>CM077675.1:246988357-256988357 GCA_039707655.1 Elymus sibiricus | reverse complement strand
GGACACGAATCCGAAAGCGGAGGTCAGCAACCACAAGCTTATGCTGAGGGACAACACTCTCTCCAGGTATCACCTTACAGTCTAGGCATGCACGCCTGTCTTCTCTTCTCGAGAGGATGAAATCAATCTGGCTAGAGTGTTGCCCACTACTGTAAGTCACTAGATGTGATTCTCTCTTCTTAAAGAGGGTGTTAGCTATGATCATGTTGTAGGCTAGCGCAAAGCTTAAGACATCTTCTCCTTCTTGGTTCCTGATGCCATAGCCAAAACCCCCATGCACCCCTTCAAAACCTGTGTTAGATGTGCCCACGTGGCCATTGAGGTCTCCTCCTATGAAGAGCCTCTCGCCAATCGGTACACTCCTAACCATGTCCTCTAGGCCTTCCCAGAACTCCCTCTTGGTGTTCTCATTGTGGCCTACTTGCGGGGCATACGCGCTGATAACGTTGAGAACTAAGTCCCCAACTACCAGCTTGACCAGGATAATCCGGTCCCCACATCTCTTGACGTCTACCACTCCATCCTTGAGGCTCTTGCTGATCAAGATGCCTACTCCATTTCTGTTTGCAACCGTCCCCGTGTACCACAGCTTGAAGCCGGTACCCTCCACCTCCTTCGCCTTTTGTCCCCTCCATTTGGTCTCTTGGACGCAAAGGATATCAACGCCTCTCCTCACCGCGGTATCAACTACCTCCCGAAGCTTACCTGTCAGAGACCCTACGTTCCAGCTACCTAAGCGAATCCTCCTAGGCTCGGCTAGCTTCCTTACCCTTCGCACTCGTCGAGTCAAATGCGAAGACCCTTGCTCAATTTCCACTACACCCGGGCGCCGATGTAGCGCGCCACTAAGGATGCGACGACCCGATCCTCGCTCACTTGCCACCGTATCCAGATCAAGATACGGCGCGCCACCTGGGGGGTGACGGCCCGGCCCTTGCCCATTTTCCACCACACCCGGGTTCCGATGTGGCGCGTCGCTGAGAGGGTTACGCCCCAACGAAAATCTTTTGGGTTTCATCTCCATAAGAGTGGCTGATTTTTGACGTTGGCTCGCCAAGCCTATCACAACCCTCCTCCTTTATCCGGGCTTGGGACCGGCTATGTTGAGACAACATAGGCGGAGTTTAAATAACATACTAAACAAAATATATTAAGAAGTAAAATGTACAAGATTTACCTTACCTTATGCTTGGAAAGAGCCTTTCCAATCATTTTATTGGGTCATCTGCCTCTAGTAAGCCACAAGCCAACTTCCCTCTATTTGTAGTCTGTAGAAATGATCCCAGCATAAGGTTGAGCAATCAAAAAACTCACATGCCTACCCTGTAAAAAGCCTTGGGTCTTTCTCACATGCCTAGCCTGCATACAGAACACATACCAAGATTAACACATGCCTGTAAAATCGAGACCACCAAAGAGCCCCCAAGTCAGGCCGCAACTGCCTGGTCGTAACTGCTGCTGCAAGCGGTGTGTGTAGGAGGAAATTAGGCTGCCCCAGATATACGTTGAATCAAGAAGCAATACCATTTTCTTTCTACCTCGCAGCACGTCGAAATAAGGTGAAGCAAATGATGACCGAAGCCTTAACTTTGATAGCAGCCTGCACCTAGCAAAAAGGTAGCAAACTGTTTTAGACTTGTAAACCCAAATGTGAGACTCTGATATTCGATGGTGGAAGATAGAAATTGTTCTCATGGAAACACTAACAAAGACTTCAAAATGATAAGAACTAAAATACACACTACAGAGGAAGCAATAGTTGACTCGAAGTGAGTCATGGTTCTCCCACATATTTCATAGTCTGCTTGAAGTATAAAACTTGGTTGAAGACGTTTTCAAGCTGTGAAACAATTAAAGAACACATTCAGTGCCTGTCCTTTGGGATGATATTTCTCGATAAAGTATTAGTATTTAAGTCAAATTTGAACAACAGAAAGGGTTCTTTATCGACAAATGCCCCTCCCAAACATGCATGTGTTACTCAAGAGAATTGACACCTTGAAAGAAATTTTGCCTCAACACAAATTCTGACCAATACTAAAATAGTCTCAACTGGATACAACCTGCACAAAGTCTGAGCACCAGGAAAATAACATCACTACCTGAACAAAACAATTGCAATTCATGTTACGACTTCTAAAATAATAGTTTATGCAGTAGTAGTACTGTCAGCAGTACAGGAGAGCGAAAGTATGAAGATCTGCAAGAGGAAATTAACATCGTCAAAAACACCTTGTCATGCTTTATGCTGCTGTATTTAAGAAGTCTAAAAAGACCCACTTTGCTGGTCATATTCTAGAGTGGTATAATAACTTCATATTCTTGAGTAGATAAAAACTTCACTGCATTTTTCCTGGAGCACAGAGATCTTAATATTCATACTCTACTTCATAGCTTTTCGAAGAGAGATTCATGGTGTCGCACATTCAGAGATGAATTTGAAGGATTGCAACCAAATTATGTGTTAGTATAGTCTATTATGAAAAATCACCAACCCGATACAATATCTTCATGCATATGATACTTTATTAGGTGCAGGCAGTACGGATACGGCTTATAGATATACAGTGGTTTGTCAAGGTGTGCCAATCATATCTTTAATAGCTACCAGAGATAAATGAATGCAACATCCTCCAGGAGTGGAGCTGCAAAAAGGACTACCGCACCAACAAATATAAGCATCAAATAGTAAACTTCAGATTTATTCATACGATTTTCATACTATACCAGAGTTGGGGGCGGAAGAGAAGTGGACCTCGAGGAGGCATCATCTATGGGGAAACCATCTAGAGTGTTGCTGGATCAACTTAATATGAGGAATCAGACCTGGATCATCTAGAACACTGCTGCCGGTTGGAATAATTAGTAATTACACTATTCCTGTTAAAGCACATGGGAAGGAGTAATCCAAGCTTCGTCGAGCAAGTGAATAGAAACTAACCAAATTTAAATATATATTTTCTAAAAAATATATAAGCATGTATTGCTTAATTAGATTATCGATCTAAGCACATCACAAATCCTTCCATCAAAGTGCGTGAATTCCACCCATTCAATTAGAAGACCAAACCTAAGATAAGAGAAATAAAAAAGAGAAGAACAACATCACAAATATCACATGATCACCTCTGTATGCACCCGTGGTCTGTGGACCTGCTGTGGCATAAATGTTTCTTCTCCTCGGTTTCGATTAAATGACAATCGAGCAAGTGTGGTTAGAAAGATTCTGACTGTCAGGTTTTGCATACATGTCGGTCGCCAGAGTAGGCCGCCGCCGCCGCCAGCAAGCATAAGGAAATGAAAGTCACTCAATTTCTCAATCGATCAGACCTTTCGTACTATGCCTAATCACCCTATTTAACTGTTAGCAACTTAGCATACCTTTCACAGTGTCTGTCCTTTTATTCAGGAGCTCATTTCCATCCATTATGTGCGTACAAGGTTTCACGGCATCACATTCTGATCTCAGTAACACTTCATAGCACCGTTGCCATTTCCAGCTGCACACAATGCAGTTTGATGGTTGGGTAGGAGAGTGAGTACCTCGACGATGCCGCCGCATTTCATCAAGTTCCCCTGCAATGCACGCACCAAGAACCATTAATCGATAGTGGAAGAGTATCCGGCTCTGGCACCACCAGCAAAATTTGAAGGTTTAATTAGGGAGGCTCAAATAAAGTACATCACGGAGGAGCTTCTCGCCACTGACCACCGCAGCCCTGTGCCCCTGTCCACCGGCTTCGGCTACACACACATCCAGCACGCGAATCAGCCCCAGGTATGTACATCATATGAAATAGATTATACATACGCACTGGAGCATCTGATGGAGGATACGCCCGCAGCGGCACGGGTGGGTCTGTGGCAGCTGCTAGTCCATCCAGAGGTTGTGGTCGTCGTGGCAGAGGGGTGGATGGAGAAGAACTCCGCGGTGCTCATGGCCGCCAGCCCGCCATGGTCTTAACTCTTGCGCACTCTTGGTGGGGGGATGTGGCGGAGGAAGCGAGGGGCCGTAGGGAGCGACCAGATCGGGGTGCTTCTCGGCGGCATCGACGACTCTAGCACCAGTGGAGGCCAGATTCAAAGGGGAAGCGGACGACGCAACGGCGCGTGTGCGGCAGCACGGAGGAGCGCACCCGTGACAGCAAAGAAGCGAGGATGGGGAAGGCGTTTAGCTAGAAATCAGTCCGGCGACGCGAGGGACGGAGGCGGCCAGCGCGAGGGAGGGTGGCGGCGGCCGGCTCGGCGTGGATTCGTGGGGGCACGGCCGTCGACGTCGCTAGAGGGAGACGGGCAGCGCGAGGGACGGATGCGGCCGACACGAGAGGGTGGCGGCCGGCGCGCCAGAGTGGCAGCGGACGGCTGTGGGCACGAAGGGGGGAGCGAGGAGTCGGGGATAGGGGTTGCTGGCGACCAGATCGGGGTTTGCTGGTTTTTCTTCCCTGTATATTTTCTTGCGGGTGGGATTGTGGGGAGAAAAAAACGGACGAAAAAAAACCAGATGAGGTGGGAGGGATGACGAAAAAAAACCAAGACAAGAAGCTACCAAGTCCCCCTTTAGGAGTAGAGATTAATCCATGTTGTTTTAGCCAATTGACAGAAAAAAAGTTGTTTACAAGCACGGCCGAACAATGCATGCATTTCCCCCGCAAAAAAAGAAAAGCAATGCATTAGACCTTTTGCAATGATGATCGGCTTGAAAGAATAACTCTCATGTTAGGGATATTTGACCATATTTTTTAAACCATAGTGATTGGATTAGGAATGCCGGAGGAGTGCAACGAATTTTTATTCCGTTGCAACGCACGGGCCATTTTCCTAGTAGATGTAAAAATACACAGGCGACATCCTAATCCTAAAAAAAACACGCGACTGAACTTATCGTATGACCACGTGTTCATACGGGTAGCATGTGCGTCCGTTTATAGAAACTAGATGATACACCATACGTTATTGCGGGGATATTTTACGATATATTTAGTTAAAATTGGTTGTATGAAATTTAGAGTAATAATATGAGAACTAAAGCTTATAATAAATATGATTTGTGGTATTTGATTATTGTATAATATAAATATCATAACAAAATTTAAATTATTGTGCATGTTTGCATGTTGAGGTGGCTTCTTATTATGCATGATTGCGTGTTATGGTGGATCTTTCTTCGTCTATGTTGAATGATGAGGTGGCATATTGCATGTTAAGAGAAATAGGCTAGTGAGGGCTAGCTATTAAGATATGGCAATTTACCCAATATGATAGATGCAAATCTTTTCGGATTATCTGTACTAGGCACACGGGTCATATTAGAGAAACGTTTGCGATGACACATTGCACCAATCCTTCGCGCCAATTTTTCACTTGGCTTACGGGCGAAGGAAAGATAGCTGTCGATCTGCAAACGGGTATTCAACCTGAACCGTTTGTGATGAGTGTTTATTCGGATAAAATAATGATAATTTTTGTTTGCTATGTGAATTCAGATATAAATACTTAGTTCATCAAACCATAGATTTCATTCGGTGAAGCTTTGACTTTACATTCATACAATCGAGATACAATATAAAGAAAACTAATTACGGCGGCGGTGTCCTGAGGCGGCGTTGTCGTGCTCCGGGGCGCAGTTGTTCAGTTCTTCAAACGAGATCGGGATGTTATGGACTTCCCAATCAAAGAGTCGGTCGTCGCACGACCGACGGGCGCGGGGCCGGGGGGCGGCGACTAGCGGCGCTGCGAGGAAGCTGTCGACGGCGGCGGCCCAATCCGCTGAGGGGGCCGCGACGGGTGCAGGCGCGCGCACGGGCACGGGCGCAGTGGGTGCAGGCACGCGCACGGGGTCGGGCGTCGTGGGTGCGGGCTCGCGCACTGGGACCGGCGTGGCGTGTGCAGGGCACGCACGAGCACGGGCACAGGAGGTGGCGCTAGCGCTTGCACGTACACGAGCTCGCGCGGGTCCGCGATGACCTCCCTAACGCCCGTGTTTTCCAGCGCTGCGATGATGCTCGGTGACCAGCCTGTCAATGCCACGGGGATGGTTGCTGGCGCGGGCGCGGGGATGGTTGCTGGCGAGTGCGTCGGGGCAGCATCCGCTGCGGCATCCAGCTCTTCCAGGGCCAGGTCCATGGCGTCCCATTCGTCTTTATGTTCTATCTTTTCCGGCTCGGTGTCGACTTCACGAAACCGGAAGACTAGTGGCATATGATCCTTATGCGCCATGGCGTAGGTCACCATGAAGGTCTGAATGATGGAGGGGGATGGGAGGCGAAGATATATAGAGGATTGTGAGTGAGTGGGCAGTAAAGTTGCCTATTAAACAGCGGCTCGGGTGCCATTGATGGACAGGTTGGAAGCAAGGAGGGCGGATATGGAGGTCAAAGGGCTCGCTTCCCAGTGAGCCTGCGGCATACTGCCCGCGCGCCTCCCTGTGAGCCTGCGCAGCGGAGGCCAGCTCGCACGCCTCCCGTCAACTCAAGCAGCTGCTCGCACGACACCTCCTAAGCCCTAGCCAATAAAAGAGTGCGACACTTGGCAACACGCAAGGGCAGTAGAACGCCCACACTTTGAAAATAATGCAACCGTTTGCGTGGAAACGTGACACTTCTTTGTTCCAAAAAGCTTTTGTTCGCTATTAATGTGTGCGCCTTTTCCCAAAGTGGACACAAAAAATGCCACAACATATTTGTGCTATATCATGACGCCATGCCCAATTTCTTGAATTTTGTGTGAGTTCTAGATTTACTATAATTTAACGTAATATTCTCAATGTTGGCTCTAGAAGAAAAGATATATTAAAAAACGAGTGTCAAATAGGAAAACAAAATGCTATAACGCCTTTATGTGCCATGTTCATGACACCATGCCAAGTTTCATGAATCTTCTGACGAGTTTTTGATTTACATGATTTAAAACCCGAGTTTCTTAATGTTTCTGTGGCCGAGCCAAGACCCCGAGATGTTTGAAATTCATTCTCATATCTTGCATGGGACCTAAAGATGCATGTACACTTATACGATTTTTCAACCCATTTTGATGCACCGGACCTTGTGTTTGTAGTTTAAATTTGAATTATGCATATTAAATAATGCATATAAAAATCAATTAATGTATAAAAAGGCCAAACGAGCCATGTATAATTTCATATTTTGGCACGAGACTCTCATTTTGGTATATGTTGCCTATAGAAATAGTTCAAGACGAGAAGAGGCAGCGGGTGTCGATTCGCCCACGTAAGGTGACACGTTCCATATCAAAACAATAAAGCTTCCCATGAGAAGCTCCGGTTTGTGAGGGACTTGTGCCAAAACTTGTCCCAAATTAGACATTTTTTTACGAAGGCACATATGAGACATGCATGTCATGACATCATGCCAAGTTTCCTGAATTTCTGACGATTTTTTGATTTATATATGATTTGAAACCCGAGTTTCTCAATGTTTGTGTGGCCGAGCCAAGACCGCGAGATGTTTGAAATTCACTCCCATATCTTGCATGGGACCTAAATAAGCATGTACACTTTGTTGGGGAACGAAGCATGGAAACAAAAATTTTCCTACGCGCACACAAGATCTATCCATGGTGATGAGCATCTACGAGAGGGAGCGTGAATCTACATACCCTTGTAGATCGCTAAGCGGAAGCGTTAAGAAACGCGGTTGATGTAGTCGAATGTCTCCGCAATCCAAATCGCAAGTCGTCCCTCTATCCGATCACGAACTAGTGCCGAACGGATGGCACCTCCGCGTTCAACACACGTACGGCTTGATGACGCCTTCACCTCCTCGATCCAGCGAGCGATGGTGAAGTAGTAGATGAGTTCCAGCAGCACGACGGCGTGGTGATGGTGGTGAGGAACAATCTCTGCAGGGCTTCGCCAAGCACTACGGAGATTATGACGGGAGAACTAGAGGGTTAGAGTTGCCGACACACGGCTTGGGAAATCTTGATGTGTCCCGTGTGCTAGCCCTGCCCCTCTATTTATATGTTGAGCCTTGGGGTCTAAACTTGGAGTAAAAGCCTCCTCCAGGTCGGTTTTGCCCGCACAAGGTCGGTTTGGCCCGCAGGGAAAGAGTCCAACTCGGATCCCTGCAGTACCGCGCACAAGCGGTAGTACCGCTCACGAGCGGTAGTACCGCTTATGCGGTAGTACCGCTTATGCGGTAGTACCGCTTCACAAAAGCGGTAGTACCGCTTACGCGGTAGTACTGCCTTACCAGCGGCACTACCGCTTAAGGCAGCAGCAAAACTTCCTTTTGCACTTTCCAATACCTCGTGGGCTTTACCCCTTTGGCTCATATAAAGTGTTGCTGCACCCGAACACTTCGGTAAACATCCGGAACCCCTTCCGGTGAATTCCGGAACCCTTCCGGAGATCAAAACACTATTATCACATATATCAATCTTTACCTCCGGACTCTTCCGGAGATCCTCGTCATGTCCGGGATCTTATCTGGGACTCCGAACAACCTTCGGTCACCAACAAAATAACTCAACTATACTAATCGTCACCAAACGTTAAGTGTGTAGAACCTGCGGGTTCGAGAACTATGTAGACATGACCGAGACACCTCTACGATCAATAACCAATAGCGGGACCTGGATGCCCATATTGGCTCCTACATATTCTACGAAGATCTTTATCGGTCGAACCTCTATGTCAAGGAGTTAATCCCGTATACTGTTCCCTTTGTTCTTCGGTATGTTACTTGCCCGAGATTCGATCGTCGGTATCTCTATACCTAGTTCAATTTCGTTACCGACAAGTCTCTTTACTCGTTCTGTAATACAAGATCTCGTGGCTAACACTTTAGTCACATTGCTTGCAAGGCTCATTGTGATGTTGTATTACCGAGTGGGCCCTGAGATACCTCTCCGTCACACGGAGTAACAAATCCCAGTCTTGATCCATGCCAACCCAACAGACACCCTCGGAGATACCTGTAGAGCACCTTTGTAGTCACCCAGTTACGTTGCGACGTTTGATACACACAAGGTACTCCTTCGATGTCAGGGAGTTGCATGATCTCATGGTCATAGGAACAGATACTTGACATGCAGAAAACAATAGCAATAAACTGACACGATCATATGCTACGTTTACAGTTTGGGTCTTGTCCATCACATCATTCTCCTAATGATGTGATCCCATTATCAAATGACATCTCATGTCTATGGCTAGGAAACCTTCACCATCTTTTGATCAACGAGCTAGTTAACTAGAGGCTTACTAGGGACACAGTGTTGTCTATGTACCCACACATGTATTTGAGTTTCCAATCAATACAATTATAGCATGGATAATAAACGATTATCATGAACAAGGAAATATAATAATAACCAATTTATTATTGCCTCTAGGGCATATTTCCAACACACTTATATGATTTTCAACCCATTTTGATGCACCGGACCTTGTGATTGTAGTTTAAATTTAAATTATGCATGTTAAACTATGCATATAAAAGTCAATTAATTTATAAAAAGGCCAAACGAACCATGTATAATTTCATATTTTGGCACGACACTTGATACGTCTCCGTCGTATCTATAGTTTTTGATTGTTTCATGCCAATATTCTACAACTTTCATATATTTTTGGCAATTTTTTTATACTATTTTTAGGACTAACATATTGATCCAGTGCCCAGTGCCAGTTCCTGTTTGTTGCATGTTTTTTGTTTCGCAGAAAATCCATATCAAACGAAGTCCAAACGGGATAAAAAAACTTACGGAGGTTTTTTTTTTTGGAATATATGTGAATTTTGGGAAGTGGAATCAACAGAAGGCGGTGCCCGAGGGGCCCACAAGCCATAGGGGCGCGCCCTGGGGGGTAGGCCGCGCCAGGCTTGCTTGTGGCCACCCCGAAGGCAGTTGGTGCCTTTCTTTCGCCGCAAGAAAGCTAATATCCGGATAAAAATCGTCTTAAACTTTCAGCCCAATCGGAATTATGGATCTCCGGGAATATAAGAAACGGTGAAAGGCCAGAATCTGGAAGGCAGAAACACAAGGAAACAGAGAGAGATCCAATCTCGAAGGGGCTCTCGCCCCTCCGCTGCCATGGAGGCCAAGGACCAGAGGGGAAACCCTCCTCCCATCTAGGGGGGAGGTCAAGGAAGAAGAAGAAGGAGGGGGGCTCTCTCCCCGTCTCTCCCGGTGGCACCGGAACGCCGCCGGGGCCATCATCGTGACAACGATCTACACCAACAACTTCGCCGCCGTCATCACCAACTCTCTTCCCCTCTATGCAGCGGTGTAACAACCCTTCTCCCCGCTGTAATCTCTACTTAAACATGGTGCTCAACGCTATATATTATTTCCCAATGATGTATGGCTATCCTATGATGTTTGAGTAGATCCGTTTTGTCCTATGGGTTGATTGATGATCATGATTGGTTTGAGTTGCATGTTTTATTATTGGTGTTGTCCTATGGTGCTCTCCGTGTCGCGCAAGCGTGAGGGATCCTCGCTGTAGGGTGTTGCAATGTGTTCATGATTTGCCTATGGTGGGTTGCTTGAGTGACAGAAGCATAAACCCGAGTAGGTGGGTTGTTGCATATGGGAGTAAAGAGGACTTGATACCTTATAATGCTATGGTTGGGTTTTACCTTAATGATCTTTAGTAGTTGCGGATGCTTGCTAGAGTTCCAATCATAAGTGCATATGATCCAAGTAGAGAAAGTATGTTAGCTTATGCCTCTCCCTCATATAAAATTGCAATAATGATTACCGGTCTAGTTATCGATTGCCTAGGGACAAATAACTTTCTTGTGACAAAAAGCTCTCTACTAAGACTAACTTAGTTGTTTCTTCATCTAAACAGCCCCTAGTTTTTATTTACGTGTTCTTTATTATCTTGCAAACCTATCCTATCACACCTACAAAGTACTTCTAGTTTCATACTTGTTCTAGGTAAAGCGAACGTTAAGCGTGCGTAGAGTTGTATCGGTGGTAGATAGAACTTGAGGGAATATTTGTTCTACCTTTAGCTCCTCGTTGGGTTCGACACTCTTACTTATCGAGAAAGGCTACAATTGATCCCCTATACTTGTGGGTTATCAAGACCTTTTTCTGGCGCCGTTGCCAGGGAGCAATAGCGTGGGGTGAATATTCTCGTGTGTGCTTGTTTGCTTTATTACTAAGTAATTTTTTTATTTTTATGTTATTAACTTGTTTTTTATCTTTAGATATGGGTAGGAAACGTAAAATACCAAAAAAATAGATGTACTTGCTGCTCCAAAAGTTGAGGAACCACTAGTGTTCCGTACCACCGAAGAATATTACTTGGGTCATCTTCGATCCACTTGTGCTCGTGCTGAAACCCCAACTAGCTTAGTTGAGGGCAAATCATTAAATGAGCATGCTTATTATGTGCGACACCGCTTATCTCAAAAAGGGAAACTTTTATGGCATCATATTAATACTTTGCAATGCTATGCTTGGAATTTATGCGAAATTTATGATTTTACTTGTTGTTCCGAAGACCCTAAAAAACACCTTCCCTATCAATGTGAGTTTAAGGATAATGGAATCGTATCTTCTTATGCCAAGGGTGTTTATAATTACTATGATATTGAGCAAATTGAAGAATTTGTTGCTTTTAAGGGTGCCTATGAAATTGCTTCTTTGATTGAAAAGTATGATGCTACTCTTTACAAATCTGAAAGTTTTGCCATACTTAAATATTGCTATGAAAACTATGCTTCTAATGCTTATGTTAAGCCATATATTGAGGACTCCTCCGCTGTCCAAGAGGAGACTAATATTTTGCAGGAAACTATGGAAGAAGAAATTCCTGACACTGTGAGCTCATTAGATGAAAAAGATGACGAGGAGAGCGAAGAACAAAAGGAGGAAGAGCGGATTAGCTACCCGTGCCCACCTTCTAATGAGAGTAACTCTTCAACTCATACATTTTTTAATTTCCCTTCGTGCTTACCGAAGGATGAATGCTATGTTGATTGCTATGATCCCTTGGATTCATTTGAAATATCCCTTTTTGATGAAATTGATGCTTGCTATGCTTGTGGCCACGATGCCAATATGAATTATGCTTATGGAGATGAACTTGCTATAGTTCCTTATGTTAAGAATGAAATTGTTGCTATTGCACCCACGCATGATAGTCCTATTATCTTTTTGAATTCTCCCAACTACACTATATCGGAGAAGTTTGCGCTTATTAAGGTTTATATTGATAGGTTGCGTTTTACCATTGCACATGATGATTTTGATAGATATAATATGCATGTGCTTGCTGCTCCTACTTGCAATTATTATGAGATAGGAACTACATCTCCACCTCTCTATGTTTCCAATATGATAAAATTGCAAGAAACTGCTTATGCTATGTATTGGCCTTTACTTGATGTGCATGAATTGTTCTTTTATGATATGCCAATGCATAGGAAGAGAGTTAGACTTCGTCATTGCATGATATATGTTACTTTGTGCTCACTACTAAATTACAAATCATTGTTAATTAAAATTGGCTTTGATATACCTTGAGATCCGGGTGGATCCATTACTTGAGCACTATATGCCTAGCTTAATGGCTTTAAAGAAAGCGCTGCCAGGGAGACAACCCGGAAGTTTTAGAGAGTCATTTTATTCTGTTGTGTGCTTTTATATAGTTTAAAAACAAAAAAATAAAGAGGGGAACCTAAAACTTTTCAAAAAGAAAAGTGAAAGTGAGAGGGACAAGCATTGAGAAAGTGGGAGCTAGCCTTGAACTTTGTTCATGCCCATGGAAACCTTGTGAATCTTAATTACAGAAACTTTTCAACAAAAATAATTATCCCCTTGTATAAATCCATTGTATTATAACAATAATGTGCCAAGATTTTGCCTTTAGGATGATTAGATTGCTTGTTTGGTGTGTGCAGTGCAAAAACAGAAACTTTGGCTGTAGTGCGTGAATTTACATTTTCTACTGGAATGTCAACAGTTTCTGAAATTTTTACACAGTACTTATATGCAAATTTTTTATTGTTTCATAATTTTTCAGAATTTTTAGAGTTACAGAAGTATGGTGAATGTTCAGATTACTACAGACTGTCCTGTTTTTGACAGATTCTGTTTTTGATGCATTGTTTTGCTCGTTTTGATGAAACTATCGATTGTATCGGTGGTATAAGCCATGGAAAAGTTATATTACAGTAGCTAAAATGCAAAAACAAAATATGAATTGGTTGGCAACAGTACTTAAAGTTGTAATTTGCTTTATTATTACTAACGGATCTCACGAGGGTTTTGTTAAGTTTTGTGTGATTGAAGTTTTCAAGTTTTGGGTGAGATCACGATGGATGAAGGAATAAGGAGTGGAAAGATACTAAGCTTGGGGATGCCCGAGGCACCCCAAGGTAATATTCAAGGACTCCCAAGAAACTAAGCTTGGGGATGCCCCGGAAGGCATCCCCTCTTTCTTCTAACAACCATCGGTAATTTTACTTGGAGCTATATTTTTATTCGTCACATGATATGCGTAAATCTTGGAGCGTCGTGTGCTTTTTCTTTTTCTTTTAATAATACACCATGCTGGTATGATAAAGTCCTTGGTTGATTTATAGAAGGCTCTTTGCACCTCACTTATATCTTTTGAGTATGGCTTTATAGAATGCTTCATGTGCTTCACTTATATCATTTGAAGTTTGGATTGCCTGTTTCTCTACACATAGAAAACCGCCATTTGTAGAATGCTCTTTTGCTTCACTTATATTTTTTAGAGAGTGGGCATATCTTTTGTAGAAAGAATTAAACTCTCATGCTTCACTTATATCTATTTAGAGAGTTAACAGGAGTTGGTCATTCACATGGTTAGTCATAAAATCCTACATAAAACTTCTAGATCACTGAATATGATATGTTTGATTCCTTGCAATAGTTTTGCAATATAAAGATGGTGATACTAGAGTCATGCTAGTGAGTAATTGTGGATTGGTAGAAATATTTGTGTTAAAGTTTGTGATTCCCGTAGCATGCACGTATGGTGAACCGTTATGTGAAGAAGTCGGAGCATGATTTATTTATTTATTGTCATCCTTTGTGTGGAGGTCGGGAGCGCGCGATGGTTAACTCCTACCAACCTCTCCCCTAGGGGCATGCGTCTAATACTTTGTTTCGATAGCTAATAGATTTTTGCAATAAGTATGTGAGTTCTTTATGACTAATGTTGAGTCCATGGATTATACGCATTCTCATCCTTCCACCATTGCTAGCCTCTCTAGTACCGCGCAACTTTCGCCGGTGCATTACACCCACCATATATCCTTCCTCAAAACAGCCACCATACCTACCTATTATGGCATTTCCATAGCCATTCCGAGATATATTGCCATGCAACTTCCACCGTTCCGTTTATTATGACACGCACCATCATTGTCATATTGCTTTGCATGATCGTAAGATAGCTAGCATGATGTTTTCATGGCTTGTCCGTTTTTTGATGTCATTGCTACGCTAGATCATTGCACATCCCGGTACACCGCCGGAGGCATTCATATAGAGTCATATTTTGTTCTAGTATCGAGTTGTAATTCTTGAGTTGTAAGTAAATAAAAGTGTGATGATCATCATTATTAGAGCGTTGTCCTATGTGAGGAAAGGATGATGGAAGCTATGATTCCCTCACAAGTTGGGATGAGTCTCCGAACTTTACAAATAAATAAAAGAGGCCAAAGAAGCCCAAAAAAAGAGGCCAAAGAAGCCCACCAAAAAAATGAGAGAAAATAGAGAAGGGGCAATGCTACTATTCCTTTTTCCACACTTGTGCTTCAAAGTAGCACCATGATCTTCATGATAGAGAGTGTCCTATACTGTCACTTTCATATACTAGTGGGAATTTTTCATTATAGAACTTGGCTTGCATATTCCAATGATGGGCTTCCTCAAATTGCCCTAGGTCTTCGTGAGCAAGCAAGTTGGATGCACACCCACTTAGTTTCTTTTGAGCTTTCATACACTTATAGCTCTAGTGCATCCGTTGCATGGAAATCCCTACTCACTCACATTAATATCTATTGATGGGCATCTCCATAGCCCGTTGATACGCCTAGTTGATGTGAGACTATCTCCTTCTTTTTTGTCTTCTCCACAACCACCATATTCTATTCCACCTATAGTGCTATATCCATGGCTCACGCTCATGTATTGCGTGAAAGTTGAAAAAGTCTGAGAATACTAAAGTATGAAATAATTTCTTGGCTAAAACCGGGGTTTTGCATGATTAAATACTTTGTGTGATGAAGATGGAGCATAGCCAGACTATATGATTTTGTAGGGATAACTTTCTTTTAGCCATGATATTTTGAGAAGACATGATTGCTTCATTAGTATGCTTGAAGTATTATTGTCTTAATGTCAAATGATAGACTATTGCATTGAATCACTTGTGTCTTAATATTCATGCCATGATTAGATTATACGATCAAGATTATGCTAGGTAGCATTCCACATCAAAAATTATCTTTTTTATCATTTACCTACTCGAGGACGAGCATGAATTAACCTTGGGGATGCTGATACGTCCCCATCGTATCTATAATTTTTGATTGTTTCATGCCAATATTCTACAACTTTCATATACTTTTGGCAACTTTTTATACTATTTTTGGGACTAACATATTGATCCAGTGCCCAGTGCCAGTTCCTGTTTGTTGCATGTTTTTTGTTTTGCAGAAAATCCATATCAAACGAAGTCCAAACAGGATAAAAACTTACGGAGTTTTTTTTTGGAATATATGTGAATTTTGGGAAGTGGAATCAACAGAAGGCGGTGCCCGAGGGGCCCACAAGCCATAGGGGCGCACCCTGGGGGGTAGGGCGCGCCAGGCTGGCTTGTGGCCACCCCGTAAGGCGGTTGGTGCCCTTCTTTCACCGCAAGAAAGCTAATATCCGGATAAAAATCGTGTTAAAATTTCAGCCCAATCGGAGTTACAGATCTCCGGGAATATAAGAAACGGTGAAAGGCCAGAATCTGGAAGGCAGAAACACAAGGAAACAGAGAGAGAGATCCAATCTCGGAGGGGCTCTCGCCCCTCCGCTGCTATGGAGGCCAAGGACCAGAGGGGAAACCCTCCTCCCATCTAGGGGGGAGGTCAAGGAAGAAGAAGAAGAAGGAGGGGGCTCTCTCCCCCTCTCTCCCGGTGGCACCCGAACGCCGCCGGGGCCATCATCGTGACGGCGATCTACACCAACAACTTCGCCGCCGTCATCACCAACTCTCTCCCCCTCTATGCAGCGGTGTAACACCCCTTCTCCCCGCTGTAATCTCTACTTAAACATGGTGCTCAACGCTATATATTATTTCCCAATGATGTATGGCTATCCTATGATGTTTGAGTAGATCCGTTTTGTCCTATGGGTTGATTGATGATCATGATTGGTTTGAGTTGCATGTTTTATTATTGGTGCTGTCCTATGATGCTCTCCATGTCGCGCAAGCGTGAGGGATCCTCGCTGTAGGGTGTTGCAATGTGTTCATGATTTGCCTATGGTGGGTTGCTTGAGTGACAGAAGCATAAACCCGAGTAGGTGGGTTGTTGCATATGGGAGTAAAGAGGACTTGATACCTTATAATGCTATGGTTGGGTTTTACCTTAATGATCTTTAGTAGTTGCGGATGCTTGCTAGAGTTCCAATCATAAGTGCATATGATCCAAGTAGAGAAAGTATGTTAGCTTATGCCTCTCCCTCATATAAAATTGCAATAATGATTACCGGTCTAGTTATCGATTGCCTAGGGATAAATAACTTTCTTGTGACAAAAAGCTCTCTACTTAGACTAACTTAGTTGTTTCTTCATCTAAACAGCCCCTAGTTTTTATTTACGTGCTCTTTATTATCTTGGAAACCTATCCTATCACACCTACAAAGTACTTCTAGTTTCATACTTGTTCTAGGTAAAGCGAACGTTAAGCATGCGTAGAGTTGTATCGGTGGTCGATAGAACTTGAGGGAATATTTGTTCTACCTTTAGCTCCTCGTTGGGTTCGACACTCTTACTTATCGAGAAAGGCTACAATTGATCCCCTATACTTGTGGGTTATCAACACTCATTTTGGTATATGTTGCCTCTAGAAATAGTTCAAGACGAGAAGATGCATCGGATGTTGACTCGTCCACGTAAGGTGACGCGTTCCATATTAAAACCACAAAGCTTCCCAGTGAGAAGCTCCGGTTTGTAAGGGGCTTGTGCCAAAACTTGTCCCAAATTGGACATTTTTCACTAGGGCACATATGAGCCATGTCATGACACCATGCGAAGTTTCATGAATTTCTGACGAGTTTTTGTTTTATACATGAATGTAAAACCAAGTTTCTCAATGTATGTAGCCGAGCAAAGACCCCGAGATGTTTGAAATCCATTCTCATATCTTGCATGGGGCCCAAAGAATGCAGCCATGGACACCTATATGATTTTTCAACCCATTTTGATGTACATGACCTTGTGATTTTTGTTCAAAATTTAATTATCCACATTAAATACCTTGAAAACTCAATTAACGTATGAAAATGCAAAACAACCCTGAATAATTCCATATTTTAGCAAGACACTCCTACTGGTCTAAAAAAGTTAAAGGCGAGAAGATGAGCGAATGTCGTTTTGCCCACGTAATCAAGGTGACGTGTTCCCTATCGGAACCACAAAGCTTGCAGTGAGAAGCTCCGGTTTATAAGGGACTTGTGCCTAAAATTGTCACAAGTTGGACAGTTTTTTTACCATGGCACATATGTGCCATGCCATGAGAACATGCCAAGTTTTAAGAATTTCTGATGCGTTTTGGATTTACAGTAATTTAAAAACCAAGTTTCTCAACGTTTGTGGCCGAGCCAAGATGTCGAGATGTTTGAAATTCATTCTCATTTCTTGCCCGTGACCTAAAGATGAAGCCATGGACACTAATATGATTTTTCATCCCATTTTGATGCACCGGACATTGGGACGATAGTTCAAATTTGAATTGTACACATTAAATGTCTAGAAAACTCAATTAATGTATAAAAATGTCAAATGGACCCTGAATAATTCCATATTTTAGCACGACACTGCTATTGGTCTGTGTTCACTGTAGATAAATCTTATTGCAATCCAAACACCGTCCTTTGCCGAAGTAACCTCATTTTTAGTTTTAAAAACATTTTGAAAATCAAGTATTTCACAAACAGTTCATGATCAGGAATCGTGTGCGATGCAGTACAAAATATCTTGGGCCAATCCTCATACATGCATGGCTTAGGCCTGAAGCTTCGTCGGTTATAGTCCACCGCCGACCAGTTTACCGCACTGACTCCTCAGAGCATTTTACTATTCAATTGTCGCCGGTGAAAGATGGGGACATGGATCCCCGTCGCGAGGGCAACTACGGCAACCCACTCCGCCCGAGCATGGCCGCATTAGCCATGAGCACGCTCTCAACATGCTTGAACGCGGCCGCTACCTCCGACAGGGCGGCTGCAGCAACCGAAAGGGTAGCTGCTGCAGCTGAGAGGGCGGCAGCAACAACCGCGACGGGGATAGCAAATGGCGAGAACGGCACATCAGTTGTCAGTTTCTCGGCGGTCACCATAGCCGTGATGGAGGACGCCCAGTCCCATCTCGAGGCTGCCCACGCCCATCTCATGTCGGTCACTGCACAAATCGCATCTGCCTTCTCCGACACCGGTCGACAACCCACGTCCGATGAGTTGGTAATCGCTGAGTGTGCTCGAGCAGGCATCCGTTCGTCGGCGGCCTCCCTAGCCAAGATTGTGGCCATCCATGGCCGAACCAAGGCCGCCCACGCCCGGCTCATTGCGACCTTATACAAAGAGATGGTGGACGAAGACTGTGAGATGCTGGAGTATGTGGTGATGGAACCCATGGATCTCCTTACCCCAGAGGTCGTCGAGCGGGAGCTGGTCATCGAGGAGGCGGCGGAGATCGATGAATGCCAGGCGGAATATTAGTGTCTGTTTAGAGCGATGGTCTTTTGTTAGAGTAATGTTTAGGTCAACTAACTAATGTTTAGTTGCTCGATTAAGTAAGTGCGGGCAGTGCTGCAGGCTCTTTTGTGTAGTACTTAAATTTGCAAGTGTTGTTAAATTAAGCAATGACGTCGATGACCAATGTAACGGGGGAAATTTGGACCAAAATTTGCCACCGTATCCCCATTTTCTCTTCCAAATGAAAATGAAATGCAAGTACCGTGTGCAATGTAGTATCCGATATCTTACGCCGGAAGCTTGGAGACCAAAATTTCCACGTTCAGTCTCATCACACACGGGATAAACTATAGGATTCGTTTGTGTTGTTGGATACCGCACATAGTTATGGTAAAGGGACTGTGTTCGATGTGACTGTGCGCGCTAGTTTTTCGCTGCACTGAACGAAATTTTGGGCTGCCACGCAAATATCTACCTCCCCCGCCCCTCGTACCAACCAAAAGCCAAATTTCCCCTGCTTCCCCCTTCCTTTCCTAAGTTCAAACCTTCACTGCTTGCTTGCAGCGCCGCCTCCTCGCCGGCGGTGCTCCTTCCTGCTGCTCGGCCTCCTCCATCTAGTCAAGTAATCCACACCTTCCCCATACTGCCTCCCCCTCCACCCCCTCCTTATCCATTCCACATGCCCCGACCACCGGCGCGACACATTCCACCAAAATCACCGGCCCACCCCCACATAATCGCCGCCAAAAGACATGGTGCACGCAGTATAGCCAAGATCTCAAGGAGCATCTGGCATCGGAGAAGCAAATCGCAGCCGCACGCACGGATGAGGCCGCGATGGCTGCCATGCGTGCCGACCCCCCAGATCTTGGAGCAGCACCTCGCTGTCGAGGCCACCATCGACGCCTCGCGCGCGGACGCCGCCATGCGGTTGACTCCTTTGGACAACAGCTCGTTGTGTTTTCTCGAGGGCTCCGTTGGTGCCTTCGACGACGACTACGAGTTGTTTTCTTAGCATGCCCGTGCTTTCCTCAACTCCAGAGCCGGCAGGTTGGTGCACGGACAGGCTGAGGCCACTCACCACTACGAGGAGGGCACCCACGATGTGGAGGCCTCACCCTCGTCCAAGCCCATTGATACTTCTGATCTGCGTTGGGTTTTCCGTGAAGAGGAATGGGTAATTGCAGCACAAAGTGGGTAAGTATTTCCCTTAGTTATGAAACCAAGGTTTATCGAACCAATAGGAATACCAATCCTCAACCATCTTCAGTGGCTCCACACAAAGAGCAAACAACTTGCATCCAACGCAGGCAAGAGGGTTGTTAATACCCTTGATCTCGTTATTTGCAAGCAAATGAGTTGTGTACATAATTGTAGATAATTGTAAATTGCAAAATAAAATAAAAAGTAAATAAAGGCAGCAAGGTAATGGTAGCGGTTGTAAATTATAAGTGAATAGACCCGGGGGCCATAGTTTTCCCTAGCGGCATCTCTCATGTAGGCAGCATACGGTGGGTAACAAATTACTGTTGGGCAATTGATAGAAAAGCGGATAGTTATGTGATTTTCACGACAATGTTGGGCAATTACTGTTGGGTAACAAATTACTGTTGGGCATCACGTCCATAAACAAATAGGCCAACTCCTGCCAGCACCTATTACTATTACTCCACTCATCGACCGCTATCCAGCATGCATCTTGAGTATTAAGTAAATCAGAGTAATGCATGGAGAACGATGACATGATGTAGACAAACTAAACTCAAGCAATATGAATAAACCCCATCGTGTTATCCTTAGTAGTAACAACACAAAGACGTATCATGCCCCCTACTTTGTCACTGAGATATAGAAACTCGTTAGGTTGAACCTACAACAACGCACCTCTCTCACTGAAGATAAATCAATCTAGTTGGCCAAAGCACATCGATAGATCGGAGAGAATTATGAAGCTATAATGATCATGCAAATAAGAATCTAAATATTCAGAGGTGACTCAAATACTTTTCATGAATAATCTGAACAAAAACCCACAATTCATCGGATCCCAACAAACACACCGCACAATAGGATTACATCAGATAGATCAAAGCGAAGATGAGATGGTCATTGTATTGAAGATCAAGAGATAGAGAGATTGCCATCTAGGTACTAGCTATGGACCTGTAGGTCTATGGTGAACTACTCACACATCATCATGAGGGCAGTAAGGTTAATGAAGAGGCCCTCCGTGATCGATCCCCCCTCCGGCAGGGTGCCGGAACGGAACTCTAGATGGCCTCGTGATGGAACAGAGACTTGCGGTAGCGTAAAAATGGTTTCGGGACTGCCTCTAGGGTTTTTGGAATATTAGAGTATTTATAGGCCAGAGAGGGGCGTCGGGAGACGCCCGAGGAGCCACCACACATCAGGGCGCGACCCCCCCCCAGGGCGCGCCTTGTTGCGTGCTGGTGCCCTCGTGTGGCCCCCGGTCTCCTCTCGACTCTCCCAGGTCTTCTTTTGGTCTAGAAAAACTCATCAAAAAGTTTCGTGGCAATTGGACTTTGTTTGGTATTGTAAACCTGAGATGTGAAAAACATGCAGAAAACAACAACTGGCACTGGGCACTGGGCGCGCCCTCGGGGGCCGCGCCCTGATATGTGGTGGCCCCCTCAGCTGCCTCCCGACGTCCCTCTTCGTCCTATAAATTCTCTAATATTGCAAAAACCCTGAAGGCAGTCCCGGAACCCTTTTTCCGCCGCCGCAAGTCTCTGTTCCGTCGCGAGGCCATCTGGAGCTCCGTTCCGGCACCCTGCCGGAGGGGGGATCGATCACGGAGGGCCTCTTCATCAACCTTGCTGCCCTCATGATGATGTGTGAGTAGTTCACCATAGACCTACGGGGCCATAGCTAGTACCTAGATGGCAATCTCTCTCTCTCTCTTATGATCTTCAATACAATGGTCATCCCATCTTCACTTTGATCTACCCGATGTAATCCTATTGTGCGGTGTGTTTGTTGGGATCCGATGAATTGTGGATTTATGTTCAGATTATTCATGAAAAGTATTTGAGATGCCTCTGAATTATATTATCTCTTAAGTGCATGATCATTATAGCTTCGTAATTGTGACGCCCCCATTTTGATCGTACGCTAATCATACACGCAAATGCGTACGACCAAGATTAGGGACTCACGGGAAGATATTACAACACAACTCTAGACACAAATTAAAGTCATACAAGCTTCATATTACAAGCCAGGGGCCTCGAGGGCTCGAATACATAAGCTCGACATACACACGAGTCAGCGGAAGCAAAAATATTTGAGTACAGACATAAGTAAACAAGTTTTGCCTTAAGAAGGCTAGCACAAACATAAGCAACGGATCGGAAGAGGCAAGGCCTCCTGCCTGGGAGCCAACCTAACTACTCCTGAGCGTCGGCGTTCTCCACGTAGTAGTAACTCCAGCAGTGGAGTAGTAGTCGTCTGCGGGGTACTCCATCTCCTGGGCTCCGTCATCTCAACGCAGCAATCGTATCAAGGGGGAAAGAGGAGGTAAAGAAGCGGTGAGTACTCATCCAAAGTACTCGCAAGACTTATAACTATACTAGAATATGCATCAGTATCAAGGAATGGGGTTATATCTTTGGACTGACTGAGAAAAGAAAGAACGGGGGAAGGCCTAGTCCTATCGAAGACTAGCATCTTCAGCATCTTGCAGCATTAGAAGAGTGTAGATTGGTAACTCATATATAGCAATATTATTGTAGTAATTTTATTAAGTAACCACGCCCAGGGATTCTTCCTCGACTCCCTGCGAGAAAGCAAATCTCGGAGCCAACATTCATTTCAATTTTAAGTCACAATTATAGTTGTATTAGATCGGGATACAACTCCAAGTCGTCCTGTTACCATGGACACGGCTATTCGAATAGTTGAATTCATCCCTGCAGGGGTGCACCACATTTCCCAACATGCTTGATAACCTCTGGCCGGACACACTTTCCTGGGTCGTGCCCGGTCTGGGGAAATCAACACGTCGTCGCACTACCTAGGCTCAACAGAGAGGCCAACCCGCTAATCTAAATCCTAAGCGCGCAGGGGTCATGGGCCCACTCACCCTTTGCACTCCTGCACGATGCGTGGGTGGCCGAGGTCAGTACTAGCACCTCATATACAAGATCAATGCCGTCACGGACCACTCGGGCACACGCCGCTCCATTGCTGACGTTCGAAGAGCTTCAGCTAATACAACGACGCCGAGTACCCATAACTTGTCCCACGTGAAGGTTAAAAAGGTCAATCGACCAACTCAGATCAAATACCCAACCCAATAGGATTTTGTTAATTGCCGTGACGAGCGCGACCCATGATGTGCGGTCCCGTCGCCCCGTCTCGAGGACTTGTGGCAAGGGCCTCACCTGCCCGGCCACGCCTCGTAATTACTCTGTGGGTACCCTTCAGGGCCGACCCATCATCAAAATATCTCTGTAACCAAGTCATAGTAACCGTGCGTACAAAACATCAATGCGGAACCTGATGAATCACCCTCAATGGATCCCGCTCGATGTAGCCATCAAGGTGGACTTAGAGGAATCACCCTCGGTGGTCCCACACTTGAGGGGTTGCACGACAGAGTCGTTATCGGAAGTGATGAAGGAGGAATCACCATCGATAACCATGACTGACTAGATACACTACAAAGTTAGCATCATGAGTACTTCGTGAGGTGTCACCCTCGGTACTCGATAGTAGCTCTGCAGAGTCGTGCAACTAAGGGGGGAGTGCGGTGAATGTGATGGGTCATGGCTTGTCAATCAGTTGATCGAGTCTTCGAGTCCTCGATGACGAAGCAGGGGCAACTAGGACTAAGGGGTCACAGGGGATTCACTGATCAATCTATACTAAGCAGGTGATATAACAGCAGGTACAGTAGCAGTTTAAGAAAAACAGGCTATGCATCAGAATAGGAGCTAACTACAACAGTAGCAAAATCTAATGCAATCATGAGAGAGAAGGGAACTGGGTGATATCGGAATGATCAAGGGGGGGGGGTTGCTTGCCTTGCTGCTCTGCTGAAAAAGGCTGGTCGTCAGTGGCGTAGTCGTACCCGGTAGCAGCGTTAGTATCGGGGTCTACCGGAGAGAATAGGGGGGAAGAGTCTATAAATACAAGCAAGCAGATGCAACACGATGCATGACATAGCAATATGCAGAGCTAGGCATGAGCTAACGCAGTACTACACGTCATAGACGGAGCGGGAGAATATCTGACGATATTTCCCGGGTCTCTGGCTACTACCGGACAGATGATCCTAACGCAAAATGTTCATGTTCATTATGCTAGGAGCATGTGACATATGAACGGACAACGTATTCGGATTCGTGGGATTTTTCTAAGCAACTTTCATATATAAATTATTTTCATCTGAGTTACAGATTATTTTATATTAATTTTCAAAGTTTTATTAATATTCTGAAATTAAACAGATTTAATTTAATTCGAAATTTCTATTTATGACATCAGCATGACATCAGGATGACGTCGGTAGTCAACATGGCTGTTGACTGGTCAAACCTGACCTATGGGACCCATCTGTCATAGGGAGTGGGTTAACGAGGGTTTAATTAACTCTAAAATTTTATTATTTAAGAGGGGCCCACATGTCATACTCTGTTTACTTAACAGAGTGATTAATTAGTCTAATTAGGGGTGGGACCCAATGTCAGTGACACATTTGTTTAGACTAATTATCAGAATTAATTAAACAATCTTAATTAACACTAATGATCCTGGGCCCACATGTCATAGGCATGGGGGGATGGCTCCACCAGGCAGTGACTGGGGCAGCCCAGTCAGCATGTTGACCCTGGTCAACAGGTCAACAGGGGGCCGGGGGGGCACTGGCCAGTGACCCACGGGGGTGGCCCCGGTCGGCCAGGTTAGCGGCTGCCGGCGTTTTGAACGCAGTGGCGCGCCGGAGTTGCTCCGGCGAGCACCAGAATCGACGACGACGCTCGGAAACGCAGCTCCGTCCACCATTTCAAGCGTCGCGGCCATCTACGAGACCCTGGCGGTGGCGCGCGTCGATCTGGGCTGTCAGCAGCGCCAGTGGTGGTCGGTAGGGGCGTCGACGACGAGCCGTGGTGGCGCAATCTCTCGGGCACCGATGAAATAGCAACAACAGCACGCGGGCAACCTATCTAAGGGTTGGGATCGACGCAGGAGAGGCTCTGGAGCACGCCAGTGGCCTGCGTGGGTGCTCAGGGGCATGCACGGCCTGTGCATGACGACAATGGCGGTCGCAGAGCTCAGCTACGGCGACAGCTACCTCGCGGACCTACGGGAGCGTGTAGAGGGAGGGGATATGAGAGGGAGGTCACGACCGTTGCAGAGAGGGCTCGGGGAAGATGTTGATGCAGCGGAGCAGCGAATCGGTGCGGCGATCGCTGGAGTCCGAAGAGGAAGGAGTGGACACGGGCAACGGTGATGGAGCTCCCCGTCTTCGATGCAGTGCATGAGGAGGAAGAGGCAAACGTCGCGGAGTTCCAGGACAGGCTACGGGGGAGAGGGAACGGCTATGGCTGCGAGCTTCAACGTGGCGCAGCCATGGCTACGGTCGGACGAGCGCGGGGGAGGAGCAGCGAGCGAGGAGAGGGGGATCCGAGGGCGCTAGGGTTTGCGGGGGAGGGAGAGAGAGCGTGGGGGCGATCTTATCAGCGAGGGGAGCCGCTGGATGCTCGCCAGCGAGCGCATCCGTGCGCGGACGGCTCTGGCGCCATGGCCTCCCCTGCCTCTGTCGAGAGGTGGGAGAAAGGCCGGCCCTGTTGGACCGGGCCAGCCTGTAGCAGCTGGGCCTAAGTGCCGAGTAACTTTTCTTCTTTTATTAGTTTCTGTTATTATTTATTTTAGTAAGAAAATACTTTTGTAAAAAATAGAGAACATGCCCATTATTACAAATGCAATATTAGGCAGTGCCATAAAAAGTTTGGAGGCTTTTTGAATTTATTTGAAAACTGCCAAAATCAAAAGGGCATTTAAATAATAATTTCGGCCTCTGTTATATTTAATTAGAGGCACCAAAACACTTTGCAAAAAGTTGGTTACAATTTTATAATAGCCTATGGAATATTTGCAACCCATTCATGATTTTTATTTCCTGGTTTGCAAAACTTTTAAATCCACTTTTCAAATGAATTTGAATTGCAAAGGAAAATGAATTAGGATTTGATTCAAAAAGTGACCACGCATGGATTAGCAAAAGCATTAGCTTAAACTTGGCCATAACTGTAGCTTAATTACATTGATCACTGTAGCACTGAATCCAAGGTGTCACAACTCTCCCCTACTAAAAGAAATTCTCGTCTCGAGAATTAAGAGGTAGAAGGAAAGAGTTCGGGGTATTCATCGCGAAGATGATCCTCGCGTTCCCAAGTGGCTTCATCTTCAGAATGATTCAACCACTGCACTTTGAAGAACTTGGTAATCTTTTGACGAGTCCGACGTTCAGTTTGATCGAGAATGCAGACCGGGTGCTCCTTATAAGAAAGGTCTTGTTACAGCTCAAGCATATCATGATCCACTGCTCGGATATGATCCTTGAAGCAGCGGCAGAGCTGTGTCACATGGAAAGCATCATGAACCTGAGAAAGGTTCGACGGTAGTTCCAATTGATATGCTACTTTTCCACACCTTTCGAGAATAGTGAATGGACCAATATAGCGAGGAGCAAGCTTGCCCTTGATCCCAAAGCGGTGTGCACCTCTCATTGGTGTGACTCGAAGATAAGCCTTTTCGCCAGGTTGATAGACCATATTCTTGTGATGACGGTCATACTAACTCTTATGACGAGATTGAGCAGCCTTGAAATTCTCATGAATAACGCGGACTTGATCTTCGGCATGTTGGATAACATCCGGACCGACAAGTGAACGTTGCCCAGTTTCTGACCAATTCAGAGGCGTCCGACACTTTCGTCCATACAACACTTCAAAGGGGGCCATCTTCAGACTAGCTTGATAGCTATTATTGTAGGAGAACTCGACATACGGGAGAGATTCCTCCCATTTCTTGCCGAAAGAAATGACACAAGCTCGAAGCATGTCTTCGAGAATCTGGTTGACTCCTTCAACTTGCCCCTGGAATTGAGGATGAAAAGCGGTGCTAAAGGGCAGATGAGTTCCCATAGCCTCCTGGTAAATTGCCCAGAATCTTGAAGTGAATAAGCTGCCACGGTCTGAGCTAATCACCAATGGAATACCGTGGAGTGAGACAACTCTGGACATATATAGATCTGCGAGCTGACTAGCAGTGATAGTTTCCTTGACGGCCAGAAAATGTGCAACTTTGGACAGTCGGTCAATGACGACAAGAATAGCATCATTTCCTTTATGTGATCTAGGAAAACTAGTGATGAAGTCCATTTCAACATGGTCCCACTTCCATTCAGGAATAGTAAAAGGTTGCAGAGTTCCAGCAGGCCTTTGATGTTCTGCTTTGATTCGACGGCAAATGTCACATTCTGCAACATAGCGTGCAATGTCTTGTTTCATGTTCGACCACCAGAACCTTTGACGGATGTCTTGATACATCTTGGTACTACCCGGATGAACAAACAGAGGTGTATCATGAGCTTCTTTCATCACTTTCCCAGTCATATCCAGGTTTTCCTCCTTACTTGGAACGTATAAGCATCCCTTGAAGTACACGGCGCCATCATCAGCAACAGTGAAGCAAGAGGGTTTACCTTCCGCAAGATAGCGTCTAATCTTTTCGACTTCATCATCATAGTGTTGCATAGTTTTGATGCTGCCCACGAGATCTGGTTCAGCAACCAGGTTATTAAGGGAACCCTTGTCAACAACACAGATGTTCATCTTGCGGAACTATGGTGTAGGGGGAGCGAGATAACCCTGAGGAACAATATGGAGGTTCAGCTTGCGGAATTCCTTTTGAAGAAGGGGGTGAACCTTATGAACCTGGAGGTGGTTGCAGTATGACTTGCGGCTCAAGGCATCAGCCATTACATTAGCCTTGCCAAGTGTATAAGAAATTCCAAAGTTGTAATCTGCTATGCACTCCATCCATCTCTGTTGACGGAGGTTCAGATCTGGCTGAGTAAACATGTACTTCAGACATTGGTGATCAGTGTAGATCTCGCAACGATTACCAATAAGGTACTGTCGCCACTCTTTCAGTGCATGTATTACTGCAGCAAGTTCGAGGTCATGAACTAGGTAGTTCCCTTCATGAGGACGCAATTGATGACAGGCATAAGCAATCACTCTGCGCTCTTGCATTAGGACACATCCTATTCCTTGCCGTGAAGCACCACAATAAATGACAAAGTCCTTACGAGTATTCGGAGCAGCAAGCACTGGAGCAGATGTCAGTTTGTCCTTAAGTGCCTGAAAGCTCTCCTGACATTTTTCTGTCCACTCATATTTAACACCTTTGTGAAGCAGATTGGTTAAGGGCTTTGCAATCTTGGAGAAATTCTCGACAAAATGACGGCAATAGCTGGCGAGTCCGAGAAAACTTTTGACTTGCTTGACATTCTTCGGGGGAGTCCAGTCAAGAATAGCCTGAACTCGTTCAGGGTTGACTGCAATACCATCCTTGGAGATCACATGACAAAGGTAGGTCACTTCGGGCAACCAGAACTCACACTTGGAATACTTGGCATATAGCTGATGCTCCCGAAGCTTTTCCAGTACAAGACGAAGATGTTTAGCCTACTCTTCTTTATTCTTGGAATACACCAGGATATCATCCAGAAAAACCACGATGAATTTGTCGAGGTAGTCCATGAAGATATAATTCTTCAACCGAGCGAAGGTTGCTAGAGCATTGGTTAAACCGAAAGACATGACGGTGTACTCGTATGAACCATAGCGAGTAACAAATGCGGTCTTGGGGATATCTTGTTCAAGAACACGGGTCTGATGGTAACCCAACCTCAAGTCAAGTTTAGAGAATATCGAGGAACCAACAAGTTGATCATACAAATCATTGATCTGAGGAAGCGGATATTTGTTCTGAATTGTTGCCTGGTTGATAGGACGGTAATCTTGAACCAAACGATTTGTTCCATCCTTCTTCTTAACAAAGAGAGAAGGTGCTCCCCAAGAAGAGGAACTTGGACGGATAAACCCAGGCGAAGCGAATTCTCAATTTCTTGCTTAAGTTTAAGGAGCTCATGAGGAGGCATCTTATAAGGACGGTTGGCTATTGGAGTGGTACCGGGTACCAAGTCGATGACAAACTCGACAACTCTAGCAGGGGGAGTCCCTGGAAGTTCTTCCGGAAAGACATATTGGAAATCCCAGACAACTAGGATGTTTTCAATCCCCTCAAGAGGTGACGCATTTAATTCATTCAAGGCATATAGTCGGGCTTCAGCATCTCGAACAAGAGGAGCATGGTAGCTTACAATCTCATTCGAAGGATGTAGAAGGTGGACGGTTTTGGTGGCACAAACGATTGAAGCAGTATGTGTTTCCAACCAATCCATTCCGAGAATGAGATCGATATTGGAAGACTTCAGCATTATGGGGAGGGCAAGGAATTCCAACCCTTCAATTTCAATGGGGACATTGTGGCTAATCACGAAGGTTCGACATTGGCCCGCGGGGGTGTTTACCACTATTGGGACGTTCATCTCTTCACTCTTAATGTCATGCATGTATGCAAAAAATTTCGACATGAAAGAATGCGATGCTCTTGTATCAAACAATACAAAAGCTGGTACTGAGTTAACAAGAAGTGTACCCATCATAGTAGCAAGATGGTCTTGAGCTTCAGTCAGTTCAATGTTGTTAGCCTGAACACGACCATGAGCAGGCCTGGCATTGTTGTTGCGGGGCTGGTTGGAAGGCAGTGCAAGTTGATTCTGATTCTGCCTGCACTCTCTGGCACGGTGTCCTGGACGACCACAATTGAAGCACAACCCATCCTCAGGACGGGAAGGGGGAACAGGAGCTCGGGGTGGTGGAGCTGGAAGCCTCGGCTACCTAGCTGGTGGAGGAGGCAGACGAGGTGCAGCATAAGACGGCCTTGGAGCAGGAGCAGGCGCATGGTACATGTTGTGGGGAATCCAGATGTTGCGCTTCTGAGTTGATGAGCCTGAAGATGAGCCCATGTCACAGTTGCGCTTGTTGCTGTCCTTGTAGTCCTGCAGACCAGTTTCAACTTGAATGGACTTGTTTACCAAGATGACGAAGTTATCAAAGTCCTGAACAAGGAGTGCGAGCTTGGTATCGGGGTGAAGGCTTCGCGGAACTTCTCCTGTCTGCGAGCATCGGTAGCAATATCTTCTTCAGCATAGCGGGACAAGTCTAGAAACTCCCGCTGGTAAGCATCCACAGTCTTGTTTCCCTGGGTGAGGTTGCGGAACACACGCTTCTTCCTGTCCATAATTCCCTGAGGAATGTGGCGGGCACGAAATGCACCTTGGAACTCCGTCCAGGTGATGATGGTTCCAACAGGTTGTGAGCGCCTGTGACTATCCCACCATTGAGAAGCGGGACCCTTCAGGAAGTACGACGCAAAGGTGACGTAGCTAGCCATTGGGGCGCCTGCAGACTCCAGCTCATAGGTGATGTCACGGAGCCAGTCATCAGCGTCAAGAGGCTGAGTTGAGCTGCGGTAGACAGCAGGGTTGAGGCGCATAAAGTCCCGCAGAGTCATTGGGGCTGGCTGCTGATTCATGTTCGGCTTCAGAAACTGATCCATAAGCCCTTGCATAAACTGGCGGTTCAGCTCAAACTGTTGCATCATTCCAGCCATGTATTCAGGCGGTGGTGGGTGGCCAGGCGCACCACGACCACGACTAGCTGGCCTAACCATTTTGTCAAAATTTAACAGTGGTAGCTTAGCATTGAGTAATAGCAAAGACAATGAATCATTTGCAAGGTAATCATGCACAAAGAAGGAAGTGCAATAGATACATCATAGTAGTCGAACACGACATACAGATCCATACATAGGTCTATTACAAACCAGCAATAAGTTCGGCATGGAATTAACTTAGACAAACTAGGCAGCACGCAGGCATGCGATAGAGAGATACAACAACGTGGCATAGCGATACACTACATCAACGTCGGGGACAACCACTGAAGCTAGGTAGCTGCCGATGATCACGTATGGCAAACCCGGGGATAGGATTCTGCAATCCATGAACACTCTGATGCGGATACTGGTCCGGGCCGGGGAGCAGAGGTCCACGTGTAGGTGTGCGACCTCCAACGGCAGGCCAGTCAAGACCTGGTGGTAGCTCTGTCCTGCACGGGTAAAGGGTGTAATCTGGATACGTCCCCGCACGGACTACTGGTATCAATTGATCCAAAGCGTCGTAAAGACGAGTACGAGTGGCGTACAACTCAACAGTCAGAGCTCGGACAGCACGATCTAGCGCCTTAGTGTACTGAACCAGAATCTGTGGGTCATAACGACGACTCACATAAGGGGTACAGACCGCAGTGTAGGACCGGTCGTTGCGCTGCCGCACGTAATGGGTGAAGGCAGCGTTGTCGGATCCAGTCTCATCCCCAGCGGGGACATACGGAATGTATGTGAATCCAGTCTCCTCCAAGCAGGGGTGCTCTCTACGGAGGCGGGTGATAGCAGTATAGGCAGCATCATGGACTGCCATGTCAACAGTCACTCCAACACCGCAATAGGTGTGCAACTCAGTGATGGAGCATTCACGCCGATCCCAGATAACAACCTCAGCTTGGTACTGCTCCTCGTTGAACTCGCGGTAGTCCTCGTAAATAGGGTACTCGGGGTACCAGCGATATCCAAGCCTGGTCAAGAGGTTGATCAGAATGGCCGGGAATCTAGGCGCATCGACATCCATAGTCAGACAAACGAGCTGCCTAGAGGGACGCATCTGTAACAAGGAGATTCAAAGATGTCAAATGACAGTGGGTGCATCATAACTTCAAAGGAAACAATTGTCGACAAAAACAACTCTCCGATGGATGTGATCACGAGAACCTAATGTTAGAGTTTGCAAAATCTTTAACCCGAAAGAGAAGAGAGATCAGAACCGAGAGTATAGACGAGGAATAAAAGATCCTAATACCACCCGATTGGGATGTGGGCCCGTAAGCCACACAATAATGTTAGTAAAGTATTTCAAGTACTAGACTCAACTTCGACAAAGGAGTTAGAAGGGGGGCTACCTACAAGCAGTCGGCTCTGATACCAACTTGTGACGCCCCCATTTTGATCGTACGCTAATCATACACGCAAATTCGTACGACCAAGATTAGGGACTCACGGGAAGATATCACAACACAACTCTAGACACAAATTACAGTCATACAAGCTTCATATTACAAGCCAGGGACCTCGAGGGCTCGAATACATAAGCTCGACATATACACGAGTCAGCGGAAGCAAAAATATCTGAGTACAGACATAAGTAAACAAGTTTTGCCTTAAGAAGGCTAGCACAAACATAAGCAATGGATCTGAAGAGGCAAGGCCTCCTGCCTGGGAGCCAACCTAACTACTCCTGACCGTCGGCGTTCTCCACGTACTAGTAAGCTCCAGCGGTGGTGTAGTAGTCGTCTGCGGGGTACTCCATCTCCTGGGCTCCGTCATCTCAACGCATCAATCATATCGAGGGGGAAAGAGGAGGTAAAGCAACGATGAGTACTCATCCAAAGTACTCGCAAGACTTATATTAGAACTATACTAGAATATGCATCAGTATTAAGGAATGGGGTTATATCTTTGGACTGACTGCAAAAAATCAAGAATAGGGGGAAGGCCTAGTCCTATCGAAGACTAGCATCTTCAGCATCTTGCAGCATTAGAAGAGTGTAGATTGGTAACTCATATATAGCAATATTACTGTAGAATTTTATTAAGTAACCACGCCCAGAGATTCTTCCTCGACTCCCTGCGAGAAAGCAAATCTCGGAGCCAACATTCATTTCAATTTTAAGTCACAATTCTAGTTGTATTAGATCGGGATACAACTCCAAGTCGTCCTGTTACCATGGACACGGCTATTCGAATAGTTGAATTCATCCCTGCAGGGGTGCGCCACATTTACCAACACGCTTGATAACCTCTGTCCGGACACACTTTCCTGGGTCATGCCCAGCCTCGGGAAATCAACACGTCATTGCCCTACCTAGGCTTAACAGAGAGGCCAGCCCGCCGGTCTAAATCCTAAGCGCGCAGGGGTCATGGGCCCACTCACCCTTTTCACTCCTGCACGATGCGTGGGCGGCCGAGGTCAGTCCTAGCACCTCTTATACAAGATCAATGCCGTCACGGACCACTCGAGCACGCGCTGCTCCATTGCTGACGTCCAAAGAGCTTCGGTTGATACTACGACGCCGAGTACCCATAACTTGTCCCACGTGAAGGTTAGTGCAAAAAATGTCAATCAACCAACCCAGATCAAATACCCAACCCATTAGCATTTTGTTAATTGCGGTGATGAGCGCGACCCACGATGTGCGGTCCCGTCGCCCCGTCTCGAGGACTTGTGGCAAGGGCCTCACCTGATCGACAACGCCTCGTAATTACTCAGTGGGTACCCTTCAGGGCCGACCCATCATCAACATATCTCTGTAACCAAGTCATAGTAACCGTGTGTATAAAACATCAAGGCGGAACCTGAGGAATCAACCTTGCTACTTCTTGAGCATGCGTTGGTTTTCCCTTGAAGAGGAAAGGGTGATGCAGCAAAGTGGATAAGTATTTCCCTCAGTTGTTGAGAACCAAGGTATCAATCCAGTAGGAGATACAAGCAAGTCCCCAATAGATGTACCTACACAAATAATCAAACAATTGCACCCAACGCTATAAAGGGGTTGTCAATCCCTTCATGGTTACTTGCAAGGATGAGATCTGATAGAGATAGATAGATAGGATTGCTAAAACGAAAAGTAAAACAAAAGTAAAAAGATTGCAGCTAAGTATTTTTGGTATTTTTGGTTTATAGATCTGAAAATATAATGTGGAAAATAGACCCGGGGGCCATAGGTTTCACTAGAGGCTTCTCCCATGAAGGAAAATAATACGGTGGGTGAACAAATTACTGTCGAGCAATTGATAGAAAAGGGAATAATTATGAAGATATCCAAGGCAATGATTATGCATATAGGCATCACATCCGTGTCAAGTAGACCGAAACGATTCTGCATCTACTACTATTACTCCACACATCGACCGACTCCTGCCTGCATCTAGAGTATTAAGTTCATGAAGAACAGAGTAACGCATTAGGTAAGATGACATGATGTAGAGGGATAAACTCAAGCAATATGATGAAACCCCATCTTTTTATCCTCGATGGCAACAATACAAATACGTGCCTCGCTACCCCTACTTTGTCACTGGGTGAGGACACCGCAAGATTGAATCCAAAACTAAGCACTTCTCCCATTGCAAGAATTACCAATCTAGTTGGCCAAACCAAACCAATAACTCGAAGAGACTTGCAAAGGTATGAAATCATGCATATAAGAATTCAGAGAAGATTCAAATAATATTCATAGATAAGCTGAACATAAACCCACAATTCATCGGATCTCGACAAACACACCACAAAAGAGTATTACATCGGATAGATCTCCATGAAGATCATGAAGAACATGGTATTGAAGAACAAACAGAGAGAAGAAGCCATCTAGCTACTAGCTATGGACCCGAAGGTCTATTTTGAACTACTCACGCATCATCGGAGGGGCAATGGAGTTGATGTAGATGCCCTCCGTGATCAAATCCCCCTCCGGCAGATTACCGGAAAAGGCTCCAAGATTGGATCTCACGGGAACAGAGGCTTCCGGCGGCGGAAAAGTATTTTCGTGGCTCTTTTTGGTATCCAGGGAATATTTGGGAATTTATAGGCCAAAGAATAGGGTTAGGAGGGCTGCCGTGGGGCCACAAGCGAATAAACACAGTCCCCTGGTGGCTTGTGACGCCACGGCAGGTCTCCTGCCTTCATCTCCAAGTCTGTTGGGTTCTTCTGGTCCAAGAAAAATCATTCCGAAGATTTTATTCCGTTTGGACTCCGTTTAATATTCCTTATCTGCAATACTCAAAAACAAGGAAAAAAAGAAACTGGCACTAGGCTCTAGATTAATAGGTTAGTCCCAAAAATAATATAAAATAGCATATTAATGCATATAAAACATCCAAAACAGATAATATAATAGCATGGAACAATCAAAAATTAGAGATACGTTGGAGACGTATCAAACCTCAATGGATCCCGCTCGATGTAACCGTCAAGGTGGACTTAGAGGAATCACCCTCGATGGTCCCACACTTGAGGGGTTGCACGACAAAGTCATTATCGGAAGTGGTGAAGGAGGAATCACCCTCGATAACCACGACCGACTAGATACACTACAAAGTTAGCATCATGAGTACTTCGCGAGGTGTCACACTAGTACTCGATAGTAGCTCTGCAGAGTCGTACAACTAAGGGGGGGAGTGCGTTGAATGTGACGGGTCATGGCTTGTCGATCAGTTGATCGAGTCTTCGAGTCGTCGATGATGAAGCAGGGCCAACTAGGACTAAGGGGTCATGGGGGATGCACTGATCAACCTATACTAAGCAGATGATATAACAGTAGGTACAGTAGTAGTTTAACAAAACAGGCTATGCATCAGAATAGGAGCTAACTACAACATTAGCAAAATCTAATGCAATCATGAGAGAGAAGGGAACTTGGCGATATCGAAATGATCAAGGGGGGGTTGCTTGCCTTGCTGCTCTGCTGAAAAAAGCTGGTCGTCAGTGGCGTAGTCGTATCCGGGAGCAGCGTCAGTCTCGGGGTCTACCGGAGAGAAGAGGGGGGAAGAATCGATAAATACAAGCAAGCATATGCAACACGATGCTGGGCATAGCAATATGCAGAGTTGGGCATGAGCTAACGCAGTACTACACGTCATAGACGGAGCGGGAGAATATCTGACGATATTTCCCGGGTCTCTCGCTACTACCGAACACATGATACTAACGCAAAATGTCCATGTTCATCATGCTAGGAGCATGTGACAAATGAACGGGCAGCGTATTCGGATTCGTTGGATTTTTCTAAGCAACTTTCATATATAAATTATTTTCATCTGAGTTACAAATTATTTTATATTAATTTTCAAAGTTTTATTAATATTCTTAAATTAAACAGATTTAATTTAATTCAAAATTTCTATTTATGACATCAGGATGACGTCAGCAGTCAACAGGGCTGTTGACTGGTCAAACCTGAGCATTGGGACCCATCTGTCATAGAAAGTGGGTTAACCAGGGTTTAATTAACTCTAAAATTTGATTGTTTAACAGGGGGCCCACATGTCATACTATGTTTACTTAACAGAGTGATTAATTAGTCTAATTAGGGGTGGGACCCAATGTCAGTGACACATTAGTTTAAACTAATTATCAGAATTAAGAAAACAATCTTAATGAACACTAATGATCCTGGGCCCACATCTCATAGGCCCAGGGGGATGGCCCCACCTGGCAATGACCGGGGCAGCCCAGTCAGCTTGTTGACCCTGGTCAACAGGTCAACAGGGGCCCGAGTACCTATTATGCATTTATGAAATTTTAATCAATTTATAATAGTACTTAAAGTATGCAATATGTTTCTTAGACTAACGGATCTCACGAAGTTTTGTTGAGTTTTGTGTGATTGAAGTTTTCAAGTTTTGGGTGTTATCTTGATGGACAAAGGAATAAGGAGTAGCAAGAGCCTAAGCTTGGGGATGCCCAAGGCACCCCAAGGTAATATTTTCAAGGATACTTAAGCGTCTAAGCTTGTGGATGCCCCGGAAGGCATCCCCTCTTTCGTCTCAAATCCATCGGTATGTCACTTGAAGCTATAATTTTATACGTCACATGATATGAGTTTTGCTTGGAGCGTCCTTTGCTTTTGTTTGCTTTTACTTTCAGTTTGCCACAATCATTGTTTGCTGGACACACCTATTTAAGAGAGACACACCTTCATCATAATTTGTTAGAATACTCTATGTGCTTCACTTATATCTTTTGAGCTTAGCAGTTGATCTAGTACTTATATCTTTTTTAGCACGGTGGCGTGTAGATTCTATAGAAATCATTTCACTCTCGTTCTTCACTTATATTTGTTTGAGAGTTAAGAAATAGTGATGGTAATTTGCATGGGCCATAAGACTAGTCCAAAAATATTAGGTATTCAATGAGTGATAATCAAAACCATCATGTAGCACATATAAAGAAATTGTGGGTCAATGATATTGATGTAGTAATATGAAATACATGTGAGTTCATAATTGTTAAACCGTAGAAGTGTCGATATTAAGAAAGGTTGCCCCTTTTGTTCATATAAAAATTAAAGAGGCATGGTGATGATGTGTGAGCATTTCTATTCCTCGTTGAAATCCTAGTGTTGTTTCGGGTCGGAAGCGCGCAGTGGTTAACTCCTACCAACCTCTTCCCTCGGGGCATGCGATTAGTACTTTGATCTATGATAAACTAATAAAACTTTGCAATAAGTATATGAGTTCTTTATGACTAATGTGAGACCATGGACATACGCAATCTCACCTTTTTCATAATTTGCTAGCCTCTTCGGTACCGTGCATAGCTCGTTCTCACCTCGAGGATCGGTGCAACTTTCGCTGGTGCATCCAAACCCTGTGACATGATACGCTCTTTTGCACATAAGCCTTATTATATCTTCCTCAAAACAGCCACCATACCTACCTATCATGGCATTTCCATAGCCATTCTGAGATATATTGCCATGCAAATTCCATCGTCACTTCACATGACTAGTTCGTTCATTGTCATATTGCTTTGCATGATCATATAGAGCTAGCATAGTATTTGTGGCGAAGCCACCTTTTATCATGTTTTTGATACATGTCATGCTAGATCATTGCACATCCTGGTACACTGCCAAAGGCATTCATACAGAGTCATATCTTCATATCAGTTCTCCATATTAAGTTGTAAGTAAATAAAAGTGTGATGATCATCATTATTAGAGCATTGTCCCAGTGAGGAAAGAATGATGGAGACGATGATTCTCCCATAAGTCTAGATGAGACTCCGGACGAAAATAAAGATGAGGGAGGCCAAATGAGCCCACCATCCATTCAAAAAAAAGGAAATGAGAGAAAGGACTTTGCTACTATCTTTTACCACACTTGTGCCTCAAAGTGGCACCATCATGTAGAGACTCTCATGATATATCATTTTCATATGCTAGTGGGAATTACCTATTCATTATTAGAAACTTGGCTTGTATATTCCTATGACGGGCTTCCTCAAATGCCCGAGGTCTTCATGAGAAAGCAAGTTCGATGCACACCCCACCTAGCTTCATTTGAGCTTTCATACACTTATAGCTCTAGTGCATCATTTGCATGGCAATCCGTACTCCTTGCATTGACATCTATTGATGGGCATCTCCATAGCCCGTTGGTATGCCTAGTTGATGTGAGACTATCTTCTCCACTTCCTACCCCTTTGATATCTACCACCATATTCTATTCCACCTAAATGCTATATCCAATGGCTCACGCTCATGTATTGCGTGAAGAATAAAAAGTTGATGCATATGGAAAAAGTATGAACCAATTGCCTGACTTGGACACTGTGGTGCTTAACATTTGTATTAATGTGGTGAAGATGGAGCCATCCCTTGCTAATACAATAAGATGAATGGGGGGTAAACATTTCTTAAGGATCGTATACTTTTAAGAATTAACAATTCTGTTTCTTACATTTCAATTATTGCTATGTTAATATTTGTTGATTCATCTTTTCTCAATGAGCATACCTGAATAAGATTACATAGTGGATAACATGTCACATCAAAAATTCTGTTTTTATCATTTACCTACTCGAGGACGAGCATGAATTAAGCTTGGGGATGCTTGATACGTCTCAAACGTATCTATAGTTTTTGATTGTTCCATGCTGATATATTATCATTCTAGGATACTTTTTGGCTCATTATTTACCAATTTATAATATTTTTTAGCACTATCCTATTGACCCAGTGCCCAGTGCCAGTTACTGTTTTCTACATGTTTTTGCCTTTTTAGGTTTACTGTACCAAACGAAGTCCAATTGCCACGAAACTTTTTGATGATTTTTCTAGACTATATGAAGACCTAGAAGCTTCGGAAGGAAGCGAGGAGGTGCACAAGGGCCCCACCACACATCTGGGCGCGCCCTGGGGGGCGCCCTGATATGTGGTAGCCCCCTCAGCCGCCTTCTGACGTCCCTCTTCGGCCTATAAATTCTCTAATGTTGCAAAAACCCTGAAGGCAGTCTCGAAACCCTTTTTCTGCCGCCGCAAGTCTCTGTTTCGTTGTGAGGCCATCTGGAGCTCCGGCACCCTGTCGGAGGGGGGATCGATCACAGAGGGCCTCTTCATCAACCTTGCTGCCCTCATGATGATGTGTGAGTAGTTCACCACAGACCTACGGGTCCATATCTACTACCTAGAAGGCAATCTCTCTCTCTTATGATCTTCAATACAATGGTCATCGCATCTTCGCTTTGATCTATCTGATGTAATCCTATTGTGCGGTGTGTTTGTTGGGATCCGATGAATTGTGGGTTTATGTTTAGATTATTCATGAAAAGTATTTGAGATGCCTCTGAATTATATTATATCTTAAGTGCATGATCATTATAGCTTTGTAATGCTCTCTGATCTATTGATGTGCTTTGGCCAAGTAGATTGATATTTCATCGGTGGGAGTGGTTCGTTGTGGTATGTTCAACCTGGCGAGTTTCTATATCCCAGTGACAAAGTAGGGGACAAGATGCGTCTTTGTGTTGTTTCTACTAAGGATAAAATGATGAGGTTCATTCATATTGTTTGAGTTTACTTTGTCTACATCATGTCATCGTTCTCCAAGCATTACTCCGTTTTACTTAATACTCTAGATGCATGCTGGATAGCGGTCGATGAGTGGAGTAATAGTAATTGGTGCAGCCAGGAGTCGGCCTATTTTATTATGGACGTGATGCCTATATAATACATGATCATTGCCGTGAACATCGCATAACTATCCGCTTTTCTATCAATTGCCCAACAGTAATTTGTTACCCACCGTATGCTGCCTACATGAGAGATGCCGCTAGGGAAAACTATGCCCCCCGGGTCTATTCACCTATATATTTACAAATGCTACAATTACCTCGCTGGCTTTATTTACCTTTTATTTTATTTTGCAATTTATATTTATCAACAATTATCTACACAACTCATTTGCTTGCAAATAACGAGATCAAGGGGATTGACAACCCTCTTGCCCGCGTTGGGTGCAAGTTGTTTGTTCATTTGTGTGTAGCCGCTGAAGATGGTTGATAGATGATATTCCTATTGGTTCGATAAACCTTGGTTTCATAACTGAGGTAAATACTTATCCGCTTTGTGCTGCAATTACCCGTTCCTCTTCACGGAAAACCCAATGCAGATCACAAGTATCAGGAAGGATTTCTGGCGCCGTTGCCGAGGAATATCATCATCAACTACCAAGTAACTTCACACAAATTTTCATTCACTTGTTGTTCTTTTAATTTGATGTTATATTTAGTTTGCTTTATAAAAATCAAAAATACAAAAAATGGAGCTTAGGTTGCCTCATATGCTTCGTCTTTATAATGTCTTTCGTGAAAATAAGGATTCGGAAAATTGTGCTCAATTGTTAGAGGAAGAATTTATGCAAATGCTTAATGTGAGTTCCTTAAATAACGAGCATGATAGAAATGATGTTAGTATGAATTCTCTGAATATCCATGATTCTAACGATATGCAAGACCACAAGCTTGGGGATGATGTGTTTGATGAAGATGATATTTTTTGTCCCCAAAATTTTGATGAGCAAATTTCTTATGATGATTGTGGTGATGACATGTATGCTATAATTAGTAATGATAACCATGAAACATGTCATCATGATTTAAATTTTTAATTTGGTTATGACAATCAAGTGTCACATCATAGTTATTTTGTTGAGTTTGCTCCCACTACCATGAATAAAAAGGAATTTGTTTATGTGAAGAGTGATAAATTTTCTATGCTTGTGGATCATGAAAATAATGCTTTATGTGATAGTTATATTGTGGAATTCCATCATGATGCTACTGAAAATTAGTATGAGGGGGGAACATATGCATGTAGGAATTTCAATAATATCAAGTTTCCTCCCTATGTGTTCAAAGTTTCGAAGTTATGCTTGTTTTGCCTTCCTATGCTAGTTGATTATTGCTCCCATAAATTATTTGCTCACAAAATTTGTATGCATAGGAAGTGGGTTAGGATTAAATGTGCTTGTAATATGCTTCATGATGCTCCCATTGTGTTTCAATTCTTTACTTTCATGTGAGCATCATTGAAATCATTATGCCTAGCTAGGGGCATACAACAATAGCGCTTGTTGGGAGGCAACCCAATAGTTATCTTTAAGTTTTTGCTTTAAACTTTCTGTTTGTTTTTGATAACATGATTATTGCCTATATAATGATTATGTTTTTGTGTTTAAATTAGTATTTGTGCCAAGTAAAGCCTTTGGGATGACTCACAAGATGAGTAGAATCGATGCTGAAACAAAACAGAAACTTTTGACTCCAGTAAAGGAATTTTCGTTTTTTACTGGAGCGTGATAATGATCTGCATTTTTCACACAGTATTTACATACAAATTTTCGAGGTTGTCCTAATTTTTTATAATCTTTAGAGTTACATAAGTATAGGTTCTCTACAGATTGCTACAGAATGTTCTGTTTTGAACTGATTCTGTTTTTGCTTGCATAGTTGCTTGTTTTGATTATGTATGGATTATATCGGGGGGTATAAGCCAGGGAGAAGTTAGAATACAGTACCTATTATTCATTTATGAAATTTTAATCAATTTATAACAGTACTTAAAGTATGCAATACGTTTCTTATACTAACGGATCTCATGAAGTTTTGTTGAGTTTTGTGTGATTGAAGTTTTCAAGTTTTGGGTGTTATCTTGATGGACAAAGGAATAAGGAGTAGCAAGAGCCTAAGCTTGGAGATGCCCAAAGCACCCCAAGGTAATATTTTAAAGGATACTCAAGCGTCTAAGCTTGGGGATGCCCCAGAAGGCATCCCCTCTTTCGTCTCAAATCCATCGGTATGTCACTTGAAGCTATATTTTTATTCGTCACATGATATGAGTTTTGCTTGGAGCGTCGTTTGCTTTTGTTTGCTTTTACTTTCAGTTTGCCACAATCATTTTTTGCTGGACATACCTATTTAATAGAGACACACCTACATCATAATTTGGTAGAATACTCTATGTGCTTCACTTATATCTTTTGAGCTTAGCAGTTGCTCTAGTCACTACTACAGAATGGTCCAAACACGACACATCAATCAGAGACCCTTCGACGAAACTGTTTGCGATCCATCAATCGCAAACGGTATAGTTCAAGCTCCGCCGCCAATGATGAAAACCGTGCGCGATGAAGAACGAGTAAATACGGTCCAAAAAATAGTTGCATGTGCGATGCGTTGCATACAGTTTGTTCTTATGAACTGTTTGTGATTATGGAAGATAACATAAACGGTTAACAAACTATATACATGTGCGTAGTGTGGCATATAGTTCACTCGGACAAACTGTTTGCGCTGATCCAGCAGAACACAAACGAGTTAGCCTAAGAAGGCGTGTGTGATACCCGTCAAACAGTTCATTCATCAGAATTGTGTGGGAAGACCAATAATAACCCAAACTATTCATCCTGACAAATGTGTGTGTTGTGGGTACCCTGCAAACAGTTTATCCATCAGACCTGTGTGGGAAGACCAGCAATAACCCAAACGATTCATCTTGACAACCTGTGTGTGTTGTGGACACACGGTTGCTGCTAATAATTGTATGAGATGTGATTTGCTCTGTTTGCACAACATCTATATGCTCTGTCTACAGAACACCAACATTATTGTTGCATAACCAACTTGAACATGCGGTTACATAAGTGACTACACAACACATGTACATTCCTCAATATAAATTTACAAGAAGTAGGCGATCACCAAATCATACTGTTCTTCTAACGACGGTTGCCGACACTGCTCTGCTTGTGGCTATCCCTCGTCGTCTGCAGGAAGGAAGTAGTTCCTCATGTCAATGATCCTCTTGTACATCTCGTAGCTGGTGTACGTGTCCTTGGCCGCGTACTTGATGTGTTCTCCATCCAGTTCGTTCACCCAGGCCGTGTACCAGGCAGTCTTGTCCTTGTGGCACTCAGCCTTCATGTCTCTGTAGTAGGGGTTGATAATGGCCGCGGAAGGTCAACTAGGGAGTCCTTCTACTTCTTCTTCTCGCCGCCCCAGACCCTGTACTGACCTTGGATGTTGACACGCTTCTGGCAGGAAAAGCCCAAGTCTTGAGCACCTTTAGATCGTTGGTGGTGTCCACCGTTGCGAACCTGTAGTCGGGGCTGTTGACAAACCGGCGAAACGCTCGCAAGGCCTTGTGGCCAGGCAGTAGTGGTAGACGAGCACGTGATGGCACACGCCCAACTGGGCGACGACAACCATCTGATCATGCCCGGCACGACCGCCGGTGTACTCGAGGTCGAAGCCGACCACTTTGTACTTGTCATCCTCAGCAAGCAGCTGCTCCAACATGTTAATGGAGTTCACCACCACGACCGGGTCGTTGGTGTACACCACCGAGAGGTCCGTCTTTCTGATGTGTGTGTCCACTTTGACAATAGTGGTGAACTGCCGCTCGGCGCCGGCAACCGGCATTGGATCCGCACGGGAAGGTTGAAGCGATGAAGAGATGTGCATCCTCTCTGTATTATTTGCCGTCGTGGGTGTGCTCCTTGGGTTGTGTGGCGCGATCGGAACGTGGAAGAGATGAAGGTAAATGGCCGCATCAACCGCATAGCAATTTTTGCAGCGCTTAACTGTATGGTGGCACCGGGAGCGGCGCAACCGCTTGCATATGGCTCCCCGAACGTGCCTGATCGTTCGCGCGTGGATGCCGGCAGAGCGGGCACGCACGGACGCGAGCACAGCGTGCCGAGGCCGCATCAACCGCCTCATGCGTACATTCATCCGCGACGGTGCGTACAGAACGACCGTTTGCTTTGTAATAAAACGCAAACAGTTTTTTATTATTAACCGTCTGCGTACTTGTCATTTCTCCCACCTCCGTCCCGTCTTGTCACCGCGTTGCCGCACGAGGATTCCAGTGCACGCTTCGGGAGCGCACAACATTTCTTTTAGGCTTCCCGTTCCCGCGCAACCGCGCTGGAACGTGCGCAAGCTTCCGGTTCCCGCACAACCGCGCTGGAACGCATGCAAGCTTCCAGTTCCCGTGCAGGAACGCGCGCAAGCTTCCTGCCCGGCTTGCCTTGGCCGCCTGCTTTATAAACCCTCACGGCCGGCCTCTCCACATCGCATTCATCCCCTCCCTGCCCGTAGCTTCCCAAGTTTGCTTCTCCCCCAATCGCCAATGCCACCTGTCCGTCGTCGTCGCCCCGCCACTCCGCCAGAGGGCAACTCCAGCTGGGAGGCTGCACCACGTCGGCAGCGCAGTACCCGTAAGCGTGAAGTGCATGTGGCGTCCTTGTTGGCTATGCGCATGGCACCCACCACACGCTCCTCCACATTTGCCCGAAGGCAGCTGCTGCCGGCGACCGCCGTCGCCCCCACCCCATCGTCGGCCGCCGTTTTCGCCACCCCACCAGCTGCCTCCTTGGCCGCCACCACATCAGCGTCCGCCTTGGCAGCCACCCCACGGTCAGCCGCCGGGGCCATCACCCGCTCCGCCACCGCGGCCCGAAGGCGGGAGGAGGAGGCCGCCGCTGAAGCACAGCCGCTCGGCTTTTGCGTCAGTGGCCTAGCGCGCTACATCAACTTCCTACATGAGGAGGAGGAGCGCCAGGTCGAGCACGCACTGAGGCTCACCGCCGCCGTGGCCGCAGCAGACGTCGCAGCTATGGCGCGAAATGAGGAGATCTATGCCAAGTCCCGCCGCTTCGAGGAGGCGCGTCAGGAGCGGCAGAGGGTAGCGGCGGCAGCCGACGAAGTCGACTCCTCCAGCTCGTCGGTAGGCTTCTCCTCCTCTGCCTCTTACTGAACGCGCTCGGCAGAGGAGAAGGCTGCTGGCAGTAGCACGAAGCCCCTCCGGATTAGTATTTAGGGGCTATTTTGTTCAGTTCATCTTACTATAGATATGGTTGAACTGTACCACGTACTTTAAATTAGCTAGTATATATAGTTGAACTAGCTATTTCAGTACGTGGTTGGCAACAAATGGGGAAAAGTTTGTTCGATTCAGCTGTCGAGTTGAACTATTTTGTACAAAGACCAATGCTTGATCTATGAATGTCCATGTTTACTGAATTTCAGTTACAAAATTGCACCGTAATAGTGATTTTGTTCCTGCAAAATTGGACAAATCTCAGTGTTTCCAATTTTACAAATGAAAATTTACCCAATATGACAGATTCGAATCTTACCTGACTCCTACTGCCAATGCATCGATCGGTGCTTACATGGGGTGCTTAGTGTATTAAATGTCTTAGCAACTCAAGTCCACAATGCATTGTTGCTAAGGTCCCTTCATTTAATGATTTAGCAACTAAACTCTTGCATGCATTGGTGAGTTCCTTCACTTAAGTGTTTTGCCAAGGTTCACGCGCTGGGCATTGTTTCTTCATGTGGTCACTAAACTCATATCTCTCCTTAATTACCTTCCCACATCAGATTTTTTTTTGCATACATGGCAACCTCAGCAGTTAGCAACAGTAGAAGTTGTAGCATCGAGAAGGGCACACGGGTCATCATTCACAACCGTTTGCGATGACGCAATGAAAAAATTCCTTCGCGCCAGATTTTCCCTTGGCTTAGTAGGGAAGGAACAATTGCCCTCGGTTTGCATACTGGTATTCAGTCTGAAACGTCTTTGACGACTGGCAAAGGACACGCCACCCCGATGAGCGTGCGCAGGACACTGCTTGCACGCAACCCGTCTACTCAAACACATGTCCGCACGCTACCTCCTTGACAATACACATAGCAACACGTGGCCCGCACGTAAATGGTCTTTAGAACGTCCATGAATTGTAAATAATACGCCCGTTTGCGATGGTAACGTGACAGATTTTTGTTCCAAAATGCTTTTGTTGGCTATTAATAATGCTTACTCTTTCTCTCAAAGTGGACACTAAAAATAGCACAACATATTTATGCTTTATATGATGAGGCCCTGCCCAACATAGACATTGTGACTGTAGTTCATGTTTGAATTATGTACATTAAATGCACATAAAACTCAATTAATGTATAAAAAAAGCCATACAAACTGTTAATAATTTAATATGTTTGCAGTACACAACTATTGCTTTATGTTGTTTCTAGGAAAAAAATCAAGGAGAGAAGTGGCATCGGATGTCGTTTTTCACCCGCAAATGTGGCATGCATATATATGTTCCCTAACGGAACCACTGGACGTAGCTTATTGTGTGAGAACCTCATGTTTGTAAGAGGCTTGTGACGAAACATGGCCAACTTGGTATTTTTTTTACCACGGCATATGTGTGCCTTCACATGACACCATTCCAAGTTTCATGAATTTCTGATAGAGTTTTGGATTTACGAGAATTTGGAAACAAAGTTTCTCGATATTTGTGGCCGAGCCAACATGCTTAGATGTTTGAAATTCGTTCTCATTTCTTGCATGTGACCTAACACATGCATCCAAGGATGCATATATGATTTTTCAACCCATTTTGCCGCCCCAGACCTTGTGATTGTAGATCAAATTTGAATTATGCACATTAAATAATGCATCGAAAACTCAATTAATGTATTTAAAAGCCAGACAATCCCTTAATTTAATCATATTTTGCACTTCGCACGTACATGTCTATGTTGTTTATATAAAGAAAATCAAGGATAGAAGAGGCATCAGATGTCTTTTCGCCCGCATATGTGACATGCATATATAATGTTCCGTATCGAAACCACAAAGCTTCTTGTGAGGAGCTCCGATTTGTAAGGGGATTGTGCAAGAACATGTCCAAATTAGACAATTTTTTTTACCACGGCATGTGTGTGCCCTTGTCACGACACCATGCCAAGTTTCATGAATTTCTGACGTGTTTTGGATTTACGGGAATTTGAAAACCAAGCATCTCAATGTTTGCGGCCGAGCAAACAGTCAATGAGACGTTAGAAATCCATTCCCATTTCTTGCATGGGACCTAAACATGCATCCAGGGAAAGGCATATATTTTTCCAACCTATTTTTCATGTGTTGGACCTTGTGATTGTAGGTCAAATTTTAATTATGCACATTAAACGACTAGAAAACTCAACTAATGTGTTAAACAGGTCTCACAAACCCTGGAAACAATCCACAGTTTAGCATGACTGTCAGAAAGTTGCTCTATGGTGACTCCAGAAATAAATACAAGGCCAAAAGAGACAATGCACTACAGGAATCAGGCACTTTGCCATCTGCCATGGCAGATGGCAAAGGCATGGTCGACGGATGGCAAAGGCTTTGCCATCTGACAGCAGACGGCAAACAGTTTGTCTGAAACCCAGCCGGCAAAGGCTACTTTGCCATCTGCTGGCGGATGGCAAAGAGCCCGCAGCCTTTGCCATCAGCTGGCAGATGGCAAAGCCTCTGAACGGGGTTAGGCACGTTAGAAGGCTAACGGCGTGCTTTGCCGGCTGCCAGCAGATGGCAAAGAGCCTGCAGCCTTTGCCATCTGCTGGCAGATGGCAAAGAGACCAAATAGGCCAGCCGAGTGGTTCCCAGGTTGTGTAGGCAGCTGACACGTGGCCTCTTTGCCATCTGCCAGCAGATGGCAAAGCTCTTTGCCATCTGCCAGCAGATGGCAAAGTGCCTATATTGCCCCATTTAATTTTTGTTTTTTCTTATATCAATTCATTTTCACAGAAAATCAAACACAGATATATATATATATATGACCAATATAGCATATTCAACACATATTACCAATAGTCATGAACACATATATATCCATGAACACATATCCAACACATGTTACCAATAGTAGCAAGTTTCATCCATACATATACATAGTTTCTTCAATATTACATAGTTTCATCCATAAGTAGCAAGTTTCACAAGGTCAAAACAAAAACTAAAGACAAGCACTCCATCAACCCAAGCTTCCGTGATCGAAAGCAAATCTGCAAAATGGGAAAGAAGAAAGTTAGAAGAAGACTAGAAGAAAAAGATTATTATGATGCAACTAAAATGTGAAGATTATTATGATGCAACTTATATCTGTAAAATAGGGGTATAAGCGAGAACTCATAGACATCTTACCTTGGACAAGAAGTACTCAAGCGAGGAAACGACAGTGACCAAGGCTGGATCAAGCCCAATCTCCTCCTTTGCCTCCCTTAATGCTGTTGCTGCATCATCAGCATCATCATCATCAGCATCAACCCTTGTATAAAATAGGGTAGAAGACATAGGTAAAGATTGTTGAGGGTACAATACATAGGTACAGATTGTATGGTGCTGAATGTTCTTTATTTTTTCCTATAAATACAACAATGATGAACATATAGAAGGTCTTCTAAGATGTAGTTATTTTTCACGTATATATACAATAACGACATATAATTGGCATACAAATGAGTCATGCACGTGATTGTGATAGCATATTGGGTTTGTGAAGTGTGAGCAGTAGCTAACACATATATTCCTCTTGTGATTTTGATAGCTTGGCGATGGTGGTCAAAGCCACAAAGCAACCTGGCATAGCCAATTAGGTTTGGTGTCTACTTATCTGACTGATTTTCTTCTTAGGGGGCATGAAGTTCATGAAAAAATTTGTAGGAATCACCATGTAATGTGGCGATGCATCAGTTGTGAAAGACAAGGTGGGGCTTTAGTTTGGATGGTACAAACATGTACTAATGTACGACCATTCAATTTCAATGCATCGAAGGCTCTGGTGAGTGCTTAAACAGCTACTTTGTTTCTTCGAACATCAGTTCTTTAGAGTGAATCAGTCTGAACTGTTGTGTTCCCTGACCAATGATTAACTACGTGATATCATATACATGGGACGTGAAAGTACACTTAAATATTGGCAGTAAGATTACCAGCAGTAGTGCTTTCATTTCCTTTTGCAAACAAATAACACTACTTATAAATCTTTCGTCAACAGATAACAATAATTCTGATTATATTTTGCATTTTTTGCACTGACCTCCATACACAAAGATGATGGGTGTTTGTCCAAGAGAACATACAAGACTGTAACATGATCAGCCTGTTTGAAGTTACTGAAACCGGGTAGACAGAGACTTGATTATCCTTGTTATAGTTCCAAAGAATTTTCAGATATCAATTAATGTAATCTTTGTCAGCAGATTGGAAGCTTCAATGTTTTTCACAAAAAGTTCATACTGGCTGGTTTTTAAACAAAACCATATGTACTTCTGCAACTAGAATTTCAGTACGTTATGCTTAGTATGTGCCTTTTAATCGTTTCATTCTGGGTTGTTCTATACTTTCAATACTAGAAGTGAACGCGCGCTTTGCTATATGAAACTAACATGTAAAAGCATTGGTAACACACATCTCAGCTATGCATGGTGCACAAACGAAATCATGTAAACGCAGGTTAATAAACCCAACACACCAGCCTTCCCAACCATAGAGCAAGGGTGTCAGTTCCTTTCTAGGTGGCTTAGTATCTTTAGACATACTACTAACCAATTTGCCAAAGAAGAAACAATTGGTGGATGCACCATCATCCATATCCAGTAAACAGAATTTTTACCTAGCATGACACCAAACATTTTTCTGAACTATAAAGTATCTCTCCCATAAAAAAGAGATCCAGAGACATAAACTAACCCCTGCCTTAGCTCGACCACTCTGCACATTTGCAATTACTCATGTATGGGATTAATCTCCTCCGGCAGGAAGTAATACCCAAGACACTTTATGGGTTCAGTGGTTGGTAGTTTTTTAAGGAAGATCAGGACAATAAATATGTGTAGAAATCCAAGCATATGGCACAATCAGCCACGAGAAACATTAGAATCCAAGCATATGGAAATGAGCTTGGTCCACTGATAGAACGCAGTCTGAACGACGAAAAAATAGAAGTGGTTGGTACCATCCAATGTGAACAGCTGGTCATCCAGTTCAGTTCCAGATCTATAACCCTTTTTTCCAAATACCAGATCTCATCATCTAATCTGACTCCTATGGGAAATCATAAGAAGAAGAAGAGATCCAACTCCTTCAAAAGGAAATAAAAAAGGTAGTAGTAACCACATAATACAGAAATCGAAACAAGACCACATGAGACATGCTATAGGATTCAGGACACGAACCATTGAAATAACAATGTGAACTACAGATAGTAACATATGGGAAGGTATAAGAGAGAAGATATGCATCTTACCTATTGTGGTCCAAAAGGCAGGGCATGTAAAGGGGGTAACTGGGACAGAGGACGCCGGTGGTAGAAGTATGACGGGTGGCTCCTCAGCAGCGGACGTCGCGGCTGCTACTGGGCGACGGACAGCGCTGCTACTCCTCGGCTGCAGGTGTTACTCCTCAGCAGCAGGCTGGATGGTGCTCCTCGGACGCGAATGGCACTGCTGCTCCTTGTCAGCGGATGGCGGTCCTTGGCAGTGGGCTGCGCTGTTGCTCCTTGGTAGCGAGGCGGCAGCTCCTCAGCAACTTGTTTAATTGTTCAGCTGCAGATTTGACTAATCGAGGCTAACTACCACCTGTAGAAATCATGAATCGTTCATGGAAAAGGAATGAAATTAGACTTTATACACTACTCTTAAATGTACAAATAAAATGGTGATGCAGGGTATTATCCCAAAGAATGGAGAATTTGGTGGTACATAATCACAAAAACAACACTCCAAAGATTGTACCTGTACATGCCTACATTTGTACACCACAGTAGTGCTAGAGAATCTAGATACTTATTCCCATTGATGCAATAAACATAAGAACCCTGCATATGTAGTTTATCATTGACGGCAAAGAGCTGACTAGTAATATTTATGCTACCGGCTTTTAGCACAATATTTTGTGGATTTTACGTATAGCTTAGTTTTTGTTTTCCCAAAACAACTGATGCCAACTGCCGGCAGTTGGCTCGTGGCTCCTGGTGCGGGGCGACGGCTGCAGCTTGCCGTGCGTCCGATCTCTAGAGTTGAAGGCATGGAGCTTCGTGATTCGATCCCCACATGGCCGCGGCCGCTCCTGTTGGTGGTTGTGCCCGTGTGTGTGAGAGAGCCGTGGAGTACATGGGTGAACTTGAGACATGATAGCTAGGCTAAGTAAGAACGGTACTAGTAGCAGAAAAATTGATTTATTGGAGGGTAGGCTTGAGCCTGTTTAAGCCTGGTTAGTAGACTCGCCTCTGATATCATATACATGGGACGTGAAACAGCCATATGTGTATTCTTTTGCATAAAGTAAGGATCCAACAACAGAGGAATTATCACTAGCCATGGTTTGTTATTACTTATTAGGATCCTCAGCACCTTGCTATTAGAAGATGGTGATTGACAGGTCCGTGATTTTATTACAAGTTATAAGAAAAGCAGCGGCGACGGAGAAGCAGCAGGAGTGGGCGGTAGGAGGCTCACCAGGCTGGTTCCGGCGAGCTTGGTGAGCCTGGAGGCGTCCTGGTAGCGCTGCTCCTCGATGGCGCTCTGCGAGGATCGACCAAAACAACAGGTGAGGGAAACCCTAGGTGACAGAACATCAGAATCCGGAATCGGCGAGGGCGAGACGGGCGAATCGAGGAAGCAGACCTTGAGCTCGGCCATGACGCGGGAGACGGCGTCGCCGGCGGTGGCGTCGAGGAGGGCGCGCTTGAGGGCGGCGGCCTCGGCGAAGTCCTCGCCCTCCACGGCCTCCTCCAGCTGGAAGCGCAGCACGGAGGCGTAGCTCTCGGGCTGGTCCACCTCCGCGAAGTGGCGGCTCCAGCAGGCCCAGTCCCAGGCCGACGGCGACGACGACGCCGCGGGGAAGGACGAGGGGGAGGGGGAGGGGGAGGAGGCCGCGGCACAGCGGCATGCCGTGGAGGAGGGGCGGCGGGCCGCGGGCACGTGCGCGGAGGAGGAGGGGGCGGGGGCGGGCAGCGGCGCGAGACGGGGAGCGGCGGGCGCGCGGCCGCCGGCGTGGCGCACGCGGCGGGGGGCATCGGGACGGATGGATGGGCCACGCGGTGGAGAGAGAGGGGAGGAGAGAGAGAGAGGGGATAAGGATGGCGTGATTTGAGATTGGGAGGGAGAGAGAGGGGTGGGGCCGGGCTGGGAGAGAGAGGGGTGGGGCCGGGCTGGGAGGGAGGGGAGATAGCCCCACCTCTTTGCCATCAGCCAGCAGATGGCAAAGTTCTTTGCCATCTGCTGGCTGATGGCAAAGAGGTGGGGCTTTGCCATCTGCTGGCTGATGGCAAAGAGGTGGGGCTTTGCCATCTGCTGGCTGATGGCAAAGAGGTGGGCCTAGTGCGCCGTTACAACGCCGTCGTCCGCTGGACCCCACCAACCTCTTTGCCGTCTGCCAGCAGACGGCAAAGTTTCTTTGCCATCTGCTGGCAGATGGCAAAGAATTGGATGATGGCAACCAGGTTCTTTGCCATCTGTCAGTTCTTTGCCGTCTGTTTTTTGTAAGCAGATGGCAAAGACGTTCTTTGCCATCCGCTGGCAGACGGCAAAGAGTTGACTGATGGCAAATTCCCTGTTTCCAGTAGTGATGGATGTTGTTTCGCACATAAAATGTGAACTTTCCCTATCGGAACACACGACTTTCTTGTGAGAACCTTCGGTTTGTAAGATGCTTTTTGCCAAAACTTGTCCAAAATTGGGCAATTTTTTTACCACAACAAACACACACATGGCAATTGATGGCACCATGCCCAAATTTCATGAATTTCTGTCGAGGTTTGCATTTACAAGAATTTAAAAACTAAGTTTCCCGATGTTTGCGGTCGAGCCAAGACGATGATGATATGTTTGAAATTCATTCCCATTTATTGTGTGGGACCTAATTAAACATGCAGCCAAGGAAACGTATATGGTTTTTCGACATATTTTCATGAGCTGGACCGTGCAGTGATTGTAGTTCAAATTTGAATTATATATGCACATTGAATGCCTAGAAAACTCAATTAATGTACTTAAAAGGCCAAACGAACTCTGTAAGATTCCATTGTTTCGCACGACACATTCACGTTACTCTATGGAGACTCTAGAAATAAATTCAAGGCGAGAAGCGACATCGGATGTTGTTTCGCACATAAAATGTGAACTGTCCCTACCGAAACCACATGACTTCTTGTGAGAATCTTCGGTTTGTAAGAGGTTTCTGCCAAAACTTGTCCGGAACTAGGCATTGTTTTTACCACAACACACATGCGCCATGACATCACACCATGCCAAGTTTCATGAATTTCTCATGACATTTGGATTTACTAGAATTTGAAAACATGGCTTCTCAAAGTCTATGGCCGAACCAAAATACCGTGAGGTTTGGAATTCGTTTAATTTCCATTTCTTGCATGGGACCAAAACATGTATCTAGTGACAAATAGTTGATTTTCAACCCATTCAGGTGCACTCTAGCTAGTATGTGCTTAATTAACTGCAGTTCAAATTTGAACTATGCACATGAAATGTCTAAAAAACTCTTTAAATGGTTTAAAGGGCCTAAACAACCCTGAATTATTCCATATTTTACACATAGTCCTATAGTTGCATGTTCACAGCAGATAAATGTTATTGCCATCCAAACACCTTCAATTGCCAATGTAACTTCATTTTTCGTCTCAAAGCAGTTTGAAAATCAAATACATCGCAAACAGTTCTTGATCATGAAACGTGTGTGATGTGGTATCAAAATATCTTGGGCCAATCCTCATATATGGCTTATGCCAGAAGCTTCAGTCCACCGCCGGCGCGTAAACCACATAGTCACACTTGTTCCCCAAGACCCCTATACTGTTCAAGCGTCGCCGGTAATAGATGGGGACATGGATCCGCGTCGTGAGGGCAACTTCGGCGACCCACTCTGGCCCGAGCGTGGCTGCATCAGCCATGAACGCACTCACAACATCCTTGAGCGCGGCCGCACTCTCCGATAGGGCGGCTGCGACCGCCGAAAGGACAGCTGCTGCATCTGAGATGGCGGCAGCAACATCTGCGACCGGGATAGCAAATGGCGAGAACGACACAGCAGCTATCCGTTCCTCGGCGGCCGCCGTAGCCCTGGTGGCGGCTGCCCACGCCTATGCCGATGCCGCCCATGCCCAGCTCGTGTCGGTCACCGCACAAATAGCAGCGGCCTTCTCCGACAACGGTCGGCAACCTATGTCCGAAGAGTTGGCAATCGCCGAGAGCGCTCGGGCAGCCGTCCATTCGTCAGCAGCCTCCCTTGCCAAGATGGAGGCCGTCAATGCCCGGAACGCAGCCGCCCATGACAAACTCGTGGCGGCCTTTTCCAAAGAGATGGCGGACGCGGACGGCGAGATGCTTGCAGAGTATGTGGCGATGGATGCCATGGAGCCCCTTCCCCTGGAGGTCGTCGAGCGCGAGCTGGTCATGAAGGATGCGGCGGAGATCGGCGAGCGTCAGGCGGAACATTAGTCGTTGTTTAGAGCACTGGTCTTTTGTTAGAGTAACGTTTAGGTCAGCCAGCTCTGTTTAATTGCTCGATTAAGTAAGTGCGGGCTGTGGTGTAGGCTCTTTTGTGCAGTACCCAAATTAGTAATTGATGTTAAATTATGCGACGACATGGATGACCACTGTAACCAGGGAAATTCGGACCAAAAATTTGCCGCCATATCCCCATTCCATCTTCCAATTGAAAATGAAATTGAAGTTCATCACACACACTTTTTTGGAATGAACCATGTGCAATGTAGTACCCAATCTTACGTCCAAAGATTGGAGACAAACATTTGCACGTCCAAGTTCATCACACACGGGGTATATCACAGGCTTCGTTTGTGATGTGTTGATATCGTGAACTTTTCTGAAAATTTGCATGTTCAAGTTCATCACACACGGTGTATAACACAGGCTTCGTTTGTGATGTTTTGATATCGCACATGGTTCCGAATAAGGGACTGTTTTCGATGGTGCTTCCCGCGCCAGTTTTTCGCTGCACCGAATGAAAATTTTGGGCTGCCGTCGAAATATCTACCTCCCTCGCCCCCCGATACCAATCAAAAGCCACATTTTCCCCTTTTCATCTACCTTTCCTAGTTCAAACCTTCATTGCTTGCAGCACTGCCTCCTCGTCGGCGATGCTCCTTCCTGCTGCTTGGCCTCGTCCATCTAGTCAGGTAATTGACACCTCCCCAATACCCCCTCACCCCTCCTCCTCCATCCCAAATGGCCCGACCGCCGGCGCGAGACCTTCCACCCAAATCACCGCCCCATCCTCCAAATAAGCGTAGCCGAAAGCCATGGTGCACGCAGTATAGCTAGGATCTCAAAGAGCATTTGGCTGCGGAGAAGCAAATCGCGGCTGCACGCGCAGATGAGGCAGCTAGGGCTTACATGCGTGCCGACCCCCAGATCTTGGGGGTGCACCTCGCCGTCGAGGCCACCGTCAATGCCTCGCGCGCTGATGCCGCCACGCGGTTGGCTGCTATAAACGACAGCTCGTGGTCTTTTCTCGAGGGCACCGTCGGTGCGTTCGACGAAGACTTCGATGTGTTCTCTCAACGTGCACGTGCTTACCTCAACTCCAGAGCCGGCATGTTGGTGCCTGGGCAGGATCAGGCCACTCACCACTACGAGGGGTGCACCCATGGTGTGGAGGCCTCGCCCTCTTCCAAGTTGACGGAGCCCATCATCATCGATATCTCCGACGATGAGGAATAGCTTGTTTTTCTTAGCTTTATCACTAATGACCTATGTTCACCTAGCTACGCCGGTTAAACACGTTTCGTTTAGCTGTTGTGTGTGCCGCTACTGCCTATCATTTAGAAATTCTAGTGAAATGTCCAATGTAATGCTACTACAACCAGAACTTCTAGTATGTTCTATTGTGCAATGTGGTGCTTAGTTAACTGTTTCGTTCATTTGTTGTGGTGATCATTTAACTATTTAATTCAATTCTGAAATGTGATGTACGATTGTTGTTGGTACAATTTTGTATTGTTATGCATGTGACGAATAAATCGAATTTAGATGTACTAAATACATGTGCAACATATAGAATTGCTACATTTCCTAGTTCTTAGCACGCTTGGTTTAGATAACTGGATTTTCAATGTGGCTCGATCTAATCTGTTGGATCCACAATCTGTTTATTTTCCATTAACATATTTCAGTGATAGTATGCCAAATATCACTTGTAACCTGATCAATATTTGTCTTAAATATGTTGCAGGGGGAAACAATGGGGGACACTGAAGTTTACCATCGAGGTTTGCACATCCATAGTCGTTTGGCTAATAGCACATTATTGTGCAATTGCAGAAACCATTGTAATATGAATGTTTTTATTAATAATTTGTTCTTGCACATGTAGGTCCTGTTGTAAGAGGTTTAGACCCACTGTTCGACCCTTTTTGCATGTGGGGAAATGAGGTGTCCTTGAATATCAGTCAAATCAAGAAACTCAGAAAGATTGTTAAGATAAACAAATTAGCTACAAAAAACAACAAGATGTTTGTCTGCACAATGAAAAAGACATCAGTCAACTATAGGATGCTACCATCTCTTTCACCTTGTCCTTTTCCATTTGCGTCATTTCAAATTTTAGAAAAGATATTTATGCATATGTTTGTTTTCAGTCCTTCTCAAGGCAGTTCATCGATGATTACGTCTCAAACCACTTGTATGATCAAGAGGCGATGAAGGTATTCATACAGCACCCACATGATAATCTTGAAGTCTTCCTTAAGAGGACGAAGGATGGGCGGGCAATCATCCACAGGCACTGGCCTAAAGTTGCCAGGACCTTCAACATCATTGAAGGCTCAGTATTCGCCTTCCGCTTTAACAGTTTTCTAGATGAGACTCATCTGTTTATTTACCGTCTATGATGATACTTCATTTTCAAAGGTTTTAGATATTGCATTTGAAACTTTTTCTTGTTGTGCAATTGGGTAGCTAGGCAGTATATGCCTATATGTTGGTGTACCCTGATGTAATTCAATTATGAAATCCTGGTTGCCGTACTACGAATAAGAAATATATTCTGTGGTTGATATGAAATGTTAATTTTGATTACTAAATGGATTATAAATAATTGATCAATCAGGCTGATTATTGGGGATCCCATTGCAGACGATTTCTAAGACAACACCGTGGGCGATGACCTGAACAAACCCACACGGTTTCTAGAAAGTTGGCGTGTTGGATCATTGAGCAATCACACACGAATTCTGGTCGATAACTGTGTGCTTTAGGACACCCAATCACAAACGTTTTCACATAGCTAGTGTGTGTGATGGGCAGCCCAATGCCAAACAGTTTCTTCTAGACACCGTGAGTGATGTTTTGCGTAACGCAAACGACAGAATTATAACTATCGTGTGTGATGACCACACCTATCACAAATGATGTGATGCAGAAAGTTGTGTGTGATCTGCAATACGAACGGGAACGTACCCTTGGGATTCCCTGTATGGGATGCTAAGCTCATCTCACACGTCTTCCCCAATATGTCTGTTTGTGATGGTCCTTCAAATCGCAAACGATATGTTTTTGTCCATCGTGTGCGACCAGGTGCAGGCATCACCGACGGGTTTTGCCTGTCGTGTGGGATAGGCCCCCCTATCGCCCACACATACAAGGTGACGGTTTAAGACTACGTCACGGAAAGGGGTTAAAAACCATTTGTATAGCACGCGGCTGCACTAGTGAGTACTTCACTTATATCTTTTTGAGCACGGCGGCGTGTAGATTTTATAAAAACGATTTCACTCTCGTTCTTCACTTATATTTGATTGAGAGTTAATAAATAGTGATGGTAATTTGCATGGACCAGAAGACTAGTCCAAAAATATTAGGTATTCAATGAGTGATAATCAAAACCATCATGTAGCACATATAAAGAAATTGTGGGTCAATGATATTGATGTAGTAATATGAAATAGGTGTGAGTTCATAATTGTTTAACCGTAGAAGTGTCGATATTAAGAAAGGTTGACCCTTTTGTTCATCTAAAAATTAAAGAGGCATCATGATGATGTGTGAGGATTTCTATTCCTCGTTGAAATCCTAGTGTTGTTTCGGGTCGGAAGCGCGCGATGGTTAACTCCTAACAACCTCTTCCCTCGGGGCATGCGATTAGTACTTTGATCTATGATAAACTAATAAAACTTCACAATACTTATATGAGTTCTTTATGACTAATGTGAAACCATGGAAATACGCAATCTCACCTTTTTCATAATTTGCTAGCCTCTTCGGTACTGTGCATAGCCCGTTCTCACCTGGAGGATCGGTGCAACTTTCGTCGGTGCATCCAAACCCCATGACATGGTATGCTCCGTTGCACATAAGCCTTATTATATCTTCCTCAAAACAGCCACCATACCTACCTATCATGGCATTTCCATATCCATTCCGAGATATATTGCCATGCAAATTCCATCGTCACTTCACATGACTAGTTCGTTCATTGTCATATTGCTTTGCATGATCATATAGTGCTGCATAGTATGTGGCAAAGCCACCTTTCATCGTGTTTTTGATACATGTCACGCTAGATCATTGCACATCCTGGTACACTGCCAAAGGCATTCATACATAGTCATATCTTCATATCAGTTCTCCATATAGAGTTGTAAGTAAATAAAAGTGTGATGATCATCATTATTAGAGCATTGTCCCAGTGAGGAAAGAATGATGAAAACGATGATTCTCTCATAAGTCGATATGAGACTCCGGACAAAAATTAAGATGGGGGAGGCCAAATGAGCCCACCATCCATTCAAAAAAAGAGAGAAAATTAGAGAAGGGACTTTGCTACTATCTTTTACCACACTTGTACCTCAAAGTGGCACCATGCTCTTCATGTAGAGTGTCTCATAATATATTACTTTCATATGGTAGTGGGAATTACCTATTCATTACTACAAACTTGGCTTGTATATTCCTATGACGGGCTCCTCAAATGCCCGAGGTCTTCATGAGCAAGCAAGTTGGATGCACACCCCACCTAGCTTCATTTGAGCTTTTCATACACTTATAGCCCTAGTGCATCATTTGCATGGCAATCCCTACTCCTTGCATTGACATCTATCGATGGGCATCTCCATAGCCCGTTGGTACGCCTAGTTGATGTGAGACTATATTCTCCACTTCCTACCCCTTTGATATCTACCACCATATTCTATTCCACCTAAATGCTATGCCCAATGGCTCACGCTCTTGTATTGCGTGAAGAATAAAAAGTTGATGCATATTGAAAAAGTACGAACCAATTGCCTGACTTGGACACCGTGGTTCTTAACATTTGTATTAATGTGGTGAAGATGGAGCCATGCCTTGCTAATACAATAAGATGAATGGGGGGGGGTAAACATTTCTTAAGGATCGTGTACTTTTAAGAATTAACAATTTTGTTTCTTACATTTCAATTATTGCTATGTTAATATTTGTTGATTCATCTCTTCTCAATGAGAATACCTGAATAAGATTACATAGGGGATAGCATGTCACATCAACAATTCTGTTTTTATCATTTACCTACTCGAGGACGAGCATGAATTAAGCTTGGGGATGCTTGATACGTCTCCAACGTATCTATAATTTTTTTATTGTTCCATGCTGATATATTATCATTCTAGGATAGTTTTTGGGTCATTATTTACCAATTTATAATATTTTTGAGCACTAACCTATTGACACAGTGCCCAGTGCCACTTGCTGTTTTCTGCATGTTTTTGCCTTTTCAGGTTTACGGTACCAAACGAAGTCCAATTGCCACGAAACTTTTTGATTATTTTTTCTGGACTATATGAAGACTTAGAAGCTTCGGAAGGATGCCAGGTGGTGCATGAGGTCCCCACCACACATCAGGGTGCGCCCTGATATGTGGTGGCCCCCTTAGCCGCCTCCCGACGTCCATCTTCGGCCAATAAATTCTCTAATATTGCAAAAACCCTGAAGGCAGTCCCGAAACCCTTTTTCTGCCGCCGCAAGTCTCTGTTCCGTCACGAGGCCATCTGGAGCTCCGTTCCGGCACCCTGCCGGAGGGGGATCAATCACGGAGGGCCTCTTCATTAACCTTGATGCCCTCATGATGATGTGTGAGTAGTTCACCACAGAACTATGGGTCCATAGCTAGTACCTATATGGCAATCTCTCTCTCTCTCTCTCTCTCTCTCTCTCTCTCTTATGATCTTCAATACAATGGTCATCGCATCTTCGCTTTGATCTATCCGATGTAATCCTATTGTGCGGTGTGTTTGTTGGGATCCGATGAATTGTGGGTTTATGTTCAGATTATTCATGAAAAGTATTTGAGATGCCTCTGAATTATATTATCTCTTAAGTGCATGATCATTATAGCTTCGTAATGCTCTCCGATCTATTGATGTGCTTTGGCCAAGTAGATTGATATTTCATCGGTGGGAGTGGTGCGTTGTGGTAGGTTCAACCTGGCGAGTTTCTATATCCCAGTGACAAAGTAGGGGACAAGATGCATCTTTTGTTTGTTGCTACTAAGGATAAAACGATGGGGTTCATTCATATTGTTTGAGTTTACTTTGTCTACATCATGTCATCGTTCTCCAAGCATTACTCTGTTTTACTTAATATTCTAGATGCATGCTGGATAGCGGTCGATGAGTGGAGTAATAGTAATAGGTGCAGGCAGGAGTCGGCCTATTTACTTATGGAAGTGATGCCTATATATACATGATCATTGCCGTGACCATCACATTACTATCCGCTTTTCTATCCATTGCCCAACAGTAATTTGTTACCCACCGTATGTTGCCAACATGAGAGATGCCTCTAGGGAAAACTATGGCCCCCGGGTCTATTCACCTATATATTTCCAAACGCTACAATTACCTCACTGCCTTTATTTAACTTTTATTTTATTTTGCAATTTATATTTATCAACAATTATCTACACAACTCATTTGCTTGCAAATAACGAGATCAAGCGGATCGACAACCCTCTTGCCCGCGTTGGGTGCAAGTTGTTTGTTCATTTGTGTGCAGCCGCTGAAGACGGTTGAGAGTTGATATTCCTATTGGTTTGATAAACCTTGGTTTCATAACTGAGGGAAATACTTATCCGCTTCGTGCTGCAATTACCCATTCCTATTCATGGAAAACCCAACGCAGATCACAAGTATCACACCACCCTTCAAAAGGTAAAAGATTATGTAGTATGATGAACTCCTTGCTCTTGTGCTTCAAAACATAGTCTCCTGAACACTCAATCACTCTCTCACGGGTTTGGCATGGGTAGAAGAGATTCATTGGATGGAAAGAAACTTGGGGAGGCTAGAAATCAAGATCCATGTGGTTGGAGTGGATGATCTTGATCTCAACACGTGAGTAGGTGGCTCTCTCTCAGAAAAATGAATGGGGGCAAGTGTAAGTGTGTTTTGAGTGCTTCTCTTGCGAGTGAGAGGTGGTGGAGGGGTATATATTGGCATCTCTAAAAATTCAACCGTTACAACATTATTGCCCAACTCGGTGAAACCGGAGTAAAAACTTGGTTGCACCGACTAGTGCAAAATGTGGCAACTCTTGGCTTTTTGGTGGTACCGATATATGAATCTCGGTGGAACCGATATGGGTGACCTAGGCAGTTTCCAATTCTCGGTGGCACCGATTTCCAAAACTCAGAAATTCCGATTCTTGAAAATGATATACCATTAAGTTGGTCACTGTTTTTGGTGGTACCGAATCTGAAACTTGGTAGTACCGAGATGGGTGTTTGGCTTACGATCCGTCTAGGGTTTGAACTTGGTGTAACCAAATGGAAATTGTTGGTGGCACCGAAATTGAACTTTAGGCTTTGGACATAGAATATTGTGGGAAAATGGATGAGTATTTTTGGTGTCTAATCTCTAACCACTTGAGAAACCAGATCATCATAATTCCTCATCCCCTTTTAATAGTATTGGCTTTCCTATGGACTCAAAAGTGATTTCTCACAAAATATAAAGGGTAGAGTCTTCAAGCTTGAATTATGGCCAATCCTATTCCTTTCCTTTCCTTGAGGAGGTTCTCCACACAATCCTTTAGCCAATCCATTCATTGAACTTTCCTAAAATATACTTAGTGGAAACATTAGTTAATGAAATATATGTTGTTATTAATTACCAAAACCACCTAGGGAGAAGTTGTGCTTTCAATCTCCCCCTTTTTGGTAATTGATGACAACATATAGATCAAAGCTTCGATAGGGATAAACAATGAATAGCATCGTCGATTTGAGAGGTATGTGATAAGCAAGAGCTCCCCCTAAATTTGTGCATTATTTAAAATTTGCGTTTGAATGCAAATGCACAATCGATTAGGAGTGTGGGTAATTCTTCCATGTCACATACAACTTGGTGGTGCGCATAAATGATATGAATGGATTACAATGCACATAACACCAAACAAGTGAATGATCATCTCATAGATATATCAAAAAGATAGGAAATAGTAGCATCAACAAGCAAAGTATATGATCAAACACAACTGAGTTTTAAACAAACAAGCGATAAACTAAATGTTTTTAAGAGAGCAACCAAAAGCAAAACACTCTCTCTCGAAGCCCTATGATCTATAACTTCTCCCCCTTTGGCAACAAGTTACCAAAAAGTTCAAAGCTATGGAGCTAATTGTCTCTCTGGGCATGGTCTCCTCCATGAGACGATGAAGCAGCTCCTGTAGTTGTCGAAGGAGTCGAGAGAAGAGCATCCGCAAATGCTTTGGCTGAAGTCCTCTAAGGTGGTGGAGTAGACACCGGAGGTGCTGAAGGAGCAGTAGGGGCAGTAGCTGGTACTGATGAAGATGATCTCAACTCCGAAGCAGGCACTGTAGACGATCTGGCTTGAGTCTTGAATCGAGTGATGGGCCGGAGAGGAGGACTATCATCATCACGGGAGTGGGGACTAGGCACTGCATCAACCTCCTAGTTCAGCTCAGTGACTGTCTTGGTAAGCTCATCCACCTTGTTGTCCGGAGCATGAAACTTGGTTTCCATGATCCGCACTATGCTCTTCTGGTTCTTAAGAATCTCAGCCACATCCTTCTCTATCCTTGGACATATTTGATGAGAAGTGCCATTTGATCACTCTTTGACTTGGGCACTTGAGCACCAGTGGCTCTAGCTGCTTCTGCCTCTGCCTCTGCCTATGTAGTAGATGAAGTGGGATGACTGGGGTCCATCACCACAACATTGTCCTCAAACTCTGGCCGTAGGGGCATATGTGGACGATCCAGTGCATATACGCTCTTTCCAACTTTGGAATTTATGAGCATCTGAATGTATGGAGCATATCCACATGATATCTTCTGATCAGCAGCTGTCCTCTTGATAGTCTCTACTATCAAATCCATAACCCTGAATCTGGTATCGAGATCTACATGGTGCAGCATGTTGATGGAATACCCTCTAATCATCTTGTCATCTCTACACTTGGGCATCAATGTATGCCTCATGATGGTGTTGGTAGTGGATAAACCTGCTTGCAGAAAGTAGATTGATCCAAGCTTGTGTGTTTGCACATAATCACCAGGGATAGAGTTGTACATATTGGCCATGGTATTATGATTCATCTTGGCCTCAGAATAGACATCAAGGTCTCCCTCCTCAACATGTGGGGCTCCTAAGATGGTAGCCCACTCATCAACTGTAGACTGGTACATGCTACCTTCAGTCATCCAAACTATCTTGTCATCTGGGTGGAAGTGTGATGTGGAATAGAATTGCATGATCATCTCATCGTTCCATGCAGTGAACTCTCTGCCAACAAAAGCATCTATGTCAATGGCCTTGAAGTTCTCAAGGACATGAGGAAAATAGTCTTCATTCTCCTTAACGTACTTACAGTCGACAAATCTCATGTCACTGTTTCAGGACTCTTGTCCAAGAGGATAGTCTCATAAAAATCTTCCTGCTCCTTGGTGTGGAAGCGAGCATCAACATCAGTTCTCCTCCTTATGGCATATGGATCATCAGCTCTCCATTTCCTCAGCCATGAGTCCTTCCTCTTCTTCATATCCTCAGCAATTGGATGAGTGTCATTGTGATCAGGCAAATGAGGTCTCATCTTCCTCAGCACTGTCAACTCCCCTTCCTCAGCAGCAGCTCTGGATGTGGAACTCTTGTTCTTCTCAGAAGCTGGAATATCCCTGGTAGTTCTCTTCGACTTAGTGGCAGCAGCTTTCTTGGGGGGGTAGTAGGCTTGGCTCTCGATGCAGCTTGACTGGTCATAGCATCAGCCATGAGCTTCTTCTTCTTTGCAGGAGGGGCTTTAGCAGCAGGCTCTTCCTCCTCTTCCTCTTCAGCTTTAGCTGGGTCCTCATACATGGAGGTAGATCTGGCAACAACATGAACAATTCTCTTCCTGGCTTTATGTCCTGCCTTCTTGGGCATGGACTTTGAGGTCTTGGGAGACTCAAGGGATAGTCATGTTCCCCTTAGCACTCTCTGGTGCTCTTCTAGCTTGTGAGCTAGCATACTCTTTCCTCACTGTCCTTTTAGCAGAGGTGGCCTCTGTAGCAGATTTCTTGGCAGCTTTGTCCTTCTGTTCCTGAAGCCTGTTTGCTTTAACTTCCTCTGGCACAAAATCAGAATCTTCTTCATCTGAATTCAGCCTCTTCCTTGACCTGGTGGCAGCCTTGGGCAAACCATGTGAGCTGGGAGTGCCTGGGTCCTCAGAAGATGAGGAACTAGCATCTGGGGTAGTGCTAGCATCCACATCCACACTAGTCTCTCTGAAATCATTCTGACTATCATCTGATCCTCACATTCTGACCCTGTGAATGGATATAGATGAGCAGAGGGGATAAGCATCAAAAATTTAGAAAGTTTTTCGAAAATTTGAACTCAAAATCTTAAGTTTAACTTTCTGCAAAGTGGATTTCGGTTCAACCGGATCAAATATTTCAAAGCTACCAAGACAAACAAACTCATTAACAAAAACTTGGCAGCCCTTTCGGTTTCACCGAAAGGAGCAACTCGGTTTCACCGAGATTGTTCTATGTAGCCCCAAAACACAAATCGGTATGACCAATTTTTATGACTCGGCGACACCGAGATTCACTTGGCGGACGGCTAAACCTAAAATCTTTCATTTTCTAATCTATATGGAAAATCTGGCGGATGAAACTTGTTCAATCAGTGGGGAGATGAATAAATCGACCTATTGCACATGAATCGGATGGGGAGTGCAAAGGTAATCGAGGCTTTACCCTAACTTGGTGACGGCCTCCTACGGCGACAAACGGCGGAGGGGATTGCAGTCGCCGACGTGGATCTCCCGAGGTGCAGACCCACAAGAGCTTGAGGAAGAAGTCCGTAGACGCGCGAACATGCAGCTAGGGTTTGCGGGGATGATGATTTGAGGAAGTGATTTCAAAATCGGTTCTGCCGATATATATATCCCGCAGTTGTCGGTGACACCGGTTCTAAATATCGGTGCCACCGAGTTTCTCTACTGTCAGATGATAAGGAAACTCGGTGAACCCGAGATTATGGAATCGGTGGTACCGAGGTTCTTAAAACCATATCAACCCAGTGTTTCGGTGAGGCCGAGATTTTGGAGTTGGTGACACCGAGTTACACAGGGAGGTTTTGGAATGCAGCTCTTGTCGAAATGGAACTCCGAGTGCTCCTCACACAGAGGGTTCGAGAAGTGCTTGTTCAAATTTTGTGATGAAGCAATAATAGAATTTGAGACGAGAAAGCACAGATAGCTAGAGGAGGGTACTTAGGCATTCTTGTATATCAAATTGGCAAATCCAAATAACAACAATTGGATATCCTCGAATGAGAAACGATATGCATACCAACATGCTCACAGAATAAAATGTCAAATGAAATATGGTTGATACGTCTCCAACGTATCTATAATTTTTTATTGTTCCATGCTGATATATTATCATTCTAGGATACTTTTTGGGTCTTTATTTACCAATTTATTATATTTTTGAGCATTAACCTATTGAACCAGTGCCCAATGCTAGTTGTTGTTTTATCCATGTTTTTCACATCTCGGGTTTACAATACCAAACGAAGTGCAATTGCCACGAAACTTTTTGATGATTTTTTCTAGACCAAAAGAAGACCTGGGAGAGTCAAGAGGAGACTGGGGGCCACACAAGGGCACCAGCACGCAATAGGGCGTGCCCTGATGTGTGCTGACCCCCTCGGGCGTCTCCCGATGCCCCTCTCTGGCCTATAAATTCTCTAATATTCCAAAAACCTAGAGGTAGTCTCGAAACCCTTTTTACACCGCCGCAAGTCTCTGTTCCGCCGTGAGGCCATCTGGAGCTCCGTTCTGGCACCCTGTCGGAGGGGGGATCGATCACGGAGGGCCTCTTCATCAACCTTGCTGCCCTCATGATGATGTGTGTGTAGTTCACCATATACCTACGGGTCCATTGCTAGTACCTAGATGGAAATCTCTCTATCTCTTGATCTTCAATACAATGATCATCGCATCTTCGCTTTGATCTATCCGATGTAATCCTATTGTGCGGTGTGTTTGTTGGGATCCGATGAATTGTGGGTTTTTGTTCAAATTATTCATGAAAAGTATTTGAGTCACATCTGAATATTTGGATTCTTATTTGCATGATCATTATAGCTTCATAATTCTTTCCGATCTATCGATGTGCTATGGCCAAGTAGATTGATTTATCTTCAGTGAGAGAGGTGCGTTGTGGTAGGTTCAACCCGACGAGTTTCTTTATCCCAGTGACAAAGTAGGGGACAAGATACGTCTTTGTGTTGTTGCTACTAACGATAAAACAATGGGGTTTATTCATATTGCTTGAGTTTACTTTGTCTACATCATGTCATCGTTCTCCATGCATTACTTTGTTTTACTTAATACTCTAGATGCATGCTGGATAGCGGTCGATGAGTGGAGTAATAGTAATAGGTGCAGGCAGGAGTCGGCCTATTTGTTTATGGACGTGATGCCTATATACGCATGATCATTGCCATGAAAATCGCACAACTATCCGCTTTTCTATCAATTGCCCAACAGTAATTTGTTACCCACCGTATGCTGCCTACATGAGAAATGCCGCTAGGGAAAACTATGGCCCCCGGGTCTATTCACTTATAAATTTACAAACGCTACTATTACCTTGCTGCCTTTATTTATTTTTTATTTTATTTTGCAATTCACAATTATCTACAATTATCTACACAACTCATTTGCTTGCAAATAACGAGATCAAGGAGATTGACAACCCTCTTGCCCGTGTTGGGTGCAAGTTGTTTGCTCTTTTGTGTGCAGTCGCTAAAGACGGTTGAGGACTGATATCCCTATTGGTTTCGTAAACCTTGGTTTCATAACTGAGGGAAATACTTACCCACTTTGTGCTGCAATTACCCGCTCCTCTTCACGGAAAACCCAATGTAGATCACAAGTATCAGGAAGAATTTATGGCATCGTTGCCGGGGAATATCATCATCAACTATCAAGTAACTTCACACAAATATTCATTCACTTTTTTATCTTTTTATTTGCTGTTATATTTAGTTTGCCTCGTAAAAATCAAAAATACAAAATATTTATCTTTGCTCGTTACAAGTTTACTCCTTTGCTTGTGAAGTTTACTTGTCCTGCTTGTTACTTTGCTTATTCGGTCACCATGTCTCAAGATACTACTAAGTTGCGTGACTTCTCAAATACTAATAACAATGATCTTTTTAGTACACCTATACCACCCGCCACTAGTGCGACACTTTTGATATTAATGATGCATTGCTAAATCTTGTCATGAAGGATCAATTTTCGGGAAGTCCTAATGAGGATCCCGCGTCACATCTTAATACCTTTGTTGAATTATGTGATATGCAAAAGAAAAAGGATATGGATAATGATATTGTGAAATTAAAATTATTTCCTTTTTCACGAAGAGATAAAGCTAAAGCTTGGTTTTCGTCTTTACCACGTAATAGTATTGGGACATGGGATAAGTGTAAAGATGCTTTTATTGCCAAGCATTTTCCTCCTGCTAAAATCATCTCCCTTAGAAATCAAATAATGAACTTTAAACAGCAAGATCAAGAGAATGTTTCACAAGCTTGGCAGAGAATGAAATTGATGATAAGAAATTGCCCTACTCATGGCTTAAATTTGTGGATGATTATTCAAAACTTCTATGTTGGACTAAACTTTGTGTCTAGAAATGTTCTAGATTCTGCAGCAGGTGGTACCTTTATGGATGTGACCTGAGGAGAGGTGACAAAACTTCTGGACACCATTATGACAAATTATTCCCAATGACATACCGAAAGAGCTCCAACCGGTAAGAAGGTAAATTCTGTTGAAGAAATCGCTACTTTGAGTGAAAAAGTGGATGCTCTTATGAATATGGTTGCTAGTAAAAATTCTCATGTTCATCCCAATGATATGCCCTTGTCTACTTTGATTGAGCAAAATAATGATGCTATTGATGTGAACTTTGTCTCGCGAAATAATTTCAATAACAATGCTTATAGAGGAAACTTCAATTCTAGACCGTATCCCGGTAATTCCTCTAACAACTATGTAAATTCTTATGGTAATTCTTATGGAAATTCTTCTAGAAATTGTAATAGGATACCCTATGATCTTGAGAACACAATTAAAGAATTTATTAATTCTCAAAAGGTTTTCAACACTATGGTAGAAGAAAAATTGCATGTAGTTGATGCTTTGGCTAAAAACATGGATAAAATTGCTCTTGATGTAGAAACTCTTAAAAGTAAAGCTTGCCACCCAAGCATGATTTTAATGAGACTATTAAATCTATCCAGATATCTATTAATGAAAGTAAGGAGAGGACTGCTAAGTTGAAAGCTAAGCGGGAATTCTTAGAAAAAGCTCTTTCACCCGGTTTTTACCGGAATCATGATGAGGATCTCAAAATGATTGGCACCTATCCTATTGAATCTTTATTTACCTCTCTGAATATAAATGATAAGGGGACTAGAGATGAGTCAACTCTAGTTGAGAAGCGTCCCGTTTGCTTGGAGGGTGATGATTTTGATGCTAAAACTAAAAAACGTGGGTTTGGAGAGCTCAAAACTTTAACTAGTAATGTGCCCACTATTTTGGATTACAAGGACTTTAATTATGATAATTGCTCTTTAGTAGAATTTATTTCCTTGTTTCAAACCACTATTAGCTCACCCAATATTTATGAACAAAACAAAGCTTTTACCGAACATATAGTAGAAGCCATGATAAAAGCTTATGATGAGAAACTTGAGCTTGAAGTTTCTATTCCTAGAAAATTGGATGATGAGTGGGAAACAACTATCAAAATAAATATAAATAAATATGAATGCGATGCCATGTGTGACCTTGGTGCTAGTGTTTCAACTATTCCTAAATCTCTTTGTGATGTGCTTGGTCTCACTAATATTGAAAATTGTTCCCTTAACTTGCATCTTGCGGATTCTACCGTTAAGAAACCTCTAGGTAGGATTAATGATGTGCTCATTATTGCAAATAAAAATTATGTGACTGTATATTTTATTGTGCTTGATATTGATTGTAATCCTACTTGTTTCATAATACTTCGAAGGCCTTTCCTACGAACTATAGGTGCAATTATTGACATGAAAGAGGGAAACATAAGGTTCCAATTCCCATTAAGGAAAGGGATGGAACACTTCTCTAGGAAGATAATTAAACCACCTTATGAATCAATCATGAGAGCTACTTATGGGAGGAGTATCAAAGATGACAACACTTGCAACTATGCATTATGCCTAGCTAGGGGCATAAAACAATAGCGCTTGTTGGGAGGCAACCCAATAGTTATCTTTATTTTTGCATTTTACTTTCCATTTGTTTTTTATAACATGATTATTGACTCTGTAATGATTATGTTTTTATGTTTAAATTAGTGTTTATGCCAAGTAAAGCCTTTGGGATGACTCACAAGATGAGTAGAATCGATGCTGAAACAAAACATAAACTTTTGACTCCAGTACAGGAATTTTCATTTTTTATTGGAGCGTGATAATGATCTGAATTTTTTACAAAGTATTTATATAAAAAATTTAGAGGTTTTCCTACTTTTTAAGAATTTTTAGAATTACATAAGTATAGGTTCTATATAGATTTCTATAGATTGTTCTGTTTTAGACAGATTCTGTTTTTGCTTGCATAGTTGCTTGTTTTAATTATGCCGTGGATTGTATCGGGGGGTATAATCCATGGAGAAGTTAGAATGCAGTAACTATTATGAAATTATGAAATAAGAATCAATTTATAATAGTATCTAAATTATTCAATACGTTGCTTATACTAACGGATCTCACGAAGTTTTGTGTGATTGAAGTTTTCAAGTTTTGGGTGTTATCACGATGGACAAAGGAATAAGGAGCGGCAAGAGCCTAAGCTTGAGGATGCCCAAGGCACCCCAGGGCAATATTTTAAGGAAGACTCAAGCATCTAAACTTGGGTATGCCCCGAAAGGCATCCGCTCTTTCGCCTCAATCCATCGGTATGTCACTTGAAGCTATATTTTTATTCATCACATGATATGAGTTTTGCTTGGAGCGTCGTTTGTTTTTGTTTGATTTTACTTTCAGTTTACCACAATCATCATTTTGTGAACACACCTATTTAAGAGAGACACAAATTCATCATAATTTGTTAGAATACTCTATGTGCTTCACTTATATCTTTTGAGCTTAGCAGTTGCTCTAGTACTTCACTTATATCTTTTTGAGCACGATGGCGTGTAGATGTTATAGAAATAATTTCACTCTCTCTCTTCACTTATATTTGTTTGAGAGTTAATAAATAGTGACGGTAATTTGCATGGGTCATAAGACTAGTCCAAAAATATTAGGTATTCAATGAGTGATAATCAAAACCATCATGTAGCACATATAGCGAAATTGTGGGTTAATGATATTGATGTGGTAATATGAAAAAGGTGTGAGTTCATAATTGTTGATTCATAGAAGTGTCGATATTAAGAGAGGTTAACTTCTTGTTCGTCTAAAAATTAAAGAGGCATGGTGATGATGTGTGAGAATTCTATTCCTCGTTGAAATCCTAGTGTTGTTTCGGGTCGGAAGCGGGCGATGGTTAACTCATGCCAACCTCTTCCCTCGGGGCATGCGAGTAGTACTTTGATTTGTGATAAAACTAATAAAACTTTCCAATAAGTATATGAGTTCTTTATGATTAATGTGAAACCATGGACATACGCAATCTCACCTCCTCATATTTGCTAGCCTCTTCGGTACCGTCCATAGCCTGTTCTCACTTTGAGGATCGGTGCAGCTTTCGCCGGTGCATCCAAACCCCGTGATATGATACGCTCTGTTGCACATAAGCATCATTATATCATCCTCAAAACAGCCACCATACCTACCTATCATGGCATTTCCATAGCCATCCCGAGATATATTGCCATGCAAATTCCATCGTCACTTCATATGACTAGTTCGTTCATCATCATATTGCTTTGCATGATCATATAGAGCTGACATAGTATTTCTGGGAAAGCCACCGTTCATCATGTTTTTGATACATGTCACGCTAGATCTTTACACATCCTGGTACACTGCCAAAGGCATTCATATAGAGTCATATCTTCGTATCGGTTCTCCATATCGAGTTGTAAGTAAATAAAAGTGTGATGATCATCATTGTTAGAGCATTGTCCCAGTGAGGAAATAAAAATGGGTGAGGCTAAATTAGCCCACCATTCTGAATAAAAAAAATGAGAGAAAATTAGATAAGGGACTTTGCTACTATCCTTTACCACACTTGTGCCTCAAAGCGGCACCTTGTTCCTCATATAGAGAGTCTCATGTTATGTCATTTTCATATGCTAGTGGGAATTAATTTTTTTCATTACTATAAACTTGGCTTGTATATTCCTATGACGGGCTTCCTCAAATGACTGAGGTCTTCATGAGCAAGTAAGTTGGATGCACACCACACTTAGCTTCATTTGAGCTTTCATACACTTGTAGCTCTAGTGCATCATTTGCATGGCAATCCCTACTACTTGCATTGACATCTATCGATGGGCATCTTCATAGCCCGTTGGTACGCCTTGTTGATGTGAGACTATCTTCTCCACTTTTTACCCCTTTGATATCTACCACCATATTCTATTCCACCTAAATGCTATGTCCAATGGCTCGCGCTCATGTATTGCGTGAAGAATAAAAAGTTGATGCATATTGAAAAGTACGATCCAATTGCGTGACTTGGACACCGTGGTGATTGACATTTGTATTGATGTGGTGAAGATGGAGCCATGCCTTGCTAATATAATAAGACGAATGGGGGGTAAACATTCTCTGAGGATCGTATACTTTGAAAGAATGATGATTTTGTTTCTTATACTTATAAGTATTGATATGTTAATATTTGTTAATTCACCGTTTCTCAATGAGCATACATGCATAAGATTAAATAATGGATAGCATGTCACATCAAAAATTCTGTTTTTAACATTTACCTACTCGAGGACGAGCACAAATTAAGCTTGGGGATGCTTGATACGTCTCCAACGTATCTATAATTTTTTATTGTTCCATTTTGATATTATCATTCTAGGATACTTTTTGGGTCTTTATTTACCAATTTACAATATTTTTGAGCACTAACCTATTGACCCAGTGCCTAGTGCCAATTGTTGTTTTCTGCATGTTTTTCACATCTTAGGTTTACAATACCAAACGAAGTCCAATTGCCACAAAACTTTTTGATGATTTTTTCTGGACCAAAAGAAGACCTGGGAGAGTCGAGAGGATACCGGGGGCCACACGAGGGCACCAGCACGCAACAGGGCGCGCCCTGGGGAGGCGCCTTGATGTGTGATGCCCCGCTCGGGCGTCTCCCGATGCCCCTCTCTGGCCTATAAATTCTCTAATATTCCAAAAACCCTAGAGACAGTCGTGAAACCCTTTTTACCCCGCCGCAAGTCCCCGTTCCGCCGCGAGGCCATCTGGAGCTCCGTGCCGGCACCCTGCCGGAGGGGGGATTGATCACGCAGGGCCTCTTCATCAACCTTGCTGCCCTCATGATGATGTGTGAGTAGTTCACCACAGACCTACGGGACCATACCTAGAGATGGCAATCTCTCTATCTCTTGATCTTGAATACAATGATCATCGCATCTTCGCTTTGATCTATCCGATGTAATCCTATTGTGCGGTGTGTTTGTTGGGATCTGATGAATTGTGGGTTTATGTTCAGATTATTCATGAAAAGTATTTGAGTCACCTCTGAATATTTAGATTCTTATTTGCATGATCATTATAGCTTCGTAATTCTTTCCGATCCATCGATGTGCTTTGGCCAAGTAGATTGATTTATCTTCAGTGAGAGAGGCGCGTTGTGGTAGGTTCAACCTGACGAGTTTCTATATCCCAGTGACAAACTAGGGGACAAGATACGTCTTTGTGTTGTTGCTACTAAGGATAACACGATGGGGTTTATTCATATTGCTTGAGTTTACTTTGTCTACATCATGTCATCGTTCTCCATGCATTACTCTGTTTTACTTAATACTTTAGATGCATGCTAGATAGCGTCGATGAGTGGAGTAATAGTAATAGGTGCAGGCAGGAGTCGGCCTATTTGTTTATGGATGTGATGCCTATATACACATGATCATTGCCGTGAAAATCGCATAACTATCCGCTTTTCTATCAATTGCCCAACAGTAATTTGTTACCCACCGTACGTTGCCTACATGAGAGATGCCGCTAGGGAAAACTATGGCCCCCGGGTCTATTCACTTATAAATTTACAAATGCTACTATTATCTTGCTGCCTTTATTTACTTTTTATTTTATTTTGCAATTTACAATTATCTACAATTATATACACAACTCATTTGCTTGCAAATAATGAGATCAAGGGGATTGACAACCCTCTTGCCCGCGTTGGGTGCAAGTTGTTTGCTCTTTTGTGTGCAGCCGCTAAAGACGATTGATGATTGATATTCCTATTGGTTCGATAAACCTTGGTTTCATAACTGAGGGAAATACTTACCCACTTTGTGCTGCAATTACCCGTTCCTCTTCACGGAAAACCCAACGCAGATCACAAGTATCAATGGCAAACATGCAAAACCACTCTAGTATCTACCAAGCACTTTGGCGATGACGTAGTCATCTATATATGTGTATATTGACTTAGGAGCCAAGTAATAATACTTGATCATAGGTCATACTCATCGTTTAAGCACAAGTGGGGTTACCACTTTTACATAAAGCATTTAATGTGTTCACATCTTTAAGAGATGCTTTAACTAAAGTCTTAGAGTAAAGTTCTCCCTTGATGTGACATCCCCCCTAAGAGGCATAAACTAACCTTGGGTTTTGTCGTAGAAGTCTTCATGTGGGTGAGGTAGTAGTGCATTCTCGATGTTGATGAAGATCATCTTGAGTTGGGAGCAATCCTCGTTGTTTCTTACTCTTCTCACCTACATGGGTTAGTCCCACACAAGGAACAATACAAGGATATCTATGGACATGGAGTGAAGAACATTTAGATGATGTCCATTGATTCTTTAATTACCTTGTCCCTTGCTTACCTTTGAGGGAATGTGTGACACCTTGAACTATTGCATAAAGTTGGAGTTGATTGCAAATAGTCCTTGCCAAAAATGAATGTGAGTAAATTTCATTGGCGGAGTCACCCCTCAAGAACTTCTCTAGTTCTTCTTCTTGGAGACCCACATCAATTTGATGGGAATCCTTGGAGTTGAAGTAACACTAGTTGAAGTAGAACTTGGAGTAGCCTTGGGAACCCACTTGACCATGGCTAGAGACTCATCTTCAACTGTGTCAATCTTCTCTTGAAGCCTGGCCTTGCCCTTGAGCTTGTGGTCTTGTGGTGGAAGGTCATCTTGAGGTTTTGTTCCCTTGGGGAGAGTAGCTTCATACTTCTCCCTTTGAGGAACAAACTTTGGCTTGGGGTATTGACCTTCTTCCCATTCAACTTCATTGGCGTTGAAGTAGCCAATGCCTTTGTTCTTCCAGTATCTTGCATGCTTGCGTACAATCTCCTCGAATTGCTTACATCCGGCAAGACTTTTGTAGATACCTTTTTCTATAATTCCTTTCAATAAATGGTTTTCTTGCTCAAGTATAACTTGGCTAAGATAATCATTAGTGGAATCAATAGAGTTACTAGAAGCAATATCATTGGATTTATCATTTTTATTGTTGCTACTACATGAAGAACCTTTCTTGCCTTTGATACTAGTTTGCTTAGTTTTAACTTGTGGAATGAATTTAGGCAAGAGTAGTCGTTTGGCTAGATAATAGGAAGTCTTCTTTCGAAGATCGTCATTGATAGCTTTAAGAAATTCATGTTCTTGCTCCAAATTGAGCTTCTCGAAGCGTAGCTTCTCATGAGTTCTTACAAGCTCTCTATGATCTTCTAGAGTAGATTCATGTGCTATAGCTTCTCATGAGTTATTACAAGCTCTCTATGATCTTCTAGAGTAGATTCATGGGCTAACTTAAGAGTGTTTAATTCTTTAGTTAGTCACTCTATTTCCTTTTTATCATCATCACATGACTTATCTTGACTAACATGATTATTATCAAGTTCATTTTGACTAATATCACTAGTTTTGTCAAATAACAATTCATCATCTCCAAGTAAGCCACCCTCATCACTATTAAAGTCAATGTATTCGGGGTGTGATACCTTGGGGCCTTTAGCCATGAAGCAACTTCCACTCCCTTCATTTGGTGAATCAAATATGTCATAGGAGTTGGAAGAAACGAGTGCAAGTCTGGCAACACCTTCATCTTGACTATAGTCGGAGTCGGAGTGATAGCTCCTCTTGGAGTGGTTATCGGATTCGAAGCCGGAAACCCATTCACCAACATGAGCTTGATGTCTTCTTCTTGTGTAGCTCTTGGTGTACTTGTCCTTCTTTTCTGAGTCTTTACTTCTCCGGGAGGGTCTTCGTTCATAACGATCATCTCTACTCCTTCTCACTCTTCGAGGTGACTCATCTCTTGAGCTCTTTCTTCTAGGTGACTCTTCTCTACTTTTGTGGGGCACCGTGCACTCATTGGAGTAGTGCCCGGGCCTTCCACAATTGTAACAATTTCGGTCACGACTAGATGAATGCTTCTCTTCATATCTTGAGTTGGAGCTTCTCTCTTTGCCTCTACTCTTGTAGAACTTGTTGAATTTCTTGACCATGAGGCTTATCTCTTCATTTGTAACAAGGTTGTCACTTGAAGTAGCGGGAGTGCCACTTGTAGCTTTGTATGCACCGCTTGACTTGGTGTGAAGTTTTTCTTTGTCCTTGAGTGACATCTCATGAGCGACAATCCTTCCAATGATTTCCATGGGCTTGAGATCTTTGTAGTTAGGCATCATTTGGATCAATGTGCACACGGTGTTGTCCTTTACATCCAAGGGATCTTCTTGATGATGAATTTGTCGGTCATTTCTTCACTTCCTAAGCCGGCAATCTCATTTGTGATGAGAGCAAACCTAGAGTACATTTCCGCGACTCCTTCACCATCCTTCATCTTGAACTTTTCAAGTTGACTTTGTAGCACATCCAACGTAGATTCCCTGACGGATTGGGTACCTTCACGCATATCAACCAAAGTATCCCAAATTTCCTTTGCATTCTCAAGACGACTAATCTTGTTGAATTCTTCGGGGCATAGGCAGTTGAATAGAATGTCACATGCTTGAGCATTGTATTGCAACATCTTCAATTCTTCCGCGGTCGCTTCACGATCCGGTTCCTTTCCATCACCAAAGAATTCACCGTGCAAGCCAACACGAACAACAACCCATACGGCGGGGTTATGACCAAGAATATGCATTTTCATCTTATGCTTCCAACTAGCAAAGTTTGTACCATCGAAATATGAACCTCTACGGTGATAACTTCCCTCACTAGACACCATACTCTCCTAGGTTGTGAAACCAATGCAATGGAGACCAAAGCTCTGATACCACTTGTAGGATCCGAAGTATGTCTAGAGGGAGGGTGATTAGACTACTTGACCAAATAAAAATCTAGCATTTTCCCAATTTTAAGCGTTGGCAAGTTTTAGGAATTGTAACAAGTCAAGTACACCCTACACATGCAAATCTAAGAGTATAGTAGTGGAAAGTAAAGACATGCACATGAAAGTAAAGGTAGGGAGAGGAGAATCAAACGCAATTGATGACACGAAGATTTTTCCCGTGGTTCCGATAGGTGGTGCTATCATACGTCCATGATGAGGGAGACTTCAACCCACAGAGGGTAGCGGTTGCGAGAGTCCACAAAGGGCTCCACCCGTTAGGGTCCACAAAGTAGCAACCTCGTCTATTCCATCACGGCTTCCATCCACGAAGGACTAGCCTCACTATGGGTAGATCTTCACGAAGTAGGCGATCTCCTTGCCCATACAAACTTCTTGGTTCAACTGCACAATCACGAAGAAGGAGGCTCCCAAGTGACACCTAACCAATCTAGGACACACCACCCTCCAAAAGGTAAAATATGTAGTAGTATGATGAACTCCTTGCTCTTGTGCGTCAAAAGATAGTCTCCTCAACACTCAATCACTCTCTCACAGGTTTGGCATGGGTAGAAGAGATTGATTGGATGGAAAGCAACTTGGGGAGGCTAGAAATCAAGATCCATATGGTTGGAGTGGATGATCTTGATCTCAACACATGAGTAGGTTGCTCTCTCTTGGAAAAATGGATAGGACAAGTGTTTGTATGTTCTGAGTGCTTCTCTTGCGAGTGAGAGGTGGTGGAGGGGTATATATAGGCATCTCCAAAAATCCAACCGTTACAACATTATTGCCCAACTCGATGAAACCGGAGTAAAAACTCGGTTGCACCGACTAGTGCAAAATGTGGCAACTTTAGGCTTTTCGGTGGTACCGATATATGAATCTCGGTGGAACCGATATGGGTGACCTAGGCAGTTTCTAATTCTCGATAGCACCGATTTACAAAACTCGGAAATTTCGATTCTTGAAAATGAGATACCAGCAAGTTGGTCACTGTTTTCGGTGGTACCGAATCTGAAACTTGGTAGTACCGAGATGAGTATTTGGCTTGGGATCTGTCTAGAGTTTGAACTCGGTGTAACCGAGTGGAAATTGTTGGTGGCACCGAAATTGAACTTTAGGCTTTGGACAGAGAATATTGTGGGAGAATGGATGAGTATTATTGGTGGCTAATCTCTAAGCACTTGAGCAACCAGATCATCATAATTCCTCATCCCCTTTTAATAGTATTGGCTTTCCTATGGACTCAAAAGTGATTTCTCACAAAATATAAAGTGTAGAGTCTTCAAGCTTGAATTATGGCCAATCCTATTCCTTTCCTTTCCTTGGGGAGGTTCTCCACACAATCCTTTAGCCAATCCATTCATTGAACTTTCCTGAAATATACTTAGTGGAAACATTAGTCCAATGAAATATATGTTGTTATTAATTACCAAAACCACCTAGGTAGAAGTTGTGCTTTCACCTGTGTTTAGCTAGCTACGCCTATTAAGCATGTTTTCTTTACGTGTTGCATGTGCTGCTCCTGCCTTCCCTTAAGAAATTCTAGTGAAATATGCAATGTAATGCTACTATGCTATATGACCTTCTAGTATGTTCTATTGTGCAATGTGATGCTCAGTTCACTGTTTGGTTCATGTGTTTTGATGATCATCTGCAATGTGATGTTCGATTATTGTTGGTACAATTTTCTTTTGTTATGCATGTGAAACATACAATTGCTATATTTCATATTTCTTCGCACACTTGGCTTTTCCATGTGGCTTGAATTCATATGTTGGATCTCCAATGCGTTTATTTTTCATTAACATATTTTACTGATAGCACGCCAAATCTCACTTATAACCTTATCAATATATATCTTAAACACGTTACAGGGGGGACAATGGGAGACACTGAAGTTTACCATCGAGGTTTGCACTTTCATGATCCTTTAGCTAATAGCACATTATTGTGCAATTGCAGGAACCATTCTAATATTTAGGTTTCTAATAATTTGGTCTTGCACATGTAGGTCCTATTGTAAGAGGTTTAGACCCACTGTTCGACCCATTGTGCATGTGGGGAAATGATGTGTTCATGAATATCAATCAAATCAAGAAACTCAGAAAGATTGTTAAGATAGAGAAATTAGCGACGAAAAATAGCAAGCTGTTTGTCTGCACAATGAAGAAGACATCAGTCAACTATAGGATGGTACTATCTCTTTTACCTTGTCTTTTTTCCCTTTGCGACATTTCATTTTTTCGAAACAAAATTTATGCATATCTTTGTTTCCAGTCCTTTCCAAAGCAGTTCATCGATGAGTATGTCTCAAACCACCTGTTGGTCAAGAGGCGAGGAAGGTATTCATACGACACCCACGATATAATCTTGAAGTCTTCCTCAAGAGGATGAAGGATGGGCGGGCAACCATCCGCGGGCACTGGCATAAAGTTGCAAGGACCTTCGACATCAGTGAAGGCTCAATATTTGCCTTCCGCTTCAATAGTTTTCTAGACGAGATTCATCTGTCTATTTACCGTATATGATGCTATTTTCCAAAGGTTTTAGATGTTGCATGTGAAACTTGGTCCTGTCGTGTAATTGGGTAGCTAGGTAGTATATGCGTATATGATGTTGTACTCTGATGTATTTCAATTATGAAATCCTGGTTGCCCTAATATGAAATGAAATATATTGTGTGCTTGATATGAAGTGTCAATTTGATTACTAGCTGGATTATAAATAATAGAGCAATTAGCCTTCTTATTGGGGTTTCCTATTGCAGACGGTTTGTCATAGAACACTGTGAGCGATGACCTCAACAAACCCACATGGTTTCTGGAAAATTGGTGTGTTGGATTGTAACGCCCAAGATGCGGTCCTATTCTTATTTTGGCTCGAGGACCTCGATAGGGATAGAAGCGCATCTCATCATTTTGCAAGAATGGATATCGTTACAAGTACATGTAAAGAGGAGATGAGTATATGGAATTGGCTTACACTCGCCACAAGCTAAATCATGAACATTTCAAATACAACAATACATTCAATCACCATAGAGAAGAGCAGGGTCCGACTACGGACGAAAACAAATGATAAAAATGACATCCATCCTTGCTATCCCAGGCTGTCGTCCTGGAACCCATCCTATGATCGATGAAGAAGAGGTAGAACTCCAAATCAAACAAGCATCGCTCTCACGTCAAAGCATCACATTACCTGTACGTGCAACTGTTGTTGTAGTAATCTGTGAGCCATGGGGACTCAGCAATCTCATTTCCAAGGGTACCAAGACTAGCAAAGCTTGATGGGTGAGATATGGTTAAGTGGTGAGGCTGCGGCAAGCACTAAGCATTTATTTGAGTGGCTAACTTACGAGTACAAGAATAAGAAGGGTGATCTATGCATAAACGGACGTGAACTAGTAATGATCACTAAGTGATCCTGAACACCTACTTACGGTCAAACATAACCCCACTGTGTTCTCTCTCGGTTCAGAACTTATGAGTAGAGACAGTCACAGTTACGCACACGGTTGGTGTATTTTATTTGAGTTTACTTTAAGTTTTCTATCACCGGATGTTAAACAAATTTCCAAGTTGCCACATAACCGCGGGCACGGCTTCTCGAAAAGATTTAACCCTGCAGGGGTGCTCCAACTCATCCATCACAAACTAGCCACAAGCTGCGTGGAAAACCTCAACCGCGGGATAACCCCGTAGTATCCTCAAAATTCCCGTGGAAAACCTCAACCTCGAGATAGCCCAAAGTATCCTCGAAATCCCGTGCACAAGACGTTCGAGAAAGGTAAAACAAATCCAGCAAGACCACCCGACGTGTCGATGAACCCGATAGGAGCCGCGTATCTCGTTCTCAGGACACGACTGGATGAGCACAGCATACGGTGGCCTGATAGAGATCTCCCGAGTTGCCCCGGGTTGGCCCCGCACACGACTCTAGTTTGGACCAACACTCATGAGGAGCACTGGCCCGGGGGTTGATTAATTTTCCACAGGGTCCGGAAAGTCCCTATGCAATTTTATTAGTTATTAGGAAAATGTAGTACCAATGTTGGGCCTTGCCAGAAGAGTTGTATCCCAAAACGAAAATCAAGGGGGTCCCCATAACAACCCCAAGCATGTTAGGAGCGCTCAATATGGAACATAACACCGGTACACAAGTAACTAGGGCGGAAAAAGTGTAACAAAATACCGAGCAAAAGGCCAAGCCTTACACCTTTTACCAAGTATATATGTGCATTAAATTAAATAGCAATAATTTTGCGATATCCCAAAAAATATCCATGTTGCACATGGAAACAACTTGCACTTGCAACTAGCAACGCGATAAGAAGGGCTAAGCAAGCGGTAACATAGCCAAACAATGGTAAAGGCTTATCATGGCATTTTGGGAGGCTTGACAAACAAGTGGTGGGTAGCGAGACATAGCGATAGAGATGATAACCATCAAGTATAGGGGATCGCAACAGTTTTCGAGGGTAAAGTATTCAACCCAAATTTATAGATTCGATACAAGGGGAGCCAAAGAATATTTGAGAGTATTAGCATTTGAGTTCTCAATTCAACCACACTTGGAGATTAAATATCTACAGCAAAGTGATCAGTAGCACAGTAGTATGATAGTTTGGATAGCAGTAGTAACAGTAACAGTAGCAGTAACAGTAGTAGCAATAGTTTTGTAGCAATTGGAACAGTAGCAGTAGCAATAGTAACTTAGCAAGAGCAATATGTGGAGGACTCGTAGGCACTGGATCAGTGAACTCGTTGGATGATATTCATCATATAACAGTCATAACCTAGGGCGACACAGAACTAGCTCCACCTCATAAATGTAATGTAGGCATGTATTCCGTAAATAGTCATACGTGCTTATGGAAAAGAACTTGCATGACATCTTTTGTCCTACCCTCCCGTGGCAGCGGGGTCCATAAAGAAACTAAGGGATATTAAGGCCTCCTTTTATTAGAGAACTGGAACAAAGCATTAACACACGGTGAATACATGAACTCCTCAAACTACGGTCATCATCGTGAAGTATCCCAAATATTGTCACTATGGGGTTGACGGATCATAACACGTAATAGGTGCATATGACTAGGCAAGATCGGATCAAGAACATAGATATAATGGTGATAACATAAACGGTTCAGATCTGAAATCATGGCACTCGGGCCCTAGTGACAAGCATTAAGCATGGCAAAGTCATAGCAACATCAATCTCAGAACATAGTGGATACTAGGGATCAAGCCCTAACAAAACTAACTCGATTACATGATGAATCTCATCCAACTCCTCACCAACCAGCAAGCCTACGAAGGAATTACTCACTCCCGGTGGGGAGCATCATGGAATTGGCGATGGCGAAGGGTTGGTGATGACGAAGACCGAAGATTCCCCTCTCCGGAGCCCCAAACGGGCTCCAGATCTGGCCTCCCAATGAAGAACAGGTGGTGGCGGCGCCTCCGTATCGTAAAACGCGATGAAACTTTCTCCTTGATTTTTTTCTCCGAAAATAGGAATTTATAGTGCCGGAATTAGGGTCAGTGGGGCCACCAGGTGGGCACAACCCGCCAGGGCACGCCTGGGGGGGCTGGCGCGCCCTGGTGTATGCTGCCCAGCCTCTGGCCCCCCTCCGGTGGTTCTTGACTCCAATATTTTTTATTTATTCTAAAATAAATCTCCAAAAAGTTTCGTCCAATTCCGAGAACATTTATTTCTGCACAAAAAACAACACCATGGTAGTTCTGCTGAAAACATCGTTAGTCCGGGTTAGTTTCATTCAAATCATGCAAATTAGAGTCCAAAACAAGGGCAAAAGTGTGAGGAAAAGTAGATACGACGGAGACGTATCAACTCCCCCAAGCTTAACACATTGCTTGTCCTCAAGCAATTCAGTTGACAAACTGAAAGTGATAAAGAAAAACTTTTACGAACTCTTTTGTTCTTGTTTACATATATATGCTTAAGTAGCACCCAGGTTCTCAGCAAAGATTATGACTAACCATGCCAACAATAACTCTTAGAAGTTATATTAACTCATATCAATAACATAAGCAACTGTCGAACAATAATAAGATATCTCAAATGCCAACACTTTGTCAAAACAATCATGATACAATATGACAATAGTGGTATCTCGCTAGACCTTTCTGAGACCGCAAAACATAAATGCAGAGCACCTCCAAAGTTCAAGCAGCGACTAAACATTGTAATTCATGGTAGAAAAGATCCAGTCATGCTGCACCCAACATCAACTATACACAGTGCATGAGGATGACAATAGTGCTCTCAGGTCTGGCGCTTATTTGAGAAGGTGATGACTCAACATAAAAGTAAATAGATAGTCCCTTCGCAGAGGGAAGCATGGATTTGCAGAGGTGCTAGAGCTCAAAGCTTAAAACAGAGATAGATATAATTTTAGGAGGTACACCCTTCCTGTCAACATTACGACCAAGAGTTATCAATATCTTCCATGCTAAAAAAATTAGCGGTGGTTCCCAAGCGGTAAAAGTAAAGGTTTACTCCCCCTCCACCAACAATCACACTCCACAGCTAGCCGCATCCACGGGTTCCGTCCAAACCAACAACATTCCTGGGGGAGTTTTGTTTAATTATTTTTGATTTTTGATTTCGGGACTGGGAATCCCTATTACCGCCCCTCTCGTGCAAGGACGAGTGAATAAACACTCATCATGAGAATAACTCGCTTAGCATGGAAGATACTGACCGCCCCCTGTCGCTCCATGAGCGATCCAGGCATACAAAACAGATGTTCATTTGAATTTTTAGAGATGGCACATGCAAATTTACTTTGGAACGGCAGGGTAATACCGCATATAGGTAGATATAGTGGACTCATCTGGCATAACTTGGTTTAAGGGTTTTGATGCACAAGCAGTATTCCCGCTTAGTACAGGCGAAGGCTAGCAAATAGATTGAGAAGCGGCCAGCTAGAGAGCGAAAACGGTCATGAACATGCATTACATATAATCAATTTTGAATACTAACATGAGTAGGATATGGACACCATGAACATAAATATCATGAAGGCTATGTTGGTTTTGATTCAACTACATGCGTTAACATGTGCCAAGTCAAGCCACTTGAAACATACGGAGGAGTATACCATATCATCATACCGCATCACAACCATTTTAATGCATGTTCATATCCAAGATAAATCATTATCCACTCCTAGCTACTTAAGCATGGCATGAACAACTATAATCTCTAATGGTCATTGCAAACATGTTTGATCATAATATGCTGAATGAAGGATACTAGGTTAAACATATTTACAAAAACAAAAACAAGTTGAGTTCATACCCGCTCTCTGCCACAGTCAATTCATCAAATATCGTCATTATTGCCTTTCACTTGCACGACCGAATGATAAGAAGATAATAATAGTGCAAGAGTGTCATGGAGTAAGCTGGAATCTGCAACATTTTATTCAAGAGGAGAAGACAAGGTAATATGGGCTCTTTGTTAGATTAACGATAATGCATATGAGAACCACTCAACATTTTCATCGTGGTCTTCTCCCTGGTACGACTCAAAATAAAAAGAAAAGAAATTTAGGGAAGCACACTGAAATATTTTTGGAGTTTTCATTTTTTTTTCTTGAAGAAAGCAAATTAAAGAGAAAAAACAAAAACGAGAAAAACTATTTACACGGGAAAGCTCCCAACAAGCAAAAGAAGAAACGAGAAATGTTTTTGGGTTTTCTTTCGATACTACAATTAAACTAAGCTAGAAAGAAAAAATGAAAAGAAGTAGGAAATATTTTTGGGTTTTCTCAAAGTTTTTCAAACACACAAGAAGAAAGCGAGAAAACAAATCTAACATGGATATTACAATGAAAAAGTGTGAACACCGACAACTGGAATGAAATGTGTGAACATGAATGTAATGTTGGTGAAAATACGTACTCCCCCAAGCTTAGGCTTTTGGCCTAGCTTGGTAATCACCATCCGTAGAAACCATCCGGTCCCATGTCAGTGAGGTGGAGGCGGCACCTGAGCATCCCACCCCTGGGGCTCCTCCTCAGCACCTGCTAGGTTGTTCCGGTAGGCTGTAATGTCATCTGGCATGATCCTGTATCCGTTCCTGGCAATAGAATCAAACAGAGCAGGTGCAGGCAACAGAATAACATCACGGGTTTCTACGCTGAATACTAGGTTGTAATGAATGTCACGGAAAGAGTCAGTTACGTCAAGGAATTTATGATCCTGCAACGACTTGTGATCCAGGTAAACTTGGGACAAGTGATAATCATGTGGGCGAATCTGAACATTAAAGTGTCTCGCTAAACGAGTAGCATAAATACCACCATGTATCTTTCCCTTAGTCTTGTTAAGGTTTAAGCGACGTGCAATAATAGCCCCCATACTAAAGGTGTGGTCATCATACAGTGCATGACGTAAAATAGCGAGGTCGGGGGCACTGAGTGCGCCGACCTTCTCCCTAGTGGTTAAGCACTTCGCGATGAACAAAGCAAAGTAATGCACTGAGGGAAACTGCAAACTGGTAGCAGTAGCGTTTGACACGCCTCTATCTTCAATCACTGTTAAAGTGAGGGAAAAATCCTCAAACTCTAATGGTCTAGGTTCTCTCAATTCCCCATCAGAGGGAATCAAGCATATATCGCAAAAGTCAGTTAGCGGCATTTTGTAAGTTTCAACATAAAGGTTAAACTGCACCTTAGGGGGATTATTCTTTCTCAGAAAATGAAAACCTTGCACAAAGGAATTTGTAAGGATGTGATATTGGTCACACTTAGCTGCGAGAAACTCGGTCAGCCCAGCGTTTGCAACAAATTGAGCGAACTCTTGGTGAAACCCGGCCTCCTCCATGAAGGCATCATGCGGCCATTCACACGGCCGCACATCCACCCTTCTTGGGATGTGAAGGTCATTGTCCGATGATTCCCCAATGACTCCTTTGGCATTTTTCTTGGAGGAGAACTTCCTAAAGAAATCCAACTTATTCCTATAAAAATTCTGAAAAAATTTAGTCCACAAAAAATTTGTCAACAAAACCTTGCGAAATTGACAGCAACTACTCCTAAGCATGCATAGATGCCATATTGAGCATTCAAACTACTTAGAGTTCTAAGAATTCCACATGCAAGCTCATCTACAGCAGCACCAAGAGTAGCTAATTACTCTAAAAATAACCCACTAAATCAAAAACTAATTGGAGCAATGGAGGAGTCACATACCAAGTAGCAATCCCTCCAAACAGTTTCAGAAACGGAGCTTCGAGCAAAGAGATCGAAATCCATGGGTTTGAGAGCAAGAACACAAGAATGGTGGCTGTGGTGATTTTTTTCTGGAGGTAGGGGATGATGTGGGCTAAAGAGATAAGTGAGGGGGCCTACGTGGGGGCCACAACCCATCAGGGCGCGCCTGGGGGTGCTGGCGCGTGATGCAGCACAGCGACGGTAAGTATTTCCCTCATTTATGAAACCAAGGTTATCGAACCAGTAGGTGGATCACCACCACCCAATAAGCAGCACCTGCACACAAACAACAAATACTTGCAACCCGACGCGAAAGAGAGGTTGTCAATCTCTCTACGGTAAAAAGATAGATTAGGTAATGATAGATAGGAGAGATAGATCTCTCAAGAACACAAAATAAAAAGAGCAAATAAAATATGCAGCAATATGTTTTTTGGTTTTTGGTTTTGTAGATCTGAAAACAAAGAGGCAAAAAGATAGATCGGAAAGCAATATGTTGGAAAAGTAGACCCGGGGGCCGTAGGATTCACTAGTGGCTTCTCTCATGAGTATAGCACACGATGGGTGAACAAATTACTGTTGGGCAATTGATAGAAAATCGAATAATCATGACAATATCCAAGGCGATGATCATTATATAGGCATCATGTCCAAGATAAGTAGACCGACTCCTGCCTGCATCTACCACTATTACTCCACACATCGACCGCTATCCAGCATGCATCTAGTGTATTAAGTTCATGGAAAAACGGAGTAATGCAATAAGAACGATGACATGATGTAGACAAGATCTATTCATGTTGGAATAGACCCCATCTTGTTATCCTTAATGGCAATGATACATGCGTGCCTTGCTGCCCCTTCTGTCACTTGGAAAGGACATCGCAAGATCGAACCCATCACAAAGCACCTCTTCCCATGGCAAGAAAAATCGATCTAGTTGGCCAAACTAAACCAAAGATTCGAAGAAGAAATACGAGGCTATAAGTAACCATGCATATAAGAGATCAAAGAAGACTCAAATAATATTCATGGATAGAAACTGATCATGAACTCAAAATTCATCGGATCCCAACAAACACACCGCAAAAGTTTACATCAAATAGATCTCCAAGAGACCATTGTATTGAGAATCATAAGAGAGAGAGGAAGCCATCTATCTACTGCCTACGGACCCGTAGGTCTATGGTGGACTACTCACGCATCATCGGAGGGGCACCTATGAAGAAGATGAACCCCTCCGTGATGGTGTTTAGATTGGATCTCGAGGTTCTGGAACTTGCGGCGGCTGGAATTGTGTTTCGTCGACTCCCCTAGGGTTTTTGGAATATTTGGGAATTTATAGGCATCAGAGGCGGTGGAGAGGGGCCCCGTGGAGGGCACAACCCATCAGGTCATGCCGGGGGCCCCCTGGCGCGCCCTGGTGGCTTGTGGTTCCACGACCCACCTCTCTGGTACTTCTTTGGCCCACTGGGTGTATTCTGGTCCTAAAAAAATCTCCAAAAAGTTTTGTCGCGATTGGACTCCGTTTGGTATTGATATTCTGCAAAGTAAAAAACAAGCAAAAACATCAACTGGCACTTTGGCACAATGTCAATAGGTTAGTCCCAAAAAATGATATAAAGTTGTTATAAAATGATTGTAAAACATCCAAGAATGATAATATAACAACATGGAACAAGCAAAAATTATAGATACGTTGGAGACGTATCAGCATCCCCAAGCTTAATTCCTACTCGTCCTCGAGTAGGTAAATGATAAAAATAGATTTTTTGATGTGGAATGCTGCCTAACATGTTCATCTCATATTCTTTTCTTTTGTATAACATGGACATTTGGACTTGTAAATGATTCAAAGCAATAGTCTAGTTTTAACATAATGACTTCAATACTCAAGCATGTCAACAAGCAACCATGTCTTTCAAAATATCAACACTAAAGAAAGTTATCCCTAACCCATCATGCTCAATCATTGATCCATTCGTGAAACACACTCAAATATTAGCTATACCCAATGCTCAAGTACGATCATAGTGCCCCCTAGTTGGTGCTTTATAAGAGAAGATGGAGACTCAAAGTAAAAATAAAAATTGCATAAAGTAAATAGATAGGCCCTTCGCAGAGGGAAGTAGGGATTTGTAGAGGTGCCAGAGCTCAAAGTTTTAAATTGAGAGAGAAAAAAATTTGGGTGGCATGCTTTTCCTGTCAACAAAAATGACAAAGTAGCTCACAATACTTTCCATGCTAGATATATCATAGGCGGTTCCAAAACAGAAAATAAAGTTTATTCCTTTTTTCACCAAACTTTCACTTTCCATGGCGGGCCGTATCCACGGTTGCCTTCCATACCAACACTTTCCAAGGAATTTATTATTTGACAACATAAAGTAAATATTTTTTTTCTTCTTTTTCATTTCGGTAATGGGCATCCCTATTACCGCCTCACTCTCGTGCAATGACAAGTGAATAAACACTCATCTTGAGAATAACACATCTAGCATGGAAAAATATTGGACATTCCCCACCGTTTCATGAGCGGTACGAGCACACAAAAGAGAAAATTTATTTTGAAAATTTAGAGATGGCACATACAAATTTTCTTGGAACGGCATGGAAATACCGTATATAGATAGGTATGGTGGACTCATAAGGCAAAACTTGGTTTAAGGATTTTGGATGCACTAGTAGTATTTCTACTTAGTACAAATGGAGGCTAGCAAATAGATTGAGAAGCAACCAAACCAAGAAACGAAAATTCACATAAGCGAGCATTGAGCATAACTAACACCGAATAATGCACCACAAGTAGGATGTAACTTCATTGCATAACTATTGACTTTCGTGCATGCATAGGGAATCACAAACCTTAACACTTATATTCCTACTAAGCATAATTACTCACTACCATGACTCACATATTACTATCATCATGTTGCAAAACTACTACAAAGAATCAATTTTAATTTGTCCAATGATCTTCATGAAAGTTTTTATTATATCCTCCTTGGATATCTATCACTTTGAGACTAGTTTCATATATTGCCATTGCTTTTTGACAAGCTCAAACAAATCTAAGTGAAGCACATGAGCATAAAGATTTCATCTCTCAAAATAGTATAAGTGAAGCATGAGAGGATTTCTTCAAAATTTACTAACTCTCAAATTAATCTAAGTGAAACATGAGAGTATTTATACAAAAATTTCCAAGCACACCGTGCTCAAAAAGATATAAGTGAAGCACTAGAGCAATTCTATAGCTCAAAAGTTTAAGTGAAGCATACAGAGCAATTCTAACAAATCATAGCATAATTTTGGCTCTCCCAAATAGGTGTGTCCAGAAAGGATACAAGTGAAAAACTAACAAACAAATCAATCAAAGACTCAAATGAAACAAGACGCTCCAAGCAAAACTCATGATATGTGACGAATAAAAATATAGCTCCAAGTAAAATGCCGATGGTCGTTAGAAGAAAGAGGGGATGCCACTCGGTGCCACTCGGGGCATCCCCAAGCTTAGTTGCTTGTTACTCTTTGGATATATCTTGGGGGTGTGGTAGCATCCCCAAGCTTAGGCTCTTATCACTCCTTATTCCTTCATCCATCGTGATCTCACCCAAATCTTGAAAACTTCAATCACACAAAACTCAAAAAAATCTTCGTGAGATCCGTTAGTATAATAAAGCAAATCACTACTTTAGGTTCTGTTGCAACCCCATTCATATTTTGTTATTTCATTATACCTACTGTATTTTAACTTTACCATGGCTCATACCCTTCAATATAACCCATAGATTCATCAAAACAAGCACACAATGCAACGAAAACAGAATCTGTCTTAAACAGAACAGTCTGTAGTAATCTGTACTCTAACCATACTTATATAACTCTAAAAATTCTGAACAATTAGGAAAACGTAAGGGATTTGTATAGCAACACTGTGTTAAAATTTCAGCTCAAGATCACGTTCCAGTAAAAAAATGAAAATTCATATACTGGACGCAAAGTTTCTGTTTCAGATTCAGCATTGCTTCTACTCATCTTATGAATCATCCTAAAGGCTCTACTTGGCACAAACACTAAATAAACCATAAAAACACAACCATAAAAGAGGCATAATTGTGTCAACACTCAAAAACTGAAAGGAAAAAGCAAAAAATTATTTATTCATTGGGTTGCCTTCCAACAAGTGCTATGGTTTTACGCCCCTAGCTAGGCATAACGCATAGATTCAAGTATTGTCATCTTTGGTTTTGGATCCATAGGATGCCCTCATGATTGATTCATATGGTGGCTTAATTCTTGTTCTAGGGAAGTGTTCCATACCATTTCTTAGTGGAAATTGAAAACGAATATTGCTTTCTTTCATTTCAATCACGGCACCTATAGTGCGTAAAAACGGTCTACCAAGTATAATGGGACAAGACGGATTGCAATAAATATCAAGCACAATAAAATATATGGGCACATAGTTCCTATTTGCAAGAATAAGAACATCATTAATTCTTCCCAAAGGCTTTTTAATAGTAGAATCCGCCAGGTGCAAATTAAGAGAACATTCTTCAATATTGGTAAGACCAAGCACATCACATAAAGATTTCGGAATCGTGGAAACACTAGCACCCAAATCACATAGAGCAAAGCACTCATAATTTTTAATCTTAACCTTAATGGTAGGTTTCCACTCATCATGCAATTTTCTAGGAATAGAAATCTCCAACTCCAACTTTTCTTCAAAAGATTTCATCATGGCATCAACGATATGTTTAGTAAAAGCTTTATTTTGCTCATAAGCATGGGGTGAATTCAACATGGATTGTAGAAAATAAATACATTCAATCAAGGAGCAACTATCATAATTAAAGTCTTTGCAATCCAAAATAGTGGGCAGATCACTAGTCAATGTTTTGACCTCTTCAAACCCACTTTTATCAAAAAATTCATCAAGATTTTGACCCTCCAAATTATTGGGACGCCTTCTAGCTAAAGTTGACTCTACTACAGTCCCTTTATCATCAATCTTAATATTACTAAACAAGGAATCAATAGAAGAAACACCAATCACTTTAAGATCTTCATCATTTTTATGAAGGCAATCACTAGAAAACGACCTTTCTAAGATTTCTCTTTTAGCTCTAAGCATAGCGGTTCTTTTCTTACTTTCATCCATAGAGACATATAAAGCTTTAATTGATTCATCAATCTTAAGCACAAAAGCTTTCAACTTGAGATTTTCAACGTCGTGAGAAATTCTATCAATGCTTCTAGACATATCATCAATCTTATTCAACTTTTCTTCTATCGTAGTATTGAAAGCCTTTTGCGCATTGATAAATTCTTTAATATTACTCTCAAGATCAGAGGTGTTCCTATTATTATTGTAAGATGAATTACCATAGGAATTACCATAATTATTAGAGGAATTTCCAGGAAAAGGCCTAGGATTAAAATTACCTCTATAAGCATTGTTATTGAAATTGTTTCGCGAGACAAAATTCACATCTACGGAACCACTAATTTTCTCAATCAAGGTAGACAAAGGCACATCATTAAGATCAATAGGAGTATTTTTAGTAGCAACCAATTTCATCAAAGCATCAACCTTATCACTCAAAGTACTAATTTCTTCAACAGAATTAACCTTTTTTACTAGTAGGTGCTCTTTCGGTATGCCATTGTGAATAATTTGCCATGATATTATCTAGCAATTTAGTAGCTTCACCCAAAGTAATCTCCATAAAAGTACCACCCACGGTGGAATCTAAAAGATTTCTAGAGACAAAATTCAACCCCGCATAAAAGTTTTGTATGATCATCCAAAGATTTAAACCATGAGTAGGAGAATTTCTTAGCATCAATTTCATTCTTTCCCAAGATTGTGCAACATGTTCATCCTCAAGTTGCTTAAAATTCATGATTTGCATCCTAATTGAAATAATATTCGCGGGCGGTACAAAAACTTCGTGATAAAAGCATCCTTGCACTTATTCCAAGAATCGATACTATTGCGAGGCAAAGAAGAAAACCAAATTTTTGCACGATCCCGCAAGGAAAAAAGGAAATAATTTCAACTTCACAATATCATTGTCCACATCTTTTTTATTTTTCATATCACATAATTCTACGAACGTGTTTAGATGGGACGCGGCATCCTCATTAGGAGTACCGGCAAATTGATCTTTCATGACAAGATTCAACAAAGCGGCATTAATATCACAAGACTCCGCACTAGTGGAGGGAGGAGCAATAGGAGTACTAATAAAATCATTGTTATTAGTATTGTAAAGATCACACAACTTGGTGTTTTCTTGAGTCATCGTGACTACGCAAACAAGATTGCAAGCAAGGAAGAGATCCGGCGAGAAAAAGGCAAACGAAAAAGACGGGGAATAAAATGACAAATTGGTGAAGTGGGGAGAGGAAAACGAGAGGCAAATGGCAAATAATGTAATTGCAAGGAGATGAGATTTGTAATTAGGAACCTGGTAGATGATGATGGAATCCCCTCGGTGCCTACAATAGGCACGTAGAAGAGACTGCTTCCTCCCCGGCAACGGCGCCAGAAATTCCTTTGACGTGGCTTGAGACTGCGTCGGTATTTCCCCAAAGAGGAAGGGATGATGCAGCACAACGACGGTAAGTATTTCCCTCAGTTATGAAACCAAGGTTATCGAACCAGTAGGAGGATCACCACCACCCAACAAGCAGCACCTGCACACAAACAACAAATACTTGCAACCCGTCGCGAAAGAGAGGTTGTCAATCTCTCTACGGTAAAAAGATAGATTAGATAATGATAGATAGGATAGATAGATCTCTCAAGAACACAAAATAAAAAGAGCAAATAAAATATGCAGCAATATGTTTTTCGGTTTTTGGTTTTGTAGATCTGAAAACAAAGAGGCAAAAAGATAGACCGGAAAGCAATATGTTGGAAAAGTACACCCGGGGGCCATAGGATTCACTAGTGGCTTCTCTCATGAGTATAGCACACGGTGGGTGAACACATTACAGTTGGGCAATTGATAGAAAATCAAATAATCATGACGATATCCAAGGCGATGATCATTATATAGGCATCACGTCCAAGATAAGTAGACCGACTCCTGCGTGCATCTACCACTATTACTCCACACATCGACCGCTATCCAGCATGCATCTAGTGTATTAAGTTCATGGAAAAACGGAGTAATGCAATAAGAACGATGACATGATGTAGACAAGATCTATTCATGTAGGAATATACCCCATCTTGTTATCCTTAATGGCAACGATACATGCGTGCCTTGCTGCCCCTTCTGTCACTGGGAAAGGACACCGCAAGATCGAACCCATCACAAAGCACCTCTTCCCATGGCAAGAAAAATTGATCTACTTGGCCTAACTAAACCAAAGATTCGAAGAAGAAATACGAGGCTATAAGTAATCATGCATATAAGAGATCAAAGAAGACTCAAATAATATTCATGGATAGAAACTGATCATGAACTCAAAATTCATCGGATCCCAACAAACACACCGCAAAAGTTTACATCAAATAGATCTCCAAGAGACCATTGTATTGAGAATCATAAGAGAGAGAGAGGAAGCCATCTAGCTACTGCCTACGGACCCATAGGTCTATGGTGGACTACTCACGCATCATCGGAGGGGCACCTATGAAGAAGATGAACCCCTCCGTGATGGTGTTTAGATTGGATCTCGAGGTTCTAGAACTTGCGGCGGCTGAAATTGTGTTTCGTCGACTCCCCTAGGGTTTTTGGAATATTTGGGAATTTATAGGCATTAGAGGCGGTGGAGAGGGGCCCCGTGGAGGGCACAACCCATCAGGGCACGCCGGGGGCCCCCTGGCGCGCCCTGGTGGGTTGTGGTTCCACGACCCACCTCTCTGGTACTTCTTTGGCCACCGGGTGTCTTCTGGTCCTAAAAAAATCTCCAAAAAGTTTTGTCGCGATTGGACTCCGTTTGGTATTGATCAACCTGGCAATCGGGTCGGGTTTGATCAGGTCAACCTCAACCAGACCCATGCCCGAACCCACAATCGGGTCAATCATCAACCCACGACCCTACCCATGGGTCTACAATGAGACCCACGCCCGAACCCATCGGGTCACCCGACCCAATCGGGTGCCCATCGGGTATTGCAACATAGGCATTTAAAATTTGTTATATGTCTTGGCCAAAATTTGTATGAAGGCGGGCCCCTTCCAACCATGTGAAATTGCTTATGCACAACATTTTGTCGCATTCACAAGTAGAAGTATGCGGCCTCCTGCCATCTTTATAGTATTGGCCATGCTGCCGTTCTTCCAGGCTAGCCGAGGTGGTACTAAAATACCTACAATCTGAAGTAGTCGTGACCTGCGGCTGGTATAGCAGCATGGGCCGCTAGTCACATGATGAATTGGAGGCCCGTGAAGGAGCAAAGCCCAAATGAATATTGTGTTCATCCTGGACTCCTGATGTACTTCACGTTACACTCAAAGCAAAAGATGTACTTCACGTGTAATGTGGCATGTGGGCTTGTTGCTCGTAAAAGGACCGGCCAATTTGAATTACAGTACATGGTTGGGCACTCGACTGTTGTTTTGTTGGCAGCTCGCAACTAAGTTTGAACTGGATATAGCAGGCTACTGGGTGTTACAAATAAATGTTTTATATCTAATGCCTTTGTAAATAAAATTTGTCATATAAAATAAAATAATAAAATAATTAATATTAATCAGGTGACCCATCGGGTAACCCGTGGGCACAAACCTATACCCATACCCTACCCACAACTAATCGGGTTGCCCATGGGCGAAGATGGTAGCCCATACCCTACCCATTCGGGTCGGGTGCCCATGGGCGCGTGAACCCATGGGTCGGATTGCCGGGTTGAGGTATTGATATTCTGCGAAGTAAAAAACAAGCAAAAACAGCAACTGGCACTTTAGCACTATGTCAATAGGTTAGTCCCAAAAAATGATATAAAGTTGTTATAAAATGATTGTAAAACATCCAAGAATGATAATATAACAGCATGGAACAAGCAAAAATTATAGATACGTTGGAGACGTATTAGCGCGCCCTGGTGTCCTGTGGGCACCAGGTGCACCCCCCTCTGGTATTATTTGCACCAGAAATTCAGAAATATTCGGGAAAAATCGTATCAAATTTTCAGATCATTCTGAGAACTTTTATTTTTGGGTCATTTTTTATTGCACGGAGAAAACAGAAAACAGGATAATCATGGCATTTTATTGTATTTGACTAACTAAAACAGAAAATAAAAGGTGGGAGTAGAAAGTTGTGCTTACTAGATTCATCAACTTCATACCTCTCAAAAATGATTCATTAATAAGGTTGATCAAGTCTTATTGACAACCACTTTCGATTAGCATGAAACCGAAGAACTTTCGTAAAACACTAAGTTACCTCAATGGGGATGTGCATAGCCCCAACAATAAGTATATCATATTTCTTTTTGGCAGTAGGTAGAGGTAATTGAAAGCTTCCAATAGTGATGGTCAGAGACTCTTCAATAACATTTTTACCATTCACTTGGAATTGTTTCTTTGGAAAGTGCACCGTGTGCTCATTACCATTGATATGAAAAGTGACTTTGCTTTTGTTGCAATGAATAACAGCCCCTGCAGTATTCAAAAAGGGTCTACCAAGGATAATTGACATGTTGTCGTCCTCGGGCATCTCAAGAATAACAAAGTCCGTTAAGATAGTAACATTTGCAACAACAACGGGCACATCCTCACAAATACCGATAGGTATGGCAGTTGATTTGTCAGCCATTTGCAATGATATCTCGGTAGGTGTGAATTTATTCAAATCAAGTCTTTTATATAATGAGAAAGGCATAACACTAACACCGGCTCCCAAATCACACAAAGCAGTTTTAACATAGTTTCTTTTAATGGAGCAAGGTATAGTTGGTATTCCAGGATCTCCAAGTTTTTTAGGTACTCCATCCTTGAAAGAATAATTAGCAAGCATGGTGGAGATTTCAACTTCAGGTATCTTTCTTTTATTTGTGATGATGTCTTTCATATACTTTGCATAAGGGGCCATCTTCAGGATATCAGTCAAGCGGGTACGCAAAAAGACTGGCCTAATCATTTCAACAAAGCGCTCAAATTCTTCATCATCATTTTTCTTAGATGGCTTAGGTGGAAATGGCATTGGTTTCTGAACCCATGGTTCTCTTTCTTTACCATGTTTCCTAGCCACAAAGTTTCTTTTATCATAGCGTTTATTTTTAGGTTGTGGGTTATCAAGATCAGCAACAGGCTCTATTTCAACATCATTGTCTGGTCCTTTATCATGGTTAGGTTGAGCATCTTCATGAACATCATCATTATCATTTTCATTATCCCTAGGTGAATGTTCATTACCAGACTGACTTTCAGCATCGGAAATAGAGACATTATTATTATCAAGAGGTTTTTGTGTCTCAGGTTCACTAGAGGTATGCAAAGTCCTATCATTTTTCTTTTTCTTTTTCTTCCTAGAAGGACTAGGTGCATCAGTGTTAATTCTCTGAGAGTCTTGTTCAATTCTTTTAGGATGACCCTCAAGATAAAGTGGTTCTTGGCTCATTCTACCTCCTCTAGTTACTACTCTAGTAGCAAAATCTTTCATATTATTATTCATTTCATCAAGCAATTCTTTTTGAGATTTAGCAACTTGTTTTAACTTAGTTTGAACCATAGAGGCATGCTTTCCTACACCCCTAACATCATTACTGATTCTAAATAGCAAGTCACTCACGCGAGCAATCATATTATAATTATATTTCAATTGTTTCAGAACATGTGCATTGAAATGATCTTGCTTCATAATATAGTTGTCAAACTCATATAAGCATTGACTAGGATGTTTATTGTGAGGGATATCACCTTCATCAAACTTTAATAAAGAATTTACCTCTACCACCTGTGGAGGTGGTGGTGTGTCAAGGCCATGTATTTCTTCAATAGGTGGCAAATTCTTAACATCCTCGGCTTTAATACCCTTTTCCTTCATAGATTTCTTTGCCTCTTGCATATCTTCAGGACTGAGAAATAAGATACCCCTCTTCTTCGGAGTGGGTTTAGGCGGTGGTTCAGGAAGAGTCCAATCATCATAATTCTTCAATATGTTATTCAATAATTCTTCAGCTTGTTCAACAGTTCGTTCCCTGAAAACACAACCAGCACAACTATCTAGGAAGTCCCTAGAAGCATCGGTTAGTCCATTATAGAAGATATCAAGTATTTCATTTTTCTTAAGAGGATGATCAGGCAAAGCATTAAGCAACCGGAGAAGCCTCCCCCAAGCTTGTGGGATACTCTCGTCTTCAATTTGCACAAAGTTAAATATTTCCTGTAAGGCGGCTTGTTTCTTATGAGCAGGAAAATATTTTTCAGAGAAGTAGTAAATCATATCCTGGGGACTACGCACACAACTAGGAGTAAGAGTATTGTACCATGTCTTAACATCACCCTTTAATGAGAACGAAAATAACTTAAGGATGTAGTAGTAGTGAATCTTCTCATCATGAGCAAAGAGGGTGGCTATATCATTCAGCTTAGTAAGGTGTGCCACTACAGTTTTAGTTTCATAGCCATGGAAAGGATCAGATTCAACCAAAGTAATTAACTCTGGGTCGATAGAGAATTCATAATCCTTATCGGTAACAAAGATAGGTGAAGTAGCAAACTTAGGATCACATTTCATTCTAGCATTCAAAGTCTTTTCCTTGTACTTGCGTAGCAATTTCTTAAGATCGTTTCTATCCTTGCAAGAAAGAATTTCTCTAGTTACCTCTTCGTCCATAACATAACCTTCAGGTATCTTAGGCATTTCAAACTTAGGAGAGCTAGGACTAATAGGTGTTTCATAGTCATCATCAGTTTCAGCAATCTCATCGGTTTCAGTAGTTTCATTCTCTTTAGCTCTAGCAATTTGTTCATCCAGAAATTCTCCTAGTGGCACATTATCATCAAGCATGGTACTAGCATCATCATAAGCATCATTCATAGCAGAGGTAGCATCATCAATAACTTGCTACATATCAGGATTACTAGCATGTGGTGGTGGTGCAAGCTTACTCATAACAGAAGGTGAATAAAGTGCAGAGCTAGATGACAGTTCCTTACCTCCCCTCGTCTTAGAGGGAAAAATCTTGGTCTTTGGATCCTTCAGATTCTTCATACTGATCAATTGATATAAATCTCAAGTGACTCAACAAATATAGCTATGCTCCCCGGCAACGGCGCCAGAAAAAGGTCATGATAACCCACAAGTATAGGGGATCGCAACAGTTTTCGAGGGTAGAGTATTCAACCTAAATTTATAAATTCGACACAAGGGGAGCCAAAGAATATTTGAGAGTATTAGTAGTTGAGTTGTCAATTCAACCACACCTGGAGATTAAATATCTGCAGCAAAGTGATCAGTAGCACAGTAGTATGATTGTTTGGATAGCAGTAGTAGCAGTAACCGTAGTAGCAATAGTTTTGTAGCAATTGGAACAGTAGCAGTAGCAATAGTAACTTAGCAAGAGCAATATGTGGAGGACTCGTAGGCACTGGATCGGTGAACTCGTTGGATGATATTCATCATATAACAGTCATAACCTAGGGCGACACAGAACTAGCTTGAGTTCATAAATGTAATGTAGGCATGTATTCCGTAAATAGTCATACGTGCTTATGGAAAAGAACTTGCATGACATCTTTTGTCCTACCCTCCCGTGGCAGCGGGATCCATAAGGAAACTAAGGGATATTAAGGCCTCCTTTTAATAGAGAACTGGACAAAGCATTAACACACGGTGAATACATGAACTCCTCAAACTACGGTCATCACCGTGAAGTATCCCAAATATTGTCACTATGGGGTTGACGGATCATAACACGTAATAGGTGCATATGACTAGGCAAGATCGGATCAAGAACATAGATATAATGGTGATAACATAAACGGTTCAGATCTGAAATCATGGCACTCGGGCCCTAGTGACAAGCATTAAGCATGGCAAAGTTATAGCAACATCAATCTCAAAACATAGTGGATACTAGGGATCAAGCCCTAACAAAACTAACTCGATTACATGATGAATCTCATCCAACTCCCCACCGACCAGCAAGCCTACGAAGGAATTACTCACTCCCGGTGGGGAGCATCATGGAGTTGGCGATGAAGAAGGGTTGGTGATGACGAAGACCGGAGATTCCCCTCTCCGGAGCCCCAAACGGGCTCAAGATCTGGCCTCCCGATGAAGAACGGGAGGTGGCGGCGGCTCCGTATCGTAAAACGCGATGAAACTTTCTCCTTGTTTTTTTTCTCCGAAAATAGGAATTTATAGTGCGGGAATTAGGGTCAGTGGGGCCACCAGGTGGGCACAACCCACCAGGGCGCGCCTGGGGGGGCTGGCATGCCCTGGTGTATGCTGCCCAGCCTCTGGTCCCCCTCCGGTGGTTCTTGACTCCAGTATTTTTTATTTATTCTAAAATAAATCTCCAAAAAGTTTCGTCCAATTCCGAGAACTTTTATTTCTGCACAAAAAACAACACCATGGTAGTTCTGCTGAAAACATCGTTAGTCCGGGTTAGTTTCATTCAAATCATGCAAAGTGTGAGAAAAAGTAGATACGACGGAGACATATCAAGAGACGAGATGACTAGCATGGGAATGATAGTAGTGGTATCCAGGGAAATGTTCATCTTGCCTGAGATTCCGCTTGGAAGAAGAACGAATCCGTGAAGTAGACGAACGGGCACAGTGGAACGAATCCTCACACTCTGAAGAGGTTTCGGAACTCTATCGAGAAAAAGCAATATCGGAATCAAACAAATGACACACGGTAAACACCACAACATATACATGGCACCATGCACAATCAAGTATGATGCATGTCCATTCAAATATGCATGACATGGCAAAGCACAACAAACCACTCCTACACATTAAGTGAAGCTTGATATGCAACAAGTTGCATATCGACGAAACTCCACGTTTAATTCTTATGTTCGATCTCGTTTAGCTACTCATCAATATTAAATGTTGTTAATCATGGCAAGAGGTGAAGCATACGTAAACTAGACATCTAGACATATTAAATGAGGTCAGAAACAACATATAGCATTTACGAAACGGCCCCATATGTACATTATGAATTTGGTCCAGATCTGAACTAACAATATTTTAAATTTATTAAACAGCAAAATAAAGTGTGCCATGAGATTCTACACGTTTTTCTAATCACATTACATATATGGATCATTTAATTCGGAACTACGGTTAATTAGATATGACATAAACCGTTCTAACAAGTCATATATGCGAATGAATGCAATCAACAATTTTAAACACTTTAAATGTTGTTATCATGATGCGAATGACATACTCAAGTTGCATGCAATTTTATGAAAACATTGGCATAAAGCACAACATGAAGCATTTGTCGCCGTGGCGGAAAGAAAGCGGTGTCATCGCGGCGATAACGGAAACGGTCCACGGCAACGTTCCGGTTTTGGTCACTCGTCCGAGATATCGGTGCAAAAGAACAAGTGCGTGGAATATGCAAGAGCAACGGGGAGTGATCCCGGTTACCGGGTGTCCCACGTGACATGGCAATTGAGAAACGTGCAAGTATTCAATTCGGACACGGAGCAAGCATAGGCATACAACACATGCATTCGTCCACGGACGGTCGACTCGGCGATTATACCTTCGAATAGAGCAATCGGGGCGGTTCGATTTGGAGTAGTGTAGATGTTCACATGTCGTCGAGGAAGTAGAGGTACACGAGTCATAGTGAAAGTAGTCGTTCACTTGACGGTCTTGTCGGCTCCGCGGCGACGGTAGTGGTACACACTTGACGGTCTCGTCGGCTCCGCGGCGACGATAGTGGTACATGCGTTGTAGTCGATCTTGGCGAATCGTAGTCGTACGGGGTTCGGACGGCAATTGTGGTACTTGGCGAAATCCGAGATGGTCTTGACGATCTTGGCGATCCAAAGATGAAGCAAGACGAAAGGCCTCGATTCAGTGGTGTGGTGGTGGTTAGTCTGGTCACTTGCGGTTCGTGTAGCCAAACTCGAGGTCCTTCGGGAGGCAAAGTCTCAGCGGTGCATGGTCTTGGCATCAAGGTCATGAACATGGGATGGCCCTGGCTGGGTGAGGCAAGAGGGCCATGACCTGATGGTCGACGAAGGTGTCCGAATGAGGAAACTACCCAATGCTCCTGTCCATGGAGATCGTGGCACAGGAGGCATCAGGTCGCTGATGGGGATGGTGCCAGGAAGCAGCAATGATGAGCTGGAAGCAGAGGAGGTGTGGCTGCCGGTGGTTGTGCACGCCTGGCTATGGTGATGGTGCACGGGAGCGGCGGCAGGGCAGCGGCAACGGCGCCATGTGCGAGCGACACGCGGCAAAGAGGAGGAGGCAAGGCGAAGATCAGCAGGGGGCGGCCTAGTTGCAGCAGCAGCGAATGGAGGCGTCGGGCACACGGACGTGCAGCAGCAGCAAGCAGCGGCGGGAGGGATCAGGGCGCGGCGAGCAGGAGGCCAAGAGAGCGGACGGCAGGGCATCTCGCCTACTCACCCATGGAAGGATGCAGCGGTGCAGGAGGGCCGGAGGTGAGGTGGTCGGCGCACGGGCTGGAGGTGAATGGCGCGTGGCAAGGAGGCGCACGAGGAGCTCCTCTCCTCGGGCGAGCTCTCAACTAAGGCAGGGCGAGGGGGCATGGAAAAGGGGGCCACGAGAGGAGGCGGGCACGGCAGCGGCCTAGCTTGCCGGACAGCGAGACGGCGAGGGCAGGCGGCGGTCGGGTCGCCGGAGCCGGGGCCATGGACGGGGCCAAGGGGATCAATCGCCCTTGCTCCTGTTGGCGCTGGGCGCTGCCCTCTATGCGAGTGTGTGTGCGAGAGTTGGGCAGGGAGGTGGCGCTGTCGGGAGGAGCGAGAGGAGATCGAGGGAAGGGAGTGGAGCTTCGATCGGGCTAGGGTTCAGGTGGTTTCGGTTGGGCCTAGTGGGCTGGCTAGGTTGGGTTATAACGCTGCTCTCTCTCTCTCTCTCTCTCTGCCATAATTCTATCTTTATTTCTCAAAAGAAAACAGAGAAATGGCAGGAAGGAAAGAGAGGTTAGGAGTGCATTTCGATCGTGGGGAAATATTTCCTGGACCCCACAAAATGTGCTTGATCCAAGGAAATACAATTGACCCTGTTTGCAAGGATTGGATTCGAACGTATTTGAATTTGATTCAAATAAGTTTGAATTAGGACAAGGTTTAGATAGGTCCAAAAATGTTGAGATGAAAGGTGGAGCCTCGATAAATGCAGAAAGAATTATTGACAAGGTTTGGAGGTCAAACTCAAAGCAGAAAAGACATGGGCTTTATTTTGCAAATGTGTTCCGGTGATTCCAAATTATTGAAATATTTATTTTAGCTCCCTAAATATTGGGAGGATAAGTTATATGTTATAAAGAGAAATCACCATGTGAATTCCCTCGATTTAAATGGATCAAAGATCCATACAATTTATTACTTTGAGTTTTAATATGGATTGCAAAATTAATGGCATGATGACATGATGAAATGATGCGATGCAAAAATAAATAAATGGAGCAAGCAATAAAATCACAATAATGCAAAGAATCGGTCTCGGGTTGTTACATGGATCAGTGAAAAATCACACACAACTTCCGTCCGACAATTGTGTGCGTTAGAACACCCATTCACAAACGTTTTCACATAAAACGTGTGTGCGATGGACAACCCTATGCCAAACAGTTTCTTCTAGGCACCGTGCATGATGGCCACCCCTAACACAGACTATGTTATGCAGAAAATTGTGTGTGATGTACAATACGAACGGAAATGTACGTTTGGGATTAACTGTGTGGGATGCTAAGCACATCTCACACGACTTCCCCAATATATCTGTTTGCGATGGCCTTTCCAATCGCACACGATATAGTTTTGCCCATCGTGTGTGACCGGGCGCATGCATCGCCGACGGGTTTTCCGTGTCGTGTGGGATAGCCCCCCTATCGCCCACACATGTAAGGTGACGGTTCAAGACTACGTCACGGAAAGGGGTTAAAAACCGTTTGTATAGAAGGCACCTGCACTAGTGAAATTAGCACAAAACTGAGTTTAGTTACATAGTTAGGTGAGTAAAATTTATGCAGTCTGTCAAATTAAATGTTCACTGAACTTTATTTGACCATTCATTGCACCCTCCATCTACATACGTCTAGTCTATTTAACCAATGTGCATTGAATCACTCCACCTCATTTACTCTTCTCCCCCGGGACACTCCACCATTGAATACACCACTTCTACCTCTCTGTACTTAACTACATCAGTGTATGTATCCACCACTTCACTATCCCTTTCTTCCATTTGCAACCACCTCTCCCCACTCCTTCCATCCCTCATGGCAAACCCATTCCCAATAGGGCCAGGGTGGATGGCCATGATACTTGGGACGGCACGCGACGACAACAAGCTCTTCATCGACTACATGGAAATTGCCAATAGGTACACGAGCGTGCACCAGATGATAGATGATGCTGAAGTTGTTAGGGTTAGGGCCACGCCAGCGGAGAGACAAAGCATGCAAAACACGCATGGAATGTCGAGAGGTGTGCTTCCCATTGACATCCTTCTCTGGGCTATGAAGGAAGCAGACTCTGACAACCCTAGTCAGCGTCAGCGCTGCACCACACTCTTTTTCCAGATGTGGAAGGCGGTGATGAGGTTCAGGTGGTGGCACCACGTATGCAGCAGACAACGCCCATCATCGTCCTGGACACGGACGACGAGGAGATGGAAGTTGTGGCGCCGTCAGTGCAGGAGGAGCCATCACATATGCCTCCCCGTTGCTTTGCGTGCCTCTGCGGCCAAGCCCCAAAGCAGGAGGACTAAGTATTTCAGTTAAGTTAGTGTGGATTTCTTCATTACTGTCCCTCTTGCTTTCTTCAGTTAAGTCAGTGTCTAGTTATGTATGCTACAATGTTTGGGCACCGGTATTTCCTATATGCTATGTCTATTGAATGCTAAATTGGTGGACTGCCTGGATATCATAGTCAGTTTGGTGATGTTCTGACAAGGCTATTTCATGAATGGATGATGTTCTGACCAGGCTAGTTCATGAATATATGCTATGTTCAGCATACCAGCATCACTAAAAAGTTCAGACAACTATTTTGGCTATACCAAAGCACCACACAAAATAACAGCATGCACATCTTAAACTGAACATAAAAAGTACTTAGGAACAAAGTCATAACAACTTACATAATAGAACTTAGTCTTAATGCAATATAGTTCATAGCATTGCCCAGCAACTAGATAACTTAAGATTCTTAATCCACTTAGCACATTTCCCAAAATATACTTCCAGCATGCATCAGATTCCAAGGCCAGTTATATATAAAGGCCTGATATTTCACTAACCAACCAAGCATAGCATACATTACTCCTCCAGGATTTGCTTGATCCTCTCCAGCTTGTCCTTGCTACCATGGCCAGCCTTCAGCAGCTCAGCAACCAGAAACTCCACCTTTTTTCTCATCTTTAAGTAGGTCCATGTCCTCCTGCGCCTCCTTCATGGTCTTCCTATTGTTCTGGATGATATCTGCCTGAGATTGGAGGATGCACCTTTGCTCCTTGGCCAGCTTTACCTTCTCCATATGTATCTCAATCCTAGCCTGATCCTCAAGTTGTTTCTTCTTCTCCTTAAGATTTATGATTGCCTGACTGGTGTAATCCATGTCATGGCTCTTCAGACCATCTTGATAGTCAAATAGGTTGGACACATCATTAACCAATTGACTGTAGTTATTGGCCAGGAACTCATTCTCCTTCTTTAGCTTGGCCACCTGCCTATCATGAGCCTCTGTGTCCTTCACCCTACCCAGGTTTTGCTCATGGTACATGTCCCATAGCTTAGCTAAGCACCTTTGCAGTATCTCAGGTCAAGGGCCATCAACCCACTGCACAACACCACAGTTTACACCTCCATGCTGCAAAATTATTTTAATAATCAGTAATTTAGTTAACAGGGACTTATAAATTCAGTTCAATGCATTGATTCAGTTTACACCACAACATGTCACAGAATTAACCTAGGATTATGCAATTAACTCCATCATTCAGTCAACTGCTAAATACAGTTAACTACAACATTCAAATAACTACAAAATTTCTATTAACTGCATCATTTGCATGCCAGAACTCAAGTATGCTAAGCACCACTACATGTCATAGAATTAACCTACAATTACAGCATGAGTACATACCTGCACATGACAACCTAGGAACCTTCGGCCAGTCAAAGAACCCTCAAAAGCTACCATCTTCTTTGGCCTCTGACCATGAAGCATGCATTTTGGCTCGGATTCAAGCGCTGATCCACAAAAAGATGGATCCACCATAGTGTCTAGTGTTTCCTGAAGTATTACACCACGAATAACCATTACTTATGAGCAGAGAGAGGCAAATCTGAACTGAAAATGAAATATCCCCAATTTCACGAAACCTAACCCTAACCCTAGAGTGTTGTAGACTTACAAATAGCTCATGTTCCATGCTAACCATGTTGATGTCGTCGTCCGAGCTCTCCTCTCCGTCCTTCCAGGAAGGCATGCTCAACGCGGAGGATCACGAACGGCGGCGACGGCAGGGTGGTCGTGGTCGGAGAAGAAGAGCAGAGAGAGCGAGAGAGCGAGAAGTGAGCACCATGGAGAGAGTGAGTGAGCTGGGCCAGACGTTTTGACCACCTCATGACCAGGTCTTGCGCGACCGACGTGTTCCGACTGGGCGGCGGCGTTAACAGCCGTTTTCGGGCGCCGTCGGCCGTCTGCTGACGCGGTGCTTGACCGGTGGGGCTAGATTGTCATAATCTGGTTTAAACTACTCGAATCGACCAGTTTTCACAGTTGGTAGTTTTTTGCAACAAATTAGGGAAAAAGTGGTAGCTTCGGGTAATTTTTTACGAAGTGGTAGTTTTTTGCTAGGTCGGGTCCAATTGTGATAGTTTTTGGTTAAATATTCCGTATTTTATCAAATAAAAAATTTATGGTTTGTAGTCTTGTTCTCTTAAACAACCATCTGTTTCTTTTAATTGGAAGGCAGTTCCATACCCAAAAAAAAGGTGTAGAAAAGAACAGTCGATTCTCTCATCTGCACACTAAAGCGAAGCCATGTTCATCCATGCAAGTTTGAGCAGAAAAAGAGATTGTCGATCCTACATTACAGAGAGTCAAATCCACACACCATATATATTACGTACACATGATTAACCTCAAACACAACCCTTTTGCTTTGACTAAACCAAGTTTTCTCTGAACATATGCATCTAGCTTCCCATCTGTAACAGTCCTTGGTACTATGATGTTCCTTTCTTTTTCCTTTGCAAGACAAGAGAGTTTGTAGCAGGCATCGTAAATGATCTCTTGACAGATTTCACAAGGCAAAATGCGTCGTAGAGAAGTAGTCTATGAGTAGAATTTGTATGTCTTGGAATCCATGATGATCTGTCTGAGCCCTCCGATTGGCGACAGGATCATCAGGCACACTCCAAGGACGATGCACACCTGAAGATCATGGCACAACAGACACACATGCACACAAAATTAGGCCAGAGTTGAGATTAACTAAGGAGATGCATATATGATGGGAGAGATATAGCTTACCCAGTTGGTACACCATGAGAGGCTGAATCTTTTGGGCTTGTAGATGGCGAGCCACATGATGCAGGGGAGCTGCAGGAATAACAGGTGTTGACTTAGATTAGGAACTCTGAATTTTTGCCGATTCCTGTGATAAACTGAAGCGGGGCGGATGAGAGAAATGCTTACGAAGTATGTCGTCGGCGCAAAGGCAAAACCGCCGAAGAAACCGAGCAGCCCACCGAAGAAAGGGAAGGTGATGGCGACGAACATGGTGAACGCTGCAAACAGATGGAATCTCGTCAGTCCTATTCGTTCAGTGTTACTTTCGCCTTTTGGGTGACAAGAGCCATATTTAAGCCTGAAGAAGATGTTCGATAAAGCCTGAAGAAGATGACGAGGCCTTACCAACATAGAGGCTCCGGGCAATCAAGCGGAGTGTGAGGCCGGGAGGGAACCGCAGCTTCTTCACCAGCACCGTCTCGATCATGTCGAACACCGGCATCGCGTAAATCTACAACATCGCATCGCCGTCGATCAGGATTCAGGCTTATGCTAGAGCTTGTGTGGACAGGATAGCAAAAACTGTTGGCAAATGTGTGTGCGTACCTGGTAGCTTCCGATGACATGGATGACAACCATCATGTTAGCCATGGCGATGAGCCACTTGGGCTTGTTGAGGGTGATGAGGATGTTGTCGTCGACGCTGTTGCCGAAGGCCCAGTAGCCGATGAGGGCGACGGGGAAGTAGCAGAGCGCGACGACGATGTAGGCCACCACCACGCCCTTCCACATGGGCTTCTTGGACGGCTTCTCCGGCGTGGACGGGATGGTGGCCTGGATCTCCAGCACCACGTTGTGCCCGGCGTACGCGAACGCCACCTCGCCGAGCGCCCCGAAGAAGCCGAACACCTTGCCGGGCATCGTGGTGGCGCGGAGGTTGTAGTCCACGTTCACCATCTTCCCCTTGTCCACCGACGCGCCCCACGCGATGGTCGAGTAGGACAGCGACATGACGGCGGCGGCCAGGGACACGCCGGAGATGGAGTTGAAGTTGGGGAGCTGCGAGAGCACGAAGTGCACGGACGCGAAGATCATGATGAAGAAGGTGAGCTTGATGTCCTTGCACTTGCCGTCGCAGATCACGTCGTGGAACTTCTTGAGCGACCTCCCGCCGGTGACCATGTACACGATGTTCACGCCCACCTCCACAATGAGCTGCTGCGGCACCACGATCCAGAGGCCCAGCTTGTCGCCGAAGGCGTGCTGCCCGAGCTCGTGGTACCTGTCGAACCGCTTCCCGGGCACCATCTCGTGCATCTCCACCATCTGCCACAGCGTGTAGAGCGTGATCACCCACGAGATGATCAGCACCGCGACGCCAGGGCCCCTGGAACCAAATCAACAAAGGTTATACTCCTAGATAAGATGAGTAGGTTTAACAGTAGGGGTGATCAATGGTGAATCCATTGAATGGCGTACCAGCCGAGCTCAGACATGGCGAAGGGAAGACTGAGCACTCCCGCGCCGACCATGGCGGTGACATTGTGGAAGGCCGAGTACCACCACTTGGCGTTCCTCGACGACGTGATCGGGAGCCAGTCATCGATCTTCTTTTGCTCATCCGTCCTGACATCCTGCGATCAAGCAATTGCCATGCTTGTTAGCCATGAACTATCTATCAAAAAGCATGAACTATCTTCCATATCTAAATTGTTTACCACATAATCTACTTTCTCTAATCTGTTGTAACCTTCTTGCATTTCCATGGTTTTCGTCTTAAGGAGCAGTGAACGAAAGGGACAGCAAATCGGCAAGAAAGTTTCAACCCAATGACGCGACGTCTTTGAAATTTGTAGGTAAAATGGAGTGCGGGTGAGATTAACCACTACTCCTATATCTTAGAGATTCCGTTTCTTCTCGGCAGTTGACTTTCCACATGGCCAAGTAGTCGCCAAAGTCAAACTCCGGATGCTTAATTATCACGGCCACCTCATGGCAAAGATAATCTATTTTTTTTGGACCCCAATATCTGGCGAATGTTCGCTGTGAGGGGTGGTATTTGCGAACATTTTTGCTGCAGTTTCTTCAGATGTTATGACATTTTCTTCAGAGACGCATCACAATTTTTGGGAAGAAGAAAGTTTTGAGGCAAAAACAAGCAGGAACTGCCATCCTTTGATCTCGGTCGCAACTAAAACCGTCAGCAAAATGAGTTTGCTTGACATCCTTTTCCAGGAAACGTGAGCAGATAGGCATTGCCGGTTTTATTTTATCAAGCATGTTCACATGACGACGGTAACACACTCTTTTATTTAGTATTGAATTGAAGAGACCAATCAAACCAGACTGTGATTTCAAAGCTGTGGTTGAAAGTTGAAACAAGATTGGGCCGTCTACACAAGTGGCAGCAGCTTGCAAGTAGCGGTGCTAGTTGTTACTGTCCTAGTTATCTTACTCCTGACACAACTAATCTATAATTAACATCTTGTCGTTGGAGTTTGTGACAAAGTTTATCTGCTGGATTATGTGACTAGTTAATCTAGCTTGACCCCTCGTTAGCTGTGATGCAATCTCTTTTTTTTTAGCGGGAAGCTGTGATGCAATCTCATGGCAGCAGCTGGCAAAATGCCAACGGCTATTCCAATGTATACCAATGTGATACTAGTATAAAAATTATATTAAACCTGCTTGTAAGCGATGTTTTTGTCTCCTTGCCTAGCACTTCATCCCAGGACACAGAGACCAGAGGTTTAACCTTCCTTTTCAAAAAAAAAAATTATATATGGGAAATAAGGCGAAAAAGGGCCAATTTTATTGATTGATTCAGAACAATGTTAGGTAACCATGTGTGCAAAGGTGTCTGTGGCTCCCGGAAATAATGTTGTGATGTCCGCAATACTGAGACCCTAGGGAGAAACAATCGTTCTCTCGTTGGGGTGTTGATGGTCTTATAAGATTTTCAAGAAAGTGCTACTATCCCAAAACGGCATGTAGACCCTACATATACTTACATGGCAGCCTCTAATTTCATGATTGAACCAATTACAAGGGCACTCCAGAGGGCCAGAACCAATTTTCAGAGAGCGGGGCGGAGAGAAGGCAGAATTCGGAAGTTAATGCAAAGCATCGCAAATCACACCGATCCTATGATTGATCTAGAAATCGAGAAAAGGGGAGTCGAGGCAAAAAGTAGTGAGAAAAATCAAGAGTGTGAAGGTGCGAGGAAGGAAGGCGGGCTTTGTTTTCACGTGCGGAAAACGAACTGGTAGGGTACCGGTGTGGCTACGAACCGGCTCGGCGGGGCCATCCCGTTGGTTTATTGGCTGGTCGGTGCTCCCGACGGGGAGACCCCCCATGGAAACGCATCCAAGAAACCGCTTTTTGGCTCAGCCTTTTCGTTCGGGTTTGTCCATTTCACGTCATGTCCACCTCTCGAGCTTAGCTCCCTGCTTCTTGCACCAACTCAGATTCTTGATTCTCTCTCTTTCTATCTAAAACTTTTACTGGGTAGTATCTTCTTTTAGTTGATTACTAACAAGATGATTTGCGACTGTAATTGCCTTAGCAGCAAGAGAAGGAGAGGAGAGGGAGGGAGGGATTGATTGCGCAGCAGGAGCACGTACCTTGGCCGGCGGTTCGAAGTTCTCCGCTGCCTGAGTCCCCATGTTCTGCTGGCCGGCCTTGTCTTGAGCAATGGCGTTTAACAGAGGGAGATGGGTGAGAGGAGGATGCACAGAGAGAGAGAGAGAGAGAGAGAGGGAAAGAGATACAAAGAGGCGTTGGACTGGTCTGTTCTTTATAGAGCGAGCAGAGCAGCGGTCGCCCATCCGGCCGCATCTGTGAACGCGCGGGCGCTGAAATCGCGCTGGGTTGACCATTGACTCCAGCGCGGCACTGCCAGTTTAAGACGGACCCCCCTGGCCCAGCAATCGGGCCCTCTGTGCGGCTGCTGCACCGAGCGCGACCCCCTCTCCGTCAGATCTGGCTTGTGCGGTCCAGATGAATGAAGCTGAACGTGTGGATTTTTATATTATTTATTTAATAAAACTCGACTGAATGGCACATGAAAACCAATGACCGGGTGCTTTGGGAAAGATGCGGCTATGCAACATCAAGCGGCAGCAATAGGGGTGCTCCAAGGTCCAGCGAAATTAACACGACATGCATGACCCAGCCAAAAGGAAAAAAAATACTCCTCCCATCCACCTAGTGGTGTCCAAACCCGAGCGTAACTCACATCCGACGGCATTTGGCGCAACGTGTAAGAGCATCTACAACCGGACCTCTCAAACCCGCCTCAAACGCCCGGACGGGCAGCCCGGTTACTTTTTTTTGACCCAGACGGGCCTCTTAAACGGCCCTCAAACGCCCGGGCTGACCGGCACCCCCCATATCCAACCCAAATATGGGGCCGATATGGGGGCGCCCGGGCGCACCCGGGCACGCCCGCCACGTCGGACTGACGAATGGGGCCCAGCCGGAAACGCCCGTCAACCCGGCGGTCCAAAGGTCGTCTCCTCCGCCGGGCCGGTCGCGCCGCGTGTCGCAGCTCCGGCGGGCCGCGTAGTGCATTGCCCGGCTATTTAAGTGCACCGGCGGACCCCGAAACCCTACATCCACATCTTCCTCCTCCTCCTGTCCGTCGCCGCCGTCAATTTCCACTCCACCCATCCGCAGCCATGCCCCCACGCCGGCGGGTGAGGAGCCAGGCGTTCCTGACGCCGGAGCGCCGGCTCGAGCTCCTTGAGCGGATCCTGAATAGGCGCGAAGCCCGGATCGCCGCGGGGCTACCTCCGGATGTAGTGGATCCGGAGGAGGAGTCGGAGGAGGAGTCGGAGTCGGAGGAGGTGGAGGTGGAGGAGGAGGATGAAGAGGTGGAGGAGGAGGGGGATGAGCCGGGGGAGGAGGATGTGGGGGACGCTGGCGACGGGGATCTCCGGGCGGAGCAGCAGGCCATCCTCGATTCCCTCTGGTCGGAGTCGGAAGCGGATGCAAGACGCCGTCGCCGGCAGGAGATGGAGGCGCAAGAAGCCGCGGAACACGCGGAGTGCTTGGCCTACATCGATGAGATGGAGCAGGAGGAGGATGAACCGGAGCCCTCCTCCCCGCCCGTCCAGCCAGCGCCCGGCTCCGTCGTCGTGGACATCACCGACGACGAAGAGTAGCTAGGATCGTACGTAGGATTTTCTTTGCATGCTTTTGTATGGATGTAGGGGATGAAATTTGAGAGATGCGGATGCAGATTGACAGATTTGAGGTGTGCCCGGTCAGTGCCCGCGGACGCGTCCGAACGCGTCCGCGGGCGTTTGAGGGGCCGAATTTGTCATATCCGGCTGTAGATGATCTAAGTTTACAACAAGAAACAAATCGGAGCGAGCTGTGAAACATGCGATTCGTCTACGTTTTCCTTTCACCTCCATCGGTGCGCCTCGCGGCATTTGGACCGCACGACCACGGACAAATGTGTATACACAGCTGTGGCTAGCAGGGAAGCTCGATCACCAGCTGTCAGCGTATGTATGTATGTATGCATGTAGGCGCGGGATTAAACAATCCGATGGAGCAGTTGAGAGTGAAATGCACGGCCGGCTTCTTCCCATCGATTAATCTTTTTCCCTTTATTACAAAACTGATGATAGATCACTCCTAGAAAACGATTGGGTCCATCAGATTGCCGTGCCTGATGTTCACACTTTTTTCGAGTGGACGCTTGGTTAAACCCATCACGCGTAGTTGTTGTCTCCAACGATAAAACAAGGAGTACGAAACACATATATACATTGGGTTGTCATCGTATTCCCGCCAGTTTTGTCTCGTGGAATCCGGCATAATTGCTTGCTATGTATGCATTGCTCCGAGGGAGCAGATCCCACTCTGCAATTCAGTCGGAAATTTCACCGTGGGTGTGCTTGAGAGTGCACCTACAGCAAGCGGACGTCCTCCCATTATCAAACTTGCTCAAGGTCACTTTCCATCCTCTCCTGTGAATTTAGCCTCTAGTCCGGTGAAATGTTTGTTGTTATCGACCGTTGTGGCCTCTGCGATGGTTTCCGGGCCTTCCCCTTTGTTGTTGACGCATTTAGTGGCTGGAGGCCACTTGTCAGAAGCCGCGCGTGTCGGCGTGTGCGATATCCGTGTGATACCTGAAATTTTTTCAGGCATCCGTCACGTCCGCGCAGCGTGAGGCTGACGGTGAGAATGACGTGAGGAGCATCGGACACAACGAGGCTAAGCGGTGTATGAGCACGAGCCGACTATAGTCGGCGGGAGCGAGTAACAAACTTAACAGGGGGAGGGGTATCACCGGAGATGTCCAGGGGAGGGGGGCTTAAAGGGATGGTCGGGGCGGCGGCCAGCATGGCGGTTGGTGGAGGTTGATGGGAGGGCGGGGTGGCAAGGTGGCGGTAGCCACCGGGCGTGGGGGCGAAGGCTGGTAGTTAGGGCTGGGTCAGCCGGCGGTTACGTAGGAAGAAGATGAACACGAAATGGCTGAAGGAGGAGAAAGGAGATTTGGCCAATCATTCCCGATCCAACGGCCGCGAGTAAAAGTGTCTGATGCCAAAAACAACCTAGGTAACTGATGAATATCTACTCCCTTACATATATTTTTAGAATGAAGACGCAAAAAGCGTCAGCTTTAAATGTTGGAAATATGCCCTAGAGGCAATAATAAATTAGTTATTATCATATTTCCCCGTTCATGATAATAGTTTATTATTCATGCTAGAATTGTTTTGACCGGAAACTAAATACATGTGTGGATAATAGACAAATACTATGTCCCTAGTATGCCTCTACTAGACTAGCTCGTTGATCAAAAGATGGTCAAGGTTTCCTGACCATGGACATGAGTTGTCATTTGATAACGGGATCACATCATTAGGAGAATGATGTGATGGACATGACCCAACCGTTAGCATAGCAAATGATCGTTCAGTTTATTGCTATTACTTTCACTATGTCAAATACACGTTCCTCTGACCATGAGATCATGCAACTCCCGGATACCGTAGGAATACTTTGGGTGTATCAAACATCACAACGTTACTGAGTGATTATAAAGATGCACTACAGGTATCTCCGAAAGTGTTTGTTGAGTTGGCATGGATCGAGATTGGGATTTGTCACTCCGACTATCGGAGAGGTATCTCTGGGCCCTCTCGGTAATACAGCATCACAGAAGCCTTGCAAGCACCGTGACTAAAGAGTTAGTTGCAAGATGATGTAATACGGAACGAGTAAAGAGACTTGCCGGTAACGAGATTGAACTAGGTATTAGATACCGACGATCGAATCTCGGGCAAGTAACATACCGCTGGACAAAGGGAACAACGTATGTTGACATATGAGGTTCGCCGATAAAGATCTTCGTGGAATATGTAGGAACTAATATGAGCATCCAGGTTCCGCTGTTGGTTATTGACCAGATAGTCGTCTCGGTCATGTCTACATCATTTCCGAACCCGTAGGGTCCGCACACTTAAGGTTCGATGACGATATAGTATTATATGAGTTATGTGATTGGTGACCGAATGTTGTTCGGAGTCCCGGATGAGATCACGGACATGACGAGGAGTCTCGGAATGTCCGAGAGGTAAAGATTCATATATTGGAAGGCTATATTCGGACGTCGGAAAGGTTCCGAGTGATTCGGGTATTTTTCGGAGTACCGGGGAGTTACGGGAATTCACCGGGAGAAGTAATGGGCCTTATTGGGCCATACGGGAAAAGGAGAGGCAGGCCACGTGAGGAGGCGCGCGCCCCCCCTTGCCCAAACCGAATTGGACTAGGGGAGGGGGCGCAGCCCCCTCTTTCCTTTCCCTCTCCCTTCCCCCTTTCCTACTCCGTATGGGAGGTGGAATCCTACTAGGACTAAGGAGTCCTAGTAGGACTCCCCACACTTGGCGCACCCCTAGGGGGCCGGCCTCCTCCCTCCCTCCTTTATATACGGAGGAGGGGCACCCCTTGGAGACACACAATTGTCCCATAGCCGTGTGCGGTGCCCCGATCTCCGTTTTCCACCTAGGTCATATTTTCGGAGAGCTTAGGCGAAGCCCTGCCGGAATCACTTCACCGTCACCGTCGCCACGCCGTCGTGCTGACGGAACTCATCTACTACCTCGACATCTTTCTGGATCAAGAAGGCGAGGAACGTCACCGAGCTGCACGTGTGTAGAACTCGGAGGTGCCGTACGTTCGGTACTCGATCGGTGGAGCTCGAAGGATTGTTCGACTACATCAACCGCGTTGTGAGACGCTTCCGCTAAACGGTCTACGAGGGTACGTAGACACACTCTCCCCTCTCGTAGCGATGCATCTCCATGGATAGATCTTGCGTGAGCGTAGGAAATTTTTGAAATTCATGCTCCGTTCCCCAACAGTGGCATCCGAGCCAGGTCTATGCGTAGATGTGTTTGCACGAGTAGAACACAAGTGAGTTGTGGGCGTGGGTGTATACATATTGCTTGTCGTTACTAGTTGTTACTTGATTCGGCGGTATTGTGAGATGAAGCGACCCGGACCGACATTACGCGTACGCTTACGCGAGACAGGTTTCACCGCTACGTGCACTCGTTGCATAAAGGTGACTGGCGGGTGTCCGTCTCTCTCACTTTAGTTGAATTGGTTTCAATGAAGAGGGTTTTTTTAGAAGATCAAAAAGCAATCACTACACCACGTTGTGGTTTTGCGTAGGTAAGAACGGTTCTTGCAAACCCGTAGCAGCCACGTAAAACTTGCAACTACAAAGTAGAGGACGTCTAACTTGTTTTTGCAGGGTATGCTGGTGATGTGATATGGCCAAGACATGATGTGATATAAGTTGTTGTATGAGATGATCATGTTTTGTAAATTATCAGGCAACCGGCAGGAGCCTTATGGTTGTCTCTTTATTGTATGCAATGCCAACGCTATGTAATTGCTTTACTTTACCGCTATGAGTTAGCAGTAGTAGTAGTAATAGCAATAATTGGCGAGACGACCACGACGCTATGATGGAGATCAAGGTGTCACGACGCTACGATGGAGATCAAGGTGTGACGACGCTACGATGGAGATCAAGGTGTCAACCCGGTAACGATGGAGATCATGACGGTGCTTTGCTGATGGAGATCAAAAGCACAAGACGATGATGGCCATATCATGTCACATATATTGAATTGCATGTGATGTTAATCCTTTTATGCATCTTATTTTGCTTAGGACGACGGTAGCATTATAAGATGATCCCTTCACTAAATTTCAAGATAAGTGTTCTCCCCTAGTATGCACCGTTGCGAAGGTTCGACGCTTCTAAACACCACGTGATGATCGGGTGTGATGGATTCTTTCGTTCGCATACAACGGGTGTAAGCCAGTTTTACACACGCAGAATACTTGGGTTAAACTTGACGAGCCTAGCATGTACAGACATGGCCTCGGAACACAAGAGACCGAAAGGTCGAACATGAGTCATATAGTAGATATGATCAACATGAAAGATGTTCACCATTGATAACTAATCCACCTCACGTGATGATCGGACGTGGTTTAGTTGATGTGGATCATGTTACACTTAGACAACTTGAGGGATGTTAATCTAAGTGGGAGTTCTTAAGTAATTTGATTAATTGAACTTCAATTATCATGAACATAGTCTAAATAATCTTTGCAATTTTATGTTGTAGATCAATAGACCGCGCTGTAGTTCCCCTGTTTTTATTATTTTCCTAGAGAAAACGAAGTTGAAAGTTGATGGAAGCAACTATGCGGACTAGGTCCGTGATCTGAGGATTGTCCTCACTGCTGCACAGAAGGCTTATGTCCTTAATGCACCGCTCAGTGAAATACCCCTACGGCTTCGTCTGAGGACGTTATGAACGTCTAGCAGACAAGAAAAGATGACTACTCGATAGTTCAGTGCGCCATACTTTACGGCTTAGAACCGGAGCTCCAAATATGTTTTGAGCAACACGGAGCATATGAGATGTTCCAAGAGCTGAAAATTTGTTTTTCAAGCTCACACCCGGGTCGAGAGGTATGACACCTTTGACAAAGTTCTATAGCTACAAGATGGAGGAGAACAGCTCCGTTAGTGAGCATGTACTCAGAATGTCTGAGTACTTCAAACACTTGAATCAAATGGGAGTTAGACTTCCGAATAAAGTGGTGATTGATAGAGTTCTCTAGTCACTATCACTAAGCTACTGGATCTTCGTGATGAACTATAAACATGCAAGGGATAGAAGATCCTTAAGCTATTCGCGATGCTACAATCTGCGGATGTAGAAATCAAAAAAGGGAGCATCAAGTGTTGATGGTTAATAAGACCACTAGTTTCTAGAAGGGCAAGGGAAAGAAAAGGAAACTTCAAGAAGAACGGTAAAACAGTTGCCGCTCACGCGAAGAAACCCAAGGCTGAACCAAACCCGAGACTTAGTGCTCCCATTGCAAAGGGAAATGTCACAAGGAGCGGAACTTCCCCAAAGTAACTGGTAGATAATAAGACTGGCAATGTCAACATAGATATTTGATATACATGTTATTGATGTGTACCTTACTAGTACTCGTAGGAGCACCTGGGTATTTGATACTTGTTCAGTTGCTTGCAACTTGAAACATGGAGCTTCGGAATAAACGAGGGCTAGCTAAAGAACGAGGTGACGATGTGCATTGGAAGTGTCTCCAAGGTTGATGTGATCACCATCGCCACGCTCTCTCTACCTTCAGGATTAGTGATGAACCTAAATAATTGTTATTTGGTGCTTGCGTTAAGCATGAACATTATATCTGATAGTGTTTATTGCAAAACGGTTATTCAATTTCAGAGAATAATTGTTATTCTATTTATTTAGATAATATCATTGATGATCATGCACTTAAAATGAAAGGTTTATTGAATCTTGATCGTAGTAATACACATGTTCATAACACAAATGCCAAAAGATAATGATAGTACCACATATTTGTGGCACTGCCGCTTAGGTCATATCAGTGTTAAAAACATGAAGAAACTCCATGCAGATGGGTTTTTGGAATCTCTTGATTATGAATCATTTGAGACATGTGAACCGTGCCTTATTGGCAAGATGACTAAAACTCCGTTCTTCGGAACAATGGAGCGAGCAACCAACTTATTGGAAATAATACATACCGATGTATGCGGTCCGATGAGTGTTGAGGCGCGCGGTGGATATCGTTATGTTCTCACATTCACAGATGATTTGAGTAGATATGGCTATGTCTACTTGATGAAGTATAAATCTGAAACATTTGAAAAGTTCAAAGAATTTCAGAGTGAAGTAGAGAACCATCGTAACAAGAAAATAAAGTTCTTACGATCTGATCATGGAGGAGAATATTTGAGTTACGAGTTTGGCAATCACTTAAGACAATGTGGAATTGTTTCACAGCTCACGCCACCTGGAACACCACAGCGTAACGGTGTGTCCGAACGTCGTAATCGTACTCTATTAGATATGGTGCGTTCTATGATGTCTCTTACCGGTTATGCATTAATGACAACTGCATTCACTTTAAATAGGGCACCGTCTAAATCTGTTGAGACGACACCGTATGAACTGTGGTTTGGCAAGAAACCTAAGCTGTCGTTTCTGAAAGTTTGGGGATGCAATGCTTATGTCAAAAGGCTTCAGCCAGATAAGCTCGAACCCAAAGCGGATAAGTGCGTCTTCATAGGATACCCAAAGGAGACCGTTGGGTACACCTTCTACCACAGATCCGAAGGCAAAGTATTCGTTGCTAAGAATGGATCCTTTCTAGAGAAGGAGTTTCTCTCGAAAGAAGTGAGCGGGAGGAAAGTAGAACTTGATGAGGTAATTGTACCTCCTCTGGATAGTAGTACGCCACAGAAAGAAATTTCTGTGACACCGACACAGACCAGAGAGGAAGTAGATGATGATGATCATGAAGCATCGGATCAAGTTGCTACAGAACCTCGTAGGTCAACCAGGACACGCACCGCACCAGATTGGTACGGCAATTCTGTCTTGGAGGTCATGTTGTTAGACAACGGTGAACCTACGAACTATGAAGAAACGATGGCGAGCCCGGATTCCGACAAATGGCTTGAGGCCATGAAATCCGAGATTAGATCCATGTATGAGAACAAAGTGTGGACTTTGGTAGACTTGCCCGATGAACGGCGAGCTATTAAAAATAAATGGATCTTTAAGAAGAAGACGGACGCTGATGGTAATGTCACCATCTATAAAGCACGACTTGTTGCTAAAGGTTATCGACAAGTTCAAGGAGTTGACTACGATGAGACTTTCTCACCCGTAGCGATGCTAAAGTCTGTCAGAATTATGTTAGCAATTGCCGCATTTTATGATTATGAAATCTGGCAAATGGACGTCAAAACGGCATTCCTTAATGGATTCCTTAAGGAAGAATTGTATATGATGCAACCGGAAGGTTTTGTCGATCCTAAAGATGCTAACAAAGTATGCAAGCTCCTGCGATCCATTTATGGACTGGTGCAAGCATCTCGGAGCTGGAATACTCGCTTTGATGAAGTGATCAAAGCGTTTGGGTTTATGCAAGTTTATGGAGAAACTTGTATTTACAACAAAGTGAGTGGGAGCTCTATAACATTTCTAATAAGTATATGTGATTGGAAATGATGTAGAATTTCTGGAAAGCATAAAGAATTAATTGAAAGGAGTTTTTCAATAAAAAACCTATTTTTGAGTTATCCACGGTTTGGGCATCGAGATCTATAGAGATAGATCAAGACACCTGATAAAAGATTTTCACACACCTTGATGAGATTTTGAAGAAGTTCAAAATGGATCAAGTCAAAAGAAATAAGTTCTTGGCTGGTGTGAAGTGGAGTAAGACTTGAAGATCTAGGTAAAGGTTGTTTACATGTTAGGCATCAAAATCTATAGAGATAGATTGAGACGCCTCATATGACTTTCACAAAACATATACCTTGACAAGATTTTGAAGAAGTTCAAAATGGATCAGTCAAAGAGGGAGTTCTTAACTGTGGTGAAAGGTGTGAAGTTGAGTAAGACTCAAATCTCGACCACGGCAAAATAAATAGAATGGATGAAGGTTATCCCCTATGCCTCGGCCGTAGGTTCTATAAAGTATGCCAAGCTGTGTGCCTTGCCATGTGTCTGGCAAAAGAGGTACCAAAGTGATCCAGGAGTAGATCACTGGACAGCGGTCAAATTATCCTTAAGATGACTAAGGAAAAATTTCTCAGGAATAGAGATGATAAAGAGTTCGTCGTAAGGGGTTACGTCGATGCAAGCTTTAAACACTGATCCGAAAGACTATGAGTCTCAGACCGGATAAGTATAGTGGGGAAATCTTTTGAAGTAGCTCCAAACAGAGTGTGGTAGCAGCATCTACATATAACATAGAGATTTGCCAAGAACACACGGATCTGAATATTGCAGACCCGTTGACTAAAACCTCTCTCACAAGCAAAACATGATCAGCTTTAGAACTGATTAAGTGTTAATTACATGTAGATGTAATCTAGATTATTGACTCTAGTGCAAGTGGGAGACTGTTGGAAATATGCCCTAGAGGCAATAATAAATTAGTTATTATCATATTTCCCCGTTCATGATAATAGTTTATTATTCATGCTGGAATTGTATTGACCGGAAACTAAATACATGTGTGGATAATAGACAAATACTATGTCCCTAGTATGCCTCTACTAGACTAGCTCGTTGATCAAAAGATGGTCAAGGTTTCTTGACCATGGACATGAGTTGTCATTTGATAACGGGATCACATCATTAGGAGAATGATGTGATGGACATGACCCAACCGTTAGCATAGCAAATGATCGTTCAGTTTATTGCTATTGCTTTCACTATGTCAAATACACGTTTGAAAGAACATGTGCTGCCCCCATGTTTGGTTTTGGTAATTGATGACAATCTCTATGGACTAATGGTTGCCTTGAGTTATATTTGAAGGGTTTGTCCATAGGCATTGCTTGAAGACCATTTGTTGGTTTCAAGGTTATTAGAAGAAGAATATGTGTTGACCAAGGTTATTCATGGAGTTATCCAAAGATTGGTCATGTTGATTAACACACAAAGCGTAGAAGATGTACCGAGTGGGATCAAGTGATCTCACGGTATGGTAAGCATTGTCCATTACGCTTTGTGTACTAACCCATGTTCTATGCGAGAGTTTTATGTGGGGTTAGGTATGTTTCCATGGGCTTGCGTCAAGAGGAAGATCTCATTCAACCCATGGAGGATGACATCAAGTGGTGATCGTCATCAACATTGCGGTGTGCAAGTTCAAGTGGAGCATCACGAAGAGATCACATGCTTGAAGCTTGCCGTCCATTGTGGTGACAATGGACTTGTGAAGATGTGCCAAAGAGTGGCTCACCCATAGTGGAGTATGGGGGAGCAATCAACTAGTCTTCATCGAGCCGGCGCAATCAAGAAAGGTGGTCCAACTTGAGGAGGTGAAGATCGTCATCATCTAGCTCAAGTGGACTATGCGCAAGGCAAAGGTTTGCCCTTGATAGGTTTTCTATTTTACCGGTCTCATGGTGGTAGTTGGGAGACCGGGTTTTAGGATCGATAGCCGTACTATCAAGGGGGGCTCTCAAGTGAGTAGCTTTATCGTATCATTCGTAGAGAGCTCAAACCATTGCATCCTTGCATCATCTTTCTTGGTTTGTGTTTGGTGTTTCTCTTTGTGAGTCTTTGAGCTTTTGGTCATCTTCATGACAAGCTCGAGTTCATCGAAAACGGAGTTCATATATGCATCTTCTATGATGTTTTCGATGTTGGAGTTTATGCCGGTTCTTCATTCATAGAGGTTTCTCATCTCTATATGTTAGGCATATCTCCCCTGCCACTTCTTATTATAACCAGTCGCTGTTTGGATAGTACTCGTTGTCTTCTATCCAACATGCTTGAGTTTGCTCAATTCGGAGCTCATTTGCAGAAGTTATGGCAGTTCTGGTTTTATTTGTATCCTCTGTTTTCTGTGGATTTTCAGTAGCTTGCAAGCGGTAGTACCGCTGGTGCCCACGGTAGTACCGCTTATGCGGTAGTACCGCTGGTACTTCCGTGTCACTACCGCTTGGGGTTTCCCCGAGCGTGCAACTCTCTGTTGCCAGTTTGCCATTCACGGTAGTAGAGCGGTAGTAGCACGGTAGTACCGCTCTGGCGGTACTACCGCCCTTACTACCGCCGCCACTACCGCTTGCGGGGTTTCCTTCTGTGCACGTCTCTGTTGCCGTTTTCTGTTAAACGGTAGTAGTGCGGCTGTAGTGCGGTAGTACCGCTCAGAGCGGTAGTACCGCTCTGCTGGGCAGTAGTACCGCTTGGTGCGGTACTTCCGCCCTGCACTACCGCTGCTCTACCGCTTGTGTTTCGCAGAGTGTGCAAGTTTCTGTTGCTCGTTTCGGTTTAGCGGTAGTACCGCTTGGGTGGACGGTAGTACCGCTTGGTGCGGCACTACCGCTCCAGTCCCGTGTTCTCGCCTGCTGTTTTTGAATTACTACCGCTTAAGCGGTAGTACCGCTCGCAAGAGCGGTAGTACCGCTTGTACGCGTCCAGCACGGGTAACGGTTGGATTTGGGGTGGCCCTATAAAAGGGGTCTTCTTCCCCAACAGTTACCTTATCCTTTGAGCTCATTTCTCCCCCCATTGTTGACCTTCTTGAGCTTGCCTATCTCTCAATCCCTCCAATGATTCTTGCTCCTTCTTGAGGGAAAAGAGAGAGGAGATCTAGATCCACATTTCCACCAATCACTTTCTCCTCTAAGTGAGGGGAACCCCTTGGATCTAGATCTTGGAGTTCTTGGTGTTCTCCTTGTTCTTCCTCTCACTTTCCTCCATAGCTTTTGTTGCTTTGGTGGGATTTGAGAGAGAGGGACTTGAGCACTTCGTGTGTTCTTGCCATTGCATTAGTTGCATCGGTTTGAGTTCTTCACGGTGATACGTGGAAGTTAGTAGTTGAGAAGCTTATTACTCTTGGGTGTTTGAGCACCCTAGAGCTTGTTCCTCTTGGGTGCCTTGGCGCCCTAGACGGCTTGGTGGTGCCTCGGAGCTCAATCATTGTGGTGTAAAGCTCCGGGCAAGCGTCGGGGTCTCCAATTAGGTTGTGGAGATCGCCCCGAGCAATTTGACGGGTACCGGTGACCGCCCCCAAGGGTTGCCAAAGTGTACGGGTTCGGTGACCACCCTCAAGGGTTGCCATTTGTACGGGTTCGGTGACCGCCCTCAAGGGTCCCTTAGTGGAATCACGGCACCTTGCATTGTGCGAGGGCGTGAGGAGAATACGGTGGCCCTAGTGGCATTGTTGGGGAGCATTGTGCCTCCACACCGCTCTAACGGAGATTAGCATCCGCAAGGGTGTGAACTTCGGGATACATCGTCGTCTCCACGTCCCTCGGTTATCTCTTACCCGAGCCCTTTACTTATGCACTTTACTTTGTGATAGCCATATTGTTTCTTGTTATATATCTTGCTATCACTTAGTTGTTTATTTTGCTTAGCATAAGTTGTTGGTGCACATAGGTGAGCCTAGTCGATTTAGGTTTTGTGCTTGTCAAATTAAACGCTAGTTTTATTCCGCATTTGTTCAAGCCTAAACCGTAATTATTTTAAAGCGCCTATTCACCCCCCCCCCTCTAGGAGACATCCACGATCTTTCAACGTTCCTCTGACCATGAGATCATGCAACTCCCGGATACCGTAGGAATACTTTGGGTGTATCAAACATCACAACGTTACTGGGTGATTATAAAGGTGCACTACAGGTATCTCCGAAAGTGTTTGTTGAGTTGGCATGGATCGAGATTTGGATTTGTCACTCCGACTATCGGAGAGGTATCTCTGGGCCCTCTCGGTAATATAGCATCACAGAAGCCTTGCAAGCACCGTGACTAAAGAGTTAGTTGCAAGATGATGTATTACGGAACGAGTAAAGAGACTTGCCGGTAACGAGATTAAACTAGGTATTAGATACCGACGATCGAATCTCGGGCAAGTAACATACCGCCGGACAAAGGGAACAACGTATGTTGACATATGAGGTTCACCGATAAAGATCTTCGTGGAATATGTAGGAACTAATATGAGCATCTAGGTTCCGCTGTTGGTTATTGACCAGAGAGTCGTCTCGGTCATGTCTACATCATTCCCGAACCCGTAGGGTCCGCACACTTAAGGTTCGATAGCGATATAGTGTTATATGAGTTATGTGATTGGTGACCGAATGTTGTTCGAAGTCCCGGATGAGATCACGGACATGACGAGGAGTCTCGGAATTTCCGAGAGGTAAAGATTCATATATTGGAAGGCTATATTCGGACGTCGGAAAGGTTCCGAGTGATTCGGGTATTTTTCGGAGTACCGGGGAGTTACGGGAATTCACCGGGAGAAGTAATGGGCCTTATTGGGCCATACGGGAAAAGGAGAGGCAGGCCACGTGAGGAGGCGCGCGCCCCCCCTTGCCCAAACCGAATTGGACTAGGGGAGGGGGCGCAGCCCCCTCTTTCCTTTCCCTCTCCCTTCCCCCTTTCCTACTCCGTATGAGAGGTGGAATCCTACTAGGACTAAGGAGTCCTAGTAGGACTCCCCACACTTGGCGCACCCCTAGGGGGCCGGCCTCCTCCCTCCCTCCTTTATATACGGAGGAGGGGCACCCCTTGGAGACACACAATTGTCCCATAGCCGTGTGCGGTGCCCCGATCTCCGTTTTCCACCTCGGTCATATTTTCGGAGAGCTTAGGCGAAGCCCTGCCGGAATCACTTCACCGTCACCGTCGCCACGCCGTCGTGCTGACGGAACTCATCTACTACCTCGACGTCTTTCTGGATCAAGAAGGCGAGGAACGTCACCGAGCTGCACGTGTGTAGAACTCGGAGGTGCCGTACGTTCGGTACTCGATCGGTGGAGCTCAAAGGATTGTTCGACTACATCAACCGCGTTGTGAGACGCTTTCGCTAAACGGTCTACGAGGGTACGTAGACACACTCTCCCCTCTCGTAGCGATGCATCTCCATGGATAGATCTTGCGTGAGCGTAGGAAATTTTTGAAATTCATGCTCCGTTCCCCAACATTAAATTCATAAAGCTTACAAACTAGGCAGAGTGAGAACATAGGTTAACAAAACCATGGGATAATTCAGATCTTACAAGACCAAGGCCAACATAATGAGCATGCGGGCTCTAACATAACTTACTGATATATAGACCACCTAGCGGTGACTACAATCACTGGAACGAGCCGAAGGAGCGTCATCGTCATCATCCCTCCATCACCGGAGACGGAAAAACCTAAGGCCTCATAGGGCCAACACACAAGAACATCAATCATCACCGATCAAGAGAAACGTAAATCGGAAGGATCCAATCAGTAGACGCACGAACTTAGACGAGATAAGACCGAATCCAAATAAATCCATCGAAGACAAACATCGACCAGATCCACGAGATCCTCCAAAGACACACCTTCACACACCTTCGGTGACTCTAGACACATTATCGGGACGGGGGTCGAACATGGGAACACTATATAAAGCAAAATCCTTAGAAGTTTGCAATCCACATAATACTGCGACGAGGGTTGATGAGTAGATTGGAAGATTTTACAAAAGAAAATTACAATAGGGGAAAAAGTGGAATTAAATTCTAATTATATTGTAGTCAATCTTTCGAAACATGCTTTCGCCCTGCTTTATATATAAAGTAACACTCAAAGAAATACATGGTCGAACGATACAAGATGGTGAGGTAGCTCTCTTACAAAGTCGATCATGAGATATCCGACATATACAAAACGCACACGACTATGCTACCAGCAATAACAACGAGCACCTAAAAAACTAGACCCCCCCCCCCCCCCCAACTACGACCTAGCACACCTAACCTCCATGACAACACCCCAAGAGGAAGAATTGCGCGGAGCGTCGCCGCAGTTGAGTCCACCGGACAGAGGTCTTCACCCGGAGCCCTAACACGGAAAGAAGAACCCACACCAATGTCTTCAAGAAGAGCACGACACCCACATGTGTCGCCGTCGTCAGCGCAAAGGCACGGAGCTTTCGCTCGAAAATTCACCTGTGCCACCGCGAGGCTGCCAGGAGGAGCACGATGATGTCAGATCCTCAAATCTAGATCTGGTCACCGCCACTTCGAGAGAGAAGGAAGGCTATACCGTGTCTAAATGGTTTAAGCTATTGTACTAGTGAATTTCGCAACTGTTATGTAGGGTACTTATTAACATTATGTGACCCTGTTTGTGTGATTGAATCATCATAGTACGATGCATGTCACATACTAGCATCTAGCCATCTACTACGACCTTTTTTGCTTCAGCTAAATCCATGCAAAAGGCTACAGAAAGTGAGATTCCTAGTGGGAGATCAATCAGATCACTCTCCATCCTCCACGCCTGTGGTGGGCCTGGCTTAGATTCTTGCACGCTTCCACGCCTATGGTGAGGGTAAAATATTCCTTTCACTTTGCGACCCAAACATTTTGGAAAAATGTAGCTACCCATGTCTGGGGTTCAAAACGGAAAAGGAGGAAACAAATTGGATGTACGCACGGCCAGAGTAACCTTTTCGGTTGCACGTCACCTCAGCATCATGCACTGATCATCGTAAGAGCCGGGCTTAATTAGTCTATACTACTATTAAACAAGCGAACTATTTCTTTCTTAAAGCCACACAACAATTGTACCCAGCCTGATTAGCACCGCTGGATTAGACCCACTTAATAAAATCTAATGGTTAAGATTAATTTAATTCCGAGTCAAATGTGCAGTTAGCAAATTATAATGACTGACCGCACTCCACCAGCAGAGGAATATTCCACACGGCACGTCAAGATAATCCCACCAATCACGCTAACCCCAACCAAAAAATCCTGCCACTAGCGCCCCACGGAGGCACAGGCACGCACGTCGCCCCACCGAGTCATCGCCAACTGCTCCTCCGCTCCGCTGGTCCTCCACACCCAGGCGATGCTGCCGGGACCGGAGGAATCGGAGGTCGCCGCTCCGCCCTGTTCCGTTCATGAGCTCGCCAGAAACACCTTGCCGGTTCTCAAGGTCTTTGAACGAAGTCGGAACAACAGGCACAGATGGCCACCAGGCATAACCAGTAGCACACGCCTGGCGCTCCGCAGCCGTCGGCCAACAGAGGTGAACCACACGTCCGCCTGCCCGTCGAATCAATCTTTCTCGCCGCGCCGCGCTGGGACAATCGATGTAGTGGTTCTCGATTTGGTCCCGCACCTGCGCCGTTGGGTTTCTCTTTGGATGTGTTGTTCATATGTACGATTCTAATTTGCCAAGATCCGATTTTTATCCATGTTTTTAACCAGGACAGGCTGATGCGTGCGAGTTGCTTGCCGGATCCGCGCGTCAACCAAGCAGTGGCTTGTCTCTAATCATGTTTCTTTGTGGTGATGTCCAGGTGCTGCAGTACCTGCAAGTGCAACCAAGCTGAGGGCCGCCGCCGCCGGCGTCGGTCGGCCAAATGCGCCTGGGAACAGGCAGGTGCTCGGGGACATCAACACGTCGTCCACGCCTAGGTCCTCGACGAATAAGAAAAGAGTGTGGTTTTCCTCAGCGCAACGATCGAATCCCCGTCCTGTTTTTCTTTCTTATGTTCTTTATCCGTTCTTTGTCCTGAACTGAATCCAGTCTTGTTCGCTGCAACGGCAAGATCCAGCTATTGGCAGGGATCAATCGGCCTCAAGCTCCCAATCACCAAGAGCTTTGGCGCAACTCTTGAAGAAGGCCTAGGCAGATCCATCCAAGGTGCGAAGGCAATCCCCCTTTCTTCTTGCATGCTTTCTAAAGCAATTTCTTGATGATGGATTCTAAATTGCTCTGGTGGCAGCGCAATGCTTTTCCTGTAGACAAGGGCGTGATGTTTTTTCCTGAACTGATTTTTGTGTGTGCATTCTGGTTGAGCCTTGTTTCAACTTTTACCAAGTAGTTGGAACATGCGATTCCATCAGCCATGGCGTTGTCCAGTATACTGATGAGGCCTACATATTTTGCTGATGCAGGTTGGAGGGGAACATGAACTCTGCAGTCCAAAATAACAGATACAATATAAAATAACTGCAGCTCAGGCCATGTATTTCTACAACGACCAAGGAACAAGTCTTTTTTTTTAATACGACCTCGACCAAGCAATTTAAGCTTATATGGGTGCTCTATATTCCCCAGAGGTGCGTATACTGAGAGCGCTCATGATTCATGGCAAAAGTGCTAGAAACGGTGACAAACTTTGTACCAGTGGTACTTGAAGCCAGTGATAGCCCGTTGAAGGAAGCTGATTGTGGCGATCCCACTTCAACAACATGCTTGCCACTCGTGGGTGGCAAAGTACAACATGCCGCTTTTTCTAGGAAACCCCTTCAACTTATGTATGCAGTATGTTGTGAAGAACTCTTGACAAAGCCTTGTTTGTACGTTTTTTTCTTGGGAGTGACCTTGTTTGCATGCATGTCTAATGTATTTTCATACTGAATCGAGCAACGTACTCTCTCCCCCTTCCCCCCTCCCGGCACGGCACCCCCTTTGCAGCAGTATTCTTGCTCGCGCGTTGCTCAATCAGGTGAGTCTATTTTCTTTTTTTTTATTAACACTTGTTGACATGAATTTGCCCGTTCATTTAGTCCTATCACCAGCAACAGTTCGATCCTGTCAATCGGGGAAAGATATGCCTATCATCAGTGCACTTCTATTTAGTTTGAGGGTAAATGAGTAGTCAATTGGCTAATTAAATTTGTTTTCTGCTCTATGCATAGATGCAGTTGCGACAATTAGCTGCAGCAACTATTTTTCATTTGGGGCTTGCGTCCATACGTGTTACACAATTAAGCTGGTTTAATTTGTGGCTTGACAATACTTTTGTTAGTACTTTCCAACTAAAAGAGGGTCTACTTTTGCTAATAGTGGACAAATAAAAGAGGATCCAGACTATCATGAGGTTATATATATTGTGAAAAATTATTATTTGCTAACAATAAAAAAAATCTCTCTCTTCTAATTATTTTATATTTATAATAGCTCCTGCATTAATCGGGGATATGCTTTATTGATCGGGTGTGTATCAAGAAAAGAAAGACATTGCATTTTTCCTTTTAATCTGGGATAAATTGAAGGTCTTTCGTACATTTTCTATGCTGAAACCGTGAAAATGTTATCTTGGAATTTTTTAGCTAATATTTTTCTTAGGAGATGGCGAAACAAATGCAATAGAAGCATTGTTTTCCAAGCTCCAAAGTTGTTGTTCATGACATATAATGGTGTTCTTTGCAGGATGAAAGGTTGCAATAGATTGTTTTAGTTATATGAATCATGAATTAATTTGCGTATATAATCCTCTGACGGTGTTATTGGGCACATGTTCACTTGAACTGCCATGCACCCGAACACTTGAACTGATGTGAGATGTCTTTTTTGCGAGGTGACTGACATGACATTGCTTCGATGGAATCTCTACTAATATAGTTGCATGGCATTATACATTTCCTTCATTTTAAGCCTTTAAAGTTACTTATGTATATTTCATGGTATTTGTATGATTTATTTTCTTCTGGGTATATTCGTCTCATTAGAAAGCTCTTTTTTGTGTGTGTGGTTTTCTTTTTTCTTCACTGGTTAGCTTTGCGAAACAGTGGTTATTCTAGCACGTGATCTACTCATACATTTTTACGTTATAGTACAGTTTGCCATTCTAGAACAGTAGACTTTTCTCCACAGCTGAGATGTTGATATGACAAGTTTAATTCATGTTTAATCTTTGCAGAACTAATTTTGCATACCATGTATACAAAAATGTTAAATTCTCCATTCATTTTTCTTCACGAATGTCGCACTACAGGTGATGAGAGACTCGGAATTGGGGCAAAATGGTCTTTAACACCTACAGACTCTTCTATCTCACTGACTCGCACGGGCGGCTTTGTACTCAAGTCCAGCAATTCAACTTCTGAAGATATAATGTAGGCTGAACCCAGGAGGAAATGAATTATTCAAAGTTTGCATCTTGGTCATGTTCATTTTTTTTTTGCGGGGTAAAAATATCTATCATTGATCAAATTGAGTCATTACAATCGCTCATACACAGATCGCCAATTTCATATGGTGTACTTCTGAGCAACACAGCAGTTTTAGGTCCTAAATGAGCTATCCATCCTAGAGCATGACTCGCCTTATTTTGCTTATGCGGCACATGCAATACATCTGAGCCACGCAACAGTTTTAGGTCCTAAATGAGCCATCGGTCCTATGATTTCTTAGTCGGGGATTTCCTTGTCCACTAGAACTTCACATGACATCATCAAAATATAAGTCATGGGGTTTGTATTGGACTCCATGATAGGCGTGGGGATCACTAGGCAATACATATATTCTAACCCCCACGCCCACCCCACATCAAATTTCTGGAATATGAGACAGAATTCAATACTTATATGAATTTCACAGACTGCTTTGATCGAAAGAATGCACATACACGCTTAGCACTCTCTCCCTACACAAATATAATATGTTCTAACTTTTTATGAATTAGATGTATATAGACACATTTTAGTGTGTTTATTCACTCATTCAGTCCATATGTAGTCAATTTTGAAATATCCAAAGCATCTTATACTCCCTCTATATCAAAATATAAGACGTCATTTTGAATGGAGGGAGTAGTGAACAATAAGCTTCATTTCAATATGAATTCAGAGTTGAATACCCACATCAATTCCATAGGTTGCTTTGATTGAGACGTGCGTTGCACGTGCATGCTTACTAGTGTGTTAAAATACTTTGACATGTATGCCGATGTACAGTAGCGGCGGCAGAAATAAGTCAAGACCCACGCAGCCTTCGGGACACTGTAGCTACGTACTGCTACAGTCTACACAGAAAAAGCATCTCACGCTCTAGGCAGCGGTCCGGGCTGCCTGGGGTCTGTCTCCGCCACTGCCAATGTATCAAGGACCAAACAATTACACAAGTCATGACATCAAAGTTTTGTTAACAAAGTTCATCAAACTTTGATTAATCCAGGGGCATGACTACATGCACTCTTTCTCGTTGATACCGGTAAAATACACACTTTGCCCCTCGTTCGTCGAGGGACTCTCCCGTGAGAGGACCGGCGAACCCTAGCCGCCACCTCTCCAACCCCCTTCCCCCGTCCCCCCCCCCCCCCACTCTTCGCCGGCAAAGCCCGGCCGGCATAGGCGGCGGCTGGGGGGGTCTCTTCCTCCTCCTATGGCGGGCCGTAATGCGGGGCATTGTCACTATGATGTGGCGTAGGGCATGGCGCCGACGCCCAACATGCGGTGATGCGGAGGCTGCGGGGCAAGCGTGCAGCGGTGCTGGCGGCTGCGAGGTCAGACTCTGCTGGGAGCGACCTCTAGGGCGGCTCGATGGAGCTTCAGATCTAGCCCGGACAGGTGGCATGGACCTAGAGGCGACGGCCTTGTTCGTTTGCGGACGTCGGTGGTGGTGGTCCTGTAGTGCATGTCCGACCAGATCTGATGCCCTAAGCTCCGCGGGCCGCGTGGGATGGGGACAGTGGCCCGCACGTGGTTGTTGTCTGGTCGTGGGAGGAGGCGGCGTGTTGTGGTTATGCCCTCTGGGCGCGATGGCCTCCATGAGGCATGCCGGGTACACGGCTGCTCGGCGGCCTTTGACCACTCTCCTCGGGGTCGGGGTGCTGCATTCGTCGAAGGGTTGGTCCTCTCCGAGGTATTGTCCATCGTTGAGGGACGATTCCGCCGCTAGGGATGTTCTATTATGTTGGCATATGTTAAATCATGTGTCGCACCTAGCCGATCCCTTATAACGGATAGTGGAGTAAAAAATTTACTCCATCCCTATTCCACGGAGTATATTTACTCTGACTCACGGCTGCTGAGTAAAAATCTCCTCTCCTCTTTTTCTATCCTCTGCCTCCTCTTCTTCCCCTCGCCCCGTCGCCGGCGCGTCCCTCGCCCCGATCGGCCGCCCCTCTCTTCCCGATGGCCGAACGCGGTGGCCGGAGGTCCCTGTCGCCGATCTACAGCGCGGATCCGCGCAGCCACACCCGTTGGTCGTCGTCCGTCGGCGCATCCTCGAGCCGTCGCCGCTCGGTCGATCCGCCTGCCCCCACCCAATTCCAGGATTTCCTGGAGCTCCCACGGCTGCGGCCGCCGACGAGGACCTACCTCAGCGTGTGGTAGCGCTCGTGGGGGATGTGTGTGGCAGAAATCACCGACCGCGAGACCCACCAACGGAGGTGGCTCGGATTGTTCCACACGGCCGAGCTCACGGTCATGGAGTACGACCGGTGGCAGGTCCGGTACGACGGCGCCGCCGCCCGGCTGAAATTTCCGTTCGGGGCGGCGCCGGTTCACCTCGTCCAGCCGGAGCCGGGGGTGGTGACCGCTCGGATGCGCGGGAGGACCGAGAGGCTCGGGAGCGCCGCGAGGCGGAGGCCGCCGCCGAAGCCTACATGGAGGAGCTCCGCCGGCAACACCCAGAGCTTGTGGAGGCGGAGGGGGCGATCTTCGCCGACTCTGGCGGGGAGGTTATCGGCATCTCCGACCACGAGGAGGAAGGCGGCGAGGAGGGCGGCAAGGAGGGCAGCAAGGAGGGCGGCGAGGAGGAGGTGATCCACCTAGAGGAGGGGCGGAGCGTCTTCCCCGATGACGACGACGACACCGGCTCGGATCCGGCTCTCACCAGCGGTGGCCTGACAAGGAAGGATTGGCTCAACCTTACTTTTGGTCGATATCCCTAGTCTACTAGTGTAGTTGAAGTTTAAATTTATGTTTAATGTTTGGTTGTCAAGATTATGTTGAATTTATGTTTAATACAAATTTCGATTGAAACTAGTTTGAATTCATGCTAATTTATGTTTTACTCCGCTAACTTTAGGGGATCGGCTAGAACCGACCAAAATTTAGTGGAGTATATATACCCCACTAAGGTTTACTAGGCCGGATACTCCGCTATTTTTTAGAGGATCGGTTAGAAATGACCTTATATAGAAGGATTATGACAAGTGTCCTATTAGGTCATGACTACGTACTAAACACCGTATAACCCATAGTCCAATTGTAACATAGCTTGTACATAATATACGACACAACTCCAACAACATGAAATCTAAAACTTAATCTGTTGACGAGGTATTATGCAACTTCTCAAAGTAAACAAATTTACTTACTGTATGAACATCGCGCCAATATCTGACCACCCGAACATTTCCCTAAGACCCTAGTTTGCTTGACATTCCATGTGCCAAGAGATATATTTATAGTTACTCCAACGAAAATAAATACATGATAGGACGGATACGTTAATTAGTGTGTTCCATAAACAAAATCACATGCGTCATTACTGACAAAGTTGACCCCAGCTATGCATAGCTGTTTGACAACCCGTAAACCTGGCAGGTAGACCAATCAATCATGCAATGCGCAATACAAGCTAGCAACTACATGTGATGATGCGATCGGCGTGTCCAATTAAGTATTGATCGTGAAAAGAATACTTGATTAATTGACTGGCCAAATCACCTAACTGATTCCTCTGTATGATCAGGGTGATTCTTATTATAGTTACATGTGGTAGAATACATATATTTGGATTAGCTGGAAGTAGCAGGTCATGCCATGTGATGGAGACCTAGAAAAGAGAGCTGGGTTCTTCGGAAATTTCGTGTGAATGATGCGGCAACTGGCAGGCGTTCATTCAAGCTGTTCACAACTTTCCCCGCCAAAAAACAAATTGTTCACAACTTCACAGAGTGGCCCCCGCAACAAGAAAAAAAAAACTTCACAAGGTGGTGCCAATCTATTCACACAAGAGGCTCCTCTTTGTTCGCTATGCACATGCACTAGCAGCTAATTATACTTGGTCCAAAATATCTAACTCTCTCTCTCTCTCTGATACTGATTTTGCGCCGGTCTCTCATGTACGCTCGCGAGAAAAATACTTCTAACCTATACATGCATGCATGTGGTTTTCAAAGGGTGACGAGGATTCCTTGGTGCAAGTACACATCTGAAATACTTGGCGTGTGAATATCCGCACCCACCCCGCTCCAAAAACACAAGAGAACAAGCCTAGGGAACAATATATACGACGGTAGCTAGCAAACAAGGAGGGCGCCAAGAGTCAAGCAAATGATGGTACTAAAAGAATTGTCTTCGAGTGCATCCGTACACGTCGTTACGGCAGCAAAGATCACCACCCTAGCTTGGATGGATGGGGATGGTTAAACTGCATGCGTTGTTTGATCTCTCGTCCAACGCCCGGAGGAGCTTGAATTTTGCTTCGCACCTTACGCTGTTTTGTACTAGTAGAATTCACCGATTTATCTGCACTTCTCCGGCCTCAAACAGTGATAGAAAGTTGTTTTCTGCTGACAGCGACCAAGAGGGGGTTTACTTGACTTCGAATATTATATACATATCCGTAAAGGCGCGTGGCACTCATTTGCTGACTCTATCCTTGAGCGCTGACCAAATCAGCAGGCCGATCCCTCCTCGTGCGTGCACCTTACTGTCAAATTCCTGGCTTCTGATTCCGAATTTAGTTCTTCGTCGCCCAGAGTGAAAGAAAACTCAACATCCCACTATGCTCCATCCACATGCCCATGTCCAACACCCGAACGAGTTTGATCTCTCATCCCACACGGCCACACCCGAAGTCCCGAAGTAGCGTGATCTCTCATCGATCACTGATTCATCGTACGGAGTACTTCTTTCCCGCAGGAAAAGTAATACCGCAATACTTCTTTTTGCAGGGATCAAATAGTCAATAAAGCTTCGTTTTTGTTGGACATTCTTGCCATCCTCATCTCCATTTAGTCGCATGCATGGGAGCCGTAAGCTTAACATGGTGCATACATAATCGAGTGTTAAGTATGCGTATTCAGTTGATTAACCAGGCAACATGGTCAACTTGTCATGTGTCCATACGCCGTTGGCGTAATGCGGGAGCAATGCAGAGTCCGCAAGGCACCCATCAGCTTGACGATAGCTACGTATACGATGGAGTTGACGATTTGACCCAATTACGTGCGTCCAAGGAAGGCTCTGCCGGTCCCACTCCCAGCGCGGGCATACGCGTATCCTGTTGACTTGTCAGGAGAGAGAATCAAGTGACGTCGCGCTGCTGCCCTTCTTGTGCAGGAAAAAAGGGGGCATGCGACGTTATCCAGCCGAACGCAGACACTCGGCGGCTCGAGAAAATCGGCAGGCATTGCAGAAACTAATTACTAATTGAGTAGTATTATTCCTTCTCTGGATCAAGCGTGCGAAACTTCAGGCAAGTTGCGGATGAAGGCGACGGTCTCAGGCCGGGAATTTCCTCTGTAACCATCAGCAACGGTCAACCCTGCGGTGTGTGGGGTATGAACGCAGGACATTTAGCTGCGCAAACAGTTAACAGGTTGCGTGGTATCAGTTGTCCCCTGCAACTTGTAATCTCAGAGGTTTGATATACGTATGTCGCTATTGCCCTACCTATGCGTTGAAGATTTGACCCTATTATAAGCCACTACATGTGTTTAGTTTTCGTGGAAACCTTATATATAGTAAACCATGCACTGCACGCCACTGGTATTTTTTTGGCCTGTGATCGGTATGATGTGAATCATGGTGCATGAAGTCGCCTAGTGTTGAAGTTCACAATGGCACGATGGAGCCCTGCTTCCCTGCTCCCCCCTCGTTCGGTTTCGGAGAGGTATTCTTGACCCCGCCAGTTTTATTTTGTCCAGCCCGCCGTAGCCCATATCCAAGCCCCGTAGAACCCAGATCCAAGCCCCATATAACCTGTAGAACCCATACCGTATAGATACAGTACCCTCCCCCGAAAAAAAAATCCCACGACCCCACGACCACGTACGACCTGCCTCTCCATCATTAACGCACCTTCATCATTAACTGAGCTCCCTCAATCACGCAGCTCCATCATTCACGCGTTACCCTAGTTGAGGTCTTTTGAATATCGGCGGCGGCGATCTCGTCGGCAGGGATCTCGGCCGACAGCGCGCGGCACCGTCGTCAACCTCCAGCGCTCCCAGGTACCACATCTCACTCGCGAACCCCCACCCCCCCCACCCCACCCACACACACACACATTTCTCTCGCTCGCGGCGGCAGCATGGAACGAACTGCCGTCGTTTTCGTGGTAGCGGGTAACCTAGCTACCGGGAGGCGCACGCGATCGCGAATCTTGTTCCTGTAGAGCTGCTCCTCGTCTTACAAAGTGATCACGCCGGCTAAAGTAGGTTCCTTCTGTCTAGGGTTAACGTAGCGTCGGTTGCCGTCGGCTGTGTGCACGACGGCTATCGTTATTTGCTGCGGCGGCCAACCTAGGTATACGGCGGCGCAGGCTATCACTTATCTACTTTCGGTAGTGCTCCTCCTCTCGATTCAAAGTGATCAGGACGGGTGCCGTGGGCATCTTCCTAACTAGGGTTCACATACCTTATGATGATACTTATTATTTGTTGTAGGAAAATGGCGGACAGTGAGTTAACTGATATCATGGTAGATATGGAGTTTGGAGAACTGCTGAAAGACTGGATACATGATTGGTCAGATGATGAAAATTCAGATCGTGGAGATTGGGCAGAGAATGGGAACGTAGGGGAAGATGTTAATGTGAGTGGCATTATCATGTTGTAAAAAAATTTGTGGCATCCAACAACATTATATTTCTGTATTGGAAATTTATAGATGGGCGTGGATGATGATATTGAGGAAAACAACTCCGAGGTCTCGAATGAAGATTACATTAGTCAGGTGGGGAAGTTGAATTTTTTGTTGGGGCATGCAAATCGAATATTTTGTGGAATATTATATGGTAATTAATTATGTATTTTTGTTCATTATTTCAGCTAATTTCAGGATCTCATAATGCGTACGACTATTATGGTGAATCCGACGCGGAGACAGGCCTTGAAGACGAATCAGTAGATGCACCTGATTCTGGAGAGTCGCAGTCGTCGGTCAACATGAGTGAGGTATGTATCAGCTCAATGTTGTATGGAAGTAATGTTAAACCATGTAAAAAAAATCATGGCTATGTTTTGATTGTTTAGGTGACAGAAGATGAGGGGAAAGAGAATGTCCAAGATAGTACGCATGCAGATGATCAGAGGGATATGTTCATGAAGATAAGAGAAATGACTTTTATGTCTGCAGAAGCTGCGTTCGTCTTCTACAACAGCTATGCTAAAGATAATGGTTTTAGCATTAGAAAGGATAAGGTCAGGTATAGCAAAACAGAGTCACATCATATGCGTTTGCGGCGGTATGTTTGTTCCAGAGAAGGGAAACGTGACAGCAGATTGCTAACCGAGGAAGGATGCAGCCGTAGGCTCAGACCCGAGTCACGCTGCAACTGCGAAGCGCAGCTGACCGTGAAGCTTGACGAAAAGCGTGGGGTTTGGTATGTTGGAAGTTTCGAGGACAAGCATAGCCATATATTAGCAAGACCGGACGAAGTACCTTTTCTTTGGTCTCACAGAAAAATCAAAGAGTACCAGAAAGCTGAGAAAATTTCCATGGGTGCCGCAGGGATAAGAATTCACACTATTATGGATTCCTTCATCAGTAAACATGCATGGTACGGCGGTGTTGGTTTTATGAGGCGTGATATATACAACCTTTGCTCCAGGGAGAAGAGGAAGCTGCTTTCAAAAGGAGATGCTGCCACAGCCATAGGCATCATGGCCAGTAGGAAAGAGAGGGATCCTAGCTTATTTTTCGAGTACAGGCTAGATAAAGAAGGACATATGAATAGAATGTTCTGGTGTGACTCCCAGTCTCGTCAGGACTACGAGGACTTCGGCGACGTGGTTGTATTTGACAGCACGTACAAGATGAATCGCTATGGTATGCCATTCATACCTTTTGTTGGTCTTAACAATCACCGGAAGACTACTGTTTTTGTTTGTGCCATAGTTTCGGACGAGACCGAAGAGACATATGTCTGGCTGCTGCAAACTTTTTTGAGGTCCATGTGTCAGAAGCTGCCGAAGAGTGTAATCACGGACGCTGATGCTGCGATGATCAGGGCAATTCGCGAAGTCTTGCCAGACGTGTGGCACCGTATATGTACATGGCATATAGAAAAAAAATATGAAGATTCACCTCAGTCACAAGTCCTCGAACCAGTTCCGAACTCTTCTGTACTACACCACGTCCACGGCCACGTTTGAGGAGAGATGGCACGCGTTTGCGAAAAGATGGCAGTCAGAAAAAACAGTAACTTGGTTGAGAAGGATGTATAAGAAACGGAGACTGTGGGCCGCATCTTATCTGACAGAGGGGTTTTGTCTTGGCATGAAAAGCAACCAGAGGAGTGAAAGTTTGAACTCATGCCTTCACCTCCACCTAGACGGTGAAATGACCCTGGTGGATATGATTTTGCACTATGAGAACGCCGTTGTACGTATCCGTGAGAACGATGCGCGAGATGACTGCACGACATCACAGACTCTACCGGTGCCAGTTACTAGCTCCAGGGAACTTGAGGTAGCTGCTTCTCACGTCTTCACTCCAGCAAACTTCTATATGTTGCAAGATGATCTTAAAAAGGTTGGCAGCATGGAGATTGTAGAAAGAATGGTTGGAGACGAATCACAACAGTTCATCGTGTGCTGGAAGAATAACCGGCAGAGCCATTTTTTGGTGGAGTATACACCAGTAAAGTCCGCAGAAACTATAAGGTGCAGCTGTAGAAGAATGATTCGAAAGGGTCTACCTTGCAAGCACATATTCCATGTACTTAAGTACATGGATATATCTGAAATACCAAAGTGTTTAGTTCTTGTTCAGTTCACTAAACAAGCAAGGCTGGGACTACCCGCGAGGCGCACAAGCGATTTGTTGGGATTTGGTTGGACTGGGGCAGGGGAAAGAATGAAATATAGCCAGGTCAGTGTGTTAGCGTCAGAAGCTATGCATGTGGCATGCAAACACCCAGCTTTGTGGGATCAGTTATAAGAGAGTTTGAAGGCCGTGATAGCTAATAGTCATGAGTATGATCTGCTATAGGAAAATTTGAGCAAGAAAACGTATGACCTCAGTAAGTGTGCAGTTGAATATGTAGATGATGGTGAAGGCAACATGGTTGCAGTTCAAGATCCTATGAAAGTGTCAAGCAAAGGTGCAACAAAGGTAGATGAGAACCGCCCTGTCTCAAAATATGGTAGACCACTCTCTTTTGAAGAGTTGAAAACCCGGTGCGGCGCTTGCAAATTGGTAGGACACACTAGACGTAGCAAGAAATGCAAACAAAATAAGAAGTAAGTGTTTGTATGCATTGTCGATTTTTTTTCCTTATCATTCATTAACTTATCTTGTCTTTTATCATGTGCAGAAATGTGGAGAAGGAACAAGAGTAGAACACTTGCTTCAATTATTTACGGATGAATCGAGTGAACTGGCGAGTATATCCTTCACATTATGGCATCATGTTTAGTTCGACGTTTCGCGTGTTTGGTTCCTATATATTGTAGCAACTTCATCGGCAGTTTGTTTACTGGGACTGTGCTTTGGTTCAACTATGTTTGGTTTTGTGACTGAAGAACTGAATATCTAGTGTTTACCCTATTTCAGAATATTGAATATGTACTGTTGCTTTGCTTCAGTGTTGATTCGATGGTGTAGGGTAGAGTAAATTGCAAAAAACCACCACAATTGTGGACCCTAATTCGAAAAACCGCCACCATTCGTTTTTTTTCAAAAAACCACCAACATTGGGGTGACAGTTTTCACAAAACGCTGATACCGTGATTTAGAACGTCTGAGTGGATTTCTGACCGCTGGGTCCCATTGTCAGGCGCCACGTGCCCAGGGCGAGACGGCGGCCGTGACGAGCCGTTAGACGGCGTCGGTCTAAACCTAACATCATAGTTGTTCTGATATCACAGCAACACATTAGTAGTGACAACCATACATGATAATATAGGTTCAGATAGTACCACACATTGTTCTTGCTTCCAACATTGATAGCCACAACCATATATAATACATAATACCTAAACCATAAATTTACTCATCACAAATTTGCCTGATTTTCCTAATCTTATCCTTGTTCTGTTCCCCAGCCTTCAGTAGATCAGCTATGATATACTCCAGCTTTTTCTTCTCTTGCTTCACCCGTTCCATACCTTGATCTGCTGCAGCCTTCTTCCAATTGGTGATCAGTTCATCATTGCTCTGCTTAATCACTTGAAGTGCTAGCTTCAGTTCCATATTCTCTTTCTCAAGCCTAGCCTTCTCTTCCTGGGCTTCAACTAAAGCTTTCTCTACATCACTATCCTGCATAATCTTCTCATAATTCTCCATCATCACATTCTTGTGAACTGTTGCAAAAAAATGGCTTGTTTCTTTTATATCCTTGTTCTAAGTTCTTTTCTTCTTCCAGCTTCACTATCATCTTCTCTTTTCTTTATCTCTGTGTTGCTCTGGTCATACATATCCCAAATCTTGCGCAATGCATTCTTCATTGGTTCTGACCATTCTGCATCAATCCACTCTACCAGACCACATTTGTCACCTTCCTGCATTAAAAAAATTGCAAAAGGAGAAAGTACTAAGTACAATTGAATAGGAACTGAACACTAAACCGTTGTAATTATCATACAGCAACATACATATAAGCCTAATCTCAACTTACACCTGAGTCTAGTAAAAAATTGATCAATGGCATACAAAGGATCTGCACAAACCTCATTTCCACATCCGTAAAACCTACGGCCGGTGTTCATGCCTTGGAATACAACACCCCTATGCACCGGCAAGTTGTGACTGCACATCGGTCCTCCGGCAACAATGCCACACCACTCTGGGTCAACAATGGTTTGTGGAACCTACAACGATTCAGATAGAGTACATCCTCAAATCCCAGATCAAATGGGTGAAAAGAAAACCTAACCCTAATTCAAAAAGAACAGGAACTCACATAGGATTCGTCCGCGTGCGAGATGAAAAAGGGGGAAACAGACTCCTCGCTGCTGGTTTCGCCGTCCTTCCACGAGACCATGGTTGCGGCGGTCGGCGGCTGTGGCGCGAGCGGTCGGCGGCGGGGGGTCGGGCGGCGGCGACAGAGAACTGCGAGAGAGACAGAGAGAGAATGGACGAATGGGTTGGGTTCGACCCGCTAGTTAGGTTTAGACCGACGCCGTCTAACGGCTCGTCACGGCCGCCGTCTCGCCCTGGCCACGTGGCGCCTGACAATGGGACCCAACGGTCAGAAATCCACTCAGACGCGCAAAATCACGGTATCAGCGTTTTGTGAAAACTGTCACCCCAATGTTGGTGATTTTTTGAAAAAAAAACCGAATGGTGGCGGTTTCCTGATTTAGGGTCCCCAATTGTGGTGGTTATTTGCAATTTACTCTGTAGAGTACAATGAACTGTGCTGCTGCACAAATCAGTTGTGCTGCCAAATATAGAACATGCCATCATGATTCCCCCATGTTATTTCTGCTGCAATCTCTATTACAATGTGCCCATGAACTGAATAGCAAATATTTCATCATCATTTCATTATGTCAACAACAATGATGGCAATACATGACTGCGTACTTTGTGAACAATCTACTTGCTAACTATGACAACAATCTACATGCCAAGATACAGCAGACCTCCAAATCCTAAAATCCTATCCCTATAGAGCAATATTTCCTTCTGTATATTAACCATTGCTCCCTTTTCTTTCTCATTCCTTTTAATTACTGCTTCATAATCTGTAATCTTAGTCTCCAGTTTCTTGTTCTTCATGGCAAGATACTTAATGACCGACTTGGCTTTGATATCCCACTCCCATTCAACATAATCGCAAGTGATAGCATCCTAAATAAATCATGAGCAATTCAAGTCAATTTATAACCGAACTTGTCACTGCAAGCTTCATAGAGTTTTAAAAAGAGTAGAGAATGTGAAAATATAATATGAAACATAGGACAGCACTTGAAGTGAAAAATAGAATTAAAAAAATTGGAGAATGAGAAAAATATTAAGCAAGAACAATTGATAAGTGAAGCAAAAAAATTATTGGTACGACCGAATTGTCTTCCACGAGCTAATAGTTCGACAGACACATACACATGTATGTGTAAGCATTGATAAGTCACAATATTCGAGATGCCCTATTTATTACATAAATGATAGAAACCCTAAGATATTCATGCCGTCGAAACCTTCTTCCGGCACTAAATCGAAACCACTAAAACTTCAATCTTGCATGATGTATGAAGTCTTCACGCGCGCCTTTTCTTTGCGATTCCGCGGATGTTGTTCTTCACACACTCCAGCGTGTTCGACGGTGACATAATCAATTCAGCGATGAAATGTCTTCTCCTAGCGTTAACAGAGGCCTGCAAAAATTGACATAAAGGTTACATGAACCGAAGTTGCTACACGACCATACTAGCAAGTGTACAAACATAAATAACATCATACCTGGGTAAAATCGCGGGTCATTCGGTCCCCATCCCAACTTTCTAGACATTCTGTGACAAAAAGGCCACAAGAGTTCCTGGTATATATGAAAACATTAGACGTGGGCAATACGAACATGTGTGTCGTTGTGTGAATATGATGTAGTATTAACTCACCCATCCTCTTGCTAGGGCATGTCATACTCAATGATAGGCCACTTACTGACGTCTGGATATTTCCCTGGTGTAATACGATTTGCCTCATGCATATCATTTGCTATAGCCATTCGCTATAAAGAGGATAGTGTTAACGAAGAATCATAAAACAATATGTAAGACCAATGCTACAAATGTTGGTTACATTACCAGTGCTTTAACAGTCTTCAAAGTCAGATCCAGAGGATAGAGGGAATCGAGAACTTGGAATTCTTGCTTGACCATGTGCATTACCACGGTCATCCAGTGGTTATTGAGGATATTCAACGCGATATACGTCTACAGTGCAACAAAACATTATGGATCAAACGAAATACTTCATGAAATGTCCTGTAGTGAACAATTACAAACAGAACGTACCTTCTCACGCACAGTATACTCTTTCTTGACTCTTTCAACTGCTCCAGATTTGGAGAGAAGACTATCCATGTTGTAGCTCGACGGCAATGGATCGTCTCGTGCGATAGCACGATCTACAAGGAATTTGGACCTCCACGCTGGACAGAGGTAACGATCATGACCAACACGCAGCTCCAAATGTCCCATATAAGCGTCAATAACCTTCATAGAGTATCAGGGCATTACATGTTGAAAGTTGACACACAGATTATTTAGCAATTTAATAACAGGACATGCAAGTAGTACTTACATCGTCCGACAACCATGTATGCTTTAGTACCGGTAGAATCCTTTCCGAAGTCAGAGATATGCCACGCCCTTCACTGTAGTAAACTTTTTTCCCCTTATTCTTCTCGGTCCGAGCAGCTATCTCCACAAATGCAACAGCTGCATCAATTACTTCCGGCGTCAACTCGTCTGCCACATCCTCGGGCACATCATTGTCAGAAAACAGAGCTGCATGAAATAATATTAACGTCAACAATGGTGATTATATGCATTAGTAGTAAATAACAAATTAAGAAAGTTAGTTACAATACCTCTACTAGCGGTAGTAGTACCGGAGGCTTTCTGACCGTGGCTGCTACGCCTGCTGGGCTTGTCAAGTGCGTAGGGGGATTAAAATTTCTTGGGAATGGTCCGCTTTCGCTTCCCGGACATAACTTCCTCATCCTTATCGACTGTTGCACCCTTTTTTCCATTCGCCTTAGCCATGAACTTGCTGACAGAAGATGGACAAATGTCTATGTCCGATGAAGGTGCTTGAGTAGAATTACCAATGATCCAAGGGTTTTCCGGTGTAGCCCCACATTCATCATTACGCTTAATAGGTGAAGCACCCTCGTGGCCATTCATCTTAGCTGGGGTTTTCTGTTTGGGAAAAAAAATCATGTGAACATTTCAGCACGTACAAAAGTTTAACGAGAAAATTATAGACAAATAAATAAATACATACTTCCTCAGCTTCGGTTTTATGGTTGGGAACCACTTCAACAGGCTGCGTCATATCAATGATCGGCTCTCCGTCAGAGTCTTTCTCTTTCTTGTACACGAATTCCTTCTTTTCATACGGACCATTCTCGAACGAATCCACTTCTTCATCCACATCATTGTCCGCGGATGGCACGGCAGCAGCCGGCTTGTACATGACACCTGCTTTGTTCAACTTCTCCAACAATCTCTACAATATAAATATAAAGTTAGTAATGCGTGCATGGTTTTAAAACATGAAACATACTGTAAACTTTAAAGTTAGGATGTGACACCTCAGCAACTTGATCAGGGATTTGCCTCATCTGGGTGTGTATGTAGTCCATACACCGCTTCATTAGAACCTCCATCATCTCATCCGAGTTTGGGGCTGTCTTCGACTTCCTTGCGGTTGCACTAGCGGGCTTGTTTTTTGGCTTCTGTATAGGCTCACGATCTGGGACTTTGGGCTCCTGTGCCCTATATTCTTGGGTTATATTATCTTCGATCCGCATGCGATATTCAAGTACATGTGATGAATTAAAAATAAATATTATTTAGTTACAAAACATTTAAGAAAGACACAACACAATGACTTACCTTGACGTTACCACGGCCGCGGCCATTGTCGTAGTCAAACCGATCTCTCCTAGTGGCTGCAACTTCAGTCCAATTCCTCATCAGAGGTTGTATGGACAAGTTCGGATTGAAAGCGCAATCACCTTCCACAGGTTGCACTTTCTCCCAGTACAAGTACTGCCAAAAAATATAGACATTTAGAGTTACTACAATACATCACATAAATTTGCAATGATATAATAATTGACAATGCAACAGGTCTCATATGTGTACCTGCAAGAGAGCTAAATTGCCTTTCGGCCATTGGCGGAGGTGTTTGCCTTTTTTGACTATGCGAAGGCAATCGAGGAGAACACGGAGGGTGAACGCATTCCAGTTAATCTTGGAAATACGTTTGACATCATCCACCAACGCGTAGTACTGTTTTGGGACAATCTTGCTCGACATGGGAGCAATAACTGTTCCTAGCAGGACAAGGACTAATTTCCGAAGGAAATCGTCGTTGGCGGATTTATTTTTAATGATGTCCGCAATGAGATCATCAATCACTATGTTACCTGTTGTCTTACTGAGAAATTGTGGCGGCACCCGGTCCTTAATATCCTCACCTTCTTCAATGAGAATGTCTGAAGCCGACAGTCCTTGGTTCTCCAAGTTGAAGATGCACTCGAGGTTCACGGCACCGAGGAACACCTCCCCAACCAGCTCTTGTATAATGAATCTCCCCGTGCTGGCCTCAAAATTCTCCACCATGTACCTTATCAATAGTGTACGCATCTTAAGCGATGGTATCTGAAGCATGCTACGCAATGTGGTTTCGGCGACTTTAGCGCGTTGACAGGCAGATAGAGCGGCAATAAGCTTGCACCATTTTTCAACGGCGCAAACAATTTCTCCATTGAGCTCGTCCATCCTGTTGAAAAAAAATAAGACTTGGTCACACTAGCAAAAATTGTTTAATCAACTTTTTTCATACCATACTGTTGAAATAAACATAATAATGGGTGACACTATCTAACAGTAGATCAAAAAAAGTACTACATAATTCATTCGTACTGAAACATTCAGCAGAGACACGTGCAGCACATAAAATGACAGTTTCAGAATTACTTATTTGATCTATTACTTTCATATGGTGTTGTACAAAAAGATATAAGAATCGGTGACACTGCCTAACAGTTAGGCTGCGTTTGACAACAGAGTAGTGCAAAAACTGTAGTATTGGAAAACTACAGTATTTTAAACTATAGGTACTAGATACCACAGTTTTCACATACGGCATGGAATATTAAACATACCAGGCGGCATGCTGGGCATCACCTACGGCATGGAATATTAAACATACCAGGCGGCATGCTGGGCATCACCTACGGCATGGAATATTAAAACGGCGCTCTGGCTTGGCTGTTGCTTGGCCAACAGTGGCGCATAGTGACGAGCCGGCTAGGGCGGCGAGCGGAGGCACGGGCGGCGATCAGGAGCAACACATGCGTGGCCAGCAGCGGCGAGCAAGGCTGCAGCACAACGCGGCACGCGTATGACCCGGTATGACCGCACGCAACTAGGCATGCACATGCTCAGCCAGCAATGCCTTGTGGACTCGCGTTGCAACCATCAGCACAACCATTGCTGGCCAGAGGACTGACCCGATGCGTGGGGCGCAGGAGGAGCGCCAGCGGAAGTACCAAGGTTTGTCCATGGCCGACGATCTCAAATAAAAGAGCGGCGGCGGCAGTGGCTAACAGCGAGGAAGGCGATGACTTACTAGCATCTAATGCAAAACTGATAGAAATTCGTCCATGTACGCCATCTAGATAATGTGACAAAATTGGATCATATGACAAGAATATAATTGGATCATGTGACAAAAATATAATTGGATCATGCTTGTCGACAAACAACATCTAGTAGATTTAGAGGGACACCAAAAGACAATTACTTGACCATGCTATCAAAGAACAAAAGATTTAGAGGTACAACATACTTGATCGGTCGATGAAGATGAAAGTAGTCAGCGAGGTTTTTCTGGCGTAGTTCGTCGAGGGCGGCCACCACGCGCGGACGACCTTGATGTTCTCGGGGTTTTTCTGGCGTGTGGGATGCGGCGGACGAAGATCTCGTCGACTCGCCGGCAGGAGGCGATCTAGACGACGACATGTGCGACCAGGTGGAGATTATATACGAGGTCGATCTCCTGGGTCATCGTAACTTCCCTGCGGCGTATCTCCGGATCTATATTTTCCTCTGTTGACGCGAGGCAGAACGTGCCCCTCAATCCTAGGGATTAGGTAGATAAGGATTACCACGATCCAAGAATTGTGTAACAAAACGGCAACTACTCCCGTGATCGACTCGCATATTTATTTTTTATGTTAGTTTCCTATTAGTTATTGTATATTTGTTTATGTTTAAAAATATATATAGTATTTCTTTCATATCTGCAATATTTTAAAATCAAATGTATTTTTTCTATTTCCTTTTTTGGTTTTCCTGTTATTTTATGTTTCTTCTTCTTATTCCTAATTGTTATTTTATGTTTCATAATTCCCTAACATTGTTTCTTATAGTTTTCAATTTCAAATTTGTATGATAAAATGTTGTCTTAGGGTTTTTTCACCGGCAAAACCCTAGAAAATGCATCGAGTGTCGGAAATCAACGATACTTGTCATGAATGCTTGCCATGGTCATCCTAGGGTGTGCATAAAGTTTGGGCTCTATTGGTGGGACCAGGAAAATAAACATGTTTCATACTTGCCCTCCGGCAGACCCGAATGGTCCTGCTTGCACATGGTACATGTGCAGGCATGCATGAGATGACCCCAACTTTTGGCACCATGTGGGCATGGCCAATGTGGTCCCACAGGCAAGTTCTGCACGAATTCGAACACGAAACGCACGTTGCGTCACGTCCGGCCAGTGTTTTAGGGTTTTTTCACCGGCAAAACCCAAGAAAATGCATCGAGTGTCAGAAATCAACGATACTTGTCATGCATGCTTGCCATGGTCATCCTAGGGTGCGCATAAAGTTTGGACTCTATTGGTGGGACCAGGAAAATAAACCTGTTTCATACTTGCCCTCCGGCAGACCCGAATGGTCCTGCTTGCGCATGGTACATGTGCAGGCATGCATGAGATGACCCCAACTTTTGGCACCATGTGGGCATGGCCAATGTGGTCCCACAGGCAAGTTCTGCACGAATTCGGACACGAAACGCACGTTGCGTCACGTCCGGCCAGTGTTTTAGGGTTTTTTCACTGGCAAAACCCTAGAAAATGCATCGAGTGTCGGAAATCAACGATACTTGTCATGCATGCTTGCCATGGTCATCCTAGGGTGTGCATAAAGTTTGGGCTCTATTGGTTGGACCAGGAAAATAAACCTGTTTCATACTTGCCCTCCGGCAGACCCGAAAGCTCCTGCTTGCACATGGTACATGTGCAGGCATGCATGAGATGACCCCAACTTTTGGCACCATGTGGGCATGGCCAATGTGGTCCCACAGGCAAGTTCTGCACGAATTCGGACACGAAACGCACGTTGCGTCACGTCCGGCCAGTGTTTTAGGGTTTTTTCACCGGCAAAACCCTAGAAAATGCATCGAGTGTCGGAAATCAATGATACTTGTCATGCATGCTTGCCATGGTCATCCTAGGGTGTGCATAAAGTTTGGGCTCTATTGGTGGGACCAGGAAAATAAACCTCTTTCATACTTCCCCTCCGGCAGACCCGATTGGTCCTGCTTGCACATGGTACATGTGCAGGCATGCATGAGATGACCCCAACTTTTGGCACCATGTGGGCATGGCCAATGTGGTCCCACAGGCAAGTTCTGCACGAATTCGGACACGAAACACACGTTGCGTCACGTCCGGCCAGTGTTTTAGGGTTTTTTCACTGGCAAAACCCTAGAAAATGCATCGAGTGTCGGAAATCAACGATACTTGTCATGCATGCTTGCCATGGTCATCCTAGGGTGTGCATAAAGTTTGGGCTCTATTGGTGGGACCAGGAAAATAAACCTGTTTCATACTTGCCCTCCGGCAGACCCGAATGGTCCTGCTTGCACATGGTACACGTGCAGGCATGCATGAGATGACCCCAACTTTTGGCACCATGTGGGCATGGCCAATGTGGTCCCACAGGCAAGTTCTGCACCAATTCGGACACGAAACGCACGTTGCGTCACATCCGGCCAGTGTTTAGGGTTTTTTCACCGGCAAAACCCTAGAAAATGCATCGAGTGTTGGAAATCAACGATACTTGTCATGCATGCTTGCCATGGTCATCCTAGGGTGTGCATAAAGTTTGGGCTCTATTGGTTGGACCAGGAAAATAAACCTGTTTCATACTTGCCCTCCGGCAGACCCGAATGGTCCTGCTTGCACATGGTACATGTGCAGGCATGCATGAGATGACCCCAACTTTTGGCACCATGTGGGCATGGCCAATGTGACCCCACAGGCAAGTTCTGCACGAATTCGGACACGAAACACATGTTGCGTCACGTCCGGCCAGTGTTTTAGGGTTTTTTCACTGGCAAAACCCTAGAAAATGCATCGAGTGTCGGAAATCAACGATCCTTGTCATGCATGCTTGCCATGGTCATCCTAGGGTGTGCATAAAGTTTGGGCTCTATTGGTGGGACCAGGAAAATAAACCTGTTTCATACTTGCCCTCCGTCAGACCCTAATGGTCCTGCTTGCACATGGTACATGTGCAGGCATGCATGAGATGACCCCAACTTTTGGCACCATGTGGGCATGGCCTATGTGGTCCCACAGGCAAGTTCTGCACGAATTCGGACACGAAACGCACGTTGCGTCACGTCCGGCCAGTGTTTAGGGATTTTTCACCGGCAAAACCCTAGAAAATGCATCGAGTGTCGGAAATCAACGATACTTGTCATGCATGCTTGCCATGGTCATCCTAGGGTGTGCATAAAGTTTGGGCTCTATTGGTTGGACCAGGAAAATAAACCTCTTTCATACTTGCCCTCCGGCAGTTCAGGTCCTGCCGGAGGGCAAGTATGAAAGAGGTTTATTTTCCTGGTCCCACCAATAGAGCCCAAACTTTATGCACACCCTAGGATATATTATAATTAAGATCAAATAAAAGAGAAAACATATAGTTGATCTAAAAATATGTTAAACACAAATAGAAAATAGATAAGAAATATTAGAATTAATCAGTGAAATAAAAGATAACATACAAACATGCATATTTGATTTTTATAACTGTACGAAGAAATATGAGAGGAAAAATATATTTGATATAAAAATATTTGACTTTAAATTTGATTTAAAAGACAACATATAATCATGCAATTTTGTTTTTGATTTAAAAGACAACAGATAATTAGATTTGAATTAAACATATTTGAAATATGAAACAGAAAAGAAAATAAAACTTACTAAGCACCACTCCGCGCGGGGGAGGCTGGTCCAGTGCAGCCCACCAGCTTTGGGCCCAACGCTGAGCCGCGCCGGCCAGACCTGACGGGTGCTGGGGCTGGGAGTTTAGTCCCACCTCGCCCAGTGAGAGAGCCCCGCACCTGCTTATATACGCGGGTGCGAGTGGGTTGGCATGAGCCTCTCTCACCAGCCAGCCGATGCATTACTCTGTTTCCTCTCTGCCCTGTGGGGCCTACTGGCAGGACATGTTCCTACACCACGGACCTGCGTCCTGGCCCATTTGTCTGACTTTCTAGTCCTACGCAGGCCGAGGTGTTGGGAAATATCCTGCCTAAGTAGGTGGGCCATTTTTTCCATAATTATTTTTTTGACACACATTTGTACTTTAAATATAATACAAATGGAAATACATGTAGTACAGATTATCATAAGTTTGAATAATTCAATTTTTCTATTTTATTTAAAGTAGAAATTTGACAAAATTTGAAAAATGTTTGGACCAAACATTGCCACCATGTGAGGATGCCCAAAGTCATTTTTGTACATTCATATATTTTCCTTTCAGACACTTATTTGTGTATATTATTTTTGTACATTCATATATTTTCCTTTCATAATTTTGGTACATTCATAAGTTTGAATAATTCAATTTTTCTATTTTATTTAAAGTAGAAATTTGACAAAATTTGAAAAATGTTTGGACCAAACATTGCCACCATGTGAGAATGCCCAAAGTCATTTTTGTACATTCATATATTTTCCTTTCAGACACTTATTTGTGTATATTATTTTTGTACATTCATATATTTTCCTTTCATAATTTTGGTACATTCATAAGTTTGAATAATTCAATTTTTCTATTTTATTTAAACTAGAAATTTGACAAAATTTAAAAAATGTTTGGACCAAACATTGCCACCATGTGAGGATGCCCAAAGTCATTTTTGTACATTCATATATTTTCCTTTCAGACATTTATTTGTGTATATTACTTTTGTACATTCATATATTTTCCTTTCATAATTTTGGTACATTCAGATGTGTGATCGTTTCAGCACATACATTGAGAAAATATACACTGACAAACCATAGCAGAACAAATGAACATTCAGATAATAAACATTGAGATAGCAGCATAATTAAAATCAGATGGTTTTAACTGACCAAACTTAGACTGATTACATAGCTTATATGCTGAAATATAGCAGCATACCTAACATAAAAATATTCCTAACTTATATGTTGACACATATATCAGCATACCTAACTACTTCTTCAGATAAATGTAGCACTTCTTCAGACAAGTGCTACTTCTTCAGATAAACTGAAGTGCTTATTTCTTCAGTTTCTTCAGGCGGGGGGAGCGGCACACCGGAGTCTTCTTCTCCTTGTTCTTCTTCACCTGGGTGAGCTGCTCTTCGGCCACCTCTTGCACCTCCATCTTGACGATGTCAGGGACATCCGCAAGGAGGTCGACGTCGATGGGCATGGTCCTTCCACCCTCGACGGCGAGCGGCACAACCATCTGCACGATGTCCTCCTCGTCGTCTTCAGGAATGACCACAACCTCCATCTGCTCGGGGATGACGGGCGATGGGATGGCGAGCTCGACGTCGGAGACGCGCTCAGCCCTCGACGCGACGCGCGCAGGGTCCGGCTGCTGCGGCAGAGAGGACATCGAGCGGTACATCCACCACCTTGCGCGCTGACGAGGGTCAGCACTCAGGGTGGCCTCCCGCATTGCCCAGACGAGGAGGATGGCCGGCGGCACGCCACGGCCGTTGGGGAAGGCGCGCTTCTTCTCGCCGTCCGTCAGCACCTTGGCGAGGCCACGCGCGTGGTTGACCAGCATCTGGGTGCTGGGGAACCACTTGCACACCTCCCTGAGCTGCGCACGCCACCCCTCATCTCCGTCGGCGAGGTCCTCCATGGCTTGCTGCCAGCCAAGGCTGCTCTCCATCGCCGCCGACGGGGGTTTTCTCGATCTAGTGGAAGTGGGAGGGGGAGGGGGAGGGGAGCGCGAAGCGACGCGGGGTGAGTGGGCGGTGGCAGTTATAGTGGGAGTGGACACGTTACCATTTTGCTGGGCGGTGGGGAGGGATAAGTACTACTTAATCGCATTTTTTGTGGAAATTTCAAGCACAACCTTGTGTGTTATATGTGTGCCATCATCTACAGAAAATTGCAAAAATTCCATGACAACATAACTCAAGAGAAAATTATATTTGATTTAAAAATATTTCGAATACATAAAAGAAAATAAATATTACAATTAAGAAGTGGAAATTTTTTAGGGCATTTGATTCATTTTATATTTGAGCATCAAGTTTCATATTTGCATGGGTACACCGTGTCAAAAAAACACAGTATGCAAATGTTTAACATTTTTTCAAAAAAACACCATGGACAGCATACAAAAATTATAAAAAAAGGAAATCTTTCATATTATTTGTACTTATATCAAGGAGATCATGCCTACAAAAATTGAGGTCATTTCGAGGTGGTGGGAAAATTGACCTTGCTACAAAAACTGGCTTAGGTGAGACCAAACGGTCCGTTCGAAATGAGGTCATTTTTTTGACCTCCTCCAAATCACCTCAAAATTTGCACACATGATCTCCTACTCAAACATAGATAGGTTTCCAAGGTTTCACAATTTTTTGATTTTTTATGCCCTGGCCAATGCCAGTTCGAAACACGCGGCTTCACCGAGCCACTATAAATTGTAAACAATTATAAAAAATGGAAATCTTTCATATTCTTTCTATTTATATCAAGGAGATCATGCCTGCAAAAATTGAGGTCATTTGGAGGTGGTGGGAAAAATGACCTTGCTACAAAAACTGGCTTAGGTGAGACTAAACGGTCCGTTCGAAATGAGGTCATTTTTTTGACCTCCTCCAAATCACCTCAAAATTTGCACACATGATCTCCTACTCAAACATAGATAGTTTTCCAAGGTTTCACAATTTTTTGATTTGTTTTGAATTTTTTATGCCCTGGCCAATGCCAGTTCGAAACACGCGGCTTCACCGAGCCACTATAAATTGTAAACAATTATAAAAAAAGGAAATCTTTCATATTATTTCTACTTATATCAAGGAGATCATGCCTACAAAAATTCAGGTCATTTGGAGGTGGTGGGAAAAATGACCTTGCTACAAAAACTGACTTAGGTGAGACCAAACGGTCCGTCCGAAATGAGGTCATTTTTTTGACCTCCTCTAAATCACCTCAAAATTTGCACACATGATATCCTACTCAAACATAGATAGTTTTCCAAGGTTTCACAATTTTTTGATTTTTTTTGAATTTTTTTGCAAGGATCCTGCCTTGAAATATTTACTTCATGGTTTATAAAATTTTGTACAAGAACAGTCTTTCAAGGCCATGTTAATGTTTTTTAGGCCACCCTTTTGCAAATGTATCCATATTTGCTTGGAAGTTCATTATAAAATGTGTACAAATTTTATATTAAAGAGCCTTCGTACTGCATTTAAAGGTTGAACAGTAGGCCTTGGTACTGCATTTTTTTGCAACTCATATGACTACTACTGAAATTATGTCAACATACTAATACTTCTTGTTCTTGAAATATCCCCTATAGCCATTTTTTCTTAGTCTCAGTTCTGAATGAGCACTGATAGGTCACAGAATCTATCCAAGATTACCATTGAACAGTGCTGGTTACACATGGTGTTGGTGATTGCATGCATGAAAGTTTACAAAAATTTGGCACCATGTCTGCATGACCGAAGAAGGGCCCCACGCAAGATTTCGACGAATCCGGACACCAAACGCACATTGCGTCACGTCTGGGCGTTGTTTTCGGGTATTTTCCTCTCGAAAACCATAGAAAATGCATGCAACGTGGAAAATTGTTGAAAATTGGCATGCATGCTTGTGATGGCCATGCCTGGGTGTGGAAAAAGTTTTGGGTCATTCTGTGGAGTTGAAAAAAAAAACGTCCTTCGGAGGTGGCCTCCGGTAGACCCGAACAATGCTGGTTACACATGGTGTTGGTGATTGCATGCATGAAAGTTTACAAAAATTTGGTAGCATGTCTGCATGACCGAAGCAGGGCCCCACGCAAGATTTCGACAAATCCGGACACCAAACGCACGTTGCGTCACGTCCGGGCGTTGTTTTCGGGTATTTTCCTCTCGAAAACCGTAGAAAATGCATGCAACGTGGAAAATATTTGAAAATTGGCATGCATGCTTGTGAATGCCATGCCTGGGTGTGGAAAAAGTTTTGGGTCATTCTGTGGAGTTGAAAAAAAACGTCCTTCGGAGGTGGCCTCCGGTAAACCCGAACAGTGCTGGTTACACATGGTGTTGGTGATTGCACGCATGAAAGTTTACAAAAATTTGGCACCATGTCTGCATGACTGAAGCAGGGCCCCATGAAAATGCATCGAGTGTCGGAAATCAACGATACTTGCCCTCCAGCAGACCCGAATGGTCCTGCTTGCACATGGCCAATGTGGTCCATTTATTTAAATTATAAAAAAGAAAAGAAATGTTAGAATGAAGAAGTGAAAAAAATTACAACATTTTTTCGTACATTTCTTAATTTTAAAACTATCATAAGGAATAAAAGATAAAATCTAGATATGATTTAAAATTATTTGAAATATAGAACAGAAAATAAATATTACAATTATGAAGTAGAATCAAACACAACAAATTATCTTACATTTTTTAAAATATTTGAAAAAAAAAAGAAATATTAGAATGAACAAGTGAAATAAAACACAACATTTTCGGTACTTTTTTAATTATAAAACTCTTAGAAGAAATAAAATAAAAAAATAGATATGATTTAAAATTATGTCAAATATAGAACAGAAAAGAAATATTAGAATTTTGAAGTAAAATAAAAGACAATATAAAACAGAAATTGGGCCGAAGGGACATCCCAGCAGAATTTATATAACAATTCAGCGCGCGGGTGACGCTGGCTGGGACAGGCCAGCCAAATTGGGCCCAAGGCAGAGCCGCGCCGGGCACAGCCGAAGGGTGGTGGGAGTTTAGTCCCACCTCGCCAACGGAGAGGAGCTCGCACCGGTTTATATACCGGGCTGAGCTATCCCTCTCAAGTTCCTCTAAAGCAGGCAGCACATAGCCTAACTAGTGCCTCTCTGCCCTGTGGAGCTCACTAGCAGAAGAGATACGTGCACCACGGGCCTGCAACCTGGCCCATATTGTTGGGTTTCTAGCCTTGGTGTGTGAATTCTCTCCTGCTAGTAGGCGGTTTTTTTTAAATTTCATTTTTTTTCATATGTGACATGTCTCTTCAAATGACCTTAAATTTTGCACACATGTTCTCTTACACAAACATAGCTAGGTTATGAAGGTTTTACAAATTTTTGAATTTTTTTCAATTTATACTGCCATGTAACCGACTGTGGAAAACATCGGACTATACCTTAAGGGGGGCATTGATAACTCAATTTATTTTGAAATCTTCTTTCATAGCCATGTTTGGAACATGTATTTGACCATGTATAACAAATTTAGGGTCATTTGGAGATGGTCCAAAAAATCACCTTTTCTACAAAAACTGGCTTAAGTGACCAAATGGTCCCTCCGTAATGCGGTGATTTTTTTGACCTCCTTCAAATGACCTTAAATTTTGCACACATGTTCTCTTACACAAACATAGCTAGGTTATGAAGGTTTTACAATTTTTTGATTTTTTTTCAATTTATACTGCCCTGTAGACCGACTGTGGAAAACATCGGACTATACCTTAAGGGGGCATTGATAACTAAATTTATTTTGAAATCTTCTTTCATATCCATGTTTGGCACATGTATTTGACCATGTATAAAAAATTTGGGGTCATTTGGAGATGGTCCAAAAAATCACCTTTTCTACAAAAACTGGCTTAAGGACCAAATGGTCCCTCCGTAATGCGGTGATTTTTTTTTACCTCCTTCAAATGACCTTAAATTTTTCACACATGTTCTCTTACACAAACATAGCTAGGTTATGAAGGTTTTACAATTTTTTGAATTTTTTTCAATTTATACTGCCCTGGAGACCGACTGTGGAAAACATCGGACTATACCTTAAGGGGGCATTGATAACTAAATTTATTTTGAAATATTCTTTCATAGCCATGTTTGGCACATGTATTTGACTATGTATAAGAAATTTGGGGTCATTTGGAGATGGTCCAAAAAATCACCTTTTCTACAAAAACTGGCTTAAGTGAGACCAAATGGTCCCTCCGTAATGCGGTGATTTTTTTGACCACCTTCAAATGACCTTAAATTTTGCACACATGTTCTCTTACACAAACATAGCTAGGTTAAAATGAAGTAATATTTGAACTTTTGGCTTATTCAAATGATTGAATGATGGAATGTGTCAGGATGAACAATTATCACTAACTTTACTAAACCCCATTAACTTAACCCCATGTACCACAATTAATGAGACAGCTATTTTGGAACAATTTTGGGGTCATTTGAAGATGGTCCAAAATTTCACTAGAATATTAAATGTTTTGCAACATGGCCACAATCTATGATTTTGTACGCTTTGCGAATGGGGCACAGCATGTTGCACATGGCCACAACATGGGAACTCTATGCAGCATGTCTGATCAGTGAATCAACATTGAAGCAGCTACCGTGATCATTGCAGCACCTAAACTCAGAATATATACACTGAAACAAAGCATAGCTAAACAGATTCCAGTGCATGTAGATAGTACATCTAGTTCAGAGACATAGTACGTTAATTAGAGTCTTTCATACTTCAGCTAGAACAACCTTCCAACAGTTCACAACCACATGCACTTGCGCAAAAGTAAAACATCATCAAACATACTGATGATGAGTACCACATCCAGCTTCACAGCATCTACATAATGGAGGGTGACTAAATGGGACCCAGAGCCTTCAGGAGGGCTGCATGCTCTGCCCTGATCTTGATGTCGTCCGCACTCGTCGATAAACCGCGTGCATGCGACATAAGGTGCACATAAAGCCCATCCTTGGGCTTTGGCTTTGTGGTGCAGTATGGGCACCTGAACTTGCCCCACTTGAAGTACGCCGCCTTCCCCTTCTCCCTGATCTTCTGGGCTTCCTTCTCAATGAAGGACTCTTTGTTCCCGTCGTCCACATCATCTCCAGATTTATACTGCACACACAAATGAACTGCATAAATACATTATGCATTCATATAGGCCTTATTGAACAAACAACACATACTTCCCATTTAGAGGAATGTAATGAACAAACATCAGTTAATTGCCATTTACAGGAATTTAATGAACAAACAAAGAAAATAGGCATGTACAGTAATTTAATTAAACAAACAACAGTAAATTACCATTTACATCAATTTCATTAACAAACTACAAAAAAAAATCCCATGTAGATGCATTCATATAGTGCTTATACTGAACTTGAAAACAGAAAATTCCAATTTAGAGGAATTAAATGAAAATATATGAAAATTTTCCATTTTAGAAGAGTTTAATGAACAAACAACATAATATTTCCATTTATATGCATTCATATATGGTTTCATGAAGAAAGACCACAAATATCCCATTTAGAGCTAAATAATGAACAAACAACACAACTTTTACAGGAATTAAATGAAAATAGAACAAAATTTTCCATTTTAAAACAATTTAATGGACAAACAACAGAATATTTCCATTTATATGCATTCATATATGGTTTCATGAACAAAGACCACAAATATCCCATTTAGAGCTAATTAATGAACAAACAACACAACTTTATGATATTAATGAATAAACAACACAAAAATCCAATTTAAAGGCATTCATATAGGGCTTTATCAACAAACAACATCTCATACAAATTAATGAAGAGACAAAAAATCTAGTTGTGGTTACCTCATACACGGCGTCGACGTCAGAGTCAGACTCATACGGGTCCGTGAACCCAGTCATGGTCAGCTTCCTCTTCCTGCAATATAAGTAATTCAATTACTACTAACTACATAAGACAGTATGCAAAGGTCAAGCATTCAGCAATGTGCTTCTAATTACCTAAAACTGTAATTTTACCTAAAATTATACAGTATCCAAAGGTGAAGCATTCTACAATTCTAGCTTGGTCAAACTAAAAATTTAGGTCATGCTGACTCTGGTCCTTGAAACTATAATGCCAGAGTTGGGCACCAATACCACTGGCATGAAGTGCTTGCAACATGTTTTATTTCATTTAGAAGTTTGCACCAACCCATACTCTTCCTATATATCCGATGACCCCATTATGCAATGATTAATTGCTACCTAAACAATTTGTTTTTGCATAATGAAGGAAAGCTCCAAACTATATTGAAAAAGTGCACTGGTTAGACATAGTATGTATATTTCAACAACTAATTGATAGACTATAAATTAAGCTATCTAGATATTAAACAGTAGGGTTATCATGATACAAGTTCATTGATATGTACATACAAATAAATGCTTTCCTTATGAAATACATAATCTAAGCAATCAACCAACAAATAAATGCTTTCCTTCATAAATGCTTTCCTTATCGGAGGGGGTCAATTAATTTCTGTAAGTCTTTGCTAATGAAAATCCAAGCTGGATTCTTGACATTCCCTGAATTAACCCAACACTTTTCTTTTGAGGGAATTTCCTCCACACCACTTAATGAAAAAAGATAGTATATTTTGTTGCTCCTAGCTTCCTAGGCATACTAGGATCCTGCCTTGGAATAATTACTTAATAGTTTTACAATGCTGACATCCCACCTGCATATTTTTGTAATTCATCATAAGTTTTTGTACAAGAGGAAAATCTCAGGCCAGGTTAATTTTATGAGGCTGGACAATAGGCCTGCCTACAACATTTTGTTTATAGAATTTTGTACAAGAACAATATTTCAAGGCCATGTTAATGTTTTTGAGGCCACCCTTCTGCAAATTTGACTACTACTTCAATATAACTCCAACATCTAATTAAAAAACCTAACTCCAACATCTAATTAAAAAACCCTAACTCCTACTTCTACTGGATCATTCAATCACAAAATTTAATTACATATATCATTGGCTATAAATGAATCCAATACAAAAAAAACCTAACTATACATCTAATTAAAAAACCCTAACTCCTACATCTACTAGATCATTCAATCACAAAATCTAATGACATTAAGCATTGACTATAAATCAATCCAATACAAAAAACCCCAATTATAAGAAGGGGATGCAGCAACTAGTAGCAAAAAATAAAACCCTAACACCTACATCTACTGCTTAACAGGAGTAACTAGCAACGGAGGGGACTGCTGGAGAGGATTACCTGCAGGTCCACGTGCTCGCCGCCGGCCTCCATAGGTCCATGAGACGCGCCGCTCGACGCCGTCATGCCCATCTCCGGCACGGCGGAGTCTGACACGGCCACCTTCTTCTCCTCTAGATCCGCCGCCGCAGCGACCGGAGATCCAGCTCGTGGGGATGCAGCACCTCCCGCACCCGCAGCGCCGACGCAGGCCTGCACGGCATCTGCCGCAGTCTCCGCGCCCGTCTTCTTCACATCTCCCTCCGCGATGGCGGCTTTGCCACGGCCTTGCTCCATCGGAGCCACAAGCAAGCAGGACGAGAGAGGGAGGCGGTGGTGGTGAGCGAGCAGGTGGGGTGGCCGGTGAGGGAGACGATGAGGCAGAGGAGAGAGGAGGGAGACGGAGGCGTTTTGGATTTGGGGGAAATGGGTGGGCGATGCGGCCGGTGCCGGTTCCCCTCCTCTTATACTGTCGGCCTTTTTTTGGAAGTTATCCACGCACACGTGCACGCGCACGACCGCGGGGAAACGCAAACGCCACTGTATAATACACGTACACGCCCAGCGTACAATAGTACACGGGCCGGTGCGGGCTCGTACAGGGCTCTACGACTGGTCTACGCGCGCTCTACGCCCACCTGAAATGACCATCGTGCCCCTCGTTACGAACGACCATCGATGCATCTGGGCCGTCCTTGTGTTTCTCGCGCTGAACGTTCACTCCAAGGGGGAGCACCAGAGCAGAAACGGGCACGATGGCATTGGATTTCAGGGAACGGCTCAATATTCTTGCCCCTGTTTGGATGCTTAGCAAGTTTTGGCATGCCCATGGCTGCCTTTGGTCTGAAGTTAGCAAGTTTTAGCAAGACAATGAACCAGAACATTGGCTTTGGCTAGCTGAATTTTTGGCCAGGGAACAAACTAAAACAGTTCAAAATGTGCTATGCTGACTTGCCCAACGAAAGGCGCAAAATCGAACTGAAACTGAATGACTCTGGTGATCAGGAAATGTTAAAGAAAAAAACAGGTCACGTCGTCGGCGTAGACTTTGAAAGATGCTACGTTAGAGCATCTATAGCCGGATATGACAAATCCGGCCCCTCAAACGCCCGCGGACGCGCCCGGACGCGTCCGCGGGCACTAACCGGGCACGCCTCAAATTCGCTCGTCCACATCCATCTCCCTCGTATCTGAACCCCTATTTCCATACTACCCATGCAACGTGGATCAAATTACGTCGATCAAATGCAGGACATATGAATCCGGACAGCAGATAGCATCACATTGCAACAAAACATCCACCAGTTCATACATACGACGGACAAATTTAAAACTAAGCTAATCTAACTAGTACTTGCGGGCCGGACCTTTCCCCTTGCGGTCGCCGGCGTAGCTGTAGCCGTCGGCGACGGGGGGCTGGTCGTCGTCGTCGGAGGAGGAGGAGGAGGAACCGTCGTTGTCGTCGTCCCCGGAGTCGGAGACGATCATGAGGCCCTTCAGCCGCTCCGCCGCCCGGTCCTGCCGGCGCTTGAGCTTGGCCAGCTTGGCCCGCTCCTTCGCCGTAACCGCCGCGAGCCGGTCGGACTCCTCAATGGCGATGCTGAGGGCCTTGGCGTTCTTGTGGCGGAGCCTCCTCGCGTCCGACTCCGCCGTCCTGAGCGACCGGCGGCAGACCCACGCGAGGAGGTGGTCCTCATCTATATCCGCCAGAGCCCGCGCCCGCTCCTTTGCCGTCTTCGCGGCCTACCTCTCCCTCCGCCGCTGCCTCTCGCGGCGGGCGGCGTGCACCTCCGACTCCGGCGTGCGCGTCCGGGCCGGACGGGCGGGCACAAGCACCCACCGCTGCCCCGCAGGGGGGAGCAGCGGCGGGCGGAGGGAGGGCACGGCGGGAGGGAGCCCGCCCTGCCGGCGCGGACTGGGCTGACCATCGGTCGCCGCTGCCCATGGCACGGGACGGGCCAGCGCCGGCGTCCGAAATGCGCCGACAGGGAGCGGGCGGCTGCGAGGACGCTCCTGATCCGGAGCTGCCTCCGGTCTCCACCTTGGACCGCTCCAAGGCGATGCGGAGAGCCAGCTTGTACTCCGGATCGGAGTCGCCGGAGGCGCTGCCGGAGCTCGACATGCTCGTTGGCGGGGGGAGAGGAGCGGACGGAGAGGGGAGAGGAGCGGGCGGAGAGGGGAGAGGAGCGGACGTAGCGAGAGTGAGTGAGCTAGGGTTTCGCCGGACAGCAGTTTTTAGTGGGACATGGTGGGGTCGGGGTGGGCCGGGCTTGTCAGGCGGACGCGCCCGGGTGTGCCCGGGCGACCCCATATCCGCCCCATATTTGGGCTGGAGATGGGGGGTGCCGGTCAGTCCGGGCATTTGAGGCCCGTTTGAGGGGTCCGTCTGGGTTAATTTTTTTGACCGGACTGCCCGCCCGGGCGTATGAGACGTGTTTGAGAGGTCCGGTTGTAGATGCTCTTATCCGATCGAAACACGGACGCCGGGCAGGTGAGGATATCGGCGGAGATGAATTTATTAACTTTATTCTATTCTATTGCTTTTCTGCCGTGACCTTCCGCCGCTTTGGCCAACTTTTCTCGGTCATATCATGCTGCATAGCGAATCAAAATCTGCTCGAATTAAACCATGCTTATTCCATTATTCGTATTTATTCGAGCTTTGCTTTCGCATTCAAGAATCGATAATCACATGAGTTATGTCGGTGCCCAAGGTATGGTTTATAAGGCCGTCTCCAACGTTGACCCTCAAACCGTCCGTATACGTGTTGATCATGTGACCATGAGCCTGTATCGGTCCGTCAAACGGTTCGGATGTACTTTTTTTCGCAAACCGGAGACAAACGTGAGAGGCTTTGCGGGCGTCGGAACAACACTCACCCCCGCTTCTGAACGCTCTGGCCCACCCATAATTCCCCTTCTTCGTCCGCATGTGTTTCCGTCCGGCGCCAGCTGCTTACATTCATGCCGCCGTAGGGCGGCCGCTCCACATTGATGTTGGCCCAGAGCAGATGCGACCTCTCACTGGCTCCGCCATTGAAGCGACGCGCCAACGAAGGCTCCACCCGCTGAACGCCCAGCTGAAAACAGCTCCTTGCCGCGTTCAAACACCTCCATTAAATACGCGCGTGTGTGCCAATAAAGCTACTCCGGCCACACGTTCGTTCGTGAGCCGGCCGGCATTAAACACAACGTTTGTCAAGCTCCTTGCGCCCTCCGCTATTTAAATGACGTCAAACAAAGGGTAAGAATCACACCATTCCTCCACTCCCCATCTCCTCATTTCACCACTTTATTCACCCTTTCGATGGCATCTGACGAGTAGGAGGAGCAGTTTTCCGGCATAAAAGCCGGATGAATGGCCTGCCGAGCGCACCGGATACGAGACCATCGTCGGATACTTGCCCAGTTCTTGCCCGGTTCTTGCCCGGTTCAACACAGACCATGGCCGACCCCGTCTCGGCTTCACGGAAGCGGAGTAGGCACCCTTCCCCTCCGGCTGAACCATCCTCTTTGTCACTTGGCAAGCGCCGCAGCCGGACATAGAGAAGATACAGAGGAAGAATATACCTTCGGGGTTCCCGACAGTCTGACAAGCGGGCTGTCGAACATGAGGAAGACAAAGGGATCCTCCGTGGCAATAGACTAGAGTAGCGTATCCGTGCCGTGGGAATGGAGCTCCGAGGCCGTAGAAGCCGAACGTGCACATAGTTTTACCTATTTTAGTTAAAATATGCGGAAAATGAAATGAATTTCCTTCAGTTTACATGAAATCCACTGTGTTTGCATGATATTCATCCGGTTTATTAAAGAAATGTTTAAAATAAATGCGCACAGCGTTGGATGACCGGCTTCCGCATCAGTGACTGGTCCACGGACGGATACCGGAGAGAATTTACGAGTGGCCCTTCAAGATCCCCTAAGCATGAGCAGCCTCGTCGTTATCAGGACTTAGGACATGATCGATCGTGTAAAGATTGGCCCCGTACGTACGGGGATATTTCGGGCCCAATTGCAGCTATCTATTGTTCATTGAACACTTTGATACGAAGTGATGGAAGGCTGTGTGGTCGCGACCGGCCACAAGTCGGATGCAGGAGTTGCCGTGGGTCATATTGATGGATGGATGATGGCCCCACTGAGGTACAGGGTGAAGTACAGCAGGCGTGAACAGAACGAGTCGTCGTTGACTTGGATAGTTCGCGCCAAGATCCTACAGCGACATCGACGTCCATCCACGGGTAGCGGCTGCTTCTTGGAAACTTCCGCTTGTTTTCCTACTTAGCGGCGCGTCCGAGCGCAAAACAAAAAAGAAAATTCGCGAGAAACGCGCAAAATATAAGGGGACTGCTACGCGTCCGCCGGCTTAAAAGATCGGCCGGCTCGCGGGCCGTCAAACCTGGCGCATCGACGTCAGCATTCGAACATACGTATTGTTGTAGAAAATTTCTGCAACGAAGCTCTTGTTGCATAATTTTTCTGCAACTGAGGTTTCATGGCAGATTTTTTTTTATAACAGAGGCTTTGTTGCAGAATTGTTTTTTTTTGTCTTCATCTTTTTACAAACTTTTTTACAACTAAGGTTTTGCTGTAGATTTTTTTTAAAACAGAGGCTTTGTTGCAAAATTCTTTTTTTGTCTTTGTCTTTTTGCAACATACCTCATGTTACGGAAGGATCTTGTGCAACATTGGTAATGTTGCAGAAATTGTCAAAAAAATTGTCAGGAGCCAGCGGCATATGCCATGTGGATACGTGCAGTCATGTGGCAATACAATATGACGTTGAAGGCTATAAGTCAGAACACACACGTTACTCATCTGAACTATGTGCGACACGTATATTAAAAGTCTCAACTAATGGACCGAGTGAACACTTCCAGCACGGCTTGAGTGAAATCGCCACGAAGTGATCTGACGGTGCAGCGTCCGGCGGATGCGTAAGTTATAATTGGCCGGCTGATTAATAATGTTTCCCAAAATATAATCAAGATGGAAGAAGCAAAATATAATCAAGATGGAAGAAGCCAGCAAAGGGAACATGGGCCACCCGTGGTCACACATGCGGAGCTAACAACCACAGAATCACCAGCGAGTAGGCCGCCTCAAGGCCCCCAAGCGTGTAGCGACATCCCTATAACACTGAACCAACTTCGGTTGTGGACAGTCAGCCCTAAATCAGGGTACATCGACTGTTCCCCTAGGCGAAAAAACCTAGGGTTTCGTTTTCTTCCGGCGATCAACGCCGGAATCTGTATCTCCTCGCTGTTTCGATCTGCCTTCGGCGATTGCTGACGCTCGGGCTGGCTAAGGGGGGTCCTGGTGATCCTGCCCGGCCTTGGTAGAAGCTTTCCCGCATCGGCAAGGGGCGGTTAGATCGGATCGGGCGACAATGGCGGAACGCAAGGCGACCCAGGGGAAGAGCAAGGAATCTGCGGCGGAGTTGCTAGCTCGGCTCACGCTGCAGGAGGAGGAGGAGGATGACTTTGTTTGGGAGGAAGAGCTTCCGGACATGATGGAGCCAGCGAAGTGGCTTGCGATTGCACGCGTCCATACAGCCAAAACCTTCAGCCCTAACGCATTGTACGGTGATATGAGGGCGGCATGGAATCCGGCAAAACAGGTGGTTTGGAGGAAGATTAAGGACAATCTATTCACAGCGCAGTTTGGATGCCTTGCGGACTCGAACAAAGCAATGCTTGAGGGGCCATGGCTGTTTAGGGAGCAAGCTCTCATCCTAAAGGAGTATGATGGGTTCCAGAACCCTGACACTGTTAATCTCGATAGTTTGGCGGTGTGGGCGCAGATACATGGTTTACCTGATAAGTTCCTCATCGAACCGGCGGTGAAGGGACTGGCCTCACGGATTGGAGAGGTGGAGGAGATTCAGCTGAAGCTACCGGCATGTTTCTTTGGGGAGTTTGTCAGTGTAAGGGTAAGCATCGACATCAAGGCAAAGATCAAGCGATTTGTGACCGGCAAGAAAGGGGATGAGAGGGTCAGATATCAAGTCAAGTATGAGAAATTGCCGACCTTCTGCTCTAATTGTGGTGAATTTGGTCATTGGCACGAGGAGTGCGGAGAGGGCGAGCATGATGATTCCACCTTTGAGTGGGGCGATTTCCTTCTTGCTGATTTTGTAAGGTTCAGGCCGGCTGGTAGGGGGCAGCGGCGCCGCCCCAAGGCAGAGGGGGAGCGAGATTGGGGGCCGTGGCAGAGGCAGTGTGCCCTACGATCCAAGTCAGAGCTGGCATTTCAATGCCAATCAGCCACAGCAACCCCAGGCAAGCAATGAGGCTAGGACAGAAGGGACTGAGGAAAATGAAAATGAGATAGCCCAGAGGTCCATGTTGGAAGAAGAAGAGTTAGCACCAAGTAACCCTAGCTCCAATAAACGAGTATCTGTGGAGAACGGAGCAAGTGACAAGGGGGGGACGTCGACGGCGCTGGTTGTTAGGGAGGAACTGCCACCAATTCCCCCTCTTCCACCGGTCTATGTCTCCCCTCGGAAGGAGGGAAAGAGGCAGAGGAAAGGGCCAAAGGATGATCAGCATGCAATGAACCAAAAACAGGATGGAAGGGCTATCGGTAACATGATCCTAAGCAAACTTGATGCAACAATGGTGGGCTCCTCCGAGGAGCGCCGCCGAGCACAATGAGTGTCCTCAGTTGGAACTACCGCGACGCGGGCAACGCTGCGATATTCGAGAACTTCGCGAGCTAGCGAAGGAATTTGCCCCTACCCTCATGTGTATTTTTGAAATTCAGATTGATAGGCTAAGGGTAGAAAGTCTAGCATCTAGTATTGGTTATGATAATGCCTTTGCGGTGAGTAGTCAAGGTAGAAGTGGTGGTCTGGGATTGTATCGGAATAACCCAATAAAGATTGATATCATTGGTTACACTGACTACCATATTGATTGTTCCATTGAGGAGCCAGGTGTTGAGCCGTGGAGGATCACCCTATTCTATGGAGAAGCACAAACAAGTTACGTCATCAGGCTTGGGACGTTTTGAAAGGAATTTGCACATTGAGCAGCCTCCCTTGGCTTTGTATCGGTGATTTTAATGAGGTCCTACGAGTGGAGGAACACGAGGGAGTTGGAGAAAGAAGTAACGCCCAAATCCAGGGGTTCAGAGATGCGGTGGACGTGTGCATGTTGATGGATATTGGTCATCAAGGGAACTTCTGGACTTTTGAGAAGAAAGTAGCCGGGGGAAGTTTCACCCAGGTGCATCTGGATCGTGCCCTAGCCACAACTGATTGGAATGAGAAGTTTCCGGAGGCGTCCCTATTACACTTGACAGCGGCGTCTTCCGATCATTGCCCGATACTCCTGAAGCTCCAGGAAGCAATGCCGCCAAAGATTAAACAGGGGTTTAGATACGAGATTATGTGGGAGACGCACGAAACGTGGCGCGACACTATCAGCACCAACTGGAGTATGGGAGGACCAGTTGAGTATTTGAGAGGCCTCCGTGCGAAACTAACTGATGTGTCAAGGAGGTTGGGATTGTGGAATGCGACCACCTTTGGGATGGTCAGGAAGGAAATTAAAAGCCTCAAGTTGGAGATGGAACGCTTGAGGAGTGCACCAGGGAGAACAACCCCAACACATGTGGAGCTAAAAGTCAATGAAAAATTGATTGAGCTCTATCATCAGGAGGAGCTTATGTGGAGGCAAAGATCCCGACTGGAATGGCTCTCGGCCAGAGACAGGAATACAAAAAAAATTCATCTCCGCGCTAGCCAGAGAAGGAAGAAGAATATGATCAAAGCCCTTGCAAATTCTATGGGAGTGATGACGGAAGATCCAGAGGAACTAAGATCACTTGTAACCGAGTTTTACAAAAGCCTATACACCTCAGAAGGGGTGGCGGGCATGGACGAGGAACTGTCCAAAGTTCCTGTCAAAGTGACTGCGGAGATGAATGCAAAGCTTGTAGCTCCCTACACCAATGAAGAAGTTAAAGTTGCTCATTTTCAGATGTTTCCTACGAAGGCGCCGGGGGCGGATGGTTTCCCCGCGCATTTTTATCAGAGACATTGGGATATATGTGGGGATGAAGTGACTAAGGCGGTTCTGAAAATTGTGAGAGGAGAAGAAGGAGCTGAGTGTGTTAATGACACAGTCTTGGTGCTCATTCCGAAAACTCTGAATCCTACTTCTCTTTCTCAGTTCCGACCTATCAGTTTATGCAATGTAATCTATAAAATTGCTTCCAAGGTGGTAGCAAATAGGCTCAAAGTTATCCTTCCTGATATAATCTCCGAGGAACAGTCCGCTTTTGTCACTGGCAGATTGATTACTGACCATATCATTAGTGCCTATGAGTGTTTGCATTTCATGAAGAGGAGCAAGTCGAAGTCAAATAGCTTTTGTGCTTTAAAATTGGATATGATGAAAGCATACGACATATTGGAATGGCCTTACCTGCAAGCTATGATGGAGAAACTGAGTTTTGCTCGATCTTGGATAAACACAATCATGGGCATGGTAAGGTCAGTATCTTTCTCAGTGCTGTTTAATGGTGAAAAACTGGAGGAGTTCATACCTTCAAGAGGAATCCGACAGGGAGATCCCATCTCCCCCTATCTTTTCTTGATCGCAGCAGAGGGCCTCTCGTGCCTTTTGAAATCTTGTTCTCATTCGTCGGGTTTGGAAGGGATCAAGGTGGCTCCGACAACCCTGGTTGTTAACCATCTCCTTTTTGCCGACGATAGCCTGTTGTTGTTCAAGTCAAGTGTGGAGGGAGCCAACAGGGTTTCAAACCTATTGGCTATATATTGTAATGCTTCGGGTCAGAGAATCAATCATGCAAAATCAACAATCTTCTTCAGCAAGGGAAGCCCACAAGCTCTAAGAAACAATATCAAGAGCATTCTTAATGTTACTGATGAATCTTTGAGTGACAGATACTTGGGCATGCCAACAGATGTAGGCCAATCAAAGATGGGGACTTTCAAATATCTGCGGGATCGAGTGTGGGAGAAGGTAAAAGGCTGGATGGAGAAGCTCCTCTCATCGTGTAAGAGCCCGAGACCGACACTCCAGAAGATTCCCCTTTTATTTCCATTCTCGTCATGTGTTTCGTTTTATTGTCGCATTCATCATCGCATCATTCGCATCATCTACATAGCATCGTCACTCGTTTTCGAAAACTTGCATCCGTTCGTAGCTGCCGGTTCTCTCCATTCGTGTCATCGACCTTTTCGAGTCCAACCACACACGCACGCGCCCGCGACATCGAAAAATATTGTTTTTAAAAGTGCGCAAAAATATTCTCGGATTGGGTCGAAAGTTGGCATGCGGTCTTGTTATATTGTAGGTAGACCACCTGCCAAGTTTCGTCGCAATCAGAGGTCGTTTGATACCCCATCGGTCAACCGTAGCGGCTCCGTCATCGGATATATTAGCGGACGTTTCGGTATTTCAAAATCATGTCACGGGCCACCAACCTCCCTCTCTGCGCAGCCCACACCCCCTCTCCACAGCCCACAAAGCCTATCCTAGCCCCCCTCCGCTTCCGGACGTCCGATCGAGATCGTACGGTCTAAACCGGGTCAAAACCCCCTAACCCTAGCCTCTCCTACTATAAATAGATGCCTCCTCTACCAAAACTGGCTTCCCCTAGCCTCTCCATCATTTTCCGCGCCGGCCCCGTCCCCCGCCGCCACTTGTCGCCGCAAAACCCACCTGCGCCGCCGCCCTCCACCAGTCCTTGGCCGCCACGTCGCCCTCAGCCCGCCCAGCCAGCCGCAGGCCCGTCGGGGCCCAAATCAGCCCGCCCGAGCCCATCTGGACGAGCCGCCGCCCGAGGCTCCTGCCTCCGCCCCTGCCATGGAGACGAGCTCCCTTGCGTCATCGCCCCGCCTCCTCGAGCTCTCCTCGTCAGCCCCGCCACCGGCCGGCCACAGGACCTGCCGGGGCCTCGCCGGAGATGCCCGTCGCCCACGTCGGAGCCTCGTCGTCGTCGGGTCGCCCTCGCCGTACCTTGCCTTCCCTCTCTTCTTTCTCCTTTCTTCTTGTCCTTTCCTCTAACCACCAAGGCCCCTGCCCTGCAGATCCACCGAGCGCTGCCGCCACCTGAAATGGACGGATCCGGAGGGCCTTCTTGCAGATCCGCCGTTCCCCGCCGTCCATGGCCTCCTCCGCGCCCAAGACCGTGCCCCCTCGAGCTTGCTTCGTCCCATGGCGGCCGCGTTGACTTTGTCCCTGCCCTCGCTCTCGTTCAGATCGAGCAGAGGCGCAGCCAACTGCGCCGCCCGACCGCACGTGAGCCACAGCCACGCACCGAGCCCCGCTGACCTGCCCTCGTGGGCCGGCCCACCTCGGCCACCATCGCCGGCCCACCTCGCCTCTCCGACCGACCGGCCAGATCTGGCCCATGGTGAGCTTCACCTAAATCCCGCCTAGTGCACTCCTTAGATCAGGGCCATTGACGTTTTTTTTGTTTAATTACAGTTAAAATGCATGTCTTTAAAATGCCAAGTAGTATTTAACCGTGCACCGTATTGAAATATTTTATATATGTAAAATGATTAGAATTTCGTGTAGGATCGCAATATCCAATTTTCATGCATGTTTTAAAATGTTTAACTTGCTGTTTTCTTGTATTTTGCATAAATGTCATGAATTGCCTTGCGCATTAATATTTAAGCGTGCATCCGAATTAAACAAACCTTATATGTAAAATTAGTAGCATTTTTATATGCCTTTTTCATGTATGCTAAAATATTTGATGTGTTGGTTGCATTTATTTTGCATACATAACTTGCTAAAATGGGTTATGTCCTATTCTCGCATAATTGGTGTGTCATTGTTTCTTTAATAAAACCAACATATTATATATGATTTTGGGGTAGGAAATCCATTGAATTCATATGTGCAATTAGTTTTGCCATTCGAGTAAATTTGTGTGCATGTTATTTTTGCTGTGATGCCGTTTTGTTATTTTCGTGTGATTTAATACATTCATGATATGAAATAATTTTCAACATGAGATATGCCCTTGGACATGTGTGCTAGGCCCTGGTCATTTTGTTTGCTATAGAAATGCATGTTTAGGTGTTATTTTCTTGTTGCCAACATGCTATAAAATACTGCTGTTTTGAGGGTCCAAAATATTTCTAAGTCTGAAACTGAGTTATTGTGTTGCCATGTTGCCATGTGATTTGCTATTGATCTAGGAGTCTTTTGTGGTTGCTCCCAAGGAGTCTTTTGTTAAGCATGTTGTTGTCTACCAGTTTGTGTCTTTTGATGCCATGTATAGGATTTGCATCATAGCTATATTCATTGTCCAACATGTCAATCTGTTAAAAATTGTTGCACATGTCTACTCTAATTTTCACTAAGTCTGAGAATCTGTTTTCTTCATAATACCATATTGTGTTGATGCTAGCTAAGATTCCATGCATAATTAGGCCTTGCCACCATCGAATGAATTGTAGTGCATCATGTCTACTACCATGCTGTTAAGTTTCATGCCAGTATATGACCTGTAGCATATAGTTTTACTGCTGCCAATATGCCTCCGTGAAAATCTGCTATGTTAAAAACTGTTATTTTCACTAAGTCCTAATCTGCTATATTTTGTTGCCATGTTGTGAGCTTCCTACCGTGTGATCCATGCCTCTTTTGAGTATGATATGTGAAGATGAAATGATGTGTGTGTTATATGCTACTTCCCCATGCTTAGTTTGTGCATTTTAGAATCTTGTAGCTTGTTGTTTTCATGCGTGCAATATGCTACGTTGCTGTTTTGGGCAGATTTGAACTAAAACTTGTGTTGGTTGTTGTGGTTGAACCGTAGCTCCGTTTTGGACATGCTATACATGAAATTTGCTTAGAATATCATGTAATTTCATAATATCTTGCTGCATTCATGATTTGAAGTGCTTGGGGTTGACATTTTCATGCGTTTTGCATTCATGGCATATTATCTTGTGATGGTCATATCTTTTAGACCGTAGCTCCGTTTGAGATGTTCCATATATGTAAATCGACTAGAATGACGTGTAGAATTGCATGGTATACTTTATATTCCTGTTTAATAAATATAAAACATGATTAGTTCAGATCTGGACCAATTTCGAAATTAACATATGAGGTCATTTCGGAAATGCTATATGTTGTTTCCGGCCTCATTTAAACTTGCCTAGATGTGTAGTTTACTTATGCTTCACCTGTTGCCATGTTTAACAACATTTAATATTGTCGTGTACCTTAACGAGAGTGAACTAAATATTCGAATGTGGAGTTTCGTCAATATGCAACTCGTTGCATATTGAGCTTCACTTAATGTGTAGAAATTGATTGTTGTGCTTTGTCATGTCATGCATAACATGCATCATATTTGAAGTGCATTATGTCATGCATATGTTGTGGTGTTTCGTGTGTTGATTGTTTGTTTTCGGATTGCTTCTTCTCGATAGAGTTCCGAAAGCGTTCGGTGTGTGAGGATTCGTTCGACTACGTTGGGTCGTCTTCATCATGGATTCGTTCTTCTTCCAAGCGGGATCTCAGGCAAGATGACCCATTTCCCTGGATACCATTACTATCATTGCCATGCTAGATGTCTCGTTTCTATCGCTTGTCTCGATACCTACCACTTGTATGTCAAGCCTCCCAAATTGCCATGAAAAGCCTCTAACCTCTCCACATCCCAGCAAAACATTGTTTGGCTATGTTACTGCTTGCTCAGCCCTTCTTATAGCGTTGCTAGTTGCAGGTGCAATGTTTCCATGTGCCAACATGGATGTTTTTGTTATATCACAATATTATTGCTATTTAATTTAATGCACATATATACTTGGTAAAGGGTGGAAGGCTTGGCCTTTTGCTCGGTGTTTTGTTCCACTCTTGCCACCCTAGTTACTTGTGTACCGGTGTTATGTTCCATAATTGAGCGCTCCTAACATGCTCGGGGTTGTTATGGGGACCCCCTTGACTTTCGTTTTAGGATAAAACTTGTCTGGCAAGGCCCAACTTTGGTACTACATTTGCCCAACATAATAATACTGAACACCGTTACTAAAGCATAGGGCGTCATGAACCCGAGGAGTTAATTCAACATAATACAGGGGGGCCAGTGCTGCTGGTGCTGGTCCAAAACAGAGCCGTGTGCGGGGCCAACCCGGGGCAACTCGGGAGATGTCTATCAGGCCACTGTACGCTGTGCTTATCCGCCGTGTCCTGAGAACGAGATACGTGGCTCCTATCAGGATCGTCGACACGTCGGGAGGCCTTGCTGGATTTGTTTTACCTTTCTCGAACGTCTTGTGCGAGGAATTCCGAGAATACTTCGGGCTATCTCGAGGTTGCGGTTTTCCAATGGAATTGCCTAGGAAGATCACGAGATTCGTGGTCGAGGTTATTCCCGCTGCGTGTGGTTAGTTTGTGATGGATGAGTTGGAGCACCCCTGCAGGGTTTAATCTTTCGGAAAGACGTGCCCGCGGTTACGTGGCAACTTGGAAACTTTGTTTAACACCCGGTCATAGCAAACTTGAAGTAAACTCAAATAAAATACACCAACCGTGTGCGTAACCGTGACTGTCTCTCCTCGTGAGTCCTTATCCGAGAGAGAACACGGTGGGGTTATGTTTGACGTAAGTAGGTGTTCAGGATCTCTTAGAGATCATTACTAGTTCACGTCCGTTTATTCGACAATCATCCCCCTTTATTCTTGTACTCGTAAGTTAGCCACTCAAATAAATGCTTAGTGCTTGCTGCAGCCTCACCACTTAACCATACCTCTCCCATTAAGCTTTAATAGTCTTGATACCCTTGGAAATGAGATTGCTGAGTCCTCGTGGCTCACAGATTACTACAACAACAGTTGCAGGTACAGGTAATGCGATGATATGACGTGAGCGCGATGTTTGTTTGATTTGGAGTTCTTCTTCTTCTTCATCGATCTAGGATGGGTTCCAGGCGGCAGCCTGGGATAGCAAGGATGGATGTCTTTTTATCGTTTGTTTTCGTCCGTAGTCGGACCCTGCTCTTTCGTATGATATTTGGATATGTTGTTGTATTGATGTGATATTGATGTAGCTTGTGGTGAGTGTAAGCCAATTCCATATACTCATCTCTTCTTTACATGTACTTGTAATGATATCCATTCTTGCGAAACGACGAGATGCGCTTCTATCCCTGTCGAGACCCTCGTGCCAAAATAAGGATAGGATCGCATCTTGGGCGTGACACATCGGCAGGGAAGGAAGTTCTCATAAAGTCGGTAGCCCAAGCCATACCGGTCTACTCCATGTCATGCTTTCGACTGCCTCGTGGTTTGTATGATAATATTACATCTATTATTCGCCAATTTTGGTGGGGCGGCAAGCGTGGGAAATGGAAGCCAGCTTGGGTATCATGGGATGTTATGACAAAACCTAAGTTCCTTGGTGGTATGGGTTTTAGAGACATGGAGGTTTTTAACCTTGCTTTACTATGTCGGCAAGCCTGGAGGCTTTTGGTGGAGCCAACCTCCCTGAGTGCAAAAATACTCAAAGCTGCCTACTTCCCAAACTCAACATTTTTGGAGGCGGAACTGGGAAGCCGACCATCACAAATCCGGAGATCAATCCTTGATGGGAGAGAAGTATTAAAGCAAGGGGTAATTAAGTGCATTGGCAATGGTCAAACTACCAACATTTGGGACACGAATTGGCTACCTCGAATGGGACCCAAGCGCTCGATCACAGCGATCACAAATGACCGACCTACTCTTGTGTCGGAGCTTATTGATGGGACCACAGCGACTTGGAAGGAAGAGCTGATACGAGCAACATTCATACCTGTCGATGTGGAAACAATTCTAGCGATCCCGCTATGCACGAGGTTCGTGGAAGACTTCTGGGCTTGGTCGGCAGAGAGGAACGGGACCTTCTCGGTCCACTCAGCATACCGAATGGTGATCAGTGCCCGAGAGCACTGGGAGAATGGGACGGAGGAACAGGGAGGAGAATCCAGACTAGCTACGACGAGCAACGACCGGACTAAGTTGTGGCATATCACGGTACCATCTAAGCTGAAGGTGTTCTTATGGCGTCTTGCTCGACACTCAATGCCAACGATGGATTTGCTAAGTCACCGTCACATGGCTGACTCTAAACTCTGCGTGTTGTGTGGGCAAGAGGACCCGTGGAGGCACGCACTCATGGAGTGTACCATGTCGAGATGCATCTGGTCCCTAGCGAAGGACGAGCTAGTCGAGAAGATGAGCCTTAATTTGGACCCGAGCGCAAGGAATTGGTTGTTCACAATGCATGATGTCCTATCTTAGCAGGATTTTGTGTTGATGACTGTTACACTCTGGGCGGTGTGGAGGACCAGGAGGAAAGCTATATACGAGGATGTGTTCCAAAGCCCTCAATCGGTAAACATGTTCATCCAGTCTTTCCTTTCAGAGTTACATGTGATAAAGGAACACCGAAACACCCCACCTAGGCAGGCAGTGGTACGGAGCTCCCAATGGATCCTCCCCGGGACTCATGTTCAAAGTGAACGTTGATGCGGCTGTGTCAACTAATCAGAGACGAGGGGTAGCTGCTGCTATCTGTAGGGATCATACTGGTCTTTTTCAGGGGGCGTCTGCAATTGTCTTCAAAGATATATGTGATCCAACTACGCTTGAAGCTTTGGCGATTCGTGAGGCCCTAGCCCTGGCGGATGATCTTAATCTGCAAAATATACATGTGGCGTCGGACTGCAAGGTGGTGGTGGATGATATCAAGCAAGGAAATCCACCATCCTATGGAGCGATATTGCATGAAATCATAGAACATAGAAACTCTTTCACCTCTTGTAATTTCGTTCATGAGTTTAGGAGCTCGAATTTCGAGGCTCGCAATTTAGCGAAGCATGTCATTAGATTTGGGGTTGGACGCCATGTTTGGTTAGTCAACCCCGGAGACCTATCCTTTGTACCTGCCAACATTGGTCACAGTTAAATAAAGCTTCGCGAGATTGTCTCAAAAAAAAGAACCCAACTTCGGCTTTTCTCAGCTAAAAAAAAAACTTTGACTTTTCTCAACAACAACAAAGAAATACCAACTTCGACAGGAAAGGGAGCACCTTGTAACCGCATGTCTTGTTTGGGGTATTTCCTATACGGCGGCTTAAGCGCTATAAGGTGTATTGTTTTCCGTGCAAGTCAACCATTGAAATGTTTGACCAACATTATACAATAAACTAACAACATCTGCAATACCAAATAGATAAAATATGAAACTACTTATCATGATGAATCAAATGATATAATTTTTGTATTGTGGATATTGATTTTTTTTAAGAAAAATCGGTCAAACATGACGTCGTTTGACTTTTGAAAAAACAAATACACAACGGAGGGAGTATTTCACAACTTGGTGCACCCCCCTCCCCCTCCACTCCTGGACCGGCCCATCAACTTTTCTTTATTTTTTAAAAAAGAACAAAAAGCGTGCGTGAGCTAGCGAGGGGCATAATTCGTACCTCCTGTACCGGTGCTAGCTATGGTAGCCAACCAAGTAGCCCCGGCCCCCAAATCAGCACGTATTAGGCAGCCGATCGACCAGTGAAAAAAAGTAAAATCAGTCAAGAACCGATCAACCTATGGCGGACGGCTACCCTCGCTCGCTCGTTGGCTTCCTTGTGTTTTTCTGATCGCAAGTCATAAGCAATCGTGCCTGGTCGTCATCGTGGTAGACTAGGAGTGCCTGGCGGCCCGCCGGGCGAAACGGCGTCGCTAACCCCGCACATCATATGGGTGTCATCAACATCGAGCGTTGGAGTTAGCACTGGGAGGCGGAGAGGAGGAGGGGACCGGTCGTGAAGTGCAAGAAGAAGGCGTGCAAGGGTGAAGATGAGAGCCTGCCATGGGATGCGGCGATGGTGAGGACAAGAAGAAAGGGTAAATGGATCTGATCTGATTTGATTTCTTGCACCAGTTTTATTTACGTTGGAGCTGTAGATCAGATGCCTAGGGGTAAACTGAGAGTCATTACATTATTCTTGTTGATAGATTTAACAGTTCTTCATTACTCCAGAAATATTCAATCGGGCCAGCTAAATTCCTTTCTAGAGGAAAAGACCACAAGAACTCATTTCAACTACTCCCTCTGTCGAATAACGTGAGATATTTTTTGAATAGTAATTAAAAATAATGGGGTGAAAACATCCTAATTTATTAGATATAGCAACTAGAGAGTAGCAACCGTGCACGCATGTGAGCGATGAAACCAACATTTCCCAAAAAAACAATAACGAACATGATGTGTTATTTCTACAAAAACTGGAGTCCCAATTGAGATTTCGCTCCGGGGTCCCAAATCTCTCGAGACGGCCATGCAACCAAATGACCAACCCGAATGTTATTAATTACATCTTTATATTCTTTTTTTTATTTTTTTTCTTTCTTGAAAATGAGTCATGTTTTTTTTCAAAATCCGGTGAACTTTTTCCGAATATGCGAACTTTTTTCAAAAATTGATGAACTTTTTTAGATTTGTAAACTATTTTTGAAATTTGATGATTTTTTTTAAAAAAAATTGAAAATTTGATGACCTTTTCAAATATGATGATTTTTTCTAAAATCAATGATTTTTTTTCAAAACATATAAAGTTTTTTCAAAAAATTAAAGTTTTTATAAAATCGAAAAACTTTTTTCAAATTCACAAAATTGTCTCAACATTACACAGTTTTTCGACTTCATGATTTGTTTTATTTTTTTCGTGTACCAATTTTTTTAATTAAACTATATAAAACCAGCGGCCATGTCACTTTGCGAATTGGAAAAAGAGGACAACGATCCTTGTTTTTTTAAGACAGGAAGACAAAGAATCTCCTTAGTGTAGCGAGGCAAGAGAGTGGTAGCCTTTTCTTGGGCCGGCCCAGACGTGCACCAAGCGTGAGCGCTGATTTTCCTAGCTGGCGTCAAGGTGCTGACTAGGAGGGGCAATCCCTATATGGCACTTCAGGCGTCCGTTATAAGCCATTTTTGCTAGCAGGTGCTTTAAGCGCACACCCCTCTCCCGTGCTTGGGCCGGCCTGCCTGTTTTTATTCTATCTTTGTTAAAACTAAAGAAAAAAAAGGCATAGCGAGGCAAGAGAGTGGCGGCCTTTTCTTGGGCTGGCCCAGATGTGCACCGCACGTGAGCCCTGATTTTCCTTGCCGGCGCCAAAGGTGCGGACTAGGAAGGGCAATCCTTATTTGGCGTTTCAGATGCCTGTTATAGGCCATTTTGCTAGCGGGTGCTTTAAGCTCACACCCCACCTCCCGTGCTTGGGCCGGGCTATCTATTTTTATTCTATTTCTATTAAAACTGAAGACAAAAAGGTGCGCGGTGACGGATTCAAACCTAGGACCTGAAGCCTCACAGGGCAACGCAACAACCACTCGAACAACGAACCCCATTTGACAATTTACTTCGTTTTTCACCTTTTATTCTTTCTACAGATCGCGATGCCCGCGTTTTTTTATTTTTCTTATCTTTTCTCTGTTTCTCTTTTGTTTTCTTTTTCTTTTGCAAATGCGTGAACTTTTCTCAATTGTCGCTATTTCAAACCGATGTACTCCTTTTCAATTTTGTGAACTTCTTCTAGAATGGATGAACTTTTTAAATTCCGATGAACTTTTTCTAATTTTATAAAAAAACAAAGCCAATGAACTTTTGAAAAAACTTGATGAACTTTTTTTGAACTCGATTTACTTTTTAAAAAAAATTCAATGAACTTTTTTCAAATTTGATGAACATTTATTCAAATCAATAAATTATTTTCCGAAATGTGATGTACTTTTTTTCAAGTTCGTGAATTATTTTTCAAAACATACGTATCCTTTTAAAATATGTGGACTTTTTTTCAGATTACCGTGATTTTTTTTTCAAAATTTATGAACAAATTTTCAATTTCGTGAACCTTTTTTGTATTCACATTTTTTTTGTTTTTTAGAAAAGTCAATGGTTGAACGGTCAACTGGTCAACCATCGACCGGTCAACCCGTGGCCGAGCAAATTCGACGGGAGGGGCGAGCGGCAAGGCAGCCTTGAAAGTTGGCCAGCCCAGTTTGTAGGGCGCGTGGGTGCCGGTTCTCCTAGTCGGCCTTTAAGGCGACGACTAGGAGGTCCCACTAGGAGGTCCCCCTATTTAGCACATTTAGATACATTATAACTGAGCACCTTTTCAGCCCTCCCACGCTATTAGCATTCACAGCCATCCGATCATCACTTTTAGTAATTTCTGGCCGTCAGATTAGCTCTTAACCCACGTCCGCTCCCTCCAATCGTGCTGGGCCGCTGTTCTGGTGACAATTTTGAACGTCAGGTTAATTGGGCTGGCCGCTGCTGTGGTGATATTTATCTGGGCCAGGATCCTCCGAAGGCAGCCCATGTAGCGCTGCACGCCCCTGGGTTGCTGGATCGCTCGCGTGCCCTAACCACACCGGCACACCCCATCCCCTCCGACCTCCCTCCTCTCATGCCTCTTGCTCTCCTACGCAGACGGCGCCTTAGCTTCCCACGGCCGTCTCTTCGTCTCCCACGTAGATGGCAACGAAGAAGGCGACGCGAAAGCTTTCCGAGTCTTGTCGCAGCCGTCCCGCGCGCACACCGCCTCCGCCAGTGCCGGGAACGCCCGATCCCCATGGTCCCCTCGCCGCTGTCTAAGAAGCGCAGCGGCGACGAATCCAATCCAGATCCACTGGTTTCAGAAGTCAATACCCCAGTTCCTCTCCCTTCTCAATCCTTTTCTATTCACGTACACATTGTTCTTTTAAGGTATGCAATAAATTTTGGGATCCTGGTTGTTCTTTTGATTGACATGTCGATTTGGAGTTTAACATGCCTGTACGTCGAGTCTTGCCAGGTGACCGTGGACATGGAGAAGGAAGTTTCAGAAAAGAAAGTGGTGATGACCTGGTATCTGCGTTAACCCCATCAGAGAGGAAAGGTTGCATGCAGTTTGATAGATTGCGTGAATTCTAATCGTTTCCTATATGTATACATTTTTTGCATGATGATTTTATCTGTCCTTTCCATTAGTCATTTTCCTCATGTAGTCTATATGTGGGCAGATAAATGTTTTGTGTTGGCCGGCAATCTGGTATTGCACCCTAAAGGCCTGAATTGAAATACTGCATTCTATTATCTTAGTAATGGGATCTGGGTTAATAGTGCTTGAAAGCAGTGTACACAGTATAATTAGAAACTTGGTATGTTGTATGCATATTTCAGAATTTCATGGTTTGTGGTAGATACTCATATGTCGTGGAAAACATTTTCAACACTTTGTATAATTAGAAATATGGTTTAATCAAAACATAGGATCACCCATTTCAAAATGTATTTTCAAGTCAAACTCAAATGTAAATTACTTGTGCCTCTCGCGTCGAAGCAATGGCAGCAACACATTATAGATATATTGAATTTTTTAGTACTGCCTTGTCCGTTTTGACATATTTACTCTTTCCTTTCTTCTACTACATAATCAAAAATAAAAAGTTGCCCTCGGTAGATTTTTCAACCATTATATCACTGCATCATGATCTTTGCAAGATGATGAGACCATAGAATCTATATTCAGATGATAACTTTCAGCTTAACATGCTCGATTTTGAGCAGTGATATCTTAATATGAGCTGACCCAGGTCCTCTTAACGTATCATATCATGCACTGATGCTTTTCTTTTGTAATTTGCTGCTAATATTGCTCTATTGCTACGTGTGTGGCTGTGTTTTTAAGTTTGACGTTTGTTGGTCTTGAATGAAAGTATAATGAGAACATATGGGATCCTAAGCAACATATTGGCTCATTGCGACGACAACTACATTCACAAGTGTGGTAGGTTTTCCATCTCATTTCCAATTTCTCAAGCAGAAAAATATTGCTTCTTAATCGAAAAAAAATGAGCATACATGTGGTGTTTCTTGGACTTGATTTTCTATCCTGAATTGGACAATGAGATGTTGAGTGTAAGCATTGTGCAAGTATCTAATATTCCACCTGTTAATTCATAATAAGGTCTCTGAATGTCTGTTCTATCACTTGATAGGTGATTCACACTGCTTTCTGGTATGAGATTGCATGCCAGAAATCAAGATGGAAGTGTGTAACAATTGCATTGCACGAGTCGTCTCAATGATATTCACATTTTTGTGATTATGCAGAACTTGTCCTTATTTTCTCCTTTCTTTCGTTGTTTAAAAAAAAATATTCTGGACATATTGTTGAGCATCCTTTGGCGAAACAAGACCATTTGTTCATTGCAATGTCCCAGGTGGGCTAGAGAGATATGGAGGCTCAGATGATAACTTTATATGCAAGAAATACCAGATTATTATGAGCGTATAATTTTTGCATTAATATTCATGTGTTTTTCCTTTGCTATACTACGCTACACATGATTTTAAGAGCATGATGATTTGCATGCATCCTCTTCCCTTTAGGTGTCGCAATGTATTAGTGAGGTTCCACATCAAAGGTGCAGATGATGTTGTTATATTTTAGCCCATCGATATGTCATAAGATACTTTATTTATTTTGTATTTGCCTTGCAATTTTTGCAAATCTTCATGAATGATATGATCTTCTCAAATAAATATCTTGCAACTAAGAAAACAATTTAGGTTATGACAGTAATGATTCTCTCAAAACGTTTCTCAGTTGTGCGTTTCCTTATTTTCCTCACACTTTGCTACTCATGGTTTGATGAGCATGATGACTTTCAGGATTTTCCTTTTAGGTGTTGCAAGGTGTTGATGATGTTCAGTTTAACCGCTGCAGAACATATGCCCCCTTTGATATCGATCTTTCATGGTAAATTTGAAAAATTATATGTTATTGTCATCTGATCTTTTTGGGTTATGCCTTTAGAAACAATTGATTCACTTTAATTATGAACCCGTGTTCAGTTATAACTTTTGTTCTAATACTTGTATCTTTCATCTTACGCATGATGTTACTTGCTATATTATTTATGTTGTACTGGCTGGGTGCTTTTCTGTTTGGACCTTATTTATTTCGTGCAGTTCCAACAACACTCTTTTCCATGCTGATTTCTTTTGCTAAGGTTCTTCATGTATCAAGTGGAACTGTCAGTACGGTCTATTACTTTCTTACCTGAAGCATTCCACCAGGTTGCTACTGAACAAAACAAACAAACAAAAATGAAAAATCTGATTACTACATATCCCCACAACTGCATTTATGGTAGTATGTAGTATATTGTTATTTCATTTCTTAACTAATTATAATCCTTGTTAGCACTCTCCACATGAATATGTAGCAGTCCACAAGAAATGGCCAGGTGCACTAGGCTTGCCCAATTCGTTGTTTCTCAACATGGTGGCTCTTTGTTAGATGATTGTGAAGATTTCATTAATGCACCATGTATACATTATAATGCTTATTATATGTTTTGGCAGTACTGATTAGTTGTATTTACTCTCAACATTGTTTTGTATGTTGTTATACCAAGCTAATTTTTATCTGTGAACCTTTGCTTTTATTGAGTGTATATGAGATTTATTGAATGTATGTATGGCCATGTATGAAAATTTAATATGTACTCCCTCCTTCCCATTTTTTAGCCGTATTAGCTTTTGCATGCAGTTCCAATATGTAAGGCGTATGCAGTCGGTCTCCTCTCTGGAGTAGTTATAAAGGATTGATGATTTCTTGAAGAGGTCACAAGAGATCGTGCATGCCTCCCTTTTTTTCTTCGAGTTGTGGGTGCTTCCCGCCAAGAATGGCTCAACTAACGATGATTGGTGCGTTAATTGTCGTGTAAAACTATAATATGCCTAACAATATTGAAGGAGGGAGTATCACGTAATCATGTAATTATATATTTATGAAAATTCATATAATTTCATTGTACAAATAGACGGGCGCGGCAACGCGCGCCAACAATGATCTAGTAAGTCGCAAAATAGCACGTACCCCCATCCCTGTTACATATGTTTGGACAGGCTCACTAACCTTCCCAGACCGTTTTGTTTTTTAGAAATTTGTGTGTTTTCTCTATCATTTTTTCTGCTTTTTCAGTTTTCGTTCTTTCATTTCCGTTTTCATTTTTCGTTTTTTATTTTCTATGCTGAATTTTCTTTTTTTCCTGTTTGTTTTCTCTTCTCTTTTTATTTTTTTATTTTTTTATTTTCTATTTCATTCCCTTTTCTTTTTTAACTTTGTGAACTCAAATTCGTGGACATTTTTAATTCATGGACATTTGTTTTTAAAATCGTGACAATTTTTTATTGTGAATTTAAAAATAAATAAAAGTAGAACATTTAAACAACATAAATGTAGTTTGTCATAATTTGATAGCTTTGAAAACAAAGCATTTTTTGCACTGAATAGTACATAATATAAGTTGGGCTTTAGTTTTGGCTGATTGTAACGTTGATGCCAAATTAATCATTTTTGTATCTCGAGTAATGTTTCAGATTTGGATATGAAAATTTATGACAATATACATTGATGTTGCGTCAGTGTGCTATTTTAGAAACCTTGGGTTTTCGGAGCATTGGATTCTCACCATCGGTTTCATACTCAAGACAACATTCTCGCTCCCACTTCATCAACCCTCGCTTTCGCGGTTGCTTCCCTCTAAGGTAGAATGTCCCCTACCAATGCATTCTGACATCCCGTACCTTCAACGCAACACTTAGCCCTTCTCTCTCTCCCTCTCTCTCTCTCTCCCTCTCTCTCTCTCTCCCTCAAAGGCGTCTAATTTCATAATCCAATTTGGAAAATTGGCTAGAAGTTGTAACTCTAGCTGAAAGAAATCCCCCACTCAAGTTAGGGCCTGAAAATCAACCAAAGAATGAAAGTAATATGCAACGGAGATCGGGTACAACAACATTAACTGCATATCAGTCAAGCAAAAGCACTTGATCTAGTAAAATCAATAGGGAAATCGACTTCAAAACAAGGAAAAGGCGCTATAACATAAACTAGCTTATAAAGTAGAAATGTTCGAAGAACTTCCTTGAACTACAACCAAGGCAAATCTCTACTACTGATATCGGAGGCCAGTGTCTAGGAATAGGAGCCGTCAAAGGAAAGGCGAGAAACCTTAACTTTGACAATATCCCGACCCGTAGAAAAAACAGAAGGAAGATCTACTAAAGATTTTGATGCCTCGGTCTTTGCAAAACATTGATGTCGAATTAGTCATTTTCGTATATCAAGCAATATTTCGAATTTTGATATGAATTTTTGTGACAACATGCATTTATGTCGTGTCTAATGTGCTTCAAATGTTTTTACCGGTTTGTTTGCTCGTTGCGCTCCGTCGTTTCCAACCGTTGATGTGTGGGCCCTTGTAGTCAGCTCTAGATCAATCTCTTAAGGCTATGCATAGAGTGTGTATCGAACGTGTCACGTTCGTAGCCCAGTGGCAAGAGCCACACTCTGTCACTAAAACATCCGGGGTTTGTGACCCGCAGGGTAGTGGAGTTTAAGCCCGCATTTTTCCTTTTATGCATCACACTGACATGTGGGCCCCACCGGGACCCACCTGTCATTCTCATATCTCTACCCACACTCTATCCACGTGGCACCGATGGCCCATTGTCATACTCAATGGTTGTAGGATCCTAGGTGACCATAGTTGCTAGGGCATATTTCTCCCTTAGTAGTTTTGGTGATTGATGACAATGCAATTTGTGGACTAACCGTGTGCTTGAGCATTTTAGATATTATGTGTTCGCACGAGACGGTTTGTACCCCTCGGTGGTGAAGAGTGAAGACGGTTGTTTCTGTCGATTTCTTTATCGGTGGTTCTTGAGTTGTAGGACAACCGTACTGTTAAGAGGGGATACGCATTGGAAAGTTATGGGTGGAATCTGTGGGATCGAGAAGAGGCGTCTAGAGGGGGGGGGGGTGAATAGACACTTAACAAGACAAATGAGCAATTTTTAGTTCACTTGGAAATTAGGCAGATTTTGCACAAGTTAAGTTGCATCCAATGATTCCTACACATGCATACCTAGAGATTAAGCAGCGGATAGTAAACATCATGCATTTACAAGAAACACAAAGGATGGTAGAGTAGAAAGATCAAACGCAATTAAGACTCGAAGATTTTTTTCCATGGTTTTGATAGGTGGTGCTATCGTACGTCCACATTGATGGAGGCTTCAACCCACAGAGGATAACGGTTGCGCGAGTCCACGAAGGGCTCCACCCACGAAGGGTCCACGAAGAAGCAACCTTGCCTATTCCACCATGGTTTACGTCCATGAAGGACTAGCCTCACTCGGGGTAGATCTTCATGAAGTAGGCGATCACCTTGCCCTTACAAACTTCTTGGTTCAATTCCACACGATCCAGAGGCTCCCAAACGACACCTAACCAAATTAGGAGACACCACTCTCCAAAAGGTAATAGACCGTGTATATATGATGAACTCCTTGCTCTTGTATTTCAAAAGATAGTCTCCTCAACACTCAATCACTCTCTCACAGGATTTGGCTTGATGGGAGAAGATGATTAGGTGGAAAGCAACTTGGGGAGGCTAGAAATCAAGATTCATATGGTTGGAGTGGAAGATCTTCATCTCAACACATGAGTAGGTTGTTCTCTCTCAGAAAATGAATGGTGAAAGTGTTGGCTTGTTCCGAATGCCCTCTCTACGAATGAAAGGGGTGGAGGGGTATAAATAGCCTTCTCCAAAAATCCAACCATTACAACATTATTTCCCAACTCGATGGAACCGATGTAAAAACTCGGTTACACCGACTAGTGCAAAGGCTACAACTTTTGGGTTCTGAGTGAGACCGATAGGAACAACTCGGTGAGACCTATTCGGGTGACCTAGGGCAGATCCAAAACTCGGTGGCACCAAAATGAAAAACTCAGAAATTTGAAAGTTTAACACTTCGATTACAGAGAGTTGGCAACCACTTTTCGGCTGTACCGAACCAAGTCTTGGTGGTACCGAGATGCTAGGGTTTTGGCTCCGGGTTCTGTCTTGGCAAACTCGGTGGGTCCGATATGAGAAAGTTGGTGGCACCGATTTTGGAAGTTTGGATTTTGGACAGAATATTTTTGTGAGAGTTTGGTTGAGGCTTTTGGTGGCAAATCTCTAAGCACTTGAGCAACCAGATCATTATTAATACCTCATCCCCTTTTAATAGTATTGGCTTTCGTATGGACTCAAATGTGATTGCTCACATAAAGTAAAATGTAGATTCTTGAGGCTTGAAGCTCTTGCCAATTACATTCCTTTCCATTTTGGGATCCTTCCCACAATTCCCAGCCAATCCTCTCTTTGGACTTCATGTGAAATAAACTAGATAAAACTGTTAGTCCAAGAGACAATGTATGTTGATTATCAAAACCTCCAAGGGAGCATATGTGCTTTCAATCTCCCCCTTTTTGGTAATTGATGACAACATACAATCGAAGCTTCAAATTAAAATGTGCAGTGGTATATGATAGCTTTGAGAGACATATGACTAAAGCAAGCTCCCCCTACAAGTGTGCAATTCCTTTTAAGGAATAGTTGCTTTTGGAATGCATGAACACACACATGGTAGAGAAGACATGACAAGTCATATGTAACTTGGCTATATGCATCAAACATATATGTAAATCAATTATGTTCATGTTCATGACTCACTCTTGCAAACAATATGTGCAAGAAGCAAGAGATTGTCCTGAACATGAAGAAGATGCATATACTTACCTTCAAATACTAGAGCATTCTAATTAGAGAAACATACTTGAGAAAACAGGGTTAGATAAGACAAGAATGTTTCTTTCATACAAATGGAAGAGATTTCAAATGTACAAAGAAATGGAAGACATGTAGGAAATAGTATTCTCTTAATATTGACATGTCTCCAAGAATGAAAAGAACTTTCTCCCGTGAGTATGAATTTTCTTTCTTCCTCTCCCCCTGAATCTTAGCATGTAGATATTGGGAGTTGGTAGGGTGAGACAAGTCTAACACACGTAGTTAGTCAAATCCACATCACATAGTCTCTCTCCTTAAAGATAGTCTCGATTGATTTCTCCCCCTTCATGTTTCTCCCCCTTTGGACATATTTAAGCTTTGATATTTCTCCCCCTTTGCCATCAATTTCCAAGAAGGGTCATAGCGTAAGGGATCCTAGAGAGAAGGGTCATAGAGAATGGTCTTGAAAAATGTTTAAGATTTGGCAATGAAATCTGGTGAAAGCAAATATCAGATGCTCCGAGATAGATTGAATCGGTAAGACCGAAATGACTTATGAGACCCAGAAAGACATCAGTGGCACCGAAGTGGTTCATGTCAGTTGTACCGAAGAAGCACCATGTAGTGAAACTGCTATATCAGTGTGTGAGAACCCGGAATTAACGTCCAGACCCTCCTGTGTATATTTGTCAACCCCAGGATCATTGTTGACAACACAACAAAATGGTATCATTGCACAATGCATAAACGTATTACAAGTTTAATAAATCTTGCCTCAAGGCATACATAGGAAAATGTCCCATGACATTTATTACATTCAGAAAACAGCGGTAAGTACAATGCTTAGCGACTCCATCTTTGCCACAGGCAGTCGATGTAGTCCACGTGACCTCACTCCTACGGATCGCCATAGTAGTCGTAGTCATCATCTTCATATTCATGGAACTCTGTTGTTCAACAAAATTATTGACATGAGTACGTTACGTACTCAACATGCCTCCTTCGGAGAAGGTCCTAACAGCTACATGTGGCTTCAAAGGAAGGCTCTATGGCATCATTTGCATAAAAGCTATTTTTGTTTGAAAAATATAGTAGTTGGATAAAAGCTGTTTCAGATGAAAACATGTTTTATCTCTAGAATAACTTTCATTAAAGTGAGGATCCTCGATCAACTCACGCTCATCATAGGTTCCAAGAATAGGGGCAAAGAGGCAATAAGCAATGCAGGTCCCGTATGTCAAGAAAGCTTCATGTGTCGTCCATGACCGTGGACACTGCTATTCGAATAGTTTTACACTCTGCAGAGGTTGTACACTTTGCCCACACGACACAATCTCGTCTTGTTGCCACCAGCCGTCGCTAGCGTAGTACACCATTCGGTATACTGGCAGGGAGATTGTGACGAGGTCTTTCATTAGACCACACTTACTGTGCCAAGCCCACTAGGTTTCAACACGGAAGTAACCGCAGTTCACAGTCCGAGCCCCCTTTTGTGCCGAGGATACTCCTCGCAAGGTAGCTATCCCATCTGCGGTACGGCCATGACGACAATAAGGATGAACTAACTAATCAACCAAGCCAGTGCCCATATAGCATGTGGTTGTACTGTTATCACAATCTTCAAATCCAAGACTTATTAGGCCTCATGCGGCACGGACGACTAATTGCCCCCTTCCACTTGTGAAGGGCAGCCAATCGCTCCTTCAATCCTTGATTCAGCTGTCGCATGTGCCAGTATTCAGATGGTAAGTTTCACCCAGAGTAGAAGAGGATAGAGAAGGTCAACAAGGGCCAACCGGCCTAGCTCAGCGGTAAGTTTCAATTGTCAATGACTCAGAGGTCATTCAACAAAGCACCTATAGGGTAATAAGCATGGCTAAGCATTTCTACTCTACCGGATTACTATATACTTCTACTCAGGTGTCAATTAATAGGCGACAAGCGGATCAAGGTAATGTGTCAATCGACATGCTAGCTACGAGAATTAAAACAACATGCATACAGTAACCATAAAATCAATGCAATTGTGTAAAACATAGGATAAGTATGATCAAATAAGGAGGCATGCCTTCGTTGTTGAGTCCTTCTTTGGTAAACTGGGTATCTCCATGTCCAACATCGTCACTCCCTACTCGTCGTAATGATAGCAAATGAAAACAAATAAATACCAAAGAAAAAGTAAATCCAAATAACATCCAAAACAATTAAGAGTGGATGGATGACAAGATATTGATCAAGATGAAGATTCTGAAATGATAGGGAGGTAAGACAGAAGATTCAACGAAGTGATAGGATTTGGTTGATGATGTCTAAGGATGGCTTGGCAATCAAGACTAACGTTCTGATATGAATTATGAAACTAACCTAGCAGTACCCACCACACATATCGTCTATCTTATATAGGAAACGACTATATAACAAACACGATGGCATCAACAGACATGGAATGAAACCAGCGTATGCATTTGAACTACAAAATCACAACATGGCCTAATAATGGTAAAACTTAACCATAAATATATATTTGGATAGAATCCAAATATTTATAATGGTCAATAGCAACCACTCATAACATAACCTATAATATTTCAAAAGCAAGCATTCCAACGAACATTATGAACCAAACTAGTTAAGCAATGAAACATCATACAACACACATGATTTGAATGGATCTAGATTCTATTATAAAGTAATAGTAACCATATAGATCCAGTAACACAAACCAAGCATATGTCAGGTAATATAAATAAATTAAACAACACATGGAGTACATGAATAACAACTGTCCTAAACATAATATGATAATACAAGCCAATGTAACCACAAACTACCACAAGCAAGAACATGGCATGTGTAATAGTAAAAATTAACCACAAATAAATATTTAGATGCTACTAAATATTTATAACGGTTAACATCAAGTAGAACCAAACATCGACCATAACAACTATCATCAACATTCTATAACAAGAACCAACCAAGACTATGGTCAAAGCTAATTGAACAATTGAATAATAAGACCCGTCTCATGCAAGTTATATAAGTAGAAAATCATCAAGAGGTATTATCTAATAATACAAGCATCAGACATATGAGTTATCTTGAGAAGATACTAAACTAGGACATGGTATTACTATTAAAGAGCAACTAATACGAATAACCACTAGTAGTCATAATATCACCACAACACAACTCAACTAACATGAAATGTAAACTATCCTAAGCATGAGATAAACTATTGCAACAAATATAAAACACTCATAAGACTAGCATGTGACAAGGTAATCATCTATAAGAAGCACAAGGGACTATAAGTACTCAACTATAACACATGCAATATAATAAGACATGAAAAATCACTACCATGACATGATGTATAGGCTTAGGCACACCACAATGAATAATAAGATCATCAAGATATAATGCTAAGCATGGCGATGATCCTCACACAAGCTACCACACTTTGCTATCAATACAAAGCAATGCATAACTATAACATCGCCTAGTTGATATGAGCTAATCTAAGGACAAACATGGCATTGACACACTACACTAGAATGTAACTAAGACATATCAGAACATGGACGTACCATACTTAATAATGTAGCCAAGTAATAATAGATCATGAAATAATAACATAAGCAATACACTATTCTAACATGGATAATCATGATAACATGCATTACTATCAGGTACAACTTACACTTGTACATACATAAGCTACATAAACCGAGATGATCTATAACATGAATTAATACACACACTATGCATCTAATTATACCATCACAACAGCATGGCATAGTATTGACCAAGCAAGAATGAACTCTACTTATTAAAAATATGTAAGAGTGCAAACTAAAATCATGTATACCTACCATGCAAAGGCTAAGCATATTCATGAACATACAATATAAATTAGTAACCCTATAACACATGGTAGACATACAACCAAAAACATCCATTCTACTATGAGTACTACTGACATGACATGGCAATCAACTAAGCATGCATAGCTACCATCCTAGGTAAATAAAACACTTAGGGTAATTAACAAGAAGTAAGAACTTAAGTTTTCTGCCACAAGAGTAACTATATATAGGAATACAAATTAAAAACATGACATAAAGGAACCAACCATAAAATCTTTCCTAACAATCATGTCCAAACTAAAGGTAAGACGTACTCAAAAGTAACACTCTCATATCACACAAAACATGTCATACAAAGTATAGCACATGTAAGACAATGATCTTGTACCATGATGCAACACACTATCCGAACGATAGTAATAGACATACAACAAGCATTTCACCGCAAACATGACTATGTTCTAAGTTAACATGTCGTTTCATTACATCTAGCATACATAAATTAGATAGCACACACAATTAAAATAAACATTGACTTATAGCATGGAATGATATGAAACACACATGCAGCATGGTTGACAGGGATATATATATATATATATATATATATATATATAACACATCTAGGGCATATCATGCTAAATAAATAATAACATAAACAACTACATGAATTCTTCCATGATTAGATAAAGAGATCAATGCTTAGAATAATTCTAAAGAATTATAAGCACGACATACGTTCAACAAATTATATATGCATGCATAACAAAGCACACAATGCTGCATAAATTTATATCAACATGAGACAACGCACAAAACCATATTTATTCAGCGAGCCGAAATAATACATACATCAATTTTAACAATTACAAAAAGAGCAAAATAAATCTAATAAATCATATACAACTCCTAGGATTATAAAATAATTAAGTATGGCTCCTAGGCACACATCACACAAGTGAAAAAATCACTAGTGTACATGCACGTAATGAAATTCCATTTGAATCCCACAAAAATCTAATAAACCACATGTTAGACTAACAAGAAAAGTTCACCGGACTCAAACGCCAACCGACTTTAGGCAAAAAAAACGACCATATTTAAATCTACACTAAAAATCTGTTGATGGACTAGCGATCTAACTCCACCATGGGCTACTATGATCGTGGGAAAACAATTCATCTTTTTTTTAGAAAAGGAGGATTACCTCCGGTCTCTGCATCAAAAACGATGCATGCGGCCCCTTTATTAATGAAAGCAATCAAAAAGTCTGCGGTTCCGAACAAGTTCTGAAGGAGCAGCAAAATAATTCATAAAAGAAGGATGCCACAACCGGCTAAAATAGGCCTAGATGCCTAACCATCTATCCTTTTACTGGACCGCCATCCAAACCGGTTGTAGATATCCCGAGCTACTCTCTCCCACCGGGTAGACCCAGTAACCAAAGGCTCCCTGGTTTCCGCAGGAGTGAGTAACGACCATCTACGAATCAATGCCGATTCCCTGTGCAGTACCTGCAAAAAAATTATATGTGTTTGTCTGTTAAAAACCATGTCATTCCTGCAGTTCCATATAGCCCAAAGAAGTGCACACTCCTATACGAATATGTCTGGCGGTAATTATGTCGACTCCATTTAGCCACGTATCAACAACGTGTCAATGCTATCTGGAGGTATGATATTGAAGGCTATACGAACTGTTTACCATAAATTTTTTGCTAGCGGACATTGGAGAAAAAGGTGTTTGATGGTTTTCTCATGATCACAAAAGCTACATCGTGAACTTCCCTCCCAATTGCGCTTTTCCAAATTATCCATAGCAAGAATCACCTTCTTGTGAACAAACCACATGAAGACTTTGATTCTTAAGGGTACTTTGACCTCCAAATATGAATCAACTTGGAGATTGTTGTTGTGTCAATAAGGTTCAAATACATCGATTTCACTAAAAAGATGCCAGTAGTTGCTAGCTTCCAATGAAGCCTACCAGACTCGTCTGATAACTAAACATCCATGAGTCTTCTTACTAAGTGTAACCAAGCCTCCCATCGATGACCTATCAAAGCTCTTTGAAATTGAATATTTAGAGGATTTGACTGTAATATTGTGGCAACGTACGCATCCTTCCGTTGCACAATATTATAGAGAGATGGATATTGTATGGCTAGAGGCGTCTCCCCCAACCACGTATCCTCCCAGAATCTCGTGGACAGACCATTTCCAATGATAAATTTAGTTCTATGGAAAAAGGTTGCTTTCATTTTCATCAAACCTTTCCAAAATGGTGAATCATTGGGTCTGACTATGACCTGGGCCAAGGTTTTAAATTGTAAGTACTTATTACGCAAAATTTGTACCCGCATACCTTCTGTCTCCACAGATAGTCTAAATAGCCACTTACTAAGCAGACATCTGTTCTTTACCTCTAAATTCTCAATCCCCAAACCTCCCTGGTCCTTGGGTCTATATATAATGTCCCATCTAGTAAGTCTGTATTTCTTCTTAACTTCATCACTCTGCCAAAAGAAGCGGGATCGATAAAAGTCCAACCTTTTGCGTACCCCTGTCGGTACCTCAAAGAAGGACAGAAGGAACATAGGCATACTCGTAAGAACCGAGTTAATCAAAATTAGCCGTCCTTCATAAGATATGAGCTTACCCTTCCAACAGCTTAGTTTTTTCTCAATACGATCCTCAATACACTTCCACTTTTTGTTTGATAGCTTACGATGGTGAATGGGTATACTTAGATAACTGAACGGTAGGCTTCCCAATTCACAGCCGAACAGTTGTTTATAGACATCTTGTTCATCTTTGGCTCTCCCAAAACAGAACAAGTCACTCTTGTGAAAATTAATTTTCAAGCCCGACAACTGTTCGAATAAGCAAAGTATAAGTTTCATGTTTCTGGCTTTTGCTATATCGTGTTCCATAAACAGAATAGTATCATCGGCATATTGTAGGATAGACACCCCACCGTCCACTAGATGTGGTACTAGTCCACCTACCTGGCCTTCCTCTTTAGCCCTTCCTATTAGAATTGCCAACATGTCCGCAACTACATTAAATAGGATTGGGGACATTGGGTCTCCCTGCCGAAGACCTTTGTGCGTTTGGAAGTAATGACCAATATCATCATTGACTTTAATTCCAACGCTTCCTTTTTGTACAAAGAATTCGACGTGTCTCCTCCATATTTCGTTAAATCCCTTCATACGTAATGCTTGTTGTAGGAATGGTCATTTGACCTTATCATAGGCTTTCTCGGAATCCACCTTGAAGATAACCCCATCTAGTTTCTTCGAATGAATTTCATGCAGGGTTTCATGAAGGACTACCACACCCTCTAGTATGTTTCTGCCCGGCATGAAAGCCGTCTGACTAGGCTGCACCACAACATGTACAATCTGCGTCAATCTATTCGTCCCTACCTTTGTAAATATTTTGAAGCTCACATTAAGAAGGCAAATAGGTCTGAACTGTTCAATGCGCACTGCCCCCTCCTTCTTTGGCAGCAACGTAATTGTCCCAAAGTTTAGGCTGAAAAGCTGCAAGTGGCCATTAAACAAGTCCTGAAACATCGGAAGTAAGTCACCTTTAATAATGTGCCAACATCTCTTATAAAACTCAGCTGGAAACCCATCCGGACCTGGTGCCTTATTATTCTTCATTTGCGATATTGCCTCAAACACCTCTTTCTCCTTAAATGGTGCGGTTAATATCTCATTCTCGCCAGTCTCGAGCTGAGGAATATCGCCGACCCACTGCTCATCCATGGACACAGAATTGTCCTCTGGAGCACCGAATAGTTGCTTATAGTAATCAGAGATGTACAACTTCAGGTTTTCATGCCCTACAATTGCACCCTCATCCTATTCAAGTTGATATATTTTTTCTTTCTGTGTTTTCCATTAGCAATCAGATGGAAAAATTGTGTGTTGTCATCACCTTGTACTACCTGCCGCACTTTCGCTCTAAGCTCCCATTTCAATTCCTCTTCTCTGAGGAGCTATTTGAGATTTTGTTCTGCTTCCGCTCTCGATGCCCTCTCATTGTCATCTAACAACACGGATTCGGCTTTTATATCTAGCTCATTTATAAGATTGAGAAGCCTTTATTTCTCCTTCTTATAAATGCCACTCTCATGTTTTGCCCAGCCCCGTAGGAACTGCTTCAGGTGTCTTATTTTATTTTGCCATCTATCAACATTCGATCTTCCCCCCATGGCCCTAGCCCATTCTATAGCTATTAGGTCCACGAATCCTTCTCTCTCAAACCATGCCAACTCGAAAGAGAATATATTCTTGTTTCCCGCATGTGTTGCCTCCCCCGAGTCAACAAACAATGGGGTATGATCGGAAATTGCTCTCGACATCGCTCGCACTGTCACGCGTGGGAATTTCTGCTCCCATTCCACACTTGTAAGAACCCTATCCAACTTCTCAAAAGTTGGATTAGGCAAAGTGTTCGCCCAAGTAAATTTTCTGCCCGATAGCTCAATCTCTCGCAAATCTAGGCTTTCGATAATTGTATTAAACATGAATGACCATCTGCCATCAAAGTTATCATTATTTTTTTCATCTCTTCGCCTAATGATATTAAAGTCGCCCCCAACTAAAATCGGTAACCTTTCGTCCCCACAAATCCGGATGAGGTCAGCCAAGAAGTCCATCTTAAGCTCCGGCTGAGCCGCACCGTACACTGCCACAAGCGCCCATTGGAACCCGTCCTCCTTCGAGCATACCCTAAATTTGACGGCAAAGTCCCCGAAGACCACGTTTCGGACTTCGAGCGTCTCGCACCTGACCCCAAGTAAGATCCCCCCGGACCTTCCTCTTGGCGGTAGACAGTGCCAATCAAAATCAATACCACCGGAGAGAGTACTAAGAAATTGTGACGTAAAATTGTCTCTACTGGTTTCCATTAGTGCAATAAAATCAAGTTTGTGTTCAAGGGTGATGCTTCCGCTAGAAATCTTCTTTTAGCCAAGTCTGCTAGACCTCTGCTGTTCCAAAAGATTCCTTTCATCTTTCAACATAAAATTTCTTTGCAGTCTTAAGTCTTGCGCTTCTGCGTACCGCCGATACAGGATACACCTTCCTCTTCCAGGGGCGTTTTGGCTTATCATGTCCAGTCATCCGGTCCATTTAACCGGTCTCTGACTGTGCGCAATCATTCGGTTCCGAAGGGGCCATATACCCCTCCGAACCGATTTCATTATCCTCTTCAGGCATCAGTGACGGTGGCACAAGATCCTCACATAGACGTTCTAACGCCCCCATCCCCAGTGCATTAATATTCGAGTCATTCATAGGCTTCACAGCCGCAATATTTCTAACCATCTCCATAGCCCTCTCTGCCTCTAAGTCTAAAAGATCGTTCACAGATTTTGAGATTTCCTTCCCATTACTGCCCAGAGATACCCCGAGTTTGTTTGCATTTTAAATAATATCATCATCAGAGAAATGCAAAATAGAACAACTCGTATTGATGGCCATACCTGTAGTTGCCTCGATATCACGAAGCTTAGCCACCCGCATGGCACGGCCCATCTGTAGCTCATCGACGTCCGGCTGAGCCTGGAGACGGTGACTTGTCCGTCTGTCCCCGATCGCTGGGTCGGGGATCCCTCCGAACGCGATAACCTCCTCGGTGGTGGGCTCTGTCAGAACGTGGCCTCCTGCCACATGTCCGACAAGGCTAGTCTGCACACCGTCGGCAAACGCGCAACCACCTGTTGCGTGCCCGGCGAGGCTAGACTGCCCACCTGCACCACTCCCTGCAGTCACGCCCATCGCTGGGATGTGGTCACCTACCACGCCGCCAGCAGAACGCACCGTCGCCGAAACAGTTGGGGTATGACCACCTGCCAGCATCCCAACCGCATCCATCGCCCCCGGGCCGCCATGTGGTGTAGTAGTATCCCTACTCGTCCGACACTGCCTGGAGGCTGATAACACAGGCGAGGCCGTCCGTCGTACCAGAGTCCGGTCCTTGGACCGTGGTGTTGCGCTCATGTGCATCCTCGGTGAGGCCTCCTCCAACAAGGGCGGCGTCCTGGATGCCATTGGTGTCACAGGAGGTGAGAGCGGTGGCAGCTCCTGCTCCATCGGATCGTCTATCTCCGCCCTGACACCCCAAAGTCTGCCAGGGGCCGAAGAAGACCCAAACGATCCAAACCTCAACTGATTTGTCGTGGCGGAGATATGTGACTGCTCCCTAGTAGAGCCAGTCTCAGCTGACTTGGCCAACGGTGCCGAACCTCTGTCAGTGACATCCCTCTGATCCGAACCCTTATCTAGGTTCCCATCTCCGCCGTGCCCATCGTCAGTATCCATATCAACCTGCTTAGCCAACTCCTGAAAGTCAGCATTCTCCTCTATCTCAATATCCAAGTCAAAGCTCCTGCCATCATACGTCCATCTGACAGTGTCCGGAATATGCTCAATACTGATGACGCTAACAAGCAGGCGAGCCACTCCCTGCGCACGGGTAAAAGGCATTTCCGCCTTCTCTTTCTTACGAATTAGAGAGACAAGACTCCAAGTCACCATGAAATCATCTAATGCCACCCGTGGAGCTCCTAGGAACCTGACCCAAAGCTGAGATAGGGGAGTTCCCTCAGGTTCCTTCTGAGTCCAAGCATCAAACTCAAGAACACACGAGCTGTTTGGAACCCTGCTCACCCCAAACTTAAGAAGCCTCGCAAGATCCTCCTTAGTAGGAAAGTCCACCCTGAATACCTGCTCATCGAGCCTGACTGGGTCCCACTGGAAGCTAGCAGACACTAACTCGCGCAGACGCTGCACCACCTGGTCTATTGTCATCGTTCCACGAGTTACTCTCACCACCCCGGTCCAGGAACTCTCCGGAGTCAGTGCAGTCGAAGTAGAGCGAGGAGACTCAAAGAACATCAGCTCCGGGCAACACACCCCATATATCGTAACCACTGGTTTCGGCCCACGAGTAAGGGACAGTCTCCAGACTCATGCTTCGGCTTACGGCATATATCACAGAGTTCAACTGAGCACTCAGCCACAAAATGCCCCGGTCCACTGCACCGATAACAATTCATTTTCTCTTTCTTACGTGCCCACTTCGAAGCTCTTTCACCCTCAGCCTTGTCGCTAGCACTCGCACGGTCCATAGCTGAAGTATCCGGGTTTGCCGCCGGTACCTTTACCGTGGCCATCGCCCGAACCGTGGCCAACTCTACGCCAGAGAGCGCCGGCTCAGGTGCCGCGACAGCCGGCCCCAAGGACGCCGCCGACTCCACCGAGGCTTCTACCTCCGAAGCCTGCGCGGGTGGTGGTGGGGGTCTAGGAGGAGGTGGCCGCCTGCCACCCCCTGCCTCCGCGATTCGCGCGGTAGGCACCGTGCTGCCTGTATGTCGGACCCAAGGCGCCCTCAACAAAACTGCCAGTAGGTCCGTAGAAACCTCTAGCCATCGCACCATCATTGTGCCAAGGCAAGTCCAAAAACTCCTAGATAAATGGCATGTACGTGAGAGTTTAAGTCCTTGTGCGGTTCCGGTGATAGTAGTGCCTAAGCAAGATGGTAGTATGCGCATGTGTTCCGATTGCCGTCCTATCAATGCTATCACCATTCGATACCGTCATCCCATTCCTCGCTTAGATGATATGCTAGATGAACTTAGTGGTGCCACTATATTTTCTAAGAATGACTTAAAAAGTGGGTACTACCAAATTCGCATACAAGAGGGTGACGAGTGGAAAACTGCTTTCAAGACTAAATTTGGTCTCTATGAATGGTTGGTTATGCCCATGGGCTTATCCGAAGCACCGGGTACTTTCATGCGTGTCATGCATTATGTTTTGCGACCCCTCATAGGATATTGTGTTGTGGTCTATTTTGATGACATTCTTGTCTTTAGCAAGTCTCTTGAGGAGCATGCGACACATGTTCGTGATGTTTTGCAAATACTTAGGAAAGAACAACTCTATGCAAACATGGAGAAATGCACCTTTGGCGTTGAGAAGGTAGTTTTCCTAGGTTTTGTAGTATCTTCTAAGGGCGTTCATGTAGATGAAACTAAGATTGATGCTATTAACACTTGGCCCACATGATGCGGAGCATCCCTCCATCATCCCCATGAAGTCTACACCATCAAGTGGTCCCATGACAAGAGCCCGTGCACGTTAGACATGGTCACTCCTTGCTCAACCACCGTTTGATCCACTTGAGACATGGTCACTACCTCAGACGGAAGTCCTCTGTATACTCAGGTGCTCGGCCGTGAGACATGCAAGCGGACACGAAGGACGTCAAGCGTGGAGGAACAAGGGAGGAGCTGCGGACAAGACCCAGCTCTCGGACGTCCGGACAGTCTCGGACGATCGACGCGCCTCGGACGTCCGACGCCTGGAGACCGACTAGCCCGAAGGCCACCAGGACACTCCAGCGCCCGGATGACCGACACCAGCCGAACGTCCGACACGCTCCAGCGCCCGGACGACCGAGCCAGCCCGGGAATCCGACGCGAGCTACCCCGAGCCGAATCCTTGGAAATCCGAAGACATCCGGACGACCGGGCCTCGGACGTCCGACGCGTGACGGAAATCCGAGAACCCCGTTCCAGAGGCGAAACCTCGGACGACCGGCCACCTCCGGACGTCCGGACCGCCGTGAAGCCTCGGACGTCCGACAACGTCCGGACGTCCAGACCCTGTCTGTGCACCGACCCGCGGGCTGGCCCATGTACCCCTTCCATTCGCCTAGGACTATATAAACTCCTCTTTCCCCTCTTTCTAGGGTTAGCTATTGTTTGGCAAAAGACTTTGTTGAGCATAGCTCCATCACTTCCTTCTCCCTAGGAGATTACCCTCCGTTGAGAGAAGATCCAAGCGATGCCAAGGCCCCTCTAAGGGAAGATCCCCTCGGGATTCAAGACCTCCTCCTCCGGAGCGAGAAGAATATCGTTACTTGTATCCTTTTGTTGTTTGCGGACCGTGATACTCGTGTACTCGTATGATTCTAGCGGATGTGTGATCGAAGGCTATCCTTTAGTGTTTGATTTTCCTCTCGTCTTTCTCTTGTGTTCTACGTGTTCCTCGTGAGATCCCCTCCAATTCGTGAAAGATCGACGCACACGGGCGTGCCCCGTATCATATTGGTATCAAGAGCCAAGGTTTCTCACAAATTTGGAGTCTCCCCACCGTTTTCTAGCCAATTTTGTTTTTATTTGACCTAGTTTCGAAAATCCCCACAAAAATAGCCATACCCAAATTTCTCGGATCCGTTGGATTTGAGGAGATTTTGTTGATTTTGATCCGTGGATTTCGTTGTGAACAAGTGGATCTACCTTTCCCCCATATTCCCCATCAATTTCATCCGCAAAATCGCCACAATTTTGCTTGAAATTTTTTCTTTGGCTCGAGTTCATCCCGTGGAACCCGCAGGCTCCGGACGACCGACAGCCGCCGGACGACCGGGCCTCGGATGACCGGACGCCGGACGACCGACCCGGTCCGGACGTCCGAGTAACTCTGACGAAACTGAATTTTACCCAAATTTTTTTGTTTCTCCGCCATTTCTTCCGCATTGTCCCGCCACCATTTCTTCCGCAACCATTTGCATTTGAGATTTTGAGCAGCGAGCCTCGCCACTTCCTAAGGTGTTTCGGCTAATTAGGAGTGGTTCTTCATCGACATCGCCGCTCATCATCGCCCCGGATCGTCGCCACCACCTCTTCGTTCAAACCAGACCGTAAGCAAGGACGGTAACCGCGACGACTCTCTCTTTCGCCATATACCCTTGCCATTGCATTGTTACCTTGAGCCTATTTGCGCTACTTGCCTATCGAGACTAGCCATTGAGTATTGCCGGGCACTATTTGTGCACTTTAGTGATACATACTCCGCATAGCTTCATTTGCGTGCATATATCTTAGTATCATCTTTTGTGTTACAACATAGTACCCGCATACATAATTGTTATCTCGGTGTGCACGTCCCGCATTGTGTCCATACAAAACATCATTGCAAAAGGAAAGAGAAGCAAAGCTTTTAAGCAAGAGCAAAGAGCAAAAGAGCAATAGCATCGCAAGTTTCGCATAGCATACTTGACCATCTTGGATCACTTGAGCGAGTGACACATGCCGCATACACACATAGCAAGTCGGGCATAGGAAGACGACACTTTTGGTTCATTTTAGGGTGTGCACAAGTGCGTATCATGCCCATTAGAGCAATCGTGCTACCGTCTCTCTAGTGTTGTGCAACAAGAGCATTTTCCATGGATTCCACATTTTTGGCTCATCCTTGGTTGCATGACCCCAATTTTCTTCCGTGCGTGTGTTTCCGTGTATACCCATTGCTATTGATCTACATTGTCTCATTTGCGAATTCTACGAATATCTTTCAACATTTTGAATCTTATCTTTCGGATTGCTTGAAATTTGTGCCACTATCCTAACCAAGCTACTCCATAAGCCTTATTTGTGTAGGTGTGAGAAGGACGATCTTCGGTACCAATTCTACTATTTTCATACTTGCACATTGAGTGATCTTGATCCACTTTCAACTTTTGGAGTCATCACACAAGTCGCAACTCAACGACATACTCTTCAAACGCAAGTCCACAAGCGCGTCATCACCGTCGCGACGAAAACTCCGGCCCAAGTTCTCCACAAGGTCGTCACCGTCAAGACAATCCATTTCATAGCAATGGATTGCAGGATCACGTCCGCGCTCGAGAACGCCGCCGTCAACAAGATCAAGATGCATTGGAGCAAAAACAACGACACCGAGAAGAAGAACAACATCGCCGTCATGAACGAGCGCTTGAGGCACATCGCGCTTTGCAAGAAGCTACTCACGCCTTGGAGGAGCACAACCGCCAAGCTCATCGCGAGCAAGAAGCGCTTCGCCAAGCACAACAAGAAGAACTTCGTCAACAACGACAAGAAGAAGCTCATCGCCAAGAGGAGCACCAAGAAAGGTGCAACCGAGTGCGTCCACCGCGTCACCATCCTCAAGATCATCGCGACGAACCCGACCATGAAGGTGAGCAAGGACAAGATCAATGTCAACACGCTCAAGGCAATGACAATGAGGATCCACCTCCAAGACAAGGATTTCGCCATCCCCACCACAATGATTAACAACGCTTCGGCAAGCTCAAGTTCACAATGCCAACGTTTTCCGGAAGCAATGATCCCGAAGACTACTTGTCATGGGCACTCAAGGTTGACAAGATCTTTCGCCTACACAACTATGATGAAGAGAAGATAGCCATGGCTTCCCTTGAGTTCGAAGACTATGTCCTTATTTGGTGGGAACAAGTGATTGAGCGAAGAAGGGAGAGGGGTGAACCTCCTATCACCACTTGGGTCCAAATGAAGGACCTCATGCGAGCTCGTTTTGTGCTTACACACTACAACCGAGATCTCTTCAAGAAGCTCCAACAACTCAAGCAAGGCACCAAGTCGGTAGAAGAGTACTACCGAGAGATGGAGATCGCTATGATCCGAGCCAATGTCAAGGAAGATGACGAGCAAACAATGGCACGCTTCTTGAATGGCCTCAACTACCAAGTCAAGAAAATTGCTGACTTCCAACCTTACTCCAACCTTCTCGAACTTGTACATCAAGCAACCAAGGCGGAACGGCAAGTGCAAGATGACTACAAGTACTCCAAGTTCTCTTGATGCGGAGCATCCTACGGACATCACCATGACAAGAGTCTGTTTGGCAAGTGACACGTGCCATGACTACTTCACATACATAAAGGTGAATCATCTCCTTTACACGTGTTCACTTGACCCCTTGGAGGATGGTATACTACTTGACATTCCTCTCGTGTGCATGCATATGTCTTGTCGAAGCTTCATGAAGGACGAGGAGGAGTGCGAGCGCAAGTGTACACCTACACCATCCGCGAGGGAAGCGTGGAAGCGAAGACGGAAGAAGGCGGAGCTGCGGAGTCTATAGCAGCCGGACGTCCGACAGCTTCCGGACGTCCGACGTCTTCCAGACGACCGACGCCTGGAGTCCAGCCTAGCCAGAGGACGGATAGAGCTCTACAGCGGCCGAACGACCGACGCTGCCCGGACGTCCGACACATCCCAGCCTCCGGACGTCCGAGCCTCTCCGGAAATCCGGACCCAAGATACCCGCGCCGAAATCTCGGATTTCCGATGCCTTCGGACAACCGACGCCGTACGGATGTCCGGTCCTTCGCGAGCCGTTGGACGTCCGACAACCTCCGGACGTCCGGCACCGCCTATGTGCAGCCGTGGGCCTTTGGCCTTGTATCTCTCTCTCACTTACCCCTTCGTGGCTAAGACTATATATACTCTTCCCCTACCTCCTTCCTAGGGTTAGCAAAGTGATAGCTCATTCATACATGAGCTTTGCTCCTTCCTCTACTTCTCTCATGGAGAACTAGGCTTCCACCGGAGAAGATCCCTAGAGGATTTCAAGACCCCTCTCAAGGGAAGATCCGTCTACAGATTCAAGGCCCTTCTCTCCTAGAGATTTGGATGAACTACCCATGTATCTTTATTTCCGTTGTTGTTCTTGGATCTTGATGCACCTCTTGTATTGCTTGTGATTTGAGGAGTACTTCGTATGGATCTTGTCGAATAGAGTGTTTTTTCTTTGATTCTCTCCACGTTTCCCCCTTGTGTTCTTCGTGTTCATCGTGTTCTTCCTTAAATCCACCTCCAATTCGTGAAGATCGGGCCACCCTCGGGTTTGCTCCGTATCATATTGGTATCAAGAGCCACGTTGCCACGAATTTGGAGCCCTACCCCTCACTTTTTTGCATTAGTTCGTGTTTTTCTTCCCAATTTCGAAAATACTCCACAAAAATAGCCACAAAAATTTTCTTGTGATTTGTTGTTCTAGTGAGTTTTGGTTGATTTTGATCATTGGATCTAGTGTTTGACATGTGGATCTACTTCCCTTGGCGTTCCCTAGCCCAAATTTTTCCTTTTCCCCTTCAATTTCGAGCTTCATCAATTTCCGCCCAAAATCGTGTCCCGGATCTCAGATCTCGAGCTGACCAAGACCCCTCGGACGTCCGACCATTTCCGGACGTCCGGACCCCTCCGAAGCCTCGGACGTCCGACAGCCTCCGGACGTTCAGAACCCCTAAACAGACCCGAAATCTCAGTTTTCGGGCCCGTCCGGACGTCCGACCCCCAGATGTCCGTCACTTCTCGGACGTCCGTCACCTGTAGAAACTGACTCGGCTGGAATTTTGTTTTGGCCATAACTAATTCATCCGAACTTCAATGTTAACGTTCTTTAGCTCGTTTTATAGCTATTGACACCCTCCATCCCACAAAAATACTTCCAAAACCATTTGACACCATCTAATATTTTGAATTTTGGCAACTTTGTCCAGACCCTCCACCATATCATCCATAATACCACCATAGACTTCCGCAACCTAACCCATTTTGGTTTCCACTGGATTTGTGGTTGCTTGAGTTGTGATTTGGGTCTCCTAAGGTGTTTCACCTACTTAGGGATGGTTACTTCTTCTTCAACCACCGGTGAGTTGTATCGGTCCATCATCTACACCGACCACCGACGTTCGACATCGACGACGACCATCCATCCTTTGAGACCATCTACAACCCGAAGCAAGGCCGGTTACTCCCGACTTCGTGAAAGGTTAAGTGTGACGAAGGTATCCATTCCGTCATACACATTTCCTTCCTTGCCATTAGATCTTGATAGCCCCACCATCTTTGTGATTACCTTCATACCTATTTAGACTAGCTATCCGAGTATTGCCGGGCTTCGCGAAAACTTGTGCACCATAGTGATACCATATCATATTGTTGCATCATTGGAAATATCATATAGTGCAATTGCTTGCTCCCGTGCATATCTTGTGATACTTGTCTCATATATTTGGTTGAGGCTCAATAAGAATAGTGAAAAGGAAGAGAAGAGTCAAAAAAAAGAAAAAAAAGCTTCTAAGCAAGAGAGAAAGATCAAAAGCTTATAAGCACAGAGTTGAGCATGAAAAGATATACTTGTGCATGAGGATACATGGAATAGGAAACATTTTGCTTGCATGAATAGGATTGGTGCCAAGTGGTGAATCGTGCCCAAACGTGCAATCAAGCTAGCATCTCTCCTTGTGTTTGTGCAACAAGAGCTTAGTCTTCGTTAGGCAATTTTGTATTGCTCATCCTTATAGTTGCACAAGCCCCATTATCCCACCGCGTGTGTTTCTTTATTGCCTTCCTCTATATTTGTGATCACTTGCTTTGCATTTCGAGTCCTTTGGATTTATTTCAACTTTTACAATATCTTCGACTTCAATTTGCATGAATTTGTGTAGGTTGAGTCAATAGGTAGGGTCAACTATACCAAAGTGGAAGGGCCACTATCTAAGCTATTAGTGGGCTGGTTTGAACTATTGATTTACTGAATCGAGTGAAGCTGTGTTGCGTAACATATAGGTCGCCAAGGCCTAGAAGTACAAGTGGTCGCCCTAACGGTCACTCTCAAACTCACTACTTGAGTGACGAAAGTCACTTTTATTCTTTAATAGGGCTTGCCAAAGAACCCCTCCGGGGCCCCGGGAAGAGGAAGAAGGAGATAGAGCAAAGGTCTCCTCTTTCTGTCCGCTCTTCCCGGCATGTAGAGATCCGATTGGGATTATAGTTTAATTGGTTGAAACGTACTGCTCATAACGGTGATATTGTAGGTTCGAGCCCTACTAAGCCCATCTGTGGTCTTTTGAGATCCATCCAAAACTTCGGAAATAGGTAACTTTGGTATGTTCATTCCATCTCACTCTCACGCCTTCTCGAGTGCTTCCATGGATAGGGACGGCACATCTCCTTCGGTCTACAACAACAATGACGAGTTCGAAGCCATGAAGAAAACCATTGACGCCAAGATGGATGCTCATTTGGAGGAGCTCAAGGCCCTCATCAAGAACCGCACGAGATCTTCATCATCTTCGAGAAGATGCTCAAGTGCACATGCTTACGAGCTACCATCTCCAGCAAGATCAAACCGGCATCGAAACCAGCAACGACATGAAGAAATAACGACGTCAACATCAAAGCGTCCAACAAAGAACAAGTGTGAAGGTCATGAGCTCGACATCAACCACGGCTCGATGACTTCACCAACTACCTTGGCATCTTCGCCAAGCGACTTCAAGGCATCTTCGCCTTTGGATATGCAGCATCTTCGCCGACAAGGACTTCAAGAGAAGCTCCCCAAGCTCAAGTCCGCGACTTCCACGAGTTACTACGACCTCGACATCGACCACGGGATTCCTTTCTATGGGAGTCAAGACCCCGAGGAGTATCTCGCTTTGGAGCGCAAGTTGGACACCTACCTCAAGCTACTTCCAGCCTGATACGGGGCACGCCCGTGTGCGTCAATCTTTCACGAATTGGAGGTGGATTTGTGAATGAACACAAAGAACACAAACAACACAAGGGGAAAATCACAAGAGGAAAATACTCAAGGACGAACTCCGATCACACATCCACTAGAATCACACGAGTACACGAGTATCACGGTCCACGAACAACCAAAGGATACAAGTAACGGTAGGCTTCTCGCTCCGGAGGAGGAGGTCTTGAATCCCGTGGGGATCTTCCCTTAGAGGGGCCTTGGCATCACTCCGGATCTTCTCACGTAGAGGTGTATCGCTCCACGAGGGAAGGGAGATAATGGAGCTATGCTGAACAAGTGTCTTTGCTAAACATAAGCTAACCATAATACAAAGCTAGGAGGGGAGTACTTATAGTCTGAGACGAAGGGGTAAGTGGGAGAGGTACATGGGCCTCGGGACCGAGTGCAGTCGCTCTGTGAATGCCGGAAGTTCCGGGATGGTTCCGGGCCGGGTGCGGGCTGAATAGAGAGTTGGCGCACGCTGGCTTCTGGCGGGGCCGGAAGTTCCGGGCCGGCCAGAAGTTCCGGGGCCCGGAGGTTCCGGGCGAGGGTCCGAGATGGTTCCGGGCTATCCAGAGAGTTTGCACCTCTGGTTCTTGTCCTGGGTTGTCGGAGGGCCGGAAGTTCCGGGCAGTCCGAAAGTTTCGGGCAGTCCAGAGACTTGCCCTTGGTGCTAGCTCCTTCTCCACCTCGGCCTTGGTCTTGGGGCTGCTTCCTTGGTCCTTCGCGGTCGTCTTCCTCGTACCTAAGGATACACAGGGTTTCATTGTGAGGTAGCATCCAAGTTCCTTTGCCATCGAAGTCATACTCGAAGAGGAGTGAGTTCACCTTAGCTCCAATGTCGCGTGCGCGTGCTCTTATCGTAGGGCCACTTGGGGGCTGGCTTGATGGTGTAGTTCATGGGGATGATAGTGGGATGCTCCGCATCATCTCCCCCCTTGGGGAAGATCCGTCCTCGGATCAAAATCTTCATCACCATGAAAAGGGGATAGATCCATGACGTTGAAGGTGTCACTCACGTTGTACTTGTCGTGCGGAATGTCGATCTTGTAGGCATTATTGTTGTAGTGTGCCAACACCTTGAAGGGACCGTCGGCTCGGGGGAGTAGCTTTGACTTGCGCTTGTTGGGGAAGCGGTCCTTGCGAAGATGTAGCCACACAAGATCACCGGGCTTGAACACCATGGGGTGTTTGTTGAGGTTGCGCTTGGTGGTGACGCGTTCCACTTGACGTTCAATCGTGCGCCTTGTATCTTCATGCATTCGCTTGATGTAGCTTGCCCTTGCACTTGCGTCCATGTTGACGCGCTCTTGGAGTGGTAGGGGTAAGATGTCCAATGGTGACAATGGATTGAAGCCGTAGACCACTTCGAACGGAGACTTGCTGGTAGTGGAGTGTCTTGCGCGATTGTAGGCGTACTCGGCGATTGGTAGGCAATCTTCCCATTCCTTGATGTTCTTTTTGATCAACACGCGAAGTAGGGTAGAGAGCGTCCGGTTCGTCACCTCCGTTTGTGCATCGGTTTGGGGTGATATGCCGAAGAGAATAGAAGCTTGATTCCGAGCTTGGCGCATAGGGTCTTCCAAAAGTAGCTCAAGAATTTGACGTCGCGATCCGAGACAATGGTCTTGGGGACGCCATGTAGTCGCAAGATGTCCCTACAAAACAAATTTGCAATATGTGAAGCATCGTCTATCTTGTGACATGGAATGAAACGAGCCATCTTGATAAAACAATCCACAACTACAAAAACGGAGTCATGACCATTTTTAGTTCGTGGCAAGCCAAGCACAAAATCCATACTAATGTCTTCCCAAGGTTGGAAAGGTATAGGGAGAGGTATATAAAGACCATGGGATTGAGCTTTCGACTTAGCTTTGCGGCATGTAGAGTATCGGTTGGCGAAGAGTGCAACATCACGAAACATCTTGGGCCAAAAGTACTTGTTGGATAGTGTGGCATACGTCTTGTCGCGTCCAAAGTGACCCATAAGTCCTCCACCGTGAGCCTCTTGCAAAATCAACAAACGAAGAGAAGACTCGGGTATACACAATTTGTTAGCACGCACAGGATAGCCATCTTTCATATAATAGTTCTCCCAAAAAGTTTTCACTTGGCACATAGCGTAAGGATTAGCAAAATAGGCATCATGCTCATACAAGTCTTTGATGTGCACAAAACCAATAACATTCAACTCAAGTTGAGTAACTAGCATGCATTTGCGGGAAAGAGCATCCGCCACAACGTTTTCCTTACCCTTGATGTATTTGATGTTTGATGACATAAGGGAAGGACTCAATAAATTCACTCCATTTAGCATGCCGTTTGTTCAACTTGGTTTGACCTTTCAAGTACTTAAGCGTTTCATGGTTGGTATGGATAACGAACTCATGAGGTCGCAAATAGTGTTCCCACACATGCAAAACTCTCACCAAAGCATATAATTCTTTTTCATAGATGGGGTAGTTAAGTTGAGCGCCGGATAGTTTCTCGCTAATGTACGCGATAGGACGCTTCTCTTGCATAAGCCCACCACCTATTCCATTACCACTAGCATCACAATGCACTTCAAATGTTTTATCAAAGTTGGGCAAAGCAAGCAAAGGTGCAAGAGTTAGCAAATTTTTAAGTTCATGGAAAGCGGTGTCTTGTGTAGGACCCCAAATAAATGGTGCATTCTTCTTGCTCAAAGCATGGAGAGGTGATGCAATAGTGCTAAAGTCTTTCACAAAACGGCGATAGAAACCGGCTAGTCCTAGGAAGCTACGCACTTGTTGCAAATCTTCCACATTGGTGCTCTCATGGCGGAACATGAACTCAAGGCCAAGGCTACTCGACCCCGAGCACACTTAGCGACGACCAAGCTCCACGACGACGAGCATGAGGATGGTACCACCAAGATGTCCAAGCCTGACGGGCTCCAAGACGACGCTCCCAAGTCCAACTTCACCGCCATCCCTCTTTGTGGCATTGAAGATGCCGAGTCTACCACGACTCTGTTTGAAGAAGGCGCGGTGATGACCACGACTACGGAGCCGCTCAAGGAACATGCTTTGGAGGCGAGCGACAAGGTGGCGAGCAAGGATGACGCTTCCATCTTTGGAGGCGAGAGTGATGATGTGCCATCTTCGGCCTTCATCCACGGCGACGGTGATGAGTTGGTTGAGCATGGGATTTTCCCTTCGACCACGGCAGCATTTGGTGATGAGTTGAGAGACTTTTCCCCCCATATTGAGAGTGAGAGTGCCTTCACCACTAGCTCCATATACGATGAGTTGCCCCAATTCCCTTGTAAGGAGAGCCACAACCCCCACCACTTGAGTGAGATGAGTGACTCCACCATATGTGAGTATGAGTGCAACTACCTACAGGGAGTGAGTGAGCCACCACCACATAGAGCGAGTGAGGTAGTTTATAGGGCATGTGAGGCCATTTCGATTTCTAACAACTTAACCTCTTCCTCTATTATGTCTTCTCCTTTGGTGCTAGGTCCCATAGTCGATGACGTACCGACCCTTGACGACTTCATCCTCACCTTGGACAAGACGATGGCCATGGTGGTATATGAAGCACCCCCCACATGGTTCCATCACGATGAAGATGACCACAAGTTGGTCTATGCAACCTCACCTACACCACATGAGTGGAATGAAAAAGGTAACTTAGGTGAAGGTGACGCTCTTGTCCCACTAGTGGACATTGATTGCTTGCATGATGATGATCACCCTATTGCCATGCTTCATGATTGTGTGACTTCCCCATGTGATGAATTACCCATTTATGATGAGTTTGACTATTCTCATGTGGAGTCTATTAGTTATGATGCCATGTTGCATAGGATACCTTGTGAGAACTCTATAGGTCACATCATGTTTGACAATCCGCTTGACTTGTCATATGCTATTCATGAGATCACCCATATTGCATCTTCGCAATCTCATCGTAGTAACTATGCATATGCCATTAAAATAAACCCAATTTGCACTTGTTTTTCTTGTGATGATATTGCCATGCTCCCTTTAGATCATTTGCGCAATTATTCTCATATGCCATGCCATGACCACCATGCTTTGGATATGCATTGTTTTGGATGTTGTCCATATTTTCCATATTATGCTTCCGCTATTGCACATGAGGAAACCCCATAGCTTCCCCATACACATTAGGAGATTTTGATCCATCCTACACCTTGCATGATCCCCATTATTGTGTGCACACTATGCTTGCCATTTTTACCAATGATATGCTTGTGCCACATACTTGCTACAATTTGCGTCCCAATCATGTTGATCATAACAACTATCATTGCATGATGGATGACGTATTCATATCCCATGCCTCAAATTACTTTGAGCATTGTTTTTCTTGTGCTAACTCACACGTGCACATACACATCATGATAGATGATGTGTACATTTACCATGCACACACTTTGTTTCGTGTGTCTCCTTGTTGTGTAGGTACTCACGAATACTCGTCAACCTCACAATCTCATGAGTTGACGAAAAGAGCTCTTGAGAGCACCCACGCCTTGGGATTCATCGGAATGTGTCTCCAACCATTCCCCTCATGCAAGGACTACGCGCACCTCTTTTACTTCGCTCTCACATGGCTATGCCTTCTTACTCATTCCACTTATTATGACCATATTACCATGTTCACTTTGCATGATATGCACATTTTTATGCCCTTGCCATGCAATTGTGACCCATGCTTTGCATTTCACATGACACTCTATTATATGAATTGTGATGAGGACATCTCTACTAATGTTACACCCACATCCCCACCAGCTACACATATTGGACCAGTTACTAGAGCCCGCGCATGCCAACTAAATTATCAGGTACTTTTGTTTCTTGGAAATCCTTCTAATGTTCATGAACATATGATGCTGCCTAAATTAGATACTTTTGTTTTACTTATCAATGAAGGACCTAGCATGGACAAGAAGGATGGCCATTGGAGCGGGATCAAGCATGGGGGAGAAGGTGCGCGCGCGGGAAGGAACAACGGACTTTCCAGTGGTGATTTTCGCACTTTGAAGCCACCATAAGGAGTGCTTGGAGGCTACTCATAAATTTCGTCCATAGGCTAATATAGGTGCTGCGTCACCTTATTTTTGGGCCAGGCCCATGTAATTTCGAAATACCACTTATTAGGCTGTTTTTAGAGTCCGTATGTGTGGGGAAACGGAGTTAGGGCTGGTTTCGGACCCCTCCTCCAAGGGGCCACGAAATCCCCTTCTATTCCCCCATATATACAGCCCTTAGGGCATCGTTTTAGACTTGGGTTTTGTTTAGATTACAAGTTCGCCATAGCTGCAACTTCGCGTCCTTCGTTTGTGTTCCACGACCAGACCAAGACGTCACAGAACCCCACTTCATCAATAAAGCTTTCCTCTTTTATTCGCAATATCCAGATTGCAATCTTAGTTTCTTGCTTGTTCTTCATTTGCGTGCAGGAAATAGACCTTCGTGGTCAGGTTGATCATGCTCCGGCGTGGTCAATAACCTCTCGGAGTTGGTTTAGCGATTGCTAAGGCGCGACGTCTTCGCACGTTCGTAGTAGGATCGTGAAAGTCGACTTGCACCAAAACGATAGCCACCATCTCATCGAAAGACGGGACACCTTCGCCTCTATCAAGTGGTATCAGATTTCTAGGTTGCTCGGTGAGATTTACCAGTTTTTCATAGTATAGATTGCATCTATTCTTCATACCTACCGTCCACGAAAAAGCCACAAAAAAATTAGGGTTAGATCATCATATCCGAACCACTCTAAGCCTTTGCATAGTCTTTTCAGTGTTTTGTTTTGTTGAATTGGCGGTTGCATCGTCGTGTCGAGTTGCTGGTCTTAGCGTCTTGTCTTTTAGAGTTTCGAGTTCTAGTCACAGTTTGTCACGCCGTCACTGCATCATCTTCATCGCTGCCATATACCTCCACCACAGATCCGCCACCAATCCGAGTCCATATACCACCACCACAGATCCGCCACCAATCCGAGTCCTTATACACCATCATATATCCGCCTCTAATCCGAGTCCATATACACCATCATATATCCACTACCAATCCGACTCCATATATCAGCACCCCATATCCGCCTCTAATCCGAGTTCCTTAGGTATTCGGATTGATTTCGAGATCCCTTTGTTTTTATTTTCGAGTTCCTTGCCTTAGTAGGTGTCGGAAAAAAAATCGGAGGGTGAAAATATTTTTTCCCTATCATCATTTTAGGACTTTCAGAGCGTTTTGAGACACTCGCCATCATAGTGATTTTTGTCGCAATTTTTGGGTCGACGCAGCCCCGAATCGCTCCAGAATTTTTTTTTACTCAATTTGTTTTTCGTGCCTATCCTGTTTATACGTCTCGGGAAGAGTTTTGAGACACTCACCATTATAGTGATTTTCTAAGAAAAAAAAGAGCGCAAAAAAAAGAGGCGCCAAAAAAACGATTTTTTTTCAGAGTGTGCTCTTCCCTTGATTACGTGTAACGTCGTGATTTTGTTGGTGTCTAGGCTCGCGTCTCTAGCACGGTCTAGCCTAGGACCAGCACGGTACCGCCGTTGAGCGTCTTTTCACCTTTGCATCTCTGAACTGATTATTGCTGACCTTTTTTTGCTACCATATTATAAGCCTTCCCAGCTCCACATACATCTACGTCGTGTGTTTGACACCACCTGGCAATCGCTCTATCCAAGATTTGAGAGTTTTGACTACAACGGTTGCCGATCACCACCTGCTGCTGGGTAAGAACTGGTAAGAAATTGAGATTGGCTTGACGGATTTGTGACACACCACCACCATCACTTCCTAGTAGTCTGTAGGTTCACATTCTTGTATGTTCCTATTACTGCTAACCATGCCAGGATCACAAGCTGACGAGATCGAATGGGAGGTTATGACCAACAAGGAGCTCCATGACAAATTCCAGCAAATGATGGCTGACCAGGTACAAGACTTCGTGACCAGCCTTGGAGAGGCCATGGAGAAGCTAGATGGATTGGAGAAGACGTTCGAGACGAAGTTAGACGCTAAGTTCAATGAGGTGCTTGCACGTCTACCACCAGCTGCACCGGTCATAACTCAGCAACAACAACAACGTCGGCTGAATTTTGCGGGGCGCGCACAACGTGTGCCCCTCGGGGAAGGCCAACATTCTGGTGCCATTCCTACTGTTGTGGCTTCTCTGGCTGCTGCTACTACTGTTGATCAGAACGCTGACTACGATGGTGATTAGGTTGCTCCAGATCAGCCCCAAGGGCAACCACCACCACATGCACCAGGTCGTCCACATGCCTACAATCGCAATGGTAGGGCTGCAGCACCCCCTCAGGTACAAAATCATGACCATCTCCCTAATCTTAAATTGAGTATTCCTACATTTGATGGTAGATATGTTCCTGATATATATCTTACTTGGGAGTTAGAAACGGAACAACGTTTTACATGCTTACAATTTCCTGAGGATAGACGGGTTACTGCTGATGTTTGTCATTCACTAGTTTTGCTTGTGTTTGGTGGTCTGAACATTGTAGAATACATCATGATAATATCCCAACTAATTGGGCTGCTTTGAAAACTGCTATGCGTAATCGTTGGGTTCCACCATATTATCAACGTGAATTGCTTCAAAATTTGCAGCGTTTAAGACAAGGAAAAAATTCTGTAGAGGAGTATTATCAAGAATTACAAACTGGCATGATGATGTGGTATTGTTGAGGAGAATGAAGCTATGCTTGCACGTTTTATGGGTGGATTAAATAGAGAGATTCAGACTATTCTAGAGTATAAGGATTATAACACTATCACTCGTTTATTTCATCTTGCTTGCAAAGCTGAACGTGAAGTGCAGGATCGATAGGCATTGGCGAGAACTAATTTTTCCGCAGGTCGCACTTCATCATGGACGCCACGTACCTCCTCTACTTCCACACGTCCTGCTGCAGCACCGCCTACTTCAGCCTCCAACTCCAACCGAGATACCAGGAAACATGCCTCTGTCCCACCCTCCGCGAAGAGCACACCTTCCGGGCCTGCACAGAGCTTTTCTTTTTCCATTGCATCCACAGGGCAAACACATGAGGTTATATGTCGTCGTTGCAAGGGTGGAGGTCACTATGCGAGAGAATGTCCTTCCAAGCGTGTGATGATTGTTACTGAGGATGGTGGATATGACTCCGCTAGTGATTATGATGAGGAGACCCTGGTTCTTATTGCGAGTGAAGAACAAGGTGTAGAGGAGACTGAACAAGAGACACACTATATGGCTACTGACTACGCTGACAGGTATGAAAGTTTAGTTGCTCAACGTGTTCTGAGTGCGCAGGTTACACAGGCTGAGCAAAATCAGAGGCACAACTTGTTCCATACAAAGGGAGTTGTGAAGGAGCGTTCTGTTCGCGTCATCATCGATAGAGGGAGTTGCAACAACTTGGCTAGCATGGAGATGGTGGAGAAGCTGTCTCTAACCACCAGACCACATCCTCATCCTTATTACATCCAATGGCTCAACAACAGTGGCAAGGTTAAGGTAACACGTATTGTTCGTGTGCACTTTAGCATTGCTACATATTCTGATTATGTTGATTGTGATGTGGTACCCATGCAAGCATGCTCCGTTTTACTTGGTAGACCATGGCAATTTGATAAAAATTCTGTACACCATGGTAGGACAAATCAGTATACTCTTGTTCATAAGGGTAAAAATATAACTTTGCTTCCTATGTCTCCCGAACATATTATGAAAGATGACATAGCTAGAGCTAGTAAAGCCAAACATAAGCAAAGTGAGAGTGAAAATCAGATTGTGGCAAAGGAATTTGAGCAACATAATAAGCCTAATAAACAATCATCTAGTGTTATATCTGAAATAAAACTGAAGAGTGGTTGTTTACTTGCCACTAAATCTGATATTGCTGATATGGATGTCACTACATCTGTTTGCTATGCTTTTGTATGCAAAGAGGTATTATTTTCATTCGAGGACATGCCTCCCTCTTTGCCTCCTGCTGTCACTAACATCTTGCAGGAGTTCGCTGACGTCTTTCCACAAGACGTGCCACCGGGATTACCACCTATTCGAGGGATTGAGCATCAGATTGACTTAATTCCCGATTCATCGCTGCCCAACCGTGAGCCATACCGTACCAATCAAGAGGAGACGAAGGAGATTATGCGTCAAGTATAGGAGCTGCTCGACAAATGTTATATACGCGAATCTCTTAGTCCTTGTGCTGTTCCTATTATTCTAGTGCCTAAAAAGGATGGTACATCGCGTATGTGTGTTGATTGTAGAGGCATTAATAATATTACTATTCGTTATCGTCATCCTATTCCTAGGCTAGATGATATGCTTGATGAATTAAGTGGCTCTACAATTTTCTCCAAAGTTGATTTGCGTAGTGGATACCATCAAATTCGTATGAAATTGGGAGATGAATGGAAAACAACATTTAAAACTAAGTTTGGATTATATGAGTGGTTAGTCATGCCTTTTGGGTTAACTAATGCACCTAGCACTTTCATGAGATTAATGAACGAGGTTTTACGTGCTTTCATTGGACGATTTGTGGTAGTCTATTTTGATGATATACTGATTTATAGTAGATCTTTGGAGGAAAATTTGGAACATTTACGTGCTGTTTTTATCGCTCTACGTGATGCACGTTTGTTTGGTAACCTTGGGAAGTGCACCTTTTGCACCGACCGAGTATCTTTTCTTGGCTATGTTGTTACTCCACAGGGAATTGAAGTTGATAAGGCCAAGATTGAAGCTATTGAGAGTTGGCCGCAGCCCAAAACAGTCACACAAGTGAGGAGTTTTCTTGGACTCGCTGGTTTCTATAGGCGTTTTGTGAGGAATTTCAGCACCATTGCTGCACCTCTAAATGAGCTTACAAACAAGGATGTGCCTTTTGTTTGGTGTACCGCACAGGAAGAAGCCTTCACGGTATTGAAAGATAAGTTAACACATGCTCCATTACTCCCCTACTAATGTTACACCCACATCCCCACCAGCTACACATATTGGACCAGTTACTAGAGCCCGCGCACGCCAACTAAATTACCAGGTACTTTCGTTTCTTGGAAATCCTTCTAATGTTCATGAACATATGATGCTGCCTAAATTAGATACTTTTGTTTTACTTATGAATGAAGGACCTAGCATGGACAAGAAGGATGGCCATTGGAGCGGGATCAAGCATGGGGGAGAAGGTGCGCGCGCGGGAAGGAACAACGGAGTTTCCAGTGGTGATTTTCGCACTTTGAAGCCACCATAAAGAGTGCTTGGAGGCTTGGACGAAATATACAAGATGCCACTTCATAAATTTCGTCCATAGGCTAATATAGGTGCCGCGTCACCTTATTTTTGGGCCAGGCCCATGTAATTTCGAAATACCACTTATTAGGCTGTTTTTAGAGTCCGTATGTGTGGGGAAACGGAGTTAGGGCTGGTTTCGGACCCCTCCTCCAAGGGGCCACGAAACCCCCTTCTATTTCCCCATATATACAGCCCTTAGGGCATCGTTTTAGACTTGGGTTTTCTTTAGATTACAAGTTCGCCATAGCTGCAACTTCGCGTCCTTCGTTTGTGTTCCACGACCAGACCAAGACGTCATAGAACCCCACTTCATCAATAAAGCTTTCCTCTTTTATTCGCAATATCCAGATTGCAATCTTAGTTTCTTGCTTGTTCTTCATTTGCGTGCAGGAAATAGACCTTCGTGGTCAGGTTGATCGTGCTCCAGCGTGGTCAATAACCTCTCAGAGTTGGTTTAGCGATTGCTAAGGCGCGACGTCTTCGCACGTTCGTAGTCGGATCGTGAAAGTCGACTTCCACCAAAACGATAGCCACCGTCTCATCGAAAGATGGGACACCTTCGCCTCTATCAAATTAGATGTGTATTTGCAAGCTTGGACGAGATATTATTTGCTATTGACATGATTGCTTTGTGACCCATGCCTATGATGCACACATGTTCGAGTTATTGCTTCTCCTCACGATTGCCACATTGCCATGCCTCATGACATATATGACTTGTGTGTTGCATCCAACTTGTGGATTGTTTGCTCTTATCATATGCTTGGTTGCAACAATGTCCATTATTCACATTTGCCATGCCACATTGCTTGCTACATGCTTGACTTGCTTGCCTCGCACATGATGCCCAATTGCTCTTTATATTGTGTTGAGTGCCACACTATCTTCACTACACCATGTGCACATTATGCTTGGATTGCCTTGCACTTTGGATTGCACCATGTGTTTAGACACTTCATATTACTTGGTGTTGTGAATGATTCCTATGCATACCATAGGCCTTTGCTTGATTGCTTACATGCCATGACACTATCCCTTATCACACCATATGTTATGCATGATGACAACACTTGTGCGGTGATTCACCACTTGAATGCTTGGTTTTGCACTAACGCTAACCACATTTGTTTTTCCAAGTGTTTGTCGTGTTTGCTCCTTTTGAAGGAATTAATTGACGGTGCGACATTGGAGAGTGCCCATTTCGAGTTTGATGATGATGAGCGTTTGGTGACCGTCCACGCCTACACGGCGATGCCATTTCCTTCCCATGTTGATTTGAATTTTGATCCGAGGACGGATCTTTCCCAAGGGGGAGGGGATGATGCGGAGCATCCTACGGACATCTCCATGACAAGAGTCCGTTTGGCAAGTGACACGTGCCACGACTACTTCACATACATAAAGGTGAATCATCTCCTTTACACGTGTTCACTTGACCCCTTCGAGAATGGTATACTACTTGACATTCCTCTCGTGTGCATGCGTAGGTATTGTCAAAGCTTCATGAAGGACGAGGAGGAGTGCGAGCGCAAGTGCACACCTACACCATCCGCGAGGGAAGCGTGGAAGCGAAGATGGAAGAAGGCGGAGCTGCAGAGTCTACAGCAGCCGGACGTCCGACAGCTTCCGGACGTCCGACGTCTTCCGGACGACCGACGCCTGGAGTCCAGCCCAGCCAGAGGACGGATAGAGCTCTACAGCGGCCGGACGACCGACGCTGCCCGGACATCCAACACATCCCAGCCTACGGACGTTCGAGCCTCTCCGGAAATCCGGACCCAAGATACCCGCGCCGAAATCTCGGATTTCCGATGCCTTCGGACGACCGACGCCCTCCGGATGTCCGGTCCTTCACGAGCCGTCGGACGTCCGACAACTCCGGACGTCCGGCACCGCCTGTGCGCAGCCGTGGGCCTTTGGCGTTGTATCTCTCTCTCACTTACCCCTTCGTGGCTAAGACTATATATACTCTTCCCCTACCTCCTTCCTAGGGTTAGCAAAGTGATAGCTCATTCATACATGAGCTTTGCTCCTTCCTCTACTTCTCTCATGGAGACCGAGGCCTCCACCGGAGAAGATCCCTAGAGGATGTCAAGACCCCTCTCAAGGGAAGATCCGTCTACGGATTCAAGGCCCATCTCTCCTAGAGATTTGGATTAAATACCCATGTATCTTTATTTCCGTTGTTGTTCTTGGATCTTGATGCACCTCTTGTATTGCTTGTGATTTGAGGAGTACTTGGTGTGGGTCTTGTCCAATAGAGTGTTTTCCCTTTGATTCTCTCCATGTTTTCCCCTCGTGGTCTTCGTGTTCATCGTGTTCTTCCTCAAATCCACCTCCAATTCGTGAAGATCGGGCCACCCTCGGGTTTGCCCCGTATCATCTCCTCCAAGACCTACGGCTCAAGTGCTAAAGCTACTACGACAACGACACCTTCAACTACGAAATCTACAACATCTACCGGCGACAAGTCAAGCTACAAGGACAAGGCGACTTCGTCAAGCCGACCAACCTCAAGCACCTACAAGCCGAGGGTTTCATCCTCTACCCGAACACCGGATGCTACCGCCAAGACAAGCTCCATCAAGTGTTTCACATGCAAGGGCGAGGCCACAAGACCTTCGAATGCCCAACCAAACTCAACAAGATCCTCTTCGACGATGGCACCTATGACTCTATGAGTGACGACGAGATGCAAGCTTTGGAGCAAGTGGCCATACACCGCCAAGTGAATGAAGATGAAGATTCGCAAATCTTTTGCGACAACGATTCGAGCCCCGCTCTCGTTGTCTCCAAGGTTTTGATGCTCCAACAACAAGAAGACGAGGACCAACGTTGCCACATCTTCCACACCAAGGCGGGCATCCAAGGAAAGTCCATCAAGGTCATCATCGACGGAGGGAGTTGCCACAATTTGGCAAGTGAAGACCTTTGTTCCAAGCTACAATTGGTCAAGAAAAAGCACCCTCGTCCCTACAAGGTCCAATGGCTTAGTGATTCCGGAACCATCCAAGTTGACCACACCGTGGAAGTTTCTTTCAAGATAGGCGCTTATGAAGAAAATTGGAGTGTGATGTGGTTCCAATGTCCGTGTGCCACCTCCTACTTGGTAGACCTTGGCAATTCGACCGGGGCGTCACACACAACGGTCGAACAAATCAATGTAGCTTCAAGATGAAGGGCAAGCAATATGTGCTCCGACCAATGACTCCAAGTCAAGTCATCGCCGACAAACAAGCTTCATCCCATCGTGGAGATAAAAGTGAGAGAGTGATCCGCTTAAAAGAGAGTGAGTGCCACAAGCCCAAAATGAGTGACTCCGCGATGAGGGACATGAGAGATATAGTCTTTTAGCCACCAAAAGAGATTTGAGGGATGTGAGTGAGAGCCCATCGACCGTTCTTCACTATGTACTTGTGTGCAAAGATGAAGTCGTTCGGACTAACCTTCACAACATCTTCCTCTTGTGTTATCTAAGTTGTTGCAGGAATTCGAGGATGTTTTCCCCGATGAGCTACCTCGAGGACTACCACCAAAACGAGTGATCGAACATCGCATCGACCTCATCCCCGGAGCACTGCTTCCTAACAAGGCTCCCTACCGCGTCAACCCCGAAGAAACAAAGGAAATACAAAGGCAAGTCCAAAAACTCCTAGATAAAGGGCATGTACGTGAGAGTTTGAATCCTTGTGCGGTTCCGGTTATACTAGTGCCTAAGCAAGATGGTAGTATGCGCATGTGTTCCGATTGCCGTCCTATCAATGCTATCACCATTCGATACCGTCATCCCATTCCTCGCTTAGATGATATGCTAGATGAACTTAGTGGTGCCACTATATTTTCTAAGATTGACTTAAAAAGTGGTTACTACCAAATTCACATACAAGAGGGTGACGAGTGGAAAACAGCTTTTAAGACAAAATTGGTCTCTATGAATGGTTGGTTATGCCCATGGGCTTATCCGGAGCACCGGGTATGTTCATGCGTGTTATGCACTATGTTTTGCGACCCCTCATAGGATATTGTGTCGTCGTCTATTTTGATGATATTCTTGTCTTTAGCAAGTCTCTTGAGGAGCATGCTACACATGTTCGTGATGTTTTGCAAATCCTTAGGAAAGAGCAACTCTATGCAAACATGGAGAAATGCACGTTTGGTGTTGAGAAGGTAGTTTTCCTAGGTTTTGTCGTATCCTCCAAGGGCGTTCATGTAGATGAAACTAAGATTGATGCTATTAAAACTTGGCCCACACCAATGAATTTGCAACAAGTGCGTAGTTTCCTAGGACTAGCCGGTTTCTATCGCCGTTTTGTCAAAGACTTTAGCACTATTGCATCACCTCTTCATGCTTTGAGCAAGAAGAATGCACCATTTATATGGGGTCCTTCCCAAGACACCGCTTTCCATGAACTTAAAAATTTGGTCACTCATGCACCTTTGCTTGCTTTGCCCAACTTTGATAAAACATTTGAAGTGCATTGTGATGCTAGTGGTAATGGAATAGGTGGTGTGCATATGCAAGAGAAGCATCCTATCGCGTACTTTAGCGAGAAACTATCCGACGCTCAACTTAACTACCCCATATATGACAAAGAATTGTATGCTTTGGTGAGAGTTTTACATGTTTGGGAGCATTATTTGAGACCTCATGCGTTTGTTATTCATACCGACCATGAAACGTTCAAGTACTTAAAGACTAGTGCTGAAAAGCCTAGCTATGGCGTGGGAAAAAGGGCCTTGCTGGCGTAGGCACCCTACGCCAACAATATGGCGCCATAGTTAAAAATTAGTGGCGGCGTTGGATTGGACGCCAGCAATATTCCATGCGTTTATGGCATGCCTCTTGTCCAACGCCAGCAGTAATGTACGTCAGTAGTGGCATTGGACGTTAGTGCTACGCCAGCAATGTAATTTTTAGATTTAAACCAAATCTGTACAGTAGCATGATACAACAAAAATGACAGCATAATCAAAGGTTTTGACAGTAATTAAACAGTACATTGCAAATACCAAAATCTAAGTTCAAGAGTCATTATTTATTGACATTATTCAGAAAAGTATCAAAAAGAGGCATATAACACAAGTACACACAAGTTCGGATAAATTAAAAGGAGGTGATATGGCTTGCATGCCCTACTAGCAGCTAACTTAGACAATACGCCGGGTGGAGTTAGGATCATAGTCTGGAGTAAGTGGACCATCATCATCGCTGCCAGCAGGCCTGTAGTAGACCATGATCTCGTCACGATCGTAGTCAAGGTAGAACATGGCTCTCTCCTCAGCTTCCATCTGGTAAGCAGTTGCAAGAGCTGTCCAACCAGGGCAAGCGAAATAGGTGTGGTCTGACTCATTGGTGACAAGGCAATTGAAGTGTTCGGCCGTTAGCATCTTCATTAGGGTGCATTAGAACATGATGGTTGCATCAAGCGGAACTCGAAACTTCTCTAAGAAGTCACGCCTTGCCCCGCAAGGGATGACCTGAGCGAAATTTGAAAAAAATAACTAGTTAGACAATTTCGGCCACAAACGTACCATATGAAACTCAATCAGAACATGTTAAACTAAATCATATATATATACCGTCTTAGCAGTGAAGTCCTTCGGAAGATCGATGAAGAACTTGCTATCCTTCTGGCATCTCAAAGCACCACAAGTATTACACGGGGCATCCATTTTTTGCTGTCAATATCGTTGATCAAAGTAAGCATAGATAATTAAACTAAATAACTAACACATAAAAATAGAACATATATGCACTAGTAATTAAGCATATACGAAATAGCTAATGCTACGCCCATCTCTAGCATAATTAAGCACGGTTCAAACATATAATAACATGCATAAAGTTAAACAGTCATTCATATACGAAATAGCTAATGCTACGTCCATCTCTAGCACGCTAACGGCGAGAGGGGCCGGCCTCGTGGTCGTCCCTGGTGGACCTAGGACGACGCAGTAGCGACTGAACCTCCTCCTCCTCCTCATGCTCCTCCTCCTCCTCGAGCTTATCCCAGTCTATGGGATCCTCCTCTGCGCTCTTCTTCGCTGCATACTGAAGGAGCATCATCTTGGGTCTCTAAGAGTTTGTCATCTCTCGCAAGCTCCGTTACTAATGGGTCGAACAATTGTTGCTCGGCCTGGAGTTTCTCCTTCTCCTCAGCCCTAGCGCATATCCTTATGTTATCCGGTGCGAGGAACTGCGCATACACACGGCAATCAGGGAAGTTTAGAATCGCTTTTTCCTTATGATACTCAACCGCCTTTGCATCGTAGGCGCGCGCCGCTAACTCTGGGGTGTCCCAGTGGCCAAGCTGGTGGACGACATTGTCCTTCGTGATGGTTGCATAGTACTTAGTACCCTTCTATCGCACACCACGAAACTTCGGAGCCATATGACCAAACCTGCAACACCTATATATATACAATCTATAGACAATGTAATTAAACTACAAAACTAGACTAAAATCTGAAACTACCCTAAAAATCTAAAACTAAACAAGTATACTAAAAATCTGAAACTACACAAACTACACTAAAAATCTGAAACTACACATACTATGCTAAAAATCTGAAACTACACAAACTACACTAAAAATCTGAAACTACACATACTATGCTAAAAATCTGAAACTACACAAACTACACTAAAAATCTGAAACTAAACAAGTACACTAAAAATCTGAAACTACACAAACTACACTAAAAACCTGAAACTACACAAGTACACTAAAAATCTGAAACTACAATTACTCACCCGTGATGGAGGCGACGGGACGGCGGTGGAGGCGCGGAGACGGCGACGGCGATGGTGGCGAGGAAGCGGCGACGGCGGAGGAGGCGCGGAGACAGCGACGGCGGTCGAGGCGCGGAGACGGCGACGGCGACGGCGCGGCGGTGGTGGAGATGGAGATGGGGACGGCGGCGATGTGGAGTAGGAGATGGCGACGACGGCCGGGGGGATTGGTCGTTGGCGGCGGCGGCGGCGTCGGGTTGGGATTGATTTGGGGGAGTTTGTGTGGGGATTAGATCCGGGTGAGTATATACCAGTGGTTGGGTTTGACAGGTTGTGTGATGTGTTTGATAGCGTTGGCCCACGTGTCCAACGCCATTTCAGTTCATTATTATTTTATTTTCATCTTTGGTGAATATATATATATATATATATATATATATATATATATATATATATATATACAGAATTAAAAATTAGTTCAAATTATAATTCAGATAGATGAACAACATAGATTTCATTAATTAATTTGGCCTGCTTACATACGTTACAAAAGGATAATAAAAAGTAACAATTATAGTTTACTACTACTAGATCTTTACTAGGAACATCATCAGTGTGATGACGACCACCAGAAGAAATGGTGTCATCGATCCAGCTAGGAGAAATAGGCCAAGGAGGCAACCGGCTAAAAGAGCATATCGAAGCATCTTGAATTTTTTTTATTTGGCCTCGCATCACATCGTTCTGGAGTTGCATCTCGTCTATCTGTAGTCTCAAAGGTCCAATGGAGTATTCGAGAACCTCGCTTACGTACTTCTTGACGAGATCAACCCATATCCATGTGAAGCAATATTTTCCCCCTGTTTTCTGTGGATCACAATATACACACACATGCATATTGATGTGAGCGACGCTAGAGGAGTTGAATTGTGCAAATTAGCTGAAAGCCAATCAATATGTACATACGTACCTTTCCACGGTTAGCGCACATGTAGAACTCTCGCTCTGGATTCCATTCCTTGTGCGACATATGCTTATCAAGAGGGCGACGAATGCCACAAAGCAGCATAGGGCCGGTATCTTCGACGCTGGTGGCGTAGCTGCCGGATTGAACAGAAGTGGCGCTGCTGCGGCGGGATGATTCGCCGGACTGCATTGGTCGTGGCGAGCTCATGGTGTAGCCAACAGGACCAGACGGGAGCTCGGCCAGGGCGGCGGAGTCCCAAACTTTCGACATGCTCTATCGACGTGGGTCCAGAACTAAGAGGAGCTAACTAGTTATTAGGGACAATAATTGGAAGTGAATGTATTTTGAGAAGCAAGGGGCTTCCAACACCAGGTTATATAGGCAAAACATAATGCTGGCGTTCACGAGCAGGCAATGCCAGAACTACATAATGTATCTATGGCGTGTCAGAACGATCTACGCCAGCAATGCATCCCGACTGGTCAACTCAGCAGGGCCCACTTTCTGGTGGCGTTCTACATTATGTCGACGCAAGCACTAACTGCACAACGCTGTCGTACCATTTCGTCCAACGCCATCGCTATGGCGCGCCACCAACAAGAGTTGTGGCTAGCCATTTCTCTACTAGTGAAAGGATCAAACCAAGTTGAACAAACGGCATGCTAAATGGAGTGAATTTATTGAGTCTATCCCTTATGTCATAAAATACATTAAGGGTAAGGAAAACGTTGTGGCGGATGCCCTCTCCCGCAAATGCATGTTAGTTACCCAACTTGAATTGAATGTTATTGGTTTTGAGCACATCAAAGACTTGTATGCGCATGATGCTTATTTTGCTAATCCTTACGCTATGTGCCAAGTGAAAACTTGTTGGGAGAACTACTATATGAAAGATGGCTATCTTATGCGTGCTAACAAACTTTGTATACCCGAGTCTTCTCTTCGTTTGTTGCTTTTGCAAGAGGCTCACGGTGGAGGACTTATGGGTCACTTTGACGCGACAAGACGCATGCCACGCTATCTTACAAGTACTTTTGGCCCAAGATGTTTCGTGATGTTGCACGCTTCACCAACCGTTGCTCTACATGCCGCAAAGCTAAGTCGAAAGCTCAATCCCATGGTCTTTATATGCCTCTTCCTATACCTTTCCAACCTTGGGAAGACATTAGTACGGACTTTGTGCTTGGATTGCCACGAACTAAAACTGGACACGATTCCGTTTTTGTCGTTGTGGATCGCTTTTCCAAGATGGCTCATTTCATTCCATGTCACAAGATAGACGGTTCTTCACATATTGCAAATTTATTTTGTAGGGACATCTTGTGACTACATGGCGTCCCCAAGACCATTGTCTCGGACCGTGACGTCAAGTTCCTAAGCTACTTTTGGAAGACCCTATGCGCCAAGCTCGGAATCAAGCTCCTATTCTCTTCGGCATATCACCCTCAAACCGACGGACAAACGGAGGTGACGAACCGGACGCTATCGACTCTACTTCGCGTGTTGATCAAGAAGAACATCATGGAATGGGAAGAATGCCTCCCCATCGTAGAGTACGACTACAATCGCGCAAGTCACTCCACCACCGGCAAGTCTCCGTTCGAAGTGGTCTACGGCTTCAACCCTTTGTCCCCATTGAACATTCTCCCTTTACCACTTCAAGAGCGCGTCAACATTGACGCAAGTGCAAGGGCAAGCTACATCAAGAGGATGCATGAAGATACTATGATACGGGGCATGCCCGTGTGCGTCGATCTTTCACGAATTGGAGGTGGATTTGTGAATGAACACGAAGAACACGAAGAACACGAGGGGGGGATCACAAGAGAAACACTCAAAACAAGTCCAATCACACATCCACTATGCTCACATCCACACAAGATCCACAAGGGTACAAGAACAACAAAGGGAAAGAGGATACATGGTAGAGTTCATCCCAAATCCCATGGGGAGATGGGGCCTTGAATCCACTAGGGATCTTCCCACGCAAGGGGGCCTTGACATCCACTAGGGGTCATCTCTCAGAGAGGCATCTACTCCATGGGAGAGGTAGTGGAAGGAGCAAAGGCTCATCTATCTATGAGCTAAATCATTGCTAACCCTAAAATGGAGGAGGTGGAAATTCCGGGCTAGGCCGAGGTTCCGGACACCGGAAGTTCCGGGTAGGTTCTGGCCGGGTTCCAGGCTACCCAGAGAATTGGCACGCCTGGTGTCGCCTATAGTCGAGGAGGCCGGAAGGTCCGGGGTCTGGAGGTTCTGGGCAGGCCGGAAGGTCCGGGACTTCCAGAGACTTGTCCTCACTTCTTCTTTCTTCTCCACTTCCAAGCTTCCCTCGCGGATGGTGTAGTCGTACGTAGGTGCTGGCACTCCTCCTCATCATCCGTGAAGCTCCGACAATACCTATGCATGCACACGAGAGGAGTGTCAAGTAGTATACCATCCTCGAAGGGGTCAAGTGAGCACATGTAAAGGAGATGATTCACCTTTATGTATGTGAAGTAGATGTCGCACGTGTCACTTGCCAAAGGGACTCTTGCCATGGTAATGTCCGTAGGATGCTCCGCATCATCCCCTCCCCCTTGGGAAAGATCTGTCCTCGGATCAAGATCCAAATCACCATGTGATGCGGAGCATCCTATGGACATCACCATGACAAGAGTCCGTTTGGCAAGTGATACGTGCGACATCCACTTCACATACATAAAGGTGAATCATCTCCTTTACACGTGTTCACTTGACCCCTTCGAGGATGGTATACTACTTGACACTCCCCTTGTGTGCATACATAGGTATTGCTGGAGCTTCACGGATGACGAGGAGGAGTGCCGGCACCTACGTACGACTACACCATCCACGAGGGAAGCTTGGAAGAGGAGAAGGAAGAAGAGGAGTTGTGCCAGCACTGGAGTTAACGGTACAACCGGACAACAACCAGCGCACCACCGGAGCAGCGGTACAACCGGCCCACCTCCGGACAACTGCCGGCCGAGCTTCCATTGTGATGCAGTTCCGGTACCGTCCCGGTTGTTCCGCTATATTCCACATGACCGGTAGAACCGCCCCTGCGACCGGTACAACCGCCCGTCTCCAGGCTGCGCTAGATGGGCCTTCGGTCTTGTATCACCCTCACTTACCCCTTCGCCCCTAGTACTATATATAGACCTCCTCCACCTCATTTTTAGGGTTAGCAAAGTGACAGCTCATTCATAGTTGAGCTTTGCTCCTTCCTCTACCTCTCCCACGGAGATCGAGACCTCCACCGGAGAAGATCCATAGAGGATGTCAAGGCCCCTTGCACGGGAAGATCCCTAGTGAATTCAAGGCCCATCTCTCCTAGAGATTTGGATGAACTACCCATGTATCTTTATTTCCATTGTTGTTCTTGGATCTTGATGCACCTCTTGTATTGCTTATGATTTGAGGAGTACTTGGTGTGGATCTTGTCCAATAGAGTGTTCTCCCTTTGATTCTCTCCACGTTTTCCCCTCGTGTTCTTCGTGTTCATCGTGTCCTTCCTCGAATCCACCTCCAATTCGTGAATATCGGGCTACCCTCGGGTTTGCCCCCTATCATATTGGTATCAAGAGCCACGTTGCCACGAATTTGGAGCCCTACCCCTCACTTTTCTTGCTTTAGTTCGAGTCTTTCTTCCCAATTTCGAAAATTCCCCACAAAAAGAGCCCCAAAATTTTTCTTGTGATCTGTTGTTCTTGTGAGTTTTTGTTGATTTTAATCCGTGGTTCTGGTGTTTAGCATGTAGATCCACTCCCCTTTGCGTCCCCATCCCCTAATTTTTCTTTTCCCCTTCAATTTGGTCCAAAATTTCAATTTTGGTCCACCCCCGAGTTCTTCCCGTGCCTAGATCTGAAATTTTTCCCGATACGAGCGGTACAACCTCTCTGTACAGCGGTACAACCGCCCCAGCAAGCGGTACAACCGCCCCGCCAAGCGGTATAACCGCTAATCCCCCAAACACGCCCCCAGGACGCTCCAGAAGCGGTACAACTGCCCCACCAAGCGGTACAACTGCTAATTCCCAGGTCCATCACTTCCGCAACCTCTAGGACGCTCCAGGAGCGGTACAACCGCCCCTCCCAGTTTCAGCCTCGGCTGATTCACTGTTTCGACCATAACTTCCACTCCCGAACTCCGATTTGAGTGTTCCTTGGCTCGTTTGAAAGCTATCAACGTGCCGGAGCTGCTCATCCTGGTTTCACCACCATTCGACTTTATCATATTTTTCAAATTTTGGCAAGTTTGCCTAGGTCCTCCACCATATCATCCGCATTACCACCATAGACTTCCGCAACCTAACCCATTTTCGTTACCATTGCATTTGTGGTTGCTTGAGTTGTGATTTGATTCTCCTAAGGTGTTTCGGCTACTTAGGGACGGTTACATCTTCATCCACCACCGGTGCCTTGTATCGCACCATCGACTACATCGACCACCGACGACGGCCATCCATCCTTTGAGACCATCTTCAACCGGAAGCAAGGCCGGTTACTCCCGACTTCGTGAAAGGTTAAGTGTGACGAAGATATCCATTCCATCATACACTTTTCCTTCCTTGCCATTACACCTTGATAGCCCCACCATCTTTGCGAATACCTTCATACCTATTGAGACTAGCTATCCGAGTATTGTCGGGCTTCGCGAAAACTTGTGCACCATAGTGATACCATATCATATTGTTGCATCATTGGAATTATCATATAGTGCAATTGCTTGCTCCCGTGCATATGTTGTGATACTTGTCTCATATCTTTGGTTGAGGCTCAAAAATAATAGTGGAAAGGAAGAGAAGAGTAAAAAAAAAGCTTTTAAGCAAGAAAGAAAGATCATAAGCTTATAAGCAAAGAGTTGAGCATGAAAAGAGATACTTGTGCATATACATGGAATAGGAAATGTTTTGCTTGCATAAAAAGGATTGGTGCCAAGTGGTGAATCGTGCCCAAACGTGCAATAAGCTAGCGTCTGTCCTTGTGTTTGTGCAACACGAGCTTTGCTCATCCCTATAGTTGCACAAACCCCATTATCCCACCACGTGTGTTTCTTTATTGCCCTCCTCTATATTGTGATCGCTTGCTTTGCATTTTGAGTCCATTGGATTGATTTCAACATTTGCAATATCTTGGACTTCATTTTGCTTGATATTTTGTGCCACTAACCCCACCGAGCTCCACTATAAGCTATTTTTGTAGGTTGTGAGAATTGGACAAGGTTTTTCACCAAGTGCACTCTTTTCCTTACTTACATTGTGGTCTTTTGAGATCCATCCACAACTTCGGAAAGAGGTAACTTTGGTATGTTCATTCCATCTCGTTCTCACGCCTTCTCGAGTGCTTCCATGGATAGGGACGACACATCTCCTTCGGTCTACAACAACAATGACGAGTTTGATGCCATGAAGAAAACCATCGACGCCAAGATGGATGCTCATTTGGAGGAGCTCAAGGCCCTCATCAAGAACCGCACGAGAGCTTCATCATCTTCGAGAAGACGCTCAAGTGCACATGCTTACGAGCTACCATCTCCGGCAAAATCAAACCGGCATCGACACCATCAACGACATGCAGAAATAACGACGCCAACATCAAGGCATCCAACAAAGAACAAGTGTGAAGGTCTCGAGCTCGACACCAACCACCGCTCGATGACTTCACCACTTACCTTGGCATCTTCGCCAAGCGACTTCAAGGCATCTTCGCCTTTGGATATGCGGCATCTTCACCGACAAGCACTTCAAGAGAAGGTCCCCAAGCTCAAGTCCGCGACTTCCACGAGCTACTACGACCTCGACATCGACCATGAGATTCCTTTCTTTGGGAGTCAAGACCCCGAGGAGTATCTCGATTGGGAGCGCAAGATGGTCTACTACCTCAAGCTACTTCAAGTCCCTTCGGAAGATCACGTGAAGTGAGCCACAAGAAACTTCCACGGCGACGCGTCGACATGGTGGATTCACACATCTTCAACGAGCTTCGACATGAGTTGGTCCAAGTTGAAGAAAGCGTCGAGGCGAGAGTTTGTGCCTTCTACATACACGGAACATCTTCACCGCCACTTGGAGAACACCATACAAGGATCCATGTCTCTCGATGAGTACTTCATGAAGATGAAGAAAGCCTTGCGACGAGCCGGTGTGGACGACCCCATTTTGATGAAGTTCCACTTCATGATGGTATTGAACAACGACATCGCCAAGACTATCTTCCACAACAACTACGAGTCTCTCAACGACATCTACGTTGGTGCTCTCAAGGCGGAACAAGCACTCAAGGCCAAGGCTACTCGACCCCGAGCACACTGCCCGACGACCAAGCTCCATGACGACGAGCATGAGGATGGTACCACCAAGATGTCCAAGACCGACGAGCTCCAAGACGACGCTCCGAAGTTCGACTTCATCGCCATACCTCTTTGTGGCATTGACGATGCCGAGTCTACCACGACTCTTTTTGAAGACGGTGCGGCGACGACTACAACTACGGAGCCACTCAAGGAACATGCTTTGGAGGCGAGCGACAAGGTGGCGAGCAAGCATGACACTTCCATCTTTGGAGGCGAGAGTGATGATGTGCCATCTTCGGCCTTCATCCACGGCGACGGTGACGACATGGTTGAGCATGGGATTTTCCCTTCGACCACGGCGACGTGTGGTGATGAGTTGAGAGACTTTTTCCACCATATTGAGAGTGAGAGTGACTTCAGCACTACTCCCATATGTGACGAGTTGCCCCAATTCCCATGTGAGGAGAGCCACAACCCCCACCACTTGAGTGAGATGAGTGACTCCACCATATGTGACATTGAGTGCACCTACTTTGAGGGAGTGTGTGAGCCACCACATAGAGAGAGTGAGGTAGTTGATAGGGCATGTGAGGCCATTTCAATTTCTAACAACCTAACCTCTACCTCTATTATGGCTTCTCCTTTGGTGCTAGGTCCCATACACGATGACGCGCCGATCCTCGACGACTTCGTCCTTCCTTTGGACAAGACGATGGCCATGGTGGAATATGATGCACCCGCCCCCACATGGTTCCATCATTATGAAGATGACCACGAGTTGGTCTATGCCACCTCACCTACACCACATGAGTGGAATGACAAAGGTAACATAGGTGAAGGTGATGCTCTTGTCCCACTAGTGGACATTGATTGCTTGCATGATGTCGATCCACCTATTGCCATGCTTCATGATTATGCGATTTCCTCATGTGATGAATTGCTCATTTATGATGTGTTTGACGATTCTCATGTGGAGTCTATTACTTGTGATGCCATGTTGCATAGGATTGCTTGTGACAATTCTATTGGTCACATCATGTTTGACAATCCGCTTGACTTGTCATATGCTATGCATGAGATTACCCATATTGCATCTTTGCAATCTCTTCATAGTAACTATGCATATGCCATTAAAATAAACCCAATTTGCACATATGGCATAGATGACAAGCCCATGGTTATTGGCATTTGCTTTTCTTGTGATGATATTGCCATGCCTCCTTTGCATCATTTGCGCAATTGCTCACATATGACATGCCATGACCACCTAGCTTCGGATATGCATTATTTTGGATGTTGTCCATATTCTCCATATTATACTACTGGTATTGCACATGAGGAGACCCCCATAGTTTCCTCATACATTTTAGGAGATTTGGTTCCATCCCATCCATTGCATGATCCCCTTACTTGTGTGCACAATATGCTCCCCATGAATATGAATACTATTGATGTGCCATATATTTGCATGCACAATTTGCGTCCCAATCATGTTGAGCATAATAGCTATCATTGCATGATGGATGACGTATTCATATACCATGCCTCAAATTTCTTTGAGCATTGCTTATCTTGTGCTAACATGTGCACATCCACATCATGATGGATGATGTGTACATTTACCACGCACACACTTTGTTTCGTGTGTCTCCTTCTTTTGTAGGTACACATGATTCTTCGTTAACCTCGCAAGCGCACGAGTTGACGAAAAGAGCTCTAGAGAGCAATGAAGACGTGTGCCACCATGGAGTGCTTAACCTCCACCCACCCTCATTGTGCAAATACTTCGTGCATTTCCTCTACATGGCTCTCACGTGGCTATGGCTTCTTGCTCATTACACGTATTTTGCCCATATTGCCATGTTCACTTTGCATGATATGCTCATTTCTATGCCCTTGCCATGCATTTGTGACCCATGCTTTGCATCTCACATGTCACTTGATTCTCATATTCGTATGTGTATTTGCAAGCTTGGTGGAGATCTTACTTGCTATTGCCATGTTCGCTTTGTACCCCATGCCTATGATGATACATTGATCATGTTTTGTGTTCATGCTCGCGATATGTCATGTGCATTACTTATGCCCACTATTTGCTCCCATGACATGATTGCAATGATTTCCTCTAGTATGTTGCATCTTTGCACTACTAGTTTGCACGACATGATCACCATGCTTGCTTGTGTTGCATCACCGATGTGCTCCTTTTATGCGGTTGATGACAACCATTGCCATGCTTCGCACATGAATGATATTGCTTGTTGTCGTCTCCACATGTTGCCTCTCTCATGCTCGATGATTTGCCATGTATTGAGTGCAACAATGCTATTCATTTTGCTAATGAGATTGCCCCCATAGCTTTCTCTCATATTATTGGAGCTTTTGACATCTTTCATGTGAAGCATGCTTGCCTTCCTTCTTTGCACCATATGCCCAGTGCCATGAATATAGCCATTGTTGCATCATATTATTCATGCACTTTTGCTTCTAATGGTTATGTGCAAGAGAAGAGAACCATCATGATGGATGATGTGTTTGTCTACCATGCACATACAATATTTCCTTTGTTGTGTATGTGTGTAGGATACTTCGACCACATGTCAACTTCCACTTCACGTGAGTTGACAATTCGAGCTGTTGAGAGCGAGCCTTGCTACACCGACACGTTTCTCCAACGCACTTGCTTGCGCATCGACATTGTGAAGGACGCACAAGGACAAGTTTTCAAGGTGACATCCTTCTTGAGCATGGATATTGTGGCTCACCATACTTGTGTTGCTTGTACCATGCCATATATTGGTCATCTTGCACACATGTTAGTGATATTGCTTTTCTTTTTGATTGCCACATTGCCATGCCTCTAGACATATATACCTTGTGTGTTGCATCCAACTTGTGCATTGTTTGCTCTTATGATATGCTTGGTTGCAACAATGTCCATTCTTCACATTTGCCATGCCACATTACTTGCTACATGCTTGACTTGTTTGCCTCACACATGATGAACAATTATTCTTTCTATTGTGTTGAGTGCCACATTATCTCCACTACACCATGTGCACATTTTGCTTGGATTGCCTTGCACTTCGGATTGCTCCATGTGTTTAGACACTACATTATACTTGGTGTTGTGAATGATTCATATGCCTACCATAGACCTTTCGTTGGTTGCTTTGTGCATGCGTGCTATGACCTTGAGGTACATGTTTGTTATATTGTCACACATATTGGCATCCCTACCTCACCTAGGCATACTTGTTTCCATGATTGCATTGCGTGTGCTCAATTTGTATGCTTACATGCCACGACACAACCCCGTGTCACACCATATGTTATGCATGATGACAACACTTGTACGGTGATTCACCACTTCAATGCTTGGTTTTGCACTAACGCTAACCACATTTGTTTTTCCAAGTGTTTGTCGTCTTTGCTTCTTTGGAAGGAATTCCTAGGCGGTGAGACATTGGAGAGTGCCCCTTTCGAGCTTGATGATGATGAGTGCTTGGTGATCATCCACTTCTACACGACGACGCCATCTCCTTTCCATGGTGATTTGGATTTTGATCCGAAGACGGATCTTTCCAAAGGGGAGGGGATGATGCGGAGCATCCTATGGACATCACCATGACAAGAGTCCGTTTGGCAAGTGATACGTGCGACATCCACTTCACATACATAAAGGTGAATCATCTCCTTTACACGTGTTCACTTGACCCCTTCGAGGATGGTATACTACTTGACACTCCCCTCGTGTGCATACATAGGTATTGCTGGAGCTTCACGGATGACGAGGAGGAGTGCCGGCACCTACGTACGACTACACCATCCGTGAGGGAATCTTGGAAGAGGAGAAGGAAGAAGATGAGTTGTGCCAGCACTGGAGTTAACGGTACAACCGGACAACAATCGGCGCACCACTGGAGCAGCGGTACAACCGGCACACCTCCGGACAACTGCCGGCCGAGCTTCTATTGTGATGCGGTTCAAGGCCGGTACAGCCCTGGTTGTTCCGCTATATTCCACATGACCGGTACAACCGCCCCTGCGACCGGTACAACCACCCGTGTCCAGGCTGCGCTATATGGGCCTTCGGCCTTGTATCACCCTCACTTACCCCTTCGCCCCTAGTACTATATATAGACCTCCTCCACCTCATTTTTAGGGTTAGCAAAGTGATAGCTCATTCATAGTTGAGCTTTGCTCCTTCCTCTACCTCTCCCACGGAGATCGAGATCTCCACCGGAGAAGATCCATAGAGGATGTCAAGGCCCCTTGCATGGGAAGATCCCTAGTGGATTCAAGGCCCATCTCTCCTAGAGATTTGGATGAACTACCCATGTATCTTTATTTCCATTGTTGTTCTTGGATCTTGATGCACCTCTTGTATTGCTTGTGATTTGAGAAGTACTTGGTGTGGATCTTGTCCAATAGAGTGTTCTCCCTTTGATTCTCTCCACGTTTTCCCCTCGTGTTCTTTGTGTTCATCGTGTCCTTCCTCGAATCCACCTCCAATTCGTGAAGATCGGGCCACCCTCGGGTTTGCCCCGTATCACCATGGGAAAGAGATGGCGTCGCCGTTTAAAAGTGGGCATTCACCAAGCATTTAGCATCATCAAACTCGAAAGGGGCACTCTCCAATGTCGCACCGTCTAGTAATTCCTTCAAAAGAAGCAAATACGACAAACACTTGGAAAAACAAATGTGGCTAGCGTTGGTGCAAAACCAAGCATTCAAGTGGTGAATCACCGCACAAGTGTTGTCATCATGCATAACATATGGTGTGACAATGGATTGTGCCATGGCATGTAAGCATACAAATTGAGCACAATCTAGGGCATCATGGAGACAAGCATGAAAATGTGAGGTAGGGATGCAAATATGTGTGACGATAGAACGAGCATCTACCTCAAGGTCATAGCACGCATGCTCAAAGCAATCAACAAAAGGTCTATGGTAAGCATAGGAATCATTCACAACACCAATTAATATGAAGTGTCTAAACACATGGGGCAAGCCAAAGTGCAAGGCAATCCAAGCATAATGTGCACATGGCGTAGTGAAGATAGTGGGGCACTCAACACAATATAAAGAGCAATTGTTCATCACGTGTGAGGCAATCAAGGCATGTAGCAAGCAATGTGGCATGGCAAAAGTGAATAATGGGCATTGTTGCAACCAAGCATATGATAAGAGCAAACAATACACAAGTTGGATGCAACACACAAGGTATATATTTCATGAGGCATGGAAAGATGGTAATCATGAGTGAAAGCAATATCACTATCATGTGTGCAAGTAAGTGGTCCAAGATGACCAATATATGTCATGGTACAAGCAACACAAATAGGATGATCCATAATATCCATGCTCAAGAAGGATGTCACCTCAAAAGCATGACCTTGTGCGTCCGTCACAATGCCTATGCGCAAGCAAGTGCGATGTAGAATCGCGTCGGTGTAGCATGGTTCGCTCTCAAGAGCTCTAATCGTCAATTCACGTGAAGTGGAAGTTGACATGTAGTCGAAGTATCCTACACATACACACAACAAAGGAAACAATGTATGTGCATGCTAGACAAACACATCATCCATCATGATGGTTCTCTTCTCTTGCACATAAGCATTAGAAGCAAAAGTGCATGAATAATATGATGCAACAATGTCTATATTCATGGCACTAGGCATATTGTGCAAAGAAGGAAGGCAGGCATGCTTCGCATGAAAAATGTCAAAAGCTCCAATAATATGAGAGAAAGCTATGGGGGCAATCTCATTAGCAAATTTAATAGTATCGGTGCACTCAATACATGGCAAATCTAGCATGAAAGAGGCAACACATGGAGACATATGACAACAAGCAATATCAATCATGTGCGAAGCATGGCAATGGTTGTCATCAACCGCATAAAAGGAGCACATCGGTGATGAAACATAAGCGAGCGTAGTGATCATGTCGTGCAAACTAGTAGTGCGAAGATGCAACAGACTAGAGGAAATCATGGCAATCATGTCATGTGAGCAAATAGTAGGCATAGACAATGCACATGACATATCGCAAGCAAGACAAGTAATGGGGTGATCCTCAATACCATCATAGGCATGGGTCACAAAGCAATCATGGCAATATCAATCAATATCTCCACCAAGCTTGCAAATACACATACAAGTCATATCTTCAAGTGTCATGTGAGATGCAAAGCATGGGTCAAATGCATGTCAAGGGCATAGAAAGGAGCATATCAGGCAAAGGGAACATGGCAATATGGGCATAATAAGTGTAATGAGTAAGAAGCCATAGCCATGTGAGAGCCATGTAGAAGAAATGCGCGAAGTCCTTGCGCGAGGGGAATGGTTGGAGACACATTCCGGTGGATCCCAAAGCATCGGTGCTCTCAAGAGCTCTTTTCGTCAACTCATGGGATTGTGACGTTGACGAGTAATCATGAGTACTTACACACAACAAAGGCAAAGGGAAAATTGTGTGCGCGTGGTATATGTATACATCATCCGTTAGGATGTGCATGTGCCTGTGTTCGTTAGCATAGTGTTCGTTAGCACAAAATATCCATTGCTCAAATAAGTGAGAAGGATGATATAGGAACATCTCATCCGTCATGAAAGGTTTGTTTTTATGTATAGCATAATGGAGACTAGAAATATTTAGTACATCATGTGAATTGTCGGGAGCATTGTTATTCATGATATGCGGATGGTGCACACAATTGTAGGGATCATGCAATGGATGGGATGTAACAAAATCTCCTAACATGTATGAGGAAACTATTGGGGTCTCCTCATGTGCAATAGAGCGGAAGCATAATTCAGAGAGTATGGACAACATCCAAAATAATGCACATCCAAAGCATGGTGGTCATGGCATGGCAATAGTGAACAATTGAGCAAATGATGCAAATGAAGCATGGCAATATCATCACAAGAAAAGCAAATGCCAATAACCATGGGCTTGTCGTCTATGCCATATGAGCAAATGGGATTAATTTTTATGGTATATGCATAGTTGCTACGGTGACATTGCAAAGATGCAATATGGGAAATTTCACGCATAGCATATGACAAGTTTAGCGGGTTGTCGAACATGATGTGACCAATAATATTTTCAGATGATATCCTATGGAGTATAGCATCACAACTAGGCAAGTCAACATGCTCATCATCATATTCATCAAAAATTGGTGGCACATCTAAGCATGAAGAAGGCATAGCATGTGGTGTGTCCATAAGGTGATCAACATCATGCAAGCAATCAATGTCCACTAGTGGGACAAGAGCATCACCTTCACCTATGTTACCTTTTTCATTCCACTCATGTGGTGTAGGTGAGGTGGTAAAGACCAAAGCGTGGTCATCATCATGATGGAACCATGTGGCGGTGCATCATATTCCACCATGGCCATCGATGTATTCTACAATGTTCAGACCACCAAACACAAGCAAAACTAGTAAAAGCACAAATAGCAGCAGCAACACGTCTATCCTCAGGAAATTGTAAGCATGTAAAACGTTGTTCTGTTTCTAACTCCCAAGTAAGATATATATCAGGAACATATCTACCCTCAAATGTCGGAATATTCAATTTTATCTTAGGGAGATGATCATGATCCCGTACCTGAGGTGGTGGTGCAACCCTACCGTTGCGATGGTAAACATGCGGATGACCTGGTGCTTGTGGTGGTGGTTGCCCGTGGGGTTGATCGGGAGCAACCTATCCCTCATCATCGTAATCACCATCATAATCCTCATTCTGCTCAACGACAGTAGCAACAGCAGCAGCCACAGGAGCTTCAGCAGTAGCAGCAGTAGCAATGGCACCAGAATATTGGCCTTGGTCGAGAGGCACACGTTGCGCTCGTCCCACGAAATTTGGGCGTTGTTGGTGTTGTTGTTGCCGAGGTACGACAGGTACAGCTGGTGGAGGTAGACGTGTAAGCACCTCATTGAACTTAGCGTCCAGCTTGGTGTCAAATGTCTTCTCCAAAGCACCTAGCTTCTCCATGGCCTCTCCAAGGATGGTCACGACGTCTTGTACCTGGTCAACCATCATTTGCTGAAATTTATCATGGAGCTCCTTGTTCGTCATGCCGTCCCAGTTGATCTCGTCGGCTTGTGATCCTGTCATGGTTAGCAGCAATAGGAACACACAAGAATATGAACCTACAGACTACTAGGAAGTGGTGTTGGTGTTGGTGGTGGTGGTGTGTCACAAATCCGTCAGGCGAATCTCAAATCCTTACCAGTTCTTACCCAGCAGCAGGCGGTGATCGGCAACCGTTGTAGTCAAAAACTCGCAAAGCTTGGATAGAGTGATTGCCAGGTGGTGTCAACACACGACATAGATGTATGTGTAGCCGTGATGGCTTATATATGGTAGCAAAAGGAGTCAGCAATAATCAGTTCAGAGATGCAAAGTTGAATAAACGCTCAATGACGGTACTGTGCTGGTCGTAGGCTAGACTGTGCTAGAGACGCGAGCGTAGAACACCAACAAAATCATGGCGCTGTACGTAAACAAGGGCGGAGCACACTCTGATTTTTTTGCACTTTTTTTCCTCTTTTTTTTTTGCAACTGGAACTATTTTTCTTCTGCGGGTAGCACTGAAGTTGGGGAGTCTGCCTTGCCCACGACACGTAGTATCGCGAGATATGGAAATCAACAACAAAGCAGCAAAAACTGGACTCGTACTAGGATTGGTGGCGGATACGAATCTGGTGTAACTTGGACTAGTGGCGGATGTATGTAGGGGTGGTGGAACACGGACTGTCGGCGAATCTGTGATGGAGGTGGACTCGGATTGGCATGATGGCGGATATATGATGGTCGGATATGGCAGCGATGAAGATGGTGCGGCGACGGCGTGACAACCTGTGAAGAGAACTCGAAACTCTAAAAGACTAGACGCTAAGACCAGCAACTCGACACGATGATGCAACCGCAAATTCAACAAAACAAACACCGAACAGAAAATTGCAAAGGCTCAGATTGGTTCAGATATGATGAACTAACCCTATTTTTTGTGGTTTTTTCATGGACTATAGGTATGAAGAAAAGATGCGATCTAAACTATGAAAAACTGGTAAAATCTCACCGAGCAACCTAGAAATCTGATACCACTTGATAGAGGCGAAGTTGTCCCTGTCTTTCAATGAGATGTGGCTATCGTTTATGGTAGAGTCGAGTTTGACGATCCGACTACGAACGTGCGAGGACGTCACGCCTTAGCACTCGCTAAACCAACTCTGAGAGGTTATTGACCACGCCGGAGCACGATCAACCTGACCACGAGGGTCTGTTTCCTCCACGCAAACGAAGAACAAGCAAGAAACTAAGATTGCAATCTGGATATTGCGAATATAAGAGGAATGCTTTATTGATGAAAGTGGGGTTCTCTGACGCCTTTGTCTGGTCGTGGAACACAAACGAAGAACGCGAAGTTGCAGCTATGGCTAACTTTCAACCTAAACAAAACCCAAGTCTAAACGGCACCCTAAGGGCTGTATATATGGGGGAATAGAGGGGGAATTTCGTGACCCCTTGGAGGAGGGGTCCGAAACCAACCCTAACTCCGTTTCCCCACACATACAGACTCAAAAAACGACCTAATAAGTGGTATTTCGAAATTACATGGGCCTGGCCTAGAATAAGGTGACGCAGCACCTATATTAGCCTATGGACGAAATTTATGAAGTGCCATCTTGTATATTTCGTCCAGGCCTTCATACTCTCCTTATGGTGGCTGCAAAGTGCGAAAATCACCACTTGAAAGTCCGTTGTTCCTTCACGCGTGCGCACCTTCTTCTCCATGCTTGATTCTGCTCCAATGGCCATCCTTCTTGTCCATGCTAGGTCCTTCATTCATAAGTAAAACAAAAGTATCCAATTTAGGCAGCATCATATGTTCATGAACATTAGAATAATTTCCAAGAAATGAAAGTACCTGATAATTTAGTTGGCGTGCGCGGGCTCTAGCAACTTGATAGAGGCGAAGTTGTCCCTGTCTTTCGATGAGATGTGGCTATCGTTTATGGTAGAGTCCACTTTCACGATCCGACTACGAACGTGCGGAGACGTCGCGCCTTAGCAATCGCTAAACCAACTCCGAGAGGTTATTGACCACGCCGGAGCACGATCAACCTGACCACGAAGGTCTATTTCCTGCACGCAAACGAAGAACAAGCATGAAACTAAGATTGCAATCTGTGTATTGCGAATAAAAGAGGAAAGCTTTATTGATGAAGTGGGGTTCTGTGACATCTTGGTCTGGTCATGGAACACAAACGAAGGACGCGAAGTTGCAGCTATGGCGAACTTGTAATCTAAACAAAACCAAGTCTAAAACGATGCCCTAAGGGCTGTATATATGGGGGAATAGAAGGGGATTTCGTGGCCCCTTGGAGGAGGGGTCCGAAACCAGCCCTAACTCCGTTTCCCACACATACGGACTCTAAAAACAACCTAATAAGTGGTATTTCGAAATTACAAGGGCCTGGCCCAAAAATAAGGTGACGCGTCACCTATATTACCCTATGGACGAAATTTATGAAGTGGCATCTTGTATATTTCGTCCAAGCCTCCAAGCATTCCTTATGGTGGCTTCAAAGTGCAAAAATCACCACTGGAAACTCCGTTGTTCCTTCCCGCGCACGCACCTTCTCCCCCATGCTTGATCCCGCTCCAATGGCCATCCTTCTTGTCCATGCTAGGTCCTTCATTCATAAGTAAAACAAAAGTATCTAATTTAGGCAGCATCATATGTTCATGAACATTAGAAGGATTTCCAAGGAACGAAAGTACCTGATAATTTAGTTGGCGTGCGCGGGCTCTAGTAACTGGTCCAATATGTGTAGCTGGTGGGGATGTGGGTGTAACATTAGTAGGGATGTCCTCATCATCCTCCCCTTCTTGAACTGAAGTCGTCCTCGACGGAAGTTCATCATCCTCACCCAAATAAGGCTTCAAATCTGCAATGTTAAAAGTGGGACTAACCCCAAAACCTGCAGGCAACTCAAGTTTATATGCATTATCATTTATTTTCTCTAACACCTTGAAAGGACCATCAGCACGTGGCATTAGCTCCGACTTGCGCAATTCAGGAAACCTATCCTTACACAAATGTAACCAAACAAGATCTCCAGGTGCAAAGACAACATGTTTTCTACCCTTATCTCCAGCAAGTTTATATTTAGCATTCATACGCTCAATGTTCTCCTTAGTTGACTCATGCATCTTTAATACCAATTCAGCACGTTCTTTAGCATCAAAATTGACCTTCTCCGAAAATGGAAGAGGCAACAAATCAATAGGTGCACGAGGTAAGAAACCATACACTACTTCAAAAGGGCACATCTTAGTAGTAGAATGCAGCGAACGATTATAAGCAAATTCAATACCAGGCAAGCATTCTTCCCACATTTTCATGTTATTCTTCAAAACAGCCCTAAGCATAGTAGACAATGATCTATTCACTACTTCAGTTTGTCCATCAGTTTGGGGGTGACATGTAGTACTAAAAAGCAGTTTAGTCCCCAACTTAGCCCATAAACATCTCCAAAACTGGCTAAGAAATTTAACATCACGATCTGAAACAATTGTATTTGGCACACCATGCAAGCGAATAATTTCACGAAAGAACAAATCAGCAACATTAGCAGCATCATCACTTTTATGACAGGGTATAAAGTGTGCCATTTTCGAAAATCTATCCACGACAACAAATATGCTATCCCTCCCCTTCTTTGTTCGAGGTAAACCTAAAACAAAGTCCATAGATATATCCTCCCAAGGAACACTAGGTACAGGCAAAGGCATATATAAACCATGAGGATTGAGTCGTGACTTAGCTTTTTGACATGTAGTGCAGCGAGCAACAAAACGCTCAACATCCCGTCTCATCTTTGGCCAAAAGAAATGTGTAGCAAGTACGTCCTCTGTCTTCTTCACCCCAAAGTGTCCCATTAATCCTCCTCCGTGCGCCTCCTGTAACAACAAAAGCCGAATGGAGCTAGCTGGAATGCATAGCTTGTTAGCACGGAACACAAGTCCATCATTAATGACGAACTTGTTCCATGTTCTCCCTTCTTTACAATTCTGCAACACATCCTTAAATTCAGCATCATGCACATATTGATCTTTGATGGTCTCCAAACCAAATATTTTAAAGTCAAGTTGTGAAAGCATAGTATAACGACGAGACAATGCATCAGCAATAACATTTTCTTTACCCTCTTGTGTTTAATGACATAAGGGAAAGTCTTAATGAATTCAACCCATTTAGCATGCCTACGGTTCAGTTTTGCTTGACTTTTAATATGTTTCAAAGATTCGTGATCAGAATGTATAACAAATTCTTTGGGCCATAAATAATGTTGCCATGTTTCCAAAGTCCGAACAAGAGCATATAATTCCTTAGCATAAGTAGAATAATTCAGACTAGGCCCACTCAATTTTTCAGAAAAGTATGCAACAGGTTTACCATCTTGTAATAACACACCTCCTAAACCAATTCCACTAGCATCACATTCAAGCTCAAAAGTCTTATTAAAATCAGGAAGTTGGAGTAATGGAGCATGTGTTAACTTATCTTTCAATACCGTGAAGGCTTCTTCCTGTGCGGTACCCCAAACAAAAGGCACATCCTTCTTTGTAAGCTCATTTAGAGGTGCAACAATGGTGCTAAAATCCCTCAGAAAACGCCTATAGAAACCAGCGAGTCCAAGAAAACTCCTCACTTGTGTGACCGTTTTGGGCAGCGGCCAACTCTCAATAGCTTCAATCTTGGCTTTATCAACTTCAATTCCGTGTGAAGTAACAACATAGCCAAGAAAAGATACTCGGTCGGTGCAAAAGGTGCACTTCCCAAGGTTACCAAACAAACGTGCATCATGTAGAGCAATAACAGCACGCAAATGATCCAAGTGTTCCACCAAAGATCTACTATAAATTAGTATATCATCAAAATAGACTACCACAAATCGTCTAGTGAAAGCACGTAAAACCTCGTTCATTAATCTCATGAAAGTGCTAGGTGCATTAGTTAACCCAAAAGGCATGACTAACCACTCATATAATCCAAACTTAGTTTTAAATGATGTTTTCCATTCATCTCCCAATTTCATACGAATTTGATGGTATCCACTACGCAAATCAACTTTGGAGAAAATTGTAGAGCCACTTAATTCATCAAGCATATCATCTAGCCTAGGAATAGGATGACGATAACGAATAGTAATATTATTAATGCCTCTACAATCAACACACATACGCGATGTACCATCCTTTTTAGGCACTAGAATATTAGGAACAACACAAGGACTAAGAGATTTGCGTATATAACCTTTGTCGAGCAGCTCCTGTACTTGACGCATAATCTCCTTCGTCTCCTCTGGATTGGTACGGTATGGTGCACGGTTGGGCAGCGATGCACCGGGAATTAAGTCAATCTGATGCTCAATCCCTCGAATATGTGGTAATCCCGGTGGCACGTCTTGTTGAAAGACGTCAGCGAACTCCTGCAAAATGTTAGTGACAGCAGGAGGCAAAGCGGGAGGCATGTCCTCAAATGAAAATAATACATCTTTGCATACAAAAGCATAGCAAACCGATGTAGTGACATCCAATCAGTAATATCAGATTTAGTGGCAAGTAAACAACCACTCTTCAATTTTATTTTAGATATAACACTAAATGATTGTTTATTAGGCTTATTATGTTGCTCAAATTCCTTTGCCACAATCTGATTTTCACTCTCACTTTGCTTCTGATTTGCTTTACTAGCTCTAGCAATGTCATCTTTCATAATATGTTCGGGAGACATAGGAAGCAAAGTTATATTTTTATCCTTATGAACAAGAGTATACTGATTTGTCCTACCATGGTGTACATAATTTTTATCAAATTGCCATGGTCTACCAAGTAAAACGGAGCATGCTTTCATGGGTACCACATCACAATCAACATAATCAGAATATGTAGCAATGCTAAAGTGCACACAAATAGTACGTGTTACCTTAACCTTGCCACTGTTGTTGAACCATTGGATGTAATAAGGATGAGGATGTGGTTTGGTGGTTAGAGACAACTTCTCCACCATCTCCATGCTAGCCAAGTTGTTGCAACTCCCTCCATCGATGATGATGCGAACAGAACGCTCCTTCACAACTCCTTTAGTATGGAACAAGTTGTGCCTTTGATTTTTCTCAGCCTGTGTAACCTGCACACTCAGAACACGTTGAACAACTAAATTTCATACCTGTCAGTATAGTCAGTAGCCATGTAGTGTGTCTCTTGTTCAGTATCCTCGGCACCCTGTTCTTCACTTGCAATAAGAGCCAAAGTCTCCTCATCATAATCACTAGCGGAGTCGTATCCACCATCCTCTCTCACAATCATCACACGCTTGGATGGGCATTCCCTCGCATAGTGACCTCCACCCTTGCAACGACGACATATGACCTCATGCGTTTGCCCTGTGGATGCAATGGATGAAGAAGAGCTCTGTGCAGGCCCGGAAGGTGTGCTCTTCGCGGAGGGTGGGGCAGAGGCCTGTTTCCTGGTATCTCGGTTGGAGTTGGAGGCTGAAGTAGGCGGTGGTACAGCAGGACGTGTGCACGTAGAGGAGGTACGTGGCGTCCATGATGAAGTGCGACCTGCAGAAAAATTAGTTCTCTCCAATGCCTGTCGATCCTGCACTTCATGTTCAGCTTTGCAAGCAAGATGAAATAAACGAGTGATAGTGTTATACTCCTTATACTCTAGGATAGTCTGAATCTCTCTATTTAATCCACCCATAAAACATGCAAGCATAGCTTCATTCTCCTCAACAATACCACATCTAATCATTCCAGTTTGTAATTCCTGATAATATTCCTCTACAGAATTTTTTCCTTGTCTTAAACGCTGCAAATTTTGAAGCAATTCATGTTGATAATATGGTGGAACCCAACGATTACGCATAGCAGTTTTCAAAGCAGCCAAGTAGTTGGGATATTAGCATGATGTATTCTACAATGTTCAGACCACCAAACACAAGCAAAACTAGTGAATGAACAAAGAGCGGTAGTAACACGTCTATCCTCAGGAAATTGTAAGCATGTAAAACGTTGTTCTGTTTCTAACTCCCAAGTAAGATATATATCAGGAATATATCTACCATCAAATGTAGGAATATTCAATTTAAGTTTAGGGAGATGGTCCTGATTTTGTACCTGAGGGGGTGCTGCAGCCCTACCATTGATATTGTAGGCATGTGCACGACCTGGTGCGTGTGGGGGTGGTTGCCCTTGGGGCTGATCTGCAGCAACCTCTTCCCCATCATCGTAATCACCATCGTAGTCAGCGTTCTGATCAACAGTAGTAGCAGCAGCAGCCACAGAAGCTACAACAATAGGAATGGCACCAGAATGTTGGCCTTCCTCGAGGGGCACACGTTGTGCGCGCCCCGCAAAATTCAGCCGACGGTGTTGTTGTTGCTGATGTATGACCGGTGCAGCTGGTGGTAGACGTGCAAGCACCTCATTGAACTTAGCGTCCAACTTCGTCTCGAACGTCTTCTCCAATCCATCTAGCTTCTCCATGGCCTCTCCAAGGCTGGTCACGAAGTCTTGTACCTGGTCAGCCATCATTTGCTGGAATTTGTCATGGAGCTCCTTGTTGGTCATAACCTCCCATTCGACCTCGTCAGCTTCTGATCCTGGCATGGTTAGTAGTAATAGGAACACACAAGAATATGAACCTACAGACTACTAGGAAGTGGTGGTGTGTCACAAATCCGTCAAGCAAACCTCAATTTCTTACCAGTTCTTACCCAGCAGCAGGTGGTGATCGGCAACCGTTGTAGTCAAAACTCTGAAAGCTTGGATAGAGCGATTGCGAGGTGGTGTCAAACACACGACGTAGATGTATGTGGAGCTGGGAAGGCTTATAATATGGTAGCAAAAAGGGGTCAGCAATAATCAATTCAGAGATGCAATGTTGAATAAACGCTCAACGACGGCACTGTGCTGGTCCTAGGCTAGACCGTGCTAGAGACGCGAGCCTAAACACCAACAAAATCACGACGTTACACGTAATCAAGGGAAGAGCACACTCTGAATTTTTTTTCGTTTTTTTGGCGCCTTTTTTTGCGCTCTTTTTTTTGCTCAGCAAATCACTATAATGGCGAGTGTCTCAAAACTCTTCCCAAGTCGTATAAACAGGATAGGCACAAAAAAATTAACTTTTTTTTCAGGAGCGATTCGGGGCTGCGACGACCAAAAAATGCAACAAAAATCACTATGATGGCAAGTGTCTCAAAATGCTCTGGACAACCTAAAAATAGGATAGGGAAAAAATATTTTCACCCGCCGAAATTTTGGCCTAGAAAGTGCTCTGAAAAGCGTGCCGGATTTTTTTTTTTCCGAAACCTACTCAGGCAAGGAAACGCGAAAATAAAATCAAAGGGATCTCGAAATCAAGCCGAATATGGGATGGACTCGGATTGGTGGTGGGTATATGGTGGCATATATGGATACGGATTGATGGCAGATATATGGTGGTGATATATATATGGCAGCGACGATGATGGTAGCGTGGTGGTGGTATATGGCAGCGGCAATGAAGATGGCGTGGTGGTGGTATATGGCAGCGACGATGAAGATGGTGTGGTGGCGGCGTGACAACTTGTTAGTAGAACTCGAAACTCTAAAAGACTAGACTCTAAGACCAGCAACTTGACACGACGATGCAACCGCAAATTCAACAAAGCAAATACCAAACTGAAAATTGCAAAGGCTCAGATTGGTTCGGATATGATGATCTAACCCTAATTTTTTTTGTGCCTTTTTCGTGGACGGTAGGTATGAAGAACAGATGCGATCTAAACTACGAATAACAGGTAAAATCTCACCGAGCAACCTGGAAATCTGATACCACTTGATAGAGGCGAAGGTGTCCCGTCTTTCGATGAGATGGTGGCTATCATTTTGGTGGAAGTCGACTTTCACGATCCGACTACGAACGTGCGAAGACGTCGTGCCTTAGCAATCGCTAAACCTACTCCGAGAGGTTATTGACCACGCCGGAGCATGATCAACCTGACCACGAAGGTCTATTTCCTGCACGCAAACGAAGAACAAGCAAGAAACTAAGATTGCAATCTGGATATTGCGAATAAAAGAGCAAAGCTTTATTGATGAAGTGGGGTTCTGTGACGTCTTGGTCTGGTCGTGGAACACAAACGAAGGACGCGAAGTTGTAGCTATGGCGAACTTGTAATCTAAACAAAACCCAAGTCTAAAACGATGCCCTAAGGGCTGTATATATGGGGGAATAGAAGGGGATTTCGTGGCCCCTTGGAGGAGGGGTCCGAAACCAGCCCTAACTCCGTTTCCCCACACACACGGACTCTAAAAACAGCCTAATAAGTGGTATTTCGACATTACATGGGCCTGGCGCAAAAGTACGGTGACGCAGCACCTATATTAGCCTATGGAAGAAATTTATGAAGTGGCATCTTGTATATTTCGTCCAAGCCTCCAAGCACTCCTTATGGTGGCTTCAAAGTGCGAAAATCACCACTGGAAACTCCGTTGTTCCTTCCCGCGCGCGCACCTTCTCCCCCATGCTTGATCCCGCTCCAATGGCCATCCTTCTTGTCCATGCTAGGTCTTTAATTCATAAGTAAAACAAAAGTATCTAATTTAGGTAGCATCATATGTTCATGAACATTAGAAGGATTTCCAAGGAACGAAAGTACCTGATAATTTAGTTGGCGTGCGCGGGCTCTAGTAACTGGTCCAATATGTGTAGCTTGTGGGGATGTGGGTGTAACATTAGTAGGGATGTCCTCATCACTTTGCTTGCAAGGCTTATTGTGATGTTGTACTATCGAGTGGGCCCTGAGATACCTCTCCGTCACACGGAGTAACAAATCCCAGTCTCGATCCATGCCAGCTCAACAGACACCCTCGGAGATACCTGTAGAGTATCTTTATATACACCCAGTTACGTTGCGACGTTTGATACACACAAGGTATTCCTCCGGTGTCAGTGAGTTGCATGATCTCATGGTCATAGGAACAGATACTTGACATGCAGAAAACTATAGCAATAAACTGACACGATCATATGCTACGTTCATTGTTTGGCTCTTGTCCATCACATCATTCTCCTAATGATGTGATCCCGTTATCAAATGACATCTCATGTCTATGGCTAGGAAACCTTAACCATCTTTGATCAATGAGCTAGTCTAGTAGAGGCTTACTAGGCACACTTTGTTGTCTATGTATCCACACATGTATTTGAGTTTCCAATCAATACAATTATAGCATGGATAATAAACGATTATCATGAACAAGGAAATATAAACCATTTTATTATTGCCTCTAGGGCATATTTCCAACAGTCTCCCACTTGCACTAGAGTTAATAATCTAGCTCACATCGCTATGTGATTTACATTGTTATGAATCTAACACCTAATGAGTTCTGGGGTTCGATCATGTTTTGCATGTGAGAGAGGTTTTTAGTCAACGGTCTGCAACATTCAGATCCGTGTGTTCTTTGCAAATCTATATGTCATACTGCAGATGCTACCACGCTCCACTTGGAGCTATTCCAAATGGTTGCTCCACTATACGTATCCGGATTGCTACTCAGAGTCATCCGGATAGGTGTCAAAGCTTGCATCGACGTAACCCTTTACGACGAACTCTTTATCACCTCCATAACCGAGAAAAATTTCCTTAGTCCTCTAGTTACTAAAGATAATTTTTTACCGTTGTCCAGTGATCCACTCCTGGACCACTATTGTACCCCTTGACAGACTCATGTCAAGGCACACATCAGGTGCGGTACACAGCATGGCATACTATACAGAGCCTATGGATAAGGCATAGGGGACGACCTTCGTCCTTTCTCTTTCTTCTGTCGTGGTCGAGCTTTGAGTCTCACTCAACTCCACACCTTACAAATCAGGCAAGAACTCTTTCTTTGACTGATCTATTTTAAACTCTTTCAAAATCTTGTCAAGGTATGTACTCATTGAAAGTCTTATCAGACGCCTTTGATCTATCTATATAGATCCTGATGCCCAATATTTAAGTAGCTTCATTCAGGTCTTCCTTTGAAAAACTCCTTTCAAACAACCCTTTATGCTTTCCAGAAATTCTACATTATTTCCGATCAACAATATGTCATCCACATATACTTATCAGAAATTCTATAGTGCTCCCACTCACTTTCTTGTAAATACAAGTTTCTTATAAACTTTGTATAAATCCAAAAGCTTTGATCACCTCATCAAAAGCATATATTCCAACTCCGAGATGCTTGCTCCAGTCCATAGAAGGATCGCTGGAGCTTGCATACATTTTAGCATCCTTAGGACTGACAAAAACTTCCGGTTGTATCACATACAACCTTTCCTCAAGGAAACCATTAAGGAAACGATGTTTTGACATCCATCTGCCAGATTTCATAATCGAAAAATGCAGCAACTGCTAACATAATTCCAACAGACTTTTAGCATCGCTACGGGTGAGAAAAGTCTCATTGTAGTCAACTCCTTGAAGTTGTCGGAAACTTCTTTGCGACAAGTCGAGCTTTATAAATGGTGACATTTACCATCAGCATCTGTCTTCTTCTTAAAGGTCCATTTGTATACAACGGCCTGCCGTTTAACGGGCAAGTCTACCAAAGTCCATACTTGGTTTTCATACATGGATCCTTTCTCGGATTTCATGGCCCCTAGCCATTTGTTGGAATCCGGGCCCACCATCGCTTCTTCATAGCTCGTAGGTTCACTGTTGTCTTAACAACATGACCTCCAAGACAGGATTGACGTACCACTCAGGGGCGGTTCGAGTTCTTGTCAATATACGAGGTTCGGTAGTAACTTGATCCGAAGCTTCATGATCATCATCATTTGCTTCCGCTTCACTTGGTGTAGGCGTCGTAGAAACATCTTTCTGCATCGTGCTACTATCCAACTGAAGTGACGGTTCAACAACCTCATCAAGTTCTACTTTCCTCCCACTCAATTCTTTTGCGAGAAACTTTTTCTCGAGAAAGGACCCGTTTTAAGCAGCAAACATTTTGCCCTTGGATCTGAGATAGAAGGTATACCCAACTGTTTCCTTAGGGTATCTTATGAAGATGCACTTTTCCGCTTTGGGTTCGATCTTATCAGACATAAGCGTTGCATTCCCAAAGTCTGAGAAATGACAGCTTAGGTTTCTGTCAAACCAAAATTCATACGGTGTCATCTCAACGGACTTAGATGGTGCCCTAATTTAAAGTGAATGTAGTTGTCTCTAATGCATAACCCCAAAACGATAGTGGCAAAACGATAAGAGACATCATAGTACGCACCATATCCAATAGAGCACGACTACGACGTTCGGACACACCATCATACTATGGTGTTCCAGGTGGCGTAAGTTGTGAAACAATTTCCACATTGTCTTAAGTTGCATACCAAACTCGTAACTCAGATATTTACCCCCACGATCATATCGTAGACATTTTATCTTCTTGTCATGATGATCTCAAATTTCACTCTGAATTTGTTTGAACTTTTCAAACGTTTCAGACTTGTGTTTCATTAAGTAAATATCCCCATATCTACTCAAATCATCAGTGAAGGTAAGAAAATAGCGATATCCACCGCACGCTTCAACACTCATTGGACCGCATACATCAACATGTATCATTTCCAATAAGTCACTTGCCCGCTCCATCAAGACGGAAAACGGGGTTTTAGTCATATTGCCCATGAGGCATGGCCCACATGTCTCAACCGATTCGAAATCGAGTGAGTCCAAAGATCCATCAGCATGGAGTTTCTGCATGCGCTTTACACCAATATGACCTTTTTAGCGGCAGCGCCACAAGTATGTGGTACTATCATTATTAACTTTGCATCTTTTGGCATCAATATTATGAACATGCATATCACTACGATCGAGATTCAATGAACCATTCACATTGGGTGCATGACCATTGAAGGTATTATTCATGTTGAAAGGATCGATATGGTTGACTAGAGGGGGGGTGAATAGGCAACTAACACTTTTTAATATTTCTTCAACAATTAAGGCTTAGCAACATAAAGGTTGTCTAGATATGCAACTAGGTGAGCAACCTATATGATGCTAACAATACTAATAATACAAGCAAGGAGATAAACAATACAAATAGCTTGCACAAAGTAAAGGTAAGAAGTAACCACACGTGGAACCAATGGAGACGAGGATGTGTTACCGGAGTTCCTTCCCGGTAAAGGGAAGTACGTCTCCGTTGGAGCGGTGTGGAGGCACAATGCTCCCCAAGAAGCCACTAGGGCCACCGTATTCTCCTCACGCCCTCACACAATGCGAGAAGCCGTGATTCCACTAGTGGTGCACTTGAAGGTGGCAGCCAAACCTTTACAAACAAGGTTGGGGCAATCTCCACAACTGAATTGTAGGCTCCCAACGACACCACGAAGCTTCACCACAATGGACTATGGCTTCGAGGTGACCTCTTCCGTCTAGGGTGCTTAAACACCCAAGAGTAACAAGATCCACAAGGAATTAGTGGGGGGAATCAAATATCTCTTGGTGGAAGTGTAGATCGAGGCACTCTCCTCCAAACCCTAGAGCACCAACAAGATTTGATGGCTAGGGAAGGAGAAGGAGCAAGAATAAGCTTAGGAGCAACAATGGAGCTTTTTGTGGGAAGAGGTGAGTCTCAATGGGGAAGAAGACTCACTTATATAGGTGGGGGAAAATGTGGCCGATTTTCTGCCTGGACACGAGCATAAGCGGTAGTACCGCCCTAGGGAGCGGTACTTCCGCTTATACACGTACTGGAACAACTGAGCGGTAGTACAGCTCCAAAGGGAGCGGTACTTCCGCTCAAAAATCCCAGAAGACCAGAAGAAACAAACAAGCGGAAGTGGACGCGGATCCTCCGGGCGGCAGTACCGCTAGAGCGGTACTACCACTTGGAGGAGCGGTACTTCCGCTAAGAACGACCAGAACCCCCCAGCCACCAGACGCTAAAACTAAGCGGTAGTAGCCACGGCACCTCAGGGCGGCAGTACCGCTGGAGCGGTACTACCGCTCTGAGGAGCGGTACTTCCGCTTATATCAGCCTCAGGGGCCTTTGGGGGAGGAGCCACTCCATTGTGCCGGGAAAGGAAATGGGGGTGCAACGTGTACGTGAAAATTCCTCCCAATCTTTCCAACTGTGGATCCCCTCTTAATAGTACGGATATTCCTACGACTCAAGTCCACCAACACTAAATCAAAGGAAAGACTCCGTCTTCTCTGTTAACAGCTGAGGGGATGAAACCCGTCTTGTGCCGCCTGATAATCTCTGAAAGCTTAATGCACACGGTTAGTCCGCAAACGCACTGTCATCAACCACCAAAACTACTTAGGGAAAATTATGCTCTTACACATGCAAACAGAATAACCATTATTCTCTGACTTAAATGAATAACCATATTGCAATAAACACGATCCAATCATGTTCATGCTCAACACAAACACCAAAAAACATTTATTTAGGCTCAACATTAATCCCGAAGGTAGAGGGAGCATGCGATGGTGATCACATCATCCTTGGAAACACTTCCAACACACATCGTCACCTCGCCCTTAGCTAGTCTCCGTTCATTCCGTAGCTTTTATTTTGAGTTACCAACATTTAGCAACTGAACCGGTATCTAATACCCAGGTGCTACTAGGAGTACTAGCAAGGTATACATGCATAAAACGTATATCAAATATACTTCTATTGACGTTGCCAGCCTTCTTATCTACCAAGTATCTAGGGCAGTTCCGCTTCAGTGACCGTTCTCCTCATAATAGAAGCACTTAGTCTCGGGTTTGGGTTCAACCTTGGGTTTCTTTACTGGAGCAGCAACTGGCTTGCCATCCATGAAGTTTCCCTCCTTGCCCTTGCCCTTCTCGAAACTAGTGGTTTTACTAACCATCAACACTTGATGCTCCTTCTTGATTTCTACCTTCACGGTGTCAAACATCGCGAATAGCTCGGGATCACTATAGCCATCCCTGGCATTTCATAGTTCATCACGAAGCTCTAGTAGCTTTGTGGCAGTGACTTGGAGAACTATATCAACCACTATCTTATCTAGAAGATCAACTCTCACTCGATTCAAGCGGTTGTAGCACCCAGACAATCTGAGCACATGCTCACCGATTGAGCTATTCTCCTTCATCTTGCAGGCAAAGAATCTTGTTGGAGGTCTCATACCTCTCAACACGGGCACGAGCCTGAGATCCCAATTTCAGCTCTTAGAACATCTCATATGTTCTGTGACGTTCAAAACATTTTGGAGCCTCAATTCTAAGCCGTAATGCATGATGCACTGAACTATCAAGTAGTCATCAGAACGTGCCTGTTAGATGTTCACAACATCTACAGATGACGTTTGAGGGGGTGGCGCACCGAGCGGTGCATTAAGGACATAAGCCTTCTATGCAGCAATGAGGACAATCCTCAGATCACGGACCCAGTCCGCATTATTGCTACCATCATCTTTCAATTCTATTTTCTCTAGGAACGTATATAAAAAATAGGGGAGCTACTGCGCGAGCTATTGATCTACAACATAATTTGCAAAGTCACTTTGAGTATGTTCATGATAATGAGTTCAATTAATCATATTACTTAAGAACTCCCACTCAAATTGACATCCCTCTGGTCATTCGAGTGTCACATGATCCAAATTCACCAACCCAAGTCCGATCATCACATGAGATAAGGTGGTTTCAATGGTGAACATCTTCATGTTGATCATATCTACTATATGACTCATGTTCGACCTTTCGGTCTCTTGTGTTCTGAGGCCATGTCTGTACATGCTAGGCTCGTCAAGTTTAACATGAGTGTTCTGCACGTGCAACACTGGCTTGCACCCGTTGTATGTTAACGTAGAGTCTATCACACCCAATCATCACGTGGTGTCTCGAAATGACAAACTTTCGCAACGGTGCACACTCGGGGAGAACACAATTTTATCTTGAAATTTTAGTGAGGGATCACCTTATAATGCTACCGTCGTCCTAAGCAAAATAAGATGCATAAAAGGATTAACATCACATGCAAATCATAAGTGACATGATATGGCCATGAACTTGTGCTTTTGATCTCCATATTCAAAGCACCGGCATGATGTCCATCGTCACCGGCATGACACCATGATCTCCATCATCTTGATCTCCATCAACGTGTTGCCATGAGGTTGTCACGCCAACTATTGCTAACTCATAGCGATAAAGTAAAGCAAAACGGCGAAAATAAATTAAAGACAACCCTATGGCTCCTGCCGGTTGCCGTACTCATCAACATGCAAGTCGTGATTATCTATACATAACATGATCATCTCATACATCACATACATCTCATCATGTCATTGGTCATATCATATCACAACATACCGTGCAAAAACAAGTTAGACGTCCTCTAATTGTTGTTGCATGTTTTACGTGGCTGCTATGGGTGTCTAGCAAGAACAATTCTTACCTACGCAAAACCACAACGATGATACACAAATTGCTATTCAACCTTCTCAAGGACCGCCTTCGTCAAATCCGATCCAACTAAAGTGGGAGAGACAGACACCCGCCAGCCATCTTTATGCAACAAAGTCACATGTCAGTTGATGGAACCGGTCTCTCGTAAGCGTACGAGTAAGGTTGGTCCGGGCCGCTTCATCCCACAATACCGCTGAATCAAGAAAAGACCAAGTGAGGAAGCAATCTGAGCATCAACGCCCACAAACTCCTTTGTGTTCTACTCGTGATCTCATCTACGCATAGACCTAGCTCATGATGCCACTGTTGGGGAACGTTGCATGGGAAACAAAAAATTTCCTACGCACACGCAAGATCTATCCATGGTGATGAGCATCTACGAGAGGGAGATTGGATCTACGTACCCTTATAGATCGCTAAGAGGGAAGCGTTAAGAAACGCGGTTGATGTAGTCGAACGTCTTCGCAATCCAAGTCGCAAGCCGTCCCGCAATCCAATCACGATCCATCCCGATCTAGCGTCGAACGGACTTCACCTCCGCGTTCAGCACACGTACAGCTCGATGACGATCTCCGCCTTCTTGATCCAGCAAGAGGGAGCGGAGAGGTAGATGAGATCTCCAGCAGCACGATGGCGTGGTGGTGGTGGTGGTGGAGTTATCCCGGCAGGGCTTCGCCTAAGCACTACCGGAATCTATTTGGTGGAGGAACTAGAGAATAGAGAACTAGCACGTGGCCGTGTGTTTTGGGGCTCTATTCCTCTAGTATATATAGGAGGGAGAGGGAGGAGCAAGCCTCCCTAGGGTTTCCCCTAGGGGTCGGCCGAACCAGGGCAAGGAGGAGTCCAATCCACTTCCTACTATGAAGTGGATTCATATTAGGAAGGAGTCCTATTCATCCCTATTGATCTCATCTGGGACTCCGAACAACCTTCGGTCACCAACACATATATCTCAATACTACTGAAACGTCACCGAACGTTAAGTGTGCAGACCCTGCGGGTTCGAGAACTATGTAGACATGACCGAGACACCTCTACGGTCAATAACCAATAGCGGGACCTGGAAGCCCATATTGGTTCCTACATATTCTACGAAGATCTTTATCGGTTGAACCTCTATGTCAAGGATCCAGTCAATCCCGTATGATGTTCCCTTTGTTTATCAGTATGTTACTTGCCCGAGATTCGATCGTCGGTATCTCTATACCTAGTTCAATCTCGTTACTGACAAGTCTCTTTACTCGTTCCGTAATACAAGATCCCGTGGCTAACTCTTTAGTCACTTTGCTTGCAAGTCTTATTGTGATGTTGTATTACCGAGTGGGCCCTGAGATACCACTCCATCACACAGAGTAACAAATCCCAATCTCGATCCATGCCAGCTCAACAGACACCCTCGGAGATACCTGTAGACTGTCTTTATAGTCACCCAGTTACGTTGCGACGTTTGATACACACAAGGTATTCCTCCGGTGTCAGTGAGTTGCATGATCTCATGGTCATAGGAACAGATACTTGACATGCAGAAAACTATAGCAATAAACTGACACAATCATATGCTACGTTCATTGTTTGGGTCTTGTCCATCACATCATTCTCCTAATGATGTGATCCCGTTATCAAATGACATCTCATGTCTATGGCTAGGAAACCTTAACCATCTTTGATCAACGAGCTAGTCTAGTAGAGGCTTACTAGGGACACTTTGTTGTCTATGTACCCACACATGTATTTGAGTTTCCAATCAATACAATTATAGCATGGATAATAAACGATTATCATGAACAAGGAAATATAAACCATTTTATTATTGCCTCTAGGGCATATTTCCAACAAAGACAACATGTTTTCTACCCTTATCTCCAGCAAGTTTATATTTAGCATTCATACGCTCAATGTTCTTCTTAGTTAACTCATGCATCTTTAATATCAATTCATCTTTAGCATCAAAATTAACCTTCTCCGAAAATGGAAGAGGTAACAAATTAATAGGTGCACGAGGTAAGAAACCATACACAACTTCAAAAGGGCACATCTTAGTAGTAGAATGCAGCGAACGATTATAAGAAAATTCAATATGAGGCGTCTTCAAAACAGCCCTAAGCATAGTAGACAATGATCTATTCACTACTTCAATTTGTCCATCAGTTTGGGGGTGACATGTAGTACTAAAAAGCAGTTTAGTCCCCAACTTAGCCCATAAACATCTCCAAAAGTGGCTAAGAAATTTAGCATCACGATCTGAAACAATTGTATTTGGCACACCATGCAAGCGAGTAATTTCACGAAAGAACAAATCAGCAACATTGGCAGCATCATCACTTTTATGACATGGTATAATGATGAGGACATCCCTACTATGGTTCCATCCCTACCGTATGAAGATGAACAACCTGTTGCTGTAACGAAGACGTCCAATGATGAACTCAGGATTGGACCAACTACAAGAGCTCGTGCTAAGTTACTAGAACAACAGGTGAATTCTCTCTTAGTTGATAATGCTATTCATTTTGATGAGAGCTTTATACTGCCTAAATCCTTGTGTGTATGTATTGTTAGGTACATTGGAGAGGAAGGCATGGCACAAGGGAGCAAGGAGGCATTGCAGCAAGGAAAGGAGGAAGGCCTGGAAGTGAAGACCCTGCAGAGTTCCCAGGGCGGTAGTACCGCTTCCATCGCGGTAGTACCGCTTCCATCGCGGCAAGCCAGCCCGGCAAGCCCGACAAGCTCGTCACCGGCAAGCCCGGCAAGCCCATCGCGGTAGTACCGCGTGTCCATCGCGGTAGTACTGCTTATCACGGTAGTACCGGCCACCGACTACCGCACTACTGCCGCTTACGAAATCGGTACTGGTATCTCCTGGACACCAAACGGAACAAGGACGGCACTTGACATTTGTACAAGCGGTAGTACTGCTTATCACGGTAGTACCGCTTGCCATAAGCGGTAGTACCGCTCTGCCTGCGCGCAGGTTTTGGGCTGTCCAGCCCGTGTACCCCTTCGATCTCATTTTAGACTATAAATACCCGTCCCCTAGAGTTAGTTAAGGTTAGACCACGTTTAAGATAAACCCTAGTTCTTGAGATGGCTCGTAAGGATTCATCTTGAATCCTCATCTCCAATTCATATCGATCTGGAGATCATATACTGCAAGTTGAGTGTAATCTGCTGTTCCATTGGGAATTAGTATATTGCAATTATACCGTTTCGTGGTCGACGGCTACGTGCGCAAGTGTGTGACGTTGTGAATATCCAAAGGGTTGAGACCTTTTGCATTGGCATCAGGGATCAAGCGAGGGAGAGTTCATCGGCGACATACAAGTTATCTATCATCTTCATCATCACCACCGCCGCTTACTGAGAAGATCGAGACACCCCATATCATCTTGGTATCAGATTTCCAGTGTTGCCTCGGTAAGCATCCACTAAATCATCCATAGATTAGTTGTGTTTTTACTCCTATCCAGAAAAAGCCTCACAAAAAGATTAGGGTTAGGGTTTTTGCCATCACCTAGATAACATCGTTTCCAAGTCTTAGTTGCTGGTCGTAGTCTTTTCTTTGCGTACCTTAGCTTCACCCCGATCAGATCTGTTCCTCCAGTTTGTTTTCTATAGTTTTAGTTGCTTCGATTACTGATCTGAATCCGTTTGATAACCATAGTCAGCCATTCTTCTTTTGCGTAGCACCTTCCTATTGAGACTAGCATATCCTTGTGCTCTACGGGCTGCTCAGTTAGGATTTTTGGTAAGTGCATCTGAGATTGGCAAGATCAGATTCGTTGTTTGTTGCTCAAGTCTGGGCTGGAAAAAAAAAGAGGAGAGAGAAAAGTTTTTTTACTGTTCACGTGCAGTTGCAAAAAAAAAAACAGAGAGAAAGAAAGAAAAGAGAGAAACAGTGGCCGGAGGTTGCTGCTATCTATTAAAGTGTTGGATTTGTATTATCTTGCTGTTTGCACTTGTAGAATTGAGCAATCTTGTGCCCTGTTTTTGAGCTTTTTGCTAGCGTCTCTCCCTGTGCATTGCAACACGAGCATTACTCCGACACATACATCAAATTTGAGCTCATTTTCAGAGTTGCAATTGCCCCATTTATCTCCACCGTGTGAGTTTCCGTGGGTCTTTTTGTATCACATGATCAGCACTAGGATTTGTGAATTGGTGTTGTTAGGTATCCCAACCAAGCTCCACCATATACCCTGGTTTGTCGTGTGATTGTTCTTATACCCTGATATTCACCTCATCACATCCGTGCACTAGTCATACATCCGAACGGGTACGCATTCCTATTCACTTTGGAACGGTAAGATTTCCTTTTTCTTGTCAGTTTTTGAGTGAGTTGTGAGTGTGCCACCAAACAGATTTTGATTTTTGCACTAACCTACTAATCATGTCTTCTAGTGATGTTGATGTGATGCAGAAAAAGACTGGTGATGCTACTGTTACATGGAGGGAATATGAAGCTCTCCGCGATCATTTGACAGGGGTTATCAATAGATCCACTGACAATATTGATGCTGATGTTCAAGCTATACAAATGAAAGTGTATGCCACTGACACTACCGTCAATGCTATGCAAACACAAGTCAATGATCTCCAAACAAGCATACAACAATTGACAACTTCAGTCAATGGGCTGCGTATGGCTATTGAGCAACGCCGACATGATGGCCATGAAGATGCTGATAGTGTTCATGGAGACAATGACAACATGGTGGGCAATAATGGCCGTGGGCGTGGCTTTCACGGGCATGGTCGTCCACCACCACCTGGTGCTTGGCGTGTACCACTTCAGGAGGATGATGGCTTGGGCAAGCCTAAGTTCACATTTCCCAGATTTGAAGGCTCCACTGATGTCGAGGAGTACCTCACTTGGGAGCTCAAGATGGAGAAATTATGGCGTTTGCATGACTACACTGAAGATAGGAAGATCAAGCTTGCTTCCTCAGAATTTGATGGTTATGCTTTGCGTTGGTGGGATAGCATTGTGCGCGAACGACGAGAAGACAATGAGTTACCTGTTCTTACATGGCGCAATATGAAGGAGATCATGCGAGCTCATTTTGTTCCCACTAATTATTTGCGGACAGTTTTTGATAAATTGACACAATTGAAGCAAGGTCCCATGACGGTTGATGCATATTACATGGAGATGGAGATGTTGATGCAGCGTGCTCGAGTTCGAGAATCTGTTGAGATGACTATGCAACATTTTCTCCATGGGCTGAAATATAACATCAAGGGTATTGTTAGGCATCACCAATACAATACAATGAACGAGCTGCTCCATCATGCCAGAGAAGCTGAGTCCCAGTTGGCCGAAGAAGCTCAAATTAAAGGCCGTTATGCTACAGCTGGGCGGTTCTCCAACAGAACACAGCCGCCCCCTTACACACCTAGTGAGGGCGCTGCCAACCGCCCCTCTTCTTCTGCAACCAAACCAGCCCCCACTGTTTCACAATCATGGCAACCTGGTGCTCCTGCTGCTAGCTCAGGTTCCAATATGTCTACAGCCCGTAATAGAGATATGCTATGTCATACATGTGGAGGCAAGGGACACTTCAAGAGAGAGTGCCCAAACAGAAAAGTGATGATTGTGAACGATGACAATGAATATGAGACTGGAGATGACGCTGATCCATATGCTTCCGATGGCGATGGGTACACGCGTGAAGACGGCATAGATGCTTTTGCCTTGTCCGCGCCTACTCTTGTTGTCTAGCAGCGTGCCCTTAGTGTGCAGCCACACATTGAGTCACAGCGCTGCAATATGTTCCAAACAAAAGCACTAGTTGGCCCCAACAAAGCTTGCAAGGTGATCATTGATGGAGGTAGCTGCCGCAATCTTGCAAGCAAGGAGTTATGTGCCAAGCTAAATCTGAAATATTTCCCTCACCCCAATCCATATTACGTACAATGGTTGAGTGACAATGGTGAGATGAAGGTGAGTCATATGGTGCGCGTAAATTTTGAGATAGGACCATACAAGGATTCCATTGAATTTGATGTGGTGCCTATGACAGTTTGCCATCTTTTATTGGGTCGGCCATGGCTCTATGACCGCCATGTGCACCACAATGGTCGTGCCAATACTTATCACTTGGAGTTCAAGGGCAAGAAAATAAATCTACAGCCTATGTCACCGCAACAAATTGTTAATGAGTCTCGTCAGAAAACAGACGTGAATCTCGAACAGCCACCTGCACGAGAGACCAATGTAATAGCCGTGAGTGACAATATAACGAAAAGTGCGAGAGTGCCTAGTTTGCTTTTGTTAGCCACCAAAGAAGACATGAGAGAATTTCGAGCGGATCCTACAGCCCTGCCTCTTGTGCTTCTGTACAAAGGCGAGGTTTTAGTTTCTCATGATACGCAACCTGTTTCTCTTGGTGTGTCTACTGTTTTGCAGGAATATGGCGATGTGTTTCCGGAGGAGGTACCAGCGGGGCTGCCACCATTGCGTGGAATTGAGCACCAAATTGATCTCATACCAGGCGCCACCCTCCCCAACCGAGCGCCATACAGGACCAACCCCGAAGAAATGAAGGAAATACATAAGCAAGTGCAAGCACTACTAGATAAAGGGTATATTCGTGTTTCTCTTAGTCCTTGTGCTGTTCCTGTTATTTTGGTGCCTAAGAAAGATGGTACATGGCGCATGTGCGTAGATTGTAGAGCTATTAACAACATCACTATTTGATATCGTCATCCTATTCCACGCTTAGAGGATATGCTAGATGAATTGAGTGGTGCTGCTGTTTTCTCTAAGATTGATTTACGTAGTGGTTACCATCAAATTCGGATGAAGGAAGGGGATGAATGGAAAACTGCTTTCAAAACTAAATTTGGTTTATATGAGTGGTTAGTTATGCCTTTTGGTCTTACTAATGCACCTAGTACCTTCATGAGATTAATGAATCATGTTTTGAGAAAGTTTATTGGTCGTTTTGTGGTTGTATATTTTGATGATATACTTATTTACAGCCGCAATGAATCTGAACATTGTGATCATATTAGACAGGTTTTGCAAGTGTTGCGTGATCATAAATTGTATGCTAATCTTGAGAAGTGCACATTTGCAAAAGATAAAGTGATATTTCTGGGATACGTTGTATCTAAGCATGGGGTAGAAGTAGATTCATCTAAGATTGACGCAATTCAAAATTGGCCTACTCCCATGAATGTTAGTCAAGTACGAAGTTTTCACGGTCTTGCTAGTTTCTATCGCCGTTTTGTGAAAGACTTTAGTACTATTGCTGCACCATTAACGAAGAAAGGTGTGTCTTTTGTGTGGGGCGCAGCCCAAGATCATGCTTTTGACGAGCTGAAACGTTTGCTTACTTCTGCACCATTACTTGCACTACCAGATTTTTCCAAACAATTTGAAGTTGAATGTGATGCTAGTGGTATAGGTATTGGTGGTGTGTTGATGCAAGAAGGTCGACCTATTGCTTATTTCAGCGAGAAACTTTCTGGTGCTAGACTGAATTATCCTGTTTATGATAAAGAATTGTATGCGCTTGTTAGAGTTCTTGAGGTTTGGCAACATTATTTATGGCCAAAAGAATTTATCATACATTCTGATCATGAAGCATTGAAATATTTGAAAGCTCAATCAAATCTGCATCGGCGCTTAGCTAAATGGGTTGAGTTTATTGAGTCTTTTCCGTATATCATTAAGCATAAGAAGGGAAAAGATAACATTGTTGCTGATGCTCTATCTAGGAAGAACATGCTCTTGACACATCTCGATGTTCAAATTCCTGGTTTAGAGAGTTTGTGTGATTTGTATGCAACTGATCATGATTTTGCTGAACCATATCGTTTGTGTTTGCTTCGAAATGCATGGGAGAAATACCACATCCATGATAGATACTTGTTTCGAGCTAACAAACTTTGTGTTCCAGATTCGTCCGTCCGTTTGCTATTGTTGCAGGAATCACATGCAGGAGGATTGATGGGTCACTTTGGGCGTGAAAAGACATTGCTCATGCTCGCTGATCATTTTTATTGGCCCAAGATGAGGCGTGATGTGTACAGGGACATTGTACGCTTGCATGGAGTGCCAAAGACAATTGTTTCTGACAGGGACGTGAAGTTTATGAGCTACTTCTGGAAGACATTGTCGGGAAAGCTCGGAACGAAGTTGCTGTTCAGTACTACATGTCACCCACAAACTGATGGTCAAACGGAGGTGGTGAATCGAACATTGTCCCAATTGCTGCGAGTTATGATCAAGAAAAATCTGCGTGAGTGGGAGGAGTGTTTGCCACATGTTGAGTTCGCCTATAACAGGGCTGTGCACACTACCACCCAGTTTTGTCCTTTTGAGGTGGTGTATGGCTTCAAACCAATTACACCACTAGATTTGCTGCCTCTTCCATTGCATGAGAGGATTAATATGGAGGCATCAAACAGAGCAGATTATGTGAAGAAGATTCATGAGAAGACATGAGAGGCTATTGAGAAGACAGGCAAGAACATTGCTGCTGCACGAAACCAATCAAGGAAGAAAGTTTTGTTCCAGCCTGGAGATATGGTTTGGGTGCATCTTCGCAAGGACAGGTTTCCACAGCTGAGACGTTCTAAACTTAGGCCGCGTGGTGCTGGTCCTTACAAGGTGTTAGCCAAGATAAATGACAATGCCTACTCGATTGATCTTCCAATTGCTGACTTTGGTGGCGTTAGCAACCGTTTCAACGTTGCTGATTTGTCCCCATGTGATGTCGATGACCTTGGAGCGTCGGGGTCGACGCCTTTTGAAGGGGGGAGGATGATGAGGACATCCCTACTATGGTTCCATCCCTACCGTATGAAGATGAACAACCTGTTGCTGCAACGAAGACGTCCAATGATGAACTCAGGATTGGACCAACTACAAGAGCTCGTGCTAAGTTACTAGAACAACAGGTGAATTCTCTCTTAGTAGATAATGCTATTCATTTTGATGAGAGCTTTATACTGCCTAAATCCTTGTGTGTATGTATTGTTAGGTACATTGGAGAGGAAGGCATGGCACAAGGGAGCAAGGAGGCATTGCAGCAAGGAAAGGAGGAAGGCCTGGAAGTGAAGACCCTGCAGAGTTCCCAGGGCGGTAGTACCGCTTCCATCGCGGTAGTACCACTTCCATCGCGGCAAGCCAGCCCGGCAAGCCCGGCAAGCTCGTCACCGGCAAGCCCGGCAAGCCCATTGCGGTAGTACCGCACGTCCATCGCGGTAGTACCGCTTATCACGGTAGTACCGGCCACCGACTACCGCACTACTGCCGCTTACGAAATCGGTACTGGTATCTCCTGGACAACAAACGGAACAAGGACGGCACTTGACATTTGTACAAGTGGTAGTACCGCTTGCCATAAGCGGTAGTACCGCTCTGCCTGCGCGCAGGTTTTGGGTTGTCCAGCCCGTGGACCCCTTCGATCTCGTTTTCGACTATATATACCCGTTCCCCTAGAGTTAGTTAAGGTTAGACCACGTTTAAGATAAACCCTAGTTCTTGAGATTGCTTGTAAGCATTCATCTTGAATCCTCATCTCCAATTCGTATCGATCTGGAGATCATATACTGCAAGTTGAGTGTAATATGCTGTTCCATTGGGAATTAGTATATTGCAATTATACCGTTTCGTGGTCGACGGCTACGTGCGCAAGTGTGTGACGTTGTGAATATCCAAAGGGTTGATACCTTTTGCATTGGCATCAGGGATCGAGCGAGGGAGAGTTCATCGGCGACATACAAGTTATCTATCATCTTCATCATCACCACCGCCGCTTACTGAGAAGATCGGGACACCCCATATCATCTAAAGTGTGCCATTTTTGAAAATCTATCCACGACAACAAATATGCTATCCCTCCCCTTCTTTGTTCGAGGTAAACCTAAAACAAAGTCCATAGACATATCCTCCCAAGGAACACTAGCTACAGGCAAAGGCATATATAAACCATGAGGATTGAGTCGTGACTTAGCTTTTTGACATGTAGTGCAACGAGCAACAAAACGCTCAACATCCCGTCTCATCTTTGGCCAAAAGAAATGTGTAGCAAGTACGTCCTCCGTCTTCATGACGCCAAAGTGTCCCATTAATCCTCCTCCATGCGCCTCCTGTAACAACAAAAGACGAACGGAGCCAGCTGGAATAATGACGAACTTGTTCCATGTTCTCCAACACATCTTTAAATTCAGCATCATGCATATATTGATCTTTCATGGTCTCCAAACCAAATATTTAAAAGTCAAGTTGTGAAAGCATAGTATAACAACGAGACAATGCATCAGCAATAACATTTTCTTTACCCTTCTTGTGCTTAATAGCGTAAGGGAAAGTCTCAATGAATTCAACCCATTTAGCATGTCTACGGTTCAGTTTTGCTTGACTTTTAATATGTTTCAAAGATTCATGATCAGAATGTATAACAAATTCTTTGGGCCATAAATAATGTTGCCATGTTTCCAAAGTCCGAAGAAGAGCATATAATTCCTTATCATAAGTAGAATAATTCAGACTAGGCCCACTCAATTTTTCAGAAAAGTATGCAACAGGTTTACCATCTTGTAATAACACACCTCCTAATCCAATTCCACTAGCATCACATTCAAGCTCAAAAGTCTTATTAAAATCAAGAAGTTGGAGTAATGGAGCATGTGTTAACTTGTCTTTCAATACCATGAAGGCTTCTTCCTGTGTAGTACCCCAAACAAACGGCACATCCTTCTTTGTAAGCTCATTGAGGGGTGTAGCAATGGTGCTGAAATCCCTCTCAAAATGCCTATAGAAACCAGCGAGTCCAAGAAAACTCCTCACTTGTGTGACCGTTTTGGGCTGCGGCCAACTCTCAATAGCTTCAATCTTGGCTTTATCAACTTCAATTCCCTGTGGAGTAACAACATAGCCAAGAAAAGATACTCGATCGGTGCAAAAGGTGCACTTCCCAACGTTACCAAACAAACGTGCATCACGTAGAGCAATAAAAACAGCACACAAATGATCCATGTGTTCCTCCAAAGATCTACTATAAATCAGTATATCATCAAAGTAGACTACCACAAATCGTCCAATGAAAGCACGTAAAACCTCGTTCATTAATCTCATGAAAGTGCTAGGTGCATTAGTTAACCCAAAAGGCATGACTAACAACTCATATAATCCAAACTTAGTTTTAAATGTTGTTTTCCATTCATCTCCCAATTTCATACGAATTTGATGGTATCCACTACGCAAATCAACTTTGGAAAAAATTGTAGAGCCACATAATTCATCAAGCATATCATCTAGCCTAGGAATAGGATGACGATAACGAATAGTAATATTATTAATGCCTCTACAATCAACACACATACGCGATGTACCATCCTTTTTAGGCACTGGAATAATAGGTACAACACATGGACTAAGGGATTCGCGTATATAACCTTTGTCGAGCAGCTCCTGTACTTGACGCATAATCTCCTTCGTCTCCTCTGGATTGGTACGGTATGGCGCACGGTTGGGCAGCGATGCATCGGGAATTAAGTCAATCTGATACTCAATCCCTCGAATAGGTGGTAATCCCGGTGGCACGTCTTGTTGAAAGACGTCAGCGAACTCCTGCAAAATGTTAGCAATAGCAGGAGGCAAAGAGGGAGGCATGTCCTTGAATGAAAATAATACCTCTTTGCATACAAAAGCATAGCATACAGTTGTAGTAACATTTAAATCAGTAATATCAGATTTAGTGGCAAGTAAACAACCGCTCTTCTGTTTTATTTCAGATGCAACACTAGATGATTGTTTATTACGCTTATTATGTTGCTCAAATTCCTTTGCCACAATCTGATTTTCACTCTCACTTTGCTTCTGTTTGGCTTTACTAGCTCTAGAAATGTCATATTTCATAATATGTTGGGGAGACATAGGAAGCAAAGTTATATTTTTAACCTTATGAACAAGAGTATACTGATTTGTCCTACCATGGTGTACAGAATTTTTATCTAATTGCCATGGTCTACCAAATAAAACGGAGCATGCTTGCATGGGTACCACATCACAATCAACATAATCAGAATATGTAGCAATGCTAAAGTGCACACGAACAGTACGTGTTACCTTAACCTTGCCACTGTTGTTGAACCATTGGATGTAATAAGGATGAGGATGTGGTCTGGTGGTTAGAGACAGTTTCTCCACCATCTCCATGCTAGCCAAGTTGTTGCAACTCCCTCCATCTATGATGACGCGAACAGAACGCTCCTTCAAAACTCCCTTTGTATGGAACAAGTTGTGCCTCTGATTTTGCTCAGCCTGTGTAACCTGCATACTCAGAACACGTTAAGCAACTAAACGTTCACACCTGTCAGCATAGTCAGCAGCCATGTAGTGTGTCTCTTGTTCAGTCTCCTCTACACCTTGTTCTTCACTCGCAATAAGAGCCAGGGTCTCCTCATCATAATCACTAGCGGAGTCATATCCACCATCCTCAGTAACAATCATCACACGCTTGGATGGACATTCTCGCGCATAGTGACCTCCACCCTTGCAACAACGACAAATAACCTCATGCGTTTGCCCTGTAGAGGCCAAGGATGAAGAAGAGCTCTATGCAGGCCCGGAAGGTGTGCTCCTCGCGGAGGGTGGGGCGGGGGCCTATTTCCTGGTATCTCGGTTGGAGTTGCTGGCTGAAGTAGGCGGTGCTGCAGCCGGACGTGTGGAAGTAGATGGGGTACGTGGCGTCCATGATGAAGTGCGACCTGCAGAAAAATTAGTTCTCGCCAATGCATGTCGATCCTGCACTTCACGTTCAGCTTTGCAAGCAAGATGGAATAAACGAGTGATAGTATTATACTCCTTATACTCTACTATAGTCTGGATATCTCTATTTAATCCACCCATAAAACGTGCAAGCATAGCTTCATTCTCTTCAACAATACCATATCTAATCATGTCAGTTTGTAATTCCTGATAATATTCCTCTACAGAATTTTTACCTTGTCTTAAACGCTACAAATTTTGAAGCAATTCACGTTGATAATATGGTGGAACCCAACGATTACGCATAGCAGTTTTCAAAGCAGCCCAAGTAGTAGGGATATTATCATGATGTATTCTACAATGTTCAGACCACCAAACACAAGCAAAACTAGTAAAAGCACAAACAGCAGCAGCAACACGTCTATCCTCAGGAAATTGTAAGCATGTAAAACGTTGTTCTGTTTCTAACTCCCTAGTAAGATATATATCAGGAACATATCTACCCTCAAATGTCGGAATATTCAATTTTATCTTAGGGAGATGATCATGATCCCGTACCTGAGGTGGTGGTGTAGCCCTACCGTTGCGATGGTAAACATGCGGACGACCCGGTGCTTGTGGTGGTGGTTGCCCCTGGGGCTGATCGGGAGCAACCTCTCCCTCATCATCGTAATCACCGTCATAATCATCATTCTGCTCAACGACAGTAGCACCAGCAGCAGCCACAGAAGCTTCAGCAGTAGCAGTAGTAGCAATGGCACCAGAATATTGGCCTTGGTCGAGAGGCACACGTTGCGCTCATCCCGCAAAATTTGGGCGTTGTTAGTGTTGTTGTTGCTGAGGTACGACAGGTACAGCTGGTGGAGGTAGACGTGCAAGCACCTCATTGAACTTAGCATCCTGCTTGGTGTCGAATGTCTTCTCCAAAGCACCTAGCTTCTCCATGGCCTCTCCAAGGTTGGTCACGACGTCTTGTACCTGGTCAGTCATCATTTGCTGAAATTTATCATGGAGCTCCTTGTTCGTCATGCCATCCCAGTTGATGTCGTCGGCTTGTGATCCTGTCATGGTTAGCAGCAATAGGAACACACAAGAATATGAACCTACAGACTACTAGGAAGTGGTGGTTGTGGTGGTATTGGTGGTGGTGGTGGTGGTGTGTCACAAATCCGTCAAGCGAATCTCAAATCTTTACCAGTTCTTACCAAGCAGCAGGCGATGATCGGCTACCGTTGTAGTCAAAACTCTCAAAGCTTGGATAGAGCGATTACCAGGAAGAGTCAAGCGCACGACGTAGATGTACGTGGAGCTGGGAAGGCTTATAATATGGTAGCAAAAGGGGTCAGCAATAATCAGTTCAGTGATGCAAAGTTGAAAAGACGCTCAACGACGGTACTATGCTCGTCCTAGGCTAGACCATGCTAGAGACGCGAGCCTAAAACACCAACAAAATCACCACGTTACACGTCATCAAGGGAAGAGCACACTAATTTTTTTTCGTTTTTTTTGGCGCCTCCTTTTTTTTTCTCAGAAAATCACTATAATGGCGAGTGTCTCAAAACTCTTCCAAGTCGTATAAACAGGATAGGCACACAAAAAAATTGACTAATTTTTTTCAGGAGCGATCCGGGGCTGCGACGACCAAAAAATGCGACAAAAATCACTATGATGGTGAGTGTCTCAAAACGCTCCGGAAAGTCTAAAAATAGGATAGGGAAAAAATATTTTCACCCGCCGAAATTTTGGCCTAGAAAGTGCTCTGAAAAGCGTGCTGATTTTTTTTCCGAAACCTACTCAGGCAAGGAAACACGAAACCGAAAACAAGAGGATCTCGAAATTAAACCTAATATGTAAAGGACTCGAACTGGTGGTGCATATATGGTTGTATATATGGATACATATTGATAGCAGATATATGGTGGTGGTATATGGACTCGGATTAGTGGCGGATATGTGGTGGTATATATGGCAGCGGCGATGATGGTAGCATGGTGGTGGTATATGGCAGCGGTGAAGAAGATGATGCGGTGGCGGCGTGACAAACTGTGAACAGATCTCGACACTCTAAAGAACTAGACGCTAAGACCAGCAACTTGACACGACGATACAACCGCAAATTCAACAAAGCAAACACCGAATAGATTATGCAAAGGCTCAGATTGGTTCGGATATGATGAACTAACCCTAATTTTTTTGGGTTTTTCGTGGACTATAGGTATGAGAAGCAGATGCCATCTAAACTACGAAAAACTGATAAAATCTCACCGAGCAACCTGGAAATCTGATACCACTTGATAGAGGCGAAGTTGTCCCTGTCTTTCGATGAGATGTGGCTATCGTTTATGGTAGAGTCGACTTTGATGATCCGACTACGAACGTGCGAGGACGCCGCGCCTTAGCAATCGCTAAACCAACTCCGAGAGGTTATTAACCACGCTGGAGCACGATCAACCTGACCACGAGGGTCTGTTTCCTGCAAGCAAACGAAGAACAAGCAAGAAACTAAGATTGCAATCTGGTTATTGCGAATATAAGAGGAAACCTTTATTGATGAAGGTGGGGTTCTGTGACGCCTTTGTCTGGTCGTGGAACACAAACGAAGAACGCGAAGTTGCAGCTATGGCGAACTTTCAATCTAAACAAAACCCAAGTCTAAAACTATGCCCTAAGTGCTGTATATATGGGGGAATAGAGGGGAATTTCGTGGCCCCTTGGAGGAGGGGTCCGAAACCAGCCCTAACTCCGTTTGCCCACACATACGGACTCTAAAAACAGCCTAAAAAGTGGTATTTCGAAATTACATGGGCCTGGCCCAAAAATAAGGTGACGCAGCACCTATATTAGCCTATGGACGAAATTTATGAAGTGGCATCTTGTATATTTCATCCAAGGCTCCAAGCACTCCTTATGGTGGCTTCAAAGTGTGAAAATCACCATTGGAAAGTCCATTGTTCCTTCCCACGCGCGCACCTTCTTCTCCATGCTTGATCCCGCTCCAATGGCCATCCTTCTTGTCCATGCTAGGTCCTTCATTCATAAGTAAAACAAAAGTATCCAATTTAGGCAGCATCATATGTTCATGAACATTATAAGGATTTCCAAGAAACGAATGTACCTAATAATTTAGTTGGCGTGCGCGGGCTCTAGTAACTGGTCCAATAGGTGTAGCTGGTGGGGATGTGGGTGTAACATTAGTAGGGATGTCCTCATCATAACTGGCCCAATATGTGTAGCTGGTGGGGATGTGGGTGTAACATTAGTAGGGATGTCCTCATCAATATCAATGGTAATGAGCATACGGTGCACTTTCCAAAGAAACAATTCCAAGTGAATGGTATAAATGTTATTGAAGAATCTCCAACCATCGCTATTGGGAGTTTCCAATTACCTCTACCTACTGTCAAAAAAAATATGATATACTTATTGTAGGGGATATGCACATCCCCATTGAGGTAACTTAGTGTTTTACGAATGTTCTTCGGTTTCATGCTTATCGGAAGTGGTTGTTAATAAGACTTGATCAACCTTATTAATGGTTGATTTTTGAGAGGTATGAAGTCGATGAATTTAGTAAGCACAACTCTCTGCTCCCACCTTTTATTTTCTGTTTAGTTAGTAAAATAAAATAAAATGCCATGATTATCCTGTTTTCTATTTTCACCGTGCAATAAAAATGACCCAGAAATAAAAGTTCTCAGAATGTCCTAAAAATTTAACATGGTTTTTTTCCAAATATTTATGAATTTTTGGTGCAAATAATACCAGAGGGGGGTGCACCCGGTGCCCACAAGACACCAGGGCGCGCCAGCACCCCCAGGCGCGCCCTGGTGGGTTGTGGCCCCCACGTGGGCCCCCTCACTTATCTCTTTAGCCCACATCATCACCTACCTCCAGAAAAAAAATCACCACAGCCACCATTCGCGTGTTCTTGCTCTCAAACCCGCGGATTTCGATTTCTTAGCTCGAAGCTCCGTTTCTGAAACTGTTTGGAGGGATTGCTACTTGGTATGTGACTCCTCCATTGCTCCAATTAGTTTTTGATTTAGTGGGTTATATTTAGAGTAATTAGCTACTCTTGGTGTTATTGTAGATGAGCTTTCATGTTGAATTCTTAGAGTTCTAAGTAGTTTGAATGCTTAATATGGCCTCTATGCATGCTTAGGAGTAGTTGCTATCAGTTTTACAAAGTTTTGTTGACAAAAATTTTGAGGACTAAATTTTTTCAGAATTTTTATAGGAATAAGATGGATTTCTTTAGGAAGTTTTCCTCCAAGAAAAATGCCAAAGGAGTCATTGGGGAATCATCGGACAGTGACCTTCACACCCCAAGAAGGGCGGAGGTGCGATCGTGTGAATGGCCGCATGATGCCTTCATGGAGGAGGCCGGATACCATTAAGAGTTTGCTCAGTTTGTTGCAAACGCTGGGTTGACTGAGTTCTTCGCAGCTAAGTGTGACCAATATCACATCCTTAGAAATTCCTTTGTGCAAGGTTTTTATTTTCTGGGGAGGAACAACCCTCCTGAAGTGTAGTTTAATCTTTATGCTGAAACTCACAAAATGCCGCGAACTGACTTCTGCAACATATGCTTGATCACTTCTCATGGGGAATTGAGAGAACCTAGGCCATCTGAGTTTGAGGATTTTCTCCTCACTTTAACAGTAGGTGAGGATAGAGGCGTGTCGACGCTACTGCTACCAGCTTGCAGTTTCCCTCAGTGCATTACTTTGCTTTGGTCATCGCTAAGTGTTTAACCGCTAGGGAGAAGGTCGGCGCACTCAGTGCCCCTGACCTTGCTATTTTACGTCGTGCACTTTATGATGATCACACCTTTAGTATGGGGGCTATTATTGCTCGCCGCTTACACCTTAACAAAACTAAGGAAAAGATACATGGTGGTATTTATGCTACTCTCTTAGCGAGACACTTCAAAGTTCAGTTTCGCCCACATGATTATCTCTTGTCCCCAGTTTATCTTGATCACAAGTCGCTACAAGATCACCTCCTTGGTGTAACTGATTCTCCCCGCGACATTCTTTACAACCTAGTATTTAGTAAAGAAACCCGTGATGTTATTCTGTTGCCTTCACCTGCTTCGTTTGATTCTTTTGCCAGGAACGAATACAGAATTATGCCAGATGACATTATAGCCTACCAGAACAACCTAGCAGCTGCTGAGGAGGAGCCACAGGGGTGGGACGCTCAGGTGCCGCCTCAACCTCACTTTGACCTGGGACCGGATGGTTTCTACGGATGGTGATTACCAAGCTAGCCCAAAAGCCTAAGCTTGGGAGAGTACGTATTTCCATCGACATTACATTCATGTTCACACATTTCATTCCAGTTGTTGGTGTTCATACTTTTTCTTTGTAATATCCATGCTTAATTTGTTTTCTCGCTTTCTTCTTGTGTGTTTGAAAAATTTGAGAAAACCCAAAAACATTTCCTACTTCTTTTTGGTTTTTCTTTCTAGCTTAGTTAAATTGTAGTATTAAAACAAAACCCAAAAAGATTTCTCATTTCTTCTTTTGCTTGTTGGGAGCTTTCCCGTGTAAATAGTTTTTCTCGTTTTTGTTTTTCTCTTTAATTAGTTTTCTTCAAGAAAAAACCAAAAACTCCAAAAATATTCCAGTGTGTTTCTCTGAAATTCTTTTCTTTTCTGTTTGAGTCGTACCAAGGAGAAGACCACGATGAAAATGTTGAGTGGCTGTCATATGCATAATTGTTAGTCTAACAAAGAGCCCATTTTACCTTGTCTTCTCCTCTGGAATAAAATGTTTGCAGATTCCAGCTTAGTCCACGGCACTCTTGCACTATTATTATTCTCTTATCATTCGGTCGTGCAAGTGAAAGGCAATGATGACGATATTTGATGAATTGACTGTGGCAGAGAAGAGCGGGTATGAACTCAACTTGTTTTTGTTTTTGTAAATATGTTTAACCTAGTATCCCTTGATTCAGCATATTATGATTGAACATGTTTGCAATGACCATTAGAGATTATAGTTGTTCATGCCATGCTTAAGTAGCTAGGAGTGGATAATGATTTATCTTGGATGTCAACAGGCATTAAAATGGTTGTGATGTGGTATGATGATATGGTATCCTCCTCTGAATGTTTCAAGTGGCTTGACTTGGCACATGTTCACGCATGTAGTTGAATCAAAACCAACATAGCTTCCATGATATTTATGTTCATGGTGTTCATATCCTACTCATGCTAGTAGTCAATATTTATTATATGTAATGCATGTTCATGACCGTTTTCGCTCTCTAGCTGGCCGCTTCTCAATCTATTTGCTAGCCTTCGCCTGTACTAAGCAGGAATTGATATGGGGAAAACCCGAGGGTGGCCCGATCTTCACGAATTGAAGGTGGATTTGAGGAAGAACACGATGAACACAAAGAACACGAGGGGAAAACGTGGAGCGAATCAAAGCGAAAACACTCTATTGGACAAGATCAACACCAAGTACTCCTCAAATCACAAGCAATACAAGAGGTGCATCAAGATCCAAGACCAACAACGGAAATAAAGATACATGGGTAGTTCATCCAAATCTCTAGGAGAGATGGGCCTTGAATCCGTAGACGGATCTTCCCTTGAGAGGGGCCTTGACATCCTCTAGGGATCTTCTCCGGTAGAGGCCTCGGTCTCCATGAGAGAAGTAGAGGAAGGAGCAAAGGTCATGTATGAATGAGCTATCACTTTGCTAACCCTAAAATGTCTATTTTTCTGGATCTCAGTTGTGGCACATGTGACACATTTATACAAGAGCACACTTCAAATGTCATGAAATATAAAGCCAAAATATTATCACAAGAAGTAGAAGGCATTAAAATATTGCAACACGGTTTGCATATATAAGTGAAGTCCTTATTCATATCAAAAGATTGACAATGTTCATCATTAAACCATCCCAACATTGGTAAATAAACTTGAATTATTCCAAATTTTGATGCTACAACATGCTTAAATAAGCAAATATGCAACATGTCATTTGGCACAGAATCATCACCAAAATTGGAGGTCATATCAAAATGATTAAACAATGGCAAAATTATTTTCAAACATATTTGATCCAAATTTGATTTATTTCCTGATTCACATGGTTCTTTCTCATCAACAGTTAATTCAATAGGTGCACTCAAAATTGTTGATATTTGATCACATGGCAAAGTCAAATCATGAACATATTCCTCTAAAATAGGTGGTGTGATCAAAGTAATGGGTAGCTCATCACATGGTACATTGGAATTGACAAGGCATTCATCATACTCATGTGGAGGTGGAAGACCAGTACCTTTGTCATTACCTCTTATGATCAACTCACATGATGTAGGCACTCTCGGTGGTGACGTGTCACATGGTGAAGGTGATGTAGCCCTCACAACAATTGATGTGGTTGTCATACTATGCCTAGTAGTTGAAGGAACAACCGTATCAACTCTTGAAATGTGCACCTTGCGCTCGTTCTCCTTGTGGGCAACACGTTATTTTATTACCTGTTCAGCTTTGCAAGCAAGAAATAATTAGTATCTCCTGAATATCACGGTTTAATCCTCCCCAAAATCTATCCATAAAATCTTCTTCACTTTCTTCTAATGAGGAATGCAACAAGGTCGTTTGTAAATCGTCATAATATTTCGTTACGTGGTGACTACCTTGTTTTAAATTTTCGAACTTTTTAATCATGTCACGAGTGTAATAAGTAGGAACGAATGTGTGTCTCATGGCAAGTTTTAAATCATCCCAAGTAATATGTATATAATCAGGGTGTAAACGACAATATTCACTCCACCAAACTGAAGCATAACCAGTGAATGAATCAATCGCGACCTTAACTTTTTTATGTTCAGCAAAATTATGAGAAGCAAATATATCATTTATTCGAACTCCCATTCAATATATAAAGAAGGTCTAAAACGGCCATTAAATGGTGGTATAGAAACATTAACCTGATCATGTGTATTGGAATGTCTTTGCACTTCTCGTGACGGTTGTGGTATTTGCTTAGGTGGTGGCACGTCTCCCACGATTGACGAAGCCCACAAACTGACAACTCTAGATCCTGTCATGATTAGTAGAAACAAGAAATAAAATCCAAGAATATTGTTCCTATGAACTACTGGGATGTGGTGGTAAGACGCTCACAGTAAAGCAAATATCAATGTCTTACAAATTCTTACCATGCAGCAGGTGGTGACCGGCAACCGATGGTGTCAATATCTCCGAAGATTGAGTAAAGCGATTACCAGGTGAACGTATGCATACACGGTGTATAAATATATGGAGCTTGGAAGGCTTAATATATGGCAGCAAAAGATTAGCAATAATCAATTCAGAGATGCAATGTTGAATAAACGCTCAACGACGGTACTGTGCTGGTCCTAGGCTAGACCGTACTAGAGACGCGAGCCTAGAACACTAATGAAGTCACGGCGTAGGACAAATAGCAGCAACGGATGATAGGAATTAGCTCTGGACAGCAAGATATAAGTGAAGATCACAATGGCAGTAAAGACAATGATGATAAATGACCGCCAAGCAGGATATACCGAAACTCTCTCTATAATTTTCCTATGAAAGATAATATGTCAAATTTCTGATATTTTTTTTCAAGAATGCTACTGACTCAATCTTTCGTATGCAAAAAGAATCACTCAATTCCGAGTTCGTATGAGGAGTCAAATAATTCAGAAACGAACCTGAAAAATAATGACAAACTGTGTTCACGACCTTCGGAGGGCAAAAAGTCCTATTTAGAAGCCGATTTGGAGGTGACAATAATGAACTAGCTTGATGAACTATTCAGATGCGGCTCGTCGATAGCTCGAATTTGAATACTCGTGGAACGAAAACGGAGTTCGTATGAGGAAAATACGCCTGTTTTACTGAACACTGCGCAAAACAGATTTCAATCCGAATTCAGATACGAGATTGAGTCTAGATAGATCCGAAATTTGTTTTTTTTTCTCTTCTCTCTTTTTTTTCACTGAATTTTTTTTTGTCTTTTTTTTTTCTCTCTCTCTCACTTTTTTTTCTTTTTTTTTTCTCTCTCACTTTTTTTTCCAACAAAATCAGATAAGATGCAGATTGGATCAAGCGTAGATGTGAACGACCTCAAGTATGATAATGACAATGACCGAAACAGGCGGTGGAAATTGATGTGGGCAACAACGGAAGGGATGACGGCTGTGTGCTGGTGGTATATGGCAGCAGCGATGAAGATGGTGCGGCGGCGGCGTGACAATCTGTGGACAGAACTCGAAACTCTCAGGCACTAGATGCTAAGACCAGCAACTCGACACGACGATGCAACCGATAATTCAACTATGCAAGCACTGAAAAGAAAATTGCAAAGGCTCAGACTGGCTTGGACAAAGGATGAATAGATCTAACTTTTTTTTGTATGGCTTTTTCTTGGGTAATAGGTAAGAAAAATAAATCTAATCTAGGGATAACGGGAAATTCTCACCGAGCAACCTGAAAACTGATACCACTTGATAGAGGCAACGGTGTCCCGATCTTTCAATGAGATGATAACTATCGATTTGGTGGAGACGACTTTGACGATCCGACTACGAACGTGCACGACGTTGCGCCTTAGCAATCGCTAAACCAATCTTCAAGAGGTTATTGACCACGCCGGAGCACGATCAACCTGACCACGAAGGTCTATTCCTGCAAGCAATCGAAGAACAAGCAAGAATATGATAATGCAATCTGAATATTGCGAATATAGATGAAGTATTGATAATGGTGGGGTTCCGAAAGCGGTCTTGGTCTGGTCGTTGGACACAAACAAAGTCCACGAAGTTGCAATGGCTAACTTTTAACTAAACAAAACCCAAAAAAAAAGCTACTAGATTGATCTACTTATATAGGAGCAAGGGGTGGCAGCCAAGGAGGTGGGAGGACGTCCCAAGGCAGCCTAAAACTAACCCCAGGTCGTACAAGGCCTATGGGCCCAAGTGGAGGTGATGCAACACCTTTGGACTTGTAGTTTGATTCGGATTCTGGTGCAACGTCATATTGTTTCGTCAATATCTCCACGCTACGGATGAATTTGAAGGTTATTCCAATTGATACGGAAAGCAGATAAAATCTACTTTTCAGCAAAAAAAGAATCACCCAATTCGGAGTCCGGATGAAAAAGTTATTGCCGTTTTGGTACAGGTATGTCTGTGCAGTCCGAATCTGAGTCCAGAACGTGAGAGACTTGGACTCTATCTTCTCTTGGCCAAAAAGTGACGTGAGAGAACTTGTTGAATAGCACCTAATTGTTTCCTTTGACATGAGAGGACCTCTTGAATAGCACCCAACCATTTCCTCTTCTTTTGTCATCACACGTGGTTCATACAAGTGTTCGTCCATCCTGCATTTAGGCATAACATAAAAATAGGTGAAGTATTTTTGTTCCGGATAACATAAATAAATTATTGCATAACTCTTATAAGAAATCACCTCACAAATATGCATGTATGCAATATTTTTGGTCGTATCCAAGGTAGTCATGTCCTCATCATGAGGACCCTGAGCTCCTCCATTTGAGCATCCAACTTGGCGTCGATGATGTTCTTCATGACATCGAACTTGTCGTTGTGGTTGTAGACCGAAGGAGATGTGCCGTCCCTATCCATGGAAGCACTCGAGAAGGCGTGAGAACGAGATGGAATGAACATACCAAAGTTACCTCTTTCCGAAGTTGTAGATGGATCTTAAAAGACCACAATGTATGCAAGGAAAAGAGTGCACTTGGTGAAAAACCTTGTCCAATTCTCACAACCTACACAAATGGCTTATAGTGGAGCTCGGTGGGGTTAGTGGCACAAAATATCAAACAAAATGAAGTCCAAGATATTGTAAATGTTGAAATCAATCCAATGGACTCAAAATGCAAAGCAAGCGATCACAATATAGAGGAGGGCAATAGAGAAACACACGCGGTGGGATAATGGGGCTTGTGCAACTATAGAGATGAGCAATACAAAATTGCCTAACGAAGACTAAGCTTGATGCGGAGCATCCCAACATCATCCCCATGGACTCTACACCATCGCATCAAGCCACAAAGGGACCCATGACTAGAGCCCGAGCGCGTGCTATTGAACATGAGGTGACATCTCTCCTATATGATTCTCTCTTTGATGTTCATGGAACTTGGATGCTACCTCAATCGGAGATCCTATGCATGCTCAGGTACCACGAGGAAGGCCTAGAAGACGCTCGTGGTGAAGGACAAGTCCCCATGGAAACGGACATGAAGACGGAGATACAAGAGCTTACAAAGGAGGCAGACCAACTCCCAGGTCCCGGACATCCGGCCATGCACCGGACATCCGGCCCCTGGAAGCTTCACAGGCGCCAAGGCCAAGCTACCGCAAAGCTACATGCACCGGACATCCGGACCCCCTGCCCCGGATATACGGCATGGCCCGGACATCCGGCCAATAACCTCGGAAATCCGGCATCACTTATGTAGAGAGCATCAAAAGCAGCACTCTAGCCCCGGACATCCAGCACCCCTGCCTCGGACTTCCGGCACCTCCTATCCAGAGAGCTCTCGCAGCCAGCTCCAGGCCCCGGACATCCGGCTTGGAGTCTCGGATATCCGACCCCATGCTGAAGCCCCGGACATCTGGCCCCTTACCCAAATAAGGCTTCAAATCTGCAATTCAGGAAACCTATCCTTACGGAAATGTAACCAAACAAGATCTCCAGGTGCAAAGACAACATGTTTTCTACCCTTATCTCCAGCAAGTTTATATTTAGCATTCATACGCTCAATGTTCTCCTTAGTTAACTCATGCATCTTTAATATCAATTCAGCATGTTCTTTATCAGCAAAATTAACCTTCTCCGAAGATGGAAGAGGCAACAAATCAATAGGTGCACGAGGTAAAAAACCATACACTACTTCAAAAGGGCACATCTTAGTAGTAGAATGCAGCGAACGATTATAAGCAAATTCAATATGAGGCAAGCATTCTTCCCACATTTTCAGGTTATTCTGCAAAACAGCCCTAAGCATAGTAGACAATGATCTATTCACTACTTCAGTTTCTCCATCAGTTTGGGGGTGACATGTAGTACTAAAAAGCAGTTTAGTCCCCAACTTAGCCCATAACCATCTCCAAAAGTGGCTAAGAAATTTAGCATCACGATCTGAAACAATTGTATTTGGCACACCATGCAAGCGAATAATTTCACGAAAGAACAAATCAGCAACAGTAGCAGCGTCATCACTTTTGTGACATGGTATAAAGTGTGCCATTTTCGAAAATCTATCAACGACAACAAATATGCTATCCCTCCCCTTATTTGTTCGAGGTAAACCTAAAACAAAGTCCATAGATATATCCTCCCAAGGAACACTAGGTACAGGCAAAGGCATATATAAACCATGAGGATTGAGTCGTGACTTAGCTTTTTGACATGTAGTGCAGCGAGCAACAAAACGCTCAACATCCCGTCTCATCTTTGGCCAAAAGAAATGTGTAGCAAGTACGTCCTCCGTCTTCTTCACGCCAAAGTGTCCCATTAATCCTCCTCCATGCGCCTCATGTAACAACAAAAGACAAACGGAGCTAGCTGGAATGCATAGCTTGTTAGCACGGAACACAAGTCCATCATTAATGACGAACTTTTTCCATGTTCTCCTTTCTTTACAATTCTCCAACACATCCTTAAATTCAACATCGTGCATATATTGATCTTTGATGGTCTCGAAACCAAATATTTTAAAGTCAAGTTGTGAAAGCATAGTATAACGATGAGACAATGCATCAGCAATAACATTTTCTTTACCCTTCTTGTGTTTAATGACATAAGGGAAAGTTTCAATGAATTCAACCTATTTAGCATGTCTACGGTTCAGTTTTGCTTGACTTTTAATATGTTTGATAGATTCATGATCAGAATAAATAACAAATTCTTTGGGCCATAAATAATGTTGCCATGTTTCCAAAGTCCGAACAAGAGCATATAATTCCTTATCATAAGTAGAATAATTCAGACTAGGCCCACTTAATTTTTCAAAAAAGTATGCAACAGGTTTACCATCTTGTAATAATACACCTCCTAATCCAATTCCACTAGTATCACATTCAAGCTCAAAAGTCTTATTAAAATCAGGAAGTTGGAGTAATGGAGCATGTGTTAACTTATCTTTCAACACCGTGAAGGCTTCTTCCTGTGCGGTACCCCAAACAAAAGGCACATCCTTCTTTGTAAGCTCATTTAGAGGTGCAGCAATGGTGCTGAAATCCCTCACAAAACGCCTGTAGAAACCAGCGAGTCCAAGAAAACTCCTCACTTGTGTGACCGTTTTGGGTTACGGCCAACTCTTAATAGGTTCAATCTTGGCTTTATCAACTTCAATACCCTCTGGAGTAACAACATAGCCAAGAAAAGATACTCGGTCGGTGCAAAAGGTGCACTTCCCAAGGTTACCAAACAAATGTGCATCACGTAAAGCAATGAAAACAGCACGTAAATGTTCCAAATGTTCCTCCAAAGACCTACTATAAATCAGTATATCATCAAAATAGACTACCACAAATCGTCCTATGAAAACACGTAAAACCTCGTTCATTAATCTCATGAAAGTGCTAGGTGCATTAGTTAACCCAAAAGGCATGACTAACCACTCATATAATCCAAACTTAGTTTTAAATGCTGTTTTCCATTCATCTCCCAATTTCATACGAATTTGATGGTATCCACTACGCAAATCAACTTTGGAGAAAATTGTAGAGCCACTTAATTCATCAAGCATATCATCTAGCCTAGGAATAGGATGACGATAACGAATAGTAATATTATTAATGCCTATACAATCAACACACATACGAGATGTACCATCCTTTTTCGGGACTAGAATAATAGGAACAGCACAAGGACTAAGAGATTCACGTATATAACCTTTGTCGAGCAGCTCCTGTACTTGACGCATAATCTCCTTCGTTTCCTCTGGATTGGTAGGGTATGGTGCACGGTTGGGTAGCGATGCACCGAGAATTAAGTCTATCTGATGCTCAATCCCTCGAATAGGTGGTAATCCCGGTGGCACGTCTTGTGGAAAGACATCAGCGAACTCCTGCAAAATGTTAGCGACAGGAAGAGGGAGTCATGTCCTCGAATGAAAATAAAACCTCTTTGCATACAAAAGCATAGCAAACAGATGTAGTGACATCCAAATCAGTAATATCAGATTTAGTGGCAAGTAAACAACCACTCTTCAGTTTTATTTCAGATGCAACACTAGATGATTGTTTATTAGGCTTATTATGTTGCTCAAATTCCTTTGCCACAATCTTATTTTCACTCTCACTTTGCTTCTGTTTTGCTTTACTAGCTCGAGCAATGTCATTTTTCATAATATGTTGAGGAGACATAGGAAGCAAAGTTATATTTTTATCCTTATGAACAAGTGTATACTGATTCATCCTACCATGGTGTACAGAATTTTTATCAAATTGCCATGGTCTACCAAGTAAAACAGAGCATGCTTGCATGGGTACCACATCACAATCAACATAATCAGAATATGTAGCAATGCTAAAGTGCACACGAACAGTACGTGTTACCTTAACCTTGCCACTGTTGTTGAACCATTGGATGTAATAAGGATGAGGATGTGGTCTGGCGGTTAGAGACAGCTTCTCCACCATCTCCATGCTAGCCAAGTTGTTGCAACTCCCTCCATCGATGATGACGCGAACAGAACGCTCCTTCACAACTCCCTTTGTATGGAACAAGTTGTGCCTCTGATTTTGCTCAGCCTGTGTAACCTGCACACTCAGAACATGTTGAGCAACTAAACTTTCATACCTGTCAGCGTAGTCAGCAGCCATGTAGTGTGTCTCTTGTTCAGTCTCCTCTACACCTTGTTCTTCACTCGCAATAAGAGCCATGGTCTCCTCATCATAATCACTAGCGGATTCATATCCACCATCCTCAGTAACAATCATCACACGCTTGGAAGGGCATTCTCTCGCATAGTGACCTCCACCCTTGCAACGATGACATAAACCTCATGTGTTTTCCCTGTGGATGCAATGGATGAAGAAGAGCTCTATGCAAGCCCGGAAGGTGTGCTCCTCGCGGAGGGTGGGGCAGGGGCCTGTTTCCTGCTATCTCTATTGGAGTTGGTGGCTGAAGTAGGCGGTGCTGCAGCAGAACGTGTGGAAGTAGATGGGGTACGTGGCGTCCATGATGAAGTGCGACCTGCACAAAAATTAGTTCTTGCCAATGCCTGTCGATCCTGCACTTCACGTTCAGCTTTGCAAGCAAGATGGAATAAACGAGTGATAGTATTATACACCTTATACTCTAATATAGTCTGGATATCTCTATTTAATCCACCCATAAAACGTGCAAGCATAGCTTCATTCTCCTCAACAATACCACATCTAATCATGCCAGTTTGCAATTCCTGATAATATTCCTCTACAGAATTTTTTCCTTGTCTTAACCGCTGCAAATTTTGAAGCAATTCACGCTGATAATATGGTGGAACCCAACGATTACGCATAGCAGTTTTCAAAGCAGCCCAAGTAGTAGGGATATTATCATGATGTATTCTACAATGTTCAGACCACCAAACACAAGCAAAACTAGTGAAAGCACAAACAGCAGCAGCAACACGTCTATCCTCAGGAAATTGTAAGCATGTAAAACGTTGTTCTATTTCTAACTCCCAAGTAAGATATATATCAGGAACATATCTACCCTCAAATGTCGGAATATTCAATTTTATCTTAGGGAGATGATCATGATCCCGTACCTAAGGTGGTGGTGCAGCCCTACCGTTGCGACGGTAAATATGCGGACGACCCGGTGCTTGTGGTGGTGGTTGCCCCTGGGGCTGATCGGGAGCAACCTCTCCCTCATCATCGTAATCACCATCATAATCCTCATTCTTCTCAACGACAGTAGCAGCATCAGTAGCAGCAGCCACAGAAGCTTGGGCAGTAGCTGCAGTATCAATGGCACCAGAATATTGGCCTTGTTCAAGAGGCACACGTTGCACTCGTCCCGCGAAATTTGGCCGTTGTTGGTGTTGTTGTTGACGATGTACGACAGGTATAGCTGGTGCAGGTAGACGTGCAAGCACCTCATTGAACTTAGCGTCCAGCTTGGTGTTGAATGTCTTCTCCAAAGCACCTAGCTTCTCCATGGCCTCTCCAAGGCTGGTCATGACGTCTTGTACCTGGTCAGCCATCATTTGCTGAAATTTATCATGGAGCTCCTTGTTCGTCATGCCGTCCCAGTTGATCTCGTCGGCTTGTGATCCTGTCATGGTTAGCAGCAATAGGAACACACAATATGAACCTACAGACTACTAGGAAGTGGTGGTGGTGGTGGTGGTGGTGTGTCACAAATCCGTCAAGCGAATCTCAAATCCTTACCAGTTCTTACCCATCAGCAGGCGGTGATCAGCAACCGTTGTAGTCAAAAACTCTCATAGAGCCATTGCCAGGTGGTGTCAACACACGACGTAGATGTAAGTGTAGCTGGGATGGCTTATATATGGTAGCAAAAAGGGTCATCAATAATCAATTCAGAGATGCAAAGTTGAATAAACGCTCAATGACGGTACTGTGCTGGTCCTAGGCTTGACCGTGCTAGAGACGCGAGCCTAGAACACCAAAAAATCACGACGCTACACGTAATCAAGGGAAGAGCACACTCTGAACTTTTTTTCGCCTCTTTTTTTTGGCCTCTTTTTTTTTGCTCCGAAAATCACTATAATGGCGAATGTCTCAAAACTCTTCCGAAGGTCTAAAAACAGGACAGGCACGAATTTTTTTTGACTATTTTTTTTTCTGGAGCGATTCGGGGCTGCGAAGACCAAAAATCGCGGCAAAAATCACTATGATCGCGAGTGTCTCAAAACGCTCCAAAAAGCCTAAAAACAGGATAGGGAAAAATATTTTCACCCGCCGAAATTTTGGCCTAAAAAGTGCTGAAAAGCGTGCCAGACTCGAAACTGAAAAGGATAGGGGAAAGATATTTTCACCCGCCGAAATTGACTAATTTTTTTTCCGACACCTACTCAGGCAAGGAAACGCGGAAAAAAAATCAAACGAATCTCGAAATCAATCCGAATACCAAAAGAATTCGGATTAGAGGCGGATATAGGGTGGTGATATATGGCAGGGAAGATGATGATGGTGGGTGGGGATATATGGGAGGGATTACGATTATGGTGGATGGTGATATATGGGTGGTGGAACACGGGTTGGTGGTGTATCTGTGATGGAAGTGGACTCGGATTAGCGTGATGGCGGATATGTGGTGGTATATGGCAGCCGTGATGTATCTGGTGTGGTGGTGGGATATGGCAGCGATGAAGATGATACGGCGGCGGCGTGACAAACTGTGAACAGAACTCGAAACTCTAAAGAACTAGACGCTCAGACCAGCAACTTGACACGACGATGCAACCGCAAATTCAACAAAGCAAAAACCGAAAAGAAAATTGCAAAGGCTCAGATTGCTTCGGATATGATGATCTAACCCTAATTTTTTGTGGCTTTTTCGTGGACTATAGGTATGAAGAACAGATGCAATCTAAACTATGAATAACTGGAAAATCTCACCGAGCAACCTGGAAATCTGATACCACTTGAAAGAGGCGAAGTTGTCCCTGTCTTTCGATAAGATGGTGGCTATCGTTTTTGGACGAGTAGACTTTGACGATCCGACTACGAACGTGCGAGGAAGTCGCGCCTTAGCAATCGCTAACCAACTCCGAGAGGTTATTGACCACGCCCGAGCACGATCGACCTGACCACGAGGGTTTGTTTCCTGCAAGCAAATGAAGAACAAGCAAGAAACTAAGATTGCAATCTGGATATTGCGAATACAAGAGGAAAGCTTTATTGATGAAAGTGGGGTTCTGTGACGCCTTTGTCTGGTCGTGGAACACGAACGAAGAACGCGAAGTTGCAGCTATGGCGAACTTTCAATCTAAACAAAACCCAAGTCTAAAACGATGCCCTAAGGGCTTTATATATGGGGGAATAGAGGGGGATTTCGTGGCCCTTTGGAGGAGGGGTCCGAAACCAGCCCTAACTCCGTTTCCCCACACATACGGACTCTAAAAACAGCCTAATAAGTGGTATTTCGAAATTACATGGGCCTGGTCCAAAAATAAGGTGACGCAGCACCTATATTTGCCTATGGACGAAATTTATGAAGTACCATCTTGTATATTTCGTCCAAGCCTTCATACTCTCCTTATGGTGGCTTCAAAGTGCGAAAATCACCACTGGATACTCCATTGTTCTTTCCCGCGTGCACACCTTCTCCTCCATGCTTGATCCCGCTCTAATGGCCATCCTTCTTGTCCATGCTAGGTCCTTCATTCATAAGTAAAACAAAAGTATCTAATTTAGGCAGCATCATATGTTCATGAACATTAGAAGGATTCCCAAGAAACGAAAGTACCTGGTAATTCAATTGACGTGCCCGAGCTCTAGTAATTGGACCAGTATGTATAGCAGCAGGGGCTGTGGGTGTAACAATGGTATTGATGTCCGCGTCAAGTCCCCATGGAAACGGACGTGAAGACGGAGAGACAAGAGCTTACAAAGGAGGCAGACCAACTCCCAGGTCCCGGACATCCGGCCATGCCCCGGACATCCGGCCCGTGGAAGCTTCACCGGTGCCAAGGCCAAGCTACCGCAAAGCTACACGCGCCGGACATCCAGACCCCTTGCCCCGGACTTCCGGCATGGCCCGGACATCCGGCCAACGGCCTCGGAAATCCGACATCACCTATACAGAGAGCATCAAAACCAGGACTCCAGCCCCGGACATCCGGCACCCCTGCCTCGGACTTCCGGCGCCTCCTATACAGAGAGATCTCGCAGCCAGCTCCAGGCCCCGGACATCCGTCCCGGAGTCCCGGACATCCGACCCCATGCTGAAGCCCCGGACATCCGTCCCGTCAAGCCCGGACATCCGACCCCTGTGTGGGCAGCCTCGGGCCCGAGTGGCCATGTACCTTTCCCTTCGGCCCCCTTTCCCACTAGCACTATTTAACTCATCTCCCCCTCTTTCTAGGTTTAGCTATTGTTTGGCAAAAGACTTTGTTGAGCATAGCTCCATCACTTCCTTCTCCCTAGGAGATTACCCTTCGTTGAGAGAAGATCCAAGCGATGCCAAGGCCCCTCTAAGGGAAGATCCACTCGGGATTCAAGACCTCCTCCTCTGGAGCGAGAAGACTATCGTTACTTGTATCCTTTTGTTGATTGTGGACCGTGATACTCGTGTACTCGTGTGATTCTAGTGGATGTGTAATCGAAGGTTGTCCTTGAGTGTTTGATTTTCCTCTCGTGTTTCTCTTGCGTTCTTCGAGTTCCTCGTGAGATCCCCTCCATTTTGTGATAGATCGACGCACACGGGAGTGCCCCGTATCAAAGCTCTTGTTGCACAAACACTAGGAGAGACTACCTTGATTGCACGTTTGGGCACGATTCACCACTTGGCACCAATCCTATTCATGCAAGCAAAACTTTTCCTATTCCATGTATCCTTATGCACAAGTATCTCTTTTCATGCTCAACTCTATGCTTATAAGCTTTGATCTTTCTTTCTTGCTTAGAAGCTTTTTTTGTCTCTTCTCTTCCTTTCCACTATTCTTATTGAGCCTCAACCAAATATATGAGACAAGTATCACAATATATGCACGGGAGCAAGCAATGGCACTATATGATAATTCAAATGATGTAACACTATGATGTCGTATAACTATGGTGCTGAAGTTTTCGCGAAGCCCGGCAATACTCGGATAGCTAGTCTCAATAGGTATGAAGGTAATCGCAAAGATGGTGGGGCTATCAAGATGTAATGGCAAGGAAGGAAAAGTGTATGACGGAATGTATACCTTCGTCACACTTAACCTTTCACGAAGTCGGGGTAAACCAGCCTTGCTTCCGGTTGAAGTTGGTCTCAAAGGATGGATGGTCGTCGTCGATGTCGATCATCGATGGTCGATGTAGATGATGAAACGATACAAGTCACCGGTGGTTGACGAAGAAGTAACCGTCCCTAAGTAGCCGAAACACCTTAGGAGACTTAAATCACAACTCAAGCAACCACAAATGCAAAGGTAACCAACATGGGTTAGGTTGCGGAAGTCTATGGCGGTATTGCGGATGATACGGTGTAGGGCCTAGGCAAACTTGCCAAAATTTGAATAATATGATGGTGTCAAATGATGGTGGAACTAATTTTGTGGGATGGTGGATGTCAATAGCTACAAAACGAGCTAAAAACACCTAAATCGGAGTCCGAATGAATTAGTTATGGCAAAAACGGTGAAACACGGAAGGCTGGAACCTACAACGGCCGGACATCCAGGGGTTGGGCCTGAAATCCGGGGCCTGCTGTCCTGAACCGAGTCTGTTTTGGCGCTCCAGGGGCCGGATGCCGGTGACCTGGATGTCCGGCTAGGGGCCCGGATGTCCGGCCCGATGCCCGGAAATCCGGCCCGACAAATCCAGATCGCGATTTGGGGCTCGAGAACTCGATTTGGGGCGGAAATTGGTGATTCCAAAGTCAAAATTTGATGGGGAAAAGGTGGAATTAGGGCTAGGGGACGCCAAGGGAGGTAGATCCACTTGCCAAACACCAAATCCGCGGATCAAAATCAACAAAAACTCACAAGAACAACAAATCACAAGAAAACTTTTGGGGCTATTTTTGTGGGGGATTTTCGAAATTGGGGGGGGGGGGGAATTCGAACTAATAGCTAGAACATGGGGGGTAGGGCTCCAAATTCATGGCAACTTGGCTCTTAATACCAATATGATACGGGGCAAACCCGAGGGTGGCCCGATCTTCACGAATTGGAGGTGGATTTGAGGAAGAACACAATGAACACGAAGAACACGAGGGGAAAACGTGGAGCGAATCAAAGGGAAAACACTCTATTGGACAAGATCCACACCAAGTACTCCTCAAATCACAAGCAATACAAGAGGTGCATTAAGATCCAAGAACAACAACGGAAATAAAGATACATGGGTAGTTCATCCAAATCTCTAGGAGAGATGGGCCTTGAATCCGTAGACGGATCTTCCCTTGAGAGGGGCCTTGACATCCTCTAGGGTTCTTCTCCGGTGGAGGCCTCGGTCTCCGTGAGAGAAGTAGAGGAAGGAGCAAAGCTCATGTATGAATGAGCTATCACTTTGCTAACCCTAAAATGGAGGAGGGGGTGGAGTATATATAGTGCTAGCCCACGAAGGGGTAAGTGAGAGGGAGGTACATGGGCCTCGGGCCCGTCCATGCGCGCAGGCAGGCGCCGGATGTCCGGCCTGGGGCCGGATGTCCGGCCATTCGCGGGGGTGCCGGATGTCCGGGCTGTGGGGGGCGGATGTCCGGGGTTCGGGCGTTTGGCTCCGCTCAGTTCGGGTGTGGAGGCGCCGGAGTTCCGGGGAGGAGCGTCGGATGTTCGGCCTGTCTTGTGGCGCCGGATGTCTGGGGGTCGGCCCAGATGTCCGGCCTGGAGTGGCCGCGTCTGCGAGGTTCGGGCGCCTTGCGCAAGATTTCTGGGGAGGAAGCGCCGGATGTCCGGAGGCCGGCCGGATGTCCGGCCGCTGTAGGCTTCGCGTGCCTCCACTTGATGATCTTTGTCGTCCATCTTCGTGGGGCTTGGCCTTCACTCCGAGTGTCTCTGAGGTCACCTTCATGGTACCTAAGCATGCATAGAGTTTCCACTTGAGGTAGCATCCATGTCTCGAGTGAATTAAAAGGAGAGGGACTTAGGAGCGAGTTCACCTTATGTCCAATGGCACTTGGGGCTTGGGGAGTAGCAGGAGTGTACATGGGGATGACCGTAGGATGCTCCGCATCAGGAATACCACTTGTGCATCAAAATCCTTAAACCAAGTTATGCCAGATGAGTCCACTATATCTACCTATATGCGGTATTACCCTGCCGTTCCAAGTAAATTTGCATGTGCCACCTCAAAAATTTCAAATAAACATCTGTTTTGTGTGCCTGGACCGCTCATGGAGCGACAGGCGGCGGTCAGTATCTTCTATGCTAAGCGGGTTATTCTCATGATGAGTGTTTATTCACTCGTCCTTACACGAGAGGGGCGGTAATAGGGATTCCCTGTCCCGAAATCAAAAATCAAAAATAATTAAACAAAACTCCCCCAGGAATGTTGTTGGTTTGGACGGTACCCGTGGATGTGGCTAGCCGTGGAGTGTGATTGTTGGTGGAGGGGGAGTAAACCTTCACTTTTACCGCTTGGGGACCACCGCTAATTTATTTAGCATGGAAGATATTGATAACTCTTGGTCGTGACGTTTACAGGAAGGGTGTACCTCTGAAAATTATATCTATCTCTGTTTTAAAACTTGACCTCTGGCACCTCTGCAAATCCATGCTTCCCTCTGCGAAGGGACTATCTATTTACTTTTATGTTGAGTCATCATCTTCTCCAACAAACGCCAGAACTGAGAGCACTATTGTCATCCTCATGCATTGTGTATAGTCGATGTTGGGTGCAGCATGACTGGATCTTTTCTACCATGAATTATAATGTTTAGTCGCTGCTTGAACTTTGGAGGTGCTCTGCATTTATGTTTTGCGGTCTTAGAAAGGGCTAGCGAGATACCACTATTTTCATATTGTATCATGATTGTTTTGACAAAGTGTTGGCGCTTGAGATATCTTATTATTGCTCGCTAGCTGCTTATGTTATTGATATGAGTTAATATAATTTCTAAGAGTTATTGTTGGCATGGTTAGTAATAATCTTTGCTGAAAAACTGAGTGCTACTTAAGCATATATATGTAAAGAAGAACAAAAGAGTTCGTAAAAGTTTTTTTTATCACTTTCAGTTTGTGAACTAAATTGCTTGAGGACAAGCAAAGGTTTAAGCTTGGGGAAGTTGATACGTCTCCAACGTATCTACTTTTCCTGACCCTTTTGCCCTTGTTTTGGACTCTAATTTGTATGATTTGAATGAAACTAACCCGGACTGACGCTGTTTTCAGCAGAACTACCATGGTGTTGTTTTTGTGCAGAAATAAAAGTTCTCGGAACGGAACGAAACTTTTTGGAGAATTATTTCAGAATATATGAGAATTATTGGAGCCAAAATCTACTGAAGAGGGGGGCCAGGGTGGCCAGCACCCACCAGGGCGCGCCAGGCCCCCTGGGCACGCCCTGGTGGGTTGTGCCCACCTCGTGCACTCGCGTCCATGTCGGTTCGCTCTTGTAGCGGTAGCGGTAAGATGTCCAATGGTGACAAAGGGTTGAAACCGTAGACAACCTCGAAGGGGGACTTGCTAGTAGTAGAGTGTCTTGCTCGATTGTAGGCGAACTCGGCGATGGGTAAACATTCCTCCCACTCCCTTATGTTCTTCTTGATCAACACGCGAAGTAGTGTGGAAAGAGTCCGGTTCGTGACCTCCGTTTGTCCGTCGGTTTTAGGGTGATATGCCGATGAGAAGAGGAGCTTGATTCCGAGCTTGGCGCATAGTGTCTTCCAAAAGTAGCTAAGGAACTTGACGTCTCGGTCCGACACGATCGTCTTTGGCACTCCATGCAAACGCAAGATTTCCCTACAAAAGAGATTTGCAACATGTGAACCATCGTCTATCTTGTTGCAAGGAATGAAATGTGCCATCTTAGAGAAACGGTCCACAACAACAAATATGGAATCTTTCCCGTGTTGAGTTCGAGGCAAACCAAGCACGAAATCCATGCTAATATCTTCCCATGGGTGATATGGAATAGGAAGTGGCATATATAAACCATGAGATTGAGCTTTGGACTTAGCTTTGCGGCATGTAGAGCACCGGTTGGTGTAGCGTGAGACGTCGCGAAACATCTTGGGCCAAAAGTAGTTCTTGGAGAGCGTAGCGAATGTTTTGTCACGTCCAAAATGTCCCATGAGTCCTCCACCATGAGCTTCTTGCAAAAGTAGCAAACGAAGAGAAGACTCGGGGATACAAAGTTTGTTAGCTTTCATAAGATAGCCATCTTTCAAGTAATATTGCTCCCAAGTTTTATGAGGTAAATATTTGGCATAAGGACTTGCAAATGATGAATCATGTTCATACAAGTCTTTAATGTGCTCAAATCCGATGACATTCAATTCAAGTTGAGTAACCAACATGCATTTGCGGGAAAGAGCGTCCGCCACAACATTTTCCTTACCTTTGATATACTTGATAACATAAGGAAATGATTCAATGAACTCACTCCACTTAGCGTGACACTTATTCAATTTAGTTTGACCCTTAAGGTACTTAAGCGTTTCATGATCCGTATGGATGACAAATTCACGTGGACGGAGATAATGTTCCCACACATGCAAGACTCTTACCAAAGCATATAACTTTTTGTCATAAATGGGGTAGTTAAGTTGTGCGCCGGAGAGCTTCTCACTAAAATATGCAGTAGGTCGTTTCTCTTGCATTAACACACCACCAATACCATTACCACTAGCGTCACAATGCACTTCAAAAGTCTTATCAAAGTTGGGTAATGCAAGCAATGGGGCATGTGTAAGCAAATTCTTAAGCTCATGAAATGCGGCATCTTGAGATGGACCCCAAATAAATGGTGCATTCTTCTTACTCAATGCGTGCAATGGCGATGCAATGGTGCTAAAATCCTTCACAAAGCGACGATAAAATCCTGCTAAGCCAAGGAAACTACGCACTTGAAGCAAATTGGTTGGTTGTGGCCAATTTTTAATAGCATCAATTTTAGTTTCATCCACTTGAACACCCTTAGATGAGACAACAAAGCCCAAGAAAACAAGCTTATCAACACCAAAACTGCATTTGTCCATGTTAGCATAAAGTCGCTCGTCTCTAAGAGTTTGCAATACGTCTCTAAGGTGTTTGACATGATCTTCAAGAGTTTCACTAAACACAAGGATGTCATCAAAGTAGACCACAACACAAATGCCAATATATTTGCGAAGGACATAATGCATCACACGCATAAAAGTGCTAGGAGCTTGTGATAAACCCATAGGCATGACTAACCATTCATACAAGCCAAATTTCGTTTTGAAAGCGGTTTTCCATTCATCACCTTCTTGCATGCGAATTTGATAGTAGCCACTTTTAAGGTCAATTTTAGAGAAAATTGTGGCTCCGCTAAGTTCATCTAGCATGTCATATAGGCGTGGAATGGGATGGCGATATCTAACGGTGATAGCATTTATAGGACGGCAATCGGAACACATGCGATAGGTACCGTCTTTCTTAGGCACAAGAATTACTGGAACGGCACATGGACTTAAGCTCTCGCATACATACCCATTCTCCATGAGATGTTGGACTTGCCGTTGGATTTCTTTGGTCTCGTCGGGGTTGACGCGGTATGGTGCCTTGTTCGGTAGAGGTGCGCCGGGGATGAGGTCGATGCGGTGTTCTATTCCGCGTAGAGGAGGTAGTCCGGGAGGGAGCTCATCGGGAAACACGTCCTTGTATTCCTGCAAGAGATGAGGCAACACTAGAGGAAGATGTTGTGAAGTATTAGTCCGGTCAGCTTCACCTTTGCATAAAAGCACAAAGTGAACAACACTTGATGGGCTCTCACTCACATCCCTCAAGTCTCTTTTGGTGGCTAGTAGAACTAAGTTTTTCTTGTCGCGCATCGTGGAGTCACTCAATTTTGGCTTGTGGCGCTCACTCTCTGTGTGGTGGTTCACTCTCTCACTAGTTTCTCCACGATGGCCCGATGCTTGATTGTCGGCGACGACTTGACTTGGAGACATTGGACGAAGAACGAATTCCTTGCCCTTCATCTTGAAACTATAGTGGTTGGTCCGTCCATTGTGGATGACGCCGCGATCGAATTGCCATGGTCGCCCAAGTAGGAGGTGGCATACGGACATGGGAACCACATCACACTCCAAGGTATCTTCGTAGGCGCCGATCTTGAAGGATACTTGGGCGGTGTGCTCCACTTGGATTGTGCCGGCGTCCCTAAGCCATTGGACCTTGTAGGGGCGAGGGTGCTTCTTCTTGACCAATTGTAATTTGGAGCATAATTCTTCACTTGCCAAATTGTGGCAACTTCCGCCGTCGATGATGACCTTGACGGAACGTCCTTGGATACCCGCCTTGGTATGGAAGATGTGGCAACGTTGGTCTTCATCTTGATGTTGTTGAAGTGTCAAAATCTTGGAGACAACAAGAGCGGGGCTCGAATCATTGTCGCAAAACACTTGCTGATCGTCTTCTTCATTCACTTGGCGGTACATTGCCACTTGCTCGATGGCTTCCATTTCATCGTCACTCATTGAGTCGTAGGTGTCGTCGTCGTTGAGGATCATTGTGCGTCGAGTTGGACATTCGAAGGACTTGTGGCCTCGGCCCTTGCAGGTGAAGCACTGGATATCACTTGTCTTGTTGGCATCCGTAGGAGGTGTCGAAGATGAAGGCTTTTGCTTGGAGCTGCTTGTAGTAGTAGGAGGAGGAGGAAGACGACTCAAAGATGTCGAAGGTTGCTTGGAGCGTGACTTGTCGCCGGTACTTGGTGTAGCTCGAGTCGTTGGAGTAGTCGTAGAAGTCGTTGAAGCTTGAGTGTATGAACCGTAGTTCTTGGAAGAATACTTGGAGTACTTGTAGTCCTCTTGCACTTGTCGTTCCGCCTTGGTCGCTTGGTGCACTAGCTCGAGGAGGTTGGAGTACGGTTGGAAGTCCGCTATTTTCTTAACGGGATGGTTGAGGCCATTCAAGAAACGCGCCATAGTTTGTTCATCATCTTCCTTGACATTGGCTCGTATCATGGAAATTTCCATTTCTTGATAGTATTCTTCAACCGACTTTGTTCCTTGCTTGAGGAGTTGGAGTTTCTTGAAGAGGTCGCGGTTGTAATGTGTAGGCACAAAACGAGCTCTCATGACATCCTTCATTTGATTCCATGTCGCGATGGGTGGCTCACCCTTCTCTTGACGTCTTGCGATCACTTGCTCCCACCAAATGAGAACATAGTCTTGGAATTCGAGAGATGCCATGGCGATCTTCTTTTCTTCGTCGTAGTTGTGAAGGCGAAAAATCTTGTCGACCTTCAATGCCCATGAAAGGTATTCTTCGGGATCATTTCCACCGGAGAATTTAGGTATGGTGAACTTGAGCTTGCCGAAACGTTGTTCCTCATCATGTCGTGGTCGATGGTGATGACGCTCTTGCCGTGGTGGAGGATCTTGAGCCTCTTGCTCCTCGTGCTCCTCTTGATTAACTTGGCGTTGAGGGCGTGTGATTTGTGCACGGTTCCTCATCTCTTGGCGCTCCTCGCGGTGGGCGGCTTCGTCTTGTCGCTCTCGTCGGAGGGCCTCTTCTTGTTTGCGCACACGGCGGTTGCATTCATTGACGGCTCGTGTGGCTTCTTGTAGAGCACGTTGGGCTTCAAGGGCTTGATGCTCGCGGTGTTGTCGCTCTTGTTGAAGGGCGTCACCATCATGATTCTCGTGGTGATCGTGGCGTTGTGGAGCTTGTTCTTGGTCCATTTGATCCTTAGCTTGGCGACGTAGTCGTTCACGTTCCCGGAGGCGGTCTTGTAAACCGTTGCCATGAAATGAGTTTTGTGGAGCTTGATGATCTTCATGGTCTTGGCGACGATGCGGACGAGATCGTGGAGGACTTGCATTCGAAGACGTGTCGGAAGAGTATCGACTTGAATGGCGCCGTCTTGATGATGACGACGTGGAAGAAGAGCGATTGGCCATCATGGTTTGTATGTCGTCCTTGAGAGATGCCATCGATGTGTCGAAGTAGTATCTTGTACGTTACTCGGATTGTCGCAAGTCGGAGGCGAGTTGGTCGATGCGGTCGCCCAATGCTTCATTCTCTTGATGCAAAGCTCTTTGTGCGCCAAATAGGTGATTCTTGGTGACGTAGTTGCTCGGTTCCTCGTCTTGCTCGATGAAGAGTGGATTGGAAGAAGTGGTTGGCCTATCCATCATGACAAGCAAATATGTGAGTGGAAGAAAGGAAAGAACTAGACCAAATGTACCTTATCCGATGTTGAAGATGGATCAATGATCACTCGATATTGTATTATGGAAATAGCACAATTGGTACCGGATCTTGTCAATTCTCACACCTACACAAATAAAGCTTTTGGAGTAGCTTGGTGAGGATGGTGGCACAAAATTTATGCAATTTGCAAGTAAGATATCAATAATGTTGAAAAAGATTCACAAGATTGCAAGTGTAACAAGTAGACCAATAGCAATAAGTTGTACACGGAAACACACGCACAGATAGATAAATGAGGTCATGCAACCAAGGAATGAGCTCAAAATGTGGAATCCACGGAAAAATGCTCTTGTTGCACAACACTAGAGAGACGCTAGCACGATTGCTCAATAGGCGGATACGAACTTGTGCACAACCTATAAGAGACAAAACGTATGGCTGTCTATCTCACTTATGCTATGTATGTATGAGTCCCGGTGAACTTGTCACAATGATCCAAGATGATCAAATATCCAATGCAATGTGGCGATGCTATGGCTATTGCTTACAAGCTTGTTGCTCTTTCTCTTTTGCTTAAAAGCTTTCTTTCTTTTGATCTTTTCTTTTTGGCCACTTATGCGAGATGTTCTCACGATTGTAGCAATGATGTATATGCGGGAACAAAATTTTGGCACACGAGATGATATGTGTATGTATGCACGCTATGGTAGCTATGCGGCTCGGTATCACTAAAGTGCACAAGTAGCGTTGCCCGGCAATACTCAATTGGCTAGTCTCGTAGGAAAGCTACGCAAAAGATGGCTCGGGGGTTAACAATGCAATGGCAAGGATATGAACAAGATGTCGTCGATGCTACCGTCCTTGCTTACGGTTAGGGTATCACGATGGTGGACTTGGTGTTGTCGATGACGATTCCGTTGCGATGATGAGCAGCGGTGATGTCGATGTCGAACCGTTCCTAAGTAGCCGAAACACGTTAGGAAACGGAAGCCGCGACTCAAAATCTCAAATGGCAAACAGACAAAATGGGTGGTGTTAGCGGAAGTCGGCGGTGGATTCACACGAGTATGCGTATTGCGAAACGGCGGTGGTGGAAATCGAAGATGGTAATGTGGAAGTTGTAGAGTGGCTGAAATTTGCTGGCACAAAAATTCAGTTCCATCAGGTTTGGCCGGATGTCCGGTAATTGTCAGATTGCCGGTATCTGTCGGACGTCCGGTAACTGACGATTTTGGCTGCGGGACGAAGTCGTGGATATAAAGGTGGAGAAGAAAATTTGGGGCAAAATTCGAGGAATTTCGTGGATGGAAATGGTGGAGAAAGTGGGGAAAAGCTAGATCCACTTGAAACACAACGAATCCATGGATCAAAATCAACAAAACATCATCAAACCAACAAATCACAAAAATTTTGGGGGCTATTTTTGGTGGGGATTTTCGAATTTAGGACGAAACAAAGCAAAACAGGCTAGAAAACGAAGGGGAAGGCTCCAAATTCGTGAGCAACGTGGCTCATGATACCAACATGATGTAGGGTGGAACCCTAACGGTGTCTATCTTTCACGATTGGAGCGGATCCCGCGAAGAACACGAAGAACACAAGAGGGAAACTCGAGAGAAACACTCAAATAAACAAGATCCAATCACACATATGCTAGATCCACATACACATAACGAGCTACACGATCCAAAGTCAACACAAGAGGATACAAAGGGTAGTTCTTCCCAATCCGTGAGGAGTTGAGGTCTTGAATCCGAGAGGGATCTTCCCACGATGGGGGTCTTGAATCCACTTGGGGGATCTTCTCCGAGGATGTCTTGGTCTCCAATGGAGTAGGAGTACAAGTGGATGAGCAAAGCTCTATCTCCAAAATGAGCTATCACAGTGCTAACCCTAAAACGTAGGTAGGGGAAGAGTATATATAGTCTAGGGAGGTAAAGGGGTACATGGGCTTCGGGCCTGAGAGGAGATGGACGACAGGCGTCGGACGTCCGGTACTTAACGGTCGTCTGGTGGCTCAAGAGAGTCCGGACGTCCGGTAGGCATCGGACTTCCGATGATTACGCTCTGTTGGCCGCTGTCGGATTTCCGGACGATGTCGGACGTCCGGTGTGTCGGTCGTCTGGTAGGCTCCGGACTTCCGACGCTTGCGCTCTGTTGGCCGATGTCGGATTTCCGGAGGATGGCGGACGTCAGGTCGCTGGAGGGTGTCGGTCGTCGACTGCGTCTTCTGAGTGGCTGATGCTCCAGGCGTCGGACGTCCGACAGGTGCCGGTCGTCCGGTGACTGTAGTTTCCAGCCAGCTCCCCTTCTTGTTTCCCACGCTTGGTGTCCTTGCCATCTTGTCCATTGTTTCGGGCTTCTCCGAGAGGGTCCTCTTGGTACCTAAGCACACATAGTGTTTCGGAATGAGGTAGCATCCATGTCTCGCACGCGTCATATGGAAGTTCTTTAAGGAATGATGTCACCTCGCTTTCGAGAGCTCTTGCACGTGCTCGAGTCATTGGTCCTCTTGGTGCTTGGGGAGACGTAGGTGGGTCCATGGGGATGACCGTAGGATGCTCCGCATCACCATATATGACATCTAGTAGAAATTTTTCCCTAAAACTAACCATACACGAGTCGAAAACCAAGTTTGCCCGAATACTCCTCGATAACTACCTCTTTCATGGCATGGCCAAAATAAAATTTTGCTATATAGACCATCCTTAAAAAATGTTGTTCACAGAAGTTACCCAAATTAGGTCCGCATATACGACATATGGTAGAGAATTTGACCTAAAACCTACCATACAGGAGTCGAAAACAAAGTTTGCCCAAAAACTCCTCGATAACTACCTCTTCTGTGCCAAGGACATAATTGCTTTTAGCTATCCAAACCATCATTCAAAAATGCCGTTCATAGAATTTTCCCACCTTAGGTCCCCATATACGCCATCTGGTAGACAAGTTTCCCTAAAACCAACCATACACGAGTCGTATACAAAGTTTGCCCGACAACTCCTCGATAACTACCTCTTCCGTGGCAAGGCAAAAATAACTTTTTTGCAATATAGACCTTCCTTAAAAAATTGTCGTTGAAATAATTTTCCCAAATTAGGTCGCCATAAACGACATCTGGTAGAGAATATTTCTTAAAACCTATCAGACGGGAGTCAGAAACAAAGTTTGCCCCAAAACTTCTCGATAACTACCTCTTCCGTGGCAAGGACAAAATTAATTTTAGTTATCCACTCCATCCTTAAAAATGTCGTTCATAGAATTTTTCCAAATTAGTTCCCCATATACGACAACTGGTAGAGAATTTGCCGTAAAATCTACCATACAAGAGTCGGAAACAAAGTTTGCCCGAAAACTCCTCGATAACTACCTATTCCGTGGCAAGGACATAATAACTTCTAGGTATCCAGGCCATCCTTAAAAAATGTCTTTCACAGAATTTTCCCAAATTAAGTCCCCATATACGACATCTAGTGGACAATTTTCCCTAAAACCTACCATACACGAGTCGAAAACAAAGTTTGCCCGAAAACTCCTCGATAACTCTTCTGTGGCATGGCCAAAATAAAATTTTGCTGTATAGACCATCCTTAAAAAATGTTGTTCACAGAAGTTTCCCAAATTAGGTCTCCATATGCGACATCTGGTAGGGAATTTGACCTAAAACCTACCATACAGGAGTCGGAAACAAAGTTTGCCTGAAAACTACTCGATAACAACCTCTTCCGTGGCAAGGACATAATTACTTTTAGCTATCCAAACCATCATTCAAAAATGTCGTTCATAGAATTTCCCAAATTAGGTCCCCATATACGCCATCTAGTAGACAATTTTCCCCAAAACCAACCACACACGAGTCGGATACAAAGTTTGCCCGACAACTCCTCGATAACTACCTCTTCCGTGGCAAGGCCAAAATAACTTTTTTGCTATTTAGACCTTCCTGAAAAATTGTCGTTGAAATAATTTTCCCAAATTAGGTCGCCATAAACGACATCTGGTAGAGAATTTTTCTTAAAACCTATCAGACAGGAGTCAGAAACAAAGTTTGCCCCAAAACTTCTCGATAACTACCTCTTCCGTGGCAAGGAAAAAAATTAATTTTAGCTATCCACTCCATCCTTAAAAATATCGTTCATAGAATTTTCCCAAATTAGTTCCCCATATACGACAACTGGTAGAGAATTTGCCGTAAAACCTACCATACAAGAGTCGGAAACAAAGTTTACCCGAAAACTCCTCGATAACTACCTCTTCCGTGGCAAGGACATAATAACTTTTAGGTATCCAGCCATCCTTAAAAAATGTTTTTCACAGAATTTTCCCAAATTAAGTCCCCATATACGACATCTAGTAGACAATTTACCCTAAAACCTACCATACACGAGTCGAAAAAAAGTTGGCCCGAAAACTCCTCAATAACTACCTCTTCCGTGGCATGGCCAAAATAAAATTTTGCTGTATAGACCATCCTTAAAAAATGTTGTTCACAGAAGTTTCCCAAATTAGGTCTCCATATACGACATCTGGTAGAGAATTTGACCTAAAACCTACCATACAGGAGTCGGAAACAAAGTTTGCCTGAAAACTCCTAGATAACTACCTCTTCCGTGGCAAGGACATAATTACTTTTAGCTATCCAAACCATCATTCAAAAATGTCGTTCATAGAATTTCCCAAATTAGGTCCCCATATACGCCATCTGGTAGACAATTTTCCCTAAAACCAACCATACACGAGTCGGATACAAAGTTTGCCCGAGAACTCCTCGATAACTACCTCTTCCGTGGCAAGGCCAAAATAACTTTTTTGCTATATAGACCATCCTTAAAAAATGTCCTTCAAATAATTTTCCCAAATTAGGTCGCCATAAACGATATCTGGTAGAGAATTTTTCTTAAAACCTATCGTACAGGAGTCGGAAACAAAGTTTGCCTCAAAACTCCTCGATATGTACCTCTTCCGTGCCAAGGACAAAATAAATTTTAGCTATCCACAGCACCCTTTAAAAATGCCGTTCATAGAATTTTCCCAAATTTGTTCCCCATATACGACATCTGGTAGAGAATTTCCGTCAAACCTACCATACAGGAGACGGAAACAAAGTTTGCCCAAAAACTCCTCGATAACTACCTCTTCCTTGGCAAGGACATAGTAACTTTAGGTATCCAGACCATCCTTAAAAAATGTCTTTCAAAGAATTTTCCAAAATTAAGTCCCCATATACGACATCTAGTAGATAATTTTCAATAAAACCAACCATACACGAGTCGGATACAAAGTTTGCCAGAGAACTCCTCGATAACTACCTCTTCCGTGGCAAAGCGAAAATTACTTTTTTGCTATATAGACCATCCTTAAAAATGTCATTCAAATAATTTTCCCAAATTAGGTCCCCATATACGACACCTATTAGAGAATTTAACCTGAAACCTACCATACAGGAGTCGGAAACAAAGTTTGCCCCAAAACTTCTCTATAACTACCTCTTTAGTGCCAAGGACAAAATAAATTTTAGCTATCCAATCCATCCTTAAAAAATGTCGTTCATTGAATTTTCCCAAATTAGTTCCCCATATAAGATATCCAGTAGAGAATTTGCCGTAAAACCTACCATACAAGAGTCGAAAACAAAGTTTGTCTGAAAACTCCTCGATAACTACCTCTTCCGTGGCAAGGACATAATAACTTTTAGGTATCCAGACCATCGTTAAAAATGTCTTTCACAGAATTTAGCCAAATTAAGTCCCCATATACGACATCTAGTAGACAATTTTCCCTAAAACTAACCATACACGAGTCAAAAACTAAATTTCCCCGAAAACTCCTCGATAACTACCTCTTCCGTGGCAAGGACATAATTACTTTTGGCTATCCAAACCATCATTCAAAAATGTCGTTCACAGAATTTTCCCAAATTAAGTCCCCATATACGCCATCTGGTAGATAATTTTCCCTAAAACCAACCATACAGGAGTCGGATATAAAGTTTGCCCCAGAACTCCTCGATAACTCCCTCTTCCGTGGCAAGGCCATAATAACTTTTTTGCTATATAGACCATCCTTAAAAAATTTTGTTCAAATAATTTTCCCAAATTAGGTTTACATAAACGACATCTGGTAGAGAATTTTTCCTAAAACCTATCATACAGGGGTCAGAATCAAAGTTTGCCCCAAGACTCCTCGATAACTACCTCTTCCGTGGCAAGGACAAAATAAAATTTTGCTATCCACTCCATCCTTAAAAAATGTCGTTCATAGAATTTTCCCAAATTAGTTCCCCATATACGACATCTGGTAGAGAATTTGCCGTAAAACCAACCATACACGAGTCGAAAACAAAGTTTGCCCGAAAAATCCTCGATAAGTACGTCTTCCTTGGCAAGGAGACAATAACTTTTAGGTATCCAGACCATCCTTAAAAAAATTCTTTCACATAATTTTCACAAATTAAGTCCCCATATACGACATCTAGTAGACAATTTTCCCTAAAACCAACCATACACGAGTCAAAAACAAATTTTCCCAAAAAATCCTCGATAAGTACCTCTTCCGTGGCATGGCCACAATAAAATTTTGCTATATAGACTATCCTTAAAAAATATTGTTCACAGAAGTTTCCAAATTAGGTCCCCATATACGACATCTGGTAGAGAATTTGACCTAAAACCTACCATACAGGAGTCGGAAACAAAGTTTGCCCGAAAACTCCTCGATAACTACCTCTTTCGTGGCAAGGACATAATTAATTTAGCTATCCAAACCATCATTCAAAAATGTCGTTCATAGAATTTTCCCAAATTAGGTCCCCATATACGCCATCTGGTAGACAGTTTTCCCTAAAACCAACAATACACGAGTGGGATACAAAATTTGCCCGAGAACTCCTCGATAACTACCTCTTCCGTGGTAACGCCAAAATAACTTTTTTGCTATATAGACAATCCTTAAAAAATGTCGTTCAAATAATTTTCCCGAATTAGGTCGCCATAAACGACATCTGGTAGAGAATTTCTCCTAAAACCTATCATACAGGAGTCGAAAACAAAGTTTGCCCCAAAACTCCTCGATAACTACCTCTTCCGTGGCAAGGACAAAGTAAATTTTAGCTATCCAATCCATCCTTAAAAAATGTCGTTCATAGAATTTTCCCAAATTATTTCCCCTTATACGACATCTGGTAGAGAATTTGCCATAAAACCTACCATACAGGAGTCGGAAACAAAGTTTGTCCAAAAACTCCTCGATAACTACCTCTTCCGTGGCAAGGACATAATAACTTTTAGGTATCCGGACCATCCTTAAAAAATGTCTTTCACAGAATTTTCCCAAATTAAGTCCCCATATACGACATCTAGTAGACAATTCTCCCTAAAACCAACCATACACGAGTCGAAAACAAAGTTTGCCCAAAAACTCCTCGATAACTACCTCTTCCGTTGCAAGGACATAATTACTTTTAGCTATCCAAACCATCATTCAAGAATGTCATTCACAGAATTTTCCCAAATTAAGTCCCCATATACGCCATCTGGTAGACATTTTTTCCTAAAACCAACCATACACGAGTCGGATATAAAGTTTGCCCGAGAACTCCTCGATAACTCCCTCTTCCGTGGCAAGGCCAAAATAACTTTTTTGCTGTATAGACCATCCTTTAAAAATGTCGTTCAAATAATTTTCCCAAATTAGGTTGCCATAAACGACATCTGGTCGAGAATTTTTCCTAAAACCTATCATACAGGAGTCGTGATGCGGAGCATCCCTCCATCATCCCCATGAAGTGATAGAGGCGGAGTTGTCCCTGTGTTTCGATGAGATGGTGGCTATCGTTTTTGGTGGAGTAGACTTTGACAATCCGACTACGAACGTGCGAGGACGTCGCGCCTTAGCAATCGCTAAACCAACTCCGAGAGGTTATTGACCATGCCGGAGCACGATCAACCTGACCATGAGGGTCTGTTTCCTGCATGCAAACGAAGAACAACCAAGAAACTGAAATTGCAATCTGGATATAGCGGATATAAGAGGAAAGCTTTATTAATGGAAGTGGGGTTCTGTGACGCCTTTGTCTGGTCGTGGAACACAAACGAAGAACGCGAAGTTGCAGCTATGGCGAACTTTCAATCTAAACAAAACCCAAGTCTAAACAGAACCCAAGTCTAAAACAATGCCCTAAGGGCTGTATATATGGGGGAATAGAGGGGGATTTCGTGGCCCCTTGGAGGAGGGGTCCGAAACCAGCCCTAACTCCGTTTCCCCACACATACAGACTCGAAAAACAACCTAATAAGTGGTATTTCGAAATTACATGGGCCTGGCCCAAAAATAAGGTGACGCAGCACCTATATTAGCCTATGGACGAAATTTATGGTGTGGCATCTTGTATATTTCGTCCAAGCCTTCATACTCTCCTTATGTGGCTTCAAAGTGCGAAAATCACCACTGGATACTCCATTGTTCTTTCCCGCATGCACACCTTCTCCTCCATGATTGATCCCGCTCCAATGGCCATCCTTCTTGTCCATGCTAGGTCCTTCATTCATAAGTAAAACAAAAGTATCTAATTTAGGCAGCATCATTTGTTCATGAACATTAGAAGGATTCCCAAGAAACGAAAGTACCTGGTAATTCAATTGACGTGCGCGAGCTCTAGTAGTTGGTCCAGGATGTATAGCAGCAGGGGCTGTGGATGTAACAATGGTATTGATGTCCTCATCATCCTCCCCTTCTTGAAATGAAGTCGTCCTCGATGGAAGCTCATCTTCCTCACCCAAGTAAGGCTTCAAATCTGTAATGTTAAAAGTGCGACTAACCCCAAAATCTACAAGCAGCTCAAGTTTATATGCATTATCAGTTATTTTCTCTAACACCTTAAAAGGACCATCAGCACGTGGCATTAGCTTTGACTTGCGCAATTCAGGAAGCCTATCCTTACGCAAATGTAACCAAACAAGATCTCCAGGTGCAAAGACAACATGTTTTCTACCCTTATCTCCAGCAAGTTTATATTTAGCATTCATACGCTAATGTTCTCCTTATTTAACTCATGCATCTTTAATATCAATTCAGCACGTTCTTTAGCATCAAAATTAACCTTCTCCGAAGATGGAAGAGGCAACAAATCAATAGGTGCATGAGTTATGAAACCATACACAACTTCAAAAGGGCACATCTTAGTAGTAGAATGCAGCGAACGATTATAAGAAAATTCAATATGAGGCAAGCATTCTTCCCACATTTTCAGGTTATTCTTCAAAACAGCCCTAAGCATAGTAGACAATGATCTATTCACTACTTCAGTTTGTCCATCAGTTTGGTGGTGACACGTAGTACTAAAAAGCAGTTTAGTCCCCAACTTAGCCCATAAACATCTCCAAAAGTGGCTAAGAAATTTAGTATCACGACCTGAAACAATTGTATTTGGCACACCATGCAAGCGAATAATTTCACGAAAAAATAAATCAGCAACATTAGCAGCATCATCACTTTTATGACATGGTATAAAGTGTGCCATTTTTGAAAATGTATCCACGACAACAAATATGCTATCCCTCCCCTTCTTTGTTCGAGGTAAACCTAAAACAAAGTCCATAGATATATCCTCCCAAGGAACACTAGGTACAGGCAAAGGCATATATAAACCATGAGGATTAAGTCGTGACTTAACTTTTTGACATGTAGTGCAGCGAGCAACAAAACGCTCAACATCCCGTCTCATCTTTGGCCAAAAGAAATGTGTAGCAAGTACGTCCTCCGTCTTCTTCACGCCAAAGTGTCCCACTAATCCTCCTCCATGCACCTCCTGTAACAACAAAAGACGAACGGAGCCAGCTAGAATGCATAGCTTGTTAGCACGGAACACAAGTCCATCATTAATGACGAACTTGTTCCATGTTCTCCCTTCTTTACAATTCTCCAACACATCCCTTAAATTCAGCATCATGGACATATTGATCTTTGATGGTCTCCAAACCAAATATTTTAAAGTCAAGTTGTGAAAGCATAGTATAACAACGAGACAATGCATGAGCAATAACATTTTCTTTACCCTTCTTGTGTTTAATGACATAAGGGAAAGTTTCAATGAATTCAACGCATTTAGCATGTCTACGGTTCAGTTTTGCTTGACTTTTAATATGTTTCAAAGATTCATGATCAGAATGTATAACAAATTCTTTGGGCCATAAATAATGTTGCCATGTTTCCAAAGTCCGAACAAGAGATTATAATTCCTTATCATAAGTAGAATAATTAAGACTAGGCCCACTCAATTTTTTAGAAAAGTATGCAACAGGTTTACCATCTTGTAATAACACACCTCCTAATCCAATTCCACTAGCATCACATTCAAGCTCGAAAGTCTTATTAAAATCAGGAAGTTGGAGTAAAGGAGCATGTGTTAACTTATCTTTCAATACCGTGAAGGCTTCTTCCTGTGCGGTACCCCAAGCAAAAGGCACATCCTTCTTTGTAAGTTCATTGAGAGGTGCAGCAATGGCGCTGAAATCCCACACAAAACGCCTATAGAAACCAGCGAGTCCAAGAAAACTCCTCACTTGTGTGACCATTTTGGGCTGCGGCCAACTCTCAATAGCTTCAATCTTGGCTTTATCAACTTCAATTCCCTATGGAGTAACAACATAGCCAAGAAAAGATACTCGGTCAGCGCAAAAGGTGCACTTCCCAAGGTTACCAAACAAACGTGCATCACGTAGAGCAATAAAAACAGCACGCAAATGATCCATGTGTTCCTCCAAAGTTCTACTATAAATCAGTATATCATCAAAGTAGTCTACCACAAATCGTCCAATGAAAGCACGTAAAACCTCGTTCATTAATCTCATGAAAGTGCTAGGTGCGTTAGTTAACCCAAAAGGCATGACTAACCACTCATATAATCCAAACTTAGTTTTAAATGTTGTTTTCCATTCATCTCCCAAGTTCATACGAATTTGATGGTATCCACTACGCAAATCAACTTTGGAGAAAATTGTAGAGCCACTTAATTCATCAAGCATATAGTCTAGCCTACGAATAGGATGACGATAATGAATAGTAATATTATTAATGCCTCTACAATCAACACACATACGCGATGTACCATCCTTAATAGGCACTAGAATAATAGGAACATCACAAGGACTAAGGGATTCACGTATATAACCTTTGTCGAGCAGCTCCTGTACTTGATGCATAATCTCCTTCGTCTCCTCTGGATTGGTACGGTATGGCGCACGGTTGGGCAGCAATGCACCGGGAATTAAGTCAATCTGATGCTCAATCCCTCGAATAGGTGGTAATCCCGGTGGCACGTCTTGTGGAAAGACGTCAGCGAACTCCTGCAAAATGTTAGCGACAGGAGGAGGCAAAGAGGGAGGCATGTCCTCGAATGAAAATAATACCTCTTGGCATACAAAAGCATAGCAAACAGATATAGTCCAAATCAGTAATATCAGATTTAGTGGCAACTAAACAACCACTCTTCAGTTTTATTTCAGATGCAACACTAGATGATTGTTTATTAGGCTTATTATGTTGCTCAAATTCCTTTGCAACAATTTAATTTTCACTCTCACTTTGCTTCTGTTTTGCTTTACTAGCTCTAGCAATGTCATCTTTCATAATATGTTCGGGAGACATAAGAAGCAAAGTTATATTTTTAACCTTATGAACAAGAGTATACTGATTTGTCCTACCATGGTGTACAGAATTTTTATCAAATTGCCATGGTCTACCAAGTAAAATGGAGCATGCTTGCATGGGTACCACATCACAATCAACATAATCAGAATATGTAGCAATGCTAAAGTGCACACGAACAGTACGTGTTACCTTAACCTTGCCACTGTTGTTGAACCATTGGATGTAATAAGGATGAGGATGTGGTCTGTTAGTTAGAGACAGCTTCTCCACCATCTCCATGCTAGCGAAGTTGTTGCAACTCCCTCCATCGATGATGACGCGAACAGAACGCTCCATCACAACTCCTTTTGTATGGAAACAAGTTGTGCCTCTGATTTTGCTCAGCCTGTGTAACCAGCACACTCAGAACACGTTGAGCAACTAAACTTTCATACCTGTCAGCGTAGTCAGCAGCCATGTAGTGTGTCTCTTGTTCAGTCTCCTCTACACCTTGTTCTTCACTCGCAATAAGAGCTAGGGTCTCCTCATCATAATCACTAGCGGAGTCATATCCACCATCCTCAGTAATAATCATCACACGCTTGGAAGGACATTCTCTCGCATAGTGACCTCCACCCTTGCAACGACGACAAATAACCTCATGTGTTTGCCCAGTAGATGCCATGGATGAAGAAGAGCTCTGTGCAGGCCCCGAAGGTGTGCCCTTGCTGGTGGCTGGTGGCGGTGCATGTTTCCTTGTATCTCTGTTGGAGTTGGCGGCTGAAGTAAGTGGTGCTGTAGGAGGACGTGTGGAAGTAGTTGATGTCCGTGGTGTCCATGATGAAGCTCGACCTGCAGAAAAATTAGTTGTCGCCAATGCCTGTCGATCCTGCACTTCACGTTCAGCTTTGCAAGCAAGATGAAATAAACGAGTGATAGTGTTATACTCCTTATACTCTAGAATAGTCTGAATCTCTCTCTTTAATCCACCCATAAAACGTGCAAGCATAGCTTCATTCTCCTCAACAATACCACATTTAATCATGTCAGTTTGTAATTCCTGATAATATTCCTCTACATAATTTTTTCCTTGCCTTAAACGCTGCAAATTTTTAAGCAATTCACGTTGATAATATGGTGGAAGCCAACGATTACGCATAGCAGTTTTCAAAGTAGTCCAAGTAGTAGGGATATTATCATGATGTATTCTACAATGTTCAGACCACCAAACACAAGCAAAACTAGTAAAAGCATAAACAGCAGCAGCAACACGTCTATCCTCAGGAAATTGTAAGCATGTAAAACGTTGTTCTGTTTCTAACTCCCAAGTAAGATATATATTAGGAACATATCTACCCTCAAATGTCGGAATATTCAATTTTATCTTAGGGAGATGATCATGATCCCGTACCTGAGGTGGTGGTGGAGCCCTACCGTTGCGATGATAAACATGTGGACGACCCGGTGCTTGTGGTGGTGGTTGCCCCTGGGGCTGATCGGGAGCAACCTCTTCCTCATCATTGTAATCACCATCATAATCCTCGTTCTGCTCAATGACAGTAGTAGCAGCAGCAGCCACAGAAACTTCAGCAGTAGCAGCAGTAGCAATGGCACCAGAATATTGGCCTTGGTCGAGAGGCACACGTTGCGCTCGTCCAGCAAAATTTGGGCGTTGTTGGTGTTGTTGTTGCCGAGGTACGACAGGTACAGCTGGTGGAGGAAGACGTGCAAGCACCTCATTGAACTTAGCGTCCAGCTTGGTGTCGAATGTCTTCTCCAAAGCACCTAGCTTCTCCATGGCCTCTCCAAGGCTGGTCACGACGTCTTGTACCTGGTCAGCCATCATTTGCTGAAATTTATCATGGAGCTCCTTGTTCGTCATGCCGTCCCAGTTGATCTCGTCGTCTTGTGATCCTGTCATGGTTAGCAGCAATAGGAACACAATATGAACCTACAGACTACTAGGAAGTGGTGGTGGTGGTGGTGGTGGTGTGTCACAAATCCGTCAAGTGAATCTCAAATCCTTACCTGATACGGGGCACGCTCGTGTGCGTCGATCTTTCACGAATTGGAGGGGATCTCACGAAGAACACGAAGAACACAAGAGGAACACGAGAGGAAAAAGTCAAACACTCTAGGACAACCTTCGATCACACATCCACTAAAATCACACGAGTACACGAGTATCACGATTCACAATCAACCAAAGGATACAAGTAACAGTAGTATCCTCGCTCCGAAGGAGGAGGTCTTGAATCCCGTGGGGATCTTCCCTTAGAGGGGCCTTGGCATCACTCCGGATCTTCTCACTTAGAGGAGGAATCACTCCACGTGGGAAGGGAGATAATGGAGCTATGCTCAACAAAGTCTTTTGCCAAACAATAGCTAACCCAAGGAAGAGGGGAAATAGGAGTTTATATAGTCCTAGGCGAAAGGTACATGGGCCAAAGCCCGCGGGCCTGTGCGCAGACAGGGTCCGGACGTCTGGACGGTGTCGGACGTCCGAGGCTTCACAGCGGTCCGGACATCCGGAGGTGACCGGTCGTCCGAGGATTCGGCTCTGGATGGGGGTTCTCGGATTTCCGTGGCGCGTCGGACGTCCGGGGCCCGGTCGTCCGGGGGTCTTCGGTCTTCCGAGGATTCGGTGCTGGTGCCGGGGTGTCGGATTTCCGGACGGGTCCGGTCGTCCGGGTGCTGGAGTGTGCCAGACGTCTGGGCGTGGTCGGTCGTCCGAGCGCTGGAGCGTTCTGGAGTTTCCTAGCGAGGTCGGTTTTTAGGCGTCAGACGTCCGAGGCTATCCGGATGTCCGAGGGCTGGGCCTTGTCCGCAGCTTCTCCCTTTTCCTTCCAAGCTTGATGTCCTCCGCTCCGAGCATCTTCTCCGTTTCCATTGTACCTGATCATGCAAAGGATATCCGATTGAGGTAGCATCCAAGTTCCATGAATATCAAAGAGAGAATCATGTAGGAGAGATGTCACCTCGTGTTCAATAGCACGTGCCCGGGCTCTAGTCATGGGCCCCTTTGTGGCTTGATGTGATGATGTAGAGTCCATGGGGATGATGGTGTGATGCTCCGCATCATGTCCCCCCCTTGGGGAAGATCCGTCCTCGGATCAAGATCTTCATCACCATGGAAAGGGGATAGATCCGTGACATTGAATGTGTTACTCACGTTGTACTTGTCGCGTGGTATGTCGATCTTGTAGGCATTGTTGTTGTAGCGTGCCAACACCTTGAAGGGGCCGTCAGCGCGAGGTAGTAGCTTCGATTTGCGTTTGTTGGGGAAGCGGTCCTTGCGAAGGTGTAGCCACACAAGATCACCCGGCTTGAACACCATGGGAGGCCTGTCGAGGTTGCGCTTGTTGGTGACGCGTTCCACTTGTCGTTCAATCGTGCGCCTTGTATCTTCATGCATCCTCTTGATGTAGCTTGCCCTTGCACTTGCGTCCATGTTGACGCGCTCTTGTAGAGGTAGAGGTAGGATGTCCAATGGGGACAAAGGATTGAAGCCGTAAACCACTTCGAACGGGGACTTGCCGGTGGTGGAGTGACTTGCGCAGTTGTAGGCGTACTCGGCGATGGGTAGGCAATCTTCCCATTCCTTGATGTTCTTCTTGATCAAAACGCGAAGTAGGGTAGAAAGAGTCCGGTTCGTCACTTCCGTTTGTCCATCGGTTTGAGGATGGTATGCCGAAGAGAAAAGAAGCTTGATTCCGAGCTTGGCGCATAGGGTCTTCCAAAAGTAGCTCAAAAACTTGACGTCGCGATCCGAGACAATGGTCTTGGGGACGCCATGTAGTCTCAAGATGTCCCTACAAAAGAGATTCGCAATATGTGAAGCATCGTCTATCTTGTGACATGGAATGAAATGAGCCATCTTGGAAAAGCGGTCCACTACGACAAAAACAGAATCATGGCCATTTTTTGTTCGTGGCAAACCAAGCACAAAATCCATACTAATGCCTTCTCAAGGTTGGAAAGGTATAGGTAGAGGCATATAAAGACCATGGGATTGAGCTTTTGACTTAGCTTTGCGGCATGTAGAGCATCGGTTGGTGAAGCGTGCAACATCACGAAACATCTTGTGCCAAAAGTAATTGTTGGAGAGTGTGGCATACGTCTTGTCGCGTCCAAAGTGACCCATAAGTCCTCCACCGTGGGCCTCTTGCAAAACCAACAAACGAAGAGAAGACTTGGGTATACAAAGTTTGTTAGCATGCATAAGCTAGCCATCTTTCATATAGTATTTTTCCAAACAAGTTTTCACTCGGCACATAGCGTACGGATTAGCATGCATAAGGTAGCCATCTTTCATGTAATAGTTCTCCCAACAAGATTTTACTTGACATTTAGCATATGGGGTAGAAAAATAAACATCATGCTCATACAAGTCTTTTATATGCTCAAAACCAATAACTTTCAATTCAAGTTGAGTAACTAGCATGCATTTGCGGGAAAGAGCATCCGCCACAACGTTTTCCTTGCCCTTAATGTATTTGATGACATAAGGGAAGGACTCAATAAATTCACTCCATTAAGCATGCCGTTTGTTCAACTTGGTTTGACCTTTTAAGTATTTAAGCGTTTCATGGTCGGTATGGATAACAAACTCATGAGGTCACAAATAGTGTTCCCACACATGCAAAACTCTCACCAAAGCATACAATTCTTTGTCATAGATGGGGTAATTAAGTTGAGCGCCGGATAATTTCTCGCTAAAGTACGCGATAGGACGCTTCTCTTGCATAAGCACACCACCTATTCCACTACCACTAGCATCACAATGCACTTCAAATGTTTTATCAAAGTTGGGCAAAGCAAGCAAAGGTGCATGAGTGAGCAAATTTTTAAGTTCATAGAATGCGGTGTCTTGGGAAGGACCCCAAATAAATGATGCATTCTTCTTGCTCAAAGCATGGAGTGGTGATGCAATGGTGCTAAATTCTTTGACACAACGGCGATACAAACCGGCTAGTCCTAGGAAGCTACGCACTTGTTGCAAATTCGTTGGTGTGGCCAAGTTTTAATAGCATCAATCTTAGTTTCATCTACATGAACGCCCTTAGAAGATACTACAAAACCTAAGAAAACGACTTTCTCAACACCAAATGTGCATTTCTCCATGTCTGCATAGAGTTATTCCTTTCTAAGGATTTGCAAAACATCACGAACATGTGTAGCATGCTCCTCAAGAGAATTGCTAAAGACAAGAATATCATCAAAATAGACCACAAGACAATATCCTATGAGGGGTCGCAAAACATAGTGCATAACACGCATGAAAGTACCCGCTGCTTCGGATAAGCCCATGGGCATGACCAACCATTCATAGAGACCAAATTTAGTCTTGAATGCGGTTTTCCACTCGTCACCCTCTTGTATGCGAATTTGATAGTAACCACTTTTTAAGTCAATTTTTGTAAATATAGTGGCACCACTAAGTTCATCCAGCATGTCATCTAAGCGAGGAATGGGGTGACGGTATCGAATGGTGATCGCATTGATAGGACGGCAATCGGAACACATGTGCATACTACCATCTTGCTTAGGCACTAGTATAACCGGAACCGCACAAGGACTCAAACTCTCACGTACATTCCCTTTATCTAGGAGTTTTTGGACTTGCCTTTGTATTTCCTTTGTTTCTTCGAGGTTGACGCGGTAGGGAGCCTTGTTAGGAAGCGGTGCTCCGGGGATGAGGTCGATGTGGTGTTCGATCCCTCATTTTGGTGGTAGTCCCGGAGGTAGCTCATCGGGGAAAACATCATGGAATTCCTGCAACAACTTAGATAACACAAGAGGAAGATGTTGTGAAGGGTTAGTCCGAACGACGTCATCTTTGCACACGAGTACATTGTGAAGAACGGTCGATGGGCTCTCAGTCACATCCCTCAAATCTCTTTTGGTGGCTAAAAGAACTATATCTCTCATGTCTCTCATCGTGGAGTCGCTCATTTTTGGCTTGTGGCACTCACTCTCTTTGAGGTGGATCACTCTCTCACTTTTATCTACACGATGGGATGAAACTTGTTTGTCGGCGATGACTTGACTTGGAGTCATTGGGCGAAGGACATATTGCTTGTCCTTCATCTTGAAGCTATATTGATTTGTCCGACCGTTGTGTGTGACGCCACAGTCGAATTGCCAAGGTCTACCAAGTAGGAGGTGGCAAACGGACATGGGAACCACATCTGATGCGGAGCATCCTACGGACATCACCATGGCAAGAGTACCTTTGTCAAGTGACGCGTGTGACATCTACTTCACATACATAAAGGTGAATTATCTCCATTACACGTGCTCACTTGACCCCTTCGAGGATGGTATACTACTTGACACTCCTCTTGTGTGCATGCATAGGTATTGTCGGAGCTTCACGGATGACGAGGAGGAGTGCCAGCACCTACGTACGACTACACCATCCGCGAGGGAAGCTTGGAAGAGAAGGAAGAAGAAGCAAGGACAGCTTCTGGAAGGCCCGGACCTTCCGGCCTGCCCGGAACCTCCGGTCCCCGGACCTTCCGGCCTGCCCGGACCTTCCGGCCTCCGGCGACCAGAGCAGCTCCCACATGTGCCAACTCTCTGGATAGCCCGGACCCTGTCCGGACCTCACCCGGAACCTCCGGACCCCGGACCTTCCGGCCTGCCCGGAACTTCCGGCCTCAGCGCACCCCAGGCGTGCCAACTCTCTGGGTAGCCCGAAACCAGGCCGGACCCTGCCCGGAACCTCCGGCCGCCGGACCTTCCGGCCTAGCCCGGACCTTCCGACCTGCCTGCGTGCAGCCTCTTGGGCCCGCGGCCCATGTACCCACTTCGCCCCTCACTTACCCCTTCGTGGCCACCACTATATATACTTCACCCCCTCCTCATTTCTAGGGTTAGCAATGGTTTAGCTCATAGGTTAGTTGAGCATTGCTCCTTCCATATACTTCTCCTAGGAGATTGCGACCTCCACGTGTCAGAAGATCTTATGGATGTCAAGGCCCCTATCTAGGGAAGATCCCTCCTGGATTCAAGGCCTCATCTCCCTATGGGATTTGGGATGAACTCTACCATGTATCCTCTTTCCCTTTGTTGGTCTTGTACCCTTGTGGATCTTGTGTGGATGTGAGCATAGTTGATGTGTGATTGGACTTGTTTTGAGTGTTTCTCTTGTGATTTCCCCTCGTGTTCTTCGTGTTCATTCACAAATCCACCTCCAATTCGTTAAAGATCGATGCACACGGGCGTGCCCCGTATCATATTGGTATCAAGAGCCACGTTTCTCACGAATTTGGAGTCCTCCCCTTCATTTTCTAGCCTAATTTTGTGTGTTTTTGTCCCAATTCGAAAATCCCCACCAAAAATAGCCTCACCAATTTTTTTTGCAATTTGTTGGTTCTTGTGAGATTTTGTTGATTTTGATCCTTGGAATTCGTGTTTGGCAAGTAGATCTAGCTTTCCCACCTCGAAATCCCCCCAAATTTCCTTTTTCCCCATCAATTTTGGCCCTGGAAATCGAGTTTTTCCGCCCTCGTTCTCAGATCCGGAATTTAGGGTTCGTCCCGGAGTTGTTTTCGCGACCCCCGGAACTTCCGGCATCGCCCGGAACTTCTGGCTCCCGGGACTTCCGGCCTAAACAGAAAGATTCCCCACACTTTCCCATCCCCCCCCCCGGAACTTCCGGTACCCCCGGAACTACCGGAGCCCGGAACTTCCACCCAGCCCGGAACTTCCGGCCTAACCAGAATCATTGCACAGTTTCAGCTTCAGCCATTCCACCGTTTTGGCCATAACTAATTCACCCGGAGTCCGATTTTGACGTTCTTTAGCTCGTTTTGTAGCTATTGACACCCCCATCCCACAAAAATACTTACAAAACCATTTGACTCCATCAAAGATTTTCATATTTGGCATCTTTGCCTAGGCCACCACCATAACTTCCGCATAGTTTTCCCACCATACTTTTCCGCCACCCTAACCCAATTTTGTTTGAGATTTTGAGTTGCGGTTTCCATTTCCTAAGGTGTTTCGGCTAATTAGGGACGGTTCTACATCGACAACACCGCTGCTCATCATCGCCACGGCCTCGACATCGACATTGGCCACTTTGCCTTTTGGCAACCCAACCGTAAGCAAGGACGGTAACCTCGACGACATCATTGTCCATTTCCTTGCCATTGCATTGATCGCTTCGAGCCTATTGCGTACCTTACCCATTGAGACTAGCGAGTTGAGAATTGCCGGGCCACGTTACTTGTGCACCGTAGTGATACCCTTATGCCGCATAGCTACTTTTAGCATGCAAATATCTTGTTATCTACATTGTGCCATAAGTCTCTCCCGTGCATATCCATCATACTTGTCTCATATCTTGGTCCGAGCATCAAGCATAGAAAAAAAGAGAGAAAAAAAGAGCTTTTAAACAAAAGAGGAGATACAAAAGAGCTTATAAGCAATAGCAATAGCATTGAGCCATTTTGCATAGTAGATACTCTTGGATCATACATACATAGCATACTTGGTATTGAAGACGGCACGTTTACTCTTTTAGTTTGATGCACAAGCGCGTATCTAGCCCATTTGAGCAATCGTGCTATTTTCTCTCTAGTATCCGTGCAACACGAGCTTTTCCCGGGTCTCTCACATTTTGTGCTCATTCCTTGGTTGCGCGGATCCCATTTATCTATCCGTGTGTGTGTTCCTAGTGCCACCATAGCTATTGATCTATTTGCTTTGCATTGCAATTTTGTGAATCTTCCTCAACATTTTCAATATCTTGAATTGACATTTGCTTGATTTTTGTGCCACTTGTCCTAACGAAGCCACTCGATAAGCTTTACATTGTAGGTGTGAGTGAACAAGTCCGGTACCAATTCCCCTATTCTTGCATTTCACATTGAGTGAAACGGGATACATCCTCAACTTTGGGAAACAGTATTTTGGTATTGTTTATCTCATTTCCCACTCACCTTTGCTCGAGTCTTGTGATGGATAGGCAAAGCACATCATCTCCTTCGGTCTACAACAACAATGACGAGTTCGATGCCATGAAGAAAACCATCGACGCCAAGTTGGATGCTCAAATGGAGGAGCTCAAGGTCCACATCAACACAGGCAAGAGGTCTTCCTCATCTTCGAGAAGACGCTCAAGTGCACATGCCTCCGAGCTACCATCTTTTGCAAGATCACTTCGGCATCGACACCATCAACGACATGAAGAAATAACGACGCCAACATCAAGGCGTCCAACAAAGAACAAGTGTGAAGGTCACGAGCTCGACACCAACCACCGCTCGATGACTTCACCTCCTACCTTGGCATCTTCGCCAAGCGACTTCAAGGCGTCTTCGCCTTTGGATATGTGGCATCTTCGCCGACAAGCACTTCAAGAGAAGCTTCCCAAGGTCAAGTCCGTGACTTCCACGAGCCACTACGACCTCGACATCGACCACGAGATTCCTTTCTTTGGGAGTCAAGACCCCGAGGAGTATCTCGATTGGGAGCGCAAGATGGACTACTACCTCAAGCTACTTCAAGTCCCTTCCGAAGATCAAGTGAAGTGCGCCACAAGAAACTTCCACGACGACGCGTCGACATGGTGGCTTCACACATCTTCGACGAGCTTCGACATGAGTTGGTCCCAGTAGAAGAGAGCAATGCGGCGAGAGTTTGTGCCTTCTACATACACGGAACATCTTCAACGCCACTTGGAGAACACCATACAAGGATCCATGTCTCTCGATGAGTACCTCATGAAGATGAAGATAGCCTTGCGACGAGCCGGTGTGGACGATCCTATTTGGATGAAGTTCCACTTCATGATGGGATTAAACAACGACATCGCCAAGACTATCTTACACAACAACTACGAGTCTCTCGACGACATCTACGTTGGTGCTTTCAAGGCGGAACAAGAACTCAAGGCCAAGGCTACTCGACCCCGAGCACACTTTGCGACGACCAAGCTCCACGACGACGAGCATGAGGATGGTACCACCAAGAGGTCCAAGCCCTACGAGCTCCAAGACGACGCTCCCAAGTCCGACTTCACCGCCATCCCTCTTTGTGGCATTGACGATGCTGAGTCTACCACGACTCTTTTTGAAGACGGCGCCGCGACGACTACGACTACGGAGCCACTCAAGGAACATGCGTTGGAGGCAAGCGACAAGGTGGCGAGCAAGAATGACGCTTCCATCTTTGGAGACGAGAGTGATGATGTGCCATCGTCGGCCTTCATCCACGGCGACGGTGACGAGTTGGTTGAGCATGGGATTTTCCCTTCGACCACGGCGGCGTTTGGTGATGAGTTGAGAGACTTTTGCCACCATATTGAGAGTGAGAGTGCCTTCACTACTAGCCCCATATATAATGAGTTGCCCCAATTTCCATGTGAGGAGAGCCACAACCCCCACCACTTGAGTGAGATGAGTGACTCCACCATATGTGAGTATGAGTGCAACTACCTAGAGGGAGGGAGTGAGCCACCACCACATAGAGCGAGTGAGGTAGTTGATAGGGCATGTGAGGCCATTTAGATTTCTAACAACTTAACCTCTTCCTCTATTGTGTTTTCTCCTTTGGTGCTAGGTCCCATATTCGATGACGCGCCGATCCTTGACGACTTCGTGCTCACCTTGGACAAGACGATGGCCATGGTGGTATATGATGCACCCCCACATGGTTCCATCACGATGATGATGACCATGAGTTGGTCCTTCCCACCTCACCTACATCTCATGAGCGGAGATTTAAAGGTAACATAGGTGATGCTTTTGTCCTACTAGTGTACATTGAATGCTTGCATGATGATGATCACCCTATTTCCATGTTTCATGATTATGCGACTTCCTCATGTGATGAATTGCCCATTTATGATGAGTTTGACGATTCTCATGTGGAGTCTATTACTTGTGATGCCATGTTGCATAGGATACATTGTGAGAATTCTATAGGTCACATCATGTTTGACAATCCGCTTGACTTGTCATATGCTACGCGTGAAATTTCCCATATTGCATCTTTGCAATCTCACCGTAGCGACCATGCATATACCATAAAAATTCATCCCATTTGCTCATATGGCATAGTTGACAAACCCATGGTTATTGGCATTTGCTTTTCTTGTGATGATATTGCCATGCTTCCTTTGCATCATTTGTGCAATAATTCTCATATGCCATGCCATGATCTCCATGATTTGGAAATGCATTGTTTTGGATGTTGTCCATATTCTCCATATTATGCTTCCGCTATTGCACATGAGGAGACCCCCATAGTTTCCTCATACATGTTAGGAGATTATGTTCCATCCCATCCATTGCATGAGCCCAATTATTGTGTGCACCATCCACATATCATGAATAACAATGCTCCCGATAATTCACATGATGCACTACATATTTCTAGTCTCCATTATGCTATACATAAAAACAAACCTTTCATGATGGATGACATGTTCTTATATCATGCATCTCACTTATTTGAGCATTGGATATTTTGCGCTAATGAACACAAGCACATGCACATCCTAACGGATGATGTATACATATACCACGCGCACACAATTTTCCCTTTTCCTTTGTTGCGTGTAGGTACTCATGATTACTCGTCAACCTCACAATCCCATGAGTTGACGAAAAGAGCTCTTGAGAGCACCGATGCTTTGGGATCCACCGGAATGTGTCTCCAACCATTCCCCTCGCGCAAGGACTTCGCGCATTTCTTCTACATGGCTCTCACATGGCTATGGCTTCTTACTCATTAGACTTATTATGCCCATATTGCCATGTTCACTTTGCATGATACGCTCATTTCTAGGCTCTTGCCATGCATTTGTGACCCATGCTTTGCATCTCACATGACACTTGATAATATGACTTGTATGTGTATTTGCAAGCTTGGTGGAGATATTACTTGCCATTGCTATGTTTGCTTTGTGCTCCATGTCTATGATGATACTTTGCTCTTGCTTCGTGCTAGCGATATGTCATGTGCATTATTGATGTCCACTATTTGCTCACATGACATGATTGCCATGATTTCCTTTAGTATGTTGCATCTTCGCACTACTAGTTTGCACTACATGATCACTATGCTTGCTTGTGTTGCATCACCGATGTGCTCCTTTTATGAGGTTGATGACAACCATTGCCATGCTAGATTTGCTATTGCTTGTTGTCATATGTCTCCATGTGTTGCCTCTTTCATGCTAGATTTGCCATGTATTGAGTGAACCGATGCTATTCAATTTGCTAATGAGATTGCCCCCATAGCTTTCTCTCATATTATTGGAGCTTTTTACATCTTTCATGCGAAGCATGCCTGTGTTCCTTCTTTGCACAATATGCCTAGTGCCATGAATATAGACATTGTTGCATCATATTATTCATGCACTTTTGCTTCTAATTGTTATGTGCACAAGAAGAGAACCATCATGATGGATGCTGTGTTTCTCTACCATGCACATACATTGTTTCATTTGTTGTGTGTATGTGTAGGATAACTTCCACTTCACGTGAGTTGACCATTCGAGCTCTTGAAAGCGAGCCATGCTACACCGACGCGTTTCTACATCGCACTTGCTTGCGCCTCGGCATTGTGACGGACGCACAAGGTCACGCTTTTGAGGTGACATCCTTCTTGAGCATGGATATTGTGGCTCATCCTACTTGTGTTGCTTGTACCATGACATATATGGGTCATCTTGGACCACTTACTTGCACACATGTTCGAGTTATTGCTTCTCCTCACGATTGCCACATCTCCATGCCTCATGACATATATGACTTGTGTGTTGCATCCAACTTGTGGATTGTTTGCTCTTATCATATGCTTGGTTGCAACAATGTCCATTATTCACATTTTCCATTCCTTATTGCTTGCTACATGCTTGACTTGATTGCCTCACACAGGATGAACAATTGCTCTGTCTATTGTGTTGAGTGTCGCATTATCTTCACTACACCATGTGCACATTATGCTAGGATTGTCTTGCACTTGCACCATGTGTCTAGACACTTCATTTTACTTGGTGTTGTGAATGATTCATATGCCTACCATAGACCTTTTATTGATTGTTTTGTGCATGCGTGCTATGACCTTGAGGTAGAGGCTCATTCTATTGTCACACATATTTGCATCCCTACCTCACAATTTCATGCTTATCTCCATGATGCCTTAGATTGTGATCAACTCATAAGCTTACATGTCATGACGCAATACCTTGTCACACCATATGTTATGCATGATGAAGACACTTGTTCGGTGAATGACTGCTTGAATGCTTCGTTTTGCACTAATGCTAACCACATTTGTTTTTCCAAGTGTTTGTCGTATTTGCTCCTTTTGCAAGAATTACTAGACGGTGCGACATTGGAGAGTGCCCCTTTCGAGTTTGCTGATGATGAGTCCTTGGTGATCGTCCACTTCTACTCGGCGACGCCATCTCCTTTCCATGGTGATTTGGATTTTGATCCAAGGACGGATCTTTCCCAAGGGGGAGGGGATGATGCGGATCATCCTACAGACATCACCATGGCAAGAGTACCTTTGGCAAGTGACGCGTGCGACATCTACTTCACATACATAAAGGTGAATCATCTCCTTTACACGTGTTCACTTGACCCCTTCGAGGATTGTATACTACTTGACACTCCTCTCGTGTGCATGCATAGGTATTGTCGGAGCTTCACGGATGATGAGGAGGAGTGCCAACACCTACGTACGACTACACCATCCGCGAGGGAAGCTTGGAAGAGAAGGAAGAAGAAGCAAGGACAACTTCTGGAAGGCCCGGACCTTCCGGCCTGCCCGGAACCTCCGGACCCCGGACCTTCCGGCCTGCCCAGACCTTCCGGCCTCCGGCGAGAAGAGCAGCTCCCACATGTGCCAATTCTCTGGATAACCCGGACCCTGTCCGGACCTCGCCCGGAACCTCCGGACCCCGGACCTTCCGGCCTGCCCGGAACTTCCGGCCTCAGCGCACCCCAGGCGTGCCAACTCTCTAGGTGGCCCGGAGCCCGCCCGGACCCTGCCCGGAACCTCCGGCCCCCGGACCTTCTGGCCTAGCCCAGACCTTCCGGCCTGCCTGCGTGCAGCCTCTCGGGCCCGAGGCCCATGTACCCACTTCGCCCCTCACTTACCCCTTCGTGGCCACCACTATATATACTTCACCCCCTCCTCATTTCTAGGGTTAGCAATGGTTTAGCTCATAGATTAGTTGAGCATTGCTCCTTCCATATACTTCTCCTAGGAGATTGCGACCTCCACGTGTGAGAAGATCTTATGGATGTCAAGGCCCCTATCTAGGGAAGATCCCTCGTGGATTCAAGGCCTCATCTCCCTATGGGATTTGGGATGAACTCTACCATGTATCCTCTTTCCCTTTGTTGTTCTTGTACCCTTGTGGATCTTGTGTGGATGTGAGCATAGTGGATGTGTGATTGGACTTGTTTTGAGTGTTTCTCTTGTGATTTCCCCCTCGTGTTCTTCATGTTCTTCGTGTTCATTCAAAAATCCACCTCCAATTCGTGAAAGATTGACGCACACGGGCTTGCCCCGTATCAACATCACACTCCAAAGTGTCTTCATAAGCGCCTATCTTGAAGGAAACTGCCACTGTATAATCAACTTGGAGGGTTCCGGAGTCACTTAACCATTGGACCTTGTAGGCGCGAGGGTGCTTTTTCCTGACCAATTGAAGCTTGTTACAAAGGTCCTCGCTTGCCAAGTTGTGGGAACTCCCGCCGTCTATGATGACCTTGACGGATTTTCCTTGGATGCCCGCCTATGTGTGGAAGATGTGGCAACGTTGGTCCTCGTCTTCTTGTTGTTGGAGCGTCAAAACTTTAGAGACAATCAGAGCGGGGCTCGAATCGTTGTCGCAAAAGATTTGCGAATCTTCATCTTCATTTACTTGGCGGTGTATGGCCAATTGCTCCAAAGCTTGCATCCCGTCGTCACTCATAGAGTCATAAGTGCCATCATCGAGGAGGATCATGTTGCGTTTGGTTGGGCATTCGAAGGTCTTGTGGCCTCGCCCTTGGCACGTGAAACACTTGATGGAGCTTGTTTTGATGGTGGCATCCGGTGTTGGGGTAGAGGATGAAGCTCTCGGTTTGTAGGTGCTTGAGGTTGGTCGGCTTGACGAAGTCGTCTTGTCCTTGTAGCTTGACTTGTCGCCTGTAGGTGTTGTAGATTTCATAGTTGAAGGTGTCGTTGTCGTAGTAGCTTGAGCACTTGAGCCGTAGGTCTTGGAGGAGAACTTGGAGTACTTGTAGTCATCTTGCACTTGCCGCTCCGCCTTAGTTGCTTGATGCACAAGTTCGAGAAGGTTGGAGTATGGTTGGAAGTCGGCAATTTTCTTGACTTGGTAGTTGAGGCCATTCAAGAAGCGTGCCATTGTTAGCTCATCATCTTCCTTGACATTGGCTCGGATCATAACAATCTCCATCTCTTGATAGTACTCTTCTACCGACTTGGTGCCTTGCTTGAGTTGTTGGAGCTTCTTGAAGAGATCTCGGTTGTAGTGTGTAGGCAGAAAACGGGCTCGCATGAGGTCCTTCATTTGGGCCCAAGTGTTGATAGGAGGTTCGCCTCTTTCTCTCTCCGCTCAATCACTTGTTCCCAACAAATTAGGACTTAGTCTTGGAACTCGAGTGAAGCCATGGCGATCTTCTTCTCTTCATCATAGTTGTGTAGGCGAAAGAACTTGTCAACCTTGAGGGCCCATGACAAGTAGTCTTCGGGGTCATTGCTTCCGGAAAACTTTGGCATTGTCAACTTGAGCTTGCTGAAGCGTTGTTCATCATTGTGGTTGTGATGCCGAAGTCCTTGTCTTGGAGGTGGATCCTCATTGTCATTGCCTTGCGCGTGTCGACTTTGATCTTGTCCTTGTTCCTCTTCATGGTCGGGTTCAATGCGAAGATTTTGAGGATGGCGACGAGGTGGACGCACTCGGTTGCGCCGTTCGTGATGCTCCTCTTGGCGATTGGCTTCTTTTTGTCGTTGTCGACGAAGTTCTTCTTGTTGTGCTTGGCGAAGTGCTTCTTGCTCGTGATGAGCTTGGCGGTTGCGCTCCTCCAAGGCATGAGTAGCTTGTTGTAAAGCGCGATGTGCCTCAAGCGCTCGTTCATGACGGCGATGTTGTTCTTCTTCTCGGCGTCGTTGTTCTTGTTCTTGGCATTGTTGTTCTTGCTCCAAAGCATCTTGATCTTGTTGACGGCGGCGTTCTCAAGCGCGGACGCGATCTTGCAATCCATTGCCATGAAATGGATTGTCTTGACGGTGACGACCTTGTGGAGAACTTGGGCCGGAGTGTTCGTCACGATGATGATGACGTGCTTGTGGACTTGCGTCGGACGAGTACGTCGTTGAGTTGCGACTTGTGTGACGACTCCATGTCGATGTAGATGAGGAAGGTGCGCGAGTGACCATCAAAGACCAGAGCTCCTCCATTTGGCTTGATAGTTTGTTGTCGAAGTATTCCCTTGTGCGTGTCTCGGATTCACGCAAGTTGGAGGTGAGTTGGTCGATGCGGTCATTCAAGACATCTTGAGCTTGAGTAATTGCCTTGTGTGCGCCGAAGAAGTGCAACTTGGTGACGTGGTTGTTCATGTCGTCTTCATTCTCCTCGAAGGCCGGGTTCGACATGATGTTCCTATCCATAGCACTCAAAGAGATATAAGTGGAAGAGTGACAAGACAATACCAATTACCGTTCCAAAAGTTGAAAGTGGATCAAGATCACTCAATGTGCAAGTATGGAAATAGTAGAATTGGCACCGAAGATCGTCCTTCTCACACCTACACAAATAAGGCTTATGGAGTAGCTTGGTCAGGATAGTGCCACAAATTTCAAGCAATCCGAAGAATAAGATTCAATAATGTTGAAAGAGATTCGTAGAATTCGTAAGTGAGACAATGTAGATCAATAGCAATGGGTATACACGGAAACACACGCACGGAAGAAAATTGGGGTCAAGCAACCAAGGATGAGCCAAAAGTGGAATCCACGACAAATGCTCTCGTTGCACAACACTAGAGAGACGGTAGCACGATTGCTCCAATGGGCATGATACGCACTTGTGCACACCCTAAAATGAACCAACAGTGTCGTCTTCCTATGCCCGACTTGCTATGTGTGTATGTGGCACGTGTCACTCGCTCAAGTGATCCAAGATGATCAAGTATGCTATGCGAATCTTGCGATGCTATTGCTCTTTTGCTCTTGCTTAAAAGCTTTGCTTCTCTTTCCTTTTGCAATGATGTTTTGTATGGACACAATGCGGGACGTGCACACCGAGATAGCACTTATGTATGCGGGTACTATGTTGTAACACAAAAGATGATACTAAGAAATATGCACGCAAATGAAGCTATGCGGAGTATGTATCACTAAAGTGCACAAGTAGCGTACCCCGGAAATACTCAATGGCTAGTCTCGATAGGCAAGTAACGCAAATAGGCTTGGGGTAACAAATGCAATGGCAAGGGTATAGGGAAAGGTGACGTCGCGGTTACCATCCTTGCTTACGGTGTGGTTTGAACGAAGAGGTGGTGGCGACGGTCCGGGGCGATGATGAGCGGCGATGTCGATGAAGAAGCACTCCTAATTAGCCGAAACACCTTAGGAAGTGGCGAGGCCCGCTGCTCAAAATCTCAAATGCAAAGTGTTGCGGAAGAAATGGTGGAGGGACAATGAGGAAGAAATGGCGGAGAAACAAAAAATTTCGGGCAAAAATTCAGTTTCGATAGAGTTACTCGGATGTCCGGACCGGGTCGGTCGTCCGGCGTCCGGTCATCCGACAACTGTCGGTCGTCCGAGGCCCGGTCGTCCGGCGGCCGTCGGTCGTCTGGAGCCTGTGGGATCCACAGGATGAACTCGAACCAAAGAAAAATTTCGGGCAAAATTATGGCGACTTTGCGGATGAAATTGATGGGGAAGATGGGGGAAAGGTAGATCCACTTGTTCACAACGAAATCCACGGATCAAAATCAACAAAATCTCCTCAAATCCAATGGATCCAAGAAATTTGGGTATGGCTATTTTAGTAGGGATTTTCAAAATTAGGTCAAATCAAAACAAAATTGGCTAGAAAACGGTGGGGAAGACTCCCAATTCGTGAGAAACCTTGGCTCTTGATACCAATATGATACGGGGCACGCCCGTGTGCGTCGATCTTTCACGAATTGGAGGGGATCTCACGAAGAACATGAAGAACACAAGATGAACACGAGAGGAAAAAAGTCAAACACTCTAGGACAACCTTCGATCACACATCCACTAGAATCACACGAGTACACGAGTATCACGATTCACAATCAACCAAAGGATACAAGTAACGGTAGTCTCCTCGCTCCGAAGGAGGAGGTCTTGAATCCCGTGGGGATCTTCCCTTAGAGGGGCCTTGGCATCACTCCGGATCTTCTCACGTAGAGGGGGAATCACTCCACGAGGGAAGGGAGATAATGGAGCTATGCTCAACAAAGTCTTTTGCCAAACAATAGCTAACCCTAGGAAGAGGGGAAAGAGGAGTTTATATAGTCCTAGGAGAAAGGAAGGGGTACATGGGCCAAAGCCCGAGGGCCTGTGCACAGACAGGGTCCGGACGTCCAGACGGTGTCGGACGTCCGAGGCATCACGGCGGTCCGGACGTCCGGAGGTGGCCGGTCGTCCGAGAATTCAGCTCTGGATGGGGGTTCTCGGATTTCCATGGTGCGTCGGACGTCTGGGGCCCGGTCGTCCGGGGGTCTTTGGTCTTCCGAGGATTCGGTGCGAGTGCCGGGGTGTCGGATTTCCGGACGGGTCCGGTCGTCCAGGTGCTGGAGCATGCCGGACGTCCGGGCGTGGTCGGTCGTCCGAGCGCTGGAGCGTCCTGGAGTTTCCTAGCGAGGTCAGTTTTCAGGCGTCGAACGTCCGAGGCTGTCCGGACGTCCGAGGGCTGGGCCTTGTCCGCAGCTTCTCCCTATTCCTTCCAAGCTTGACGTCCTCCGCTCTGAGCATCTTCTCCATTTCCATTGTACCTGATCATGCAAAGGATCTCCGATTGAGGTAGCATCCAAGTTCCACGAATATCAAAGAAAGAATCATATAGGAGAGATGTCACCTCGTGTTCAATAGCACGTGCTCGGGCTCTAGTCATGGGTCCCTGTGTGGCTTGATGTGATGATGTAGAGTCCATGGGGATGTTGGTGGGATGCTCCGCATCATTACCAGTTCTTACCCAGCAGCAGGCGGTAATCGGCAACCGTTGCTGTCAAAACTCTCAAAGCTTGGATAGAGCGATTGCCAGGTGGTCTCAAACACCCGACGTAGATATATGTGGAAATGTGAAGGCTTATAATATGGTAGCAAAAAGGGGTCAACAATAATCAATTCAGAGATGCAAAGTTGAATAAACGCTCAACGACGGCACTGTGCTGGTCCTAGGCTAGACCGTGCTAGAGACGCGAGCCTAGAACACCAACAAAATCACGACGCGACACGTAAACAAGGGAAGAGCACACGCTGATTTTTTTTGGCGCCTCTTTCTTTTTTTGCGCTCTTTTTTGTTGCTCAGAAATCACTATAACGGCGAGTGTCTCAAAACTCTTCTGAAGGTCTAAAAACAGGATTGGCACGAAAAAAATTTGACTATTTTTTTCCCTGGAGCAATTCGGGGCTGCGACGACCGAAAATTGTGACAAAAATCACTATGATGGCGAGTGTCTCAAAACGCTCCAAAAAGCCTAAAAATAGGATAGGGAAAAATATTTTCACCCACCGAAATTTTGGCCTAAAAAGTGCTCTGGAAAGCGTGCCAGACTCGAAACTCAGTCATGGATTTTTTTTTCCGAATCCTACTCAGTCAAGGAAACGCGAAAATAAAATCAAAGGGATCTCGAAATCAATCCGAATACCTAAGGAATTTGGATTAGAGGCGGATATGGGGTGGTGATATATGGCAGCGGAGATGATGGTGGGTGGTGATATATGGAAGGTTTACGATTATGGTGGATGGTAATATATGGCAGCGGTGAAAATGATGGTGGATGGCAGCGATGAAGATGGTACGTTGGCGGCGTGACAACTTGTGAACAGAACTAGAAACTCTAAAGGACTAGACCCTAAGACCAGCAACTCGACACGACGATGCAACCGCAAATTCAACAAAGCAAAAACACTGAAAATATTATGCAAAGGCTTAGATTGCTTTGGATATGATGAACTAACCCTAATTTTTTTTGTGGCTTTTTCGTGGACTATAGGTATGAAGAAAAGATGCGATCTAAACTATGAAAAACTGGTAAAATCTCACCGAGCAACCTGGAAATCTGATGCCACTTGATAGAGGCGAAGTTGTCCCTGTCTTTCGATGAGATGGTGGCTATCGTTTTTGGTGGAGTAGACTTTGACGATCTGACTACGAATGTGCGAGGACGTCGCACCTTAGCAATCGCTAAACCAACTCCGAAAGGTTATTGACCACGCCGGAGCACGATCAACCTGACCACGAGGGTCTGTTTCCTGCACGCAAACGAAGAACAAGCAAGAAACTGAAATTGCAATCTGGATATTGCGGATATAAGATGAAAGCTTTATTAATGGAAGTGGGGTTCTGTGACGCCTTTTTCTGGTCGTGGAACACAAACGAAGAACGCGAAGTTGCTGCTATGGTGAACTTTCAATCTAAACAAAACCCAAGTCTAAAACGATGCCCTAAGGGCTGTATATATGGGGGAATAGAGGGGGATTTCGTGGCCCCTTGGAGGAGGGGTCCGAAACCAGCCCTAACTCCGTTTCCCCACACATACAGACTCTAAAAACAACCTAATAAGTGGTATTTAAAAATTACATGGGCCTGGCCCAAAAATAAGGTGACGCAGCACCTATATTAGACTATGGACGAAATTTATGGAGTGGCATCTTGTATATTTCGTCCAAGCCTTCATACTCTCCTTATGGTGGCTTCAAAGTGCGAAAATCACCATTGGATACTCCATTGTTCTTTCCCGCGTGCACACCTTCTCCTCCATGATTGATCCCGCTCCAATGGCCATCCTTCTTGTCCATGCTAGGTCCTTCATTCATAAGTAAAACAAAAGTATCTAATTTAGGTAGCATCATTTGTTCATGAACATTAGAACGATTCCCAAGAAACAAAAGTACCTGGTAATTCAATTGACGTGCGCGAGCTCTAGTAGTTGGTCCAGTATGTATAGCAGTAGGGGCTGTGGGTGTAACAATGGTATTGATGTCCTCATCATGAAGTCTACACCATCAAGTGGTCCCATGACAAGAGCCCGTGCATGCGCTACGGAAGCCGAGGTGAAGTCTCTCCTTGCTCAACCATCGTTTGATCCACTTGAGACATGGTCACTACCTCAGACGAAAGTCCTTTGTATACTCAGGTGCTAGGACGTGAGACATGCAAGCGGACACGAAGGACGTCAAGCGTGGAGGAACAAGGGAGGAGCTACGGACAAGACCCAGCTCTCGGACGTCCGGACAGTCTCGGACGACCGACGTGCCTCGGACGTCCGACGCCTGGAGACCGACCAGCCCGAAGGCCACCAGGACACTCCAGCGGCCGGACGACCGACACGCTCCAGCGCCCGGACGACCGAGCGAGCCCGAGAATCCGACGCCAGCTACCCGAGCCGAATCCTCGGAAATCCGAAGACATCCGGATGACCGGGCCTCGAACGTCCGACGCGTCCCGGAAATCCGAGAACCCCGTTCCAGAGCCGAAACCTCGGACGACCGGCCACCTCCGGACATTCGGACCGCAGTGAAGCATCGGACGTCCGACAGCGTCCGGACGTCCGGACCCTGTCTGTGCACCGACCCGCGGACTGCGGCCCATGTACCCCTTCCTTTCGCCTAGGACTATATAAACTCCTCTTTCCCCTCTTTCTAGGGTTAGCTATTGTTTGGCAAAGGACTTTGTTGAGCATAGGTCCATCACTTCCTTCTCCCTAGGAGATTATCCTCCGTTGAGAGAAGATCCAAGCGATGCCAAGGCCCCTCTAAGGGAAGATCCCAGGGGATTCAAGACCTCCTCCTCCTCCCAGGGGAAATCCGAGAAGACCTTACTTGTATCCTTTTGTTGATTGTGGACCGTGATACTCGTGTACTCGTGTGATTCTAGTGGATGTGTGATCGAAGGTTGTCCTTGAGTGCTTGATTTTCCTCTCGTGTTTCTCTTGCGCTCTTCGTGTAACTCGTGAGTTCCCCTCCAATTCATGAAAGATCGACGCACACGGGCGTGCCCTTTATCATATTGGTATCAAGAGCCAAGGTTTCTCACGAATTTGGAGTCTCCCCCACCGTTTTCTAGCCAATTTTGTTTTGATTTGACCTAATTTTGAAAATCCCCACAAAAATAGCCATACCCAAATTTCTCGGACCCGTTGGATTTGAGGAGATTTTGTTGATTTTGGTTCGTAGATTTCGTTGTGAACAAGTGGATCTACCTTTCCCCCATATTCCCCATAAATTTCATCCGCAAAATCGCCACAATTTTGCCCGAAATTTTTCTTTGGTTCGAGTTCATCCCATGGAACCTGCAGGCTCCGGACGACCGAGCCTCGGACGTCGGACGACCGAAACGGTCCGGACGTCCGAGTAACTCTGACGAAACTGAATTTTGCCCAAAATTTTTTGTTTCTCCGCCATTTCTTCCGCATCGTCCCTCCACCATTTCCTCCGCAACCCTTTGCATTTGAGATTTTGAGCAGCGAGCCTTGCCACTTCCTAAGGTGTTTCGGCTAATTAGGAGTGGTTCTTCATCGACATCGCCGCTCATCATCGCCCCGGATCATCGCAACCACTTCTTCGTTCAAACCACACCGTAAGCAAGGACGGTAACCGCGACGACTCTCTCTTCCGCTATATACCCTTGCCATTGCATTGTTACCTCGAGCCTATTTGCGTTCCTTACCTATCGAGACTAGCCATTGAGTATTGCCGGGCTACACTACTTGTGCACTTTAGTGATACATACTCCGCATAGCTTCATTTGCGTGCATATATCTTAGTATCATCTTTTGTGTTTCAACATAGTACCCGCATACATAATTGCTATCTCAGTGTGCACGTCCCGCATTGTGTCCATACAAAACATCATTGCAAAAGGAAAGAGAAGCAAAGCTTTTAAGAAAGAGCAAAAGAGCAAAAGAGCAATAGCATCGCAAGATTCGCATAGCATACTTGATCATCTTGGATCACTTGAGCGAGTGACACGTGCCGCATACACACATAGCAAGTCGGGCATAGGAAGACGACACTTTTGGTTCATTTTAGGGTGTGCACAAGTGCGTATCATGCCCATTGGAGCAATCGTGCTACCGTCTCTCTAGTGTTGTGCAACGAGAGCATTTTCCGTGGATTCCACATTTTGGCTCATCGTTGGTTGCATGACCCCAATTTTCTTCCGTGCGTGTGTTTCCGTGTATACCCATTGCTATTGATCCACATTGTCTCATTTGCGAATTCTACGAATCTCTTTCAACATTATTGAATCTTATCTTTCGGATTGCTTGAAATTTGTGCCACTATCCTAACCAAGCTACTCCATAAGCCTTATTTGTGTAGGTGTGAGAAGGACGATCTTCGGTACCAATTCTACTATTTGCATACTTGCACATTGAGTGATCTTGATCCACTTTCAACTTTTGGAACGGTAATTGGTATTGTCTTCTCACTCTTCCACTTATATCTTCTTGAGTGCTATGGATAGGCACGTCATGTCGAACTGGGCCTTCGAGGAGAATGAATACGATGTGAACAACCACGTCACCAAGTTGCACTTCTTCGGCGCACACAAGGCGATTACTCAAGCTCAGGATGTCTTGCATGACCGCATCGACCAACTCGCCTCCAACTTACGTGAATCCAAGACGCGCACAAGGGAATACTTCGACACCAAGCTCTCAAGCCAAATGGAGGAGCTCCGGTCTTTGATGGTCACTCGCGCACCTTCCTCATCTACATCGACAAGGAGTCGTCACACAAGTCGCAACTCAACGACATACTCTTCCAACGCAAGTCCACAAGCGCGTCATCACCATCGTGACGAACACTATGGCCCAAGTTCTCCACAAGGTTGTCACCGTCAAGACAATCCATTTCATGGCAATGGATTGCAAGATCGCGTCCACGCTCGAGAACGCCGCCGTCAACAAGATCAAGATGCGTTGGAGCAAGAACAACAACGCCAAGAACAAGAACAACGACGCCGAGAAGAAGAACAACATCGCCGTCATGAACGAGCGCTTGAGGCACATCGCGCTTTGCAAGAAGCTACTCACGCCTTGGAGGAGTGCAACCGCCAAGCTCATCGCGAGCAAGAAGCGCTTTGCCAAGCACAACAAGAAGAACTTCGTCGACAACGACAAGAAGAAGCTCATCGCCAAGAGGAGCACCAAGAAAGGCGCAACCGAGTGCGCCCACCTCGTCGCCGTCCACAAGATCATCACGACGAACCCAACCATGAAGATGAGCAAGGACAAGATCACCGTCAACACACTCAAGGCAATGACAATGAGGATCCACCTCCAACACAAGGATTTCGCTATCCCCACCACAATGATGAACAACGCTTCGGCAAGCTCAAGTTCACAATGCCAAAGTTTTCCGGAAGCAATGATCCCGAAGACTACTTGTCATGGGCACTCAAGGTTGACAAGATCTTTCGCCTGCACAACAATCATGAAGAGAGGAAGATAGCCATGGCTTCCCTTGAGTTCCAAGACTATGTCCTTATTTGGTGGGAACAAGTGATTGAGCGAAGAAGGGAGAGGGGTGAACCTCCTATCACCACTTGGGCCCAAATGAAGGACCTCATGCAAGCTCGTTTTGTGCCTACACACTACAACCAGGATCTCTTCAAGAAGCTCCAACAACTCAAGCAAGGCACCAAGACGGTAGAAGAGTACTATCAAGAGATGGAGATCGCTATGATCCGAGCCAACGTCAAGGAAGATGACGAGCAAACAATGGCACGCTTCTTGAATGTCCTCAATGATGCGGAGCATCCTACGGACATCACCATGACAAGAGCCCGTTTGGCAAGTGACACGTGCCACAACTACTTCACGTACATAAAGGTGAATCATCTCCTTTACACGTGTTCACTTGACCCCTTCGAGGATGGTATACTACTTGACACTCCTCTCGTGTGCATGCATAAGTATTGTCAGAGCTTCACGGATGACGAGGAGGAGTGCCGGCACCTACGTACAACTACACCATCCGCAAGGGAAGCATGGAAGCGACGTCAGAAGAAGGCCAAGGAACCTCCCAGTCCTCGGACATCCGGCGCATACCCCGGACGTCCGGCCCCTGGAGACCGTGCAGGCGCCAAGGCCCAGCTGAAGAAGGCTACAGGCGCCGGACATCCGGCCCATGGCCCGAACATCCGGCCCCGGCCCTGACATCCGGCCTTCGGCCCCGGATTTCCGGCCAAGCATAGACAGAGAGCATCAAAACCGGCGCCAAGGCCCCGGACATCCGGCCCAAGACCCCCGGACATCCGGCCCCTTCTACACAGAGAGCACCTGAAGCCAGCGCCCGAGCCCCGGACATCCGGCCTCCACAGCCCGGACATCTGGCACCACCTAGAAGCCCCGAACATCCGGCCCCTGTGCGGGTAGACACGGGACAAAGGCCCGTGTATCCCCTCTCTCTCGCCCCAACTCTCCTAAGACTATAAATAGGAACCCTCCTCCTCCTTTCTAGGGTTAGCAATGGTTTAGCTCATAGATTAGTTGAGCATTGCTCCTTCCATATACTTCTCCTAGGAGATTGCGACATCCACGTGTGAGAAGATCTTATGGATGTCAAGGCCCCTATCTAGGGAAGATCCCTAGTGGATTCAAGGCCTCATCTCCCCATGGGATTTGGGATGAACTCTATCATGTATCCTCTTTCCCTTTGTTGTTCTTGTACCCTTGTGGATCTTGTGTGGATGTTAGCATAGTGGATATGTGATTGGACTTGTTTTGAGTGTTTCTCTCGTGATTTCCCCTTCGTGTTCTTCGTGTTCTTCGTGTTCATTCACAAATCCACCTCCAATTCGTAAAAGATCGACGCACACGGGCGTGCCCCGTATCACTCAACTACCAAGTCAAGAAGATAGCCGACTTCCAACCATACTCCAACCTACTTGAGCCCGTGCATCAAGCAACCTAGGCGGAACGGCAAGTGCAAGATGACTATAAGGACAAGACGACATCGTCAAGCCAACCAACCTCAAGCACCTACAAGTCCAGGGCTTCATCCTCTACCCAAACACCGGATGCTACCGCCAAGACAAGCTCCATCAAGTGTTTCACGTGCCAAGGGCGAGGCCACAAGACCTTCGAATGTCCAACCAAACGCAACATGATCCTCCTCGACGATGGAACCTATGACTCTATGAGTGATGAGGAGATGCAAGCTTTGGAGCAAGTGGCCATACACCGTCAAGTGAATGAAGATGAAGATTCGCAAATCTTTTGCGACAACAATTCGAGCCCAGCTCTCGTTGTCTCCAAAGTTTTGATGCTTCAACAACAAGAAGACGAGGACCAACGTTGCCACATCTTCCACACCAAGGTGGGCATCCAAGGAAAATCCGTCAAGGTCATCATCGATGGCGGGAGTTGCCACAACTTGGCAAGTGAAGACCTTTATTCCAAGTTACAATTGGTCAAGAAAAAACACCCTCGTCCCTACAAGGTCCAATGGCTTAGTGATTCCGGAACCCTCCAAGTTGACCACACCATGGAAGTCTCCTTCAAGATAGGTGCTTATGATGTGATGTGGTTCCAATGTCCGTGTGCCACCTCCTACTTGGTAGACCTTGGCAATTCGACCGTGGCGTCACACACAACAGTCGAACAAATCAATATAGCCTCAAGATGAAGGGCAAGCAATATGTGCTCCGACCAATGACTCCAAGTCAAGTCATCGTCGACAAACAAGATTCATCCCATCGTGGAGATAAAAGTGAGAGAGTGATCCACTTAAAAAAGATTGAGTGCCACAAGCCCAAAATGAGTGACTCCACGATGAGGGTCATGAGAGATATAGTTATTTTAGCCACCAAAAGGGATTTGAGGGATGTGAGTGAGAGCCCATCGACCGTTCTTCACTATGTACTTGTGTGCAAAGATGAAGTCGTTCAGACTAACCCTTCACAACATCTTCCTCTTGTGTTATCTAAGTTGTTGCAGGAATTCCATGATGTTTTCCCCGATGAGCTACCCCCGGGACTACCGCCAAAACGAGGGATTGAACACCGCATCGACCTCATCCCCGGAGCACCGCTTCCTAACAAGGCTCCCTACCGCATCAACCCCGATGAAACAAAGGAAATACAAAGGCAAGTCCAAAAACTCCTAGATAAAGGGCATGTACGTGAAAGTTTGAGTCCTTGTGCAGTTCCGGTTATACAAGTGATGCGGAGCATCCCATGTACATCCCCATGGACCCATCAACAACACCTCAAGCTCCAAGTGGTCCCTTGACGAGAGCCCGCGCACGTGCCATAGAATCCGAGGTGACATCTCTCCTTAGTGAATTCCCATATGATACTTTCGGAACGTGGATCCTACCTCAAGAAGAGACACTTTGTGTGCTTAGGTACCAAGAAGAAGGAAGGAAGCAAGAGGAACACCAAGAACAAGGAGAGGGATTTGCAACAGCCCAGGAATTAGGGGTACAACCGGTCCACCACCGGTCAACCACCGCTCCACCGGTACAACCAGTCCACCACCGCCCAACAACCGCTCCGAACGGGCCAAGTTTCTGTTCTGGTGCGGTTCAAGCCCGGTACTACCCCGGATGTTCCGCTTAATGTCTCAAGACCGGTACAACCGGTCCAAGCTCCGGTACAACCGCCCCTTCGCTGCGGAATAGAAGGAGTTACGACTCGTGTACCCCCCACTTATCCCCTAGACTATATGTACCTTCATCTACCTCCGTCCTAGGGTTAGATTGTGTTTAGCAAATACTCTTTGTTGAGCCTAGCTCCATTACTTCCTCCTCTTGTGGAGTTGCCCACCACCGGAGAAGATCCAAGCGATGCCAAGGCCCCTCTAGAGGGAAGATCTCACGAGATTCAAGGCCTCCTCCCCGGAGTGAGGAAGAACTACTGGTTACTTGTATCCATCCGTTGTTTGTGGATCTAACTACCTCGTGTGTTTGCTTGTTCTTAATGGATGTGTGATCGAAGTTTGTCCATGAGCTTGCGTTTTCTCTCGTGATTTCTCCCTTTTCCCCCTCCAAGTGTGAAAAGATCGACGCACACGGGCGTGCCCCGTATCATATTGGTATCATGAGCCATGTTGATTCACATCTTGGAGTCTTCCCCTCCATTTTCTAGCCAATTTTTGCTTTGATTTGACCTAATTTCGAAAATCCCCACAAAAATAGACATACCAAAAATTTCTTGGATTTGTTGGATTTGAGGAGATTTTGTTAATTGTGATCCGTGGATCTCGTTGTGGACAAGTGGATCTAGCTTTGCCCTATCATTCCCATCATTTCCTTCCTCAAAATCGACCGAATTTTTCTTCTAACCCACGGATTCGGACCTGCAGTTCTGCCCAGGAGCGGTACAACTGCCCGTACATGCTAATTCCCCAGGTTGTTTCTGGAGCGGTACAACCGCCCCTCCCAAGCGGTACAACCGCCCATCCCAGTTTCAGCATCGGCTGATTCACCATTTGGACCATAACTTCTATTTCCGAACTCCGATTTGAGTGTTCTTTGGCTCGTTTTGAAGCTATCGACGTGCCCGAGATCCTCATCTTGGTTTTACCACCATTTGACTTCATCAAATTTTTCTTTGAGATTTTGAGTTGCGGTTTCCGTTTCCTAAGGTGTTTCGGCTAATTAGGAACGGTTCTACATCGACAATGCTGCTACTCATCATCGCCCCGGTTCGTCGCCAACCCCCTCCTCATTGACACCAACCGTAAGCAAGGACGGTAACCGCGACGACACTCTTGACATATACCCTTGCCATTGCATTGTTAACCCGATCCTATTTGCGTTACTTACCTATCGAGACTAGCCATTGAGGATTGCCGGGCTACGCTACGTGTGCACTTTAGAGATACATACTCCGCATAGCTACAAATAGCGTGCATTTATAATCGTATCTCCTTTTGTGTTACAATAGTACCCGCATACATCATTGCTACATTGAGAAGCAAAGCAAAGCTTTTAAGCAAAAGCAATAGAGCAATAGCATCGCAAGTTGCATATCACATTCGATCATTTGAGCGAGAGATATTGTGCCAACCACATAAATAGCAAAAGTTGGGTATAGGAAGACGTCTAGTTTTGCTTCGCATAGGTGTGCACAAGTCCGTATCGCGCCCATTCGTGCAATCGTGCTAGCGTCTCTCCACTATTGTGCACCTTGAGCTTACCGTGACCTTCACATTTTGTGCTCATTTTTCAGTGTTACAATTCCACTTTCCTATACGTGTGTGTTTCCATGCCTACTCATTGCTAGAAATCTACCTCGTCTCATTTACGTATTTGTGGATCTATATCAACTTGATTGAATCTTATTCTCGAATCGCTTGAATTTTTGTGCCACCATCCTAACCAAGCTACCCCATAAGCTTTACTTGTGTAGGTGTGAGAGGGACATTCTTCGGTACCAATTCTACTACTTTCATGCTTGCACATTGAGTGAACTTGATCCACTCTTAACCTTTGGAATGGTAATTGGTATTGTCTTCTCACTCTTACACTTATATCTTGTTAAATGCTATGGATAGGAACATCATGTCGAACCCGGCATTCGAGGAGCACAATGACGACACGACAAACCACGTCACCAAGTTGCACTTCTTCGGCGCAAACAAGGCAATTACGCAAGCGCAACATGCCTTGAATGACCGCATCGACAACCTCGCCACCGACTTGCACGAATCCGAGGCGCACACACGGGACTACCTCGACACCAAGCTATCAAGCCAAATGGAGGAACTTCGGTCCTTGATGGTAAACCGCACTCCCTCTACTTCGACTACGTCAAGACGGCGCTCAAGCCGACACTCACCGGAGTACTCTTCCGATGCAAGCCCCCGGCGAGCACGTGTTCATCACCAAGACGAACACTCCGGCCCAAGTTCTCCACAAGGTCGTCACCGTCAAGACAATCCATTCCATGGCAATGGACTTCAAGATCGCGTCCGTGCTCGAGAACGTCGTCGCCAACAAGATCAAGATGCATTGGAGCAAGAACCACAACGCCAAGATAAAGAACAACGACGCCGAGAAGAAGAACAACATCGTCGTCATGAACGAGCGCTTGAGGTACATCGCGCTTTGCAAGAAGCTACTCGTGCCTTGGAGGAGCGCAACCGCCAAGCTCATTACGAGCAAGAAGCACTTCGCCAAGCACGACCAGAAGAAGCCAATCGCCAAGAGGAGCATCAAGAAAGGTGCAACCGAGTGCGTCCACCGCATCGCCGTCCTCAAGATCATCGTGTTGAACCCGACCATGAAGATGATCAAGAACAAGATCAACGTCAACACGCTCAAGGCAATGACAATGAAGATCCACCTCCAATTCAAGGATTTCGGCATCACAACTACAATGATGAACAACGCTTCGGCAAGCTCAAGTTCACAATGCCAAAGTTTGCCGGAAGCAATGATCCCGAAGACTACTTGTCATGGGCTCTCAAGGTTGACAAGATCTTTTGCCTCCACAACTATGATGAAGAGAAGAAGATAGCCATGGCTTCCCTTGAGTTCCAAGACTATGTTCTTATTTGGTGGGAACAAGTGATTGAGCGAAGAAGGGAGAGAGGTGAACCTCCTATCACCACTTGGGCCCAAATGAAGGATCTCATGCGAGCTCGTTTTGTGCCTACACATTACAACCGGGATCTCTTCAAGAAGCTCCAACAACTCAAGCAAGGAACCAAGTCGGTAGAAGAGTACTACCAAGAGATGGAGATTGCTATGATCCGAGCCAATGTCAAGGAAGATGACGAGCAAACAATGGCACGCTTCTTGAATGGCCTCAACTACCAAGTCAAGAAAATTGCCGACTTCCAACCATACTCCAACCTTCTAGAACTTGTGCATCAAGCAACCAAGGCGGAATGACAAGTGCAAGATGATTACAAGTACTCCAAGTTCTCTTCCAAGACCTATAGCTCAAGTGCCCAAGCTACTACGACAACATCTCCTTCAACTACGAAATCTACATCACCTACCGGCGACAAGTCAAGCTACAAGGACAAGACGACTTCGTCAAGCCGACCAACCTCAAGCACCTACAAGCCAAGGGCTTCATCCTCTACCCCAACACCGGATTCTACCGCCAAGACAAGCTCCATCAAGTGTTTCACGTGCCAAGGGCGAGGCCACAAGACCTTCGAATGCCCAACCAAACGCAACATGATCCTCCTCGACGATGGCACCTATGACTCTATGAGCGACGACGAGATGCAAGCTTTGGAGCAAGTGGCCATACACCGCCAAGTGAATGAAGATGAAGATTCGCAAATCTTTTGCAACAACGATTCGAGCCCCGCTCTCGTTGTCTCTAAAGTTTTGACGCTCCAACAACAAGAAGACGAGGACCAACGTTGCCACATCTTCCACACCAAGGCGGGCATCCAAGGAAAGTCCGTCAAGGTAATCTGAGGGAGTTGCCACAACTTGGCAAGTGAAGACCTTTGTTCCAAGCTACAGTTGGTCAAGAAAAAGCACCCTCGCCCCTACAAGGTCCAATGGCTTAGTGATTCCGGAACCCTCCAAGTTGACCACACTATGGAAGTTTCCTTCAAGATAGGCGCATATGAAGACACTATGGAGTGTGATGTGGTTCCAATCTCCGTTTGCCACCTCCTACTTGGTAGACCTTGGCAATTCGACCGTGGCGTCACACACAACGGTCGGACAAATCAATATAGCTTCAAGATGAAGGGCAAGCAATATGTGCTACGACCAATGACTCCAAGTCAAGTCATCGCCGACAAACAAGCTTCATCCCATCGTGGAGCTAGAAGTGAGAGAGTGATCCACCTCAAAGAGAGTGAGTGCCACAAGCCAAAAATGAGCGACTCCACGATGAGGGACATGAGAGATATAGTTCTTTTAGCCACCAAAAGAGATTTGAGGGATGTAAGTGAGAGCCCATCGACCGTTCTTCACTATGTACTTGTGTGCAAAGATGACGTCGTTCGGACTAACCCTTCACAACATCTTCCTCTTGTGTTATCTAAGTTGTTGCAGGAATTCACGGATGTGTTCCCTGATGAGCTACCTCCAGGACTACCGCCAAAACGAGGGATTGAACACCGCATCGACCTCAGCCCCGGAGCACCGCTTCCTAACAAGGCTCCCTACCGCGCCAACCCCGACGAAACAAAGGAAATACAAAGGCAAGTCCAAAAACTCCTAGATAAAGGGCATGTACGTGAGAGTTTGACTCCTTGTGCGGTTCCGGTCATTCTAGTGCCTAAGCATGATGGTACTATGCACATGTATTCCGATTGCCGTCCTATCAATGCTATCATCATTCGATACCGTCACCCCATTCCTCGCTTAGATGATATGCTTGATGAACTTAGTGGTGCCACTATATTTTCTAAAATTGTCTTAAAAAGTGGTTACTACCAAATCCGCATACAAGAGGGTGACGAGTGGAAAACTGCTTTTAGGACAAAATTTGGTCTCTTTGAATGGTTAGTTATGGCCATGGGCTTATCCGAAGCGCCGGGTACTTTTATGTGTGTTATGCATTATGTGTTGCGACCACTCATTGGATATTGTGTTGTGGTCTACTTTGATGACATTCTTGTCTTTAGCAAGTCTGTTGAGGAGCACGCTACACATGTTCGTGATGTTTTGCAAATCCTTCGGAAAGAACAACTCTATGCAAACATGGAGAAATGCACTTTTGGTGTTGAGAAGGTAGTTTTCCAAGGTTTTGTAGTATCTTCTAAGGGTGTTCATGTAGATGAAACTAAGATTGACGATATTAAAACTTGGCCCACACCAACGAACTTGCAACAAGTGCGTAGCTTCCTAGGACTAGCCGGTTTCTATCACCGTTTTGTCAAAGACTTTAGCACTATTGCATCACCTCTCCGTGCTTTGAGCAAGAAAAACACACCATTTATTTGGGGTCCTTCCCAAGACACCGCTCTCCATGAACTTAAAAATTTGCTCACTCATGCATCTTTGCTTGCTTTGCCCAATTTTGATAAAACATTTGAAGTGCATTGTGATGCTAGCGGTAATGGAATAGGTGGTGTGCTCATGCAAGACAAATGTCGTATCGCGTACTTTAGTGAGAAACTATCCGGCGCTCAACTTAACTACCCCATCTATGACAAGGAATTATATGCTTTGGTGAGAGTCCTACATGTCTGGGAACATTACTTGCGCCCTCATGAGTTTGTTATCCATACCGACCACGAAACGCTTAAGTATTTAAAGGGTCAAACTAAGTTGAACAAACGACATGCTAAATGGAGTGAATTCATTGAGTCCTTCCCTTATGTCATCAAATACATTAAGGGTAAGGAAAACATTGTGGCGGATGCTCTTTCCTGCAAATGCATGCTAGTTACTCAACTTGAATTGAATGTTGTTGGTTTTGAGCACATCAAAGACTTGTATGAGCCTGATGCCTATTTTGCTAATCCTTACGCTAAGTGCCAAGTGAAAACTTGTTGGGAGAACTATTATATGAAAGATGGCTATCTTATGCGTGCTAACAAATTGTGTATACCCGAGTCTTCTCTTCATTTGTTGCTTTTGCAAGAGGCTCACAGTGGAGGACTTATGGGCCACTTTGGACGCGACAAGACATATGCCACACTATCCAACAAGTACTTTTGGCCCAAGATGTTTCGTGATGTTACACGCTTCACCAACCGATGCTCTACATGCCGCAAAGCTAAGTCCAAGGCTCAATCTCATGGTCTTTATATGCCTCTACCTATACCTTTCCAACCTTGGGAAGACATTAGTATGGATTTTGTGCTTGGCTTGCCACGAACTAAAAATGGCCATGACTCCGTTTTTGTAGTTGTGGATCGCTTTTCCAAGATGTCTCATTTCATTCCATGTCACAAGATAGACGATGCTTCACATATTGCAAATTTGTTTTGTAGGGACATCTTGCGACTACATGGCGTTCCAAAGACCATTGTCTCGGATCGCGACGTCAAATTCTTGAGCTACTTTTGGAAGACCCTATGCGCCAAGCTCGGAATCAAGCTTCTATTCTCTTCGGCATATCACCCTCAAACCGATGGACAAACGGAGGTGACGAATCGGACACTTTCTACCCTACTTCGCGTGTTGATCAAGAAGAACATTAAGGAATGGGAAGATTGCCTCCCCATCGCCGAGTACGCCTACAATCGCGCAAGTCACTCCACCACCGGCAAGTCTCCGTTCGAAGTGGTCTACGGCTTCAATCCGTTATCCCCATTGGACATCCTACCTCTACCACTCCAAGAGCGCGTCAACATGGATGCAAGTGCAAGGGCAAGCTACATGAAGAAAATGCATGAAGATACAAGGCGCACGATCGAACGCCAAGTGGAGCGAGTCACTGCCAAGCGCAACACCAACAAGCACCCCACGGTGTTCAAGCCCGGTGATCTTGTGTGGCTACACCTCCGCAAGGACCGTTTCCCCACTAAGCGCAAGTCCAAGCTTCTTCCTCGCGCCGATGGACCATTCAAGGTAGTGGCGCACTACAACAACAATGCCTACAAGATCGACATTCCACGCGACAAGTACAACGTGAGCTACACATTCAACGTCACAGACCTATCTCCGTTCCATGGTGATGAAGATCTTGATCCGAGGACGGATCTCTCACAAGGGGGGGAGATGATGCGGAGCATCCCATGTACATCCCCATGGACCCATCATCAACACCTCAAGCTCCAAGTGGTCCCTTGACGAGAGCCCGCGCACGTGCCATAGAATCCGAGGTGACATCTCTCCTTAGTGAATTCCCATGTGATACTTTCGGAACGTGGATCCCAACTCAAGAAGAGACAATTTGCGTGCTTAGGTACCAAGAAGAAGGAAGGAAGCAAGAGAGACACCAAGAACAAGGAGAGGGATTTGCAACAGCCTAGGAATTAGGGGTACAACTGGTCCACCACCGGTCAACCACCGCTCCACCGGTACAACCAGTCCACCACCGCCCAACAACCGCTCCGAATGGGCCAAGTTTCTGTTCTGGTGCGGTTCAAGACCGGTACTACCCCGGATGTTCCGCTTAATGTCTCAAGACCGGTACAACCGGTCCAAGCTCTGGTACAACCGCCCCTTCGCTGCGGAATAGAAGGAGTTACGACTCGTGTACCCCCCAATTATCCCCTAGACTATATGTACCCTTCCTCTACCTCCGTCCTAGGGTTAGCTTGTGTTTAGCAAATACTCTTTGTTGAGCCTAGCTCCATTACTTCCTCCTCTTGTGGAGTTGCCCTCCACCGGAGAAGATCCAAGCGATGCCAAGGCCCCTCTAGAGGGAAGATCTCACGAGATTCAAGGCCTCCTCCCCGGAGTGAGGAAGAACTACCGGTTACTTGTATCCGTCCGTTGTTTGTGGATCTAACTACCTCGTGTGTTTGCTTATTCTCAATGGATGTGTGATCTAAGTTTGTCCATGAGCTTGCGTTTTCTCTCGTGATTTCTCCCTTTTCCCCCTCCAAGTGTGAAAAGATCGACGCACACGGGCGTGCCCCGTATCAACAAGTGCCTAAGCAAGATAGTAGTATGCGCATGTGTTCCGATTGCCGTCCTATCAATGCTATCACCATTCGATACCGTCATCCCATTCCTCGCTTAGATGATATGCTAGATGAACTTAGTGGTGCCACTTTATTTTCTAAGATTGACTTAAAAAGTGGTTACTACCAAATTCGCATACAAGAGGGTGATGAGTGGAAGACTGCTTTTAAGACAAAATTTGGTCTCTCTGAATGGTTGGTTATGCCCATGGGCTTATCCGAAGCACCGGGTACTTTCATGTGTGTTATGCACTATGTTTTGCGACCCCTCAGAGGATATTGTGTTGTGGTCTATTTTGATGATATTCTTGTCTTTAGCAAGTCTCTTGAGGAGCATGCTACACATGTTTGTGATGTTTTGCAAATCCTTAGGAAGGAACAACTCTATGCAAACATGGAGAAATGCACATTTGGTGCTGAGAATGTAGTTTTCTTAGGTTTTGTAGTATGTTCTAAGGGCGTTCATGTAGATGAAACTAAGATTGATTCTATTAAAACTTGGCCAAAACCGACGAATTTGCAACAAGTGCGTAGCTTCCTAGGACTAGCCGGTTTCTATCGCCGTTTTGTGAAAGACTTTAGCACTATTGCATCTCCTCTTCATGCTTTGAGCAAGAAAAATGCACCATTTATGGGTCCTTCCCAAAACACCGCTTTCCATGAACTTAAAAATTTGCTCACTCATGCACCTTTGCTTGCTTTGCCCAACTTTGATAAAACATTTGAAGTGCATTGTGATGCTAGTGGTAATGGGATAGGTGGTGTGCTTATGCAAGAGAAGCGTCCTATTGCGTACTTTAGCGAGAAACTATCCGGCGCTCAACTTAACTACCCCATCTATGACAAAGAATTGTATGCCTTGGTGAGAGTTTATATGTGTGGGAACACTACTGGCGAGCCCATGAGTTTGTTATTCACACCGACCATGAAACGCTTAAGTACTTAAAGGGTCAAACCAAGTTGAATAAACGGCATGCTAAATGGAGTGAATTTATTGAGTCCTTCCCTTATGTCATCAAATATATTAAGGGTAAGGAAAACGTTGTGGCGGATGCTCTTTCCCGCAAATGCATGCTAGTTACTCAACTTGAATTGAATGTTGTTGGTTTTGAGCACATCAAAGACTTGTATGAGCATGATTCTTATTTTGCTAATCCTTATGTTATGTGCCAAGTGAAAACTTGTTGGGAGAACTATTATATGAAAGATGGCTATCTTATGCGTGCTAACAAACTTTGTATACCCGAGTCTTCTCTTTGTTTGTTGCTTCTGCAAGAGGCTCACGGTGGAGGACTTATGGGTCATTTCGGACGCGACAAGACGTATGCCACGCTATCCAACAAGTATTTTTGGCCCAAGATGTTCCGTGATGTTGCACGTTTCACCAACCGATGCTCGACATGCCGCAAAGCTAAGTCCAAAGCTCAATCCCATGGTCTTTATATGCCCCTCCCTATACCTTTCCAACCTTGGGAAGACATTAGTATGGATTTTGTGCTTGGTTTGCCACGAACAAAAAATGGCCATGATTCCATTTTTGTCGTTGTGGACCGCTTTTCCAAGATGGCTCATTTCATTCCATGTCACTAGATAGACGATGCTTCACATATTGCCAATCTCTTTTGTAGGGACATCTTGCGACTACATGGCGTCCCCAAGACCATTGTCTCGGATCGCGACGTCAAGTTTTTGAGCTACTTTTGGAAGACCCTATGCGCCAAGCTCGGAATCAAGCTTCTTTTCTCTTCGGCATACCATCCTCAAACCGATGGACAAACGGAGGTGACGAACCAGACGCTATCTACTCTACTCCACGTGTTGATCAAGAAGAACATCAAGGAATGGGAAGAATGCCTCCCCATCGTCGAGTACGCCTATAATCACGCAAGTCACTCCACCACCGGGAAGTCTCCTTTCGAAGTGGTCTACGGCTTCAACCCGTTGTCCCCATTGGACATCCTTCCTCTACCACTCCAAGAGCGCGTCAACATGGACGCAAGTGCAAGGGCAAGATACATCAAGAAAATGCATGAAGACACAAGGCGCACTATTGAACGTCAAGTGGAACGCGTCACCAACAAGCGCAACGTCAACAAGCACCCCATGGTGTTCAAGCCCGGTGATCTTGTGTGGCTACACCTACGCAAGGACCGCTTCCCCAACGGACGCAAGTCCAAGCTACTCCCTCGAGCCGACGGCCCCTTCAAGGTGTTGGCCCGCTACAACAACAATGGCTACAAGATTGACTTCCCCCGCGACAAGTACAACGTGAGTGACACCTTCAATGTCAAGGATCTATCCCCTTTTCATGGTGATGAAGATCTTGATCCGAGGACGGATCTTCCCCAAGGGGGGGGAGGGGGAGATGAGTCGGAGCATCCCTCCATCATCCCCATGAAGTCTACACCATCAAGTGGTCCCATGACAAGAGCCCGTGCACGCCCTATGGAAGTCGAGGTGACATCTCTCCTTGCTCAACCACCGTTTGATCCACTTGAGACATGGTCACTACCTCAGACGGAAGTCCTCTGTATACTCAGGTGCCCGGACGTGAGACATGCAAGAGGACACGAAGGATGTCAAGCGTGGAGGAACAAGGGAGGAGCTGCGACAAGATCTAGCTCTCGGACGTCCGGACAGTCTCGGACGATCGACGCGCCTCGGACGTCCGACGCCTGGAGACCGACCAGCCCGAAGGCCACCAGGACACTCCAGCGCCCGGACGACCGACACAGGCCGGACGACCGACACGCTCCAGCGCCCGGACGACCGAGCCAGCCCGGGAATCCAACGCCAGCTACCCCAAGCCGAATCCTTGGAAATCCGAAGACATCCGGACGACCGGGCTTCGAACGTCCGACGCGTCCCGGAAATCCGAGAACCCCGTTCCAGAGCCGAAACCTCGGACGACCTGACACCTCCGGACGTCCGGACCGCCGTGAAGCCTCGGACGTCCGACAGCGTCCGGATGTCCGGACCCTGTCTGTGCACGGACCCGCGGGTAGTGGCCCTTGTACCCCTTCCTTTCGCCTAGGACTATATAAACTCCTCTTTCCCCTCTTTCTAGGGTTAGCTATTGTTTGGCAAAAGACTTTGTTGAGCATAGCTCCATCACTTCCTTCTCCCTAGGACATTATCCTCTATTGAGAGAAGATCCAAGCGATGCCAAGGCCCCTCTAAGGGCAGATCCCACGGGATTCAAGACCTCCTCCTCCGGAGCGACAAGACTATCGTTACTTGTATCCTTTTGTTGATTGTGGACCGTGATACTCGTGTGATTCTAGTGGATGTGTGATCGAAGGTTGTCCTTGAGTGTTTGATTTTCCTCTCGTGTTTCTCTTGCGTTCTTCGTGTTCCTCGTGAGATCCCCTCCAATTCGTGAAAGATCGACGCACATGGGCGTGCCCCGTATCAAGTTGGAAACAAAGTTTGCCCCAAAACTGCTCAATAACTAACTCTTCCGTGGCAAGGACAAAATAAATTTTAGCTATCCAATCCATCCTTAAAAAATGTCGTTCATTGAATTTTCCCAAATTAGTTCCCCATATTCGACATCTGGTAGAGAATTTGCCGTAAAACCTACCATACAGGAGTCGAAAACAAAGTTTGTCTGAATACTCCTCGATAACTACCTCTTCCGTGGCAAGGACACAATAACTTTTAGGTATCCAGACCATCCTTAAAAAATATCTTTCACATAATTTTCCCAAATTAAGTCCCCATATACGACATCTAGTAGACAATTCTCCCTAAAACCAACCATACATGAGTCAAAAACAAAGTTTACCCGAAAACTCCTCGATAACTACCTCTTCCGTGGCAAGGGCATAATTACTTTTAGCTATCCAAATCATCATTCAAAAATGTCGTTCACAGAACTTTCCTAAATTAAGTCCCCATATACGCCATCTGGTAGACAATTTTCCCTAAAACCAACCATACACGAGTCGGATATAAAGTTTGCCCGAGAACTCCTCGATAACTCCCTCTTCCGTGGCAAGGCCATAATAACTTTTGTGCTATATAGACCATCCTTAAAAAATGTCGTTCAAATAATGTTCCCAAATTAGGTTGCCATAAACGACATCTGGTAGAGAATTTTCCCTAAAACCTATCATACAGGAGTCAGAAACAAAGTTTGCCCCAAAACTCCACGATAACTTCCTCTTCCGTGGCAAGGACAAAATAAAATTTAGCTATCCACTCCATCCTTAAAAAATGTCGTTCATAGAATTTTCCCAAATTAGTTTCCCATATACGACATCTGGTAGAGAATTTGCCGTAAAACCAACCATACACGAGTCGAAAACAAAATTTGCCCGAGAACTCCTCGATAAGTACCTCTTCCTTGTCAAGGAGACAATAACTTTTAGGTATCCAATTTTCCCAAATTAAGTCCCCATATACGACATCTAGTAGACAATTTGCCCTAAAACCTACCATACACGAGTCGAAAACAAAGTTTGCTTGAAAACTCCTCGATAACTACCTCTTTCGTGGCCTGGCCAAAATAAAAAAATTCTATATAGACCATCCTTAAAAAATGTGGTTCACAGAAGTTTCCCAAATTTGGTCCCCATATACGACATCTGGTAGAGAATTTGACCTAAAACCTACCATGCAGGAGTCGGAAACAAAGTTTGCCCGAAAACTCCTCGATAACTACCTCTTCTGTGGCACGGACATAATTACTTTTAGCTATCCAAACCATCATTCAAAAATGCCGTTCATAGAATTTTCCCAAATTAGGTCCCCATATACGCCATCTGGTAGACAATTTTCCCTAAAACCAACCATACACGTGTCGAATACAAAGTTTTCCCAAGAACTCCTCGATAACTACCTCTTTCGTGGCAAGGCCAAAATAACCTTTTTACTATATAGACCATCCTTAAAAAATGTTGTTCACGGAGTTTCCCAAATTAGGTCCCCATATACGACATCTGGTAGAGAATTTGACCTGAAACCTACTATACAGGAGTCGGAAACAAAGTTTGCCCAAAAACTCCTCGATAACTACCTCTTCCGTGGCAAGGACATAATTACTTTTAGCTATCCAAACCATCATTCAAAAATGCCGTACGTAGAATTTTCCCAAATTAGGTCCCCACATGCGCCATTTGGTAGACTATTTTCCCTAAAACCAACCATACACGAGTCGGATACAAAGTTTGCCCGAGAACTCCTCGATAACTACCTCTTCCGTGGCATGGCCAAAATAAGTTTTTTGCTATATAGACCATCCTTAAAAAATGTTGTTCAAATAATTTTCCCAAATTAGGTCGCCATGAACGACATGACATGTGTTGATGGTCCTTTTAAGGTGTTAGAGAAAATAAATGATAATGCATATAAACTTGAGCTGCCTACAGATTTTGGGGTTAGTCTCACTTTTAACATTGCAGTTTTGAAGCCTTATTTGGGTGAGGATGATGAGCTTCCGTCGAGGACGACTTCAGTTCAAGAAGGGGAGGATGATGAGGACATCCCTACTAATGTTACACCCACATCCCCACTAGCTACACATATTGGACCAGTAACTAGAGCCCGCGCACGCCAACTAAATTATCAGGTACTTTCGTTTCTTGGAAATCCTTCTAATATTCATGAACATATGATGCTGCCTAAATTAGATACTTTTGTTTTACTTCTGAATGAAGGTCCTAGCATGGACAAGAAGGATGGCCACTGGAGCGGGATCAAGCATGGAGAAGGAGGTGCGCGCACGGGAAGGAACAATGGACTTTCCGGTGGTGATTTTCGCACTTTGAAGCCACCATAAGGAGTGCTTGGAGGCTTGGACGAAATATACAACATGCCACTTCATAAATTTCGTCCATAGGCTATTATAGGTGCTGCGTCATCTTATTTTTGGGCCAGGCCCATGTAATTTCTAAATACCATATTAGAGGCTGTTTTTAGAGTCCGTATGTGTGGGGAAACGGAGTTAGGGTTGGTTTCGGACCCCTCCTCCAAGGGGCCACGGAATCCTCCTCTATTACCCCATATATACAGCCCTTAGGGCATCGTTTTAGACTTGGGTTTTGTTTAGATTGAAAGTTAGCCATAGCTGCAATTTAGCGTTCTTCGTTTGTGTTCCACGACCAGACAAAGGCGTCACAGAACCCCACTTTCATCAATAAAGCTTTCCTCTTATATTCGCAATATCCAGATTGCAATCTTAGTTTCTTGCTTGTTCTTCGTTTGCTTGCAGAAAACAGACCCTCGTGGTCAGGTTGATCATGCTCCGGTGTGGTCAATAACCTCTCGGAGTTGGTTTAGCGATTGCTAAGGCGCGACGTCCTCGCACGTTCGTAGTCGGATCGTCAAAGTCGACTCTACCATAAATGATAGCCACATCTCATCGAAATACAGGGACAACTTTTCCTCTATCAAGTGGTATCAGATTTCCAGGTTGCTCAGTGAGATTTTAACAGTTTTCGTAGTTAGATCACATCTGTTCTTCATACCTATAGTCCACGAAAAAGCCACAAAAAAATTAGGGTTAGTTCATCATATCCGAACCAATCTGAGCCGTTGCATAATCTTTTCAGTGTTTTTGCTTTGTTGAATATGCGGTTGCATCGTCGTGTCGAGTTGCTAGTCTTAGGGTTTAGTCCTTTAGAGTTTCGAGTTCTGTTCACAAGTTGTCACGCCGCCACCGCACCATCATCACCGCTGCCATATACCATCACACACCATCGTTGTCCTCCTTGCCATATATCACCACCCACCATCACCATATCCGTTGCCATATATCTCCACCACATATCCGCTGCCATATATCTCCACGACATATCCGCCACCAATCCGAGTCCATCCCATACTCGGATTGATTTCGAGATCCCTTTGATTTTATTTTCGCGTTTCCTTGCCTGAGTAGGTCTCGAAAAAAAAAGAGTCTGGCACAGTTTTCACAGCACTTTTTTGGCCAAAATTTCGGTGGGTGAATTTTATTTTCCCTATCCTAATTTTAGGCTTTTTGGAGCATTTTGAGACACTCGCCATCATAGTGATTTTTGTCGCAATTTTTGGTCGTCGCAGCCCCGAATCGCTCCAGAAAAGAAATTAGTCAAATTTTTTTCTTGCCTATCCTGTTTTTAGACCTTCGGAAGAGTTTTGAGACACTCGGCATTATAGTGATTTTCTGAGCAAAATAAAGAGTGCCAAAAAAAGAGGCGCCAAAAAAAGTTCAGAGTGTGCTCTTCCCGTGTTTACGTGCAGCGCCGTGATTTTGTTGGTGTTCTAGGCTCGCGTCTCTAGCACAGTCTAGCCTAGGACCAGCACAATACCGTCGTTGAGCGTTTATTCAACTTTGCATCTCTGAACTTATTATTGCTGACCCCTTTTGCTACCATATATAAGCCATCCCAGGTACACATACATCTACGTCGTGTGTTGACACCACCTGGGAATCGCTCTATCCAAGCTTTGAGAGTTTTTGACTACAACGGTTGCTGATCACCACCTGCTGCTGGGTAAGAACTGGTAAGAATTTGAGATTTGCTTGACGGATTTGTGACACACCACCACCACTTCCTAGAAGTCTGTAGGTTCATATTGTGTGTTCCTATTGCTGCTAATTATGATAGGATCACAAGCCGACGAGATCAACTGGGACGGCATGACGATCAAGAAGCTCCATGATAATTTTCAGCAAATGATGGCTGACCAGTGATAAGACGTCGTGACCAGCCTTGGAGAGGCCATGGAGAAGCTACGTGCTTTGGAGAAGACATTCGACACCAAGCTAGATGCTAAGTTCAATGAGGTGCTTGCACGTCTACCTCCACCAGCTGTACTTGTCGTACCTCGGCAACAACAACATCAACAACGCCCAAATTTCGCGGGACGAGCGCAACATGTGCCTCTCGACCAAGGCCAATATTCTGGTGCCATTGCTACTGCTGAAGCTTCTGTGGCTGCTGCTGCTGCTGCTACTGTCGTTGAGCAGAATGACGATTTTGATGGTGATTATGATGATGAGGGAGAGGTTGCTCCCGATCAGCCCCAGGGGCAACCACCACCACAAGCACCGGGTCGTCCACATGTTTACAATCGCAACGGTAGGGCTGCACCACCACCTCAGGTACGGGATCATGATCATCTCCCTAAGATAAAATTGAATGTTCCAACATTTGAGGGTAGATATGTTCCTGATATATATCTTACTTGGGAGTTAGAAACAGAAGTTTTACATGCTTACAATTTCCTGAGGATAGACGTGTTGCTGCTCCTGTTTGTGCTTTTACTTGTTTTGCTTGTGTTTGGTGGTCTGAACATTGTAGAATACATCATGATAATATTCCTACTACGTGGGCTGCTTTGAAAACTGCTATGCGTAATCGTTGGGTTCCACCATATTATCAACGTGAATTGCTTCAAAATTTGCAGTGTTTAAGACAAGGAATTTTTTTATAGAGGAATATTATCAGGAATTACAAACTGGCATGATTAGATGTGGTATTTTTGAGGAGAATGAAGCTATGCTTGCACGTTTTATGGGTGGATTAAATAGAGATAATCAGACTATATTAGAGTATAAGGAGTATAACACTATCACTCGTTTATTCCATCTTGCTTGCAAAGCTGAACGTGAAGTGCGGGATCGACAGGCATTGGCAAGAACTAATTTTTCTGCAGGTCGCACTTCATCATGGACGCCACTTACCCCATCTACGTCCACACGTCCTGCTGCAGCACCGCCTACTTCAGCCACCAACTCCAACCGAGATACCAGGAAACAGGCCCCCGCCCCACCCTCCGCGAGGAGCACACCTTCCGGGCCTGCACAGAGCTCTTCTTCTTCCATTGCATCAACGGGGCAAACACATGAGATTATATGTCGTTGTTGGAAGGGTGGAGGTCACTATGCGAGAGAATGCCCTTCCAAGCGTGTGATGATTGTTACCGAGGATGGTGGATATGACTCCGCTAGTGATTATGATGAGGAGACCCTGGCTCTTATTGCGAGTGAAGAACAAGGTGTAGAGGAGACTGAACAAGAGACACACTACATGGCTGCTGACTACGGTGACAGGTATGAAAGTTTAGCTGCTCAACGTGTTCTGAGTGTGCAGGTTACATAGGCTGAGCAAAATCAGAGGCACAACTTGTTCCATACAAAGGGAGTTGTGAAGGAGCGTTCTGTTCGCGTCATCATCGATGGAGGGAGTTGCAACAACTTGGCTAGCATGGAGATGGTGGAGAAGTTGTCTCTAACCACCAGACCACATCCTCATCCTTATTACATCCAATGGTTCACCAACAGTGGCAAGGTTAAGGTAACACGTACTGTTCGTGTGCACTTTAGCATTGCTACATATTCTGATTATGTTGATTGTGATGTGGTACCCATGCAAGCATGCTCCGTTTTACTTGGTAGAGCATGGCAATTTGATAAATATTCTGTACACCATGGTAGGACGAATCAGTATACTCTTCTTCATAAAGATAAAAATATAACTTTGCTTCCTATGTCTCCCGAACATATTATGAAAGATGACATTGCTAGATCTAGTAAAGCAAAACAGAAGCAAAGTGAGAGTGAAAATCAGATTGTGGCAAAGGAATTTGAGCAACATAATAAGCCTAATAAACAATCATCTAGTTTTGCATCTGAAATAAAATTGAAGACTGGTTGTTTACTTGCCACTAAATCTGATATTACTGATTTGGATGTTACTACATCTGTTTGCTATGCTTTTGTATGCAAAGAGGTATTATTTTCATTCGAGGACATGCCTCCCTCTTTTCCTCCTGCTGTCGCTAACATTTTGCAGGAGTTCGCTGACGTCTTTCCACAAGACGTGCCACCGGGATTACCACCTATTCGAGGGATTTAGCATCAGATTGACTTAATTCCCAGTGCATCGTTGCCCAACCGTGTGCCATACCGTACCAATCCAGAGGAGACTAAGGAGATTATGCATCAAGTACAGGAGCTGCTCGACAAAGGTTATATACGCGAATCCCTTATTCCTTGTGCTGTTCCTATTATTCTAGTGCCTAAAAAGGATGGTACATCACGTATGTGTGTTGATTGTAGAGGCATTAATAATATTACTATTTGTTATCGTCATCTTATTCCTAGGCTAGATGATATGCTTGATGAATTAAGTGGCCCTACAATTTTCTCCAAAGTTGATTTGCGTAGTGGATACCATCAAATCCGTATGAAATTGGGAGATGAATGGAAAACAGTATTTAAAACTAAGTTTGGATTATATGAGTGGTTAGTCATGCCTTTTGGGTTAACTAATGCACCTAGCACTTTCATGAGATTAATGAACAAGGTTTTACGTGCTTTCATTGGACGATTTGTGGTAGTCTATTTTGATGATATACTGATTTATAGTAGATCTTTGGAGGAACATTTGGAACATTTGCGTGCTGTTTTTATTGCTCTATGTGATGCACGTTTGTTTGGTAACCTTCGGAAGTGCACCTTTTGCACCGACCGAGTATCTTTTCTTGGCTATGTTGTTACTCCACAGGGTATTGAAGTTGACAAAGCCAAGATTGAAGCTATTGAGAGTTGGCCGCAACCCAAAACGGTCACACAATTGAGGAGTTTTCTTGGACTCGCTGGTTTCTATAGGCATTTTGTGAGGGATTTCAGCACCATTGCTGCACCTCTAAATGAGCTTACAAAGAAGGATGTGCCTTTTGTTTGGGGTACCGCACAGGAAGAAGCCTTCACGGTATTGAAAGATAAGTTAACACATGCTCCATTACTCCAACTTCCTGATTTTAATAAGACTTTTGAGCTTGAATGTGATGCCATTGAAATTGGATTAGGAGGTGTGTTATTACAAGATGGTAAACCTGTTGGATACTTTTCTAAAAAATTGAGTCTGAATTATTCTACTTATGATAAGGAATTATACTACTTATGATAAGGAATTATATGCTCTTGTTCGGACTTTGGAAATATGGCAACATTATTTATGGCCGAAAGAATTTGTTATACATTCTGATCATGAATCTTTGAAATGTATTAAAAGTCAAGCAAAACTGAACCGTAGACATGCTAAATGGGTTGAATTCATTGAAACTTTCCCTTATGTCATTAAACACAAGAAGGGTAAAGAAAATGTTATTGCTGATGCATTGTCTCGTCGTTATACTATGCTTTCACAAGTTGACTTCAAAATATTTGGTTTGGAGACCATCAAAGATCAATATATGCATGATGCTGAATTTAAAGATGTGTTGGAGAATTGTAAAGAAGGGAGAATATGGAAAAAGTTCGTCATTATTGATGGACTTGTGTTCCGTGCTAACAAGCTATGCATTCCAGCTCGGCTTTTGTTGTTACAGGAGGCGCACGGAGGAGGATTAGTGGGACACTTTGGGGTGAAGAAGACAGAGGATGTACTTGCTACACATTTCTTTTGGCCAAAGATGAGACGGGATGTTGAGCGTTTTGTTGCTCGCTGCACTACATGTCAAAAAGCTAAGTCACGACTCAATCCTCATGGTTTATATATGCCTTTGCCTGTACCTAGTGTTCCTTGGGAGGATATATCTATGGACTTTGTTTTAGGTTTACCTCGAACAAAGAAGGGGAGGGATAGCATATTTGTTGTCGTGGATATATTTTCGAAAATGGCACACTTCATACCATGTCATAAAAGCGATGATGCTGCTAATGTTGTTGATTTGTTCTTTCGTGAAATTATTCGCTTGCATGGTGTGCCAAATACAATTGTTTCAGATCGTGATGCTAAATTTCTTAGCCACTTTTTGAGATGTTTATGGGCTAAGTTGGGGTCTAAACTGCTTTTTAGTACTACATGTCACCCCCAAACTGAAGTAGTGAATAGATTATTGTCCACTATGCTTAGGGCTGTTTTGAAGAATAACCTAAAAATGTGGGAAGAATGCTTGCCTCATATTGAATTTTCTTATAATCGTTCGCTGCATTCTACTACTAAGATGTGCCCTTTTGAAGTTGTATATGGTTTCTTACCTCGTGCACCTATTGATTTGTTGCCTTTTCCATCTTCGGAGAAGGTTAATTTTGATGCTAAAGAACATGCTGAATTGATATTAAAGATGCATGAGTTAACTAAAGACAACATTGAGCGTATGAATGCTAAATATAAACTTGCTGGAGATAAGGGTAGAAAACATGTTGTCTTTGCACTTGGAGATCTTGTTTGGTTACATTTGCGTAAGGATAGGTTTCCTGAATTGCGCAAGTCAAAGCTAATGCCACGTACTGATGGTCCTTTTAAGGTGTTAGAGAAAATAAATGATAATGCATATAAACTTGAGCTGCCTGCAGATTTTGGGGTTAGTCCCACTTTTAACATTGCAGATTTGAAGCCTTATTTGGGTGAGGATGATGAGCTTCCGTCGACGACGACTTCAGTTCAAGAAGGGGAGGATGGTGAGGACATCCCTTCTAATGTTACACCCACATCCCCACCAGCTACACATATGGGACCATTTACTAGAGCCCGTGCACGCCAACTAAATTATCAGGTACTTTAGTTTCTTGGAAATCCTTCTAATGTTCATGAACATATGATGCTGCCTAAATTAGATACTTTTGTTTTAATTATGAATGAAGGACCTAGCATGGACAAGAAGGATGGACACTGGAGCGGGATCTAGCATGGAGAAGGAGGTGCGCGCACGGGAAGGAACAACGGACTTTCAAGTGGTGATTTTCGCACTTTGAAGCCACCATAAGGAGTGCTTGGATGCTTGGACGAAATATACAACATGCGACATCATAAATTTCGTCCATAGGCTATTATAGGTGCTGCATCACCTTATTTTTGGACCAGGCCCATGTAATTTCGAAATACCATATTAAAGGCTGTTTTTAGAGTCCGTATGTGTGGGGAAACGGAGTTAGGGTTGGTTTCAAACCCCTCCTCCAAGGGGCCACGAAATCCCCCTCTATTCCCCATATATACAACCCTTAGGGCGTCGTTTTAGACTTGGTTTTTGTTTAGATTGAAAGTTAGCCATAGCTGCAACTTCGCGTTCTTCGTTTGCTTGCAGGAAACACACCATCCTTAACGATAGCCACATCTCATCGAAAGACAGGGACAACTTCGCCTCTATAATGAGGTCCCCATATACGCCATCTGGTAGATAATTTTCCCTAAAACCAACCATACACGAGTCGGATACAAAGTTTGCCCGAGAACTCCTCGATAACTCCCTCTTCCATGGCAAGGCCAAAATAACTTTTTTTGCTATATAGACCATCCTTAAAAATGTCATTCAAATAATTTTCCCAAATTAGGTTACCATAAACGACATCTGGTAGAGAATTTTTCCTAAAACCTATCATACAGGAGTCGGAAACAAAGTTTGCCCCAATACTCCTCGATAACTACCTCTTCCGTGGCAAGGACAAAATAAATTTTAGCTATCCAATCCATCCTTAAAAAATGTCGTTCATAGAATTTTCCAAAATTAGTTCCCCATATACGACATCTGGTAGAGAATTTGCCGTAAAACCTACCATACAAGAGTCGGAAACAAAGTTTGTCCAAAAACTCCTCGATAACTACCCGTTCTGTGGCAAGGACATAATAACTTTTAGGTATCCAGACCATCCTTAAAAATGCCTTTCACAGAATTTTCCCAAATTAAGTCCCCATATACGACATCTAGTAGATAATTCTCCCTAAAACCAACCATACACGAGTCAAAAACAAAGTTTGCCCGAAAACTCCTCGATAACTACCTCTTCCGTGGCAAGGACATAATTACTTTTAGCTATCCAAACCATCATTCAAAAATGGCATTCAGAGAATTTTCCCAAATTAAGTCCCCATATACACCATCTGGTAGACAATTTTCCCTAAAACCAACCATACACGAGTCGGATATAAAGTTTGCCCGAGAACTCCTCGATAAATCCCTCTTCCGTGGCAAGGCCAAAATAACATTTTTGCTAAATAGACCATCCTTAAAAAATGTCGTTCAAATAATTTTCCCAAATTAGGTTGCCATAAACGACATCTGGTAGAGAATTTTTCCTAAAACCTATCATACAGGAGTTAGAAACAAAGTTTGCCCCAAAACTCCTCGATAACTACCTCTTCCGTGGCAAGCACAAAATAAAATTTAGCTATCCACTCCATCCATAAAAAATGTCGTTCATAGAATTTTCCCAAATTAGTTCCCCATATACGACATCTGGTAGAGAATTTGCCGTAAAACCTACCATACAGGAGTGGGAAACAAAGTTTGCCCGAAAACTCCTTGGTAACTACCTATTCCGTGGCAAGGACATAATAACTTTGAGGTATCCAATTTTCCCAAATTAAGTCCCCATATACGACATCTAGTAGACAATTTTCCCTAAAACCTACCATACACGAGTTGAAAACAAAGTTTGCCAGAAAACTCCTCGATAACTACCTCTTTCGTGGCATAGCCAAAATAAAATTTTCTATATAGACCATCCTTAAAAAATGGGGTTCACAGAAGTTTCCCAAATTCGGTCCCCATATACGACATCTGGTAAAGAATTTGACGTAAAACCTACCATACAGGAGTCGGAAACAAAGTTTGCCCGAAAACTGCTCGATAACTACATCTTCTGTGGCAAGGACATAATTACTTTTAGCTATCCAAACCATCATTCAAAAATGCCGTTCATTGAATTTCCAAAATTAGGTCCCCATATACGCCATCTTGTAGACAATTTTCCCTAAAACCAACCATACACGAGTCGAATACAAAGTTTGCCCGAGAACTCCTCGATAACTACCTCTTTCATGGCAAGGCCAAAATAACTTTTTTACTATATAGACCATCCTTAAAAAATGTTGTTCACAGAAGTTTCCCAAGTTAGGTCCCCATATACGACATCTGGTAGAGAATTTGACCTGAAACCTACCATACTGGAGTCGAAAACAAAGTTTGCCTGAAAACTCCTCAATAACTACCTCTTCCGTGGCAAGGACATAATTACTTTTAGCTATCCAAACGATCATTCAAAAATGCCGTACATAGAATTTTCCCAAATTAGGTCCCCATATGCGCCATTTGTTAGACAATTTTCCCTACAACCAACCATACACGAGTTGGATACAAAGTTTGCCCGAGAACTCCTTGATAACTACCTCTTCCGTGGCAAGGCCAAAATAACCTTTTTGCTATATAGACCATCCTTAAAAAATGTTGTTCAAATAATTTTCCCAAATTAGGTCGCCATAAACGACATCTGGTAGAGAATTGTTTCCTAAAACCTATCATAGAGGAATCAGAAAAAAAGTTTGCCCCAAAACTCCTCGATAAGTACCTCTTCCGTGGCAAGGACAAAATAAATTTTAGCTATCCAATCCATCATTAAAAAATGTCGTTCATAGAATTTTCCCAAATTTGTTCCCCATATATGACATCTGGTAGATAATTTGCCGTAAAACCAACCATACACGAGTCGAAAACAAAGTTTGCCCGAAAAATCCTAGATAAGTATCCTTGGCAAGGAGACAATAACTTTTAGGTATCCAGACCATCCTTAAAAAATGTCTTTCACAGAATTTTCCCAAATTAAGTCCCCATATACGACATCTAGTAGACAATTCTCCCTAAAACCAACCATACATGAGTCGAAAACAAAGTTCGCCCAAAAACTCTTCGATAACTACCTCTTCCGTGGCATGGCCAAAATAAAGAATTTCTATATAGACCATCCTTAAAAAATGTTGTTCATAGAAGTTTCCCAAATTAGGTCCCCATATACGACATCTGGTAGAGAATTTGACCTAAAACCTACCATACAGGAGTCGGAAACAATGTTTGCCCGAAAACTCCTCGATAACTACATCTTCCGTGACAAGGACATAATTACTTTTAGCTATCCAAACCATCACTCAAAAATTTCGTTCACAGAATTTTCCCAAATTAAGTCCCCATATATGGCATCTGGTAGACAATTTTCCCTAAAACCAACCATAGACGAGTCAGATATAAAGTTTGCCCGAGAACTCCTCGATAACTCCCTCTTCCATCGCAAGGCTAAAATAACTTTTTTGCTATATAGACCATCCTTAAAAAATGTTGTTCAAATAATTTTCCCAAATTAGGTTGCCATAAACGACATCTGGTAGATATTTTTGCCTAAAAGCTATCATACAGGAGTCAGAAACAAAGTTTGCCCCAAAACTCCTCAATAACTACCTCTTCCGTGGCAAGGCCAAAATAACTTTTTTGCTATATAGACCATCATTAAAAAATGTCGTTCAAATAATTTTCCCAAATTAGGTTGCCATAAACGTCATCTGGTAGAATTTTTTCCTAAAACCTATCATACAGGAGTCAGAAACAAAGTTTTCCCCAAAACTCCTTGATAACTACCTCTTTCGTGGCAAGGACAAAATAAATTTTAGCTGTCCACTCCATCCTTAAAAAATGTCGTTCATAGAATTTTCCCAAATTAGTTCCCCATATATGACATCTGGTAGAGAATTTGTCGTAAAACCTACCATACAGGAGTCAGAAACAAAATTTGCCGAAAACTCCTCGATAACTACCTATTCTGTGGCAAGCACATAATAACTTTGAGGTATCCAGACCATCCTTAAAAAATGTCTTTCACAGAATTTTCCCAAATTAAGTGCCCATATACGACATCTAGTAGACAATTTTCCCTAAAACCAACCATACACGAGTCGAAAACAAAGTTTGCACAAACACTCCTCGATAACTACCTCTTCCGTGGCATGGCCAAAATAAATTTTTGCTATTTAAACCATCTGATATGGGGCACGCCCGTGTGCGTCGATATTTCACAAATTGGAGGGGATCTCACGAGGAACACGAAGGACGCAAGAGAAACACGAGAGGAAAATCAAACACTCAAGGACAACCTTCGATCACACATCCATTAGAATCACATGAGTACACGAGTATCTTGGTCCACAATCAACAAAAGGATAGAAGTAACGATAGTCTTCTCGCTCCGGAGGAGGAGGTCTTGAATCCTGTGGGATCCTCCCTTAGAGGGGCCTTGGCATCGCTTGGATCTTCTCTCAACGGAGGATAATCTCCTAGGGAGAAGGAAGGGATGGAGATATGCTCAACAAAATCTATGCCAAACAATAGCTAACCCTAGAAAGAGGGGAAAGCGGAGTTTATATAGTCCTAGGTGAAAGGAAGGGGTACATGGGCCACAGCCGGCGGGTCGGTGCGCAGACAGGGTCCGGACGTCCATGCGTTGTCGGACGTCCGACGCTTCACGGAGGTCCGGACGTCTGGAGGTGACCGGTCGTCCGAGGATTCGGCCGTGGAACGGGGTTCTCGGATTTCTGGGGCGCGTCGGACGTCCGGGGCCTGGTCGTCCGGAGGTCTTCGGACTTCCGAGGATTCGGTGCGGGTGCCGGGGCGTCGGATTTCCGGATGGGTCCGGTCGTCCGAGCGCTGGAGCGTGTCGGACGTCCGGGCGGGGTCGGTCCTCGGGGCGCTGGAGTGTCCTGGAATCTCCTGACGAGGTCGGTCTCCAGGCGTCGGACGTCCGAGGCTGTCCGGATGTCCGAGAGCTGAGCATCTTCTAGACCAACTCCATCACCATCATACCTGATCATGCAAAGGACCTCCGATTGAGGTAGCATCCAAGTTCCATGAATATCGAAGAGGGAATCATATAGGAGAGATGTCACCTCGTGTTCAATAGCACATGCCCGGGCTCTAGTCATGGGTCCCTTTGTAGCTTGATGTGATGGTGTAGAGTCCATGGGGATGATGGTGGGATGCTCCGCATCATCTCCCCCCCCACCCCGCCCTTGGGGAAGATCCGTCCTTGGATCAAGATCTTCATCACCATGGTAAGGGGATAGATCCGTGACGTTGAAGGTGTCACTCATGTTGTACTTGTCACGTGGTATGTCGATCTTGTAGGCATTGTTGTTGTAGCGTGCTAACACCTTGAAGGGGCCGTCGGCTCGAGGAAGTAGTTTTGATTTGCGTTCGTTGGGGAAACGGTCCTTGCGAAGGTGTAGCCAAACAAGATCACCGGGCTTGAACGCTATGGGGTGTTTGTTGACGTTGCACTTGTTGGTGACGCGTTCCACTGGACGTTCAATCGTGCACCTAGTATCTTCATGCATCCTCTTGATGTAGCTTGCCCTTGCACTTCGTCCATGTTGACTCGCTCTTGGAGTGGTAGAGGTAGGATGTCCAATGGGGACAAAGGATTGAAGCCGGAGACCACTTCGAACAGAGACTTGCCGGTGGTGGAGTGACTTGCGCGATTGTAGGCGTACTCGGCGATGGGGAGGCAATCTTCCCATTCCTTGATGTTCTTCGCGAAGTAAGGTAGAAAGTGTCCGGTTCGTCACCTCCGTTTGTCCATAGGTTTGAGGATGGTATGCCGAAGAGAAAAGAAGCTTGATTCGAGCTTGGCGCATAGGGTCTTCCAAAAATAGCTCAAACACTTGACGTCGCGGTCCGAGACAATGGCCTTGGGAACGCCATGTAGTCGCAAGATGTCCCTACAAAAGAGATTGGCAATATGTGAAGCATCGTCTATCTTGTGACATGGAATGAAATGATCCATCTTGGAAAAGCGGTCCACAATGACAAAAACGGAATCATGGCCATTTTTTGTTCGTGGCAAACCAAGCACAAAATCCATACTACCAAGGTTGGAAAGGTATAGGGAGAGGCATATAAGGACCATGGGAAATCATGGCCATGATTCCGTTTTTTTCGTTGTGGATCGTTTTTCCAAGATGGCTCATTTCATTCCATGTCACAAGATAGACGATGCTTCACATATTGCAAATTTGTTTTGTAGGGACATCTTACGACTACATGGCATCCCCAAGACCATTGTCTCGAATCGCGACGTCAAATTCTTGAGCTACTTTTGGAAGACCCTATGCGCCAAGCTTGGCATCAAGCTTCTATTCTCTTCGGCATATCACCCACAAACTGATGGACAAACGGAGGTGACGAACCGGACGCTCTCTACCCTACTTCGCGTGTTGATCAAGAACAACATCAAGGAATGGGAAGATTGTCTACCAATCGCCGAGTAAGCCTACAATTGTGTAAGTCACTCCACCACCGGGAAGTCTCCGTTCGAAGTGGTCTACGGCTTCAATCCATTGTCCCCATTGGACATCCTACCTCTACCACTGCAAGAGCGCGTCAACATGGACGCAAGTGCAAGGGCAAGCTACATCAAGAGGTTGCATGAAGATACAAGGCGCACGATTGAACGTCAAGTGGAACGCGTCACCAGCAAGCGCAACCTCAACAAGCACCCCATGGTGTTCAAGCCCGGTGATCTTGTGTGGCTACATCTTCGCAAGGACCGCTTCCCCAACGAACGCAAGTCAAAGCTACTTCCCTGAGCCGACGGTCCCTTCAAGGTGTTGGCACGCTACAACAACAATGCCTACAAGATCGACATCCTGCGCGACAAGTACAATGTGAGTGACACCTTCAACGTCACGGATCTATCCCCTTTTCATGGTGATGAAGATCTTGATCCGAGGACGGATCTTCCCCAAGGGGGGGGGAGATGATGCGGAGCATCCCACCATCATCCCCATGAAGACTAAACCATCAAGCCAGCCCCCAAGTGACCCTATGACAAGAGCACGCGCACGCGACATTGGAGCTAAGGTGAACTCACTCCTCTTCGAGTATGACTTCGATGGCAAAGGAACTTGGATGCTACCTCACAATGAAACCCTATGTATCCTTAGGTATGAGGAAGACGACCCCGAAGGACCAAGGAAGCAGCCCCAAGACCAAGGCCGAGGAGGAGAAGGAGCTAGCACCAAGGGCAAGTCTCTGGACAGCCCGGAACTTCCGGCCCTCCGACGACCCAGGACAAGATCCAGAGGTGCAAACTCTCTGGATAGCCCGGAACCATCCCGGACCCTCGCCCGGAACCTCCGGGCCCCGGAACTTCCGGCCCCGCCAGAAGCCGGCCTGCGCCAACTCTCTGTTCAGCCCGGACACGGCCCGGAACCAGCCCGAAACTTCCGGCCTTCACAGAACGCTGCCACTCGCACCCGAGGCCCATGTACCTCTCCCACTTACCCCTTCGTCTCAGACTGTAAGTACTCCCCTCCTAGCTTCGTATTAGGGTTAGCTTAGGTTTAGCAAAGACACTTGTTGAGCATAGCTCCATTATCTCCCTTCCCTCGTGGAGCGACACACCTCTACGTGAGAAGATCCGGAGTGATGCCAAGGCCCCTCTAAGGGAAGATCCCCTCAGGATTCAAGACCTCCTCCTCCGGAGCGAGAAGACTACCGTTACTTGTATCCTTTTGTTGTTCGTGGACCGTGATACTCATGTACTCGTGTGATTCTAGTGGATGTGTGATCGGAGTTCGTCCTTGAGTGTTTTCCTCTTGTGATTTCCCCCTCGTGTTCTTCGTGTTCTTCGTGTTCGTTCACAAATCCACCTCCAATTCGTGAAAGATCGACGCACACGGGCGTGCCCCGTATCAACGATTATAAGCAAATTCAATATGAGGCAAGAATTCTTCCCACATTTTCAGGTTATCCTTCAAAACAGCCCTAAGCATAGTAGACAATGATCTATTCACTACTTCAGTTTGTCCATCAGTTTGGGGGTGACATGTAGTACTAAAAAGCAGTTTAGTCCCCAACTTAGCCCATAAACATCTCCAAAAGTGGCTAAGAAATTTAGCATCACAATGTGAAACAATTGTATTTGGCACACCATGCAAGCGAATAATTTCACGAAAGAACAAATCAGCAACATTAGCAGCATCATCACTTTTATGACATGGTATAAAGTGTGCCATTTTGAAAATCTATCCACGACAACAAATATGCTATCCCTCCCCTTCTTTGTTCGAGGTAAACCTAAAACAAAGTCCATAGATATATCCTCCCAAGGAACACTAGGTACAGGCAAAGGAATATATAAACCATGCGGATTGAGTCGTGACTTAGCTTTTTGACATGTAGTGCAGCGAGCAACAAAACGCTCAACATCCCGTCTCATCTTTGGCTAAAAGAAATGTGTAGCAAGTACGTCCTCCGTCTTCTTCACACCAAAGTGTCCCATTAATCCTCCTCCATGCGCCTCTTGTAACAACAAAAGACGAACGGAGCCAGCTGGAATGCATAGCTTGTTAGCACGCCACACAAGTCCATCATTAATGACGAACTTGTTCCATGTTCTCCCTTCTTTACTATTCTCCAACACATCTTTAAATTCAGCATCATGCATATATTGATCTTTGATCGTCTCCAAACCAAATATTTTAAGTCAAGTTGTGAAAGCATAGTACAACGACGAGACAATGCATCAGCAATAACATTTTCTGTACCCTTCTTGTGTTTAATGACATAAGGGAAAGTCTCAATGAATTCAACCCATTTAGCATGTCTACGGTTCAGTTTTGCTTGACTTTTAATATGTTTCAAAGATTCATGATCAGAATGTATAACAAATTCTTTGGGCCATAAATAATGTTGCCATGTTTCCAAAGTCCGATCAAGAGCATATAATTCCTTATCATAAGTAGAATAATTCAGACTAGGCCCACTCAATTTTTCAGAAAAGTATGCAACGGGTTTACCATCTTGTAATAACAAACCTCCTAATCCAATTCCACTAGCATCACATTCAAGCTCAAAAGTCATATTAAAATCAGGAAGCTGTAGTAATGGAGCATGTGTTAACTTATCTTTCAATACCGTGAAGGCTTCTTCCTGTGCGGTACCCCAAACAAAAGGCATATCCTTCTTTGTAAGCTCATTTAGAGGTGCAGCAATGGTGCTGAAATCCCTCACAAAACGCCTATAGAAACCAGCGAGTCCAAGAAAACTCCTCACTTGTGTGACCGTTTTGGGCTGCGGCCAACTCTCAATAGCTTCAATCTTGGCTTTATCAACTTCAATTCCCTGCGGAGTAACAACATAGCCAAGAAAAGATACTCGGTCGGTGCAAAAGGTGCACTTCCCAAGGTTACCAAACAAACGTGCATCACGTAGAGCAATAAAAATAGCACGCAAATGATCCAAGTGTTCCTCGAAATATCTACTATAAATCAGTATAAAATGAAAGTGCCCAATGAAAGCACGTAAAACCTCATTCATTAATCTCATGAAAGTGCTAGGTGCATTAGTTAACCCAAAAGGCATGACTAACCACTCATATAATCCAAACTTAGTTTTAAATGCTGTTTTCCATTCATCTCCCAATTTCATACGAATTTGATGGTATCCACTACGCAAATCAACATTGGAGAAAATTGTAGAACCACTTAATTCATCAAGCATATCATCTAGCCTAGGAATAGGATGACGATAACGAATAGTAATATTACTAATGCCTCTACAATCAACACACATACGCGATGTACCATCCTTTTTAGGCACTAGAATAATAGGAACAACACAAAAACTAAGGGATTCGCGTATATGACCTTTGACGAGCAGCTCCTGTACTTAACGCATAATCTCCGTCGTCTCCTCTGGATTGGTACGGTATGGCGCACGGTTGGGCAGCGATGCACCGGGAATTAAGTCAATTGGATGCTCAATCCCTCGAATAGGTGGTAATCCCGGTGGCACGTCTTGTGGAAAGACGTCAGCAAACTCCTACAAATGTTAGCGATAGCAGGAGGCAAAGAGGGAGGCATGTCCTCGAAGGAAAATAATACCTCTTTGCATACAAAAGCATAGCAAACAGATGTATTAACATCCAAACCAGTAATATCAGATTTAGTGGCAAGTAAACAACCACTCTTCAGTTTTATTTCAGATGCAACACTAGATGATTGTTTATTAGGCTTATTATGTTGCTCAAATTCCTTTGCCACAATCTGATTTTCACTCTCACTTTGCTTCTGCTTTGCTTTACTAGCTCTAGCAATATCATCTTTCATAATATGTTCGGGAGACATAGGAAGCAAAGTTATATTTTTATCCTTATGAACAAGAGTATACTGATTCGTCCTACGGTGTACGAATTTTTTATCAAATTGCCATGGTCTACCTAGTAAAACGGAGCATGCTTGCATGGGTACCACATCACAATCAACATAATCAGAACATGTAGAAATGCTAAAGTGCACACGAACAGTACGTGTTACCTTAACCTTGCCATTGTTGTTGAACCATTGGATGTAATAAGGATGAGGATGTGGTATGGTGGTTAGAGACAGCTTCTCCACCATCTCCATGCTAGCCAAGTTGTTGCAACTCCCTCCATCGATGATGAAACGAACAGAACGCTCCTTCACAACTCCCTTTGTATGGAACAAGTTGTGCCTCTGATTTTGCTCAGCCTGTGTAACCTGCACACTCAGAACACATTGAGCAACTAAACTTTCATACATGTCAGCGTATTCAGCAGCCATGTAGTGTGTCTCTTCTTCAGCATCCTCGGCGCCCTGTTCTTCACTTGCAATAAGAGCCAAAGTCTCCTCATCATAATCACTAGCGGACGCATATCCACCATCCTCAGTAACAATCATCACATGCTTGGAAGGGCATTCTCGCGCATAGTGACCTCCACCCTTACAACGATGACAAATAACCTCATGTGTTTGCCCTGTAGATGGCATGGATGAAGAAGAGCTCTGTGCAGGCCCCGATGGTGTGCCCTTGTGATACGGGGCAAACCCGAGGGTGGCCCGATCTTCATGAATTGGAGGTGGATTTGAGGAAGAACATGAAGAACACCGGGGGGAAACATGGAGAGAATCAAAGGGAAAACACTCTATTGGACAAGATCCACACCAAGTACTCCTCAAATCACAAGCAATACAAGAGGTGCATCAAGATCCAAGAACAACAACGGAAATAAAGATACATGGGTAGTTCATTCAAATCTCTAGGAGAGATGGGCCTTGAATCCGTAGACGGATCTTCCCTTGAGAGGGGCCTTGACATCCTCTAGGGATCTTCTCCGGTGGAGGCCTCGGTCTCCATGAGAGAAGTAGAGGAAGGAGGAAAGCTCACGTATGAATGAGCTATCACTTTGCTAACCCTAGGAAGGAGGTAGGGGAAGAGTATATATAGTCTTAGCCATGAAGGGGTAAGTGAGAGAGAGATACAAGGCCAAAGGCCCATGGCTGCCCACACGCGGTGCCGGACGTCCGGAGGTTGTCGAACGTCTGACGGCTCGCGAAGGACCGGACGTCCGGAGGGCGTCGGTCGTCCGAGGCTCGGTCGTCCGGAGGCTTCGGAAATCCAAGATTTCGGCGTGGGTATCTTGGGTCCGGATTTCCGGAGAGGCTCGGATGTCCGGAGGCTGGGATGTGTCGGACATCCGGCCGCTGTAGAGCTCTATCTGTCCTCTGGCTGGCTAGACTCCAGGCGTCGGTCGTCTGAAAGACGTCGGGCGTCCAGAAGCTGTCGGACGTCCGGCTGCTGTAGACTCCGCAGGTCCGCCTTCATCCGTCTTCGCTTCCACGCTTCCCTCGCGGATGGTGTAGGTGTACACTTGCGCTCACACTCCTCCTCGTCCTCCATGAAGCATCGACTATACCTATGCATGCACACGAGAGGAATGTCAAGTAGTATACCATCCTCGAAGGGGTGAGGTGAACTCGTGTAAAGGAGATGATTCACCTTTATGTATGTGAAGTAGTCGTGGCACGTGTCACTTGCCAAACGGACTCTTGTCATGGTGATGTCCGTAGGATGCTCCGCATCATCCCCTCCCCCTTGGGAAAGATCCGTCCTCGGATCAAAACCCAAATCCCCATGGGAAGGAAATGGCGTCGCCATGTAGGAGTGGACGGTCACCAAACGTTCATCATCATCAAACTCGAAATGGGCACTCTCCAATGTCGCACCGTCAAGTAATTCCTTCAAAAGGAGCAAACACGACAAACACTTGGAAAAACAAATGTGGTTAGCGTTAGTGCAAAACCAAGCATTCAAGTGGTGAATCACCGCACAAGTGTTGTCATCATGCATAACATATGGTGTGACAAGGGATAGTGTCATGGCATGTAAGCAATCAAGCAAAGGCCTATGGTATGCATAGGAATCATTCACAACACCAAGTAATATGAAGTGTCTAAACACATGGTGCAATCCAAAGTGCAAGGCAATCCAAGCATAATGTGCACATGGTGTAGTGAAGATAGTGTGGCACTCAACACAATATAAAGAGCAATTGGGCATCATGTGCGAGGCAAGCAAGTCAAGCATGTAGCAAGCAATGTGGCATGGCAAATGTGAATAATGGACATTGTTGCAACCAAGCATATGATAAGAGCAAACAATCCACAAGTTGGATGCAACACACAAGTCATATATGTCATGAGGCATGGCAATGTGGCAATCGTGAGGAGAAGCAATAACTCGAACATGTGTGCAAGTAAGTGGTCCAAGATGACCCATATATGTCATGGTACAAGCAACACAAGTAGGATGAGCCACAATATCCATGCTCAAGAAGGATGTCACCTCAAAAGCGTGAGCTTGTGCGTCTGTCACAATGCCGATGCGCAAGCAAGTGCGATGTAGAATCGCGTCGGTGTAGCATGGGTCGCTCTCAAGAGCTCGAATCGTCAACTCACGTGAAGTGGAAGTTGACATGTAGCCGAAGTATCCTACACATACACACAACAAAGGAAACAATGTATGTGCATGGTAGACAAACACATCATCCATCATGATGGTCCTCTTCTCTTGCACATAACAATTAGAAGCAAAAGTGCATGAATAATATGATGCAACAATGTCTATATTCAAGGCACTAGGCATATGGTGCAAGGAAGGAAGGCAAGCATGCTTCACATGAAATATGTCAAAAGCTCCAATAATATGAGAGAAAGCTATGGGGGCAATCTCATTAGCAAAGTTAATAGCATTGTTGCACTCAATACATGGCAAAGCATCGAGCATGAGAGAGGCAACATGTGGAGACATATGACAACAAGTAATATCAATTATGTGCGAAGCATGGCAATGGTTGTCATCAACCGCATAAAAGGAGCAAGTATGTATCAATGGTGATGCAACATAAACAAGCATAGCAATCATGTCATGCAAACTAGTAGTGCGAAGATGCAACGTACTAGAGGAAATCATGGCAATCACGTCATGCGGGCAAATAATAGGCATAGTCAATGTGCATGACATGTCCCAAGCAAGACAAGTAATGGGGTGATCCTCAATACCATCATAGGCATGGGTCACAAAGCAATCATGGCAAACACAAATAATATCTCCTCCAAGCTTGCAAATACACATACAAGTCATATAATAGAGTGTCATGTGAGATGCAAAGCATGGTTCACAATTGCATGGCAAGGGCATAGAAATGTGCATATCATGCATAGTGAACATGGCAATATGGGCATAATAAGTGTAATGAGCAAGAAGCCATAGGTATGTGAGAGCCAAGTAAAAGAGCTGCGCGTAGTCCTTGCGCGAGGGGAATGGTTGGAGACACCTTTCGATGAATCCCAAGGCGTCGGTGCTCTCAAGAGATCTTTTCGTCAACTCATGGGATTGTGAGGTTGACGAGTATTCGTGGGTACCTACACAACAAGGAGACATACGAAACAAAGTGTGTGCGTGGTAAATGTACACATCATCTATCATGATGTGTATGTGCACGTGTGAGTTAGCACAAGAAAAACAATGCTCAAAGTAGTTTGAGGCATGGTATATGAATACGTCATCCATCATGCAATGATAGTTATTATGCTCAACATGATTGGGACGCAAATTGTAGCAAGTATGTGGTACAAGCATATCATTCATATCAATGGCAAGCGTATTGTACACACAATGAATGGGATCATGCAATGGATGGGATGGAACAAGATCTCCTATAATGTATGGGGAAACTATGGGGGTTTCCTCATGTGCAATAGCGGAAGCATAATATGGAGAATATGAACAACATCCAAAACAATGCATTTCCATTTCATGGGGATCATGGTATGGCATATGAGAATTATTGCGTAAATGATGCAAAGGAAGCATGTCAATATCATCACAAGAAAAGCAAATGCCAATAACCATGGGCTTGTCAACTATGCCATATGAGCAAATGGGATTAATTTTTATGGGATAGGCATAGCCGCTATGGTGAGATTGCAAAGATGCAATATGACTGATCTCATGCATAGCATATGACAAGTCAAGCGGATTGTCAAACATGATGTGGCCAAATGAATTTTCACAAGGTATCCTATGCAACATGGCAGCATAACTAATAGGCTCCACATGAGAATTGTCAAACTCATCATCAATGGGCAATTCATCACATGAGGAAGTCGCATAATCATGAAGCATGGAAATAGGGTGATCATCAACATGCAAGCAATCAAAGTCCACTAGTGGGACAAGAACATCACCTTCACCTAAGTTACCTTTTTCATTCCACTCATGTGGTGTAGGTGAGGTTGCATAGACCAACTTGTGGTCATCTTCATAGTGATGGAACCATGTGGGGGGTGCTTCATGTACCACCATGGCCATCGTCTTGTCCAAGGTGAGGACGAAGTCGTCAATGGTCGGCGCGTCATCGAATATGGGACCTAGCACCAAAGGAGAAGACATAATAGAGGAAGAGGTTAATTTGTTAGAAATCGAAATGGCCTCACATGCCCTCTCAACTACCTCACTCGCTCTATGTGGTGGTGGCTCACTCACTCCCTCTAGGTAGTTGCACTCATACTCACATATGGTGGAGTAACTCATCTCACTCAAGTGGTGGGAGTTATGTCTCTCCTCACATGGGAATTGGGGCAACTCATCGTATATGGAGCTAGTGGTGAAGTCACTCTCACTCTCAATGTGGTGGCAAAAGTCTCTCAACTCATCTCCAAACGTCGCCGCGGTCTAAGGGAAAATCCCATTCTCAACCATGTCGTCACCATCGCCGTGGATGAAGGCCGAAGATGGCACATCATCACTCTTGCCTCCAAAGATGGAAACGTCATCCTTGCTCGCCACCTTGTCGCTCGCCTCCAAAGCATGTTCCTTGAGTGGCTCCGTAGTCGTGGTCGTCGCCGCGTCGTCTTCAAAAAGAGTCGTGGTAGACTCGGCATCGTTAATGCCACAAAGAGGGATGGCGGTGAAGTCGGACTTGGGAGCGTCGTCTTGGAGCTCGTCAGGCTTGGACATCTTGGTGGTACCATCCTCATGCTCGTCGTCATGGAGCTTGGTCGTCGCGAAGTGTGCTCGGGGTCGAGTAGCCTTGGCCTTGAGTTCATGTTCCGCCATGAGAGCACCAATGTAGGGGTCTTCGAGAGACTCGTAGTTGTTGTGGAAGATAGTCTTGGCGATGTCGTTGTTCAATTCCATCATGAAGTAGAACTTCATCCAAATGGGGTCGTCCACACCGGCTCGTAGCAAGGCTTTCTTCATCTTCGTGAAGTACTCATCGAGGGACTTGGATCCTTGTTTGGTGTTCTCCAATTGGCGTTGAAGATGTTCCGTGTATGTAAAAGGCACAAACTCTCGCCGCAACGCTTTCTTCAACTTGGACCAACTCATGTCGAAGCTCGTCAAAGATGTGTGAAGCCACCATGTCGACACGTAGTCATGGAAGTTTCTTGTGGCGCACTTCACTTGATCTTCGGGAGGGACTTGAAGTAGCTTGAGGTAGGTGTCCATCTTGCGCTCCCAAGCGAGATACTCCTCGGGGTCTTGACTCCCATAGAAAGGAATCACGTGGTCGATGTCGAGGTCGTAGTAGCTTGTGGAAATCGTGGACTTGAGCTTGGGGAGCTTCTCTTGAAGTACTTGTCGGTGAAGATGCCGCATATCCAAAGGTGAAGATGCCATGAAGTCGCTTGGCGAAGATGCCAAGGTAGTTGGTGAAGTCATCGAGCGGTGGTTGATGTCGAGGTCGTGACCTTCACGCTTCTTCTTTTTTGGAGGCCTTGATGTTGGCGTCGTTATTTCTTCATGTCGTTGATGGTGTCGATGCCAGTTTGATCTTGCCAGAGATGGTAGCTGATGTCTACTACGCAACCTTCTTCTTGTAGACTCGTGTTGGGCCTCCAAGCGCAGAGTTTTGTAGGACAATAGCAAATTTCCCTCAAGTGGATGACCTAAGGTTTATCAATCCGTGGGAGGTGTAGGATGAAGATGGTCTCTCTCAAACAACCCTGCAACCAAATAACAAAGAGTCTCTTGTGTCCCCAACACACCCAATACAATGGTAAATTGTATAGGTGCACTAGTTCGGCGAAGAGATGGTGATACAAGTGCAATATGGATGGTAGATATAGATTTTTGTAATCTGAAAATATAAAAACAGCAAGGTAGCAAGTAACAAAAGTGAGCAAAAACGGTATTGTAATGCTTGAAAACAAGGCCTAGGGTACATACTTTCACTAGTGCAAGTTCTCTCAACAATACTGACATAGTTGAATCATATGTAAATCCCTCACGTGCAACAAAGAGTTCACTCCAAAGTCACAAATAGCGGAGAACAAACGAAGAAATTATTGTAGGGTACGAAACCACCTCAAAGTTATCTTTTCTGATCAATCATATGAGCCATCCCCATTAATTGTCACGAACAGCCCTAGAGTTCGTACTAGAATAACACCTTAAGATACACATCAACCAAAACCCTAATGTCACCTAGGCACTCCAATGTCACCACGAATACCCACGGGTTTGATTATACGATATGCATCACACAATTTCAGATTCATCATGTTCAATCCAACACAAAGAACTTCAAAGAGTGCCCCAAAGTTTCCATCGAAGAGTCAAGACGAAAACGTGTGCCAACCCCTATGCATATATTCCCAAGGTCACGGAACCCGTAGGTTGATCACCAAAACATACATCAAGTGGATCAACAGAACATCCCATTGTCACTACGGATATCCCATCGCAAGACGTACATCAAGTGTTCTCAAATCCTTAAAGACTCAATCCGATAAATAAACTTCAAAGGGAAAACTCAATTCATCACAAGAAGATAGAGAGGGGAGAACTCCATATGATTCATCTATATTAAAAAAGCTCGCGGTACATCAAGATCGTGTCATCTCAAGAACACGAGAGAGAGAGAGATCAAACACATAGCTACTGGTACATACCCTCAGCCCTGAGGGTGAACTACTCCCTCCTCGTCATGGAGACCGTCGGGATGATGAAGATGGCCTCCGGTGATGGTTTCCCCCTCCGACAGGGTGCCGGAACGGGCTCCCGATTGGTTTTTCGTGGCTACAGAGGCTTGCGGCGGCGGAACTCCCGATCTAGGTTTCTTTCTGGAGGTTTCTGTATTTATAAGAAATTTGGGCGTCGGAAACAAGTCAAGGGGAGCCACGAGGCGTCCACAAGGCAGGGGGGCGCGCCCTAGGGGGGTGCCCCCTAGGCTTGTGGTGTCCTCGTGGCTCTTTTGGCCCAACTCCAATGCCCTGTGGGCTTCTTCTGGTCCATAAAAAATCATCGTAAGTTTTTATTCCATTTGGACTCCGTTTGATACTCCTTTTCTGTAAAACTTAAAAACAAGGAAAAACAGAAACTGGCACTGGGCTCTAGGTTAGTAGGTTAGTCCCAAAACCAATATAAAATAGCATATACATGCATATAAAACATCCTAAACAGATAATATAATAGCATGGAACAATCAAAAATTATAGATACGTTGGAGACGTATCAAGCATCCCCAAGCTTAATTCCTGCTCATCCTCGAGTAGGTCAATGATAAAAACAGAATTTTTGATGTGGAATGCTACCTAACATTTTTATCAATGTAATCCTTTTTTATTGTGGCAAGAATATTCAGATCCATAAGATTCAAAACAAAAGTTTAATGTTGACATAAAAACAATAATACTTCAAGCATACTAATAAAGCAATCATGTCTTCTCAAAATAACATGGCCAAAGAAAGTTATCCCTACAAAATCATATAGTCTGGCTATGCTCCATCTTCATCACACAAAGTATTAAATCATGCACAACCTCGGTTTTAGCCAAGCAATTGTTTCATACTTTAGTGTTCTCAAACTTTTTCAACTCTCACGCAATACATGAGTGTGAGTCATGGATATAGCACTATAGGTGGAATAGAATATGGTGGTTGTGGAGAAGACAAAAAAGAAGGAGATAATCTCACACCAACTAGGCGTATCAACAGGCTATGGAGATGCCCATCAATAGATATCAATGTGAGTGAGTAGGGATTGCCATGCAACGGATGCACTAGAGCTATAAGTGTATGAAAGCTCAAAAAGAAACTAAGTGGGTGTGCATCCAACTCGCTTGCTCACGAAGACCTAGGGCAATTTTGAGGAAGCCCGTCATTGGAATATACAAGCCAAGTTCTATAATGAAAAATTCCCACTAGTATATGAAAGTGACAATATAGGAGACTCTCTATCATGAAGATCATAGTGCTACTTTGAAGCACAAGTGTGGAAAAAGGATAGTAGCATTGCCCCTTCTCTCTTTTCTCTCATTTTTTATTTCTTTTTTTTCATTTTTTTTCTTTTGGTGGGCATCTTTGGCCTCTTTTTTTTTTAAAGTCCGGAGACTCATCCCAACTTATGAGGGAATCATAGCTTCCATCATCCTTTCCTCACATGGGACAATGCTCTAATAATGATAATCATCACACTGTTATTTACTTACAACTCAAGAATTACAACTCGATACTTAGAACAAAATATGACTCTATATGAATGCCTCCGGTGGTGTACCGAGATGTGCAATGACTCAAGAGTGACATGTATAAAAAAATATGAACGGTGGCTTTGCCACAAATACGATGTCAACTACATGATCATGCAAAGAAATATGACAATGATGATGCATGTCATAAACGGAACGGTGGAAGTTGCATGGCAATATATCTCGGAATGGCTATGGAAATGCCATAATAGGTAGGTATGGTGGCTGTTTTGAGTAAGGATATATGGTGGGTGTAATGCACCGGCGAAAGTTGCGCGGTACTAGAGAGGCTAGCAAGGGTGGAAGGGTGAGATTGCGTATAATCCATGGACTCAACATTAGTCATAAAGAACTCACATACTTATTGCAAAAGTCTATTAGTTATCAAAACAAAGTACTACATGCATGCTCCTAGGGGAAGGGTTGGTAGGAGTTAACCATCGCGCGATCCCGACCTCCACACAAAGGAAGGCAATCAATAAATAAATCATGCTCCGACTTCGTCACATAACGGTTCACCATACGTGCATGCTACGGGAATCACAAACTTTAACACAAGTATGTCTACCAATCCACAATTACTCACTAGCATGTCTCTAATATCACAATCTTTATATCTCAAAACAATCATAAGGAATCAAACTTCTCATAGTATTCAATGCACTTCATATGAAAGTTTTTATTATATCTCTCATGGATGCCCATCATATTTGGACTAAATTCATAACCTAAGCAAATTACCATGCTATTTAGAGACTCTCAAAATAATATAAGTGAAGCATGAGAGTTCAACAATTTCTATAAAATAAAACCACCGCCGTGCTCTAAAAAGATATAAGTGAAGTACTAGAGCAAATTGACAAACTACTCCAAAAGATATAAGTGAAGATTAATGAGTAGGTAAATAATCAAGTAGCTATGTGAGGGCTCTCTCTCAATAAATATTTTCAGATCTGAGTTTTTTTATTCAAACAGCAAACTAAATAAAAATAGCACTCCAAGAATAGCACGCATCATGTGAACGAATAAAAATTTAGGCTCAACATAGGCTAACCGATAGTTGAGGAAGAGAGGTGGGATGCGTAGCATCGCATCCCCAAGCTTAGATGCTTGAGACTTCTTGAAATATTTAGTTGGGGTGCCTTGGGCATCCCCAAGCTTGAGCTTTTGTACCTCGTTCAATCCTCTCATATCCCGGTTTCACCTATTCTCAAAAACTTCATCCACACAAAACTTGAAAAGAACTCGTGAGATAGGTTAGTGCACATAATAATAAATCAACTCTTTATGCACAGCCAAGACAAGTTGCACAATAATTTTCAAACATCATCTACTGTTTACTATCGTTTCCACAATTTATATCTACCAATATAGGCTATGGAAACTAGAGGATAAGTAGATAACAAAACTATGACAGCAATCTGTCCAAACAGAACAGTCTGTAGCAATTTATGAAAACAGTGTACTTCCGTAACTCAAAAAAATTATGAAAATTTAGGACATACTAAATAATTTATATGACAACACTGTGTAAAAATTTCTGAAACGTTCCACGTTCTAGTAAAATATGAAAATTCAAACACTACAGCAAAAGTTTCTGTTTTTACACAGCACACATCAAAACATGCAATGCAAGCATCCTAAGACAATTCTTGAAACTTTTTATTGAAAAACAAGATTATAAATAACTCCTAACAGAGAACAACAAAATAATATGACGCTCCAAGCAAAACTCATATTATGTGACGAATAAAAATATAGCTCTAAGTAAGATATACCGATAGTGTTGAAGACGAAAGAGGGGATGCCTTCCGGGGCATCCCCAAGCTTAGGCGCTTGAGTCTTCCTTGGATATTACCTTGGGGGTGCCTTGGGCATCCCCAAGCTTAGGTTCTTGTCACTCCTTATTCTCCTCATATCCGTGTCTCACCCAAAACTTGAAAACTTCAATCACACAAAACTTAACGGAACTTCGTGAGAAGGGTTAGTGTAATAAAGATAGATCATTCACTTAGGTACTGTGAATACAAGATTCATAATTGTTCCCACATGATACCTACTGTATTATATCATTCCCATAATTTATATCACTCAATATAAGCTATGGGAACACTAAAACAAGCAAACTATGCATGCAAAACAGAATCTGTCAAAAACAGAACAGTCTGTGAAGATCTGTAGTATATCCATACTTCCCTGTCTCAAAAAATTCTAAAAAATTAGGACAACCTGAAGAGTTTGTATATCAAGACTGTAAAAATTTCAGATCATTATCACGCTCCAGTAAAAAAGGAAAATTCCTGTACTGGAGTCAAAAGTTTCTGTTTTGGTTCAGCATCAATTCTACTCATCTTGTGAGTCATCCCAATGGCTTTACTTGGCACTTTATTGAAATAAAAGGCACAAAACATGATTACTACAGTAGCTTAATCATGTGAACACACAAAAACAGAAAGTAAAAGTGTTGGGTTTTCTCCCAACAAGCGCTTTTCTTGAATGCCTTTTAGCTAGGCTTGATGATTTCAATGATGCTCACATAGGAATAATAATTGAAACATGCAAAAGAGCATCATGAATCTCATGAAAAGCACATTTAAGTCTAACCCACTTCCTATGCATAGGGATTTTGTGAGCAAACAATTTATGGGAGCAAGAATCAACTAGCATAGGAAGGCAAAACAAGCATAACTTCAAAACTTTGAACACATAGAGAGGAAACTTGATATTATTGCAATTCCTACAAGCATATGTTCCTCCCTCATAATAATTTTCAGTAGCATCATGAAGGAATTTCACAACATAACTATCACATAAAGCATTATCTTCATGATCCACAAGCATAGAAAATTTGTCACTCTCCACATAAGCAATTTACTTCTCATTCATAATAGTGGGAGCAGACTCAACAAAATAACTATCATGAGATACTTGATTGACATAACCACTTTGAATATTAAAATCATGATGACAAGTTTCATGGTTACTATCACTCTTTATAGCATACATGTCATCATCATAATCATCCTAGATAGTAGGCATGTCATTATTATAAAAAATTTGCTCATCAAAACTTGGGGGACTAAAAATATCATCTTCATCAAACATAGCATCCTCAAGCTTGTGGCTTTGCATATCATTAGCATCATGGATATTCAGAGAATTCAAACTAGCAATATTGCAATCATGCTCATCATTCAAGGAATTCTCATTAAGTATTTTCATAAATTCTTCCTCTACCAATTGAGCACAATTTTCCAAACCATCATTTTCACGAAAGACATTAAAAAGATGAACCAATTGATGCAACCTAAACTATAATTTTTTGTAGTTTTCTTTGATAAAACCAAACTAGTGAAAAACAAGAAACTAAAAGATTTAATTGCAAGATCTAAAGATATACCTTCAAGCACTCACCTCCCCGGCAACGGCGCCAGAAAAGAGCTTGATGTCTACTACGCAACCTTCTTCTTGTAGACTCGTACATAGCTACTGGTACATACCCTCAGCCCCGAGGGTGAACTACTCCCTCCTCGTGATGGCGACCGCTGGGATGATGAAGATGGCCTCCGGTGATGGTTTCCCCCTCCGGCAGGGTGCCGGAACGGGCTCCCGATTGGTTTTTCGTGGCTACAGAGGCTTGCGGCGGCGGAACTCCCGATCTAGGTTTCTTTCTAGAGGTTTCTGTATTTATAAGAAATTTGGGCGTCGGAAACAAGTCAAGGGGGGCCACGAGGCGTCCACAAGCCAGGGGGGCGCGCCCTAGTGGGGGGCGTCCCCTAGGCTTGTGGTGGCCTCGTGGCTCTTTTGGCCCAACTCCAATGCCCTGTGGGCTTCTTCTGGTCCATAAAAAATCATCGTAAGTTTTTATTCCGTTTGGACTCCGTTTGATACTCCTTTTCTGTAAAACTTAAAAACAAGGAAAAAACAGAAACTGGCACTGGGCTCTAGGTTAGTAGGTTAGTCCCAAAAGCAATATAAAATAGCATATACATGCATATAAAACATCCAAAACAGATAATATAATAGCATGGAACAATCAAAAATTATAGATACGTTGTAGACGTATCAGTACTCGTAAGCATGTGCACTTGAGCGTCTTCTCGAAGATGATGAAGATCCCGTGCGGTTCTTGATGAGGGCCTTGAGCTCCTCCAAATGAGCATCCATCTTGGCGTCGATGGTTTTCTTCATGGCATCGAACTCATCATTGTTGTTGTAAACCGAAGGAGATGTGCCGTCCCTATCCATGGAAGCACTCGAGAAGGCGTGAGAACGAGATGAAATGAACATAGCAAAGATACCTCTTTCCGAAGTTGTGGATGGATCTCAAAAGATCACAATGTAAGCAAGGAAAAGAGTGCACTTGGTGAAAAACCTTGTCCAATTCTCAGAACCTACACAAATGGCTTATAGTGGAGCTCGGTAGGGTTAGTGGCACAAATTCATGCAAATTGAATTCCAAGATATTGTAAAAGTTGAAATAAATCCAAAGGACTCGAAATGCAAAGCAAGTGATCACAAATATAGAGGAAGGCAATAAAGAAACACACGCGGTGGGATAATGGGACTTGTGCAACTATAGGGATGAGCAATACAAAATTGCCTAACGAAGACTAAGCTCTTGTTGCACAAACACAAGGAGAGACGCTAGTTTGATTGCACGTTTGGGCACGATTCATCACTTGGCACCAATCCTATTCATGCAAGCAAAACGTTTCCTATTCCATGTATCCTCATGCACAAGTATATCTTTTCATGCTCAACTCTATGCTTATAAGCTTTTGATCTTTCTTTCTTGCTTAGAAGCTTTTTTTCCTTTTTTTGACTCTTCTCTTCCTTTCCACTATTCTTATTGAGCCTCAACCAAATATATGAGACAACTATCACAAGATATGCACGGGAGCAAGCAATTGCACTATATGATATTTCCAATGATGCAAAAATATGATATGGTATCATTATGGTGCACAAGTTTTCGCGAAGCCCGGCAATACTCGGATAGCTAGTCTCAATAGGTATGAAGGTAATCACAAAGATGGTGGGGCTATCAAGATGTAATGGCAAGGAAGGAAAAGTGTATGACGGAATGTATACCTTCGTCACACTTAACCTTTCACGAAGTTGGGTGTAACCGGCCTTGCTTCCGGTTGAAGATGGTCTCAAAGGATGGATGGTCGTCGTCGATGTCGAACGTCGGTGGTCAGTGTAGATGATGGACCGATACAAGTCACCGGTGGTTGAAGAAGAAGTAAACGTTCCTAAGTAGCCGAAACACCTTAGGAGACTCAAATCACAACTCAAGCAACCAAAAATGCAAAGGGAACCAAAATGGGTTAGGTTGCGGAATGCTATGGTGGTATTGCGGATGATATGGTGGAGGGCCTAGGCAAACCTGCCAACATTTGAAACATATGATGGTGTCAAATGATGGTGGAACTAATTTTGTGGGATGGTGGATGTCAATAGCTACAAAACGAGCTAAAGAACACCAAAATCGGAGTTCGGATGAATTAGTTATGGCCGAAACAAGAATCAGCCGATGTCACTTTCTACAGGATACGGACGTCCGAGAAGTGACGGACATCCGGGGGTCGGACATCCGGACGGGCCGGAAATCCGAGATTTCAGGTCTGTTTAGGGATTCCAGACGTCCGGAGGCTGTCGGACGTCCGAGGCTTCGGAGGGGTACGGACGTCCGGAAATGGTCGGACGTCCGAGGGGTATGGGTCAGCTCGAGATCTGAAATCCGGGACGCGATTTTGGGCGGAAATTGATGATTTGGGGCTCGAAATTGATGGGGGAAAAGAAAAATTGGGGCTAGGGAACGCCAAGGGAAGTAGATCCACTTGCCAAACACTAGATCCACGGATCAAAATCAACAAAAACTCACTAGAACAACAAATCACAAAAAACAAATTAGGCTATTTTTGAGGAGATTTTCAAAATTGGGAAGAAAAACACGAACTAATGCAAGAAAAGTGGGGGGTAGGGCTCCAAATTCGTGGCAACGTGGCTCTTGATACCAATATGATACGGGGCAAACCCAAGGGTGGCCCGATCTTCACGAATTTGAGGTGGATTTGAGGAAGAACATGATGAACACGAAGAACACGGGGGGAGAACGTGGAGAGAATCAAAGGGAAAACACTGTATTGGACAAGATCCACACCAAGTACTCCTCAAATCACAAGCAATACAAGAGGTGCATCAAGATCCAAGAACAACAACGGAAATAAAGATACATGGGTAGTTCATCCAAATCTCTAGGAGAGATGGGCCTTGAATCCGTAGACGGATCTTCCCTTGAGAGGGGCCTTGACATCCTCTAGGGATCTTCTCCGATGGAGGCCTCGGTCTCCATGAGAGAAGTAGAGGAATGAGCAAAGCTCACGTATGAATGAGCTATCACTTTGCTAACCCTAGGAAGGAGGTAGGGGAAGAGTATATATAGTCTTAGCCACGAAGGGGTAAGTGAGAGAGAGATACAAGGCCAAAGGCCCACGGCTGCGCACAGGCGATGTCGGACGTCCGGAGGTTGTCGGACGTCCGACGGCTCGGGAAGGACCGGACGTCCGGAGGGCGTCGGTCATCCGAGGCTCGATCGTCCGAAGGCTTCGGAAATCCGAGATTTCGGCGCGGGTATCTTGGGTCTGGATTTCCGGAGAGGCTCGGACGTCCGGAGGCTGGGATGTGTCGGACGTCCGGGCAGCGTCGGACGTCCGGCTGCTGTAGACTCCGCAGCTCCGCCTTCTTCCGTCTTCGCTTCCACGCTTCCCTCGCGGATGGTGTAGGTGTACACTTGCGCTCACACTCCTCCTCGTCCTCCATGAAGCATCGACAATACCTATGCATGCACACGAGAGGAATGTCAAGTAGTATACCATCCTCGAAGGGGTCAAGTGAACACGTGTAAAGGAGATGATTCACCTTTATGTATGTGAAGTAGTCATGGCACGTGTCACTTGCCAAACGGACTCTTGTCATGGTGATGTCCGTAGGATGCTCCGCATCACCTTGCTGGAGGCTGGTGGCGGTGCCTGTTTCCTTGTATCTCTGTTGGAGTTGGCGGCTGAAGTAAGCGGTGCTGTAGTACGACGTGTGGAAGTAGATGATGTACGTGGTGTCCATGATGAAGCGTGGCCTGGAGAAAAATTAGTTCTTGCCAATGCCTGTCGATCCTGCACTTCACGTTCAGCTTTGCAAGCAAGATGGAATAAACGAGTGATAGTATTATACTCATACTCTAATATAGTCTGAATATCTCTATTTAATCCACCCATAAAACGTGCAAGCATAGCTTCATTCTCTTCAACAATACCACATCTAATCATGCCAGTTTGTAATTCCTGATAATATTCATCTACAGAATTTTTACCTTGTCTTAAACGCTGCAAATTTTGAAGCAATTCACGTTGATAATATGGTGGAACCCAACGATTACGCATAGCAGTTTTCAAAGTAGCCCAAGTAGTAGGGATATTATCATGATGTATTCTACAATGTTCAGACCACCAAACACAAGCAAAACTAGTAAAAGCACAAACAGCAGCAGCAACACGTCTATCCTCAGGAAATTGTAAGCATGTAAAACGTTGTTCTGTTTCTAACTCCCAACTAAGATATATATCAGGAACATATCTACCCTGAAATGTCAGAATATTCAATTTTAACTTAGGGAGATTATCCAGATCCCGTACCTGAGGTGGTGGTGCAGCCCTACCGTTGCGATGGTAAACATGCGGACGACCCGGTGCTTGTGGTGGCGGTTGCCCCTGGGGCTGATCGGGAGCAACCTCTCCCGTATCATCGTAATCACCATCATAATCCTCATTCTGCTCAATGACAGTAGCAGCAGCAGCAGCCACAGAAGCTTCAGCAGTAGCAGCAGTAGAAATGGCACCAGAATATTGGCCTTGGTCGAGAGGCACACGTTGCGATCTTCCCGCGAAATTTGGGTGTTGTTGGTGTTGTTGTTGCCAAGGTACGACAGGTACAACTGGTGGAGGTAGACGTGCAAGCACCTCATTGAACTTAGGGTCTAGCTTGTTGTCGAATGTCTTCTCCAAAGCACCTAGCTTCTCCATGGCCTCTCCAAGGCTGGTCACGACGTCTTGTACCTGGTCAGCCATCATTTGCTGAAATTTATCATGGAGCTCCTTGTTCGTCATGTCGTCCCAGTTGATCTCGTCGGCTTGTGATCCTGTCATGGTTAGTAGCAATAGGAACACACAAGAATATGAACCTACAGACTACTAGGAAGTGGTGGTGGTGTGTCACAAATCCGTCAAGCCAATCTCAATTTCTTACCAGTTCATACCCAGCAGCAGGTGGTGATCGACAACCGTTGTAATCAAAACTCGCAAAGCTTGGATTGAGCGATTGCCAGGTGGTGTCCAACACACGACGTAGATGTATGTGGAGCTGGGAAGGCTTATAATATGGTAGCAAAAAGGGGCCAGCAATAATCAATTCAGAGATGCAAAGTTGAATAAACGCTCAACGACGGTACGGTGCTAGTCCTAGGCTAGACCGTGCTAGAGACGCGAGCCTAGAACACCAACAAAATCACGACGCTACACGTAATCAAGTGAAGAGCACACTATAAACTTTTTTTTCGTCTTTTTTTTCTGGCGCCTCTTTTTTTTGCGCTCCTTTTTTTTGCTCAGAAAATCACTATGATGGCGAGTGTCTCAAAACACTTCCGAAGGTCTAAAAACAGGATAGGGACGAAAAATAAATTGACTAATTTAATTTCCTGGAGCGATTCGGGGCTGCGACGACCAAAAATTGCGACAAAAATCACTATGATGATGAGTGTCTCAAAACGCTCCAAAAGGCCTAAAAAGAGGATAGGGAAAAAATATTTTCACCCGCCAAAATTTTGGCATAGAAAGTGCTCTGAAAAGCGTGCCAGACTTTTTTTTCGAGACCTACTCAGTCAAGGAAACACGAAAATAAAATCAAAGGAATCTCGAAAGCAATCCTAATATGGGATGGACTCGGATTGGTGGTGGATATATGGTGGTATATATGGATACGGATTGATGGCAGATATATGGTGGTGGTATATGGACTCGGATTGGTGGCGCATATGTGATGGTATATATGGCAGCGTCGATGATGGTAGCGTGGTGGTCGTATATGGCAGTGGTGATGAAGATGATGCGGTGGTGGCGTGACAAATTGTGAACAGAACTCGAAACTCTAACGAACTAGACACTAAGACCAGCAACTTGACATGACGATGCAACCACAAAATTCAACAAAGCAAATACCGAACAGAAAATTGCAAAGGCTCAGATTGGTTCGGATATGATGATCTAACCCTATTTTTTGGTGGCTTTTTCGTGGACTGTAGGTATGAAGAAAAGATACAATCTAAACTATGAATAACTGGAAAATCTCACCGAGCAACCTTGAAATCTGATACCACTTGATAGAGGCGAAGTTGTCCCTGTCTTTCGATGAGATGGTGGCTATCTTTTTGATGGAGTAGACTTTGACGATCCGACTACGAACGTAAGAGGACGTCGCGCCTTAGCAATCGCTAAACCAACTCTGGGAGGTTATTGACCACACCGGAGCACGATCAACCTGACCACGAGGGTCTATTTCCTGCACGCAAACGAAGAACAAGCAAGAAATTAAGATTGCAATCTGGATATTGCGAATATAAGAGGAAAACTTTATTGATGAAGGTGGGGTTCTGTGACGCCTTTGTCTGGTCGTGGAACACAAACGAAGAACGCGAAGTTGCAGCTATGGCAAACTTGTAATCTAAATCAAACCCAAGTCTAAACGGTGCCCTAATGGCTGTATATATGGGGGAATAGAGGGGGAATTTCATGACCCCTTGGAGGAGGGGTCCGAAACCAACTCTAACTTCGTTTCCCCACACATACAGACTCTAAAAATAGCCTAATAAGTGGTATTTCGAAATTACATGGGCCTGGCCAAAAAATAAGGTGACGCAGCACCTATATTAGCCTATGGACGAAATTTATGAAGTGGCATCTTGTATATTTCGTCCAAGCCTCCAAGCACCCCTTATGGTGGCTTCAAATTGCAGAAATCACCACTGGAAAGTCCATTGTTCCCTCCCGCACGCGCACCTTCTTCTCCATGCTTGATCCCGCTCCAATGGCCATCCTTCTTGTCCATGCTAGGTCCTTCAATCATAAGTAAAACAAAAGTATCTAATTTAGGCAGCATCATATGTTCATGAACATTGGAAGGTGATGCGGAGCATCCTACGAACATCACCATGGCAAGAGTCCGTTTGGCAAGTAACACGTGCCACAACTACTTCACATACATAAAGGTGAATCATCTCCTTTACACATGTTCACTTGACCCCTTCGAGGATGGTATACTACTTGACACTCCTCTCGTGTGCATGCATAGGTATTGTCGGAGCTTCACAGATGATGAGGAGGAGTGCCAGCACCTACGTATGGCTACACCATCCGCGAGGGAAACGTGGAAGCGAAGACGGAAGAAGGCACGGCTGCGGAGTCTACAGCAGCCGGACGTCCGACAGCTTCCGGACGTCCGATGTCTTCCGGACATCCGGCGTCTTCCGGACGACCGACGCCTGGAGTCCAGTCCAGCCAGAGGACGGATAGAGCTCTACAGCGGCCGGACGACCGATGTCGCCCGGACGTCCGACACATCCTAGCCTCCGGACGTCCGAGCCCCGACGGAAATCCGGAGCCAAGATACCCGCGCCGAAATCTCGGATTTCCGAAGCCTCCGGACGACCGAGCCTCGGACAACCGCCCTGCGGACGTCCGGTCCTTTGCGAGGCGTCAGACTTCCGACCACCTCCGGACGTCCGGCACCGCCTGTGCGCTGTCGTGGGCCTTTGGCCTTGTATCTCTCTCTCACTTACCCCTTCGTGGCTAAGACTATATATACTATTCCCCTACCTCCATCCTAGGGTCAACAAAGTGATAGCTCATTCATAGTTGAGCTTTGTTCCTTCCTCTACCTCTTCCACGGAGATCGAGACCTCCACCGGAGAAGATCCCTAGAGGATGAAAAGGCCCCTACCAAGGGAAGATCCGTCTACGGATTCAAGGCCCATCTCTCCTAGAGATTTGGATGAACTACCCATGTATCTTTATTTCCATTGTTGTTCTTGGATGTTGATGCACCTCTTGTATTGCTTGTGATTTGAGGAGTACTTCCTGTGGATCTTGTCCAATAGAGTGTTTTCCCTTTGATTCTCTCCACGTTTTCCCATCGTGTTCTTCGTGTTCTTCCTCGAATCCACCTCCAATTCGTGAAGATCGGGCCACCCTCGAGTTTGCCCCGTATCATATTGGTATCAAGAGCCACGTTTCCACGAATTTGGAGCCCTACCCCCCCTCCATTTTTCTTGCATTAGTTCGTGTTTTTCTTCCCAATTTCGAAAATCGCCACAAAAAGTGCCCGATTTTTTTTTCTTGTGATTTGTTGTTCTAGTGAGTTTTTGTTGATTTTGATCCGTGGATCTAGTGTTTGGTAAGTGGATCTACTTCCCTTGGTGTTCCCTAGCCCTAATTTTTCTTTTTCCCCTTCAATTTCGAGCCCAAAATCATCAATTTCCGCCCAAAATCATCAATTTCCGCCCAAAATCGCGTCCCGGATCTGTGATCCTGAGCTGACCCATACCCCTCGGACGTCCGACCATTTCTGGACGTCCGGACCTCTCCGAAGCCTCGGACGTCCGACAGCCTCCGGACTTCCGGAACCCCTAAACAGACCCGAAATCTCGGATTTCCGGCCCGTCCGAACGTCCGACCTCCGGATGTCCGTCACTTCTCGGACGTTCGTATCCTATAGAAACTAACATCGACTGATTCTTGTTTCAGCCATAACTAATTCATTCGAACTCCGATTTGGGTGTTCCTTAGCTCGTTTTGTAGCTATTGACATCCACCATCCCACAAAATTAGTTCCACCATCATTTGACACCATCATATGTTTTAAATGTTGGCAAGTTTGCCTAGGCCCTCCACCATATCATCCGCAATACCACCATATTATTCCGCAACCTAACCCATTTTGGTTCCCTTTGCATTTGTGGTTGCTTGAGTTGTGATTTGAGTCTCCTAAGGTGTTTCGTCTACTTAGGGACGGTTACTTCTTCTTCAACCACCGATGACTTGTATCGGTCCATCATCTGCACCGACCACCGACGTTCGACATCGACGACGAGCATCCATCCTTTGAGATCATCTTCAACCGGAAGCAAGGCCGGTTACTCCCGACTTCGTGAAAGGTTAAGTGTGACGAAGGTATACATTTCATCATACACTTTTCCTTCCTTGCCATTACATCATGATAGCCCCACCATCTTTGTGATTACCTTCATACCTATTGAGACTAGCTATTCGAGTATTGCCGGGCTTCGTGAAAACTTGTGCACCATAGTGATACGATATCATATTGTTACATCATTTAAAACATCATATAGTGCAATTGCTTGCTCCCGTGCATATCTTGTGATACTTGTCTCATATTTTTGGTTGAGGCTCAATAAGAATAGTGGAAAGGAAGAGAAGAGTAAAAAAAGACAAAAAAAGCTTTTAAGCAAGAAAGAAAGATCAAAGCTTATAAGCATATAGTTGAGCATGAAAAGAAATACTTGTGCATGAGGATACATGGAATAGGAAACGTTTTGCTTGCATGAATAGGATTGGTGCCAACTGGTGAATCGTGCCCAAACGTGCAATCAAGCTAGCGCCTCTCCTAGTGTTTGTGCAACACGAGTTTAGCCTTCGTTAGGAAATTTTGTATTGCTCATTCCTATAGTTGCACAAGCCCCATTATCCCACCGTGTGTGTTTCTTTATTGCCTTCCTCTATATTTGTGATCACTTGCTTTGCATTTGAGTCCTTTGCATTTATTTCAACTTTTACAATATCTTGGAATTCAATTTTCATGAATGTGTGCCACTAACCCTACCAAGCTCCACTATAAGCCAATTGTGTAGGTTGTGAGAATTGGACAAGGTTTTTCACAAAGTGCACTCTTTTCCTTGCTTACATTGTGGTCTTTTGAGATCCATCTACAACTTCGGAAAGAGGTAACTTTGGTATGTTCATTCCATCTCATTCTCACGCCTTCTCGAGTGCTTCCATGGATAGGGACGACACATCTCCTTCGGTCTACAACAACAATGACGAGTTCGATGCCATGAAGAAAACCATCGATGCCAAGATGGATGCTCATTTGAAGGAGCACAAGGCCCTCATCAAGAACCGCACGAGATCTTCATCATCCTCGAGAAGACGCTCAAGTGCACATGCTTACGAGCTACCATCTCCGACAAGATCAAACCGGCATCGACACCATCAATGACATGAAGAAATAACGACGCCAAGATCAGGGCGTCCAACAAAGAACAAGTGTGAAGGTCACGAGCTCGACACCAACCACCGCGCGATGACTTCACCAACTACCTTGGCATCTTCACCAAGTGACTTCAAGGCATCTTCACCTTTGGATATGCGGCATCTTTGCCGACAAGCACTTCAAGAGAAGCTCCCCAAGCTCAAGTCCGCGACTTCCACGAGCTACTACGACCTCGACATTGACCATGAGATTCCTTTCTATGGGAGTCAAGACCCCGAGGAGTATCTCGCATGGGAGCGCAAGATGGACAAGCTACTTCAAGTCCCTCCCGAAGATCAAGTGAAGTGCGCCACAAGAAACTTCCATGACTACGTGTCGACATGGTGGCTTCACACATCTTCGACGAGCTTCGACATGAGTTGGTCCAAGTTGAAGAAAGCGTTGCGGCGAGAGTTTGTGCCTTCTACATACACGGAACATCTTCAACGCCAATTGGAGAACACCAAACAAGGATCCAAGTCCCTCGATGAGTACTTCATGAAGATGAAGAAATCCTTGCGACGAGCCGGTGTGGACGACCCCATTTGGATGAAGTTCCACTTCATGATGTGATTGAACAACGACATCGCCGAGACTATCTTCCACAACAACTACGAGTCTCTCGAAGATCTCTACATTGGTGCTCTCATGGCGGAACATGAACTCAAGGCCAAGGCTACTTGACCCCGAGCACACTTCGCGACGACCAAGCTCCATCACGACGAGCATGAGGATGGTACCACCAAGATGTCCAAGCCCGACGAGCTCGAAGACGACGCTCCCAAGTCCGACTTCACCGCCATCCCTATTTGTGGCATTGACGATGCCGAGTCTACCACGACTCTTTTTGAAGACGGCGCGGCGAGGACCACGACTACGGAGCCATTCAAGGAACATGCTTTGGAGGCGAGCGACAAGGTGGCGAGCAAGGATGACGCTTCCATCTTTGGAGACGAGAGTGATGATGTGCCATCTTCGGCCTTCATCCACGGCGATGGTGACGACATGGTTGAGCATGGGATTTTCCCTTCGACCACGACGACGTTTGGAGATGAGTTGAGAGACTTTTGCCACCACATTGAGAGTGAGAGTGCCTTCACCACTAGCCCCATATATGATGAGTTGCCCCAATTCCCATGTGAAGAGAGCCACAAACCCCACCACTCGAGTGAGATGAATGACTCCACCATATATGAGTATGAGTGCAACTACCTAGAGGGAGGGAGTGAGCCACCACCACATAGAGAGAGTGAGGTAGTTGATAGGGCATGTGAGGCCATTTCGATTTCTAACAACTTATCCTCTATCTCTATTGTGTCTTCTCCTTTGGTGCTAGGTCCCATACACGATGACGCGCCGATCCTTGACGACTTCGTCTTTCCTTTGGACAAGACGATGGCCATGGTGGAATATGATGCACCCCCACATGGTTCCATCATGATGTCGACCACAAGTTGGTACTTCCCGCCTCACCTACATCACATGAGAGGAGCTCAAAAGGTAACTTAGGTGAAGGTGATGTTCTTGTCCCACTAGTGGACTTTGATTGCTTGCATGTTGATGATCACCCTATTTCCATGCTTCATGATTATGCGACTTCCTCATGTGATGAATTGCCCATTTATGATGAGTTTGACGATTCTCATGTGGAGTCTATTAGTTATGATGCCATGTTGCATAGGATACCTTGTGAGAACTCTACCATCATGTTTGACAATCCGCTTGACTTGTCATATGCTATGCATGAGATCACCCATGTTGCATCTTTACAATCTCATCGTAGTAACTATGCATATGCCATTAAAATAAACCCAATTTGCACATATGGCATAGATGACAAACCCATGGTTATTGGCATTTGCTTTTCTTGTGATGATATTGACATGCTCCCTTTGCATCATTTGCGCAATTGTTCACATATGACATGCCATGACCACCATGCTTTGGATATGCATTGTTTTGGATGTTATCCATATTCTCCATATTATGCTTCCGCTATTGCACATGAGGAGACCCCCATAGTTTCCTCATTCACATTAGGAGATTTTGATCCATCCTACACTTTGCATGAACCCCATAAATGTGTGCACAATATGCTTCTCATGAATAAAAATGCTATTGTTGTGTCATATATTTACATGCTCAATTTTTGTCCCCATCATGTTATACACAATAACAATTATTTCATGATGGATGACATGTTCCTATACCATGCATCAAATTTCTTTGAGCATTGCTTATCTTGTGCTAACTCTAACGTGCACATACACATCATGATGGATGATGTGTACATTTACCACGCACACACCTTGTTTCGTGTGTCTCCTTGTGTAGGTACACATGATTCTTCATCAACCTCGCAAGCGCACGAGTTGACGAAAAGAGCTCTAGAGAGAACCGAAGACTTGTGCCACCATGGAGTGCTTACCCTCCACCCACCCTCTTTGCGCAAATACTTCGCGCATTTATTCTACATGTCCCTCACATGGTTAGGGGTTATTGTCCATTATATATCCTTTGCCCATATTGCCATGTTCACTTTACATGATATGCTCATTTTTATGCCCTTGCCATGCATTAGTGACCCATGCTTTGCACCTCACATGACACTTGCTTATATGACTTGTATGTGTCTTTGCAAGCTTGGTGGAGATATGTCTTGTCTTTGCCATGTTCCTTTTGTGTGCAATGATATTGTTGATGCTTGTGTTGGGAGAGTCATATTGACCAATTGTTCTTTACATAGGACTTCTCGCCAATACAATGATTATGCATTTCTCATTATTTGCTTGCGTGCTTGTGATATGTCATGTGCATTGCCTATGCCCACTATTTTCTCACATGACATGATTGACATGATTTCCTCTAGTATGTTGCATCTTCGCACTACTAGTTTGCACGACTTGATCACTATGCTTGCTTACGTTGCATCATTGATGTGCTCCTTTTATGCGGTTGATGACAACCATTGCCATGCTACGCACATGATTGATATTTCTTGTTGTCATATGTCTCCATTTGTTGCCTCTCTCATGCTCGATGCTTTGCCATGTATTGAGTGCAACCATGCTATTAATTTTGCTAATGAGATTGCCCCCATAGCTTGATAGAGGCGAAGGTGTCCTGTCTTTCGATGAGATGGTGGCTATCGTTTTGGTGGAAGTCGACTTTCACGATCCGACTACGAACGTGCGAAGACGTCATGCCTTAGCAATCGCTAAACCAACTCCTAGAGGTTATTGACCCCGCCGGAGCACGATCAACCTGACCACGAAGGTCTATTTCCTGCACGCAAATGAAGAACAAGCAAGAAACTAAGATAGCAATCTGGATATTGCGAATAAAAGAGGAAAGCTTTATTGATGAAGTGGAGTTCTGTGACGTCTTGGTCTGGTCGTGGAACACAAACGAAGGACGCGAAGTTGCAGCTATGGCGAACTTGTAATCTAAACAAAACCCAAGTCTAAAATGATGCCCTAAGGGCTGTATATATGGGGGAATAGAAGGGGATTTCGTGGCCCCTTGGAGGAGGGGTCCGAAACCAGCCCTAACTCCATTTTCCTACACATACAGACTCTAAAAACAGCCTAATAAGTGGTATTTCGAAATTACAAGGGCCTGGCCCAAAAATAAGGTGACGCAGCACCTATATTAGCCTATGGACGAAATTTATAAAGTGGCATCTTGTATTTTTCGTCCAAGCCTCCAAGCACTCCTTATGGTGGCTTCAAAGTGCGAAAATCACCACTGGAAACTCCGTTGTTCCTTCCCGCGCGCGCACCTTCTCCCCCATGCTTGATCCCGCTCCAATGTCCATCCTTCTTGTCCATGCTAGGTCCTTCATTCATAAGTAAAACAAAAGTATCTAATTTAGGTAGCATCATATGTTCATGAACATTAGAAGGATTTCCAAGAAACGAAAGTATCTGATAATTTAGTTGGCGTGCGCGGGCTCTAGTAACTGGTCCAATATGTGTAGCTGGTGGGGATGTGGGTGTAACATTAGTAGGGATGTCCTCATCATCCTCCCCTTCTTGAACTGAAGTCGTCCTCGACGGAAGCTCGTCATCCTCATCCAAATAAGGCTTCAAATCTGCAATGTTAAAAGTGGGACTAACCCCAAAATCTGCAGGCAGCTCAAGTTTATATGCATTATCATTTATTTTCTCTAACACCTTGAAAGGACCATCAGCACGTGGCATTATCTTCGACTTGCGCAATTCAGGAAATCTATCCTTACGCAAATGTAACCAAACAAGATCTCCAGGTGCAAAGACAACATGTTTTCTACCCTTATCTCCAGCAAGTTTATATTTAGCATTCATACGCTCAATGTTCTCCTTAGTTAACTCATGCATCTTTAATATCAATTCAGCACGTTCTTTAGCATCAAAATTGACCTTCTCCGAAGATGGAAGAGGCAACAAATCAATAGGTGCACGAGGTAAGAAACCATACACTACTTCAAAAGGGCACATCTTAGTAGTAGAATGCAGCGAACGATTATAAGCAAATTCAATATGAGGCAAGCATTCTTCCCACATTTTCAGGTTATTCTTCAAAACAGCCCTAAGCATAGTAGACAATGATCTATTCACTACTTCAGTTTGTCCATCAGTTTGGGGGTGACATGTAGCAAAAGCAGTTTAGTCCCCAACTTAGCCCATAAACATCTCCAAAAGTGGCTAAGAAATTTAACATCACGACCTGAAACAATTGTATTTGGCACACCATGCAAGCGAATAATTTCACGAAAGAACAAATCAGCAACATTAGCAGCATCATCACTTTTATGACAGGGTATAAAGCGTGCCATTTTCGAAAATTTATCAACGACAACAAATATGCTATCCCTCCCCTTCTTTGTTCGAGGTAAACTTAAAACAAAGTCCATAAATATATCCTCCCAAGGAACACTAGGTACAGGCAAAGGCATATATAAACCATGAGGATTGAGTCGTGACTTAGCTTTTTGACATGTAGTGCAGCGAGCAACAAAACGCTCAACATCCCGTCTCATCTTTGGCCAAAAGAAATGTGTAGCAAGTACGTCCTCCGTTTTCTTCACGCTAAAGTGTCCCATTAATCCCCCTCCATGCGCCTCCTGTAACAACAAAAGACGAACGGAGCTAGCTGGAATGCATAGCTTGTTAGCACGGAACACAAATCCATCATTAATGACGAACTTGTTCCATGTTCTCCCTTCTTTACAATTCTGCAACACATCTTTAAATTCAGCATCATGCATATATTGATCTTTGATGGTCTCCAAACCAAATATTTTAAAGTCAAGTTGTGAAAGCATAGTATAACGACGAGACAATGCATCAGCAATAACATTTTCTTTACCCTTCTTGTCTTTAATGACATAAGGGAAAGTCTCAATGAATTCAACCCATTTAGCATGCCTACGGTTCAGTTTTGCTTGACTTTTAATATGTTACAAAGATTCATGATCAGAATGTATAACAAATTCTTTGGGCCATAAATAATGTTGTCATGTTTCCAAAGTTCGAACAAGAGCATATAATTCCTTATCATAAGTAGAATAATTCAGACTAGGCCCACTTAATTTTTCAGAAAAGTATGCAACAGGTTTACCATCTTGTAATAACACACCTCCTAATCCAATTCCACTAGCATCACATTCAAGCTCAAAAGTCTTATTAAAATCAGGAAGTTGGAGTAATGGAGCATGTGTTAACTTATCTTTCAATACCGTGAAGGCTTCATCCTGTGCGGTACCCCAAACAAAAGGCACATCCTTCTTTGTAAGCTCATTTAGAGGTGCAACAATGGTGCTGAAATCCCTCACAAAACGCCTATAGAAACCAGCGAGTCCAAGAAAACTCCTCACTTGTGTGACCGTTTTGGGCTGCGGCCAACTATCAATAGCTTCAATCTTGGCTTTATCAACTTCAATTCCCTGTGGAGTAACAACATAGCCAAGAAAAGATACTCGGTCGGTGCAAAAGGTGCACTTCCCAAGGTTACCAAACAAACGTGCATCACGTAGAGCGATAAAAACAGCACGCAAATGATCCAAGTGTTCCTCCAAAGATCTACTATAAATCAGTATATCATCAAAATAGACTACCACAAATCGTCCAATGAAAGCACGTAAAACCTCGTTCATTAATCTCATGAAAGTGCTAGGTGCATTAGTTAACCAAAAGGCATGACTAACCACTCATATAATCCAAACTTAGTTTTAAATGTTGTTTTCCATTCATCTCCCAATTTCATACGAATTTACTGGTATCCACTACGCATATCAACTTTGGAGAAAATTGTAGAGCCACTTAATTCATCAAGCATATCATCTAGCCTAGGAATAGGATGACGATAATGAATAGTAATATTATTAATGCCTCTACAATCAACACACATACGCGATGTACCATCCTTTTCAGGCACTAGAATAATAGGAACATCACAAGGACTAAGAGATTTGCGTATATAATCTTTGTCGAGCAGCTCCTGTACTTGACGCATAATCTCCTTCGTCTCCTATGGATTGGTACGGTATGGCGCACGGTTGGGCAGCGATGCACCGGGAATTAAGTCAATCTGATGCTCAATCATTCAAATAGGTGGTAATCCCGGTGGCACGTCTTGTGGAAAGACGTTAGCGAACTCCTGCAAAATGTTAATGATAGCAGGAGGCAAAGAGGGAGGCATGTCCTCGAATGAAAATAATACCTCTTTGCATACAAAAGCATAGCAAACAGATGTAGTGACATCCAAATCAGTAATATCAGATTTAGTGGCAAGTAAACAACCACTCTTCAGTTTTATTTCAGATATAACACTAGATGATTGTTTATTAGGCTTATTATGTTGCTCAAATTCCTTTGCCACAATCTGATTTTCACTCTCACTTTGCTTCTGTTTTGCTTTACTAGCTCTAGCAATGTCATCTTTCATAAAATGTTCGGGAGACATAGGAAGCAAAGTTATATTTTTATCCTTATGAACAAGAGCATACTGATTTCTCCTACCATGGTGTACAGAATTTTTATCAAATTGCCATGGTCTACCAAGTAAAACGGAGCATCCTTGCATGGGTACCACATCACAATCAACATAATCAGAATATGTAGCAATGCTAAAGTGCACACGAACATCACGTGTGATACGGGGCACGCCCGTGTGCGTCGATCTTTCATGAATTGGAGGTGGATTTGTGAATGAACACGAAGAACACGAAGAACACGAGGGGGAAATCACAAGAGAAACAGTCAAAACAAGTCCAATCACACATCCACTATGCTCACATCCACACAAGATCCACAAGGGTACAAGAACAACAAAAGGAAAGAAGGATACATGGTAGAGTTCATATCCCAAATCCCATGGGGAGATGGGGCCTTGAATCCACTAGGGATCTTCCCTAGATAGGGGCCTTAACATCCATAAGATCTTCTCACACGTGGAGGTCGCAATCTCCTAGGAGAAGTATATGGAAGGAGCAATGCTCAACTAATCTATGAGCTAAACAATTGCTAACCCTAGAAAGGAGGAGGAGGGTTCCTATTTATAGTCTTAGTGCAAATGAGGGCGAAGGAGAGGGGGTACATGGGCCTTTGGCCCGCGTCTGCCCGCATAGGGGCCAGATGTCTGGGCCAGGGCCGGATGTCCGGGGCTTCAAGGTGGTGCCGGATGTCCGGGATATGGAGTCCGGATGTCCGGGGCTCGGGCGCTGGCTGCAGGTGCTCTCTGTGTTGAAGGGGCCGGATGTCCGGGGCCTTGGCGCTGGTTTTGATGCTCTCTGTCTACGCTCGGCCGGAAATCCAGGGCCGAAGGCAGGATGTCCGGGCCGCGGCCGGATGTCTGGGCCATGTGCCGGATGTCCGGCGCCTGTAGCCTTCTTCAGCTGGGCCTTGGCACCTGCGCAGTCTCCAGGGGCCAGACGTCCGGGGTATGGGCCGAATGTCCGAGGCCTGGAAGGTTTCTTGGCCTTCTTCCGACGTCGCTTCCATGCTTCCCTCGTGGATGGTGTAGTTGTACGTAGGTGCCGGCACTCCTCCTCGTCATCCGTGAAGCTCCGGCAATACCTATGCATGCACACGAGAGGAGTGTTAAGTAGTATACCATCCTCGAAGGGGTCAAGTGAACACGTGTAAAGGAGATGATTCACCTTTATGTATGTGAAGTAGTTGTGGCACGTGTCACTTGTCAAACGGACTCTTGTCATGGTGATGTCCGTAGGATGCCCCGCATCATCCCCTCCCCCTTGGGGAAGATCTGTCCTCGGATCAAGATCCAAATCACCATGGGAAAGAGATGGCGTCGCCGTGTAAAAGTGGACGATCACCAAGCACTCATCATCATCAAACTCGGAAGGGGCACTCTCCAATGTCGCACCATCTAGTAATTCCTTCAAAAGGAGCAAATATGAAAAACACTTGGAAAAATAAATGTGGTTAGCGTTAGTGCAAAACCAAGCATTCAAGCGGTTATTCACCGAACAAGTGTCGTCATCATGCATAACATATGGTGTGACAAGGGATTGCGTCATGACATGTAAGCATATGAGTTGATCACAATCTAAGGCATCATGGAGGCATCATGGAGATAAGCATGAAATTGTGAGGTAGGTATGCAAATATGTGTGACAATAGAACGCGCATCTACCTCAAGGTCATAGCACTCATGCACAAAGCAATCAACGAAAGGTCGATGGTAGGCATATGAATCATTCACGACACCAAATAATATGAAGTGTCTAGACACATGGTGCAAGTGCAAGACAATCCAAGCATAATGTGTACATGGTGTAGTGAAGATAGTGCGGCACTCAACACAATAGAAAGAGCAATTGTTCACCATGTGTGAGGCAATCAAGTCAAGCATGGAGGAAGCAATGTGGCATGGCAAATGTGAAGAATGGACATTGTTGCAAGCAAGCATATGATAAGGGCAAACAATCGACAAGTTGGATGCAACACACAAGGCATATATGTCATGAGGCATGGAACGATGGCAATCATGAGTGAAAGCAATATCTCTAACATGTGTGCAAGTAAGCGGTCCAAGATGACCAATATATGTCATGGGACAAGCAACACAAGTAGGAGGAGTCACAATATCCATGCTCAAGAAGGATGTCACCTTGGAAACTTGTCCTTGTGCGTCCTTCACAGTGCCGATGTGCAAGCAAGTACGATGTAGAAACGCGTTGATGTATAATGGCTCGCTCTCAAGAGCTCGAATGGTCAACTCACGTGAAGTGGAGGTTGACATGCAGTCGAAGTATCCTACACATACACACAACAAAGGAAACAATGTATGTGCATGGTAGATAAACACATCATCCATCATGATGGTTCTCTTCTCTTGCAGATAACAATTAGAAGCAAAAGTGCATGAATAATATGATGCAACAATGTCTGAATTCATGGCACTAGGCATATGGTGCAAGGAAGGCAGGCAGGCATGCTTCACATGAAAGATGTCAAAAGCTCCGATAATATGAGAGAAAGATATGGGGCAATCTCATTAGCAAAATTAATAGCATGGTTGCACTCAATACATGGCAAAGCATCGAGCATGAGAGAGGCAACATGTGGAGATATATGACAACAAGCTATATCAATCATGTGCGAAGCATGGCAATGGTTGTGATCAACCGCATAAAAGGAGCACATCGGTGATGCAACATAAGCAAGCAAAGTGATCATGTCGTGCAAACTAGTAGTGCGAAGATGCAACATACTAGAGGAAATTGTGGCAATCATGTCATGTGAGCAAATAATAGGCATAGACAATGCGCATGACATATCGCAAGCACGGAAATAAGATATGATCAAAGTATCATCATTGTATTGGCGAGAAGTCCTATGCAAAGAGCAATTTGTCAACATGACTCTCCCAACGCAATCATGAACAATAGCATGGCTCACAAATGGAACATGGCAACAATGACAAGAAATATCTCCACCAAGCTTGGAAGTACACATACGAGTTATATAATCAAGTGTCATGTGAGATGGAAAGCATGGGTCATAATTGCATGGCAAGGGCATAGAAATGGGCATATCATGCAAAGTGACCATGGCAATATGGGCAAAATACGTGTAATGAGCAAGAAGGCATAGCCATGTGAGAGCCATGTATAAGAAATGTGCGAAGTCCTTGTGCGAGGGGAATGGTTGGAGACACATTCCGGTGAATTCCAAAGCATCGATGCTCTCAAGAGCTCTTTTCGTCAACTCATGGGATTGTGAGGTTGACGAGTAATCATGAGTACCTACACACAACAAAGGCAAAGGGAAAATTGTGTGTGCGTGGTATATGTATACATCATCCGTTAGGATGTGCATGTGCTTGTGTTCGTTAGCACAAAATATCCAATGCTCAAATAAGTGAGATGCATGATATAAGAACATGTCATCCATCATGAAAGGTTTGTTATTATGTATAGCATAATGGAGACTAGGAATATGTAGTGCATCATGTGAAATATCGAGATCATTGGTATTCATGATATGCGGATGGTGCACACAATAATTGGAATCATAAAACGGATGGGATGTAACAAAATCTCCTAACATGTATGAGGAAACTATTGGGGTCTCCTCATGTGCAATAGCGGAAGCATAAGTCGGAGAATATGGACAACATCCAAAACAATGCATATCCGTAGCTAGGTGGTCATGGCATGTCATATGTGAGCAATTGCGCAAATGATGTAAAGGAAGCATGGCAATATCATCACAAGAAAAACAAATGCCAATAACCCTGGGTTTGTCATCTATGCCATATGTGCAAATTGGGTTTATTTTAATGGGATAGGCATAGTCGCTACGGTGAGATTGCAAAGATGCAATATGGGAAATTTCACGCATAGCATATGACAAGTTTAGCGGGTTGTCGAACATGATGTGACCAATAGAATTTTCACATGATATCCTATGGAGTATAGCATCACAACTATGCAAGTCAACATGCTCATCATCATAGTCATCAAAAATAGGTGGCACATCAAAGCATGAAGAAGACATAGCATGTGGTGTGTCCATAAGGTGATCAACATCATGCAAGCAATCAATGGCAAGATAGTCCACTAGTGGGACAAGCGAAGAACCTTCACCTATGTTACCGTTTTCATTCCACTCATGTGGTGTAGGTGAGGTTGCATAGACCAACTTGTGGTCATCTTCATCGTGATGGAACCATGTGGGGGTGCATCATATACCACCATGGCCATCGTCTTGTCCAAGGTGAGGACGAAGTCGTCAAGGATCGGCGCGTCATCGAATGAGGGACCAAGCACCAAAGGAGAAGACACAATAGAGGAAGAGGTTAAGTCGTTAGAAATCGAAATGGCCTCACATGCCTCATCAACTACCTCAATCTCTCTATGTGGTGGCTCACACACTCCCTCAAGGTAGGTGCACTCAAACTCACATATGGCGGAGTCACTCATCTTACTCAAGTGGTGGGGTTTGTGGCTCTCCTCACATGGGAATTGAGGCAACTCATCATATATGGAGCTAGTGGTGAAGTCACTCTCAATGTCAATATGGTGGCATAAGTCTCTCAACTCATCACCAAACGTCGTCGTGGTCGAAGGGAAAATCCCGTGCTCAACCAACTCGTCACCGTCGCCGTGGATGAAGGCCGAAGATGGCACATCATCACTCCCGCCTCCGAAGATGGAAGCATCATTCTTGCTCGCCACCTTGTCGCTCGCCGCCAAAGCATGTTCCTTGAGTGGCTCCGTAGTTGTGGTCGTTGCCGCACCGTCTTCAAAAAGAGTCGTGGTAGACTCGGCATCGTCAATGCCACAAACAGGTATGGCGGTGAAGTCGAACATGGGAGCGTCGTCTTGGAGCTCGTCAGTCTTGGACATCTTGGTGGTACCCATCCTCAAGCTCGTAGTCGAGGAGCTTGGTCGTCGCGAAGTGTGCTTGGGGTGGAGAAGCCTTGGCCTTGAGTTCTTGAACCACCTTGAGAGCACCAATGTAGAGGTCATCAAGAGAATCGTAGGTGTTGTGGAAGGTAGTCTTGGCGATGTCGTTGTTCAATCCCATCATGAAGTGGAACTTCATCCAAATGGGGTCGTCCACACCGGCTCGTCGCAAGGCTTTCTTCATCTTCATGAAGTACTCGTCGAGAGACATGGATTCTTGTATGGTGTTGTCCAAGTGGCGGTGAAGATGTTCCGTGTACGTAGAAGGCACAAACTCTCGCCGCAACGCTTTCTTCAACTTGGACCAACTCATGTCAAAGCTCGTCGAAGATGTGTGAAGACACCATGTCGACGCATCGCCGTGGAAGTTTCTTGTGGCGCACTTCACTTGATCTTTGGAAGGGACTTGAAGTAGCTTGAGGTAGTAGTCCATCTTGCGCTCCCAATCGAGATACTCCTCGGGGTCTTGACTCCCAAAGAAAGGAATCTCGTGTTCGATGTCAAGGTCGTAGTAGCTCGTGGAAGTCGCGGACTTGAGCTTGGGGAGCTTCTCTTTAGGTGCTTGTCGGCGAAGATGCCGCATATCCAAAGGCGAAGATGCCTTGAAGTCGCTTGGCGAAGATGCGAAGGTAGGTGGTGAAGTCATCGAGCGGTGGTTGGTGTCGAGCTCGTGACCTTCACACTTGTTCTTTGTTGGACGCCTTGATGTTGGTGTCCTTATGTCTTCATGTCGTTGAAGGTGTCGATGTCGAGGTGATCTTGCCGGAGATGGTAACTCGGAAGCATGTGCACTTGAGCATCTTCTCGAAGATGAGGAAGAACTCTTGCCGATGTTGATGAGGACCTTGAGCTCCTCCATTTGAGCATCCAACTTGGCGTCGATGAAGTTCTTCATGGCATCGAACTCGTCATTGTTGTTGTAGACCGAAGGAGATGATGTGCCTTGCCTATCCATCACAAGACTCGAGCAAGGGTGAGTAGGAAATGAAATAAACAATACCAATATACCGTTCCCAAAGTTGAGGATGTATCCCGTTTCACTCAATGTGAAATGCAAGAATAGGGGAATTGGTACTGGACTGGTTCACTCACACCTACAAATAAAGCTTATCGAGTGGCTCGGTTAGGACAAGTGGCACAAAATTCAAGAAATTGTTAATCCAAGATATCGAAAATGTTGAGGAAGATTCACAAAATTACAATGCAAAGCAAATGGTCAATAGCTATGGTGGCACTAGGAACACACACACGGATAGATAAATGGGATCCGCGCAACCAAAGAATGAGCACAAAATTGAGAGACCCGGGAAAAGCTCGTGTTGCACGGATACTAGAAGAGACAATAGTTCGATTGCTCAAATGGGCTAGATATGCGCTTGTGCACCAACCTAAAAGAGTAAACGTGCTGTCTTCAATCCCAAGTACGTTATGTATGTATGATCCAAGAGTATGAACTATGCAAAATGGCTCAATTCTATTGCTATTGCTTACAAGCTCTTTTGTATCTCCTCTTTTGCTTAAAAGCTTTTTCTTTTTTTTCTCTTCTATGCTTGATGCTCGAACCAAGATATGAGACAAGTATGATGGATATGCACGGGAGTGACTTATGGCACAATGTAGATAACAATATGTTTGCACGCCAAAGGTACCTATGCGACATAAGAGTATCACTACGGTGCACAAGTAACGTGGCACGGCAATTCTCAACTCGCTAGTCTCAATGGATAAGGTACGCAATAGGCTCGAGGTGATCAATGCAATGGCAAGGAAATGGACAATGATGTCGTCGAGATTACCGTCCTTGCTTCGGTTGGGGTGCCAAATGGCGAAGTGGCCGATGTCGATGTCGAGGCCGAGGCGATGATGAGCGGCGGTGTTGTCGATGTAGAACCGTCCCTAATTAGCCGAAACACCTTAGGAAACGGAAAGCGCAACTCAAAATCTCAAACAAAATTGGGTTAGAATGGCGGAAGTGTATGGTGGAAAAACTATGCGGAAGTTATGGTGGAGGCCTAGGAAAACTTGCCAACATTCCAAACATATGATGGAGTCAAATGAGTATGTATCTATTTTTGTGGGATGGAGGGTGTCAATAGCTACAAAACGAGCTAAATAACGTCAAAATCGGACTCCGGATGAATTAGTTATGGACAAAACGGTGAAACAAGAAAGTCTGAATTCCCAGGGGTCGGACATCCGGGAGGTTAGGCCGGAAATCCGGGACCCGATGTCGCCCGATTTTTGTGCTCCAGGGCCCGGATGTCCGGCATGTGGCCCAGATGTTCGGCCCGACGATTCCAGATCGAGATTTGGGCACGGGAACTCAATTTTGGGCGGAAATTTCGATCTCGGGGGGTCAAAATTGATGGGGGAAAAGAAAAATTAGGGTGAATTTTGTGATGAGGAAGCTAGATCTACTAGCCAAGCACGAATTCCATGGATCAAAATCAACAAAATCTCAAAAGAACCAACAAATCATAAATTTTTTTGGTATGGCTATTTTTTGTGGGGATTTTTAAATTGGGACGAAATAAAGCAAAATTAGGCTAGAAAACGGTGGGGGAGGCTCCAAATTCGTGATCAACATGGCTCTTGATACCAATATGATACGGGGCACGCCCGTGTGCGTCGATCTTTCACGAATTGGAGGTGGATTTGTGAATGAACACGAAGAACACGAAGAACACGAGAGGGAAATCACAAGAGAAACAGTCAAAACAAGTCCAATCACACATCCACTATGCTCACATCTACACAAGATCCACAAGGGTACAAGAACAACAAAAGGAAAGAATGATACATGGTAGAGTTCATCCCAAATCCCATGGGGAGATGGGGCCTTGAATCCACTAGGGATCTTCCCTAGATAGGGGCCTTGACATCCATAAGATCTTCTCACACGTGGAGGTCGCAATCTCCTAGGAGAAGTATATGGAAGGAGCAATGCTCAACTAATCTATGAGCTAAACAATTACTAACCCTAGAAAGGAGGAGGAGGGGTCCTATTTATAGTCTTAGTGCAAATGAGGGTGAAGGAGAGGGGGTACATGGGCCTTTGGCCCGCGTCTGCCCGCACAGGGGCCGGATGTCCGAGCCAGGGCCGGATGTCCGGGGCTTCAAGGTGGTGCCAGATGTTCGGGCTGTGGAGGCCGGATGTCTGGGGCTCAGGCGCTGGCTGCAGGTGCTCTCTGTGTTGAAGGGGCCGGATGTCCGGGGGTCTTGGGCCGGATGTCCGGGGCCTTGGCGCTGGTTTTGATGCTCCTTGTCTATGCTCGGCCGGAAATCCGGGGCCGAAGGCCGGATGTCCGGGCCGGGGCCGGATGTCTGGGCCATGGGCCGGATGTCCGGCACCTATAGCCTTCTTCAGCTGGGCCTTGGCGCCTGCGCAGTGTCCAGGGGCCGGATGTTCGAGGTATGGGTCGTATGTCTAAGGCCTGGAAGGTTTCTTGGCCTTCTTCCGACGTCGCTTCCATGCTTCCCTCGTGGATGGTGTAGTTGTACGTAGGTGCCGGCACTCCTCCTCGTCATCCGTGAAGCTCCGGCAATACCTATGCATGCACACGAGAGGAGTGTCAAGTAGTATACCATCCTCGAAGGGGTCAAGTGAACACGTGTAAAGGAGATGATTCACCCTTATGTATGTGAAGTAGTTGTGGCACGTGTCACTTGTCAAACGGACTCTTGTCATGGTGATGTCCGTAGGATGCTCCGCATCAACGTGTTACCTTAACCTTGCCACTGTTGTTGAACCATTGGATGTAATAAGGATGAGGATGTGGTCTGGTGGTTAGAGACAGCTTCTCCACCATCTCCATGCTAGCCAAGTTGTTGCAACTCCCTCCATCGATGATGACGCGAACAGAACGCTCCTTCACAACTCCTTTTGTATGGAACAAGTTGTGCCTCTGATTTTGCTCAGCCTGTGTAACCTGCACACTCAGAACACGTTGAGCAATTAAACTTTCATACCTGTCAGCATAGTCAGCAGCCATGTAGTGTGTCTCTTGTTCAGTATCCTCGGCACCCTGCTCTTCACTTGCCATAAGAGCCAAAGTCTCCTCATCATAATCACTAGCGGAGTCGTATCCACCATCCTCTCTCACAATCATCACACGCTTGGATGGGCATTCCCTCGCATAGTGACCTCCAGCCTTGCAACGACGACATATAACCTCATGTGTTTGCCCTGTGGATGCAATAGATGAAGAAGAGCTCTGTGCAGGCCCGAAAGGTGTGCTCTTCGCGGAGGGTGGGGCAGAGGCCTGTTTCCTGGTATCTCGGTTGGAGTTGGAGGCTGAAGTAGGCGGTGCTGCAGCAGGACGTGTGGAAGTAGAGGAGGTACGTGGCATCCATGATGAAGTGCGGCCTGCAGAAAAATTAGTTCTCGCCAATGCCTGCCGATCCTGCATTTCACATTCAACTTTGCAAGCAAGATGAAATAAACGAGTGATAGTGTTATACTCCTTATACTCTAGAATAGTCTGAATCTCTCTATTTAATCCACCCATAAAACGTGCAAGCATAGCTTCATTCTCCTCAACAATACCACATCTAATCATGCCAGTTTGTAATTCCTGATAATATTCCTCTACAGAATTTTTTTCCTTGTCTTAAACGCTGCAAATTTTGAAGCAATTCACGTTGATAATATGGTGGAACCCAACGATTACGCATAGCAGTTTTCAAAGCAGCCCAAGTAGTTGGGATATTAGCATGATGTATTCTACAATGTTCAGACCACCAAACACAAGCAAACCTAGTGAATGAACAAACAGCAGCAGTAACGCGTCTATCCTCAGGAAATTGTAAGTAAAACGTTGTTCTGTTTCTAATTCCCAAGTAAGATATATATCAGGAACATATCTACAATCAAATGTAGGAATATTCAATTTAAGTTTAGGGAGATGGTCAAGATTTTGTACCTGAGGGGTGCTGCAGCCCTACCATTGCGATTGTAGGCATGTGGACGACCTGGTTCGTGTGGTGGTGGTTGCCCTTGGGGCTGATCTGGAGCAACCTCTTCCCCATCATCGTAATCACCATCGTAGTCAGCGTTCTGATCAATAGTAGTAGCAGCAGCAGCCACAGAATCCAGAGCAGTAGGAACGGCACCTGAATGTTGGCCTTCCTCGAGGGGCACACGTTGTGCGTGCCCAGCAAAATTCGGCCGGCGTTGTTGTTGTTGCTGAGTTATGACCGGTGCAGCTGGTGGTAGACGTGCAAGCACCTCATTGAACTTAGCGTCCAACTTAGTCTCGATCGTCTTCTCCAATCCATCTAGCTTCTCCATGGCCTCTCCAAGGCTGGTCATGAAGTCTTGTACCTTGTCAGCCATCATTTGCTGGAATTTGTCATGGAGCTCCGTATTGGTCATAACCTCCCATTCGACCTCGTAAGCTTGTGATCCTAGCATGGTTAGCAGTAATAGGAACACACAAGAATATGAACCTACAGACTACTAGGAAGTGATGGTGGTGGTGGTGTGTCACAAATCCGTCAAGCCAATCTCAATTTCTTACCAGTTCTTACCCAGCAGCAGGTGGTGAACGGCAACCATTGTAGTCAAAACTCTCAAATCTTGGATAGAGCGATTGCCAGGTGGTGTCAAACACACGACGTAGATGTATGTGGAGCTGGGAAGGCTTATAATATGGTAGCAAAAAGGGTCAGCAATAATCAGTTCAGAGATGCAAAGTTGAAAAGGCGCTCAACGACGGTACCGTGCTGGTCCTAGGCTAGACCGTGCTAGAGACACGAGCCTAAACACCAACAAAATCATGACGTTACACGTACTCAAGGAAGAGCACACTCTGGAAAAAAAATTGTTTTTTTGGCGCCTCTTTTTTTTGTTGCGCTCTTTTTTTGCTCAGCCAATCACTATAATGGCGAGTGTCTCAAAACTCATCCCAAGTCGTATAAACAGGATATGCACAAAAAAATGGTAATTTTTTTCAGGAGCGATTCGGGGCTGCGACGTTCAAAAAATGCGACAAAAATCACTATGACGGCAAGTGTCTCAAAACGCTCCGGACAGCCTAAAAATAGGATAGGGAAAAATATTTTCACCAGCCGAAATTTTGGCCTAGAAAGTGCTCTGAAAAGCGTGCCAGACTTTTTTTTTCCTCGAAACCTACTCAGGCAAAGAAACGCGAAAATAAAATCAAAGGGATCTCGAAATCAATCTGAATATGGGATGGACTTGGATTGGTGGTGGATATATGGTGGTATATATGGATACGGATTGATGGCAGATATATGGTGGTGATATATATGGCAGCGGCGATGATGGTAGCGTGGTGGTGGTATATGGCAGCGGCGATGAAGATGGCGTGGTGGTGGTATATGGCAGCGACGATGAAGATGGCGTGGTGGTGGTATATGGTAGCGACGATGAAGATGGTGTGGTGGCGGCGTGACAACTTGTGAGTAGAACTCGAAACTCTAAAAGACTAGACTCTAAGACTAGCAACTTGACACGACGATGCAACCGCAAATTCAACAAAGCAAATACCGAACAGAAAATTGCAAAGGCTCAGATTGGTTCGGATATGATGATCTAACCCTATTTTTTTGTGTGGCTTTGTCGTGGATGGTAGGTATGAAGAACAGATGCGATCTAAACTACGAATAACTGGTAAAATCTCACCGAGCAACCTGGAAATCTGATACCACTTGATAGAGGCGAAGGTGTCCCGTCTTTCGATGAGATGGTGGCTATCGTTTTGGTGGAAGTCGACTTTCACGATCCGACTACGAACGTGCGAAGACGTCGCGCCTTAGCAATCGCTAAACCAACTCCTAGAGGTTATTAAGCCCGCCGGAGCACGATCAACCTGACCACAAAGGTCTATTTCCTGCACGCAAACGAAGAACAAGCAAGAAACTAAGATTGCAATCTGGATATTGCGAATAAAAGAGGAAAGCTTTATTGATGAAGTGGGGTTCTGTGACGTCTTGGTCTGGTCGTGGAACACAAACAAAGGACGCGAAGTTGCAGCTATGGCGAACTTTTAATCTAAACAAAACCCAAGTCTAAAACGATGCCCTAAGGGCTGTTTATATGGGGGAATAGAAGGGGATTTCGTGGCCCCTTGGAGGAGGAGACCGAAACCAGCCCTAACTCCGTTTCCCCACACATACGGACTCTAAAAACAGTCTAATAAGTGGTATTTCAAAATTACATGGGCCTGGCCCAAAAATAAGGTGACGCAGCACCTATATTAGCCTATGGACGAAATTTATGAAGTGGCATCTTGTATATTTCGTCCAAGCCTCCAAGCACTCCTTATGGTGGCTTCAAAGTGCGAAAATCACCACTGGAAACTCCGTTGTTCCTTCCCGTGCGCGCACCTTCTCCCCCATGCTTGATCCCGCTCCAATGGCCATACTTCTTGTCCATGCTAGGTACTTCATTAATAAGTAAAACAAAAGTATCTAATTTAGGCAGCATCATATGTTCATGAACATTAGAAGGATTTCCAAGAAACGAAAGTACCTGATAATTTAGTTGGTGTGCGCGGGCTCTAGTAACTGGTCCAATATGTGTACCTGGTGGGGATGTGGGTGTAACATTAGTAGGGATGTCCTCATCATAGCTTTCTCTCATATTGTTGGAGCTTTTGACATCTTTCATGTGAAGCATGCTTGCCTTTCCTCCTTGCACCATATGCCTAGTGCCATGAATATCGACATTGTTGCATCATATTATTCATGAACTTGTGATTCTAATTGTTATGTGCAAGAGGAGAGAACCATCATGATGGATGATGTGTTTGTCTACCATGCACATACATTGTTTTCTTTGTTGTGTGTATGTGTAGGATACTTCGACTACATCACTACTGGAATCAGGGATTTTGCCGTGGGCGACTCTTTGCTGTCAGCCAGCGGACGGCAAAGAAAGTCATTGCCGTTTGCTGGCAGAAAGCTGACGGCAAAGGGTGAGCTGACGACAAAGAATGAATTTGCCGTAGGCTGGTTCTTTGCCGTCAGCCAGCTGACGGCAAAGGGCCAGCTGGGCAGACAGCAAAAAAACGGCCCACGGCAAAGGGCAGCTGGCAAACGGCAAAGGGCCAGCTGCGCCCATCGGGCCCTTGCGCCGCTTAGGTCAGTTCTTTGCCGTCTGCCAGCAGACGGCAAAGGGAGGCTGGCAGACGGCAAAGGCGACGCCTTAATAACGGCCGTCCCCCACCCCTCTCTCCCTCTCCCTCTCTCCCTCCCTCCCTCATCCCTCCCCTCCCTCTCCCCGACGCCCAGTGACCGCCGCTACCCCGCCGCCCCCACCCACCGGCTGCCCCGCCGCCCCCACCCACCGGCCGCCCCTCGCCCCGCCACCCCCACCCACCCATTGCCCCGACGCCCACCCCCGCCTCCCTCCCTCCCTCCCCCCAATGCCCACCGGCTGCCGCCCCCACCCACCGGCTGCCCTGCCGCCCCGCCGCCCCACCCACCGGCCGCCCCCCGTCCCGCCACCCACACCCACCCGCCACCCCACCCACTCGCCGCCCCGCCACCCCCACCCACCCGCCGCCACCACCCACCGGCCGCCCCGCCGCCCCCACCCACCGGATGCCCCGCCGCCTCCGTGCCCCTGCGCACCATCGCCCCGCCGCCCCGGCACCCCAGACGCCCCCGCAGCCCGGACGCCCCCTCCGGTGAGCTCTCAGTGCCTCCTCCCTTCCACCCTCTTCCGCATTTTTTCTGTTTTTTTTTCTTTTTTAGATTAGTAATTAGCTAGCTAGCTACTGTTAGAAGAAGAAAAGAAGAAGGAAAAAGGATAAATGAAAAGAAGAAGAAGAAGAAGTAGTAGAAGAGAAGGAGGAGGAGGAGGAGGAGGAGGAGGAGATGAAAAGGAAAAACAGAAGAAGAGGAGAAAGTAGAAGAAAAAGAGGAGAAGAAGAAGAGGAGAAGAAAATAAGAAGAAGAAGAGAAGAAGAAGAAGAAGAGAAGAAAAGGAAGAAGAAGAGGAGAAGAAGAGGAGAAGAAGAAGAAATACAGGAGAAAAAGATGAAAATAGAAGTGGAAAAGTAGTCATACATAGAGAGATTTTTCTATCGGGATTGAATATTCGTTTTGATCGTGTGGATCTAAATGTGCAGTTTTTCGTCGCTTGAAGGGTCTGGTGTTCGACGGCCTCCCCGTGCAACTACGTCCCCTACACGGTCTAGTGGTGAGCACTACTGTCATCTCCTCCCCGACCCTCCCCTATTTGCTCTGTTTCGGTTGTCATGCCGTTGTCACTTAATTTTATTTTCATGTCAAGTTTCGTAACCTAGGCGTCTCCCGTTCGAAAGGACGACATCTATAAATATGCATGTCTTTGCATATTTATAACCGCCGTCCTTTCGAATTGTCCAACGTTATCCATGGACAGCCCGAGTATGTGTAGATTGGGTTCGTTTTCCCGTATGCTCTGCTCCGGATCCTATGCAGAATTTCGTCAGTGCCTCCCTGTTGTTCTCCGGGTACACATCCTCTCTGCTTATTGCCGAGACGTGTATCAGGAGAACAGCGGGGAGGTGGTGTCGAAATTCTACGTCGGATCCGGAGCAGTGCATGGGAAAACGAACCCAATCTACACATACTCGGGTGGGATTAGGACCTATCTTAACCTATTAGCGTGTAGGTTGCATGGACGTAATAAAACTGACAAACTTGATTAACTGATGAATATATATGCTGAAATATATATATATATATATTTCTTGTGTGTCCAGTAGCTAGGCAAGATGACTGATCGTGCGTGGATGTACACCGGTCACACCAGTCAGAAAGACATGACCAAAGAATGGTTAACAAATACCAAGGGGTTTGTGAGAGCCGCATTTGCAAATGGCCAGGAAAAAACATGGTGTCCCTGTCCCCGGTGCGACAACTTTAAAAGGCAGACAGAGGGTGAAATGGTTAAACACCTGCAGAAGTGGGTTTTTAGGCCTAATTATACGGTGTGGACTTTTCATGGTGAGTCTGCCCAACGTGCCAGAGCTGAGGTGGTTCGTCATCGCACCGACGAGCATGGTACCGGGATCGAAGACATGGTGCAAGACTTTGATGATGCTCGGGATTCGGACGATGAGATGGAGGAATCTGCAAAGGCATTCTATGAAATGTTGGAGTCTTCAAAACGTCCTCTCCACGAGCACACTGAGCTTTGTCAGCTGGATGCCATCGCGCAAGTAATGGCTCTGAAGGCTCAATTCAACCTGGGCAGAGAATGCTACGACGCGATGATGACAATATTTGGACGCTTTCTACCCAAAGGCCATGTACTGCCTGCAAACCTGTACCAGTCGGACAAAATTCTCCGTGTACTTAAGATGCCCTATGAGAAGATAGATGCCTGTGAGAGTGGATGTGCCTTATTTAGGCTTGAGTATGCGGACTTGAACTATTGTCCCATTTGCAAGTCTTCCAGGTAGGGCTGCAGACGAGTCGAGTTCGAGCGAGTTGAAGTTGGCTCAGCTCAACTCGTATTAAAAGTCGAGCGAGCTCACACGAAGTGAAGCTCAAGGTCGAGCTGTAGAACATGACTCGTGCTCAGCTTGTAACGATCTCGAGTCGATCTCTAGCTAGTTTCAAGCTAAATGAAATGGTAAAAGTTATAAATCTATGTTGATTATTTCAACTAGATAAGGCTCAACACGACATAAGAAAATACGAAAAAAATATTATTTCAATCAAGATCATGATAATATAATTTTTTTAAAGTAGTTTGACTTATTATCTCATAACTAAAAGTTTAGTATCAAAATAATATAATGATTCACGACAAACATATAATTACGAAAACAAATTATTGGCCAAAGACTATAATAACGCCTAATTCTTCTTTGCATTTAACTAAGCTTTCATGTTTGCTAATAAATAAAATGGAGAAAATCATGGACAACATATACGGTAATAAATTATCTTAGTTGCATTTAATAAATGGCATGATCATTGAAATTAATGATATTATGTCGAGCTATCGAGCTAAAATAAGCGAGCTAGTATTGGATCAAGATCGGTTTGTTTCTCGGCGAGCTGCACAAAGTGTTCATACTCAGCTCGTTTATTTTCGAGTCGATCTCGAGTTGAGATAAACAACGAGTCGATCTCGAATGCCTCACGAGCCTCGAGCTTTTCTTGCAGCCCTACTTCCAGGTATGTTGTCGTAGACAACGGTATGGGTGAGAAGATGCAGACAAAAAATTCCTGTTAACGTTCTTCGCTATATGCCAATCGTACCAAGACTTCAACGTCTTTTCATGGTCGAAGAGACGGCCAGACAGATGACATGGCATAAATTGGGCAAAAGAACCGAACTAGATGCAGATGGGAATCAGATGTTGGTACACACTTCAGACGCTTTTGCGTGGAAGCACTTCGATGCATTACATAACGATAAAGCGGCAGATCCAAGGCATCCTCGAGTCGCCATCAGCACGGATGGGTTCAATGTGTTTGGTATGACGGCAACCCAATACAGTTGTTGGCCTGTATTTGTCATTCCACTCAATCTTCCCCCCGGAGAGATTATGAAAAGAAAGAACATTTTCCTGACGTTGATAATTCCAGGGCCCAACTATCCGGGGAAGAATATGAATGTGTACATGCAGCCGCTTAAGGATGAATTGCAACAAGCTTGGGATAATAGGATCAAGACATACGACGCCGCTACAAAAAAACCTTCAAAATGCATGTGTGGTACATGTACTCGACGCATGACTTGCCGGCGTATGCCCTATTCGTTGGCTGGTGTGTGCATGGAAGGTTCCCGTGCCCCACATGCAAGGCAGCTCTTCAGTTCCGTTGGCTGCAGGCGGGTCGCAAGTATTCTTGCTTCGACATGCATAGACAGTTCCTGGATCCTCGCCATAAGTTCAGAAAAGACAAGAAGAATTTTATCAAAGGTAGAGTTGTCAAAAACTCTGCACCACCCGCGTTGACAGGCCAACAACTCCTGGATCAGTTAAACGCTCTCGAGCCGGATCCAAAACGTCCTGGGTATTTCAAAGGGTATAATACGGAACACGCATGGACTCACAAGTCATGCTTATGGGATCTGCCTTACTTCAAAGACCTCCTTTGCCCACACAACATCGACGTGATGCACACTGAAAAGAATATCGCCGAGGCCATTTTTGGTACATTGTTCGGCATAGAGGGGAAGTCAAAGGATAATCCTAAGGCTAGAATCGATCAGGAGGCTCTATGTGACAGACCGTTACAAAACATGCGACAAGCGAAAGGAAAGCAGAACTGGACTAAGCCAAAGGCATGGTTCAATCTTGGAAGGCCGGCTATGAGGGAAATGATCTTGTGGGTGAAAATGCAGTTGATGTTCCCCGATGGTTATGCAGCGAATCTAAAGAGGGGAGCGAGTCTTGACAAACTGAAGATATTTGGTCTCAAGAGTCATGATTGGCACATATGGCTTGAGCGGGTAATGCCGGTGATGCTGCGTGGCTTTATCCCTGAGGATGAATGGCTAGTACTGGCATCGCCTGGCGTGCTAGATGAAATGAAAGAGTTGGCGTCGGAGTTGATATGCAAGTTAGAGAAGATCTTTCCACCGGGCTTCTTTAATCCAATGCAGCATTTGATTTTGCATCTCGCGACCGAGGCAAGATTGGGGGGGCCCGTGCAAAATCGTTGATGCTTCGCAACTAAGAGGATGCAGAAGACGCTTCGAGCAAAATGTAAAAATAAAGGTAGAATTGAAGCATCGATGGCCAAGGCATTCATTACTGAGGATGCGGCAAACTTCGTGACAGCACACTACGAAGCCAAAAATCGTCATTTGCATAATCTGAAGCGTCGGTACAATGATGGCGACCCAAAAAAAGTCGATCCAACCTCAGCCTATTCAAAGGGAAGCTCGCACCAGCCGGTGCTTCTAAAGTAAAAGCGTTGGATGTCGATGAATGGCGGACCATTTCGTTGTATATCTTCAACAACCTAACAGAAATGCGGCCGTACAACGAGTAAGTTGTCGGTACATTATTGTTTCGCAACTTGTAATTCCTTAGAACTGATGGAGGCGGCTATCCCGGTTTCATCTCTTGGTTCAAACAAACGGTAATTACCATTAATGGACCATTTCATTTCTTCGTCTTATTTGCGGCTAATGCAACAATCCTTTCGTATTAAACTTGTAGGCTAATTCAGAGTCTATGGACGCCGAGCTGAGACAAGTCGCTAATGGTTTTGACTATAAGGTCCGTTCATTTGACAGATACGACATCAACGGGTATCGCTTTAGTACCTTTGGCAAAGAGCTATCTATGCCCGACCTAAAGACTACAAATTGTTGTGTCTCTGCTATCGGCGAAGGAGGTACAGAGTACTATGGAAGACTTGAAGCAATTTATGAACTTCTATTCTATGGTGAAAACCCACCGAACGTCGTAGTCTTCAAATGTCATTGGTTCCAGCCGAAGGAGACTAGAAGGACTCATGAACATATAGGGCTAGTTGAAATCAAACAAAGCACCTATTTAGATGTGCCCGATGTCTATATTACGGCTCAACAGGCGACCCAAGTTTTCTATCTACCGTGGGCCTGCCAAACTGATCCAAATCGGAAAGGTTGGGATGTCGTTTATGAAGTGCCGCCACATTTTAGACCACCTCCCCTCAATGAAGAGGATTATGAACCTCACATTAACCAAGACACATATGAAGGAGAATTCTTCCAAGAAACACGTATTTCCAAAAAACGTTTCAAGAACCGCTCTACTTCACCCCAGAACATTGAAGTAGACAGCGACAATGAATCCGACTTAACCCCTGAGCCGGAACAGGAAGAGCCGGAACAAGAAGAGGTTACTGATGCGGATGACCTATCAATGCTTAACCGATTACATGAAGGAGGCCTTCCACACGTTGTTCCTGATAGTGATGATGATCATGCATTTATTGATGATAGTGATGATGATGATGCATTTATTGATCCCGGAGAATATATAGACGATCAAGATTATTATTAATTCATGTCAGGTAATCAACTTTTAGTTCATGTTAGGTATATGATGATACACTTAAATTATACACATTTTATTATTCATGTCGGTATTCAATTTTATGTTGTACTAATTTCGTTTACTATTTGTCATGGCAGTTGTTGAAAGATGGTGGGAAAGGGTCGAGAGCACTCCGCGGCTCCTTCGTCGGAGGGTGGTGGGATGGGTACTTCCATTCCTGCCGACTCTCTCCGGAGAGCGTTGCTCTCTAGTCTGCATACACCGGTGGTCGCTTCTTCGTCGACCCCCATGAGAGGAGGTCGGGGGAAGAAGAGAGGTAGTAGAGGTGGGACAGGAGGGAGAGGAGGCCGCGGCAAAGGTAGGGTGGCTGCTACGCCTTCCTCGTCGCCACCCCCAGCTGATTCACCCGAGCACAGGACTGCTAGGGTGGACCCATCTGAGGACGAGGCTACGCGGACTCCGGTCCACGAGCCTCGGGTCGACGAACCTTCGACCTACACGACTCCTGTCCCAGAGGCTTCGTCCCACGAGACTCCGGAGTAGAGTAGGGATGAGGGCACGTCTCGGCAGACCCCATGGGATACCTGGCCGGAGGAGCCTAGTGGCCATGCTGATGGTGGTGGGGATCGTTTTTCTGATAGCGACGAGGAGCTGCCTGAGGGCGCCACCGTCTACCAGCGTGGTATGACACGGCTCCCGCCCGTGCCGGCAACCCACGAGCTGAGGTGGTTTATTAGGCCTGATGGGGACAGGTAAGTGCATGTACTCTCTTTTAACCTTTTGCCTTCACGTTTTTTCAAATATCTAATGTGTTGGCTTTGTCATACTGCAGGGGTTGGCATCAACCCAAGGATGCCCGTAGGCCCAACAGCATCCTTGGTGTCCTTGTCAGGCAAAACTTCCCAGGGTTTGTCACGTTGCCCGGTGAGGGTCAGGTTCCAGAGTTAGGACTGACCTGGGAGCACTACTTGGCTGCACCGGCCCCGCCTGAGGAGAGGATCGACGGTGTTTTGTGCCACACGAGGGCAGAGATGGTGATCAGGCATTTTTGGGTAATTTCTCCTTTACACAATTAAAAATCAACAATAGCTAGTTATTGTACTAATAAGTGTTGTGTCGTTTGATTGCAGACCTTCTACAGGTGTCAGGAGGGATACGAGGAGGCTGCGGCAAAGGTTATCGATCAGCAATGCAAGCGCCTACTGCAAAACTTTCGGCACGAGGCTCGGGTGCAGGTTGTTCGAGACTACTACGCCTCGCGGCGTATTAGGAAGGAGAAGTCAACATGCCGCGGAAAGAAGATGGAGAAGGAGCATTACATGAAGGTAATTACGTATTCTTAAGGCCTTGTACTTAGTTTCCTTCATTTGATTCCTACGCGTAGCGCTCAAATATCTCTTTATTAACTTAGGTGCCCCCGAGATGGTGTGCGGATAAGATGGATTGTTGGGAGGCGTTGGTGGATGAGTGGTGCTCAGAACAATGGCTAGCCGTCCACAACAAAGCCAAGGACCGGCGTAACAAAATGGTTGGTGTGCCACACCATCAAGGGAGCGCCGACTTAAATCAGTTTGGTCTGAACTGGGAATGTGGTTAGCTTCATGATTCATGCAATTCATTCTTGATTCTAGCTTGAGCCCTTTACTAATACTTTGTTCCTCTCTCTCTCTCTCTCTTTTAGGCGCATCACAATAAAACGGAGGTGCCACAGATGTACGACCTCTATGCGATGGCCCATACTGCCTCGTACAAGAAGGTCAAGGCATTCTCTGAGTCTGACCTCGATGATCCCTTGAAGTTCAGCAACATCTCCTCCCACAACAAGCTCGTGAGGTACAGAGATGAGGGGAAGGCGAGGAAAGTGGAGGACTTTAACCCGAGCCAGGAGACTATTGATCCAGAGCTAGTGATGATAGCTGGCGGCGGGAGGCCCCATGGCTCGATTGCCATTGGAGATGGCCTTATACGTTGTCCTAGCAACCTCCGGGAGATCAAGGCGCGCCAAACGAGCTCCTGTCCTGAGATAAGGCCTCGTCCACGGCCAGTCGAGCTCGCCATCGAGGTTAGTTATACAGACTCAGATATCTTTCCTCATTACGTTGTGTTTTTGAACAAAGATGATTACAATGCTAACGAGGAGTTGTGTTGCAGGCTGCTATTCAGAAAGAGAGAGAGGCAACACAGGCGCTTATGGCGGCGAAGGAGAAGGAGATGGAGGAGAGGACGACAAGGTTGTTGGAGAAGGAGAGGGCACGGTCCGATGCGTCTTACCGGGCCATCTACAAGCTTTTCGTGGTAAGATTCTTCTTCATATTTGTCAAATCTTGCATTTAATGTTCGTTTCATTAATAATGAATATCGTTGACTTGTGAAAACCAAATGTGCAGACTATGTGCGAGAAGAACGGCCAGACCGCTCCGTCGATGCCAGTCATTACCACGGCTGCAACTGTGAGTTTCATTTCAATGCAATGATCTTTTCAGTGTCATCATGCTAACGAGACATTGCAAATCATCTTTGGTGCAGCTTAACTCCGGAGTCGCATCGCATGACCCTTCTCCAGGGCAGCCTTCTCCAGGTGAAACCGGTCCGAGCAACCGCGGTGCCTCTCCTCCGTGATGACGAGGACGGTAAGCCCCAAACTTAGCTCGTTTTCTCAAAGAAAGACAAACTTAGCTCCTTCCGAAATATTAGTGTTAGGGGAAACGACCATCACCAACTGTCGAAATATTAGTGTTAGGTACTGTCCACCAACATACACCACCATATAAGTGTGAGTGAGTGCGCACCATACACACCATGAGGCAAACCTCGAAAGACCTATCCTTCTTCCAATTTTGCCCGAATGACACAAATAAGCAATAAGAAGAAGAAAACAAGAGGAGAAAGAGAGAGAGAAGAAAACTGCTTCTTCATCTTCTTCTTCTTATTCTAGTCTTCTTCATCTAACTTTCGTATTTCCCATTTTGCAGATTAGAGTCACTTCACGGAAGCTTGCATTGATGGAGTGCTTGTGATTTTGTATCGATGAACTTGCTACATATGTGAAACTTGTTACTATTGTAATGTGGTGAACAATGTGACATTTGTTTTGGTATGTTTGTTGGATACTTGTGCTTGTGCATGTTGTTGGATGATCATCAGTAGGGTTATTGTGAAATATATACATATATAGCATATGTTGCCTGTGAAAATTGTTGGATATAAGAAAAAACAGAAAAAATTGGGGCAATATTGCCACTTTGCCATCTGCCACCATCGGCAAAGCTTCTTTGTCGTCTGGCACCGACGGCAAAGGTGACACGTGGCACTCACCTGTGCACCCTAGGAGTGCCAGGCCTGGTGCCATTTGGTACATTTGCCGTCCGGGGGCAGACGGCAAAGGGCGCGGACGGCAAAGGAGGGGGTGGCGGGGGGACGACGGCAAATGAGGGGGTGGCGGACGGCAAAGGCTGCGGACAGCAAAGGAGGGGGTGGCAGACGGCAAAGGGTGCGGATGGCAAAGGAGGGGTGGCAGACGGCAAAGGCTGCCGTTAGCCACTAACGGGGCTAACTCAAGTTTAGGCCATCCAGCCGCTTTGCCGTCTGCTGCCTGACGGCAAAAACACTTTGCCGTCCGCTGTATAAAGGCAGACGGCAAAGCACTCCTTTACCGGAGTTCCCAGTGCCGGAAATTTGGCCGTCTGCTGCCGGACGGCAAAGGCTTTGCCGTCGGTGGTCCTACCCTTTGCCGTCCTCTATGGCAAACGGCAAAGTACGTGATTCCAGTAGTGCATGTCAACTTCCACTTCACGTGAGTTGACCATTCGAGCTCTTGAGAGCGAACCATGCTACACCAACGCGATTCTACATCGCAATTTCTTGCGCATCGACATTGTGAAGGACGCACAAGGACAAGTTTTCAAGGTGACATCCTTCTTGAGCATGGATCTTGGACCACTTACTTGCACACATGTTAGAAATATTGCTTTCACTCATGATTGCCATCGTTCCATGCCTCATGACATATATGCCTTGTGTGTTGCATCCAACTTGTGGATTGATTTCTCCTATCATATGTTTGGTTGCAACAATGTCATTTCTTCACATATGCCATGCTCGATTGCTTGCTATGACCTTGAGGTAGATGCTTGTCCTATTGTCATACATTTTAGCATCCCTACCTCAAATTTGCATACTTGTTCCCATGATGACTTCGCTCGTGCGCAAATTATATGCATACATGTCATGACACAATCCCTTGTCACACCATATCATATGCATGATGACAACACTTGTTCAGTGATTCACCACTTGAATGCTTGGTTTTGCACTAACACTAACAACATTTGTTTTTCCAAGTGTTTGTCGTGTTTGCTTCTTTTGAAGGAACTACTAGTTGGTGTGGCATTGGAGAGTGCCCATTTCAAGCTTGATGATGATGAGTGCTTGGTGATGGTCCACTTCTACACGGCGACACCATCTCTTTCCCATGGTGATTTGGATTTTGATCCGAGGACGGATCTTTCCCAAGGGGTAGGGGATGATGCGGAGCATCCTACGGACATCACCATGGCAAGAGTCCGTTTGGCAAGTGACACGTGCCACAACTACTTCACATACATAAAGGTGAATCATCTCCTTTACACGTGTTCACTTGACCCCTTCGAGGATGGTATACTACTTGACACTCCTCTCGTGTGCATGCATAGGTATTGTCGGAGCTTCACGGATGATGAGGAGGAGTGCCAGCACCTACGTACGGCTACACCATCCGCGAGGGAAGCGTGGAAGCGAAGACGGAAGAAGGCGCAGCTGCGGAATCTACAGCAGCTGGACGTCCGACGTCTTCCGGACGTCCGACGCCTGGAGTCCAGCCCAGCCAAAGGACGGATAGAGCTCTACAGCGGCCGGATGACCGACGCCGCCCGGACGTCCAACACATCCCAGCCTCCGGACGTCCGAGCCCCTCCGGAAATCCAGAGCCAAGATACCCACACCGAAATCTCGGATTTCTGAAGCCTCCGGACGACCGAGCCTCGGACGACCGACGCCCTCCGGACGTCCGGTCCTTCGCGAGCCGTCGGACGTCCGACCACCTCCGGACGTCCGGCACTGCCTGTGCGTAGCCGTGGGCCTTTGGCCTTGTATCTCTCTCTGACTTACCCCTTCATGGCTAAGACTATATATACTCTTCCCCTACCTCCTTCCTAGGGTCAGCAAAGTGATAGCTCATTCATAGTTGAGCTTTGCTCCTTCCTCTACCTCTCCCACGGAGATCGAGACCTCCACCTGAGACGATCCATAGAGGATGTCAAGGCCCCTTGCACGGGAAGATCCCTAGTGAATTCAAGGCCCATCTCTCCTAGAGATTTGGATGAACTACCCATGTACCTTTATTTCCATTGTTGTTCTTGGATCTTGATGCACCTCTTGTATTGCTTGTGATTTGAGGAGTACTTGGTGTGGATCTTGTCCAATAGAGTGTTTTTCCTTTGATTCTCTCCATGTTTTCCCCTCGTGTTCTTCGTGTTCATCGTGTTCTTCCTTGAATCCACCTCCAATTCGTGAAGATCGGGCCACCCTCGGGTTTGCCCCGTATCAGAAGGATTTCCAAGAAACGAAAGTACCTGATAATTTAGTTGGCATGCGCGGGCTCTAGTAACTGGTCCAATATGTGTAGCTGGTGGGGATGTGGGTGTAAGATTAGTAGGGATGTCCTCATCAATAGTGAAGAACGGTCGATGGGCTCTCACTCACATCCCTCAAATCTCTTTTGGTGGCTAAAAGGACTATATCTCTCATGTCCCTCATCGTGGAGTCACTCATTTTTGGCTTGTGGCACTCACTCTCTTTTAAGTGGATCACTCTCTCACTTTTATCTCCACGATGGGATGAAGCTTGTTTGTCGGCGATGACTTGACTTGGAGTTATTGGTCGGAGCACATATTGCTTGCCCTTCATCTTGAAGCTATATTGATTTGTTCGACCGTTGCGTGTGACGACCCCAGTCGAATTGCCAAGGTCTACCAAGTAGGAGGTGGCACACGGACATTGGAACCACATCACACTCCAGAGTGTCTTCATAAGCACCTATCTTGAAGGAAACTTCCACGGTTAGGTCAACTTGGAGGGTTCCGGAATCACTAAGCCATTGGACCTTGTAGGGACGAGGGTGCTTTTTCTTGACCAATTGTAGCTTGGAACAAAGGTCTTCACTTGCCAAGTTGTGCCAACCCCCTCCGTCAATGATGACCTAGATGGACTTCCCTTGGATGCCCGCCTTGGTGTGGAAGATGTGGAACGTTGGTCCTCGTCTTCTTGTTATTGGAGCGTCAAAACCTTGGAGACAACGAGAGTGGGGCTCGAATAGTTGCCGCAAAAGATTTGCGAATCTTCATCTTCATTCACTTGGCGGTGTATGGCCACTTGCTCCAAAGCTTGCTTCTAGTCGTCACTCATAGTGACATAGGTGCCATCGTCAAGGAGGATCATGTTGCGTTTGGTTGGGCATTCGAAGGTCTTGTGGCCTCGCCCTTGGCACGTGAAACACTTGATGGAGCTTGTCTTGGCGGTAGCATCTGGTGTTGGGGTAGAGGATGAAGCCCTCGGCTTGTAGGTGGTTGAGGTTGGTCGGCTTGACGAAGTCGCCTTGTCCTTGTAGCTTGACTTGTCGCCGGTAGGTGTTGTAGATTTCGTAGTTTAAGGTGTCGTTGTCATAGTAGCTTGAGCACTTGAGCCGTAGGTCTTGGAGGAGAACTTGGAGTACTTGTAGTCATCTTGCACTTGTCGTTCCGCCTTGGTTGGTTGATGCACGAGCTCAAGTAGGTTGGAGTATGGTTGCAAGTCGGCTATCTTCTTGACTTGGTACTTGAGGCCATTCAAGAAGCGTGCCATTGTTTGCTTGTCATCTTCCTTAATGTTGGCTCGGATCATAGCGATCTCCATCTGTTGGTAGTACTCTTCTACCGACTTGGTGCCTTGCTTGAGTTGTTGGAGCTTCTTGAAGAGATCCCGGTTGTAGCGTGTAGGCACAAAACGAGCTCGCATGAGGTCCTTCATTTGGGCCCAAGTGGTGATACGAGGTTCTCCCCTCTTCCTTCTTCGCTCAATCACTTGTTCCCACCAAATAAGGACATAGTCTTGGAACTCAAGGGAAGCCATGGCTATCTTCTTCTCTTCATCATAGTTGTGTAGGCGAAAGATCATGTCAACCTTGAGTGCCCATGACAAGTAGTCTTCGCGATCATTACTTCCGGAAAACTTTGGCATTGTGAGCTTGAGCTTGCCGAAGCGTTGTTCATCATTGTGGTGGGGATGGCGAAATCCTTGTCTTGGAGGTGCATCCTCATTGTCATTACCTTGAGCGTGTTGACGTTGATCTTGTCGTTGCTCATCTTCATGGTCGGGTTCGTCGCGATGATCTTGAGGACGGCGACAAGGTGGACGCACTCGGTTGCGCCTTTCTTGGTGCTCCTCTTGGCGATGAGCTTCTTCTTGTCGTTGTCGACGAAGTTCTTCTTGTTGTGCTTGGCGAAGCGCTTCTTGCTCGCGATGAGCTTGGCGGTTGCGCTCCTCCAAGGCACGAGTAGGTTCTTGCAAAGCGTGATGTGGCTCAAGCGCTCGTTCATGACGGCGATGTTGTTCTTCTTCTCGGCGTCATTGTTCTTGTTCTTGGCGTTGTTGTTCTTGCTCCAACGCATCTTGATCTTGTTGACGGTGGCGTTCTTGAGCGCGGACGCGATCTTGCAATCCATTTCCATGAAATGGATTGTCTTGAAGGTGATGACCTTGTGGAGAACTTGGGCTGGAGTGTTCATCACGAAGGTGATGACGCTTGTGGACTTTCGTCGGAAGAGTACGTCGTTGAGTTGCGACTTGTGTGACGACTCCTTGTCGATGTAGATGAGGAAGGTGCGCGAGTGACCATCAAAGACCGGAGCTCCTCCATTTGGCTTGAGAGCTTGGTGTCGAAGTATTCCCTTGTGCACGTCTTGGATTCATGCAAGTTGGAGGCGAGTTGGTCGATGCGGTCATGCAAGACATCTTGAGCTTGAGTAATCGCCTTGTGTGCGCCGAAGAAGTGCAACTTGGTGAAGTGGTTGTTCATGTCGTCTTCATTCTCCTCGAAGGCCGGGTTCGACATGATGTGCCTATCCATAGCACTCAACAAGATATAAGTGGAAGAGTGAGAAGACAATACCAATTACCGTTCCAAAAGTTGAAAGTGGATCAAGATCACTCAATGTGCAAGTATGGAAATAGTAGAATTGGTACCGAAGATCGTCCTTCTCACACCTACACAAATAAGGCTTATGGAGTAGCTTGGTTAGGATGGTGGCACAAATTTCAAGCAATCCGAAAGATAAGATTCAATAACGTTAAAAGATATTCGTAGAATTCGCAAATGAGACAATGTAGATCAATAGCAACGGGTATACACGGAAACACACGCACAGAAGAAAATTGGGTCATGCAACCAAGGATGAGCCAAAATGTGGAATCCATGGAAAATGCTCTCGTTGCACAACACTAGAGAGACGGTAGCACGATTGCTCCAATGGGCATGATACGCACTTGTGCACACCCTAAAATGAACCAAAAGTGTCGTCTTCCTATACCCGACTTGCTATGTGTGTATGCGGCACGTGTCACTCGCTCAAGTGATCCAAGATGATCAAGTATGCTATGCGAATCTTGCGATGCTATTGCTCTTTTGCTCTTTGCTTTTGCTTAAAAGCTTTGCTTCTCTTTCCTTTTGCAATGATGATATGTATGGACACAATGCGGGACGTGCACACCGAGATAGCAATTATGTATGCGGGTACTATGTTGTAACACAAAAGATGATACTAAGATATATGCACGCAAATGATGCTATGCAGAGTATGTATCATTAAAGTGCACAAGTAGCGTAGCCCGGCAATACTCAATGGCTAGTCCCGATAGGCAAGTAACGCAAATAGGCTCAAGGTAGCAATGCAATGACAAGGGTATATGGCGGAAGAGAGCGTCGTCCCGGTTACCGTCCTTGCTTACGGTCTAGTTTGAATGAAGAGGTGGTGGCGACGATCCGGGGCGATGATGAGCCGCGATGTCGATGAAGAACCACTCCTAATTAGCCTTTTAGGTCAAATTCTCTACCAGATGTCATATATGGGGACCTAATTTGGGAAACTTCTGTGAACAACATTTTTTAAGGATGGTCTATATAGCAAAATTTTATTTTGTCCATGCCACGGAAGAGGTAGTTATCGAGGAGTTTTCGGGCAAACTTTGTTTTCGACTCGTGTATGGTTGGTTTTAGGGAAAATTGTCTACTAGATGTCGTATATGGGCACTTAATTTGGGAAAATTCTGTGAAAGACATTTTTTTACGGATGGTCTGGATACCTAAAAGTTATCATGTCCTTGCCACGGAAGAGGTAGTTATCAAGGAGTTTTCGGGCAAACTTTGTTTCCGACTCGTGTATGGTAGGTTTTACGGCAAATTCTCTACCAGATGTCGTATGTGGGGAACTAATTTGGGAAAATTCTATGAACGACATTTTTTAAGGACGGAGTGGATAGCTAAAATTTGTTTTGTCCTTGCCACGTAAGTGGTAGTTATCGAGGAGTTTTGGGGCAAACATTGTTTCCGACTCCTGTATGATAGGTTCTCGGAAACATTCTCTACCAGATGTCGTTTATGGCAATCTAATTTCGGAAAATGATTTGAATGACATTTTTTAACGATGGTCTAAATAACAAAAATGTTATTTTGGCCTTGCCACGGAAGAGGTAGTTATCGAGGAGTTCTCGGGCAAACTTTGTATCCGACTCGTGTTTGGTTGGTTTTAGGGAAAATTGACTACCTAATGGCGTATATGGGGACCTAATTTGGGAAAATTCTATGAACAACATTTTTGAAAGATGGTTTCGATAGCTAAAAGTAATTATGTGCTTGCCACCGAAGAGGTAGTTATCCAGGAGTTTTGGGGCAAACTTTGTTTCCGACTCCTGTATGATAGGTTTTAGGAAAAATTCTCTACCAGACGTCGTTTATGGCGACCTAATTTGGGAAAATTATTTTAACAACATATTTTAAGGATGGTCTATATAGCAAAAAAGTTATTTGAGCCTTGCCACAGAAGAGGTAGTTATCGAGGAGTTCTCGGGAAAATGTTGTATCCGACTCGTGTATGGTTGGTTTTAGGGAAAATTGTTTGCCAGATGGCATATATGGGGACCTAATTTGGGAAAATTCTACGAACGACATTTTTGAATGATGGTTTGGATAGCTAAAAGTAATTATGTCCTTGCCACGAAAGAGGCAGTTATCGAGGAGTTTTCGGGCAAACTTTCGTTCCGACTCCTGTATGGTAAGTTTTAGTTCAAATACTCTACCAGATGTCGTATATGGGGACCTGATTTTGGAAACTTCTGTGAACAACATTTTTAAAGATGGTTTATATAGCAAAATTTTATTTTGGCCATGCCACGGAATAGGTAGTTATCGAGGAGTTTTCGGGCAAACTTTGTTTTCGATTCATGTATGGTTGGTTTTAGGGAAAATTGTCTACTAGATGTCGTATATTGGGACTTAATTTGGGAAAATTCTATGGAAGATATTTTTTAAGGATGGTCTGGATACCTAAAAGTTATTATGTCCTTGCCACGTAAGAGGTAGTTATCGAGGAGTTTTCGGCCAAACTTTGTTTCCGACTCCTGTATGGTAGGTTTTACGGTAAATTCTCTACCAGATGTCGTATATGGGGAACTAATTTGGGAAAGTTCTGTGAACGACATTTTTTAAGGATGGAGTGGATAGCTAAAATTTATTTTGTCCTTGCCACGAAAGAGGTAGTTATCGAGGAGTTTTGGGGCAAACATTGTTTCCGACTCCTGTATGATAGGTTATAGGAAACATTCTCTACCAGATGTCGTTTATGGCAATCTAATTTCGGAAAATGATTTGAATGACATTTTTTAACGATGGTCTAAATAAGAAAAATGTTATTTTTGCCTTGCCACGGAAGAGGTAGTTATCGAGGAGTTCTCGGGCAAACTTTGTATCCGACTCGTGTATGGTTGGTTTTAGGGAAAATTGTCTACCTGATGGCGTATATGGGGACCTAATTTGCGAAAATTCTATGAACAACATTTTTGAAAGATGGTTTCGATAGCTAAAAGTAATTATGTGCTTGCCACGGAAGAGGTAGTTAGGAGTTTTGGGGCAAACTTTGTTTCCGACTCCTGTATGGTAGGTTTTAGGTCAAATTCTCTACCAGATGTCGTATATGGGGACCAAATTTGGGAAAATTCTGTGAACAACATTTTTTAAGGATGGTCTATATAGATAAATTTTATTTTGGCCATGCCATAAAAGAGGTAGGTATCGAGGAGTTTTCGGGCAAACTTTGTTTTCGACTCCTGTATGGTTGGTTTTAGGGAAAATTGTCTACTAGATGTCGTATATGGGGAACTTATTTGGGAAACTTCTATGAACGAAATTTTTTAAGGATGGTCTGGATACCTAAAAGTTATTATATCCTTGCCACGGAATATGTAGTTATGGAGGAGTTTCCGGGCAAACTTTGTTTCCGGCTCCTGTATGGTAGATTTTACGGCAAATTCTCTACCAGATGTCGTATATTGGGAAATAATTTGGAAAAATTCTATGAACCCCATTTTTTAAGGATGGAGTGGATAGCTAAATTTATTTTGTCCTTGCCACGAAAGAGGTAATTATCAAGGAATTTTGGGGCGAACTTTGTTTTCGACTCCTGTATGATAGGTTTTAGGAAAACTTCTCTACCAGATGTCATTTATGGCGACCTAATTCGGGAAAATTATTTGAATGAAATTTCTTAAGGATGGTCTATATAGCAAAAAAGTTATTTTGGCCTTGCCACGGAAGAGGTAGTTATCAAGGAGTTCTCGGGCAAACTTTGTATCCGACTCGTGTATGGTTGGTTTTAGGGAAAATTGTCTACCAGATGGTGTATATGGGGACCTAATTTGGGACAATTCTATGAACGATATTTTTGAATGATGGTTTGGATAGCTAAAAGTAATTTTGGCCATGCCACGGAAGAGGTAGTTACCGAGGAGTTTTCGGGCAAACTTTGTTTCCGACTCCTGTATGGTAGGTTTTAGGGAAAATGGTCTACTAGATGTCGTATATGGGGATTTAATTTTGCAAAATTTTGTGAAAGACATTTTTTAAATATGGTCTGGATACCTAAAAGTTATTATGTTCTTTCCACGGAAGAGGTAGTTATCAAGGAGTTTTCAGGCAAACTTTGTTTCCGACTCATGTATGGTAGGTTTTACGGCAAATTCTCTACCAGATATCGTATATGGGGAACTAATCTGGGAAAATTCTATGAACGACATTTTTGAATGATGGAGTGGATAGCTAAAATTTATTTTGTCCTTGCTACGTAAGAGGTAGTTATCGAGGAGTTTTGGGGCAAACTTTGTTTCCGACTCCTGTATGATAGGTTTTAGCAAAAATTCTCTATCAGATGTCGTTTATGGCGACCTAATTTGGGAAAATTATTTGAAAGACATTTTTGAAGGATGGTCTATATAGCAAAAAAGTTATTTTGGCCTTGCCACGGAAGAGGTAGTCATCGAGGAGTTCTCGCGCAAACTTTGTATCCGACTCCTGTATAGTTGGTTTTAGGGAAATTGTCTACCAGATGGTGTATATGGGGACCTAATTTGGGAAAGTTCTATGAACGACATTTTAGAATGATGGTCTGCATAGCTAAAAGTAATTATGTCCTTGCGACAGAAGAGGTAGTTATCCAAGAGTTTTCGGGGAAACTTTGTTTCCGACTCCTGTATGGTAGGTTTTAGGTCAAATTCTCAACCAGATATCGTATATGGGGACCTAATTTGGGAAACTTCTGTGAACAACATTTCTTAAGGGAAAGAGGTAGTTATCGAGGAGTTTTCGGGCAAACTTTGTTTTCGACTCGTGTATGGTTGGTTTTACGAAAAATTGTCTACTAGATGTCGTATATTGGGACTTAATTTGGGAAAATTCTGTGAAAGATATTTTTAAGGATGTTCTGGATACCTAAATGTTATTATGTCCTTGCCACGGAAGAGGTACTTATCGAGGAGTTTTCAGGCAAAGTTTGTTTCCGGCTCGTGTATTGTAGGTTTTACGGCAAATTCTCTACTAGATGTCGTATATAGGGAACTAATTTGGGAAAATTCTGTGAACGACATTTTTTAAGGATGGAGTGGATAGCTAAAATTTATTTGTACCTTGCCACGGAAGAGGTAGTTATCGAGGATTTTTGGGGCAAACTTTGTTTCCGAGTCCTGTATGATAGGTTTTAGTAAAAATTCTCTACCAGATATCATTAGTGGCGACCTAATTTGGGAAAATTCTATGAACAACATTTTTGAATGATGGTTTGGATAGCTAAAAGTAATTATGTCCTTGCCACGAAAGATGTAGTTATCGAAGAGTTTTCGGGCAAACTTTGTTTCCAACTCCTGTATGGTAAGTTTTAGGTCAAATTCTGTACCAGATGTCGTATATGGGGACATAATTTGGGAAACTTCTGTGAACAACATTTTTAAGGATGGTCTATATAGCAAAATTTATTTTGTCCTTGCCACGGAAGAGGTAGTTATCGAGGAGTTTTGGGGCAAACTTTGTTTCCGACTCCTGTATGATAGGTTTTAGGAAAAATTCTCCACCAGATGTCGTTTAGGGCGACCTAATTTGGGAAAAGTATTTGAACAACATTTTTTAAGGATGGTCTATATAGCAAAAAAGTTATTTTGGCCTTGCCACGGAAGAGGTAGTTATCGAGTAGTTCTCGGGCAAACTTCGTATCCGACTTGTGTATGGTTGGTTTTAGGGAAAATTGTATGCCAGATGGCGTATATGGGGACCTAATTTGGGAAAATTCTATGAATGACATTTTTGAACGATGGTTTGGATACTAAAAGTAATTATGTCCTTGCCACGGAAGAGGTAGCTATCGAGGAGTTTTCGGGCTAACTTTGTTTTCGTCTCCTGTATGGTAGGTTTTAGGTCAAATTCTTTACCACATGTCGTATATGGGGACCTAATTTGGGAAACTTCTGTGAACAACATTTTTTAAGGCTGGTCTATATATTAAAATTTTATTTTGGCCATGCCAGAAAGAGGTAGTTATCGAGGAGTTTTCGGGCAAACTTTGTTTTCGACTTGTGTATGGTTTGTTTTACGGAAAATTATCTACTAGATGTCGTATATTGGGACTTAATTTGGGAAAATTCTGTGAAAGGTATTTTTTAAGGATGGTCAGGATACCTAAAAGTTATTATGTCCTTGCCACGGAAGAGGTAGTTATCGAGAAGTTTTCGGGCAAACTTTGTTTCCGGCTATTGTATGGCAGGTTTTACGGCAAATTCTCTACTAGATGTCGTATATTGGGAACTAATTTGGGAAAATTCTGTGAATGACATTTTTTAAGGATGGAGTGGATAGCTAAAATTTATTTGATCCTTGCAACGGAAGAGGTAGTTATCGAGGAGTTTTGGGGCAAACTTTGTTTCCAACTCCTGTATGATAGGTTTTAGTAAAAATTCTCTTCCAGATGTCATTTATGGCGACCTAATTTGGGAAAATTCTCTGAACAACATTTTTGAATGATGGTTTGGATAGCTAAAACTAATTATGTCGTTGCCACTGAAGAGGTAGTTACCGAGGAGTTTTCGGGCAAACTTTGTTTCCGACTCATGTACGGTAAGTTTTAGTTCAAATTCTCTACCACATAGCGTATATGGGGACATAATTTGGGAAACTTCTGTGAACAACATTTTTTAAGGATGGTCTATATAGCAAAATTTATTTTGTCCTTGCCACGGAAGAGGTAGTTATCGAGGAGTTTTGGGGCAAACTTTGTTTCCGACTCCTGTATGGTAGGTTTTAGGGAAAATGGTCTACTAGATTTCGTATATGCGGACTTAATTTTGCAAAATTTTGTGAAAGACATTTTTTAAATATGGTCTGGATACCGAAAAGTTATTATGTCCTTTCCACGGAAGAGGTAGTTATCGAGGAGTTTTCAGGCAAACTTTGTTTCCGACTCCTGTATGGTAGGTTTTACGGCAAATTCTCAACCAGATATCGTATATGGGGAACTAATCTGGGAAAAATCTATGAACGACATTTTTGAATGATGGAGTGGATAGCTAAAATTTATTTTCTCCTTGCTACGGAAGAGGTAGTTATCGAGGAGTTTTGGGGCAAACTTTGTTTCCGACTCCTGTATGATAGGGTTTAGCAAAAATTCTCTACCAGATGTCGTTTCTGGCGACCTAATTTGGGAAAATTATTTGAAAGACATTTTTTAAGGATGGTCTATATAGCAAAAAGTTATTTTGGCCTTGCCACGGAAGAGGTAGTCATCGAGGAGTTCTCGCGCAAACTTTGTATCCGACTCGTGTATAGTTGGTTTTAGGGAAAATTGCCTACCAGATGCTGTATATGGGGACCTAATTTGGGAAAATTCTATGAACGACATTTTAGAATGATGGTTTGCATAGCTAAAAGTAATTATGTCCTTGCCACGGAAGAGGTAGTTATCCAAGAGTTTTCGGGGAAACTTTGTTTCCGACTCCTGTATGGTAGGTTTTAGGTCAAATTCTCAACTAGATGTCGTATATGGGGACCTAATTTGGGAAACTTCTGTGAACAACATTTTTTAAGGGAAAGAGGTAGTTATCGAGGAGTTTTCGTGCAAACTTTGTTTTCGACTCGTGTATGGTTGGTTTTACGAAAAATTGTCTACTAGATGTCGTATATTGGGACTTAATTTGGGAAAATTCTGTGAAAGATATTTTTAAGGATGTTCTGGATACCAAAAAGTTATTATGTCCTTGCCACGGAAGAGGTAGTTATCGAGGAGTTTTCGGGCAAACTTTGTTTCAGGATCGTGTATTGTAGGTTTTACGGCAAATTCTCTACAAGATGTCGTATATGGGGAACTAATTTGGGAAAATTCTGTGAACGACATTTTTTAAGGATGGAGTGGATAGCTAAAATTTATTTGGTCCATGCCACGGAAGAGGTAGTTATCGAGGAGTTTTGGGGCAAACTTTGTTTCCAACTCCTGTATGATAGGTTTTAGTAAAAATTCTCTTCCAGATGTCATTTATGGCGACCTAATTTGGGAAAATTCTCTGAACAACATTTTTGAATGATGGTCTGGATACCGAAAAGTTATTATGTCCTTGCCACGGAAGAGGTAGTTATCGAGGAGTTTTCGGGCAAACTTTGTTTCCGGCTCCTGTATGGTAGGTTTTACGGCAAATTCTCTACTATACTTCGTATATTGGGCACTAATTTGGGAAAAATCTGTGAACGACATTTTTTAAGGATGGAGTGGATAGCTACAATTTATTTGGTCCTTTCCACGGAAAAGGTAGTTATCGAGGAGTTTTGGGGCAAACTTTGTTTCCGACTCCTGTATGATAGGTTTTTGTAAAAATTATCTACCAGATGTCATTTGTGGCGACCTAATTTGGGAAAATTCTATGAACAACATTTTTGAATTATGGTTTGGATAGCTAAAAGTAATTATGTCCTTGCCACGGAAGAGGTAGTTATCGAGGAGTTTTCGGGCAAACTTTGTTTCCAACTCCTGTATGGTAAGTTTTAGATCAAATTCTGTACCAGATGTCGTATATGGGGACATAATTTGGGAAACTTCTGTGAACAACATTTTTTAAGGATGGTCTATATAGCAAAATTTATTTTGTCCTTGCCACGGAAGAGGTAGTTATCGAGTTGTTTTGGGGCAAACTTTGTTTCCGACTCCTGTATGATAGGTTTTAGGAAAAATTCTCCACTAGATGTCGTTCAGGGCGACCTAATTTGGGAAAAGTATTTGAACAACATTTTTTAAGGATGGTCTATATAGCAAAAAAGTTATTTTGGCCTTGCCACGGAAGAGGTAGTTATCGAGTAGTTCTCGGGCAAACTTCGTATTCGACTCGTGTATGGTTGGTTTTAGGGAAAATTGTATGCCAGATGGCGTATATGGGGACCTAATTTGGGAAAATTCTTTGAATGACATTTTTGAACGATGGTTTGGATACTAGAAGTAATTATGTCCTTGCCACGGAAGAGGTAGCTATCGAGGAGTTTTCGGGTTAACTTTGTTTTCGTCTCCTGTATGGTAGGTTTTAGGTCAAATTCTTAACCACATGTCGTATATGGGGACCTAATTTCGGAAACTTCTGTGAACAACATTTTTTAAGGCTGGTCAATATATTAAAATTTTATTTTGGCCATGCCAGAAAGAGGTAGTTATCGAGGAGTTTTCGGGCAAACTTTGTTTTCGACTTGTGTATGGTTTGTTTTACGGAAAATTGTCTACTAGATGTCGTATATTGGGACATAATTTGGGAAAATTCTGTGAAAGGTATTTTTTAAGGATGGTCAGGATACCTAAAAGTTATTATGTCCTTGCCACGGAAGAGGTAGTTATCGAGAAGTTTTCGGGCAAACTTTGTTTCCGGCTCCTGTATGGTAGGTTTTACGGCAAATTCTCTACTAGATGTCATATATTGGGAACTAATTTGGGAAAATTCTGTGAACGACATTTTTTAAGGATGGAGTGGATAGCTAAAATTTATTTGGTCCTTGCAATGGAAGAGGTAGTTATCGAGGAGTTTTGGGGCAAACTTTGTTTCCAACTCCTGTATGATAGGTTTTAGTAAAAATTCTATACCAGATGTCATTTATGGCGACCTAATTTGGGAAAATTCTCTGAACAACATTTTTGAATGATGGTTTGGATAGCTAAAAGTAATTATGTCCTAGCCACTAAAGAGGTAGTTACCGAGGAGTTTTCGGGCAAACTTTGTTTCCGAGTCATGTATGGTAAGTTTTAGGTCAAATTCTCTACCAGATGTCGTATATGGGGACATAATTTGGGAAACTTCTGTGAACAACATTTTTTAAGGATGGTCTATATAGAAAAATTTATTTTGTCCTTGCCACGGAAGAGGTAGTTATCGAGAAGTTTTGGGGCAAACTTTGTTTCCGACTCCTGTATGGTAGGTTTTAGGGAAAATGGTCTATTAGATGTCGTATATGGGGACTTAATTTTGCAAAAAAATTTGAAAGACATTTTTTAAATATGGTCTGGATACCTAAAAGTTATTATGTCCTTTCCACGGAAGAGGTAGTTATCGAGGAGTTTTCAGGCAAACTTTGTTTCCGACTCCTGTATGGTAGGTTTTATGGCAAATTCTCAACCAGATATCGTATATGGGGAACTAATCTGGAAAATTCTATGAACGACATTTTTGAATGATGGAGTGGATAGCTAAAATTTATTTTCTCCTTGCTACGTAAGAGGTAGTTATCGAGGAGTTTTGGGGCAAACTTTGTTTCCGACTCCTGTATGATAGGGTTTAGCAAAAATTCTCTACCAGATGTCGTTTCTGGCAACCTAATTTGGGAAAATTATTTGAAAGACATTTTTTAAGGATGGTCTATATAGCAAAAAGTTATTTTGGCCTTGCCACGGAAGAGGTAGTCATCGAGGAGTTCTCGCGCAAACTTTGTATCCGACTCGTGTATAGTTGGTTTTAGGGAAAATTGCCTACAAGATGGTGTATATGGGGACCTAATTTGTGAAAATTCTATGAATGACATTTTAGAATGATGGTTTGCATAGCTAAAAGTAATTATGTCCTTGCCACGGAAGAGGTAGTTATCCAAGAGTTTTCGGGGAAACTTTGTTTCCGACTCCTGTATGGTAGGTTTTAGGTCAAATTCTCAACTAGATGTCGTATATGTGGACCTAATTTGGGAAACTTTTGTGAACAACATTTTTTAAGGGAAAGAGGTAGTTATCGAGGAGTTTTCGGGCAAACTTTGTTTTTGACTCGTGTATGTTTGGTTTTACGAAAAATTGTCTACTAGATGTCGTATATTGGGACTTAATTTGGGAAAATTCTGTGAAAGATATTTTTAAGGATGTTCTGGTTACCGAAAAGTTATTATGTCCTTGCCACGGAAGAGGTAGTTATCGAGGAGTTTTCGGGCAAACTTTGTTTCAGGATCGTGTATTAGGTTTTACGGCAAATTCTCTACTAGATGTCGTATATGGGGAACTAATTTGGGAAAATTCTATGAACGACATTTTTTACGGATGGAGTGGATAGCTAAAATTTATTTGGTCCTTGCCACGGAAGAGGTAGTTATCGAGGAGTTTTGGGGCAAACTTTGTTTTCGACTCCTGTATGATAGGTTTTTGTAAAAATTCTCTACCAGATGTCATTTATGGCGACGTAATTTGGGAAAATTCTATGAACAACATTTTTGAATTATGGTTTGGATAGCTAAAAGTAATGATGTCCTTGCCACGGAAGAGGTAGTTATCGAGGAGTTTTCGGGCAAACTTTGTTTCCAACTACTGTATGGTAAGTTTTAGGTCAAATTCTGTACCAGATGTCGTATATGGGGACATAATTTGGGAAACTTCTGTGAACAACATTTTTTATGGATGGTCTATATAGCAAAAATTATTTTGTCCTTGCCACGGAAGAGGTAGTTATCGAGGAGTTTTGGGGCAAACTTTGTTTCCGACTCCTGTATGATAGGTTTTAGGAAAAATTCTCCACCAGATGTCGTTTAGGGCGACCTAATTTGGGAAAAGTATTTGAACAACATTTTTTAAGGATGGTCTATATAGCAAAAAAGTTATTTTGGCCATGCCACGGAAGAGGTAGTTATCGAGTAGTTCTCGGGCAAACTTCATATCCGACTCGTGTATGGTTGGTTTTAGGGAAAATTCTATGCCAGATGGCGTATATGGGGACCTAATTTGGGAAAATTCTATGAACGACATTTTCGAACGATGGTTTGGATAGCTAAAAGTAATTATGTCCTTGCCACGAAAGAGGTAGCTATCGAGGAGTTTTCGGGCTAACTTTGTTTTCGTCTCCTGTATGATAGGTTTAGGTCAAATTCTTTACCACATGTTGTATATGGGGACCTAATTTGGGAAACTTCTGTGAACAACATTTTTTAAGGATGGTCTATATATTAAAATTTTATTTTGGCCATGCCAGAAAGAGGTAGTTATCGAGGAGTTTTCGGGCAAACTTTGTTTTCGACTTGTGTATGGTTGGTTTTACGAAAAATTGTCTACTAGATGTCGTATATTGGGACTTAATTTGGGAAAATTCTGTGAAAGGTATTTTTTAAGGATGGTCAGGATACCTAAAAGTTATTATGTCCTTGCCACGGAAGAGGTAGTTATCGAGGAGTTTTCGGGCAAACTTTGTTTCCGGCTCCTGTATGGTAGGTTTTACGGCAAATTCTCTACTATACGTCGTATATTGGGAACTAATTTGGGAAAAATCTGTGAACGACATTTTTTAAGGATGTAGTGGATAGCTACAATTTATTTGGTCCTTTCCACGGAAGAGGTAGTTATCGAGGAGTTTTGGGGCAAACTTTGTTTCCGACTCCTGTATGATAGGATTTTGTAAAAATTCTCTACCAGATGTCATTTATGGAGACCTAATTTGGGAAAATTCTCTGAACAACATTTTTGAATGATGGTTTGGATAGCTAAAAGTAATTATGTCCTTGCCACGGAAGAGGTAGTTATCGAGGATTTTTCGGGCAAACATTGTTTCCGACTCATGTATGGTAAGTTTTAGGTCAAATTCTCTACCAGATGTCGTATATGGGGACATAATTTGGGAAACTTCTATGAACAACATTTTTTAAGGATGGTCTATATAGCAAAATTTATTTTGTCCTTGCCACGAAAGAGGTAGTTATCGAGGAGTTTTGGGGCAAACTTTGTTTCCGACTCCTGTATGATAGGTTTTAGGAAAAGTTCTCCACCAGATGTCGTTTATGGCGAACTAATTTGGGAAAAGTATTTGAACAACATTTTTTAAGGATGGTTTATATAGCAAAAAAGTTATTTTCGCCTTGCCACGGAAGAGGTAGTTATCGAGTAGTTCTCGGGCAAACTTCGTATCCGACTCGTGTATGGTTGGTTTTAGGGAAAATTGTCTGCCAGATGGCGTATATGGGGACCTAATTTGGGAAAATTCTATGAACAACATTTCTGAATGATGGTTTGAATAGCTAAAAGTAATTATGTCCTTGCCACGGAAGAGCTAGCTATCGAGGAGTTTTCGGGCAAACTTTGTTTCCGACTCCTGTATGGTAAGTTTTAGGTCAAATTCTCTACCAGATGTCGTATATGGGGACCTAATTTTGGAAACTTCTATGAACAACATTTTGTAAGGATGGTCTATATAGCAAAATTTTATTTTGGCCATGCCACGGAAGAGGTAGTTATCGAGGAGTTTTCGGGCAAATTTTGTTTTCGACTCGTGTATGGTTGGTCTTAGGGAAAGATTGTCTACTAGATGTCATATATGGGGACTTAATTTGGGAAAATTCCATGAAAGACATTTTTTAAGGATGGTCTAGATACCTAAAAGTTATTATGTCCTTGCCACGGAAGAGGTAGTTATCGAGGAGTTTTCGGGCAAACTTTGTTTTTGACTCCTGTATGGTAGGTTATACGACCAATTCTCTACCAGATGTCATATATTGGGAACTAAGGAAAATTCTGTGAACGACATTTTTTAAGGATGGAGTGGATAACTAAAATTTATTTTGTCCTTGCCACGAAAGAGGTAGTTATCGAGGAGTTTTGGGGCAGACATTGTTTCCGACTCTTGTATGGTAGGTTTTAGGAAAAATTCTCTGCCAGATGTCGTTTATGGCGATCTAATTTGGGAAAAGATTTGAATGACATTTTTTAAGGATGGTCTAAATAGCAAAAAAGTAATTTTGGCCTTGCCACGGAAGAGGTAGTTATCGAGGAGTTCTCGGGCAAACTTTGTATCCGACTCGTGTATGGTTGGTTTTAGGGAAAATTGTCTACCAGATGGCGTATATGATGACCTAATTTGGGAAAATTGTATGAACGACATTTTTGAAAGATTGTTTCGATAGCTAAAACTAATTATGTCCTTGCCACGGAAGAGGAAGTTATCGAGGAGTTTTCGGGCAAACTTTGTTTCCGACTTTTGTATGGTAGGTTTTAGGTCAAATTCTCTACCAAATGTCGTATATGGGGACCTAATTTGGGAAACTTCTGTGAAAACATTTTTTGAAGATGGTCTATATAGAAAATTTTTATTTTTGCCATACCACGGAAGAGGTAGTTATCGAGGAGTTTTCGGCTAAACTTTGTTTTCGACTCGTGTATGGTTGGTTTTAGGGAAAATTGTCTACTAGATGTCGTATATGGGGACTTAATTTGGGCAAATTCTGTGAAAGACATTTTTTAAGGATGGTCTGGATACCTAAAAGTTATTATGTCCTTTCACGGAAGAGGTAGTTATGGAGGAGTTTTCGGGCAAACTTTGTTTCCGGCTTCTGTATGGTAGGTTTTACGGAAAATTCTCTACTAGATGTCGTATATGGGGAACTAATTTGGGAAAATACAATGAACGACATTTTTTAAGGATGGAGTGGAAAGCTAAAATTTATTTTGTCCTTGCCACGGAAGAGTATCGAGGAGTTTCGGGGCAAACTTTGTTTTCGACTCCTGTATGATAGGTTTTAGGAAAAATTCTCTTCCAGATGTCGTTTATGGCGACCTAATTTGGGAAAATTATTGGAACGACATTTTTTAATGATGGTCTATATAGCAAAAAAATTATTTTGGCCTTGCCAAGGAAGAGGTAGTTATCGAGGAGTTCTCGGGCAAACTTCGTATCCGATTCTTGTATGGTTGGTTTTAGGGAAATTGTCTACCAGATGGCATATATGGGGACCTAATTTGGGAAAATTCTATGAATGACATTTTTGAATGATGGTTTGGATAGCTAATAGTAATTATGTCCTTGCCACGAAAGAGGTAGTTATCGAGGAGTTTTCGGGCAAACTTTGTTTCCGACTCCTGTATGGTATTTTAGGTCAAATTCTCTACCAGATGTCGTATATGGGGACGTAATTTGGGAAACATGTGTGAACAACATTTTTTAAGGATGGTCTATATAGCAAAATTTTATTTTGTCCATGCCACGGAAGAGGTAGTTATCGAGGAGTTTTCGGGCAAACTTTGTTTTCGACTCGTGTATGGTTGGTTTTAGGGAAAATTGGCTACTAGATGAGATGAGGACATCCCTACTAATGTTACACCCACATCCCCACCAGCTACACATATTGGGCCAGTTACTAGAGCCCGCACACGCCAACTAAATTATCAAGTACTTTCGTTTCTTGGAAATTATTCTAATGTTCATGAACATATGATGTTGCCTAAATTGGAAACTTTTGTTTTATTTATGAATGAAGGACCTATCATGGACAAGAAGGATGGCCATTGGAGCGAGATCAAGCATGGTGAAGAAGGTGCGCACACGGGAAGGAAGAATGGACTTTCAAGTGGTGATTTTCGCACTTTGAAGCCACCATAAGGAGAGTATGAAGGCCTGGATGAAATATACAAGATGCCACTTCATAAATTTCGTCCATAGGCTAATATAGGTTCTGCGTCACCTTATTTTTGGGCCAGGCCCATGCAATTTTGAAATACCACTTATTAGGCTGTTTTTAGAGTCCGTATGTGTGGGGAAACGGAGTTAGGGTTGGGTTCGGACCCCTCCTCCAAGGGGTCACGAAATTCCCCCTCTATTCCCCCATATATACAGCCCTTAGGGCGCCGTTTAGACTTGGGTTTTGTTTAGATTGAAAGTTAGCCATAGCTGCAACTTCGCGTTCTTCGTTTGTGTTCCACGACCAGACAAAGGCGTCACAGAACCCCACTTTCATCAATAAAGCTTTCCTCTTATATTCGCAATATCCAGATTGCAATCTTAGTTTCTTGCTTGTTCTTCGTTTGCTTGTAGGAAACAGACCCTCGTGGTCAGGTTGATCATGCTCCGGCGTGGTCAATAACCTCTCGGAGTTGGTTTAGCGATTGCTAAGGCGTGACGTCCTCGCACGTTCGTAGTCGGATCGTCAAAGTCGACTCTACCATAAACAATAACCACATCTCATCGAAAGACAAGGACAGCTTGGCTTCTATCAAGTGGTATCAGATTTCCAGGTTGCTCGGTGAGATTTTACCAGTTTTTCATAGATTTTACCAGATTTTACCAGTTTTTCAAAGTCGACTCGGGTATACAAAGTTTGTTAGCTCGCATAACATATCCATCTTTCATATAGTAGTTCTCTGAACAAGTTTTCACTTGGCACATAGCGTACGGATTAGCAAAATAAGCATCGTGCTCATACAAGTCTTTGATGTGCTCAAAACCAATAACATTCAACTCAAGTTGAGTAACTAGCATGCATTTGCGGGAAAGAGCATCCGCCAAAACGTTTTCCTTACCCTTAATGTATTTGATGACATAAGGGAAGGACTCAATAAATTCATTCCATTTATCATGTCGTTTGTTCAACTTAGTTTGACCTTTTAATTACTTGAGAGTTTCATGGTCGGTATGAATAACAAACTCAGGAGGTCGCAAATAATGTTCCCACGCATGTAAAACTCTCACGAAAGCATACAATTCTTTGTCATAGATGGGGTAGTTAAGTTGTGCGCCGGATAGTTTCTCGCTAAAGTACGCGATAGGACGCTTCTCTTGCATTATCACACCTATTCCATTACCACTAGCATCACAATGCACTTAAAATGTCTTATCAAAAAGGTGCATGAGTGAGCAAATTTTTAAGTTCATGGAATGCGGTGTCTTGGGTAGGACCCCAAATGAATGGTGCATTCTTCTTGCTCAAAGCATGGAGAGGAGATGCAATAGTGCTAAAGTCTTTGACAAATCGGCGATAGAAACCGGCTAGTCCTAGGAAGCTACGCACTTGTTGCAAATTCATTGGTGTGGGCCAAGTTTTAATAGCATCAATCTTAGTTTCATCTACATGAACGCCCATAGAAGATACTACAAAACCATGGAAAACTACCTTCTCCACACCAAATGTGCATTTCTCCATGTTTGCATAGAGTTGTTCTTTCCTAAGGATTTGCAAAACATCGCGAACATGTATAGCATGCTCCTCAAGAGACTTGCTAAAGACAAGGATGTCATCAAAGTAGACTACAACACAATATCCTATGAGTGGTCGCAAAACATAGTGTATAACACGCATGAAAGTACCCGGTACTTCGGATAAGCCCATGGGCATCACTAGCCATTCATAGAGACCAAACTTTGTTTTGAAAGCAGTTTTCCACTCGTCACCCTCTTGTATGCGGATTTGGTAGTAACCACTTTTTAAGTCAATCTTAGAAAATATAATGGCACCACTAAGTTCATCTAGCATATCATCTAAGCGAGGAATAGGGTGACGGTATCGAATGGTGATAGCATTGATAGGACGGCAATCGGAACACATGCGCATACTACCATCTTGCTTAGGCACTAGTATAACCGGAACCGCACAAGGGCTCAAACTCTCACGTACATGCCCTTTATCTAGGAGCTTTTGGACTTGCCTTTGTATTTCCTTTGTTTCTTCGGGGTTGACGCGGTAGGGAGCCTTGTTAGGAAGTTGTGCTCCGGGGATGAGGTCGATGCGGTGTTCGATCCCTCGTTTTGGTGGTAGTCCCGGAGGTAGCTCATCGGGGAAAATATCCTTGAATTCCTTCAACAACTTAGATAACACAAGAGGAAGATGTTGTGAAGGGTTAGTCCGAACGACGTCATCTTTGCACACAAGTACATAGTGAAGATGGGTCGATGGGCTCTCACTCACATCCCTCAAATCTCATGTCCCTCATCGTGGAGTCGTTCATTTTTTGCTTGTGGCACTCACTCTCTTTGAGGTGGATCACTCTCTCACTTTTATCTCCACGATGGGATGAAGCTTGTTTGTCGGCGATGACTTGACTTGGAGTCATTGGTTGAAGGACATATTGCTTGGCCTTCATCTTGAAGCTATATTGATTTGTCCACCCGTTGTGTGTGACGCCACGGTCGAATTGCCATGGTCTACCAAGTAGGAGGTGGCAAACGGACATTGGGACCACATCACACTCCAAAGTGTCTGCATAAGCTCCTATCTTGAAGGAAACTTCCACGGTGTGGTCAACTTGGAGGGTTCCGGAGTCGCTAAGCCATTGGACCTTCTAGGGACGAGGGTGCTTTTTCTTGACCAATTGCAGCTTGGAACAAAGGTCTTCACTTGCCAAGTTGTGGAAACTCCCGCCGTCAATGATGACCTTGACGGATTTTCCTTGGATGCCCGCCTTGGTGTGGAAGATGTGGCAACGTCGGTCCTCGTCTTCTTGTTGTTGGAGCGTCAAAACTTTGGAGACAAAGAGAGCGGGGCTCGAATCGTTGTCGCAAAAGATTTGCGAATCTTCATCTTCATTCACTTGGCGGTGTATAGCCACTTGCTCCAAAGCTTGCATCTCGTCGTCACTCATAGAGTCATAGGTGCCTTCGTCGAGGAGAACCATATTTCGTTTGGTTGGACACTCGAAGGTCTTGTGGCCTCGGCCTTGGCACGTGAAACACTTGATGGAGCTTGTCTTGGCGGTAGCATCCGGTGTTGTAGTAGAGGATGAAGCTCTCGGCTTGTAGGTGCTCGAGGTTTGTCGGCTTTACGAAGTGATTTTGTCCTTGTAACTTGACTTGTCGCCGGTAGGTGTTGTAGATTTCGTATTCGAAGTTGTTGTTGTCGTAGTAGCGTGAGCACTTGAGCCATAGGTCTTGGAGGAGAACTTGGAGTACTTGTAGTCATCTTGCACTTGCCGTTCCGCCTTGGTTGCTTGATGCACAAGTTCGAGAAGGTTGGAGTATGGTTGGAAGTCGGCAATTTTCTTGACTTGGTAGTTGAGGCCATTCAAGAAGCGTGTCATTGTTTGCTGGTCATCTTCCTTGACATTGGCTCGGATCATAGCGATCTCCATCTCTTGGTAGTACTCCTCTACCGACTTTGTGCCTTGCTTGAGTTGTTGGAGCTTCTTGAAGAGATCCCGATTGTAGTGTGTAGGTACAAAACGAGCTCGCATGAGATCCTTCATTTGGGCCCAAGTGGTGATAGGAGGTTCACCTCTCTCCCTTCTTCGCTCAATCACTTGTTACCACCAAATGAGGATTGTATTGGAACTCAAGGGAAGCCATGGCTATCTTCTTCTCTTCATCATAGTTGTGTAGGCGAAAGATCTTGTCAACTTTGAGGGCCCATCACAAGTAGTCTTCGGGATCATTGCTTCCGGAAAACTTTGGCATTGTGAACTTGAGCTTGCCGAAGCGTTGTTCATCATTGTTGTGGTGATTCCGAAATCCTTGTCTTGGATGTGGATCGTCATTGTCATTGCCTTGAGCGTGTTGACGGTGATCATGTCCTTGTTCGTCTTCATGGTCGGGTTCAACGCGATGATCTTGAGGACGGCGACGAGGTGGACGCACTCGGTTGCGCCTTTCTTGATCCTCCTCTTGGCGATTGGGTTCTTCTTGTCATTGTCGACGGAGTTCTTCTTGTTGTGCTTGGCGACGTGCTTCTTGCTCGTGATGAGCTTGGCGGTTGCGCTCCTCCAAGACACGAGTAGCTTCTTGCAAAGCGCGATGTGCTTCAAGCGCTCGTTCATGGCGGCGATGTTGTTCTTCTTCTCGGCATCATTGTTGTTCTTGCTCCAACGCATCTTGATCTTGTTGGCGGCGACGTTCTCGAGCGCGGATGTGATCTTGCAATCCATTGCCATGAAATGGATTGTCTTGATGGTGACGACCTTGTGGAGAACTTGGGCCGGAGTGTTCGTCGCGATGGTGATGACGTGCTTGTGGACTTGCGTCGGAAGAGTGCGTCGATGAGTTGCGACTTGTGTGACGACTCCTTGTCGATGTAGATGTGGAAGGTGCGCGAGTGACCATCAAGGACCGAAGCTCCTCCATTTGGCTTGAGAGCTTGGTGTCGAGGTACTCCCTTGTGCGCATTTCAGATTCGCGCAAGTTGGAGGCGAGTTGGTCGATGCGGTCATGCAAGACATCTTGAGCTTGAGTAATTGCCTTGTGTGCGCCGAAGAAGTGTAACTTGGTGACGTGGTTGTTCGCGTCGTCGTCATCATGCTCCTCGAAGGCCGGGTTCGACATGATATTCCTATCCATAGCACTCAAGAAGATATAAGTGGAAGAGCGAGAAGACAATACCAATTACCGTTCCAAAAGTTGAAAGTGGATCAAGATCACTCAATGTGCAAGTATGGAAATAGTAGAATTGGTACCGAAGATCCTCCTTCTCACACCTACACGAAAAGGCTTATTGAGTAGCTTGGTTAGGATAGTGGCACAAATTTCAAGCAATTCGAAAGATAAGGTTCAATAATGTTGAAAGAGATTCGTAGGATTCGCAAATGAGACAATGTAGATCAATAGCAATGTGTATACACGGAAACACACACACGGAAGAAAATTGGGGTCATGCAACCAAGGATGAGCCAAAATGTGGAATCCATGGAAAATGCTCTCGTTGCACGACACTATGAGAGACGGTAGCACGATTGCTCCAATGGGCTTGATACGCACTTGTGCACACCCTAAATTGAACCAAAAGTGTCGTCTTCCTATGCTCGACTTGCTATGTGTGTATATGGCACGTGTCACTCGCTCAAGTGATCCAAGATGATCAAATATGCTATGTGAATCTTGCAATGCTCTTGCTCTTTTGTTCTTTCTTAAAAGCTTTGCTTTTCTTTTCTTTTGCAATGATGTTTTGTATGGTCACAATGTGGGATGTGCGAACCGAGATAGCAATTATGTATGCGGGTACTACTTGAACACAAAATATACCAATATGATACTGAAATGGTACTAAGATATATGCACGCAATTTTAAGCTATGCGGAGTATGTATTACTAAAGTGCACAAGTAGCGTAGCCCGACAATACTCAAAGGCTAGTCTCGATAGGCAAGTAACGCAAAAAGGCTCGGGGTAACAATGCAATGGCAAGGGTTAATGGTCAAGAGTGTCGTCGCAGTTATCGTCCTTGCTTATGGTGAGGTGTCAATGAAGAGTTGGTCGGCGATGATCCGGGGCGATGATGAGCGGCGATGTCTATGAAGAACCACTCCTAATTAGCCGAAACACCTTAGGAAGTGGCGAAGCTCGCGACTCAAAATCTCAAGTGCAAATGGGTTGCGGAAGAAATGGTGGAGGTTTTACGGAAAACTGTGGTGGAAAAGCTCGAGAAAATGCAAAATTGGCACCTGCAAAGTTTCCGCAAAGGCCGGAAGGTCCGGGGTGGCCGGAGGGTCCGGGGGCCGGAAGGTCCAGGGAAGGCCGGAGGTTTCTGGGGTCTGGAAAATTGGGACGAACCCTAATTTCCACATCTTGGACTTGGGCGGAAAACCGAGAGGAAAAACCCAAATCTGACAGGGAAAAAGAAAAATTGGGGAAAATTGGATGGATAGAAAGGTAGATCCACACGTCTACAACGAAATCCACAGATCAAAATCAACAAAATATCCTCAAATCCAACGGATCCAATAAATTTGGTAGGGCTATTTTTGTGGGGATTTTCGAAATTAGGTCAAAACAAAACAAAATTTGCTAAAATGCGGGGGAGGGAACTCCAAATTCGTGAGAAACCTTGGCTCTTGATACCAATATGATACGGGGCACGCCCGTGTGCGTCGATCTTTCACGAATTGGAGGGGATCTCACGAAGAACACGAAGAACACGAGAGAGATACGAGAGGAAAATCAAACACTCAAGGACAACCTTCGATCACACATCCACTAGAATCACACTAGTACACGAGTTACCGGGTCCACAATCAACAAAGGATAGAAGTAACGATAGTCTTCTCGCTCCAAAGGAGGAGGTCCTGAATCCCGTGGAATCTTCCCTTAGAGGGGCCTTGGCATCGCTTGGATCTTCTCTCAACGGAGGGTAATCTCCTAGGGAGAAGGAAGTGATGGAGCTATACTCAACAAGAGGTCTTTGCCAAACAATAGCTAACCCTAATTCGAGGTGGAAGATGAGTATATATAGTCCTAGGGACGAAAGGGTAAGTGGGAGAGGTACATGGGCCTCGGGCCCAAGTGCGGTCGCTCTGTCCAGGCCGGAAGTTCCGGGCCCCGGAAGTTCCGGGTAGATTCCGGGCCGGTTCCGTGCTTTCCCGAGTGTTGGCGCAGGCTTCGGTCGCTGGGCTGGTGAGGGGCCGGAAGTTCCGGGCGCCGGAGGTTCCGGGTAGGTTCGGGGCTATCCAGAGAGTTTGCACCTCTGGACATTGGCCTGGGCCGCCGGAGGGCCGGAAGTTCCGGGCTGTCCAGAGACTTGCCCTTGGTGCTAGCTCCTTCTCCTCCTCGGCCTTGGTCTTGGGGCTGCTTCCTTGGTCCCTCGTGGTCGTCTTCCTCATACCTAAGGATACACAGGGTTTGATTGTGAGGTAGCATCCAAGTTCCTTTGCCATCGAAGTCATACTCGAAGAGGAGTGAGTTCACCTTACCTCCAATGTCGCGTGCGCGTGCTCTTGTCATAGGGCCACTTGGGGGGCTGGCTTGATGGTGTAATCTTCATGGGGATGATGGTGGGATGCTCCGCATCATTCGGTTGCTGATTTTGCTGCTGCTACTGTCGTTGAGCAGAATGAGGATTTTGATGGTGATTACGATGATGAGGGAGAGGTTGCACCAGATCAACCACAAGGCCAACCACCACCACACGCACCAGGTCGTCCACATGGTTACATTCGCAACGGTAGGGTTCCACCACCCCCTCAAGTATGGGATCATGACCATCTCCCTAAACTTAAATTGAATATTCCGACATTTCAGGGTAGATATGTTCCTGATATATATCTTACATCGGAATTAGAAATAGAACAATGTTTTACATGCTTACAATTTCCTGAGGATAGACGTGTTGCTGCTGCTGTTTGTGCATTCACTAGTTTTCCTTGTGTTTGGTGGTCTGCACATTGTAGAATACATCATGATAATATACCTACTACTTGGGCTACTTTGAAAACTGCTATGTGTGATCGTTGGGTTCCACCATATTATCAACGTGAATCGCTTCAAAATTTGCAGCGTTTAAGACAAGGAAAAAATTATGTAGAGGAATATTATCAGGAATTTCAAACTGGCATGATTAGATGTGGTATTGTTGAGGAGAATGAAGCTATGCTTGCACGTTTTATGGGTGGATTAAATAGAGAGATTCAGACTATTCTAGAGTATAAGGAGTATAATACTATCACTCGTTTATTTCATCTTGCTTGCAAAGCTGAACGTGAAGTGCAGGATCGACATGCATTGGCGAGAACTAATTTTTCTGCAGGTCGCACTTCATCATGGACGCCACGTGCCTCCTCTACTTTCACATGTCCTGCTGCAGCAGCGCCTACTTCAGCCTCCAACTCCAACTGAGATACCAGAAAACAAGCCTCAGCCCTACCCTCCGCGAAGAGCACACCTTCCGGGCCTGCACAGAGCTCTTCTTCATCCATTGCATCCACAGGGCTGATAGAGGCGAAGTTGTCCTTGTCTTTCGATGAGATGTGGCTATCGTTTATGGTAGAGTCGACTTTGACGATCCGACTACGAACGTGCGACGACGTCGCGCCTTAGCAATCGCTAAACCAACTCCGAGAGGTTATGGACCACGCCGGAGCACGATCAACCTGACCACGAGGGTCTGTTTCCTGCAGGCAAACGAAGAACAAGCAAGAAACTAAGATTGCAATCTAGATATTGCGAATATAAGAGGAAAGCTTTATTGATGAATGTGGGGTTCTGTGATGCCTTTGTCTGGTCGTGGAACACAAACGAAGAACGCGAAGTTGCAGCTATGGCTAACTTGTAATCTAAACAAAACCCAAGTCTAAAATGACGCCCTAAGGGCTGTATATATGGGGAATAGAGGGGGATTTCGTGGCCCCTTGGAGGAGGGGTCCGAAACCAACCCTAACTCAGTTTCGCCACACATACGGACACTAAAAACTGCCTATAATATGGTATTTCGAAAATACATGGGCCTGGCCCAAAAATAAGGTGACGCAGCACCTATAATAGCCTATGGACGAAATATATGAAGTGGCATGTTGTATATTTCGTCCAAGCCTCCAAGCACTCCTTATGGTGGCTTCAAAGTGTGAAAATCACCACTGGAAATTCCATTGTTCCTTCCCGCGTGCGCACCTTCTTCTCCATGCTTGATCCCGCTCCAATGGCCATCCTTCTTGTCCATGCGAGGTCCTTCATGCATAAGTAAAACAAAAGTATCTAATTTAAGCAGCATCATATGGTCATGAACATTAGAAGGATTTCCAAGAAACGAAAGTACCTGATAATTTAGTTGGCGTGCGCGGGCTCTAGTAACTTGTCCAATATGTGTAGCTGGTGGGGATATGGGTGTAACATTAGTAGGGATGTCCTCATCATCCTCCCCTTCTTGAACTGAAGTCGTCCTCGACGGAAGCACATCATCCTCACCCAAATAAGGCTTCAAATCTGCAATGTTAAAAGTGGGACTAACCCCAAAATCTGAATGCAGCTCAAGTTTATATGCATTATCATTTATTTTCTCTAACACCTTAAAATGACGATGCATCACGATCTGAAACAATTGTATTTGGCACACCATGGAAGTGAATAATTTCACGAAAGAACAAATCAGCAACATTAGCAGCAGCATCACTTTTTTGACATGGTATAAAGTGTGCCATTTTCGAAAATCTATCCACGGCAACAAATATGCTATCCCTCCTCTTCTTTGTTCGAGGTAAACCTAAAACAAAGTCCATAGATATATCCTCCCAAGGAACACTAGGGACAGGCAAAGGCATATATAAACCTTGAGGATTGAGTCGTGACTTAGCTTTTTGACATGTAGTGCAGCGAGTAACAAAACGCTCAACATCCCGTCTCATCTTGGCCGAAATGTGTAGCAAGTACGTCCTCCGTCTTCTTCACGCCAAAGTTTCCCATTAATCCTCTGATAGAGGCGAAGTTGTCCCTGTCTTTCGATGAGATGAGGCTATCGTTTATGGTAGAGTCGACTTTGACTATCCGACTACGAACGTGCGAGGACGTCGCGCCTTAGCAATCGCTAAACCAACTCCGAGAGGTTATTGACCAGGCCGGAGCACGATCAACCTGACCACGAGGGTTTGTTTCCTGCAAGCAAACGAAGAACAAGCAAGAAACTAAGATTGCAATCTGGATATTGCGAATATAAGAGAAAAGCTTTATTGATGTAAGTGGGGTTCTGTGATGCCTTTGTCTAGTCGTGGAACAGAAACAAAGAACGTGAAGTTGCAGCTATGGCAAACTTTCAATCTAAACAAAACCCAAGTCTAAACGGCGCCCTAAGGGCTGTATATATGGGGGAATAGAGGAAGAATTTCGTGACCCCTTGGAGGAGTGGTCCGAAACCAACCCTAACTCCGTTTCCCCTCACATACGGACTCTAAAAACAGCCTAATAAGTGGTATTTCGAAATTACATGAGCCGGGCCCAAAAATAAGGTGACGCAGAACCTATATTAGCCTATGGACGAAATTTATGAAGTGGCATCTTGTATATTTCGTCCAAGCCTTCATACTCTCCTTATGGTGGCTTCAAAGTGCGAAAATCACCACTAGAAACTCCATTGTTCCTTCCCGCGCGCGCACCTTCTTGTCCATGCTTGATCCCGCTCCAATGGCCATCCTTCTTGTCCATGCTAGGTCCTTCAGTCATAAGTAAAACGAAAGTATCTAATTTAGGCAGCATCATATGTTCATGAACATTAGAAGGATTTCCAAGAAACGAAAGTACCTGATAATTTAGTTGGCGTGCGCGGGCTCTAGTAACTGGTCCAATATGTGTAGCTAGTGGGGATGTGGGTGTAACATTAGTAGGGATGTCCTCATCATCCTCCCCTTCTTGAACTGAAGTTGTCCTCGACGGAAGCACATGATCCTCACCCAAATAAGGCTTCAAATCTGCAATGCTAAAAGTGGGACTAACCCCAAAATCTGCAGGCAGCTCAAGTTTATATGCATTATCATTTATTTTCTCTAACACCTTAAAAGGACCATCAGCACGTGGCATTAGCTTTGACTTGCGCAATACAGGAAACCTATCCTTACGCAAATGTAACCAAACAAGATCTCCAGGGCCAAAGACAACATGTTTTCTACCCTTATCTCCAGCAAGTTTATATTTAGCATTCATACGCTCAATGTTCTCCTTAGTTAACTCATGCATCTTTAATATCAATTCAGCACGTTCTTTAGCATCAAAATTCACCTTCTCCGAAGATGGAAGATGATGCGGAGCATCCCACCATCATCCCCATGAAGGCTACACTATCAAGCCAGCCCCCAAGTGGCCCTATGACAAGAGCACGCGCACGCGACATTGGAGCCAAGGTGAACTCACTCCTCTTCGAGTATGACTTCAACGGCAAAGGGACTTGGATGCTACCTCACAACGAAACCCTTTGTATCCTTAGGTACGAGGAAGACGACCGCGAAGGACCAAGGAAGTAGCCCCAAGACCAAGGCCGAGGAGGAGAAGGAGCTAGCACCAATGGCAAGACTCTTGACAGCCCGGAACTTCCAGCCTGCCCAGAACTTCCGGCCCTCAGACGACCCAGGACAAGACCCAGAGGTGCAAACTGTCTGGATAGCCCGGAACCAGCCCGGAACTTCCGGCCCCTCCCGAAGCCAGCCGCCGAAGCCTGCGCCAACTCTCTGTTCAGCCCGGACCCGACCCAGAACCAGCCTCGAACTTCCGGCGCCCGGAACTTCCGGCCTTCTCAGAGCGATGCCACTCGGGCCCAAGGCCCATGCACCTTTTCCTCTTACCCTTTCGTCTCAGAGGATTTCCAAGAAACGAAAGTACCCGATAATTTAGTTGGCATGCGCGGGCCCTAGTAACTGGTCCAATATGTGTAGCTGGTGGGGATGTGGGTGTAACATTAGTAGGGATGTCCTCATCACCTACCACATCTTCTTCTTCATCGTTGTGACCCTTGACTGAGGGTTTTGGTCATGATGTGGTATATAGTGCGGGGCACATACAACAAATCTTTCACCAGAAAAGTGGTTTTGGGTGCCTGACCTGGAGCCAAAGGCTTCATTAGTACTTGCATGAGATGATTTGGAAGTTCAGGTTCCTCATAGAGGCATCTAGCATCAGCTGAGGGAATACTGACTGAAACAACGCGAAGCAACTCTGTTGCTGGAGCAGTGTAGTGGGTGTTTTCAGTCATCCAGTCAAGTACCCATGTGTTGATGTCTTCAGCATTCCCTAAGATGTGCAGTGTAGCGTAGAACTGAAGAATGAGTTCTTCATTCCAATCACAGATGTCAACGCAGAATGGCATTAGACCAGCATCATGAAGAACACTGAGGACAGGGGTGAAGCAAGGGATGTTCTCCATGTCAGCATGAGGAATTTTATAGTACTGAAATACCTTGTCCTTCTAAAATAGCACTGCACTATAAAAGTTGGCTTGAGTTGCAGTCCAAAATCTCTTTTGGCGAATCCTTGGAGAGTCATAAGCATTTGTGCCAGTGAATAAATGGTGTTCATCATAGAAGTTCTCTTTGAGGAATTTGTGTCACCTTTTGAAAGGAAGTACAGGCTTGGGTTGAAGATTTGGTTTGAAGCGTCTCCCAACCTCCCTTGTCACAATTGCAGTTTTAGTATTCTGAGGAATTTGCACTTCATGATCCTCAGAAGTACTTGGGACAGTATTTTCACCAGCTGATGCAGCTGGAATTTCTTCATTGGGTGGCTGGAGAGGAGTTTGTTGTCCAGCAGTCTCTGTTTGAATTTCTTTAGTCTGTGCCAGAGACTGAGGAACCTGTGTAAGAGGGGTGGCCATTGGAGAATTTGGGTGAGCTGCTTCCCTGAATTCATCATGTATAACTGGAGTGGTGGATCCAATGTCCACATCCTCTTCTATTTCTTCAACACCAGCCTCTTCAGCAGTTAACTGAGGCTGGGGGGATGATATCAATGGTGTTGGAGCATGTTCATCAATCTGAATTTCTTTATCAACTGGTTCTGAAGCAGCAGATTGATTTTCATCAGCATCATCAGTTGGAATGTGATACTCTTCACCGAATGGAATAAGCTCATAAGCTGGGATTGATGACAAAGATGTTGCATCAATAGGCTCTATTGAAGAACTAGGCAGAGTCTACAACTTCTTCATTGTCGAGGAATCAGCGGACGGTGATGCTTTCCTTTTCAGAGCAGCTGCCTTTTCTGCAGCTTTGGTTTTCTTCGCCTCTGATGCAGAGGGAAGTGTGATTTTCTTCACCCTTGAGGATTTTGCTGGGGGAGCATGGGGTGAAGATGGTGCAACAGTTTCTTCAGGCACAATTGATGCAGTCGCCCTGGCAGTTACATCAGGCATAGCAGTTTCTTCAGCTGGCCTGTCAAAGTCTTCAGGCGCAACATTGGGAGTTGCCCTGGGAATTTCTTTGGCAGCACGAGTCTCTCCAGCTGCAATGGCAGTTTATTCGGGAGGCTGGGCAGAAGAGCTTGCCTCAGGATTTTGTGGTTGCGTGCGAACAGCAACCCTAGTGTTGTGGTCCTTGATGACTTGTTCAGCCATCGTGATGAATCTGCCCTTGGCACCTTCCCAATCTGAAGAGTGCTTGTTGTACTTCTCACTGAGGTTTTTGATGTCTCTTTGTACCGAGAAAAGCTGATTTGGCGTCAGATTGAGGACATTGTCCTTCATGAATCGCTCTTTCTTCAGTTGAGCTTTCTTGGCCCTTCTGGCCTGTTCATGGTTCCATTTTTGTTCATTTACGAAAGCAGCGAGAACATGAGTGGGGCCAGGTGGTAGCTTCAAGTCATCAATGGGGGTGTTCGGGTCCTGATGCCATATATCAATGAAGTACAACACGATCTTTGGATCTAGTATGAGAGGAATTTGAGTCCCCTTTGCTTGAGCCACTCTTTGTTGCTTGTTTCTGACTATAGCAGCCAGTTCTTCATCATCAGCCTCATCATCCTCAGATCTGGAGGGAACATGAATGGCAACTTTCTTGCAGTGAGGACTTGGCCTTCTGCCTCGTCCTGCAGTTGCTTTAATCTTCAGCAAAGTGGGACTGGTTGAAGAGTGTGCTTGTGCTGAGGAACTGGCAGATGTTTTTGAAGGAATTGTAAAACCATTTGTCCTCTGACACGTTGCAAGGTGTACTGGAGTTGAGGACTTGGCAGTGGCAGTTGAAGATTGAGCAGCCACTGAGGACACAACAGGGGTCCTTGATGATTTTGTCTGAGTCATGTGCTGTGAAGAAATTGGAGCTGAAGATTTCGGTGCTGAGGACTTTGGTTTCACACCAGATTTCTTCACCACTGCTTTCTTTGGGGCAGTGTTACTTGCAGAAGCCCTAGCAGCGACAGTAGCAGCAGATTCCTCATTGAATCTCTTCACTGCCTCTTTTGCCTTTCTTGCCAGCTTGGCTTGATGCTTTTCCCATTCATGAGGAAAGTCTTCACCAGATTTGATACTGGTGGGATCAGCACGTTGACCTTGAGCCAAAGGTGGCCTGTTGCACGGAGGTCTGACAGCAAACTTCTTCATATATATTTGGAGTGACATATCTGTATTCTCTCCATTCTTGAGCCCATCTCCTTTCAATCCTCTGAATGCAGATCTTGCGCTGCTTTTGGGTTTCTTTGCCATGTGTGGCTTCATCTGGTGTGCAATATTCCTCATATAAATCATCAGGAATCTCAAAGGCAGTTTGCACTTCAGGGCGTTTTCCTCCTTTCTGAGGTCTTTTGCCATCAGCCATTTTCTTCACCTGAGGATTTTGTGCTCTTGAGGATTCTGACGAAGTGTGCAATTTCTCTTCGAGGAACGCTGCAAATGAGTTAAGTTGATGAGAACCTAGAGATTCATCAGCTGACATTTTATACCTGTGAATATAGTATAGGTGAGAAGAATTTGAAGAGGTCATATGCGTTCTCAGAAATTTTAGCAAAAGTATCAAATTTGAGGAATTTGACCATATATGACTTGAAGAATTTCGCTAAGTGTTCTTGACTTAGGTTCCAGAGTTGTATAGATTTGAAAATCAACACAATTGAGGAATCTTGAAGAAAATCTTAACTTAGCAAAACAAATCAAGAGTAGGAAGGTGTTTGGTGTTTAAGAGATGGATTTATGAAGAATAAACACCTTTTGAGGATTTTGAGAGATTTATATGAATCAAACACGGTAATAAAATTGAATTTTAATTACCATAGATGAAGAACACGACGAACACAGAAGCGAAGTGGAGAAGCTCGTCAGTTTAGATCTCCCACGCCCTAGCTTGGCAGAGGGAGACAGCTACAGCGGCGGCGGAGTGAAGACTTCCGCGGCCGATGCGAGTATGACGACGGTGAGGTCGAGGCAGCTAAGCTCTTCCTCTCCGGCGACGATGAGGTTAGCGACGGCGCTAGGTCTGGAGCTCGGGAGAGATGGGAGTGAGGAGTAACCCGAGCTGGTGGAAGGGAGGGGGTATTCATAGTGGTAGTAAAAACCAACTGGTCCGAAGATTTTGGACCAGTATACCCCTGACCCTTGCTATCCACACGACATGTGTCACCCACGTACTGTGTAGTGGAGATAGTGGAGGATCGTGGGTTATCCAGTCGTGGGAATCGGAACGGTTTGAGCGGCAACAACCAAAAATTGAAATTGAAAATTTTAAAGTTTTGTTCGCAAATTCTTCAGCTGACAAGGACACGGTGAAGACTTTGAATGGGTTTCAAAGTAGAACGCATATGAAGAATTTGTGAACAAACTGGGTTGAGTGTAGCATAGAGGGGGAACGGTTCCGATCACATTCACTTAGAAGAAAATCGACTTGAAGAATTAGCAATAAGTGAATGTTGTTGAGGACATTGAAAAACTCAAATATATATATATATATATATATATATATATATATATATATATATATATATATATAAATAATCAATCAAGAACTCAAGTTGAAAGTTTGAAGAATTTTGATGCTTTTGAGAATTTTGGAAACTTGAGGAATTTGAAAATTTGAAGAATTTGCAAAATGAGGAAAAACTCAAACATGAAGAATTTCAACTGTGGTTAGTGGCGTGACCAACCATATAAGAAAAACGTTACTTCGTGTGTTGCACATCAAAGTCATCAATTTTGCATAAGTGTTAGGATGTGTGTCCTTTCAAAGAACATTCGAAGATTCTAAGATATTTAGCTCACACCGCAGCTTGCAAAATCTTTTCTCATCCAAGGGCTTTGTGAAGATATCAGCCAGTTGTTCTTCAGTCTTAACGTGGTCGAGGAAGATATCGCCCTTCATCACATGGTCACGAAGAAAATGATGACGAATCTGAATGTGCTTGGTCTTTGAGTGTTGAACTGGGTTGTAAGCAATCTTGATGGCACTCTCGTTGTCGCAGTAGAGAGGAACATTCTTCACATTGATGCCATAGTCCTTGAGGGTTTGCTTCATCCATAGTAACTGAGCACAACAAGAACCAGCAGCAATGTACTCAGCTTCAGCAGTGGATAGTGACACGCAGTTCTGCTTCTTCGAGGACCAACAGACTAAGGATCGTCCGAGGAAATGACATGTGCCTGATGTAGATTTGCGGTCCACACGATCACCAGCATAATCAGAATCAGAATATCCAATGAGGTCAAGATCTGAGCCCTTGTGGTACCATAATCCTAGTGTTGGTGTGTGAGCTAGATATCAAAGAATATGTTTCACAGCCTTGTGGTGTGATTCCCTCGGTTTGGCTTGAAATCAGGCACACATGCAAACACTAAGCATAATATCTGGCCTAGATGCACATAGATACAATAAAGAACCAATCATGGAGCGATATACCTTCTGATCGAAATCTTTACCACTTTCGTCAGTGCAGAGTTGAGCCGATGTGGGCATAGGAATCTTGACGCCTTTGCAATCCTGCATGCCGAATTTCTTCAGGACATCCTTGAGGTATTTCTCTTGAGATATGAAGATGCCATTGCGTTGTTGACGAATTTGAAGCCCTAGGAAGAATTTGAGCTCTCCCATCATAGACATTTGATATTCTTCACTCATCATATAGGCAAATTCGTCACTGTAACATTTGTCAGTACATCCAAAGATAATATCGTCCACATATATTTGGCACACAAACAATTCATCATCATATGATTTGGTGAAAAGAGTTGGGTCCAGTGAACCGGGTTTGAAGCCTTTCTTCATGAGGAATTCCTTCAGTGTGTCATACCACGCCCGAGGGGCTTGCTTGAGGCCATAGAGAGCCTTGTTGAGTCTAAAGACTTTCTCTGGATACTTAGGATCTTCAAAACCTGGGGGTTGAGCAACATATACTTCTTCCTCAAGCTTACCATTGAGGAATGCACTTTTCACATCCATTTGATATAAGATGATATTTTGATGGTTAGCATAAGCAAGCAATATGCGAATAGCTTCAAGTCTAGCTACAGGTGCGAAAGTTTCATCAAAGTCAATTCCCTCAACCTGTGTGTAGCCCTGTGCCACAAGACGGGCCTTATTCCTCACTACCTGACCAAGTTCATCTTGTTTGTTGCGGTAGATCCACTTGGTACCTATGATATTGTGCTTGCGAGGATCTGGGCGTTTGACGAGTTCCCACATGTTGTTGAGCGTGAATTGATGCAATTCCTCTTGCATGGCTTGAATCCACTCAGGCTCCAAGAATGCTTCATCAACTTTGGTGGGCTCTGTGATAGAGACAAAAGCAAAGTGCCCACAAAAGTTAGACAAATGAGAGGCTCTTGAGCGAGTGAGAGGACCTGGTGCATTGATGTCGTCGAGGATTTTCTCGATCTGCACTTCATTTGCAAGTCGTGGATGAGCAGGTTGAAGACTTTGTTGAGGCTGAGCATTTTCTTCAGTGCCATTTTCTTCAGGTGTGTCAGCATGAATATCTTCAACAGTTGGTACAATTTCTTCAGAGAGTAGTTGTTCTTCGTTAGGGATCACATCTTTAGTGGCTTTGAACCTAATGGATTCCTCAGGTGGCATTTCATCTAGCACAGGAGGTAGGTGCTCTCTTTGCGAGCCGTTAGTTTCATCGAACCGCACATCTACAGTTTCAACAACCTTGTTGTGATAGGTGTTGAAGACTCTGTAGGTGTGCGAGTACTTTCCGTAACCAAGCATAAAACCTTCATGTGCTTTTGGTGCAAATTTAGAACTGTGGTGAGGATCTCTAATCCAGCATTTTGCACCGAAGACTTTGAAATAACTAACATTGTGTTTCTTGTCAGTGAGGAGTTCATATGAAGTCTTCTTGAGGAATTTGTTAAGATATACCCTGTTGATGATGTGGCAAGCAGTATTGATTGCCTCGGGCCAGAAGCGACGAGGAGTCTTGTATTCATCAAGCATGGTGCGAGCCATCTCAACAAGAGTCCTATTCTTGCGCTCCACAACTCCATTCTGTTGAGGAGTGTAAGGGGCAGATAGCTCATGAGTAATACCAAGTTCATCAAGATAACCATCAAGACCAGTGTTCGTGAACTCAGTCCCATTATCACTCCTGATATGCTTGATTTTGACGCCGAAGTTCGTCGAGGCCCTGGAAGAAAAACGTTTGAAGACATTCTGCACTTCAGATTTGTACAGGATAATGTGCACCCAAGTATAGAGAGAGAAATCATCAACAATGACAAAACCATATAAGCATGGAGTATTTGTTAGTGTGGCATAATGAGTGGGGACAAAGAGATCCATATGAAGCAATTCAAAAGGACGAGTGGTAGGCATGACGATCATGGATGGATGCTTGGATCTGGTCATTTTTCCAGGCTCACAAGCCCCACACAAGTGATCCTTGAGGAATTTGATACCCTCAATACCAATGACGTGCTTTTTCTTCGCGAGCGTGTGCAAGTTCCTCATGCAGCGTGTCCAAGTCGTCGATGCCATAGCCAGCCTTCTGAAGCTTTTGCAAGTAGACATGTGGCCGGCTGAGGACTTGTAGAGAAATCAACAATATACAAGTCTCCTCTCCTAAAGCCTTCGAAGACTTTGGATTTGTCAGATTCCATCATGACAACACAATGATATTTGCCAAAGATGACAACCATATCAAGATCACAAAGCCTTGAGACAGACATGAGGTTGAATCCAAGGGACTCGACAAGCATCACCTTATCCATGTGTCGATCCTTCGAGATTGCAACCTTACCTAGACCCAATACCTTTCTTTTTCCTTTGTCAGCGTAGGTGATATGCTTCAGATGAGAGGGAGCCAGTGGAATGTTCATCAATAGGTTCTTGTCACCAGTCATGTGGTTGGTGCATCCACTGTCGAGAACCCACTCAGTTGCTTTGGGTGTTTCATCCTTTGAACCTTTTGCCATGAGGCACATATATGAGGAAGATGAAGTTGGATCAGTCTTTTGTGTTTTGAGGAAGTTCTTGTATTCGATGAACATGGGATCTTGATGAGTGCGATAGCCTTCATGAACATCAGAGAGCCTGTCCCAGATGAGCTTTGCATTCTGAAGATGGTAGATGCTCTTGAACATGACCTTCGACAAGCTAGAGCAGATGATATTCTTCGCCCGAGCGTCCAGCTGTGTGTACTTATGAATGTCATCAGCATTTGCCATCTTGCAGAGATCTGTTAGTCCAAGCTCAGTAACAGTCCATAGCTCGCCGTTCTTCAATATGAGGTGCTTCCGCATGAGGACTTTCCATTTGGGATAGTCAGATCCATCAAAGACAGGGCACACTGTGGTTTCCTGGGCACTACTTGCCATGAAGCAATAGGTCGGAGCATAGTCATCGTTGTCATGGTTGGAGTCATCATCACTTTCCTTAGTGTTGAAGAATGACTTGCTGACGAAGGCAGTAGCGAGGGCTAGACTAGCCACGCCAGAGTCAGATTCCACTTCAGATTCCTCCTCTTCTTCATATTCTTCAGATTCTTCTTCCGAATCCATTTCCTTGCGAATGAGTGCCCGAGCCTTTCTTAAGTTATTCTTCCTGTGCGATGAGGACTTTGAAGATGAGTACTTTGAGGACTTTGAAGATTTCTTCTTTTTCTTCGAGTCATCAGAACTATCATCCTTGTATTTCTTCTTCTTTGATTCTTTTTCCCAGAGAGGAAAGTCAGCAATGTAGTGGCCAGATTTCTTGCATTTGTGACAAGTTCTCTTCTTGTAGTCGCTTGATGAAGATTCTGAGTTCTTCAGGCTACTTCTTGGTGATTTTCCAAACCAACCTCTCCTTGAGAACTTCTGGAATTTCCTCACGAGCATTGCTAGCTCCTGACTCAGTTCTTCAGGATCACCAAGGTTACTATCAGATTATTCGTCTTCGGATGAGGAAATTGCCTTGGCCTTCAAAGCACGAGATCTTCCATAACTTGGCCTGTAGAGGTCTCTCTTCTCAGCTTGTTGGAATTCATGAGTATTGAGTCTCTCAAGAATATCAGCAGGATCTAGTGACTTGTAGTCTCCACGTTCTTGGATCATCAAAGCAAGTGTATCGAATGAGGAATCAAGAGATCTCAACAGTTTCTTCACCACCTCATGGTCGGTGATGTCAGTGGCACCAAGAGCCTGAAGCTCATTGGAAATATCGGTGAGGTGATTGAAAGTTAGTTGAACATTTTCGTTGTCGAGTCTTTTGAAGCGGTTGAACAGATTGCGAAGAACATCAACTCGAGAGTCACGTTGAGTTGAAACACCTTCATTGACTTTGGACAACCTATCCCAGATAAGCTTAGCAGTCTCCAAAGCACTCACTCTGCCATACTGACCTTTGCTCAGATGGCCACATATGATATTCTTCGCTTGAGAGTCGAGTTGCTTGAATCTCTTCACATCAGCAGCAGTGACAGTGGGAGTGACGCGGGGAACACCATTTTCCACAACATACCAGAGATCGTTGACAATTGCCTCAAGATGCATGCGCATCTTGTTCTTTCAGTAGGGGTAGTCCGTCCCATCGATGGTAGGACACCCAGCCGAGACCTTGATCACGCTGCAGTCGACATAACTAAAACTCCAGGTGGTTAAACCAAAATCACACAGAACAAGGGAATCTGGTACCAATTGAAAGTGCGTTATATCGACTAGAGTGGGGGTGAATAGGCGATTTTTACAAATTCGTCACTGAGGGAATTACTAGATGAGGAATTTGCTAAGTGACGAAATACTCACAGCGGAATAAGTACTCAAGTGCATGCAAAATATAGCAGTAGCATAGTCATCATGATGAAACGAAGCATACATAGAGCATAAGTAGCGTGAACAGGATAAGCCGGCAGAAGATAAAGTGACTGAAGAATTTGAGATGAGGAAATTGAGAAAGTCTTCAGTCAAATTCTTCAGACAGTAACGATCAGATTCATCAACAAATACTTCGAGGAAATGAAGGGGTTGAGGAAATCGAACCAGGGGCTCGATGAAGACAATGATTTGATGACCCAGTTCCAACTGCTGTGACAGTCGTACGTCTGGTTCGGAGCGGCTTGGTATTTAAACCAAAGGACACACATACCCAGGACACACAGTCCTTACCGTATTCTCCTTGAGCTAAGGTCACACAGACCTTGCCCAACACTCGTGGTAAGTCTTCAGGGTAGACTTCCAAACCCTCACAAACTCGGTCACCCAGCGATCCACAATTGACTGCTGGATGCTCTAGACAATGACACCTAACCGTCTGGAAGATACAGTCTTCAAATGTAAAAAGCGTCGGTTCCACACAGGAACAATCTCTTCATGATGCTCAATCACTTTGGGTTTTGGTGGTTTGGTTTTGGGGTTTTTCCTCACTGATGATTTTCTCTCAATGTCCTCGAGGAATGGGATGCTCTCAAATGACAAGTGTCAATCTCTCTCTGAGCAGCCAACCAGCTAGTGGTTGTGGGGGGCGGCTATTTATAGCCAGGGTGCAACCCGACATGATAAGACATAAATGCCCCCAATGATATGACCGTTAGGTGGATACAATATCTGGACAGCTGGCGCAAAGCACAGGAACGGTCGGAATTTGAACTGTCAAATTCCTCAGGGCTTATCATATTCCTCACAGTAGGCAATTCGCACTGGCGAAATCCTAACTCCTCAGTCAGACCAATTTCCTCAGAGACCAGAAGAACATCGTCTCTGTCACTGAAGAACTTGACTGAACTGCAATAGATTTTCAAAGGCTTCACACGAAGGATTGGGTTGTGTTGAGGCTTTTGAGTTGAGCATCAGTTGGAAAATTTTCACCTATAAGTCTTCAATACACCAAAATCACTAAGGGGCACTTGTGATGAGGACATCCCTACTAATGTTACACCCACATCCCCACCAACTACACATATTAGACCAGTTACTAGAGCCCGCGCACGCCAACTAAATTATCAGGTACTTTCGTTTCTTGGAAATCCTTCTAATGTTCATGAACATATGATGCTGCCTAAGTCAGATACTTTTGTTTTAATTATGAATGAAGGACCTAGCATGGACAAGAAGGATGGCCATTGGAGCGGGATCAAGCATGGAGGAGAAGGTGCGCGCGCAGGAAGGAACAATGGACTTTCCAGTGGTGATTTCGCACTTTGAAGCCACCATAAGGAGTGCTTGGAGGCTTGGACAAAATATACATGATGCCACTTTATAAATTTCGTCCATTGGCTATTATAGGTGTTACGCCACCTTATTTTTGGGCCAGGCCCATGTAATTTCGAAATACCACTTATTAGGCTGTTTTTAGAGTCCGTATGTGTGGGGAAACGTAGTTAGGGTTGGTTTCGGACCGCTCCTCCAAGGGGCCACGAAATCCCCCTCTATTCCCCCATATATATACCCCTTAGGGCGTCATTTTAGACTTGGGTTTTGTTTAGATTACAAGTTCGCCATAGTTGCAACTTCGCGTCCTTCGTTTGTGTTCCACGACCAGACCAAGACGTCACAGAACCCCACTTCATCAATAAAGCTTTCCTCTTTTATTCGCAATATCCAGATTGCAATCTTAGTTTCTTGCTTGTTCTTCGTTTGCGTGCAGGAAATAGACCTTCGTGGTCAGGTTGATCGTGCTCCGGCATGGTCAATACCTCTTCGAGTTGGTTTAGCGATTGCTAAGGCGCGACGTCTTCGCACGTTTGTAGTCGGATCGTGAAAGTCGACTTCCACCGAAACGATAGCCACCATCTCATCGAAAGACGGGACACCTTCGCCTCTATCAAGTGGTATCAAATTTCCAGGTTGCTCAGTGAGATTTACCAGTTTTTCGTAGTATAGATTGCATCTTTTCTTCATACCTACCGTCCACGAAAAAGCCACAAAAAAATTAGGGTTATGATACGGGGCACGCCCATGTGCGTCGATCTTTCACGAATTGGAGGTGGATTTGTGAATGAACACGAAGAACACGAGGGGGAAATCACAAGAGAAACACTCAAAACAAGTCCAATCACACATCCACTATGCTCACATCCACACAAGATCCACAAGGGTACAAGAACAACAAAGGGAAAGAGGATAATGGTAGAGTTCATCCCAAATCTCATGGGGAGATGGGGCCTTGAATCCACTAGGGATCTTCCCTAGATAGGGGCCTTGACATCCATAAGATCTTCTCACACGTGGAGGTCGCAATCTCCTAGGAGAAGTATATAGAAGGAGCAATGCTCAACTAATCTATGAGCTAAATCATTGCTAACCCTAGAGAGAGGGGGAGGAGGTCCTTATATAGTCCAAGGCAAGATGGGGGTAAGAGAGAGATACATGGGCTTTTGGCCCGGTGGTGCACGCGCAGGCACCGGATGTCCGGGCTGGGGGCCGAATGTCCGGCCCTTCGTGGGGTGCCGGATGTCTGGGGCTCGGGCCGGATGTTCGGTGCTCGGGCCGGATGTTCGGGGCTCGGGCGCCAGTTCTGATGTTCTCTGGATACGGGCGCGCCGGATTTCCGGGGATGGGGCCCGGATGTCCGGGAGCTTGAGGGGTCGCCGGATGTCCGGGGCGCAGGCTAGATGTCCGGCGCTTGTAGCTTCCAGCAGCTTTGGCCTTGGCGCCAGAGAGATCTCCAGGGGCCGGATGTCCGGGGCCTTGGAGGTTGCTTGGCCTTCTTCCGTCGTCGCTTCCATGCTTCCCTCGCGGATGGTGTAGTCGTTCCTCGGCACTTGCACTGCTCCTCCTCATCCATGAAGCTCCGACAATACCTATGTATGCACACGAGGGGAGTGTCAAGTAGTATACCATCCTCGAAGGGGTCAAGTGAACACGTGTAAAGGAGATGATTCACCTTTATGTATGTGGAGTAGTTGTGGCGCGTGTCACTTGCCAAACGGACTCTTGTCATGGTGATGTCCGTAGGATGCTCCGCATCATCCCCCCCTTGGGAAAGATCCGTCCTCGGATCAAAATCCAAATCACCATGGGAAAGAGATGGTGTCGCCGTGTAAAAGTGGATGATCACCAAGCACTCATCATCATCAAACTCGAAATGGGCACTCTCCATTGTCGCACCAACTAGTAGTTCCTTCAAAAGGAGCAAATACGACAAACACTTGGAAAAACAAATGTGGTTAGCGTTAGTGCAAAACCAAGCATTCTAGTGGTGAATCACCGAACAAGTGTCGTCATCATGCATAACATGTGGTTTGACAAAGGAAAGAGACATGGCATGTAAGCATACAAATTGAGCACAAGCAATGCAATCATGGAAACAAGTACACAAAGATGAGGTAGGGATGCAAATATGTGTGACAATATAACAAGCATCTACCTCATGGTCATAGAAATCATGCACAAGGCAATTAACAAATGGTCTATGAAAGGCGTAGGAGTCATTCACAACACCAAGTAAAATGAAGTGTCTATACACATGGGGTAATCCAAAGTGCAAGGCAATCCAAGCATAATGTGCGCATGGTGTAGTGAAGATAGTGAGGCACTCAACACAATATAAAGAGCAATTGGCCATCATGTGTGAGGCAATCAATTCAAGCATGTAGCAAGCAATCGGGCATGGCAAATGTGAAGAATGGACATTGTTGCAACCAAGCATATGATAAGAGCAAACAATCCACAAGTTGGATGCAACACACAAGGTATATATGTCATGAGGCATGGAAAGATGGCAATCAAGAATGGAAACAACATCACTAACATGTGTGCAAGGAAGTGGACCAAGATGACCAATATGTCACGGTACAAGCAACACAAGTAGGATGAGCGACAATATCCATGCTCAAGAAGGATGTCACCTTGAAAACTTGTCCTTGTGCTTTCTTCACAATGTCGATGCGCAAGCAAGTGCGATATAGAATCGCGTCGGTGTAGCATGGCTCACTCTCAAGAGCTCGAATGGTCAACTCACGTGAAGTGGAAGTTGACATGTAGTCGAAGTATCCTACACATACACACAACAAAGGAAACAATGTATGTGCATGGTAGACAAACACATCATCCATCATGATGGTTCTCTTCTCTTGCATATAACCATTAGGATAAATAGTGCATGAACAATATGATGCAAAAATGGCTATATTCATGGCACTAGGCATATGGTGCAAAGAAGGCAAGAAAGCATGCTTCACATGAAAGATATCAAAAGCTCCAAGAACATGAGAGAAAGCTATGGGGGCAATCTCATTAGCAAGATCAAAAGAAGTGTTGCACTCAATACATGGCAAAGCATCGAGCATGAGAGAGGCAACATATGGAGACATATGACAATAAGCAATATCAATCATGTGCGAAGCATGGCAATGGTTGTCATCAACCGCATAAAAGGAGCACATCGGTGATGCAACATAAGCAAGCATAGTGATCATGTCGTGCAAACTAGTAGTGCGAAGATGCAACATACTAGAGGAAATCATGGCAATCATGTCATGTGAGCAAATAATAGGCATAAGTAATGCGCATGACATATCGCGAGCACGAACACAAAACATGATCAATGTATCATCATAGGCATGGGGCACAAAGCAAACATGGCAATAACAAGTAGTATCTCCACCAAGCTCGCAAATACACATACAAATCATATAATCAAGTGTCATGTGAGATGCAAAGCATGGGTCACAATTGCATGGCAAGGGCATAGAAATGAGCATATCATGCAAAGTGAACATGGCAATATGGGCAAAATACGTGTAATGAGCAAGAAGCCATAGCCAAGTGAGAGCCATGCAGAAGAAATGCGCGAAGTCCTTGCGCGAGGGGAATGGGTGGAGACACATTCCGGTGAATCCCAAAGCATCGGTGCTCTCAAGAGCTCTTTTCGTCAACTCATGGGATTGTGAGGTTGACAAGTATTCGTGAGTACCTACACAACAAGGAGACACTCGAAACAAAGTGTGTGCGTGGTAATCGTACACATCATCCATCATGATGTGTATGTGCCTGTGTGAGTTAGCACAAGAAAAACAATGCTCAAAGAAATTTGAGGCATGGTATATGAATACGTCATCCATCATGCAATGATAGTTATTAGGCTCAACATGATTGGGACGCAAATTGTAGCAAGTATGTGGCACAAGCATATCATTCATATCAATGGCAAGCATAGTGTGCACACAATAGTGGGGATCATGCAAAGTGTAGGATGGATCAAAATCTCCTAATGTGTATGAGGAAACTATGGGGGTTTCCTCATGTGCAATAGCGGAAGCATAATATGGAGCATATGGACAACATCCAAAACAATGCATTTCCAAATCATGGAGGTCATGGCATGGCATATTAGAATTATTGCGCAAATGATGCAAAGGAAGCATGGCAATATCATCACAAGAAAAACAAATGCCAATAACCATGGGTTTGTCTTCTATGCCATATGTGCAAATTGGGTTTATTTTAATGGTATATGCATAGTTACTATGATGAGATTGCGAAGATGCAATATGGGTGATCTGATGCATAGCATATGAAAAATCAAGCGGATTGTCAAACATGATGTGACCTATAGAGTTCTCACAAGGTATCCTATGCAACATGGCATCACTAGTAATAGACTCCACATGAGAATCGACAAACTCATCATAAATGGGCAATTCATCACATGAGGAAGTCGCATAATCATGAAACATGGCAATATGTGGATCATCATCATGCAAGCAATCAATGTCCACTAGTGGGACAAGAGCATCACCTTCACCTATGTTACCTTTATCATTCCACTCATGTGTTGTAGGTGAGGTGGCATAGACCAACTTGTGGTCATCTTCATCGTGATGGAACCATGTGGGGGGTGCATCATATTCCACCATGGCCATCGTCTTGTCCAAGGTGAGGACGAAGTCGTCAAGGATCGGCGCGTTATCGTATATGGGACCTAGCACCAAAGGAGAAGACACAATAGAGGTAGAGGTTAAGTTGTTAGAAATCGAAATGGCCTCACATGCCCTATCAACTACCTCACTCTCTCTATGTGGTGGTGGCTCACTCACTCCCTCTAGGTAGTTGCACTCATACTCACATATGGTGGAGTCACTCATCTCACTCAAGTGGTGGGGGTTGTGGCTCTCCTCACATGGGAATTGGGGCAACTCATCATATATGGGGCTAGTGCTGAAGGCACTCTCGCTCTCCATATGGTGGCAAAAGTCTCTCAACTCATCTCCAAACGCCGCCGTGGTCGAAGGGAAAATCCCATGCTCAACCAACTCGTCACCGTCGCCGTGGATGAAGGCCGAAGATGGCACATCATCACTCTTGCTGTCGGTGTCAAAACCGGCGGATCTCGGGTAGGGGGTCCCGAACTGTGATACTTGGATCGATGGTAACAGGAGACGAAGGGGACAAGGTTTTACCCAGGTTCGGGCCCTCCTATGGAGGTAATACCCTACGTCCTGCTTGACTATATTGATTGTATGGAGATTACAGGGTTGATCTACCTCGAGATCAAGTAACTAAACCCTAGATGAGTTCTGTTCTTCTACACCCTAAAACCCTCCGGCTTATATAGACGCCAGGGGTCCCTTAGGGTTTACACATGGTCGGTTACACGTCGAAGGGATAAACATGCCTATTTACTACTTTAAACGTGGAGGACAAGCCACGATTCTCGAAGCTTCCTTCTTGGAGGCGAGGTCTTCAATCCTTCCAGTATTCGGCAAGTGGCCCATACAGTCCGGCCCATAAGACATAGGCCGGCCTCCTGAGGACCCCCTAATCCAGGACTCCCTCAGTAGCCCCCGAACTAGCCTCCAACGCCGAGGGTCCAAGCTCCAGCTGCTTCGAGTGATCAGAGTCTTCGGCTTGCGAGGTGAGTTCCTTCCTCCAGACAGTGATCGGCCGGGCTATAGTTCGGCCTCCGTCGACGTGTAATTTTTCCGATCATAGATCGTCCGTATACCATGAGTAGCTCGGCCCTTGAAGGCCAAGCGTCAGAGAGCCAACAATGTTTTCTGACAACTTTTCAGACAAAAAGTTACTGCCCACCACGACCACTGAACCAGTCGAAAAGACCTGCCTCATGGTTCGAGGCCGTTTCCACTAGCACGATCCATCAATGCACAGATTGTGCCCCATTTTACATGGGATATGTTTAATAACGCGCGTATAGCGGCACGCACACCTTGGGAAGCGGAGAGATTCACGGCGCCGTGAAGGGAGGCTAACCGGCAGCAAGCCTCAATAAAAGGGGAAGAAAACCCCAAGGCTTATCCGCACCCCCCATTCGCATCCCTGCTTCCCCAATCTTCCGAGCTTACCGAGCCCAGATCTAGGTCTTCCATTCTTCCCCCTCCGAGCTTAGCCATGGCCAGCTCCGGCTCCAACGGCAAGTGGGAGGCGTCCACAGTCACAGACCAGGACATCCGGGATCTCAAGGACGCCCGCTACCACCCCGCCAATGTCTTCCACCGCGCCGCAGAGGAGGGCCAGGTGATCCCCACCCCCAAACCAGGCGAGAGGGTGGTCTTCGTCCCTCACGTCATCCGGGGACTGAGCTTCCCGCCCCACCCCTTCGTGCGGGGCCTCATGTTCTTCTACGGCCTCGACTTCCACGACCTCCCGCCGAACTCTTTCATGCATATATCGTCTTTCATCATAGTCTGTGAAGCTTTCTTGCGAGTCGAGCCACACTTCGGACTATGGCTCAAGATCTTCAACATCAAGCCGAAGTGTGTCGCCGGCGCACATGCGGACTGCGGCGGGGCGGTCATCGGCAAGCTTCCACGTGCAGTGTGGCCATCCGGCACCTTCATCGACACCATCAAGACTTGGCAAAAAGAGTGGTTTTACATCACCGAGCCAAAGGAGGAGGGCGGAACTGTTCCTGCCGAATTCAGATCCGCCCCCCCGACCAGACTGACCTCATGGGTCCGAAAGGGCCTCGACTGGGGGTCGGACACAGAGGTGGAGGACCTGCAGAGGGGCATCGTCTCCTTGATCAGGGAGGGAGTCGGCCTGACCAACGTGGTCCAGGTTATGCTTTGGCGGCGCATCCTCCCCTGCCAGCATCGGAGCTCTCCTATGTGGAATTATTGGACTGACGACGATCCTACAGTTCGTCAACTCTTCCGTACCACGCGGGAGAAGCTATGGAAAGCGTTGTTCAAGGCGCAGGAGAACTGGCCGGGCAAGAAGGAGGACAAGGGCCTGAGCGCCATCAAGCCCCCACCCGAGGTACAGTATAGTTTCATTTCATCGGCTCTGCCTTCCCAAAGATAGCCTAAGCATCACCTTTACAGGAATGGTTGAGCAAAGCCACGGGCATCAAGTGTCCGGCTCCTCAGCCCGAAGACCCCAAGTCTCCGCTGCTGTTGGAGATGCTCGTCATGGCGCCTTACAAAGCGCCAGAGAAGAAGGAGAAGAAGAAGCCAGGCCGAACAGGCATGCGCAACAGGGACCAGCCAGGGGCTGTGTCCGAAGAGACTCATGCCTCCTCGAATCAAGAGGAGGAGCACGAGGCTGAGGGGGGAGGTGATTCCCCCCTCACAGGAAAGAGGGCGGCGTCATCGGACGCCTCGGAGGAGGTAGCTCCTTCCGCCCAGAAGAAACCGTGCCGGACACAGTCAGTCCCGTCCGACGATAGTTCGGATTCGAACACCGAGTCCGAGGACTTCGAGAGGGTTCCGCGGAGGAACCTCAGGGTCAAGCCCCCACCTTGAAGGTACAGATCCGAAGACCCTTCCGAGCTATTGATGCAAAGCTTCGAATGTTACTAACACGTGAGCGCTTACTGACTTGCAGCCCACCACAACTCCTCCCCACCGATCAAGGTTCGGACGGGGAGACCCCACCCGCCGAGCTAGCGGAGAGCGGGACCACGTCGCACCCCTCTCCTCCGGGCGCCGCGAAGGATGCCGTGGAGGCGTCCTCCCAACAGGATCCTTTGGAGCCGGACTCTGGAGGCAGGGGCGACGAAGTCATGGCCGAGGCAAACACCTCGGCCGCCGAAGACCCAGGGGAGAAGCCCCTCCCGGATACTGAGGAGACCGGACAAGAAGACGTCCAGTCACCTCCAAGGCGGTCTCCGAAGCGCACCATGCCTTCGGAGGTACCGATTCAATCTCCGGTTGGAGATCGGGTCAACCGATCCCCACCGGCGCCACCGACAAATGGGTGGCAGGCCATGGGGGAGGCTCTATCAAGCGAGGGTGCGGTATTGCAGAGCATTCAGTCCGTAGACCACGGACTGAAGGAGGCCTTCAATGGTCTCCTGACGACCTTCCAGGTAAGCCATGTAATGCTCTATTTTGTGAAATATTATATTCTATAAGGTATGTTTATATACATGGCAGCCCCCGAGCCCTAGGTGAGTTTGGAAAAACTTACCTGGGGGTCAAACATAGATCCCTATCCGAACTAGGCATAGGACAATATATGTTCGGATCATTCTGTCAGCCCTTAAGAGGACCGGACATAGGATTACTTTAGTGACAGTTCGGAAGTTGCAAACCCCTGTAATGATTTTGTTTGCTACAGGCTTCGTCGACGGCAGCGGCTACTAACGCTGCTGAGATAGAGGAGCTAAATCGTAAGCTCAAGAGCTCCGAAGACGAGCTTGACGCTCTAAACAAAAGATTCGACGAGGCGCAAGGTAAGTCGAATTGGAGTATTCAAAACTCTTCCTTACCGTTCTGTCAACGCAGTGTTTTTTGATATGCTTAATGATCACGCAGCCTCGGCGAAGGAGATTGAGAAGCTCAAGGCCGAGCTTGAGAAGGCCAAGCAGAAGGCTGCGGTGGAGAAGGCGGCTGCCAAAGAAGCAGCTACCGCGCTATCCGCCCTAAGAGCCACCAGCGACAAGCACGAGGCTCGGGTGGAGGAAATCCAGCAGGAGCTCAAAGATGCTGGGCAGAAGTGCGAGGAGCTGGAGCAGAAGGGCAAGGGGCAGGCCGCCGAACTATCCACCCTGAAAACCAATCTCCAAAAGGAGCGGGTGGATAGGCGGTCATTTGAAGAGGAGCTCAGCCAAGCCAAAGCTATCATGGATGGTAAGCCGTATTCATTGCATTGTATCTTCGGGGACAGCAAGTTCGAGTTGCTTACCCAAGTATGGCGTTCCTCAGGCGCCTGCTCGGACCTCCAGAAGAGCTTAGCGGACGCGAAGCAGTTCTATGCTTCGCGGGGAGAAGGAGATGAAGCTCGGCTATTCTGGGAGCAATTCGAAGCCCCCGAGCATTCTCCTCTCCTTGCCGAGCAGCTGAAGCAGTTAATGGAGCTACACCGGATGGCGGAGCCGGCCATGAAGGATCTCTGTATCCGGCTATGGCCCAACGAGCCACTGCCGGGCAGCTACTTCGGCCTGGTGCAGAAGCTGAGCGACGCCACTCCTCGGATCGACGCATTGAGGCGGTCTTCCTGCATCGAGGGAGCTAGGATGTGACGCCCCCAATTTCGACCGTACGCTAATCAAACACGCAATGCGTACGACCAAGATTAGGGACTCACTGATTGATATCACAACACAACACTAGACACAAATTAAAGTCATACAGCTTCATATTACAAGCCAGGGGCCTCGAGGGCTCGAATACAAAGCTCGACAAGCACGAGTCAGCGGAAGCAAATAATATCTGAGTACAGACATAAGTTAGACAAGTTTTGCCTTAAGAAGGCTAGCACAAACATAAGAAGCGGATCGAAAGAGGCGAGGCCTCCTGCCTGGGAACCTCCTAACTACTCCTGAGCGTCGGCATTCTCCACGTAGTAGTAGGCTCCAGCGGTGGTGTAGTAGTCGTCTCCGGCGTACTCCATCTCATGGGCTCCATCATCTGAACGCGGCATCGTATCGAGGGGGGAAAGAGAAGGAAAAGCAGCGGTGAGTACTCATCCAAAGTACTCGCAAGACTGACATCAGAACTATGCTAAGTATGCATCAGTATCAAGGGAAGGGGGGTTATATCTGGGCTGACTGCAGAAAGCAAGAATAGGGGGAAGGCCTAGTCCTATCGAAGACTAGCATCTTCAGCATCTTGCAGCATTAGAAGAGAGTAGACTGGTATCTCACATATAGTCATATTATTGTAGCAATTTTATTAAGTAACCTCGCCCAGAGATTCTTCCTCGACTCCCTGCGAGGAAGCAATCCCGGAGCCAACATTCATTTCAAATTAAATCACAATTATAGTTGTAGTAGGTCAAGGTACAACTCCAAGTCGTCCTGTTACCGTGGACACGGCTATTCGAATAGATTATTCATCCCTGCAGGGGTGCACCACATATTCCCCAACATGCTTGAGTCACCTCCGGCCGGACACACTTTCCTAGGTCATGCCCGGCCTCGGGATATCAGCACGTCGTCGCCCCACCTAGGCTCAACGAAGAGGCCAGCCCGCCGGTCTAAATCCTAAGCGCGCAGGTTCGTGGGCCCACTTGCCCTTGCACTCCTGCACGATGCGAACGGGGCCGAGTTCAGTCCTAGCACCCCTTAGTAACAAGCGCGATGCCGTTGCGGACCACTCGGGCGCGCGCCGCTCCATTGCTGACGTCCGAAGAGCTTCGGCTGATACAACGACGCTGAGTGCCCATATCTTCCCCACGTGAAGGTTAGTGCGTATTAAGGCCAACGACCTAACTCAGATCAAGTACCCAACCCATTAGCATTTTATTAATGCGGGGCAAGCGCGACCCTCAGAGTGCGGTCCCGTCACCCCGACTCGAGGATGTGTGGCAAGGGCCTCTCCTGCCCGTCCACGCCTCAACATAACCCGGATGCCTTACCGGCGCATCCCACCACATCTCACACACGGGTACCCTTGGGGCCGACCCGTCTCAAGACTGTCGGGAACTCAGGTCCACCTCAACCAGGGTGGTACCGCCTGTCCCTCCAGTCCCGTCTTCCACATGTAACAATGTCAAGTTAAAGTAACTGTGTGGTTATACACCAAGTGGATATCCGAGGAATCACCCTCGATGGATCCCACTCGAGGTATGTGTATGGCAAGAGTCGCTATCGATAAATGGGAAGGAGGAATCACCCTCGATACCCACGACTGATTAGCTACGCTACAGAATTAACATCGGGAGTGCTAAGTGAGGTATCACCCTCGGCACTCGATAGTAGCTCTGCAGTGCCATACTTAAGGGGTGTGCGGTGATGTGAGGGGCCTGGCTCATCGGTCGGTTGACCGAGTCTTCGAGTCGTCGATGAAGAAGCATGGGCAACTGGGACTAAGGGGTCACTGGGGATTCATTGATCAACCTATACTAAACAGTTGATATGATTGCAGGTATAGTAACAGTTTATCAAAAACAGGCTATGCATCAGAATAGGAGCTAAATAATACAGTAGCAAATTCTAATGCAAGAATAAGAGGGAAAGGAATGGGCGATATCGGAATGCTCAAGGGGGGTTGCTTGCCTTGCTGCTCTGCGGCAAAGGGCTGATCGTCAGTCGCGTAGTCGTAGCCGGCAGCAGCGTCAGTCTCGGGGTCTACCGGTAAGAAGAGGGGGGAGAAACAATAAATACAAAGCAGACAAATGCATCACGATGCATGACATGGCAATATGCAGGGCTAGGCATGCACTAACGCAGTGTTACACGTCGCAGACGGGTCGGAAGAATATCTGACGATATTTCCCGGGTCTCTGGCTTTTACCGGACAGGTGAAACCGATGGAAAAGTTCCATGTTTGCTATGCTAGGAGCATGTGACAGACTAACGGACAGCGTATTCGGATTCGTCTCATTTTTCTGGTCATTTTTCATATATAATTTATTTTCATCCGAGTTACGGTTTAAAAGATATGATTTTTCAAAGTTTAAATGATTTTCTGGAATTTAATTATTTAAATCAACATTATCCAGAACAGTACGGGGATGACATCAGCAGGACGCATTGATGGCGTCAGCAGTCAACAGACGGCTGACCAGGTCAAACCTGACATGTGGGGCCCACATGTCAGCCTCTGTTAGTTTTAAACAGAGTTAATTTTAGCTAATTAACTAATTAGAGCAGCGGGCCCGGTTAGTCAGTGACTAATTAGTGTTTAATTAACTATTTAATTAATTAACAGTTTATTTATTTTTAAAAATCGTTTTAAGTGTGGGGCCCGTGTGTCAGTGACACGGGTTGCCCAGTCAGCAGCGCTAACTGGTCAACGGACCCCACAGGGCCCATAGTCAGCGGCACGGGGGCGGGGCCCGCAGCTGCCACGTCGGCCGGCCGGCGTTTCACGCCGGCGCGCGCTCCGGCGACCACCAGAGACGGCGGCGACGCGCGGAAACGGCGCACAGGGGGGCATTCGGCCCGCGGTTTCGTCCTACGGGACGGGCGCGCCGCGCCGCGTCCGATGGTGGCCGTGGCTAGCATCGGGGATGGCCGGAACGTCGCCGGAGACGAGCAAGGCGGCGGTGGCGTTCGGTGGCGCGAGGCAAACGGCGTTGCAGGGCACGAGAGGGCGTGTGCGTGGGTGCGTTGGGCTTCTGGGAGCCCCAGGAGCACGCAGGCGAGCTCGGACACGGGCTGCTGCTATGGTGGCTACGGCGGCGAGCTCGTCCGCGGCGGCGAGTATGGGCGAGAAGGGGGCGGCGTCTACGGCTACGGGGAGAGGCCGGGGAAAGGGGGAGAAGGAAGGGGGGGCTCACGTTGAGCCTGTAGAGGTGCTAGCGTGGGCTCGGGGTGGGCTCGAGGCGGCGAATTGGCGACGGCGTGCGGCTGCGATCCGAGGAGGAAGAAGGGCTCGGGAAGGCGCTGCGGTGGCTCCCGCCTTCGGCTAGTTGGCGTAGGTGGCGTAGTCGAGGATGGTGGGCCCGGTGGACAGGTCAGCGAGGCGGGGCGGTGACGGTGGCTGCGCAGCTCAGTCGCGGCCGAACATGGCGGCGCTCGGGTGTGGTGGGGAACGGGCAAGAGGAGCGAATGGGGCGGCTAGGGTTTGCCAGGAGGGCGAGGGGGGGTCCTTGTAGGCGCCCGCGGCGCGTGGCGCGGCTCGCTGTCGAGCAAAGGCGAGGGGGGGCCAGTGCGTGCGCGCGTGCAGAGGACGACAGCGAGCGGCGGTGAACAGAGAGAGGTAGGGGACGAGGTGGGGAGTGGGCTTGGCCGGCTGCTTGACTAGAGCCCAGCCACAGTGGGCTTTTTCTTTTTCTGTTTTTTTGTTTTTCTATTTTCTGTTTTCTTTTCTGTTTTGTCTTTTGTTGTTATTTCAAATGACGTTTGCAAAATATGAAACTTGCTGAAATATTTACAGTGCAATATTTATCATGGTTAGAGAATGGTTTGGAGTGTAAAAGATTTCATAATAATTGTAGATTAAATAAAATGGAATAAATACTTCTGTTTTGTTGCTGTTAGTGTTACTTAAATAATTTAATAAATGTTGCTGGTATTTTTATAAATGCCTCTGAATTACTTGCAACATGATGAACATTTTACTTCCAGGATTTGAACAACTTTTATTTTCACTTTAAGTTTGAATTTGAATTTGAATTTGAACTTGAAATGAGATATGGTGCTAATGATGATTAAGCAATGTTAATCATGATGACCTGGCAACATTAGCGTGGGATTACTGTAGCCTAATTATTCGAGCGTTACATAGGATGACCTTCGCGAAGGCCAAGGTGCACTGGCCGGGGCTGGATCCGATGAAGGTAGCCACAGCTCCTCCGCCTCCTGGAAAGGGGCATAGGCGTCCCGAGCTGTACTTCTCCGGAGTTATGGAGGGTGCTCGGGCCATAGAATCACAATGTTCGAGAGATAACGAATATGAATAGATTGATGTACTATGTCCGAAGACTTTTCAGCGTGTATATATTTAAAATGCATGGTTTCATCATGTCTTGTATGTTTTGCATCCTTTATAACTCCCTTGTGGCCGTTAACCCTGAAAGCTGCGAGTCGTCGGCTTCAGCCCCCGTGTAGATACTACACAAGGTGTCTCTTCCAACCGCATTATAACCCTTAGCCGAACTATCGGCACCCGAAGGCGGTAGTGTGGAGCGGACAAGGCAATCGGACCATAATGCTTTATTGCTTTCACTTAGCCATAGGGGCGCGAGAAAGGAGTGCGGGGGGCTAATGACTAGCCCCCACGCGTTTGTGATGTTCGGATAAACCGCGGCCAAAGCCTATATCACATGGTTTGTACTAACACCAAACCCGTCGTATGACACGGAGTAACCTCTGACGAGATTTAGCTAAGCTCGGATTCGCAGACCGGTTCTCGCATACCATGACAGTCAGTTTTTGGCTTTCTCCGCTGAGGCGCTTGACCAGACTAGCCGGAAGCACAATCGCAGCGGTGCTCCCTTTGCCCTTTTAGCCGAACGAGCGGAACATAAAGGGGCAAGCACAGGAGCCGGGCAACCCAACTATTGAACCAAGACATAGTTCGGAACCAATGCATATAAAGCGGAAGTCCAAGACGCCGAACACTAAGTTAGTTGTGATTAGGGCAATTTTTAGGAGCGAGCCCCCGGTCTATTAGCCGGTTGCATCGTAAAGCATACTAAACAGGTTCGCGAGAAGAGGGAGAAAATAGAGAATGTCCCGAAAGGAAAGGGCACAGCAAAGAAATAATGTATGATAAAGCTGTATTTTACTCAACAACTCTTATTATTCAGATTGCGGAGACAACTGTTTACAAGTATGAAATATAAGCTTTACAGGAGGGGCTTGTACCAAGGGTCCTCGATGGATGACCTGACGTCCTTGGTGTGCCCTGTCGCTTGTCCGCTCCTGCGTCACCTGAGGAGGTGTATGCCTTTATGGGCTTTGCTATTCGGGGAACGGACCTTGAAAAAAGTCTTGAGAAGTCGCCGAAGTATGGTTGAGCTTGACGCCTTAGCAGGCACTTTATGGTACCTGTAGTATGTCCGAAGACGTGTTGATGGTAATAGTTCGGTCCAGCCGAACACCTACCCTTTAATAATTTTCCCCACCGCTGCCCAAGGAATTTTGAGCGCGAAGTTGTGCCTCCGTGGCACGTACCTTGCCGGTTCTAGAGCCGTGCGATGGGGGGCAAGTCCCTATTTACAGGGAGTGGAAGGTTCTGGTACTTCGGATTGAGACCGAGCTCTTTTCCCAGCCTTGGGTGCCTTGACGGCAGATGTCGGCGATTGCCAATCATCTGTGTAATGGAATTCGGCCGCCAGGGCCAACGCATGTTCCTCAGTTCGGAGGGAGCACTCTGTATTGCCATTAACTGTAATGACTCCCCTAGGGCCGGGCATCTTGAGCTTGAGGTATGCGTAGTGAGGGACGGTGTTAAAGCGAGCGAACGCTGTACGGCCGAGCAGGGCGTGATAGCCGCTGCGGAAAGGTACGATGTCGAAGATCAAGTCCTCGCTTCGAAAGTTATCGGGCGAGCCGAACACAACCTCCAGGCTTACGGAGCCTGTGCACCGGGCTTCAACGCCTGGGATCACTCCTTTGAAGGTAGTGTTGCTGGGCTTGATCCTTGACGGATCTATGCCCATCTTTTTCACCGTATCTGAGTAAATCAGATTGAGGCTACTTCCACCGTCCATTAGGACTTTAGTGAGGTGGTACCCATCTATTATCGGGTCTAGGACGAGTGCGGCCGAACCCCCGTGACGGATACTGGTCGGATGGTCGCGTCGATCGAAAGTGATCGGATATGCCGACCATGGGTTATACTTCGGGGCTACAGGCTCTATGGCGTAGACATCTCGAAGGGTGTGCTTCCTCTCCTTTTTGGGTATATGAGTGGCATAGATCATATTTACTGTCTTTACCTCTGGAGGGAATTTCTTTTGACCGCCACCGATCGGACCACGAGGCTCATCCTCGTCCTCGCTGCGTGGGCTCTTGCCTTGGTCCTCAGTTGCGAGCTTGCCGGCCTGTTTGAAGACCCAACAGTTACGGTTGGTGTGATTGGCGGGCTTCTCCTGAGTGCCGTGGATCTGGCAAGGCCTCTCCAGAATCTTGTCCAGCGGGGTGGGTCCGTCGTGTTTGCCTTTAGGAGGCTTCTTCCGCTGCCCAGTTCGGGAATTGCGGAAGCCGGCGTTGACAGTCGTGTCATCGGCATCACTATTATTGTGCCGGCGCTTGTTCTTGTTGCGCTTCGGTTTCCCGTTTCCATCCCGAACTTCAGAGGTTCCGGGGTCTTCGGGGTTATGGCTACGTCTAGCTAGCCAATTATCCTCGCCCGCGCAAAAGCGGGTCATGAGTGATGTGAGGGCGGACATTGTCCTTGGTTTGTCCTGGCCGAGCTGTCGAGCCAGCCATTCATCCCGAATATTATGCCTGAAGGAGGCTATAGCTTCGGCGTCCGGGCAGTCTACGATCTGATTCTTCTTGGTCAGGAAACGATTCCAGAATAGCCGCGCGGACTCTCCTGGCTTCTGAACGACATTGCTTAGATCGGAGGAGTCCGGCGGCCGAACATAAGTGCCCTGGAAGTTAGATCGGAATGCCTCTTCTAGGTCCTCCCAACACCCAATAGAGTTTTCGGGGAGGCTATTTAACCAGTGCCGAGCTGGCCCCTTGAGCTTCAGGGGTAAGTACTTGATGGCGTGGAGATCATCTCCTCGTGCCATGTGGATGTGGAGGAGGAAATTCTCAATCCATACGGTTGGGTCAGTTGTCCCATCGTATTGCTCTATATTTACGGGCTTAAACCCTTCCGGGAACTGATGCCGCATCACCTCATCCGTGAAGCACAGTGGGTGGGCGGCGCCTCTGACCCGACCTATGACGCGCTGGTGATCGGTGTCTGTCCTAGCTCGGGCTCGTTCCCGATCTTCATTGCGGTCGAACCAAGGGTGGTACCCTTCCCGTCTGTCGGGTGAGTATCCTCTGGATCCGTAGATGGATCGCGTACGGCCTGCTCTATAGTCCAGGTCGTGTCGCAGGTCGAACCTGTCATCGGGCTCTAGTGGCTCCTTTCCCCGTCTACGGGGTATCGTCGGCCTATAGCCGGTATCATCAGCCGTCCTGTCGCGTCCTCGAGGGGGGCAGTCTAGCTTGTCATATGGGGTATGCTTGGGAGACGGCGTATCAGTGAGCTCGTCGTCGAATTGCGGCAGCAGCCTTCTGCGTGGGTAGCTCTTAGGTTGGTCCGATAGACCGGTGCCGTATCCTTCCTCAGCTGAGAGGACTCTCGTCCATCGGTCGTTGAGGTCATCTTGTTCGGCTCTGAGCTGCCGCTCTTTTGCTTTCAGGCTACGAGCTGTGGCTATGAGCTGTTGCCTGAACAATTCCTGATCTTCAGGATTGTCGAGAATGGCGAAGTCATCGGCAGCCGCATTATCCTCCCCCTCGATAGAGCGAAGGTAGTCGTCGTCCTCAGGATCATCTAGATCATCGGGGTTGCGACGGTCTTCGGGTCTCTCCTGACCCTCTAACGGGTGTTCAGGGATTTCGGGACCGCTGATGTCTTCCGGGGTGTCTCCGTCCCCGGTGCCATCGATAGACTTTCGCCCCTTTTTTCCTTTTGACCGTTTATGCGGCTTTCGGCGTCTTGACGACGCTTCATCCGATTTATCATCGTTGTTTTTCGGAGTGTCCACCATGTAGACGTCGTATGTAGAGGTGGCAGTCCACTGCCCGGTCTTAGCGGGGGTGAGGGAGTGATCTTCCTCATCCATGTACTCTGTTTCCTCGGAAGCGTAGTCTAGCATGTCGGTTAAATCCTCAACAGTGGCTATCAAGTGGGTGGTGGGTGGGACGAAAAATCTGTCCTGACCCGTCTGAGGCCCGATCTGAGAATAGATCGGGGTTGGGTCGTCGTTGATCTTCATCGAGGAGATCCGATCTAGAGCCTCGTCGAGTATCGAGAGCTCGATCGGACCGGTCTGCCCAGAGCTTCCGGAGTGAACCTCCGATGCGTCCGTGCAGGGAGAGTGTTCGGCAAGAACTGATGTCCGGACGTCGGGTATTATGACCTGGTCCGGACTGAAGGTCGGGCCCTCGCCGGGGTAGATCCCATGGGCGGAGCCGAAAGATGAGTCTGGGGTTGAGGCCTCAGAGTCTTCGGGCATGGCAGGCGAGACTGTGAGCCCGGTTAGTGATAGATCGCCTCGAGAGTCTATGGAGAAATCTAAGTTCCCGAATCTGACCTCTTGATCAGGGGCGAAACTTCCGACGCGGCCTAGATGGCCGGTCGGGTCGGCGTGCAGCACTATGCTGCCGAAAGCGAAGATCTGTCCAGGGACAAAAGTATCCATATTGCAGACCTCTTCGTTGATGACTAGGCGAGCCATCGATTCCTTCTAGCGATCACAGCGGAACTCTCAATGAAAGCACCAATGTCGGTGTCAAATCCGGCAAATCTCGGGTAGGGGGTCCCGAACTGTGATACTTGGATCGATGGTAACAGGAGACGAAGGGGACAAGGTTTTACCCAGGTTCGGGCCCTCCTATGGAGGTAATACCCTACGTCCTGCTTGACTATATTGATTGTATGGAGATTACAGGGTTGATCTACCTCGAGATCAAGTAACTAAACCCTAGATGAGTTCTGTTCTTCTACACCCTAAAACCCTCCGGCTTATATAGACGCCAGGGGTCCCTTAGGGTTTACACATGGTCGGTTACACGTCGAAGGGATAAACATGCCTATTTACTACTTTAAACGTGGAGGACAAGCCACGATTCTCGAAGCTTCCTTCTTGGAGGCGAGGTCTTCAATCCTTCCAGTATTCGGCAAGTGGCCCATACAGTCCGGCCCATAATACATAGGCCGGCCTCCCGAGGACCCCCTAATCCAGGACTCCCTCACTCGCCTCCAAAGATGGAAACGTCATCCTTGCTCGCCACCTTGTCACTCGCCTCCAAAGATGGAAACGTCATCCTTGCTCGCCACCTTGTCACTCGCCTCCAAAGCATGTTCCTTGAGTGGCTCCGTAGTCGTGGTCGTCGCCGTGGCGTCTTCAAAAAGAGTCGTGGTAGATTCGGCATCGTCAATGCCACAAAGAGGGATGGCGGTGAAGTCAGACTTGGGAGCGTCGTCGTGGAGCTCGTCGGGCTTGGACATCTTGGTGGTACCATCCTCATGCTCATCGTCGTGGCGCTTGGTCGTCGCGAAGTGTGCTCGGGGTCGAGTAGCGTTGGCCTTGAGTTCATGTTCCGCCATGAGAGCACCAATGTAGAGGTCTTCGAGAGACTCGTAGTTGTTGTGGAAGATAGTCTTGGCGATGTCGTTGTTCAATCCCATCATGAAGTGGAACTTCATCCAAATGGGGTCATCCACACCGGCTCGTCGCAAGGCTTTCTTCAACTTCATGAAGTACTCATCGAGAGACATGGATCCTTGTATGGTGTTCTCCAAGTGGCGGTGAAGATGTTCCGTGTATGTAGAAGGTACAAACTCTCGCCGCATCGCTTTCTTCAACTTGGACCAACTCATGTTGAAGCTCGTCGAAGATGTGTGAAGCCACCATGTCGACGCGTCGCCGTGGAAGTTTCTTGTGGTGCACTTCACTTGATCTTTGGAAGGGACTTGAAGTAGCTTGAGGTAGTAGTCCATCTTGCGCTCCCAATCGAGATACTCCTCGGGGTCTTGACTCCCAAAAAAAGGAATCTCGTGGTCGATGTCGAGGTCGTAGTAGCTCGTGGAAGTCGCGGACTTGAGCTTGGGGAGCTTCTCTTGAAGTGCTTGTCGGCGAAGATGTCGCTTATCCAAAGGCGAAGCTGCCTTGAAGTCGCTTGGCGAAGATGCCAAGGTAGGTGGTGAAGTCATCGAGCGGTGGTTGGTGTCGAGCTCATGACCGTCACGCGTGTTCGTCGTTGGACGCCTTGGTGTTGGCGTCGTTATTTTTTCATGTCGTTGACGGTGTCGATGCCGAGGTGATCTTGCCGGAGATGGTAGCTCGGGAGCATGTGCACTTGAGCGTCTTCTCGAAGATGAGGAAGACCTCTTGCCGATGTTGATGAGGACCTTGAGCTCCTCCATTTGGGCATCCAACTTGGCGTCGATGAAGTTCTTCATGGCATCGAACTCGTCGTTGTTGTTGTAGACCGAAGAAGATGTGCTTTGCCTAGTCATCACAAGACTCGAGCAAAGGTGAGTGGGAAATGAGATAAACAATACCAAAATACCGTTTCCCAAAGTTGAGGATGTATCCCGTTTCACTCAATGTGAAATGCAAGAATAGGGGAATTGGTACCGGGCTTGTTCACTCACACCTACAAAGTAAAGCTTATTGCGTGGCTCGGTTAGGACAAGTGGCACAAAATTCAAGCAATTGTCAATTCAAGATATCGAAAATGTTGAGGAAGATTCACAAAATTGCAATGCAAAGCAAATAGATCAATAGCTATGGTGGCATTAGGAACACACACACACGGATAGATAAATGGGATCCACGCAACCAAGGAATGAGCACAAAATTGAGAGACCCAGGAAAAGCTCGTGTTGCATGGATACTAGAGAGACACTAGCTCGATTGCTCAAATGGGCTAGATACGCGCTTGTGCACCAACCTAAAAGAGTAAACGTGCCGTCTTCAATCCCAAGTATGCTATGGTATGTATGATCCAAGTGTATGAACTATGCAAAATGGCTCAATGCTATTGCTATTGCTTATAAGCTCTTTTGTATCTCCTCTTTTGCTTAAAAGCTTTTTGCTGTTTTTTTTCCTTTTTTTTCTATGCTTGATGCTCGAACCAAGATATGAGACAAGTATGATGGCTATGCACGGGAGAGACTTATAGCACAATGTAGATAACAAGATGTTTGCCCGCTAAAACTAGCTATGCGGCATAAAAGTATCACTACGGTGCACAAGTAACGTGGCCTGGCAATTCTCAACTCGCTAGTCTCAATGGGTAAGGTACGCAATAGGCTCGGAGCGATCAATGCAATGGCAGGGTAATAGACAATGATGTCGTCGAGGTTACCGTCCTTGCTTACGGTTGGGGTGCCAAAAGGCGAATTGGCCGATGTCGATGTCGAGGCCAAGGCGATGATGAGTAGCAGCGATGTCGATGTAGAACCATCCCTAATTAGCCGAAACACCTTAGGAAACGGAAACCGCAACTCAAAATCTCAATCAAAATTGGGTTAGGGTGGCAGAAGTGTATGGTGGAAAAACTATGCGGAAGTTATGGTGGAGGCCTAGGCAAACTTGCCAAAATTTCAAAAATATGATGGAGTCAAATTGGTATGAATCTATTTTTGTGGGATGGAGGGTGTCAATAGCTACAAAACGAGCTAAAGAACGTCAAAATCGGACTCCGGATGAATTAGTTATGGACAAAACGGTGAAACACGGGAGGCTGAAATCCCAGGGGCCGGACATCCGGGGGTTAGGCCGGATATCCGGGACATGAATGTCCAGAGACGCCCGAAAGTGAGCTCCAGGAGCCGGATGTCCGGCTTGGGGGCCCGGATGTCCGGCCCGACAAATCCAGATCGAGATTTGGGGCTCGGGAGCTCAATTTGGACGGAAATTTCGAGCTCGGGGGTCAAAATTGATGGGGGAAAAGAAAAATTAGGGTGGATTGGGTGGTGGGAAAGCTAGATCTACCTACCAAGCACAAAATCCATGGATCAAAATCAACAAAATCTCACAAGAATCAACAAATCACAAAAAATTTGGTATGGCTATTTTTTGTGGGGATTTTCAAATTTGGACGAAATAAAGCAAAATTAGGCTAGAAAACGGTGGGGAAGGCTCAAAATTCGTGATCAACGTGGCTCATGATACCAATATGATACGGGGCACGCCCGTGTGCGTCGATCTTTCATGAATTGGATGTGGATTTGTGAATGAACACGAAGAACACGAGGGAGAAATCACAAGAGAAACACTCAAAACAAGTCCAATCACACATCCACTATGCTCACATCCACACAAGATCCACAAGGGTACAAGAACAACAAAGGGAAAGAGGATACATGGTAGAGTTCATCCCAAATCTCATGGGGAGATAGGGCCTTGAATCCACTAGGGATCTTCCCTAGATAGGGGCCTTGACATCCATAAGATCTTCTCACACGTGGAGGTCGCAATCTCGTAGGAGAAGTATATGGAAGGAGCAATGCTCAACTAATCTATGAGCTAAACCATTGCTAACCCTAGAGAGAGGGGGAGGAGGTCCTTATATGGGAGAGAGATACATGGGCTTTTGGCCCGGTGGTGCACGCGCAGGCGCCGGATGTCCGGGCTGGGGGCCGGATGTCCGACCCTTCATGGGGTGCCAGATGTCCGGGGCTCGGGCGCCAGTTCTGATGCTCTCTGGATACGGGCGCGCCGGATTTCCGGGGATGGGGCCCGGATGTCCGGGAGCTTGAGGGGTCGCCGGATGTCCGGGGCGCAGGCCGGATGTCCGGCGCCTGTAGCTTCTAGCAGCTTTGGCCTTGGCGCCAGAGAGATCTCCAGGGGCCGGATGTCCGGGGCCTGGGAGGTTGCTTGGCCTTCTTCCGTCATCGCTTCCATGCTTCCCTCGCGGATGGTGTAGTCGTTCCTCGGCACTTGCACTGCTCCTCCTCGTCCATGAAGCTCCGACAATACCTATGTATGCACATGAGGGGAGTGTCAAGTAGTATACCATCCTCGAAGGGGTCAAGTGAACACGTGTAAAGGAGATGATTCACCTTTATGTATGTGGAGTAGTTGGGGCACGTGTCACTTGCCAAACGGACTCTTGTCATGGTGATGTCCGTAGGATGCTCCGCATCAGGTTAGATCATCATATCCGAACCAATCTGAGCCTTTGCATAGTCTTTTCAGTGTTTTGCTTTTTTGAATTTGCGGTTGCATCGTCGTGTCGAGTTGCTGGTCTTAGCGTCTAGTCTTTTAGAGTTTCGAGTTCTAGTTACAGTTTGTCACGCCGCCAACGCATCATCTTCATCGCTACCATATACCTCCACCATAGATCCGCCACCAATCCGAGTCCATATACACCATCATATATCCGCCTCTAATCCGAGTCCATATACACCATCATATATCCACTACCAATCCGACTCCATATATCACATCTACGTCGTGTGTTTGACACCACCTGGCAATCGCTCTATCCAAGCTTTGAGAGTTTTGACTACAACCGTTGCCGAGCATCACCTGCTGCTGGGTAAGAACTGGTAAGAAATTGAGATTGGCTTGACGGATTTGTGACACACCATCACCACCGTCACTTCCTAGTAGTCTGTAGGTTCATATTCTTGTGTGTTCCTATTTCTGCTAACCATGCCAGGATCACAAGCTGACGAGGTCGAATGGGAGGTTCTGACCAACAAGGAGCTCCATGACAAATTCCAGCAAATGATGGCTGACCAGGTACAAGACTACATGACCAGCCTTGGAGAGGCCATGGAGAAGCTAGATGTATTGGAGAAGACGTTCGAGACGAAGTTGGATGCTAAGTTCAATGAGGTGCTTGCACGTCTACCACCAGCTGCACCGGTCATACCTCAGCAAGAACAACAACGTCGGCGAATTTTGCGGGGCGCGCACAACGTGTGCCCCTCGAGGAAGGCCAACATTCTGGTGCCGTTCCTACTGCTGTGGCTTCTGTGGCTGCTGCTGCTACTACTGTTGATCAGAACACTGACTACGATGGTGATTACGATGATGGGGAAGAGGTTGCTCCAGATCAGCCCCAAGGGCAACCACCACCACACGCACCAGGTCGTCCACATGCCTACAATCGCAATGGTAGGGCTGCAGCACCCCCTCTGGTAGAAAATCAGGACCATCTCCCTAAACTTAAATTGAATATTCCTATATTTGATGGTAGATATGTTCCTGATATATATCTTACTTGGGAGTTAGAAACAGAACAACATTTTACATGCTTACAATTTCCTGAGGATAGACGTGTTACTGCTGCTATTTGTTCATTCACTAGTTTTGCTTGTGTTTGGTGGTCTGAACATTGTAGAATACATCATGCTAATATCCCAACTACTTGGGCTGCTTTGAAAACTGCTATGCGTAATCGTTGGGTTCCACCATATTACCAAAGTGAATTGCTTCAAAATTTGTAGCGTTTAAGACAAGGAAAAAATTCTGTAGAGGAATATTATGAGGAATTACAAACTGGCATGATTAGATGTGGTATTGTTGAGGAGAATGAAGCTATGCTTGCACGCTTTATGGGTGGATTAAATAGAGAGATTCAGACTATTCTAGAGTATAAGGAGTATAACACTATCACTCGTTTATTTCATCTTGTTTGCAAAGCTGAACGTCAAGTGCAGGATCGACGGGCATTGGCGAGAACTAATTTTTCTGCAGGTCGCACTTCATCATGGACGCCACATACCTCCTCTACTTCCACACGTCCTGCTGCAGCACCGCCTACTTCAGCCTCCAACTCCAACCGAGATACCAGGAAACATGCCTCTACCCCACCCTCCGCGAAGAACACACCTTCCAGGCCTGCACAGAGCTCTTCTTCATCCATTGCATCCACAGGGCAAACGCATGAGGTTATATGTCGTCATTGCAAGGGTGGAGGTCACTATGCGAGGGAATGCCCATCCAAACGTGTGATGATTGTGCGAGAGGATGGTGGATACGACTCCGCTAGTGATTATGATAAGGAGACTTTGGCTCTTATTGCAAGTGAAGAACAGTGTGCCGAGGATACTGAACAAGAGACACACTACATGGCTGCTGACTATGCTGACAGGTATGAAAGTTTAGTTGCTCAACGTGTTCTGAGTGTGCAGGTTACACAGGCTGAGCAAAATCAGAGGCACAACTTGTTCCATACAAAAGGAGTTGTGAAGGAGCGTTCTGTTCGCGTCATCATCGATGGAGGGAGTTGCAACAACTTGGCTAGCATGGAGATGGTGGAGAAGCTGTCTCTAACCACCAGACCACATCCTCATCCTTATTACATCCAATGGTTCAACAACAGTGGCAAGGTAAAGGTAACACGTACTGTTCGTGTGCACTTTAGCATTGCTACATATTCTGATTATGTTGATTGTGATGTGGTACCCATGCAAGCATGCTCCGGTTTTCTTGGTAGACTATGGCAATTTGATAAAAGTTCTGTACACCATGGTAGGACAAATCAGTATACTCTTGTTCATAAGGATAAAAATATAACTTTGCTTCCTATGTCTCCTGAACATATTATGAAAGATGACATTGCTAGAGCTAGTAAATCAAAACCGGAGAAAAGTGCGAGTGAAAATCAGATTGTGGCAAAGGAATTTGAGCAACATAATAAGCATAATAAACCATCATCTAGTGTTGCATCTGGAATAAAACTGAAGACTGGTTGTTTACTTGCCACTAAATCTGATATTACTGATTTGGATGTTACTAAATCTGTTTGCTATGCTTTTGTACGCAAAGAGGTATTATTTTCATTCGAGGACATGCCTCCCTCTTTGCCTCCTGCGGTCGCTAACATTTTGCAGGAGTTCGCTCACATCTTTCCACAAGACGTGTCACCGGGATTACCACCTATTCGAGGGATTGAGCATCAGATTGATTTAATTCCCGATGCATCGCTACCCAACCGTGCACCATACCGTACCAATCCAGAGGAGACGAAGGAGATTATGCGTCAAGTATAGGAGCTGCTCGACAAAGGTTATATACGCGAATCTCTTAGTCCTTGTGGTGTTTCTATTATTCTCGTGCCAAAAAGGATGGTACATCGCGTATGTGTGTTGATTGTAGAGGCATTAATAATATTACTATTCGTTATCGTCATCCTATTCCTAGGCTAGATGATATGCTTGATGAATTAAGTGGCTCTACAATTTTCTCCAAAGTTGATTTGCGTAGTGGATACCATCAAATTCGTATGAAATTGGGAGATGAATGGAAAACAGCATTTAAAACTAAGTTTGGATTATATGAGTGGTTAGTAATGCCTTTTGGGTTAACTAATGCACCTAGCACTTTCATGAGATTAATGAACGAGGTTTTACGTGCTTTCATTGGACGATTTGTGGTAGTGTATTTTGATGATATACTGATTTATAGTAGATCTTTGGAGGAACATTTGGAACATTTACGTGCTATTTTTATTGCTCTACGTGATGCACGTTTGTTTGGTAACCTTGGGAAGTGCACCTTTTGCACCGACCGAGTATCTTTTCTTGGCTATGTTGTTACTCCACAGGGAATTGAAGTTGATAAAGCCAAGATTGAAGCTATTGAGAGTTGGCCGCAGCCCAAACCGGTCACACAAGTGAGGAGTTTTCTTGGACTCGCTGGTTTCTATAGGCGTTTTGTGAGGGATTTCAGCACCATTGCTGCACCTCTAAATGAGCTTACAAAGAAGGATGTGCCTTTTGTTTGGGGTACCGCACAGGAAGAAGCCTTCACGGTGTTGAAAGATAATTTAACACATGCTCCATTACTCCAACTTCCTGATTTTAATAAGGCTTTTGAGCTTGAATGTGATGCTAGTGGAATTGGATTAGGAGGTGTATTATTACAAGATGGTAAACCTGTTGCATACTTTTCTGAAAAATTAAGTGGGCCTAGTCTGAATTATTCTACTTATGATAAGGAATTATATGCTCTTGTTCGGACTTTGGAAACATGGCAACATTATTTATGGCCCAAAGAATTTGTTATACATTCTAATCATGAATCTTTGAAACATATTAAAAGTCAAGCAAAACTGAACCGTAGACATGCTAAATGGGTTGAATTCTTTGAGACTTTCCCTTATGTCATTAAACACAAGAAGAGTAAAGAAAATGTTATTGCTGATGCATTGTCTCGTCGTTATACTATGCTTTCACAACTTGACTTTAAAATATTTGGTTTGGAGACCATCAAAGATCAATATATGCATGATGCTGAATTTAAAGATGTGTTGGAGAATTGTAAAGAAGGGAGAACATCAAAGATCAATATATGCATGATGCTGAATTTATAGATGTGTTGGAGAATTGTAAAGAAGGGAGACCATCAAAGATCAATATATGCATGATGCTGAATTTAAAGATGTGTTCCGTGCTAACAAGCTATGCATTCCAGCTAGCTCCGTTCGTCTTTTGTTGTTGCAGGAGGCGCATGGAGGAGGATTAATGGGACACTTTGGCGTGAAGAAGACGGAGGACGTACTTGCTACAAATTTCTTTTGGCCAAAGATGAGGCGGGATGTTGAGCGTTTTGTTGCTTGCTGCACTACATGTCAAAAAGCTAAGTCACGACTCAATCCTCATGGTTTATATATGCCCTTGGCTGTACCTAGTGTTCCTTGGGAAGATATTTCTATGGACTTTGTTTTGGGTTTACCTCAAACAAAGAAGGGGAGGGATAGCATATTGGTTGTCGTGGATAGATTTTCTAAAATGGCACACTTTATACCATGTCATAAAAGTGATGATTCTGCTAATGTTGCTGATTTGTTCTTTCGTGAAATTATTCGCTTGCATGGTGTGCCAAATACAATTGTTTCAGATCGTGATGCTAAATTTCTTAGCCACTTTTGGAGATGTTTATGGGCTAAGTTGGGGACTAAACTGCTTTTTAGTACTACATGTCACCCTCAAACTGATGGACAAACTGAAGTAGTGAATAGATCATTGTCTACTATGCTTAGGGCTGTTTTGAAGAAAACCCTGAAAATGTGGGAAGAATGCTTGTCTCATATTGAATTTGCTTATAATCGTTCGCTGCATTCTACTACTAAGATGTGCCCTTTTGAAGTTGTGTATGGTTTCTTACCTCGTGCACCTATTGATTTTGTTGCCTCTTCCATCTTCGGAGAAGGTTAATTTTCATGCTAAAGAACGTGCTGAATTGATATTAAAGATGCATGAGTTAACTAAGGAAAACATTGAGCGTATGAATGCTAAATATAAATTTGCTGGAGATAAGGGTAGAAAACATGTTGTCTTTGCACCTGGAGATCTTGTTTGGTTACATTTGCGTAAAGATAGGTTTCCTGATTTGCGCAAGTCGAAACTAATGCCACGTGCTGATGGTCCTTTTAAGGTGTTAGAGAAAATAAATGATAATGCATATAAACTTGAGCTGCCTGCAGATTTTGGGGTTAGTCCCACTTTTAACATTGCAGATTTGAAGCCTTATTTGGGTGAGGATGATGAGCTTCCGTCGAGGAGGACTTCAGTTCAAGAAGGGGAGGATGATGAGGACATCCCTACTAATGTTACACCCACATCCCCACCAACTACACATATTGGACTAGTTACTAGAGCCCGCGCACGCCAACCAAATTATCAGGTAGTTTCGTTTCTTGGAAATCCTTCTAATGTTCATGAACATATGATGATGCCTAAGTCAGATACTTTTGTTTTAATTATGAATGAAGGACCTAGCATGGACAAGAAGGATGGCCAGTGGAGCGGGATCAAGCATGGAGAAGAAGGTGCACGCGCGGGAAGGAACAATGGACTTTCCAGCGGTGATTTTCGCACTTTGAAGCCACCATAAGGAGTGCTTGGAGGCTTGGACGAAATATACATGATGCCACTTTATAAATTTCATCCATTGGCTATTATAGGTGCTGCGCCACCTTATTTTTGGGCCAGGCCCATGTAATTTTGAAATACCACTTATTAGGCTGTTTTTAGAGTCCGTATGTGTGGGGAAACGGAGTTAGGGTTGGTTTCGGACCCCTCCTCCAAGGGGCCACGAAATCCCCCTCTATTCCCCCATATATATAGCCCTTAGGGAGTCGTTTTAGACTTGTGTTTTGTTTAGATTACAAGTTCGCCATAGTTGCAACTTCGCATACTTCGTTTGTGTTCCACGACCAGACCAAGACGTCACAGAACCCCACTTCATCAATAAAGCTTTGCTCTTTTATTCGCAATATCCAGATTGCAATCTTAGTTTCTTGCTTGTTCTTCGTTTGCGTGCAGGAAATAGACCTTCGTGGTCAGGTTGATCGTGCTCCGGCGTGGTCAATAACCTCTCGGAGTTAGTTTAGTGATTACTAAGACGCGACGTCTTCGCACGTTTGTAGTCCGATCGTGAAGTCGACTTCCACCAAAACGATAGCCACCATCTCATCGAAAGACGGGGCACCTTCGCCTCTATCAACTAGATTCACTTACATATGCGAATTTGGTAGTAACCACTTTTTAAGTCAATCTTAGAAAATATAGTGGCACCACTAAGTTCATCTAGCATATCATCTAATCGAGGAATGGGGTGACGGTATCGAATGGTGATAGCATTGATAGCACGGCAATCGGAGCACATGCGCATACTACCATCTTGCTTAGGCACTAGTATCACCGGAACCGCACAAGGACTCAAACTCTCACGTACATGCCCTTTATCTAGGAGTTTTTGCACTTGCCTTAGTATTTCCTTTGTTTCTTTGGGGTTGACGCGGTAGGGAGCCTTGTTAGGAAGCGGTGCTCCGGGGATGAAGTCGATGCGGTGTTCGATCCCTCGTTTTGGTGGTAGTCCCGGAGGTAGCTCATCGGGGAAAACGTCCTTGAATTCCTGCAACAACTCAGATAACACAAGAGGAAGATGTGGCGAAGGGTTAGTCTGAACGACGTCATCTTTGCACACATGTACATAGTGAAGAACGATCGATGGGCTCTCACTCACATCCCTCAAATCTCGTTTGGTGGCTAAAAGTACTATATCTCTCATGTCCCTCATCGTGGAGTTTCTCAATTTTGGCTTGTGGCACTCACTCTCTTTGAGATGGATCACTCTCTTACTTTTATCTCCACGATAGGATGAAGCTTGTTTGTCGGCGATGACTTGACTTGGAGACATTGGTCGGAGTACATATTGCTTGCCCTTCATTTTGAAGCTATATTGATTTGTCCGACCGTTGTGTGTGACGCCACGGTCGAATTGCCAAGGTCTACCAAGTAGGAGGTGGCAAACGGACATTGGAACCACATCACACTCCAAAGTGTCTTCATAAGATCCTATCTTGAAGGAAACTTCAACGGTATGGTCAACTTGGAGGGTGCCGCAATCACTTAGCCATTGGACCTTGTAGGGGCGAGGGTGCTTCTTTTTGACCAATTGTAGCTTGGCACAAAGGTCCTCGCTTGCCAAATTGTGGCAACTCCCGCCGTCGATGATGGCCTTGACAGATTTTTCTTGGATGCCCGCCTTTGTGTGGAAGATGTGGCAACGTTGGTCCTCGTCTTCTTGTTGTTGGAGCGTCAAAACTTTGGAAACTACGAGAGCGGGGCTCGAATCGTTGTCACAAAAGATTTGCGAATCTTCATCTTCATTCACCTGGCGGTGTATGGCCACTTGCTCCAAAGCTTGTATCTCGTCATCAATCATAGAGTCATACGTGCCTTAGTCGAGTAGAACCATATTGCGTTTGGTTGGGCATTCAAAGGTCTTGTGGCCTCGGCCTTGGCAAGTGAAACACTTGATGGAGCTTGTCTTGGCGGTAGCATCTGGTGTTGGAGTAAAGGATGAAGCTCTCGGCTTGTAGGTGCTTGAGGATGGTCGGCTTGACGAAGTCGTCTTGTCCTTGTAGCTTGACTTGTCGCCTATATGTGTTGTCGATTTCGTATTCGAAGGTGTCGTTGTCGTAGTAGCTTGAGCACTTGAGCCGTAGGTCTTGGAGGTGAACTTGGAGTACTTGTAGTCATCTTGCACTTGCCGTTCCACCTTTGTTGCTTGATGCACAAGTTCGAGAAGGTTGGAGTATGGTTGGAAGTCGGCAATTTTCTTAACTTGGTAGTTGAGGCCATTCAAGAAGCGTGCCATTGTTTGTTCGTCATCTTCCTTGACATTGGCTCGGATCATTGCAATTTCCATCTCTTGGTAGGACTCTTCCACGGACTTGGTGCCTTGCTTGAGTTGTTGTAGTTTCTTGAAGAGATCCCGGTTGTAGTGTGTAGGCACAAAACGAGCTCGCATGAGATTCTTCATTTGGCCCAAGTGTTGATAGGTGTCTCGCCTCTTTCTCTTCTCCACTCGATCACTTGTTCCCACCAAATAAGGACGTAGTCTTGGAACTCAAGTGAAGCCATGTCGATCTTCTTCTCTTCATCATAGTTGAGTAGGCGAAAGATCTTGTCAACCTTGAGGGCCCATGACAAGTAGTCTTCGGGATCATTGCTTCCGGAAAACATAGGCATTGTGAACTTGAGCTTCCCGAAGCGTTGTTCATCATTGTGGTGGTGATTCCGAAATCCTTGTCTTGGATGTGGATCCTCATTGTCATTGCCTTGAGCTTGTTGACGTTGAGCTAGGCTAATATAGGTGCTGCGTCACCTTATTTTTGGGCCAGGCCCATGTAATTTCGAAATACCACTTATTAGGCTATTTTTAGAGTCCGTATGTGTGGGGAAACGGAGTTAGGGCTGGTTTCGGACCCCTCCTCCAAGGGGCCACGAAATCCCCTTCTATTCCCTCATATATACAGCCCTTAGGGCATCGTTTTAGATTGGGTTTTTTTTTAGATTACAAGTTCGCCATAGCTGCAACTTCGCGTCCTTCGTTTGTGTTCCACGACCAGACCAAGACGTCACAGAACCCCACTTCATCAATAAAGCTTTCCTCTTTTATACGCAATATCCAGATTGCAATCTTAGTTTCTTGCTTGTTCTTCGTTTGCGTGCAGGAAATAGACCTTCGTGGTCAGGTTGATCGTGCTCCGGCGTGGTCAATAACCTCTCGGAGTTGGTTTAGCGATTGCTAAGGCACGACGTCGTCGCACGTTCGTAGTCGGATCGTGAAAGTCGACTTCCACCAAAACGATAGCCACCATCTCATCGAAAGACGGGACACCTTCGCCTCTATCAAGTGGTATCAGATTTCCAGGTTGCTCGGTGAGATTTACCAGTCTTTTGTAGTATAGATTGCATCTGTTCTTCATACCTACCGTCCACGAAAAAGCCACAAAAAAATTAGGGTTAGATCATCATATCCGAACCAATCTGAGCCTTTGCATAGTCTTTTCAGTGTTTTGCTTTGTTGAAATTGCGGGTGCATCGTCGTGTCGAGTTGCTGGCCTTAGCGTCTAGTCTTTTAGAGTTTCGAGTTCTAGTCACAGATTGTCACGCCGCCACCGCATCTTCTTCATCGCTGCCATATACCTCCACCACAGATCCGCCACCAATCCGAGTCCATATACCACCACCACAGATCCGCCACACCAATCCGAGTCCTTATACATCATCATATATCTGCCTCTCATCCGAGTCCATATACACCATCATATATCCACTACCAATCCGACTCCATATATCACCACCCATATCCGCCTCTAATCCGAGTTCCTTAGGTATTCGGATTGATTTCAAGATCCCTTTGTTTTTATTTTCGAGTTTCCTTGCCTGAGTAGGTGTCGGAAAAAAAAAGTCTGGCACGCTTTTCAGAGCACTTTCTAGGCCAAAATTTCGGCGGGTGAAAATATTTTTTCCCTATCATCATTTTAGGCCTTGCGGAGCGTTTTGAGACACACGCCATCATAGTGATTTTTTTCGCAATTTTTGGTCGTCGCAGCCCCGAATCGCTCCAGAAAAAAAAAATTTACTCAAATTTTTTTCGTGCCTATCCTGTTTATACGTCTTGGGAAGAGTTTTGAGACACTCGCCATTATTGTGATTTTCTGAGCAAAAAAAAAAAAAAGAGCGCAAAAAAAAAAAAGAGGCGCCAAAAAAAAAATCAGAGTGTGCTCTTCCCTTGATTACGTGTAACGTCGTGATTTTGTTGGTGTTTTAGGCTCGCGTCTCTAGCACGGTCTAGCCTAGGACCAGCATCGTACCGTCGTTGAGCGTTTTTTTCAACTTTGCATCTCTGAACTGATTATTGCTGACCCCTTTTTGCTACCATAGTTTAAGCCTTCCCAGCTCCACATATATCTACGTCGTGTGTTTGACACCACCTGGCAATCGCTCCATCCAAGCTTTGAGAGTTTTTGACTACACCGGTTGCCAATCACCACCTGCTGCTGGGTAAGAACTGGTAAGAATTTGAGATTTGCTTGACGGATTTGTGACACACCACCACCACTTCCTAGTAGTCTGTAGGTTCATATTCTTGTGTGTTCCTATTACTGCTAACCATGCCAGGATCACAAGCTGACGAGGTCGAATGGGAGGTTATGACCAACAAGGAGCTCCATGATAAATTCCAGCAAATGATGGCTGACCAGGTACAAGACTTCGTGACCAGCCTTAGAGAGGCCATGGAGAAGCTAGATGGATTGGAGAAGACGTTCGAGACGCAGTTGGACGCTAAGTTCAATGAGGTGCTTGCACGTCTACCACCAGCTGCACCGGTCATAACTCAGCAACAAAAACAACGTTGGCCGAATTTTGCGGGGCGCGCACAACGTGTGCCCCTAGAGGAAGGCCAACATTCTGGTGCCGTTCCTACTGCTGTGGCTTCTGTGGCTGCTGCTGCTACTACTGTTGATCAGAACGCTGACTACGATGGTGATTACGACGATGAGGGAGAGGTTGCTCCAGCTCAGGCCCAAGGGAAACCACCACCATACGCACCAGGTCGTCCACGTGCCTACGATCGCAATGGTAGGGCTGCACCACCCCCTCAGGTACAAAATCATGACCATCTCCCTAAACTTAAATTGAATATTCCTACATTTGATGGTAGATATGTTCCGGATATATATCTTACTTGGGAGTTAGAAACAGAACAACGATTTACATGCTTACAATATCCTGAGGATAGACGTGTTACTGCTGCTGTTTGTTCGTTCACTAGTTTTGCTTGTGTTTGGTGGTCTGAACATTGTAGAATACATCACGCTAATATCCGAACTACTTGGGCTGCTTTGAAAACCGCTATGCGTAATCGTTGGGTTCCACCATATTATCAACGTGAATTGCTTCAAAATTTGCAGCGTTTAAGACAAGGAAAAAATTCTGTCGAGGAATATTATCAGGACTTACAAACTGGCATGATTAGATGTGGTATTGTTGAGGAGAATGAAGCTATGCTTGCACGTTTTATGGGTGGATTAAATAGAGAGATTCAGACTATTCTAGAGTATAAGGAGTATAACACTATCACTCGTTTATTTCATCTTGCTGTAAAAGCTGAACGTGAAGTGCAGGATCGACAGGCATTGGCACGAACTAATTTTTCTGCAGGTCGCACTTCATCATGGACTCCACGTACCTCCTCTACTTCCACACGTCCGGCTGCAGCACCGCCTACGTCAGCCTCCAACTCCAACCGAGATACCAGGAAACAGGCCTCTGTTCCACCCTCCGCGAAGAGCACACCTTCCGGGCCAGCACAGAGCTCTTCTTCTTCCATTGCATCCACAGGGCAAACACATGAGGTTATATGTCGTCGTTGCAAGGATGGAGGTCACTATGCGAGAGAATGTCCTTCCAAGCGTGTGATGATAGTTACTGAGGATGGTGGATATGACTCCGCTAGTGATTATGATGAGGAGACCCTGGCTCTTATTGCGAGTGAAGAACAAGGTGTAGAGGAGACTGAACAAGAGACACACTACATGGCTGCTGACTACGCTGACAGGTATGAAAGTTTAGTTGCTCAATGTGTTTTGAGTGTGCAGGTTACACAGGCTGAGCAAAATCAGAGGCACAACTTGTTCCATACAAAGGGAGTTGTGAAGGAGCGTTCTGTTCGCGTCATCATCGATGGAGGGAGTTGCAACAACTTGGCTAGCATGGAGATGGTGGAGAAGCTTTCTCTAACCACCAGACCACATCCTCATCCTTATTACATCCAATGGTTCAACAACAGTGGCAAGGTTAAGGTAACACGTACTGTTCGTGTGCACTTTAGCATTGCTACATATTCTGATTATGTTGATTGTGATGTGGTACCCATGCAAGCATGCTCCGTTTTACTTGGTAGACCCTGGCAATTTGATAAAAATTCTGTACACCATGGTAGGACAAATCAGTATACTCTTGTTCATAAGGATAAAAATATAACTTTGCTTCCTATGTCGCCCGAACATATTATGAAAGATGACATTGCTAGAGCTAGTAAAGCAAAACAGAAGCAAAGTGAGAGTGAAAATCAGATTGTGGCAAAAGAATTTGAGCAACATAATAAGCCTCATAAACAATCATCTAGTGTTATATCTGAAATAAAACTGAAGAGTGGTTGTTTACTTGCCACTAAATCTGATATTACTGATTTGGATGTCACTACATCTGTTTGCTATGCTTTTGTATGCAAAGATGTATTATTTTTATTCGAGGACATGCCTCCCTCTTTGCCTCCTGCTGTCACTAACATTTTGCAGGAGTTCGCTGACGTCTTTCCACAAGACGTGCCACCGGGATTACCACCTATTCAAGGGATTGAGCATCAGATTGACTTAATTCCCGGTGCATCGCTGCCCAACCGTGCGCCATACCGTACCAATCCAGAGGAGACGAAGGAGATTATGCGTCAAGTACAGGAGCTGCTCGACAAAGGTTATATACGTGAATCTCTTAGTCCTTGTGCTGTTCCTATTATTCTAGTGCCTAAAAAGGATGGTACATCGCGTATGTGTGTTGATTGTAGAGGCATTAATAATATAACTATTCGTTATCGCCATCCTATTCCTAGGCTAGATGATAAGCTTGATGAATTAAGTGGCTCTACAATTTTCTCCAAAGTTGATTTGCGTAGTGGATACCATCAAATTCGAATGAAATTGGGAGATGAATGGAAAACAACATTTAAAACTAAGTTTGGATTATATGAGTGGTTAGTCAAGCCTTTTGGGTTAACTAATGCACCTAGCACTTTCATGAGATTAATGAACGAGGTTTTACGTGCTTTCATTGGATGATTTGTGGTAGTCTATTTTGATGATATACTGATTTATAGTAGATCTTTGGAGGAACATTTACGTGCTGTTTTTCTCGCTCTACGTGATGCACGTTTGTTTGGTAACCTTGGGAAGTGCACCTTTTGCACCGACAGAGTTTCTTTTCTTGGCTATGTTGTTACTCCACAGGGAATTGAAGTTGATAAAGCCAAGATTGAAGCTATTGAGAGTTGGCCGCAGCCCAAAACGGTCACACAAGTGAGGAGTTTTCTTGGACTCGTTGGTTTCTATAGGCGTTTTGTTAGGGATTTCAGCACCATTGCTGCACCTCTAAATGAGCTTACAAAGAAGGATGTGCCTTTTATTTGGGGTACCGCACAGGAAGAAGCCTTCACGGTATTGAAAGATAAGTTAACACATGCTCCATTACTCCAACTTCCTGATTTTAATAAGATTTTTGAGCTTGAATGTGATGCTAGTGGAATTGGATTAGGAGGTGTGTTATTACAAGATGGTAAACCTGTTGCATACTTTTCTGAAAAATTGAGTGGGCCTAGTCTGAATTATTCTACTTATGATAAGGAATTATATGCTCTTGTTCGGACTTTGGAAACATGGCAACATTATTTATGGCCCAAAGAATTTGTTATACATTCTGATCATGAATCGTTGAAACATATTAAAAGTCAAGCAAAACTGAACCGTAGGCATGCTAAATGGGTTGAATTCATTGAGACTTTCCCTTATGTCATTAAACACAAGAAGGGTAAAGAAAATGTTATTGCTGATGCATTGTCTCGTCGTTATACTATGCTTTCACAACTTGACTTTAAAATATTTGGTTTGGAGACCATCAAAGATCAATATATCCATGATGCCGAATTTCAAGATGTGTTGCAGAATTGTAAAGAAGGGAGAACATGGAACAAGTTCGTCATTAATGATGGATTTGTGTTTCGTGCTAACAAGCTATGCATTCCAGCTAGCTCTGTTCGTCTTTTGTTGTTACAGGAGGCGCATGGAGGGGGCTTAATGGGACACTTTTGCGTGAAGAAGACGGAGGACGTACTTGCTACACATTTCTTTTGGCCAAAGATGAGACGGGATGTTGAGCGTTTTGTTGCTCGCTGCACTACATGTCAAAAAGCTAAGTCACGACTCAATCCTCATGGTTTATATATGCCTTTGCCTGTACCTAGTGTTCCTTGGGAGGATATATCTATGGACTTTGTTTTAGGTTTACCTCGAACAAAGAAGGGGAGGGATAGCATATTTGTTGTCGTGGATAGATTTTCGAAAATGGCACACTTTATACCCTGTCATACAAGTGATGATGCTGCTAATGTTGCTGATTTGTTCTTTCGTGAAATTATTCGCTTGCATGGTGTGCCAAATACAATTGTTTCAGATCGTGATGTTAAATTTCTTAGCCACTTTTGGAGATGTTTATGGGCTAAATTGGGGACTAAACTGCTTTTTAGTACTACATGTCACCCCCAAACTGATGGACAAACTGAAGTAGTGAATAGACCACTGTCTACTATGCTTAGGGCTGTGTTGAAGAATAACCTGAAAATGTGGGAAGAATGCTTGCCTCATATTGAATTTGCTTATAATCGTTCACTGTATTCTACAACTAAGATGTGCCCTTTTGAAGTAGTGTATGGTTTCTTACCTCGTGCACCTATTGATTTGTTGCCTCTTCCATCTTCGGAGAAGGTCAATTTTGATGCTAAAGAACGTGCTGAATTGATATTAAAGATGCATGCGTTAACTAAGGAGAACATTGAGCGTATGAATGCTAAATATAAACTTGCTGGAGATAAGGGTAGAAAACATGTTGTCTTTGCACCTGGAGATCTTGTTTGGTTACATTTGCGTAAGGATAGGTTTCCTGAATTGCGCAAGTCGAAGCTAATGCCACGTGGTGATGGTCCTTTCAAGGTGTTAGAGAAAATAAATGATAATGCATATAAACTTGAGCTGCCTGCAGATTTTGGGGTTAGTCCCACTTTTAACATTGCAGATTTGAAGCCTTATGTGGGTGAGGATGATGAGCTTCCGTCGAGGACGACTTCAGTTCAAGAAGGGGAGGATGATGAGGACATCCCTACTAGTGTTACACCCACATCCCCACCAGCTACACAGATTGGACCAATTACTAGAGCCCGCGCACGCAAACTAAATTATCAGGTACTTTCGTTTCTTGGAAATCCTTCTAATGTTCATGAACATATGATGCTGCCTAAATTAGATACTTTTGTTTTACTTATGAATGAAGGACCTAGCATGGACAAGAAGGATGGCCATTGGAGTGGGATTAAGCATGGGGGAGAAGGTGCGCGCACGGGAAGGAACAACGGAGTTTCCAGTGGTGATTTTCGCACTTTGAAGCCACCATAAGGAGTGCTTGGAGGCTTGGACGAAATATACAAGAGGCCACTTCATAAATTTCGTCCATAGGCTAATATAGGTGCTGCGTGACCTTATTTTTGGGCCAGGCCCATGTAATTTCGAAATACCACTTATTAGGCTATTTTTAGAGTCCGTATGTGTCGGGAAACGGAGTTAGGGCTGGTTTCGGACCCCTCCTCCAAGGGGCCACGAAATCCCCTTCTATTCCCTCATATATACAGCCCTTAGGGCATCGTTTTAGATTTTGGTTTTGTTTAGATTACAAGTTCTCCATAGCTGCAACTTCGCGTCCTTCGTTTGTGTTCCACGACCAGACCAAGACGTCACAAAACCCCACTTCATCAATAAAGCTTTCCTCTTTTATATGCAATATCCAGATTGCAATCTTAGTTTCTTGCTTGTTCTTCGTTTGCGTGCAGGAAATAGACCTTCGTGGTCAGGTTGATCGTGCTCCGGCGTGGTCAATAACCTCTCGGAGTTGGTTTAGCGATTGCTAAGGCGCGACGTCGTCACACGTTCGTAGTCGGATCGTGAAAGTCGACTTCCACCAAAACGATAGCCACCATCTTATCGAAAGACGGGACACCTTCGCCTCTATCAGCAAGCAAAGGTGCATGAGTGAGCAAATTTTTAAGTTCATGGAAAGCGGTGTCTTGTGTAGGACCCCAAATGAATGGTGCATTCTTCTTGCTCAAAGCATGGAGAGGAGATGCAATAGTGCTAAAGTCTTTGACAAAACAGCGATAGAAACCGGCTAGTCCTAGAAAACTACGCCCTTGTTGCAAATTCGTTGGTGTGGGCCAAGTTTTAATAGCATCAATCTTAGTTTCATCTACGTGAACGCCCTTGCAAAACCTAAGAAAACTACCTTCTCAACACCAAATGTGCATTTCTCCATGTTTGCATAGAGTTGTTCTTTCCTAAGAATTTGCAAAACATCACGAACATGTGTAGCATGCTCCTCAAGAGACTTGCTAAAGACAAGAATGTCATCAAAGTAGACGACAACACAATATTCTATGAGGGGTCACAAAACATAGTGCATAACACGCATGAAAGTACCCGGTGCTTCTGATAAGCCCATGGGCATAACCAACCATTCATAGAGACCAAATTTAGTCTTAAAAGCAGTTTTCCACTCGTCACCACCCTCCTGTATGCGAATTTGGTAGTAACCACTTTTTAAGTCAATCTTAGAAAATAAAGTGGCACCACTATAATCATCAAGCATATCATCTAAGCGAGGAATGGGATGACGGTAGTGAATGGTGATAGCATTGATAGGACGACAATCGGAACACATGCGCATACTACCATCTTGCTTAGGCACTAGTATTACCGGAACCGCACAAAGACTCAAACTCTCACGTACATGCCCTTTATCTAGGAGTTTTTGGACTTGCCTTTGTATTTCCTTTGTTTCTTCGGGGTTGACGCGGTACGGAGCCTTGTTAGGAAGCGGTGCTCCGGGGATGAGGTCGATGCAGTGTTCGATCCCTCATTTTGGTGGTAGTCCCGGAGGTAGCTCATTGGGAAAAACATCCTTGAATTCATCGTTTAGCCAACAAAAGAGATTTGAGGGATGTGAGTGAGGGCTGTGAGTGAGAGCCCATTAATCGTTCTTCACTATGTACTTGTGTGCAAAGATGAAGTCGTTCAGACTAACACTTCACAACATCTTCCTCTTGTGTTATCTAAGTTGTTGCATGAATTCAAGGATGTTTTTCCCGATGAGCTACCTCCGGGACTACCACCAAAATGAGGGATCGAACACTGCATCGACCTCATCCCCGGAGCACCGCTTCCTAACAAGGCTCCGTACCGCGTCAACCCCGAAGAAACAAAGGAAATACAAAGGCAAGTCCAAAAACTCCTAGATAAAGGGCATGTACGTGAGAGTTTGAGTCCTTGTGCGGTTCCGGTAATACTAGTGCCTAAGCAAGATGGTAGTATGCACATGTGTTCCGATTGTCGTCCTATCAATGCTATCACCATTCGCTACCGTCATCCCATTCCTCGCTTAGATGATATGCTTGATGATTATAGTGGTGCCACTTTATTTTCTAAGATTGACTTAAAAAGTGGTTACTACCAAATTCGCATACAGGAGGGTGGTGACGAGTGGAAAACTGCTTTTAAGACTAAATTTGGTCTCTATGAATGGTTGGTTATGCCCATGGGCTTATCAGAAGCACCGGGTACTTTCATGCGTGTTATGCACTATGTTTTGTGACCCCTCATAGAATATTGTGTTGTCGTCTACTTTGATGACATTCTTGTCTTTAGCAAGTCTCTTGAGGAGCATGCTACACATGTTCGTGATGTTTTGCAAATTCTTAGGAAAGAACAACTCTATGCAAACATGGAGAAATGCACATTTGGTGTTGAGAAGGTAGTTTTCTTAGGTTTTGCAAGGGCGTTCACGTAGATGAAACTAAGATTGATGCTATTAAAACTTGGCCCACACCAACGAATTTGCAACAAGGGCGTAGTTTTCTAGGACTAGCCGGTTTCTATCGCCGTTTTGTCAAAGACTTTAGCACTATTGCATCTCCTCTCCATGCTTTGAGCAAGAAGAATGCACCATTCATTTGGGGTCCTACACAAGACACCGCTTTCCATGAACTTAAAAATTTGCTCACTCATGCACCTTTGCTTGCTGATAGAGGCGAAGGTGTCCCGTCTTTTGATGAGATGGTGGCTATCGTTTTGGTGGAAATCGACTTTCACGATCCGACTACGAACGTGCGACGACGTCGCGCCTTAGCAATCGCTAAACCAACTCTGAGAGGTTATTGACCACGCCGGAGCACGATCAACCTGACCACGAAGGTCTATTTCCTGCACGCAAACGAAGAACAAGCAAGAAACTAAGATTGCAATCTGGATATTGCGTATAAAAGAGGAAAGCTTTATTGATGAAGTGGGGTTCTGTGACGTCTTGGTCTGGTCGTGGAACACAAACGAAGGACACGAAGTTGCAGCTATGGCGAACTTGTAATCTAAACAAAACCCAAATCTAAAACGATGCCCTAAGGGCTGTATATATGAGGGAATAGAAGGGGATTTCGTGGCCCCTTGGAGGAGGGGTCCGAAACCAGCCCTAACTCCGTTTCCATACAAGCTAAAAGAATGATTAATCATCCTTGAATTAATGGGCTCTCACTCACATCCCTCAAGTCCCTCATCGTGGAGTCGCTCATTTTTTGCTTGTGACACTCACACTCTTTGAGGTGGATCACTCTCTCACTTTTGTCTCCACGATGGGATGAAGCTTGTTTGTCGGCGATGACTTGACTTGGAGTCATTGTTCGGAGTACATATTGCTTGCCCTTCATCTTGAAGCTATATTGATTTGTCCGACCATTGTGTGTGACGCCACAGTCAAATTGCCATGGTCTACCAAGCAGGAGGTGGAAAACGGACATTGGAACCACATCACACTCCAAAGTGTCTTCATAAGCGCCTATATTTAAAGAAACTTCCACGGTGTGGTCAACTTGGAGGGTTCCGGAGTCACTTAGCCATTGGACCTTGTAGGGGCGAGGGTACTTTTTCTTGACCAAGTGTAGCTTTGAACAAAGGTCCTCACTTGCCAAGTTTTGGCAACTCCCGCCGTCAATAATGACCTTGACCGATTTTCCTTGGATGCCCGCCTTGGTGTGGAAGATGTGGCAACGTTGGTCCTCGTCTTCATGTTGTTGGAGCGTCAAAACCTTGGAGACAACGAGAGCGGGGCTCGAATCGTTGTCGCAAAAGATTTGCGAATCTTCATCTTCATTCAGTTGGCGGTGTATGGCCACTTGCTCCAAAGCTTGCATCTCGTCGTCACTCATAGAGTCATAGGTGCCATCGTCGAGGAGAATCATGTTGTGTTTGGTTGGACATTCGAAGGTCTTGTGGCCTCGGCCTTGGCACGTGAAACACTTTATGGATCCTGTCTTGGCGGTAGCATACGGTGTTGGAGTGGAGGATGGTCGGCTTGACGAAGTCGTCTTGTCCTTGTAGCTTGGTGCTCCTCTTGGCGGTTTGCTTCTTCTTGTCATTGTCGATGAAATTTTTCTTATTGTGCTTGGCGATGTGCTTCTTGCTCTTGATGAGCTTGGTGGTTGCGCTCCTCCAAGGCGCGTGTAGCTTCTTGCAAAGCGCGATGTGCTTCAAGCACTTGTTCATGGCGGCGATGTTATTCTTCTTCTCGGCGTCGTTGTTCTTGTTCTTGGCGTTGACGTTCTTGCTCCAATGCACCTTGATCTTGTTGGCGGCGACGGTCGCGAGCGCGAACGCGATCTTGTAATCCATTGCCATGAAATGGATTGTCTTGACGTTGACGACCTTGTGGAGAACTTGGGCCGGAGTGTTCGTCGCGATGGTGATGACGCGCTTGTGGACTTGCGTCGGAAGAGTATGTCGTTGAGTTGCGACTTGTGTGACGACTCCTTATCGATGTAGATGTGGAAGGCGCGCGGTTGACCATCAAAGACTGGAGCTCCTCCATTTGGCTTGATAGTTTGGTGTCGAGGTATTCCCTTGTGCGCATTTCGGATTCACGCAAGTTGGAGGCGAGTTGGTCGATGCGGTCATGCAAGATATCTTGAGCTTGTGTAATTGCCTTGTGTGCACCGAAGAAGTGCAACTTGGTGACGTGGTTGTTCACGTCGTCGTCATTCTCCTCGAAGGCCGGGTTCGACATGATGTTCCTATCCATAGCACTCAAGATGATATAAGTGGAAGAGTGAGAAGACAATAGCAATTACCGTTCCAAAAGTTGAAACTGGATCAAGATCACTCAATGTGCAAGTATGAATATAGTAGAATTGGTACCGAAGATCGTCCTTCTCACACCTACACAAATAAGGATTATGGAGTATCTTGGTTAGGATAGTGGCACAAATCTCAAGCAATTCGAAAAATAAGATTCAATAAAGTTGAAAGAGATTCGTAAAATTCGCAAATGTGACAATGTTGATCAATAGCAATGGTTACACACGGAAGAAAATTGGGGTCATGCAACCAAGGATGAGCCAAAATGTGGAATCCACGGAAAATGCTCTCGTTGCACAACACTAGAGAGACGGTAGCACGATTGCTCCAATGGGCATGATACGCACTTGTGCACACTCTAAAATGAACCAAACGTGTCGTCTTCCTATTCCCGACTTGCTATATGTGTATGTGGCACGTGTCACTCGCTCAAGTGATCCAAGATGATCAAGTATGCTATGCGAAACTTGCGATGCTATTGCTCTTTTGCTCTTTTTCTCTTGCTTAAAAGCTTTGCTTCTCTTTTCTTTTGCAATGATGTTTTGTATGGTCACAATGCGGGACGTGCACACAGAGATAGCAATTATGTATGCGGGTAGTATGTTGTAACAGAAAAGATGATACTAAGATATATGCATGCAAATGAAGCTATGCGGAGTATTTATCACTAAAGTGCACAAGTAGCGTAGCCCGGAAATACTCAATGGCTAGTCTCGATAGGCAAGTAACGCAAAGAGGCTCGGGGTAACAATGCTATGGCAAGGGTAAATGGTCAAGAGTGTCGTCGCGGTCACCGTCCTTGCTTATGTTGAGGTATCAATGAAGAGTTGGTTGGCGACAATCCGGAGCGATGATGAGCGGCGATGTCGATGAAGAACCACTCCTAATTAGCCAAAACACCTTAGGAAGTGGCGATGCTCGCGACTCAAAATCTCAAATGCAAATGGGTTGCGGAAGAAATGGTGGAGGGTTGCGGAAGAAGTGGAGGAAAAAGAACAAAATCTGTCAACTTTGGAGGCAAAACAGGTTTGCTGTTCTCCAGGGGCCGGATGTCCGGGCTGCCTGGGCCGGATGTCCAGCGGGCCGGATGTCCGGGGTACGGGCCGGATGTCCGGGCCTCCCGAACCCAGATCCAATCTCAGGATCCCTACGAACTAGAGGATGAACACACATAAAATTCGGCAAAATTGGGGCGATTTGATGGTGGAAATGATGGGGATGGTGGGGAAAAGCTCGATCTACCTGTCCACAACGAAATCCACGGATCCAAATCAACAAAATCTCCTCAAATCAAACGAATCGAAGAAATTGGTAGGGCTATTTTTGTGGGGATTTTCGAAATTAGGTCAAAAGAAAACAAAATTGGCTAGAAAACGGTGGGGGAGACTCCAAATTCGTGAGAAACCTTGGCTCTTGATACCAATATGATACGGGGCACGCCCGTGTGCGTCGATCTTTCACGAATTGGACGGGATCTCACGAAGAACACAAAGAACATGGGAGAAACACGAGAGGGAAATCAAACACTCAAGGACAACCTTCGGTCACACATCCACTAGATTCAAATGAGTACACGAGATATAAGATTCACAAACAACAAAAGGATACACGTAACCGGTAGTCTCCTCGCTCCAAAGGAGGAGGTCTTGAATCCCTTGGGATCTTCCCTTAGATGGGCCTTGGCATCACTTGGATCTTCTCTCAATGGAGGGCAATCTCCGTGGGAGAAGGAAGTAATGGAGCTATGCTCAACAAAAAGGTATTTGCTAAATGATGAGGACATCCCTACTAATGTTACACCCGCATCCCCACCATCTAGACATATTGGACCAGGTACTTTCGTTTCTTGGAAATCCTTCTAATGTTCATGAACATAAGTTGCTGCCTAAATTGGATACTTTTGTTTTACTTATGAATGAAGGACCTAGCATGGACAAGAAAGATGGCCATTGGAGAGGGATCAAGCATGGAGAAGAAGGTGCGCGCGCGGGAAGGAACAGTGGACTTTCCAGTGGTGATTTTCGCACTTTGTAGGCACCATAAGAAGTGCTTGGAGGCTTGGATGAAATATACATCATGCCACTTCATAAATGTCATCCATAGGATATTATAGGTGCTGCGTCACCCTATTTTTGGGCCAGGCCCATGTAATTTCGAAATACCATATTATAGGCTGTTTTTAGAGTCCGTATGTGTGGGGAAACTGAGTTAGGGCTGGTTTCGGACCCCTCCTCCAAGGGGCCACGAAATCCCTTTCTATTCCCCCATATATACAGCCCTTAGGGCGTCGTTTTAGACTTTGGTTTTGTTTAGATTAAAAGTTCGCCATAGCTGCAACTTCGCGTTCTTCGTTTGTGTTCCACGACCAGACAAAGGCGTCACCGAACCCCACTTTCATCAATAAAGCTTTCCTCTTATATTCTCAATATCCAGATTGCAATCTTAGTTTCTTGCTTGTTCTTCGTTTGCTTGCAGGAAACAGACCCTCGTGGTCAGGTTGATCGTGCTCCGGCGTGGTCAATAACCTCTCGGAGTTGGTTTGGCGATTGCTAAGGCGCGACGTCCTCGCACGTTCGTAGTCGGATCGTCAAAGTCGACTCCACCAAAAACGATAGCCACCATCTCATCGAAAGACAGGGACAACTTCGCCTCTATCACTAAAACAAAGCTAACCCTAATTCTGGGCGGAGGAGGAGTAATTATAGTCTTGGTCGAAATAGGGGCAAAGGGGTACATGGGCCTTTGGGCCCGAGTGGCTGCGCGCAGGCAGGCCGGAAGTTCTGGGCGCCGGAAGTTGCGGGTAGGTTCTGGCCTGGTTCCGGGCTGCACAGAGAGTTGGCACCCTTTGCTTCGGCTGGGCAATGTAGGGGCCGAAAGTTCCGGGCGGGCCGAAAGTTCCGGCCGAGGGTCCGGGCAGGTTCAGGGCTATCAAGAGAGTTTGCACTCCTGGAGCTGGCCTTGGGTCGATGGTGGGCCAGAGGTTCCGGGCTGGCTAGAGTGTTCCTCTTGGTGCTTGATTCCTCTTCTTCCAGCGATTCTTCTTATTGTGCCTCCGAGCTCCGGTTGGGGGCGAGGTACCTGAGTATACACAGAGTCTCTGCTTGAGGTAGCATCGAAGTTCCGAGAGCATCAAAGGAAGAATTGCAAAGGAGGGATGTCACCTCGTTTCCAATAGCACGTGCACGAGCTCTTGTCATGGGTCCCTGTATAGCTTGAGGTGTTGGTGATGGGTCCATCAGGATGACCCTGGGATGCTCCACATCATATTAGCTACCAAAAGAGATTTGAGGGATGTGAGTGAGAGCCCAACATGCGTTCTTCACTTTGTACTTGTGTGCAAGGATGATGTTGTATGGACTAATACTTCACAACATCTACCTCTTGTTTTGTCTCGTTTACTGTAGGAATTCAAGGATGTGTTTCCCGATGAGCTACCTCCGGGACTACCACCAAAACGAGGGATCGAAAACCGTATCGACCTCATACCCGGCGCACTACTTCCTAACAAGCACCCTACCGCGTCAATCCCGAAGAGACTAAGGAGATACAAAGGCAAGTCCAAAAACTGCTAGATAAAGGTGATAGAGGTGAAGTTGTCCCTGTCTTTCAATGATTTGTGGCTATTGTTTATGGTAGAGTCGACTTTGACGATCCGACTACAAATGTGCGAGGAAGTCGCGCCTTAGCAATCGCTAAACCAACTCCGAGAGGTTATTGACCACGCCGGAGCACGATCAACCTAACCACGAGGGTCTGTTTCCTGCACGCAAACGAAGAACAAGCAAGAAACTAAGATTGCAATCTGGATATTGCGAATATAAGAGGAAAGATTTATTGATGAAAGTGGGGTTCTGTGACGCCTTTATCTGGTCGTGAAACACAAATGAAGAACGCGAAGTTGCAGCTATGGCGAACTTTCAATCTAAACAAAATCCCAAAGAAAAAGCTACTAGATTGATCTACTTATATAGGAGCAAGGGGTGGAGGCCAAGGAGGTGGGAGGACGTCCCAACGCATCCTAGAACTAAATCTAGGTCATACAAGGCCAATGGGCCCAAGTGGAGGTGATGCAACACCTTTGGACTTGTAGTTTGACTCGGATTCTGGTGCAACGTTAGATTGTTTCGTCAATATCTCCACGCTCCGGACTAATTTTAAGGTAATTCCAATTGGGCTGGAACTCATATAAAATCTACTTTCCAACAAAAAACGAATCAAACAATTCGGAGTCCGGATGAAAAAATTCTTGGCGTTTTGAGACAGGCGTGTATGTGTAGTCCGAATCTGAGTCCAGAACGTGAGAGACTTGGACTCTATCTTCTCTTAGGCTAAAAGTGACGTGAGAGAACTTCTTGAACAGCAACAAATTATTTCCTTTGATGTGAGAGGACCTCTTGAATAGCACCCAACCATTTCCTCTTCCTTTGTCATCACACGTGGTTCATACAAGTGTTCGGCCATTCTGTATTTAGGCATAAAATAAAAATAGGTGAAGTATTTATGTTCCGGATAACATAAATAAATTATTGCATAATTATTATAAGAAATCATCTCACAAATATGCACGTATGCAATATTTTTGGTCGTATCCAAGGTAGTCATGTCCTCATCATCGTCCCCTTCTTGAAAACAAAGCCGTCCTCGGCATTGCTTAGTCTGAAATGTGGCTAACAAAAGAGACAAGGTGTACATGTTGTATATGTATATGTCAATTATTTTTATTGATCTCAGTTGTGGCACATGTGACACATTTATACAAGAGCACACTTCAAATGTCATGAAATATAAAGCCAAAATATTAACACAAGAAGTAGAAGGCATGAAAATATTGCAACTCAGTTTGCACATATAAGTGAAGTCCTTACTCATATTAAAAGATTGACAATGTTCATCATTAAACCATCCCAACACTGGCAAATAAACTTGAATTATTCCAAATTTAGATGCTACAACATGCTTAAATAAGAAAACATGCAACATGTCATTTGACACAGAATCATCACCAAAATTGGAGGTCATATCAAAATGATTAAACTGTGGCATAATTATTTTCAAACATTTTTGATCCAAATTTGATTTATTTCCTGATTCAGATGGTTCTTTCTGAGCAACAGTTAATTCAATGGATGCACTAAAAATTGTTGATATATGATCACATGGCAAAGTCAAATCATGAACATAGTCCTCTAAAATAGGTGGTGTGATCAAAGTAACGGGTAGCTCGTCACATGGTACATTGGAATTGACAAGGCATTCATCATACTCCTCGGGAGGTGGAAGATCAGTACCTTTGTCATTACCTCTTATGATCAACTCAGATGATGTAGGCACTCTTAGTGGTGACGTGTCACATGGTGAAGGTGATGTAACCCTCACAACAATTGATGTGGTTGTCATAGTACGGCTAGTAGTTGAAGGAACAACTGTATCAACTCTTGGAATGTGCACCTTGTGCTCGATCTCCTTGTGGGCAACACGTTGTTTTATTTCCTGTTCAGCTTTGCAAGCAAGACGAAACAAACGATCCATAGGATAACACTTTTCATGAATTAGTATCTCCTGAATATCCCGGTTTAATCCTCCCCAAAATCTATTCATAAAATCTTCTTCACTTTCTTCTAATGAGGAATGCAACAAGGTCGTTTGTAAATCATCATAATATTTCGTTAGGGTGTCACTACCTTGTTTTAAATGTTGTAGCTTTTTAATCATGTCACGAGTATAATAAGCAGGAACGAATGTGTGTCTCATGGCAAGTTTCAAATCATCCCAAGTAATAGGTATAATATTATGGTGTAACCGACAATATTCGCTCCACCAAACTGAAGCATAACCAGTGAAAGAACCAACCGCGACCTTAACTTTCTTATGTTCAACAAAATTATGGGAAGCAAATATATCATTTATTTCAAACTCCCATTCAATATATAAAGCAAGTCTAAAATGGCCATTAAATGGTGGTATAGACACATTAATGTGATCGTGTGTATTGGGATGTCTTTGCACTTCTCATGACGGTTGCGGCATTTGCTTAGGTGGTGGCACGTCTCCCACGATCGACGAAGCCCACAAACTGACAACTCTGGATCCTGTCATGATTAGTAGAAATAAGAAACAAAATCCAGGAATATTGTTCCTATGAACTACTGGGATGTGGTGGTAAAACGCCCACAGTAAAGCAAATATCAATGTCTTACAAATTCTTACCATGCAGCAGGTGGTGACCGGCAACCGACGGTTTCAATATCTTCGAAGATTGAGTAAAGCGATTAGCAGGTGAACGTATGTATACACGATGTAGCAATATGTGGAGCTTGGAAGACTTAAGATATGGTAGCAAAAGATTAACAATAATCAATTCAGAGATGCAATATTGAATAAACGCTCAACGACGGTACTGTGATGTTCCTAGGCTAGACCGTACTAGAGATGCGAGCCTAGCACACTAATGGAATCACCGCGTAGGACAAATAGCAGCAACGGATGATATGAATTAGCTCTGGACACCAAGACTGGAGGTCATATCAAAATGATTAAACAGTGGCAGAATTATTTTCAAACATATTTGATCCAAATTTGATTTATTTCCTGATTCACATGGTTCTTTGTCATCAATAGTTAATTCAATGGGTGCACTCATTTTTTTTGATATTGTAGTTATTTGATCACATGGCAATGTCAAATCATGAACATAGTCCTCTAAAATAGGTGGTGTGATCAAAGTAATGGGTAGCTCATCACAGAGTACATTGGAATTGACAAGGCATTCATCATACTCATGTGGAGGGGGAAGGTCAATACCTTTGTCATTACCTCTTATGATCAACTCAGATGATGTAGGCACTCTCGGTGGTGACGTGTCACATGGTGAAGGTGATGTAGCCCTCACAACAATTGATGTGGTTGTCATAGTATGCCTAGTAGTTGAAGGAACAACCATATCAACTCTTGGAATGTGCACCTTCCGCTCGTTCTCCTTGTGGGCAACACGTTGTTTTATTTCCTATTCACCTTTGCAAGCAAGACGAAACAAACGATCCATAGGATAACACTTTTCATGAATTAGTATCTCCTGAATATCACGGTTTAATCCTCCCCAAAATCTATCCATAAAATATTCGTCACTTTCTTCTAATTATGAATGCAACAAGGTCATTTGTAAATCATCATAATATTTCGTTACGGTGTCACTACCTTGTTTTAAATGTTATAACTTTTTAATCATGTCACGAGTATAATAAGGAGGAACGAATGTGTGTCTTTTGGCAAGTTTCAAATCCTCCCAAGTAGCAGGTATATAATCAGGGTATAACCGACAATATTCGCTCCACCAAACTAAAGCATAACCGGTGAAAGAACCAACTGCAACCTTAGGTTTTTTTATGTTCAGCAAGATTATGGGAAGCAAATATATCATTCATTGCGAACTCCCATTCAATATATAAAGCAGGTTTAAAACATCCATCAAATTGTGGTATAGAAACATTAACCTGATCATGTGTACTGGGATGTCCTTGCACATCTCGTGACGGTTGTGGCATTTGCTTATGTGGTGGCACGTCTCCCACCATCGACGAAGCCCACAAACTGACAACTCTGGATCCTATCATGGTTAGTAGAAACAAGAAACAATATCCAAGAATATTGTTCCTATGAACTACTGGGATGTGGTGGTAAAACGCTCACAGTAAAGCAAATATGAATGTCTTACAAATTCTTACCATGCAGCAGGTGGTGACCGGCAACCGACGGTGTCAATATCTCCGAAGATTGAGTAAAGTGATTACCAGGTGAACGTATGTATACACGGTGTAGAAATATGTGGAGCTTGGAAGGCTTAATATATGGTAGCAAAAATGTTAGCAATAACCAATTCAGAGATGCAATGTTGAATAAACGCTCAACGACGGTAATGTGCTGGTCCTAGGCTAGATGGTATTAGAGACGCGAGCCTAGAACACTAATGGAGTCACGGCGTAGGATAAATAGCAGCAATGGATGATATGAACTAGCTCTGGACAGCAAGATATAAGTGAAGATCACAATGACAGTAAAGACAATGATGATAAATGACCGCCATGTAGGATATACCAAAACCCTCTCTGCAACTTTCCTCTCAAAAATACTATGTCAAATTTATGATATTTTTTCTCAAGAATGCTACTGACTCAAGCTTTCGGTTGCAAAAAGAATCACTCAATTCCGAGTTTGTATGAGGAGTCAAAAAATTCGGGAACGAACTTGAAAAATAATGACAAACTGTGTTCGTGACCTTCAGAGGGCAAAAAGTCCTATTTATAAGTCAATTTGGAGGTGACAAGAAAGAACTAGCTAGATGAACTATTCAGATGCGGCTCGTCGGTAGCTCGAATTTGAGTACTCGTGGAGCCAAAACTGACTTGGTATGAGGAAGATACGCCTGATTTACTGAACACTACGCAAAACAGATTTCAATCCAAATTCAAATACGAGATTGAGTCTAGGTAGATCCGTAATTTGTTTTTTTTTCTCTTCTCTCTATTTTTTTCTCACTTTTTTTAACTTTTTTTCTCTCTTTTTTTTCTCCTTTTCCTTCTTCTTTCCAAAACAAACCAGATAAGATGCAGATTGGATCAAGTGTAGATGCGAACAACCTCAAGTATGATAATGACAATGAACGATGGGGAGCATGTGATGGAAATTGATGGATGGTGGTGGGCAATTGCAGAAGGGATGACGATGCAGCGATGGCGTGACTAGTGTGAACAGAACTCGAAACTCTAAAGAAACTAGACACTAAGACCAGCAACTCGACACAATGATGCAACCGATAATTCAACTATGCAAATACTGAAAAGAAAAATTGCAAAGGCTCAGACTAGCTTGGACAAAGGATGAATAGATGTAACTTTTTTTCGTGGTTTTTTCTTAGACAATAGGTAAGAAAAATAAATCTAATCTAGGGATAACTGGAAATTCTCACCGAGCAACCTGAAAACTGATACCACTTGATAGAGGCAAGGGTCACGATCTTTCGATGAGATGATAACTATCAATTTGGTGAAGGTGACTTTGACGATCCGACTATAAACGTGCACGACATTGCGCCTTAGCAATCGCTCAATCAATCTCCAAGAGGTTATTGATCACGCCGGAGCACGATCAACCTGACCACGAAGGTCTATTCCTGCAAGCAATCGAAGAACAAGCAAGAATATGATAATGCAATCTGAATATTGTGAATATAGATGAAGTATTGATAAGGATGGGGTTCCGAAAGCGGTCTTGGTCTGGTCGTTGGACACAAACGAAGTACACGAAGTTTCAATGGCTAACTTTTAACTAAACAAAACCCAAAGAAAAAGATACTAGATTGATCTACTTATATAGGAGCAAGGGGTGGTGGCCAAGGAGGTGGGAGGATGTCACAAGGCAGCCTAAAACTAACCCTAGGTCGTACAAGGCCCATGGACCCAAGTGGAGGTGATGCAACACCTTTGGACTTGTAGTTTGACTCGGATTCTGCTGCAACGTCAGATTGTTTCGCCAATATCTCCACACTCCCGACGAAGTTGAAGGTGATTTCAATTGGTCTGGAACGCATATGAAATCTACTTTCCAACAAAAAAAGAATCACCCAATTCTAAGTCCGGATGAAAAAGTTATTGACGTTTTGAAACGGGTATGTCTGTGTAGTCCGAATCTGAGTCCAGAACGTGAGAGGCTTGGACTCTATCTTCTTTTGGGCTAAAAGTGATGTGAGAGAACTTCTTGAATAGCACCTAAACGTCTTCTTTTCCTTTCTCTTCATATGTGGATTGTACAAGTGTCCGGTAGTTCTGGAATTACGCATGAAAAAAAAGAGGTGAAGTACTTTTGTTTCGTATAGCATAAATAAATTACTGCATAACTTTATCAGAAATCACCTCAAATAAATACGCATATGCAATATTTGTGATCATATTCAAGGTAGCCATGTCCAAATCAAGATGTGGCAACGTTGGTCCTCATCTTCTTCTTGTTGGAACGTCAAAACCTTGGGGATAACGAGAGCGGGGATCGGATCGTTGTCGCAAAAGATTTGCGAATTGTCATCGTCATTGACTTGACGATGCATGACCACATGCTCCAATGCTTCCGTCTCAGCATCACACATAGGTGCCATCGTCTTGAAGGATCATGGTGCGTCTTGTAAGTCTTGTGGCCTCGGCCTTGGCACGTGAAACACTTGATGGAGCTTGTCTTGGCGGTAGCATCTGGTGTTGGTGTAGAGGATGAAGCTCTCGATTTGTAGTTGCTTGTAGTAGGTCGGCTGGACGAAGTTGTCTTGTCCTTGGAGCTTGACTCTTCGCCGGTAGGTGTTGTAATTTTCATAGTCGAAGGCGTCGTTGTCGTAGTAGCGTGAGCACTTGAACCGTAGGTCTTGGAAGAGAACTTTGAGTATTTGTAGTCATCTTGCACTTGGCGTTCCGCCTTGGTCGCTTGATGCACAAGTTCAAGTAAGTTGGAGCATGGTTGGAAGTCCGTGATTTTCTTGACTTGGTAGTTGAGGCCATTCAAGAAATGCGCCATTGTTTGCTCGTCATCTTCCTTGACATTGGCTCGGATCATTGCGATTTTCATCTCTTGATAGTACTCTTCTACCGACTTGGTGCCTTGCTTGAGTTGTTGTAGTTTCTTGAAGAGATCCCAGCTGTAGTGTGTAGGCACAAAACGAGCTGTAATGAGATCCTTCATTTGGGCCCAAGTGTTGATAGGAGGTTCACCTCTCTCTCTTGTTCGCTCAATCACTTGTTCCCACCAAATAAGAACGTAGTCTTGGAACTCAAGTGAAGCCATGGCTATCTTCTTCTCTTCATCATAGTTGTGGAGGCGAAAAATCTTGTCAACTTTGAGCGCCCATGATAGGTAATCTTCTGGATCATTACTTCCGGAAAACTTTGGCACTGTGAACTTGAGCTTGCTGAAGCGTTGTTCATCATTGTGTTGGTGAGGCCAAAATCCTTGTCTTGGAGGTGGATCCTCATTGTCTTGGGCATGTTGACCTTGTTCTTGGCCTTGCTCATTGTCATGCTCGGGTTCGTCGCGATGAGCTTGAGGACGGCGATGAGGTGGACGCACAAAGTTTTGCTTTTCTTGGTGCTCCTCTTGGCGATTGGCTTCTTCTTGTCGTTCGCGATGAAGTTCTTCTTGTTGTTCACGGTGAAGTGCTTCTTGCTCAAGACGTGCTTGACGGTTTTGTTCCTCCAACGGACGAGTAGAATCACAGAGTGCACGTTGGGCTTCAAGCGCTTGTTCTTCGCAAAGGCGTATTTCTTCTTCACAGCATTGTTGTTGGCGTTCATGTTCCACTGCCACTTGTTCTTGTTGTTGACATCGTGCACGCTCGCGAAGTCGATCTTGTAGTCCATTGCTGTGGAAGGGATTGTCCAAAGCTTGACGTTGGCGGAGTTGGTGTGAACTTGGACCGGAGCGGTCATCTCGATGATGAGAACGTGCTCGAGGTGGACTCTCGTCGGAAGAGTACTTCGGTGAGTGACGACTTGAGTGGCGCCGTCCGGAGGATGTAGACATAGAAGAAGCACGCGTGACCATTAAGGCGTGAATTTCCTAGATTTAGCTTGAGAGCTTGGTGTCGAGGTAGTCCCTTGTTCGCAGTTCAGATATGCGTGCGTCGGTGGCGAGTTGCTCGATGCGGTCGTTCAAGACGTCATGCGATTGGAGCATTGCCTTTTGCGCGCCGAAGAATTGCATCTTGGTGACGAAGGTGGTTTCGTCGTCCTCTTGCTCCTCAAATGCCGGGCTGTGGATGTTTGACCTATCCATAAGAACACTCAAGTAGATATAAGTGGAAGAATGAGACGACAATATCAATTACCGTTTCACAAGTTTGAAAATGGATCAAAGATCACTCAATGTGCAAATGTGGAAGTAGTAGAATTGGTACCGAAGATCGTTCTTCTTACACCTACACAAATAAGGCTTATGGAGAAGCTTGGTTAGGATAGTGGCACAAATTTCAAGCAATCCGAAAGATAAGATTCAATAATGTTGAAATATATTCGTAAATTCGCAAGTGAGACAATGTAGATCAATAGCAATGAGTATACACGGAAACACAAACACGGAAGAAAATTCGGGTCGTGCAACCAAGGATGAGCCAAAATGTGGAATCCACGGAAAACGCCCGCGTTGCACAACACTAGAGAGACGCTAGCATGATTGCTCAAATGGGCGTGATACGCACTTGTGCATAATCTAAAAGGAACAAAACGTGTCGTCTTCCTATTCCTGACTTGCTATGTATGTATGAGGCACGTGTCACTCACTCAAGTGATCCAAGATGATCAAGTATGCTATGCGAAGTTTGCGATGCTACTGCTCTTTTGCACTTTCTTAAAAGCTTTGCTTCTCTTTTCTTTTGCAATGATGTTTTTATGGTCACAATGCGGGACGTGCACACCAAGATAGCAATTATGTATGCGGGTACTATTTGTAACACAAAAGATGACACTAAGATATGTGCACGCAATTTTAGCTATGCGGAGTATGTATCACTAAAGTGCACAAGTAGCGTAGCCCGGCAATACTCAATGGCTAGTCTCGATAGGCAAGTAACGCAAATAGGCTCGGGATAACAATGCAATGGCAATTGTAGAGTCAGGAGTGTTGTCGCGGTTACCGTCCTTGCTTATGGTGTAGTATCAAAGAAGAGTTGCTCGGCAACGAACCGGGGCGATGATGAGCGGCGACGTCGATGAAGAACCACTCCTAATTAGCCGAAACAACTTAGGAAGTGGCGATGCTCGCGACTCAAAATCTCAAATGCAAAGGGTTGCGGAAGAAATGGCGGTAAATAAATGCGGAAGAAAGTGGTGGAGAAAACAAATTTTTCTGGCTGAAAATTCAGTTTTGTCAGAGTTGCTCGGACGTCCAGGCCTTGTCGGACGTCCGACGTCCGGTCGTCCGGCGACTGTCGGTCGTCCGAGGCCCGCGGGCTTCACCAGTTCACCATGGAGACGATGAACTCAAAACCAAAAGAAAAAATCAGTCAAAATTGTGGCGATTTGGCGGTGGAAAATGATGGGGAAGATGGGGGTAAGCTAGATCCACTTGTCCGCAACAAAATCCACGGATCAAAATCAACAAAATCTCCTCAAATCCAACGAATCCAAGAAAATTTGGTATGGCTATTTTTGTGGAGATTTTCGAAATTAGGTCAAAACAAAACAAAATTCGGAGAAAAGTGGGGGAAGGGACTCCAAGGTGTGAATCAACGTGGCTCATGATACCAATATGATACGGGGCACGCCCGTGTATGTCGACCTTTTCACACCTGGAGGGGGAAAAGGGAGAAATCACGAGAGAAAATGATAGAGGCGAAGTTGTCCCTGTCTTTTGATGAGATGTGATTTTCGTTTATGCTAGAGTCGACTTTGACGATCCGACTACGAACGTGCGAAGACGTCGTGCCTTAGCAATCGCTAAACCAACTCCGAGAGGTTATTGACCACACCGGAGCATGATCAACTTGACCACGAGGGTCTGTTTCCTAAACGCAAATAACGAACAAGCAAGAAACTGAGATTGCAATCTGGATATTGCGAATATAAGAGGAAAGCTTTATTGATGAAAGTGGGGTGCTGTGATGCCTTTGTCTGGTCGTGGAACACAAACGAAGAACGCGAAGTCTCAGCTACGGCGAACTTTTAATCTAAAAAAAACCCAAGTCTAAATGGTGCCCTAAGGGCTGTATATATGGGGGAATGGAGGGGGAATTTCGTGACCCCTTGGAGGAGCGGTCCGAAACCAACCCTAACTCAATTTCCCAACACATACGGACTCTAAAAACAACCTAATAAGTGGTATTTCGAAATTACATGGACCTGGCCCAAAAATAAGGTGACGGAGCACCAATATTAGCCTATGGACGAAATTTATGAAGTGGCATCTTGTATATTTCGTCCAAGCCTTCATACTCTCCTTATGGTTGCTTCAAAGTGCGAAAATCACCACTAGAAACTCCATTGTTCTTTCCCGCGTGCGCACCTTCTCCTCCATGCTTGATCCCGCTCTAATGGCCATCCTTCTTGTCCATGCTAGGTCCTTCATTCATAAGTAAAACAAAAGTATCTAATTTAGGCGACATCATATGTTCATGAACATTAGAAGGATTCCAAAGAAATGGAAGTACCTGGTAATTCAATTGACGTGTGTGAGCTCTGGTAATTGGTCCAGTGTGTATAGCAAGAAGGGCTGCGGGTGTAACAATGGTATTGACTCATCAGAAAACACGAACACAAGGAAGATCTCTGATCACACATCCGCTAAATCCACTCAAGCACACAAGCTACAAAGATCCAAAGTCAAACAAAGAGGATACATGTAACCGATAGTCGTCTCACTCCGTGGAGATGAGGTCTTGATATCCCGTGGGATCTTCCCTAGATGGGGCCTTGCCATCCAACTTGGATCTTCTCTCAAAGAGGTGGTTAACTCCGTGGGAGAAGGAGGTAGATGGAGTGATGCGGAGCATCCCACCATCATCCCCATGAAGACTACTCCATCAAGCCAACCACCAAGTGGCCCCATGACGAGAGCCCGTGCACGTGCCATTACAAATGAGGTGACATCTCTCCTATATGATTTCCCCTTCGATGTTCTTGGAACTTGGATGCTACCTCAAGCAGAGACTCTTTGCATGGTCAGGTACGATGGAGATGGCCTAGAGGGTGCTCGGAGGGAGGTACAAGCTCCCATGGGAATGGACACGGAGAAGGACGGACAAGGGCAACAAAGGAAGGCAAGTCCACCCTCCAGGCCCCGGACATCCGGCCCCTGGAGGCTCCACCAGCGCCAAGGCCAGGCTCCAGGCACCGGACATCCGGCCCACAGCCCCGGACATCCGGCTACCCCCCCCCCCCAGTGCCCGGACATCCGGCCCACAGCCCCGGAAATCCGGCCCCTATGCAACAGAACCGAACGAAACACGGCGCCTCCAGCCCGGACATCCGACCCAAGCGCGGACATCCGGCGACTCCCAAAGCCCCGGACATCCGGCCTCTGCCCCAGACATCCGGCGTGGGGCACGTGCGTCCACGGATCTCTGACCAGCACCAGGCCGGACATCCGGCCCGTACCCCGGACATCCGGTGACTCCCGAAGCCCCGGACATCCGGCCCTTGGCCGGACATCCGGCGCCTGCCTGCGCGCATGGACGGGCCCGAGGCCCATGTATCTCCCTCTCCCTTTCCCCCCTTCGTGGCTAGCACTATATAAACTCCTCTCCCCCTCTTTCTAGGGTTAGCTTAGGTTTAGCAAATACACTTGTTGAGCTTAGCTCCATTATCTCCCTTTCCTCGTGGAGCGATTCCCCTCTATGTGAGAAGATCCGGAGTGATGCCAAGGCCCCTCTAAGGGAAGATCCCCTCGGGATTCAAGACCTCCTCCTCCGGAGCGAGAAGCCTACCGTTACTTGTATCCTTTGGTTGTTCGTGGACCGTGAATCTTATGTACTCGTGTGATTCTAGTGGATGTGTGATCGGAGTTCGTCCTTGAGTGTTTTCCTCTTGTGATTTTTCCCCTCGTGTTCTTCGTGTTTGTCGTGTTCGTTCACAAATCCACCTCCAATTCGTGAAAGATCGACGCACACGGGCGTGCCCCATATCATATTGGTATCAAGAGCCAAGGTTTCTCACGAATTTGGAGTCTCCCCCACAGTTTTCTAGCCAATTTTGTTTTCTTTTGACCTAATTTTGAAAATCCCCACAAAAATAGCCCTACCAAATTTCTTCGATTCATTTGATTTGAGGAGATTTTGTTGATTTGGATCCGTGGATTTCGTTGTGGACAGGTAGATCTAGCTTTTCCCCACCATTCCCATCATTTTCCACCGTCAGATCACCCCAATTTTGCCGAAATTTTTCGTGTTCATCCTTTAGTTCTTAGGGATCCTGAGATTGGATCCGGATTCGGGAGGCCCGGACATCCGGCCCAGGCAGCCCGCACATCCGGCCCCTGGAGAACAGCAAAGCTGTTTTGCCTCCGGTTTCGACAGATTTTGATTTTTTCCGCCATTTCTTCCGCAATCCTCCGTCATTTCTTCCGCAACCCATTTGCACTTGAGATGTTGAGTCGCGAGCTTCGCCACTTCCTAAGGTGTTTCGGCTAATTAGGAGTGGTTCTTCATCGACATCGCCGCTTATCATCGCCCCGGATCATCGCCGACCAACTCTTCGTTGAAACCTCTCCTTAAGCAAGGATGGTAACCGCGACGACACTCTTGTCTATACCCTTGCCATTGCATTGTTACCCCGAGCCTCTTTGCGTTACTTGCCTATCGAGACTAGCCATTGAGTATTGCCGGGCTACGCTACCTGTGCACGTTAGTGATACATACTCCGCATAGCTTCAATTGCATGCATATATCTTAGTATTATCTTTTGTGTTACAACATAGTTCCCGCTTACATAATTGCTATCTTGGTGTGCACGTCCCGCATTGTGACCATACAAAACATCATTGCTAAGAAAAAGAGAAGCAAAGCTTTTAAGCAAGAGCAAGAGAGCAATAGAATCGCAATATTCGCATAGCATACTTGATCATCTTGGATCACTTGAGCGAGTGACACGTGCCGCATACACACATAGTAAGTCGGGAATAGGAAGATGACACTTTTGGTTCATTGTAGGGTGCGCACAAGTGCGTATCGCGCCCATTGGAGCAATCGTGCTACCGTCTCTCTAGTGTTGTGCAACGAGAGCATTTTCCGTGGATTCCACATTTTGGCTCATTCTTGGTTGCATGACCCCAATTTTCTTCTGTATGTGTGTATCCGTGTCCCATTGCTATTGATCTACATTGTCTCATTTGCGAAGTTTATGAATCTCTTTCAACATTATTGAATCTTATCTTTCGAATTGCTTGAAATTTGTGCCACTATTCTAACCAAGCTACTCCATAAGCCTTATTTGTGTAGGTGTGAGAAGGACGATCTTCGATACCAATTCTACTATTTTCATACTTGCACATTGAGTGACCTTGGTCCACTTTCAACTTTTGGAACGGTAAATGGTATTGCCTCCTCACTCTTCCACTTATATCTTGTTGAGTGCTATGGATAGGAACATCATGTCAAACCCGGCCTTCGAGGAGAATGAAGATGACGTGAACAACCACGTCACCAAGTTGCACTTCTTCGGCGCACACAAGGCTATTACTCAAGCTCAAGATGTCTTGAATGACCGAATCGACCAACTCGCCTCCAACTTGCGTGAATCCGAGACGCGAACAAGGGAATACCTCGACACCAAGATCTCAAGCCAAATGGAGGAGCTCTGGCCATTGATGGTCACTCGAGCACCTTCCTCATCTACATCGACAAGGAGTCGTCACACAAGTCGCAACTCATCGACGTACTCTTCCGACGCAAGTCCACAAGCGCGTCATCACCGTCGCGACGAACACTCCGGCCCAAGTTCTCCACAAGGTCGTCACCGTCAAGACAATCCATTTCATGGCAATGGATTGCAAGAACGCGTCCGCGCCCGAGAACGTCGACGCCAACAATATCAAGATGCGTGGGAGCAAGAACGGCAATGCCAAGAACAAGAACAAGCACAACGACGCCGAGAAGAAGAACAACATCGCCATCATGAACGCGCGCTTGACGCACACCGTGCTTTACAAGAAGCTACTCGTGCCTTGGAGGAGCGCAACCGCCAAGCTCATCACGAGCAAGAAGAACTTCGTCGACAACGACAAGAAGAGGCCAATCGCCAAGAGGAGCATCAAGAAAGGCGCAACCGAGCACGTCCACCTCGTCGCCGTCCTCAAGATCATCGCGTTGAACCCGACCATGAAGATGAACAAGGACAAGATCAACGGCAACACGCTCAAGGCAATGACAATGAGGATCTACCTCCAAGACAAGGTTTTTGGCATCACAACCACAATGATGAACAACGCTTCGGCAAGCTCAAGTTTGTTAGAGGCGAAGGTGTCCCGTCTTTCGATGAGATGGTGGCTATCGTTTTGGTGGAAGTCGACTTTCACGATACGACTACGAACGTGCGACGACGTCGCGCCTTAGCAATCGCTAAACCAACTCCGAGAGGTTATTGACCACGCCGGAGCATGATCAACCTGACCACGAAGGTCTATTTCCTGCACGCAAACGAAGAACAAGCAAGAAACTAAGATTGCAATCTAGATATTGCGTATAAAAGAGGAAAGCTTTATTGATGAAGTGGGGTTCTGTGACGTCTTGGTCTGGTCGTGGAACACAAACGAAGGACGCGAAGTTGCAGCTATGGCGAACTTGTAATCTAAACAAAACCCAAATCTAAAACGATGCCCTAAGGGCTGTATATATGAGGGAATAGAAGGGGATTTCGTGGCCCCTTGGAGGAGGGGTCCGAAACCAGCCCTAACTCCGTTTCCCCACACATACGGACTCTAAAAATAGCCTAATAAGTGGTATTTCGAAATTACATGGGCCTGGCCCAAAAATAAGGTGACGCGGCACCTATATTAGCCTATGGACGAAACTTATGAAGTGGCCTCTTGTATATTTCGTCCAAGCCTCCAAGCACTCCTTATGGTGGCTTCAAAGTGCGAAAATCACCACTGGAAACTCCGTTGTTCCTTCCCGTGCGCGCACCTTCTCCCCCATGCTTAATCCCGCTCCAATGGCCATCCTTCTTGTCCATGCTAGGTCCTTCATTCATAAGTAAAACAAAAGTATCTAATTTAGGCAGCATCATATGTTCATGAACATGAGAAGGATTTCCAAGAAACGAAAGTACCTGATAATTTAGTTGGCGTGCGCGGGCTCTAGTAATTGGTCCAATCTGTGTAGCTGGTGGGGATGTGGGTGTAACACTAGTAGGGATGTCCTCATCAAAGTTCATGATGCCAAAGTTTGCCAGAAGCAATGATCCCGAAGACTACTTGTCATGGGCCCTCAAGGTTGACAAGATCTTTCGCCTCGACAACTATGATGAAGAGAAGAAGATAGCCATGGCTTCACTTGAGTTACAAGACTATGTCCTTATTTGGTGGGAACAAGTTATTGAGCGGAGGAGAGAACGAGGCGAACCTCCTATCAACACTTGGGCCCAAATGAAGGATCTCATGCGAGCTCGTTTTGTGCCTACACACTACAACCGGGATCTCTTCAAGAAGCTCCAACAACTCAAGCAAGGAACCAAGTCCGTAGAAGAGTACTATCAAGAGATGGAGATTGCTATGATCCGAGCCAATGTCAAGGAAGATGACGAGCAAACAATGGCACGCTTCTTGAATGGCCTCAATTACCAAGTCAAGAAGATAGCCGACTTCCAACCTTACTCCAACCTACTTGAGCTCGTGCACCAAGCAACCAAGGTGGAACGGCAAGTGCAAGATGACTACAAGTACTCCAAGTTCTCATCCAAGACCTACGGCTCAAGTGCTCAAGCTACTACGACAATGACACCTTCAACTACGAAATCTACAACACCTACCGGCGACAAGTCAAGCTACAAGGACAAGACGACTTCGTCAAGCCAACCAACCCCAAGCACCTACAAGCCAAGAGCTTCATCCTCTACCCCAACACCGGATGTTACCGCCAAGACAAGCTCTATCAAGTGTTTCACGTGCCAAGGGCGAGGCCACAAGACCTTCGAATGCCCAACCAAACGAAACATGATCCTCTATGAGTGACGACGAGATGCAAGCTTTGGAGCAAGTGGCCATAAAACGCCAAGTGAATGAAGATGAAGATTCACAAATCTTTTGCGACAACGATTTGAGCCTCGCTCTCGTTGTCTCCAAAGTCTTGAAGCTCCAACAACAAGTGGACGAGGACCAACGTTGCCACATCTTCCACACCAAGGCGGTGTCCAAGGAAAGTCCGTCAAGGTCATCATCGACGGAGGGAGTTGCCACAACTTGGCAAGTGAAGACCTTTGTTCCAAGCTACAATTGGTCAAGAAAAAGCACCCTCGTCCCTACAAGGTCCAATGGCTTAGTGATTCCGGAATGCTCCAAGTTGACCACACCGTGGAAGTTTCCTTCAACATAGGCTTATGAAGACACCTTGGAGTGTGATGTGGTTCCAATGTCCGTTTGCCACCTCCTACTGGGTAGACCATGGCAATTTGACCGTGGCGTCACACACAACGGTCGAACAAATCAATATAGCTTCAAGATGAAGGGCAAGCAATATGTACTCCGACCAATGACTCCAAGTCAAGTCATCGCCGACAAACAAGTTACATCCCATCGTGGAGATAAAAGTGAGAGAGTGATCCACATCAAAGAGAGTGAGTGCCACAAGCCAAAAATGAGCGACTCCACGATGAGGGACATGAGAGACATAGTTCTTTTAGCCACCAAAAGATATTTGAGGGATTTGTTGCAGGAATTCAAGGATCTTTTTCCCGATGAGCTGCCTCTGGGACTACCGCCAAAACAAGGGATCGAACACCGCAGCGACCTCATCCCCGGAGCACCACTTCCTAACAAGGCTCCCTACCGCGTCAACCCCGATGAAACAAAGGAAATACAAAGGAAAGTCCAAAAACTCCTAGATAAAGGGCATGTACGCGAGAGCTTGAGTCCTTGTGCGGTTCCGGTCATTTTAGTGCCTAAGCATGATGGTACTATGCGCATGTGCTCCGACTGCCGTCCTATCAATGCTATCACCATTCGATACCGTCACCCCATTCCTCGCTTAGATGATATGCTAGATGAACTTAGTGGTGCCACTATTTTCTAAGATTGACTTAAAAAGTGGTTACTACCAAATTCGCATACAAGAGGGTGACGAGTGGAAAACTGCTTTTAAGACAAAATTTGGTCTCTATGAATGGTTGGTGATGCCCATGGGCTTATCCGAAGCACCGGGCACTTTCATGCGTGTTATGCACTATGTTTTGCGACCTCTCATAGGATATTGTGTTGTGGTATATTTTGATGATATTCTTGTCTTTAGCAAGTCTCTTGAGGAGCATGCTACACATGTTCGTGATGTTTTACAAATCCCTAGGAAAGAGCAACTCTATGCAAACATGGAGAAATGCACGTTTGGTGTTGAGAAGGTAGTTTTCTTGGGTTTTGTAGTATCTTCAAAGGGCGTTCATGTAGATGAAACTAAGATTGATGCTATTAAAACTTGGCCCACACCAACTAATTGGCAACAAGTGCGTAGCTTCCTAGGACTAGTCAGTTTCTATCGCCGTTTTGTGAAAGACTTTAGCACTATTGCCTCACCTCTTCATGCTTTGAGCAAGAAGAATGCACCATTTATATGGGGTCCCTCCCAAGACATCGCTTTCCATGAACTTAAAAATTTGCTTACTCATGCACCTTTGCTTGCTTTGCCCAACTTTGATAAAACTTTTGAAGTGCATTGTGATGCTAGTGGTAGTGGAATAGGTGGTGTGCTTATGCAAGAGAAGCGCCCTATCGCGTACTTTAGCGAGAAACTATCCGGCGCTCAGCTTAACTACCCCATCTATGACAAAGAATTGTATGCTTTGGTGAGAGCTATGCATGTGTGGGAACATCATTTGCGACCACATGAGTTTGTTATCCATACCGAACATGAAACGCTTAAGTACTTGAAAGGCAAACCAAGTTGAACAAACGGCATGCTAAATGGAGTGAATTTATTGAGTCCTTCCCTTATGTCATCAAATATATCAAGGGTTAGGAGACGTTGTGGCGGATGCTCTTTCCCGCAAATGCATGCTAGTTACTCAACTTGAATTGAATGTTATTGGTTTTGAGCACATCAAAGACTTGTATGAGCATGATGCCTATTTTGCTAATCCTTACACTACGTGCAAGTGAAAACTTGTTGGGAGAACTATTATATGAAAGATGGCTATCTTATGCGTGCTAACAAATTGGGTATACCCGAGTCTTCTTTTCGTTTGTTGCTTTTGCAAGAAGCTCACGGTGGAGGACTCATGGGTCACTTTGGACGCGACAAGACGTATGCCACACTATCCAACAAGTACTTTTGGCCCAAAATGTTTCGTGATGTTGCACGCTTCACCAACCGATGCTCTACATGCCGCAAAGCTAAGTCAAAAGCTCAATCCCATGGTCTTTATATGCCTCTCCCTATACCTTTCCAACCTTGGGAAGACATTAGTATAGATTTTGTGCTTGGTTTGCCACGAACTAAACATGGCCATGATTCCGTTTTTGTAGTTGTCGATCGTTTTTCCAAGATGGCTCATTTCATTCCATGTCACAAGATAGACGATGCTTCACATATTGCAAATTTGTTTTGTAGGGACATCTTGCAACTACATGGCGTCCCCAAGACCATTGTCTCGGATCGCGACGTCAAATTCTTGAGCTACTTTTGGAAGACCCTATGCGCCAAGCTCGGAATCAAGCTTCTATTCTCTTCGGCATATCACCCTCAAACCGATGGACAAACGGAGGTGACGAACCGTACGCTTTCTACCCTACTTCGCGTGTTGATCAAGAAGAACATCAAGGAATGGGAAGATTGCCTACCAATCGCCGAGTACGCCTACAATCGCGCAAGTCACTCCACCACCGGCAAGTCTCCGTTCGAAGTGGTCTACGGCTTCAATCCATTGTCCCCATTGGACATACTACCTCTACCTCTCCAAGAGCGCGTCAACACAGACGCAAGTGCAAGGGCAAGCGACATCAAGAGAATGCATGAAGATACAAGGCGCACGATTGAACGTCAAGTGGAACGCGTCACCAACAAGCGCAACCTCAACAAGCACCCCATGGTGTTCAAGCCCGGTGACCTTGTGTGGCTACATCTTTGCAAGGACTGTTTCCCCAATGAACGCAAGTCAAAGCTACTTCCCCGAGCCGACGGTCCCTTCAAGGTGTTGGCACACTACAACAACAATGCCTACAAGATCGACAGCCCGCGCGACAAGTACAACGTGAGTGACACCTTCAACGTCATGGATCTATCCCCTTTTCATGGTGATGAAGATCTTGATCCGAGGACGGATCTTCCCCAAGGGGGGGGGGAGATGATGCGGAGCATCCCACCATCATCCCCATGAAGACTACTCCATCAAGCCAACCACCAAGTGGCCCCATGACGAGAGCCCGTGCATGTGCCATTACAAACGAGGTGACATCTCTCCTATATGATTTCCCCTTCGATGTTCTTGCAACTTGGATGCTACCTCAAGCAGAGACTCTTTGCATGATCACGTACGATGGAGATGGCCTAGAGGGTGCTCGGAGGGAGGTACAAGCTCCCATGGGAATGGACACGGAGAAGGACGGACAAGGGCAACAAAGGAAGGCAAGTCCACCCTCCAGGCCCCGGACATCCGGCCCCTGGAGGCTCCACCAGCGCCAAGGCCAGGCTCCAGGCGCCGGACATCTGGCCCACAGCCCCGGACATCCGTCTACCCCCCAGTGCCCGGACATCCGGCCCACAACCCCGGAAATCCGGCCCCTGCGCAACAGAACCGAACGAAACACGACGTCTCCAGCCCGGACATCCGGCCCAAGCCCGGACATCCGGTGACTCCCGAAGCCTCGGACATCCGGCCTCTGCCCCAGACATCCGGCGTAGTGCCCGGACATCCGGCCCACAACCCCGGAAATCCGGCCCCTGCGCAACAGAACCGAACGAAACACGGCGTCTCCAGCCCGGACATCCGGCCCAAGCCCGGACATCCGGCCCAAGCCCGGACATCCGGCGACTCCCGAAGCCTCGGACATCCGGCCTCTGCCCCAGACATCCGGCGTGGGGCACCCACGTCCACGGCTCTCTGACCAGCACCAGGCCGGACATCCGGCCCGTGCCCCGGACATCCGGCGACTCCCGAAGCCCCGAACATCCGGCCCCTGGCCAGACATCCGGTGCCTGCCTGCGCGCATGGACGGGCCCGAGGCCCATGTATCTCCCTCTCCCTTTCCCCCCTTCGTGGCTAGCACTATATAAACTCCACTCCCCCTCTTTCTAGGGTTAGCTTAGGTTTAGCAAATACACTTGTTGAGCTTAGATCCATTATCTCCCTTCCCTCATGGAGTGATTCCCCTCTACGTGAGGAGATCCGGAGTGATGCCAAAGCCCCTCTAAGGGAAGATCCCCTCGGGATTCAAGACCTCCTCCTCCGGAGTGAGAACCCTACCGTTACTTGTATCCTTTGGTTGTTCGTGGACCATGAATCTTATGTACTCGTGTGATTCTAGTGGATGTGTGATCGGAGTTCGTCCTTGAGTGTTTTCCTCTTGTGATTTTTCCCCTCGTGTTCTTCGTGTTTGTCGTGTTCGTTCACAAATCCACCTCCAATTCGTGAAAGATCGACGCACACGGGTGTGCCCCGTATCATGGAGCTATGCTCAACAATATCCAATGCTAAACATAAGCTAACCCTAGCTAGAGGAGGGGGAGGTGTTTATATATTCTTAGGTGAAAAAGGGGATACATGGGCCAAGGCCCGCGGGCCTGTGCGCAGACATGGTACAGATGTCCGGACGCTGTCGGACGTCCGAGGCTTCACGGCAGTCCGGATATCCGGAGGCGGCCGGTCGTCCGAAGATTCGGTTCGGGCGCGGGGCTGTCGGATTTCCGACACGTGTCAGACGTCCGAGGCTCGGTCGTCCGGAGGCTTCGGACTTCCGAGGATTCGGCTCTAATTGGCTGGCGATGGATTTCCGGAGAGGGGTCGGACGTCCGGGCAATGGGGGGTCTCGGACGTCCGAGCGGCGTCGGTCGTCTGACAGTTGGGGCGTCCTGCTGGTCCTTTGTCTGCGCCGGGTTCCACGCGTCGGATATCCGACGTGGTCCGGACGTCCGAGAGCTGTAGCTCGTCTGGGGCTCCTTCTTGGGGCTTCCAAGCTTGGCGTCCTCATGGTTGCTTGCGAGTTCCTCTCCCGAGTACGTGAGTATGCAAAGGGTTTCACTGTGAGGTAGTATCCAAGTCCCGTTGTTATTCAAGTCTAACTCGAAGAGGATTGAGTTCACCTTAGCTCCAATGTCACGTGCGCGTGCTCTTGTCATAGGACCACTTGGGGGTTGTTTTGATGTTGTAGGTTTCATGGGGATGGTGGTAGGATGCTCCGCATCAACATGGAACAAGTTTCATGTGTTCTGTGCTAAAAAGCTATGCATTCCAGCTAGCTCCGTTCGTCTTTTGTTGTTGCAGGAGGCACATGGAGGAGATTAATGGGATACTTTGGCGTGAAGAAGACGAAGGACGTACTTGCTATGCATTTCTATTGGCCAAAGATGAGACGTGATGTTGAGCATTTTGTTGCTCGTTGCACTACATGTCAAAAAGCTAAGTCACGGCTCAATCTTCATGGTTTATATATGCCCTTGCCTGTACCTAGTTTTCCTTGGGAAGATATCTCAAACAAAGAAGAGGAGGGATAGCATATTTGTTGTCGTGGATAGATTTTCGAAAATGGCACACTTTATACCATGTCATAAAATTGATGATGCTGCTAATGTTGCTGATTTGTTCTTTCATGAAATTATTCGCTTGCACGGTGAGCCAAATACAATTGTTTCAGATCGTGATGCTAAATTTCTTAGCCACTTTGGGAGATGTTTATGGCCTAAGTTGGGGACTAAACTGCTTTTTAGTACTACTTGTCACCCCCAAACTGATGGACAAACTGAAGTAGTCAATAGATCATTGTCTACTATGCTTAGGGCTGTTTTGAAGAATAACCTAAAAATGCGGAAAGAATGCTTGCCTCATATTTAATTTGCTTATAATCGTTCGCTGCATTCTACTACTAAGATGTGCCCTTTTGAAGTAGTGTATGGTTTCTTACCTCGTGCACCTATTGATTTGTCGCCTCTTCCATCTTCGGAGAAGGTTAATTTTGATGCTAAAGAACGTGCTGAATTGATATTAAAGATGCATGAGTTAACTAAGGAGAACATTGAGCGTATGAATGCTAAGTATAAACTTGCTGGAGATAAGGGTGTAACACCCTGGATTTTGCCCATTTCTTTTTCTTTTGATTTTGGTCTCGTTTTGCTTTTCCGTGGTTTGGTAGTCTTGGAACCTGGAAGGATCACCCTTGATTTCTCTTCCCTAGTGGCTTGCCAACCTCTAAATCATCCCAAGACCTTGTCATTCCCATCTGGAACCAATCCTAATAATCTTTTTCTTGGGAATATTCCTTTTTCTATTAAAGGAATAACCCTGTTTGCCCCGGGTTGTGAAGTAACCCACATTTCCATCATTCCAAAAATTCCCAAATAATTCTCATAAATTGTTTGGGTCATATCTTCCTCAGATGTGTCAAAACCCTTCCTTGCCATGTTCAGAAATATCCCACCAATATTCCTTTTCTGATTCTGGCCTAGTTGTCAAGTTGTGAAGCAAGTACCATTTATACTTGCTTGCTTGCTCTCAAACTTTTTGTGCACTATTTACTATCCATATCATTGTCTCATGCCAAAATTCAACTTCATTTGGCCAGTAAATATTTCTTTGCAAATTTCCAAAGTTTCTGATCCAAAGGAATCTTTGTGAAGCAAGTGCTAGCTAGGAGTATGCAAATGAGTTGAAATTTTGCAAGCATCTTCATATGCTCAAATGATGACTCTCCACCAAATTTGAGCATCATCCCAGCAACCATGTGACCACAGCATCATATCTTGGCTTCTGGTCATATTTTCCTGTTGTGAAGTAACTATATTTTATATTGCTTCATAATTGCTGGAAATTTACCAGAACATTCTCCTACCCATATAATCTATCTCCACAAGATTTTAGCTCATTTCATCTACCCAATAATTTCCTAGATTTTTCCTAAGATTCTGGTCAGAGAGGTCCATTATGAAGGAAGTACCATCTTGGCTTTCCCAAATGGCATGAAATTTTTATGGCATTCTCATATGACCAAATCATCATCCTATGCCCATTTTCAGCCCAAGGAAACACTATATGTGAGTGCCACATCAAGATTTGTCTTCTGGACCAGATTGGTCAGTTGCAAAGCAACCCTATTAAATCTTGGTCCTCTTCTTCTCAAACTTCCCAGTATTGTAGTCCTTCTTAACCTAAACCTCCCAGACAGCAGCTTTGGCCCTTATCATTTCTCTGTTTATCACAGTGATGTGGCCAAGTTTGCTACAGAAAACTTCCAGTGAAACCTCCCATCCATTCTTGGCTTCTCTTGGAAATCTATCACCTCAGAGGGACCCTTCCTTGGATGTATTTTGCGCTAGACATCATGCTGCATGCCAGGGTGCACCGCGTGCGCCAGTTCACGCGGCGACCACGCGTTCGGCGTGCCAATGCAAGCGCTCTGTGCATTGGGGCCCTCGGTCTCGTCCGTTTCCTCCTCTCCCTCGACACCTCACCGTGTCCAGGGACTTCGTCTTGTCGTCGCCCTCTTCCTGGACCCCTCTCCCCCTCTCGTGTCCCCTCCTATGCGGTACGGCAGCCGCGCCCGTGACCGGCAGAAGCTGTCGCCGCCGTGTCCGGTCATCCCGAGCCTTCCCGAGCTCGCCTGAGCCCTCCTGAGCATGCCCGAGTCTCCTCAACTCCTCTCTGACCTCTCTAGACGCCTCTCCCCTCCTCCATGAGCATTCTCGAAGCTCCGGCACGCGTCGCCGCGGCCGTGGCCGAGCCCTGCGCCGTCCGGCTATAAATAGCCTAGCCCGAGTTCTCCTCGAGCTCACCAGACGCCTCACACCATCCCCTCTCCCTCTCTGCTAGCTCCTGCCCGCATCATTCGAGCTCTCTCGCCCGAATTTCTCTTCGTGGCCGCCGTTGCCATGCTTCGGCCTCGTCTCAAATTGGTGAGAGCCGGAGCTCCTCTGTCCCTCCTATCTCCACCAGAAGAACCCCCGCAGCCCGGAGAAGCTCCACCGCCCTTCGCCTTCCCCTCCGGCGCATCGCAGCTAGGGGCCCCGAGCTCATTCCCGCCGCTGTCCGCCTCCTCTCACGCAGCCCCACCTACGGCCATCCCCAACCGTGCCCAAGACCTCCACCGGACGCGGCGCCCACAGGCGCGTCCGCTCGCCCACTCGCCCGCCCGAGAAATCCACCGGAGCACCGGAACCACGTCGGGGCCGAGCCCTCTGTTGCCAGTGTCGGGAGAGGAGGAGGGGAGGAAGAAGGAGATGGAGGGAGGAGAGAGAAGACCCGACAGGTGGGGTCGGGACCCACCTGTCGGCGACCGAAGGCCGGCCACGTCATTTAAGTGAAGGCGGATTCGCCAGAGTCTGTCTCCCCACGCCGAAAGCGTAATTTTTTAGAATGCACTTTCTGTTTTCAGCCGGCGGCGAAAGGGTTAAATAGTGGACGTTCGTCGGCTAAGGGCAAAAATGAACAGGTTCTGTTTATTTTTCTGCCTAAGGAACGAACGGCCACAACTTTTTAACCGTAACACCTGTCCGGGCTTATCCGTGCAGCCACATTTGCCGCTATGGGACGGGCTTGACTTGGTCTGGCTTCGTGCTCTTTTATCCATTTTTAGCAAGGGAGAGTCACGGGTCAGGCGAGTTTTGTTGGAGCAATGCTGGTCCACCCGAATGGGATCACGAGGTCAGGTGCTCCATGGTGTGGGTAAAGTGCGCAACCTCTGCAGAGTGTAAAATCTATTCGAATAGCCGCGTCCACGGTATTGGACAGTCCGTCCAGGCCTCACTAGGTGGTCAACCGTAATATTGATAATAAGGATGGATGAACTCATATTGTGATCGGAAGTACTCAGTGAGTATTCCGAGGGTTGTGGGACAACCCAGAAGAGAGTAAGTGAATGATCGGTGACAGTAAGTAAACTACTTATGCATTCAATATGATAATTGCCATGCTGTTGTTTGCTGCATTGTTTGGTTGTTGTGAGCTTGCGAGTACATTCAAAGTACTCACCTGGCATATCATGCCAGTTTGCAGGTCAGGTTTGCTTGCTTGTCGATGATGCCGAGTTCGCAAGCTAGGATACGCGTTCCAGCCAGAGTCCCTGCGGAGTGGAGTCCATCACCGCAGTCGTCGTTCCGCTGCCGAGAGTTACTCCGCTTCCTCGGGATGTTCCGCTGTTAGCATAGAACTACCCTGGGCAGGCGTAGTATTGCCGTACCGATGTAATCCATGTATCCTTGTAACCTTTTCCATAGTAATAAAGAGCTGATTTGTTCTATGCCAACAGTGCCGTATTCCAGAAGACTTGTCTCTGGGCTGGAGTACGGGGCATTCTGGTTTCCTCTGAGCCGGGGTGCCACAAGCGTTGGTATCAGAGCGAGGTTTGGCTGTAGGACGCCCTAGACCGCGCGAGCGTTAGTAACCGGTAGTATAGGATCCAGTTGGTTTGCTGTACTTGTTTGTTGCATTTGTTTGTGTATAGCATGCATATAGATTAGATATCTTATCACTAACGATGGATCTGGTGAGTGCAGGTGGCATCGGTCTCGATTCACTACCTGTGCTCTCCAGTTTGCATATTGGCTCCTTGGTGTGGTGTCATCTTCGTCCCAGCAAAGTGATGCCAAGGAATCCAGTTGTGTCGATCCCTTGCAGGATTGATGCACCGGTAGCACACCAACGTATTCTCTTTAGCCACCCTATTGTCTCGGTGATAGACATGTTTCTATCCCGGATCTTGCCCTTTCATTAGCCGCGTTGGCAACCCTTACTGATCTTTGTTATCAGAAAAGGGCAATGCCCGCAAGCCTTTCTCTTCATCGCTATCCTACCATGTCATCCATTCCCTGGACAAGTACGGTTTTCCCTCCGTACGCTTGATGATGATGTGGTTGTGACCTTCGTGTTCCGACCCATGATCACCAAGTTCGTCCTCACCTCCGTGTCCGTCCAGCTGCAACCGGTGTAAGCCCCTGTTTGGTGTAGCTTTGTTTACACCAACTCATTCCACACGTGGATTCACTTTCGTCCACACCGCCACAGCATGTTAGACCGTAGTACCGGAGTTCTTGCGAGATTTGTGTGCTTAAGTAGGCATGCATATTATTGCGGTGAATAGCTGTAATATATGATATTGCTTGTGTGTGATCTTGTTGCTTTGTGTTTTTTTATTTTAGTTGTTTCTTTTGCTTCTTTCTTTGGGCCCTTGGTGTTACCTTATTTTCCCCTTATGGAAGTTGCTCACCGACACTGGACTCAAAGAAATCAGTAAAGGCAGTCCTTTGGAAGCTCAGCTCAGCAATATGGAATTTTCAGCAGACTGCATTATATCAGGAATATCGGGCCTGAATATAAATGATATCCTCGCTGGATTGGTTATCAGCATCAAGTATACATCAGTGCAACCTTCACAGCAGTAATCATCGAATCCGCAAGACGACATGCTGTGTGCCCGATCCACAGTACATTCCGCGTCAAAGGTATGATTTACATACGCGGTTGAGTCTGCTATGAGTACAATTTGAAACCTGCTATATTCCGGAAGCAAGTCAGAATGTGCTACGAACTTAGTGTTCAGCAAGGATAGCCGAATACCCTGTTGCATACAACAAGTAACCGACAGCAGGAACATTAAGGGATATATATATATATATATATATATATATATATATATATATATATATATATATATATATATATATATATATACACTCAGCCCGCATATGGCAAAAAGGAAAGCTTCAGATATAAGCAACCCAGTCTTTCTCCGCAAGTTATCAGGGAAGCTTACGATGCAAGGTCCCTCTGTCTTCCCCGATACGGCACATGGATATCTTCCAGTGCAAGATACTCAGGCTTCTTCAGTAAGCAACCGCAAAAGCTTCTGGCCTAAGGTACGGAGTCTTCCCTAGCAAGTCTTTAAGAGGGAAAGCTTCTGAGGTACGGTACCCAGTCTTCTTTAGGAAGCCATTTTGACAAAAACTTCGAGCACGAGCAATTCAGTCTTCTTCAGCAAGATAATCTCGATGGCTTCCAGCACAAGCTATGCAATATTCGTCAGCAAGGTATCGCATCGACATCAGTACAAGCTATTCCACTGAAAGTTGGCAGCATATGACCATACATTCCAAGGATCAGATCCGCAACAGTTGGTCAGAAGGCAAAAAGTCAGTCAGGACACAAGTCTGCTTCGGGAATCAAACGCTCAGCCGCATATACTCAATAGATATGGTGGACATGCTGCCAAGGCCATATGAGTCAGTCATACAATGATGCCAGCCCGGTGAGAATCCGACTATTGCATGAGCTATATAAGAAGAAGAATAACGCCAGTTATACATTTCAGTGAGATGACCAACAACCTATGGATAAGCTGTATGGGACACGGATGAACCCTTGCCCGTCTTTCTTTGGTGACGGCACCACGCCTGTGTTCTGAGCTGTTTTCGGCCGTTCGGGGTGGATGCTGACTTTTATTTCTCTTGTTAGCAACTGGCCCGTGTTCTGAGCTGTTTTTCGGCCGTCTCGGGCAGCTGTTGAATTTCTTTCCGTAGCAGTGACCCTATGCTCTGAGTTGTTTCTCGGCCGTCTTAAGGAACTGCTACTTTCTTCTTATCGACACCGTCTCATGCTCTGAGCTGCTTTTTAGCCGTCTTGAGTCGGGGTTGAGTCACTCCAGTAATGTCCCAGATCTGAGTTGTAAAGACCGTTCTGGTGGCTACTGGTTTATTTGCCAGTTTCATCCAAGGGTTCAGACGGTCGTTACCCTATAGCTACAACTTGTTAAGTAATATGCATGCCGGGATATTGTACCTGGCAGCACCCATGGTCATCCGAAGAATCAAGAACACATCAGGCCAAGCTCTTTCAGCTAAGGATCCAGGCAAAGAGAACCATAATGAAGGAGCAAGATTGGCCATACAGGTATGATAATGGTTGCACGGTACAGATACTCAAAACAGTCTGGTTCGGTACCAATCACCGTGGGTACACACCCACGGGGTCTATTCCATTTGCAAGGACCCCATATCGAGTCAACCACTCAGCCAGCTATACATTCTCAGAATCGTCAGAAGGGGATATTCAAGCCTGTCAGATGGAACGATCAGAAGGATGATAACTGCCTCAAAGCATGTGTCCTCACCTAGGGAAATCAGGCAAAAGATAACCTGCTAGGGACAAGATCTTCCTGTTAGGACCCCGCCAGTCAAGTCTGCAGATAATGCTGTTATAAGGTCATACCCTTTACGCTAGTCACGATAGACTACAGCCAAGTCGTTGGTACAGATGTGATGCTAAGGGCAGTGAACATGGCCAAGATGTTTCCGTAACCCCTGCAAGGAGTCCGATTCTGCCAGGAGAACGGTAAGATTCACAACACCAGTTGAGTCTGGAGGGCACACAACCATTTGAAGCCACCCAATGTAAGGAGTAAAAGATTTCGTGTCCACCAAGAGAATCTATTCACAACCCAATGGGCGGTCGTCCGTATTGGACTTCAACACAACACGTCCATGAGGAACAACTCCCGGACTTGCGAGAAGGACAGGTATTTCAGACAGGATAAGCCATTGCATCCAGATAAGTCAGCAGACATAAAAGGATTAAAGTCAGAGTAATATATATGAGGTAAGATCTCTCAGAATGAGAATCCAGTGAAACAAACCACACCAAAGCCACATAGTGAGTCGGATAAAATCCAGCGGGAGCATTGTACAAAGGCAAAAAGGAAACCCGAGTTGGAAACGGTATCCTCAAGCAGGGATATTTATGTTTAACCCCTGAGCAACCAAATCTCGAGGACGAGATTTCCTTAAGGGGGGTAGGTTTATAACACCCTGGATTTTGCCCATTTATTTTTCTTTTGATTTTGGTCTGGTTTTGCATTTTCGTGGTTTGGTAGTCTTGGAACCTGGAAGGATCACCCTTGATTTCTCTTCCCTAGTGGCTTGCCAACCCCTAAATCATCCCAAGACCTTGTCATTCCCATCTGGAACCAATCCCAATAATCTTTTTCTTGGGAATATTCCTTTTTCTATTAAAGGAATAACCCTGTTTACCCTGGGTTGTGAAGCAACCCACATTTCCATCATTCCAAAAATTCCCAAATAATTCTCATAAATTGTTTGGGTCATATCTTCCTCAGATGTGTCAAAACCCTTCCTTGCCATGTTAAGAAATATCCCACCAATATTCCTTTTCTGATTCTGCCCTAGTTGTCAAGTTGTGAAGCAAGTACCATTTATACTTGCTTGCTTGCTCTCAAACTTTTTGTGCACTATTTCCTATCCATATCATTGTCTCATGCCAAAATTCAACTTCATTTGGCCAGTAAATATTTCTTGGCAAATTTCCAAAGTTTCTAATCCAGAGGAAGCTTTGTGAAGCAAGTGCTAGCTAGGAGTATGCAAATGAGTTGAAATTTTGCAAGCATCTTCATATGCTCAAATCATGACTCTCCACCAAATTTGAGCATCATCCCAGCAACCATGTGACCACAGCATGAAATCTTGTCTTCTGGTCATATTTTCCTGTTGTGAAGCAACTATATTTTATATTGCTTCATAATTGCTGGAAATTTACCAGAACATTCTCCTACCCATATAATCCATCTCCACAAGATTTGGGCTCATTTCATCTACCCAATAATTTCCTAGATTTTTCCTAAGATTCTGGTCAGAGAGGTCCATTATGAAGGAAGTACCATCTTGGCTTTCCCAAATGGCATGAAATTTTTATGGCATTCTCATATGACCAAATCATCATCCTATGCCCATTTTCAGCCCAAGGAAACACTATATGTGAGTGCCACATCAAGATTTCTCTTCTGGACCAGATTGGTCAGTTGCAAAGCAACCCTATTAAATCTTGGTCCTCTTCTTCTCAAACTTCCCAGTATTGTAGTCCTTCTTAACCTAAACCTCCCAGACAACAGCTTTGGCCCTTATCACTTCTCTGTTTATCACAGTGATGTGGCCAAGTTTGCTACAGAAAACTTCCAGTGAAACCTCCCATCCATTCTTGGCTTCTCTTGGCAATCTATCACCTCAGAGGGACCCTTCCTTGGATGTATTTTGCGCTAGACATCATGCTGCATGCCAGGGTGCACCGCGTGCGCCATTTCACGCGGTGACCACGCGTTTGGCGTGCCAATGCACGCGCTCTATGCATTGGGGCCCTCGGTCTCGTCCGTTTCCTCCTCTCCCTCGACACCTCGCCGTGTCTAGGGACTTCATCTTGTCATCGCCCTCCTCCTGGACCCCTGTCCCCCTCTCGCGTCCCCTCCTATGCGGTACGGCAGCCGCGCCTGTGACCGGCAGAAGCTGTCGCCGCCGTGTCCGGTCGTCCCGAGCCTTCCCGAGCTCGCCTGAGCCCTCCTGAGTACGCCCGAGTCTCCTCAGCTCCTCTCTGACCTCTCTGGACGCCTCTCCCCTCCTCCATGAGCATTCTCGAAGCTCCAGCACGCATCGCCACGGCCGTGGCCGAGCCCTGCGCCGTCCAGCTATAAATAGCCTAGCCCGAGCTCTCCTCGAGCTCACCAGACGCCTCACACCATCCCCTCTCCCTCTCTGCTAGCTCCTGCCCGCATCATTCGAGCTCTGTCGCCTGAATTTCTGTCCATGGCCGCCGTTGCCATGCTTCGGCCTCGTCTCAAATTGGTGAGAGCCGGAGCTCCTCTGTCCCTCCTATCTCCACCAGAAGAACCCCCGTAGCCCGGAGAACCTCCACCGCCCTTCGCCTTCCCCTCCGGCGCATCGCAGCTAGGGGCCCCGAGCTCATTCCCGCCGCTGTCCACCTCCTCTCACGCAGCCCCACCTGCGGCCATCCCCAACCGTGCCCAAGACCTCCACCGAACGTGACGCTCACCGGCGCGTCCGCTCGCCCACTCGCCCGCCCGAGAAACCCACCGGAGCACCGGAACCACGTCGGGGCCGAGCCCTCTATTGCCGGTGTCGGGAGAGGAGGAGGGGAGGAAGAAGGAGATGGAGGGAGGAGAGAGAAGACCCGACAGGTGGGGTCGGGACCCACCTGTCGGCGACCAAAGGCCGGCCACATCAGTTAAGTGAAGGCAGATTCGCCAGAGTCTGTCTCCCCACGCCGAAAGCCTAATTTTTTAGAATGCACTTTCTGTTTTCAGCCGGCGGCGAAAGGGTTAAATAGTGGACGTTCGTCGGCTAAGGGCAAAAATGAACAGGTTCTGTTTATTTTTCTGCCTAAGGAACGAACGGCCACAACTTTTTAACCGTAACTCCGATCGAGGTGAAACCAACGCTCACGTCTTCATCTCGTCGAGCCCGTCATGTTGGTATCATTTTCATTGTGTGTTCACACAGTGGAAATGACCATTTTGCCCTTGCCATAAACAGCCCCTCCGAGAGAGAACTGTTTCCGGCGACTCCTTCCGCGACGCGCATCTTCCCGGTGGATCCATCATCCCAGGCAAGCCAGGACACCCATTCCATGAAGCATTTCAATAGCATTACATATTTAATTGAATCACTTGCAGTTATAAATGAATTACTTTCCTTTACTTGCTATATAATAATTCAAAGTAATTTACTTAAATTTATAGTTGCTGCCATCTCAAGTTATGGTGAGAGATAACCATGCTTGCTAAATGTTGCTAAAACTAAACCTAGTCGGTTGATCCGGAGCCACCTGTTCGGGCTTATCCGTGCAGCCACATTTGCCGGTATGGGACGGCCTTGACTTGGTCTGGCTTCGTGCTCTTTTATCGGTACCACCACACAGGGAAGGTTATGCGCGCGTGCTGCCCTGGCCCGGTAGGCAGCGATAACCTTGTGAGCCAGTTTATGGTTATGTGTGCACGTCCCCGTTTGGGACAGTTTAGTTTGGCCACGATGGTGGCAGGTGTCATGAGGACACAGGGGCCACCCAGGGCAGGACTTCGGGGGAGGATGAATGCCGGTGGTACGATGGGAGAGTCACGGGTCAGGCGAGTTTCGTTGGAGCAACGCTGGTCCACCCAAATGGGATCACGAGGTCAGGTGCTCCATGGTGTGGGTAAAGTGCGCAACCTCTGCAGAGTGTAAAATCTATTCGAATAGCCGCGTCCACGGTATTTGATAGTCCGTCCAGGCCTCACTAGGTGGTCAACCGTAATATTGATAATAAGGATGGATGAACTCGTATTGTGGTCGGAAGTACTCAGTGAGTATTCCGAGGGTTGTGGGACAACCCAGAAGAGAGTAAGTGAATGATCGGTGACAGTAAGTAAACTAATTATGCATTCAATATGATAATTGCCATGCTATTGTTTGCTGCATTGTTTGGTTGTCGTGAGCTTGCGAGTACATTCAAAGTACTCACCTGGCGTATCATGCCAGTTTGCAGGTCAGGTTTTCTTGCTTGTCGATGATGCCGAGTTCGCGAGCTAGGATACGCGTTCCAGCCAGAGTCCCTGCGGAGTGGAGTCCATCACCACAGTCGTCGTTCCACTGCCGAGAGTTACTCTGCTTCCTCGGGCTGTTCCGCTGTTAGCATAGAACTACCCTGGGCAGACGTAGTATTGCCGTACCGATGTAATCCATATATCCTTGTAACCTTTTCCATAGTAATAAAGAGCTGATTTGTTCTATGCCAACAGTGCCGTATTCCAGAAGACTTGTCTCTGGGCTGGAATACGGGGCATTCCGGTTTCCTCTGAGCTGGGGTGCCACAAAGGGTAGAAAACATGTTGTCTTTGCACCTAGAGATCTTGTTTGGTTACATTTGCGTAAGGATAGGTTTCCTGAATTGCGCAAATCAAAGCTAATGCCATGTGTTGCTGGTCCTTTTAAGGTGTTAGACAAAATAAATGATCATGCATATTAACTTGAGTTGCCTGCAGATTTTGGGGTTATTCCCACTTTTAACATTGCAGATTTGAAGCCTTATTTGGGTGAGGATGATGAGCTTCCGTCGAGGATGACTTCAGTTCAAGAAGGGGAGGATGATGAGGACATCAATACCATTATTACACCCACAACCCCTGCCGCTATACATACTGGACCAATCACTAGGGCTAGCGCACGCCAATTGAATTACCAGGTACTTTCGTTTCGTGGAAATCCTTCAAATGTTCATGAACATATGATACTGCCTAAATTACATACTTCTGTTTACTTATGAATGAAGGACCTAGCATGGACAAGAAGGATTGCCATTGGAGCGGGATCAAGCATGGAGAAGAAGGTGTGCATGCGGGAAAGAACAATGGAGTTTCCAGTTGTGATTTTCGCATTTGGAAGCCACCATCAGGAGAGCATGAAGGCTTGGACGAAATATACAAGATGACACTTCATAAATTTCGTCCATAGGCTATTATAGGTGCTACGTCACCTTATTTTTTGGCCAGGCCCATGTAATTTCGAAATACTACATTATAGGCTGTTTTTAGAGTCCGTATGTGTGGGGAAACCGTGGTAGGGTTGTTTTCGTACCCCTCGTCTAAGGGGTCACGAAAATCCATCTCTATTCCCTCATATATAAATCCCTTAGGGCGTCGTTTAGACTTGAGTTTTGTTTACATTACAAGTTCACCTTATCTGCAACTTTGCGTCCTTCGTTTGTGTTCCACGACCAGACCAAGACATCACAGAACCCCACTATCATCAATAAGTCTTTCCTCTTATATTCACAATATCCAGATTGCAATCTCAGTTTTTTGCTTGTTCTTCGTTTGCGTGCAGGAAATAGACCCTTGTGGTCAGGTTGATCGTGCTCCGACGTGGACAATAACCCCTCGGAGTTGGGTTAGTGATTGCTAAGGCGCGACGTCCTCGCACGTTCGTAGTCGGATCGTCAAAGTCGACTCTACCAAAAACGATAGCCACATCTCATCGAAAGACAGGGACAACTTCGCGTCTATCAAGTGGTATCAGATTTCCAGGTTGCTCGGTGAGATTTTACCATTTTTACGTAGTTAGATCGCATATGTTCTTCATACCTATAGTCCACGAAAAAGCCATACAAAATTAGAGTTAGTTCATCATATCCCAACCAATCTGAGCCTTTGCAAAATCTTTTCAGTGTTTTTGCTTTGTTGAATTTGTGGTTGTATCGTCGTGTCGAGTTGCTGGTCTTAGGGTCTAGTCCTTTAGAGTTTCGAGTTCTATTCAAGAGTTCTCACGCCGCCACCACACCATCTTCACCGCTGCCATCTACCATCACCCACCACCATGATCACCGCTGCCATATACCATCACCCACCATCGTTGCCATCCTTGCCATATATCACCATCCACCATCACCATCAATTTGTGTCCATATATACCACCGCAGATCCGCCACCAATCCAAGTCCATCACATATTAGGTTTGATTTTGAGATCCCTTCGTTTTCAATTTCGGGTTTCCTTGCCTGAGTAGGTTTTGAAAAAAAAAAATTGGAGACCCCCGGACAGTTTTTAGGCCAAAATTTCAGCGGGCGAAAATATTTTTTCCCTATCCCTTTTTAGGCTTTTCGGAGCGTTTTGAGACACTCGCCACCATAGTGAATTTTTGCCGCACTTTTTGGTCGTCGCAGCCCCAAATCATTCCACAAAAAAAATTAGTCAATTTTTTTTGTGCCTATCCTGTTTATATGACTTGGAAAGAGTTTTGAGACACTCGCCATTATAGTGATTTTCTGAGCAAAAAAAAGAGCGCAAAGAAAAGAGGTGCCAAAAAAAAGAAAAAAAGAAAAAAATCAGAGTGTGCTCTTCCCTTGATTACGTGTAGCGTCGTGCTTTCGTTGGTGTTCTAGGCTCACATCTCTAGCACGTTGATGCGGAGCATCCCACCATCATCCCCATGGAGTCTACACCATCAAACCAACCCCCGAGTGGTCCTATGACAAGAGCACGCGCACGTGACATTGGAGCTAAGGTGAACTCACTCCTCTTCGAGCTAGACTTGAATATCAATGTGACTTGGATGCTACCTCACAATGAAACTTTGTGCATACTTAGGTGCGAGGAAGACTACCGTGAAGGACCAAGGAAGCATCCCCAAGACCAAGAGTAAGAAGGAGCAAGGAGAATGGCCAGCCCGCACTTGGCCGGATCATCCGGACGATGCCCGGATCGTCCGGCTACGATACCAGTACGCCCACGTGAAGCCGGATCGTCCGGACTGCCGCCCGGATCATCCGGATAATGCAAAACAAATCCGGCCAAGGAGGACTTGACGTCGGATCATCCGGACCCCCGTCGGAATCATCCGGAGGATGCCTGGATCATCCGGATCCCGGTCCGGATCGTTCGTCCTTGCGTGCGTGCAAAGGTGGGCCTCGGGCCTTGTATCTCTCCCACTTACCCCTTTGTCCCTAGCGCTATATATACTTCTCTTCCACCCCCAAATTAGGGTTAGCTTACGTTTAGCATTTGACTTTGTTGAGCATAGCTCCATCTACCTCCTTCTCTGACGGAGCTGACCACCTCTTTAAGAGAAGATCCGAAGTGGATGACAAGGCCCCATCAAGGGAAGATCCCACGGGATATCAAGACCTCATCTCCCCGGAGTGAGACGACTATTGGTTACTTGTATCTTCTCATTTGACTTTGGATCTTTGTATCTGATATGCTTGAGTGGATTTAGCGGATGTGTGATCGGAGATCGTTCTTGAGTTCGTGTTTTCTCTCGTGATTTCTCCCTTCTCCTCCTCCAAGTGTGAAAAGGTCGACCTACACGGGTGTGCCCCATATCATATTTGATATGGGGCACAACCCGTGGTGACGATCTTTCACTAATTGGAGGGGGAAATCACCAAGACCACGAGAAAGAATGAGAGAAAACACTCAAAAGGACAAACTCAAATGACACATCCACTAGATCCATGACAACACAAGAGTATCCATGATCCCAATCCAATCAACGATACAAGTAGCGGTAGTTTCTCTCACTCCAAAGGAGGAGGCCTTGAATCCCTTAGGATCTTCCCTCTAGAGGGGCCTTGGCATCACTTGGATCTTCTCTCAATGGAGGAACTCCTTGGGAGAAGTACGTAATGGAGCTATGCTCAACAAAGTGTTTGCTAAACATGAGCTAACCCTAGATAATGTCCCAAGGACCAAATATATAGGTAGCAAGAGGTAGGGGACGGAGTGGAGGAAAGATGGGCCAAATCCCGTGGGCTGGCCTGGGAGGCCCGTGCGCACGGCCTAAGTAAGCCCCGTACGCACGGGGGGTCCCGTGGGCACATTACATGGCTGTGCGCATGGGGTAGCCGTTGTAGCTCCAAGGAGGCCCGTGTGCACGGGGTCTTTTGGGCCCGTGCGCACGGGGTACCCAGAGACTCTAGCACCCTCGTGCGCACGGGGTCTAGAGAGTCTGTGCGCACAGGGTCGCCTGTAGCAGTCCATCTTGGCTGCAGCTCTGGCGCTGTCTTCCGTGCTTCCTTGTAGCTTTTCCCCTTGGTCTTGTTCATCCTCCCTAGACTTTCCTTGGGTGTCTTCCTCACACCTAATAATGCAAAGTGACTCGTTGTGAGGTAGCATCCAAGTTCCATTGATATCCATGAGTATCTCAACGAGGAGGGAGTTCACCTTTGCTTCGATGTCACATGCTCGAGCTCTAGTGATAGGACCACTTCGTGCTTGTGGTGGTGGTGTAGTTTCCATGGGGATATTGGTGGGATGCTTCGCATCATCTCCCCTCCCTTGGGGAAGATCCGTCGTCGGATCAAGATCATCATCACCATGGAAAGGAGATAGGTCCATGACGTTGAATGTGTCGCTCATGTTGTATATGTCGCGCGGGATGTCGATCTTGTAGGCATTGTTATTGTAGCGTGCCAATACTTTGAAAGGTCCATCGGCGCGAGGTAGTAGCTTGGACTTGCGCTCGTTGGGGAAGCGATCCTTCCGGAGGTGAAGCCACACGAGGTCGCCGGGCTTGAACACCATTGGTTTCTTGTTGGTATTGCGCTTGTTGGTGACGCGTTCCACTTGACGTTCGATCGTGCGCCTTCTATCTTCGTGCATCTTCTTGATATAGCTTGCCCTTGCGCTTGCGTCGATGTTGACTCGCTCTTGGAGTGGTAGTGGAAGGATGTCCAATGGGGACAAAGGAGTGAAGCCGTAGACCACCTCGAAAGGAGACTTGCCGGTGGTGAAGTGCCTTGCGCGATTGTAGGCGTACTCGGCGATGGGGAGGCAATCTTCCCATTCCTTGATGTTCTTCTTGAGCAACACATGTAGAAGAGTTGAAAGCGTCTGGTTCGTCACCTCCATTTGGCCATCGGTTTGTGCATGGTAGGCCGAAGAGAATAGTAGCTTGATGCCTAGCTTGGCGCATAGAGTCTTCCAAAAGTAGCTAAGGAACTTGACATCGCGATCCGAGACAATGGTCTTTGGCACTCCATGTAGTCGTAAGATGTCCCTACAAAATAAATTTGCAACATGTGAAGCATCGTCTATCTTATGACAAGGGATGAAGTGAGCCATTTTTGAAGAACGATCCACGACAACAAAAACAGAATCATGGCCATTTTTAGTTCGTGGCAAACCAAGCACAAAATCCATGCTAATGTCTTCCCAAGGTTGGAAAGGTATGGGAAGAGGCATGTAAAGACAATGGGATTGAGCTTTTGACTTAGCTTTGCGACAAGTAGAGCATGGGTTGGTGAAGCGTGCAACATCACGAAACATCTTTGGCCAAAAGTACTTGTTGGAGAGTGTGGCATATGTCTTGTCGCGTCCAAAGTGACCCATAAGTCCTCCACCGTGAGCTTCTTGCAAAAGCAACAAATGAAGAGAAGACTCGGGTATACAAAGTTTGTTGGCACGCATAAGATAGCCATCCTTTATGAAATATTTTTCCCAACAAGGTTTCACATGGCACTTAGCATATGGAGTTGCAAATGAAACATCATGCACATACAAATGTTTGATGTGCTCAAACCCAATCACATTAAATTCAAGTTGAGTAACGAGCATGATTTGCGGGAAAGAGCATCCGCCACAACATTTTCTTTACCCTTGATGTACTTGATGACATAAGGAAAAGACTCAATGAATTCACTACATTTGGCATGCCGTTTGTTCAACTTATTTTGGCCCTTAAGATACTTGAGAGTTTCATGATCGGTATGAATGAAAAACTCATGAGGTCGTAAATAATGCTCCCAAACATGTAACACTCTCACCAAAGCATATAATTCTTTGTCATATATGGGACAGTTAAGTTGAGCGCCAGAAAGTTTCTCGCTAAAGTACGCGATAGGACGCTTCACTTGCATAAGCACACCACCTATTCCATTACCACTAGCGTCACAATGCACTTCAAAAGTTTTATCAAAGTTGGGCAAAGCAAGCAAAGGTGCATGAGTGAGCAAATTTTTAAGTTCATGGAAAGCGGTGTCTTGTGTAGGACCCCAAATGAATAGTGCGATTGCTCAAAGCATGGAGAGGAGATGCAATAGTGCTAAAGTCCTTGACAAAACGGCGATAGAAACCGGCTAGTCCTAGAAAACTAAGCACTTGTTGCAAGTTCGTTGGTGTAGGCCAAGTTTTAATAGCATCAATCTTAGTTTCATCTACATGAACGCCCTTAGAAGATACAAAGCCTAAGAAAATTACTTTCTCAACACCAAAGGTGCATTTCTCCATGTTTGCATATAGTTGTTCTTTCCGAAGGATTTGCAAAACATCACGAACATGTGTAGCATGCTCCTCAACAGACTTGCTAAAGACAAGAATGTCATCAAAGTAGACCACAACACAATATCCTATGAGGGGTCGCAAAACATAATGCATGACACGCATGAAAGTACCCGGTGCTTCGGATAAGCCCATGGGCATCACTAGCCATTCATATAGACCAAACTTTGTTTTAAAAGACGTTTTCCAGTCATCACCCTCTTGTATGCGAATTTGATAGTAACCACTTTTTAGGTCAATCTTAGAAAATATAGTGGCACCACTAAGTTTATCGAGCATATCATCTAAGCGAGGAATGGGATGACGATAACGAATTGTGATAGCATTGATAGGACGGCAATCGGAACACATGCGCATACTGCCATGTTGCTTAGGCACTAGTATTACCGGAACTGCACAAAGACTCAAACTCTCACGTACATGCCCTTTATCTAGGAGTTTTTGGACTTGCCTTTGTATTTCCTTTGTTTCTTTAGGGTTGACGCAGTAGGGAGCCTTGTTAGGAAGCGCTGCTCCGGGAATGAGGTCGATGCGGTGTTCGATCCCTCGTTTTGGTGGTAGTCCCGGAGGTAGCTCATCGGGGAAAACATCCTTGAATTCGTGCAACAACTTAGATAACACAAGATGAAGATGTTGTGAAGGGTTAGTCCGAACGACGTCATCTTTGCACACAAGTACATAGTGAAGAACGATCGATGGGCTCTCACTCACATCCCTCAAATCTCTTTTGGTGGCTGAAAGAACTATATCTCTCATGTCCCTCATCGTGGAGTCGCTCATTTTTTGCTTCTGGCACTCACTCTCTTTGAGGTGGATCGCTCTCTCACTTTTATCTCCACGATGGGATGAAGCTTGTTTGTCGGCGATGACTTGACTTGGGGTCATTGGTCGGAGCACATATTGCTTGACCTTCATCTTGAAGCTATATTGATTTGTCCGACCATTGTGTGTGACGACCAAATAGGAGGTGACAAACGGACATTGGAACCACATCACACTCCAAAGTGTCTTCATAAGCGCCAATCTTGAAGGAAACTTCCACGGTACGGTCGACTTGGAGTGTGCCGGAATCACTTAGCCATTGGACCTTGTAGGGGCGAGGGTGCTTTTTCTTGACCAATTGTATCTTGGAACAAAGCTCTTCACTTCCCAAGTTGTGGTAACTCCCGCCGTAGATGATGACCTTGACGGATTTTGCTTGAATGCCCGCCTTGGTGTGGAAGATGTTACAACGTTGGTCCTCGACTTCTTTTTGTTGGAGCGTCAAAACCTTGGAGACAACGAGAGAGGGGCTCGAATCGTTGCCGCAAAAGATTTGCGAATCCTCATCTTCATTCACTTGGCGGTGTATGGCCACTTGCTCCAAAGCTTGCATCTTGTCGTCACTCATAGAGTCATAGGTGCCATCATCGAGGAGAATCATGTTGCGTTTGGTTGGACATTCGAAGGTCTTGTGGCCTCGGCCTTGGCACGTAAAAAACTTGATGGAGCTTGTCTTGGTGGTAGCATCTGGTGTTGGAGTAGAGGATGAAGCCCTCGGCTTGTAGGTGTTTGAGGATGGCCGGCTTGACGAAGTCGTCTTGTCCTTGTAGCTTGACTTGTCGCCGGTAGGTGTTGTCGATTTCGTAGCCGAAGTTGTTGTTGTAGTAGTAGCTTGAGCACTTGAGCATTGGTCTCGGATGAGAACTTGGAATACTTGTAGTCATCTTGCACTTGCCGTTCCGCCTTGGTTGCTTGATGCACAAGTTCGAGAAGGTTGGAGTATGGTTGGAAGTCGGCAATTTTCTTGACTTGGTAGTTGAGGCCATTCAAGAAGCGTGCCATCGTTTGCTCGTCATCTTCCTTGACATTGGCTCGGATCATTGCAATCTCCATCTCTTGATAGTACTCTACTACAGACTTGGTGCCTTGCTTGAGTTGTTGTAACTTCTTGAAGAGATCCCGGTTGTAGTGTGTAGGCACAAAACGAGCTCGCATGAGATCCTTCATTTGGGCCCAAGTGTTGATAGGTGGCTCGCCCCTTTCTCTTCTTCGCTCAATCACTTGTTCCCACCAAATAAGGACGTAGTCTTGGAACTCGAGTGAAGCCATGGCGATCTTCTTCTCCTCATCATAGTTGTGTAGGCGGAAGATCTTGTCAACCTTGAGGGCCCATGACAAGTAGTCTTCGGGGTCATTTCTTCCGGAAAACTTAGGCATTGTGAACTTGAGCTTGCCGAAACGTTGTTCATCATTGTGGTGGTGATTCCGAAATCCTTGTCTTGGATGTGGATCCTCATTGTCATTGCCTTGAGCTTGTTGACGTTGAACTTGTCCTTGCTCGTTTTCATGGTCAGGTTCATCGCGATGATCTTGAGGATGGCGACGAGGTGGACGCACTCGGTTGCGCCTTTCTTGGTGCTCCTCTTGGCGGTTGGCTTCTTCTTGTCGTTGTCGATGAAGTTCTTGTTGCTCAAGATGTGCTTGGCGGTTGCGTTCCTACAACGCGCGAGTAGCATCATCGAGGGCATGTTGTGCTTCAAGCGCTTGTTCGTCACGTTGACGTAGTTCTTATTCATGATGTTGTTGCTGACGCTCTTGTTCTTGTTGGTGACGCCTATCACGCTCGCGAAGACGATCTTGTAGCCCATTGCCATGGAAGGGATTGTCCGAAGCTTGACGTTGGCGGCCTTGGTGTGAACTTGGATCGGAGTGGTCATCACGGTGATGAGCACGAGCTCGATGTTGGCTCTCGCCGGAAGAGTACTCCGATGTGGAAGAGGCGCGTTGGACCATCAAGGCGCCAATTTCCTCCATTTGGCTTGAGAGCTTGTTGTCGAGGTATTCCCTTCTTTGCGCTTCAGATTCGCGAACGTCGGTGGCGAGGTGCTCGATGCCGTCGTTCAAAGCGTCATGCGATTGACGCAATGCTTTTTGCGCGCCGAAGAAGTGCATCTTGTTGACGAAGTCAGTTTCGTCGTATTCTTGCTCCTCAAAGGCCGGGTTGTGGATGCTTGACCTATCCATAAAAACACTCAAGTAGATATAAGTGGAAGAATGAGAGAAACAATACCAATTACCGTTTCAAAGATTGAATAGGATCAATCACTCAATGTGTAATTGTGGAAATAGTAGAATTGGTACCGGAGATTGTCCTTCTCACACCTACACAAGTAAAGCTTATGGAGTGGCTTGGTTAGGAAAAGTGGTACAAAATTTCATGCAAATGAGATTCAAGATATTGTAAATGTTGAGAGAGATTCACAAAATAGAAATGCAAACAAATAGATCACAAGCTATGTGACACTAGGAACACACACACGGATAGATAAATGGGATCTGCACAACCAAGGAATGAGCACGAGGTGTATGCCATGGAAGGTTCATGTTGCACAGATACAAGAGAGACAAATAGCTCGATTGCTCAAATGGGCTAGATACGCGCTTGTGCACCAACCTAAGAGAGTAAACGTGCCGTCTTCAATCCCAAATATGCTATGGATGTATGAATATGCAAGATGGCCCAATGTGATCGCTATTGCTTACAAGCTTTTTGTATCTTCTCGTTTGCTTAAAAGCTTTTCATTGTTTTTTTCTACGATGCTTGATGCTCGAGCCAAGATATGAGACAAGTATGATGGATATGCAAGGGAGAGACGTATGGCTCAATGTAGATGACAAGATGTTTGCACGCTAAATGTAGCTATGCGGCATAAGAGTAACACTACGGTGCACAAGTAACTTGGACTGGCAATTCTCAACTTGCTAGTCTCAATAGGTAAGGTACGCAATAGGCTCGAGGTTATCAAAGTTATGGCAAGGAATGGACAAAGAAGTCGTCGACGTTACCGTCCTTGCTTACGGTTGAAGGTGGCCAAAGTCGATGTCGGGGCCGGTGATGATGAGTGGCGGAGATGGTGTAGTCGTACCGTCCCTAAGTAGCCGAAACACCTTAGGAAACGGAAGCCGCAAACTCAAAATCGCGAAGAAAACTCGTTAAAGAAGCGGAAAAAGGGTGTGTGTGGAGGTGTTGGAACAAAAGGCAGAAAACTGGGCAAAATGTTACTGTTCGGGAAGGCCCGTGCGCACGGGGTCTTTTGAGGCCCGTGTGCACGGGGTGTCCAGGTGGTTTCGCTGGGGCCCGTGCGCACGGGGTCTATTTGAGCCCGTGGGCACGGGGTGGCAGCAAAAATGGCGAGAAACCTCGGGATTCGTGGCTAGGAGAAAAATTTCGGGAATTCTTTTGGAGGGAACTTTAGATCTACTTGGTAAGCATGCATTCCATGGATTAAAATCAACAAAAACTCACTAAAATCAACAATTGCAAAAAAAGTGGGGGCTATTTTTGGTGGGGATTTTCGGATTTGGGTAAAAACACACAAAATTAGGCTAGAAAACGGTGAGGGAGACTCCAAATTCGTGATCAACATGGCTCATGATACCATATGATACGGTGCACAACCCGTGGTGACGATCTTTCACAAATTGGAGGGGGAAAGCACGAAGAACACGAGAAATAACGAGAGAAAACACTCAAAAGGACAAACTCAAATGACACATCCACTAGATCCATGACAACACAAGAGTATCCATGATCCCAATCCAATCAACGATACAAGTAGCGGTAGTTTCTCTCACTCCAAAGGAGGAGGCCTTGAATCCCTTAGGATGTTCCCTCTAGAGGGGCCTTGGCATCACTTGGATCTTCTCTCAATGGAGGAACTCCTTGGGAGAAGTACATAATGGAGCTATGATCAACAAAGTGTTTGCTAAACATGAGCTAACCCTAGATAATGTCCCAAGGACCAAATATATAGGTAGCAAGAGGTAGGGGATGGAGTGGAGGAAAGATGGGCCAAATTCCGTGGGCTGGCCTGGGAGGTCCCGTGGGCATGGTGGGTCCCGTCGGTACGGTACATGGCCGTGCGCACGGGGTAGCCACTGTAGCTCCAGGGAGGCCCGTGTGCACGGGGTCTTTTGGGCCCGTGCGCACGGGATACCCAGAGACTCTGGCACCCTCGTGCACATGGGGTGCAGAGAGTCAGTGCGCACAGGGTCGCCTGTAGCAGTCCTTCTTGGCTGCAGCTCTGGCGCCGTCTTCCGTGCTTCCTTGTAGCTTTTCCCTTTGGTCTTGTTCATCCTCCCTAGCCTTTCCTTGGGTGTCCTCCTCACACCAAATAATGCAATGTGACTCGTTGTGAGGTAGCATCCAAGTTCCATTGATATCCATGAGTATCTCAACGAGGATGGAGTTCGCCTTTGCTTCGATGTCACGTGCTCGAGCTCTAGTGATAGGACCACTTGGTGCTTGTGGTGGTGGTGTAGTTTTCATGGGGATGTTGGTGGGATGCTCCGCATCAATATTGATATCATGAGCCAGGTTGATTCACACCTTGGAGTCCCTCCCTCCACTTTCTAGACAATTTTTGTTTTGATTTGACCTAATTTCGAAAATCCCCACAAAAATAGCCATACCAAATTTCTTGGATTCGTTGGATTTGAGGAGATTTTGTTGATTTGGATCCGTGGATTTCGTTGTGGGCACGTGGATCTAGCTTTCCCCCATCATTTTCCACTACCAAATCGCCCAATTTTCGCAGAATTTTTTTCGTGTTCTTCCCCAAATTCGCGGGATCTTACCAGATTGTATCGGCCTCGAGATGCCCGGGTCATCCGGACAGCCACCCGGATCATCCGGACGACCACGAGCCCGGATCATCCGGACCACCGCCCGGTCATCCAGCCTCCCATAGGCCCGGACATCCGGACCACCTCCCGGACATTCGGACAGGGGCTGGCAATAGGGCATCTTTGCCTTGTTGCGTGTTTTGTCTTCGATTTCCACCACCATTTTTCCGCAAACCTTCATCCATATCTTCCGGGACTTTTGAATTTGAGATTTTGAGTCACGAGCTCACCACTTCCTAAGGTGTTTCGGCTAATTAGGAGTGGTTCTACACCGACATTCGTCGCTCATCATTGCCCCGGATCGTCGCCAACCAACTCTTCGCTGATACTACAACGTAAGCAAGGACGGTAACCGCGACGACACTCTTGACTCTACCCTTGTCATTGCATTGTTATCCCAAGCCAATTTTCCGTTACTTGCCTAAAGACACTAGCCATTGAGTATTGCCGGGCTACGCTACTTGTGCACTTTAGTGATACATACTTCGCATAGCTTCAATTGCGTGCATCTCATAGTATCATCTTTTGTGTTTACATAGTACCCACATACATAATTGCTATCTTGGTGTGCACGTTCCGCATTGTGACCATACAAAGCATCATTGCAAAAGAAAAAAGAAGAAAAGTGATGTGGAGCATCCTACAAACATCACCATGTCAAGAGTCCATTTGGCAAGTGACACGTGCCACATCTACTCGACGTATATAAAGGCGAATCATCTCCTTTACACGTGCTCGCTTGACCACCTCGAGGAAGGGATACTACTTGAAACTCCTCTCGTGTGCATGCATAGGTATTGTCGGAGCTTTACGGATGATGATGAGGAGTGCTAGCACCTATGTACATCTACACCATCCACAAGGGAAGCTTGGAAGCGGAGAAGGAAGAAGAGGAGTTGTGCGAGCGCAGGAACACCGGTACAACCGGTCCACTACCGGTATGGTGGTACAACCGTTCCACCACCGGCCCACTACCGGTCAAGCCTCTGTATTGATGCGGTTCGAGACCGGTACTGGCCCGGTTGTTCCGCCACTGTCCTCCTGTCCGGTACAACCGGTCCAACCACCGATACAACCGGCCTGCCTGTGCGCAGGGAAAGGCGCCACGGCCCATGTATCCCCATCTCGCCCCTCACTTACCCCTTGGTGGCCTAGGACTATATATATTCCTTCCCCTCGTTCATTCTAGGGTTAGCAATGGTTTAGCTCATAGATTAGTTGAGCATTGCTCCTTCCATATACTTCTCATTGGAGGTTGCGACCTCCACGTGTGAGAAGATCCTATGGATGTCAAGGCCCCTATCTAGGGAAGGTCCTCCGGGATTTCAAGGCCTCATCTCCCTATGGGATTTTGGATGAACTCTACCATGTATCCTTCTTTCCCTTTGTTGTTATTGTACCTTGTGGATCTTATGTGTATGTGAGTCTAGTAGATGTGTAATTGGACTTGTTCTTGAGTGTTTCTCTTGTGATTTCTCCTCGTTCTTCCCCGTGTTCTTCGTGTTCTTCGTGGAATCCGCCTCCAAATCGTGAAAGATCGACACACACGGGTGTGCCCCGTATCATCTTGGTATCATGAGCCACGTTTCTCACGAATTTGGAGTCCTCCCCTTCGTTTTCTAGCCAATTTTTGTTTGTTCTTACCTAATTTCGAAAATCCCCACAAAAATGGCCATACCGAAAGTTCTTGGATTTGTTGGTTCTTGTGAGATTTTGTTGATTTTGATCCATGGAATTCGTGTTTGGCAAGTAGATCTAGCTTTCCCACCGCGAAATCCAACCTAATTTTTCTTTCCCCCCCATCAATTTTGACCCCGAGGTCGAAAATTTCCGCCCCGAGGTCCTCCCGTGCTCAGATCTGGAATTTTCCCGTTCCGAGCGGTACAACCGCCCTAAGGAGCGGTACAACTGCCCGAAGAAGCGGTACAACCACTAATTCCCAGGTCCGATACCTCCAGGACGCTCCAGGAGCGGTACAACCGCCCTCCCCAAGCGGTACAACCGCCCCTCCCAGTTTCAGCCTCAGCTGATTCACAGTTTTGACTATAACTTTCACTCCCGAACTCCGATTTGAGTGTTCTTTGGCTCGTTTGGAAGCTATCGACGTGCCGGAGCTGCTCATCTTGGTTTCACCATCATTTGACACCATCATATTTTTCAAATTTTGGCAAGTTTGCATAGGCCCTCCACCATATCACCCGCATTACTACCATAGACTTTCGAAACCTAACCCATTTTTGTTAACATTGCATTTGTGGCTGCTTGAGTTGTGATTTGAGTCTCCTAAGGTGTTTCGGCTACTTAGGGATGGTTACTTATTTCAAGCACCGGTGACTTGTATCGGTCCTTCATCTACATCAACCATCAACGTTCGACATCGACGACGATCATCCATCCTTTGAGACCAACTTCAACCAGAAGCAAGGCCGGTTACTCTCGACTTCGTGAAAGGTTAAGTGTCACGAAGGTATCCATTTCGTCATAAACTTTTCCTTCCTTGCCATTACACCTTGATAGCCCCACCATCTTTGCGAATACCTTCATACCAATTGAGACTAGCTATCTGAGTATTGCCGGGCTTCGCGAAAACTTGTGCAACATAGTGGTACCATATCATATTGTTGCATCATTTGAAATATCATATAGTGCAATTGCTTGCTCCCATGCATATATTGTGATACTTGTCTCATATGTTTGGTTGAGGCTCAATAAGAATAGTGGAAAGGAAGAGAAGAGTCAAAAAAAAAAGAAAGATCAAAGCTTATAAGCAAAAAGAGTTGAGCATGAAAAGAGATACTTGTGCATGAGGATACATGGAATAGAAACGTTTTGCTTGCAAGAATAGAATTGGTGCCAAGTGGTGAATCGTGCCCAAACGTGCAATCAAGCTAGCGTCTCTCCTTGTGTTTGTGCAACGCGAGCTTATTCTTCGTTAGGCAATTTTGTATTGCTCATCCCTATAGTTGCACAAGCCCCATTATCCCACCGGATGTGTTTCTCTATTGCCCTCCTCTATAATTGTGATCACTTGCTTTGCATTTTGAGTCCTTTGGATTTATTTCAACATTTACAATATCTTGGACTTCAATTTGCATGATTTTGTGCCACTAACCCCACCGAGCTCCACTATAAGCCATTTGCGTAGGTTGTGAGAATTGGACAGGTTTTTCACCAAGTGCACTCTTTTGCTTGCATACATTGTTGTAATTTGAGATCCGTCTACAACTTCGAAAAGAGGTAACTTTGGTATGTTCATTCCATCTCGCCCTCACACCTTCTCGGGTGCTTCCATGGATAGGGATGGCACATCTCCTTCGGTCTACAACAACAATGACGAGTTCGATGCCATGAAGAAAACCATCGACGCCAAGTTGGATGCTCAAATCGAGGAGCTCAAGGTCCTCATCAACACCGCCAAGAGGTCTTCCTCATCTTCGAGGAGACTCTCAAGTGCACATGCTTCCGAGCTACCACCTCTGGCAAGATCACCTCAGCATCGACACGATCAAAGACATGAAGAAATAACGACGCCAACATCAAGTCGTCCAACAAAGAACAAGTGTGAAGATCACGAGCTTGACACCAACCACCGCTCGATGACTTCACCACCTACCTTGGCATCTTTGCCTAGCGACTTCAAGGCACCTTCGCCTTTGGATATGAGGCATCTGCGCCGACAAACACCTCAAGAGAAACTCCCCAAGCTCAAGACCGTGACTTCCACGAGCTACTACGACTTTGACATTCCATTCTATGGGACTCATGACCCCGAAGAGTACCTCGAGTTAGAGCACAAGATGGACACCTACCTCAATCTACTTCAAGTCCCTTCCGAAGATCAAGTGCAGTGCGCCACAAGAAACTTCCACGACTACGCGTCAACATGGTGGCTGCACACACCTTCGAAGAGCTTAGACATGAGTTGGTCCAAGACGAAGAAATCTATGAGGCGAGAATTTGTGCCTTCCAAGTACATGGAACATATTCAACGCCAATTGGAGAACACCATACAAGGATCCAAGTCCCTCGACGAGTACTTCATGGAGATGATGAAAGCCTTGCAACGATCCGGAGTGGACGACTCCATTTGGATGGAGTTCCACTTCACGACGGGATTGAACAACGACATCGCCCAGACGATCTTCAACAACACCTACAAGTCCCTCGATGACCTCTACATTGGTGCTCTCAAGGCGGTTCAAGAACTCAAGAAGGCCAAGGCTTCTCCACCCCAAGCACACATCACGGCGACCAAGCTCCACGACGACGAGCATGAGGATGGTACCACCAAGATGTCCAAGCCGAACGAGCTCCAAGACGACGCTCCCACGTTCGACTTCACCGCCATCCCTCTTTGTGGCATCGACGATGCCGAGTCTACCATGACTCTTTTTTAAGACGGCGCAGTGACGACTACAACTACGGAGCCACTCAAGGAACATGCTTCGGAGGCGAGCGACAAGGTGGCGAGCATGGAGGATGTTTCCATCTTTGGAGGCGAGAGTGATGATATGCCATCTTCGGCCTTCATCCACGGCGACGGTGATGAGATGGTTGAGCATGGGATTTTACCTTCGACCACGGCGATGTTTGGAGTTGAGTTGACAGACTTTTGCCACCATATTGAGATAGAGAGTGACTTCACTACTAGCCCCATATTTGATGAGTTGCCCCAATTCCCATGTGAGGAGAGCCACAACCCCCACCACTTGAGTGAGATGAGTGACTCCACCATATGTGAGTATGAGTGCAATTACCTGGAAGGAGTTAGTGAGCCACCACCACATAGAGCGAGTGAGGTAGTTGATAGGGCATGTGAGGCCATTTGGATTTCTAACAACTTAACCTTTACCTCTATTGTGTTTTCTCATTTGGTGCTAGGTCCCAAATATGATGACGCGCCGATCCTTGATGACTTCGTCCTCCCTTTGGACAAGACGATGATCATGGTGGAATTTGATGCACCCCCACATGGTTCCATCACGATGACGAGGACCACGAGTTGGTCTATGGCACCTCACCTACACCACATGTGTGGAATGAGAAAGGTAACATAGGTGAAGGTGATGCTCTTGTCCCACTAGTGGACTTTGATTGCTTGCATGTTGATGATAACCCTATTCCCATGCTTCATGATTATGCGACTTCCTTATGTGATGAATTGCCCATTTATGATGAGTTTGATGATTCTCATGTGGAGTCTATTAGTTATGATGCCATGTTGCATAGGATACCTTGTGAGAACTCTATTGGTCACATCATGTTTGACAATCCGTTTGATTTGTCATATGCTATGCATGAGATCACCCATATTGCATCTTTACAATCTCATTGTAGTAACTATGCATATGCCATTAAAATAAACCTAATTTGCACATATGGCAAAGATGACAAACCCATGGTTATCAGCATTTGCTTTTCTTGGGATGATATTGCCATGCTCCCTTTGCATCATTTGCGCAATTACTCACATATGACATGCCATGACCACCTAGCTACGGATATGCATTGTTTTGGATGTTATCCATGCTCTCCATATTATGCTTCCGCTATTGCACATGCGGAGACCCCAATAGTTTCCTCATACATGTTAGGAGATTTTGTTCCATCCCATCCTTTGCATGATCCCAATTATTGTGTGCACCATCCGCATATCATGAATAACAATGCTCTCGATATTTCAAGTGATGCACTACATATTCGTAGTCTCCATTATGCCATACATAATAAGAAACCTTTCATGATGGATAACATGTTCTTATATCATGATTCTCACTTATTTGAGCATTGGATATTTTGTGCTAATGAACACATGCACATGCACATCCTAACGGATGATGCGTACATATACCACGCACACACAATTTTCCCTTTGTCTTTGTTGTGTGTAGGTACTCATGATTACACGTCAACCTCACAATCCCATGAGTTGATGAAAAGAGCTCTGGAGAGCATCGATGCTTTGGGATTCACCGGAATGTGTCTCCAACCATTCCCCTCGCGCAAGTACTTCGCGCATTTCTTCTACATGGTTCTCACATGACTATGGGCTTTATACAACTTGTTATCTTATGCTCATGTTCTCGTGTTCACTTTGCATGATACATTCATTTTTATGCCCTTGTCATGCATTTGTGACCCATGCTTGATTATATGACTTGTATGTGTATTTGCAAGCTTGGTGGAGATATTACTTGCTCTTATCATATGCTTGGTTGCAACAATGTCCATTCTTCACATTTGCCATGCCCGATTGCTTGCTACATGCTTGACTTGATTGCCTCACATATGATGACCAATTGCTCTTTTTATTGTGTTGAGTGCCACACTATCTTCACTACACCATATGCACATTATGCTTGGATTGCCTTGCACTTTGGATTGCCCCATGTGTTTAGACACTTCATTTTACTTGGTGCTGTGAATGATTCATATGCCTACCATAGTCCTTTCGCTGATTGCTTTGTGCATGATTTCTATGACCATGAGGTAGATGCTTGTTATAGTGTCACACATATTTGCATCCCTACCTCACCTTTGTGTACTTGTTTCCATGATTGCAGTGATTGTGCTCAATTTGTATGCTTACATGCCATGACACAATCCCTTGTCACACCATATGTTATGCATGATGACAACACTTGTGCGGTGACTCACCACTTGAATGCTTGGTTTTGCACTAACGCTAACCAGATTTGTTTTTCCAAGTGTTTGTCGTATTTGCTCCTTTTGAAGGAATAACTAGGCGGTGAGACATTGGAGAGTGCCCCTTTAGGGCTTGATGATGATGAGTGCTTGGTGATCGTCCACTTCTACACGGCGACGACATCTCTTTCCCATGGTGATTTGGATTTTGATCCGAGGACGGATCTCCCAAGGGGGAGGGGATGATGCGGAGCATCCTACGGACATCACCATGGCAAGATTCCGTTTGGCAAGTGACACGTGCCACATCTACTCGACATATATGAAGGTGAATCATCTCCTTTACACGTGCTCGCTTGACCACCTCGAGGATGGTATACTACTTGACACTCCTCTCGTGTGCATGCATAGGTATTGTCGGAGCTTTACGAATGATGAGGAGTGCCGGCACCAACGTACATCTACACCATCCGCGAGGGAAGCTTGGAAGCGGAGAAGGAAGAAGAGGAGTTCTGCCAGGGTAGGAACACCGGTACAACTGGTCCACCCCCGGTCCACTAACGGTACGGCGGTACAACCGGTCCACCATCGGCCCACTACCGGTCAAGCCTCTGTTTTGATGCGGTTCGAGACCGGTACTGGCCCGGTTGTTCCGCCAGTGTCCTCATGTCCGGTACAACCGGTCCAACCACCGGTACAACCGGCCTGCCTGTGCGCAGGGAAAGGCGCCACGACCCATGTATCCCCATCTCGCCCCTCACTTATCCCTTGGTGGCCTAGGAATATACATACTCCTTCCCTTCCTCCATTCTAGGGTTAGCAATGGTTTAGTTCATAGATTAGTTGAGCGTTGCTCCTTCCATATACTTCTCCTTGGAGATTGCGACCTCCACGTGTGAGAAGATCCTATGGATGGCAAGGCCCCTATCTAGGGAAGGTCCTCCGGGATTTCAAGGCCTCATGTCCCTATGGGATTTGGGATGAACTCTACCATGTATCCTTCTTTCCCTTTGTTGTTCTTGTACCTTGTGGATCTTATGTGTATGTGAGTCTTGTGGATGTGTAATTGGACTTGTTCTTGAGTGTTTCTCTTGTGATTTCTCCTCGTTCTTCCCCGTGTTCTTCGTGGAATCCCCCTCCAAATCGTGAAAGATCGACACACACGGGTGTGCCCCGTATCTCAAAGCTTTTAAGCAAGAGCAAAAGAGCAAAAAAGCAATAGCATCGCCAACTTTGCATAGCATACTTGATCATCTTCGATCACTTGAGCGAGTGACACGTGCCTCATACATACATAGCAAGTCGGGAATAGGAAGACGACACGTTTTGTTTCTTATAGGTTGTGCACAAGTTTGTATCATGCCCATTTGAGAAATTGTGCTAGCGTCTCTCTAGTGTTGTGCAACACGAGCGTTTTTCGTGGATTCCACATTTTTGCTCTTCCTTGGTTGCACGACCCAACTTTTCTATCCATGTGTGTGTTTCCGTGTATACGCATTGCTATTGATCTTCATTGTCTTACGTGCGAATTTACGAATCTCTTTCAACATTATTGAATCTTATCTCTCGGATTGCTTGAATTTGTGCCACTATCCTAACCAAGATACTCCATAAGCCTTATTTGTGTAGGTGTGAGAAGGACGATCTTCGGTACCAATTCTACTACTTCCACATTTGCACATTGAGTGATCTTTGATCCATTTTCAAACTTGTGGAACCGTAATTGATATTGTCGTCTCATTCTTCCACTTATATCTACTTGAGTGTTATGGATAGGTCAAGCATCCACAACCCGGCGTTTGAGGAACAAGAGGACGCCGAAACCACCTACGTCACCAAGATGCAATTCTTCGGCACGCAAAATGCAATGCGCCAACCGCATGACGTCTTGAACGACCGCATCGAGCAACACCCCACCGACATATGCGAATTCCAAGTGCGAACAAGGGACTACTTGATGAGGACATCCCTACTAATGTTACACCCACATCCCCACCAGCTACACATATTGGACCAGTTACTAGAGCCCATGCACGCCAACTAAATTATCACGTACTTTCGTTTCTTGGAAATCCTTCTAATGTTCATGAACATATGATGCTGCCTAAATTAGATACTTTTCTTTTTCTTATGAATGAAGGACCTAGCATGGACAAGAAGGATGGCCATTGGAGTGGGATCAACCATGGAGAAGAAGGTGTGCGCGCGGGAAGGAACAATGGACTTTCCGGTGGAGATTTTCACACTTTGAAGCCACCATAAGGAGTGGTTGGAGGCTTGGACGAAATATAAAACATGCCACTTCATAAATTTCGTCCATAGGCTATTATAGGTGCTGCGTCACCTTATTTTTGAGCCAGGCCCATGTAATTTCGAAATACTATATTATAGGCAGTTTTTAGAGTCCGTATGTGTGGGGAAACTGAGTTAGGGCTGGTTTCGGACCCCTCCTCCAAGGGGCCACGAAATCCCCCTCTATCCCCCCATATATATAGCCCTTAGGGCGTTGTTTTAGACTTGGGTTTTGTTTAGATTTAAAGTTAGCCATAGCCGCAACTTCACGTTCTTCGTTTGTGTTCCATGACCAGACAAAGGCGTCACAGAACCCCAGTTTCATCAATAAAGCTTTCCTCTTATATTCGCAATATTCAGATTGCAATCTTAGTTTCTTACTTGTTCTTTGTTTGATTGCAGGAAACAGACCCTCGTGGTCAGGTAGATCGTGCTCCGGCTTGGTCAATAACCTCTCGGAGTTGGTTTAGCGATTGCTAAGGCGCGACGTCCTCGCACGTTCGTAGTCGGATCGTCAAAGTCGACTCTACCATAAACGATAGCCACATCTCATCGAAAGACAGGGACAACTTCGCCTCTATCAAGTGGTATCAGATTGCCAGGTTGCTCAGTGAGATTTTCCAGTTTTTCGTAGTTAGATCGCATCTGTTCTTCATACCTAAAGTCCACGAAAAAGCCCAAAAAAATTAGGGTTAGATCTTCATATCCGAACCAATCCGAGCCTTTGCAATTTTCTGTTCGGTATTTGCTTTGTTGAATTTGCGGTTGCATCGTCGTGTCAAGTTGCTGGTCTTAGTGTCTAGTCTTTTAGATTTTCGAGTTCTGTTCACAGGTTGTCACGCCGCCGCCGCACCATCTTCATCGCTGCCATATACGACCACCACACCATATACATCACCGCTGCCATATACCACCACCACACCAGATAGATCACCGCTGCCATCTACCACCACCGCATATCTGCCACCAATCCGAGTCATATAGACCACCACATATCCGCCATCACGCCAATCCGAGTCCACCTCCATCACAGATTCGCCGCCAGTCCGAGTTCCACCACCCCTACATACATCCGCCACTAGTTCGAGTTACACCAGATTCGTATCCGCCATCAATCCTAGTCCGAGTCCAGTATTTGCTGCTTTGTTGTTGATTTCCATATCCCGCGATATTACGTGTAGTGGGCAAGGCAGACTCCCCAACTTCAGTGCTACCCACAGAAGAAAAATAGTTCCAGTTTCAAAAAAAACTAAGTCTGGAAAATTCTGGCTAGGCAGTTTTGAGACCATTCTAGGACTTTTTCAAAAAAAAAATTTGTTGCTGTGCAAAAAAAAAGAGAAAAAAAAAGAAAGAAAAAAATTCAGAGTGTGCTGCGCCCCTGTTTACGTGCAGCGCCGTGATTTTGATGGTGTTCTAGGCTCGCATCTCTAGCACAGTCTAGCCTAGGACCAGCACGGTACCGTCGTTGAGCGTCTTTTCAACTTTGCATCTCTGAACTGATTATTGCTGACCCATTTTGCTACCATATTATAATCCTACCCAGATCCGCATACATCTATGTTGTGTGTTTGACACCACCTGGCAATCGCTCTATCCAAGCTTTGAGAGTTTTGACTACAACGGTTGCCGATCACCACGTGTTGCTGGGTAAGAACTGGTAAGAAATTGAGATTGGCTTGACGAATTTGTGACACACCTCCACCACCATCACTTCCTAGTAGTCTGTAGGTTCATATTCTTGTGTGTTCCTATTACTGCTAACCATGCCAGGATCACAACCTGACTAGGTCGAATGGGAGGTTATGACCAACAAGGAGCTCCATGACAAATTCCAGCAAATGATGGCTGACCAGGTACAAGACTTCGTGACCAGCCTTGGAGAGGCCATGGAGAAGCTAGATGGTTTGGAGAAGACATTCGAGACGAAGTTGGACGCTAAGTTCAATGAGGTGCTTGCACATCTACCACCAGCTGCATCGGTCATACCTCAGCGACAACAACAACGTCGGCCGAATTTCGCGGGGCGCGCACAACGTGTGCCCCTCGAGGAAGGCCAACATTCTGGTGCCCTTCCTACTATTGTGGCTTATGTGGCTGCTGCTGCTACTACTACTGTTGATCAGAACGCTGACTACGATGGTGATTACGATGATGAGGAAGTGGTTGCTTCAGATTAGCCCCAAGGGCTACCACCACCACACGCACCAGGTCGTCCACATGCCTACAATCACAATGGTAGGGCTGCAGCACCCCCTCAGGTACAAAATCCTGACCATCTCCCTAAACTTAAATTGAATATTCCTACATTTGATGGTAGATATGTTCCTGATATATATCTTACTTGGGAGTTAGAAACAGAACAACGTTTTACATGCTTACAATTTCCTGAGGATAGACGTGTTACTGCTGTTGTTTGTTCATTCACTAGTTTTGCTTGTGTTTGGTGGTCTGAACATTGTAGAATACATCATACTAATATCCCAACTACTTGGGCTGCGTTGAAAACTGCTATGCGTAATCGTTGGGTTCCACCATATTATCAACGTGAATTGCTTCAAGATTTGCAGCGTTTAAGACAAGGAAAAAATTATGTAGAGGAATATTATCAGGAATTACAAACTGACATGATTAGATGTGGTATTGTTGAGGAGAATGAAGCTATGCTTGCACGTTTCATGGGTGGTTTAAATAGAGAGATTCAGACTATTCTAGAGTATAAGGAGTATAACACTATCACTCGTTTATTCCATCTTGCTTGCACAGCTGAACGTGAAGTGCAGGATCGACAGGCAATGGCGAGAACTAATTTTTCTGTAGGTCGAGCTTCTTCATGGAGACCAAGTACATCATCTACTTCCACACGTTCTACTATAGCACCACTCACTTCAGCCGCCAACTCCAACAGAGATACAAGAAAACAGGCACCGCCACCAGCCTCCAGCAAGGGCACACCTTCGGGGCCTGCACAGAGCTCTTCTTCATCCATGGCATCTACGGGGCAAACACATGAGATTATTTGTCGTCGTTGCAAGGGTGGAGGTCACTATGCGCAAGAATGCCCTTCCAAGCGTGTGATGATTGTTACTGAGGATGGTGGATATGCGTCCGTTAGTGATTATGATGAGGAGACTTTGGCTCTTATTGCAAGTGAAGAACAGGGTGCCGAGGATGCTGAAGAAGAGACACACTACATGGCTGCTGACCACGCTGACAGGTATGAAAGTTCAGTTGCTCAATGTGTTCTGAGTGTGCAGGTTACACAGGCTGAGCAAAATCAGAGGCACAACTTGTTCCATACAAAGGGAGTTGTGAAGGAGTGTTCTGTTCGCGTCATCATCGATGGAGGGAGTTGCAACAACTTCGCTAGCATGGAGATGGTGGAGAAGCTGTCTCTAACCACCAGACCACATCCTCATCCTTATTACATCCAATGGTTCAACAACAGTGGCAAGCTTAAGGTAACACGTACTGTTCGTGTGCACTTTAGCATTGCTACATATTTTGATTATGTTGATTGTGATGTGGTACCCATGCAAGCATGCTCTGTTTTACTTGGTAGACCATGGCAATTTGATAAAAATTCTGTACACCATGGTAGGACAAATCAGTATACTCTTGTTCATAAGGATAAAAATATAACTTTGCTTCCTATGTCTCCCGAACATATTATGAAAGATGATATTGCTAGAGCTAGTAAAGCAAAGCAGAAGCAAAGTGAGTGTGAAAATCAGATTGTGGCAAAGGAATTTGAGCAACATAATAAGCCTAATATACAATCATCTAGTGTTGCATCTGAAATAAAACTGAAGAGTTACTTGCCTAAAAAGGATGGTACATCGCGTATGTGTGTTGATTGTAGAGGCATTAATAATATTACTATTCGTTATTGTCATCCTATTCCTAGGCTAGATGATATGCTTGATGAATTAAGTGGCTCTACAATTTTCTCCAAAGTTGATTTGCGTAGTGGATACCATCAAATTCGTATGAAATTGGGAGTTGAATGGAAAACAACATTTAAAACTAACTTTGGATTATATGAGTGGTTAGTCATGCCTTTTGGGTTAACTAACGCACCTAGCACTTTCATGAGATTAATGAACGAGGTTTTACATGCTTTCATTGGACGATTTGTGGTAGTCTACTTTGATGATATACTGATTTATAGTAGAACTTTGGAGGAACACTTGGATCATTAGCGTGTTGTTTTTATTGCTCTACGTGATGCACGTTTGTTTGGTAACCTTGGTAAGTGCACCTTTTGCACCGACCGAGTATCTTTTCTTGGCTATGTTGTTACTCCACAGGGAATTGAAGTTGATAAAGCCAAGATTGAAGCTATTGAGAGTTGGCCTCAGGCCAAAATGGTCACACAAGTGAGGAGTTTTCTTGGACTCGCTGGTTTCTATAGGCGTTTTGTGAGGGATTTCAGCACCATTGCTGCACCTATCAATGAGCTTACAAAGAAGGATGTGCCTTTTGTTTGGAGTACCGCACAGGAAGAAGTCTTCACGGTATTGAAAGATAAGTTAACACATGCTCCTTTACTCCAACTTCCTGATTTTAATAAGACTTTTGAGCTTGAATGTGATGCTAGTGGAATTGGATTAGGAGGTGTGTTATTACAAGATGGTAAACCTGTCGCATACTTTTTTGAAAAATTGAGTGGGCCTAGTCTGAATTATTCTACTTATGATAAGGAATTATATGTTCTTGTTCGGACTTTGGAAACATGGCAACATTATTAAGGGCCCAAAGAGTTTGTTATACATTATGATCATGAATATTTGAAACATATTAAAAGTCAAGCAAAACTGAATCGTAGACATCCTAAATGGATTGAATTCATTGAGACTTTCCCTTATGTCATTAAACACAAGAAGGGTAAAGAAAATGTTATTGCTGATGCATTGTCTCGTCGTTATACTATGCTTTCACAACTTGACTTTAAAATATTTGGTTTGGAGACCATCAAAGATCAATATATGCATGATGCTGAATTTAAAGATGTGTTGGAGAATTGTAAAGAAGGTAGAACATGGAACAAGTTCGTCATTAATGATGGACTTGTGTTCCGTGCTAACAAGCTATGCATTCCAGCTAGCTCCGTTCGTATTTTGTTGTTACATGAGGCACATGGAGGAGGATTAATGGGACACTTTGGCGTGAAGAAGACGGAGGACGTACTTGCTACACATTTCTTTTGGCCAAAGATGAGACGGGATGTTGAGCGTTTTGTTGCTCGCTGCACTACATGTCAAAAAGCTAAGTCACGACCCAATCCTCATGGTTTATATATGCCTTTGCCTGTACCTAGTGTTCCTTGGGAGGATATATCTATGGAATTTGTTTTAGGTTAACCGCGAACAAAGAAGTGGAGGGATAGCATATTTGTTGTCGTGGATAGATTTTCGAAAATGGCACACTTTATACCATGTCATAAAAGTGATGATGCTACTAATGTTGCTGATTTCTTCTTTCGTGAAATTATTCGCTTGCATGGTGTGCCAAATACAATTGTTTCAGATCGTGATGCTAAATTTCTTAGCCACTTTTGGAGATGTTTATGGTCTAAGTTGGGGACAAAGCTGCTTTTTAGTACTACATGTCACCCCCAAACTGATGGACAAACTGAAGTAGTGAATAGATCATTGTCTACTACTTAGGGCTGTTTTGAAGAATAACCTGAAAATGTGGGAAGAATGCTTGCCTCATATTGAATTTGCTTATAATCGTTCGCTGCATTCTACTACTAAGATGTGCCCTTTTGAAGTTGTGCATGGTTTCTTACTTCGTGCACCTATTGATTTGTTGCCTCTTCCATCTTCGGAGAAGGTTAATTTTGATGCTAAAGAACGTGCTGGATTGATATTAAAGATTCATGAGTTAACTAAGGAGAACATTGAGCATATGAATGCTAAATATAAACTTGCTGGAGATAAGGGTAGAAAACATGTTCTCTTTGCACCTCGAGATCTTGTTTGGTTACATTTGCGTAAGGATAGGTTTCCTGAATTGCGCAAGTCAAAGCTAATACCACGTGCAGATGGTCCTTTTAAGGTGTTATAGAAAATAAATGATAATGCATATAAACTTGAGCTGCCTACAGATTTTGGGGTTAGTCAAACTTTTAACATTGCAGATTTGAAGCCTTATTTGGGTGAGGATGATGAGCTCCGTCGAGGACGACTTCAGTTCAAGAAGGGGAGGATGATGAAGACATCCCTACTAATGTTATACCCACATCCCTACCAGCTACACATATTGGACCAGTTACTAGAGCCCGCGCACGCCAACTAAATTATCAGGTACTTTCGTTTCTTGGAAATCCTTCTAATGTTCATGAACATATGATGCTGCCTAAATTTGATACTTTTGTTTTACTTATGAATGAAGGACCTAGCATGGACAAGAAGGATGGCCATTGGAGCGAGATCAACCATGGAGAAGAAGGTGTGCCCGCGGGAAGGAACAATGGACTTTCCGGTGGAGATTTTCACACGTTGAAACCACCATAAGGAGTGCTTGGAGGCTTGAACGAAATATACAACATGCCACTTCATAAATTTCGTCCATTAGCTATTATAGGTGCTGCGTCACCTTATTTTTGGGCCAGGCCCATGTAATTTCGAAATACCATATTATAGGCAGTTTTTAGAGTCCGTATGTGTGGGGAAACTGAGTTAGGGCTGGTTTCGGACCCCTCCTCCAAGGGGCCATGAAATCCCCCTCTATTCCCCCCATATATATATACAACCCTTAGGGCGTCGGTTTAGACTTGGGTTTTGTTTAGATTGAAAGTTAGCCATAGCCGCAACTTCGCGTTCTTCGTTTGTGTTCCACGACCAGACAAATGCGTCACAGAACCCCACTTTCATCAATAAAGCTTTCCTCTTATATTCGCAATATTCAGATTGCAATCTTATTCTTGCTTGTTCTTCGTTTGCTTGCCAGAAACAGACCCTCGTGGTCATGTTGATCATGCTCCGGCGTGGTCAATAACCTCTCGGAGTTGGTTTAGCGATTGCTAAGGCGCGACGTCCTCGCACGTTCGTAGTCGTATCGTCAAAGTCGACTCAACCATAAACGATAGCCACATCTCATCGAAAGACAGGGACAACTTCGCCTCTATCACTACCTCGACACCAAACTCTCAAGACAAATGGAGGAAATTCGCGCCTTGATGGTCACGGGGGATTCTTCTACAACTACATCCTCCGGACGGCGCCACTCAAGTCGCCACTCATCGGAGTACTCTTCCTGCGAGAGTCCACCTCAAGCACGCCCTCGTCAGCGAAATGACCGCTCCGGTCCAAGTTCACACATAGGTCGCCAACGTCAAGCTTCGGAGAACCCATTACATGGCAATGGAATACAAGATAGATTTCGCGAGCGTGCTCGATGGCACTAACAAGAACACGAAGCATTGGAACAAGAATGACAACAACAACGTCGTGACGAAGAAATACGCCTTCGTGAAGAACAAGCGCTCGAAGCCCAACATGCACTCCGTGATGCTACTCGTGCGTTGGAGGAACGCAACCGTCAAGCACGTCAAGAACAAGAAGAACTTTGCCGTGAACGACAACAAGAACTTCGTCGACAACGACAAGAAGAAGCCAATCGACAAGAGGAGCACCAAGAAAGGCACAACCGTGTGCGTCCACCTCATCGCCGTCCTCAAGCTCATCATGATGAACCCGACGATGAAAACGAGCAAGGACAAGAACAACGTCAACACGCCCAAGACAATGAGGATCCACCTACAAGACAAGTATTTCGGCCTCACCACCTACGATGAGCAAAGCGTTGGCAAGCTCAAGTTCACAATGCCAAAGTTCTCCAGAAGCAATGATCTCGAAGATTACCTATCATGGGCACTCAAAGCTGACAAGATTTTTCGCCTCCACAACTATGATGAAGAGAACAAGATAGCCATCGCTTCACTCGAGTTCCAAGACTACGTCCTTATTTGGTGGGAACAAGTTATTGAGCGAAGAAGAGAAAGAGGTGAACCTCCTATCAACACTTGGGCCCAAATGAAGGATCTCATGAGAGCTCATTCTGTACCTACACACTACAACCGGGATCTCTTCAAGAAGCTACAACAACTCAGGCAAGGCACCAAGTCCGTAGAAGAGTACTACCAAGAGATGGGAATTGCAATGATCCGCGCAAATGTCAAGGAAGATGACGAGCAAACAATGGCACGTTTCTAGAATGGCCTCAACTACCAAGTCAAGAAAATCGCGGACTTCCAACCATACTCCAACTTACTTGAACTCGTGCATCAAGCAACCAAGGCGGAATGACAAGTGCAAGATGACTACAAGTACTCCAAGTTCTCTTCCAAGACCTACGGTTCAAGTGCTCAAGCTACTACAACAACGACGCCTTCGACTACGAAATCTACAACACTATCGGCGACAAGTCAAGCTACAAGGACAAGACGACTTCGTCAAGCCGACCTACTGCAAGGAACTACAAATCGAGAGCTTCATCCTCTACACTAACACCGGATGCTACCGCCAAGTCAAGCTCCATCAAGTGTTTCACGTGCCAAGGATGAGGCCACAAGACTTATGAGTGTCCAACAAAACACACCATGATCCTTCAAGACGATGGCACCTATGACTCTATGAGTGACGGTTAGATGGAAGCATTGGAGCACGTGGCCATGCATCGCCAAGTCAATGAAGATGAAGATTCACAAATCTTTTGCGACAACGATCCAAGCCCCGCTCTCGTTGTCTACAAGGTTTTGACGCTTCAACAACAAGAAGACGAGTACCAATGTTGCCACATCTTCCATACAAAGGCGGACATCCAAGGAAAATCCGTCAAGGTCATCATCGACGACGGAAGTTGCCACAATTTGGCAAGTGAGGACCTTTGTTCCAAGCTACAATTGTTCAAGAAGAAGCACCCTCGCCCCTACAAGGTCCAATAGCTAAGTGATTCCGGCACCCTCCAAGTTGAACACACCGTGGAAGTTTCCTTCAAGATAGGCGCTTATGAAGACACTTTGGAGTGTGATGTGGTTCCCATGTCCGTTTGCCACCTTCTCCTTGGTTGGTCGTGGCAATTCGATCGTGGCGTCATCCACAACGGCCGGACCAATCACTATAGCTTCAAGATGATGGGCAAGCAATATGTACTTCGACCAATGACTCCAAGTCAAGTCATCACCGACAAGCACGCTTCATCCCATCGTGGAGATTAAAGTGAGAGAGTGATCCACCTAAAAGAGAGTGAGCGCCACAAGCCAAACTTGAGTGACTCCACGATGAGGGACATGAGTGATATAGTTCTTTTAGCCACCGAAGAGATTTGAGGGATGTGAGTGAGAGCCCATCGACCGTTCTTCACTATGTACTTTGTGTGCAAAGATGATGTCGTTCGGACTAACCCTTCACAACATCTTCCTCTTGTGTTATCTAAATTGCTGCTAGAATTCCAAGATGTTTTTCCCAATGAGCTACCTTTGGGACTACCACCAAAACGAGGTATCGAACACCGCATCGACCTCATCCCCGGAGCACCGCTTCCTAACACGGCACCCTACCGCGTCAACCCCGAAGAAACAAAGGAAATACAAAGGCAAGTCCAAAAACTCCTAGATAAAGGGCATGTACATGAGAGTTTGAGTCCTTGTGCGGTTCCGATGATAGTAGTACCTAAGCAAGATGGTAGTATGCGCATGTGTTCCGATTGCCGTCCTATCAAAGCTATAATCATTAGATATCGCCATCCCATTCTTTGCCTCGATGATATGCTAGATGAACTTAGTGGTACCGCTATATTTTCCAAGATTGACTTAAAAAGCGGTTACTATCAAATACGCATACAAGAGGGTGATGAGTAGAAAACGGCGTTCAAGACTAAGTTTGGTCTCTATGAATGGCTAGTGATGCCCATGGGCTTATCCGAAGCACATGGTACATTCATGCGTGTCATGCATTATGTTTTGCGGCCCCTAATAGGATATTGTGTTGTGGTATATTTGGATGAAATTCTTGTCTTTAGCAAGTCTCTTGAGGAGCATGCTACGCACATTAGTGAAGTCTTGCAAATTCTTAGGAAAGAACAACTTTAGGCAAACATGGAGAAATGCACTTTTGGTGTTGACAAGGTCGTTTTCCTAGGATTTGTGGTATCTTCTAAGGGTGTCCATGTTGATGAAACTAAAATTGATGCTATTAAAACTTGGACTACAACCACCAATTTGCAATAAGTGCGTACCTTCCTAGGACTAGCCGGTTTCTATGGATGTTTTGTCAAGGACTTTAGCACTATTGCATCTCCTCTCCATGCTTTGAGCAAGAAGAATGCACCGTTTATTTGGGGACCTTCACAAGACACCGCATTCCATGAGATTAAAAATTAGCTCACCCATGCACCTTTGATTGCTTTACCCAACTTTGATAAAACATTTGAAGTGCATTGTGACGCTAGTGGTAATGGAATAGGTGGTGTGCTTATGCAAGAGAAGAGCCCAATCGCGTATTTTAGCGAGAAACTTTCCGGTGCTCAACTTAACTATCCCATCTATGATAAAGAATTGTATGCTTTCGTGAGAGTTTTATATGTGTGGGAACATTATTTGTGACCTCATGAGTTTGTTATTCATACCGATCATGAAACTCTCAAGTACCTTAAGGGTCAAACTAAGTTGAACAAACGGCATGCTAAATGGAGTGAATTCATCGAGTCTTTTCCTTATGCCATCAAATACATTAAGGGTAAAGAAAACGTTGTGGCAGATGCTCTTCCCCGCAAATGCATGCTAGTTACTCAACTTGAATTGAATGCCATTGGTTTTGAGCATATCAAAGACTTGTATGAGCATGATGTTTCTTTTGCTACTCCATATGCTAAGTGTCAAGTGAAACCTTGTTGGGAAAACTACTACATGAAAGATAGCTATCTTATGCATGCTAACAAACTTTGTATACCCGAGTCTTCTCTTCGTTTGTTGCTTTTGCAAGAGGCTCACAGTGGAGGACTTATGGGTCACTTTGGACGCGAGAAGACGTTTGCCACATTATCCAACAAGTACTATTGGCCAAAGATGTTTCGTGATGTTGCACGCTTCACCAACTGATGCTCTACATGCCAGAAAGCTAAGTCTAAAGCTCAATCCCATGGTCTTTACATGCCTCTTCCTATACCTTTCCAACCTTGGGAAGACATTAGTATGGATTTTGTGCTTGGTTTGCCACGAACCAAAAATGGCCATGATTCCGTTTTTGTCGTTGTGGATCGCTATTCCAAGATGGCTCATTTCATTCCATGTCACAAGATCGACGATGCTTCACATATTGCAAATCTCTTTTGTAGAGACATCTTGCGAGTACATGGCGTCCCCAAGACCATTGTCTCGGATCGCGACGTCGAGTCCCTAAGCTACTTTTGGAAGACCCTATGTGCCAAGCTCGGAATCAAGCTTCTATTCTCTTCAGCCTATCACCCACAAACCGATGGACAAACGGAGGTGACGAACCGGATGCTATCTACTCTCATACGCGTGTTGATCAAGAAAAACATCAAGGAATGGGAAGAATGCCTGCCCATCGCCGAGTACGCCTACAATCGCGCGCGTCACTCCACCACCGGCAAGTCTCCTTTCGAAGTGGTCTACGACTTCAACCCTTTGTCCCCATTGGACATCCTTCCTCTACCACTCAAAGAGCACGTCAACATGGACGCAAGTGCAAGGGCAAGCTACATCAAGAGGATGCATGAAGATACAAGGCGCACGATCGAATGTCAAGTGGAACACGTCACCAACAAGCGCAACCTCAACAAGCAGTGTTCAAGACCGGTGCACCTTAGCAAGGATTGCTTCCCCAACGAGCGCAAGTTGAAGCTAGTTCCTCGAGCCGACGGACCCTTCAAGGTGTTGGCACGCTACAACAACAATGCCTACAAGATCGACTTCCCACGTGAAAAGTACAACGTGAGCGACACCTTCAACGTCACGGACCTATCCCCTTTCCATGGTGATGAAGATCTTGATCCGAGGACGGATCTTCCCCAAGAGGGGGGAGATGATGCGGAGCATCCCATCATCATCCCCATGGAGTCTACACCATCAAACCAACCCCCGAGTGGTCCTATGACAAGAGCACGCGCACGTGACATTGGAGCTAAGGTGAACTCACTCCTCTTCAAGCTAGACTTGAATATCAATGGGACCTAGATGCTATCTCACAACGAAACTCTGTGCATACTTAGGTGCGAGGAAGACTACCATGAAGGACCAAGGAAGCATCCCCAAGACCAAGAGGAAGAAGGAGCAAGGAGAAGGGACAACTTGCACTTGGCCGGATCATCCGGACCCCGGCCCGGATCATCCGGAGGATGCCCGGATCGTCTGGACCCCGGCCCGGATTGTCCGGCTACGATACCAGTACGCCCATGTGAAGCCGGATCGTCCTGACCGCCGCCCGGATCATCCGGATAATGCGAAACAGAACCGGCCAAGGAGGACTTGAAGCCGGATCATCCGGAGGATGCCCCGATCATCCGGATCCCGGTCCGGATCGTCCTGCCTTGCCTGCGTACATAGGTGGGCCTCGGGCGTTGTATCTCTCCCTGATGAGGACATCCCTACTAGTGTTACGCCCACATCCCCACCAGCTACACATATTGGACCAATTACTAGAGCCCGCGCACGCCAACTAAATTATCAGGTACTTTCGTTTCTTGGAAATCCTTCTAATGTTCATGAACATATGATGCTGCCTAAATTAGATACTTTTGTTTTACTTATGAATGAAGGACCTAGCATGGACAAGAAGGATGGCCATTGGAGCGGGATTAAGCATGGGGAGAAGGTGCGCGCACGGGAAGGAACAACGGAGTTTCCAGTGGTGATTTTCGCACTTTGAAGCCACCATAAGGAGTGCTTGGAGGCTTGGACGAAATATACAAGAGGCCACTTCATAAATTTCGTCCATAGGCTAATATAGGTGCTGCGTCACCTTATTTTTGGGCCAGGCCCATGTAATTTCGAAATACCACTTATTAGGCTATTTTTAGAGTCCGTATGTGTGGGGAAACGGAGTTAGGGCTGGTTTCGGACCCCTCCTCCAAGGGGCCACGAAATCCCCTTCTATTCCCTCATATATACAGCCCTTAGGGCATCGTTTTAGATTTGGGTTTTGTTTAGATTACAAGTTTGCCATAGCTGCAACTTCGCGTCCTTCGTTTGTGTTCCACGACCAGACCAAGACGTCTCAGAACCCCACTTCATCAATAAAGCTTTCCTCTTTTATACGCAATATCCAGATTGCAATCTTAGTTTCTTGCTTGTTCTTCGTTTGCGTGCAGGAAATAGACCTTCGGGGTCAGGTTGATCGTGCTCCGGCGTGGTCAATAACCTCTCGGAGTTGGTTTAGCGATTGCTAAGGCGCGACGTATTCGCACGTTCGTAGTCAGATCGTGAAAGTCGACTTCCACCAAAACGATAGCCACTATCTCATCGAAAGACGGGACACCTTCGCCTCTATCAAGTGGTATCAGATTTCCAGGTTGCTCGGTGAGATTTACCAGTCTTTCGTAGTATAGATTGCATCTGTTCTTCATACCTACCGTTCACGAAAAAGCCACAAAAAACAAATTAGGGTTAGATCATCATATCCGAACCAATCTGAACCTTTGCATAGTCTTTTCAGTGTTTTGCTTTGTTGAAATTGTGGGTGCATCGTCGTGTCGAGTTGCTGGTCTTAGCGTCTAGTCTTTTAGAGTTTCGAGTTCTAGTCACAGATTGTCACGCCGCCACCGCATCATCTTCATCGCTGCCATATACCTCCACCATAGATCCGCCACCAATCCGAGTCCATATACCACCACCACAGATCCGCCACACCAATCCGAGTCCTTATACATCATCATATATCCGCCTCTCATCCGAGTCCATATACACCATCATATATCCACTACCAATCCGACTCCATATATCACCACCCATATCCGCCTCTAATCCGAGTTCCTTAGGTATTCGGATTGATTTCGAGATCCCTTTGTTTTTTATTTTCGAGTTTCCTTCTTGCCTGAGTCTGGCACGCTTTTCAGAGCACTTTCTAGGCCAAAATTTCAGCGGGTGAAAATATTTTTTCCCTATCATCATTTTAGGCCTTGCGGAGCGTTTTGAGACACACGCCATCATAGTGATTTTTTTCGCAATTTTTGGTCGTCGCAGCCCCGAATCGCTCCAGAAAAAAAAATTACTCAAATTTTTTTCGTGCCTATCCTGTTTATACGTCTTGGGAAGAGTTTTGAGACACTCGCCATTATTGTGATTTTCTGAGCAAAAAAAAAAAGAGCGAAAAAAAAAAAGAGGCGCCAAAAAAAAAAATCAGAGTGTGCTCTTCCCTTGATTACGTGTAACCTCGTGATTTTGTTGGTGTTTTAGGCTCGCGTCTCTAGCACGGTCTAGCCTAGGACCAGCATCGTACCGTCGTTGAGCGTTTTTTTCAACTTTGCATCTCTGAACTGATTATTGCTGACCCCTTTTTGCTACCATAGTTTAAGCCTTCCCAACTCCACATATATCTACGTCGTGTGTTTGACACCACCTCACAATCGCTCTATCCAAGCTTTGAGAGTTTTTGACTACACCGGTTGCCAATCACCACCTGCTGCTGGGTAAGAACTGGTAAGAATTTGAGATTTGCTTGACGGATTTGTGACACACCACCACCACTTCCTAGTAGTCTGTAGGTTCATATTCTTGTGTGTCCTATTACTGCTAACCATGCCAGGATCACAAGCCGACGAGGTCGAATGGGAGGTTATGACCAACAAGGAGCTCCATGATAAATTCCAGCAAATGATGGCTGACCAGGTACAAGACTTCGTGACCAGCCTTGGAGAGGCCATGGAGAAGCTAGATGGATTGGAGAAGACGTTCGAGACGCAGTTGGATGCTAAGTTCAATGAGGTGCTTGCACGTCTACCACCAGCTGCACCGGTCATAACTCAGCAACAACAACAACGTCGGCCGAATTTTGCGGGGCGCACACAACGTGTGCCCCTAGAGGAAGGCCAACATTCTGGTGCCATTCCTACTACTGTGGCTTCTGTGGCTGCTGCTGCTACTACTGTTGATCAGAACGCTGACTACGATGGTGATTACGACGATGAGGGAGAGGTTGCTCCAGCTCAGGCCCAAGGGCAACCACCACCACACGCACCAGGTCGTCCACGTGCCTACGATCGCAATGGTAGGGCTGCACCACCCCCTCAGGTAAAAAATCATGACCATCTCCCTAAACTTAAATTGAATATTCCTACATTTGATGGTAGATATGTTCCGGATATATATCTTACTTGGGAGTTAGAAACAGAACAACGATTTACATGCTTACAATATCCTGAGGATAGACGTGTTACTGCTGCTGTTTGTTCGTTCACTAGTTTTGCTTGTGTTTGGTGGTCTGAACATTGTAGAATACATCACGCTAATATCCCAACTACTTGGGCTGCTTTGAAAACCGCTATGCGTAATCGTTGGGTTCCACCATATTATCAACGTGAATTGCTTCAAAATTTGCAGCGTTTAAGACAAGGAAAAAATTCTGTTGAGGAATATTATCAGGAGTTACAAACTGGCATGATTAGATGTGGTATTGTTGAGGAGAATGAAGCTACGCTTGCACGTTTTATGGGTGGATTAAATAGAGAGATTCAGACTATTCTAGAGTATAAGGAGTATAACACTATCACTCGTTTATTTCATCTTGCTGTAAAAGGTGAACGTGAAGTGCAGGATCGACAGGCATTGGCACGAACTAATTTTTTTGCAGGTCGCACTTCATCATGGACTCCACGTACCTCCTCTACTTCCACACGTCCGGCTGCAGCACCGCCTACGTCAGCCTCCAACTCCAACCGAGATACCAGGAAACAGGCCTCTGTTCCACCCTCCGCGAAGAGCACACCTTCCGGGCCAGCACAGAGCTCTTCTTCTTCCATTGCATCCACAGGGCAAACACATGAGGTTATATGTCGTCGTTGCAAGGGTGGAGGTCACTATGCGAGAGAATGTCCTTCCAAGCGTGTGATGATAGTTACTGAGGATGGTGGATATGACTCCGCTAGTGATTATGATGAGGAGACCCTGGCTCTTATTGTGAGTGAAGAACAAGGTGTAGAGGAGACTGAACAAGAGACACACTACATGGCTGCTGACTACGCTGACAGGTATGAAAGTTTAGTTGCTCAACGTGTTTTGAGTGTGCAGGTTACACAGGCTGAGCAAAATCAGAGGCACAACTTGTTCCATACAAAGGGAGTTGTGAAGGAGCATTCTGTTCGCGTCATCATCGATGGAGGGAGTTGCAACAACTTGGCTAGCATGGAGATGGTGGAGAAGCTTTCTCTAACCACCAGACCACATCCTCATCCTTATTACATCCAACGGTTCAACAACAGTGGCAAGGTTAAGGTAACACATACTGTTCGTGTGCACTTTAGCATTGCTACATATTCTGATTATGTTGATTGTGATGTGGTACCCATGCAAGCATGCTCCGTTTTACTTGGTAGACCCTGGCAATTTGATAAAAATTCTGTACACCATGGTAGGACAAATCAGTATACTCTTGTTCATAAGGATAAAAATATAACTTTGCTTCCTATGTCGCCCGAACATATTATGAAAGATGACATTGCTAGAGCTAGTAAAGCAAAACAGAAGCAAAGTGAGAGTGAAAATCAGATTGTGGCAAAGGAATTTGAGCAACATAATAAGCCTCATAAACAATCATCTAGTGTTATATCTGAAATAAAACTGAAGAGTGGTTGTTTACTTGCCACTAAATCTGATATTACTGATTTGGATGTCACTACATCTGTTTGCTATGCTTTTGTATGCAAAGATGTATTATTTTCATTCGAGGACATGCCTCCCTCTTTGCCTCCTGCTGTCACTAACATTTTGCAGGAGTTCGCTGACGTCTTTCCACAAGACGTGCCACCGGGATTACCACCTATTCGAGGGATTGAGCATCAGATTGACTTAATTCCCGGTGCATCGCTGCCCAACCGTGCGCCATACCGTACCAATCCAGAGGAGACGAAGGAGATTATGTGTCAAGTACAGGAGCTGCTCGACAAAGGTTATATACGTGAATCTCTTTGTCCTTGTGCTGTTCCTATTATTCTAGTGCCCAAAAAGGATGGTACATCGCGTATGTGTGTTGATTGTAGAGGCATTAATAATATTACTATTCGTTATCGCCATCCTATTCCTAGGCTAGATGATATGCTTGATGAATTAAGTGGCTCTACAATTTTCTCCAAAGTTGATTTGCGTAGTGGATACCATCAAATTCGTATGAAATTGGGAGATGAATGGAAAACAGCATTGAAAACTAAGTTTGGATTATATGAGTGGTTAGTCATGCCTTTTGGGTTAACTAATGCACCTAGCACTTTCATGAGATTAATGAACGAGGTTTTACGTGCTTTCATTGGACGATTTGTGGTAGTCTATTTTGATGATATACTGATTTATAGTAGATCTTTGGAGGAACATTTGGAACATTTACGTGCTGTTTTTCTCGCTCTACGTGATGCACGTTTGTTTGGTAACCTTGGGAAGTGCACCTTTTGCACCGACCGAGTTTCTTTTCTTGGCTATGTTGTTACTCCATAGGGAATTGAAGTTGATAAAGCCAAGATTGAAGCTATTGAGAGTTGGCCGCAGCCCAAAACGGTCACACAAGTGAGGAGTTTTCTTGGACTCGCTGGTTTCTATAGGCGTTTTGTGAGGGATTTCAGCACCATTGCTGCACCTCTAAATGAGCTTACAAAGAAGGATGTGCCTTTTATTTGGGGTACCGCACAGGAAGAAGCCTTCACGGTATTGAAAGATAAGTTAACACATGCTCCATTACTCCAACTTCCTAATTTTAATAAGACTTTTGAGCTTGAATGTGATGCCACTGGAATTGGATTAGGAGGTGTGTTATTACAAGATGGTAAACCTGTTGCATACTTTTCTGAAAAATTGAGTGGGCCTAGTCTGAATTATTCTACTTATGATAAGGAATTATATGCTCTTGTTCGGACTTTGGAAACATGGCAACATTATTTATGGCCCAAAGAATTTGTTATACATTCTGATCATGAATCGTTGAAACATATTAAAAGTCAAGCAAAACTGAACCGTAGGCATGCTAAATGGGTTGAATTCATTGAGACTTTCCCTTATGTCATTAAACACAAGAAGGGTAAAGAAAATGTTATTGCTGATGCATTGTCTCGTCGTTATACTATGCTTTCACAACTTGACTTTAAAATATTTGGTTTGGAGACCATCAAAGATCAATATATCCATGATGCCGAATTTCAAGATGTGTTGCAGAATTGTAAAGAAGGGAGAACATGGAACAAGTTCGTCATTAATGATGGATTTGTGTTTCGTGCTAACAAGCTATGCATTCCAGCTAGCTCCATTCGTCTTTTGTTGTTACAGGAGGCGCATGGAGGGGGCTTAATGGGACACTTTGGCGTGAAGAAGACGGAGGACGTACTTGCTACACATTTATTTTGGCCAAAGATGAGACGGGATGTTGAGCGTTTTGTTGCTCGCTGCACTACATGTCAAAAAGCTAAGTCACGACTCAATCCTCATGGTTTATATATGCCTTTGCCTGTACCTATGGTTCCTTGGGAGGATATATCTATGGACTCTGTTTTAGGTTTACCTCGAACAAAGAAGGGGAGGGATAGCATATTTGTTGTCGTGGATAGATTTTCGAAAATGGCACACTTTATACCCTGTCATAAAAGTGATGATGCTGCTAATGTTGCTGATTTGTTCTTTCGTGAAATTATTCGCTTGCATGGTGTGCCAAATACAATTGTTTCAGATCGTGATGTTAAATTTCTTAGCCACTTTTGGAGATGTTTACGGGCTAAATTGGGGACTAAACTGCTTTTTAGTACTACATGTCACCCCCAAACTGATGGACAAACTGAAGTAGTGAATAGATCACTGTCTACTATGCTTAGGGTTGTGTTGAAGAATAACCTGAAAATGTGGGAAGAATGCTTGCCTCGTATTGAAATTGCTTATAATCGTTCACTGCATTCTACAACTAAGATGTGCCCTTTTGAAGTAGTGTATAGTTTCTTACCTCGTGCACCTATTGATTTGTTGCCTCTTCCATCTTCGGAGAAGGTCAATTTTGATGCTAAAGAACGTGCTGAATTGATATTAAAGATGCATGCATTAACTAAGGAGAACATTGAGCGTATGAATGCTAAATATAAACTTGCTGGAGATAAGGGTAGAAAACATGTTGTCTTTGCACCTGGAGATCTTGTTTGGTTACATTTGCGTAAGGATAGGTTTCCTGAATTGCGCAAGTCGAAGCTAATGCCACGTGCTGATGGTCCTTTCAAGGTGTTAGAGAAAATAAATGATAATGCATATAAACTTGAGCTGCCTGCAGATTTTGGGGTTAGTCCCACTTTTAACATTGCAGATTTGAAGCCTTATGTGGGTGAGGATGATGAGCTTCCGTCGAGGACGACTTCAGTTCAAGAAGGGGAGGATGATGAGGACATCCCTACTAGTGTTACACCCACATCCCCACCAGCTACACAGATTGGACCAATTACTAGAGCCCGCGCACGCCAACTAAATTATCAGGTACTTTCGTTTCTTGGAAATCCTTCTAATGTTCATGAACATATGATGCTGCCTAAATTAGATACTTTTGTTTTACTTATGAATGAAGGACCTAGCATGGACAAGAAGGATGGCCATTGGAGCGGGATTAAGCATGGGGAGAAGGTGCGCGCACGGGAAGGAACAACGGAGTTTCCAGTGGTGATTTTCGCACTTTGAAGCCACCATAAGGAGTGCTTGGAGGCTTGGATGAAATATACAAGAGGCCACTTCATAAATTTTGTCCATAGGCTAATATAGGTGTTGCGTCACCTTATTTTTGGGCCAGGCCCATGTAATTTCGAAATACCACTTATTAGGCTATTTTTAGAGTCCGTATGTGTGGGGAAACGGAGTTAGGGCTGGTTTCGGACCCCTCCTCCAAGGGGCCACGAAATCCCCTTCTATTCCCTCATATATACAGCCCTTAGGGCATCGTTTTAGATTTGGGTTTTGTTTAGATTACAAGTTCGCCATAGCTGCAACTTCACGTCCTTCGTTTGTGTTCCACGACCAGACCAAGACGTCTCAGAACCCCACTTCATCAATAAAGCTTTCCTCTTTTATACGCAATATCTAGATTGCGATCTTAGTTTCTTGCTTGTTCTTTGTTTGCGTGCAGGAAATAGACCTTCGGGGTCAGGTTGATCGTGCTCCGGCGTGGTCAATAACCTCTCGGAGTTGGTTTAGCGATTGCTAAGGCGCGACGTCTTCGCACGTTCGTAGTCGGATCATGAAAGTCGACTTCCACCAAAACGATAGCCACCATCTCATCGAAAGACGGGACACCTTCGCCTCTATCACTCCCACTTACCCCTTCGTCCCTAGCACTATATATACTCCTCTTCCACCCCCAAATTAGGGTTAGCTTATGTTTAACATTTGACTTTGTTGAGCATAGCTCCATCTACCTCCTTCTCCCACGGAGTTGACCACCTCTTTGAGAGAAGATCCGAAGTGGATGCCAAGGCCCCATCAAGGGAAGATCCCACGGGATATCAAGACCTCATCTCCCCGGAGTGAGACGACTATCGGTTACTTGTATCTTCTCGTTTGACTTTGGATCTTTGTATCTCGTATGCTTGAGTGGATTTATCGGATGTGTGATCGGAGATTGTTCTTGAGTTCGTGTTTTCTCTTGTGATTTCTCCCTTCTCCTCCTACAAGTGTGAAAAGGTCGACCTACTCGGGTGTGCCCCATATCACACAGTCTAGCCTAGGACCAGCAAAGTACCGTCGTTGTGCGTCTTTTGAACTTTGCTTCTCTGAACTGATTATTGCTGACCCCCTTTTGCTACCATATTATAAGCCTTCCCAGCTCCACATACATCTATGCCGTGGGTTTGACTCTTCCTGGTAATTGCTCTATCCAAGCTTTGAGAGTTTTGACTACAACGGTTGCCGATCACCGCCTGCTGCTTGGTAAGAACTGGTAAGGATTTGAGATTTGCTTGACGGATTTGTGACACACCACCACCACCACCACTTTCAAGTAGTTTGTAGGTTCATATTCTTGTGTGTTCCTATTGCTGCTAACCATGACAGGATCACAAGCCGACGAGATCAACTGGGACAGCATGACGAACAAGGAGCTCCACGATAAATTTCAGCAAATGATGGGTGAACAAGTGCACGACTTGCTGACGAGCCTTGTCGAGGTTATGGAGAAGCTCGATGGTTTGGAGAAGACGGTCGACGCCAAGCCTGATACTAAATTCAATGAGGTGCTTGCCTACCTCCACCACCTGTACCTGTCGTACCTCGGAAACAACAACACCAACAACGCCCAAATTTCGCGGGACGAGCGCGACGTGTGCCTATCAACCAAGACTAAAATTCTGGTGCCATTGCTACTGCTGCAGCTTCGGTGGCTGTTGTTGCTGCTAATACTGTCGTTGAGCAGAATGAGGATTATGATGGTGATTACGATGATGAGGGAGAGGTTGCCCCAGATCAACCCCAGGGCCAACCACCACAACATGCACCAGGTCGTCCACATGGCTACTATCGCAACGGTAGGGCTGCACCACCCCCTCAGGTACGGTATTATGACCATCTCCCTAAACTTAAATTGAATATTTCAGAATTTGAGGGTAGATATGTTCCTGATATATATCTTACTTGGGACCTATAAACAGAACAACGTTTTACATGTTTACAATTTCCTGAGCATAGACGTGTTGCTGCTGTCGTTTGTGCTTTCACTACTGCTTGTGTTTGGTGGTCTGAACATTGTAGAATACATCATGATAATATCCCTACTACTTGGGCTGCTTTGAAAACTGCTATGCATAATCGTTCGGTTCCACCATATTATCAACGTGAATTGCTTCAAAATTTGCAGCGTTTAAGACATGGAAAAAATTCTATAGAGGAATATTATCAGGAATTACAAACTCGCATGATTAGATGTGGTATTGTTGAGGAGAATGAAGCTATGCTTGCACGTTTTATGGGTGGATTGAATAGAGAGATTCAGACTATTCTAGAGTATAAGGAGTATAACAGTATCACTCGTTTATTCCATCTTGCTTACAAAGCTAAATGTGAAGTGTAGGATCGACAGGCAATGGCGAGAACTAATTTTTCTATGGGTCGAGCTTCATCATGGACACCATGTACATCATCTACTTCCACACGTCCTACTATGACACCACTTACTTCAGCCGCCAACTGCAACAGAGATACAAGGAAATAGGCACCGCCACCAGCCACCAGCAAGGGCACACCTTCGGGGCCTACACAGATGATGCAGAGCATCCCATGGTCATCCCCATGGACCCATTTCCTACAAGGCAAGCTCCAAAGGGTCCTATGACAAGATCCCGTGCACGTGCGATCCAAAACGAGGTGACTTTTCTCCTATTGGATTCTCCTTTGGATGTTCATGGAACTTGGATGCTACCTCAAGCGGAGATTCTATGCATGCTCAGGTACCATGAAGTCGGCCTAGAAGATGCTTGGAGTGAAGGACAAGCCCCCATGAAGACGGACACGAAGAAGGATGGACAAGAGCGACAAAAGAAGGCAAGATCACCTTCCAGGCCCTGGACATCCGACCAAGGACCCGGACATCCAGCCCCTGGAGACTGCACCAGCGCCAAGGACCAGCAGCCGAAGCTACAAGTGCCGGACATCCGGCCCCACCCCGGATATATGGCATCCGTCCCCAGAAATCCGGCGAGCTCAAGCCAGAACCGAGCGGGGTCCCGCACCACCAGCCTAGACATCCGGCCCCAAGCTCGGACATGCGGCCTACCCCTGAAGCCCCGGACATCCGGTCCCCAAGCCCGGACATCCGGCCCCTGTGTGGGCAGCCTCGGGCCCGTGTGGCCATGTATCCTCTCCTTCTCCCCTTTTCCCCTAGTACTATATAAGAGACTCCTCCACCTCAAGTTAGGGTTAGCTTATGTTTATCACTTGACTTTGTTGAGCATGGCTCCATCTAATTCCTTCTCCCACGGTGTTGAAGACCTCTTTGAGAGAAGATCCAAAGTGCATGCCAAAGCCCCTATTAAGGGAAGATCCCACGGGATATCAAGACCTCATCTCCTCCGGAGTGAGACGACTATCGGTTACTTGTATCTTCTTGTTTGACTTTGTATCTATGTATCTCTTGTGTTTGAGTGGATTTAGTGGATGTGTGATCAGAGATCGTTCTTGAGTTCGTGTTCTCTCTCGTGATTTCTCCCTTTTCCCCCTCCAAGTGTGAAAAAATCGACACACATGGGTGTGCCCCGTATCATATTGGTATCATGAGCCACGTTGATTCACACCTTGGAGTCCCTCCCTCCACTTTCTAGCCGAATTTTGTTTCGTTTTGACCTAATTTCGAAAATTCCCACAAAAATAGCCCTACCATTTTTCTTGAATTCATTGGATTTGAGGAGATTTTGTTGATTTGGATCCATAGATTTCATTGTGGACAGGTAGATATAGTGTTTCCCCACCATCCCCATCATTTTTCTCCGCCAAATCGCCCAAATTTTGCCAAAACTTTTCGTGTTCATCCCGTAGTTCATAGGATCTTGTCCAGATTGGATCTGGATCGGGCACCCCGGACATCCGGCCCCTAACCCCGGACATCCGGCCCATTTGGCCCGCCCATCTGGCCCCTCCCTCCCTCCACTTTCTAGTCGAATTTTGTTTCATTTTGACCTAATTTCGAAAATTCCCATAAAATAGCCCTACCAAATTTTCTTGAGTTGGATTTGAGGAGATTTTGTTGATTCGAATCCGTGGATTTCGTTGTGGACAGGTAGATCTAGTGTTTCCCCATCATCCCCATCATTTTTCTCCGCCAAATCGCCCAAATTTTGCCAAAAAAATTTGTGTTCATCCCCTAGTTCGTAGGAGCTTGTCCAGATTGGATCTGGATCGGGCACTCCGGACATCCGGCCCCTGACCCCGGGCATCCAACCCTCCGGACATCCGGCCCATTTGGCCCGCACATCCGGCCCCTGGAGGACAGCAAAGCTGTCTTGTCCCAATTTTGGCAGATTTTCTTGGTTTTCCACCATCTCTTCTGCCTCCCTCCGCCATTTCTTCCGCAAACCATTTGCATTTGAGATTTTGAGTCGTGAGAATCGCCACTTCCTAAGGTGTTTCGGCTAATTGGGACTGGTTCTTCACCGACATCGCCACTCATCATCGCCTGGATTGTCGCCAACCACCTCTACATTGACACTACACCATAAGCAAGGACGGTAACCAAGACGACACTCTTGACATATACCCTTGCCATTGCATTGTTACCCCGAGCCCATTTTGCGTTACATGCCTATCGAGACTAGCCATTGAGTATTGCCGGGCCACGCTATGTGTGCACTTTAGTGATACATACTCCGCATAGCTTAAATTGCATGCATATATCATAGTATCATTGTGCATCTTGGTATCTTTTGTGTTCAAGTAGTGCCCGCATACATAATTGATATCTTGGTGTGCACGTCCCGCATTGTGACCATACAATCATCATCGCCAAAGAAACTAGAAGCAAAGCTTTTAAGCAATAGCAAAAGAGCAATTGCATCGCCAATTTTGCATATCATACTTGATCACCTTGGATCACTTGAGCGAGTGACACGTGCCTCACACATACTACATAGCAAGTCGGGAATAGGAAGACACCACGTTTTGTTTCCTATAGGTTGTGCACAAGTTAGTATCACGCCCATTTGAGCAATCGTGCTAGAGTCTCTCTAGTGTTGTTGATGCAGAACATCCCACCATCATCCCCATGGAATCTACACCACCACTACAAGCACCAAGTGGACCTACGACTAGATCTCGAGCGTGTGCCATCGAAACAAAGGTGAACTCCCTCCTCTTTGAGATACACATGGATATCAACGGAACTTGGATGCTACCTCACAACGAAACCCTATGCATCATTAGGCACGAGTAGAGCACCCAAGGAAGGACTAGGAAGGATGAACAAGGCCAAGAGGAGGAATGTCAAGAAGCACGGAACAAGGAGTCCAAGCCGCAGCCAAGAAGCCCAGCTCCAGACTACCCCGTGCGCACGGGCCCAAAAGACCGCGTGCGCACGGGGGTACAAGAAGTCCCTGGACACCCCGTGCGCACGGGCCCAAAAGACCCTGTGCGCACGGGCCCTCTGCTGTAGCCGCTGGACACCCCGTGTGCACGGGCATGTACCGTGCCATGGGATCCCTGATGCGGAGCATCCTACGGACATCACCATGGCAAGAGTCCCTTTGGCAAGTGACACGTGCGACATCTACTTCGAATACATAAAGGTGAATCATCTCCTTTACACGTGCTCACTTGACCACTTCGGGGATGGTATACTACTTGACACTCCTCTCGTGTGCATGCATAGGTATTGTCGGAGCTTCACGGATGACGAGGAGGAGTGCCAGCACCTACGTATGACTACACCATCCGCAAGGGAAGCTTGGAAGCGGAGAAGGAAGAAGAAGCGAGGACAAGTCTCTGGAAGTCCCGGACCTTCCGGCCTGCCCGGAACCTTCGGACTCCGGACCTTCCAGCCTGCCCAGAACTTCCGGCCTCCTCGACCACAACCGACTACGGGCATGCCAAATCTCTGGATAGCCCGGAAGCATCCCGGAACCTCTGAACCCTGGACCTTCCAGCCTCCTCGACTACAGGCGACACCAAGCGTGCCAACTTTCTAGGTAGCCCGGAACCCGGCAGGAACCTGCCCAGAACTTCCGGCGCCCGGAACCTCTGGCCTAGCCCGGAACATCCGGCCTGCGTGTGGGCAGCCACTCGGGCCCGAGGGCCATATACCCATTTCTCAACCCCACTTCGCCCTAGACTATATATACTCCTCCACCTCCTCCATTTTTGGGTTAGCAATGATTTAGCTCATAGATAGATGAGCCTTTGCTCCTTCCACTACCTCTCCCATGGAGTAGATACCTCTATGAGAGAAGACCCCTAGTGGATGTCAAGGCCCCTTGCAAGGGAAGACCCCTAGTGGATTCAAGGCCCCATCTCCCCATGGGATTTGGGATGAACTCTACCATGTATCCTCTTTCCCTTTGTTGTTCTTGTACCCTTGTGGATCTTGTGTGTATGTGAGCATAGTGGATGTGTGATTGAACTTGTTCTTGAGTGTTTCTCTTGTGATTTCCCCCTCGTGTTCTTCGTGTTCTTCGTGTTCAATCACAAATCCACCTCCAATTCATGAAAGATCGACACACACTGGTGTGCCCCGTATCATATTGGTATATCAAGAGACACGTTTCTCACGAATTTGGAGTCCTTCCCTTCGTTTTCTAGCCTAATTTTGTGTGTTTTTGTCCCAATTCGAAAATCCCCATCAAAAAAAGCCTCACCAAATTTTTTGCCATTTGTTGGTTCTTGTGAGATTTTGTTGATTTTGATCCATGGAATTCGTGTTTGGCAAGTAGATCTAGCTTTCCCACCACGAAATCCCCCCAAATTTTCTATTTCCCCATCAATTTTGACCCACGAAATCGAGTTTTTCCGCGCCCGTTCTCAGATCCGGAAACTAGGGTTCGTCCCGGAGTTGTTTTCGCGACCCCCGGAACTTCCGGCATCACCCGGAACTTCCGGCATCACCCGGAACTTCCGGCCCCCGGAACTTTCGGCCCTAGCCCGGTACTTCCGTCCTAACCAGAGAGTTTCCCCTCACTTTCCCGTGACCCCCGGAACTTCCGGTACCCCCCCCCCCCCCCCGAAACTTCCGGCCCTAGGCCAGGAACTTCCGGCCTAACCAGAAACTATGCACAGATTTCAGCTTCAGCCTTTTCACCATTTTGGCAATAACTAATTCATCTGGAGTCCGATTTTGACATTCTTTAGCTCGTTGGAGAGCTATTGACACCCCCCATCCACAAAAATACTTCAAAACCCATTTGACACCATAATGTTTTTTTCCATATTTGGCATCTTTGCCTAGGCCACCACCATAACTTCCGCATAGTTTTCCCACCATACACTTCCGCTACCCTAACCCAATTTTGTTTGAAATTTCGAGTTGCAGTTTCCGTTTCCTAAGGTGTTTCGGCTAATTAGGGATGGTTCTACATTGACAACACCGCCGCCCATCATCGCCATGGCCTCGACATCGACATCAGCCACTTTGCCTTTTGGCACCTTAACCGTAAGCAAGGACGGTAACCTCGACGACATCATTGTCTATTTCCTTGCCATTGCTTTGATCACTTCGAGCCTATTGCGTGCCTTACCCATTGAGACTAGCTAGTAGAGAATTGCCGGGCCACGTTACTTGTGCAGCGTAGTGATACTCTTGTGCCGCATAGCTAGTTTTAGCATGCAAACATCTTGTTATCTACATTGTGCCATAAGTCTCTCCCGTGCATATCCATCATACTTGTCTCATATCTTGGTTCGAGCATCAAGCATAGTGAAGGAAAAAAAAGCAAAAGAAGAAACAACTTTTAAGCAAAAGAGGAGATGCAAAAGAGCTTGTATGCACTAGAAATAGCATTGAGCCATTTTGCATAGTTCATACTCTTGGATCATGCATACATAGCATACTTGGGATTGAAGATGGCACGTTTACTCTTTAGATTGGTGCACAAGCGTGTATCTAGCCCATTTGAGCAATCGAGCTATTATCTCTTCTAGTATCCGTGCAACACGAGCTTTTACCGGGTCTCTCACATTTTGTTCTCATTCCTTGGTTGCGCGGATCCCATTTATCTATTTGTGTGTGTGTTCCTAGTGCCACCATAGCTATTGATCTATTTGCTTTGCAATGCAATTTTGTGAATCTTCCTCAACGTTTTTGATATCTTGGATTAACATTTGCTTGAATTTTGTGCCAGATGTCCTAACCAAGCCACTCGATAAGCTTTACATTGTTGGTGTGAGTGAACAAGTCCGGTACCAATTCCCCTATTTTTTCATTTCACATTGAGTGAAACGGGATACATCCTCAACTTTGGGAACGGTATATTGGTATTGTTTATCTCATTTCCTACCCACCCTTGCTCGAGTCTCGTGATGGATAGGAAAAGCACATCATATTCTTCGGTCTACAACAACAACGACGAGTTCGATGCCATGAAGAAAACCATCGACGCCAAGTTGGATGCTCAAATGGAGGAGCTCAAGGTCCTCATCAACACCGGCAAGAGGTCTTTCTCATCTTCGAGAAGACGCTCAAGTGCACATGCTTCCGAGCTTCCATCTCCGGCAAGATCACCTCGGCATCGACACCATCAACGACATGAAGAAATAACGACGCCAACATCAAGGCGTCCAACAAAGAACAAGTGTGAAGGTCACGAGCTCGACACCAACCACCGCTTGATGACTTCACCACCTACCTTGGCATCTTCGCCAAGCGACTTCAAGGCATCTTTGCCTTTGGATATGCGGCATCTTCGCCGACAAGCACCTCAAGAGAAGCTCCCCAAGCTCAAGACCGCGACTTCCACGAGCTACTACGACTTCGACATTCCATTCTATGGGACTCATGATCCCGAAGAGTACCTCGAGTGGGAGCGCAAGATGGACAGCTACCTCAAGCTTCTTCCAGTCCCTTCCGAAGATCAAGTGAAGTGCGCCACAAGAAACTTCCATTACTACGCATTAACATGGTGGCTTCACACACCTTCGAAGAGCTTAGACATGAGTTGGTCCAAGACGAGGAAATCGTTGCGGCGAGAGTTTGTGCCTTCTACATACACGGAACATCTTCAACGCCAATTGGAGGACACCATACAAGGATCCAAGTCCCTCGATGAGTACTTCATGAAGATGAAGAAAGCCTTGCGGCGAGCCGGTGTGGACGACCCCATTTGGATGAAGTTCCACTTCATGATGGGATTGAACAGCGACATCGCCAGGACTATCTTCCGCAACAACTACGAGTCTCTCGATGACATCTACGTTGGTGCTCTCAAGGCGGAAGAAGCACTCAAGCCCAAGGCTACTCGACCCCGAGCACACTTCGCGACAACCAAGCTCCACGACGACGAGCATGAGGATGGTACCACCAAGATGTCCAAGCCCAACGAGCTCCAAGACGACGCTCCCAAGTCCGACTTCACCGCCATCCCTCTTTGTGGCATTGACGATGCTGAGTCTACCACAACTCTTTTTGAAGACGGTGCGGCGACGACCACAACTACGGAGGGACTCAAGGAACATGCTTTGGAGGCGAGCGACAAGCTGGCGAGCATGGATGATGTTTCCATCGTCGGAGGCGAGAGTGATGATGTGCCATCTTCGGCTTTCATCCACGGCGACAGTGACGAGTTGGTTGAGCATGGGATTTTCCCTTCGACCACGGCGGCGTTTGGTGATGAGTTGAGAGACTTATGCCATCATATTGAGAGTGAGAGTGACTTCACCAATAGCTCCATATATGATGAGTTGCCTCAATTCCCATGTGAGGAGAGCCACAAACCCCACCACTTGAGTGAGATGAGTGACTCCACCATATGTGAGTTTGAGTGCACCTACCTTGAGGGAGTGTGTGAGCAACCACATAGAGAGAGTGAGGTAGTTGATAGGGCATGTGAGGCCATTTCGATTTCTAACAACTTAACCTCTACTCCTATTGTGTCTTCCTCTTTGGTGCTAGGTCCCCTACATGACGACGTGCCTACCCTCGATGATTCCATCCTTCCAATGGGAATGACGATGGCCATGGTGGAATATGATGCACCCCCCACATGGTTCCATTATGATGTTGACCACAAGTTGGTACTTCCCACCTCATCTACATCACATGAGCGGAGCTCTAAAGGTAACATAGGTGAAGCTTCTTTGCTTGTCCCACTAGTGGACTATCTTGACATCGCTTGCTTGCATGATGTTGATCAACTTATGGACACACCACATGCTATGTATTCTTCATGCTTAGATATACCACCAATTTTTTATGAATATGATGATGAGCATGTTGACTTACCTAGTTGTGATGCTATACTCCATAGGATACCATGTGAAAATTCTATTGGTCACATCATGTTCGACAACCTGCTAAACTTGTCATATGCTATGCGTGAAGTTTCCCATATTGCATCTTTGCAATCTCACCGTAGCGACTATGCTTATCCCATAAAAATTACTCCCATTTGCTCATATGGCATAGTGACAAACCCATGGTTATTGGTATTTGTTTTTCTTGTGATGATATTGTCATGCTTCCTTTGCATCATTTGCACAATAATTCTCATATGCCATGCCATGATCACCATGCTTTGGATGTGCATTGTTTTGGATGTTGCCCATACTCTCCATATTATGCCTCCACTATTGCACATGAGGAGACCCCAATAGTTTCCTCATACATGTTAGGAGATTGTGTTCCATCCCATCCATTGCATGATTCCACCCATTGTGTGCACCATCCGCATATCATGAATAACAATGCTCTCGATATTCCAAGTGATGCACTACATATTTCTAGTCTCCATTATGGTATACATAAAAAAAACCTTTCATGATGACATGTTCTTATATCATGCATCTCACTTATTTGAGCATTGGATACTTCGTGCTAACGAACACAAGCACATGCACATCCTCACGGATGATGTGTACATTTACCACGCACACACCTTGTTTCGTATGCCTCATACTTGTGTAGGTACACATGATTCTTCGTCAACCTCACAAGCGCACGAGTTGACGAAAAGAGCTCTAGAGAGCAACGAAGACGTGCGCCACTATGGAGTGCTTACCCTCCACCCACCCTCTTTGCGCAAATACTTCACGCATTTCTTCTACATGGCTCTCACTTGGCTATGGCTTATTTCCCATTACACTTATTATGCCCATATTGCCATGTTCACTTTGCATGATATGTTCATTTCTATGCCTTTGCCATGCATTTGTGACCCATGCCTTGCATCTCACATGTCACTTGATTCTCATATTCGTATGTGTATTAGAAAGGTTGGTGGAGGATTTACTTGATATTGCCATGTTTGCTTGTTGACCCATGTCTATGATGATACTTTGCTCTTGCTTCGTGCTTGCGATATGTCATGTGCATTATTGATGTCCACTATTCGCACACATGACATGATTGCCATGATTACATCTAGTATGTTGCATCTTCGCACTACTAGTTTGCATGACATGATCACTATGCTTGCTTGTGTTGCATCACCGATGTGCTCCTTTTATTCGGTCGATGACAACCATTGTCATGCTTTGCACCTGAGTGATATTGCTTATTGTCATATGTCTCCATATGTTGCCTCTCTCATGCTCAATGCTTTTCCATGTATTGAGTGCAACACTGCTTTTGATCTTGCTAATGAGATTGCCCCCATAGCTTTCTCTCATATTCTTGGAGCTTTTGACATCTTTCATGTGCAACATGCTTTCTTTCCTTCTTTGCACCATATGCCTAGTGCCATCAATATAGCCATTGTTGCATCATATTGTTCATGCACTTTTTATCCTAAGGGTTATGTGCAAGAGAAGAGAACCATCATGATGGATGATGTGTTTGTCTACACTTCACGTGAGTTGATGATTCAAGCTCTTGAGAGCGAGCCTTGCTACACCAACGCGATTCTACATCGCACTTGCTTGTGCATCGGCATTGTGAAGGACGCACAAGGACAAGTTTTCAAGGTGACATCCTTATTGAGCATGGATATTGTGGCTCACCCTACTTGTGTTTCTTGTACCATGACATATATTGGTCATCTTGGACCACTTACTTGCACACATGTTAGTGATATTGCTTTTCTTCATGATTGCCACATTGCCATGCCTCTTGACATATATGCCTTGTGTGTTGCATCCAACTTGTGCATTAATTGCTCTTATCATATGCTTGGTTGCAACAATGTCACTTCTTCACATATGCTATGCCTGAGTGCTTGCTACATGCTTAACTTGATTGCCTCACACATGATGACCAATTGCTTTTTATATTGTGTTGAGTGCCCCACTATCTTCACTACGCCATATGCACATTATGCTTGGATTGCCTTGCACTTTGGCTTGCCCCATGTGTTTAGACACTTCATATTACTTGGTGTTGTTAATGATTCCTATGCTTACCATAGACCTTTTGTTGATTGCTTTGAGCATGCGTGCTATGACCTTGAGGTAGATGCTCGTTCTATCGTCACACATATTTGCATCCCTACCTCACATTTTCATGCTTGTCTCCATGATGCCCTAGATTGTGCTCAATTTGTATGCTTACATGCCATGACGCAATCCATTGTCACACCATATGTTATGCATGATGACAACACTTGTGCGGTGATTCACCACTTGAATGCTTGGTTTGCACTAACGCTAACCATATTTGTTTTTCCAAGTGTTTGTCGTATTTGCTCCTTTTAAAGGAATTACTAGACGGTGCGACATTGGAGAGTGCCCCTTTCGAGTTTGATGATGATGAATGCTTGGTGATCGCCCACTTTTACACGGCGACGCCATCTCTTTCCCATGGTGATTTGGATCTTGATCCGAGGTCGGATCTTTCCCAAGGGGGAGGGGATGATGCGGAGCATCCTACGGACCTCACCATGGCAAGAGTCCATTTGGCAAGTGACACGTGCGACATCTACTTCACATACATAAAGGTGAATCATCTCCTTTACACGTGCTCACTTGACCCCTTCGAGGATGGTATACTACTTGACACTCCTCTCGTGTGCATGCATAGGTATTGTCGGAGCTTCACGGACGACGAGGAGGAGTGCCAGCACCTACGTGCGACTACACCATCTGTGAGGGAAGCTTGGAAGCGATGAAGGAAGAAGAAGCGAGGACAAGTCTCTGGAAGTCCCGGACCTTCCGGCCTGCCCTGAACCTCCGAACCCGGGACCTTCCGGCCTCCTCGACCACAACCGACTACGGCCGTGCCAACTCTCTGGATAGCCCGGAAGCAGCCCGGAACCCGCCCGGAACCTCCGGACCCCGGACCTTCCGGCCTGCACAGAACTTCCGACCTCTTCGACTACAGGCGACACCAGGCGTGCCAACTCTCTGGGTAGCCCGGAACCTGCCCGGGACTTCCAGCGCCCGGAACCTCCGGCCTAGCCCGGAACTTCCGGCCTGCGTGTGGGCAGCCACTCAGGCCCGAGGCCCATGTACCCCTTTCTCACCCCCCACTTCGCCCTAGACTATATATACTCCTCCACCTCCTCCATTTTAGGGTTAGCAATGATTTAGCTCATAGATAGATGAGCCTTTGCTCCTTCCACTACCTCTCCCATGGAGTAGATGCCTCTATGAGAGAAGACCCCTAGTGGATGTCAAGGCCCCTTGCGAGGGAAGATCCCTAGTGGATTCAAGGCCCCATCTCCCCATGGGATTTGGGATGAACTCTACCATGTATCCTCTTTCCCTTTGTTGTTCTTGTACCCTTCTTGTGTGTATGTGAGCATAGTGGATGTGTGATTGGGCTTGTTCTTGAGTGTTTCTCTTGTGATTTCCCCCTCGTGTTCTTTGCGTTCTTCGTGTTCACTCACAAATCCACCTCCAATTCATGAAAGATCGACACACATGGGTGTGCTCCGTATCAACCCCCGTGTGCACGGGGGTTACTTAGGCTGTGCGCACGGGCCTTCCAGGCCAGCCCGCGGGTTTCGGCCCATTTTGCCTCCACTTCGTCCCCTACCTCCTGCTACCTATATATTTGGACCTTGGGTCATTTGTTAGGGTTAGCTTATGCTAGAGATTTATAGAGCATAGCTCCATTCACTTTCCTCATCTCTTTGGAGATGACTTCTCCATGAGAAGATCCTTGTGGATGCCAAGGCCCCTATCCAGGGAAGATCCCTAGTGGATTTCAAGACCCTCCTTTGGAGTGGAATCTACCGGTACTTGTATCCGTTCATTGAACTCATTTCGAGACTCGTGTGTTCGTGTGGATTTAGTGGATGTGTAATTGGAGATTGGGTCTTGAGTGTTTGTGTTCTCTCTTGTGATTTCCCCTCGTTTTACTCCGTGTTCTTCGTGTTCATCCCCAAATCCACCTCCAATTCATGAAAGATCGACGCACACGGGCGCGCCCCGTATCAGTCGTGCAACAAGAGCATTTTCCATGGATTCCACATTTTGGCTCATCCTTGGTTGCACGACCCCACTTTTCTATCCGTGTGTGCGTTTCCGTGTATACTCATCGCTATTGATCTACATTGTCTTACTTGTGAATCTTTTTCAACATTATTGAATCTTATCTTTCGGATTGCTTGAAATTTGTGCCACTATCCTAACCAAGCTCCTCCATAAGCCTTAATTGTGGAGGTGTGAGAAGGACGATCTTCGGTACCAATTCTACTACTTCCGCATTTGCATATTGAGTGATCCTTGATCCATTTTCAAACTTGTGGAACGGTAATTCATATTGTCGTCTCATTCTTCCACTTATATCTACTTGAGTGTTATGGATAGGTCAAGCATCCACAACCCGGCATTTTAGGAACAAGAGGATGACGCAACCGCTTTCATCACCAAGCTACAATTATTCGGAGCGCAAAAGGCAATGCGCCAATCGCGTGACGCCTTGAACGACCGCATCGAGCAACTCGCCACCGACGTACGCAAATCCGAAGTGCGAACAAGGTACTACCTCGACACCAAGCTCTCAAGCCAAATGGAGGAAATTCGCGCCTTGATGGTCAAGCGCGCTTCTTCTACATCTACATCCTCCGGACGGCGCCACTCAATTCGCCACTCATCGGAGTACTCTTTCGGCGAGAGGCCACCTCGAGCATGTCCTCATCACCGCGATGACCGCTCCGGTCCAAGTTCACACCAAGATCGCCAACATCAACCTTCAGAGAATCCATTCCACGACATGGACTAAAAGATCGACTTCGCGAGCGTGCTCGACGTCAACAACAAGAACAAGAAGCATTGGAATAAGAACGCCAACAACAACGCCGTGAAGAAGAACTACGTCAACGCGAAGAACAAGCGCTCGAAGCCCAACGTGCACTCCGAGATGCAACTCGTGCTTTGGAGGAACGCAATCATCAAGCACGTCAAGAACAAGAAGCACTTCGCCGTGAACGACAAGAAGAAGCCAATCGCCAAGAGGAGCACCAAGAAATGCGCAACCACGCGCGTCCACCTCGTCGCTGTCCTCAAGCTCATCATGAAGAATCCGTGGACGAAGATGAACAAGGACAAGAACATCGTCAACAAGCCCACGGAAACGAGGCTCCGCATCCAAGAAATAGACTTCGGCATCACCACCACAATGATGAACAACGCTTCGGCAAGCTCAAGTTCACAATGCCAAAGTTCTTCGGAAGCAATGATCCCGAAGATTACCTATCATGGGCACTCAAAATTGACGAGATTTTTCGCCTCCACAACTATGTCAAAGAGAAGAAGATAGCTATGGCTTCACTTGAGTTCCACGACTACGTTCTAATTTGGTGGGAGCAAGTGATTGAACGAAGAAGAGAAAGAGGTGATACTCCTATCAACACTTGGGCCCAAATGAAGGATCTCATGAGAGCTCGTTTTGTGCCAACACACTACAATCGGGATCTCTTCAAGAAGCTACAACAACTCAAGCAAGGTACCAAATCGATAGAAGACTACTATCAAGAGATGGAAATCGCAATGATCCAAGCCAATGTCAAGGAAAACGACGAGCAAACAATGGCACATTCCTTGAATTGCCTCAACTACCAAGTCAAGAAAATCACGGACTTCCAACCATACTCCAACTTACTTGAACTCGTGCATCAAGCGACCAAAGCGGAACGCCAAGTTCAAGATGACTACAAGTACTCCAAGTTCTCTTCCAAGACCTACGGTTCAAGTGCTCAAGCTACTACGACAACGATCCCTTCGACTACGAAATCTACAACACCTACCGGCAACAAGTCAAGCTACAAGGACAAGACGACTTCGTCAAGCCGACCAACTACAAGCACCTACAAATCAAGAGCTTCATCCTCTACACCGACACCGGATGCTACCGCTAAATCAAGCTCAATCAAGTGTTTCACGTGCGAAGGCTGAGGCCACAAGACTTACGAGTGTCCAACAAAACGCACCATGATCCTTCAAGACAATGGCACCTACGACTCTATGAGTGACGGCGAGATGGAAGCATTGGAGCACGTGGCCATGCATCGTCAAGTCAATGAAGATGAAGATTCGCAAATCTTTTGCGACAACGATCCGAGCCCCGCTCTCGTTGTCTCCAAGGTTTTGACGCTTCAACAACAAGAAGACGAGGACCAACGTTGCCACATCTTCCATACCAAGGCGGGCATCCAAGGAAAATCCGTCAAGGTCATCATCGACGGCGGAAGTTGCCACAATTTGGCAAGTGAGGACCTTTGTTCCAAGCTCCAATTGGTAAAGAAGAAGCACCCTCCCCCCTACAAGGTCCAATGGCTAAGTGATTCCGGCACTCTCCAAGTTGAACACACCATGAAAGTTTCCTTCAAGATAGGTGCTTATGAAGACACCTTGGAGTGTGATGTCGTTCCCATGTGTCGGTGCACTAGGACTGGGGTACCCAGTGCCCCTGACTTATGCACAGGCAGTAGTAGCAGAACTCATCAACATAAATACAATCCAAACCAGATAAGCCGCTCTACGTGAGATCAAGGAGCACATCAAGAAGACGAAACCAGCATTGAAGACCAAGACTCCGGCAGAAGCAACCTACGCAGGCTAAGCAACGCCGACAAGGTCGATGCAACGGCCCAGAACGGGCCCGAACCACGCCAGTCACGTCCCCGGTGCCTGTCGGGGACCGAGGCGCACACATCTTCATGAAGACCCGGCAAGCCATCCCCCGGCAGGTGCGAGCCGATCGGCCACCGCTCCACCGCATCGTAACGCCAGTCATATGTCGATGCGGTGTCGATCCCTCAGGTGGCTAAGTGGCTCTCGCTAAGTACATGGCGACTCACTCGGAGACAAATTATGCCCATCTGGCACCCGTTTAGAGGAGTGTCAAGATATTGAGCAATGGTTAGCTAAAGCGGTGGTAGAAGCCTGCCGGGGATGCATCCCCGCACGCCACCTAGGTTAGCATTTATGGTATTTTGTCCTAAGTGCCAGAGTTAGGTATGATAGCACTGTTGGCTATCTAATCACTAAATAATGTCTGTTTTGCCAGTGTGGTTGCCCCTTGAGCTATAAAAGGAGGCCCAAGGCAACCTAGCTAAAGATTCGGACCTTTGGGCACTTGTACTCACGTAGCAGCTCCCCCGAAGGCAACCTTGCCGGGTTTGAGCGCTGCGTGTGCTTCGTGTTCCCCCGATCAATCCACCAAAGCAGTAGGGTTTTATGCTTCCCAGTGGCCCGAACCTGGGTAAAACACCAGCGTCTCGTCGTCGTGCTGCCTCACCACCTCTGCTCTTTGTGCAACGTGACCTCACCCCCGCCGAACCAAAAAGGGGCCCGTGGCCCCATAGGTGATCGTGTGCATCGTGATCTGACATCTTTGGCGTGCCAGGTAGGTGGAACGTCATTTGCGCAAATCTAAGATCGTGAGCGGCGTGTCGATCTTCATCGCTGTCTTCTTCATCTATGGCTCCCAAGAGGAAGACCGGCACGACCGCGCACCTCTCCACTTCGAAGGCCCCCTCGCACGCGGCTGCAGACATCGTTAACACCGCGGCGGCGACGAGTGAGGTGGGCGTCGTGGGTGACGCGACTGGCGCAGGCGGCGCCACTGGGGTGTCCCCCACGGCCGAAGCTGAAGCGGGGAACGCTGAAGAGGAGCAACAACAGCAACATTTTGGCGAGCTCGGTCCTAGTGCCGCGGGAGGACGAAACATTCAGTCTCCACCTCCCCGCCGCACTGGTGGCCGTGGCCGCAGCAGCGGCGCCCCATTTGGGGCAAGCCGTGATCTTCCAGCTGCGCCTGTCACAGGTGCGGCTGCTGGGCGCGCGCCTCACTCAGAGCAAGACAAAGCGCAACCGGACCGTAGACCCACAAGTTCGACCTCCTCCACGTCAGACCACCCCGACGATTGGAGCACGGCGACAAGAATGCGGCGACGCCCCTCTTCGTTCCACCAGGAGTCGAGCGACGTCGCGATCCGCCTCTCTAGCCATGCCGGCCACAGCAGCGGAAGCGATGGGGTGGGCCCAGCTGCTGTTAAATTTCCCGTCGGTGGTTGACAAGATGGACGAGTGGAGAGCCACCATCCAGAATTTGATCGGCTTCGTCGAAGCCAGCAAATTGCAGCATGCAGAGCCGTCGCGATGCACGCAGACGGTGACGGCGGCCCAGGCTGACGGTTATGTCGAGGGGGCCGTGCCAACGGTGCAAACCCCTCCGCGACAACAGACCCAGAGGCAACCACAACGAGCTCCACATGCCGACGAGCCCGACGAAGCATCTATGGCCTCATCCGGCCGGCAGAGGGAAGATGCGCGCGTCACCATAAAGCGACGCCGGGAAGCACACCGCCAATCCGACAGGCGCAACGGCCCAGATGCTGGCGACCCCGTGCCCAGTGCTGGAGGGTACCTGCCTTATGAGGTTGGGTGCCCTGCCTTCACTCGCCAGCTGCGACAGGTCCGCTGGCCATCAGCCCGAGCTTTCAAGCCTAAACTGATGGAGAAATACGACGGGAAGCTAAACACGGCGGAATTCCTGGGCATCTATACGATAGCCATTCAAGCCGCCAGGGGAAGAGATGAGAAGGTGCTCGCCAACTATTTCCCTTTGGCGCTCAAGCCAAATGTGAGATCGTGGCTGATGCGCCTGCTGGAGAACTCTATTTCGTCATGGGCTAACTTGTGCAACGAGTTTGTCGGCGCATTCACAGGTGGCCACCAGGAGCCAGGACAGCCTAGTGACCTACAAGTCCTTCCGCAGAAGGAGGGAGAAACCTTGCGGAAGTACATCCAGAGATTCAGTCAAGTACACCGTAATATTCCCGAGATACACCCCGCAGCCGTGATTGCCGCGTTCCATTCAAACGTGCGCAACAGGAGGATGCGGGCCAAGATGAATGTTAGAGACCGTCAATGAGTTGTACACATTGGCGGACAAGTGTGCTCATGCCGAGGAAGGAAGGCGACTCCCCGGAGAGGAGGCTGGCGTCGAAGTCGACTCATATGACGATGATGATGCCCCTGGCCTGAAGGGGAAAAGCCAAAGGCGCAATAAGGAGCGTAAGGGAAAGGCAGGGTTGGCTGTTGAGAAATCTGGTAATCTCAGTGCCGACAAGAAGGCCAAGGCCGAGGCCCCCAGCAAGGGAGCTGTCGCGTGTGCTGATTGCCGGGAGGCCGCGGTGGCAGAGAAAACCGGAAAATCCGACGGGCCATACTGCAAAATCCACCGCACCAAAGGTCATGATCTCCAAGAATGCCGCCAAGTTGAGCAGCTTGCTAAGAAGCAGAAGGCTGAATACGAGAAGCGTGACAAGGAGAGAGGCCAAGATGGTGTTGCCGGGAAGGGCCGTGGTGGTAGAGGGGGCCACCGCGGCAAGGCCCCGCGGCAGAAGGAAAAACCTGCTAGAGGTCGTGAGAAGAAAGAAGGAGATGATATGAGTGATGATGAGGATGATGAAATAGAGTCCAGTGCTCGAGAGTTCCAGAAGGCAACTGAAGCCATGTGTGTTGACGGGGGTGCGTCTTTGCATTCCTCTCATCGCCAGCTCAAGCAGTGGGTGCGTGAGATCAACGCCATGGAGCCAGCTGCAGAGTCCAGAAGTCCACTAAAATGGTCCCGCACGTCTATCATCTTTGACGAAGAGGATCATCCTGACCGCATCATTGCGGTCGGATGTTTGTCGTTGTTGGTCTCCCCAACAATCCGCAACCTCAAAGTAACCAAGATGTTAGTTGACGGCGGGGCGGGGTTGAACTTAATCTCCCCTAAGGTGGTTGAAAATCTGCAGATCCCTGACGAAGAGCTCAAAGCTACGGGTACGTTCTAAGGAATCAACCCCGGCAGGAGCCGACCCAAGGGAAAGATCACTTTGCATGTGACGTTTGGCAGGGAGTTGAACTACCGGACTGAGAAGGTGGCATTTGATGTGGTCGAACTCCCTCTGCCTTACAATGAAATTCTTGGTCGCCCAGCTTTGGCAAAATTCATGGCAGCATCCCACTATGCTTACAACACTTTGAAGATGTCAGGGCCCATGGGAATCATCTCCATTCCATCTGATAAGAAGGATGTAGTTATATGTGTGGACAAGATGTATCGAGACGCGGTAGCAGCTGAGGTTGCGGAAACCCCAGCTCCCGCCAAGGAATCGAAGAAGGGGAAGAAGTCTAGCAGAGACGCCGGCAAGGACTCCGAGAAGCGCGCCTCTTCAGAGTCGCTGCACCCGTCGATGACCTGCCGAAAAGTTCCACTAGCAAGAGATCCAAGGTCACCTATCCTGCGACGAAGAAGGTCCCGGCAGAGCAGGATGGCGCTGATGGTACGTTTACCATCAGTGCCACCCTTTATGACAAATAGGAAAACGCGCTCATTGCCTTCCTGTGGGCGAATGTCGATGTGTTTGCTTGGCAACCATCTGACATCCCCGGTGTTCCCAGGGAGGTAATTGAGCACCACCTTGCTGTCTGCCCTCATTTCAGGCCCGTCAAGCAAAAAGCTAGAAAGCAAGCCGTGGAGCGGCAACAGTTCATCGCCGAGGAGATCAAGAAGCTCGAAGCAGCCGGTTTGGTCAGAGGAGTGTTGCATCCAACTTGGTTAGCCAACCCGGTAGTGGTGCGCAAGTGTAACGCCCAAGATGCGATCCTATCCTTATTTTGGCACAAGGGCCTCCACAGGGATAGAAGCGCATCTCGTCGTTTCGCAAGAATGGATATCATTACAAGTACATGTAAAGAAGAGATGAGTATATGGAATTGGCTTCCACTCGCCACAAGCTAAATCAAGATCACATCAATAGAAAAACATATACAGTCATCATACAGAAGAGCAGGGTCCGGCTACGGACGAAAAAAACGATAAAATGACATCCATCCTTGCTATCCCAGGCTGCCGCCTGGAACCCATCCTATGATCGATGAAGAAGAAGAAGAACTCCAAATCAAACAAGCATCGCTTTCGCGTCAAAGCATCGCATTACCTGTACCTGCAACTATTGTTGTAGTAATCTGTGAGCCACAGGGGACTCAGCAATCTCATTTCCAAGGGTAACAAGACTATTAAAGCATAATGGGTGAGTTATGGTTAAGTGGTGAGGCTGCAGCAAGCACTAAGCATTTCTTTGAGTGGCTAACTTGCGAGTACAAGAATAAGGGGGGATGATCGTCGCATAAACGGATGTGAACTAGTAATGATCTCTAAGAGATCCTGAACACCTACTTACAAACAAACATAACCCCACCGAGTTCTCTCTCGGTTCAGAAATCACGAGAAGAGACAGTCACGGTTACGCACACGGTTGGTGTATTTTATTTGAGTTTACTTCAAGTTTGCTATGACCGGGTGTTAAACAAAGTTTCCAAGTTGCCACGTAACCGCGGGCACTGCTTTCTGAAAGATTTAACCCTGCAGGGGTGCTCCAACTCATCCATCACAAACTAACCACACACCGCGGGAATAACCTCGACCACGAATCCCGTGATTTCCTAGGCAATTCCGTTGGAAAACCTCAACCTCGAGATAGCCCGAAGTATTCTCGGAATTCCTCGCGCAAGACATTCGAGAAAGGTAAAACAAGTCCAGCAAGACCGCCGGACGTGCCGACAATCCCGATAGGAGCCGCGTATCTCGTTCTCAGGGCACGGCAGATAAGCGACGCGTACGGTGGCCTGATAGACATCACCCAAGTTGCCCTGGGGTGCCCCGCACTGTGCTCTGTTTTGGACCAGCACCATCAGGACTAGCCCCCTATATTTTGTTGGATAACGAACCTCGGGTAGCGCTAACTCCCTATGCGTCAAGTTAATTATTAGAATTATTATGTTGGACAAATGTAGTACCAAAGTTGGGCCTTGCCAGACAAGTTTTATCCTAAAACGAAAATCAAGGGGGTCCCCATAACAACCCAGAGCATGTTAGGAGCGCTCAATATGGAACATAACACCGGTTCACAAGTAATTAGGGCAGCAAGAGTGGAACAAAACACCGAGCAAAAGGCCAAGCCTTCCACCCATTACCAAGTATATATGTGCATTAAATTAAATAGCAATAATATTGTGATATAACAAAAGGATATCAATGTTGGCACATGGAAACAATTGCACCTGCAACTAGCAACACTATACGAAGGGCTGAGCAAGCGGTAACATAGCCAAACAATGTTTTGCGGGGATGTGGAGGGGTTAGTGGTTTTTCATGGCAATTTGGGAGGCTAGACAACAAGTGGTAGGTAGGGAGACAGCGATAGAAACGAGACAACTAGCATGGCAATGATAGTAATGGTATCCAGGGAAATGATCATCTTGCCTAAGATCCCGCTTGGAAGAAGAACGCATCCATGAAGTAGACGAACCAACGTAGTCGAACGAATCCTCACACTCCGAACGCTTTCGGAACTCTATCGAGAAGAAGCAATCCGGAAACAACAATGAACACATGATAAACACCACAACATATGCATGACATGATGCGCAAGCAACGATGATTCATGTCAAGTTTAAATATGCAAGGCATGGCATGGCAAGATGCAACAGTCAAACACTACACATTAAGTGAAGCTCAATATGCAACGATTGCATATTGACGAAACTCCACGTTTGAATCATTTAGTTCACTCTCGTTTAGGTACTCGTCAATATTAAATGTTGTTTAACATGGATGGTCATGACATAACGTGAAGATGGAATTAAGCAATTTTAAATGGAGAGGGAGAACATACATACAACAAAATAATAACTCTCCATATTATGATAAATGTGGTTAATGTTGTTTAACTAAACAATCCTTTGAATGTTGCTTATCATGGAAAGAGGTGAAACATGAACAACTACATCAACTAGGCATTTAAATGAGGCCGGAAGCAACATATAGCATTTCCGAAACGACCTCATATGCATATTATGAATTTGGTCCAGATATGTCCTAAGCATATTTTATAGTTGTTAAAAAGCAATATAAAGTGTGCCATGAGATTCTACACGTTTTTCTAGTCAAGTTACATATGTGGATCATTTTAAACGGAGCTACGATTATTTAGTTATGTTAAAAACCGTTTTAACATGGCATATATGCAAATTAATGCAAATAGCAAGGTTACATATTTTTATCATGGATGAAAGTTGGATATTCTTAATCTAAATGAAATTCTGTACATTTTACATATATGACGTGTTTTAATCCGATGCACGGTTGTTTATGTAATAACATATTAAAACACAACATTTGTAATATATGCAATGCAAGTGAATAAAATAGCTAAATCCTCACAGCATAAAAAAATATACACGTGCCTGATTGCAACACTCTGCAGAGGCCCAGTAGGATTTGGCCCAAGTGTGTGCGCTGAGTGTGTGTGCAAGATTTAATACAGAAAACAGCAGGAAAAAGAAAAAGATGGAGGAACCTGGGATCGAACCCAGGACCTCTTAGGCGTGTGCTACTCTAGTTAGCCAGTTGATCTACGATGGCACTAATGATAAAGCCTGGAGTCTCGACTATGAACTATCCCAATCGCTGACCGAACCAATCTGAAAGTGCAAAACTGATTGGCCCGCAAGTTAACGAAAAAAAAGGCAAAGCAAATACGGGCGCGCCTGGGATTCGAACCACAGACCGCCTAGATGAGCATCTCGCTCCGTTGTCAGACGGGCTAGGATCAGGTTCTGGTCTGGTGGCGCTTTGACCGAACAAGAGATGACGGGGAGATGGAGGCTCACCTCGGGCCAGATCGGGCCAGTGGTGGAGCTGGGAAAGCAGGCCGGCTGAGACGCTGCGCTGCCCACGAGCGCACGCGCTCGACCGAGCGGGACGCAGGTGCGTCGGCCTCGTGCTCCTCGGGCCGTCGGGCGGCGCGGGGCTGGCCTCTGGCACGCGAGGGAGAGGGAGGACGAGGCCTGCGGGAGAAGAGCTTGGGGACGAGCTGCGCTCTCATCCGGCGCTCGAGCTCCTGGCGACGAGGAACAACAGAAGAGCGGTGGCCATGGCTTCTGTCCATTCCTGAGAAGAAGAATGAGAGAGAGATGATGAGACATAGAGAGTGGCAAAGGAGGACGGGAAGAGAGCACGGGAGGTCGGGGGGCTCATCTGCTGGTGTCCTGCTGTCGTCGCAAGGGAGAGGGGTCCGACGGGGCCGGCCTGGAGCAAAGAGCTTGAGCTCCTCTGGTTCGACTCGGGCGCGAGGAGGCTATGGTGGCGAGGATGCGGACGAGGAGCTGTGAGTGGGCGCGGCTGCGGCGTTGGGCATCTGCGGGCACTCGGACGTGTCCATGGAGGTGGGGATGCTAGCTGATTGGCTTGGCCTGGAAAACAGGGAGGTGGTCGGAGGCTACGATTGGAGGCCAAGAGGATTTTTGGATCGGGGGCTCGGGCATCTGGTTGGTTTGAGGTGGATCGGGCGGAGATCCCGAGGAAGGAGGAGGTTGGTTGGGTGGCGGCGCGGGCGATGGGAATGAGTGGATGGGACAGGTTAGGCTAGGGTTTTACCTGCTATTTAAAGCAGATGGATACGGGTAGGGGCTATCTTGTCCCTACGATCATAATCAGATGGTTGAGAAAAAATATGTTAGGGAGACCAATTGGAAAACCGATGATGGTTTGGGGTATTTCGGGGATGATCTGGACCCAACGGTCATGACCGTACATTTCGGGTTCGGGGAAGTTTTTCGGACTAGGTTGCAAGTGGATCGGTGCACTGTGCAGAGAGGCTAGGTGGAGATGAGAGGGAAAACGAGCAATGCGGCGACAGTTTGAAAACCAAAAAGTGTCGAACGATTTGACCGGCTACAGTGCCGCTATCGGTTTAACGGTTCGGGTATTAACGGGCTCCGCTTGCGACGACAATTGGCAAGCGGTCTACCTACATTATAATAAGACCGCACGCCAACTTTCAACCCAATCCGAGAATGTTTTATACGCGATTTTAAAAGAAATTGCGGTGCCGCGGGCGCGCGTGTGTGTGGTTGGACTCGAAACGGACAACGACATGAACTGAGAGAACCGGCGAATATGAACAAATGCAAGTTTTTGAAAAATTTATGGCACAGAGTGCCGATGCAATGCAGATGATGCGATGATGAATGCGACAACCAAACGAAACACACGATGATGACGAAATGAAATGGGAATCTTCTGGAGCGTCGGTCTCGGGCTGTTACAACTCTCCTGCACTTACAAGAGATCTCGCCCCGAGATCATAGAATGAGAAGGAGAAGAGAAAGAGCAAGAGGAAGAGGTGAAACTTAGTTGCTTCTTTGGAAAATGAGTGAAACCAACAAAACTTAGAGGTTGCGAATCGATGAAGAATGGCATGATGAACAAGCAAGAATTCAACAAAAATTTGGGTAGCACTTCGGTGGAAAAGAGAAGCAACACTTGATAAGATGGAAGAACTTCAAAAGAAGACACCACACTCCGGTTAATGGATAGACAAGGAAATGAACATGATCTTGACAAACCAAGATGATGGAATTAATAGAGCAACATCACAATGCCTCCGGAACAAAAGAATAGAAGCCAGATCATTGGAAAGAAAAGAACGGAGAAGAAAATGACAATTCCTACCACACTTGAATTTGAAAATCATCCTTACAAAGAAGGATTGATCGGAGTTGTTGGAACATCAACACGTAAAGAACAGGCTAGTTGTGGGCTCATGGAAAACATCTCAAAATTATGAGGTGACAACCAGCCATCAACAAAAACAAAGATTGCTTGCGAGCATCAAGATATGCAAAACTTCTTTCACCAAGAAGTTACCTTGAGAACTTGGATCATTCATAAGAATCGTTAGGAAATGCTTTTGGTGAAGTCCAATCCAAGACAACTCGAAGAAAGAAATGATGGGTTTACATATCTCGTCCTTGACAAATTCTCTTCGAGACTCCTCATGAAATAAGAATGCTATAACATCATCCAAAAAGATAAGGGAGAACGAATAGCACCTCGGGATGCAAGACGAATGATACTTGAGCCTCTCCAACAAGAATATTGAAGAATACTTCGAGAATGAAGAAAATTCTTGACGAACCACCGTGAAGAACTCCTTGGAGAACACCGGAATGAAAGGAAGATAGAAAATAATTGAAGGTTGAAAAAGAACAAGATTTAGGCCATGTAAATATTTTAGATCAAGCTTCACGACGAGATACTTGAGAGAAAAAAAACTTAGAACTCCGGAAAAGAAAAGATAAGCAACTAGAACCGAGAATTTGATATCCTAAACAACTCCGGAAGAAGGATTGAAATCACCTCGATGAAACAAGAATAAGAATTATGTTATCATTATCCTTCATCAAGTTAAATTGATGACAAGCCGCATTTTAGGCATAACACTTATTCTTCTTTAAAAAATTCGAGAGAGAAAGCACAGACTTGAAGAATTCTTGAACGAATCGCCGGTAAGAATTGCAAATGAATGGGGATACTATGAATGAATGGGAATACATGAGAACAAAGAGATCATGATCTGTCTAGCAGAAAACTTCAACAAGGCACCGGAATAATTGAGATACGAACGAAGAGACAACAATTGAGAAGAATTTGAGAACGAAAGCTGAAAGCTGAGAACGAAGAAATCTTTTGAAATGATGGCCTTCGGAGGATCGAGAAATGAACACAACTCTGAAATTCTCCGGATAGATATGGAAGGATTTTTCTCATGATCGAAAACAATTGGAGAGGAAGACAACAAGCTAGAAACACAACATTTCATGAGAACGGATAAGGATTTAAGAGACACTCTCATTCGGTCTTCAAGCTGAGAATGATGACGAGAAACAACATCAAGAATTACTGAGCCACTCCGAAATAATGAATAAGGAAAGGTTGAGCCAATGATGAAAATGATTTAGAAGCGATCTTCGAGAAGGAATATGACTGATGAAATTCATTCTTACGTCATATTGAAAAGAACTTGATATCTCCGGGAAAGCTTAGAAGAGCCAGGTAAGATCCTGGGAAAAACCTGTGCGTTATGGGCCCACTCAAAGGAAAACACCGTTGAAATGATTGCTTAGGAAGAGAGATTGCACCGGTGCAAATGAAAACTTGATGAGGTGAGAACCTCAAAATAATTGAAAGGATTTGGACGGAAACACGAATCTTCTGAGATATCTTCAGCACTTCGGAAAAAAAGAAAGAGGCTTGGCTAAGAATTTCCAACATGGGGAATCATATAACGAATGATAAGGATATGATGAACACCGAGAGGTTGAATTGAATCCATTGGAAAAGAAAACAAAGATGAAGACTAAGAAATGATGAACTTGAGCACTTGAGCATCGTCACCACGAATCACCGGATACATCACGGAAGAGAAGATAGCGGAAGCATCACATGAATAGAAAAGGCACTTGAATGAGAATTTAATTATTGACGAAAAAGGGTGGGGGGGGGGGAACAAGGACAACTCAGATAGATGAAAAGAACTCCGGAAGAAATAAGAGGATAGATCTTGCTAATATTGGAAGGAATTCAATTTACTTGAAGAGCAGCACTCGGATGGAAAGGAATTACATGACAACTCCGGTTGAACAAAAGGATTAGCATTCCCATAAAAATATGAGAACACCACTTAGAAAAGATATGAAATCACCACTTGACATCGAAGCAACTCGAATTACCACACTCTAACAAAACCAAAGGATAAGGCTTTCGAATTAAGCCAGAAACAAATACATAACCCATTTGCATTTGCTGGAAGGATAATCCTAGGTAACTACTTGACTTCCCACCTAAGAACTTCCGAAATCTTTCTGGTTATGCAATCTGGTCCAATGGATACATGGATAAATTACTGAATAAAACACTCAACTCCTAGCAATAATACTACCCACCGTGTATCACATCCGTCAACACACAACCAGAGAAACCTCGGAAACTCATCTACCTTAGACCCTCGTAATCACAACGATACTAAACATGGCAGTACATGTGATCCCGCTCCCCAGTACTGGGTGCCGCCACACTCTTCGCACCACGAATAGTATTGAAGCAATTTCGAACATCCGCGTCCTGGGATACTATGGAAACTGAATGATAGCGATGTGTCAAGAACCCCTTGGAGCTCAACTCCCCAGGTCCAATCCATACGTACGGGAGGCACCCAGAACAGAGTTCCGGTCACATCGACATCATAGAGGTTCCAAAATACCCGCGTGATCCTAAAACAAAATTGAGTGAGAAGAGGGTAGAATTAAAATTCCTACATTAGGATTCCTCACCAGAGCATAGAAGAGGAGTAAAAAAAATCCTACCCTCCGATATAACTAGACTCAAAATAGTTTTTTAACTAGACTCGACTCGGCCAAAGTTCGATCAACCAAGGGGGCTCCTAGGTCGGTACAGGCTCTGATACCAACTTGTAACGCCCAAGATACTACTATCCTATCCTTATTTTGGCACGAGGACCTCGATAGGGATAGAAGCGCATCTCGTCGTTTCGCGAGAATGGATGTCATTACAAGTACATGTAAACAAGAGATGAGTATATGGAATTGGCTTACACTCGCCACAAGCTAAATCAAGATCACATCAATACAACAACATATACAATCATCATACAGAAGAGCAGGGTCCGACAACGGACGAAACAAACGATAAAATGACATCCATCCTTGCTATCCCAGGCTGCCGCCTGGAACCCATCCTATGATCGATGAAGAAGAAGAAGAAGAACTCCAAATCAAACAAGCATCGCTCTCGCGTCAAAGCATCGCATTACCTGTACCTGCAACTATTGTTGCAGTAATCTGTGAGCCACAGGGGACTCGGCAATCTCATTTCCAAGGATAACAAGACTATTAAAGCTTAATGGATGAGTTATGGTTAAGTGGTGAGGCTGCAGCAAGCACTAAGCATTTCTTTGAGTGGCTAACTTACGAGTACAAGAATAAGGGGGGATGATCGTCGCATAAATGGACATGAACTAGTAATGATCTCTAAGAGATCCTGAACACCTACTTACGAACAAACATAACCCCACCGTGTTCTCTCTCGGTTCAGAAATAACGAGAAGAGACAGTCACGGTTACGCACACGGTTGGTGTATTTTTTTTGAGTTTACTTCAAGTTTGCTATGACCGGGTGTTAAACAAAGTTTCCAAGTTGCCACGTAACCATGGGCACGGCTTTCCGAAAGATTTAACCCTGCAGGAATAACCACAAACTAACCATAACCCCATCCTTGCTATTCCAACTCATCCATCACAAACTAACCACACACCGCGGGAATAACCTCGACCACGAATCCCGTGATTTCCTAGGCAATTCCGTTGGAAAACCTCAACCTCAAGATAGCCCGAAGTATTCTCGGAATTCCTCGCGCAAGACATTCGAGAAAGGTAAAATAAGTCCAGCAAGACCGCCCGACATGCCGACAATCCCGATAGGAGCCGCGTATCTCATTCTCAGGGCACGGCAGATAAGCGACGCGTATGGTGGCCTGAGAGACATCACCCAAGTTGCCCTAGGGTGCCCCGCACGGTGCTCTGTTTTGGACCAGCACCATCAGCACTGGCCCCCATGTATTACGTTGGATAATGAACCTCGGGTAGTGCTAACTCCCTATGCGTCAAGTTAATTATTAGAATTTTTATGTTGGACAAATGTAGGACCAAAGTTGGGCCTTGCCAGACAAGTTTTATCCTAAAACGAAAATCAAGGGGGTCCCCATAACAACCCCGAGTATGTTAGGAGCCCTCAATATGGAACATAAGACCGGTTCACAAGTAACTAGGGCGGCAAGAGTGGAACAAAACACCGAGCAAAAGGCCAAGCCTTCCACCCTTTACCAAGTATATATGTGCATTAAATTAAATAGCAATAATGTTGTGATATAACAAAAGGATATCCATGTTGGCACATGGAAACAATTGCACCTGCAACTAGCAACACTATAAGAAGGGTTGAGCAAGCGGTAACATAGCCAAACAATGTTTTGCTGGGATGTGGAGGGGTTAGAGGATTTTCATGGCAATTTGGGAGGCTAGACAACAAGTGGTTGGTAGCGAGACAGCGATAGAAACTAGACAACTAGCATGGCAATGATAGTAAGGGTATCCAGGGAAATGATCATCTTGCCTGAGATCCCGCTTGGAAGAAGAACGCATCCGTGAAGTAGACGAACCAACGTAGTCGAACGAATCCTCACACAGCGAATGCTTTCGGAACTCTATCGAGAAGAAGCAATCCGGAAACAACAATCAACACATGATAAACACCACAACATATGCATGACATGATGCGCAAGCAATGATGATGCATGTCAAGTTTAAATATGCAAGGCATGGCATGGCAAGATGCAAGAGCCAAACACTACACATTAAGTGAAGCTCAATATGCAACGATTGCATATTGACGAAACTCCACGTACGAATCATTTAGTTCACTCTCGTTTAGGTACTCATCAATATTAAATGTTGTTTAACATGGATGGTCATGGCATAAGGTGAAGATGGAATTAAGCAATTTTAAATGGAGAGGGAGAACATACATACAACAAAATAATAACTCTCCATATTATGAGAAATGTGGTTAATGTTGTTTAACTAAACAATCCTTTGAATGTTGCTTATCATGGAAAGAGGTGAAACATGAACAACTACATCAACTAGGCATTTAAATGAGGCTGGAAGCAACATATAGCATTTCCGAAATGACCTCAAATGCATATTATGAATTTGGTCCAGATCTGTCCTAAGCATATTTCATAGTTGTTAAACAGCAATATAAAGTGTGCCATGAGATTCTACACGTTTTTCTAGTCAAGTTACATATGTGGATCATTTTAAACGGAGCTACGATTATTTAGTTATGTTAAAAACCGTTTTAACATGGCATATATGCAAATTAATGCAAACAGCAAGATTAAATATTTTTATCATGGATGAAAGTTGGATATTCTTCATCTACATGAAATTATGTACATTTTACATATATGACATGTTTTAATCCGATGCACGGTTGTTTATGTAATAACATGTTAAAACAAGGCATTTGTAATATATGCAATGCAAGTGAAAAAAATAGCTAAATCCTCACAGCATAAAAAAATTGTACACGGGCCTGATTGCAACACTCTACAGAGGCCGAGGAGGATTTGGCCCAAGTGTGTGCGCTGAGTGTGTGTGCAAGGAAAAAGAAAAAGATGGAGGAACCTGGGATCGAACCCAGGACCTCCTCGGCGTGTGCTACTCTAGTTAGCCAGTTGATCTATGATGGAACTAATGATAAAACCTGGAGTCTCGACCAGATGAACTATCCCAATCGCTGACCGAACCAATCTGAAAGTGCAAAACTGATTGGCCCGCAGGTTAACGTAAAAAAGGCAATACAAAATACGGGCGCGCCTGGGATTCGAACCACAGACCGCCTAGATGAGCATCTCACTCCGTTGCCACACGGACTAGGATCAGGTTCTGGCATGGTGGAACTTTAACCGAACAAATGATGTCGGGGAGATGGAGGCTCACCACGGGCCAGATCGGGCCGGTGGTGGAGCTGGGAAAGCAGGCCGGCTGAGACGCTGCGCTGCCCACGAGCGCACGCACTTGAGCGAGCGGGACGCAGGTGTGTCGGCCTCGTGCTCCTCGTGCCGTCGAGCGGCGCGGAGCTGGCCTCTGGCACGCGAGGGAGAGGGAGGACGAGGCCTGCGGGAGAAGAGCATGGGGACGAGCTGCGCTCTCATCTGGTGCTCGAGCTCCTAGTGACGAGCAACAATAGAAGAGCAACGCCATGGCTTCTGTCCTTTCCTGAGAAGAAGAATGAGAGAGAGATGATGAGACAGAGAAAGAGCAGCAAAGGAGGACGGGAAGAGAGCAGGGGAGGTCGGGGGGGCTCATCTGCTGGTGTCCTGCTGTCGTCGCGAGGGAGAGGGGTCCGACGGGGCTGGCCTGGAGCAGAGAGCTCGAGCTCCTCTGCTTCGACGCTGGCGCGAGGAGGCTGTGGCGGCGAGGATGCGGACGAGGAGCTGTGAGTGGGCGCGGCTGCGGCGTTGGGCATCTACGGGCACTCGGACGTGTCCATGGAGGTGGGGATGCTAGCTGATTTGCTTGGCCTGCAAAATAGGGAGGTGGTCGGAGGCTACGATTGGAGGCCGAGAGGATTTTTGGATCGGGGGCTCGAGCATCTGGTTGGTTCGAGGTGGATTGGGCGGAGATCCCGAGGAAGGACGAGGTTGGTCGGGTGGCGGTGCGGTAGATGGGAATGAGTGGATGGGACAGGTTAGTCTAGGGTTTTACCTGCTATTTATAGCAGATGGATACGGGTAGGGGCTATCTTGTCCCTACGATCATAATCAGACGGTTGAGAAAAAATAGGTTAGGGAGACCAATTGGAAAACTGATGATGGTTCGGGGTATTTCGGGGATGATCCGGACCCAACGGTCATGACCGTACATTTCGGGTTCGGGGAAGTTTTTCGGACTAGGTTGCGAGTGGATCGGTGCACTGTGCAGAGAGGCTAGGTGGAGATGAGAGGGGAAACGGGCAACGCGGCGATAGTTTGAAAACCGAAAAGTGGCCAACGATTTGACCGGCTACAGTGCCGCTATAGGTTTAACGGTTCGGGTATTAACGGGCTCCGCTTGCGACGAAAATTGGCAAGCGGTCTACCTACATTATAATAAGACCGCACGCCAACTTTCGACCCAATCCGAGAATGTTTTATACGCGATTTTAAAAAACAATATTTGCAGTGCCGCGGGCGCGTGTGTGTGGTTGGACTCGAAACGGACAACGACACGAACTGAGAGAACCGGCGAATACGAACAGATGCAAGTTTTTGAAAAAATGATGGCACGGAGTGCCGATGCAATGCAGATGATGCAAATGATGTGATGATGAATGCGACAACCAAACGAAACACACGACGATGACGAAATGAAATGGGAATCTTCTGGAGCATCGGTCTCGGGCTGTTACAACAAGGCGAATGGGAAATGGAGGCTTTGCATTGATTTCACTGACTTGAACAAAGCATGCCCGAAGGACCCTTTTCCCTTGCCGCGCATCGATCAGATTGTTGATTCCACTTCCGCGTCTGACATGATTTCCTTCTTGGACGCATACTCGGGATACCACCAGATATTCATGGCCAAGGAAGATGAGGATAAGACCACGTTCATAACTCTATGTGGCACGTACTGCTTTGTACGTATGCCCTTCGGGTTAAAGAGCGTTGGCTCTACCTTTGCAAGGGCCGTGCAGATTGGGTTTGAACCTCAGTTGCACAGGAACGTGGAAGCTTACATGTATGACATAGTAGTCAAAACCAGAGATGAAGCAACCCTCATACAAGACTTGGAAGAAACTTTTATGAACTTGCGCAAGATCAATTTGAAGCTCAACCCTGAGAAGTGTGTGTTTGGTGTCCCATTCGGCAAGCTGCTTTGGTTCTTTGTATCTCAGCGGGGAATAGAAGCCAATCCCGACAAGATCAAAGCTATCGAGCAGATACAAGCACCCAAGTCCGTCAAGGACGTAAGACGCTTGGACGGATGCATTGCCGCGTTGAGTAGGTTCATCTCCAAATCTGCTGAACGCACCATGCCGTTTTTCAAGATTCTGAAAAAGGCCGGCCCGATGAAGTGGACCCCGGAAGCAGAAGCAGCGCTGCAAGATCTGAAAGCTTACCTTCCCTCCGCTCCCACCTTGGTCGCGCATAAACCGCAAGAACCGTTGCTACTATACTTGGCGGCAACGCATCAAGTGGTTAGCGCAACACTGGTGGCCCAGCGAGAAGTGGATGAAGATGCAGCCGCTGCGATTGATTTCACCGGGGGTGGAACCGAAGCATTCACGGCAGGACCTGATACAAACCGAGGGGAACCTAAGCAAGCAAACGGAGTCGGTTTCAAGGAAGCGGCAAAGAAGAAAGTGGTGCAGAGACCAGTATACTTTGTCAGCTCCTTGTTACAAGGAGCTAGGTCAAGGTACTCTGGAGTGCAAAAGCTGATATTCGGCCTTCTCATGGCCTCGAGGAAACCGCTTTCCGCTGCATCATATATTGAGGAACCCCGAAGCCACTGGCAGGATAGTTGAGTGGGCGCTAGAGCTGTCATGATTTGGTTTGAAGTATGAGAGCACTTCCACAATTCAGAGCAGGGTGTTGGCGGAATTCATTGCGGAATGGACGCTCGCGCCAAACGAAGAGGTTCCAGAGATAATTCTACCCGGCAAAGAAGCGCCTAAGGAATGGATCATGTATTTTGACGGTGCTTTCTCGCTTCAGGGCACCGGAGCAGGCGTGCTCCTAATCGCCCCCACCGAAGAGCATCTCAAATATGTGGTCCAAATGCACTTTCCCCGGGAGGAGGCCACCAACTACACTGCTGAGTATGAGGGGCTCCTTGCTGGACTCAGAATCGCGGTGGATTTGGGAATCAAGAAACTGATCATCGTGGTAAAACAAGTCAACAAAGATTATCAGAGTCCGTTGATGGAAGCATACGTGGAAGAGGTGAGGAAACTAGAGGAGCACTTTGATGGATTGCAAGCAGAGCATGTACCGCGTGCAGAAAACAGCATCGCTGATCATCTATCAAAGTGCGCCGCGCAAAAGCTTCCTATGGAACCAGGAACTTTTGTCCTCCACCTCACTGAGCCATCAGTATCCCCATCGACGATGACCAAGAAAAGGAGAAAGCTGAACTTCGGTAAGCATTTCCCGGCAGAGCTTCCTGAAGCCGCTGGTAGAGAGGCTGTGGGGGACAGTCTCGTTTCGGTTGGTGAGCAGCTCCCTCCTGCGGAACCCCAGGTTCTTGCGGTCGAGGTAAGCGCTCCCACGAACGAGGAGACGCCTTTAGTCCTCGTTGGCGAGCCACAGGCTCCAGCTTGGGCACAACATATAGTCCACTTCCTTCAAACAGGCGAACTTCCCGAAGAGCAGGAAGAAGTCAAAAAAGTAGCCCGTCAGTCAAGTATGTACTAGTTTGTCGATGACACTCTGTACAGAAAAAGACCAAACGGTGTTAAATTAAGGTGCATTCGCCGGGAAGATGGACTGAAGCTGTTGGCAGAGATTCACGGAGGAATGTGTGGGTCTCACATTGGATCAAGAGCCCTTGCCGAGAAAGCCTTCCGGCAGGGTTTCTATTGGCCCACTGCCCTCCATGATGCAACTGAGCTAGTCACCAAGTGTGAAGCCTGCCAGTTCCATTCCAAGAACATTCATCAACCAGCGCAAGCTCTCCAGACGATCCCTTTATCCTGACCATTCTTGGTCTGGGGGCTCGATATTTTGGGCCCCTTTCCCCACGCCGTCGGGGGCTTTGAATTCTTGTTTGTAGCAATCGACAAGTTTACAAAGTGGCCTGAGGTGGAACCAGTGAGAAAGGTGCCCGCGCAGTCAGCTCTCAAGTTCTTGAAAGGACTGGTGTGCCGTTTTGGAGTACCCAACAGGGTGATCACTGATAATGGCACCCAGTTCACGAGCCGCACCTTTATGCAATACATCCAAAGCCTTGGAAGCAAGGTCTCCTTCACCTCTGTTGCCCACCCGAGAAGCAACGGGCAAGTCGAGAGGATGAATGCTGAAGTGTTGCGTGCGCTCAAGACAAGAACTTTCGATACACTGCGAAGAAGCGGCAAGCACTGGATAGATGAGCTGCCGGTGGTTCTTTGGTCCCTCAGAACGACACCGAATCGAGCTACCGGCTAGATGCCCTTCTCCCTAGTGTACGGGGCGGAAGCAGTTCTCCCCACGGAACTCATATACGGGTCACCTCGAGTACTTGCCTACGATGAAGTAGAGCCAGAGCAGCTACGGCATGACGATGCCATGCTCCTCGAGGAAGATCGTCTCCGGGCCGCTGTGCGTGTTGCACGCTACCAGCAAGCCCTGCGCCACTATCATAGCTGCAGGGTCCACGCCCGGAGCCTTGAGGAAGGCGACCTTGTCCTTAGGCGCGTTCAGTCCGCCAAGGGTACTAACAAGTTGACGCCGAAGTGGGAAGGCCCTTACCGGGTAGCACGAGTCACCAGACCTGGCGCAGTCCGTCTGGAGACCGAAGATGGCATCTAAATGCTTAACTCATGGAATATTGAGAATCTTCGTAAGTTCTACCCGTAAGGCGCGGTTGCCGGGCTCAGTCCCCGGCAACCACCTTTTGTACAAGCCTGGTCGCAGTGCATGTAACCCTTTGTACAAAGCCAGGCGCAGACCCTGTGCATGCAATAATAAAGCTAGGCATTGCATCATACCATCAAACTGCATGTTTACTATGCATTTTGATGTTGCAATGTTATCGCTTTTAAGTTTTAGAAATTTGCTAGAGTACTTGATGAGCCTATGATCCTTGTTACCGCATTCTCTCTCCAGAGGACAGAGGCCTCGTGCCCTACATGTTTTACCATCAGGAAAATGAGGAAGAAGGGCAAAGAAACAAGGACGGTGGCCCGTCGTACTCCAGAAAGGGATACTGCCTGAAAAGATAAGTCTAATCGCATATTCCAAGCTCGGTGACATTTGCTCCCTTAAGGAAACCCTTGCTATCCTTTTTGACTGTGTACAATGGAGTCCTTCACGCAATGGAAACCCTTGTCGGGACAAGCCATCCCCCAGCTCCTGTCACTTATCAGCTCTAGGGGGCCGGGCCGATACCGACAAGGAGCCTTGCCGCGGAATGATACCAGCCTGCTGCCGGGGGCTCGCTCCCCACTTTGGCGCTCGCGGTTAGTACTGACCCAGCAAATAGTTCCGTGCGGCAAGGACAAACATGCTGACACAGTAGAAACAAGGGGAGAAAGGGATAGTACTTAAGGAAGAGAAATATCATTCTTTCATTCATTTTCGGTGCAAAATGGATAGAGATACATTAGAGGACGCCCCTTAAATAACTCTTTATTTGACTTTCTCCCCTAGGGACAAGCTACAAAAAGGAGAAAGGACGAAAGGAGGGCCTAAGCAGAAGCCCAGCCTGACCCCGTCAGGACAGGCAGGGCGCGGCTCGACAGGACCACTGGCAGGGAAGACGAAGCTGGAGTCCATGAGCCTGCCACGGTCTTGCTGGGTGAGGAGGCGGCGCCCAAGTCAAGAACCCCCTGCAAATCGCTCTGCCGGGGGGCTAGCTGACGGTGACGGTGCGATCGGCAGTCGGCTGGAGCCCGAGTCGTCGCGCTCCAACTTGACGACCGGGGGCTCGCTGTCGCCGTCTTCATCGACATTGTCCTCCTCGTCACTGTCGCTCGAGGAGGAACTTTCATCGTCGCTCGAGCTCTCTTCGTAGCAGCCAAGACGAGTGCCCGAATGCCCATAGATCTTGATAGAGAGCATGTCGGCCTCCACCAGCTTGAAGCGGAGGACGTACCCACTCATGAAGTTATGGGTACGTGCGAAGGTTTCCCACCCGCGCCTGAGGAACATGACGCGGGGCGCCGGAAACTCGACGTTAGCCTGCACGGCACCATTACAGCAGCCGTGCACGTGCAACCACATCGCGTGCGGCTTGCTGACCTCCATCCACTGGCGAAAGGGCGAGGGAGTCACAAACGGCTACGGGGAGGGCCACGCAGCCTGACGACAAACTCCAGCGCCGTGCCGTCAGTATGTCCGAAGTGGCGAAGCTCGCGACTCAAAAATCTCAAGTGCAAATGGGTTGCGGAAGAAATGGCGGAGGGTTGCGGAAGAAATGGCAGAAAAGAACAAAATCTGTCAAAACCGGAGGCAAAACAGCTTTGCTGTTCTCTAGGGACCGGATGTCCGGGCAGCCTGGCCGGATGTCCGGCGGGCCGGATGTCCGGGGGTACGGGCCGGATGTCCCGGATGTCCGAGGGAGAGGGGTCCTTTATATAGTGCTAGTGGAAAGGGGCTAGAGAGAGGGATAGATGGGCCTCGGACCCTTCCGTGCACGCAGGCAGGCGCCGGATGTCCGGGGCTTCGGGAGTCGCCGGATGTCCGGACAGGTGCTGGTTAGAGAGCCGTGGGCGCGGGTGCCCAACGCCGGATGTCTGGGCCGGAGGCCGGATGTCCGGGGCTTCGGGAGCCGCCGGATGTCCGGGCTTGGGCCGGATGTCCGGGCTGGAGGCGCCGTGTTTCGCCCGGTTCGGGTCCTGGGTCGCCGAATTTCTAGGAGTGGTGGCCGGATGTCCGGGGCGGGGTGGGATGTCCGGGCTGGGGCCGGATGTCCGGCGCTTGTGGCTCCTGCTGCTGGCTCTTGGTGGTGGTACAGTCTCCAGGGGCCGGATGTCCGGGCTCCTAGCCGGATGTCCGGGGCCTGGAGGATGTTCTAGCCTCCGTTTGCGCGTCCATTCCCATGGGGACTTGTCCTTCACCACGAGTATCTTCTAGGCCCTCTTCATCCCCATCGTACCCGATCATGCAAAGGATCTCCGATTGAGGTAGCATCCAAGTTCCATGTACATCAAAGAGGGAATCATATAGGAGAGATGTCACCTCATGTTCAATAGCACGCGCTCGGGCTCTAGTCATGGGACCCTTTGTGGCTTGATACGATGATGGTCCATGGGGATGATAGTGGGATGCTCCGCATCAATAATGAAAAAGCTTGATGAACTATTCAGATGCGGCTCATCGATATCTCGAATTTGAGTACTCGTGGAGCCAAAACGGACTTCGTATGAGGAAGATGTGCCTGTTTTACTGAACACTGCGCAAAACGGATTTCAATCCGAATTCAGATACGAGATTGAGTCTAGGTAGATCCGATTTTTTTCTCTTCTCTCTATTTTTTTCTCACTTTTTTACTATTTTTTCTTCTCTCTATTTTTATCTCACTTTTTTTGTTCTTTTTTTCTCTTTTTTTTCTCTCACTTTTTTTTCTCCAACAGATAAGATGCAGATTGGATCAAGCATAGATGTGAAGGACCTCAAGTATGACTATGACAATGAACGATGGGGAGCACATGATGGAAATTGATGGATGATGGTGGGCGACAACGGAAGGGATGATGATGCAGTGGTGGCATGACAACCTGTGAATAGAACTCGAAACTATAAAAGACTAGACGCTAAGACCAGCAACTCGACACGACGATGCAACCGCAAATTCAACAAAGCAAAACACTGAACAGAAAATTGCAATAAGGCTCAGATTGGTTTGGATATGGGATGAATGGATCTAACTTTTTGTGTGTGGCTTTTTCTTGGGTAATCGGTAAGAAAAAATCTAGAAATAACTGGAAATTCTCGCCGAGCAACCTGAAAACCGATACCACTTGATATAGGCGAGGGTGTCCCGATCTTTTGATGAGATGATAACTATCGATTTGGAGGAGACGACTTTGACGATCCGACTACAAACGTGCAGGACGTTGTGCCTTAGCAATCTGTAAACCAATCTCCAAGAGGTTATTAACCACGCCGAAGCACGATCAACCAGACCATGAAGGTCTATTCCTGCAAGCAATCGAAGAACAAGCAAGAATATGATAATGCAATCTGAATATTGCCAATATAGATTAATTATTGATAAGGGTGGGGTTCCGAAAGCTGTCTTGGTCTGGACGTTGGGCACAAACGAAGTACACGAAGTTGCAATGGCTAACTTTTAACTAAACAAAACCCAAAGAAAAAACTACTAGATTGATCTACTTATATAAGAGCAAGGGGTGGCGGCCAAGGAGGTGGGCAGACTTTCCAAGGCAGCCTAATACTAACCCTAGGTTGTACAAGGCCCATGGGCCCAAGTGGAGGTGATGCAACACCTTTGGACTTGTAGTTTGACTCGGATTGTGCTGCAACATCAGATTGTTTTGTCAATATCTCCACGCTCCGGGCGAATTTTAAGGTGATTCCAATTGGGCTGGAACGCGTATGAAATCTACTTTCCACCAAAAAAGAATCACCCAATTCGGAGTCCGGATGAAAAAGTTCTTGGCGTTTTGAGACAGGTGTGTCTGTGCAGTCTGAATCTGAGTCCAGAACGTGAGAGACTTGGACTCTATCTTCTCTTGGGCTAAAAGTGACATGAGAGAACTTCTTGAACATCACGTAATTATTTCCTTTGACGTGAGAGGACCTCTTGAATAGCACCCAACCATTTCCTCTTCCTTTGTCATCACACGTGGTTCATACAAGTGTTCGACCATTCTGCATTTAGGCATAAAAAAAATAGGTGAAGTATTTTTGTTCCAGATAACATAAATAAATTATTGCATAATTCTTATAAGAAATCACCTCACAAATATGCACGTATGCAATATTTTTTGTCGTATCCAAGGTAGTCATGTCCTCATCAGTGTGCCTCTCGAACAAGGCTAGAATTTTGGTGTCGTTGCTACTCTTGAGGCTTCTGTGGCAGCGCTGCTACTGTTGATCAGCACACGGATTATGATGGTGATTACGATGATGAGGGAGAGGTTGCTCCAAATCATCCCCAGGGCAACCACCACCACACGCACTAGGTCGTCCACATGGCTACATTCGCAACGGTAGGGCTGTACCACCCCCTCAGGTACGAGATCATGACCATCTCCGTGAACTTAAATTGAATATTCTGACATTTGAGGGCAGATATGTTCCTGATATATATCTTACTTGGGAGTTAGAAACAGAACAACGTTTTACATGCTTACAATTTTCTGAGGATAGACGTGTTGCTACTGCTGTTTGTGCATTCACTTGTTTTGCTTGTGTTTGGTGGTCTGAACATTGTAGAATACATCATGATATATTATCAATGTGAATTGCTTCAAATTTGCAGCGTTTAAGACAAGGAAAAAATTCTGTAGAGGAATATTATCAGGAATTACAAACTGGCATGATTAGATGTGGTATTGTTGAGGAGAATGAAGCTATGCTTGCATGTTTTATGGTTGGATTGAATAGAGAGATTCAGACTATTCTAGTGTATAAGGAGTATAACACTATCACTTGTTTATTCCATCTTGCTTTCAAAACTGAACGTGAAGTGCAGGATCAACAGGTAATGGCGAGACTAATTTTTCTACAGGTCGATCTTCATCATGGACACCACGTACATCATCTACTTCCACACGTCCTACTACAGCACCACTTACTTCAGCCGCCAACTCCAACAGAGATACAAGGAAACAGGCACCGCCACCAGCCACCAGCAAGGGCTCACCTTCGGGGCCGGCACAGAGCTCTTCTTCATCCATGAGGTTATTTGTCGTCATTGCAAGGGTGGAGGTCGCTATGCGAGAGAATGCCCTTCCAAGATTGTGACGATTGTTACTTAGGATGGTGGATATGCGTCCGCTAGTGATTATGATGAGGAGACTTTGGATCTTATTGCAAGTGAAGAACAGGGTGCCAAGGATACTGAAGGAGACACACTACATGGCTGCTGACTATGCTGGCAGGTCTGAAAGTTTAGTTGATCAACGTGTTATGAGTGTGTAGGTTACACAGGCTGAGCAAAATCAAAGGCACAACTTGTTCTATACAACGGGAGTTGTGAAGGAGCATTCAGTTAGCGTCATCATCGATGGGGGGAGTTGCAACAACTTGGCTAGCATGGCGATGGTGGAGAAGCTCTCTCTAACCACCAGACCGCATCCTCATCTTTATTACATCCAATGGTTCAACAACAGTGGCAAGGTTAAGGTAACACGTACTATTCGTGTGCACTTTAGCATTGCTACATATTCTGATTATGTTGATTGTGATGTGGTACCAATGCAAGCATGCTCCATTTTACTTGGTAGACCATGGCAATTTGATAAAAAATATGTACACCATGGTAGGACAAATCAGTATACTCTTGTTCATAAGGATAAAAATATAACTTTGCTTCCTATGTCTCCCGAACATATTATGAAAGATGACATTGCTAGAGCTAGTAAAGCAAAACATAAGCAAAGTGAGAGTGAAAATCAGATTGCGGCAAAGGAATTTGAGCAACATAATAAGCCTAATAAACAATCATCTAGTGTTACATCTGAAATAAAATTGAAGAGTGGTTGTTTACTTGCCACTTAATCTGATATTATTGATTTCGATGTTACTACATCTATTTGCTATGCTTTTGTATGCAAAGAGGTATTATTTTCATTCGAGGACATGCCTCCCTTTTTGCCTCCTGCTGTCACTAACATTTTGCAGGAGTTCGCTGACGTCTTTCCACAAGACGTACCACCGGGATTAATTCGAGGGATTGAGCATCAGATTGACCTAATTCCCGGTGCATCGCTACCGAACCGTGCGCCATACCGTACCAATCAAGAGGAGACGAAGGAGATTATGCGACAAGTACAGGAGCTGCTCGACAAAGGTTATATACGTGAATCTCTTAGTCCTTGTGCTGTTCCTATTATTCTAGTGGGGAAAAAGGATGGTACATCTCGTACGTGTGTTGATTGTAGAGGCATTAATAATATTACTATTCGTTATCATCATCTTATTCCTAGGCTAGATGATATGCTTGATGAATTAAGTGGCTCTACAATTTTCTCCAAAGTTGATTTGCGTAGTGGATACCATCGAATTCGTATGAAATTGGGAGATGAATGGAAAACAACATTTAAAACTAAGTTTGAATTATATGAGCGGTTAGTCATGCCTTTTGGGTTAACTAATGCACCTAGCACTTTCATGAGATTAATGAACGAGGTTTTACGTTCTTTCATTGGACGATTTGTGGTAGTCTACTTTGATGATATACTGATTTATAGTAGATCTTTGGAGGAACACTTGCATCATTTGTGTGCTATTTTTATTGCTCTACGTGATGCACGTTTGTTTGGTAACCTTGGGAAGTGCACCTTTTGCATAGTCCGAGTATCTTTTCTTGGCTATGTTGTTACTCCACAGGGAATTGAAGTTGATAAAGCCAAGATTGAAGCTATTGAGAGTTCGCCGCAGCCCAAAACGGTCACACAAGTGAGGAGTTTTCTTGGAAGCACTGGTTTCTATAGGCGTTTTGTGAGGGATTTCGACACCATTGCTGCACCTCTAAATGAGCTTACAAAGAAGGATGTGCCTTTTTTTGGGGGTACCGCACAGGAAGAAGCCTTCACGGTATTGTAAGATAAGTTAACACATGCTCCATTACTCCAACTTCCTGATATTAATAAGACTTTTGAGCTTGAATGTGATGCTAGTGGAATTGGATTAGGTGGTGTGTTATTACAAGATGGTAAACCTGTTGCGTACTTTTCTGAAAAATTGAGTGGGCCTAGTCTGAATTATTCTACTTATGATAAGGAATTATATGCTCTTGTTCGGACTTTGGAAACATGGCAACATTATTTATGGCCCAAAGAATTTGTTATACATTCTGATCATGAATCTTTGAAACATATTAAAAGTCAAGCAAAATTGAGCCGTAGACATGCTAAATGGGTTGAATTCATTGAGACTTTCCCTTGTGTCATTAAACACAAGAAGGGTAAAGAAAATGTTATTGCTGATGCATTGTCTCATCGTTATACTATGCTTTCACAACTTGACTTTAAAATACTTTGTTTGGAGACCATCAAAGATCAATATGTGCATGATGCTAAATTTAAAGATGTGTTACAGAATTGTAAAGAAGGGAGGACATGGAACAAGTTCATCATTAATGATGGATTTGTGTTCCGTGCTAACACGCTATGCATTCCAGCTAGCTCCGTTCGTCTTTTGTTGTTGCAGGAGGCGCATGGAGGAGGATTAATGGGACACTTTAGCGTGAAGAAGACGGAGGACGTACTTGCTACGCATTTCTTTTGGCCAAAGTGATAGAGGCGAAGTTGTCCCTGTCTTTCAATGAGATGGTGCGGTGATGGTATATGGCAGCGGTGATGATGGTGGTGGGTGATGGTATGATACGGGGCACACCTGTGTGTGTCAACCTTTCACGAATTGGAGGGGGATTCCACGAAGAACACGGGGAAGAACGAGAAGAAATCACAAGAGAAACACTCAAGAACAAGTCCAATCACACATCCACTAGACTCACATACACATAAGACCCACAAAGGTACAAGAACAACAAAGGGAAAGAGGAGACATGGTAGAGTTCATCCCAAATCCCGTGGGGAGATGGGGCCTTGAATCCACTAGGGATCTTCCCTCTTGAGGGGCCTTGACATCCACTAGGAGTTCTTCTCTCATAAAGGCATCTACTCCATGGGAGAGGTAGTGGAAGGAGCTAGGCTCAGATAACTATGAGCTAAACCATGCTAACCCTAGAAATGAGGAGGGGGTGGAGTATATATAGTGCTAGCCACGAAGGGGTAAGTGAGAGGGAGGTACATGGGCCTCGGGCCCGTCACACACGCAGGCATGGCCGGATGATCCGGGCCGGGGTCCGAATGATCCGGGCATTTTCCGAATGATCCGGGCGGGGTCCGGATGATCCGGCTTCACCAGAAGTGTACTGGTATCGTAGTCGGACGATCCGGGCCGGGGGTCGGATGATCCGGGCTTCTTCCGGATGATCCAGGCAGCGGTCCGGATGATCCGGTCAAGTGCAGCCATGGACTTCCTCCAGCTTCTGGACTCGGTCTTCTTCCGTCTCCACTTCCAAGCTTCCCTCGCGGATGGTGTAGTCATACGTAGGTGCTGGCACTCCTCCTCATCATCCGTGAAGCTCCGATAATACCTATGCATGCACACGACAGGAGTGTCAAGTAGTATGCCATCCACGAAGGGGTCAAGTGAACACGTGTAAACGAGATGATTCACCTTTATGGATGTGAAGTAGATGTGGCACGTGCCACTTGCCAAAGGACTCTGGTCATGGTGATGTCCGTAGGATGCTCCGCATCATCCCCTCCCCCTTGGGAAAGATCCGTCCTCGGATCAAAATCCAAGTCACCATGGGAAAGAGATGGCGTCGCCGTGTAAAAGTGGACGATCACCAAGCACTCATCATCATCAAACTCGAAAGGGGCAGTCTCCAATGTCTCACCTTCTAGTAATTCCTTCAAAAGGAGCAAATATGACAAACACTTGGAGAAACAAATGTGGTTAGTATTATTGCAAAACCAAACATCCAAGTGATGAATCACCGCACAAGTGTTGTCATCATGCATAACATATGGTGTAACAAGGGATTGTGTCATGGCATGTAAGCATACAAATTGAGCACAAGCAATGCTATCATGGAAACAAGGATGCCTAGTTGAGGTAGGTATGCCAATATGTGTGACAATATAACAAGCATGTACCTCAAGGTCATAGCATGCATGCACAAAGCAATCAACAAAAGGTCTATGGTATGCATAGGAATCATTCACAACACCAAGTAATATGAAGTGTCTAAACACATGGGTCAACCCAAAGTGTAAGGCAATCCAAGCATAATGTGCATATGGTGTAATGAAGATAGTGTGGCACTCAACACAATATAAAGAGCAATTGGTCATCATGTGTGAGGCAATCAAGTCAAGCATGTAGCAAGCAATCGGGCATAGCATATGTGAAGAAATGACATTGTTGCAACCAAGCATATGATAAGAGCAAGTAATCCACAAGTTGGATGCAACACACAAGGTATATATGTCATGAGGCATGGAAAGATGGCAATCAAGAATGGAAGCAACATCTCTATCATGTGTGCAAATATGTGGTCCAAGATGACCAATATATGTCATGGTACAAGCAACACAAATAGGATGATCCACAATATCCATGCTTAATAAGGATGTCACCTTGAAAACTTGTCCTTGTGCTTCCTTCACAATGTCGAGCGCAAGAAACTACGATGTAGAATCGCGTTGGTGTAGCATGGCTCACTCGCAAGAGCTCGAATTGTCAACTCACGTGAAGTGGAAGTTGACATGTGGTCGAAGTATCCTACATATACACACAACAAAGGAAACAATGTATGTGCATGGTAGACAAACACATCATCCATCATGATGGTTCTCTTCTCTTGCACATAAGCGTTAGGATCACAAGTACATGAATAAAAGGATGCGACAATGGCAATATTCATGGCACTAGGCATATGGTGCAAAGAAGGAAGGAAAGCATGCTTCACATGAAAGATGTCAAAAGCTCCACTAATATGAGAGAAAGCTATGGGGGCAATCTCATTAGCAAGATCAAAAGCATTGTTGCACTCAATACATGGCAAAGCATCGAGCATGAGAGGGGCAACATATGGAGACATATTGATACGGGGCACGCCCGTGTATGTCGACCTTTTCACGCTTGGAGGGGGAAGAAGGGAGAAATCACGAGACAAAAACACGAACTCAAGAAAGATCTCCGATCACACATCTGCTAAATCAACTCAAGCACACAAGATACAAAGATCCAAAGTTAAACAAGCGATACAAGTAACCGTAGTCGTCTCACTCCATGGAGATGAGGTCTTGATATCCCGTGGGATCTTCCCTAGATGGGGCCTTGGCATCCAACTCGGATCTTCTCTCAAAGAGGTGGTCAACTCCAGGGAAGAAGGAGGTAGATGGAGCTATGCTCAACAATATCCAATGCTAAACATAAGCTAACCCTAGTTAGAGGAGGGGAGGTGTTTATATAGTCTTAGGCGGAAAAGGGGGATACGTGGGCCAAGGCCTACGGGCCTCTGCGCAGAGAGGTTCCGGACGTCCGGACGCTGTCGGACGTCCGAGGCTTCATAGCGGTTCGGATGTCCGGGGTCTGTATGACGTCCGAGGGTTCACGGCGGTCCGGATGTCTGGGGTCGGCCGGTCGTCCGAGGATTCGGTGCGGGAGCGGAATGTTTGGATTTTCGGGACTTGTCCGACGTCCGGGGCTCGGTCGTCCGGGGGCTTCGGTCTTCTGAGGATTTGGTGCCGGTGGCTCGGCACCGTATTTCCGGAGGGGAATCGGTGGTCCGGGCGCTGGATGGTCTCGGACGTCCGGCAGCTGGGGCGTCCTGCTGGTCCTTGGGCTGGCGCCGGGTTCCAGGCGACGGACGTCCGACGTGGTCCAGACGTCCGAGAGCTGTAGCTCGTCTATGGCTCCTTGTTGGGGCTTCCAAGCTTGGCGTCATCGTGGCCGCTTGCGTGTTCCTCTCCCGAGTACCCGAGTATGCAAAGGGTTTCATTGTGAGGTAGCATCCAAGTCCCGTTGACATTCAAGTCTAACTCAAAGAGGAGTGAGTTCACCTTAGCTCCAATGTCGCGTGCGTGTGCTCTTGTCATAGGACCACTTGGGGGTTGTTTTGATGGTGTAGGTTTCATGGGGATGATGGTGGGATGCTCCGCATCATCTCCCCCCCCCCTTGGAAAAGATACGTCCTCGGATCAAGATTTTCATCACCATGAAAAAGGGATAGATTACTAACGTTGAAGGTGTCACTCATGTTTTACTTGTCGTGGGGGAGGTCGATCTTGTAGGCATTGTTGTTGTAGCATGCCAACACCTTGAAGGGTCCCTCGGCTTGGGGAAGTAGCTTCAACTTGCGTTCATTGGGGAAGCAGTCCTTGCGAAGGTGTAGCCACACAAGATCACCGGTCTTGAACACCATGGGGTGCTTGTTGAGGTTACACTTATTGGTGACGCGTTCCACTTGACGTTCGATCGTGCGCCTTGTATCGTCATGCATCTGCTTGATGTAGCTTTCCCTTACACTTGCGTCCATGTTGACGTGCTCTTGGAGTGGAAGAGGAAGGATGTCCAATGGGGACAAAGGGTTGAAGCCGTAAACCACTTCGCAAGGAGACTTGCCGGTGGTGGAGTGACTTGCGCGATTGTAGGCGTACTCGGTGATGGGGAGGCATTTTTCCCATTCCTTGATGTTCTTCTTGATCAACACGCGTAGGAGAGTAGATAGCATCCGGTTCGTCACCTCCGTTTGGCCATTGGTTTGCGGATGATAGGCCAAAGAGAATAGAAGCTTGATTCCGAGCTTGGCGCATAGGGTCTTCCAAAAGTAGCTTAGGAACTTGACGTCGCGATCCGAGACAATGGTCATGGGAATGCCATGTAGTCGCAAGATGTTCCTACAAAAGAGATTGGCAACATGTGAAGCATCGTCTATCTTGTGACATGGAATGAAATGAGCCATTTTGGAAAAGCGATCCACAACGACAAAAACGGAATCATGGCCATTTTTAGCTCATGGAAAACCAAGCACAAAATCCATACTAATATCTTCCCAAGGTTGGAAAGGTTAGGAAGAGGCATGTAAAGACCATGGGATTGAGCTTTAGACTTAGCTTTGCGGCATGTAGAGCATCGGTTGGTGAAACGTGCAACATCACAAAACATCTTTGGCCAATAGTACTTGTTGGATAGTGTGGCATACGTCTTGTCACGTCCAAAGTGACCCATAAGTCCTCCACCGTGAGCCTCTTGCAAAAGCAACAAACGAAGAGAAGACTCGGGTATACAAAGTTTGTTAGCACGCATAAGATAGCCATCTTTCATATAGTAGTTCTCCCAACAATGTTTCACTTGGCACTTAGCATAAGGAGTAGCAAAAGAAACATCATGCTCATACAAGTTTTTGATATGCTCAAAACCAATGACATTCAATTCAAGTTGAGTAACTAGTATGCATTTGCGGGAAAGAGCATCCGCCCCAACGTTTTCTTTACCCTTAATGTATTTGATGACATATGGAAAAGACTCAATGAATTTACCCTTAATGTATTTGATGACATAAGGAAAAGACTCAATGAATTCACTCCATTTAGCATGCCATTTGTTCAACTTAGTTTGACCCTTAAGGTACTTGAGAGTTTCATGATCGGTATGAATGACAAACTCATGAGGTCGCAAATAATGTTCCCACACATGTAAAACTCTCACCAAAGAATACAATTCTTTATCATAGATGGCATAGTTAAGTTGAGGGCCAGAAAGTTTCTCGCTAAAGTACGCAATTGGGCGCTTTTCTTGCATTAGCACACCACCAATTCCATTACCACTAGCGTCACAATGAACTTCAAATGTTTTATCAAAGTTGGGCAAAGCAAGCAAAGGTGCATGGGTGAGCAAATTTTTAATCTCATGGAATGCGGTGTCTTGGGAAGGGCCCCAAATAAATGGTGCATTCTTCTTGCTCAAAGCATGGAGAGGAGATGCAATAGTGCTAAAGTCCTTGACAAAACATCGATAGAAACCAGCTAGTCCTAGGAAACTACGCACTTGTTGCAAATTCATTGGTGTAGGCCATGTTTTAATAGCATCAATTTTAGTTTCATCTACATGAACGCCCTTAGAAGATACTAAAAATCCTAGGAAAACAACCTTGTCAACACCAAAAGTGCATTTCTCCATGTTTGCATAAAGTTGTTCTTTCCTAAGAATTTGGAAAACCTCTCGAACGTGGGCCGCATGCTCCTCAAGAGACTTGCCAAAGACAAGAATGTCATCAAAATAGACCACAACACAATATCCTATGAAGGGTTGAAAAACATAATGCATGACGCGCATGAATGTACCCGGTGCTTGGGATAAGTCCATGGGCATCACTAGCCATTCTTAGAGACCAAACTTAGTCTTGAACGCCGTTTTCCATTCGTCACCCTCTTGTATGCGTATTTGGTAGTAACCACTTTTTAAGTCAATCTTAGAAAATATGGTGGCACTACTAAGTTCATCTAGCATATCATCTAGTCGAGGAATGGAATGACGATAACGAATAGTTATAGCATTGATAGGACGGCAATCGGAACACATGCACATACTGCCATCTTGCTTAGGTACTAGTATAACTGGAACCGCACAAGGACTCAAACTCTCACGTTCATGCCCCTTATCTAGTAGTTTTTGGACTTGCCTTTGTATTTCCTTTGTTTCTTTGGGGTTGACGCGGTAGCGTGCCTTGTTAGGAAGCGGTGCTCTGGGGATCAGGTGGATGCGGTGTTCGATCCCTCATTTTGGTGGTAGTCCCGTAGGTAGTTCATCGCGAAAAACATCTTGGAATTCCTGCAATTATGTTGATAACACAAGAGGAAGATGTTGTGAAGGGTTAGTCCGAACGACGTCATCTTTGCACACAAGTACGTAGTGAAGAACGGTCGATGGGCTCTCACTCACATCCCTCAAATCTCTTTTGGTGGCTAAAAGAACTATATCACTCATGTCCCTCATCGTGGAGTCACGCAAGTTTGGCTTGTGGCGCTCACTCTCTTTTAGGTGGATCACTCTCTCACTTTTGTCTCCACGATGGGATGAAGCGTGTTTGTCGGCGATGACTTGACTTGGAGTCACTGGGCGAAGTACATATTGCTTGCCCTTCATCTTGAAGCTATAGTGATTTGTCCGACCATTGTGGATGATGCCACGGTCGAATTGCCAAGGTGTCTTCATAAGTGCCTATCTTGAAGGAAACTTCCACGGTGTGTTCAACTTGGAGGGTGCCGGAATCACTTATCCATTGGACCTTGTAAGGGCGAGGGTGATACGGGGCACACCCGTGTGTGTCGATCTTTCACGAATTGGAGGGGATTCCACAAAGAACACGAAGAACACGGGGAAGAATGAGGAGAAATCACAAGAGGAAACACTCAAGAACAAGTCCAATCACACATCCACTAGACTCACCACACACAAGATCCACAAGGTACAAGAACAACAAAGGGAAACAGGATACATGGTAGAGTTCATCCCAAATCACATAGGGAGATGAGTCCTTGGAATCCAGGAGGATCTTCCCGTGCAAGGGGCCTTGACATCCACTAGGGGTCTTCTCTAATAGAGGCATCTACTTCATGGGAGAGGTAGTGGAAGGAGCAAAGGCTCATCTATCTATGAGCTAAATCATTGCTAACCCTAAAATGGAGGAGGGGGTGGAGTATATATAGTGCTAGGCGAGATGGGGATGAGAGAAGGGATACATGGACCTTTGGCCCGCGGCTACCCTCATAGGGGTCGGATGTCCGGGCGAGGGGGGCGGATGTCCGGGGCGTCGAGTAGGTGCCGGATGTCCTGGCTATGGGGTCGTATGTCCGGGCAGGTGGCGCTGGCTTCGCTCGCCACTGATGTGGTTGCGCCGGATGTTTGGGGTAGAGGGCCGGATGTCCGGGCGCTGGGGAGTCGCCAGATGTCCGGGCTTGGGCCGGATGTCCGGGGCTCGGCTGGTCAGGGACCCTTCGGTGCTGGCATCTCCTGGCTGGATTTCCAGGGCTGAGGGAGGGATTTCCGGGCTGGGCCGGATGTCCGGGCCCTATAGAGTCTGCAGCTCCGTCTTCTTCCGTCTCCGTTTCCAAGCTTCCCTCGCGGACGGTGTAGGTGTACCTTGGCACTTGCACTCCTCCTCGTCATCCGTGAAACTCCGACAATACCTATGCATGCACACGAGAGGAGTTTCAAGTAGTATACCATCCTCGAAGGTGAGAAGTTAAAGGAGATGATTCACCTTTATGTATGTGAATTTGTTGTGGCACGTGTCACTTGCCAAATGGACTGTTGTAATGCTGATCTCCGTAGGATGCACCGCATCATCCCCTCCCCCTTGGGAAAGATCCGTCCTCGGATCAAAATCCAAATCACCATGGGAAATAGATGGCGTCGCCGTGTAGAAGTGGACGATCACCAAACACACATCATTATCAAGTTCTGAAGGGGCATTCCCAATGTCTCACCGCCTAGGAATTCCTTCAAAAGGAGCAAATACGACAAACACTTGGAAAAACAAATGTGGTTAGCGTTAGTGCAAAACCAAGCATTCAAGTGGTGAATCACTGCACAAGTGTTGTCATTATGCATAACATATTGTGTGACAAGGGATTGTGTCATGGCATGTATGCATACAAATTGAGCACAAGCAATGCAATCATGGAAACAAGTACACAAAGGTGAGGTAGGGATGCAAATATGTGTGACAATATAACAAGCATCTACCTCATGGTCATAGAAATCATGCACAAGGCAATCAACGAAAGGTCTACGGTAGGCATATGAATCATTCACAACACCAAGTAGAATGAAGTAAACACATGGTGCAATCCAAAGTGCAAGACAATCCAAGCATAATGTGCACCTGGTGTAGTCAATATAGTGAGGAACTCAACACAATAGAAAGAGCAATTGGTCATCATGTGTGAGGCAATCAAGTCAAGCATGTAGCAAGCAATGTGGCATGACAAATGTGAAGGATGGACATTGTTGCAACCAAGCATATGATAAGAGCAAACAATCCACAAGTTGGGAGCAACACACAAGGTATATGGGTCATGAGGCATGGAAAGATGGCAATCAAGAATGGAAGCTATATCTCTAACATGTGTGCAAATGTGTGGTCCAAGATGACCAATATATGGCATGGTACAAGCAACACAAGTAGGATGATGCATAATATCCATGCTCAAGAAGAATGTCACCTCAAAAGCGTGACCTTGTGCGTCCTTCACAATGCCGAAACACACGCAAGTGCGATGTAGAAACGCGTCGGTGTAGCATGGCTCGCTCTCAAGAGCTCGAATCGTCAACTCACATGAAGTGGAAGTTGACATGTAGTCTAAGTATCCTACACATACACACAACAAAGGAAACAATGTATGTGCATGGTAGACAAACACATCATCCATCATGATGGTTCTCTTCTCTTGCACATAACCATTAGGATAAAAAGTGCATGAACAATATGATGCAACAATGGCTATATTCATGGTACTAGGCATATGGTGCAAAGAAGGAAAGAAAGCATGCTTCACATGGAATATGTCAAATGCTCCAAGAATATGAGAGAAAGCTATGCGGGCAATCTCATTAGCAAGATCAAAAGCAGTGTTGCACTCAATACATGGCAAAGCATCGAGCATGAGAGAGGAAACACATGGAGACATATGACAATGAGCAATATCACTCATGTACAAAGCATGGCAATGGTTGTCATCAACCGCATAAAAGGAGCACATCGGTGATGCGACACAAGCAAGCATAGTGATCATGTCGTGCAAACTAGTAGTGCGAAGATGCAACATACTAGAGGAAATCATGGCAATCATGTCATGTGAGCAAATGGTGGGCATAAGTAATGCACATGACATATCGCGAGCATGAACACAAAACATGATCAATGTATCATCATAGGCATGGGTCAGAAATGCATGGCAAAGGCATAGAAATGAACATATCATGCAAAGTGTACATGACAATATGGGCATAATAAGTGTAATGGGAAATAAGTCATAGCCATGTGAGAGCCATGTGGAATAAATGCGCGAAGTATTTGCACAAAGAGGTTGGGTGGAGGGTAAGCTCTCCATAGTGGCGCACGTCTTCGTTGCTCTCTAGAGATCTTTTCGTCAACTCGTGCGCTTGCGAGGTTGACGAAGAATCATGTGTACCTACACAAGAATGAGGCACACGAAACAAGGTGTGTGCATGGTAAATGTACACATCATCCATCATGATGTGTATGTGTACGTGAGAGTTAGCACAAAATAAGCAATGCTCAATGAAATTTGAGGCATGGTGATACGGGGTACAACCCGTGGTGATGATCTTTCACGAATTGGAGGGGGAAATCACGAAGAACACGAGAGAGAACGAGAGAAAAGACAAACTCAAATGACACATTCACTAGATCCATGACAACACAAGAGTATCCATGATCCCAATCCAATCAACGATACAAGTAGTGGTAGTTTCTCTCACTCCAAAGGAGGAGGCCTTGAATCCCTTAGGATCTTCCCTCTAGAGGGGCCTTGGCATCACTTGGATCTTCTCTCAATGGAGGAACTCCTTGGGAGAAGTACGTAATAGAGCTATGCTCAACAAAGTGTTTGCTAAACATGAGCTAACCCTAGATAATGTCCCAAGGACCAAATATATAGGTAGCAAGAGGTAGGGGGCGGAGTGGAGGAAAGATGGGCCAAATCCCGTGGGCTGTCCTGGGAGGCCAGTGCGCACGGCCTAAGTAAGCCCCGTGCGCACGGGGGGTCCCGTGGGCACGGTACATGGCCGTGCGCACGGGGTAGCCGCTGTAGCTCCAGGAAGGCCTGTGTGCACGGGGTCTTTTGGGCCCGTGCGCACGGGGTACCTAGAGACTCTGGCACCCTCGTGCGCATGGGGTCCAGAGAGTCCGTGCGCACGGGGTCGCCTGTAGCAGTCCGTCTTGGCTACAGCTCTGGCACCGTTTTCCGTGCTTCCTTGTAGCTTTTCCTCTTGGCCTTGTTCATCCTCCCTAGCCTTTCCTTGGGTGTCTTCCTCACACCTAATTATGCAAAGTGACTCGTTGTGAGGTAGTATCCAAGTTCCATTGATATCCATGAGTATCTCAACGAGGAGGGAGTTCACCTTTGCTCCGATGTCACGTGCTCGAGCTCTAGTGATAGGACCACTTGGTGCTTGTGGTGGTGGTGTAGTTTCCATGGGGATGTTGGTGGGATGCTCCGCATCATCTCCCCTACCTTGGGGAAGATCCGTCCTAGGATCAAGATCATCATCACCATGGAAAGGAGATAGGTCCATGACGTTGAATGTGTCGCTCACGTTGTATATGTCGCGCGGGATGTCGATCTTGTAGGCATTGTTGTTGTAGCGTGCCAATACTTTGAAAGGTCCATCGGCGCGAGGTAGTAGCTTGGACTTGCGCTCATTGGGGAAGCGATCCTTCCGGAGGTGAAGCCACACGAGGTCGCCGGGCTTGAACACCATTGTTTTCTTGTTGGTGTTGCGCTTGTTGGTGACGCGTTCCACTTGACGTTCAATCGTGCGCCTTGTATCTTCGTGCATCTTCTTGATATAGCTTGCCCTTGCGCTTGCGTCGATGTTGACTCGCTCTTGGAGTGGTAGTGGAAGGATGTCCAATGGGGACAAAGGATTGAAGCCGTAGACCACCTCGAAAGGAGACTTGCCAGTGGTGAAGTGCCTTGCGTGATTGTAGGTGTACTCGGCGATGGGGAGGCAATCTTCCCATTCCTTGATGTTCTTCTTGAGCAACACGCATAGAAGAGTTGAAAGCGTCAGGTTCGTCACCTCCGTTTGGCCATCGGTTTGTGGATGGTAGGCCGAAGAAAATAGTAGCTTGATGCCTTGATACGGGGCAAACCCGAGGGTGGCCCGATCTTCACGAATTGGAGGTGGATTTGAGGAAGAACACGATGAACACGAGGGGAAAACGTGGAGAGAATCAAAGGGAAAACACTCTATTGGACAAGATCCACACCAAGTACTCCTCAAATCACAAGCAATACAAGAGGTGCATCAACATCCAAGAACAACAATGGAAATAAAGATACATGGGTAGTTCATCCAAATCTCTAGGAGAGATGGGCCTTGAATCCGTAGACGGATCTTCCCTTGGTAGGGGCCTTTTCATCCTCTAGGGATCTTCTCCGGTGGAGGCCTCGGTCTCCATGAAAGAAGTAGAGGAAGGAGCAAAGCTCATGTATGAATGAGCTATCACTTTGCTCCCCTAAAATGGAGGAGGGGGATGTCTATTTATAGTACAAGGAAAGATGGGGGGTGAGAGAAAGAGAGATACATGTCCCTTTGACCCGCGGCTGCCCTCACAGGGGCCGGATGTCCGGGGCGTCGAGTAGGTGCCGGATGTCTGGGCTGTGGGGCCGGATGTCCGGGCAGGTGGCGCTGGCTTCGCTTGCCTCTGATGTGGTTGCGCTGGATGTCTGGGGTAGAGGGCCAGATGTCCGGGCGCTGGGGAGTCGCCGGATGTCCGGGCTTGGGCCGGATGTCCGGGGCTCGGCTGGTCAGGGAGCCTTCGGTGCTGGCATCTCCTGGCCGGATTTCCAGGGCTGAGGGCCGGATTTCCGGGCTGGGCCGGATGTCCGGGGTCTGGGGACCGGATGTCCGGGCCTTGTAGAGACTGCAGCTCCGTCTTCTTCCGTCTCCGCTTCCAAGCTTCCCTCGCGGATGGTGTAGGTGTACCTTGGCGCTTGCACTCCTCCTCGTCATCCGTGAAGCTCCGACAATACCTAAGCATGCACACGAGAGGAGTGTCAAGTAGTATACCATCCTCGAAGGGGTCAAGTGAACACGTGTAAAGGAGATGATTCACCTTTATGTATGTGAAGTAGTTGTGGCCCGTGTCACTTGCCAAACGAACTCTTGTCATGGTGATGTCCGTAGGATGCTCCGCATCATGCCTAGCTTGGCGCATAGAGTCTTCCAAAAGTAGCTAAGGAACTTGACGTCGCGATCCGAGACAATGGTCTTTGGCACTCCATGTAGTCGTAAGATGTCCCTACCAAATAAATTTGCAACATGTGAAGCATCGTCTATCTTATGACAAGGGATGAAGTGAACATTTTTGAAAAACGATCCACGACAACAAAAATGGAATCATGGCCATTTTTAGTTCGTGGCAAACCAAGCACAAAATCCATGCTAATGTCTTCCCAAGGTTGGAAAGGTATGGGAAGAGGCATGTAAAGACCATAAGATTGAGCTTTTGACTTAGCTTTGTGACAAGTAAAACATCGGTTGGTGAAGCGTGCAACATCACAAAACGTCTTTGGCCAAAAGTACTTGTTGGAGAGTGTGGCATATGTCTTGTCGCGTCCAAAGTGACCCATAAGTCCTCCACCGTGAGCTTCTTGTAAAAGCAACAAACGAAGAGAAGACTCGGGTATACAAAGTTTGTTAGCACGCATAAGAGAGCCATCCTTTATGTAATATTTTTCCCAACAAGGTTTCACATGGCACTTAGCATATGGAGTTGTAAATGAAACATCATGCGCATACAAATCTTTGATATGCTCAAACCCAATCACATTAAATTCTAGTTGAGTAACGAGCATGCATTTGCGGGAAAGAGCATCCGCCACAACATTTTCTTTTCCCTTGATGTACTTGATGACATAAGGAAAAGACTCAATGAATTCACTCCATTTGGCATGCCGTTTATTCAACTTAGTTTGGCCATTAAGATACTTGAGAGTTTCATGATCGGTATGAATGAAAAACTCATGAGGTCGTAAATAATGCTCCCAAACATGTAACACTCTCACCAAAGCATATAATTCTTTGTCATATATGGGATAGTTAAGTTGAGCGCCGAAAAGTTTCTCGCTAAAGTACGCGATAGGACGCTTCTCTTGCATAAGCACACCACCTATTCCATTACCACTAGCGTCACAATGCACTTCAAAAGTTTTATCAAAGTTGGGCAAAGCAAGCAAAGGTGCATGAGTGAGCAAATTTTTAAGTTCATGGAAAGCAGTGTCTTGTGTAGGACCCCAAATGAATGGTGCATTCTTATTGCTCAAAGCATGGAGAGGAGATGCAATAGTGCTAAAGTCTTTGACAAAACGGCGATAGAAACCGGCTAGTCCTAGAAAACTACGCACTTGTTGCAAGTTCGTTGGTGTAGGCCAAGTTTTAATAGCATCAATCTTAGTTTCATCTACATGAACGCCCTTAGAAGATACTACAAAGCCTAAGAAAATTACTTTCTCAACACCAAAGGTGCATTTCTCCATGTTTGCATATAGTTGTTCTTTCCGAAGGATTTGCAAAACATCACGAACATTTGTAACATGCTCCTCAAGAGACTTGCTAAAGACAAGAATGTCATCAAAGTAGACCACAACACAATATCCTATGAGGGGTTGCAAACCATAATGCATGACACACATGAAAGTACCCGGTGCTTCGGATAAGCCCATGGGCATCACTAGCCATTCATATAGACCAAACTTTGTTTTAAAAGCCATTTTCCACTCATCACCCTCTTGTATGCGAATTTCGTAGTAACCACTTTTTAGGTCAATCTTAGAAAATATAGTGGCACCACTAAGTTCATCTAGCATATCATCTAAGCGAGGAATGGGATGACGATAACGAATAGTGATAGCATTGATAGGATGACAATCGGAACACATGCGCATACTTCCATCTTGCTTAGGCACTAGTATTACCGGAACCGCACAAGGACTCAAACTCTCACGTACATGCCCTTTATCTAGGAGTTTTTGGACTTGCCTTTGTATTTCCTTTGTTTCTTCTGGGTTGACGCGGTAGGGAGCCTTGTTAGGAAGCGGTGCTCCGGGAATGAGGTCGATGCAGTGTTCGATCCCTCATTTTGGTGCTAGTCCCAGAGGTAGCTCATCGGGGAAAACATCCTTGAATTCCTGTAACAACTTAGATAACACAAGAGGAAGATGTTGTGAAGGGTTAGTCCGAACGACGTCATCTTTGCACACAAGTACATAGTGAAGAACGGTCGATGGGCTCTCACTCACATCCCTCAAATCTCTTTTGGTGGCTTAAAGAACTATATCTCTCATGTCCCTCATTGTGGAGTCGCTCATTTTTGGCTTGTGGCACTCACTCTCTTTGAGGTGGATCGCTCTCTCACTTTTATCTCCACGATGGGATGAAGCTTGTTTGTCGGCGATGACTTGACTTGGGGTCATTGGTCGGAGCACATATTGCTTGCCCTTCATCTTGAAGCTATATTGATTTGTTCGACCATTGTGTGTGACACCATGGTCAAATTGCCATGATCTACCAAATAGGAGGTGGCAAACAGAGATTGGAACCACATCACACTCCAAAGTGTCTTCATAAGCGCCAATCTTGAAGGAAACTTCCACGGTATGGTCGACTTGGAGGGTGCCGGAATTACTTAGCCATTGGACCTTGTAGGGGCGAGGGTGCTTTTTCTTGACCAATTGTTGCTTGGAACAAAGGTCTTCACTTGCCAAGTTGTGGCAACTCCCACCGTCGATGATGACCTTGACGGGTTTTCCTTGAATGCCCGCCTTGGTGTGGAAGATTTTGCAACGTTGGTCCTCGTCTTCTTGTTGTTGGAGCGTCAAAACCTTGGAGACAATGAGAGCGGGGCTCGAATCATTGTCGCAAAAGATTTGCAAATCCTCATCTTCATTCACTTGGCGGTGTATGGCCACTTGCTCCAAAGCTTGCATCTCGTCGTCACTCATAGAGTCATAGGTGCCATCGTCGAGGAGAATCATGTTGCGTTTGGTTGGACATTCGAAGGTCTTGTGGCCTCGGCCTTGGCACGTAAAACACTTGATGGAGCTTGTCTTGGTGGTAGCATCCGGTGTTGGAGTAGAGGATGAAGCCCTCGGCTTGTAGGTGTTTGAGGATGGTTGGCTTGACGAAGTCGTCTTGTCCTTGTAGATTGACTTGTCGCCGGTAGGTATTGTCGATTTCGTAGCCGAAGTTGTTGTTGTATTAGTAGCTTGAGCACTTGAGCCATAGGTCTTGGATGAGAACTTGGAATACTTGTAGTCATCTTGCACTTGCCGTTCCGCCATGGTTGCTTGATGCATGAGTTTGAGAAGGTTGGAGTATGGTTGGAAGTCGGCAATTTTCTTGACTTGGTAGTTGAGGCCATTCAAGAAGCGTGCCATAGTTTGCTCGTCATCTTTCTTGACATTGGCTCAGATCATTGCAATCTCCATCTCTTGATAGTAATCTTCTACGGACTTGGTGCCTTGCTTGAGTTGTTGTAACTTCTTGAAGAGATCCCGGTTGTAGTGTGTAGGCACAAAACGAGCTCACATGAGATCCTTCATTTGGGCCCAAGTATTGATAGGTGGCTCACCCCTTTCTCTTCTTCGCTCAATCACTTGTTCCCACCAAATAAGGAAGTAGTCTTGGAACTTGAGTGAAGCCATGGCGATCTTCTTCTCCTCATCATAGTTGGGTGGGCGGAAGATCTTGTCAACCTTGAGGGCCCATGGCAAGTAGTCTTCGGGATCATTGCTTCCGGAAAACTTAGGCATTGTGAACTTGAGCTTGCCGAAATGTTGTTCATCATTGTGGTGGTGATTCCGAAATCCTTTTCTTGGATGTGGATCCTCATTGTCATTGCCTTGAGCTTGTTGACATTGAACTTGTGCTTGCTCGTTTTCATGGTCGGGTTCATCGCGATGATCTTGAGGATGGCGACGAGGTGGACGCACTCGGTTGCGCCTTTCTTGGCGCTCCTCTTGGCGGTTGGCTTCTTCTTGTCGTTGTCGACGAAGTTCTTCATGCTCAAGATGTGCTTGACGGTTACGTTCCTCCAATGCGCGAGTAGCATCACGGAGGGCACGTTGTGATTCAAGCGCTTGTTCCTCACGTTGACGTAGTTCTTCTTCACGGCGTTGTTGTTGCCGCTCTTGTTCTTGTTGGTGATGCCTATCACGCTCGCGAAGACGATCTTGTAGCCCATTGCCATAGAAGGGATTGTCCGAAGCTTGACGTTGGCAGCCTTGGTGTGAACTTAGACCGGAGTGGTCATCACGGTGATGAGCACGAGCTCGATGTGGGCTCTCGCCGGAAGAGTACTCCGATGAGTGATGACTTGAGTTGCACCTCCTTGACGATGTAGATGTGGAAGAGGCGCGTTGGACCATCAAGGCGTGAATTTCCTCCATTTGGCTTGAGAGCTTGTTGTCGAGGTATTCCCTTGTTCGCGCTTTAGATTCACGAACGTCGGTGGCGAGGTGCTCGATGCGCTCGTTCAAAGCATCATGCGATTGGCGCATTGCTTTTTGCACGCCGAAGAAGTGCATGTTGGTGACGAAGTCGGTTTCGTCATATTCTTGCTCCTCAAAGGCCGGGTTGTGGATGCTTGACCTATCCATAACAACACTCAAGTAGATATAAGTGGAAGAATGAGAGGAACAATACCAATTACCGTTTCGAAGATTGAAAAGGGATCAATCACTCAATGTGTAATCGTGGAAATAGTAGAATTGGTACCGGAGATTGTCCTTCTCACACCTACAAAAGTAAAGCTTATGGAGTGGCTTGGTTAGGAAAAGTGGTACAAAATTTCAAGCAAATGAGATTCAAGATATTGTAAATGTTGAGAGAGATTCACAAAATAGCAATGCAAACAAATAGATCACAAGCTATGTGACACTAGGAACACACACACGGATAGATAAATGGGATCTGCACAACCAAGGAATGAGCACGAGGTGTATGCCACGGAAGGCTCGTGTTGCACGGATACAAGAGAGACAAATAGCTCGATTGCTCAAATGGGCTAGATACGCGCTTGTGCACCAACCTAAGAGAGTAAACGTGCCGTCTTCAATCCCAAATATGCTATGGATGTATGAATATGCAAGATGGCTCAATGTGATCGCAATTTCTTACAAGCTTTTTGTATCTTCTCGTTTGCTTAAATGCTTTTGATTGTTTTTTTGTATGATGCTTGATGCTCGAGCCAAGATATGAGACAAGTATGATGGATATGCACGGGAGAGACTTATGGCACAGTGTAGATGACAAGATGTTTGCACACTAAATGTAGCTATGCGGCATAAGAGTAACACTACGGTGCACAAGTAACGTGGCCCGACAATTATCAACTCGCTAGTCTCAATAGGTAAGGTACGCAATAGGCTCGAGGTTATCAACGTTATGGCAAGGAATGGACAAATATGTCGTTGATGTTACCGTCCTTGCTTACAGTTGAAGGTGGCCAAAGTCGATGTCGGGGCCGGTGATGATGAGTGGCGGAGATGGTGTAGTCGTACCGTCCCTAAGTAGCCGAAACACCTTAGGAAACAGAAGTCGCAAACTCAAAATCACGAAGAAAATGAGTCAATGAACCGGAAAAAGGGTGTGTGGAGGTGTTGGAACAAAAGGCAGAAAGCTGGGCAAAATGTTGCTGTTCGGGAAGGCCCGTGCGCACGGGGTCTTTTGGGGCCCGTGTGCACGGGGTGGCCAGCAGGTTTCGCTGGGGCCCGTGCACAAGGGCTCTATTTGAGCCCGTGGGCACGGGGTGGCAGCAAAAACGGCGAAAAACCTCGGGATTCGTGGCTAGGAGAAAAAAATTGGGAATTCTTTTGGAGGGAACTATAGATCTACTTGGTAAGCATGCATTCCATGGATCAAAATCAACAAAAACTCACAAAAATCAACAATTGCAAAAAAAAATTGGGGGCTATATTTGGTGGGGATTTATGGATTTGGGTAAAAACACACAAAATTAGGCTAGAAAACGGTGAGGGAGACTCCAAATTCGTGATCAACGTGGCTCATGATACCATATGATACGGGGTACAACCCGTGGTGACGATCTTTCATGAATTGGAGGGGGAAATCATGAAGAACACGAGAGAGAACGAGAGAAAACACTCAAAAGGACAAACTCAAATGACACATCCACTAGATCCATGACAACACAAGAGTATCCATGATCCCAATCCAATCAACGATACAAGTAGCGGTAGTTTCTCTCACTCCAAAGGAGGAGGCCTTGAATCCCTTAGGATCTTCCCTCTAGAGGGGCCTTGGAATCACTTGGATCTTCTCAAAATGGAGGAACTCCTTGGGAGAAGTACTGATACGGGGTTGCCCGATCTTCACGGAGGATCTGCTTGAGGAACGAATCAACGCCACCTGAAGGGTACGAAGGAAACCCTCGATCCCAGCCAACAACGCTGTCGGGTAAAGGATAACTAGTGCAACCTGACGAGACCGAAGCTAGCTACTGCATATGCAACAACCAGCAACAAGTATTCGCCCAACCACACTCTTAGGATTCCAATCCACGCAACCACGCACGAAGTTGGAAGCACGAACTGGTCGCCGCCTCAACGGCTACTGTTGTAAAATCACAAAGTGAGTTTACCCTCTCACAAGGCAAGATTACAAGAGCTAAGGAGGAAGTGAACTCTCAAACAAGATTCTGGTTGCACTTAGCTAACCTATGCTGAAATCAAATTGCCAAAGAGTTGTGGCTGAAGTGGGGGAAGGGGTATTTATACTAGGAACAGCCCTCCTAGTTTAGGTGTGAAACCAGTCCAAAAGAGAGGCTCAAAATCGTGGTAACCAACTGGTCAAGGGAGCAAACACATGGAGCCTCGCGCAGCAATTAATGCTCTGGACAGCTTGCATTGGAACTCTCATATTCTTTGACTCAGGACTCCAAATGATGCACCGTTTGATTTTCCTGAAAGTAGACTTCATATGCTGTCCATTTTGTTCTCCCACACATGCTGGATGCTCATATATTTGTGTTGCATGATGCAACAAGTACTGGGACGAATTCTAGAACTGTGCAAGCAACAATAGGATGTTGAGATGGCTTGCTATTCTTCCTTGAGGTGTAACATGTTGCCCTTGTCCCCAAACATGGTTTACATCAGAGTTGAAACTTGTTCTCTTCAAACTTGTTGTATGGGCTTCCGAACTTGTTTCTTCATGAACTGAACTTATTTCTTCATGTGCTGAAAGTTGTTGGTTGTCCTAAACATTGTACCTGAGTAAAATCAGCACAGAAGATTTAGGCAGTATAAAGTTCTCATGGATAGTTGAATTATGATCAGTTAGGAGTGCGTTCACCTCTTGTTCTATTTGTTTGGCACGACTCCTTGTCATGGGACTCAAATAGGTCTTCTTTGTAGAAGCTTCATTTGATAGCTGAGATTTATGATGAGGAGAAAATGACAAACGAGATGAACCTGGGATGTCCTCATCATCCTCCCCCTCTTCAAAAGGAGTCGTCCTCGACTCTTGTCCCTCTTGAGCGAAGCATGGATATTGACCAACAATATTCAATGTGAACAATAGCTGGGCTCCTGAGTTCCTTCTCATCTTCACCTTTGGTTTGTGTAGATCATCACCCACATGCCTGCATAATAGTAATGATAGTAGCAGCTCGGCCACCCTTAAAACAAATAATATGGAACCCAAAGTATATGCGTTCACTTGTTCGTCAACATGGCACAATAGTATGTGCGTTCCATGAATGCTCGTCATGATGGATTTCTCAAGTTGATGTTGTTGCATCTCAATATGAAACGTGCTTCTCGCCTTGTCATGATGTTTATAAATGAAGCTTACTGTTTGGTTGCAACTATACAATCTTACTTGCCTAGGATGGTCCTCATCATCCTCCCTTCCTTCAAGAAAAGCCGTCCTCGGTTTTTGATAACCTGTAGCACCACTAAAAGAAACAAACAACGTGTATGCATGGTATATGAAGACGTCACACATTTTGTTGTTACCAAGATTTTGCGCATTCCAAATTTCAGAAAAGAAATCTTTATAGCAGAAAACCATATTTCTCAATGGGTCAACGTAAGTTCTGGGTTTGTAAAAATTGTTGCTTGTTTTGCAAATATAAGTTAGGGACATAGCAGAATCATTCACATCATTCCTACTCCTAGAAAAGCATGTTGTGATCATTTCAAAGCCAAAATTAGAAGTATGTATGTGTGACTCAACATATTTGGCCAGCAAGAATTTCTCATATGATAGTTCAGATTTTTGCATAGTAGACACTTGCAATTGTGGTGAACAAAGTTTTAGTATCTTCCATCGATCAACTCTTTTTGTTGTAACTTTAGTGCATGCAAAATGTGAACATATGAGGACCAACAAATAAGTGACACATTCACCACAAACATACATTTTCATTTTCACATAAGAATGGTTGTCCAAATGATTATCTTTCAGTTCCGCAAATCTATTGCAAGCAATGCATATTTTGTCCACAACAAACTTCCCGCCAACACCATATTCTCCAATCAAATTAAACTTAAAACAGTAGGTGTAGGTTTTATAGAGAGAGTACAAATGTGTGATTTCAAAAATGTTCATGACAGGATAACTCGATTCAATAGTTTTAGCAAGCGTGGCACAATATAAAGCATGAACATGAGATATTTTATCATGCATTTTGTCAGGCCTTACTAATTTCACATTATCAAAATGATAGGCAATCATGTGATCCAATGGTTCTGGCATAGTAGAACAAGCAATCATAGAAGGCATCATTGCAGTACGGTTATACTTACAATCATTCTCAAGTTGTTGTTGTAATCTTACTTCAATACCATCTTCCTCTTCTTGAACAAGCCATCGTTCCTCATGAGCACATGATGAATTATCAACTCTGGTTTGCTTCTCTTCTTGTTCCTCCATGACGTGGGAAAGTGTAACAGCACTGGATTCCACTTCCTGAAAGCAAACCTGTACATTGCAAGGAATAATGCAAGGAATAGAAAGAGTTATGTTAGTTTCAGAATCCTCATATTTTGTATCAACTAATACTCTCATTTCCTTTGGTGTATCTCTCGAACTCTCCTTTGTGGTGGGGCTCTCAATCTCACTTTTAGTGGAGTCACACAGCTCAATTTTTATAATATCACTCTCACATATTTTGGCTATGTGGCTCTCATTCTCACTTGGGATTTGATGTGTATTTGTTGCTACAGAATTTTGACCAATTGTGAGGCTCTTTTCTCGTGTTGCAAGAACCTTTTTCTCATCACAAATCTGGTTTCTTGTTGTAAACAACCTTTGCTCCATCTTGTTTTCTGCATTGCTTGGCCTCTTCACATGACTAATTCCTGAAGGGGACTGAATACCCAAGGTGAGTGGACGTGCACATTCTTTCTGAATTCTCCTTTCTTCATCTATGGCAAAAGTCACAAGGTCCTGCATACTACCGTCATATTTCAAACGAACTGTCGCAGCCACATCACGATTAAGACCACTTTTAAAATATGCCTTTGCTGCAGATTTATCCACAACATTGGCACGATACAATGCTACTTTGAGCTCATCATAATAAGCTTGGAAAGATCTGAGACCTTGCTTAATGCTCTTCATGTGATGAAACAAATAGTCTTCATATCTTGTTGGTACAAACTCCTTCCTTATGATCTCCTTCAACTCGACCCATGTTCTTACAAACCTCCTTTTGCGGTGGTGCTTCCACCACTTACAAGCATACTCTTCAAACTCCATGGTTGCTCGAAGCACTTGTTTTGTTTCTGAAAATTTCTTCAACTCCAACTCCATGAATTATACCCATTCAAGGTACTCCTCCGGATCAGCACTTCCGTAGAAAGGAAGTTCCACGTACTCACGACCTGCCATGGTTAGTTTTGCAAAATCCCTATAGTACTAGAAGCATATATGTGGGTAACAACTCATGCTCACTTCACTTACCAACCGAAGCTCATGTAACTTCCAAGTGAGAGCAGAATCGTGCTCAACCGTGGTGCCGGTGGTTGGTATACAAGGAGTGATGAATCAAGCGAATACAATTCTAGGGTTGCACATGCGGGGGCTGTTTGGTGGAGCTTGGGTGGGATATGTATGTAGCAAAAGATGCACTAATCTGCAATCTAGATATTGTTGAACCAAGTAATCATCCACACAAGATTCTAATGCCCTTAATTGCTGAATGAGATATAAGTGAGGTACATGCAACTCATACCAAGGCATCAGATTTGCTAGAAAGCAAGGATTGAAGATGTTGCACACTTGACAAGTTTCAGCTCACAATACAAACAAGGATTTCTCAAGATATAATGGAAGAACAGTCCCAAATTTCTTTCTTTTGCTTCTTGCACACACTTTCTTTCTTTGGGCAGATCTTTTTTTTTGCCTCCTTTTTTTTGCTCTTTTTTTTTGACAAACTTCAACAAGGGACTTGGATCTGAACACACACTTTGGGGGATCCACGAAAATTACAATGGATGAGCTCAAACAACAAGAACATGCAGCTGAAACTTTGGCAAAACACACACACGAACTGATCTGATTTTTCTGGCTGGAAAACACGGTGGGAATCATATCTAACAAGGATGGATGGAAAGTACACGGTGTGGGCTTTCCAAAATGCACAAAAACACCCAAAACGGACTCCGGATGACAAAGATACACACGATTTGGTGGAGGATGCAGATCTAAAATCTGAGCACGAAAAATGAACACAAACACACAAGATTGGATGGGGGGAAACTCAGCAACTAAAAACAAAGATCTAGTGGACAAGAACTTGATAAAACTCACCGAATAACAGATTAAAGGCTGCAAAGGGCTTGGTAAAGGTATATTTTTTTGTGGGGCTATTTTCTGGACTTTAGGATGAACAAGAACACGAACTAAACTAGGGATACAAGATCCTACCGTGTCAACCGAAGCTCTAATGCCAAGATGATACGAGGTTGCCCGATCTTCACGGAGGATCTTCTTGAGGAACGAATCAACGCCACCTGAAGGGTACGAAGGAAACCCTCGATCCCAGCCAACAACGCTGTCGGGTAAAGGATAACTAGTGCAACCTGACGAGACCAAAGCTAGCTACTGCATATGCAACAACCAGCAACAAGTATTCGCCCAACCACACTCTTAGGATTCCAATCCACGCAACCACGCACGAAGTTGGAAGCACGAACTGGTCGCCGCCTCAACGGCTACTGTTGTAAAATCACAAAGTGAGTTTACCCTCTCACAAGGCAAGATTACAAGAGCTAAGGAGGAAGTGAACTCTCAAACAAGATTCTGGTTGCACTTAGCTAACCTATGTTGAAATCAAATTGCCAAAGAGTTGTGGCTGAAGTGGGGGAAGGGGTATTTATACTAGGAACAGCCCTCCTAGTTTAGGTGTGAAACCAGTCCAAAAGAGAGGCTCAAATTCGTGGTAACCAACTGGTCAAGGGAGCAAACACATGGAGCCTCGCGCAGCAATTAATGCTCTGGACAGCTTGCATTGGAACTCTCATATCCTTTGACTCAGGACTCCAAATGATGCACCGTTTGATTTTCCTGAAAGTAGACTTCATATGCTGTCCATTTTGTACTCCCACACATGCTGGATGCTCATATATTTGTGTTGCATGATGCAGCAAGTTCTGGGACGAATTCTAGAACTGTGCAAGCAACAATAGGATGTTGAGATGGCTTGCTATTCTTCCTTGAGGTGTAACATGTTGCCCTTGTCCCCAAACATGGTTTACATCAGAGTTGAAACTTGTTCTCTTCAAACTTGTTGTATGGGCTTCAGAACTTGTTTCTTCATGAGCTGAACTTATTTCTTCATGTGCTGAAAGTTGTTGGTTGTCCTAAACATTGTACCTGAGTAAAATCAGCACAGAAGATTTAGGCAGTATAAAGTTCTCATGGATAGTTGAATTATGATCAGTTAGGAGCGCGTTCACCTCTTCTTCTATTTGTTTGGCACGACTCCTTGTCATGGGACTCAAATAGGTCTTCTTTGTAGAAGCTTCATTTGATAGTTGAGATTTATGATGAGGAGAAAATGACAAACGAGATGAACCTGGGATGTCCTCATCATCCTCCCCCTCTTCAAAAGGAGTCGTCCTCGACTCTTGTCCCTCTTGAGCGAAGCATGGATATTGACCAACAATATTCAATGTGAACAATAGCTGGGCTCCTGAGTTCCTTCTCATCTTCACCTTTGGTTTGTGTAGATCATCATCCACATGCCTGCATAATAGTAATGATAGTAGCAGCTCGGCCACCCTTAAAACAAATAATATGGAACCCAAAGTATATGCGTTCACCTGTTCGTCAACATGGCACAATAGTATGTGCGTTCCATGAATGCTCGTCATGATGGATTTCTCAAGTTGATGTTGTTGCATCTCAATATGAAACGTGCTTCTCGCCTTGTCATGATGTTTATAAATGAAGCTTACTGTTTGGTTGCAACTATACAATCTTACTTGCCTAGGATGGTCCTCATCATCCTCCCTTCCTTCAAGAAAAACCGTCCTAGCACCACTAAAAGAAACAAACAACGTGTATGCATGGTATATGAAGACGTCACACATTTTGTTGTTACCAAGATTTTGCGCATTCCAAATTTCAGAAAAGAAATCTTTATAGCAGAAAACCATATTTCTCAATGGGTCAACGTAAGTTCTGGGTTTGTAAAAATTGTTGCTTGTTTTGCAAATATAAGTTAGGGACATAGCAGAATCATTCACATCATTCCTACTCCTAGAAAAGCATGTTGTGATCATTTCAAAGCCAAAATTAGAAGTATGTATGTGTGACTCAACATATTTGGCCAGCAAGAATTTCTCATATGATAGTTCAGATTTTTGCATAGTAGACCCTTGCAATTGTGGTGAACAAAGTTTTAGTATCTTCCATCGATCAACTCTTTTTGTTGTAACTTTAGTGCATGCAAAATGTGAACATATGAGGACCAACAAATAAGTGACACATTCACCACAAACATACATTTTCATTTTCACATAAGAATGGTTGTCCAAATGATTATCTTTCAGTTCTGCAAATCTATTGCAAGCAATGCATATTTTGTCCACAACAAACTTCCCGCCAACACCATATTCTCCAATCAAATTAAACTTAAAATAGTAGGTGTAGGTTTTATAGAGAGAGTACAAATGTGTGATTTCAGAAATGGTCATGACAGGATAACTCGATTCAATAGTTTTAGCAAGCGTGGCACAATATAAAGCATGAACATGAGATATTTTATCATGCATTTTGTCAGGCCTTACTAATTTCACATTATCAAAATGATAGGCAATCATGTGATCCAATGGTTTAGGCATAGTAGAACAAGCAATCATAGAAGGCATCGTTGCAGTACGGTTATACTTACAATCATTCTCAAGTTGTTGTTGTAATCTTACTTCAATACCATCTTCCTCTTCTTGAACAAGCCATCGTTCCTCATGAGCACATGATGAATTATCAACTCTGGTTTGCTTCTCTTCTTGTTCATCCATGACGTGGGAAAGTGTAACAGCACTGGATTCCACTTCCTGAAAGCAAACCTGTACATTGCAAGGAATAATGCAAGGAATAGAAAGAGTTATGTTAGTTTCAGAATCCTCATATTTTGTATCAACTAATACTCTCATTTCCTTTGGTGTATCTCTCGAACTCTCCTTTGTGGTGGGGCTCTCAATCTCACTTTTAGTGGAGTCACACAGCTCAATTTTTATAATATCACTCTCACATATTTTGGCTATGTGGCTCTCATTCTCACTTGGGATTTGATGTGTATTTGTTGCTACAGAATTTTGACCAATTGTGAGGCTCTTTTCTCGTGTTGCAAGAACCTTTTTCTCATCACAAATCTGGTTTCTTGTTGTAAACAACCTTTGCTCCATCTTGTTTTCTGGATTGCTTGGCCTCTTCACACGACTGATTCCTGAAGGGGACTGAATACCCAAGGTGAGTGGACGTGCACATTCTTTCTGAATTCTCCTTTCTTCATCTATGGCAAAAGTCACAAGGTCCTGCATACTACCGTCATATTTCAAACGAACTGTCGCAGCCACATCACGATTAAGACCACTTTTAAAATATGCCCTTGCTGCAGATTTATCCACAACATTGGCACGATACAATGCTACTTTCAGCTCATCATAATAAGCTTGGACAGATCTGAGACCTTGCTTAATGCTCTTCATGTGATGAAACAAATAGTCTTCATATCTTGTTGGTACAAACTCTTTCCTCATGATCTCCTTCAACTCGACCCATGTTCTTACAAACCTCCTTTTGCGGTGGTGCTTCCACCACTTACAAGCATACTCTTCAAACTCCATGGTTGCTCGAAGCACTTGTTTTGTTTCTGAAAATTTCTTCAACTCCAACTCCATGAATTGTACCCATTCAAGGTACTCCTCCGGATCAGCACTTCCGTAGAAAGGAAGTTCCACGTACTCACGACCTGCCATGGTTAGTTTTGCAAAAGCCCTATAGTACTAGAAGCATATATGTGGGTAACAACTCATGCTCACCTCACTTACCAACCGAAGCTCATGTAACTTCCAAGTGAGAGCAGAATCGTGCTCAACCGTGGTGCCGGTGGTTGGTATACAAGGAGTGATGAATCAAGCGAATACAATTCTAGGGTTGCACATGCGGGGGCTGTTTGGTGGAGCTTGGGTGGGATATGTATGTAGCAAAAGATGCATTAATCTGCAATCTAGATATTGTTGAACCAAGTAATCATCCACACAAGATTCTAATGCCCTTAGTTGCTGAATGAGATATAAGTGAGGTACATGCAACTCATACCAAGGAATCAGATTTGCTAGAAAGCAAGGATTGAAGATGTTTCACACTTGACAAGTTTCAGCTCACAATACAAACAAGGATTTCTCAAGATATAATGGAAGAACAGTCCCAAATTTCTCTCTTTTGCTTCTTGCACACACTTTCTTTCTTTGGGCAGATCTTTTTTTTTGCCTCCTTTTTTTTGCTCTTTTTTTTTGACAAACTTCAACAAGGGACTTGGATCTGAACACACACTTTGGGGGATCCACGAAAATTACAATGGATGAGCTCAAACAACAAGAACATGCAGCTGAAACTTTGGCAAAAAACACACACGAACTGATCTGATTTTTCTGGCTGGAAAACACGGTGGGAATCATATCTAACAAGGATGGATGGAAAGTACACGGTGTGGGCTTTCCAAAATGCACAAAAACACCCAAAACGGACTCCGGATGACAAAGATACACACGATTTGGTGGAGGATGCAGATCTGAAATCTGAGCACGAAAAATGAACACAAACACACAAGATTGGATGGGGGGAAACTCAGCAACTAAAAACAAAGATCTAGTGGACAAGAACTTGATAAAACTCACCGAATAACAGATTAAAGGCTGCAAAGGGCTTGGTAAAGGTATATTTTTTTGTCGGGCTATTTTCTGGACTTTAGGATGAACAAGAACACGAACTAAACTAGGGATACAAGATCCTACCGTGTCAACCGAAGCTCTGATGCCAAGATGATACGAGGTTGCCCGATCTTCACGGAGGATCTGCTTGAGGAACGAATCAACGCCACCTGAAGGGTACGAAGGAAACCCTCGATCCCAGCCAACAACGCTGTCGGGTAAAGGATAACTAGTGCAACCTGACGAGACCGAAGCTAGCTACTGCATATGCAACAACCAGCAACAAGTATTCGCCCAACCACACTCTTAAGATTCCAATCCACGCAACCACGCACGAAGTTGGAAGCACGAACTGGTCGCCGCCTCAACGACTACTGTTGTAAAATCACAAAGTGAGTTTACCCTCTCACAAGGCAAGATTACAAGAGCTAAGGAGGAAGTGAACTCTCAAACAAGATTCTGGTTGCACTTAGCTAACCTATGCTGAAATCAAATTGCCAAAGAGTTGTGGCTGAAGTGGGGGAAGGGGTATTTATACTAGGAGCAGCCCTCCTAGTTTAGGTGTGAAACCAGTCCAAAAGAGAGGCTCAAATTCGTGGTAACCAACTGGTCAAGGGAGCAAACACATGGAGCCTCGCGCAGCAATTAATGCTCTGGACAGCTTGCATTGGAACTCTCATATCCTTTGACTCAGGACTCCAAATGATGCACCGTTTGATTTTCCTGAAAGTAGACTTCATATGCTGTCCATTTTGTACTCCCACACATGCTGGATGCTCATATATTTGTGTTGCATGATGCAGCAAGTTCTGGGACGAATTCTAGAACTATGCAAGCAACAATAGGATGTTGAGATGGCTTGCTATTCTTCCTTGAGGTGTAACATGTTGCCCTTGTCCCCAAACATGGTTTACATCAGAGTTGAAACTTGTTCTCTTCAAACTTGTTGTATGGGCTTCAGAACTTGTTTCTTCATGAGCTGAACTTATTTCTTCATGTGCTGAAAGTTGTTGGTTGTCCTAAACATTGTACCTGAGTAAAATCAGCACAGAAGATTTAGGCAGTATAAAGTTCTCATGGATAGTTGAATTATGATCAGTTAGGAGCGCGTTCACCTCTTCTTCTATTTGTTTGGCACGACTCCTTGTCATGGGACTCAAATAGGTCTTCTTTGTAGAAGCTTCATTTGATAGCTGAGATTTATGATGAGGAGAAAATGACAAACGAGATGAACCTGGGATGTCCTCATCATCCTCCCCCTCTTCAAAAGGAGTCGTCCTCGACTCTTGTCCCTCTTGAGCGAAGCATGGATATTGACCAACAATATTCAATGTGAACAATAGCTGGGCTCCTGAGTTCCTTCTCATCTTCACCTTTGGTTTGTGTAGATCATCATCCACATGCCTGCATAATAATAATGATAGTAGCAGCTAGGCCACCCTTAAAACAAATAATATGGAACCCAAAGTATATGCGTTCACCTGTTCGTCAACATGGCACAATAGTATGTGCGTTCCATGAATGCTCGTCAGGATGGATTTCTCAAGTTGATGTTGTTGCATCTCAATATGAAACGTGCTTCTCGCCTTGTCATGATGTTTATAAATGAAGCTTACTGTTTGGTTGCAACTATACAATCTTACTTGCCTAGGATGGTCCTCATCAAGTACGTAATGGAGCTATGCTCAACAAAGTGTTTGCTAAACATGAGCTAACCCTAGATAATGTCCCAAGGACCAAATATATAGGTAGCAAGAGGTAGGGGACGGAGTGGAGGAAAGATGGGCCAAATCCCGTGGGCTGGTCTGGGAGGCCCGTGCGCACGGCCTAAGTAAGCCCCGTGCGCACGGGGGTCCCGTGGGCACGGTACATGGCCGTGCGCACGGGGTAGCCGCTGTAGCTCCAGGAAGGCTCGTGTGCACGGGGTCTTTTGGGTCCATGCGCATGGGGTACCCAGAGACTCTGGCACCCTCGTGCGCACGGGGTCCAGAGAGTCCGTGCGCACAGGGTCGTCTGTAGCAGTCCATCTTGGCTGCAGCTCTAGCGCCGTCTTCCGTGCTTCCTTGTAGCTTTTCCCCTTGGTCTTGTTCATCCTCCTTAGCCTTTCCTTGGGTGTATTCCTCACACCTAATAATGCAAAGTGACTCGTTGTGAGGTAGCATCCAAGTTCCATTGATATCCATGAGTATCTCAACGAGGAGGGAGTTCACCTTTGGTTCAATGTCACGTGCTCGAGCTCTAATGATAGGACCACTTGGCTCTTGTGGTGGTGGTGTAGTTTCCATGGGGATGTTGGTGGGATGCTCCGCATCACATGTTATAGGAATACGCCATCCATCATGCAACGATAGGTATTATGCTCAACATGATTGGGACGCAAATTGTAGCAAGTATGTGGCACAAGCATATTATTCATATCAATGGCAAGCATATTGTGCACACACTGAATGGGATCATGCAATGGATGGGATGTAACAAAATCTCCTATAATGTATGAGGAAACTATGGGGGTCTCCTCATGTTTAATAGCGGAAGCATAATATGAAGAATATGGACAACATCCAAAACAATGCATTTCCAAATCATGGAGATCATGGCATGGCATATGAGAATTATTGCGCAAATCTATACATCTATACATCTATCTATACATCTATACATCTACTAATTAGGCACTCCCTAGAAATTACCACGTTAATTAGAAATTAACAGCCGCTAATCTGGTGGGACCGATTTATTACGGTGTAGATTAACCCAACAACCGTTCAGTTGTAGGAGCATCATGTGGGCCTTCGTGTTTAGCCTAGGGAATTTCCAATCACACACATGGCCGTGCGTCTCCTGCGTGGGGATAGCCCATTCTATGGCCCAACAAGCCATCCACCTCTCTCCATCCATGTTCGCTTCCTCCCCGAAGTGTTATTTTCGCTCGCTCCTCCGGAAGCGCCGCCACGCCCACCTCGATCTCCGCCGCCACCTTCCACCCCGACCTCCGCGGTGGTCATGCACCTCCTCTACCTCGGCCTCCGGCGACACTCCTCCCATCTTGATCTTTGCCGATGGTCCTGCGTCGTCACCACCCTGACCTCCGGAGAAGCTCCTCAGGCCAACATCCCTCCCCGATCTTTGTTGCACTCCCGCGCTCTTCGCCGTGGTCGCGCCCCTCTCCCTCTCTTTCTCTCTCTCTCCCTCATGTGGAAGAAATTCATTGATTTCTCTCAAAGTGAAGCATACAAGTTGGGCGCATGGATTTCGATGCTCTCAAACTCAATCTGAATAAAAGAGATCAGTTGATGGAGCCGGTGAGCTCACGAAGCTCTTCTCACCTTTTTTGAATATTTTTTCTTCACGGTTTATACTTGAATCGATCGTGGCTTTTCCATTGATGTGGACTCAATGTTTCTATCACGCTCTCTAACAATGTTGCGCTCTCCAGCGATTCAACCCGATCCAAATCTTTTCATGTACGATCTTCAATGGGGATGAGAATGTGTGCCGTGGAGTAGATTGATAGAGAATTCTTCAGGGTGATGATCTTTTTCATGGGGAGAGGTGCAGACCGTGGAGTAGTACATACACTCAGGTAGGATTAATGGACTTTTAATCGATTATTATTTTTGGTTGAATTAAGGTACTTTTTGGCCAAGGATTAGATTGGTGGATCATTTAGCCGATAGAAGGTGGTTCTGAACGTGTTGGTTGATTGACAGTTTGATGCTAATGTTTGATTTGTTTCTGTCCATGAAGTGGTTCTAAAATCTGAACATGTTGGTTGATTGGTAGCTTGATGCTAATGGTTGATGTGTTCCCGCCATGATGGTTCTAAATATGCATGTGTTCGTTGATTAATAGCTTGATACTAACCCTTGATCGGAAGTTGTTGTTGTGGTTGATGACTGTTCTGACGGTAGTGCAGAAAGAAGCATATTTTGACGCAAGATATGAAGAATATGATGTCCATGAAAGGGAGAAAACAGGTAAGTATAATGTCCTTGGTTTCCACTGATAATGGTGAAAGCATATTTACTTTCAGCAAGAGGTGGATCCAGAACATAATAGCAGTGTCCGAGCTATGATACAGTCCGTGAAGCAGTTGTTGGGACATATATTTGTCCAACATACATGCATTACTCAACTAGCAGTAGACATGAGATTGAGAAAAGAGTTCATATGAGACTCTCAATTCATGTTTGAATCAGTTTCCTCTGTCATGTTTAATAGGCCAGATAAGCCAAGATTTGTTTTGCATGCATGATGTTCATAACGCACACAGTAGGAATTTACATCGCGCAATACCAACACAGCTTCAAGCATATGTGTCCTGCTCGAGCACATCATTAATGGGTATCGGACATGGACTCCACATGGACCGCTCTCTTTGCCACATGAAGGATAGCCCCAAGCCCATATACGGAAGTATCCAGTCTCGCCGTTCTACCATTTCTCTGGAACAATTATGCACAACTTTGACGGAACACCGACCGCCAGTGCTCCACCTGAGGTACGCCATTGTACAATCCACATGCCAAACCATGAGGAGCAAGCTATTATGTTTCAAAATTTATTTGGGAAAGCATGTGTTTTGGGCTTTATACTTGACCGTGATCTTTTAATGTGTGCCTGCAACCATAGCTTCTATCGTCATTACCTTGCCATATACGGATAGTCTGCAAAGTTTTTAAACAAGAGTGAAACCAATGATGATGTGTGATGATTATGGTATGATTGCCGGATTAATAATTGAGAGCAAGAAAGCTATTTTACTGGAAAAGGTAAACCCAATATTAAACATAGTACGTACTTCACCTGCAAATTTTTCTTATCATTCCAGAGGTTATATAAGCCACAAAATCACACTGCTGGTCACACTACTAACAGTAGGTCCAAATGAAACCCGAGAAATTAAATTGAAATCTGCAAGAGTTGACTGTGATATAAGAGCCTCCACGCCGGTATTAACAATGATGTGTTTTGAGTCGTCTAATTAGAGGTGATTTGTTATTTTTTTCTTATATAATTTCAGGTTGACAAAAATAGCACTTTAGGTCCTTATCAAATGTGTGTCTCCTTTAAAGGTTACCTTGGTCTCCAATTATCTGAAGCAAACTCTCCTTGGCACCCAGTGATGTATGGCATCACTAGATAGCAGCAACAGAAAATAGCAAAAGATGTGTAGCCAGACCTGTTTTTCCAGGGATAACAAATGCTTGAGGAGGACGAAAGATTTGAGGGGTAAGTTAATTTGTTAAACATCTGAGCAAAGAAAGTTCTTAGTTTCTAATGCCAATGGGTAAGGTGTGGTTTTAATTTATGTCTCTTATATTCAGCGTGAAGACGTACATCCATGTATAAGCCTTCAAGCATGGCAAAATATTGCTGGGCCAGTGAATTTTTTGTGCTCTTTACCATAGCAATTGATACTATAAGTTTTCTAATATAAATTTGTATAACATAGTTTGATCTTTTATAAACGAGATTTAACTCTTCCTGAAGTTGACGTGTGAATTTATGCCATATTTTCATAGGGGGGAAAAGCCTTATAATATACATGCTTCATTTGTGAAACTGGATGTTACCTATGGTCCTATACAGTATAGTTGTTGAGAAAATAATCTAAGCATGCTTCCTGCATTCTGCGTTCATCATTATAAATGAAGCAGTATGGTAGGGCTAATTCAGTCAAGTCAAATTTCTTTAACATTGACAACTACTCAAGAAGAAGCAACAGCTTAGCCTTTCTCAGCTAACTTTACCTTTTGTTCTTCATCAGTTAGATGAGAAGATCGCAGATTTTAAAACATTAATGACAATCTGATTACTATAATAGTTAGTGTATATGTGTCAATGCTATTTTTCATACTAGCAATGTCACATCATTTCTTTGCATATACTTGATACATATATACTTTCAGAAGTCATCACAATGTGTGATTTTCTCCACCGTCAAATGAATTGTTATATTCAGTATATTTGAGGTTGAGGTTGCCTCGACCATAAGTGAGTAAAAAGGTAAAAAATATACATTACCTCGGAGGTTCAGGTATCTTCAGGTAACATGCGTACATGTTTACTGGTATTTAGCTCCGAGATAGATTTCCATTTCTTGGAGTCTCGAATGTACAAGACATTTGAAATGTTATCTTAGATTATATTGTGGTGCATTATATAAATCTAGAATATGCCAATAGTAAAACATACTGTTTGTGTTATTGAAGACCAGATTGATTTTTTGATAGGTGCAATGTTGGACTTAATCGGCAGAAGCAATTATATTGATCCTGCTACTTCATTATTTAATTAATTAATTTTGGATAGGTAAATTTCATTTTTATATCACACACTTCTTTGAGAGTAAGAAGGCCAATTGGTGTTTGTATGTGCGTACCAAGCTGGGATTGTTATCTATTGTTTGTGTTATCCAACACATTACCCATTTCGTCAACCTTAAATTTGTGTGAGGTATTATTTACTTACTGATACGTTTGAGAAGATATCTTGATGTAGTATTGTCGCTCATGTTCACATGTATTAAGTCGTTTCCGACATAATCTTCTACAAGGGAAATCATATTGTTCTGTTAGTGAACATTGCAATATGTTTTATTACGCAGATTGCGGTGTGAGTTTGATTCAGGACTCCAATTCAATTTTTGTGCTGATCCGTCATCTTATTGCGTACCTAGGTGAGCTGGAAGACTGCTCACTAAGTTGTCGTATGATATTTTTTGCTCATGTACACATATAGCTAGGATCAGTCACCTTTTTTTGTCAAATTTTAATTTTAGGTTGCATTGTGCTACGGTTTTCATCTTCCTCGGATAATGGAGTGGTTTACAATAGTGTAATATTTAGTTTGTACCATATAACTAAACTATATTCAGGTACATGGCAATGAATTTACGACAATTTCATTACTAGCTCTTTCTCTATCTGTTAACTCTACTAGATCCCTCCACAGTAAACTTCAGGATTTACTAAGGGAAGAGAGTATGCCCAAATTTTGTTGCGACGACAGGCCAAATTGTATTGTACTGCAGATTTCATCTTCCTTTTAAATGACCCACCGTATAACTAAAATACTTTCATGCGTTTGATTTTACAATTGTTACTTACTAGCTGTTTATATGTTCACCGTATTTGATTCCTCAAGATCGATGTAAATCAAGGAATCCAATATGAAACGGTAATATTCAGGATTGACTAACAGAGATCCATGTTATATTGTTTAGCTAAAAAGTATTCTGCTTTCGACCTGCAAGTCAACCAGTTGCTTTCTTATTTGGTCAACATGCAACATATATGCCCCAGTTCTAAACAGGCAATATTTTCTGAACTTTACTTTATACTGAGAAGAGAGTTTATGATGCGAACATATTTTCTGATTTTCATTGCAAGCTCTCAACATGTATGAATTGAAAACATCTATAAAAATACATGAAAAATAATGGAGTTAGATAGTTTCATATTTATGATAGTGCATCTCAGAGTGATTTTAATAACTGAAGTTGATCATAATCATTATGTGTACATGGCATTTCAATGTGGTGTTCAATAAATTACAGAAATTAGAAGTATGCCTGTTTTTGTAACATATTATAGTAAGGTTGTGCCACTTCCAATAATCAACTGTATTTTATGTCCAGACAAGTTTTTCAATGTATACTACAAAGGGATCAGTACCAATTAATTGGCAATTTACTATGTGTTCTTAACTCCTTATACAGAATACATCTCATGCCTGAACCAACTTCTCACGAGTGAAATTACTTCCAGTGTTCCAATGTAGCTAGATCGGAGAGAAACATGATAGCATCTTAATAATCCAGTAAGGTATTTGATGAGCTCCCATTGCATAATTTATGGAGAAATCATAGAGCTTTTTCTTTAATTAATCGATTTTTTTCCGCTTCCAGTATGTAATTTGTACAAAAATCATAGGGTGCTTATGCATGCTTGCCTTTCGTTAACAACAGAATTTTGTAAGCAAACTAAAATGACATGTATTTTCTACTCATAATGGTGCATCCAGTGGATAAAGGTGTGTACTATGATAAGGATGTACTTCATACTATTATTTTCATTTGTGCAGAACAGAATAAAATGAGGAAAGCCCATGGCAGCCACCAATTTTGTTACTTGCTCCAAGCAATGTAGGGGTTTTGTATAAAAGTCATCCTATGGTAGAATATTTATCTATACATTTATTTCTGGTAGGGACCAACACATTTTATGCCTAATTTATACTCTTCTCATTGCAAGTCTGATATAACACAGAACACTAATTAATCATATTCTCTTCATACTGGCGTGCATTCATTCTATATGTATTTCGTACATATCTAATGCAGTAGAAGAACTTAGAATCATTGGAGTAGAAAAAGTCCTCCATGCCAATGTAATTTAGGTCAACATGATGTTTGTACCAGAATGGATCACGCATGTTTTCTCATATCTATTATAGCTTATTGTTGTCACTGATGTAAAATGAAATCTTCATGGTAGGTGCCTCTGGCTTCCCACTGATGTATCCATTTTGAGAAAAGCTATGGAAAGCATAGTGTTGATATACATACCTTTTTAAAGCAAGTACCGTTGATATACCTATGACAGATAGTTTGTGCACTGCTACTTTAGTAGCTAGACTTCACTAAAAGGACAATAATCTATATTTTTAAAAATTAAGTTAATCCTTACTAATCAGTTCTATTGTTCTACTTTATAGATTGTAAACCAGTTTGTTAACGGGGCCGTTTTTTTGATTGGAAGGAAGGAACTGCACTCGCTGGGAGGACTTGGTGGTAGTTTACAAGGTCGTGCAACATTTTTCATGTAACTGGTAGTGGTGATCTAAGTCACATGTTATTAGAATGAATGTTACTACAACATTTCCGTATAATGACAGTGTGATCTTTGCATATATATTGTACTCCATCTGTAAATAAATATAAGACATTTTAGATTACTAAAATAGTGACCTAAAACGTCTTATATGTTTCTATTACTATATATTTTGTCATTTTTATGATAAGAGATTGATTAGCTTCTCCGAGATATATATTGTTGATGTGATCAAACTTGTCATGTGTTACATACCATCTAATGCAACATCATACCACATTTTTTTTGTTTTTCCGCACGTATCTACTCTTGCCATTTTTGGAATAGAATTGTACTCGGTTCAAAATAAGAAACAACTCCCTCCGTTCCTAAATATAGGTCTTTTTAGAGATTTCACTAGGGGGCTACATACGGAGCAAAATGGATGAATCTATACTTTAAAGTATGCCTATATACATCCGTATGTAGTCCCCTAGTGAAACCTCTAAAAAGACTTATATTTAGGAACGGAGGGAGTATTACAACTGATAAGCAGAAGTGGAGAACAAATAAATTGCACTACGATTTGTTTGAATATTCACAGTTATAAATAGTTACGAGAAGATTATTCATGTTTTTTGAAGTAGAATCGTACACATTAGATCTCCAATGGTGTATCAACCAAAAAACAATACCATGAAATCTAAGAAAGCAAAAACGAATATATCACAAACTCAGGTTTGTACAATGACAATTTTCATTTAATCAGTAGATCTAACATCTCCATCAAAATTAGTTATTAAAGAAAATGAAGATATCTCATTCTAAACTATGAGCAGTATGAATTGCACGTCAAGAATACTGAAGTAAATCAGTACCATAACGTAAACCAACCATAATGTTAGCAAGGATTTTTTATATGATATTATGTTAACTGAAATGCTAATGCATATACCTATATATGTTTGGCCTTTAACAGCTAGGCTTGAATGGTTTGCAAAAATGCTACTCCAAATTTATATGTAGCACTATGAGTCAGTGTAAGATATTTATTTTCCATTTTTATACTTATAGTAAATATGATATGCACTCATGTTATAAATATATAATAGCCATTTTGTACAGTTAACCAAATGTTGTAGCATATTGCCAAATTTGCAAACATATATTTTTCACAATATGGCACATGAATATAGAATTTTAACTTTTTACATGCGAACATGCAAAATTCATAAATCAAAATATAGAATGGGAGCATGTATAAAAGAAACAAACGTTTGAATTCAAACAAAACAAAAAATCCAACTAAAATATACACTAGCCCGTGCGAATGCACGGGTCGACGACTAGTGATGCAAAGGAAGCATGGCAATAGCCTCACAAGAAAAACAAATGCCAATAAGCATGGGCTTGTCGTCTATGCCATATGAGCAAATGGAATTAATTCTTATGGGATATGCATAGTCGCTATGTTGAGATTGCAAAGATGCAATATGGGAAATTTTCACGCATAGCATATGACAAGTCAAGCAGATTATCAAACATGATGTGACCAATAGAATTTTCACAACATATCCTATGCAATATGGCATCACAACTAATAGACTCCACATGAAAATCGTCAAACTCATCATAAATGGGTAATTCATCGCATGAGGAAGTCACATAATAACGAAGCATGGCAATAGGTGGATCATCATCATGCAAGCAATCAATGTCAAGATAGTCCACTAGTGGGACAAGCGAAGAACCATCACCTATGTTACCTTTAGGCTCCGCTCATGAGATGTAGGTGAGGTGGGAAGTACCAACTCGTGGTCATCGTCATCATGATGGAACCATGTGGGGGGTGCATGATATTCCACCATGGGCATCGTCTTGTCCAAAGGGAGGACGAAGTCGTCAAGGATCGGCACGTCATAGTATATGGGACCTAGCACCAAAGGAGAAGACACAATAGAGGTAGAGGTTAAGTTGTTAGAAATCGAAATGGCCTCACATGCCCTATCAACTACCTCACTCTCTAAGTGTTGTGGCTCACTCACTCCCTCTAGGATGCCCTCACTCATATGGATGGTTGAGTCACTCAAATGGTGGTGATTGCTCTCAACCTCACATAGGATATTTGGCATGTTTTCGTGTATGGGGCTAGTGGTGATCACGCCCATCCTCTCATAGGAAATGCACTCAAAGTCACATATGGTGGAGGCACTCGTCTCACTCATGTGGTGGTGGCTCTCCTCACATGGAAATTGGGGCATCTCGTCATATGTGGGTGTCGGAGAGATGTAGGTGCAAATGTGATGCGGAGCACCCTACGGACATCACCATGACAAGAGTCCGTTTGGCAAGTGACACGTGCCACAATTACTTCACATACATAAAGGTGAATCATCTCTTTTACACGTGTTCACTTGACCCCTTCGAGGATGGTATACTACTTGACACTCCTCTCGTGTGCATGCTTAGGTATTGTCGGAGCTTCGCGGATGACGAGGAGGAGTGCCGGCACATACGTACAACTACACCATAAGCAAGGGAAGCATGGAAGCGACGTCAGAAGAAGGCCAAGAAACCTTCCAGGCCTTAGACATCTGGCCCATACCCCGGATGTCCGGCCCCTGGAGACTGCGTAGGCGCCAAGGCCCAGCTGAAGAAGGCTACACGCACCGGACATCCGGCCCTGGCCCGGACATCCGGCCTTCGGCCCCAGATTTCCAGCCGAGCGTAGACAGAGAGCATCAAAACCGGCCCAAGACCGTCGAACATCCAGCCCAAGACATCCGGCCCCTTCTACACAGAGAGCACCTGCAGCCAGCGCCCGAGCCCCCCGAACATCCGGCCTCCACAGCCCGGACATCCGGCACCACCTTGAAGCCCCGGACATCCGGCCCCTGTGCGGACAGACGTGGGCCAAAGGCCGATGTATCCCCTCTCTCTCGCCCCAAACTCTCCTAAGACTATAAATAGGACCCCTCCTCCTCCTTTCTAGGGTAAGCATTGGTTTAGCTCATAGATAGATGAGCCTTTGCTCCTTCCACTACCTCGCCCATGGAGTAGATGCCTCTATGAGAGAAGACCCCTAGTGGATGTCAAGGCCCCCTTGCGTGGGAAGATCCCTAGTGGATTCAAGGCCCCATCTCCCCATGGGATTTGGGATGAACTCTACCATGTATCATCTTTCCCTTTGTTGTTCTTGTACCCTTGTGGATCTTGTGTGGATGTGAGCATAGTGGATGTGTGATTGGACTTGTTTTGAGTGTTTCTCTTGTAATTTCCCCCTCGTGTTCTTCGTGTTCTTCGTGTTCATTAACAAATCCACCTCTAATTCGTGAAAGATCGACGCACACGGGCGTGCCCCGTATCATATTGGTATCAAGAGCCACGTTTCTCACGAATTTGGAGTCCTCCCCTTCGATTTCTAGCCTAATTTTGTGTGTTTTTGTCCCAATTTGAAAATCCCCACCAAAAATAGCCTCACCAAAAATTTTGTGATTTGTTGGTTTTTGTGAGATTTTGTTGATTTTGATCCATTGGATTCGTGTTTGGCAAGTAGATCTAGCTTCCCCACCACGAAATCCACCCTAATTTTTCTTTTCCCCCATTAATTTTGAGCCCCGAGATCTAAAATTTCTGCCCAAATCGTGTTCCCGCGGGCAAATCCTGATCTGGACATCAGGTCCCGGACATCCGGGTTATTGGGCCGGACATCTGGCCCCTAGAGCGCAAATTCCCGCAGGTTTCTGGACACCGGGTCCCGGATTTTTGGCCTAACCCCCGGATGTCCGACCCCTGGGAATTTCAGCTTTCCTGTTTCACCGTTTTGTCCATAACTAATTCATACGGAGTCCGATTTTGACGTTCTTTCGCTTGTTTTGTAGCTATTGACACCCTCCATCCCACAAAATTAGTGCCATCGTCATTTGACTCCATCATATTTTTGGATTTTTGACAACTTTGCCTAGGCCTCCACCATAACTTCCGCATAGTTTTCCACCATACACTTCCGCCATCCTAAACCAATTTTGTTTGAGATTTTGAGTTGCGGTTTCCGTTTCCTAAGGTGTTTCGGATACTTAGGGACAGTTCTACATCGACAACGCCACTACTTATCATCGCCTCGGCCTCGACATCTACATCAGCCACTTCGCCTTTTGGCACCCCAACCGTAAGCAAGGACGGTAACCTCGACGACATCATTATCCATTTCCTTGCCATTGCATTGATCGCTTCGAGCCTATTGCATACCTTACCCATTGAGACTAGCGAGTTGAGAATTGCAGGCCACGTTACTTGCGCATCGTAGTGTTACTTTTATGCCGCATAGCTAGTTTTAGCGTGCAAACATCTTGCTCTCTACATTGTGCCATAAGTCTCTCCCATGCATTTCCATCATACTTGTCTCATATCTTGGTTTGAGCATCAAGCATCAAAAAAAGAAAGAGAGCAAAGAAAGAAAGAAAAAGCTTTTAAGCAAAAGAGGAGATACAAAAGAGATTATAAGCAATAGCAATAGCATTGAGCCATTTTGCATAGTTGATACTCTTGGATCATACATACATAGCATACTTGGGATTGAAGACGGCACGTTTACTCTTTTAGGTTGGTGCACAAGCGCATATCAAGCCCATTTGAGCAATCGAGCTATTGTCTCTTGTAGTATCCGTGCAACACGAGCTTTTCCCGGGTCTCTCACATATTTTGTGCTCATTCCTTGGTTGCGCGGATCCCATTTATCTATCCATGTGTGTGTTCCTAGTGCCACCATAGCTATTGATCTATTTGCTTTGCATTGCAATTTTGTGAATCTTCTTCAACATTTTTGATATCTTGACTAACATTTGCTTGAATTTTGTGCCACTTGTCCTAACCGAGCCACTCGATAAGCTTTACATTGTAGGTGTGAGTGAACAAGTCCGGTACCAATTCTCCTATTCTTTCATTTCACATTGAGTGAAACGGGATACATCCTCAACTTTGGGAAACGGTATTTTGGTATTGTTTATCTCATTTCCCCACTCACCTTTGCTTGAGTCTTGTGATGGATAGGCAAAGCACATCATCTCCTTCGGTCTACAACAACAATGACGAGTTCGATGCCATGAAGAAAACCATCAACGCCAAGTTGGATGCTCAAATGGAGGAGCTCAAGGTCCTCATCAACATCGGCAAGAGGTCTTCATCATCTTCGAGAAGACGCTCAAGTGCACATGCTTCCGAGCTACCATCTTCTGCAAGATCACCTCGGCATCGACACCATCAACGACATGAAGAAATAACGACGCCAACATCAAGGCGTACAACAAATAACAAGTGTGAAGGTCACGAGCTCGACACCAACCACCGCTCGATGACTTCACCACCTACCTTGGCATCTTCGGCAAGCGACTTCAAGGCATCTTCGCCTTTCGATATGCGGCATCTTCGCCGACAAGCACCTCAAGACAAGCTCCCCAAGCTCAAGACCACGACTTCCACGAGCTACTACGACTTCAAATGAAACACCTTAGGAAACACCTTAGGAAACGGAAATCGCAACTCAAAATCCTCAAGGTTGTCGATGTAGAACCGTCCCTAAGTAGCCGAAACACCTTAGGAAACGGAAATCGCAACTCAAAATCTCAAACAAAATTGGGTTAAGGTGGCGGAAGTTTATTGTGGAAAAGCTATGCGGAAGTTATGGTGGAGGCCTAGGCAAACTTGCCAAAATTCCAAAAATATGATTGCTTCAAATGATTATTAATCTATTTTTTTGTGATAGAGGGTGTCAATAGCTACAAAACGAGCTAAAGAACGTCAAAATCGGACTCCGGATGAATTAGTTATGGACAAAACGGTGAAACACGGAGGCTGAAACATACAGGGGCCGGACATCCGGGGGTTAGGCCGGAAATCCGAGATCCGGTGTCCAGAAACCTGCGCGGATTTGCGCTCCAGGGGCCGGATGTCCGGCCCAATGCCCCGGATGTCCGGGACGTGATGTCTAGATCGGGATTTGCCCTCGGGAACACGATTTGGGCGGAAATTTTAGATCTCGGGAGTCAAAATTGATGGGGGAAAAGAAAAATTATGGTGGATTTCGTGGTGGGAAAGATAGATCTACTTGCCAAACACGAATCCAATGGATCAAAATCAACAAAATCTCACAAGAACCAACAAATCACAAATTTTTTGGTGAGGCTATTTTTGGTCGGGATTTTCAAATTGAGACGAAATAAAGCAAAATTAGGCTAGAAAACGGTGGGTGAGACTCCAAATTTGTGAGAAACCTGGCTCATGATACCAATATGATACGGGGCACACCCGTGTGCGTCGATCTTTCATGAATTGGAGGTGGATTTGTGAATGAACACGAAGAACACGAGGTGGAAATCAGAAGAGAAACACTCAAAACAAGTCCAATCGCACGTGCACTATGCTCACATCCCCACAAGATCCACAAGGGTACAAGAACAACAAAGGGAAATAGGATACATGGTAGAGTTCATCCCAAATCCCATGGGGAGATGGGGCCTTGAATCCACTAGGGATCTTCCCACGCAAGGGGCCTTGACATCCACTAGGGGTCTTCTCTCATAGAGGCATCTACTCCATGGGACAGGTAGTGGAAGGAGCAAAGGCTCATCTATTTATGAGCTAAACCAATGCAAGATGGGGGGGTGAGAGAGAGAGAGATACATGGCCTGTTGGCCCGCGGCTGCCCGCACATGGGCCGGATGTCCGGGCCGAGGGGCCGGATGTCCGGGGTTTTGGTGCTGTGCCGGATGTCCGGGCAGCTGGGCCGGATGTCTGGGCGGCGTCTGGTCATAGAGCTTTGGTTCTGGCTTCTCGCGGCCGGATATCCGGGTGATGGGTCAGATTTCCGGGGCTGGCCGGATGTTCGGGGTCCAGGGCCCGGAAGTCCGAGCCCTGTAGCTTCGGTTGCAGCTTCCCCTTGGCGCTTGTGTGATCTTCAGGGGCCGGATGTCCAGGCCAAGGGCCAGATGTCCGGGGCCTGGAAGGTCTGCTGGCTCTTCTTCCTTCTTCGGGACCGCGTCTTCTTCCGTCTCCGCTTCCAAGCTTCCCTCGCGGATGGTGTATTTGTACGTAGGTGCCGGCACTCCTCCTCGTCATCCGTGAAGCTCCGACAATACCTTTGCATGCACACGAGAGGAGTGTCAAGTAGTATACCATCCTCGAAGGGGTCAAGTGAACACGTGTAAAGGAGATGATTCACCTTTATGTATGTGAAGTAGTTGTGGCACGTGTCACTTGCCAAACAGACTCATGTCATGGTTATGTCTGTAGGATGCTCCACATCATCCCCTCCCCCCTGGGAAAGATCCGTCCTCGGATCAAAATCCAAATCACCATGGAAAGGAGATGGCGTCGCCATGTAGATGTGGACGATCACAAAACACTCATCATCAAGCTCTAAGGGGGCACTCTCCAATGTCTCACCGCCTAGTAATTCCTTGAAAAGGAGCAAACACGACAAACACATGGAAAAACAAATGTGGTTAGCATTAGTGCAAAACCAAGCATTCAAGTGGTTATTCCCCGAACAAGTGTCGTCATCATGCAGAACATATGGTGTGACAAGGGATTTTGTCATGACATGTAAGTATACAAATTGAGCACAAGCAATGTAATCATGGAAATAAGTATGCCTAGGTGAGGTAGGGATGCCAATATGTGTGATAATATAACGAGCATCTACCTCAAGGTCATAGCACATATGCACAAAGCAATCAACAAAAGGTCTATGGTAGGCATATGTATCATTCACAACACCAAGTAAAATGAAGTGTCTATACACATGGGTCAATCCAAAGTGCAAGGCAATCCAAGCATAATGTGCATATGGTGTAGTGAAGATATAATGGCACTCGACACAATAGAAAGAGCAATTGGTCATCATGTGTGAGGCAATCAAGTCAAGCATGTAGTAAGCAATGTGCATGACAAATGTGAAGGATGGACATTGTTGCAACCAAGCATATGATAAGAGCAAACAATCCACAAGTTGGGAGCAACACACAAGGTATATGGGTCATGAGGCATGGAAAGATGGCAATCAAGAATGGAAGCAATATCTCTAACATGCGTGCAAGTAATTGGTCCAAGATGACCCATATATGTCATGGTACAAGCAACACAAGTAGGATGATCTACAATATCCATGCTCAAGAAGGATGTCACCTTGAAAACTTGTCCTTGTGCGTCCTTCACAATGTCGATGCGCAAGAAAGTGCATTGTAGAAACGCGTCGATGTAGAATGGCTCGCTCTCAAGAGCTCGAATGGTCAACTATGTGAAGTGGAAGTTGACATGTAGTCGATGTATCCTACGCATACACACAACAAAGGAAACAATGTATGTGCATGGTGGACAAACACATCATCCATCATGATGGTTCTCTTCTCTTGCACATAATAAGTAGAGGCAAAAGTGCATGAATAATATGATGCAACAATGGCTATATTCATGGCACTAGGCATATGGTGCAAAGAAGGAAGGAAAGCATGCTTCACATGAAAGATGTCAAAAGCTCCAATAATATGAGAGAAATCTATGGGGGCAATCTCATTAGCAAAATTAATAGTATTGTTTCACTCAATACATGGAAAATCATCTAGCATGAGAGAGGCATCATGTGGAGACATATGACAATAAGCAATATCATTCATGTGCAAAGCATGGCAATAGTTGTCATCAATCGCATAAAAGGAGCACATCGGTGATGCAACGCAAGCAAGCATAGTGATCATGTCGTGCAAACTAGTAGTGCGAAGATGCAACATACTAGAGGAAATCATGGCAATCATGTCATGTGAGCAAATAGTGGGCATAAGTAATGCACATGACATATCGCGAACATAAAACATGATCAGTGTATCAACACAGACATGGGTCACAAAGTAAACATGGCAATAGCAAGTATGATGGCCATGGTGGTATATGATGCACCCCCCACATGGTTCCATCACGATGAAGATGACCACAAGTGGGTCTATGCAACCTCACCTACACCACATGAGTGGAATGAAAAAGGTAACATAGGTGATGGTGATGCTTTTGTCCCACTAGTGGACATTGATTGCTTGCATGATGATGATCACCCTATTTTCATGCTTCATGATTATGCGACTTCCTCATGGGATGAATTGCCCATTTATGATGAGTTTAACGATTCTCATGTGGAGTCTATTACTTGTGATGCCATGTTGCATAAGATACATTGTGAGAATTCTATTGGTCACATCATGTTCGACAATCCGCTAAACTTGTCATATGCTATGCGTGAAATTTCACATATTGCATCTTTGCAATCTCACCGTAGCGACTATGCCTATCCCATAAAAATTAATCCCATTTGCTCATATGGCATAGATGACAAACCCATGGTTATTGGCATTTGCTTTTCTTGTGAAGATATTGCCATGCTTCCTTTGCATCATTTGCGCAATAATTCTCATATACGATGCCATGATCACCATGATTTGGAAACGCATTGTTTTGGATGTTGTCCATACTCTCCGAATTATGCTTCTGCTATTGCACATGAGGAGACCACAATAGTTTCCTCATACATGTTAGGAGATTTTGTTCCATCCCATCCATTGCATGAGCCCAATCATTGTGTGCACCATCCGCATATCATGAATAACAATGCTCTCGATATTTCAAGTGATGCACTACATATTTCTCGTCTGCATTATGCTATACATAAAAACAAACCTTTCATGTTGGATGACATGTTCTTATATCATGCATCTCATTTATTTGAGCATTGGATATTTTGTGCTAACGAACACAAGCACATGCACATCCTAATGGATGATGTATACATATACCACGCGCACACAATTTTCCCTTTGTCTTTGTTGCGTGTAGGTACTCATGATTACTTGTCAACCTCACAATCCCATGCGTTGACGAAACGAGCTCTTGAGAGCACCGATGCTTTGGGATTCACTGGAATGTGTCTCCAACCATTCCCCTCGTGCAAGGACTTCGCGCATTTCTTCTACATGGCTCTCACATGGCTATGGCTTCTTACTCATTACACTTATTATGCCCATATGGCCATGTTCACTTTGCATGATATGCTCACTTCTATGACCTTGACATGCATTTGTGACCCATGCTTTGCATTTCACATGAAACTTGATTATATGACTTGTACTTGTATTTACAAGCTTGGTGGAGATATTACTTGCTATTGCCATGTTTACTTTGTGACCCATGTCTGTGTTGATACATTGATCATGTTTTATGTTCGCGATATGTCATGTGCATTACTTATGCCTATTATTTGCTCACATGACATGATTGCCATGATTTCCTCTAGTATGTTGCATCTTCGCACTACTATTTTGCAGGACATGATCACTATGCTTGCTTGTGTTGCATCACCGATGTGCTCCTTTTATGCGGTTGATGGCAACCATTGCCATACTTCGCACATGATTGATATTGCTTATTGTGATATGTCTCCATATGTTGTCTCTCTCATGCTCGATGCTTTGCCATGTATTGAGTGCAACAATGCTATTAATTTTGATAATGAGATTGCCCCCATAGCTTTCTCTCATATTCTTGGAGCTTTTGACATATCTCATGTGAAGCATGCTTGCCTTCCTTCTTTGCATCATATTCCTAGTGCCATGAATATAGCCATTCTTGCATCATATGATTCATGCACTTGTAATTCTAATGGTTATGTGCAAGAGAAGAGAACCATCATGATGGATGATGTGTTTGTATACCACGCACATACATTGTTTCCTTTGTTGTGTGTATGTGTAGGATCCGTCGACTACATGTCAACTTCCACTTCACGTGAGTTGACCATTCGAGCTCTTGAGAGCGAGCCATTCTACATCGACGCATTTCTACATCGCACTTGCTTGTGTTTCGGCATTGTGACGGACGCACAAGGTCATGGTCTTGAGGTGACATCCTTCTTGAGCATGGATATTTTCGATCATCCTACTTGTGTTGCTTGTACCATGCCATATATTGGTCATCTTGGACCACATATTTGCACACCCCACTCATGATTGCCACATTGCCATGCCTCGTGACATATATATATACCTTGTGTGTTGCATCCAACTTGTGGATTGATTTCTCCTATCATATGTTTGGTTGCAACAATGTCCATTCTTCACATTTGTCATTCCCGATTGCTTGCTACATGCTTGTCTTGATTGCCTCACACATGATGACCAATTGCTCTTTCTATTGTGTTGAGTGCCACCCTATCTTCACTACACCATAAAAGTGAGAGAGTGATCCACCTAAAAGAGAGTGAGCGCCACAAGCCAAACTTGAGTGACTCCACGATGAGGGACATGAGAGATATAGCTCTTTTAGCCACCAAAAGAGATTTGAGGGATGTGAGGGAGAGCCCATCGACCGTTCTTCGCTATGTACTTGTGTGCAAACATGACGTCGTTCGGACTAACCCTTCACAACATCTTCCTCTTGTGTTATCTAAGTTGTTGCAGGAATTCAAGGATGATTTCCCCGATGAGCAACCTCCGGGACTACCACCAAAACGAGGATCGAACACCGCATCGACCTCATCCCCGGAGCACCGCTTCCTAACAAGGCTCCCTACCACGTCAACCCCGAAGAAACAAAGGAAATACAAAGGCAAGTCCAAAAACTCCTAGATAAAGGGCATGTACGTGAGAGTTTGGGTCCTTGTGCGTTTCCGGTGATTCTAGTACCTAAGCAAGATGGTAGTATGCGCATGTGTTCCGATTGCCGTCCTATCAATGCTATCACTATTCGTTATCGTCACCCCATTCCTCGCCTAGACGACATGCTTGATGAACTTAGTGGTGCCACTATATTTTCCAAGTTTGACTTAAAAAGTGGTTACTACCAAATACGCATACAAGAGGGTGATGAGTGGAAAACTGCATTCAAGACTAAGTTTCGTCTCTATGAATGGCTAGTGATGCCCATGGGCTTATCCGAAGCACCGGGTACTTTCATGCGTGTCATGCATTACGTTTTGCGACCCCTCATAGGATATTGTGTTGTGGTCTACTTTGATGGCATTCTTGTCTTTAGCAAGTCTCTTGAGGAGCATGCTACCCATGTCCGTGATGTTTTGCTAATCCTTAGGAAAGAACAACTATATGCAAACATGGAGAAATGCACCTTTGGTGTTGAGAAGGTAGTTTTCCTAGGCTTTGTAGTATCTTCTAAGGGCATTCATGTAGATGAAACTAAGATTGATGCTATTAAAACTTGGCCTACACCAACGACTTTGCAACAAGTGCGTAGTTTCCTAGGACTAGCCGATTTATATCGACGTTTTGTCTAGGACTTTAGCATTATTGCATCTCCTCTCCATGCTTTGAGCAAGAAGAATGCACCATTTATGTGGGGTCCTTCCCAAGACACCGCATTCCATGAACTTCAAAATTTGCTCACTCCTGCACCTTTGCTTGCTTTGCTCAACTTTGATAAAACATTTGAAGTGTATTGTGATGCTAGTGGTAATGGAATAGGTGGTGTGCTTATTCAAGAGAAGCGCCCTATCTCGTACTTTAGCGAGAAATTATCCGGCGCTCAACTTAACTACCTCATATATGACAATGAATTGTATGCTTTGGTGAGAGTTTTACGTGTGTGGGAACACTATTTGCGACCTCATGAGTTTGTTATCCATACCGACCATGAAACACTCAAGTACTTAAAGGGTCAATCCAAGTTGAACAAACGGCATGCTAAATGGAGTGAATTTATTGAGTCTTTCCCTTATGTCATCAAATACATTAAGGGTAAGGAAAACGTTGTGGCGGATGCCCTTTCCCGCAAATGCATGCTAGTTACTCAACTTCAATTGAATGTTATTGGTTTTGAGCACATCAAAGACTTGTATGAGCATGATGCTTATTTTGCTAATCCTTACGCTATGTGCCAAGTGAAAACCTGTTGGGAGAACTACTATATGAAAGATGGCTATCTTATGCGTGCTAATAAACTTTGTATACCCAAGTCTTCTTTTCGTTTGTTGCTTTTGCAAGAGGCTCGCGGTGGAGGACTTATGGGTCACTTTGGATGCAACAAGACGTATGCCACACTATCCAACAAGTATTTTTGGCCCAAGATGTTTCGTGATGTTGCACGCTTCACCAACCGTTGCTCTACATACCGCAAAGCTAAGTCTAAAGCTCAATCCCATGCTCTTTATATGCCTCTTCCTATACCTTTCCAACCTTGGGAAGACATTTGTATGGATTTTGTGGTTGGTTTGCCATGAACTAAAAATGGCCATGATTCCGTTTTTGTCGTTGTGGATCGTTTTTCCAAGATGGCTCATTTCATTCCATGTCACAAGATAGACGATGCTTCACATATTGCAAATCTCTTTTGTAGGGACATCTTGCGACTACATGGCGTCCCCAAGACCATCGTCTCGGATCGTGACGTCAAGTTCCTAAGCTACTTTTGGAAGAGCCTTTGCACCAAGCTCGGAATCAAGCTTCTATTCTCTTCGGCATATCACCCCGAAACCGATGGACAAACGGAGGTGACGAACCGCACGCTATCTACGCTACTACGCATGTTGATCAATAAGAACATCAAGGAATGGGAAGAATGCCTCCCCATCACCGAGTATGCCTACAATCGCGCAAGTCACTCCACCACTGGCAAGTCCCCGTTCGACGTGGTCTACGGCTTCAACCCTTTGTCCCCATTGGACATCCTCCCTCTACCACTCCAAGAGCGCGTCAACATGGACGCAAGTGCAAGGGCAAGGTACCACAAGAAAATGCATGAAGATACAAGGCGCACGATTGAACGTCAAGTGGAACACGTCACCAACAAGCGCAACCTCAACAAGCACCCCATGGTGTTCAAGCCCGGTGATCTTGTGTGGCTACACCTTCGCAAGGACCGCTTCCCCAACGAACACAAGTCCAAGCTACTCCCTCGAGCCGACGGACCCTTCAAGGTGTTGACACGCTACAACAACAATGCCTACAAGATCGACATCCCGCGCAACAAGTACAATGTGAGTGACACCTTCAACGTCATGGATCTATCCCCTTTTCATGGTGATGAAGATCTTGATCCGATGACGGATCTTCTCCAAGGGGGGGGGGAGATGATACGGAGCATCCCACCATCATCCCCATGAAGACTACACCATCAAACCAACCCCCAAGTGGCCCTATGACAAGAGCACGCGCACGTGACATTGGAGCTAAGGTGAACTCACTCCTCTTCGAGTATGACTTGGATGGCAAAGGAACTTGGATGCTACCTCACAAGGAAACCCTTTGCATCCTTAGGTACGAGGAAGACGACCACGAAGGACCAAGGAAGCATCCCAAAGACCAAGGCCCAGAGGGAGAGGAGTCAAGCACCAAGGGCAACTCTCTACACAACCCGGAACTTCCAGCCTACCCGAAACTTCCGGCCCACCGACGACCCAGGGCCAAGTCCAGAGGTGCAAACTCTCTGGTTAGCCCGGAACCAGCCCGGACCCTCGCCCGGAACCTCCGGGCTCCGGAACATCCTGTCGGCCCGGAACTTCCGGTCCCCCGTGAAACCAGCCTCCGAAGCTTGCGCCAACTCTCTATTCAGCCCGGACCCTGCTCGGAACCAGCCCGGAACTTCCAGCGCTCGGAACTTCCAACCTAGCCCGGAACTTCCGGCCTTGCCAGAGAGACTGCAATCGGGCCCGCGGCCCATGTATCTCTCCCACTTACCCCTTCGTCCCTAGGACTATATATACTCCTCCTACGCCTCCGGATTAGGGTTAGCTTTGTTTAGCAAATACCTTTTGTTGAACTTAGCTCCATTACTTACTTCTCCCACGGAGATTGCCCTCCATTGAGAGAAGATCCCAGTGATGACAAGGCCCCTCTAAGGGAAGATCCTAAGGGATTTAAGGCCTCCTCCTTTGGAGTGAGGAGACTACCGGTTACGTGTATCCTTTTGTTGATTGTGGATCTTGTGTCTCGTGTACTCGTGTGTTTCTAGTGGATGTGTAATCGAAGATTGCCCTTGAGTTTGTGATTTCCTCTCGTGTTCTTCGTGGGATCCCTCTCCAATTCGTGAAAGATCGACGCACACTGGCATGCCCCGTATCACCACATATTTTAGAGGACTATGTTCATAATTTGACTTTGCCATGTGATCATATATCAACAATTTTGAGTGCACCCATTGAATTAACTATTGATCAGAAAGAACCATGTGAATCAGGAAATAAATCAAATTTGGATCAAATATGTTTGAAAATAATTCTGCCACTGTTTAATCATTTTGATATGACCTCCAATTTTGGTGATGATTCTGTGTCAAATGACATGTTGCATCTTTGCTTATTTAGGCATATTGTAGCATCTAAATTGGAATAATTCAAGTTTATTAACCAATGTTGGGATGGTTTAATGATGAACATTGTCAATCTTTTGATATGAATAAGGACTTCACTTATATGTGCAAACTGAGTTGCAATATTTTCATGCCTTCTACTTCTTGTGATAATATTTTGGATTTATATTTCATGACATTTGAAGTGTGCTCTATTATGAATGTGTCACATGTGCCACAACTGAGATCAATAAAAATAGATGACATATACATGTACAACATGTACACCTTGTCTCTTTTGTTAGCCACATTTCAGATTAAACAACGCCGAGGACAGCTTTGTTTTCAAGAAGGGGAGGATGATGAGGACATGACTACCTTGGATACGACCAAAAATATTGCATACGTGCATATTTGTGAGGTGATTTCTTATAAGAATTGTGCAATAATTTATTTATGTTATCCGGAACAAAAATACTTCACCTATTTTTATTTTATGCCTAAATGCAGAATGGTCGAACACTTGTATGAACCACGTGTGATGACAAAGGAAGAGGAAATGGTTGGGTGCTATTCAAGAGGTCCTCTCACGTCAAAGGAAATACTTAGGTGATGTTCAAGAAGTTCTCTCACATCACTTTTAGCCCAAGAGAAGATAGAGTCCAAGCCTCTCACGTTCTGGACTCAGATTCGGACTGCACAGACATACCTACCTTGAGGGAGTGTGTGAGCCACCGCATAGAGAGAGTGAGGTAGTTGATGAGGCATGTGAGGACATTTCGATTTATATCAACTTAACCTCTTCCTCTATTGTGTCTTCTCTTTTGGTGCTAGGTGCCATATTCGATGACGCGCCGATCCTTGATGACTTCGTCCTCAATTTGGACAAGATGATGGCCATGGTGGTATATGATGCACCCCCCACATGGTTCCATCACGATGAAGATGACCACAAGTTGGTCTATGCAACCTCACCTACACCACATGAGTGGAATGAAACAGGTAACACAGGTGATGGTGATGCTTTTGTCCCACTAGTGGACATTGATTCCTTGCATGATGATGATCACCCTATTTTCATGATTCATGATTATGCGACTTCCTCATGTGATGAATTGCCCATTTATGATGAGTTTAACGACTCTCATGTGGAGTCTATTACTTGTGATGCCATGTTGCATAAGATACATTGGAAGAATTCTATTGGTCACATCATGTTCGACAATCCGCTAAACTTGTCATATGCTATGCGTGAAATTTCACATATTGCATCTTTGCAATCTCACCGTAGCGACAATGCCTATCCCATAAAAATTAATCCCATTTGCTCATATGACAATAGATGACAAACCCATGGTTATTGGCATTTGCTTTTCTGGTGAAGATATTGCCATGCTTCCTTTGCATCATTTGCGCAATAATTCTCATATACAATGCCATGATCACCATGATTTGGAAATGCATTGTTTTGGATGTTGTCCATACTCTCCGAATTACCGCTAAACTTGTCATATGCTATGCGTGAAATTTCACATATTGCATCTTTGCAATCTCACCGTAGCGACTATGCCTATCCCATAAAAATTAATCCCATTTGCTCATATGACAATAGATGACAAACCCATGGTTATTGGCATTTGCTTTTCTGGTGAAGATATTGCCATGCTTCCTTTGCATCATTTGCGCAATAATTCTCATATACAATGCCATGATCACCATGATTTGGAAATGCATTGTTTTGGATGTTGTCCATACTCTCCGAATTATGCTTCTGCTATTGCACATGAGGAGACCACAATAGTTTCCTCATACATGTTAGGAGATTTTGTTCCATCCCATCCATTGCATGAGCCCAATCATTGTGTGCACCATCCGCATATCATGAATAACAATGCTCTCGATATTTCAAGTGATGCACTACATATTTCTCGTCTGCATTATGCTATACATAAAAACAAACCTTTCATGATGGATGACATGTTATTATATCATGCATCTCACTTATTTGAGCATTGGATATTTTGTGCTAACGAACACAAGCACATGCACATCCTAACGGATGATGTATACATATACCACGCACACACAATTTTCCCTTTGCCTTTGTTGTGTGTAGGTACTCATGATTACTTGTCAACCTCACAATCCCATGAGTTGACGAAACGAGCTCTTGAGAGCACCGATGCTTTGGGATTCACCGGAATGTGTCTCCAACCATTCCCCTCGCGTAAGGACTTCGTGCATTTCTTCTACATGGCTCTCACATGGCTATGGCTTCTTACTCATTACACTTATTATGCCCATATGGCCATGTTCACTTTGCATGATATGCTCACTTCTATGACCTCGACATGCATTTGTGACCCATGCTTTGCATTTCACATGAAACTTGATTATATGACTTGTACTTGTATTTGCAAGCTTGGTGGAGATATTACTTGCTATTGCCATGTTTACTTTGTGACCCATGTCTGTGTTGATACAGTGATCATGTTTTATGTTCATGCTCGCGATATGTCATGTGCATTACTTATGCCTATTATTTGCTCACATAACATGATTGCCATGATTTCCTCTAGTATGTTGCATCTTCGCTCTACTAGTTTGCACGACATGATCACTATGCTTGCTTGTGTTGCATCACCGGTGTGCTCCTTTTATGCGGTTGATGACAACCATTGCCATGCTTCGCACATGATTGATATTGCGTATTGTGATATGTCTCCATATGTTGTCTCTCTCATGCTCGATGCTTTGCCATGTATTGAGTGCAACAATGCTATTAATTTTGATAATGAGATTGCCCCCATAGCTTTCTCTCATATTCTTGGAGCTTTTGACATATCTCATTTGAAGCATGCTTGCCTTCCTTCTTTGCATCATATGCATAGTGCCATGAATATAGCCATTCTTGCATCATATGATTCATGCACTTGTAATTCTAATGGTTATGTGCAAGAGAAGAGAACCATCATGATGGATGATGTGTTTGTCTACCACGCACATACATTGTTTCCTTTGTTGTGTGTACGTGTAGGATCCGTCGACTACATGTCAACTTCCACTTCACGTGAGTTGACCATTCGAGCTCTTGAGAGCGAGCCATTCTACATCGACGCATTTCTACATCGCACTTGCTTGTGTTTCGGCATTGTGACGGACGCACAAGGTCATGCTTTTGAGGTGACATCCTTCTTGAGCATGGATATTATGGATCATCCTACTTGTGTTGCTTGTACCATGCCATATATTGGACATCTTGGACCACATATTTGCACATCCCACTCATGATTGCCACATTGCCATGCCTCATGACATATATATATACCTTGTGTGTTGCATCCAACTTGTGGATTGATTTCTCCTATCATATGTTTGGTTGCAACAATGTCCATTCTTCACATTTGTAATTCCCGATTGCTTGCTACATGCTTGTCTTGATTGCCTCACACATGATGACCAATTGCTCTTTCTATTGTGTTGAGTGCCACCCTATCTTTACTACACCATAAAAGTGAGAGAGTGATCCACCTAAAAGAGAGTGAGAGCCACAAGCCAAACTTGAGTGACTCCAAGATGAGGGACATGAGAGATATAGTTCTTTTAGCCACCAAAAGAGATTTGAGGGATGTGAGGGAGAGCCCATCGACCGTTCTTCACTATGTACTTGTGTGCAAAGATGACGTCGTTCGGACTAACCCTTCACAACATCTTCCTCTTGTGTTATCTAAGTTGTTGCAGGAATTCAAGGATGTTTTCCCCAATGAGCAACCTCCGGGACTACCACCAAAACGAGGATCGAACACCGCATCGACCTCATCCCCGGAGCACCGCTTCCTAACAAGGCTCCCTACCACGTCAACCCCGAAGAAACAAAGGAAATACAAAGGCAAGTCCAAAAACTCCTAGATAAAGGGCATGTACGTGAGAGTTTGGGTCCTTGTGCGTTTCCGGTGATTCTAGTACCTAAGCAAGATGGTAGTATGCGCATGTGTTCCGATTGCCGTCCTATCAATGCTATCACTATTCGTTATCGTCACCCCATTCCTCGCCTAGATGACATGCTTGATGAACTTAGTGGTGCCACTATATTTTCCAAGTTTGACTTAAAAAGTGGTTACTACCAAATACGCATACAAGAGGGTGATGAGTGGAAAACTGCATTCAAGACTAAGTTTCGTCTCTATGAATGGCTAGTGATGCCCATGGGCTTATCCGAAGCACCGGGTACTTTCATGCGTGTCATGCATTACGTTTTGTGACCCCTCATAGGATATTGTGTTGTGGTCTACTTTGATGGCATTCTTGTCTTTAGCAAGTCTCTTGAGGAGCATGCTACCCATGTCCGTGATGTTTTGCTAATCCTTAGGAAAGAACAACTATATGCAAACATGGAGAAATGCACCTTTGGTGTTGAGAAGGTAGTTTTCCTAGGCTTTGTAGTATCTTCTAAGGGCGTTCAGGTAGATGAAACTAAGATTGATGCTATTAAAACTTGGCCTACACCAACGACTTTGCAACAAGTGCGTAGTTTCCTAGGACTAGCCGATTTCTATCGACGTTTTGTCTAGGACTTTAGCATTATTGCATCTCCTCTCCATGCTTTGAGCAAGAAGAATGCACCATTTATGTGGGGTCCTTCCCAAGACACCGCATTCCATGAACTTCAAAATTTGCTCACTCCTGCACCTTTGCTTGCTTTGCCCAACTTTGATAAAACATTTGAAGTGTATTGTGATGCTAGTGGTAATGGAATAGGTGGTGTGCTTATTCAAGAGAAGCGCCCTATCTCGTACTTTAGCGAGAAATTATCCGGCGCTCAACTTAACTACCTCATATTTGACAATGAATTGTATGCTTTGGTGAGAGTTTTACATGTGTGGGAACACTATTTGCGACCTCATGAGTTTGTTATCCATACCGACCATGAAACGCTCAAGTACTTAAAGGGTCAATCCAAGTTGAACAAACGGCATGCTAAATGGAGTGAATTTATTGAGTCTTTCCCTTATGTCATCAAATACATTAAGGGTAAGGAAAACGTTGTGGCGGATGCCCTTTCCCGCAAATGCATGCTAGTTACTCAACTTGAATTGAATGTTATTAGTTTTGAGCACATCAAAGACTTGTATGAGCATGATGCTTATTTTGCTAATCCTTAAGCTATGTGCCAAGTGAAAACCTGTTGGGAGAACTACTATATCAAAGATGGCTATCTTATGCGTGCTAACAAACTTTGTATACCCGAGTATTCTCTTCGTTTGTTGCTTTTGCAAGAGGCTTGCGGTGGAGGACTTATGGGTCACTTTGGACGCGACAAGACGTATGCCACACTATCCAACAAGTATTTTTGGCACAAGATGTTTCGTGATGTTGCACGCTTCACCAACCATTGCTCTACATGCCGCAAAGCTAAGTCTAAAGCTCAATCCCATGGTCTTTATATGCCTCTTCCTACACCTTTCCAACCTTGGGAAGACATTTGTATGGATTTTGTGGTTGGTTTGACATGAACTAAAAATGGCCATGATTCCGTTTTTGTCGTTGTGGATCGTTTTTCCAAGATGGCTCATTTCATTCCATGTCACAAGATAGACGATGCTTCACATATTGCAAATCTCTTTTGTAGGTCATCTTGCGACTACATGGCGTCCCCAAGACCATCGTCTCGGATCGTGACGTCAAGTTCCTAAGCTACTTTTGGAAGCCCCTTTGCGCCAAGCTCAGAATCAAGCTTCTTTTCTCTTTGGCATATCACCCCCAAACTGATGGACAAACGGAGGTGACGAACCGCACGCTATATACGCTACTACGCGTGTTGATCAATAAGAACATCAAGGAATGGGAAGAATGCCTCCCCATCACCGAGTACGCCTACAATCGCGCAAGTCACTCCACCACTGGCAAGTCCCCGTTCGAAGTGGTCTACGGCTTCAACCCTTTGTCCCCATTGGACATCCTCCCTCTACCACTCCAAGAGCGCGTCAACATGGACGCAAGTGCAAGGGCAAGCTACCTCAAGAAAATGCATGAAGATACAAGGCACACGATTGAACGTCAAGTGGAACGCGTCACCAACAAGCGCAACCTCAACAAGCACCCCATGGTGTTCAAGCCCGGTGATCTTGTGTGGCTACACCTTCGCAAGGACCGCTTCCCCAATGAACACAAGTCCAAGCTACTCCCTCGAGCCGACGGACCCTTCAAGGTGTTGGCACGCTACAACAACAATGCCTACAAGATCGACATCCCGTGCAACAAGTACAACGTGAGTGACACCTCAACGTCATGGATATATCCCCTTTTCATGGTGATGAAGATCTTGATCCGAGGACGGATCTTCTCCAAGGTGGGGAGATGATACGGAGCATCCCATCATCATCCCCATGAAGACTACACCATCAAACCAACCCCCAAGTGGCCCTATGACAAGAGCACGCGCACGCGACATTGGAGCTAAGGTGAACTCACTCCTCTTCGAGTATGACTTGGATGGCAAAGGAACTTGGATGCTACCTCACAAGGAAACCCTGTGCATCCTTAGGTACGAGGAAGACGACCATGAAGGACCAAGGAAGCATCCCAAAGACCAAGGCCCAGAGGGAGAGGAGTCAAGCACCAAGGGCAATTCTCTACACAACCCGGAATTTCCAGCCTGCCCGAAACTTCCGGCCCACCAACGACCCAGGGCCAAGTCCAGAGGTGCAAGCTCTCTGGATAGCCCGGAACCAGCCCGGACCCTCGCCCGGAACCTCCGGGCCTCGGAACTTCCTGTCGGCCCGGAACTTCTGGCCCCCCGTGAAACCAGCCTCCGAAGCTTGCGCCAACTCTCTATTCAGCCCGGACCCTGCCCGCAGCCAGCCCGGAACTTCCAGCGCTCGGAACTTCCGACCTAGCCCGGAACTTCCGGCCTTGCCAGAGCGACTGCACTCAGGCCCGTGGCCCATGTATCTCTCCCACTTACCCCTTCGTCCCTAGCACTATATATACTCCTCCTACGCCTCCGGATTAGGGTTAGCTTTGTTTAGCAAATACCTTTTGTTGAACTTAGCTCCATTACTTATTTCTCCCATGGAGATTGCCCTCCATTGAGAGAAGATCCCAGTGATGACAAGGCCCCTCTAAGGGAAGATCCTAAGGGATTCAAGGCCTCCTCCTTTGGAGTGAGGAGACTACCGGTTACGTGTATCCTTTTGTTGATTGTGGATCTTGTGTCTCGTATACTCGTGTGTTTCTAGTGGATGTGTAATCAAAGATTGCCCTGGAGTTTGTGATTTCCTCTCGTGTTCTTCGTGTTCTTCGTGGGATCCCTCTCCAATTTGTGAAAGATCGACGCACACGGGCGTGCCCCGTATCACCACATATTTTAGTGGACTATGTTCATAATTTGACTTTGCCATGTGATCATATATCAACAATTTTGAGTGCACCCATTGAATTAACTATTGATTAGAAAGAACCATGTGAATCAGGAAATAAATCAAATTTGGATCAAATATGTTTGAAAATAATTCTGCCACTGTTTAATCATTTTGATATGACCTCCAATTTTGGTGATGATTCTGTGTCAAATGACATGTTGCATCTTTGCTTATTTAGGCATATTGTAGCATCTAAATTGGAATAATTCAAGTTTATTAACCAATGTTGGGATGGTTTAATGATGAACAATGTCAATCTTTTTATATGAATAAGGACTTCACTTATATGTGCAAACTGAGTTGCAATATTTTCATGCCTTCTACTTCTTGTGATAATATTTTGGATTTATATTTCATGACATTTGAAGTGTGCTCTATTATGAATGTGTCACATGTGCCACAACTGAGATCAATAAAAATAGATAACATATACATGTACAACACGTACACCTTGTCTCTTTTGTTAGCCACATTTCAGATTAAGCAACGCCGAGCACGACTTTGTTTTCAAGAAGGGGAGGATGATGAGGACATGACTACCTTGGATACGACCAAAAATATTGCATACGTGCATATTTGTGAGGTGATTTCTTATAAGAATTATGCAATAATTTATTTATATTATCCAGAACAAAAATACTTCACCTATTTTTATTTTATGCCTAAATGCAGAATGGTCGAACACTTGTATGAACCACGTGTGATGACAAAGGAAGAGGAAATGGTTGGGTGCTATTCAAGAGGTCTTCTCACGTCAAAGGAAATACTTAGGTGCTGTTCAAGAAGTTCTCTCACATCACTTTTAGCCCAAGAGAAGATAGAGTCCAAGTCTCTCACGTTCTGGACTCAGATTCGGACTGCACATACATACCTATCTCAAAACGCCAAGAACTTTTTCATACGGACTCCGAATTGGGTAATTCTTTTTTTGTTGGAAAGTAGATTTCATATGCGTTCCATCACAATTGGAATCACCTTAAAATTCGTCAGAGCGTGGAGATATTGACGAAACAATCTGACGTTGCAGCAGAAATCGAGTCAAACTACAACTCCAAAGGTGTTGCATCACCTCCACTTGGGCCCATGGGCCTTGTACGACCTAGGGTTAGTTTTATGCTGCCTTGGGACGTCCTACCACCTCCTTGGCCGCCACCCCTTGCTCCTATATAAGTAGATCAATCTAGTAGCTTTTTCTTGGGGATTTGTTTAGTTAAAAGTTAGCCATTGCAACTTTGTGTACTTCGTTTGTGTCCAACGACCAGACCAAGTCCGTTTTCGGATCCCCATCTTTATCAATACTTCATCTATATTCGCAGTATTCAATTGCATTATCATATTCTTGCTTGTTCTTCGATTGCTTGCAGGAATAGACCTTCATGGTCAGGTTGATCGTGGTCCGGCGTGGTCAATAGCCCTCTTGAAGTTGGTTTAGCGATTCCTAAGGCGCAACATCGTGCACGTTTGTAGTCGGATCGTCAAAGTCGTCTCCACCAAATCGATAGTTATCATCTCATCGACAAATCGGGACCCTCACCTCTATCGGAGCCATGTAAAAGAAATGCGGGAAGTCGTTCCGTGAGGGGAATGGTTGGAGACACATTCCGGTGAATCCCAAAGCAATGGTGCTCTCAAGAGCTCTTTTCGTCAACTCATGGGATTGTGAGGTTGACGAGTAATCATGAGTACTTACACACAACAAAGGCAAAGGGAAATTTTTGTGCGCGTGGTATATGCATACATCATCCGTTAGGATGTGCATGTGCTTGTGTTTCTTAGCACAAAATATCCAATGCTCAAATAAATGAGATGCATGATATAAGAACATGTCATCCATCATTAAAGGTGATGATGACATGGATACTATAGTTACACCCACAACCCCTACTTCTATACCTGTTGGACCAATGACGAGAGGTCGCGCATGCCAATTAAATTATCAAGTACTTTCGTTTCTTGGTAATGTTTCTAATGTTCATGAGAATGTGATGCTGCCTAAATTAGATACATTTGTGTTTCTTACAATTGAAGGGGCTAGCATGGATAAGAAGGATGAACACGGGAGCATGATCAAGCATGGATATGAAGGCGCGTGCGGAGGGAACAAGAACGGAGTGTCAAGTGGAGATTTCCTCACTTCGAAACCACCTTAATGTCATACAACAAGATGGATGAGATGTAAAAGAAGGACTTTTATAAATTTCGTCCATAGCTTACTATTGGTGTTGCGCCACCTTATTTTTGGGCCAGGCCCATGTAATTTTGAAATACTACTTCATAGGCTATTTTTAGAGCCCATATGGTAGGGGAAACAACTTAGGAGGTGGTTTAGTCCCACCTTGCCAAGGGTGGACAAAATCCCCTCTCTTTTCTCCTATAAATATAGCCCTTAAGGCATCGTTTAGATTTGGGGTTTTGTTTAGATTACAAGTTCGCCATAGCTGCAACTTCATGTCCTTCGTTTGTGCTCCACGACCAGACCAAGACGTCACAGAACCCCACGTTTCATCAATGGAGCTTTTCTCTTATATTCGCAATATCCAGATTGCAATTTCAGTTTCTTGCTTGTTCTTCGCTTGCATGCAGGAAATAGACCCTCGTGGTCAGGTTGATCGTGCTCCGGCGTGATCAATAAACTCTCGGAGTTGGTTTAGCGATTGCTAAGGCGCGACGTCTTCGCACGTTCGTAGTCGGATCGTAAAAGTCTACTCCACCAAAAATGATAGCCACCATCTCATCGAAAGACAGGGACAAACTCGCCTCTATCAAGTGGTATCAGTTTTCAGGTTGCTCGGTGAGAATTTCCAGTTATCCGAGATTAGAATTATTTTCTTACCTATAGTCCAAGAAAAAGCCACGAAAAAAGGTTAGATTAGTTCATCAATATCCCAGACAGTGTGAGCCTTTTCGCCATTGCCACTTAATTTTTGCATTGTTGAATTTTCAGTTGCATCGTGTGTTAACTTGTTAGTTTTAGTGTATAGTCTTTTAGAGTTCCGAGTTCAAGTCACGCTTTGTTCACACCGCATCCACATACACAATCATCCACTTCATTGTCATCTTCCGCTGCTACTTTTGTCGTTTGTCGTCATCAGTTCATCTTGTGGTTTGACTAATCTTGGAGACAGAGAAAAAAGGCAACAATTGTGGGCAGATTTTGTGGCTCTGTTGATTGTTTAGAAAGAGTACTAGTTGATCACGTTGGAGTTTGGAAAATGTGAGAGAGAAATCTGGGAAGGAAGAAGAGAGACAACGAAGGAAAGAGTTGGTTATGATCTTTTCGTTGGGAATCCTGCTGGTTTGAAAAAAAGGAAGTGCCGCTACGAATCTGATCTGTGGAAGGAAATAACATGAGTTGTTAAAGGAGTAAAAATAAAAGAGGAGTCCAGATTCGTTTGCCCCACTTAGAAAAAAAAGATTTGGTTGGAGGTTTCCAAATTTTGGACGTGTCTTTGGAAAGAAAAAAACTGCTGATATTTTGGAAAGTTAGATTCGGTGAAGAACATTTTATTAGGAGCAGTATCCATAGGAAGGCATCAAGTGAATTTGTGGTACTATAAGGTTGACCAGAAAAAATGGTGCAAATCTGGTAGCCTTTGGGACGTGATTATAGCGTGGTTGTTTCCTTTTCCAAGAGGGAGAAGCGTTGGAGTTTTGGATCCAATAAAAAAAGGAGGAGAGAAAGAATTTGGTGCAGATTTGTTTCCTTGCGTGCACGTGTACAGTAAAAAAATACTGCTCCGGTTTGGTTAATGTGTTGAATTTGTGTCCTAGTGTGGCACGTTTGGTGTTTGAAAAACAGTGTAGATCAGATAATACTTTGGCTGGACCGGATCTGTGAGGAAAAGAGGGCAACTTTGTTTCGGTTAGAACAATAAGAAAGAGGTGTGATCCAATTTTTCTGTGGACTTGTGATACGGGTTACGCCCATGTGCGTCGATCTTTCACCAATTGGAGGGGATCTCACGAAGAACGCGAAGAACACGGGAGAAACACGAGAGGAAATCAAACACTCAAGGACAACCTTCGATCACACATCCACTGGATTCAAACGAGTACACGAGATACAAGATCCACAAACAACAAAAGGATACACGTAACCGGTAGTCTCCTCGCTCCAAAGGAGGAGGTTCTGAATCCCTTGGGATCTTCCCTTAGAGGGGCTTTGGCATCACTTGGATCTTCTCTCAATGGAGGGTAATCTCCGTGGGAGAAGTAAGTAATGGAGCTAAGCTCAACAAAGATGTATTTGCTAAACAAAGCTAACCCTAGAGAGAGGGGGAGAGGAGTTTATATAGTGTCAGTTCACGAAGGGGTAGGAGAGAGGGAGATACATGAGCCTCGGGCCCGTCCATGCGCGCAGGCAGGCGCCGGATGTCTGGCCAGGGGCAGCATGTCTGACCAGTCGCGGGGGTGCCGGATGTCCGGGACACGGGTCAGATGTCCGGCCTGGAGCTGGTCAGAGAGCTGTGCACGCGGGTGCCTCGCGCCGGATGTCTGGGAAGGTGGCCGGATGTCCGGGGCTTCGGGGGTCGTCGAATGTCCGGGCTTGGGCCGGATGTCCGGGCTGGAGGCTCCGTGTTTCGCTCGGTTCTGGTCCTGGATCGCCGGATTTCCGGGGGTGGTGGCCGAATATCCGGGGCGGTGTCGGATGTCCGGGCTGGGGCCGGATGTTCGGCACCTGTAGCTTCTGCTGCTGGCCCTTGGTGCTGGTGCAGTCTCCAGGGGCCGGATATCCAGGGTCTTGGCCGGATGTCCGGGGCCTGGAGGGTGTTCTAGCCACCGTTTGTTGCTCTTGCCCGTTCTTCTTCTTGTCCGTTCCCATGGGGACCTGTCCTTCACCACGAGCATCTTCTAGGCCTTCTTCATTCCCATTGTACCTGATTATGCCAAGGACCTCCGATTGAGGTAGCATCCAAGTTCCATGAACATCAAAGAGAGAATCATATAGGAGAGATGTCACCTCGTGTTCAATAGCACATGCCCGGGCTCTAGTCATGGGTCCCCTTGTGGCTTGATGTGATGGTGTAGAGTCCATGGGGATGATGTTGGGATGCTCCGCATCATCTCCCCCCCTTGGGGAAGATCCGTCCTCGGATCAAGATCTTCATCACCATGGAAAGGGGATAGATCCGTGACGTTGAAGGTGTCTCTCACGTTGTACTTGTCGCGTGGTATGTCGATCTTGTAGGCATTGTTGTTGTAGCGTGCCAACACCTTGAAGGGTCCGTCGGCTCGGGGAAGTAGCTTGGACTTGCGTTCGTTGCGGAAGCGTTCCTTGCGAAGGTGTAGCCACACAAGATCGCCAGGCTTGAACACCATGTGGTGCTTGTTGAGGTTGCGCTTGTTGGTGACGCGTTCCACTTGACGTTCAATCGTGCGCCCTGTATCTTCATGCATCCTCTTGATGTAGCTTGCCCTTGCACTTGCGTCCATGTTGACGCGCTCTTGTAGAGGTAGAGGTAGGATGTCCAATTGGGACAAAGGATTGAAGCCGTAGACCACTTCGAACGGAGACTTGCCGGTGGTGGAGTGACTTGCGTGGTTGTAGGCATACTCGGCGACTAGGAGACAATTTTCCCATTCCTTGATGTTCTTCTTGATCAACACGCGAAGTAGGTAGAAAGCGTCTGGTTGGTCACCTCCGTTTGTCCATCGGTTTGAGGGTGATATGCCGAAGAGAATAGAAGCTTGATTCCGAGCTTGGCGCATAGGGTCTTCCAAAAGTAGCTCAAGAATTTGACGTCGCGATCCGAGACAATGTTCTTGGGGACGCCATGTAGTCGCAAGATGTCCCTACAAAACAAATTTGCAATATGTGAAGCATCGTCTATCTTGTGACATGGAATGAAATGAGACATCTTGGAAAAGCTATCCACAATTACAAAAACGGAGTCATGGCCATTTTTGGTTCGTGGCAAGCCAAGCACAAAATCCATACTAATGTCTTCCCAAGGCTTTGTGTGTTGATCAACTTGAATCACTCTTCATATGTAGTCTTGATCAATCTTGAATCTTTCCAACTCTCTTCATTAGGATGATGTCTTGAAGGTAAACATGAATGTTCACACAATCTTCTTCTTCAAGACATGCTTGCAATAGGCTCATCTCTTACATGACCAATCTTTGGATAACTCCATGAAAAACCCCTTGGTCAACACACATTCTTCTTCAAATCACCTTGAGACCAACAAATGGTCTACAAGCAAAGCCTATGGACAAACCCTTCAAATATAACTCAAGGAAACCATTAGTCCATAGAGATTGTCATCAATTACCAAAACCAAACATGGGGGCAGCACATGTTCTTTCACATCTCCAAAGCACCGACATGATTTCCATCATCACCGGCATGACACCATGATCTCCATCATCGCGTCGCCATCGGGGTTGTCACGCCAACCATGCTTCTACTACTATTGCTACCGTTTAGCGATAAAGTAAAGCATTACATGGCGCTTAATGAATGACACGCAGGTCATACAATAATTAAAGACAACCCTCCCATGAGTCCTCCACCGTGAGCCTCTTGCAAAAGCAATAAACGAAGAGAAGACTCGGGTATACAAAGTTTTTTAGCACGCATAAGATAGCCATCTTTCATATAGTAGTTCTCCTGACAAGATTTCACTTGACATTTAGCATATGGGGTAGCAAAATAAACATCATGCTCATACAAGTCTTTTATATGCTCAAAACCAATAACATTCAATTCAAGTTGAGTAACTAGCATGCATTTGCGGGAAAGAGCATCCGCCACAATGTTTTCCTTACCCTTAATGTATTTGATGACATAAGGGAAGGACTCAATAAATTCACTCCATTTAGCATGCCGTTTGTTCAACTTGGTTTGACCCTTTAAGTACTTGAGCGTTTCATGGTCGATATGGATAACAAACTCATGAGATCGCAAATAGTGTTCCCAAACCTGTAAAACTCTCACCAAGGCATACAATTCTTTGTCATATATGGGGTAGTTAAGTTGAGCGCCGGATAGTTTCTCACTAAAGTATGCAATATGACGCTTCTCTTGCATAAGCACACCACCTATTCCATTACCACTAGCATCACAATGCACTTCAAATGTTTTATCAAAGTTGGGCAAAGCAAGCAAAGGTGCATGAGTGAGCAAATTTTTAAGTTCATGGAAAGCGGTGTCTTGTGTAGGACCCCAAATGAATGGTGCATTCTTCTTTCTCAAAGCATGGAGAGGAGATGCAATAGTGCTAAAGTCTTTGACAAAACGGCGATAGAAACCGTCTAGTCCTAGAAAACTACGCACGTGTTGCAAATTCGTTGGTGTAGGCCAAGTTTTAATAGCATCAATCTTAGTTTCATCTACGTGAACGCCCTTAGAAGATACTACAAAACCTAAGAAAACTACCTTCTCAACACCAAAGGTGCATTTCTCCATGTTTGCATAGAGTTGTTCTTTCCTAAGGATTTGCAAAACATCACGAACATGTGTAGCATGCTCCTCAAGAGATTTGCTAAAGACAAGAATGTCATCTAAGTAGACCACAACACAATATCCTATGAGGGGTTGCAAAACATAGTGCATAACACGCATGAAAGTACCCGGTGCTTCGGATAAGCCCATGGGCATATCCAACCATTCATAGAGACCAAATTTAGTCTTAAAACCAGTTTTCCACTCGTCACCCTCTTGTATGCGAATTTGGTAGTAACCACTTTTGAAGTCAATCTTGGAAAATATAGTGGCACCACTAAGTTCATCAAGCATATCATCTAAGCGAGGAATGGGATGACGGTAGCGAATGGTGATAGCATTGATAGGACGACAATCGGAACACATGCGCATACTACCATCTTGCTTAGGCACTAGTATTACCGGAACCGCACAAGGACTCAAACTCTCACGTACATGCCCTTTATCTAGGAGTTTTTGGACTTGCCTTTGTATTTCCTTTGTTTCTTTGGGTTTGACGCGGTAGGGAGCCTTGTTAGGAAGCGGTGCTCCGGGGATCAGGTGGATGCGGTGTTCGATCCCTCGTTTTGGTGGTAGTCCCGGAGGTAGTTCATCGGGAAAAACATCCTTGAATTCCTGCAACAACTTAGATAACACAAGAGGAAGATGGTGTGAAGGGTTAGTCCGAACGACTTCATCTTTGCACACAAGTACATAGTGAAGAACGGTCGATGGGCTCTCACTCACATCCCTCAAATCTCTTTTGTTGGCTAAAAGAACTATATCTCTCATGTTCCTCATCGTGGAGTCGCTCATTTTTGGCTTGTGGCACTCACTCTCTTTGAGGTGGATCACTCTCTCACTTTTGTCTCCACGATGGGATGAAGCTTGTTTGTCGGCGATGACTTGACTTGGAGTCATTGGTCAGAGTACATATTGCTTGCCCTTCATCTTGAAGCTATATTGATTTGTCCGACCATTGTGTGTGACGCCACGGTCAAATTGCCATGGTCTACCAAGTAGGAGGTGGCAAACGGACATTGGAACCACATCACACTCCAAAGTGTCTTCATAAGCGCCTATCTTGAAAGAAACTTCCACGGTGTGGTCAACTTGGAGGGTTCCGGAGTCACTTAGCCATTAGACCTTGTAGGGGCGAGGGTGCTTTTTCTTGACCAAGTGTAGCTTTGAACAAACGTCCTCACTTGCCAAGTTGTGGCAACTCCCGCCGTCAATAATGACCTTGACTGATTTTTCCTTGGATGCCCGCCTTGGTGTGGAAGATGTGGCAACGTTGGTCCTCGTCTTCTTGTTGTTGGAGCGTCAAAACCTTGGAGACAACGAGAGCAGGGCTCGAATCATTGTCGCAAAAGATTTGCGAATCTTCATCTTCATTCACTTGGCGGTGTATGGCCACTTGCTCCAAAGCGTGCATCTCGTCGTCACTCATAGAGTCATAGGTGCCATCGTCGAGGAGAATCATGTTGCGTTTGGTTGGACATTCGAAGGTCTTGTGGCCTCGGCCTTGGCACGTGAAACACTTTATGGAGCGTGTCTTGGCGGTAGCATCCGGTGTTGGAGTGGAGGGTGGAGCTCTGGACTTGTAGGTGCTAGAGGATGGTCGGCTTGACGAAGTCATCTTGTCCTTGTAGCTTGACTTGTCGTTGGTAGGAATTGTAGATTTCGTAGTTGAAGGTGTCATTGTCGTAGTAGCTTGAGTACTTGAGCCGTAGGTCGTGGAGGAGAACTTGGAGTACTTGTAGTCATCTTGCACTTGCCGTTCCGCCTTGGTTGCTTGATGCACGAGTTTGAGAAGGTTGGAGTATGGCTGGAAGTTGGTAATTTTCTTGACTTGGTAGTTGAGACCATTCAAGAAGCGTGCCATTGTTTGCTCATCATCTTCTTTGACATTGGCTAGTATCATAGCGATTTCCATCTCTTGGTAGTACTCTTCGACCGACTTTGTGCCTTGCTTGAGTTGTTGTAGTTTAATGAAGAGATCCCGGTTGTAGTGTGTAGGCACAAAACGAGCTCTCATGAGGTCCTTCATTTGGGCCCAAGTGTTGATAGGAGGTTCACCTCTCTCTCGTATTCTCTCAATCACTTGTTCCCACCAAATAAGGACATAGTCTTGGAACTCGAGTGAAGCCATGGCGATCTTCTTCTCTTCATCATAGTTGTGTAGGCGAAAGATCTTGTCAACTTTGAGGGCCCATGACAAGTAGTCTTCTGGATCACTGCTTCCGAAAAACTTTGGCATTGTTAACTTCAGCTTGCCGAAGCGTTGTTCATCATTGTGGTGATGATGTGGAAATCCTTGTATTGGATGTGGATCCTCATTGTCATTGCCTTGAGGCATGTTGACGTTGATCTTGGCCTTGCTCGTCTTCATGGTATTCTTTGGCGCGATGATTTTGAGGACGGCGACGAGGTGGACGCACTCGGTTGCGCCTTTCTTGGTGCTCCTCTTGGCGGTTTGCTTCTTCTTGTCGTTGTCGACGAAGTTCTTCTTGTTGTGCTTGGCGAAGTGCTTCTTGCTCTTGATGAGTTTGGCCGTTGCGCTCCTCCAAGGCGCGAGTAGCTTCTTGCAAAGCGCGATGTGGTTCAAGCGCTTGTTCATGGCAGCGATGTTGTTCTTCTTCTCGGCGTCGTTGTTCTTGTTCTTTGCATTGATGTTCTTGCTCCAACGCATCTTGATCTTGTTGGCGGCGATGGTCGCGAGCGCGAACGCGAACTTGTAATCCATTGCCATGAAATGGATTGTCTTGACGTTGACGACCTTGTGGAGAACTTGGGCCGGATTGTTCGTCGCGATGGTGATGACGCGCTTGTGGACTTGCGTTGGAAGAGTATGTCGTTGAGTTGCGACTTGTGTGACGACTCCTTGTCGATGTAGATGTGGAAGGCGCGCGTTGACCATCAAAGACCGGAGCTCCTCCATTTGGCTTGATAGCTTGGTGTCGCGGTATTCCCTTGTGCGCATTTCGGATTCACACAAGTTGGAGGCGAGTGGGTCGATGCGGTCATGCAAGACATCTTGAGCTTGAGTAATTGCCTTGTGTGCGTCGAAGAAGTGCAACTTGGTGACGTGGTTGTTCACGTCGTCGTCATTCTCCTCGAAGGCCGGGTTCGACATGATGTTCCTATCCATAGCACTCAAGATGATATAAGTGGAAGAGTGAGAAGACAATACCAAATACCATTCCAAAAGTTGAAAGTGGATCAAGATCACTCAGTGTGCAAGAATGAAAATAGTAGAATTGGTACCGAAGATCATCCTTCTCACACCTACACAAATAAGGCTTATAGAGTAGCTTGGTTAGGATAGTGGCACAAACCTCAAGCAATTCGAAAGATAAGATTCAATAAAGTTGAAAGAGATTCGTAAAATTCGCAAATGAGACAATGTAGATCAATAGCAATGGGTATACACGGAAACACACACACGGAAGAAAATTGGGGTCATGCAACCAAGGATGAGCCAAAATGTGGAATCCACGGAAAATGCTCTCGTTGCACAACACTAGAGAGACGGTAGCACGATTGCTCCAATGGGCATGATACGCACTTGTGCACACCCTAAAATGAACCAAACGTGTTGTCTTCCTATTCCCAACTTGCTATATGTGTATGCGGCATGCGTCACTCGCTCAAGTGATCCAAGATGATCAAGTATGCTATGCGAAACTTGCGACACTATTGCCCTTTTTCTCTTTTGCTCTTGCTTAAAAGCTTTGCTTCTCTTTTCTTTTGCAATGATGTTTTGTATGGTCATAATGCGGGACGTGCACACCTAGATAACAATTATGTATGCGGGTACTATGTTGTCACACAAAAGATGATACTAAGATATATGCACGCAAATGAAGCTATGAGGAGTATGTATCACTAAAGTGCACAAGTAGCGTAGCCCGGCAATACTCAATGGCTAGTCTCGATAGGCAAGTAACGCAAAGAGGCTCGGGGTAACAATGCTATGGCAAGGGTAAATGGTCAAGAGTGTCGTCACGGTTACCGTCCTTGCTTCCGGTGAGGTGTCAATGAAGAGTTGGTTGGCGACGATCCGGAGCGATGATGAGCGGCGATGTCGATGAAGAACCACTCCTAATTAGCCGAAACACCTTAGGAAGTGGCGATGCTCGTGACTCAAAATCTCAAATGCAAATGGGTTTTGGAAGAAATGGCGGAGGGTTGCGGAAGAAGTGGAGGAAAAAGAACAAAATCTGTCAACTTCGGAGGCAAAACAGCTTTGCTGTTCTCCAGGGGCCGGATGTCTGGGCTGCCTGGGCCGGATGTCCGGCGGGCCGGATGTCCAGGGTACGGGTCGGATGTCCGGGCCTCCCGAATCCAGATCCAATCTCAGGATCCCTACGAACTAGAGAATGGACCTGAATTTTTTTGGCAAAATTGGGGCGATTTGACGGTGGAAAATGATGGGGAAAAGCTAGATCTACCTGTCCACAACGGAATCCATGGATCCAAATCAACAAAATCTCATCAAATCAAACGAATAGAAGAAATTTGGTAGGGCTATTTTTGTGGGGATTTTCGAAATTAGGTCAAAAGAAAACAAAATTGGCTAGAAAACGGTGGGGGAGACTCCAAATTCGTGAGAAACCTTGGCTCTCGATACCAATATAATACGGGGCACGCCCGTGTGCGTCGATCTTTCACGAATTGGAGGGGATCTCACGAAGAACACGAAGAACACGGGAGAAATACGAGAGGGAAATCAAACACTCAAGGACAACCTTCGATCACACATCCACTAGATTCAAACGAGTACACGAGATACAAGATCCACAAACAACAGAAGGATACATGTAACCGGTAGTCTCCTCGCTCCAAAGGAGGAGGTCTTGAATTCCTTGGGATCTTCCCTTAGAGGGGCCTTGGCATCACTTGGATCTTCTCTCAATGGAGGGCAATCTCTGTGGGAGAAGTAAGTAATGGAGATAAGCTCAACAAAGATGTATTTGTTAAACAAAGCTAACCCTAGAGAGAGGGGGAGAGGAGTTTATATAGTGCCAGTCCACGAAGGGGTAGGAGAGAGGAAGATACATGGGCCTCGGGCCCGTCCATGCGCGCAGGCAGGCGCCGGATGTCCGGCCAGGGGCAGCATGTCCGACTAGTCACGGGGGTGCCGGATGTCCGGGACACGGGCCGGATGTCCGGCCTGGAGCTGGTCAGAGAGCTGTGGATGCGGGTGCCTCGTGCCGGATGTCCGGGGCTTCGGGGGTCGCCGGATGTCCGGGCTTGGGCCGAATGTCTGGCTGGAGGCGCCGTGTTTCGCTCGGTTCTGGTCCTGGGTCGCCGGATTTCTGGGGGTGGTGGCCGAATATCCGGGGCGGTGTCGGATGTCCGGGCTGGGGCCGGATATCCGGTGCCTGTAGCTTCTGCTGCTGGCCCTTGGTGCTGGTGCAGTCTCCAGGGGCCGGATGTCCGGTGTCTTGGCCGGATGTCCGGAGCCTGGAGGGTGTAATAGCCACCGTTTGTCGGTCTTGCCTGTTCTTCTTCTTGTCCGTTCCCATGAGGACCTGTCCTTCACCACGAGCATCTTCTAGGCCTTCTTCATTCCCATTGTACCTGATCATGCTAAGGATCTCCGATTGAGGTAGCATCCAAGTTCCAAGAACATCAAAGAGAGAATCATATAGGAGAGATGTCACCTCGTGTTCAATAGCACGTGCCCGGGCTCTAGTCATGGGTCCCCTTGTGGCTTGATGTGATGGTGTAGAGTCCATGGGGATGATGTTGGGATGCTCCGCATCAACTTGGTCCTTCTAGCGGTAAACAAGGAGAGAAAAAAAAAGAGAAAGGAAAGGGTGGATTTATTGCCTTGGATCATCACGTTGGGAAGATAAAAGAGAAAGACAATCTGATTGAGAAAAAAAAGTTGGAGCAGATTTGAATAGGGTAAGAGAGCAGCCACGTAACAAAGTTTGGATATATGTAACATACTAGTACTTGTGCAAGTTCGGCAAGTTAATTTGGTACAGTTGGTTGGAGAAAAAAAGTAAAGGATTATCTGGCCGTGGAGGAGGAAAGTCATACTAGTTAGTACTTTCTTGTTGTTGAGATTCTCATAATTATTGTCGCAAATTGAGTATTTGTTGCCACCCACATGATTTTCAGTTCTGTCTTAGGCTCGCGTCTCTAGCACGATCTAGCCTAGGACCAGCACTCGATTTCTTTGAGCAAATTTTCAGCTTGCATTAATTAACGTGGTTGTAGCATTCTCTCCACATATATAAAGCCAACCCAGCTTCATATATTTCTACACTGTGTATACATATGTTCACCTGGCAATCGCTTTATCAACTTTTGGAGTTATTTGACACTGCTGGTTGCCGGTCACCACCTGCTGCATGGTAAGAACTTGTAAGACATTGATATTTGCTTTACTGTGAGCATTTTACCACCACATCCCAGTAGTTCATAGGAACAAAATTCTTGGATTTTTGCTTCTTGTTTTTACTAACCATGACAGGATCCAGAGTTGTTAGTTCATGGGCTTCTTTGATTGTGGGAGACATGCAACAACATACGCGAATATAACAACCGTTACAAGAGGTGCAAAGAGATCCAAATGCACATGATCATGTTAATGTTTCTATACCACCATTTAATGGACGTTATAGCCCTGCTCTGTATATTGATTGGGAGTTTGAAATAAATGATATATTTGCATCCCATAATTTTGCTGAACATAAAAAAGTTAAGGTTGCGGTTGGTTCTTTCACTGCTTATGTTTCTGTTTGGTGGAGCGAATATTGTCGGTTACACCCTGATTATATACCCACTACTTGGGATGCTTTGAAACTTGTTATGAGACACACTTTCGTGCCCACTTATTATACTCGTGACATGATTTAAAAGTTATAGCATTTAAAACAGGGTAGTGACACCGTAACAAAATATTATGATGATTTAAAAGTTGTTGCATTCCTTTTTAGAAGAAAGTGAAAAAGATTTTAAGGATATATTTTGGGGAGGATTAAACCGTGATATTCAGGAAATACTAATTCACGAAGAGTGTTATCCTATGGACCGTTTGTTTTGTCTTGCTTGCAAAGCTGAACAGGAAATAAAACGACGTGTTGCCCACAAGGAGAACAAGCGCACGGTGCACATTTCCAGAGTTGATACGATTGCTCCTTCAACTACTAGGCTTACTATGACGACCACATCCGTTGTTGTGAGGACTACATCACCTTCACCATGTGACACGTCACCATCAAGAGTGCCTACATCATCTGAGCTGATCATAAGAGGTATGATAAAGGTACTGATCTTCCACCTCCACATGAGTATGATGAACGCCTTGTCAATTTGAATGCACCCTGTGATGAGTCACGTATTACTTTGATCACACCACCTATTTTAGAGGACTATATTGATGATTTGACTTGGCCATGTGATACGGGGCACACCCGTGTGTGTCGATCTTTCACGAACTGGAGGTGGATTTGTGAATGAACACGAAGAACACGAGGGGGGAAATCACAAGAGAAACACTCAAGAACAAGTCCAATCACACATCCACTATGCTCAAAACCACACAAGATCCACAAGGTACAAAATTAACAAAGGGAAAGAAGGATACATGGTAGAGTTCATCCCAAATCCCATGGGGAGATGGGGCCTTCAATCCACTAGGGATCTTCCCGCGCAAGGGGCCTTGACATCCACTAGGGGCTTCTCTCATAGAGGCATCTACTCCATGGGAGAGGTAGTGGAAGGAGCAAAGGCTCATCTATCTATGAGCTAAATCATTGCTAACCCTAAAATGGAAGAGGTGGAGAAGTATATATAGTCTAGGGCGAAGTGGGGGTGAGAAAGGGGTACATGGGCCTCGGGCCCGAGTGGCTGCCCACACGCAGGCTGGAAGTTCCGGGCTGGGCCGGAGGTTCCGGGCGCCGGAAGTTCCGGGCAGGTTCCGGCCGGGTTCCGGGCTACCCAGAGAGCACGCCTGGGGTGCGCTGAGCCGGAAGTTCCGGGCAGGCCGGAAGGTCCGGGGGGGCGGAGGTTCCGGGCGGGTTCCGGGCTGGTTCCGGGCAATCCAGAGAGTTGGCACGCCCGGGGCCGGCTATGGTCGAGGAGGCCGGAAGTTCCGGGCAGGCCGGAAGGTCTGGGGTCCGGATGTTCCGGCAGGCCCAAAGGTCCAGGACTTCCAGAGACTTGTCCTCGCTTCTTCTTCCTTCTATTCCAAGCTTCCCTCACGGATGGTGTAGTCGTACGTAGGTGCTGGCACTCCTCCTCGTCATCCGTGAAGCTCCGACAATACCTATGCATGCACACGAGAGGAGTGTCAAGTAGTATACCATCCTCGAAGGGGTCAAGTGAGCACGTGTAAAGGAGATTATTCACCTTTATGTATGTGAAGTAGATGTCGCACGTGTCACTTGCCAAAGGTACTCTTGCCATGGTGATGTCCGTAGGATGCTCCGCATCATCCCCTCCCCCTTGGGAAAGATCCGTCCTCGTATCAAAATCCAAATCACCATGGAAAGTGATGGCATCACCGAGTAGAAGTGGACGATCACCAAGCACTCATCATCATCAAGCTCGAAAGGGGCACTCTCCAATGTCTCACCGCCTATGAATTCCTTCAAAAGGAGCGAATACGACAAACACTTGGAAAAACAAATATGGTTAGCGTTAGTGCAAAACCAAGCATTCAAGTGGTGAATCACTGCACAAGTGTTGTCATCATGCATAACATATGGTGTGACAAAGGATTGTGTCATGGCATGTAAGCATACAAATTGAGCACAAGCAATGCAATCATGGAAACAAGTACACAAAGGTGAGGTAGGGATGCAAATATGTGTGACAATATAACAAGCATCTACCTCATGGTCATAGAAATCATGCACAAGGCTATAAACGAAAGGTCTATGGTAGGCATATGAATCATTCACAACACCAAGTAGAATGAAGTGTTTAAACACATGGTGCAATCCAAAGTGCAAGAAAATCCAAGCATAATGTGCACATGGTGTAGTGAACATAGTGAGGCACTCAACACAATAGAAAGAGCAATTGTTCATCATGTGTGAGGCAATCAAGTCAAGCATGTAGCAAGCAATGTGGCATGACAAATGTGAAGAATGGGCATTGTTGCAACCAAGCATATGATAAGAGCAAACAATCCACAAGTTGGATGCAACACACAAGGCATATATGTCATGAGGCATGGAACGTTGGCAATCATGAGTGGGAGCAATATCTCTATCATGCGTGCAAATATGTGGTCCAAGATAACCAATATATGGCATGGTACAAGCAACACAAGTAGGATGATCCACAATATCCATGCTCAAGAAGGATGTCACCTTGAAAACTTGTCCTTGTGCGTCCGTCACAATGCCGATGCGCAAGCAAGTGCGATGTAGAAATGCGTCGCTCCAAAGTGGCTTGCTCTCAAGAGCTCGAATCGTCAACTCACATGAAGTGGAAGTTGACATGTAGTCGAAGTATCCTACACACACACACAACAAAGGAAACAATGTATGTGCATGGTAGACAAACACATCATCCATCATGATGGTTCTCTTCTCTTGCACATAATAAGTAGAGGCAAAAGTGCATGAATAATATGATGCAACAATGGATATATTCATGGCACTAGGCATATGGTGCAAAGAAGGAAGTAAAGCATGCTTCACATGAAAGATGTCAAAAGCTCCAATAATACGAGAGAAAGCTATGGGGGCAATCTCATTAACAAAATGAATAACATTGCTGCACTCAATACATGGCAAATCATCGAGCATGAGAGAGGCAACATATGGAGACATATGACAACAAGCAATAGCAATCATGTGCAAAGCATGGCAATGGTTGTCACCAACCGCATAAAAGGAGCCCATCGGTGATGCAACATAAGCAATCATAGTGATCATGTCGTGCAAGCTAGTAGTGCGAAGATGCAACATACTAGAGAAAATCATGGCAATCATGTCATATGAACAAATAGTGGACATAACTAATGCACATGACATATCGCGAGCACGAACACAAAGCAAGATCAACGTGTCATCATAGGTATGGAGCCGAAAGCAAACATGGCAATAGTAAGTAATATCTTCACCAAGCTTGCAAGTACACATACGAGTCATATAATCAAGTGTCATGTGAGATGCAAAGCATGGGTCACAATTACATGGCACAGGCATATAAATGAGCATAGCATGCAAAGTGAACATGGCAAGATGGACATAAGATATGTAATGGACAATAACCCATAACCATGTGAGAGCCATGTAGAAGAAATGCGCGAAGACCTTGCGCGAGGGGAATGGTTGGAGACACATTCCGGTGAATCCCAAAGCATCGGTGCTCTCAAGAGCTCTTTTCGTCAACTCATGGGATTTTGAGGTTGACGAGTAATCATGAGTACCTACACACAACAAAGGCAAAGGGAAAATTGTGTGCGCGTGGTATATGTATACATCATCCGTTAGGATGTGCATGTGCTTGTGTTCGTTAGCACAAAATATCCAATGCTCAAATAAATGAGATGCATGATATAAGAACATGTCATCCGTCATGAAAGGTTTGTTGTTATATATGGCATAATGGAGACTAGAATAATGTAGTGCATCATTTGAATTGATAGCATTGTTGTTCCTGGTATGCGGATGGTGCACACAATAATTGGAATCATGCAATGGATGGGATGGAACAAAATCTCCTAACATGTATGAGGATACTATTGAGGTCTCCTCATGAGCAATAGCAGAAGCATAATATGGAGAATATGGATAACATCTAAAACAATGCATACCCGAATCATGGTGATCATGGCATGGCATATGAGAATTATTGTGCAAATGATGCAAAGGAAGCATGGCAATATCATCACAAGAAAAGCAAATGCCAATAACCATGGGTTTGTTGAAAGATCGTGGATGTCGCCTAGAGGGGGGGGGTGAATAGGCACTTTAAAATAATTATGGTTTAGGCTTGAACAAATGCGGAATAAAACTAGCGTTTAATTTGACAAGCACAAAACCTAAATCGACTAGGCTCACCTATGTGCACCAACAACTTATGCTAAGCAAGATATACAGCTATGTGATAGCAAGATATATAACAAGAAACAATATGGCTATCACAAAGTAAAGTGCATAAGTAAAGGGCTCGGGTAAGAGATAACCGAGGCACGCGGAGACGACGATGTATCCCGAAGTTCACACCCTTGCGGATGCTAATCTCCGTTTGGAGCGGTGTGGAGGCACAATGCTCCCCAAGAAGCCACTAGGGCCACCGTAATCTCCTCACGCCCTCGCACAATGCAAGATGCCGTGATTCCACTAATGGACCCTTGAGGGCGGTCACCGAACCCGTACAAATGGCAACCCTTGGGGGCGGTCACCGAACCCGTACACTTTGGCAACCCTTGGGGGCGGTCATCGGTACCCGTCAAATTGCTCGGGGCGATCTCCACAACCTAATTGGAGACCCCGACGCTTGCCCGGAGCTTTACACCACAATGATTGAGCTCCAAGGCACCACCAACCGTCTAGGGCGCCAAAGCACCCAAGAGGAACAAGCTCTAGGGTGCTCAAACACCCAAGAGTAATAAGCTTCTCAAACTTCACTACCACGTATCACCGCGGAGAACTCAAACCGATGCACCAAATGCAATGGCAAGGGCACACGGAGTGCCCAAGTCCCTCACTCTCAAATCCCACCAAAGCAACGGAAGCTATGGAGGAATATGAGAGGAAGAACAAGAAGGAGAACACCAAGAACTCCAAGATCTAGATCCAAGGGGTTCCCCTCACATAGAGGAGAAAGTGATTGGTGGAAACGTAGATCTAGATCTCCTCTCTCTTTTCCCTCAAGAACTAGCAAGAATCATTGGAGGGATTGAGAGATAGCAAGCTCGAAGAAGGTCAACAATGGGGGAAGAACACGAGCTAGAAGGATTAAGGTCCAATGGGGAAGAAGACCCCCTTTTATAGGTGGGGAAAAATCCAACCGTTATCTGCCCTCTGCCCGCAGCCAAGCGGTACTACCGCTCCTCGGAGCGGTACTACCGCTTAGGCGGTACAACCAAACACTGGCCTGAAACACACTAAGTGTACCACGGTAGTGCCGCCGGAGCGGTACTACCGCTGCCCCTGGCGGTACTACCGCTTAGGGGGTTTAGACCAGGAGAGGCAGTAGTAGTAGAGGCAGCCAGGGCGGCAGTACCGTGCGAAGCGGTACTACCGTCCTAGTACCGCTCTACTACCGCTTAAGGGAAAATGGAAACAGAAGCGTGCACTGAGGAAACCCCGCAAGCGGTAGTGGCGGCGGTAGTAAGGGCGGTAGTACCGCCAGAGCGATACTACCGTGCTACTACTGTGCAACTACCGTGAATGGCAAACTGGCAACAGAGAGTTGAACGCTCGGGGAAACCCCAAGCGGCAGTGCCACGGAAGTACCCAGCGGTACTACCGCTTGCATGCCACTGAAAATCCACAGAAAACAGAGGATACAAATAAAACCAGAACTGCCATAACTTCTGCAAATGAGCTCCGAATTGAGCAAACTCAAGCTTATTGGATAGATGACGACAAATACTATCCAACAGAAGAAGTGGCAGGGGAGATATGCCTAACATATAGAGATGAGAAACCTCTATGAATGAAGAACCGGCATAAACTCCAACATCGAAAACATCATAGAGGATGCAAATATGAACTCCGCTTTCGATGAACTCGAGCTTGTCATGAAGATGACCATAAGCTCAAAAGCTCACAAAGAGAAACATCAAACAAGAACCAAGAAAGATGATGCAAGGATGCAATGGTTTGAGCTCTCTACGAATGATACGATCAAGCTACTCACTCGAGAGCCCCCCTTGATAGTACGGCTATCGATCCTATAACCCGGTCTCCCAACTACATCATGAGACCGGTAAGATAGAAAACCTATCAAGGACAAACCTTTGCCTTGCGCATAATCCACTTGAGCTAGATGATGACGATCTTGACCTCCTCAAGTTGGACCACCTTTCTTGATTGCGCCGGCTCGATGAAGACTAGTTGATTGCTCCCCCATACTCCACTATGGGTGAGCCACTCTTCGGCACATCTTCACAAGTCCATTGTCACCACAATGGACGGCAAGCTTCAAGCAGTGATCTCTTCGTGATGCTCCACTTGAACTTGTAGACCGCAATCTTGATGACGATCACCACTTGATGTCATCCTCCATGGGTTGAATGAGATCTTCCTCTTGACGCAAGCCCATGGAAACATACCTAACCCCACATAGAACTCTCGCATAGAACATGGGTTAGTACACAAAGCATAATGGACAATGCTTACCATACCGTGAGATCACTTGATCCCACTCGGTACATCTTCTACGCTTTGTGTGTTGATCAACTTGAATCACTCTTCATATTTAGTCTTGATCAACATTGAATCTTTCCAACTCTCTTCATTAGGATGATGTCTTGAAGGTAAACATGAATGTTCACACAATCTTCTTCTTCAAGACATGCTTGCAATAGGCTCAACACTCACATGACCAATCTTTGGATAAATCCTTGAATAGAACCTTGGTCAACACATATTCTTCTTCTAATAACCTTGAAACCAACAAATGGTCTTCAAGCAATGCCTATGGACAAACCCTTCAAATATAACTCAAGGCAACCATTAGTCCATAGAGATTGTCATCAATTACCAAAACCAAACATGGGGGCAGCACATGTTCTTTCATTTGTCATCTATGCCATATGAGCAAATGGGATGATTTTTTATGGTATATGCATAGTCGTTACGGTGAGATTGCAAAGATGCAATATGGGAAATTTCACGCATAGCATATGACAAGTCAAGCGGATTGTCAAACAAGATGTGACCAATAGAATTTTCACAAGGTATCCTATGCAACATGGCATCACAACTAATAGACTCCACATGAGAATCGTCAAACTCATCATAAATGGGCAATTCATCACATGAGGAAGTCGCATAATCATGAAGCATAACAATAGGTAGATCATCATCATGCAAGCAATCAATGTCCACTAGAGGGACAAGAGCGTCACCTTCACCTAAGTTACCTTTTTCATTCCACTCATGTGGTGTAGGTGAGGTTGCATTGACCAACTTGTGGTCATCTTCATCGTGATGGAACCATGTGGGGGTGCATCATATACCACCATGGCAATCATCTTGTCTAAGGTCAGGACGAAGTCGTCAAGGATCGGCGCGTCATCGAATATGGGACCTAGCACCAAAGGAGAAGACACAATAGAGGAAGAGGTTAAGTTGTTAGAAATCGAAATGGACTCACATGCCTCATCAACTACCTCACTCTTTCTATGTGGTGGCTCACACACTCCCTCAAGGTAGGTGCACTCAAACTCACATATGGTGGAGTCACTCATCTCACTGAAGTGGTGGGGTTTGTGGCACTCCTCACATGGGAATTGAGCCAACTCATCATATATGGAGTTAGTGGTGAAGTCACTCTCACTCTCAATATGGTGGCATAAGTCTCTCAACTCATCACCAAACGCCACCGTGGTCGAAGGGAAAATCCCATGCTCAACCAACTCATGACCGTCGCCGTAGATAAAGGCCGAAGATGGCACATCATCACTCTCGCCTCCAAAGATGGAAGCGTCATCCTTGCTCGCCACCTTGTCGCTCGCCTCCAAAGCATGTTCCTTGAGTGGCTCCGTAGTCGTGGTCGTCGCCGCGCCATCTTCAAAAAGAGTCGTGGTAGACTCGGCATTGTCAATGCCACAAAGAGGGATGGCGGTGAAGTCGAACTTGGGAGCGTCGTCTTGGAGCTCGTCGAGCTTGGACATCTTGGTGGTACCATCCTCATGCTCGTAGTCGTGGAGCTTGGTCGTCGCGAAGTGTGCTCAGGGTCGAGTAGCCTTGGCCTTGAGTTCATGTTCCGCCATGAGAGCACCAATGTAGAGGTCTTCGAGAGACTCGTAGTTGTTGTGGAAGATAGTCTTGGTGATGTCGTTGTTCAATCCCATCATGAAGTGGAACTTCATCCAAATGGGGTCGTCCACACCGGCTCATCGCAAGGCTATCTTCATCTTCATGAAGTACTCATCGAGGGACTTGGATCCTTGTATGGTGTTCTCCAATTGGCGGTGAAGATGTTCCGTGTATGTATAAGGCACAAACTCTCGCCGCATTGCTTTCTTCAACTTGGACCAAATCATGTCGAAGCTCGTCGAAGATATGTGAAGCCACCATGTCGATGCGTCACCGTGGAAGTTTCTTGTGGCACACTTCACTTGATCTTCGGAAGGGACTTGATGTTGCTTGAGGTAGTAGTCCATCTTGCGCTCCCATGCGAGATACTCCTCGGGGTCTTGACTCCCATAGAAAGGAATCTTGTGGTCGATGTTTAGGTCGTAGTAGCTCGTGGAAGTCACGGACTTGAGCTTGGGGAGCTTCTCTTGAAGTGCTTGTTGGCGAAGATGCCAGATATCGAAAGGCGAAGATGCCTTGAAGTCACTTGGTGAAGATACCAAGGTAAGCGATGAAGTCGTTGAGCGGTGGTTAATGTTGAGCTCATGACCCTCACGCGTGTTCGTCGTTGGACGCCTTGGTGTTGGCGTCGTTATTTCTTCATGTCGTTGATGGTGTCGATGCCGAGGTGATCTTGCCAAAGTCGGTAGCTCGGAATCATGTGCACCTGAGCGTCTTCTCGAATATGAGGAAGACCTCTTGCCGGTCTTGATGAGGACCTTGAGCTCCTCCATTTGAGCATCCAACTTGGCAGCGATGGTTTTCTTCATGGCATCGAACTCGTCGTTGTTGTAGACCGAAGGAGATGATGTGCTATGCCTATCCATCACAAGACTCGAGCAAAGGTGAGTGGGAAATGAGATAAACAATACCAATATACCGTTCCCAAAGTTGAGGATGTATCCCGTTTCACTCAATGTAAACTGCAAGAATAGGGGAATTGGTACCGGACTTGTTCACTCACACCTACAGATAAAGCTTATCGAGTGGCTTGGTTAGGACAAGTGGCACAAAATTCAAGCAAATATCAATTCAAGATATCGAAAATGTTGAGGAAGATTCACAAAATTGCAATGCAAAGCAAATAGATCAATAGCTATGGTGGCACTAGGAACACACACACGGATAGATAAATGGGATCCGCACAACTAAGGAATGAGCACAAAATGTGAGAGACCCGGGAAAAGCTCGTGTTGCACGGATACTAGAAGAGACAATAGCTCGATTGTTCAAATGGGCTAGATACGCGCTTGTGCACCAACCTAAAAGAGTAAACGTGCCGTCTTTAATCCCAAGTATGCTATGTATGTATGATCCAAGAGTAGGAACTATGCAAAATGGCTCAATGCTATTTCTATTGCTTACAAGCTCTTTTGTATCTCCTCTGCTTAAAAGCTTTTTCTTCTTTTGCTCTTTTCTTTCTCTTCTATGCTTGCTGCTCGAACCAAGATATGAGACAAGTATGATGGATATGCACGGGATAGACTTATGGCACAATGTAGATAACAAGATGTTTGCACGCTAAAACAAGCTATGCGGCGCAAGAGTATCACTACGGTGCACAAGTAACGTGGCCCGACAATTCTCAACTCACTAGTCTCAATGGGTAAGGTACGCAATAGGCTCGAAGCGATCAATGCAATGGCAAGGAAATGGACAATGATGTCGTCGAGATTACCGTCCTTGCTTACGGTTGGGGTGCCAAAGGGCAAAGTGGCCGATGTCGATGTCGAGGCCGAGGCGATGATGAGCGGCGGTGTTGTCGATGAAGAACCGTCCCTAATTAGCTGAAACACCTTAGGAAACGGAAACCGCAACTCAAAATCTCAAACAAAATTGGGTTAGGGTGGCGAAAGAGTATGGTGGGAAAACTATGCGAAAGTTATGGTGGTGGCCTAGGCAAAGATGCCAAATATGAAAACTTTTGATGGAGTCAAATGGTTTTGGAAGTATTTTTGTGGGATGGGGATGTCAATAGATATCCAACGAGCTAAAGAACGACAAAATCGGACTCCGGATGAATTAGTTATGGCCAAAACGGTGAAAAGGCTGAAGCTGAAATCTGTGCATAGTTTCTGGTTAGGCCGGAAGTTCCGAGCCTAGGGCCGGAAGTTCCGGGCTCCGGAAGTTCCGGGGGTCACGGGAAAGTGTGGGGAAACGTTCTGGTTAGGCCGGAAGTTTCGGGCTTGGGCCGGAAGTTCCTGGCTTGGGCCGGAAGTTACGGGCGATGCCGGAAGTTCCGGGGGTCGCGAAAACATTTCCGGGACGAACCCTAAATTCCGGATCTGAAAACGGGGGCGGAAAAACTCGATTTCGTGGGTCAAAATTGATGGGGAAAAAGAAAATATGTGGGGATTTCGTGGTGGGGAAGCTAGATCTACTTGCCAAACACGAATTCCATGGATCAAAATCAACAAAATCTCACAAGAACCAACAAATTGCAAAAAAATTCGTGAGGCTATTTTTGGTGGGAATTTTTGAATTGGGACAAAAACACACAAAATTAGGCTAGAAAACGAAGGGGAGGACTCCAAATTCGCGAGAAACGTGGCTCTTGATACCAATATGATACGGGGCACACCCGTGTGTGTCGATCTTTTACGAATTGGAGGTGGATTTGTGAATGAACATGAAGAACACGAAGAACACGTGGGGGGAAATCACAAGAGAAGCACTCAAGAACAAGTCCAATCACACATACACTATGCTCAAAACTACACAAGATCCACAAGGTACAAGAACAACAAAGGTATAGAAGGATACATGGTAGAGTTCATCCCAAATCCCATGGGGTGATGGGGCCTTCAATCCACTAGGGATCTTCCCGCGCAAGGGGCCTTGACATCCACTAGGGGTCTTCTCTCATAGAGGCATCTATTCCATGGGAGAGGTAGTGGAAGGAGCAAAGGCTCATCTATCTATGAGCTAAATCATTGCTAACCCTAAAATGGAAGAGGTGGAGAAGTATATATTGTCTAGGGCGAAGTGGGGTGAGAAAGGGGTACATGGGCCTCGGGCCTGAGTGGCTGCCCACACGCAGGCCGGAAGTTCCGAGCTGGGCCGCAGGTTCCGGGCGCCGGAAGTTCCGGGCTACCCAGAGAGTTGGCACGCCTGGGGTGCGCTGAGGCCAGAAGTTCCGGGCAAGCCGGAAGGCCCGGGGGGCGGGCGGAGGTTCCGGGCGGGTTCCGGGCTGGTTCCGGGCTATCTGGAGAGTTGGCACGCCCGGGGCCGGCTGTGGTCGAGGAGGCCGGAATGTCTGGGGTCCGGAGGTTCCGGGCAGGCCGGAAGGTCCGGGACTTCCAGAGACTTGTCCTCGCTTCTTCTTCCTTCTCTTCCGAGCTTCCCTCGCGGATGGTGTAGTCGTACGTAGGTGCTAGCACTCCTCCTCATCATCCGTGAAGCTCCAACAATACCTATGCATGCACACGAGAGGATTGTGAAGTAGTATACCATCCTCGAAGGGGTCAAGTGAGCACGTGTAAAGGAGATGATTCACCTTTATGTATGTGAAGTAGATGTCGCACGTGTCACTTGACAAAGGTACTCTTGCCATGGTGATGTCCATAGGATGCTCCGCATCACCATGTGATCAAACAACTGTAATAGCAATAATTTTGAGTGCACCCATTTAATTAACCGTTGATGCGAAAGAACCATGTGAATCAGGGAATAAATCAGATTTGGATCAAATATGTTTGAAAATAATTGTGCCAATGTTTAATCATTTGGATATGACCTCCAATCTTGGTGATGATTCTGTCTCAAATGACATGTTGCATGTTTGCTTATTTCAGCCTGTTGTAGCATGTAAATTTGAAACAATTCAAGTTTGTTCACCAATGTTGGGATGGTTTAATGATGAGCATTGCCAACATTTTGATTTGAATAAGAGCTTCACTTATATGTGCAAACTTAGTTGCAATATATTCATGCCTTCAACTTCTTGGGATAATATTTTGGCTTTATATTTTATGATTTCTGAAGAGTGCTCTTGTATAAATGTGTCACATGTTCCACAACTGAGATCAATAAAAATGGATGACATATACATATACAATGTGTACACCTTGTCTCTTTTGTTAGCCACATTTCATCTTAAGCAACGCCGAGGACGGCTTTGTTTTCAAAAAGGGGAGGATGATGAGGGCATGGATACTATAGTTACACCCACAACCCCTGCTGCTATACCTATTGGACCAATGACGAGAGGTCGCGCCTGCCAATTAAATTATCAGGTACTTTCGTTTCTTTGTAATGTTTCTAATATTCATGAGAATGTGATGCTGCCTAACTTAGATACATTTGTGTTTCTTACAATTGAAGGGGCTAGCATGGATAAGAAGGATGAACACGGGAGCATGATCAAGCATGGATATGAAGGCGCGTGCGGAGGGAACAAGAACGGAGTGTCGTGTGGAGATTTCCTCACTTTGAAACCACCTTGATGTCATACAACAAGATGGATGAAATATACAAGGACTTTTATAAATTTTGTCCATAGCTTACTATTGGTGTTGTGCCACCTTATTTTTGGGCCAGGCCCATGTAATTTCGAAATATTACTTCATAGGCTATTTTTAGAGCCCATATTGTAGGGGAAACAACTCAGGAGGTGGTTTAGTCCCACCTTGCCAAGGGTGGAAAAAATCCCCACTCTTTTCCCCTACAAATATAGCCCTTAAGGCACCATTTAGATTTGGGGTTTTGTTTAGATTACAAGTTCGCCATAGTTGCAACTTTGCGTCCTTCATTTGTGTTCCACGACCAGACCAAGACGTCACAGAACCCCGCTTTTCATCAATAAAGCTTTCCTCTTATATTCGCAATATCTAGATTGCAATTTCAGTTTATTGCTTGTTCTTCATTTGCGTGCAGGAAATAGACCCTCGTGGTCAGGTTGATCGTGCTCCGGCGTGGTCAATAACCTCTCGGGGTTGGTTTAGTGATTGCTAAGGTGCGACGTCTTCGCACGTTCGTAGTCAGATCGTCAAAGTCTACTCCACCGAAAACGATAGCCACCATCTCATCGAAATACATGGACAATCTCGCCTCTATCAAAAGGTTTGATTTTTGTATAGCATAATGGAGACTAGAAATATGTAGTGCATCATGTGAATTATCGGGAGCATTGTTATTCATGATATGCGGATGGTGCACACGACAATTGGGCTCATGTAGTGGATGAGATGGAACAAAATCTTCTAACATGTATGAGGAAACTATTGGGGTCTCCTCATGTGTAATAGCGGAAGCATAATTCGGAGAGTATGGACAACATCCAAAACAATGCATTTGCAAATCATGGTGATCATGGCATGGCAATAGTGAACAATTGCGCAAATGATGCAAAGGAAGCATGGCAATATCATCACAAGAAAAGCAAATGCCAATAACCATGGGTTTGCCATCTATGCCATATGTGCAAATTGGGTTTATTTTAATGGCATATGCATAGTTACTACGATGAGATTGTAAAGATGCAATATGAGTGATCTCATGCATAGCATATGACAAGTCAAGCGGATTGTCAAACATGATGTGACCAATAGACTTTTCACAAGGTATCCTATGCAACATGGCAACATAACTTATAGGCTACACATGAGAATCATCAAACTCATCATAAATGGGCAATTCATCACATGAGGAAGTCGCATAATCATGAAGCATAAAAATAGGGTGATCATCATCATGCAAGCAATCAATGTCCACTAGTGGGACAAGGGAATCACCTTTACCTATGTTACCTTTGTCATTCCACACATGTGGTGTAGGTGAGGTGGCATAGACCAACTCGTGGTCCTCGTCATCGTGATGGAACCATGTGGGGGGTGCATCAAATTCAACCATGGCCATTGTCTCGTCCAAATGGAGGACGAAGTCGTCAAGTATCGGCGCGTCATCTTATATGGGACCTAGCACCAAAGGAGAAGACACAATAGAGGTAGAGGTTAAGTTGTGAGAAATCAAAATGGCCTCACATGCCCTATCAACTACCCCACTCTCTCTATGTGGTGGGAGCTCACTCACTCCCTCTTGGTAGGTGCACTCATACTCACATATGGTGGAGTCACTCATCTCACTCAAGTGGTGGGGGTTGTGGCTCTCCTCACATGGGAATTGGGGCAACGCATCATATATGGGGCTACTGGTGAAATCACTCTCACTCTCAATATGGTGACAAAAGTGTCTCAACTCAACTCCAAACGTCGTCGTGGTCGAAGGGAAAATCCCATGCTCAACCATCTCGTCACCGTCACCATGGATGAAGGCTTAAGATGGCACATCATCACTCTCGCCTCAAAAGATGGAAACATCATCCATGCTCGCCACCTTGTCGCTCGCCTCCGAAGCATGTTCCTTTAGTGGCTCGGTAGTCGTAGTCGTCGCTGTGCCGTCTTCAAAAAGAGTCGTGGTAGACTCGGCACCGTCGATGCCACAAAGAGGGATGGTGGTGTCGTCGAACGTGGGAGCGTCGTCTTGGAGCTCGTTGGGCTTGGACATCTTGGTGGTACCTTCCTCATGCTCGTCGTCGTGGAGCTTGGTCGCCGTGAAGTGTGCTTGGGGTGGAGAAGCCTTGGCCTTCTTGAGTTCTTGAATTAGTTGTGGGCAAAACAAGAAATTAGCCATGTTAGTTCTGGGGTTACCCGGACATCCGGGAGAGGGTCCAGATGATCCGGGTTCATCTTCCGGATTTCTGATGTCTGGGCTACTCGGACATCCGAGAGAGGGTCCAGCTAATACGGGTGATGTATGGATGATCCGGGTCCGTGTCCGGATGATTTGGGCAGGTCAAACTGCTTGGGATTTTCTCTCGGGGCCGCGTTTTTGGGCGGATATTTGGATCTAGGGGGTCAAAATTGATGGAGAAACGAAAAATTAGGGTGGGTTTGGTGGTGGGAAAGCTAGATCTACTTGCCAAACACGAAATCCATGGATCAAAATCAATAAAATCTCACAAGAACCAACAAATCACAAAAAAATTGGTGAGGCTATTTTTGGTGGGGATTTTCAAATTGGGTCAAAAACACACAAAATTAGGCTAGAAAATTAAGGGGGGGACTCCAAATTCGTGAGAAACATGGCTCTTGATACCAATATGATAAGGGGCACACCCGTGTGTGTCGATCTTTCACGAATTGGAGGGGGATTCCACGAAGAACACGGGGAAGAACGAGAAGAAATCACAAGAGAAACACTCAAGAACAAGTCCAATCACACATCCACTAGACTCACATACACATAAGATCCACAAAGGTACAAGAACAACAAAGGGAAAGAGGATACATGGTAGAGTTCATCCCAAATCCTGTGGGGAGATGGGGCCTTGAATCCACTAGGGATCTTCCCTCTTGACGGGCCTTGGCATCCACTAGGAGTTCTTCTCTCATAGAGGCATCTACTCCATGGGAGAGGTAGTGGAAGGAGCTAGGCTCAACTAACTATGAGCTAAACCATGCTAACCCTAGAAATGAGGAGGGGGTACAGTATATATAGTCCTAGCCACGAAGGGGTAAGTGAGAGGGAGGTACATGGGCCTCAGGCCCGTCACGCACGCAGGCATGGTCGGATGATCCGGGACGGGGTCCGGATGATCCAGGCATTTTCCGAATGATCCAGGCGGGGTCCGGATGATCCGACTTTACTGGAAGTGTACTGGTATCATAGCCGAACGATCCGGGCCAGGTGCCGGATGATCCGGGCTTCTTCTTAATGATCCGGGCAGGGGTCCGGATGATCCGGCCAAGTGTAGCCTTGGACTTCCTCCAGCTTCTGGACTCGGTCTTCTTCCGTGTCCGCTTCCAAGCTTCCCTCGCGTATGGTGTAGTCATACGTAGGTGCCGGCAATCCTCCTTATCATACGTGAAGCTCCGACAATACCTATGGATGCACACGAGAGGAGTGTCAAGTAGTATACCATCCACGAAGGGGTCAAGTTAACATGTGTAAAGGAGATGATTCACCTTTATGGATGTGAAGTAGATGTGGCACATGTCACTTGCCAAACTGATTCTTGTCATGGTGATGTCCATAGGATGCTCCGCATCATGGTATATGGCAGCGGTGAAGATGGTGTGGTGGCGGCGTGACAACTTGTGTACAGAACTCGAAACTCTAAAGGACTAGACCCTAAGATCAGCAACTCGACACGACGATGCAACTGCAAATTCAACAAAGCAAAAACACTAAAAAGATGATGCAATGGCTCAGATTAGTTTGGATATGATGAACTAACCCTAATTTTTTTGTGGCTTTTTCGTGGACTATAGGTATGAAGAACAAATGCGATCTAACTACGAAAAACTGGTAAAATCTCACCGAGCAACCTAGAAATCTGATACCAGTTGATAGAGGCGAAGTTGTCCCTGTCTTTCGATGAGATGGTGGCTATCGTTTTTGGTGGAGTAGACATTCACGATCCGACTATGAACGTGCGAAGACGTCGCGCCTTAGCAATCGCTAAACCAACTCCGAGAGTTTATTGACCACGCCGGAGCACGATCATCCTGACCACGAGGATCTATTTCCTGCACGCAAACGAATAACAAGCAAGAAACTGAAATTGCAATCTGGATATTGCGAATATAAGAGGAAAGCTTTATTGATGAAAGTGGGGTTCTGTGACGTCTTGGTCTGGTCGTGGAACACATACGAAGAACGCAAAGTTGCAGCTATGGCGAACTTTTAATCTAAACAAAACCAAAGTCTAAACGGCGCCCTAAGGGCTGTATATATGGGGAATAGAGAGGGATTTTCGTGACCCCTTGGAGGAGGGGTCCGAAAACAACCCTATCTCGGTTTCCCCACACATACGGACTCTAAAAACAACCTATAATGTAGTATTTCAAAATTACTTGGGCCTGGCCCAAAAATAAGGTCACGCAGCACCTATAATAGCCTATGGACGAAATTTATAAAGTGGCATCTTTATTATTTCGTCCAAGCCTTCATTCACTCCTTATTGTGACTTAAAAGTGTGAAAATCACCACTTGAAACTCCATTGTTCTTTCCCGCATGCACACCTTCTTTTCCATGCTTGATCCCGCTCCAATGACCATCCTTCTTGTCCATGATAGGTCCTTTATTCATAAGTAAAACAAAAGTATCTAATTTAGGCAGCATCATATGTTCATGAACATTAGAAAGATTTCCAAGAAACGAAAGTAACTGGTAATTCACACTACACCACAACACTTGATTGGGGGCAGTTAACTGCCGGGAGAAAAACCTGACTAAGGGCAATCTGTCTGCCGGGACATCTCTTACTGCCGCTAGAAGCATGTTAAGGCGCCCAAACTGCCGGGAGAACTATAACAACAACGGCATGAGAACTGCCGGTACACTTTACAGCACACACACTGCCGGGAGAACTAAATCTCGGCCCACAGTCTGCCGGCCCATGCCGGAGACCGTCTTTGGCGCGAAACGGAAAAAAGGGCCTAGCTAGCACGCGCCAGCGAGAAAAAAAAGCGCGCGACTTGACCAAAATTTTCGCCCATTGCGAAATAGACGCGTCGGCCCTCCCCCGCGACCACACTCCACCAGATCCCCAATTCCCCTGCCGATCCACCAGATCGACCGCCGCCGCCGCCAAAACCTAGCTCGCAGCCGGCCGGCGCACGGCCGCCTTCCGCGCTCAGGCCACCTCCAGCGTAGCCCCCCCGCCCCCACTTCCACTCCTCCACCCCTCACCACCGCAGCTCCTCCACCCCTCACCACCGCAAGCCGCCACCGCCCCCAACCATCCACCGCCGCCGCCGCTCCCAACCAACCTCCGCGCCGCCCCCAACCGACCATCCACCGCCGCCGCTGTCACCAACCATCCACCACCCTCCACTGGACCGCAAGCCGCTGCCAACCACTGTCGTCGTCGCCGCACTCCAGAGCTGCAACCCTGACTCGCGCGTTTCCTCCCCGAGCAGGCTTCACCGAGCACCAAGTCACGGGTCTGCCTCCTCCACAAGCCCTGAAGCAGCAGACCGCCCGTTGGCCCTCCTCTCCAGCGAGCAGGCACCTCCTCCACAAGCCCCTGAAGCAGCATACCTCGCGTTGGCCCTCCTCTCCAGCGAGCAGCTCTGCCTGCTGAACATCGACATCGATGCCTCATGTACTTCATTTGACAGGTGAGGTTTCGTAGCAATTCCTTTGCCTTCTTTTGTTCTGAATGTGCAGGTATACGCAATGTGTAGAAGTGTAATAATATTGAAAAGTAGCAGCACTGAACTATTCCGTCAGTTAGAACAAAGCATAAATTTTTAATTGTTTTGATCTAATAACAGCAAAAAAAACATGAGCCAAACACGTTTGAAGGTTATTTGCTTGTCTAAAAATGAACACTGCTACTGTTAGTAGCCCTTCAGATCAAAGAACATGGACCATTGCTGATTAACAAGTGCATACCTTAATTAGATTTTTTGACACCTAACTAAGTTGTTTAGTTGAGCTTTGGAGTTCATTTTAATTTGAGATGAAAGAAAGCTAGTTATATAAGTCTTTGTTTGTTTAGTTAATGCCCCAAGGTAGTACCATCTTTGTTTGTGACAGAACATGTGCTATGCTTCTATGATATAGATCATGGCATTCTAACTGCTATTTTGGTATTTGTATTTTCTGAAATGACATGTTTCAATTAATTATATTCTGCTGTGTGATGGCATTTCTTCTTCGTATTGTATTTCTTGTTGCCTGTACTAGATATTGATGATATGCATTTTCCAAACAGTAGTTACAACTCTGAAGGATGAACTTCAACAAATGAGGAGACTGTTACAATCAAATGTGCAGCAAAATATTCATTTCAATCCAGAGTATGACTTGTCTCGCTCTGGATATGGATATGGAGGTGGCCATGGTGGTGGCTATGGATATGAAGGTGGCCATGGAGGTGGATATCGACATGAAGATAGATATGAAGGTGGATATGAAGGTGGATATGAACATGAAGGGGGGTATGGACATGAAGGGGGGTATGAGCATGAAGAGAGTGCAGAATCTGCCACCCGCAGCCTTGAGGTGCGGCAAGAAAAAGAAGCAACCATTTTGCAGAAGAAGGCTGAAGAAGCGCTCTTGCAAAAGAAGTTACCAGCACCCACTCAGAAATACTTTGTACTTTCTAGTACCGCTCAACATGAGGTGCTGCAAGAGAAGGAAGCAACCCTTTTGCAAAAGAAGAAGGCAACAGGGCCCACACAACAAAGTAAGGATGTGGCACTTCATCGCCACAAGATGGCAACAAGCAAGGAAGTTGCAATCACACAAAAAAATCAGCAGGTCAGCTTGTACTTTGTTCATATTTTGTTGCTCTTTATTGTTTAGGATGACAAAGACACTTTCGCTTATCTGAGTTCTTTTTCATGCTTACTCAGAAAGGAAAGGATGTGATCCTGTATAATGTTTATCGAGATCATAGTATCCCACTGGCAAAAGCAACCATTCTATCAATTGATCGGAAAAAGGTGGTAGGTGGTCAGGAGCTTGGCTCTGAATAATGTGAGGTTGCCGTGAACTATGTAATAAAAAGGGATGCTATACTACCTCGTGGTGTTGGGAACATGACCACCATGGGGCAAGCTCAAGGGCGATGTATCGCATGGCCATACAAGCATGTGAGCTTTTGTTCTTATTTTCTTATGATTAAACTTACCAATGACTATGATGGTTGATTGCTTAAAAAGCTTTGCTTTTATGTATGCACAGCTGGAAGTGGACAAGTCCATGGAAAAAGCAGGAATGCGACCACAAGCAGGCTGAGGAGGTAATATACATGTTTCTCTTGGCTGCTATTTGTGTGATGTTAAGTTGCTGCATGGTTAATTGCTTGATCTATGTGACTGGACCGATGGAGACTTTTATTGGATGTTGTTCTTGCATGTCCTGTGTATGCATGTAATTAGTGGAAGCTTTTACATGTCCTGTGTATTCATGTTCTTGCATATAACTAGTGGAAGCTTTTACATGTCCGTTGAAAAGAGTATACTTGTTGTCCTGTTCGTCTATCCCATTTTATATTTACCCTTTCCAACAGTTGCATGTTAAGTCACCAAGTTTCACTACTGTATCAGACTATTTTGCTGATTTTCTATTGAAATATTTATTCCTTGGTGCTTAATAGTCCTTTCAAATATGATTTACATTGGAAGTGAAACAATGTGTACATGTAAGCTGATTGTTCTATTGTATTATTGTCCTGTACTGCTGTGATGATGTGACTATATCAGATTCTTTTGGTAATTTGCTACTGAAATATTGATTCCTTGATGCTTTGTTCGCTACTACTTGGCTGTACATGAGCAATATTTGTGTTCCTGTATACTACACGAGGCATAGGCGCATAGTTTTGTTTGTCAAAATTGCCACTTTGTAGTATGGTTTATTCTTTTGTACATGTGTCATATTATTCCTTGAGATGCAAAGAATGACTACTCTCCAGGTCTTTGTACATGTTCCTTCAGTTAAACTGTAGCATGTCAACTTCAATGTTAATTTAAATTCTGAAATGAGAGCTCCCTTTTGAGTATTCTATCTGTTTGCAGATTTCCCAAAGGTACACAAGTCGATGAAGGTTTGGAAGATTCTCAAGCTCCTGAAGATTTGGAAGACCTACAATAGTTGGTGTAGTGATTATGTAATATGCTTGTTTAATTTGTGAAACCTGGACACTTGCTCCGCTCATTTTGCTTGTTGTTAAGCCACTCTGCTCATTTTGGTTGTGTGGCACATTTTAAAACATATATGCACTGTACCTTTTGTGGCACAACCTCCTTATATATATATATATATATATTATGGTCGTTATGTTTATCGAATGACGTTTTAAGGTTCTGGACGAGGCCTGATGTTATTTTGATTGAAGTGTATGGATGAGACATATATGTGACTTTGATTGAAGTATGTATAAATTGTACGTGTGATATGTCCTAATTGCTTGAACGTAATAAATGATATTACACAGGGGACGCCTAGAATAATTAGGTGGTGAAATCTACATACTGGCAAAAGAACTGCCGGGTCAACACACTTCTGCCGGCAGTTTGACTGTCAGTAACTGATGTTCCATGTGTCCAGCCTAATCTGCCGGGAGAAAAGAAACTGCCGGCAAATAAATGCGCTAGGGCAGCATGACTGCCGGGAATATTTTATCTGCCGGGACAAGTAATCCCTGGCAGCCATTCTCGTGGCGGTTCTATGTGCCGGGAGAAATACTGTCCCGGCAGATAGTCTGCCGCTTAAAGTGCTTTCTCACGGCAGTTTACATGCCATTACATCAGTGTTGTGGTGTAGTGTCAATTGGCGTGCGCGAGCTCTAGTGATTGGTCCAGTATGTATAGCAGCAGGGGTTGTGGGTGTAAAAATGGTATTGATGTCCTCATCACAAAGATGAGACGGGATGTTGAGTGTTTTGTTGCTCGCTGTACTACATGTCAAAAAGCTAAGTCACGACTCAATCCTCATGGTTTATATATGCCCTTGCCTGTACCTAGTGTTCCTTGGGAAGATATGTCTATGGACTTTGTTTTAGGTTTACCTCGAACAAAGAAGGGGAAGGATAGCATATTTGTTGTCGTGGATAGATTTTCGAAAATGGCACACTTTATACCATGTACACCTTGATGAGGCATACAATGAAGCTGTGGGAAAGAGTCATTGAGCACCGCTTAAGAAGAATGACAAGCGTGACCAAAAATCAGTTTGGTTTCATGCCTAGGAGGTCGACCATGGAAGCCATTTTCTTGGTGCGACAACTTATGGAGAGATATAGGGAGCAAAAGAAGGACCTGCATATGGTGTTCATTGACTTGGAGAAGGCCTATGATAAGATACCGCGGAATGTTATGTGGTGGGCCTTGGAAAAACACAAAGTCCCAACAAAGTGCATTACACTCATCAAGGACATGTACGATAATGTTGTGACAAGTGTTCGAACAAGTGATGGCGACACTGATGACTTCCCGATTAAGATAGGACTGCATCAAGGGTCAGCTTTGAGCCCTTATCTTTTTGCCTTTGTGATGGATGAGGTCACAAGGGATATACAAGGAGATATCCCATGGTGTATGCTCTTTGCAGACGATGTGGTGCTAGTCGATGAGAGTCGGACGGGGGTCAACAGGAAGTTGGAGTTATGAAGGCAAACCTTGGAATCGAAAGGTTTTAGGCTTAGTAGGACTAAAACCGAGTACATGAGGTGCACTTTCAGTACTACTAGGCACGACGACCAGGAGAATGTTAGCCTTGATGGGCAGGTGGTGCCTCAGAAGGACACCTTTCGATATCTGGGGTCAATGTTGCAGAAGGATGGGGATATCGATGAAGATGTGAACCATCGATTTAAAGCCGGATGGATGAAGTGGCGCCAAGCTTCTGGCATTCTCTGTGACAAGAGGGTGCCACAAAAGCTAAAAGGCAAGTTCTATAGGACGGCGGTTCGACCCGCAATGTTGTATGGCACTGAGTGTTGGCCGACTAAAAGGCGACATGTGCAACAGTTAGGTGTGACGGAGATGCGCATGTTGAGATGGATGTGTGGCCACACAAGGAAGGACCGAATCCGGAATGATGATATATGAGATAGAGTTGGGGTAGCGCCAACTGAAGAGAAGCTTGTCCAACATCATCTAAGATGGTTTGGACATATTCAGCACAGGCCTCCAGAAGCCGCAGTGCATAGCGGACGGCTAAAGCATGCTGATGATGTCAAAAGAGGCCGGGGTAGATCTGAAGGATTGGAGCATCACCAAAGATCTAGCCATGGACAGGGGTGTGTGGAAGCTTGCTATCCATGTGCCAGAACCATGAGTTGGTCGCGAGATCTTATGGGTTTCACCTCTAGCCTACCCCAACTTGTTTGAGACTAAAAGCTTTGTTGTTGTTGTTGTTGTTGTTGGCACACTTTATACCATGTCATAAAAGTGATGATGCTGCTAATGTTGTTGATTTGTTCTTTCGTGAAATTAGTCGCTTGCATGGTGTGCTAAATGCAATTGTTTCAGATCGTGATGCTAAATTCCTTAGCCACTTTTGGAGATGTTTATGGGCTAAGTTGGGGACTAAACTGCTTTTTAGTACTACAAGTCACCCCCAAACTGATGGACAAACTAAAGTAGTCAATAGATCATTTCAGAGATGGAGAAACACATTCTTCACAGAATTGGAGTGGCTGAGATTCAGAATCAAGAGGAAATATGCTACCTCTTTCCATAACTGGCTAGATTCCCTTATTTCATAGCTTTTTCTTTTCTTTTGCCTTCTCCTTCTCCTTTTTTTATTATTCTTCTTTTTCTTTCTTTCTTTTATTGCTTTCAGGCTTACCTCAAGCCTTGTTGTAATTTGTAAGACCTTTTAAGATTTATAAAAATTGCAGTGAGGTTTTACCCTACTGTTTATAGTCAAAAAGGGTTGTTTTGAAGAATAACCTGGAAATGTGGTAAGAATGCTTGCCTCGTACTGAATTTGCTTATAATCGTTTGCTGCATTCTACTACTAAGATGTGCCCTTTTGAAGTAGTGTGTGGTTTCTTACCTCGTGCACCTATTGATTTGTTGCCTCTTCATCTTCGGAGAAGGTTAATTTTGATGCTAAAGAACATGCTGAATTGATATTAAACATACATGAGTTAACTAAGGAGAACATTGAGCGTATGAATGCTAAATATAAATTGCTGGAGATAAGGGTAGAAAACATGTTGTCTATGCACCTGGAGATCTTGTTTGTTTACATTTGCGTAAGGATAGGTTTCCTGAATTGCGGAAGTCAAAGCTAATGCCACGTGCTGATGGTCGTTTTAAGGTGTTAGAGAAAATAAATGATAATGAATATAAACTTGAGCTGCCTGTAAATTTTGGGGTTAGTCCCACTTTTAACATTGCATATTTGAAGCCTTATTTGGGTGTGGATGATGAGCTTCCGTTGAGGATGACTTCAGTTCAAGAACGGGAGGATGATGACGACATTAATACCATTGTTACGCCCACAGGCCTTGCTGATATACATACTGGACCAGTTACTAGAGCTCGCGCACACCAATTGAATTACCAGGTACTTTCGTTTCTTGGAAATCCTCCTAATGTTCATGAACATATGATGCTGCCTAAATTTTGTTTTACTTAGGAATGAAGGGCCTAGCATGGACAAGAAGGATGGCCATTGGAGAGGGAACAAGCATGGAGAAGAAGGTGCACGCGTGGGAAAGAACAATGGAGCTTTCAGTGGTGATATTCTGATAGAGGCGAGGTTGTCCCTGTCTTTCGACGAGATGGTGGCTATCGTTTTCGATGGAGTAGACTTTGACGATCGGACTACGAACGCGCGAAGACGTCGTGCCTTAGCAATCGCTAAACCAACTCCGAGAGGTTATTGACTATGCCGGAGCACGATCAACCTTACCACGAGGGTCTATTTCCTGCACGCAAACGAAGAATAAGCAAGAAACTGAAATTGCAATCTGGATATTGCGAATATAAGAGGAAAGCTTTATTGATGAAACTGGGGTTCTGTGACATCTTGATCTGGTCGTGGAACACAAACGAAGGACGCGAAGTTGCAGCTATGTCGAACTTGTAATATAAACAAAACCCAAGTCTAAAACGGTGCCCTAAGGGCTATATATATGGGGGAATAGAGGGGGATTTCCTGGCCCCTTGGAGGAGGGGTCCGAAACCAGCCCTAACTCAGTTTCCCCACACATACGGACTCTAGAAACAGCCATAATATGGTATTTCGAAATTACATGGGCCTGGCCAAAAAATAAGGTGACACAGCACCTATAATAGCCTATGGACGAAATTTATGAAGTGGCATGTTGTATATTTCGGCCAAGCCTCCAAGCACTCCTTATCATGGCTTCAAAGTGCGAAAATCACAACTGGGTAGTCCATTGTTCTTTCCCACGCGTGCTTCTTCTCCATGCTTGATCTCGCTCCAATTGCCATCCTTCTTGTCCATGCTAGGTCCTTCTTTCATAAGTAAAACAAAAGTATCTAATTTAGGCAGCATCATATGTTCACGAACATTAGAAGGATCTCCAAGAAACGAAAGTACCTGATAATTTAGTTGGCGTGCGCGGGCTCTAGTAACTGGTCCAATATGTGTAGCTGGTGGGCATGTGGCAATAACATTAGTAGGGATGTCCTCGTCATCCTCACCTTCTTGAGCTAAAGTCGTCCTCGACGGAAGCTCATCATCCTCACCCAAATAAGGTTTCAAATCTGCAATGTTAAAAGTGGGACTAACCCAAAAATCTACAGGCAGCTCAAGTTTATATGAATTATCATTTATTTTCTCTAACACCTTAAAAGGACCATCAGCACGTGGCATTATCTTTGACCTGCGCAATTTAGGAAACCTATCCTTACGCAAATGTAACCAAACAAGATCTCCAGGTGCAAAGACAACATGTTTTCTACCCTTATCCCCAGCAAGTTTATATTTAGCATTCATACGCTCAATGTTCTCCTTAGTTAACTCATGCATGGTTAATATCAATTCAGCATGTTCTTTAGCATCAAAATGAACCTTCTCCGAAGATGGAAGAGGCAACAAATCAATAGGTGCACGAGGTAAGAAACCATACACAACTTCAAAAGGGCACATCTTAGTAGTAGATGCAGCGAACGGTTATAAGCAAATTCAATATGAGGCAAGCATTCTTCCCACATTTTCAGGCTATTCTTCAAAACAGCCCTAAGCATAGTAGACAATGATCTATTCACTACTTCAGTTTGTCCATCAGTTTGGGGGTGACATGTAGTACTAAAAAGCAGTTTAGTCCCCAACTTAGCCCATAAACATCTCCAAAAGTGGCTAAGAAATTTAGCATCACGATCTGAAACAATTGTATTTAGCACACCATGCAAGCGAATAATTTCACGACAGAACAAATCAGCAAAATTAGTAGCATCATCACTTTTATGACATGGTATAAAGTGTGCCATTTTCGAAAATCTATCCACGACAACAAATATGCTATCCCTCCCCTTCTTTGTTCGAGGTAAACCTAAAACAAACTCCATAGGTATATCCTCCCAAGGAACACTAGGTACAGGCAAAGGCATATAAAAACTATGATGATTGAGTCGTGACTTAGCTTTTTGACATTTAGTGTAGCGAGCAACAAAATGCTCAACATCCCATCTCATCTTTGTCCAAAAGAAATGTGTAGCAAGTACGTCCTCCGTCTTCTTTACGCCAAAGTGTCCCATTAATCCTCCTCCATGCGCCTCCTGTAACAACAAAAGACGAACGGAGCTACCTGGAATGCAGAGGTTGTTATCACGGAACACAAATCCATCATTAATGACGAACTTGTTCCATGTTCTCCCTTATTTACAATTCTCCAACACATCTTTAAATTCAGCATCATGCAAATATTGATCTTTGATGGTCTCCAAACCAAATATTTTAAAGTCAAATTGTGAAAGCATAGTATAACAATGAGACAATGCATCAGCAATAACATTTTCTTTACCCTTCTTGTGTTTAATGACATAAGGGAAAGTCTCAATGAATTCAACCCATTTAGCATGTCTACGGCGTCGGATTTCCGGGATGGCTCGGACGTCCGTGTGCTGGAGCATGTCGGTCGTCCGTGCGGTGACGGTCGTCCGTGCGCTGTAGAGTCCTGTTGGTCTCGGGGTGGGGTCGGCCTCCAGGTGTCGGACGACCGAGGCGTGTCGGTCGTCCGGGCTCCCATGCCTTGATTACTATCATCATTTGCTTTGTTGCATCACCCAAGTTACATAATTGCTCATTTCATGCGGTTGATGACAACCATTGCTATGCTTCGCACATGATTGATATTGCATATTGTCATATGTCTCCATGTGTTGCCTCTTTCTTGCTATTGCCATGTATTGAGTGCAACATTGCTATTGATTTTGCTAATGAGATTGCCCCCATAGCTTTCTCTCATATTAGTGGAGCTCTTGAAATCTTTCATGTGACGCATGCTTGTCTTCCTTCTTTGCACCATATGCCTAGTGCCATGAATATTGCCATTGTTGCATCTTATTGTTCATGCTCTTGTGATCCTAATGGTTATGTGCAAGAGAAGAGAACCATCATGATGGATGATGTGTTTGTCTACAATGCACATACATTCTTTGCTTTGTTGTGTGTATGTGTAGGATACTTGGACTACATGTCAACTTCCACCTCACGTGAGTTGACCATTCGAGCTCTTGAGAGCGAGCCATGCTACACCGACGTGTTTCTCCACCGCACTTACTTGTGCATCGGCATTGTGTCAGACACACAAGGTCACACTTTTGAGGTGACATCCTTCTTGAGCATGGATATTGTGGATCATCCTATTTGTGTTGCTTGTAACATCACATATCTTGGTCATCTTGGACCACATATTAGCACACATGATAGCGCTGTTGCTTCCATTCTTGATTGCCATCTTTCCATGCCTCATGACATATATGCCTTGTGTGTTGCCTCCACATTGTGGATTGATTTCTCCTATCATATGCTTGGTTGCAACAATGTCATTTCTTCACATATGCCATGCACGATTGCTTGCCACATGCTTGACTTGATTGCCTCACACATGATGACCAATTGCTCTTTCTATTGTGTTGAGTGCTTCACTATCTTCACTACACCATGTGCACATTATGCTTGGATTGTCTTTCACTTTGGATTGCCCCATGTGTTTAGACACTTCATTTTATTTGGTGTTGTGAATGATTCCTATGCCTACCATAGACCTTTCGTTGATTGCTTTGTGCATGATTGTTATGACCATGAGGTAGATGCTTGTTATATTGCCTCACATATTTGCATCCCTACCTCACCTTTGCATACTTGTTTCCAAGATTGCATTGCTTGTGCTCAAATTGTATGCTTACATGCCATGCCACAATCCCTTGTCACACCATATCTTATGCATGATCACAACACTTGTGCGGTGATTCACCACTTGAATGCTAGGTTTTGCACTAACGCTAACCACATTTGTTTTTCCAAGTGTTTGTCGTATTTGCTCCTTTTGCAGGAATTACTAGACGGTGCGACATTGGAGAGTGCCCCTATCGATTTTGATGATGATGAGTGCTTGGTGATTTGGATTTTGATCCGTGGACGGATCTTTACCAAGGGGGAGGGAATGATGCGGAGCATCCTACGGACATCACCATGACAAGAGTCCGTTTGGCAAGTGACGCGTGCCACCACTACTTCACATACATAAAGGTGAATCATCTCCTTTACATGTGTTCACTTGACCCCTTCAAGGATGGTATACTACTTGACACTCCTCTCGTGTGCATGCATAGGTATTATCGGAGCTTCACGGATGATGAGGTGGAGTGCCGGCACATACGTGCATCTACACCATCCGCGAGGGAAGCCTGGAAAGTAGAGACAGAAGAAGACAGAGTCCCGAAGAAGGAGTGAAGCCCCTGGACACCCTGTGCGCATGGCCCCTCTGGACCCCCGTGCGCACGAGCCTACCAGGAGCTCTCTGGGTACCCCGTGCACACGGGGCCAGAAGACCCCGTGCTCACGGGACCCCCGTGCCCACGGTACATGCCCGTGCGCACGGGCTAAGTGGACGCCTCCCTGGATACCCCGTGCGCACGGGCTCCACTTACCCCATGCACACGGGGCTGCCGGCGTGCAGCTGTTGGGCTTTGCCCATGTATTCCCATTTTGCCCCTACTTACCCCTTCATTACCTTGGACCTATATATACTCCTCCACCTCCTCATTTCTAGGGTTAGCATTGGTTTAGCTCATAGAAGAGCCTTTGCTCCTTCCACTACCTCTCCCATGGAGTAGATGCCTCTGTGAGCATAGTGGATGTGTGACTGGACTTGTTTTGAGTGTTCCTCTTGTGATTTCCCCCTCGTGTTCTTCGTGTTCATTCACAAATCCACCTCCAATTCGTGAAAGATTGACACACACGGGTGATACGGGGCACGCCCGTGTGCGTAGATCTTTTCACACTTGGAGGGGGAAAAGGGAGAAATCACGAGAGAAAACGCAAACTCATGGACAAACTTCGATCACACATCCACTAAGAACAAGCAAACACACGAGGTATTTAGATCCACAAACAACGGACGGATACAAGTAACCGGTAGTTCTTCCTCACTCCGGGGGAGGAGGCCTTGAATCTCGTGAGATCTTCCCTCTAGAGGGGCCTTGGCATCACTTGGATCTTCTCCGGTGGAGGGCAAGAGGAGGAAGTAATGGAGCTAGGCTCAACAAAGAGTATTTGCTAAACACAAGCTAACCCTAACACGGAGGTAGAAGAAGGGAATATATAGTCTAGGGGATAAGTGGGGGGTACATGAGCCGTAACTCAATCGGTCTCGCACAGTCGGGGCGGTTGTACCGGAGCTGGGACCGGTTGTACCGGTATTGAGGCATTAAGCGGAACAACCGGGGTAGTACCGGCCTTGAACCGCTTCAAAACAGAAACTTGGCCCGGTCGGAGCGGTGGTTGGGCGGTAGTGGACCGGTTGTACCGGTTGAGCAGTGGTTGACCGGTTGTACCTCAATTCATGGGCTGTTGCAATTCCCTCTCCTTGTTCTTGGCGTTCCTCTTGCTTCCTCCCTTCCTCTTGGTACCTGAGCACACAAAGGGTCTCTTCTTGAGGTAGGATCCACGTTCCAAGAGTATCACATGGGAATTCACAAAGGAGAGATGTCACCTCGGATTCTAAGGCACGTGCGCGGGCTCTCGTCATGGGACCACTTGGAGCTTGAGGTGTTGATGATGGGTCCATGGGGATGTACATGGGATGCTCCGCATCATCTCCCCCTTGTGAGAGATCCGTCCTCGGATCAAGATCTTCATCACCATGGAACGGAGATAGGTCCGTGACGTTGAACGTGTCGCTCACGTTGTACTTGTCGCGTGGAATGTCGATCTTGTAGGCATTGTTGTTGTAGCACTCCACTACCTTGAATGGTCCATCGGCGCGAGGAAGAAGTTTGGACTTGCGCTCGGTGGGGAGACGGTCCTTGCGGAGGTGTAACCACACAAGATCACCAAGCTTGAACACCATGGGGTGCTTGTTGGTGTTGCGCTTGGCGGTGACTCGCTCCACTTGACGTTCGATCATGCGCCTTGTATCTTCATGCATTTTCTTGATGTAGCTTGCCCTTGCACTTTCATCCATGTTGACGCGCTCTTGGAGTGGTAGAGGTAGGATGTCCAATGGGGACAACGGATTGAAGCCGTAGACCACTTCGAACGGAGACTTGCCGGTGGTGGAGTGACTTGCGCGATTGTAGGCGTACTCGGCGATGGGGAGGCAATCTTCCCATTCCTTGATGTTCTTCTTGATCAATACACGAAGTAGGGTAGAAAGTGTCCGGTTCGTCACCTCCGTTTGTCCGTCGGTTTGAGGGTGATATGCCGAAGAGAATAGAAGCTTGATTCCGAGCTTGGCGCATAGGGTCTTCCAAAAGTAGCTCAAGAATTTGACGTCGCGATCCGAGACAATGGTCTTTGGAACGCCATGTAGTCGCAAGATGTCCCTACAAAACAAATTTGCAATATGTGAAGCATCGTCTATCTTGTGACATGGAATGAAATGAGCCATCTTGAAAAAGCGATCCACAACTACAAAAACGGAGTCATGGCCATTTTTAGTTCGTGGCAAGCCAAGCACAAAGTCCATACTAATGTCTTCCCAAGGTTGGAAAGGTATAGGTAGAGGCATATAAAGACCATGGGATTGAGCTTTGGACTTAGCTTTGCGGCATGTCGAGCATCGGTTGGTGAAGCGTGCAACATCACGAAACATCTTGGGCCAAAAGTACTTGTTGGATAGTGTGGCATACGTCTTGTCGCGTCCAAAGTGACCCATAAGTCCTCCACCGTGAGCCTCTTGCAAAAGCAACAAACGAAGAGAAGACTCGGGTATACACAATTTGTTAGCACGCATAAGATAGCTATCTTTCATATAATATTTCTCCCAACAAGTTTTCACTTGGCACTTGGCGTAAGGATTAGCAAAATAGGCATCATGCGCATACAAGTTTTTGATGTGCTCAAAACCAACAACATTCAATTCAAGTTGAGTAACTAGCATGCATTTGTGGGAAAGAGCATCCGCCACAACGTTTTCCTTACCCTTAATGTATTTGATGACATAAGGGAAGGACTCAATAAATTCACTCCATTTAGCATGCCGTTTGTTCAACTTAGTTTGACCCTTTAAGTACTTAAGCGTTTCATGGTCGGTATGGATAACAAACTCATGAAGGCGCAAATAATGTTCCCACACATGCAAAACTCTCACCAAAGCATACAATTCTTTGTCATAGATGGGGTAGTTAAGTTGAGCGCCGGATAGTTTCTCGCTAAAGTACGCGATAGGACGCTTCTCTTGCATAAGCACACCACCTATTCCACTACCACTAGCATCACAATGCACTTCAAATGTTTTATCAAAGTTGGGCAAAGCAAGCAAAGGTGCATGAGTGAGCAAATTTTTAAGTTCATGGAAAGCGGTGTCCAGTGAAGGGCCCCAAATAAATGGTGCATTTTTCTTGCTCAAAGCATGGAGAGGTGATGCAATAGTGCTAAAGTCCTTGACAAAACGGCGATAGAAACCGGCTAGTCCTAGGAAACTACGCACTTGTTGCAAGTTGGTTGGTGTTGGCCAAGTTTTAATAGCATCAATCTTAGTTTCATCTACATGAACGCCCTTAGAAGATACTACAAATCCGAAGAAAACTACTTTCTCAACACCAAATGTGCATTTCTCCATGTTTGCATAGAGTTGCTCTTTCCTAAGGATTTGCAAAACATCACAAACATGTGTAGCATGCTCCTCAAGAGACTTGCTAAAGACAAGAATGTCATCAAAGTAGACCACAACACAATATCTAATGAGTGGTCGCAAGACATAATGCATAACACGCATAAAGGTACCCAGTGCTTCGGATAAGCCCATGGGCATAACCAACCATTCATAGAGACCAAATTTTGTCTTAAAAGCAGTTTTCCACTCGTCACCCTCTTGTATGCGGATTTGGTAGTAACCACTTTTTAAGTCAATTTTAGAAAATATAGTGGCACCACTAAGTTCATCAAGCATATCATCTAAGCGAGGAATGGGGTGACGGTATCGAATGGTGATAGCATTGATAGGACGGCAATCGGAACACATGCGCATAGTACCATCATGTTTAGGCACTGGAATGACCGGAACCGCACAAGGACTCAAACTCTCACGTACATGCCCTTTATCTAAGAGTTTTTGGACTTGCCTTTGTATTTCCTTTGTTTCGTCGGGGTTGACGCGGTAGGGAGCCTTGTTAGGAAGCGGTGCTCCGGGGATGAGGTCGATGCGGTGTTCAATCCCTCGTTTTGGCGGTAGTCCCGGAGGTAGCTCATCGGGGAACACATCCTTGAATTCCTGCAACAACTTGGATAACACAAGAGGAAGATGTTGTGAAGGGTTAGTCCGAACGACGTCATCTTTGCACACAAGTACATAGTGAAGAACGGTCGATGGGCTCTCACTCACATCCCTCAAATCTCTTTTGGTGGCTAAAAGAACTATATCTCTCATGTCCCTCATCGTGGAGTCGCTCATTTGTGGCTTGTGGCACTCATTCTCTTTGAGGTGGATCACTCTCTCACTTTTAGCTCCACGATGGGATGTAGCTTGTTTGTCGGCGATGACTTGACTTGGAGTCATTGGTCGTAGCACATATTGCTTGCCCTTCATCTTGAAGCTATATTGATTTGTGCGACCGTTGTGTGTGACGCCACGGTCGAATTGCCAAGGTCTACCAAGTAGGAGGTGGCAAACGGACATAGGAACCACATCACACTCCAAAGTATCTTCATATGCGCTTATCTTGAAGGAAACTTGCACGGTGTGTTCAACTTGGAGGGTTCCGGAATCACTAAGCCATTGGACCTTGTAGGGACGAGGGTGCTTTTTCTTGACCAATTGTAGCTTGGAACAAAGGTCTTCACTTGCCAAGTTGTGACAACTCCCTCCGTCGATGATGACCTTGACGGACTTGCCTTGGATGCCCGCCTTGGTGTGGAAGATGTGGCAACGTTGGTCCTCGTCTTCTTGTTGTTGGAGTGTCAAAACTTTGGAGACAACGAGAGCGGGGCTCGAATCATTGTCGCAAAAGATTTGCGAATCTTCATCTTCATTCACTTGGCGGTGGATGGCCACTTGTTCCAAAGCTTGCATCTCGTCGTCGCTCATAGAGTCATAGGTGCCATCGTCGAGGAGGATCATGTTGCGTTTTGTTGGGCATTCGAAGGTCTTGTGGCCTCGCCCTTGGCACATGAAACACTTGATATTGCTTGTCTTGGCGGTAGCATCCGGTGTTGGTGTAGAGGATGAAGCCCTTAGCTTGTAGGTGCTTGAGGTTGGTCGGCGTGACGAAGTCGTCTTGTCCTTGTAGCTTGACTTGTCACCGTTAGGAGTTGGAGATTTCGTAGTTGAAGTTGTCGTTGTAGTAGTAGCTTGAGCACTTGAGGTCTTGGATGAGAACTTGGAGTACTTGTAGTCATCTTGCACTTGCCGTTCCGCCTTGGTTGCTTGATGCACGAGCTCAAGTAGGTTGGAGTAAGGTTGGAAGTCGGCTATCTTCTTGACTTGGTAGTTGAGGCCATTCAAGAAACGTGCCATTGTTTGCTCATCATCTTCCTTGACATTTGCTCGGATCATAGCAATCTCCATCTCTTGATAGTACTCTTCTACGGACTTGGTGCCTTGCTTGAGTTGTTGGAGCTTCTTGAATAGATCACGGTGGTAATGTGTAGGCACAAAACGAGCTCGCATGAGATCCTTCATTTGGGCCCAAGTAGTGATAGGAGGTTCACCTTTCTCCCTTCTTCGCTCAATCACTTGTTCCCACCAAATAAGGACATAGTCGTGGAACTCAAGGGAAGCCATGGCTATCTTCTTCTCTTCATCATAGTTGTGGAGGCGAAAGATCTTGTCAACCTTGAGGGCCCATGACAAGTAGTCTTCGGGATCATTGCTTCCGGAAAACTTTGGCATTGTGAACTTGAGCTTGCCGAAGCGTTGTTCATTATTGTGGTTGTGATGTCGAAATCCTTGTCTTGGAGGTGCATCCTCATTGTCATTGCCTTGAGCATGTTGGCGTTGATCTTGTCCTTGCTCATCTTCATTGTCGGGTTCAACACGATGATCTTGAGGACGGCGACGAGGTGGACGCACTCGGTTGCGCCTTTCTTGGAGCTCCTCTTGGTGATGGGCTTCTTCTTGTCGTTGTCGACGAAGTTCTTCTTGTTGTGCTTGGTGAAGGGCTTGTTGCTCGTGATGAGCTTGGCGGTTGCGCTCCTCCAAGGCACGAGTAGCTTCTTGCAAAGCGCGATGTGCCTCAAGCGCTCGTCCATGACGACGATGTCGTTCTTCTTCTCGGCGTCGTTGTTCTTGCTCCCACGCATCTTGCTCTTGTTGTCGGCGACGTTCTCGAGCGCGGGCGCGATCTTGAAGTCCATTGCCATGGAATGGATTGTCTTGACGGTGACGACCTTGTGGAGAACTTGGGCCGGAGTGTTCGTCTTGGTGATGAACACGTGCTCGCCGGGGGCTTGCGTCGGAAGAGTACTCCGAGGAGTGTCGGCTTGAGCGTCGTCTTGACGTAGTCGAAGTAGAGGGAGCGTGGTTGACCATCAAGGACCGAAGTTCCTCCATTTGGCTTGATAGCTTGGTGTCGAGGTAGTCCCGTGTGCGCGCCTCGGATTCGCGCAAGTCGGTGGCGAGGTTGTCGATGCGGTCATTCAAGGCATGTTGCGCTTGAGTAATTGCCTTGTTTGCGCCAAAGAAGTGCAACTTGGTGACGTGGGTGGTTGCGTCGTCATCGTGCTCCTCGAATGTCGGGTTCGACATGATGTTCCTATCCATAACACTCAACAAGATATAAGTGGAAGAGTGAGAAGACAATACCAATTACCGTTCCAAAGGTTGAGAGTGGATCAAGTTCACTCAATGTGCAAGCATGAAAGTAGTAGAATTGGTACCGAAGAATGTCCCTCTCACACCTACAGGAATAATGCTTATGGAGTAGCTTGGTTAGGATGGTGGCACAAAAATTCAAGCAATTCGAGGATAAGATTCAATCAAGTTGAAATAGATTCGCAAATTCGTAAATGAGACGAGGTAGATGTCTAGCAATGAGTAAGCACGGAAACACACACGTATAGGAAAGTGGTATTGTAACACCGAAAAATGAGCGCAAAATGTGGAATCCATGGTAAGCTCAAGGTGCACAATAGTGGAGAGACGCTAGCACGATTGCACGAATGGGCGCGATACGGACTTGTGCACACCTATGCGAAGCAAAACTAGACGTCTTCCTATACCCAACTTTTGCTATTTATGTGGTTGGCACAAAATCTCTCGCTCAAATGATCGAATATGATATGCAACTTGCGATGCTATTGCTCTTTTGCTTTTGCTTAAAAGCTTTGCTTTGCTTCTCCTTTGGAGGATGATATTAGGAATGATCACTATGCGGGACGTGCTCACTAATATAGCAATGATGTATGCGGGTACTATTGTAACACAAAAGAAGATACGATGATGAATGCACGCTATTTGTAGCTATGCGGAGTATGTATCACTAAAGTGCACAAGTAGCGTAGCCCGGCAATACTCAATGGCTAGTCTCGATAGGTAAGTAACGCAAATAGGATCGGGTTAACAATGCAATGGCAAGGGTATATGTCAAGAGTGTCGTTGCGGTTACCGTCCTTGCTTACGGTTGGTGTCAATGAAGAAGTGGTTGGAGACGAATCGGGGCGATGATGAGCAGCGGCGTTGTCGATGTAGAACCGTTCCTAATTAGCCGAAACACCTTAGGAAACAGGAACCGCAACTCAAAATCTCAAAGAAAATTTTGATGAAGGCAAATGGTGGTAAAACCAAGATGAGGGTCTCGGGCGCGTCGATAGCTTCAAAACGAGCCAAAGAACACTCAAATCGGAGTTCGGGAGTAGAAGTTATGGTCAAGACAAGAATCAGCCGAAGTCAGGAACTGGGAGGGGCGGTTGTACCGCTTGGGATGGGCGGTTGTACCGCTCCGGGAGCGACCTGGGGAATTAGCGGTTGTACCGCATGAACGGGCAGTTGTACCGCTCCTGGGCGGAACTGCAGGTCCGAATCCGCGGAATAGAAGAAAAATTCGGGCGATTTTGCGGAAGAAAATGATGGGAAAGATAGGGCAAAGCTAGATCCACTTGTCCACAACGAGATCCACGGATCACAATCAACAAAATCTCCTCAAATCCAACAAATCCAAGAAATTTTTGGTATGTCTATTTTTGTGGGGATTTTCGAAATTAGGTCAAATCAAAGCAAAAATTGGCTAGAAAATGGAGGGGAAGACTCCAAGATGTGAATCAACGTGGCTCATGATACCAATATGATACGGGGCACGCCCGTGTGCGTAGATCTTTTCACACTTGGAGGGGGAAAAGGGAGAAATCACAAGAGAAAACGCAAACTCATGGACAAACTTCGATCACACATCCACTAAGAACAAGCAAACACACGAGGTATTTAGATCCACAAACAACGGACGGATACAAGTAACCGGTAGTTCTTCCTCACTCCGGGGGAGGAGGCCTTGAATCTCGTGAGATCTTCCCTCTAGAGGGGCCTTGGCATCACTTGGATCCTCTCCGGTGGAGGGCAACTCCACAAGAGGAGGAAGTAATGGAGCTAGGCTCAACAAAGAGTATTTGCTAAACACAAGCTAACCCTAACACGGAGGTAGAAGAAGGGAATATATAGTCTAGGGGATAAGTGGGGGGTACATGAGCCGTAACTCAATCGGTCTCGCACAGTCGGGGCGGTTGTACCGGAGCTGGGACCGGTTGTACCGGTATTGAGGCATTAAGCGGAACAACCGGGGTAGTACCGGCCTTGAACCGCTTCAAAACAGAAACTTGGCCCGGTCGGAGCGGTGGTTGGGCGGTAGTGGACCGGTTGTACCGGTTGAGCGGTGGTTGACCGGTTGTACCTCAATTCCTGGGCTGTTGCAATTCCCTCTCCTTGTTCTTGGCGTTCCTCTTGCTTCCTTCCTTCCTCTTGGTACCTGAGCACACAAAGGGCCTCTTCTTGAGGTAGGATCCACGTTCCAAGAGTATCACATGGGAATTCACAAAGGAGAGATGTCACCTCGGATTCTAAGGTACGTGCGCGGGCTCTCGTCATGGGACCACTTGGAGCTTGAGGTGTTGATGATGGGTCCATGGAGATGTACATGGGATGCTCCATCAGACCAACCCCCAAGTGGTCCCATGACAAGAGCCCGTGCACGCGCCATGGAATCCGAGGTGACATCTCTCCTTGCTCTATCTCCGTTTGATCCACTCGAGACATGGTCACTACCTCAGACGGAAGTTCTGTGTATACTCAGGTGCTCGGACGTAAAACATGGAAGCAAGCACGTAGGACATCAAGCTTGGAAGGACAAGGAAGGAGCTGCGGACAAGTGGGGCTCTCGGACGACCGGCTGGCCTCGGACGACCGGAGCACGGACGACCGACACGCCTCGGTCGTCCGACACCTGGAGGCCGACCCCGCCCCGAGACCAACAGGACTCTACAGCGCACGGACGACCGTCATCGCCCGGACGACCGACACGCTCCAGCACACGGATGTCCGAGCCATCCCGGAAATCCGATGCCGGCTACCCAGAGCCGAATCCACGGAAGACCGGAACCTCCGGACGACCGAGGCCCGGACGTCCGACAGTCCCCGGAAATCCAGCCAAGACGCACCCGAACTGAACTCTCGGAAGTCCGGCCTCCTCTGGACGTTCGGACCGTCTTGAGTCGTCGGACGTCCGGACCCTGTCCGCGCACAGGCCCACGGGCCTTGGCCCATGTACCCCCTCTTTCGCCTAAGACTATATAAACTCCACCCCCTCCTCTCTCTAGGGTTAGCTTTGTTTAGCAGATACTTTTTGTTGAGCATAGCTCCATTACTTCCTTCTCCCACGGAGATTGCCCTCCATTGAGAGAAGATCCAAGTGATGACAAGGCCCCTCTAAGGGAAGATCCTAAGGGATTCAAGACCTCCTCCTTTGGAGTGAGGAGACTATCGTTACGTGTATCCTTTTGTTGATTGCGGATCTTGTGTCTCGTGTACTCGTGTGAATCTAGTGGATGTGTAATCGAATATTATCCTTGAGTTTGTGCTTCCCTCTCATGTTCTTCGTGTTCCTCGTGTTTCTCGTGGAAATCCCCCTCCAATTCGTGAAAGATCGACGCACACGGGCGTGCCCCGTATCATCGTGTTTTCTCTTGTGATTTCTCCCTTCTTCCCCCTCCAAGTGTGAAAAGGTCGAACTACACGGGCGTGCCCCGTATCATATTGCTATCATGAGCCACGTTGATTCACACCTTGGAGTCCCTCCCCCCACTTTCTATCCAATTTTTGTTTTGTTATGACCTAATTTGAAAAATCCCCACGAAAATAGCCATACCAAATTTCTTGGATTCGTTGGATTTGTGGAGATTTTGTTGATTTGGATCCGTGGATTTCGTTGTGGGTATGTGTAACAGCCCAACTCCAAGACCTCCATATATTTGTTATATATTATTTGCTTGCATGATTGTGAGGTTTGTTTTATGTTGCATCGTGCATCATCTGCATAATATTGTTGTGATTGTTTTCTTCAATTTAATCTTGTGTTGGCACTTCCTCGTCTTCTTTGATCATCCATGTATTTTCTTGAAACTTCCATAAGCCCATGCACCACTTTCATTTTGATCTATGCTCACTTCCATCAAGATTCACTCAAGTTTCAATTCCATACAGGGAAACTTCCATTAGTTTCCCTATTCATTTTATTTGATTGAGTCACATTTTGTTGCTCAATTAAATGTTCCAAATCTGCCCATAAATCACACCTAAAGTGTAGGGTCATCCCTTAAAAATTCCAGTCCAAACCCCAACACTAGACTCTTCTTTCAATTCACCCATTTAAATCAAGTGACATATTTCTGGTCCAGAAAAATGTTCAATATTTTCCTTTAATTCTTTGATAATATCAGGACTCACCTCTCCATTTTTTAAGCCCATATATAGTTCATTTAATGGGTGTTGAAATTCAAACATATTGAATTTAATTCAACTTGCGTGAATTTTACTTCCCCCAAATAACTTTGAGTTATTCTTATAAAATCATTTGTATTTTTCTGAGTCCAGTAAGATATCTTCCATGCCAAGATTCATTATTTACCTCTCTCTTTCTTAATTCCCTAAATCTGTTTACTTTATAAATAGAAAAGGAGATGGAAGGAAGAGAGAGAGAGAGAGGCCCATCTAACCTGAAGCCCACCAAAAACTCACCTCTTCGATCAGCCCAACTCCACCATCGCTCCGTTCTTCTTCTACCTCCTGTATGGTAGGCCATCGACATTGTCCACGTCGACGTCTTTGGTGATTTGACGGCTGGAAGATCGCCCTATCCCCTTTAAAACCTGCCCTAGGTGTTACCCTAGCCATCCTCGTCCCATTCCTCCCTCCTCACCTCGCGCCGCCAGGTAGAAGCTGCTCCATGCAACGCCATCGCCATGGCCGAGCTGAGCTTGAGCTCGAGCTCGGGTTGATCCGCCCGTCTTCTTCCGGTAGGAGAACCTCCGCGACGTCCGCCGTCTTCCTCGCCTATGCTCGCTTTCTCAAGGACCCCGAAGGCTCCTTCCCCGTCATCATCTTCCTCCCCTGCTTCCCCTGCTTGATGGACCCGGGAACGTCGTCCCGATCAGTGCCTCGTCTCGCCTCTCTCCGTCGCGTCTCCGGCCTCTTCTTCATTCCTATCGAGCCCCTGGTGAGCTCCACTTTCCTCCCAGCTCTTTCCCTCCTACAAATCTATCCCCGGTAGCACCGTTTCCCATCCTGTCCGAGCCATGGCCGTCGTGCTTTGGCAGCCGCACTTGCAAGCCATTGATCTGCCGCTCATGCAGGTGCACACGCTCCCGCGCACACCGCACACTAGCCCGCGCGCGACGCACCCACCTGTTTCCGCAGTCCCGCCGTGGGTCTGTAGCCGTGACGGTCGCCGTCTTGCTCGCAGGCGTCGTCACCTGGTTCCTTTGTAATCGATGGAGGAGAAAGCCTCGTCTCGATACAAAGAGAGCCGTGCAATTAGTTTTGCACGAACACATTGCAGCAGCGTAGTGGTTAGCACCCCTTGCCCACATCCGAGGGATCTGGAGTTCAAACCCCAGTACTCCAATTTTGGCTTGGTTCTTTTGTTCTGTTCTTTTCCCACACGCACACATCAGCGTTTAATGCGGTCGCGCACTGCCTGCCGAATGTCCGAGCATGCATGCCCAGCCACGGCAACATAGAAAGCCGTCTCTGTTTGTTGTTTCGTTTTGCTTCAGATTCGTTCATTGATAGTTCATCTTCAGAAAAGTCCCTTTCGGATTGCAAACTGATATGTAGCGCAATGGTTGGCTCCCCTTGTTCCTAGCCCGGCAACCAGGGATCAAATCCCCATGCTTGCGCCCCTTTCAGATCACTAGGTCTAACTAATCCAATTGGCAACACAGCTAATCCTAGTAGATGGGGTACTGGGCTCGACACCCAGCTCGCCCCTTTTTGCCTCTCTTTTGATTTTCTTTTGCCCACACACACAAACTTACACTTGGTCTCACACGTCATCCTCATATATCATCTTCCACACTTTACCAATTCCACCCAGTCCCATCTGTTGTCTTTGTTTAACAACATTTAGCATATTTTTTTCTTTTCTTTAATTGACATAACATTTAATCTAGGAATCTTACGGATTTTTGGCATATATGAATTTTGATCTACATCTTGTGAATTACTCGTTATTGGCAATTTCATCCATGTAAAAATTGCCAGCATGTTGCTATCTCCGTTTGAATAAAGGCATCATGAGATAAATGGTATAATTTGTTAAATTGATGCAGCTTTGGGCATGCATAGCTTTTGATACATTGTTTCATTGTAAATGTTTTATGTATGTTAAATGATTAGAATTTTATGTAGTTTCACAATATGCCACTTTCACACATTTTAAAATTGTCTAAACCTATCGCCTGCATTAATTTGCATAATTGCCATGCTAAAATGATTTATTTCATAACTAAATAACCGTAGCTCCGATTTTAATGATCCACATATGTAACTTGACTAGAAAAACATGTAGAATCTCATGGCACACTTTATTTTGCTATTTAACAAATATAAAATATGCTTAGGACAGATCTGGACCAAAATCATAATTTGCATATGAGGTCGTTTCGGAAGTGCTATATGTTGCTTTCGGCCTCATTTAAAATGCCTAGATGATGTAGTTGTGTATGCTTCACCTCTTGCCATGATGAACAACATTTAAAATGAATGTTTAGTTAAACAACATTAACCGCATTTCTCATAACATGGAGATTTATTATTTTGTTGTATGTATGTTCTCCTTCTCCATTTAAAATTGCTTTAATTTCATCTTCACCTTATGCCATGACCACCCATGTTAAACAACATTTAATATTGATGAGTACCTAAACGAGAGTGAAGTAAATAATTCGAATGTGGAGTTTTGTCAATATGCAACTCATTGCATATTGAGCTTCACTTAATGAGTAGTGTTTGACTGTTGCATCTTGCCATGCCATGCATTGCATATTTAAACTTGACATCATCATCATTGCTTGCGCATCATGTCATGCATATGTTGTGGTGTTTATCATGTGTTGATTGTTGTTTCCGGATTGCTTCTTCTCGATAGAGTTCCGAAAGCGTTCGGTGTGTGAGGATTCGTTCGACTACGTTGGTTCGTCTTCTTCATGGACTCGATTTTCTTCCAAGCGGGATCTCAGGCAAGATGACCATTTCCTTGGGTACCACTACTATCATTGCCATGCTAGTTGTCTCATTTTCTATCGCTATGTCTCGCTACCTACCACTTGTTTGTCAAGCCTCCCAAAATGCCATGATAAGCCTCTAACCCCTCCACATCCCAACAAACCATTGTTTGGCTATGTTACCGCTTGCTCAGCCCTTTTTATAGCGTTGCTAGTTGCAGGTGCAAGTTGTTTTCCATGTGACAACATGGTTATTTTGTTATATCACAATATTATTGATATTTAATTTAATGCACATATATACTTGGTAAAAGGTGGAAGGCTTGGCCTTTTGCTCGGTGTTTTGTTCCACTTTTGCCGCCCTAGTTACTTGTGTACCGGTGTTATGTTCCATATTTTGCGCTCCTAACATGCTCGGGGTTGTTATGGGGAACCCCTTGACTTTCGTTTCGGGATAAAACTCATCTGGCATGGCCCAACATTGGTTTTACCATTTGCCTAATAACTAATAAAATTGCATAGGGACGCGCCGGCACCCGCGGATCTTTAATCAACCCCCCGGGCCAGTGCTCCTCATGAGTGTTGGTCCAACCTGTCATTCGCCGGTGGCCACCAGGGGCAACTCTGTGATTGGCCTACCGGAAGTTTGGACAATCCGGTCATGTCCTGAGAACGAGATACGTGGCTCCTATCGGGTTCGTCGACACGTCGGGCGGCCTTGCTGGATTTGTTTTACCTTTCTCGAACGTCTTGTGTGAGGAATTCCGAGAATACTTCGGGCTATCCCGAGGTTGAGGTTTTCCAATGGAATTGCCTAGGAAATCACGGGGTTCGTGGTCGAGGTTATTCCCGCGGCGTGTGGTTAGTTTGTGATGGATGAGTTGGAGCACCCCTACAGGGTTAAATCTTTCGGAAAGCCATGCCCGCAGTTACATGGCAACTTGGAAACTTTGTTTAACACCCGGTCATAGGAAACTTAAAGTAAACTCAAATAAAATACACCAACCGTGTGCGTAACCGTGACTGTCTCTTCTCGTGAATTTCTGATCCGAGAGAGAACACGATGGGGTTATGTTTGGCCATAAGTATGTGTTTAGGATCACTTAGTGATCATTACTAGTTCACGTCCGTTTATACGAAGACCATCCCCCTTTATTTTTGTACTCGTAAGTTAGCCACTCAAATAAATGCTTAGTGCTTGCTGCAGCCTCACCACTTAACCATACCTTACCCATTAAGCTTTAATAGTCTTGATACCCTTGGAAATGAGATTACTGAGTCCCTGTGGCCCACAGATTACTACAACAACAGTTGCAGGTACAGGTAATGCGATGCTTTGATGTGAGAGCGATGCTTTGTTTGATTTGCAGTTCTTCTTCTTCTTCATCGATCTAGGATGGGTTCCAGGCCGGCAGCCTGGGATAGCAAGGATGGATGTCATTTTATCATTTGATTTCGTCCATAGTCAGACCCTGCTCTTCTGTATGATGATTGTATATGTTGTATGATGTGATCTTAATTTAGCTTGTGGCGAGTGTAAGCCAATTCCATATACTCATCTCTTCTTTACATGTACTTGTAATGATATCCATTCTTGCGAAACGACGAGATGCGCTTCTATCCCTGTCAAGGCCCCCGAGCCAAAATAAGGATAGGATCGCATCTTCAGCGTTACGGCACGTGGATATAGCTTTCCCCCATCTTTCCCATCATTTTCCATCGCCAAATCGCCCAATTTTCGCCAATTTTTTTTCTTGTTCATCCCCAATTTCGAGAGAGCTTGCCAGGTTGGATCCGGATCGAGAAACCCGAATCGAGAAACCTGGATCATCCGGACAACCTCCTGGATCATCCGGACGACCACCACCTCGGATCATCTGAAGCCCCACCCGGACATCCGGACCCCCGTAGCCCGGACATCCGGACAAACTCCTAGACATCCGGACAGGGCATGGCAGCAGGGCATCTTCGCCTTGTTGCGTGCTTTTTCATCGATTTCTTCCACCATTTTTCTGCAATCCTTCTACGATTTCTTCCGCAACATTTGCATTTGAGATTTTGAGTCGTGAGAATCGCCACTTCCTAAGGTGTTTCGGCTAATTAGGAGTGGTGCTTCATCGACATCGTCGCTCATCATCGCCCCGGATCGTCGCCGACCAACTCCTCGTTCAAACCACACCGTAAGCAAGGACGGTAACCGCGACGACACTCTTGGCTCTACACTTGCCATTGCATTTTTACCCCGAGCCTATTTGCGTTACTTGCCTATCGAGACTAGCCATTGAGTATTGCCGAGCTACGCTACTTTTGCACTTTAGTGATACATACTCCGCATAGCTAAAATTGCATGCATATAATTTAGTATCATCTTTTGTGTTACGAATAGTACCCACAAACATAATTGCTATCTTGGTGTGCACGTCCCGCATTGTGACCATACAAACCATCATTGCAAAAGAAAAGAGAAGCAAAGCTTCTAAGCAAGAGCAATAGAGCAAAAGAACAATAGAATCACAAACTTCGCATAGCATACTTGATCATCTTGGATCACTTGAGCGAGTGACACGTGCCTCATACATACATAGCAAGTCGGGCATAGGAAGATGACATGTTTTGTTCCTTTTAGGTTGTGCACAAGTGCGTATCATGCCCATTTGAGCAATCGTGCTAGCGTCTCTCTAGTGTTGTGCAACGCGAGTGTTTTTCGTGGATTCCACATTTTGGCTCATCCTTGGTTGCACGACCCCAATTTTCTTCCATGTGTGTGTTTCGGTGTATACTCATTGCTATTGATCTACATTGTCTCACTTGCAAATTTACGAATCTCTTTCAACATTATTGACTCTTATCTTTTGGATTGCTTGAAATTTGTGCCACTATCCTAACCAAGCTCCTCTATAAGCCTTATTTGTGTAGGTGTGAGAAGGACGATCTTTGGTACCAATTCTACTACTTCCACATTTGCACATTGAGTGATCTTTGATCCAATTTCAAACTTGTGGAACAGTGATTGATATTGTCGTCTCATTCTTCCACTTATATATACTTGAGTGTTGTTATGGATAGGTCAAACATCCACAACCCGGAATTTGAGGAGCAAGAGGACGATGAAACTACCTTCGTCACCAAGATGCAATTCTTCTGCGCGTAAAAGGCAATGCGCCAATCGCATGACGTCTTGAACGACCGCATCGAGCAACTCGTCACCGACGTACGTGAATCCGAAGTGTGAACAAGGGAATACCTCGACAGCAAACTCTCAAGCCAAATGGAGGAAATTCGTGCCTTGATGGTCACGCGTGCTTCTTCTACATCTACATCCTCCGGACGGCGCCACTCAAGTCATCACTCAACGGAGTACTCTTTCGGCGAGAGTCCACCTCGAGCACGTTCTCATCATCGAGATGACCGCTCCGGTCCAAGTTCACACCAAGGCCGCCAACGTCAAGCTTCGGACAACCCATTCCATGGCAATGGACTACAACATCGACTTCGCGAGCGTGCTCGACGTCAACAACAAGAACAAGAGGCATTGGAACAAGAACGCCAACAAAAACGCCGTGAAGAAGAAATACGCCTTCGTGAATAGCAAGCGCTTGAAGCCCAACGTGCACTCCGTGATTCTACTCGTGCGTTGGAGGAACGAAACCGTCAAGCATGTCTTGAAGAAGAAGCACTTCACCGTGAACGACAAGAAAAACTTCGTCGACAACGACAAGAAGAAGCCAATTGCCAAGAGGAGCACCAAGAAAGGAGAAAACGGGTGCGTGAACCTCGTCGCCGTCCTCAAGCTCATCGCGACGAACCCGAGCATGAATACGAGCAAGGCTAAGAACAACGTCAACACGCCCAAGACAATGACAATGAGGAACAACCTCCAAGACAAGGATTTCGGCATCAACACCACAATGATGAACAACGCTTCGGCAAGCTCAAGTTCACAATGCCAAAGTTTTCCGGAAGCAATGATCACAAAGATTACCTATCATGGGCACTCAAAGTTGACAAGATCTTTAGTCTCCACAACTATGATGAAGAGAAGAAGATATCCATGGCTTCACTCGAGTTCCAAGAATACGTCCTTATTTGGTGGGAACAAGTGATTGAGCGAAGAAGAGAGAGAGGTGAACCTCCTATCACCACTTGGGCACAAATGAAGGATCTCATGAGAGCTCGTTTCGTGCCTACACACTAAAACCGGGATCTCTTCAAGAAGCTACAACAACTCAAGCAAGGCACCAAGTCGGTAGAAGAGTACTATCAAGAGATGGAAATTGCAATGATCCGAGCCAATGTCAAAGAAGATGATGAACAAACAATGGCACGCTTCTTTAATGGCCTCCACTACCATGTCAAGAAAATTGCAAACTTTCAACCATACTCCAACTTACTTGAACTCGTGCATCAAGCAACCAAGGCGGAACGACAAGTGCAAGATGACTACAGGTACTCCAAGTTCTCTTCCAAGACCTACGGTTCAAGTGCTCAAGCTACTATGACCACGGCGTCTTCGACTACAAAAACTACAACACCTACCGGCGACAAGTCAAGCTCCAAGGACAAGACGACTTCGTCAAGCCAACCTACTACAAGCAACTACAAATCGAGAGCCTCATCCTCTACACCAGCACCGGATGCTACCGCCAAGACAAGCTCCATCAAGTGTTTCACATGCCAAGGCCGAGGCCACAAGACTTATGAATGTCCAACAAGACGCACCATGATCCTCCAAGAAGATGGTACCTATGACTCTATGAGTGACGGTGAGATGGAAGCATTGCAACACGTGGACATAAGAATCTAGCATGTAACACTTCACATTACTTTGCGGCCTCACGCACGGTTATCTCCACGGCTGCCACCTTACCTGGACCGGGACCGTTTGCGCCTTTTGGCTCACGAATGTGAATATGTCGCTAGCATTCAAATGTCCAAGAACCCGGGTCGACATGACTAGTCGTAGAACCCAAGTAGCACATCCGTACAGGGACAGGCATACGTAACCCAACAATACAGGTGTCGGTCTCGGCATGTGTAGACGAGTCATAGCAAGCTACAGGGACTCCATTACGCCGTGGGACATAAATGTCATCAACTGCGCGTAGATGAGTCATAGCATGCTACATGGACTCCATTACACTACGAGACATTAACCGAAGGGACAGACACAGCAGCAAAGAAGGATACATGCCGGTCAATCAATGTGTCCGGAGCAGTAGCAAGCTACCCAGGCTCCGTGGAAGCACAAAGAGGCATTTCCCCGTAAAGAGTACTATTAGAGGCACACAACTAGGTGTCGAATCCCATACATACCGTTACACGTCACACGTACGCACGACATGTCCGATATGCATAGATACAACTATGGCATCACAACATAACCATACAACAACACAACAGTTATTTAGAAGGCTCAGAAGAGCCTTGCATAATATGTTCATACAGGTAGGGGTCACATGACCCGACACTCAAGTCATACAAACATGTTCATACAAACCAAGCGGAAGCTTAAAGCTGTCTGAGTACAGACAGATGAAAGGTAAAGGCATAAAGCCTGACTATCTACAGCCCATCCCAGGGCATCAGATCATAGCTGGGATACCAGCTACTCGGCGTCGTCGACCTCTAGGTAGAACACACCAGATGGGTCCATGTTCTCATCTGCAACAGTTATTAAGCAAACATGAGTACAATCGTACTCAGCAAGTCTTTAAAGCAGACCTAAGCTATTCATGCTCATGTTTCAACAAGGGGAGTAGTGGGGTTCATGCAGCAATGCCAGCTTTGACACTTGGCTAGCCTATACTATGACTACCAGTTCTTTGAACAAGTTTTGAGATAGCGCACACGAGTCACCTACGAGAGTGCCATCCACGGTACTCACACATGTCTTGAGGTTTTTATGAGTAATCATCAAGTTATCTATGAACAACATAAGTTCTCCAAGTAGTCCATATCCTAGGACGCAGCTATTCGAACATATTCATTACCCTGCAGGGGTGCACTTCTTCACACACGCTCTCGCCACTTATCGTTGTGTGCACATAAAAACATGCACTTCTTCACACACGCTCTCGCCTGATTTGGGCGAGGCGCCTCATAGGATGGCCTCGCGGTGTACCTTGATGGCAGGGCAGTGTTGGGCACCCACACCCGGCGCTTATGGGAACCTAAGCCGGATGAGGAGCTTAAGTCATGAGAGTGCTTCTTGGTTGCCTCGTAGTCGGTCTGATCAGTCTCGGCATTGATAGCCTTGTTGACAAGAGCCTGGAAGGTAGCGCAGTCATGCAGGCGCAAATCACGACGGAGCTCGGGGTTAAGTCCCTTGCCGAACCTAGCTTGCTTCTTGGCGTCAGTTGACACCTCCTTCGGTGCATAGCGGGCTAGGTTGCCGAACTCACGGCTGTAAGCATCCACTGCCAGCTTACCCTGAGTGAAGGCACAGAACTCCTCTCTCTTACGGTCCATCAGACCTTCATGAATATGGTGGGTGCGGAAAGCACTGCAAAAGTCTGTCCATGTAGTAGCGGGGCCCTCTGGGCGCATAGCCTCATAATTTTCCCACCACTGACTAGCGGGTCCTTCAAGGAAGTACGCGACAAAGGTCACCTTGTCGGCTTCTGCCACATTTGCAGAACGAATCTTGCGAGTCATGTTGGAAAGCCAATCATCCGCATCGAGGGGGTCGACGGAATGATAGAACTTTGGTGGATATAGCTTTACAAAGTCATTGAGGGACACTGCATCATTGGTGCAGTATTCTGTTCAATATGCTCTAGCAGCCTGTTGGTCTCTCTCTTGTTCCTTTCTGCCTCGAGCATCACTTCCGCCAAAGATGGCGGGTGAGGCAGGTTCTCCTATCTGGCTTGACTGCCCTCGCCCTGCTCGTAAGCAGGACCGGGGTTGTTCCTGGTGGATACCATCCTGGGATAAACAAAACCCACATCTTAGACAAGGGAGACATCAACTCTAGGATAAGAGATGCGGAATGTACTGGACAACATGGAATGCAGGGGTAAACACCCGAACAACATGGTAACAAGCAAACTGCCATATATACACCATGATATAGTTCAGTACAAACCCAAGCTGAAGTACAAGCTAATGAGAAGATAAACAACTCATCGGAGGCATTACAAGCTTCCTATACATTCTTTTTCTACACCTCCGAAACTCAACTCACACCTCAGTCATATTCCACAAGGCACGCAGGACTGTGGAAATACAACTGCTACAATACTACCACCTCCACTCACGAACTCAAGCATTTGCATAGAACATCTCATACAGGTTACCCCCGTGACCTGGAAGCTGAACCTGAGGGTCTGGAAACACCCTAGCCTGAGATCCCTGGGGACCATAAGGGCACGGGATGTGGCCTAGGCCCCCTGGCTGGCGGCAACAGAGGTCCCCGAAGAGGAACAATGCCTCCAACGTCAGGCCAGTCTACGCGAGCTGGTAGATGAGTCCGAAGCGGGCTCAGCATATCCATATCACCATAACCAATGACTGGAGCTAGCTGCGTCAAGGCTGTCCAAAGGCGTGCACGTGTAGCATAAAGCTCCATGCGAAGAGCACGTGCATCACGATCCCCGTTCTCCAACAACTGAGCAGTCACCTGAAGCCTAGGATCCTCATGAGAGTGATCATAGTAGGCTGCAGCAAGATATCCATCCTCTCCTCCTAGTGTCGCTGGAATATAGCAGAACTCTGTGCCCTGAAGTAGACCATGGTGAGCTCTCATGATGGTCAGCATCATGTAAGCGGCCTCCTGAACTGCCATATCAATGGTAACTCCTAATCCATAAGTCCAATGGAGCGGCTCCTCAGCTACAGGGTATGATGGATAAATCCTAACAGTACAGAGGTACTGGCTCTGAGTGAAGTCGCGGTACTGCTCCTCCACTGTGTACTCGGGGTACCAGCGGTAACCAGTCTCCATCATGACTCTGACCAACATAGCCGTATGACCCGGTACATCAATGCACCTGGTCAAACGGACCACCTAACGAGAATGACGGGGAGGCATCTGAAACAGAGAATAATGCAAAGTGCATTACAGATCCTAGGAGGAATCGGACAGCATAACGGCTGAAAATGATCAAAAACAATTTGGAGACATCCTGAAAAAGGTTGGATAGCATAACCACTCAACTTTCTAGCTTCAAGATTCTAACCAAATGATTGTCACACTGAAACAATACTTGAAAACTGGAGTTCACTCTCAAGCAACTTAGTCTACAAGTCCATGGTTAGTAACTCGTCATCCTGAGAGGTAGATAAGAAGCCTAGCTCTTAACCCCGTAGAAAAGAAGAGGGTGACTCAGAATAGAATGACTCAGGAAGAGGAGTAAAAAGAGCCTTACGTTCCCTTCCACAATCAATTCCCTTACATAACTAAAGCATTTCTAGACTCAACTTCGTCCAGTTTGGCTTGGTAATCCTACAGTCACTCAGGCTCTGATACCAACGCTATCGGGACCCCGATCCTAATCCATAAGAATCTAGCATGTAACACTTCACATTACTTTGCGGCCTCACGCACGGCTATCTCCACGGCTGCCACCTTACCTGGGCCGGGACTGTTTGCGCCTTTTGGTATGTCGCTAGAATTCAAATGTCCAAGAACCCGGGTCGACATGACTAGTCGTAGAACCCAAGTAGCACATCCGTACAGGGACATGCATACGTAACCCAACAATGCAGGTGTCGGTCTCAGCGTGTGTAGACAAGTCATAGCAAGCTACAGGGACTCCATTACGCCGTGGGACATAAATGTCATCAACTGCGCATAGACGAGTCATAGCATGCTACATGGACTCCATTACACTGCGAGACATTTCCCATAAGGGACAGACACAACAGCAAAGAAGGATACATGCCGGTCAATTAATGTGTCCGGAGCAGTAGCAAGCTACCCAGGCTCAGTGGAAGCACAAAGAGGCATTTCCCCGTAAAGAGTACTACTAGAGGCACACAACTAGGTGTCGAATCCCATACATACCGTTACACGTCACACGTACGCACGACATGTCAGATATACATAGATACAACTATGGCATCAGAACATAACCATACAACAACACAACATTTATTTAGAAGGCTCAGAAGAGCCTTGCATAATATGTTCATACAGGTAGGGGTCACATGACCCGACACTCAAGTCATACAAACATGTTCATACAAACCAAGCGAAAGCTTAAAGCTGTCTGAGTACAGACAGATGAAAGGTAAAAAGGCATAAAGCCTGACTATCTACAACCCATCCCATGGCATTAGATCGTAGCTGGGATACCAGCTACTCGGCGTCGTCGACGTCTAGGTAGAACCCACCAGATGGGTCCATGTTCTCATCTACAATAGTTATTAAGCAAACATGAGTACAATCGTACTCAGCAAGTCTTTAAAGCAGACCTAAGCTATTCATGCTCATGTTTCAACAAGGGGAGTAGTGGGGTTCATGCAGCAATGCCAGCTTTGACTCTTGGTTAGCCTATACTATGACTACCAGTTCTTTGAACAAGTTTTGAGATAGCGCACACGAGTGCACTAACACCACATCAATACACCACCATGGATCCGCTCCCGTCACCTACGAGAGTGCCATCCACAGTACTCACACTTCTCTTGAGTTTTTTATGAGTAATCATCAAGTTATCTATGAACAGCATAAGTTCTCCAAGTAGTCCATATCCGAGGACGCGGCTATTCGAACAGATTCATTACCCTGCAGGGGTGCACTTCTTCACACACGCTCTCGCCACTTATCGTTGTGTGCACATAAAAACAGGCACCTCGGCAACCTTCAAGCGGAAGCCCAGCGAGGGAGTAGGCCACGACCGTCAAACACACAAGACCCTAGTCCAGGCTATCGCCTATTTGAGACTAAACCCGCACGGGAGTCCGGCCGAAGTTTCCGCTATGGCCTCAAACGATGTGCGTAGGGTTCCCAAGCCCACCGTTCGGGTGCCACTTGGTACACCGTGCCACTGCCTACCGCGTCGTAGCCCACCCCTAAGGTCAGCGCTACGCACGGCCTCCAGCATGGCTACAAACACCAGAAACTACTTGCAACTCCTAGACAGAGGACTAGGCGGTTGATAAGTCGAGCAGGGTCATATTTCAGGGCCCAGCATGTGGTAGTAACTATTCTTGGATCACAAACACGGAACTCAGTTCCTAAGAACGGTCCCAATGAGACAATCCGCTATGTACTCCTACATATCCTCTCATCGCTACCTTTACCAAACCAGGTTCATCATTTAGCTCATCACATCAGAACAACACCGTTTCACTCCGGTTCATCACCCAGATGAATCAGATCTGACACAACTCTAAGCATAGCAAGCATTGCAAGCAAAGCAGGTAAAGCACATCAAGGCTCAAGCATCTACCAGGTATGCTAGGTTGCTTGGTTTAGCTATTTACTGTGACAATTACAGGTCATGCAGAGGAATGGGTTCAACTACCGCAACAGATAGACAATAGAAGCGTTTGTCCTAATGCATTAAACAAGAGCAGGAGCGAGAGAGTGGGATGTTATCGGTATGTTCAATGGGGTTGCTTGCCTTGCAGGCTGGCGGGGAGGTACTCTCCTTCAGAGGGATACTCACGGGTATCCGATGGAGTAGAACCTACCGCGACATAGACGGAGTAACAATCAATACACGGCAAGTGCAACAATATGATGCATGATCGTGACATGGCAACATGTTATAGATGAGCAAATGCACCTAGCATTGGAGTTAAATGGAGTAGGATTGAATATAGGTTCAAAATCGTTCTCCATGTGATATTCCACATATTGCATTATTGCAAAATGTCAATGTTCTCCTATATAGGTTGCTCTCGCATGCATGATAATAGCACCAATGGATTTTTTGGATTTTTCTGATAATTTTTCATATATAAATTATTTCAATCTGAGTTACAGATTATTTTCTATGAATTTTAGAAGTTTTATCCATTTCCTGGAATTAAATTAAATCAGAAAATCATTATTGCGGCATCATGACATCAGCATTGCGTCAGCAGGTCAACTGGCCGTTGCTAGGTCAAACCTGACCAGTGGGGTCCACTGGTCAGTGACCCAGGGCCATTTAGAGTCACTAACATGTGGGGTCCACATGTCATTGACTCAGGGAATAATCCCGAGTTGACCCTGGCTTTGACCTAAGCCAGGGCCCACTGTCACTGGCTGTTAGGCCTACTAATTATGTAGATTAGCCCCTAATGATTAACCACGTCGGCCCCCACCGGAGATGATGAGGACATCCCAGGTTCACCTCGTTTGTCATCCTCTCCTCATGATAAAACTCAGCTCTCAAATGAAGCTGCTACAAAGAAGACCTATTTGGGTCCCATGACAAGGAGTCGTGCCAAACATATAGAACAAGAGGTGAACGCGCTCCTAGCTGATCATACTTCAACTATCCATGAGAACTTTATACTGCCTAAATCATCTGTGCTGATTTTACTCAGGTACAATGTTGAGGACAACCAACAACTTTCAGCACATGAAGAAACAAATTCAGCTCATGAAGAAACAAGTTCTGAAGCCCATACAACAAGTTTGAAGAGAACAAGTTTCAACTCTGATGTAAACCATGTTTTGGTGACAAGGGCAACTAATTACACCTCAAGGAAGAATAGCAAGCCATCTCAACAATCTATTGTTGCATGCATAGTTCCAGAATTCGTCTCAGAACTTGCTGCATCATGCAACACAAATATATGAGGTTCCAGCATGTGTGAGAGTACAAATTGGACATCATTTGAAGTCTACTTTCAGGAAAATCAAACGGTGCAACATTTGGAGTCCTGAGTCAAAGGATATGAGAGTTCCAATGCAAGTTGTCCAGAGCATTAATTGCTGCGCGAGGCTCCATGTGTTTGCTCCCTTGACCAGCTGGTTACCATGAATTTGAGCCTCTCTTTTGGACTGGTTTCACACCTAAGCTAGGAGGGCTGTTCCTAGTATAAATACCCCTTCCCTCACTTCAGCCACAACTCTTTGGCAATTGGATTTCAGCATAGGTTAGCTAAGTGCAACCAGAATCTTGTTTGAGAGTTCACTTCCTCCTTAGCTCTTGTAATCTTGCCTTGTGAGAGGGTAAACTCACTTTGTGATTTTACAACAGCAGCCGTTGAGGCGGCGACCAGTTCGTGCTTCCAACTTCGTGCGTGGTTGCGTGGATTGGAATCCTAAGAGTGTGGTTGGGCGAATACTTGTTGCTGGTTGTTGCATATGCAGTAGCTAGCTTCGGTCTCGTCAGGTTGCAATAGTTATCCTTTACCCGACAGCGTTGTTGGCTGGGATCGAGGGTTTCCTTCGTACCCTTCAGGTGGCGTTGATTCGTTCCTCAAGCAGATCCTCTGTGAAGATCGGGCAACCCCGTATCATCTTGGCATCAGATTTTTGGTTGACACGGTAGGATCTTGTATCCCTAGTTTAGTTCGTGTTCTTGTTCATCCTAAAGTTCAGAAAATGGCCCCACAAAAAAAAATACCTTTACCAAGCCCTTTGCAGCCTTTAATCTGTCATTTGGTGAGTTTTATCAAGTTCTTGTCCACTAGATCTTTTGTTTTTAGTTGCTGAGTTTCCCCCATCCATTCTTGTGTGTTTGTGTTTGTTTTCGTCCACAGATTTCAGATCTGCATCCTCCACCAAATCTTGTGTATCTTTGTCATCCGGAGTCCGTTTTGGGTGTTTTTGTGCATTTTGGAAAGCCCACACCGTGTACTTTCCATCCATCCTTGTTAGATTCCCATCGTGTTTTCCACCCAGAAAAATCAGATCAGTTCGTGTGTGTTTTCTGCCAAAGTTTTAGCTGCATGTTCTTGTTGTTTGAGCTCATCCATTTTAATTTTCGTGGATCCCCCAAAGTGTGTGTTCAGATCCAAGTCCCTTGTTGAAGTTTGTCAAAAAAAAAGCAAAAAAAAAAGAGGCAAAAAAAAGAGATCTGCCCAAAGAAAGAAAGTGTGTGCAAGAAACAAAAGAGAGAAATTTGGGACTGTTCTTCACTTATATCTTGAGAAATCCCTGTTTGTATTGTGAGCTGAAACTTGTCAAGTGTGCAACATCTTCAATCCTTGCTTTCTAGCAAATCTGATTCCTTGGTATGAGTTGCATGTACCTCACTTATATCTCATTCAGCAACGAAGGGCATTAGAATCTTGTGTGGATGATTACTTGGTTCAACAATATCTAGATTACAGATTAGTCAATCTTTTGCTACATATATATCCCACCCAAGCCCCACCAAACAGCCCCGCATGTGCAACCCTAGACTTGTATTCGCTTGATTCATCACTCTTTGTATACCAACTACCGGCACCACGGTTGAGCACGATTCTGCCCTCACTTGGAAGTTACATGAGCTTCGGTTGGTAAGTGAGGTGAGCTTGAGTTGTTACCCACATATATGCTTCTAGTACTATAGGGATTTTGGAAAACTAACCATGGCAGGTGATGAAGACGAATATGATGTTGAAGGACATGGGCATCTCAATCAGCCTGTCACACGGTTTCACTTCAATGCATTACGTGATCAGCTACGCCGAGAATTCAGAAACAGCCTTGATCCAATTGAAGAGAAGCAAGAGAAGTTGTCAAGAGATTTGCAGCAACTTATGGGTAATGTTAATGAGCAGCTCACTCAAAACATGGCAGCCATGAGGGCTGATATTGTTGCTGATATTGTGCGAGAGCTTCGTCAAAACCGAGAAGACGCAAGTGTCCATGGTGATGAACATAATGCAACTGATGGGGAAGGTGCTGCCTCCAATGCACAAGCTAGAAGAAACCGTGCTGCTGCTCCCCATGCCATGCGACCTCCCGGTCCCGGACGTGGAAATGCTCATGCTAATGGATGTGCTCATCATGAAGCTGCTACTGGTCGTGGTCTTAGAGGAGGCCACCGGAGAGCAAATCTGCACCATGAAGGTAGTGAAGATGAGTTTGACGAAGATGAAGATGGCATGCACCAGAATGTTAGATTTCATCGTCGAAGAAACAATGGTCGTGAACGAGAGGAAGAAGAGAGGTTTGGAAAGCTGAAATTTACCATGCCCAAGTTTGATGGTGGATCTGATCCAGAAATTTATCTCACATGGGAATTGAAGGTTGACAAGATTTTCCGCATGCACAACTACTCTGAAGAGAAGAAGTTAGCAATGGCCTCACTTGAGTTTGAAGATTATGCTCTAATATGGTGGGAGCAAGTTCAGATTCAGCGAGAAGAAGAAGGAGAACCTGCTATTGCTACATGGGCAGAAATGAAAAGAGAGATGAGGGCAAGATTTGTCCCAAGGCATTATAGGCATGATACCTTTGATAAGCTCCAGAATTTGAGGCAAGGAAAGTTATCTGTTGAGGAGTATCATAAGGAGATGGAGAAGGCAATGATAAGAGCCAACATACATGAAGATGAGGAGCAGTCCATGGCAAGGTTTCTCTATGGGCTGAATCCTAATGTCAAACGAGTGGTTGATCTGCAGCCATATCGTAATGTGGTAGAACTTGTACATCTTGCTTCTAAGGCTGAACGTCAATTGCAAGAAGACTCCAGGCAAAACAGAACTACATCCTTCACAGCTAGAGCTACATCAAGTGGGAGTAAGTTTGTACCTCAATTCAATGTTGGTCGAGGCATCATGACTAGTTCTGGAGGTGGAAATCAGTCCCATGCACGTGCAGCCATGAGCAGGAATGAGGTATCAAATGCAAAAGAAAAGAGCAAATTTGCAGCCCCAAGTTCATCCTCCATTGGCTCCACTGGGAAAACTAGTGATATAGAGTGCTTTACATGTAAGGGACGTGGCCATATGAAGAAAGATTGTCCCAACAAGCGTACCATGCTGATCACAGAGAATGGAGAATATGAGTCTTGTAGCGAACCTGAGGAAGAAATTGAAAATGGTGAAAATTCAGATGGTGATGAGCATACCTATTGTGATTATGAGCAAGGTGCTTGTCTTGTTGTCACTAAAGTTTTGAGTGTGCAGATCAAAGAAGCTGAGAATGGACAACGACATAATCTGTTTCAAACTAGAGCCAAAGTGCAAGACAAGGTATGCAAAGTAATTGTTGATGGTGGGAGTTGTCACAATCTTGCAAGTAAAGAAATGTGTGATAAGCTTGGGCTGAAGCTGCTGCAACACCCCCACCCATATCATATCCAATGGTTGAGTGAATGTGGAGAGATTAAGGTCACACACATGGTACAGGTGCAATTCAAGATTGGAGATTATAATGACACCATTGAGTGTGATGTGGTGCCCATGAAGGTGTGTCACTTGCTGTTGGGTAGACCGTGGCAATATGATCTTTCAGCAAAACATTATGGCAGAACCAATCAATACACCCTCAAGTGGAAAGGCAAAGACTTGGTGCTAAGGCCCATAACTCCCCAACAAATTATGGCTGAGCACATGCAAAAAGTTTCTGAAGTAAAAGTAGTGAGTAAGAAAGAGGGAGAGAAAAAGAGTGAGAGAGAGATCCACAAATCTGTGAGTGAGCGCCACAAGCCAAATTTGAGAGAGAAAAATAAAAGAGAGGGAGAGAACTTAGTAATGTTAGCCACCAAATCAGAATTGAGAGATGTGAGGCTCAACCCAAATCAAGTGGTCGTTGTACTTGTGTACAAAGACGTTTTGCTTTCAGCTAACGACCTAACTTGTCTCCCTAGTGCTGTTTGTGATGTCTTGCAGGATTTCGAGGATGTTTTTCCGGAGGAAGTACCCGCTGATCTACCTCCCTTGCGCGGCATAGAAGATCAGATTGACCTCATTCCAGGAGCATCACTTCCAAATCGAGCTCCCTACCGCACCAATCCTGAAGAAACAAAGGAGATAGAAAGGCAGGTACAAGAACTTTTAAGGAAAGGTTATGTTCGTGAAAGTTTAAGTCCTTGTGCTGTACCTGTGATTTTGGTGCCTAAGAAAGATGCAACATGGCGAATGGTAATGGACTGTAGGCCCATCAATATTATAACCATTAGGTATCGTCATCCTATTCCTAGGTTAGATGATATGCTTGATGAATTGAGTGGCTCTACTGTTTTCTCTAAAATTGATTTGAGAAGTGGATACCATCAGATTAGGATGAAAGAAGGAGATGAATGGAAAACTGCTTTCAAAACAAAATTTGGGTTGTATGAGTGGTTAGTCATGCCTTTTGGGTTAACTAATGCACCAAGTACTTTCATGAGATTGATGAACCATGTTTTGAGAGCTTACATTGGCAAATTTGTTGTTGTGTACTTTGATGACATTCTAATCTATAGCAGATCCATTGAGGAACATATTGAACATCTAAAACAAGTGCTGAATGTGCTAAGGACAGAAAAATTATATGCTAACGTTGAGAAGTGCTCCTTTTGCACAAACAAGGTTGTTTTTCTTGGCTATGTTGTTTCAGGACAGGGAATTGAAGTGGATGAATCTAAGGTGGATGCAATCAAGAATTGGCCAACTCCAGTGAATGTAAGCCAAGTGAGAAGTTTTCATGGCCTTGCTGGTTTCTACAGGAGGTTTGTTAAAGATTTTAGTACAATTGCTGCACCTTTGAATGAATTGACAAAGAAAGGTATTCCTTTAAAATGGGGTGCACCACAAGAAGAAGCATTTCTTGAGCTTAAGAAACAATTAACTGAAGCACCTTTGCTGATTCTACCTGATTTCACTAAAACTTTTGAAATAGAATGTGATGCTAGTGGAATAGGTATTGGATGTGTCTTAATGCAAGAAAGAAAACCAGTAGCATATTTTAGTGAGAAGCTGAGTTGTGCGCAACTGAATTATTCTGTTTATGATAAAGAGTTGTATGCTTTGGTTAGAGTGCTTGAAACTTGGCAACATTACTTATGGCCTAAGGAATTTATTGTACATTCTGATCATGAGGCTTTGAAACATTTGAAAGGCCAAGCTAAACTGAATCGTAGGCATGCTAAGTGGGTTGAATTCATTGAAACTTTCCCATATGTTGTGAAGTACAAGAAACGAAAGGAAAACATGGTTGTTGATGCTTTGTCCCGTAGGCATGTTCTTTTGACACAATTAGAAGTGAAGGTACCGGGACTTGTGACCCTAAAAGAACTGTATTGCACTGATCATATATTTTCAGAACCATATGCAAAATGTAAAGATGGCAAAGGTTGGGATAAATACCATGTGCATGATGGGTTCCTTTTTAGGGCTAACAAACTGTGTGTTCCAGATTCCTCTGTTAGGCCCTTGTTGTTGCAGGAATCACATGCAGGAGGATTAATGGGACACTTTGGTCGTGAAAAGACATATGAGCTGTTGGCTGATCATTTTTATTGGCCAAAGATGAGGAAGGACGTTGAGAGATTTGTTCAGCGATGCATCACATGCCACAAAGCTAAGTCTAAACCGAACCCCCATGGTTTATATACTCCCCTACCAGTTCCAAATGCTCCTTGGGAAGATATTAGCATGGATTTTGTTTTAGGACTACCTAGGACTAAGAGGGGGAGGGATTCAGTTTTTGTTGTAGTTGATAGGTTCTCAAAAATGGCACACTTCATTCCGTGCCACAAGAACGACGATGCTTCACATGTTGCTGATTTGTTTTTCAGGGAAGTTGTTCGCTTGCATGGAATGCCGAGGAGCATTGTTTCAGATCGTGATGTGAAGTTCATGAGCTATTTTTGGAAAACATTATGGGCAAAGTTGGGAACCAAGCTGCTGTTTTCAACGACATGTCACCCACAAACTGATGGGCAAACAGAGGTGGTGAACAGCACGCTCTCAGCCTTACTGCGTACAATGATCAAGAAGAATTTGAAGGAGTGGGAAGAGTGTTTGCCACACGTGGAGTTTGCTTACAACAGAGCAGTTCACTCTACCACAAGCATGTGCCCATTTGAGGTGGTATATGGATTCAAACCACTTGCACCAATTGACTTGTTGCCTCTTCCATTACAAGAGAGATGTAACATGGAGGCTTCAAAGCGTGCTGCATATGTGAAGAAGATTCATGAGAAAACCAGAGAAGAGATAGAAAGGAAATCCAAGTACTACGCAGCTAAGGCAAACAAAAACCGCAAGAGGGTGACTTTTGAGCCTGGAGATCTGGTTTGGATACATTTGCGCAAAGATCGTTTTCCTGAGAAGCGCAAATCCAAGCTAGTGCCTCGTGGAGATGGACCATTCAAAGTCTTGGCAAAGATCAATGACAATGCTTACAAGATCGAGCTTCCTGGAGACTATGCTGTGAGTCCAACATTTAACGTTGCTGATTTGTCTCCATGCTTCGATCAAGAGGGTCAAGAGTCGAGGACGACTCCTTTTGAAGAGGGGGAGGATGATGAGGACATCCCAGGTTCACCCCGTTTGTCATCCTCTCCTCATGATAAAACTCAGCTCTCAAATGAAGCTGCTACAAAGAAGACCTATTTGGGTCCCATGACAAGGAGCCGTGCCAAACATATAGAACAAGAGGTGAACGCGCTCCTAGCTGATCATACTTCAACTATCCATGAGAACTTTATACGGCCTAAATCATCTGTGCTGATTTTACTCAGGTACAATGTTGAGGACAACCAACAACTTTCAGCACATGAAGAAACAAATTCAGCTCATGAAGAAACAAGTTCTGAAGCCCATACAACAAGTTTGAAGAGAACAAGTTTCAACTCTGATGTAAACCATGTTTTGGTGACAAGGACAACTAATTACACCTCAAGGAAGAATAGCAAGCCATCTCAACAATCTATTGTTGCATGCATAGTTCCAGAATTCGTCTCAGAACTTGCTGCATCATGCAACACAAATATATGAGGTTCCAGCACGTGTGAGAGTACAAATTGGACAGCATTTGAAGTCTACTTTCAGGAAAATCAAACGGTGCAACATTTGGAGTCCTGAGTCAAAGGATATGAGAGTTCCAATGCAAGCTGTCCAGAGCATTAATTGTTGCGCGAGGCTCCATGTGTTTGCTCCCTTGACCAGCTGGTTACCACGAATTTGAGCCTCTCCTTTGGACTGGTTTCACACCTAAGCTAGGAGGGCTGTTCCTAGTATAAATACCCCTTCCCTCACTTCAGCCACAACTCTTTGGCAATTGGATTTCAGCATAGGTTAGCTAAGTGCAACCAGAATCTTGTTTGAGAGTTCACTTCCTCCTTAGCTCTTGTAATCTTGCCTTGTGAGAGGGTAAACTCACTTTGTGATTTTACAACAGCAGCCGTTGAGGCGGCGACCAGTTCGTGCTTCCAACTTCGTGCGTGGTTGCGTGGATTGGAATCCTAAGAGTGTGGTTGGGCGAATACTTGTTGCTGGTTGTTGCTTATGCAATAGCTAGCTTCGGTCTCGTCAGGTTGCACTAGTTATCCTTTACCCGACAGCGTTGTTGGCTGGGATCGAGGGTTTCCTTCGTACCCTTCAGGTGGCGTTGATTCGTTCCTCAAGCAGATCCTCCGTGAAGATCGGGCAACCCCGTATCAGGAGACTTGCCGGCGGTGACCAAAACGACGGCGGCGCGTCACTGGAATCACGCTGCAGGCAGCTGCTGGGCACGCGGGGGCTACCGGAGTGATGCCTGCACTGGGCCGCATCTAGCTACGGGGTTAGTTGGCCATGGGGACGCCGAAATCGTCGCCGGCGTCGAGCTCAGCGGCTGCCGGAGTTCGGCCGAGCTCGGGGTCGACGAACCAACGCGCAAAAAGGCCAGGTATTGGCTCCTACAGCATCTACGCGGTTGTACGAACACGATGGTGGCCTCAGAGGGACCACCCGAGCACCGGAGCGTCGCCGGCGTCAAGCTTGCACGGCGGCGCGTTCGGGTCTCGATGGGATCGGGGCCTACGGCGGGCAATCGAGCAGGCAAAGGAGGGGTTTCGGCGGAGAAGCTCACGAGGAACTCGATGCCGTTGCAAACGTGCTCGGGGACGTCCTATAGGCGAAGAATGGCGGCGGCGATCATCGGCGTCCGAAGGTTGAAGACGACCCTCGAGGCGGCGATTGGGGCGTCTGGCATCGCTTGACTTGGCGGAGAGCAGCAGCAGCACGAGGCGGAGCGGTTGATCTAATCGGAGGGGCGAGGGAGCGGTTGGAGGAGCGGTGCTATGGCGGCGAGCTTGCGGGTGCGGCAGCCATGGCGTCGCAGAGCGAGGGGAGAGAGCGAATGGAGGGGGGAATGAACCAGACGGCAGCGGCGAAGCTATCCACGGCGATGCGCTGGCCAGGGGAGCCCAGGCAGGCAGTTTCGTGGAGCATTGCGGCCGAGCGGCGTCGGCCACGCCCCCATCCTCCTGGCAAGAGGAGGAAGAAGACCTCCCTGCCCCTGGTGGGCTGGGCTGGTTCCTTCCTGGGCCAGGAACCAGGTAGGTTTTCCCTTTTCTGATTTCCTTTCTGTTTTTCATATTTCTGTCCTTTGTGTTATACATTGTTTGGGCACAAAATACCTAGCACAAAAATATTGAAATATTTAACAGAACATAGTTTGAATATTTCAAACCTCCATAAAAGATTTCAGCATTTTTGCAAGACTATATTATTTATAGTGCTTTAGTTGTCAACTTCAGTAGCAGTAAAAGGTTATTTTAAAATGCTATAATTGTTGTGAAAATTAAAATGTCCCCTGATATTTTGTTGCCAACATTTATCAGAAATAGTGAACATTTTTGAAGGGCATTTTGGATTCATTGAAATTCACAAACATTTGGATTGGTTTGTTTAGGGTGAGGTGCTAGGGTTTCTGATATTCCCCATTTCATGTTGATGCAAATTTAAACATGATGCACAACTTAGCTAGCTCAAGACAAGGAAAGACTAGGGATGTGACACAAAGCAAGATGGTAGTATGCGCATGTGTTCCGATTGCTGTCCTATCAATGTTATAACTATTCGTTATCGTCATCCCATTCCTCGCCTAGATGATATGCTAGATGAACTTAGTGGTGCCACTATATTTTCTAAGATTGACTTAAAAAGTGGTTACTACCAAATACGCATACAAGAGGGTGACGAGTGGAAAACATCGTTCAAGACTAAGTTTAGTCTCTATGAATGGCTAGTGATGCCTATGGGCTTATCCGAAGCACCGGGTACATTCATGCGCGTCATGCATTATGTTTTGCGACCCCTCATAGGATATTGTGCTGTGGTTTATTTTGATGACATTCTTCTCTTTAGCAAGTCACTTGAGGAGCATGGTACCAACGCTCGCGATGTCTTGCAAATTCTTAGGAAAGAACAACTTTATGCAAACATGGATAAATGCACCTTTGTTGTTGACAAGGTCGTTTTCCTAGGATTTGTGGTATCTTCGAAGGGTGTCCATGTTGATGAAACTAAAATTAATGCTATTAAAACTTGGCCTACACCCACCAATTTGCAACAAGTGCGTAGTTTCCTAGGACTAGCCGGTTTCTATCGACGTTTTGTTAAGGACTTTAGCACCATTGCATCTCCTCTACATGCTTTGAGCAAGAAGAATGCACCATTTATTTGGGGTCCTTCCCAAGACACCGCATTCCATGAACTTAAAAATTTGCTCACTCATGCACCTTTGCTTGCTTTGCCCAACTTTGATAAAACATTTGAAGTGCATTGTGATGCTAGTGGTAATGGAATAGGTGGTGTGCTTATGCAAGAGAAGCGCCCAATTGCCTACTTTAGCGAGAAACTTTCCGACGCTCAACTTAACTATCCCATATATGACAAAGAATTGTATGCTTTGGTGAGAGTTTTACATGTGTGGGAACATTATTTGCGACCTCATGAGTTTGTTATTCATACCGACCATGAAACGCTCAAGTACTTAAAGGGTCAAACTAAGTTGAACAAGCGGCATGCTAAATGGAGTGAATTTATTGAGTCTTTCCCTTATGTCATCAAACACATTAAGGGTACAGAAAACATTGTGGCGGATGCCCTTTCCCGCAAATGTATGCTAGTTACTCAACTTGAATTGAATGTTATTGGTTTTGAGCATATCAAAGATTTGTATGAGCATGATGTTACTTTTGCTACTCCATATGCCAAGTGCCAAGTGAATACTTGTTGGGAGAACTACTAATAGAGGCGAGGGTCCCGATCTTTCGATGAGAAGATAACTATCGATTTGGTGGAGACGACTTTGACGATCCGACTTCGAACGTGCACGACGTTGCGCCTTAGCAATCGCTAAACCAATCTCCAAGAGGTTATTGACCACGCCGGAGCACGATCAACCTGACCACGAAGGTCTATTCCTGCAAGCAATCGAAGAACAAGCAAGAATATGATAATGCAATCTGAATATTGCGAATATAGATGAAGTATTGATAATGGTGGGGTTCCGAAAGCGGTCTTGGTCTGGTCGTTGGACACAAACGAAGTACACGAAGTTGCAATGGCTAACTTTTAACTAAACAAAACTTAAAGGAAAAGCTACTAGATTGATCTACTTATATAGGAGCAAGGGGTGGCGGCCAAGGAGGTGGGAGGACGTCCCAAGGCAGCCTAAAACTAACCCTAGGTCGTACAAGGCCTATGGGCCTAAGTGGAGGTGATGCAACACCTTTGGACTTGTAGTTTGATTCGGATTCTGGTGCAACGTCATATTGTTTCGTCAATATTTCCACGCTACGGACGAATTTGAAGGTGATTCCAATTGGTACGGAAAGCAGATAAAATCTACTTTTCAGCAAAAAAAGAATCACGCAATTCGGAGTCCGGATGAAAATGTTATTGCCGTTTTGATACAGGTATGTCTGTGCAGTCCGAATCTGAGTCCAGAACGTGAGAGACTTGGACTCTATCTTCTCTTGGCCAAAAAGTGACGTGAGAGAACTTGTTGAATAGAACCTAATTGTTTCCTTTGACATGAGAGGACCTCTTGAATAGCACCCAACCATTTCCTCTTCTTTTGTCATCACACGTGGTTCATACAAGTGTTCGTCCATCCTGCATTTAGGCATAACATAAAAATAGGTGAAGTATTTTTGTTTCGGATAACATAAATAAATTATTGCATAACTCTTATAAGAAATCACCTCACAAATATGCATGTATGCAATATTTTTGGTCGTATCCAAGGTAGTCATGTCCTCATCATCCTCCCTTTCTTGAAAACAAAGCCGTCCTCGGCGTTGCTTAGTCTGAAATATGGCTAACAAAAGAGACAAGGTGTACATGTTGATATGTATATGTCATCTATTTTTCTGGATCTCAGTTGTGGCACATGTGACACATTTATACAAGAGCACACTTCAAATGTCATGAAATATAAAGCCAAAATATTATCACAAGAAGTAGAAGGCATTAAAATATTGCAACACGGTTTGCATATATAAGTGAAGTCCTTATTCATATCAAAAGATTGACAATGTTCATCATTAAACCATCCCAACATTGGTAAATAAACTTGAATTATTCCAAATTTTGATGCTACAACATGCTTAAATAAGCAAATATGCAACATGTCATTTGGCACAGAATCATCACCAAAATTGGAGGTCATATCAAAATGATTAAACAATGGCAAAATTATTTTCAAACATATTTGATCCAAATTTGATTTATTTCCTGATTCACATGGTTCTTTCTCATCAACAGTTAATTCAATAGGTGCACTCAAAATTGTTGATATTTGATCACATGGCAAAGTCAAATCATGAACATATTCCTCTAAAATAGGTGGTGTGATCAAAGTAATGGGTAGCTCATCACATGGTACATTGGAATTGACAAGGCATTCATCATACTCATGTGGAGGTGGAAGATCAGTACCTTTGTCATTACCTCTTATGATCAACTCACATGATGTAGGCACTCTCGGTGGTGACGTGTCACATGGTGAAGGTGATGTAGCCCTCACAACAATTGATGTGGTTGTCATACTATGCCTAGTAGTTGAAGGAACAACCGTATCAACTCTTGAAATGTGCACCTTGCGCTCGTTCTCCTTGTGGGCAACACATTGTTTTATTACCTGTTCAGCTTTGCAAGCAAGACAAAACAAACGATGCATAGAATAACACTTTTCATGAATTAGTATCTCCTGAATATCACGGTTTAATTCTCCCCAAAATCTATCCATAAAATCTTCTTCACTTTCTTCTAATGAGGAATGCAACAAGGTCGTTTGTAAATCGTCATAATATTTCGTTACGGTGTCACTACCTTGTTTTAAATTTTCGAACTTTTTAATCATGTCACGAGTGTAATAAGTAGGAACGAATGTGTGTCTCATGGCAAGTTTTAAATCATCCCAAGTAATATGTATATAATCAGGGTGTAAACGACAATATTCACTCCACCAAACTGAAGCATAACCAGTGAATGAATCAATCGCGACCTTAACTTTTTTATGTTCAGCAAAATTATGAGAAGCAAATATATCATTTATTTCGAACTCCCATTCAATATATAAAGCAGGTCTAAAACGGCCATTAAATGGTGGTATAGAAACATTAACCTGATCATGTGTATTGGAATGTCTTTGCACTTCTCGTGACGGTTGTGGTATTTGCTTAGGTGGTGGCACGTCTCCCACGATTGACGAAGCCCACAAACTGACAACTCTGGATCCTGTCATGATTAGTAGAAACAAGAAATAAAATCCAAGAATATCGTTCCTATGAACTACTGGGATGTGGTGGTAAGACGCTCACAGTAAAGCAAATATCAATGTCTTACAAATTCTTACCATGCAGCAGGTGGTGACCGGCAACCGATGGTGTCAATATCTCCGAAGATTGAGTAAAACGATTACCAGGTGAACGTATGCATACACGGTGTAGAAATATATGGAGCTTGGAAGGCTTAATATATGGTAGCAAAAGATTAGCAATAATCAATTCAGAGATGCAATGTTGAATAAACGCTCAACGACGGTACTGTGCTGGTCCTAGGCTAGACCGTACTAGAGACGCGAGCCTAGAACACTAATGAAGTCACGGCGTAGGACAAATAGCAGCAACGGATGATAGGAATTAGCTCTGGACAGCAAGATATAAGTGAAGATCACAATGGCAGTAAAGACAATGATGATAAATGACCGCCAAGCAGGATATACCGAAACTCTCTCTACAATTTTCCTATGAAAGATAATATGTCAAATTTCTGATATTTTTTCTCTAGAATGCTACTGACTCAAGCTTTCGTATGCAAAAAGAATCACTCAATTCCGAGTTCGTATGAGGAGTCAAATAATTCAGAAACGAACCTGAAAAATAATGACAAACTGTGTTCACGACCTTCGGAGGGCAAAAAGTCCTATTTATAAGCCGATTTGGAGGTGACAATAATGAACTAGCTTGATGAACTATTCAGATGCGGCTCGTCGATAGCTCGAATTTGAATACTCGTGGAGCCAAAACGGAGTTCGTATGAGGAAGATACGCCTGTTTTACTGAACACCGCGCAAAACAGATTTCAATCTGAATTCAGATACGAGATTGAGTCTAGATAGATCCGAAATTTGTGTTTTTTTTCTCTTCTCTCTTTTTTTTCACTGACTTTTTTTTGTCTTCTTTTTTTTTTCTCTCTCTCACTTTTTTTTTCTCTCTCAATTTTTTTCCAACAAAATCAGATAAGATGCAGATTGGATCAAGCGTAGATGTGAACGACCTCAAGTATGATAATGACAATGACCGAAACAGGCGGTGGAAATTGATATGGGCAACAACGGAAGGGATGACGGCTGTGTGCTGGTGGTATATGGCAGCAGCGATGAAGATGGTGCGGCGGTGGCGTGACAATCTGTGGACAGAACTCGAAACTCTAAGGCACTAGATGCTAAGACCAGCAACTCGACACGACGATGCAACCGATAATTCAACTATGCAAGCACTGAAAAGAAAATTGCAAAGGCTCAGACTGGCTTGGACAAAGGATGAATAGATCTAACTTTTTTTTGTATGGCTTTTTCTTGGGTAATAGGTAAGAAAAATAAATCTAATCTAGGGATAACGGGAAATTCTCACCGAGCAACCTGAAAACTGATACCACTTAATAGAGGCGAGGGTCCCGATCTTTCGATGAGATGATAAATATCGATTTGGTGGAGACGACTTTGACGATCCGACTTCGAACGTGCACGACGTTGCGCCTTAGCAATCGCTAAACCAATCTCCAAGAGGTTATTGACCACGCCTGATAAGGGGTGTCCCGATCTTCTCGTTGAGCTCGATGTAGGTGGATGATAACTTGTGGGACGCTGATGAATCTCTGGCTGTTCCCCCGTTGCCAATGCAACAGTTCTCAACCCTATTCGATATTCGCAACTTCACACACTTGCGCACGTAGCCGCCGACCACGAAGCGGTTTGCAATCTACCAATTCCCAATGGAACGGCAGAAGACACTTGAATCTTGCAGTAGGATAAACACCAGATCGCAACAAAGTGGTGAAGGTAGAATACTCCTGATCGAATCAAAGAGGAATATTGATTACAGAGGAATGCTTAAAGCAATTCAATCTGAAAAGAGGTTTAATCAAAACGTGGTCTGCTCTAACTAACCCTAAGGAAGGCTATTTATATCCTAAGATAGTTGGAAGGGGTACACGGGCCGTCAGCCCAAAAGCCTGCGCGCAGGCAGCACGGTAGTACCGCTTATAGCATGCGTTACTACCGCTCCAAGCGGTACTACCGCTTAAGTACCGCTCTAGTACCGGTTAGGTCGCTTGGATGCCAGAACTATTTTGCTAAGCGGTACTGAGTACGGTAGCACTGGGCGGTACTACAGCTTTAAGCGGTACTACCGCTGGTGTGGGGCGGTACTACCGCCCTGGAAACTGCAGGGTCCTCCTCCCTGCCCAGCTGCACTGCCTCCTTGCTCTCCTCCTTGCTCCCTTGTGCTATGCCTTCCTCTCCAATGTACCTAATGACACACACACACACAAGGATTTAGGCAGTATAAAGCTCTCATTAAAATAAATAGCATTATCAACTAAGAGAGAATTCACCTGTTGTTCTAGTAGTTTAGCACGAGCTCTTGTAATGGGTCCAATCCTGATTTCATCATTGGACATCTTCTTTGTAGCAACAGGTTGTTCATGAGGTAGAGATGGAGTCATAGTATAGATGTCCTCATCATCCTCCCCCCTTGAAAAGGCGTCGACCTCGACGCGTCAAGGTCATCTCCAAGATAGGGCGTCAAATCAGCAACATTAAAAGAATTACTGACACCAAACTCCTCGGCAGGAAGATCAATCGTGTATGCATTATCATTTATTTTTGTAAGCACTTTATAAGGACCAGCACCACGTGGCATCAACTTGGACTTGCGCAGATTAGGGAACCTATCCTTGCGTTGGCAGCGGCAGCAAGTCAAATGGTGCAATGGGTTTGAAACCATACACCACCTCGTGTATGCCTTTGTTTTCTCATGAATCTTTTTCACAAAATCTGCACGCTGTGAGGCCTCCATGTTCACCCTTTCTTGCGTTGGCAGCGGCAGCAAGTCAAATGGTGCAATGGGTTTGAAACCATACACCATCTCAAATGGACAAAGTTGCGTGGTAGAGTGCACCGCTCTGTTGTAAGCAAACTCCACATGCGGCAAGCATTCCTCCCACTCACGCAGATTCTTCTTGAGCATGGTTCTCAGCAACGTGGAAAGTGTACGATTCACCACCTCCGTTTGACCATCAGTTTGGGGATGACAAGTAGTACTGAACAGTAGCTTCGTTCCCAGCTTGCCCCAAAGTGTCTTCCAGAAGTAGCTCATGAATTTCACATCACGGTCAGAAACAATCGTCCTTGGTACGCCATGTAAACGCACGATGTCCCTGAAAAACAGATTAGCAATATGCGACGCATCGTCGCTTTTGTGGCAGGCAATAAAATGTGACATCTTTGAAAATCTGTCTACTACCACAAAAATAGAATCATGTCCTCTCCTGGTTCTAGGCAATCCTAAAACAAAATCCATGCTGATAGCTTCCCATGGAGAATTAGGTGCAGGCAGAGGGGTATACAGACCGTGAGGTTTCAGCTTGGACTTTGCCTGATTGCAAGCGATGCAACGCTTCACATACCTGTCCACATCACGCCTCATCTTTGGCCAGTAAAAATGATCTGCGAGCATAAGGAACGTCTTCTCACGTCCAAAGTGGCCCATCAAACCGCCGGCATGAGATTCCTGCAACAAGAGCAAACGCACGGACGATTCTGGCACACACAGTTTGTTAGCACGAAACAAGTACCCATCATGTATATGGTATTTTTCCCACGCTTTCACAGCAGAACATTGAGCAAATGGCGTCGCAAAATCAGTATCCAAAGCATATAAATCACGCAAAATCTCTAAACCAGGAACTTGAACATCAAGTCGTGTCAATAACATGCTTTTCCGAGAGAGTGCATCAGCAACAACATTGTCTTTTCCTTTCTTATACTTAATGATGTATGGGAAGGATTCAATGAACTCAACCCATTTAGCATGTCGTTTATTCAGATTTGACTGGCTTTTTAAAAACTTCAAAGCCTCATGATCAGAATGTATGATAAATTCTTTTGGCCACAAATAATGTTGCCAAACCTCAAGAACTCTAACGAGAGCATACAATTCTTTATCATAAACAGGATAGTTCAATTGTGCACCATTCAGTTTCTCAAAAAAATATGCAATTGGGTTACCCTCTTGCATTAGCACACCTCCGATCCCAATGCCACTAGCATCACATTCGATCTCAAAGTGCTTATGGAAATCAGGAAGTACAAGCAACGGTGCAGTAATTAAATGACGTTTCAGCTCATCAAATGCAGAATCTTGGGCTGTGCCCCACAAAAACTCAACACCTTTTTTGGTAAGGTCATTCAAAGGTGCAGCAATAGTACTGAAATCTTTCACAAAACGTCTATAAAAACCAGCAAGACCGTGAAAGCTTCGTACTTGACTAACATTCAAAGGAGTAGGCCAATTTTTAATAGCTTCAATTTTAGATTCATCTACCTCAACTCCATGAGCAGAAACAACATAACCCAGAAATATGACCTTATCTTTGCAAAATGTGCATTTATCCAGATTACCATAAATCTTAGCATCACGCAACACTTGCAAAACTTGTCGAATATGATCAGAATGTTCAGATGCATTGCGGCTGTAAATAAGTATATCATCAAAATAGACAACCACAAATTTACCAATAAAGTGCCTCAAAACATGGTTCATTAACCTCATGAAAGTACTAGGTGCATTAGTTAACCCAAAAGGCATGACTAACCACTCATATAAACCAAACTTTGTTTTAAAGGTTGTCTTCCATTCATCCCCTTGTTTCATCCTAATTTGATGATAACCACTACGCAAGTCAATTTTAGAGAAAATAACAGCACCACTCAATTCATCTAGCATATCTTCCAAACGTGGAATAGGGTGACGATATCGAATAGTGATGTTATTTATAGCTCGACAATCTACGCACATGCGCCATGTACCATCTTTCTTAGGAACTAAAATTACAGGAACAGCACAAGGACTTAAGCTCACGCAAATATAACCTTTGTCGAGAAGCTCTTGTACTTGTTTTTGAATTTCCTTAGTTTCCTCGGGGTTGGTGCGGTATGGGGCCTGATTGGGCAACGACGCTCCTGGTATCAAATCAATTTGATGCTCGATACCCCGCAACGGTGGCAAACCAGCAGGGACCTCCGCCGGGAACACGTCACCAAATTCCTGTAACACATTAGAAACACCAAGAGAGAGAGGAGTCATATCATTAGAAATCAAAATTTCACCCCTGCACAAAAGCACAAGAGGAACAGCAGTGGGATCCTCACGGAACTCTCTCAAATCAGATTTGGTGGCTAACATGACTAAGGAATTCACTCCCTCACATTTACTTTTACCGCTCAAATTTGGCTTGTGGCGCTCACTCACCGGAAGTGTAGTCTCTCGCCTATCTAATCTCTCGCTCTCGTTCTCAAGATTCACTTCAATTTTTTGACGAGATTCAGTTACAATTTGCTGCGGAGTCATGGGTCGCAAAATAATGTCCTTGCCATGCCAAGTCAACTGGTATGTGTTGGCTCTCCCATTGTGAAGAACGTTTCTATCATATTGCCATGGGCGGCCCAACAACAAGTGACAAACAGTCATAGGAACCACATCAAACTCAATGGAGTCTTTATATGGTCCAATCTGAAAGTCCACACGCACCATGTGGCTGACCTTCATCTCTCCAGTATTGCTCAACCACTGAATATAATAAGGGTGTGGGTGCGGTAAATATTTCAGCTTTAGTTTGGCACAGAGCTCTTTACTAGCCAAATTGCGACAACTACCACCATCAATGATCACTTTGCACGCCTTGCCAGGACCAATAATAGCCTTTGTTTGAAACAAATTACACCGCTGATTATCAGCACTAGGCTGAACACTTAACACTCGTTCCGAGCAAACGATAGTAGGAAAGTGTGTTGCATAAGCATCGAGAGCCCCATCAGTGGTATCCTCATTCTCCCAATCTGCAGAAGTAGGATCAGCATCATCACCGGTCTCATACTCTAAATCCTCATTAATCAACATGACCTTCTTATTGGGACAATCCTTCTTGAAGTGACCTTTGCCTCCACATGTATGACAATGCATATCCCTATTTCGTGCTGTAGACATAGAGGAACCAGTAGCACTCGCAGCAGGGTGCACCGGTTTCGTTGCAGTAGAAACAGCAGAATCTGACTTGTTCCTGGAAGGAACAAGAAAACCAGAAGTATCACTTTGTGGGGGCACCCCACCAGTAGGTCGTGGGAAACGACCACGAGCAGAAGCAGAACGAGAGGTAAACTTGGCTTCTTCGGCCAACTGAATTTCTGCTTCACGGGCTTGATGTAACAAATCTGACATGTCTTGATATTGGTGATGCCGAACAATACGCTTGATATTGTATGTCAAACCAGAAAGAAATCGCTGCATGGTCTGTTCGGGCTGTTCACGAACTCGGGCACGCTGCATAATCAACTCCATCTCCTGAAAATAATCATCCACAGACATTGTACCTTGCCGCAAATTCTGCAACTTATCATAGAGAGAACGAATATAGTTGCGTGGAACAAACCGGGCACGCATCACTTCCTTCATATTGCGCCATGTAAGAATTGGAGGATCTCCATCTTCCCGTCTTGTACGCACAAGATGATCCCACCAACGCAAAGCATAACCATCAAATTCAGAAGATGCCAACTTGATTTTTCTGTCCTCGGTGTACTCATGTAAACGCCACAATCTCTCTATCTTGAGCTCCCAACTAAGATATTCTTCCACATCAGTAGAGCCCTCAAATGTGGGAATAGAGAATTTTGGCTTACCCAGCCCATCCTCATCACGGTGAGGTTGCTGAATATCAGTATCACGGCGTGCACCCAAAACAGCAAACCCACGGCCACCACCACGGCCACCATGACCACGGCCACCATGAACCATAATATTGGCAGCATGAGCAGCGTTTGCAGCTGCGTCAGCTACATGACCACCATGAACACTTGCCTCACCATCATCATCAAGATCATCATCTTGCTCCCGAATGCGCCGTTGACCCACGGAAGCTTGCAAAGCAGCTACGACATGCGTCAAATCCGTAACGGACTGCTGAAGTGTAGTCATAGTGTCACGAGTTGTATTCATGGTATCTTGAGTGTCAGCAAGCTTTAAGTCAATAGCACGCACATCCTCGTGTATACCATCACAAGCAGAATTAAATTGGTTCGTCAAATGATCACGAAGTGCCGCATATTCATTCCAATGCACCACGGATTTAGGATCCTTTCGCTGCTGGACATCAAAAGACTCTTCGGACATGATTAGGGAATTAGTACGCACAGAAAGAAAAATATAGTGGGTGTATGTGGAAAACTCTCAACTCACTCAAAACTGAAAGAAACAAGGTATCTTACCGTTCCAAAGTGAATTAGAATCGCTTACCAACTTGGATAGGCAGAACTCGCACGGATGTGAGGAAGCGAATACCGAGGGAAAAACTATCACACGACAAACCAGGGTATATAGTGGAGCTTGGTTGGGATACCTAACAACACCGAAGATAAGGCCTAGTGCTGATCGTGTGAGTCACACCCAAGGAAACACAAACGGTGGAGAGAAACTTGGCAAAGCAACTCTCGCACGGGACGCAGCTCCACAACTGCGAAAGATAATAACAAGGAACTGCCCTCTATTCTTCTCTTTCTTTCTTTCTTCCTTGTTTTTTTTTCAACTGTCACGTGAACAGTACCGTGAACAGTAACGCGGATTTTTTTTTTAACTACTTGGAAACAAATCTGGAAAGCTAAACTCCAATGGAAATAGATCGGATCACAAGGATGAACCCAACGACCAGCAACTAAAACCAATCTACGATGCAATCTAGGCTAGGGCAAACTATGAAGAAACCTAATATTTTTGTGAGACTTTTTCTGGATAGGAGGAAAAACAACACTAATATAAGGGATTGATGGATGCTCACCGAGTAAACACTGGATATCTGATACCAAGATGATAAGGGGTGTCCCGATCTTCTCGTTGAGCTCGATGTAGGTGGATGATAACTTGTGGGACGCTGACGAATCTCTGGCTGTTCCCCCGTTGCCAATGCAACAGTTCTCAACCCTATTCGATATTCGCAACTTCACACACTTGCGCACGTAGCCGCCGACCACGAAGCGGTTTGCAATCTACCAATTCCCAATGGAACAGCAGAAGACACTTGAATCTTGCAGTAGGATAAACACCAGATCGCAACAAAGTGGTGAAGGTAGAATACTCCTGATCGAATCAAAGAGGAATATTGATTACAGAGGAATGCTTAAAGCAATTCAATCTGAAAAGAGGTTTAATCAAAACGTGGTCTGCTCTAACTAACCCTAAGGAAGGGTATTTATATCCTAAGATAGTTGGAAGGGGTACACGGGCCGTCAGCCCAAAAGCCTGCGCGCAGGCAGCACGGTAGTACCGCTTATAGCATGCGGTACTACCGCTCCAAGCGGTACTACCGCTTAAGTACCGCTCTAGTACCGGTTAGGTCGCTTGGATGCCAGAACTATTTTGCTAAGCGGTACTGAGTACGGTAGCACTGGGCGGTACTACCGCTTTAAGCGGCACTACCGCTGGTGTGGGGCGGTACTACCGCCCTGGAAACTGCAGGGTCCTCCTCCCTGCCCAGCTGCACTGCCTCCTTGCTCTCCTCCTTGCTCCCTTGTGCTATGCCTTCCTCTCCAATGTACCTAATGACACACACACACAAGGATTTAGGCAGTATAAAGCTCTCATTAAAATAAATAGCATTATCAACTAAGAGAGAATTCACCTGTTGTTCTAGTAGTTTAGCACGAGCTCTTGTAATGGGTCCAATCCTGATTTCATCATTGGACATCTTCTTTGTAGCAACAGGTTGTTCATGAGGTAGAGATGGAGTCGTAGTATAGATGTCCTCATCAACGCCGGAGCATGATCAACCTGACCACGAAGGTCTATTCCTGCAAGCAATCGAAGAACAAGCAAAATATGATAATGCAATCTGAATATTGCGAATATAGATGAAGTATTGATAATGGTGGGGTTCCGAAAGCGATCTTGGTCTGGTCGTTGGACACAAACGAAGTACACGAAGTTGCAATGGCTAACTTTTAACTAAACAAAACCCAAAGGAAAAGCTACTAGATTGATCTACTTATATAGGAGCAAGGGATGGCGGCCAAGGAGATGGGAGGACGTCCCAAGGCAGCCTAAAACTAACCCTAGGTCGTACAAGGCCTATGGGCCCAAGTGGAGGTGATGCAACACCTTTGGACTTGTAGTTTGATTCGGATTCTGGTGCAACGTCATATTGTTTCGTCAATATTTCCACGCTACGGACGAATTTGAAGGTGATTCCAATTGGTACGGAAAGCAGATAAAATCTACGTTTCAGCAAAAAAAGAATCACCCAATTCGGAGTCCGGATGAAAACGTTATTGCCGTTTTGGTACAGGTATGTCTGTGCAGTCCGAATCTGAGTCCAGAATGTGAGAGACTTGGACTCTATCTTCTCTTGGCCAAAAAGTGACGTGAGAGAACTTGTTGAATAGCACCTAATTGTTTCCTTTGACATGAGAGGACCTCTTGAATAGCACCCAACCATTTCCTCTTCTTTTGTCATCACACGTGGTTCATACAAGTGTTCGTCCATCCTGCATTTAGGCATAACATAAAAATAGGTGAAGTATTTTTGTTCCGGATAACATAAATAAATTATTGCATAACTCTTATAAGAAATCACCTCACAAATATGCATGTATGCAATATTTTTGGTCGTATCCAAGGTAGTCATGTCCTCATCAACTACTATATGAAATATGGCTATCTTATGCGGGCTAACAAACTTTGTATACCCGAGTCTTCTCTTCGTTTGTTGCTTTTGCAAGAGGATCACGGTGGAGGACTTATGGGCCACTTTGGACGCGACAAGACGTATGCAACACTAGCCAACAAGTACTATTGGCCAAAGATGTTTCGTGATGTTGCACGCTTCACCAACCGATGCTCTACATGTCACAAAGCTAAGTCTAAAGCTCAATCCCATGGTCTTTATATGCCTCTTCCTATACCTTTCCAACCTTGGGAAGACATTAGTATGGACTTTGTGCTTGGCTTGCCACGAACTAAAAATGGCCATGATTCCATTTTTGTTGTTGTGGATCACTTTTCCTAGATGGCTCATTTCATTCCATGTCACAAGATAGACGATGCTTCACATATTGCAAATCTCTTTTGTAGGGACATCTTGCGACTACATGGCGTCCCCAAGACCATTGTCTCGGATCGCGACGTCAAGTTCCTAAGCTACTTTTGGAAGACCCTATGCACCAAGCTCGGAATCAAGCTTCTATTCTCTTCGGCATATCACCCACAAACCGATGGACAAACAGAGATGACGAACCGGACGCTATCTACTCTCCTACGCGTGTTGATTAAGAAGAACATCAAGGAATGGGAAGAATGCCTCCCCATCGCCGAGTACGCTTACAATTGCGCAAGTCACTCCACCACCGGCAAGTCTTCGTTCTAAGTGGTCTATGGCTTCAACCCTTTGTCCCCATTGGACATCCTTCCTCTACCACTCCAAGAGCGCTTCAACATGGACGCAGGTGCAAGGGCAAGTTACATCAAGAAAATGCATGAAGATACAAGGCGCACGATCGAACATCAAGTGGAACGCGTCACCAACAAGCGCAACCTCAACAAGCACCCAATGGTGTTCAAGCCCGGTGATCTTGTGTGGCTACACCTTCGCGAGGACTGCTTCCCCATCGAACGCAAGTCCAAGCTATTCCCTCGAGCCGACGGACCCTTCCAGGTGTTGGCACGCTACAACAACAATGCCTACAAGATCGACATTCCCCGCGACAAGTACAACGTGAGTGACACCTGCAACGTCAAGGACCTATCCCCTTTTCCTGGTGATGAAGATCTTGATCCGAGGACGGATATTCCCCAAGGGGAGGGGAGATGATGCGGAGCATCCCACCATCATCCCCATGAAGCCGACACCTTCAAACCAACCCCCAAGTGGTCCTATGACAAGAGCACGCATACGCGACATTGGAGCTAAGGTGAACTCACTCATCTTCGAGTTAGACTTGAATAGCAAAGGGACTTCGATGCTACCTCACAATGGAACCCTGTGCATCCTTAGTTACGAGGAAGACGACCATGAAGGATCAATGCAGCATCCCCAAGACCAAGACCAAGAGGAAGAAGGAGCAAGGACAAGTGCCAGCCTGCGCTTGGCCGTTTCATCCGGACCCGGGTCCGAATCATCCAGACCCCGGCCCAGATCATCCCGCTAATCCCAAACAGAACCGGACAAGGAGCCCCCGAAACCGGATCATCCGGACTGACGCCCAAATCGTCCGGGTAATGCGTGACAGAACCGGCTGAAGAGACCCCGAAGCCGGATCATCCGGACCTCGGGCCGGATCATCCGGAAGATGCCCGGATCATCCAGACCCCGGTCGGGATCATCCGACCTTTGCCTGCGCTCACAGATTGGCCTCGGGCCTTGTATCTCCCCCCACTTACCCCTTCGTCCCTAGCACTATATATACTCCTCTCCCACCTCCGAATTAGGGTTAGCTTATGTTTAGCATTGGATATTGTTGAGCATAGCTCCATATACCTCCTTCTCCCACGGAGTTGACCACCTCCTCGAGAGAAGATCTGAGTTGGATGGCAAGGCTCCATCTAGGGAAGATCCCACGGGATATCAAGACCACATCTCCACGGAGGGAGACGACTTTCGGTTACCGTGTATCGCTTGTTTGACTTTGGATCTTTGTATCTTGTGTGCTTGAGTGGATTTAGCGGATGTGTGATTGGAGATCTTCCTTGTGTTCGTGTTTTCTCTTGTGATTTCTCCCTTCTTCCCCCTCCAAGTGTGAAAAGGTTGACCTACACGGGCGTGCCCCGTATCAGTTAGTCCGAACGACGTCATCTTTGCACACAAGTACATAGTGAAGAACGGTCGATGGGCTCTCACTCACATTCCTTAAATCTCTTTTGGTGGCTAAAAGAACTATATCACTCATGCCCCTCATTGTGGAGTCACTCAAGTTTGGCTTGTGGCGTTCACTCTCTTCTAGGTGGATCGTTCTCTCACTTTTTTCTCCACGATGGGATGAAGCGTGTTTGTCAGCGATGACTTGACTTGGAGTCATTGGGCGAAGTACATATTGTTTGCCCTTCATCTTGGAGCTATAGTGATTTGTCCGACCGCTGTGGATGACGCCACGGTCGAATTGCCATGGTCTACCAAATAGAAGGTGGCAAACGGACATGGGAACCACATCATACTCCAAAGTGTCTTCATGAGTGCCTATCTTGAAGGAAACTTCCACGGTGTGTTCAACTTGGAGGGTGCCGGAATCACTTAGCCATTGGACCTTGTAGGGGCGAGTGTGCTTCTTCTTGACAAATTGTAGCTTGGAACAAAGGTCCTCACTTGCCAAATTGTGGCAACTTCCGCCGTCGATGATGACCTTGACGGATTTTCCTTGGATGCCCGCCTTGGTGCGGAAGATGTGGCAACGTTGGTCCTCGTCTTCTTGTTGTTGAAGAATCAAAACCTTGGAGACAACGAGAGCGGGGCTCGGATCGTTGTCGCAAAAGATTTGTGAATCGTCATCTTCATTGACTTGACGATGCATGGCCACGTGCTCCAATGCTTCCATCTCACCGTCACTCATAGAGTCATAGGTGCCATCTTCTTGAAGGATCATGGTGCGTCGTGTTGGACACTCATAAGTCTTGTGGCCTTGGCCTTGGCACGTGAAACACTTGATGGAGCTTGTCTTGGCGGTAGCATCCGGTGTTGGTGTAGAGGATGAAGCTTTCGATTTGTAATTGCTTGTAGTAGGTCTGCTTGATGAAGTCGTCTTATCCTTGTAGCTTAACTTGTCGCCGGTAGGTGTTGTAGATTTCGTAGTTGATGTAGGGTCGAACCCTAACGGTGTCGATCTTTCACGATTGGAGCGGATCCCGCGAAGAACACGAAGAACACGAGAGGGAAACTCGAGAGAAACACTCAAATCAACAAGATCCAATCACACATATGCTAGATCCACATACACATAACGAGGTACACGATCCAAAGTCAACATAAGAGGATACAAAGGGTAGTTCTTCCCAATCCGTGAGGAGTTGAGGTCTTGAATCCGAGAGGGATCTTCCCACGATGGGGGTCTTGAATCCACTTGGGGGATCTTCTCCGAGGAGGTCTTGGTCTCCAATGGAGTAGGAGTACAAGTGGATGAGCAAAGCTCTATCTCCAAAATGAGCTATCACAGTGCTAACCCTAAAACGTAGGTAGGGGAAGAGTATATATAGTCTAGGGAGGTAAAGGGGTACATGGGCTTCGGGCCTGAGAGGAGATGGACGACAGGCGTCGGACGTCCGGTACTTAACGGTCGTCTGGTGGCTCAAGAGAGTCCGGACGTCCGGTAGGCATCGGACTTCCGACGATTACGCTCTGTTGGCCGCTGTCAGATTTCCGGACGATGTCGGACGTCCGGTACGTCAGTCGTCTGGTAGGCTCCGGACTTCCGACGTTTGCGCTCTGTTGGCCGATGTCGGATTTCCGGACGATGGCGGACGTCCGGTCGCTGGAGGGTGTCGGTCGTCGACTGCGTCTTCTGAGTGGCTGATGCTCCAGGCGTCGGACGTCCGACAGGTGCCGGTCGTCCGGTGACTGTAGTTTCCAGCCAGCTCCCCTTCTTGTTTCCCACGCTTGGTGTCCTTGCCATCTTGTCCATTGTTCCGGGCTTCTCCGAGAGGGTCCTCTTGGTACCTAAGCACACATAGTGTTTCGGAATGAGGTAGCATCCATGTCTCGCACGCGTCATATGGAAGTTCTTTAAGGAGTGATGTCACCTCGCTTTCGAGAGCTCTTGCACGTGCTCGAGTCATTGGTCCTCTTGGTGCTTGGGGAGACGTAGGTGGGTCCATGGGGATGACCGTAGGATGCTCCGCATCATCTCCCCCCCCCTTGGGAAAGATCTGTCCTCGGATCGGAAACCGCATCACCATGGAAGGGAGATAAGTCCTTGACGTTGAAGATGTCGCTCATGTTGTACTTGTCGCGAGGGATGTCGATCTTGTACGCATTGTCATTGTAGCATGCTAGCACCTTGAACGGTCCATCGGCTCGGGGAAGTAGTTTGGACTTGCGCTCGTTGGGGAAGCGGTCCTTGCGAAGGTGTAGCCATACAAGATCTCCGGGGTTGAACACCATGCGGTGCTTGTTGATGTTGACCTTGGTCGCGAGGCGTTGTACTTGGCGCTCGATCGTGTTCCTTGTATCTTCATGCATCTTCTTGAGGTAACTTGCTCGTGCACTCGCGTCCATGTCGGTTCGCTCTTGTAGCGGTAGCGGTAAGATGTCCAATGGTGACAAAGGGTTGAAACCGTAGACGACCTCGAAGGGGGACTTGCCGGTAGTAGAGTGTCTTGCTCGATTGTAGGCGAACTCGGCGATGGGTAAACATTCCTCCCACTCCCTTATGTTCTTCTTGATCAACACGCGAAGTAGTGTGGAAAGAGTCCGGTTCGTGACCTCCGTTTGTCCGTCGGTTTTAGGGTGATATGCCGATGAGAAGAGGAGCTTGATTCCGAGCTTGGCGCATAGTGTCTTCCAAAAGTAGCTAAGGAACTTGACGTCTCGGTCCGACACGATCGTCTTTGGCACTCCATGCAAACGCAAGATTTCCCTACAAAAGAGATTTGCAACATGTGAAGCATCGTCTATCTTGTTGCAAGGAATGAAATGTGCCATCTTAGAGAAACGGTCCACAACAACAAATATGGAATCTTTCCCGTGTTGAGTTCGAGGCAAACCAAGCACGAAATCCATGCTAATATCTTCCCATGGGTGATATGGAATAGGAAGTGGCATATATAAACCATGAGATTGAGCTTTGGACTTAGCTTTGCGGCATGTAGAGCACCGGTTGGTGTAGCGTGAGACATCGCGAAACATCTTGGGCCAAAAGTAGTTCTTGGAGAGCGTAGCGAATGTTTTGTCACGTCCAAAATGTCCCATGAGTCCTCCACCATGAGCTTCTTGCAAAAGTAGCAAACGAAGAGAAGACTCGGGGATACAAAGTTTGTTAGCTTTCATAAGATAGCCATCTTTCAAGTAATATTGCTCCCAAGTTTTATGAGGTAAACATTTGGCATAAGGACTTGCAAATGATGAATCATGTTCATACAAGTCTTTAATGTGCTCAAATCCGATGACATTCAATTCAAGTTGAGTAACCAACATGCATTTGCGGGAAATAGCGTCCGCCACAACATTTTCCTTACCTTTGATATACTTGATAACATAAGGAAATGATTCAATGAACTCACTCCACTTAGCGTGACGCTTATTCAATTTAGTTTGACCCTTAAGGTACTTAAGCGTTTCATGATCCGTATGGATGACAAATTCACGTGGACGGAGATAATGTTCCCACACATGGAAGACTCTTACCAAAGCATATAACTCTTTGTCATAAATGGGGTAGTTAAGTTGCGCGCCGGAGAGCTTCTCACTAAAATATGCAATAGGTCGTTTCTCTTGCATTAACACACCACCAATACCATTACCACTAGCGTCACAATGCACTTCAAAAGTCTTATCAAAGTTGGGTAATGCAAGCAATGGGGCATGTGTACGCAAATTCTTAAGCTCATGAAATGCGGCATCTTGAGATGGACCCCAAATAAATGGTGCATTCTTCTTACTCAATGCGTGCAATGGCGATGCAATGGTGCTAAAATCCTTCACAAAGCGACGATAAAATCCTGCTAAGCCAAGGAAACTACGCACTTGAAGCAAATTGGTTGGTTGTGGCCAATTTTTAATAGCATCAATTTTAGTTTCATCCACTTGAACACCCTTAGATGAGACAACAAAGCCCAAGAAAACAAGCTTATCAACACCAAAACTGCATTTGTCCATGTTAGCATAAAGTCGCTCGTCTCTAAGAGTTTGCAATACGTCTCTAAGGTGTTTGACATGATCTTCAAGAGTTTCACTAAACACAAGGATGTCATCAAAGTAGACCACAACACAAATGCCAATATATTTGCGAAGAACATAATGCATCACACGCATAAAAGTGCTAGGAGCTTGTGATAAACCCATAGGCATGACTAACCATTCATACAAGCCAAATTTGGTTTTGAAAGCGGTTTTCCATTCATCACCTTCTTGCATGCGAATTTGATAGTAGCCACTTTTAAGGTCAATTTTAGAGAAAATTGTGGCTCCGCTAAGTTCATCTAGCATGTCATCTAGGCGTGGAATGGGATGGCGATATCTAACGGTGATAGCATTTATAGGACGGCAATCGAAACACATGCGATAGGTACCGTCTTTCTTAGGCACAAGAATTACCGGAACGGCACATGGACTTAAGCTCTCGCGTACATATCCATTCTCCATGAGATGTTGGATTTGCCGTTGGATTTATTTGGTCTCGTCGGGGTTGACGCGGTATGGTGCCTTGTTCGGTAGAGGTGCGCCGGGGATGAGGTCGATGCGGTGTTCTATTCCGTGTAGAGGAGGTAGTCCGGGAGGGAGCTCATCGGGAAACACGTCCTTGTATTCCTGCAAGAGATGAGACAACACTAGAGGAAGATGTTGTGAAGTATTAGTCCGGTCAGCTTCACCTTTGCATAAAAGCACAAAGTGAACAACACTTGATGGGCTCTCACTCACATCCCTCAAGTCTCTTTTGGTGGCTAGTAGAACTAAGTTTTTCTTGTCGCGCATCGTGGAGTCACTCAATTTTGGCTTGTGGCGCTCACTCTCTGTGTGGTGGTTCACTCTCTCACTAGTTTCTCCACGATGGCCCGATGCTTGATTGTCGGCGACGACTTGACTTGGAGACATTGGACGAAGAACGAATTCCTTGCCCTTCATCTTGAAACTATAGTGGTTGGTCCGTCCGTTGTGGATGACGCCGCGATCGAATTGCCATGGTCGCCCAAGTAGGAGGTGGCATACGGACATGGGAACCACATCACACTCCAAGGTATCTTCGTAGGCGCCGATCTTTAAGGATACTTGGGCGGTGTGCTCCACTTGGATTGTGCCGGCGTCGCTAAGCCATTGGACCTTGTAGGGGCGAGGGTGCTTCTTCTTGACCAATTGTAATTTGGAGCATAATTCTTCACTTGCCAAATTGTGGCAACTTCCGCCGTCGATGATGACCTTGACGGAACGTCCTTGGATACCCGCCTTGGTATGGAAGATGTGGCAACGTTGGTCTTCATCTTGATGTTGTTGAAGTGTCAAAACCTTGGAGACAACAAGAGCGGGGCTCGAATCATTGTCGCAAAACACTTGCTGATCGTCTTCTTCATTCACTTGGCGGTACATCGCCACTTGCTCGATGGCTTCCATTTCATCGTCACTCATTGAGTCGTAGGTGCCGTCGTCGTTGAGGATCATTGTGCGTCGAGTTGGACATTCGAAGGACTTGTGGCCTCGGCCCTTGCAGGTGAAGCACTGGATATCACTTGTCTTGTTGGCATCCGTAGGAGGTGTCGAAGATGAAGGCTTTTGCTTGGAGTTGCTTGTAGTAGTAGGAGGAGGAGGAAGATGACTCAAAGATGTCGAAGGTTGCTTGGAGCGTGACTTGTCGCCGGTACTTGGTGTAGCTCGAGTCGTTGGAGTAGTCGTAGAAGTCGTTGAAGCTTGAGTGTATGAACCGTAGGTCTTGGAAGAATACTTGGAGTACTTGTAGTCCTCTTGCACTTGTCGTTCCGCCTTGGTCGCTTGGTGCACTAGCTCGAGGAGGTTGGAGTACGGTTGGAAGTCCGCTATTTTCTTAACGGGATGGTTGAGGCCATTCAAGAAACGCGCCATAGTTTGTTCATCATCTTCCTTGACATTGGCTCGTATCATGGAAATTTCCATTTCTTGATAGTATTCTTCAACCGACTTTGTTCCTTGCTTGAGGAGTTGGAGTTTCTTGAAGAGGTCGCGGTTGTAATGTGTAGGCACAAAACGAGCTCTCATGACATCCTTCATTTGATTCCATGTCGCGATGGGTGGCTCACCCTTCTCTTGACGTCTTGCGATCACTTGCTCCCACCAAATGAGAACATAGTCCTGGAATTCGAGAGATGCCATGGCGATCTTCTTTTCTTCGTCGTAGTTGTGAAGGCGAAAAATCTTGTCGACCTTCAATGCCCATGAAAGGTATTCTTCGGGATCATTTCCACCGGAGAATTTAGGTATGGTGAACTTGAGCTTGCCGAAACGTTGTTCCTCATCATGTCGTGGTCGATGGTGATGACACTCTTGCCGTGGTGGAGGATCTTGAGCCTCTTGCTCCTCGTGCTCCTCTTGATTAACTTGGCGTTGAGGGCGTGTGATTTGTGCACGGTTCCTCATCTCTTGGCGCTCCTCGCGGTGGGCGGCTTCGTCTTGTCGCTCTCGTCGGAGGGCCTCTTCTTGTTCGCGCACACGGCGGTTGCGTTCATTGACGGCTCGTGTGGCTTCTTGTAGAGCACGTTGGGCTTCAAGGGCTTGATGCTCGCGGTGTTGTCGCTCTTGTTGAAGGGCATCACCATCATGATTCTCGTGGTGATCGTGGCGTTGTGGAGCTTGTTCTTGGTCCATTTGATCCTTAGCTTGGCAACGTAGTCGTTCACGTTCCCGGAGGCGGTCTTGTAAACCGTTGCCATGAAATGGGTTTTGTGGAGCTTGATGATCTTCATGGTCTTGGCGACGATGCGGACGAGCTCGTGGAGGACTTGCATTCGAAGACGTGTCGGAAGAGTATCGACTTGAATGGCGCCGTCTTGATGATGACGACGTGGAAGAAGAGCGATTGGCCATCATGGTTCGTATGTCGTCCTTGAGAGATGCCATCGATGTGTCGAAGTAGTCTCTTGTACGTTGCTCGGATTGTCGCAAGTCGGAGGCGAGTTGGTCGATGCGGTCGCCCAATGCTTCATTCTCTTGATGCAAAGCTCTTTGTGCGCCAAATAGGTGATTCTTGGTGACGTAGTTGCTCGGTTCCTCGTCTTGCTCGATGAAGAGTGGATTGGAAGAAGTGGTTGGCCTATCCATCATGACAAGCAAATATGTGAGTGGAAGAAAGGAAAGAACTAGACCAAATGTACCTTATCCGATGTTGAAGATGGATCAATGATCACTCGATATTGTATTATGGAAATAGCACAATTGGTACCGGATCTTGTCAATTCTCACACATACACAAATAAAGCTTTTGGAGTAGCTTGGTGAGGATGGTGGCACAAAATTTATGCAATTTGCAAGTAAGATATCAATAATGTTGAAAAAGATTCACAAGATTGCAAGTGTAACAAGTAGACCAATAGCAATAAGTTGTACACGGAAACACACGCACGGATAGATAAATGAGGTCGTGCAACCAAGGAATGAGCTCAAAATGTGGAATCCACGGAAAAATGCTCTTGTTGCACAACACTAGAGAGACGCTAGCACGATTGCTCAATAGGCGGATACGAACTTGTGCACAACCTATAAGAGACAAAACGTATGGCTGTCTATCTCACTTATGCTATGTATGTATGAGTCCCGGTGAACTTGTCACAATGATCCAAGATGATCAAATATCCAATATAATGTGGCGATGCTATGGCTATTGCTTACAAGCTTGTTGCTCTTTCTCTTTTGCTTAAAAGCTTTCTTTCTTTTGATCTTTTCTTTTTGGCCACTTATGCGAGATGTTCTCACGATTGTAGCAATGATGTATATGCGGGAACAAAATTTTGGCACACGAGATGATATGTGTATGTATGCACGCTATGGTAGCTATGCGGCTCGGTATCACTAAAGTGCACAAGTAGCGTTGCCCGACAATACTCAATTGGCTAGTCTCGTAGGAAAGCTACGCAAAAGATGGCTCGGGGGTTAACAATGCAATGGCAAGGATATGAACAAGATGTCGTCGATGTTACCGTCCTTGCTTACGGTTAGGGTATCACGATGGTGGAGTTGGTGTTGTCGATGACGATTCCGTGGTGATGATGAGCAGCGGTGATGTCGATGTCGAACCGTTCCTAAGTAGCCGAAACACGTTAGGAAACGGAAGCCGCGACTCAAAATCTCAAATGGCAAACGGAAAAAATGGGTGGTGTTAGCGGAAGTCGGCGGTGGATTCACACGAGTATGCGTATTGCGAAACGGCGGTGGTGGAAATCGAAGATGGTAATGTGGAAGTTGTAGTGTGGCTGAAATTTGCTGGCACAAAAATTCAGTTCCGTCAGGTTTGGCCGGATGTCCGGTAATTGTTGGATTGCCGGTATCTGTCGGACGTCCGGTAACTGACGATTTCGGCTGCGGGACGAACTCGTGGATATAAAGGTGGAGAAGAAAATTTGGGGCAAAATTCGAGGAATTTCGTGGATGGAAATGGTGGAGAAAGTGGGGAAAAGCTAGATCCACTTGAAACACAACGAATCCTTGGATCAAAATCAACAAAACATCATCAAACCAACAAATCACAAAAATTTTGGGGGCTATTTTTGGTGGGGATTTTCGAATTTAGGACGAAACAAAGCAAAATCAGGCTAGAAAACGAAGGGGAAGGCTCCAAATTCGTGATCAACCTGGCTCATGATACCAAGATGATGTAGGGTGGAACCCTAACGGTGTCGATCTTTCACGATTGGAGCGGATCCCGCGAAGAACACGAAGAACACGAGAGGGAAACTCGAGAGAAACACTCAAATCAACAAGATCCAATCACACATATGCTAGATCCACATACACATAACGAGGTACACGATCCAAAGTCAACACAAGAGGATACAAAGGGTAGTTCTTCCCAATTCGTGAGGAGTTGAGGTCTTGAATCCGAGAGGGATCTTCCCACGATGGGGGTCTTGAATCCACTTGGGGGATCTTCTCCGAGGAGGTCTTGGTCTCCCATGGAGTAGGAGTACAAGTGGATGAGCAAAGCTCTATCTCCAAAATGAGCTATCACAGTGCTAACCCTAAAACGTAGGTAGGGGAAGAGTATATATAGTCTAGGGAGGTAAAGGGGTACATGGGCTTCGGGCCTGAGAGGAGATAGACGACAGGCGTTGGACGTCCGGTACTTAACGGTCGTCTGGTGGCTCAAGAGAGTCCGGACGTCCGGTAGGCATCGGACTTCCGACGATTACGCTCTGTTGGCCGCTGTCGGATTTCCGGACGATGTCGGACGTCCGGTGCGTCGGTCGTCTGGTAGGCTCCGGACTTCCGACGTTTGCGCTCTGTTGGCCGATGTCAGATTTCCGGACGATGGCGGACGTCCGGTCGTCGACTGCGTCTTCTGAGTGGCTGATGCTCCAGGCGTCGGACGTCCGACAGGTGCCGGTCGTCCGGTGACTGTAGTTTCCAGCCAGCTCCCCTTCTTGTTTCCCACGCTTGGTGTCCTTGCCATCTTGTCCATTGTTCCGGGCTTCTCCGAGAGGGTCCTCTTGGTACCTAAGCACACATAGTGTTTCGGAATGAGGTAGCATCCATGTCTCGCACGCGTCATATGGAAGTTCTTTAAGGAGTGATGTCACCTCGCTTTCGAGAGCTCTTGCACGTGCTCGAGTCATTGGTCCTCTTGGTGCTTGGGGAGACGTAGGTGGGTCCATGGGGATGACCGTAGGATGCTCCGCATCAGTAGTCGAAAGTGTCGTTGTCATAGTAGCTTGAGCACTTCAACCGTAGGTCTTGGAAGAGAACTTGGAGTACTTGTAGTCGTCTTGCACTTGGCTTTCCGCCTTGGTCGCTTGATGCACTAATTCAAGTAAGTTGGAGTATGGTTGGAAGTCCGTGATTTTATTGACTTGGTAGTTGAGGCCATTCAAGAAACGTGCCATTGTTTGTTCGTCATCTTCCTTGACATTGGCTCGTATCATTGTGATTTACATCTCTTGATAGTACTCTTCTACCGACTTGGTGCCTTGCTTGAGTTGTTGTAGCTTCTTGAAGAGATCCCGGTTGTAGTGTGTTGGCACAAAACGAGCTCGCATGAGATCCTTCATTTGGTCCCAAGTGTTGATAGGAGGTTCGCCTCTTTCTCTTCTTCGCTCGATTACTAGTTCCCACCAAATAAGGACGTAGTCTTGGAACTCGAGTGAAGCCATGGCTATCTTCTTCTCTTCATCATAGTTTTGTAGGCGAAAGATCTTGTCAACTTTGAGTGCCCATGATAGGTAATGTTTGGGATCATTGCTTCCGGAAAACTTTGGCATTGTGAACTTGAGCTTGCCGAAGTGTTGTTCATCATTGTGGTGGTGATGCCAAAATCCTTGTCTTGGAGGAGGATCCTGATTGTCTTGGGCGTGTTGACGTTGTTCTTGGCCTTGTTCGTGTTCATGCTCGGGCTCGTCACGATGATCTTGGGGGCGGAGACGAGGTGAACGCACACGGTTTCGCCTTTCTTGGTGCTGCTCTTGGCGGTTGTCTTCATCTACTTGTTCGCGACGAAGTTCTTCTTGTCGTTCATGGCGAAGTGCTTCTTGCTCAAGATGTGCTTGACGGTTTCGTTCCTCTAATGCACGAGTAGAATCACGGAGTTCATGTTGGGCTTCAAGCGCTTGTTCTTCACGAAGGCATATTTCTTCTTCACTGTGTTGTTGTTGGCGTTCTCGTTCCAATGCCTCTTGTTCTTGTTGTTGATGCCGTGCATGCTCCCGAAGTCGATCTTGTAGTCCATTGCCATGGAATGGGTTCTCCGAAGCTTGGGATCATTGCTTCTTGATGTCGTGCACGTTGGCGGCCTTGGTGTGAACTTGGACCGGAGCGGTCTTCTTGATGATGAGAATGTGCTCGAGGTGGACTCTCGCCGGAAGAGTACTCCGAGGAGTGACGACTTGAGTGGCGCCGTCCGGAGGATATAGATGTGGAAGAAGCACGCGTGACCATCAAGGCGCGAATTTCCTTCATTTGGCCTGAGAGCTTGGTGTCGAGGTAGTCCCTTGTTCGCACTTCGGATTCGCGTACGTCGGTGGCAAGTTGCTCGATGCGGTCGTTCAAGACGTCATGCGATTGGCGCATTGCCTTTTGCGTGCCGAAGAATTGCCTCGTCGTCTTGCTCCTCAAATGCCGGGTTGTGGATGCTTGTCCTATCCATAACAACACTCAAGTAGATATAACTGGAAGAATGAAACGACAATATCAATTACCGTTCCACAGGTTTGAAAATGGATCAAAGATCACTCAATGTGCAAATTTGAAAGTAGTAGAATTGGTACCGAAAGACAAGATCAATCAAAGATCACTCAATGTGCAAATCGTCCTTCTTACACCTACACAAGTAAGGCTTATGGAGAAGTTTGGTTAGGATAGTGGCACAAATTTCAAGCAATCCGAAAGATAAGATTCAATAATGTTGAAAGAGATTCATAAATTCACAAGTGAGACAATGTAGATCAATAGCAATGAGTATATACGTAAACACACACAGAAGAAAATTGGGGTCATGCAACCAAGGATGAGCCAAAATGTGGAATCCACGGAAAACGGTCGCGTTGCACAACACTAGAGAGACGCTAGCACGATTGCTCAAATGGGCGTGATACGCACTTATGCACAACCTAAAAGCAACAAAACATGTCGTCTTCCTATTCCAGACTTACTATGTATGTATGAGGCACGTGTCACTCGCTCTAGTGATCCAAGATAATCATGTATGCTATGCGCAGTTTGCGATGCTATTGCTCTTTTGCTCTTCCTTAAAAGCTTTGCTTCTCTATTCTTTTGCAATGATGTTTTGGATGGACACAATGTGGAATGTGCACACGAAGATAGCAATTATGTATGCGGGAACTATTCGTAACACAAAAGATGATACTAAGATATATGCACGCAATTTAGCTATGCGGAGTATATATCACTAAAGTGCACAAGTAGCGTAGCCCGACAATACTCAATGGCTAGTCTCTATAGGCAAGTAATGCAAATAGGCTCGGGGTAACAATGCAATGGCAAGGGTAGAGTCAAGAGTGTCATCGTGGTCACCGTCCTTGCTTACGGTGTAGTATCAATGAAGAGTTGGTCGGCGACAAACCGGGGCAATGATGAGCGGCGATGTCGATGAAGAACCACTCCTAATTAGCCGAAACACCTTCGGAAGTGGCGATGCTCGCGACTCAAAATCTCAAATGCAAAGGTTTATAAAAGAAATGGCGGTAAATAAATGCGGAAGAAAATGGTGGAGAAAACAGATTTTTTGGGCTGAAAATTCAGTTTCGTCAGAGTTGCTCGGACATCCGGCGTTCGGTCGTCCGGTGACTGTCGGTCATCCGAAGCCTGCGGGCTTCACCAGTTCACCACGGAGATGATGAACTCGAAACCAAAAGAAAAATTCGGTCAAAATTGCGGCGATTTGGCAGTGGAAAATGATGGGGAAGATGGGGGAAAGCTAGATCCACTTGTCCATAACGAAATCCACAGATCAAAATCAACAAAATCTCCTCAAATCCAACGAATCCAAGAAAATTTTGTATGGCTATTTTTGTGGGGATTTTCGAAATTCGGTCAAAACGAAACAAAATCCGGCTAGAAAGTGGGGGAAGGGACTCCAAGGTCTGAATCAAAGTGGCTCATGATACCAATATGATACGGGGGACGCCCGTGTATGTCGACCTTTTCACACTTGGAGGGGGAAGAAGGGAGAAATCATGAGAGAAAACATGAACTCACGAAAGATCTCCGATCACACATCCACTAAATCCACTCAAGCACACAAGATACAAAGATCCAAAGTCAAACAAGCGACACAAGTAACCGATAGTCGTCTCACTCCGTGGAGATGAGGTCTTGATATCCCGTGGGATCTTCCCTAGATGGGGCCTTGGCATCCAACACGGATCTTCTCTCAAAGAGGTGGTCAACTCCGTGGGAAAAGGAGGTAGATGGAGCTATGCTCAACAATATCCAATGCTAAACATAAGCTAACCCTAGCTAGTGGAGGGGGGTGTTTATAACCCCTTCGGAAAAGGGGGATACATGGGCCAAGGCCCGCGGGTATGTGCGCAGACACGGTCCCGACATCCGGACGCTGTCGGATATCCGAGGCTTCACGGCGGTCCAAACGTCCGGGGTCTGTCAGACGTCCGAGGCTTCATGGCGGTCCGGACGTCTGGGGTCGGTCGGTCATCTAAGGATTCGGTGCGGGAGCGGAGTATCCGGATTTCCGGGATTTGTCGGACGTCCGGGGCTCGGTCGTCCGGGGGCTTTGGTCTTCCAAGGATTTGGTGCGGGTGGCTCGGCGCCAGATTTCCGAAGGGCAGTCGGTCGTCCGGGCGTTGGATGGTCTCGGACGTCTGAGTGGCGTCGGTCGTCCGGCAGCTGGGGCGTCCTGCTAGTCCTTGGGCTGGCGCCGGGTTCCAAGCGTCGGATGTCCGACGTGGTCCGGACGTCCGAGAGCTATAGCTCGTCTGCGGCTCCTTCTTGGGGCTTCCAAGCTTGGCGTCCTTGTGGCCGCTTGCGTGTTCCTCTCCCGAGTACCTGAGTATGCAAAGGCATTCATTGTGAGGTAGCATCCAAGTCCCGTTGATATTCAAGTCTAACTCGAAGAGGAATGAGTTCACCTTAGCTCCGATGTCGCGTGCACGTGCTCTTGTCATGGTGGGATGCTCCGCATCATAATGCCACGTGCTGATGGTCCTTTTAAGGTGTTAGAGAAAATAAATGATAATGCATATAAACTTGAGTTGCCTGCAAATTTTGGGGTTAGTCCCACTTTTAACATTGTAGATTTGAAGCCTTATTTGGGTGAGGATGATGAGCTTCCGTCGGGGACAACTTCAGTTCAAGAAGGGGAGGATGATGACGACATCCCTACTAAGGTTACACCCACATCCCCACCAGCTACTCATATTGGACCAGTTACTAGAGCCCGCGCATGCCAACTAAATTATCAGGTACTTTCGTTTCATGGAAATCCTTCAATTGTTCATGAACATATGATGCTGCCTAAATTAGATACTTTTGTTTTACTTATGAATGAATTACCTAGCATGGACAAGAAGGATGGCCATTGGAGCGGGATCAAGCATGGAGAAGAAGGTGCGCACGCGGGAAGGAACAATGGACTTTCCAGTGGTGTTTTTCGCACTTTGAAGCCACCATAAGGAGTGCTTGGAGGCTTGGACGAAATATACAATATGCCACTTCATAAATTTTGTCTATTATAGGTGATGTGTCACGTTATTTTCCATTATAGGACTTTCCAATTGCTATTATAGGTGCTGGGTCACCTTATTTTTGGGCCAGGCCAATGTAATTTCCAAATACCATATTATAGGCTGTTTTTAGAGTCCGTATGTGTGGAGAAACTGAGTTAGGGCTGGTTTCGGACCCCTCCTCCAAGGGGCCACGAAATCCCCCTATATTCCCCCATATATACAGCCCTTTGGGCACCGTTTTAGACTTGGGTTTTGTTTAGATTAAAAGTTCGCCATAGCTACAACTTCGTGTCCTTCGTTTGTGTTCCACGACCAGACAAAGGCGTCACAAAACCCCACTTTCATCAATAAAGATTTCCTCTTATATTCGCAATATCCATATAGCAATCTTGCTTGTTCTTCATTTGCGTGCAGGAAATAGACCCTCGTGGTCAGGTTGATCGTGCTCCAGCGTATGATGGTGGATGGCAACGACGATGAAGAGGATGCGGCAACTTGTGAACAGAACTCGAAACTCTAAAGGACTAGACCCTAAGACCAGCAACTCGACACAACGATGCAACAACAAATTCAACAAAGCAAATACCAAACAGAAAATTGCAAAGGCTCAGATTGGTTCAGATACGATGATCTAACGCTAATTTTCTTTGTGGCTTTTTCGTTGACTGTAGGTATGAAGAACAGATGCAATCTAAACTACGAATAACTGGTAAAATCTCACCGAGCAACCTGGAAACCTGATACCACTTGATAGAGGCGAAGTTATCCCTGTCTTTCGATGAGATGTGGCTATCGTTTATGGTAGAGTCGACTTTGACGATCCGACTACGAACGTGGGAGGACGTCGCGCCTTAGCATTCGCTAAACCAACTTTAGAGGTTATTGACCACGCCGGAGCACGATCAACCTGACCATGAGGGTCTGTTTCCTGCACGAAACCAAAGAACAAGCAAGAAACTAAGAATGCAATTTGGATATTGTGAATATAAGAGGAAAGCTTTATTGATGAAAGTGGGGTCCTGTGACGCCTTTGTCTCGTCGTGGAACACAAACGAAGACTGCGAAGTTGCAGCTATGGCAAACTTTTAATCTAAACAAAACCTAAGTCGAAAACGGCGCCCTAAGGGCTGTATATATGGGGGAATAGAGGGGGATTCCGTGGCCCCTTGGAGGAGGGGTCCGAAACCAGCGCTAACTCAGTTTCCCCACACATACGGACTCTAAAAACATCCTATAATATGGTATTTCGAAATTACATGGGCCTGGTCCAAAAATAAGGTGACGCAGCACCTATAATAGCCTATGGACGAAACTTATGTAGTGGCATGTTGTATATTTCGTCCAAGCCTCCAAGCACTCTTTATGGTGGCTTCAAAGTGCGAAAATCACCACTTGAAAGTCCATTGTTCCTTCCTGCGCGCGCACCTTCTTCTCCATGCTTGATCCCTCTCCGATGGCCATCCTTCTTTTCCATGCTAGGTCCTTCATTCATAAGTAAAACAAAAGTATCCAATTGAGGCAGCATCATATGTTCATGAATATTAGAAGGATTTCCAAAAAATGAAAGTACATGATAATTTAGTTGGAGTGCGCGGGCTCTAGTAACTGGTCCAATATGTGTAGCTGGTGGGGATGTGGGTGTAACATTAGTAAGGATGTCCTCATCATCCTTCCCTTCTTGAACTGAAGTCGTCCTCGACGGAAGCTCATCATCCTCACCCAAATAAGGTTTCAAATCTGCAATGTTAAAAGTGGGACTAACCCCAAAATCTGCAGGCAGCTCAAGTTTATATGCATTATCATTTATTTTTTCTAACAACTTAAAAGGACCATCAGCACGTGGCATTAGCTTTGACTTGCGCAATTCAGGAAACCTATCCTTACGCAAATGTAACCAAACAAGATCTCCAGGTGCAAAGACAACATGTTTTCTACCCTTATCTCCAGCAAGTTTATATTTAGCATTCATACGCTCAATGTTCTCCTTAGTTAACTCATGCATCTTTAATATCATTTTAGCATGTTCTTTAGCATCAAAATTAACATTCTCCGAAGATTGAAGAGGCAACAAATCAATAGGTGCACGAGGTAAGAAACCATACACAACTTCAAAAGGGCACTGTGGGAGTCCGGGATTAAGGGGTCCTTGGGCCGCTGACTTATCTCTTATAGTTCGGCCTGATGGGCTGCCTTATGGCATCTTCGGGAAGGCCGGCTACGAAGTGACCCTAGGCTTATGCGGAATATTCCGAAGACTTGGTGTGTCCTCCAAGGAAGGATGGGCGTATCTATGCCCGGATGGAAACCGACCATTTGTAACCCTAGGGACCCCTGGTGTCTATATAAACCAGGGGTCTTAGGTCATAGGGACACACCTCAATTCATTAGGGTTTAGCTCTTTTGATCTCGAGGTAGATCAACTCTGTAACCATCTCATTCATCAATATAATCAAGCAGGACGTAGGGTTTTACCTCCTCACCAGGGCCTGAACCTGGGTAAACACTGTCCCCTTTGTCCCTTGTTACCATCGTTCCTAGATTCACAGTTCGGGACCCCTACCCGAGATCCGCCGGTTTCGACACCGACAGGCACATCTTAGTAGTAGAATGCAGCGAACAATTATAAGCAAATTCAATATGAGGCAAGCATTCTTCCCAAATTTTCAGGTTATTCTTCAAAACAGCCCTAAGCATAGTACACAATGATCTATTCACTACTTCAGTTTGTCCATCAATTTGGGGGTGACATGTAGTACTAAAAAGCAGTTTAGTCCCCAACACAGCCCACAAACATCTCCAAAAGTCACTAAGAAATTTAGCATCACAATCCGAAACAATTGTATTTGGCACACCATGCAAGCGAATAATTTCACGAAAGACCAAATCAGCAACATTAGCAGCATCATCACTTTTATGACATGGTATAAAGTGTGCCATTTTCGAAAATCTATCCACGACAACAAACATGCTATCCCTCCCCTTCTTTGTTCGAGGTAAACCTAAAAAAAGTCAATAGATATATCCTCCCAAGGAATACTATGTACAGGAAAAGGCATATATAAACTATGAGGATTGAGTCGTGACTTACCTTTTGACATGTAGTGCAGCGAGCAACAAAATGCTCAACATCCCGTCTCATCTTTGTCCAAAAGAAATGTGTAGAAAGTACGTCCTCCGTCTTCTTCACGCCGAAGTGTCCCATTAATCCTCCTCCATGCGCCTCCCGTAACAACAAAAGACGAACGGAGCTAGCTGGAATGCATAGCTTGTTAGCACAGAACACAAATCCATCAGCAATGACGAACTTGTTCCTTGTTCTCCCTTCTTTACAATTGTCCAACACATCTTTAAATTCAGCATCATGCACATATTGATCTTTGATGGTCTCCAAACCAAATATTTTAAAGTCAAGTTGTGAAAGCATATAATAACGACGAGACAAAGCATCAGCAATAACATTTTTTTTACCCTTCTTGTGTTTAATGGCATAAGGGAAAGTCTCAATGAATTAAACACATTTAGCATGTCTACGGTTCAGTTTTGCATGACTTTTAATATGTTTCAAAGATTCATGATCACAATGTATAACAAATTCTTTGGGCCATAAATAATGTTGCCTTGTTTCCAAAGTCCGAACAAGAGCATATAATTCCTTATCATAAGTAGAATAAATCATACTAGGCCCACTCAATTTTTCAGAAAAGTATGCAACAGGTTTACCATCTTGTACTAACACACCTCCTAATCCAATTCCACTAGCGTCACATTCAAGCTCAAACGTCTTATTAAAATCAGAAAGTTGGAGTAATGGAGCATGCGTTAACTTATCTTTCAATACCTTGAAGGCTTCTTCCTGTGCGGTACCCCAAACAAAAGGCACGTCCTTCTTTGTAAGCTCATTTAGAGGTGCTGCAATGGTGCTGAAATCCGTCACAAAACGCCTATAGAAACGAGCGAGTCCAAGAAAACTCCTCACTTGTGTGACCGTTTTGGGCTGCGGCCAACTCTCAATAGCTTCAATCTTGGCTTTATCAACTTCAATTCCCTATGGAGTAACAACATAGCCAAGAAAAGATACTCTGTCGATGCAAAAGGTGCACTTCCCAAGGTTACCAAACAAACTTTGCATCACGTAGAGCAATAAAAACAGCACGCAACTGATCCAAGTGTTCCTCCAAAGATCTACTATAAATCAGTATATCATCAAAGTAGACTACCATAAATCGTCCAATGAAAGCACGTAAGACCTCGTTCATTAATCTCATGAAAGTGCTAGGTGCATTAGTTAACCCAAAAGGCATGACTAACCACTCATATAATCCAAACTTAGTTTTAAGTGCCGTTTTCCATTCATATCCCAATTTCATACGAATTTGATGGTATTCACTACGCAAATCAACTTTGGAGAAAATTGTAGAGCCACTTCATTCATCAAGCATATCAACTAGCCTAGAAATAGGATGAAGATAACGAATAGTAATATTATTAATGCCTCTACAATCAACACACATGGACAAAGAGATTCGCGTATATAACCTTTGTCGAGCAGCTCCTGTACTTGACGCATAATCTCCTTCGCCTCCTCTGGATTGGTACGGTATGGTGCACGGTTGGGTAGCGATGCACCGGGAATTAAGTCAATCTGATGCTCAATCCCTTGAATAGGTGGTAATCCCAGTGGCACGTCTTGTGGAAAGACGTCAGCGAACTCATGCAAAATGTTAGCGACAGCAGGAGGCAAAGAGGGAGGCATGTCCTTGAATGAAAATACTACCTCTTTGCATACAAAAGCATAGCAAACAGATGTAGTAACATCCAAATCAGTAATATCAGATTTAGTGGCAATTAAACAACCACTCTTCTGTTTTATTTCAGATGCAACACTAGATGATTGTTTATTAGGCTTATTATGTTGCTCAAATTCCTTTGCCACAATCTGATTTTCACTCCCACTTTGCTTATGTTTTGCTTTACTAGCTCTAGCAATGTCATCTTTCATAATATGTTCGGGAGACATAGGGAGCAAAGTTATATTTTTATCCTTATGAACAAGAGTATACTGATTTGTCCTACCATGGTGTACATAATTTTTCTCAAATTGCCATGGTCTACCAAGTAAAACGGAGCATGCTTGCATGGGTACCACATCACAATCAACATAATCAGAATATGTAGCAATACTAAAGTGCACACGAATAGTACGTGTTACCTTAACCTTGCCACTGTTGTTGAACCATTGGATGTAATAAGGATGAGGATGTGGTCTGGTGGTTAGAGACAGCTTCTCCACCATCTCCATGCTAGCTAAGTAGTTGCAACTCTCTCCATCGATGATGACGCGAACAGAACGCTCCTTAACAACTCCTTTTGTATGGAACAAGTTGTGCCTCTGATTTGGCTCAGCCTGTGTAACCTGCACACTCAGAACACGTTGAGCAACTAAACTTTCATACCTGTCAGGATAGTCAGTAGCCATGTAGTGTGTCTCTTGTTCAGTATCCTCGGCACCCTGTTCTTCACTTGCAATAAGAGCCAAAGTCTCCTCATCATAATCACTAGCGGACGCATATCCACCATCCTAAGTAACAACCATCACACGCTTGGAAGGGCATTCTCTCGCATAGTGACCTCCTCCCTTGCAATGATGACAAATAACCTCATGTGTTTGCCCTGTAGATGCCATGGATGAAGAAGAGCTTTGTGCAGGCCCCGAAGGTGTGCCCTTGCTGGAGGCTGGTGGCGCTGCCTATTTTCTTTTATCTCTGTTGGAGTTGGCGATTGATGTGAGTGGTGCTGTAGTAGAATGTGTGGAAGTAGATGATGTACGTGGTGTCCATGATGAAGCTCGACCTGCAGAAAAATTAGTTCTCGCCATTTCCTGTCGATCCTGCACTTCACGTTCAGCTTTGCAAGCAAGATGGAATAAACGAGTGATTGTGTTATACTCCTTATACTCTAGAATAGTCTGAATCTCTCTATTTAAACAACCCATAAAACGTGCAAGCATAGCTTCATTCTCCTCAACAATACCACATCTAATCATGCCAGTTTGTAACTCCTGATAATATTCCTCTACATAATTTTTTCCTTGTCTGAAACGTTGCAAATTTTGAAGCAATTCACGTTGATAACATGGTGGAACCCAATGATTACGCATAGCAGTTTTCAACGCAGCCCAAGTAGTTAGGATATTAGCATGATGTATTCTACAATGTTCAGACCACCAAACAAAAGCAAAACTAGTGAATGATCAAACAGCAGCAGTAACACGTCTATCCTCAGGAAATTCTAAGCATGTAAAACGTTGTTCTGTTTCTAACTCCAAAGTAAGATATATATCAGGAACATATCTACCATCAAATGTAGGAATATTCAATTTAAGTTTAGGGAGATGGTCATGATTTTGTACCTGAGGGGGTGGTGCAGCCCTACCATTGCGATTGTAGGCATGTGGACGAGCTGGTACGTGTGGTGGTGGTTGCCCTTGGGGCTGATCTGGAGCAACCTCTTCCTGATCATCGTAATGACCATCGTAGTTAGCGTTCTGATCAACAGTAGTAGCAGCAGCAGTCACAGAAGCCACATCAGTAGGAATGGCACCAGAGTGTTGGCCTTCCTGGAGGGGCACACGTCGTGCGTGCCCCGCGAAATTCGGCCGATGTTGTTGTTGTTGCTAAGGTATGACCGGTGCAGCTGGTGGTAGACGTGCAAGCACCTCATTGAACTTAGCATCCAACTTCGTCTCGAACGTCTTCTCCAAACCATCTAGCTTCTCCATGGCCTCTCCAAGGCTGGTCACGAAGTCTTGTACCTGGTCAGCCATCATTTGCTGGAATTTGTCATGGAGCTCCTTGTTGGTCATAACATCCCATTCGACCTCGTCACCTTGTGATCCTGGCATGGTTAGCAGTAATAGGAACACACAAGAATATGAACCTACAGACTACTAGGGAGTGGTGGCGGTGGTGGTGTGTCACAAATCCGTCAAGCAAATCTCAATTTCTTACCAGTTCTTACCAAGCAGCAGGTGGTGATCGGCAACCGTTGTTGTCAAAACTCTCAAAGCTTGGATATAGCGATTGCCAGGTGGTGTCAAACACACGACGTAGATGTATGTGGAGCTGGGAAGGCTTATAATATGGTAGCAAAAGGGGTCAGCAATAATTAATTCAGAGATGCAAAGTTGAATAAACGCTCAACGATGGTTCTGTGCTGGTCCTAGGCTAGACCGTGCTAGAGACGCGAGCCTAGAACACCAACAAAATCACGACGCTACACGTAATCAAGGGAAGAGCACACTGGAAAAAAATCATTTTTTTGCGCTCTTTTTTCTCTCTCAGAAAATCACTATAATGGCGAGTGTCTCAAAACTCTTCCCGAGACGTATAAACGGGATAGCCACAAATAAAATTTTGACAATTTTTTTGCCGGGAGCGATTCGGGGCTGCGACGACCAAAAATTTCGACAAAAATCACTGTGATGGCGAGTGTCTCAAAACGCTCTGAAAAGCATAAAAATAGGATAGGGAAAAAATATTTTCACCCGCCGAAATTTTCGCCTAAAAAGTGCTCTGAAAACTATGCCAGACTCGAAATTTTTCGAGACCTACTCAGGCAAGGAAACACGAAACCGAAAACAAAGGGATCTCGAAATCAACCCTAATATGGGATGGACTCGGATTGGTGGTGGATATATGGTGGTATATATGGATACGGATTGATGGCAGATATATGGTGGTGGTATATGATGGTGGGTACAGCAGCGGTGCTGATGATGATGGTGGATATGGTAGTGGTGATGATTATGGTGGGTATGGCAGCGGTGATGATTATGGTGGGTATGGCAGCGGTGCTGATGATGATGGTGGGTATGGCAGCGGTGCTGATGATGATGGTGGGTATGGCAGCGGTGATGATTATGGTGGGTATGGCGGCGTGACAACTTATGAATAGAACTCAAAACTCTAAAGGACTAGACGCTAAGACCAGCAACTTGACACGACGATGCAACCGCAAATTCAACAAAGCAAACACCGAATAGAAAATTGCAAAGGCTCGGATTGGTTCGGATATGATGATCTAACCCTAATTTTTTGTGGCTTTTTCGTGGACTGTAGGTATGAAAACAGATGCAATCTAAACTGTGAATAACTGGTAAAATCTCACCGAGCAACCTGGAAATCTGATACCACTTGATAGAGGCGAAGTTGTCCCTGTCTTTCGATGAGATGTGGCTATCATTTATGGTAGAGTCGACTTTGACAATCCGACTACGAACGTGCGAGGACGTCGCGCCTTAGCAATCGCTAAACCAACTTCCGAGAGGTTATTGACCACGTCGGAGCACGATCAACCTGACCACGAGGGTCTGTTTCCTGCACGCAAACGAAGAAGAAGCAAGAAATAAAGATTGCAATCTGGATATTGCGAATATAAGAGGAAAGCTTTATTGATGAAAGTGGGGTTCTGTGACGCCTTTGTCTGGTCGTGGAACACAAACGAAGAACGCAAAGTTGCAGCAATGGCAAACTTTTAATCTAAATAAACCCAAGTCTAAAACGGTGCCCTAAGGGCTGTATATATGGGGGAATAGAGGGGGATTTCGTGCCCCCTTGGAGGAGGGGTCCGAAACCAGCCCTAACTCAGTTTCCCCACACATACGGACTCTAAAAACAGCCTATGATATGTTATTTCGAAATTACATGGGCCTTGATAGAGGCGAAGGTGTCCCGTCTTTCGATGAGATGGTGGCTATCGTTTTGGTGGAAGTCGACTTTCACGATCCGACTACGAACGTGCGAGGACGTCGCGCCTTAGCAATCGCTAAACCAACTCCGAGAGGTTATTGACCACGCCGGAGCACGATCAACCTGACCACGAAGGTCTATTTCCTGCACGCAAACGAAGAACAAGCAAGAAACTAAGATTGCAATCTGGATATTGCATATAAAAGAGGAAAGCTTTATTGATGAAGTGGGGTTCTGTGACGTCTTGGTCTGGTCGTGGAACACAAACGAAGGACGCGAAGTTGCAGCTATGGCGAACTTGTAATCTAAACAAAACCCAAATCTAAAACGATGCCCTAAGGGCTGTATATATGAGGGAATAGAAGGGGATTTCGTGGCCCCTTGGAGGAGGGGTCTGAAACCAGCCCTAACTCCGTTTCCCCACACATACGGACTCTAAAAATAGCCTAATAAGTGGTATTTCGAAATTACATGGGCCTGGCCCAAAAATAAGGTGACGCAGCACCTATATTAGCCTATGGACGAAATTTATGAAGTGGCCTCTTGTATATTTCGTCCAAGCCTCCAAGCACTCCTTATGGTGGCTTCAAAGTGCGAAAATCACCACTGGAAACTCCGTTGTTCCTTCCCGTGCGCGCACCTTCTCCCCCATGCTTAATCCCGCTCCAATGGCCATCCTTCTTGTCCATGCTAGGTCCTTCATTCATAAGTAAAACAAAAGTATCTAATTTAGGCAGCATCATATGTTCATGAACATTAGAAGGATTTCCAAGAAACGAAAGTACCTGATAATTTAGTTGGCGTGCGCGGGCTCTAGTAATTGGTCCAGTCTGTGTAGCTGGTGGGGATGTGGGTGTAACACTAGTAGGGATGTCCTCATCATCCTCCCCTTCTTGAACTGAAGTCGTCCTCGACGGAAGCTCATCATCCTCACCCACATAAGGCTTCAAATCTGCAATGTTAAAAGTGGGACTAACCCCAAAATCTGCAGGCAGCTCAAGTTTATATGCATTATCATTTATTTTCTCTAACACCTTGAAAGGACCATCAGCACGTGGCATTAGCTTCGACTTGCGCAATTCAGGAAACCTATCCTTACGCAAATGTAACCAAACAAGATCTCCAGGTGCAAAGACAACATGTTTTCTACCCTTATCTCCAGCAAGTTTATATTTAGCATTCATACGCTCAATGTTCTCCTTAGTTAATGCATGCATCTTTAATATCAATTCAGCACGTTCTTTAGCATCAAAATTGACCTTCTCCGAAGATGGAAGAGGCAACAAATCAATAGGTGCACGAGGTAAGAAACCATACACTACTTCAAAAGGGCACATCTTAGTTGTAGAATGCAGTGAACGATTATAAGCAAATTCAATATGAGGCAAGCATTCTTCCCACATTTTCAGGTTATTCTTCAACACAACCCTAAGCATAGTAGACAGTGATCTATTCACTACTTCAGTTTGTCCATCAGTTTGGGGGTGACATGTAGTACTAAAAAGCAGTTTAGTCCCCAATTTAGCCCATAAACATCTCCAAAAGTGGCTAAGAAATTTAACATCACGATCTGAAACAATTGTATTTGGCACACCATGCAAGCGAATAATTTCACGAAAGAACAAATCAGCAACATTAGCAGGATCATCACTTTTATGACAGGGTATAAAGTGTGCCATTTTCAAAAATCTATCCACGACAACAAATATGCTATCCCTCCCCTTCTTTGTTCGAGGTAAACCTCAAACAAAGTCCATAGATATATCCTCCCAAGGAACACTAGGTACAGGCAAAGGCATATATAAACCATGAGGATTGAGTCGTGACTTAGCTTTTTGACATGTAGTGCAGCGAGCAACAAAACGCTCAACATCCCGTCTCATCTTTGGCCAAAAGAAATGTGTAGCAAGTACGTCCTCCGTCTTCTTCACGCCAAAGTGTCCCATTAAGCCCCCTCCATGCGCCTCCTGTAACAACAAAAGACGAACGGAGCTGGCTGGAATGCATAGCTTGTTAGCACGAAACACAAATCCATCATTAATGACGAACTTGTTCCATGTTCTCCCTTCTTTACAATTCTGCAACACATCTTGAAATTCGGCATCATGGATATATTGATCTTTGATGGTCTCCAAACCAAATATTTTAAAGTCAAGTTGTGAAAGCATAGTATAACGACGAGACAATGCATCAGCAATAACATTTTCTTTACCCTTCTTGTGTTTAGTGACATAAGGGAAAGTCTCAATGAATTCAACCCATTTAGCATGCCTACGGTTCAGTTTTGCTTGACTTTTAATATGTTTCAACGATTCATGATCAGAATGTATAACAAACTCTTTGGGCCATAAATAATGTTGCCATGTTTCCAAAGTCCGAACAAGAGCATATAATTCCTTATCATAAGTAGAATAATTCAGACTAGGCCCACTCAATTTTTCAGAAAAGTATGCAACAGGTTTACCATCTTGTAATAACACACCTCCTAATCCAATTCCACTAGCATCACATTCAAGCTCAAAAGTCTGATTAAAATCAGGAAGTTGGAGTAATGGAGCATGTGTTAACTTATCTTTCAATACCGTGAAGGCTTCTTCCTGTGCGGTACCCCAAATAAAAGGCACATCCTTCTTTGTAAGCTCATTTAGAGGTGCAGCAATGGTGCTGAAATCCCTCACAAAACGCCTATAGACACCAGCGAGTCCAAGAAAACTCCTCACTTGTGTGACCGTTTTGGGTTGCGGCCAACTCTCAATAGCTTCAATCTTGGCTTTATCAACTTCAATTCCCTGTGGAGTAACAACATAGCCAAGAAAAGAAACTTGGTCGGTGCAAAAGGTGCACTTCCCAAGGTTACCAAACAAACGTGCATCACGTAGAGCGAGAAAAACAGCACGTAAATGTTCCAAATGTTCCTCCAAAGATCTACTATAAATCAGTATATCATCAAAATAGACTGCCACAAATCGTCCAATGAAAGCACGTAAAACCTCGTTCATTAATCTCATGAAAGTGCTAGGTGCATTAGTAAACCCAAAAGGCATGACTAACCACTCATATAATCCAAACTTAGTTTTAAATGCCGTTTTCCATTCATCTCCCAATTTCATACGAATTTGATGGTATCCACTACGCAAATCAACTTTGGAGAAAATTGTAGAGCCACTTAATTCATCAAGCATATCATCTAGCCTAGGAATAGGATGGCGATAACGAATAGTAATATTATTAATGCCTCTACAATCAACACACATACGCGATGTACCATCCTTTTTAGGCACTAGAATAATAGGAACAGCACAAGGACTAAGAGATTCACGTATATAACCTTTGTCGAGCAGCTCCTGTACTTGACGCATAATCTCCTTCGTCTCCTCTGGATTGGTACGGTATGGCGCACGGTTGGGCAGCGATGCACCGGGAATTAAGTCAATCTGATGCTCAATCCCTCGAATAGGTGGTAATCCCGGTGGCACGTCTTGTGGAAAGACGTCAGCGAACTCCTGCAAAATGTTAGTGACAGCAGGAGGCAAAGAGGGAGGCATGTCCTCGAATGAAAATAATACATCTTTGCATACAAAAGCATAGCAAACAGATGTAGTGACATCCAAATCAGTAATATCAGATTTAGTGGCAAGTAAACAACCACTTTTCAGTTTTATTTCAGATATAACACTAGATGATTGTTTATGAGGCTTATTATGTTGCTCAAATTCCTTTGCCACAATCTGATTTTCACTCTCACTTTGCTTCTGTTTTGCTTTACTAGCTCTAGCAATGTCATCTTTCATAATATGTTCGGGCGACATAGGAAGCAAAGTTATATTTTTATCCTTATGAACAAGAGTATACTGATTTGTCCTACCATGGTGTACAGAATTTTTATCAAATTGCCATGGTCTACCAAGTAAAACGGAGCATGCTTGCATGGGTACCACATCACAATCAACATAATCAAAATATGTAGCAATGCTAAAGTGCACACGAACAGTACGTGTTACCTTAACCTTGCCACTGTTGTTGAACCATTGGATGTAATAAGGATGAGGATGTGGTCTGGTGGTTAGAGAAAGCTTCTCCACCATCTCCATGCTAGCCAAGTTGTTGCAACTCCCTCCATCGATGATGACGCGAACAGAACGCTCCTTCACAACTCCCTTTGTATGGAACAAGTTGTGCCTCTGATTTTGCTCAGCCTGTGTAACCTGCACACTCAAAACACGTTGAGCAACTAAACTTTCATACCTGTCAGCGTAGTCAGCAGCCATGTAGTGTGTCTCTTGTTCAGTCTCCTCTACACCTTGTTCTTCACTCGCAATAAGAGCCAGGGTCTCCTCATCATAATCACTAGCGGAGTCATATCCACCATCCTCAGTAACTATCATCACACGCTTGGAAGGACATTCTCTCGCATAGTGACCTCCACCCTTGCAACGACGACATATAACCTCATGTGTTTGCCCTGTGGATGCAATGGAAGAAGAAGAGCTCTGTGCTGGCCCGGAAGGTGTGCTCTTCGCGGAGGGTGGAACAGAGGCCTGTTTCCTGGTAGCTCGGTTGGAGTTGGAGGCTGACGTAGGCGGTGCTGCAGCCGGACGTGTGGAAGTAGAGGAGGTACGTGGAGTCCATGATGAAGTGCGACCTGCAGAAAAATTAGTTCGTGCCAATGCCTGTCGATCCTGCACTTCACGTTCAGCTTTTACAGCAAGATGAAATAAACGAGTGATAGTGTTATACTCCTTATACTCTAGAATAGTCTGAATCTCTCTATTTAATCCACCCATAAAACGTGCAAGCATAGCTTCATTCTCCTCAACAATACCACATCTAATCATGCCAGTTTGTAACTCCTGATAATATTCCTCGACAGAATTTTTTCCTTGTCTTAAACGCTGCAAATTTTGAAGCAATTCACGTTGATAATATGGTGGAACCCAATGATTACGCATAGCGGTTTTCAAAGCAGCCCAAGTAGTTGGGATATTAGCGTGATGTATTCTACAATGTTCAGACCACCAAACACAAGCAAAACTAGTGAACGAACAAACAGCAGCAGTAACACGTCTATCCTCAGGATATTGTAAGCATGTAAATCGTTGTTCTGTTTCTAACTCCCAAGTAAGATATATATCCGGAACATATCTACCATCAAATGTAGGAATATTCAATTTAAGTTTAGGGAGATGGTCATGATTTTGTACCTGAGGGGGTGGTGCAGCCCTACCATTGCGATCGTAGGCACGTGGACGACCTGGTGCGTGTGGTGGTGGTTGCCCTTGGGCCTGAGCTGGAGCAACCTCTCCCTCATCGTTGTAATCACCATCGTAGTCAGTGTTCTAATCAACAGTAGTAGCAGCAGCAGCCACAGAAGCCACAGCAGTAGGAACGGCACCAGAATGTTGGCCTTCCTCTAGGGGCACACGTTGTGCGCGCCCCGCAAAATTCGGCCGACGTTGTTGTTGTTGCTGAGTTATGACCGGTGCAGCTGGTGGTAGACGTGCAAGCACCTCATTGAACTTAGCGTCCAACTGCGTCTCGAACGTCTTCTCCAATCCATCTAGCTTCTCCATGGCCTCTCCAAGGCTGGTCACGAAGTCATGTACCTGGTCAGCCATCATTTGCTGGAATTTATCATGGAGCTCCTTGTGGGTCATAACCTCCCATCCGACCTCGTCAGCTTGTGATCCTGGCATGGTTAGCAGTAATAGGAACACACAAGAATATGAACCTACAGACTACTAGGAAGTGGTGGTGGTGTGTCACAAATCCGTCAAGCAAATCTCAAATTCTTACCAGTTCCTACCCAGCAGCAGGTGATGATTGGCAATCGGTGTAGTCAAAAACTCTCAAAGCTTGGATAGAGCGATTGCCAGGTGGTGTCAAACACACGACGTAGATATATGTGGAGCTGGGAAGGCTTAAACTATGGTAGCAAAAAGGGGTCAGCAATAATCAGTTCAGAGATGCAAAGTTGAAAAAAAACGCTCAACGACGGTACGATGCTGGTCCTAGGCTAGACCGTGCTAGAGATGCGAGCCTAAAACACCAACAAAATCACGACGTTACACGTAATCAAGGGAAGAGCACACTCAGATTTTTTTTTGCGCTCTTTTTTTTTTTTTGCTCAGAAAATCACAATAATGGCGAGTGTCTCAAACCTCTTCCCAAGACGTATAAACAGGATAGGCACGAAAAAAATTTGAGTAATTTTTTTTTTCTGGAGCGATTCGGGGCTGCGACGACCAAAAATTGCGAAAAAAATCACTATGATGGCGTGTGTCTCAAAACGCTCCACAAGGCCTAAAATGATGATAGGGAAAAAATATTTTCACCCGCCGAAATTTTGGCCTAGAAAGTGCTCTGAAAAGCGTGCCAGACTTTTTTTTTTTCCGACACCTACTCAAGCAAGGAAACTCGAAAATAAAAACAAAGGGATCTCGAAATCAATCCGAATACCTAAGGAACTCGGATTAGAGGCGGATATGGGTGGTGATATATGGAGTCGGATTGGTAGTGGATATATGATGGTGTATATGGACTCGGATGAGAGGCGGATATATGATGATGTATAAGGACTCGGATTGGTGTGGCGGATCTATGGTGGTGGTATATGGACTCGGATTGGTGGTGGATCTGTGGTGGAGGTATATGGCAGCGATGAAGAAGATGCGGTGGCGGCGTGACAATCTGTGACTAGAACTCGAAACTCTAAAAGACTAGACGCTAAGACCAGCAACTCGACACGACGATGCACCCGCAATTTCAACAAAGCAAAACACTGAAAAGACTATGCAAAGGCTCAGATTGGTTCGGATATGATGATCTAACCCTAATTTTTTTTGTGGCTTTTTCGTGGATGGTAGGTATGAAGAACAGATGCAATCTGTACTACGAAAGACTGGTAAATCTCACCGAGCAACCTGGAAATCTGATACCACTTGATAGAGGCGAAGGTGTCCCGTCTTTCGATGAGATGGTGGCTATCGTTTTGGTGGAAGTCGACTTTCACGATCCGACTACGAACGTGCGACGACGTCGCGCCTTAGCAATCGCTAAACCAACTCCGAGAGGTTATTGACCACGCCGGAGCACGATCAACCTGACCACGAAGGTCTATTTCCTACACGCAAACGAAGAACAAGCAAGAAACTAAGATTGCAATCTAGATATTGCGTATAAAAGAGGAAAGCTTTATTGATGAAGTGGGGTTCTGTGACGTCTTGGTCTGGTCGTGGAACACAAACGAAGGACGCGAAGTTGCAGCTATGGCGAACTTGTAATCTAAACAAAACCCAAATCTAAAACGATGCCCTAAGGGCTGTATATATGAGGGAATAGAAGGGGATTTCGTGGCCCCTTGGAGGAGGGGTCCGAAACCAGCCCTAACTCCGTTTCCCCACACATACGGACTCTAAAAATAGCCTAATAAGTGGTATTTTGAAATTACATGGGCCTGGCCCAAAAATAAGGTGATGCAGCACCTATATTAGCCTATGGACGAAATTTATGAAGTGGCCTCTTGTATATTTCGTCCAAGCCTCCAAGCACTCCTTATGGTGGCTTCAAAGTGCGAAAATCACCACTGGAAACTCCGTTGTTCCTTCCCGTGCGCGCACCTTCTCCCCCATGCTTAATCCCGCTCCAATGGCCATCCTTCTTGTCCATGCTAGGTCCTTCATTCATAAGTAAAACAAAAGTATCTAATTTAGGCAGCATCATATGTTCATGAACATTAGAAGGATTTCCAAGAAACGAAAGTACCTGATAATTTAGTTGGCGTGCGCGGGCTCTAGTAATTGGTCCAATCTGTGTAGCTGGTGGGGATGTGGGTGTAACACTAGTAGGGATGTCCTCATCAGGCCTGGCCCAAAAATAAGGTGACGCACCACCTATAATAGCCTATGGAAGAAATTTATGAAGTGGCATGTTGTATATTTCGTCCAAGCCTCCAAGCACTCTTTATGGTGGCTTCAAAGTGCGAAAATCACCACTTGAAAGTCCATTGTTCCTTCCCGCGCGTGCACCTTCATCTCCATGCTTGATCCCGCTCCAATGTCCATCCTTCTTGTCCATGGTAGGTCCTTCATTCAAAAGTAAAACAAAAGTATCCAATTTAGGCAGCATCATATGTTCATGAACATTAGAAGGATTTCCAAAAAAATGAAAGTACCTGATAATTTAGTTGGCGTGCGCGGGCTCTTGTAACTAGTACAATATATGTAGCTGGTGGGGATGTGGGTGTAACATTAGTAAGGATGTCCTCATCACCTTCCTTGGGTGCTCTCCTCATGCCTAATGATGCATAGGGTTTCGTTGTGAGGTAGCATCCAAGTTCCATTGATATCCATAGGTCTCTCAAAGAGGAGGGAGTTCACCTTTGTTTTGATGGCACGTGCTCGAGCTCTAGTCATAGGTCCACTTGGTGCTTGTAGTGGTGGTGTTGATTCCATGGGGATGATGGTGGGATGCTCCGCATAATCTCCCCCCCTTAGGGAAGATCCATCCTCGGATCAAGATCTTCATCACCATGGAAAGGGGATAGATCCTTGACGTTGAAGATGTCTCTCACATTGTATTTGTCGCGTGGGATGTCGATCTTGTAGGCATTGTTGTTGTAGCGTGCCAACACCTTGAAAATCCGTCAGCTCGAGGATGTAACTTCGGCTTGCGCTCGGCGAAGAAGCGGTCCTTACGAAGGTGTAGCCATACGAGATCACCGGTCTTGAACACGATGGGGTGCTTGTTGAGGTTGCGCTTGTTGTTGACGTTCGATTGTGCGCTTTTTATCTTCATGCATCCTCTTGATGTGGCTTGCCCTTGCACTTGCGTCCATGTTGACGCGCTCTTGGAGTGGTAGAAGGAGTATGTCCAATGGGAACAAATGGTTGAAGCCGTAGACCACTTTGAACGGAGACTTGCTAGTGGTGGAGTGTTGCGCTCAATTGTAGGCGTACTCGGCGATGGGGAGGCATTCTTCCCATTCCTTGATGTTCTTCTTGATCAACACGCATAGTAGAGTAGATAGCGCCCGGTTCGTCACCTCCATTTGGCCGTCGGTTTGTGGATGGTATGCCGAAGAGAAAACAAGCTTGATTCCGAGCTTGGCGCAAATAGTCTTCCAAAAGTAGCATAGGAACTTGACATCGTGATCCGAGACAATGGTCTTGGGGACGCCATGTAGCCGTAAGATGTCCCTACAAAATAGATTTGCAACATGTGAAGCGTCGTCGATCTTATGGCATGGGATGAAATGAGCCATCTTGGAAAAGCGATCCACAACGACAAAAACGGAATCATGGCCATTTTTTATTCTAGGCAAACCAAGCACAAAATCCTTACTAATGTCTTCCCAAGGTTGGATAGGTATAGGAAGAGGCATGTAAAGACCATGGGATTGAGCTTTAGACTTAGCTCTGCGACATGTAGAGCATCGATTGGTTAAGCGTGCAACATCACAAAACATCTTGGGCCAATAGTACTTGTTGGATAGAGTGGCATACGTCTTGTCACGTCCAAAGTGACACATAAGTACTCCATCGTGAGCCTCTTGGAAAAGCAACAAACGAAGAGAAGACTCGGGTATACAAAGTTTGTTAGCACGCATAAGATAGCCATATTTCATGTAGTATTTTTCCCAACAAGGTTTTACTTGGCACTTAGCATATGGAGTAGCAAAAGAAACATCATGCTCATACAAGTCTTTGATATGCTCAAAACCATGGCCATTCAATTCAAGTTTATTAACTAGCATGCATTTGCGGGAAAGAGCGTCCGGCACAACGTTTTGTTTACCCTTAATGTATTTGATGACATAAGGAAAAGACTCAATAAATTCACTCCATTTAGCATGCCGTTTGTTCAACTTAGTTTGACTCTTAAGGTACTTGAGAGTTTCATGGTCGGTATTAATAACAAACTCATGAGGTCGCAAATAATGTTCCCAAACATGTAAAACTCTCACCAAAGCATAGAATTCTTTGTCATATATGGGATAGTTAAGTTGGGTGCCGGAAAGTTTCTCGCTAAAGTAGGCAATTGGGCACTTTTCTTGCATTAGCGCACCACCTATTCCCTTACCACTAGAGTCACAATGCACTTCAAATCTTTTATCAAAGTTGGGTAAAGCAAGCAAAGGTGCATGAGTGAGCAAATTTTTAATTTCATGGAATGCGTTATCTTGGGAAGGACCCCAAATAAATTGTGCATTCTTCTTGCTCAAAGCATGGAGTGGTGATGCAATAGTGCTAAAGTCCTTGACAAAACGTCGATAGAAACCGGCTAGTCCTCGGAAACTACGCACTTGTTGCAAATTTGTGGGTGTAGGCCAAGTTTTAATAGCATCAATTTTAGTTTCATCAACATGGACACCCTTCGAAGATACCACAAATCCTAGGAAAATGACCTTGTTAACACCAAAAGTGCATTTCTCCATGTTTGCATAAAGTTGTTCTTTTCTAGGAATTTGCAAGACTTCTCTAATGTGGGTAGCATGCTCCTCGAGAGATTTGCTAAAGACAAGAATGTCATCAAAATAGACCACAACACAATATCCAATTAGGGGTCACAAAACATAATGCATGACACGCATAAAAGTACCCGGTGCTTCGGATAAGCCCATTGGCATAACCAACCATTCATAGAGACCAAATTTAGTCTCGAAAGCAGTTTTCCACTCGTCACCCTCTTGTATGCGAATTTGGTAATAACGACTTTTAAAGTCAATCTTAGAAAATATAGTGGCACCACTAAGTTCATCTAGCATATCATCTAAGCGAGGAATGGGATGACGGTATCGAATGGTGATAGCATTGATAGGACGGCAATCGGAACACATGCGCATACTACCATCTTGCTTAGGCACTAGTATCACGGGAACCGCACAAGCACTCAAACTCTCACGTACATGCCCTTTATCTAGGAGTTTTTGGACTTGCCTTTGTATTTCCTTTGTTTCTTCGGGGTTGACGCGGTAGGGAGCTGATGCGGAGCATCCCAACATCATCCCCATGGACTCTTCACCGTTGCATCAAGCCACAAAGGGACCCATGACTAGGGCCAGGGCACGCGCTATTGAGCATGAGGTGACATCTCTCCTATATGATTCTCTCTTTGATGTTCATGGATCTTGGGTGCTACCTCAATCGGAGATCCTTTGCATGATCAGGTACAACGGGAATGAAGAAGGCCTAGAAGATGCTCGTGGTGAAGGACAAGTCCCCATGGGAATGGACACGCAAACGGTGGGTAGAACATCCTCCAGGTCTCGGATATCCGGCCAAGACCCCAGACATCCGGCCCCTGGAGACTGCACCAGCACCAAGGGCCAGCGGCAGAAGCTACATGCGCCGGACATCCGGCCCCAGCCCGGACATCAGACACCAGCCCGGATTTCCGACCGCCACTCTCGGAATTCCGGTGGCCCAATAACAGAACCGAGCGAAACACGGCGCCTCCAGCCCGAACATCCGGCCCAAGCCCGGACATCCGGCCACTCCCGACGCCCCGGACATCCGGCCTCCGCCCCAGACATCCGGCGCGAGGCACCCGCGTCCACAGCTCTCTGACCAGCACCAAGCCGGACATCCGGCCCGTGCACCGAACATCCGGCACCCCCGAGTCAGGCCCGAGGCCCATGTATCTCCCTCTCCCTTTCCCCCCTTCGTGGCTAGCACTATATAAACTCCTCTTCCCCTCTTTCTAGGGTTAGCTATTGTTTGGCAAAAGACTTTGTTGAGCATAGCTCCATCACTTCCTTCTCCCTAGGATATTACCCTCCGTTGAGAGAAGATCCAAGCAATGCCAAGGCCCCTCTAAGGGAAGATCCCCTCGGGATTCAAGACCTCCTCCTCCGAAGTGAGAAGACTATCGTTACTTGTATCCTTTTGTTGTTTGTGGACCGTGATACTCGTGTACTCGTGTGATTCTAGCGGATGTGTGATCAAAGGTTGTCCTTGAGTGTTTGATTTTCCTCTCGTGTTTCTCTTGTGTTCTTCGTGTTCCTCATGAGATCCCCTCGAATTCGTTAAAGATCAACGCACACGGGTGTGCCCCGTATCATATTGGTATCAGAGCCAGGTTTCTCACGAATTTGGAGTCTTCCCCACAGTTTTCTAGCCAATTTTGTTTTGTTTTGAGCTAATTTCGAAAATTCCCACAAAAATAGCCATACCCAAATTTCTTGGATTCGTTTGATTTGAGGAGATTTTGTTGATTTGGATCCGTGGATTTCATTGTGAATCTAGCTTTTCCCCACCATCCCCATCATTTTCCTCCGTCAAATCGCCCCAATTTTGCCGAAATTTTTTCGTGTTCATCCTCTAATTCGTAGGGATCCTGAGATTGGATCTGGATTCGGGAAGCCCGGACATCCGGCCCGTACCCCGGACATCCGGCCCAGGCAGCCCGGACATCCGGCCCCTGGAGAACAGCAAAGCTGTTTTGCCTCCGATTTTGATAGATTTTTTTCTTTTCCTCCATTTCTTTCGCAACCCATTTGCATTTGAGATTTTGAGTCGCGAGCATCGCCACTTCCTAAGGTGTTTCGGCTAATTAGGAGTAGTTCTTCATCGACATCGCCGCTCATCATCGCCCCGGATCGTCGCCAACCAACTCTTCATTGACACCTCACCGTAAGCAAGGACGGTAATCGCGACGACACTCTTGTCCATACCCTTTCCATTACATTGTTACCCCGAGCCTTTTTGCATTACTTGCCTATCGAGACTAGCCATTGTGTATTGCCGGGCTACGCTACTTGTGCACTTTAGTGATACATACTCTGCATAGCTTCATTTGCGTGCATACATCTTAGTATCATTTCGGTATCATATTGGTATCTTTTGTGTTCAAGTAGTACCCGCTTACATAATTGCTATCTCGTTGTGCACGTCTCGCATTGTGACCATACAAAACATCATTGCAAAAGAAAAGAGAAGCAAAGCTTTTAAGCAAGAGCAAAAGAGCAAGAGAACAATAGCATCGCAAGTTTCGCATTGCATACTTGATCATCTTGGATCATTTGAGCGAGTGACACGTGCCACATACACACATAGAAGTCGGGAATAGGAAGACGACACGTTTGGCTCATTTTAGGGTGTGCACAAGTGCATATCATGCCCATTGGAGCAATCGTGCTACCGTCTCTGTAGTGTTGTGCAACGAGAGCATTTTCCGTGGATTCCACATTTTGGCTCATCCTTGGTTGCATGACCCCAACTTTCTTCCGTGAGTGTGTTTCCGTGTATACCCATTGTTATTGATCTACATTGTCTCATTTGCGAATTTTACGAATCTCTTTCAACATTATTGAATCTTATCTTTCGAATTGCTTGAAATTTGTGCCACTATCCTAACCAAGCTACTCCATAAGCCTTATTTGTGTAGGTGTGAGAAGGATGATCTTCGGTACCAATTCTATTATTTCCATACTTGCACATTGCGTAATCTTGATCCACTTTCAACTTTTGGAACGGTAATTGGTATTGTCTTCTCACTCTTCCACTTATATTCTTCTTGAGTGCTATGGATAGGAACATCATGTCGAACCCGGCCTTCGAGGAGAATGAAGACGACGTGAACAACCACGTCACCAAGTTGCACTTCTTCGGCACACACAAGGCAATTACTCAAGCTCAAGATGTCTTGCATGACCGCATCGACCAAATCACCTCCAACTTGCGCGAATCCAAAATGCGCACGTGGGAATACCTCGACAACAAGCTCTCAAGCCAAATGGAGGAGCTCCAGTCCTTGATGGTCACTTGCGCACCTTCCTCATCTACATCAACAAGGAGTCATCACACAATTCGCAACTCAACGACGTACTCTTCCGACGCAAGTCCACAAGCGCGTCATCATCTTCGTGATGAACACTCCGGCCCAAGTTCTCCACAAGGTTGTCACCGTCAAGACAATCCATTTCATGGCAATGGATTGCAAGATCGCGTCTGCGCTCGAGAACGCCGCCGCCAACAAGATCAAGATGCGTTGGAGCAAGAACACCAACGCCAAGAACAAGAACAACGACGCCGAGAAGAATAACAACATCGCCGTCATGAACGAGCGCTTGAAGCACATCACGCTTTACAAGAAGCTACTAGTGCCTTGGAGGAGCGCAACCGCCAAGCTCATCACGAGCAAGAAGCACTTCGCCAAGCGCAACAAGAAGAACTTCGTCGACAACGACAAGAAGAAGCCCATCGTCAAGAGGAGCACCAAGAAAGGCACAACCGGGTGCGTCCACCGCGTCGCCGTCCTCAAGATCATCGCGACGAACACGACCATGAAGACAACCAAGGACAAGATCAACGTCAACACGCTCAACGCAATGAAAATGAGGATCCACCTCCACGACAAGGTTTTTGGCATCACAACCACAATGATGAACAACGCTTCGGCAAGCTCAAGTTCACAATGCAAAGTTTTTTGGAAGCAATGATCCCGAAGACTACTTGTCATGGGCCCTCAAGGTTGACAAGATCTTTCGCCTACACAACTATGATGAAGAGAAGAAGATAGCCATGGCTTCCCTTGAGTTCCAAGACTATGTCCTTATTTGGTGGGAACAAGTGATTGAGCGAAGAAGGGAGAGAGGTGAACCTCCTATCACCACTTGGGCCCGAATGAACACACGAGCTCGTTTTGTGCCTACACACTACAACCGGGATCTCTTCAAGAAGCTCCAACAACTCAAGCAAGGCACCAAGTCGGTAGAAGAGTACTACCAAGAGATAGAGATCGCTATGATCTGAGCCAATGTCAAGGAAGATGACGAGCAAACAATGGCACGCTTCTTCAATGGCCTCAACTACCAAGTCAAGAAGATAGCCGACTTCCAACCATACTCCAACCTACTTGAGCTCGTACATCAAGCAACCAAGGTGGAACGGCAAGTGCAAGATGACTACAAGTACTCCAAGTTCTCCTCCAAGACCTACGACTCAAGTACTCAAGCTGCTATGACAATGACACCTTCAACTACGAAATATACAACACCTACCGGCGACAAGTCAAGCTCCAAGGACAAGACGACGTCATCAAGCCGACCAACCTCAAGCACCTACAAGCCGAGGGCTTCATCCTCTACCCCAACATCGGATGCTACCGCCAAGACAAGCTCCATCAAGTGTTTCACGTGCCAAGGGCGAGGCCACAAGACCTTCGAATGCCCAACCAAACGCAACATGATCCTCCTCGATGATGGCACCTATGACTCTATGAGTGAAGACGAGATGCAAGCTTTGGAGCAAGTGGCCATACACCGCCAAGTGAACGAAGATGAAGATTCACAAATCTTTTGCGACAATGATTCGAGCCCCGCTCTCGTTGTCTCCAAAGTTTTGACACTCCAACAACAAGAAGACGAGGACCAACGTTGCCACATCTTCCATACCAAGGAGGGCATCCAAGGAAAATCCGTCATGGTCATCATAGACGGCAGGAGTTGTCACAACTTGGCAAGTGAAGACGTTTGTTCCAAGCTACACTTGGTCAAGAAAAAGCACCCTCGCCCCTAGAAGGTCCGATGGCTTAGTGATTCCGGAACCCTCCAAGTTGACCACACCGTGGAAGTTTCCTTCAAGATAGGCGCTTACGAAGATACTTTGGAGTGTGATGTGGTTCCAATGTCCGTTTGCCACCTCCTACTTGGTAGACCTTGGCAATTCGACCATGGCGTCAGACACAACGGTCGGACAAATCAATATAGCTTCAAGATGAAGGGCAAGCAATATGTGCTCCGACCAATGACTCCAAGTCAAGTCATCGCCGACAAACAAGCTTCATCCCATCATGGAGATAAAAGTGAGAGAGTGATCCACCTCAAAGAGAGTCAGTGCCACAAGCCAAAATGAGCGACTCCACGATGAGGGACATGAGAGATATAGTTCTTTTAGCCACCAAAAGAGATTTGAGGGATGTGAGTGAGATCCCATCGACCGTTCTTCACTATGTACTTGTGTGCAAAGATGACGTCGTTCGGACTAACCCTTCACAACATCTTCCTCTTGTGTTATCTCATTTGTTGCAGGAATTCAAGGATGTTTTCCCCGATGAGCTACCTCCAGGACTACCACCAAAACGAGGGATCGAACACCGCATCGACCTCATCCCCGGAGCACCGCTTCCTAACAAGGCTCCCTACCGTGTCAACCCCGAAGAAACAAAAGAAATACAAAGGCAAGTACAAAAAGTCCTAGATAAAGGGCATGTACGTGAGAGCTTGAGTCCTTGTGCGGTTCCGGTAATTCTAGTGCCTAAGCAAGATGGTAGTATGCGCATGTGTTCCGATTGCCGACCTATCAATGCTATCACCATTCGATACCGTCATCCCATTCCTCGCTTAGATGACATGCTAGATGAGCTTAGTGGTGCCACTGTATTTTCTAAGATTGACTTAAGAAGTGGTTACTACCAAATTCGCATACAAGAGCGTGACGAATGGAAAACCGCATTCAAGACTAAATTTGGTCTATATGAATGGTTGGTTATGCCCATGGGCTTATCCGAAGCACCGGGTACATTCATGCGTGTTATGCACTATGTTTTGCGACCACTCATAGGATATTGCGTTGTGGTATATTTTGATGATATTCTTGTCTTTAGCAAGTCTCCTGAGGAGCATGCTACACATGTTCGTGATGTTTTGCAAATCCTTCGGAAGGAACAACTCTATGCAAACATGGAGAAATGCACATATGGTGTTGAGAAGGTAGTTTTCCTAGGTTTTGTAGTATCTTCTAAGGGCGTTCATGTAGATGAAACTAAGGTTGATGCTATTAAAACTTGGCCAAACCAACGAATTTGCAACAAGTGCGTATTTTTCTAGGACTGGCCGGTTTCTATTGCCGTTTTGTCAAAGACATTATCACTATTCCATCACCTCTCCATGCTTTGATCAAGAAGAATGCACCATTTATTTGGGGTACTTCCCAAGACACCGCATTCCATGAACTTAAAAATTTGCTCACTCATGCACCTTTGCTTGCTTTGCCCAACTTTGATAAAACATTTGAAGTGCATTGTGATGCTAGTGGTAGTGGAATAGGTGGTGTGCTTATGCAAGAGAAGCGTCCTATCGCGTACTTTAGCGAGAAACTATCCGACGCTCAACTTAACTACCCTATCTATGACAAAGAATTGTATGCTTTGGTGAGAGTTTTGCATGTGTGGGAACACTATTTGCGACCTCATGAGTTTCTTATCCATACCGACCATGAAACGCTTAAGTACTTAAAAGGTAAAACCAAGTTGAACAAACGGCATGCCAAATGGAGTGAATTTATTGAGTCCTTCCCTTATGTAATCAAATACATTAAGGGTAAGGAAAACGTTGTGGCGGATGCCCTTTCCCGCAAATGCATGCTAGTTACTCAACTTGAATTGAATGTTGTTGGTTTTGAGCATATCAAAGATTTGTATGAGCATGATGTTTCTTTTGCTACTCCATATGCTAAATGTCAAGTGAAATATTCTTGGGAGAACTACTATATGAAAGATGGCTATCTTATGCGTGCTAACAAACTTTGTATACCCAAGTCTTATCTTCGTTTGTTGCTTTTGCAAGAGGCTCACGGTGGAGGACTTATGGGTCACTTTGGACGCGAAAAGACGTATGCCACACTCTCCAAAAAGTATTTTTGGCCCAAGATGTTTCGTGATGTTGCACGCTTCACCAATCGGTGCTCAACATGCCACAAAGCTAAGTCAAAAGCTCAATCCCATGTTCTTTATATGCCTCTTCCTATACCTTTCCAACCTTGGGAAGACATTAGTATGGATTTTGTGCTTGGCTTGCCACGAACTAAAAATGGCCATGATTCCATTTTTGTAGTTGTGGATCGATTTTCCAAAATGTCTCATTTCATTCCATGTCACAAGATAGACGATGCTTCACATATTGCCAATCTCTTTTGTAGGGACATCTTGCGGCTACATGGCGTCCCGAAGACCATTGTCTCAGATCGAGACCAAGCTCGGAATCAAGATTCTTTTCTCTTCGCCATATCACCCTCAAACCGATGGACAAACGGAGGTGACGAACCGGACGCTTTCTACCCTACTTCGCGTGTTGATCAAGAACAACATCAAGGAATATGAAGATTGCCTCCCCATCGCCGAGTACGCCTACAACCGCGCAAGTCACTCCACCACCGGCAAGTCTCCGTTCGAAGTGGTCTACGGCTTCAATCCTTTGTCCCCATTGGACATCCTACCTCTACCTCTCCAAGAGCGCGTCAACATGGACGCAAGTGCCAGGGCAAGCTACATCAAGAGGATGCATGAAGATACCCGACGCACGATTGAATGTCAAGTGGAACGCGTCACCAACAAGCGCAACATCAACAAGCACCCCATGGTGTTCCAGCCCGGTGATCTTGTGTGCCTTTGCAAGGACCGCTTCCCCAACGAACGCAAGTCAAAGCTACTCCCTCGAGCCGACGGTCCCTTCAAGGTGTTGGCACGCTACAACAACAATGCCTACAAGATCGACATACCACGCGAACGTGAGTGAAACCTTCAACGTCACGGATCTATCCCCTTTCCATGGTGATGAAGATCTTGATCCGAGGACGGATCTTCCCCAAGGGGGGGGGGAGATGATGCGGAGCATCCCAACATCATCCCCATGGACTCTTCACCATTGCATCAAGCCACAAAGGGACCCATGACTAGGGCCAGGGCACGCGCTATTGAGAACAAGGTGAAATCTCTCCTATATGATTCTCTCTTTGATGTTCATGGATCTTGGGTGCTACCTCAATCGGAGATCCTTTGCATGATCAGGTACAACGGGAATGAAGAAGGCCTAGAAGATGCTCGTGGTGAAGGACAAGTCCCCATGAGAACGGACATGCAAACGTTGGCAAGAACATCCTCCAGGTCTCGGACATCCGGCCAAGACCCCGGACATCCGGCCCCTGGAGATTGCACCACCACCAAGGGCCAGCGGCAGAAGCTACAGGCGCCGGACATCCGGCCCTAGATCGGACATCCGGCACCAGCCCAGATTTCCGACCGCCACTCCCGGAATTCCGGTGGCCCAATACCAGAACCGAGTGAAACACGACGCCTCCAGTCCGGACATCCCGCCCAAGCCCGGACATCCGGCCACTCCCACGCCCCGGACATCTGGCCTCCCCCCCAGAGATCCGGCGTGAGGCACCCGCGTCCACAGCTCTCTGACCAGCTTCAAGCCAGACATCCGGCCCGTGCACCGGACATCCGGCACCCCCGAGTCAGGCCGGACATCCGGCCCCTGGTCCGGCGCCTGCCTGCGCGCATGGACGGGCCCGAGGCCCATGTATCTCTCTCTCCCTTTCCCCCCTTCGTGGCTAGCACTATATAAACTCCTCTTCCCCTCTTTCTAGGGTTAGCTATTATTTATCAAACGACTTTGTTGAGCATACCTCCATCACTTCCTTCTCCCTAGGAGATTACCCTCCGTTGAGAGAAGATCCAAGCGATGCCAAGGCCCCTCTAAGGGAAGATCCCCTCGGGATTCAAGACCTCCTCCTCCGGAGCGACAAGACTATCGTTACTTGTATCCTTTTGTTGTTTGTGGACCGTGATACTCGTGTACTCGTGTGATTCTAGCGGATGTGTGATCGAAGGTTGTCCTTGAGTGTTTTATTTTCCTCTCGTGTTTCTCTTGTGTTCTTCGTGTTCCTCATGAGATCCCCTCCAATTCGTGAAAGATCAACGCACACGGGCGTGCCCCGTATCAGGAGCCTTGTTAGGAAGCGGTGCTCCAGGTATGAGGTCGATGCGGTGCTCGATCGCATGTTTTGGTGGTAGTCCCGGAGGTAGCTCATCGGGGAAAACATCTTGGAATTCCTATAACAACTTAGATAGCACAAGAGGAAGATGTTGTGAAGGGTTAGTCCGAACGATGTCATCTTTGCACTCAAGTACATAGTGAAGAATGGTCGATGGGCTCTCACTCACATCCCTCAACTCTCTTTTGGTGGCTAAAAGAACTATATCTCTCATGTCCCTCATCGTGGAGTCACTCAAGTTTGGCTTCTGGCACTCACTCTCTTTTAGGTGGATCACGCTCTCACTTTTGTCTCCACGATGGGATGAAGCATGTTTGTCGGCGATGATTTGACTTGGGGTCATAGGTCGAAGTACATATTGCTTGCCCTTCATCTTGAAGCTATAGTAATTTGTCCGACCGTTGTGGATGACGCCGCGGTCGAATTGCCACGGACGACCAAGGAGAAGGTGGCAAACGGACATTGGAACCACATCACAATTCAAAGTGTCATCATAAGCGCCTATCTTGAGGGAAACTTCCACGGTGTGTTCAACTTGGAGGGTGCCGGAATCACTTAGCCATTGGACCTTGTAGGGGCGAGGGTGCTTCTTCTTGACGAATTGTAGCTTGGAACAAAGGTCCTCACTTGCCAAATTGTGGCAACTTCCGCCGTCGATGATGACCTTGACGGATTTTCCTTGGATGCCCGCCTTGGTGTGGAAGATGTGGCAACGTTGGTCCTCGTCTTCTTGTTGTTGAAGCGTCAAAACCTTGGAGACAACGAGAGCGGGGCTCGGATCGTTGTCGCAAAAGATTTGTGAATCTTCATCTTCATTGACTTGACGAAGCATGGCCACGTGCTCCAATGCTTCCATCTCACCGTCACTCATAGAGTCATAGGTGCCATCGTCTTGAAGGATCATGGTGCCTTTTGTTGGACACTAATAAGTCTTGTGGCCTCGGCCTTGGCACGTGAAACACTTGATGGAGCTTGACTTGGCGGTAGCATCCTGTGTCGATGTAGAGGATGAAGCTCTCGATTTGTAGTTGCTTGTAGTAGGTCGGCATGACGAAGTCGTCTTGTCCTTGTAGCTTGACTTGTCGCCAGTAGTTGTAGTAGTTTTTGTAGTCGGAGGCGTCGGAGTTGTAATTGCTTGAGCACTTGAACCGTAGGTCTTGGAGGAGAACTTGGAGTACATGTTGTCATCTTGCACTTGGCGTTCCGTCTTGGTCGCTTGATGCACGAGCTCAAGTTGGTTGGAGTATGGTTGGAAGTCCGCAAAATTCTTGACTTGGTAGTTGAGACCATTCAAGAAGTGCGCCATTGTTTGCTCGTCATCTTCCTTGACATTGGCTCGGATCATTGCAATTTCCATCTCTTGATAGTACTCTTCTACGGACTTGGTGCCTTGCTTGAGTTGTTGTAGCCTCTTGAAGAGATCCCGGTTGTAGTGTGTAGGCACAAAACGAGCTCGCATGACATCCTTCATTTGGGATCAAGTGGTGATAGGCAGCTCACCTTTCTCTCTTCGTCGCTCAATCACTTGTTCCCACCAAATGAGAACATAGTCTTGGAACTCGAGTGAAGCCATGGCTATCTTCTTCTCTTCATCATAGTTGTGGAGGCGAAAGATCTTGTCAACTTTGAGTGCCCATGATAGGTAATCGTCGGGATTATTGCTTCCGTAAAACTTTGGCATTGTGAACTTGAGCTTGCCGAAGCGCTGTTCATCATTGTGGTGGTGATGCCGAAAACCTTGTCTTGGAGGTGGATCCCCATTGTCATTGTCTTGGGCATGTTGACAATGATCTTGTCCTTGCTCGTCTTCATCCTCGGGTTCGTCGCGATGAGCTTGAGGACGGCGACGAGGTGGACGCACTCGGTTGCGCCTTTCTTGGTGCTCCTCTTGGCGATTGGCTTCTTCTTGTCGTTGTCGACGAAGTTCTTCTTGTCGTTCATGGCGAAGTGCTTCTTCCTCAAGACGTGCTTGACGGTTTCGTTCATTCAAAGCATGAGTTGGTTCACGGAGTGCTTGTTGGGCTTCGAGCGCTTGTTCTTCACGAAGGCGTATTTCTTCCTCACGGCGTTGATGTTGGTGTTCTTGTTCCAATGCTTCTTGTTCTTGTTGGTGACGCCGAGCACGCCCGCGAAGTCGATCTTGTAGTCCATTGCCATGGAAGGGATTGTCTGAAGCTTGACGTTGGCGGCCTTGGTGTGAACTTGGACCTGAGCGGTCATCTCGATGATGGGAACACGGTCGAGGTGGACTCTCGCCGTAAGAGTACTTCGATGAGTGACGACTTGTGTGGCGCTGTCCGGACGATGTAGATGTAGAAGAAGCGCGCTTGACCATCAAGGCATGAATTTCCTCCATTTGTCTTGAGAGCTTGGTGTCGAGGTAGTCCCTTGTTCGCACTTCAGATTCACGAACGTCGGTGGTGAGTTGCTCGATGCGGTCGTTCAAGATGTCATGCGATTGGCCCATTGCCTTTTGCACACCGAAGAATTGCATTTTGGCGACATAGGTGGTTTCGTCATCTTCTTGCTCCTCAAATGTCGGGTTGTGGATGCTTGACCTATCCATATCACTCAAGTAGATATAAGTGGAAGAGTGAAAGACAATACCAAATACCGTTCCGTAAGTTGAAAATGGATCAAGCACTCAATGTGCTAATGTGGAAGTAGTAGAATTGGTACAGGAGATTGGTCGTCTCACAACAAGTAAAGCTTATGGAGTGGCTCGGTTAGGACAAGTGGCACAAAATTCAAGCAAATGAGATTCAAGATATTGTAAGTGTTGGGAAAGATTCACAAAATAGCAATGCAAAGCAAATAGATCAAAAGCTATGAGGTACTAGGGGCACACACACAGATAGATAAATGGGATCCGCGCAACCAAGGAATGAGCACTAGATGTGATGCCACGGAAAGCTCGTGTTGCACGGATACAAGAGAGACAAATAGCTTGATTGCTAAAATGGGCTAGATACGCGCTTGTGCATCAACCTATGAGAGTAACGTGCCTTCTTCAATCCCAAATATGCCACGTGTGGATGTGATGAGGACATCCCTACTAATAATACACCCACATTCCCACCAGCTACACATATTGGACCAGTTACTAGAGCCCGCGCACGCCAACTAAATTATCAGGTACTTTCGTTTCTTGGAAATCCTTCTAATGTTCATGAACATATGATGCTGCCTAAATTAGATACTTTTGTTTTACTTATGAATGAAGGACCTAGCATGGACAAGAAGGATGGCCATTGGAGCGGGATTAAGCATGGAGAAGAAGGTGCGCGCACAGGAAGGAACAATGGACTTACCAGTGGTGATTTTCGCACTTTGAAGCCACCATAAGGAGTGCTTGGAGGCTTGGACGAAATATACAACATGCCTCTTGACGTGTGCCTCTTGTACCTGTCGTACCACGGCAACAACATCGGCCGAATTTTGCAGGACGAGCGCGACGTGTGCCTCTTGACCAAGACCAGAATTCTGGTGCCGTTGCTACTCCTGAGATTTCTGTGGCTGCTGCTGCTACTATTGATCAGGATGCGGATTATGATGGTGATTACGATGATGAGGGAGAGGTTGCTCTAGATCAGCCCCAGGGGTAACCACCACCACACGCACCAGGTCGTCCACATGGCTACATTCGCAACGGTAGGTCTCAACCACCCCCTCAGGTACGGGATCATGACCATCTTCCTAAACTTAAATTGAATATTCCGACATTTGAGGGTAGATATGTTCCTGATATATATCTTACTTGGGAATTAGAAATAGAATAATGTTTTACTTGCTTACAATTTCCAGAGACGTGTTGCTGCTGTTGTTTGTGCATTCACTAGTTTTGCTTGTGTTTGGTGGTCTGAACATTGTAGAATACATCATGATAATATCCCTACTAATTGGGCTGCTTTGAAAACTGCTATGCGTAATCGTTGGGTTCCACCATATTATCAACGTGAATTGCTTCAAAATTTGCAGTGTTTAAGACAAGGAAAAAATTCTGTAGAGGAATATTTTCAGGAATTACAAACTGGCATGATTAGAAGTGGAATTGTTGAGGAGAATGAAGCTATGCTTGCATGTTTTAAGGGTGGGTTAAATAGAGAGATTCAGACTATTCTAGAGTATGAGTATAACACTATCACTCGTTTATTCCATCTTGCTTGCAAAGCTGAACGTGAAGTGTAGGATCGATAGGCAATGGGGAGAACTAATTTTTCTGCAGGTCGAGCTTCATCATGGACACCACGTGCATCATCTACTTCAACACGTCCTACCACAACACCACTTACTTCAACCGCCAACTCCAACAGAGATACAAGGAAACAGACACCGCCACCAGCCTCCAGCAAGGGCAGACCTTCGGGGCCTGCACAACGCTCTTTTTCATCCATGGCATCTACAGGGCAAACACATGAGGTTATTTGTCTTCGTTGCAAGGGTGGAGGTCACTATGCGAGAGAATAGCCTTCCAAGCGTGTGATGATTGTTACTGAGGATGGTGGATATGCGTCCGCTAGTGATTATGATGAGGAGACTTTGGCTCTTATTGCAAGTGAAGAACAGGGTGCCGAGGATACTGAAGAAGAGACACACTACATGGCTGCTGACTATGCTGACAGGTATGAAAGTTTAGTTGCTCAACGTGTTCTGAGTGTGCAGGTTACAGAGGCTGAGCAAAATCAGAGGCACAACTTGTTCCATACAAAGGGAGTTGTGAAGGAGCGTTTTGTTCGCGTTATCATCGATGGAGGGAGTTGCAACAACTTGGCTAGCATGGAGATGGTGGAGAAGTTGTCTCTAACCACCAAACCACATCCTCATTCTTATTACATCCAACGGTTCAACAACAGTGGCAAGGTTAAGGTAACATGTACTATTCGTGTGCAATTTAGCATTGCTACATATTCTGATTATGTTGATTGTGATGTGGTGCCCATGCAAGCATGCTCCGTTTTACATGGTAGACCATGGCAATTTGATTAAAAAATTGTACACCATGGTAGGACAAATCAGTATACTCTTGTTCATAAGGATAAAAATATAACTTTGCTTCCGATGTCTCCTGAACATATTATGAAAGATGACATTGCTAGAGCTAGTAAAGCAAAACAGGAGAAAAATAAGAGTGAAAATCAGATTGTGGCAAAGGAATTTGAGCATCATAATAAGACTAATAAACCATCATCTAGTGTTGTTTCTGAAATAAAAATTAAAGAGTGGATGTTTACTTGCTACTAAATCTGATATTACAGATTTGGATGTTACTACATCTGTTTGCTATGCTTTTGTGTGGAAAGAGGCTTTATTTTCATTCGAGGACGTGCCTACCTCTTTGCCTCCTGCTGTTACTAACATCTTGCAGGAGTTCGTCGACGTCTTTCCACAAGACGTGCCACCGGGATTACCACCTATTAGAGGGATTGAGCATCAGATTGAGTTAATTCCCGGTGCATCGCTACCCAACCGTGTGCCATACCGTACAAATCCAAAGGAGACGAAGGAGATTATGCGTCAAGTACAAGAGCTACTCGACAAAGGTTATATACGTGAATCCCTTAGTCCTTGTGCTGTTCCTATTATTCTAGTGCCAAAAAAGGATGGTATATCGCGTATGTGTGTGGATTGTAGAGGCATTAATAATATTACTATTCGTTATCATCATCCTATTCCTAGGCTAGATGATATGCTTGATGAATTAAGTGGCTCTACAATTTTCTCCAAAGTTGATTTGCGTAGTGGATACCATCAAATTCGTATGAAATTGGGAGATGAATGGAAAAACAGCATTTAAAACTAAGTTTGGATTATATGAGTGGTTAGTCATGCCTTTTGTGTTAACTAATGCACCTAGCACTTTCATGAGATTAATGAACGAGGTTTTACGTGCTTTCATTGGACGATTTGTGGTAGTCTACTTTGATGATATACTAATTTATAGGAGATCTTTAGAGGAACACTTGGATCATTTGCGTGCTATTTTTATTGCTCTACGTGATGCACGTTTGTTTAGTAGCCTTGGGAAGTGCACCTTTTGCACCGACCGAGTATCTTTTCTTGGCTATGTTGTTACTCCACAGGGAAATGAAGTTGATAAAGCCTAGATTGAAGCTATTAAGAGTTGGCCGTAGCCCAAAACGGTCACACAAGTGAGGAGTTTTCTTGGACTCGCTGGTTTCTATAGGTGTTTTGTGAGGGATTTCAGCACCATTGTTGCACCTCTAAATGAGCTTACAAAGAAGGATGTGCCTTTTGTTTGGGGTACCGCACAGGAAGAAGCCTTCACAGTATGGAAAGATAAGTTAACACATGCTCCATTACTCCAACTTCCTGATTTTAATAAGACTTTTGAGCTTGAACCTGATGCTAGTGGAATTGGATTAGGTGTGTTATTACAAGATGGTAAACCTGTTGCATACTTTTCTGAAAAATTGAGTGGGCCTAGTCTGAATTATTCTACTTATGATAAGGAATTATATGCTCTTGTTTGGACTTTGGAAACATGGCGACATTATTTATGGCCCAAAGTATTTGTTATACATTCTGATCATGGATCTTTGAAACATATTAAAAGTCAAGCAAAACTGAACCGTAGACATGCTAAATGGGTTGAATTCATCGGGACTTTCCCTTATGTCATTAAACACAAGAAGGGTAAAGAAAATGTTATCGTTGATGCTTTGTCTCGTCGTTATACTATGCTTTCACAACTTGACTTTAAAATATTTGGTTTGGAGACCATCAAAGATCAATATGTGCATGATGCTGAATTTAAAGATGTGTTGGAGAATTGTAAAGAAGGGAGAACATGGAAGAAGTTCGTCATTAATGATGGATTTGTCTTTCGTGCTAACAAGCTATGCATTCTAGCTAGCTCCGTTCATATTTTGTTGTTACACGAGGCGCATGGAGGAGGATTAATGGGATAGTTTGGCGTGAAGAAGATGGAGGACGTACTTGCTACACATTTCTTTTGGCCAAATATGAGATGGGATGTTGAGCGTTTTGTTGCTCGCTGCACTACATGTCAAATAGCTAAGTCACGACTCAATCCACATGGTTTATATATGCCTGTACCTAGTGTTCCTTGGGAGGATATATCTATGGACTTTGTTTTAGGTTTACCTCGAACAAAGAAGGGGAGGGATAGCATATTTGTTGTCGTGGATAGATTTTCGAAAATGGCACACTTTATACCATGTCATAAAAGTGATGATGCTGCTAATGTTGCTGATTTGTTCTTTCGTGAAATTATTCGCTTGCATGGTGTGCCAAATACAATTGTTTCATATGGTGATGCTAAATTTCTTAGCCAGTTTTGAAGTAGTGAAATTATTCGCTTGCATGATGTTTATGGGCTAAGTTGGGGACTAAACTACTTTTTAGTACTACATATCACCCCCAAACTGATGGTCAAACTGAAGTAGTGAATAGATCATTGTCTACTATGCTTAGCGCTCTTTTGAAGAATAACCTGAAAATGTGGGAAGAATGCTTGACTCATATTGAATTTGTTTATAACCGTTCGCTGCATTCTACTACTAAGATGTGCCCTTTTTTAGTCATGTATGGTTTCTTACCTCGTGCACCTATTGATTTGTTGCCTCTTCCATCTTCGGAGAAGGTTCATTTTGATGCTAAAGAACAAGCTGAATTGATATTAACGATGCATGAGTTAACTAAGGAGAACATTGAGCATATGAATGCTAAATATAAACTTGCTGGAGATAAGGGTAGAAAACATGTTGTCTTTGCACCTGGAGATCTTGTTTGCTTACATTTGCATAAGGATAAGTTTCCTGAATTGCGCAAGTCAAAGCTAATGCCACGTGCTGATGGTCCTTTTAAGATGTTAGAGAAATAAATGATAATGCTTATAAACTTGAGCTGCCTGCAGATTTTGGGGTTAGTCCCACTTTTAACATTGCAGATTTGAAGCCTTATTTGGGTGAGGATGATGAGCTTCCGTCGAGGACGACTTCAGTTCAAGAAGGGAAGGATGATGAGGACATCCTTACTAATGTTACACCCACATCCCCACCAGCTACACATATTGGACCAGTTACTAGAGCCCGCGCACTCCAACTAAATTATCATGTACTTTCGTTTTTTGGAAATCCTTCTAATATTCATGAACATATGATGCTGCCTCAATTGGATACTTTTGTTTTACTTATGAATGAAGGACCTAGCATGGAAAAGAAGGATGGCCATCGGAGAGGGATCAAGCATGGAGAAGAAGGTGCGCGCGCAGGAAGGAACAATGGACTTTCAAGTGGTGATTTTCGCACTTTGAAGCCACCATAAAGAGTGCTTGGAGGCTTGGACGAAATATACAACATGCCACTACATAAGTTTCGTCCATAGGCTATTATAGGTGCTGCGTCACCTTATTTTTGGACCAGACAAAGGCGTCACAGAGCCCCACTTTCATCAATAAAGCTTTCCTCTTATATTCGCAATATCCACATTGCAATTTCAGTTTCTTGATTGTTCTTCGTTTGCATGCAGGAAATAAACACTCGTGGTCAGGTTGATCGTGCTCCTGCGTGGTCAATAACCTCTCGGAGTTGGTTTTAGCGATTGCTAAGGCGCGACGTCTTCACACGTTCGTAGTCGGATCGTCAAAGTCTACTCCACCAAAAACGATAGCCACTATCCCATCGAAAGACAGGGACAACCTTGCCTTTATCAGGACGAGTATGCAAAATGGCTCAATGCTATCGCTATTGCTTACAAGGTCTTTTCTATCTTCTCTTTTGCTTAAAAGCTTTTTTTTTCAAAGTTTGATGTTCGAGCCGAGATATGAGACAAGTATGATGTTTATGCACGGGAGAGACTTATGGCACAATGCCGATATGAAGATGTACTAGAACAAGTCACACTATGGTGCACAAGTAATGTGGCCCGGCAATTCTCAACTTGCTAGTCTCAATGGGTAAGCTACGCAAAAGGCTCGAAGCAATCAATGTAATGGCAAGGTATGGACAAAGATGTCGTCGAGGTTACCGTCCTTGCTTACGGTTGTTGTGCCAATAGGAGAAGTGGCCGATGTCGATGTCGAGGACGGAGCGATGATGCGTGGCGGTGATGTTGAAATAGTAACGTCCCTAATTAGCCGAAACACCTTAGGAAACGGAAACCACAACGCAAATCTCAAAAACAAATGAGGAGGCAAATGGCGGAAGGGAATATGTGGTGGTGATAGAAAAAACAGCAAAAATGAAGGATGCTGGACCCCTCTGGATAGCCCGTGCGCATGGGGTCTTTTTGAGCCCGTGTGCACGGGCTGGTTAGAAACTTTCATGGGGGCCCGTGTGCACGGGGTCTGGGGCCCGTGGGCATGGGTTGGCTGAAAAATTGGCGAAAATTTCTAGAAATCGGTGGGGAGAAGAAAATTTTTGGGGAATTGTTTGGATAGGAAGTTAGATCCACTTGCTAGGCATGTATTCCATGGATCAAAACCAACAAAAACTCACGAGAATCAAGAATTGCAAAAAATTTGGTATGGCTATTTTTGTGGGGATTTTTGAATTGGGACATTTTCAAACAAAATTAGGCTAGAAAACGAAGAGGGGAGGCTCCAAATTCGTGATCAATGTGGCTCTTGATACCAAGATGATACGGGCACGCTCGTGTGCGTCGATCTTTCACGAATTGGAGGTGGATTTGGGGATGAACACAAAGAACACGGAGTAAAACGTGGGGAAATCACAAGAGAGAACACAAACACTCAAGACACAATCTCCAATTACATATCCAGTAAATCCACAAGAACACATGAGTCTCGGAACGAGTTCAACGAATGGATACAAGTACCGGTAGCTTCCACTCCAAAGGTGGGTCTAGAAATCCACTAGGGATCTTCCCTTGTAGGGGCCTTGGCATCCACAAGGATCTTCTCATGGAGAGGTCATCTCCAAAGAGATGAGGAAAGTTAATGGAGCTATGCTCTACAAATCTCTAGCATAATCTAACCCTAACAAATGACCCATGGTCCAAATAGATAGGTAGCAGGAGCTAGGGGACGATGTGGAGGCGAGATGGGCCGAAACCCTTGGGCTGGCCTGGAAGGCCCGTGTGCACGGCCTAAGTAACCCCCGTGCGCATGGGGGTCCCGTGGGCACGGTACACGCCCGTGGGCACGGGGTGTCCAGCGAAGGGCCCGTGCGCACGGGGTGTCCAGGGACTTCGGATACCTCCGTGCACATGGGGTCTTCTGGGCCTGTGCGCACGGGGTAGTCTGGAGCTAGGCTTCTTGGCTGCAGCTTGGACTCCGTCTTCCGTGCTTCTTGACGTTCCTCCTCTTGGCCTTGTTCAACCTTCCTAGTCCTTCCTTGGGTGCTCTCCTCGTGCCTAATGATGTATAGGGTTTCGTTGTGAGGTAGCATCCAAGTTTCGTTGATATCCACATGTATCTGGAAGAGGAGGGAGTTCACCTTTGTTTCGATGCACAAGCTCGAGCTCTAGTCAGAGGTCCACTTGGTGCTTGTAGTGGTAGTGTAGATTCCATGGGGATGATGGTGGGATGCTCCGCATCACTCCACATCCAAGACAAGGATTTCGGCCTCACCACCACAACGATGAACAACGCTTTGGCAAGCTCAAGTTCACAATGCCAAAGTTCTCCGGAAGAAATGATCCCGAAGATTCCCTCTCATGGGCGCTAAAAGTTGACAAGATTTTCCGTCTCCGCAACTCTGACGAGGAGAAGAAGATAGCCATGGCTTCAATCGAGTTCCAAGACTGTGTTCTTATTTGGTGGGAACAAGTGATTGAGCGAAGAAGAGAAAGAGGTGAACCTGATAGAGGCGAGGGGCCCGATCTGTCGATGAGATGATAACTATCGATTTAGTGGAGACGACCTTGACGATTCGACTACAATCGTGCACGACGTTGCGCCTTAGCAATCGCTAAACCAACTCCAAGAGGTTATTGGCCATGCCGGAGCGCGATCAACCCGACCACGAAGGTCCATTCCTGCAAGCAATCGAAGAACAAGCAAGAATATGATAATGCAATCTGAATATTGCGAATATAGATGAAGTATTGATAAGGGTGGGGTTCGAAAGCGGTCTTACTCTGGTCGTTGGACACAAACGAAGTACACGAAGTTGCAATGGCTAACTTTTAACTAAACAAAACCCAAAGAAAAAGCGGGTAGATTGATCTACTTATATAGGAGCATGGGGTGGCGGCCAAGGAGGTGGGAGGACGTCCCAAGGAAGCCTAAAACTAACCCTAGGTCGTACAAGGCCCATGGGCCCAAGTGGAGGTGATGCAACACCTTTGGACTTGTAGTTTGACTCGGATTTTGCTGCAGCATCAGATTGTTTCATCAATATCTACACTCTCCGGACGAATTTAAAGGTGAATACAATTGGGCGAGAACGTGCATGAAATCTACTTTCCAACAAAAAAAAATCACCCAATTAGGAGTCAGGATGAAAAGGTTGTTGACATTTTTATACACGTATGTCTGTGGAGTCCGAATCTGAGTCCAGAACGTGGGAAACTTGGACTCTATCTTCTCTTTGGCTAAAAGTGACGTGAGAGAACTTCTTGAACATCACCTAATTATTTCCTTTGACGTGAGAGGACCTCTTTGATACGGGGCACACCCGTGTAGGTCGACCTTTCCACACTTAAAGGGGGAAGAAGGGAGAAATCACAAGAGAAAACACGAACACAAGGAAGATCTCCGATCACACATCCGCTAAAACCACTCAAGCACACAAGATACAAAATTCCAAAGTCAAACAAGCGATACAAGGTAACCGATAGTCGTCTCACTCCATGGAGATGAGGTCTTGATATCCCGTGAGATCTTCCCTAGAAGGGGCCTTGGCATCCAACTCAAATCTTCTCTCGAGGAGGTGGTCAACTCCGTGGGAGAAGGAGGTAGATGGAGCTATGCTCAACAATATCAAATGCTAAACATAAGCTAACCCTAATTCGGGGGCGGAGGAGGAGTATATATAATGCTAGGGACAAAGGGGGTAAGTGGGAGAGATACATGGGCCTCGGGCCCGAGTGCTATCGCGCTGGGAGGCCGGAAGTTCCGGGCCGGTTCCGGGCAGGGTCCGGGCTGAACAGAGAGTTGGCGCCGTCTTCGGAGGCTAGGCTGAGCGGGGGGCGGAAGTTCCGGGCCGACCGGAAGTTTCGTGGTCCGAAGGTTCCGGGCGAGGGTCCGGGCCGGTTCCGGGCTATCCAGAGAGTTTGCACTCCTGGAATCGGCCCTGGGTCGATGGTGGGCCAGAAGTTTCGGGCGGGCCAGAAGTTCCAGGCTGTCCAGAGAGTTGCCCTTGGTGCTTGACTCCTGTTCTTCGAGCGGTTCTTCTTCTTTCACCTCCGACCTTCGGTGGCGTCGATGTACCTGAGTATGCACAGAGTCTCTGTATGAGGTAGCATCAAAGTTCCATGAGTATGAAATGAAGAGTCGCAAAGGAGAGAAGTCACCTCGTTTCCAATAGCGCGTGCACGAGCTCTAGTCATTGGTCCTTGCATAGCTTGAGGTGTTGGTGATGGATCCATGGGGGTGATCATTGGATGCTTCGCATCATCTCCCCCCCCCCCTTGGGGAAGATCCGTCCTCGAATCAAGATCTTCATCACCATGGAAAGGCGAGAGGTCTTTGACGTTGAAGATGTCGCTCACATTGTACTTGTCGCGTGGAATGTCAATCTTGTAGGCATTGTTGTTGTAGTGTGCCAACACCTTGAAGGGGTCGTCGACTCGAGTAAGTAACTTGGACTTGCGCTAGGCGGGGAAGCGATCCTTGCGATGGTGGAGCCATACAAGGTCACCGGTCTTGAACACCATGGGGTTCTTGTTGAGGTTGCGCTTGTTGGTGACGCGTTCCAGTTGACGTGCGATCGTACTCCGTGTATCCTCATGCATCTTCTTGATGTAGCTTGCCCTTGCACTTGCATCCATGTTGACGCGCTCTTGAAGTGGTAGATGAATGATGTCCAATGGGGACAAAGGTTTGAAGCCATAGACCACTTCGAAGGGAGACTTGCCGGTGATGGAGTGACTTGCGCGATTCTATGCGTACTCGGCGATGGGGAGGCATTCTTCCCATTCCTTGATGTTCTTCTTGAGCAACATGCGTAGGAGAGTAGATAGCGTCCGGTTCGTCACCTCCGTTTGTCCATCGGTTTGTGGGTGATAGGCCGAAAAGAATAGAAGCTTGATTCCGAGCTTGGCGCATAGGGTCTTCCAAAAGTAGCTTAGGAACTTGACGTCGCGATCCGAGACAATGGTCTTGGGGATGCCATGTAGTCGCAAGATGTCCCTACAAAAGAGATTTGCAATATGTGAAGCATCGTCTATCTTATGACATGGAATGAAATGAGCCATTTTGGAAAAACGATCCACAACGACAAAAACAGAATTGTGGCCATTTTTTGTTCGTGGCAAACCAAGCACAAAGTCCATACTATTCCCAAGGTTGGAAAGGTATAGGAAGAGGCATGTAAAGACCGTGGGATTGAGCTTTAGACTAAGCTTTGCGGAATGTAGAGCATCGGTTTGTGAAGCGTGCAACATCACGAAACATCTTGGGCCAATAGTACTTGTTGGATAGTGTGGCATACGTCTTGTCACGTCCAAAGTGACCCATAAGTCCTCCACCATGAACCTCTTGCAAAAGCAACAAACGAAGAGAAGACTCGGGTATACAAAGTTTGTTAGCACGCATAAGATATCCATCTTTCATGTAGTAGTTCTCCCAACAAGGTTTCACTTGGCACTTAGCATAAGGAGTAGCAAAAGAAACATCATGCTCATACAACTCTTTGATGTGCTCAAAACCAATAACATTCAATTCAAGTTGAGTAACTAGCATAAATTTGTGGAAAAGAGCATCCGCCACAACGTTTTCCTTACCCTTAATGTATTTGATGACATAAGGGAAATACTCAATAAATTCACTCCATTTAGCAAGCCGTTTGGTCAATTTTGTTTGACCCTTAAGGTACTTGAGTGTTTCATGATCGGTATGAATAGCAAACTCATGAGGTCGCAAATAATGTTTCCACACATGTAAAACTGTCACCAAAGCATACAATTCTTTATCATAGATTGGATAGTTAATGATATGGGACACACCCGTGTGTGTCGTTCTTTCACGAATTGGACGTGGATTTGTGAATGAACACGAAGAACACGAAGAACACGAGGGGGAAATCACTAGAGAAATACTCAAGAACAAGTCCAATCACACATCCACTATGCTCACATACACACAAGATCCACAAGGGTACAAGAACAACAAAGGGAAAGAGGATATGATACGGGGCACGCCCGTGTGCGTCCATCTTTCACGAATTGGAGGTGGATTTGCGATTGAACACGAAGAACACGAAGAACATGAGGGGGAAATCACAAGAGGAAAACACTCAAGGACAGACTCCGATCACACATCCACTAGAATCACACGAGTACATAAGTATCACGGTCCACAAACAACCAAAGGATACACATAACGGTAGTCTTGTCGCTCCGGAGGAGGAGGTCTTGAATCCTGAGGGGATCTTCCCTTAGAGGGGACTTGGCATCACTCCGGATCTTCTCACGTAGACGGGAATCACTCCACGAGGGAAGGGAGATAATGGAGCTAAGCTCAACAAGTGTATTTGCTAAACCTAAGATGACCCTAGGAAGAGGAGGATAAGGAGTTTATATAGTCCTAGGCAAAACGAAGGGGTACATGGGCCAAAGCCCGCGGGCCTGTGCGCAGACATGGTCCGGACGTCCGGACGCGGTCAGACGTCCGAGGCTTCACGGCGGTCCGGACGTCCGGAGGTGGCCGGTCGTCCGAGGTTTCGGCTCTGGATCAGGGTCTTCGGATTTCCGTGGCACGTCGGACGTCCGGGGCCCGGTCGTCCGGAAATCTTCGGACTTCCGAGGATTCGGTGCGGGTGCCGGGGCGTCGGATTTCCAGACGGGTCCGGTCGTCCGGGTGCTGGGGCGTGTCGGGCGTCCGGGCGTGGTCGGTCGTCCGAGCGCTGGAGCATCCTGGAGTCTCCTGGCGAGGTCGGTCTTCAGGCGCCGGACGTCCGAGGCTGTCTGGACGTCCGAGAGCTGGGCCTTGTCAGCAGCTTCTCCCTTTTCCATCCAAGCATCTTCTCCATTTCCATTGTACCTGATCATGCAAAGGGTCTCCGATTGAGGTAGCATCCAAGTTCCATGCATACCAAAGAGAGAACCATATAGGAGAGATGTCACCTTGTGTTCAATGGCACGTGCCCGGGCTCTAGTCATGGGTCCCTTTGTAGCTTGATGTGATGGTGTAGAGTCCATGGGGATGATGGTGGGATGCTCCGCATCAGGATACATGGTAGAGTTCATCCCAAATCCCATAGGGAGATGAGGCCTTGGAATCCCGGAGGATCTTCCCGTGCAAGGGGCCTTGACATGCACTAGGGGTCTTCTCTCATAGAGGCATCTATTCCATGGGAGAGGTAGTGGAAGGAGCAAAGGCTCATCTATCTATGAGCTAAATCATTGCTAACCATAAAATGGAGGTTGGGTGGAGTATATATAGTGCTAGCCCACGAAGGGGTAAGTGAGAGCGATACATGGCTCTTTGGCCCGCGGCTGCCCGCACAGGGGCCGGATGTCCGGGCCGAGGGGCCGGATGTCCGGGGCTTCATGGGGGTGCCGGATGTCCGAGCTGTGGAGGACGGATGTGATGCGGAGCATCCCATGGTCATCCCCATGGACCCATCTCCTACAAGGCAAGCTCCAAAGGGTCCTACGGAGACACTCGGAGTGAAGGCCAAGCCCCCACGAAGACGGACGACAAAGATCATCAAGTGGACGCGCGCAAAGTCTACAGCGGCCGGACATCCGGCACATGGCCCAGACATCCGGCGCCTGAAGACCCGCCTGCACCAAGGCAGGGCTGGCCAAGCTATAGGGACCGGACATCCGGCCCCGGCCCGGAAATCCGGCCTTCGCCCCGGAAATCTGGCTCGAAGACACTAGAACCCTATGCCCTCTGATCAGCTCGAGCCCGGACATTCGGCCCAAGCCCGGACATCCGGCGACTCCCGAAGCCCCGGACATCCTGCCTCCACCCCAGACATCCGGCATGAGGCACCCGCATCCACGGCCCTTTGACTAGCTCCAGGCCGGACATCCGGCCCATGCCCCAGACATCCGGCACCCCCGTAACTGGCCAGACATGCGGCCCCTGGCCGGACATCTGGCGCCTGTGTGCGCGCATGGACGGGCCCTAGGCCCATGTATCTCCCTCTCACTTCCCCCTTCATGGGCTAGCACTATATAAACACCTTCCCCTCCTCTCTCTAGGTTTAGCTTATGTTTAGCATTGGATATTATTGAGCATAGCTCCATCTACCTCCTTCTCCCACGGAGTTGACCACCTCCATTGAGAGAAGATCCGAGTTGGATGCCAAGGCCCCTTCTAGGGAAGATCCCACGGGATATCAAGACCTCATCTCCACGGAGTGAGACGACTATCGGTTACCTTGTATCGCTTGTTTGACATTGGATCTTTGTATCTTGTGTGCTTGAGTGGATTTAGCGGATGTGTGATTGGAGATCTTCCTTGTGTTCGTGTTTTCTCTTGTGATTTCTCCTTCTACCCCCTCCAAGTGTGAAAAGGTTGACCTACACGGGCGTGCCCCGTATCATATTGGTATCATGAGCCTCGTTGATTCACACCTTGGAGTCCACCCCCCACTTTCTAGCCTATTTTCTTTTGTTTTTAACCTAATTTCGAAAATCCCCACAAAAATAGCCATACCAAATTTTCTTGGATTTCCTCGATTTGAGGAGATTTTATTGATTTTGATCCTTGGATTTCGTTGTGGACAGGTAGATCTAGCTTTTCCCCACCATCCCATCATTTTCCACCACCAAATCGCCCCATTTTTGCCGAATTTCTTCGTGTTCATCCTCTAGTTCATAGGGATCCTGAGATTGGATCTGTATTCGGGAGGCCCGGACATCCGGCCCGCCGAAAATCCGGCCCAGTAGCCCAGACATCCGGCCCCTGGAGAACAGCAAATCTGTTTTGCTTCCAATTTTGACATATTTGGTCCTTTTCCACAATTTCTTCCGCAACCTTCCACCATTTCTTCTGCACCCCATTTGCATTTGAGATTTCGGGTCGCGAGATCGCCACTTCCTAAGGTGTTTCGGCTAATTAGGATTGGTTCTTCATCGGCATCGCCGCTCATCATCGCTTCGGATCGTTGCCAACCACCTCTACATTGACACTTCACCATAAGCAAGGACGGTAACAGCGATGAAACTCTTGAGTCAACACTTGCCATTGCATTGTTACCCTGAGCCTATTTGCGTTACTTGCCTATCGAGACTAGCCATTGAGTATTGCCGGGCTACGCTACTTGTGCACTTAGTGATACATACTCCGCATAGCTTCAATTGCGTGCATATATCTTAGTATCATTTTGGTATTAGTATCTTTTGTGTTCAAGTAGTACCCGCATACATAATTGCTATCTTGGTCTGCACGTCCTGCATTGTGACCATACAAAACATCATTGCAAAAGAAATGAGAAGCAAAGATTTTAAGCAAGAGCAAAAGAGCAAAGAGCAAAAGAGCAATAGCATCGCAAGCTTCGCATAGCATACTTGATCATCTTGGATCACTTGAGCGAGTGACACATGCCTCATACATACATAGCAAGTCGGGCATAAGTAGACGACACATTTTGTTTCTTATAGGTTGTGCACAAGTTCGTATCACGCCCATTTGAGCAATCGTGCTAGCGTCTCTCTAGTGTTCTGCAACATGAGCGTTTTCCGTGGATTCCACATTTTGGCTTATCCTTAGTTGCACGACCCCAATTTTCTTCCGTGTGTGTGTTTCCGTGTATACTCATTGCTATTGATCTACAGTGTCTCATTTGCGAATTTACGAATCTCTTTCAACATTATTGAATCTTATCTTATGGATTGCTTGAAATTTGTGCCCCTATCCTCACCGAGCTCCTCCATAAGCCTTATTTGTGTAGGTGTGAGAAGGACGATCTTCGGTACCAATTCTACTACTTCCACATTTGCACATCGAGTGATCTTTGATCCATTTTCAAACTTGTGGACCGGTACTTGATATAGTCGTCTCATTCTTCCACTTATATCTACTTGAGTGTTGTTATGGATAGGTCAAACATCCACAACCCGACATTTGAGGAGCAAGAGGATGACGAAACCACCTTCGTCACCAAGATGCAATTCTTCGGTGCGCAAAAGGCAATGCGCCAATCGCATGACGCTTTGAATGACCGCATCGAGCACCTCTCCACCGACGTTCACAAATCCAAGTGCGAACAAGGAACTACCTTGACACCAAGCTCTCAAGCCAAATGGAGGAAATTCACGCCTTGATGGTCAAGCATGCTTCTTCCACATCTACATCGTCAAGGAGGCGCAACTCAAGTCGTCACTCATCGGAGTACTCTTCCGGCGAGTCCACCTCGAGCACGTGCTCATGACCGTGATGACCACTCTGATCCAAGTTCACACCAAGGCCGCCAACATCAACCTTTGGACAATCCCTTCCATGGCAATGGGCTACAAGATTGACTTTGCGTGCGTGCTCGGCGTCACCAACAAGAACAAGAAGCATTGGAACGAGAACGCCAACAACAACGCCATGAGGAAGAACTACGCAACCGCAAAGAACAAGCGCTAGAAGCCCAACATGCACTCCGTGATGCTACTCGTGCGTTGGAGGAACGCAACCGTCAAGCAAGACAAGAACACGAAGAACTTTGTCGACAACGACAAGAAGAAGCCAATCGCCAAGAGGAGCACCAAGAAAGGCGCAACCGAGTGCGTCCACCTCGTCATCGTCCTCAAGCTCATCAGGACGAACCCAAGCATGAAGACGAGCAAGGCCAAGAACAACGTCGACAAGCCCAAGACGTTGAGGATCCACCTCCAATACAAGGATTTCGGCATCAACACCAAAACGATGAACATTGCTTCGGCAAGCTCAAGTTCACAATGCCAAAGTTTTCTGAAAGCAATGATCCCGAAGATTACCTATCATGGGCACTCAAGGTTGACAAGATCTTTCGCCTCCACAACTATGATGAAGAGAAGAAGATCGCCATGGCTTCACTTGAGTTCCAAGACTATGTACTTATTTGGTGGGAACAAGTGATTGAGCGAACAAGAGAGAGAGGTGAACCACATATCACCACTTCGGCCCAACTGAAGGATCTCATGCGAGCTCGTTTTCTTCCTACACACTACAACCGGAATCTCTTCAAGAAGCTACAACAACTCAAGCAAGGCACCAAGTCAGTAGAAGAGTACTATCAAGAGATGGGGATTGCAATGATCCGAGACAATGTCAAGGCAGATGACGAGCAAACAATGGCGTGATTCTTGAATGGACTCAACTACCAAGTCAAGAAAATCGTGGACTTACAACCATACTCAAACCTACTTGAGCTCGTGGATCAAGCGACCAAGAAGGAACGACAAGTGCAAGATGACAACAAGTACTCCAAGTTCTCCTCCATGACCTACGGCTCAAGTGCTCAAGCTTCTACAACCACGATGCCTTCGACTACGAAAAGTACAACACCTACCGGCGACAAGTGAAGCTACAAGGACAAGACGACTTCGTCAAGCCGATCTCCTCGTTTTCTTGTTGTTGAAGCGTCAAAACCTTGGAGACAACGAGAGCAGGGCTTGGATCGTTGTCGCCAAAGATTTGCATATCGTCATCTTCATTGACTTGACGATGCATGGCCACGTGCTCCAATGCTTCCATCTCACCGTCACTCATAGAGTCGTACGTGCCATCTTCTTGAAGGATCATGGTGCGTCTTGTTGGACACACATAAGTCTTGTGGCCTCGGCCTTGGCACGTGAAACACTTGATGGAGCTTGTATTGGCGGTAGCATCCGCTGTTGGTGTAGAGGATGAGGCTCTCGATTTGTAGTTGCTTGTAGTAGTTCGGCTTGACGAAGTCGTCTTCTCCTTGGAGCTTGACTTGTCGCCGGTAGGTGTTGTAGATTTCGTAGTCGAAGGCGTCGTTGTCGTAGTAGCTTGAGCACTTGAACCGTAGGTCTTGGAAGAGAACTTGGAGTACTTGTAGTCATCTTGCACTTGGCGTTCCGCCTTGGTCGCTTGATCCACGAGTTCAAGTAAGTTGGAGTATGGTTGGAAGTTCGCGATTTTCTTAACATGGTAGTTGAGGCCACTCAAAAAACGCGCCATTATTTGTTCGTCATCTTCCTTGACATTGGCTCATATCGTTGCGATTTCCATCTCTTGATAGTACTCTTCTACCGACTTGGTGCCTTGCTTGAGTTGTCGTAGCTTCTTGAAGAGACCCCGTTTGTTGTGTGTAGGCACAAAATGAGCTCTCATGAGATCCTTCATTTGGGCCCAAGTGTTGATAGGTGGCTCGCCTCTTTCTCTTCTCCGCTCAATCACTTGTTAACACCAAATAAGGACATAGTCTTGGAACTCAAGTGAAGCCATTGCTATCTTCTTCTCTTCATCATAGTTGTGGAGGCGAAATATCTTGTCAACTTTGAGTGCCCATGATAGGTAATCTTCGGGATCATTGCTTCCAGAAAACTTTGTGGTTGTGAACTTGAGCTTGCCGAAGCGTTATTCATCATTGCGGCGGTGATGCCAAAATCCTTGTCTTGGAGGTGGATCCTCATTATCATCGTCTTGGGCGTGTTGGCGTTGATCTTGGCCTTGCTCGTCTTCACGCCCGGGTTCGTCGCTATGAGCTTGAGGACGGCGACGAGGTGGACGCACTCGGTTTCGCCTTTCTTGGTGCTCCTCTTGGCGATTGGCTTCTTCTTGTTGCTGTCCACGAAGTTCTTCTTGTCGTTCACGGCTAAGTGCTGCTTCTTCAAGACTTGCTTGACGGTTTAGTTCCTCCAATGCACGAGTAGAATCACGAAGTGCACGTTGGGCTTCAAACGCTTGTTCTTTGCGAAGGCGTATTTCCTCTTCACGGCGTTGTTGTTGGCGTTCTTGTTCCAATGCCTCTTGTTCTTGTTGTTGACGTCGAGCATGCTCGCGAAGTCAATCTTGTAGTCCATTGCCGTGGAAGGGATTGTTCAAAGCTTGACGTTGGCGTCCTTGGTGTGCACTTGGACCGGAGCGGTCATCTCGATGATGAGAGCGTGGTCGAGGTGGACTCTCGCCGGAAGAGTACCCTGATGAGTGACGACTTGAGTGGCATCATCCGGAGGATGTAGATGCAGAAGAAGCACGCATGACCATCAAGGCGCGAATTTCCTCCATTTAGCTTGAGAGCTTGGTGTCGAGGTGGTCCCTTGTTCGCACTTCGGATTCGCGTACGTCGGTGGCGAGTTGCTCGATGCGGTCGTTCAAGACGTCATGCGATTGGCACATTGCTTTTTGCGTACCGAAGAATGGCATCTTGGTGACGAAGGTGGTTTCATCGTCCTCTTGCTCCTCAAATGCCGGGTTGTGGATGTTTGACCTATCCATAACAACACTCAAGTAGATATAAGTGAAAGAATGAGACGACAATATCAATTACCGTTCCACAAGTTTGAAAATGGATCAAAGATCACTCAATGTGCAAATGTGGAAGTAGTAGAATTGGTAACGAAGATCATCCTTCTTACACCTACACAAATAAGACTTATGAAGGAGCTTGGTTAGGATAGTTGCACAAATTTCAAGTAATCTAAAAGATAAGATTCAATAATGTTGAAAGAGATTCGTAAATTCGCAAATGAGACAATGTAGATCAATATCAATGAGTATACACGGAAACACACACATGGAAGAAAATTGGGGTCATCCAACCAAGGATGAGCCAAAATGTCGAATCCATGGAAAATGCTCGCGCTGCACAACACTAGAGAGACGCTGCACGATTGCTCAAATGGGCGTGATATGCACTTGTGCACAACCTAAAAGGAACAAAACATGGCGTCTTCCTATGCCTGACTTGCTATGTGATGCGGAGCATCCCACCATCATCCCCATGAAACCAACTCCATCAAACCAACCCCCAAGTGGTCCCATGACAAGAGCCCCTGCACGCGCCATGGAATCTGAGGTGACATCTCTCCTCGATCAATCTCCGTTTGATCCACTCGAGACATGGTCACTACCTTAGACGGAAGTTCTCTGTATACTCAGATGCTCGGACGTGAAACATGGAAGCAAGAACGAAGGACGTCAACCTTGGAAGGACAAGGGAGGAGCTGCGGACAACTCCCAGCTCTCGGACGACCGACCGGCCTCGGACGACCGAAACCCGGACGACCGACACACCTCGGACGACCGACACCAGGAGGCTGACCCCCCGGAGACCAACAGGACTCTACAGTGCATGGAAGACCATCACCGCCCGGACGACCGACACGCTCCAGCGCACGGACGTCCGGACCATCCTGGAAGTCCGACGCCAGCTACCCAGAGCCGAATCCCCGAAAATCCAAAGACCTCCGGACAACCGGGCCTCGGACTTCCGACACGTCCCGGAAATTCGGCCAAGGCGCACCCGCACTGAACTCTCAGAAGTCCGGCCTCCTCCGGACGTCTGGACCGTCTTGAGCCGTCGGACGTTCGACCCCGTCCGGACCCTGTTTGCGCACAGGACCACGGGCTGATGAGGACATCTCTACTAATGTTACACCCACATCCCCACCAGCTAGACAAATTGGACCAGTTACTAGAGCCCGCGCACGCCAACTAAATTATCACGTACTTTTGTCTCTTGGAAATCCTTCTAATGTTCTTGAACATATGACGCTGCCTAAATTGGATACTTTTGTTTTACCTATGAATGAAGGACCTAGCATGCACAAGTAGGTTGGCCATTGGAGCGGGATCAAGCATGGAGAAGAAGGTGCGCGCGTGGGAAGGAACAATGGAGTTTCCAGCGGTTATTTTCGCACTTTGAAGCCACCATAAGGAGAGTATGAAGGCTTGGACGAAATATACAAGATGCCACTTCATAAATTTCATCCATAGGCTAATATAGGTGCCGCGTCAGCTTATTTGTGGGCCAGGCCCATGTAATTTCGAGATATCTCTTATTAGGCTGTTTCTAGAGTCCATATGTGTGGGGGAAACGGAGTTAGGGTTGGTTTCGGACCCCTCCTCCAAGGGGTCACGAAATTCCCCCTCTATTCCCCCATATATACAGCCCTTAGGGCGCCGTTTAGACTTGGGTTTTGTTTAGATTAAAAGTTCGCCATAGCTGCAACTTCACGTTCTTCGTTTGTGTTCCACGACCAGACAAAGGCGTCACAGAACCCCACTTCATCAATAAAGCTTTCCTCTTATATTCGCAATATCGAGATTGCAATCTTAGTTTCTTGCTTGTTCTTCGTTTGCGTGCAGGAAACAGATCCTCGTGGTCAGGTTGATCATGCTCCGGCGTGGTCAATAACCTCTCGGAGTTGGTTTAACGATTGCTAAGGCGCGACGTCCTCGCACGTTTGTAGTCGGATCGTCAAAGTCGACTCTACCATAAACGATAGCCACATCTCATCGAAAGACAGGGACAACTTCGCTTCTATCAAGTGGTATCAGATTTCCAGGTTGCTCGGTGAGATTTTACCAGTTTTTCATAGTTTAGATCGCATCTGTTTCTCATACCTATAGTCCACGAAAAAGCCACAAAAAATAGGGTTAGTTCATCATATCCGAATCAATCTGAGCCGTTGCATAATCTTTTCAGTATTTTTGCTTTGTTGAATTTGCGGTTGCATCGTCGTGCTGAGTTGCTGGTCTTAGGGTTTAGTCCTTTAGAGTTTCGAGTTCTCTTCACAAGTTGTCACACCGCCACCGCACCATCATCACCGCTGCCATATACCATCACCCACCATCATTGTCATCCTTGCCATATATCACCACCCACCATCACCATATCCACTGCCATATATCTCCACCACATATCCGCCACCAATCCGAGTCCATCCCATATTCAGATTGAGTTTGAGATTTCTTTGATTTTATTTTCGCGTTTCCTTGCCTGAATAGGTCTCAAAAAAAAGAAAAAAAAAGTGGCACAGTTTTCAGAGCACTTTTTAGGCCAAAATTTCGGCGGGTGAAAATATTTTTTCCCTATCCTATTTTTAGGCTTTTTGGAGCCTTTTGAGACCCTCGCCATCATAGTGATTTTTGTCGCAATTTTTGGTCGTCGCAGCCCTGAATCGCTCTCGGAAAAAAAGAAATTTGTCAAAAAAAAATCTGCCTATCCTGTTTATACGTCTCGGGAAGAGTTTTGAGACACTCACCATTATAGTGAGTTTCTGAGCAAAAAAAAGCACAAAAAAAGAGGCGCCAAAAAAACGATCTGCAGCGTAATCGTTGGGTTCCACCATATTATCAACGTGAATTGCTTCAAAATTTGCAGCGTTTAAGACAAGGAAAAAATTCTGTAGAGGACTACTATCAGGAATTACAAACTGGCATGATTAGATGTGGTATTGTTGAGGAGAATGAAGCTATGCTTGCACGTTTTATGCGTGGATTAAATAGAGAGATTCAGACTATTCTAGAGTATAAGGAGTATAACACTATCACTCGTTTATTTCATCTTACTTGCAAAGCTAAACGTGTAGTGCAGGATTGACAGGCATTGGCGAGAACTAATTTTTCTGCAGGTCGTACTTCATCATGGACGCCACGTGCCTCCTCTACTTCCAAACGTCCTGCTGCAGCACCGCCTACTTCAACCTCCAACTCCAACCGAGATACCAGGAAACAGGCCTCTGCCCCACCCTCCGCGAAGAGCACACCTTCCGGGCCAGCACAGAGCTCTTCTTCATCCATTGCATCCGCAGGGCAAACACATGAGATTATATGTCGTCGTTGCAAGGGTGGAGGTCACTATGCGAGGGAATGCCCAACCAAGCGTGTGATGATTGTGACAGAGGATGGTGGATACGACTCCGCTAGTGATTATGATGAGGAGACTTTGGCTCTTATTGCAAGTGAAGAACAGGGTGCCGAGGATACTGAACAAGAGACACACTACATGGCTGCTGACTATGCTGACAGGTATGAAAGTTTAGTTGCTCAACGTGTTCTGAGTGTGCAGGTTACACAGGCTGAGCAAAATCAGAGGCACAACTTGTTCCATACAAAAGGAGTTGTGAAGGAGCGTTCCGTTCGTGTCATCATCAATGGAGGGAGTTGCAACAACTTGGGTAGCATGGAGATGGTGGAGATGCTGTCTCTAACCACCAGACCACATCCTCATCCTTATTACATCCAATGGTTCAACAACAGTGGCAAGGTTAAGGTAACACGTACTGTTCGTGTGCACTTTAACATTGCTACATATTCTGATTATGGTTATTGTGATGTGGTACCCATGGAAGCATGCTCCGTTTTACTTGGTAGACCATGGCAATTTGATAAAAAATTTGTACACCATGGTAGGACAAATCAGTATACTCTTGTTCATAAGGATGAAAATATAACTTTGCTTCCTATGTCTCCCGAACATATTATGAAAGATGACATTGCTAGAGCTAGTAAAGCAAAACAGAAGCAAAGTGAGAGTGAAAATCAGATTGTGGCAAAGGAATTTGAGCAACATAATAAGCCTAATAAACAATCATCTAGTGTTGCTTCTGAAATAAAACTGAAGAGTGGTTGTTTACTTGCCACTAAATTTGATATTACTGATTTGGATGTTACTACATCTGTTTGCTATGCTTTTGTATGCAAGGAGGTATTATTTTCCTTCGAGGATATGCCTCTCTCTTTGCCTCCTGCTGTCGCTAACATTTTGCAGGAGTTCGCTGACGTCTTTCCACAAGACGTGCCAACGGGATTACCACCTATTTGAGGGATTGAGTATCAGATTGACTTAATTCCCGGTGCATCGCTGCCCAATCGTGCGCCATACCATACCAATCCAGAGGAGACGAAGGAGATTATGCGTCAAGTACAGGAGCTGCTCGACAAAGGTTATATACGCGAATCCCTTAGTCCTTGTGCTGTTCCTATTATTCTAGTGCCTAAAAAGGATGGTACATCGCGTATGTGTGTTGATTGTAGAGGCATTAATAATATTACTATTTGTTATTGTCATCCTATTCCTAGGCTAGATGATATGCTTGATGAATTAAGTGGCTCTACAATTTTCTCCAAAGTTGATTTACGTAGTGGATACCATCAAATTCGTATGAAAATAGATGAATGGAAAACAGCATTTAAAACTAAGTTTGGATTATACGAGTGGTTAGTCATGCCTTTTGGGTTAACTAATGCACCTAGCACTTTCATGAGATTAATGAACAAGGTTTTACGTTCTTTCATTGGACGATTTGTGGTAGTCTATTTTGATGATATACTGATTTATAGTAGATCTTTGGAGGAACATTTGGAACATTTACGTGCTGTTTTTATTGCTCTACGTGATGCACGTTTGTTTGGTAACCTTGGGAAGTGCACCTTTTGCACCGACCGAGTATCTTTTCTTGGCTATGTTGTTACTCCACAGGGTATTGAAGTTGATAAAGCCAAGATTGAAGCTATTGAGAGTAGGCCGCAACCCAAAACGGTCACAAAAGTGAGAAGTTTTCTTGGACTCGCTGATTTCTATAGGCATTTTGTGAGGGATTTCAGCACCATTGCTGCACCTCTAAATGAGCTTACAAAGAAGGATGTGCCTTTTGTTTGGGGCACCGCACAGGAAGAAGCCTTCACGGTATTGAAAGATAAGTTAACACATGCTCCTTTACTCCAACTTCCTAATTTTAATAAGACTTTCGAGCTTGAATGTGATGCTAGTGGAATTGGATTAGGAGGTGTGTTATTACAAGATGGTAAACCTGTTGCATACTTTTCTGAAAAATTGAGTGGGCCTAGTCTGAATTATTCTACATATGATAAGGAATTATATGCTCTTGTTAGGACTTTGGAAACATGGCAACATTATTTATGGACCAAAGAATTTGTTATACATTCTGATTATGAATCTTTGAATCATATTAAAAGTCAAGCAAAACTGAACCGTAGACATGCTAAATGGGTTGAATTCATTGAGAATTTGCCTTATGTCATTAAACACAAGAAGGGGAAAGAAAATGTTATTGCTGATGCATTGTCTCGGTTTTATACTATGCTTTCACAACTTGACTTTAAAATATTTGGTTTGGAGACCATCAAAGATCAATATGTGCATGATGGTTAATTTAAAGATGTGTCGGCGAATTGTAAAGACGGGAGAACATGGAACAAGTTCATCATTAATGATGGACTTGTGTTCCGTGCTAACAAGCTATGCATTCCAGCTAGCTATGTTCGTCTTTTGTTGTTACAGGAGGCGCATGGAGGAGGATTAATGGGACACTTTGGCGTGAAGAAGACGGAGGACGTACTTGCTACACATTTCTTTTGGCCAAAGATGAGACGGGATGTTGAGCGTTTTGTTGCTCACTGCACTACATGTCAAAAAGCTAAGTCACGACTCAATCCTCATGGTTTATATATGCCTTTGCCTATACCTAGTGTTCCTTGGGAGGATATATCTATGGACTTTGTTTTAGGATTACCTCGAACAAAGAAGGGGAGGGATAGCATATTTGTTGTCGTGGATAGATTTTCGAAAATGGCACACTTTATACCATGTCATAAAGTGATGTTGCTGCTAATGTTGCCGATTTGTTCTTTCGTGAAATTATTCGCTTGCATGGTGTGCCAAATACAATTGTTTCAGATCGTGATGCTAAATTTCTTAGCCACTTTTGGAGATCTTTATGGGCTAAGTTGGGGACTAAACTGCTTTTTAGTGCTACATGTCACCCCCAAACTGATGGACAAACTGAAGTAGTGAATAGATCATTGTCTACTAAGCTTAGGGCTTTTCTGAAGAAAAACCTGAAAATGTGGGAAGAATGCTCGCCTCATATTGAATTTGCTTATAATCCTTCACTGCATTCTAGTACTAAGATGTGCCCTTTTGCAGTAGTGTATGGTTTCTTACCTCGTGCACCTATTGATTTGTTGCCTCTTCCATCTTCGGAGAAGGTTAATTCTGATACTAAAGAACGTGCTGAGTTGATATTAAAGATGCATGAGTTAACTAAGGAGAACATTGAGCGTATGAATGATAAATATAAACTTGCTGGAGATAAGGGTAGAAAACATGTTGTCTTTGCACCTGGATATCTTGTTTGGTTACATTTGCGTAAGGATAGGTTTCCTGAATTGCGCAAGTCAAAACTAATGCCACGTGCTGATGGTCCTTTTAAGGGGTTAGAGAAAATAAATGATAATGCATATAAACTTGAGTTGCGTGCAGATTTTGGGGTTAGTCCCAGTTTTAATATTGCAGATTTGAAGCCTTATTTGGGTGAGGATGATGAGCTTCCGTCGAGGACGACTTCAGTTCAAGAAGGGGAGGATGATGAGGATATCCCTACTAATGTTACACCCACATCCCCACCAGCTACACATATTGGACCAGTTATTAGAGACCGCGCACGCCAACTAAATTATTAGGTACTTTCGTTTCTTGGAAATCCTTCGAATGTTCATGAACATATGATGCTGCCTAAATTAGATACTTTTGTTTTACTTATAAATGAAGGACCAAGCATGGACAAGAAGGATGGCCATTGGAGCGGGATCAAGCATGTAGGAGAAGGTGCACGCGCGGGAAGGAACAATAGAGTTTCCAGTGGTGATTTTCGCACTTTGAAGCCACCATAAGGAGAGTATGAAGGCTTGGACGAAATATACAAGATGTCACTTCATAAATTTCGTCCATAGGCTAATATAGGTGTTGCGTCACCTTAGGTTTGGGCTAGGCCATTGTAATTTCGAAATACCACTCATTAGGCTGTTTTTAGAGTCCGTATGTGTGGGGAAACGGAGTTAGGGTTGGTTTCGGACCCCCTCTATTCCCCCATATGTAGAGCCCTTAGGGCGCCGTTTAGACGGGGGTTTTGTTTAGATTAAAAGTTTGCCATAGCTGCAACTTTGCGTTCTTCGTTTGTGTTCCACGACCAGACAAAGGCGTCACAGAACCCCACTTCATAAATAAAGCTTTCCTCTTATATTCGCAATATACAGATTGCAATCATAGTTTCTTGCTTGTTCTTTGTTTGCGTGCAGGAAACAGACCCTCGTGGTCAGGTTGATCGTGCTCCGGCGTGATCAATAACCTCTCGGAGTTGGTTTAGCGATTGCTAAGGCGCGACGTCCTCGCACGTTCGTAGTCGGATCATCAAAGTCGACTCTACCATAAACGATAGCCACATCTCATCGAAAGACAGGGACAACTTCGCTTCTATCACGGGCCTTGGCCCATGTATCCCTTCTTTCGCCTAAGACTATATAAACTCCACCCCTCCTTTCTTGGTGAGGACATCCCTTCTAATGTTACACCTACATCCCCACCAGCTACACATATTGGGCCAGTTACTAGAGCCCGCTCACGCCAACTAAATTATCAGGTACTTTCGTTTCTTGGAAATTATTCTAATGTTCATGAACATATGATGCTGCCTAAATTGGATACTTTTGTTTTACTTATGAATGAAGGACCTAGCATGGACAAGAAGGATGGCCATTGGAGCGGGATCAAGCATGGAGAAGAAGGTGCGCGCGCGGGAAGGAACAATTGACTTTCAAGTGGTGATTTTCGCACTTTGAAGCCACCATAAGGAGAGTATGAAGGCCTGGACAAAATATATAAGATGCCACTTCATAAATTTCGTCCATAGGATAATATAGGTGCTGTGTCACCATATTTTGGGGCTAGGCCCATGTAATTTCGAAATACCACTTATTAGGCTGTTTTTAGAGTCCGTATGTGTGGGGAAACGGAGTTAGGGTTGGTTTCGGACCCCTCCTCCAAGGGGTCACGAAATTCCCCCTCTATTCCCCCATATGTACAACCCTTAGGGCGCCGTTTAGACGGATGTTTTGTTTAGATTGAAAGTTAGCCATAGCTGCAACTTTGCGTTCTTCGTTTGTGTTCCACGACCAGACAAAGGCGTCACAGAACAACACTTTCATAAATAAAGCTTTCCTCTTATATTCGCAATATCCAGATTGCAATCTTAGTTTCCTGCTTGTTCTTCGTTTGCTTGCAGAAAACAGACCCTCGTTGTCAGGTTGATCGTGCTCCGGTGTGGTCAATAACCTCTCGGAGTTGGTTTAGCGATTGCTAAGGAGCGACGTCCTCGCACGTTCGTAGTCGGATCTTCAAAGTCGACTCTACCATAAACGATAACCACATCTCATCGAAAGACAGGGACAACTTCACCTCTATCAAGTGGTATCAGATTTCCAGGTTGCTCGGTGAGATTTTACCAGTTTTTCGTAGTTTAGATCGCATGTGTTTCTCATACCTATTGTCCACGAAAAAGCCACAAAAAAAATTATGGTTAGTTCATCATATCCGAACCAATCTGAGCCTATGCAATTTTCTGTTCGAAAAAGCCACAAAAAAAATTATGCTTTGTTGAATTTGTGGTTGCATCATCGTGTCGAGTTGCTAGTCTTAGCGTCTAGTCTTTTAGAATTTTGAGTTCTATTCACAGGTTGTCACGCCGACACCGCACCATCTTCATCGCTGCCATAGCCGACCACCATATATCCGCCATCACGCCAATCCGAGTCCACCTCCATCACAGATTCACCGCCAGTCCATGTTCCACCACCCCTACATACATCCGCCACTAGTCCGAGTTACATCAGATTCGTATCCGCCACCAATCCTAGTCCGAGTCCAGTCTTTGCTACTTTGTTGTTGATTTCCATATCCCGCGATACTACGTGTCGTGGGCAAGGCAGACTCCCTGATGACCCAGAAGTATAGGGGATCTATCGTAGTCCTTTCGATAAGTAAGAGTGTCGAACGCAACAAGGAGCAGAAGGAAATGACAAGCTGTTTTCGGCAAGGTATTCTCTGCAAGCACTGAAATTATCGATAACAGATAGTTGTATGATAAGATAATTCGTAACAGATAGCAAGTAACAAATGTAGCAAAGGTGCAGCAAGGTGGCCCAATCCTTTTTGTAGCAAAGGACAAACCTGGACAAACTCTTATATAAAGCAAAGCGCTCCCGAGGACACATGGGAATTTCTGTCAAGCTAGTTTTCATTATGATCATATGATTCGCGTTCGTTACTTTGATAATTTGATATGTGGGTGGACCGGTGCTTGGGTGCTGCCCTTACTTGGACAAGCCTCCCACTTATGATTAACCTCTCTCGCAAGCATCCGCAACTACGAAAAAGGAATTAAGATAAATCTAACCATAGCATGAAACATATGGATCCAAATCAGCCCCTTACGAAGCAACGCATAAACTAGGGTTTAAGCTTCTGTCACTCTAGCAACCCATCATCTACTTATTACTTCCCAATGCCTTCCCCTAGGCCCAAATAATGGTGAAGTGTTATGTAGTCGACGTTCACATAACACCACTAGAGGAGAGACAACATACATCTCATCAAAATATCGAACGAATATCAAATTCACATGATTACTTATAACAAGACTTATCCCATGTCCTCAGGAACAAACGTAACTACTCACAAAGTATATTCATGTTCATAATCAGAGGAGTATTAATTATCATTAACGATCTGAACATATGATCTTCCACCAAGTAAACCAACTAGCATCAACTACAAGGAGTAATCAACACTACTAGCAACCCACAGGTACCAATCTGAGGTTTTGAGACAAAGATCGGATACAAGAGATGAACTAGGGTTTGGAGAGGAGATGGTGCTGGTGAAGATGTTGATGGAGATTGACCCCCTCTCGATGAGAGGATCGTTGGTGATGACGATGGCTTCGATTTCCCCTCCGGGAGGGAAGTTTCCCCGGCAGAACAGCTCCGCTGGAGCCCTAGATTGGTTCTGCCCAGGTTCCGCCTCCAGACGGCGGCGCTTCGTCCCGAAAGCTCTCTTATGATTTTTTCCAGGTCAAAAGCCTCCATATAGAAGAAGATGGGCGCCGGAGGCCTGCCAGGGGCCCCACAAGCCACAGGGGCGTGCCCAGGGGGTAGGGCGCGCCCCCTGGCTTGTGACCTCCTGGTGGGTCCCCTCCGGTATTTCTTTCGCCCAATAATTTTTATATATTCCAAAATAATTCTCTGTAACTTTTCAGGACTTTTGGAGTTGTGCAGAATAGGTCTCTCATATTTGCTCCTTTTCTAGTCCAGAATTCCAGCTGCCGGCATTCTCCCTCTTCATGTAAACCTTGTAAAATAAGAGAGAAAAGGCATAAGTATTGTACCATAATGTGTAATAACAGCCCATAATGCAATAAATATCAATATAAAAGCATGATGCAAAATGGACGTATCAACTCCCCCAAGCTTAGACCTCGCTTGTCCTCAAGCGAAAGCCGAAATCGATAAATATGTCCACATGTTTAGAGATAGAGGTGTCGATAAAATAAAATACAGACATGGGAGCATCATGATAATCTTTAGAACAGCAATACTTGTTGATATATAATTTCTTATACTAGAGTAACAATTCATTCACAAGATAAAATATGAATCAAGAACTCTATTGAGAACCAACAAACTATGATCTTAGTCATTGAAGCAATTGCAATTTATCATAACATCGGAAGAGTCAATATAAGAGCTTGTAAAGCAAATCCACATACTCAATCATCTTTTAGTCTTTCATAATTGCTAACACTCACGCGGTACTTATGAGGTCAAAGCTTCAATTGGACACAGAGAAAGATAGGGGCTTATAGTTTTGCCTCCCAACTATTTACCTCAAGGGTAATGTTAACAAAACTAACTCATGATCACCCACATCCGAGTGGATATATGTATCTAGATCATTCCCCAACACATGACGCTTGCCAAGAGAGAAAGGCGAAATAAAGGAAGTGGTGAAGATCACCATGACTCTTGCATAAAGGTAAGTACTAGAAAGTAAAAGTAACAGATAGGCCCTTTGCAGAGGGAAGCGGAGGTTGTCATGCGCTTTTTATAGTTGGATGCGCAATCTCTTAATGCAAAAGAACGTCACTTTATATTGCCTCTTGTGATAAAGAACTTTATTATGCAGTCTGTCGCTTTTATTTCTTCCATATCACAAGGTCGTATAAAGTTTATTTTCCTCACACTAATAGATCATACATATTTAGAGAGCAATTTTTCTTGCTTGCACCGATAACAACTTACTTGAAGGATCTTACTCAATCCATAGGCAGGTATGGTGGACTCTCATGGCAAAACTGGGTTAAGGGTGTTTGGATGCACAAGTAGTATCTCTACTTGGTGCGGAAGTTTTGGCTGATATGGGGTGGAAGCAAGCGTCACATGTTAGAGGATCCATGACAATATAACTTCTATTCAGAAATAAGCAAACATAACCCATTATGTTGTCTTCCTTGTCCAACATCAACTTTTTAACATATAATATTTTAATGAGTGCTCACAATCATAAAAGATGTCCAAGATAATATATTTATATGTGAACCTCTCTTTCTTTATTACTTCCTTTTAATTGCAACAATGACCAATCGCTATGTTTGTCAACTCACAACAAATTTCAATCAACATACTTCTTATATGTGAAGTCATTACTCCCCATAAGATCATTATATATACTCTTTGCTTTTATTCTATACTTCTTTTATTTCTTTTTCTCAAGATCATAGCAAGCAAGCAAAGCCCTCAACTCAAAACTACTTTTTATTATATAACTCTCGGACTCACTTACATAGGGGGAGCATAAAGTAAAACTCAAAAATAGACCAGGCTAAAAACTTTATTCTACTAGATCAAGATGTAACCAAAAGGATCGAACTGAGAAAAATGAAGAAAGTAAAAGATGCGAAGGTGATACGATACCGGGGCACCTCCCCCAAGCTTGGCACAAGCCAAGGGGAGTGCCCATACCCATGTGTTTAGTTGTCTTTCTTCGGAGGTGGTGATGTTGGAGAAGGATCTTTAAGCTTGTTCAGTTTTCTCTTAAGCATAAAATTCTGTTCCCTTAGATAGTCAACTTCCTGCTCGAGCTTCAATATCCTTTGACATAATTCTTGCTTGCTCTCCTGAAGAAAACGAGAAGGGATAAATAGAATTTTGGGTTTTCTCCTTGTGTTTGGGAGGCTCGATTTCCTGAACTCCACGTGCATATCTCCTGGTTGAGGCAGGGTGATCTCTTCTTCATCCGAGCTTTCTTCCTCATACTTGCCTTCTTGTTCCTCCTCCGAGAACAATCCATAAGGATCTAAGTCCCCATAGAGCTTGGGATTGGCAAGATAATGCGATACATAGCTCTCCCCATCGGAATCTTGGGACGACATATTGCTCTAAATATGCTGCAGAAACAGCTCAAAACGAAAACAGGAGGTATTGTCGTGATACGAAGGTCAAAACCTTCGGGAGATTATATAATGAATTTTTACTGACCTAAAGGAGTGTACCACAAGAAAACGGAGTCCGGAGGGTACACGGGGTGGCCACAAGCCACAGGGGCGCGCCCAGGGGGGTAGGGCGCGCCCCCCTGGCTTGTCGCCTCCTCGTGCACTTTTCGGACTACTTTAAATTTTCCTAATTTTTGAAATATTCCAAAACGGAGAAAAATTGCTGTTGAAGAAGTTTTGGAGTCGGTTTGCTTACCGTACCACATACCTATTCCTTTTCGGAGTCTGAAACGTTCTGGTAGGTCTCCCTAATGTACTCCTCCGGAGTTATGGTATTGATAATATTGGTTTCAACATTTATGGGAGTACCTGAGATATAATGTTTGATTCTTTGCCCGTTTACCACCTTCGGATTTGTGCCTTCGGCGTTGTTGATCTTGATGGCACCGGAACGGTACACTTCCTTGATAATGTAAGGCCCTTCCCATTAAGAGAGAAGTTTTCCTGCAAAAAATCTTAAACGAGAATTGTATAGCAAGACATGATCACCTACATTGAATTCACGCTTTTGTATCCTTTTATCATGCCATCTCTTAACCTTTTCTTTAAACAACTTGGCATTCTCATAGGCCTGGGTTCTCCATTCATCAAGTGAGCTAATGTCAAATAACCTCTTCTCACCAGCAAGTTTGAAATCATAGTTGAGCTCTTTGATTGCCCAATAAGCTTTATGTTCTAGTTCTAGAGGTAAGTGACATGCTTTACCTAAACCATTTTATACGGAGACATACCCATAGGGTTTTTGTAAGCAGTTCTATAAGCCCATAACGCATCATCAAGTTTCTTAGACCAATTCTTTCTAGATCTATTAACAGTCTTTTGCAAGATCAATTTAATTTCTCTATTGCTTAATTCTACTTGACCACTAGACTGAGGATGATAAGGAGATGCAATTCTATGATTAACATCATACTTAGCAAGCAATTTACGAAAAGCACCATGAATAAAGTGTGAACCACCATCAGTCATTAAATATCTAGGGACTCCAAATCTAGGGAAAATAACTTCTTTAAGCATTTTAATAGAAGTGTTATGATCAGCACTACTAGTTGGAATAGCTTCTACCCACTTAGTAACATAATCAACAGCAACTAGAATATGAGTATACCCGTTGGACTTTGGAAAAGGTCCCATATAATCAAAACCCCAAACATCAAATGGTTCAATAACAAGAGAGTAATTCATAGGCATTTCCTAACGTCTACTAATATTACCAATTCTTTGACATTCATCACAAGACAAGACAAACTTACGAGCATCCTTGAAGAGAGTAGGCCAATAAAAACCAGATTGTAATACCTTGTGTGCAGTTCTATCTCCAGCGTGGTGTCCTCCGTAGGCCTCGGAGTGACACTTGTGTAGGATCTATTCCTGTTCATGCTCAGGTACACAACGTCTAATAACACCATCTACTCCTTCCTTATAGAGGTGTGGATCATCCCAAAAGTAATGTCTTAAATCATAGAAGAACTTTTTCTTTTGTTGGTATGTGAAACTAGGTGATATAAATTTAGCAACAATGTAATTAGCATAATCAGCATACCATGGAGCATTATGTGAAGCATTTATGACAGCTAATTGTTCATCAGGAAAGCTATCATCAATAGGCAGTGGGTCATCAAGAACATTTTCTAACCTAGACAAGTTGTCTGCTACGGGGTTCTCAGCACCCTTTCTATCAATAATATGCAAATCAAATTCTTGTAGCAGAAGAACCCATCTAATAAGTCTAGGTTTAGCATCTTTCTTTTCCATAAGATATTTAATAGCATCATGATCAGTGTGAACAGTTACTTTGGAATCAACAATATAAGGTCTGAACTTATCACAAGCAAACACAACTGCTAAAAATTCCTTTTCAGTGGTAGCATAGTTTCTTTGAGCACTGTCTAGAGTTTTACTAGCATAACGGATAACATTTAATTTCTTATCAACTCTTTGTCCTAGAACAGCACCAAAAGCATAATCACTAGCATCACACATAATTTCAAAGGGTAGGTTCCAATCAGGTGGTTGAACAACAGGTGCAGTGATCAAGGCTCTCTTAAGAATTTCAAATGCTTCTACACAATCATCATCAAAAACGAATGGAACATATTTTTGCAAAAGATTAGTGAGAGGCCTAGAAATCTTAGAGAAGTCTTTAATAAACCTCCTATAGAAACCAGCATGACCGAGGAAACTTCTTATACCTTTGATTTCCGTAGGGCACGACATCTTTTCAATAGCATCAACTTTAGCTTTATCAACTTCAATACCTCTTTCGGAGATCTTATGTCCCAAGACAATGCCCTCATTAACCATAAAGTGGCACTTCTCCCAATTCAAGACAAGATTAGTTTCTTCACATCTCTGCAAAACTCGATCAATGTTGCTCAAGCAATCATCAAAAGAAGTTCCGTAAACGGAGAAATTATCCATGAAAACCTCAACAATCTTTTCACAAAAGTCAGAGAATATAGCCATCATACATCTTTAAAAGGTAGCAGGTGCATTGCATAAACCAAAAGGCATACGTCTATAAGCAAAGGTACCGAAAGGACAAGTAAAAGTGGTATTTTCTTGATCCTCTTTTGACACAGGTATTTGAGAGAAACCAGAATAACCATCTAGAAAGCAGAAGTGTGTGTGTTTAGATAGTCTTTCTAGCATTTGATTAATAAAAGGTAGAGGGTAATGATCTTTTCTAGTAGCTTTATTTAATTTCCTGAAATCAATTACCATTCTATATCCTGTAACAATTCTTTGCGGGATCAATTCATTTTTATCATTAGGAACAACGGTAATACCTCCTTTCTTAGGGACACAATGAACGGGACTAACCCATCTACTATCAGCAATAGGATAAATTATACCTGCCTCCAGAAGCTTTAATATTTCATTTCTTACCACTTCTTTCATTTTAGGATTTAACCGTCGTTGGTGATCAACAACTGGTTTAGCATCAGGCTCCATATTAATTTTATGCTGACATAGAGTGGGACTAATGCCCTTAAGATCATCAAGAGTATATTCAATAGCAGCACGGTGCTTCCTAAGAGTTTTCAATAATCTCTTTTCTTCATGCTCTGAAAGGTTAGCACTAATAATAACAGGATATATATTCTTTTCATCAAGATAGGCATATTTCAAAGTATCCGGTAATTGTTTAAGCTCAAACACGGGATCACCCTTGGGTGGAGGAGGATCCCCAAGTATTTCAACAGGCAAATTGTGTTTGAAAATAGGGTGTTGATCAAAGAAAATCTTATCTATTTCATTCCTTTCATTCATATGCATATCGTTTTCATGATCTAGCAAATATTGTTCTAAAGGATCAGAAGGAGGCACAACAATAGAAGCAAGACCAATAATTTCATCATTACTAGGCAATTCTTTATCATGGGGTCGTCTACAAAATTTAGAGAAATTAAACTCATGAGACACATCCCCAAAACTTACAGTAACAGTTTCTTTCTCACAATCTATCTTAGCATTAACAGTATTCAAGAAAGGTCTACCAAATATAATGGGACAAAAATCATCTTGCGGGGAACCAAGAACAAGAAAATCAGTAGGATATTTTATTTTCCCACACAAAACTTCAACATCTCTAACAATCCCAACTGGTGCTATAGTATCTCTATTAGCAAGCTTAATAGTAATATCAATTTCTTCTAATTCAGCTGGTGCAATGTCATTCATAATTTCCTGATATAAGGTAAAGGGAATTGCACTCACACTAGCACCCACATCGCATAAGCCATGATAACAATGATCTCCTATTTTAACAGAAACAACAGGCATGCCAACGATAGGTCTATGTTTATCTTTAGTATCAGGTCTAGCAATTCTAGCAGCTTCATCACAGAAATGAATAACATGCCCATCAATATTATCAACCAAGAGATCTTTAACCATAGCAATACTAGGATCAACTTTGATTTGTTCAGGGGGTGTAGGTGTTCTAGTATAACTCTTACGAACCACAGTTGAAGCTTTAGCATGTTCCTTTATTCTAACAGGAAAAGGTGGTTTCTCAATATAAGCAGCAGGAATAACAGGATCAACATTATAAATAATAGTTTCTTCTTCAACTTTAATAGGTTCAACTACTTTCACTTCAATGGGAGGATGATATTTAAACCACTTCTCCTTAGGGAGATCAACATGAGCAGCAAAAGATTCACAGAAAGAAGCTACTATCTCAGAGTCAAGTCCATATTTAGTGCTAAATTCACGAAAAGCATCGGTGTCTATAAAGGATTTAACACAATCAAACTTAAGGTTTATACCTGACTCCTTACCTTCGTCGAGTTCCCAATCTTCAGAGTTGCGTTTAATTCTTTCCAATATGTCTCATTTGAATTCAATATCTTTCTTCATAAAGGAACTAGTACAAGAAGTATCGAGCATGGATTGATCATTACGAGAAAGCCGAGCATAAAAATTCTGAATAATAATTTCTCTTGGAAGCTCATGATTGGGGCATGAATATAACATTGACTTAAGCCTCCCCCAAGCTTGAGCGATACTTTCTCCTTCACGAGGCCCAAAATTATAAATATAATTCCGGTCACGATGAACCAGATGCATAGGATAAAACTTCTGATGAAATTCCAATTTCAATCGGTTGTAGTTCCATGATCCAATATCATCACATAGCCTATACCATGTCAATGCCTTCTCCTTCAAAGATAAAGGAAAGACCTTCTTCTTGACATCATCCTCGGGCAAACCTGCAAGCTTAAATAATCCACAAACTTCATCCACATAGATTAGATGCAAATCAGGATGTAGTGTTCCATCTTCTGCATAAGGATTAGCTAGCAGTTTCTCTATCATACCCGAAGGAATTTCATAATAAATATTTTCAGTAGGTTTAGTAGGTTGAGGAGCAACTCTTTGTGCTTCCAGTCGAGGTGAAGATACCCCGAACAAGCCCCTCAAAGGATTATTTTCCATAGTAACAAGTGACAGTAAATTTCAGCACACTATATAAATTTTTCCTTACCAAATTCCACTCACCAAAGGCGCTTCATTCCCCGGCAATGGCGCTAGAAAAGAGTCTTGATGACCCACAAGTATAGGGGATCTATCGTAGTCCTTTTGATAAGTAAGAGTGTCGAACCCAACGAGGAGCAGAAGGAAATGACAAGCGGTTTTCAGCAAGGTATTCTCTGCAAGCACTGAAATTATCGGTAACAGATAGTTGTATGATAAGATAATTCGTAACAGATAGCAAGTAACAAATGTAGCAAAGGTGCAGCAAGGTGGCCCAATCCTTTTTGTAGCAAAGGACAAGCCTGGACAAACTCTTATATAAAGCAAAGCGCTCCCGAGGACACATGGGAATTTCTGTCAAGCTAGTTTTCATCATGATCATATGATTCGCGTTCGTTACTTTGATAATTTGATATGTGGGTGGACCGGTGCTTGGGTGCTGCCCTTACTTGGACAAGCCTCCCACTTATGATTAACCTCTCTCGCAAGCATCCGCAACTATGAAAAAGGAATTAAGATAAATCTAACCATAGAATGAAACATATGGATCCAAATCAGCCCCTTACGAAGCAACGCATAAACTAGGGTTTAAGCTTCTGTCACTCTAGCAACCCATCATCTACTTATTACTTCCCAATGCCTTCCCCTAGGCCCAAATAATGGTGAAGTGTTATGTAGTCGACGTTCACATAACACCACTAGAGGAGAGACACATACATCTCATCAAAATATCGAACGAATACCAAATTCACATGATTACTTATAACAAGACTTATCCCATGTCCTCAGGAACAAACGTAACTACTCACAAAGCATATTCATGTTCATAATCAGAGGAGTATTAATTATCATTAAGGATCTGAACATATGATCTTCCACCAAGTAAACCAACTAGCATCAACTACAAGGAGTAATCAACACTTAATCAACACTACTAGCAACCCACAGGTACCAATCTGAGGTTTTGAGACAAAGATCGGATACAAGAGATGAACTAGGGTTTGGAGAGGAGATGGTGCTGGTGAAGATGTTGATGGATATTGACCCCCTCTCGATAAGAGGATCGTTGGTGATGATGATGGCTTCGATTTCCCCCTCCGAGAGGGAAGTTTCCCCGGCAGAACAGCTCCGCCGGAGCCCTAGATTTGTTCTGCCCAGGTTCCGCCTCGAGACGGCGGCGCTTCGTCCCGAAATCTCTCTTATGATTATTTCTAGGTCAAAACCCTCCATATAGCAGAAGATGGGCGCCGAAGGCCTGCCAGGGGGCCCACAAGCCACAGGGGCGTGCCTAGGGGGGTAGGGCGCACCCCCTGGCTTGTGACCTCCTGGTGGGTCCCCTCTGGTATTTCTTTCGCCTAATATTTTTTATATATTCCAAAATAATTCTCCGTAACTTTTCAGGACTTTTGGAGTTGTGCAGAATAGGTCTCTCGTATTTGCTCCTTTTCCAGTCCAGAATTCCAGCTGCCGGCATTCTCCCTCTTCATGTAAACCTTGTAAAATAAGAGAGAAAAGGCATAAGTATTGTACCATAATGTGTAATAACATCCCATAATGCAATAGATATCAATATAAAAGCATGATGCAAAATGGACGTATCACTCCCCAACTTCAGTGCTACCCGCAGAAGAAAAATAGTTCCAGTTTCAAAGAAAAAAACTAAGTCTGGAAAATTCTGGCTAGGCAGTTTTGAGACCATTCTAAGACTTTTTCGAAAAAAAATCTTGCTGAGCAAAAAAAAGAAAGAGGAAAAAAGTCAAAACAAATTCAGAGTGTGCTCCGCCCTTGTTTACGTGCAGCGCCGTGATTTTACTGGTGTTCTAGGCTCGCGTATCTAGCACAGTCTAGCCTAGGACCAGCACAGTACCGTCGTTGAGCGTTTATTCAACTTTGCATCTCTGAACTGATTATTGCTGACCCCTTTTGCTACCATATATAAGCCATCCCAGCTACACATACATCTACGTCATGTGTTGACATCGCCTGGCAATCGCTTTATCCAAGCTTTGAGAGTTTTTGACTACAACGGTTGCCGATCACCGCCTGCTGCTGGGTAAGAACTGGTAAGGATTTGAGATTCGCTTGATGGATTTGTGACACACCACCACCACCACCACCACTTCCTAGTAGTCTATAGGTTCATATTCTTGTGTGTTCCTATTGTTGAGGGATCACTAGAAGAGTTTCTAGAGGGGGGGTGAATAGACTACTAGCAGGAATTTAAAACCTAACCTTTTCCCAAGTTAATTGGTTGGCAGATTTTAACAGTTATAGCAAGTCTAGCAAGTCTAACAGCCCTATATATGCATGTCAACAAATATGGCAGCGGAAAGTAAAGACATTGCACATGAAGTAAAGAGTAGAGATATGGAGATCAAACGCAATTGGAGACACAAAGATTTTTCCCGTGGTTCCGATAGGTGGTGCTATCGTACGTCCACGTTTATGGAGTCTTCAACCCACGGAGGGTAACGGTCGCGAGAGTCCACGGAGGGCTCCACCCATAAGGGTCCACGAAGTAGCAACCTTGACTATTCCATAACGGCTTCCGTCCACGAAGGACTAGCCTCACTATGGGTAGATCTTCACGAAGTAGGCGATCTCCTTGCCCTTACAAACTTCTTGGTTCAACTCCACAACACGAAGTAGGAGGCTCCCAAGCGACACCTAACCAATCTAGGAGGCACCACCCTCCAAAAGGTAATAGGCTCGGTAATGACGATGAACTCCTTGCTCTTGTGCTTCAAGATGATAGACTCCTCAACACACAATCACTCTCTCACAGATTTGGCTTGGTGGAAGAGATGGGATTGGTGGAAAGCAACTTGGGGAGGCTAGAGTTCAAGATCCATATGGTTGGAGTGGAAGATCTTGACCTCAACACAAGGGTAGGTGGCTCTCTCTCAAAAAACGGGATGGGGCAAGTATGGAATAGTTCTGAGTGCTTCTCTTTCGAGTAGGTGGTGGTGAAGGGGTATATATAGGCATCCCCAAAAATCCAACCGTTACACACAAAATGACCAACTCGGTGACACCGATGTGTAAATCTTGGTGGTACCGAAGTGACCAAAAGGTGGCAACTTTTGAATCTCGGTGAGACCGATATAGGAAACTCGGTTGCACTGATAAGGTGACCAACAGTCAGATTGACATTCTCGGTGACGCCGATCCAACAATCTCGGTGGTACCGATATTGTGAATTTGCGTAACAGAAAGTTGGCAACCTAAACTCGGTGGCACCAGAATGGAATCGGTTGCACCGAAGTGGCTAGGGTTTGGCTGAGTGTGTCTGAGTTTGGGAATCGGTGGCACCGAGTGGAAAGTGTTGGTTGCACCGATTTTGAATATTTGGCTATGGACAGACTTTGTGGAAGAGCTTGTGGGTGTTTTTGGTGACTATCACTTGTGCACGTATGAGCATTTTGTTCACCAATCAAAACCTTACCCCCTTTTAATAGTATTGGCTTTCCTATGGACTCAAAGTGATTTCTCACAAATGTAAAATGTAGAGTCCTCTTGCTTGAAGCTTTGCCAATCCATTTCCTTGCATATTGGGGTATTTCCACAATCTTCACAATCCTTTTGCCAGCCCTCTCTGTGGACTATATCTGAAATACACTAGGTAAAGGTGTTAGTCCAAGAGACAATGTATGTTGTCATGAATTATCAAAACCACCAAGGGAGCATATTGTGCTTTCAATTGCTGCTAACCATGACAAGATCACAAGCCGACGAGATCAACTAGGACGGCATGACGAACAAGGAGCTCCATGATAAATTTCAGCAAATGATGGCTGACCAGGTACAAGACGTCGTGACCAGCCTTGGAGAGGCCATGGAGAGGCTAGGTGCTTTGGAGAAGACATTCGATACCAAGCTGGACGCTAAGTTCAATGAGGTGCTTGCACGTCTACCTCCACCAGCTGTACATGTCGTACCTCGGCAACAACAACACCAACAACACCCAAATTTCGCGGGACGAGCGCAACGTGTGCCTCTCGACCAAGGCCAATATTCCTACTACTGCTACTGCTGAAGCTTCTGTGGCTGCTGCTGCTGCTGCTACAGTCGTTGAGTAGAATGAGGATTATGATGGTGATTACGATGATGAGGGACAGGTTGCTCCCGATCAGCCCCAGGGGCAACCACCACCACAAGCACCGGGTCGTCTGCATGTTTACCATCGCAACGGTAGGGCTGCACCACCACCTCAGGTACGGGATCAATATCATCTCCCTAAGATAAAATTGAATATTCTGACATTTGAGGGTAGATATGTTCCTGATATATATCTTACTTGGGAGTTAGAAACAGAACAACGTTTTACATGCTTACAATTTCCTGAGGATAGACGTGTTGTTGCTGCTATTTGTGCTTTTACTAGTTTAGCTTGTGTTTGGTGGTCTGAACATTGTAGAATACATCATGATAATATCCCTACTACTTGGGCTGCTTTGAAAACTACTATGCGTAATCGTTGGGTTCCACCATATTATCAACGTGAATTGCTTCAAAATTTGCAGAAGACAAGGAAAAAAATTCTGTACAGGAATATTATCAGGAATTACAAACTGGCATGATTAGATGTGGTATTGTTGAGGAGAATGAAGCTATGCTTGCACATTTTATGGGTGGATTAAATAGAGAGATTCATACTATTCTAGAGTATAAGGAGTATAACACTATCACTCATTTATTCCATCTTGCTTGCAAAGCTGAACGTGAAGTGCAGGATCGACAGGCAATGGCGAGAACTAATTTTTCTGCAGGTCGCACTTCATCATGGACACCACATACATCATCTACTTCCACACGTCCTACTACAGCACCACTTGGCTTGTGACCTCCTGGTGGGTCCCCTCTGGTATTGGGGAGAGCTAAATGGGTGATTTGGTGGATGCTTACCGAGGCAACACTGGAAATCTGATACAAAGAGTGATATGGGGTGTCCCGATCTTCTCAGTAAGCGGCGGTGGTGATGATGAAGATGATAGATAACTTGTATGTCGCCGATGAACTCTCCCTCGCTTGATCCCTGATGCCAATGCAAAAGGTCACTTGCGCACGTAGCCGTCGACCACGAAACGGTATAATTGCAATATACTAATTCCCAATGGAACAGCAGATTACACTCAACTTGCACTATATGATCTCCAGATCGATACGAATTGGAGATGAGGATTCAAGATGAATGCTTACAAGCCATCTCAAGAACTAGGGTTTATCTTAAACGTGGTCTAACCTTAACTAACTCTAGGGGACGGGTATTTATAGTCTAAAACGAGATCGAAGGGGTACACGGGCTGGACAGCCCAAAACCTGCGCGCAGGCAGAGCGGTACTACCGCTAATAGCAAGCGGTACTACCGTGATAGCGGTACTACCGCTTGTACAAATGTCAAGTGCCGTCCTTGTTCCGTTTGGTGTCCAGGAGATACCAGTACCGATTTCGTAAGCGGCAGTAGTGCGGTACTCGGTGGCCGGTACTACCGTGATAAGCGGTACTACCGCGATGGACGCGCGGTACTACCGTGATGAGCTTGCCGGGCTTGCCGGTGACGAGCTTGCCGGGCTGGCTTGCCGCGATGGAAGCGGTACTACCGCGATGGAAGCGGTACTACCGCCCTGGGAACTCTGCAGGGTCTTCACTTCCAGGCCTTCCTCCTTTCCTTGCCGCAATGCCTCCTTGCTCCCTTGTGCCATGCCTTCCTCTCCAATGTACCTAACAATACATACACACAAGGATTTAGGCAGTATAAAGCTCTCATCAAAATGAATAGCATTATCAACTAAGAGAGAATTCACCTGTTGTTCTAGTAACTTAGCACGAGCTCTTGTAGTTGGTCCAATCCTGAGTTCATCATTGGACGTCTTCGTTGCAGCAACAGGTTGTTCATCTTCATACGGTAGGGATGGAACCATAGTAGGGATGTCCTCATCATCCTCCCCCCTTCAAAAGGCGTCGACCCCGACGCTCCAAGGTCATCGACATCACATGGGGACAAATCAGCAACATTGAAACTGTTGCTAACGCCACCAAAGTCAGCAATTGGAAGATCAATCGAGTAGGCATTGTCATTTATCTTGGCTAACACCTTGTAAGGACCAGCACCACGCGGCCTAAGTTTAGAACGTCTCAGCTGTGGAAACCTGTCCTTGCGAAGATGTACCCAAACCATATCTCCAGGCTGGAACAAAACTTTCTTCCTTGATTGGTTTCGTGCAGCAGCAATGTTCTTGCCTGTCTTCTCAATAGCCTCTCGTGTCTTCTCATGAATCTTCTTCACATAATCTGCTCTGTTTGATGCCTCCATATTAATCCTCTCATGCAATGGAAGAGGCAGCAAATCTAGTGGTGTAATTGGTTTGAAGCCATACACCACCTCAAAAGGACAAAACTGGGTGGTAGTGTGCACAGCCCTGTTATAGGCGAACTCAACATGTGGCAAACACTCCTCCCACTCACGCAGATTTTTCTTGATCATAACTCGCAGCAATTGGGACAATGTTCGATTCACCACCTCCGTTTGACCATCAGTTTGTGGGTGACATGTAGTACTGAACAGCAACTTCGTTCCGAGCTTTCCCCACAATGTCTTCCAGAAGTAGCTCATAAACTTCACGTCCCTGTCAGAAACAATTGTCTTTGGCACTCCATGCAAGCGTACGATGTCCCTGAAAAACAGGTTAGCAATATGCGACGCATCGTCGCTTTTGTGGCATGCAATAAAATGTGCCATCTTAGAAAATCGATCCACGACCACAAATATAGAATCATGACCTCGGTTAGTGCGTGGCAAACCTAACACAAAATCCATACTTATATCCTCCCATGGTGTGGTAGGTGTAGGTAGTGGCGTATACAAACCGTGAGGCTTCAGTTTGGACTTGGACTTCTTACATGTAATGCAGCGCCGAACAAACCTGTACACATCACGCCTCATCTTGGGCCAATAAAAATGATCAGCGAGCATGAGCAATATCTTTTCACGCCCAAAGTGACCCATCAATCCTCCTGCATGTGATTCCTGCAACAATAGCAAACGGACGGACGATTCTGGAACACAAAGTTTGTTAGCTCGAAACAAGTATCTATCATGGATGTGGTATTTCTCCCATGCATTTCGAAGCAAACACAAACGATATGGTTCAGCAAAATCATGATCAGTTGCATACAAATCACACAAACTCTCTAAACCAGGAATTTGAACATCGAGATGTGTCAAGAGCATGTTCTTCCTAGATAGAGCATCAGCAACAATGTTATCTTTTCCCTTCTTATGCTTAATGATATACGGAAAAGACTCAATAAACTCAACCCATTTAGCCAAGCGCCGATGCAGATTTGATTGAGCTTTCAAATATTTCAATGCTTCATGATCAGAATGTATGATAAATTCTTTTGGCCATAAATAATGTTGCCAAACCTCAAGAACTCTAACAAGCGCATACAATTCTTTATCATAAACAGGATAATTCAGTCTAGCACCAGAAAGTTTCTCGCTGAAATAAGCAATAGGTCGACCGTCTTGCATCAACACACCACCAATACCTATACCACTAGCATCACATTCAACTTCAAATTGTTTGGAAAAATCTGGTAGTGCAAGTAATGGTGCAGAAGTAAGCAAACGTTTCAGCTCGTCAAAAGCATGATCTTGGGCTGCGCCCCACACAAAAGACACACCTTTCTTCGTTAATTCATTCAATGGTGCAGCAATAGTACTAAAGTCTTTCACAAAACGGCGATAGAAACCAGCAAGACCGTGAAAACTTCGTACTTGACTAACATTCATGGGATTAGGCCAATTTTGAATTGCGTCAATCTTAGATGAATCTACTTCTACCCCATGCTTAGATACAACGTATCCCAGAAATATCACTTTATCTTTTGCAAATGTGCACTTCTCAAGATTAGCATACAATTTATGATCACGCAACACTTGCAAAACCTATCTAATATGATCACAATGTTCAGATTCATTGCGGCTGTAAATAAGTATATCATCAAAATATACAACCACAAAACGACCAATAAACTTTCTCAAAACATGATTCATTAATCTCATGAAGGTACTAGGTGCATTAGTAAGACCAAAAGGCATAACTAACCACTCATATAAACCAAATTTAGTTTTGAAAGCAGTTTTCCATTCATCCCCTTCCTTCATCCGAATTTGATGGTAACCACTACGTAAATCAATCTTAGAGAAAACAGCAGCACCACTCAATTCATCTAGCATATCCTCTAAGCGTGGAATAGGATGACGATATCGAATAGTGATGTTGTTAAGAGCTCTACAATCTACGCACATGCGCCATGTACCATCTTTCTTAGGCACCAAAATAACAGGAACAGCACAAGGACTAAGAGAAACACGAATATACCCTTTGTCTAGTAGTGCTTGCACTTGCTTCTGTATTTCCTTCGTTTCTTCGGGGTTGGTCCTGTATGGCGCTCGGTTGGGGAGGGTGGCGCCTGGTATGAGATCAATTTGGTGCTCAATTCCACGCAATGGTGGCAGCCCTGCTGGTACCTCCTCCGGAAACACATCGCCATATTCCTGCAAAACAGTAGACACACCAAGAGAAACAGGTTGCGTATCATGAGAAACTAAAACCTCGCCTTTGTACATAAGCACAAGAGGCAGGGCTGTAGGATCCGCTCGAAATTCTCTCATGTCTTCTTTGGTGGCTAACAAAAGCAAACTAGGCACTCTCGCACTTTTCGTTATATTGTCACTCACGGCTATTACATTGTTCTCTCGTGCAGGTGGCTGTTCGATATTCACGTCTGTTTTCTGACGAGACTCATTCACAATTTGTTGCGGTGACATAGGTTGTAGATTTATTTTCTTGCCCTTGAACTCCAAGTGATAAGTATTGGCACGGCCATTGTGGTGCACATGGCGGTCATAGAGCCATGGCCGACCCAATAAAAGATGGCAAACTGTCATAGGCACCACATCAAATTCAATGGAATCCTTGTATGGTCCTATCTCAAAATTTACGCGCACCATATGACTCACCTTCATCTCACCATTGTCACTCAACCATTGTACGTAATATGGATTGGGGTGAGGGAAATATTTCAGATTTAGCTTGGCACATAACTCCTTGCTTGCAAGATTGCGGCAGCTACCTCCATCAATGATCACCTTGCAAGCTTTGTTGGGGCCAACTAGTGCTTTTGTTTGGAACAGATTGCAGCGCTGTGACTCAACGTGTGGCTGCACACTAAGAGCACGCTACGAGACAACAAGAGTAGGCGCGGACGAGGCAAAAGCATCTATGTCGTCTTCACGTGTGTACCCATCGCCATCGAAAGCATATGGATCAGCGTCATCTCCAGTCTCATATTCATTGTCATCATTCACAATCATCACTTTTCTGTTTGGGCACTCTCTCTTGAAGTGTCCCTTGCCTCCACAAGTATGACATAGCATATCTCTATTACGGGCTGTAGACATATTGGAACCTGAGCAAGCCGCAGGAGCAGCAGGTTGCCTTGATTGTGAAACAGTGGGGGCTGGTTTGGTTGCAGAAGAAGAGGGGCGGTTGGCAGCGCCCTCACTAGGTGTGTAAGGGGCGGCTGTGTTCTGTTGGAGAACCGCCCAGCTGTAGCATAACGGCCTTTAATTTGAGCTTCTTCGGCCAACTGGGACTCAGCTTCTCTTGCATGATGGAGCAGCTCGTTCATTGTATTGTATTGGTGATGCCTAACAATACCCTTGATGTTATATTTCAGCCCATGGAGAAAACGTTGCATAGTCATCTCAACAGATTCTCGAACTCGAGCACGCTGCATCAACATCTCCATCTCCATGTAATATGCATCAACCGTCATGGAACCTTGCTTCAATTGTGTCAATTTATCAAAAACTGTCCGCAAGTAATTAGTGGGAACAAAACGAGCTCGCATGATCTCCTTCATATTGCGCCATGTAAGAACAGGTAACTCATTGTCTTCTCGTCGTTCGCGCACAATGCTATCCCACCAACGCAAAGCATAACCATCAAATTCTGAGGAAGCAAGCTTGATCTTCCTATCTTCAGTGTAGTCATGCAAACGCCATAATTTCTCCATCTTGAGCTCCCAAGTGAGGTACTCCTCGACATCAGTGGAGCCTTCAAATCTGGGAATTGTGAACTTAGGCTTGCCCAAGCCATCATCCTCCTGAAGTGGTACACGCCGAGCACCAGGTGGTGGTGGACGACCATGCCCATGAAAGCCACGCCCACGGCCATTATTGCCCACCATGTTGTCATTGTCTCCATGAACACTATCAGCATCTTCATGGCCATCATGTCGGCGTTGCTCAATAGCCATACGCAGCCCATTGACTGAAGTTGTCAATTGCTGTATGCTTGTTTGGAGATCATTGACTTGTGTTTGCATAGCATTGACGGTAGTGTCAGTGGCATCCACTTTCATTTGTATAGCTTGAACATCAGCATCAATATTGTCAGTGGATCTATTGATAACCCCTGTCAAATGATCGCGGAGAGCTTCATATTCCCTCCATGTAACAGTAGCATCACCAGTCTTTTTCTGCATCACATCAACATCACTAGAAGACATGATTAGTAGGTTAGTGCAAAAATCAAAATCTGTTTGGTGGCACACTCACAACTCACTCAAAAACTGACAAGAAAAAGGAAATCTTACCGTTCCAAAGTGAATAGGAATGCGTACCCGTTCGGATGTATGACTAGTGCACGGATGTGATGAGGTGAATATCAGGGTATAAGAACAATCACACGACAAACCAGGGTATATGGTGGAGCTTGGTTGGGATACCTAACAACACCAATTCACAAATCCTAGTGCTGATCGTGTGATACAAAAAGACCCACGGAAACTCACACGGTGGAGATAAATGGGGCAATTGCAACTCTGAAAATGAGCTCAAATTTGATGTATGTGTCGGAGTAATGCTCGTGTTGCAATGCACAGGGAGAGACGCTAGCAAAAAGCTCAAAAACAGGGCACAAGATTGCTCAATTCTACAAGTGCAAACAGCAAGATAATACAAATCCAACACTGCAATAGATAGCAGCAACCTCCGGCCACTGTTTCTCTCTTTTCTTTCTTTCTCTCTGTCTTTTTTTGTCAGCCCAGACTTGAGCAACAAACAACGAATCTGATCTTGCCAATCTCAGATGCACTTACCAAAAATCCTAACTGAGCAGCCCGTAGAGCACAAGGATATGCTAGTCTCAATAGGAAGGTGCTACGCAAAAGAAGAAAGGCTGACTATGGTTATCAAACGGATTCAGATCGGTAATCGAAGCAACTAAAACTATAGAAAACAAACTGGAGGAACATATCTGATCGGGGTGAAGCTAAGGTACGCAAAGAAAAGGCTACGACCAGCAACTAAGACTTGGAAATGATGTTATCTAGGTGATGGCAAAAACCCTAACCCTAATCTTTTTGTGAGGCTTTTTCTGGATAGGAGTAAAAACACAACTAATCTATGGGTGATTTGGTGGATGCTTACCGAGGCAACACTGGAAATCTGATACCAAGATGATATGGGGTGTCCCGATCTTCTCAGTAAGCGGCGGTGGTGATGATGAAGATGATAGATAACTTGTATGTCGCCGATGAACTCTCCCTCGCTTGATCCCTGATGCCAATGCAAAAGGTCTCAACCCTTTGGATATTCACAACGTCACACACTTGCGCACGTAGCCGTCGACCACGAAACGGTATAATTGCAATATACTAATTCCCAATGGAACAGCAGATTACACTCAACTTGCAGTATATGATCTCCAGATCGATACGAATTGGAGATGAGGATTCAAGATGAATGCTTACAAGCCATCTCAAGAACTAGGGTTTATCTTAAACGTGGTCTAACCTTAACTAACTCTAGGGGACGGGTATTTATAGTCTAAAACGAGATCGAAGGGGTACACGGGCTGGACAGCCCAAAACCTGCGCGCAGGCAGAGCGGTACTACCGCTTATAGCAAGCGGTACTACCGTGATAGTGGTACTACCGCTTATAGCAAGCGGTACTACCGTGATAGCGGTACTACCGCTTGTACAAATGTCAAGTGTCGTCCTTGTTCCGTTTGGTGTCCAGGAGATACCAGTACCGATTTCGTAAGCGGCAGTAGTGCGGTACTCGGTGGCTGGTACTACCGTGATAAGCGGTACTACCGCGATGGACGTGCCGTACTACCGCGATGAGCTTGCCGGGCTTGCCGGTGACGAGCTTGCCGGGCTGGCTTGCCGCGATGGAAGCGGTACTACCGCGATGGAAGCGGTACTACCGCCCTGGGAACTCTGCAGGGTCTTCACTTCCAGGCCTTCCTCCTTTCCTTGCTGCAATGCCTCCTTGCTCCCTTGTGCCATGCCTTCCTCTCCAATGTACCTAATAATACATACACACAAGGATTTAGGCAGTATAAAGCTCTCATCAAAATGAATAGCATTATCAACTAAGAGAGAATTCACCTATTGTTCTAGTAACTTAGCACGAGCTCTTGTAGTTGGTCCAATCCTGAGTTCATCATTGGACGTCTTCGTTGCAGCAACAGGTTGTTCATCTTCATACGGTAGGGATGGAACCATAGTAGGGATGTCCTCATCAAAGAGGTATTATTTTCATTCGAGGACATGCCTCCCTCTTTGCCTCCTGCTGTCACTAACATTTTGCAGGAGTTCGCTGACGTCTTTCCACAAGACGTGCCACCGAGATTACCACCTATTCGAGGGATTGAGCATCAGATTGACTTAATTCCCGGTGCATCGCTATCCAACCGTGCACCATACCGTACCAATCCAGAAGAGACGAAGGAGTTTATGCGTCAACTACAGGAGCTGCTCGACAAAGGTTATATACGCGAATCTCTTAGGCCTTGTGTTGTTCCTATTATTCTAGTACCCAGAAAGGATGGTACATCTCGTATGTGTGTTGATTGTAGAGGCATTATTAATATTACTATTCGTTATCGTCATCCTATTCCTAGGCTAGATGATATGCTTGATGAATTAAGTGGCTCTACAATTTTCTCCAAAGTTGATCTGCGTAGTGGATATCATCAAATTCGTATGAAATTGGGAGATGAATGGAAAACAGCATTTAAAACTAAGTTTGGATTATATGAGTGGTTAGTCATGCCTTTTGGGTTAACTAATGCACCTAGCACTTTCATGAGATTAATGAACGAGGTTTTACGTGCTTTCATAGGACGATTTGTGGTAGTCTACTTTGATGATATACTGATTTATAGTAGATCTTCGGAGGAACACTTGGATCATTTGCATGCTTTTTTTATTGCTCTACGTGATGCACGTTTGTTTGCTAACCTTGGGAAGTGCACCTTTTGCACCGACCGAGTATCTTTTCTTGGCTATGTTGTTACTCCACAGGGAATTGAAGTTGATAAAGCCAAGATTGATGCTATTGAGAGTTGGCCGCAGCCCAAAACGGTCACACAAGTGAGGAGTTTTCTTGGACTCGCTGGTTTCTATAGGCGTTTTGTTAGGGATTTCAGCACCATTGCGGCACCTCTCAATGAACTTACAAAGAAGGATGTGCCTTTTGTTTGGGGTACCGCACAGGAAGAAGCCTTCACGGTATTGAAAGATAAGTTAACACATGCTCCATTACTCCAACTTCCTGATTTTAATAAGACTTTTGAGCTTGAATGTGATGCTAGTGGAATTGGATTAGGAGGTGTGTTATTACAAGATGGTAAACCTGTTGCATACTTTTCTGAAAAATTGAGTGGGCCTAGTATGAATTATTCTACTTATGATAAGGAATTATATGCTCTTGTCCGGTCTTTGGAAACCTGGCAACATTATTTATGGCCCAAAGAATTTGTTATACATTCTGATCATGAATCTTTGAAACATATTAAAAATCAAGCAAAACTGAACCGTAGACATGCTAAATGGGTTGAGTTCATTGAGACTTTCCCTTATGTCATTAAACACAAGAAGGGTAAAGAAAATGTTATTGCTGATGCATTGTCTCGTCGTTATACTATGCTTTCACAACTTGACTTTAAAATATTTGGTTTGGAGACCATCAAAGATCAATATGTGCATGATGCTGAATTTAAGGATGTGATGCAGAATTGTAAAGAAGGGAGAACATGGAACAAGTTCGTCATTAATGATGGACTTGTGTTCCGTGCTAACAAGCTATGCATTCCAGCTAGCTCCATTCGGCTTTTGTTGTTACAGGAGGCGCACGGAGGAGGATTAATGGGACACTTTGGGGTGAAGAAGACAGAGGACGTACTTGCTACACATTTCTTTTGGCCAAAGATGAGACGGGATGTTGAGCGTTTTGTTGCTCGCTGCACTATATGTCAAAAAGCTAAGTCACGACTCAATCCTCATGGTTTATATATGCCTTTGCCTGTACCTAGTGTTCCTTGGGAGGATATATCTATGGACTTTGTTTTAGGTTTACCTCGAACAAAGAAGGGGAGGGATAGCATATTTGTTGTCGTGGATATATTTTCGAAAATGGCACACTTCATACCATGTCATAAAAGCGATGATGCTGCTAATGTTGCTGATTTGTTCTTTCGTGAAATTATTCGCTTGCATGGTGTGCCAAATACAATTGTTTCAGACCGTGATGCTAAATTTCTTAGCCACTTTTGGAGAATTTTATGCGCTAAGTTGGGGACTAAACTGCTTTTTAGTACTACATCTCACCCCCAAGCTGATGGACAAACTGAAGTAGTGAATAGATCATTGTCTACTATGCTTAGGGCTGTTTTGAAGAATAACATGAAAATGTGGGAAGAATGATTGCTTCATATTGAATTTGCTTATAATCGTTCACTGCATTCGACTACTAAGATGTGCCCTTTTGAAGTAGTGTATGGTTTTTTACCTCGTGGACCTATTGATTTGTTGCCTTTTCCATCTTCGGAGAAGGTTAATTTTGATGCTAAAGAACGTGCTGAATTGATACTAAACATGCATGAGTTAACTAAGGAGAACATTGAGCGTATGAATGCTAAATATAAACTTGCTGGAGATAAGGATAGAAAACATGTTGTCTTTGCACCTGGAGATCTTGTTTGGTTACATGTGCGTAAGGATAGGTTTCCTGAATTGCGAAAGTCAAAGCTAATGCCACGTGCTGATGGTCCTTTTAAGGTGTTAGAGAAAATAAATGATAATGCATATAAACTTGAGCTGCCTGCAGATTTTTGGGTTAGTCCCACTTTTAACATTGCAGATTTGAAGCCTTATTTGGGTGAGGAGTTACCGTCGAGGACGACTTCAGTTCAAGAAGGGGAGGATGATGAGGACATCCCTACTAATGTTACACCCACATCCCCACCAGCTACACATATTGGGCCAGTTACTAGAGCCCGCGCACGCCAACTAAATTATCAGGTACTTTCGTTTCTTGGAAATTATTCTAATGTTCATGAACATATGATGCTGCCTAAATTGGATACTTTTGTTTTACTTATGAATGAAGGACCTAGCATGGACAAGAAGGATGGCCATTGGAGCAAGATCAAACATGGAGAAGAAGGTGCGCACGCGGGAAGGAACAATGGACTTTCAAGTGGTGATTTTCGCACTTTGAAGCCACCATACGGAGAGTATGAAGGCCTGGACCAAATATACAAGATGCCACTTCACAAATTTCATCCATAGGCTAATATAGGTGCTGTGTCACCTTATTTTTGGGCCAGGCCCATGTAATTTCGAAATACCACTTATTAGGATGTTTTTAGAGTCCGTATGTGTGAGGAAACGGAGTTAGGGTTGGTTTCGGACCCCTCCTCCAAGGGGTCACGAAATTCCCCCTCTATTCCCCCATTTATACAACCCTTAGGTCGCCGTTTAGACGGGGGTTTTGTGTATATTGAAAGTTGGCCATAGCTGCAACTTCACGTTCTTCGTTTGTGTTCCCCGACCAGACAAAGGCGTCACAGAACCCCACTTTCATCAATAAAGCTTTCCTCTTATATTCGCAATATCCAGATTGCAATCTTAGTTTCTTGCTTGTTCTTCGTTTGCTTGCAGCAAATAGACCCTCGTGGTCATGTTGATCGTGCTCCGGCGTGGTCAATAACCTCTCGGAGTTTGTTTAGCGATTGCTAAGGTGTGACGTCCTCGCACGTTCGTAGTCGGATCGTCAAAGTCGACTCTACCATAAACGATAACCACATCTCATCGAAAGACAGAGACAACTTCGCCTCTATCATTTCTCTAGGGTTAGCTTTGTTTAGCAGATAACTTTTGTTGAGCATAACTCCATTACTTACTTATCCCACAGAGACTGTCCTCCATTGAGAGAAGATCCAGGTGATGCCAAGGCCCCTCTAAGGGTAGATCCTAAGGGATTCAAGATCTCCTCCTTTGGAGTGAGGAGACTATCGGTTAAGTGTATCCTTACGTTGATTGTGGATCTTGTATCTCGTGTGCCCGTGTGTTTCTAGTGGATGTATAATCAAAGATCGCCCTTGAGTTTGTGATTTCCCCTCGTGTTCTTCATGTTCTTCGTGGAATCCCCCTCCAATTCGTGAAAATGAAGGATCTCATGCGAGCTAGTTTTGTGCCTACACACTACAACCGGGATCTCTTCAAGAAGCTACAACAACTCAAGCAAGGCACCAAGTTAGTAGAAGAATACTACCAAGAGGTGCAAATCGCAATGATCCGAGCCAATGTCAAGGAAGATGACAAGCAAACAATGGCACGCTTCTTGAATGGCCTCAACTACCAAGTCATGAAAATTGCCGACTTCCAACCATACTCCAACCTTCTCAAACTTGTGCATCAAGCAACCCAGGCAGAACGGCAAGTGTAAGATGACTACAAGTACTCCAAGTTCTCCTTCAAGACTTACGACTCAAGTGCGCAAACTACTACGACAACGACACCTTCCAATACGAAATCTACAACACCTACCAGCGACAAGTCAAGCTACAAGGACAAGACGACTTCGTCAGGCCGACCAACCACAAGCACCTACAAGCTGAGAGCTTCATCCTCTACTCCAACATCGGATGCTACCGCAAAGACAAGCTCCATCAAGTGTTCACAGGCCAAGGCCGAGGCCAAAAGACCTTCGAATGTCCAACCAAACGCAATATGGTTCTACTCGACGACGGCACCTATGACTCTATGAGTGATGACAAGATGCAAGCTTTGGAGGAAGTGGTCATACACCGCCAAGTGAATGAAGATGAAGATTCACAAATCTTTTGCGACAACGATCCAAGTCCCGCTCTCGTTGTCTCCAAGGTTTTGACGCTCCAACAACAAGAAGACGAGGACCAACGTTGCCACATCTTCCACACCAAGGCGAGCATCCAAGGAAAATCCGTCAAGGTCATCATCAACGGCGGGAGTTGCCACAACTTGGCAAGTGAGGACCTTTGTTCCAAGCTACAATTGGTCAAGAAAAAGCACCATCGACCCTACAAGGTCCAATGGCCAAGTGATTCCGGTACGCTCCAAGTTGACCATACCATTGAAGTCTCCTTCATGATAGGTGCTTATGAGGACACTTTGGAGTGTGATGTGGTTCCAATGTCTGTTTGCCACCTCCTACTTTGTAGCCCTTGGCAATTCGACCGTGGCGTCACACACAACGGTCGGACAAATCAATATAGCTTCAAAATGAAGGGCAAGCAATATGTACTTCGTACAATGACTCCAAGTCAAGTCATCGCCGACAAACAAGCTTCATCCCATCGTGGAGATAAAAGTGTGAGAGTGATCCACCTAAAAGAGAGTGAGCTCCACAAGCCAAAAATGAGCGACTCCACGATGAGGGACATGAGAGATATAGTTTTTTTAGCCACCAAAAGAGATTTGAGGGATGTGAGTGAGAGCCCATCGACCGTTCTTCACTCTATACTTGTGTGCAAAGATGACGTCATTCGGACTAACCCTTCACAACATCTTCCTCTTGTGTTATCTAAGTTGTTGAAGGAATTCCAAGATGTTTTCCCCGATGAGCAATCTCCGGGACTACCACCAAAACGAGGGATCGAACACCGCATCGACCTCATCGTCGGAGCTACGCTTCCTAACAAGGCTACCTACCGGGTCAACCCCGAAGAAACAAAGTAAATACAAAGGCAAGTCCAAAAACTCCTAGATAAAGGGCATGTACGTGAGAGTTTGAGCCCTTGTGCGGTTCCGGTGATTCTAGTACCTAAGCAAGATGGTAGTATGCGTATGTGTTCCGATTGCCGTCCTATCAATACTATCGCTATTCGTTATCGTCACCCCATTCCTCGCCTCGATGACATGCTTGATGAACTTAGTGGTGCCACTATATTTTCCAAGATTGACTTAAAAAGTGGTTACTACCAAATACGCATACAAGAGGGCGATGAGTGGAAAACGGCTTTTAAAACAAAGTTTGGTCTCTATGAATGGCTAGTGATGGCCATGGGCTTATCCGAAGCACCGGGTACTTTCATGCGTGTCATGCATTATGTTTTGCGACCCCTCATAGGATATTGTGTTGTGGTCTATTTTGATGACATACTTGTCTTTAGCAAGTCTCTTGAAGAGCATGCTACCCATGTTCGTGATGCTTTGCAAATCCTTAGGAAAGAACAACTCTATGCAAACATGGATAACCGCACCTTTGGTGTTGACAAGGTAGTTTTCCTAGGCTTTGTAGTATCTTCTAAGGGCGTTCATGTAGATGAAACTAAGATTGATGCTATTAAAACTTGGCCCACACCAACGAATTTGCAACAAGTGCATAGTTTCCTAGGACAAGCCGGTTTCTACTGCCGTTTTGTCAAGGACTTTAGCACTATTGCATCTCCTCTCCGTGCTTTGAGCAAGAAGAATGCACCCTTTATTTGGGGTATTTCCCAAGACACCGCATTCCATGAACTTAAAAATTTGCTAACTCATGTACCTTTGCTTGCTTTACCCAACTTTGATAAAACATTTGATGTGCATTGTGATGCTAGAGATAATGGAATAGGTGGTGTGCTTATGCAAGAAAAGATGCCAATTGCGTACTTTAGCGAGAAACTTTCCGACGCTCAACTTAACTACCCCATCTATGACAAAGAATTGTATGCTTTGGTGAGAGTTTTACATGTGTGGGAGCATTATTTGAGACCTCATGAGTTTGTTATCCATACCGACCATGAAATGCTAAAGTACTTAAAGGGTCAAACTAAGTTGAACTAACGGCATGCTAACTGGAGTGAATTTATAGAATCTTTCCCTTATGTCATCAAATACATTAAGGGTAAGGAAAACGTTGTGGCGGATGCCCTTTCCCGCAAATGCATGCTAGTTACTCAACTTGAATAGAATGTTGTTGGTTTTGAGCATATCAAAGACTTGTATGAGCATGATGTTTCTTCCTCTACTCCATATGCTAAATGTCAAGTTAAAACTTGTTGGGAGAACAACTATATGAAAGATGTCTATCTTATGCGTGCTAACAAACTTTGTATACCTGAGTCTTCTCTTCGTTTGTTGCTTTTGCAAGAGGCTCACGGTGGAGGACTTATGGGTCACTTTGGACGCGGCAAGACGTATGCCACACTATCCAACAAGTACTTTTGGCCCAAGATGTTTCGTGATGTTGCACGCTTCACCAACCGATGCTCTACATGCCGCAAAGCTAAGTCAAAAGCTCAATCCCATGGTCTTTACATGCCTCTCCCTATACCGTTCCAACCATGGGAAGACATTAGTATGGATTTTGTGCTTGGTTTGCCACGAACTAAAAATGGCCACGATTCCATTTTTTGTCGTTGTGGATCGCTTTTCCAAGATGGCCCATTTCATTCCATCTCACAAGATAGACGATGCTTCACATATTGCAAATCTCTTTTGTAGGGACATCTTGCGACTACATGGCGTCCCCAAGACCATTGTCTCGGATCGCGAGGTCAAGTACCTAAGCTACTTTTGGAAGACCCTATGCGCCAAGCTCGGAATCAAGCTTCTATTCTCTTCGGCATATCACTCTCAAACCGATGGACAAACGGAGGTGACAAACCGGACGCTATCTACTCTACTACGCGTGTTGATCATGAAGAACATCAAGGAATGGTAAGAATGCCTTCCCATCGCCAAGTACGCCTACAATCGCGCAAGCCACTCCACCACCGGCAAGTCTCCGTTCGAACTGGTCTATGGTTTCAACCCTTTGTCCCCATTGGACATCCTTCCTCTACCACTCCAAGAGCGAGTCAACATGGACGCAAGTGCAAGGGCAAGCTACATCAAGAAAATGCATGAAGATACAAGGCGCACTATCGAACGTCAAGTGGCACGAGTCACAAACAAGCGCAACCTCAACAAGCACCCCATGGTGTTCAAGACCGGTGAACTTGTGTGGCTACACCTTCGCAAGGACCGCTTCCCCAACGAACGCAAGTCGAAGCTACTTCCTCGAGCCGACCCTTCAAGGTGTTTGCACGCTACAACAACAACGCCTACAAGATCGACATCCCCCGCGACAAGTACAACGTGAGTGACACCTTCAACGTCAAGGATCTATCCCCTTTTCATGGTGATGAAGATCTTGATCCGAGGACGGATCTTCCCCAAGGGGGGGGGGAAGATGTGCGGAGCATCCCACCATCATCCCCATGAAACCAACTCCATCAAACCAACCCCCAAGTGGTCCCATGACAAGAGCCCGTGCACGCTCCATGGAATCCGAGGTGACATCTCTCCTTTCTCAATCTCCGTTTGATCCACTCGAGACATGGTCACTACCTCAGACGGAACTTCTCTCTATAGTCAGATGCTCGAACGTGAAACATGGAAGCAAGCATGAAGGACGTCAAGCTTGGAAGGACAAGGGAGGAGCTGCGTACTAGTCCCAGCTCTCGGATGACCAACCGGCCTCGGACGACCGGAACCCGGACAACCGACACACCTCGGACGTCCGACACCTGGAGGCCGAACCCCCGGAGACCAATAGGACCCTACAGCGCACGGACGACCGTCACCGCCCGGACGACCGACACGCTCCGGCGCACGGACGTCCGAGCCATCCCGAAAGTAAGACGCCAACTACCCAGAGCCGAATCCGCGGAAATCCGAAGACCTCCGGACGACCGGGCCTCAGAGGTCCGACACGTCCCGGAAATCCGGCCAAGGCGCACCCGCACTGAACTCTCGGAAGTCCGGCCTCCTCCGGACGTCCGGGCCGTCTTGAGCCATCGGACGTCCGACCCCGTCCGGACGTCCGGACCCTGTCTGCGCACAGGACCATGGGCCTTGGCCCATGTACCCCTTCTTTTGCCTAAGACTATATAAACTGCACCCCCTACTTTCTCTAGGGTTAGCTCTGTTTAGCAGATACACCATTACTTACTTCTCCCACGGAGATTGTCCTCCATTGAGAGAAGATCCAAGTGATGCCAAGGCCCCTCTAAGGGAAGATCCTAAGGGATTTAAGACCTCCTCTTTTGGAGTGAGGAGACTACCGGTTACGTGTATCCTTATGTTGATTGTGGATCTTGTATCTCGTGTGCTTGTGTGTTTCTAGTGGATGTGTAATCAAAGATCGCCCTTGAGTTTGTGATTTCCCCTCGTGTTCTTCGTGTTCTTCGTGGAATCCCCCTCCAATTCGTGAAAGATCGACACACACGGGTGTGCCCCGTATCACTATGTATGTATGCGGCACGTGTCACTCGCTCAAGTGATCCAAGATGATCAAGTATGCTATGCGAAGCTTGCGATGCTATTACTCTTTTGCTCTTTTGCCTTTGCATAAAAGCTTTGCTTCTCTTTTCTTGTGCAATGATGTTTTATATGGTCACAATGCGGGACGTGCACACCAAGATAGCAATTATGTATGCGAGGAACTACGTAAACAAAAGAGATGATACTATGAGATGCACGCAATTGAAGCTATACGGAGTATGTATCACTAAAGTGCACAAGTAGCGTAGCCCGGCAATACACGATGGCTAGTCTCGATAGGCAAGTAATGCAAATAGGCTCGGGGTAACAATGCAATGGCAAGGGTACATAACGAGAGAGTCGTCGCGGTTACCGTCCTTGCTTACGGTGCGGTTTCAACGAAGAGTTGGTCGGCGACGATCCGGGGCGATGATGAGCGGCGATATCGATGAAGATCCACTCCTAATTAGCCGAAACACCTTAGGAAGTGGTGATGCCCGCGACTCAAAATCTCAAGTGCAAATGAGTTGTGGAAGAAATGGTGGTGGTAGCGGAATAAATGGCGGAAAACAGTTATGAAAGAAACTGCAAAAGGAATCAGCAACTTGTTGCTAAGGCCGGAAGGTCCGGGCCAGCCGGAAGTTCTGGAGGCCGGAAGGTCCGGGGTGGCCGGAGGGTCTGGGGGGCGGAAGGTCCGGGTGAGGCCGAAGGTTCCGGGGGTTGGGAAAATTGGTGCGAACCATAATTTCCAGATCTTGCACTTGGGCGGAAAACCGTGCGAAAAAACCCAAATCTGAGGGGGGGGGGAAGAAAAATTGGTGAAGATTGGATGGATAGAAAGGTAGATCCACTCGTCCACAACGAAATCCACAGATCAAAATCAACAAAATCTCCTCAAATCCAACGAATCCAAGAAAATTTGGTATGGCTATTTTTGAAATTAGGTCAAAAAGGAAACAAAATTTGGCTAGAAAGTGGGGGAAGGGACTCCAAGTGATGCGGAGCATCCCACCATCATCCCCATGAAACCAACTCCATCAAACCAACCCCCAAGTGGTCCCATGACAAGAGCCCCTACACACGTCATGGAATCCGAGGTGACATCTCTCCTTGCTCAATCTCCGTTTGATCCACTCGAGACATGGTCACTACCTCAGACGGAAGTTCTCTGTATACTCAGATGCTCGGACGTGAAACATGGAAGCAAGCACGAAGGACGTCAAGCTTGGAAGGACAAGGGAGGAGCTGCGGACAAGTCCCAGCTCTCGGACGACCAACTGGCCTCGGACGACCGGAACCCGGACGACCGACACACCTCGGACGTCCGACACTTGGAGGCCGACCCCCCCGGAGACCAACAGGACCATACAGCGCACGGACGACCATCCTATTCCTAGGCTAGATGATATGCTTGATGAATTAAGTGACTCTACAATTTTCTCCAAAGTTGATTTGCGTAGTGGATACCATCAAATTCGTATGAAATTGGGAGATGAATGGAAAACATCATTTAAAACTAAGTTTGGATTATATGAGTGGCTAGTCATGCCTTTTGGTTTAACTAATGCACCTAGCACCTTCATGAGATTAATGAACGAGGTTTTACGTGCTTTCATTGGACGATTTGTGGTAGTCTATTTTGATGATATACTGATTTATAGTAGATCTTTGGAGGAACATTTGGAACATTTACGTGTTGTTTTTATCGCTCTACGTGATGCACGTTTGTTTGGTAACCTTGGGAAGTGCACCTTTTGCACCGACCGAGTATCTTTTCTTGGCTATGTTGTTACTCCACAGGGTATTTAAGTTGATAAAGCCAAGATTGAAGCTATTGAGAGTTGGCCACAACCCATAACGGTCACACAAGTGAGGAGTTTTCTTGGACTCGCTGGTTTCTATAGGCGTTTTGTGAGGGATTTCAGCACCATTGCTGCACCTCTAAACGAGCTTACAAAGAAGGATGTGCCTTTTGTTTGGGGTACTGCACAGGAAGAAGCCTTCACGGTATTGAAAGATAAGTTAACACATGCTCCATTACTCCAACTTCTTGATTTTAATAAGACTTTTGAGCTTGAATGTGATGCTAGTGGAATTGGATTAGGAGGTGTGTTATTACAAGATGGTAAACCTGTTGCATACTTTTTTCAAAAAATGGAGTGGGCCTAGTTTGAATTATTCTACTTATGATAAAGAAATTATATGCTCTTGTTCGGACTTTGGAAACATGGCAACATTATTTATGGCCCAAAGAATTTGTTATACATTCTGATCATGAATCTTTGAAACATGTTGAAAGTCAAGCAAAACTGAACCTTAGGCATGCTAAATGGGTTGAATTCATTGAGACTTTCCCTTATGTCATTAAACACAAGAATGGTAAAGAAAATGTTATTGCTGATGCATTGTCTCGTCGTTTTACTATGCTTTCACAACTTGACTTTAAAATATTTGGTTTGGACACCATCAAAGATCAATATATGCATGATGCGGAATTTAAGGATGTGTTGCAGAATTTAAGGATGCTTTCACAACTCGTCATTAATGATGGATTTGTGTTCCGTGCTAACAAGCTATGCATTCCAGCTAGTTCCGTTCGTCTTTTGTTGTTACAGGAGGCGCATGGAGGAGGATTAATGGGACACTTTGGCGTGAAGAAGACGGAGGACGTACTTGCTACACATTTCTTTTGTCTAAAGATGAGACGGGATGTTGAGCGTTTTGTTGCTCGCTGCACTACATGTCAGAAAGCTAAGTCATGACTCAATCCTCATGGTTTATATATGCCTTTGCCTGTACCTAGTGTTCCTTGGGAGGATATATCTATGGACTTTGTTTTAGGTTTACCTCGAACAAAGAAGGGGAGGGATAGCATATTTGTTGTCATGGATAGATTTTCGAATATGGCACACTTTATACCATGTCATAAAAGTGATGATGCTGCTAATGTTGCTGATTTGTTCTCTCGTGAAATTATTCGCTTGCATGGTGTGCCAAATACAATTGTTTCATATCGTGATGTTAAATTACTTAGCCACTTTTGGAGATGTCTATGGGCTAAGTTGGGGACTACACTGCTTTTTAGTACTACATGTCACCCCCAAACTGATGGAGAAATTGAAGTAGTGAATAGATCATTGTCTACTATGCTTAGGGCTGTTTTGAAGAATAACCTGAAAATGTGGCAAGAATGCTTGCCTCATATTGAATCTGCTTATAATCGTTCGCTGCATTCTACTACTAAGATGTGCCCTTTTGAAGTAGTGTATGGTTTCTTACCTCGTGCACCTATTGATTTGTTGCCTCTTCCATCTTCAGAGAAGGTCAATTTTGATGTTAAAGAACGTGCTGAATTGATATTAAAGATGCATGAGTTAACTAAGGAGAACATTGAGCGTATGAATGCTAAATATAAACTTGCTAGAGATAAGGGTAGAAAACAAGTTCTCTTTGCACCTGGAGATCTTGTTTGGTTACACTTGCGTAAGGATAGGTTTCCTGAATTGCGCAAGTCAAAGCTAATGCCACGTGCTGATGGTCCTTTTAAGGTGTAAGAGAAAATAAATGATAATGCATATAGACTTGAGCTGCCTGCAGATTTTGGGGTTAGTCCCACTTTTAACATTGCAGATTTGAAGCCTTATTTGGGTGAGGATGATGAGCTTCCGTCGAGGACGACTTCAGTTCAAGAAGGGGAGGATGATGAGGACATCCCTACTAATGTTACACCCACATCCCCACCAGCCACACATATTGGACCAGTTACTAGAGCCCGCGCACGCCAACTAAATTATCAGGTACTTTCGTTTCTTGGAAATCCTTATAACGTTCATGAACATATGATGCTGCCTAAATTAGATACTTTTGTTTTACTTATGAATGAAGGATCTAGCATGGACAAGAAGGATGGCCATTGGAGCCGGATCAAGTATGGAGAAGAAGGTGCACGCGCGGGAAGAAACAATGGACTTTCCAGTGGTAATTTTCGCACTTTGAAGCCACCATAAGGAGTGCTTGGAGGCTTGGACAAAATATACAAGATGCCACTTCATAAATTTCGTCCATAGGCAAATATAGGTGCCGCGTCACCTTATTTTTGGGCCAGGCCCATGTAATTTCGAAATACCACTTATTAGGCTGTTTTTAAAGTCCGTATGTGTGGGAAAACGGAGTTAGGGCTGGTTTCGGACCCCTCCTCCAAGGGGCCACGAAATTCCCCCCTATTCCCCCATATATACAGCCCTTAGGGCATCGTTTTAGACTTGGGTTTTGTTTAGATTGAAAGTTAGCCATAGCTGCAACTTCGCGGTCTTCGTTTGTGTTCCACGACTAGACAAAGGCGTCATAGAACCCCACTTTCATCAATAAAGCTTTCCTCTTATATTCGCAATATCCCGATTGCAATCTTAGTTTCTTGCTTGTTCTTCGTTTGCGTGCAGGAAACAGACCCTCGTGGTCAGGTTGATCGTGCTCCGGCGTGGTCAATAACCTCTCGGAGTTGGTTTAGCGATTGCTAAGGCGCGATGTCCTCGCACGTTCGTAGTCGGACTCATCGAAAGATAGGGACACCTTCGCCTCTATCAAAAGGTTAGTGACCACGCTGGAGCGCGATCAACCTGACCACGAAGGTCTACTCCTGCAATCAATCGAAGAACAAGCAAGAATATGATAATGCAATCTGAATATTGCGAAAATAGATGAAGTATTGATAAGGGTGGGGTTCCGAAAGCGGTCTTAGTCTGGTCGTTGGACACAAACAAAGTACACGAAGTTGCAATTGCTAACTTTTAACTAAACAAAACCCAAAGAAAAAGCTGCTAGATTGAACTACTCATATAGGAGCAAGGGGTGGCGGCCAAGGAGGTGGGAGGACGTCCCAAGGCAGCCTAAAACTAACCCTAGGTCATACAAGGCCCATGGGCCGAAGTGAAGGTGATGCAACACCTTTGGACTTGTAGTTTGACTCGGATTTTGGTGCAACGTCAGATTGTTTCATCAATATCTCCATGATCCGGACGAATTTGAAGGTGAATCCACTTGGGCTAGAACGTGCATGAAATCTACTTTCCAACCAAAAAAGAATCACCCAATTCGGAGTTTGGGTGAAAACTTTGTTTACGTTTTGATACTGGTATGTCTGTGCATTCCGAATCTGAGTCCAGAACGTGGGAAACTTGGACTCTATCTTCTCTTGGGCTAAAAGTGACGTGTGAGAACTTCTTGAACGACACCTAATTATTTCCTTTGATGTGAGAGGACCTCTTGATCAACACCTAACCATTTTCTGTTCCTTTGTCATCACACGTGGTTCTTACAAGTGTTCGTCCATGCTGCATTTAGGCATAAAATAAAAATAGGTGAAGTATTTTTGTTTCGGATAACATAAATAAATTATTGCATTATTCTTATAAGAAATCACCTCACAACTATGCACATATGCAATATTTTTGGTCGTATCCAAGGTAGTCATGTCCTCATCAGAACCTCCTATCAACACTTGGGCCCAAATGAAGGATCTCAAGAGAGCTCGCTTTGTACCTACACACTACAACCAGGATCTCTTCAAGAAGCTACAACAACTCAAGCAAGGTACCAAGTCGGTAGAAGAGTACTATCAAGAGATGGAAATCGTAATGATCTGTGCAAATGTCAAGGAAGATGACGAGCAGACCATGTCACGTTTCTTGAATGGCCTCAACTACCAAGTCAAGAAAATCGCCGACTTCCAACCATACTCCAACCTACTTGAACTAGTGCATCAAGCGACCAAGGCAGGACGCCAAGTGTAAGATGACTACAAGTACTCCAAGTTCTCTTCCAAGACCTACGGTTCAACTACTCAAGCTACTACGACCACGACGCCTTCGAATACGAAAACTACAACACCTACTGGTGACAAGTCAAGCTACAAGGACAAGACGACTTCGTCAAGCCGACCTACTACAAGCAACTACAAATCGAGAGCCTCATCCTGTACTCCGATACCGGATGCCACCGCTAAGTCGAGCTCCATCAAGTGTTTCACGTGCCAAGGCCGAGGCCACAAGACTTATGAGTGTCCAACCAAACGCACCATGATCCTTCAAGACGATGCCACCTATGACTCTATGAGTGATGGTGAGATGGAAGCATTGGAGCACGTGGCCATGCATCGTCAAGTCAATGGAGATGAAGATTCGCAAATCTTTTGCGACAACGATCCGAGCCCCGCTCTCGTTGTCTCCAAGGATTTGACGCTTCAACAACAAGAAGAGGAGGACCAACGTTGCCACATCTTCCATATAAAGGCGGGCATCCAAGGAAAATCCGTCAAGGTCATCATCGACGGCGGAAGTTGCCACAATTTAGCAAGTGAGGACCTTTGTTCCAAGCTACAATTGGTCAAGAAGAAGCACCCTCTGCCCTACAAGGTCCAATGGCTAAGTGATTCCGACACCCTCCAAGTCGAACACACCGTGCAAGTGTCCTTCAAGATAGGCGCTTATGAAGACAACTTGAAGTGTGATGTGGTTCCCATGTCCGTTTGCCACCTTCTCCTTGGTCGGCCGTGGTAATTCAACTGTGGCGTCATCCACAATGGTCAGACCAATCAGTATAGCTTCAAGATGAAGGGAAAGCAAGATGTACTTCGACCAATGACTCCAAGTCAAGTCATCGCCGACAAGCACGCTTCATCCCATCGTGGAGATAAAAGTGAGAGAGTGATCCACCTTAAAGAGAGTGAGAGCCACAAGCCAAAATTGAGTGACTCCACGATGAGGGACATGAGTGATATAGTTCTTTTAGCAACCAAAAGAGATTTGAGGGATGTGAGTGAGAGCCCATCGATCTTTCTTCGCTATGTACTTCTGTGCAAAGATGACGTCGTACGGACTAACCCTTCACAACATCTTCCTCTTGTGTTATCTCGTTTATTCCAGGAATTCCAAAATGTTTTTCCCGAGGAGGACATCCCTACTAATGTTACACCCACATCCCCACCAGCTACACATATTGGACCAGTTACTAGAGCCCGCGCACGCCAACTAAATTATCAGGTACTTTCATTTCTTGGAAATCCTTCTAGTGTTCATGAACATATGATGCTGCCTAAATTAGATATTTTTGTTTTACTTATAAATGAAGGACCTAGCATGGACAAGAAGGTTGGCCATTGGAGCAGGATCATGCATGGAGAAGAAGGTGCGCGCGCGGGAAGGAACAATGGACTTTCCAGTGGTGATTTTCGCACTTTGAAGCCACCATAAGGAGTGCTTGGAGGCTTGGACGAAATATACAACATGCCACTTCATAAATTTCGTCCATAGGATATTATAGGTGCTGCGTGACCTTATTTTTGGGCCAGGCCCATGTAATTTCGAAATACCATATTATAGGCTGTTTTTAGAGTCCGTATGTGTGGGGAAACTAAGTTAGGGCTGGTTTCGGACCCCTCCTCCAAGGGGCCACGAAATCCCCCTCTATTCCACCATATATACAGCCCTTAGGGCGTCGTTTTAGACTTGGATTTTGTTTAGATTAAAAGTTCGCCATAGCTGCAACTTTGCGTTCTTCGTTTGTGTTCCACGACCAGACAAAGGCGTCACAGAACCCCACTTCCATCATTAAAGCTTTCCTCTTATATTCGCAATATCCAGATTGCAATTTCAGTTTCTTGCTTGTTCTTCATTTGCGTGCAGGAAATAGACCCTCGTGGTTAGGTTGATCGTGCATCGGCGTGGTCAATAACCTCTCGGGGTTGGTTTAGTGATTGCTAAGGCGCGTCGTCTTCACACGTTCGTAGTCGGATCGTCAAAGTCTACTCCAAAGAAAACGATAGCCACTATCTCATCGCAAGATAGGGACAACCTTGCCTCTATCAAGTGGTATCAGATTTCCAGGTTGCTCGGTGAGATTTTACCAGTTTTTCGTAGTTTAGATCGCATCTGTTTCTCATACAGTCCACGATAAAGCCACAAAAAAATTAGGGTTAGTTCATCGTATCCGAACCAATCTGAGCCTTTGCATAATCTTTTCAGTATTTTTGCTTTGTTGAATTTGCGGTTGGATAGTCGTGTCGAGTTGCTGGTCTTAGGGTCTAGTCCTTTAGAGTTTCGAGTTCTGTTCACAAGTTGTCATGCCGCCACTGCACCATCTTCACCGCTGCCATATACCATCATCCACCACCATCATCACCGCTGCCATATACCATCACCCACCATCGTTGTCATCCTTTCCATATATTGCCACCCATAACCTGCCATCAATCCGTATCCATATATACCACCATATATCTACCACCAATCCGAGTCCATCCCATATTAGGGTTGATTTTGAGATTCCTTTGTTTTCGGTTTCGTGTTTCCTTGCCTGAGTAGGTCTCGAAAGAAAGAAAGAGTCTGGCACAGTTTTCAAAGCAGTTTTTAGGCCATAATTTCGGCGGGTGAAAATATTTTTCCCTATCCTATTTTTAGGCTTTTCGGAGTGTTTTGAGACACACACCGTCATAGTGATTTTTCGTCGCAATTTTTGGTTGTCGCAGCCCCGAATCGCTCCCGAAAAAAAATTGTTGTCAATTGTTTTTGTGCCTATCCTGTTTATATGTCCCGGGAAGAGTTTTGAGACACTCGCCATTATAGTGATTTTTTGGGCAAAAAAAAGAGCGCAAAAAAAAGAGGAGCCAAAAAAAGAGTTTTTTTCAGAGTGTGCTCTTCCCTTGCTTACGTGTAGCGTCGTGATTTTGTTAGTGTTCTAGGCTCGCGTCTCTTGCACGGTCTAGCCTAGGACCAACACAATACCGTCGTTGAGCGTTTATTCAACTTTGCATCTCTGAATTGACTATTGCTGACCCCTTTTGCTACCATATTATAAGCCATCCCAGCTACACATACATCTACGTCGTGTGTTGACACCACCTGGCAATCGCTCTATCCAAGCTTTGAGTGTTTTTTTACTACACCGGTTGCCGATCACCGCCTGCTGCAGGGTAAGAACTGGTAAGAATTTGAGATATGCTTGACGGATTTGTGACACACCACCACCACCACTTCCTAGTAGTCTGTAGGTTCATATTCCTGTGTGTTCCTATTACTGCTAACCATGACAGGATCACAAGCCGACAAGATCAACTGGGACGGCATGACGAACAAGGAACTCCACGATAAATTTCAACAAATGATCGGTGAACAGGTGCACAAGTTGATGACGAGCCTTGGAGAGGCTATGGAGAAGTAAGATGGTTTGGAGAAGACGGTCGACGCCAAGCTTGATGCTAAATTCAATTAGGTGCTTGCACGTCTACCTCCACCAGCTGTACCTGTCGTACCTCGGCACCAACAACAGCGGCTGAATTTCACAGGACGAGCGCGACGTGTGCCTCTTGACCAAGACTAGAATTATGGTGCCGTCGCTACTCCTGAGACTTCTCTGGCTGCTGTTGCTACTGTTGATCAGGATGCAAATTATGATGGTGATTACGATGACGAGGGAGAGGTTGCTCCAGATCAGCCCCAGGGGCAACCACCACCACACGCACCAGATTGTCCACATGGCTACATTCGCAACGGTAGGGCTCCACCACCCCCTGAGATACGGGATCATGACCATCTCCCTAAACTTAAATTGAATATTTCGACATTTGAGGGTAGATATGTTCCTGATATATATATTACTTGGGAATTAGAAACAGAACAACGTTTTACATGCTTACAATTTCCTGAGGATAGAGGTGTTGCTGCTGCTGTTTGTGCATTCACTAGTTTCGCTTGTGTTTGGTGGTCTGAACATTGTAGAATTCATCCTGATAATATGCCTACTACTTGGGCTGCTTTGAAAACTGCTATGCGTAATCATTGCGTTCCACCATATTATCAACGTGAATTGCTTCAAATTTGCAGCATTTAAGACAGGAAAAAAATTCTGTAGAGGAATATTATCAGGAATTACAAACTGGCATGATTAGATTTGGTATTGTTGAGGAGAATGAAGCTATGCTTGCACGTTTTATGGGTGGATTAAATAGAGAGATTCAGACTATTCTAGAGTATAAGGGGTATAATACTATCACTCGTTTATTCCATCTTGCTTGCAAAGCTGAACGTGAAGTGCAGGATCGACAGGCAATGGCGAGAACTAATTTTTCTGCAGGTCGAGCTTCATCATGGACACCACGTACATCATCTAGTTCCACACGTCCTACAACAACACCACTTACTTCAGCCGCCAACTCCAACAGAGATACAAGGAAACAAGCACCGCCACCAGCCTCCAGCAAGGGCACACCTTCGGGGCCTGCACAAAGCTCTTCTTCATCCATGGCATCTACAGGGCAAACACATGAGGTTATTTGTCGTCGTTGCAAGGGTGGAGGTCACTATGCGAGAGAATGCCCTTCCAAGCGTGTGATGATTGTTACTGAGGATGGTGGATATTCGTCCGCTAGTGATTATGATGAGGAGACTTTGGTTCTTATTGCAAGTGAAGAACAGGGTGTCGAGGATACTGAACAAGAAACACAGAACATGGCTGCTGACTATGCTGACAGGTATGAAAGTTTAGTTGCTCAACGTGTTCTGAGTGTGCAGGTTACACAGGCTGAGCAAAATCAGAGGCACAACTTGTTCCATACAAAAGAAGTTGTCAAGGAGCGTTCTGTTCGCGTCATCATCGATGGAGGGAGTTGCACCAACTTGGCTAGCATGGAGATGGTGGAGAAGCTGTCTCTAACCACCAGACCACATCCTCTTCCTTATTACATCCAATGGTTCAACAAAAGTGTCAAGGTTAAGGTAACACGTACTATTCGTGTGCACTTTAGCATTGCTACATATTCTGATTATGTTGATTGTGTTGTGGTACCCATGTAAGCATGCTCCGTTTTACTTGGTAGACCATGGCAATTTGATAAAAAAATTGTACACCATGTGATGCGGAGCATCCTACGGACATCACCATGACAAGAGTCCGTTTGGCAAGTGACACGTGCCACAACTACTTCACATACATAAAGGTGAATCATCTCCTTTACACGTGTTCACTTGACCCCTTCGAGGATGGTATACTACTTGCCACTCCTCTCGTGTGCATGCATAGGTATTGTCGGAGCTTCACGGATGACGAGGACAAGTGCCGGCACCTACGTACAACTACACCATCCGCGAGGGAAGCTTAGAAGGGAAGAAGGAAGAAGAGCCAGGACACCTTCCAAGCCCCGGACATCCAGCCCCTGGAGATCACACAAGCGCCAAGGGCAAGCTACAGCCGAAGCTACAGGGCCCGGACATCCGGCCAGCCCCGGAAATCCGACCCCTCGCCCAGATATCCGGCCACGAGAAGCTAGAACCGAAGCTCTCTGACCAGACGCAGCCCGGACATCCGGTCCAGCCGCCCGGACATCCGGCACAGCACCGAAGCCCCGGACATCCGGCCCCTCGGCCCGGACATCCGGCCCCTGTGTGGCAGACGTGGGCCAACATGCCATGTACCTCCCTCTCACTTACCCCTTCGTGGCTAGGACTATATATACTCCACACCCTCCTCATTTCTAGGGTCAGCAAAGTGATAGCTCAGTGATAGCTCATTCATAGTTGAGCTTTGCTCCTTCCTCTACCTCTCCCATGGAGATCGAGACCTCCACCGGAGAAGATCCATAGAGGATGTCAAGGCCCCTATCGAGGGAAGATCCCTAGAGGATTTCAAGGCCCATCCCTCCTAGAGATTTGGATGAACTACCCATGTATCTTTATTTCTGTTGTTGTTCTTGGATCTTGATGCATCCCGTGTATTGCTTGTGATTTGAGGAGTACTTGGTGTGGATCTTGTCCGATAGAGTGTTTCCCCCTTTAATTTCTCCATGTTTTTCCCTCGTGTTCTTCGTGTTCTTCCTCAAATCCACCTTCAATTCGTGAAGATCGGGCTACCATCGGGTTAGCCCTGTATCATCTTGGTATCATGAGCCATGTTGCCATGAATTTGGAGCCCTACCCCCATGTTCTAGCCATTAGTTCGAATTTTTCTCTCCAATTTTGAAAATTTCCCACAAAAATAGCCCCAAAAGTTTTCTTGTGATTTGTTGTTCTTGTAAGTTTTTGTTGATTTTTATCCGTGGATCTAGTGTTTGGTAAGTGGATCTAACTCCCTTTGCGTTCTCTAGCCCTAATTCCACCTTTCCCCCCTTCAATTTTGGTTTTGGAATCGCGAAATTCCGCCCCAAATCGAGTTTTCGAGCCCCAAATCGCGATCTGGATTTGTCGAGCCGGACATCCGAGCCACCGGCCGGACATCCAGCTCCTGGAGAGCCAAAACAGACTCGGTTCTGGACATCAGTGCCCGGATTTCCGGCCCAACCCCCGGATGTCCGGCCCCTATAGGTTTCAGCCTTCCGTGTTTCACCGTTTCGGCCATAACTAATTCATCCGGACTCCGATTTAGGTGTTCTTTAGCTCGTTTTGTAGCTATTGACATCCACCATCCCACAAAATTAGTTCCACCATCATTTGACACAATCATAATGTTTCAAATTTTGGCAAGTTTGCCTAGGCCCTCCACCATATCATCTGCAATACCACCATAGACTTCCGCAACCTAACCCATTTTGGTTCCCCTTGCATTTGTGGTTGCTTGAGTTGTGATTTGAGTCTCCTAAGGTGTTTAGGCTACCACCGCGTGTGTTTCTCTATTTGCCCTCCTTTATATTTGTGATCACTTGCTTTGCATTTTGAGTCCTTTGGATTTATTTCAACATTTACAATATCTTGGACTTCAATTTGCATGAATTTGTGCCACTAACCCCAACGAGCTCCACTATAAGCCATTTGTGTAGGTTGTGAGAATTGGACAAGGTTTTTCGCCAAGTGCACTCTTTTCCTCGCATACATTGTGGTATTTGAGATCCATCTAAAACTTCGGAAAGAGGTAACTTTGGTACGTTCATTCAATCTCGTTCTCACAACTTCTCGAGTGCTTCTATGGATAGGGACAACACATCTACTTCGGTCTACGCCCACAATAGCGAGTTCGATGCCATGAAGAAAACCATCGACGCCAAGTTGGATGCTCAAATGGAGAAGCTCAAGGTCCTCATCAACATCGGCAAGAGGTCTTCCTCATCTTTGAGAAGACACTCAAGTGCAGATGCTTCCGAGCTACCATCTATAGCAAGATCTCATCGGCATTGACACCATCAAAGACATGAAGAAATAACAACGCCAACATCAAGGCGTCCAACAAAGAACAAGTGTCAAGGTCACGAGCACAACACCAACCACCGCTCGATGACTTCACCACCTAACTTGGCATCTTCGCCAAGCGACTTGAAGGGATCTTCGCCTTTGGATATCCGGCATCTTCGCCGACAAGCACCTCAAGAGAAGCCCCCCAAGCTCAAGACCGCGACTTCCATGAGCTACTACAACTTCGACATTCCATTCTATGGGACTCATGACCCCGAAGAGTACCTCGAGTGGGAGCGCAAGATGGACACCTACCTCAAGCTACTTCAAGTCCCTTCCAAGGATCAAGTGAAGTGTGCCACAAGAAACTTCCACGACTACGCGTCAACATGGTGGCTTCACACACATTCGAAGAGCTTAGATATGAGTTGGTCCAAGACGAAGAAAGCGTTGCGGCGAGAGTTTGTGCCTTCTACATACACGGAACATCTTCAACGCCAATTGGAGGACACCATACAAGGATCCAAGTCCCTCGATGAGTACTTCATGAAGATGAAGAAAGCCTTGCGACGAGCCGGTGTGGACGACCCCATTTGGATGAAGTTCCACTTCATGATGGGATTGAACAACGACATCGCCAAGACTATCTTCCACAACAACTATGAGTCTCTCGACGACATCTACGTTGGTGCTCTCAAGGCGGAGCAGGCACTCAAGGCCAAGGCTACTCGACCCCGAGCACACTTCGACGACCAAGCTCCATGACGACGAGCATAAGGATGGTACCACCAAGATGTCCAAGCCGGACGAGCTCCAAGACGACGCGCCCAAGTCCGACTTCACCGCCATCCCTCTTTGTGGCATTGACGATGCCGAGTCTACAACGACTCTTTTTGAAGACGGCGCGGCGACGACCATGACTACGGAGCCACTCAAGGAACATGCTTTGGAGGCGAGCGACAAGGTGGCGAGCAAGGATGACGATTCCATCTTTGGAGGCGAGAGTGATGATGTGCCATCTTCTGCCTTCATCCACGGCGACAGTGACGAGTTGGTTGAGCATGGGATTTTCCCTTCGACCACGGCGGCGTTTGGTGATGAGTTGAGAGACTTATGCCACCATATTGAGAGTGAGAGTGACTTCACCACTAGCTCCATATATGATGAGTTGCCTCAATTCCCATGTGAGGAGAGCCACAAACCCCACCACTTGTGTGAGATGAGTGACTCCATATGTGAGTTTGAGTGCACCTACCTTGAGGAAGTGTGTGAGCCACCACATAGAGAGAGTGAGGTAGTTGATGAGGCATGTGAGGCCATTTCGATTTCTAACAACTTAACCTCTTCCTCTATTGTGTCTTCTACTTTGGTGCTAGGTCCCGTATTCGATGACGCGCCGATCCTTGACGACTTCGTCATCGCCTTGGACAAGACGATGGCCATGGTGGTATATGTTGCACTCCCCACATGGTTCCATCACGATGAAGATGACCACAAGTTGGTCTATGCGACCTCGCCTACACCACATGAGTGGAATGGAAAAGGTAACTTAGGTGAAGGTGACACTCTTATCCCTCTAGTGGACATCGATTGCTTGCATGATGACGGTCACCCTATTGCCATGCTTCATGATTGTGTGACTTCCCCATGTGATGAATTACCCATTTATGATGAGTTTGACGATTCTCATGTGGAGTCTATTAGTTATGATGCCATGTTGCATAGGATACCTTGTGAGAACTCTATAGGTCACATCATGTTTGACAATCCGCTTGACTTGTCATATGCTATGCATGAGATCACCCATGTTGCATCTTTACAATCTCATCGTAGTAACTATGCATATGCCATTCAAATAAACCCAATTTGCACATATGGCATAGATGACAAACCCACGGTTATTGGCATTTGCTTTTCTTGTGATGATATTGCCATGCTCCCTTTGCATCATTTGCGCAATTGCTCACATATGATATGCCATGACCACCTAGCTTTGGATATGCATTGTTTTGGATGTTGTCCATATTCTACATATTATGCTTACGCTATTGCACATGAGGAAACCCCCATAGTTTCCTCCTACACATTAGGAGATTTTGATACATCCTACACTTTGCATGATCCCCACTATTGTGTGCACACTATGCTTGCCATTGATATGAATGATATGCTTGTGCCACATACTTGCTACAATTTGCGTCCCAATCATGTTGAGCATAATAACTATGATTGCATGATGGATGACGTATTCATATACCATGCCTCAAATTTCTTTGAGAATTGTTTTTCTTGTGCTAACTCACACGTACACATACACATCATGATGGATGATGTTTACATTTACCACGCACATACTTTGTTTCGTGTGTCTCCTTGTTGTGTAGGTACACATGATTCTTCGTCAACCTCGCAAGCGCACGAGTTGACGAAACAAGCTCTAGAGTGCAATGAAGACATGCACCACCATGGAGTGCTTACCCTCCACCCACCCTCATTGCGCAAATACTTCGCGCATTTCTTCTACATGGCTCTCACATGGCTATCGCTTCTTGCTCATTACACGTATTTTGCCCATATTGCCATGTTCACTTTGTATAATATGCTCATTTCTATGCCCTTGCCATGCAATTGTGACCCATGCTTTGCATCTCACAAGACACTTGATTATATGACTCTTATGTGTACTTGCAATCTTGGTGAAGATATTACTTGCTATTTCCATGTTTTCTTTGTGCTCCATGCCTATGATGACACGTTGGTCTTGCTTTGTGTTCGTGCTCGCGATATGTCATGTGCATTAGTTATGTACACTATTTGTTCATATGACATGATTGCCATAATTTTCTCTAGTATGTTGCATCTTCGCACTTGCACAACATTATCACTATGCTCGCTTATGTTGCATCACCGATGTGCTCCTTTTATGTGGTTGATGACAACCATTGCCATGCTTCGCACATGATTGATATTGCTTGTTGTCATATGTCTCCACATGTTGCCTCTCTCATGCTCGATGCTTTGCCATGTATTGAGTGCAACCATGCTATTAATTTTGCTAATGAGATTGCCCCCATAGCTTTCTCTCATATTATAGGAGCTTTTTACATATTTCATGTGAAGCATGCTTGCCTTCCTTCCTTGCACCATATGCCTAGTGCCATGAATATAGACATTGTTGCATCATATTATTCATGCACTTTTGCTTCCAATTGTTATGTGCAAGAGAAGAGAACCATCATGATGGATGATGTGTTTGTCTACCATGCACATACATTGTTTCCTTGTTGTGTGTATGTGTAGGATACTTCGACTACATGTCAACTTCCACTTCTCGTGAGTTGACGATTCGAGCTCTTGAGAACGAGCCATGCTACACCGACGCGATTCTACATCGCTCATTCTTGCGCATCGACATTGTGAAGGACGCACATGGACAAGTTTTCAAGGTGACATCGTTCTTGTGGATGGATATTGTGGATCATCCTACTTGTGTTGCTTGTATCATGACACATATTGGTCATCTTGTACCACTTACTTGCACACATGTTAGAGATATTGCTTTCACTCATGATTGCCATCGTTCCATGCCTCATGACATATATGCCTTTTGTGTTGCATCCAACTTGTGGATTGTTTGCCCTTATCATATGCTTGGTTGCAACAATGTCCATTCTTCACATTTGCCATGCCACATTGCTTGCTACATACTTGACTTGATTGCCTCACACATGATGAACAATTGCTCTTTCTATTGTGTTGAGTGCCACACTATCTTCACTACACCATGTGCACATTCTCCTTGGACTGTCTTGCACTTTGGATTGCGCCATGTGTTTGTACACTTCATATTGTTTGGTGTTGTCAATGATTCCTATGCCTATCATAGACCCTTTGTTGATTGCTTTGTGCATGCGTGTTATGACCTTGAGGTAGATGCTCGTTCTATTGTCATACATTTTAGCATCCCTACCTCTCCTTTGCATACGTGTTCCCATGATGACTCCGCTTGTGCTCAAATTATATGCATACATGCCATGACACAATCCCTTGTCACACCATATGATATGCATCATGACAACACTTGTTCGGTGATTCACCACTTGAATGCTTGGTTTTGCACTAACGCTAACCACATTTGTTTTTCCAAGTGTTGTGTTTGCTCCTTTTGAAGGAATTACTAGTTGGTGCGACATCGGAGAGTGCCCATTTCGAGCTTGATGATGATGAGCGTTTGGTGACCATCCACTTCTACATGGCGACGCCATCTGCTTTCCATGGTGATTTGGATTTTGATCCGAGGACAGATCTTTCCCAAGGAAGCAGGGTTGATGCGGAGCATCCTACGGACATCACCATGACAAGAGTCCGTTTGGCAAGTGACACGTGCCACAACTACTTCACATACATAAAGGTGAATCATCTCCTTTACACGTGTTCACTTGACCCCTTCGAGGATGGTATACTACTTGCCACTCCTCTCGTGTGTAAGCATAGGTATTGTCGGAGCTTCACAGATGACGAGGAGGAGTGCCGGCACCTACGTACGTACAACTACACCATCCGCGAGGGAAGCTTGGAAGCGAAGAAGGAAGAAGAGCCAGGACACGTTCCAGGCCTCGGACATACGGCCCTTGGCCCGGACATCCGGCCCCTGGAGATCACACAAGCACCAAGGGCAAGCTACAGCCGAAGCTACAGGGCCCGGACATCCGCCGCCTAGACCCCTGACATCCGGCCAGCCTCGGAAATCCGAATCCTCGCCCGGATATCCGGCCGCGAGAAGCCAGAACCGAAGCTCTCTTACCAGACGCAACCCGGACATCCGGCCCAGCCGCCCATATGATGAGGACATCCCTACTAATGTTACACCCACATCCCCACCAGCTACACATATTGGAGCAGTTACTAGAGCCCGCGCACGCCAACTAAATTATCAGGTACTTTCGTTTCTTGGAAATCCTTCTAATGTTCATGAACATATGATACTGCCTAAATTACACTTTTGTTTTACTTATGAATGAAGGACCTAGCATGGACAAGAAGGATGGCCATTGGAGCGGGATCAATCATGGAAGAGAAAATGTGCACGTGGGAAGGAACAATGGAGTTTCCAGTGGTGATTTCCGCACTTTGAAGCCACCACAAGGAGAGTATGAAGGCTTGGACGAAATATACAAGATGCCACTTCATAAATTTCGTCGATAGGCTAATATGGGTGCTGCGTCACCTTATTTTTGGGCCAGGCCCATGTAATTTCGAAATACCACTTATTAGGCTGTTTTTAGAGTCCGTATGTGTGGGGAAACGGAGTTAGGGTTGGTTTCGTATCCCTCCTCCAAGGGGTCACGAAATTCCCCTCTATTCCCCCCATATATATAGCCCTTAGGGCACCGTTTAGACTTGGGTTTTGTTTAGATTGTAAGTTAGCCATAGCCGCAACTTCGCGTTCTTCCTTTGTGTTCCACGACCAGACAAAGGCGTCACAGAACTCCACTTTCATCAATAAAGCTTTCCTCTTATATTCGCAATATCCAGATTGCAATCTTAGTTTCTTGCTAGTTCTTCATTTGCTTGCAGGAAACAGACCCTCGTGGTCAGGTTGATCATGCTCCGGCGTGGTCAATAACCTCTCGGAGTTGGTTTAGCAATTGCTAAGGCGCGACGTCCTCTCACGTTCGTAGTCGGATCGTCAAAGTCTACTCCACCGAAAAGGATAGCCACTGTCTCATCGAAAGATCGGGACCCTCACCTCTATCAAGTGGTATCAGATTTCCAGGTTGCTCGGTGAGATTGTACCAGTTTTTCATAGTTTAGATCGCATCTGTTCTTCATACCTATAGTCCACGAAAACCACCAAAAAAATTAGGGTTAGATCATCCTATCCGAACTAGTCTGAGCCTTTTACAATTTTTCTGTTCGGTGTTTTGCTTTGTTGAATTTATGGTTGCATCGTCGTGTCGAGTTGCTGGTCTTAGCGTCTAGTCTTTTAGAGTTTCGTGTTCTGTTCACAGATTGTCACGCCACCGGCGCACCATCTTCATCGCATCTGCCATATACCACCACCGCACCATATTCATTGCGTCTGCCATATACCACCACCGCATCATCTTCATCGCCGCTATATATATATCACACCCACCATCATCACCTCCACGCCATATATCACCACCCCATATCCGCCTCCAATCCGATTTCCTTTGTTATTAGGTTTACTTTCGAGATCCTTTTGATTTCGGTTTCGTGTCTCCTTGCCTGAGGTCTCGGGAAAAAAAAAGAGTAAGGCACAGTTTTCAGAGCACTTTCTAGGCCAAAATTTCGAAGGGTGAAAATATTTTTCCCTATCCAAATTTTAAGCTTTTTGGAGCGTTTTGAGACACTCGCCATCATAGTGATTTTTGTCGCAATTTTTGGTCGTCGCAGCCCTGAATCGCTCGAGAAAAAAAATTAGTCAAAAAAAATTCGTGCCTATCCTGTTTTTAGACCTTCGAAAGAGTTCTGAGACACTCACCATTATAGTGATTTTCTGAGCACAAAAAAAGAGGCCAAAAAAAAAGAGGCCATAAAAAAATTCAGAGTGTGCTCTTCCCTTGATTACGTGTAACGTCGTGATTTTGTTGGTGTTTTAGGCTCACGTCTCTAGCACGGTCTAGCCTAGGACCAGCACGGTACCGTCGTTGAGCGTCTTTTCAATGTTGCATCTCTGAACTGATTATTGCTGACCCTTTTTGCTACCATATTATAAGCCTTCCCAGCTCCACATACATTTACGTCGTGTGTTTGACACAACCTGGCAATTGCTCTATCCAAGCTTTGAGAGTTTTGACTACAACGGTTGCCGATCACCACCTGCTGCAGGGTAAGAACTGGTAAGGATCTGAGATTTGCTTGATAGATTTGTGACACACCACCACCACCACCACCACCACCACTTCCTAGTAGTCCGTAGGTTCATATTCTTGTGTGTTCCTATTGCTGCTAACCATGACAAGATCACAAGCCGACGAGATCAACTGGGACGGCATGACGAACAAGGAGCTCCATGATAAATTTCAGCAAATGATGGCTGACCAGGCACAAGACGTCGTGACTAGCCTTGGAGAGGCCATGGAGAAGCTAGGTGCTTTGGAGAAGACATTCGACACCAAGCTGGACGCTAAGTTCAATGAGGTGCTTGCACGTCTACCTCCACCAGCTGTACCTGTCGTACCTCGGCAACAACAACACTAACAACGCCCAAATTTCGCGGGACGAGCGCAATGTGTGCCTCTCGACCAAGGCCAATATTCTGGTGCCATTGCTACTGCTGCTACTGTCGTTGAGCAGAATGAGGATTATGATGGTGATTACGATGCTGAGGGAGAGGTTGCTCCCGATCAGCCCCTGGGGCAACCACCACCACAAGCACCGGGTCGTCCGCATATTTACCATCGCAACGGTAGGGCTGCACCACCACCTCAGGTACGGGATCATGATCATCTCCCTAAGATAAAATTGAATATTCCGATATTTCAGGGTAGATATGTTCCTGATATATAACTTACTTGGGAGTTAGAAATAGAACAACGTTTTACATGCTTACAATTTCCTGAGGATGGACGTGTTGCTGCTGCTGTTTGTGCTTTTACTAGTTTTGCTTGTGTTTGGTGGTCTGAACATTGTAGAATACATCATGAAAATATCCCTACTACTTGGGCTGCTTTGAAAACTCTTATACATAATCATTGGGTTCCACCATATTATCAACGTGAATTGCTTCAAAATTTGCAGTGTTTAAGGCAAGGAAAAAATTATGTAGAGGAATATTATCAGGAATTACAAACTGGCATGATTAGATGTGGTATTGTTAAGGAGAATGAAGCTATGCTTGCACGTTTTATGGGTGGATTAAATAGAGAGATTCAGACTTCTATAGTATAATGAGTATAACACTATCACTCGTTTATTCCATCTTGCTTGCAAAGCTGAACGTGAAGTGCAGGATCGACAGGCATTGGCGAGAACTAATTTTTCTGAAGGTCGCGCTTCATCATGGACACCACATACATCATCTACTTCCACACGTCCTACTACAGCACCACTTACTTCAGCCGCCAACTCCAACAGAGATACAAGGAAACAGGCACCGCCATCAGCCACCAGCAAGGGCACACCTTCGGGGCCTGCACAGAGCTCTTCTTCATCCATGGCATCTACAGGGCACATGAGGTTATTTGTCATCGTTGCAAGGGTGGAGGTCACTATGCGAGAGAATGTCCTTCCAAGCGTGTGATGATTGTTACTGAGGATGGTGGATATGACTCCGCTAGTGATTATGATGAGGAGACCCTGGCTCTTATTGCGAGTGAAGAACAAGGTGTAGAGGAGACTGAACAAGAGACACACTACATGGCTGCTGACTATGCTGACAGGTATGAAAGTTTAATTGCTCAACCTGTTCTGAGTGTGCAGGTTAAACAGGCTGAGCAAAATCAGAGGCACAACTTGTTCCATCCAAAGGGAGTTGTGAAGGAGCGTTCTATTCGCGTCATCATCGATGGAGGGAATTGCAACAACTTGGCTAGCATGGAGATGGTGGAGAAGCTGTCTATAACCACCAGACCACATCCTCATCCTTATTACATCCAATGGTTCAACAACAGTGGCAAGGTTAAGGTAACACGTACTGTTCGTGTGCACTTTAGCATTGCTACATATTCTGATTATGTTGATTGTGATGTGGTACCCATGCAAGCATGCTCCGTTTTACTTGGTAGACCATGGCAATTTGATAAAAATTATGTACACCATGGTAGGACAAATTAGTATACTCTTGTTCATAAGGATAAAAATATAACTTTGCTTCCTATGTCTCCCGAACATATTATGAAAGATGACATTGCTAGAGCTAGTAAAGCCAAACAGAAGCAAAGTGAGAGTGAAAATCAGATTGTGGCAAAGGAATTTGAGCAACATAATAAGTCTAATAAACAATCATCTAGTGTTGCATCTGAAATAAAACTGAAGAGTGGTTGTTTACTTGCCACTGAATCTGATATTACTGATTTAAATGTTACTACATCTGTATGCTATGCTTTTGTATGCAAAGAGGTATTATTTTCATTTGAGGACATGCCTCCCTCTTTGCCTCCTACTGTCGCTACCATTTTGCAGGAGTTCGCTGACGTCTTTCCACAAAACGTGCCACCGGGATTACCACATATTCGAGGGATTGAGCATCAGATTGACTTAATTCCCGGTGCATCGCTACCCAACCGTGCACCATACCGTACCAATCCAGAGGAGACGAAGGAGATTATGCGTCAAGTACAGGAGCTTCTCGACAAAGGTTATATACGCGAATCCCTTAGTCCTTGTGCCGTTCCTATTATTCTAGTGGCTAAAAAGGATGGTAAATCGCGTATGTGTGTTGATTGTAGAGGCATTAATAATATTACAATTCGTTATCGTCATCCTATTCCTAGGCTAGATGATATGCTTGATGAATTAAGTGGCTCTACAATTTTCTCCAAAGTTGGTTTGCGTAGTGGATACCATCAAATCCGTATGAAATTGGGAGATGAATGGAAAAAAGCATTTAAAACTAAGTTTGGATTATATGAGTGGTTAGTCATGCCTTTTGGCTTAACTAATGCACCTAGCACTTTCATGAGATTAATGAACGAGGTTTTACATGCTTTCATTGGACGGTTTGTGGGTAGTCTATTTTGATGATATACTGATTTATAGTAGATCTTTGGAGGAACATTTGGAACATTTACGTGCTGTTTTTATTGCTCTACGTGATGCACGCTTGTTTGGTAACCTTGGGAAGTGCACCTTTTGCACCGACCGAGTATCTTTTCACAACAGTGGCAAGGTTAAGGTAACACGTATTGTTCGTGTGCACTTTAGCATTGCTACATATTCGGATTATGTTGATTGTGATGTGGTACCCATGCAAGCATGTTCCATTTTACTTGGTAGGCCATGGCAATTTGATAAAAATTCTTTACACCATGGTAGGACAAATCAATATACTCTTGTTCATAAGGATAAAAATATAACTTTGCTTCCTATGTCTCCTGAACATATTATGAAAGATGACATTGCTAGAGCTAGTAAAGCAAAATAGGAGCAAACTAAGAGTGAAAATCAGATGGTGGCAAAGGAATTTGAGCAACACAATAAGCCTAATAAACCATCATCTAGTGTTGTTTCTGAAATAAAACTGAAGAGTGGATGTTTACTTGCCACTAAATCTGATATTACTGATTTGGATGTTACTACATGTGTTTGCTATGCTTTTGTGTGCAAAGAGGTATTATTTTCATTCGAGGATATGCCTCCCTCTTTACCTCCTGCTGTCACTAACATTTTGCAGGAGTTCGCTGACATCTTTCCACAAGACGTGCCACCGGGATTACCACCTATTCGAGGGATTGAGCATCAGATTGACTTAATTCCCAGTGCATCGCTACCCAACCGTGCGCCATACCATACCAATCCAGAGGAGACGAAGAAGATTATCCGTCAAGTACAAGTGCTGCTCGACAAAGGTTATATACGCGAAACCTTTAGTCCTTGTGTTGTTCCTATTATTCTAGTGCTAAAAAAGGATGGTACATCGCGTATGTGTGTGGATTGTAGAGGCATTAATAATATTACTATTCGTTATCGTCATCCTTTTTCTAGGCTAGATGATATGCTTGATGAATTAAGTGGCTCTAAATTTTTTCTCCAAAGTTGATTTGCGTTGTGGATACCATCAAATTCGTATGACATTGGGAGATGAATGGAAAACAACATTTAAAACTAAGTTTTGCTTATATGAGTGGTTAGTCATGCCTTTTGGGTTAACTAATGCACCTAGCACTTTCATGAGATTAATGAACATGGTTTTACGTGCTTTCACTGGACGATTTGTGGTAGTCTACTTTGATGATATACTGATTTATAGTAGATCTTTGGAGGAACACTTGGATCATTTGCGTGATGTTTTTATTGCTCTACGTGATGCATGTTTGTTTGGTAACCTTGGGAAGTGCACCTTTTGCATCGACTGAGTTTCTTTTCTTGGCTATGCTGTTACTCCATAGGATATTGAAGTTGAGAAAGCCAAGATTGAATCTATTGAGACTTGGCAGCAGCCCAAAACGGTCACACAAGTCAGGAGTTTTCTTCGACTCGCTGGTTTCTATAGGCGTTTTGTGAGGGATTTCAGCACCATTACTGCACCTCTCAATGAGCTTACAAAGAAGGATGTGCCTTTTTTGGGGGTACCGCACAGGAAGAAGCCTTCACGGTATTGAAAGATAAGTTAACACATGCTCCTTTACTCCAACTTCCTGATTTTAATAAGACTCTTGAGCTTGAATGTGATGCTAGTGGAATTGGATTAGGAGGTGTGTTATTAAAAGATGGTAAACCTGTTGCATATTTTTCTGAAAAATTGAGTGGGCCTAGTCTGAATTATTCTACTTATGATAAGGAATCACATGCTCTTGTTCGGACTTTGGAAACATGGCAACATTATTTATGGCCCAAAGAATTTGTCATACATTCTGATCATGAATCTTTGAAACATATTAAAACTCAAGCAAAACTGAACCGTAGACATGCTAAATGGGTTGAATTCATTGAGACTTTCCCTTATGTCATTAAACACAAGAAGGGTAAAGAAAATGTTATTGCTGATGCATTGTCTCGTCGTTATACTATGCTTTCCCAACTTGAATTTAGAATATTTGGTTTGGAGACCATCAAAGATCAATATGTGCATGATGCTGAATTTAAAGATGTGTTGGAGAATTGTAAAGCAGGGAGAACATGGAGCAAGTTCGTCATTAATGATGGATTTGTGTTCCGTGCTAACAAGCTATGCATTCCAGCTAGCTCCGTTCATCTTTTGTTGTTATAGGAGGCGCATGGAGGAGGATTAATGGGACACTTTGGCGTGAAGAAGACGGAGGACGTACTTGCTACACATTTCTTTTGGCCAAAGATGAGTCGGGATGTTGAGCGTTTTGTTGCTCGCTGCACTGCATGTGAAGAAGCTAAATCGCGACTCAATCCTCATGGTTTATATATGCCTTTGCATGTACCTAGTGTTCCTTGGGAAGATATATCTATGGAGTTTGTTTTAGGTTTAAATCGAACAAAGAAGGGGAGGGATAGCATATTTGTTGTCATGGATAGATTTTCGAAAATGGCACACTTTATACCATGTCATAAAAGTAATGATGCTGCTAATGTTGCTGTTTTGTTCTTTTGTGAAATTATTCGCTTGCATGGTATGCCAAATACAATTGTTTCAGATCGTGATGCTAAATTTCTTAGCCACTTTTGGAGATGTTTATGGGCTAAGTTGGGGACTAAACTGCTTTTCAGTACTACATGTTATCCCCAAACTGATGGACAAACTGAAGTAGTCCATAGATAATTGTCTACTATGCTTAGGGCTGTTTTGAAGAATAACTTGAAATTGTGGGAAGAATGCTTGCCTCGTATTGAATTTGCTTATAATCGTTCATTGCATTCTACTACTAAGATGTGCCCTTTTGAAATTGTGTATGGTTTCCTACCTCGTGCACCTATTGATTTGTTGCCTCTTCCATCTTCAGAGAAGGTTAATTTTGATGCCAAAGAACGTGCGGAATTGATATTAAAGATGCATGACTTAACTAAGGAAAACATTAAGCGTATGAACGCTAAATATAAACAGGCTGGAGATAAGGGTAGAAAACCTGTTGTCTTTGCACCTCGAGATCTTGTTTGGTTACATTTGCGTAAGGATAGGTTTCCTGATTTGCGCAAGTCTAAACTAATGCCACATGCTGATGGTCCTTTTAAGGTATTAGAGAAAATAAATGATAATGCCTATAAATTTGAGCTGCCTGTAGATTTTGGGGTTAGTCCAACTTTTAACATTGCAGATTTGAAGCCTTATTTGGGTGAGGAAGATGAGCTTCCATCGAGGACGACTTTATTTCAAGAAGGGGAGGATGATGAGGACATCAATACCATTGTTACACCCACAGTCCCTGCTGCTATACATACTGGACCAATTACTAGAGCTCGCGCACGTCAATTGAATTACTAGGTACTTTCGTTTCTTGGGAATCCTTCTAATGTTCATGAACATATGATGCTGCCTAAATTAGATACTTTTGTTTTACTTATGAATGAAGGACCTAGCATGGACAAGAAGGATGGCCATTGGAGCGGGATCAAGCATGGAGGACAAGGTGCGCACGCGGGAAAGAACAATGGAGTTTCCAGTGGTGATTTTCGCACTTTGAAGCCACCATAAGGAGAGTATGAAGGCTTGGACAAAATATACAAGATGCCACTTCATAAATTTCGTCCATGGGCTAATATAGGCATTGCATCACCTTATTTTTGGGCCAGGCCCATGTAATTTCGAAATACCACTTATTATGCTGTTTTTAGAGTCCTTATGTGTGGGGAAACGGAGTTAGGGTTGGTTTCGGACCCCTCCTCCAAGTGGCCACAAATCTCCCCCTCTATTCCCCTATATATACAGCCCTTAGGGTGCCGTTTAGACTTGGGTTTTGTTTAGATTAAAAGTTTGCCAAAGCTGCAACTTCGCGTTCATCATTTGTGTTCCACGACCAGACAAAGGCGTCACAGAACCCCACCTTCATCAATAAAGCTTTGCATGGATATTCGCAATATCCATATTCTCAGTTTCTTGCTTGTTCTTCGTTTGCGTGCAGGAAATGGACCCTCTAATACGGGGCACACCCGTGTGGTCGACCTTTTCACACTTGGAGGGGGAAGAAGGGAGAAATCATAAGAGAAAACAAGAACACAAGGAAGAACTCCGATCACACATCCGCTAAATCCACTTAAGCATACGCAAGATACAAGGATCCAAAGTCAAACAAGCGATACACGGTAGCCGGTAGTCGTCTCACTCCGTGGGGGAGGTCTTGATATCCCGTAGGATCTTCCCTAGAAGGGGCCTTGGCATACGCTTCGGATCTTCTCATGTAGAGGCGTCTCTCCACGAGGGAAGGAAGTGAATGAAGCTATTCTCAACAATATCTGTAACGCCCAAGATGCGGTCCTACCCCTATTAAGGCATGAGGGCCTCGACGGGGATAGAAGCGCATCTAGTCGTTTCGCAAGTACAGTAAACATTGCATACATGTAGGACGAGATGAGTATATGAGTTGGCTTACACTCGCCACAAGCTATCTTACAAGTCCACACAAATTATTCATACATCATTCAGAAGACAGGGTCTGGATACGGACAAAATCAAACGATAAAAGAAGCAAAGATAAACTGTCTTGCTATCACAGGATCACCACCACGAAGCTCCCCTACTCATTAGGATACGTAACGTACATACGCCTACTTTCTTCATCGTACTCCCACTGGAGCTGAGTCACATCATCTGGCACGTACTCGTCAACACCTGCACCTGTATTGTTGTAATCTGTGAGCCACAGGGACTCAGCAATCTCATAACCCGGGTACCGAAACTATGTAAGCCAATAGGTGAGGAATTGGTTAAGTGGTGAGGCTGTAGCAAGCACTAAGCACGTATTTGGTGGCTAACTTACGAGAACATGAATGTAAATATGGTGGCCTATGTAAGATGGACGTGAACTAACATGATCACTAAGTGATCCTGAACACCTACTTACGTCAATCATAACCCCACCGTGTTCTCTCTCGGTTCATGTTCACGAGCAGAGACAGTCACGGTTACGCACACAGTTGGTGTATTTTATTAGAGTTTACTTCAAGTTAACTATAACCGGGTGTTAAACAAATTTCCAAGTTGCCACGTAACCGCAGGCACGGCTATCTGAAAGATTTAACCCTACAGGGGTGCTCCAACTCATCCATCACAAACTAACCACACGCCGCGGGAATAACCTCGACCATGAAACCCGTGATTTCCTAGGAAATTCCATTGGAAAACCTCAACCTCGAGATAGCCCGAAGTATCCTCGAAATTCCTCGCGCAAGACATTCGAGAAAGGTAAAACAAGTCCAGCAAGACCGCCTGACGTGTCGACGAACCCGATAGGACCCGTGTATCTTGTTCTCCGGACCCGACCGGATGGGACTAGCTATGGGGAAAACCAATCCCCGGGTTTCCTCGAGGTGGCCCCGCAGGCAGCCCAGGTTGGACCTACACTCATGAGGAGCACTGGCCCAGGTTGTTGATTAATTATCCACGGGGTAGCTATGCCCTATGCAATTTTATTAAGTTGTTTAGCAAATGTAGTACCAAAGTTGGGTCTTGCCAGACAAGTTTTAATCTAAAACGAATGGTCAAGGGGGTCCCCATAACAACCCCGAGCTTGTTAGGAGCGCGAAATATGGAATATAACACCGGTACTCGGAACTAGTGCGGCAAAAGCGGAACAAAACACCGGGCAAAAGGCCAAGCCTTCCACCGTTGCCAGATATATATGTGCATTAATTTAAATAACATAAATACAGTGATATAACCAAATAACCATGTTGACACATGGAAATCTTGCACCTGCAACTAGCAACGCTATAAGATAAGGGCTGAGCAGCGGTAACGTAGCCAATCAATGTTTTGCTAGGTAGTGGTGGGGTTAGAGGCTTTCATGGAAATTTAGCAGGCTGACAGCTTAAGTGGTAGGCAACGAAGCATAAAGGTAGAAGCGAGACATCTAGCATAGCAAAAATAGTGTCGTGATCCGGGTATGATCATCTTGCCTGCTGGGCCCTCGTAGTTGTACTCTCCTGGATCCTCGTACTCAGGTTCGACACTTGCGTCTACCCAAAGAGAAACCGCACCAAATAAACATACAAGCAAGTGCAATGCGCAGACAAGATGATGCATGACTAAGTTGAAGTATTGATGCGGAGCATCCCAACATCATCCCCATGGACTCTACACCATCGCATCAAGCCACAAAGGGACCCATGACTAGAGCCCGGGCGCGTGCTATTGAACATGAGGTAACATCTCTCCTATATGATTCTCTCTTTGATGTACATGGAACTTGGGTGCTACCTCAATCAGAGATCCTTTGCATGATCAGGTACAACAGGAATGAAGAAAGCCTAGAAGATGCTCGTGGTGAAGGACAAGTACCCATGGGAATGGATGCGCAAACGGTGGCTAGAACATCCTCCAGGCCCCGGACATCCGGCCAGGAGCCTGGACATCCGCCCCTGGAGACTGCACCAGCACCAAGGGCCAGCAGCAAAAGCTACACGCGTCGGACATCCGGCCCCAGCCCGGACATCCCGCACCACCCCGGATATCCGGCCACCACTCCCGGAAATCCGGTGACCCAGGACCAGAACCGGGCGAAACACGGTGCCTCCAGCCTGGACATCCGGCCCAAGCCCGGACATCCGACGACTCCCGAAGCCCCGGACATCCGGCCTCCGCCCCAGACATCCGGCGTGAGGCACCCGCGTCCACAGCTCTCTGACCAGCACCAGGCCGGACATCCGGCCCGTGCCCCGGACATCCGGCGACTCTCGAAGCCCCGGACATCCGGCCCCTGGCCGGACATCCGGCGCCTGCCTGCGCGCATGGAAGGGCCCGAGGCCCATGTATCTCCCTCTCCCTTTCCCCCCTTCGTGGCTAGCACTATATAAACTCCTCCTCACCTCTTTCTAGGGTTAGCTATTGTTTGGCAAAAGACTTTGTTGAGCATAGCTCCATCACTTCCTTCTCCCTAGGAGATTATCCTCCGTTGAGAGAAGATCCAAGCGATGCCAAGGCCCCTCTAAGGTAAGATCCCCACGGGATTCAAGACCTCCTCCTCCGGAGCGAGAAGACTATCATTACTTGTATCCTTTTGTTGATTGTGGACCGTGATACTCGTGTACTCGTGTGATTCTAGTGGATGTGTGATCGAAGGTTGTCCTTGAGTGTTTGATTTCCCTCTTGTGTTTCTCTTGTGTTCTTCGTGTTACTCGTGAGATCCCCTCCGATTCGTGAAAGATCGACGCACACAGCCGTGCCCCGTATCATATTGGTATCAAGAGCCAGGGTTTCTCACGAATTTGGAGTCTCCTCCACCGTTTTCTAGCCAATTTTGTTTTCTTTTGACCTAATTCGTTTGATTTGAGGAGATTTTGTTGATTTGGATCCGTGGATTTCGTTGTGGACAAGTAGATCTAGCTTTTCCCCTCCATCCCCATCATTTTCCACCGTCAAATTGCCCCAATTTTGCCGAAATTTTTTCGTGTTCATCCTCTAGTTCTTAGGGATCCTGAGATTGGATCTGGATTCGGGAGGCCCGGACATCCGGCCCGTACCCCGGACATCCGGCCCGCCAGACATCCGGCCCCTGGAGAACATCAAAGCTGTTTTGCCTCCGGTTTTGACAGATTTTGTTCTTTTCCGCCATTTCTTCCGCAACCCTCCGCCATTTCTTTCGCAACCCATTTGCATTTGAGATTTTGAGTCGCGAGCATCGCCACTTCCTAAGGTGTTTTGGCTAATTAGGAGTGGTTCTTCATCGACATCGCCGCTCATCATCGCCCCGGATCGTCGCCAACCAACTCTTCATTGACACCTCACCGTAAGCAAGGATGGTAACCGCGAAGATACTCTTGTCCATACCCTTGCCATTGCATTGTTACCCCGAGCCTATTTGCGTTACTTGCCTATCGAGACTAGCCATTGAGTATTGCCGGACTACGCTACTTGTGCACTTTAGTGATACATACTCCGCATAGCTTCATTTGCATGCATATATCTTAGTATCATCTTTTGTGTTACAACATAGTTCCCGCATACATAATTGGTATCTTGGTGTGCACGTCCCGCATTGTGACCATACAAAACATCATTGCTAAGAAAAAGAGAAGCAAAGCTTTTAAGCAAGAGCAAAAGAGCAAGAGAACAATAGCATCGCAAGTTTCGTATTGCATACTTGATCATCTTGGATCATTTGAGCGAGTGACATGTGCCGCATACACACATAGCAAGTCGGGCATAGGAAGACGACACGTTTGGTTTCATTTAGGTTGTGCACAAGTGCGTATCTCACCCATTGGAGAAATCGTGCTAGCGTCTCTCTAGTGTTGTGCAACAAGAGCATTTTCCGTGGATTCCACATTTTGGCTCTTCCTTGGTTGCATGACCCCAACTTTCTTCCGTGAGTGTGTTCCCGTGTATACCCATTGCTATTGATCTACATTGTCTCATTTGCGAATTTTACGAATCTCTTTCAACATTATTGAATCTTATCTTTGGAATTGCTTGAAATTTGTGCCACTATCCTAACCAAGCTACTCCATAAGCTTTATTTATGTAGGTGTGAGAAGGACGATCTTCGGTACCAATTCTACTATTTCCATACTTGCACATTGAGTAATCTTGATCCACTTTCAACTTTGGGAACGGTAATTGGTACTGTTTTCTCACTCTTCCACTTATATCTCTTTGAGTGCTATGGAAAGGAACATTATGTCGAACCCGGCCTTCAACGAGAATGAAGACGACGTGAACAACCACGTCACCAAGTTGCACTTCTTCGACGCACACAATGCAATTACTCAAGCTCAAGATGTCTTGACTGACCGCATCGACCAACTCGCCTCCAACTTGCGTGAATCCGAGACGCGAACAAGGGAATACCTCGACACCAAGCTCTCAAGCCAAATGGAGGAGCTCCGGTCCTTGATGGTCACGCGCGCACCTTCCTCATCTACATCAACAAGGAGTCGTCACACAAGTCGCAACTCAACGACGTACTCTTCCGACGCAAGTCCACGAGCGCGTCATCATCATCGTGACGAACACTCCGGCCCAAGTTCTCCACAAGGTCGTCACCGTCAAGACAATCCATTTCATGGCAATGGATTGCAAGATCGCGTCCGCGCTCGAGAATGCCACCGCCAACAAGATCAAGATGCGTTGGAGCAAGAACGACAACGCCAAGAACAAGAACAACGACGCCGAGAAGAAGAACAACATCACCGTCATGAACGAGCGCTTGAAGCACATCGTGCTTTGCAAGAAGCTACTCGTGCCTTGGAGGAGCGCAACCGCCAAGCTCATCACGAGCAAGAAGCACTTCGCCAAGCACAACAAGAAGAACTTCGTCGACAACGCCAAGAAGAAGCCAATCGCCAAGAGGAGCATCACGAAAGGCGAAACCGAGTGCGTCCACCTCGTTGCCATCCTCAAGATCATCGCATTGAACCCGACCATGAAGACGAACAAGGACAAGATCAACGTCGACACATGCAAGGCAATGACAATGCGGATCCACCTCCAAGACAAGGACTTCGGCATCAAAACCACAATGATGAACAACGCTTCGGCAAGCTCAAGTTCACAATGCCAAAGTTTTCCGGAAGCAATGATCCCGAAGACTACTTGTCATGGGCCCTCAAGGTTGACAAGATCTTTCGTCTACACAACTATGATGAAGAGAAGAAGATAGCCATGGCCTCCCTTGAGTTCCAAGACTATGTCCTTATTTGGTGGGAACAAGTGATCGAGCGAAGAAGGGAGAGAGGTGAACCTCCTATAAACACTTGGGCCCAAATGAAGGACCTCATGCGAGCCCGTTTTGTGCCTACACACTACAACCGGGATCTCTTCAAGAAGCTCCAACAACTCAAGCAAGGCACCAAGTCGGTAGAAGAGTACTACCAAGAGATGGAGATCGCTATGATCCGAGCCAATGTCAAGGAAGATGACGAGCAAACAATGGCACGCTTCTTGAATGGCCTCAACTACCAAGTCAAGAAAATTGCCGATTTCCAACCATACTCCAACCTTCTCGAACTTGTGCATCAATCAACCAAGGCGGAACGTGAAGTACAAGATGACTACAAGTACTCCAAGTTCTCCTCCAAGACCTACGGCTCAAGTGCTCAAGCTACTACGACAACGACACCTTCAACTACGAAATCTACAACACCTACCGGCGACAAGTCAAGCTACAAGGACAAGACGACTTCGTCAAGCCGACCAACATCAAGCACCTACAAGCCGAGAGCTTCATCCTCTACCCCAACACCGGATGCTACCGCCAAGACAAGCTCCATTAAGCGTTTCACGTGCCAAGGGCGAGGCCACAAGACCTTCGAATGCCGAACCAAATGCAACATGGTCCTCCTCGACGATGGCACCTATGACTCTATGAGCGACGACGAGATGCAAGCTTTGGAGCAAGTGGCCATACACCGCCAAGTGAATGAAGATGAAAATTTACAAATCTTTTGCGACAACGATTCGATCCCCGCTCTCATTGTCTCCAAAGTTTTGGCGCTCCAACAAGAAGAAGACGAGGACCAACGTTGCCACATCTTCCACAACAAGGCGGGCATCCAAGGAAAATCCGTCAAGGTCATCATAGACGGCGGGAGTTGCCACAACTTGGCAAGTGAATACCTTTGTTCCAAGCTACAATTGGTCAAGAAAAAGCACCCCCGTCCCTACAAGGTCCAATGGCTTAATGATTCCGGAACCATCCAAGTTGATCATACCGTGGAAGTTTTCTTCAAGATAGGCGCTTATGAAGACACTTTGGAGTGTGATGTGGTTCCAATGTCAGTTTGCCACCTCCTACTTGGTAGACCATGGCAATTCGACCGTGGCGTCACACACAACGGTCGGACAAATCAATATAGCTTCAAGATGAAGGGCAAGCAATATGTGCTATGACCAATGACTCCAAGTCAAGTCAACGCCGACAAACAAGTTTCATCCCATCGTGGAGATAAAAGTGAGAGAGTGATCCACCTCAAAGAGAGTGAGTACCACAAGCCAAAAATGAGCGACTCCACGATGAGGGACATGAGAGACATAGTTTTTTTAGCCACCAAAAGAGATTTGAGGGATGTGAGTGAGAGCCCATCGACTGTTCTTCACTATGTACTTGTGTGCAAGGATGACGTCGTTCGGACTAACCCTTCACAACATCTTCCTCTTGTGTTATCCAAATTGTTGCAGGAATTCAAGGACGTTTTCCCCGATGAGCTACCTCCGGGACTACCACTAAAACGAGGGATCGAACACCGCATTGACCTCATCCCCGGAGCACCGCTTCCTAACAAGGCTCCCTACCGCGTCAACCCCGAACAAACAAAGGAAATACAAAGGCAAGTCCAAAAACTCCTAGATAAAGGGCATGTACGCGAGAGCTTGAGTCCTTGTGCGGTTCCGGTAATACTTGTGCCTAAGCAAGATGATAGTATGCGCATGTGTTCCGATTGTCGTCCTATCAATGCTATCACCATTCGCTACCGTCATCCCATTCCTCGCTTAGATGATATGCTTGATGAACTTAGTGGTGCCACTATATTTTCTAAGATTGACTTAAAAAGTGGGTACTACCAAATTCGCATACAAGAGGGTGACGAGTGGAAAACTGCTTTTAAAACTAAATTTGGTCTTTACGAATGGTTGGTTATGCCCATGGGCTTATCCGAAGCACCGGGTACTTTCATGCGTGTCATGCACTATGTTTTGCCACCCCTCATAGGATATTGTGTTGTGGTCTACTTTGATGACATTCTTGTCTTTAGCAAGTCTCTTGAGGAGCATACTACTCATGTTCGTGATGTTTTGCAAATCCTTAGGAAAGAAAAACTCTATGCGAACCTGGAGAAATGCACATTTGGTGTTGAGAAGGTCGTTTTCTTAGGTTTTGTAGTATCTTCTAAGGGCGTTCATGTAGATGAAACTAAGATTGATGCTATTAAAACTTGGCCCACTCCAACGAATTTGCAACAAGTGCGTAGTTTCATAGGACTAGCCGGTTTCTATCGCCGTTTTGTCAAAGACTTTAGCACCATTGCATCACCTCTTCATGCTTTGAGCAAGAAGAATGCACCATTTATTTGGGGTACTTCCCAAGACATCGCATTCCATGAACTTAAAAATTTGCTCACTCATGCACCTTTGCTTGCTTTGCCCAACTTTGATAAAACATTTGAAGTGCATTGTGATGCTAGTGGTAATGGGATAGGTGGTGTGCTTATGCAAGAGAAGCGTCCTATCGCGTACTTTAGCGAGAAACTATCTGGCGCTCAACTTAACTACCCCATCTAAGACAAAGAATTGTATGCTTTGGTGAGAGTTTTGCATGTGTGGGAACACTATTTGCGGCCTCATGAGTTCGTTATCCATACCGACCATGAAACGCTTAAGTACTTAAAAGGTCAAACCAAGTTGAACAAACGGCATGCTAAATGGAATGAATTTATTGAGTCCTTCCCTTATGTCATCAAATACATTAAGGGCAAGGAAAACGTTGTGGCGGATGTTCTTTCCCGCAAATGCATGCTAGTTACTCAACTTGAATTGAATGTTATTGGTTTTGAGCATATCAAAGACTTGTATGAGCATGATGTTTATTTTGCTACACCACATGCTAAATGTCAAGTGAAATCTTGTTGGCAGAACTATTACAAGAAAGATGGCTATCTTATGCGTGCTAACAAACTTTGTATACCCGAGTCTTCTCTTCGTTTATTGCTTTTGCAAGAGGCTCATGGTGTAGGACTTATGGGTCACTTTGGACGCGACAAGACGTAGGCCACACTATCCAACAAGTACTTTTGGCACAAGATGTTTCGTGATGTTGCACGCTTCACCAACCGATGCTCCACATGCCGCAAAGCTAAGTCCAAAGCTCAACCCCATGGTCTTTATATGCCTCTACCTATACCTTTCCAACCTTGGGAAGACATTAGTACGGATTTTGTGCTTGGTTTGCCACGAACAAAAAATGGCCACGATTCCGTTTTTGTCGTTGTGGACCGCTTTTCAAAGATGGCTCATTTCATTCCATGTCACAAGATAGACGATGCTTCACATATTGCCAATCTCTTTTGTAGGGACATCTTGCGACTACATGGCGTCCCCAAGACCATTGTCTCGGATTGCGATGTCAAGTTTTTGAGCTACTTTTGGAAGACCCTATGCGCCAAGCTCGGAATCAAGCTTCTTTTCTCTTCAGTATACCATCCTCAAACCGATGGACAAACGGAGGTGACGAACCGGACGCTTTCTATCCTACTTCGCGTGTTGATCAAGAAGAACATCAAGGAATGGGAAGATTTCCTCCCCATCGCCGAGTACGCCTACAACCGCGCAATGCACTCCACCACCGGCAAGTCTCCATTCGAAGTGGTTTACGGCTTCAATCCTTTGTCCCCATTGGACATCCTACCTCTACCTCTACAAGAGCGCGTCAACATGGACGCAAGTGCAAGGGCAAGCTACATCAAGAGGATGCATGAAGATATAAGACGCACGATTGAACGTCAAGTGGAACGCGTCACCAACAAGCGCAACCTCAACAAGCACCCCATGGTGTTCAAGCCCGGTGATCTTATGTGGCTACACCTTCGCAAGGACCGCTTCCCCAACGAACGCAAGTCAAAGCTACACCCTCGAGCCGACGGTCCCTTCAAGGTGTTGGCACGCTACAACAACAATGCCTACAAGATCGACATACCATGCGACAAGTACAATGTGAGTGACACCTTCAACGTCACGGATCTATCCCCTTTCCATGGTGAAGAAGATCTTGATCCGAGGACGGATCTTCGCCAGGGGGGGGGGAGATGATGCGGAGAATCCCAACATCATCCCCATGGACTCTACACCATCGCATCAAGCCACAAAGGGACCCAAGACTAGAGCCCGAGCGCGTGCTATTGAACATGAGGTGACATCTCTCCTATATGATTCTCTCTTTGATGTACATGGAACTTGGGTGCTACCTCAATCGGAGATCCTTTGCATGATCAGGTACAACGGGAATGAAGAAGGCCTAGAAGATGCTCGTGGTGAAGGACAAGTCCCCATGGGAATGGACGCGCAAACGGTGGCTAGAACATCCTCCAGGCCCCGGACATCCGGCCAGGAGCCCGGACATCCGGCCCCTGGAGACAGCACCAGCACCAAGGGCCAGCGGCAGAAGCTATAGGCGTAGGACATCCGGCCCCAGGCCGGACATCCGGCACCGCCCCGGATATCCGGCCTCCACTCCCGGAAATTTGGCGACCCAGGACCAGAACCGGGCGAAACAAGGCGCCTCCAGGCCGGACATCTGGCCCAAGCCCGGACATCCGGCGACTCCCAAAGCCTCGGACATCCGGCCTCCGCCCCAGACATCCGGCGTGAGGCACCCGCGTCCACAGCTCTCTGAACAGCACCAGGCCAGACATCCGGCCCGTGCCCCGGACATCTGGCGACTCCCGAAGCCCCGGACATCCGGCACCTGCGTGCGCGCATGGAAGGGCCCGAGGCCCATGTATCTCCCTCTCCCTTCCCCCCTTCGTGGCTAGCACTATATAAACTCCTCTTCCCCTCTTTCTAGGGTTAGCTATTGTTTGGCAAAAGACTTTGTTGAGCATAGCTCCATCACTTCCTTCTCCCTGGGAGATTATCCTCCGTTGAGAGAAGATCCAAGCGATGCCAAGGCCCCTCTAAGGGAAGATCCCCATGGGGTTCAAGACCTCCTCCTCCGGAGCGAGAAGACTATCATTACTTGTATCCTTTTGTTGATTGTGGACCGTGATACTCGTGTACTCGTGTGATTCTAGTGGATGTGTGATCAAAGGTTGTCCTTGAGTGTTTGATTTCCCTCTTGTGTTTCTCTTGTGTTCTTCGTGTTACTCGTGAGACCCCCTCCAATTTGTGAAGATCGACGCACACGGCCATGCCCCGTATCAAGTATTTAACATGGCAACCCTATGCTAGTCATGTTTCTCATGCAATTATTAAGTTCTTTAGTATTCTGGACAGAACCTCAAGTTTAGTTATTTGAACATGCATGATCATTGCAAATATGAATGCTCCACGTAAAATTGATGCAAATGCATATGTAGAACGTTGGAAACGGAGTAACGTAGCTCACGGTACGCTCACGACAAGGTACGAACATTAACGGAGACAAAAACAAAGAATAAGAGGGCCATGGGCTATTCCTTGGTATTCGAAGGATGCCAGTGGATAGGAAATGAAAATCTAGCAAGAATAGAGCTAAAGATCAAGAAAAACAATGGAGTATAGCTCCCACAAGTCACAAAACAATCCAACACACAATCTGTCCACAAATAGCAACATCTTGCAACACACATAACCAGAGCTACAACAAGTTTTAAATCACAACCAAGGCATGGACAGGAAGTGTACAACATGCAAAATAATTCATCTATCTACAGGAACATGAAAGGATGCATGGATCAATGGCAATGAAGCTCACAAGATGGCATGTTGAATCTGTTTTAAGGGACTTAGTGAAAATTCCAGTTTTACAGAATCTGGGTTAACATGATAGCAACTTGACAGCAACTTTTATATATGCTACATGAACTTTCATGGCATGAAAATTAACAGGATGATAGAGGGCAGCATGTACTTCAATTAATTACATTATGGCAACATCCAAATATGCATATATCAATGGCTACCATCCTCACAAGTTGACATATTGAAACTAGCAGATTCACAGACTTAGTAGAAATTACAAGAGGCAAACATGGCACTTGTTAACAGAATAGCAAGTTGACAGCAAGTTTAACATATGATGCAATAGCTTAACCCACAAGTTCTTGGAAGACATCTACAGAGGATACCAAGCACAACAATTCATGTCATGGTGTCAACTCCAAAGGAACAATATATACATGGGAATCATCTAGATAACATGGCAACAAAATAACAGATTTCCCACACTTAGAATATTTTGGGCATGTGAAGGCAGAATTTTCGAGGCATGTTAACATCAAGAATGCCACCCATATGATGATCTATCATGGCACGCAAAAATACCAGGGGCTATCACATACACAAATGAGCATATTTCATGTTGAAAAGTTTATCATATAGTGCAAGGATTAAATCATGTGAAAAAGACAAAAGGAGACATTATCACAAAACAACATTTTTGCCAAGATGTCCAAATGAAAAAACCAACCACACCATTGGATTCACTGAATTTTTCTACCCCAAAACCATTTGTCACATGCCTATATTCCTGTTGGTAAAACTCAGAACATGGCAATCACAATTCCAACAATTCACTTATAAGAGGTTATATGCCATATTTGGCATGTCCTTGGTTACTGCCAGATTATGGATAAAAATAAAATAGGGTCATTTCCTTTAAAGGAAATATCACTAAAACACACAAAAAACACAATGAAAAAAAAACAAAAGAAAATTCAAGGCCCACCTGGCAGTAAGCCAGGGCCGTGTGGGGCTGACTAGTGGGTCCTCGAGCCCACTGTCAGTGGCCCAGCGTTAGAAAGAAAAGGGAAAAGGAGTGTCCGGGGGAGATTCGAACCCTAGACCTCCTGATTCGAACCGCTAGCGTGCTACCACTGGGCTACGGCCTCGATGATGACTGGAAGGGGATCCCTGCTCCTTTGAACAGGCCCCCGGGGCTGGAGCTCCTTCTTCCTCCAAACATGGAGAAGAAACGGCGGCTCCGGCGGCAACCGTCGGCGGTCTCCGGCGAGGGCGAACCCCGGCGGGGGTGCGGGATCCCTAGGGGGTCCCGTTCCCGGGGCTGCCACGGGGGCGGGGGGGGGAGCGAGGCAAGACGGGCTGGCTGCACTCGACCATGGTGGCCCTAGCAAGCTGGAAGCTTTGCGGCAGCGCGACGCAAAACAGGCAACACGGCGACGGCCACGGCAGCTGTGAGCACGAGGCGCACTCACGGAACAACCGCACGGATGGAGCTCGACTAGCTACGCGCACAATGCATGAATAAAACCGAGCGCACACCGAAAGAAATTCAGATAGCCGGAGCATGGGGAGAGCGAAGAAGACATGGGTGGATCTACACGCACACGAGGCATGCAATGAAGTGAGCAAGGGGAATGGAAAGAGGGGTCATACCACCCTACCCAAGACATGGAGAAGAAGCCGGATTGGGGTCGCAGACGACGCGAGGGAGCTCTGAACTTCTGATCTCCTCGGCTCCGGTATGCAGGGAAGAAGAAGGTCAGGGAGGCGACGGTCCGGGGCTGCAGACAACGCGATCAGCGATGGGGAAGACGGTAGGGGCCTCGGGCTCTCTCTCCATGCGGCCGGAGGGACGGGGGCGAGGCGACACAGCTAGCCCGAGCTCGAGCTGCAGCTCGCTCGGGCCATGGCGGGCAGAGCGTCCGCGAGCGCTTGGAGATGGCTACCGACGGCGGCGAGGCGAGGAGGAGGGAGGAATGGAGAGAGGGGACACCGGGCTAGGTTGGAGACACCTTAAATAGGAGGCTAGGGCAGTCTCCGGCCGTCAAATCGACCGGAGCGTCGACGTGGCTTCCTGGATTCGCTACCGTACATGAGCTGGAAGAAGCGAACGCTCTGTAGGCTGGCTGGGCTGCGGGAGGCCGCTCGGGCTCGCTGCTGTTGGGCCAGGAGAGGCCCAACATGCTGGCTTCTCTCTCTCCGCACAGAAGAAAAGGTTTTCTTTAAACTTAAAACATAAAAAACAAATTAAAGGCCAGGGAAGATGGGTAGGTTTTTGAGAAAACTAAAAATATATTGGTACACACAAAAACATGCCTTATATTGTAAAAATAGTCTTGCCATTATTTTGAGCAACAAAAATAAACCACATCTATAAGCATATCAATCAGTTTTTGCAAAGTAAAAATAGGCAGATATTTCAAACATGACTTAGAGCTATCTAACAATTCTAAACATATTATTTGGAAGAGGTGCAACATTTTTAAAGAGGTGAACAAGCAAGTAAATCACCTATAGCATTTATTTGAAATAGGAGAGGTGGTTAGGGTTTTTTGGGAAATTGAGGAGGGGTTTTGCACAGTTTTTCACACCAAAACAATACATGTGCCACCATCACACCAACACCACAAAACACACACTCTCAACAACATCACCATCTGAGGAAGCATGATGCAAATTTATTGATGATGATATGATGACATGATGCAAATGGCATGAATCAATTTACTGATACTCAAACCACTAAGGCAAAACATGGAGGTTCATATATGGAATATATTACAATGTTGGAAGGAATGCACTTTGGCTGTTACAACTCTCCCCCACTACATGAGGATCTCGTCCCGAGATCTAGGAACGGAAGAATTCGGGAAATTCGGAACGGAGATGGTCTTCTCGTTCCCAAGTGGCTTCTTTGTCGGAGTGATGTGACCACTTCACCTTAGAAACTTGATTGACTTGTTGCGAGTCTTACACTCAGTTTCTTGAAGGATAGCAGCTGGATGCTCATGGTAGGATTGGTCTGCTTGGAGATCAATGTCTTGGAGATCAACGGTGCGCTCGGGAGTCTTGAAACACTTTCGGAGCTGGGAGATGTGAAACACATGATGCACATTTGAGAAATTGGGAGGAAGCTCGAGTTGGTACGCAAGGTCACCCCTCTTGCCCACAATCTTGAAAGGACCCTCAAAGCGTGGAGCAAGCTTTCCTTTGATGCCAAAGCGTTGAGTGCCCTTCATGGGAGACACTCTGAGATAGACAAAATCATCGATCTGAAAGGTCATGTCACGATGCTTGCTATAATAATAGCTCTTCTGACGGGATTGAGCTGCTTTGAGATTTTCACGAATGACACGGCACATTTCTTCTGCTTCAGTGATCATGTCATTACCAAGGATTTGACACTCACTGGTTTCAGACCAATTGAGCGGGGCACGACACTTTCTGCCATAGAGAATCTCGAAAGGAGCCTTGCCGGAACTTGCTTGGAAGCTATTGTTGTATGAGAACTCAGCAAACAGGAGACAATCTTCCCACTTCATGCCAAAAGAAATCACACAAGCTCTGAGCATATCTTATAGGATTTGATTGACTCTCTCAACTTGACCACTAGTGATGAGGACATCCCTACTAATGTTACACCCACATCCCCACCAGCTACACATATTGGACCAGTTACTAGAGCCCGCGCACGCCAACTAAATTATTAGGTACTTTCGTTTCTTGGAAATCCTTCTAGTGTTCATGAACATATGATGCTGCCTAAATTAGATTCTTTTGTTTTACTTATGAATGAAGGACCTAACATGGACAAGAAGGATGTCCATTGGAGCGGGATCAAGCATGGGGGAGAAGGTGATAGAGGCGAGGGTCTCGATCTTTCGATGAGATGATAACTATCGATTCGGTGGAGATGACTTTGACGATCTGGCTACAAATGTGCACAACGTTGCACCTTAGCAATCGCTAAACCTATCTCCAAGAGGTTATTGACCACGCCGGAGCACGATCAACCTGACCACGAAGGTCTATTCCTGGATGCAATCGAAGAACAAGCAAGAATATGATAATGCAATCTGAATATTCCGAATATAGATGAAGTATTGATAAAGGTGGGGTTCCGAAAGCGGTCTTAGTCTGGTCGTTGGACACAAACGAAGTACACGAAGTTGCAATGGCTAACTTTTAACTAAACAAAACCCAAAGGAAAAGCTACTAGATTGATCAACTTATATAGGAGCAAGGGGTGGTGGCCAAGGAGGTGGGAGGACGTCCCAAGACAGCCTAAAACTAACCCTAGGTCGTACAAGGCTCATGGGCCCAAGTGGAGGTGATGCAACACCTTTGAAATTGTAGTTTGACTCGGATTCTGCTACAACATCAGATTGTTTCGTCAATATCTCCACGCTCCGGATGAATTTTAAGGTGATTCCAATTGGTATGGACCGCATATGAAATCTACTTTCCACCAAAAAAAGAATCACCCAATTTGGAGTTCAGATGAAAAAGTTCTTGTCGTTTTAAGACAGGTGTGTCTGTGCAGTCTGAATCTGAGTCCAGAACGTGAGAGACTTGGACTCTATCTTCTCTTGGCCTAAAAGTGACGTGAGAAAACTTCTTGAACATCACCTAATTATTTCCTTTGATGTGAGAGGACCTCTTGAATAGCACCCAACCATTTTCTCTTCCTTTATCATCACACATGGTTCATACAAGTGTTCAGCCATTCTACATTTAGGCATAAAATAAAAATAGGTGAAGTATTTTTGTTCCGGATAATATAAATAAATTATTGCATAATTATTATAAGAAATCACCTCACAAATATGCATGTATGCAATATTTTTGGTCGTATCCAAGGTAGTCATGTCCTCATCATCCTCCCCTTCTTGAAAACAAAGCCGTCCTCGGCGTTGCTTAGTCTGAAATGTGGCTAACAAAAGAGACAAGGTGTACATGTTGTATATGTATATGTCATCTATTTTTATTGATATCAGTTGTGGCACATGTGACTTATTTATACAAGAGCACACTTCAAATGTCATGAAATATAAAGCCAAAATATTATCACAAGAAGTAGAAGTCATGAAAATATTGCAACTCAGTTTGCACATATAAGTGAAGTCCTTATTCATATCAAAAGATTGACAATGTTCATCATTAAACCATCCCAACATTGGTAAATAAACTTGAATTATTCAAAATTTAGATGCTACAACATGCTTAAATAAGCAAACATGCAACATGTCATTTGGCACAGAATCATCACCAAAATTGGAGGTCATATCAAAATGGTTAAATAGTGGCCGAATTATTTTCAAACATATTTGATCCAAATTTGATTTATTTCCTGATTCACATCGTTCTTTCTCATCAAAAGTTAATTCAATAGGTGCACTCAAAATTGTTGATATTTGATCACATGGCAAAGTCAAAGCATGAACATATTCCTCTAAAATAGGTGGTGTGATTAAAGTAATGGGTAGCTCATCACATGGTACATTGGAATTGACAAGGCATTCATCATACTCATGTGGAGGTGGAAGATCAGTACCTTTGTCATTACCTCTTATGATCAACTCACATGATGTAGGCACTCTCGGTGGTGACATGTCCCATGGTGAAGGTGATGTAGCCCTACCAACAATTGATGTGGTTGTCATAGTACGCCTAGTAGTTGAATGAACAATCATATCAACTCTTGGAATATGCACATTGCCCTCGTTCTCCTTGTGGGCAACACGTTGTTTTATTTCCTGTTCAGCTTTGCAAGCAAGACGAAACAAATGGTCCATAGGATAACACTTTTCATGAATTAGCATCTCCTGAATATCACGGTTTAATCCTTCCCAAAATCTATCCATAGAATCTTCTTCACTTTCTTCTAATGAGGAATGCAACAAGGTCGTTTGTAAATCATCATAATATTTCATTACGGTGTCACTACCTTGTTTTAAATGTTTTAACTTTTTAAGCATGTCACGGGTATAATAAGCAGGGACAAATGTGTGTCTCATGGCAAGTTTCAAATCATCCCAAGTAGTAGGTATATAATCAGGGTGTAACCGACAATATTCACTCCACGAAACTAAAGCATAACTAGTGAAAGAACCAATAGCGACCTTAACTTCTTATGTTCAGCAAAATTATGGGAAGCAAATATATCATTTATTTCAAACTCCCATTCAATATATAAAGCAGGTCTAAAACGGCCATTAAATGGTGGTATAGAAACATTAACCTGATCGTGTGTATTGGGATGTCTTTGCACTTCTCGTGACGGTTGTGGCATTTGCTTAGGTGGTGGCACCTCTCCCACGATCGACGAAGCCCACAAACTAACAACTCTGGATCCTGTCATGATTAGTAGAAACAAGAAACAAAATCCAAGAATATTGTTCCTATGAACTACTGGGATGTGGTGGTAAAACGCTCACAGTAAAGCAAATATCAATGTCTTACAAATTCTTACCATGCAGCAGGTGGTGACCGGCAACCGACGGTGTCAATATCTTTGAAGATTGAGTAAAGCGATTACCAGGTGAACGTATGTATACACGATGTAGAAATATGTGGAGTTTGGAAGGCTTAATATATGGTAGCAAAAGATTAGCAAGAATCAATTCAGAGATGCAATGTTGAATAAACGCTCAACGACGGTACTGTGCTGGTCCTAGGCTAGACCGTACTAGAGACGCTAGCCTAGAACACTAATGGAGTCACGGCGTAGGACCAATAGCAGCAACGGATGATATGAATTAGCTCTGGCCAGCAAGATATAAGTGAAGATCACAATTGCAGTAAAGACAATGATGATAAATGACCGCCAAGCAGGATATACCAAAACTCTCTCTGCAACTTTCCTATACAAAATACTATGTCAAATTTCTAATATTTTTCCTTAAGAATTCTACTGAATCAAGCTTTTCGATGCAAAAAGAATCACTCAATTCCGAGTCCGTATGAGGAGTCAAAAAATTCGGAAACGGACCTGAAAAATATTGACAAACTGTGTTCGCGACCTTCGGAGGGCAAAAAGTCCTATTTAGAAGACGATTTTTAGGTGACAATAATGAAATCGCTTGATGAACTATTCAGATGCGTCTCGTCGATAGCTCGAATTTGAGAACTCGTGGAGCCAAAACGGACTTCGTATGAGGAAGATACGCCTGTTTTACTGAACTCTGCGCAAAACAGATTTCAATCCGAATTCAAATACGAGATTGAGTCTAGGTAGATCCGAAATTTGTTTTTTTTTTCTTCTCTCTATTTTTTCTCACTTTTTTTTACTTTTTTTTCTCTCTATTTTTCTCTCACTTTTTTTTTACTTTTTTTTCTCTCTCTCTTTTCTTTCCTCCTTTTCCTTCTTCTTTCCAAAGCAAACCAGATAAGATGTAGATTGGATCAAGTGTAGATGCGAACAACCTCAAGTATGATAATGACAATGAACGATGGGGAGCATGTGATGGAAATTGATTGATGGTAGTGGACGACAGCGGAAGGGATGATGATGCAGCAACAACGTGATTAATGTGAACAGAACTCGAAACTCTAAAGGAACTAAACACTAAGACCAGCAACTCGACACGACGATGCAACCATAAATTCAACAAAGCAAAACACCAAACAGAAAATTGCAAAAAGGCTCAGATTGGTTCGGATATGGGATGAATGGATCTAACTTTTTTGTGTGTGGCTTTTTCTTGGGTAATAGGTGAGAAAAATAAATCTAATCTAGGGATAACGGGAAATTCTCACCGAGCAACCTGAAAACTGATACCACTTGATAGAGGCGAGGGTCCCGATCTTTCCATGAGATGATAACTATCGATTCGGTGCAGACGACTTTGACGATCTGACTACAAACGTGCACGACATTGCGCCTTAGCAATCGCTAAACCAATCTCCAAGAGGTTATTGACCACGCCGGAGCACGATCAACCTGACCACGAAGGTCTATTCCTGCATGCAATCGAAGAACAAGCAAGAATATGATAATGCAATCTGAATATTCCGAATATAGATGAAGTATTGATAAAGGTGGGGTTCCGAAAACGGTCTTAGTCTGGTCGTTGGACACAAACGAAGTACACGAAGTTGCAATGGCTAACTTTTAACTAAACAAAACCCAAAGGAAAAGCTACTAGATTGATCAACTTATATAGGAGCAAGGGGTGGTGGCCAAGGAGGTGGGAGGACGTCCCAAGACAGCCTAAAACTAACCCTAGGTCGTACAAGGCTCATGGGCCCAAGTGGAGGTGATGCAACACCTTTGAAATTGTAGTTTGACTCGGATTCTGCTACAACATCAGATTGTTTCGTCAATATCTCCACGCTCCGGATGAATTTTAAGGTGATTCCAATTGGTATGGACCGCATATGAAATCTACTTTCCACCAAAAAAAGAATCACCCAATTTGGAGTTCAGATGAAAAAGTTCTTGTCGTTTTAAGACAGGTGTGTCTGTGCAGTCTGAATCTGAGTCCAGAACGTGAGAGACTTGGACTCTATCTTCTCTTGGCCCAAAAGAAATCACACAAGCTCTGAGCATATCTTATAGGATTTGATTGACTCTCTCAACTTGACCACTAGTGATGAGGACATCCCTACTAATGTTACACCCACATCCCCACCAGCTACACATATTGGACCAGTTACTAGAGCCCGCGCACGCCAACTAAATTATTAGGTACTTTCGTTTCTTGGAAATCCTTCTAGTGTTCATGAACATATGATGCTGCCTAAATTAGATTCTTTTGTTTTACTTATGAATGAAGGACCTAACATGGACAAGAAGGATGTCCATTGGAGCGGGATCAAGCATGGGGGAGAAGGTGATAGAGGCGAGGGTCTCGATCTTTCGATGAGATGATAACTATCGATTCGGTGGAGATGACTTTGACGATCTGGCTACAAATGTGCACAACGTTGCACCTTAGCAATCGCTAAACCTATCTCCAAGAGGTTATTGACCACGCCGGAGCACGATCAACCTGACCACGAAGGTCTATTCCTGGATGCAATCGAAGAACAAGCAAGAATATGATAATGCAATCTGAATATTCCGAATATAGATGAAGTATTGATAAAGGTGGGGTTCCGAAAGCGGTCTTAGTCTGGTCGTTGGACACAAACGAAGTACACGAAGTTGCAATGGCTAACTTTTAACTAAACAAAACCCAAAGGAAAAGCTACTAGATTGATCTACTTATATAGGAGCAAGGGGTGGTGGCCAAGGAGGTGGGAGGACGTCCCAAGACAGCCTAAAACTAACCCTAGGTTGTACAAGGCTCATGGGCCCAAGTGGAGGTGATGCAACACCTTTGAAATTGTAGTTTGACTCGGATTCTGCTGCAACGTCAGATTGTTTCATCAATATCTCCACGCGCCGGACGAATTTTAGGGTGATTCCAATTGTGATTGACCGCATATGAAATCTACTTTCCACCAAAAAAAATAATCACCCAATTTGGAGTTTGGATGAAAAAGTTCTTGTCGTTTTGAGACAGGTGTGTCTGTGAAGTCCGAATCTGAGTCCAGAACGTGAGAGACTTGGACTCTATCTTCTCTTGGCCTAAAAGTGACGTGAGAAAACTTCTTGAACAACACCTAATTATTTCCTTTGATGTGAGAGGACCTCTTGAATAGCACCCAACCATTTTCTCTTCCTTTATCATCACACGTGGTTCATACAAGTGTTCGGCCATTCTACATTTAGGCATAAAATAAAAATAGGTGAAGTATTTTTGTTCCGGATAACATAAATAAATTATTGCATAATTCTTATAAGAAATCACCTCACAAATATGCATTTATGTAATATTTTTGGTCGTATCCAAGGTAGTCATGTCCTCATCAGAAGGTGCGCGCGCGGGAAGGAACAACGGAGTTTCCAGTGTGATTTTCGCACTTTGAAGCCACCATAAGGAGTGCTTGGAGGCTTGGACGAAATATACAAGATGCCACTTCATAAATTTTGTCCATAGGCTAATATAGGTGCTGCGTCACCTTATTTTTGGGCCAGGCCCATGTAATTTCGAAATACCACTTTTTAGGCTGTTTTTAGAGTTCGTATGTGTGGGGAAACGGAGTTAGGGCTGGTTTCGGACCCCTCCTCCAAGGGGCCACGAAATCCCCTTCTATTTTCCCATATATACAGCCCTTAGGGCATCGTTTTAGACTTGGGTTTTGTTTAGATTACAAGTTCGCCATAGCTGCTACTTCGCGTCCTTCGTTTGTGTTCCATGACCAGACCAAGACGTCACAGAACCCCACTTCATCAATAAAGCTTTCCTCTTTTATTCGCAATATCCAGATTGCAATCTTAGTTTCTTGCTTGTTCTTCGTTTGCGTGCAGGAAATAGACCTTCGTGGTCATGTTGATCGTGCTCCGGCGTGGTCAATAACCTCTCGGAGTTGGTTTAGCGATTGCTAAGGCGCGACGTCTTCGCACGTTCGTAGTCGGATCGTGAAAGTCGACTTCCACCAAAACGATAGCCACCATCTCATCGAAAGACGGGACACCTTCGCCTCTATCAAGTGGTATCAGATTTCTAGGTTCCTCGGTGAGATTTTACCGGTTATTCGTAGTTTAGTTCGCATCTGTTCTTCATACCTACCGTCCACAAAAAAGCCACAAAAAAAAATTAGGGTTAGATCATCATATCCGAACCAATCTGAGCCTTTGCAATTTTCTGTTCGGTATTTGCTTTGTTGAAATTGCGGTTGCATCGTCGTGTCAAGTTGCTGGTCTTAGAGTCTAGTCTTTTAGAGTTTCGAGTACTACTCACAAGTTGTCATGCCGCCACCACACCATCTTCATCGTCGCTGCCATATACCACCACCACGCCATCTACATCGCCGCTGCCATATACCACCACCACGCTACCATCATCTCCGCTGCCATATATATCACCACCATATATCTGCCATCAATCCGTATCCATATATAGCACCAATATATCCACCACCAATCCGAGTCCATCCCATATTTGGATTGATTTCGAGATCCCTTTGATTTTATTTTCGCGTTTCCTTGCCTAAGTAGGTTTCAGAAAAAAAAAGTCTGGCACGCTTTTTAGAGCACTTTCTAGGCCAAAATTTCGGCGGGTGAAAATATTTTTTCCCTATCCTATTTTTAGGATGTCCGGAGCGTTTTGAGACACTTGCCATCATAGTGATTTTTGTCGCATTTTTTGGTCGTCGCAGCCCCGAATTGCTCCTGAAAAAAAATTAGTCAACATTTTTTTGTGCCTATCCTGTTTATACGACTTAGGAAGAGTTTTGAGACACTCGCCATTATAGTGATTTACTGAGCAAAAAAAATGCGCAAAAAAAATGAAAAAAAATTCAGAGTGTGCTCTTCCCTTGATTACGTGTAATGTCATGATTTTGTTGGTGTTTAGGCTCGCGTCTCTAGCACGGTCTAGCCTAGGACCAGCACGGTATCGTCGTTGAGCGTCTTTTCAACTTTGCATCTCTGAACTGATTATTGCTGACCCTTTTTGCTACCATATTATAACCCTTCCCAGCTCCACATACATCTACGTCGTGTGTTTGACACCACCTGGCAATCACTCTATCCAAGCTTTGAGAGTTTTGACTACAACGGTTGCCGATCACCAACTGCTGCTGGGTAAGAACTGGTAAGAAATTGCGATTGGCTTGACGGATTTGTGACACACCACCACCACCATCACTTCCTAGTAGTCTGTAGGTTCATATTTTTGTGTGTTCCTATTACTGCTAACCATGCCAGGATCACAAGCTAACGAGGTCGAATGGGAGGTTATGACCAACAAGGAGCTCCATGACAAATTCCAGCAAATGATGGCTGACCAGGTACAAGACTTCGTGACCAGCCTGGGAGAGGCCATGGAAAAGCTAGATGGATTGGAGAAGACGTTCGAGACGAAGTTGGACGCTAAGTTCAATGAGGTGCTTGCACGTCTACCACCAGCTGCACCGGTCATAACTCAGCAACAACAACGTCGGCCAAATTTTGCGGGGCGCGCACAACGTGTGCCCCTCGAGGAAGGCCAACATTCTGGTGCCGTTCCTACTGCTGTGGCTTCTGTGGCTGCTGCTGCTACTACTGATGATCAGAACGCTGACTATGATGGTGATTACGATGATGGGGAAGAGGTTGCTCCAGATCAGCCCCAAGGGCAACCACCACCACACGCACCAGGTCGTCCACATGCCTACAATCGCAATGGTAGGGCTGCAGCACCCCCTCAGGTAGAAAATCATGACCATCTCCCTAAACTTAAATTGAATATTCCTACATTTGATGGTAGATATTTTCCTGATATATATCTTACTTGGGAGTTAGAAACAGAACAATGTTTTACATGCTTACAATTTCCTGAGGATAGATTTGTTACTGCTGCTGTTTGTTCATTCACTAGTTTTGCTTGTGTTTGGTGGTCTAAACATTGTAGAATACATCATGCTAATATCCCAACTACTTGGGCTGCTTTGAAAACTGCTATGCGTAATCGTTGGGTTCCACCATATTATCAACGTGAATTGCTTCAAAATTTGCAGCGTTTAAGACAAGGAAAAAATTCTGTAGAGGAATATTATCAGGAATTACAAACTGGCATGATTAGATGTGGTATTGTTGAGGAGAATGAAGCTATGCTTGCACGTTTTATGGGTGGATTAAATAGAGAGATTCAGACTATTCTAGAGTATAAGGAGTATAACACTATCACTCGTTTATTTCATCTTGCTTGCAAAGATGAACGTGAAGTGCAGGATCGACAGGCATTGGCGAGAACTAATTTCTCTGCAGGTCGCACTTCATCATTGACGCCACGTACCTCCTCTACTTCCACACGTCCTGCTGCAGCACCGCCTACTTCGGCCTCCAACTCCGACCGAGATACCAGGAAACATGCCTCTGTCCCACCCTCCGCGAAGAGCACACCTTCCGGGCCTGCACAGAGCTCTTCTTCATCTATTGCATCCACAGGGCAAACACATGAGGTTATATGTCGTCGTTGCAAGGGTGGAGGTCACTATGCGAGGGAATGCCCATCCAAGCGTGTGATGATTGTGAGAGAGGATGGTGGATACGACTCCGCTAGTGATTATGATGAGGATACTTTGGCTCTTATTGCAAGTGAAGAACAGGGTGCCGAGGATACTAAACAAGAGACACACTACATGGCTGCTGACTATGCTGACAGGTATGAAAGTTTAGTTGCTCAACGTGTTCTGAGTGTGCAGGTTACACAGGGTGAGCAAAATCAGAGGCACAACTTGTTCCATACAAAAGGAGTTGTGAAGCAGCGTTCTGTTCGCGTCATCATCGATGGAGGGAGTTGCAACAACTTGGCTAGCATGGAGATGGTGGAGAAGTTGTCTCTAACCACCAGACCACATCCTCATCCTTATTACATCCAATGGTTCAACAACAGTGGCAAGGTTAAGGTAACACGTATTGTTCGTGTGCACTTTAGCATTGCTATATATTCTGATTATGTTGATTGTGATGTGGTACCCATGCAAGCATGCTCCGTTTTACTTGGTAGACCATGGCAATTTGATAAAAATTCTGTACACCATGGTAGGACAAATCAGTATACTCTTGTTCATAAGGATAAAAATATAACTTTGCTTCCTATGTCTCCCGAACATATTATGAAAGATGATATTGCTAGAGCTAGTAAAGCAAAACAGAAGCAAAGTGAGAGTGAAAATCATATTGTGGCAAAGGAATTTGAGCAACATAATAAGCCTAATAAACAATCATCTAGTGTTATATCTGAAATAAAACTGAAGAGTGGTTGTTTACTTGCCACTAAATCTGATATTACTGATTTGGATGTCACTACATCTGTTTGCTATGCTTTTGTATGCAAAGAGGTATGATTTTCATTCGAGGACATGTCTCCCTCTTTGCCTCCTACTGTCACTAACATTTTGCAGGAGTTCGCTGACGTCTTTCCACAAGAGGTGCCACCGGGATTACCACCTATTCGAGGGATTGAGCATCAGATTGACTTAATTCCTGGTGCATCGCTGCCCAACCGTGTGCCATACCGTACCAATCCATAGGAGACGAATGAGATTATGCGTCAAGTACAGGAGCCGCTCGACAAAGGTTATATACGCGAATCTCTTAGTCCTTGTGTTGTTCCTATTATTCTAGTGCCTAAAAAGGATGGTACATCGCGTGTGTTGATTGTAGAGGCATTAATAATATTACTATTCATTATCGTCATCCTATTCCTAGGCTAGATGATATGCTTGATGAATTAAGTGGCTCTACAATTTTCTCCAAAGTTGATTTGCGTAGTGGATACCATCAAATTCGTATGAAATTGGGAGATGAATGGAAAACAACATTTAAAACTAAGTTTGGATTATATGACTGGTTAGTCATGCCTTTTGGGTTAACTAATGCACCTAGCACTTTCATGAGATTAATGAATGAGGTTTTACGTGCTTTCATTGGATGATTTGTGGTAGTCTATTTTGATGATATACTGTTTTATAGTAGATCTTTGGAGGAACACTTGGATCATTTGCATGCTGTTTTCATCGCTCTACGTGATGCACGTTTGTTTGGTAATCTTGGGAAGTGCACCTTTTGCACCGACCGAGTATCTTTTCTTGGCTATGTTGTTACTCCACAGGGAATTGAAGTTGATAAAGCCAAGATTGAAGCTATTGAGAGTTGGCCGCAGCCCAAAACGGTGACACAAGTGAGGAGTTTTCTTGGACTCGCTGGTTTCTATAGGCGTTTTGTGAGGGATTTCAGTACCATTGTTGCACCTCTAAATGAGCTTACAAAGAAGGATGTGCCTTTTGTTTGGGGTACCGCACAGGAAGAAGCCTTCACGGTATTGAAAGATAAGTTAACACATGCTCCATTACTCCAACTTCTTGATTTTAATAAGATTTTTGAGCTTGAATGTGATGCTAGTGGAATTGGATTAGGAGGTGTGTTATTACAAGATGTTAAACCTGTTGCATACTTTTCTGAAAAATTGAGTGGGCCTACTCTGAATTATTCTACTTATGATAAGGAATTATATGCTCTAGTTCGGACTTTGGAAACATGGCAACATTATTTATGGCCCAAAGAATTTGTTATACATTCTGATCATGAATCTTTGAAACATATTAAAAGTCAAGCAAAACTGAACCGTAGGCACGCTAAATGGGTTGAATTCATTGAGACTTTCCCTTATGTCATTAAACACAAGAAGGGTAAAGAAAATGTTATTGCTGATGCATTGTCTCGTCGTTATACTATGCTTTCACAACTTGACTTTAAAATATTTGGTTTGGAGACCATCAAAGATCAATATATGGATGATGCTGAATTTAAAGATGTGTTGCAGAATTGTAAAGGGAGAACATGGAACAAGTTCGTCATTAATGATGGATTTGTGTTCCGTGCTAACAAGCTATGCATTCCAGCTAGCTCCGTTCGGCTTTGTTGTTACAGGAGGCGCATGGAGGGGGATTAATGGGACACTTTGGCGTGAAGAAGATGGAGGACGTACTTGCTACACATTTCTTTTGGCCAAAGATGAGACGGGATGTTGAGCGTTTTGTTGCTCGCTGCACTACTTGTCAAAAAGCTAAGTCACGACTAATTCCTCGTAGTTTATATATGCCTTTGCCTGTACCTAGTGTTCCTTGGGAGGATATATCTGTGGACTTTGTTTTAGGTTTACCTCGAACAAAGAAGGGGAGGGATAGCATATTTGTTTTCGTGGATAGATTTTCGAAAATGGCAGACTTTATACCCTGTCATAAAAGTGATGCTGCTGCTAATGTTGCTGATTTGTTCTTTCGTGAAATAATTCGCTTGCATGGTGTGCCAAATACAATTGTTTCAGATCGTGATGCTAAATTTCTTAGCCACTTTCTGAGATGTTTATGGGCTAAGTTGGGGACTAAACTGCTTTTTAGTACTACATGTCACCCCCAAACTGATGGACAAACTGAAGTAGTGAATAGATCATTGTCTACTATGCTTAGGGCCGTTTTGAAGAATAACCTGAAAATGTGGGAAGAATGCTTGCCTCATATTGAATTTGCTTATAATCGTTCGCTGCATTCTACTACTAAGATGTGCCCTTTTGAAGTAGTGTATGGTTTCTTACCTCGTGCACCTATTGATTTGTTGCCTCTTCCATCTTCGGAGAAGGTCAATTTTGATGCTAAAGAACGTGTTGAATTGATATTAAAGATGCATGAGTTAACTAAGGAGAACATTGAGCGTATGAATGCTAAATATAAACTTGCTGGAGATAAGGGTAGAAAACATGTTGTCTTTGCACCTGGAGATCTTGTTTGGTTACATTTGCGTAAGGATAGGTTTCCTGAATTGCGCAAGTCGAAGCTAATGCCACGTGCTGATGGTCCTTTCAAGGTGTTAGAGAAAATAAATGATAATGCATATAAACTTGAGTTGCCTGCAGATTTTGGGGTTCGTCCCACTTTTAACATTGTAGATTTGAAGCCTTATTTGGGTGAGGATGATGAGCTTCCGTCGAGGACGACTTCAGTTCAAGAAGGGGCGGATGATGAGGACATCCCTACTAATGTTACACCCACATCCCCACCAGCTACACATATTGGACCAGTTACTAGAGCCCGCGCACGCCAACTAAATTATCAGGTACTTTCGTTTCTTGGAAATCCTTCTAGTGTTCATGAACATATGATGCTGCCTAAATTAGATACTTTTGTTTTACTTATGAATGAAGGACCTAGCATGGACAGGAAGGATGTCCATTGGAGCGGGATCAAGCATGGGGGAGAAGGTGCCCACGCGAGAAGGAACAACGGAGTTTCCAGTGGTGATTTTCGCACTTTGAAGCCACCATAAGGAGTGCTTGGAGGCTTGGACGAAATATACAAGATGCCACTTCATAAATTTCGTCCATAGGCTAATATAGGTGCTGCGTCACCTTATTTTTGGGCCAGGCCCATGTAATTTCGAAATACCACTTATTAGGCTGTTTTTAGAGTCCGTATATGTGGGGAAATGGAGTTAGGGCTGGTTTCGTACCCCTCCTCCAAGGGTCCACGAAATCCCCTTGTATTCCCCCATATATACAGCCCTTAGGGCATCGTTTTAGACTTGGGTTTTGTTTAGATTACAAGTTCGCCATAGCTGCAACTTCGCGTCCTTCATTTGTGTTCCACGACCAGACCAAGACGTCACAGAACCCCACTTCATCAATAAAGTTTTCCTCTTTTATTCGCAATATCCAGATTGCAATCTTAGTTTCTTGCTTGTTCTTCATGTGCGTGCAGAAAATAGACCTTCGTGGTCAGGTTGATCGTGCTCCGCACATGGTCAATAACCTCTCGGAGTTGGTTTAGCGATTGCTAAGGCGCGATGTCTTCGCACGTTCGTAGTCGGATCGTGAAAGTCGACTTCCACCAAAACGATAGCCACCATCTCATCGAAAGACGGGACACCTTCGCCTCTATCAACTAGTCTGAGGTGGAAAGCTATGCTGAAACGGTGATTGGTCCCCATTGCAGTCTGGAAGGAATCCCAAAACTTGGAAGTGAAGATGCTTCCACGATCTGAGGATATGAGCTGAGGAACACCGTGCAAAGAAACTGTCTTTGACGTGTACAGCTCTGCAGCTGAGCTGCCGAGATAGATTCTTTGACCGGAAGGAAGTGGGCAACTTTGGTGAGCTTGTCGATGACCACGAAGATGGCATCGTTTCCTCTCTTGGACTTAGGAAACCCAGTGATAAAATCCATTTCCACATGATCGAATTTCCACTCTGGGATGGGCAAAGGCTGAAGGAGGCCTGCTAGACGTTGATATTCCGCCTTCACTCTGCGACAAACATCACACTCGTGCACAAACTGAGCAATCTCACGTTTCATGCGAGTCCACCAGAAGGTTTGCTTGAGGTCCTGATACATTTTTGAACTTCTTGGATGAATTGAGAGGAGGGAATTATGTGCTTCATCCATGATAACCTTTCTGAGATCACCTTTTGGAACCACCAGATGGTCCTCGAAGAACAAGGTATCTTTGTCATCAACACGGAAGCACTTATACTTTGGAATGCTCTTGGCCACACCTTTCTTCACTTTCTTCACCATAGCATCGAGAAGCTGAGCTTGGTGAATCTGATCTTCGAGAGTCGGAGAGATTTGAAGATTGGCAAGAAATCCTTGAGAAACCACTTGGAGATTGAGCTTGCGGAATGCTTCACAAAGCTCGGGTTGGAGAGGCTTGAGGATGAGACTTTTACAGTACGCCTTTTGATGCGGAGCATCCTACAGACATCACCATGGCAAGAGCTCCTTTGGCAAGTGACACGCGCGACATCTACTTCACATACATAAAGGTGAATCATCTCCTTTACACGTGTTCACTTGACCCCTTTGAGGATGGTATACTACTTGACACTCCTCTCATGTGCATGCATAGGTATTGCCGGAGTTTCACGGATGACGAGGAGGAGTGCGAGCACCTACGTACAACTACACCATCTGCGAGGGAAGCTTGGAAGAGGAGAAGGAAGAAGAGGAGTTGTGCCAGCACTGGAGTTAACGGTACAACCGGACAACAACCGGCGCACCACCGGAGCAGCGGTACAACCGGCCCACCACCGGACAACTACCCGCCGAGCTTCTGTTGTGATGCGGTTCAAGGCCGGTACCGCCCCGGTTGTTCCGCCATATTTCACATGACCGGTACAACCGCCCCTGCGACCGGTACAACCGCCCGTCTCCAGGCTGCGCCAGATGGGCTTTCGGCCTTGTATCACCCTCACTTACCCCTTCGCCCCTAGTACTGTATATAGACCTCCTCCACCTCGTTTTTAGGGTTAGCAAAGTGATAGCTCATTCATACATGAGCATTGCTCCTTCCTCTACTTCTCTCATGGAGACCGAGGCCTCCACCCGAGAAGATCCCTAGAGGATGTCAAGGCCCCTATCAAGGGAAGATCCCTAGTGGATTCGAGGCCCATCTCTCCTAGAGATTTGGATGAACTACCCATGTATCTTTATTTCCATTGTTGTTCTTGGATCTTGATGCACCTCTTGTATTGCTTGTGATTTGAGGAGTACTTGGTGTGGATCTTGTCCAATAGAGTGTTTTCCCTTTGATTCTCTCCACATTTTCCCCTCGTGTTCTTTGTGTTCATCGTGTTCTTCCTCGAATCCACCTCCAATTCGTGAAGATCGGGCCACCCTCGGGTTTGCCCCGTATCATATTGGTATCAAGAGCCACGTTGCCACGAATTTGGAGCCCTACCCCCCACTTTTCTTACATTAGTTCGTGTTTTTCTTCCCAATTTCGAAAATCCCAACAAAAAGAGCCCCAAAATTTTCTTGTGATTTGTTGTTCTTGTGAGTTTTTGTTGATTTTGATCCGTGGATCTAGTGTTTGGCAAGTGGATCCATCTCCCTTGGCGTTCCCTAGCCCTAATTTTTCTTTTCTCCTTCCATTTGGTCCAAGAATTTCGATTTGGGCCGCCCACGAGTTCTTCCCGTGCCCAGATCTGAAAATCTTCCCGATACTAGCGGTACATCCGCTCTGTACAGCGGTACAACCGCCCCACCAAGCGGTACAACCGCCCCTCGAAGCGGTACAACCGCTAATCCCCCCAAAACACCCCCAGGACGCTCCAGAAGCGGTACAACCGCCCCACCAAGCGGTACAACCGCTAATTCCCAGGTCCATCACTTCCGCAACCTCCAGGACGCTCCAGGAGCGGTACAACCGCCCCTCCCAGTTTCAGCCTCGGCTGATTCACCGTTTCGACCATAACTTCCGCTCCCGAACTCCGATTTGAGTGTTCTTTGGCTCGTTTGGAAGCTATCGACGTGCCGGAGCTGCTCATCTTGGTTTCACCACCATTTGACTTCATCATATTTTTCAAACTTTGGCAAGTTTGCCTAGGCCCTCCACCATATCATCCACATTACCACCATAGCATTCCGCAACCTAACCCATTTTGGTTTCCGTTGTTTTTGTGGTTGCTTGAGTTGTGATTTGAGTCTCCTAAGGTGTTTCGGCTACTTAGGGACGGTTACATCTTCATCCACCACCGGTGACTTGTATCGCGCCATCGACTACATCGACCACCGACGTTCGACATCGACGACGGCCATCCATCCTTTGAGACCATCTTCAACCGGAAGCAAGGCCGGTTACTCCCGACTTCGTGAAAGGTTAAGTGTGACGAAGGTATCCATTCCGTCACATCCTTTTCCTTCCTTGCCATTACATCTTGATAGCCCCACCATCTTTGTGATTACCTTCATACCTATTGAGACTAGCTATCCGAGTATTGTTGGGCTTCGCGAAAACTTGTGCACCATAGTGATACGATATCATATTGTTACATCATTTGAAATATCATATAGTGCAATTGCTTGCTCCCGTGCATATGTTGTGATACTTGTCTCATATCTTTGGTTGAGGCTCAGAAATAATAGTGGAAAGGAAGAGAAGAGTCAAAAAAGAGAAAAAAAGCTTTTAAGCAAGAAATAAAGATCATAAGCTTATAAGCAAAGAGTTGAGCATGAAAAGAGATACTTGTGCATGAGGATACATGAATAGGAAACGTAATGAATAGGATTGGTGCCAAGTGGTGAATCATGCCCAAACGTGCAATAAGCTAGTGTCTCTCCTTGTGTTTGTGCAACACGAGCTTTGCTCATCCCTATAGTTGCACAAGCCCCATTATCCCACCGCGTGTGTTTCTCTATTGCCCTCCTCTATATTTGTGATCTCTTGCTTTGCATTTTGAGTCCATTGGATTGATTTCAACATTTGCAATATCTTGGACTTCATTTTGCTTGATATTTTGTGCCACTAACCCCACCGAGCTCCACTATAAGCCATTTGTGTAGGTTGTGAGAATTGGACAAGGTTTTTCACCAACTGCACTCTTTTCCTTGCTTACATTGTGGTCTTTTGAGATCCATCTACAACTTCGGAAAGAGGTAACTTTGGTATGTTCATTCCATCTCGTTCTCACGCCTTCTCGAGTGCTTCCATGGATAGGGACGGCACATCTCCGTCGGTCTACAACAATAATGACGAGTTCGGTGCCATGAAGAAAACCATCGACGCCAAGATGGATGCTCATTTGGAGGAGCTCAAGGCCCTCATCAAGAACCGCACGAGATCTTCATCATCTTCGAGAAGACGCTCAAGTGCACATGCTTACGAGCTACCATCTGCGGCAAGATCACCTCGGCATAGGCAACATCAACGACATGAAGAAATAACGACACCAACATCAAGGCGTCCATCAAAGAACAAGTGTGACGGTCACGAGCTCGACACCAACCACCGCTCGATGACTTCACCACCTACCTTGGCATCTTTGCCAAGCGACTTCAAGGCATCTTCGCCTTTGGATATGCGGCATCTTCACCGACAAGCACTTCAAGAGAAGCTCCCCAAGCTCAAGTCCGCGACTTCCACGAGCTACTACGACCTCGACATCGACCACGAGATTCCTTTCTTTGGGAGTCAAGACCCCGAGGAGTATCTTGATTGGGAGCGCAAGATGGACTATTACCTCAAGCTACTTCAAGTCCCTTCCGAAGATCACGTGAAGTGCGCCACAAGAAACTTCCACGGCGACGCGTCGACATGGTGGCTTCACACATATTCGACGAGCTTCGACATGAGTTGGTCCAAGTTGAAGAAAGCGTTGCGGCGAGAGTTTGTGCCTTCTACATACACGGAACATCTTCACCACCACTTGGAGAACACCATACAAGGATCCATGTCTCTCGATGAGTACTTCATGAAGATGAAGAAAGCCTTGCGACGAGCCGGTGTGGACGACCCCATTTGGATGAAGTTCCACTTCATGATGGGATTGAACAACGACATCGCCAAGACTATCTTCCACAACACCTACGAGACTATCGATGACCTCTACATTGGTGCTCTCAAGGCGGTCCAAGAAATCAAGGCCAAGGCTACTCGACCCCGCGCACACTTCGTGACGACCAAGCTCCACGACTACGAGCATGAGGATGGTACCACCAAGATGTCCAAGCCCGACGAGCTCCAAGACGACACTCCCAAGTCCGACTTCACCGCCACCCCTCTTTGTGGCATTGACGATGCTGAGTCTACCACGACTCTTTTTGAAGACGGCGCGACGACGACTACGACTACGGAGCCACTCAAGGAACATGCTTTGGAGGCAAGCGACAAGGTGGTGAGCAAGGATGACGCTTCCATCTTTGGAGGCGAGAGTGATGATGTGCCATCTTCGGCCTTCATCCACGGCGACGATGACGACATGGTTGAGCATGGGATTTTCCCTACGACCACGACGACCTTTGGAGTTGAGTTGAGAGACTTTAGCCACCATATTGAGAGTGAGTGTGACTTCACCACTAGCTCCATATATGATGAGTTGCCCCAATTCCCATGTGAGGAGAGCCACAACCCCCACCACTTGAGTGAGATGAGTGACTCCACCATATGTGAGTATGAGTGCAACTACCTAGAGGGAGTGAAGGAGCCACCACCACATAGAGCGAGTGAGGTAGTTTATAGGGCATGTGAGGCCATTTCGATTTCTAATAACTTAACCTCTTCCTCTATAGTGTCTTCTCTTTTGGTGCTAGGTCCCATATTCGATGACGCGCCGACCCTTGACGACTTCGTCCTCACCCTGGACAAGACGATAGCCATGGTGGTATATGAAGCACCCCCCACATGGTTCCATCACGATGAAGATGACCACAAGTTGGTCTATGCAACCTCACCTACACCACATGAGTGGAATGAAATAGGTAACATAGGTGAAGGTGATGCTCTTGTCCCACTAGTGGACATTGATTGCTTGCATGATGTCGATCCACCTATTGCCATGCTTCATGATTATGCGACTTCCTCATGTGATGAATTGCCCATTTATGATGTGTTTGACGATTCTCATGTGGAGTCTATTACTTGTGATGCCATGTTGCATAGGATTTCTTATGAGAATTCTATAGGTCACATCATGTTTGACAATCCGCTTGACTTGTGATATGCTATGCATGAGATTACCCATATTGCATCTTTGCAATCTTTTCATAGTAACTATGCATATGCCATTAAAATAAACCCAATTTGCACATATGGCATAGATGACAAACCCATGGTTATTGGCATTTGCTTTTCGTGTGATGATATTGCCATGCTCCCTTTGCATCATTTGCGCAATTGCTCACATATGACATGCCATGACCACCTACTTTCGGATATGCATTGTTTTGGATGTTGTCCATATTCTACATATTATGCTTCCGCTATTGCACATGAGGAAACCCCCCATAGTTTCCTCATACACATTAGGAGATTTTGATACATCCTACACTTTGCTTGATCCCCACTATTGTGTGCACACTATGCTTGCCATTGATATGAATGATATCCTTGTGCCACATACTTGCTCCAATTTGCGCCCCAATCATGTTGAGCATAATAACTATCATTGCATGATGGATGACGTATTCATATACCATGCCTCAAATTTCTTTGAGCATTGTTTTTCTTGTGCTAACTCACACGTGCACATACACATCATGATGGATGATGTGTACATTTACCACGCACACACTTTGTTTCGTGTGTATCCTTGTTGTGTAGGTACCCACGAATACTCGTCAACATCACAATCCCATGAGTTGACGAAAAGAGCTCTTGAGAGCACCGATGCTTTGGGATTCACCGGAATGTGTCTCCAACCATTCCCCTCGCGCAAGGACTACGCGCATCTCTTCTACTTGGTTCTCACACGACTATGGGCTATATACAACTTTTCATCTTATGCCCATTCTTTCGTGTTCACTTTGCATGCCATGCCTCAGTCTATGCTTTTACCATGCAATTGTGACCCATGCTTTGCATCTCACATGACACTTGATTATATGACTCGTATGTGTACTTGCAAGCTTGGTGGAGATATGACTTGCTATTGCCATGTTTTCTTTGTGCTCCATGCCTATGATGACATGTTGCTCTTGCTTTGTGTTCGTGCTCGCGATATGTCATGTGCATTAGTTATGTACACTATTTGTTCATATGACATGATTGCCATGATTTTCTCTAGTAAGTTGCATCTTCGCACTACTAGCTTGCACGACATGATCACTATGATTGCTTATGTTGCATCACCGATGTGCTCCTTTTATGCGGTTGATGACAACCATTGCCATGCTTCGCACATGATTGATATTGCTTGTTGTCATATGTCTCCACATGTTGCCTCTCTCATGCTAGATGATTTGCCATGTCTTGAGTGCAACAATGCTATTCATTTTGCTAATGAGCTTGCCCCCATAGCTTTCTCTCATATTATTGGAGCTTTTGACATCTTTCATGTGAAGCATGCTAGCCTTCCTTCTTTGCACCATATGCCTAGTGCCATGAATATAGCCATTGTTGCATCATATTATTCATGCACTTTTGCTTCTAATGGTTATGTGCAAGAGAAGAGAACCATCATGATGGATGATGTGTTTGTCTACCATGCACATACATTGTTTCCTTTGTTGTGTGTATGTGTAGGATACTTCGGCTACATGTCAACTTCCACTTCACGTGAGTTGACCATTCGAGCTCTTGAGAGCGAGCCATGCTACACCAACGCGATTCTACATCGCACTTGCTTGCGCATCGGCATTGTGACGGACGCACAAGGTCATGCTTTTGAGGTGACATCCTTCTTGAGCTTGGATATTGTGGCTCATCCTACTTGTGTTGCTTGTACCTTGATATATATGGGTCATCTTGGACCACTTACTTGCACACATGTTCGAGTCATTACTTCTCCTCACGATTGCCACATTGCCATGCCTCATGACATATATGACTTGTGTGTTGCATCCAACTTGTGGATTGTTTGCTCTTATCATATGCTTGGTTGCAACAATGTCCATTATTCACATTTGCCATGCCACATTGCTTGCTACATGCTTGACTTGCTTGCCTCACACATGATGCCCAATTGCTCTTTATATTGTGTTGAGTGCCACACTATCTTCACTACACCATGTGCACATTATGCTTGGATTGCCTTGCACTTTGGATTGCACCATGTGTTTAGACACTTCATATTACTTGGTGTTGTGAATGATTCCTATGCATACCATAGGCCTTTGCTTGGTTGCTTACATGCCATGACACTATCCCTTCTCACACCATATGTTATGCATGATGACAACACTTGTGCGGTGATTCACCACTTGAATGCTTGGTTTTGCACTAACGCTAACCACATTTGTTTTTCCAAGTGTTTGTCGTGTTTGCTCCTTTTGAAGGAATTACTTGACGGTGCGACATTGGAGAGTGCCCATTTCAAGCTTGATGATGATGAGTGTTTGGTGATCGTGCACTTTTACACAGCGACGCCATCTCTTTCCCATGGTGATTTGGATCTTGATCCGAGGACGGATCTTTCCCAAGGGGGAGGGGATGATGCGGAGCATCCTACAGACATCACCATGGCAAGAGCTCCTTTGGCAAGTGACACGTGCGACATCTACTTCACATACATAAAGGTGAATCATCTCCTTTACATGTGTTCACTTGACCCCTTCGAGGATGGTATACTACTTGACACTCCTCTCGTGTGCATGCATAGGTATTGCCGGAGTTTCACGGATGACGAGGAGGAGTGCGAGCACCTACGTACAACTACACCATCCGCGAGGGAAGCTTGGAAGAGGAGAAGGAAGAAGAGGAGTTGTGCCAGCACTCGAGTTAACGGTACAACCGAACAACAACCGGCGCACCACCGGAGCAGCGGTACAACCGGCCCACCACCAGACAACTACCTGCCGAGCTTCTGTTGTGATGCGGTTCAAGGCCGGTACCGCCCCGGTTGTTCCGCTATATTTCACATGACCGGTACAACCGCCCCTGCGACCGGTACAACCGCCCGTCTCCAGGCTGCGCCAGATGGGCCTTCGGTCTTGTATCACCCTCACTTACCCCTTCGCCCCTAGTACTGTATATAGACCTCCTCCACCTCGTTTTTAGGGCTAGCAAAGTGATAGCTCATTCATACATGAGCTTTGCTCCTTCCTCTACTTCTCTCATGGAGACCGAGGCCTCCACCCGAGAAGATCCCTAGAGGATGTCAAGGCCCCTATCAAGGGAAGATCCCTAGTGGATTCAAGGCCCATCTCTCCTAGAGATTTGGATGAACTACCCATGTATCTTTATTTCCATTGTTGTTCTTGGATCTTGATGCACCTCTTGTATTGCTTGTGATTTGAGGAGTACTTGGTGTGGATCTTGTCCAATAGAGTGTTTTCCCTTTGATTCTCTCCACATTTTCCCCTCGTGTTCTTTGTGTTCATCGTGTTCTTCCTCGAATCCACCTCCAATTCGTGAAGATCGGGCCACCCTCGGGTTTGCCCCGTATCACCTTTCTTCTTAGCGCGTCTGCAATGACATTTGCTTTACCAGGAGTGTACTCAATGCTTGGATTGTACTCCTCGATCATTTCCACCCAACGAGTTTGCCGAAGATTGGGATTGGGTTTAGTGAAAATGTAATTCAAGCTCTTGTGGTCGGTGAACACCTCAACTGGTCTTCCCAACAATAGATGTCTCCAGGTCATCAGAGCATGAACAACTGCCGCCAACTCAAGATCATGAGTGGGGTAGTTCTTCTCGCTAGGCTTCAGCTGCCGCGAGGTATAAGCCACAGCCTTCTTAACTTGCATAAGAACACCACCAAGACCTTGGATGGAAGCATCACAGAACACTTGGAAAGGCTTGGATTCATCTGGAGGAGTGAGAACTGGAGCTGAAGTCAGCTTTTCCTTGAGTGTATTGAACGCCACATCACACTCAGGAGTCCACACATACTTGACACTCTTCTGAAGGAGGTTAGACAAAGGCTTAGCAATTTGAGAGAAGTTCTCCATGAATCTTCTACAGTAACTTGCAAGCCCGAGGAAACTCCGAAGCTGCTTGACATTCTGAGGAGGCTCCAACTTCACGATTGCCTCAACTTTCTCAGGGTGCACTTTAATGCCCTCGGCAGAGATGACGTGCCCAAGGTACACCACTTCATTGAGCCAAAACTCAGACTTGGAGAACTTAGCATAACACCGATGCTCTCTTAGCTTGTCAAGCACAAGCCGGAGATGCTCTGCATGCTCTTCTTCTTGAAAGGAGAGAATATGAAGTTCATCATTCTGGAGTAGGTCGGAGGCGCATTTGCTAGACCAAAGGACATGACGGTGTACTCATAAGAGCCAAAACTCGTCCTGAAAGCAGTCTTTGGGATGTCTTCTTCACGAATACGGATTTGATGATAGCCCATACGAAGATCTAACTTCGAGAAAACCTTGGCACCTTTCAATTGCTCAAACAACTCATTGATGTTGGGGAGTGGATACTTGTTCCTGATTGTCTTCTTATTCAATGGACGATAATCGACACATAGTCGGTCCGTGCCATCCTTCTTCTTGACAAACAGAACACCACATCCCCAAGGTGAAGAACTTGGTCTGATCAAACCCAGACGCTCTTGTTCATCTAGCTGCTTCTTCAATTCTTTCAGCTCTTCGGGGCCAAGCTTATAAGGACGCTTGCACACCGGCTCAGTTCCAGGCTCGACTTCAATCACAAACTCCACTGGCCGGTGAGGAGGCATTCCTGGCAATTCTTCTGGAAAGACATCTTCATACTCCGAAACGACAGGGATTTGGGATATGGCAGAAATTTCACCCTTCTCATTGAGAGAAAAGAGACGAATCGTGTCATCGCGAGCAGCGAAAATGATCACATCTTCAGAAGGATGAGTCAATTGAACTTCTTTAGCTTTGCAATCAACATAAGCCTTGTTCATCGCAAGAAAATCCATGCCAAGAATAAGATCAATATCGGAATTGCCGAGCACAATTGGAGAGGCTAGAAAGGAATAGCTGCCCATCTTGATAGAAACATTCGGAATCACCATATTTGAGCTGAGAAGCTTACCCGGAGACACAACTTGCAATGCTCTTGGTAAATACTCAGTGGAAAAGCTATGCTTTGATGCAAAAGGATATGACATGAACGAATGCGATGCACCAGTATCAAACAAAACGTTTGCCGGAATAGAATTAACCAAGAGATTACCCATTATCACTTGAGAAGAATCCTCTGCTTCAACTGCATTGACGATGTTCACTCTTGCTGAATTGGGATTGTGCTTCACCATAGCACTGCCTGGGGGCCTGATAGGAGGAGGAGGCGAAAGACGCTGCTGGTTTGTGCACTTGTTGGAGTAATGGCCCTTCTGACCACACTTGTGACACGTAACCTCTGAGAGCAGACGGAAGTTGCCTGGAGGAGGAGCATTTGCTGACTTGGGTGCCTGAGGCCTCTGCTGAAAACCTGGGTTGGGTGGGTGGGAAGGTCCATGACCACCGTTCTGCTTGTGCTGCTGAGAAGGACGAAACGGAGGAGGAGGAGGAACCCAATACTTCTGCTGCTTAGGAACAATTTGAGAGATGGACGAGGAAGGGTTGGAGCCTCTGAACCGCTTCTTGGAATTCTGAAGCGTGAGCTGAACTGCCTCAAACTTTAGAGCCAAGTTGTAGAACTGATCAAACACAAGGGGCTCGTGAAGGACGAGAGCAATTTGAAGATCATCCCTGAGGCCACCTCTGAACTAATAAATCTTGGATTTCTCATCAGGAACATCTTGCTTAGCATAGCGGGCCAGATTCCGAAACTCAGAGTTGTATTGATAGACAGACATACTCCCCTGCTTCAGATTCTTGAATTTCTCACGCATACCCTCGACAAAGCTCGTCGGGATATGGTGAGCTCTGAAGTCTCGGCAGAAATCATCCCAAGAGACTATACGGCCACCTCTGGAATCCTTGTACTGCTGCCACCAATCTGTTGCCTGGCCCTTAAGCTGGAAAGTCGCAAACTTGACATAGTCATCTGGCCTGACATTGCTGCACTCAAAATGCTTGTTCATGTCACGGAGCCAATCGTCTGCATCAAGAGGCTGATCACAGAAGGTGAAGGACTTGGGTTGATTTGCGAGGAACTGGTTCAGAGTGGCGAACTGCTGCTGATTATGAAAATTCCGTTGATGACCTTGCTGTCCCTCCTACCTTTCCTGCAGCAACATGAGCAACATCTGAGTGTTGGCATTGGTTGCGGCCATCACAGCTTGCCAAGCTTCTGGAGGTGGAGGTGGGGGTGGTGGAGGATCAGACTACTCTCCATCACGACCCTGATTCCCACGAGTTGCTAGTGCCATCCTTAAGATGGACAAGATTATCAGCACACCATTGACAAAGATGATTGAAATAAGCTGAATCAAATGGCTTGAAAGAATTTGCAACGACATATCATCAATTGCATTCAAACTGCAAATAGTAGAACGCTTTTTGCAGGATCGTGATAACATCATTAGATCATGAAGCCACTTGAAATAACACAACAAGTATTGAGCTAAGGTTGCTCGGAACAAATGTATAAACCATCATACATCTGTCGGAAGATGATCCTAGGAAACTACTGGAATTCCCACCTAGGAACTTCCAAAATCTTGGTTATGCAATCGGGTACACGGATACACGGAGTTTTTATCCCTCACTCAACTCCTAGCAGTAATACTACTCAACAGTGTATCACATCCCTCAATACACACCCAAAGACCTCGGAAACTCATCTAGCTCAGACCCTCATAATCACAATGATACTAAAGATGGCAGTACATGTGATCCCGCTCCCCAGTACTGGGTGCCGCCACACTCTTCGCACCACGAATAGTATTGAAGCAATTTCGAACATCCGCATTCTTAAGTACTAAGGAAACTGAATGATAAGTATGTGTCAAGAATCCCCTGGAGCTCTACTCCCCGGGTCCAATCCATACGTACGGGAGGCACCAAGAACAGAATTTCCGTCACATCGGTATCATAGAGGCTCCAAAATACTCGCGTGATCCTAAAAAAAATTGAGCGAGAAGAGGAGTAGAATTAAAATTCCTAAGTCATAATTCCTCACCAGAGTATAAAATAGGAGTTAAAGAATCCTACTCTTCGATATAACTAGACTCAAAATAGTTTTTCACTAGACTCGACTCGGCCAAGTTCGATCAAGCAAGGGGCTCCTATGGTCGGTATGGCTCTGATACCAACTTGTAACGCCAAGATGCGGTCCTATCCCTATTAAGGCATGAGGGCCTCGACGAGGATAGAAGCGCATCTAGTCGTTTCGCAAGTACAGTAAACATTGCATACATGTAGGAAGAGATGAGTATATGAGTTGGCTTACACTCGCCAGAAGCTATCTTACAAGTCCACACAAATTATTCATACATCATTCAGAAGACAGGGTCCGGATACGGACGAAATCAAACGATAAAAGAAGTAATGATAAACTGTCTTGCTATCCCAGGATCACCACCACGAAGCTCCCCTACTCATCAGGATACGTAACGTACATACGCCCACTTTCTTCATCGTACTCCCACTTGAGCTGAGTCACATCATCTGGCACGTACTCGTCAACACCTGCACCTGTATTGTTGTAATCTGTGAGCCACAGGGACTCAGCAATCTCATAACCCGGGTACCAAAACTATGTAAGCCAATAGGTGAGGAATTTGTTAAGTGGTGAGGCTGCAGCAAGCACTAAGCACGTATTTGGTGGCTAACTTACGAGAACATGAATGTAAATATGGTGGCCTACGTAAGACGGACGTGAACTAACATGATCACTAAGTGATCCTGAACACCTACTTACGCCAATCATAACCCCACAGTGTTCTCTCTCAGTTCATGTTCACGAGCAGAGACAGTCACAGTTACACACACAGTTGATGTATTTTATTAGAGTTTACTTCAAGTTAACTATAACCGGGTGTTAAACAAATTTCCAAGTTGCCACGTAACGGCGAGCACGGCTTTTCGAAAGATTTAACCCTGCAGGGGTGCTCCAACTCATCCATCAGAAACTAACCACACGCCGCGGGAATAACCTCGACCACGAAACCCGTGATTTCCTAGGCAATTCCGTTGGAAAACCTCAACCTCGAGATAGCCCGAAGTATCCTCGGAATTCCTTGCGCAAGACATTCAAGAAAGGTAAAACAAGTCCAGCAAGACCGCACGACGTGTCAACAAACCCGATAGGAGCCGCGTATCTCGTTCTCAGGACACGGCCGTATGGGACTAGCTACGGGGAATACCAATCCCCGAGTTTCCTCGAGGCAGCCCCGCAGGCAGCCTAGGTTGGACCATGACTCATGAGGAGCACTGGCCCGGGTTGTTGATTAATTATCCACGGGATAGCTATGCCCTATGCAATTTTATTAAGTTGCTTAGCAAATGCAGTACCAAAGTTGGGTCTTGCCAGACAAGTTTTAATCTAAAACGAATGGTCAAGGGGGTCCCCATAACAACCCCGAGCATGTTAGGAGCGCAAAATATGGAATATAACACCGGTACTCGGAACTAGTGCGGCAAAAGCGGAACAAAACACCGGGCAAAAGGCATGGAAATCTTCCACCGTTGCCAGAAATATATGTGCATTAATTTAAATAACAATAAATAGAGTGATATAACAAAATAACCATGTTGACACATGGAAATCTTGCACCTGCAACTAGCAACGCAATAAGATAAGGGCTGAGCAGCCGTAACGTAGCCAATCAATGTTTTGCTAGGTAGTGGTGGGGTTAGAGGCTTTCATAGCAATTTAGGAGGCTGATAGTTTAAGTGGTAGGCAAGGAAGCATAACGGTAGAAGCGAGACATCAAGCATAGCAAAAATAGTGTCGGGATCCGGGTATGATCATCTTGCCTGTTGGGTCTTCAGAGGGACAAAGAGTTGGATCCTCGTAGTTGTACTCTCCTAGATCCTCATACTCAGGCTCGACACTCGCGTCTATCCAAAGAGAAACAACACCAAATAAACATACAAGCAAGTGCAATGCGCAGACAAGATGATGCATGACTAAGTTGAAGTATTTAACATGGCAACCCTATGCTAGTCATGTTTCTCATGCAATTATTAAGTTCTTTAGTATTCTAGACAGAACCTCAAGTTTAGTTATTTGAACATGCATGATCATGGCAAATATGAATGCTCCACGTAAAATCGATGGAAATGCATATGTAGAACGTTGCAAACGGAGTAACGTAGCTCACGGTACGCTCACGACAAGGTACGAACGTTAACGGAAACAAAAACAAAGAATAAGAGGGCCATGGGCTATTCCTTGGTATTCCAAGGATGCCACTGGATAGGAAATGAAAATCTAGCAAGAATAGAGCTAAAGATCAAGCAAAACAATGGAGTATAGCTCCCACAAGTCACAAAACAATCCAACACACAATATGTCCACAAACAGCAACATGTCATCTTGCAACACACATAACCAGAGCTACAGCAAGTTTTAAATCACAACCAAGGCATGGACAGTAAGTGTACATCATCCACAAAAATCCATCTATCTACAGGAACTTTCATGGCATGAAAATTAACAGGATGGTAGAAGGCAACATGTACTTCAATTAATTACATTATGGCAACATCAAAATATGCATATATCAATGGCTACCATCCTCACAAGTTGACCTATTGAAACTAGAAGATTCAGAGACTTAGTAGAAATTACATGAGGCAAACATGGCACTTGTTAACAGAATAGCAAGTTGACAGCAACTTTAACATATGATGCAATAGCTTAACCCACAAGTTCTTGGAAGACATCTACGGAGGATACCAAGCAAAACAATTCATGTCATGGTGTCAACTCCAAAGGAACAATATATACATGGGAATCATCTAGATAACATGGCAACAAAATAACAGATTTCCCACACTTAGAATATTTTGGGCATGTGAAGGCAGAATTTTTGAGGCATGTTAACATCAAGAATGCCACCCATATGATGATTTCTCATGGCATGCAAAAATACCAGGGGCTAGCACATACACAAATGAGCATATTTCATGTTGACAAGTTTGACATATAGTGCAAGGATTAAATCATGTGAAAAAGACAAAAGGAGACATTATCACAAAACAACATTTTTGCAAACATGTCCAAATGACAACCAACCACACCATTGGATTCACTGAATTTTTCTACCCCAAAACCATATGTCACATGCCTATATTCATGTTGGTAAAACTCACAGCATGGCAGTCACAATTCCAACAATTCACTTATAAGAGGTTATATGCCAGATTTCGCATGTCCTATGTTATTGCCAGATTAGGAATAAAAACTAAACAGGGTCATTTCCTATAAAGGAGATATCACTAAAACACAAAAAAACACAATGAAAAAAAAAACAAAAGAAAATCCAGGGCCCGCCTGGCAGTGAGCCAGGGGCCCTGTGGGGCTGACTAGTCGGTCCTCGGGCCCACTGTCAGTGGCCCAGCGTTAGAAAGAAATGGGAAAAGGAGTGTCCGTGGGGAATTCGAACCCCAGACCTCCTGATTCGAACCGCTAGCGTGCTACCACTGGGCCTCGATGATGACTGGAAGGGGATCCCTGCTCCTTTGAGCAGGCCCCCGGGGCTGGAGCTCCTTCTTCCTCCACACACGGAGAAGAAACGGCGGCTCCGGCGAGGGTGAACCCCGGCGGGGGTGCGGGATCCGTAGGGGGGCCCGTTCCCAGGGCTGCCATGGGGGGAGCGAGGCAAGGCGGGTTGGCTGCACTCGGCCATGGTGGCCCTAGCAAGTTGGAAGCTTTGGGGCGGCGCGACGCAAAACAGGCAACGCGTCGACGGCGACGGCAGCTGCGAGCGCGAGGCGCAGTCACGGAACAACCGCATGGAGGGAGCTCGATCAGCTACGCGCACAATGCATGAATAAAACCGAGCACACACCGAAAGAAATTCAGATAGCCGGAGCATGGGGAGAGCGAAGAAGACATGGGCGGATCTACGCGCACACGAGGCATGCAACGAAGCGGGCGAGGGGAATGGAAAGCGGGGTCATACCACCCTACCTAGGACATGGAGAAGAAGTCGGATTGGGGTCGGAGAAGACGCGAGGGAGCTCTGAACTTCTGATCTCCTCAGCTCCGGTACATAGGGAAGAAGAAGTTCGAGGAGGCGACGGTTCGGGGTTGTAGACGGCGCGATCGGCGATGGGGAAGACGGCAGGGGCCTCAGGCTCGCTCTTCACGCGGCCGGAGGGACGGGGGCGAGGCGACACAGCTAGCCCGAGCTCGAGCTGCAGCTCGCTCTGGCCATGGCGGGCAGAGCATCGGCGAGCGCTAAGAGAGGGCTACCTATAGCAGCGAGGCGAGGAGGAGGGAGGAATGGAGAGAGGGGACACCGGGCTAGGTCGGGGACACCTTAAATAGGAGGCTAGGGCAGTCTCCAGCCGTCAAATCGACCGGAGCGAAGACGTGGCTTCCTAGATTCGCTGTCGTACATGAGGTGGAAGAAGCGAACGCTCTGTAGGCTGGCTGGGCTGCGGGAGGCCGCTGGGCTCGCCGCTGTTGGGCCAGGAGAGGCCCAACACGCTGGCTTCTCTCTTTCCGCACAGAAGAAAAGGTTTTTCTTTAAACTTAAAAAAGAAAAAAGAAAATAATGGCCAGGAAAGATGGGTAGGTTTTTGAGAAAACTAAAAATATATTGGTACTCACAAAAACATGCCTTATATTGTAAAAATAGTCTTGGCATTATTTTGAGCAACAAAAATAAACCACATATATAAGCATATCAATCTGTTTTTGCAAAGTAAAAAAAGGCAGATATTTCAAACATGACTTAGAGCTATCTAACAATTCTAAACAGATTATTTGGAAGAGGTGCAACATTTTTAAAGAGGTGAACAAGCAAGTAAATTCATCACATATAGCATTTATTTGAAATAGGAGAGGTGGTTAGGGTTTTTGGGGAAATTGAGGAGGAGTTTTACAGCAAAGTTTTTCACACCAAAACAATAGATGTGCCACCATCACACCAACACCACAAAACACACACTCTCAACAACATCACCATCTGAGGAAGCATGATGCAAATTTATTGATGATGATATGATGACATGATGCAAATTTATTGATGATGATATGATGACATGATGCAAATGGCATGAAGCAATTTACTGATACTCAAACCACTAAGGCAAAACATGGAGGTTCATATATGGAATATATTACAATGTTGGAAGGAATGCACTTGGGCTGTTACAATATCCAATGCTAAACATAAGCTAACCCTGGAGAGAGGAGGGGGAGGTGTTTATATAGTCTTAGGCAAAAAGAGGGGATACATGGGCCAAGGCCCGAGCGGCTGCGCTCAACATGTGTTGGACGTCCGGACGCTGTCGGACGTCCGAGGCTTCACGGCGGTCCGGACGTCCCGAGGTGGCCGGTCGTCCGAGGATTCGGCTGTGGAGCGAGTTGTCGGATTTCCGGGACTTGTCGGACGTCCGAGGCTCGGTCGTCCGGAGGCCCTCGGATTTCCGAGGATTCGGCTTTGGGTAGCTGGCGACGGAATTCCGGAGAGAGGCCGGGTGTCCGGGCGCTTGGGGGTCTCGGACGTCCGAGCGGCGTCGATCGTCCGGGTTTGGAGGGTCTCAGACGTCCGAGAGGTGTCGGTCGTCGAAGGGTTGTAGCTCGTCTGTGGCTCCTTCTTGAGGCTTCCAAACTTGGTATCCTCGTGGCCTCTTGCGTGTTCCTCTCCCGAGTACCTGAGTATGCAAAGGGTCTCATTGTGAGGTAGCATCCAAGTCCCGTTGATATTCAAGTCTAGCTCGAAGAGGAGTGAGTTCACCTTAGCTCCAATTTCGCGTGCGCATGCTCTTGTCATAGGACCAATTGGGGGTTGGTTTGATGGTGTAGACTTCATGGGATGATGGAGGGATGCTCTGCATCATCCCCCCCCCCCTTGGGGAAGATCCGTCCTCGGATCAAGATCTTGATCACCATGAAAAGGGGATAGATCCTTGACGTTGAAGGTGTCACTCACGTTGTACTTGTCGCGAGGGATGTCGATCTTGTAGGCATTGTTGTTATAGCGTGCCAACACCTTGAAAGGTCCATCGGCTTGAGGGAGAAGCTTGGACTTGCGTTCGTTGGGGAAGCGGTCCCTGCGAAGGTGTAGCCACACAAGATCACCGGGCTTGAACGCCATGGGGTGCTTGTTGAGGTTGCGCTTGTTGGTGACGCGTTCCATGTGACATTCTAGCGTGCGCCTTGTATCTTCATGCATTTTCTTGTTGTAGCTTGCCCTTGCATTTGCGTCCATGTTGACGCGCTCTTGGAGTGGTAGAGGAAGGATGTCCAATGGGGACAAAGGGTTGAAGCCGTAGACCACTTCGAACGGAGACTTGCCGCTGGTGGAGTGACTTGCGTGATTGTACGCGTACTCGGCGATGGGGAGGCATTCTTCCCATTCCTTGATGTTCTTCTTTATCAACACGCGTACGAGAGTGGATAGCGTCCGGTTCGTCACCTCCGTTTGTCCATCGGTTTGTGGGTGATATGCCGAAGAAAATAGAAGCTTGATTCCGAGCTTGGCGCATAGGGTCTTCCAAAATTAGCTTAGGAATTTGACGTCACGATTTGAGACAATGGTCTTGGGGACGCCATGTAGTCGCAAGATGTCCCTACAAAAGAGATTTGCAATATGTGAAGCATCGTCGAACTTTTGACATGGAATGAAATGATCCATCTTGGAAAAACGATCCACAACTACGAAAACGGAATCATCGCCTGTTTTTGTTCGTGGCAAACCAAGCACAAAATCCATACTAATGTCTTCCCAAGGGTGGAAAGGTATAGGAAGAGGCATGTAAAGACCATGGGATTGATCTTTAGACTTAGCTTTGTGGCATGTAGAGCATCGGTTGGTGAAGCGTGCAACATCACGAAACATCTTGGGCCAATAGTACTTGTTGGATAGTGTGGCATACGTCTTGTCACGTCCAAAGTGACCCATAAGTCCTCCACCGTGAGCCTGTTGCAAAAGCAACAAATGAAGGGAAGACTCGGGTATACAAAGTTTGTTAGCATGCATAAGATAGCCATCTTTCATGTAGTAGTTCTCCCAACAAGGTTTCACTTGGCACTTAGCATATGGAGTAGCAAACGAAGCATCATTCTCATACAAGTCTTTGATATGCTCAAAACCAATGGCATTCAATTCAAGTTGAGTAACAAGCATGCATTTGCGGGAAAGAGCATCCGCCACAACGTTTTATTTTATCCTTAATGTATTTGATGACATAAGGAAAAGACTCAATGAATTCACTCCATTTAGCATGCCGTTTGTTCAACTTAGTTTGACCCTTAAGGTACTTGAGAGTTTCATGATCGGTATGAATAACAAACTCATGAGGTCGCAAATAATGTTCCCAAACATGTAAAACTCTCACCAAAGAATATAATTCTTTATCGTAGATCGGATAGTTAAGTTGTGCGCCGGAAAGTTTCTCGCTAAAGTACACAATTGGGCGATTTTCTTGCATTAGCACACCACCTATTCCATTACCACTAGTGTCACAATGCACTTCAAATGTTTTATCAAAGTTGGGCAAAGCAAGCAAATGTGCATGAGTGAGTAAATTTTTAATCTCATGGAATGCGATGTCTTGGGAAGGTCCTTAAATAAATGGTGCATTCTTCTTGCTCAAAGCATGGAGAGGAGATGCAATAGTGCTAAAGTCCTTGACAAAACGTCGATAGAAACCGACTATTCCTAGGAAGTTGCGCACTTGTTGCAAATTTGATGGTGTAGGCCAAGTTTTAATAGCATCAATCTTGGTTTCATCTACATGAACGCCCTGAGAGCATACTACAAATCCTAGGAAAACTACCTTCTCAACACCAAAGGTGCATTTCTCCATGTTTGCATAAAGTTATTCTTTCCTAAGAATTTGCAAAACATCATGAACGTGGGTAGCATGCTCCTCAAGAGACTTGCTAAAGACAAGAATGTCATCAAAATATACCACAACACAATAGCCAATAAGGGGTCGCAAAACATAATGCATGACACGCATAAAGGTACCCGGTGCCTCGGATAAGCCCATGGGCATCACTAGCCATTCATAGAGACCAAACTTTGTTTTAAAAGCCGTTTTCCACTCATCACCCTCTTGTATGCGTATAGTAGCCACTTTTTTGGTCAACCTTTGGAAATATAGTGGCACCACTAAGTTCATCAAGCATATCATCTAGGCGAGGAATGGGGTGACGATAACAAATAGTTATAGCATTGATAGGATGACAATCGAAACACATGCGCATACTACCATCTTGCTTAGGTACTAGAATCACCGGAACCGCACAAGGACTCACACTCTCACGTACATGCCCTTTATCTAGGAGTTTTTGGACTTGCCTTTGTATTTCTTTTGTTTCTTCGGGGTTGACGCGGTAGGGAGCCTTGTTAGGAAGCGGTGCTCCGGGGATGAGGTCGATGCGGTGTTCGATCCCTCGTTTTGGTGGTAGTCCCGGAGGTAGCTCATCGGGGAAAACATCTTGGAATTCCTGCAACAATTGAGAAAATACAAGAGGAAGATGTTGTGAAGGGTTAGTCCGAACGACATCATCTTTGCACACAAGTACATAGTGAAGAACGGTCGATGGGCTCTCACTCACATCCCTCAAATCTCTGTTGGTGGCTAAAAGAACTATATCTCTCATGTCCCTCAACGTGGAGTCAATCAAGTTTGGCTTATGGCGCTCACTCTCTTTTAGGTGGATCACTCTCTCACTTTTATCTCCACGATGGGATGAAGCTTGTTTGTCGGCGATGACTTGACTTGGAGTCATTGGTCAAAGTACATATTGCTTGCCCTTCATGTTGAAGCTGTAGCGATTTGTCCGACCGTTGTTGATGACGCCACAGTCGAATTGCCATGGTCTACCAAGTAGAAGGTGGCAAACGGACATGGCAACCACATCACACTCCAAAGTGTCTTCATAAGCTCCTATCTTGAAGGAAACTTCCACGGTATGTTCAACTTGGAGGGTGCCGAAATCACTTAGCCATTGGACCTTGTAGGGGCGAGGGTGCTTCTTCTTGACCAATTGTAGCTTGGAACAAAGTTCCTCACTTGCCAAATTGTCGCAGCTACCGCCGTCGATGATGACCTTGACGGATTTTCCATGGATGCCCGCCTTTGTGTGGAAGATGTGGCAATGTTGGTCCTCGTCTTCTTGTTGTTGGAGCGCCAAAACCTTGGAGACAACGAGAGCGGGGCTGAGATCATTGTCGCAAAAGATTTGCGAATCTTCATCTTCATTCACTTGGCGATGTATGGCCACTTGCTCCAAAGCTTGCATCTCGACGTCACTCCTAAAGTCATAGGTGTCGTCGTCGAGTAGGACCATATTGCGTTTGGTGGGACATTCGAAGGTCTTGTGGCCTCGGCCTTGGCACGTGAAACACTTGATGGAGTTTTTTTGGCGGTAGCATCCGATGTTGAAGTAAAGGATGAAGCTCTCGGCTTGTAGGTGCTTGCGGTTGGTTGGCTTGACGAAATTGTCTTGTCCTTGTATCTTGACTTGTCACCGGTGGTTGTTGTAGTTCTCGTAGTCAAAGGTGTCGTGGTCGTAGTAGCTTGAGCACTTGAGCCGTAGGTCTTGTAGGAGAACTTGGAGTACTTGTTGTCATCTTGGACTTGTCGTTCTGCCTTGGTTGCTTGATGCACGAGCTCAAGTAGGTTTGAGTATGGTTGGAAGTCGGCGATTTTCTTGGCTTGGTAGTTGAGGCCATTCAAGAATCGCGCCATTATTTCCTCGTCAATTTCCTTGACATTGGCTCGGATCATTGCAATCTCCATCTCTTGATAGTACTCTTCTACGGACTTGGTTCCTTGCTTGAGTTGTTGGAGCTTCTTGAAGAGATCCCGGTTGTAGTGTGTAGGCACAAAACGAGCTCGCATGAGATCCTTCATTTGGGCCCAAGTGGTGATAGGTGGTTCACCTATCTCTCTTCTTCGCTCAATCACTTGTTCCCACCAAATAAGGACATAGTCTTGGAACTCGAGTGAAGCCATGGCTATCTTCTTCTCTTCATCATAGTTGTGGAGGCGAAAGATCTTGTCAACTTTGAGTGCCCATGATAGGTAATCTTCGGGATCATTGCTTCCGGAAAACTTTGGCATTGTGAACTTGAGCTTGCCGAAGCGTTGTACATCATTGTGTTGGTGATGCCGGAATCCTTGTCTTGGATGTGGATCCTCATTGTCATTGTCTTGGGCGTGTTGGCGTTGATCTTGGCCTTGCTCGTCTTCATTGTCATTTCCGTCGTGATGAGCTTGAGGACGGTGACGAGGTGGACGCACTCGGTTGCGCCTTTCTTGGTGCTCCTCTTGATGATTGGCCTCTTCTTGTCGTTGGAGGCGAAGTTCTTCTTGTTCTTGACGTGCTTGACGGTTGCGTTCCTCCAACGCGCGCGTAGCATCACGGAGTGCACGTTGCGCTTCAAGCGCTTGTTCCTCACGTTAACATAGTTCTTCTTCACGACGTTGTTGTTGGCGTTCTTGTTCCAATGCTTCTTGTTCTTGTTTGTCATGCCTAGCACGCTTGCGAAGTCGATCTTGTAGCCCATTGCCATGGAAGGGATTGTCCGAAGCTTGACGTTGACGGCCTTGGTGTGAACTTGGACCGGAGTGGTCATCACTGTGATGAGCACATACTCGAGGTGGACTCTCGCCAGAAGAGTACTCCTATGAATGACGACTTGAGTTGCGCTATGTAGATGTGGAAGAAGCGCACTTGACCATCAAGGCGCGAATTTCCTCCATTTGGCTTGAGAGCTTGGTGTCGAGGTAGTCCCTTGTTCACACTTCGGATTCGCGAACGTCGGTGGCGAGGTGCTCGATGCGGTCGTTCAAAGCGTCATGCGATTGGCGCATTGCTTTTTGCGCGCCGAAGAATTGCATCTTGATGACGAAGGCGGTTTCGTCGTATTCTTGCTCCTCAAATGCCGGGTTGTGGATGCTTGACCTATCCATAACAACACTCAAGTAGATATAAGTGGAAGAATGAGACGACAATACACAATTACCGTTCCACAAGTTTTAAAATGGATCAAAGATCACTCGATATGCAAATGTGGAAGTAGTAGAATTGGTACCAAAGATCGTCCTTCTCACACCTACACAAATAAGGCTTATGGAGGAGCTCGGTTAGGAGAGTGGCACAAATTTCAAGCAATCCGAAAGATAAGATTCAATAAAGTTGAAAGAGATTCGTAAATACGCAAATGAGACAATGTAGATCAATAGCAATAAGTATACACGGAAACACACACACAAAAGATAATTGGGGTCGTGCAACCAAGGATGAGGCAAAATGTGGAATCCACGGAAAATGCTCGAGTTGCACAACACTAGAGAGACGCTAGCACGATTGCTCCAATGGGCGTGATACGCACTTGTGCACAACCTAAAAGGAATCAAACGTGTCGTCTTCCTATGCCCGACTTGCTATGTATGTATGAGGCACGAATCACTTGCTCAAGTGATCCAAGATGATCAAGTATGCTATGCGAAGCTTGCGATGCTATTGCTCTTTTGCTCTCTTGCTCTTGCTTAAAAGCTTTGCTTCTCTTTTCTTTTGCAATGATAGTTTTGTATGGTCACAATGCGGGACGTGCACACCAAGATGGCAATTATGTATGTGGGTACTACTTGAACACAAAAGATACCAATATGATACCGAAATGATACTAAGATATATGCACGCAATTGAAGCTATGCGGAGTATGTATCACTAAAGTGCACAAGTAGCGTGGCCCGACAATACTCAATGGCTTGTCTCTATAGGCAAGTAACGCAAATAGGCTTGGGGTAACAATGTAATGGAAAGGGTAGGTGAAGAGTGTCGTCGCGGTTACCGTCCTTGCTTACGGTGTGGTTTCAACGAAGAGTTGGTCGGCGACGATCCAGGGCGATGATGAGCGGCGATGTCGATGAAGAACCACTCCTAATTAGCCGAAACACCTTAGGAAGTGGCGATGCTCGCGACTCAAAATCTAAAGTGCAAAGGTTTTGCGGAAGAAATGGCGGTGGCACAATGCGAAAGAGATGGTAGATAGAACAAAATTTTCTGGCTGAAAACTGCAGTTTCGTTAGAGTTGCTCGGACGTCCGGGCCCTGTCGGTCGTCCGAGGCCTGCGGGCTTCACCAGTTCACCAGGGGAACTATGAACTCGAAAAGGAAAGGGAAATTTGGGCAAAATTCTGACGATTTGACGGTGGAAAATGATGGGAAAGATGGGGAAAAGGTAGATCCACTTGTCCACAACGAAATCCATGGATCAAAATCAACAAAATCTCCTCAAATCAAACGAATCCAAGAAATTTGGTATGACTATTTTTGGGGGGGGTTTCGAAATTAGGTCAAATCAGAACAAAAATTGGCTAGAAAGTGGGGGATGGGACTCCAAGGTGTGAATCAACGTGGCTCATGATACCAATATGATACGGGGAACACCCGTGTGGTCGACCTTTTCACACTTGGAGGGGGAAGAAGGGAGAAATCACAAGAGAAAATAAGAACACAAGGAAGAACTCCGATCACACATCCGCTAAATCCAGTTAAGCATATGCAAGATACAAGGATCCAAAGTCAAACAAGCGATACACGGTAGCCGGTAGTCGTCTCACTCCGTGGAGGAGGTCTTGATATCCCGTAGGATCTTCCCTAGAAGGGGCCTTGGCATCATCTTCCGATCTTCTCACGTAGAGGCGTCTCTCCACGAGGGAAGGAAGTGAATGGAGCTATGCTCAACAATATCCAATGCTAAACATAAGCTAACCCTAGAGAGAGGAGGGGGAGGTGTTTATATAGTCTTAGGCAAAAAGAGGGGATACATGGGCCAAGGCCCGAGCGGCTACGCTCAACACGTGTCGGACGTCCGGACGCTGTCGGACGTCCGAGGCTTCACGGCGGTCTGGACGTCCGGAGGTGGCCGGTCCTCCGAGGATTCGGCTCTAGAGCGTAGTTGTCGGATTTCCGGGACGTGTCGGACGTCCGAGGCTCGCTCGTCTGGAGGCTCTCGGATTTTCGAGGATTCGGCTCTGGGTAGCTGGCGACGGAATTCCGGAGAGAGGCCGGGCGTCCGGGCGCTGGGGTGTCTCGGACGTCCGAGCGGCGTCGGTCGTCCGGGCGCTGGAGGGTCTCGGACGTCCGAGAGGTGTCGGTCGTCCGAGAGCTGTAGCTCGTCTGGGGCTCCTTCTTGAGGCTTCCAAACTTGGCATCCTCGTGGCTTCTTGCGTGTTCCTCTCCCGAGTACCTGAGTATGCAAAGGGTCTCACTGTGAGGTAGCATCCAAGTACCGTTGATGTTCAGGTCTAGCTCGAAGAGGAGTGAGTTCACCTTAGCTCCAATGTCACGTGTGCGTGCTCTTGTCATAGGACCAAATGGGGATTGGTTTGATGGTGTAGACTTCATGGGGATGATGGAGGGATGCTCCGCATCACCCTCGTGGTCGGGTTGATCGTGCTCCGGTGTGGCCAATAACCTCTCGTAGTTGGATTAGCAATTGCGAAGGCGCGACGTCTTTTCACGTTCGTAGTCGGATAGTCAAAGTCGACTCTGCCATAAACGAATACCACATCTCATCGAAATACAGGGACAACTTTGCCTTTATCAATCAAGATGGTCTAGAAGACGCTCGGGGTGAAGGACAAGCTCCCATGAAGACAAACACGAAGAAGGATGGACAAGAGCGACGAAAGAAGGCAAGAACACCTTCCAGGCCCTGACCATCCGGCCAAGGCCCCGGACATACTGATGAGGACATGACTACCTTGGATACGACCAAAAATAATGCATTCGTGCATATTTTTGAGGTGATTTATTATAAGAATTATGCAATAATTTATTTATGTTATCAGGAACAAAAATACTTCACCTATTTTTATTTTATGCCTAAATGCAGAATAGCCGAACACTTGTATGAACCACGTGTGATGACAAAGGAAGAGGAAATGGTTGGGTGCTATTTAAGAGGTCCTCTCACGTCAAACGAAATAATTAGGCGATGTTCAAGAAGTTCTGTCACGTCACTTTTAGCCCAAGAAAAGATAGAGTCCAAGTTTCTCACGTTCTGGGCTCAGATTCGGACTGCACAGACACACCTGTCTCAAAACGTCAAGAACTTTTTCATCCGGACTCTGAATTGGGTGATTCTTTTTTGGTTGGAAACTAGATTTCATATGCGTTCCAGTCCAATTGGAATCACCTTAAAATTCATCCGGAGCGCGGAGATATTGACGAAACAATCTGACGTTGCAGCAGAATCTGAGTCAAACTACAAGTCCAAAGGTGTTGCATCACCTCTACTTGGGCCCATGGGCCTTGTACGACCTAGGGTTAGTTTTAGGCTGCCTTGGGACATCCTCGCACCTCCTTGGATGCCACCCCTTGCTCCTATATAAGTAGATCTATCTAGTAGCTTTTTCTTTGGGGATTTGTTTAGTTAAAAGTTAGCCATTGCAACTACGTGATTCGTTTGTGTCCAACGACCAGACCAAGACCGCTTTCGGATCCCCACCTTTATCAATACTTCATCATTATTCGCAATATTCAGATTGCTTTTATCATATTCTTGCTTGTTCTTCGATTGCTTGAAGGAATAGACCTTCATGGTCAGGTTGATCGTGCTCCGACGTGGTCAATAACCTCTTGTAGTTGGTTTAGCGATTGCTAAGGCGCAACGTCGGGCATCTTTGTAGTCGGATCGTCAAAGTTGTCTCCACCAAATCGATAGTTATCATCTCATCGAAAGATCGGGACCCTCGTCTCTATCACATACGGCCCCTGGAAACTGCACCAGCGCCAAGGACCAGGAACCGAAGCTACAGAGCCCGGATATCCGGCCCCCGAGCCCCGGACATCCGGCCTTCGGCCCCGGAAATCCGGCCGGGCCTATCAAGAGAGCATCAAAACTGGCGTCCCAGCCCCGATCATCCGGTGCCCCTCCCCCGGACATCCGGTGGCCCCTATCCAGAGAGCATCCGCAGCCGGCTCTAGGCCCCGTGATAGAGGCGAAGTTGTCCCCGTCTTTCGATGAGATGTGATTTTCGTTTATGGTAGAGTTGACTTTGACGATCCGACTACGAACGTGCGAAGACGTCGCGCCTTAGCAATCGCTAAACCAACTCCGAGAGGTTATTGACAACACAGGAGCACGATCAACCTGACCACGAGGGTCTGTTTCCTGCACGCAAACGAAGAACAAGCAAGAAATTGAGATTGCAATCTGGATATTGCGAATATAAGAGGAAAGCTTTATTGATGAAAGTGGGGTTCTGTGACGCCTTGGTCTGCTCGTGGAACACAAACGAAGAACGCGAAGTTGCAGCTATGGCAAAATTTTAATCTAAACAACACTCAAGTCTAAACGGTGTCCTAAGGGCTGTATATATGAGGGAACAAAGGGGAATTTCGTGACCCCTAGGAGGAGGGTTCCGAAACCAACCCTAACTCAGTTTCCCCACACATACGAACTCTAAAAATAGCCTATAAGGTGGTATTTCGAAATTACATTTGCCTGGCCCAATAATAAGGTGACACATCACCTATTAGCCTATGGACGAAATTTATGAAGTGGCATCTTGTATATTTCGTCCAAGCCTTCATGCTCTCATTATGGTGACTTCAAAGTGCGAAAATCACCACTGGAAACTCCCTTGTTCCATCCCGCGCGCGCACCTTCTTATACATGCTTGATCCCGCTCCAATGGCCATCCTTCTTGTCCATGCTAGGTCCTTCATTCATAAGTAAAACAAATGTATCTAATTTAGGCAGCATCATATGTTCATGAACATTAGAAGGATTTCCAAGAAACGAGAGTACCTGGTAATTCAATTGGCGTGCGCGAGCTCTAGTAACTGGTCAAGTATGTATAGCAGCAGGAGTTATGGTTGTAACAATGGTATTGATGTCCTCATCATCCTCTCCTTCTTGAACTGAAGTCGTCCTCGACCGAATCTCATCTTCCTCACCCAAATAAGGCTTCAAATCTGCAATGTTAAAAGTGGGTCTAACCCCAAAATCTGCAGGCAGCTCAAGTTTATGTGCATTATCATTTATTTTCGGTAACACCTTAAAAGGACCATCAACACGTGGCATTAGCTTTGACTTGCGCAATTCAGGAAACCTATCCTTACGCAAATGTAACCAAACAAGATCTCTAGTTGCAAAGACAACATGTTTTCTACCCTTATCTCCAGCAAGTTTATCTTTAGCATTCATACGCTCAATGTTCTCCTTAGTTAACTCATGCATCTTTAATATCAATTCAGCATGTTCTTTAGCATCAAAATTAACCTTCTCCGAAGAGGGAAGAGGTAACAAATCAATAGGTGCACGAGGTAAGAAACAATACACATCTTCAAAAGGGCACAGCTTAGTAGTAGAATGCAACGAACGATTATAAGCAAATTCAATATGAGGCAAGCATTCTTCCCACATTTTCAGGTTATTCTTCAAAACAGCCCTAAGCATGATAGACAATGATCTATTGACTACTTCAGTTTGTCCATCAGTTTGGGGGTGAAAAAAGGTACTAAAAGGCAGTTTAGTCCCCAACTTAGCCCATAAACATCTCCAAAAGTGGCTGACAAATTTAGCATCACGATATGAAACAATTGTATTTGGCACACCATGCAAGCGAATAATTTCACGAAAAAACAAATCAGCAATGTTAGCAGCAGCATCACTTTTATGACATGGTATAAAGTGTGCCCTTTTTGAAAATCTATCCACGACAACAAATATGCTATCCCTCCCCGTCTTTGTTCGAGGTAAACCTAAAACAAAGTACATAGAAATATCCTCCCAAGGAACACTAGGTATATGCAAGGGCATATATAAACCATGAGGATTGAGTCGTGACTTAGCTTTTTGACATGTAGTGCAGCGAGCAACAAAACGCTCAACATCCCGTCTCATCTTTGGTCAAATGAAATGTGTAGCAAGTATGTCCTCCGTCTTCTTCACACCAAAGTGTCCCATTAATCCTCCTCCATGCACCTCCTGTAACAACAAAAGACGAACGGAACTAGCTGGAATGGAGAGCTTGCTAACACGAAACACAAATCCATCATTAATGACAAACTTGTTCCATGTTCTCCCTTCTTTACAATTCTCCAACACATCTTTAAATTCAGCATCATGCATATATTGATCTTTGATGGTCTCCAAACCAAATATTTTGAATTCAAGTTGTCAAAGCATAGTATAACGACGAGACAATGCATCAGCATTAACATTTTCTTTACCCTTCTTGTGTTTAATGACATAAGTGAAAGTCTCAATTAATTCAACCCATTTAGCATGTCTACGGTTCAGTTTTGCTTGACTTTTAATATGTTTGAAAGATTCTTGATCAGAATGTATAAAAAATTCTTTGGGCCATAAATAATGTTGCCATGTTTCCAAAGTCCGAACAAGAGCATATAATTCCTTATCATAAGTAGAATAATTTAGACTAGGCCCACTCAATTTTTCAGAAAAGTATGCAATAGGTTTACCATCTTGTAATAACACACCTCCAAGTACAATTCCACTAGCATCACATTCAAGCTCAAAAGTCTTATTAAAATCAGGAAGTTGGAGTAATGGAGCATGTGTTAACTTATCTTTCAATACCGTGAAGGCTTCTTCCTGTGCGGTACCCCAAACAAAAGGCACATCCTTCTTTGTAAGCTCATTTAGAGATGCAGCAATGGTGCTGAAATCCCTCACAAAACGCCTATAGAAACCAGCGAGTCCAAGAAAACTCCTCACTTGTGTTACCGTTTTGGGCTGCAGCCAACTCTCAATAGCTTTAATCTTGGCTTTATCAACTTCAATTCCCTATGGAGTAACAACATAGCCAAGAAAAGATACTCGGTCGGTGCAAAAGGTGCACTTCCCAAGGTTACCAAACAAACGTGCATCACGTAGAGCAATAAAAATAGCATGCAAATGATCCAAGTGTTCCTCCAAAGATCTACTATAAATCAGCATATCATTAAAGTAGACTACCACAAATCGTCCAATGAAAGCACGTACGACCTCGTTCATTAATCTCATGAAAGTTCTAGGTGCATTAGTTAACCCAAAAGGCATGACTAACCAATCATATAATCCAAACTTAGCTTTAAATGTTGTTTTCCATTCATCTCCCAATTTCATAAGAATTTGATGGTATCCACTACGCAAATCAACATTAGAGAAAATTGTAGAGCCACTTAATTCATCAAGCATATCATCTAGCCTAGGAATAGGATGACGATAACAAGTAGTAATATTATTAATGCCTCTACAATCAACACACATACGAGATGTACAATCCTTTTTCGGTACTAGAATAATAGGAACAACACAAGGACTAAGAGATTCGCGTATACAACCTTTGTCCAGCAGCTCCTGTACTTCACGCATAATCTCCTTCATCTCCTCTGGATTGGTACGGTATGGCGCACGCTTAGGTAGCGATGAACTAGGAATTAAGTCAATCTGATGCTCAATCCCTCAAATAGGTGGTAATCCTGGTGCCACGTCTTATGGAAACACATCAGCGAACTCTTGCAAAATGTTAGCGACAGCAGGAGGCAAAGAGGGAGGCATGTCCTCGAATGAAAATAATACCTCTTTGCATACAAAAGCATAGCAAACAGATGTAGTGACATCCAAATTAGTAATATCAGATTTAGTGGCAAGTAAACAACCACTCTTCAGTTTTATTTCAGATGTAACACTAGATGATTGTTTATTAGGCTTATTATGTTGCTCAAATCCTTTGCCACAATCTGATTTTCACTCTCACATTGCTTCTGTTTTGCTTTACTAGCTCTAGCAATGTCATCTTTCATAATATGTTCGGGAGACAAAGGAAGCAAAGTTAAATTTTTATCCTTATGAACAAGAGTATATTGATTCATCCTACCATGGTGTACAGATTTTTTATCAAATTGCCATGATCTACCAAGTAAAATGGAGCATGCTTGCATGGGTACCACATCACAATCAACATAATCAGAATATGTAGCAATGGTAAAGTGCACACGAACAATACGTGTTACCTTAACCTTTCCACTGTTGTTGAACCATTGGATGTAATAAGGATGAGGATGTGGTCTGGTTGTTAGAGACATCTTCTCCACCGTCTCCATGCTAGCCAAGTTGTTATAACTCCCTCCATCAATGATGACGCGAACAGAACGCTCCTTCACAACTCCTTTTGTATGGAACAAGTTGTCCCTCTAATTTTGCTCAGCCTGTGTAACCTGCACACTCAGAACACGTTGAGCAACTAAACTTTCATACCTGTCAGCATAGTCAGCAGCCATGTAGTGTGTCTCTTGTTCAGTATCATCGGCACCCTGTTCTTCACTTGCAATAAGAGCCAAAGTCTCCTCATCATAATCACTAGCGGACGCATATCCACGATCCTCATTAACAATCATCACATGCTTGGAAGGACATTCTCTTGCATAGTTACCTCCACCCTTGCAACGACAACAAATAACCTCATGTGTTTGCCCTGTAGATGCCATGGATGAAGAGAGCTCTGTGCAGGCCCCGAAGGTGTGCCCTTGCTGGTGGCTGGTGGCGGTGCCTGTTTCCTTGTATCTCTGTTAGAGTTGGCGGCTGAAGTAAGTGGTGCTGTAGTAGGACGTGTGGAAGTAGATGATGTATGTGGTGTCCATGATGAAGCTCGACCTGCAGAAAAATTAGTTCTCGCCATTGCTTGTCGATCCTGCACTTCATGTTCAGCTTCGCAAGCAAGATGGAATAAATGAGTAATAGTGTTATACTCCTTATACTCTAGAATAGTCTAAATCTCTCTATTTAATCCACCCATAAAACGTCCAAGCATAGCTTCATTCTCCTCAACAATACCACATCTAATAATGCCAGTTTGTAATTCCCGATAATATTCCTCTACAGAATTTTCCTTGTCTTAAACGCTGCAAATTTTGAAGCAATTCATGTTGATAATATGGTGGAACCTAACGATTACGCATAGCAGTTTTCAAAGCAGCCCAAGTAGTAGGGATATTATCATGATGTATTCTACAATGTTCACACCACCAAACACAAGCAAAACTAGTGAATACACAAACAGCAGCAACAACACGTCTATCCTCAGGAAATTTTAAGCATGTAAAACGTTGCTCTGTTTCTAACTCCCAAGTAAGATATATATATATATCAGGAACATATCTACCCTCAAATGTTGAAATATTCAATTTAAGTTTGGGGAGATGGTCATGATCCCGTACCTGAGGTTGTGGTGCAACCCTTCCGTTGCGATAGTAGCCATGTGGACGACCTGGTGCGTGTGGTGGTGGTTGGCCCTAGGGCTCTTCTGGCGCAACCTCTCCCTCATCATCGTAATCACCATCATAATACTCATTCTGCTCAATGACAGTAGCAGCAGCAACATCGGCCACCGAAGCTGCAGCAATTACAATGGCACCAGAATTTTGGACTTGGTCGATAGGCACACGTCGCGCTCATCCCGCGAAATTTGGGCGTTGTTGCTGTTGTTGCCGAGGTACGACAGGTACAGCTGGTGGACGTAGACGTGCAAGCACTTCATTGAATTTAGCATCAAGCTTGGTGTCGACCGTCTTCTCCAGACCATCTAGCTTCTCCATAGCCTCTCTGATGAGGACATCCCTACCAGGTACTTTCGTTTCTTGGAAATCCTTCTAATGTTCATGAACATAAGATGCTTCCTAAATTGGATACTTTTGTTTTACTTATGAATGAAGGAGGCATGGACAAGAAGGATGTCCATTGGAGCGGGATCAAGCATGGATAAGAAGGTGCGCGCGCGGGAAGGAACAATGGAATTTCCAGTGGTGATTTTCGCACTTTTAAGCCACCATAAGGAGTGCTTGGAGGCTTGGACGAAATATACAACATGCCACTTCATAAATCTCGTCCACAGGCTATTATAGGTGCCGCGTCACCTTATTTTTGGGCCAGGCCCATGTAATTTTGAAATACTATATTATAGGCTGTTTTTAAAGTCCGTATGTGTGGGGAATGAGTTAGGGATGGTTTCGGACCCCTCCTCCAAGGGGCCACGAAATCCCTCTCTATTCCCCCATATATACAGCCCTTAAGGCACCGTTTTAGACTAGGGTTTTGTTTAGATTACAAGTTCGCCATAGCTGCAACTTCGCGTCCTTCGTTTGTGTTCCACGACTAGACCAAGACGTCACGGAACCCCACTTTCATCAATAAAGCTTTCATCTTATATTCACAATATCCATATTGCAATTTCAGTTTCTTGCTTATTCTTCGTTTGCGTGCAGGAAATAGACCCTCGTGGTTAGGTTGATCGTGCACCAGCGTGGTTAATAACCTTTCGGAGTTGGTTTAGCGATTGCTAAGGCGCGACGTCCTCACACGTTCGTAGTCAGATCATCAAAGTCTACTCCACCGAAAACGATAGCCACCATCTCATCAAAAGACAGGGACAACTTCGCTTCTATCACAAAAGGTGCACTTCCCAAGGTTACCAAACAAACATGCATCACGTAGAGCAATAAAAACAGCACGCAAATGATCCAAGTGTTCCTCGAAAGATCTACTATAAATCAGTATATCATCAAAATAGACAACCACAAATCGTCCAATGAAAGCACTTAAAACCTCGTTCATTAATATCAAGAAAGTGCTAGGTGCATTAGTCAATCCAAAAGGCATGACTAACCACTCATATAATCCAAACTTAGTTTTAAATGTTGTTTTCCATTCATCTCCCAATTTCATACGAATTTGATGGTATCCACTACGCAAATCAACTTTGGAGAAAATTGTCGAGCCACTTAATTCATCAAGCATATCATCTAGCCTAGGAATAGGATGACGATAATGAATAGTAATATTATTAATGCCTCTACAATCAACACACATATGAGATGTACCATCCTTTTTCGGCACTAGAATAATAGTAACATCACAAGGACTAAGAGATTCACGTATATAACTATCACACCCTGTGTTTGTATCACTTTGCTATGCTTGGATTTACAAAATTTGGAACCAATTAAAACTTTTTGAGTGCATGCTTGTTTGAAATGTTGCTTGTTTGCTTGTTTGGTTAATAGTGTTTGGCACTCTTAGGTTCTGCTCCTCTCTATACTCATCGTCCTTGATCCAAACATCTTGCCCAATGATCATGCCATGTGAATAGTACCCAAAACTATTTTTATCAAATATTAGTTTGGCCAAAAAGGATTTATTCAAATTAGGTTTTCAAAACCCCCTGAATTGAGGGTTGTACTACAAGTCCTCAAATTGGGTGGATCCTTTTTTCACAAAGACTTTATTTGATACATAATATATATAAGACTTCCAAAACCCACCAAATATTAATTTTAAAGATTATTTTACTATTTTATTTAAAGGCTTTTTCTTAAGGCCAGAAATGGTTTTTCATAGGGAAAAATTATTTAAATGCTTTAAAAATAATTGAGAAAATTTAGGGAAACTCAGTGGACATATATTTTCCATATATATGAGTTTCAACACATGGTCATGTTCAACATAATGGGCAAAACCCTCCAAAACCCTTTCTGCTTAAATCAAGCTTTTGAAATATTTCTATAAGAAGTATTCTCAATAAATTCCAGGAAAATTCTAGCAAGTCACACATGACATATGTGATGATCTTGCAAAGTGTCATCTCAATCCCAATTGATTTGCTTCACCAAAATATTCCAAAACCATTCCTGTCCAGAACCAAATTTGAGCAACTTTACATTGTGAAGTTTCTTCCCTTGACCCCAAACTTTGTGGAATGTTCTAAACCCCAAATAATGATACTGCACCAAGTAGTGGATTTGGGGGAAGTGAAATGCATGCCTAGATCTATAGAAATCTGATTCTGTTGATTTCTAGTGTTTTACAAAGTTACATTGTGAACTTTCTTCAATCAAGCTCAAACTTGGTGATCAACCCTAATTCTAACCACCATTTGACCCTGTCAAATCTTATGGCAAGCAAAGCCCATTTGCTTGCCCTAATCACCATCAAACACCTTCTGCCAGAATGGTAAAACCTTTGTTTGACGCCCTTCTACTGTTCTCATTGAGTTCAAATTTTTACCACGGCTTACTAGCATTGCACTTCACCTCCAGTAACTTTCTATGGCCAAGACTCAATGTGTAAGTGGGGTAAAAACCCATTTTTCCCTTCTGGACAGAAGGAATCTCCCTCTCTCTCCACCCCTCTCTCACCCTAGTGGGTCGCTAGGGCATCCAATGCCAGATTCCCCTAGTCTAGACCCCCCCTTGTACCCCTAGACACTTGTGGCCACGCACAAGACGCCGTTGGCATGCCGTGGCATGCCAAACGGGCGCTCTGGAGCGCACTACAGTGCGCTCCCGCACTGTAGCCGCGCCCATCCCGAGCCACACGACCACCTTGGGATGCGGGGCCTTGTCCCCCTGCCCCCCCTCGACGTTCGCACCCTCCCTGCCTGTCGGCCCTCTCCCCCTCTCTGTCCATCGTCTCCCCTCACACGCGCCGCGGCCGCCCGATTCGAACAACCATGGGGCTCGCATGCGCGCGCATTCCCCCGCCTCCTCTCTCCTCTCCCTGGACGTGGACGTGCTCCACAAACACCCCAGACACGCTCACTCTTTCTCTTGGGCCCTCTGGCCTCGGCCTCATCCTCACCGGCGCACGAGCGCACGGTGCGCCGCCGCTCCCCTATAAAGAGGACACCCCGAGCTCCCTCTCCCCTCTGTTCGCTCTCTCTCATCCCCAATCGACCACCCTAAGCACCCGCTTGAGCTCCCGAGCCCCCTGTGCCCCGATAGAACTAGGGATCCGCCGCCTCGGGTCTCCGGCGATCTCTAGGTAGCAAGCCCCTCCGGCCCTCCTCCTCCTCCTTCCGTTGGTCCTCCCTCACCCATCTGATCGGGTTCCCCCTCCTCCCCGTCCATTTTGCAACACGGGATGGCCCCGGCGATCGCCTCCCGAATCCCCTCCGCCGCAACCTCCTCGCCGCCGGTGATTCCGGCCACCCCCGCCGCACCTTCGACCTCCAGGAGAACGGCGGCTGGACGCTGAGTCCATTCCCGCGCTCGCCTTCCCTCGCCGTGGACGGAGCTACCGCCGGTGAGCTCCTCCCCCCTCGGTCCCGAGGTGGGAGAAGGTCCCGACAGGGGGACCCCACTTGTCGGCCTCCTCCTCACCTCTCCCTCTCTCCATGTGCGGCTGACGCCAGGGCCCCGCCTGTCGGGTTTGAACCCAGACGGCGCGCGCGCCCCGGCTTGCGCACGCCTGGCTCGGCCTCAGGCCGGCTCAACTGGGTCTTTTCTAGCCCAGTTGGCTCTGAGGCCTTTTTCTTTTTCTTTTTTACTCCAGTTTTCCAAAAATTCCAGTTAATTAAATAAATCTCCAATGCCAAATATTTTTCCACCATAATTCCTGTAATATTCTATAGAATTTAACAGTGCCACTTGTGTAATTTTGTGAAAATGTTTTATGTCATGATTCTATTAAAACCTAGTTTTTAATATTTTATTGCCTCAAAATGTTTTTCACAACAAAACCTTAGACAAACATTTTTAGAATAGCTTCTAGTATTTATCAGAGTGGGGTAACATTTTAGAAGTAAAGTTTGTGCTTTGTTTTTGTTGTGATGCTTATTATTACCGTTATTTATCGCGACGATAGATTGCGCTGTTGACGAGGGAGTTGGACCCGAAGACTTTGAAGACCCCGAAGAGTTTTTTGAGCCAGGCAAGCAGCCCTTTGACCATGACCATGAAACCTCATATTGCATGGCATATAGCACATTATTTCTTGATGATGATCATGTTGATGTGGTATCCCCTTCGGTGGGATGCCTCCGATACTTTTACTGTTGATACTTGCATCGTGTATAACCCTACCTCCTTATGAGGGTTGTGCGGGTGGGAGTAGTTAGGATGCTTAGTAGATGCTACGCAATGTGGGACGGGAGTATGCATGGTGTTGGAAACAAGAAAGTTTTCAAAGACTTTACGAAAACCCCATCGGGTGCCACTAATGCCCGAGGGAGATGATGTTGAGCTAGGTAACCACTTGATAAAGAAGTGGTGTACCGGAGCAAGTGAGTGTGTGTGCTTTCGAAAACGGATTAGATTTAAGATTTGTCGACCGTCCCAACCTTACATGCACAACCACGATACCCCTTATGGGACGGGGCTTTGTTGATTACTTTGATGGGTACTAGCATAGAGCCCACATTACTAGTGGCGGGAGTGACGTGGTCACTCTCGATACGGGGGAGTGCCGGTAAGGACGATCATGCGTTGTCTTCACAGGCACCGGGCACACCGTTGGTCCCTACATGGATGTTAGTTGTGATGTACATCATGTGGGCTGGGTACCAATCGAGTGGACTCTTTGTTTAGTATCGTCAGGGGAAAGGCAATGTTCGGGTACTTACCTCGGGTATGGACAATACCGCGAGTCGTGGCTTGACACGGAAGTTCCCCGAGTCTTGTGGGTAAAGTGTGCAACCTCTGTAGAGTGTAAAACTATTCGAATAGCCGTGTCCACGGTCAAGGACAGTTGGGTGGTGCTGCTTAAACTATGTCCTGAGTTTTCATAAACTTGGTGTAAGTGTGTGGTTAACAAAGATGGAATACTCGAGCCAAGTCGGATGACTTGACATAGTGATTGATCATGAGATGATCAGACCTTGATTATATTGATATCGGTAACCTGTTCATTCGGATACTTGTATCCTCATGATGCATGCTTTGATTAGTTATCTTGATCATGTCATTACACTCAAAATTAGCTTTCCGCAAAACTTACCTACTTAGTGCTATATCATGCATTGTTTTACCTTGTTCCAAAACTTGGGTTGCTTGCGAGTACATTCAAAGTACTCATTGGTTGCCACTGGTTATTTAATTGGCCAGGCATGGAAGAGTAGGAATATGATGAAGAGTTCGTTGGAGACGAACATGCAAACTAGGACGCTTCCCAGTCAGAATGCCTGTAGGTTTAAGGCAGATGGCATGGGTTCACGCTTCCGATCAAGATTTCCGCTGCTTGTTATGTTTAAGTGTTTGGCCCTTGCGGCCCTATCTATGTAAGACTTCGCCTTCATGGTCTTTATTTGTGTAAGACGCTAAATGTGGATGTAAGACTCTTGTTATTCAGCTTCTGTGTGTTCAGTGAGCATTGATCTCTGGGATCACTGTACACGTGCATTCGGTGATCACGACTTATGAGTCGGGGTCCCCACAGAGCTGGAATCAGAGCCATCCTGATTGTAGGAAGCCTTAGTTAGCATGGACGTTAGTTAGGATGAAACCGTTTTCAAAACTACACCTAGCACCTATACTTAGGAGTTTCTGCAGTTATTACCTCTTCTATTCTTCACACAGCACTCTACTGACTCTCCTCCCTTCAAACCTTTGTAGATGGCCATCGTACCCGAAGCCTTTCTGACGTCTGGCTTTCCCCTACTCCTTGAGGATAACCTGGAGAAGTGCTAGTTTCGCCAACCACCCGTTTTCCTCTACCACGAGCACTGGGTCGATGCCGTCACGAAGGAGTACCACGTGGATGTGGTCGTGAAGGCAAACGACTCCCCGACTAGTTGGATCTTCGAAGGACCACAGATGGAGACCATGGCACTCACAGTCGAGACAGCTGCACGCAAGGCACTCCTACACCTTCGAGATATCGTTCCAGAGATGGCTGACGAGCCAGCTACTCGCTACCTACCCTTCAGAAAGGATGATCTTGGCGAGAGTTGGACGTTGATTCCATCCAAGGAGGATGGAACTCCACTCAGGTTCCAGACCTACTTCAGCCTCTCCGCCGATAGTCTGGTTCACAACCTGATTAAGGAGTCCATGAAGCTCCACGAGGAACTTCACCACACCCGAGAGCTACTTCGTCAAGCCAAGGCAAAGCCAGACAGGATCAAGAAGGATGGAGCCCCTGAGGGATGACCAGCTGTCGCTTACCGAGGAGGAGTACCCCCAGCTAGAGATGCACCCACACGTCATCGTCGCATGAGTGTGAAGGAGTACCGTGAGCTCTTCACTGACCCACCGACGAAGCGTCGTCGGAATGGACCTCCTCGTTCTCCGACCCCTTCGACCGGAAACGATGCCCGTTCGGATGATGAACAGGAGGAAGACCCAGAGGAGCGTGACTATGAGACCGAGCACTCCACCACCTGAGTTCGAGAACCCCTAGGGTAGGATCAGTCATGTACCCCTCATGCGAAGTCGAGTCCGTGTAATGGTTCATATGAAACCATGTGTGCTTGTTGTTTGCTTTTTTTGTTTCTGTTCCGATGCAAGTCACGCTTTTGCCTTAGGCAACGTGTAAGTGACTCCATCGTCTATCTTATCTTAATATATGTATTGGTCTTTCGACCTTCGTTTTTACACACTTGCACTATACCAACCCCCTTAGGCACGCTTTCTCCATCATTGCTTTTCCTCTCGTCTATCCCAGTTATTTGACTTGGCTACTCCAAACAGGATGGTGACTGCAACCCGTAACAGCTTCTTCACCAACCCTGAAGCCGGCAACTCCAGCCAGCAACAGGGAGCTGGTGGGACTGCTCAGGCTGGAGGACACAAGGAGCAGCCACAAGGCGACATTCCCCCACCACCACCTCCACCCGAGAACATGAGCATAGCTCAGTTTCTCCAAGTTCTCCGGGAGGAACGCCAAGCCAACACTGCTGCTATCCAGCAGATGGCCCATGTCCTTGTGAACAACCAGCAGCAAGGCAGGAACGGCAATGGCCGTTCCACTCTGTCTGAGTTCATGAGGAATTCGCCCCCAACCTTCGCCGAGACTGCTGAACCACTGGATGCCGATGACTGGACCCACACCATCGAGGACCTCCTTGCACTGGTCAATTGCAATGAGGATCGTGAGAAGGTGTTGTATGCCTCTCACTGCCTCGGAGGTACCGCCAGAGCTTGGTGGGATGGATTCAAGGTCATGCAAGGCGATCGTGTGATCACCTGGGATAACTTCAAGGAAGGATTCCGCACCGCCCACATTCCTTCTGGGATCATGGCTATCAAGAAGAGAGAATTCCGAGCGCTGAAGCAAGGAAGTGGCTCTGTCAAGGAGTACATGCAGAAGATCAACCTGCTGTCAAGGTATGCACCTGAAGATGTCAACACGGAGGCTGCTAAGATGGAACGCTTCATGGAAGGACTTCAGCAGACCCTGCAGTATCAGCTCATAGTCTGCGACTGTCGGACCTTCTTCGACCTGGTGAACAAGGCCCTCATGCTGGAATACAAGCGTCGTGCCGTAGACAACACTCGCAAGCGCAAGATGATTAGCAAGGGTAGTTCCAGCAACCAGAAGCCTCGCCCCTGGCAGCCAGCCCCAGCCAAGCCAACCTATCAGCCGCAGCAGGCTAGACCTCTTGCACCTCGTCCGAGCTACCAGCCTCAGCAGTATGCCAATCCAAGGCCAGCATACAACAACCCCAATAACAACAACGGCGGCAAGAACAACAACAACAACTATGGTCAGGTCACTTGCTTTGGGTGTGGTCAGCCTGGACACATCTCTAAGCAGTGTCCTAACAAGAAGCCAGATGCACCGTGCCCCAATGCGCCCAACCAAGGTCAAGGCCGTGGAGCACCACCAAGGAACCCAGCTCCCCGCAACCAGCCCAACAATGGCAAGGGTCATGTGAATCACGTCACCGCTGAGGAAGCCCAGGAAGACCCGGACGTCATACTGGGTACTTTCCTCGTCAACTCAACCCCAGCAACCGTACTGTTTGATTGTGGAGCTTCGCATTCTTTTGTCACTCAAAAGTTTGCACTAGAGAGTGGGATGAAGGCTACGCCCCTGGGTAGTCGTATGTTGATTCAAACCCCGGGATCAGTTATGAAGTCCGGGATAGGTTGTAAAGGAGTTGAGATTAACATCAACGGGGTAGACTTCCTAGAAAACCTTATCATCCTGAAGTCGGAAGGCTTGGATGTGATCCTAGGCATGGACTGGTTAACCAAGCACCAAGGCTTGTTAGACTCTGCCAAGAGAATTGTTACCATAACCAATAGCCAAGGAGTGGTGATGCGGAGCATCCTACGGACATCACCATGGCAAGAGCCCCTTTGGCAAGTGACACGTGCGACATCTACTTCACATACATAAAGGTGAATCCTTTCCTTTACACGTGTTCACTTGACCCCTTCAAGGATGGTATACTACTTGACACTCCTCTCGTGTGCACGCATAGGTATTATTGGAGCTTCAAGGATAAAGAGGAGTGCAAGCGCCAAGGAACAACTACACCATCCGCGAAGGAAGCTTGGAAGCGTAGAAGGAAGAAGAGGAGTTGTGCCAGCCCAGAATTAGAGGTACAACCGGTCAACCGGTACAACCGGTCCACTACCGCCCAACCACCGCTCCGACCGGGCCAAGTTTCTGTTTTGAAGCGGTTCAAGGCCGGTACCGCCCCGGTTGTTCAGACAGCTTCTCCATGACCGGTACAACCGGCCCAACCTCCGGTACAACCGCCCTCCAACGCCTAGGACGCCTCCAGGAAGTGGTACAACCGCCCAAGCGGTACAACCGCCCCCATATGCGCAGTCATGACTCATGTACCCCCACTTACCCCTTGGACTATATATACTCGTTCCCCACTTCGTTTCTAGGGTTAGCAATGGTTTAGTTCATAGATTAGTTGAGCATTGCTCCTTCCATATACTTCTCCTAGGAGATTGCGACCTCCACGTGTGAGAAGATCTTGTGGATGTCAAGGCCCCTATCTAGGGAAGATCCCTAGTGGATTCAAGGCCTCATCTCCCTATGGGAATTGGGATGAACTCTACCATGTATCCTCTTTCCCTTTGTTGTTCTTGTACCCTTGTGGATCTTGTGTGGATGTGAGTATAGTGGATGTGTGATTGGACTTGTTTTGAGTGTTCCTCTTGTGATTTCCCCCTCGTGTTCTTCGTGTTCTTCGTGTTCATTCACAAATCCACCTCCAATTCGTGAAAGATCGACGCACACGGGCGTGCCCCATATCATATTGGTATCTAGAGCCACGTTGATCACGAATTTGGAGTCTCCCCCACCGTTTTCTAGCCTAATTTTGTGTGTTTTTGTCCCAATTCGAAAATCCCCACAAAAAATAGCCTCACCAAATTTTTTGTGATTTGTTGGTTCTTGTGAGATTTTGTTGATTTTGATCCATGGATTTCGTGTTTGGCAAGTAGATCTAGCTTCCCCACCACCAAATCCACCCGAAAATTTTCTTTTGCCATCATTTTGGTCCATAATTTTCGATTTTGGTCCGCCCCCAAGTTCTTCCCGTGCCCAGATCTGAAAAATTTCCCGATACGAGCGGTACAACCGCTCCCCCCTTCCACCGCACCATCCCGGTACCCTAATTTTGCCCCAGGAGCGGTACAACCGCCCCCCGCAAGCGGTACAACCGCTAATTCCCAGGTGCAGCACTCCAGGATGCTCCAGGAGCGGTACAACCGCTAATCCAAGCGGAACAACCGCCCATCCCAGTTCCTGACTTCGGCTGATTCTTGTTTTGTCCATAACTAATTCATCCGAACTCCGATTTTGACGTTCTTTAGCTCGTTTTGTAGCTCTTGACACCCTCCATCCCACAAAATTAGTTGCACCATCATTTGACACCATCAAATATTTGTATATTTGGCATCTTTGCCTAGGCCACCACCATAACTTCCGCATAGCGTTCCCGCCATAAGCTTCCGCCACCCTAACCCAATTTTGTTTGAGATTTTGAGTTGCAGTTTCCGTTTCCTAAGGTGTTTCGGCTAATTAGTGACGGTTCTACATCGACAACACCGCCGCTCATCATCGCCACGGCCTCGATATCGACATCGGCCACTTCGCCTTTTGCCACCCCAACCGTAAGCAAGGACGGTAACCTCGACGACATCATTGTCTATTACCTTGCCATTGCATTGATCGCTCCGAGCCTATTGCGTACCTTACCCATTGAGACTAGCGAGTTGAGAATTGTCGGGCCACGTTACTTGTGCACCATAGTGTTACGCTTATGCCGCATAGCTAGCTTTAGCGTGCAAACATCTAGTTATCTACATTGTGCCATAAGTCTCTCCCGTGCATATCCATCATACTTGTCTCATATCTTGGTTCGAGCATCAAGCATAAAAAAAAAGACAGCAAAAGAAGAAAAAGCTTTTAAGCAAAAGAGGAGATACAAAAGAGCTTATAAGCAATAGCAATAGCATTGAGACATTTTGCATAGTTCATACACTTGGATCATACATACATAGCATACTTGGGATTGAAGACGGCACGTTTACTCTTTTAGGTTGGTGCACAAGCACGTATCTAGCCCATTTGAGCAATCGAGCTATTGTCTCTTCTAGTATCCGTGCAACACGAGCTTTTCCCGGGTCTCTCACATTTTGTGCTCATTCCTTGGTTGCGCGGATCCCATTTATCTATCCGTGTGTGTGTTCCTAGTGCCCCATAGCTATTGATCTATTTGCTTTGCATTGCAATTTTGTGAATCTTTCTCAACATTTTCGATATCTCGAATTGACAATTGCTTGAATTTTGTGCCACTTGTCCTAACCGTGCCACTCCATAAGCTTTATGTGTAGGTGTGAGTGAACAAGTCCGGTACCAATTCCCCTATTCTTGCATTTCACATTGAGTGAAACGGGATACATCCTCAACTTTGGGAAACGGTATTTTGGTATTGTTTATCTCATTTCCCACTCACCTTTGCTCGAGTCTTGTGATGGCTAGGCAAAGCACGACATCTTCGGTCTTCGACGACTACATCGACATGAACATCTACATCGACCAAAAACTCGAGCGACTCGCCACCGACATACATCAATCCGAAGCTCGGAAAAGAGACTACTTCAACAACAAGTTGGACGCACACATGGAGCAACTTCGACACATGGCGGCCAACTACAAGTCTTCTTCCCCTTCGTCATCTTCAAGGCGAAGACGCTCAACTCGCACATCTTCGGAGCGCCCATCCGATGCAAGTACAAGTCGGCCACGTCCTCATCTTCGAGACGACCGCACAACAACCATCATGCTCGTGATCTCCATCATCGCGAAGGGCAAGCCACCTCCAAGAAACAAGTGCACAAAGACCAAGAATGCCACCAAGGACAAGCTTCGACGCAAACACCAAGGCGACCGACTACACGCATGGATGATGCTTCCATCTTTGGAGGCGAGAGTGATGATGTGCCATCTTCGGCCTTCATCCATGGCGACAGTGACGAGATGGTTGAGCATGGGATTTTCCCTTCGACCACGGCGGTGTTTGGAGACGAGTTGAGAGACTTTTGCCACCATATTGAGAGTGAGAGTGACTTCACCACTAGCCCCATATGTGACGAGTTGCCCCAATTCCCATGTGAGGAGAGCCACAACCCACACCACTTGAGTGAGATGAGTGACTCCACCATATGTGACATTGAGTGCACCTACTTTGAGGGAGTGTGTGAGCCACCACATCGAGAGAGTGAGGTAGTTGATAGGGCATGTGAGGCCATTTCGATTTCTAACAACTTAACCTCTTCCTCTATTATGTTTTCTCCTTTGGTGCTAGGGCCCATATTCGATGACGCGCCGATCCTTGACGACTTCATCCTCACCTTGGACAAGACGATGGCCATGGTGGTATATGATGCACCCCCCACATGATTTCATCACGATGAAGATGACCACAAGTTGGTCTATGCTACCTCATCTACACCACATGAGTGGAATGAAAAAGGTAACATAGGTGATGGTTCTACGCTTGTCCCACTAGTGGACTACCTTGAGGTTGATTGCTTGCATGATGATGATCACTCTATTGTCATGCTTCATGCTAGTTCGACTTCCTCATGGGATGAATTACCCATTTATGATGAGTTTGACGATTCTCATGTGGAGTCTACTGGTTGTGATGCCATGTTGCGTGGGATATCTTGTGAGAACTCTATAGGTCACATCATGTTTGACAATCCGCTTGACTTGTCATATGCTATGCATGAGATCACCCATATTGCATCTTTATAATCTCATCGTAGTAACTATGCATATGCCATTAAAATAAACTCAATTTGCACATATGGCCTAGATGACAAACCAATGGTTATTGGCATTTGCTTTTCATGTGATGATATTGCAATGCTCCCTTTGCATCATTTGCGCAATTGCTCACATATGACATGCCATGACCACCTAGCTACGGATATGCCTTGTTTTGGATGTTGTCCATATTCTCCGTTTTATGCTTCCACTAGTGCACATGAGGAGACCCCCATAGTTTCCTCATACATGTTAGGAGATTTTGTTCCATCCCATCCATTGCATGATTCCATTACTTGTGTAAATAATATGCTTGCCATCGATATAAATGATATGCTTGTGCCACATGCTTGCTATAATTTGCGTCCCAATCATGTTGAGCATAATAACTATCAATTCATGATGGATGACATATTCATATACCATGATTCAACTTTCTTTGAGCATTGCTTATCTTGTGCTAACTCTCATGTGCACATACACATCATGATGGATGATGTGTACATATACCACGCACACACAATTTTCCCTTTGTCATTGTTGTGTGTAGGTACTCATGATTACTCGTCAACCTCACAATCCCATGAGTTGACGAAACGAGCTCTTGAGAGCACCGATGCTTTGGGATTCACCGGAATGTGTATCCAACCATTCCCCTCGCGCAAGGACTTCGCGCATTTCTTCTACATGGCTCTCACATGGTTATGGCTTATTGTCCATTATATACCCTATGCCCATATTGCCATGTTCACTTTGCATGATATGCTAATTTCTATGCCCTTGCCATGCATTAGTGACCCATGCTTTGCACCTCACATGGCACTTGCTTATATGACTTGTATGTGTGTTTGCAAGCTTGGTGGAGATATGTCTTGCTATTGCCATGTTTGCTTTGTGCCCCATGCCTATGATGACACATTGATCTTGCTTTGTGTTCGTGCTCGCGTTATGTCATGTGCATTAGTTATGTCCACCATTTGCTCATATGACATGATTGCCATGATTTTCTCTAGTATGTTGCATCTTCGCACTACTAGCTTGCACGACATGGTTACTATGCTTGCTTCATGTGTTGCATCACCAACTATCACTACTTGCTCATTTCATGCAGTTGATGACAACCATTGCCATGCTTCGCACATGATTGCTATTGCTTATTGTCATATGTCTCCATGTATTGCCTCTTGCATGTTAGATTTGCCATGTATTGAGTGCAACCATGCTATTCATTTTGTTAATGAGATTGCCCCCATAGCTTTCTCTCATATTATTGGAGCTTTTGACATCTTTCATGTGAAGCATGCTTGCCTTCCTTCTTTGCACCATATGCTTAGTGCCATGAATATAGACATTGTTGCATCATATTATTCATGCACTTTTGCCTCTAATTGTTATGTGCAAGAGAAGAGAGCCATCATGATGGATGATGTGTTTGTCTACCATGCACATACATTGTTTCCTTTGTTGTGTGCGTGTGTAGGATACTTCGACCACATGTCAACTTCCACTTCACGTGAGTTGACGATTTGAGCACTTGCCATGCTCCAATGACACGCTTCTACGTCACACTTGCTTGTGTTTCGGCATTGTGAAGACTGCACAAGGACACACTTTTGAGGTGACATCCTTCTTGAACATGGATATTGTGGATCCTCCTACTTGTGTTGCTTGTACCATGACATATATTGGTCATCTTGGACCACTTACTTGCACACATGATAGTGATACATGCCGCATTGCCATGCCTGATGATTTATATGCCTTGTGTGTTGCATCCAACTTGTGGATTGTTTGCTCTTATCATATGCTTGGTTGCAACAATGTTATTTCTTCACATATGCTATGCTCGATTGCTTGCTACATGCTTGACTTGATTGCCTCACACATGATGACCAATTTCTCTTTCTATTGTGTTGAGTGCCATTATATCTTCACTACACCATATGCACATTATGCTTGGGTTGCCTTTCACTTTGGATTGCCCCATGTGTTTAGACACTTCCTATTATTTGGTGTTGTGAATGATTCCTATGCATACCATAGACCTTTCGTTGATAGCTTTGTGCATGATTGCTATGACCTTGAGGTAGATGCTTGTTCTATTGTCATACATTCTGACATCCCTACCTCAATTTTGCATCCTTGTTCCCATGATGACTTCACTTGTGCTCAAATTGTATGCATACATGCCATGACACAATCCCTTGTCACACCATATCATATGCATGTTGACAACACTTGTTCGGTGATTCACCATTTGAATGCTTGGTTTTGCACTAACGCTAACCACATTTGTTTTTCCAAGTGTTTGTCGTGTTTGCTCCTTTTGAAGGAATTACTAGTTGGTGCAACATTGGAGAGTGCCCCATTCGAGTTTGATGATGATGAGTGTTTGGTGATCGTGCACTTTTACACGGCGACGCCATCTCTTTCCCATGGTGATTTGGATCTTGATCCGAGGACGGATCTTTCCCAAGGGGGAGGGGATGATGCGGAGCATCCTACGGACATCACCATGGCAAGAGCCCCTTTGGCAAGTGACACGTTCGACATCTACTTCACATACATAAAGGTGAATCCTTTCCTTTACACGTGTTCACTTGACCCCTTCAAGGATGGTATACTACTTGACACTCCTCTCGTGTGCACGCATAGGTATTATTGGAGCTTCAAGGATAAAGAGGAGTGCAAGCGCCAAGGAACAACTACACCATCCGCGAAGGAAGCTTGGAAGCGTAGAAGGAAGAAGAGGAGTTGTGCCAGCCCAGAATTAGAGGTACAACCGGTCAACAACCGGTCAACCACCGGTCAACCGGTACAACCGGTCCACTACCGCCCAACCACTGCTCCGACCGGGCCAAGTTTCTGTTTTGAAGCGGTTCAAGGCCGGTACCACCCCGGTTGTTCAGACAGCTTCTCCATGATCGGTACAACCGGCCCAACCTCCGGTACAACCGCCCTCCAACGCCCAGGACGCCTCCAGGAAGTGGTACAACCGCCCAAGCGGTACAACCGGTGTTGTGACCGGTACAACCGCCCCCATATGCGCAGTCATGACTCATGTACCCCCACTTACCCCTTGGACTATATATACTCGTTCCCCACTTCGTTTCTAGGGTTAGCAATGGTTTAGCTCAAAGATTAGTTGAGCATTGCTCCTTCCATATACTTCTCCTAGGAGATTGCGACCTCCACGTGTGAGAAGATCTTATGGATGTCAAGGCCCCTATCTAGGGAAGATCCCTAGTGGATTCAAGGCCTCATCTCCCTATGGGATTTGGGATGAACTCTACCATGTATCCTCTTTCCCTTTGTTGTTCTTGTACCCTTGTGGATCTTGTGTGGATGTGAGTATAGTGGATGTGTGATTGGACTTGTTTTGAGTGTTCCTCTTGTGATTTCCCCCTCGTGTTCTTCGTGTTCTTCGTGTTCATTCACAAATCTACCTCCAATTCGTGAAAGATCGACGCACACGGGCGTGCCCCGTATCAAGTGGAAGTCAAGTATGTTCCCAACCCTGCCCCCTCAAGCCCCTCAGGTTAATTGTCTGTCGGGAATTGAGTTGGATCAAGTGCCAGTGGTATGTGAATACCCGGATGTATTTCCTGATGAGCTGCCCGGAATGCCTCCTGACCGCGACATCGAGTTCATCATTGAGCTAATGCCCGGAGCAGGACCCATCTATAAGAAGCCCTATAGAATGGGATCCGAAGAGTTGGCTGAATTGAAGAAGCAACTGGCAGAACAGCTCAGAAAAGGATTCATTCGCCCTAGTGCCTCTCCTTGGGGATCACCTGTTCTATTTGTGTCAAAGAGGGACGGAACTATCCGACTCTGTGTCGATTACCGTTCTCTCAATGAAGTCACAATAAAGAAAAAGTACCCACTTCCTAAGATTGAAGACCTGTTCGATCAGCTGAATGGAGTGAAGGTGTTTTCCAAGATCGACCTCAGGTCAGTGTACTACCAGTTGAAGATCAGGCCCCAAGACATTCCGAAGACGGCGTTTGTAACCCGGTATGGCCTGTATGAATATACGGTCATGTCATTCGGGTTGACCAATGCCCCTGCCTACTTCATGTACCTCATGAACAAGGTCTTCATGGAGTACTTGGACAAGTTTGTTGTCGTCTTCATTGATGACATACTCGTCTTTTCCAAGTCGGAAGAAGAACACGAGCAACACTTGAGATTGGTCCTAGACAAGCTTCGAGAGCACCAGCTTTATGCCAAGTTGAGCAAGTGTGAGTTCTAGCTGCATGAAGTTGAATTCTTGGGTCATGTATTGACTGCAGAAGGATTGTCGGTGGATCCTGCCAACATCGAAGCCGTGACTGAATGGCAATCCCCAACCAATGTGAAGGAAGTTAGAAGCTTCCTCGGACTCGCGGGATATTACCGCAAGTTCGTCGAAGGATTTTCGAGCATTGCCCGACCCATGACTTAGCTTTTGAAGAAAGACAAGAAGTTCGAATGGACGCCGAAGTGCGAAGAAAGCTTCCAAGAGCTCAAGAAGAGATTGACCACAGCCCCAGTTTTGGCCACCCCCGATATTCACAAGGAGTTTGTGATATATTGTGATGCATCGAGAACCGGGCTTGGAGGTGTTCTGATGCAAGAAGGAAGAGTCGTAGCATATCTATCCAAACAGCTACGTCCTCATGAAGAGAACTACGCTACTCATGATCTTGAGTTGGGAGCCGTAGTTCATGCCTTGAAGACATGGCGACATTACCTTCTGGGGAAGCGATGTGAGATATACACAGACCACAAGAGCTTGAAGTCTATTTTCACTCAAAAGGAATTAAACATGAGGCAGCGAAGATGGTTGGAGTTGATCAAGGACTATGACCTCAGTGTTCAATACCACCCTGGAAAGGCTAACGTGGTAGCAGATGCCCTGAGCAGGAAGGCATGTTCCTTGAACGCCATCATTAAGGAAAGGCTACCCGCCCTGTATGAAGAACTTGAAAGCTTCGGCTTGGAACTAGTTGCACCTGGATTCCTAGCCAACCTCGAAGCAAAGCCTACCTTGATGGATGATATTAAGGAAGCTCAGAAGGGACACGAGAGCATCGAAGGCATCAAGAGGAAGATCAAGGTAGGCAAGGCCCCAGGATTCTCAGTGGATGAACAAGGAGTTGTATGGTTCGGGAAGCGCATCTGCGTACCCAACGAAGGGGAGCTTAAGAACTTGATCTTGCAAGAAGCTCATGACACTCTGTATTCCATCCACCCTGGAGGAACCAAGATGTACCAAGACCTCAAGGCAAGATTCTGGTGGCATGGCATGAAACGGGAGATAGGCACCTTTGTTGCTAAGTGTGACATATGCCAGAGAGTCAAAGCTGAGCATCAGTGACCCGCTGGACTATTGCAACCTCTGAAAGTGCCTGAATGGAAGTGGGACAAAGTCGGGATGGACTTCATCACCGGATTACCTAGGTCAAGCAAAGGACATGATTCCATCTGGGTCATTGTCAATCTCCTGACCAAGGTAGCGCACTTCATTCCCGTCAAGACCACCTATCATGGAAGCCAGCTGGCAAACCTCTACATCAACCGCATCGTGAGTCTTCACGGAGTTCCAAAGGAGATTGTGTCAGACCAAGGAACCCAGTTCACCTCAAGATTCTGGAAGAAGTTTCAAGAAGTAATGGGAACCAAGCTCTCCTTCAGCACTGCTTTTCACCCCCAGACCGGTGGGCAGACAGAGCGAGTAAATCAGATACTCGAGGATATGCTCTGTGCTTGTGTTCTGGCGTACGGAGCCAAGTGGGAGGACTGCCTGCCATTTGCTGAGTTCTCCTACAACAACAGCTATCAGTCAAGTCTTCAAATGGCACCATTTGAGGTGTTGTATGGACGCAAGTGCCGTACTCCCCTCAACTGGTCGGAAACCGGGGAAGGACTAGTCTTTGGGCCAGACATTCTCCGCGAAGCAGAAGAGCAAGTTCAACTCGTCCGAGAGCGCCTCGAGACCGCCAAGACAAGACAGAAGAGCTTCAACAATGGAGATCATGTCTATCTCCGAGTCACACCTCTCAAAGGAACCAAGCGTTTCCACGTCAAAGGAAAGCTTGCACCAAGATACATCGGCCCCTTCAAGATCACCACAAGACGAGGAGAAGTTGCCTATCAACTAGAGCTACCTTCCGAGCTAACAGATGTGCACAACGTCTTTCACGTGTCACAACTCTGGAAGTGTCTTCAAGTACCCAACCGCCCCGACCTCTACAAGGACATCGACCATCAAGCCATCAACCTTCAGCCAGACCTCACTTATCGTGAGAGGCCAATTCACATTTTGGATGAAGTGGAGCGTTGCACCCGAAGCCGCACCATCAAGTACTTCAAGGTTCAATAGAGCAACCACACTGAAGCTGGAGCCACCTGGGAGCGTGAAGACTATCTTAGATCCGAGTTCCCTTATCTTTTTAGCGCTTAGCCTAGGAATCTCGGGGACGAGATTCTTGTAAGGGGGGGTAGGTCTGTCACACCCTGTGTTTGTATCACTTTGCTATGCTTGGATTTACAAAATTTGGAACCAATTAAAACTTTTTGAGTGCATGCTTGTTTGAAATGTTGCTTGTTTGCTTGTTTGGTTAATAGTGTTTGGCACTCTTAGGTTCTGCTCCTCTCTATACTCATCTTCCTTGATCCAAACATCTTTCCCGATGATCATGCCATGTGAATAGTACCCAAAACTATTTTTATCAAATATTATTTTGGCCAAAAAGGATTTATTCAAATTAGGTTTTCAAAAACCCCTGAATTGAGGGTTGTACTACAAGTCCTCAAATTGGGTGGATCCTTTTTCCACAAAGACCTTATTTGATACATACTATATATAAGACTTCCAAAAACCACCAAATATTAATTTTAAAGATTATTTTACTATTTTATTTAAAGGCTTTTTTTAAGGCCAGAAATGGTTTTTCATAGGGAAAAAATATTTAAATGCTTTAAAAATAATTGAGAAAATTTAGGGGAACTCAGTGGACATATATTTTCCATATATATGAGTTTCAACACATGGTCATGTTCAACATAATGGGCAAAACCCTCCAAAACCCTTTCTGCTTAAATCAAGCTTTTGAAATATTTCTATAAGAAGTATTCTCAATAAATTCCAGGAAAATTCTAGCAAGTCACACATGACATATGTGATGATCTTGCAAAGTTTCATCTCAATACCAATTGATTTGCTTCACCAAAATATTCCAAAACCATTCCTGTCCAGAACCAAATTTGAGCAACTTTACATTGTGAAGTTTCTTCCCTTGACCCCAAACTTTGTGGGCATGTTTTAAACCCCAAATAATGATACTGCACCACATAGTGGATTTGGGGGAAGTGAAATGCATGCCTAGATCTACAGAAATCTGATTCTGTTGATTTCTAGGGTTTTACAAAGTTACATTGTGAACTTTCTTCAATCAAGCTCAAACTTGGTGATCAACCCTAATTCTAAACACCATTTGACCCTGTCAAATCTTATGGCAAGCAAAGCCCATTTGCTTGCCCTAATCACCATCAAACACCTTCTGCCAGAATGGTAAAACCTTTGTTGACCCCCTTCTACTGTTCTCCTTGAGTTCAAATTTTTACCACAGCTTACTAGCATTGCACTTCACCTCCAGTAACTTTCTCTGGCCAAGACTCAATGTGTAAGTGGGGTAAAAACCCATTTTTCCCTTCTGGATAGAAGGAATCTGCCTCTCCCTCCACCCCTCTCTCACCCCAGTGGGTCACCAGGGCATCCAATGGGAGATTCCACTAGTCTAGACCCCCCTTGTACCCCTAGACACTTGTGGCCATGGACAAGACGCCGTTGGCATGCCGTGGCATGCCAAACGGGCGCTCTGGAGCGCGCTACAGTGCGCTCCCTCACTGTAGCCACGCCCATCCCGAGCCACCCGACCACCTTGGGATGCGGGGCCTTGTCCCCTGGACCCCCTCGACGTCCGCACCCTCCCTGCCTGTCGGCCCTCTCCCCCCTCTCTTTCCAGCGTCTCCCCTCACACGCGCCGCGGCCGCCCGATTCGGCCAACCATGGGGCTCGCACGCGCGCGCGTTCTCCCGCCTCCTCTCTCCTCTCCCTGGACGTGGACGTGCTCCACAAACACCCCAGACACGCCCACTCTTCCTCCCGGGCCCTCTGGCCTCGGCCTCATCCTCACCGGCGCACGAGCGCACGGTGTGCCGCCGCTTCCCTATAAAGAGGACACCCCCGAGCTCCCTCTCCCCTCTGTTCGCTCTCTCTCATCCCCAATCGGCCACCCTAAGCACCCGCTTGAGCTCGCGAGCCCCCTGTGCCCGGATAGAACCAGGGATCCGCCGCCTCGGGTCTCCGCCGATCTCTAGGTAGCAAGCCCCTCCGGCCCTCCTCCTCCTTCCGTTGGTCCTCCCTCACCCATCTGATCAGGTTCCCCCTCCTCCCCGTCCATTTTGCAACACGGGACGGCCCCGGTGATGGGCTCCCGAATTTCCTCCGCCACGGCCTCCTCGCCGCCGGCGACTCCGGCCACCCCCGCCGCTCCTTCGACCTCCAGGAGAACGGCGGCTGGACGCTGAGTCCATTCCCGCGCTCGCCTTCCATTGCCATGGACGGAGCTGCCGCCGGTGAGCTCCTCCTCCTTCGGTCCCGAGGTGGGAGAAGGTCCCGACAGGGGGACCCCACCTGTTGGCCTCCTCCTCACCTCTCCCTCTCTCCTTGTGCGGCTGACGCCAGAGGGCCGCCTGTCGGGTTTGAACCCAGACGGCGCGCGCGCGCCCCGGCTGGCCCAGGCCTGGCTCGGCCTGAGGCCGGCCCAACTGGGTCTGTTCTGGCCCAGTTGGCTCTGAGGCCTTTTTCTTTTTCTTTTTACTCCAGTTTTTCCAAAAATTTCACTGAATTTAAAAAAACTCCAATGCCAAATATTTTTCCACCATAATTCCTGTAATATTCTGTAGAATTTAACAGTGCCACTTGTGTAATTTTGTGAAGATGTTTTATGTAATGATTCTATTAAAACCTAGTTTTTAATATTTTATTGCCTCTATTTAAATAGTTTTCAAAATGTTTTTCACAACAAAACCTTAGACAAACATTTTTAGAATAGCTTGTAGTATTTATCAGTGTGGGGTAACATTTTAGAAGTAAAGTTTGTGCTCTGTTTTTGTTGTGATGCTTATTATTACCTTTATTTATCGCGACGATAGATTGTGCTGTTGACGAGGGAGTTGGACCCGAAGACTTTGAAGACCCCGAAGAGTTTGTTTAGCCAGGCAAGCAGCCCTTTGACCATGACTAAGAAACCTCTTATTGCATGGCATATAGCACATTATTTCTTGATGATGATCATGTTGATGTGGTATCCCCTTCGGTGGGATGCCTCCGATACTTTTATTGTTGATACTTGCATCGTGCATAACCCTACCTCCTTATGAGGGTTGTGCGGGTGGGAGTAGTTAAGATGCTTAGTAGATGCTACGCAAATGTGGGACGGGAGTATGCATGGTGTTGGAAACCAGAAAGTTTTCAAAGACTTTACGAAAACCCCGTCGGGTGCCACTAATGCCCGAGGGAGATGATGTTGAGCTAGGTAACCACTTGATAAAGAAGTGGTGTACCGGAGCAAGTGAGTGTGTGTGCTTTCGAAAACAGATTAGATTTAAGATTTGTCAACCGTCCCAACCTTACATGCACAACCACGACACCCCTTATGGGACGGGGCTTTGTTGACTACTTTGATGGGTACTAGCATAGAGCCCGCATTACTAGTGGCGGGAGTGACGTGGTCACTCTCGATACGGGGTCATGGCGGTAAGGATGATCATGCGTTGTCTTCACAGGCACCGGGCACACCGTTGGTCCCTGCATGGATGTTACTTGTGATGTACATCATGTGGGCTGGGTACCAATCGAGTGGACTCTTTGTTTAGTATCGTCAGGGGAAAGGCAATGTTCGGGTACTTACCTCGGGTATGGACAATACCGCGAGTCGTGGCTTGACACGGAAGTTCCCCGAGTCTTGTGGGTAAAGTGTGCAACCTCTGCAGAGTGTAAAACTATTCGAATAGCCGTGTCCACGGTCAAGGACAGTTGGGTGGTGCTGCTTAAACTATGTCCTGAGTTTTCATAAACTTGGTGTAAGTGTGTGGTTAACAAAGATGGAATACTCGAGCCAAGTCGGATGACTTGACATAGTGATTGATCATGAGATGATCAGACCTTGATTATATTGATATCGGTAACCTGTTCGTTCGGATACTTGTATCCTCATGATGCATGCTTTGATTAGTTATCTTGATCATGTCATTACACTCAAAATTAGCTTTCCACAAAACTTACCTAATTAGTGCTATATCATGCATTGTTTTACCTTGTTCCAAAACTTGGGTTGCTTGCGAGTACATTCAAAGTACTCATCTGGTTATTTAATTGGCCAGGCATAGAAGAGCAGGAATATGATGAAGAGTTCGTTGGAGACGAACATGCAAACTAGGACGCTTCCCAGTCAGAATGCCTGTAGGTTTAAGGCAGATGGCATGGGTTCACGCTTCGATCAAGATTTCTGCTGCTTGTTATGTTTAAGTGTTTGGCCCTTGCGGCCCTATCTATGTAAGACTTGACCTTCATGGTCTTTATTTGTGTATAAGACGCTAAATGTGGATGTAAGACTCTTGTTATTCAGCTTCTGTGTGTTCAGTGAGCATTGATCTTTGGGATCATTGTACACGTGCATTGGGTAATCACTACTTATGAGTCGGGGTCCCCACAATAACCTTTGTCGAGCAGCTCCTGTACTTGACGCACAATCTCTGATAGAGGCGAGGGTCCCGATCTTTCGATGAGATGATAACTATCCATTTGGTGGAGACGACTTTGACGATCTGACTACAAACGTGCATGACGTTGCGCCTTAGCAATCGCTAAACCAACTCCAAGAGGTTATTGACCACGCCGGTGCACGATCAACCTGACCACGAAGGTCTATTCCTGCAAGCAATCGAAGAACAAGCAAGAATATGATAAAAGCAATCTGAATATTGCGAATATGGATGAAGTATTGATCAAGTGTAGATGCAAATGACCTCAAGTGTGATAATGACAATGACCAATGGGAGCAGGTGGTGGAAATTGATGGATGGTGGTGGGCGAGAATGGAAGGGATGACGGCGGCGTGGTGGTGGTATATGGCAGCAGCGATGAACATGGTGCGACGGCGGCATGACAACTTGTGAACAGAACTCGAAACTCTAAAAGACTAGACGCTAAGACCAGCAACTCGACACGATGATGCAACCGCAAATTCAACTATGCAAACACTAAAAAGAAAATTGCAAAGGCTCAGACTAGCTTGGACAAAGGATGGATAGATCTAACTTTTTTGGTGGCTTTTTCTTAGACAATAGGTAAGAAAAATAAATCTAATCTAGGGATAACTGGAAATTCTCACCGAGCAACCTGAAAATTGATACCACTTAATAGAGGCGAGGGCCCCGATCTTTCGATGAGATGATAACTATCGATTTGGTGAAGACGACTTTGACGATCCGACTACAAACGTGCACGACGTTGCGCCTTAGCAATTGCTAAACCAACTCCAAGAGGTTATTGACCACGCCGGTGCACGATCAAACTAACCACAAAGGTTTACTCTTGCAAGCAATCGAAGAACAAGCAAGAATATGATAAAAGCAATCTGAATATTGTGAATATGGATGAAGTATTGATAAAGGTGGGGTTTCGAAAGCAGTCTTGGTCTGGTCGTTGGACACAAACGAAGTACACGAAGTTGCAATGGCTAACTTTTTTAACTAAACAAAACCCAAAGAAAGAGTTACTAGATTGATCTACTTATATAGGAGCAAGGGGTGGCGGCCAAGGAGGTGGGAGGATGTCCCAAGGCAGCCTAAAACTAACCCTAGGTCCTACAAGGCCGATGGGCCCAAGTGGAGGTGATGCAACACCTTTGGACTTGTAGTTTGACTCGGATTCTGCTGCAACGTCAGATTGTTTCGTCAATATCTCCATGCTCCGGACTAATTTTAAGGTGATTCCAATTGTCTGGAACGCATATGAAATCTAGTTTCCCACAAAAAAAGAATCACCCAATTCCGAGTACGGATGAAAAAGTTCTTGGGGTTTTGAGACAGGTGTGTTTGTGCAGTCCAAATCTGAGTCGAGAACGTGAGAGACTTGGACTCTATCATCTCTTGGGCTAAAAGTGACGTGAGAGAACTTCTTGAACAACACCTAATTATTTCTTTTGACGTGAGAGGACCTCTTTAATAGCACCCAACCATTTCCTCTTCCTTTGTCATCACACGTGGTTCATACAAGTGTTCGGCCATTCTGCATTTAGGCATAAAATAAAAATAGGTGAAGTATTTTTGTTCCAGATAACATAAATAAATTATTGCATAATTCTTATAAGAAATAACCTCACAAATATGCACGTATGCAATATATTTGGTCGTATCCAAGGTAGTCATGTCCTCATTATCCTCCCCTTCTTGAAAACAAAGCTGTCCTCGGCGTTGCTTAGTCTGAAATGTGGCTAACAAAAGAGACAAGGTGTACATGTTGTATATGTATATGTCCTCTATTTTTATTGATCTTAGTTGTGGCACATGTGACACGTTTATACAAGAGCACACTTGAAATGTCATGTAATATAAAGCCAAAATATTATCACAAGAAGTAGAAGGCATGAAAATATTGCAACTCAGTTTGCACATATAAGTGAAGTCCTTATTCATATCAAAAAAATGGCAATGTTCATCATTAAACCATCCCAACATTGGTAAATAAACTTGAATTATTCCAAATTTAGATGCTACAACATGCTTAAATAAGCAAACATGCAACATGTCATTTGACACAGAATCATCACCAAAATTGGAGGTCATATCAAAATGATTAAACAGTGGCAGAATTATTTTCAAACATATTTGATCCAAATTTGATTTATTCCCTGATTCACGTGGTTCTTTCTGATCAACAGTTAATTCAATGGGTGCACTCAAAATTGTTGATATATGATCACATGGCAAAGTCAAATCATGAACATAGTCCTCTAAAATAGGTGGTGTGATCAAAGTAATGGGTAGCTCATCACATGGTACATTAGAATTGACAAGGCATTCTGATAGAGGCGAAGTTGTCCCTGTCTTTCGATGAGATATGGCTATCGTTTATGATAGAGTCGACTTTGACGATCCAACTACGAACGTGCGAGGACGTCGCGCCTTAGCAATCGCTAAACCAACTCCAAGAGGTTATTGACCACGCCGGAGCACGATCAACCTAACCACGAGGGTCTGTTTCCTGCACGCAAACAAAGAACAAGCAAGAAAACTAAGTGATATTGCGAATATAAGAGGAAAGCTTTATTGATGACCAAAAAATTTGCATACGCGCATATTTGTGAGGTGATTTCTTATAAGAATTATGCAATAATTTATTTATGTTATCCGGAACAAAAATACTTCACCTATTTTTATTTTATGCCTAAATGCAGAATGGCCGAACACTTGTATGAACCACGTGTGATGACAAAGGAAGAGGAAATGGTTTGGTGCTATTCAAGTTGATGTAGGGTGGAACCCTAACGGTGTCGATCTTTCACGATTGGAGCGGATCCCGCGAAGAACACGAAGAACACGAGAGGGGAAAACGAGAGTAAACACTCAAATAGACAAGACACAATCACACATGTGCTAAATCCACATACATACGGAGAGATACACGATCCAAATCCAACAAAGGACGATACGAACGGTAGCTAGTTCATCCCAATCCGTGAGGAGTTGAGGTCTTGATGATCTAGATGATCCTTCCCACGATGGGGGTCTTGAATCCCTTGGGATCTTCTCCAATGGAGGTCTTGAACTCCAATGGAGTGGTCTCTCTCTCTCTCTCAAGAGGAGGAGTGGTAAAGGAGCAAAGCTCAACTATGAATGAGCTATCACTTTGCTAACCCTAGAAATGGGGAGGGGAAGGTCTATTTATAGTCTAAGCCACGAAGGGGTAAGTGGGAGAGAGATACAAGGCCAAAGGCCCGTCTGCGCACAGGCAGTGTCGGACGTCCGACAATTGTCGGTCGTCCGGTCGCTCGCGGGGGTCCGGACGTCCGGAGGGCGTCGGACTTCCGACGTTTCTTCTCTGGACAGGTGTTGCCGGATTTCCGGTCGGCGTCGGTCGTCCGGTCACTGGTACTTGTCGGACGTCTGGTAGTCGTCGATCGTCCGGCCGCTGTAGCACTCATCGGCTGTAGCTCTTCTGGCTGGCCTGGGCGTGGTCGCGTCGGACGTCCGGTGGCTGTAGCTTTGTTGCAGCTCCGTCTTCTTCCGTCTTCGCTTCCACGCTTCCCTCGCGGATGGTGTAGGCGTTCCTTGGCGCTTGCACTCCTCGTCGTCGTCCGTGAAGCTCCGGTAGTACCTATGCATGCACACGAGAGGAATGTCAAGTAGTATACCATCCTCGAAGGGGTCAAGTGAACACGTGTAAAGGAGATGATTCACCTTTGTGTATGCGAAGTAGATGTCACACGTGTCACTTGCCAAACGGACTCTTGACATGGTGATGTCCGTAGGATGCTCCGCATCATCCCCTCCCCCTTGGAAAAGATCCGTCCTCGGATCGAAAACCAAATCACCATGGGAAAGAGATGTCGACGCCGTGTAGAAGTGGACGATCACCAAACACTCTTCATCTTGAGGCTCGAAATGGGCACACTCCAATGTCGCACCGTCTTGTGATTCCTTCAAAAGGAGCAAGGACAACAAACACTTGGAAAAACAAATGTGGTTAGCGTGAGTGCAAAACCAAACATTCAAGTTGTGATTCACCCAACAAGTGTAGTCATCAAGCGTAGCATAACATGGCATGTAAGCATATTAAGTGAGCACAAGCAAAGTCATCATGGAAACAATCATGCAAAGGTGAGGTGAAGATGCTAATGCGTGTGACAAATGAACAAGCATCTACCTCAATGTCATAGCAATCATGCACAAAGTGCTCAACAAAAGGTCTATGGTAGGCATAGGAATCATTCACAACACCAAATAAAATGAAGTGTCTAAACACATGGGTCGAATGCAAGACAAACCAAGCATAAGGTGCACATGGTGTAGTGAAGATAGTGTGGCACTCAACACAATAGAAATAGCAAGTGTTCATCATGTGTGAGGCAATCAAGTCAATCATGTGACAATTAATGGGACATGGCATATGTGAAGTGATGACATTGTTGCAACCAAGCATATTATAGGAGCAAGTAATGCACAAGTCGGATGCAACACACAAGGCATATATATCATGAGGCATGGAAATTTGAAAATGGGAAGTCGAAGCAAGATCGCTAACATGTGCGCAATCAAGTAGTCCAGGATGACCAATAAGTCTCATGATGCAAGCAACACAAGTAGGATGATCCACAATATCCATGCTCAAGGTTTTGGGGTTCTCGAAAGAGAAGGATATCACCTCAAAAGTGTGTCCTTGTGCGTCCTTCACAATGCCGAAGCACAAGCAAGTGCGATGTAGACGCGAGTCGGTCGAAAGTGGCTCGCTCTCAAGAGCTCGAATGGTCAACTCACGTGAAGTAGAAGTTGACACGGAGTCGAACGATCCTACACATGCACACAACCAAGCAAAGAACATATGTGCACGGTAGATAAACACATCATCCATCATGATGGTTCTCTTCTCTTGCACAAAACCATTAGAAGCAAAAGTGCATGAATAATATGATGCAACAATGGATATATTCATGGCACTAGGCATATGGTGCAAAGAAGGAAGACAAGCATGCTTCACATGAAAGATGGCAAAAGCTCCAAATATATGGGAGAAAGCTATGGGGGCAATCTCATTAGCAAGACTAAAAGCATTGTTGCACTCAATACAAGGCAATTCATCTAGCATGAGAGAAGCAACATATGTAGCAATCATGTGTAAAGCAAGGCAATGGTTGCCATCAACCGCATGAAACGAGCAAGTATGAATCATCGGTGATGCAACAAGGCAAGCAATCATAGTAAGCATGTCGTGCAAACTAGTGGAGCGAAGATGCAACGCACTAGAGGAAATCATGGCAATCATGTCATGTGAGCAAATAGTAGGCCTAGGCAATGCACATGACATATCGTAAGCACGAACACAAAGCAACATCAAAGTATCATCATAGGCATGGGGTACATAGCAAACATGGCAATAACAGGTGACATCTCCACCAAGCATGCAAACACACATACAAGTACTAGAATCATGTGTCATGTGAGATGCAAAGCATGGGTCACAAATGCATGGCAAAGGCATAGAAATGAGCATATCATGCAAAGTGAACATGGCAAGATGGGCATAGAATATGTAATGGACAATAACCCATAACCATGTGAGGGCCATGTAGAAGAAATGCGCGAAGTCATTGCACGATGGGAGCGGTGGGAATGATAATCCACGGGATCCCAAATCATCATTGCTCTCTAGAGCTCGTTTTGTCAACTCTTGCGCTTGCGAGGTCGACGAGGAAGCATGTGTACCTACACAACATGGGGACAAACGAAACAAAGTGTGTGCGTGATAAAGGTACACATCATCCATCATGATGTGTATGTGCACGTGAGAGTTAGCACAAAACAAGCAATGCTCAAAGAAATTTGAGGCATGGTATATGAACATGTCATCCATCATGAAAGAATAGTTGTTATGTATAACACGATGGGGACACAAATTTAGCATGCAAGTATATGTCATAGCAAGATCAAATTCATTCATGGGGAGAATATTGTGCACGCCATTATTGGGATCATGCAATTCATAGGATGGATCAAAATCTCCTAACATGTATGAGGAAACTATGGGGGTCTCCTCATGAGCAATAGTGGAAACATCATATGGAGAATATGAACAACATCCAAAACAAAGCATATCCGAAGCTAGGTGGTCATGGCAGGGCATATGAGAAAAATGATGCAAAGGGAGCATATCAATATCATCACAAGAAAAGCAAATGCCAATAACCATGGGCTTGTCATCTATGCCATAAGTGCAAATTGGGTTCAATTTAATGGCATACGCATAGTTACTACGATGAGATTGCAAATGGGACATATGGTTGATCTCATGCATAGCATATGACAAGTCAAGCGGGTTGTCAAACATGATGTGACCGAGAGAATTATCACAAGAAATTCTATGCAACATGGCATCACAACTAATAGACTCCACATGGCAATCATCAAACTCATCATAAATTGGTAAATCATCGCATGGGGAAATCATACTAGTATGAAGCATGGTAATAGGAGGATCGACATCATGCAAGAAATCAATGTCCACTAGTGGGACAAGAGCATCACCTTCACCTATGTTACCTTTGTGATGGAACCAAGACCAAATCGTGGTCATGTTCATCGTGATGGAACCATGTGGGGGTGCATCATAGTCCACCATGGCCATCGTCTTGTCCAAAGGAAGGACGAAGTCGTCGAAGATCGGGGCGTCGTCGTATATGGGACCTAGCACCAAATGAGAAGACACAAGAGAGGTAGAGGGTAAGTCGTTAGAAATAGAAATGGCCTCAAATGCCCTAACAACTATCTCACTCTCTCTATGTGGTGGCTCACTCACTCCCTCAAAATAGGTGCACTCAAACTCACATATGGTGGAGTCACTCGTCTCACTCAAGTGGTGGGGGTTGTGGCTCTCCTCACATGGGAATTGAAGCATCTCATCATATATGGGGCTAGTGGTGAACTCGCTCTCACTCTCAATATGGTGGCTCATGTCGTTCAACTCATCTCCAAACGCCGCCGTGGTCGAAGGGAAAATCCCATGCTCAACCATCTCATCACCGTCGCCATGGATGAAGGCCGAAGATGGCACATCATCACTCTCGCCTCCAAAGATGGAAGCATCTTCCTTGCTCGCCACCTTGTCGCTCGCCTCCAAATCTTGTTCCTTGAGAGGCTCCGTAGTCGTAGTCGTCATCGCGCCGTCTTCAAAAAGAGTCATGGTAGACTCGGCATCGTCAATGCCACAAAGAGGGATGACGGTGAAGTCGAACTTGGGAGCATCGTCTTGGAGCTCGTTGGGCTTGGACATCGTGGTGGTACTATCCTCATGCTCGCCATCTTGGAGCTTGGTCGTCGTGAAGTGTGCTTGGGGTAGAGAAACCTTGGCCTTCATGTGTTCTTGTTCGGCCTTGAGAGCACCAAAGTAGATGTCGTTGAGGGACTCGTAGTTGTCGAGGAAGATAGTCTTGGAGATGTCGTTGTTCAATCCCATCATGAAGTAGAACTTCATCCAAATGGGGTCGTCCACGCCGGCTCATCGCAAGGCTTTCTTCATCTCCTTGAAGTACTCGTCGAGGGACTTGGATCCTTGGATGGTGTTCTCCAATTGGCGTTGAAGATGTTCCGTGTAGGTGAAAGGCACAAATTCTCGCCGCATCGCTTTCTTCGTCTTAGGCCAACTCATGTTGAAGCTCTTCGAAGGTGTGTGAAGCCACCATGTCGACACGTAGTCGTGGAAGGTACTTGTGGCGCACTTCACTTGATCTTCGGAGGGGACTTGATGTAGCTTGAGGTAGTCGTCCATCTTGCGTTCCCACTCGAGATACTCCTCGGGGTCTTGAGTCCCATAGAAAGGAAGCTCGTGGTCGGTGTCGAGGTCATAGTAGCTCGTGGAAATCACGGACTTGAGCTTAGGGAGCTTCTCTTGAGCGTAATCTTGAGGTGCTTGTTGGCGAAGATGCCGTATGTCCAAAGGCGAAGATGCCTTGAAGTCGCTTGGCGAAGATGCCAAGGTAGATGGTGAAGTCGTGGAGCGGTGGTTGGTGTTGAGCTCTTGACCTTCACGTTCTCGTCGGTGATGGTGTCGATGCCGATGTGACCTTGCCGGAGATGGTAGCTCGGAAGCATGTGCACTTGAGCGTCTTCTCGAAGATGAGGGAGACCTCTTGGCGGTCTTGATGAGGGCTATGAGCTCCTCCTTGTGAGCTTGCATCTTGGCGTCGATGAAGTTTTTCGTGGCACCGAACTCGTCGTTGTTGGTGTAGACCGAAGTAGATGGGCGTTGCCTATCCATCATGCTCAAGCAAAAATGTGAGTGGAAGAAAGGAAAGAACTAGAGCAAATGTACCTTATCCAATGTTGAAGATGGATCAATGATCACTCAATAATGTATTATGGAAGTAGCACAATTGGTACCGGATCTTGTCTATTCTCACACCTACACAAGTAAAGCTTATGGAGTAGCTTGGTGAGGATAGTGGCACAAAAATTTGATGCAATTGTTAGTAAGAGTCAATAATGTTGAAAGAGATTCACAAATTCGCAAATGAAACAAGTAGACCAATAGCAATGAATGACACACAGAAACGCACACACGGATAGATAAATGGGGTCGTGCAACCAAGGAATGAGCTCAAAATGTGTTATCCACGGAAAATGCTCTTGTTGCACAACGCTAGAGAGACGCTAGCACGATTTCTCAATAGGCGGATATGAACTTGTGCACAACCTATAAAAACAAAACGTGTCGACTTCTATCCCAAGTATGCTATGTATGTATGGTTCCCGGTGTCGCGCACACGATGATTCAAGATGATCAATGATGGCAGTTTTATATGCAATGTGGTATGATGCTATGGCTATTGCTCACAAGCTCTTTGCTTTCTCTTTCTTTTTGCTTAAAAGCTTTTTTTTTTATATGGCCACTTATGCACAAACCAAGATAGCAAGTGTGTATATGCGGGAACAAACTTGTGACACAAGAGATGATACTATGATACCAAGATGATACCAATATGATGTATGTATGCAATGGAAGGTGCGGGTCGATGATCACTAATGTGCACAAGTAACGTTGCCGGCAATACTCAAAGGCTAGTCTCGATAGGCAAGTGACGCAAAATGGGCTAGGGGTTAACAATGCAATGGCAAGGGGAATATACAATGGTGTCGTCGAAGTTACCGTCCCTTGCTTACGGTTGATGGTGTCAAAATGGTGAAGTGGCAATGTCGATGACGACCTCGTGGCGATGATGAGTGGCGGTGTTCTCAATGTCGAACCGTTCCTAATTAGCCGAAACACCTTAGGAAACGGAAAAACCGCAAACTCAAAATCTCAAACGTCAAGTGTCAAATGGGTGAATGTAGCGGAAGAGGTATGGTGGGTGGTCATGCGGAAGGTATAGTGGATGGAGTAGTAACCGTCCCTAAGTAACCGAAACACCTTAGGAGACTCGAGTCACTAATCAAGCAACCACAAATGCTATATGGAGCACAATGGGTTAGGTTGCGGAAGTCGGAGGTGGTATGGCGGATGATATGGTGGAGGGCCTAGGCAAACTTGCCAAATTTCTAAAAATGTGATGGAGTCAAATGATGATGGTGGTATTTTTGTGGGATGGGGGATGTCAATATAGCTACAAAACGAGCTAAAGAACGTCAAAATCGGAGTTCGGATGAATTAGTTATGGCCAAAATAAGATTTCAGCCGAGTCAGTTTTCATAGTGACCGGACGTCCGAGAATTACCGGACTTCCGAGAATTCTTCTCTGTTTCGAGGTGTCGGATTTCCGGTAAGTACCGGACTTCCGGTGGTTCCGGGTGCTCCGGACGTTCGGAAAAGTGTCGGACGTCCGACGAGTCTGGGTCAACTCGGGATTTCAGATCCGAGACGCGTTTTTGGGCGGAAATTGGGGATTTCGGTCTCAAAATTGGGAAGATTTCGAAGATGGAAATGGGGGAAAAGATGGGGAAGGCTAGATCCACTTGAAACACAACGAATCCATGGATCAAAATCAACAAAACATCATCAAACCAACAAATCACAAAAATTTTGGGGGCTATTTTTGGTGGGGATTTTCGAATTTAGGACGAAACAAAGCAAAATCAGGCTAGAAAACGAAGGGGAAGGCTCCAAATTCGTGATCAACGTGGCTCATGATACCAAGATGATGTAGGGTGGAACCCTAACGGTGTCGATCTTTCACGATTTGAGCGGATCCCGCGAAGAACACGAAGAACACGAGAGGGGAAAACGAGAGTAAACACTCAAATAGACAAGACACAATCACACATGTGCTAAATCCACATACATACGGAGAGATACACGATCCAAATCCAACAAAGGACGATACAAACGGTAGCTAGTTCATCCCAATCCGTGAGGAGTTGAGGTCTTGATGATCTAGATGATCCTTCCCACGATGGGGGTCTTGAATCCCTTGGGATCTTCTCCAATGGAGGTCTTGAACTCCAATGGAGTGGTCTCTCTCTCTCTCTCAAGAGGAGGAGTGGTAAAGGAGCAAAGCTCAACTATGAATGAGCTATCACTTTGCTAACCCTAGAAATGCGGAGGGGAAGGTCTATTTATAGTCTAAGCCACGAAGGGGTAAGTGGGAGAGAGATACAAGGTCAAAGGCCCGTCTGGGCACAGGCAGTGTCGGACGTCCAACAATTGTCGGTCGTCCGGTCGCTCACGGGGGTCCGGACGTCCGGAGGGCGTTGGACTTCCGACGTTTCTTCTCTGGACAGGTGTTGCTGGATTTCCGGTCGGCGTCGGTCGTCCGGTCACTGGTACTTGTCGGACGTCCGGTAGTCGTCGGTCGTCCGGCCGCTGTAGCACTCATCGGCTGTAGCTCTTCTGGCTGGCCTGGGCGTGGTCGCGTCGGACGTCCGATGGATCGTCGGACGTCCGGTGGCTGTAGCTTTGTTGCAGCTCCGTCTTCTTCCGTCTTCGCTTCCACGCTTCCCTCGCGGATGGTGTAGGCATTCCTTGGCGCTTGCACTCCTCGTCGTCGTCCGTGAAGCTCCGGTAGTACCTATGCATGCACATGAGAGGAATGTCAAGTAGTATACCATCCTCGAAGGGGTCAAGTGAACACGTGTAAAGGAGATGATTCACCTTTGTGTATGCGAAGTAGATGTCACACGTGTCACTTGCCAAACGGACTCTTGACATGGTGATGTCCGTAGGATGCTCCGCATCACAAGTGGTCCTCTCACGTCAAAGTAAATAATTTGTTGTTGTTCAAGAAGTTCTCTCACGTCACTTTTAGCCAAAGAGAAGATAGAGTCCAAGTCTCTCACGTTCTGGACTTAGATTCGGACTGCACAGACACACCTGTCTCAAAATGCAAATAACGTTTTCATTAGGACTCCAAAATTGGTGATTCTTTTTTTGTTGGAAAGTAGATTTCATATGCGTTGTAGCCCAATTAGAATGACCTTAATATTCGCCCGGAGCATGGAGATATTGACGAAACAATCTGACGTTGCAGCAGAATCCGAGTCAAACTACAAGTCCAAAGGTGTTGCATCACCTTCACTTGGTCCCATGGGCCTTATACGACCTAGGGTTAGTTTTAGGCTGCCTTGGGACATCCTCCTACCTCCTTGGCCGCCACCCCTCACTCCTATATAAGTAGATCAATCTAGTAGCTTTTTCTTTGGGGTTTTGTTTAGATTAAAAGTTCGTCATAGCTGCAACTTCGCGTTCTTCGTTTGTGTTCCACGACCAGACAAAGGCGTCACAGAACCCCACTGTCATCAATAAAGTTTTCCTCTTATATTCGCAATATCCAGATTGCAATTTCTGTTTCTTGTTTGTTCTTCGTTTGCGTGCAGGAAATAGACCCCCGTGGTCAGGTTGATCGTGCTCCGGCGTGGTCAATAACCTCTCGGAGTTGGTTTAGCGATTGCTAAGGCGCGACGTCTTCGCACGTCCGTAGTCGAATCGTCAAAGTCTACTCCACCGAAAATGATAGCCACTATCTCTTCGAAAGACAGGGACAACCTTGCCTCTATCAAGGGGTAGGCCGGATGTCCGGGCTTGGGGGCCGGATGTCCGAGCTGGTGGTGCTGGATCCTGCTCGGTTCTAGCTTGAGCTCGCCGGATTTCCAGGGACGGATGCCGGATATCCGGGGTGGGGCCGCATGTCCGGGTGAGGGCCGGATGTCCGGCGCTTGTAGCTTCGGCTGCTGGTCCTTGGCGCTGGTGCAGTCTCCAGGGGCCGGATGTCCGGGGCCTTGGCCGGATGTCCGGGACCTGGCTGGTGATCTTGCCTTCTTTTGTCGCTCTTGTCCATCCTTCTTCGTGTCCGTCTCCATGGGGGCTTGTCCTTCAATCCGAGAATCTCTGCTTAAGGTAGCATCCAAGTTCCATGAAACTGCAAAGGAGAATCGAATAGGAGAGAAGTCACCTCGTCTTGGATCGCACATGCACGGGCTCTTGTCATAGGGCCCTTTGGAGCTTGCCTTGTAGGAGATGGGTCCATGGGGATGCCCATGGGTTGCTCCGCATCATCTCCCCCCCCCTTGTGAAAGATCCATCCTCGGATCGAGATCTTCATCACCATGGAAAGGGGAAAGATCCTTAACGTTGAAGATGTCGCTCACATCGACTTGTCGTGTGGAATGTCGATCTTGTAGGCATTGTTGTTGTAGCGTGCCAACACCTTGAAAGGTCCGTCGGCTCGAGGAAGTAACTTGGACTAGCGCTCGATGGGGAAGCATTCCTTGTGTAGGTGTAGCCACACAAGATCTCCGGTCTTGAACACCATGGGGTGCTTGTTGAGGTTGCGCTTGTTGGTGACACGTTCCACTTGACGTGCGATCGTGCGCCTTGTATCCTCGTGCATCTTCTTGATGTAGCTTGGCCTTGCACTTGCGTCCATGTTGACGCGCTCCTGGAGTGGTAGAGGAAGGATGTCCAATGGGGACAAAGGGTTGAAGCCATAGACCACTTCGAAAGGGGACTTGCCGGTGGTGGAGTGACGTGCGCGATTGTAGGCGTACTCGGCAATTGGGATGCATTCTTCCCATTCCTTGATGTTCTTCTTGATCAACACGCGTAGGAGAGTAGATAGCGCCCGGTTCGTCACCTCCGTTTGGCCATCGGTTTGTGGATAACAGGCCAAAGAGAATAGTAGCTTGATTCCGAGCTTGGCGCATAGGGTCTTCGAAAAGTAGCTTAGGAACTTGACGTCACGATTCGAGACAATGGTCTTGGGGACGCCATGTAGTCGCAAGATGTCCCTACAAAATAGATTTGCAATATGTGAAGCATCGTCTATCTTATGACATGGAATGAAATGAGCCATCTTGGAAAAGTGATCCACAATGACAAAAACGGAATCATGGCCATTTTTTGTTCGTGGCAAACTGATGTGGAGCATCCCACCATCATCCCCATGAAACCTACACCATCAAACCACCCCCAAGTGGTCCTATGACAAGAGCACGTGCACGCGACATTGGAGCTAAGGTGAACTCACTCCTCTTCGAGTTAGACTTCGATATCAATGGGACTTGGATGCTACCTCACAATGAAACCCTCTGGATACTCAGGTATTAGGGAGAGGAACACGCAAGCGGCCACGAAGACCCCATGCTTGAAAGCCCCAAGAAGGAGTCGCCGCCGAGCTACAACTCTTGGACGACCGACGCCGCTCGGATGTCCGAGACTACCCAGCTGTCGGACGACCGACGCCGCTCGGACGTCCGAGACCCCCCAGCACCCGGACGACCGACACCCCTCCGAAAATCCGTAGTCGGCCGATCAGAGCCGAATCCTCGAAAATCCGAAGGCCTCCGGACGACCGAGCCTCGGACGTCCGACACGTCCCAGAAATCCGCTCCCGCACTGAATCCTCGGACGACCGGCCGCCTCCGGACGTCCGGACCGTCGTGAAGCCTCGGACGTCCGATAGCGTTCGGACATCCGACACCTGTTTGCGCACGGTCTCTCGGGCCTTGGCCCCATGTACCCCCCCCTCTTTCGCCTAAGACTATATAAACACCTCCCCCTCCTCTATCTAGGGTTAGCTTATGTTTAGCATTGGATATTGTTGAGCATAGCTCAATCTACCTCCTTCTCCCACGGAGCTGACCACCTCCTCGAGAGAAGATCCGAGTTGGATGCCAAGGCCCCTTCTAGGGAAGATCCCACAGGATATCAAGACCTCATCTCCATGGAGTGAGATGACTATCGGTTACCTTGTATCGCTTGTTTGACTTTGGATATTTGTATCTTGTGTGCTTGAGTGGATTTAGCGGATGTGTGATCAGAGATCTTCCTTGTGTTCGTGTTTTCTCTTGTGATTTCTCCCTACTTCCCCTCCAAGTGTGAAAAGGTCGACCTACACGGGCGTGCCCCATATCATCTTGGTATCATGAGCCATGTTGATTCACACCTTGGAGTCCCTCACTCCACTTTCTAGCGAAATTTTGTTTCGTTTTGACCTAATTTCGAAAATCCCCACAGAAATAGCCATACCAAATTTTCTTGGATTCGTTGGATTTGAGGAGATTTTCTTGATTTTGATCTATGGATTTCGTTGTGGACAAGTGGATCTAGCTTTCCCCCATCTTTCCCATCATTTTCCACCGCCAAATCGCCGCAATTTTGACTGACATTTTCTTATGGTTCCGATTTCATCGTCTCCGTGGTGCACTGGTCAAACCCGCAGGCCTCGGACGACCGGACGCCGGACGACTGACAGGGCCCGGACGTCCGAGCAACTCTGACGAAGCTGCATTTTTTTTTCAGCCCGAAAATTTTGTTCTATCTACCATCTCTTCCGCATTGTGCCACCGCTATTTCTTCCGCAACCTAGTGCATTTGAGATTTTGAGTCGCGAGCATTGCCACTTCCTAAGGTGTTTCGGATAATTAGGAGTGGTTCTTCATCGACATCGCTGCTCATCATCGCACCAGTTCGTCGCCAACCAACTCTTCATTGATACTACACCGTAAGCAAGGACGGTAACCGCGATGACATTCTTGACTCTACCCTTGTCATTGCATTGTTACCCCGAGCCTATTTGCGTTACTTGCCTATCGAGACTAGCCATTGAGTATTGCCGGGCTACGCTACTTGTGCACTTTAGTGATACATACTCCGCATAGCTAAAATTGCATGCATATACCATCATATCATCTTTTGGGTTACAATAGTACCCCGCATACATAATTGCTATCTTGGTGTGCACGTCCCGCCTTGTGACCATACAAAACATCATTGCAAAAGGAAAGAGAAGCAAAGCTTTTAAGCAAGAGCAAAAGAGCAAAAGAGCAATAGCATTGCAAACTTCGCATAGCATACTTGATCATCTTAGATCACTTGAGCGAGAGACACGTGCCTCATACATACATAGCAAGTCGGGCATAGGAAGACGACACGTTTTATTCATTTTAGGTTGTGCACAAGTGCGTATAACGCCCATTTGAGCAATCGTGCTAGCATCTCTCTAGTGTTGTGCAACGTGAGTGTTTTCCGTGGATTCCACATTTTGGCTCATCCTTGGTTGCACGACCCCAATTTTCTTCCATGTGTGTGTTTCTGTGTATACTCATAGCTATTGATCTACATTGTCTCATTTGCGAGTTTACGAATCTCTTTCAACATTATTGAATCTTATCTTTTGGTTTGCTTGAAATTTGTGCCACTATCCTAACCAAGCTCCTCCATAAGCCTTATTTGTGTAGGTGTGAGAAGGACGATCTTCGGTACCAATTCTACTACTTCCACATTTGCACATTGAGTGATCTTCGATCCATTTTCATACTTGTGGAACGGTAATTGATATTGTCGTCTCATTCTTCCACTTATATCTACTTGAGTGTTGTTATGGATAGGTCAAAAATCCAAAACCCGGCATTTGAGGAGCAAGAAGACGACAAAACCACCTTCGTCACCAAGATGTAATTCTTCGGCGCGCAAAAGGTAATGCGCCAATCGCATGACGTCTTGAACGACCGCATCGAGCAACTCGCCACCGACGTACGCGAATCCGAAGTGCGAACAAGGGACTACCTCGACACCAAGCTCTCAAGCCAAATGGAGGAAATTCGCGCCTTGATGGTCACGCGTGCTTCTTCTACATCTACATCCTCCGGACGGCGCCACTCAAGTCATCACTCATCGGAGTACCCTTCCGACGAGAGTCCACCTCGACCACGTTCTCATCATCGAGATGACCGCTCCGGTCCAAGTTCACACCAAGGCCGCCAATGTCAAGCTTTGGAGAACCCATTCCATGGCAATGTACTATAAGATCAACTTCGCGAGCGTGCTCGACATCACCAACAAGAACAAGAGGCATTGGAACAAGAATGCCAACAACAATGCCGTGAAGAAGAAATACGCCTTCGTGAAGAACAAGCGCTTGAAGCCCAACGTGCACTCCGTGATTCTACTCGTGCGTTGGAGGAACGAAACCGTCAAGAACATCTCGAGGAAGAAGCACTTCTCCGTGAATGACAAGAAAAACTTCATCGACAACGACAAGAAGAAGCCAATCGCCAAGAGGAGCACCAAGAAAGGTGAAACCGTGTGTGTCCACCTCGTCGCCGTCCTCAAGCTCATCTCGACGAACCCGAGCATGCAGACGAGCAAGGCCAAGAACAACGTCAACACGCCCAAGACAATGAGGATCCACCTCCAAGACAAGGATTTCGGCCATACCACCACAATGAAGAACAACGCTTCGGCAAGCTCAAGTTCATAATGCCAAAGTTTTCCGGAAGCAATGATCCCGAAGATTACCTATCATGGGCACTCAAAGTTGACAAGATCTTTCGCCTACACAACTATGATGAAGAGAAGAAGATAGCCATGGATTCACTTGAGTTCAAAGACTATGTCCTTATTTGGTGGGAACAAATGATTGAGCGAAGAAGAGAGAGAGGTGAACCGCCTATCAACACGTGGGCCCAAATGAAGGATCTCATGAGAGCTCGTTTTGTGCCTACACACTATAACCGGGATATCTTCAAGAAGCTACAACAACTCAAGCTAGGTACCAAGTCGGTAGAAGAGTACTATCAAGAGATGGAAATCGCAATGATACGAGCCAATGTCAAGGAAGATGACGAACAAACAATGGCGCGTTTCTTGAATGGCCTCAACTACCAAGTCAAGAAAATCGCGGACTTCCAACAATACTCCAACTTAATTGAACTCGTGCATCAAGCAACAAAGACGGAACGACAAGTGCAAGATGACTACAAGTACTCCAAGTTCTCTTCCAAGACCTACGGTTCAAGTGCTCAAGCTACTACGACCTCGACGCCTTCGACTACGAAATCTACAACACCTACCGGCAACAAGTCAAGCTCCAAGAACAAGACAACTTCGTCAAGCTGACCTACTACAAGCAACTAAAAATCGAGAGCATCATCCTCTACATCAACACCGGATGCTACCGACAAGACAAGCTCCATCAAGTGTTTCACGTGCCAAGGCCGAGGCCACAAGACATATGAGTGTCCAACAAGACGCACCATGATCCTTCAAGAAGATGGCACCTATGACTCTATGAGTGATGGTGAGATGGAAGCTTTGGAGCACGTGGCCATGCATCGTCAAGTCAATGAAGATGACGATTCGCAAATCTTTTGCGACAATGATCCGAGCCCCGCTCTCGTTGTCTCCAAGGTTTTGACGCTTCAACAATAAGAAGACGAGGACCAACATTGCCACATCTTCCACACCAAGGCGGGCATCCAAGGAAAATCCGTCAAAGTCATCATCGACGGTGGAAGTTGCCACAATTTGGCAAGTGAGGACCTTTGTTCCAAGCTACAATTGGTCAAGAAGAAGCACCCTCGCCCCTACAAGGTCCAATGGCTAAGTGATTCTGGCATCCTCCAAGTTGAACATACCGTGGAAGTTTCCATCAAGATAGGAGCTTATGAAGACACTTTGGAGTGTGATGTGGTTCCCATGTCCGTTTGCACCTTCTACTTGGTAGACCATGGAAATTCGACCGTGGCGTCATCCACAACGGTCGGACAAATCACTATAGCTTGAAGATGAAGGGCAAGCAATATGTACTTCGCCTAATGACTCCAAGTCAAGTCATCGCCGACAAAGACGCTTCATCCCATCGTGGAGACAAAAGTGAGAGAGCGATCCACCTAAAAGAGAGTGAGTGCCACAAGCCAAACTTGAGTGACTCCACGATGAGGGACATGAGTGATATAGTTCTTTTAGCCACCAAGAGAGATTTGAGGGATGTGAGTGAGAGCCCATCGACCGCTCTTCACTATGTACTTGTGTGCAAAGATGACGTCGTTCGGACTAACCCTTCACAACATCTTCCTCTTGTGTTATCTAAATTGTTGCATGAATTCCAAGATGTTTTCCCCGATGAGCTACCTCCGGGACTACCACCAAAACGAGGGATCGAACACCGCATCGACCTCATCCCCGGAACACCGCTTCCTAACAAGGCACCCTATCGAGTCAACCCCGAAGAAACAAAGGAGATACAAAGGCAAGTCCAAAAACTCCTACATAAAGGGCATGTACGTGAGAGTTTAAGTCCTTGTGCGGTTCCGGTGATATACTAGTACCTAAGCAAGATGGTAGTATGCGCATGTGTTCCGATTGCCGTCCTATCAATGCTATCACTATTCATTATCGTCATCCCATTCCTCGCCTAGATGATATGCTAGATTAACTTAGTGGTGCCACTATATTTTCTAAGATTGACTTAAAAGTGTTATTACCAAATACGCATACAAGAGGGTGACGAGTGGAAAATGGTGTTCAAGACTAAGTTCGGTCTCTATGAATGGCTAGTGATGCCCATGGGCTTATCCGAAGCACCGGGTACATTCATGCGCGTCATGCATTATGTTTTGCGACCCCTCATAGGATATTGTGTTGTGGTCTGTATTGATGACATTCTTGTCTTTAGCAAGTCTCTTGAGGAGCATGCTACCCACGTTCGAGATGTTTTGCAAATTCTTAGGAAAGAACAACTTTATGCAAACATGGAGAAATGCACTTTTGGTGTTGCAAAGGCCGTTTTCCTAGGATTTGTAGTATCTTCTAAGGGCATTCATGTAGATGACACTAAAATTGATGCTATTAAAACTTGTCCTACACCAACGAATTTGCAACAAGTGCGTAGTTTCCTAGGACTAGCCGGTTTCTATCGCCGTTTTTTCAAAGACTTTAGCACTATTGCATCTCCTCTCCATGCTTTGAGCAAGAAGAATGCACCATTTATTTGGGGTCCTTCCCAAGACACTGCATTCCATGAACTTACAAATTTGCTCACTCATGCACCTTTGCTTGCTTTTCCCAACTTTGATAAAACATTTGAAGTGGATTGTGATGCTAGTGGTAATGGAATAGGTGGTGTGCTTATGCAAGAAAATCGCCCAATTGTGTATTTTAGCGAGAAACTTTCTGGCGCTCAACTTAACTATCCCATTTATGACAAAGAATTGTATGCTTTGGTGAGAGTTTTACATGTGTGGGAACATTATTTGCGACCTCATGAGTTTGTCATTCACACCGACCATGAAACTCTCAAGTACATTAAGGCTCAAACTAAGCTGAACAAACGGCATGCTAAATGGAGTGAAGTTATTGAATCTTCTCCCTATGTCATCAAATACATAAAGGGTAAAGAAAACGTAGTGGCGTATGCTCTTTCCCGCAAATGCATGTTAGTTACTCAACTTGAACTGAATGGCATTGGTTTTGAGCACATCAAAGACTTGTATGAGAATGATGTTTCTTTTGCTAATCCTTACGCTATGTGCCAAGTGAAACCTTGTTGGGAGAACTATTATATGAAAGATGGCTATCTTATGCGTGCTAACAAACTTTGTATACCCGAGTCTACTCTTCGTTTGTTGCTTTTGCAAGAGGCTCACGGTGGAGGACTTATGGGTCACTTTGGACGCGACAAGACGTATGCCACACTATCCAACAAGTACTATTGGCCCAAGATGTTTCGTGATGTTGCACGCTTCACAAACCCTCTACATGCCGCAAAGCTAAGTCTAAAGCTCAATCCCATGGTCTTTACATGCCTCTTCCTATACCTTTCCCACTTTGGGAAGACATTAGTATGGATTTTGTGCTTGGTTTGCCACGAACTAAAAATTGCCATGACTCCGCTTTTCAAATATGGCTCATTTCATTCCATGTCACAAGATAGACGATGCATCATATGTTGCAAATCTCTTTTGTAGGGACATCTTGCGACAACATGGCGTTCCCAAGACCGTTGTCTCGGATCGCGACGTCAAGTTCCTAAGCTACTTTTGGAAGACCCTATGCGCCAAGCTCGAAATCAAGCTTCTATTCTCTTCGGCCTATCATTCGCAAACCCATGGCCAAACATGATACGGGGCACGCCCGTGTGCGTCGATCTTTCACGAATTGGAGGTGGAGTTGTGATGGAACACGAAGAACACGAGGGGGAAATGACAAGAGGAAACACTCAAGAACAACTTCCGATCACACATCCACTAGAATCACACGAGTACATGAGTATCACGGTCCACAATCAACAAAAGGATACAAGTAACGATAGTGTTCTCGCTCCGGAGGAGGAGGTCTTGAATCCCGTGGGGATTTTCCCTTAGAGGGGCCTTGGCATCACTCCGGATCTTCTCACGTAGAGGTTTATCGCTCCACAAGGGAAGGCAGATAATGGAGCTATGCTCAACAAGAGTTTTTGCTAAACATAAGCTACCCTAATATGAAGCTAGGAGGGGAGTACTTATAGTCTGAGACGAAAGGGTAAGTGGGAGAGGTACATGGGCATCGGGCCCGAGTGGCAACGTTCTGTGAAGGACGGAAGTTTCAGGATAGGCCGGAAGTTCCGGGCTGGTTCCGGGCCGGTTCCGGGCTTTCCCGAGTGTTGGCGCAGGCTGGCTTCTGGAGGGGCCGGAAGTTCCGGGCCGGTCGGAGGTTCCGGTCGAGGGTCTGGGATGGTTCCGGGCTATCCAGAGAGTTTGCACCTCTGGATCTTGTCCTGGGTCATCGGAGGGCCGGAAGTTCCGGGCAGGCCGGAAGTTCCGGGCTGTCCAGAGACTTGCCCTTGGTGCTAGCTCCTTCTCCTCCTCGGCCTTGGTCTTGGGACTTCTTCCTTGGTCCTTCGCGGTCGTCTTCCTCGTACCTAAGGATACAAAGGGTTTCATTGTGAGGTAGCATCCAAGTTCCTTTGCCATCGAAGTCATACTCGAAGAGGAGTGAGTTCACCTTAGCTCCAATGTCGCGTGCGCGTGCTCTTGTCATAGGGCCACTTGGGGGCTGGCTTGATGGTGTAGTCTTCATAGGGATGATGGTGGGATGCTCCGCATCATCTCGCCCCCCCCCCCTTGGGGCAGATCCGTCCTCGGATCAAAATTTTCATCACCATGAAAAGGTGATAGATCCGTGACGTTGAAGGTGTCACTCACGTTGTACTTGTCGCGCGGGATGTCGATCTTGTAGGCATTGTTGTTGTAGCGTGCCAACACCTTGAAGGGACCGTCGGCTCGGGAAAGTAACTTTGACTTGCGTTCGTTGGGGAAGCGGTCCTTGCGAAGATGTAGCCACACAAGATCACCGGGCTTGAACACCATGGGGTGCTTATTGAGGTGGCGCTTGTTGGTGATGCGTTCCACTTGGCGTTCAATCGTGCGCCTTGTATCTTCATGCATCCTGTTGATGTAGCTTGCCCTTGCACTTGCGTCCATGTTGACGCGCTCTTGTAGAGGTAGCGATAGGATGTCCAATGGGGACAAAGGGTTGAAGCTGTAAACCACTTCGAACGGAGACGTGCCGGTGGTGGAGTGACTTGCGCGGTTGTAGGCGTACTCAGCGATGGGGAGGCAATCTTCCCATTCCTTGATGTTCTTCTTGATCAACACACGATGTAGGGTAGAAAGCATCCGGTTCGTCACCTCCGTTTGTCCATCGGTTTGAGGATGGTATGCCGAAGAGAAAAGAAGCTTGATGCCGAGCTTGGCACATAGGGTCTTCCAAAAGTAGCTCAAAAACTTGACGTCGCGATCCGAGACAATGGTCTTGGGGACGCCATGTTGTCGCAAGATGTCCCTACAAAAGAGATTGGCAATATGTGAAGCATCGTGTATCTTGTGACATGGAATGAAATGAGCCATCTTGGAAAAGCGATCCACAACTACAAAAACGGAGTCATGTCCATTTTTTGTTCGTGGCAAACCAAGCACAAAATCCATACTAATGTCTTCCCAAGGTTGGAAAGGTATAGGTAGTGGCATATAAAGACCATGGGATTGAGCTGTGGACTTAGCTTTGCGGCATGTTGAGCATCGGTTGGTGAAGCGTGCAACATCACGAAACATCTTGGGCCAAAAATACTTGTTGGATAGCGTGGCATAAGTCTTGTCACGTCCGAAATGACCCATAAGTCCTCCACCGTGAGCCTCTTGCAAAAGCAACAAACGAAGAGAAGACTTGGGTATACAAAGTTGTTTAGCACGCATAAGATAGCCATCTTTCATATAGTAGCTCTCCCAACAAGTGTGCACTTGACATTTAGCATATGGAGTGGCCAAAGAAACATCATGCTCATAGAAGTCTTTGATATGCTCAAAACCAACAACATTCAACTCAAGTTGAGTAACTAGCATGCATTTGCGGGAAAGAGCATCTGCCACAACGTTTTCCTTACCCTTGATGTATTTGATGACATAAGGGAAAGACTCAATAAATTCACTCCATTTAGCTTGCCGATTGTTCAACTTGGTTTGACCATTTAAGTATTTGAGCGTTTCATGGTCGGTATGGATAACAAACTCATGAGGGCGTAAATAATGCTCCCACACATGTAAAACTCTCACCAAAGCATACAATTATTTGTCATATATGGGGTAGTTAAGTTGTGTGCCGGAAAGTTTCTCGCTAAAGTACGCAATTGGGCGCTTCCCTTGCATAAGCACACCAGCTATTCCATTACCACTAGGATCACAATGCACTTCAAATGTTTTATCAAAGTTGGGCAAAGCAAGCAAAGGTGCAAGAGTGAGCAAATTTTTAAGTTCATGGAATGCGGTGTCTTGTGTAGGACCCCAAATGAATGGTGCATTCTTCTTGCTCAAAGCGTGGAGAGGAGATGCAATAGTGCTAAAGTCTTTCACAAAATGGTGATAGAAACCGGCTAGTCCTAGGAAACTACGCACTTGTTGCAAATTCGTTGGTGTGGGCCAAGTTTTAATAGCATCAATCTTAGTTTCGTCTACATGAACGCCCTTAGAAGATACTACAAAATCTAAGAAAACAACCTTCTCAACACCAAATGTGCATTTCTCCATGTTTGCATAGAGTTGTTCTTTCCGAAGGATTTACAAAACATCACGAACATGTGTAGCATGCTCCTCAAGAGACTTGCTAAAGACAAGGATGTCATCAAAATAGACCACAACACAATATCCTATGAGGGGTCACAAAACATAGTGCATAACACGCATGAAAGTGCCCGGTGCTTCAGATAAGCCCATGGGCATCACAAACCATTCATAGAGACCAAATTTTGTCTTAAAAGCAGTTTTCCACTCGTCACCCTCTTGTATGCGGATGTGGTAGTAACCACTTTTTAATTCAATTTTAGAAAATATAGTGGCACCACTAACTTCATCTAGCATATCGTCTAAGCGAGGAATTGGGTGACGGTAGCGAATGGTGATAGCATTGATAGGACGACAATCGGAACACATGCGCATACTACCATCTTGCTTAGGCACAAGTATTACCGGAACCGCACAAGGACTCAAACTCTCACGTACATGCCCTTTATCTAGGAGTTTTTGGACTTGCCTTTGTATTTCCTTTGTTTCTTCGGGGTTGACGAGGTAGGGAGCCTTGTTAGGAAGCGATGCTCCGGGGATGAGGTCAATGCGGTGTTCGATCCCTCGTTTTGGTGGTAGTCCCGGGGGTAGCTCATCGGGGAAAACATCCTTGAATTCCTGCAACAACTTAGATAACACAAGAGGAAGATGTTGTGAAGGGTTAGTCCGAACGACGTCATCTTTGCACACAATTTCATAGTGAAGAAGGGTCGATGGGCTCTCACTCACATCCCTCAAATCTCTTTTGGTGGCTAAAAGAACTATATCTCTCATGTCCCTCATCGTGGAGTCGCTCATTTTTGGCTTGTGGCACTCACTCTCTTTGAGGTGGATCACTCTCTCACTTTTATCTCCACGATGGGATGAAACTTGTTTGTCGGCGATGACTTGACTTGGATTCATTGGGCGAAGGACATATTGCTTGCCCTTCATCTTGAAACTATATTGATTTGTCCGACCGCTATGTGTGACGCCGCGGTCAAATTGCCATGGTCTACCAAGTAGGAGGTGGCAAACGGACATTGGAACCACATCACACTCCAAAGTGTCTTCATAAGCGCCAATCTTGAAGGAAACTTCCACGGTGTGGTCAACTTGTAGGGTTCCGGAATCACTAAGCCATTGGACCTTGTAGGGACGAGGGTGCTTTTTCGTGACCAATTGTAGCTTGGAACAAAGGTCTTCACTTGCCAAGTTGTGGCAACTCCCTCTGTCGATGATGACCTTGACGGACTTTCCTTGGGTGCCCGCCTTGGTGTGGAAGATGTGCCAACGTTGGTCCTCATCTTCTTGTTGTTGGAACGTCAAAACTTTGGAGACAACGAGAGCGGGGCTCGAATCGTTGTCGCAAAAGATTTGCGAATCTTCATCTTCATTCACTTGGCGGTGTATGGCCACTTGCTCCAAATCTTGCATCTCGTCGTCGCTCATAGAGTCATAGGTGCCATCATCGAGGAGTATCATGTTGCGTTTGGTTGGGCATTCGAATGTCTTGTGGCCTCGCCCTTGGCACGTGAAACACTTGATGGAGCTTGTCTTAGTGGTAGCATCCGGTGTTGGGGTAGAGGATGAAGCTCTCGGCTTATAGGTGCTTGAGGTTGGTCGGCTTGACGAAGTCATCTTGTCCTTGTAGCTTGACTTGTCACCGGTAGGTGTTGTAGATTTCATAGTTGAAGGTGTCATTGTCGTAGTAGCTTGAGCACTTGAGCCGTAGGTCTTGGAGGAGAACTTGGAGTACTTGTAGTCATCTTGCACTTGTTGTTCCGCCTTGGTTGCTTGATGCACGAGAGTAGGTTGGAGTATGGTTGGAAGTCGGCTATCTTCTTGATTTGGTAGTTGAGACCATTCAAGAAGCGTGCCATTGTTTGCTCGTCATCTTCCTTGACATTGGCTCGGATCATAGCGATCTCCATCTCTTGGTAGTACTCTTCTACCGACTTTGTGCCTTGCTTGAGTTGTTGGAGCTTCTTGAAAATATCTCGGTTGTAGTATGTAGGCACAAAACGGGCTCCCATGAGATCCTTCATTTAGGCCCAAGTGGTGATAGGAGGTTCACCTCTCTCTCTTCTTCGCTCGATCACTTGTTCCCACCAAATAAGAACATAGTCTTGGAACTCAAGGGAAGCCATGGCTATCTTCTTCTCTTCATCATAGTTGTGTAGGCGAAAGATCTTGTCAAACTTGAGTGCCCATGACAAGTAGTCTTCGGGATCATTGCTTTCGGAAAACTTTGGCATTGTGAACTTGAGCTTGCCGAAGCATTGTTCATCGTTGTGGTGGGGATGGCGAAATCCTTGTCTTGGAGGTGGATCCTCATTGTCATTGCCTTGAGCGTGTTGACGTTGATCTTGTCCTTGTTCGTCTGCATGGTCGGGTTCAACGCGATGATCTTGAGGACGGCGACGAGGTGGACGCACTCGGTTTCGCCGTTCTTGATGCTCCTCTTGGCGATTGGCTTCTTCTTGTCATTTTCGATGAAGTTCTTCTTGTTGTGCTTGGCGAAATGCCTCTTGCTCGTGATGAGCTTGGCGGTTGCGCTCCTCCAAGGCACGAGTAGCTTCTTGCAAAGCGCGATGTGCTTCAAGCGCTCATTCATGGCAGCGATGTTGTTCTTCTTCTCGGCGTCGTTGTTCTTGGTCTTGGCGTTGTTGTTCTTGCGCCAACGCACCTTGATCTTGTTGGCGGCGATGTTCTCGAGTGCGGACGCTATCTTGCAATCCATTGCCATGAAATGGATTATCGTGACGGTGACGACCTTGTGGAGAACTTGGACAGGAGTGTTCGTCGCGATGGTGATGATGCGCTTCTGGACTTACGTCGGAAGAGTGCGTCGATGAGTTGCGACTTGTGTGACGACTCCTTGTCGATGTAGATGTGGAAGGTGCGTGAGTGACCATCAAGGACCGGAGCTCGTCCATTTGGGTTGAGAGCTTGGTGTCGAGGTATTCCCTTGTGCGCAATTCAGATTCACGCAAGTTGGAGGCGAGTTGGTCGATACGGTCATTCAAGAGGTGCAACTTGGTGATGTGGTTGTTCACGTCGTCTTGATTCTCCTCGAAGGCTGGGTTTGACATGATGTTCCTATACATAGCACTCAACAAGATATAAGTGGAAGAGTGAGAAGACAATACCAATTACCGTTCCAAAAGTTGAAAGTGGATCATGATCACTCAATGTGCAAGTATGATAATAGTAGAATTGGTACCGAAGATTGTTCTTCTCACACCTAGAAAATAAGGCTTATGGAGTAGCTTGGTTAGGATAGTCGCACAAATTTCAAGCAATTCGAAAGATAAGATTCAAAAATGTTGAAAGAGATTCGTAAACTTCGCAAATGAGACAATGTAGATCAATAGCAATGGGACACGGAAACACACACACGTAAGAAAATTGGGGTCATGCAACCAAGAATGAGCCAAAATGTGGAATCCACGAAAAATGCTCTCGTTGCACAACACTAGAGAGATGGTAGCACGATTGCTCCAATGGGCACGATACGCACTTGTGCACACCCTAAAATGAACCAAAAGTGTCATCTTCCTATGCCCGACTTGCTATGTGTGTATGCGGCACGTGTCACTCGCTCAAGTGATCCAAGATGATCGAATATGCTATGTGAAGCTTGCGATGCTATTGCTCTTTTGCTCTTGCTTAAAATCTTTGCTTCTCTTTTCTTTTGCAATGATGTTTAGTATGGTCACAATGTGGGACGTGCACACCAAGATAGCAATTATGTATGCGGGTACTATATTGTAACACAAAAGATGATACTAAGATATATGCATGCAAATGAAGCTATGCGGAGTATGTATCACTAAAGTGCACAAGTAGCATAGCCCGGCAATACTCAATGGCTAGTCTTGATAGGCAAGTAACGCAAAGAGGCTCGGGGTAACAATGCAATGGCAAGGGTATAGACAAGAGTGTCGTCGCGGTTACCATCCTTGCTTACGGTGAGGTTTCAACGAAGAGTTGGTCGGCGACGATCCGGAGCAAAGATGAGCAGCGATGTCGATGAAGAACCACTCCTAATTAGCCAAAACACCTTAGGAAGTGGCGAAGCTCGCGACTCAAAATCTCAAGTGCAAATGGGTTTCGGAAGAAATGGGGGAAGTTTGCGGAAAACTGTGGTGGAAAAACTCAAGAAAATGCAAAACTGGCAATTGCAAAGTTTCTGCAAAGGCCGAAAGGTCCGGGCCGACCGGAGGTTCCGGGGGCCGGAAGGTCCGGGGTGGCCGGAGGGTCCGGGGGACGGAAGGTCCAGGTGAGGCCGGAGGTTCCGGGGGTCGGGAAAATTGGGACGAACCCTAATTTCCAGATCTTGGACTTGGGCGGAAAACCGAGGGGAAAACCCCAAATCTGACGGGGAAAAAGAAAATTTGGGGGGAATTGGATGGATAGAAAGGTAGATCCACTCGTCCACAACGAAATCCACGGATCAAAATCAACAAAATCTCCTCAAATCAAACAAATCCAAGAAATTTGGGTATGGCTATTTTTGTGGGGATTCTCGAAATTGGGTCAAAAGAAAACAAAATTAGGCTAGAAAACGGAGGGGGAGACCCCAAATTCGTGATCAACGTGGCTCTAGATACCAATATGATACGGGGCATGCCCGTGTGCGTCGATCTTTCACGAATTGGAGGTGGAGTTGTGATGGAACATGAAGAACACGAAGAACACGAGGGGGAAATCACAAGAGGAAACACTCAAGAACAACTTCCGATCACACATCCACTAGAATCACACGAGTACATGAGTATCACGGTCAATAATCAACAAAAGGATACAAGTAACGATTGTCTTCTCGCTCCGGAGGAGGAGGTCTTGAATCCCGTGAGGATCTTCCCTTAGAGGGGCCTTGGCATCACTCCGGATCTTCTCACGTAGAGGTGTATCGCTCCACGTGGGAAGGGAGATAATGGAGCTATGCTCAACAAGAGTTTTTGCTAAACATAAGCTACCCTAATACGAAGCTAGGAGGGGAGTACTTATAGTCTGAGACGAAAGGGTAAGTGGGAGAGGTACATGCGGCTCGGGCCCGAGTGGCAACGTTCTGTGAAGGCCGGAAGTTCCGGGCTGGTTCCGGGCTTTCCCGAGTGTTGGCGCAGGCTGGCTTCTGGAGGGGCCGGAAGTTCTGGGCCGGCCGGAGGTTCCGGGCGAGGGTCCGGGATGGTTCTGGGCTATCCACAAAGTTTGCACCTCTGGATCTTGTCCTGGGTCGTCGGAGGGCCGGAAGTTTCGGGCTGTCCAGAGACTTGCCCTTGGTGCTAGCTCCTTCTCCTCCTCGCCCTTGGTCTTGGGGCTGCTTCCTTGGTCCTTCGCGGTCGTCTTCCTCGTACCTAAGGATACATAGGGTTTCATTGTGAGGTAGCATCCAAGTTCCTTTGCCATCGAAGTCATACTCGAAGAGGAGTGAGTTCACCTTAGCTCCTATCGCGTGCGCGTGCTCTTGTCATAGGGCCACTTGGGGGCTGGCTTGATGGTGTAGTCTTCATGGGGATGATTGTGGGATGCTCCGCATCAAAACGGAGGTGACGAACCGGACGCTGTCTACTCTCCTATGCGTGTTGATCAAGGAGAACATCAAGGAATGGGAAGAATGCCTCCCCATCGCCGAGTACGCCTACAATCGCGCAAGTCACTCCACCACCGGCAAGTCTCCTTTCGAAGTGGTCTACGGCTTCAACCCTTTGTCCTCATTGGAAATCCTTCCACTACCACTCCAGGAGCGCGTTAACATGGACGCAAGTGAAAGGGCAAGCTACATCAAGTGGATGCATGACGATACAAGACGCACGATCGAACGTCTAGTGGAACGCGTCACCAACAAGCGCAACCTCAACAAGCACCCCATGGTGTTCATGATCGGTGATCTTGTGTGGCTACACTTTGCAAGGACTGCTTCCCCAACGAACGCAAGTCGAAGCTACTTCCTCGAGCCAACGGACCCTTCTAGGTGTTGGCACGATACAACAACAATGCCTACAAGATCGACATCCCCCGTGACAACTACAACGTGAGACACCTTCAACGTCAAGGATCTATCCCCTTTTCATGGTGATGAAGATATTGATCCGAGGACGGATCTTCCCCAAGGGGGGCAGGAGATGATGCGGAACATCCCACCATCATCCCCATGAAACCTACACCATCAAACCAACCCCCAAGTGGTCCTATGACAAGAGCACGCGCATGTAACATTGGAGCTAAGGTGAACTCACTCCTCTTCGAGTTAGACTTCGATATCAATGGGACTTGGATGCTACCTCACAATCAAACCCTCTGCATACACAGGTACTCGGGAGAGGAACACACAAGCGGCCACAAGGACGCCAAGCTTGGAAGCCCCAAGAAGGAGCCGCGGACGAGCTACAGCTCTCGGACGACCGACGCCGCTCGGACGTCTGAGACTACCCAGCCGCCGGACGACCGACGCCGCTCGGTCGTCCGAGACCCCCCCAGCACCCGGACGACCGACATCCCTCCGGAAATCCGTAGCCGGCCGATCAGACCCGAATCCTCTGAAATCCGAAGGCCTCCGGACGACCGAGCCTCGGACGTCCGACACGTCCCGGAAATCCGGACACTCCGCTCCCGCACCGAATCCTCGGACGACCGGCCGCCTCCAGACGTCCGGTCCGCCGTGAAGCCTCGGACGCCCGACAGCGTCCGGACATCCAACACCTGTTTGCGCACAGCCGCTCGGGCCTTTGCCCATGTACCCCCCCTCTTTCTCCTAAGACTATATAAACGCCTCCCCCTCCTCTATCTAGGGATAGCTCCATCTACCTCCTTCTCCCAAGGAGTTGACCACCTCCTCGAGAGAAGATCCGAGTTGGATGCCAAGACCCCTTCTAGGGAAGATCCCACGGGATATCTAGATCTCATCTCCACGGAGTGAGATGACTATCAATTACCTTGTATCGCTTGTTTGACTATGGATCTTTGTATCTTGTGTGCTTGAGTGGATTTAGTGGATGTGTGATCGGAGATCTTCCTTGTGTTCGTGTTTTCTCTTGTGATTTCTCCCTTCTTCCCCTCCAAGTGTGAAAAGGTCGACCTACACGGGCGTGCCCCGTATCACAAACCAAGCACAAAATCCATACTAATGTCTTCTGATGCGGAGCATCCTACGGACATCACCATGACAAGAGTCCGTTTGACAAGTGACACGTGCGGCATCAACTCCACATACATAAAGGTGACTCATCTCCTTTACACGTGTTCAATTGACCCCTTCGAAGATGGTATACTACTTGATACTTCCCTCGTGTGCATGCATAGGTATTGTCGGAGCTTCACGGATGACGAGGAGGAGTGCAAGCACCAAGGAACAACTACACCATCCGCGAAGGAAGCTTCGAAGAGGAGACGAAAGAAGACGGAGTTGCGATGTCTACAACGGCCGGACGACCGACAACCATCAGACGTCCGACACTCTACATCGGTCGGACGACCGACGCCCTCCAGACGTCCTACAACCTCCAGCGCCCAGACGACCGACGCCCTCCGGCAATTCGACACGACCTCGACCGAGCCGAACTTACGGAAATCCGAAGACCACCGGATGACCGAGCCACGGACGTCCGACGCCCTCCGTATGTCCGGTCCTTCGCGAGCCGTCAAACGTCCGACAGCCTCCGGATGTCCGAAACCTCCTGTGTGCAGCGGCGGCCTTTGGCCTTGTATCTCTCTCCCACTTACCCCTTCGTGGCTAAGAATATATATATACTCCACCCCCTCCTCATAGCTAGGGTTTGCGATGGTTTAGCTCATAGATAGTTGAGCCCTTGCTCCTTCCACTACCTCTCCCATGGAGTAGATGCCTCTATGACAGAAGACCCCCTAGTGGATATCAAGGCCCCATCTAGGGAAGATCCCTAGTGGATTCAAGGCCCCATCTCCCCATGGGATTTGGGATGAACTCTACCATCTATCCTTTTCCCTTTGTTGTTCTTGTACCTTGTGGATCTTATGTGTGGTGAATCTAGTGGATGTGTGATTGGACTTGTTCTTGAGTGTTTCCTCTTGTGATTTCTCCTCGTTCTTCCCCGTGCTCTTCGTGGAATCCCCTCCAATTAGTGAAAGCTCGACACACACGGTGTGCCCCGTATCATCTTGGTATCAAGAGCAACGTTTCTCACGAATTTGGAGTCCTCCCCTTCGTTTTCTAGCCAAATTTTGTTTGATTTTGTCCCAATTCGAAAATCCCCACAAAAATAGCCATACCAAAAAATTTGTGATTTGTTGGTTCTTGTGAGATTTAGTTGATTTTGATCCATGGAATTCATGTTTAGCAAGTAGATCTAGCTTTCCCACCACCTAATTCCCCCAAATTTTTATTTTTCCCTATCAATTTTGACCCCAAAAATTAATATTTCCGCCACAAAATGCGTCTCGGATCTGAAATCCCGATCTGACCCAGACCCCTCGGACGTCCGACATGTTCTGGACGTTTGGACCCGTCCAAAGCACCGGACGTCCGACCGTTTTTGGATGCCCGGAACCCCTAAACAGAGCCGATTTCTCGGATTTCCGGACCTTCCGGACGTCCGTCCTCCGGACATCCGACACTTCTCGGACGTCCGACACCTATAGAAACTGACTTCGGCTGAATTTTGTTTCGGCCATAACTAATTCATCCGGACTCCGATTTTGACATTCTTTAGCTCGTTGTGTAGCTATTGATACCCTCCATCCCACAAAAATACTTCCAAAACCATTTGACTCCATCAAATCTTTTGCAATTTTGACAAGTTTGCCTAGGCCTCCACCATTACTTCCGCATAAGCATCCCACCATAAACTTCCGCCATCCTAACCCAATTTTGTTTGAGATTTTGAGTTGCGGTTTCCGTTTCCTAAGGTGTTTCGGCTAATTAGGGACGGTTATACATCTTCAACGCCGCTACTCATCATCGCCTCGGCCTCGACGTCAACATCGGCCACTTTGCCTTTTGGCACCCCAACCGTAAGCAAGGACGGTAATCTCGACGACATCATTGTCCATTACCTTGCCATTGCATTGATCGCTTCGAGCCTATTGCGTACCTTACCCATTGAGACTAGCGAGTTGAGAATTGCCGGCCCATGTTACCTATGCACCGTAGGGATAATCTTATGCCGCATAGCTAGCTTTAGCGTGCAAACATCTTGCTTCCTACATTGTGCCATAAGTCTCCCCCGTGCATATCCATCATACTTGTCTCATATCTTGGTTCGAGCATCAAGCATAGCGTAAAAATAAGAAAGAGGAAAAAGCTTTTAAGCAAAAGAGAAGATACATAAGAGCTTGTAAGCAATAGAAATAGCATTGTGTAGCACCCTGGTTTTCGCTCCCTGTTTTTTTTTCCTTTGCGGGATTTGACTCTCGTCTTTTTTCTCGGTGTTATCGGATTTCTCTAGCTCTTGGGTATGTGAAGATGGTCATCTAGCCTTGCCTTTCCTATCCAACCAGAGATTCTTCCCAGTCCAACCTTGCCATCCAATATCTATCTCCGGACTTTGCCATCGAAGCCATGCCTTCTGAGTTATCGGAAGGGAAACCCTAATCCTTTCAGTTACAAAGGAACCCCAATTTCCTTTGATCTTCTGCCTCCCAAACTTTTCCCAGTGATCATCCCACCTCTATAAACCCTGGATATGTAAAGATATTGCCAAGTCATTTGCAATATTTTTCATTTATAATTAATTCCTTTTTCTGCCAGTTAAAGGAATTAAATCCAGGAAAATATCTATCCATCTCCAAAGTTCATGAAAACTTGTGGAGATATTCTTTGTGATCATATTGAGCTCCCATAAAAATATTGGCAATAATTAAATAAGGAAAATTGTCTTTTCCTATTTAACGCCAATATTGCATTTTGGGCCCTTTCTAAAGGAACTACCATTTTTGTAGCCAGGAAAAATCCCAAATAATTAGTGGAGCTTATCCTACCCATATATTCACCATTTCCATCAAGAACCCAAGTTTCATAGTTCAAATTTTGAGCACAACATCAATTTGCAAATTCTGTCCAGTTGGGCAATTTGCAAAGGAAGTGCTTTATTCATTGATCTATTTGAGCTGAAACTTTTCATGGTGGTTAACATTGCTAAATCACTCATGGAAACCAAAAACCAGCTCAATCCCTCTATCCATTCTCCCATAGCATTTTTCCTAAGTTCCTGTCCATTTGAAAGCACTATGAAGCTACCATTTTGGTGTACCCAAATGGTATGAAATTTTACCAGTGCCTTCATACTCCTAAATCATTGGTCTCCACCAAATTTTAGATATTTTCATCTAGCCATTTTGCCCCAGCACCCTCTTTTGCATTTCTGACCAGTTTGGCAAGTTGCACAGCAAGTACCATTCAGCCTCATCTTTCTGAGCTGATATTTTGGCTCAGTGTTCACATTAGTAGATGACCACACTTACCCTAATCCCATGCCAAATGGAGCTATGTGCTGCCTTATATTTCTATCAAACAGCTTGCTGTTAGATTTTGTTTTTGCAAGTTTCTCCTACCCCAGAGCCTTCTAGTTGATTCCAGCCTCATATCTTATACATTTGAGCATCGAGGAGCTTGTTGGACAAGCTTGGACAGGCAGGAACCCTCCCGAGCAAGCCATGCACGTGGTGACCACGCAATGGCCACGCAAAAACGGCGCTCCGCGTGCTGTCCTCGTCGGCCAGCTAGCTCCGATCGGCCTCCGCCTGTCTGAGAGTGTCTAGTGGCTCCCCTGCGTCCACGCCGACCCTCTCCAGCAGCTTCCCCCTCTTCTTCCTTCCTCCTCGCGCCATGGCGGTCGCCGCCGCGGTACTGTCCCGCGCGTGAACCCCTCTGTCGCCTCCCCTCCGTTGTCCTCTTCCTCCCCGAAGCCTCTCGAGCTCCCCGAGCCGTCCCCTCCCTCTGAGCATCGTCAGGTCGGCACCTCTCCCCGTTTGCCACCTCGCCGGAGCTCCAGGATGGCGATAAGCATGCCACCGCGGCCGTGCCTATCCGCACGTCTCGGCCGGCTATAAAAAGCCGAGGCCGGAGCCTCCCCGAGCTCACCAAACCCCCTCAGCCTCCTCTCCACTCCCTCTAGTCCTCGCCAGCGCCCGCGCCCGGCTGAATCCTCTGCCGGAGCCCGGCAATTTAGCCGGAGCTCGCCCTCAGCCTCCGCGCCCATTCTCTCTCTCCGGCCATCCCCGGCTCCGTCCGAGCCCGCTACCGAGCGCGCCGACCTCCGGCGACCTCGCCCAGCCTCTCGCCTGCTCCTACCGACCACCGCGTCGCCGGATTCCACCGGACCTGCCGCTCACTGCCTCCGCTCGCTGCCGGTCTCCCAGCCACCCCCGCTACCTGTGCCGCCTGCCCCTGGGAGCGGTGCTCTCCGGCGACCGCGTCGGTGGCCCCGCCCGCCCGAGAAGCTCGCCGGAGCACTGCCGGCCACCAGAGCCCGTGCCCTCTGGCGTCGCGTCGGGGGAGCAGAGAGGAGAAGGAAGAAGAAGGCGGGAGGAGAGAGAGAGCCAGCGGGCCCCGCGCGTCAGCGAAGCAGCGGCAAAGGTGGGCCGGCCTGGCAGCCCTCCGGTCCCGCGCGCCCCTCCTGAAGCGAATTCTGCCCAACCCAGCCCAATTGCATAGTGCACTTTGTTCTTTTCCACTGAAATAACTGTTGAGGACTGAGTTGCAAATAAATTATTTATAGATGGGTCCCTGGCAGTTAATCGTCAATATCTTTTCACTCGTAACTCCGATCCAGGTGAAACCAACGCCCACGTCTTCAGTTCGTCGAGCCCGTCCCAATGGTATCATTTTCATAATGCTTCCACACAGTGGAAATTACCATTTTGCCCTTGCACTCATACAGCCCCCTCCGAGAGAGAACGGTTTCCGGCGATCCTTTCCGCGGACTCTCCGCACTTCTTCCGGAGTATTTCTTCGACCCCAGGCAAGCCGACCATCTGATATATGCCCTAAAGCATTGCTCTGTGTTATTCTTGTGTGTTTAATTAATGATATGCTTGTGCTAGAAATAATTAAACTCCTGCCATTTCGATATTGTCATTTACATTACCTGCTACTGCTCATCTTATCATTGCACTAATGACTTGTCATGATATTATATGGAGATATATGGTTATGTGTTTATCATGCTTAGCTACTGCCATCTCAAGTTATTGTGATAAACAATCATGCTTGTTAAATACTTGCTAAGGCTAAACCTAGTCAGTTGATCTTGAGTCACCTGTCCGGGCTTATCCGTGCAGCCACATTTGCCGGTATGGGACGACCTTGACTTGGTCTGATCGCGTGCTCTTTCACCGGTACCTCCAGACTGGGAAGGTTATGCGCGCGTGCTACCCTGGCCCGGTAGGCGGCGATAACCTTGTGAGCCCAATTGACTGTTTAACCCGGGAGTCCCCATTTGGGACAGTTTGTGTGGCCACGACGGTGGCAGGTGTCACGAGGTGACACAGGGGCCATCCAGGGCAGGATTCCGGGGGAGGATGAATGCCGGTGGTACGATGGGAGAGTCACGGGTCAGGCGGGTTTCGTTGGAGCAACGCTGGTCCACCCGAATGGGATCACGAGGCCAGGTGCTCCATGGTGTGGGTAAAGTGCGCAACCTCTGCAGAGTGAAGAATCTATTCGAATAGCCGCGTCCACGGTATTGGACAGTCCGTCCAGGCCTCACTAGGTGGTCAACCGTAGTAATGATAATAATGATGGAAGAACTCATCTTATGATCGGAAGTACTCAGCGACTCACGAGTATTCTGAGGGTTGTGGGACAACCCGGAAGAAGAGTTGGTTTATCAGACTTACAGTAGAGATGCATAGACATCGGGTGATGTCAGGAACATGATATGTTAGCCATGGGATGGCTATGAAAGAGACGGTCAGATGACCGAAAGAGTTGGATTGGATCCTGAGATTGTTCGGAGTATGAATCACTTACTTGATACGCTTACTTTATTGCATTTTACTTTAGTAGTTATCTCGCTAAATAAACCTGTTAAGGCATGACAATTAATTTTGCTCGATAGGTATGCTATGCCATGATAATTAATGTTGCTCTAATAACAAATGCATGCTTGAATGCCATGGATTGCTTTGCTTAGTGTATATGTTGGTTTGGTTTGCTTGCGAGTACATTCAAAAGTACTCAGCGGCCTTTAACATGGCGAGGTTCACATAAGGATCCGTCGTCCGTCGTCGAGGAGCTGGAGTGTTCACGGGCTAGGAGAGTAACCCAGTCAGATCCCTGTAGATTGGAGCCGCGCCAAGACCATGCTGCCTTAGATAGAGCTTTTCCGCTGCCATCACTCTTGTAATATATCTTGTAAGACTTATATATCCATTAATAGAAATGCCTGTGTTCATGATACTTGTTGTAAACGCGCATGCCAGAGTGATTTCCTGGGCTGGTATGCGTGGCGACCGTCTGGCTACAGTGGTAATCAGGCGGGGGGGCACACATTGTGCCATTTTGCATAGTAGATAGACTTGGATCATACATTCATAGCATACATGGGATTGAAGACGACATGTTTACTCTTTTAGGTTGGTGCACAAGCGCGTACGTAGCCCATTTGAGCAATCGAGCTATTGTGTGTCTAGTATCCATGCAACACAAGCTTTTCCCGAGTCTCACATATTTTGTGCTCATTCCTTGGTTGCGCGGATCCCATTTATCTATCCGTGTGTGTGTTCCTAGTGCCACCATAGCTATTGATCTATTTCCTTTGCATTGTAATTTTGTGAATCTTCCTCAACATTTTCGATATCTTGGATTAACATTTGCTTCAATTTTGTGCCACTTGTCCTAACCGAGACACTCGATAAGCTTTACATTGCAGGTGTGAGTGAACAAGTCCGGTACCAATTCCCTTATTCTTTCATTTCACATTGAGTGAAACGGGATACATCCTCAACTTTGGGAAACGGTATTTTGGTATTGTTTATCTCACTTCCCACTCACCTTTGCTCGAGTCTTGCGATGGCTAGGCAAATCACGACATCTTCGGTCTTCGACGACTACATCGACATGAACAACTACATCAACCAAAAATTTGAGCGACTCGCCATCGACATACGACACTCTGAAGCTTGGAAAAGAGACTACATCGAAAACAAGTTGGATGCTCACATGGATCAACTTCGACATGTGTTGGCCAAAAACAAGTCTTCTTCCCCTTCGTCATCTTCAAGGCGGAGACGCTCAAGTCGCACATCTTCGGAGCGCCCATCCGATGCAAGCACAAGTCGGCCACGTCCTCATCTTCGCGAAGGGCAAGCCACCTCCAAGAAACAAGTGCACGAAGACCAAGAACGCCACCACGAACAAGCTTCGACTCCAACATCAAGGTGACCGACTACACGCATGGATGACCCTTCCATCTTCGGAAGTATCCCAAGGAAGATGACCGAGCATGGGAATCTCCCTTCGGTCATGGAGGCGCGCGATGAGGTGCCATCTTCGGCCCTCATACAAGGCAACGATGACAAGATGGTCAAGCATGGGATTTTCCCTTCGACCACGGCGGCGAGCGCGGCCCTATTCACCGACTTGAAGATGGAGCCCCCATGGGACTCATACTTGGAGTCAAGCACCGAGGCCAAGCTTGGGATGTTCCCTTCGGTCTTGGAGAAGATTGATGTTTTGCCACACCCAATGGCATTCATCTTCGGAGGCGTTATGGATGAGGAACTACTAGAATCAGGTACTTTGCCGTTTGTTGTGGCGGACGGCAAAGGGCAGACCCACGGACGGCAAAGGCCTTTGCCGTCAGCCAGCAGACGGCCACAGATTCGGCACTGTAAACTCCGGTAAAGGGCTTCTTTGCCGTCTGTCTAGGCTCAGTGGACGACAAAGTATTTCTGCCGTCAGCCTGCAGACGGCAACGAGGCTGGACGGCATAGCACTGACGTTAGCCCCGTTAGGTGGCTAACGGCATCCTTTGCCGTCTGCCCCCGCACTGCCTTTGCCGTCTGTCCCCGTACTGCCTTTGCCGTCGGCCCCCGGACGGCAAAAAGGCCAAATGGCCCAGGCCTGGTGTTCCCAGGTTGCACAAGCGGCTGCCACGTGCCCTCTTTGCCGTCTGTGGCAGACGGCAAAGAGCCAGTATTGCCTATTTTTTGCTTTTTTTGTTATATTAAAGAATTTTCACAGGTAAATATATGATATATATATATATATTTCACAGAAACAATATCCCTGCCATATGGATATGATCAACCAACAATTATACCAAATTGAAAGTATCAAATGTCACATTGTTCACCATATTACAATAGTTTCATCCATACATACATAGTTTCATCCATAGGTAGAAAGTTTCACATAAGTTCATCGATACAAAATGAAAACAGAAAGTAAACACTAGCACTACATCAAAGCAAGCTGCCGTGAAGTGAATCAAATCTGCAAAATTGGAAATAAGAAAGTTAGAAGAAGAATACTAGAAGAAGTAGAATAATAAGCTAAGTATATGGGATTTATGAGGTAATTATGCCATTTTTTACCTTACTAAGCTTATTGTGTCATTTTCCAAGAAAATAAGCTAATTATATGGGATTTATGAGGTTACGAAGGCTATTATGCCATTTTTGAGTTAACTAAGCTTATTATGTCATTGTGGAGGAAATATAGCTAAGTATAGGTCATTTTAGAGCTAACCTAGGTAAAATAGGTCATTCTAGAGCTAAGTAAGCTTATTATCTCATTTTGTAGGAAGCAAAGCTAAGTATAGGTCATTTTAGAGCTAACTTAGGTAAAATAGGTCATTTCGGAACTAAGTAAGCTTTCTATGTCATTTTGGAGCAAACAAAACTAAGTATATAGGTCATTGATGAGCTAACCAAGGTAAACTAGGTCATTTTGGAGCTAAGTAAGATTATTATGTCCCTTTGAAGGAAAATAAGCTAAGTATAGGTCATTTATGAGCTAACCAAGGTAAACTAGGTCATTTTGGAGCTAAGTAAGATTATTATGTCCCTTTAGAGGAAAATAAGCTAAGCATATGACATTTATGAGCTAACCAAGGTTATTATGCCATTTTTGAACTAAGTAAGCTAATTATGACATAAATGAACTAAATAAGCTAAGTATAGGTCACTATGCATTTGTTAAGCAAAACACTAGAGAAAACTTACCATCCTCGTCATCACGGAGGTGAAGCACCGGGCTTGCTCGGGCCGGTGTCACCTGGAGCACTACTTGGCCCTGGAGAAGGATCGTGCGATGCGGCTCGGGAGTTATGCTGCACCAAAGATCATTTGCGTTAGCATGATGACACTGCAATGTTAAGACTAGTAACTAATGACCATTCAAATGAAACTCACCGTTCCCGCACATAGACTGCACATTTGGTTTTGACAAGTCAATCATATTGGTTATTAATGAAACGAACCTGTAGTGCATGATTTGGCTAATATGAATAAGAAACTTACCACGATGAGCTCATACATGGCCCGGTTAGACGCATCGTTCCGTGCCCTCTCCTCCTCCAACAACCTAGCCGTCCTCTCCACCAACTCCCTCTCCTTCTCCGCCGCCTGCCGGTCCCTATCATCCAGAAGCGTCTGGTATGCCTCTCTCTCTTTCTGAAGAGCAGCCTGCAAAACAACTCCTCGTTAGCATTGTAATCATCTTTGTTCGCACACACAATGTAATGGAGGAAAGCTATCTAAGTCCGTATGACTAACCTCGATGGCGAGCTCGACTGGCCGTGGACGAGGCCTTATCTCAGGACAGGAGCACGTTTGGCACGCCTTGATCTCTCGGAGAGTGCTAGAAGACCGTATAAGTCCATCTCCAATGGCTATCGAGCCATGGGGCCTCCCGCCGCCAGCTATCATCACCAGCTCTGGATCAATAGGATGCTGGCTCGGGTTAAAGTCCTCCCCTTTCCTCGCCTTCCCCTCATCTCTGTACCTCACGAGCTTGTGGTGGCAGGAGATGTTGGTGAAGTTCTCGGGATGATCGAGGTCAGACTCCGAGAATGCCTTGGCCTTCTTGTACGAGGCAGTATGGGCCATGGCATAGAGGTCGTACAACCCTGGCACCTCCGTCTTATTGTAGTTCGCCTAAAAGAGAGACAGAGGAACAAAGTATTAGTAAAGGGCTCAAGCTAGCATCAAGAAATGGATTGCATGAATCATGAAGCAAACCACATACCCAGTTCCGACCGAACTGATATAAGTTGGCGCTGCCTTGATGGTGTGGCACACCAACCATTTTGTCACGCCGGTTCTGGGTATTGTCGTGGATGGCTCGCCATTCATCTGAGCACCACTGGTCCACCAACGCCTCCCAACAATCCATCTTATCCGCACACCATCTCGGGGGCGCCTAAGTTAGTAAAGATAAATTTGAGTGGTACGCCTACGAATCAAATCAAGGAAACTAAGTACAAGGCCTTAAGAATAGGTAATTACCTTCATGTACTGCTCCTTCTCCAGAAACTTTCCGCGGCATGAAGACTTGTCCTTCTTAACACCACGCGAGGCGTAGTAGTCTCGAACAGCCTGCGGCCGAGCCTCGTGCCGTAAGTTCTGTAGTAGGCGCCTGCACTCGCCATCGATAACCTTTGCCGCGACCTCCTCGTGTCCCTCCTCACACCTGTAGAAGGTCTGCAATCTAACGAGACAATACTGATTAGTACAATAACTAGCTATTGTTGATTTTTAATTGTGTAAAGGAGAAATTACCCAAAACTTTCTGATCACCATGTCGGCCCTCGTGTGGCACAAGACACCGTCGATCACCTCCTCGGCGGGGCCGGGGCAGCCAAGTAGTGCTCCCAGGTCAATCCTAGCTCTGGAAGCTGAGCCTCACCGGGCAACGTGACAAACCCCGGGAAGTTGTGTCGGCAAAGCACACCAAAGACGGTGTTGGGCCTGCGGACATCGTTGGCGTGATCCCAATCCCTACAGTATGACAAAGCCAACGCAATAGATATTTTAAGAACGTGAAGGCAAAAGGTTAAAAAATAGTAAATGCACTTACTTCTCCCCATTAGGCCTAATCACCGGCCTCTGCTCGCGGGTCGCCGGCACGGGCGAGAGCCATGTACTACCACGCTGGTAGACGGTGGCCCCCTCAACCACCTCGTCCTCACTATCCCCGCCACCATCAGCATGGCCACTCGGCTCCTGCTGACGTAGATCCGGCCAGGTATCCCATGGGGTCTGCTGGGACGTAGCCCCATCCCTGCTCTGCTCCGGAGTCTCATGGGACGAAGCGTCTGGGACAGGAGTCTCGTGGGTCGAAGGCTCATCGACCCAAGGCTCGTGGACAGGAGTCCGCGTAGCCTCCACCTCAGACGCCTCCACCCTAGAAGTCTTGTGCTCGGGCGAATCAGCTGGGGGTAGCGGCGAGGAAGGCACATCAGCCTCCGTACGTCTCCTACGGGCACGTGTACCTCTACCTCCTCCTCTCTTCTTTCCCCGACCTCCTCTCCCGGTGGGCATCGGCGTTGACGAAGAAGCGCCCGCCTGTGTTTGCAAACTAGCGAGCAACGCTCTCCGAAGATGCTCGTGTGGAATGGTAGTACCCCTCCCACCATGCGCCGACGAAGAAGCCGCGGATCGCTCTGGACCCGGGCCCACCATATCTTTCAACAACTGCCATGACAAAGAGTAAACGAAATTAGTACAACATAAAAAAAATGAATACCGACATGAATAATAATATGTATATAATTTAAGTGTATCATCATCATGTATATAATAATAATTGAATACCTGACATGAACTAATAATAATCTTGATCGTCTATATATGCCTCGGGATCAATAAATGCATCATCATCATCACTATCATCAATAAATGCATCATCATCACTATCGGGAATGACATGTGAAAGGCCTCCTTTATGTAATCGGTCAAGCATTGACAGGTCATCGGCAACAGTAACCTCTTCTTCTTCCGGCTCTTCTTGTTCCAGCTCAGGAGTGAAGTCGGATTCACTATCGCTGTCTACTTCAATGTTCTGGGGTGAAGTAGAGCGGTTCTTGAAACGTTTTTTGGAAAGACATGTTTCTTGGAAGAATTCTCCTTCATATGTGTCTGGGTTAATGTGAGGTTCATAATCCTCTTCATTGAGGGGAGGTGGTCTAAAACGTGGCGGCACTTCATAAACGACATCCGAACCATTCAGATTTGGATCAGTTTGGCAGGCCCACGGTAGATACAAAACTTGGGTCGCCTGTTGAGCCGTAATATAGACATCGGGAACATCTAAATGGGTGCTTTGTTTGATTTCGACTAGCCCTATATGTTCATGAGTCCTTCTAGTCTCCTTCGGCTGGAACCAATAACATTTGAAGACTACGACGTTCGGTGGGTTTTCACCATAGAATAGAAGTTCATAAATTGCTTCAACTCTTCCATAATACTCGGTACCTCCTTCGCCGATAGCAGAGACACAACAATCTGTAGACTTTCGGTCGGCCATAGATAGCTCTTTGCCAAAGGTACGAAAGCGATACCCGTTGATGTCGTATTTGTCAAATGAACGGACCTTATAGTCAAAACCATTACGACTTGTCTCCATTCGGTGTCCATAGACTCTGAATTAGCCTACAAGTTTCATACGAAAGGATTGTTGCATTAGCCGCAAATTAGACGAAGAAATGAAATGGTCTAATGAAAATTACTGTTTGTTTGAACCAAGAGATGAAACCGGGATAGCCGCCTCCATGCTTTGCCAAAAGCTCATACTCTTCGATGGAATGCTTTTGGAACACTGCTCCATCCGAGAATTTGGTGACGTATCGACTGTATCAAATATCCGGGAATAAGAGCAGTTAAAAGGAATTAGAAGTTGCGAAACAATGTACCGAGAACTTACTCGATGTATTATCGCACTTCTGTTAGGTTGTTGAAGATATAAAACGAAATGTTCCGACATTCTTCAACATCCAACGCTATTGCTTTCGAAGCACCGGCTGGTGCGAATTCCCCTTTCAATAGGCTGAGGTTGGATCGACCTTTTTTAGGGTCGCCAGCATTGTACCGAGGCTTCGGATTATGCAAGTGACGATTTTTGGCTTCGTAATGTGCTGTCACGAAGTTTGCCGCCTCCTCGGTAATGAATGCCTCAGCCATCGATGCTTCAATTCTATGTTTATTTTTACATTTTGCTCGAAGCGTCTTCTGCGTCCTCTCAGTTGCGTTGCACCAACGATTTTGCACGAGCCCCCCCAATCTTGCCTCGGTCGGGAGATGCAAAATCAAATACTGCATTGGATTAAAGAAGCCCAGTGGAAAGATCTTCTCTAACTTGCAGATCAACTCCGGCGCCAACTCTTCCATTTCATCTAGCACGCCAGGTGATAGGTCTTTCGCACAAAGAGAACGGAAGAAATAGCTCAGCTCTGCCAGTACTAGCCATTCATCCTCAGGGATAAAGCCACGCAACATCACCGGCGTTACCCGCTCAAGCCATATGTGCCAATCATGACTCTTCAGACCAAATATTTTCAATTTGTCAAGACTCGCTCCCCTCTTTAGATTCGCTGCATACCCATCGGGGAACATCAACTGCATTTTCACCCATAAGATCATTTCCCTCATAGCTGGCCTTCCAAGATTGAACCATGCCTTTGACTTCGTCCAATTCTGCTTTCCTTTCGGTTGTCGCATGTTTTGCAACGGTCTATCACATAGAGCCTCTTGATCAACTCTAGCCTTAGGATTATCCTTTGACTTCCCCTCTATGCCGAACAATGTACCAACAAGGGCCTCGGCGATATTCTTTTCAGTGTGCATCACGTCGATGTTGTGTGGGCAAAGGAGGTCTTTGAAGTAAGGCAGATCCCATAAGCATGTCTTGTGAGTCCAGGCGTGTTCCGAATTATACCCTTTGAAATACCCTGGACGCTCTGGATCAGGCTCGAGAGCGTTTAACTGATCCAGGGTCTATTGGCCTGTCAACACAGGTGGTGCAGAGTTTTTGACAACTCTACCTTTGATGAAATTCTTCTTGTCTTTTCTGAACTTATGGCGAGGATCCATGAACTGTATATGCAAGTCGAAGCAAGAAAACTTGCGACCCGCCTGCAGCCAACGGAACTTCTCACCCATACCGTTGTCTACCACAATATACCTGGAAGACTTGCAAATGGGACAATAGTTCAAGTCCGCATACTCAAGCCAAAATAAGGCACATCCATTCTCACAGGCATCTATCTTCTCATACGGCATCTTAAGTACATGGAGGATTTTGTCCGACTGGTACAGGTTTGCAGGCAGTACATGGCCTTTGGGTAGAAAGTGTCCAAATATTGTCATCATCGCGTCGTAGCATTCTCTTCCCAAGTTGAATTGAGCCTTCAGAGCCATTACTTGCGCGATGGCATCCAGCTAACAAAGCTCAGTGTGCTCGTGGAGAGGACATTTTGAAGACTCCAACATTTCATAAAAGGCCTTTGCAGATTCCTCCATCTCATCGTCCGAATCCCGAGCATCATTAAAGTCTTGCACCATGTCTTCGATCCCGGTACCATGCTCGTCGGTGCGACGACGAACCACCTCAGCTCTAGCACATTGGGCAGACTCACCATGAAAAGTCCACACCGTATAATCAGGCGTAAAACCCCACTTCTGCAGGTGTTTACCCATTACATCCTCTGTCCTCTTTTTAAAGTTGTTGCACCGGACACAGGGGCACCAGGTTCTTTCCTGGCCATTTGCAAATGCGGCTCTCACAAACCCCTTGGTTTTTGCAAACCATTCATTGGTCATGTCTTCCTGACTAGTATGACCGGTGTACATCCACGCACGATCACTCATCTTGCCTAACTACTAAACACACACGAAATATATATATAATTCATCATATATATTCATCAGTTAATCAAGTTTGTCAATTTTATTACGCCCATGCAACCTACACGCTAATAGGTAAAGATAGGTCCTAATCCCACCTGAGTATGTGTAGATTGGGTTCGTTTTCCCATGCTCTACTCCGGATCTAACGCAGAATTTTGGCAGCACCTCCCCGCTGTTCTCCTGATACACGTCTCGGCAATAAGCACAGAGGATGTGTACCCGGAGAACAACAGGGAGGCACTGACGAAATTTTGCATCGGATCCGGAGCAGAGCATATGGGAAAACGAACCCAATCTACACATACTCGGGCTGTCCATGGATAACGTTGGACAATTCGAAAGGATGGCGGTTATAAATATGCGAAGACATGCATATTTATAGATGTCGCCCTTTCGAACGGGAGACGCATACTGGTCACGCATACTAATGATTGAAGACATCTATAGCTAGCGAGTTTCATCAGCATGAAGACCAGAACAGAGCAAATTAAGGGGGGGGAGGAGAAGTCATTTGTGCTCACCCACGAACACAGGGGCGGAGCTCGTCCAACGCACGGGAAGGTCGTCGAACAACTGCACATTGAAATCCACCCGATCAACACAAATATGATGTTTTTTTATAACAAAATTGGAAAATATGTGACCTAACTCATAATTTACAAAACTATGACCCCGTCGGCCTCTGGAAGGCCGAAGAGCACCTTTTCGGTCAACAGGAGGCAGAAGAGGTGTCGGGGGTTGGGGGTCGGGGGTCAGTGGCGTCGGGAGTCACTGGCGTCGGGGGTCGGTGGCGTCGGGGGTTGGGGGTCAGTGGCGTCGGGGGTCAGTGGCGTCAGGGGTCAGTGGCGTCGGGAGTCAGTGGCGTCGGGGGTCGGTGGCGTCGGGGGTCGGGGGTCAGTTGCGTCGGGGGTCAGTGGCGTCGGGGGTGAGTGGGGTCAGTGCCGTCGGGGGTCGGTGGCGTCGGGGGTCAGTTGCGTCGGGGGTCGGGGGTCTTCTCTTCTTCTTCTTCTTCTTCTTCTTCTTCTTCTTCTTCTTCTTCTTCTTCTTCTTCTTTTTTTCATTTTTCCTCTTCTTCTTCTCCTCCTCTCCTCTTTTTCTTCTTCCTCCTCTTCTTCTTCTTCTTCTTCTTCTTCTCCTTCTTTTCCTTCTTCTTCTTCTTCTTTTCTTCTTTTCCCTTTTCCTTTTTCATTTTTTTCCTTCTTTTTTTTTTCTTCTAACCTAACTAACTAACCTAATTAACCTAATAAACTAACCTAATAAACCAATAAAACTAACCTAATTAACCAAATAAACTAACCTAATAAACTAATAAAACTAACCTAATAAACTAACTAATTTAACTGAAATAAAAAACAGAAAAAACGAAAAAAAGGGGGAGGCCGGCGTGGGCGGCGGTGGACGGGGACGGCGCAGGGATGCCGGGGGCGGCGGTGGAGGCCGGAGGCGCCGCGGCGGCGGTGGCGGCAGGGGCCAGGGGCGCCGGGGGGCATCGGGGGCGTCGAGGCGGCGGTGGGCAGGGGTGCCGGGGGTGTCGGGGCGGCGGGGGGGCACCGGGGCGGTGGGGAGCAGGGGCGGCGGTGGGCAGGGGCACAGGGTCGTCGGGGCGGCGGTGACGGCGGTGGGCAGGGGCGCAGGGTCGTCGGGGCGGCGGTGCCGGCCGGGCGGCGGGGCAGCGGCGGCGGGGACGGTCGGGCAGCGATGGCGGGGGCGGCCAGGCAGTGGGGCGGCGGTGGACGCCGGAGGCGCCGCGGCGGCGGTAGCGGCCTGGCGGCAGGGGCCAGGGGCGCCGGGGGGCATCGGGGGCGTCGAGGCGGCGGTGGGCTGGGGCGCCGGGGGCGTCGGGGCGGTGGGGGGGCGCCGGGGCGGCGGGGAGCAGGGGCGGCGGTGGGCAGGGGCACAAGGTCGTCGAGGCGGCGGTGACGGCGGTGGGCAGGGGCACAGGGTCGTCGGGGCGGCGGTGCCGGCCGGGCGGCGGGGCAGCGGCGGCGGGGGCGGTCGGGCGGCAGGGCAGCGATGGCGGGGGCGGCCGGGCAGTGGGGCAGCGGTGGGGCAGGGCGGCGCAGCTCGGGGGTGAGAGGGAGAGAGAGAATGAAAGAGAGAGAGGGGAGGTGGGGTGGCCGTTGACGTCGTTAGGTATAGAGCCTCTTTGCCGTCTGCTGGCGGACGGCAAAGAGTCCCCAGGCAGACGGCAAAGAGCCAGCATACGACCCACCACCCCCATGGGGCCAGTGGGGCCCAGGTGGGTTCTTTGCCGTCTTCCTGGGGACTCTTTGCCGTCAGCTCGCGGACGGCAAAGCCCTGGCTGATGGCAAATGGTATCTGTGCCGTCAGCCTGTTCTTTGCCGTCCGTTCCTGCTCAGCTGACGGCAAAGACCCTCTTTGCCATCTGCCAGCAGATGGCAAAGAGCTGGCTGATGGCAAATCCTTAGATTCCAGTAGTGAGGAGGTTGAGCATGGGACTATCCCTTCACCAAGGAGGCGAAAGGAGTTGACCATGGAGACGTTTGCACCTACATCTCTCCGACACCGACATATGATGAGATGCCCCAATTTCCTTGTGAAGAGAGCCACCACCACATGAGTGAGATGAGTGACTCCACCATATGTGACTTTGAGTGCATTTCCTATGAGAGGATGAGTGTGACCACCACTAGCCCCATACATGAAAACATACCAAAATTCCTATGTGAGGTTGAGAGCCATGACCACCCTTTGAGTGACTCAACCAACCATATGAGTGAGAGCATCCTTGAGGGAGTGAGTGAGCTACAACACTTAGCGAGTGAGGTAGTTGAGAGGGCATGCGAGGCCACTATGATTTCTAACAACTTAACCTCTACTCCTATTGTGTCTTCTTCTTTGGTGCAAGGTCTCATAAATGATGACGCGCCTACCCTCGACGATTCCATCCGTCCAATGGGAATGACGATGGCCATGGTGGATGATGATGCACCCCCACATGGTTTCATCACGATGACGAGGACCACGAGTTGGTCTATGCCACCTCACCTACACCACATGGGTGGAATGAGAAAGGTAACATAGGTGAAGGTGATGCTCTTGTCCCACTAGTGGACATTGATTGCTTGCATGATGATTATCCACCTATTGCCATGCTTCATACTTATGCGAGTTTCTCATGTGATGAATTACCCATTTATGATGAGTTTGACGATTCTCATGAGGACTCTATTACTTGTGATGCCATGTTGCATAGGATATATTGTGAGAATTCTATAGGTCACATCATGTTTGACAATTCGCTTGATTTGTCATATGCTATGCATGAGATCACACATATTGATTTTTACAATATCATCGTAGTAACTATGCATATGCCATAAAAATAAGCCCAATTTGCACATATGGCATAGATAACAAACCCATGGTTATTGGTTATTGGCATTTGCTTTTCTTGTGATGATATTGGCATGCTCCCTTTGCATCATTTGCGCAATTGCTCACATATGACATGCCATGACCACCTAGCTTCGGATATGCATTGTTTTGGATGCTGTCCATATTCTCCATATTATGCTTCCACTATTGAACATGAGGAAACCCAAATACTTTCCTCATACATGTTAGGAGATTTTGTTCCATCCCATCCATTGCATGATCCCTATAATTGTGTGCACCATCCGCATATCATGAATAGCAATGCTCTCGATAATTCACATGATGCACTACATATTTCTAGTCTCCATTATTCTATACATAATAACAAACCTTTCATGATGGATGACATGTTCTTATATCATGCATCTCATTTATTTGAGCATTGGATATTTTGTGCTAACGAACACAACCACATGCACATCCTAACGGATGATGTGTACATTTACCACGCACACACCTTGTTTCGTGTGCCTCATTCTTGTGTAGGTACTCATGATTCTTCGTCAACCTCGCAAGCGCATGAGTTGACGAAAAGAGCTCTAGAGAGAACGAAGACGCGCGGCACTATGGAGTGCTTACCCTCCACCCACCCTCTTTTTGCAAATACTTCGCGCATTTCTTCTACATGGATCTCACATGGCTATGGCTAATTTCCCATTACACTTATTATGCCCATATTGCCATGTTTACTTTCCTTGATATGTTCATTTCTATGCCTTTGCCATGCATTTGTGACCCATGCCTTGCATCTCACATTTCACTTGATTCTCATATTCGTATGTGTATTTGCAAGCTTGGTGGCGGATTTACTTGCTATTGCCATGTTTGCTTGTTGACCCATGTCTATGATGATACTTTGCTCTTGCTTCGTGCTCGCGATATGTCATGTGCTTTATTGATGTCCACTATTTCCTCATATGACATGATGGCCATGATTTCTTCTAGTATGTTGCATCTTCGCACTACAAGCTTGCATGACATGATCAATATGCTTGCCTATGTTGCATCACTGATGATTACTACTTGCTCATTTCATGCGGTTGATGACATCCATTGCCATGCATTGCACATGATTGTTATTGCTTATTGTCATATGTCTCCATATGTTGCCTATCTCATGCTCGATGCTTTTCCATGTATTGAGTGCAACAATGTTATTCATTTTGCTAATGAGATTACCCCCATAGCTTTCTCTCATATTATTGGAGCTTTTGACATCTTTCACGTGAAGCATGTTTTCCTTCCTTCTTTGCACCATACGCCTAGTGCCATGAATATAGCCATTCTTGCATCATATTATTCATGCACTTGTGATTCTAATGGTTATGTGCAAGCGAAAAGAACCATCATGATGGATGATGTGTTTGTCTACCATGCACACACATTATTTCCTTTGTTGTGTGTATGTGTAGGATACTTCGACTACATGTCAACTTTCACTTCATGTGAGTTGACGATTCGAGCTCTTGAGAGCGAGCCATGCTACATCGACGCATTTCTACATCGCACTTGCTTGCGCATCGGTTTTGTGAAGGAAGCACAAGGACAAGTTTTCAAGGTGACATCCTTCTTGATCATGGATATTGTGGATCATCCTATTTATGTTGCTTGTACCATGCCTTATATTGGTAATCTTGGACCACATATTTGCACACATGATAGAGATGTTGCTTCCATTCTTGATTGCCATCTTTCCATGCCTCATGACATATATACCTTATGTGTTGCATCCCAACTTGTGGATTACTTGCTCTTCTCATATGCTTGGTTGCAAAAATGTCATTTCTTCATATATGATATGGCCGATTGCTTTCTACATGCTTGACTTGATTGACTCACACATGATGACAATTGCTCTTTATATTGTGTTGAGTGCCACACTATCTTCACTACACCATATGCACCCTTCACTTTGGCTTGCACCATGTGTTTAGACACTTCATATTACTTGGTGTTGTGAATGATTCCTATGCCTACTGTCGTCGTTTTCTCACAACCGATGCCATGGGGTGGCTTATCGAGAGTGGTTGGGGCCGAAGGACGCCGACGGACTCCGGGAGCGGGATTGGGCACAAGCGGTGAGGGACACACGATGTACCCAGGTTCGGGGCCCTCCGTGGGAGGTAACACCCCTAGTCCTGCTTGTCTAGTTGATGGGTGTCTGGTGTTACAATGGTGCTCCTTGAGCTGTTGTCTAGAGGAAGAAGAAGGAGCAGCCGGCTCTTCTTGTCTTGCTACATGGGAACGAGAGTGTGAGATGGGGTGAATGCCTGCCCGATGCATGGGCGGCCTCGGGGGGTTTTATAGGCCAACCCCCCGGCTTATAATATACATAAGGTACTAAATGGGGCCCTGGCCGGCAGCCTCCCTAACCGACCAGCGGCCCCACCGGCTGGGCCATCTTGTCGCTCGTAGGGCCTACCGGCTGCGCGGTCCCATCGCTGACTGGGGCCCGCCAGCCAGCTCTTCTATTGGCCCGCGCCCACCTGCCGCGACACGGGCCATTCCACGCGTCGTCGTCTTGCACCAGCCGGCCGAAGTCAGCGGTACGGCCGGCAGCGCTGTAGCCATGCCGGGGCAGGTAATGGAGTAGACGGCTGCGTGGTCGCACTGTTGCCCCGCCGGGTCTCGATCGATCAGGGCAAGCGGTACGACCGCCCGGACTGTAGCCACGCGTGCCCGCGCGTCAGCAGTCGCTGTAGCCACGCTGGAGTCCATCGCGGGGGTCGTGTCCTCTCGGTGTACTTGGTCGCAGCGTGAGGAGACAAGTGTCTGCCCGTCCAGAGGTCAGCGGGAGGGCCGGCCACGGGGCGGCAGGTTGCGGGCTGGCCGAGGGCCAAGCGGCCGGCTCCTGTCCAGCCAGCCGCTCGCCAGCCGGCCATTGACCAGCCGGCCGTGGGCCAGCCAGCCAGCGGCTCGCCAGCCGGTCATGGACCAGCCGACCGTATAGTTTTTTCTAAAAGGGGCTTGAACTCCCTTGTTTTGGCATACCCAGGGGTAATATCCCCGTTAGTAGTCCCCAAAGCCGGCGGGGGCCCGCATCCTTCTGACAAGGGGGAGCCGGCGGCTTCATCCGACGGCATCGGCCCGATACGTGGAGTCGATTGGCGGGCTGCGCAGGCGACCACGCCCGTTGCCTCGGGCCCTACCGTGCTGCCTCGGAACCCACGCTGAGCGGCGACGTGCTACATGGGGTGTGGCGACGTGGCGGGCCCCGCGCCTGTGGGCGCGACGAGGCGTTGCCTTGGGGCTAGCCTGGTAGGCCACGGGCCTAGCCTAGTAGGCCTCGGGCCACAGGCCAAGATCCTCTGCGCCCGGATCCCGGCGGCTACGGCCCGAGGCGCCCCATGCCCCGCGGGTTTCCCGGGGGAAATGGGCGCAGTTAATCCCACGCCCCCTGGGCTTTGCCCCCTTATTTATAATGGGGAGGCGGAGAGACGGAGGCAGTTAATGCGCTCCTCTCCCGTCGTCTTCCTCCTTTCGCCTCTGTCGCTCCGAGGTCACACCGCCGCAACGCCCGTTCGTGCCTCCGCTCCGGCCCTCCGCAGAGATGGCCGACGGCCCCTCCGGCAGCTGGGGCGGCTCCACCGTCACCGAGGTGGACATCGCATACCTCCGCCGCGCCCGTATGCTCCCGTCGAAGGACCGCGTCGCCGCCCGTCCTCCGGGAGCTGAGGTGGTGCCGGAACCTGAGGAGGGAGAGTGCGTGGTGTTCGCCTCGCACTTCTCGCGCGGCTTCGGGCTTCCGGCGAGCCAGTTCTTCAGGTTACTTCTTGATTTCCTCGATCTGCAGCCGCATCATTTGGGGCCTAACTCGATTCTACAGCTGTCGAGCTACGTGACCCTCTGCGAGGGCTACCTCGGCCTTCTTCCCTTCATGACACTGTGGAGGAAGCTCTTCTATCTTAAGAGCTTGAAGAACGACAACGAGCCGTACGCCTGCGGGGGCGCGGTGGTTTCCGTTCGCGGCACACTCTTTCCCCGCCTCTCCCTCATCGAATCCGTCAAAAGATGGAACCGGACGTTCTTCTACGTGAAGAACGTCGACCCGGCTCGAGACTACATCCGGCTGCCTCCCTTCATCAACGTCCCGTCCTTCGGGGCGAATTGGACGGCCAAAGTGGTGGCCGGGGAGGTTGCCGGGATGCTGGGCCGGCTCCACACTATGAGGAGTGGGGAGGGGCTGGTCGTGGCCGATCTGGTGGCCGCCTTCATCGACCGTCGGGTGCTGCCCCTGCAACTGAGGCCGCACCGGATGTGCGATATGGGGGGCCGGCGAGACCCTTGCCGGCTGTCCACCTTCGAGCTGACAGCGGCCCAGGTGGCGGTGCGGGTGAACGCCGTCACCAACTTCAAGCTGGCGCCGCGCACCTGGCACTTCGGCAAGCTGCCCTACAGCCGGCTCGACCCGGCGCCCTTGGTATGTTTCGACCCGACGCCTCTCCCTTTTTTGTTCTTTTTACGTTCCTTCAGCCGGCCTCCATGCTTACGCGCCCTGCTGACCGCAGCGCTTTGTGCGACAGAACAGGGTGGACAGCCCGCATCCTCAGGTGTTTGAGGCGGATCGCGCCGACTCCGACCCGGAGGATTTTGAGCTGGGAGCAGGTGTCGAGGAGGAGGTCGAATCCTCGAGGGAGGTCGAGGTGGACGGGACTATGAGCGACCCGGGAGCCGGCGGGTCCAGAGCTGCCAGTGAGTTCACCTCCGAACCCACGATCAGAGATTGGACCGATGACGATGATGATGACCATGTCCGGATCTTGGATGCACCTCCCCCCGCAGCTCGGCGGGAGCCACGTGGACGGAGCGAGGAGCAGCCGGCCCGCGGCCGGACGGGCGAGGCCTCCCGGCGGGAGAAGATGCCGACGTCGGGGCAGCCGTTGACGCAGTCGCCGGCTCGCAAGAAAGTGCGAGCGGCCGTCACAAAGCCGCCGCCTCGGGCCAGGCGGGCCCTTCCCGTTGTCGTCGGGTGAGTACGTCTCCTAGTTCTCGTAGGTTTTTTCGTGTTTTGAGCCGGCAAGCGCCTGAGGGCCCACCCTTTGCTTATTCCAGGGATGCCATTGAGCTCCATGACACGTAGTCGACCGCCGACCTGGTGGACGCTACCAGCCTACAGGCCTAGGAGCGGCCACGGTGCAGGAGGAGAAGAGGAGGCTCGCCGAAATGCGAGCCGCAAAGGCAGGGGCAAAGGGCGCGCCCTCGCGTTCGGGGGCCTCGAGTGACGGGAGGCGGAGGCAGCCCTCAGATCCGGCGCGTGCGACGGACTCGGCGGCAGAATCGACGCAGATGTCGAGGCCTCCATCGAGCGAGCCGCGAGAGCCAGTCGAGGAGACGGCCACGGCCCCGCCCTTGGCGGAGGTGGCCCGGCCGATGGGCGTGGTTCCCGAGCCTGCTGGGGAGACGGCCCAGCGGGCGGAGACGGAAGTGACCCCGCTCACCATCGAGCCGGCCGCGGCAGATGTGCCTGTCGCCCCGGCCATGCCGGAGGCGGCACCGGAGATGGCTGTCGGCGGAAGGAGCGAGCCGGTCCGCCCGGCTATCGAGCCGGTCCGGCAGGCAGTGGAGCCGGCCGCGCTAGTTGTTGAGGGGCCCGAGGCTGGTTCCCGAGCCCTTGTGGTTACCACCAACCTCCCGCCGGCCGCCGCCACGGCGGACGCCGGGTCTAGTGGTGGGGCGAGCCGGTCGAGGAGGACCATGCTCGACGTGATCCGGGACTGGAAAGCATTGGCCCTCGCCCCGGCAGTCCTGGCCCCGCCAGCCAGCAGCCAGGCCCTTGTGCCTGGGGAGCCGGGCCGCATCATGGCGCACTACCGTGAGGGGCTGGCCAGGTTTGCGGAGGCCGCCGAAAGCAATTTCCGGCGTGTGGAGGAGGCGGTGGAGGTGAGATTCCTCTATCTTGCGTTGAATTTTCAGTGGGGGCGCGTGAGCACACCCACTGGGTGTAGCCCCCGAGATTCGGGCCAGCTGCTCAGCTGCGTGGCAGCCGGGATGGATCTATCCCTTTTCTTTTGTCTAACTTCTTGTCTCCTCGCGCGGAGCAGGCTGAGAACGCCAAGCGGCAGGCGCTCTTCGACGAGGACACCCAGTGGGTGTAGCCCACGAGAGTCGGGCCGGCTGTTCGGCAGGCGGCTCGAGTCTTCCGCATTTTGGGTAACCTGGGTTGGTTATTTTGCAGAGGAGCTGGCCGTCCTGACCCCGATCTGGCAGAAGAGGGATGAGGTGGCCTCCGAGCGGGACCGGCTGGAGCGGGACCTCCAGGCGGTTATGTCGGAGCGGGACCGGCTGGGCAGCCTGGTCGTGGATGGGCAGGCGGCACAGGAGCGCCTCACCGCGGAGCTGCGGAAGGAGGTGGCGGCCCGGGAGGAGGCCGCCAAGCAGGCGGCCGACGCTAGCTGGCGGGTCACCGCCCTGCAGGACGAGGTGGGTCTCCTTGGCGGTGAGCTTGAGAGGCGTGAAGCCGCCCTTGCCCGTGCGAAGGAGGCGTGCGAGAGGGAGCGGGGCTTGGGCCTCCAGTTCGCCATCGAGGTGGACGAGGCCTTCCAGCGTAAGTTTCTAGTTTTTAAGTCTTCTTCCTTTGCCGGCTGTTTTGACTTGTTTCTTGATTCTTCGTCCTCCCTTAGACTGGTTCCCGGACACTCAGCGCCGCGTCGAGCGGGTCGTGGCGGAGCATCGGGAGTGCCAGCGGCAGCGCGGGCAGGAGCTTGAGGAGCACGCCGACTGGGACTTGCCAGAGTTTGCGCTGGCCATCGAGAACCGGCTGATCTTTCTTCAGCGCTGCATGGACCGGCTCCACACGGCCGGCATGGAGGTGATTTCGGCCCTCTGGCCGGGTCATGGGGCCCCGGCGGGCCGCGTGGTGCTGTGGCTGGAGAACACGGTGGCCCGGCTCGAGGTTTGGAAGGCATCGGCGGCCCGCTCCGGGGCGCAGATGGCCCTTCGGTTCGTCACCTCGTGGTACCCCGGCGTCAACTTGGACCGGCTGGCCACGATGCGCGAGGTCCCCGAGGCGGAGCGAGTCGCCCGCGAAGGCGCCCTCGTCCGCCGAGCCAACAAGCTGGCTTCCTACGTCGACCCGGACGAGCTCCTACCGGCGCTTGGCGAGGATGGCGAGCCAGTTGCCGAGGACTCCTTCGGCATTCCCCAAGGGCCTGACGATGAGGCGGTTGCCGACGAGAGCACCGCCTCCAGCACCGGCAGCGACACCGAGGCCACGGAGGCGATGGAGGAGGATCCGGCCACCTCTCTTGGGCAGTCTGCCGGGCCGGCTGGTGATGCACCGGAGGCTAAGGCGGCCCTTCTTTTACTGTATCTTTTCCTTTTGCTGCAAGACTTGTTTAAGATGCATTTCCACCCACTGGGGGTGTATTGTAAAGAATCCTCGGCCTGTGGCCTTTTGTTTATAAATTTGCTTGAAGTCTAAAATGTTTGCGTACCGGCTCATCCTTTGCTCTTTTCCTTTTGACTCATATGTCACGCAAGGATTCCTTCTAGCTTCCGCCCCGCCTGTCAGCCAGCCGGGAGCCGGACAGGGACAGGGACGGGGCATCGTCCTTGGGGAAACCGTGCGGGCCTTAGAGCCGTCCGACTAGAGTTGGGGCGAGCCGGCAGAGGCCGGTTTCTAGAGATAACATGGTCTGATTGCACCTATCCGGCTGCTACTCTTCAGGCGGCGTTCATGTGATATGTTCCTTCCCATCCTATGGTTCCGCAAACCGGACAACTGGGGGCCGGTCTGTGGCTGGGCAGGGGGGAAAGGATTGCTTGTTCACACTACTTGACCGCCTTGGAGAAGAGCCGGCGAGCCCCCGGGCCCAGGGAGCCGGGCCCGGGTGCCTTGCTTAAGAGATGACAAGCCTTTGATGGAATTGAAAAAGGGGTGTGTCCCAAGTGCCGGCTTGGGGCCCCCGTTGCATTCATTAAGTTCCAACAGAAGGGAAGATACATACATACACCGGTTCTTTCTAGCAGTAGAACGGTCGAAGGAGCGCCACATTCCATGGGCGCTCCGTCTCCTCACCGGAGGCATCTCTTTTGCGCTTCTGCGACTTCTGGGCATCTATCAGATAGTAGGCGTTGTTGTGCAGCGCCTTGCTGATGATGAACGGGCCTTCCCACGGGGAGGACATTTTGTGTTGGCCGGCGGTCCGCTGGATCCGCCTGAGCACCAGGTCTCCTTCGCGGAAGGAGAGGGGCCGGATCCGTTTGCTATAATAGTGTCGGAGCTTCTGCTGGTAGATGGCCGTCCGGCTCAGGGCCAGTTCGCGTGCTTCTTCGAGTAGGTCGACGCCGTCTTCTCTTGCCTCCTTCGCGTCCTTCTCCGTATACAGGGTGACTCGAGGCGAGTCGAACTCGATGTCCGTGGGGATGATTTCCTCACACCCGTATACAAGAAAGAAAGGCGTGTAGCCGGTCTACCGGTTGGGCGTGGTCCTGAGGCTCCAGAGGACAGCCGGCAGCTCATCGATCCAGCAGCCGGCTGACCGTACGAGGGGCGCCACCAGCCGAGGCTTGAGGCCGTCCAGGATCAAGCCGTTTGTCCTCTCTGCCTGGCCATTTGACTGTGGGTGGGCCACCGACGCGAGGTCGAGACGGATGCCCTCCTGGGAGCAGAAACGCGCCATTGTGCCTTTGGCAAAATTCGTGCCGTTATTGGTGATGATGCTGTGGGGAACGCAGTAGCGGACCGTGATATCCTTGATGAACCGGACGACTGTGGGGCCGTCCAGCTTCTTGATGGGCCTTGCTTCGACCCACTTGGTGAACTTATCGACAGCCACCAGTAGATGCGTCATGCCGCCCCGCGCGGTCTTGAAAGGACCTACCATGTCCAGCCCCAGACGGCAAAGGGCCACGAGAGCGGGATGGTCTGGAGGACTGTTGCCGGCAGGTGGCTCTGTGTGCTGAAGTGCTGGCACCCCTCGCATTTGTCGACCAGCCGCTTGGCCTTCTCCAAGGCCATCGGCCAGTAGAAGCCGTGGCGGAACGCCTTGGCCACCAGGGTTCTGGAGGCGGCGTGATGCCCGCACTCGCCCTAGTGGATGTCGTGAAGGATTTCTTGACCCTTGTCCGGCTCGACGCAGCGTTGGAACACGCCGGTGGTGCTATGATGAACCAGCTCGTGGTTGATGATGCTGTAGGCCGGGGCCTGGCGCTGGATTTGCCTTGTCGTGGCTTCGTCAGGGGGAGCTCGCCGCGCAAGAGGAAAGCCAGAATGGGGTGGCCCATGAGGGGGCCGAGACAGGAGCCGGCTCGAGCTCAAGTGGAGTGTCGGGGGCAGCCGGAGCCCTCGGGCCCGCTACTGGAGCCCCCGGGTCCGGCTCGTCAGTCCCCGGGACGGCTTGCCAGCCCCCTTGACCGGGTCGCCAGTCCTCGAGACTGAGACAGCGGGGGGCGCGTCGATCGCCATCATGATGGCCGTGGAGCCGGAGCCTGCCGCCGCGGGGGCGTCGGACGTTGGGGCCGATGGGGCCGGCACGGCAGCTGGGGTTGATGGTGCCGGTAGAGCAGTCGGGCCCAGCGGAGAGCCGGCGGCGTCAGCCGGCACGAAGATAGACTCCGATTCAGGGGAGGGCTTGATCGAAGGCTTGAGCAGCTGTTCGAGGGAGACGCCGGCTGGGATGGCCTGCCGGGTGGAGCCGTTCTTCGCCAACGTATCGGCCGCCTCGTTGTCCGCTCGGGGGACGTGATGGAACTCACAGCCCTCGAAGGAGCCGGTGAGCTGCTGGACGAGGAAGCGATAGCTGGCCATGTTGGCGTCCCTGGCGTCCCATTCGCCAGAGACCTGTTGCACCACGAGGTCGTTGTCGCCAAAACAGAGGATGCGCCGGATCCCGATTTCCTTGGTGAGAGGGAGGCCGTGGACGAGGGCCTCGTACTCGGCCACGTTGTTGGAGGCGGCGAAGAGGATCTGGAGTGCATACTTGAGCTGGTCCTCCTTCGGGGACGACAAGACGATGCCGGCTCCCAGGCCGGTTCGCATCTTCGAGCCGTCGAAGTGCATGCGCCAATGCATGGAATCCGGGGGAGGCGGCACGAACTGGGTTTCGGCCCAGTCGACGAGGAAGTCAGCCATCGTCTGTGACTTGATGGCGGTGCGCGACTCGTACCGAATCACGTAGTCGGCGAGGGCGATGGCCCATTTGGCGATCCGACCGGTGGCGTCCCGGCCGCTCATGATCTCGTCGAGCGGCGCCGTGCTTACCACGGTGATGGTGTGCTCCTGGAAGTACTACTTGACCTTCTTGGCAGCGAAGTATATGCCGTAGCACGTCTTCTGGTAGTGGGGGTAGTTCTGCTTGGAGGCGGAGAGGACCTCGCTGAGGTAATAGACGGGGCGCCGGACCGGTAGTGCCTTGCCCTCTTCTGGCCGCTCCACCACCAGAACGACGCTGATTACGCGGGTGGTTGCCGCGATGTACACGAGCATCGGCTCCTTCTCAGCCGGAGCCGCCAGGACGGGAGCGCTAGAGAGCGCGCGCTTGAGGTCGCAGAACAGCTCGTCCGCCTGGTCGGTCCACTCGAATTTAGGCATCTTCCTCATGAGCTGGTAGAGGGGCAACGCCTTCTCGCCCAGCCGGCTAACGAACCAGCTGAGCGAGGCAAGGCAACCGACGAACTTCTGGACGTCGCGGAGCTTGGCCGGCTTGTGCATGCGCTCGATGGCTCTGATCTTCTCCGGGTTAGCTTCGATGCCGCGGGCGGACACGAAGAAACCCAGGAGCTGTCCGGCTGGCACGCCAAACGCACACTTCTCCGGATTGAGCTTGATCTTGTACTCGCGCAGGTTGGCGAAGGTCTCTCGGAGATCGTCGAGGAGGTTGAAATGCTTCTTGGTTTTGATGATGATGTCGTCCATGTAGACGTGGACGTTCCTGTCGATCTGAGGCAGGAGGCACTTCTGCATGCAGCGCTGGAAGGTAGAGCCTGCGTTCTTCAGGCCGAAGGACATGGTGATGTAGCAGTAGGCCCTGAAAGGGGTGATGAAGGAGGTCTTCAGCCGGTCGGCTGGATCCAGCTTGATCTGGTGGTAGCCGGAATAGGCGTCCAGTAAGGACAGCAGGTCGCAGCCGGCCGTGGAGTCAATGACTTGATCAATCCGGGGCAGGGCGAAAGGGTCCTTGGGACAGGCCTTGTTCAGGCTGGTGTAGTCGATACACATGCGTCAGGTCTTGTTTTTCTTCAGCACCAGGACTGGGTTGGCCAGCCAGTCCGGGTGGAACACTTCCATGATGAAGCCAGCTGCGAGCAGCTGGGCGATTTCTTCTCCTATAGTACGCCGCTTCTCCTCGGAGAAACGGTGCAGGGGTTGCTTGACCGGCTTGGCATCCGGCCGCACGAGAAGTTTGTGCTCGGCGAACTTCCTCGGAACACCCGGCATGTCTTTTGGAGACCATGCAAAGATGTCCCGATTCTCACGGAGGAAGTCGACGAGCTCGCCTTCCTATTTGCTGTCGAGGTGGGCGCCGATGGTGCGCACTGCTTGGGGTTGGCCGGGTCGAGCGACACCTGCTTGGTGTCCTTGGACGGCTGGAAAGATGCCTCATTGGCCGACTGGGACGGAGGAGCCGGCACGGCCGGCTGGTCAGAGGCGTGAGCCACGAGCCGGTCGAGTTGCCGCCTCTCCTCCGCTATCTCCAGGGCCTCAGCCTGCCGGCTGCTGTCGCGCGTGCACTCAATCGACTTTTTGTAGTCGCCATCGACGGTGATGATGCCCTTGGGGCCCGGCATCTTGAGCTTGAGCTAGGCATAATGGTGTAGTGCCATGAACTTGACGAGGGCCGACCTGCCCAACAGCGCGTAGTAGGGACTGTCGAGGTCCACCACCTCGAACCATACCGGCTCGCGGCGGAAGTGGCTCTTGTTGCTGAAGAGGACGTCGAGCTTGATTTTGCCGATGGGGATGCATGACTTCCCCGGCACAATGCCGTGGAAGACCGTCCGGCTCGACCGTAGGTCCTTTTCCCTGAGCCCCAGCTTGAGCAGCGTGTCACGGTAGAGGATGTTGATGCTGCTGCCTCCGTCGACCAGCACCTGCGAGAAGCGGCAGGTGAGCCTCTCGGAGGCGATGGTGGGATCGAGGACGAGGGCATAGCTGCCGAGGTTTGGCATTACGGCCAGGTGATCCGCCCGGCTCCAGGTAACCGGCTTCTCGGACCAGTGCATGAACTGGGGGACCGAGGGGACGGTGGCGTTCACCTCGTGCCGGCGCAGGTGCACGCTGTGCTTGTCAGTCCCTTCCCTGGTGAAGACGACGTAGGCCCCGTCCTGGTCGGGGAACTGGTCATGGAGGCGGCCGTTGTTGGCAGCCGGAGCCGGAGCCTGCGCGCGGGGAGCCGGAGGCGGAGGAACCGGGAGGCCCTCGCCTCGGGACAGTCGCTGGTAGAAGCTGCACTGTCGGAGTGTGTGGGTGGCCGGCTTGGCCCCGGAGTGCATCTTGCAGGGTGCGTCGAGCATCTGCTCGAAGGTGAGCTTGGGCTGCCAGGCGTTCTTGCCAGTTCGCTGGTGCTGGTTGGGCGCCTGGGCAGCCGGCTCCTCTTCTTCGACGGTGCCGACCTGCCGGCTCCCATAGCGGGGATCGGGCTGGTCGGTTTTGCACTTGTTGTTCTGCTGCTGCCGGTTGTCGGCAGCCGCCCGCGGCGCGGCAGGCGGCGGGGGCGGCATAGCAGTTGCGGTGACCTTGATCCGCATCGCGGAGTCGGTCGTGGCGTACTTGTCTGCCTTGGCCATTAGGTCCGCCAGGGTTGCCGGCTCGGAGCACAAGAGCTTGTGCTTGAGGTGGGTGCCGTCGCGGCAGCCCTCGATGAAGTACTGGATGGCCTGTACCTCATGCACCCCCTCGCAGGAGTTGCGGAGCTCGGTCCAGCACGTGAGGTAGTCGCGGAGGGACTCGTCCGGCCCCTGGACGCACATGACCAGCTCGCGGGGCCGGCCGGGCCGCTTGTAAGTGCCGGTGAAGTTGCGGACGAACGGCTCCTCAAAGTCCGTCCAGGTATTGATGCTGCCGGCGGACAGGCTGTTGAGCCAGGTCTGAGCCGAGCCGATCAACATGAGGGGGACGTAGCGCACGGCTACGCGCTTGTTCCCCCTGGCTATGCCGACTGCGGTGGTTTAGTCGACCAGCCAGTCCTCCGGCTTGGCTGTGCCGTTGTACTTCGGGGTGTCGCGAGTGAGCATGAAGCCGGTTGGGAATGGCTCGTTGCGGATCCGAGGGCCAAAGCACGCCGGGCCGATCGGACCCTCCTCCTGCAGGAGGGCGGATTGCGCCAGCCGGTCGATGCGGGTCCGGGCGTCGTGTCGCTCCGCAGGACGCGCGGGCCGAGCCGAGCGGCGAGCTCGGGACGGACAGCCGAGGCAGGCGAGCACGCGCGCTCCCGCCGTGGGGGTGGGGTATGGTCCTGGCTGCGCCGGCTGCCGCCAGCCGGAGCGTCGTTGCGCCGGCTGTTGACGGCCGGCAGCTCGTCTCTCTGTCGGGAGCGTCCGTTATGAGACCCAGCGCCCCGCCAACCGGAGCCGCGGGCGGAAGAGGCTTGCTGGACCGGCCGGGGCTGGCCAGCAGTTGGCGGGGCGTCCCCCTTGAGGACTGGAATTTCGGAGCCGGCGTTGGCGTCATCGAGCCGGGCCTGCTGAACGTTGGCGGCGGCGATGAGATCTTGGATGTGCCGCTCCTGCTGCTCCCGCTCCTCGCCTACCAGGTCGGCGAGGTCGGCATAGGCCACCTGGGTGGCCCTCATGTTGTCAGCCGGTGCGTCGTAGGTGGGGAGCCCGCCACCGAGGATTTCCGTGACCACACGGCCGCGGTTGCGGACGTCACCATGCCGGCTGGGCTCGTTGCCAGCGGGGGTGAGGCCGTAGGCGGAGTTGTACTCGCGCTGCGTGAATTCCATCCGGCGCTTGGTGGTGGCAAGCGTGGTTGCCTCTGTGAACAGCAGCCGGCGAGCAGCCTCCAGCTCGGCCGTAGCCGTAGCTGGGTTCATTGTAGGCGCGACGGGGGTGCTAAGGCCCCGAAGCACGGAGCCGAGGGGGTCGGAGGTGCCGGTGCGGGCGGCCGCCTCCGCATCCGCCCTGACGCGACCGCAGGTCGTGGAAGAGCCGGTGGCCATTACCCCCGCGCGGACGCAGGAGTCATCAGCATCGCCCGGGGCGAATGCGCCCACGAACGACGGCAAGTCGAGGCAGTCGAGTACCTGGCTAGGGTACTCGTCGGCAGCTGGCTCGTCGGCGAGGCTCAGCATGCCGACGCGCTCGGCAAGGACGGCAATGTCGAACAGAGGGTCGCTGCCGCGCCACTCGTCGGAGAGGCCGGTAGCGTCGCCCGCAGGGCTGGCGGGAACGGGGTCCCGCCCTGCGGGAGCAAGCCCCACGAGCGTGCAGTTCCGCCCGGACGCGGGGCGGCCGGGGGAGGTGGTGAAGGGTCCCGCCCGGAGCATGACTCCGGCCGGCGCCGCGGACGGCCCCACGGTGGGCGTCAACTGTCGTCGTTTTCTCACAAGAGATGCCATGGGGTGGCTTATCGAGAGTGGTTGGGGCCGAAGGATGCCGACGGACTCCAAGAGCGGGATTGGGCACAAGCGGTGAGGGACACACGATGTACCCAGGTTCGGGACCCTCCGTGGGAGGTAACACCCCTAGTCCTGCTTGTCTAGTTGATGGGTGTCTGGTGTTACAATGGTGCTCCTTGAGTTGTTGTCTAGAGGAAGAAGAAGGAGCAGCCGACTCTTCTTGTCTTGCTATGTGGGAACGAGAGTGTGAGATGGGGTGAATGCTTGCCCGATGCATGGGGGGCTCGGGGGGTTTTATAGGCCAACACCCCGGCTTATAATATACATAAGGTACCAAATGGGGGCCCCGGCCGGCAGCCTCCCTAACCGGCCAGCGGCCCCACCAGCTGGGCCGTCTTGTCGCTCGTAGGGCCTACCGGCTGCGCGGTCCCATCGCTGACTGGGGCCCGCCAGCCGGCTCTTCTATTGGCCCGCGCCCACCTGCCGCGGCACGGGCCATTCCGCGTGGCGTCGTTTTGCCCCAGCTGGCCGAAGTCAGCGGTACGGCCAGCAACGCTGTAGCCACGCCGGGGCAGGTAATGGAGTAGACGGCGGCGTGGCCGCACTGTTGCCCCGCCGGGTCTCGATCGGTCAGGGCAAGCGGTACGACCGCCCGGACTGTAGCCACGCGTGCCCACGCGTCAGCAGTCGTTGTAGCCACGCCGGAGTCCATCGCAGGGGTCGTGTCCTATCGGTGTACTTGGTCGCAGCGGGAGGAGACAAGTGCCTGCCCGTCCAGAGGTCAGCGGGAGGGCCGGTCGCGGGGCGGCCGGTTGCGGGCTGGCCGAGGGCCAGGCGGCTGGCTCGTGTCCAGCCGGCCGTGGGCCAGCAGGCCACTCGCCAGCCGGCCATGGACCAGCCGGCCGTGGGCCAGCCAGCCAGGGGGCCAGCCGGCCGCTCGCCAGCCGGTCATGGACCAGCCGGCCGTATAGTTTTTTCTAAAAGGGGCTTGAACTCCCTTGTTTTGGCATACCCAGGGGTAATATCCCCGTCACCTACCATCGATCTTTTGTTGATTGTTTTGTGCATGATTGCTATAACCATGAGGTAGATGTTTGTTATATTGTCACACATAATTGCATCCCTACCTCACCTTGGAATACTTGTTCCATGATTACATTGCTTGACCTCAATTTGTATGCTTACATGCCATGACACAATCCCTTGTCACACCATATGTTATGCATGATGAGAACACTTGTGCGGTGATTCACCACTTGAATGCTTGGTTTTGCAATAACGCTAACCACATTTTTTCCCACGTGTTTGTCATATTTGCTCCTTTTGAAGGAATTCCTAGACGGTGAGACATTGGAGAGTGCCCCGTTAGAGTTGATGATGATGAGTGCTTGGTGATTGTCCACTTCCACGCGGCGATGCCATCTCCTTCTCATGGTGATTTGGATTTTGATCCGAGGACGGATCTTTCCCAAGGTGGAGGGGATGATGCGGAGCATCCTACGGACATCACCATGACAAGAGTCCGTTTGACAAGTGACACGTGCGGCATCAACTCAACATACATAAAGGTGAATCATCTCCTTTACACTTGTTCACTTGACCCCTTCGAGGATGGTATACTACTTGACACTTCCCTCGTGTTCATGCATAGGTATTGTCGGAGCTTCACGGATGACGAGGAGTGCAAGCACCAAGGAACAACTACACCATCCGCGAAGGAAGCTTGGAAGAGGAGACGGAAGAAGACGGGGCTGCGATGTCTACAGCGGTCGGACGACCGACAACCATCGGACATCCGACACTCTATAGCGGCTAGACGACCGACGCCCTCCAGACGTCCGACAACCTCCAGCGCCCGGAGACCGACGCCCTCCGAAAATCCGACACGACCTCGACCGAGCTGAAACTGACGGAAATCCGAAGACCTCCGGACGACCGAGTCACAGACGTTCGACGCCCTCCGGATGTCCGGCCCTTCGCAAGACATCGGACGTCCGACAGCCTCCGGACGTCCGAAACCTCCTGTGCGCAGCCGCGGCCTTTGGCCTTGTATCTCTCTCCCACTTACCCCTTCGTGGCTAAGACTATATATACTCCACCCCCTCCTCATAGCTAGGGTTAGCGATGGTTTAGCTCATAGATAGTTGAGCCCTTGCTCCTTCCACTACCTTTCCTGATAGAGGGAAAGTTGTCCCTATCTTTTGATGAGATGTGGCTATTGTTTATGGTAGAGTCGACTTTGACGATCCGACTACGAACGTGTGAGGACGTCGCGCCATAGCAATCGCCAAACCAACTCCATTATTGACCACGTCGGAGCATGATCAACCTGACCACGAGGGTCTGTTTCCTACACGCAAACGAAGAACAAACAAGAAACTAAGATTGCAATCTGGATATGCAAATATAAGAGGAAAGCTTTATTGATGAAAGTGGGATTCTGTGACGCCTTTGTCTGGTCGTGGAACACAAACGAAGAACGCGAAGTTGCGGCTATAGCAAACTTTTAATCTAATCAAAACCCAAAGAAAAAGCTACTAGATTGATCTACTTATATAGGAGCAAGGGGTGGAGGCCAAGGAGGTGGGTGGATGTCCCAAGGCAGCCTAAAACTAACCCTAGGTAGAACAAGGCCTATGGGCCCAAGTGGAGGCGATGCAACACCTTTGGACTTGTAGTTTGACTCGGATTCTACTGCAATGTCAGAGTGTTTCATTGATATCTCCACGCTCCGGACTAATTTTAAGGTGATTCCAATTGGGCTGGAACGCATATGAAATCTAGTTTCCAGCAAAAAAAGAATCACCCAATTCGGAGTCTGTATTAAAAAGTTTTGGGGTTTTGAGGCAGGTGTGTCTGTGCAGTCGGAATCTGAGTCCAAAACGTGAGAGACTTGGACTCTATCTTCTCTTAGGCAAAAAGTGACGCGAGAGAACTTCTTGAACAGCACCTAATTATTTCCTTTGACACGAGAGAACCTCTTGAATAGCACCCAACCATTTTCTCTTCCTTTGTCATCACACGTGGTTCATACAAGTGTTCGGCCATTATGCATTTAGGCATAAAATAAAAATAGGTGAATTATTTTTGTTCTGAATAACATAAATAAATTATTACATAATTCTTATAAGAAATCACCTCATAAATATGCACGTATGCAATATTTTTGATCGTATCCAAGGTAGTCATGTCCTCATCATATACCACTTGATAGAGGCGAGGGTCCCGATCTTTCGATGAGATGATAGCTATCGATTTGGTGGAGACGACTTTGACAATCCGACTACAAACGTGCATGACGTTGCGCCTTAGCAATCGCCAAACCAATCTCCAAGAGGTTATTGACCACGCCGGAGCACGATCAACCTGACCACGAAGGCCTATTCCTGCAAGCAATCGAAGAACAAGCAAGAATATGATAATGCAATCTGAATATTGCGAATATAGATGAAGTATTGATAAATGTGGGGTTCCGAAAGCGGTCTTGGTCTGGTCATTGGACACAAACTAAGTACACGAAGTTGCAATGGCTAACTTTTAACTAAACAAAACCCAAAGAAAAAGCTACTAGATTGATCTACTTATATAGGAGCAATGGGTGGCGGCCAAGGAGGTGGGAGGACATCCCAAGGCAGACTAAAACTAACCCTAGATCATACAAGGCCTATGGGCCCAAGTGGAGGTGATGCAATACCTTTGGACTTGTAGTTTGACTCGGATTCTGCTGCAACATCAGATTGTTTCATCGATATCTCCGCTCTCCGGATGAATTTGAAGGTGATTCTAATTGGGTTGGAACGCATACGAAATCTAGTTTCCAACAAAAAAAGAATCACCCAATTCCGAGGCTGTATGAAAACGTTCTTGGCATTTTGAGACAGGTGTATCTGTGTAGTCCGAATCTAAGTCCAGAATGTGAGATACTTGGACTCTATCTTCTCTTGGGCTAAAAGTGACGTGAGAGAACTTCTTGAACAGCACCTAATTTGATATGGGGTGTCCCGATCTTCTCAGTAAGCGGCGGTGGTGATGATGAAGATGATAGATAACTTGTATGTCGCCGATGAACTCTCCCTCGTTTGATCCCTGATGCCAATGCAAAAGGTCTCAACCCTTTGGATATTCACAACGTCACACACTTGCGCACGTAGCCGTCGACCACGAAACGGTATAATTGCAATATACTAATTCCCAATGGAACAACAGATTACACTCAACTTGCAATATATGATCTCCAGATCGATACGAATTGGAGATGAGGATTCAAGATGAATGCTTACAAGCCATCTCAAGAACTAGGGTTTATCTTAAACATGGTCTAACCTTAACTAACTCTAGGGGACGGGTATTTATAGTCTAAAACGAGATCGAAGGGGTACACGGGCTGGACAGCCCAAAACCTGCGCGCAGGCAGAGCGGTACTACCGCTTATGGCAAGCGGTACTACCGTGATAAGCGGTACTACCGCTTGTACAAATGTCAAGTGCCGTCCTTGTTCCGTTTGGTGTCCAGGAGATACCAGTACCGTTTTCGTAAGCGGCAGTAGTGCGGTACTCGGTGGCCGGTACTACCGTGATAAGCGGTACTACCGCGATGGACGCGCGGTACTACCGCGATGAGCTTGCCGGGCTTGCCTGGCTGGCTTGCCGCGATGAAAGCGGTACTACCAAGATGGAAGCGGTACTACCGCCCTGGGAACTCTGCAGGGTCTTCACTTCCAGGCCTTCCTCCTTTCCTTGCTGCAATGCCTCCTTGCTCCCTTGTGCCATGCCTTCCTCTCCAATGTACCTAACAATACATACACACAAGGATTTAGGCAGTATAAAGCTCTCATCAAAATGAATAGCATTATCAACTAAGAGAGAATTCACCTGTTGTCCTAGTAACTTAGCACGAGCTCTTGTAGTTGGTCCAATCCTGAGTTCATCATTGGACGTCTTCGTTGCAGCAACAAGTTGTTCATCTTCATACGGTAGGAATGGAACCATAGTAGGGATGTCCTCATCATAATTATTTCCTTTGACATGAAAGGACCTCTTGAAAAGCACCCAACCATTTTCTCTTCCTTTGTCATCACACGTGGTTCATACAAGTGTTCGGCCATTCTGCATTTAGGCATAAAATAAAAATAGGTGAAGTATTTTTGTTCCGGATAACATAAATAAATTATTACATAATTCTTATAAGAAATCACCTCACAAATATGCACGTATACAATATTGTTGGTCATCCAAGGTAGTCATGTCCTCATCATCTCCCATGGAGTAGATGCCTCTATGAGAGAAGACCCCCTAGTGGATGTCAAAGCCCCATCTAGGAAAGATCCCTAGTGGATTCAAGGCCCCATATCCCCATGGAATTTGGGATGAACTCTACCATGTATCCTCTTTCCGTTTGTTGTTCTTGTACCTTGTGGATCTTTTGTGTGGTCAGTGTAGTGGATGTGTGATTGGACTTGTTCTTGAGTGTTTCCTCTTGTGATTTCTCCTCGTTCTTCCCCGTGTTCTTCGTGTTCTTCATGGAATCCCCCTCCAATTCGTGAAAGATCGACACACAAGGGTGTGCCCCGTATCATCTTCCCACGGTTGGAAAGGTATGGGAAGAGGCATGTAAAGACCATGGGATTGAGCTTTAGACTTATCTTTGCGGCATGTAGAGCATCGGTTGGTGAAGCGTGCAACATCACGAAACATCTTTGGCCAAAAGTACTTGTTGGATAGTGTGGCATAGGTCTTGTCGCGTCCAAAGTGACCCATAAGTCCTCCATCGTGAGCATCTTGCAAAAGCAACAAACGAAGAGAAGACTCGGGTATACAAAGTTTGTTAGGACGCATAAGATAGCCATCTTTCATGTAGTAGTTCTCCCAACAAGGTTTCACTTGGCACTTAGCATATGGAGTAGCAAAGTAAACATCATGCTCATATAAATCTTTGATATGCTCAAAACCAATGACATTTAATTCAAGTTGTGTAACTAGTATGCATTTGCGGGATAGAGCATCCGCCACAACATTTTCTTTACCCTTAATGTATTTGATGACATAAGGAAAAGACTCAATGAACTCACTCCATTTGGCATGTCGTTTGTTTAACTTTGTTTGACCCTTAAGGTACTTGAGAGTTTCATGATCGGTATGAATGACAAACTCATGAGGTCATAGATAATGCTCCCAAACATGTAACACTCTCAACAAAGCATACAATTCTTTATCATATATGGGATAATTATGTTGACCGCCGAAAAGTTTCTCGCTAAAGTACGCAATTGGGTGCTTCTCTTGCATTAGCACACCACCTATTCCATTACCACTAGCGTCACAATGCACTTCAAATGTTTTGTCAAAGTTGGGTAAAGCAAGCAAAGGTGCATGAGTGAGCAAAATTTTAATTTAATGGAATGCGGTGTCTTGGGAGGGTCCCCAAATAAATGGTGCATTCTTCTTGCTCAAAGCATGTAAAGGGGATGCAATAGTGCTAAAGTCCTTGATAAAACGGCGATAGAAACCGGCTAGTTCTAGGAAACTACGCACTTGTTGCATATTTGTGGGTGTCAATTTTAATAGCGTCAATTTTAGTTTCATCTACATGAACACCCTTAGAAGATAACACAAATCCAAGGAAAACGACCTTGTCAACACCAAATGTGCATTTCTCCATGTTTGCATAAAGTTGTTCTTTCCTAAGAATTTGTAAGACTTCTCTAACGTGAGTAGCATGAAAATAGACCACAACACAATATCCAATTAGGGGTCTTAAAACGTAATGCATAACAGGCATAAATGTACCCGGTGCTTCGGATAAGCCCATTGGCATCACTAGCTATTCGTAAAGACCAAACTTAGTCTTGAACGCCGTTTTCCAATCATCACCCTCTTGTATGCGTATTTGGTAGTAACCACTTTTGAAGTCAATCTTAGAAAATATAGTGGCACCACTAAGTTCATCTAGCATATCATCTAGGCGAGGAAAGGGGTGAAATTCTAATGGTTATAGCGTTGATAGGACGGCAATCGGAACACATGTCCATACTACCATCTTGGTTAGGTACTAATATCACCGGAACCGCACAAGGACTCAAACTCTCACGTACATGCCCTTTATCTAGAGTTTTTGGACTTGCCTTTGTATCTCCTTTGTTTCTTCGGGGTTGACGCGGTAGGGTGCCTTGTTAGGAAGCGGTGCTCCGGGAAGAGGTCGATGCGGTGTTCGATCCCTCGTTTTGGTGGTAGTCCCGGAGTTAGCTCATCAGGGAAAACATCTTGGAATTTCTGCAACAAACGAGATAACACAAGAGGAAGATGTTGTGAAGGCTTAGTCCATACGATGTCATCTTTGCACACAAGTACATAGTGTTGAACTGTCGATGGGCTCTCACTCACATCCCTCAAGTCTCTTTTGGTGGCTAAAAGAACTATATCTCTCATGTCCTCATCGTGGAGTCACTCAAATTTGGCTTGTGGTGCTCACTCTCTTTTAGGTGGATAACTCCCTCACTTTTGTCTCCACGATGGGATGAAGCGTGTTTGTCGGCGATGACTTGACTTGGTGTCATTGGTCGAAGTACATATTGCTTGCCCTTCATCTTGAAGCTATATTGATTGGTCGGACCATTGTGGATGACGCCACGGTCGAATTGCCAAGGTCTACCAAGTAGAAGGTGGCAAACGGATATGGTGTCGGGTTATGATGCACACGATCACCTATGGGGCCATGAGCCCCTTTGTGGTTCGACAGGGGTGAGGTCACGTTGCACAAAGAGCAGAGGTGGTGAGGCAGCACGACGACGAGATGTTGGTGTTTTACCCAGGTTCGGACCGCTGGGAAGCGTAAAACCCTACTCCTGCTTTGGTGGATTGATCGGGGTAACACGAAGCACACGCAGCGCTCAACACGTCAAGGTTGCCTTCGGGGGAGCTGCTACGCGAGTACAAGTGCCCAAAGCTCTGAATCTTTAGCTAGGTTGCCTTGGGCCTCCTTTTAGAGCTCAAGGGGCAACCACAGTGGCAAAACAGACATTATCTAGTGATTAGATAGCCAACAGTGCTATCATACCTAACTCTGGCACTTAGGACAAAATGCCATAAATGCTAACCAAGGTGGCGTGCGGGGATGCATCCCCGGCAGGCTTCTACCCCCGCTTTAGCTAACCATTGGTCAATATCTTGACACGCCTCTGGACGGGTGTCAGATGGGTATAATCTGTCTCCCAGCGAGTCGCCACGTACTTAGCGAGAGCCACTTAGCCACCTGAGGGCTTGACACCACATCGACAAATGACTGGGGTTACGATGCGGTGGAGCGGTGGCCGATCGGCTTGCACCTGCCGGGGATGGCTTGTCGGGTCTTCCTGAAGAGGTGTGCGCCTCGGTCCCCGGCAGTCCCCGGCAGGCACCGGGGACGTGACTGACGTGGTTCGGGCCCGTTCTGGGCCGTTGCATCGACCTTGCCGGCGTTGCTTAGCCAGAGTAGGTTGCTTCTGCCGGAGTCTTGGTCTTGAATGTTGGTTTCGTCTTCTTGATGCGCTCCTTGATCTCACGTAGAGCGGCTTCTCTGGTTTGGACTGTATTTATGTTGATGAGTTCTGCTACTACTGCCTGTGCATAAGTCAGGCGCACTGGGTACCCCAGTCCTAGTGCACCGACAGGAGCCCCCGAGTCTTGCCCAAACGTTCTTGCCCAGCACCGTTGGGTCAGGCCCAAAATTTATGCACAGGCATGCAATATGAGGGAGTAACTGCTGACTTTTAAGCCAGCACTTACCTACTACCTCAGGCCATTTCCGCCACATGCGCCGTATGCATTGTGGGGAGTTTGTGGTGGATGCGCATGGCTCAAAGGCATGGGAGTGGCAGAAACTGCAGTGCCATGGATTGGAGCAATGAGGCGGTTACCTGTTCACCCGTGATCGTGGGTAGTGGGATTGGTGGAGATGGGCGGCTGCCTTGGAGCAGAGGAGAGCCAACCCCCGTGCCCCTCCCTATAAATTGGAGGGTCACAACGGGCGATGCTCATCCATTCCCTTCTCCTCCTCGATCTCAGGGTCACAGAGCTTGCCCTTCTTCTCCAGTCGTCGGATGCACCAGTCACCACCATGACAAGGGGGCGAGGACGACTCCAAGCTTCCGCCGTGGCGACAAGAGTTTCCCCTCGGGACCATGCTGCTGCTTCAGCCGCGTTGGCGGGAGGCGGTTCCAGCGCGCGGGGTAAGAGCGATGGAAGAGGCCGGGGCCGGTGCGGGGCTCGCGGCTGGTGGAGGCGGAGTGCCGCACCCGATACTCCTCCGTCGGCGGTTCCTCCCCCAGCTCATCATCAACATCGCCGCTCATCATCGCCTCGGATCGTCGCCAAACAACTCTTCATTGACACCAACCGTAAGCAAGGACGGTAACCGCGACGACACTCTTGTCTATACCCTTGCCATTGCATTGTTACCCCGAGCCTCTTTGCGTTACTTGCCTATCGAGACTAGCCATTGAGTATTGCCGGGCTACGCTACTTGTGCACGTTAGTGATACATACTCCGCATAGCTTCATTTGCGTGCATATATCTTAGTATCATCTTTTGTGTTACAACATAGTACCCGCATACATAATTGCTACCTTGGTGTGCACGTCCCGCATTGTGACCATACAAAACATCATTGCAAAAGAAAGAGAAGCAAAGCTTTTAAGCAAGAGCAAAAGAGCAATAGCATCGCAAGATTCACATATCATACTTGATCATCTTGGATCAATTGAGCGAGTGACACGTGCCGCATACACATATAGCAAGTCGGGAATAGGAAGACGACACTTTTGGTTCATTGTAGGGTGTGCACAAGTGCGTATCATGCCCATTGGAGCAATCATGCTACCGTCTCTCTAGAGTTGTGCAACGAGAGCGTTTTCCGTGGATTCCACATTTTGGCTCATTCTTGGTTGCATGACCCCAATTTTCTTCCGTGTGTGTGTTTCCGTGTACCATTGCTATTGATCTACATTGTCTCATTTGCGACTTTTACGAATCACTTTCAACATTTTTGAATCTTATCTTCAAATTGCTTGAAATTTGTGCCACTGTCCTAACCAAGCTACTCCATAAGCCTTATTTGTGTAGGTGTGAGAAGGACGATCTTCGGTACCAATTCTACTATTTTCATACTTGCACATTGAGTGATCTTGATCCACTTTCAACTTTTGGAACGGTAATTGGTATTGTCTTCTCACTCTTCCACTTATATATTGTTGAGTGCTATGGATAGGAACATCATGTCGAACCCGGCCTTCGAGGAGAATAAAGACGACATGAACACCCACGTCACCAAGTTGCACTTCTTCGGCACAAACAAGGCAATTACTCAAGCGCAACATGCATTGAATGACCGCATCGACAACCTCGCCACCGACTTGCGCGAATCCGAGGCGCGAACACGGGACTACCTCAACACCAAGCTATCAAGCCAAATGGAGGAACTTCGGTCCTTGATGGTCAACCGCGCTCCCTCTACTTCGACTACGTCAAGACGGCGCTCAAGCCGACACTCATCGGAGTACTCTTCCGACGCAAGCCCCCGGCGAGCACGTGTTCATCACCAAGACGAACACTTCGGCCCAAGTTCTCCACAAGGTCGTCACCGTCAAGACAATCCATTCCATGGCAATGGATTGCACGATCGCGTCCGCACTCGAGAACGTCGCCACCAACAAGAGCAAGATGCGGTGGAGCAAGAACAGCAACGCCAAGATCAAGAACAACGATGACGCGAAGAAGAACAACATCACCGTCATGAACGAGCGCTTGAAGCACATCGCGCTTTGCAAGACGCTACTCGTGCCTTGGAGGAGCGCAACCGCCAAGCTCATCTTGAGCAAGAAGCACTTCTCCAAGCACACCAAGAAGACCTTCGTCGACAACGACACGAAGAAGCCAATCGCCAAGAGGAGCACTACGAAAGGCGCAACCGAGTGCGTCCACCTCGTCGCCGTCCTCAAGATCATTGTGTCGAGCCCGACCATGAAGATGAGCATGGACAAGATCAACGTCGACAAGCGCAAGGCAATGACAATGAGGATCCACCTCCACGACAAGGATTTCGGCATCTCAACCACAATGATGAACAACGCTTCGGCAAGCTCAAGTTCACAATGCCAAAGTTTTCCGGAAGCAATGATCCCGAAGACTACTTGTCATGGGCCCTCAAGGTTGACAAGATCTTTCTCCTACACAACTATGATGAAGAGAAGAAGATAGCCTGGGCTTCCCTTGAGTTCCAAGACTATGTCCTTATTTGGTGGGAACAAGTGATTGAGCGACGAAGAGAAAGAGGCGAACCTCCTATCACCACTTGGGCCCAAATGAAGGATCTCATGCGAGCTCGTTTTGTGCCTACACATTACAACCAGGATCTCTTCAAGAAGCTCCAACAACTCAAGCAAGGAACCAAGTCGGTAGAAGAGTACTACCAAGACATGGAGATTGCTATGATCCGAGCCAATGTCAAGGAAGATGATGAGCAAACAATGGCACGCTTCTTGAATGGTCTCAACTACCAAGTCAAGAAGATAGCCGACTTCCAACCTTACTCCAACCTATTGGAGCTCATGCACCAAGCAACCAAGGCGGAACGGCAAGTGCAAGATGACTACAAGTACTCCAAGTTCTCCTCCAAGACCGACGGCTCAAGTACGCAAGCTACTACGACAACGACACCTTCCACTACGAAATCTACAACACCTACCGGCGACAAGTCAAGCTACAAGGACAAGACGACGTCGTCAAGCCGACCAACCTCAAGCACCTACAAGCCGAGAGCTTCATCTTCTACCCCGACACCGGATGCTACCGCCAAGACAAGTTCCATCAAGTGTTTCACGTGCCAAGGGCGAGGCCACAAGACCTTCGAATGCCCAACAAAACGCAACATGATCCTCCTCGACGATGGCACCTATGACTCTATGAGCGACGACGAGATGCAAGCTTTGGAGCAAGTGGCCATACACCGCCAAGCGAATGAAGATTCGCAAATCTTTTGCAACAATGATTCGAGCCCCGCTCTTGTTCTCTCTAAAGTTTTGACGCTCCAACAACAAGAAGACGAGGACCAACGGTGCCATATCTTCCACACCAAGGCGGGGATCAAAGGCAAATCCGTCAAGGTCATCATCGACGGAGGGAGTTGCCACAACTTAGCAAGTGAAGACCTTTGTTCCAAGCTACAATTGGTCAAGAAAAAGCACCCTCGTCCCTACAAGGTCCAATGGCTTAGTGATTCCGGAACACTCCAAGTTGACCACACCGTGGAAGTTTCCTTCAAGATAGGCGCTTATGAAGACACCTTGGGGTGTGATGTAGTTCCAATGTCTGTTTGCCACCTCCTACTTGGTAGACCTTGGCAATTCGACCGTGGCGTCACACACAACGACCGGACGAATCAATATAGCTTCAAGATGAAGGGCAAGCAATATGTGCTCCGCCCAATGACTCCAAGTCAAGTCATCGCCGACAAACAAGCTTCACACCATCGTGGAGATAAAAGTGAGAGAGTGATCCACCTCAAAGAGAGTGAGTGCCACAAGACAAAAATGAGCGACTCCACGATGAGGGACATAAGAGATATAGTTCTTTTAGCCACCAAAAGAGATTTGAGGGATGTCAGTGAGAGCCCATCGACCGTTCTTCACTATGTACTTGTGTGCAAAGATGACGTCGTTCGGACTAACCCTTCACACCATCTTCCTCTTGTGTTATCTAAGTTGTTGCAGGAATTCAAGGATGTTTTTCCCGATGAGCTACCTCCGGGACTACCACCAAAGCGATGGATCGAACACCGCATCGACCTCATCCCCGGAGCACCGCTTCCGAACAAGGCTCCTACCGCGTCAACCCCGAAGAAACAAAGGAAATACAAAGGCAAGTCCAAAAACTCTTAGACAAAGGGCATGTACGTGAGAGTTTGAGTCCTTGTGCGGTCCCGGTTATACTAGTGCCTAAGCAAGATGGTAGTATGCGTATGTGTTCCGATTGCCGTCCTATCAATGCTATCACCATTCGATATCGTCATCCAATTCCTCGCCTAGATGATATGCTAGATGAACTTCGTGGTGCCACTATATTTTCTAAGATTGACTTAAAAAGTGGTTACTACCAAATTCGCATACAAGAGGGTGACGAGTGGAAAACCACATTCAAGACTAAATTTGGTCTTTATGAATGGTTGGTTATGCCCATGGGCTTATCCGAAGCTCCGGGTACTTTCATGCGTGTTATGCACTATGTTTTACGACCACTCATAGGATATTGTGTTGTGGTCTACTTTGATGATATTCTTGTCTTTAGCAAGTCTCTTGAGGAGCATGCTACACATGTTCGTGATGTTTTGCAAATCCTTAGGAAAGAGCAACTCTATGCAAACATGGAGAAATGCACATTTGGTGTTGAGAAGGTAGTTTTCTTGGGCTTTGTAGTATCTTCCAAGGGCGTTCATGTAGATGAAACTAAGATTGATGCTATTAAAACTTGGCCCACACCAACGAATTTGCAACAAGTGCGTAGCTTCCTAGGACTAGCCGGTTTCTATCGCCGCTTTGTGAAATACTTTAGCACTATTGCATCTCCTCTTCATGTATTGAGCAAGAATAATGCACCATTCATTTGGGGTCCTACAGAAGACACCGCTTTCCATGAACTTAAAAATTTGCTCACTCATGCACCTTTGCTTGCTTTGCCCAACTTTGATAAAACATTTGAAGTGCATTGTGATGCTAGTGGTAATGGAATAGGTGGTGTGCTTATGCAAGAGAAGCACCAATTGCGTACTTTAGCGAGAAACTTTCCGGCGCTCAACTTAACTACCCCATCTATGACAAAGAATTGTATGCTTTGGTGAGAGTTTTGCATGTGTGGGAACACTATTTGCGACCTCATGAGTTTGTTATCCATAACGACCATGAAACACTTAAGTACTTAAAAGGTCAAACCAAGTTGAACAAACGGCATGCCAAATGGAGTGAATTTATTGAGTCTTTCCCTTATGTCATCAAATACATTAAGGGTAAGGAAAACGTTGTGGCGGATGCTCTTTCCCGCAAATGCATGCTAATTACTCTACTTGAATTGAATGTTATTGGTTTTGAGCACATCAAAGACTTATATGAGCATGATGCCTATTTTGCTAATCCTTACGCTATGTGCCAAGTTAAAACTTGTTGGGAGAACTATTATATGAAGGATAGCTATCTTATGCGTGCTAACAAATTGTGTATACCCGAGTCTTCTCTTCGTTTGTTGCTTTTGCAAGAGGCTCACTGTGGAGGACTTATGGGTCACTTTGGACGCGACAAGACGTATGCCACGCTATCCAACAAGTACTTTTGGCCCAAGATGTTTCGTGATGTTGCACGCTTCACCAACCGTTGCTCTACATGCCGCAAAGCTAAGTCAAAAGCTCAATCCCATGATCTTTATATGCCTCTACCTATACCTTTCCAACCTTGGGAACACATTAGTATGGATTTTGTGCTTGGTTTGCCACGAACAAAAAATGGCCATGATTCCGTTTTTGTCCTTGTGGACCGCTTTTCCAAGTTGGCTCATTTCATTCCATGTCACAAGATAGACGATGCTTCACATATTGCGAATCTCTTTTGTAAGGATATCTTGCGACTACATGGCGTCCCCAAGACCATTGTCTCGGATCGCGACGTCAATTTTTTGAGCTACTTTTGGAAGACCCTATGCGCCAAGCTCGAAATCAAGCTTCTTTTCTTTTCGGCATACCATCCTCAAACCGATGGACAAACGGAACTGACAAACCGAACGCTTTCTACCCTACTTCGCGTGTTGATCAAGAAGAACATCAAGGAATGGGAAGATTGCCTACCCATCACCGAGTACGCCTACAACCGCGCAAGTCACTCCACCACCGGCAAGTCTCCGTTCGAAGTGGTTTACGGCTTCAATCCATTGTCCCCATTGGACATCCTACCTCTACCTCTACAAGAGCGCGTCAACATGGACGCAAGTGCAAGGGCAAGCTACATCAAGAGGACGCATGAAGATACCAGGCGCACGATTGAATGACAAGTGGAACGTGTCACCAATAAGCGCAACCTCAACAAGCATCCCATGGTCTTCAAGCCCGGTGATCTTGTTTGGCTACACCTTCGCAAGGACCGCTTCCCCAACGAACGCAAATCGAAGCTACTTCCTCGAGCAGACGGCTCCTTCAAGGTGTTGGCACGCTACAACAACAATGCCTACAAGATCGACATACCACGCGACAAGTACAACGTGAGTGACACCTTCAACGTCACGGATCTATCCCCGTACCATGGTGATGAAGATCTTGATCCGAGGACGGATCTTCCCCAAGGGGGGGGGGAGATGATGCGGAGCATCCCACCATCATCCCCATGGACTCTACATCATCGCATCAAGCCACAAAGGGTCCCATGACTAGAGCCCGGGCGCGTGCTATTGAACATGAGGTGACATCTCTCCTATATGATTCCCTCTTTGATGTACATGGAACTTGGATGCTACCTCAATCGGAGATCCTTTGCATGATCAGGTACGATGGGGATGAAGAGGGCCTAGAAGATACTCGTTGTGAAGGACAAGTCCCCATGGGAATGGACGCGCAAACGGAGGCTAGAACATCCTCCAGGCCCCGGACATCCGGCCAGGAGCCCGGACATCCGGCCCCTGGAGATTGCACCACCACCAAGGGCCAGCAGCAGGAGCTACAGGCGCCGGACATCCGGCCCCAGCCCGGACATCCGGCACCACCCCGGACATCCGGCCACCACTGCCGGAAATCCGGCGACCCAGGACCCGAACCGGGCGAAACATGGTGCCTCCAGCCCGGACATCCGGCCCAAGCCCGGACATCCGGTGACTCCCGAAGCCCCGGACATCCGTCGTGGGGCACCCGCGCCCACGGCTCTCTGACCAGCACCTGTCCGGACATCCGGCCCGTGCCCCGGACATCCGGCCTCCGCCCCGGACATCCGTCGTGGGGCACCCGCGCCCACGGCTCTCTGACCAGCACCTGTCTGGACATCCGGCCCATGCCCCGGACATCCGGCGACTCCCGAAGCCCCGGACATCCGGCCCCTGGCCGGACATCCGGCGCCTGCCTGCGCGCACGGAAGGGCCCGAGGCCCATGTATCCCTCTCTCTAGCCCCTTTCCACTAGCACTATATAAAGGACCCCTCTCCCTGTTTCTAGGGTTAGCTTAGGTTTAGCGAATACACTTATTGAGCCTAGCTCCATTATCTCCCTTCCCTCGTGGAGTGATTCCCTCTATGTGAGAAGATCCGGAGTGATGCCAAGGCCCCTCTAAGGGAAGATCCCCTCGGGATTCAAGACCTCCTCCTCCGGAGCGAGGAGACTACCGTTACGTGTATCCTTTGGTTGTTTGTGGATCGTGATTCTCATGTACTCGGGTGATTCTAGTGGATGTGTGATCGTGGATCGTTCTTGAGTGTTTTCCTCTTATGATTTCTACCCTCGTGTTCTTCGTGTTCTTCGTGTTCACTCACAAATCCACCTCCAATTCGTGAAAGATCGACGCACACGGGCGTACCCCGTATCAATTATTTTCACCTCCAAATCGACTTAAAAATAGGACTTTTTGCCCTCCAAAGGTCCCAAACACATTTTGTCAATATTTTTCAGGTCCGTTCCCAAAAAATTTGGCTCTTCATACGAACTCGAAATTGAGTGATTCTTTTGGCATTGGAATGTTTGAGTCAGTAGCAATATTGAGAAAAAATATCAAAAATTTGGCATAATATTTTCGAAAGGAAAGTTGGAGAGAGATTTTGTTATATCTTGCTTGGCGGTTATTTCTCATCATCGTCTTTACTGCCATTGTGGTCTTCACTTATATCTTGCTATCCAGAATTACTTCATATCATCCGTTGCTGTTATTTGTGCTACGTCGTAACTCCATTAGTGTTCTAGGCTCACGTCTCTAGTACGGTCTAGCCTAGGACCAGCACAGTACCGTCGCTGAGCGTTTATTCAACATTGCATCTCTGAATTGATTATTGCTAATATTTTGCTACCATATATTAATCCTTCCAAGCTCCACATATTTCTACATCGTGTATACATACATTCACCTGGTAATTGCTTAACTCAATTTTCAAAGATATTGACACCGTCGGTTGCCAGTCACCACCTGCTGCATGGTAAGAATTTGTAAGACATTGATATTTGCTTTACTGTGAGCATTTTACCACCACATCCCAGTAGTTCATAGGAACAATATTCTTGGATTTTGTTTCTTCTTTCTACTAATCATGACAGGACCCAGAGTTGTCAGTTTGTGGGTTTCATCGATCGTGGGAGACGTGCCACCACCTAAGCAAATGCCACAACCGTCACGAGAAGTGCAAAGACATTCCAATGCACACGATCAGGTTAACGTTTCTATACCACCATTTAATGGCCGTTTTAGACCTGCTATATATATTGAATGGGAGTTTGAAATAAATGATATATTTGCTTCCCATAATTTTGTTGAACATAAGAAAGTTAAGGTCGCAGTTGGTTCATTCACTGGTTATGCTTTAGTTTGGTGGACCGAATATTGTCGGTTACACCCTGATTATATACCTACCACTTGGGATGATTTGAAACTTTCTATGAGACACACATTCGTTCCTGCTTATTATACTCGTGACATGATTAAAAAGTTACAACATTTAAAACAAGGTAGTGACACCGTATTGAAATATTATGATGATTTACAAACGACCTTGTTGCATTCCTCATTAGAAGAAAGTGAAGAAAGTTTTATGGATAGATTTTGGGGAGGATAAAACCGTGATATTCAGGAGATACTAATTCATGAAAAGTGTTATCCTATGGATCGTTTGTTTCGTCTTGCTTACAAAGCTGAACAGGAAATAAAACAACGTGTTTCCCACAAGGAGAACAAGCGCATGTGCACATTCCAAGAGTTGATACGGTTGTTCCTTCAACTACTAGGCATACTATGCCAACCACATCAATTGTTGTGAGGGTTACATCACCTTCACCATGTGACACGTCACCACCGAGAGTGCCTACATCATCTGAGTTGATCATAAGAGGTAATGACAAAGGTACTAATCTTCCACCTCTAGAGGAGTATGACGAATGCCTTGTCAATTCCAATGTACCATGTGATGAGCTACCCATTACTTTGATCAGACCACCTATTTTAGAGGACTATGTTCATGATTTGACTTTGCCATGTGATCATATATCAACAATTTTGAGTGCACCCATTGAATTAACTATTGATCAGAAAGAACCATGTGAATCAGGAAATAAATCAAATTTGGATCAAATATGTTTGAAAATAATTCTGCCACTGTTTAATCATTTTGATATGACCTCCAATTTTGGTGATGATTCTGTGTCAAATGACATGTTGCATGTTTGCTTATTTAAGCATGTTGTAGCATCTAAATTTGGAATAATTCAAGTTTATTTACCAATGTTGGGATGGTTTAATGATGAACATTGTCAATCTTTTGATATGAATAAGGACTTCACTTATATGTGCAAACTGAGTTGCAATATTTTCATGCCTTCTACTTCTTGTTATAATATTTTGGCTTTATATTTCATGACATTTGAAGTGTGCTCTTGTATAAATGTGTCACATGTGCCACAACTGAGATCAATAAAAATAGATGACATATACATATACAACATGTACACCTTGTCTCTTTCGTTAGCCGCATTTCATACTAAGCAACACTGAGGACGGCTTTGTATTCAAGAAGGGGAGGATGATGAGGACATGACTACCTTGGATACGACCAAAAATATTGCATACGTGCATATTTGTGAGGTGATTTCTTATAAGAATTATGCAATAATTTATTTATGTTATCCAGAACAAAAATACTTCACCTATTTTTATTTTATGCCTAAATGCAGAATGGCCAAACACCTGTATGAACCACGTGTGATGACAAAGGAAGAGGAAATGGTTGGGTGCTATTCAAGAGGTCCTCTCACGTCAAAGGAAATAATTAGGTGTTGTTCAAGAAGTTCTCTCACGTCACTTTTAGCCCAAGAGAAGATAGAGTCCGAGTCTCCCACGTTGTGGACTCAGACTCGGACTGCACAGACACACCTGTCTCAAAATGCCAAGAACTTTTTAATCAGGACTCCGAATTGGGTGAGTCTTTTTGTGTTGCAAAGTAGATTTCATACGTGTTCCAGCCCAATTAGAATCACATTAAAATTCGTTCGGAGAATGGAGATATTGACGAAACAATGTGACGTTACAGTAGAATCCGAGCCAAACTACAAGTCCAAAGGTGTTGCATCACCTCCAGTTGGGCCCATGGGCCTTGTACGACCTAGGGTTAGTTTTAGGCTGCCTTGGGACGTCCTCCCACCTCCTTGGCCGCCACCCCTTGCTCCTATATAAGTAGATCAATCTAGTAGATTTTTCTTTGGGTTTGGTTTAGTTATAAGTTAGCCATTGCAACTTTGTGTACTTTGTTTGTGTCCAACGACCAGACCAAGACCGCTTTTGAAACCCCACCCTTATCAATATATCGGGGCACGGATGCTCACGATCACCTATGGGACTAGAGGTCCCTTGTGGTTCGGCAAGGGGGTCACGTTGCACGAAGAGCGGAGATCACGAGACGACGCAACGATCAAGGGTCAGGCATTTTACCCAGGTTCAGGCCGCTGATAAGCATAAAACCCTACTCCTGCTTTTTGGTGGATTGATTGGAAGAACACGAAGAATGCAGGGCGCCTAACCCCGGCAAGGACTGCTGCCGGGGGAAGAGCGACCATGCGAGTACAAGCGTTCAGGGGGTTCGAGTTGCCAACCTTGAGCTAGGTTGCCTTGGGCCTCCTTTTATGGTGCAAGGGGTTACCACAGTGGCAAAACAGACATTATCTATCAATTAGATAGCTAAGCAGAGCTATCATACCTAACTCTGGCATTTAGGACAAAATGCCATGATTACCTGCCTAGGTGGTGCTTGGGGGTGCATCCCCGGCAAGCCCTTGCCACCGCTTGGCTGGTTCCTGCTTGAGATCTTGACACGCTGCAGGGCAGGTGTCAACCGGGCGTAACTTGCCTTCCGGAGTGTCGCCACGTGCTTAGCGAGAGCTGATTAGCCGCGTGAAGGCATGACACCGCATCGATAAGTGACAGCTGTAGCGATGCGGTGGAGCGGTGGCTGGTTGGCTCGTGCCTCCCGGGGAGTGGCTTGCCGGGTCTTCTAGAAGGTGCATTCGTCTTGGTCCCCGACAAGCGTCGGGGACATGCTTGGCATATCATAGCCCATGCTTGGGTTGCCGCGTTGAGCTTGCTGGAGTCTTGGTCTGGACTGCTGGCGGGGTTTTCTGCTCTACCACTTGTGCAGGTTGTGGCTGCCGGGCGTCGGTCACCGTCTGTCCGGGCACGAGTCAGGGGGAAAATCAACACCCCTGTCTATCTACCCCAACAGAAGCCCCCGGGCCTGAGCCATACGTGTCACTTGGCACGTTGGGCTAGGCCCCAAACAGTGCACGGACACGCGGCGAAGGGGTTCTGCCTTTCCATCCACGTCCACTCCGCGCAATTATCGCGGGTCATGGGGTCATGGACGGAAGCCGTTGGAGAATAAAAGGAACTGCCAGTAATAAAACGGTAGTTTTCCGAAAAGATAGCGAAGAGCCAGCCCTAGTTCGAGTCCCGTGATAAAAAAAGGACAACACGCAGGGGCACTGCTCATTCGCATCCTTTTCTCCGTCCTTCATCTTCCTCCTCAAGCCAAGAAACCGCTTCCACCACCATTCCCGTCCCATCAAGCGCCGCCGGACCACCTGCCGCCCTTGAAGACTTCCAAGATGGGGCAGAAAAAGGCGGGCAACAAGGGGAAGCAGGCGGCCACATCCACGGACCCGGCGGCTGAGGAAAGGAGAAGGAAAGCGGAAGAGCTCAAGAGGCGAAGTCAGGGAGATGTAGTTATCTCTCCGTCGAGCCTGGACGGCAATCCTCTGATCAAGAGGTACGCCTATATGTGGGGGCGGCCGACAAAGGGGCATGGAGCGCCGCAAGTTCTGCAAGACAACCCCAAGGAGAAGAAGCCTTCAGATTCGTACCACTTCTTCTGTGCATACTTTTACTGCGGTCTTGCTCCTCCCTTTTCTGATTTCTTGTGCGCCATGATGGCGACATATGGATTTCACCTTTTAGATTTCACGCCCAATGCGATGTCTTGCATGGCGATATTTGCCCATCTGTGCGAGAACTTTGTCGGGGTTGCCCCCAATGTGGATTTGTTCAAGCACTTCTTCCTTCCCCGAATTGAGGACAAATCCCACCGCTCCGGAAATATAAGCTGGGTCCCCCGGGACAAGGAGTACCTTTCTGGGAGCCTGCGTGGGAAGTGGGAAGAATGGAGGGGTGACTGGTGCTGGATCAAGGACGACAAGGCCCCCGAGTTTTGCCGGGATGGACTGAATGTGTCACGCGCGGCAGCGTCAGGGGGAAGCCTGGCCCATCTGACAGCAAACTCCGCTTGGTGCTGAACAGGATCATTCGCCTCAAGGCTGCCGGCTTGACCATTGAACAGGTGGGGGCAGGCTTCCTCCGCCGCCGCATTGCTCCTTTGCAAAAGAGAGACCGGTTTGCTTGGGAGTTCAATGGTCCCGCCGATTGGATGCGCCTGTATCCTGGTCCTGCAACAACCTGACAGCTTACGGCCATGGCTGGCTGTGTCATCGGCTGTTTGGCCGTTTCGGGACACATCGCCCGCCGGAGAAAGTTATCCCGCTGCATCGTAATTCCGCCAGGAATCAGATTCTTCAATGGATGCCGGAATGTGATGCCTTCGGCGTTAAGTCCGACTGGGAGCTGCCCGCCCTGGAGAGCAAGATGGAGTGGACCTCTGCCTTGGAGGAAAGGGCTATCAAACCGGAGGATAACTTGACCGCGCCGACCAGGGAGGCGGAGAGGGCCTTTATCTTCGGTCGAATCGTGGAGGACAAGGCTGTCAGGTCCGCTGGGGGAGCAACTTCTTAAGGAGAAGATGAGCCTAGGGACGGCGGCTCTTCTGATGAGGAGGGCGAAAACCTTGTTCTGGAGGAGTCTGCCGGGTTGGAGCTTGTCGGGGCTAGCGGTTCCCAAACCACGGCAGTAGGGGCCCAGGTGGAAGGTGAGGCGGAAGGGGTGAAGGACCCGGAGGTGGTAGAGGAGGGGCTTGAAGAGGGACCCCAAGCTCCGGAGCCGGGTCGCCGCCCTCGTCTACGCACCCATCGGGAGTCAACGGCCTCCGCGTCTTCGCAAAGTTCCTCGAAGGCGAAGAGGACGACTGCCATGGGCGGCGAGCGTGGAGTAGCACGTCGCCAGTCCTCGTACCTTGCTCAGACCAAGGCATCCCCCGCCAAGCGACGGAAAGTGCATGGGGTGGATCCCAGCCCCCCGTCGAGTCCAACTCCTCCGCCAAGCTCGCCTTTACCGGCAGTCTCGGCCTCTCCACCAAGCCCCGCCCCTCCAACTCTGAAGAGGAGCCGAGCAACTCCACGGCCTGCGTCGTACGAACTGGGCTCAATGCTCCTTGCCTCGGAGTAAGCTTCATGGATACCAACTTCCATTAGAAGGCTTTCAATTTTTAATCTTCCTGATTGATCATGCATGGTTGATCTTTGAAAGGGATGAAGATGATGAGACCCTTGCGCACAGGGTCAAGAGGGCCAAGTCTATCGCGGGCTCGGACCTTCCAGCAGGCGGAGGCTCTGCAGGGGACCTGGAAGGGAATCCCGTGCCTAGCCCCCAGCCCAGTCCTCTTCGTGAAACTCAGGCGCAGGTCTCGTCCGCTGGCAAGGATGAGGAAGGGCGTCTTCCTTCCCCCGCCAGGGGAACGGGAGAGGAAAATCGGAGGGAGGCCCATCCAGTGGAACTCCTCCTCCAAAATTCTCCGTCAACTGTTGCCCATGAGGGGGACTCGTCGGCAAGGGCCTCCGCCGAGGAATCTGCTCGTGCAAGGGCTACCGCTGAAGGGACAGCGACAGACAGCACGCCGGCAACTGATGTTGCCGGGGAAGGGGAGGTCCTTCCACAGCATTCTCCATCGAGTATCCCTCTTGTCGGTGTTCTGGTTTCCCCAGTATCTTCTTCCCTTCGCGCTTTGTTGATTCTTGATGTCCATGCTTCTGTTTTGTTTTCCTATTCAGCAGCCCCACTTTTTGAAGAGCCCGAACTACTGGAAGAGGTTGCAGTTATTGGGAAAGATGCTGCCGCGGAAGCGATAAAGATCGCTGCCGCAGAAGAACACGGCTCGGCTGCCGGGGATATTCAGGGGTCCCCGAAGAGGATGGAACAAAATCCCGGCAGCATGCCCGCCCTGAGCTCAGGGAGAAGACTCCCCTTCGAGCCATGATGCCTTCTTCATCCAGCTACCCCCTGGCGTCGGCCCTGCAATCCCAACAAAGGCATCTGGCACTGATCAATACTCCGTTAAGCCACACGGCCCTCGGTTCGCCCTTCTCAGCGGGTGTGGATCTTGACGAAGAGATCAACAAGATCCTAGCGCCACTATCCCAGAGGGTCAATGGGGCCCACAGCACTGCCGACACCGCCAAGGACTTGGCTTTTCTGGAGTCCATAGCAGCAGGGCTTAAGGATGTTCAGAACAGGTACAACCTTCAGTGGCAGATGGTCAAGGAGCAACGAGATTCGGCCGGGCTTGTGGATCAGCAGCTGAGGAGCAAAGGGAGCGACCTGCAGGACTGGTACAATCGGCAGGTCCATTCCCTCAAAAGGCAGCAGGAAACGCTGTCCATGGCCAACGAAGATGTCACCGCCCAGAAGGCCCGTCTGGCGGAGCGCGAGGCGCTTCTGGACGCTAGAGAGGACGGTATTTCTGCCCGGGAAGAGAACCTTGAGGCCACCCTCCGTGCCAAGGATGATGAGCTGGAGGACCGCGTCCGGCAGCGTACCAAGGAGCTAGAGGATGGCCACAAGATTAGCCTTGATGCACTTTCCTTGGAATCTGCTGCTCGGCTGAAGGGGGTGACCGATGACTTGGCTGCCGCTTCTGCCGCCAAGGTTGAATTTGAAGCCCAACTGACCAAACTGACAAAGGATCTTGCCAGGAGCGCCAAGGAGGTCGAGGCCCTCAAGGAGGAAGCGCGTAAGGTGACCGCAACTCTGGAAGAGGTGCAATTACAACTTTCCCCCAAGGGCCAGGACCTTGATGCTGTCAATGGTACTATCTCCGAGATGAAATCCAGGCTTGCTTCCCTGGAGAGCAATCTTGAATCTGTCGAGGCCCGTGAGAAGTTGTTGCTAACGGACGTGACCCGCGCTCAGACCCTTCAGAAGGATGCTGAAGAGACCCTGGAGAACGTGGTTGAGCAGCGTGACCTCTGGATCAAGAGGATGGTTGATATCGCTGAGCGCCTTACTGCCCAGATTGCCAAGATGGACATGAAGAGCTGGGCCTATTCCGCCGGCAAGCATGAAGCCCCCAGCGTCAAGCTGACAATCTTCTTCGAGGGCCTGATTGAGGGTTTGAAGACGTATGAAGAGGACAGGGCCGCATCCTTCGCCGATGAATCCCGGAAGCTAGCACGCAATGCCCTCTTCCTGGTCCTGAGCAACCTCGCCTTCTTCCATCCGGAGCTCGACCTTTCCGATGGTTTCAAGAAGCTGCCGTCAGGCGCCGACACTTCAGCTGCTGCGGAGAAGGCCGGGCCCCTCGCCGACAGGATCCTCAAAGTTTCAAGGGCTCAGGGAGGCCACCGGAGTTAGCTCCGTATCTTTTTCGTCGCCACGTTGCCTTGTACTCAAGACATAGTAGGTATCTCGTATTAGGGCGTGAATTCTTCTTACTTTATCGTTTGCTGAACTGATGTTTCTATGTAATCGTATACTATGCCCTTCGTTTCCCTTCTGGTGTTCGTACGATGTTCACCATTACGCGTTTCCAGTCACCCGCCAACGACGTGCTACCACGAATTGCTTTGAGGAACGGGTCTTTAGCTTTCTGCTGGCCAAAACACACCGCCAGCGGATTACCTCTGGCAGTGTTGATGCTGCCGCGTGTTTTGTTAAGCAGGCTTGAAACAAAACACGGGCGCGAACGAACACAGTATGGTTTGGTCACACACAAGGTTCGGCATACGAAACCTTTTGGTTCGACGGAAGGGCATATAGACGTATGTCTTAATGGAAATTGACTTATTGATTCAACTTAGCTTTTGGTCCTTCATGTCACCCATGCGTCCCCTTTCTCTAGTGCCCCCTATGGTGTGCGCGCAAGCACATGCTCACCGCAGCCCTGAAAGAGAAGGAACGTAGAGAGGAGCAAAAACGGGGATACTTGAAGATCCGTTAGCCTTGCATATGGCCCGCGGCAAGAGCTTGCCGGGTCGATGCAATATTCATGATTGATTCGAAAATGGAAAAAAGGAAGAAGGTATGGCCACTTCTTCCCCCCTTTATCTTCGCGCCCAACGGTCCCGTGGCGTCCCGCGAGGGGTGTACGGGACCTTGCCGCGGTTTGCCTGTCGGGAGCGTCTACCAGCGGATATACTCTAGCATTTGGTTCAGGATTCGTCCCTTGGCGGGACAAATGCAAGACCGAACCTTATGCGAGTTTATCGACACTGACGACGTCGTCGCCTGCACAGAGCTAACCATAGGCGGGGAAGGGGGAGGAAGAAGGACATGGCCAGGTACCTCTTTCTCCCCTTAACCTGCTGGATTGCGTCATATCTCTCTGGGGTCGAGCGGCCCCATTTCTTTCCGGTTTTCTTCGCTCCGGTTTCGGCCATGGAGAATGCGACGACGGTGCCGTCTGCGCCGGCCGTGTTGTTTAGGCGCCTTCCCCACCTGCGGTCGCCGCGCCGCCCGCCGCGCCTGTGGCTGCGCGTGGGGGTCCTTGAAGTGGAAAGACGCGCGGCCATGCTGGATTTCTTCTTTGGAGCCATTGTTGAAGAAGATGACGATGAAGACTGATCCGCCGTTCACGAACTCGGGTTCGCGCAAATGATGCATGCCCCCTACCTGGCGCGCCAAAGATGTCTGGGCACGGATGCTCACGATCACCTATGGGACTAGAGGTCCCTTGTGGTTCGGCAAGGGGATCACGTTGCATGAAGAGCGGAGATCACGAGACGACGCAACGATCAAGGGTCAGGCATTTTACCCAGGTTCGGGCTGCTGCTAAGCGTAAAACCCTACTCCTGCATTTTGGTGGATTGATTGGAGGAACACGAAGAACGCAGGGCGCCTAGCCCCGGCAAGGACTGCTGCCGGGGGAAGAGCGGCTATGCGAGTACAAGCGTTCAGGGGGTTCGAGTTGCCAACCTTGAGCTAGGTTGCCTTGGGCCTCCTTTTATAGTTCAAGGGGTTACCACAGTGGCAAAACAGACATTATCTATCGATTAGATAGCCAAGTACAGATCTCATACCTAACTCTGGCATTTAGGACAAAATGCCATGATGACCTGCCTAGGTGGCGCTTGGGGGTGCATCCCCGGCAAGCCCTTGCCACCGCTTGGCTGGTTGCTGCTTGAGATCTTGACACGCTGCAGGGCGGGTGTCAACCGGGCGTAACTTGCCTTCCGGAGTGTCGCCACGTGCTTAGCGAGAGCTGATTAGCCGCCTGAAGGCTCGACACCGCATCGATAAGTGACAGCCGTAGTGATGCGGTGGAGCGGTGGCTGGTTGGCTCGTGCCTGTCGGGGAGTGGCTTGCCGGGTCTTCTGGAAGGTGCATTCTGCTTTGTCCCTGGCAAGCGTCGAGGACGTGCTTGGCGTGTCATAGCCCAGGCTTGGGTTGCCGCGTTGAGCTTGCTGGAGTCTTGGTCTTGATTGCTGGCGGGGTTTTCTGCTCTACCGCCTGGGCAGGTTGTGGCTGCCGGGCGCCGGTCGCCGTCTGTCCGGGCACGAGTCAGGGGGAAAATGAACACCCCTGCCTATTTACCCCGACACAATACTTCATCTATATTCGCAATATTCAGATTGCATTATCATATTCTTGCTTGTTCTTCGATTGCTTGCAGGAATAGACCATCGTGGTTAGGTTGATCGTGCTCCGGCGTGGTCAATAACCTCTTGGACATTGGTTTACCTATTGCTAAGGCACAACGTCGTGCACGTTTGTAGTCGGATCGTCAAAGTCGTCTCCACAAAATCGATAGTTATCATCTCATCAAAAGATCATGACACCCTCACCTCTATCACACACGTCATGCTCGTCCCGCGAAATTCAGCCGCTGTTGTTGTTGCCAGGGTATGACAGGAGCGGCCGGTGGTAGACGTGCAAGCACCACATTGAACTTAGCGTCCATCTTGGTGTCCAACGTCTTCTCCAAACCATCTAGCTTCTCCATAGCCTCTCCAAGGCTCGTCACCAAGTCATGGACCTGTTCACCCATCATTTGTTGAAATTTATCGTGGAGATCCTTGTTCGTCATGCCGTCACAGTTGATCTCTTAGGCTTGTGATCCTATCATGGTTAGCAGCAATAGGAACACACAAGAATATGAACCTACAGCCTACTAGGAAGTGGTGGTGGTGGTGGTGGTGTGTCACAAATCCGTCCAGCAAATCTCAAATTCTTACGAGTTCTTACCCAGCAGCAGGTGGTGATCGGTAACCGTTGTAGTCAAAACTCTCAAAGCTTGGATAGAGCGATTGCCAGGTGGTGCCAAACACACGACATAGATGTATGTGGAGCTGGGATGGCTTATAATATGGTAGCAAAAGGGGTCAGCAATAATCAATTCAGAGATGCAAAGTTGAATAAACGCTCAACGATGGTACTCAGCTGGTCCTAGGCTAGACCGTACTAGAGACGCGAGCCTAGAACACCAACAAAATCACAACGTGACACATAACCAAGGGAAGAGCACAATCTGAATTTTTTTATCTCTTTTTTGGCACCACTTTTTTTGCGCTCTTTTTTCAGAAAATCACTATATTGGCGAGTGTCTCAAAACTCTTTTCCCAAGACGTATAAGCAGGATAGGAACAAAGTTTGACTTTTTTTTCTCGAATGATTCGGGGCTGCGACGACCAAAAAGTGCGACAAAAAATCACTATGGTGGCGGATGTCTCAAAATGCTCCGGATAGCCTAAAAACAGGATAGGGAAAAATATTTTCACTCGTCGAAATTTTGGCCTAAAAACTGTCCGGGTGTCTCCAGACTCTTTTTTCGAAACCTAATCAGGCAAGGAAACCCAAAACTGAAAACAAAGGGATCTCGAAATCAAACCGAATATGTGATGGACTCGGATTGGTGGCAGATCTGTGGTGGTATATATGGACAAATATTGATGGTGATGGTGGGTGGTGGGTGGTGATATATGGCAACGGTGATGATGGTGGTGGGTGATGGTATATGGCAGCGGTGAAGATGGTGCGGTGGCGGCGTGACAACTTGTGAACAGAACTCGAAACTCTAAAGGACTAGCCCCTAAGACCAGCAACTTGACACAACAATGCTACCGCAAATTCAACAAAGCAAAAACACTGAAAAGATTATGCAAAGGCTCAGATTGGTTCGGATATGATGAACTAACCCTAATTTTTTTGTGGCTTTTTCGTGGACTATAGGTATGAAGAACAGATGCGATCTAAATACGAAAAACTGGTAAAATCTCACCGAGCAACCTGGAAATATGATACCACTTGATAGAGGCGAAGTTGTCCCTGTCTTTCGATGAGATGGTGGCTATCGTTTTCGTTGGAGTAGACTTTGACGATCCGACTACGAACATGCGAGGACGTTGCGCGTTAGCAATCGCTAAAGTTACTCCGAGAGGTTATTGACCACGCCGGAGCACGATCGATGTGACCATGAGGGTCTATTTCCTGCACGCAAACGAAGAACAATCAAGAAGCTGAAATTGCAATCTGGATATTGCGAATATAAGAGGAAAGCTTTATTGATGAAAGTGGGGTTATGTGACGTCTTGGTCTGGTCGTGGAACACAAATGAAGGACGCAAAGTTGTAGCTATGGCGAACTTGTAATCTAAACAAAACCCAAGTCTAAACGGCGCCCTAAGGGCTGTATATATGGGGGAATAGAGGGGAATTTCATGGCCCCTTGGAGGAGGGGTCCGAAACCAACCCTAACTCAGTTTCCCCACACATACGGACTCTAAAAACAGCCTATGATAAGGTATTTCGAAATTACATGGGCCTGGCCCAAAAAATAGGTGGCACAGCACCTATAAGCCCATGGACGAAATTTATAAAGTGGCGTCTTGAATATTTCGTCCAAGCCTTCATGCTCTCCTTATGGTGGCTTCAAAGTGCGAAAATCACCACTGAAAGCTCCATTGTTCTTTCCCGCGCGCGCACCTTCTTGTCCATGCTTGTTTCCGCTCCAATGGCCATCCTTCTTGTCCATGCTAGGCCCTTTATTAATAAGTAAAACAAAAGTATCTAAATTAGGCAGCATCATATGTTCATGAACATTAGAAGGATTTCCAAGAAATGAAAGTACCTGGTAATTCAATTGGCGTTACTGCGTGCTCTAGTAACGGGTCCAGTATGTATATCAGCAGGGCCTGTGGGTGTAACAATGGTATTAATGTCCTCATCACCGCGTCTCCGGCAACCAAACGTGTGATGCGGAGCATCCCACCATCATCCCCATGAAGCCTACACCATCAAACCAACACCCAAGTGGTCCTATGACAAGAGCACGCGCATGCGACATCGGAGCTAAGGTGAACTCACTCCTCTTCGAGTTAGACTTGAATAGCAATGGGACATGGATGCTACCTCACAATGAAACCCTGTGCATCCTTAGGTACGAGGAAGACGATCACGAAGAATCAAGGAAGCATCCCCAAGACCAAGACCAGGAGGAAGAAGGAGCAAGGAGAAGTGCCAGCCTGCACTTGGCCGGATCATCCGGACGCCGGCCCGGATCATCCGGAAGATGCCCGGATCGTTCGGTCCACGGCCCGGATCGTCCGGCTATGATACCAGTATGCCCACATGAAGCCAGATCGTCCGGACCGCCGCCCGAATCGTCTGGGTAATTCGAAACAGAACCGGCCAAGATGACCACGAAGCCGGATCATCCGGACCACCGTCTAGAGGATGCCCAAATCATCCGAACCCTGGTCCCGGATCATCTGGCCTTGCCTGCGCGCAAAGATGGGCCTCGGGCCTTGTTTCCCCCTCCCCCCCCTCACTTACCCCTTCGTCCCTAGCACTATATATACTCCTCTCCCACCTCTGAATTAGGGTTAGCTTATGTTTAGCATATTGACTTTGTTGAGCATAGCTCCATCTACCTCCTCCCACGGAGTTGACTACCTCTTTGAGAGAAGATCCGAAGTGGATGCCAAGGCCCCATCTAGGGAAGATCCCACAGGATATCAATACCTCATCTCCACGGAGTGAGACGACTATCGGTTACTTGTATCTTCTTGTTTGACTTTGGATCTTTGTATCTCGTATGCTTGAGTGGATTTAGCGGATGTGTGATCGGAGATCGTTCTTGAGTTCGAGTTTTCTCTCGTGATTTCTCCCTTCTCCCCCTCCAAGTGTGAAAAGGTCGACCTACATGGGCGTGCCCCGTATCATATTGGTATCATGAGGCACGTTGATTCACACCTTGGAGTCCCTCCCCCCACTTTCTAGCCAATTTTTGTTTTGTTTTGACCTAATTTCGAAAATCCCCACAAAAATAGCATACCAATTTTTTTTGGATTCGTTGGATTTGAGGAGATTTTGTTTATTTGGATCTGTGGATTTCGTTGTGGGCACGTGGATGTATATTTCCCCCATCTTTCCCATCATTTTCCACTGCCAAATCGCCACATTTTCGCACAAAAAAATTCATGTTCTTCCCCAAATTCGCGGGATCTTGCCAGATTGGATCGTCCTCGAGACGCCCGGATCATCCAGGCAGCCACCCGGATCATCCGGACGACCACCAGCCCGGATCATCCGGACCCCTACCCGGACATCCGGCCTCCCGTAGCCTGAACATCCGGACAGGGGCTGGCAGCAGGGAATCTTCGCCTTGTTATGTGTTTTGTCTTCGATTTCCACCACCATTTTTCCGCAAACCTTCACATATATCTTCCGGAACTTTTGCATTTGAGATTTTGAGTCACGAGCTCACCACTTCCTAAGGTGTTTCGGCTAATTAGGTGTGGTTCTACACCGACATTCGCCGCTCATCATAGCCCCGGATCGTCACCAACCACATCATCATTTACACCTCACTGTAAGCAAGGTTGGTAACCGCGACGACACTCTTGACTCTACCCTTGCCATTGCATTGTTACCCCGAGCTAATTTTGCATTACTTGCCTATCGAGACTAGCCATTGAGTATTGCCGGGCTACGCTACTTGTGCACTTTAGTGATACATACTCCGCATAGCTTCGATTGCGTGCATCTCATAGTATCATCTCTTGTTGTTTACATAGTACCCACATACATAATTGCTATCTTGGTGTGCACGTCCTGCATTGTGACCATACAAAACATCATTGCAAAAGAAAAGAGAAGCAAAGCTTTTAAGCAAGAGGAAAAGAGCAAAAGAGCAATAGCATCGCCAACTTTGCATAGCATACTTGATCATCTTGGATCACTTGAGCGAGTGACACGTGCCTCATACATACATAGCAAGTCCGGAATAGGAAGACGACACGTATTGTTTCTTATAGGTTGTGCACAAGTTCGTATCACGCCCATTTGAGCAATCGTGCTAGCGTCTCTCTAGTGTTGTGCAACACGAGCATTTTCCGTGGATTCCACATTTTGGCTCATCCTTGGTTGCACGACCCCACTTTTCTATTCGTGTGTGTGTTTCCGTGTATACTCATTGCTATTGATCTACATTGTCTTACTTGCAAATTTACGAATCTCTTTCAACATTATTGAATCTTATCTTTCGGATGGCTTGAAATTTGTGCCACTATCCTAACCAAGCTCCTCCTTAAGCCTTATTTGTGTAGGTGTGAGAAGGGCCATCTTTGGTACCAATTCTACTACTTCCACATTTGCACACTGAGTGATCTTTGTTCCATTTTCAACTTGGGGAACCGTAATTGATATAGTCGTCTCATTCTTCCACTTATATCTACTCGAGTGTTGTTATGGATAGGTCAAGCATCCACAACCCAGCATTTGAGGAGCAAGAGGATGACGAAACCGCCTACGTCACCAAGATGCAATTCTTTGGCACACAAAAGGCAATGCGCCAATCGCATGATGTCTTGAACGACCGCATCGAGCAACTCGCCATCGACATACGCGAATCCGAAGTGCGAACAAGGGACTACCTCGACACCAAGCTCTCAAGCTAAATGGAGGAAATTTGCGCCTTGACGGAGCCACTCAAGTCATCACTCCTCGGAGTACTCTTCCGGCGAGAGTCCACCTCGAGCACGTTCTCATCATCGAGATGATCGCTCCGGTCCAAGTTCACACCAAGGCCGCCAACGTCAAGCTTCGGAGAACCCATTCCATGGCAATGGACTACAAGATCGACTTCGCGAGCGTGCTCGACGCCAACAACAAGAACAAGAAGCATTGGAACAAGAACGCCAACAACAACGCCGTGAAGAAGAAACATGCCTTCGTGAAGAACAAGCGCTCGAAGCCCAACGTGCACTCTGTGATACTACTCGTTCGTTGGAGGAACGCAACCGTCAAGCATGTCTAGAACAAGAAGAACTTCGCCGACAACGACAAGAAGAACTTCGTCGCGAACGACAAGAAGAAGCCAATCGCCAAGAGGAGCAACAAGAAAGGCGCAACCGTGTGCGTCCACCTCATAGCTGTCCTCAAGCTCATCATGACAAACCCGAGGATGAAAACGAGCAAGGACAAGATCAACGTCAACACGTCCAAGACAATGAGGATCCACCTCCAAGACAAGGATTTCGGCCTCATCACCACAACGATGAACAACGCTTTGGCAAGCTCAAGTTCACAATGCCAAAGTTCTCCGGAAGCAATGATCCCGAAGATTACCTATCATGGGCACTCAAAGTTGACAAGATTTTTTGCCTACACAACTATGATGAAGAGAAGAAGATAGCCATGGCTTCTCTCGAGTTCCAAGACTACGTCCTTATTTGGTGGGAACAAGTGATTGAGCGAAGAAGAGAAAGAGGTGAACCTCCTCTCAACACTTGGACCCAAATGAAGTATCTCATGAGATCTCATTTTGTGCCTACACACTACAAACGGGATCTCTTCAAGAAGCTCCAACAACTCAAGCAAGGCACTAAGTCCGTAGAAGAGTACTACCGAGAGATGGAAATTGCAATGATCCGCGCAAATGTCATGGAAGATGACGAGCAAACAATGGCACGTTTCTTGAATGGCCTCAACCACCAAGTTAAGAAAATTGCGGATTTCCAACCATACTGCAACTTACTTGAACTCGTGCTTCAAGCGACCAAGGCGGAACGACAAGTGCAAGATGACTACAAGTACTCCAAGTTCTCTTCCAAGACCTACGGTTCAAGTGCTCAAGCTACTGCAACAACGACGCCTTTGACTACGCAATCTACAACATCTACCGGCGACAAGTAAAGCTACAAGGACAAGACGACTTCGTCAAGCCGACCTACTACAAGCAACTACAAATCGAGACCTTCATCCTCTACACCAACACCGAATGCTACCGCCAAGACAAGCGCCATCAAGTGTTTCACGTGCCAAGGCCGAGGCCACAAGACTTATGAGTATCCAACCAAACGCACCACGATCCTTCAAGACGATGGCACCTATGTGATGCGGAGCATCCTACAGACATCACCATGACAAGAGTCTGTTTGGCAAGTGACACGTGCCACGACTACTTCACATACATAAAGGTGAATCATCTCCTTTACACGTGTTCACTTGAGCCCTTCGAGGATGGTATAGTACTTGACATTCCTCTCATGTGCATGCATATGTATTGTTGGAGCTTCACGGATGCCGAGGAGGAGTGCAAGCACGAAGGAGAAACTACACCATCCGCGAGGGAAGCCTGGAAGCGGAGACGGAAGAAGACGGAGTCCCGAAGAAGGAGTGAAGTCCCTGGACACCCCGTGCGCACAGCCTCCCTGGACCCTGTGCGCACGAGCCTACCAGGAGCTCTCTGGGTACCCCGTGCGCATGGGCCCAGAAGACCCCGTGCCCACGGGACCCCGTGCCCACGGTACATGCCCGTGCGCACGGGCTAAGTCGACGCCTCCCTAGATACCCGGTGCGCACGGGCTCCACTTACCCCGTGCACACTGGGCTACCGGCGTGCAGCTGTTGGGCTTTGCCCATGTATTCCCATTTCACCCCAACTTAAGAGAGGCGAAGTTGTCCCTGTCTTTCGATGAGATGTGGCTATCGTTTATGGTAGAGTCAAATTTGATGATCCGACTACGAACGTGAGAGGACGTCGCGCCTTAACAATCGCTAAACCAACTCCGAGAGGTTATTGACCACACCGGAGCACGATCAACCTGACCACGAGGGTCTGTTTCCTGCACGCAAACGAAGAACAAGCAAGAAACTAAGATTGCAATCTGGATATTGTGAATATAAGAGGAAAGCTTTATTGATGAAAGTGGGGTTCTGTGACTCCTTTGTCTGGTCGTGGAACACAAACGAAGAACGCGAAGTTGCAGCTATGGCGAACTTTCAATCTAAACAAAACCCAATTCTAAACGGCGCCCTAAGGGCTGTATATATGGGGGGAATAGAGGGGGAATTTCGTGACCCCTTGGAGAAGGGGTCCGAAACCAACCCTAACTCCATTTTCCCCACACATACGGACTCTAAAAACAGCCTAATAAGTGGTATTTTGAAATTACATGGGCCTGGCCCAAAAATAAGGTGACTCAGCACCAATATTAGCCTATGGACGAAATTTATGAAGTGGCATCTTGTATATTTCGTCCAAGCCTTCATACTCTCCTTATGGTGGCTTCAAAGTGTGAAAATCACCACGTGAAAGTCCATTGATCCTTCCCGCACGCGCACCTACTTCTCCATGCTTGATCCTACTCCAATGGCCATCCTTCTTGTCCATGCTAGGTCCTTCATTCATAAGTAAAACAAAAGTATCTAATTTAGGTAGCATCATATGTTCATGAACATTATAAGGATTTCTAAGAAACGAAAGTACCTGATAATTTAGTTGGCGTGCGCGGGCTCTAGTAACTGGTCCAATATGTGTAGCTGGTGGGGATGTGGGTGTAACATTAGTAGGGATGTCCTCATCAGCCTCCCCTTCTTGAACTGAAGTCGTCCTCGACGGAAGCTCATCATCCTCACCCAAATAAGGCTTCAAATCTGCGATGTTAAAAGTGGGACTAACCCCAAAATCTGCAGGCAGCTCAAGTTTATATGCATTATCATTTATTTTCTCTAACACCTTAAAAGGACCATCAGCACGTGGCAATTAGCTTTGACTTGCGCAATTCAGGAAACCTATCCTTACGCAAATGTAACCAAACAAGATCTCCAGGTGCAAAGACAACATGTTTTCTACCCTTATCTCCAGCAAGTTTATATTTAGCATTCATACGCTCAATGTTCTCCTTAGTTAACTCATGCATCTTTAATATCAATTCAGCACGTTCTTTAGCATCAAAATTAACCTTCTCCGAAGATGGAAGAGGCAACAAATCAATAAGTGCACGAGGTAAGAAACCATACACTACTTCAAAAGGGCACATCTTAGTAGTAGAATGCAGCGAACGATTATAAGCAAATTCAATATGAGGCAAGCATTCTTCCCACATTTTCAGGTTATTCTTCAAAACAGCCCTAAGCATAGTAGACAATGATCTGTTCACTACTTCAGTCTGTCCATCAGTTTGGGGGTGACATGTAGTACTAAAAAGCAGTTTAGTCCCCAACTTAGCCCATTAACATCTCCAAAAGTGGCTAAGAAATTTAGCATCACGATCTGAAACAATTGTATTTGGCACACCATGCAAGCTAATAATTTCACAAAAGAACAAATCAGCAACATTAGCAGCATCATCACTTTTATGACATGGTATAAAGTGTGCCATTTTCGAAAATCTATCCACGACAACAAATATGCTATCCCTCCCTTTCTTTGTTCGAGGTAAACCTAAAACAAAGTCCATAGATATATCCTCCCAAGGAACACTAGGTACAGGCAAAGGCATATATAAACCATGAGGATTGAGTCGTGACTTAGCTTTTTGACATGTAGTGCAACGAGCAATAAAACGCTCAACATCCCGTCTCATCTTTGGCCAAAAGAAATGTGTAGCAAGTACGTCCTCCGTCTTCTTCATGCCAAAGTGTCCCATTAATACTCCTCCATGCGCCTCATGTAACAACAAAAGACGAACGGAGCTAGCTGGAATGCATAGCTTGTTAGCATGAAACACAAATCCATCATTCATGACAAACTTGTTCCATGTTCTCCCTTCTTTACAATTCTCCAACACATCTTTAAATTCAGCATCATGCTCATACTGATCTTTGATGGTCTCCAAACCAAATATTTTAATGTCGAGTTGTGAAAGCATAGTATAACGACGAGACAAAGCATCAGCAATAACATTTTCTTTACCCTTCTTGTGTTTAATGACATAAGGGAAAGTCTCAATGAATTCAATCCATTTAGCATGTCTACGGTTCAGTTTTGCTTGACTTTTAATATGTTTCAAAGATTCATGATTAGAATGTATAACAAATTCTTTGGGCCATAAATAATGTTGCCATGTTTCAAAGTCCGAACAAGAGCATATAATTCCTTATCATAAGTAGAATAATTCAGACTAGGCCCACTCAATTTTTCAGAAAAGTATGCAACAGGTTTACCATCTTGTAATAACACACCTCCTAATCCAATTCCACTAGCATCACATTCAAGCTCAAAAGTCTTATTAAAATCAGGAAGTTGGAGTAATGGAGCATGTTTTAACTTATCTTTCAATACCGTGAAGGCTTCTTCCTGTTGTACCCCCAAACAAAAGGTACATCCTTCTTTGTAAGCTCATTGAGAGGTGCAACAATGGTGCTGGAATCTCTCACCAAACGCCTATAGAAACCAGCGAGGCCAAGAAAACTCCTCACTTGTGTGACCGTTTTGGGCTGCGGTCAACTCTCAACAGGTTCAATCTTGGCTTTATCAACTTCAATTCCCTGTGGAGTAACAACATAGCCAAGAAAAGATACTCGATCGGTGCAAAAAGTGCACTTCCCAAGTTTACCAAACAAACGTGCATCACGTAGAGCAATAAAAACAGCACGTAAATGTTCCAAATGTTCCTCCAAAGATCTACTATAAATTAGTAGACCATCAAAATAGACTACCAAAAATCATCCAATGAAAGCACGTAAAACCTCGTTCATTAATCTCATGAAAGCACTAGGTTCATTAGTTAACCCGAAAGGCATGACTATCCACTCACATGATCCAAATTTAGTTTTAAATGTTATTTTCATTCATCTCCCAATTTCATACGAATTCGATGGTATCTACTACGCAAATCAACTTTGGAGAAAATTGTAGAGCCACTTAATTCATCAAGCATATCATCTAGCCTAGGAATAGGATGATGATAACGAATAGTAATATTATTAATGCCTCTACAATCAACACACATACGAGATGTACCATCCTTTTTGGGTACTAGAATAATAGGAACAACACAAGGACTAAGAGATTCGCGTATATAACCTTTGTCAAGCAGCTCCTGTACTTGACGCATAATCTCCTTCGTCTCTTCTGGATTGGTACGGTATGGCGCACGGTTGGGTAGCGATGCACCGGGAATTAAGTCAATCTGATGCTCAATCCCTCGAATAGGTGGTAATCCCGGTGGCACATCTTGTGGAAAGACATCAGCGAACTCCTGCAAAATGTTAGCGACAGCAGGAGGCAAAGAGGGAGGCATGTCCTCGGATGAAAATAATACCTCTTTGCATACAAAAGCATAGCAAACAGATTTAGTGAAATCCAAATCAGTAATATCAGATTTAGTGGCAAGTAAACAACCACTCTTCAGTTTTATTTCAGATGCAACACTAGATGATTGTTTATTAGGCTTATTATGTTGCTCAAATTCCTTCGCCACAATCTGATTTTCACTCTCACTTTGCTTCTGTTTTGCTTTACTAGCTCTAGCAATGTCACCTTTCATAATATGTTCGGGAGACATAGGAAGCAAAGTTATATTTTTATCCTTATGAACAAGAGTATACTGATTTGTCCTACCATGGTGTACAGATTTTTTATCAAATTGCCATGGTCTACCAAGTAAAACGAAGCATGCTTGCATTGGTATCACATCACAATCAACATAATCAGAATATGTAGCAACGCTAAAGTGCACACGAACAGTACGTGTTACCTTAACCTTGCAACTGTTGTTGAACCATTGGATGTAATAAGGATGAGGATGTGGTCTGGTGGTTAGAGACAGCTTTTCCACCATCTCCATGCTAGCCAAGTTATTGCAACTCCCTCCATCGATGATGACGCGAACAGAACGCTCCTTCACAACTCCCTTTGTATGGAACAAGTTGTGCCTCTGATTTTGCTCAGCCTGTGTAACCTGCACACTCCGAACACGTTGATCAACTAAACTTTCATACCTGTCAGCGTAGTCAGCAGCCATGTAGTGTGTCTCTTGTTCAGTCTCCTCTACACCTTGTTCTTTACTCGCAATAAGAGCCAAGGTCTCCTCGTCATAATCACTAGCGGAGTCATATACACCATCCTCAGTAACAATCATCACACGCTTGGAAGGGCATTCTCTCGCATAGTGACCTCCACCCGTGCAACGACGACATATAACCTCATGTGTTTGCCCTGTGGATGCAATGGAAGAAGAAGAGCTCTGTCCAGGCCCGGAAGGTATGCTCCTCGCGGAGGGTGGGGCGGGGGCCTATTTCCTGGTATCTCGGTTGGAGTTGGTGGCTGAAGTAGGCGCTGCTGCAGCAGGACGTGTGGAAGTAGATGGGGTACGTGGCGTCCATGATGAAGTGCGACCTGTAGAAAAATTAGTTCTTGCCGATGCCTGTCGATCCTGCACTTCATGTTCAGCTTTGCAAGCAAGATGGAATAAACGAGTGATAGTATTATACTCCTTATACTCTAATATAGTCTGAATATCTCTATTTAATCCACCCATAAAACGTGTAAGCATAGCTTCATTCTCCTCAACAATACCACATCTAATCATGCCAGTTTGTAATTCCTGATAATATTCCTCTACATAATTTTTTCCTTGTCTTAAACGCTGCAAATTTTGAAGCAATTCACGTTGATAATATGGCGGAACCCAACGATTACGCATAGCAGTTTTCAAAGCAACCCAAGTAGTAGGGATATTATCATGATGTATTCTACAATGTTCAGACCACCAAACACAAGCAAAACTAGTAAAAGCACAAACAACAGCAGCAACATGTCGATCCTCAGGAAATTGTAAGCATGTAAAACGTTGTTCTGTTTCTAACTCCCAAGTAAGATATATATAGGAACATATCTACCTTCAAATGTCGGAATATTCAATTTTATCTTAGGGAGATGATCATGATCCCGTACCTGAGGTGGTGGTGGAGCCCTACCGTTGCGAATAAACCATGTGGATGACCCGGTGCTTGTGGTGGCGGTATCCCCTGGGGCTGATCTGGAGCAACCTCTCCCTCATCGTCGTGATCACCATCATAATCGTCATTCTGCACAATGACAGTAGCAGCAGCAGCAGCCAGAGAAGCTTGAGCAGTAGCAGCAGTATCAATGGCACCATAATATTGGCCTTGGTCGATAGGCACACATCGCGCTCGTTGTCGGTGTCAAAACCGGCGGATCTCGGGTAGGGGGTCCCGAGCTGTGAGTCTAGGATCGATGGTAACAAGGGGACGAAGGAGACAATGTTTACCCAGGTTCGGGCCCTCCTATGGAGGTAAAACCCTACGTCCTGCTCGATTATATTGATGGTATGAAGATTACAGAGTTGATCTACCTCGAGATCAGATAGTTAAAACCCTAGATGAGTTTCTCTCCCTTACAATCTAAAACCCTCCCGGTCTATATAGACACCGGGAGGTACCTAGGGTTTACACATGACAGGTCTCCTACCGGGGATGGAGATGTCGATTCCCTCATCTTGACTTGGAGTGCACGGCGCGCCTTCAGGACTTCCTTCTAGAACAAAGGGTCTCGATGTATCCGGCCCTTCCTGCGACAGTCAGAGTGCGGCCCACCAAACCGGCCTACCAAGTCGGCCTATTGAGAGACAGGCCAGCGGCCCGAGGACCCCTTAGTCCAGGACTCCCTTAGTAGCCCCCGAACTAGCCCCCAATGCCAAGAGTCTCAGCTCTGGCAGCTCCACGTGATCAGAGTCTTCGGCTTGCGGGGTGAGTTCTTCTTCTCATTAATGATCGGCTGATACTTGTCCGATTTCCGATCACACGATAGTCCGGACACCATGAGTTGTTCAGTCCCGAAGGCCAAACGTCAAAGTGTAAACAGTGTTTTTCTGATAACCTTTCTGACGAAGGGTCGTGGCCTGCCACGACCGCTGAATCAGTTATGAAAACTCGATTCGCGGTTCGAGGCCGTTTTCACATTGGCACGATTCATCAATGCATAGATCGTGCTCCGTTTCACACGGGATATGATTAACATCTCAAGTTTCTTTATGCGTGTATAACGGTATGCACATCTTGGGAAGCGGAGAGATTTGCAGCGCAGCAAAGGGAGGCCAATCGGTGTTATGCCCCATAAAATGGGTAAAAACCCCAAGGCTTATTCACGCTTCCCATTCGCATCCTCTGCTTTCCCAATTTTCCCAAGCTCCGAGAGCCCGGATCCAGTTCTTCCTCAACCTCCCCTCCGAGCTTAGCCATGGCGGGTTTGGGTTCTATGGCCAAGTGGGAGGCCTCCACGGTCACCGATGAGGACATCAGGGACTTAAAGCTCGCTGGCTACCTCCCCGCCAATGTCTTCCACCGCACTCCAGAGGCGAACCAGGTGGTGCCCACCCCCAAGCCAGGCGAGAGGGTGGTGTTCGTCCCCCATTTCATCCGGGGACTGAGCTTCCCGCTCCACCCCTTCGTCAGGGGCCTCATGTTCTTCTACGGGTTGGACTTCCATGACCTCCCCCCGAACTCCTTCATGCATATTTCGGCATTCATTATTATCTGCGAAGCCTTCCTGCGGGTCAAACCGCACTTCGGCCTATGGCTCAAGGTCTTCAACGTCAAGCCGAAGACAGCCGCGGGCGAGCACGCAGACTGTGGAGGAGCGGTAATCAGCAAGCTCCCCCGCGTCGAGTGGCCGACTGGCACCTTCATCGACACAATCAAGATCTGGCAGAAAGAATGGTTCTACATCACCGAACCAAGGGATGAGAGCTGGGTGGCGCCTGCCGAGTTCAGATCCGGGCCCCCTACGAGATTGACCTCGTGGCTCAAGAAGGGCCTTGACTGGGGGTCAGATGCAGAGGTGAAATTGCTGCAGAAGCGCATTACCTCGGTGGTCAAGGCCAAAGTCGAGCTGGTCAATGTGGTCCAGGTCATGCTCCACCGCCGTATTCTTCCCTGCCAGCGCCGGGCCTCCCCAATGTGGGCCTATAAGCTTGAGGACGAGCCTACCATGCGCCAACTCTTCCGCACTACCTCCGAGAAGTTGTGGAAGGCATTATTCAAGCCCCGGAAGAGCTGGACGGCCAAGGAGGAGGATTTGGGCCTGAGCGCCGATAACCCGCCTACCCAGGTACGATATAATTTTAATCCGCTGACTCTGTTTCTTTGACAAAAGGACTTAACGCCTTCCCCCTCATCTTTGCAAAAATAGTTGAGCAAAGCCGCGGGAATTAACTGCCTAGCACCACAGCCCGAAGACCCTAGGTCGGAGCTGTTGACGGAGATGCTCGTCGTGGCGCCGTACACGGCGCCAGAGAAGAAGGAGAAGAAGAAGAAGGCCAGAGAAGGTCTCCGCATCAGGGACCAGCCGGACGCTATGTCCGAGGAAACCCCTGCCTCCTCTACCCATGAGGAAGAGCAGGAGGACAGGGGGGAGGCGATTCCCCCTTACAAGAAAGAGGGCGGCGTCGCCGGACGTCGCGGAGGACGTACCTCCTCCTGCCCCGAAGAGGGCGTGTCGGCCAAGGTTGATCCTGGCCGACGACAGCTCGGACTCTGATGCTGAGTCCGAGGACTTTGAGAAGGTTCCCCAAAGGAACCTAAGGGTCAAGCCCCCAGCTCGAAGGTACGAATCCGAAGACTCCCTTGGTGTTTTATGCAAAGTTCGTAATGTTTTTAAATGCATGGACGCCTTTCAATTTGCAGCCCACCACGCGTTCTCCCCACCGATCAGATATCGGACGGGGAGTCTCCACCCGCCGAGCTGGCGGGGAGCGGGACCGCGTCACACCCCACACCTCCAGGGGCCGCGAAGGATGCCGCGGAGGTGTCATCTCGCCAGGCCCCTTTGGAGCCAAAAACAGGCGGTGGGGGTGATGACATCATGGCCGAGGTTAATGCCTCGACCGCCGAAGACCAGGGGGAAGAGCCCTTCCTGGCCGCTGAGGAGGAAGGACAGAGGAATGTCCAGTCCCCTCCGAGGTCATCTCCAGGGCGCACTATGCGTCCGGAGCTACCGGCGCAATCCCCAGTCAGAGATCGGGCTAGCCGGTCATCACCTGCGCCACCGATGACTGGGTAGTCGGTCCTGGTGGAGGCTCTATCAAGCGCCTCCATCTCCGAGGATCACCGCACTCTTATGGGTGCGGTTTTGCAAGGAATTCAGTCCGTCGATAGCGGACTGAAAGAGGCCTTCAATGGTCTCTTGACGGGCTTCAAGGTGAGTCACGTAATACCCTTTTCCCGAACAATTTTAATTTTATTAAGTTTATGCTATATTTATATATGTAGTAGCCCCCGAGCCCCGAGTGGGTTTGCAAAAACGCACCCGGGGGTCAAATACTCAGAAGTGACCGACGATGCACAAGGCACCATTAGTCCCGCAATGTTCTAAAAGACCTTAAGAGGACCGAACATAGGGTCATATCCTTGATAGTTCGGGGGTTGGAACGCACATAAACGAATATATGTTTTTTATTGTTTGTAGGCCTCGTCATCGGCGGCGGCCGTTAATGCCGCTGAGCTTACCGAGCTAAATCGGAAGCTCAAGATCTCCGAGGAGGAGCTTGATAGCCTGAACAAGAGGTTCAACGAGGCACAAGGTAAGCCGAATTGTAACATCCGGGCTGTATATTGTTAATGATCCGCACTGGTAACCCGGTGTAATTATTTATTTATTGCTTCCACAGCTTCAACTGCGGAGGTTGAAAAACTCAAGGCCGAGCTCAAAAAGATGAAGCAAGAGGCCGCGGATGAGAAGGCGGCGGCCGCCGCACTCTCCACTTTGAAAGCTGCGAGTGCTAAGCATGAGGCCCGGGTGGGGGAGGTGCAGCAGGAGCTCAAGTATTCCAGCACGAAGTGCGAGGCCCTTGAGCAGAAAGGCAAAGAGCAAGCCACCGAGCTGTCTACGCTGAAATCCGAGCTCCAAAAGGAGCGGGTGGACAGGCGGTTCTTTGAAGAACAAATCCGCCAAGTCAAAGCTGTCACAGATGGTAAGCCGTATTTACTATAGTGTGCCTTTGGAGATAGCAGGTTCGCATTGCTCACCCAGGTGTGGCTTTCCTCAGGCGCCTGTTCGGACCTCCAAAAGAGTGCGGTGGACGCGAACAAGTTCTATGCTTCGCGAGATGGAGACGATGAGGCTCAGCTATTCTGGGCACAGTTTGAAGCCCCTGAGTGCTCTCCTCTTCTGATCGAGCAGGTGAAGCAACTTATGGAGCTGCACAGGATGGCGGAGCCGGCCATGAAGGATCTCTGCATCAGGTTGTGGCCTGAAGAGCCACTGCCGGGCAGCTACTTCGGCTTAGTGCAAAAACTTTGCGATGCTGCGTCTCGAGTTGATGCGCTACAACGTTCCACGTGCATCGAGGGAGCTCGGATGGCCTTTGCCAGGACCATGGTGCACTGGCCGAAGCTCAACCTGACCGAGATGGCCACCGCACCTCCGCCCCCTGGAAAGGAGTATAGGTGCCCCGAGCAATACTTCTCCGCCGTGATGGAGGGTGCTCGGGCAATAGAGGCCCAATGCTCCAAAGACGTTGTTTATGAATGAGCGCGTTGTAATATGTCCGAAGACTTTTAACGCTTTATAATCAGCGTTGCATGGTTTATCATGTCTTATAAGTCTTTAGTATTTATTTTGACTCCCATGTGGCCGTTTTATCTGAAAGTTGCGAGTCGTCGGCTTCAGCCCCCAGGTAGATACTACGCGAGGTGTCTCTGCCTCCGCACTGTGACCCTTAGCCGAGGTATCGGTGCCCGAAGGCGGTAGTGCGAGGGGAACAAGGCAATCGGACTATGATGCTTTATCGCTTTCACTTAGCCGTAGGAGCGTAAAAAAGGCAGGGGCTGATGACCAGCCCCCGGTGTTTTGTGATGTTCGGATGTACCGGGGCCGAAGCCAGCATCACATGGTTTGTACAAGTACGAAACCCATCGTATAACACGGAATAACCTCTGTCGATTTTTTAGTATGACACTTATGCTCGGATTTGCAGACCGGTTCTCACTTACTATGACGGTCAGTTTTCGGCTTTCTCCCCTGAGGTGCTTGACCAGGCGAGCTGGAAACACAATCGCAGTGGTTCTCCGTTTGCCCTTTTAGCCGAACGAGCGGAACGTAAGAGGGCAAACACAGGAGCCGGGCAACCCAACTATTGACCCAAGACATAGTTCGGATCCGATGCATATAAAGCAAAATCCAAGATGCCGAACACGCAATCAGGTGTGTCGGTGTGATGCTTAGGATGATATTTTAAATTCAATCCCCCGGTCTATTAGCCGGGTACATCGTAATGTATACCGAACAGTGTTCGCAAGAAGCGTTGATGAGGTAAGAACTGAGTATGTATATAAAATACAGCGAAGTGGCCATGTATAATGGTCTTGTATTTCCTCAATAATTCTTATAGCTCAGATTGCCGAAGCAACTGGTTACAGGTATTTGAAAATGAAATATGAAATTTACAGAGGAGAGGTTGTACTAGGGGTCTTCGATTGGTGGCTTGACGTCCCAGATGTGCCCTATCGCCAGTCTGCTCCTGTGCCTCCTAGGGAGTTGTGCTCCTTTAAGGGTGATGTTGTCGTCGAGCGGACCTTGGGAAGAAGGTCTTGAGAAGTCGCCGAAGTATGGATGAGCTTTACGCTTTAGCAGGTCCTTGATGGTACCTGTGTTATGTCCGAGGACGTGTACTCGTAGTAGTTCGGTCCAGCCGAATACTTACCCTTTGATGGTTGTTCCCCACTGCTGCCCATGGAATCTTGAGTGCGAAGTTGTGCCTTCTCGGCATGTGTTTGACGGTCATTAGGGCTGTGCAATGGGGAGCGTGTCCCTATTTCTGGGGGGGGGGAAGAAGATTCTGGGAGTTCGGATTGAAACCGAGCTCGTTTGTCAACCTTACGGGCCTTTATGGCAGATTTTGGTGTTTGCCGAGCGTCCTTGTAATGGAATTCGGCCGCCAGGGCCAATGCATGTTCCTCAGTTCGGAGGGAACGCTCTGTGTTGCCGTTGACAGTGATGACCCCCTTGGGCCCAGGCATCTTGAGCTTGAGGTATGCGTAGTGTGGGACGGCGTTAAAGCGAGCGAACGCTGTATGGCCTAGCAGGGCGTGATAACCGCTGCGGAAAGGTATGATGTCGAAGATCAAGTCCTCGCTACGGAAGTTATCGGGCGAACCGAACACCACTTCCAGGCTCATAGAGCTCGTGCACCGGGCTTCGACGCCTGGGATTACTCCTTTAAAGTTAGTGTTGCTGGGTTTGATCCTTGATGGATCTATACCCATCTTTTTCACCGTATGTGAGTAAATCAAATTGAGGCTACTTCCTTCGTCCATTAGGACTTTAGTGAGGTGATACCCATCGATAATGGGGTCTAGGATGAGGGCAGCTGATCCCCCATGACGGATACTGGTCGGATGGTCTCGTCGATCGAAGGTGGTCGGGTACGCCGACCATGGGTTATACTTCGGGGCTACGGGCTCTACGGCGTAGACCTCTCGAAGGGCGCGCTTCCTCTCCTTTTTGGGTATGTGAGTGGCGTATATCATGTTCATAGTTTTTACCTCTGGAGGGAACTGCTTCTGTCCACCATTGATCGGACCGCGGGGCTCATCATCATCCTCGCTGTGTGGGCCTTTGCCTTGCCAGATCCATGGCACTCAAGACAAGCCCGCCAACCACACCATGATTTTGTCCAGCGGGGTGGGTCCGTCGCGATTGCCTTTAGGAGGCTTCTTCCGCTGCCCGGATCGAGGGTTGCGGAAGCCGGCGTTAACGGCCGTGTCGTCGGCATCACTATTGCTGTGCCGACGTTTATTTTTGTTGCGTCGTGGTTTCCCATTTCCATCCCGAACTTCGGAGGTGCCGGGGTCTTCGGGGTTGTGGCTTCGTCTCGCTAGCCAGTTATCCTCGCCCGCGCAAAAGCGGGTCATGAGTGATGTAAGGGCGGACATGGTCCTAGGTTTATCCTGACCGAGATGGCGGGCCAGCCATTCGTCCCGAATATTGTGCCTGAAAGAGGCTATAGCCTCGGCATCTGGGCAATCGACGATCTGGTTTTTCTTGGTCAAGAACCGATTCCAGAATTGTCGAGCGGACTCTCCTGCCTTTTGGACGACGTTACTTAGGTCGGAGGAGTCCGGAGGCCGTACATAAGTGCCCTGGAAGTTAGATCGGAATGCATCCTCGAGATCCTCCCAGCTCCCGATAGAATTTTCGGGGAGACTGTTTAACCAGTGCCGAGCTGGCCCCTTAAATTTAAGGTGTAGATACTTGATGGTGTGGAGATTGTCTCCTCGTGCCATGTGAATGTGGAGGAGGAAATCCTCGATCCACACTGCTGGGTCAGTTGTTCCGTCGTACTACTCTATGTTCACGGGTTTGAACCCTTCCGGGAACTGATGCTGCATAACCTCGTCAGTGAAGCACAGTGGGTGGGCAGCGCCTCTGACCCGGGCTATGTCACGCCGGTGATCGGCGTCTGTTCTGGCCCGGTTTTGTTCCCGACCTCTATTGTTGCGGTCGAGCCAAGGCCGGCACCCGTCCCGTCTATCGGGTGAGTACCCTCTAGATCCATAGATGGATCTCGTGCGGCCTGTTCTATAATCCAGGTCGTGTCGCAGGTCGTACCTGTCCTCAGGCTCCATTGGCTCTTTTCCCCTTCTGCGGGGTATTGCCGGCCTATAACCGATGTCGCCAGCCATTCTATCTCGTCCTCGGGGAGGGCGGTCTGGTTGGTCGTATGGAGTGTGCTTGGGGGACGGCGTGTTAGGGAGCTCGTCATCAAATTGTGGCAGCAGCCGTCGGCGTGGATAGCTCTTGGGTTGGTCCAATAGACCGGTACCGTATCCTTCCTCGGCTGATAGGACCCTCATCCATCTATCATTGAGGGTATCTTGTTCGGCCTTAAGCTGCCGTTCTTTTGCCTTTAGGCTTCGGGCAGTGGCTATAAGTTGTTGCCTAAACCGTTCCTGATCCTCAAGGTTTTTGGGGATGATGAAGTCTTTGGCTTCCGGGCTATCCTCCTCCTCTACAGGGGGGAGGTAGTTGTCATCCTCGGAATCGTTTGGATCTTCGGGGTCGCCCTGGTCCTCCGGCCTTTCCTGGTCCTCTAGCGGCTACTCGGGGATGTCGGGATCGCCGAGGTCTTCCGGGGTATCGTTTTCCCCGTTGCCAGCAATAGCTTCCCTTCCCTTTTTTGTCTTTGATCGTTTGCGCGGTTTCCGGCGCCTTGACGGCGCTTCACCCGATTTATCACCATTGTTTGCGGGTGTGCGCTCGCCGTTATCGGCTGGAGTATCCACCATGTAGACGTCGTAGGTGGAGGTGGCAGTCCATCGCCCGGTGTTGACGGGGGTGGGAGCGCGATCCTCTTCATCCATGTCTTCTACCTCCTCGGAGGCATAGTCCAACATATCGGTTAAGTCTTCGATAGTGGCTATGAAGTGGGTGGTGGGTGGGATGAAAAATTCCTCTTGACCCGCCTTAAGGCCGATCTGATCGTGGATCGGGGTTGGGTCATCAGTAATTCATCGATAAGTTCCGATCTAGAGCTTCGTTGAGTGTTGAGAGCTCGATCGGGTCAATTTGCTCAGCGCTTTCGGAGTTAACCTCCAATGCGTCTGCACAAGAATTGTGTTCGGCAGGAGCTGGTACCCGGCCATCTGGCGCTATGGCCGGATCCGGATTAAAAGCCAGATCTTCACCGGGGTTGGTCCCGTGGGCGGGATCGAAAGCGAAATCCGAGGTTAAGGCCTCGGAGTCCTCGGGTGCGTCGGATGAGACTGCGAGCCCGGTGAGCGAAAGATCGCCCCGAGAGTCTACGAAGAACTCTAGGTTCCCGAATCTGACCTCTTGATCAGGGGCGAAACTCCTGACCCGGCCAAGACGGCCGGTCGGGTCAGCGTGCAGCACAATGCTGCCGAAAGCGAAGATCTGTCCAGGGACGAAGGTGTCCATGTTCTGGACTTCTTCGTTAATGACAACGCGGGCCATCGATTCCTTTGGCGATCACAGCGGAACTCTCAATGAAAGCACCAATGTCGGTGTCAAAACCGGCGGATCTCGGGTTAGGAGTCCTGAGCTGTGAGAACAGGATCGATGGTAACAAGGGTATGAAGGAGGCAATGTTTACCCAGGTTCGGGCCCTCCTATGGAGGTAAAACCCTACGTCCTGCTCGATTATATTGATGGTATGAAGATTACAAAGTTGATCTACCTCGAGATCAGATAGTTAAAACCCTAGATGAGTTTCTCTCCCTTACAATCTAAAATCCTCCCGGTTTATATAGACACCGGGAGGTACCTAGGGTTTACACATGACAGGTCTCCTGCCGGGAATGGAGATGTCGATTCCCTCATCTTGACTTGGAGTGCACGACGCGCCTTCGGGACTTCCTTCTAGAACACAGGGTCTCGATGTATCCGGCCCTTCCTGCGACAGTCAGAGTGCGGCCCACCAAGCCGGCCTATTGAGAGACAGGCCAGCGGCCCGAGGACCCCTTAGTCCAGGACTCCCTCACTCGTCCCGCGAAATTTGGGTGTTGTTGGTGTTGTTGTTGCCTAGGTACGACAGGTACAATTGGTGGTGGTAGACGTGCAAGCACCTCATTGAACTTAGCGTCCAGCTTGGTGTCGAATGTCTTGTCCAAAGCACCTAGCTTCTCCATGGCCTCTCCAAGGCTGGTCACGAGGTCTTGTACCTGGTCAGCCATCATTTGCTGAAATTTATCATGGAGCTCCTTGTTCGTCATGCCGTCCCAGTTGATCTCGTCGGCTTATGATCCTGTCATGGTTAGCAGCAATAGGAACACACAAGAATATGAACCTACAGACTACTAGGGAGTGGTGGTGGTGGTGGTGTGTCACAAATCCGTCAAGCAAATCTCAAATTCTTATCAGTTCTTACCCAGTAGCAGGCGGTGATCGGCAACCGTTGTAGTCAAAAACTCGCAAAGTTTGGATAGAGCGATTGCCAGGTGGTGTCAACACACGAAGTAGATGTATGTGTAGCTGGGATGGTTTATATATGGTAGAAAAAGGGGTCAGCAATAATCAATTCAGAGATGCAAAGTTGAATAAACGCTCAACGACTGCACTGTGCTGGTCCTAGGCTAGACCGTGCTAGAGACGCGAGCCTAGAACACCAACAAAATCACGATGCTAAACGTAATCAAGGGAAGAGCACACTCTGAACTTTTTTTTCGTCTCTTTTTTTTGGCCTCTTTTCTTTGCGCGCTTTTTTTTTGCTCAGAAAATCACTATAATGGCGAGTGTCTCAAAACTCTTCCGAAGGTCTAAAAACAGGATAGGCACGAAAAAAATTGACTATTTTTTTTTCTTTGGAGCGATTCGGGGCTGCGACGACCAAAAATTGCGACAAAAAATCACTATGATGACGAGTGTCTCAAAACACTCCAAAAAGCCTAAAAATAGGATAGGGAAAAAATATTTTCACCCGCCGAAATTTTGGCCTAAAAAGTGCTCTGAAAACTTTGCCAGACTCTTTTTTTTCTTTTTTTTCGAGACCTACTCAGGCAAGGAAACACGAAACCGAAAACAAGAGGATCTCGAAACTAAACCTAATATGTAATGGACTCGGATTACGATTGGTGGTGGATATGAATCTGGTGGAAGGTAGACCAGTGGCGGATGTATATATGGGTGGTATATGGCAGCGGTGATGTAACTGGTGTGGTGGTGGAATATGGCAGCGGTGATGATGATGCTGAGGCGGCGTGACAAACTGTGAACATAACTCGAAACTCTAAAGGACTAGACGCTAAGACTAGCAACTTGACACGACGATGCAACTGCAAATTCAACAAAGCAAATACCGAACAGAAAATTGCAAAGGCTCAGATTGGTTCGGATATGATGATCTAACCCTAATTTTTTTTGTGGCTTTTTCGTGGACTAAAGGTATGAAGAACAGATGCGATCTAACTAAAAAAACTGGTAAAATCTCACCGAGCAACCTGGAAATCTGATACCACTTGATAGAGGCGAAGTAGTCCTTGTCTTTCGATAAGATGTGGCTATCATTTATGGTAGAGTCGACTTTGACAATCCGACTATGAACGTGCGAGGACGTCGCGCCTTAGCAATCGCTAAACCAACTCCGAGAGGTTATTGACCACACCGGAGCACGATTAACCTGACCACGAGGGTCTGTTTCCTGCAGGCAAATGAAGAACAAGCAAGAAATTAAGATTGCACTGGATATTGCGAATATAAGAGGAAAGCTTTATTGATGAAAGTGGGGTTCTGTGACGCCTTTGTCTGGTCTTGGAACACAAACGAAGAACGCGAAGTTGCAGCTATGGCGAAATTTCAATCTATACAAAACCCAATTCTAAACGGCGCCCTAAGGGCTGTATATATGGGGGAATAGAGGGGGAATTTAGTGACCCCTTGGAGGAGGGGTCCGAAACCAACCCTAACTCCGTTTTCCCCTCACATACGGACTCTAAAAACAACCTAATAAGTGGTATTTCGAAATTACATGGGCCTCGCCCAAAAATGAGGTGACGCAACACCTATATTAGCCTATGGACGAAATTTATGAAGTGGCATCTTGTATATTTCGTCCAAGCCTTCATACTCTCCTTATGGTGGCTTCAAAGTGCGAAAATCACCATGTGAAAGTCCATTGTTCCTTCCCCCGCACGCACCTGCTTCTCCATGCTTGATCCCACTCCAATGGCCATCCTTCTTGTCCATGCTAGGTCCTTCATTCATAAGTAAAACAAAAGTATCTAATTTATGTTGCATCATATGTTCATGAACATTATAAGGATCTCCAAGAAACGAATGTACCTGATAATTTAGTTGGCGTGCGCGGGCTCTAATAACTGGTCCAATATGTGTAGCTGGTGGGGATATGAGTGTAAGATTAGTAGGGATGTCCTCATCACTACTTACCCCTTCATTGCCTTGGACCTATATATACTCCTCCACCTCCTCATTTCTAGGGTTAGCAATGGTTTAGCTCATAGATAGTTGAGCCTAGATCCTCCCATGGAGTAGATGCCTCTATGAGAGAAGATCTCCTAGTGGATTTCTAGGCCCCTCAAGAGGGAAGATCCCTAGTGGATTCAAGGCCCATCTCTCCTTGAGATTTGGATTAACTACCCATGTATCTTTATTTCCATTGTTGTTCTTGGATCTTGATGCACTTCATGTATTGCTTGTGATCTGAGGAGTACTTGGTGTGGATCTTGTCCAATAGAGTGTTTTCCCTTCGATTTCTCCATGTTTTCCCTCGTGTTCTTCATGTTCTTCGTGGAATCCCCTCCAATTCATGAAAGATCGACACACACGGGTGTGCCCCATACCATCTTGGTATCAAGAGCCACGTTTCTCACAAATTTGGAGCCCCCCTTCGTTTTCTAGCCTTAATTTGTGTGTTTTTGTCCCAATTCGAAAATCCCCACAAAAAGAGCCATACCAATTTTTTTGTTATTTGTTGTTCCTAGTGTGTTTTTGTTTATTTCAATCCATGGATCTGGTGTTTAGCAAGTAGATCCACTTCCCGTTGCGTCCTCATACCCTAATTTTTCTTTTCTCCATTAAATTTGGACCCCGAAATCGCAAAATTTCCGCCTACCCCATGCCCATGGAGTCCCCACACCGTGCGCATGGGCCCCCATGAAGTTCCTAACCACCCCGTGCCCACGGCCTTGTACCGTGTGCACGGGACCCCGTGCACACGACCCTCCCAGAACCAGCCGCCACCGCTTCACGTTTTTGCCCATAACTTTCACCCCCGAACTCCGATTTGAGTGTTCTTTGGCTTGTTTTGAAGCTATCGACATTCCCAAGATGCTCATGTTGGTTTTACCATCATTTGAGCCCATAAAAAATTTCACATTTTAGCATCTTTGCATTGGGCCTTCCACCATAACTTCCGCACCACCACCAGAAGCTTTCGAAACCTAACCCATTTTGGTTCCCCTTGCATTAGTGGTTGCTTGAGTTGTGATTTGAGTCTCCTAAGGTGTTTCGGCTACTTAGGTACGGTTACTTCTTCATCCACCACCGGTGACTTGTATCATGCCATCGACTACATCCACCACCGACGATCGACATCGACGACGACCATCCATCCTTTGAGACCATCTTCAACCGGAAGCAAGGACGGTTACTCCCGACTTCGTGAAAGGTTAAGTGTGACGAAGGTATACATTCCGTCATACACTTTTCCTTCCTTGCCATTACATCTTGATAGCCGCACCATCTTTGCGATTACCTTCATACCTATTGAGACTAGCTATCCGAGTATTGCCGGGCTTCGCGAAAACTTGTGCACCATAGTGATACGATATCATATTGTTGCATCATTTGAAATATCATATAGTGCAATTGCTTGCTCCCGTGCATATCTTGTGATACTTGTCTCATATATTTGGTTGAGGCTTAATAAGAATAGTGGAAAGGAAGAGAAGAGTCAAAAAAAAGCATCTAAGCAAGAAAAAGAAAGATCATAAGCTTATAAGCAAAGAGTTGAGCATGAAAAGAGATACTTGTGCATGAGGATACATGGAATAGGAAACGTTTTGCTTGCATGAATAGGATTGGTGCCAAGTGGTGAATCGTACCCAAACATGCAATCAAGCTAGCGTCTCTCCTTCTGTTTGTGCAAAATGAGCTTAGTCTTCATTAGGCAATTTTGTATTGCTCATCCCTATAGTTGCACAAGCCCCATTATCCCACCGCATGTGTTTCTTTATTTGCCCTCCTTTATTTTGTGATCACTTGCTTTGCATTTTGAGTCCTTTGGATTTATTTCAATATTTACAATATCTTGGACTTCAATTTGCATGAATTTGTGCCACTAACCCCACCGAGCTCCACTATAAGACATTTGTGTAGGTTGTGAGAATTGGACAAGGTTTTTCGCCAAGTGCACTCTTTTCCTTGCATACATTATGGTCTTTTGAGACCCATCTACAACTTTCGAAAGAGGTAACTTTGGTATGTTCATTCCATCTCGCTCTCACACCTTCTCGAGTGCTTCTATGGATAGGGACGACACATCTACTTCGGTCTACGCCCACAACGACAAGTTCGATGCCATGAAGAACTTCATCGACGCCAAGATAGAGGCTCAAATGGAAGAGCTCAAGGTCATCATCAACACCGACACGAGGTCTTCGTCATATTCGAGAAGATGCTCAAGTGCACATGCTTCCGAGCTAGCATCTCCGGCAAGATCTCATCGGCATCGACACCATCAAATACATGAAGAAATAACGGCGCCAACATCAAGGCGTCCAACAAAGAACAAGTGTGAAGGTCACGAGCTCGACACCAACCACCGCTCGATGACTTCACCACCTACCTTGGCATCTTCGCCAAGCGACTTCAAGGCATCTTTGCCTTTGGATATGCGGCATATTCGTCGACAAGCATCTCAAGAGAAGCCCCCCAAGCTCAAGACCGCGACTTCCACGAGCTACTACGACTTCGACATTCCATTCTATGGGACTCATGACCCCGAAGAGTACCTCGAGTGGGAGCGCAAGATGGACACCTACCTCAAGCTACTTCAAGTCCCTTCCGGAAACCAAGTGAAGTGCGCCACAAGAAACTTCCATGACTACGCGTCAACATGGTGGCTTCACACACCTTCAAAGAGCTTAGACATGAGTTGGTCCAAGACGAAGAAAGCGATGCGGCGAGAGTTTGTGCCTTCTACATACAAGGAACTTCTTCAACGCCAATTGGAGAACACCATACAAGGATCCAAGTCCCTCGACAAGTACTTCATGGAGATGACAAAAGCCTTGCGACGAGCCGGAGTGGACGACCCCATTTGGATGAAGTTCCACTTCACGACGGGATTGAACAACGACATCGCCAAGACTATCTTCAACAACACCTACGAGTCTATCGATGACCTCTACATTGGTGCTCTCAAGGCGGTTCACGAACTCAAGGCCAAGGCTACTCGACCCCGCGCACACTTCGCGGCGACCAAGCTCCATGACTACGAGCATGAGGAAGGTACCACCAAGATGTCCAAGCCCGACGAGCTCCAAGACGATGCTCCCATGTTCGACTTCATCGCCACCACTCTTTGTGGCATTGACGATGCCGGGTCTACCATGACTCTTTTTGAAGATGGCGCGGCGACGACTATGACTACGAAGCCACTCAAGGAACATGCTTGGGAGGCGAGCGACAAGGTGACGAGCAAGGATGATGCTTCCATCTTTGGAGGCGAGAGTGATGATGTGCCACCTTTGGCCTTCATCCACGGCGACGGTGACGAGACGGTTGAGCATGGGATTTTCCCTTCGACCACGGCGACGTTTGGAGATGAGTTGAGAGACTTTTGCCACCATATTGAGAGTGAGAGTGACTCCACCACTAGCCCCATATATGATGAGTTGCCCCAATTCCCATGTGAGGAGAGCCACAACCCCCACCACTTGAGTGAGATGAGTGACTCCACCATATGTGAGTATGAGTGCAACTACATAGAGGGCGTGAGTGAGCCACCACCACATAGAGAGAGTGAGGTAGTTGATAGGGCATGTGAGGCCATTTCGATTTCTAACAACTTAACCTCTCCCTCTATTGTGTCTTCTCCTTTGGTGCTAGGTCCCATATACGATGACGCGCCGATCCCTGACGACTTCGTCCTCCCTTTGGACAACACGATGGCCATGGTGGAATATGATGCACCCCCCACATGATTCCATCACGATGATGAAGACCACGAGTTGGTCTATGCCACTTCACCTACACCACATGTGTGGAATGACAAAGGTAACATAGGTGAAGGTGATGCTCTTGTCCCACTAGTGGACATTGATTGCTTGCATGATGATGATAACCCTATTTCCAGTCTTCATGATTATGCGACTTCCTCATGTGATGAATTATGAGTTTCACAATTCTCATGAGGAGTCTATTAATTGTGATGCCATGCTGCATAGGATACATTGTGAGAATGTTATAGGTCACATCATGTTTGACAATCCGCTTGACTTGTCATATGCTATGCATGAGATCACTCATATTGCATTTTTGCAATCTCATCGTAGTAACTATGCATATGCCATTAAAATAAACCCAAATTGCACATATGGCATAGATGACAAGCCCATGGTTATTGGCATTTTCTTTTCTTGTGATGATATTTCCATGCTCCCTTTGCATCATTTGCACAATTGCTCACATATGACATGCCATGACCACCTAGCTTCGACTATGCATTGTTTTGGATGTTGTCCATACTCTCCATATTATGCTTCCGCTATTGCACATGAGGAGACCCCCATAGTTTCCTCATATCTATTAGGAGATTTTGATCCATCCTACACTTTGCATGATTCCCATAATTTGTGCACAATATGCTTGCCATTGATATGAATGATATGCTTGTGCCACATACTAGCTACAATTTGCGTCCCAATCATGTTGAGCATAATAACTATCATTGCATGATGGATGACATGTTCCTATACCATGCCTCAAATTACTTTGAGCATTGTTTACCTTGTGCTAACTCTAACGTGCACATACACATCATGATGGATGATGTGTACATTTACCACGCACACACCTTGTTTCCTGTGTCTCCTTTTTGTGTAGGTACACATGATTCTTCGTCAACCTCGCAAGCGCACAAGTTGACAAAACGAGCTCTAGAGAGCAACGAAGACGTGCACCGCCATGGAGTGCTTACCCTCCACCCACCCTCTTTGCGCATACTTCGCGCATTTCTTCTACATGGCTCTCACAAGGCTATGGCTTCTTGCTCATTACACTTATTATGCCCATATTGCCATGTTCACTTTGCATGATATGCACATTTCTATGCCCTTGCCATGCAATTGTGACCCATGCTTTGCATTTCACATGACACTTGATTATATGAATTGTATGTGTATTTGCAAGCTTGGTGGAGATATTACTTGCTATTTCCATGTTTGCTTTATGCCCCATGCCTATGATGGTATTGACGATTACCCCATTACTTGTCTTGCTTGGGATATGTCATGCGCATTGCCTATCCCTATTATTTGCTCGCATGACATGATTGCCATGATTTCCTCTAGTACGTTGCATCTTCGCACTACTAGTTTGCACAACGTGATCACTATGCTTGTTTATGTTGCATCACCGATGATTAATACTTGCTTCTTTTATGCGGTTGATGCCAACCATTGCCATGCTTTGCACATGATTGATATTGCTTGCTGCCATATGTCTCCATGTGTTGCCTTTATCATGCTAGATGATTTGCCATGTATTGAGTGCAACAATGCTATTAATTTTGCTAATGAGATTGCCCCCATAGCTTTCTCTCATATTATTGGAGATTTTGACATCTTTCATATGAAGCATGTTTTACTTCCTTCTTTGCACCATATGCCTAGTGCCATGAATATAGCCATTGTTGCATCCTTTTATTCATGTACTTGTGATCCTAACGGTTATGTGCAAGAGAAGAGAACCATCATGATCGATGATGTGTTTATCTACCATGCACATACATTCTTTGCTTTGTTGTGTGTATGTGTAGGATACTTCGACTACATGTCAACTTTCACTTCACGTGAGTTGACCATTCGAGCTCTTGAGAGCAAGCCATGCTACACCGACGCGTTTCTACATAGCGTTTGCTTGTGCCTCGGCATTGTGACGGACGCACAAGGTCACGCTTTTGAGGTGACATCCTTCTTGAGCATGGATATTGTGGCTCATCCTACTTGTGTTGCTTGTACCATGACATATATTGGTCATCTTGGACCACTTACTTACACACATGTTATTGCTTTTTCCTTACGATTGCCACATTGCCATGCCTCGTGACATATATACCTTGTGTGTTGCATCCAGCTTGTGGATTGATTTCTCCTCTCATATGTTTGGTTGCACCAATGTCATTTCTTCACATATGCCATGCCCGATTGATTGCTACATGCTTGACTTGATTGCCTCACACATGATGACCAATTGCTCTTTCTATTGTGTTGAGTGCCACCCTATCTTCACTACACCATATGCACTTTATGCTTGGATTACCTTGCACTTTGGATTGCACCATGTGTATAGACACTTCATTTTACTTGGTGTTGTGAATGATTCCTATGCCTATCATAGACCTTTTGTTGATTGCTTTGTGCATACGTGCTATGACCTTGAGGTAGATGCTCGTCTTATTGTCACACATATTTGCATCCCTACCTCACCTTTGCATACTTGTAATCATGCTTACAATGCTTGTGCTCAATTTATATGCTTACATGCCATGACACAATCCCTTGTCACACCATATGATATGTATGATGACAACACTTGATCGGTGATTCACCACTTGAATGCTTGGTTTTGCACTAACGCTAACCACATTTGTTTTTCCAAGTGTTTGTCATTTTTGCTCCTTTTGAAGGAATTACTAGATCGTGCGACATTGGAGAGTGCCCATTTCGAGCTTGATGACGATGAGTGATTAGTGATCGTCCACTTCTACACGGCGACGACATCTCCTTCCCATGGTGATTTGGATTTTGATCCGAGGACGGATCTTTCCCAAGGGGGAGGGGATGATGCGGAGCATCCTATGGACCTCACCATGACAAGAGTCCATTTGGCAAGTGACATGTGCCACGACTACTTCACATACATAAAGGTGAATCATCTCCTTTACACGTGTTCACTTGACCCCTTCGAGGATGGTATACTACTTGACATTCCTCTCGTGTGCATGCATAGGTATTGTCGAAGCTTCACGGATGCCGAGGAGGAGTGCAAGCACCAAGGAGCTAGTACACCATCCGCGAGGAAAGCCTGGAAGCGGAGTCGGAAGAAGATGGAGTCCCGAAGAAGGAGTGAAGTCCCTGGACACCCCGCGCGCACGGCCTCCCTGGACCCCGTGCGCACGAGCCTACCAGGAGCTCTCTGGGTACCCCATACGCACGGGACCAGAAGACCTCGTGCCCACGGGACCCCCGTGCCCACGGTACATGCCCGTGCGCACGGGCTAAGTGGACGCCTCCCTGGATACCCCGTGCGCACGGGCTCCACTTACCCCGTGCACACGGGGCTGCCGGCATGCAGCTGTTGGGCTTTGCCCATGTATTCCCATTTCGTCCCTACTTACCCCTTCATTGCCTTGGACCTATATATACTCCTCCACCTCCTCATTTCTAGGGTCAGGAATGGTTTATCCCATAGATAGTTGAGCCTAGCTCCTTCCACTACCTCTCCCATGGAGTGGGTGCCTCTATGAGAAAAGATCTCCTAGTGGATGTCAACACCCCTCAAGAGGGAAGATCCCTAGTGGATTCAAGGCCCATATCTCCTTGAGATTTGGATGAACTACCCATGTATCTTTATTTCCATTGTTGTTCTTGGATCTTGATGCACTTCATGAATTGCTTGTGATTTGAGGAGTACTTGGTGTGGATCTTGTCCAATAGAGTGATTTTCCTTTGATTTCTCCACGTTTTCCCCTCGTGTTCTTCGTGTTCTTCATGGAATCCCCTCCAATTAATAAAAGATCGACACACACGGGTGTGCCCTGTATCACTATGACTCTATGAGTGACGGTGAGATGGAAGCATTGGAGCACGTGGCCATGCATCGTCAAGTGAATGAAGGTGAAGATTCGCAAATCTTTTGCGACAATGATCCGAACCCTGCTCTCGTTGTCTCCAAGGTTTTGACACTTCAACAACAAGAAGACGAGGACCAACGTTGCCACATCTTCCACACCAAGGCTGGCATCCAAGGAAAATCCGTCAAGGTCATCATCGATGGTGGAAGTTGCCACAATTTGGCAAGTGAGGACCTTTGTTCCAAGCTACAATTGGTCAAGAAGAAGCACCCGCGCCCCTACAAGGTACATTGGCTAAGTGATTCCAGCAACCTCCAAGTTGAACACACCGTGGAAGTTTCCTTCAAGATAGGCTTATGAAGACACTTTGGAGTGTGACGTGGTTCCCATGTCCGTTTGCCACCTTCTCCATGGTCGACCGTGGCGTCATCCACAAAGGTCGGAGAAATCACTATGGCTTCAAGATGAAGGCAAGCAATATGTACTTCGACCAGTGACTCCAAGTCAAGTCATTGCCGACAAACACGCTTCATCCCATTGTGGAGACAAAAGTAAGAGAGCGATCCACCTAAAAGAGAGTGAGCGCCACAAGCCAAACTTGAGTGACTCCACGATGCGGGACATGAGTGATATAGTTCTTTTAGCCACCAAAAGAGATTTGAGGGATGTGAGTGAGAGCCCATCGACCGTTCTTCACTATGTACTTGTGTGCAAAACTGACGTCGTTCGGACTAGCCCTTCACAACATCTTCCTCTTGTGTTATCTAAATTGTTACATGAATTCCAAGATGTTTTCCCCGATGAGCTACCTCTGGGACAACCACCAAAACGAGGGATCGAACACCGCATCGACCTCATCCCCGGAGCACCGCTTCCCAACAAGGCACCCTGCCGCGTCAACCCCAAAGAAACAAAGGAAATACAAAGGCAAGTACAAAAAATCCTAGATAAAGGGCATGTACGTGAGAGTTTGAGTCCTGGTGTGGTTCCGGTAATACTAGTACCTAAGCAAGATGGTAGTATGCGCATGTGTTCCGATTGCCGTCCTATCAATGTTATAACCATTAGATATTGTCATCACATTCCTCGCCTTGATGATATGCTAGATGAACTTAGTGGTGCCACTATATTTTCAAAGATTGACTTAAAAAGTGGTTACTATCAAATACGCATACAAGAGGGTGATGACTGGAAAACGGCGTTCAAGACTAAGTTTGGTCTCTATGAATGGCTAGTGATGCCTATGGGCTTATCCAAAGCACCGGGTACTTTTACGCATGTTATGCACTATTTTTGCGCCCTAATAGGATATTTTGTTGTGGTCTTTTTTAATTACATTCTTGTCTTTAGCAAGTCTCTTGAGGAGCATGCTACCCACGTTCGAGATGTCTTGCAAATTCTTAGGAAAGAACAACTTTATGCAAACATGGAGAAATGCACTTTTTGTGAAATGCACTTTTTGTGTTGACAAGGTCGTTTTCCTAGGATTTGTGGTATCTTCTAAGGGTGTCCATGTTGATGAAACTAAAATTGATGCTATTAAAACATGGCATACACCCACAAATTTGCAACAAGTGCGTAGCTTCCTAGGACTAGCCGGTTTCTATCGACGTTTTGTCAAGGACTTTAGCACTATTGAATCTCCTCTCCATGCTTTGAGCAAGAAGAATGCACCACTTATTTGGGGTCCTTCCCAAAACACCGCATTCCATGAAATTAAAAATTTGCTCACTCATGCACCTTTGCTTGCTTGGCCCAACTTTGATAAAACATTTGAAGTGCATTGTGACGCTAGTGGTAATGGAATAGGTGGTGTGCTAATGCAGGAAAAGCGCCCAATTGCGTACTTTAGCAAGAAACTTTCCGGCGCTCAACTTAACTATCCCATCTATGATAAAGAATTGTATGCTTTGGTGAGAGTTTTACATGTGTGGGAACATTATTTGCGACCTCATGAGTTTGTCATTCATACCGATCATGAAACTCTCAAGTACCTTAAGGGTCAAACTAAGTTGAACAAATGGCATGCTAAATGGAGTGAATTCATTGAGTCTTTTCCTTATGTCATCAAATACATTAAGGGTAAACAAAACGTTATGGTGGATGCTCTTTGCCGTAAATGCATGCTAGTTACTCAACTTGAATTGATTGTCATTGGTTTTGAGCATATCAAAGACTTGTATGAGCATGATGTTTCTTTTGCTACTCCATATGCTAAGTGCCAAGTGAAACCTTGTTGGGAGAACTACTATATGAAAGATGGCTATCTTATGCGTGCTAACAAACTTTGTATACCCGAGTCTTCTCTTCGTTTGTTGCTTTTGCAAGAGGCTCATGGTGGAGGACTTATGGGTCACTTTGGACGCGACAAGACGTATGCCACACTATCCAACAAGTACTATTGGCCAAAGATGTTTCGTGATGTTGCACGCTTCACCAACCGATGCTCTACATGCCACAAAGCTAAGTCTAAAGCTCAATCCCATGGTCTTTACATGCCTCTTCCTATACCTTTCCAACCTTGGGAAGACATTAGTATGGACTTTGTGCTTGGTTTGCCACGAACTAAAAATGGCCATGATTCTATTTTTGTCGTTGTGGATCGCTTTTCCAAGATTGCTCATTTCATTCCATGTCACAAGATCGACGATGCTTCACATATTGCAAATCTCTTTTGTAGGGACATCTTGCGACTACATGGCGTCCCCAAGACCATTGTCTCAGATCGCGATGTCAAGTTCCTAAGCTACTTTTGGAAGACCCTATGCGCGCAGCTCGGAATCAAGCTTCTATTCTCTTCGGCATATCACCCACAAACTGATGGACAAATGGAGGTGACGAACCGGACGCTGTCTACTCTCCTACGCGTGTTGATCAAGAAGAACATCAAGGAATGGGAAGAATGCATTCCCATCGCCGAGTACGCCTACAATCGCACACGTCACTCCACCACTGGCAAGTCTCCTTTCGAAGTGGTCTACGGCTTCAACCCTTTGTCCCCATCGGACATCCTTCCTCTACCACTCCAAGAGCACGTCAACATGGACGCAAGTGCAAGGGCAAGCTACATCAAGAGGATGCATGAAGATACAAGGCACACGATCGAACGTCAAATGGAACGCGTCACCAACAATTGCAACCTCAACAAGCACCCCATGGTGTTCAAGACCGGTGATCTTGTGTGGCTACACCTTCGCAAGGATCGCTTCCCCAACGAACGCAAGTTGAAGCTGCTTCCTCGAGCCGACGAACCCTACAAGGTGTTGGCACGCTACAACAACAATGCCTACAAGATCGACATTCACCGCAACAAGTACAACATGAGTGACACCTTCAACGTCAAGGACCTATCCCCTTTTCATGGTGATGAAGATCTTGATCCGAGGACGGATCTTCCCCAAGGGGGGGGAGATGATGCGGAGCATCCCACCACCATCCCCATGAATCCTACACCATCAAACCAACCGCCAAGTGGTCCTATGACAAGAGCACGCGCACGTGACATCGGAGCTAAGGTGAAGTCACTCCTCTTCGAGTTAGACTTGAATAGCAATGGAACTTGGATGCTACCTCACAATGAAACCATGTGCATCCTTAGGTACGAGGAAGACGATCACGAAGGATCAAGGAAGCATCCCGAAGACCAAGACCAAGAGGAAGAAGGAGCAAGGAGAAGTGCCAGTCTGCACTTGGCCGGATCATCCGGACGCCAGCCCGGATCATCCGGAAGATGCCCGAATCGTCCGGCCACGGCTCGGATCGTCCGGCTATGATACCAGTACGCCCACGTGAAGCCGGATCATCCGGACCGCTGCCCGGATCGTCCGGGTAATTCAAAACAGAACCGGCCAAGATGACCACGAAGCCGGATCATCCGGAAGATGCCCGGATCATCCGAACCCTGGTCGGGATCATTCGGCCTTGCCTGCGCGCACAGATGGGCCTCGGGCCTTGTATCTCCCCCCACTTACCTCTTCGTCCCTAGCACTATATATACTCCTCTCCCATCTCCGAATTGGGTTAGCTTATGTTTAGCATATTGACTTTGTTGAGCATAGCTCCATCTACCTCCTTCTCCCACGGAGTTGACCACCTCTTTGAGAGAAGATCTGAAGTGGATGCCAAGGCCCCAACTAGGGAAGATCCCATGGGATATCAAGACCTCATCTCCACGGAGTGAGACGACTATCGGTTACTTGTACCTTCTTGTTTGACTTTGGATCTTTGTATCTCGTATGCTTGAGCGGATTTAGCGGATGTGTGATGTTCTCGAGTTCCCGTTTTCTCTCCTGATTTCTCCCTTCTCCCCCTCCAAGTGTGAAAAGGTCGACCTACACGGGCGTGCCCCGTATCAACGTGCCAGGACTCCTACTCCACCTCCCATCTCTACCGCTGGCCATGAGCCCATTTGAGATCTTTCTGTCCTTAGTGACCAAGAGGAGGACGAAGAGTGACTATTGCCTTATTATCTTCATCAAATCTTGATTTCCTGTTGTTTTTGTTGATTTAACTCGCCTTTTCTTGGCTTGATTTTGCAGAGAGGAGGGGACGTTGACACAAAGGGCGGCAAAGAGAGTGAAGAACAGAACATGGGGGGTGAGCCGACGACAAGCACGACACTGGACACACATGTCGTGGTCACAAGTGATACTTGTAAACTGCGTTGGGATTTCTCCCAAGAGGAGGGGATGATGCAACAAAGCGTAGGTAAATATTTCCCTCTGTGGAACCAAGGTTATCGAACCAATAGGGAACCATGCAAATTCTCATATTCAGCATCTATGCACAAAAGAGCAAACACTTGCACTCAACGCGGGCAAGAGGGTTGTCAATCCCCTTGAACTCGTTACTTGCAAGCGATAAGTAGTGATAGATAGATAATTTGATAAATATAAATTATAAATAAAAATAAAGTAAATTATGGCAGCAAGGTATTTAGACTTTATATAATTATATTTGTGAGGAGTCCGAGGGGCTGATGAGGACATCCCTACTAATGTTACACCCATATCCCCACCAGCTACACATATTGGACCAGTTACTAGAGCCCGCGCACGCCAACTAAATTATCAGGTACTTTCATTTTGGAAATCCTTCTAATGTTCATGAACATATGATGCTGCCTAAATTAGATACTTTTGTTTTACTTATGAATGAAGGACCTAGCATGGACAAGAAGGATGGCCATTCGAGCGGGATCAAGCATGGAGAAGAAGGTGCGCGGGGGGGAAGGAACAATGGACTTTCCAGTGGTGATTTTCGCACTTTGACGCCACCATAAGGAGTGCTTGGAGGCTTGGATGAAATATACAACATGCCACTTCATAAATTTCGTCCATAGACTACTATAGGTGCTGCGTCACCTTATTTTTGGGCCAGGCCCATGTAATTTCGAAATACCATATTATAGGCTGTTTTTAGAGTCCGTATGTGTGGGGAAACTGAGTTAGGGCTGGTTTCGGACCCCTCCTCCAAGGGGCAAGGGACCACGAAATCCCCCTCTATTCCCCCATATATACAGCCCTTAGGGCGCCGTTTTAGACTTAGATTTTGTTTAGATTACAAGTTCGCCATAGCTGCAACTTCGCGTCCTTCGTTTGTGTTCCACGACCAGACCAAGACGTCACAGAACCCCACTTTCATCAATAAACTTTCCTCTTATATTCGAAATATCCGTATTGCAATTTCAGTTTGTTGCTTGTTCTTCATTTTCTTGCAGGAAATAGACCCTCGTGGTCAGGTTGATCATGCTCCGGCGTGGCCAATAACCTCTCGGAGTTGGTTTAGCGATTGCTAAGGCACGACGTCTTCGCACGTTCGTAGTCGGATCGTCAAAGTCTACTCCACCGAAAACGATAGCCACCATCTCATCGAAAGACATGGACAACCTCGCCTCAATCAAGTGGTATCATATTTCCAGGTTGCTTGGTGAGATTTTACCAGTTTTTCGTAGTTAGATCGCATCTGTTCTTCATACCTATAGTCCACGAAAAAGCCACACACAAAAATTAGGGTTAGTTCATCATATCCGAACCAATCTGAGCCTTTGCATAATCTTTTCAGTGTTTTTGCTTTGTTGAATTTGCGGTTGCTCATCGTGTCGAGTTGCTGGTCTTAGCGTCTAGTTCTTTAGAGTTTCGAGTTCTGTTCACAGTTTGTCACGCCACCGCAGCATCATCTTCATCGCTGCCATATACCACCACCACACCAGATACATCACCTCTGCCATATACCACCACATATCCGCCATCACTCCAATCCGAGTCCACCTCCATCACAGATTCACCACCAGTCCGTGTTCCACCACCCATACATACATCCACCACTAGTCTGAGTTCTACCAGATTCATATCCACCACCAATCCTTGTCCGAGTCCATCACATATTAGGTTTAGTTTCGAGATCCTCTTGTTTTTAATCTCATGTTTCCTTGCCTGAGTAGGTTTCGGAAGAAAAAAAAAGTTTTCCACCAGTCTGGCACAGTTTTCAGAGCAGTTTTAGGCCAATATTTCAGCGGGTGAAAAATATTTTTTCTGATGAGGACATCCCTACTAATGTTACACCCACATCCCCACCAGCTACACATATTGGACCAATTACTAGAGCCCGCGCACGCCAACTAAATTATCAGGTACTTTTGTTTCTTCGAAATTCTTCTAATGTTCATGAACATATGATGCAGCCTAAATTGGATAATTTTGTTTTACTTATGAATGAAGGACCTAGCATGGACAAGAAGGATGACCATTGGAGCGGGATCAAGCATGGAGAAGAAGGTGCACGCGCGGGAAGGAACAATGGACTTTCAAGTGGTGATTTTCGCACTTTGAAGCCACCATAAGGAGAGTATGAAGGCTTGGACGAAATATACAAGATGCCACTTCATAAATTTCGTCCATAGGCTAATATAGGTGCTGCGTCACCTTATTTTTGGGCCAGGCCCATGTAATTTCGAAATACCACTTATTAGGCTGTTTTTAGAGTCCCTGTGTGTGGGGAAACGGAGTTAGGGTTGGTTTCGGACCCCTCCTCCAAGGGGTCACAAAATTCCCCCTCTATTCCCCCATATATACAACCCTTAGGTCGCCGTTTAGACTTGGGTATGTGCTCTGTGAAAGTCCAATTAAGCGTCTTGATCTATCTCTATAGATCTTGATGCCTAATATGATAGCAGCTTCTCCTAGGTCCTTCATTGAAAAACTCTTGTTCAAATATTCCTTCACGCTTTCCAAAAATTCTATATTGTTTCCAATCAGCAATATGTCATCCACATATAATATTAGAAATACTATAGAGCTCCCACTCACTTTCTTGTAAATACAAGCTTCTCCGTAAACTTGTATAAACCCAAACGCTTTGATCACCTCATCAAAACACTTATTCCAACTCCGAGATGCCTGCACCAGTCCATAAATGGATCGCTGGAGCTTGCAAACTTTGTCAGCATTCTCTGGATCGACAAAACCTTCTAGTTGTATCATATACAACTCTTCCTCAAGGAAACTGTTAAGGAACGCTGTTTTGACATCCATCTGCCAAATTTCATAATCGAAAAATGCACTATTGCTAACATGATTCTGACGAACTTAAGCATCACTACGAGAGAGAAAGTCTCATCGTAGTCAATTCCTTGAACTTGTGAAAAACCCTTTGCCACAAATTGAGCTTTATAGACGGTGACATTACCGTCCGCGTCCGTCTTCCTCTTAAAGATCCATTTATTCTGAATGGCCTTTCGCCCTTCAGGTAATACTTCCAAAGTCCACACTTTGTTTTCATACATGGATCCTATCTCAGATTTCATGGCCTCTAGCCATTTGTCGGAATCCGGGCCAACCATCGCTTCTTCATAGCTCGTAGGTTCATCGTTGTCCAACAACATGACCTCTAAGACAGGGTTACCCTACCATTCAGGAGCAGTACGTGTTCTTGTCGACCTACGAGGTTCGATAGTAACTTGATCCGAAGCTTCATGATCACTATCATTAGCTTCCTCTTCAACTGATGTAGTCTCCATAGAAACATCTTTCTGTGATGTGCTACTCTCTGGTTGAAATGAAGGTTCAACAACCTCATCAAGTTCTATCTTCCTCCCACTCAATTCTTTCGAGAGAAACTCTTTCTCGAGAAATGACCCGTTCTTAGCGACAAACACTTTGCCTTCGGATCTGAGATAGAAGGTGTACCCAACCGTCTCTTTTGGGTATCCTATGAAGACGCATTTCTCCGCTTTGGGTTCCAGCTTTTCAGGCTGAAGCTTTTTGACATAAGCATCGCATCCCCAAACTTTAAGAAACGACAACTTTGGTTTCTTGCCAAACCGCAGTTCATACGGCGTCGTCTCAACGGATTTAGATGGTGACCTATTTAAAGTGAATGCAGCTATCTCTAACGCATAACCCCAAAACGATAGTGGCAAATCGGCAAGAGACATCATAGACCGCACCATATTCAATAAGGTTCGATTACGATGTTCGGACACACCATTACGATGTGGTGTTCCAGGTGGCGTCAACTGTGAAACAATTCTACATTGTCTTAAGTGATTGCCAAACTCATAACTTAGATATTCTCCTCCTCGATCTGATCGTAGGAATTTAATCTTCTTGTTATGATGATTCTCAACTTCACTCTAAAATTGCTTGAACTTTTCAAACGTTTCAAACTTATGTTTCATTAAGTAGATATACCCATATCTACTTAAGTCATCGGCGAAGGTGAGAAAATAACGATATCCACCGTGCGCATCAATGCTAATCGGACCGCATACATCAGTATGTATGATTTCCAACAAGTCACTTGCCCGTTCCATTATTCCAGAGAACGGGGTTTTAGTCATCTTGCTCATGAGGCATGGTTCACATGTGTCAAGTGATTCAAAATCAAGTGACTCCAAAAGTCAATCAGCATGGAGTTTCTTCATGAGTTTTACACCAATATGACCTAAGCGGCAGTGCCACAAGAAAGTGGTACTATCATTATCAACTCTACATCTTTTGGCATCAATGTTATGAACATGTGTATTATCACTATCGAGATTCAATAAGAATAAACCCCTCACATTGGGTGCATGACCATAAAAGATATTACTCATATAAATAGAACAACCATTATTCTCTGATTTAAATGAGTAACCGTCTCGCAATAAACAAGATCCAGACATAATGTTCATGCTTAACGCATGCACTAAATAACAATTATTTAGGTTCATCACTAATCCTGACGGTAATCGAAGAGCGAGTGTGCCGACGGCGATCACATCAACCTTGGAACCATTTCCCACGTGCTTCGTCACTTCGTCCTTTGCCAGCCACCGTCTATTCCGCAGTTCATGTTTTGAGTTGCAAATGTGAGCAACCGAACCGGTATCAAATACCCAGGCACTACAACGAGAGTTGGTAAGGTACACATCAATAACATGTATATCATATAAACCTTGTTTGGTGTTGGCCGCCTTCTTGTCGGCCAGATACTTGGGGCAATTCCGCTTCCAGTGGCCAATACCCTTGCAATGAAAGCACTCAGTTTCTGGCTTGGGTCCAGCCTTGGGTTTCTTCACGGGAGGGGCAACTGATTTGCCACTCTTCTTTGAGTTACCCTTCTTGTCCTTGCCATTCTTCTTAAAACTAGTGGTTTTATTGACCATCAGCACTTGATACTCCTTCTGGATTTCAGACTCAGCGACTTTCAGCATCGCAAACAGCTCGGCGACTGACTTGTTCATCCCTTGCATGTTATAGTTAAACACAAAGCTCTTGTAGCTAGGTGGCAGTGATTGAAGAACTCTGTCAGTGATCACCTCCGGCGGGAGAGAAATTCCCAACTCAGCCAGACGGTTGGAATACCGAGACATTTTGAGTATGTGTTCACTAACACACCCATTCTCCTCCATCTTGCAAGCATAGAACTTATCGAAGGTCTCATACCTCTCGATCCGGGCATTCTTTTCAAAGATAAACTTCAACTCCTGGAACATCGCATACGCTCCATGACGTTCAAAAGGCCTTTGAAGTCCCGGCTCTAAGCCATACAACATAACACATTGAACTATTGAGTAATCATCCGAACGCGACTGAAGGCGTTCACAACGTCTGCGGAAGACACTGGAGCGGGTGGCTCACCGAGCGGTGCATCAAGGACATAAGCCTTTTGGGAAGCCATGAGGATAATCCTCAGATTACGGGCCCAGTCTACAAAGTTACTTCCATCATCTTTCAGCTTGGCTTTCTCTAGGAACGCATTGAAATTCGGGGGAACTACTGCGCGAGCCATTGATCTACAACATAAATTTGCAAAGACAACTTAGACTATTGTTCAAGATAATGAGTTTTAGTTAATCATATTACTTAAAAAACTCCCACTCAAATTGACATCCCTCCGGTCATCCGAGTGCTACATGATCCAAATTCACCAACCCAAGTCCGATCATCACGTGAGATGAGGTGGTTTCAATGGTGAACATCTTCATGTTGATCATATCTACTATATGACTCATGTTTGACCTTTTGGTCTCTTGTGTTTAGAGGCCATGTCTGTACATGCTAGGCTCGTCAAGTTTAACCCGAGTGTTCCACATGTGCAACACTGGCTTGCACCCGTTGTATGCGAACGTAGAGTCTATCACACCCGATCATCATGTGGTGTCTCGAAACGACGAACTTTCGCAATGGTGCACATTCGGGGAGAACACAATTTTATCTTGAAATTTTAGTGAGGGATCACCTTATAATGCTACCGTCGTCCTAAGCATAATAAGATGCATAAAAGGATTAACATCACATGCAAATCATAAGTGACATGATATGGCCATGAACTTGTGCTTTTGATCTCCATCTCCAAAGCACCGGCATGATCTCCATCATCACCGGCATGACACCATGATCTCCATCATCTTGATCTCCATCAACGTGTCGCCATGAGGTTGTCGTGCCAACTATTGCTTCTACAACTATTGCTAACTCATAGCGATAAAGTAAAGCAAATGACACAAATTAATTAAAGACAACCCTATGGCTCCAGCCGGTTGCCGTACTCATCGACATGCAAGTCGATATAAACTATTACAAAACATGATCATCTCATACATCACATATATCACATCATGTCTTTGGCCATATCATATCACATCATGCCCTGCAAAAACAAGTTAGACGTCCTCTAATTTGTTGTTGCATGTTTTACGTGGCTATTATGGGTATCTAGCAAGAACGATTTTTACCTACGCAAAACTACAATGGTGATATACAAGTTGCTATTTCACCTTCTACAAGGACCGCATTTGTTGAATCTGATTCAACTAAAGTGGGAGAGACAGACACCCGCCAGCCATCTTATGCAACAAAGTTACATGTCATTCGATGGAACCGGTCTCTCGTACGTGGACGAGTAAGGTTGGTCCGAGCCGCTTCATCCCATAATACCGCTGAATCAAGAAAAGACTAAGGTGGGAAGCAATCTAAATATCAATGCCCACAAACTCCTTTGTGTTCTACTCGTGATGCCATCTACGCAAAGACCTAGCTCATGATGCCACTGTTGGTGAGCGTTGCATGGGAAACAAAAAAAATTCCTACACTTCACCAAGATCAATCTAGGAGATGAGCATCTACGAGAGGAGAGATCGGATCCACATACCCTTGTAGATCGCTAAGTGGGAAGTGTTAAGAAATGCGGTTGATGTAGTCAAACGTCTTCACGATCCGAATCGCAAGCCGTCCCGCGATCCAATCCCGATCTAGCGCCGAACGGACGGCACCTCCGCGTTCAGCACACGTACAGCTCGATAACGATCCCCGCCTCCTTGATCCAGCAAGCGAGGGCGGAGAGGTATATGGGTTCTCCAGCAGCACGACGGCGTGGCGGCGGCGGTGGTGGAGCTGATCTGGCAGAGCTTTGCTAAGCAAAACCGAATCTAACTAGAGGAGAAGCAATCTATGAGGGAGGGAGAGGCTGCGCCGTGGCTTAGGTATATGCAGCCCTCCCTCCCCTCACATATATATAGGGGAAGAGGAGGAGGGGCCCGGCGCCCTAGGGTTCCCACCCCTAGGGGCGGCGGCCTAGATGGGGCCGGCGGCCAAGGGGGGCGCCTTGGCCCCCAAGGCAAGTGGTGCGGCCCCTCTAGGGTTTTCCCCACCAACCCTTGGCCGCATGGGCCTAGGTGGGGGTGCGACCAGCCCAACAGGGGCTGGTGGGCACCATCCATAGCCCGTGGGGCCCTCTGGGGCAGGTGGACCCCCCCGGTGGACCCCCCGGAATCTTTCTAGCACTCCCGATGAAACCCGGGCGAACCCCGAAACTATTCCGGTGCCCGAAAATCAACTTCCTATATATCAATCTTTACATCCGGACCATTCCGGAACTCCTCGTGATGTTCAGGATCTCATCCGAGACTCCGAACAACCCTCGGTCACCAACATACATAACTTAACAATACCTATTCGTCACCGAACGTTAAGTGTGCAGACCCTGCGGGTTCGAGAACTATGCAGACATGACCGAGACACCTCCATGGTCAATAATCAATAGCGGGACCTGGATGCCCATATTGGCTCCTACATATTCTACGAAGATCTTCATCGGTTGAACCTCTATGTCAGGGATTCAGTTAATCCCGTACGCAGTTCCCTTTGTTTATCGGTATGTTACTTGCCCGAGATTCGATCGTCGGTATCTCCATACCTAGTTCAATCTCGTTACCGGCAAGTCTCTTTACTCGTTCCGTAATACAAGATCCCATGGCTAACTCTTTAGTCACTTTTCTTGCAAGCTCATTGTGATGTTGTATTACCGAGTGGGCCCTGAGATACCTCTCCGTCACACGGAGTAACAAATCCCGGTCTTGATCCATGCCAATTCAACAGACACCTTCGGAGATACCTGTAGAGCATCTTTACAGTCACCCAGTTACGTTGTGACATTTGATACACACAAGGTACTCTTCCGGTGTCAGTGAGTCACATGATCTTATGGTCATAGGAACATATACTTGACATGCAGAAAACTATAGCAATAAACTGATACGATCATATGCTACGTTCATAGTTTGGGTCTTGTCCATCACATCATTCTCCTAATGATGTGATCCCATTATCAAATGACAACTCATGTCTATGGCCAGGAAACCTTAACCACCTTTGATCAACGAACTAGTCCTATAGAGGCTTACTAGGGCCACGGTGTTGTCTATATACCCACACATGTATTTGAGTTTCCAATCAATACAATTTTAGCATGGATAATAAACATTTATCATGAACAAGGAAATATAATAATAACCATTCTATTATTGCCTCTAGGGCATATTTCTAACAAGGCACTCAACACAATAGAAAGAGCAATTGGTCATCATGTGTGAGGCAAGCAAGTCAAGCATGTAGCAAGCAATGTGGCTTGGCAAATGTGAAGAAATGACATTATTGCAACCAAACGTAAGATAAGAGCAAGTAATCGACAAGTTGGATGCAACACACAAGGCATATATATCATGAGGCATGGAACGATGGCAATCATAAGTGAAAGCAACATTTCTATCATGTGTGCAAATATGTGGTCCAAGATGACCAATATATGTTATTGTACAAGCAACACAAATAGGATGATCCACAATATCCATGCTCAAGAAGGATGTCACATTGAAAACTTGTCCTTGTGCTTCCTTCACAATGTCGATGCGCAAGCAAGTGCGATGTAGAATCATGTCGATGTAGCATGGCTCGCTCTCAAGAGATCGAATCGTCAACTCACGTGAAGTGGAAGTTGACATGTAGTCGAAGTATCCTACACATACACACAACAAAGGAAACAATGTATGTGCATGGTAGACAAACACATCATCCATCATGATGGTTCTCTTATTTTGCACATAAGCGTTAGGATCACAAGTACATGAATAAAAGGATGCAACAATGTCAATATTCGTGGCACTAGGCATATGGTGCGAAGAAGGAAGGAAAGCATGCTTCACATGAAAGATATCAAAAGCTCCACTAATATGGGAGAAAGCTATGGGGGGCAATCTCATTAGCAAGATCAAAAGCATTGTTGCACTCAATACATGGCAAATCATCTAGCATGAGAGAGATAACACATGGAGACATATGACAACGAGCAATAGCAATCATGTGCGAAGCATGGCAATGGTTGTCATCAACCGCATGAAATGAGCAAGTAGTAATCATCGGGGATGCAACACATGAAGCAAGCATAGTAACCATGTCGTGCAAGCTAGTAGTGTGAAGATGCAACATACTAGAAGAAATCATGTCATGTGCACAAATAGTAGGCCTAAGTAATGCACATGACATATCGCGAGCACGAACACAAAGCAAGATCAATGTGTCATCATAGGCATGGGGCACAAAGCAAGCATGGCTATAGCAAATAATATCTCCACCAAGCTTACAAATACACATACAAGTCATATAATCAAGTGTCATGTGAGATGCAAAGTATGGGTCACAATCGCATGGCAAAAGCATAGAATGAGGCATAGCATGCAAAGTGAACACGAGAACATGAGCATAAGATAACAAGTGGTATATAGCCCATAGTCGTGTGAGAACCAAGTAGAAGAGATGCGCGTAGTCCTTGCGCGAGGGGAATGGTTGGAGACACATTCCGGTGAATCCCAAAGCATCGGTGCTCTCAAGAGCTCTTTTGATCAACTCATGGGATTGTGAGGTTGACAAGTAATCAACACACCAAAGGCAAAGGGAAAATTGTGTGTGCGTGGTATATGTACACATCATCCATCATGATGTGTATGTGCACATTAGAGTTAGCACAAGATAAGCAATGCTCAAAGAAATTCGATGCATGGTATAGGAACATGTCATCCATCATGAAAGAATAGTTATTGTGTATAACACGATGGGGACACAAATTGAGCATGCAAATATATGGCATAACAATAGCATTTTTATTCATGAGAAGCATATTGTGCACACATTTATGGGGATCATGCAAAGTGTAGGATGTATCAAAATCTCCTAGTAGATATGAGGAAACTATGGGGGTCTCCTCATGTGCAATAGCGGAAGCATAATATGGAGAGTATGGACAACATCCAAAACAATGCATACCCGAAGCTAGGTGGTCATGGCATGTGATATGTGAGCAATTGCGCAAATGATGCAAAGGAAGCATGGCAATATCATCACACGAAAAGCAAATGCCAATAACCATTGGCTTGTCATCTATGCCATATGTGAAAATTGGGTTTATTTTAATGGCATATGCATAGTTACTACGATGAGATTGTAAAGATGAAATATGGTTGATCTCATGCATAGCATATGACAAGTCAAGCAGATTATCAAACATGATGTGACCAATAGAATTTTCACATGGTATCCTATGGAGTATAGCATCACAACTAGGTAAGTCAACATGCTCATCATCATATTCATCAAAAGTTGGTTGTATATCTAAGCATGAAGAATACATAGCATGTGGTGTGTCCATAAGGGGATGAACATCATGCAAGCAATCAATGGAAAGATAGTCCACTAGTGGGACAAGCAAAGAACCTTCACCTATGTTACCTTTAGAGCTCCGCTCATGTGATGTAGGTGAGGTGGGAAGTACCAACTCGTGGTCAACATCATGATGGAACCATGCGGGGGGTGCATCATCATCCCCCATGGCCATCGTCATTCCCAGTGGAGGGATGGAATCGTCGAGGGTAGGCACGTCGTCATGTAGGAGACCTTACACCAAAGATGAAGACACAATAGGAGTAGAGGTTAAGTTGTTAGAAATCATAGTGGCCTCATGTGCCCTCTCAACTACCTCACTCACTAAGTGTTGTGGCTCACTCACTCCCTCTAGGATGCCCTCACTCATATGGGTGGTGATGGCTCTCAACCTCACATAGGAAATTTGGCATGTTTTCGTGTATGGTGGTAGTGGTGGTCACACTCATCCTCTCATAGGAAATGCACTCAAAGTCACATATGGTGGAGGCACTCGTCTCACTAATGTGGCAGTGGCTCTCCTCACATGGAAATTGGGGCATCTCGTCATATGTGGGTGTCGGAGAGATGTAGGTGCAAATGTCTCCATGCTCAACTCCTTTCGCCTCCTTGGTTGAAGGGATAGTCCCATGCTCCACCTCCTCATCCATAACGCCTCGGAAGATGAATGCCGTGGGGTGTGGCAAAACATCAATCTTCTCCAAGACCGAAGGGAACATCCCAAGCTCGGCCTCGGTGCTTGACTCCGAGTATGAGTCCCATGTCGGCGCCATCTTCAAGTCGGTGAAGAGGGTCGCGCTCGCCGCCGTGGTCGAAGGGAAAATCCCATGCTCAAATGTCTTGTTGTTGTTGCCTTGTATGAGGGCCGAAGATGGCACCTCGTCGCGCGCCTCCATGACCAAAGGGAGATTCCCATGCTCGGTCATCTTCCTTGGGATGCTTCTAAAGATGGAAGGGTCATCCATGCGTGTAGTCGGTCGCCTTGATGTTGGAGTCGAAGCTTGTCCTTGGTGGTGTTCTTGGTCTTCATGCACTTGTTTCTTGGAGGTGGCTTGCCCTTCGCGATGATGGAGATCATGATCGTGATGATTGTCGTGGCGGTCGTCTCGAAGATGAGGACGTGGCCGACTTGTGCTTGCATCGGAAGGGCGCTCCGAAGTTGTGCGACTTGAGCGTCTTCGCCTTGAAGATGACGAAGGGGAAGAAGACTTGTAGTTGGCCAGCATGTGTCGAAGTTGCTCCATGTGTGCGTCGAACTTGTTGTCGATGTAGTCTCTTTTCGAGCTTCGGAGTGTCGTATGTTGATGGCGAATCGCTCAAGTTTTTGGTTGATGTAGTTGTTCATGTCAATGTAGTCGTCGAAGACCGAAGATGATGTGCTTTGCCTAGCCATCACAAGTCTAGAGCGAAGGTGAGTGGGAAATGAGATAAACAATACCAAAATACCGTTTCCCAAAGTTGAGGATGTATCTCGTTTCACTCAATGTTAATTGAGAGAATAGTGGAATTGGTACCGGACTTGTTCACTCACACCTACAAAGTAAAGCTTATCGAGTGGCTTGGTTAGAGCATCTCCAACAGGCGTGCAACGCGCGGCGCCCAAAAAATTGTTTTAGCGCGCGCAAATAGCAGTTTTCTACGTGCTGGCGGGCGCTGGCTCCAGCGGCGGCCGCAAAATATAGCGCGCGCGCGGCGCTCCAACAGGCGCTGAAAAAACACGGCGCGTGCGTTCATCTGAAACAACATATGCACTCCAAAAACAAAACCAAAAGATCAAACACATAGAAATAAATCAACAATAATAAATAGTTCAATTTTATTATACAACTCAAACAAATAGTTTATCATCTAATACAACAAATAGTTCAACAATACAACATCAAACATACAACATCAAACAACCAAATAAATCATGCGTTTTGTCAGCCATTCCATTCTCACCACTCCTCGATGAGATCGTTCTGAAGATCATTATGCGTTTCGGCACGCCGAATAGCATGATAGGAGGCAACAAATCGGGCCACCCTTGCAGCACTCCGCCGCACTCGCACGGGATGTCCCAAGAGCTCATACTGAGAGTAGTCTAAATTTTGGCCACGTTCATTCTCGATGATCATATTATGCATGATCACACAAGCGTGCATGATGTACCAAAGGATCTTTTGATCCCAAAATCTAGCCGGTCCTCTCACAATAGCAAATTGGGCTTGCAAAATCCCAAATGCTCTCTCCACATCTTTCCTAGCCGCCGCCTGAGCATTGTGAAAATCTAGATTTTTCTTACCTTGCGTTTTTTTCAACGGCTTCACAAATGTTTGCCACTTTGGATAGATGCCATCCGCAAGATAGTAGCCATAGTTGTATGTATGGCCATTTGCTATGAACTGTATCGGTGGCAGATCACCATTTGCAATCTTATTCATCAGTGGTGACCGATTAACAACGTTGATGTCATTCAAAGATCCAGGCATTCCAAAAAAAGCATGCCAAATCCAAGTCTCTTGATCGGACACCGCTTCAAGGATTATAGTTGAACCCTTTTTCGCGCCGTGGAATTGTCCATGCCATGCCTTAGGATAGTTCTTCCAACTCCAATGCATGCAATCTATTGAGCCAAGCATACCTGGGAACCCGCGAGCTTTGTTCATCTCCAAAAGCATTGCGGCGTCATCAGCATTGGGAGATCTCAAATACTCTGGGCCAAACCCTTGCACAATTCCGACTGCAAATCGCTTGACACACATGATGGCTTGACTCTCACCCATGGCCAAGTGGTCATCAACTAGATCAGCTGGAATACCGTATGCTAACATACGGAAAGCGGCTGTCACCTTTTGAAAGGTGTTATGCCCGAGTTCTCCGGCGGCATTCCTCCTTTGCTGAAAAAAACTATCATGGCTCGCTAGTTTCTCTGTAATGCGCCTGAACAAGCCGGTGCTCATCCTAAAAAGGCGCCGGAAATACGACTCGGGGTATGTGGGATTCTCCACAAAATAGTGCCTCATCAATCTGTTGTCGGCATCGATCTTGTCCCTCCAAATTTTCTGCCGACCCATAACCGAACCACCGTGCTTCGGTTTTTTATTGATGTGCATAGCTAGGATGATTGCAAGGTCCTCATCCTCTTCCATATCAAATTCTTGTTCGGAAGAATCATATGATGAACTCATCTACAATATTGAATTTAAACTAGTCTATAAAAACTACGAACAACAAGCATCAAATTAATGTAAAAAATGTGTAGTTTGAGCAATATATACCTTGTGGGCGTTCTGTCGGACACCTTGTGGCCGCTGAGCGCCGGTGGGAAGCCGAGCGCTTTTCACCACAGGAATGGCGCGCGCAAGGGCCGGCGACGACTAGAGGGAAGGGGAGGAAACTGCAGCGGCGCGGGATAGGTCGGGGAAACGCCGTCGGGTTGCCGGAGCAAATGGGTGGCACGGCGGCGGCGCGGGCGCTGGGGTGGAGGGAGGTGGGAGACGAGGTGCGAGCGCTCGAGTGCTTCCGCGCGCGGGAGCGGGCACACCAAATAAGCGGCGCGCGATGCCATTTCGCTCCGCGCGCGGAAGCACTTATGCCGCGCGCGCGGTTTTTGGGCGGCCGCTGGAGCACCCGGTTCCGCAGAGCGCGCGCTAAAACAGGAAATTTTGCAGCACGGGGCATTTTTTTGGCGACTGTTGGAGATGCTCTTAGGAAAAGTGGCACAAAATTCAAGCAATTGTTAATCCAAGATATAGAAAATGTTGAGGAAGATTCACAAAATTGCAATGCAAAGCAAATAGATCAATAGCTATGGTGGCACTAGGAACACACACACGGATAGATAAATGGGATCCGCGCAACCAAGGAATGAGCACAAAATGAGTGAGACCCGGGAAGAGCTCGTGTTGCACGGATACTAGAAGAGACAATAGCTCGACTGCTCAAATGGACGAGATACGCGCTTGTGCACCAACCTAAAAGAGTAAACGTGTCGTCTTCAATCCCAAGTATGCTATGTATGTATGATCCAAGAGTATCTACTATGCAAAATGTCTCAATGCTATTTCTATTGCTTACAAGCTCTTTTGTATCTCCTCTTTTGCTTAAAAGCTTTTTGCTCTTTCTCTTTTTTTTCTGTTTCTCTTCTCTTTTTTTTTCTACGCTTGATGCTCGAACCAAGATATGAGACATCAGGATATGCACGGGAGAGACTTATGGCACAATATAGATAACAAGATATCTGCACGCTAAATGTAGCTATGCGGCATAAGAGTAACACTATGGTGCACAAGTAACGTGGCCCGGCAATTCTCAACTCGCTAGTCTCAATGGGTAAGGTACGCAATAGGCTCGAGGCAAACAATGCAATGTCAAGGTAATAGACAATGATGTCGTCGAGATTACCGCCCTTGCTTACGGTTGATGTGCCAAAAGGCGAAGTGGCCGATGTTGATGTCAAGGCCGAGGCGATGATCAGCGGCGGTGTTATCGACGTAGAACCGTCCCTAATTAGCCGAAACACCTTAGGAAACAGAAACCGCAACTCAAAATCTCAAACAAAATTAGGTTAGGGTGGCGGAAGTGTATGGTGGAAAAGCTATGTGGAAGTTATGGTGGTGGCCTAGGCAAAGATGCCAAATATGTAAAATTTTGATGGAGTCAAATGGTTTTGGAAGTATTTTTGTGGGATGGGGGTGTCAATAGCTATCCAACGAGTTAAAGAACGTCAAAATCGGAGTTCGAATGAATTAGTTATGGTCGAAACAAAATTCCAGCCCAGTCAGTTTCTACAGGTGTCGGACATCCGAGGATCGAACGTCTGGAAGGTCCGGAAATCTGAGAATTCGGCTCTATTTAGGTGTTCCGGACGTCTGGAAAGTGTCGGACGTTTGAGGCGTCGGAAGGGTCCGGACGTCCCGAAAACGTCGGACGTCCAATGGGTGTGGGTCAGCTCGTGATTTCAAATCCAGGACGCGATTTTGGGCGGAAATATCAATTTTCGGGGTCAAAATTGATGGGGAAAAAGAACAATTAGGTGGATTTTGCAGTGGGAATGCTAGATCTAGTTGCCAAAGACAAATTCCATGGATTAAAATCAACAAAATCTCACAAGAACCAACAAATCACGAAAAAATTGGTGAGGCTATTTTTGGTGAGGATTTACGAATTGGGACAAAAACACACAAAATTAGGCTAGAAAACGAAGGGGGGGACTCCAAATTCGTGAGAAATGTGGCTCTTGATACCAATATGATACGAGGCACACCCGTGTGTGTCGATCTTTCACGAATTAGAGGTGTATATGTGAATGAACACGAAGAACACGAGGAGGAAATCACAAGAGAAACACTCAAGAACAAGTCCAATCACACATCCACTATGCTCTCATACACACAAGATCCACAAGGGTACACGAACAACAAAGGGAAAGAGGATACATGGTAGAGTTCATCCCAAATCCCATGGGGAGATGGGGCCTTGAATCCACTAGGGATCTTCCCTCGCAAGGGGCCTTGACATCCACTAGGGGTCTTCTCTCATAGACGCATCTACTCCATGGGAGAGGTAGTGGAAGGAGCAAAGGCTCATCTATCTATGAGCTAAATCATTGCTAACCCTAGAATGGAGGTGGGGGGAGAGTATATATAGTCTTGGCCACGAAGAGGTAAGTGGAGAAGGGATACAAGGCCCAAGGCCCGCGGCTGCACACAGGCCCGCGGCTACACACAGGCAGGTGTCGGTCGTCCGAAGGCTCGGGAGGGTTCGGATGTCCGGAGCGTGTCGGACGTCCGAGGGACGGTTGTCCGGAGGGCGTCAGATTTCCGAGATTTCAGCGTAGGTGCCTTGGCGCCGGATTTCCGGAGGGGCTCGGACGTCCGGAGGCTGGGATGTGTCGGACGTCCGGGCGGCGGCGGTCGTCCAGCCGCTGTAGAGTTCTGCTCGTCTTCTGGCTGGGCTGGACTCCAGGCGTAGGACGTCTGGAAGGCGTCGGACGTCCGGAAGACGTTGGACGTCCGGAAGCTGTAGACTTCGCAGCTCCGTCTTCTTCCGTCTTTGCTTCCACGCTTCCCTTGTGGATGGTGTAGTCGTTCCTTGGCGCTTGCACTCCTCCTTGTCATCCGTGAAGGTCCGACAATACCTATGTATGCACACGGAAGGAGTGTCAAGTAGTATACCATCCTTGAAAGGGTCAAGTGGACATGTGTAAAGGAGATGATTCACCTTTATGTATGTGAAGTAGAGATCGCACGTGTCACTTGCCAAACGGACTCTTGACATGGTGATGTCCGTAGGATGCTCCACATCATTCTCCTCCATGCTTGATGCCGCTCCAATGGCCATCGTTCTTGTCCATGCTAGGTCCTTGATGCGGAGCATCCCACCATCATCCCCATGAAACCTACTACATCAAACCAACCCCCACGTGGTCCTATGACAAGAGCACGCGGACGCGTCATTGGAGCTAAGGTGAACTCACTCCTCTTCGAGTTAGACTTGAATATCACCGGGACTTGGATGCTACCTCAGAATGAAACCCTTTGCAAACTCAGGTACTCGGGAGAGGAACACGGCAGCGACCACGAGGACGCCAAGCTTGGAAACCCCAAGAAGGAGCCGCAGATGAGCTACAGCTCTCGGACAACCGGACCCCGTCGGACGTCCAATGCCTGGAGCCCGGCGCCAGCCCAAGGACCAGCAGGACCCCAGCTGCCGGATGACCAATGCTGCTCAGACGTCCGAGACTACAAAGCCGCTAGACGATCGACACCGCTCGTACGTCCGAGACCCCCCAGCTGATACGGGGCACGCCCGTGTGCGTCGATCTTTCACGAATTGGTGGGGGATTTCTCGAGGGCACGAGGAACACGAGGGGAAAATACGAGAGTAAACACTCAAGACGATCTTCGATTACACATCCAGTAGATCAAAAGTAACACAAGCGGTTCACTGATTCAAATCCAACGAACGATACAAGTAAAAGGGCAGTCTTCCCACTCCGTGGAGGGGTCTTGATATCCCATAGGATCTTCCCTACGGGAGGGGTCTTGTCATCCACTTTGAATCTTCTCTCTCAAGAGGAGGTAAAGTGGAAGGAGCTAAGCTCAACAACTCTATCAAGCTCTAAGCATTAGCTAACCCTAATTCGGGGCTAGGAGACAAGTACTTATATTCCAAGGGGTAAGTTAGGGTTTCCAGCACTAGGGAGGGGCGGTTGCACCGGTCACACAACCGGTTGTACTGCTGGACGCAAAAGAGGGGCGGTTGCACCGGTCGCACCACAGGTTGTACCGCCTAGGGGCTTCCTGGAGACATGCTTCGAGGCGGGGCCGGTTGTATTGGATGTCGGGCCGATTGTACCGGTCATTATGCAATAACCGGAACAATCGGGCTGGTACCGGTCTTGCACCGTATGGAAAAAGAGGCTCGGGCAGTTGTTGTCCGGTGGTCGGCCGGTTGTACCGCCCGTCCTGGGCTGGCAGGTCCTTGGGGTCCCTCTTGCTTCCCTCCCTTCTTCTTGGGGTTCCTCGGGCTTCCTTCCTCCTTGTAAGTGCATCTAGTGCCCCTTAGTGATTTTGATGTATTGAAGACTTATAGGTTAATGGACTAATATGTGTGTGAGTGTACACAGGCTCTATAAGTCGCTGAGGAGTTTGTTATATACGAAGAATGTCGACCCCTAAAAATGAATGTCTTCAGCTGAAGACTTTGATATTCCCTGAAGATTTTGAAGAATGAAGAAATTGGTGTGACCTTGAAGATATTGATACTAGGACTATGAAGCGTGAAGACTTTTGTTTTCGTAGTTTCATTTCCTTTCTTTGAGTCATAGGAAACACCGTACTGTTAAAGGGTGTCGAGGTAATACTAAGGAAGAATTTCTAAGTGGTGCTCATCTCAAAAGCCTCAACATAACCAATCCTTTGAGTGAAGCCTTTGGAAATCTCTTACAGCTCAGTCAAGTTCTTCAGTGACAGAGACGATGTTCTTCTGGTCTCCGAGGAAATTGGTCTGACTGAGGAAAACTCTTACAGCTCAGTCAAGTTCTTCAGTGACAGTGCGAATTGCCTACCGTGAGGAATATGATAAGCCCTGAGGAATTTGACAGTTCAAATTCCGACCGTTGATGTGCTTTGCGCTAGCTGTCCAGATATCGTATCCACATAACGGTCATATCATTGGGGGGCATTTATGTCTTATCATGTCGGGTTGCACCCTGGCTATAAATAGCCGCCCCCTTCAACCACTAGCTGGTTGGCTGCTCCGAGAGAGATTGACACTTGTCATTTGAGAGCAACCCATCTTCTGAGGACTTTGAGAGAAAAATCATCAGTGAGGAAAAACCCAAAACCCAAATCACCAAAACCCAAAGTGATTGAGCATCACTGAAGAGATTGTTCCTATGTGGAACCGACGCTTTTTTACCTTTGAAGACTGTGTATCTTCCAGACGGTTAGGCGTCATGGTCTAGAGCATCCAGCAGTCAATTGTGGATTGCCGGGTGACCGAGTTTGTGAGGGTTTGGAAGTCTACTCTGAAGACTTACCACGAGTGTTGGGCGAGGTCTGTGTGACCTTAGCTCAAGGAGAATACGGTAAGGACTGTGTGTCCTGGGACTGTGTGTCCTTTGGTTTAAATACCAAGCCGCTCCGAACCAGACGTACGACTGTCATAGCAGTTGGAACTGGGTCATCAAATCCTTGTCTTCATCGAGCTCCTGGTTCTATTTCCTCAACCCTTTCATTTCCTCGAAGTACTTGTTGATGAAACTGATCGTTACTGTTTGAAGAATTTGACTGAAGACTTTCTTAATTTCCTCATCTCAAATTCTTCAGTCACTTTATCTTCTGCCTGCTTATCATGTTCATGCTATTCATGCTCTGTGTATGTTTCATTTCATCATGATGACTATGCTATCTGATACGGGGGACGCCCGTGTGCATCGATCTTTCACGAATTGGAGGTGGATTTGTGAATGAACAAAAAGAACACGAAGAACACGAAGAACACGAGGGGGAAATCACAAGAGAAACACTAAAAAACAAGTCCAATCACACATCCACACAAGATCCACAAGGGTACAAGAACAACAAAGGGAAAGAGGATACATGGTAGAGTTCATCCCAAATCCCATGGGGAGTTGGGGCCTTGAATTCGCTAAGGATCTTCCCGTGCAAGGGGCCTTGACATCACTCCGGATCTTCTCACGTAGAGGGGAACCACTCCACGGGGGAAGGGAGATAATGGAGCTAGGATCAACAAGTGTATTCGCTAAACCTAAGCTAACCCTAGGAAGAGGAGGGCAAGGAGTATATATAGTCCAAGGCGAAACGAAGGGGTACATGGGCCAAAGCCCGCGGGCCTGTGCACAGACAGGGTCCGGACGTCCGGACGCGGTCGGACGTCCGAGGCTTCACGGCGGTCCGAACGTCCGGAGGGGGCCGGTCGTCCGTGGTTTCGGCTCTGGATCGGGGTCTTCGGATTTCTGGACGGGTCCGGTTGTCCGGGTGCTGGAGCGTGTCGGACGTCCGGTCGGGGTCGGCCGTCCATGCGCTGGAGCGTCCTGGAGTTCCCTGGCGGGGTCGGTCTTCAGGCGTCGGACGTCCGAGGCTGTCCGGACGTCCGAGAGCTGGGCCTTGTCTGCAGCTTCTCCCTTTTCCTTTCCAGCTTGACGTCCTCCGCTACAAGCATCTTCTAGACCATCTCCATTTCCATTGTACCTGATCACGCAAAGGATCTCCGATTGAGGTAGCATCCAAGTTCCATGAACATCAAAGAGAGAATCATATAGGAGAGATGTCACCTCGTGTTCAATAGCACGTGCCCGTGCTCTAGTCATGGGTCCCTTTGTGGCTTGGTGTGATGGTGTGATGTCCGTAGGATGCTCCGCATCATCCCCTCCCCCTTGGGAAAGATCCGTCCTCGGATCAAAATCCAAATCACCATGGGAAAGAGATGGCATCGCCGTGTAGAAGTGGACGATCACCAAGCAATCATCATCATCAAGTTCTAAAGGGGCACTCTCCAATGTCTCACCGCCTAGGAATTCCTTCAAAAGAAGCAAATACGACAAACACTTGGAAAAACAAATGTGGTTAGCGTTAGTGCAAAACCAAGCATTCAAGTGGTGAATCACCGTACAAGTGTTGTCATCATGCATAACATATGGTGTGACAAGGGATTGTGTCATGGCATGTAAGCATATGGATTGAGCACAATCTAAGGCATCATGGAGACAAGCATGAAAATGTGAGGTAGTGATGCAAATATGTGTGATGATAGAATGAGCATCTACCTCCAGGTCATAGCACGCATGCTCAAAGCAATCAACAAAGGGTCTATGATAGGCATAGTAATCATTCACAACACCAAATAATATGAAGTGTCTAAACACATGGTGCAAGTGCAAGACAATCCAAGCATAATGTGCACATGGTGTAGTGAAGATAGTGTGGCACTCAACACAATAGAAAGAGCAATTGTTCATCATGTGTGAGGCAATCAAGTCAAGCATGTAGCAAGCAATCGGGCATAGCATATGTGAAGAAATGACATTGTTGCAACCAAGCATATGATACGAGCAAGTAATCCACAAGTTGGATGCAACACACAAGGTATATATGTCATGAGGCATGGAAAGATAGCAATCAAGAATGGAATCAACATCACTAACATGTGTGCAAGTCAGTGGTCCAAGATGACCAATATATGTCACGGTACAAGCAACACAAGTAGGATGAGCCACAATATCCATGCTCAAGAAGGATGTCACCTTAAAAACTTGTCCTTGTGCTTTCTTCACAATGTCGATGCGCAAGCAAGTGCGATGTAGAATCGCGTCGGTGTAGCATGGTTCACTCTCAAGAGCTCGAATGGTCAACTCACATGAAGTGGAAGTTGACATGTAGTCGAGGTATCCTACACATACACACAACAAAGGAAACAATGTATGTGCATGGTAGACAAACACATCATCCATCATGATGGTTCTCTTCTCTTGCACATAACCATTAGGATAGATAGTGCATGAACAATATGATGCAACAATGGCTATATTCATGGCACGAGGCATATGGTGCGATGAAGGCAAGAAAGCATGCTTCACGTGAAAGATGTCAAAAGCTCCAATAATATGAGAGAAAGCTATGGGGGCAATCTCATTAGCAAGATCAAAAGCAGTGTTGTACTCAATACATGGCGAAGCATCGAGCATGAGAGAGGCAACATATGGAGACATATGACAATAAGCAATACCAATCATGTGTGAAGCATGGAAATGGTTGTCATCAACCGCATAAAAGGAGCACATCGGTGATGCAACACAAGCAAGCATAGTGATCATGTCGTGCAAACTAGTAGTGCGAAGATGCAACATACGAGAGGAAATCATGGCAATCATGTCATGTAAGCAAATAGTAGGCATAGACAATGCACATGACATATCGCAAGCACGAGAACAAAACATGATCAATGTACCATCATAGGCATGGGGCACAAAGCAAACATGGCAATAACAAGTAGTATCTCCACCAAGCTCGCAAATACATATACAAATCTTATAATCAAGTGTCATGTGTGATGCAAAGCATGGGTCTCAATTGCATGGCAAGGTCATAGAAATGTGCATATCATGCAAAGTGAACATGGCAATATGGGCATAATAAGTGTAATGAGTAAAAAGCCATAGCCATGTGAGAGCCATGTAGAAGAAATGCGCGAAGTCCTTGCGCGAGGGGAATGGTTGGAGACACATTCCGGTGAATCCCAAAGCATCAGTGCTCTCAAGAGCTCATTTCGTCAACTCATGGGATTGTGAGGTTGACGAGTATTCATGAGTACCTACACACAACAAAGGCAAAGGGAAAATTGTGTGCGCGTGGTATAAGTATACATCATCCGTTAGGATGTGCATGTGCTTGTGTTCATTAGCACAAATTATCCAATGCTCAAATAAGTGAGATGCATGATATAAGAACATGTCATCCATCATGAAAGGTTTGTTATTATGTATAGCATAATGGAGACTAGGAATATGTGGTGCATCATGTGAAATATCGAGAGCATTGTTATTCGTGATATGCGGATGGTGCACACAATAATTGGAATCTTGCAATGGAGGGGATGTAACAAAATCTCCTAACATGTATGAGGAAACTATTGGAGTCTCCTCATGTGCAATAGTGGAAGCATAATTAGGAGAATATGGACAACATCCAAAACAAGGTATATCCGTAGTTAGGTGGTCATGGCATGTCATATGTGAGCAATTGCGCAAATGATGCAAAGGGAGCATGGCAATATCATCACAAGAAAAGCAAATGCCAATAACCATTGGTTTGTCATCTATGCCATATGTGCAAATTGGATTAATTTTTATGGTATATGCATAGTCACTATGGTGAGATTGCAAAGATGCAATATGGGAGATTTCACGCATAGCATATGACAAGTCAAGCGGATTGTCAAACATGATGTGACCTATAGAGTTTTCACAAGGTATCCTATGCAACATGGCATCATAACTAATAGACTCCACGTGAGAATCGTCAAATTCATCATAAATGGGCAATCCATCACATGAGAAAGTCGCATAATCATGAAGCATGGCAATAGGTGGAGCATCATCATGCAAGCAATCAATCTCAAGATAGTCCACTAGTGGGATAAGAGCATCACCTTCACCTATGTTACCTTGTTCGTTCCACTCGTGTGGTGTAGGTGAGGTGGTAAAGACCAAAGCGTGGTCAGCTTCATCATGATGGAACCATGTGGGGGTGCGTCATATTCCACCATGGCCATCTTCTTGTCCAAAGGAAGGACGAAGTCATCAAGGATCGGCGCGTCATCGTATATGGGACCTAGCACCAAAGGAGAAGACACAATAGAGGTAGAGGTTAAGTTGTTAGAAATCAAAATGGCCTCACATGACCTATCAACTATCTCACTCGCTCTATGTGGTGGTGGCTCACTCACTCCCTTTAGGTAGTTGCACTCATACTCACATATGGTGGAGTCACTCATCTCACTCAAGAGGTGGGGGTTGTGGCTCTCCTCACATAGGAATTGGAGCAACTCATCTGATATGGTGGCAAAAGTCTCTCAACTGATCTCCAAACGCCGTCGTGGTCGAAGGGAAAATCCCATGCTCAACCAACTCGTCACCGTCGCCGTGGATGAAGGCTGAAGATGGCTCAACATCACTCTCTTCTCCAAAGGTGGAAGCATCATCCTTGCTCGCCACCTTGTCGCTCGCCTCCAAAGCATGTTCCTTGAGTGGCTCCGTAGTCGTGGTCGTCGCCGCGCCGTCTTCAAAAAGAGTCGTGGGAGACTCGGCATCGTCAATGCCACAAAGAGGTATGGCGGTGAAGTCGAACTTGGGAGCGTCATCGTGGAGCTCGTCGGGCTTGGACATCTTGGTGGTACCATCCTCATGCTCGTCGTCGTGGAGCTTGGTCGTCGCGAAGTGTGCTCGGGGTCGAGTAGCCTTGGCCTTGAGTTCTTGTTCTGCCTTGAGAGCACCAACGTAGATGTCGTTGAGAGACTCGTAGTTGTTGTGGAAGATAGTCTTGGCGATGGCGTTGTTCAATCCCATCATGAAGTGGAACTTCATCCAAATGGGGTCGTCCACACCGGCTCGTCGCAAGGCTTTCTTCATCTTCATGAAGTACTCATCGAGAGACATGGATCCTTGTATGGTGTTCTCCAAGTGGCGGTGAAGATGTTCCGTGTATGTAGAAGGCACAAACTCTCGCCGCAACGCTTTCTTCAATTTGGACCAACTCATGTCGAAGCTCGTCGAAGATGTGTGAAGCCACCATGTCGACGCGTCGCCGTGGAAGTTCCTTGTGGCACACTTCACTTGATCTTCGGAAGGGACTTGAAGTAGCTTGAGGTAGTGGTCCATCTTGCGCTCCCAATCGAGATACTCCTCGGGGTCTTGACTCCCAAAGAAAGGAATCTCGTGGTCGATGTCGAGGTCGTAGTAGCTCGTGGAAGTCGCGAACTTGAGCTTGGGGAGCTTCTCTTGAGGTGCTTGTCGGCGAAGATGCCGCATATCCAAAGGCGAAGATGCCTTGAAGTCGCTTGGCGAAGATGCCAAGGTAAGTGGTGAAGTCGTCGAGCGGTGGTTGGTGTCGAGCTCGTGACCTTCACTCTTGTTCTTTGTTGTACGCCTTGATGTTGGCATCGTTATGTCTTCATGTCGTTGAAGGTGTCGATGCCGAGGTGATCTTGCCGGAGATGGTAGCTTGGGAGCATGTGCACTTGAGCGTCTTCTCGAAGATGAGGAAGACCGCTTGCGGTTCTTGATGAGGACCTTGAGCTCCTCCATTTGAGCATCCAACTTGGCGTCGATTAAGTTCTTCATGGCATCGAACTCGTCGTTGTTGTTGTATACCGAAGGAGATGATGTGCTTTGCCTATCCATCACAAGACTCGAGCAAAGGTGAGTGGGAAATGAGATAAACAATACCAAAATACCGTTTCCCAAAGTTGAGGATGTATCCCGTTTCACTCAATGTGAAATGCAAGAATAGGGGAATTGGTACCGGACTTGTTCACTCACACGTACAAATAAAGCTTATCGAGTGGCTCGGTTGGGACAAGTGGCACAAAATTCAAGCAATTGTCAATTCAAGATATCGAAAATGTTGAGGAAGATTCAAAAAATTGCAATGCAAAGCAAATAGATCAATAGCTATGGTGGCACTAGGAACACACACACGGATAGAAAAATGGGATCCGCGCAACCAAGGAATGAGCACAAAATGTGAGAGACCCGGGAAAAGCTCGTGTTGCACGGATACTGGAAGAGACAATAGCGCGATTGCTCAAATGGGCTAGATACGCACTTGTGCACCAACCTAAAAGAGGAAACGAGCCGTCTTCAATCCCAAGTATGCTATGTATGTATGATCGTTTTATGAACAATGCAAAATAGCTCAATGCTATTTCTATTGCTTATAAGCTCTTTTGTATCTCCTCTTTTGCTTAAAAGCCTTTTCTTCTTTTTCTCTTTTTTTTCCTCTTTTTTTTTCTATGCTTGATGCTCGAACCAAGATATGAGACAAGTATGATGGATATGCACGGGAGAGACTTATGGCACAATGTAGATAACAAGATATTTCCACGCTAAAGCTAGCTATGCGGCATAAGAGTATCACTACGGTGCACAAGTTACGTGGCCCGGCAATTCTCAACTCGCTAGTCTCAATGGGTAAGGTACGCAATAGGCTCGAAGCGATCAATGCAATGGCAAGGTAATGGACAATGATGTCGTCGAGGTTACCGTCCTTGCTTACGGTTGGGGTGCCAAAAGGCGAAGTGGCCGATGTCGATGTCGAGGCCGAGGCGATGATGAGCGGCGGTGTTGTCGATGTAGCACCGTCCCTAATTAGCCGAAACACCTTAGGAAACGGGAACCGTGACTCAAAATCTCAAACAAAATTGGGTTAGGATGGCCGAAGTGTATTGTGGAAAGGCTATGCGGAAGTTATGATGGAGGCCTAAGCAAACTGCCAAAATTCCAAATATATGATGGATTCAAATGATTATGAATCTATTTTTTGGGGATTTAGGGTGTCAATAGCTACAAAACGAGCTAAAGAACGTCAAAATCGGAGTCCGGATGAATTAGTTATGGCCAAAACAAGAATCAGCCGATGTCAGTGTCTACAGGATACGGACGTACGGAAGGAGACGGACGACCGGGGCTCGGACGTCCGGAAGGTCCGGAAATCCATGATTTCGGGTCTGTTTAGGGGTTCTGGACGTCCGGAAATGGTCGGACGTCCGGTGCTTCGGACGGGTCCGGACGTCCGTGAAGGGCCGGACGTCCGTAGGGTCTGGGTCAGCTCGGGATTTCAGATCCGGAACGCGTTTTGGGGCGGAAAATTCGATTTTCGGGGTCAAAATTAATGTGGGAAAAGAAAAAATTGGGGGATTTGGTGGTGGGGAAGTTAGATCTACTTGTCAAGCACGAAATCCATGGATCAAAATCAACAAAATCTCACAAGAATCAACAAATCACAAAAAATTTGGTGAGGCTATTTTTGGTGGGGATTTTCAAATTGGGACGAAATAAAGCAAAATTAGGCGAGAAAATGGTGGGGGAGACTCCAAATTCGTGATCAACGTGGCTCATGATACCAATATGATACGGGGCACGCCCATGTGTGTCGATCTTTCACGAATTGGAGGTGGATTTGTGAATGAACACGAAGAAAACGAAGAACACGAGGGGGAAATCACAAGAGAAACACTCAAAAACAAGTCCAATCACACATCCACTACTCACATCCACACAAGATCCAGAAGGGTACAAGAACAACAAAGGGAAAGAGGATACATGGTAGAGTTCATCCCAAATCCCATGGGGAGATGGGGCCTTGAATCCGCTAAGGATCTTCCCGTGCAAGGGGCCTTGACATCACTCCGGATCTTCTCACGTAGAGGGGAACCACTCCACGGGGGAAGGGAGATAATGGAGCTAGGCTCAACAAGTGTATTCGCTAAACCTAAGCTAACCCTAGGAAGAGGAGGGCAAGGAGTATATATAGTCCTAGGCGAAACGAAGGGGTACATGGGCCAAAGCCCGCGGGCCTGTGTGTAGACAGGGTCCGGACGTCCGGACGCGGTCGGACGTCCGAGGCTTCACGGCGGTCCGGACGTCCGGAGGGGGCCGGTCGTCCGTGGTTTCGGCTCTGGATAGGGGTCTTCGTATTTCCGGACGGGTCCGGTCGTCCGGGTGCTCGAGCGTGTTGGACGTCCGGTCGGGGTAGGTCGTCCGTGCGCTGGAGCGTCCTGGAGTTCCCTGGCGGGGTCGGTCTTCAGGCGTCGGACGTCCGAGGATGTCCGGACGTCCTAGGCTGTCCGGACGTCCGAGAGCTGGGCCTTGTCCGCAGCTTCTCCCTTTTCCTTTCCAGCTTGACGTCCTCCGCTACGAGCATCTTCTAGACCATCTCCATTTCCATTGTACCTGATCACGCAAAGGATCTCCGATTGAGGGTGCATCCAAGTTCCATGAACATCAAAGAGAGAATCATATAGGAGAGATGTTACCTCGTGTTCAATAGCACATGTCCGTGCTCTAGTCATGGGTCCCTTTGTGGCTTGGTGTGATGGTGTGATGTCCGTAGGATGCTCCGCATCATCCCCTCCCCCTTGGGAAAGATCCGTCCTCGGATCAAAATCCAAATCACCATGGGAAAGAGATGGCATCGCCGTGTAGAAGTGGACGATCACCAAGCAATCATCATCATCAAGTTCTAAAGGGGCACTCTCCAATGTCTCACCGCCTAGGAATTCCTTCAAAAGAAGCAAATACGACAAACAAGATGTGAAGAGAATGAGGAAGAACAGCTGGGTGTCCTACCTTCGATGGGACGGACTACCCCTACTGGAAGAACAAGATGTGCATGCATCTTGAGGCAATTGACAACGATCTCTGGTATGTTGTGGAAAATGGTGTTCCCCGCGTCACTCCCACTGTCACTGCTGCTGATGTGAAGAGATTTAAGCTACTCGACTCTCAAGCGAAGAATATCATATGTGGCCATCTAAGCAAAGGTCAATATGGCAGAGTGAGTGCTTTGGAGACTGCTAAGCTTATCTAGGATAGTCTGTCCAAAGTCAATGAAGGTGTTTCAACTCAACGTGACTCTTGAGTTGATGTTCTTCGCAATCTCTTCAACCGCTTCAAAAGACTCGACAACGAAAATGTTCAGCAAACCTTCGATCGTCTCACTGATATCTCCAATGAGCTCCAAGCTCTTGGTGCCAGTGACATGACCGACCATGAGGTGGTGAAGAAACTGCTGAGATCTCTTGATTCCTCATTCGATACACTTGCTTTGATGATTCAAGAACGTGGAGACTACAAGTCACTAGATCCTGCTGATATTCTTGAGAGACTCAATACTCTTGAATTCCAACAAGCTGAGAAGAGAGACCTCTACGGGCCAAGCTATGGAAGATCTCGTGCTTTGAAGGCTAAGGCAATTACCTCATCCGAAGGCGAAGAATCTGACAGTAGCCTTGGTGATCCTGAAGAACTGAGTCAGGAGCTTGCAATGCTCGTGAGGAAATTCCAGATGTTCTCAAGGAGAAGTCGGTTTGGAAAATCATCAAGAAGTGGCATGAAGAACTCAGAATCTTCATCAAGCGATTACAAGAAGAGAACTTGTCACAAATACAAGAAATCTGGCCACTATATTGCTGACTGTCCTCTCTGGGAAAAATAATCAAAGAAGAAGAAATACAAGGATGATGGTTTTGATGACTCGAAGAAAAAGAAGAAATCTTCAAAGTCCTCAAAGTCCTCATCTTCAAAGTCTTCATCGCACAGGAAGAACAACTTAAGGAAGGCTCGGGCACTTATTGGCAAGGAAATGGATTCTGAAGAAGAATCTGAAGAATATGAGGAAGAGGAGGAATCTGAAGAGGAGTCTGACTCTGGTATGGCTAGCCTAGACCTCGCTATTGCCTTCGTCAGCAAGTCAATCTTCAACAGTGAGGAAACTGATAATGACTCCAAACTTGGCAACGATGACTATGCTCCCACCTATTGCTTCATGGTAAAAAGTGCCCAGGCAACCACAGTGTGCCCCATCTTTGATGGCTCTGACTATCCCAAATGAAAAGTTCTCATGCGGAAGCACCTCATATCGAAGAACAGCGAGTTATGGACTGTCATTGAGCTAGGACTGACGGATCTATGCAAGATGGCAAACGCTGATGACATTCATAAGTACACACAGCTGGACGCTCAGGCGAAGAATATCATCTGCTCTAGCTTATCAAAAGTCATGTTCAAAAGCATCTACCATATTCAGAATGCAAAGCTCATTTGGGACAGGCTCTCTGATGTTCATGAAGGTTATCGCACTCGTAAAGATCCCATGTTCATCGAATACAAGAATTTCCTCAAAACTCAGGAGACAGATTCAACTTCATCTTCCTTGTCTATGTGCCTCATGGCAAAAGGTTCAAAGGTACTCAAACATCATTCCTCATCTGAATCTAGTGAATGTGAATCTGATGAAAACTTCAAACCTAGCTATTCCAAACTTGCTAATATTGCCACCAAACAACAAACTGCTTTGGAAAGGGTTCAGAAACTGCTAGACAAAAGCGAGGACCTGTTGAATGAGGAAATGGATCGCACTCAAACTCTGAATAAGGGACTTCAAAGTCTTCAGTATAAGTTTGATAACCTTCAAAGTCGTCATGATGCTCTCTTAGTCGATCATGAGAAGCTTTCTTATGAGTTTCTTCAAAGAAAGCAAGATCTTGAGAAGCTAAGTGTGTCTCATGAAGATCTTCAAAGGGATAACGATTATTTGCTTGCTCAACAGATCAGTACCGCTCAGGAAGATTTCGTTCCACCTTGCTTGAAATGCATCGAACGTGAAACTGCTCATTCTTCATCTGAAAGTTCAAATGCTTCTATCACTGCAAATTCTTCAACTATTTCTGTGGTCAAAAATTCCTCATCTGTGGATACCACAAGTGTCACTAATGAAAATGCAGGGTTGAAGGAATTGTATGTGACAGGCATATACGAAAGCCTCAAAGGGCATCAAACCCTTTGTGATGTGCTTAAAAAGCAGATTCTGAATAGGAACCCTAGGAAAGAGGGTATTGCCTTTGAGAGGAAACTCAATGTTGATGGATCCTATTGGAAACCTGAGCAGTGCCTCAAAACTTCATGGGTTGCTGCAAAAGGACCTCCTATAGATCTATCCACTTTATCTGGCTTTACTTGTGAATCTTCATATTCCTCTGATGAGTCAATTGACTCCAACTATAAACTGTTCAAAAATCATAATGGTGAAGTATTTGCCAGATATGTTGGTACTAACTGCAGGAACAGTCCTCAAATGAAGAAAATCTGGGTCCCCAAAAGGTACCTTGAAAATTTTCAAGTAATGTCATCATGACATCACCAGTGAAGAACAGGAACCCCAGATCAAATTCTTCATTTGAACCAAAGTCTTCACAAGGACCAAAGTCCTCACATGGACCAAATTCCTCATATGGTCAAAAATCATATCATTCTCGTGCTAATGCTTCTGTTTCATAGGGAAAATCTAAGGGTCATAAATATGTTCATTATTCTTCAAATCATTATGTTCATAAGTCCTCGAAGAATTTCTCTGCTTATTCATATGAGTACTCTAACCCCCTTCCTGTGAAACGAAGTGCACTTGCTTCAATGCCACCATTCTCATATGGATCGCGCAGAATGATGAACTCTTTACCACCCCTTCAGATGTGGGTGGTGAAGAAATTGAACTAATCTCTTATGCAGGTTCAGGTCTCTAGACGAGGTTCGGCGTCTGATGAATTTGCTGGAGACCTGATGAAATGCTTGAAAGGACGCAAGCTAATCACGAAGAAATGACTCATTCATTTCTCACATCCTCATATTACTTTGCTTACTATATTATGCGATGAAATTCAATCTGATGAATTTGATGTCATATTCTTCACACTGAAGTATATGTGTTCGTAAGTGGTACTAATTCATCTGCAGGATGAGCCACCCAAAGCTACTGAGTGGGTCCTAGACAGTGGATGCACCAACCACATGACTGGTGACAAGAGTCTATTGATGGACATTCCACTTGCTCCATCACATCTGAAGCAAATCACCTACGCTAACAAAGGAAAAAAGCAAGGTATTGGGTCTAGGTAAGGTTTGCAATCTCGAAGGATCGACACATGGATAAAGTAATGCTTGTAGAATCTCTTGGATTCAACCTCATGTCTGTCACAATGCTTTGTGATCTTGTTATGGTTGTCATCTTTGGCAAATACCGGTGTGTTGTCATCATGGAATCTGACAAATCCAAAGTCTTCGAAGGCTTTAGGAGAGGAGACTTGTATATTGTTGATTTCTCTACAGGTCCACAGTCGGCCACATGTCTACTTGCAAAAGCTTCAGAAGGCTGGTTATGGCATCGGCGACTTGGACACGCTGGCATGAGGAACTTGCACACGCTCGTGAGGAAAAAGCACGACATTGGTATTGAGGGTGTCAAATTCCTCAAGGATCACTTGTGTGGGGCTTGTGAGTCTGGAAAGATGACCAGATCCAAGCATCCATCCAAGACTATCATGACTACCACTCATCCATTTGAATTGCTTCATATGGATCTCTTTGGTCCCACTCACTATGCCACACTAACAAATACTCCATGCTTATATGGCTTTGTCATTGTTGATGATTTCTCTCGCTATACTTGGGTGCACATTATCCTATACAAATCTGAAGTGCAGAATGTCTTCAAACGATTTTCTTCAAGGGCCTCGACAAATTTTGGCATTAAGATCAAGCATATCAGGAATGATAATGGGACTGAGTTTAGGAACACTGGTCTTGATGATTATCTTGATGAACTTGGTATTACTCATGAGCTATCTGCCCCTTATACTCCTCAGCAGAATGGCGTTGTGGAGCGCAAGAATAGGACTCTCGTTGAGATGGCTCGCACCATGCTTGATGAATACAAGACCCCTCGTCGTTTCTGGCCTAAGGCAATCAATACTGCTTGCCACATCATCAACAGGGTATATCTTCACAAATTCCTCAAGAAGACTTCATAAGAACTCCTCACTGACAAGAAACCCAATGCGAGTTATTTCAAAGTCTTCGGTGCTAAATGCTGGATTAGAGATCCTCACCACAGCTCTAAATTTGCACCGAAAGCACATGAAGGCCTTATGCTTGGTTACGGAAAGGACTCGCACACCTATAGAGTCTTCAACACCTATCACAACAAGGTTGTTGAAACTGTAGATGTGCGGTTCGATGAAACTAACGGCTCGCAAAGAGAGCACCTACCTCCTATGCTAGATGAAATGCCTCCAGAGGAATCCATTAGGTTCAAGGCCACTGAAGATGTGATCCCTACTGAAGAACAACTGCTCTCTAAAGAAGTTGTACCCAACGCTGAAGATATTCATGCTGATACACCTGAAGAAAATGGCGCTGAAGAAAATGCTCAGCCTCAACAAAGTCTTCAACCCGCTCATCCAAGACTTACAAATGAAGTGCAGATTGAGAAAATCCTCGACGACATCAATGCACCAGGTCCTCTCACTCGCTCAAGAGCTTCTCATTTGTCTTACTTTCGTGGGCACTTTGCCTTTGTCTCTATCATAGAGCCCACCAAAGTTGATGAAGTTTTCTTGGAGCCTGAGTGGATTCAAGCCATGCAAGAGGAACTGCATCAATTCAAGCTCAACGATGTGTGGGAACTTGTCAAGCACCCAAATCCTCACAAGCACAATGTCATAGGTACCAAGTGGATCTACCGCAACAAACAAGACGAACTTGGTCGGGTAGTGAGGAATAAGGCCCGTCTTGTGGCACAGGGCTACACACAAGTTGAGGGAATTGACTTTGATGAAACTTTTGCACCTGTTGCTAGACTTGAAGCTATTCGCATATTACCTGCTTATGCTAACCATCAAAATATCATCTTATATCAAATGGATGTGAAAAGTGCATTCCTCAATGGTAAGCTTGAGGAAGAAGTATATGTTGCTCAACCCCCAGGTTTTGAAGATCCTAAGCATCCGGACAAAGTCTTCAGACTCAACAAGGCTCTCTATGGCCTCAAGCAAGCCCCTCAGGCGTGGTATGACACACTGAAGGAATTCCTCATGAAGAAAGGCTTCAAACCCGGTTCACTTGACCCAACTCTTTTCACAAAATCATATGATGATGAATTATTTGTGTGCCAAATATATGTGGACGATATTATCTTTGGATGTACTGACAAACGTTACAGTGACGAATTTGCCTATATGATGAGTGAAGAATATCAAATGTCTATGATGGGAGAGCTCAAATTCTTCCTAGGGCTTCAAATTCGTCAACAACGCAATGTCATCTTCATCTCTCAAGAAAAATACCTCAAGGATGTCCTGAAGAAATTTGGCATGCAGGATTGCAAAGGGATAAAGATTCCTATGCCCACATCGGCTCAACTCTGCACTGACGAAACTGGTAAAGATTTTGATCAGAAGGTATATCGCTCCATGATTGGTTCTTTATTGTATCTATGTGCATCTAGGCCAGATATTATGCTTAGTGTTTGCATGTGTGCCCGATTTCAAGAAAAACCGAAGGAATCACACCATAAGGCTGTGAAGCATATTCTTCGATATCTAGCTCACACACCAACACTAGGATTATGGTACCCCAAGGGCTCAAATCTTGACCTCGTTGGATATTCTGATTCTGATTATGCTGGTGATCGTCTGTACCGCAAGTCAACATCAGGCACATGTCATTTCCTCGAAGGATCCTTAGCCTGTTGGTCCTCGAAGAAGCAGAACTGCGTGCCACTATCTATTTCTGAAGCTGAGTACATTGCTGCTGGTTCTTGTTGTGCTCAATTGCTATGGATGAAGCAAACCCTCAAGGATTACGACATCAACGTGAAGAATGTCCCTCTCTACTGCGACAACGAGAGTGCCATCAAGATTGCTTGCAACCCAGTTCAGCACTCAAAGATCAAGCACATCCAGATTCGTCATCATTTTCTTCGTGACCATGTGATGAAGGGCGATATCTTCATCGACCACGTGAAGACTGAAGAATAACTGGCTGATATCTTCACAAAGCCCTTGGATGAGAAGAGATTTTGCAAGTTGCGGTGTGAGCTAAATATCTTAGAATCTTCGAATGTTCTTTGAAAGGACACACGTCCTAACACTTATGCAAAATTGATGACTTAGATGTGCAACACACGAAGTAACGTTTTTCTTCAATCAATGAAGACTAACTCTCTAAGTGTGAAGAAATTAATGAAGAATTTGATTCTCAGAACCCTACGACAATTGTACGCGGTGTATGAAATCATCATTCATATACGGTGGGTCACGCCACCACCATAGTTGAATTTCTTCAGAAATTGAGTTTTTCATCATTTTGCAAATTCTTCAAATTGTCAAATTCTTCAAGCTTGCAAATTCCTCAAAATTTCAAATTCTTCAAACTTTTCAACTGAGGTTTTTCATGTGAGTTTCTCTTCATTGACTACATATATATATATATATATATATATATATATATAGAGAGAGAGAGAGAGAGAGAGAGAGAGAGAGTTTTCAATGTCCTCAACAGCATTCACTTATAGCTAATTCTTCAAGTTGATTTTCTTCTAAGTGAATGTGATCGGACCCGTTCCCCCTCTATGCTAAACTCAACCCAGTCTGTTCACAAATTCTTCATATGCGTTCTACCTTGAAACCTGTTCAAAGTCTTCACCGTGTCCTTATCTGCTGAAGAATTTGCGAACGAAACTTTAAATCTTCAAATTTCAATTTTTTGACGATTGCCGCTCAAACCGATTCCGATTCCCACGACTGGATAACGCACGATCCTCCACTTCTCAGTATGTGGGTGACACATGTCGCGTGGATGGCAAGGGTCAGGGGTATATCTGTCCAAATCTTCAGACTATTCAGTTTTCACTTCGGCTATAAATACCCCCTCCCCTTTCCTTACATCTTTTACTCCGCTCGATCGCATCTTCCCCACTCGAGCCCAGACCTAGCTCCGCCGCTAACCTCATCGCCGCCGGAAAGGAAAAGCTTCACTGCCTTGACCTTCCCGTCGTCGTACTCGCGCCGGCAGTGGAAATCTTCACTCCGCCGCCGCCGTAGCTGTCTTCCGTCGCCAAGTTAGGGTGCGGAAGATCTGGACTATCGAACCTCCTCCAGTTCCACTCCGAGTTCGTCGTGTTTATCGCATTCGGTAAATAAACTCTAGTTTTATTACCATTTTTTATCCCGATGATTTTCTCCTAATCTTCAAAAGGTGTTTATTCTTCAGCAATCCATCTCTTAAGCACCAAACAAACTCCTTCTCTTAATTTATTTTGCTAAGTTATGATTTTATTCAAGATTCCTCAATTGTGTGGATCTTCAAATCTACACAACTCTGGAACCTAAGTCAAGAACACTTAGTGAAATTCTTCAAGTCATCTATGGTCAAATTCCTCAAACTTGATACTTTTGCAAAAAAAACTGAGAACACATATGACCTATTCAAATTCTTCACACCTATACTCTATTCACAGGTACAAATGTCAGCTGATGAATCTCTAGGTTCTCATCAACTTAACTCATTTGCAGCGTTCCTTGAAGAAAAATTGCATACATCGTCAGAATCCTCAAAAGTTCAAAATCCTCAGCTGAAGAAAATATTAGATGGGAAAAGACCTCAGAAAGGAGGAAAGAAACCTGAAGTGGACACTGCTTTTGAAATTCCTAATGATTTATATGCTGAGTACTGCACACCAGATGAGGCAATATATGGGACGAAAACTAAAGAGAAGCGTAAAATACGCATTCAGAAGATTGAGAGGAGATGGGCTAGGGAATGGAGAGATTATCGTTATGTTACACCAAAGTACATGAAGAAATTTGCTCTCAAACCCCCATGCCGAAGACCACCTTTGGCTGAAGGCCAACGTGCTGATCCCACCAGTCTCAAGACTAGTGAAGACTTTCCTCATGAATGGGAAATGCTTCACGCCAAGTTGGCTAGAACTGCCAAGGAGGCTGTGAAGAAATTCAATGCGGACTCTGCTGCTGCTGCATCTGCTGGGGCCTCTTCTAGTGGAACTGCTCCGAAGAAAACCATGATGAAGAAATCTGGCTCAAAGCCAAAATCTTCAAGCCAAATGCCCTCACGGCCAAGTTCTTCACAGCAAATGCCTCACGCAAAATCATCAAGGGCTCCTGCTATGCCCTCAGTAGCTGCACAATCTTCAGCTGCTGCTGCCAAGTCCTCAACACCAGTGCATCTTGCATCTTGTCAGAGGACTGCTGGTTTTTCAATTGCTTCAGGGGCATCTGCAACTTCATCAGCCCAAGCACATTCCTCAAGTAGTCCCACTTTGCTGAAAGTGAAAACTACTGCTAGACGTGGCAGGAGGCCAAGTCCTCACCAGAAGAAAGTGGTATTTCAAATTCCCTCAGGATCTGAGGATGATGAAGCTGATGACGATGAACTTGCTGCAATCACCAAAAACAAACAATAAAGAGTGGCTAAGGCAAAGGGCACTCAAATTCCTCTTTTGCTAGATCCAAGAACTGTGCTAGACTTCATTGATATCTGGCACAATGATCCTAACACTCCCATTGATGACTTGAAGCTTCCTCCTGGCCCAAGTCATGCCCTCACTGCTTTTATTGGTGAAGAAAAGTGAAAGTTTGAGAAGGCCACGAAGGCTAAGAAGGCTCAGTTCAAGAAAGAGCGCTTCATGAAGATTAACATTCTAAATCTGACGCCTGAACATCTCCTCTCTGTCCAAAAGGACATCAAAGGCCTCAATGATGAATTTGACAGGTACTATGCTGATTGGAAAGGTGCCAAAGTCTGATTTGTTAACATTGGTGACAAAGTCATCAAAGACCACAACAAAAGGGTTGTTGCTCGCTCGCAACCACAAAATCCTCAGGCAAGCACTTCCGCTCAGCTTGCTGAAGAAACTGCTAGTGCAGCTGAAGAAATTCATGCTGCTGAAGAAATTCCCAGCGCAACACCCAATGTTGCACCTGAAGAAACTGCCAGGGTGACTGCATAAGTCGTGCCTGAATAAACTGCTTCCCCTTCACCCCGTGCTCCTCCAGCAAAATCTTCAAGGGTGAAGAAAGTCACACTTCCTTCTGCATCAGAAGTGAAGAAAACAAAGCCTGTGGAGAAGGAAGCTGCGCTGAAAAGGAAGGCATCACCATCTGCTGATTCCTCAACTGTGAAGAAATCGAAGACTTTGCCAAGCTCTTAAAATGAACCAATTGATGCAACTCCTATCTCATCTGTCCCAGCCTATGAAATTGTTCCATTTGATGAAGACTGTCATCCCAAATGAAGAAGATGGAATCACTCTGCTGCTTCCTCAAAGAAGATTGATTAAGAAATAGAGGTGGAAGCAAATGTTTCAACCCCTCTGGTATCATCACCCCAGCCTCAGTTAACTGCTGAAGAGGCTGGTGTTGAAGAAATGGATGAGGATGTGTACATTGGAAATACGACTCCACTTATCAACGATAACTATTGGGAGGCTGCTCACCCCAATTCACCACCGACCACTCCTCTTGCTCAGATTCCACAGTCACCTGCCCAGACTGAAGAAATTCAAACAGGGTCTGATGGTCTGTCCACTCCTCTCATGACTGTTCCTGAAGAAATTCCAGCTGCACCAGCTAAAGAAATTCATCCCCAGACTACACATGAAGAAACTGCTACACAAGTTCCTCGGTCTGGAGAAGTTGCTGCCATGCCTAAGGAAATTGTGGGTCGCTTCAAGCCAAATCTTCAGCCGAAGCCAAAGTTGCCATTCAAAGGCACAAAGCGCCCCATATTCATCAAGGCAAATTTCTTCAACGAACACATTTTCTTCACAGGGCCAAATCCCTATGAATTTGCAAGAGTCGGACGCTCAATGTACTGGACTCCTTCACAAATGAATTTCTATGCTGCTGTACTGTTTGACAAGGACAAAGTCTTCCAGCATCATCAAATTCCTCATGTGGATATGGAGTCCATCCCCTGCTTCACTCCTGTGCTCACAGTTCTTCATGACGTCGAGATTCTACCTTTCTGTGTTGATGTTTGCGATTGGAATGAAGAGCTAATTCTTCAATTTTATTCAACCTTGCACATTTCTGGTGAAGCTTCTGATGTTAACACATGGATCCTGGATTGGATGTCTGGCAACACACACTACACTGCTCCAACAACTGAATTGCATCACTGTGTCCCAATTCCAATTCCTTCACAAGAAGCAAGATGCATCTATGATGAACCTATACTACAAAATCACATGATGTAAGTGCTGATGAAGCCTTTGGCGCCAGGCAAACCTCCAAGGACCACCTTCTTGGTGAAGGATTTGCTATATGTGCCCAGGACAATATACCGAATATTGACTAAAACCCTCAGTCCTATCAAAGGCCACAACTCTGAAGAAGAAGTTGTTGGCATCATGAAGAATTTGTTGTTCAACATCATTCATGGGATTCCCATCAATTATCACGATTTCTTCATGAGGACTTTGGCGAATATTGCTGTGTCACCATTCGAGTTGAAGCCTTATGCTCCCTGGATCATGAAATCCATCACATCAAGGTCTTCAATTCACTTTAAGGCTAACTTTCAGAATCACTTCAGTTTTCTGCCTCCAATTGAAGTCCTCAAGAAGACATTTTCTTCAGTTGATGGAAAAGGCAAAGTTGTAATTGATGAAGGCACGCGCCCATTGGATGGTCAATTTCGTAAGGCTGCCAATGATGACTCTGCCACCCAAGATTCTACCGCAAAAGCCTTAGCTCAAAATCCTCAAGCCTCTGCCCCTCGTGTGATGACCGATCGTGAGCTTCTTCTAAGTCTTCATCAGAAGGTTGATCATAATCACAAGTAGGTCAAACGTCAGTTCAAATCAATTCTTCAGAACATGACTGTGACGTAGAACTCAGTGAGGAAAAATCATTATTATGTGCATGAAATCCTCAAACGCTCCTGGGCCATCCTATCACACCTCAAGACTCCTGAAGAACTCAATGAGATGGATCTTCAGCAAAACTTTGACTGGTCTCATCTTCCTGAGCAGAAATTCAAGAAGGTCAAAGTCCCTCTGCTCGTCACAAGTTCATATTCTTCATCACGCGAGACGGATGAAGCTGAAGACATTGAAGATACTGCTGAAGGCCCTACCCCACCAACCGACCCCGACAACGCTGGCGCTCCACCACCTTCAAGATGAAATTCTTTAGGGGCGTTAGTCCTCAATTTTGTCCCGTTTGGTCAATTGATGATAAAGTGGCAGAAATTTGAGTTAGTCTTCAAGCGGGTCTCTTTATATGGGCTATTTTTGTTTAAATTACAACTCTCGTTCTTCTGAAGTGTTCATTTGACGAGTTGTAAACTTAAGTCCGATGGTGGTCTGACGCTTTTGAACTGCTTTCCGCATGCTTATTTCCTCAAGTACCTTAATGCACGCATGCTGAATTTCGTCAGACACCATTTTCCATAATGCATTTCAATTTCCTTATGATATATGTTAAATGCGTGTATGGATTACAAGATATAGGGGGAGATCTCCAAGATTTTATCCTGCCATGTGCATTTGCAGTCCAAAGCAAATTCCTCAAATATGCACATCTTCAGGGGGAGTTCCTCTATATCTTGCAATCAAATTCCTCAAACTCAGTACTTACACTTCATATGTTTATCCCCGTTGAAAACTTAACCTATTTGTCATCAAACACCAAAAAGGGGGAGATTGTAAGTGCATCTAGTGCCCCTTAGTGATTTTGGTGTATTGAAGACTTATAGGTTAAGGGACTAATATGTGTGTGAGTGTACACAGGCTCTATAAGTCGCTGAGGAGTTTGTTATATACGAAGAATGTTGACCCCTAAATATGAATGTCTTCAGCTGAAGACTTTGATATTCCCTGAAGATTTTGAAGAATGAAGAAATTGGTGTGACCTTGAAGATATTGATACAAGGACTATGAAGCGTGAAGACTTTTGTTTTCGTGGTTTCATTTCCTTTCTTTGAGTCATAGGAAACACCGTACTGTTAAAGGGGGTCGAGGTAATACTAAGGAAGAATTTCCATGTGGTGCTCATCTCAAAAGCCTCAACATAACCAATCATTCGAGTGAAGCCTTTGGAAATCTCTTACAGCTCAGTCAAGTTCTTCAGTGACAGAGACGATGTTCTTCTAGTCTCTGAGGAAATTGGTCTAACTAAGGAATTAGGATTTCGCCAGTGCGAATTGCCTACCGTGAGGAATATGATAAGCCTTGAGGAATTTGACAGTTCAAATTCCGACCATTACTGTGCTTTGCGCCAGCTGTCCAGATATCTTATCCACATAATGGTCATATCATTGGGGGGCATTTATGTCTTATCATGTCGAGTTGCACCCTGGCTATAAATAGACGCCCCCTTCAACCACTAGCTGGTTGGCTGCTCCGAGAGAGACTGACACTTGTCATTTGAGAGCAACCCATCCTCTGAGGACTTTGAGTGAAAATCACCAGTGAGGAAAAACCCAAAACTCAAACCACCAAAACCTAAAGTGATTGAGCATTACTGAAGAGATTGTTCCTGTGTGGAACCGACGCTTTTTACCTTTTAAGACTGTGTATCTTCCAGACGGTTAGGCGTCATGATCTAGATCATCCAACAGTCAATTGTGGATCGCGAGGTGACCGAGTTTGTGAGGGTTTGGAAGTCTACCCTGAAGACTTACCACGACTGATGGCCGAGGTTTGTGTGACCTTATCTCAAGGAGAATACGGTAAGGACTGTGTGTCCTGGGACTGTGTGTCCTTTGGTTTAAATACCAAGCCGCTCCGAACCATACATATGACTGTCACAGCAGTTGGAAGTGGGTCATCAAATCCTTGTCTTCATCGAGCTTCTAGTTATATTTCCTCAACCCTTTCATTTCCTCGAAGTACTTGTTGATGAAACTGATCGTTACTGTTTGAAGAATTTGACTGAAGACTTTCTCAATTTCCTCATCTCAAATTCTTCAGTCACTTTATTTTCTTCCTGCTTATCCTGTTCACGCTATTCATGTTTTGGGTATGTTTCATTTCATCATGATGACTATGCTATAGTTATGTTTCACATGCACTTGAGTACTTATTCCACTGCTAGTATTTTGTCACTTTCACTCCTTCTTGGTACTTCCTCGGTGACGAATTTATAAAAATCGCCTATTTAGCCCCCCTCTAGTCGATATAACGCACTTTCACTCCTTCTTGGTACCTAAGAACACAAAGTGTCTCCTTTTGAGGTAGTATCCAAGTTCCATTGATATCCATGGGTATCTCAAAGAGGAGGGAGTTCACCTTTGTTTCTATGGCACGCACTCGAGCTCTAGTCATAGGTCCACTTGGTGCTTGTAGTGGTGGAGTAGAGTCCATGGGGATGATGTTGGGATGCTCCGCATCATCTCCCCCCCCCCCCTTGGGGAAGATCCGTCCTCAGATCAAGATCTTCATCACCAAGGAAATGGGAATGGTCCTTGACGTTGAAGATGTCGCTCACATTGTACTTGTCGTGTGGAATGTCGATCTTGTAGGCATGTTGTTGTAGCGTGCCAACACCTTGAAGGGTCTGTCTGCTCGAGGAAGTAGCTTCGACTTGTGCTCGGTGGGGAAGCGATCCTTGCGAAGGTGTAGCTATACAAGATCACCGGTCTTGAACACCATGGGGTGCTTGTTGAGGTCGCGCTTGTTGGTGACGCGTTCCACTTGTCGTTCGATCGTGCACCTTGTATCTTCACGCATCCGCTTGATGTAACTTTTCCTTGCACTTGCGTCCATGTTGATGCGCTCTTGTAGTGGTAGGGGAAGGATGTCCAATGGGGACAACAGATTGAAGCCGTAGACAACTTCAAAAGGAGACTTGCCGGTGGTGGAGTGTCGCATGCGATTGTAAGCGTACTCGGCGATGGGAAGTCATTCTTCCCGTTCCTTGATGTTCTTCTTGATCAACACGTGTAGTAGAGTAGATAGTGTCTGGTTCGTCACCTCCGTTTGGCCATCGGTTTGTGGATGATATGCCGAAGAGAATAGAAGCTTGATTCCGAGCTTGGCGCAAAGAGTCTTCCAAAAGTAGCTTAGGAACTTGACGTCGCGATCTGAGACAATGGTCTTGGGGACGCAATGTAGTCGTAAGATGTCCCTACAAAAGAGATTTGCAACATGTGAAGCATCGTCGATCTTATGGCATGGAATCAAATGAGCCATCTTGGAAAAGCGATCCACAATGACAAAAACGGAATCATGGCCATTTTTAGTCCTTGGCAAACAAAGCACAAAATCCATACTAATGTCTTCCCAAGGTTAGAAAGGTATATGAAGAGGGATGTAAAGAACATGGGATTGAGCTTTAGACTTAGCTTTGCGACATGTAGAGCATCGGTTCGTGAAGCGTGCAACATCACGGAACATCTTTGGCCGAAAGTACTTGTTGGATAGTATGGCATAAGTCTTGTCGCGTCCAAAGTGACCAATAAGTCCTCCACCGCGAGCCTCTTGCAAAAGCAACAAACGAAGAGAAGACTCGGGTATACAAAGTTTGTTAGCACGCATAAGATAGCCATCTTTCATATAGTACGTCTCCCAACAAGGTTTCACTTGGCATTTAGCATATGGAGTAGAAAAGGAAGCATCATGCTCATACAAGTCTTTGATATGCTCAAAACCAATGACATTCAATTCAAGTTGAGTAACTAGCATGCATTTGCAGGAAAGAGCATCCGCCACAACGTTTTCTTTACCCTTAATGTATTGGATGACATAAGAAAAAGACTCAATAAATTCACTCCATTTAGCATGCCGTTTGTTCAACTTAGTTTGACCCTTAAGGTACTTGAGAGTTTCATGATCGGTATGAATAACAAACTCAGGAGGACGCAAATAATGTTCCCAAACATGTAAAACTCTCACCAAAGCATACGATCCTTTATCATAGATGGGATAGTTAAGTTGAGCGCCGAAAAGTTTTTCACTAAAATATGTAATTGGGCACTTCTCTTGCATCAGCACACCACCTATTCCATTACCACTAGCGTCACAATGCACTTCAAATGTTTTATCAAAGTTGGGCAAAGCATGAGTAAGAAAATTCTTAATTTCATGGAATGCGGTGTCTTGGGAAGGTCCCCAAATAAATGGTGCATTCTTCTTACTCAAAGCATGTAGAGGAGATGCAATAGTGCTAAAGTCCTTGACAAAACATCGATAGAAACCGGCTAGTCCTAGGAAACTACGCACTTGTTGCAAATTTGTGGGTGTAGGCCAAGTTTTAATAGCATCAATTTTAGTTTCATCAACATGTACACCCTTAGAAGATACCACAAATCCTAGGAAAACGACCTTGTCAACACCAAAAGTGCATTTCTCCATGTTTGCATAAAGTTGTTCTTTCCTAAGAATTTGCAAGACTTCTAAAACAAGAATGTCATCAAAATAGTCCACAACACAATATCCAATTAGGGGTCGCAAAACATAATGCATAACACGCATAAAAGTACCTGGTGCCTCGGATAAGCCCATGGGATTCACTAACCATTCATAGAGACAAAACATAGTTTTGAAAGCCGTTTTCCACTCATCACCCTCTTGTATGCGTATTTGGTAATAACCACTTTTTAAGTCAATTTTGGAAAATATAGTGGCACCACTAAGTTCATCTAGAATATCATCTAGGCGAGGAATGGGGTGACGATAACGAATGGTAATAGCGTTGATAGGACGGCAATCGGAACACATGCGCATACTACCATCTTGCTTAGGTACTAGTATCACCGGAACCGCATAAGGACTCAAACTCTCACGTACATGCCCTTTATCTAGGAGTTTGTGGACTTTCCTTTGTTTCTTTGGGGTTGACGCGGTAGGGTGCCTTGTTAGGAAGCGGTGCTCCGGGGATGAGGTCGATGCGGTGTTTGATTCCTCGTTTTGGTGGTAGTCCCGGAGGTAGCTCATCGGGGAAAACATCATGGAATTCCTGCAACAATTTTGATAACACAAGAGGAAGATGTTGTGAAGGGTTAGTTCATACGACGTCATCTTTGCACACAAGTACATAGAGAAGAACGATCGATGGGCTCTCACTCACAACCCTCATATCTCTTTTGGTGGCTAAAAGAACTATATCTCTCATGTCCCGCATCGTGGAGTCGCTCATTTTTGGCTTGTGGCACTCACTCTATTTGAGGTGGGTCACTCTGTCACTTTTATCTCCACGATGGGATGAAGCGTGTTTGTCGGCAATGACTTGACTTGGAGTCATTGGTCGGAGCACATATTGCTTGCCCTTCATCTTGAAGCTATAGTGATTATTCCGACCGTTGTGGATGACGCCACGGTCGAATTGCCAAGGTCTACCAAGTAGAAGGTGGCAAACGGACATGGGAACCACGTCACACCCCAAAGTGTCTTCATAAGCGCCTATCTTGAAGGAAACTTCCACGGTGTGTTCAATTTGGAGGGTGCCGGAATCACTTAGCGATTGGACCTTGTAGGGGCAAGGGTGCATCTTCTTGACCAATTGTAGCTTGGAACAAAGGTCCTCACTTGCCAAATTGTGGTAACTTCCGCCGTCGATGATGACCTTGACGGATTTTCCTTGGATGCCCGCCTTGGTGTGGAAGATGTGGTAACGTTGGTCCTCGTCTTCTTGTTGTTGAAGCGTCAAAACCTTGGAGACAACGAGTGCGGTGCTCGGATCGTTGTCGCAAAAGATTTGTGAATCTTCATCTTCATTGACTTGACGAAGCATGGCCACGTGCTCCAATGCTTCCATCTCACCGTCACTCATAGAATCATAGGTGCCATCGTCTTGAAGGATCATGGTGCATTTTGTTGGACACTCATAGGTCTTGTGGCCTTGGCCTTGGCATGTGAAACACTTGATGGAACTTGTCTTGGCGGTAGCATCCGGTGTTGGTGTAGAGGATGAGGCTCTTGATTTGTAGTTGCTTGTAGTAGGGCGGCTTGATGAAGGCGTCTTGTCCTTGTAGCTTGACTTGTTGCCGGTAGGTGTTGTAGTTTTTGTAGTCGGTGTCGTTGTTGTCGTAGTAGCTTGAGCACTTGAAACGTAGGTCTTGGAGGAGAACTTGGAGTATTTGTTGTCATCTTGCACTTGGCGTTCCACCTTGGTCGCTTGATGTATGAGCTCAAGTAGGTTGAAGTATGGTTGGAAGTCCACGATTTTCTTGACTTGGTAGTTGAGGCCATTTAAGAAGCGCCCCATTGTTTGCTCGTCATGTTCCTTGACATTGGCTCGGATCATTGCAATTTCCATCTCTTGATAGTACTCTTCTACCGACTTGGTGGCTTGCTTGAGTTGTTGTAGCTTCCTGAAGAGATCCCGGTTGTAGTGTGTAGGCACAAAACGAGCTCTCATGATATCCTTCATTTGGGCCCAAGTGTTGATAGGAGGTTCACCTCTCTCTCTTCTTCGTTCAATCACTTGTTCCCAACAAATGAGAACGTAGTCTTGGAACTCGAGTGAAGCCATGGCTATCTTCATTATCTTCATAATAGTTGTGGAGGCAAAAAATCTTGTCAACCTTGATAGGTAATCTTCGGGATCATTGCTTCCGGAAAACTTTGGCATCGTGAACTTGAGCTTGCCGAAGCGTTGTTCATCGTTTTGGTGGTGATGCCGAAATCCTTGTCCTGGAGGTGGATCCTCATTGTCTTGGGCGTGTTGACGTTGTTCTTGGCCTTGCTCGTCTTCATGTTCGGGTTCGTCCTGATGACCTTGAGGGCGGTGACGAGGTGGACGCACTCGGTTGCGCCTTTCTTGGTGCTCCTCTTGGCGATTGGCTTCTTCTTCTCGCGCGCGACAAAGTTCCTCTTGTTCTTGATGTGCTTGACGGTTGCGCTCCTCCAAAGCACGAGTAGCATCACGGAGTGCACGTTGGGCTTCGAGCGCTTGTTCTTCGCGTTGACGTAGATCCTCTTTGCGGCGTTCTTGTTGTCGCTCTTGTTCCAATGCTTCTTGTTCTTGTTGTTGGCGTCGAGCATGCTCGCGAAGTCGATCTTGTAGTCTATTGCCATGGAAAGGATTATCCGAAGCTTGACGTTGGCGGCCTTGGTGTGAACTTGGACCGGTGGTCGAGGTGGACTCTCACCGGAAGAGTACTCCGATGAGTGACGACTTGAGTGGCGCCGTCCGGAGGATGTAGATGTAGAAGAAGCACGTGTGACCATCAAGGCACGAATTTCCTCCATTTGGCTTGAGAGCTTGGTGTCGAGGTGGTCCCTTGTTCGCACTTCGGATTCACGTACGTCGGTGGTGAGTTGCTCGATGTGGTTGTTCAAGACGTCATGCAATTGGCGCATTGCCTTTTGCGCGCCGAAGAATTGCATTTTGTTGATGTAGGTGGTTCCGTTGTTGTCGGTGTCGAAACCGGCGGATCTCGGGTAGGGGGTCCCGAACTGTGAATCTAGGAACGATGGTAACAAGGGACGAAGGGGACGGTGCTTACCCAGGTTCGGGCCCTCGTGAGGAGGTAAAACCCTACGTCCTGCTTGATTATATTGATGAATGAGATGGTTACAAAGTTGATCTACCTCGAGATCAAAAGAGCTAAACCCTAATGAGTTGAGTCCTCTACGAACTAAGACCCCTGGTTTATATAGACACCAGGGGTCCCTTGGGTTACAAATGGTTGGTTTCCATCCGGGCATAGATACGCCCGTCCTTTCTTGGAGGACACACCAAGTCTTCAGAATATTCCCCGTAAGCCTAGGGTCATTTCGCAGCCCGGCCTTCCCGAAGATGCCATAAGGCGGCCCATCGGGCCAGACTATAAGAGATAAGTCAGCGGCCCGAGGACCCCTTAATCCTGAACTCCCTTAGTAGCCCCCGAACTAGCCTCCAATGCCGATCTTTAGGACATCAGCTGTTCCGCACGTCCAGAGTGTTCGGCTTGCGGGGCGAGTTCTTTTGTTCCTTTCATGCTTCGGCAATCCTTAGCTCGGCCGCCGATGACACCTCTCTGTCCGAACATACCTTGCTTTAACCTTGAAAGCCAAACGCCCGAGTGTGAATAGTACCCCCTGACAACTTTCCTGACAAAAGGCTCAGACGGGTCGTGGCCATTCAACAAGTTACAAAAACTCGATTCACGGTTCGAGGCCGCCTTTTTATTGGCACGTTCAATCGTTGTGAAGATCGTGCTCCATTTTTTACGGGATATGATCAATGATCTGGGCTATCCCACGCGTGCATAATGTGGCGGTCGCTTCGGGAACTGGCATAGCTCATGGAGCAGTAAGGGGATGCTTGGTGTTACGGCCTTCCATAAAAGGGGAAAAGCACCTTCACCGTCCTTCCACGCTCCCCACACTTGCTTTCTCCAACCATCCTCGCTCCTAGCGCGCAGATCTAATCCTTCGCCAGCCCTTCCTACAACATCCCCTTCTTCTTCCCCGGGCACGACCATGGCTGGTTCGGGCTCGCAAGGCAAGTGGGAGGCGTCTAATAACCCACAAGTATAGGGGATTGCAACAGTTTTCGAGGGTAGAGTATTCAACCCAAATTTATAGATTAGACACAAGGGGAGCCAAAGAATATTTGAGAGTATTAGCAGCTGAGTTGTCAATTCAACCACACCTGGAGATTAAATATCTGTAGCAGAGTGATCAGTAGCACAGTAGTATGATAGTTTGATAGCAGTAGTAACAGTAACAGTAACGGTAGCAGTGATAGCAATAGTTTTGTAGCAGTTGGAACATTAGCAGAAGCGGTAGTAACTTAGCAAGAACAATTAGTGGAAAACTCGTAGGCACTGGATCGGTGAAATCGTTGGATGATATTCATCATGTAACAGTCATAACCTAGGGCGATACAGAACTAGCTCCAGTTCATAAATGTAATGTAGGCATGTATTCCGTAAATAGTCATACGTGGTTATGGAAAAGAACTTGCATGACATCTTTTGTCCTACCCTCCCGTGGCAGCGGGGTCCATAAGGAAACTAAGGGATATTAAGGCCTCCTTTTAATAGAGAACCGGAACAAAGCATTAACACACGGTGAATACATGAACTCCTCAAACTATGGTCATCACCGGAAAGTATCCCAAATATTGTCACTATGGGGTTTACGGATCATAACAGGTAATAGGTGCATATGACTAGGCAAGATCGGATCAAGAACATAGATATAATGGTGATAACATAAACGGTTCAGATCTGAAATCATGGCACTCGGGCCCTAGTGACAAGCATTAGGCATAGAAAAGTCATAGCAACATCAATCTCAGAACATAATGGATACTAGGGATCAAGCCCTAACAAAACTAACTCGATTACATGATGAATCCCATCCAACTCCTCACCGACCAGCAAGCCTACGAAGGAATTACTCACTCCCGATGGGGAGCATCATGGAATTGGCGATGGAGAAGGGTTGGTGATGACGAAGACCGAAGATTCCCCTATCCGGAGCCCCAAACGGGCTCCAGATCTGGCCTCCCGATGAAGAACAGGAGGTGGCGGCGGCTCCGTATCGTAAAACGCGACAAAACTTTCTCCCTAATTTTTTTCTCCGAAAATAGGAATTTATAGCGGCGGAATTAGGGTCAGTGAGGCCACGAGGTGGGCACAACCCACTAGGGCGCGCCAGGGGGGCTGGCGCGCCCTGGTGTCTTGTGCCCAGCCAGGGCCCCCCTCCGGTGGTTCTTAGCTCTAGTATTTTTTATTTATTGTAAAATAATTCTCCAAAAAGTTTCGTCCAGTTCTGAGAACTTTTATTTCTGCACAAAAACAACACCATGGTAGTTCTGCTGAAAACAGCGTTAGTCCGGGTTAATTTCATTCAAATCATGCAAATTAGAGTCCAAAACAAGGGCAAAAGTGTGAGGAAAAGTAGATACGACGGAGACGTATCAACTCCCCCAAGCTTAACCCATTGCTTGTCCTCAAGCAATTCAGTTGACAAACTAAAAGTGATAAAGAAAAACTTTTATGAACTCTTTTGTTCTTGTTTACATATATATGCTTAAGTAGCACCCAGGTTTTCAGCAAAGATTATGACCAACCATGCCAACAATAACTCTTAGAAATTATATTAACTCATATCAATAACATAAGCAACTAGCGAGCAATAATAAGATATCTCAAATGCCAACAGTTTGTCAAAACAATCATGATACAATATGACAATAGTGGTATCTTGCTAGTCCTTTCTGAGACCGCAACACAAAATGCAGAGCACCTCCAAAGTTCAAGCAGCGACTAAACATTGTAATTTATGGTAGAAAAGATCCAGTCATGCTGCACCCAACATCAACTATACACAATGCATGAGGATGACAATAGTGCTCTCACGTCTGGCGCTTATTTGAGAAGGTGATGACTCAACATAAAAGTAAATAGATAATCCCTTCGCAGAGGGGAGCATAGATTTGCAGAGGTGCCAGAGCTCAAAGCTTAAAATAGAGATAGATATAATTTTGGGAGGTGCACCCTTCCTGTCAACGTCACGACCAAGAGTATCAATATCTTCCATGCTAAACAAATTAGCGGCGGTTCCCAAGCGATAAAAGTAAAGGTTTACTCCCCCTCCACCAACAATTACACTCCACGGCTAGCCGCATCCACGGGTACCGTCCAAACCAACAACATTCCTGGGGGAGTTTTGTTTAATTATTTTTGATTTTTGATTTCGGGACTGGGAATCCCTATTACTGCCACTCTCGTGTAAGGACAAGTGAATAAACACTCATCATGAGAATAACCCGCTTAGCATGGAAGATACTGACCGCCCCCTGTCGCTCCATGAGCGGTCCAGGCACACAAAACAGATGTTCATTTGAATTTTTAGAGATGGCACATACAAATTTACTTTGGAACGGCAGGGTAATACCGCATATAGGTAGATATAGTGGACTCATCTGGAATAACTTTGGTTTAAAGATTTTGATGCACAAGCAGTATTCCCGCTTAGTACAGGTGAAGGCCAGCAAATAGATTGAGAAGCGGCCAGCTAGAGAGCGAAAACGGTCATGAACATGCATTACATATAATAAACATTGACTACTAGCATGAGTAGGATATGGACACCATGATCATAAATATCATGAAGGCTTTGTTGGTTTTGATTCAACTACATGCGTGAGCATGTGCCAAGTCAAGCCACTTGAAACATTCAGAGGAGGATACCATATCATCATACCACATCACAACCATTTTAATGCATGTTGACATCCAAGATAAATCATTATCCACTCCTAGCTACTTAAGCATGGCATGAACAACTATAATCTCTAATGGTCATAGCCAACATGTTTGATCATAATATGCTGAGTCAAGGATACTAGGTTAAACATATTTACAAAAACAAAAACAAGTTGAGTTCATACTCGCTTTTCTCTGCCACAGTCAATTCATCAAATATCGTCATCATTGCCTTTCACTTGCACAACTGAATGATAAGAAAATAATAATAGTGCAAGAATGTCGTGGACTAAGCTGGAATCTGCAACATTTTATTCAAGAGGAGAAGACAAGGTAAAATGGGCTCTTTGTTAGATTAACAATGATACATATGAGAACCACTCAACATTTTCATCGTGTTCTTCTCCTTGGTACGACTCAAACGAAAAGAAAAGAATTTTAGAGAAACACACTGAAATATTTTTGGAGTTTTTGATTTTTCTTGAAGAAAGAAAATTAAAGAGGAAAAACAAAAACGAGAAAAACTATTTACACGGGAAAGCTCCCAACAAGCAAAAGAAGAAATGAGAAATCTTTTTGGGTTTTCTTTTAATACTACAATTAAACTAAGCTAGAAAGAAAAACCGAAAAGAAGTAGGAAATATTTTTGGATTTTCTCAAAGTTTTTCAAACACACAAGAAGAAAGCGAGAAAACAAATCTAGCGCGGATATTACAATGAAAATGTATGAACACCGACAATTGGAATGAAATCTGTGAACATGAATGTAATGTCGGTGGAAATACGTACTCCCCCAAGCTTAGGCTTTTGGCCTAGCCAGGTAATCACCATCCGTAGAAACCATATGGTCCCAAGTCAAAGTGAGGTGGAGGCGGCACCTGAGCGTCCCACCCCTGGGGCTCCTCCTCGCCAGCTGCTAGGTTGTTCCGGTAGACTGTAATGTCATCTGGCATGATCATGTATCCGTTCCTGGCAATAGAATCAAACAGAGCAGGTGTAGGTAACAGAATAACATCACGGGTTTCGACGCTGAACACTAAGTTGTAGCGAATGTTATGGAAAGAATCAATTGCTTCAAGAAATTGGTGATCTTGCAACGACTTGTGGTCCAGGTAAACTTGGGACAAGAGATAATCATGTGGGCGAATCTGAACATTAAAGTGTCTCGCTAAGCGATAGCATAAATACCACCATGTATCGTTCCCTTAGTTCTGTTAAGGTGTAACCGACGAGCAATAATAGCCCCCATACTAAAGGTGTGATCATCATAAAGTGCACGGCGTAAAATAGCAAGGTCAGGGGCACTGAGTGCGCCGACCTACTCCCTAGCAGTTAAACACTTAGTGATGACCAAAGCAAAGTAATGCACTGAGGGAAACTGCAAACTGGTAGCAGTAGCGTTTGACACACCTCTATCTTCACCCACTGTTAAAGTGAGGAGAAAATCCTCAAACTCCGATGGTCTAGGTTCTCTCAATTCCCCATCAGAAGGGATCAAGCATATGTTGCAGAAGTCAGTTAGCGGCATTTTGTAAGTTTCAGCGTAAATATTAAACTGCACTTCAGGAGGATTATTCTTTCTCAAAAAATGAAAACCTTGCACAAAGGAATTTGTAAGGATGTGATATTGGTCATACTTAGCTGCGAGGAACTCGGTCAACCCAGTGTTTGCAATAAACTGAGCGAACTCTTGATGGAGTCCGGCCTCCTCCAAGAAGGCATCATGCGGCCATTCACACGGCCGCACCTCCGCCCTTCTTGGGGTGTGAAGGTCATTGTCCGATGATTCCCCAATGACTCCTTTGGCATTTTTCTTGGAGGAAAACTTCCTAAAGAAATCCATCTTATTCCTATAAAAATTCTGAAAAAATTTAGTCCACAAAATTTTTGTCAACAAAACTTTGTAAGATTAATAGCAACTACTCCTAAGCATGCATAGAGGCCATATTAAGCATTCAAACTACTTAGAACTCTAAGAATTCAACATGCAAGCTCATCTACAGCAGCACCAAGAGTAGCTAATTACACTAAAAATAACCCACTAAATCAAAAACTAATTGGAGCAATGGAGGAGTCACATACCAAGTGGCAATCCCTCCAAACAGTTTCAGAAACGGAGCTTCGAGCTAAGAGATCGAAATCCGCGGGTTTGAGAGCAAGAACACAGGAACAGTGGCTGTGGTGATTTTTTTCTGGAGGTAGGTGATGAAGTGGGCTAAGGGAATAAGTGAGGGGGCCCACGTGGGGGCCACAACCCACCAGGGCGCGCCTGGGGGTGCTGGCGCGCCCTGGTGTCTTGTGGGCACCAGGTGCACCCCCCTCTGGTATTATTTGCACCAGAAATTCAGAAATATTTGGAAAAAATCGTATTAAATTTTTAGGACATTCTGAGAAGTTTTATTTTTGGGTCATTTTTTTATTGCACGGTGAAAACAGAAAACAGGATAATCATGGCATTTTATTTTATTTGACTAACTAAAACAGAAAATAAAAGGTGGGAGCACAGAGTTGTGCCTACTATATTCATCGACTTCATACCTCTCAAAAATGATCCATTAATAAGGTTGATCAAGTCTTATTAACAACCACTTCCGATTAGCATGAAACCGAAGAACTTTCGTAAAACACTAAGTTACCTCAATGGGGATGTGCATATCCCCTACAATAAGTATATCATATTTCTTTTTGGCAGGAGGTAGAGGTAATTGAAAACTTCCAATGGTGATGGTCGGAGATTCTTCAATAACGTTTATATCATTCACTTGGAATTGTTCTTCGAAAAGTGCACCGTATGCTCATTACCATTGATATGAAAAGTGACTTTGCTTTTATTGCAATCAATAACAGCCCCTGCAGTATTCAAAATGGTCTACCGAGGATAATCGACATGTTGTCATCCTCGGGCATCTCAAGAATAACAAAGTCTGTTAAGATAGTAACATTCGCAACAACAACGGGCACATCCTCACAAATACCGATAGGTATGACGGTTGATTTGTCAGCCATTTGCAATGATATTTTGGTAGGTGTGATTTCATTCAAATCAAGTCTGTTATATAAGGAGAGGCATAACACTAACACCGGCTCCCAAGTCACACAAAGCAGTTTTGACATAGTTTCTTTTAATGGAGCAAGGTATACTTGGTATTCCCGGATCTCCAAGTTTTTTAGGTACTCCATCCTTAAAAGAATAATTAGGAAGCATGGTGGAGATTTCAGCTTCAGGTATCTTTCTTTTATTAGTGATGATGTCTTTCATATACTTTGCATAGGAGGCCATCTTTAAAATATCAGTTAAGCGGGTACGCAAAAGACTGGCCTAATCATTTCAGCAAAGCGCTCAAATTCTTCATCATCCTTTTTCTTAGACGGTTTAGGTGGAAAGGGCATGGGTTTCTGAACCCATGGCTCTCTTTCCTTACCATGTTTCCTAGCCACAAAGTCCCTTTTATCATAACGTTTATTTTTAGATTGTGGGTTATCAAGATCAAGAGCAGGCTCTATTTCAACATCATGATCTGGTTCTTTATCATTATTAGGTTGAGCATCTTCATGAACATCATCATTATCATTTTCATTATCACTAGGTGAATGTTCATTACCAGACTGAGTTTCAGCATCGGAAATAGAGACATCATTATTATCAGGAGGTTTTTGTATCTCAGGTTCACTAGAGGTATGCAAAGTCCTATCATTTTTCTTTTTCTTTTTCTTTCTAGAAGGACTAGGTACATCAGTATTAATTCTCTAAGAGTCTTGTTCAATTCTTTTAGGATGACCCTCGGGATAAAGTGGTTCTTGGGTCATTCTACCTCCTCTAGTTACTAATCTAGCAGCAAAATCATTCATATTATTATTCATTTCATCAAGTAATTCCTTTTGAGACTTAGCAACTTGTTCTAACTGAGTTTGAACCATGGAGGCATGCTTTCCTACACCTCTAACATCATTACTGTTTCTAAATAGCAAGTCACTCAAGCGAGCAATCATATCAGAATTATATTTCAACTGTTTCAGGATATGTCCATTGAAATGATCTTGCTTCATAATATAGTTGTCAAACTCATATAAGCACTGACTAGGATGTTTATTGTAAGGGATATCACTTTCATCAAACTTTAATAAAGAATTTACCTCTACCACCTGTGGAGGTGGTGGTGTGTCAAGGCCATGTATTTCTTCAATAGGTGGCAAATTCTTAACATCCTCAGCTTTAATACCTTTTTCCTTTCATAGATTTCTTTGCCTCTTGCATATCTTCAGGACTGATAAATAAGATACCCCTCTTCTTCGGAGTGGGTTTAGGTGGTGGTTCAGGAAGGGTCCAATCATCATAATTCTTCAATATGTTATTCAATAATTCCTCAGCTTGTTCATGATGAGAACTGGGGTCCGATCTTTCGATGAGAGTGGGGATAACTACGATTTTGTGGGACTCGACCCTCACGATCCGGCTACCAACCGTACAGGGAGACCCGTACACGACTGATATCCACGGCGATCGCTGAACCAACTCCACGGTGTTATCGACCGAGCCAACGGCGCGATCGACCTATCCACAAAGGATTTTTCCTGCAAGCAAATCGAAGAACATGGAAGAAAAAAATAGCCAAGCAATCTGAAATTGCGAATATGCTAGATGAATAGATCTCACAATATGGTGTTCCGATAGGATGTCTTGACGGTCGCACAAGCCGCTACGAGCGAAGACAAATAAAAGTAGCAATAGCTAAACTTCTCTAAAACAAAACCCGAGTCTAAACCCTAAATATAATCGACTATATATAAGTAGTCGAGATCCTCTCGCGCAAGACAACACCGGAGTCCAAGTATATTTCGGCGTGCACGGCAGCAGTAATTGTTGTTGGAGGCTCGTGGTGCCTGGCCCGCCTTGGCCCACCATGTTGGACGCCGCATGCTCATAGACGGTTTGGACTGTCTGACTCCTGCCTCTCGTAAATACACATGTATATGGCCTCCATCAAATATACATGCATGAAACGATCCTCTCCTATGCATGCACACATGCAAAGATCCACGCCTGGAGCATGCATGGTGCACCAAATCATCCCTCGGCACACACACAAGCATGTACGTATACTCAAGCAACCATATCTTGAAACGTAGTTTGTATAATTCTTCGACAATTCTGCGTGAAAGAAATAGAGATGTAGTAATTTTGTCTTTCATAATAAAATAACACATTTTATAAATACTACTAGAATTCACCTGTAAAATATATATGCGTGCAGACTTTTTGGTCGAATGTGAGGTATTCATGTCCACATCATCCTCCCTTTCTTGAAAACAAAGCCGTCCTCGGCTTTCACCTATCTGGAACGCATCATAGAGCAAAGCAAAAATAGATGCAACATATATAGGCCTTTCCAAAAGCGTTAGCTGTAAATTTGTAATTGCATTATTATGAATATCATGATGATTTTTCTCAAGTCGGAGCATAACATTTTGAATATCATGATAAGTGTTGTCCCACACAGAGTCTATATATGAATTATTGGGACACAAATAAACTATCTGAGCATGCGGTATGTCTAGTTCAGAAGTTGGAACACTCAACGGAAAAAATTCAGAATTGATAGCAAGCATACTATGCGTAGCATGATCCATTGATTTAGCTTTCACATCATTTATTATTTTATCGGGGGTCATTGGAAACAAGTTAATGGTTTTCCCTTCAAACACAAGAGTGTATGAATTTGTTCTACCATGATGGGTAACACTATTATCATATTGCCAAGGTCGACCTAACAATAAAGAACAAGCTTGCATATGTACGACATCGCAGTCAACATAATCATGATACGAACCAAGTGTAAAATGAACTCTCACACGACATGTTACCCTTAACTTACCACAGTCGTTGAACCATTAGATGTAATATGGATGGGGGTGTCTCGTAGTGGTGAGGCAAAGCTTCTCTACCATCTCTATACTCGCCAAATTATTGCAGCTTCCACCATCAATGATTACACGAACAGAATGCCCTTTGACAACAAACTTAGTTTGAAAAAGTTTATGACGTTGAGGCACCTCAGCATGCCCCACGTGGGCACTTAGTACTCGCATGGTTACAAGACTTGGGTATTGATCTGCCATGTCAGCATGGCAATGTATCTCCTCCATGTCATATGCCTTAGTGTCACCTGCATTATTAGTGGCAAGCATAGCACGTGTATCGTCATCCAAATCACTACCTGAGGAGTACTCACCATCTTCCCGCACAATGAATGTACGTTTATTTGGGCAGTCCTTCATCAAGTCCCCTCCACCTTTGCATATATGACACTTCATGTCCCTTGTGCGTCCAGACGAAGTGGTGGGTACTAGAGAAATTGCTTTCGAAGCCTCAGAGGATTGTGGAGCTGATTCTGAACTTGTTGGATGTGCACCATTGTTCAAGATAGGTGGTGTTGCCACAGTTGTGGACGGAACAGTGGGAGAAGGTGTCCATGATGAGCGACGACCTGTAGAAAAGTTACCTCGTCCCTTGTTGTAGCGTCCCTGTACTTCCCTTTCAGCTTTACAAGCAAAATGAAACAAACGAGTAACAGAATTGTACTCCTTGTAGTCCAGTATATCCTGAATATCACGATTCAAACCACCTAAAAATCTAGCCATCATAGCATCGTCGGTTTCAACTACTCCACATCGCATTAAGCCAGTTTGCAATTCTTGATAATAATCCTCTACAGAACTACTACCTTGTTTTAAACGTTGCAATTCATTCAGTTTGTCACGAGCATAATATGAAGGAACATAACGTTGTCGCATAGCTCGTTTTAAAGCATCCCAAGTAGTAGGTATATTGTTTGCGTTAACACGGCAATATTCACTCCACCAAATAGAAGCAAAGTTTGTAAATTCACTAGTGGCTGCCCTAACTCTTTGGTTCTCGGGAATATCATGACATGCAAATTTTTGTTCAACTGAAAGTTCCCAATCAAGATAAACATCTGGATCATATTTACCATTGTAAGCAGGCATAGTAAATTTAATTTTAGCACTAGAGTGTCCATGATCTCTAACATCATACCTGTGTGGATCTCGTGCCATACCTTGACGGTTGAAACGTAGATGTCTATGAGCACGGTCATTGTGGCGGTTGACCATTTGGTCATCTTCGGTGTCAGCATAATAATCCCCGTAGTTGTCCCCATGTTCCTCGTTGGCACGTGGATGGGGTTGTTGGTGTTGGTTTATGGTAGCAGCATCAGTGACCGTAGCTGGGTGTTCAGGATGACCCACGGGCACACGTCGAGCGCGCGAATTAGCGGCGACACCCGTGGAGTTGTGAGGAGCAGCGTTGTTGTTGATGAGGGGTGCACTCTGCAACCCGTCCAGACGTGACAAGATGTCCTGTAGATGTGTGTTGGCAACACCTTGTGCATCCTCTATGACCTTGAGCCTCTTTTCTTCCACAATCTGCGCACCCTCAAGTTGGGCGAGGCGCTCGCTGGTAACCTTCACATCCGCGCTTAGGCCCTCAAGCGTGGGTTCAGTCCCTGCCATTGTTAGTGATAGAGAAAAAAAATACACAGTGTATAATCCCTATCAACTAGTAGGACGTGGTGGAATAAAAAAACTCGCTCACACTAGCTTAGTATTAAATTCTTACTTGTTCTTACCAATGCAACAGGTGGTGATCGGCACGTTGGTGTTGGCTTCAATCAACCGAGAAAGATTGGATGGAGCAATAACCAAGAATCAGTAGAGCCGGGACCTGTACTTATTGGTAGGAAAAGGTGTAGCTTGGCAAAGGCTTCTCAACTCACAATATTAGTGGCACAATTTAGCAAAAAGCAATGCAAGTTGAATAATTGTTCAAACTCCTAACTAGTGCTGGTAGTCGACTAGTAAGATATAAAACAATCTAAACCCAGATACTGAATCAAATGAGTGAAAGCCGTTGAAAATATGATAGCTCTAAGTAGCTAGATATAAGTGAGGTATAATGTAGAACAAAGCTCAAAATAGATGATAGATGGAGTGGCGATCAAGTAGCAGCAAAAATAATGTCCTGAACATCAAATAAGACAAAGCGGTTCGATAGAGATGCTAGTCGGCCTTTTTTTTTTTGCTCTTTTTTTCTTATTATTTTTTTGCTTTTTTTTGTTTTTGCTGTTTTTCTTTTACCAGGCCGGTTACTAGCAAGCGATATGAAGAAAAAACACTTCAAAACAGATTGTGTGCTACTGTTGCCGGACCGTATGGTACTAGAGATAAAAAATTATAGTAGCAAGAAGAAAGCAAGGCACAACGTATGTGTTTGATGGGACGTGAGCTGCTAGCGGTGGATCTAAACAAGTAATGATGGATGGCTGGTGGTGGCTCTAAATAAATAATGATGGATGGTTGGCGGTGGTACAGAAAAAGTAACTTGATGGAATTGAGATGTTGGTTGCTAGCGGCGGGAAGGCTTAGAGCATCCACAATGTATGGTTTTTGCTGCCTCTAAGCCATCTCTCTCCTCTTAGAGGCAGCCTCCATACATTGCAAACTCCTGCCTCTAGTCTAAAATTGTTAGCATCGCCTCTTAGCATAGAGGCAGCCTCTAAGGAATAGGCGTGCGCGCGGCAGCACAGGAACAATTGTGTAAGGTGGATGTGACGTGGGGTAAACGCAGACGAAAAGCGGTGGACACGAGATTAGAAAAATGATGAACATGTAAAATTGACAGATGACTTGCGCGGTGCACGGCGACGGACAGATTAGGGGATTAGACAAAAATAGATTGATCTAGTAGACGATTTTTTCCCAAACTAATCTAAACCAGCACTATTTGTAGGATGAATGCAACCAAGAATTCAACAAAACAAATACTAGATGCAAAAATTGCTAAAGGCTAAAAAGATAGGTGGAGCGGATGAACTAATCTAAATTTATTTGGCTTTTTGTGGGTTATAGGACTGAAAAACAATCTAGACTAATAAAACTATAAATCTCTCACCGATGAACCTGAAAACTGATACCACTTGATGAGAACTGGGGTCCGGTCTTTCGATGAGAGTGGGGATAACTATGATTTTGTGGGACTCAACCCTCACGATCCGGCTACCAACCGTACAGGGAGACCCATACACGACTGATATCCACGGCGATCGCTGAACCAACTCCATGGTGTTATCGACCGAGCCAACGGCCCGATCGACCTATCCACAAAGGATTTTTCCTGCGAGCAAATCGAAGAACATGGAAGAAAAAAATAGCCAAGCAATCTGAAATTGCGAATATACTAGATGAATAGATCTCACAATATGGGGTTCCGATAGGATGTCTTGACGGTCGCACTAGCCGCTACGAGCGAAGACAAATAAAAGTAGCAATAGCTAAACTTCTCTAAAACAAAACCCGAGTCTAAACCCTAAATATAATCGACTATATATAAGTAGTCGGGATCCTCTCGCGCAAGACAACACCGGAGTCCAAGTATATTTCAGCGTGCACGGCAGCAGTAATTGTTGTTGGAGGCTCGTGGTGCCTGGCCCGCCTTGGCCCACCATGTTGGACGCCGCATGCTCGTAGACAGTTTGGACTGTCTGACTCCTGCCTCTCGTAAATACACATGTATATGGCCTCCATCAAATATACATGCATGAAACGATCCTCTCCTATGCATGCACACATGCAAAGATCCACGCCTGGAGCATGCATGGTGCACCAAATCATCCCTCGGCACACACACAAGCATGTACGTATACTCAAGCAACCATATCTTGAAACGTAGTTTGTATAATTCTTCGACAATTCTGCGTGAAAGAAATAGAGATGTAGTAATTTTGTCTTTCATAATAAAATAACACATTTTATAAATACTACTAGAATTCACCTGTAAAATATATATGCGTGCGGACTTTTTGGTCAAATGTGAGGTATTCATGTCCACATCAGTTCAACAGTTCGTTACCTGAAAACACAACCAGCACAACTATCTAGGAAGTCCCTAGAAGCATCAGTTAGTCCATTATAGAAGATATCAAGTATTTCATTTTTCTTGAGAGGATGATCAGGCAAAGTATTAAGCAATTGGAGAAGCCTCGCCAAGCTTGTGGGAGACTCTCTTCTTCAATTTGCACAAAGTTAAATATTTCTTGTAAGGCAGCTTGTTTCTTATGAGCAGGAAAATATTTTTCAGAGAAGTAGTAGATCATATCCTGGGGACTACGCACACAACCAGGAGTAAGAGTATTGTACCATGTCTTAGCATCACCCTTTAACGAGAACGGAAATAATTTTAGAATGTAATAGTAGCGAATCTTCTCATCATGAGCAAAGAGGGTGGCTATATCATTCAGCTTAGTAAGGTGTGCCACTACAGTTTCAGTTTCATAGCCATGGAAAGGATCAGATTCAACCAAAGTAATTAACTCTGGGTCGACAGAGAATTCATAATCCCTATTAGTAACAAAGATAGGTGAAGTAGCAAACTTAGGATCACATTTCATTCTAGCATTCAAAGTCTTTTCCTTATACTTGCGTAGCAATTTCTTAAGATCGTTTCTATCCTTGCAAGAAAGAATTTCTCTAGTTACCTCCTCGTCCATAACATAACCTTCAGGTATCTTAGGCATTTCAAATCTATGAGAGCTAGGACTAATAGGTGTTTCATAGTCATCATCAGTTTCATGGGCTTCATCAGTTTCAGCAATCTCATCAGTTTCAGTAGTTTCAATTTCTTTCGCTCTAGCAATTTGTTCATCAAGAAATTCTCCTAGTGGCACATTATCATCAAGCATGGTACTAGCATCATCATAAGCATCATTCATAGCAGAGGTAGCATCATCAATCACTTGCGACATATCAGGATTACTAGCATGTGGTGGTGTTGCAAGCTTACAGTTCAGAGCTAGATGGCAGTTCCTTACCTCCCCTCGTCTTAGAGGGAAAAATCTTGGTCTTTGGATACTTCGGATTCTTCATAGTGATCAATTGATATAAATCCCAAGTGACTCAACAAATATAGCTATGCTCCCCGGCAACGGAGCCAGAAAAAGGTCTTGATAACCCACAAGTATAGGGGATCGCAACAGTTTTCGAGGGTAGAGTATTCAACCCAAATTTATAGATTCGACACAAGGGGAGCCAAAGAATATTTGAGAGTATTAGCAGCTGAGTTGTCAATTCAATCACACCTGGAGATTAAATATCTGTAGCAGAGTGATCAGTAGCATAGTAGTATGGTAGTTTGATAGCAGTAGTAACAGTAACGGTAGTAGTGATAGCAATAGTTTTGTAGCAGTTGGAACAGTAGCAGCAGCAGTAGTAACTTATCAAGAACAATAAGTGGAAAACTCGTAGGCACTGGATCAGTGATCGTTGGATGATATTCATCATGTAACAGTCATAACCTAGGGCGATACAGAACTAGCTCCAGTTCCTAAATGTAATGTAGGCATGTATTCTGTAAATAGTCATACGTGCTTATGGAAAAGAACTTGCATGAAATATTTTGTCCTACCCTCCCGTGGCAGCGGGATCCATAAGGAAACTAAGGGATATTAAGGCCTCCTTTTAATAGAGAACCGGAACAAAGCATTAACACACAGTGAATACATGAACTCCTCAAACTACGGTCATCACCGGAAAGTATCCCAAATATTGTCACTATGGGGTTTACAGATCATAACACGTAATAGGTGCATATGACTAGGCAAGATCGGATCAAGAGCATAGACATAATGGTGATAACATAAACGGTTCAGATCTGAAATCATGGCACTCGGGCCCTAGTGACAAGCATTATGCATAGCAAAGTCATAGCAACATCAATCTCAGAACATAATGGATACTAGGGATCAAGCCCTAACAAAACTAACTCGATTACATGATGAATCCCATCCAACTCCTCACCGACCAGCAAGCCTACGAAGGAATTACTCACTCCCGGTGGGGAGCATCATGGAATTGGCGATGGAGAAGGGTTGGTGATGACGAAGACAGAAGATTCCCCTCTCCAGAGCCCCAAACGGGCTCCAAATCTGGCCCCCCGATGAAGAACAGGAGGTGGCGGCGGCTCCGTATCGTAAAACGCGATGAAACTTTCTTCCTGATTTTTTTCTCCGAAAATAGGAATTTATAGCGGCAGAATTAGGGTCAGTGGGGCCACGAGGTGGGCACAACCCACCAGGGCGCGTCGGGAGGGGGGGGGGCTGGCGTGCCCTGGTGTCTTGTGCCCAGCCAGGGCCCCCCCTCCGGTGGTTCTTGGCTCCAATATTTTTTATTTACTGTAAAATAATTCTCCAAAAAGTTTCGTCCAGTTCCGAGAACTTTTATTTCTGCACAAAAACAACACCATGGTAGTTCTGCTGAAAACAGCGTCAGTCCGGGTTAGTTTCATTTAAATCATGCAAATTAGAGTCCAAAACAAGGGCAAAAGTGTGAGGAAAAGTAGATACGATGGAGAGGTATCAGCATCGTGCGTCACCGAGGACGACATCCAAGAGCTGAAGCGCACCGGCTACCTCTCGGTCGATGTCGCCTACCGCGCCCTGGGAGCGGGTAGTGTTCACCCCCCATTTCATCCATGGACTGGGCTTCCCGCTGCACCCCTTCGTAAGGGGCCTGATGTTCTTCTATGGGCTGGACTTCCACGACCTTCCCCCAAACTCCATTATGCACATATCGGTCTTCATCATCGTCTGCGAGGCCATCCTGTGGGTCCAGCCGCACTTCAGCTTGTGGTTGAAGGTCTTCAACGTCAAGCCGAAGACCGTGAGCAGCCAGCACACGGACTGTGGGGGAGCGGTGATCAGGAAGCTCCCTCGGGTGCAGTGGTCGAATGGCACCTTCATCGACACCATCAACAACCTGGTAGAGGGAGTGGTTCTATATTACCGAACCGCGCGCCGCAGATTGGGCAGCCCCTCCCGAATTCAGATCTGGTCCTCCCGCAAGGCTGACCTCGTGGATCAAGAAAGGGCTGGAAGATGCTGGAAGGATGCTGGAGGCAAACATCAGCTTGACCAATGTGGTCCAGGTCATGCTTCGCCGCCACCTCCTCCCTTGCCAACTCCGGGCCACACCGATGTGGGCCCATAAGTCCGATGACTCCCCCACCGTGCGCAAGCTTTACCGCACTACTCAGGATAAGTTATGGAAGGCACTGTTCAAGCCCCAGGAGGAGTGGCCAGCAGAAGAGGAAGGACACCGGCCTGGACGCCGAACACCCTCTGCTTAAGGTAGAGCTTTAATCTTCAATCTTTTATTTCCATGTTCAATTTTCTTAGCAAGAATTCTAAACTCTCCTTTCCTATTTTTTTCTAGGGCTGGCTAGCCAAGGCCATGCGGATCAACGGCCCTGCCCCGCTGCCCGAAGCCCCCAGGTCGGCCCTCTTGACGGCGATGCTGGTCGAGGCGCCGTATTCGGCGCCAAAGAAATAGGACAAGCAGAAGGAGATCCGAGCTGGTCTCCGCCCAAGAGGCCCTCCGGACGCTAGGTCCGCGGAGACCCAGGCCTCCTCTGCTCACGAGGAGGAGCAAACGAAGTAAGGGGGAAATCGATTCCCCCCAGCCAAGGAAAAGGGCGGCATCCGTGGATGCCGAGGAGGACTCAGATCCCCCTTCTCCGAAGAGGCCCTGCCGGGTCAAGGTGACCCTGCCCGATGTCAACCTGGATTCCAACGAGGAATCCGAGGCGTTCGAAAGGGTCCTGCGGAGGGTCCCCAGGGCCAAGCCTGCAGCCAGAGGTACGGATTCCGAATATATTGCTTACGCAGGATTTTTGCTGCTGATAGAACTAATACCTCTCATGTTGCAGCCCGGCCCGCGATCTCCTGACCGAACAGGTCTTTGAGGGAGATCCCCTGCCAGCCGAGCTGACGGAAAGCGGGACTGCGTCCCACACATCCCCTCGAGCCGCCGATGAGGCCGTGGAGGTGATATCCCGGCGTACGCCTCCTCGTCCGAATACCGAGGGCGAGGAAATCATGACCGAGGCTCAGACCTCTGCGGCCGAGGACCAAGAGACCGGCCCCCTCCTGGTAAACAAAGAGGGACGTTGTGAGTCATCGAGGCTTCCTCCGAAGACGGCTCCGGAGACTGACGAGGCTCCGATATCGACTACTCTCCCTTCACAAGAAGGAGGAGATGTGGTGCTGCCGCCGGTGCCGCCCGTGACGGGGCAGGCCACAACCGGGTGGCCAACCGCGATGGAGGAGGCGTCGCGCAGCTCCGTCATCGCCGAAGACCACCGCATCCTTATGGGTGCGGTCCTGAAAGGCATTCAGTCCGTTGATAGCGGACTGAAGGAGGCCTTCGGCGGTCTCTTGACGGGCTTCAAGGTAAATCATGTAATGCACCTCTCTCTAAGCAGAATTTGTTCATGAGGTATATATTTCCGGATAGGTATTGATGAGGACATCCCTACTAATGTTACACCCACATCCCCACCAGCTACACATATTGGACCAGTTACTAGAGCCCGCGCACGCCAACTAAATTATCAGGTACTTTCGTTTCATGGAAATCCTTCTAATGTTCATGAACATATGATGCTGCCTAAATTAGATACTTTTGTTTTACTTATGAATGAAGGACCTAGCATGGACAAGAGGATGGCCATTGGAGCGGGATCAAGCATGGAGGAGAAGGTGCGCACGCGGGAAGGAACAATGGAGTTTCCAGTGGTGATTTTCACACTTTGAAGCCACCATAAGGAGAGTATGAAGGCTTGGACGAAATATACAAGATGCCACTTCATAAATTTCGTCCATAGGCAAATATAGGTGCTGCGTCACCTTATTTTTGGGCCAGCCCATGTAATTTCGAAATACCACTTATTAGGCTGTTTTTAGAGTCCGTATGTGTGGGCAAACGGAGTTAGGGTTGGTTTCGGACCCCTCCTCCAAGGGGTCACGAAATTCCCCCTCTATTCCCCCATATATACAGCCATTAGGGCGCCATTTAGACTTGGGTTTTGTTTAGATTACAAGTTAGCCATAGCTGCAACTTTGCGTCCTTCGTTTGTGTTCCATGACAAGACCAAGATGTCACAGAACCCCACTTTCATCAATAAAGCATTCATCTTATATTCGCAATATCCAGATTGCAATCTTAGTTTCTTGCTTGTTCTTCGTTTGTGTGCAGGAAACAGACCCTCGTGGTCAGGTTGATCGTGCTCCGGCATGGTCAATAACCTCTCAGAGTTGGTTTAGCGAATGCTAAGGCGTGACGTCCTCGCACGTTCGTAGTCGGATCATCAAAGTCGACTCTATCGAAAAAGATAGCCACCATCTCATCGAAAGACAGGGACACCTTCACCTCTGTCAAGTGGTATCAGATTTCCAGGTTGCTCGGTGAGATTTTCCAGTTTTCCAAGTTAGATCGCATCTGTTCTTCATACCTATAGTCCACGAAAAAAATAGGGTTAGATCATCATATCCGAACCAATCTGAGCCTTTGCAATTTTCGGTTCGGTATTTGCTTTGTTGAATTTGCGGTTGCATCGTCCTGTCAAGTTGCTGGTCTTAGCGTCTAGTTCTTTAGAGTTTCGAGTTCTGGTCACAAGTTGTCACACCGCCGCCACATCATCTTCATCGTCGCTGCCATATACCATCACCACGCCATCTTCATCGCCATTGCCATATACCACCACCATGCTACCATCATCGTCGCTGCCATATATACCACCACATATCCGCCACCAATCCGAGTCCATATACCACCACCATATATATGTCATCAATCCGTATACATATATACTACCACATATCCACCACCAATCCGAGTCCATCCCATATTCGGATTAATTTCGAGATCCCTGTGATTTTATTTTCGCGTTTCCTTGCCTGAGTACGTCTCGAAAAAAAGAGTCCGGCACGCTTTTCAGATCACTTTCTAGGCCAAAATTTCGGTGGGTGAAAATATTTTCCCCCTATCCTATTTTTCGGCTTTTTGGAGCATTTTGAGACACCCGCCATCATACTGATTTTTGTCATAATTTTTGGTCGTCGCAGCCCCGAATCGCTCCAGGAAAAAAAATTAGTCAAAAAAAATTCGTGCCTATCCTATTTTTAGACCTTCGGAAGAGTTTTGAGACACTCGCCATTATAGTGATTTTCTGAGCAAAAAAAAAAAAAGAGGCGCCAAAAAAAATGAAAAAAAAAGTTCAGAGTGTGCTCTTCCCTTGATTCTGTGTAGTGTCGTGATTTTATTGGTGTTCTAGGCTCGCGTCTCTAGCACGGTCTGGCCTAGGACCAGCATAGTACCGTCGTTGAGTGTTTATTCAACTTTGCATCTCTGAATTGATTATTGCTGACCCCTTTTTGCCACCATATTATAAGCCTTCCCAGCTCCACATACATCTACGTCGTGTGTTTGACACCACCTGGCAATCGCTCTATCCAAGCTTTGAGAGTTTTGACTGCAATGGTTGCCGATCACCACCTGCTGCTGGGTAAGAACTGGTAAGAAATTGAGATTCACTTGACGGATTTGTCGTACACCACCACCATCACCACTTCCTAGTAGTCTGTAGGTTCATATTCTTGTGTGTTCCTATTGCTGCTAACAATGCCAGGATCACAAGCTGACGAGGTTGAATGGGAGGTTATAACCAACAAGGAGCTTCATGACAAATTCCAGCAAATGATGGCTGACCAGGTACAAGACTTCGTGACCAGCCTTGGAGAGGCCATGGAGAAGCTTGATGGTTTGGAGAAGACATTCGACACCAAGCTGGATGCCAAGTTCAATGAGGTGCTTGCCCGTCTACCACCACCAGCTGCAGCTAACGTCCCTGTCCAACAACAACATCAACAGGGCGCGCCTTTCGAGAGACGAGCTCGACGTGTGCCTCTCGCCCAAGGCCAAAATTCTGGTGCCGTTGCTACTGCTGCTACTGTTGCGGCTTCTGTTGCTGCTACTGTCATTGAGCAGAATGAGGATTATGCTGAGGATTATGATGGTGCTGACGATGATGTGGGAGAGGTTGCTCCAATTCAGCCCCAGGGGCAACCACCACCACAAGCACCAGGTCGTCCACATGGCTACAATCGCAACGGTAGGCCTGCACCACCCCCTCAGGTACGGGATCATGACCATCTACCTAAACTAAAATTGAATATTCCTACATTTGATGGTAGATATGTTCCTGATGTATATCTTACTTGGGAGTTAGAAACAGAACAACGTTTTACATGCTTACAGTTTCCTGAGGATAGACGTGTTGTTGCTGCTGTTTGTTCATTCACTTGTTTTGCTTGTGTTTGGTGGTCTGAACATTGTAGAATACATCATGCTAATATCCCAACTACTTGGGCTGCTTTGAAAGCTGCTATGCGTAATCGTTGGGTTCCACCATATTATCAACGTGAATTGCTTCAAAATTTGCAGCGTTTAGGACAAGGAAAAAATTCTGTAGAGGACTATTATCAGGAATTACAAACCGGTATGATTAGATGTGGTATTGTTGAGGAGAATGAAGCTATGCTTGCACGTTTTATGGGTGGATTAAATAGAGAGATTTAGACTATTCTAGAGTATAAGGAGTATAACACTATCACTCGTTTATTTCATCTTGCTTGCAAAGCTGAACATGAAGTGCAAGATCGACAGGCATTGGCGAGAACTAATTTTTCTACAGGTCGAGCTTCATCATGGACACCACGTACATCATCTACTTCCACACGTCCTACTACAACACCACTTACTTCAGCCGCCAACTCCAACAGAGATACAAGGAAACAGGCACCGCCACCAGCCACTAGCAAGGGCACACCTTCGGGGCCTGCATAGAGCTCTTCTTCATCCATGGCATCTACAGGACAAACACATGAGGTTATTTGTCGTCGTTGCAAGGGTGGAGGTCACTATGCGAGAGAATGTCCTTGCAAGGGTGGAGCATGAATTAAGTGGCTCTACAATTTTCTCCAAAGTTGATTTGCGTAGTGCATACCATCAAATTCGTATGAAATTGGGAGATGGATGGAAAACAACATTTAAAACTAAGTTTGGATTATATGAGTGGTTAGTCATGCCTTTTGGGTTAACTAATGCACCTAGCACTTTCATGAGATTAATGAACGAGGTTTTATGTGCTTTCATTGGACGATTTGTGGTAGTCTATTTTGATGATATACTGATTTATAATAGATCTTTGGAGGAACATTTGGAACATTTACGTGATGTTTTTATTGCTCTACGTGATGCACGTTTGTTTGGTAACCTTGGGAAGTGCACCTTTTGCACCGACCGAGTATCTTTTCTTGGCTATGTTGTTAGTCCACAGGGAATTGAAGTTGATAAAGCCAAGATTGAAGCTATTGAGAGTTGGCCGCAGCCCAAAACGGTCACACAAGTGAGGAGTTTTCTTGGACTCGCTGGTTTCTATGGGCATTTTGTGAGGGATTTCAGCACCATTGTTGCACCTCTCAATGAGCTTACAAAGAAGGATGTGCCTTTTGTTTGGGGTACTGCACAGGAAGAAGCCTTCATGGTATTGAAAGATAAGTTAACAGATGCTCCATTACTCCAACTTCCTGATTTTAATAAGACTTTTGAGCTTGAATGTGATGCTAGTGGAATTGGATTAGGAGGTGTGTTATTACAAGATGGTAAACGTGTTGCATATTTTTCTGAAAAAATGAGTGGGCCTAGTCTGAATTATTATACTTATGATAAGGAATTATATGCTCTTGTTCGGACTTTAGAAATATGGCAACATTATTTATGGCCCAAAGAATTTGTTATACATTCTGATCATGAATCTTTAAAACATATTAAGAATCAAGCAAAACTGAACCGTAGACATGCTAAATGGGTTGAATTCATTGAGACTTTCCCTTATGTCATTAAACACAAGAAGGGTAAAGAAAATGTTATTGCTGATGCATTGTCTCGTCGTTATACTATGCTTTCACAACTTGACTTTAAAATATTTGGTTTGGAGACCATCAAAGATCAATATATGCATGATGCTGACTTTAAAGATGTGTTGGCGAATTGTAAAGAAGGGAGAACATGGAACAAATTCGTCATTAATGATGGATTTGTGTTCTGTGCTAACAAGCTATGCATTCCAGCTAGCTCCGTTCGTCTTTTGTTGTTACAGGAGGCGCATGGAGGAGGATTAATGGGACACTTTGGCGTGAAGAAGACGGAGGATGTACTTGCTACACATTTCTTTTGGCCAAAGATGAGACGGGATGTTGAGCGTTTTGTTGCCCGTTGCACTACATGTCAAAAAGCTAAGTCACGACTCAATCCTCATGGTTTATATATGCCTTTGCCTGTACCTAGTGTTCCTTGGGAGGATATATCTATGGACTTTGTTTTAGGTTTACCTTGAACAAAGAAGCGGAGGGATAGCATATTTGTTGTCGTGGATAGATTTTCGAAAATGGCACACTTCATACCATGTCAGAAAAGTGATGATGCTGCTAATGTTGCTGATTTGTTCTTTCATGAAATTATTCGCTTGCATGGTGTGCCAAATACAATTGTTTCATATCATGATGGTAAATTTCTTAGCCACTTTTGGAGATGTTTATGGGCTAAGTTGGGGACTAAACTGTTTTTTAGTACTACACATCACCCCCAAACTGATGGACAAACTGAAGTAGTGAATAGATCATTGTCTACTATGCTTAGGGCTGTTTTGAAGAATAACCTAAAAATGTGGGAAGAATGATTGCCTCATATTGAATTTGCTTATAATCATTCGCTGCATTCTACTACTAAGATGTGCCCCTTTGAAGTAGTGTATGGTTTCTTACCTCGTGCACCTATTGATTTGTTGCCTCTTCCATCTTCGGAGAAGGTTAATTTTGATGCTAAAGAACATGTTGAATTGATATTAAAGATGCATGAGTTAACTAAGGAGAACATTGAGCGTATGAATGCTAAATATAAACTTGCTGGAGATAAGGGTAGAAAACATGTTGTCTTTGCACCTGGAGATCTTGTTTGGTTACATTTGCGTAAGGATAGGTTTCCTGAATTGCGCAAGTCGAAGCTAATGCCACGTGCTGATGGTCCTTTCAAGGTGTTAGAGAAAATAAATGAACGATTATAAGCAAGTTGAAGCTAATGCCACGTGCGTAAGGATAGGTTTCCTGAGCTGCCTGCAGATTTTGGGGTTAGTCCCACTTTTAACATTGCAGATTTGAAGCCTTATTTGGGTGAGGATGATGAGCTTCCGTCGAGGACGACTTCAGTTCAAGAAGGGGAGGATGATGAGGACATCCCTACTAATGTTACACCCACATCCCCACCAGCTACACATATTGGACCAGTTACTAGAGCCCGCGCACGCCAACTATATTATCAGGTACTTTCGTTTCTTGGAAATCCCTCTAATGTTCATGAACATATGATGCTGCCTAAATTAGATACTTTTGTTTTACTTATGAATGAAGGACCTAGCATGGACAAAGAAGGATGGCCATTGGAGCAGGATCAAGCATGGAGAAGAAGGTGCGCACGCGGGAAGGAACAATGGAGTTTCCAGTGGTGATTTTCGCACTTTGAAGCCACCATAAGGAGAGTATGAAGGCTTGGACGAAATATACAAGATGCCACTTCATAAATTTCGTCCATAGGCTAATATAGGTGCTGCGTCACCTTACTTTTGGGCCAGGCCCATGTAATTTCGAAATACCACTTATTAGGTTGTTTTTAGAGTCCGTATGTGTGGGGAAACGGAGTTAGGGTTGGTTTCGAACCCCTCCTCCAAGGGGTCACGAAATTCCCCCTCTATTCCCCCATATATATAGCCATTAGGGCGCCGCTTAGACTTGGGTTTTGTTTAGATTACAAGTTAGCCACAGCTGCAACTTCGCGTCCTTCGTTTGTGTTCCACGACTAGACCAAGACGTCACAGAACCCCACTTTCATCAATAAAGCATTCATCTTATATTCGTAATATCCATATTGCAATCCTAGTTTTTTGCTTGTTCTTCGTTTGCATGCAGGAAACAGACCCTCGTGGTCAGGTTGATCGTGCTCCGGCGTGGTCAATAACCTCTCGGAGTTGGTTTAGCGATTGCTAAGGCGCGATGTCCTCGCACGTTCGTAGTCGGATCGTCAAAGTCGACTCTACCGAAAACGATAGCCACCATCTCATCGAAAGACAGGGACACCTTCGCCTCTATCAGGTATAGTAGCCCCCGAGCCCTGGGTAAGTTTCCACCCGGGGATCAGAGGATCTCATGTTCCGAGTAAAATTGATATTTTGACCGTCACCAGAGATGGTCTGGAAAGGAGGGTCTAGGACCAACACTTCCGATGTGTGTCTCACATAATCTTTAATGTGCAGGCCTCGTCATTGCCAGCAGCTGTCCACGGTGTGGAGCTGGCTGAGGTAAACCGGAAGCTCTAGAGCTCCGACGAGGAGCTGGACCGTCTGAACAAGCGGTTTGATGAAATGCAAGGTGACTTGGAGTTTTGGAGACCTTATCCAATCCTCATTGAGGTTCTTGAGTTTTTGAATCCTGAATGTTTGGTCTTCCCTTGCATTTGCAGCCGTTTCATCCGAGGTCAAGACCCTCAAGGCCGAGCTGGAGAAGGCCAAGCGGGAGGCTGCCGATCATAAGGTGGTAGCCGACAAGGCGGCAGCCGAACTGAGCTCCTTGAAGGCTGTCAACGAAAAGCACGAAGCTCGGGTGGCCGAAGTGCAGCAAGAGCTCCAAGATGCCAACACTAAGTGCGAGGCTCTTGAGCAGAAGACCAAGGATCAGGCGGCCGAACTATCCACATTGTCTTCCGATCTTAAATCGAAGCATGTGGATAGGCAGTCTTATGAGGAAGAACTCCGCCAAGTCTGGATGATCGCGGATGGTAAAGCCATACTTACTTCAATGCGCCTTTGGTGTAACAGGTTTGCTCGTCTTACACGGCTATGGCGTTCCTCAGGCGCCTTCACGGACCTTTCGAGGAGTGCGGCGGATGCGGCCAAGCATTTTGTGGCTCGGGACGGGGATGCAGAACAGAGGATGTTCTGGGCGCAATTTCAGAACCCCGAGCCCCGTCCCGTCCTTAGCCAGCAGATGAAGCAGCTGATGGAGCTGCATCGAATGGCGGAGCTGGCCTTAAAGGACCTCTGCATTCAGCTGTGGCCCTCCAAGCCCCTGCCAAGTAGTTACTTTGGCTAGGTGCAGAAGCTCTGCGACGCTTCCTCCCGTATTGAGGCCGTGAAGCATTCTGTGTGTATTGAAGGAGCGCGGATGGCTTTTGCGAGGACGATGATGCAGTGGCCAGGGGTGAAGCCGCTCGAGATGGCTACATCGCCCCCGCCGCCCGGGAAGGGGCATAGGCGGCCCGAGCTGTATTTCGCTGCTGCACTGGAGGGTGCTCGGTCGGTGGAGACCCAGTGCCCTAAAGATGTAATGTTCAAGTGAACATGTTATTGTATGCCCGATGAATATTGTATTGTACAACAGGTGTTCCATCATCCGCAGTATTATCCTTAGCCGAATTATCGGAACCCAGAGGCGGTAGTGCGAGAGGTGGGAATGAGGCAATCAGACTATGCGGCTTTAGTGCTTTCACTTAGCCGGAGGAGCTTGACTGCGGGGGCTGATTACTAGCCCCCAGTGTTGTGTGGTGTTCGGGTGAACCGAGGTAGAAACCATTACCACGTGGCTTTCAATAATGCAAACCCCTCGTATGACACGTAATAATCTCTATCGATTTTTACTTTGACACTTGTGTTCGGATTGCAGACCGGTTTGCGCTTATTATGACGGTCGATTTTCGGCTTTCTCCACTAAGGTACTTGACCAGGCAAGCTGGAAATACAGTCACAATGGTTCTCCCTTTACCCTTTTAGCCGAACGAGCAGAACGTAAGAGGGTAAGCATAGGAGCTCGGCAACCCAACCTTTGACCTAAGACACAATTCGGAACCAATGCATATAACGCAAAAAATCCGACATGCCGGACATATAAGGGATAATGCCGGGACGATACTTGGGATGAGCTTTATAGCTAAGCCCCCCGGTTTATTAATCAGGTGCATCGAAATTGTACCGAATAGTTTCGCTTCCCGAGGCGGGGAAAGCATTATAAAATGCCATAATCGGACCTTAAAAGATGATCTCTATTTATTATGAATTTTTACAATTCATACTGTGGGAGTAACTGTTACAGGTATGTTTAGAAACAAATGTATACAAAGGGGAGGATCGATCGGGGCTCTTGGTCTGCGGCTTGATGTCCTTGACGTGTCCATGTGCGCCTCCAATCCTTTGCTCTTGACGAGTGGTATGTTCCTTAAAAGGTGGATATAATCGGCGAACAGACCTTTGGGGAGGTACATGTTTAAATCGCCGGCACATGCATGAGTTTGACGCCTGCTTTGCTGAGAGGATTTCGGTCGAACCGACCACTCTGTTGTGATGAGGTGTCCCCCCGCAGCTGCCCATGGTATTTTAAGTGCGAAATTGTGCCTTCTCTGTATGTACCTGATGGGTAGCGGGGCCGTGCTGTGGAGGCGCGTCCCTATTTGTGTTGAACGGGAGGCTGCTCCGGGAGATCGGGTCGTGCTCGGATCCGCTTGTTCGCCTGTCGCAGCTTGTCGCATGGTTGGGGTCTTGGTGCCTCGATGCCAGACTGCAATTCGGTCGCGAGAGCCGCTGTGTGTTCTTCCGTCTGGAGTGAGCGCTCTGTATTGCCATTGACGGTGATGACCCCCTTTGGCCCGGGCATCTTGAGCTTCAGATATGTGTAGTGGGGAACGGCGTTGAAGCGTGCGAACGCTGTACGGCCGAGCAGTGCATGATAGCCACTGCGGAAAGGGACTATATCGAAGATTAAGTCTTCGCTACGGAAGTTATCGGGAGAGCCGAACACTACTTCCAGCGTCATGGTACCCGAGCACCGTGCTTCCACATCGGGGATGACTCCTTTGAAGGTAGTGTTGCTGGGTTTAATTCTTGACGGGTCGATACCCATCTTTTTTACTGTATCTGAGTAAATCAGATTAAGGCTGCTTCCTCCGTCCATAAGGACTCTAGTGAGGTGGAACACATCGATAATGGGGTCCAGGACGAGGGCGGCCGAGCCTCCATGACGAATGCTGGTAGGGTGATCCCTACGATCGAAGGTGATCGGACAAGCCGACCACAGGTTGAACTTCGGAGCTATGGGTTCTACGATGTAGACCTCCCGAAGTGCGCGTTTCCTCTCCTTTTTGGGTATATGTGTGACATATATCATATTCATAGTTTTGACCTCGGGAGGGAATTGCTTTTGCACGTCATTGTTCGGCCCGCGAGGTTCTTCATCATCCTCGCTTCATGGGCTCTTGCTCTGTTCCTCGGCTGTGAGCTTGCCTGCTTGCTTGAACACCCAACAGTTTCGGTTGGTGTGGGTGGCCGGCTTCTCTTGCGTGCCGTGGATTTGGCAGGGCCTATCCATGATTATGTCCAAAGCGGTAGGTCCATCCATGTTCCCTTTAGGGGGCTTCTTCCGCTGTCCGGGTTTTGAGTTGCGGAAGCCGGCATTTATGGCCGTGTCTTTTGATTCGCCATTGCTATGGCGGCGTTTATTTTTGTTCCGCCTTGTCTTTCTGTTACCGTCCCGCACTTCAGAGGTGCCGGGGTCTTCAGGATTGTGGCTTTGGTGAGCTAGCCAATTGTCTTTGCCCGCGCAAAAGTGCGTCATAAGGCAAGTGAGGGCAGACATCGTTCTCGGCTTATCCTGGCCGAGGTGGTGAGCTAGCCATTCGTCCCGGATGTTGTGTCTGAACAAGGTTATCGCCTCGGCGTCCGGGCAGTCGATGATCTGGTTCTTCTTAGTCAAGAACCGATTCCAGAATTGCCTGGCCGATTCGCCAGCCTTCTGGACGACGTTGCTTAGGTCGAAAGAGTTTGGGGGGCGGACGTAAGTGCCTTGGAAGTTAGACCGGAAGGCGTCTTCGAGTTCCTCCCAGCTCCCAATGGATTTCTCGGGGAGACTGTTTAGCCAGTGCCGAGCTGGTCCCTTCAATTTGAGTGGCAGGTATTTGATGGCATGGAGATCGTCTCCTCTGGCCATATGGATGTGGAGGAGGAAGTCCTCGATCCAGACGGCCGGGTCCGTCGTTCCGTCGTATGATTCTATGTTGACGGGTCTAAATCCTTTGGGGAACTGGTGCTGCATGACCTCGTTTGTAAAACACAGCGGGTGTGCGGCGCCCCTGATCCGAGCTACGTCACGCCGGAAATCGGCTGTTGGGTGAGCCAGGTATTGTTTCCGGTTTCTGTGGTTGCGGTCGAGCCATGATCGGTGACTATCCCGTCTAACGGGGGAGTGTCCCCTAGATCCATAAATGGATCTGGCATGACCTGACCTATAGTCCAGGTCCTGCCGAAGATCGTATCGATCCTCAGGCAGTGTTGGTCTCTTTCCTCTCCTACGGGGTGATGTGGGCCAGTACTCGGCGTCTTGAGCCACCCTGTCCCATCCTCGAGGGGGGCGGTCCGGCTGGTTATACTGAGTACACCTGGGAGATTCGGGCTCAAGGGCCTCATCGTCGAATTGCGGCAGCAGGCACCGGCGAGGGTAACTCCTCTTTTGGTCTGGTTGCTCAGTGTCGAACCCTTCTTCGGCTGCCAGAACTTTTGTCCATCTGTTGTTGATGGTGTCTTGTTTGGCTTTGAGCTGCCATTGCTTTGCCTTTAAGGTCTGAGCTGTAACTATGAGCTGTTGCCTGAATCGTTCTTTGTCCTCGGGGTTTTCGGGGACGGTGAAGTTTTTGGCTTCGAGGTTTTCTTCCTATGCAGCATGTGGGAAGTAGTCATCATCCTCGGAATCATTAAGGTCCTCAGCGTCTTGATGATTCGTGAGCCTTTCCGGGTCCTCCAACGGCTCCGCGGGGGCTTCAGGATCGCCGAGGTCTTCTGGGGTGTCTATTTCCCTGGTGCTTGTAATGGCTTCCCTTCCCTTGTTGGTCTTGGATCGCTTGCATTGTTTCCAACGTTTTGATGCTTCGCCAGATTTTTTGTCGTTCTTCCTGGGGGTCTGGTTCTCCCTATCGTTAGGGGTGTCCACCATATATACATCATAGGTCGAGGTGGATGCCCACCGCCTGGTAGTTACGGGGGCGGGTTCGCCGATCTGTTCATCCATGTGTTCTGTCTCTTCGGAGGCGTAGTCTAACATGTTGGGTAAGTCTTCGACAGTGGCTTCCAGATGGGCGGCGGGTGGGCCGTAGAATTCTCCGTAACTGGCCTCTAGGTCGACCGGAATGTGGGTCGAGGTAAGATCATCCTTGATCGCCATCGACTGGCTCAGGTCTAGAGCCTCGTTCAACCATGACACGGTGACCAGATCCGTTTCCTAAGGGCCCTTGGAGTTGAGCTCCAGGGCGTCTTCGGGATGGGCATGTTCGGCGAAGGCCGAATCTTGATATTCAGGCAGCATCACCTAGTCCGAGATCGAGGCCGGACCTTCGGCGGACATGGATCTGAGGGTCGAGCCGGATAGTGGGCCCGGAGTTGAAGCTCCGGGGTACCCGGGCTGTCGAACGAAACCGAGAGTTCAGCGAGGAACAGATCGCCACGGGAGTCGGCGGTGAACTCTAGGTTCCCGAACCTGATCTCTTGACCATGGGATAAATTTTTGATCCGGCCTAGGTGGTCGGTCGAGTCAGCATGCAGCACGACGCTGCCAAATGCGAAGACCTGTCCGGGGATAAAAGTGTCCTCGTTCCGGGCATGTTCACTGATGATAAGGCGAGCCATCAATCCACAAGTGATCTCACAGCGGAACTCTCAATTAAAGCACCAATGTCGGTGTCGAAACCGGCGGATCTCGGGTAGGGGGTCCCGAACTGTGAATCTAGGAACGATGGTAACAAGCGACAAAGGGGACAGTGCTTACCCAGGTTCAGGCCCTCGTGAGGAGGTAAAACCCTACGTCCAGCTTGATTATATTGATGAATGAGATGGTTACAGAGTTGATTTACCTCGAGACCAAAAGAGCTAAACCCTAATGAGTTGAGTCCTCTACGAACTAAGACCCCTGGTTTATATAGACACCAGGGGTCCCTAGGGTTACAAATGGTTGATTTCCATCCGGGCATAGATACACCCATCCTTTCTTGGAGGACACACCAAGTATTCAGAATATTCCCCATAAGCCTAGGGTCATTTCGCAGTCAGGCCTTCCCAAAGATGCCATAAGGTGGCCCATCGGTCCAGACTATAAGTGATAAGTCAGCGGCCCGAGGACCCTTTAATCCTGGACTCCATCAGTTGTCCTCTTTCTCCTCAAATGTCGGGTTGTGGATGCTTGACCTATCTATAACAACACTCAAGTAGATATAAGTGGAAGATTGAAAAGACAATACCAATTACCGTTTCAAAAGTTGAAAATGGATCAATGAATCAAAATGCACATAGGAAATAGTAGAATTGGTACCGAAGATCGTCTTTCTCACACCTACACAATAAAGGATTATGGAGGAGCTTGGTTAGGATGGTGGCACAAAATTCAAGCAATCCAAAGAAAAGAATCAATAATGTTGAAAGGTATTCGCAAATTCGTAAGTAAGACAATGTAGATCAATAGCAATCAGTATACACGGAAACACACACACGGAAGAAAATTGGGGTCGTGCAACAAAGGATGAGCCAAAATGTGGAATCCACGGAAAACGCTCGCGTTGCACAACACTAGAGAGACGCTAGCACAATTGCTCAAATGGGCACGATACGCACTTGTGCACAACCTAAAATGAACAAAACGTGTCGTCTTCCTATTCCCGACTTGATGTGTATGTATGAGGCACGTGTCACTCGCTCAAGTGATCCAAGATGATCAAGTATGCTATGCGAAGTTTGCGATGCTATTGCTCTTTTTCTCTTTTGCACTTGCTTAAAAGCTTTGCTTCTCTTTTCTTTTGCAATGATGTTTTGTATGGTCACAATGCGGGACGTGCACACCAAGAAAGCAATTATGTATGCGGGTACTACTTGAACACAAAAGATACCAAGATGATACTATGATATATGCACGCAATTTGAACTATGTGGATTATGTATCACTAACGTGCACAAGTAGTGTAGCCCGGCAATACTCAATGGCTAATCTCGATAGGCAAGTAACGCAAATAGGCTCGGGGGAACAATGCAATGGCAAGGATATATGTCAAGAGTGTCGTCGCGGTTACCGTCCTTGCTTACGGTGTAGTGTCAATGAAGAGGTTGGTGGCGACAATCCGGGCAAGGATGAGCGGCGATGTCGATGAAGAACCACTCCTAATTAGCCAAAACACCTTAGTAAGTGGTGAGCTTGTGACTCGAAATCTCAAGTGCAAATGGGTTCGGAAACAAAAATGTGTTGGAAAACTGCGGAAGAACAATGGTGGGAGCGGTAGTATCGGCTGAAGACCGGTTGTACCGGTGTGGCGGTTGTACCGGCGTTCGGACCGGTTGTACCGGAGCACACAGCGACTTTCAGATCGCGATTTGGGCGGAAAATCAGCCCTTGCAGCTCAAAAATTGGAGGGTTGGACGAAAACTATTCGGGAAAAACTAGGGGAATAGCTAGATCCACCTGTCCACAACGAAATCCATGGATCCAAATCAACAAAATCTCCTCAAATCCAACGAATCCAAGAAAATTTGGTATGGCTATTTTTGGTGAGACTTTTCAAATTGGGACGAAATAAAGCAAAATTAGGCTAGAAAATGGTGGGGGAGACTCCAAATTTGTGATCAACGTGGCTCATGATACCAAGATGATATGGGGCACACCCGTGTGCGTCGATCTTTCACAATTGGAGGGCGATTTCTCGAGGGCACGAAGAACACGAGGGGAAAACACGAGAGGAAACACTCAAGACGATCTCCGATTACACATCCACTAGATCAAAAGTAACACAAGTGGTTCACTGATTCAAATCCAACGAACGATACAAGTAAAAGGATAGTCTTCCCACTCCGTGGAGGGGTCTTGATACCCGGAGGATCTTCCCTATGGGATGGGTCTTGTCATCCACTTTGGATCTTCTCTCTCAAGAGGAGGTAAAGTGGAAGGAGCTAAGCTCAACAACTCTATCAAGCTCTAAGCATTAGCTAACCCTAATTCGGGTCTAGGAGACAAGTACTTATAGTCCAAGGGGTAAGTTAGGGTTTCCAGCACTGGGGAGGGGCGGTTGCACCGGTCACACAACCGGTTGTACTGCTGGGCGCAGAAGAGGGGCGGTTGCACTGGTCGCACCACCGGTTGTACCGCCATGGGGCTTCCTGGACACATGCGTCGACACGGGGCCGGTTGTACCGGTCATTATGCAATAACCAGAACGACCGGGCTGGTACCGGTCTTGCACCGTATGGAAACAGAGGCTCGGCCGGTTGTTGTCCGGTCGTCCGCCGGTTGTACCGCCTGTCCTGGGCTGGCAGGTCCTTGGGGTCCCTCTTGCTTCCCTCCCTTCTTCTTGGGGTTCCTCGGGCTTCCTTCCTCCTTCTTGGTACCTAAGCACACAAAGTGTCTCCTTTTGAGGTAGTATCCAAGTTCCATTGATATCCATGGGTATCTCAAAGAGGAAGGAGTTCACCTTTGTTTCTTTGGCACGCACTCGAGCTCTAGTCATAGGTCCATTTGGTGCTTGTAGTGGTCGAGTAGAGTCCATGGGGATGATGTTGGGATGCTCCGCATCACCAGCGCCCGGACGTCCAACCCCTCCCCGGAAATCCGTCGCCAGCCGGTCAGAGCCGAATCCTCGAAAATCCGAAGCCTTCGAACGACCGAGCCTCGGACGTCCGACACGTCCCGGAAATCCGACCGCCCCGCGCCCGAACCGAATCCTCGGACGACCTACCGCCTCCAGATGTCCGGACCGCCGTGAAGCCTCGGACGTCTGACAGCGTCCGGACGTCCGACACCTATTTGCGCAGAGCCGGTCTGGCCTTGGCCTATGTACCCTCTATTCCGCCTACTACTATATAACCCCCCCTCTTCTAGCTAGGGTTAGCTTATGTTTAGCATTGGATATTGTTGAGCATAGCTCCATCTACCTCCTTCTCCCATGGAGTTGACCACCTCCTCGAGAGAAGATCCGAGTTGGATGCTAAGGCCCCTTCTAGGGAAGATCCCACGGGATATCAAGACCTCATCTCCACGGAGTGAGACGACTATCGGTTACCTTGTATCGCTTGTTTGACTTTGGATCTTTGTATCTTGTGTGCTTGAGTGGATTTAGCAGATGTGTGATCGGAGATCTTCCTTTTGTTCGTGTTTTCTCTTGTGATTTCTCCCTTCTTCCCCTCCAAGTGTGAAAAGGTCGACCTACGCGGGCGTGCCCCGTATCATATTGGTATCATGAGCCACGTTGATTCACACTTTGGAGTCCCTTCCCCCACTTTCTAGCCGAATTTTGTTTCGTTTTGACCTAATTTCGAAAATTCCCACAAAATATAGCCATACCAAATTTTCTTGGATTCGTTGGATTTGAGGAGATTTTGTTGATTTTGATCCGTGGAATTTGTTGTGGACAAGTGGATCTAGCTTTCCCCCATCTTTCCCATCATTTTTCACCACGAAATCGCCGCAATTTTGACCGAAATTTTCTTGTGGGTTCATGTTCATCGTCTCCGTGGCGAACTGGTGAAGCCCGCAGGCCTCGGACGACCGACAGTTGTCGGACGACCGGACGCCGGACGTCCGAGCAACTCTGACGAAACTGCATTTTCAGCCCGATTTTTTTTGTTTTCTCCACCACTTCCTTTTGAATTTCTTTACCACCATTTCTTTCGTAACCCTTTGCATTCGAGATTTTGAGCCGCGAGCATCGCCACTTCCTAAGGTGTTTCGGCTAACTAGGAGTGGTTCTTCATCGACATCGCCGCTCATCATCGCCCCGGTTCGTCGCCAACCAACTCTTCGTTGATACTACACCGTAAGCAAGGACAGTAACCGCGAAGACACTCTTAACTCTACCCTTGCCATTGCATTGTTACCCCGAGCCTATTTGCGTTACTTGCCTATCGAGACTAGCCATCGAGTATTGTCGGGCTACGCTACTTGTGCACTTTAGTGATACATACTCCGCATAGCTTCAATTGTGTGCATATATCTTAGTATCATCTTTTGTGTTACAAATAGTACCCACATACATAATTGCTATCTTGGTGTGCACGTCCCGCATTGTGACCATACAAAACATTTTTGCAAAAGAAAACAGAAGCAAAGCTTTTAAGCAAGAGCAAAAGAGCAAAAGAGCAATAGCATCGCAAGCTTTGCATAGCATACTTGATCATCTTGGATCACTTGAGTGAGTGACACGTGCCTCATACATACATAGCAAGTCGGGAGTAGGAAGACGACACGTTTTGCTCCTTTTAGGTTGTGCACAAGTGTGTATCACACCCATTTGAGCAATCATGCTAGCGTCTCTCTAGTGTTGTGCAACGCGAGCGTTTTCCATGGATTCCACATTCTGGCTCATCCTTGGTTGCACAACCCCAATTTTCTTCCATGTGTGTGTTTCCGTGTACACTCATTGCTATTGATCTAGATTGTCTCATTTGTGAATTTACGAATCTCTTTCAACATTATTGAATCTTATCTTTCGAATTGCTTGAAATTTGTGCCACTATCCTAACCAAGCTCCTCCATAAGCCTTATTTGTGTAGGTGTGAGAAGGACGATCTTCGGTACCAATTCTAATACTTCCATATTTGCACATTGAGTGATCTTTGATCCATTTTCAAACTTGTGGAACAGTAATTGATATTGTCGTCTCATTCTTCCACTTATATCTACTTAAATGTTGTTATGGATAGGTCAAGCATCCACAACCCGGCATTTGAGGAGCAAGAGGACGGCGAAACCACCTTCGTCACCAAGATGCAATTCTTCGGCGCGCAAAAGGCAATGCGCCAATCGCATGACGTCTTGAACGACCTCATTGAGCAACTCGCCACCGACGTACGCAAATCTGAAGTGCGAAAAAGGGACTACCTCGACACCAAGCTCTCAAGCCAAATGGAGGAAATTTGCGCCTTGATGGTCATGCATGCTTCTTCTACATCTACATCCTCCGAACGGCGCCACTCAAGTCGTCACTCATCGGAGTACTCGTCTGGCGAGAGTCCACCTCGACCACGTTCTCATCGTCGAAATGACCGCTCCGGTCCAAGTTCACACCAAGGCCGCCAACGTCAAGCTTCGGAGAACCCATGCCATGGCAATGGACTACAAGATCGACTTCGCGAGCGTGCACAACGTACACAAAAGAACAAGAGGCATTGGAAGAAGAACGCCAACAACAACGCCATGAAGAAGAAATACGCCTTCGCAAAGAACAAGCGCTTGAAGCCTAACGTGCACTCCGTGATTCTACTCGTGCGTTGGAGGAACGAAACCGTCAAGCACATCTTGAGCAAGAAGCACTCCGCCGTGAACGACAAGAAGAACTTCGTCGCGAAAGACAAGAAGAAGCCAATCGCCAAGAGGAGCACCAAGAAAGACGCAACCATGTGCGTCCACCTCGTCGCCGTCCTCAAGCTCATCGCGACGAACCCGAGCATGAAGACGAGTAAGGACAAGATCAACGCCAACACGCTCAAGACAATGACAATGAGGATCCACCTCCAAGACAAGGATTTCGGTATCACCACAACAATGATGAACAACGTTTCGGCAAGCTCAAGTTCACAATGCCAAAGTTTTCCGGAAGCAATGATCCCGAAGATTACCTATCATGGACACTCAAAGTTGACAAGATCTTTCGCCTCCACAACTATGATGAAGAGAAGAAGATAGCCATGCCTTCACTGGAGTTCCAAGACTATGTCCTTATTTGGTGGGAACAAGTGATTGACCGGAGAAGAGAAAGAGGCGAGCCACCTATCAACACTTGGGCCCAAATGAAGGATCTCATGAGAGCTCATTTTGTGCCTACACACTACAACCGGGATCTCTTCAAGAAGCTCCAACAACTCAAGCAAGGCACCAAGTCGGTAGAAGAGTACTATCAAGAGATTGAAATCGCAATGATCCGAGCCAATGTCAAGGAAGATGACGAGCAAACAATGGCACGCTTCTTGAATGGCCTCAACTACCAAGTCAAGAAAATCGCGAACTTCCAACCATACTCCAACTTACTTGAACTTGTGCATCAAGCGACCAAGGCGGAACACCAAGTGCAAGATGACTACAAGTACTCCAAGTTCTCCTCCAAGACCTACGGTTCAAGTACTCAACCTACTACGACAACGACGCCTTCGTATACGAAATCTACAACACCTACCGGCGACAAGTCAAGCTCCAAGGACAAGACGACTTCGTCAAGCCGACCTACTACTAGCAACTACAAATCGAGAGCCTCATCTTCTACACCAACACTGGATGCTACCGCCAAGACAAGCTCCATCAAGTTTTTCACGTGCCAAGGCCGCGGCCACAAGACTTATGAGTGTCCAACAAGATGCACCATGATCCTTCAAGACGATGGCATCTATGACTCTATGAGTGACGATGAGATGGAAGCTTCGGAGCACGTGGCCTTGCATTGTCAAGTACATGAAGATGAAGATTCGCAAATCTTTTGCGACAATGACCCGAGCCCCGCTCTCGTTGTCTGCAAGGTTTTGACGCTTCAACAACAAGAAGACGAGGACCAACATTGCCACATCTTCCACACCAAGGCGGGCATCCAAGGGAAATACATCAAGGTCATCATCAACGACGGAAGTTGCCACAATTTGGCAAGTGAGGACCTTTGTTTCAAGCTACAATTGGTCAAGAAGAAGTGCCCTCGACCCTACAAGGTCCAATGGCTAAGTGATTCCGGCACCCTCCAAGTTGAACACACCGTGGAAGTTTCCTTCAAGATAGGCGCTTATGAAGACACTTTGGAGTGTGATGTGTTTCCCATGTCCGTTTACCACCTTCTACTTGGTACACCATGGCAATTCGACCATGGCGTCATCCACAACGGTCGGACAAATCACTATAGTTTCAAGATGAAGGGCAAGCAATATGTACTTCGACCAATGACTCCAAGTCAAGTCATCGTCGACAAACACGCTTCATCCCATCGTGGAGACAAAAGTGAGAGAGCGATCCACCTAAAAGAGAGTGAGCGCCACAAGCCAAACTTGAGTGACTCCACGATGAGGGACATGAGTGATATAGTTCTTTTAGCCACCAAAAGAGATTTGAGGGATGTGCGTGAGATCCCATCGACCGTTCTTCACTATGTACTTGTGTGCAAAGATGACGTCGTTCAGACTAACCCTTCACAACATCTTCCTCTTGTGTTATCTAAATTGTTGCAGGAATTCCAAGATGTTTTTCCCGATGAGCTACCTCCGGGACTACCACCAAAACGAGGGATCGAACATCACATCAACCTCATCGCCGGAGCACCGCTTCCTAACAAGGCACCCTACCAAGTTAACCCCGAAGAAACAAAGGAGATGCAAAGGCAAGTCCAAGAACTCCTACATAAAGGGCATGTATGTGAGAGTTTGAGTCCTTGTGCGGTTCCGGTGATACTAGTACCTAAGCAAGATGGTAGTATGCGCATGTGTTCCGATTGCCGTCCTATCAATGCTATAACTATTCGTTATTGTCATCCCATTCCTTGCCTAGATGATATGCTAGATGAACTTAGTGGTGCCACTATATTTTCTAAGATTGACTTAAAAAGTGGTTACTACCAAATACGCATACAAGAGAGTGATGAGTGGAAAACGGCATTCAAGACTAAGTTTGGTATCTATGAATGGCTAGTGATGCCCATGGGCTTATCCGAAGCACCGGGTACTTTCATGCGCTTCATGCATTATGTTTTGCGACCCCTCATAGGATATTGTGTTGTGGTCTATCGATGTTTTGTCAAGGACTTTAGCACTATTGCAGCTCCTCTCCATGCTTTGAGCAAGAAGAATGCACCATTCATTTGTGATCCTTCCCAAGACACCGCATTCCATGAACTTAAAAATTTGCTCACTCATGCACCTTTGCTTGCTTTGCCGAACTTTGATAAAATATTTGAAGTGCATTGTGACACTAGTGGTATTGGAATAGGTGGTGTGCTTAAGCAAGAGAAGCGCCTAATAGCGTACTTTAGCGAGAAACTTTCCGGTGCCCAACTTAACTAACCCATCTATGACAAAGAATTGTATGCTTTGGTGACAGTTTTACATGTGTGCGAACATTATTTGTGACCTCGTGAGTTTGTTATTCATACCGATCATGAAACTCTCAAGAACCTTAAGGGTCAAACTAAGTTGAACAAACGGCATGCTAAATGGAGTGAATTTATTGAGTCTTTTCCTTATGTCATCAAATACATTATGGGTAAAGAAAACGTTGTTACTCAACTTGAATTGAATGTTATTGGTTTTGAGCATATCAAAGATTTGTATGATCATGATGTTTCTTTTGCTACTCCTTATGCTAAGTGCCAAGTGAAACCTTGTTGGGAGAACTACTACATGAAAGATGGCTATCTTATGCGTGCTAACAAACTTTGTATACCCGAGTCTTCTCTTCGTTTGTTGCTTTTGCATGAGGCTCGCGGTGGAGGACTTATGGGTCACTTTGGACGCGACAAGATGTATGCCACACTATCCAACAAGTACTATTGGCCCAAGATGTTTCTTGATGTTGCATGCTTCACCAACCGATGCTCTACATGTCGCAAAGCTAAGTCTAAAGCTCAATCCCATGGTCTTTACATGCCTCTTCCTATACCTTTCCAACGTTGGGAAGACATTACGATGGATTTTGTGCTTGGTTTACCACGAACTAAAAATGGCCATGACTCCGTTTTTGTCGTTGTGGACCGCTTTTCCAAAATGGCTCATTTCATTCCATGTGACAAGATAGACGATGCTACACATATTGCAAATCTCTTTTGTAGGGACATCTTGCGACTACATGGCGTTCCCAAGACCATTGTCTCGGATCGAGACGTCAAGTTCCTAAGCTACTTTTGGAAGACCCTATGCGCCAAGCTCGGAATCAAGCTTCTATTCTCTTCGGCCTATCATCCGCAAACGGATGGCCAAACAGAGGTGATGAACCGGATGCTATCTACTCTCCTACACGTGTTGATCAAGAAGAACATCAAGGAATGGGAAGAATGCCTCCCCATTGCCGAGTACGCCTACAATCGCGCAAGTCACTCCACCACCGGCAAGTCTCCATTCGAAGTGGTTTACAGCTTCAACCCTTTGTCCCCATTGGACATCCTTCCTCTACCACTCCAAGAGCGCGTCAACATGGACGCAAGTGCAAGGGCAAGCTACATCAAGAGGATGCATGATGATACTAGGCGCACGATCGAACGTCAAGTGGAACGTGTCACCAACAAGCGCAACCTCAACAAGCACCCCATGGTATTCAAGACCGGTGATCTTGTGTGGCTACACCTTCGCAAGGACCGCTTCCCCACTGAACGCAAGTCGAAGCTACTTCCTCGAGCCGACGGACCCTTCAAGGTGTTGGCATGCTACAACAACAATGCCTACAAGATCGACATCCCCCGCGACAAGTACAACTTGAGTGACACCTTCAACGTCAAGGATCTATCCTCTTTTCATTGTGATGAAGATCTTGATCCAAGGATGGATCTTCCCCAAGGGGGCGGGGAGATGATGCGGAGCATCCCACCATCAATCCCCATGAAACCTACTACATCAAACCAACCCCCAAGTGGTCTTATGACAAGAGCACGCGCACGTGACATTGGAGCTAAGGTGAACTCACTCCTCTTCGAGTTAGACTTGAATATCAACGGGACTTGGATGCTACCTCACAATGAAACCCTTTGCATACTCAGGAGATGAACACGCTAGCGGCCACGAGGATGCCAAGCTTGGAAACCCCAAGAAGGAGCCACAGACGAGCTACATCTCTCGGACAACTGGACCCCGTCGGACGTCCGACTCCTGGAGCCCGGCGCCAGCCCAAGGACCAGCAGGACCCTAGCTACCGGACGACCGACGCCGCTCGGACGTCCGAGACTACCCAGTCGCAGGACGACCGACACCGCTCGGAAGTCCGAGACCCCCCAGCGCCTGGACGTCCGACCCCTCTCCGGAACTCCATCGCCAGCCGGTCAGAGCCGAATCCTCGGAAATCCGAAGCGTCCGGATGACCGAGCCTCGGACGTCCGACACGTCCTGGAAATCCGACCGCCCCGCGCCCGAACCGAATCCTCGGACGACCGACCGCCTTCGGATGCCCGGACCGCCGTGAAGCCTCGGACGTCCGACAGCATCCAGACGTCCGACACCTGTTTGCGCACAGCCGCTCGAGCATTGGCCCATGTACCCTCTATTCCGCCTACTACTATATAAACCCCTCCCCCTCTTCTAGCGAGGGTTAGCTTATGTTTAGCATTGGATATTGTTGAGCATAGCTCCATCTACCTCCTTCTCCCACGAAGTTAACCACCTCCTCGAGAGAAGATCCGAGTTGGATGCCAAGGTCCCTTCTAGGGAAGATCCCACGGGATATCAAGACCTCATCTCCACGTAGTGAGACGACTATCGGTAACCTTGTATCGCTTGTTTGACTTTGGATCTTTATATCTTTTGCGCTTGAGTGGATTTAGCGGATGTGTGATCAGAGATCTTCCTTTTGTTCGTGTTTTCTCTTGTGATTTCTCCCTTCTTCCCCCACCAAGTGTGAAAAGGTCGACCTACACGGGCATGCCCCGTATCAGTCCTTCATTCATAAGTAAAACAAAAGTATCTAATTTAGGCAGCATGATATGTTCATGAACATTAGAAGGATTCCCAAGAAACAAAAGTACCTGGTAATTCAATTGACGTGCGCGAGCTCTAGTAATTGGTCCAGTATGTATAGCAGCAGGGGATGTGGGTGTAACAATGGTATTGATATCCGCATCACATGGCTACTGACTACGCTGACAGGTATGAAAGTTTAGTTGCTCAACATGTTCTGAGTGTGCAGGTTACACAGGCTGAGCAAAATCAGAGGTACAACTTGTTCCATACAAAGGGAGTTGTGAAGGAGCGTTCTGTTAGCGTCATCATCGATGGAGGGAGTTGCACCAACTTGGCTAGCAAGGAGATGGTGGAGAAGTTGACTCTAACCACCAGACCTCATCCTCATCCATATTACATCCAGTGGTTCAACAACAGTGGCAAGGTTAAGGTAACACGTACTGTTCGTGTGCATTTTAGCATTGCCAAATATTCTGATTATGTTGATTGTGATGTGGTACCCATGCAAGCATGCTCCGTTTTACTTGCTAGACCATAGCAATTTGATAAAAATTCTATACACCATGGTTGGACAAATCAGTATACTCTTGTTTATATGGATAAAAATATAACTTTGCTTCCTATGTCTCCCGAACATATTATGAAAGATGACATTGCTATGCTTTTGTGTGCAAAGAGGTATTATTTTCATTCGAGGACGTGCCTCCCTCTTTGCCACCTGCTGTCACTAACATCTTGCAGGAGTTTGCTCACATCTTTCCACAAGACGTGCCACCGGGATTACCACCTATTCGAGGGATTGAGCATCAGATTGACTTAATTCCCGGTGCATCGTTACCCAACCGTGCGCCATACCGTCCCAATCCAGAGGAGACGAGGGATTTTATGCGTCAAGTACAAGAGCTGCTCGACAAAGGTTATATACACGAATCCCTTAGTCCTTGTGATGTTCCTATTATTCTAGTGCCAAAAAAGGGTGGTACATCTCGTATGTGTGTTGATTGTAGAGGCATTAATAATATTACTATTCCTTATCGTCATCCTATTCCTAGGCTATATGATATGCTTGATGAATTAAGTGGCTCTACAATTTTCTCCCAAGTTGATTTGCGTAGTGGATACCATCAAATTCGTATGAAATTGGGAGATGAATGAAAAACATCATTTAAAACTAAGTTTGGATTATATGAGTGGTTAGTCATGCCATTTGGGTTAACTAATGCACCTAGAACTTTCATGAGATTAATGAACGAGGTCTTACGTGCTTTCATTGGACGATTTGTGGTAGTCTACTTTGATGATATACTGATTTATAGTAAATCTTTGGAGGAACACTTGGATCATTTGCGTCCTGTTTTTATTGCTCTACGTGATGCATGTTTGTTCGGTAACCTTGGGAAGTGCACCTTTTGCACCGACCGAGTATCTTTTCTTGGCTATGTAGTTACTCCACAGGGAATTGAAGTTGATAAAGCCAAGATTGAAGCTATTGAGAGTTGGTCGCAACCTAAAACGGTCACACAAGTGAGGAGTTTTCTTGGACTCGCTGGTTTCTATAGGCGTTTTGTGAGGGATTTCATCACCATTGCTGCACCTCTAAATGAGCTTACAAAGAAGGATGTGCCTTTTGTTTGGGGTACCACACAGGTAGAAGCCTTCACGGTATTGAAAGATAAGTTAACACATGCTCCATTACTCCAATTTCCTGATTTTAATAAGACTTTTGAGCTTGAATCTGATGCTAGTTGAATTGGATTAGGAGGTGTGTTATTACAAGATGGTAAACCTGTTGCATACTTTTCTGAAAAATTGAGTGGGCCTAGTCTGAATTATTCTACTTATGATAAGGAATTATATGCTCTTGTTCAGACTTTGGAAACATGGCAACATTATTTATGGCCCAAAGAATTTGTTATACATTCTGATCATGAATCTTTGAAACATGTTAAAAGTCAAACAAAACTGAACCGTAGACATGCTAAATGGTTGAATTCATAGAGACTTTCCCTTATGTCATTAAACACAAGAAGGGTAAAGAAAATGTTATTGCTGATGCATTGTCTCGTCGTTATACTATGCTTTCACAACTTGACTTTAAAATATTTGGTTTGGAGACCATCAAAGATCAATATATGCACGATGCTGAATTTAAAGATGTGTTGGAGAATTGTAAAGAAGGGAGAAGATGGAACAAGTTTGTCATTAATGATGGATTTGTGTTTCGTGCTAACAAGATATGCATTGCAGCTAGCTCCGATCGTCATTTGTTGTTACAGGAGGCGCATGGAGGAGGATTAGTGGGACACTTTGGCGTGAAGAAGACGGAGGACGTACTTGATACACATTTCTTTTGGCCAAAGATGAGACCGGATGTTGAGCGTTTTGGTGCTCGCTGCACTACATGTCAAAAAGCAAAGTCACGACTCAATCCTCATGGTTTATATATGCCTTTGCCTGTACCTAGTGTTCCTTGGGAGGATATATCTATGGACTTTGTTTTTGGTTTACCTCGGACAAAGAACGGGAGGGATAGCATATTTGTTGTCGTGGATAGATCTTCGAAAATGGCACACTTGATACCATGTCCTAAAAGTGATGATGCTGCTAATGTTGCTGATTTGTTCTTTCGTGAAATTATTCGCTTGCATGGTGTGCCATATACAATTGTTTCAGATCGTGATGCTAAATTTCTTAGCCACTTTTGCAGATGTTTATAGGCTAAGTTGGGGACTAAACTGCTTTTTAGTACTACATGTCACCCCAAACTGATGGACAAACTGAAGTAGTGAATAGATCATTGTCTACTATGGTTAGGGCAGTTTGGAAGAATAACCTAAAAATGTGGGAAGAATACTTTCCTCATATTGAATTTGCTTATAATCGTTCACTTCATTCTACTACTAAGATGTGCCCTTTTGAAGTTGTGTATGGTTTCTTACCTCGTGCACCTATTGATTTGTTGCCTCTTCCATCTTCGAAGAAGGTTAATTTTGATGCGAAAGAATGTGCTGAATTGATATTAAAGATGCATGAGTTAACTAAGGAGAACATTGAGCGTATGAATGCTAAATATAAACTTGCTGGAGATAAGGGTAGAAAACATGTTGTCTTTGCACCTGGAGATCTTGTTGGTTACATGTGCGTAAGGATAGGTTTCGTGAATTGCGGAAGTGAAAGCTAATGCCACGTGCTGATGGTCCTTTTAAGGTGTTAGAGAAAATAAATGATAATGCATATAAACTTGAGCTGGATGCAGATTTTGGGGTTAGTCCCACTTTAACATTGCAGATTTGAAGCCTTATTTGGGTGAGGATGATGAGCGTCCGTCGAGGACGACTTCAGTTTAAGAAGGGGAGGATGATGAGGACATCCCTACTAATGTTACACCCACATCCCCACCAGCTACACATATTGGAGAGCCCGCGCATGCCAAATAAATTATCAGGTACTTTTGTTTCTTGGAAATCCTTATAATATTCATGAACATACGATGCTGGTTAAATTTGATAGTTTTGTTTTACTTATGAATGAAGGACCTAGAATGGACAAGAAGGATGGCCATTGGAGCGGGATCAAGCATGGAGGAGAAGGTGCGCACGCGGGAAAGAACAATGGAGTTTCTAGTGGTGATTTTTGCACTTTGAAGCCACCATAAGGAGAGTATGAAGGCTTGGACGAAATATACAAGATGCCACTTCATAAATTTCGTCCATAGGCTAATATAGGTGCTGCATCACCTTATTTTTGGGCCAGGCCCATGTAATTTCGAAATACCATATTATAGGCTATGTTTAGAGTCCGAATGTGTGGGGAAACTGAGTTAGGGCTGGTTTCGGACCCCTCCTCCAAGGGGCCATGAAATCCCCCTCTATTCCCCCATATATACAACCCTTAGGACGCCGTTTTAGACTTGGGTTTTGTTTAGATTACAAGTTCGCCATAGTGCAACTTCGCGTCCTTCGTTTGTGTTCCACGACCAGACCAAGACGTCACAGAAGCCCACTTTCATCAATAAAGCTTTCCTCTTATATTCGCAATATCCATATTGCAATTTCAGTTTCTTGCTTGTTCTTCGTTTGCGTACAGGAAATAGACCCTCGTGGTCAGGTTGATCGTGCTCCGGCGTGGTCAATAACCTCTCGAAGTTGGTTTAGCGATTGCTAAGGCGCGATGTCTACGCACGTTCGTAGTCGGATCATCAAAGTCTACTCCACCAAAAACGATAGCCACCATCTCATCAAAAGACAGAGACAACCTCGCCTCTATCAGGGGCCATAGTGTTCGCTAGAGGCTTCTCTCTCGAAGAAGGCATACAGTGGGTAAACAAATTACCGTTGGGCAATTGATAGAAAAGTGCATAGTTATGCAATACTGATTCACAACAATGATGATGTATATAGGCATCACGTCCATAAACAAGTAGACCGACTCCTTCCTACATCTACTACTATTACTCCACCCATCGACCGCTATCCAGCATGCATCTAGAGTATTAAGTAAAACCCGAGTAATGCTTTTAGGATGATGACATGATGTAGACAAAGTAAATCCAATAAATATGAATAAACCCCATCATTTTACCCTTAGTGGCAGCAATACAATACGTGTCATGTCCATTTCTGTCACTGGGATTGAGCACCACAAGATTGAACCCACTACAACGCACCACTCCCACTTGACGATAAATCAATCTAGTTGGCCAACCAAACCGATAGAACGAAGAGCATGACGAAACTATAACAATCATGCAAATAAAATACCAGCAAGTATTCAATATCTTTCATGAATAATCTGAACATAAACCCTCAATTCATCGGATCCCAACAAACACACCGCAAAGATTTATTACATAAGATAGATCACCGCGGTCATCTTGGCGATGAAGACATAGAGAGAGAGATAGCCATCTAGGTACTGACTACGGACCTGTAGGTCTGCGGTGAACTAGCCACACATCACCATTGGAGCAGCAAGGTTGATGTAGAGGCCCTCTCTGATCGATCACCCCTCCAACAGGGCACTTGAAAAGGGCTCTAGATGGGCACATGTCGGAACAGAGACTTGCAGCAGCGGAAAAAGTTTTTCGGAGGGCTCTCTAGGGTTTTTTGGAATATATGTAAATTTATAGGCCAGAGAACGAGGGCTGGAGAGCGGGGAGGTTGCCCCAAGCTATCAGGGCGCGGCCACTCCCCTAGGCGTGCCCTGATGGCTTGGGGGCACCTCATGTGCCCTCCGGTCTTCCTTCGAAGCTTCCAGGTCTTATTTTGGTCCAGAAAAAATTATCAAAAAGTTTCGGGGTATTTGGACTTCGTTTGGTACAGTATTCCTGAAAAGCCAAAAACACACAGAAAACAGCAACTGGCACTTGGCACTGGATTAATAGGTTAGTGCTCAAAAATAATATAAAACAGCAATTAAGTGCCTAAAAAGTATTCTAGAATGATAATATAATAGCATGGAACATTCAAAAATTATGGATAAGTTGGAGACGTATCAACATCCCCAAGCTTAATTCTTGCTCGTCCTCGAGTAGGTAGATGATAAAAACAGAATTTTTGATGTGACATGCTACCCAACATGTAATATTTTCAGGTATGATCATTGAGAAAAGATGAATCAACAAATATTAACATAGTAATATCCATAAACATAAGTAACATAATCATCAACTTTCAAAATATAAGATCCTTAAAGAATGTTCACCCCCCATGATAGAGGCAAAGTTGTCCCTGTCTTTCGATGAGATGTGGTTATCGTTTATGGTAGAGTCGACTTTGACGATCCGACTACGAACGTGCGAGGACGTCACGCCTTAGCCATCGCTAAACCAACTCCGAGAGGTTATTGACCACGCCGGAGCACGATCAACCTGACCACGAGTGTCTGTTTCCAGCACGCAAATGAAGAACAAGCAAGAAACTAAGATTGCAATCTGGATATTGCAAATATAAGAGGAAAGCTTTATTGATGAAAGTGGGGTTCTATGACGCCTTTGTCTGGTCGTGGAACACAAACGAAGAACGCGAAGTTGCAGCTATGGCGAACTTTTAATCTAAACAAAACCCAAGTCTAAACGGCCCCCTAAGGGCTGTCTATATGGGGGAATAGAGGGGGAATTTCATGACCCCTTGGAGGAGGGGTCCGAAACCAACCCTAACTCCGTTTCCCCACACATGCAGACTCTAAAAACAGCCTAATAAGTGGTATTTCGAAATTACATGGGCCTGGCCCAAAAATAAGGTGATGCAGCACCTATATTAGCCTATGGACGAAATTTATGAAGTGGCATCTTGTATATTTCGTCCAAGCCTTCATACTCTCCTTATGGTGGCTTCAAAGTGCAAAAATCACCACTAGAAACTCCATTGTTCTTTCCCGCGTGCGCACCTTCTCCTCCATGCTTGATCCCGCTCCAATGGCCATCCTTCTTGTCCATGGTAGGTCCTTCATTCATAAGTAAAACAAAAGTATCTAATTTAGGCAGCATCATATGTTCATGAACACTAGAATGATTCCCAAGAAATGAAAGTACCTGGTTATTCATTTGACGTGCGCGAGCTCTAGTAATTGGTCCAGTATGTATAGCAGCAGGGGTTGTGGGTGTAACAATCGTATTGATGTCCTCATCATCCTCCCCTTCTTGAAATGAAGTCGTCCTCGACGGAAGCTCATCTTCCTCACCCAAATAAGGCTTCAAATCTGCAATGTTAAAAGTGGGACTAACCCAAAATCTACAGGCAGCTCAAGTTTATATGGATTATCATTTATTTTCTCTAACACCTTAAAAGGACCATCAACACGTGGCATTAGCTTTGACTTGCGCAATTCAGGAAACCTATCCTTACGCAAATGTAACCAAACAAGATCTCCAAGTCCAAATACAACATGTTTTCTACCCTTATCTCTAGCAAGTTTATATTTAACATTCATACGCTCAATGTTCTCCTTAGTTAACTCATGTATCTTTAATATCAATTCAGCACATTCTTTAGCATCAAAATTAGCCTTCTCCGAAGATGGAAGAGGCAACAAATCAATAGGTGCACGAGGTAATAAACCATACACAACTTCAAAAGGACACATCTTAGTAGTAGAATGCAGCGAACGATTATAAGCAAATTCAATATGAGGCAAGCATTCTTCTCACATTTTCAGGTTATTATTCAAAACAGCCCTAAGCATAGTAGACAATGATCTATTCACTACTTCTGTTTGTCCATCAGTTTGGGGTGACATGTAGTACTAAAAAGCAGTTTAGTCCCCAACTTAGCCCATAAACATCTCCAAAAGTGTCTAAGAAATTTAGCATCACGATCTGAAACAACTGTATTTGGCACACCATGCAAGCAAATAATTTCACGAAAGAACAAATCAGCAACATTAGCAGCATCATCACTTTTATGACATGGTATGAAGTGTGCCATTTTCGAAAATCTATCCATGACAACAAGTATGCTATCCCTCCCCTTCTTTGTTCGAGGTAAACCTAAAACAAAGTCCATAGATATATCCTCCCAAGGAACACTAGGTACAGGCAAAGGCATATATAAACCATGAGGATTGAGTCGTGACTTAGCTTTTGACATGTAGTGCAGCGGGCAACAAAACGCTCAACATCCCGTCTCATATTTGGCCAAAAGAAATGTGTAGCAAGTATGTCCTCCGTCTTCTTCACGCCAAACTGTCCCATTAATCCTCCTCCATGCACCTCCTGTAACAACAAAAGACGAACGGAGCTAGCTGGAATGCATAGCTTGTTAGCACGGAACACAAATCCATCATTAATGACAAACTTGTTCCATGTTCTCCCTTCTTTACAATTGTCCAACACATCTTTAATTCAGCATCATGCATATATTGATCTTTGATGGTCTCCAAACCAAATATTTTAAAGTCAAGTTGTGAAAGCATAGTATAACGACGAGACAATGCATCAGCAATAACATTTTCTTTACCCTTCTTGTGTTTAATGACATAAGGGAAAGTCTCAATGAATTCAACCCATTTAGCATGTCTACGGTTCAGTTTTGCTTGACTTTTAATATATTTCAAAGATTCATGATCAGAATGTATAACAAATTCTTTGGGCCATAAATAATGTTGCCATGTTTCCAAAGTCCGAACAAGAGCATATAATTCCTTATCATAAGTAGAATATTTCAGACTAGGCTCACTCAATTTTTCAGAAAAAGTATGCAACAGGTTTACCATCTTGTAATAACACACCTCCTAATCCAATTCCACTAGCATCACATTCAAGCTCAAAAGTCTTATTAAAATCATGAAGTTGGAGTAATGGAGCATGTGTTAACTTATCTTTCAATACCGTGAAGGCTTCTTCCTGTGCGGTACCCCAAACAAAAGGCACATCCTTCTTTGTAAGCTCATTTAGAGGTGCAGCAATGGTGCTGAAATCCCTCACAAAACACCTATAGTAACCAGCGAGTCCAAGAAAACTCCTCACTTGTGTGATCGTTTTGGGCTGCGGCCAACTCTCAATAGCTTCAATCTTGGCTTTATCAACTTCAATTCCCTGTGGAGTAACAACATAGCCAAGAAAAGATACTCGGTCGGTGCAAAAGGTGCACTTCCCAAGGTTACCAAACAAACGTGCATCACGTAGAGCAATAAAAACAGCACGCAAATGATCCAAGTGTTCCTCCAAGGATCTACTATAAATCAGTATATCATCAAAGTAGACTACCACAAATCGTCCAATGAAAGCACGTAAGACCTCGTTCATTAATCTAATGAAAGTGCTAGGTGCATTAGTTAACCCAAAAGGCATGACTATCCACTCATATAATCCAAACATAGTTTTAAATGTTGTTTTCCATTCATCTCCCAATTTCAAACGAATTTGATGGTGTCCACTACGCAAATCAACTTTGGAGAAAATTGTAGAGCCACCTAATTCATCAAGCATATCATCTAGCCTAGGAATAGGATGACGATAATGAATAGTAATATTATTAATGCCTCTACAATCAACACACATACGAGATGTAGCATCCTTTTTTGGTACTGGAATAATAGGAACAGCACAAGGACTAAGAGATTCGCGTATATAACCTTTGTCGAGCAGCTCTTGTACTTGACGCATAATCTCCTTCGTCTCCTCAGGATTGGTATGGTATGGCGCACGGTTGGGTAGCGATGCACCGGGAATTAAGTGAACCTGATGCTCAATCCCTCGAATAGGTGGTAACCCCGGTGGCATGTCTTGTGGAAAGACGTCAGCAAACTCCTGCAAAATGTTTGCGACAGCAGGAGGCAAAGAGGGAGGCATGTCCTCGAATGAAAAAAATACCTCTTTGCAGACAAAAGCATAGCAAACAGATGTAGTAACATCCAAATTGGTAAATCAGATTTAGTGGCAAGTAAACAACCACTCTTCAGTTGTATTTCAGATGCAACACTAGATCATTGTTTATGAGGCTTATTATGTTGCTAAAATTCCTTTGCCAGAAACTGATTTTCACTCCCACTTTGCTTCTGTTTTGCTTTACTAGCGCTAGCAATGTCATCTTTCATAATATGTTCGGGAGACATAGGAAGAAAAGTTATATTTTTATCCTTATGAACAAGAGTATACTGATTTGTCCTACCATGGTGTACATATTTTTTATCAAATTGCCATGGTCTACCAAGTAAAAGGGAGCATGCTTGCATGGGTACCACATCACAATCAACATAATCAGAATATGTAGCAATGCTAAAGTGCACACGAACAACACGTGTTACCTTAACCTTGCCACTATTGTTGAACCATTGGATGTAATAAGGATGAGGATGTGGTCTGGCGGTTAGTGACAGCTTCTCCACCATCTCCATGCTAGCCAAGTTGTTGCAACTCCCTCCATCGATGATGACACGAACAGAACGCTCCTTCACAACTCCTTTTGTATGGAACAAGTTGTGCCTCTGATTTTGCTCAGCCTGTGTAACCTGCACACTCGGAACACGTTGATCAACTAAACTTTCACACCTGTCAGCGTAGACAGCAGCCATGTAGTGTGTCTCTTGTTCAGTCCCCTCTACACCTTGTTCTTCACTCGCAATAAGAGCCAGGGTCTCCTCATCATAATCACTAGCGGAGTCATATCCACCATCCTCAGTAACAATCATCACATGCTTGGAAGGGCATTCTCTCGCATAGTGACCTCCACCCTTGCAACGACCACAAATAACCTCATGTGTTTGCCCTGTAGATGCCATGGATGAAGAAGAGCTTTGTGCAGGCCCCGAAGGTGTGCCCTTGCTGGAGGCTGGTGGCGGTGCTTGTTTTCTTGCTTCTCAGTTGGAGTTGGCGGCTGAAGTGAGTGGTGCTGTAGTAGAACGTGTGGAAGTAGATGATGTACGTGGTGTCCATGATGAAGCTTGACCTGCAGAAAAAATAGTTCTCGCCATTGCCTGTCGATCCTGCACTTCACGTTCAGCTTTGCAAGCAAGATGGAATAAACGAGTGATAGTGTTATACTCCTTATACTCTAGAATAGTCTGAATCTCACTATTTAAACCACCCATAAAACGTGCAAGCATAACTTCATTCTCCTCAACAATACCACATCTAATCATGCCAGTTCGTAATTCCTGGTAATATTCCTCAACAGAATTTTTTCCTTGTCTTAAACGCTGCAAATTTTGAAACAATTCACGTTGATAATATGGTGGAACCCAACAATTACGCATAGCAGTTTTCAATGCAGCCCAAGTAGTTGGGATATTAGCATGATGTATTCTACAATGTTCATACCACCAAACACAAGCAAAACTAGTGAATGAACAAACAGCAGCAGTAACATGTCTATCCTCAGGAAATTGTAAGCATGTAAAACGTTGTTCTGTTTCTAACTCCCAAGTAAGATATATATCAGGAACATATCTACCATCAAATATAGGAATATTCTATTTAAGTTTAGGGAGATGGTCATGATTTTGTACCTGAGGGGGTGGTGCAGCCCTACCATTGCGATTGTAGGCATGTGGACGACCTGGTGCGTGTGGTGGTGGTTGCCCTTGGGGCTGATCTGGAGCAACCTCTTCCTCATCATCGTAATCACCATCGTGGTCAGCGTTCTGATCAACAGTAGTAGTAGTAGTAGGAGCCATAGAAGCCACAGCAATAGGAATGGCACCAGAATGTTCGCCTTCCTCGAGGGGCACACGTCGTGCGCGCCCCGCGAAATTCGGCCGATGTTGCTGTTGTTGCTGAGGTATGACCAGTGCAGCTGGTGGTAAACGTGCAAGGACCTTATTGAACTTAGCATCCAACTTCGTCTCGAATGTCTTCTCCAAACCATCTAGCTTCTCCATGGCCTCTCCAAGTCTAGTCACGAAGTCTTGTACCTGGTCAGCCATCATTTGATGGAATTTGTCATGGAGCTTCTTGATGGTCATAACCTCCCATTCAACCTCGTCAGCTTGTGATCCTGGCATGGTTAGCAGTAATAGGAACACACAAGAATATGAACCTACAGACTACTAGGAAGTGGTGGTGGTGGTGGTGTGTCACAAATCCGTCAAGCAAATCTCAATTTTTTACCAGTTCTTACCCAGCAGCATGTGATGATCAGCAACCCTTGTAGTCAAAACTCTCAAAGTTTGGATAGAGCAATTGCCAGGTGGTGTCAAACACACGACGTAGATGTATGTGGAGCTGGAAAGGCTTATAATATGGTAGCAAAAAGGGTCAGCAATAATCAGTTCAGAGATGCAAAGTTGAAAAGACGCTCAAAGACGGTACCGTGCTGGTCCTAGGCTAGACCGTACTAGAGACGCGAGCCTAGAACATCAACAAAATTACGACGCTACACGTAATCAAGTTTTTTTGCGGGTTATTTTGCTCAGAAAATCATTATAATGGCGAGTGTCTCAAAACTGTTCCCGAGACATATAAACAGGATAGGCACAAAAAAATGACAAAAAAATTTCGGGAGCGATTCGGGGCTGCGACGACCAAAAATTGCGACAAAAATCACTATGATGGCGAGTGTCTCAAAACGCTCCGAAAATCTTAAAAATAGGATAGGGAAAAAATATTTTCACCTGCCGAAATTTTGGCCTAAAAACTATGCCAGGATAGTTTTTTTTTCGAACCCTACTTAGGCAAAGAAAACACGAAACCGAAAACAAGAGGATCATGAAACTAAACCTAATATGTGATGGACTCGGACTAGGATTGGTGGGATATGAATCTGGTGGAACTCGGACTAGTAGCGTATGTATGTATGGGTGGTGGAACATGGACTGGTGGTGAATCTGTGATGGAGGTGGACTCGTATATGTGGTGGTATATGGCAGCGGTGATGTATCTGGTGTGGTGGTGGAATATGGTAGCGGTGATGATGATGCGGCAGCGGCGTGACAAACTGTGAACAGAACTAGAAACTCTAAAGGACTAGATGCTAAGACCAGCAACTTGACACGACAATGCAACCACGAATTCAACAAAGCAAATACTGAACAGAAAATTGCAAAGGCTCAGATTGGTGCGGATATGATGATCTAACCCTAATTTTTTTTTCTGGCTTTTTCGTGGACTATAGGTATGAAGAACAGATGCGATCTAACTACGAAAAACTGGAAAATCTCACTGAGCAACCTGGAAATCTGATACCACTTGATAGAGGCGAACTTGTCCCTGTCTTTCGATGAGATGTGGCTATCGTTTATGGTAGAGTCGACTTTCACGATCCGACTACGAACGTGCGAGGACGTCGTGGCTTAGCAATCGCTATACCAACTCCGAGAGGTTATTGACCACGCCGGAGCACGATCAACCTGACCACGAGGGTCTATTTCCTACACGCAAATGAAGAATAGGCAAGAAACTAAGATTGCAATCTGCATATTGCGAATATAAGAGGAAAGCTTTATTGATGAAAGTGGGGTTCTGTGATGCCTTTGTCTGCTCGTGGAACACAAATGAAGAACGCAAAGTTGCAGCTATGGCGAACTTTTAATCTAAACAAAACCCAAGTCTAAACAGCGCCCTAAGGGCTGTATATATGGGGGAATAGAGGGGGAATTTCGTGACCCCTTGGAGGAGGGGTCCGAAACCAACCCTAACTCCGTTTCCCCACACATACGGACTCTAAAAACAGCCTAATAAGTGGTATTTCAAAATTACATGGGCCTGGCCCAAAAATAAGGTGACGCAGCACCTATATTAGCCTATGGACGAAATTTATGAAGTGGCATCTTGTATATTTTGTCCAAGCCTTCATACTCTCCTTATGGTGGCTTCAAAGTGCCAAAATCACCACTAGAAACTCCATTGTTCTTTCCCGCGTGCGCACCTTCTCCTCCATGCTTGATCCCGCTCTAATGGCCATCCTTCTTGTCCATGCGAGGTCCTTCATTCACAAGTGAAACAAAAGTATCTAATTTAGGCAGCATCATATGTTCATGAACATTAGAAGGATTCCAAAGAAACGAAAGTACCTGGTAATTCAATTGACGTGCGCGAGCTCTAGTAATTGGTCCAGTGTATATAGCAGCAGGGGCTGTGGGTGTAACAATGGTATTGATGTCCTCATCACCCCATTCATTTTATCATATTAGAATGGCATGGCTCCATCTTCACGACATAAATACAAATGTCAAGCACCACGGTGTTAAGCCAAGCAGTTGGATCATACTTTTTCACGCACTTTAGCTTTTTATACCTCACTAAATACATGAGTGTGAACCATGGACATAGCTTATAGGTGGAATAAAATATGGTGGTAGGTTTTAAAGGGGTAAGAGTGGAGAAGAAAGTCTCGCATCAACTAGGTGGATCAACGGGCTATGGAGATGCCCATCAATCGATATCAATGCGAGGAGTAGGGATTGCCATGCAACGGATGCACTAGAGCTATAAGTGTATGAAAGCTCAAATGAAACTAAGTGGGTGTGCATCCAAGTTCCTTGCTCATGAAGACCTCAGGCATTTTAGGAAGCCCGTCATCGGAATATACAAGTCAAGTTCTATAATGGAAAATTCCAACTAGTATATGAAAATGACAAAACATGAGATTCTCTATATGAAAAACATGGTGCTTTCTCTAAGCACAAGTGTGGAAAAAGAGGTAGTAGCATTGTCCCTTCTCTCTTTATGTCTTATTTATTTGTTTTTTCTTTTTTTTTGCCTGGAGTCTCATCCAGACTTGTGGGGGAATCATTGTATCCATCATCCTTTCCTCACCGAGACAGTGCTCTAATAATGATAATCATCACACTTTTATTTTTGTATAACCCAATATGAAAAAACTACTAAACATTACAACTCTGTATGAATACCTCTTATAGTATACCAGAATGTGCAATGATCTAGCGTAACATGTAAACAGTGATGAATGGTGGCTCTGCCACAAATGCTATGTCAGCTACATGATCATGCAAAACAATATGATAACGAGTGTACAAGTCATGTGACGTAACGGTGGAAGTCGCATGGCAATATATCGCGGAATGGCTATGGATATGCCATGATACGTAGGTATGGTAGCTGTTTTGAGGAAGATATAAGGAGGCTTATGTGCAACAGAGCGTATCATGTCACGGGGTCTGGATGCACCGGTGAAAGCTGCACCGATCCTCGAGGTGAGAATGGGCATTGCACGGTACCGAAGAGGCTAGCATATATCAAAAGGTGAGCGTGCGTACATCCGTGGATTCACATTGGTCATAAAGAACTCACATACTTATTACAAAGCTATATTAGCTCTCTTGAAGCAAAGTACTACTCGCATGCCCCTAGGGAGGAGTTTGGTAGGAGTTAACCATCGCGCACCCCCGACCTAAACAGCACTAGGATTTCAATGAGGAATAAGAATGCTCTCACATCATCACCATGCCATAAACAATAGATGAACAGAAAATTAACACCCTTTAACTATCGATATTTCTACTAACCAACAACCATGCACTCACGCCCTTTCATATTACCACGTCAATATCATTAACCCACAATTTCTCTTTTATGTGCTACATGAAGGTTTTGATTATGCACTCCTTGAATACCAATTATTTTTGGACTAGTATTATAACCCATGCAAATTACTGTGACTATATATTAAACTCTCAAACAAATTTAAGTGAAGAATGAGAGTGCAATTATTTCTATAAAATCTATAGGCCACCGTGCTCTAAAAGATATAAGTGAAGCACTAGAGCAACTGCTTAGCTCAAAAGCTATAAGTGAAGCACATAGACTATTCTAACAAATCATGGTGCGCATGTGTCTCTCTCAAGTAGGTGTGTCTAGAAAATAATGATTGCGGAAAACTAAAACAAAACCAAACTAAAACACAAGACGCTCATAGCAAAACACATATCATGTGATGAATAAAAGTGTTGCTCCAAGTGACATACCGATGGATTGAGACGAAAGAGGGGATGCCTTCCGGGGCATCCCCAAGCTTAGACACTTGAGTCATCCAAGAATATACCTTGGGGTGCCTTGGGCATACCCAAGCTTAGGCTCTTTGCCACTCCTTATTCCTTCATCCATCGTGATAGCACCCAAAACTTGAAAACATCACCACACAAAACTCAACAGAAAACTCGTGAGCTCCATTAGTATGATAGGTAAATCAAAAACTTTACGTACTGCTAAAAATGAATTCATATTTTATTATTGCATACGGTACTGTATTCTAAGTTCTATATGGTTTATACCGCCGATACAATCCATAGCATCATCAAAACAAGCAAACTATGCAAGACTAAACAGAATCTGTCTAAATCAGAACAGTCTGTAATGATGTGCGCAATCACCATACTTCCATAACTCCAAAACTTCTAAAAATTAGGACAACCTGGGGAATTTGTATACCAATAATGCATAAAACTTCAGATCAAAAGGACATTCCAGTAAAATTAGAGAAATTCTGCACTGGACGGAAAAGTTTTTGTTTTTGCACCATATCAATTCTACCTATCATTCAAGTCATCCCAAAGGCTTTACTTGGAACAAACACTAATTTAAACATAAAAACACAATCATAATGGTATCAATAATCATGTTATCACACCATGAGAGAAAGTAAAAGCAAAAATTAAAGATAACTATGGGGTTGCCTCCCAACAAGCGCTATCGTTTTATGCCCCTAGCTAGGCATAATGCATAGTATCAAGTGATGTCCTTGTTATCGTCCACTTTGGCTACCTTAGCAAGCACCTTTTCAAACCTAGTAGGTTCTTCCCTTTTAACCATAACATCTGAAAGTGTTGTCATAAGTTTCTCTAAGGACTCAAGCTTTTTATTAGAGGTGGTAAGGCAAGAATTCATGCGATGAAGGCTAGGGCCTAAAGTTTTGATAGGTTTGTTAACTTTTTGTATCGCACTTATGTTTTTCTGCAAATCCCCTAGTTTCTCTAATATTTGAATTCCTTCGTGTGTAAAATAAGAGATTTGAGGTAATGGAGGAGTTCCTGCCATTCCTTCTACTATCTCACAAGCAGCATTAGAATCCATCTCAATAAAATTTCCTTTGGCAACAAAATCTAGAACTTGCCTATGTGGCATCCCGAGTCCTACATAAAAGTTACGAAGAAGGATATTCATATCATTTTTTATAGTAGCATTACGATAAGACTCTATTATATGGTACCATGGATCTTTTAGATTCTCTCCGTGTTTTTTGTTTAAAGTATAGTACTTCAAAATCCGGAGAAACATCAGCAGGTGGTCAAGACATAGCGACGAAACAAGTGAAATAGCAAAGATAAATATTATTGTATTTTTTATTTTTATAGCAAGAAAAAATATAACAGAAAATAAAAAGTAGAACAAGCGAATGATAATTTGTGAGAACGTACTTGATAGGAATTTTATGATGCTCCCCGGCAACGGCGCCAGAAATCCTCCCTGATACTTGTAAACTGCATTCGGATTTTCCCCGAAGAGGAAGGGATGATGAAGTAAAGTGTAGGTAAGTATTTCCGTCAGTGAGAACCAAGGTTATCGAACCAATAGAAGAACCATGCAAATTCCCGTCTTCAGCGCCTACGCACAAAAGAGCAAACACTTGCTCCAAACGCGGGAAAGAGGGTTGTCAATCCCCTTGAACTCGTTACTTGCAAGCGATGAGTAGTGATAGATACATAAATTGATAAATATAAATTGTAAACAAAAAGTAAGTAAATAATGGCAGCAAGGTATTTAGTTTTTTTTGTAATTATATTTGTGAGGAGACCCGGGGGCCATAGTGTTCGCTAGAGGCTTCTCTCTTGAAGAAGGCATACAGTGGGTAAAAAATTTATTGTTGGGAAATATATAGAAAAGCGCATAGTTATGCAATATTTATTCACGACAATTATCATGTATATAGGCATCATGTTCATAAACAAGTAGACCGACTCTTGCCTGCATCTACTACTATTACTCGACCCATCGACTGCAATCCAGCAGACATCTATAGTATTAAGTAAAAATAGAGTAATGCTTGGAGGAGGATGACAAGATGTAGACAAAGTAAATCCAATCAATATGAATAAACCCCATCGTTTTACCCTTAGTGGCAGCAATATAATATGTGTCATGTCCGTTTCTATCACTGGGATTGAGCACCGAAAGATTGAACCCACTACAACGCACCACTCCCACTTGAAGATAAATCAATCTAGTTTGCCAAACCAAGCCGATAGATCAGAGAGCATTAGGAAGCTATAACAATCATGCAAATAAAATACCAGCAAGTATTCAATACCTTTTCATGAATAATCTAAACATAAACCCAGAATTCATCAGATCCCAACAAAGGCACCGCAAAGATTGGTTACATAAGATAGATCACCACGGGAATCACGGTGTTCTTGGAAATGAAGAACATAGAGAGAGATAGCCATATAGGTACTAACTATGGACCCGTAGGTCTGCGGTGAACTACTCACACATCACCATGGGAGCAGCAAGGTTGATTTAGAGGCCCTCCATGATCGATCCCCCTTCGTCGGGGCACCAGAAAAGGGCTCCAGATGGACACACGGTGGAACAGGGACTTGCGGCGGCGGAAAAAGTGTTTCGGGAGGCTCTCTAGGGTTTTAAGAATATATATGAATTTATAGGCCAGAGAAAGAGGGCTGGAGAGTGGGGAGGTGGCCACAAGCTATCAGGGCGCGACCACCCCCTAGGCATGCCCTGATGGTTTGGGGGCACCTCGTGTGCCCTCCGGTCTTCCTTCGAAGCTTCCAGGTCTTATTTTGGTCAAGAAAGAATCATCAAAAAGTTTTGGGGTATTTGTGTTGGGGAACGTTGCATGGGAAACAAAAAAAATTCCTATGCACACGCAAGATCTATCCATGGAGATGTATAGCTACGAGAGGGGGAGTGTATCTACATACCCTTGTAGATCGCTAAGCGGAAGCATATATAACGCGGTTGATGTAGTCGTACTCTTCACGATCCAATCGTGATCCAATCCGATCCAGCGCCGAACGGACGGCGCCTCCGCGTACAGCACACATGCGGCTCAATGACGTCTCCTCCTTCTTGATCCAGCAAGAGAGGAAGTAGAAGTAGATGGGATCTCAACCAGCACGACGGTGTGGTCGAGATGGTGGCGTCGCAGTGCCGGCAGGGCTTCGCCAAGCGCCTCCGGAACGGCGTACGAGGAAGAAACAGGAGAGACGGGAGGAGGGCCACGGCCGTGGGAGAGTCTTCAGCCCCCTTGCGCCTCCCCACCTTTATATAGGCGTGGGAGGGGCTGGTGGCTTTCCCTCCAAGCCCCTAGGGTCGTTGGTCAAGGGGGGAGGAAGGAAATCCCTCCTTTCCTTCCCCACCGATCACTATCCCCCATTTTTTAGGGATCTCGATCTTATCCTTTCGGGATATGATCCTATTCCTTTTAAGGGGGGGTCTTGATGCGCCTAGACCAGCGGTGTGGGGACTTTCCCCATTACCCACGTTCATGTGGGTCCACATGCAGATGGGCCCCACTATGGAACCTTCTAGAACCTTCCCGGTATAATACCGAAAAATCCCAAACATTTTCCGGAACCCTCAATATGACTTCCCATATATAAATCTTTACCTCCGGACCAATCCGGAGCTCCTCGTGATGTCCGGGACCTCATCCGGGACTCCGAACAACATTCGGTCACCAACGTACATATCCCAATACTACTCTAGCGTCACAGAACGTTAAGCGTGTGGACCCTACGGGGTCAAGAATCATGTGGACATGACCGAGACACCTCTCCGGTCAATAACCAATAGCGGGACCTGGATACCCATATTGGTTCCCACATATTCCACGAAGATCATTATCGGTCAAACCACGATGTCAAGGATTCAGTTCCCTTTGTCCAGCGGTAGGTTACTTGCCCGAAATTCGATCGTCGGTATCTCCATACCTAGTTCAATCTCGTTACCGGTAAGTCTCTTTACTCGTTCCATAATACAAGATCCCATGACTTGGAGGGGGATTCCACGAAGAACACAAAGAATACGGGGAAGAACGAGGAGAAATCACAAGAGAAACACTCAAGAACAAGTCCAATCGCACATCCACTAGACTCACAACCACATAAGATCCACAAAGGTACAAGAACAACAAAGGGAAAGATGATACATGGTAGAGTTCATCCCAAATACCAAAGGGAGATGAGGCCTTGGAATCTCGGACGATCTTCCCTAGATAGGGGCCTTGACATCCATAGGATCTTCTCACACGTGGAGGTTGCAATCTCCTAGGAGAAGTATATATGGAAGGAGCAATGCTGAGCTAATCTGTGAGCTAAACCATTGCTAACCCTAGAAATGAGGAGGGGGTGGAGTATATATAGTCTTGGCCACGAAGGGGTAAGTGGAGAAGGGACACAAGGCCCAAGGCCCGCGACTGCGCATAGGCGGGTCCGGACGTCCGGAGGCTGTCGGACGTCCGATGGCTCGCGAAGGACCGGACATCCATGGCACGGTCGTCCGGAGGTCTTCGGATTTCCGTCAGTTCGGCTCGGTCGAGGTCGTGTCAGATTTCTGGAGGGCATCGGTCGTCCGGGCGCTGGAGGTTGTCGGACGTCCGGAGGGCGTCGGTTGTCCGGCCGTTGTAGAGTGTTGGACGTCTGATGGTTGTCGGTCGTCCGGCCGCTGTAGACATCGCAGCTCCGTCTTCTTCTGTCTCCTCTTCCAAGCTTCCCTCGCGGATGGTGTAGTCGTTCCTTGGCGCTTGCACTCCTCCTCGTCCTCCGTGAAGTTCCAAAAAATACCTATGCGTGCACACGAGGCAAGTGTCAAGTAGTATACCATCCTCGGGGGGCACAAGTTGACACGTGTAAAGGAGAAGATTCACCTTTGTACGTATGAAGTAGATGTTGCACGTGTCACTTGGCAAAGGGACTGTTGCCATGGTGATGTCCGTAGGATGCTCCGCATCATCCCCTCCCCTTGGGAAAGATCCGTCCTCGGATCAAAATCCAAATCACCATGGGAAGGAGATGTCATCGCCGTGTAGAAGTGGACGATCACCAAGCACACATCATCATCGAGCTCTAAAGGGGCATTCTCCATTGTCTCACCGCCTAGGAATTCCTTCAAAAGGAGCAAATACGACAAACACTTGGAAAAACAAATGTGGTTGGCGTTAGTGTACGGTAGGCATAGGAATTATTCACAACACCAAATAAAATGTTTATGGTAGGCATAGGAATTATTCACAACACCAAATAAAATGAAGTGTCTAGACACATGGTGCAAGTGCAAGACAATCCAAGCATAATGTGCACATGGTGTAGTGAAGATAGTGTGGCACTCAACACAATAGAGCAGTTGTTCATCATGCATGAGGCAATCAAGACAAGCATGTAGCAAGTAATGTGACATGGCAAATGTGAAGTATGGACGTTGTTGCAACCAAGCATACGATAAGAGCAAACAATCCACAAGTTGGGTGCAACACACAAGGTATATGGGTCATGAGGCATGTAAAGATGGCAATCAAGAATGGAAGCAATATCTCTAACATGTGTGCAAGTAAGTGGTCCAAGATGACCCGTATATGTCATGGTACAAGCAACACAAGTAGGGTGAGCCATAATATCCATGCTCAAGAAGGATGTCACCTCAAAGCATGACCTTGTGCGTCCGTCACAATGCTGATGCGCAAGCAAGTGCGATGTAGAATCGCGTCGGTGCAGCATGGCTCGCTCTCAAGAGCTCGAATTGTCAACTCACGTGAAGTGGAAGTTGACATGTGGTCGAAGTATCCTACACACACACACACACAACAAAGTAAACAATGTATGTGCATGGTAGACAAACACATCATTCATCATGATGGTTCTCTTCTTTTGCACATAACTATTAGAAGCAAAAGTGCATGAATAATATGATGCAACGATGTCTATATTCATGGCACTAGGCATATGGTGCAAGGAAGGAAGGCAAGCATGCTTCACATGAAAGATGTCAAAAGCTCCAATAATATGAGAGAAAGCTATGGGGGAAATCTCATTAGCAAAATGAATAACATTGTTGCACTCAAGACATGGCAAAGCATCGAGCATGAGAGAGGCAACATATGGAGACATATGACAATAAGCAATAGCAATCATGTGCGAAGCATGGCAATGGATGTCATCAACCGCATGAAATGAGCAAGTAGTAATCATCGGTGATGCAACATAGGCAAGCATATTGATCATGTCGTGCAAACTAGTAGTGCGAAGATGCAACATACTAGAGGAAATCGTGGCAATCATGTCATGTGAGGAAATAGTAGGCATAGGTACAGCGCATGACATATCGCGAGCACGAACACAAAGCAAGATCAATGTGTCATCATAGGCATGAATCACAAAGCATACATGACAATAGCAATTATATCTCCACCAAGCTTGCAAATACACATATAGATACAAGAATCATGGGTCATGTGTAATGCAAAGCATGGGTCACAAATGCATGGCAAGGGCATATAAATGAGCATATCATGCAAAGTGAATATGGCAATATGGGCAAAGGATATATAATGGACAATAACCCATAACCATGTGAGGGCAATGTAGAAGAAATGCGCGAAGTCCTTGCGTGAGGGGAATGGTTGGAGACACATTCCGGTGAATCCCAAAGCATCGGTGCTCTCAAGAGCTCTTTTCGTCATTTCATGGGATTGTGAGGTTGACGAGTATTCGTGAGTACCTACACAACAAGGAGACACATGAAACAAAGTGTGTGCGTGGTAAATGTACACATCATCCATCATGATGTGTATGTGCACGTGTGAGTTAGCACAAGAAAAACAATGCTCAAAGAAATTTGAGGCATGGTATATGAATACGTCATCCATCATGCAATGATAGTTATTATGCTCAACATGATTGGGACGCAAATTGTAGCAAGTATGTGGCACAAGCATATTATTCATATCAATGGCAAGCATAGTGTGCACACAATAGTGGGGATCATGCAAAGTGTAGGATGGATCAAAATCTCCTAATGTGTATGAAGAAACTATGGGGGTTTCCTCATGTGCAATAGAGGAAGCATAATATGGAGAATATGGACAATATCCAAAACAATGCATATCCAAAGCATGGTGGTCATGGCATGGCAATAGTGAACAATTGCACAAATGATGCAAAGGAAGCATGGCAATATCATCACAAGAAAAACAAATGCCAATAACCATGGGTTTGTCATCTATGCCATATGAGAAAATGAGAGTAATTTTTATGGCATGTGCATAGTCGCTACGGTGAGATTGCAAAGATGCAATATGGGAAATTTCATGCATAGCATATGACAAGTTTAGCGGGTTGTCGAACATGATGTGACCAATAGAATTTTCACATGGTATCCTATGGAGTATAGCATCACAACTAGGTAAGTTAACATGCTCATCATCATATTCATCAAAAAATGGTGGTATATCTAAGCATGAAGAATACATAGCATGTGGTGTGTCCATAAGTTGATTAACAGCATGCAAGCAAGAGATGTCAAGATAGTCCACTAGTGGGACAAGAGCGTCACCTTCACCTAAGTTACCTTTTTCATTCCACTCATGTGGTGTAGGTGAGGTTGCATAGACCAACTTGTGGTCATCTTCATCGTGATGGAACCATGTGGGGGTGCATCATATACCACCATGGCCATCGTCTTGTCCAAGGTGAGGACGGAGTCGTCAAGGATTGGCGCGTCATCGAATATGGGACCTAGCACCAAAGTAGAATACACAATAGAGGAAGAGGTTAAGTTGTTAGAAATAGAAATGGCCTCACATGCCTCATCAACTACCTCACTCTCTCTATGTGGTGGCTCACACACTCTCTCAAGGTAAGTGCCCTCAAACTCACATACTGTGGAGTCACTCATCTCACTCAAGTGGTGGGGTTTTTGGCTCTCCTCACATGGGAATTGAGGCAACTCATCATATATGGGGCTAGTAGTGAAGTCACTCTCACTCTTAATATGGTGGCAAAAGTTCCTCAACTCATCACCAAACACCTCCGTGGTCGACGGGAAAATCCCATGCTCAACCAACTCGTCACCGTCGCCGTGGATGAAGGCTGAAGATGGCACATCATCACTCTCACATCCAAAGATGGAAGCGTCATCCTTGCTCGCCACCTTATCACTCGCCTCCAAAGCATGTTCCTTGAGTGGCTCCGTAGTCGTGGTCGTCGCCGCGCCGTCTTCAAAAAGAGTCATGGTAGACTCGGCATCGTCAATGCCACAAAGAGGTATGGCGGTGAAGTCGGACTTGGGAGCGTCGTCTTGTAGCTCGTCGGGCTTGGCCATCTTGGTGGTACCACCCTCATGCTCGTCGCCGTGGAGCTTGGTCGTCGCGAAGTGTGCTCGGGGTCTAGTAGCCTTGGCCTTGAGTGTTTGCTCCGCCTTGAGAGCACCAACGTAGATGTCGTCGAGAGACTCGTAGTTGTTGTGGAAGATAGTCTTGGCGATGTCATTGTTCAATCCCATCATGAAGTGGAACTTCATCCAAATGGGGTCATCCACACCGGCTCGTCGCAAGGCTTTCTTCATCTTCATGAAGTACTCATTGAGGGACTTGGATCCTTGTATGGTGTCCTCCAATTGGCGTTGAAGATGTTCCGTGTATGTAGAAGGCACAAACTCTCGCCGCAACGCTTTCTTCGTCTTGTACCAACTCATGTCCAAGCTCTTCGAAGGTGTGTGAAGCCACCATGTTGACGCATAGTCGTGGAAGTTTCTTGTGGCACACTTCACTTGATCTTTGGAAGGGACTTGAAGTAGCTTGAGGTAGGTGTCCATCTTGCGCTCCCACTCGAGGTACTCTTCGGGGTCATGCGTCCCATAGAATGGAATGTCGAAGTCGTAGTAGCTCGTGGAAGTTGCGGTCTTGAGCTTGGGGAGCTTCTCTTGAGGTGCTTGTCGGCGAAGATGCTGCATATCCAAAGGCGAAGATGCCATGGTAAGCGGGGAAATCATCAAGCGCTGGTTGATGTCGAGCTCGTGACCTTCACACTTGTTCTTTGTTGTACGCCTTGATGTTGGCGTCGTTATGTCTTCATGTCGTTGATGGTGTCGATGTCGAGGTGATCTTGCCGGAGATGGGAGCTCGGAAGCATGTGCACTTGAGCGTCTTCTCAAAGATGAGGAAGACCTCTTGCCGATGTTGATGAGGACCTTGAGTTCCTCCATTTGAGCATCCAACTTGGCGTCGATGGTTTTCTTCATGGCATCGAACTCGTCGTTGTTGTAGACCGAAAGAGATGATGTGCTTTGCCTATCCATCACAAGACTCGAGCAAGGGTGAGTGGGAAATGAGATAAACAATACCAATATACCGTTCCCAAAGTTGAGGATGTATCCCGTTTCACTCAATGTGGAATGAAAGAATAGGGGAATTGGTACCGGACTTGTTCACTCACACCTACAATGTAAAGCTTATCGAGTGGCTTGGTCGGGACAAGTGGCACAAAATTCAAGAAAATGTCAATCCAAGATATCGAAAATGTTGAGGAAGATTCACAAAATTGCAATGCAAAGCAAATAGATCAATAGCTATGGTGGCACTAGGAACACACACACGGATAGATAAATGGGATCCGCGCAACCAAGGAAAGAGCATAAAATGTGAGAGACCCAGAAAAAGCTCGTGTTGCACGGATACTAGAGGGACAATAACTCGATTGCTCAAATGGGCTAGATACGCGCTTGTGCACCAACCTAAGAGAGTAAATGTGCCGTCGTCAATCCCAAGTATGCTATGTATGTATGATCCAAGAGTATCTACTATGCAAAATGGCTCAATGCTATTGCTATTGCTTGTAAGCTCTTTTGTATCTCCTCTTTTGCTTAAAAGCTTTTTCTTCTTTTGCTCTTTTTTATACTATGCTTGATGCTCGAATCAAGATATGAGGCAAGTATGAAGGATATGCACGGGAGAGACTTATGGCACAATGTAGGTAACAAGATGGTTGCACGCTAAAACTAGCTATGCGGCATAAGAGTATCACTGCGGTGCACAAGTAACGTGGCCCGACAATTCTCAACTCGCTAGTCCCAATGGGTAAGATACGCAATAGGCTCGGAGCGATCAATGCAATGGCAAGGAAATAGACAATGAATGTCGTCAAGGTTACCGTCCTTGCTTACGGTTGGGTTGCCAAAAGGCAAAGTGGTCGATGTCAATGTCGAGGCCGAGGCGATGATGAGTAGCGGCGGTGTTGTCGATGTAGAACCATCCCTAATTAGCATAAACACCTTAGGAAACGGAAACCGCAACTCAAAATCTCAAACAAAATTGGGTTAGGGTGGCGGAAGTTTTTGGTGGGATGCTTATGCGGAAGTTATGGTGGAGGCATAGGCAAAGATGCCAAATATGCAAACTTTTGATGGATTCAAATGGTTTTGGAAGTATTTTTTTAGGATGGAGGGTGTCAATAGCTACAAAACGAGCTAAAGAACGTCAAAATCAGAGTCCGGATGAATTAGTTATGGCCAAAACAAAATTCAGCCAAAGTCAGTTTCTACACATGTCGGACACCCGAGTAGTGACGAACATCCGGGGTCGGACGTCCGAAAGGTCCAAAAATCCGAGAATTCGGCTCTGTTTAGGTGTTCCGGACGTCGGGAAAGTGTCAGATGTCCGAGGCTTCGAAAGGGTCCGGACGTCCGGAAAACGTCGGACGTCCGATGGGTCTGGGTCAGCTCGAGATTTCAGATCCGGGACGCGATTTTGGGCCGAGATATCGATTTTCGGCGTCAAAATTGATGGGGAAAACAAAAAATTAGGTGGATTTCGCGGTGAGAAAGCTAAATCTACTTGCCAAACATGAATTCCATGAATCAGAATCAACAAAATCTCACAAGAACCAACAAATCACAAAACAATTGGTGAGGCTATTTTTGGTGGGGATTTTCGAATTGGGATAAAAACACACAAAATTAGGCTAGAAAACGAAGGGGGTGACTCCAAATTCGTGAGAAACGTGGTTCTTTATACCAATATGATACGGGGCACACCACTGTGTGTCGATCTTTCACGAATTGGAGGGGTTCCACGAAGAACACGAAGAACACGGGGAAGAACGAGGAGAAATCACAAGAAAAACACTCAAGTACAAGTCCAATCACACATCCACTAGACTTACATCCACATAAGATCCACAAAGGTACAAGAACAATAAAGGGAAAGATGATACATAGTAGAGTTCATCCCAAATCCTAAAGGGAGATGAGGCCTTGGAATCGCAGAGGATCTTCCCTAGATAGGGACCTTGACATCCATAGGATCTTCTCACACGTGGAGGTCGCAATCTCTTAGGAGAAGTATATGGAAGGAGCAATGCTCAACTAATCTCGCATTGCTAACCCTAGAAATGAGGAGGGGTGGAGTATATATAGTCTTGGCCACGAAGGTAAGTGGAGAAGGGATACAAGGCCCAAGGCCCGCGGCTGCGCACATGCGGGTCCGGACGTCCGGAGGCTATCAGACGTCTGATGGCTCGCGAAGGACCGGACATCCGGAGGGCGTCGGACGTCCGTGGCTCAGTCGTCCGGAGGTCTTCGGATTTCCGTTAGTTCGGCTCGGTCGAGGTCGTGTCGGATTTCCAGAGGGCGTCGGTCGTCCGAGCGCTGGAGGTTGTCGGACGTCCGGAGGGCGTCGGTTGTCCAGCCGCTGTAGAGTGTCGGACGTCCAATGGTTGTTGGTCGTCCGGCCGCTGTAGACATCATAGTTCCGTCTTCTTCCGTCTCCACTTCCATGCTTTCCTCGCGGATGGTGTAGTTGTTCCTTGGCGCTTGCACTCCTCCTCGTCCTCCGTGAAGTTCCGACAATATCTATGCATGCACACGAGGGAAGTGTCAAGTAGTATACCATCCTCGAAGGGCACAAGTTGACACGTGTAAAGGAGAAGATTCACTTTTGTACGTATGAAGTAGATGTCACACGTGTCACTTGGCAAAGGGACTATTGCCATGGTGATGTCCGTAGGATGCTCCGCATCATATGGATAATAAACGATTATCATGAACAAGGAAATATGATAATAACTAATTTATTATTTCCTCTAGGGCATATTTCCATTAGTATCTCACTTGCACTAGAGTCAATAATCTAGTTCACATCACCATGTGATTAACACCCAATGAGTTATGGGGTTTTATCATGTTTTGCTTGTGAGAGAGGTTTTAGTCAACGGCTCTGCAACATTCAGATCCGTGTACACTTTGCAAATCTCTATGTCATATTGTAGATGCTGCTACTACGCCCCACTTGGAGCTATTCCAAATGTCTGCTCCACTATACGTATCCGGTTTGCTACTCAGAGTCATCCAGATCGGTGTCAAAGCTTGCATCGACGTAACCCTTTACGACGAACTCTTTGTCACCTCCATAATCGAGAAACATTTCCTTAGTCCTCCAGTTAATAAGGACAATTTTGACCGCTGTCCAGTGATCCACTCCTGGATCACTCTTGTACCCCTTGACAGACTCATGGCAAGGCACACACTAGGTGCGGTACACAGCATGGCATACTATATAGAGCCTATGGCCAAGTCATAGGGGGCGACCTTCGTCCTTTCTCTTTCTTCTGCCGTGGTCGAGCTTTGAGTCTTACTCAACTTCACACCTTAAAAATCAGGCAAGAACTCCTTCTTTGACTGGTCCATTTTGAACTCCTTCAAAATCTTGTCAAGGTATGTACTCATCGAAAGTCTTATTAGGCGTCTTGATATATCTCTATAGATCTTGATGCCCAATATTTAAGTAGCTTTATCCAGGTCTTCCTTTGAAAAATTCCTTTCAACCAACCCTTTATGCTTTCCAGAAATTCTACATTATTCCCGATCAACAATATGTCAACCACATATACTTATCAGAAATTCTATAGTGCTCCCACTCACTTTATTGTAAATACAAGTTTCTTTTAAACTTTGTATAAACCCAGAAAATTTGATCACCTTTTCAAAGCGTATATTCCAACTCCGAGATGCTTGCCCCAGTTCATAGACGGATCGCTGGAGCTTGCATACCTTTTAGCATCCTTAGGACCGACAAAACCTTCTGGTTGTATCACATACAACCTTTCCTCGCGGAAACCGTTATGGAAACTCTGTTTTGACATCCATCTACGAGATTTCATAATCGAAAAATGCAGCAACTGCTAACATAATTCCAACAGACTTCAGCATCGCTACGGGTGAGAAAGTCTCATCGTAGTCAACTCCTTGAACTTGTCGGGAACTTCTTTGTGACAAGTCAAGCTTTATAAATGGTGGCATTTACCATCTGCGTCTGTCTTCTTCTTAAAGGTCCATTTGTACTTAACGGCCTACCGTTTAACGGGCAAGTCTACCAAAGTCCATACTTGGCTTTCATACATGGATCCTATCTCGGATTTCATGGCTCCTAACCATTTGTTGGAATCCGGGCCCACCATCGCTTCTTCATAGCTCGTAGGTTCACTGTTGTCTAACAACATGACCTCCAAGATAGGATTGCCGTACCACTCAGGAGCGGTACGATTCCTTGTGGACCTACGAGGCTCAGTAGTAACTTGATCTGAAGTTTCATGATCATCATCATTAGCTTCATCTTCATTTTGTGTAGGCGCCGCAGAAGCATCTTTCTGCGTCGTGCTATCATCCAACTGAAGTGACGGTTCAATAACCTCATCAAGTTCTACCTTCCTCCCACTCAATTCTTTCGAGAGAAACTCATTCTCGAGAAAGAACCCGTTTTTAGCAACACACACTTTGCCCTCAAATCTGAGATGGAAGGTATACCCAACTGTTTCCTTAGGGTATCCTATGAAGATGCATTTGTCCGCTTGCGGTTAGAGCTTATCAGGTTGAAGTCTTTTCTCATAAGCATCGTATTCCCAAACTCTAAGAAATGACAGCTTAGGTTTCTGCCAAACCATAATTCATACGGTGTCATCTCAATGGACTTTAGATGGTGCCCTATTTTAAAGTGAATGTAGTTGTCTCTGATGCATAACCCCCAAAATGATAGTGGCAAATCGGTAAGAGACATCATAGTACGTACTATATCCAATAAAGCACGGCTACGACATACGGACACACCATCACCCTATGGTGTTCCAGGCGGCGTGAGTTGTGAAACAGTTTCCACATTGTCTTAAGTTGCATACCAAACTCGTAACTCAGATATTCACCTCCATGATCATATCATATACATTTTATCTACTTGTCACGATCATCTTCAAGTTCACTCTGAACTTTTCAAACGTTTTAGACTTGTGTTTCATTATGTAAATATGCCCATATCTACTCAAATCATTAGTGAAGGTAAGAAAATAACGATATCCACCGCACGCTTCAAAACTCATTGGACCGCATACATCAACATGTATCATTTCCAATAAGTCACTTGCCTGCTCCATCAAACCGGAACACGGGGTCTTAGTCATCTTGCCCATGAGGCATGGTCCGCATGTCTCAAGCGATTCGAAATCGAGTGAGTCCAAAGATCCATCAGCATGGAGTTTCTTCATGCGCTTTACACCGATATGACCTTAGCAGCAGTGCCACAAGTATGTGGTACTATCATAATTAACTTTCCAACTTTTGGCATCAATACTATGAACATGTGTATCACTACGATCGAGATTCAATAAACCATTCACATTGAGTGTATGACCATTGAAGGTATTATTCATGTAAACAGAATAACTATTATTCTCTGACTTAAATGAACAACCGTATTGCAATAAACACGATCTAATCGTGTTCATGCTCAACGCAAACACCAAATAACATTTATTTAGGTTTAACACTAATCCCGAAGGTAGAGGGAGCGTGCGATGGTGATCACATCAACCTTGGAAACACTTCCAACACACATCGTCACCTCACCCTTAGCTAATCTCCATTTATTCCGTAGCTTTCACTTCGAGTTACCAATATTAACAACTGAACCGGTATCTAATACACAGGTGCTACTAGGAGTACAAGTAAGGTACACATCAATAACATGTATATCAAATATACTTTTGTTGACGTTGTCAGCCTTCTTATCTGCCAAGTATCTGGGGCAGTTCCGCTTCAGTGACCGTTCCCCTCATAACAGAAGCACTCGGTCTCGTGTTTGGGTCCAACCTTGGATTTCTTCACTGGAGCGACAACTGGCTTGCCATTCTCGAAGTTTCCCTTCTTGCCCTTGCCCTTCTTGAAACTAGTGGTCTTACCATCAACACTTGATGCTCCTTCTTGATTTCTACCTTTCGTGGTGTAAAACATCGCGAATAGCTCAGGGATCATCATCTCCATCCCTAGCATGTTATAGTTCATCACAAAGCTCTAGCAGCTTGGTGGCAGTGACTTCGAGAACTGTGTCAATCACTATCTTATCTGGAAGATCAACTCCCACTTGATTCAAGCGATTGTAGCACCCAGACAATCTGAGCACATGCTCACCGATTGAGCTATTCTCTTTCATCTTGCAGGCAAAGAATCTTGTTGTAGGTCTCATACCTCTCAACACGGGCACGAGCCTGAAATCCCAATTTCAGCTCTTGGAACATCTCATATGATCCGTGACGTTCAAAACGTCTTTGGAGCCTCAATTCTAAGCCGTAAAGCATGACGCACTGAACTATCAAGTAGTCATAAAAAACGTGCATGTCTGATGTTCTCAACACCCACAGACGACGCTTGAGGGGGTGGCGCACCGAGCGGCGCATCAAGGACATAAGCCTTCTGTGCAGCAACTGAGGACAATCCTCAGATCACGGACCTAGTCCGCATAATAGCTACTTCCATCTTTCAACTTAGGTTTTCTCTAGGAACGTATCAAAATATAGGGGAGCTACAGTGCGAGCTATTGATCTACAACATAATTTGTAAACACATATTGACTATGTTCATGATAATGAGTTCAACTAATCATATTACTAAAGAACTCCCACTCAAATCAGGTTGTCTAAGTGTGACATGATCCAAATCCACCAACCCAAGTCCGATCATCACGTGAGATGAGGTGGCTTAAATGGTGAACATCTCCATGTTGATCATATCTACTATATGACTCATGTTCGACCTTTCAGTCTCCTGTGTTCCGAGGCCATGTCTGTACATGCTAGGCTCGTCAAGTTTAACCCAAGTATTCCGCGTGTGTAAATCTGGCTTACACCCGTTGTATGCGAACATAGAGTCTATCACACCCAATCATCATGTGGTGCTTCGAAACGATGAACCTTCGCAACGGTGCACACTTGGGGAGGACACAATTTTATCTTGAAATTTTAGTGAGGGATCATCTTATAATGATACCGTCGTCCTAAGCAAAATAAGATGCATAAAAGGATTAACATCACATGCAAATCATATAAGTGACATGATATGGCCATCATCATCTTGTGCTTTTGATATCCATCTCCAAAGCACCGGCATGATCTCCATCGTCACCGGCATGACACCATGATCTCCATCGTCATGATGCCCATCATCGTGTCGTCATGTGGTTGTCGCGCCAACTATTGCTTCTACAACTATTGATAACTCATAGCGATAAAATGAAGCAAAAAAGGCAAAAATAATTAAAGACAACCCTATGCCTCCCACCGGTTGCCGTACTCATCGACATGCAAGTCGTGATAATCTATACAAAACATGATCATCTCATACATCACATATATCACATCATGTCTTTGGCCATATCACATCACAACATGCCCTGCAAAAACAAGTTAGACGTCCTCTACTTTGTTGTTGCAAGTTTTACGTGGCTGCTATGGGCAACTAGTAAGGACCGTTCTTACCTACGCAAAGCCACAATGGTGATATTCAAGTTGCTATTTAACCTTCTATGAGGACCGCCTCTGTCGAATCCGATTCAACTAAAGTGGGAGAGACAGACACCCGCCAGCCATCTTTATACAACAAGTTGCATGTCAGTCGATGGAACCGGTCTCTCGTGCGAGGACGAGTATGGTTGGTCCGAGCCGCTTCATCCCACAATACCGCCGAATCAAGATAAGACTAAGGAATTAAGCAATCTGAACATCAACGCCCACAAACTCTTGTGTTCTACTCGTGCATATCATCTACGCATAGACCTGGCTATGATGCCACTGTTGGGGAACGTTGCATGGGCAGCAAAAAAAATTCCTATGCACACGCAAGATTTGGGGGCACCTCGTGTGCCCTCCGGTCTTCCTTCGAAGCTTCCAGGTCTTATTTTGGTCAAGAAAGAATCATCAAAAAGTTTTGGGGTATTTGTGTTGGGGAACGTTGCATGGGAAACAAAAAAAATTCCTATGCACACGCAAGATCTATCCATGGAGATGTATAGCTACGAGAGGGGGAGTGTATCTACATACCCTTGTAGATCGCTAAGCGGAAGCATATATAACGCGGTTTATGTAGTCGTACTCTTCACGATCCAATCGCGATCCAATCCGATCCAGCGCCGAACGGACGGCGCCTCCACGTAAAGCACACGTGCGGCTCGATGACGTCTCCTCCTTCTTGATACAGCAAGAGAGGAAGTAGAAGTAGATGGGATCTCAACCAGCACGACGGCGTGGTGGAGATGGTGGCGTCGCAGTGCCGGCAGGGCTTCGCCAAGCGCCTCCGGAACGACGTACGAGGAAGAAACGGGATAGACGGGAGGAGGACCGCGGCCGTGGGAGAGTATTCAGCCCCCTTGCGCCTCCCCACCTTTATATAGGTGTGGGAGGGTCTGGTGGCTTGCCCTCCAAGCCCCTAGGGTCGTTGGTCAAGGGGGGAGGAAGGAAATCCCTCCTTTCCTTCCCCACCGATCACTATCCCCCCTTTTTTAGGGATCTCGATCTTATCCTTTCGGGATATGATCCTATTCCTTTTAAGGGGGGATCTTGATGTGCCTAGACCGGGGGTGTGGGGACTTTCCCCATTATCATGCAGGTGGGCCCCACTCTGGAACCATCTAGAACCTTCCCGGTACAATACCGAAAAATCCCGAACATTTTCCGGAACCCTGAATATGACTTCCCATATATAAATCTTTACCTCCGAACCATTCCAGAGCTCCTCGTGACATCCGGGATCTCACCCGAGACTCCGAACAACATTTGGTCACCAACGTACAAATCCCAATACTACTCTAGTGTCACCGAACGTTAAGCATTCGGACCCTACGGGTTTGAGAATCATGTGGACATGACCGAGACACCTCTCCGGTCAATAACCAATAGCGGGACCTGGATGCCCATATTGGTACCCACATATTCCACAAAGATCATTATTGGTCGAACCACGATGTCAAGGATTCAGTCAATCCCGTATTCAGTTCCTTTTGTCCAGCGGTATGTTACTTGCCTGAGATTCGATCGTCGGTATCTCCATACCTAGTTCAATCTCGTTACCGGTAAGTCTCTTTACTCGTTCCGTAATACAAGATCCCGTGACTAACTCCTTAGTCACATTGCTTGCAAGCTTCTCGTGATGTTGTATTACCGAGTGGGCCCAGAGATACCTCTCTTTCATACGAAGAGACAAATCCCAGTCTCGATTCACGCCAACCCAACAGACACCCTCGGAGATACCTGTAGATCACCTTTATAGTCACCCAGTTACGTTGTGACGTTTGATACACACAAGGCATTCCTCCGGTGTCAGGGAGTTGCATGATCTCATGGTCATAGGAACAGATACTTGACATGGATAAAGCAGTAGCAATAAACTAACACGATCAAATGTTATGCTTACGGTTGGGTCTTGTCCATCACATCATTCTCCTAATGATGTGATCCCGTTATCAGATGACAACTCATGTCTATGGTCAGGAAACCTTGACCATCTCTGATCAACGAGCTAGTCTAGTAGAGGCTCACTAGGGACATGGTATGTATCCACACATGTATCTAAGTTTCCGATCAATACAATTCTATCATGGATAATAAACGATTATCATGAACAAAGAAATATGATAATAACTAATTTATTATTGCCTCTAAGGCATATTTCCAATAATTTGGACTTCGTTTGGTACATTATTCCTGAAAAGCCAAAAATACGCAGAAAACAACAACTGGCACTTGGCACTGGGTTAATAGCTAAGTGCTCAAAAATAATATAAAACAACAAGTAAATGCCTAAAAAGTATCCTAGAATGATAATATAATATCATGGAATGATAAAAAATTATAAATACGTTTGAGACTTATCAACAAACCCCTAGCGTGATACCACCATGCAATACCCACTTGCAAGCACCGATGTGGACGCCATCATCTCAACGACACCACAGAAGATGGGAGAAGAGCGTTAGGAAGAAGAAAGCCCGGAGGCCTATCCTTTAGAGACGCCTCCGTCAACCACCATCCTTGAAAGCAGCTCTCCGACAAGGGCATCCACTCTTGAACTTGTCCGCATTGAGGATGATGAGGACATCAATACCATTGTTACACCCACATCCCCTGCTGCTATACATACTGGACCAGTTACTAGAGCCCGCGCACGCCAATTGAATTACCAGGTACTCTCGTTTCTTGGTAATCCTTCTAATGTTCATGAACATATGATGCTGCCTAAATTAGATACATTTGTTTTACTTATGAATGAAGGACCTAGCATGGACAAGAAGGATGGCCATTGGAGCAGGATCAAGCATGGAGAAGAATGTGCGCGCGCAGGAAAGAACAATGGAGCTTCGAGTGATGATTTTCGCACTTTGAAGCCACCATAATGAGAGCATCAAGGTTTGGACGAAATATACAAGATGCCACTTCATAAATTTTGTCCATAGGCTATTATAGGTGCTGCGTCACCTTATTATTGGTCCAAGCCCATGTAATTTCGAAATACCACCTTATAGGCTATTTTTAGAGTTCGTATGTGTGGGGAAACGGAGTTAGGGTTGGTTTCGGAACCCTCCTCCAAGGGGTCATTAAATTCCCCTTTGTTCCCTCATATATACAGCCCTTAGGTCACCGTTTAGACTTGGGTTTCGTTTAGATTAAAAGTTCGCCATAGCTACAACTTCGCATTCTTCGTTTGTGTTCCACGACCAGACCAAGGCTTCACAGAACCCCACTTTCACAAATAAAGCTTTCCTCTTATATTCACAATATCCAGATTCCAATCTCAGTTTCTTGCTTGTTCTTCGTTTGCGTGCAGGAAACAGACCCTCGTGGTCAGGTTGATCGTGCTCCGGTGTGGTCAATAACCTCTCGGAGTTGGTTTAGCGATTGCTAAGGCGCGACGTCTTCGCACGTTCGTAGTCGGATCGTCAAAGTCGACTCTACCATAAACAAAAATCACATCTCATCGAAAGACAGGGACAACCTCGCCTCTATAAAGTGGCATAAGATTTCCAGGTTGCTCGGTGAGATTATACCAGTTATTCATAGTTTAGATTGCATCTGTTCTTCATACCTACAGTCGACGAAAAAGCCACAAAAAATAGGGTTAGTTCATCATATTTGAACCAATCTGAGCCATAGCAATTTTCAGTTCGTTGTTTTGCTTTGTTGAATTTGCGGTTACATCGTCGGGTCGAGTTGCTGGTCTTAGGGTCTAGTCCTTTAGAGTTTCGAGTTTTGTTCACAAGTTATCACGCTGCCACCGCACCGCACAGTTTTGAAGTTCGCTGCCACCCACCACCATCCTCACCGCTGCCATCTACTGTCATCCATCAACAGCATCACCGCAGCCATATATCACCACCCACCATCATCACCTCCACTGCCATATATCACCACCCATAACCGCCTCTAATCCGAATTCTTTAGTTATTAGGTTTGTTTTCGAGTTCTCTTCCTTTTCAGTTCGTGTTTCCTTGCCTGAGTTGGTCTCGGAAAAAAATAAAAAAAAAGAGTCTGGCACAGTTTTTAGAGCAGTTTTTAGGCCAAAATTTCAGCGGGTGAAAATATTTTTCCCTGTCCTATTTTAGGCTTTTCGGAGCGTTTTGAGACACTCGCCATCATGGTGATTTTTGTCGCAATTTTTGGTCGTCGCAGCCCCGAATCGCTCCCGAAAAAAATTGTCATAAAAAATTGTGCCTATCCTGTTTATACGTCTCAGGAAGATTTTGAGACACTCGCCATTATAGTGATTTTTTGAGCAAAAAAAAAGAGCGCAAAAAAAGGCGCCAAAAAAACGGATTTTTTTTTCAGAGTGTGCTCTAACCTTGATTACGTGTAGCGTCGTAATTTTGTTGGTGTTCTAGGCTCGCGTCTCTAGCACGGTCTAGCCTAGGACCAGCACGGTACCGTCGTTGAGCGTCTTTTCAACTTTGCGTGTCTGAACTGATTATTGCTAACCCCTTTTGCTACCATATTATAAACCTTCCCAGGTCCACATACATCTACGTCGTGCGTTTGACTCTTCTTGGTAATCTCTCTATGCAAGCTTTGAGAGTTTTGACTACAACGGTTGCCGATCACCGCCTGCTGCTTGGTAAGAACTGGTAAGGATTTGAGATTCGCTTAACGGATTTGTGACACACCACCACCATCACCACTTCCTAGTAGTCTGTATGATGAGGACATCTATACTATGACTCCATCTCTACCTCATGATCAACCTGTTGCTACAAAGAAGATGTCCAATGATGAAATCAGGATTGGACCCATTACAAGAGCTCGTGCTAAACTACTAGAACAACAGGTGGATTCTCTCTTAGTTGATAATGCTATTTATTTTAATGAGAGCTTTATACTGCCTAAATCCTTGTGTGTGTGTGTCATTAGGTACACTGGAGAGGAAGGCATAGCACAAGGGAGCAAGGAGGCAGTGCAGCTGGGCAGGGAGGAGGACCCTGCAGTTTCCAGGGCGGTAGTACCGCCCCACACCAGCGGTAGTACCGCTTAAAGCGGTAGTACCGCCCCGTGCTACCATACTCAGTACCGCTTAGCAAAATATTTCTGGCATCCAAGCGACCTAACCGGTACTTAAGCGGTAGTACCGTTTGGAGCGGTAGTACCGCATGCTATAAGCGGTACTACCGTGCTGCCTGCGCGCAGGCTTTTGGGCTGACGGGCCGTGTACCCCTTCCAACTATCTTAGGATATAAATACCCTTCCTTAGGGTTAGTTAGAGGAGACCACGTTTTGATTAAACCTCTTTTCAGATTGAATTGCTTTAAGCATTCCTCTGTAATCAATATTCCTCTTTGATTCGATCAGGAGTATTCTACCTTCACCACTTTGTTGCGATCTGGTGTTTATCCTACTGCAAGATTCAAGTGTCTTCTGCTGTTCCATTGGGAATTGGTAGATTGCAAACCGCTTCGTGGTCGGCGGCTACGTGCGCAAGTTTGTGAAGTTGCGAATATCGAATAGGGTTGAGAACTGTTGCATTGGCAACGGGGGAACAGCCAGAGATTCGTCAGCGTCCCACAAGTTATCATCCACCTACATCGAGCTCAACGAGAAGATCGGGACACCCCTTATCATCTTGGTATCAGATATCCAGTGTTTACTCGGTGAGCATCCATCAATCCCTTAGATTAGTGTTGTTTTCCTCCTATCCAGAAAAAGCCTCACAAAAATATTAGGGTTCTTCATAGTTTGCCATAGCCTAGATTGCATCGTAGATTGGTTTTAGTTGCTGGTCGTTGGGTTTATCCTTCTGATCCGATCTATTTCCATTGGAGTTTAGATTTCCGGATTTGTTTCCAAGTAGTAAAAAAAAAAATTCCGCGTTACTGTTCACGGCACTGTTCACGTGACATTTGAAAACAAAACAAAAAAAAAGAAGAAAGAAAGAAAGAAAGAGAAGAATCGAGGGCAGTTCCTTGTTATTATCTTTCGCAGTTGTGGAGCTGCGTACCGTGCGAGAGTTGCTTTGCCAAGTTTCTCTCCACCGTTTGTGTTTCCTTGGGTGTGACTCACACGATCAGCACTAGGCTTTATCTTCGGTGTTGTTAGGTATCCCAACCAAGCTCCACTATATACCCTGGTTTGTCGTGTGATAGTTTTTCCCTCGGTATTCACTTCCTCACATCCGTGCAAGTTCTGCCTATCCAAGTTGGTAAGCGATTCTAATTCACTTTGGAACGGTAAGATACCTTGTTTCTTTCAGTTTTGAGTGAGTTGAGAGTTTTCCACATACACCCACTATATTTTTCTTTCTGTGCGTACTAATTCCCTAATCATGTCCGAAGAGTCTTTTGATGTCCAGCAGCGAAAGGATCCTAAATCCGTGGTGCATTGGAATGAATATGTGGCACTTCGTGATCATTTGACGAACCAATTTAATTCTGCTTGTGATGGTATACAAGAGGATGTGCGTGCTATTGACTTAAAGCTTGCTGACACTCAAGATACCATGAATACAACTCGTGAAACTATGACTACACTTCAGTAGTCCGTTACGGATTTGACGCATGCCGTAGCTGCGTTGCAAGCTTCCGTGGGTCAACGACGCATTCGGGAGCAAGATGATGATCTTGATGATGAGGGTGAGGCAAGTGTTCATGGTGGTCATGTAGCTGACGCAGCTGCAAACGCTGCTCATGCTGCCAATATTATGGTTCATGGTGGCCGTGGTCATGGTGGCCGTGGTAATGGCGGCCGTGGGGGTGGCCGTGGGTTTGCTGTTTTGGGTGCACGCAGTGATACTGATATTCAGCAACCTCACCGTGATGAGGATGGGCTGGGTAAGCCGAAATTCTCTATTCCCACATTTGAGGGCTCTACTGATGTGGAAGAATATCTTAGTTGGGAGCTCAAGATAGAGAGATTGTGGCGTTTACATGAGTACACCGAGGACAGAAAAATCAAGTTGGCATCTTCTGAATTTGATGGTTATGCTTTGCGTTGGTGGGATCATCTTGTGCGTACAAGACGGGAGGATGGAGATCCTCCAATTCTTACATGGCGCAATATGAAGGAAGTGATGCGTGCCCGGTTTGTTCCACGCAACTATATTCGTTCTCTCTATGATAAGTTGCAGAATTTGCGGCAAGGTACAATGTCTGTGGATGATTATTTTCAAGAGATGGAGTTGATTATGCAGCGTGCCCGAGTCCGTGAACAGCCCGAACAAACCATGCAGCGATTTCTTTCTGGTTTGACATACAATATCAAGCGTATTGTTCGGCATCACCAATATCAAGACATGTCAGATTTGTTACATCAAGCCCGTGAAGCAGAAATTCAGTTGGCCGAAGAAGCCAAGTTTACCTCTCGTTCTGCTTCTGCTCGTGGTCATTTCACCCCACGACCTACTGGTGGGGCGCCCCCACAAAGTGATACTTCTGGTTTTCCTGTTCCTTCCAGTAACAAGTCAGATGCTGCTGTTTCTACTGCAAAGAAACCGGTGCACCCTGCTGCGAGTGCTACTGGTTCATCTATGTCTACAGCAAGAAATAGGGATATGCATTGTCATACATGTGGAGGCAAAGGTCACTTCAAGAAGGATTGTCCCAATAAGAAGGCCATGTTGATTAATGAGGATTTAGAGTATGAGACCGGTGATGATGCTGATCCTACTTCTGAAGATTGGGAGAATGAGGATACCACTGATGGGGCTCTCGATGCTTATGCAACACACTTTCCTACTATCGTTTGCTCGGAACGAGTGTTAAGTGTTCAGCCTAGTGCTGATAATCAGCGGTGTAATTTGTTTCAAACAAAGGCTATTATTGGTCCTGGCAAGGCATGCAAAGTGATCATTGATGGTGGTAGTTGTCGCAATTTGGCTAGTAAAGAGCTCTGTGCCAAACTAAAGCTGAAATATTTACCGCACCCACACCCTTATTATATTCAGTGGTTGAGCGATACTGGAGAGATGAAGGTCAGCCACATGGTGCGTGTGGACTTTCAGATTGGACCATATAAAGACTCCATTGAGTTTGATGTGGTTCCTATGACTGTTTGTCACTTGTTGTTGGGCCGCCCATGGCAATATGATAGAAACGTTCTTCACAATGGGAGAGCCAACACATACCAGTTGACTTGGCATGGCAAGGACATTATTTTGCGACCCATGACTCCGCAGCAAATTGTAACTGAATCTCGTCAAAAAATTGAAGTGAATCTTGAGAAAGAGAGCGAGAGATTAGATAGGCGAGAGACTACACTTCCGGTGAGTGAGAGCCACAAGCCAAATTTGAGCGGTAAAAGTAAATGTGAGGGAGTGAATTCCTTAGTCATGTTAGCCACCAAATCTGATTTGAGAGAGTTCCGTGAGGATCCCACTGCTGTTCCTCTTGTGCTTCTGTGCAGGGGTGAAATTTTGATTTCTAATGATATGACTCCTCTCTCTCTTGGTGTTTCTAATGTGTTACAGGAATTTGGTGACGTGTTTCCGGCGGAGGTCCCTGCTGGTTTGCCACCATTGCGGGGTATCGAGCATCAAATTGATTTGATACCAGGAGCGTCGCTGCCCAATCGGGCCCCATACCGCACCAACCCCGAGGAAACTAAGGAAATTCATAAACAAGTACAAGAGCTTCTCGACAAAGGTTATATTCGCGTGAGCTTAAGTCCTTGTGCTGTTCCTGTAATTTTAGTTCCTAAGAAAGATGGTACATGGCGCATGTGCGTAGATTGTCGAGCTATAAATAACATCACTATTCGATATCGTCACCCTATTCCACGTTTGGAAGATATGCTAGATGAATTGAGTGGTGCTGTTATTTTCTCTAAAATTGACTTGCGTAGTGGTTATCATCAAATTAGGATGAAACAAGGGGATGAATGGAAGACAGCCTTTAAAACAAAGTTTGGTTTATATGAGTGGTTAGTCATGCCTTTTGGGTTAACTAATGCACCTAGTACTTTCATGAGATTAATGAACCATGTTTTGAGGCACTTTATTGGTAAATTTGTGGTTGTCTATTTTGATGATATACTTATTTACAGCCACAATGCATCTGAACATTCTGATCATATTCGCCAAGTTTTGCAAGTGTTGCGTGATGCTAAGCTTTATGGTAATCTGGATAAATGCACATTTTGCAAAGATAAGGTCATATTTCTGGGTTATGTTGTTTCTGCTCATGGTGTTGAGGTAGATGAATCTAAAATTGAAGCTATTCAAAATTGGCCTACTCCTTTGAATGTTCGTCAAGTACGAAGCTTTCATGGTCTTGCTGGTTTTTATAGACGTTTTGTGAAAGATTTCAGTACTATTGCTGCACCTTTGAATGACCTTACCAAAAAAGGTGTTGAGTTTGTGTGGGGCATAGCCCAAGATTCTGCATTTGATGAGCTGAAACGTCGTTTAATTACTGCACCGTTGCTTGTACTTCCTGATTTCCATAAGCAATTTGAGATCGAATGTGATGCTAGTGGCATTGGAATCGGAGGTGTGCTAATGCAAGAGGGTAAACCAATTGCATATTTTTCTGAGAAACTGAATGGTGCACAATTGAACTATCCTGTTTATGATAAAGAATTGTATGCTCTCGTTAGAGTTCTTGAGGTTTGGCAACATTATTTGTGGCCAAAAGAATTTATCATACATTCTGACCATGAGGCTTTGAAGTTTTTAAAAAGCCAGTCAAATCTGAATAAACGACATGCTAAATGGGTTGAGTTCATTGAATCCTTCCCATACATCATTAAGTATAAGAAAGGAAAAGACAATGTTGTTGCTGATGCACTCTCTCCGAAAAGCATGTTATTGACACGACTTGATGTTCAAGTTCCTGGTTTAGAGAGTTTGCGTGATTTATATGCTTTGGATACTGATTTTGCGACGCCATTTGCTCAATGTTCTGCTGTGAAAGCGTGGGAAAAATACCATATACATGATGGGTACTTGTTTCGCGCTAAGAAACTGTGTGTGCCAGAATCGTCCGTGCGTTTGCTCTTGTTGCAGGAATCTCATGCTGGCGGTTTGATGGGCCACTTTGGACGTGAGAAGACGTTCCTTATGCTCGCAGATCATTTTTACTGGCCAAAGATGAGGCGTGATGTGGACAGGTATGTGAAGCGTTGCATCGCTTGCAATCAGGCAAAGTCCAAGCTGAAACCTCACGGTCTGTATACCCCTCTTCCTGCACCTCATTCTCCATGGGAAGATATCAGCATGGATTTTGTTTTAGGATTGCCTAGAACCAGGAGAGGACATGATTCTATTTTTGTGGTAGTAGACAGATTTTCAAAGATGTCACATTTTATTGCCTGCCACAAAAGCGACGATGCGTCGCATATTGCTAATCTGTTTTTCAGGGACATCGTGCGTTTACATGGCGTACCAAGGACGATTGTTTCTGACCGTGATGTGAAATTCATGAGCTACTTCTGGAAGACACTTTGGGGCAAGCTGGGAACGAAGCTACTGTTCAGTACTACTTGTCATCCCCAAACTGATGGTCAAACGGAGGTGGTGAATCGTACACTTTCCACATTGCTGAGAACCATCATCAAGAAGAATCTGCGTGAGTGGGAGGAATGCTTGCCGCATGTGGAGTTTGCTTACAACAGAGCAGTGCACTCTACCACGCAACTTTGTCCATTTGAGGTGGTCTATGGTTTCAAACCCATTGCACCATTTGACTTGCTGCCGCTGCCAACGCAAGAAAGGGTGAACATGGAGGCCTCGCAGCGTGCAGATTTTGTGAAAAAGATTCATGAGAAAACAAAGGCAGCCATTGAGAAGAAGGGCAAGCACACAGCTGCTCGTGTTAACAAGAAGCGCAAGGAGGTGTTGTTCCAGCCGGGTGACATGGTGTGGGTACACTTCCGCAAGGATAAGTTCCCTAATCTGCGCAAGTCCAAGTTGATGCCACGTGGTGCTGGTCCTTATAAGTGCTTACAAAACTAAATGATAATGCATGCACGATTGATCTTCCTGCCGAGGAGTTTGGTGTCAGTAATTCTTTTAATGTTGCTGATTTGACGCCCTATCTTGGAGATGACCTTGACGCGTCGAGGTCGACGCTTTTTCAAGGGGGGGAGGATGATGAGGACATCTATACTATGACTCCATCTCTACCTCATGAACAACCTGTTGCTACAAAGAAGATGTCCAATGATGAAATCAGGATTGGACCCATTACAAGAGCTCGTGCTAAACTACTAGAACAATAGGTGGATTCTCTCTTAGTTGATAATGCTATTTATTTTAATGAGAGCTTTATACTGCCTAAATCCTTGTGTGTGTGTGTCATTAGGTACATTGGAGAGGAAGGCATAGCACAAGGGAGCAAGGAGGAGAGCAAGGAGGCAGTGCAGCTGGGCAGGGAGGAGGACCCTGCAGTTTCCAGGGCGGTAGTACCGCCCCACACCAGCGGTAGTACCGCTTAAAGCGGTAGTACCGCCCCGTGCTACCGTACTCAGTACCGCTTAGCAAAATATTTCTGGCATCCAAGCGACCTAAGCGGTACTTAAGCGGTAGTACCGCTTGGAGCGGTAGTACCGCATGCTATAAGCGGTACTACCGTGCTGCCTGCGCGCAGGCTTTTGGGCTGACGGGCCGTGTACCCCTTCCAACTATCTTAGGATATAAATACCCTTCCTTAGGGTTAGTTAGAGGAGACCACGTTTTGATTAAACCTCTTTTCAGATTGAATTGCTTTAAGCATTCCTCTGTAATCAATATTCCTCTTTGATTCGATCAGGAGTATTCTACCTTCACCACTTTGTTGCGATCTGGTGTTTATCCTACTGCAAGATTCAAGTGTCTTCTGCTGTTCCATTGGGAATTGGTAGATTGCAAACCGCTTCATGGTCGGCGGCTACGTGCGCAAGTGTGTGAAGTTGCGAATATCGAATAGGGTTGAGAACTGTTGCATTGGCAACGGGGGAACAGCCAGAGATTCGTCAGCGTCCCACAAGTTATCATCCACCTACATCGAGCTCAACGAGAAGATCGGGACATCCCTTATCACTGTAGGTTCCTATTCTTGTGTGTTTCCTATTGCTGCTAACCATGCCAGGATCACAAGCTGACGAGATCAACTGGGAGGGCATGACGAACAAGGAACTCCACGATAAATTTCAACAAATGATGGGTGAACAGTTGCACGACTTGGTGACGATCCTTGGAGAGGCTATGGAGAAGCTAGATGGTTTGGAGAAGACGTTGGACACCAAGATGGCCGCTAAGTTCAATGAGGTGATGGCACGTCTACCACCAGTTGCACCTGTCATACCTCGGCAACAACAACATCGGTCGAATTTCGCGGGACGAGCGAGATGTGTGCCTCTCGACCAAGACCAAAATTCTGGTGCCGTTGCTATTGCTGATACTGTTGTGGCTTCTGTGGCTGCTACTACTACTACTGTTGATCAGAACGATGACTATGATGGTGATTACGATGAGGAAGAAGAAGTTGCTCCAGATCAGAACCAAGGGCAACCACCAGCATATTCACCAGGTCGTCCACGTGGCTACGATCGAAACGGTAGGGTTGCACCACCACCTCAGGTACGGGATCATGATCATCTCCCTAAGATAAAACTGAATATTCCGACATTTCAGGGTAGATATGTTCCTGATATATATCTTACTAGGGAGTTGGAAACAGAACAACGTTTTACATGCTTACTATTTCCTGAGGATAGACGTGTTGCTGCTGCTGTTTGTGCTTTCACTAGTTTTGCTTGTGTTTGGTGGTCTGAAAATTGTAGAATACATCATGCTAATATCCCAACTACTTGCGATGCTTTGAAAACTGTTATGCGTAATCGTTGGGTTCCACCATATTATCAACGTGAATTGCTTCAAAATTTGTAGCGTTTAAGACAAGGAAAAAATTCTATAGAGGAATATTATCAGGAATTACAAACTGGCATGATTAGATGTGGTATTGTTGAGGAGAATGAAGCTATGCTTGCACGTTTTATGGGTGGATTGAATAGAGAGATTCAGACTATTCTATAGTATAAGGAGTATAACACTATCACCCGTTTATTCCATCTTGCTTACAAAGCTGAACGTGAAGTGCAGGATCGACAGGAAATGGTGAGAACTAATTTTTCTGCAGGTCGAGCTTCATCATGGACACCACGTACATCATCTACTTCCACACATCCTACAACAGCACCACTTACTTCAGCCGCCAACTCCAACAGAGATACAAGGAAACGGGCACCGCCACCAGCAAGGGCACACCTTTGGGGCCTGCACAGAGCTCTTCTTCATCCATGGCATCTACAGGGAAAACACATGAGGTTAATTGCCATCGTTGCAAGGGTGGAGGTCACTATGCGAGAGAATGTCCTTCCAAGCATGTGATGATTGTTACTGAGGATGGTGGATATGCGTCCGCTAGTGATTATGATGAGGAGACTTTGGCTCTTATTGCAAGTGAAGAACAGGGTGCCGAGGATACTGAACAAGAGACACACTACATGGCTGCTAACTATGCTGACAGGTATGAAAGTTTAGTTGCTCAACGTGTTCTGAGTGTGCAGGTTACACAGGCTGAGCAAAATCAGAGGCACAACTTGTTCCATAGAAAATGAGTTGTGAAGGAGCGTTCTGTTCGCGTCATCATCGATGGAAGGAGTTGCAACAACTTGGCTAGCATGGAGATTGTGGAGAAGCTGTCTCTAACCACCAGACCACATCATCATCCTTATTACATCCAATGGTTCAACAACAGTGGTGTAAGAGCACATTTATCCATGTGTGGTTTTGGTAATTGATGATAATCCCTATGGACTAATGGTTGCCATGAGTTGTATTCGAAGGATTTGTTCGTAGGTACTTCTTGAAGTCCATCTGTTGGTTTCAAGGAGTTTATATGGTGACCAAGGTGGTATTCAAGGTTTTATCCAAAGATTGGTCATGTGAGAGTTGAGCTTATTGCAAGCATGTGTTGAAGAAGAAGATTGTGTGAGCACTCATGTTTACCTTCAAGACATCATCTTTATGAAGAGAGAAGATAAGATACAAGGTTGATCAAGACTAAGTCAAAGAGTGAATCAAGCTGATCAACACACAAAGTGTACAAGATGTACCAAGAGGGATCAGGTGATCTCATGGTATGGTAAGTATTGTCCATTACGCTTTGTGTACTAACCCATGATCTACGTGAGAGTTCTATGTGGGGTTAGGTATGTTTCCATGGGCTTGCGTCAAGTGGAAGATCTCATACAACCCATGGAGGATGACATCAAATGGTGATCGTCATCAAGATTGCGGTGTGCAAGTTCAAGTGGAGCATCACGAAGAGATCATGCTTGAAGCTTGCCGTCCATTGTGGTGACAATGGACTTGTGAAGATGTGATGAAGAGTGGCTCACCCATAGTGGAGTATGGGGGAGCAATCAACTAGTCTTCATCAAGCCAACACAATCAAGAAAGGTGGTCCATCTTGAGGAAGTCAAGATCATCATCATCTAGCTCAAGTGGACTATGTGCAAGGTATAGGTTTGCCCTTGATAGGTTTTCTATTTTACCGGTCTCATGGTGGTAGTTGGGAGACCGAGTTATAGGATCGATTGTCGTACTATCAAGGGGTCTCTCAAGTGAGTAGCTTGATCGTATCGTTCGTTGAGAGCTCAAACCATTTGCATCCTTGCGTCATCATCTTCTTGGTCCTTATTTGGTTTTCCTCTATGTGAGTTTTTGAGCTTATGGTCTTCATCGTGATAAGTTCAAGCTCATCGAAAACAGATTTCGTATGCATCATATTGTGTTTTCGGTGTTGGAGAATTTGCCGGATATTTATTGGGAAGGTCATCTTCCTTATCCTAGTGGCATTTATTCTCCATTCCTTGTTCTTAATTTAACTAGTCATTGTTGGATATCTCTTGTTGTCCTTTATCCAACAAGCTTGAGTTTGCTCAAATCGGAGCTCGTATGCGAAAGTTATGGCTGTTTTAGTCTTACCTGTTTTACATAGAGAGGTTGTACCGCCCCATAGAGAGGTTGTACCGGTTGACCGGTACAACCGGTGTTTGGAGCGGTTGTACCGCTCTAGAATTGGTCCGAAGGTTGTACCGGCCATGTACCGCTCTACCACCGGACTAGTTTCTGTTATGGTGCGGTTCTTGGGCGGTTGTAGGCCGGTTGTACCGCTTATTGATTTTTACCGGTTGTACCGGTGCTCATAGCGGTTGTACCGCTCCTATGTTATTCTGCACATAACGGGCAGATTCGTGGGGACCTATTTAAGGGGATCTTCTTACCCAATGGTTCCCCAACTCTTGAGCTCGTGTTTGCCCCCCATTGTTGACCTTCTTTGAGCTTGCTAACTCTCAATCCCTCCAATGATTCTTACTAGTTCTTGAGGGAAAAGGGAGAGGAGATCTAGATCCACATTTCCACCAATCACTTTCTCCTCTATGTGAGGGGAACCCCTTGGATCTAGATCTTGGAGTTCTTCTTGTTCTTCTTCGTTCTTCCTCTCATTTTCCTCCCTAGCATTAGTTGCTTTGGTGGGATTTGGGAGAGAAGGACTTGGGCACTCCATGTGCCCTTGCCATTGCATTTGGTGCATCGGTTTGAGTTCTCCACGGTGATACGTGGAAGTGAAGTTTGAGAAGCTTATTACTCTTGGGTGTTTGAGCACCCTAGAGCTTGTTCCTCTTGGGTGCCCTGGCGCCCTAGACGGTTGGTGGTGCCTCGGAGCTCAATCATTGTGGTGTAAAGCTCCGGGCAAGCGTCGGGGTCTCCTATTAGGTTGTGGAGATTGCCCCAAGCAATTTGTACGGGTACCGGTGACCGCCCCCAAGGATTGCCAAAGTGTACAGGTACCGGTGACCGCCCCCAAGGGTTGCCATTTGTACGGGTTCGGTGACCGCCCTCAAGGGTCCCTTAGTGGAATCACGGCATCTTGCATTGTGCGAGGGTGTGAGGAGATTACGATGGCCTTAGTGGCATCTTGGGGAGCATTATGCCTCCACACCGCTCCGAACGGAGATTAGCATCCGCAAGGGTGTGAACTTCGGGATACATCGTCGTCTCCGCGTGCCTCGGTTATCTCTTACCCGAGCCCTTTACTTATGCACTTTACTTTGTGATAGCCATATTGTTTCATGCTTTATATCTTGCTATCACTTAGTTGTTTATCTTGCTTAGCATAAGTTGTTGGTGCACATAGGTGAGCCTAGTTATTTTAGGTTTTGTGCTTGACATATTAAACGTTAGTTTTATTCCGCATTTGTTCAAGCCTAAACCGTAATTATTTTAAATCGCCTATTCACCCCCCCCCCTCTAGGCGACATCCACGTCCTTTCAAGTGGCAAGGTTAAGGTAACACATACTGTTCATGAGCACTTTAGCATTGCTACATATTCTGATTATGTTGATTGTGATGTGGTACCCATGCAAGCATGCTCCGATTTACATGGTAGACCATGGCAATTTGATAAAAATTATGTACACCATGGTAGGACGAATCAGTATACTCTTGTTCATAAGGATAAAAATATAACTTTGCTTCCTATGTCTCCCGAACATATTATGAAAGATGACATGCTAGAGCTAGTAAAGCAAAACAGAAGCAAAGTGAGAGTGAAAATCAGATTGTGGCAAAGAAATTTGAGCAACATATTAAGCCTAATAAACAATCATCTAGTGTTACATGTGAAATAAAACTGAAGAGTGGTTGTTTACTTGCCACTAAATCTGATATTACTGATTTGGATGTCACTACATCTGTTTGCTATGCTTTTGTATGAAAAGAGGTATTATTTTCATTCGAGGACATGCCACCCTCTTTGCCTCCTGTTGTCGCTAACATTTTGCAGGAGTTCGCTGACGTCTTTCCACTAGACGTGCCACCGGGATTACCACCTATTCGAGGGATTGAGCATCAAATTGACTTAATTCCCGGTGCATCGCTACCCAATCCTGCGCCATACCGTACCAATCCAGAGGAGATGAAGGAGATTATGCGTCAAGTATAGGAGCTGCTCGACAAAGGTTATATACGCGAATCTCTTAGTCCTTGTGTTGTTCTTATTATTCTAGTATCGAAAAAGGATGGTACATCTCGTATGTGTGTTGATTGTAGAGGCATTAATAATATTACTATTTGTTATCGCCATCCTATTCCGAGGCTAGATGATATGCTTGATGCATTAAGTGGCTCTACATTTTTCTCCAAAATTGATTTGCGTAGTGGATACCATCAAATTCGTATGAAATTGGGAGATGAATGGAAAACAGCATTTAAAACTAAGTTTGGATTATATGAGTGGTTAGTCATGCCTTTTGGGTTAACTAATGCACCTAGCACTTTCATGAGATTAATGAACGAGGTCTTACTTTGCGTGCTATTTTTGCTATTTATAGTAGATCTTTGGAGGACCACTTGTATCATTTGCGTGCTATTTTTATTGCTCTACGTGATGCACGTTTGTTTGGTAACCTTAGGAAGTGCACCTTTTGCACCGACCGAGTATCTTTTGCACCGACCGAGTATCTTTTCTTGGCTATGTTGTTACTCCACAAGTGAGGAGTTTTCTTGGACTCGCTGGTTTCTATATGCGTTTTGTGAGGGATTTCAGCACCATTGTTGCACCTCTAAATGAGCTTACAAAGAAGGATGTGCCTTTTGTTTGGGGTACCGCACAGGAAGAAGCCTTCACGGTATTGAAAGATAAGTTAACACATGCTCCATTACTCCAACTTCCTGATTTTAATAAGACTTTTGTGCTTGAATGTGATGCTAGTGGAATTGGATTAGGAGGTGTGTTATTACAAGATGGTAAACCTGTTGCATACTTTTCTAAAAATTTGAGTGGGCCTAGTCTGAATTATTCAACTTATTATAAGGAATTATATGCTCTTGTTCGGACTTTGGAAACATGGCAACATTATTTATGGCCCAAATAATTTGTTATACATTCTGATCATAAATCTTTGAAACATATTAAAAGTCAAGCAAAACTGAACCGTAGACATGCTAAATGGGTTGAATTCATTGAGACTTTCCCTTATGTCGTTAAAACACAAGAAGGGTAAAGAAAATGTTATTGCTGATGCATTGTCTCGTCGTTATACTATGCTTTCACAACTTGACTTTAAAATATTTGATTTGGAGACCATCAAAGATCAATATATGCATGATGCTGAATTTAAAGATGTGTTGGAGAATTGTAAAGAAGGGAGAACATGGAACAAGTTCGTCATTAATGGTGGATTTGTGTTCTGTGCTAATAAGCTATGCATTCCAGCTAGCTCAGTTCGTCTTTTGTTGTTACAAGAGACGCATGGAGGAGGATTAATGGGACACTTTGGCGTGAAGAAGACGGAGGACGTACTTGATACACATTTCTTTTGGCCAAAGATGAGATGGGATGTTGAGCGTTTCCTGAAATCATTGTTGGATAGCTCTTGTTGTCCTTTATCCAACAAGCTTGAGTTTGCCCAAATCGGAGCTCGTATGCAAAAGTTATGGATGTTTTAGTCTTACATGTTTTACATAGAGAGGTTGTACTGCCCCATAGAGAGGTTGTACCGTACAACCGGTGTTTGGAGCCGTTGTACCGCTCCAGAATTGGTCCGAAGGTTGTACCGGCCATGTACCGCTCTACCACCGGACTAGTTTCTGTTATGGTGCGGTTCTTGGGCGGTTGTAGGCCGGTTGTACCGCTTATTGCTTTTTACCGATTGTACCGGTGCTCATAGCGGTTGTACCGATCCTATGTTATTCAGCACATAACGGGCAGATTCGTGGGGACCTATTTAAGGGGGTCTTCTTCCCCAATGGTTCCCCAACTCTTGAGCTCATGTTTGCCCCCCATTGTTGACCTTCTTTGAGCTTGCTAACTCTCAATCCCTCCAATGATTCTTACTGGTTCTTGAGGGAAAAGGGAGAGGAGATCTAGATCCACATTTCCACCAATCACTTTCTCCTCTATGTGAGGGGAACCCCTTGGATCTAGATCTTGGAGTTCTTCGTGTTCTTGTTCGTTCTTCCTCTCATTTTCCTCCCTAGCATTAGTTGCTTTGGTGGGATTTGGGAGAGAAGGACTTGGGCACTCCATGTGCCCTTGCCATTGCATTTGGTGCATCGGTTTTAGTTCTCCACGGTCATACGTGGAAGTGAAGTTTGAGAAGCTTATTACTCTTGGGTGTTTGAGCATAGAGCTTGTTCCTCTTGGGTGCCTTGGCGCCCTAGACGGTTGGTGGTGCCTCGGAGCTCAATCATTGTGGTGTAAAGCTCCGAGCAAGCGTCGGGGTCTCCAATTAGGTTGTGGAGATTGCCCCGAGCAATTTGTACGGGTACCGGTGACCGCCCCCAAGGGTTGCCAAAGTGTACGGGTATCGGTGACCGCCCCCAAGGGTTGCCATTTGTACGGGTTCGGTGACCGCCCTCAAGGGTCCCTTAGTGGAATCACGGCATCTTGCATTGTGCGAGGGCGTGAGGAGATTACGGTGGCCTTAGTGGCATCTTGGGGAGCATTGTGCCTCCACACCGCTCCGAACGGATATGAGCATCCGCAAGGGTGTGAACTTCGGGATACATCGTCGTCTCCGCGTGCCTCGGTTATCTCTTACCCGAGCCCTTTACTTATGCACTTTACTTTGTGATAAATATTGTTGCATGCTTTATATCTTGCTATCACTTAGTTGTTTATCTTGCTTAGCATAAGTTGTTGGTGCACATAGGTGAGCCTAGTTGTTTTAGGTTTTGTGCTTGACATATTAAACGTTAGTTTTATTCCGCATTTGTTCAAGCCTAAACCGTGATTATTTTAAATCGCCTATTCCCCCCCCCCCCCTCTAGGCGACATCCACGTCCTTTCAATTGGTATCAAAGCTAGGTCTCTCATTATTAGGTTTAGAGAGTAAGGATGTCGACTAGGGGATTAGGATTCTTTGACACTCTTAGTTTCGATGGCACAAATTTTGATGTTTGGATAATTCGCATGCTTAATCTCTTTAGGGTCATGGACCCAAATTTGGAGCGAATTGTAGATATGGGTTTTTCTCCTCCAAAGGATTCTCAACACATATCTTTAGAGGGTGAGAAAAACTCTTGTCTCAATGCTCAAGCTTCTAATGTGCTTTTCGATGCTTTGAGCAATGTAGTTATATTTCAACTCATGCCGTTCCGGGATGCTCATGAGTTGTGGACAAAGCTTCAAGATAAATATGGTATGTCCAAGATTTATAGGGATGATTGTTCTCCCTCCACCTCCTGTCGTGTTGTCTTCTCAACTTCATCTACTTCACCTACATGTGGATTGCCACAAGGTAATGATATGGTGAGTAGTGGTGATCATTGTAATGATGATAGTGGGCTTATTATTGATGATACTTCATCACTATCTTATTGCAATGCTTCATCTTTGGACTTTAACACTTCGAGCACTCTAAATGTTTCACATGCTTGTGCTGATAGTCCTTGCATATCATATATAAATTGCTTGACTAATCTCATGATGATATGCTTGACATGTCTTGTTGTCGTGATAAAAATGCATCGCTTTCCTCGAGTTGTTGTGCTGACAATGTAGAGGAAACCCAACACTCCATGGAACAAGATGTGGTCTTGAATGGTGCGTCAAGGGATCCTACATCATCATCTATTATTTCTCACTTTTGCCTTATGGCTAAGGCTTCAAAGGTATCTCCTACTTTGAATCCCAATATATCTCATGATGATGATGTTGATGATAATGAGGATGAGGATAATGATGAAGAGAGTGATAATATTGCTTCCCTAAAAATTAAGGGAGAAATGGTTTTTAAAGCACTTCATAAGAATAAAATTGCTCGTTCCAACTTCATGGAAATCATGTCTATTGCCATTGAGGGCAAGAAATATATTGAGGAGTTGGAAGCTCATCTCAAGGAGCATGAGGCCACCATTGATAAAATGGAAGGTCATGAGCGTGATTACGCTAATGAGATCGCGGAGCTATCTCAAGCTCTTGAAAATGAACAAACCACCAAGGAATCTTTTGAGGAGACCTTTGCTCTAGAATTATCTAGATTAAAGGAATCCCATGATAGAGCTCTCGAGGTGGCTAATGATTTTAGAACTAAAAATGATAAGCTTGAAGTTGCACATGCTAAACTCCTTGAGGACTTTGAGCACCTCGAAAATGGCTCAAGGGTCATTAAGAGTTTGGTCATTGAACTCACCGAGTCTCATGCTCAACTTGAAGCTTCTTATGCTAAAGATCTTGCCAAGTTGCCTTCTCCTCTTGTTGTTAATGATGATGCTTGTGCTACTAACTCTATTTCTTGTGAAGCATCCATTTTGAAGGAGAATGTTGAGCTAAGGGCTCAACTTGAGTTGCTATCTAGCAATTATGGGAAATTGGAAGAAAGCCATGAAAAGCTCTCGAGCTCTCATGGTGATCTTCTAGTATCCCATAATGTGCTAAAAATAGCTCATGAGGCTAGTAATACTAAGGTAACATCTAGTGAGCCTCATGTGGACATTAGCACTACATCTAGTAAAAATGCTTTATTGCCATGTGCTAGTCCTAGTAGTTCATCGACTCATAATGTTGCTACATCTTGTGATGAATTACTTTCCTTGCCTTGTTGCTCTAACGATGAAGCTTATACTTCCTCTAGTACTTGTGTCCATACTAACCATGTAGAGGAAATCAATGAGCTCAAGGCCCAAGTCACTTCTTTGAAGAAAGACTTGGAAAAGAGTCGTGAAGGGAAGTCCACACTCAACAATATCTTGAGTGTGCAAAAATCCCCAAATGACAAAGGTGGACTTGGATTCAACTCCAATAAGAAGAAGAAGTCCAAGAGCAACAAAAAGAAGGGCCAAGAACAAGTCAAGAATTCGGCCAAGATTATTTGCTTCAAGTGCAAGATAGAAGGGCACCATGTTAGATCTTGCCCATTGAAGAAGAAGCCCCATAGTGAGAATCAACAAGGGAATAAGCCACAAGTTCAATCTAATGCTCAACCGCAAGTTGAAGCAAAGCATATTCCCAAGAAGACCCGAGTCAACGCTCCTCAAGTTGAGAAATCAATTGAGAAGAAAGTAAAGGGTAAATGTTGCTACTTATGTCGTGAGAAGGGCCACTTTGCTTCTTCATGCACGAATGGTAACTTATCCAACCCAATTATTATTGATGATATCTATTCTCTTGGGAAGGATAAGGTTGGCAATGTATTTGCCAAGTTTGTTGGTACTCAAAGTGGTGTCAAGAAAAGAACCATTTGGGTAGCCAAGCCTATTGTGACTAACCTCTTAGGACCCAACTTGGTCCCCAAACTCAAACTTGATCAATAGGTGTTCTTGGAGGGCATTGGAGACTTGGCTACATCATGAAGAATTAAGGGATCTTCATCATTCATATTATCTCAAGCCAAGTCATTTGGATTATCGAGTGTCTATCTTATATCCAATGTGCCTCCTTGTGGTAACTTGTACTTAAATTGTTTACATTGTTAGTTACTTGCCCCTTTGCATGTTGTGTTTTTGTACCTTGCATGTGTTTGTATATGGTGTGCCTCCGGCTTGCTTATCTTGAGTAATCAAGCATGGGTATGTTGGTTTGCACATCATGTACGTGTGCGTATTTTGTTGAGCCTTTTTGCATCTTGTCTTATCTTAGTTAGCTCTTGTGAGGAGTTAATGGATTATACCATTTTGGGGGAGTGATGTGCTTTGTGCACTTCATGATCCTACAAATGTGTGTACATGAGGAATACCACCTAGTTTTGATATTACAAGATTATCTAGCTTCTATGTGGTATGTCTTCTCATGTGAAATTCAAATTCTAAATGGTCCATCAACTATCTCTTGTTGTATTTCATTTGCCACTTGTTAATGTTGTGGATTATCACATTATGGGGGAGTAATTTGCTATGTGCATATTACAAGCCTAGAAAATGTGTACATTTGAGCTATTGCCACTTAGAGTTGATATTGTAAATTATCTTGTTCCTAGGTGGCATGTTAGCTCTACAAGTGTCATTTGCTTGTGTTTTAGGTGTAAAGATGATGTTGGGTCTTTTTGCAATCTACCAATGGGAATTATTTCCAAATACTTCTTGTCCTTTGACAATTGATATTCCTTTTAAGTGGTAGAAATTGCTAATCATCTTTACATTGGTTTTTGTTTATCGCTTGTCTTCCCTGCCTCTTGTGGATCGTTTTGAGCGTGTCTAGTGTTTCTATAGATATAGAAAAAGTGATGATCCCATCTTGTGCATTTTGTATTCAAATGCAAATTCTTTATAATGCACATCTCTTGGGGGAGCTATGATGAGGAAATATTCACGAAATATGATGATTCTGCTTGCTTAAGATGGAAAGAAATATTGAGCCTCGTTGACAAATATCATAAGGTGAATTCTCTCTTAGTTGATAATGCTATTTATTTTAATGAGAGCTTTATACTGCCTAAATCCTTGTGTGTGTGTGTCATTAGGTACATTGGAGAGGAAGGCCTAGCACACGGGAGCAAGAAGGAGAGCAAGGAGGCAATGCAGCTGGGCAGGGAGGAGGACCCTGCAGTTTCCAGGACGGTACTACCGCCCCACACCAGCGGTAGTACCGCTTAAAGCGGTAGTACCGCCCCGTGCTACCGTACTCAGTACCGCTTAGCAAAATATTTCTAGCATCCAAGCGACCTAACCGGTACTAGAGCGGTACTTAAGCGGTAGTACCGCTTGGAGCGGTAGTACCGCATGCCATAAGCGGTACTACCGTGCTGCCTGCGCGCAGGCTTTTGGGCTGACGGCCCATGTACCCCTTCCAACTATCTTAGGATATAAATACCCTTCCTTAGGGTTAGTTAGGGGGAGACCACGTTTTGATTAAACCTCTTTTCAGATTGAATTGCTTTAAGCATTCCTCTGTAATCAATATTCCTCTTTGATTCGATCAGGAGTATTCTACCTTCACCACTTTGTTGCGATCTGGTGTTTATCCTACTGCAAGATTCAAGTGTCTTCTGCTGTTCCATTGGGAATTAGTAGATTGCAATTATACCGTTCGTGGTCGACGGCTGCGTGCGCAAGTGTGTGACGTTGTGAATATCCAAAGGGTTGAGACCTTTTGCATTGGCATCAGGGATCAAGCGAGGGAGAGTTCATCGGCGACATACAAGTTATCCTACACCATCATCATCACCACCGCCGCTTACTGAGAAGATCGGGACACCCCTTATCATCTTGGTATCAGATTTCCAGTGTTGCCTCGGTAAGCATCCACCAAATCATCCGTAGATTAGTTGTGTTTTCCTCCTATCCAGAAAAAGCCTCACAAAAAGATTAGGGTTCTTAGTAGTTTGCCATAGCCTAGATTGCATCGTCGATTGGTTTTAGTTGCTGGTCGTTGTGTCTTTCTTTTTGCGTAACTTTTTCATCCGAGTCATCTACTAGGCGTCTAGGGTTTTGTTCTGATCCGAGTCTTTTTGTTCTTGTGTTCGTCGGAGTCCTGGTTCTTGTGTTCGTTGGGTTTTCCTTTAGCGTTTTCTTTTAGGTTTCCTTTTTCCAGTCCGAGTTACATCGAGTCTTTCCTTTGTGAGCCATAGACAAGCCAATCTTTCCTTTGCGTAGGAACTTACCTATTGAGACTAGCATATTCTTGTGCTCTACGGGCTGCTCAGTTAGGATTTTTGGTTAGTGCATCTGAGATTGGCAGGATCAGATTCGTTGTTTGTTGCTCAAGTCTGGGCTGGAAAAAAAAGGAAAAGAAAAGAGGAGAGAGAAAAAGTTTATTTTACTGTTCACGTACTGACAGTTGAAAAAAAAACAGAGAGAAAGAAAGAAACGAGAGAAACAGTGGCTGGACGTTGTTGCTCTCTATTGCACTGTTGGATTTGTATTATCTTGCGATTGTGCACTAGTTGAATTGAGCAATCTTGTGCCTGTTTACATTGAGCATTGCTAGTGTCTCTCTAGTGCATTGCAACACTTCCTGTTTTTATAGTTGCTTTGCCATATTTTTCTCCACCGTGTGTGTTTCCTTGGGTGTTTGTTCACACGATCAGCACTAGGACTTGTCTTCGGTGTTGTTAGGTATCCAAACCAAGCTCCACCATATACCCTGCTTTGTCGTGTGATTGCTCTTATACCCGGGTATTCACTTCATTACATCCGTGCATTAGTCATCCATCCAAACGGGTAAGCATTGCTATTCACTTTGGAACGGTAAGATTTCCTTTTCTTGTCAGTTTTTGAGTGAGCTGAGAGTTTCCACCATATATATATACTTTGCTGCAACCTCCTTTGTATTTTCTAACAATGGCAGATGATGATGAGGAGGTTCCATTACCATTGAAATTCTATTGCAGCAACAAATTCTGGGAGGAGGATTTTCGAGTGGTGCCTGTTTCGGGTTTGTTCCACTTCACGGCAGACATCAATGGTAGAGATGTTGCTGTTACCATTGATAATTGTTCTTTAACGAACTTGGTTAGTGTTGAGGTTGTTGAAAAGCTGCAGTTGCGTACATGTCCCAAACGTGATCCATATCTGTTAGCTACTTCTGATCATGCACTGCCAATTACTAGGTCTGCATCTGTTCCTCTAACCATTTATGGTCATACTCGACATATTGCATGTGATGTGATTCCTAGAGCGCTTCATTTCTGCCATCTCATGTTGGGAAGATTTTGGTGTGATCACTTTCAGGTCGTTTTTGGTAGTGGTCATCCTGACCCCTCCATCTTTTGGAATAGGAAGCACACATGGTTATCACCTACTCGCATTATGCAGTTTCAGGAGCTTAGGCGTCAAAACCTACGTCCGCCTGCAACCACTAAAAAAAAACCCATGATGATCCTGTTCTTGCACCTAAGTTGAATGTTTCCACCATCTGCACAATTGAGAACCCCAACGTTAATGATTCCACCATTTGTGTAGATATGAGTGTACGCAATAAGAGTGAGAGTTTGAGTGTTCCAGAAAACCTGCGAGTGGGAGTAGATGAAACATGTGCGGATTCACCTAATGTAATCATCTCTACTCCTAGTGTTGTTTCTTGTGATATGCAGGTTGCTTTTGAAGAAAGGGAGCCGTCTGTTTTACAACCTGCATCACCCGACCGTGCATTGTCACTTGAGGAGGAGGTCCAAGTGCCTACTACATCTAAGGAGACTGTCGTTGATATAGGTACTGATTTCGAGCTACAGCCAGCACGTGCGACATATTGTGAGTCTATTCCTTTGCTGCTGCCTCATTGTGATTTGCCTTGCACCGCTGTTTCAGCACCATGTGATATATTCCCTATTTCAAACTTTGATCATGTGGTACTTATGACACATAAGGAAGTACTTGCTCGAATACCACCTGTTGATATTGTGTATTCCATCATGCTAACTGAACCTCTTAGTTTGAGTTGTGCTATGAAGAAGATTTCTGAAATCTCTTATCTAAATTCTAGCACATATGCCTATAGTTTCACATTTAATTTAATTGGTGAATATAGCATGACTGATAATTTTCTGGTGGATCACATATGCATTACCTGTGATAGGATTGCTGATTTGAAACTTGATGTTTTACGTCCTATATGTTATGTGACAAAGTCATTTTGCTTTGGGACAGTCCCTAATTTTCATGAGAATATGAAATATCATTCTGTTCTAGTTGATTTAGTGCGGCCAACAAAAATTTCAGCTGTATTGGATTGTTCTAATCTTGCTATAACCGAATCTGATCCATTGTGTTTGTCCCAATCCCTGTTGCATTTATATGCTACTGCTATAGACTTCACTTATATTTGCCAACTGCGTTGCATCTTACACGCTGCGAGTCCTGCTCATGAACATATATACGTTTGTTCTATATATCAGAGTGGCACAGTTGAAGCATGGTATCCAATATATGTATCTTTCAATATTTTGGACTGGTTTGCCCTTGCTTATAGCACATTTGATCATCGATCTTCTGTCAGGACTTTGGACTTAATACTGAACAATAAGACATTGTACATGTGTGTTCCTCATTCTGGTCATGACTATATGTACTTCACTTATACTTGCAATTATGATTGCCGATTCCTCAGATATTATTCGTTCCCGCATGGACATTTTGTCTTGTATACTTGCAATTTATTGCATACTGGGAATCTTTTTCATGACAACAAAAATGATACAGCATATTATATATACATATATTATGCGTACACGTTGTTCTTTTTGTTTCTGCCATTTTCAGCTTACCCAAAGCCGCGGACGGCTTTTCTTGAAGAAAGGGAGGATGATGAGGAAATATTCACGAAATATGATGATTCTGCTTGCTTAAGCTGGAAAGAAATATTGAGCCTCGTTGACAAATATCATAAGGTGAATTCTCTCTTAGTTGATAATGCTATTTATTTTAATGAGAGCTTTATAGTGCCTAAATCCTTGTGTGTGTGTGTGTCATTAGGTACATTGGAGAGGAAGGCCTAGCACACGGGAGCAAGAAGGAGATCAAGGAGGCAATGCAGCTGGGCAGGGAGGAGGACCCTGCAGTTTCCAGGACGGTACTACCGCCCCACACCAGCGGTAGTACCGCTTAAAGCGGTAGTACCGCCCCGTGCTACCGTACTCAGTACCGCTTAGCAAAATATTTCTGGCATCCAAGCGACCTAACCGGTACTTGAGCGGTACTTAAGCGGTAGTACCGCTTGGAGCGGTAGTACCGCATGCCATAAGCGGTACTACCGTGCTGCCTGCGCGCAGGCTTTTGGGCTGACGGCCCGTGTACCCCTTCCAACTATCTTAGGATATAAATACCCTTCCTTAGGGTTAGTTAGGGGGAGACCACGTTTTGATTAAACCTCTTTTCAGATTGAATTGCTTTAAGCATTCCTCTGTAATCAATATTCCTCTTTGATTCGATCAGGAGTATTCTACCTTCACCACTTTGTTGCGATCTGGTGTTTATCCTACTGCAAGATTCAAGTGTCTTCTGCTGTTCCATTGGGAATTAGTAGATTGCAATTATACCGTTCGTGGTCGACGGCTGCGTGCGCAAGTGTGTGACATTGTGAATATCCAAAGGGTTGAGACCTTTTGCATTGGCATCAGGGATCAAGCGAGGGGGAGTTCATCGGCGACATACAAGTTATCCTACACCATCATCATCACCACCGCCGCTTACTGAGAAGATCGGGACACCCCATATCAAGCTATCCTATTTTCTTTAGAACACTCTCATTATGTGTTTATCATAAAATCTTTTGATCCTCATCAAGTGTGTTGGTGGGAGGCAAGCCTTTTCTTTATGGTGCTTTGTGCCATCATGAAAATATGCCGAGGGTTTGGTTTGTTTGGAACCTAGCTCTCTTTTGGGAACTTGATACCTCTTGTTTGTTTTCCTTCAATAGGTATCTTGTTTCCTTCTATTTGGCATGTGTCAATGGATATCTCATTTCTTGATGTATCTTTTAAGTGGTATCCTTCAAGTGATTTTTTTCTCCGTTTGGTATCTTAGTTTCACTTGGTATCTTATCAACTATGTGTTGATTTGGTTCTTGAAAGTCTTGAGCATGCATATTTACGATGTACTTTCTTTAGCACGCTTTCTTTCTTTGACCCAATATATAGGGGAAACTCCACTATGTCACAAATTGGCTAAAGTGTGCACGAAATTCAATTTCATATCTATATGCATAGAGTTATGTAGATTTTGTCCTATGTATTGTTGGTCCACTAACTCTTTGGTCCCAATGAGTTTGGGTACCACTTTGTGTGTTGACACCATGTGCTTATTGGAGCCAAGCTAGGATGATCGACGAACCATTATCTACTACATCATTCCAATGCTATCTCGGTAACAAGTATCTACTTCATGCATACATTTCTTGCATTCAACCTTTTACAGGTTGCATCATGGCATGAATTTCTTGAGTCATTCTTGTGGTACTTGTTTCCTTTCTCAAAGCATCCCAACGATGATCTCTTGTTGCTAGTTGTGATGTCTTTGATGTTCGTGTGCTGGGAGTTCATTTATGTACAATAAGAAAATACTAGGCCATGTGCTATGCTTTCAAGCAAAGATCTTATTGGTATATTTATGACTTCCTTTTGGATATCTTGTTCGTTCCTTCTTGTAACTATTTCGTGTGTACATCATTCTTTGTGGATATATCATCATGATTGTCCTCTACCTGGAATCTTATACACATGAGAGAAGTTACATCTCTAGTTGATATCCTCTTTTCTTTCACGTCCACCGTTGCATTCCCTTTTTATTTCCTTGGTGATTTCATGAAAGAATTTTTCTTGAGTGCGGATCTTATATCCTTGCATCTTGATGCACTCTTTGGTGGTGAAGATTATTTTCCTCATGCTTGTCTTCACGAGGGTTTTACCATTTCGACTGGTATCCCTCCTCCTGACAAGGCTATTATATCCTATCTTCACCAGGGGTTGTCACAAGGTTTGGTTTTTAACTAGCGGGGTTACCCGCGCATTTGCGCAGCTAGATTTTTATTCTTGAGTTTAGTATTTTAAAGTTATACAATAATATTTATATTTTTAATAGATTGTAGTAAAAAAGTAAATTCATTTGTAATGTGTGATAAAATAATAATAATGTTATTTTTATGTAACAGAAATCTGGAGTTTAGATATGATTCATGAAAAGAAAACTCATTTTAAATTCGAACATATGATCTGGTTCTGGTGTATGTAGATTTCATATGTAGTGTTATGTAAGTCATTTCGGATAATGACTTTGTTCTGGTGTACCTTCAACTTTGATCACAATTTTCTATATGAGTGCACTAATATAAAGTTATGAACACATTATGTAGATAATACTATACAATGTTTACATAAAACCACACAATACATTTTTACATAAATCCTTAGATTTTCTTACACATATTCTTCATAACCTATGATGTTATGGTTCATCCCGGATTGGTAGTGAGAGACTAAAGGTTGAAATTCTTATGACAATAGTTTTAAAATTTATCCTACAGATTTCTTAACCAAGAGAACATTCTTTTCTCTTCCTCCATCCATCTCCTCTCGCAACATTGTTATGAACACCTTACGTTGTTTCATCATCTAAAAGCTTCCACACACCATCCACCCCTTCTAACTTGGTGTATTTATCAATTGTTCCATATTCTCTCAAAAAATTCTTAATCATTCACTAACTATCAATTACTCTAGAATGTATTTTCAGAGTGCATCCATGTTATTTGTGTCAAGTTTTAATATTTAGCAGATTGAAATGAATTATTTTAATATTACAACTGATTTGTGCTTCCAACCTTTATCCATGGTAATGAGATGCGCTTGCACACATATCAACCATCGATTTTTTTGTCTAGTGTCATTCACGCCCTGTATGCTAGTACATACATCTATTTCCAAATATAGCTTATTGGAATAGCTATTGAGTCCCCGATTGGACATGGTACGAAAATCACATTACTAACCTTTTTTTAGTTATTTCGAAACTCGTACATAAAATATAGTTAAATCCTCGATGGTCGGACGTTGTGGCTTATTTTTTATATTTTCAACATCTTCATATTCTTATGGGACTGTCTATCTTATTCTAAATCCCCATGCCAACTGACCATCGATATAAAACCTATCTTTATATACTGCTGAAACACTTTTGTCCACTTGCTCGTGTGAAATATTGTTCTTTGTTACTGCTTCTATATTGTTTCAAAGTAACACACAACTCAGATAAAAAAATGACCCACAATTTGTATGCATTGACCGAATATGTTGCTTACAATATTTTCGATGAAGCCTTCTCTCTAGGTCACTTTCATCTTGTCCTTCATGTATTTTATTATTCTAATAGATATTTTTAGCTATAAACTGACGTGTATAGTTTAACAACTTAACAAAAACTACATGTGGTACTATGAGTATGTGTAATTTATGTGTACGCTTTACCTACCTAACAAAAAGTACATGTACTCTCCGGTTAAAAAACATGTACTATAAATTATATAAAAAATATATTTCAATTTAAAACTTATCCGTATATTTTAAAGACTTATATGCTAGTAGTATTTTGTCTCACATGTCAAGGCTGATGTCATAGCAAATATGCAATACGGACATGTTTTAACATGCATGCAGTACTATGGCCGGATGATTTTTTGATAAACAAAATTGGATTGGCTTGAGTTTACCTTCGATTTGAATACACGTATACATGTCTATATGTCATTTTTCATGACATCGTCGCATGCAATGTTGTTTGCCGTTTTGTCTTACCGTGAGGTATCGATAAGTCCCTTTTTACGCTGACATGTGTTCAAGGATGCTTTCATTCTATGCCAATGGTGAATGCGGCTCCGTTTTTCTAGTTGTAATTAGCTCAGCCAATAAAAACTTATGTTTAGCCATATACTATAACATGCATGTGTTGATGTGTACGTATGCGGGCATGGCTAATAATATTTCTTATAACTATTGCTTTCCTACTTTTGTTACATCCGGACTCTTAGATGCTACACATCTTAGTCCGTTTAAGTTTTTTTCGTGACGTGTAGTACTTGCCTAATCCGGCAGCAAACCAATCTGTTTTCTCTCACGTGTAGTAATTGTCCTCAGTTTGTACGTTGCCTAACATATAGAGTTTTTAAGGAAATCACTGCGTTTTAGTTTTTTCTTTTTGACGTGCCGTATTTGCTAATCTTCACCATTGATGCATCTTAGTTTTTAGAGTGTCAAATCATCACCGTTCGTTTTCTATCGTTTTAAGTATATAATAGATTTTGCTATTAGTAAGCTTGTGGACCCATTTGCCAGTGGTTTGTGTTTGTTGGAAGGATATGGCTTGCACTTTGTGTCTCATTTCTTCAAGACTATGTTGTTGCTTAATGCTCATCCTTATACTAGTCTTCTCAAAGTGCTTTGCCATGACTCACACACATCATTTTGGTTGAGCCTATTCTTAAATTGCCTCTTTTACATGTTGCTCAACCATATGTTTGGTGCAAGTGATATTCTTATTGTCTTATCTAATTGCTTGCACTTTTTGTGTGTTTCTATTGATTTTGGGGGAGTGATGATCCTATTTTGTGCTCTCGTATCCAAATACAAAAAATTCTTAATAGTGAACAAATCATGAGGAGCTTCCCTAGGTTCTCTAAAACACTCTATTGCCCATATCATAATATCTTTTATTCATGTGGCTCGTAGGTCCATGTGATTGTTTGTTCCAATTGGTATCTTTTGATTGCTTGCTTCTCTTGTGTATGTCTTTGTGCCATACGGTCCGTTTTGCAATCTTTGGATCCTCAATATAGTTTGTTTTCCTCCAACTACTTATAATTGGATATGTGTATTTTATTGCACTCATATTTTGAGAAATACACACTTTTTGGAGGAGCACCTATTATATTGGCTTTCTAAGCTTTTCGTCCATTTTGGCAATCAATGCCAATGGCGGAGAAGTTTAGAGAGTTTAGTTTGGAAAGTTTAGAGAGTTTTGCTTTTGATTGCTTAAGCATTTGCATCTCATACCCATGGATTATTGCTTTGCATGTGTGTGCTTGGTTGTGCTTATTTCCTTATACAAACTCTCTTGAAAGTGGTTGTCATCAATTACCAAAATGGGGGAGATTGTAAGAGCACATTTATCCATGTGTGGTTTTGGTAATTGATGATAATCCCTATGGACTAATGGTTGCCTTGAGTTGTATTCGAAGGATTTGTTCGTAGGTACTTCTTGAAGTCCATCTGTTGGTTTCAAGGAGTTTATATGGTGACCAAGGTGGTAGTCAAGGTTTTATCCAAAGATTGGTCATGTGAGAGTTGAGCTTATTGCAAGCATGTCTTGAAGAAGAAGATTGTGTGAGCACTCATGTTTACCTTCAAGACATCATCTTTATGAAGAGAGAAAATAAGATACAAGGTTGATCAAGACTAAGTCAAAGAGTGAATCAAGCTGATCAACACACAAAGTGTACAAGATGTACCAAGAGGGATCAAGTGATCTCATGGTACGGTAAGTATTGTCCATTACGCTTTGTGTACTAACCCATGGTCTACGTGAGAGTTCTATGTGGGGTTAGGTATGTTTTCATGGGCTTGCGTCAAGTGGAAGATCTCATACAACCCATGGAGGATGACATCAAGTGGTGATCGTCATCAAGATTGCGGTGTGCAAGTTCAAGTGGAGCATCACGAAGAGATCATGCTTGAAGCTTGCCGTCCATTGTGGTGACAATGGACTTGTGAAGATGTGATGAAGAGTGGCTCACCCATAGTGGGGTATGGGGGAGCAATCAACTAGTCTTCATCGAGCCAACACAATCAAGAAAGGTGGTCCATCTTGAGGAAGTCAAGATCATCATCATCTAGCTCAAGTGGACTATGTGCAAGGTATAGGTTTGCCCTTGATAGGTTTTCTATTTTACCGGTCTCATGGTGGTAGTTGGGAGACCGAGTTATAGGATCGATTGTCGTACTATCAAGGGGGGCTCTCAAGTGAGTAGCTTAATCGTATCGTTCGTTGAGAGCTCAAACCATTTGCATCCTTGCGTCATCATCTTTCTTGGTCCTTATTTGGTTTTCCTCTATGTGAGTTTTTGAGCTTATGGTCTTCATCGTGATAAGTTCAAGCTCATCGAAATCAGATTTCGTATGCATCATATTGTGTTTTCGATGTTGGAGATTTTGCCGGATATTTATTGGGAAGGTCATCTTCCTTATCCTGGTGGCATTTATTCTCCATTGCTTGTTCTAAATTTAACTAGTCATTGTTGGATAGCTCTTGTTGTCCTTTATCCAACAAGTTTGAGTTTGCTCAAATCAGAGATCGTACGCGGAAGTTATGGCTGTTTTAGTCTTACCTGTTTTACATAGAGAGGTTGTACCGCCCCATAGAGAGGTTGTACCGGTTGACCGGTACAACCGGTGTTTGGAGCGGTTGTATCGCTCGAGAATTGGTCCGAAGGTTGTACCGGCCATGTACCGCTCTACCACCGGACTAGTTTCTTATATGGTGCGGTTCTTGGGCGGTTGTAGGCCGGTTGTACCGCTTATTGATTTTTACCGGTTGTGCCGGTGCTCATAGCGGTTGTACCGCTCCTATGTTATTCTGCACATAACGGGCAGATTCGTGGGGACCTATTTAAGGGGGTCTTCTTCCCCAATGGTTCCCCAACTCTTGAGCTCGTGTTTGCCCCCCATTGTTGACCTTCTTTGAGCTTGCTAACTCTCAATCCTCCAATGATTCTTACTAGTTCTTGAGGGAAAAGGGAGAGGAGATCTAGATCCACATTTCCACCAATCACTTTCTCCTCTATGTGAGGGGAACCCCTTGGATCTAGATCTTGGAGTTCTTCGTGTTCTTCTTCATTCTTCCTCTCATTTTCCTCCCTAGCATTAGTTGCTTTGGTGGGATTTGGGAGAGAAGGACTTGGGCACTCCATGTGCCCTTGCCATTGCATTTGGTGCATCGGTTTGAGTTCTCCACGGTGATACGTGGAAGTGAAGTTTGAGAAGCTTATTACTCTTGGGTGTTTGAGCACCCTAGAGCTTGTTCTTCTTGGGTGCCTTGGCGCCCTAGACGGTTGGTGGTGCCTCGGAGCTCAATCATTGTGGTGTAAAGCTCCGGGCAAGCGTCGGGGTCTCCTATTAGGTTGTGGAGATTGCCCCAAGCAATTTGTACGGGTACCGGTGACCGCCCCCAAGGGTTGCCAAAGTGTACGGGTACCGGTGACCGCCCCCAAGGGTTGCCATTTGTACGGGTTCGGTGACCGCCCTCAAGGGTCCCTTAGTGGAATCACGGCATCTTGCATTGTGCGAGGGCGTGAGGAGATTACGGTGGCCTTAGTGGCATCTTGGGGAGCATTGTGCCTCCACACCGCTCCGAACGGAGATTAGCATCCGCAAGGGTGTGAACTTCGGGATACATCGTCGTCTCCGCGTGCCTCGGTTATCTCTTACCCGAGCCCTTTACTTATGCACTTTACTTTGTGATAGCCATATTGTTTCATGCTTTATATCTTGCTATCACTTAGTTGTTTATCTTGCTTAGCATAAGTTGTTGGTGCACATAGGTGAGCCTAGTTATTTTAGGTTTTGTGCTTGACATATTAAACGTTAGTTTTATTCCGCATTTGTTCAAGCCTAAACCGTAATTATTTTAAATCGCCTATTCACCCCCCCCCCCCTCTAGGCGACATCCATGTCCTTTCAAGTGGCAAGGTTAAGGTAACACGTACTGTTCATGAGCACTTTAGCATTGCTACATATTCTGATTATGTTGATTGTGATGTGGTGCCCATGCAAGCATGCTCCGTTTTACTTGGTAGACCATGGCAATTTGATAAAAATTCTGTACACCATGGTAGGACAAATCAGTATACTCTTGCTCATAAGGATAAAAATATAACTTTGCTTCCTATGTCTCCCGAACATATTATGAAAGATGACATGCTAGAGCTAGTAAAGCAAAACAGAAGCAAAGTGAGAGTGAAAATCAGATTGTGGCAAAGAAATTTGAGCAACATATTAAGCCTAATAAACAATCATCTAGTGTTACATGTGAAATAAAACTGAAGAGTGGTTGTTTACTTGCCACTAAATCTGATATTACTGATTTGGATGTCACTACATCTGTTTGCTATGCTTTTGTATGCAAAGAGGTATTATTTTCATTCGAGGACATGCCACCCTCTTTGCCTCCTGCTGTCGCTAACATTTTGCAGGAATTCGCTGACGTCTTTCCACAAGACGTGCCATCGGGATTACCACCTATTCGAGGGATTGAGCATCAAATTGACTTAATTCCCGGTGCATCGCTACCCAATCGTGCGCCATACCGTACCAATCCAGAGGAGACGAAGGAGATTATGCGTCAAGTATAGGAGCTGCTCGACAAAGGTTATATACGCGAATCTCTTAGTCCTTGTGTTGTTCTTATTATTCTAGTACCAAAAAAGGATGGTACATCTCATATGTGTGTTGATTGTAGAGGCATTAATAATATTACTATTCGTTATCGTCATCCTATTCCTAGGCCAGATGATATGCTTGATGCATTAAGTGGCTCTACATTTTTCTCCAAAATTGATTTGCGTAGTGGATACCATCAAATTCGTATGAAATTGGGAGATGAATGGAAAACAGCATTTAAAACTAAGTTTGGATTATATGAGTGGTTAGTCATGCATTTTGGGTTAACTAATGCACCTAGCACTTTCATGAGATTAATGAACGAGGTCTTACGTGCTTTCATTGGACGATTTGTGGTAGTCTACTTTGATGATATACATATTTATAGTAGATCTTTGGAGGACCACTTGTATCATTTGCGTGCTGTTTTTATTGCTCTACATGATGCACGTTTGTTTGGTAACCTTGGGAAGTGCACCTTTTGCACCGACCGAGTATCTTTTGCACCGACCGAGTATCTTTTCTTGGCTATGTTGTTACTCCACAAGTGAGGAGTTTTCTTGGACTCGCTGGTTTCTATATGCGTTTTGTGAGGGATTTCAGCACCATTGCTGCACCTCTAAATGAGCTTACAAAGAAGGATGTGCCTTTTGTTTGGGGTACCGCACAGGCTGAAGCCTTCACGGTATTGAAAGATAAGTTAACACATGCTCCATTACTCCAACTTCCTGATTTTAATAAGACTTTTGAGCTTGAATGTGATGCTAGTGGAATTGGATTAGGAGGTGTGTTATTACAAGATGGTAAACCTGTTGCATACTTTTCTGAAAATTTGAGTGGGCCTAGTCTAAATTATTCAACTTATTATAAGGAATTATATGCTCCTGTTCGGACTTTGGAAACATGGCAACATTATTTATGGCCCAAATAATTTGTTATACATTCTGATCATAAATCTTTGAAACATATTAAAAGTCAAGAAAAACTGAACCGTAGACATGCTAAATGGGTTGAATTCATTGAGACTTTCCCTTATGTCATTAAACACAAGAAGGGTAAATAAAATGTTATTGCTGATGCATTGTCTCGTCGTTATACTATGCTTTCACAACTTGACTTTAAAATATTTGATTTGGAGACCATCAAAGATCAATATATGCATGATGCTGAATTTAAAGATGTGTTGGAGAATTGTAAAGAAGGGAGAACATGGAACAAGTTCGTCATTAATGGTGGATTTTTGTTCTGTGCTAATAAGCTATGCATTCTAGCTAGCTCAGTTCGTCTTTTGTTGTTACAAGAGACACATGGAGGAGGATTAATGGGACACTTTGGCATGAAGAAGACGGAGGACGTACTTGCTACGCATTTCTTTTGGCCAAAGATGAGACGGGATGTTGAGCGTTTTGTTGCTCGCTGCAGTACATATCAAAAAGCTAAGTCACAACTCAATCCTCATGGTTTATATATGCCCTTGCCTGTACCTAGTGTTCCTTGGGAGGATATTTCTATGGATTTTGTTTAGGTTTACCTCGAACAAAGAAGGGGAGGGATAGCATATTTGTTGTCCTGGATAGATTTTCAAAAATGACACACTTTATACCATGTCATAAAAGTGATGCTGCTGCTAATGTTGCTGATTTGTTTTTTCGTGAAATTATTCGCTTGCATGGTGTGCCAAATAAAATTGTTTCAGATCGTGATGCTAAATTTCTTAGCCACTTTTGGACATGTCTATGGGCTAAGTTGGGGACTAAACTGATTTTTAGTACTACTTGTCACCCCAAACTGATGGACAAACTGAAGTAGTCAATAGATCATTGTCTACCATGCTTAGGGATGTTTTGAAGAATAACCTGAAAATGTGGGAAGAATGCTTGCCTCATATTGAATTTGCTTATAATCGTTCGCTGCATTCTACTACTAAGATGTGTTCTTTTCAAGTTGTGTATAGTTTCTTACCTCGTGCACCTATTGATTTGTTGCCTCTTCCATCTTCGGAGAAGGTTAATTTTGATGCTAAAGAACGTGCTGAATTGATATTAAAGATGTATGAGTTAACTAAGGAGAACATTGAGCGTATGAATGCTAAATATAAACCGGTTGGAGATAAGGGTAGAAAACATGTTGTCTTTGCACCTGGAGATCTTATTTGGTTACATTTGCTTAAGGATAGGTTTCCTGATTTGCGCAAGTCAAAGCTAATGCCACGTGTTGATGGTCCTTTTAAGGTGTTACAGAAAATAAATGATAATGCATATAAACTTGAGCCGCCTGCAGATTTTGGGGTTAGTCCCACTTTTAACATTGCAGATTTGAAGCCTTATTTGGGTGAGGAAGATGAGCTTCCGTCGAGGACGACTTCAATTCAAGAAGGGGAGGATGATGATGACATCAATACCATTGTTACACCCACAGCCCCTGCTACTATACATACTGGACCAGTTACTAGAGCTCGCGCACGCCAATTGAATTACCAAATACTCTCGTTTCTTGGTAATCCTTCTAATGTTCATGAACACATGATGCTGCCTAAATTAGATACATTTGTTTTACTTATGAATGAAGGACCTAGCATGGGCAAGAAGGATGGCCATTGGAGCGGGATCAAGCATGGAGAAGAAGGTGCGCGCGCGGGAAAGAACAATGGAGCTTCGAGTGATGATTTTCGCACTTTGAAGCCACCATAATGAGAGCATGAAGGCTTGGACGAAATATACAAGATGCCACTTAATAAATTTCGTCCATAGGCTATTATAGGTGTTACGTCACCTTATTATTGGGTCAGGCCCATGTAATTTCGAAACACCACCTTATATGCTATTTTTCGAGTCTGTATGTGTGGGGAAACAGATTTAGGGTTGGTTTCAGAACCCTCCTCCAAGGGGTCACGAAATTCCCCTTTGTTCCCTCATATATACGGACAGGGTCCGGATGTCCGGACACTGTCCGACGTCTGAGGCTTCACGGCGGTCCGGACGTCCGGGGTCGGTCGGTCGTCCAACAATTTGGATCGGCCGCGGAGTGGCCGGATTTCCAGAGCATGTCTGACGTCCGGGGCTCGGTCGTCTGGAGGCCTCGGACTTCCGAATATTCGGCTCTGGTCGCTTGGCATCGGGTTTGCGGTGAGGAGTCGAACGTCTAGGCGCTGGGTGGTGTCGGACGTCCGAGCGGCGTCGGTCGTCCGGCCGCTGTGGACCTGATGTGGCCTTCTGGCTCGGGCTGGCCTCCAGGAGTCGGACGTCCGAGGAGGGTCCGGACGTCCGGAAGCTGTAGCTCGTCTACAGCTTCTCCTTGGTACTTCCAAGCTTGGAGTCCTTGTGGCCCTTCGTGGTCGCTCGCATGTTCCTGTCCCGAGTACATGAGTATGCAAAGAACTTCTGCTTGAGGTAGCAGCCATGTCTCCCGTGAATCGAACGATGGATGAACAAGGAGAGCTGTCACCTCGGATTCAATTGCACGTGCACGAGCTCTTGTCATGGGACCCTTTGGAGCTTGAGTTGGTGGAGATGGGTCCATGGGGATGACCACGGGATGCTCCGCATCATCTCCCCCCCCCTTGTGAGAGATCCGTCCTCGGATCAAGATCTTCATCACCATGGAAAGGAGATATGTCCGTGACGTTGAAGGTGTCGCTCACGTTGTACTTGTCGCGTGGAATGTCGATCTTGTAGGCATTGTTGATGTAGCGTGCCAACACTTTGAAGGGTCCATCATCGCGTGGTAGTAGCTTGGACTTGCGCTCAGCGGGGAAACGGTCCTTGCGGAGGTGTAGCCACACAAGATCACCGGGCTCGAACACCATGGGGTGCTTGTTGGTGTTGCGCTTGGCGGTTTCTCGTTCCACTTGATGTGCGGTCGTTCTTCGTGTATCCTCATGCATCTTCTTGATGTAGCTTGCCTTGCACTTGCGTCCATGTTGACGCGCTCTTGGAGTGGTAGAGGAAGGATGTTCAATGGGTACAAAGGGTTGAAGCCATAGACCACTTCGAAAGGAGACTTGCCGGTGGTGGAGTGACGTGCGCGATTGTAGGCGTACTCGGTGATGGGGAGGCATTCTTCCCATTCCTTGATGTTCTTCTTGATCAACACGCGTAGGAGAGTAGAGAGCGTCCGGTTCGTCACCTCGGTTTGGCCATTGGTTTGCGGATGATAGGCCGAAGAGAAAAGTAGCTTGATTCCGAGCTTGGCGCATAGTGTCTTCCAAAAGTAGCTTAGGAACTTGACGTCGCAATCCGGGACAATGGTCTTGGGGACGCCATGTAGTCGCAAGATGTCCCTACAAAAGAGATTTGCAATGTGTGAAGCATCGTCTATCTGATAAGGGGTGGCCCGATCTTCTCAATGAGCACTTGGTGAAATCGTGGATGGATGAATCTGATAACTTGTGTCTTGCTGAAAACTCTCCTGGCCGATCCCTGTTGCCAATGCAACAGCTTGCAACCCCTTGGATATTCTCAACTCCACACAGGTGCACAAGTAGCCACCGACTACAAGTGGTCCTGTATCTTCTTATTCCCAGTGGAACAGCAGATAACACGCAGAATTTGCAAAGGTAATACTTCAAGATGAATGCTTCTCGCAGTTCAACAAGAGGTTCTAGGGTTTATGTTTTATCGTAGTCTAACCTAATCAACTCGCAGGTCCTAGGTATTTAAGAGGAGGGGTTGCGGCCACAACAGCCCAAACGCACCACCTCGTGGTCTGACTCGGTTTGGACTCAAACTTGGACTCAACCAGGGATACAAACCGACCCATGTTGGGTTCGGCCTAAAAGGACACGCAGGTCCAGAAAATGACTCGTGACTTGTTTCTGTCACCACGCCCTGTACGAGTCGAACCGGTGCTCTTGGAATTCCCTCTTCAAAAAGTGCTTATTTGCATTATTTGAACTCCGTATGAAGAAACCACGTCCGTTTCAAATTCAGGACTGCTGGCAGTCCGAACCGAATTTCTTGTCCTTGATGGCTCCACTTCCTCCCTCGCCTCCCTCCTGCTTGCCATCCTCATCAACGCGCTCCATTGCTCCTCCAATGCTTATGTTATCAATAAACCTAATCATACATAAGTGCATAGATTTAGGTAGTATAAAATTCTCATTAAAACAAACATCATATTCAACTAAGAGTGAGTTCACCTGTTGCTCAAGTAACTTTGCACGAGCTCTTGTCATTGGTCCAATCCTCACTTCATTGGGCTTGTCTTGAGGAGTAACATCATCAATAGGAAAAGATGGTAAAGGACTAGGGATGTCCTCATCATCCTCCCCCCCCCCCCCCTTGAAAAGGCGTCGTCCCCGACGCAGCAAGGTCATCTCCAAAGTATGGTGTCAAATCAGCAACATTGAATGAATTACTAACACCAAACTCATCACTAGGAAGATCTATCTTGTAGGCATTATTATTTATCCTTGCAAGCACTTTATATGGACCAGCTCCTCGTGGCATCAACTTGGACTTGCGCAATGTGGGAAATCTATCCTTGCGAAAATGCACCCACACCATATCTCCGGGCTGAAATATCACCTCCTTGCGCTTCTTGTTAACACGATCAGCTACATTTTTTCCTTTCTTCTCAATTGCTTGCTTGGTCGTCTCATGTATCTTCCTCACAAAATCTGCACGCTTCGAGGCCTCCATGTTCACTCTGTCTTGTATTGGAAGCGGCAGCAAATCAAATGGTGTGATGGGTTTGAAACCATACACCACCTCAAACGGGCACAATTGAGTAGTAGAATGCACCGCTCTATTGTAAGCAAACTCCACATGCGGTAAGCAATCTTCCCACTCTCGCAGATTTTTCTTGATCATAGCTCTCAACAAGGTGGATAATGTGCGATTCACCACCTCCGTTTGTCCATCAGTTTGGGGGTGACAAGTAGTACTAAACAGCAGCTTTGTTCCCAGCTTCCCCCACAATGTCTTCCAGAAATAGCTCATAAACTTCACGTCACGATCAGAAACAATTGTCCTTGGTACTCCATGTAAGCGTACTATGTCCCTGAAAAACAGATTAGCAATATGCGACGCATCGTCGCTCTTGTGGCATGCAATAAAGTGTGACATTTTAGAGAATCTATCCACTACCACAAATATAGAATCATGTCCTCTTCTTGTTCTAGGTAATCCTAGCAAAAAATCCATACTAATATCCTCCCATGGAGTAGTAGGTGCAGGAAGAGGAGTATACAAACCATGAGGCTTTAATTTTGATTTAGCCTTGTTGCAAGTGATGCAACGCCTCACAAATCTGTCCACGTCTCTTCTCATGCGTGGCCAATAGAAGTGCTCAGCCAACATGAGTAATGTCTTCTCACGCCCAAAGTGTCCCATCAATCCACCACTATGTGATTCCTGCAATAATAACAAACGCACGGACGACTCGGGCACACATAATTTGTTAGCTCTAAACAAATATCCATCATGCAAATGAAATTTATCCCATGCTTTCATAGCAGTACATTTGGCATATGGCATTGAAAAATCATTATCGTGAGCATACAAATCACGCAAACTCTCCAAACCAGGAACTTGCACATCTAATTGTGTCAATAACATGGTTTTCCTAGAGAGAGCATCAGCAACGACATTATCTTTACCTTTCTTATACTTAATTATGTATGGGAACGATTCAATAAATTCAACCCACTTAGCATGACGTTTATTAAGATTAGATTGGCTCTTTAAAAATTTCAATGCCTCATGATCAGAATGTATGATAAATTCTTTTGGCCACAAATAATGTTTCCAAACCTCAAGAACTCTAACAAGCGCATACAATTCTTTATCATAAACAGAATAATTCAATTGGGCACCACTCAATTTTTCAGAAAAATATGCCACGGGTTTATTCTCTTGCATTAGCACTCCTCCAATTCCAATACCACTAGCATCACACTCAATTTCGAATTGCTTATTGAAATCAGGAAGTATTAACAATGGGGCAGAAATCAAACGTTTTTTAAGCTCATCAAATGCAATATCTTGTGTTGCCCCCCATTCGAATTCAACACCTTTTTTAGTAAGATCATTCAAAGGTGTAGCAAGAGTACTAAAATCTTTCACAAAACGTCTATAGAAACCAGCCAATCCATTAAAACTTCTTACTTGACTAACATTCATGGGAATTGGCCAATTTTTAATAGCTTCAATTTTAGTTTCATCTACTTCAATTCCATGCTTAGAAACAACATATCCCAGAAATATGACCTTATCTTTGCAAAATGTGCACTTAGCAAGATTACCATAAAGTTTATTTTCACGTAGCACATGCAAAACTTGTCTAATATGATCAATATGTTCAGATTCATTGCGGCTGTAAATTAATATATCATCAAAGTACACAACCACAAACTTGCCAATAAAATCTCTCAAAACATGGTTCATTAATCTCATGAAAGTACTAGGTGCATTAGTTAAACCAAAGGGCATTACTAACCACTCATATAAACCAAATTTTGTTTTAAAGGCTGTTTTCCACTCATCCCCCTCTTTCATCCTAATTTGATGATAACCACTACGCAAATCAATTTTAGAGAAAACAGCAGCACCACTTAATTCATCTAACATGTCTTCCAAACGTGGTATAGGATGACGATAACGAATAGTGATGTTGTTAATTGCTCTACAATCTACACACATGCGCCAAGTACCATCTTTCTTAGGAACTAAAATAACAGGAACAGCACAAGGGCTTAAGCTGATTCGAATATACCCTTTATCAAGAAGCTCTTGTACTTGTTTCTGAATTTCTTTTGTCTCTTGGGGATTTGTCCTATAGGGGGCTCGGTTTGGCAATGTAGCTCCCGGAATCAAGTCAATTTGATGCTCTATCCCACGCAATGGTGGCAAACCTGCGGGTACCTCCTCTGGAAACACATCATCAAAATCCTGCAACACATTAGAAACACCAATAGAGAGAGGGGTCATGTCATTAGAAACCAAAATTTCTCCCTTGTGCATAAGCACAATAGGAACTAAACTAGGATCCTCACTAAATTCTCTCAAGTCCTCTTTGGTGGCGAACATGCATAGTAGGTTCACTCCCTCACTTTTATTTTTACCACTCGGTTTGTTGTTGCTACTCTCACTCACAGAAATATTATTCTCTCGTCTATCTACTCTCTCACTCTCCTTCTCAAGATTTACTTTAGTTTTTTGACGAGACTCATTTACAATTTGCTGTGGTGTCATAGGCCTCAAAATTATGTCCTTCCCATGCCAATTCAATTGGTATGTATTTGCTCTTCCATTATGTATAGCACTCCTGTCGAATTGCCATGGTCTGCCCAACAACATGTGGCAAACAGTCATAGGAACCACATCACACTCAATGGTATCCTTGTATGGTCCAATCTGAAATTCAACTCTCACCATGTGGCTTACCTTCATCTCTCCATTATCACTCAGCCACTGTATGTAATAAGGATGAGGGTGTGGTATATATTTCAGTTTCAGCTTTGCACATAAATCTTTGCTTGCTAAATTTCTGCAACTCCCTCCATCAATAATAACCTTGCAAGCCATTTGAGGACCAACAACAGCCTTGGTTTGAAATAAATTGCATCTCTGATTTTCAGGACTTGGAGTAACACTCAAAGATTTTGGTGTGCAAACAATAGATGGATACTGTGTAGCATATGCATCAAGTGGACCATCATCATCATCACACGCATCATCATCATTAGGATCAGCATCATCACCTGTCTCATACTCATTGTCCTCATTAATAAGCATAACTTTCTTGTTAGGACAATCTCTCTTAAAGTGGCCTTTTCCTCCACATGTATGGCAGCTCATGTCTCTATTTCTTGTTGTAGACATATGAGAACTATTGGTACTTGCTGCTGGTTGTGGTGACTTCTTTGTATTGGAAATACTTGATTCTGGTTTACTAGAAGATGTACCATGAATTGAGGAATTTTGGGCTGGTGGAGGTGTAGTAGGAGATGTTCTGGGAGGGAAACGACTCCTAGCTGAATTTCTGGCTGCCATCCTTGCCTCTTCGGCTAACTGTGCTTCAGCCTCACGTGCATGATGTAATAAGTCATTCATATCAGCATATTGGAAATGCCTCACAATGCTCTTAATTTTAAATTGCAAACCTGAAAGGAAACGCTGCATAGTTTGCTCAGGTTCCTCTCTCACACGAGCACGTTGTAGAATCAACTCCATTTCCTTGTAATAAGCATCAACAGACATAATACCTTGCTTCAATTGCTGCAATTGATCATAGAGAGTACGAATATAATTTTTTGGCACAAATCTGTCCCGCATGACTTGCTTCATAGTTCTCCATGTAACAATTTCTGGATCACCATCTTGTTCTCTTTTGTGTGTAATATTATCCCACCAAAGAAGAGCATATCCATCAAAGCCAGAAGAAGCAAGTTTAATTTTCCTATCCTCCGTATATTCATGTAATCTCCATAGCTTCTCAATTTTCAGCTCCCACATAAGATATTCTTCTACATCTTCATTATCATGGGTGAAAGCAGGAATAGAGAATTTTGGTTTGCCCAAACCATCATTCTCACGATTATTTTCAGGAAGTGGCACTCTCCGTGCGAGTGCAGGAAACCCACGGCCATGGACAGCAGGTCCTCGGCCACCATCAAGATCAACATTATTATTGACTTGAGGGGCTCTTTGTTGCACTAAAGTAGACAATTCTGCAATTTGGTTTGTGAGGGCTGTCAAAGACTCTTGCATGGTTGTCACAGATTCTTGCGTAGCAGTAGCATCTAATTTCAAGTCCACACGCTGCAACTCAGCTCTCCAATCCTCATCTGATTTATCAATTTGTCTCTTCAAATGATCACGCAAAGCTTCATACTCATTCCACTTCACCACCTCATCATGGCTCTTCTTTTGCTGCACATCAAAAGAAACACTAGAAAGCTCCATGATTAATAGGTTAGTGAAATAACAATAAGTGTAGGTGGTGTTCTCTCACAACTCACTCAAAACAGCAAATAAAGTGTGTATCTTACCGTTCCAAAGTGAATAGAAATACTTACCCACCTAGTAGCAGCAACTATTGTGACTTGATGTGAAGAAGAGAATACCGGGGGTTTTAGCTATCACAAGACAAAAACAGGGTATATGGTGGAGCTTGGTTGGAATACCTAACAACACCAATTTACAAAACCTATTTGCTGTTTGTGTGATACCAAAACTCACCAAGGGAACACACACAATTATGGAGACAAATGTGGCAAGCAACTATATGGATGAATTTGTTGCAAAGCACTAGAAAGACACTAGCAATTAGCTCAAAGAAAATAGGCACAAGATTGCTCAAAATACTAGTGCAAACAGCAATATGAAACAGCTCCAAACTTGTAGCAATGATCACCAATTTCCGGGCCTGTTTTCTATCTCTCTTTTTTTCTTGCACTCTTTTCTCTCTCCTCTTTCTCTCTCGGCCACAATATGTCGCACCGTGGAGCAAATTTTTTTTTCAGAAATACAGTTCCGTGCAACAATCCTATTGAGCAGCCTGTTGAGCAACAATGTTAGCTAGTCTTATGGGTAAGGTACCTAAATTATTGCTGTAGAGAGGCTGTGTCTAGGGCTTCAGAAAGATCAGATTGAAAACTTAATGAAAATTGCAAAGAAACACGGAAAAAAGACACTAGGAACGGATCCGAGTCCAACTCGCACTAGGCACGACAGCGGTTTCGGTTTCGCTGTTTTTGTGCCGCGGCAGAAGTGGAGTCCGAGTTCGAGTAGGACTAGGAAAACAACTCGGGTAACCAATTGTTTTTGGGATTTTTGATATAGACTCGGAATAGCAAATAACAAGAACTCGAACTAGACTTAGAACCCTAAACCTAACCTAAACCACACGACTCAAAAACAGAAAAGGGAACGCAAAGATCAACACAAAACAACAACTAGGTATGTAAAATTGGGCTGATCTAGGCTATGGCAAGAATCTAACCTAATATTTTTGTGGGGCTTTTTCTGTATAGGATGAAAAACAACTAATCTATGGGATGGAAATTGCTCACCGAGTAAACCCAGTAATCTGATACCAAGATGATAAGGGGTGGCCCGATCTTCTCAATGAGCACTTGGTGAAATCGTGCATGGATGAATCTGATAACTTGTGTCTTGCTGAAAACTCTCCTGGCCGATCCCTGTTGCCAATGCAACAGCTTGCAACCCCTTGGATATTCTCAACTCCACACACGTGCACAAGTAGCCACCGACTACAAGTGGTCCTGTATCTTCTTATTCCCAGTGGAACAGCAGATAACACGCAGAATTTGCAAAGGTAATACTTCAAGATGAATGCTTCTCGCAGTTCAACAAGAGGTTCTAGGGTTTATGTTTTATCGTAGTCTAACCTAATCAACTCGCAGGTCCTAGGTATTTAAGAGGAGGGGTTGCGGCCACAACAGCCCAAACGCACCACCTCGTGGTCTGACTCGGTTTGGACTCAAACTTGGACTCAACCAGGGATACAAACCGACCCATGTTGGGTTCGGCCTAAAAGGACACGCAGGTCCAGAAAATGACTCGTGACTTGTTTCTGTCACCACGCCCTGTACGAGTCGAACCGGTGCTTGGGGCCGGACCCATTGGAAAGCTCTTGAAATTCCCTCTTCAAAAAGTGCTTATTTGCATTATTTGAACTCCGTATGAAGAAACCACGTCCGTTTCAAATTCAGGACTGCTGGCAGTCCGAACCGAATTTCTTGTCCTTGATGGCTCCACTTCCTCCCTCGCCTCCTTCGTGCTTGCCATCCTCATCAACGCGCTCCATTGCTCCTCCAATGCTTGTGTTATCAATAAACCTAATCATACATAAGTGCATAGATTTAGGTAGTATAAAATTCTCATTAAAACAAACATCATATTCAACTAAGAGTGAGTTCACATGTTGCTCAAGTAACTTTGCACGAGCTTTTGTCATTGGTCCAATCCTCACTTCATTGGGCTTGTCTTGAGGAGTAACATCATCAATAGGAAAAGATGGTAAAGGACTAGGGATGTCCTCATCATCCTCCCCCCCTTGAAAAGGCGTCGTCCCCGACGCAGCAAGGTCATCTCCAAAGTATGGTGTCAAATCAGCAACATTGAATGAATTACTAACACCAAACTCATCACTAGGAAGATCTATCTTGTAGGCATTATTATTTATCCTTGCAAGCACTTTATATGGACCAGCTCCTCGTGGCATCAACTTGGACTTGCGCAATGTGGGAAATCTATCCTTGCGAAAATGCACCCACACCATATCTCCGGGCTGAAATATCACCTCCTTGCGCTTCTTGTTAACACGATCAGCTACATTTTTTCCTTTCTTCTCAATTGCTTGCTTGGTCGTCTCATGTATCTTCCTCACAAAATCTGCACGCTTCGAGGCCTCCATGTTCACTCTGTCTTGTATTGGAAGCGGCAGCAAATCAAATGGTGTGATGGGTTTGAAACCATACACCACCTCAAACGGGCACAATTGAGTAGTAGAATGCACCGCTCTATTGTAAGCAAACTCCACATGCGGTAAGCAATCTTCCCACTCTCGCAGATTTTTCTTGATCATAGCTCTCAACAAGGTGGATAATGTGCGATTCACCACCTCCGTTTGTCCATCGGTTTGGGGGTGACAAGTAGTACTAAACAGCAGCTTTGTTCCCAGCTTCCCCCACAATGTCTTCCAGAAATAGCTCATAAACTTCACGTCACGATCAGAAACAATTGTCCTTGGTACTCCATGTAAGCGTACTATGTCCCTGAAAAACAGATTAGCAATATGCGACGCATCGTCGCTCTTGTGGCATGCAATAAAGTGTGACATTTTAGAGAATCTATCCACTACCACAAATATAGAATCATGTCCTCTTCTTGTTCTTGGTAATCCTAGCAAAAAATCCATACTAATATCCTCCCATGGAGTAGTAGGTGCAGGAAGAGGAGTATACAAACCATGAGGCTTTAATTTTGATTTAGCCTTGTTGCAAGTGATGCAACGCCTCACAAATCTGTCCACGTCTCTTCTCATGCGTGGCCAATAGAAGTGCTCAGCCAACATGAGTAATGTCTTCTCACGCCCAAAGTGTCCCATCAATCCACCACTATGTGATTCCTGCAATAATAACAAACGCACGGACGACTCGGGCACACATAATTTGTTAGCTCTAAACAAATATCCATCATGCAAATGAAATTTATCCCATGCTTTCATAGCAGTACATTTGGCATATGGCATTGAAAAATCATTATCGTGAGCATACAAATCACGCAAACTCTCCAAACCAGGAACTTGCACATCTAATTGTGTCAATAACATGGTTTTCCTAGAGAGAGCATCAGCAACGACATTATCTTTACCTTTCTTATACTTAATTATGTATGGGAACGATTCAATAAATTCAACCCACTTAGCATGACGTTTATTAAGATTAGATTGGCTCTTTAAAAATTTCAATGCCTCATGATCAGAATGTATGATAAATTCTTTTGGCCACAAATAATGTTTCCAAACCTCAAGAACTCTAACAAGCGCATACAATTCTTTATCATAAACAGAATAATTCAATTGGGCACCACTCAATTTTTCAGAAAAATATGCCACGGGTTTATTCTCTTGCATTAGCACTCCTCCAATTCCAATACCACTAGCATCACACTCAATTTCGAATTGCTTGTTGAAATCAGGAAGTATTAACAATGGGGCAGAAATCAAACGTTTTTTCAGCTCATCAAATGCAATATCTTGTGTTGCCCCCCATTCGAATTCAACACCTTTTTTAGTAAGATCATTCAAAGGTGTAGCAAGAGTACTAAAATCTTTCACAAAACGTCTATAGAAACCAGCCAATCCATTAAAACTTCTTACTTGACTAACATTCATGGGAATTGGCCAATTTTTAATAGCTTCAATTTTAGTTTCATCTACTTCAATTCCATGCTTAGAAACAACATATCCCAGAAATATGACCTTATCTTTGCAAAATGTGCACTTAGCAAGATTACCATAAAGTTTATTTTCACGTAGCACATGCAAAACTTGTCTAATATGATCAATATGTTCAGATTCATTGCGGCTGTAAATTAATATATCATCAAAGTACACAACCACAAACTTGCCAATAAAATCTCTCAAAACATGGTTCATTAATCTCATGAAAGTACTAGGTGCATTAGTTAAACCAAAGGGCATTACTAACCACTCATATAAACCAAATTTTGTTTTAAAGGCTGTTTTCCACTCATCCCCCTCTTTCATCCTAATTTGATGATAACCACTACGCAAATCAATTTTAGAGAAAACAGCAGCACCACTTAATTCATCTAACATGTCTTCCAAACGTGGTATAGGATGACGATAACGAATAGTGATGTTGTTAATTGCTCTACAATCTACACACATGCGCCAAGTACCATCTTTCTTAGGAACTAAAATAACAGGAACAGCACAAGGGCTTAAGCTGATTCGAATATACCCTTTATCAAGAAGCTCTTGTACTTGTTTCTGAATTTCTTTTGTCTCTTGGGGATTTGTCCTATAGGGGGCTCGGTTTGGCAATGTAGCTCCCGGAATCAAGTCAATTTGATGCTCTATCCCACGCAATGGTGGCAAACCTGCGGGTACCTCCTCTGGAAACACATCATCAAAATCCTGCAACACATTAGAAACACCAATAGAGAGAGGGGTCATGTCATTAGAAACCAAAATTTCTCCCTTGTGCATAAGCACAATAGGAACTAAACTAGGATCCTCACTAAATTCTCTCAAGTCCTCTTTGGTGGCGAACATGCATAGTAGGTTCACTCCCTCACTTTTATTTTTACCACTCGGTTTGTTGTTGCTACTCTCACTCACAGAAATATTATTCTCTCGTCTATCTACTCTCTCACTCTCCTTCTCAAGATTTACTTTAGTTTTTTGACGAGACTCGTTTACAATTTGCTGTGGTGTCATAGGCCTCAAAATTATGTCCTTCCCATGCCAATTCAATTGGTATGTATTTGCTCTTCCATTATGTATAGCACTCCTGTCGAATTGCCATGGTCTGCCCAACAACATGTGGCAAACAGTCATAGGAACCACATCACACTCAATGGTATCCTTGTATGGTCCAATCTGAAATTCAACTCTCACCATGTGGCTTACCTTCATCTCTCCATTATCACTCAGCCACTGTATGTAATAAGGATGAGGGTGTGGTATATATTTCAGTTTCAGCTTTGCACATAAATCTTTGCTTGCTAAATTTCTGCAACTCCCTCCATCAATAATAACCTTGCAAGCCATTTGAGGACCAACAACAGCCTTGGTTTGAAATAAATTGCATCTCTGATTTTCAGGACTTGGAGTAACACTCAAAGATTTTTGTGTGCAAACAATAGATGGATACTGTGTAGCATATGCATCAAGTGGACCATCATCATCATCACACGCATCATCATCATTAGGATCAGCATCATCACCTGTCTCATACTCATGGTCCTCATTAATAAGCATAACTTTCTTGTTAGGACAATCTCTCTTAAAGTGGCCTTTTCCTCCACATGTATGGCAGCTCATGTCTCTATTTCTTGTTGTAGACATATGAGAACTATTGGTACTTGCTGCTGGTTGTGGTGACTTCTTTGTATTGGAAATACTTGATTCTGGTTTACTAGAAGATGTACCACGAATTGAGGAATTTTGGGCTGGTGGAGGTGTAGTAGGAGATGTTCTGGGAGGGAAACGACTCCTAGCTGAATTTCTGGCTGCCATCCTTGCCTCTTCGGCTAACTGTGCTTCAGCCTCACGTGCATGATGTAATAACTCATTCATATCAGCATATTGGAGATGCCTCACAATGCTCTTAATTTTAAATTGCAAACCTGAAAGGAAACGCTGCATAGTTTGCTCAGGTTCCTCTCTCACACGAGCACGTTGTAGAATCAACTCCATTTCCTTGTAATAAGCATCAACAGACATAATACCTTGCTTCAATTGCTGCAATTGATCATAGAGAGTACGAATATAATTTTTTGGCACAAATCTGTCCCGCATGACTTGCTTCATAGTTCTCCATGTAACAATTTCTGGATCACCATCTTGTTCTCTTTTGTGTGTAATATTATCCCACCAAAGAAGAGCATATCCATCAAAGCCAGAAGAAGCAAGTTTAATTTTCCTATCCTCCGTATATTCATGTAATCTCCATAGCTTCTCAATTTTCAGCTCCCACATAAGATATTCTTCTACATCTTCATTATCATGGGTGAAAGCAGGAATAGAGAATTTTGGTTTGCCCAAACCATCATTCTCACGATTATTTTCAGGAAGTGGCACTCTCCGTGCGAGTGCAGGAAACCCACGGCCATGGACAGCAGGTCCTCGGCCACCATCAAGATCAACATTATTATTGACTTGAGGGGCTCTTTGTTGCACTAAAGTAGACAATTCTGCAATTTGGTTTGTGAGGGCTGTCAAAGACTCTTGCATGGTTGTCACAGATTCTTGCGTAGCAGTAGCATCTAATTTCAAGTCCACACGCTGCAACTCAGCTCTCCAATCCTCATCTGATTTATCAATTTGTCTCTTCAAACGATCACGCAAAGCTTCATACTCATTCCACTTCACCACCTCATCATGGCTCTTCTTTTGCTGCACATCAAAAGAAACACTAGAAAGCTCCATGATTAATAGGTTAGTGAAATAACAATAAGTGTAGGTGGTGTTCTCTCACAACTCACTCAAAACAGCAAATAAAGTGTGTATCTTACCGTTCCAAAGTGAATAGAAATACTTACCCACCTAGTAGCAGCAACTATTGTGACTTGATGTGAAGAAGAGAATACCGGGGGTTTTAGCTATCACAAGACAAAAACAGGGTATCTGGTGGAGCTTGGTTGGAATACCTAACAACACCAATTTACAAAACCTATTTGCTGTTTGTGTGATACCAAAACTCACCAAGGGAACACACACAATTATGGAGACAAATGTGGCAAGCAACTATATGGATGAATTTGTTGCAAAGCACTAGAAAGACACTAGCAATTAGCTCAAAGAAAATAGGCACAAGATTGCTCAAAATACTAGTGCAAACAGCAATATGAAACAGCTCCAAACTTGTAGCAATGATCACCAATTTCCGGGCCTGTTTTCTCTCTCTTTTTTTCTTGCACTCTTTTCTCTCTCCTCTTTCTCTCTCGGCCACAATATGTCGCACCGTGGAGCAAATTTTTTTTTTCAGAAATACAGTTCCGTGCAACAATCCTATTGAGCAGCCTATTGAGCAACAATGTTAGCTAGTCTTATGGGTAAGGTACCTAAATTATTGCTGTAGAGAGGCTGTGTCTAGGGCTTCAGAAAGATCAGATTGAAAACTTAATGAAAATTGCAAAGAAACACGGAAAAAAGACACTAGGAACGGATCCGAGTCCAACTCGCACTAGGCACGACAGCGGTTTCGGTTTCGCTGTTTTTGTGCCGCGGCAGAAGTGGAGTCCGAGTTCGAGTAGGACTAGGAAAACAACTCGGGTAACCAATTGTTTTTGGGATTTTTGATATAGACTCGGAATAGCAAATAACAAGAACTCGAACTAGACTTAGAACCCTAAACCTAACCTAAACCACACGACTCAAAAACAGAAAAGGGAACGCAAAGATCAACACAAAACAGCAACTAGGTATGTAAAATTGGGCTGATCTAGGCTATGGCAAGAATCTAACCTAATATTTTTGTGGGGCTTTTTCTGTATAGGATGAAAAACAACTAATCTATGGGATGGAAATTGCTCACCGAGTAAACCCAGTAATCTGATACCAAGATGATAAGGGGTGGCCCGATCTTCTCAATGAGCACTTGGTGAAATCGTGCATGGATGAATCTGATAACTTGTGTCTTGCTGAAAACTCTCCTGGCCGATCCCTGTTGCCAATGCAACAGCTTGCAACCCCTTGGATATTCTCAACTCCACACACGTGCACAAGTAGCCACCGACTACAAGTGGTCCTGTATCTTCTTATTCCCAGTGGAACAGCAGATAACACGCAGAATTTGCAAAGGTAATACTTCAAGATGAATGCTTCTCGCAGTTCAACAAGAGGTTCTAGGGTTTATGTTTTATCGTAGTCTAACCTAATCAACTCGCAGGTCCTAGGTATTTAAGAGGAGGGGTTGCGGCCACAACAGCCCAAACGCACCACCTCGTGGTCTGACTCGGTTTGGACTCAAACTTGGACTCAACCAGGGATACAAACCGACCCATGTTGGGTTCGGCCTAAAAGGACACGCAGGTCCAGAAAATGACTCGTGACTTGTTTCTGTCACCACGCCCTGTACGAGTCGAACCGGTGCTTGGGGCCGGACCCATTGGAAAGCTCTTGAAATTCCCTCTTCAAAAAGTGCTTATTTGCATTATTTGAACTCCGTATGAAGAAACCACGTCCGTTTCAAATTCAGGACTGCTGGCAGTCCGAACCAAATTTCTTGTCCTTGATGGCTCCACTTCCTCCCTCGCCTCCTTCGTGCTTGCCATCCTCATCAACGCGCTCCATTGCTCCTCCAATGCTTGTGTTATCAATAAACCTAATCATACATAAGTGCATAGATTTAGGTAGTATAAAATTCTCATTAAAACAAACATCATATTCAACTAAGAGTGAGTTCACATGTTGCTCAAGTAACTTTGCACGAGCTTTTGTCATTGGTCCAATCCTCACTTCATTGGGCTTGTCTTGAGGAGTAACATCATCAATAGGAAAAGATGGTAAAGGACTAGGGATGTCCTCATCATCCTCCCCCCCTTGAAAAGGCGTCGTCCCCGACGCAGCAAGGTCATCTCCAAAGTATGGTGTCAAATCAGCAACATTGAATGAATTACTAACACCAAACTCATCACTAGGAAGATCTATCTTGTAGGCATTATTATTTATCCTTGCAAGCACTTTATATGGACCAGCTCCTCGTGGCATCAACTTGGACTTGCGCAATGTGGGAAATCTATCCTAGCGAAAATGCACCCACACCATATCTCCGAGCTGAAATATCACCTCCTTGCGCTTCTTGTTAACACGATCAGCTACATTTTTTCCTTTCTTCTCAATTGCTTGCTTGGTCGTCTCATGTATCTTCCTCACAAAATCTGCACGCTTCGAGGCCTCCATGTTCACTCTGTCTTGTATTGGAAGCGGCAGCAAATCAAATGGTGTGATGGGTTTGAAACCATACACCACCTCAAACGGGCACAATTGAGTAGTAGAATGCACCGCTCTATTGTAAGCAAACTCCACATGCGGTAAGCAATCTTCCCACTCTCGCAGATTTTTCTTGATCATAGCTCTCAACAAGGTGGATAATGTGCGATTCACCACCTCCGTTTGTCCATCAGTTTGGGGGTGACAAGTAGTACTAAACAGCAGCTTTGTTCCCAGCTTCCCCCACAATGTCTTCCAGAAATAGCTCATAAACTTCACGTCACGATCAGAAACAATTGTCCTTGGTACTCCATGTAAGCGTACTATGTCCCTGAAAAACAGATTAGCAATATGCGACGCATCGTCGCTCTTGTGGCATGCAATAAAGTGTGACATTTTAGAGAATCTATCCACTACCACAAATATAGAATCATGTCCTCTTCTTGTTCTTGGTAATCCTAGCAAAAAATCCATACTAATATCCTCCCATGGAGTAGTAGGTGCAGGAAGAGGAGTATACAAACCATGAGGCTTTAATTTTGATTTAGCCTTGTTGCAAGTGATGCAACGCCTCACAAATCTGTCCACGTCTCTTCTCATGCGTGGCCAATAGAAGTGCTCAGCCAACATGAGTAATGTCTTCTCACGCCCAAAGTGTCCCATCAATCCACCACTATGTGATTCCTGCAATAATAACAAACGCACGGACGACTCGGGCACACATAATTTGTTAGCTCTAAACAAATATCCATCATGCAAATGAAATTTATCCCATGCTTTCATAGCAGTACATTTGGCATATGGCATTGAAAAATCATTATCGTGAGCATACAAATCACGCAAACTCTCCAAACCAGGAACTTGCACATCTAATTGTGTCAATAACATGGTTTTCCTAGAGAGAGCATCAGCAACGACATTATCTTTACCTTTCTTATACTTAATTATGTATGGGAACGATTCAATAAATTCAACCCACTTAGCATGACGTTTATTAAGATTAGATTGGCTCTTTAAAAATTTCAATGCCTCGTGATCAGAATGTATGATAAATTCTTTTGGCCACAAATAATGTTTCCAAACCTCAAGAACTCTAACAAGCGCATACAATTCTTTATCATAAACAGAATAATTCAATTGGGCACCACTCAATTTTTCAGAAAAATATGCCACGGGTTTATTCTCTTGCATTAGCACTCCTCCAATTCCAATACCACTAGCATCACACTCAATTTCGAATTGCTTATTGAAATCAGGAAGTATTAACAATGGGGCAGAAATCAAACGTTTTTTCAGCTCATCAAATGCAATATCTTGTGTTGCCCCCCATTCGAATTCAACACCTTTTTTAGTAAGATCATTCAAAGGTGTAGCAAGAGTACTAAAATCTTTCACAAAACGTCTATAGAAACCAGCCAATCCATTAAAACTTCTTACTTGACTAACATTCATGGGAATTGGCCAATTTTTAATAGCTTCAATTTTAGTTTCATCTACTTCAATTCCATGCTTAGAAACAACATATCCCAGAAATATGACCTTATCTTTGCAAAATGTGCACTTAGCAAGATTACCATAAAGTTTATTTTCACGTAGCACATGCAAAACTTGTCTAATATGATCAATATGTTCAGATTCATTGCGGCTGTAAATTAATATATCATCAAAGTACACAACCACAAACTTGCCAATAAAATCTCTCAAAACATGGTTCATTAATCTCATGAAAGTACTAGGTGCATTAGTTAAACCAAAGGGCATTACTAACCACTCATATAAACCAAATTTTGTTTTAAAGGCTGTTTTCCACTCATCCCCCTCTTTCATCCTAATTTGATGATAACCACTACGCAAATCAATTTTAGAGAAAACAGCAGCACCACTTAATTCATCTAACATGTCTTCCAAACGTGGTATAGGATGACGATAACGAATAGTGATGTTGTTAATTGCTCTACAATCTACACACATGCGCCAAGTACCATCTTTCTTAGGAACTAAAATAACAGGAACAGCACAAGGGCTTAAGCTGATTCGAATATACCCTTTATCAAGAAGCTCTTGTACTTGTTTCTGAATTTCTTTTGTCTCTTGGGGATTTGTCCTATAGGGGGCTCGGTTTGGCAATGTAGCTCCCGGAATCAAGTCAATTTGATGCTCTATCCCACGCAATGGTGGCAAACCTGCGGGTACCTCCTCTGGAAACACATCATCAAAATCCTGCAACACATTAGAAACACCAATAGAGAGAGGGGTCATGTCATTAGAAACCAAAATTTCTCCCTTGTGCATAAGCACAATAGGAACTAAACTAGGATCCTCACTAAATTCTCTCAAGTCCTCTTTGGTGGCGAACATGCATAGTAGGTTCACTCCCTCACTTTTATTTTTACCACTCGGTTTGTTGTTGCTACTCTCACTCACAGAAATATTATTCTCTCGTCTATCTACTCTCTCACTCTCCTTCTCAAGATTTACTTTAGTTTTTTGACGAGACTCATTTACAATTTGCTGTGGTGTCATAGGCCTCAAAATTATGTCCTTCCCATGCCAATTCAATTGGTATGTATTTGCTCTTCCATTATGTATAGCACTCCTGTCGAATTGCCATGGTCTGCCCAACAACATGTGGCAAACAGTCATAGGAACCACATCACACTCAATGGTATCCTTGTATGGTCCAATCTGAAATTCAACTCTCACCATGTGGCTTACCTTCATCTCTCCATTATCACTCAACCACTGTATGTAATAAGGATGAGGGTGTGGTATATATTTCAGTTTCAGCTTTGCACATAAATCTTTGCTTGCTAAATTTCTGCAACTCCCTCCATCAATAATAACCTTGCAAGCCATTTGAGGACCAACAACAGCCTTGGTTTGAAATAAATTGCATCTCTGATTTTCAGGACTTGGAGTAACACTCAAAGATTTTTGTGTGCAAACAATAGATGGATACTGTGTAGCATATGCATCAAGTGGACCATCATCATCATCACATGCATCATCATCATTAGGATCAGCATCATCACCTGTCTCATACTCATTCTCCTCATTAATAAGCATAACTTTCTTGTTAGGACAATCTCTCTTAAAGTGGCCTTTTCCTCCACATGTATGGCAGCTCATGTCTCTATTTCTTGTTGTAGACATATGAGAACTATTGGTACTTGCTGCTGGTTGTGGTGACTTCTTTGTATTGGAAATACTTGATTCTGGTTTACTAGAAGATGTACCACGAATTGAGGAATTTTGGGCTGGTGGAGGTGTAGTAGGAGATGTTCTGGGAGGGAAACGACTCCTAGCTGAATTTCTGGCTGCCATCCTTGCCTCTTCGGCTAACTGTGCTTCAGCCTCACGTGCATGATGTAATAACTCATTCATATCAGCATATTGGAGATGCCTCACAATGCTCTTAATTTTAAATTGCAAACCTGAAAGGAAACGCTGCATAGTTTGCTCAGGTTCCTCTCTCACACGAGCACGTTGTAGAATCAACTCCATTTCCTTGTAATAAGCATCAACAGACATAATACCTTGCTTCAATTGCTGCAATTGATCATAGAGAGTACGAATATAATTTTTTGGCACAAATCTGTCCCGCATGACTTGCTTCATAGTTCTCCATGTAACAATTTCTGGATCACCATCTTGTTCTCTTTTGTGTGTAATATTATCCCACCAAAGAAGAGCATATCCATCAAAGCCAGAAGAAGCAAGTTTAATTTTCCTATCCTCCGTATATTCATGTAATCTCCATAGCTTCTCAATTTTCAGCTCCCACATAAGATATTCTTCTACATCTTCATTATCATGGGTGAAAGCAGGAATAGAGAATTTTGGTTTGCCCAAACCATCATTCTCACGATTATTTTCAGGAAGTGGCACTCTCCGTGCGAGTGCAGGAAACCCACGGCCATGGACAGCAGGTCCTCGGCCACCATCAAGATCAACATTATTATTGACTTGAGGGGCTCTTTGTTGCACTAAAGTAGACAATTCTGCAATTTGGTTTGTGAGGGCTGTCAAAGACTCTTGCATGGTTGTCACAGATTCTTGCGTAGCAGTAGCATCTAATTTCAAGTCCACACGCTGCAACTCAGCTCTCCAATCCTCATCTGATTTATCAATTTGTCTCTTCAAACGATCACGCAAAGCTTCATACTCATTCCACTTCACCACCTCATCATGGCTCTTCTTTTGCTGCACATCAAAAGAAACACTAGAAAGCTCCATGATTAATAGGTTAGTGAAATAACAATAAGTGTAGGTGGTGTTCTCTCACAACTCACTCAAAACAGCAAATAAAGTGTGTATCTTACCGTTCCAAAGTGAATAGAAATACTTACCCACCTAGTAGCAGCAACTATTGTGACTTGATGTGAAGAAGAGAATACCGGGGGTTTTAGCTATCACAAGACAAAAACAGGGTATATGGTGGAGCTTGGTTGGAATACCTAACAACACCAATTTACAAAACCTATTTGCTGTTTGTGTGATACCAAAACTCACCAAGGGAACACACACAATTATGGAGACAAATGTGGCAAGCAACTATATGGATGAATTTGTTGCAAAGCACTAGAAAGACACTAGCAATTAGCTCAAAGAAAATAGGCACAAGATTGCTCAAAATACTAGTGCAAACAGCAATATGAAACAGCTCCAAACTTGTAGCAACGATCACCAATTTCCGGGCCTGTTTTCTCTCTCTTTTTTTTTCTTGCACTCTTTTCTCTCTCCTCTTTCTCTCTCGGCCACAATATGTCGCACCGTGGAGCAAATTGTTTTTTCAGAAATACAGTTCCGTGCAACAATCCTATTGAGCAGCCTGTTGAGCAACAATGTTAGCTAGTCTTATGGGTAAGGTACCTAAATTATTGCTGTAGAGAGGCTGTGTCTAGGGCTTCAGAAAGATCAGATTGAAAACTTAATGAAAATTGCAAAGAAACACGGAAAAAAGACACTAGGAACGGATCCGAGTCCAACTCGCACTAGGCACGGCAGCGGTTTCGGTTTCGCTGTTTTTGTGCCGCGGCAGAAGTGGAGTCCGAGTTCGAGTAGGACTAGGAAAACAACTCGGGTAACCAATTGTTTTTGGGATTTTTGATATAGACTCGGAATAGCAAATAACAAGAACTCGAACTAGACTTAGAACCCTAAACCTAACCTAAACCACACGACTCAAAAACAGAAAAGGGAACGCAAAGATCAACACAAAACAGCAACTAGGTATGTAAAATTGGGCTGATCTAGGCTATGGCAAGAATCTAACCTAATATTTTTGTGGGGCTTTTTCTATATAGGATGAAAAACAACTAATCTATGGGATGGAAATTGCTCACCGAGTAAACCCAGTAATCTGATACCAAGATGATAAGGGGTGGCCCGATCTTCTCAATGAGCACTTGGTGAAATCGTGCATGGATGAATCTGATAACTTGTGTCTTGCTGAAAACTCTCCTGGCCGATCCCTGTTGCCAATGCAACAGCTTGCAACCCCTTGGATATTCTCAACTCCACACACGTGCACAAGTAGCCACCGACTACAAGTGGTCCTGTATCTTCTTATTCCCAGTGGAACAGCAGATAACACGCAGAATTTGCAAAGGTAATACTTCAAGATGAATGCTTCTCGCAGTTCAACAAGAGGTTCTAGGGTTTATGTTTTATCGTAGTCTAACCTAATCAACTCGCAGGTCCTAGGTATTTAAGAGGAGGGGTTGCGGCCACAACAGCCCAAACGCACCACCTCGTGGTCTGACTCGGTTTGGACTCAAACTTGGACTCAACCAGGGATACAAACCGACCCATGTTGGGTTCGGCCTAAAAGGACACGCAGGTCCAGAAAATGACTCGTGACTTGTTTCTGTCACCACGCCCTGTACGAGTCGAACCGGTGCTTAGGGCCGGACACATTGGAAAGCTCTTGGAATTCCCTCTTCAAATAGTGCTTATTTGCATTATTTGAACTCCGTATGAAGAAACCACGTCCGTTTCAAATTCAGGACTGCTGGCAGTCCGAACCGAATTTCTTGTCCTTGATGGCTCCACTTCCTCCCTCGCCTCCCTCGTGCTTGCCATCCTCATCAACGCGCTCCATTGCTCCTCCAATGCTTGTGTTATCAATAAACCTAATCATACATAAGTGCATAGATTTAGGTAGTATAAAATTCTCATTAAAACAAACATCATATTCAACTAAGAGTGAGTTCACCTGTTGCTCAAGTAACTTTGCACGAGCTCTTGTCATTGGTCCAATCCTCACTTCATTGGGCTTGTCTTGAGGAGTAACATCATCAATAGGAAAAGATGGTAAAGGACTAGGGATGTCCTCATCATCCTCCCCCCCTTGAAAAGGCGTCGTCCCCGACGCAGCAAGGTCATCTCCAAAGTATGGTGTCAAATCAGCAACATTGAATGAATTACTAACACCACACTCATCACTAGGAAGATCTATCTTGTAGGCATTATTATTTATCCTTGCAAGCACTTTATATGGACCAGCTCCTCGTGGCATCAACTTGGACTTGCGCAATGTGGGAAAATCTATCCTTGCGAAAATGCACCCACACCATATCTCCGGGCTGAAATATCACCTCCTTGCGCTTCTTGTTAACACGATCAGCTACATTTTTTCCTTTCTTCTCAATTGCTTGCTTGGTCGTCTCATGTATCTTCCTCACAAAATCTGCACGCTTCGAGGCCTCCATGTTCACTCTGTCTTGTATTGGAAGCGGCAGCAAATCAAATGGTGTGATGGGTTTGAAACCATACACCACCTCAAACGGGCACAATTGAGTAGTAGAATGCACCGCTCTATTGTAAGCAAACTCCACATGCGGTAAGCAATCTTCCCACTCTCGCAGATTTTTCTTGATCATAGCTCTCAACAAGGTGGATAATGTGCGATTCACCACCTCCGTTTGTCCATCAGTTTGGGGGTGACAAATAGTACTAAACAGCAGCTTTGTTCCCAGCTTCCCCCACAATGTCTTCCAGAAATAGCTCATAAACTTCACGTCACGATCAGAAACAATTGTCCTTGGTACTCCATGTAAGCGTACTATGTCCCTGAAAAACAGATTACCAATATGCGACGCATCGTCGCTCTTGTGGCATGCAATAAAGTGTGACATTTTAGAGAATCTATCCACTACCACAAATATAGAATCATGTCCTCTTCTTGTTCTTGGTAATCCTAGCACAAAATCCATACTAATATCCTCCCATGGAGTAGTAGGTGCAGGAAGAGGAGTATACAAACCATGAGGCTTTAATTTTGATTTAGCCTTGTTGCAAGTGATGCAACGCCTCACAAATCTGTCCACGTCTCTTCTCATGCGTGGCCAATAGAAGTGATCAGCCAACATGAGTAATGTCTTCTCACGCCCAAAGTGTCCCATCAATCCACCACTATGTGATTCCTGCAATAATAACAAACGCACGGACGACTCGGGCACACATAATTTGTTAGCTCTAAACAAATATCCATCATGCAAATGAAATTTATCCCATGCTTTCATAGCAGTACATTTGGCATATGGCATTGAAAAATCATTATCGTGAGCATACAAATCACGCAAACTCTCCAAACCAGGAACTTGCACATCTAATTGTGTCAATAACATGGTTTTCCTAGAGAGAGCATCAGCAACGACATTATCTTTACCTTTCTTATACTTAATTATGTATGGGAACGATTCAATAAATTCAACCCACTTAGCATGACGTTTATTAAGATTAGATTGGCTCTTTAAAAATTTCAATGCCTCGTGATCAGAATGTATGATAAATTCTTTTGGCCACAAATAATGTTTCCAAACCTCAAGAACTCTAACAAGCGCATACAATTCTTTATCATAAACAGAATAATTCAATTGGACACCACTCAATTTTTCAGAAAAATATGCCACGGGTTTATTCTCTTGCATTAGCACTCCTCCAATTCCAATACCACTAGCATCACACTCAATTTCGAATTGCTTATTGAAATCAGGAAGTATTAACAATGGGGCAGAAATCAAACGTTTTTTCAGCTCATCAAATGCAATATCTTGTGTTGCCCCCCATTCGAATTCAACACATTTTTTAGTAAGATCATTCAAAGGTGCAGCAAGAGTACTAAAATCTTTCACAAAACGTCTATAGAAACCAGCCAATCCATTAAAACTTCTTACTTGACTAACATTCATGGGAATTGGCCAATTTTTAATAGCTTCAATTTTAGTTTCATCTACTTCAATTCCATGCTTAGAAACAACATATCCCAGAAATATGACCATATCTTTGCAAAATGTGCACTTAGCAAGATTACCATAAAGTTTATTTTCACGTAGCACATGCAAAACTTGTCTAATATGATCAATATGTTCAGATTCATTGCGGCTGTAAATTAATATATCATCAAAGTACACAACCACAAACTTGCCAATAAAATCTCTCAAAACATGGTTCATTAATCTCATGAAAGTACTAGGTGCATTAGTTAAACCAAAGGGCATTACTAACCACTCATATAAACCAAATTTTGTTTTAAAGGCTGTTTTCCACTCATCCCCCTCTTTCATCCTAATTTGATGATAACCACTACGCAAATCAATTTTAGAGAAAACAGCAGCACCACTTAATTCATCTAACATGTCTTCCAAACGTGGTATAGGATGACGATAACGAATAGTGATGTTGTTAATTGCTCTACAATCTACACACATGCGCCAAGTACCATCTTTCTTAGGAACTAAAATAACAGGAACAGCACAAGGGCTTAAGCTGATTCGAATATACCCTTTATCAAGAAGCTCTTGTACTTGTTTCTGAATTTCTTTTGTCTCTTGGGGATTTGTCCTATAGGGGGCTCGGTTTGGCAATGTAGCTCCCGGAATCAAGTCAATTTGATGCTCTATCCCACGCAATGGTGGCAAACCTGCGGGTACCTCCTCTGGAAACACATCATCAAAATCCTGCAACACATTAGAAACACCAATAGAGAGAGGGGTCATGTCATTAGAAACCAAAATTTCTCCCTTGTGCATAAGCACAATAGGAACTAAACTAGGATCCTCACTAAATTCTCTCAAGTCCTCTTTGGTGGCGAACATGCATAGTAGGTTCACTCCCTCACTTTTATTTTTACCACTCGGTTTGTTGTTGCTACTCTCACTCACAGAAATATTATTCTCTCGTCTATCTACTCTCTCACTCTCCTTCTCAAGATTTACTTTAGTTTTTTGACGAGACTCGTTTACAATTTGCTGTGGTGTCATAGGCCTCAAAATTATGTCCTTCCCATGCCAATTCAATTGGTATGTATTTGCTCTTCCATTATGTATAGCACTCCTGTCGAATTGCCATGGTCTGCCCAACAACATGTGGCAAACAGTCATAGGAACCACATCACACTCAATGGTATCCTTGTATGGTCCAATCTGAAATTCAACTCTCACCATGTGGCTTACCTTCATCTCTCCATTATCACTCAACCACTGTATGTAATAAGGATGAGGGTGTGGTATATATTTCAGTTTCAGCTTTGCACATAAATCTTTGCTTGCTAAATTTCTGCAACTCCCTCCATCAATAATAACCTTGCAAGCCATTTGAGGACCAACAACAGCCTTGGTTTGAAATAAATTGCATCTCTGATTTTCAGGACTTGGAGTAACACTCAAAGATTTTTGTGTGCAAACAATAGATGGATACTGTGTAGCATATGCATCAAGTGGACCATCATCATCATCACACGCATCATCATCATTAGGATCAGCATCATCACCTGTCTCATACTCATTGTCCTCATTAATAAGCATAACTTTCTTGTTAGGACAATCTCTCTTAAAGTGGCCTTTTCCTCCACATGTATGGCAGCTCATGTCTCTATTTCTTGTTGTAGACATATGAGAACTATTGGTACTTGCTGCTGGTTGTGGTGACTTCTTTGTATTGGAAATACTTGATTCTGGTTTACTAGAAGATGTACCACGAATTGAGGAATTTTGGGCTGGTGGAGGTGTAGTAGGAGATGTTCTGGGAGGGAAACGACTCCTAGCTGAATTTCTGGCTGCCATCCTTGCCTCTTCGGCTAACTGTGCTTCAGCCTCACGTGCATGATGTAATAACTCATTCATATCAGCATATTGGAGATGCCTCACAATGCTCTTAATTTTAAATTGCAAACCTGAAAGGAAACGCTGCATAGTTTGCTCAGGTTCCTCTCTCACACGAGCACGTTGTAGAATCAACTCCATTTCCTTGTAATAAGCATCAACAGACATAATACCTTGCTTCAATTGCTGCAATTGATCATAGAGAGTACGAATATAATTTTTTGGCACAAATCTGTCCCGCATGACTTGCTTCATAGTTCTCCATGTAACAATTTCTGGATCACCATCTTGTTCTCTTTTGTGTGTAATATTATCCCACCAAAGAAGAGCATATCCATCAAAGCCAGAAGAAGCAAGTTTAATTTTCCTATCCTCTGTATATTCATGTAATCTCCATAGCTTCTCAATTTTCAGCTCCCACATAAGATATTCTTCTACATCTTCATTATCATGGGTGAAAGCAGGAATAGAGAATTTTGGTTTGCCCAAACCATCATTCTCACGATTATTTTCAGGAAGTGGCACTCTCCGTGCGAGTGCAGGAAACCCACGGCCATGGACAGCAGGTCCTCGGCCACCATCAAGATCAACATTATTATTGACTTGAGGGGCTCTTTGTTGCACTAAAGTAGACAATTCTGCAATTTGGTTTGTGAGGGCTGTCAAAGACTCTTGCATGGTTGTCACAGATTCTTGCGTAGCAGTAGCATCTAATTTCAAGTCCACACGCTGCAACTCAGCTCTCCAATGCTCATCTGATTTATCAATTTGTCTCTTCAAACGATCACGCAAAGCTTCATACTCATTCCACTTCACCACCTCATCATGGCTCTTCTTTTGCTGCACATCAAAAGAAACACTAGAAAGCTCCATGATTAATAGGTTAGTGAAATAACAATAAGTGTAGGTGGTGTTCTCTCACAACTCACTCAAAACAGCAAATAAAGTGTGTATCTTACCGTTCCAAAGTGAATAGAAATACTTACCCACCTAGTAGCAGCAACTATTGTGACTTGATGTGAAGAAGAGAATACCGGGGGTTTTAGCTATCACAAGACAAAAACAGGGTATATGGTGGAGCTTGGTTGGAATACCTAACAACACCAATTTACAAAACCTATTTGCTGTTTGTGTGATACCAAAACTCACCAAGGGAACACACACAATTATGGAGACAAATGTGGCAAGCAACTATATGGATGAATTTGTTGCAAAGCACTAGAAAGACACTAGCAATTAGCTCAAAGAAAATAGGCACAAGATTGCTCAAAATACTAGTGCAAACAGCAATATGAAACAGCTCCAAACTTGTAGCAACGATCACCAATTTCCGGGCCTGTTTTCTCTCTCTTTTTTTTTCTTGCACTCTTTTCTCTCTCCTCTTTCTCTCTCGGCCACAATATGTCGCACCGTGGAGCAAATTGTTTTTTCAGAAATACAGTTCCGTGCAACAATCCTATTGAGCAGCCTGTTGAGCAACAATGTTAGCTAGTCTTATGGGTAAGGTACCTAAATTATTGCTGTAGAGAGGCTGTGTCTAGGGCTTCAGAAAGATCAGATTGAAAACTTAATGAAAATTGCAAAGAAACACGGAAAAAAGACACTAGGAACGGATCCGAGTCCAACTCGCACTAGGCACGGCAGCGGTTTCGGTTTCGCTGTTTTTGTGCCGCGGCAGAAGTGGAGTCCGAGTTCGAGTAGGACTAGGAAAACAACTCGGGTAACCAATTGTTTTTGGGATTTTTGATATAGACTCGGAATAGCAAATAACAAGAACTCGAACTAGACTTAGAACCCTAAACCTAACCTAAACCACACGACTCAAAAACAGAAAAGGGAACGCAAAGATCAACACAAAACAGCAACTAGGTATGTAAAATTGGGCTGATCTAGGCTATGGCAAGAATCTAACCTAATATTTTTGTGGGGCTTTTTCTATATAGGATGAAAAACAACTAATCTATGGGATGGAAATTGCTCACCGAGTAAACCCAGTAATCTGATACCAAGATGATAAGGGGTGGCCCGATCTTCTCAATGAGCACTTGGTGAAATCGTGCATGGATGAATCTGATAACTTGTGTCTTGCTGAAAACTCTCCTGGCCGATCCCTGTTGCCAATGCAACAGCTTGCAACCCCTTGGATATTCTCAACTCCACACACGTGCACAAGTAGCCACCGACTACAAGTGGTCCTGTATCTTCTTATTCCCAGTGGAACAGCAGATAACACGCAGAATTTGCAAAGGTAATACTTCAAGATGAATGCTTCTCGCAGTTCAACAAGAGGTTCTAGGGTTTATGTTTTATCGTAGTCTAACCTAATCAACTCGCAGGTCCTAGGTATTTAAGAGGAGGGGTTGCGGCCACAACAGCCCAAACGCACCACCTCGTGGTCTGACTCGGTTTGGACTCAAACTTGGACTCAACCAGGGATACAAACCGACCCATGTTGGGTTCGGCCTAAAAGGACACGCAGGTCCAGAAAATGACTCGTGACTTGTTTCTGTCACCACGCCCTGTACGAGTCGAACCGGTGCTTGGGGCCGGACCCATTGGAAAGCTTTTGGAATTCCCTCTTCAAATAGTGCTTATTTGCATTATTTGAACTTCGTATGAAGAAACCACGTCCGTTTCAAATTCAGGACTGCTGGCAGTCCGAACCGAATTTCTTGTCCTTGATGGCTCCACTTCCTCCCTCGCCTCCCTCGTGCTTGCCATCCTCATCAACGCGCTCCATTGCTCCTCCAATGCTTGTGTTATCAATAAACCTAATCATACATAAGTGCATAGATTTAGGTAGTATAAAATTCTCATTAAAACAAACATCATATTCAACTAAGAGTGAGTTCACCTGTTGCTCAAGTAACTTTGCACGAGCTCTTGTCATTGGTCCAATCCTCACTTCATTGGGCTTGTCTTGAGGAGTAACATCATCAATAGGAAAAGATGGTAAAGGACTAGGGATGTCCTCATCATCCTCCCCCCCTTGAAAAGGCGTCGTCCCCGACGCAGCAAGGTCATCTCCAAAGTATGGTGTCAAATCAGCAACATTGAATGAATTACTAACACCAAACTCATCACTAGGAAGATCTATCTTGTAGGCATTATTATTTATCCTTGCAAGCACTTTATATGGACCAACTCCTCGTGGCATCAACTTGGACTTGCGCAATGTGGGAAAATCTATCCTTGCGAAAATGCACCCACACCATATCTCCGGGCTGAAATATCACCTCCTTGCGCTTCTTGTTAACACGATCAGCTACATTTTTTCCTTTCTTCTCAATTGCTTGCTTGGTCGTCTCATGTATCTTCCTCACAAAATCTGCACGCTTCGAGGCCTCCATGTTCACTCTGTCTTGTATTGGAAGCGGCAGCAAATCAAATGGTGTGATGGGTTTGAAACCATACACCACCTCAAACGGGCACAATTGAGTAGTAGAATGCACCGCTCTATTGTAAGCAAACTCCACATGCGGTAAGCAATCTTCCCACTCTCGTAGATTTTTCTTGATCATAGCTCTCAACAAGGTGTATAATGTGCGATTCACCACCTCCGTTTGTCCATCAGTTTGGGGGTGACAAATAGTACTAAACAGCAGCTTTGTTCCCAGCTTCCCCCACAATGTCTTCCAGAAATAGCTCATAAACTTCACGTCACGATCAGAAACAATTGTCCTTGGTACTCCATGTAAGCGTACTATGTCCCTGAAAAACAGATTACCAATATGAGACGCATCGTCGCTCTTGTGGCATGCAATAAAGTGTGACATTTTAGAGAATCTATCCACTACCACAAATATAGAATCATGTCCTCTTCTTGTTCTTGGTAATCCTAGCACAAAATCCATACTAATATCCTCCCATGGAGTAGTAGGTGCAGGAAGAGGAGTATACAAACCATGAGGCTTTAATTTTGATTTAGCCTTGTTGCAAGTGATGCAACGCCTCACAAATCTGTCCATGTCTCTTCTCATGCGTGGCCAATAGAAGTGATCAGCCAACATGAGTAATGTCTTCTCACGCCCAAAGTGTCCCATCAATCCACCACTATGTGATTCCTGCAATAATAACAAACGCACGGACGACTCGGGCACACATAATTTGTTAGCTCTAAACAAATATCCATCATGCAAATGAAATTTATCCCATGCTTTCATAGCAGTACATTTGGCATATGGCATTGAAAAATCATTATCGTGAGCATACAAATCACGCAAACTCTCCAAACCAGGAACTTGCACATCTAATTGTGTCAATAACATGGTTTTCCTAGAGAGAGCATCAGCAACGACATTATCTTTACCTTTCTTATACTTAATTATGTATGGGAACGATTCAATAAATTCAACCCACTTAGCATGACGTTTATTAAGATTAGATTGGCTCTTTAAAAATTTCAATGCCTCATGATCAGAATGTATGATAAATTCTTTTGGCCACAAATAATGTTTCCAAACCTCAAGAACTCTAACAAGCGCATACAATTCTTTATCATAAACAGAATAATTCAATTGGGCACCACTCAATTTTTCAGAAAAATATGCCACGGGTTTATTCTCTTGCATTAGCACTCCTCCAATTCCAATACCACTAGCATCACACTCAATTTCGAATTGCTTATTGAAATCAGGAAGTATTAACAATGGGGCAGAAATCAAACGTTTTTTCAGCTCATCAAATGCAATATCTTGTGTTGCCCCCCATTCGAATTCAACACATTTTTTAGTAAGATCATTCAAAGGTGCAGCAAGAGTACTAAAATCTTTCACAAAACGTCTATAGAAACAAGCCAATCCATTAAAACTTCTTACTTGACTAACATTCATGGGAATTGGCCAATTTTTAATAGCTTCAATTTTAGTTTCATCTACTTCAATTCCATGCTTAGAAACAACATATCCCAGAAATATGACCATATCTTTGCAAAATGTGCACTTAGCAAGATTACCATAAAGTTTATTTTCACGTAGCACATGCAAAACTTGTCTAATATGATCAATATGTTCAGATTCATTGCGGCTGTAAATTAATATATCATCAAAGTACACAACCACAAACTTGCCAATAAAATCTCTCAAAACATGGTTCATTAATCTCATGAAAGTACTAGGTGCATTAGTTAAACCAAAGGGCATTACTAACCACTCATATAAACCAAATTTTGTTTTAAAGGCTGTTTTCCACTCATCCCCCTCTTTCATCCTAATTTGATGATAACCACTACGCAAATCAATTTTAGAGAAAACAGCAGCACCACTTAATTCATCTAACATGTCTTCCAAACGTGGTATAGGATGACGATAACGAATAGTGATGTTGTTAATTGCTCTACAATCTACACACATGCGCCAAGTACCATCTTTCTTAGGAACTAAAATAACAGGAACAGCACAAGGGCTTAAGCTGATTCGAATATACCCTTTATCAAGAAGCTCTTGTACTTGTTTCTGAATTTCTTTTATCTCTTGGGGATTTGTCCTATAGGGGGCTCGGTTTGGCAATGTAGCTCCCGGAATCAAGTCAATTTGATGCTCTATCCCACGCAATGGTGGCAAACCTGCGGGTACCTCCTCTGGAAACACATCATGTCGGAATGGAGTCAAAAACCTGCGGGTACCTCCTCTCGGAATGGAACAAAACTTTTTGGAGATTTATTTTGGAAAATATAAAAAATACTGGAGTCAAAAACCACCGGAGAGGGGGCCCAGGGTGAGCATCACCCACCAGGGCGCGCCAGCCCCCTCCCGGCGCGCCCTGGTGGGGGATGGGCACAGGGCCGTCCCTGAGGGGGGCAGCAGGGGCGGCCGCCCCGGGCCCCCAGGATCGAGGGGCCCCCTCCCAGAATTACGTGAAGGTAAAGCAGCCCATATGCCATAGCTTCTCGTAGAAAAAGAAGTACCGTAGTCCAGATCCAAATAGGTAGGGACGGCAGGTAGCAGCGCATGCACGTAAATGATAATCGCTTCAATCAGCGTACCATCAGGAAAGGGAAAAAGAGCAGGTACACATGAAATCACGTCCGGCCATTATTATTACGAGACACTCTCCCTTAGTAAAAAACGATCGTGTGGCATCAGTTCATCCCAAATTTCCTATTATTTTTTCCCTGGCTTCATACTCCACCTCCCAAATCGCACAGGATAGACTGGTCTCCCGGCGCTGAACGCATCAACGACGTAGCACGCACATCGGCTAGCCCCTGAAAACTAACACTGTCGAAGTAGGGGCACACGTACATCGCCGAGCACTTGCCACCAGACAACGCCATCGTATCAACGCCGAGCGTCCAGCCACTGACACCGTTCTAATCAATCCAAGGTATATATCATACTACAATTTTCCTACAATTTTTAGTAAAACGCCGTGCTAGAGGAAGAAACGGTTTGATAAAAGTGGTAGCCAAGAAGGAATTATAGAAGTAGGAAGGATTTTCATTTTAAATATTTGTTTATTTTCATTGATCGCTTCTTTGAAAAAGGGGCTTTAAAAACTCATGTGTTTAAAAAATTATTTAGATTTACGTAGTGTGTATCTGTGATTGTTGCATCAGCTAAAAAGATGTTTTTCAACTTGAAATTATTGAAGAACAATTATGGATAAACAATGACCCAACATAGATTAAATGATTAGGCAACATTATGTATTGAGAGAAATCGATGGATGAGATTGACATCGACACAATTATAAGTGGCTTTGCATCGAAGAATTTCATAAGAAAAGTTTACAACATTTTTGCTATGATGTTTATATTAAGGGGCCTCAAATTTTACATTCGCCCTGGGCCCCCAAAATCTCAGGACCGGCCCTGGATGGGCACCTCAGGGCCCCACTTGCCCTAACTCTGCCACTATAAATTCCTAAATTTGGAGAAAAAAATCAGAGAGAAAGAATTATCGCGTTTCACGAGACGGAGTTGCCGCCACCTCCTGTTCTTCATCGGGAGGCCAGATCTGGAGCCCGTTTGGGGCTCCGGAGAGGGGAATCTTCGGTCTTCGTCATCACCAACCTTTCTCCATCGCCAATTCCATGATGCTCCCCACCGGGAGTGAGTAATTCCTTCGTAGGCTTGCTGGTCGGTGAGGAGTTGGATGAGATTCATCATGTAATCGAGTTAGTTTTGTTAGGGCTTGATCACTAGTATCCATTATGTTCTGAGATTGATGTTGCTATGACTTTGCTATGCCTAATGCTTGTCACTAGGGCCCGAGTGCCATGATTTCAGATCTGAACCATTTATGTTATCATCTCTATATCCATGTTCTTGATCCGATCTTGCCTAGTCATATGCACCTATTACGTGTTATGATCCGTCAACCCCATAGTGACAATATTTGGGATACTTCGCGGTGATGACCGTAGTTTGAGGAGTTCATGTATTCACTATGTGTTAATGCTTTGTTCCGGTTCTCTATTAAAAGGAGGCCTTAATATCCCTTAGTTTCCTTATGGACCCTGTTAACACGGGAGGGTAGGACAAAAGATGTCATGCAAGTTCTTTTCCATAAGCATGTATGACTATTTACGGAATACATGCCTACATTACATTGATGAACTGGAGCTAGTTCTATATCACCCTAGGTTATGACTGTTACATGACGAATATCATCCAACGAGTTACCGATCCAGTGCCCACGACCTTTCCACTTATTGTTCTTGCTAAGTTACTACTGTTGTTGCTGTTGTTCCAACTGCTACAAAACTATTGCTACTACTGTTACCGCTACCGTTACTATTGCTACTACTATCAAAACTATCATATTACTGTGCTACTGATCACTCTGCTGCAGATATTTAATCTCCAGGTGTGGTTGAATTGACAACTCAACTGCTAATACTCTCAAGTATTCTTTGGCTCCCCTTGTGTCGAATCTATAAATTTGGGTTGAATACTCTACCCTCGAAAACTGTTGCGATCCCCTATATTTGTGGGTTATCAAGACCTTTTTCTGGCGCCGTTGCCGGGGAACATAGCAATATTTGTTGAGTCACTTGGGATTTACATCAATTTATCACTATGAAGAATTTGAAGGATCAAAAGACTAAGATTTTTCCCTCTACTACGAGGGGAGGTAAGGAACTGTCATCTAGCTCTACACTTGATTCACCTTCTGTTATGAGTAAGTTTGCAACATCACCACATGCTAGTAATCCTGATATGTCGTAAGTTATTGATGATGCCACTTCTGCTATGAATGATGCTTATGATGATGCTAGTACCATGCTTGATGATAATGTTTCGCTAGGAGAATTTCTTGATGAACAAATTGCTAGAGCTAAAGAAAATGAAATTGATGAAACCGATGAAGCTTATGAAACTGATTATGATTATGAAACTCCTATTAGTCCTAGCTCTCCTAAGTTTGAAATGCCTAAGATACCTGAAGGTTATGTTATGGACGAGGAAATAACTAGAGAAATTCTTTCTTGCAAGGATAGGGACGATCTTAAGAAACTGCTATGCAAGTATAAGGAAAAAACTTTGAATGCTAGAATGAAATGTGATCCTAAGTTTGCTACTTCACCTATTTGTGTTACCGATAAGGATTATGAGTTCTCTATCGACCCAGAGTTAATTACTTTGGTTGAATCTGATCCTTTCCATGGCTATGAAACTGAAGCTGTAGTGGCACACCTTACTAAGCTGAATGATATAGCCACCCTCTTTGCTCAAGATGACAAGATTCGCTACTATTACATCCTTAAGTTGTTTCCGTTCTCATTAAAAGGTGATGCTAAGACATGGTACAATACTCTTGCTCCTGGTTGTGTCCGTAGTCCCCAGGATATGATTTACTACTTCTCTGAAAAATATTTTCCTGCTCATAAGAAACAAGCTGCCTTACAGGAAATATTTAACTTTGTGCAAATTGAAGAAGAGAGTCTCCCACAAGCTTGGGGGAGGCTTCTCCAGTTGCTTAATGCTTTGCCTGATCATCCTCTCAAGAAAAATGAAATACTTGATATCTTTTATAATGGACTAACCGATGCTTCTAGGGACTTCCTAGATAGTTGTGATGGTTGTGTTTTCAGGGAACGAACTGTTGAACAAGCTGAGGAATTATTGAATAATGTATTGAAGAATTATGATGATTGGACTCTTCCTGAACCACCGCCTAAACCCACTCCGAAGAAGAGGGGTATCTTATTTCTCAGTCCTGAAGATATGCAAGAGGCAAAGAAATCTATGAAGGAAAAAGGTATTAAAGTTGAGGATGTTAAGAATTTGCCACCTATTGAAGAAATACATGGCCTTGACACACCACCACCTCCACAGGTGGTAGAGGTAAATTCTTTATTAAAGTTTAATGAAAGTGACATCCCTCACAATAAACCTCCTAGTCAATGCTTATATGAGTTTGATAACTATATCATGAAGCAAGATCATTTCAATGCTCATGTTCTGAAACAGTTGAAATACAATTGTGATATGATTGCTCGCTTGAGTGATTTGCTATTTAGAATCAGTAATGATGTTAGAGGTGTAGGAAAGCATGCCTCTATGGTTCAAACCCAATTAGAACAAGTAGCTAAGTCTCAAAAAGAATTGCTTGATGAAATGAATAGTAATATGCATGACTTTACTGCTAGAGTAGTAACTAGAGGAGGTAGAATGACCCAAGAACCACTCTATCCTGAGGGTCATCCTAAAAGAATTGAACAAGACTCTCAAAGAATTAATCCTGGTGCACCTAGTCCTTCTAAGAAGAAAAAGAAAAAGAAAAATGATAGGACTTTGCATACCTCTAGTGAACCTGAGACACAAAAACCTCTTGATAATAATGATGTCTCTATTTCCGATGCTGAAACTCAGTCTGGTAGTGAACATCAACCTAGTGATAATGAAAATGATAATGATGATGTTCATGATGATGCTCAACCTAGTAATGATTGAGAACCAGATAATGATGTTGAAATAGAGCCTGCTCCCGATCTTGATAACCCACAACCTAAAAATAAACGTTATGATAAGAAAGATTTTGTGGCTAGGAAACATGGTAAAGAAAGAGAGCCATGGGTTCAGAAACCCATGCCATTTCCACCTAAGCCATCTAAGAAAAAGGATGATGAAGAATTTGAGCGCTTTGCTGAAATGATTAGGTCAGTCTTTTTGCGTACTCGTTTGACTGATATTTTGAAGATGGCCCCTTATGCAAAGTATATGAAAGACATCATCACAAATAAAAGAAAAATACCTGAAGCTGGAATCTCCACCATGCTTGCTAACTATTCTTTTAAGGATGGAGTACCTAAAAAACTTGGAGATCCTGGAATACCAACTATACCTTGCTCCATCAAAAGAAACTATGTTAAAACTGCTTTGTGTGATTTGGGAGCCGGTGTTAGTGTTATGCCTTTCTCCTTATATAAAAGACTTCATTTGAATAAACTCACACCTACTGAGATATCATTGCAAATGGCTAACAAATAAACGGCCATACCTATCGGTATTTGTGAGGATGTGCCCGTAGTTGTTGCAAATGTTACTATCTTAACGGACTTTGTTATTCTTGAGATGCCCAAGGACGACATCATGTCGATTATCCTTGGTAGACCTTTTTTGAATACTGCAGGGGCTGTTATTGATTGCAATAAAAGCAAATTCACTTTTCATATTAATGGTAATGAGCACACGGTGCACTTTCCGAAGAAACAATTTCAAGTGAATGGTATAAATGTTATTGAAGAATCTCTGACCATCACTATTGGAAGTTTTCAATTACCCCTACCTACTGCCAAAAAGAAATATGATATACTTATTGTAGGGGATATGCACATCCTCATTGAGGTAACTTAGTGTTTTACGAAAGTTCTTCGGTTTCATGCTAATCGGAAGTGGTTGTTAATAAGACTTGATCAACCTTATTAATGAATCGTTTTTGAGAAGGTATGACGTCGATGAATCTGGTAAGCACAACTCTCTGCTCTCACATTTTATTTTCTATTTTAGTTAGTCAAATAAAATAAAATGCCATGTTTATCCTGTTTTCTGTTCTTTCCGTGCAATAAAAAATAACCCAAAAATAAAAATTCTCAGAATGCCCTGAAAATTTAACATGATTTTTTCCGAATATTTATGAATTTTTGGTGCAAATAACACCTGAGGGGGGTGCACCTGGTGCCCACAATACACCAGGGCGCGCAAGCACCCCCAGGCGCGCCCTGGTGGGTGGTGGCCCCCACGTAGCCCCCCTCACTTATCTCTTTAGCCCACATTGTCACCTACCTCCAGCAAAAAATCACCACATCCACCATTTTCGTGTTCTTGCTCTCAAACCCGCGGATTTCGATCTCTTTGCTCGAAGCTCCGTTTCCGAAACTGTTTGGAGGGATTGCTACTTGGTATGTGACTCCTCCATTACTCCAATTAGTTTTTGTTTTAGCGGGTTATTTTTAGAGTAATTAGCTACTCTTGGTGATGTTGTAGATGAGCTTGCATGTTGAATTCTTAGAGTTCTAAGTAGTTTGAATGCTCAATATGGCCTCTATGCATGCTTGGGAGTAGTTGCTAACAATCTTACAAAGTTTTGTTGACAAATTTTTGTGGACTCAAAATTTTTAGAATTTTTATAGGAATAAAAATGCAATTCTTTAGGAGTTCTTCGAGGAGGAGATCCTCGGGAGCCTCGTCAAGTGGAAGCTCAGTTCGACAGTCTTATGTTGAACCAAGCGAAAGCTCGATGCGAGATGCCGCTACCAAATCATGCTTGTGGCCTTGCGACGAGTTCATGGAAGGTGCAGGTATTAAGGAGGAATTTTATCAATTTATCCACAACACGGGGCTTGCTTCCTTCATCGCAGATAAGTGCCCCCAACGCCTCGAACTCACGAAAACCTTCACAAAGAAATTTAAATATTTTCCTCGTGAATCTAGAGTTTCATTCAACCTGTACGATCATTCCTTTACCATGCCATTAGAAATGTTTAGCAATGCATGCAAACTTCCATATGAGGGTTCCTTCGATGAACCAACAAGATTCGAGTACGAATCATTTTTAGTAAATCTTTGCTTTGGCGAAGATAGAGGGGTTACACAAGGGAGAATTAACAGCATTCATTTTCCATCACTCCAATATTTTGCGCTCTTTAACGGTAAATGTATTGTAGGCAAACAAGACTGTAGCACCTTATGTGCTCATGATTTGAGTCTCTTACAAACTGCCATAACTGGGAATAAGGATTATAATCTTGGTGCAATTGTTGCACGGAGGTTGCAGCTTAATGCTGCTAGTGGTAATTTTTATGGAGGAATTTATGCCTCCCGTGTAGCTGAGAGATTAAATGTTTCACCTTGGCCTAATAACCCCATCCTACCCACTCAGTATTTAGACTTTGATGCTATGGAGCGTCATAAGTTCCTTACGGGTACGGCCACCAACTACACCTATAACTTGAGATTTAATAAAAAAAAACTGTTGTGCCTGTTGTTTTGCCTGCACCTGCTTTGTTTGATCCTATCGCCAGGAACGGATACAGGATTATGCCGGATGACATTGTAGCTTACCGGAACAACCTAGCAGCTGCTGAGGAGGAGCCCCAGGGGTGGGATGCTCAGGTGCCGCCTCCACCTCACTATTACTTGGGACCGGATGGCTACTACGAATGGTGATTACCAAGCTAGGCCAAAAGCCTAAGCTTGGGGGAGTACGTATTTCCATCGATATTACATTCATGTTCGCACATTTCATTCCAATTGTCGGTGTTCACACTTTTCCATTGTAATATCCATGCTAGATTTGTTTTCTCGCTTTCTTCTTGCGTATTTGAAAAACTTTGAGAAAACCCAAAAATATTTCCTACTTCTTTTTAGTTTAACTATTGCATTAAAATAAAACCAAAAAGATTTCTCGCTTTTTCTTTTGTTTGTTGGGAGCTATCCCGTGTAAATAGTTTTTTTCGTTTTTGTTTTTCCTCTTTAATTTGCTTCCTTCAAGAAAAACCAAAAACTCCAAAAATATTTCAGTGTGTTTCTCTGAAATTCTTTTCTTTTTACTCGAGTCATACCTAGGAGAAGACCACGATGAAATTGTTGAGTGGTTCTCATCTGCATTATCATCTATCTAGCAAAGAACCCATGTTACCTTGTCTTCTCCTCTTGAATAAAATGTTTGCAGATTCCAGCTTAGTCCACGGCATTCTTGCACTATTATTATTCTCTTATCATTCGGTCGTGCAAGTGAAAGGCAATAATGACGACATTTGCTGAATTGACTGTGGCAGAGAAAGGCGGGTATGAACTCAACTTGTTTTTGTTTTTGTAAATAGGTTTAACCTAGTATCCCTTGATTCAGCTCATTATGATCAAACATGTTTGCAATGACCATTAGAGATTATAGTTGTTCATGCCATGCTTAAGTAGCTAGGAGTGGATAATGATTTATCTTGGGTGTCAACATGCATTAAAATGGTTGTGATGCAGTATGATGATATGGTATCCTCCTCTGAATGTTTCAAGTGGCTTGACTTGGCACATGTTCACGCATGTAGTTGAATCAAAACCAACATAGCCTTCATGATATTTATGTTCATGGTGTCCATATCCTACTCATGCTAGTATTCAATGTTGATTATATGTAATGCATGTTCATGACCGTCTTCGCTCTCTAGCTGGCCGCTTCTCAATCTAACTGCTAGCCTTCGCCTGTACTAAGCGGGAATACTGCTTGTGCATCAAAACCTTTAAACCAAGTTATGCCAGATGAGTCCACTATATCTACCTATACGCGGTATTACCATGCCGTTCCAAAGTAAATTTGTATGTGCCACCTCTAAAATTTCAAATAAACGTCTGTTTTGTGTGCCTAGACCGCTCATGGAGCGACAGGGGGCAGTCAGTATCTTCCATGCTAAGCGGGTTATTCTCATGACGAGTGTTTATTCACTTGTCCTTACACGAGAGGGGCGGTAATAGGGATTCCCAGTCCCGAAATCAAAAATAATTAAACAAAACTCCCCTAGGAATGTTGTTGGTTTGGACGGTACCCGTGGATGCGGCTCGCCGTGGAGTGTGATTGTTGGTGGAGGGGGAGTAAACCTTTACTTTTACCGCTTGGGAACCGCCGCTAATTTGTTTAGCATGGAAGATATTGATAACTCTTGGTCGTGACGTTGACAGGAAGGGTGTACCTCCCAAAATTATATCTATCTCTGTTTAAACTTTGAGCTCTAGCACCGCTGCAAATCCATGCTTCCCTCTGCGAAGGGACTATCTATTTACTTTTATGTTGAGTCATCACCTTCTCAAATAAGCGCCAGACCTGAGAGCACTATTGTCATCCTCATGCATTGTGTATAGTTGATGTTGGGTGCAGCATGACTGGATCTTTTCTACCATGAATTACAATGTTTAGTCGCTGCTTGAACTTTGGAGGTGCTCTGCATTTATGTTTTGCGGTCTCGGAAAGGGCTAGCGAGATACCACTATTGTCATCTTGTATCACGATTGTTTTGACAAAATGTTGGCACTTGAGATATCTTATTATTGCTCGCTAGTTGCTTATGTTATTGATATGAGTAAATATAATTTTTAAGAGTTATTGTTGACATGGTTAGTCATAATATTTGCTGAAAACCTAGGTTCTACTTAAGCATATATATGTAAACAAGAACAAAAGAGTTCATAAAAGTTTTTCTTTATCACTTTCAGTTTATCAGCTGAATTGCTTGAGGACAAGCAAAGGTTTAAGCTTGGGGGAGTTGATACGTCTCCAACGTATCTACTTTTCCTCACCCTTTTGCCCTTGTTTTGGACTCTAATTTGCACGATTTGAATGGAACTAACCCGGACTGACGCTGTTTTCAGCAGAATTGCCATGGTGTTGCTTTTGTGCAGAAATAAAAGTTCTCGGAATGGAACGAAACTTTTTGGAGATTTATTTTGGAAAATATAAAAAATACTGGAGCCAAAAACCACCGGAGAGGGGGCCCAGGGTGAGCATCACCCACCAGGGCGCGCCAGACCCCTCCCGGTGTGCCCTGGTGGGGGATTTGCACCTCGGGGGCCCACTTGCCCTAACTCCGCCACTATAAATTCCTAAATTTGGAGAAAAAAATCAGAGAGAAAGAATTATCGCGTTTCACGAGACGGAGCCGCCGCCACCTCCTGTTCTTCATCGGGAGGCCAGATCTGGAGCCCATTTGGGGCTCCGGAGAGGGGAATCTTCGGTCTTCGTCATCACCAACCTTTCTCCATCGCCAATTCCATGATGCTCCCCACCGGGAGTGAGTAATTCCTTCGTAGGCTTGCTGGTCGGTGAGGAGTTGGATGAGATTCATCATGTAATCGAGTTAGTTTTGTTAGGGCTTGATCACTAGTATCCATTATGTTCTGAGATTGATGTTGCTATGACTTTGCTATGCCTAATGCTTGTCACTAGGGCCCGAGTGCCATGATTTCAGATCTGAACCGTTTATGTTATCATCTCTATATCCATTTTGTTGATCCGATCTTGCCTAGTCATATGCACCTATTACGTGTTATGATCCGTCAACCCCATAGTGACAATATTTGGGATACTTCGCGGTGATGACCGTAGTTTGAGGAGTTCATGTATTCACTATGTGTTAATGCTTTGTTCCGGTTCTCTATTAAAAGGAGGCCTTAATATCCCTTAGTTTCCTTATGGACCCCGCTGCCACGGGAGGGTAGGACAAAAGATGCCATGCAAGTTCTTTTCCATAAGCATGTATGACTATTTACGGAATATATGCCTACATTACATTGATGAACTGGAGCTAGTTCTGTATCGCCCTAGGTTATGACTGTTACATGACGAATATCATCCAACGAGTTACCGATCCAGTGCCTACGACCTTTCCACTTATTGTTCTTGCTAAGTTACTACTGCTGTTGCTGCTGTTCCAACTGCTACAAAACTATTGCTACTACTGTTACCGCTACCGTTACTATTGCTACTACTATCAAAACTATCATATTACTGTGCTACTGATCACTCTGCTGCAGATATTTAATCTCCAGGTGTGGTTGAATTGACAACTCAACTGCTAATACTCTCAAGTATTCTTTGGCTCCCCTTGTGTCGAATCTATAAATTTGGGTTGAATACTCTACCCTCGAAAACTGTTGCGATCCCCTATACTTGTGGGTTATCAATGACAAACTCATGAGGTCGCAAATAATGCTCCCAAACATGTAACACTCTCACCAAAGCATACAATTCTTTATCATATATTGGGTAATTAAGTTGAGGTCGGAAAGTTTCTTGCTAAAGTACGCAATTGGGCGCTTCTCTTGCATTAGCACACCACCTATTTCATGACCACTAGCTTCACAATGCACTTCAAACGTTTTATCAAAGTTGGGCAAAGCAAGCAAAGGTGCATGAGTGAGCAAATTTTTACTCTCATGGAATGCGGTGTCTTGGGAAGGTCCCCAAATAAATGGTGCATTATTCTTGCTCAAAGCATGTAGAGGTGATGCAATAGTGCTAAAGTCCTTGACAAAACGTCGATAGAAACTGGCTAGTCCTAGGAAACTACGCACTTGTTGCAAATTTGTGGGTGTAGGCCAAGTTTTAATAGCATCAATTTTAGTTTCATCTACATGAACACCCTTAGAAGATACCACAAATTCTAGGAAAACGACCTTGTCAACACCGAAGGTGCATTTCTCCATGTTTGCATAAAGTTGTTCTTTCCTAAGAATTTGCATGACTTCTCGAACGTGGGTAGCATGCTCCTCAAGAGATTTGCTAAAGACAAGAATGTCATCAAAACAGACCACAACACAATATCCTATTAGGGGTCGCAAGACGTAATGCATAACACGCATAAATGTACTCGGTGCTTCGGATAAGCCCATAGGCATCACTAGCCATTCATAGAGACCAAACTTAGTCTTGAACGTCGTTTTCCACTCATCACTCTCTTGTATGCGTATTTGATAGTAACCACTTTTTAAGTCAATCTTGGAAAATATAGTGGCACCACTAAGTTCATCTAGCATATCATCTAGGCGAGGAATGGGGTGACGATAACGAATGGTTATAGCATTGATAAGATGGCAATCGGAACACACATGCGCATACTACCATCATGCTTAGGTATTAGTATCAACGGAACCGCACAAGGACTCAAACTCTCACGTACATGCCCTTTATCTAGGAGTTTTTGGACTTGCCTTTGTATCTCCTTTGGTTCTTCGGGGTTGACACGGTTGGGTGCCTTGCTAGGAAGCGGTGCTCCGGGGATGAGGTCGGTGCGGTGTTCGATTCCTCGTTTTGGTGGTAGTCCCGGAGGTAGCTCATCGGGGAAAACATCTTGGAATTCATGTAACAAATGAGATAACACAAGAGGAAGATGTTGTGAAGGGTTATGATAGATGCAAAGTTATCCCTGTCCTTCGATGAGACAGTGGCTATTGTTTTCGGTGGAGTAGACTTTGACGATCCGACTATGAACGTGCGAGGATGTCGTGCCTTAGCAATCGCTAAACCAACTCCAAGAGGTTATCGATCACGCCGGAGCATGATCAACCTGACCACGAGGGTCTATTTCCTGCACGCAAACGAAGAACAAGCAAGAAACTGAAATTGCAATCTGGATATTGCGAATATAAGAGGAAAGATTTATTGATGAAAGTGGGGTTCAGTTACGTCTTGGTCTGGTCGTGGAACACAAACGAAGAACGCAAAGTTGCAGCTATGGGAAACTTGTAATCTAAACAAAACCCAAGTCTAAAATGGCGCACTAAGGGTTGTATATATGGGGGAATAGAGGGGGATTTCGTGGCCCCTTGGAGGAGGGGTCCGAAACCAGCCCTAACTCACTTTCCCCACGCATACGGACTCTAAAAACAGCCTATAATATGGTATTTTGAAATTACATGGGCCTGGCCCAAAAATAAGGTGACGCGGCACCTATAATAGCCTATGGACGAAATTTATGAAGTGGCATGTTGTATATTTCGTCCAAGCCTCCAAGCACTCCTTATGGTGGCTTCAAAGTACGAAAATCACCACTAGAAAGTCCATTGTTCCTTCCCACGCGCGCACCTTCTTCTCCATGCTTGATCCCGCTCAAATGGCCATCCTTCTTGTCCATGCTAGGTCCTTCATTCATAAGTAAAACAAAAGTATCTAATTTAGGCAGCATCATATGTTCATGAACATTAGAAGGATTTCCAAGAAACGAAAGTACCTGATAATTTAGTTGGCGTGCGCGGGATCTCGTAATTGGTCCAATATGTGTAGCTGGTGGGGATGTGGGTGTAACATTAGTAGGGATGTCCTCATCATCCTCCCCTTCTTGAACTGAAGTCGTCCTCGACGGAAGCTCATCATCCTCACCCAAATAAGACTTTCAAATCTGCAATGTTAAAAGTGGGACTAACCCCAAAATCTACAGGCAGCTCAAGTTTATATGCATTATCATTTATTTTCTCTAACACCTTAAAAGGACCATCAGCACGTGGCATTATCTTTGACTTGTGCAATTCAGGAAACCTATGCTTACGCAAATGTAACCAAACAAGATCTCTAGGTGCAAAGAAACATGTTTCTACCCTCATCTCCAGCAGGTTTATATTTAGCATTCATACGCTCAATGTTCTCCTTAGTTAACTCATGCATCTTTAATATCAATTCAGCACGCTCTTTAGCATCAGAATTAACCTTCTCCGAAGATGGAAGAGGCAACAAATCAATAGGTGCACAAGGTAAGAAATCATACACTACTTCAAATGGGCACATCTTAGTAGTAGAATGCAGCGAACAATTATAAGCAAATTCAATATGAGGCAAGCATTCTTCCGACATTTTTAGGTTATTCTTCAAAACAGCCCTAAGCATAGTAGACAATGATCTATTGACTACTTCAGTTTGTCCATCAGTTTGGGGGTGACATGTAGTACTAAAAAGCAGTTTAGTCCCCAACTTAGCCCATAAACATCTCCAAAAGTGGCTAAGGAATTTAGCATCACGATCTGAAACAATTGTATTTGGCACACCATGCAAGCGAATAATCTCACGAAAGAACAAATCAGCAACATTAGCAGCATCATCACTTTTATGACATGGTATAAAGTGTGCCATTTTTGAAAATCTATCCACGGCAACAAATATGCTATCCCTCCCCTTCTTTGTGCGAGGTAAACCTAAAACAAAGTCCATAGAGATATCTTCCCAAGGAACACTAGGTACAGGCAAGGGCATATATAAACCATGAGGATTGAGTCGTGACTTAGCTTTTTGACATGTAGTGCAGCGAGCAACAAAACGCTCAACATCTCGTCTCATCTTTGGCCAAAATAAATGTGTAGCAAGTACGTCCTTCGTCTTCTTCATGCCAAAGTGTCCCATTAATCCTCCTGCATGCGCCTCCTGCAACAACAAAAGACGAACGGAGCTAGCTGGAATGCATAGCTTGTTAGCACGGAACACAAATCCATCATTAATGATGAACTTGTTCCATGTCCTCCCTTATTTACAATTAGGCAACACATCTTTAAATTCAGCATCATGCACATATTGGTCTTTGATGGTCTCCAAACCAAATATTTCAAAGTCAAGTTGTGAAAGCATAGTATAACGACGAAACAATGCATCAGCAATAACATTTTCTTTACCCTTCTTGTGTTTAATGACATAAGGGAAAGTCTCAATGAATTCAACCCATTTAGCATGTCTACGGTTCAGTTTTGCTTGACTTTTAATATGTTTCAAAGATTCATGATCAGAATCTATAACAAACTCTTTGGGCCATAAATAATGTTGCCATGTTTCCAAAGTCCGAAGAAGAGCATATAATTCCTTATCATAGGTAGAATAATTCAGACTATGCCCACTCAATTTTTCAGAAAAGTATGCAACAGGTTTACCATCTTGTAATAACACACTCCTAATCCAATTCCACTAGCATCACATTCAAGCTCAAAAGTCTTATTAAAATCAGGAAGTTGGAGTAATGGAGCATGTGTTAACTTATCTTTCAATACCGTGAAGGCTTCAGCGTGTGCGGTATCCCAAACAAAAGGCACATCCTTCTTTGTAAGCTCATTTAGAGGTGCAGCAATGGTGCTGAAATCCCTCACAAAACGCCTATAGAAACCAGCGAGTCCAAGAAAACTCCTCACTTTTGTGACCATTTTGGTCTGCGGCCAAATCTCAATAGCTTCAATCTTGGCTTTTTCAACTTCAATTCCCTATGGAGTAACAACATAGCCAAGAAAAGATACTCGGTCGCTGCAAAAGGTGCACTTCCCAAGGTTACCAAACAAACGTGCATCACGTAGAGCAATAAAATAGCACGCAAATGATCCAAGTGTTCCTCCAAAGATCTACTATAAATCAGTATATCATCAAAGTAGACTACCACAAATCGTCCAATGAACTCTTACGTGCTTTCATTGGACGATTTGTGGTAGTCTACTTTGACGATATACTGATTTATAGTAGATCTTTGGAGGAACACTTGGATCATTTGCGTGTTGTTTTTATTGCTCTACGTGATGCACGTTTGTTTGTTAACCTTGGGAAGTGCACCTTTTGCACCGACCGAGTTTCTTTTCTTGGCTATGTTGTTACTCCACAGGGAATTGAAGTTGATAAAGCCAAGATTGAGGCTATTGAGAGTTGGCCGCAGCCCAAAACGGTCACACAAGTGAGGAGTTTTCTTGGCCTCGCTGGTTTCTATAGGCGTTTTGTGAGAGATTTCAGCACTATTGCTGCACCTCTCAAAGCTTACAAAGAAGGATGTGCCTTTTGCTTGCGGTACCGCACAGGAACAAGCCTTCACGGTATTGAAAGATAAGTTAACACATGCTCCTTTACTCCAACTTCCTGATTTTAATAAGACTTTCGAGCTTGAATGTGATGCTAGTGGAATTGGATTAGGAGGTGTGTTATTACAAGATGGTAAACCTGTTGCATACTTTTCTGAAAAATTGAGTGGGCCTAGTCTGAATTATTTTAATTATGATAAGGAATTATATGCTCTTGTTCGGACTTTGGAAACATGGCAACAATATTTATGGCCCAAAGAATTTGTTATACATTCTGATCATGAATCTTTGAAACATATTAAAATTCAAGCAAAACTGAACCGTAGACATGCTAAATGGGTTGAATTCATTGAGACTTTCCCTTATGTCATTAAACACAAGAAGGGTAAAGAAAATGTTAATGCTGATGCATTGTCTTATCATTATACTAGGCTTTCACAACTTGACTTCAAAATATTTGGTTTGCAGACCATCAAAGATGAATATACGCATGATGCTGAATTTAAAGATGTGTTGGAGAATTGTAAAGAAGGGAGAACATGGAACAAGTTCGTCATTAATGATGGAGTTGTGTTCTGTGCTAACAAGCTATGCATTCCAGCTAGCTCCGTTCGTCTTTTGTTGTTACAGGAGGCGCATGGAGGAGGATTAATGGAAAACTTTGGCGTGAAGAAGACGGAGGATGTACTTGCTACACATTTCTTTTGGCCAAAGACGAGACGGGATGTTGAGCGTTTTGTTGCTCGCTGCACTACATGTCAAAAAGCTAAGTCACGACTCAATCCTCATGGTTTATATATGCCTTTGCCTGTACCTAGTGTTCCTTGGGAGGATATATCTATGGACTTTGTTTTAGGTTTACCTCGAACAAAGAAGGGGAGGGATAGGATATTTGTTGTCGCGGATAGATTTTCGAAAATGGCACACTTCATACCATGTCATAAAAGTGATGCTGCTGCTAATGTTGGTGATTTGTTCTTTCGTGAAATTATTCGCTTGCATGGTGTGCCAAATACAATTGTTTGAGATCGTGATGCTAAATTTCTTAGCCACTTTTGGAGATGTTTATGGGCTAAGTTGGGGACTAAACTGCTTTTTAGTACTACATATCACCCCCAAACCGATGGACAAACTGAAGTAGTGAACAGATCATTGTCTACTATGCTTAGGGCTGTTTTGAAGAATAACCTGAAAAGGTGAGAAGAATGCTTGCCTCATATTGAATTTTCTTATAATCGTTCACTGCATTCTACTACTAAGATGTGCGCTTTTGAAGTTGTGTATGGTTTCTTACCTCGTGCACCTATTGATTTGTTGCCTCTTCCATCTTCGGAGAAGCTTAATTTGATGCTAAAGAACGTGCTGAATTGATATTAAAGATGCATGAGTTAACTAAGGAGAACATTGAGCGTATGAATGCTAAATATAAACTTGCTGGAGATAAGGGAAGAAAACAAGTTGTATTTGCACCTAGAGATCTTGTTTGGTTACATTTGCGTAAGGATAGGTTTCCTGAATTGCGCAAGTCAAAGCTAATGCCATGTGCTGATGGTCCTTTTAAGGTGTTAGAGAAAATAAATGATAATGCATATAAACTTGAGCTGCCTGCAGATTTTGGGGTTAGTCCCACTTTTAACATTGCAGATTTGAAGCCTTATTTGGGTGAGGATGATGAGCTTCCGTCGAGGACGACTTCAGTTCAAGAAGGGGAGGATGATGAGGACATCCCTACTAATGTTTAACCCACATCCCCACCAGCTACACATATTGGACCAGTTACTAGAGCCCGCGCACGCCAACTAAATTATTAGGTACTTCCGTTTCTTGGAAGTCCTTCTAATGTTCATGAACATATGATGCTGCCTAAATTAGATACTTTTGTTTTGCTTATGAATGAAGGACCTAGCATGGACAAGAAGGATGGCCATTGGAGCGGGATCAAGCATGGAGAAGAAGGTGCGCGCGGGGGAAGGAACAATGGACTTTCCAGTGGTGATTTTAGCACTTTGAAGCCACCATAAGGAGTGTTTGGAGGCTTGGACGAAATATACAACATGTCACTTCATAAATTTCGTCCATAGGCTATTATAGGTGCTGCATCACCTTATTTTTGGGCCAGTGATACGGGGTTGCCCGATCTTCACGGAGGATCTGCTTGAGGAACGAATCAACGCCACCTGAAGGGTACGAAGGAAACCCTCGATCCCAGCCAACAACGCTGTCGGGTAAAGGATAACTAGTGCAACCTGACGAGACCGAAGCTAGCTACTGCATATGCAACAACCAGCAACAAGTATTCGCCCAACCACACTCTTAGGATTCCAATCCACGCAACCACGCACGAAGTTGGAAGCACGAACTGGTCGCCGCCTCAACGGCTACTGTTGTAAAATCACAAAGTGAGTTTACCCTCTCACAAGGCAAGATTACAAGAGCTAAGGAGGAAGTGAACTCTCAAACAAGATTCTGGTTGCACTTAGCTAACCTATGCTGAAATCAAATTGCCAAAGAGTTGTGGCTGAAGTGAGGGAAGGGGTATTTATACTAGGAACAGCCCTCCTAGCTTAGGTGTGAAACCAGTCCAAAAGAGAGGCTCAAATTCGTGGTAACCAGCTGGTCAAGGGAGCAAACACATGGAGCCTCGCGCAGCAATTAATGCTCTGGACAGCTTGCATTGGAACTCTCATATCCTTTGACTCAGGACTCCAAAGGTTGCACCGTTTGATTTTCCTGAAAGTAGACTTCAAATGCTGTCCAATTTGTACTCTCACACGTGCTGGAACCTCATATATTTGTGTTGCATGATGCAGCAAGTTCTGAGATGAATTCTGGAACTATGCATGCAACAATAGATTGTTGAGATGGCTTGCTATTGTTCCTTGAGGTGTAATTAGTTGCCCTTGTCACCAAAACATGGTTTACATCAGAGTTGAAACTTGTTCTCTTCAAACTTGTTGTATGGGCTTCAGAACTTGTTTCTTCATGAGCTGAATTTGTTTCTTCATGTGCTGAAAGTTGTTGGTTGTCCTCAACATTGTACCTGAGTAAAATCAGCACAGATGATTTAGGCAGTATAAAGTTCTCATGGATAGTTGAAGTATGATCAGCTAGGAGCGCGTTCACCTCTTGTTCTATATGTTTGGCACGGCTCCTTGTCATGGGACCCAAATAGGTCTTCTTTGTAGCAGCTTCATTTGAGAGCTGAGTTTTATCATGAGGAGAGGATGACAAACGAGGTGAACCTGGGATGTCCTCATCATCCTCCCCCTCTTCAAAAGGAGTCGTCCTCGACTCTTGACCCTCTTGATCGAAGCATGGAGACAAATCAGCAACGTTGAATGTTGGACTCACAGCATAGTCTCCAGGAAGCTCGATCTTGTAAGCATTGTCATTGATCTTTGCCAAGACTTTGAATGGTCCGTCTCCACGAGGCATTAGCTTGGATTTGCGCTTCTCAGGAAAACGATCTTTGCGCAAATGTATCCAAACCAGATCTCCGGGCTCAAAAGTCACCCTCTTGCGGTTTTTGTTTGCCTTAGCTGCATAGTACTTGGATTTCCTTTCTATCTCTTCTCTGGTCTTCTCATGAATCTTCTTCACATATGCAGCACGCTTTGAAGCCTCCCTGTTACATCTCTCTTGTAATGGAAGAGGCAACAAGTCAATTGGTGCAAGTGGTTTGAATCCATATACCACCTCAAATGGGCACATGCTCGTGGTAGAGTGAACTGCTCTGTTGTAAGCAAACTCCACGTGTGGCAAACACTCTTCCCACTCCTTCAAATTCTTCTTGATCATTGTACGCAGCAAGGCTGAGAGTGTGCGGTTCACCACCTCTGTTTGCCCATCAGTTTGTGGGTGACATGTCGTTAAAAACAGCAGCTTGGTTCCCAACTTTGCCCATAATGTTTTCCAAAAATAGCTCATGAACTTCACATCACGATCTGAAACAATGCTCCTCGGCATTCCATGCAAGCGAACAACTTCCCTGAAAAACAAATCAGCAACATGTGAAGCATCGTCGTTCTTGTGGCACGGAATGAAGTGTGCCATTTTTGAGAACCTATCAACTACAACAAAAACTGAATCCCTCCCCCTCTTAGTCCTAGGTAGTCCTAAAACAAAATCCATGCTAATATCTTCCCAAGGAGCATTTGGAACTGGTAGGGGAGTATATAAACCATGGGGGTTCAGTTTAGACTTAGCTTTGTGGCATGTGATGCATCGCTGAACAAATCTCTCAACGTCCTTCCTCATCTTTGACCAATAAAAATGATCAGCCAACAGCTCATATGTCTTCTCACGACCAAAGTGTCCCATTAATCCTCCTGCATGTGATTCCTGCAACAACAAGGGCCTAACAGAGGAATCTGGAACACACAGTTTGTTAGCCCTAAAAAGGAACCCATCATGCACATGGTATTTATCCCAACCTTTGCCATCTTTACATTTTGCATATGGTTCTGAAAATATATGATCAGTGCAATACAGTTCTTTTAGGCTCTCAAGTCCCGGTACCTTCACTTCTAATTGTGTCAAAAGAACATGCCTACGGGACAAAGCATCAGCAACCATGTTTTCCTTTCCTTTCTTGTACTTCACAACATATGGGAAAGTTTCAATGAATTCAACCCACTTAGCATGCCTACGATTCAGTTTAGCTTGGCCTTTCAAATGTTTCAAAGCCTCATGATCAGAATGTACAATAAATTCCTTAGGCCATAAGTAATGTTGCCAAGTTTCAAGCACTCTAACCAAAGCATACAACTCTTTATCATAAACAGAATAATTCAGTTGCGCACCACTCAGCTTCTCACTAAAATATGCTACTGGTTTTCTTTCTTGCATTAAGACACCTCCAATACCTATTCCACTAGCATCATATTCTATTTCAAAAGTTTTAGTGAAATCAGGTAGAATCAGCAAAGGTGCTTCAGTTAATTGTTTCTTAAGCTCAAGAAATGCTTCTTCTTGTGGTGCACCCCATTTGAAAGGAATACCTTTCTTTGTCAATTCATTCAAAGGTGCAGCAATTGTACTAAAATCTTTAACAAACCTCCTGTAGAAACCAGCAAGGCCATGAAAACTTCTCACTTGGCTTACATTCACTGGAGTTGGCCAATTCTTGATTGCATCCACCTTAGATTCATCCACTTCAATTCCCTGTCCTGAAACAACATAGCCAAGAAAAACAACCTTGTTTGTGCAAAAGGAGCACTTCTCAACGTTAGCATATAATTTTTCTGTCCTTAGCACATTCAGCACTTGATTTAGATGTTCAATATGTTCCTCAATGGATCTGCTATAGATTAGAATGTCATCAAAGTACACAACAACAAATTTGCCAATGTAAGCTCTCAAAACATGGTTCATCAATCTCATGAAAGTACTTGGTGCATTAGTTAACCCAAAAGGCATGACTAACCACTCATACAACCCAAATTTTGTTTTGAAAGCAGTTTTCCATTCATCTCCTTCTTTCATCCTAATCTGATGGTATCCACTTCTCAAATCAATTTTAGAGAAAACAGTAGAGCCACTCAATTCATCAAGCATATCATCTAACCTAGGAATAGGATGACGATACCTAATGGTTATAATATTGATGGGCCTACAGTCCATTACCATTCGCCATGTTGCATCTTTCTTAGGCACCAAAATCACACGTACAGCACAAGGACTTAAACTTTCACGAACATAACCTTTCCTTAAAAGTTCTTGTACCTGCCTTTCTATCTCCTTTGTTTCTTCAGGATTGGTGCGGTAGGGAGCTCGATTTGGAAGTGATGCTCCTGGAATGAGGTCAATCTGATGTTCTATGCCGCGCAAGGGAGGTAGACCAGCGGGTACTTCCTCCGGAAAAACATCCTCGAAATCCTGCAAGACATCACAAACAGCACTAGGGAGACAAGTTAGGTCGTTAGCTGAAAGCAAAACGTCTTTGTACACAAGTACAACGACCATTTGATTTGGGTTGAGCCTCACATCTCTCAATTCTGATTTGGTGGCTAACATTACTAAGTTCTCTCCCTCTCTTTTATTTTTCTCTCTCAAATTTGGCTTGTGGCGCTCACTCACAGATTTGTGGATCTCTCTCTCACTCTTTTTCTCTCCCTCTTTCTTACTCACTACTTTTACTTCAGAAACTTTTTGCATGTGCTCAGCCATAATTTGTTGGGGAGTCATGGGCCTTAGCACCAAGTCTTTGCCCTTCCACTTGAGGGTGTATTGATTGGTTCTGCCACAATGTTTTGCTGAAAGATCATATTGCCACGGTCTGCCTAACAGCAAGTGACACACCTTCATGGGCACCACATCACACTCAACGGTGTCATTATAATCTCCAATCTTGAATTGCACCTGTACCATGTGTGTGACCTTAATCTCTCCACATTCACTCAACCATTGGATATGATATGGGTGGGGGTGTTGCAGCAGCTTCAGCCCAAGCTTATCACACATTTCTTTACTTGCAAGATTGTGACAACTCCCACCATCAACAATTACTTTGCATACCTTGTCTTGCACTTTGGCTCTAGTTTGAAACAGATTATGTCGTTGTCCATTCTCAGCTTCTTTGATCTGCACACTCAAAACTTTAGTGACAACAAGAGAAGCACCTTGCTCATAATCACAATAGGTATGCTCATCACCATCTGAATTTTCACCATTTTCAATTTCTTCCTCAGGTTCGCTACAAGACTCATATTCTCCATTCTCTGTGATCAGCATGGTACGCTTGTTGGGACAATCTTTCTTCATATGGCCACGTCCCTTACATGTAAAGCACTCTATATCACTAGTTTTCCCAGTGGAGCCAATGGACGATGAACTTGGGGCTGCAAATTTGCTCTTTTCTTTTGCATTTGATACCTCATTCCTGCTCGTGGCTGCACGTGCATGGGACTGATTTCCACCTCCAGAACTAGTCATGATGCCTCGACCAACATTGAATTGAGGTACAAACTTACTCCCACTTGATGTAGCTCTAGCTGTGAAGGATGTAGTTCTGTTTTGCCTGGAGTCTTCTTGCAATTGACGTTCAGCCTTAGAAGCAAGATGTACAAGTTCTACCACATTACGATATGGCTGCAGATCAACCACTCGTTTGACATTAGGATTCAGCCCATAGAGAAACCTTGCCATGGACTGCTCCTCATCTTCATGTATGTTGGCTCTTATCATTGCCTTCTCCATCTCCTTATGATACTCCTCAACAGATAACTTTCCTTGCCTCAAATTCTGGAGCTTATCAAAGGTATCACGCCTATAATGCCTTGGGACAAATCTTGCCCTCATCTCTCTTTTCATTTCTGCCCATGTAGCAACAGCAGGTTCTCCTTCTTCTTCTCGCTGAATCTGAACTTGCTCCCACCATATTAGAGCATAATCTTCAAACTCAAGTGAGGCCATTGCTAACTTCTTCTCTTCAGAGTAGTTGTGCATGCGGAAAATCTTGTCAACCTTCAATTCCCATGTGAGATAAATTTCTGGATCAGATCCACCATCAAACTTGGGCATGGTAAATTTCAGCTTTCCAAACCTCTCCTCTTCCTCTCGTTCACGACCATTGTTTCTTCGACGATGAAATCTAACATTCTGGTGCATGCCATCTTCATCTTCGTCAAACTCATCTTCACTACCTTCATGGTGCAGTTTTGCTCTCCGGTGGCCTCCTCTAAGACCACGACCAGTAGCAGCTTCATGATGAGCACGTCCATTAGCATGAGCATTTCCACGTCCGGGACCGGGAGATCGCATGGCATGGGGAGCAGCAGCACGGTTTCTTCTAGCTTGTGCATTGGAGGCAGCACCTTCCCCATCAGTTGCATTATGTTCATCACCATGGACACTTGCTTCTTCTCGGTTTTGACGAAGCTCTCGCACAATATCAGCAACAATATCAGCCCTCATGGCTGCCATGTTTTGAGTGAGCTGCTCATTAACATTACCCATAAGTTGCTGCAAATCTCTTGACAACTTCTCTTGCTTCTCTTCAATTGGATCAAGGCTGTTTCTGAATTCTCGGCGTAGATGATCACGTAATGCATTGAAGTGAAACCGTGTGACAGGCTGATTGAGATGCCCATGTCCTTCAACATCATATTCGTCTTCATCACCTGCCATGGTTAGTTTTCCAAAATCCCTATAGTACTAGAAGCATATATGTGGGTAACAACTCAAGCTCACCTCACTTACCAACCGAAGCTCATGTAACTTCCAAGTGAGGGCAGAATCGTGCTCAACCGTGGTGCCGGTAGTTGGTATACAAAGAGTGATGAATCAAGCGAATACAAGTCTAGGGTTGCACATGCGGGGCTGTTTGGTGGGGCTTGGGTGGGATATATATGTAGCAAAAGATTGACTAATCTGTAATCTAGATATTGTTGAACCAAGTAATCATCCACACAAGATTCTAATGCCCTTCGTTGCTGAATGAGATATAAGTGAGGTACATGCAACTCATACCAAGGAATCAGATTTGCTAGAAAGCAAGGATTGAAGATGTTGCACACTTGACAAGTTTCAGCTCACAATACAAACTGGGATTTCTCAAGATATAAGTGAAGAACAGTCCCAAATTTCTCTCTTTTGTATCTTGCACACACTTTCTTTCTTTGGGCAGATCTCTTTTTTTTGTTGCCTCTTTTTTTTTTTTGCTTTTTTTTTGACAAACTTCAACAAGGGACTTGGATCTGAACACACACTTTGGGGGATCCACGAAAATTACAATGGATGAGCTCAAACAACAAGAACATGCAACTGAAACTTTGGCAGAAAACACACACGAACTGATCTGATTTTTCTGGATGGAAAACACGATGGGAATCAGATCTAACAAGGATGGATGGAAAGTACACGGTGTGGGCTTTCCAAAATGCACAAAAACACCCAAAACGGACTCCGGATGACAAAGATACACAAGATTTGGTGGAGGATGCAGATCTGAAATCTGTGCACGAAAATGAACACAAACACACAAGAATGGATGGGGGGAAAACTCAGCAACTAAAAACAAAGATCTAGTGGACAAGAACTTGATAAAACTCACCAAATAACAGATTAAGGGCTGCAACGGGCTAGGTAAAGGTATTTTTTTTGTGGGGCTATTTTCTGGACTTTAGGATGAACAAGAACACGAACTGAACTAGGGATACAAGATCCTACCGTGTCAACCGAAGCTCTGATGCCAAGATGATACGGGGTTGCCCGATCTTCACGGAGGATCTGCTTGAGGAACGAATCAACGCCACCTGAAGGGTACGAAGGAAACCCTCGATCCCAGCCAACAACGCTGTCGGGTAAAGGATAACTAGTGCAACCGGACGAGACCGAAGCTAGCTACTGCATATGCAACAACCAGCAACAAGTATTCGCCCAACCACACTCTTAGGATTCCAATCCACGCAACCACGCCCGAAGTTGGAAGCACGAACTAGTCGCCGCCTCAACGGCTACTGTTGTAAAATCACAAAGTGAGTTTACCCTCTCACAAGGCAAGATTACAAGAGCTAAGGAGGAAGTGAACTCTCAAACAAGATTCTGGTTGCACTTAGCTAACCTATGCTGAAATCAAATTGCCAAAGAGTTGTGGCTGAAGTGAGGGAAGGGGTATTTATACTAGGAACAGCCCTCCTAGCTTAGGTGTGAAACCAGTCCAAAAGAGAGGCTCAAATTCGTGGTAACCAGCTGGTCAAGGGAGCAAACACATGGAGCCTCGCGCAGCAATTAATGCTCTGGACAGCTTGCATTGGAACTCTCATATCCTTTGACTCAGGACTCCAAAGGTTGCACCGTTTGATTTTCCTGAAAGTAGACTTCAAATGCTGTCCAATTTGTACTCTCACACGTGCTGGAACCTCATATATTTGTGTTGCATGATGCAGCAAGTTCTGAGACGAATTCTGGAACTATGCATGCAACAATAGATTGTTGAGATGGCTTGCTATTGTTCCTTGAGGTGTAATTAGTTGCCCTTGTCACCAAAACATGGTTTACATCAGAGTTGAAACTTGTTCTCTTCAAACTTGTTGTATGGGCTTCAGAACTTGTTTCTTCATGAGCTGAATTTGTTTCTTCATGTGCTGAAAGTTGTTGGTTGTCCTCAACATTGTACCTGAGTAAAATCAGCACAGATGATTTAGGCAGTATAAAGTTCTCATGGATAGTTGAAGTATGATCAGCTAGGAGCGCGTTCACCTCTTGTTCTATATGTTTGGCACGGCTCCTTGTCATGGGACCCAAATAGGTCTTCTTTGTAGCAGCTTCATTTGAGAGCTGAGTTTTATCATGAGGAGAGGATGACAAACGAGGTGAACCTGGGATGTCCTCATCAGCCAGGCCCATGTAATTTCGAAATACCATATTTTACGCTGTTTTTAGAGTCCGTATGTGTGGGGAAACTGAGTTAGGGCTGGTTTCGGACCCCTCCTCCAAGGGGCCACGAAATCCCCCTCTATTCCCCCATATATACAGCCCTTAAGGAGTCGTTTTAGACTTGGGTTTTGTTGAGATTAAAAGTTCGCCATAGCTGCAACTTCGCGTTCTTCGTTTGTGTTCCACGACCAGACAAAGGCGTCGCAGAACCCCACTTTCATCAATAAAGCATTCCTCTTATATTCGCAATATCCAGATTGCAATCTTAGTTTCTTGCTTGTTCTTCGTTTGCGTGCAGGAAACAGACCCTCGTGGTCAGGTTGATCGTGCTTCGACATGGTCAATAACCTCTCGGAGTTGGATTAGCGATTGCTAAGGCGCGACGTCCTCGCACGTTCATAGTCGGATCGTCAAAGTCGACTCTACCATAAACGATAGCCACATATCATCAAAAGAGAGGGACAACTTCACCTCTATCAGGTATGGCGCACGATTGGGTAGCGATGCATCGGGAATTAAGTCAATCTGATGCTCAATCCCTCGAATAGGTGGTAATCCTGATGGCACGTCTTGTGGAAAGACATCAGCGAACTCCTGCAAAATGTTAGCGACAACAGGAGGCAAAGAGGGAGGCATGTCTTCGAATGAAAATAATACCTCTTTGCATACAAAAGCATAGCAAACAGATGTAGTGACATCCAAATCAGTAATATCAGATTTAGTGGCAAGTAAACAACCACTCTTCAATTTTATTTCAGATGTAACACTAGATGATTGTTTATTAGGCTTATTATGTTGCTCAAATTCCTTTGCCACAATCTGATTTTCACTCTCACTTTGCTTCTGTTTTGCTTTACTAGCTCTAGCAATGTCATCTTTCATAATATGTTCGGGAGACATAGGAAGCAAAGTTACATTTTTATCCTTATGAACAAGAGTATACTGATTTGTCCTACCATGGTGTACAGAATTTTTATCAAATTGCCATGGTCTACCAAATAAAACGGAGCATGCTTCTATGGGTACCACATCACAATCAACATAATCAGAATATGTAGCAATGCTAAAGTGCACACAAACAGTACGTGTTACCTTAACCTTGCCACTCTTGTTATACCATTGGATGTAATAAGGATGAGGATGTGGTCTGGTGGTTAGAGACAGCTTCTCCACCATCTCCATTCTAGCCAAGTTGTTGCAACACCCTCCATCGATGATGACGCAAACAGAACGCTCCTTCACAACTCCTTTTGTATGGAACAAGTTGTGCCTCTGATTTTGCTCAACCTGTGTAACCTGCACACTCAGAACACGTTGAGCAACTAAACTTTCATACCTGTCAGCATACTCTACAGCCATGTAGTGTGTCTATTGTTCAGTATCCTCGACACCCTGTTCTTCACTTGCAATAAGAGCCAAAGTATCCCCATCATAATCACTAGCGGAAGCATATCCACCATCCTCAGTAACAATCATCACAAGCTTGGAAGGGCATTCTCTCGCATAGTGACTTCCACCCTTGCAACGATGACAAATAACCTCATGTGTTTGCCCTGTAGATGCCATGGATGAAGAAGAGCTCTGTGCAGGCCCCGAAGGTGTGCCCTTGCTGGTGGCTGGTGGCGGTGCCTGTTTCCTTGTATCTCTGTTGGAGTTGGCGGCTGAAGTAAGTCGTGTTGTAGTAGGACGTGTGGAAGTAGATGATGTACGTGGTGTCCATGATGAAGCTCGACCTGCAGAAAAATTAGTTCTCTCCATTGCTTAACGATCTTGCACTTCACGTTCAGCTTTCCAAGCAAGATGGAATAAACGAGTGATAGTGTTATACTCCCTATACTCTAGAATAGTCTGAATCTCTCTATTCAATCCACCCATAAAACGTGCAAGCATAGCTTCATTCTCCTCAAAAATACGACATCTGATCATGCCAGTTTGTAATTCCTGATAATATTCCTCTACAGAATATTTTCCTTGTCTTAAATGCTGCAAATTTTGAAGCAATTCACGTTGATAATATGGTGGAACCCAACGATTACGCATAGCAGTTTTTAAAGCAGCCCAAGTAGTAGGGATATTACATGATGTATTCTACAATGTTCAGACCACCAAACGCAAGCAAAACTGGTGAATGCACAAATGGCAGCAGCAACATGTCTATCCTCACAAAATTGTAAGCATGTAAAACATTGTTCTGTTTCTAACTCCCAAGTTAGATATATATCAGGAACATATCTACCCTCAAATGTCGGAATATTTAATTTAAGTTTAGAGAGATGGTAATGATCCGGACCTGAGGGGGTGGTGCAGCCCTACCGTTGCGAATGTAGCCATGTGGACGACCTGGTGCGTGTGGTGGTGGTTGCTCCTGGGGCTGATTTGGAGCAACCTCTCCCTCATCATCGTAATCACCATCATAATCCGCATCCTAATCAACAGTAGCAGCAGCCACAGAAGCCTCAGGAGTAGAAACGGCACCAGAATTCTGGTCTTGGTCAAGATGCACACGTCACGCTCGTCCCGCGAAATTCGTCCGCTGTTGTTGTTGCCGAGGTACGACAGGTACAACTGGTGGAGGTAGACGTGCAAGCACCTCATTAAATTTAGCATCAAGCTTGGTGTCGACCGTCTTCTCCAAACCATCTAGCTTCTCCATAGCCTCTCCAAGGCTCGTCACCAAGTCGTGCACCTGTTCACCCATCATTTGTTGAAATTTATCGTGGAGTTCCTTGTTCGTCATGCCGTCTACAAACGTGCACGACGTTGCGCCTTAGCAATCGCTAAACCAATCTCCAAGGGGCCGAATTCAGATACGAGATTGAGTCTACGTAGTTCCAAAATTTGTTTTTTTTCTTCTCTCTATTTTTTTCTCACTTTTTTTCTTTTTTCTCTCTATTTTTCTCTCACTTTTTTTTACTTTTTTTCTCTCTCTTTTTTCCTCCTTTTCCTTCTTCTTTCCAAACCAAACCGGATAAGATGTAGATTGGATCAAGTGTAGATACGAACAACCTCAAGTATGATAATAACAACGAACGATGGGGAGCACGTGATGGAAATTGATGGATGGTGGTGGGTGACAGCGGAAGGGATGATGATGCAGCGGTGGCGTGACTAGTGTGAACAGAACTCGAAACTCTAAAGGAACTAGACACTAAGACCAGCAACTCGACATGACGATGCAACCGATAATTCAACTATGCAAGTACTGAAAAGAAAAATTGCAAAGGGTCGGACTAGCTTGGACAAAGGATGAGTAGATCTAACTTTTTTCGTGGCTTTTTCTTAGACAATAGGTAAGAAAAATAAATCTAATCTAGAGATAACTGAAAATTCTCACCGAGCAACCTGAAAACTGATACCACTTGATAGAGGCGAGGGTCCTGATCTTTCGATGGGATGATAAACTATCGATTTGGTGGAGGTGACTTTGACGATCCGACTATAAACATGCACGACGTTGCGCCTTAGCAATTGCTAAACCAATCTCCAAGAGGATATTGATCACGCCGGAGCATGATCAACCTGACCACGAAGGTCTATTCCTGCAAGCAATCGAAGAACAATCAATAATATGATAGTGTAGTCTGAATATTGCGAATATAGATGAAGTATTGATAAGGATGGGGTTCCGAAAGCGGTCTTGGTCTGGTCGTTGGACACAAACGAAGTACACGAAGTTGTAATGGCTAACTTTTAACTAAACAAAACTCGAAGAAAAAGCTACTAGATTGATCTACTTATATAGGAGCAAGGGGTGGTGGCCAAGGAGGTGGGAGGACGTCCCAAGGCAGCCTAAAACTAACCCTAGGTCGTACAAGGCCCATGGGCCCAAGTGCAGTTGATGCAACACCTTTGGACTTTGATACGGGGCGCGCCCGTGTAGGTCGACCTTTTCACACATGGAGGGGGGAGAAGGGAGAAATCACAAGAGAAAACACGAACACAAGGAAGATCTCCGATCACACATCTGCTAAATCCACTCAAGCACACAAGATACAAAGATCCAAAGTCAAACAAGCGATACAAGTAGTCGATAGTCGTCTCACTCCATGGAGATGAGGTCTTGATATCCCGTGGGATCTTCCCTGGATGGGGCCTTGGCATCCAACTCGGATCTTCTCTCGAGGAGGTGGTCAACTCCGTGGGAGAAGGAGGTAGATGGAGCTATGATCAAAAATATCCAATGCTAAACATAAGCTAACCCTAGATAGAGGAGGGGGAGGTGTTTATATAGTCTTAGGCAAAAGAGGGGGATACATGGGCCAAGGCCCGCGGGCCTGTGCGCAGACAGGGTCCGGACGTCTGGACGCTATCGGACGTCCGAGGCTTCACGGCAGTCCGGACATCTGGTGTTTGTCGGACGTCTAAGGCTTCACGGCAGTCCGGACATCCGGGTCGGCCGGTCGTCCGAGGATTCAGTGCGGTAGCGGAGTGTTCGGATTTCGGGGACTTGTCGGACGTCCGAGGCTCGGTCGTCCGGAGGCTTCGGACTTCTGAGGATTCGGCTCTGATCTACTGGCGACGGATTTTCGAAGAGGGGTCGGACGTCCGGGCGCTGGGGGGTCTCGGATGTCCGAGATGCGTCGGTCGTCCGACGGCTGGGGTGTCCTGCTAGTCCTCGGGCTGGCGCCGGGTTTCAGGCGTCAGACGTCCGACGTGGTCCGGATGTCCGAGAGCTGGGGCTCGTCTGCGGCTCCTTCTTGGGGCTTCCCAGCTTGGCGTCCTCGTGGCCGCTTGCGTGTTCCTCTCCCGAGTACCTGAGTATGCAAAGGGTTTCATTGTGAGGTAGCATCCAAGTCCCGTTGATATCCAAGTTTAACTCGAAGAGGAGTGAGTTCACCTTAGCTCCAATGTCGCGTGCGCGTGCTCTTGTCATAGGACCACTTGGGGGTTGGTTTGTTGTTGTAGGTTTCATGGGGATGATGGTGGGATGCTCCGCATCATCTCGCCCCCCCCCCCCTTGGGGAAGATCCGTCCTCGGATCAAGATCTTCATCACCATGAAAAGGGGATAGATCCTTGACGTTGAAGGTGTCACTCATGTTGTACTTGTCGCGGGGGATGTCGATCTTGTAGGCATTGTTGTTGTAGCGTGCCAACACCTTGAAGGGTCCATCAGCTTGAGGAAGTAGCTTCGACTTGCATTCGTTGGGGAAGCGGTCCTTGCGAAGGTGTAGCCACACAAGATCACCGGTCTTGAACACCATGGGGTGCTTGTTGAGGTTGCGCGTGTTGGTGACGTGTTCCATTTGACGTTCGATCATGCGCCTTGTATCGTCATGCATCCGCTTGATGTAGCTTGCCCTTGCACTTGCATCCATGTTGACGCACACTTGTAGTTGTAGAGGAAGGATGTCCAATGGGGACAAAGGGTTGAAGCCGTAAACCACTTCGAAAGGTGACTTGCCAGTGGTGGAGTGGCTTGCGCGATTATAGGCGTACTCGGTGATGGGGAGGCATTCTTCCCATTCCTTGATGTTCTTCTTGATCAACACGCGTAGGAGAGTAGATAGCGTCTAGTTCATCACCTCCGTTTGGCCATCGGTTTGCGGATGATAGGTCGAAGAGAATAGAAGCTTGATTCCAAGCTTGGTGCATAGTGATACAGGGCACGCCCGTGTGCATCGATCTTTCACAAATTGGAGGTGGATTTGTGAATGAACACGAAGAACACGAGGGGAAAATCACAAGAGAAACACTCAAAACAAGTCCAATCACACATCCACTGTGCTCACATCCACACAAGATCCACAAGGGTACAAGAACAACAAAGGGAAAGGGGATACATGGTAGAGTTCATCCCAAATCCTATAGGGATATGGGGCCTTGAATCCACTAGGGATCTTCCCACGCAAGGGGGGCTTGACATCCACTAAGGATCTTCTCTCATAGAGGCATCTACTCCATGGGAGAGGTAGTGGAAGGAGCAAAGGCTCATCTATCTATGAGCTAAATCATTGCTAACCCTAGGAAGGAGGGAGGGGGAGAGTATATATAGTCTTGGCCACGAAGGGGTAAGTGGAGAAGGGATACAAGGCCCAAGGCCCGCGGTTGCACACAGGCAGGTGCCGGACGTCCGAAGGACGTCGGTCGTCCCGAGGCTCGGATGGGTCCGGACGTCCGGAGCGTGTCGGTCCGAGGTACGGTCGTCCGGAGGGCGTCAGGTTTCCGTAGATTCAACGCGGGTAGCTTGGCTCCGGATTTCTGGAGGGCGTCGATCATCCGGGCGCTGGAGATTTCGGACATCCGGACGCTGGAGCTTCTGCTCGTATTCTGGCTAGGCTGGACTCGAGGCGTCGGACGTCCGGAATACGTCGGACGTCCGGAAGACGTCGGACGTCCGGAAGCTGTAGACTCCGCAGCACCGTCTTCTTCCGTCTTCGCTTCCACGCTTCCCTCGCGGATGGTGTAGGTGTACACTTGCACTCGCACTCCTACTCATTCTCCATGATGCTTCGACAATACCGCATGCACACGAGAGGAGTGTCAGGTAGTATACCATCCTCGAAGGGGTCAAGTGAACACGTGTAAAGGAGATGATTCACCTTTATGTATGTGAAGTAGATGTCGCACGTGTCACTTGCAAAAGGGGCTCTTGCCATGGTGATGTCTGTAGGATGCTCCGCATCACAAAGGGTCTTCCAAAAGTAGCTTAGGAACTTGACGTCGTGATCCGAGACAATGGTCTTGGGAACGCCATGTAGTTGCAAGATGTCCCTACAAAAGAGATTTGCAACATGTGAAGTATCGTCTATCTTGTGACATGGAATGAAATGAGCCATTTTGGAAAAGCGGTCCATAATGACAAAAACGGAGTCATGGTCATTTTTAGTTCGTGGTAAACCAAGCACAAAATCCATACTAATGTCTTCCCAAGGTTGGAAAGGTATAGGAAGAGGCATATAAAGACCATGGGATTGAGCTTTAGACTTAGCTTTGCGGCATGTAGAGCATCGGTTGGTGAAGCGTGCAACATCACAAAACATCTTTGGCCAATAGTACTTGTTGGATAGTGTGGCATACGTCTTGTCGCGTCCATAGTGACCCATAAGTCCCCCACCGTGAGCCTCTTGCAAAAGCAACAAACGAAGAGAAGACTCGGGTATACAAAGTTTGTTAGCACGCATAAGATAGCCATCTTTCATATAGTAGTTCTCCCAACAAGGTTTCACTTGGCACTTAGCATATGGTGTAGCAAAGGAAACATCATGATCATACAAATCTTTGATATTCTCAAAACCAATAACATTTAATTCAAGTTGAGTAACTAGCATGCATTTGCGGGAAAGAGCATCCGCCACAACGTTTTCTTTACCCTTAATGTATTTGATTACATAAGGAAAAGACTCAATAAATTCACTCCATTTGGCATGTCGTTTGTTCAACTTAGTTTAACCCTTAAGGTACGTGAGGGTTTCATGATCAGTATGAATGACAAACTCCTGAGGTCGCAAATAATGTTCCCACACATGTAAAACTCTCACCAAAGCATACAATTATTTGTCATAAATGGGATAGTTAAGTTGAGCGCCGGAAAGTTTCTCGCTAAAGTACGCTATTGGCGCTTCTCTTGCATAAGCACACCACCTATTCCATTACCACTAGCGTCACAATGCACTTCAAATGTTTTATCAAAGTTGGGCAAAGCAAGCAAAGGTGCATGAGTGAGCAAATTTTTAAGTTCATGAAATGCGGTGTCTTGGGAAGGAACCCAAATAAATGGTGCATTCTTCTTGCTCAAAGCACGGACAGGAGATGCAATAGTGCTAAAGTCCTTGACAAAACGTCGATAGAAACCGGCTAGTCCTACGAAACTACGCACTTGTTGAAAATTTGTTGGTGTAGGCCAAGTTTTAATAGCATCAATTTTAGTTTCATCTACATGAACGCCCTTAGAAGATACTACAAATCCTAGGAAAATGACCTTGTCAACACCAAAAGAGCAGGGTCCGACTACGGACAAAATCAAACGATAAAAGTGAGATCCATCCTTGCTAATCCTAGGTTGCCGGCATGGAACCCATCCTATGATCAATGAAGAAGAAGAACTCCAAATCAAACAAGCATCGCTCTCACGTCAAAGCATCGCATTACCTGTACATGCAACTGTTTTTGTAGTAATCTGTGAGACGCAGGGACTCAGCAATCTCATTTCCAATGGTATCAAGACTAGCAAAACTTAATGGGTGAGGTATGGTTAAGTGGTGAGGCTGCAGCAAGCACTAAGCATTTATTTGAGTGGCTAACTTACGAGTACAAGAATAAGAAGAGTGACCTACGCATAACGGACGTGAACTAGTAATGATCAAGAAGTGATCCTGAACACCTACTTATGAGTCAAACATGACCCCATCATGTCCTCTTTCCGAACTCCCTCGAAAAGAGACGGTCACGGTTACGCACACGGTTGGTGTATTTTAATTTAGGTTTACTTCAAGTTTTCTATTACCGGATATTATAAAATTTCCAAGTTGCCACATAACCGCGGGCACGGCTCTCAGAAAGATTTAACCCTGCAGGGGTGCTCCAACTCATCCATCACAAACTAACCACAAGCTGCTCCGGAAAACCTCAACCTCGAGATAGCCCAAAGTATCCTCGAAATCCCGGTGCACAAGACATTCGAGAAAGGTAAAACAAATCCAGCAAGGCCGCCCGGCAAGCCAGATCCTGATAGGAGCCGCGTGTATCTCGTTCTCAGGGCACTACCAGATAGGAAAGCCCACGAGTAAAACCAAACCACGAGTTTTCCCGCGGTGGCCCCGCAGTCTGCTCGTTTGGACCAACACTCATGAGGAGCACTGGCCCGGGTTGTTGATTAAATTATTCGCGGGTGTCAGTGGGTTCCTATGCAATTTTATTAGTTATTAGGCAAATGTAGTGCCAATGTTGGGCCTTGCCAGAAGAGTTTTATCCCAAAACGAATTATCAAGGGGGTCCCCATAACAACCCCAAGCATGTTAGGAGCGCTCAATATGGAACATAACATCTGTACTCGGAAACTAAGGCGGCAAGAGTGGAACAAAACACCAAGGAAAAGGCCGAGACTTCCACCCTTTACCAAGTGTATAGGTGCATTAAATTAAATAGCGTGTGATATCCCAAAGATATCCATGTTATCACATGGAATAACCTGCACCTGCAACTAGCAACGCTATAAGAGGGGGCTGAGCAAGCGATAACATAGCCAAACAACGGTTTGCTGGGAAGGTGGAGGGTTAGAGTCTATCATGGCATTTTGGGAGGCTTGACAAACAAGTGGTAGGTAGCGAGACATAGCGATAAAATGAGACAACTAGCATAGCAATGATAGTAGTGGTATCCAGGGAAATGGTCATCTTGCCTGAAATCCTGCTTGGAAGATGAACGAATCCGTCGAGTAGACGAACTAACGTAGTCGAACGAATCCTCACACTCCGAATCAGTTTCGAAACTCTATCGAGAAGAAGCAATCCGGAAACAAACAAATGACACATTAAACACCACAACATATTCATGACATGATGCGCAAACAATGATGATGCATGTCAGGTTTAAATATGCAAGGCATGGCAAAGCACAACAATCGACTAATACACATTAAGAGAAGTTCAATATGCAACGAGTTGTATATTGACGAAACTCCACATTTGAGTTATTTAGTTCACTCTCGTTTAGGTACTCATCAATATTAGATGTTTTTTAACATGCGTGGTCATGGCATAAAGTGAAGATGGAATTAAAGCAATTTTAAATGGAGAAGGAGAACATACATATAACAAAATAATAACTCTCCATGTTACGAGAAATGCGGTTAATGTTGTTTAACTAAACAATCATTTTAAATGTTGTTCATCATGGTAAGAGGTGAAGCATACACAACTACATCATTTAGGCATTTTAAATGAGGCCGGAAACAACATATAGCATTTCTGAAACGACCCCACGTGCAAATTATGAATTTGGTCCAAATCTGTACTAAACATATTTTTAAGTTGTTAAACAGGAAAATAAAGTGTGCCATGTGATTCTACACATCTTTCTAGTCAAGTTTCATATGTGGAACATTTTAATCGGAGCTACGGTTATTTGGTTGTGAGAGGAACCGATTTAACATGGTATTTTGAAAATTAAAGCAAACAGCAAGTTTAAGAATTTTAAACATGGTTGAAAGTTGGATATGATGAATCTACACAAAATTCTGAACATTCTACATATATAAAGTTTTTGCATGTGATGCACGGTTGGTGAGTTATTAAATGCATGAACTTTAGGGGTTATTGTGTAAAACTGGCGTTCTCTGGATAATTAGATAAATTTGCTAGACAAAAAAAAACGAATCAGGCTGAATCTGGACTAATAGGCCGAACAGGACTAGGCATCATATAGCAATATGGCGCACGGGCGCAATATAGATGCACAGGGGGCTGGACAGTGGGCTCACCCAAAGGCAACATGGGTCGGCTGCTGGACAAAGGAGGCTAGGCCTGCGGGAGGAGCTAGGTTGCGGAGCGCGCTGGATCTAGGCGCTGGCGTCGGCAGATCCGGGCCCGGGAGGGCTCTGGATGGGCTTCGGCGGGCCTGTGCGATAGGTGGGAGGTGGAGCTGGTGGCTGGGTGGCGGCTGTTGGTTGGAGGCGTGCGAAAAATGAGGCGGGGCTCTAGGGTTTCCAGTTTGGGCAGGGTAGGGTGTCCATTTATAGACAGGGGGTCTAGGGTTAGGGATTTTTGCAACGTTTCGAGCCGTTCAATCGCAATATGACGGCTCCAGTCGCGGAGTAGGCTAGGTGGGTTGTGTTGGGCTGTGTAGAGGGGGTTGGGCCAAAAAGTGAGGGAAGTGTGAGGCCCGTGACAGAGTTTTTGAAACACCAAAATGTCTGCTAATTTAACCGATGACGGTGCCGCTACAGTTGGTCCGAATGCGACGAAATTTGGCAGGCGGTCTACCTACATTATATTAAGACCGCACGCCAACTTTCAACCCATTCCAAAAACGTTTTATACGCTCTTTTAAAAATCATATTTTACGATGCCGCGGGCGCGGGCGTGTGTGGTTTGTCTCGAAACGGTCAACGACGAGAACGAGAAGAACTGGCAACTACGAACGGATGCAAGTTTCGAAAAATGATGGCGGCGGAGTGCCAATGCTATGCAGATGATGCGGATGATGCGATGATGAATGCGGCAAACAAATAAATCACACGGCGACACTCGAAATAACTGGAAGGCATCTAGAGCGTCAGTCTCGGGCTATTACATGATGTAGACAAAGTAAATCCAATTAATCTGAATAAACCCCATTGTTGTAACCCTTAGTGGTAGCAATACAAATATGTGTCTTGTCCCCTACTTTGCTACCGGAATATAGAGCACCGCAAGATTGAACCCACTACAACGCACATCTTCCACTGAATATAAACCAATCTATTTGGCCAAACTAAACCGATATATCAGAGAGAATTACGAAGTTATAATAATCATGCAAATAAGAATTCAGAGGAGACTCAAATCTTTTTTATGAATAATCTGAACATAAACCCACAATTCATCGGATCCCAACAAACACACCGCAAAGATTGATTACATAAGATAGATCACCGTGGGAATCGCGGTGATCATGGCAGCAAAGAACATAGAGAGAGAGCCATCTAGGTACTAACTACGGACCCGTAGGTTTGTGGTGAACTAATCACACATCACCATGGGAGCAGCAAGGTTGATGTAGAGGCCCTCCGTGAACGATCCCCCTCAGGCAAGGCACCGGAACAGGGCTCCAGATGGTCACACGGCGGAACGGAGACTTGCGGCAGCGAAAAAAGTGTTTCGGGAGGCTCTCTAGGGTTTTTGGAATTAATAAGAATTTATAGGCGAGCGAACAACGCCAGAGGGCCGGGGAGGTGGCCCCAAGCCATCATGGCGCAGCCACCCCCTGGGCGCGCCCTGTTGGCCTGGGGGCACCTCGTGTGGCCCTGGTCTACCTCCGAAGCTTCCAGGTCCTTATTTTGTCTACAAAAAATCATCAAAAAGTTTCGGCGTATTTGGACTTCGTTTGGTATGGTATTCCTGAAAAGCCAAAAATATGCAGAAAACAACAACTGGCACTTGGCACTGGGTTAATAGGTTAGTGCTAAAAAATAATATGAATCAGCAAATAAATGCCCAAAAAGTATCCTAGAATGGTAATATTATAGCATGAAACAATCAAAAATTATAGATACGTTGGAGTCGTATCACATATCTTGCAAGCCAAATCATGCTACTGATTTGTTCACCAAGTCTCTACCAACTTGTATATTCCGGAAATATGTTCATGGAATTGGTTTGTGATGGCTTCGGAATTTGCGAGAATCAGGGGGAGTATCTTCCTGAAAATTGTTCATGTTCAAAGCATCATATTATACTCTTTTTCCCTTCATGAGTTTACTTTACACGTTCTCATAAAGGTTTTTAATGAGGTAATATCAACATGAGATCATATATCATACTTTCTGTTTTCCCCATCGGGGTTTTTAGGAAAGTATATATGACATGTTTATTGTCCTCTAAACTCGTATTGAGTTAAAAGAGACAATAACCATTATATGTTGCATCATTTTCTCCTTATTTTTTCCACTGGGTTTGAAGGAGTTTTAGCAGCATATCCTACACTCCTCACGTTTTTTCCGCGGGGTTTTTGGAGGAGACTTAATCAAGATGATGAGTCCATATGCAGTCAAGCGGTGGGGGAGTGTTAAGAATAATTAACCATAGTTAATTATGGGATAATCCCCACCCTTGCCGCATGGGTAGTTCCAACCGTCAGAGTGGTTTTCACCCTGGAGCGTTGCATCCTTTTGAGGCAACCTTTCCGGAACAGCCGCCTCCTTTGGAGACACCTGTTGACATTGTATATAAACTCATATCATCTATCAATAAAGGGTCACTTGAATCATTTGATTTCTTACACCAACAAATTACATCAGATGGATCACCATCTTTCAGAAGACGAGCATCTGTGAGAAGCAAGGAAGAGAAAACCATCTACCTACTGTTATAGACCCATAGTCCAAAGAAACTACTCACAGATGATAATGGTGGCCTTCAAGTTGATGGAGATGGCTGTCGTGAAGCATTCCCCCTCCGGCAAAGTTCCAGAAAAGGCCTTCAGATTGGATCATCACAAAACAGAGATGTGAGGCGACAGATAGGGTTGAAAAATCCTCAAAAGTTTCAAATATATATAGAAACACAGGGACCAAGAGGCGGTAAATCGAAGCACCAGGGGGACACGCGGTCCCACCATAAGCCCCCTGACCGCGTGGAGGGGGCGCATGGGGCATGTGGGTGGCCCCCGGCCTATGTAGGTTGTCACCGGAACCTTCTGGGTGTAAATCTTTCACTGATTGTTTTTTAGATTTTTGAGTCCAATATTTTTGTTTTTTTCTTAAAATCCAAAAACATGCATAAAACAGTAACTGACATTGAGGAGTGAGTTAATAAGTAAGTCCAAAAAATAATATAAATTGGGGTCAAAACTATGCCAAAGGATATAAATATGGCATAAAAACTCAAAAATTATAGATACATTTGAGACATATCAGAAACTTAACGTCGTCTATTATGCTAGCAGGAGCTTGGATGAAATCCAGAAGCATTAAATTGAGAAAGAATTACTAGTTGTTGTCTTTGTTTGTGATAAATTTAGATCTATCATTAACTCCAAAGTGACAATTCACACGGACTATCGAGCTTTACAATATCTTCTCACAAAGAAGGATATTAAGCTTTGATTCATCTGATGGATGTTATTACTTCAAGAACTTGAGCTACAGATCATAGATAGAAGAGGTGAAGACAATCTAGTGGCACGTCATTTGTCAAGAATGATGAGGATATCCTGCGACCATATTTCAATAAATGATTCATTACCATTTGAAAGATTAGCAACAATTAAGAAATAGTATCATGGCTTGTTGATTATGCTAACTTTCTTGTAGAAAAATATATGCCTCCGGACATGAATTATAATCAGAAGAAGAAATTCTTTAGTGAAATGAAATATTACTTTTGGGATGGCTCATTCTTCCATCGACATGGTGCGGATGGTATGATTTTGCCGTGTGTAACATGAGGTAAATATCGTTCTTCATGAATGTCAGCCGTATGCAGCACATCACATAGGCAATCGCATCACCGTAAAGGTACTTCACTCGGGATTTTATTGGCCGACTCTATTCAAAGATATGCACATGTATGTCAAAAATTATGATGCTTGTCAACGCGCATGTAATATAGGTAGGAGACAAGAAATGCCCGTGATTATAATTTTGTTTGTGACCCTTTTTATGGAGGCCGGACTATTTGAGTCCATTCCAAGCTCAGATGGACATACTCATATTATTGTGGTTGTAGACTATGCTACAAGCGAGGGGAGGCAATCTCGACTCATTATGTCGATTCAACAAATACTATAAAGATGATCAAAGATATCATCTTTCCCATGTTTCGAGTACCTAAAATTCTTATAACAAACGGTGGATCTCATTTTATACAAGGTGTCTTTAGAAGGATCCTCCACAAGTATGGCATTACCCACCGGGTTGGATCGCCCTATCATCCACAAATAAGTGGGCAAGTGGAGTTGCCTAACCATGAGATTAAGACAATACTTTAGAACATGGTGCAGAAATCAAGAACTGATTGGGGGCACAAGCTAGGTAACACACTTTGGGCTTACTGTGTCGCCTACAAAAATCATATGGATATGACATCATGTGGGTAAGGCTTGCCATTTACCTTTAGAGACAAAGCATAAAGCCTTTTTTGGCCATTAAGAATTATTTGATCTTAAAGAAGCATGTCAAGTATGCATGTTCTAGATGAATTTATAAATGAGGCTTATGAAAGTCTTTTCAAAGAGGAAGTTAAGACATGGCATGATAGAAAGATCATGAACCAGGGGTTTCCTGTCGGAGATAAGGTACTCATATTTAACTTTCATCTTCAGGTGGTTACGGGTAAGCTTAAATCCAGCTGGGAATGACCTTACAAAATTGAAGAAGTATATAACTCTGGAGCCATAAGATTGAAGGGAGAAAATAACACGCCTTGGCTAGTGAATAGACAACGCCTAAAGCTTTACATAGCCAACAAGCAAGAAGAAAATGAGGCAATAAACCTTATAACGCCCGAGGAAGCAATGTCACACAAGACCGTAGGTCCTAACTCTCTCAAATTGTATCTTGAATAAAAACTTAGTATGAAGTTTATAGATTAGGTTAAAATTTCAATAGAAAGTTGTTAGTACTTTATTTTGTCAAGTGGAATTTTTGTAGTCAAGACCTATGGAATTTTTGCCTTTTGGATGTGCTGGAACTAACCTCGTAGGAAAGGGAGGAGAAACCCTAAAGAAATTTCAAAGAAAAAGAGCTCAAGGTGATCGACGACCAAAGGTACAAGCACTACTGCTCGTACTTGCAGTCCTACCGAAAGGAGGAGGCAACACCAACAAGTCCAGGACGTTTAATGTTCGTACCACACCAAGACAAAAGTGACATCAGGTCCTGATTTTCAAGATGGTGCAAGGTACGAGCGCGGTCACTCGTACCATCGCTCGTACCCTTCACCAACTCGCTGGCGGGTTTGGAAAAAAAGAGCTCATGATGACCATTGGTATGAGCGTATGTACGACTGTACACGCTCGTACCATCGGTCATCGATTGACAACCTTACTCTTTCCATATTTTCCTTCAATTTCTTTGTAACTCTTTCTCCAAGATTGATCTCGAGATTAGTAGAGTTTCTAACCACTATATAAGCCCACGGGTTACGTCCTTGGCTCCTAATCAATCTAATCTCTAGCCTCCGTTGGATGCCACCTCTCCACTAAACTTTGTTCTATAGGATGAAGAAGTTATCCACTGTCATGACCAACAGATCTTCCTCAACCTCTTTCTCCACCAATATAATCCTTTCTCTTAACTTGGAAGAGATCATCCCGACGAGGTGGGAAGAACTATGGAAGATGAGCATCAAGGAGGCACCGATAAAGGTGGAACCCAAGGAGGAGGAGATGAACAAGAGTATCCTTCAAATCCTTATCAGTTTAACATCCAAGGATCTATTTGCTCTATTTCTTTGAGACCAGAACCACATGAGCGCGAGAAGAAAGCACCGACCCCTGATGAGATAACGGAAAAGATCAAGGAACCTGAAAAGGTCGATAAAGCATGTGTTGATACTATTGGTGAGGGGATACATTCTTATTAGATGAGGAGCATGGACATTGAGGCAAGTGTCCTCTTCCATAAGATAGCCGTCCTACCCTAATTGATCTTATTTTCAAGCACTCTATGCAGATTGAATTTTTGATAATGGTGGTCCACGATCATTTGAAAGCAATTACAGGCATGGCATATCGCTTCAAGTTTATCGCCACCACATGTGTTTGGAGAGGATAATGAGCTCAACGGGGATACTAACGAGGAGACACGAGTTGAGCCCAAGCAAAACTAGGTACAAGGATCTCGGCATCATTGTAAGCTTGCAGGAGATCTTGCCTTGTATCTTTATTTTCACGCATTTATTCTCTGCAAGTTGAGACTAGCTCGCCTTTTTTTTCCTCAAGGAAGTTGAACTATTGAGTCCTTTTTAACGAGGAAAGAATATCTTCAGATGAGTAAGGGATATTCTTGTTTTGTAGTACATGAGATGATGATAGGACATGCTTTGATCCAAAAAAATATGAGATGATGATAGGACATTCTTTGGTCCAAAAAATATGAGATGATGATAGGCCATGAGCATTAGGGCATGGTCACCCCCGTGATGATTATAAGTCTTCCACATCTTTGGTTAGAGAAGGAAAAAAAAACACATGTGATCGCTTATTCAAATTTCAATTGCAATAATAAAAAAAGTTTTAATAAAGTGGTTTGAGACATAAAGTCCAACCAAGTTGACTATATAAGAGCAAGAGAAGGGAAAACCTCCGGGGAAAAAGCTTCTGTGAACCAAATCTTAAATAAGTATGTTTAGCCTACATGTCACATGAAAAAGTAAGTGTAAGATGGGTGAATAAACATGCTTCCCGAGAAAAGGTGACAATTGATATGCAAGTATTTTGATAAAGTTGAGGTCCCCTTGCTATTTGTTCGGTTTCACCAGTAATTAAATCAAATCTTATATATTCACAAACACGTTAGTCCATTGACCAGTTTTTCATTAATCATCCAAAACCCACACATGGAACACTATATTCTCTTACAAGACTTTATTTACAGATTTGGTATTTTACATGTGCAATACTTATGCTTTATATATAAAGTACAGGTTTTTGTGAATTGGGGTAACTTTTTGTATTGTCTAATCAGTGTTGGAACTTTGTGGAGAAGTTAAAGTACTTTTTGATAATGTGACAGTAAACAAAAACTTTCTAAACACATGATCAAACTTTGGTCATGGGTAAAAATGGAGACTACAGTGTATGGTGTTTGCCATGGTGTACCATAATGGAAAGGTTCAAAATTCAGAACTGAAAACTTTGTAAACATTCAGAATTTTATGGGAAAAACTACGCTCTTTGTTACATGAAATATGGCGGTATGGTACCTTGTTAATTTCCAATAATTAAAACTGGTGCCAATTATATAATCACAACAGTTCATAGGATGGCGCCTCTCTAGTTTGAATTTCAAACAAAAAGGCAAAAGGAAACGGCCACCCGCACCCTCCCTCGCTGCCACCTCCTGTGCCAAATCTACAGATGGATGCCTGACACGGCATCCACCCAACACACGAAAAGTTTACTCTAATACTTGTCCCCATCCTTACTGTTCACTGTTTATACTCTTGATATTCCTTCCTTTCAGGTACTTACTTCAAGGGCTATTCCACTTAAAAGAATCGTGTTGTATCATACAACATGAGTCACGCCATACAGGAAGCTGACCGTGTTACTTGCAGATGTTTAGGTTTGTAATCTATCCAGATTCATCTCACATATGGTCACATAAAACTAATATTCATGTTATACCAACAAAACCAAGCAAACATCAGGTATATAGAAGATTCGGTTTCCATATGAACAATCACACATGGCTAAATAATAGAATAAAGCTGATATGAAGCTTCCTCGCTTGCAGAATTATATCCACATCAATTATGTGGGCTTAGCTTACCTCTCCATCTTGCACGACCTCTATGGACTAGCCTACCTCCATCAGCATCATGAGCTCCTCTTAGCGAATTAACTGCAACAACTTAGGTGTGTAACCATCTGCTACTAAAAAAGAAGAGGCTTGCAGCACTTTCAATTTTATGGACACTGACGGCTACTCTCAGCTAGGAGCAAAATACAGTACTAAAAAGGTCAATTAAGTTAACCAGCAATGGATGCTTGCATGCTTCTTGGGACAAACACAATGTTCCGGAGTTCATCAAATGAGTAATGCCATGTCATGATGCCTACTAACTGTGCTCCTTCATGAACATGCATGATAAATAATGATATGAACCATCCCAACATCCCTCAACACTGAATTGTCAGCAAGCCAAATAAATCGGTTATACTATTACAGCATGTCCAGATCATAATGTGGCAATGCCATGACCACATGAAATGTTGCAACTGCACACTGAAAAAAGTACATAACACTACAAAATATTCATGACAGATGCCAAATGCATGTCTAGGAGACATTCAGAGTGGCCTTCTCAAACTACAATAGCTAATTTAAAGAAGTTGACACCGCCAACAATGAAATAGTGACAATGCAATGTCTACCAGATGATGATGATATCTCAGAAACTCCACTTAATGAAGATGATGATCATGCCCCAGAAACTCCACCCAATGAAGATGCTGATGCCGCACACGACGAGAACAGATTTGGCTAAAACAATGCAGATGATAATTCAAGATGTCATGCTAAAGTTCAAGATACATCCCCTCAAGCAGGAGCTCCATTCAGAGTGCTGACCATGCCACCAACTAAATCCTTCCTTCGCCCAAAGGGATTTTTTGAAAACGTTCAAACGTTAAGGAGTACAAAAAGGTCACTATGAACCATATAGAGACAAGCAAATGAAGGCACAATACAGCAAGCTAATGCAAAGCAATCATAACAATGATTAATTAACAAACTCAAGTTAAGTACTTGATACATGAAACTAAATTATAAACTAATAAAGGATATTGGATTCGCATTCCACCGCGACCAGAACTAGGAACAACAGCACCCTGTAAAGTATGGTGCACAGCAGAAGCAGCGCTCACATCCTGCAAATCGCAGAAGTTTGAGAGATAAGAAAATAATAGTGGCATGCACATAAATAATTAAACCATCACAACCACTTACATCAAACTCAATAAAACAGACGGTGTTCCTGTCTTGACGCAACACTTTCATTTGTTTGAAACCAGGTTGTCTGTCATTTTTAGAAAAATACCAGATGTGGTTAGAGCCACAACTGAAACCAAAGTGGGCTTCAGCAATGCACCCGATAAGCAAACTAATATCCACTTGAATTTTATACTTGAAAGGGTTGATTCTTACACACTGAAGAGGCCCCGCAATTCCTCTTCAACAACAGTTTCTACAAGATTTCCAATGAAAAGGGTATTACAGGGAGGGTTATCTTTCATGTTCTGCAAAAGCAAATTAGAAGGTTCAATCAACAATCTTATCTTCCAAAATCTTGAACAGTGTAAAATAGACTCAGATACATATTCTATTCAAGTACTGCAGTACATTTCGCATTTATCCCATGTGGCACCTGGTCCATTCATCAAGTATCTAACGATCTTGATTTGAAATTCCCTATGCCGACTAGATTGGCAATCACCAGAGACATTGCCAAGTCAGATTCATCTACAGAGAAGTATCATATGATGTAATAGCACCTTTGTCTTTAATGAACTATTCAAAACTGAAGAGCTTTATCCCAACTGTCATTTCAATAGACCTAAATAATTTGTAAGTGACAAAGAAGACACTAAAATATACCGGCACACATAAATAGGTCACGACAAGATATAAGAACATGGAGTAGCAATATGTTAAATTCACCAAACAAATGTCGATAACGTGCGAGACTATCATGAAATATCTTAATAGTATTTCAAAACGCAAGTCCATACGCCATTTGTAAATGTTCATTCAATTCTCGTGACAGTTCAACTTTCCCTACAAGTCTCAGACCAATGCAAGGGATTCAGTATTAATAAGATCAAGTGGGTATAGGAGATTCCAGGAAACATGAACTATATAAGTCCATTAAAATCTTAGAAGGTACTCAAGTGCATTGTTTTTAAGGCATCCCTAAGAGAGGAGCTCTCTCTATTCTCTTCTTCCTCTCTGGCGGCTGACGACTGGCTCCTCCACAGTCCCAGCAGCGCAACAACCTTCTTTACCTCCAGACAGAATGTGACTCTCGGTCTCTATCCCCTGCCCTCTTGTGCACTTGTGCTCCTTTGATTGAGGAATTCCTGGTGCTCTGCTTTGATTTTTGACTCTGGTTTGTAGTTGTGTGCTTTGATTAGTGCTATGCTGTGATTTATTGTGCTATGCATATGCTCTGCCATGTCTAAGGCACCGCCTCGCCTTATGCTTTAAGTGCTTAAAAGTAAGTATTGTGTAGTACTGCAGACATTGTTTTTAAGGCTCCCCCCCCCCCCCCCCTCCCGCCTAAGCGCTAAGGCATAAGGCAAGGCGACACCTTGAAAGTTCTGGAGAGGAGGAGGGGGCAAGGAGAGGAGCCCCATGCCTTGCTGGTTGCTGCTGCCTGCTGTCCTGGAGAGGAGGAGGATCTGCGGGAGAGTTGAGAAGCTGCAGGAGAGGAACGCGAGGAGGATCTGCCAGAGAGGAGGGGGAGGATCTGCCAGAGAGGAGGGTGAGGATCTGCCAGAGAGGAGGGGGGGGATCTGCCTGAGAGGAGGGGGAGAAGCTGTCGGAGAGGAGGGAGAGAAGCTGCCGGAGAGGAGGGGGAAGAGGGGGGAGCCATACCTTGCTGGTTGCTGTTGTGGCCTATGCTGAGAGGAGAGGAGGAGAGGAACAGGGTGCATGAGATTGGGGGACGAGCTGCTGGAGAGCTGCCAGAGAGGAGGGGGAGAGGCTGCCGGAGAGGAGGAGGATCTGTAATTTGCTCTAGCCGCCGCCAAATCTCCAGAGATCAGAGACCCCTCTCCCTATCGTGCTGGATCTGGTTTGCTCTGTTTGTTTGGATTCTTTCTATCCCCCCTCGTACCTGTTACCACGCGAGGGGATCTTTCCCGCTCTGTGTTCCCACGTGAGGGGGGTTTTCCCGCATGAACCTCTCTTTCCCCTGCCTGAGGCGTCTGCTTTTGCCTAAGGCGAGCAGGAGGACGCCTAGACGGACGATCTGGATACTAAAGACTAAGGCGGACACCTTACTCTAGTTTGTAAGGCAAGCTCGACGCCTTGGCACCTGGGAGCGCTCTAACGCCTAAGCAACGCCCTAGGGACGCCTTAAAAACAATGACTGCAGGGACATGAGCCATGATTATCTGACTATTCTATGCAAGAAACAATATGTCTTCTTATGCAAAAAAGCAAACTATAGAGATTTAAGTAATTTATAACTATACCAATATAAAAAGACCCTAAGGGGTAGATCCAACTAATCTCGGCCATCAAATCATGCCAATCCAACGACCTAAATTACTCCAACGGTGAGCAAACATGTTTAGCATGCAATTAATATATCATACCAAATATCAACGTCAACACTAATCACATTTAACGCACAAATAATATCCTGCCTAATATGTGCGTGCAATTAATATACTGCCTAATATTTGTTACAGTACATGTGGATTGCACTAGCCCTTTCCATCAGTTCGGACTTTTGGTTGCGTTGGCTAGTGCATGAAGCTTAACATGGTATCGGAGCTAAGGTCTTGAGTTCAAGTCCTGGCTTTCGCAATTTATTTAAAAATTTGCTGGTAGCCCCCCTTTGTGTCCACGTAGAGGCCAATTGAGTCATACGTGAGTTTCGCGCGCCGTCGCTCTCTTCCGGTTGCACGTGTTGACTTGTCTTCCCCGTCACACGTGAGAGGCGGTGTTACAGTATATGTGGATTGCACTAGCCCTTTCCATCAGTTCGGACTTTTGGTTGCGTTGGCTAGTGCATGAAGCTTAACAATATTAACATGCATTATACGTATAGATTTACTAGTGGACACAAAAAAACAAGTATAATGATGAGAAGCAGCAAAATTATTAGGTCAGCGTACATGCTACCGCATATTAATAGACCTTTTCAAAATAGGGTGACAAAAAAGTCACAATCCATGATAAACTAAATATCATGGAAAATGCATATAGAGTGTGTTTGGTACTTTGGTTTTAGCACAAGTCTCACTCGCCAGAAATTTGGCTAGCCAACTTTGGCCATGGTTTTCCTTGCCCATGGTTTGGCCGATGTTGGCAAGAAAAATGAACTAGAGTGGGCAAAGGAGCATGGGCATGGCAAAATATTGAACGATGCAAACAAACACAAAAGGTTGTGGTCATGGCCAAAAAATCGGTAAACTATATTTTGAATACAGACCAAACAATCGCCTAAATCCAAAATGATTACCTGCACAGGAGCATATGCTGTTGGGCCTGGCACAGGAGGAGGTGAAGCTATTGGTACCGGCGGCACAGGATAGCCAGCATAAGGATTATAAGGAGGTGGAGCTGCCATATAACTGAAGAACACCCAAAAACAACCATTATAGAAGACCAAAAACAATCATTATGGAAGACTGATGAACGTATATAATCAGTTGGCAGAAAGAGCATAAACATACAAAAATTACCCTGCAGTTCCCCACATGGAAACAGCTGGTGGGGGTGGGTGGAATGGAGGAGGAGCATACGGAGAATGAGTATAGTCTCCACCAGTTCGCAAGCGTTTACTTTGGTCGATAGCATTTGCATCAGCTCCCACACCTAACATAGGTTTTAAATTGTTTCAACTTTCAACATGTTATTCATATGCAAATACCAAAACCTAGCAGTTGGTGTAACTAACAATTGAAAAAGATAGAATGGACTGCGATGATATCACATTTCTAGCTAAGCTTTAGCATCGAGGTTTAGCCGTGCAATCAGAAACTTCCAAAATCCAACCACCTTATTAGGTACACAATTCAAAGTCTGTTCCCATTAAAAAAACATGCAAATGGACATATCAAATTGGTATAGTACATTGAAGCTCCAACAGGCTCTGTGAGTTCTTTCTTCCATGATGAACTGTCAGCACCAGTCCTACATTATATCGTTCCTGCTTTTTTAGCCGGGAAAGACCGAGGAGAAAGAGGACTCAGCAGCAAGAGGCTTGTACCATGAGAGGAGCACGGAGGTCAAGTAGCTTCAAATAATAGGTCGCAATATTATGTGTAGCAACATGAATAAGAAAAGACACAACAGGCATAACTTTTAAGAAGTAGTGATCTAAACGCTCTTATATTAGTTTACGGAGGGAGTAGTTGCCTGCAAGTGGCCACAATTCATCATTAGTTAGCATTTCGTTTAGGTTTTGACAGATGACGGGCAGAGTCGTCTTCCACCACACAGCCGTAGGAAATAATTCTTGTATGCCAGCACGCAAAGCATCGCTAGTTAGCTCCCACTCTACATTTAAACCACGGTTAACACATAACGCTAGCTCAAATTCACCCTATAGACTCTGCAACCCAAAAAGAGTATTTCTCCATCTAATGATCGACACATTATGCAACAGCGAGAAGAAAGAGTGAAAGAGGCATGGACAAAACGCACCTCTTTTGATGAATAGGTTCTTCTTGGCCATCTCGATGTGCAGCGCCGACTTGGTTTCCGCATCGAAGACCAGATCCTGCAGACAGAACCTCCGGTCACATCCATCCAATAAAAAGAAATGCACGGCATCGATATAACAAGCCCTTACAAAACCGAACCTGCAGCGCGGTCTTTGCGGCGATGGCGTGGTGGGCGTAAGAGAAGAGTGCGAACCCCATGGGCTGGTCGCCCTTGAAGTTGATCTGGGAAGCCTCGAATCCCGGCAGCCAGCGCAGCAGGTTATGCAGCTCCCGCTCCTTGACGTCGACGGGGAGCCCCGTGATGAAGATGGTGCGGACCTCGTCAGAGCCGGGGCGGGCGGCGGCATCGGGTGCACCGGGCACGGGGGGAGGCGGTGGGACGGCGGGAGGCGCGGGCACCGCCGCTGCGGGCGGCCACTGCTGGTGAAACGGGTGGATGCCGGCGCCAGCCATGGAGACGGCACGAACCCTAATCGGGGGCGGGGGAGATTGGGTTCTGGGGCTTGGCAGAGCAGATCTTTTCTTTAAGTCCAAACTCACCCACTTTATTTAATTAACAATGTTTAAAGGACTTGGGCTTTTCGGCTACCCATATACTCCCTCCGTAAACTAATACTGTATAAGGGAGTACTTGGGACAACAAGAGGGATGGACACGATAATATTCAGGTGAGATTGGACCGAGTAACTTGTAGTTTTCTGCAACTCTTTCCGGAAACATCGGTGGAGCACATCATCACCGAGGAGTCCGACCATCAGGCCCTTCTGGTCCGTGCACTGGAGACAGCTCCTAGTGTTAACCGACCGGGGGACAGGCCATTTAGGTATGAGGAAGCATGGACCCGACATGATCAGTATGAGGAGATGTTTATGTAGGCATGGGAGGCTGCAGGTACAGGTGAGGTTGGACTTGCGGCAGTTTGGCAGCGACTGAGTAGCGTCACATGCTCGATGCAACGGTTGGCAGGGGAGGTCTTCGGCTCTATCAGAAGGAAGATCGCCAAGCTAAAGGCGCAGCTGGTTGATGCGAAGGTGAGGGCTGTAGCAACGGGACTCTCACTGGAGGTCCGAGATATTGAGGAACAGCTGAGGGAAGCGTACGAGAGGGAAGAGATCATGTACAAGCAGCGGTCAAGGGTGGACTGGCTGAGAGCGGGGGACAAAAATACGAAGTATTTCCAAAACAGAGCATCTCACCGGAAGCGGAAGAACATTGTCAAAGCACTCGTTAGAGAGGATGGCACTAGGTGCATGGTCAATGAAGAGATGAGAGAAATGGAAGCTAGCTTTTACGAGAAGCTTTTTACTTCTGATGGGTCCTCAGGAGCAAACGCTATTCTGCAAAATATTGAAAATTCTGTCACGGCTGAGATGAACGAAGCTCTAACTGCTCCTATATCTGATGATGAGATAGAGAAAGCGTTGTTTCAGATGGGGCCGACGAAGGCTCCCGAACCTGACGGGTTACCGGTGTTATTCTACCAACGGCACTGGCCGGTGGTGAAGGAAGATGCCTGTTGTGCGGTGCGAGACTTTCTGAATGGTGAGGCAGCTCCGAAAGCGTTTAATGACACGGCCATCGTCATGATACCTAAGATTAATTCACCGGAGCTCCTATCTCAGTTCAGACCAATAAGTCTCTGCAATGTCCTATATAAGATTGCAACAAAAGTATTGGCAAACAGACTGAAAGGAATCCTCCCTATTCTTATTTCTGAGGAGCAAAGTGCCTTCGTTCCTGGTCGCCTAATAACGGATAATGTTCCGATCGCATATGAATGTGTTCATGACATACGATCTAGGAAGAGGAAGAAGCCGTTGTGTGCTGTCAAGCTCGACACGATGAAGGCTTACGACAGGGTAGAATGGGTGTTCCTGCGTCAGATGATGGGTCAGTTTGGTTTCGCGGTAGGATGGGTGGATATGATCATGAGGTGTGTGACGTCCGCCAAGTTTTCAGTGAAGTTGAATGGGGCAAATTCTAGGTGTTTTTCTCCATCGCGGGATCTCCGACAGGGTGATCCCCTCTCCCCCTATTTGTTTCTCTTTTGTGTTGAAGGTTTCTCTGCTCTCTTGAGGAAAGCACAACGAGACAAAGAGATCAAACGTGTAACTTTTGGGAGCACTGGCCCCCACGTTACGCATCTACTCTTTGCGGATGATAGTATAGTTTTTCTGGAAGGGTCGCCGGATAATATGGAAGCACCGAAAGATATTTTGAGTAAATATGAAGCGGCATCGGGGCAGCGAGTAAATTTACAGAAATCTTCAATTTTCTTTGGAAAGGGATGCTGGGATGAGACTAAGGTAGAGCTCAAAAATGCTTTGGGTGTGGATTCAGAGGCATTGAGTGAGAGGTATCTTGGTCTTCCAACACTGGTTGGAAGATCAAAAGATGGTACTTTTAAACACGTAACCGAATCCTCCAAGACAAAGTGTAGTGGTTGGAAGAACCAAGGGCTATCCATTGCAACAAGGGAGGTCCTCATAAAATCCGGTATTCAAGTTGTACCTATGTTCACTATGAGTTGCTTTCACCTCACAAAGAAAATGTGCCAGAACTTGACTTCAATCTCGTCGAAATTCTGGCGGAGGGTGATGAATGGTGAACGGAAAGTACACTGGATCTCTTGGCAGAAAATGTGTGTGGCAAAAAGGGATGGAGGAATTGGTTTTCGTGATCCGGAGGCTTTCAACCAAGCTCTGTTGGCAAAGCAAGCTTGCAGGATCCTGCAGGAACCATCATCTCTTTGTGCTAGAGTCCTTAAGGCGCGCTATTTCAAAGAGGAATCCATCTTATCAGCAACGTGTCCGCCCAATGCTTCCTACGCCTTTCGAAGCATTTTGCATGGAAGGGATCTTCTTTGTGAAGGGCTCATTTGGCGCATTGGAGACGGGACTATGATTAACATACATCATGCAAACTGGATACCAAGGAGTGGAAGCATGGGACCTATCGGGCAGATGTATGTGCAGGGTGTGACAAAAGTGACCGACTTACTTTCTGTGGATGGACATTCATGGGATGATGCTAGGGTGGATGCTATGTTCACATGAGATGACGCGAAGGATATCAAGCAGATAGCAATTGGTGGACCAGGTACACATGATTATTTGGCGTGGAATTTCACCAAGAACGGAACTACATCGACGTCGGATTAAACCAGGAGTTTTTTGTGTTGCTTGTGGGAGAGAAGAGACGATCTACCATCTTTTTTGGGCATGTCATCATTCAGCCCGGTTCTGGCAGTTTTTTCACTCGGAGAAGGGAGTTGCGGTGGCGATCCCACAGTGTACATTGGACTCCCAGAGTGGTTTGGCAGCTTGGTTGATTGGGTGGTTTGCTGGTGCATCCGCGGAGGAACGGGAAGCGATGATACAGGCCATTTACGGGTTGTGGCTCGCACGGAATGAAGTTAGGGATGGGAAGAAAATTGCACCTCCACATGAAATATTGGCCTGTGTGATAGCGCATATGGACGAATGGAGGTTTGTCCATGTTGCGAATTCTAGAGCACCAGTGCACAAGGTGATAGAAAAGTGGAAACCACCTGAAGAGGGGTGGCTTAAGGTGAACTCGGACGGTGCACTGTCCCGACATGGTGGAAAGGGTGGCGGTGGTGCCGTGATTAGGGATCATAATGGTGCCTTTCGAGCTGCGGTGTGCCATCATTTCCCGAACAGGGATGATCCAAAAGTACTGGAAATTCTAGCTTGTAAGCGCGCGTTGGAGGTAGCAGCAGAGGTTCAGGCTCACAGGGTGCACTTGGAGCTGGACTCTCAAGGGGTGGTGCAGATGTTGAAGCAAGCAACGAGGAACTTGTCCGCTACGAGACCGTGGGTACAAGAAATCAAGGCAATGCTTCGTTCATTTGCGGAGTACGAAGTTTCTTGGGTTCGTCGTCCAGCTAATGTCGTCGCGCATAAGTTAGCTAAGGTAGGTGTTGGTGATGAACTTTGTAAGGTTTGGTTGGGGACTCCCCCAAACTTTGTCCTAGATGTAATTTCATATGAGATTCCGACTTTTGAATTTTAAATAAAGTGGCGACATTAACCCTAAAAAAACAATGTTTAAAGGACGCGACTAGCTGGCGCACGGGCGCCCATTCGCACGAGCGAGCGCTCTCCAAAGCAAGAAGCAACAAACCCGCGTGCGACCAGAACAGCCAAAAAAGGAAACTCCGTGCGACCTGGTTCCCTCCTCCAGTGCAATTAATTACTTTCCTTCATTGTTTTAAAAAGCTACATCTTTTGAACCGAGCGTTAAAATTGAAATCCGTTTTCACAGCTAGGTTTCTTACGATGAGTTCTTCAAAACTATATCCCATATGAATAGGTTTCGGCAAACTTTGTTTTGGGAAACTTTGGGTGATATTGAGACAACTTTAGTGCTATAGGAAAGCAACTTTTTTCTTTTTGGCCTAGTAGGACTGCTTATTTGGTTGATTTTTGTATAAATGAGAAAATCACACACAACATGAGGCCCATTTAGTGCTACATACAAGTAACTTCACTGCACTATGTGTACATATGAATCTTACCAACATTATCTCAACTTCCCTATTGTTGCTACTCAATTGCCTGTCATTGATGATTAGTTGTGGGCGGTTGATGCTCAATTGCCTACAAATACTATGAAATTGCCAAACATTGATGCCCACCTGCCTATTAATGATGATCAGTCGCCTATGGTTGATGCCAAATTGCTTACAAATACTATGAAATTGCTCAACTTTGATGCCCAGTTGCCTATTACTGATGGCCAGTTGCCTACGGTTGATGTTCAGTTGCCTATAGATACTATAAATTGCCCACATCTAGCATCAAAGTACTCCTCTTTAGAACCTAAGTTGCCTCATCTAGTATCGAAGTTGCTTTTACAAAAACCATCAAAATATATTCATACATGATCTAGTTTTAAAGAGTTCGCCATGAGGAACCCAACGGTGAAAACGGATCATAATTTCGACTCGCGGTTTGAATGTTATAGCTTTTTGAATTTTCTCGTACTAGTTTTTAATGTATGCAACTTAGCAACCATGGTAACCATCTATTAAACTACTGCACACAACTACTAGCAAGCTACTAGGTGAATTCACTAATACACACGATGCAATTCATCTAGCATCAAAGTTGCTCCTGTTCAGCACTAAAGTTGCCTCATCTAGCATCGAAGTTGCTTTTGAAGAAAAAACATCAAAATATATTCATACGGGATCTAGTTTCGAAGAGTTCGTCATGAGGAACCCAGCGGTGAAAAAAAAATGCCTCATGTTTAGCACAAGTAATTAGGAGTCTATTATGCGAAATCACTTATACACACATTGCAATTCATCTAGCATCAAAGTTGCTCATGTTTAGCACTAAAATTGCCTCATCTAGCATCAAAGTTGCTTTTGGAAGAAATCTTTAAAACATATCCATATGAGATCTAGTTTTGAAGAGATCGTCGTGAGAAACTCAATGGTGAAAACGGTTCTTCGTTCTAACGCTCGGTTCAAAAGTTATAGCTTTTTGAAAAATATGAATGGAATAAATACATGGCGTCAGCAAATGCATGCGTACAGGCGTCGGCTATCCTTATGCGTACGGGCGCGGTCCCCACATATCGCTGCCATCTGTTGTGATAAATGCTTACTTGCGTCAGTACATGCACGCATCCGACGGCTCGCGGGCGTGCGCTCAGCTGCGCCGAATAGTGCAGCTGCACTTTTAAGTACTTGGGATGTTTAAAGGGATACAAGATAAATCCGAGGATTAAGAAGCCAAAGATGACGCTATGGGTCCGGACCAAGAATGTGTTTAGCAAGACTATGTGCCTCAACATCTCTCTCGCCTCTCGAAGATGAAGAAAACTTGATGTAGCAACGATCGCCTTGATTATACTTGTGTGCATTCCTCCGGTACCCTGGTTAATGTCCTTTACCACTCCGTGGCCGTCCGAGTCAACTGCCACATGTGATAAAGAAAGATCTTGAGCTAGAGTTAGGGCTTCTCTATAAGTCAGAGTCTCGAGTGTAATTGGGTCGGAGATACCTCTACACCTGATGGCAGATGCTCCTAAAAAGTTGCATGAATCATCTGTGCATATTGCATTGTAAGAACTCTCATTCGTCATTCGAGAAACAACCCCATCAACTCTTATTTTGGCAGACCCCTGTGGTGGTGACGTCCAGCGAGGCAAGTTGCACCGGGGGTACAGGAATTCTGCTTTGAACTTTCTTCGGCTTGCATTCTCAGTTCCGTGATGTAGCTAAAGATAAAATGATGAGTGGCTAACAGACTTTTAAAAATCTGCTCATGAAGGGCGTGGCGTCGAGCATGCCAGATGGCCCAAAGCGTGACCAACACTTGGACGAATTCATCATGTGAAATGGTTCTGGGATCGAGAAGAAGCGTCTAAAGCGGGGTGAATAGACACTACAAGACAAATGAGCAATTTTTAGTTCACTTGAAAATTAGCCAGATTTTGCACAAGTTAAGTTGCATCCAATGATTCCTACACATGCATATCTAGAGATTAAGTAGCGAAAAGTAGACATCATGCATTTGGAAGAAACATAAAGGATGGTAGAGTAGAAAGATCAAACGCAATGAAGACTCGGAGATTTTTCCCGTGGTTCCGATAGGTGGTGCTATCGTACGTCCACGTTGATGGAGGCTTCAACCCATAGAGGGTAACGGTTGCGCGAGTCCACGGAGGGCTCCACCCATGAAGGGTCCACGAATAAGAAACCTTGCCTATTCCACCATGGCTTACATCCACGAAGGACTTGTGCTTTAAAAGATAGTCTCCTCAACACTTGTCCAGGTACGATAATTTATGGGACCTTCGAGGCCCCTTTGCGGTTCAACTTGGGGATCTATGGGCACAAAGAGAATCACCAATCCAAGCATGCTCGAGGTTTAGACAGGTTCGGGCTGCTCGGGAGCGTAAAACCCTACGTCATGTGTGTTGTGGATTGTATGAGTCCAAAGTACAGATAGCACGACAACTCGACAAGGATGCTCGAGAGTGCTGCTACACGTGCAAATGGACAAGGTTTCGACCTTTGTAAAGGTAGCCATGGACCTCCTTTGATAGACTAAGGGGTTACCACAGTGGCTAAAATGGTCATTACATAGGGTAAAAAGTAGATACAATAGCTGCCAAAACTACCGACATAAGCTATAGTGGGAAATACCTAACCATGACGGGTTAGGACAGGCACATTAAATGCACCGTGAGGTGTCATGCTGGCGCCGTCTCCCGGCAAGGATCGTCTCTCCTTCTGTGTTGTTTGCCCATCTACCTCTTATTCTTCCGCCACGCTAATGGGACGGGTGTCATTAAAGCTGTTGTAATTCCACCGAGCCACCACGCGTCCCGACAAGCTCTACCTAACCACCTGCCAGCTCGACACCTAATTGATGTAGACAATCAGCCCGTTCTTTAGTACACCGACAGGAGCCCCTGGGCCTGGGCCACACTTAAGTTCGCGACACTGTTGGGCTAGGCCAAAAGCAGTGCACAAATATACGTGGCCAAATTTTTCTGCGGTGGTGATGATGGTTTTACTACACGCCCACGATGCGCATTAAATGCAGGACGTGGGAGAGGTGGAGCGAAACGACATCAGAGGGGCGCGCCTAAAAAGGCACGACCATGTTGGACCGGGAGAGGCGGTCTCTGCGCATTCTACCCTTCTGATAGGGGGACTCGCAGATGCTCAGCACATCCCAGCCATCTCTATCTTCCTCTTTCGCCGTTTCTCTCCGTCTCCTTCTATTTTACTGCGCCCTTCACGACACGTGTTGCATGCAAGGTGCGGTATTGGCGAAGAGGGGTGGTCATTGGAGTAGTGCGCTTGCCAATGTGCAGCCATTTCGTACAGCCAAGAGCGAGCCCCCGCGCCCTCCCTATAAAAAGGAGACTGCGGAGGACGTTGTTCATTCACCCTTCTTCATTCTAGTCTGCTAGCCACCATTGTCTTCTCCATTCGTCTTCCTCCCTCCGTTGCCTCCTCCAGAAACCATCTTCAGAATGGTGAGGGGCAGGGGGCGACCTCGAGGATCTGTCGTTGCTGCGAGGGCTTCCCCCCGAAGCCAGACACGCATCCTGGATACGGTCGCGGGGGGCAGCTCTAGTTCCCGTGGACAGATCGCATCCAGGGGCCCTGGATGGTGAGGTGCCTCGAACCGGGGTGGCCATGGCGATGCACCTCTCCCTTCACCCGGGTGAAGGCCCACACAGGGGAGGCAGCGCATGAGTTCGTTGTGGCGCTGCGCCGTCATCCTCGCAGCTGGCTGCGACTTCCCGACCCCTTTGCAAGGGTCATGGAAGGTAGACCTTAGGCCTGTGACTTCGGGCGGACAGCTACTGCAACGGCCCCGCCTAGGTGGCGGTTGACGTCTCTCCCGGTAGTGCCATGTTCCTGACGCGGGGGTGAAAGTCGTTCGCCCGCTCCCGTGGTCTGGGACCGGGGCATCTCCTTCAAGTCAGGTTTGATGGAGTCGCCACGCTTTTTGTGAAGTTCTTAGGGGCTTCCGGTAGCCGCGTGGAATGCTGCGCGGAAAGCTCGAGCGGCAGCGACTTCGACTCCTCCAGCTAGAGTGACGACGATGACAGCTCCCCCATATCAACAGCGAGGGCGATGATTCAGACTAGCCGTGAATAGCGTTAGTCGTATTTTAAGAACGAATCGCGCCTTAGCTAGGCATTTATCTTTTGTCCTTGTATCATGCTGAATGTAACCCTGCGGGGATGCGAAAAAATGTGGTCTGTTCAATCAAATATCTACTGCTTATTACGTTTTTTGTAATGAATGGCCAATTTACCCTATATGCAACTTTACACTTGTATGTCCTTGATCCCTACGCTTGTTGGGAATGTTTGCCGGTGCGCACACCCTTGCCACGGTTTTTTTTGAACGGTTCCTTAGCAGCCTGCTGGCGATGCCGCTGCCGGCGAAACCACCTTGCCGTCTTTGCTGCAGCTACTTTTGTTGTCGAGCGGGCTCGGAACAACTTAAGAGCGCGAACACTTTCGACAAGGGTCCTTCACGTGCAGGGTTTCACATACAAATGCTAAAAATCATTCAAGGGAGAAAAGCTCACAACAAAGAATTTTTTCGAAAGATTTTGTGACTTAGCTTTTCTCTGTTGTTTTCCTTGCTGCAAAATGATCGTCTTGAACGCGTTTAGGTATCCGTACCGTTACTCCTAGAAAGACTTGCACACGGGAGGCCCTTCTGCTTTTTGAGAAAAGGAAAGAAGAGAAAAAGAGGAGGCGGGAACCTTGCTGGTTCGACAACCACTTTAAGCAGGTTATGGTAGTTACAACATTGTCATGCACATACGCATAAAATAAATATGTACTTTGACAAAAAGTTGTAGAACACTTAGCTTTATTGACTACGCATAGGGTCTTCGCCTGGCTTTGTACAAGGATTACATGCCTTGTCGGCTGACTTGTACAAAAGAGGTTGCTGGGACCCTCACGGGTAGAACTTGCGAAGATGCTCGATATGTTGGGGAACGTTTCATGGGAAACAAAAAATTTCCTACGCACACGCAAGATCTATCCATGGCGATGAGCATCTACGAGAGGGAGAGTGGATCTACGTACCCTTGTAGATCGCTAAGCGGGAAGCGTTAAGAAACGCGGTTGATGTAGTCGAACGTCTTCGCGATCCAAATCGCAAGCCGTCCTGTGCAATCACGATCCGTCCCGATCTAGCGCCGAACGGACGGCACCTCCGTGTTCAGCACACGTACAGCTCGATGACGATCTCTGCCTTCTTGATCCAACAAGAGGGGGCGGAGAGGTGGATGAGATCTCCAGCAGCACGACGGCGTGGTGGTGGTGGAGTTATCCCGGCAGGGCTTCGCCTAAGCACTACCGGAATCTATTTAGTGGAGGAACTAGAGAATAGAGAACTAGCACGTGGCCGTGTGTTTTGGGGCTCTATTCCTCTAGTATATATAGGAGGGATAGGGAGGAGCAAGCCTCCCTAGGGTTTCCCCTAGGGGTCGGCCGAACCAGGGCAAGGAGGAGTCCAATCCACTTCCTACTAGGAAGTGGATTCATATTAGGAAGGAGTCCTATTCCTTCCTATCTCCACCTTTTTTCCTCTTGGGCATATGAGCCCTTATGGGGTCGGTTCCCCAGCCCATTGGGGGCTGGTGCGCCACCTCTTGGGCCCATGTGGCCCCCGGGGTGGGTGGGCCCCACCCGGTGGACCCCGGAACCCATTCGTCACTCCCGGTACACTACCGGAAATACCCGAAACTTTTCCGGAACCCAAATACCACTTTCCTATATATAAATCTTTACCTTCGGACCATTCCGGAGCTCCTCATGACATCCGGGATCTCATACGGGACTCCGAACAACCTTCGTTCACCAACACATATATCTCAATACTACTGAAACGTCACCGAACGTTAAGTGTGCAGACCCTGCGGGTTCGAGAACTATGTAGACATGACCGAGACACCTCTACGATCAATAACCAATAGAGGGACCTGGATGCCATATTGGTTCCTACATATTCTATGAAGATCTTTATCGGTTGAACCTCTATGTCAAGGATTCAGTTAATCCCGTATGATGTTCCCTTTGTTCTTCGGTATGTTACTTGCCCGAGATTTGATCGTCGGTACCTCCATACCTAGTTCAATCTCGTTACCGGCAAGTCTCTTTACTCGTTCCATAATACAAGATCCCGTGGCTAGCTCTTTAGTCACTTTGCTTGCAAGGCTTATTGTGATGTTGTATTACCGAGTGGGCCGCGAGATACCTCTCCGTCACACGGAGTAACAAATCCCAGCCTTGATCAATACCCACTCAACAGACACCATCGGAGATACCTATAGAGCATCTTTATAGTCACCCAGATACATTGGGACGTTTGACACACACATGGTATTCCTCTGGTGTCAGTGAGTTGCATGATCTCATGGTCATAGGAACAGATACTTGACATGCAGAAAACTATAGCAATAAACTGACACGATCATATGCTATGTTCATAGTTTGGGTCTTGTCCATCACATCATTCTCCTAATGATGTGATCCCGTTATCAAATGATATCTCATGTCTATGGATAGGAAACCTTAACCATCTTTGATCAACGAGCTAGTCTAGTAGAGGCTTACTAGGGACACTTTGTTGTCTATGTATCCACACATGTATCTGAGTTTCCGATCGATACAATTATAGTATGGATAATAAACGATTTATCATGAACAAGGAAATATGATAATAACTAATTTATTATTGCCTCTAGGGCATATTTCCAACAGTCTCCCACTTGCACTAGAGTCAATAATCTAGTTCACATCGCTATGTGATTTACATTGTTATGAATCTAACACCCAATGAGTTCTGGGATTCGATCATGTTTTGCATGTGAGAGAGGTTTTAGTCAACGGTCTGCAACATTCAGATCCGTGTGTTCTTTGCAAATCTATATATCATACTGCAGATGCTACCATGCTCCACTTGGAGCTATTCCAAATGACTGCTCCGCTATATGTATCCGGACTGCTACCCAGAGTCGTCCGGATAGGTGTCAAAGCTTGCATCGACGTAACCCTTTACGACGAACTCTTTATCACCTCCATAATCGAGAAACATTTCCTTAGTCCTCTAGTTACTAAGGATAATTTTGACCGCTATCCAGTGATCCACTCCTGGATCACTCTTGTACCCCTTGACAGACTCATACATTTTAGCATCCTTAGGGCTGACAAAACCTTCCGGTTGTATCACATACAACCTTTCCTCAAGGAAACCGTTAAGGAAACGATGTTTTGACATCCATCTGCCAGATTTCATAATCGAAAAATGCAGCAACTGCTAACATAATTCCAACAGACTTTTAGCATCGCTACGGGTGAGAAAGTCTCATCGTAGTCAACTCCTTGAACTTGTCGGAAACTTCTTTGCGAAAAGTCGAGCTTTATAAATGGTGACATTTACCATCAGCGTCTGTCTTCTTCTTAAAGGTCCATTTGTACTCAACGGCCTGCCGTTTAACGGGCAAGTCTACCAAAAGTCCATACTTGGTTTCCATACATGGACCCTTCTCCGATTTCATGGCTCTATCCATTTGTTGGAATCCGGGCCCACCATCGCTTCTTCATAGCTCGTAGGTTCACTGTTGTCTAACAACATGACCTCCAAGACAGGATTGACGTACCACTCAGGGGCGGTATGAGTTCTTGTCAACCTACGAAGTTCGGTAGTAACTTCTTCATCATTATCATCATTTGATTCCTCTTCACTTGGTGTAGGCGTCGCAGAAACATCTTTCTGCGTCGTGCTACTATCCAACTGAAGTGACGGTTCAACAACCTCATCAAGTTCTACTTTCCTCCCACTCAATTCTTTCGAGAGAAACTTTTTCTCGAGAAAGGACCCGTTTTAAGCAACAAACACTTTGCCCTTGGATCTGAGATAGAAGGTATACCCAACTGTATCCTTAGGGTATCTTATGAAGATGCACTTTTCCGCTTTGGGTTCAAGCTTATCAGACATAAGCGTCGCATTCCCAGACTCTGAGAAATGACAACTTAGGTTTCTGCCAAACCAAAATTCATACGGTGTCATTTCAACGGACTTAGATGGTGCCCTATTTAAAGTGAATGTAGTTGTCTCTAATGCATAACCCCCAAAACGATAGTGGCAAATCGATAAGAGACATCATAGTACGCACCATATCCAATAGAGCACGACTACGACGTTCGGACACACCATCACACTATGGTGTTCCAGGTGGCGTGAGTTGTGAAACAACTTCCACATTGTCTTAAGTTGTATACCAAACTCGTAACTCAGATATTTACCTCCACGATCATATCGTAGACATTTTATCTTCTTGTCACGATGATCTCAAACTTCACTCTGAATTTGTTTGAACTTTTCAAACATTTCAGACTTGTGTTTCATTAAGTAAATATCCCCATATCTACTTGTCGTGGATTTGTCACGGCAGATGTCCGGGTTAACGGACTTAAGGTGTGGGGTCATCGCACGTAACTGGTAGCTTGAGAGGGGTTGAGCGGGACGAGAGACGCGGAGTTTTTACCCAGGTTCGGCCCCTCCGATGGAGGTAAAAGCCTACGTCCTGCTTTGTGTCTTATATTGATGACGATGACAATCTCGGTTACAAGGGTGCGGAATCAGCACCTCTAATCTCGAGACCCTCTAATCTGACTATCTTTTCTGACCTGTCTATGAGACCTGTCTATGAGACCTGTCTATGAGACGTCTAACCTGACCCTCTTGGGGTGACCCGCCCCTCCTTATAAAGGCTGAAGGGGCGGTTTACATGTAGAGTCTAAGTCGGATTGATGACTTCCCATCGCGGGCTTCTCTTCATGGGCTTCCGAGTCCTGGGCTTGTAACCCGTCCCGGGCGGCTTACACCGGGCGGGTTACAACCAGGGCTTATCTTCAGAGACTCGTCTCCGTGACTGTCTGATAACACTGTTCACCTCCTGGCACTGTAGCAGCCGGGTCAGCCTCCTGACACTGTAGCCGGGTTAGCCTCCTGACACTGTAGCCGGGTTAGCCTCCTGACACTGTAGTTGCCGGGTTACACCCTGACACTGTAGCTGCCGGGTTACACCCTGACACTGTAGCTGCCGGGTTACACCCTGACACTGTAGCTGTCGGGTTAGAACTGTAACCAGGTCTGTACTGTTTGCCGGGTCAGCATGTCTGCCGGGTCAGTACTGTTCATTCCGGGTCAGTACTGTTTGCCGGGTTATACCGTGGGGTAATATCCCCGTCATTAGCCCCCAGGTTAGCTTGAATTTATTCATGGTAAGCTCCATCGTCTTGCAGGTATATGTCCTTTGAAATAAAATATTGGGAATACAACACCCACATGCCGTTGAGTCGGCCTTCAATGTTCTTGGCGGGTCTCCTCCGCCGGGTTATACTCATTGATGGTGCCGCCGGGTCAAATAACTGGACTGCAGTTAAAATTGACATCTTGAAAACTCTCTCCAATTTTTTGATATATTCATACTACCTGTAGCCCCCAAGCTCCAAGTTGATCCATGATGACTTGGCGCTTTGCAATAATATCTTTGATTGTGTAGCCCCCAAGTACCAGGTTGTCTTGCCTACAGCAGCCTGGGACTTATAACTGTCTTATACCTTATAAAACTTCAGCTGGTGTAGCCCCCAAGGGCCGGCTCATCAATGTGATGCGCCGGGTCTTCAATTTGTACCTTATTATCTGTTTTGAACAACTGAATACTGTAGCCCCCAAGTGCCGGGTCGCACGCCTGCGGCGACTTGGGACTTTAGAAAATTTGATCTGAGTGGTGTAGCCCCCAAGTGCCAGGTCAGTAAGAAGTACTGGGCTGGGACTTAGAAAAATATTGAAAGACTTGCTCATCTCCTTGAGATAACAGGGTCTTGTTGACAATGTAATGCTTTGAGAACCAGCTTGCATTAGCCCCCAAGTGCCGTGGTGCTTGCAGCGACATGGGACTTTGCATACTTGATATAAACTTGACTTGAATAATGTAGCCCCCAAGTGCCGGGTCGTCTGCCTGCGGCGACTCGGGACTATTGTGATAATAATATGACTCATCATAATTGTTGGATGAATCCTTGACCGTGGTTGTAATATAACCCAGAATGAATATCCTGGAATAATTCCTTTGTCTTTGATATGAAATCCCTGCCCGTAGTTGCGGTGCAACCCGGCGAATATATGATAAATCCATGATGAAGATCCAGCCATGTTGGCTATTAAAGATCTATTTTGTTCTGGCGGCTTATCTTATAAGACAAGTCCTGCAAAAATAAACAAAACAGAGTATATTCTGCATTGTTGTAAGGGCGGCTTGAAAAAGCACAACCCGGAGATGTTAAAATCTCGTATAGTCTTGCTTCCTCTTTCACAATCTTGCTCTGACCCGGTTTGGCAAACCGGCATGATATGTAAATATGATGCAATGCATGATGTAATGTATGATGCAATGCAATGTATGATGTTTCTTGCTTTGCCTTCCAAAAAATTCATATGATGGTTCTTCTGGGTGGACTCGATGCTTGAACTCATACCAGTGCAGGGTCTCTAACGAGATTGACCGTCAACTCCTTTGAACGGCTCAGGGTCTCTAGGCGAGATTAACTGATAAGAGCGCAACGAACCAGAGAGAGACACAGCAGGTGGGAGAGTTTACCTCGCCGCTGTAAGAGGCCCTTGCAGGGGGTAAGTTTTAGAACTTGCTGCACCCCTGACAAAGCGGCATCAACTTACAGGCAGGTATAACTCGGATTTGCGGATGTAAGGGTTTGCCTCGCCGCTGTAAGAGGCCTTTGCAGAGGGTGAGTTTTTAGAACTCGCTGCACCCCTGACAAAGCGCATCTACTTACAGGCATGTATAACCCGGCCTTGCAGATCGAAAAGGAGGTAAGTTTTAGAACTCGCTGCACCCCTAGTGATCTTTGTTGACGGAGTCAACCTTTGGGTCCATGACCCGCCTTATATTGGCTGAAGAGCCTGACTGAGAGGGTTGAAGCTTAACCCGGCGGATTGAAAGCCCCCAAACGACCTTGTCGACGATGTCAACTTATGCACCGTCTTATAAACCGCCATCTTTTTTGAAGAAACGGCAGAAGTCTCCATGTGACTGATGATTCAATGAATCAGGGTACCCATGTTTGAACGGTGCATCATGGCGGCTCGTCCTCTTGGGCAACTTTTAATTTTTTGAAAACTCGGTCTTGCGAGAGATGAATTCCTTTTGAACCGGATGCTTGTGCCGGAAATATTCTGACAGCTTTTAAACTTTCACCAATGTGGTAGTAGCCCCCGAGATCGGGTGATCCGGGGTTCTTGAATTTGTTGGCCGTAGCATGAGCCGGCATATAGTTGACAGCAGGACGCTGGAATATGTTGAAGTTTAACCTTGGCGGGTTATGAGTGATTCCGTATGAACTGTGTCATGTCAATGATCTTGTCCACGGTTTAATCCCAGCCGGTTGTTGAAGTTAACCAAGACTGTAATTGCGGCGACTTGTGCGCCTGTCCGTTGACCCCGAAGTAGAGGTTGATAATATGTTCTGATTTGCTCCAAAGTTGTTGGAAATAGTCCGGGCCGCACAGGTGGCGACTTAGTCACGGACGAGTGAGCCGGCCGCGACATTGGAGACGGCGTGGACGGATGAGTCAGCTGTGGTATTGTAAACCGGCGCGAACAGGAGAGACGACCGCAGCGTTGTAAGCTGGCACGGTCGCGAGAGATGGCCGCAGCGTTGTAAACCGGTGCAGACGGGTAACTCGGCCGCGGGCGTTTGTAAGCCGCCGTATAAACCACGTTTGTAGTTGAGAGTTGTCCTGCGTATATTTATACAGACCAAAGTAATTGCTCTCAAAAAGTTAATATGTATGGAAAAATACATAAGATGAATACCACCTGAATTTTTCGTCGGATGAATTCGGACGCCGGTGATGCTTCTTATCTTCTTGACACCATGTCTTCCACATCTTTTTTTTTTCTTTTCTTTTTTTTTCAACCGGCCTCCACTTCCCCCCCTTACCTTATCCTCCCACCAACCGTGCACTTTGAGCTCTCAGCAAGTGCGACGGCTCAAGGTAGCAGGGGCGCAGCGGAAGTGGCGAGGTGAGGCGGGGTGGCGGTCGAGCCGCCGGGGGACGGTCATGGGCGAGGTGAGGCGGGTCGTAGCCGGCGGGCGGTTCGACTGCGGCCGCGCGGCGGCTATGGGAGGCGAGCACGGGCGCAGCAGCAGTTTAGCCGGTGCGAGTCTGCGGCAGGGGCGGAGCTTCGCTACGGCGGCTCTGCCGGGGCGGCTCTCGGCGTCTTAGCCGTGGCAGAGGTGGAAGCGGCCACAACGGCGGCCGGCGGAGCAGATGTGGAAACGGCGCGGACGGGCTTGAAGGCGGCGCCGGCCACGACGGCTCGGCAGCGGGGCGAACCGGCGGGGCGGCCGGCGGCTCAAGGCGGCGCAGTGCAGCCGGCAGAGGAGGTGCTTGGAGGCGGCTCGGACGCGAGGCGCGCGGGGGCTGCCCGTAGCAGTGCCTAGAGATGGCGAGATGGAGCTGTAGGGGCGTGGCGGGGCGGCTCGGGGCCGGCTCGTCGCCGGCCACGGCGGGTGGACCTCGGCGGCTGCAAGGCGCTAGAACGGCCAGCAAAGCCGGCGGGGTGGGGTGCGCGGCCACAGGGAGGCTCATGGCAGCTAGGAGAGGCGGGAGCGGCGTCTTGGCCATGGCGGGGTTGCTTGGTGGTGGCGAGGCGGCGATGGCGGCTCAGTGGCGCAACGGGCGCGGCGGGTGGAGCCGGCCACGGCGGGTCGCGGGTCGAGCGGGGGCGCGGCCAGCCGGCTCGTGGTGCGGCGGCGGCTCATGAGGAGGCGCACCGGCGGCTCATGGCAGAGGCGATGGGTTGCACAGCCGCGGTGGAAGCAGAGGCACGTCGGCAGCGGATGACCCGCCGTAGTGGCTGAGGCGGCGATGGGAGCAGCAACACGACGCAGAGGCGAGGCGATTTGGAGGCGGCTCGGCGGGGCGACCCGGACGCGGCCAGGGACGATTTGTCCATGCGGCGGCGCGGCGAGGGCGACTCGGCCACAGAGAAGGCCGGGTCATGGCCAGAACAGCGACGGCAGGTCAGCGCCGGCAGCTCGGTCGCAAGGCGACGGCCGGTTAGCACCGCGGCGGACTCCAGCACGGCGGGTCGACGGGGCCGCGGCGGGTTGACGAGCGCGGCGGCGAGTCGACGGGCGCGGCGACGTCTCGGAACGAGGCCAAGGCGGCGACTCGGGGTAGCGACTCGAGGCGTGCTCGGCGGCTCGGCAATACAGGGCTCGGCGGCGGCTGTTCGCGGAGCCACGGCGGCTCAGCGGCGACGGCTGTTCAGAGAGGGCCCTGGCGGCTTGCAGCGATAGCGTGCGTAAGGGGGACAAGTTGATGGAGAGGCGCCGGCGGGTTGAGGCCGCAGCAACAAGGTGACGCCGGCCGGGGCGGAGTAGAGCCAGTCCAGTAGATCACCCGGCCGTGGCAGCTCGCATAGCATGTTGAAGACGCCGGCGGCTCGAAATTTCGGTCGTGGCTGGAGCGGAGCTCTGTCTCCGGGTCAAAGTACTACTTGAGGCTTCTTTGTATTTGACTCGGTCTTCTCTCTAGGAAAAAGGCGTGACTATGGTTTATTTCTTTCAAACGCCGTATATCATCAGGAGGACATGGTTCGATTCCCAGCGAACGCAATCCTTTTCCCGGTCAAGGGTGGTTTGACCATAGTCTCCGTGTGGAAAGAACGATCTTCGGTCCGTGGCTGCTTCCTCGGCGACTTGTGGTGGTTCTTGTTGATCTCGGCGACTCGTGGTGACGCACAAACGCCACCTTAACCTTCTTGAATTAAATTTCGCCGATCGTAACTCCGGACCAATAAGCATAAAACTGGCGCAAATCCTTCCAAGCTGAGTCTTTCTTTATCCGAAAAATTGTGAATTTCTCGGTCCCTGAGAAAGAACCCTTCAAGAACTTAACACCACCGTGCTTAGGCCCCACGGTGGGCGCCAACTGTCGTGGATTTGTCACGGCAGATGTCCGGGTTAACGGACTTAAGGTGTGGGGTCATCGCACGTAACTGGTAGCTTGAGAGGGGTTGAGCGGGACGAGAGACGCGGAGTTTTTACCCAGGTTCGGCCCCTCCGATGGAGGTAAAAGCCTACGTCCTGCTTTGTGTCTTATATTGATGACGATGACAATCTCGGTTACAAGGGTGCGGAATCAGCACCTCTAATCTCGAGACCCTCTAATCTGACTATCTTTTCTGACCTGTCTATGAGACCTGTCTATGAGACCTGTCTATGAGACGTCTAACCTGACCCTCTTGGGGTGACCCGCCCCTCCTTATAAAGGCTGAAGGGGCGGTTTACATGTAGAGTCTAAGTCGGATTGATGACTTCCCATCGCGGGCTTCTCTTCATGGGCTTCCGAGTCCTGGGCTTGTAACCCGTCCCGGGCGGCTTACACCGGGCGGGTTACAACCAGGGCTTATCTTCAGAGACTCGTCTCCGTGACTGTCTGATAACACTGTTCACCTCCTGGCACTGTAGCAGCCGGGTCAGCCTCCTGACACTGTAGCCGGGTTAGCCTCCTGACACTGTAGCCGGGTTAGCCTCCTGACACTGTAGTTGCCGGGTTACACCCTGACACTGTAGCTGCCGGGTTACACCCTGACACTGTAGCTGCCGGGTTACACCCTGACATTGTAGCTGCCGGGTTAGAACTGTAACCAGGTCTGTACTGTTTGCCGGGTCAGCATGTCTGTCGGGTCAGTACTGTTCATTCCGGGTCAGTACTGTTTGCCGGGTTATACCGTGGGGTAATATCCCCGTCACTACTCAAATTATCAGTGAAGGTAAGAAAATAGCGATATCCATCGCACGCTTCAACACTCATTGGACCGCATACATCAACATGTATCATTTCCAATAAGTCACTTGCCCGCTCCATCAAGCCAGAAAACGGGGTTTTAGTCATCTTGCCCATGAGGCATGGTCCGCATGTCTCAACCGATTCGAAATCGAGTGAGTCCAAAGATCCATCAGCATGGAGTTTCTGCATGCGCTTTACACCAATATGACCTTTAGCGGCAGTGCCACAAGTATGTGGTACTATCATTATTAACTTTGCATCTTTTGGCATTAATATTATGAACATGTGTATCACTACGATCGAGATTCAATGAACCATTCACATTGGGTGCATGACCATTGAAGGTATTATTCATGTAAACAGAATAACCATTATTTTCTGACTTAAATGAATAACCGTATTGCAATAAACACGATCTAATCACGTTCATGCTCAACGCAAACACCAAATAACATTTATTTAGGTTCATCACTAATCCCGAAGGTAGAGAGAGCGTGCGATGGTGATCACATCAACCTTGGAAACACTTCCAACACAAATCGTCACCTCGCCCTTAGCTAGTCTCCGTTTATTCCGTAGCTTTTATTTCGAGTTATAACATTTAGCAACTGAACCGGTATCTAATACCCAGGTGCTACTAGGAGTACTAGTAAGGTACACATGAATAAAACGTATATCAAATATATTTCTGTTGACGTTGCCAGCCTTCTTATCTACCAAGTATCTAGGGCAGTTTCGCTTCAGTGACTGTTCTCCTCATAATAGAAGCACTCAGTCTCGGGTTTGGGTTCAACCTTGGGTTTCTTCACTGGAGCGGCAACTTGCTTGCCATTCTCGAAGTTTTCCGTTCTTGCCCTTGCCCTTCTTGAAACCAGTGGTTTTACTAACCATCAACACTTGATGCTCCTTCTTGATTTCTACCTTCGCAGTGTCAAAAATCGCGAATAGCTCAGGGATCATCTTCTCCATCCCTGGCATGTTATAGTTCATCACGAAGCTCTAGTAGCTTTGTGGCAGTGACTTGGAGAACTATATCAATCACTATTTTATCTGGAAGATCAACTCCCACTCGATTCAAGCGATTGTAGCACCCAGACAATCTGAGCACATGCTCACCGATTGAGCTATTCTCCTTCATCTTGCAGGCAAAGAATCTTGTTGGAGGTCTCATACCTCTCAACACGGGCACGAGCCTGAGATCCCAATTTCAGCTCTTAGAACATCTCATATGTTCCGTGACGTTCAAAACGTTTTGGAGCCTCAATTCTAAGCCGTAATGCATGACGCACTGAACTATCAAGTAGTCATCAGAACGTGCCTATCAGATGTTCACAACATCTACAAACGACGCTTGAGGGGGTGGCGCACTAAGCGGTGCATTAAGGACGTAAGCCTCCTATGCAGCAATGAGGACAATCCTCAGATCACGGACCCAGTCCGCATTATTGCTACCATCATCTTTCAATTCTATTTTCTCTAGGAACGTATAAAAACACGGGAGCTACAACGTGAGCTATTGATCTACAACATAATTTGCAAAGTTACTTTGACTATGTTCATGATAATGAGTTCAATTAATCATATTACTTAAGAACTCCCACTCAAATCAACATCCCTCAGGTTGTCTAAGTGTGACATGATCCAAATCCACCAACCCAAGTCCGATCATCACGTGAGATGAGGAGGTTTCAATGGTGAACATCTCCATGTTGATCATATCTACTATATGACTCATGTTCGACCTTTCTGTCTCTTGTGTTCCGAGGCCATGTCTGTACATGCTAGGCTCGTCAAGTTTAACCCGAGTGTTCCGCATGTGCAACACTGGCTTGCACCTGTTGTATGCGAACGTAGAGTCTATCACACCCGATCATCACGTGGTGTCTCGAAACGACGAACTTTCGCAACGGTGCACACTCTGGGAGAACACAATTTTATCTTGAAATTTTAGTGAGGGATCACCTTATAATGCTACCGTCGTCCTAAGCATAATAAGATGCATAAAAGGATTAACATCACATGCAAATCATAAGTGACATGATATGGCCATGATCTTGTGCTTTTGATCTCCATCTCCAAAGCACCGGCATGATCTCCATCGTCACCGGCATGACACCATGATCTCCATCATCTTGATCTCCATCAACGTGTCGCCATGAGATTGTCGCGCCAACTATTGCTTCTACAACTATTGCTAACTCATAGCGATAAAGTAAAGCAAAACGGCGAAAATAAATTAAACACAACCCTATGACTCCTGCCGGTTGCCGTACTCATCGACATGCAAGTCGTGATTATCTATACATAACATGATCATCTCATACATGTCATTGGCCATATCATATCGCAACATACCCTGCAAAAACAAGTTAGACGTCCTCTAATTGTTGTTGCATGTTTTACGTGGCTGCTATGGGTATCTAGCAAGAACGATTCTTACCTACGCAAAACCACAACGGTGATACACAAATTGCTATTCAACCTTCTCAAGGACCGCCTTTGTCGAATCCGATCCAACTAAAGTGGGAGAGATAGACACCCGCCAGCCATCTTTATGCAACAAAGTCACATGTCAGTTGATGGAACTGGTCTCTCGTAAGCGTACCAGTAAGGTTTGTCCGGGCCACTTCATCCCACAATACCGCTGAATCAAGAAAAGACCAAGGGAGGAAACAATCTGGGCATCAACGCCCACAAACTCCTTTGTGTTCTACTCGTGATCTCATCTACGCATAGACCTAGCTCATGATGCCACTGTTGGGAAACTTTGCATGGGAAACAAAAAATTTCCTACGCACACGCAAGATCTATCCATGGTGATGAGCATCTACGAGAGGGAGAGTGGATCTACGTACCCTTGTAGATCGCTAAGCGGGAAGCGTTAAGAAATGCGGTTGATGTAGTCGAACGTCTTCGCGATCCAAATCATAAGCCGTCCTGCGATCCAATCACGATCCGTCCCGATCTAGCGTCGAACGGATGGCACCTCCGCGTTCAGCACACGTACAGCTCGATGACGATCTCCGCCTTCTTGATCTAGCAAGAGGGGGCGGAGAGGTGGATGAGATCTCCAGCAGCACGACGGCGTGGTGGTGGTGGAGTTATCCCGGTAGGGCTTCGCCTAAGCACTACCGGAATCTATTTAGTGGAGGAACTAGAGAATAGAGAACTAGCACGTGGCCGTGTGTTTTGGGGCTCTATTCCTCTAGTATATATAGGAGGGAGAGGGAGGAGCAAGCCTCCCTAGGGTTTCCCCTAGGGGTCGGCCGAACCAGGGCAAGGAGGAGTCCAATCCACGTCCTACTAGGAAGTGGATTCATATTAGGAAGGAGTCCTATTCCTTCCTATCTCCACCTTTTTCCTCTTGGGCATATGAGCCCTTATGGGGTCGGTTCCCCAGCCCATTGGGGGCTGGTGCGCCACCTCTTGGGCCCATGTGGCCCCCGGGGTGGGTGGGCCCCACCCGGTGGACCCCGGAACCCATTCGTCACTCCCGGTACACTACCGGAAATACCCGAAACTTTTCCGGAACCCAAATACCACTTTCCTATATATAAATCTTTACCTTCGGACCATTCCGGAGCTCCTCGTGACATCCGGGATCTCATACGGGACTCCGAACAACCTTCGTTCACCAACACATATATCTCAATACTACTGAAACGTCACCGAACGTTAAGTGTGCAGACCCTGCGGGTTCGAGAACTATGTAGACATGACCGAGACACCTCTACGGTCAATAACCAATAGGGGACCTGGATGCCCATATTGGTTCCTACATATTCTATGAAGATCTTTATCGGTTGAACCTCTATGTCAAGGATTCAGTTAATCCTGTATGATGTTCCCTTTGTTCTTCGGTATGTTACTTGCCCGAGATTTGATCGTCGGTATCTCCATACCTAGTTCAATCTCGTTACCGGCAAGTCTCTTTGCTCGGTCCATAATATAAGATCCCGTGGCTAACTCTTTAGTCACTTTGCTTGCAAGGCTTATTGTGATGTTGTATTACCGAGTGGGCCGTGAGATACCTCTCCGTCACACGGAGTAACCAAACCCAATCTTGATCAATACCCACTCAACAGACACCCTCGGAGATACCTGTAGAGTATCTTTATAGTCACCCAGTTACGTTGCGACGTTTGACACACACATGGTATTCCTCTGGTGTCAGTGAGTTGCATGATCTCATGGTCATAGGAACAGATACTTGACATGCAGAAAACTATAGCAATAAACTGACACGATCATATGCTATGTTCATAGTTTGGGTCTTGTCCATCACATCATTCTCCTAATGATGTGATCCCGTTATCAAATGACATCTCATGTCTATGGATAGGAAACCTTAACCATCTTTGATCAACGAGCTAGTCTAGTAGAGGCTTACTAGGGACACTTTGTTGTCTATGTATCCACACATGTATCTGAGTTTCCGATAGATACAATTATAGTATGGTGTATGGATAATAAACGATTTATCATGAACAAGGAAATATGATAATAACTAATTTATTATTGCCTCTAGGGCATATTTCCAACACGATATTCCACGAGTTCTGCACCGGGGTGCCATCTTCGGTCTCCATGCGGACTGCACCAGGCCTAGTGACTCGTACCACTCGGTAAGGGCCTTCCTACTTCGTTGTCAACTTGTTTAATCCCTTCGCGGACTGGATCCGACGAAGGACAAGGTCGCCTTCCTCAACGCTCTTGGCATGCACCTTGCGGCTGTGATAGCGGCACAAGGCTTGCTGGAACCGAGCGGCACGCGGTGTAGCCTGAAGACGATCTTCCTCAAGGAGCATGGTGATACGGGGCACACCCGTGTGTATCGATCTTTCACGATTTGGAGGGGATTCCACGAAGAACACGAGAGGAAATCACAAACTCAAGGACAATCTTCGATTACACATCCACTAGAAACACACGAGTACACGAGACAAAAGATCCACAATCAACAGAAGGATACACGTAACCGGTAGTCTCCTCGCTCCAAAGGAGGAGGTCTTGAATCCCTTAGGATCCCCCTTAGAGGGGCATTGGCATCACTTGGATCTTCTCTCAATGGAGGGCAATCTTCGCGGGAGAAGGAAGTAATGGAGCTATGCTCATCAAATAAGTCTTTGCTAAACAACAGCTAACCCTAATTCGAGGTGGAAGGAGAGTATATATAGTGCATGGGACGAAGGGGTAAGTGGGAGAGATACATGGGCCTCGGGCCCGAGTGGCATCGCTCTGTGAAGTCCAGAAGTTCTGGGCTAGGCCGGAAGTTCCGGGCGCCGGAAGTTCCGGGCTGGTTCCGGGCCGGCTTCGGGCTTTCCCGAGTGTTGGCGCAGGCTTTGGGTGCTGGGCTAGTGAGGGGCCGGAAGTTCCGGGAGCCGGAGGTTCCGGGCTCGGGTCCGGGCTAGTTCCGGGCTAACCCGAAAGTGTGCACTCCTGGACTTGGCCTTGGGTTGTCGGTGGGCCGGAAGTTCCGGGCTGTCCAGAGAGTTGCCCATGGTGCTTGACTCCTTTTCCTCCGGGCCTTGGTCTTGGGGATGCTTCCTTGGTCCTTCGTGGTCGTCTTCCTCGTACCTAAGGATGCACATGGTTTCATTGTGAGGTAGCATCCAAGTTCCTTTGTCATCCAAGTCATACTCGAAGAGGAGTGAGTTCACCTTAGCTCCAATGTCACATGCGCGTGCTCTTGTCATAGGGCCACTTGGGGGTTGGCTTGATGTTGTAGTCTTCATGGGGATGATGGTGGGATGCTCCGCATCACGTGGCATCATCTTGCCGCAGTTGCTATTGCAGATCTTCTTTAAAGGCTTGTACTCGAGGTGACCCGTATGTGAGTTCCGTGGAGAGTACCGCTTCTGCACCGTAGACTAGGGAGAAGGGCGTCTCGCCGGTGGCTTGATTCCGTGTCGTTCTGGTTGACCAAAGAACCGCCGACAACTCATCAATCCAACGCCTTCCGTGCTTGTGCAGCTTGTCGAAAGTCCTTGTCTTAAGGCCCCGCAACACTTCAGCATTCGCCCTCTCCACTTGGTCGTTGCTCCTAGGGTGGGCAACTGAGGCAAAGAAGATCTTGGCGCCAATATCTTGACAGTACTGCATGAAGCTGTTGTTGATGAACTGAGTGTCGTTGTTGGTGATGATCCTGTTGGACACCACGAACCGACAAACTATTCCTCTAACGAACTTGACTGTTGCTTGCGCCGTTACCTTCCTCACTGGTTCCACTTCAGTCCACTTTGTAAACTTGTTGATTGCAACGAACAAGAATTCAAAGCCCCTGGTAGCACAGGGGAAAGGGCCAATGATGTCAAGCCCCCAGACTGCAAATGGCCAGGAGAGTGGCATGGTCTAAAGGGCTTGTGTTGGTTGATGTATCTATTTGGCATGGAACTGGCATGCTTCACATGTGGTTACCACCGCCATGGCGTCTTGAAGGGTTGTCGACCAGTAAAATCCCTACCGGAATGCCTTGCCAACAAGTGCGCGAGATCTGATGTGGGATCTGCATAGCCCTTCGTGTATTTGTGCCAACGGCTTCTGTCCATCTTCCCGGGGAATGCACTTCAATTTCACCCCATTTGGTCTTCTCTTGCACAAAGTGTTGTCCACAAACTGGTACATGCTTGATTGCCGGGCTACTCTTTTAGCTTGCTCTTGTTCTTTGGGAAGCTCTCCTGTTTGGAGATACTGGACAATTTGTTGTGTCCATGCCGAAGCCTGTGGCTCGACGACAAGGACTAAAGGCATATCCTCCGTGGCGGGAGCGCTAGCTTCAACGGCAAGGGCCATGGGTCATGCCAAAGCTTGCTGCTCACCGACAAGCGTTTGTTGTTCTCGGCAACTTTCTTGGCGGCGGCTGGTAGCTCTGTCGGGAAGTAGTCGCCAGGACTGATCTTTCTATTCTTTGCTTGCCGAGCTGATGGTGTGACAGATGGTCGAGTTAGTTGGAGTACAAAAGTACATGGTTCCACAAGCGGCTTTTGAGCAGCTTGTTTTGACACGTCATCAGCAATGTTGTTTTCTGCACGAGGAATGTGCTCTGTTTGTAGGCCGTCAAAATGTTCTTCCATCTTCCTCACTTCATCTACACATGCTTCCATCAGAGGGCTTTGATAATATTTGTTTACTTGACACACAACAAGTTGTGAGTCCCCTTGGACTATCAATTTCCTGATGCCCAGGTCTACTGCTATCCGCACACCGACAAGCAGTCCTTCGTACTCAGTTGTGTTGTCTGTCAACAACTCCCGGAAAAAGTGCATCTGGATCCCATACTTGAGGTGCTCTCCGCTGGGTGCGGCAAGCAGCAATCCGGCATTGGCGCCTTGTAGCGAGAAGGCCCCGTCAAAGTACATGATCCATTCATGTGGTGCTTCCTTGCCGTGGAGGGCTGTTTTCGGGGTTTCTTCTTCTGGTGTCGCCGTCCATTATGCAATGAACTCCACCAGGGCTCTGCTCTGAATAGTTGTTGTGCTTTCGAAGCTCAGATCAAAGCTGGCCAGCTCCAATGCTCGCTCAACAATCCTGCCGGTTGCTTCTGGATTTCTCAGAATACGTTGCAACGGAAAGCGAGTGACGACAGTGATATGATGTGCTTGAAAGTAGTGGCGCAGCTTCCGGGAGGCCATAAGAAGGGTAAAAAGCAATTTTTGCACTCCGGAATACCTTGATCTAGCCCCCATCAGAACAGAGCTGACAAAGTAGACCGGGCGCTGCACCATCTTCTTCTTCTGCACAACTTGTTGTTTTGCTTCTTGCGTTGTACTTGTGTTGTCGGCTCCTTGGCTTGCCGGAGTTGAATCAAGCTTGCCCGTTGCCGTCTCGGGGGCTGCCACCTCTGCATCCTCAACCTCTCTCTCCGCCACCAACACAACACTAACCACTTGGTTTGTTGTCGCCAAATACAGCAGCAACGGTTCTTGCGGTTTAGGCGCGCCCAGTATTGGTGTTGAGGACAAGTACTTCCTCAAATCTTGCAGTGCTGCCTTCGCTTTCGGAGTCCATTTCATTGGACCTGCCTTTTTCAAGATTTTGAAAAACGGCAAGGCGCATTCCACAGACTTGGAGATGAACCTGCTGAGGGTAGCGATGCAACCCGCCAAGTGGTGTACGTCCTTGACGCGCTTTGGTACCTCCAACTACTCAATCGCTTCTATCTTGTTGGGGTTAGCTTCCATCCCGCACTGCGACATGAAGAACCCGAGAAGCTTGCCGGATGGGACTCCAAAGACGCACTTCTCAGGGTTGAGCTTCAAGTTGATCTTGCGCAAGTTTGCAAACGTCTCTTCTAGATCTTGAAAGAGTGTTGCCTTGTCATTGGTCTTGACCACTATATCATCCATATATGCTTCCACATTTCTGTGCAGCTGGGGTTCAAAACCAATGTGGACAGCTCTTGCAAATGTTGAACCTGCACTCTTCAACCCGAAAGGCATACGCTTGAAGTAATACGTGCTACATGGGGTGATAAATGTGGTATTTTCTTCATCTTCCTTGGTCATAAAGATCCGATGATAACCAGAATAGGCGTCAAGGAACGACAGCTGATCATAGCCGGCAGTAGAATCCACTATCTGGTTGATGCGCGACAAGGGAAAGGGGTCTTTTGGAGAAGCTTTATTGATATCAGTGAATTCGATACAAAGCCCCCACTTTCCGTTCGCGTTCCGCACTACCACTGGATTTGCTAACCACGCGGGGTGGATCATGCCTCTGATCAGACCTGCTGCTTCTAGTTTCTTGATCTCTTCAGCAAGGAACTCTTGCCACTCCAGGGCTTGCTTCCTGACCTTCTGCTTGATGGGGCGCGCGTGGGGACAAACGGCAAGGTGGTGCTCAATCACCTCCCTCGGAACATCGGGGATGTTAGATGGTTGCCAAGCAAACACATTGACATTCGCCCGCAGAAAGGAGACGAGTGCGCTTTCCTATTTGCTGTCAAGGGTGGCACTTATGGTGAAAGTGTCGACCTTGTCATCCTCCCTTGCAGCCACTTGCTTCGTCTTCGGGATGGTCACCTTGCTTTTCTTGCTCCTGGCAGCAAAGCTCTCTAGCAAGTCCTCGACGGGTGTGTTGCACTCTGCAGTGCGCTTCCCGGAGTTCTCACCAGATGTCTTGCGGGAACTCTTGTTCTTCTCCCCCCCGGGAGCTTTGCCGGCAGGAGCAGGTGCCTTATCGGCAGATGCTGCCACTACCTCCCGGTAGAGTTTGTGGACGCATAAGACTGCGCTCTTGTTGTCGGCATGGACGGTGATGACGCTCATCGGTCCAAACATCTTCAGTGTATTGTAAGCGTGGTGAGATGCCACCATGAACTTCGCCAGTGCCAGTCAGCCCAAAATTCCATTGTATGGTAGCGGCATCTTCGCAACATCAAAAACAACTTTCTTTGTCCTAGAGTTGAGCTCGCAACCGAATATCACTGGCAGAGTAATCTTCCCCTTGGGTTGGCACCTTCCTGGGTTGACTCCTTGGAACGACCCCGTCGGCTTAATATCCGTGTCGGGGATCTGCAGCCGCTTGATCACTTCAGGTGAGATCAAATGCAAGCCGTCCCCACTGTCGACCAGCATCTTTGTAACTTTGAGGTTGCGATTGTTGGCGAGACCAACAATGGCACACACCCGACAGCAGTGGTGCGGTCAGGGTGATTCTCAGTGTCAAAAATGATGAGAGTGTTTGACCACTTGAGAGGTTTCCTTGCCTCTGCCGCTGGCTCTGCTGCGTTGATCTCACGGGGCCACTGCTTGAGTTGCCGGTGAGAGGAGTGCAAAGATGCGCCTCCGCCAATGCATATGGCATCTGTTGCTTTCTGAAATTCTTGGCCTTCAAATCCTTCTTCATCCTCATCATCATCGCCCTCGTCATCAGAATTCTTGTCTCGGCCCCTAACAGGCTTCTCTTTCCACTGCTTGGCCTTGCCACGACGTCCACCACGGGCGCCATAGTTTTTCTTGCTGGCGCTACCAGCACCATCTTGGCCCTTCTCCTTGCTGCGTCTTTCACACTCTTGCTTCTGTTTCTCGGCAAGCTGTTCGACTTGGCGGCACTCAGTGACGTCGTGGCCCTTGGTGAGGTGAATTTTGCAGTATGGCTTGTCGGTCTTCTCTCCTGCCGCGGCTTCGTCGTCGCCGCAACAGGTGGCAACCTCCTTGCCGGAGCCTTCGCTCTTTGCTTTCTTGCCGGTCTTTGGGTTGCCGGAGCCCTCGACGGCCATGACTGCTTAGCCCTTGCACTTCCGGTTGCGCTTTCGACCTTTATTTTTGGATGTGGATGCCTCTTCATCGTCAGAGTCGACCTCCGCGCCGGCATCCTCTCTGGGGAGTCTCCTCCCTTCTTCAGCACGTGCGCATTTATCGGCCAAAGCGTAGAGCTCGGTAATATCACGCACCTTGTTGATGCTCATCTCCTCACGCATCCGCCTGTTACGCACGTTCGTATGGAACACGACAATTACCACAGCAGGATGGATGTCGGGGATGTTGTGTTGCACACGGTTGAACCTTTGGATATACTCGGAGAGGGATTCACCGTCTCTCTGGGGGATCACGTGCAAATCGTTGGGCTCTCCTGGAACTTGTGGCCCCTGTGGTATGTGACGTGGCTTGAGACTGCGTCGGTATTTCCCCAAAGAGGAAGGGATGATGCAGCACAGCTACGGTAAGTATTTCCCTCAGTTATGAAACCAAGGTTATCGAACCAGTAGGAGAACAGAGCAACACTATGTAAATGGTACCTGCACACAAAGAACAAATACTTGCAACCCGACGCGTAAGAGAGGTTGTCAATCTCTCCACGGTAAAAAGATAGATTGGATTGCATTAGATTGGATAAATAGATCGCACAAGAACACAAAATAAAAGAAGCAAATAAAAAGTGCAGAAAGGTATTTTTGGGTTTTTGGAATAATAGATCTAAAAACAAATGCGGAAAAAGATAGATCCGAAAGCAATAGATTAAAAGAATAGACCCGGGGGCCGTAGATTTCACTAGTGGCTTCTCTCAAGAAAATAGCATAAGGTGGGTAAACAAATTACTGTTGGGCAATTGATAGAAGATCAAATAATCATGACGATATCCAAGGCAATGATCAATATATAGGCATCACGTCCAAGATTAGTAGACCGAGACGATTCTGCATCTACTACTATTACTCCACACATCGACCGCTATCCAGCATGCATCTAATATATTAAGTTCATGGAGAAACGGAGTAATGCAATGAAAGTGCGTTATATCGACTAGAGGGGGGGGGTGAATAGACGATTTTTACAAATTCGTCACTTGAGGAAATACTAGTTCAGGAATTTGTTAAGTGACGAATTACGCGCAGCGGAATATGTACTCAAGTGCATGTGAAACATAGTAGTAGCATAGTCATCATGATGAAATGAAACATACACAGAGCATGGGTAGCGTGAACAGGATAAGCAGGCACACGATACAGTGACTGAAGAATTTGAGATGAGGAAATTGAGAAAGTCTTCAGTCAAATTCTTCAAACAGTAACGATCAGATTCATCAACAAATACTTAGAGGAAATAAGGGGTTGAGGAAATAGAACCAGGGGCTCGATGAAGACAATGATTTGATGACCCAGTTCCAACTACTGTGACAGTCGTACGTCTGGTTTGGAGCGGCCTGGTATTTAAACCAGAGGACACGCAGTCCCAGGACACACAGTCCTTACCGTATTCTCCTTGAGCTAAGGTCACACAGACCTCACCCAACACTCGTGGTAAGTCTTCAGGGTAGACTTCCAAAACCCTCACAAACTAGTCACCCGACAATCCACAATTTACTGCTGGATGCTCTAGACCACGGTCACCCGGCGATCCCCAATTGACTGCAGGATGCACTAGACCATGACGCCTAACCATCTGGAAGATACACAGTCTTCAAAGGTAAAAAGCGTCGGTTCCACACAGGAACAATTTCTTCAGTGATGCTCAATCACTATGGGTTTTGGTTGTTTGGGGTTTTTCCTCACTGATGATTTTCGCTCAAGGTCCTCAAGGAATGGGATGCTCTCAAATGACAAGTGTCAAGTTCTCTCTCGGAGCAGCCAACCAGCTAGTGGTTGTGGGGGGCGGCTATTTATAGCCAGGGTGCATTCCGACATGATAAGACATAAATGCCCCCAAATGATATGACCGTTAGGTGGATAGAATATCTGGACAGCTGGCGCAAAGCACAGCAACGGTCGGAATTTGAACTGTCAAATTCCTCAGGGCTTATCATATTCCTCACTTGTAGGCAATTCGCACTGGCGAATTCCTAACTCCCCAGTCAGACCAATTTCCTCAGAGACCAGAAGAACATCGTCTCTGTCTCTGAAGAATTTGACTGAACTGCAAGAGGTTTCCAAAGGCTTCACTCGAAGGATTGGGTTGTGTTGAGGCTTTTGAGTTGAGCATCAGATGGAAATTTATCCTTAGTTTTACCTCGACCCCCTTTAACAGTACGGTGTTTCCTATGACTCAAAGAAAGGAAACGAAACAGTAAAAACCTCTCCGATGATGCGTGAGTAGTCCACCATAGACCTACGGGTCCGTAGGCAGTAGCTAGATGGCTTCCTCTCTCTCTTATGATTCTCAATACAATGGTCTCTTGGAGATCTATTTGATGTAAACTTTTACGGTGTGTTTGTCGGGATCCGATGAATTTTGAGTTCATGAATTTTGAGATCTACAAAACCAAAAACCCAAAAATACATTGCTGCATATTTTATTTGCCTTTTATATTTTGTGTTCTTGAGAGATCTATCTCTCCTATCTATCACTACCTAGTCTATCTTTTTACCGTAGAGAGATTGACAACCTCTCTTTCGCGCCGGGTTGCAAGTATTTGTTGTTTGTGTGCAGGTGCTGCTTATTGGGTGGTGGTGATCCTCCTACTGGTTCGATAACCTTAGTTTCATAACTGAGGGAAATACTTACCGTCGCTGTGCTGCATCATCCCTTCCTCTTTGGGGAAATACCGACGCAGTCTCAAGCCACGTCACCAAGGTTTATCGAACCAATAGGAATATCAATCCTCAACCGTCTTCAGCGGCTGCACACAAAAGAGCAAACAACTTGCACCAACGCGGGCAAGAGGGTTGTCAATCCCCTTGATCTCGTTATTTGCAAGCAAATGAGTTGCGTAGATAATTGTAAATTGCAAAATAAAATAAAAGGTAAATAAAGGCAGCGAGCTAATAGTAGCGTTTATGTATTTATAAGTGAATAGACCCGGGGCCATAGTTTTCCCTAGCGGCATCTCTCATGTAGGCAACATACGGTGGGTAACAAATTACTGTTGGGCAATTGATAGAAAAGCAGATAGTTATGCGATTTTCACGGCAATGATCATGTGTATATATGCATCACGTCCATAAGCAAATAGGCCGACTCCTGCCTGCACCTATTACTATTACTCCACTCATCGACCGCTATCCAACATGCATCTAGAGTATTAAGTAAAACAGAGTAATGCATGGAGAACGATGACATGCTGTAGACAAAGTAAACTCAAGCAATATGAATAAACCCCATTGTGTTATCCTTATTAGCAACAACACAGAGATGCAACTTGTCCCCTTCTGTCACTGGGATATAGAAACTCGTCAGGTTGAACCTACCACAACGCACCTCTCTCACTGAAGATAGATCAATCTACTTGGCCAAAGCACATCGATAGATCGGAGAGAATTACGAAGCTATAATGATCATGCAAATAAGAATCTTAATATTCAGAGGTGACTCGAATACTTTTCATGAATAATCTGAACATAAACCCACAATTCATCGGATCCCAACAAACATACCACACAATAGGATTACATCGGATAGATCAAAGCGAAGATGTGATGATCATTGTATTGAAGATCGAGAGATAGAGAGATTGCCATCTAGGTCTATGGACCCGTAGGTCCGTGGTGAACTACTCACACATCATCATAAGGGCAGCAAGGCTGATGAAGAGGCCCTCCGTGATCGATCCCCCCTCCGGCAGGGTGCCGAAACGGAGCTCCAGATGGCCTCGTGACGGAACAAAGACTTGCGGCGGCGTAAAAAGGGTTTCGGGACTGCCTTCAGGGTTTTAACGATATATGAGAATTTATAGGGCAGAGAACGAGGTTGGGTATAACGCCCAAGATGCGATCCTATCCTTATTTTGGCTCAAGGGCCTCGACACGGATAGAAGCGCATCTCGTCGTTTCGCAAGAATGGATATCATTACAAGTACATGTAAAGAAGAGATGAGTATATGGAATTGGCTTACACTCGCCACAAGCTAATTCAAGATCCCATCAATACCACAGCATATACAATCAGCATACATAAGAGCAGGGTCCGACTATGGACGAAATCAAACGATAAAATGACATCCACCCTTGCTATCCCAGGCTGCCGGCCTGGAACCCATCCTATGATCGAAGAAGAAGAAGAACTCCAAATCAAACAAGCATCGCTCTCACGTCAAAGCATCGCATTACCTGTACCTGCAGTTGTTGTTGTAGTAATCTGTGAGCCACAGGGACTCGGCAATCTCATTTCCAAGGGTATCAAGACTATTAAAGCTTAATGAGTGAGGTATGGTTAAGTGGTGAGGCTGCAACAAGCACTAAGCATTTATTTGAGTGGCTAACTTACGAGTACAAGAATAAGGGGGGATGATCGTCGTATAAATGGATGTGAACTAGTAATGATCACTAAGTGATCCTGAACACCTACTTACGTCAAAAATAACCCCACCGTGTTCTCTCCTGGTTCAGAAAATTCACGAGAAGAGACAGTCACGGTTACGCACACAGTTGGTGTATTTTACTAGAGTTTACTTTAAGTTCTCTATGAACGGATGTTAAACAAATTTCCAAGTTGCCACATAACCGCGGGCACGGCTCTCATGAAAGATTTAACCCAGCAAGGGTGCTCCAACTCATCCATCACAAACTAACCACAAGCTGCGTTGGAACTCCTCAACCGCGGGATGACCCGTAGTATTTGCGGAATTCCGATGGAAAATCTCAACCTCGAGATAACCCGAAGTGTCCTCGAAATCCCACTCACAAGACGTTCGAGAAAGGTAAAACAAATCTAGCAAGGCCACCCGACGTGCCGACAATCCCGATAGGAGCCGCGTATCTCGTTCTCAGGGCACAACCGGATGAGCACAGCGTACAGTGGCCTGATAGACATCTCCCGAGTTGCCCCGGTTTGGCCCCGCACACGACTCTAGTTTTGACCAACACTCATGCGGAGCACTTGCCCGGGGGTTGATTAATTATCCATGAGGTGATCATGCCCTATGCAAATTTTAAGTTGTTATTAAGCAAATAGTACCAATATTGGGCCCTGCCAGAAGAGTTTTATCGCAAAATGAAAATCAAGGGGGTCCCCATAACAACCCCGAGCATGTTAGGAGCGCTCAATATGGAACATAATACCAGTACACAAGTAACTAGGGCGACAAAAGTGGAACAAAACACCGAGCAAAAGGCCAAGCCTTCCACCTTTTACCAAATATATATGTGCATTAAATTAAATAGCAAGAATATGGTGATATCTCAAAAACATCGATGTTGCACATGGAAACTAATTTACACCTGCAACTAGCAACGCTATCAGAAGGGCTAAGCAAGCGGTAACATAGCCAAACAAAGGTTTGCTGGGATGTGGAGGGTTAGAGGCTTATCATGGCATTTTGGGAGGCTTGACAAACAAGTGGTAGGTAGCGAGACAAGCGATAGAAACGAGACATCTAGCATGACAATGATAGTAATGGTATCCAGGGAAATGGTCATCTTGCCTGAGATCCCGCTTGGAAGAGAACGAATCCATGAAGTGATGCGGAGCATCCTACGGACATCACCATGTCAAGAGTCCGTTTGGCAAGTGACACGTGTGACATCTACTTCGCATACACAAAGGTGAATCATCTCCTTTACACGTGTTCACTTGACCCCTTCGAGGATGGTATACTACTTGACATTCCTCTCATGTGCATGCATAGGTACTACCGGAGCTTCACGGACGACGACGAGGAGTGCAAGCGCCAAGGAACGCCTACACCATCCGCGAGGGAAGCGTGGAAGCGAAGACGGAAGAAGACGGAGCTGCAACAAAGCTACAGCCACCGGACGTCCGACGATCCATCAGACGTCCGACGCGACCACGCCCAGGCCAGCCAGAAGAGCTACAACCGATGAGTGCTACAGCGGCCGGACGACCGACGACTACCGGACGTCCGACAAGTACCAGTGACCGGACGACCGACGCCGACCGGAAATCCGGCAACACCTGTCCAGAGAAGAAACGTCGGAAGTCTGACGCCCTCCGGACGTCCGGACCCCCGCGAGCGACCGGACAACCGACAATTGTCGGACGTCCGACACTGCCTGTGCGCAGACGGGCCTTTGGCCTTGTATCTCTCTCCCACTTACCCCTTCATGGCTTAGACTATAAATAGACCTTCCCCTCCCCATTTCTAGGGTTAGCAAAGTGATAGCTCATTCATAGTTGAGCTTTGCTCCTTTACCACTCCTCCTCTTGAGAGAGAGAGAGAGAGACCACTCCATTGGAGTTCAAGACCTCCATTGGAGAAGATCCCAAGGGATTCAAGACCCCCATCGTGGGAAGGATCATCTAGATCATCAAGACCTCAACTCCTCACGGATTGGGATGAACTAGCTACCGTTTGTATCGTCCTTTGTTGGATTTGGATCGTGTATCTCTCCGTATGTATGTGGATTTAGCACATGTGTGATTGTGTCTTGTCTATTTGAGTGTTTACTCTCGTTTTCCCCTCTCGTGTTCTTCGTGTTCTTCGCGGGATCCGCTCCAATCGTGAAAGATCGACACCGTTAGGGTTTCACCCTACATCATCTTGGTATCATGAGCCATGTTGATCACGAATTTGGAGCCTTTCCCTTCGTTTTCTAGCCTGATTTTGCTTTGTTTCGTCCTAAATTCGAAAATCCCCACCAAAAATAGCCCCCAAATTTTTTGTGATTTGTTGGTTTGATGATGTTTTGTTGATTTTGATCCATGGATTCGTTGTGTTTCAAGTGGATCTAGCCTTCCTCATCTTTTCCCCATTTCCATCCACGAAATCTTCCCAATTTTGAGACCGAAATCCCCAATTTCCGCCCAAAAACGCGTCTCGGATCTGAAATTCCGAGTTGACCCAGACTCGTCGGACGTCCGGAGCACCCGGAACCACCGGAAGTCCGGTACTTACCAGAAATCCGACACCCCAAAACAGAGAAGAATTCTCGGAAGTCCGGTAAGTCTCGGACGTCCGGTCCCTGTGAAAACTGACTCGGCTGAAATCTTATTTTGGCCATAACTAATACATCCGAACTCCGATTTTGACGTTCTTTAGCTCGTTTTGTAGCTATTGACATCCCCCATCCCACAAAAATACCACCATCATCATTTGACTCCATCACATTTTCAGAAATTTGGCAAGTTTGCCTAGGCCCTCCACCATATCATCCGCCATACCACCTCCGACTTCCGCAACCTAACCCATTGTGCTCCATATAGCATTTGTGGTTGCTTGATTAGTGACTCGAGTCTCCTAAGGTGTTTCGGCTACTTAGGGATGGTTACTACTCCATCCACCATACCTTCCGCATGACCACCCACCATACCTCTTCCGCTACATTCACCCATTTGACACTTGACGTTTGAGATTTTGAGTTCACGGTTTTTCCGTTTCCTAAGGTGTTTCGGCTAATTAGGAACGGTTCGACATTGAGAACACCGCCACTCATCATCGCCACGAGGTCGTCATCGACATTGCCACTTCACCATTTTGACACCATCAACCGTAAGCAAGGGACGGTAACTTCGACGACACCATTGTATATTCCCCTTGCCATTGCATTGTTAACCCCTAGCCCATTTTGCGTCACTTGCCTATCGAGACTAGCCTTTGAGTATTGCCGGCAACGTTACTTGTGCACATTAGTGATCATCGACCCGCACCTTCCATTGCATACATACATCATATTGGTATCATCTTGGTATCATAGTATCATCTCTTGTGTCACAAGTTTGTTCCCGCATATACACACTTGCTATCTTGGTTTGTGCATAAGTGGCCATATCAAAAAAAAAAAAAAGCTTTTAAGCAAAAAGAAAGAGAAAGCAAAGAGCTTGTGAGCAATAGCCATAGCATCATACCACATTGCATATAAAACTGCCATCATTGATCATCTTGAATCATCGTGTGCGCGACACCGGGAACCATACATACATATCATACTTGGGATAGAAGTCGACACGTTTTGTTTTTATAGGTTGTGCACAAGTTCGTATCCGCCTATTGAGCAATCGTGCTAGCGTCTCTCTAGCGTTGTGCAACAAGAGCATTTTCCGTGGATAACACATTTTGAGCTCATTCCTTGGTTGCACGACCCCATTTATCTATCCGTGTGTGCGTTTCTGTGTGTCATTCATTGCTATTGGTCTACTTGTTTCATTTGCGAATTTGTGAATCTCTTTCAACATTATTGACTCTTACTAACAATTGCATCAAATTTTTTGTGCCACTATCCTCACCAAGCTACTCCATAAGCTTTACTTGTGTAGGTGTGAGAATAGACAAGATCCGGTACCAATTGTGCTACTTCCATAATACATTATTGAGTGATCATTGATCCATCTTCAACATTGGATAAGGTACATTTGGTCTAGTTCTTTCCTTTCTTCCACTCACATTTTTGCTTGAGCATGATGGATAGGCAACGCCCATCTACTTCGGTCTACACCAACAACGACGAGTTCGGTGCCACGAAAAACTTCATCGACGCCAAGATGCAAGCTCACAAGGAGGAGCTCATAGCCCTCATCAAGACCGCCAAGAGGTCTCCCTCATCTTCGAGAAGACGCTCAAGTGCACATGCTTCCGAGCTACCATCTCCGGCAAGGTCACATCGGCATCGACACCATCACCGACGAGAACGTGAAGGTCAAGAGCTCAACACCAACCACCGCTCCACGACTTCACCATCTACCTTGGCATCTTCGCCAAGCGACTTCAAGGCATCTTCGCCTTTGGACATACGGCATCTTCGCCAACAAGCACCTCAAGATTACGCTCAAGAGAAGCTCCCTAAGCTCAAGTCCGCGACTTCCACGAGCTACTATGACCTCGACACCGACCACGAGCTTCCTTTCTATGGGACTCAAGACCCCGAGGAGTATCTCGAGTGGGAACGCAAGATGGACGACTACCTCAAGCTACATCAAGTCCCCTCCGAAGATCAAGTGAAGTGCGCCACAAGTACCTTCCACGACTACGCGTCGACATGGTGGCTTCACACACCTTCGAAGAGCTTCAACATGAGTTGGCCCAAGATGAAGAAAGCGATGCGGCGAGAATTTGTGCCTTTCACCTACACGGAACATCTTCAACGCCAATTGGAGAACACCATCCAAGGATCCAAGTCCCTCGACGAGTACTTCAAGGAGATGAAGAAAGCCTTGCGACGAGCCGGCGTGGACGACCCCATTTGGATGAAGTTCTACTTCATGATGGGATTGAACAACGACATCTCCAAGACTATCTTCCTCGACAACTACGAGTCCCTCAACGACATCTACTTTGGTGCTCTCAAGGCCGAACAAGAACACATGAAGGCCAAGGTTTCTCTACCCCAAGCACACTTCGCGACGACCAAGCTCCAAGACGGCGAGCATGAGGATAGTACCACCACGATGTCCAAGCCCAACGAGCTCCAAGACGATGCTCCCAAGTTCGACTTCACCGTCATCCCTCTTTGTGGCATTGACGATGCCGAGTCTACCATGACTCTTTTTGAAGACGACACGACTACGACTACGACTACGACTATGGAGCCTCTCAAGGAACAAGATTTGGAGGCCAGCGACAAGGTGGCGAGCAAGGATGATGCTTCCATCTTTGGAGGCGAGAGTGATGATGTGCCATCTTCGGCCTTCATCCACGGCGACGGTGACGAGATGGTTGAGCATGGGATTTTCCCTTCGACCACGGCGACGTTAGGAGATGAGTTGAACGACATGAGCCACCATATTGAGAGTGAGAGCGAGTTCACCACTAGCCCCATATATGATGATATGCTTCAATTCCCATGTGAGGAGAGCCACAACCCCCACCACTTGAGTGAGACGAGTGACTCCACCATATGTGAGTTTGAGTGCACCTATTTTGAGGGAGTGAGTGAGCCACCACATAGAGAGAGTGAGATAGTTGTTAGGGCATTTGAGGCCATTTCGATTTCTAACGACTTACCCTCTACCTCTCTTATGTCTTCTCATTTGGTGCTAGGTCCCATATACGACGACGCCCCGATCTTCGACGACTTCGTCCTTCCTTTGGACAAGACGATGGCAATGGTGGACTATGATGCACCCCCCACATGGTTCCATCACGATGAACATGACCACGATTTGGTCTTGGTCACCTCACCTACACCACATGAGTGGGATGACAAAGGTAACATAGGTGAAGGTGATGCTCTTGTCCCACTAGTGGACATTGATTTCTTGCATGATGTCGATCCTCCTATTACCATGCTTCATACTAGTATGATTTCCCCATGCGATGATTTACCAATTTATGATGAGTTTGATGATTTCCATGTGGAGTCTATTAGTTGTGATGCCATGTTGCATAGAATTTCTTGTGATAATTCTCTCGGTCACATCATGTTTGACAACCCGCTTGACTTGTCATATGCTATGCATGAGATCAACCATATGTCCCATTTGCAATCTCATCGTAGTAACTATGCGTATGCCATTAAATTGAACCCAATTTGCACTTATGGCATAGATGACAAGCCCATGGTTATTGGCATTTGCTTTTCTTGTGATGATATTGATATGCTCCCTTTGCATCATTTTTCTCATATGCCCTGCCATGACCACCTAGCTTCGGATATGCTTTGTTTTGGATGTTGTTCATATTCTCCATATGATGTTTCCACTATTGCTCATGAGGAGACCCCCATAGTTTCCTCATACATGTTAGGAGATTTTGATCCATCCTATGAATTGCATGATCCAATAATGGCGTGCACAATATTCTCCCCATGAATGAATTTGATCTTGCTGTGCCATATACTTGCATGCTAAATTTGTGTCCCCATCGTGTTATACATAACAACTATTCTTTCATGATGGATGACATGTTCATATACCATGCCTCAAATTTCTTTGAGCATTGCTTGTTTTGTGCTAACTCTCACATGCACATACACATCATGATGGACGATGTGTACCTTTATCACGCACACACTTTGTTTCGTTTGTCCCCATGTTGTGTAGGTACACATGCTTCCTCGTCGACCTCACAAGCGCAAGAGTTGACGAAACGAGCTCTAGAGAGCAATGATGATTTGGGATCCCGTGGATTATCATTCCCACCGCTCCCATCGCGCAATGACTTCGCGCATTTCTTCTACATGGCCCTCACATGGTTATGGGTTATTGTCCATTACATATTCTATGCCCATATTGCCATGTTCACTTTGCATGATATGCTCATTTCTATGCCTTTGCCATGCATTTGTGACCCATGCTTTGCATCTCACGTGACACTTGATTCTAGTACTTGTATGTGTGTTTGCATGCTTGGTGGACATGTCACCTGTTATTGCCATGTTTGCTATGTACCCCATGCCTATGATGATACTTTGATGTTGCTTTGTGTTCGTGCTTACGATATGTCATGTGCATTGCCTAGGCCTACTATTTGCTCACATGACATGATTGCCATGATTTCCTCTAGTGCGTTGCATCTTCGCTCCACTAGTTTGCACGACATGCTTACTATGATTGCTTGCCTTGTTGCATCACCGATGATTAATACTTGCTCGTTTCATGCGGTTGATGGCAACCATTGCCTTGCTTTACACATGATTGCTCCATATGTTGCTTCTCTCATGCTAGATGAATTGCCTTGTATTGAGTGCAACAATGCTTTTAGTCTTGCTAATGAGATTGCCCCCATAGCTTTCTCCCATATATTTGGAGCTTTTGCCATCTTTCATGTGAAGCATGCTTGTCTTCCTTCTTTGCACCATATGCCTAGTGCCATGAATATATCCATTGTTGCATCATATTATTCATGCACTTTTGCTTCTAATGGTTTTGTGCAAGAGAAGAGAACCATCATGATGGATGATGTGTTTATCTACCGTGCACATATGTTCTTTGCTTGGTTGTGTGCATGTGTAGGATTGTTCGACTCCGTGTCAACTTCTACTTCACGTGAGTTGACCATTCGAGCTCTTGAGAGCGAGCCACTTTCGACCGACTCGCGTCTACATCGCACTTGCTTGTGCTTCGGCATTGTGAAGGACGCACAAGGACACACTTTTGAGGTGATATCCTTCTCTTTCGAGAACCCCAAAACCTTGAGCATGGATATTGTGGATCATCCTACTTGTGTTGCTTGCATCATGAGACTTATTGGTCATCCTGGACTACTTGATTGCGCACATGTTAGCGATCTTGCTTTGACTTCCCATTTTCAAATTTCCATGCCTCATGATATATATGCCTTGTGTGTTGCATCCGACTTGTGCATTACTTGCTCCTATAATATGCTTGGTTGCAACAATGTCATCACTTCACATATGCCATGTCCCATTAATTGTCACATGATTGACTTGATTGCCTCACACATGATGAACACTTGCTATTTCTATTGTGTTGAGTGCCACACTATCTTCACTACACCATGTGCACCTTATGCTTGGTTTGTCTTGCATTCGACCCATGTGTTTAGACACTTCATTTTATTTGGTGTTGTGAATGATTCCTATGCCTACCATAGACCTTTTGTTGAGCACTTTGTGCATGATTGCTATGACATTGAGGTAGATGCTTGTTCATTTGTCACACGCATTAGCATCTTCACCTCACCTTTGCATGATTGTTTCCATGATGACTTTGCTTGTGCTCACTTAATATGCTTACATGCCATGTCTCACTTCTTTGTCAAACCATATGCTACGCTTGATGACTACACTTGTTGGGTGAATCACAACTTGAATGTTTGGTTTTGCACTCACGCTAACCACATTTGTTTTTCCAAGTGTTTGTTGTCCTTGCTCCTTTTGAAGGAATCACAAGACGGTGCGACATTGGAGTGTGCCCATTTCGAGCCTCAAGATGAAGAGTGTTTGGTGATCGTCCACTTCTACACGGCGTCAACATCTCTTTCCCATGGTGATTTGGTTTTCGATCCGAGGACGGATCTTTTCCAAGGGGGAGGGGATGATGCGGAGCATCCTACGGACATCACCATGTCAAGAGTCCGTTTGGCAAGTGACACGTGTGACATCTACTTCGCATACACAAAGGTGAATCATCTCCTTTACACGTGTTCACTTGACCCCTTCGAGGATGGTATACTACTTGACATTCCTCTCGTGTGCATGCATAGGTACTACCGGAGCTTCACGGACGACGACGAGGAGTGCAAGCGCCAAGGAACGCCTACACCATCCGCGAGGGAAGCGTGGAAGCGAAGACGGAAGAAGATGGAGCTGCAACAAAGCTACAGCCACCGGACGTCCGACGATCCATCGGACGTCCGACGCGACCACGCCCAGGCCAGCCAGAAGAGCTACAGCCGATGAGTGCTACAGCGGCCGGACGACCGACGACTACCGGACGTCTGACAAGTACCAGTGACCGGACGACCGACGCCGACCGGAAATCCGGCAACACCTGTCCAGAGAAGAAACGTCGGAAGTCCGACGCCCTCCGGACGTCCGGACCCCTGCGAGCGACCGGACGACCGACAATTGTCGGACGTCCGACACTGCCTGTGCGCAGACGGGCCTTTGGCCTTGTATCTCTCTCCCACTTACCCCTTCATGGCTTAGACTATAAATAGACCTTCCCCTCCCCATTTCTAGGGTTAGCAAAGTGATAGCTCATTCATAGTTGAGCTTTGCTCCTTTACCACTCCTCCTCTTGAGAGAGAGAGAGAGACCACTCCATTGGAGTTCAAGACCTCCATTGGAGAAGATCCCAAGGGATTCAAGACCCCCATCGTGGGAAGGATCATCTAGATCATCAAGACCTCAACTCCTCACGGATTGGGATGAACTAGCTACCGTTTGTATCGTCCTTTGTTGGATTTGGATCGTGTATCTCTCCGTATGTATGTGGATTTAGCACATGTGTGATTGTGTCTTGTCTATTTGAGTGTTTACTCTCGTTTTCCCCTCTCGTGTTCTTCGTGTTCTTCGCGGGATCCGCTCCAATCGTGAAAGATCGACACCGTTAGGGTTCCACCCTACATCATGAAGCAGACGAGCCAACGTAGTCGAATGAATCCTCACACTCCGAACGCTTTCGGAACTCTATCGAGAAGAAACAATCCGGAAACAACAATCAGACATGGTAAACACCACAACATAGGCATGACATGATGCACATCAAATATGATGCATGTTATGCATGACATGGCAAAGCACAACAATCAACTTCTACACATTAAGTGAAGCTCAATATGCAACGAGATGCATATTGACGAAACTCCACATTCAAATCATTTAGTTCACTCTCATTTATTTACATGGCAAGTTTAAATGTTGTTTAACATGGCAAGAGGTGAAGCATAAGTAAACTTGACATCTATGCATATTAAATGAGGCCGGAAACAACGTATAGCATTTCCGAAACGACCCCATATGCAAATTATGAATTTGGTCCAGATCTGAACTAACCATGTTTTATATTTATTAAACAGCAATATAAATAGGACCATGTGATTCTACACGTTATTCTAGTCGATTTACATATATAGAACATTTGCAACGGAGCTACGGCCTAAAAGATATGACACACACAAGATGAATATGTCATGAATGCAAAATGCATGCAAACAACAACCATGAACATGTCAAATCATGGATGCAACAAGATATTATGAATCTACATGAGATTCTAAGCAAGTTTCATGTGCAACATGTTCAAAACGGAGCTACGGTTAACACTAGCAAGCAACACAAGTTATAGACATAATCTGCCCAAAACAGTGACACACATGAAAACAATAAGCTACAAGATTCTACCATGCACAAACAAGACATGGGGCTGTAGCCTACATGATGCACAACAATTCATATCATCACAGCAAATTGAATGGAAGCATGGATCAATAGGAAATGATCTCACAAGATGACTATAAAATATAGTAGATTAGGACTTAGTGAAAATCACAGTTTTTAACAGAGCAGTTTTATCACGAAGGCATATTGGCAGCACTAAAACTATATGCTACAGGTCCTATATTGGCATGAAACTTAACAACATGGTTGATGCGGAGCATCCCACCATCATCCCCATGAAGACTACACCATCAAGCCAACCCCCAAGTGTCCCTATGACGAGAGCACGCGCACGCGACATTGGAGCTAAGGTGAACTCACTCCTCTTCGAGTATGACTTGGATGGCAAAGGAACTTGGATGCTACCTCACAATGAAACCCTGTGCATCCTTAGGTATGAGGAAGACGACCACAAAGGACTAAGGAAGCATCCCCAAGACCAAGGCCGAGAGGAAAAGGAGTCAAGCACCAAGGGCAACTCTCTGGACAGCCCGAAACTTCCGGCCTGCTCGGAACTTCCGGCCCACCGGCGACCCAGGGCCAAGTCCAGAGGTGCAAACTCTCTGGATAGCCGGGAACCAGCCCGGACCCTTGCCCGGAACCTCCGGCCCCCGGAACTTCCGGCCGGCCCGGAACTTCCGCCCCCCCCATGAATCCAGCCTCCGAAGCCCGCGTCAACTCTCTGTTCAGCCCGGACCCTGCCCGGAACCAGCCCGAAACTTCCGGCGCCTGGAACTTCCGGCCTGTCCAGAACGACTGCACTCGGGCCCGAGGCCCATGTATCTCTCCCTCTCACCCCTTCGTCCCTAGTACTATATATACTCCTCTTCCACCTTGAATTAAGGTTTAGCTTTGTTTAGCAAATACCTTTTGTTGAGCTTAGCTCCATTACTTACTTCTCCCACGGAGATTGCCCTCCATTGAGAGAAGATCCAAGTGATGCCAAGGCCCCTCTAAGGGAAGATCCTAAGGGATTCAGGGCCTCCTCCTTTGGCGTGAGGAGACTACCGGTTACGTGTATCCTTTTGTTGATTGTGGATCTTGTGTCTTGTGTACTCATGTGTTTCTAGTGGATGTGTAATCGAAGATTGTCCTTGAGTTTGTGATTTCCTGTCGTGTTCTTCGTGTTCTTTGTGGGACCCCCCTCCAGTTCGTGAAAGATCGATGCACACGGGCATGCCCCGTATCATATTGGTATCAAGAGCCAAGGTTTCTCACGAATTTGGAGTCCCCCCTTCGTTTTATAGCCAATTTTGTTTTGTTTTGACCTAATTTTGAAAATCCCCACAAAAATACCCATACCAAATTTCTTGGATTCGTTTGATTTGAGGAGATTTTGTTGATTTTGATCCATGGATTTCGTAAGGACGAGTGGATCTACCTTTCTATCCACCCAATTTCCCCCAATTTTTCTCCCCCCTCAGATTTGGGTTTTCCCTCTCGGTTTTCCGCCCAAGTCCAAGATCTGGAAATTATGGTTCGTCCCAATTTTCCCGACCCTCGGAACCTCCGGCCTCACCCGGACCTTCCGGTCCCCGGAACCTCCGGCCACCTCGGACACTCCGGCCGGCCCGGACCTTCCGGCCTTAGCAGAAAGTTGCTGATTCTTCTTTTCAGTTTCTTTTCCCAGGTTTTCCGCCATTTCTTCCGCTACCTCCACCATTCTTTCCGCAACCCATGCATGTGAGATTTTGAGTCTTGAGCTTCGCCACTTCCTAAGGTGTTTCGGCTAATTAGGAGTGGTCCTTCATCGACATCGCCGCTCATCATCGCCCCGGATCGTCACCGACCAACTCTTCGTTGAAACCTCACCATAAGCAAGGACGGTAACCGCGATGACACTCTTGACTCTACCCTTGCCATTACATTGTTACCCCAAGCCCATTTGCGTTACTTGCCTATCGAGACTAGCCATTGAGTATTACCGGGCTACGGTACTTGTGCACTTTAGTGATACATACCCCGCATAGCTAAAATTGCATGCATATATCTTGGTATCATTTCGGTATCATATTGGTATCTTTTGTGTTCAAGTAGTACCCGCATACATAATTGCTATCTTGGTGTGCACGTCCCTCATTGTGACCATACAAAATATCATTGCAAAAGAAAAGAGAAGTAAAGCTTTTATGCAAGAGCAAAAGAGCAATAGCATCGCAAGCTTCGCATAGCATATTTGATCATCTTGGATCATTTGAGCGAGTGACACGTGCCGCATACACACATAGCAAGTCGGGCATAGGAAGACGACACGTTTAGTTCATTTTAGGTTGTGCACAAGTGCGTATCATGCCCATTGGAGCAATCGTGCTAGTGGCCCTCTAGTGTTGTGCAACGAGAGCATTTTCCGTGGTTTCCACATTTTGGCTCATCCTTGGTTGCACGACCCCGATTTTCTTCCGTGTGTGTGTTTCCGTGCATACTTTTTGCTATTGATCCACATTGTCTCATTTGCGAATTTTTCGAATCTCTTTCGACTTGATTGAATCTTATCTTTCGGATTGCTTGAAATTTGTGCCACTATCCTAACCAAGCTACTCCATAAGCCTTATTTGTGTAGGTGTGAGAAGGACGATCTTCGGTACCAATTCTACTATTTCCATACTTGCACATTGAGTGATCTTGATCCACTTTCAACTTTTGGAATGGTAATTGGTATTGTCTTCTCACTCTTCCACTTATATCTACTTGAGTTTTGTTATGGATAGGTCAAGCATCCACAACCCGACATTTGAGGAGCAAGAATACGACGAAACTGACTTTGTCACCAAGATGCACTTCTTCGGCACGCAAAAAGCAATGCACCAATCGCATGACGCTTTGAATGACCGCATCGAGAACCTTGCCACCGAAGTTCGCGAATCTGAAGTGCGAACAAGGGAATACCTCGACAACAAGCTCTCAAGCCAAATGGAGGAAATTTGCGCCTAGATGGTCCAGCGCGCCTCTTCCACATCTACATCGTCAAGGAGGCACAACTCAAGTCGTCACTGATCGGAGTACTCTTCCGGCGAGAGCCCACCTAGAGCTCGTGCTCATCTCCGTGATGACCACTCTGGTCCAAGTTCACACCAAGGCCGTCAACGTCAAGCTTCGGACAATCCCTTCCATGGCAATGGGCTACAAGATCGACTTCGTGAGCGTGCTAGGCATCACCAACAAGAACAAGAACGCCAACAACAACGCCGTGAAGAAGAACTACGTTAACGTGAGGAACAAGCGCTTGAAGCACAACGTGCCCTCCGTGATGCTACTCGTGCGTTGGAGGAACGCAACCGTCAAGCACATCTTGAGCAAGAAGCACTTCGCCAAGAACGACAAGACGAACTTTGTCGACAACGACAAGAAGAAGCCAATCGCCAAGAGGAGCACCAAGAAAGGCGGAACCGAGTGCGTGCACCTCGTCGCCGTCCTCAAGATCATTGCGACAAACCCAACCATGAAGACGAGTAAGGACAAGATCAACGTCAACATGCTCAAGGCAATGACAATGAGGATCCACATCCTAGACAAGGATTTCGGCATCACCACCACAATGATGAACAACGCTTCGGCAAGCTCAAGTTCACAATGCCAAAGTTTTTCGGAAGCAATGACCCCGAAGACTACTTGTCATGGGCCCTCAAGGTTGATAAGATCTTTCGCCTACACAACTATGATGAAGAGAAGAAGATCGCCATGGCTTCACTTGAGTTCCAAGACTACGTCCTTATTTGGTGGGAACAAGTGATTGAGTGGAGAAGAGAAAGAGGCGAGCCACCTATCAACACTTGGGCCCAAATGAAGGATCTCATGCGAGCCCGTTTTGTGCCTACACACTACAACCGGGATCTCTTCAAAAAGTTACAACAACTCAAGCAAGGCACTAAGTCCGTAGAAGAGTACTATCAAGAGATGGAGATTGCAATGATCAGAGCCAATGTCAAGGAAGATTACGAAGAAACAATGGCGCGCTTCTTGAATGGCCTCAACTACCAAGTCAAGAAAATTGCCGACTTCCAACCATACTCCAACCTTCTCGAACTCGTGCATCAAGCAACCAAGGCGGAACGGCAAGTGCAAGATTATTACAAGTACTCCAAGTTCTCCTCCAAGACCTACGGTTCAAGTGCTCAAGCTACTATGACAACGACACCTTTGACCACGAAATCTACAACACCTACCGGCGACAAGTTAAGCTACAAGGACAAGACGACTTCATCAAGCCGCTCTACTACAACCAACTACAAGCCGAGAGCTTCATCCTCTACTCCAACAACGGATGCTACCGCCAAGACAAGCTCCATCAAGTGTTTCACGTGCCAAGGCCGAGGTCACAAGACATATGAGTGTCCAACAAGATGCACCATGATCCTTCAAGAAGATGGCACCTATGACTCTATGAGTGATGACGAGATGCAAGCTTTGGAGCAAGTGGCCATACATCGCCAAGTGAATGAAGATGAAAATTCGCAAATCTTTCGCGACAACGATTCGAGCCCCGCTCTCGTTGTCTCTAAGGTTTTGACGCTCCAACAACAAGAAGACGAGGACCAACGTTGCCACATTTTCCACACAAAGGCGGACATCCAAGGAAAATCCGTCAAGGTCATCATCGACGGCGGGAGCTGCCACAACTTGGCAAGTGAAGATCTTTGTTCCAAGCTACAATTGGTCAAAAATAAGCACCCTCGCCCCTACAAGGTCCAATGTTTAAGTGATTCCGGCACCCTCCAAGTTGAACATACCGTGGAAGTGTCCTTCAAGATAGGCGCTTATGAAGACACTTTTGAGTGTGATGTGGTTCCAATGTCTGTTTGCCACCTCCTACTTGGTAGACCTTGGCAATTCGGTCGTGGCGTCACACACAACGGTCGGACAAATCAATATAGCTTCAAAATGAAGGGCAAGCAATATGTACTTCGACCAATGACTCCAAGTCAAGTCATCGCCGACAAACAAGCTTCATCCCATCGTGGAGACAAAAGTGAGAGAGTGATCCACCTCAAAGAAAGTGAGTGCCACAAGCCAAAAATGAGAGACTCCACGATGAGGGACATGAAAGATATAGTTCTTTTAGCCACCAAAAGAGATTTGAGGGATGTGAGTGAGAGCCCATCGACCGTTCTTCACTATGTACTTGTGTGCAAAGATGACGTCGTTCGGACTAACCCTTCACAATGTCTTCCTCTTGTGTTATCTAAGTTATTGCAGGAATTCAAGGATGTTTTCCCCAATGAGCTACCTCCGGGACTACTATAGGACCGAAAGTACGTCTAGAGGGGGGGGGGGTGATTAGACTACTTGACCAAATAAAAATTCTACCTTTTCCCAATTTTAAGTGTTGGCAGATTTTAGCAATGATAGTAAGTCAAGTACACCCTACACATGCATGTCTAAGAGTATAGCAGCGGAAAGTAACAACAAGCATGTATAGTAGAGGGTAGGAAGGAAGATCAAACGCAATTTGTAGACACGAAGATTTTTCCCGTGGTTCCGATAGGTGGTGCTATCGTACGTCCACGTTTATGGAGTCTTCAACCCACGGTGGGTAACGGTCGCGAGAGTCCACGGAGGGCTCCACCCATAAGGTCCACGAAGTAGCAACCTTGACTATTCCATAACGGCTTCCGTCCACGAAGGACTAGCCTCACTATGGGTAGATCTTCACGAAGTAGGCGATCTCCTTGCCCGTACAAACTTCTTGGTTCAACTCCACAACACGAAGTAGGAGGCTCCCAAGCGACACCTAACCAATCTAGGAGGCACCACCCTCCAAAAGGTAATAGGCTCGGCAATGTCAATGAACTCCTTGCTCTTGTGCTTCAAGATGATAGACTCCTCAACACACAATCACTCTCTCACAGATTTGGCTATGGTGGAAGAGATTGATTTGCTGGAAAGCAACTTGGGGAGGCTAGAGATCAAGATTCATATGGATGGAATGGAATGGCTTGATCTCAACACATGAGTAGGTGGCTCTCTCTCAGAAAATATGATGGGGCAAGTATGGAATAGTTCTGAGTGCTTCTGTTTCGAGTGGGTGGTGGTGAAGGGGTATATATAGGCATCCCCAAAAATCCAACCGTTACACCTAAAGTGACCAACTCGGTGACACCGATGTGTTAATCTCGGTGGTACCGAAGTGACCAAAAGGTGACAACTTTTGAATCTCGGTGAGACCGATATATAAATCTCAGTGGTACCGATCAGGTGACCAACGGTCAGATTGCGCAAACTCGGTGACGCCGATTCTCACATCTCGATGGTACCGATTCTTGACCATGGCTTACCAGAGAGTTGGTCCAGAAACTCGGTGGCACCGATCCACAATTCTCGGTGGTACCGATTCTTGTGAATGGCTATCCAGAGAGTTGGTCCAGAAACTCGGTGAGACCGACTGGCAAATCTCGGTGGTACCGAAGACTGAAAATAGCTAAACAGAGAGTTGGCAACCTAAACTCGGTGGCACCGATGCAGAATCGGTTGTACCGAATGGCTAGGGTTTGGCATGGGTCTGTCTGAGTTTGGGAATCGGTGGGACCGAGTGGGAAGTGTTGGTTGCACCGATTTTGGGTATATGGCTTTGGACAAACTTTTGTGGAAGAGCTTGTGGGTGTTTTTGGTGACTATCTATTGTGCACGTGGAGCATCTTGTTCACCAACAGTACCTTACCCCCTTTTAATAGTATTGGCTTTCCTATGGACTCAAAGTGATTTCTCACAAAGTAAAATGTAGAGTCCTCTTGCTTGAAGCTCTGCCCATCCATTTCCTTGCAACTTGGGGTATCTCCACAATCCTTTTGCCATCCCTATCATTGAACTTCTCCTGAAATATACTTAGTGGAAACATTAGTTCAATGACATATATGTTGTTATTAATTACCAAAACCACCAAGGGAGCAAATGTGATTTCAACTACCACCAAAACGAGGGATCGAACACCGCATCGACCTCATCCCGGGAGCACCGCTTCCTAACAAGGCTCCCTACCGCGTCAACCCCGAAGAAACAAAGGAAATTCAAAGGCAAGTCCAAAAACTCCTAGATAAAGGGCATGTACGTGAGAGTTTGAGTCCTTGTGCGGTTCCGATGATTCTAGTACCTAAGCAAGATGGTAATATGCGCATGTATTCCGATTGCCGTCCTATCAATGCTATCACTATTCGTTATCGTCACCCCATTCCTCGCCTAAACGACATGCTTGATGAACTTAGTAGTGCCACTATATTTTCCAAGATTGACTTAAAAAGTGGTTACTACCAAATACGCATACAAGAGGGCGATGAGTGGAACGACTTTTAAAACAAAGTTTGGTCTCTATGAATGGCTAGTGATGCCCATGGGCTTATCCGAAGCACCAGGTACTTTCATGCGTGTCATGCATTATGTTTTGCGACCCCTCATAGGATATTGTGTTGTGGTATACTTTGATGACATTCTTGTCTTTAGCAAGTCTCTTGAGGAGCATGCTACCCATGTTCGTGATGTTTTGCAAATCCTTAGGAAAGAACAACTCTATGCAAATATGGAGAAATGCACCTTTGGTGTTGAGAAGGTTGTTTTCCTAGGCTTTGTAGTATCTTCTAAGGGCGTTCATGTAGATGAAACTAAGATTGATGCTATTAAAACTTGGCCCACACCAACGAATTTGCAACAAGTGCTTAGCTTCCTAGGACTAGCCGGTTTCTATCGCCGTTTTGTCAAGGACTTTAGCACTATTGCATCTCCTCTACATGCTTTGAGTAAGAAGAATGCACCATTTATTTGGGGTCCTTCCCAAGACACCGCATTCCATGAACTTAAAAATTTGCTCACTCATGCACCTTTGCTTGCTTTGCCCAACTTTGATAAAACATTTGAAGTGCATCGTGATGCTAGTGGTAATGGAATATGTGGTGTGCTTATGCAAGAGAAGCGTCCTATCGCATACTTTAGCGAGAAACTATCCGGCGCTCAACTTAACTACCCCATCTATGACAAAGAATTATATGCTTTGGTGAGAGTTTTACATGTGTGGGAACACTATTTGTGACCTCATGAGTTTGTTATCCATACCGACCATGAAACACTCACGTACTTAAAGGTTCAAACCAAGTTGAAGAAACGGCATGCTAAATGGAGTGAATTTATCGAGTCTTTCCCTTATGTCATCAAATACATTAAGGGTAAGGAAAACGTTGTGGCGGATGCCCTTTCCCGCAAATGCATGCTAGTTACTCAACTTGAATTGAATGTTATTGGTTTTGAGCACATCAAAGACTTGTATGAGCATGATGCTTATTTTGCTAATCCTTACGCTATGTGCCAAGTGAAAACTTGTTGGGAGAACTACTATATGAAAGATGGCTATCTTATGCGTGCTAACAAACTTTGTATAACCGAGTCTTCTCTTCGTTTGTTGCTTTTGCAAGAGGCTCACGGTGGAGGACTTATGGGTCACTTTGGACGCGACAAGACGTATGCCACACTAGCCAACAAGTATTTTTGGCCCAAGATGTTTCGTGATGTTGCACCCTTCACCAACCGTTGCTCGACATGCCGCAAAGCTAAGTCTAAAGCTCAATCCCGTGGTCTTTATATGTCTCTCCCTATACCTTTCCAACCTTGGGAAGACATTAGTATGGATTTTGTGCTTGGTTTGCCACGAACTAAAAATGGCCATGATTCCGTTTTTGTCGTTGTGGATCGTTTTTCCAAGATGGCTCATTTCATTCCATGTCACAAGATAGACGATGCTTCACATATTGCAAATCTCTTTTGTAGGGACATCTTGCGACTACATGGCATCCCCAAGACCATCGTCTCGGATCATGACGTCAAGTTCCTAATCTACTTTTGGAAGACCCTATGCGCCAAGCTCGGAATCAAGCTTTTATTCTCTTCGGCATATCACCCCCAAACCGATGGACAAACAGAGGTGACGAACCGCACGCTATCTACGCTACTACACGTGTTGATCAAGAAGAACATCAAGGAATGGGAAGAATTCCTCCCCATAGCCGAGTACGCCTACAATCGCGCAAATCACTCCACCATCGGCAAGTCTCCATTCGAAGTGGTCTATGGCTTCAACCCTTTGTCCCCATTGGACATCCTCCCTCTACCACTCCAAGAGCGCGTCAACATGGACGCAAGTGCAAGGGCAAGCTACCGCAAGAAAATGCATGAAGATACAAGGTGCACGATTGAACGTCAAGTGGAACGCGTCACCAACAAGCGCAACCTCAACAAGCACCCCATGTTGTTCAAGCCCGGTGTTCTTGTGTGGCTACACCTTTGCAAGGACCGCTTCCCCAACGAGCGCAAGTCCAAGCTACTCCCTCGAGCCGACGGACCCTTCAAGGTGTTGGCACGCTACAACAACAATGCCTACAAGATCGACATCCCACGCGAAAAGTACAACGTGAGTGACACCTTCAACGTCACGGATCTATCCCCTTTTAATGGTGATGAAGATCTTGATCCGAGGACGGATCTTACCCAAGGGGGGGGGGGAGAGGATGCGGAGCATACCACCATCATCCCCATGAAGACTACACCATCAAGCCAACCCCAAGTAGCCCTATGACGAGAGCACGCACACGCGACATTGGAGCTAAGGTGAACTCACTCCTCTTCGAGTATGAGTTGGATGGCAAAGGAACTTGGATGCTACCTCACAATGAAACCCTGTGCATCCTTAGGTACGAGGAAGACGACCACGAAGGACCAAGGAAGCATCCCCAAGACCAAGACCCAGAGGAAAAGGAGTCAAGCACCAAGGGCAACTCTCTGGACAGCCCGGAACTTCTGGCCTGCCCGGAACTTCCGGCCCACCGGCGACCCAGGGCCAAGTCCAGAGGTGCAAACTCTCTGGATAGCCGGGAACCAGCCCGGACCCTTACTCGGAACCTCTGCCTCCCAGAACTTCCGGCCGGCCTGGAACATCCGCCCCCCCATGAATCCAGCCTCCGAAGCCTGCGTGAACTCCCTGTTCAGCCCGGACCCTGCCCGGAACCAGCCCGGAACTTCCGGCGCCTGGAACTTCCGGCCTAGCCTGGAACTTCCGGCCCGTCCAGAACGACTGCACTCAGACCCAAGGCCCATGTATCTCTCCCTCTTACCCCTTTGTCCCTAGCACTATATATACTCCTCTTCCACCTCGAATTAGGGTTTAGCTTTGTTTAGCAAATACCTTTTGTTGAGCTTAGCTCCATTACTTACTTCTCCCATGGAGATTGCCCTCCATTGAGAGAAGTTCCAAGTGATGCCAAGGCCCCTCTAAGGGAAGACCCTAAGGGATTCAAGGCCTCCTCCTTTGGAGTGAGGAGACTACCGGTTATGTGTATCCTTTTGTTGATTGTGGATCTTGTGTCTCGTGTACTCGTGTGTTTCTAGTGGATGTGTAATCGAAGATTGTCCTTGAGTTTGTGATTTCCACTCGTGTTCTTCGTGTTCTTCGTGGGACCCCCCTCCAATTCGTGAAAGATCGACGCACATGGGCGTGCCCCGTATCAATGGTAGAGGACATGATGCACTACAATTTATTCCACTATGGCAACATCAAATATTGCACAGATTCATGGCAACCACCAACACAACATGGCATTGTGAAATAACCAGATTCCCAGACTTAGTGAAATTAGACTAGACATGAGCAACCGTTTTTAACAGATTGACATTTTGGACAACAGAATTAATTATGATGCTAAACCTATTCATGCAAACTTTTAGCACAACATGATAGAGCGTAACATGCTTTACAATACATCCCATTGTGGCAACACCAAAAGGGCTATAGATCAATAGCAAATCACATGGCAAGACAGCAACAAAATAACACAGATTTCAGACTTGGACAAACAAAAATATCATCTTTTATAGCATGTTGGCAACAAGAAAATAACACCTAAACATGGATTATCATGTCAAACAAAAATTCCAGGGGCTAGCACACATGTCCAAAGGCATATGTCATGTTTGCAACTATTCCAAAATATGCATGGATTAATTCACACAAAATAAACAAAAGGGCATCATAGCAAAATAACATGCGCACAAAAATTGCTCAAAGGACAAAACTAAATGTACAGATAACTTGTGTAGTTTTTTCTACCCCAAAATCACATATAATATGTGGGTTTTATTAAAGAAACAATGACACAACAATTATGCGAGATTAGGACATAAACCGTTTTAGCAAGTCATTTATGCAAATTAAATGCAAACATCACATCAAACATTTTTATCATGCATGAAAATGCGATATAATTCATAACCACATTCTACATATATGGTTTGATTAATTCGGATGCACGCTTAAATATTTATGCACAATGCAAATCATGACAATTATGCAAATTAACAAAAAATGGCATGTTAAACATTTTTATCATTTGTGATAGCGGGATATTATGAATCTACACGAAATTCTACACGTTTTACATATATGAAACACTCTAATCCGATGCACGGTAATTTATCTATGAGCATTTTAAAATCATGCATTTTTCTGTAAACATGCATGCTCAGGATTAAATGACAAAATCATTCACCAGGAACAAAAAAATGACAAGGGCTGAATCTGCTGTTGGACCGAAAAAGCGCATGGGTGAAGCTTAACTATATGACGCTTAGGCGAAGAATAGGGCACGGGGGGGGGGGGGGGGGGCTCACCCATGGGCTTGGCCCAGATCGTTGGAGGCGGTGCTGGGCCGACTGGATGCGGAGGTGGGCCGGGCGCTGCTGGGCCATGGCGGGGCTCACGCAGGTGCAGCGCGAGCGAGCGGGTCAACGTGCTGGCGTCGCCCTCGTCCTCCTGCTCGCACCCGAGCAGGGCCATGGCGCAGCGGCTCGCGGCTCACCGACGGGACGCCGACGAGGGTCGAGGCGGCTCGGGGCGGCCAAGAACCGACGGATTCGGCCCGGATCTCGCCGGATCCGACGGCAAAACGGAGAACGGCGGCGAGGGGCGGCGCATCTCAGGCGGGCGCAAGGCGAGCAGAGGCGGAGCTCTCCGCCGGGCTGCAGCGAGGGCGGTTGCCGGAACGGGGCACCGGTGAGGTGGCGGGGCCGCCGACATGGCTCTGGTGCGGGGTCCGGCCGGAGGCGGAGCTACGAGGCGAAGGCGGGCTTGCCCCGGGCCAGGGCATGCCTACCGCGGGGGAGAGGTGGCTAGCCACTTGGCGGCGGCGGGGGACAGGGGAGGGCACGGATCCCGAGGTGGAAGAGGGGCTAGGCCAGTTTTGGCAGTGGAGGAGCTGCTTAAATAGGGAAGGGGCGCTAGGGTTAGCAGTTTTCATCCATTTTCGCACCGTTTGATCTCGATCGAACGGTCCGGAAGGAGAGGGGGGGGGGGCTAGTTGGCTAGTGGGCTGTGGAAAGGTGGTTGGGCTGAGATGATAGGGAAGATTTGCGGCCCTGCACAGAGTTTTATAAACCGAAAATGTCCGACGAATAAACCGATGACGGTGTCGCTATGGTCAATCGTTCGGGTACCAAACAACCTCTGAATGCGACGAAAATTGGCAGGCCGTCTTCCTACTACATAACACGACCACACGCCAACTTTCGACCCATTCCGAGAAAGTTTTATACTCACTTTTTAAAACAATAAATTAGCGATGCCGCGGGCGCGTGCGTGTGTGGTTGGTCTCGAAACAGTCATCGACAAAATGGAGAGAACCGGCAACTACGAACGGATGCAAGTTTTGATAAACGACGGCAATGGAGTGCCGATGTAATGCGGATGATGCGAATGATGCGATGATGAATGCGACAAACAACCGAATCACACGACGACAACGGAATAAAACGGGAATCTGCTGGAGCATCGGTCTTGGGCTGTTACAACTCTCCTCCACTTACAAGAGATCTCGAACCAAAATCTTAGAATGAGAAGGGGAAGAGGAAGAGGAAAGGAAGATGTAAAACTTAGTTTCTTATTTGGCAAACAAGTGAAAACAACGAACCTTGAAGGATGCAAGGAGATGAAGAATGGCACAAGGAACAAGCAAGAATTCAAGAGCAATTAGGGCAACACTTTGGTAGAAAAGAGAGGCAAAACTTGACAAGATGGAAAGGACTTGAAAAGATTTCACAACACTCCGATTAAATAGACAAGCCTGGAAAGAACATGATCTTGATAAAACGAGATGATGGTTTGAAGAGAGCAATATCACAATGCCTCCAGAACAAAAGATTAAAAGCTATATCGCTGGAAAGAAAAAGAACGGAGATGAAAATGACAACTTCTACCACAATTGAATTTAAAAGCATAGATTGAACGGAGTTGTTGGAACACCAACAACGGAAAGAACAAGCTTGTTGTGGGCTTATGGAAAACATCTCAAAATTATGAGGTGACAACCGGCCACTAACAGAAATAATTTATTTGGGAGCAACCAGATATGCAAAATTTCTTTCACCGAGAGGATAAGAGAAAACTTGGATCATTGACAAACACCATGATAGCAACAATCCTTAGGAAATGCTTTTGGTGAAATCCAATCCCAGATAACTCCAAGAAAGAAATGATGGGTTCACATATCTCATCCTTGACAACTTCTCTTCGAGACTCCTCATGAATCAAGAATGCTATAACACCATCTCTAAAGATAAGGGATAATGAATTGCACTTTGAAATACAAGACAAAGAATACTTGAGGTACCACCGCAAGAATATTGAAGAACACTTCGAGAATGAATTACATCCTTGACGAGCCACCACGAAGAACCTTTGGAGAACACCGGGATGAAAGGATGATAGAAAAGAATTGAAGGTTGCAAAAAGAACAAGATTGAGGCGTTGCAAAGATTTAGATGGAGCTTCACGCAGATATACTTGAGAAAACTTGGAACTCCAGAAAAGAACAGCTGAACAACTTAGAATCAAGAATTGATATCATGAACAACTCCGGAAGAAATATTGAAATCACTTGATGAAATAAGAATAATAATTATGTTATGCCCATCTTTCATCAAGTTTAATTGATGACAATCAAAGGATTTGACATACCACTTATTCTTCTTGAAAAGATTGAAGGGAGATATTGCAAACTTGAAGAATTCTTGAACGAGAACACCGGTAAGAATTTGGGACGGATGAGGATACTTCGAATGAATGGAGATACATGAAAATGAAGAGACCATGATCCATCTAGCAGAAGACTTGAACAAGGCACCAGAATAATCGAGATACGAACGAATAGACAACAAGTCAGAAGAATTTGAGAATGAAAGCTGAAAGCTGAGGATGAAGAAATCTTCTGAAATGATGGCCTTCGGAGGATCGAGAATGAAAACTACTCTGAAATGCTCGGATAGATATGGGAGGAATTACTCATGATCAAAACAATTTACGAGGATAGCATGAAGCTTGAACCACGAATCTTCAAAAGAACAGATAAAGATTTAGGAGAAACTCTTCTTCGGTCTTCAACGCTGAGAATGATGACGAAAAACAACATCATGAATTACTGAACCGGAACAATGAATAAGGAAAGGATGAGTCAATGATGAAAATTATTTAGACGCGATCTTCAAGAAGGATTATGATTGATGAAATTCATACTTACATCATATTTGAAAGAACTTGAGGAGATCTCCGGAAAAGATTAGAAGAGCCAGGTAAGATCCTGGGAAAAACCTATGGGTTATGGTCCCACTCAAAAGAAACACCGTTGAAACAATTGCTTAGGAGAGATTGCACTGAAATTAATTAAGAACTTGATGAGGTGAGAACCTCAAAATAATTTGAAAGGATTTCAAACGGAAACACGAATCCTCTGAGATATCTTCAGCACTCCGGATAGAATAGAGAGAGACGAACAAACAAGAGAGGCTTGGATAAGAACTTCCAACTTGGGAGAGCATTTAGAGAATGAAAAGGATATGATGGGCACCGAAAGCTTGAATTGAATCCACCGAAAAAGAAAACAAAGATGAAGACTAAGAAATGATGAACTAGAGCACTTGGGATCTTCAAAATGAATCATCGGATACAATACGGAAGAAAATAAAGCAGAGCATCAATGCAAGAAAGGCACTAGGACGAGAATTTGATTATAGAAGAAAAGGGGCGGGAGGGCGGGGAAAACAAAGACAACTTAGGGCGGATGAAACAAACTCCGGGAAATGGAAAGATGAGGATAGATCTTGCAATATTGGAGAGGAATGAATTCTCTTGACGAGAAGAACACCGGTTGAAAAGAATTTCATGACAACTCCGGTTGATCAAAAAGGACTAGCATTCCCATAGGAATATGAGAACACCGCTTAGGAAAGATATGAAATCACCACTTGACATTGAAGCAACTCGAATTACCTAACTCCAACAAAACAAAGGATGAGGCTTTCGAATTAAGCCGGAAAGAAATGCATAACCCATTGCATTTGTTGGAAGGATAATCTTAGGTAACTACTTGAATTCCCACCTAAGAACTTCCGAAATCTTTCTGGTTATGCAATCTGGTCCAACGGATACACGGATAAATTACTGAATAAATCACTCAACTCCTAGCAATAATACTACCCACCGTGTATCACATCCGTCAACACAAAACTAGAGAAACCTCGGAAACTCATCTACCTTAGACCCTCGTAATCACAACGATACTAAACATGGCAGTACGTGTGATCCCGCTCCCCAGTACTGGGTGCCGCCACACTTTTCGCACCACAATTAGTATTGAAGCAATTTCGAACATCCGCGTCCTGAGATACTAAGGAAACTGAACGAGAACGATGTGTCAAGAACCCCTTGGATCTCAACTCCCCGGGTCCAATCCATGCGTACGGGAGGCACCAAGAACAGAGTTCCGGTCACATCGACATCATAGAGGTTCCAAAATACCCGCATGATCCTAAAAAATTTGAGTGAGAAGAGGGGAAGAATTAAAATTCCTACATCAGGATTCCTCACCAGAGAAGGGAAGAGGAGTAAAAAGAATCCTACTCTCTGATATATAACTAGACTCAAAATAGTTTTTAAGTAGACTCGACTCGGCCAAGTTCGATCAATCAAGGGGGCTCCTAGGTCGGTACTACTCTGATACCGACTTGTAACGCCCAAGATGCGATCCTATCCTTATTTTGGCTCGAGGGCCTCGACAGGGATAGAAGCGCATCTCGTCATTTCACAAGAATGTATATCATTACAAGTACATGTAAAGAAGAGATGAGTATATGGAATTGGCTTACACTCGCAACAAGCTAATTCAAGATCACATCAATACAATAGCATATACAATCATCATACATAAGAGTAGGGTCCAACTACGGACGAAATCAAACGATAAAATGACATCCACCCTTGCTATCCCAGGCTGCCGGCCTGGAACCCATCCTATGATCGATGATGAAGAAGAAGAACTCCAAATCAAACAAGCATCGCTCTCACTTCAAAGCATCGCACTACCTGTACCTGCAACTGTTGTTGTAGTAATCTGTGAGCCACAGGGACTCAACAATCTCATTTCCAAGGGTATCAAGACTATTAAAGCTTAATGGGTGAGGTATAGTTAAGTGGTGAGGCTGCAGCAAGCACTAAGCATTTATTTGAGTGGCTAACTTATGAGTACAAGAATAATGGGGGATGATCGTCGTATAAACGGACGTGAACTAGTAATGATCACTAAGTGATCCTGAACACCTACTTACGTCAAACATAACCCCACCGTGTTCTCTCTCGGTTCAGAAAATTCACGAGAAGAGACAGTCACGTTTACGCACATAGTTGGTGTATTTTATTGGAGTTTACTTTAAGTTCTCTATGACCGGATGTTAAACAAATTTCCAAGTTGCCACATAACCGCGGGCACGGCTCCCATGAAAGATTTAACCCTGCAGGGGTGCTCCAACTCATCCATCACAAACTAACCACAAGCTGTGTTGGAACTCCTCAACCGCGGGATGACCCGTAGTATTTGCGGAATTCCGATTGAAAATCTCAACCTCGAGATAGCCCGAAGTGTCCTCGAAATCCCGCGCACAAGACGTTCGAGAAAGGTAAAACAAATCCAGCAAGGCCGCCCGACGTGCCGACAATCCCGATAGGAGCCGTGTATCTCGTTCTCAGGGCACAACCAAATGAGCACAACGTACAGTGGCATGATAGACATCTCCCGAGTTACCCCGGGTTGGCCCCACACACGACTCTAGTTTGGACCAACACTCATGAGGAGCACTGGCCCGGGGGTTGATTAATTATCCACGGGGTGATCATGCCCTATGCAAATTTTAAGTTGTTATTAAGCAAATAGTACCAATGTTGGGCCCTGCCAGAAGAGTTTTATCCCAAAACGAAAATCAAGGGGGTCCCCATAACAACCCCGAGCATGTTAGGAGCACTCAATATGGAACATAACACTGGTACACAAGTAACTAGTGCGGTAAAAGTGGAACAAAACACCGAGCAAAAGGCCAAGCCTTCCACCTTTTACCAAATATATATGTGCATTAAATTAAACAACAAGAATAAGGTGATATCTCAAAAACATCCATGTTGCACATGGAAAATAATTTGCACCTGCAATTAGCAACGCTATAAGAAGGGCTGAGCAAGCGGTAACATAGCCAAACAATGGTTTGCTGGGATGTGGAGGGTTAGAGGCTTACCATGGCATTTTGGGAGGCTTGACAAACAAGTGGTAGGTAGCGAGACAAGCGATAGAAACGAGACATCTAGCATGGCAATGATAGTAATGGTATCCAGGGAAATGGTCATCTTGCCTGAGATCCCACTTGGAAGAGAACGAATCCATGAAGAAGACGAGCCAACGTAGTCGAACAAATCCTCACACTCCGAACGCTTTCGGAACTCTATCGAGAAGAAACAATCCGGAAACAACAATCAGACATGGTAAACACCACAACATATGCATGACATGATGCACATCAAATATGATGCATGTTATGCATGACATGGCAAAGCACAACAATCAACTTCTACACATTAAGTGAAGCTCAATATGCAACGAGATGCATATTGACGAAACTCCACGTTAAAATCATTTAGGCACTCTCGTTTATTTACATGTCATGTTTAAATGTTGTTTAACATGGCAAGAGGTGAAGCATAAGTAAACTAGACATCTAGGCATATTAAATGAGGCCGGAATATAGCATTTTCGAAACGGCCCCATATGCAAATTATGAATTTGGTCCAGATCTGAACTAACCATGTTTTATATTTATTAAACAGCAATATAAAGAGGACCATGTGATTCTACATGTTATTCTAGTCGATTTACATATATAGAACATTTGCAACGGAGCTACGGCCTAAAAGATATTTCACACACAAGATGAATATGTCATGAATGCAAAATGCATGCAAACAACAACCATGAATATGTCAACTCATGGATGCAACAAGATATTATGAGACTACATGAGATTCTAAGCAAGTTTCATGTGCAACATGTTCAAAACGGAGCTACGGTTAACACTAGCAAGCAACACAAGTTATAGACATAATCTGCCCAAAACAGCGACATGGCATTTTGTACACATGAAAACAATAAGCTACAAGATTCTACCATGCACAAACAAGACATGGGGCTGTAGCCTACACGATGCACAACAATTCATATCATCACAGCAAATTGAATGGAAGCATGGATCAATAGGAAAAGAGCTCACAAGATGACTATAAACTATAACAGATTAGGACTTAGTGAAAAACACAGTTTTTAACAGAGCAGTTTTATCACGAAGGCATATTGACAGCAGTAAAACTATATGCTACAGGTCCTATATTGGCATGAAACTTAACAACATGGTAGAGGACATGATGCACTACAATTTATTCCATTATGGCAACATCAAATAATGCACAGATTCATGGCAACCATCAACATAACATGGCATTCTGAAATAACCAGATTCTTAGATTTGGTGAAAATTAGACTAGACATGAGCATCAGTTTTTAACAGATTGACATTTTGGACAACAGAATTAATTATGATGCTAAACCTATTCATGCAAACTATTAGCACAACATGATAGAGTGTAACATGCTTTACAATACATCCCATTGTGCCAACACCAAAAGAGCTATAGATCAATAGAAAACCACATGGCAAGACAGCAACAAAATAACACAGATTTCAGACTTAGAAATATTTTAGCATCTCAAAACAGCCACCTTTTATAGCATGTTGGCAACAAGAAAATAACACCCAAACATGGATTATCATGTCAAACAAAAAATACCAGGGGCTAGCACACATGTCCAAGGGCATATCTCATGTTTGCAACTATTCCAAAATATGCATGGATTAATTCACACAAAATAAACAAAAGGGCATCATAGCAAAATAACATGCGCACAAAAATTGCTCAAAGGACAAAACTAAATGCACAGATAAATTCTATAGATTTTTCTACCCCAAAATCATATATAATATGTGGGTTTTTATTAAAGAAACAATGACACAACAACTATGCGAGATTAGGACATAAACCGTTTTAGCAAGTCATTTATGCAAATTAAATGCAAACATCACATCAAACATTTTTATCATGCATGAAAATGCGATATAATTAATCTAAACATTTTACATATATGGTTTGATTAATTCGGATGCACGCTTAAATATTTATGCATAATGCAAATCATGACAATTATGCAAATTAACAGAAAATGGCATGTTAAACATTTTTATCATTTGTGATAGAGGGATATTATGAATCTACACGAAATTCTACACGTTTTACATATATGAAACACTCTAATCCGATGCACGGTTATTTATCTATGAGCATTTTAAAATCATGCATTTTTCTGTAAACATGCATGCTCAGGATTAAATGACAAAATCATTCACCAGGAACAAAAAAATGACAAGGGCTGAATCTGCTGTTGGACCGAAAAAGCGCATGGGCGAAGCTTAACTATATGACGCTTAGGCGAAGAATAGGGCACGGGGGGGGTGGGGGGCTCACCCATGGGCTTGGCCCAGGTCGTTGGAGGCGGTGCTGGGCCACGGCGGGGCCCACGCAGGCGCAGCGCGAGCGAGCGGGTCAACGTGCTGGCGTCGCCCTCGTCCTCCTGCTCGCACCCGAGCAGGGCCATGGCACAGCGGCTCGCGGCTCACCGACGGGACGCCGACGAGGGTCGAGGCGGCTCGGGGCGGCCAAGAACCGACGGATTCGGCCCGGATCTCGCCGGATCCGACGGCACAACGGAGAACTGCGGCGGGGGGCGGAGCATCTCAGGCGGGCGCAAGGCGAGCAGCGGCGGAGCTCTCCGGCGGGCTGCAGCGAGGGTGGTTGCCGGAACGGGGCACCGGCGAGGTGGCGGGGCCGCCGGCATGGCTCTGGTGCGGGGTCCGGCCGGAGGCGGAGCTACGAGGCGAAGGCGGCGGAGCGGGAGCTCGGGAGGAGCTGCTCGGGCTGAGGCGGGCGGCGCGCGGTTGGGCTCAGCCGAGCCCCGATGGGCTTGGGCGGGCTTGCCCCGGGCCAGGGCATGCCTGCCGCAGGGGAGAGGTGGCTGGCCACTTGGCGGCGGCGGGGGACAGGGGAGGGCATGGATCCCGAGGTGGAAGAGGGGCTAGGCCAATTTTGGCAGTGGAGGAGCTGCTTAAATAGGGAAGGGGCGCTAGGGTTAGCAGTTTTCATCCATTTACGCACCATTTGATCTCGATCGAACCGTCCGGAAGCAGAGGGGGGGGGGCTAGTTGGCTAGTGGGCTGTGGAAAGGTGGTTGGGCTGAGATGATAGGGAAGACTTGCAGCCCGGCACAGAGTTTTATAAACCGAAAATGTCTGACGAATAAACCGATGACGGTGTCGCTACGGTCAATCGTTCGGGTACCAAACAACCTCCGAATGCGACGAAAATTGGCAGGCCGTCTTCCTACTACATAACACGACCACACGCCAACTTTCGACCCATTCCGAGAAAGTTTTATACTCACTTTTTAAAACAATAAATTAGCGATGCTGCGGGCGCGTGCGTGTGTGGTTGGTCTCGAAACAGTCATCGACAAAATGGAGAGAACCGGCAACTACGAACGGATGCAAGTTTTGATAAACGACGGCAATGGAGTGCCGATGTAATGCGGATGATGCGAATGATGCGATGATGAATGCGACAAACAACCGAATCACACGATGACAACGGAATAAAACGGGAATCTGCTGGAGCATCGGTCTTGGGCTGTTACAACTCTCCTCCACTTACAAGAGATCTCGAACCGAAATCTTAGAATGAGAAGGGGAAGAGGAAGAGGAAAGGAAGATGTAAAACTTAGTTTCTTATTTGGCAAACAAGTGAAAACAACGAACCTTGAAGGATGCAAGGAGATGAAGAATGGCACAAGGAACAAGCAAGAATTCAAGAGCAATTAGGGCAACACTTTGGTAGAAAAGAGAGGCAAAACTTGACAAGATGGAAAGGACTTGAAAAGATTTCACAACACTCCGATTAAATAGACAAGCCTGGAAAGAACATGATCTTGATAAAACGAGATGATGGTTCGAAGAGAGCAATATCACAATGCCTCCAGAACAAAAGAATAAAAGCTATATCGCTGGAAAGAAAAAGAACGGAGATGAAAATGACAACTTCTACCACAATTGAATTTAAAAGCATAGATTGAACGGAGTTGTTGGAACACCAACAACGGAAAGAACAAGCTTGTTGTGGGCTTATGGAAAACATCTCAAAATTATGAGGTGACAACCGGCCACTAACAGAAATAATTTATTTGGGAGCAACCAGATATGCAAAATTTCTTTCACCGAGAGGATAAGAGAAAACATGGATCATTGACAAACACCATGATAGCAACAATCCTTAGGATATGCTTTTGGTGAAATCCAATCCCAGATAACTCCAAGAAAGAAATGATGGGTTCACATATCTCATCCTTGACAACTTCTCTTCGAGACTCCTCATGAATCAAGAATGCTATAACACCATCTCTAAAGATAAGGGATAATGAATTGCACTTTGAAATACAAGACAAAGAATACTTGAGGTACCACCGCAAGAATATTGAAGAACACTTCGAGAATGAATTACATCCTTGACGAGCCACCACGAAGAACCTTTGGAGAACACCGGGATGAAAGGATGATAGAAAAGAATTGAAGGTTGCAAAAAGAACAAGATTGAGGCGTTGCAAAGATTTAGATGGAGCTTCACGAAGATATACTTGAGAAAACTTGGAACTCCAGAAAAGAACAGCTGAACAACTTAGAATCAAGAATTGATATCATGAACAACTCCGGAAGAAATATTGAAATCACTTGATGAAATAAGAATAATAATTATGTTATGCCCATCTTTCATCATGTTTAATTGATGACAATCAAAGGATTTGACATACCACTTATTCTTCTTGAAAAGATTGAAGGGAGATATTGCAAACTTGAAGAATTCTTGAACGAGAACACCGGTAAGAATTTGGGACGGATGAGGATACTTCGAATGAATGGAGATACATGAAAATGAAGAGACCATGATCCATCTAGCAGAAGACTTGAACAAGGCACCAGAATAATCGAGATACGAACGAATAGACAACAAGTCAGAAGAATTTGAGAATGAAAGCTGAAAGCTGAGGATGAAGAAATCTTCTGAAATGATGGCCTTCGGAGGATCGAGAATGAAAACTACTCTGAAATGCTCGGATAGATATGGGAGGAATTACTCATGATCAAAACAATTTACGAGGATAGCATGAAGCTTGAACCACGAATCTTCAAAAGAACAGATAAAGATTTAGGAGAAACTCTTCTTCGGTCTTCAACGCTGAGAATGATGACGAAAAACAACATCATGAATTACTGAACCGGAACAATGAATAAGGAAAGGATGAGTCAATGATGAAAATTATTTAGACGCGATCTTCAAGAAGGATTATGATTGATGAAATTCATACTTACATCATATTTGAAAGAACTTGAGGAGATCTCCGGAAAAGATTAGAAGAGCCAGGTAAGATCCTGGGAAAAACCTATGGGTTATGGTCCCACTCAAAAGAAACACCGTTGAAACAATTGCTTAGGAGAGATTGCACTGAAATTAATTAAGAACTTGATGAGGTGAGAACCTCAAAATAATTTGAAAGGATTTCAAACGGAAACACGAATCCTCTGAGATATCTTCAGCACTCCGGATAGAATAGAGAGAGACGAACAAACAAGAGAGGCTTGGATAAGAACTTCCAACTTGGGAGAGCTTTAGAGAATGAAAAGGATATGATGGGCACCGAAAGCTTGAATTGAATCCACCGAAAAAGAAAACAAAGATGAAGACTAAGAAATGATGAACTAGAGCACTTGGGATCTTCAAAATGAATCATCGGATACAATACGGAAGAAAATAAAGCAGAGCATCAATGCAAGAAAGGCACTAGGACGAGAATTTGATTATAGAAGAAAAGGGGCGGGAGGGCGGGGAAAACAAAGACAACTTAGGACGGATGAAACAAACTCCGGGAAATGGAAAGATGAGGATAGATCTTGCAATATTGGAGAGGAATGAATTCTCTTGACGAGAAGAACACCGGTTGAAAAGAATTTCATGACAACTCCGGTTGATCAAAAAGGACTAGCATTCCCATAGGAATATGAGAACACCGCTTAGGAAAGATATGAAATCACCACTTGACATTGAAGCAACTCGAATTACCTAACTCCAACAAAACAAAGGATGAGGCTTTCGAATTAATCCGGAAAGAAATGAATAACCCATTGCATTTGTTGGAAGGATAATCTTAGGTAACTACTTGAATTCCCACCTAAGAACTTCCAAAATCTTTCTGGTTATGCAATCTGGTCCAACGGATACACGGATAAATTACTGAATAAATCACTCAACTCCTAGCAATAATACTACCCACCGTGTATCACATCCGTCAACACAAAACTAGAGAAACCTCGGAAACTCATCTACCTTAGACCCTCGTAATCACAACGATACTAAACATGGCAGTACGTGTGATCCCGCTCCCCAGTACTGGGTGCCGCCACACTTTTCGCACCACAATTAGTATTTAAGCAATTTCGAACATCCGCGTCCTGAGATACTAAGGAAACTGAACGAGAACGATGTGTCAAGAACCCCTTGGATCTCAACTCCCCGGGTCCAATCCATACGTACGGGAGGCACCAAGAACAGAGTTCCGGTCACATCGACATCATAGAGGTTCCAAAATACCCGCATGATCCTAAAAAATTTGAGTGAGAAGAGGGGAAGAATTAAAATTCCTACATCAGGATTCCTCACCAGAGAAGGGAAGAGGAGTAAAAAGAATCCTACTCTCTGATATATAACTAGACTCAAAATAGTTTTTAAGTAGACTCGACTCGGCCAAGTTCGATCAATCAAGGGGGCTCCTAGGTCGGTACTACTCTGATACCGACTTGTAACGCCCAAGATGCGATCCTATCCTTATTTTGGCTCGAGGGCCTCGACAGGGATAGAAGCGCATCTCATCATTTCACAAGTAGCCTCCCCATAGCCGAGTACGCCTACAATCGCGCAAATCACTCCACCATCGGCAAGTCTCCGTTCGAAGTGGTCTACGGCTTCAACCCTTTGTCCCCATTGGACATCCTCCCTCTACCATTCCAAGAGCGCGTCAACATGGACGCAAGTGCAAGGACAAGCTACCTCAAGAAAATGCATGAAGATACAAGGCGCACGATTGAACGTCAAGTGGAACGCGTCACCAGCAAGCGCAACCTCAACAAGCACCCCATGTTGTTCAAGCCCGGTGATCTTGTGTGGCTACACCTTTGCAACGACCGCTTCCCCAACGAGCGCAAGTCCAAGCTACTCCTCGAGCCGACGGACCCTTCAAGGTGTTGGCACGCTACAACAACAATGCCTACAAGATCGACATCCCACACGACAAGTACAACGTGAGTGACACCTTCAACGTCACGGATCTATCCCCTTTTAATGGTGATGAAGATCTTGATACGAGGACGGATCTTACCCAAGGGGGGGGGGGAGAGGATGCGGAGCATCCCACCATTATCCCCATGAAGACTACACCATCAAGCCAACCCCCAAGTGGCCCTATGACGAGAGCACGCACACACGACATTGGAGCTAAGGTGAACTCACTCCTCTTCGAGTATGACTTGGATGGCAAAGGAACTTGGATGCTACCTCACAATGAAACCCTGTGCATCCTTAGGTACGAGGAAGACGACCACGAAGGACCAAGGAAGCATCCCCAAGAACAAGGCCCAGAGGAAAAGGAGTCAAGCACCAAGGGCAACTCTCTGGACAGCCCGGAACTTCTGGCCTGCCCGGAACTTCCGGCCCACCGGCGACCCAGGGCCAAGTCCAGAGGTGCAAACTCTCTGGATAGCCGGGAACCAACCCGGACCTTGCCCGGAACCTCCGCCCCCCCAGAACTTCCGGCCGGCCCGGAACTTCCGCCCCCCCGTGAATCCAGCCTCCGAAGCCTGCGTCAACTCTCTGTTCAGCCCGGACCCTGCCCGGAACCAGCCCGGAACTTCCGGCGCCTGGAACTTCCGGCCTAGCCTGGAACTTCCGGCCCGTCCAGAACGACTGCACTCAGACCCAAGGCCCATGTATCTCTCCCTCTTACCCCTTCGTCCCTAGCACTATATATACTCCTCTTCCACCTCGAATTAGGGTTTAGCTTTGTTTAGCAAATACCTTTTGTTGAGCTTAGCTCCATTACTTACTTCTCCCATGGAGATTGCCCTCCATTGAGAGAAGTTCCAAGTGATGCCAAGGCCCCTCTAAGGGAAGATCCTAAGGGATTCAAGGCCTCCTCCTTTGGAGTGAGGAGACTACCGGTTACGTGTATCCTTTTGTTGATTGTGGATCTTGTGTCTCGTGTACTCGTGATGTAGGGTGGAACCCTAACGGTGTCGATATTTCACGATTGGAGCAGATCCCGCGAAGAACACGAAGAACACGAGAGGGGAAAACGAGAGGAAACACTCAAATAGACAAGACACAATCACACATGTGCTAAATCCACATACATACGGAGAGATACACGATCCAAATCCAACAAAGGACGATACAAATGGTAGCTAGTTCATCCCAATCCGTGAGGAGTTGAGGTCTTGATGATCTAGATGATCCTTCCCACGATGGGGGTCTTGAATCCCTTGGGATCTTCTCCAATGGAGGTCTTGAACTCCAATGGAGTGGTCTCTCTCTCTCTCTCAAGAGGAGGAGTGGTAAAGGAGCAAAGCTCAACTATGAATGAGCTATCACTTTGCTAACCCTAGAAATGGGAAGGAGAAGGTCTATTTATAGTCTAAGCCACGAAGGGGTAAGTGGGAGAGGGATACAAGGCCAAAGGCCCGTCTGCGCACAGGCAGGGTGATGAGGACATCCCTACTAATGTTACACCCACATCACCACCAGCTACACAGATTGGACCAATTACTAGAGCCCGCGCACGCCAACTAAATTATCAGGTACTTTCGTTTCTTGGAAATCCTTCTGATGTTCATGAACATATGATGCTGCCTAAATTAGATACTTTTGTTTTACTTATGAACGAAGGACCTAGCATGGACAAGAAGGATGGCCATTGGAGCGGGATCAAGCATGGGGGAGAAGGTGCGCGCACGGGAAGGAACAACGGAGTTTCCAGTGGTGATTTTCGCACTTTGAAGCCACCATAAGGAGTGCTTGGAGGCTTGGACGAAATATACAAGAGGCCACTTCATAAATTTCGTCCATAGGCTAATATAGGTGCTGCGTCACCTTATTTTTGGGCCAGGCCCATGTAATTTCGAAATACCACTTATTAGGCTATTTTTAGAGTCCGTATGTGTGGGGAAACGGAGTTAGGGCTGGTTTCGGACCCCTCCTCCAAGGCGCCACGAAATCCCCTTCTATTCCCTCATATATACAGCCCTTAGGGCATCGTTTTAGATTTGGGTTTTGTTTAGATTACAAGTTCGCCATAGCTGCAACTTCGCGTCCTTCGTTTGTGTTCCACGACCAGACCAAGACGTCACAGAACCCCACTTCATCAATAAAGCTTTCCTCTTTTATACGCAATATCCAGATTGCAATCTTAGTTTCTTGCTTGTTCTTCATTTGCGTGCAGGAAATAGACCTTCGTGGTTAGGTTGATCGTGCTCCGGCGTGGTCAATAACCTCTCGGAGTTGGTTTAGCGATTGCTAAGGCGCGACGTCTTCGCACGTTCGTAGTCGGATCGTGAAAGTCGACTTCCACCAAAACGATAGCCGCCATCTCATCGAAAGACGGGACACCTTCGCCTCTATCAAGTGGTATCAGATTTCCAGGTTGCTCGGTGAGATTTACCAGTTTTTCGTAGTATAGATTGCATCTGTTCTTCATACCTACCGTCCACAAAAAAGCCACAAAAAAAAATTAGGGTTAGATCATCATATCCGAACCAATCTGAGCCTTTGCATAGTCTTTTCAGTGTTTTGCTTTGTTGAAATTGCGGGTGCATCGTCGTGTCGAGTTGCTGGTCTTAGCGTCTAGTCTTTTAGAGTTCTAGTCACAGATTGTCACGCCGCCACCGCATCATCTTCATTGCTGCCATATACCTCCACCACAGATCCGCCACACCAATCCGAGTCCTTATACTACCACCCATATCCGCCTCTAATCCGAGTTCCTTAGGTATTCGGATTGATTTTCAGATCCCTTTGTTTTTATTTTCGAGTTCCCTTGCCTGAGTAGGTGTCGGAAAAAAAAATCGGTGGGTGAAAATATTTTTTTCCTATCATCATTTTAGGCCTTTCGGAGCGTTTTGAGACACTCGCCATCATAGTGATTTTTTTTCGCAAATTTTGGTCGTCGCAGCCCCGAATCGCTCCAGAAAAAAAAATTTCCTCAATTTTTTTTTCGTGCCTATCCTGTTTATACGTCTCGGGAAGAGTTTTGAGACACTCGCCATTATAGTGATTTTCTGAGCAAAAAAAAAAAGAGCGCAAAAAAATAAAATAAAGGCGCCAAAAAAAATAAAAAAATATATCAGAGTGTGCTCTTCCCTTGATTACGTGTAACGTCGTGATTTTGTTGGTGTTTTAGGCTCGCGTCTCTAGCATGGTCTAGCCTAGGACCAGCATCGTACCGTCGTTGATCGTTTTTTCAACTTTGCATCTCTGAACTGATTATTGCTGACCCCTTTTTGCTACCATATTTTAAGCCTTCCCAGCTCCACATATATCTACGCCGTGTGTTTGACACCACCTGGCAATCGCTCTATCCAAGCTTTGGGAGTTTTTGACTACACCGGTTGCCAATCACCATCTGCTGCTGGGCAAGAACTGGTAAGAATTTGAGATTTGCTTGACGGATTTGTGACACACCACCACCACTTCCTAGTAGTCTGTAGGTTCATATTCTTGTGTGTTCCTATTACTGCTAACCATGCCAGGATCACAATCTGACGAGGTCGAATGGGAGGTTATGACCAACAAGGAGCTCCATGATAAATTCCAGCAAATGATGGCTGACCAGGTACAAGACTTCGTGACCAGCCTTGGAGAGGCTATGGAGAAGCTAGATGGATTGGAGAAGACGTTCGAGACGAAGTTGGACGCTAAGTTCAATGAGGTGCTTGCACGTCTACCACCAACTGCACCGGTCATAACTCAGCAACAACAACAACGTCGGCCGAATTTTGCGGGGCGCGCACAACGTGTGCCCCTAGAGGAAGGCCAACATTCTGGTGCCGTTCCTACTGCTGTGGCTTCTGTGGCTGCTGCTGCTACTACTGTTGATCAGAACACTGACTCCGATGGTGATTACGATGATGAGGGAGAGGTTGCTCCAGCTCAGCCCTAAGGACAACCACCACCACACGCACCAGGTCGTCCACGTGCCTACGATCGCAATGGTAGGGCTGCACCACCCCCTCAGGTACAAACTCATGACCATCTCCCTAAACTTAAATTGAATATTCCTACATTTGATGGTCGATATGTTCCGGATATATATCTTACTTGGGAGTTAGAAACAGAACAACGATTTACATGCTTACAATATCCTGAGGATAGACGTGTTACTGCTGCTCTTTGTTCGTTCACTAGTTTTGCTTGTGTTTGGTGGTCTGAACATTGTAGAATAACATCACGCTAATATCCCAACTACTTGGGCTGCTTTGAAAACCGCTATGCGTAATCGTTGGGTTCCACCATATTATCAACGTGAATTGCTTCAAAATTTGCAGCGTTTAAGACAAGGAAAAAATTCTGTAGAGGAATATTATCAGGAGTTACAAACTGGCATGATTAGATGTGGTATTGTTGAGGAGAATGAAGCTATGCTTGCACGTTTTATGGGTGGATTAAATAGAGAGATTCAGACTATTCTAGAGTATAAGGAGTATAACACTATCACTCGTTTATTTCATCTTGCTGTAAAAGCTGAACGTGAAGTGCAGGATCGACAGGCATTGGCACGAACTAATTTTTCTGCAGGTTGCACTTCATCATGGACTCCACGTACCTCCTCTACTTCCACACGTCCGGCTGCAGCACCGCCTACGTCAGCCTCCAACTCCAACCGAGATACCAGGAAACAGGCCTCTGTTCCACCCTCCGCGAAGAGCACACCTTCCGGGCCAGCACAGAGCTCTTCTTCTTCCATTGCATCCACAGGGCAAACACATGAGGTTATATGTCGTCGTTGCAAGGGTGGAGGTCACTATGCGAGAGAATGTCCTTCCAAGCGTGTGATGATAGTTACTGAGGATGGTGGATATGACTCCGCTAGTGATTATGATGAGGAGACCCTGGCTCTTATTGCGAGTGAAGAACAAGGTGTAGAGGAGACTGAACAAGAGACACACTACATGGCTGCTGACTATGCTGACATGTATGAAAGTTTAGTTGCTCAACGTGTTTTGATTGTGCAGGTTACACAGGCTGAGCAAAATCAGAGGCACAACTTGTTCCATACAAAGGGAGTTGTGAAGGAGCGTTCTGTACGCGTCATCATCGATGGAGGGAGTTGCAACAACTTGGCTAGCATGGAGATGGTGGAGAAGCTTTCTCTAACCACCAGACCACATCCTCATCCTTATTACATCCAATGGTTCAACAACAGTGGCAAGGTTAAGGTAACACGTACTGTTCGTGTGCACTTTAGCATTGCTACATATTCTGATTATGTTGATTGTGATGTGGTACCCATGCAAGCATGCTCCGTTTTACTTGGTAGACCATGGCAATTTGATAAAAATTCTGTACACCATGGTAGGACAAATCAGTATACTCTTGTTCATAAGGATAAAAATATAACTTTGCTTCCTATGTCTCCCGAACATATTATGAAAGATGACATTGCTAGAGCTAGTAAAGCAAAACAAAAGCAAAGTGAGAGTGAAAATCAGATTGTGGCAAAGGAATTTGAGCAACATAATAAGCCTCATAAACAATCATCTAGTGTTATATCTGAAATAAAACTGAAGAGTGGTTGTTTACTTGCCACTAAATCTGATATTACTGATTTGGATGTCACTACATCTGTTTGCTATGCTTTTTTATGCAAAGATGTATTATTTTCATTCGAGGACATGCCTCCCTCTTTGCCTCCTGCTGTCACTAACATTTTGCAGGAGTTCGCTGACGTCTTTCCACAAGACGTGCCACCTGGATTACCACCTATTCGAGGGATTGAGCATCAGATTGACTTAATTCCCGGTGCATCGCTGCCCAACCGTGCGCCATACCGTACCAATCCAGAGGAGACGAAGGAGATTATGCGTCAAGTACAGGAGCTGCTCGACAAAGGTTATATACGTGAATCTCTTAGTCCTTGTGCTGTTCCTATTATTCTAGTGCCTAAAAAGGATGGTACATCGCGTATGTGTGTTGATTGTAGAGGCATTAATAATATTACTATTCGTTATCGTCATCCTATTCCTAGGCTAGATGATATGCTTGATGAATTAAGTGGCTCTACAATTTTCTCCAAAGTTGATTTGCGTAGTGGATACCATCAAATTCGTATGAAATTGGGAGATGAATGGAAAACAACATTTAAAACTAAGTTTGGATTATATGAGTGGTTAGTCATGCCTTTTGGGTTAACTAATGCACCTAGCACTTTCATGAGATTAATGAACGAGGTTTTACGTGCTTTCATTGGACGATTTGTGGTAGTCTATTTTGATGATATACTGATTTATAGTAGATCTTTGGAGGAACATTTGGAACATTTACGTGCTGTTTTTCTCGCTCTACGTGATGCACGTTTGTTTGGTAACCTTGGGAAGTGCACCTTTTGCACCGACCGAGTTTCTTTTCTTGGCTATGTTGTTACTCCACAGGGAATTGAAGTTGATAAAGCCAAGATTGAAGCTATTGAGAGTTGGCCGCAGCCCAAAACGGTCACACAAGTGAGGAGTTTTCTTGGACTCGCTGGTTTCTATAGGCGTTTTGTGAGGGATTTCAGCACCATTGCTGCACCTCTAAATGAGCTTACAAAGAAGGATGTGCCTTTTGTTTGGGGTACCACACAGGAAGAAGCCTTCACGGTATTGAAAGATAAGTTAACACATGCTCCATTACTCCAACTTCCTGATTTTAATAAGACTTTTGAGCTTGAATGTGATGCTAGTGGAATTGGATTAGGAGGTGTGTTATTACAAGATGGTAAACCTGTTGCATACTTTTCTGAAAAATTGAGTGGGCCTAGTCTGAATTATTCTACTTATGATAAGGAATTATATGCTCTTGTTCGGACTTTGGAAACATGGCAACATTATTTATGGCCCAAAGAATTTGTTATACATTCTGATCATGAATCTTTGAAACATATTAAAAGTCAAGCAAAACTGAACCGTAGGCATGCTAAATGGGTTGAATTCATTGAGACTTTCCCTTATGTCATTAAACACAAGAAGGGTAAAGAAAATGTTATTGCTGATGCATTGTCTCGTCGTTATACTATGCTTTCACAACTTGACTTTAAAATATTTGGTTTGGAGACCATCAAAGATCAATATATGCATGATGCCGAATTTCAAGATGTGTTGCAGAATTGTAAAGAAGGGAGAACATGGAACAAGTTCGTCATTAATGATGGATTTGTGTTTCGTGCTAACAAGCTATGCATTCCAGCTAGCTCCGTTCGTCTTTTGTTGTTACAGGAGGCGCATGGAGGGGGATTAATGGGACACTTTGGCGTGAAGAAGACGGAGGACGTAGTTGCTACACATTTCTTTTGGCCAAAGATGAGACGGGATGTTGAGCGTTTTGTTGCTCGCTGCACTACATGTCAAAAAGCTAAGTCACGACTCAATCCTCATGGTTTATATATGCCTTTGCCTGTACCTAGTGTTCCTTGGGAGGATATATCTATGGACTTTGTTTTAGGTTTACCTCGAACAAAGAAGGGGAGGGATAGCATATTTGTTGTCGTGGATAGATTTTCGAAAATGGCACACTTTATACCCTGTCATAAAAGTGATGATGCTGCTAATGTTGCTGATTTGTTCTTTCGTGAAATTATTCGCTTGCATGGTGTGCCAAATACAATTGTTTCAGATCGTGATGTTAAATTTCTTAGCCACTTTTGGAGATGTTTATGGGCTAAATTGGGGACTAAACTGCTTTTTAGTACTACATGTCACCCCCAAACTGATGGACAAACTGAAGTAGTGAATAGATCACTGTCTACTATGCTTAGGGCTGTGTTGAAGAATAACCTGAAAATGTGGGAAGAATGCTTGCCTCATATTGAATTTGCTTATAATCGTTCGCTGCATTCTACAACTAAGATGTGCCCTTTTGAAGTAGTGTATGGTTTCTTACCTCGTGCACCTATTGATTTGTTGCCTCTTCCATCTTCGGAGAAGGTCAATTTTGATGCTAAAGAACGTGCTGAATTGATATTAAAGATGCATGCGTTAACTAAAGAGAACATTGAGCGTATGAATGCTAAATATAAACTTGCTGGAGATAAGGGTAGAAAACATGTTGTCTTTGCACCTGGAGATCTTGTTTGGTTACATTTGCGTAAGGATAGGTTTCCTGAATTGCGCAAGTCGAAGCTAATGCCACGTGCTGATGGTCCTTTCAAGGTGTTAGAGAAAATAAATGATAATGCATATAAACTTGAGCTGCCTGCAGATTTTGGGGTTAGTCCCACTTTTAACATTGCAGATTTGAAGCCTTATATGGGTGAGGATGATGAGCTTCCGACGAGGACGACTTCAGTTCAAGAAGGGGAGGATGATGAGGACATCCCTACTAATGTTACACCCACATCACCACCAGCTACACAGATTGGACCAATTACTAGAGCCCGCGCACGCCAACTAAATTATCAGGTACTTTCGTTTCTTGGAAATCCTTCTAATGTTCATGAACATATGATGCTGCCTAAATTAGATACTTTTGTTTTACTTATGAACGAAGGACCTAGCATGGACAAGAAGGATGGCCATTGGAGCGGGATCAAGCATGGGGGAGAAGGTGCGCGCACGGGAAGGAACAACGGAGTTTCCAGTGGTGATTTTCGCACTTTGAAGCCACCATAAGGAGTGCTTGGAGGCTTGGACGAAATATACAAGAGGCCACTTCATAAATTTCGTCCATAGGCTAATATAGGTGCTGCGTCACCTTATTTTTGGGCCAGGCCCATGTAATTTCGAAATACCACTTATTAGGCTATTTTTAGAGTCCGTATGTGTGGGGAAACGGAGTTAGGGCTGGTTTCGGACCCCTCCTCCAAGGCGCCACGAAATCCCCTTCTATTCCCTCATATATACAGCCCTTAGGGCATCGTTTTAGATTTGGGTTTTGTTTAGATTACAAGTTCGCCATAGCTGCAACTTCGCGTCCTTCGTTTGTGTTCCACGACCAGACCAAGACGTCACAGAACCCCACTTCATCAATAAAGCTTTCCTCTTTTATACGCAATATCCAGATTGCAATCTTAGTTTCTTGCTTGTTCTTCGTTTGCGTGCAGGAAATAGACCTTCGTGGTCAGGTTGATCGTGCTCCGACGTGGTCAATAACCTCTCGGAGTTGGTTTAGCGATTGCTAAGGCGCGGAGTCTTCGCACGTTCGTAGTCGGATCGTGAAAGTCGACTTCCACCAAAACGATAGCCACCATCTCATCGAAAGACGGGACACCTTCGCCTCTATCACAGGGTCAGACATCCGACAGTTGTCGGTCGTCCGGTCGCTCGCGGGGGGTCCGGACGTCCGGAGGGCGTCGGACTTCCGACGTTTCTTCTCTGGACAAGTGTTGCCGGATTTCCGGACGTGATCGGTCGTCCGGTCGCTGGGGGTTGTCGGACGTCCGGCGTCTCGTCGGTCGTCCGGCCGCTGTAGCGTGCATCGGCTGCGGATCTTCTGGGTGGCCGGAGCGTGGTCGCGTCGGACGTCCGGTGGCTGTAGCTTCGCTGCAGCTCCGTCTTCTTCCGTCTTTGCGTCCACGCTTCCCTCGCGGATGGTGTAGGCGTTCCTTGGCGCTTGTACTCCTCCTCGTCATCCGTGAAGTTCCGACAATACCTATGCATGCACACGAGAGGAATGTTAAGTAGTATACCATCCTCGAAGGGGTCAAGTGAACACGCATAAAGGAGATGATTCACCTTTGTGTATGCGAAGTAGATGTCGCACGTGTCACTTGCCAAACGGACTCTTGACATGGTGATGTCCGTAGGATGCTCCGCATCATCCCCTCCCCCTTGGAAAAGATCCGTCCTCGGATCGAAAACCAAATCACCATGGGAAAGAGATGTCGTCGCTGTGTAGAAGTGGACGATCACCGAACACTCTTCATCTTGAAGCTCGAAATGGGCACACTCCAATGCCGCACCATCTTGTGATTCCTTCAAAAGGAGCAAGGATAACAAACACTTGGAAAAACAAATGTGGTTAGCGTTAGTGCAAAACCAAGCATTCAAGAGGTGATTCACCCAACAAGTGTCGCCATTATGCATATCATATGGTGTGACAAAGGATAGTGGCACGTCATGTAAGCACATCAATTGAGCACAATCAAAGGCATCATGGAAACAAGCATGTAAATGGGAGGTAGAGATGCAAATATGTGTGACAAGAGAACAAGCATCTTCCTCGAGGTCATAGCAAGCATGCACAAAGCGCTCAATAAATGGTCGATGGTAGGCATATGAATCGTTCACAACACCAAATAAAATGAAGTGTCTAAACACATGGGTCAAGTGCAAGACAAACCAAGCATAATGTGCACATGGTGTAGTGAAGATTGTGTGGCACTCAACACAATAGAAAGAGCAATTGTTCATCATGTGTGAGGCAATCAAGTCAATCATGTGACAATATATGGGACATGGCATATGTGGAGTGATGACATTGTTGCCACCAAGCATATTATAGGAGCGAGTAGGCAACAAGTTGGATGCAACACACAAGGCATATATGTCATGAGGCATGGAAAGGTGAAAATGACAAGTCGAAGCAAGATCTCGAACATGTGCGCAATAAAGTGGTCCAAGATGACCAATAATTCTCATGGTGCAAGCAACACAAGTAGTATGATCCACAATATCCATGCTCAAGAAGGATGTCACCTGAAAAGCGTGTCCTTGTGCGTCCTTCACAATGCCGAAGCACAAGCAAGTGCGATGTAGAAGCGAGTCGGTCGAAAGTGTACTAGGCTCGCTCTCAAGAGCTCGGATGGTCAACTCGCGTGAAGTGGAAGTTGACACGATGTCGAAGGATCCTACACATGCACACAACCAAGCAAAGAACGTATGTGCACGGTAGATAAACACATCATCCATCATGATGGTTCTCTTCTCTTGCACATAACCATTAGAAGCAAAAGTGCATGAATAATATGATGCAACAATGGATATATTCATGGCACTAGGCATATGGTGCAAAGAAGGAAGACAAGCATGCTTCACATGAAAGATGGCAAAAGCTCCAAACATATGGGAGAAAGCTATGGGGGCGATCTCATTAGCAAGACTAAAAGCATTGTTGCACTCAAGACATGGCAAATCATCTAGCATGAGAGATGCAACATATGGAGATATATGACAAGAAGCAATATCAATCATGTGCAAATCATGTGAATGGATGCCATCAACCGCATGAAACGAGCAAGTATGAATCATCGGTGATGCAACAAGGCAAGCAATCATAGTAATCATGCCATGCAAACTAGTGGAGCGAAGATGCAACGCACTAGAGGAAATCATGGCGATCATGATATGTGAGCAAATAGTATATATAAGCAATGCACATGACATATCGTAAGCACGAACACAAAGCAATATCAAAGCATCATCATAAACATGGCAATAACGAGTGATATCTCCACCAAGCATGCAAATACACATACAAGTGCTAGAAGTATGGATCATGTGTAATGCAAAGCATGGGTCACCACAGCATGTCATCCAAATGGAAATGAGCATATCATGCAAAGTGAACATGGCAATATGGGCATGGAATATGTAATGGACAATAACCCATAACCATGTGAGGGCCATGTAGAAGAAATGCGCGAAGTCATTGCGCGGTGGGAGTGGTGGGAATGACAATCCACGGAATCTCAAATCATCATTGCTCTCTAGAGCTCGTTTCGTCAACTCTTGCGCTTGCGAGGTCGACGAGGAAGCATGTGTACCTACACAACATGGGGACAAACGAAACAAAGTGTGTGCGTGGTAAATGTACACATCATCCATCATGATGTGTATGTGCACGTGAGAGGTAGCACAAGATAAGCAATGCTCAAAGAAATTTGAGGCACGATATAAGAACATGTCATCCATCATGAAAGAATAGTTGTTATGTATAACATGATGGGGACACAAATTAAGCATGCAAGTATATGGCACAACAATAGCATTATTCATGGGGAGCATATTGTGCACATAATTATGAGGATCATGCAATGGATGGGAGTGATCAAATTCTCCTAACATGTATGAGGAAACTATGGGGGTCGCCTCATGAGCAATAGCGGACGCATAATATGGAGAAAATTGACAACATGGCAAACAATGCATGTTCAAAGCTAGGTGGTCATGGCATGGCATATGAGAGAAAGGATGCAAAGGAAGCATATCAATATCATCACAAGAAAAACAAATGCCAATAACCATGGGCTTGTCATCTATGCCATATATGCATAGTCACTACGATGAGATTGCAAATATGACATATGGGAGATCTCATTCATAGCATATGACAAGTCAAGAGGGGTTGCAAACATGATGTGACAAATAGAATTAGCACAAGAAATCCTATGCAACATGGCATCACAACTAATAGACTCCACATGGCAATCATCATACTCATCATAAATGGGTAAATCATCGCATGGTGAAATCACACTAGCATCAAGCATGTTAATAGGAGGACCGACATCATGCAAGCTATCAATGTCAAGAATGTCCACTAGTGGGACAAGAGCATCACCTTCACCTATGTTACCTTTCTCATTCCACTCATGTGGTGTAGGTGAGGTGGCAAGGACCAACTCGTGGTCATCATCATCGTGATGGAACCATGTGGGGGGTGTATCATAGTCCACCATGGTCATCGTCTTGTCCATAAGAGGGACGAAGTCGTCGTGGATCGGCGCGTCATCATATATGGGACCTAGCACCAAATGAGAAGACACAATAGAGGTAGAGGTCAAGTTGTTAGCAATGCAAATGGCCTCACAAGACCTATCAACTATCTCACTCTCTCAATGTGGTGGCTCACTCACTCCCTCAAAGTAGGTGCACTCAAAGTCACATATGGTGGAGTCACTCATCTCACACAAGTGGTGGGGGTTGTGGCTCTCCGCACATGGGAATTGGGGCAACTCATCATATATGGGGCTAGTGGTGAAGACATTCTCACTCCCAATATGGTGGCATAAGTCACTCAAGTCATCATCGCCGTCGCCGTGGATGAAGGCCGAAGATGGCACATCAGCACTCGCGCCTCCAAAGATGGAACCATCATCCTTGCTCGCCACCTTGTCGCTCGCCTCCAAATCTTGTTCCTTGAGAGGCTCCGTAGTCGTAGTCGTCGTCGCGCCGTCTTCAAAAAGAGTCGTGGTAGACTCGGCATCATCAATGCCACAAAGAGGGATGGCAGTGAAGTCAAACTTGGGAGCGTCGTCTTGGAGCTCGTTGGGCTTGGACATCGTGGTGGTACTATCCTCATGCTCGTCGTCTTGGAGCTTGTTCTTCGCGAAGTGTGCTTGGGGTAGAGAAACCTTGGCCTTCATGTGTTCTTGTTCGGCCTTGAGAACACCAAAGTAGATGTCGTTGAGGGACTCGTAGTTGTCGAGGAAGATAGTCTTGGAGATGTCGTTGTTCAATCCCATCATGAAGTAGAACTTCATCCAAATGGGGTCGTCCACGCCGACTCGTCGCAAGGCTTTCTTCATCTCCTTGAAGTACTCGTCGAGGGACTTGGATCCTTGGATGGTGTTCTCCAATTGGCGTTGAAGATGTTCCATGTAGGTGAAAGGCACAAATTCTCGCCGCATCGCTTTCTTCGTCTTGGGCCAACTCATGTTGAAGCTCTTCGAAGGTGTGTGAAGCCACCATGTCGATGCGTAGTCGTGGAAGTTACTTGTGGCGCACTTCACTTGATCTTCAGAGGGGACTTGATGTAGCTTGAGGTAGTCATCCATCTTGCGTTCCCACTCGAGATACTCCTCAGGGTCTTGAGTCCCATAGAAAGGAAGCTCGTGGTCGGTATCGAGGTCGTAGTAGCTCGTGGAAGTCGCGGACTTGAGCTTGGGGAGCTTCTTTTGAGGTACTTGTTGGCGAAGATGCCGCATATCCAAAGGCGAAGATGCCTTGAAGTCGCTTGGCGAAGATGCCAAGGGGGATGATGAAGTCGTGGAGCGGTGGTTGGTGTTGAGCTCTTGACCTTCGCGTTCTCGTCGGTGATGGTGTCGATGCCGATGTGACCTTGCCGGAGATGGTTGCTCGGAAGCATGTGCACTTGAGTGTCTTCTCGAAGATGAGGGAGACCTCTTGGCGGTCTTGATGAGGGCTATGAGCTCCTCCTTGTGAGCTTGCATCTTGGCGTCGATGAAGGTTTTCGTGGCATCGAACTCGTCGTTGTTGTTGTAGACCGAAGTAGATGTGCTTTGCCTATCCATCATGCTCAAGCAAAAATGTGAGTGGAAGAAAGGAAAGAACTAGACCAAATGTACCTTATCCAATGTTGAAGATGGATCAATGATCACCCAATATGGTATTATGGAAGTAGCACAATTGGTACTGGATATTGTCAATTCTCACACCTACACAATAAGGCTTATGGAGTAGCTTGGTGAGGATAGTGGCACAAAATTTATGCAATTGTTAGCAAGAGTCAATAATGTTGAAAGAGATTCATAAATTCGCAATTGAAACAAGTAGACCAATAGCAATGAATGGCACACGGAAACGCACACACGGATAGATAAATGGGGTCGTGCAACCAAGGAATGAGCTCAAAATGTGTTATCCACGGAAAATGCTCTTGTTGCACAACGCTAGAGAGACGCTAGCACGATTGCTCAATAGGCGGATACGAACTTGTGCACAACCTATAAAAACAAAACGTGTCGACTTCTATCCCAAGTATGCTATGTATGTATGGTTCCCGGTGTCGCGCACACAATGATCCAAGATGATCAATGATGGCAGTTTTATATGCAATGTGGTATGATGCTATGGCTATTGCTCACAAGCTCTTTGCTTTCTCTTTCTTTCTTTTTCTTTTTTTTGCTTAAAAGATTTTGCACTCTTTTTTTTGTATGGCCACTATGCGAAATGCTCAAACCAAGATAGCAATTATGTATATGCGGGAACAATCTTGTGACACAAGAGATGATATTATGAGACCAAGATGATACCAATATGATGTATGTATGCAATGGAAGGTGCGGGTCGGTGATCACTAATGTGCACAAGTAACGTTGCCGGCAATACTCAATGGCTAGTCTCGATAGGCAAGTGACGCAAAATGGGCTAGGGGTGAACAATGCAATGGCAAGGGGAATATACAATGGTGTCGTCGAAGTTACCGTCCCTTGCTTACGGTTGATGGTGTCAAAATGGTGAAGTGGCAATGTCGATGACGACCTCGAGGCGATGATGAGTGGCGGTGCTCTCAATGTCGAACCGTTCCTAATTAGCCGAAACACCTTAGGAAACTGAAAAGCCGCGAACTCAAAATCTCAAACGTCAAATGGGTTAATGTAGCGACAGAGGTATGGTGGGTGGTCATGCGGAACGTATGGTGGATGGAGTAGTAACTATCCCTAAGTAGCCGAAACACCTTAGGAGACCCGAGTCACTAATCAAGCAACCACAAATGCTATATGGATCACAATGGGTTAGGTTGCGGAAGACTATGGTGGATGGCGGATGATATGGTGGAGGGCCTAGGCAAACGTGCCAAATTTCTGAAAATTTGATGGAGTCAAATGATGATGGTGGTATTTTTGTGGGATGGGAGATGTCAATAGCTACAAAACGAGCTAAAGAACGTCAAAATCGGACTCCGGATGAATTAGTTATGGCCAAAATAAAATGTCAGCCGAGTCAGTTTTCACAGGGACCGGACTTCCGAGAATTCTTCTGTGTTTCGGGGTGTCGGATTTCCGGTAAGTACCGGACTTCCGGTGGTTCCGGGTGCTCCGGACGTCCGGAAAAGTGTCGGACGTCCGACGAGTCTGGGTCAACTCGGGATTTCAGATCCGGGACGCGATTTTGGGCGGAAATTGGGGATTTCGGTGTCAAAATTGGGAAGATTTCGTGGATGGAAATGGGGAAAAAGATGGGGAAGGCTAGATCCACTTGAAACACAACGAATTCACGGATCAAAATCAACAAAACTTCATCAAACCAACAAATCACAAAAAATTTGGGGGCTATTTTTTGTGGGGATTTTCGAATTTAGGACGAAACAAAGCAAAATCAGGCTAGAAAACGAAGGGGAAGGCTCCAAATTCGTGATCAACGTGGCTCATGATACCAAGATGATGTAGGGTGAAACCCTAACGGTGTCGATCTTTCACGATTGGAGCAGATCCCGCGAAGAACACGAAGAACACGAGAGGGGAAAACGAGAGGAAACACTCAAATAGACAAGACACAATCACACATGTGCTAAATCCACATACATACGGAGAGATACACGATCCAAATCCAACAAAGGACGATACAAACGGTAGCTAGTTCATCCCAATCCGTGAGGAGTTGTGGTCTTGATGATCTAGATGATCCTTCCCACGATGGGGGTCTTGAATCCCTTGGGATCTTCTCCAATGGAGGTCTTGAACTCCAATGGAGTGGTCTCTCTCTCTCTCTCAAGAGGAGGAGTGGTAAAGGAGCAAAGCTCAACTATGAATGAGCTATCACTTTGCTAACCCTAGAAATGGGAAGGAGAAGGTCTATTTATAGTCTAAGCCACGAAGGGGTAAGTGGGAGAGGGATACAAGGCCAAAGGCCCGTTTGCGCACAGGCAGGGTCAGACATCCGACAGTTGTCGGTCGTCCGGTCGCTCGCGGGGGGTCCGGACGTCCGGAGGGCGTCGGACTTCCGACGTTTCTTCTCTGGACAAGTGTTGCCGGATTTCTGGACGTGGTCGGTCGTCCGGTCGCTGGGGGTTGTCGGACGTCCGGCGTCTCGTCGGTCGTCCGGCCGCTATAGCGTGCATCGGCTGCGGATCTTCTGGGTGGCCTGAGCGTGGTCGCGTCGGACGTCCGGTGGATTGTCGGACGTCCGGTGGCTGTAGCTTCGCTGCAGCTCCATCTTCTTCCGTCTTTGCGTCCACGCTTCCCTTGCGGATGGTGTAGGCGTTCCTTGGCGCTTGTACTCCTCCTCGTCATCCGTGAAGTTCCGACAATACCTATGCATGCACACGAGAGGAATGTCAAGTAGTATACCATCCTCGAAGGGGTCAAGTGAACACGCATAAAGGAGATGATTCACCTTTGTGTATGCGAAGTAGATGTCGCACGTGTCACTTGCCAAACGGACTCTTGACATGGTGATGTCCGTAGGATGTTCCGCATCAACTCGTGTGTTTCTAGTGGATGTGTAATCGAAGATTGTCCTTGAGTTTGTGATTTCCACTCGTGTTCTTCGTGGGACCCCCCTCCAATTCGTGAAAGATCGACGCACATGGGCGTGCCCCGTATCAATGGTAGAGGACATGATGCACTGCAATTTATTCCATTATGGCAACATCAAATAATGCACAGATTCATGGCAACCATCAACACAACATGGCATTCTGAAATAACCAGATTCCCAGACTTAGTGAAATTAGACTAGACATGAGCAACAGTTTTTAACAGATTGACATTTTGGACAACAGAATTAATTATGATGCTAAACCTATTCATGCAAACTATTAGCACAACATGATAGGGCGTAACATGCTTTACAATACATCCCATTGTGGCAACACCAAAAGAGCTATAGATCAATAGCAAACCACATGGCAAGACAGCAACAAAATAACACAGATTTCAGACTTAGACAAACAAAAATAACACCTTTTATAGCATGTTGGCAACAAGAAAATAACACCTAAACATGGATTATCATGTCAAACAAAAATACCAGGGGCTAGCACACATGTCCAAGGGCATATATCATGTTTGCAACTATTCCAAAATATGCATGGATTAATTCACACAAAATAAACAAAAGGGCATCATAGCAAAATAACATGCGCACAAAAATTGCTCAAAGGACAAAACTAAATACACAGATAACTTCTATAGATTTTTCTACCCCAAAATCACATATAATATGTGGGTTTTTATTAAAGAAACAATGACACAACAATTATGCGAGATTAGGACATAAACCGTTTTTGCAAGTCATTTATGCAAATTAAATGCAAACATCACATCAAACATTTTTATCATGCATGAAAATGCGATATAATTAATCTACACATTCTACATATATGGTTTGATTAATTCGGATGCACGCTTAAATATTTATGCGCAATGCAAATCATGACAATTATGCAAATTAACAGAAAATGGCATGTTAAACATTTTTATCATTTGTGATAGTGGGATATTATGAATCTACACGAAATTCTACACGTTTTACATATATGAAACACTCTAATCCGATGCACGGTTATTTATCTATGAGCATTTTAAAATCATGCATTTTTCTATAAACATGCATGCTCAGGATTAAATGACAAAATCATTCACCAGGAACAAAAAAATGACAAGGGCTGAATCTGCTGTTGGACCGAAAAAGCGCATGGGCGAAGCTTAACTATATGACGCTTAGGCGAAGAATAGGGCACGGGGGGGGGGGGGGGGCTCACCCATGGGCTTGGCCCAGGTCGTTGGAGGCGGTGCTGGGCCGACTGGATGCGGAGGTGGGCCGGGCGCTGCTGGGCCACGGCGAGGCCCACGCAGGCGCAGCGCGAGCGAGCGGGTCAACGGGCTGGCGTCGCCCTCGTCCTCCTGCTCGCACCCGAGCAGGGCCCTGGCGCAGCGGCTCGTGGCTCACCGACGGGACGCCGACGAGGGTCGAGGCGGCTCGGGCGGGCCAAGAACCGACGGATTCGGCCCGGATCTCGCCGGATCCGACGGCAGAACGGAGAACGGCGGCGGGGGGCGGCGCATCTCAGGCGGGCGCAAGGCGAGCAACGGCGAAGCTCTCCGGCGGGCTGCAGCGAGGGTGGTTGCCGGAACGGTGCACCGGCGAGGTGGCGGGGCCGCCGGCATGGCTCTGGTGTGGGGTCCGGCCGGAGGCGGAGCTACGAGGCGAAGGCGGCGGAGCGGGAGCTCGGGAGGAGCTGCTCGGGCTGAGGCGGGCGGCGCGCGGTTGGGCTCGGCCGAGCCCCGATGGGCTTGGGCGGGCTTGCCCCGGGCCAGGGCATGCCTGCCGCGGGGAGAAGGTGGCTGGCCACTTGGCGGCGGCGGGGGTGATAGAGGCGAAGGTGTCCCGTCTTTCGATGAGATGGTGGCTATCGTTTTGGTGGAAGTCGACTTTCACGATCCGACTACGAACGTGCGAAGACGTCGCGCCTTACCAATCGCTAAACCAACTCCGAGAGGTTATTGACCACGCCGGAGCACGATCAACCTGACCCCGAAGGTCTATTTCCTGCACGCAAACGAAGAACAAGCAAGAAACTAAGATTGCAATCTGGATAAAGGACGCGAAGTTGCAGCTATGGCGAACTTGTAATCTAAACAAAACCCAAATCTAAAACGATGCCCTAAGGGCTGTATATATGAGGGAATAGAAGGGGATTTCGTGGCCCCTTGGAGGAGGGGTCCGAAACCAGCCCTAACTCCGTTTCCCCACACATACGGACTCTAAAAATAGCCTAATAAGTGGTATTTCGAAATTACATGGGCCTGGCCCAAAAATAAGGTGACGCAGCACCTATATTAGCCTATGGACGAAATTTATGAAGTGGCCTCTTGTATATTTCGTCCAAGCCTCCAAGCACTCCTTATGGTGGCTTCAAAGTGCGAAAATCACCACTGGAAACTCCGTTGTTCCTTCCCGTGCGCGCACCTTCTCCCCCATGCTTAATCCCGCTCCAATGGCCATCCTTCTTGTCCATGCTAGGTCCTTCATTCATAAGTAAAACAAAAGTATCTAATTTAGGCAGCATCATATGTTCATGAACATTAGAAGGATTTCCAAGAAACGAAAGTACCTGATAATTTAGTTGGCGTGCGCGGGCTCTAGTAATTGGTCCAATCTGTGTAGCTGGTGGGGATGTGGGTGTAACACTAGTAGGGATGTCCTCATCATCCTCCCCTTCTTGAACTGAAGTCGTCCTCGACGGAAGCTCATCATCCTCACCCACATAAGGCTTCAAATCTGCAATGTTAAAAGTGGGACTAACCCCAAAATCTGCAGGTAGCTCAAGTTTATATGCATTATCATAGCCAAGAAAAGAAACTCGGTCGGTGCAAAAGGTGCACTTCCCAAGGTTACCAAACAAACGTGCATCACGTAGAGCGAGAAAAACAGCACGTAAATGTTCCAAATGTTCCTCCAAAGATCTACTATAAATCAGTATATCATCAAAATAGACTACCACAAATCGTCCAATGAAAGCACGTAAAACCTCGTTCATTAATCTCATGAAAGTGCTAGGTGCATTAGTTAACCCAAAAGGCATGACTAACCACTCATATAATCCAAACTTAGTTTTAAATGCTGTTTTCCATTCATCTCCCAATTTCATACGAATTTGATGGTATCCACTACGCAAATCAACTTTGGAGAAAATTGTAGAGCCACTTAATTCATCAAGCATATCATCTAGCCTAGGAATAGGATGGCGATAACGAATAGTAATATTATTAATGCCTCTACAATCAACACACATACGCGATGTACCATCCTTTTTAGGCACTAGAATAATAGGAACAGCACAAGGACTAAGAGATTCACGTATATAACCTTTGTCGAGCAGCTCCTGTACTTGACGCATAATCTCCTTCGTCTCCTCTGGATTGGTACGGTATGGCGCACGGTTGGGCAGCGATGCACCGGGAATTAAGTCAATCTAATGCTCAATCCCTCGAATAGGTGGTAATCCCGGTGGCACGTCTTGTGGAAAGACGTCAGCGAACTCCTGCAAAATGTTAGTGACAGCAGGAGGCAAAGAGGGAGGCATGTCCTCGAATGAAAATAATACATCTTTGCATACAAAAGCATAGCAAACAGATGTAGTGGTATCCAAATCAGTAATATCAGATTTAGTGGCAAGTAAACAACCACTCTTCAGTTTTATTTCAGATATAACACTAGATGATTGTTTATGAGGCTTATTATGTTGCTCAAATTCCTTTGCCACAATCTGATTTTCACTCTCATTTTGCTTCTATTTTGCTTTACTAGCTCTAGCAATGTCATCTTTCATAATATGTTCGGGCGACATAGGAAGCAAAGTTATATTTTTATCCTTATGAACAAGAGTATACTGATTTGTCCTACCATGGTGTACATAATTTTTATCAAATTGCCATGGTCTACCAAGTAAAACGGAGCATGCTTGCATGGGTACCACATCACAATCAACATAATCAGAATATGTAGCAATGCTAAAGTGCACACGAACAGTACGTGTTACCTTAACCTTGCCACTGTTGTTGAACCATTGGATGTAATAAGGATGAGGATGTGGTCTGGTGGTTAGAGAAAGCTTCTCCACCATCTCCATGCTAGCCAAGTTGTTGCAACTCCCTCCATCGATGATGACGCGTACAGAACGCTCCTTCACAACTCCCTTTGTATGGAACAAGTTGTGCCTCTGATTTTGCTCAGCCTGTGTAACCTGCACAATCAAAACACGTTGAGCAACTAAACTTTCATACCTGTCAGCATAGTCAGCAGCCATGTAGTGTGTCTCTTGTTCAGTCTCCTCTACACCTTGTTCTTCACTCGCAATAAGAGCCAGGGTCTCCTCATCATAATCACTAGCGGAGTCATATCCACCATCCTCAGTAACTATCATCACACGCTTGGAAGGACATTCTCTCGCATAGTGACCTCCACCCTTGCAACGACGACATATAACCTCATGTGTTTGCCCTGTGGATGCAATGGAAGAAGAAGAGCTCTGTGCTGGCCCGGAAGGTGTGCTCTTCGCGGAGGGTGGAACAGAGGCATGTTTCCTGGTATCTCGGTTGGAGTTGGAGGCTGACGTAGGCGGTGCTGCAGCCGGACGTGTGGAAGTAGAGGAGGTACGTGGAGTCCATGATGAAGTGCAACCTGCAGAAAAATTAGTTCGTGCCAATGCCTGTCGATCCTGCACTTCACGTTCAGCTTTTACAGCAAGATGAAATAAACGAGTGATAGTGTTATACTCCTTATACTCTAGAATAGTCTGAATCTCTCTATTTAATCCACCCATAAAACGTGCAAGCATAGCTTCATTATCCTCAACAATACCACATCTAATCATGCCAGTTTGTAACTCCTGATAATATTCCTCGACAGAATTTTTTCCTTGTCTTAAACGCTGCAAATTTTGAAGCAATTCACGTTGATAATATGGTGGAACCCAATGATTACGCATAGCGGTTTTCAAAGCAGCCCAAGTAGTTGGGATATTAGCGTGATGTATTCTACAATGTTCAGACCAGCAAACACAAGCAAAACTAGTGAACGAACAAACAGCAGTAGTAACACGTCTATCCTCAGGATATTGTAAGCATGTAAATCGTTGTTCTGTTTCTAACTCCCAAGTAAGATATATATCCGGAACATATCTACCATCAAATGTAGGAATATTCAATTTAAGTTTAGGGAGATGGTCATGATTTTGTACCTGAGGGGGTGGTGCAGCCCTACCATTGCGATCGTAGGCACGTGGACGACCTGGTGCGTGTGGTGGTGGTTGCCCTTGGGCCTGAGCTGGAGCAACCTCTCCCTCATCGTCGTAATCACCATCGTAGTCAGCGTTCTGATCAACAGTAGTAGCAGCAGCAGCCACAGAAGCCACAGCAGTAGGAACGGCACCAGAATGTTGGCCTTCCTCTAGGGTCACACGTTGTGCGCGCCCTGCAAAATTCGGCCGACGTTGTTGTTGTTGCTGAGTTATGACCGGTGCAGCTGGTGGTAGACGTGCAAGCACCTCATTGAACTTAGCGTCCAACTGTGTCTCGAACGTCTTCTCCAATCCATCTAGCTTCTCCATGGCCTCTCCAAGGCTGGTCACGAAGTCTTGTACCTGGTCAGCCATCATTTGCTGGAATTTATCATGGAGCTCCTTGTTGGTCATAACCTCCCATTCGACCTCGTCAGCTTGTGATCCTGGCATGGTTAGCAGTAATAGGAACACACAAGAATATGAACCTATAGACTACTAGGAAGTGGTGGTGGTGTGTCACAAATCCGTCAAGCAAATCTCAAATTCTTACCAGTTCTTACCCAGCAGCAGGTGGTGATTGGCAACCGGTGTAGTCAAAAACTCTCAAAGCTTGGATAGAGCGATTGCCAGGTGGTGTCAAACACACGACGTAGATATATGTGGAGCTGGGAAGGCTTAAACTATGGTAGCAAAAAGGGGTCAGCAATAATCAGTTCAGAGATGCAAAGTTGAAAAAAAACGCTCAACGACGAAACGATGCTGGTCCTAGGCTAGACCGTCCTAGAGACGCGAGCCTAAAACACCAACAAAATCACGACGTTACACGTAATCAAGGGAAGAGCACACTCTGAATTTTTTTTTTTGGCGCCTCTTTTTTTTTTTTTTTGCGCTCTTTTTTTTTTTTGCTCAGAAAATCACAATAATGGCGAGTGTCTCAAAACTCTTCCCAAGACGTATAAACAGGATAGGCACAAAAAAAATTGAGTAATTTTTTTTTTCTGGAGCGATTCGGGGCTGCGACGACCAAAAATTGCGAAAAAAATCACTATGATGGTGTGTGTCTCAAAACGCTCCGCAAGGCCTAAAATGATGATAAGGAAAAAATATTTTCACCCGCCGAAATTTTGGCCTAGAAAGTGCTCTGAAAAGCGTGCCACTTTTTTTTTTTTTCGACACCTCAGGCAAGAAGGAAACTCGAAAATAAAAACAAAGGGATCTCGAAATCACCTAAGGAACTCGGATTAGAGGCGGATATGGGTGGTGATATATGGAGTCGGATTGGTAGAGGATATATGATGGTGTATATGGACTCGGATGAGAGGCGGATATATGATGATGTATAAGGACTCGGATTGGTGTGGCGGATCTGTGGTGGTGGTATATGGACTCGGATTGGTGGTGGATCTGTGGTGAAGGTATATGGCAGCGATGAAGATGATGCGGTGGCGGCGTGACAATCTGTGACGAGAACTCGAAACTCTAAAAGACTAGACGCTAAGACCAGCAACTTGACACGACGATGCACCCGCAATTTCAACAAAGCAAAACACTGAAAAGACTATGCAAAGGCTCAGATTGGTTCGTTTTGGTGGACGGTAGGTATGAAGAACAGATGCAATCTATACTACGAAAGACTGGTAAATCTCACCGAGCAACCTGGAAATCTGATACCACTTGATAGAGGCGAAGGTGTCCCGTCTTTCGATGAGATGGTGGCTATCGTTTTGGTGGAAATCGACTTTCACGATCTGACTACGAACGTGCGAAGACGTCGCGCCTTAGCAATCGCTAAACCAACTCCGAGAGGTTATTGACCACGCCGGAGCACGATCAACCTGACCCCGAAGGTCTATTTCCTGCACGCAAACGAAGAACAAGCAAGAAACTAAGATTGCAATCTGGATATTGCGTATAAAAGAGGAAAGCTTTATTGATGAAGTGGGGTTCTGTGACGTCTTGGTCTGGTCGTGGAACACAAACGAAGGACGCGAAGTTGCAGCTATGGCGAACTTGTAATCTAAACAAAACCCAAATCTAAAACGATGCCCTAAGGGCTGTATATATGAGGGAATAGAAGGGGATTTCGTGGCCCCTTGGAGGAGGGGTCCGAAACCAGCCCTAACTCCGTTTCCCCACACATACGGACTCTAAAAATAGCCTAATAAGTGGTATTTCGAAATTACATGGGCCTGGCCCAAAAATAAGGTGACGCAGCACCTATATTAGCCTATGGACGAAATTTATGAAGTGGCCTCTTGTATATTTCGTCCAAGCCTCCAAGCACTCCTTATGGTGGCTTCAAAGTGCGAAAATAACCACTGGAAACTCCGTTGTTCCTTCCCGTGCGCGCACCTTCTCCCCCATGCTTAATCCCGCTCCAATGGCCATCCTTCTTGTCCATGCTAGGTCCTTCATTCATAAGTAAAACAAAAGTATCTAATTTAGGCAGCATCATATGTTCATGAACATTAGAAGGATTTCCAAGAAACGAAAGTACCTGATAATTTAGTTGGCGTGCGCGGGCTCTAGTAATTGGTCCAATCTGTGTAGCTGGTGGGAATGTGGGTGTAACACTAGTAGGGATGTCCTCATCAGGGGGACAGGGGAGGGCATGGATCCCGAGGTGGAAGAGGGGCTAGGCCAATTTTGGCAGTGGAGGAGCTGCTTAAATAGGGAAGGGGCGCTAGGGTTAGCAGTTTTCATCCATTTTCGCACCGTTTGATCTCGATCGAATGGTCCGGAAGCGGAGGGGGGAGGGGCTAGTTGGCTAGTGGGCTGTGGAAAGGTGGTTGGGCTGAGATGATAGGGAAGACTTGCAGCCCGGCATAGAGTTTTATAAACCGAAAATGTCCGACGAATAAGCCGATGACGGTGTCGCTACGGTCGATCGTTCGAGTACCAAACAACCTCCGAATGCGACGAAAATTGGCAGGCCGTCTTCCTACTACATAACACGACCACACGCCAACTTTCGACCCATTCAGAGAAAGTTTTATACTCACTTTTTAAAACAATAAATTAGCGATGCCGCGGGCGCGTTCGTGTGTGGTTGGTCTCGAAACAGTCATCGACAAAATGGAGAGAACCGGCAACTACGAACGGATGCAAGTTTTGAAAAACGACGGCAATGGAGTGCCGATGTAATGCGGATGATGCGAATGATGCGATGATGAATGCGACAAACAACCGAATCACACGATGACAACGGAATAAAACGGGAATCTTCTGGAGCATCGGTCTCGGGCTGTTACAACTCTCCTCCACTTACAAGAGATCTCGAACCGAAATCTTAGAATGAGAAGGGGAAGAGGAAGAGGAAAGGAAGAGGTAAAACTTAGTTGCTTCTTTGACAAACAAGTGAAAACAACGAACCTTGAAGGATGTAAGGAGATGAAGAATGGCACAAGGAACAAGCAAGAATTCAAGAGCAATTTGGGCAACACTTTGGTAGAAAAGAGAGGCAAAACTTGACAAGATGGAAAGGACTTGAAAAGATTTCACAACACTCCGATTATATAGACAAGCCTGGAAAGAACATGATCTTGATAAAACGAGATGATGGTTCGAAGAGAGCAATATCACAATGCCTCCGGAACAAAAGAATAAAAGCTATATCGCTGGAAAGAAAAAGAACGGAGATGAAAATGACAACTTCTACCACAATTGAATTTAAAAGCATAGATTGAACGGAGTTGTTGGAACACCAACAACGGAAAGAACAAGCTTGTTGTGGGCTTATGGAAAACATCTCAAAATTATGAGGTGACAACCGGCCACTAATAGAAATAATTTATTTGGGAGCAACCAGATGTGCAAAATTTCTTTCACCGAGAGGATAAGAGAAAACTTGGATCATTGACAAACGCCATGATAGCAACAATCCTTAGGAAATGCTTTTGGTGAAATCCAATCCCAAATAACTCCAAGAAAGAAATGATGGGTTCACATATCTCATCCTTGACAACTTCTCTTTGAGACTCCTCATGAATCAAGAATGCTATAACACCATCTCAAAAGATAAGGGAGAATAAATTGCACTTTGAAATACAAGACAAAGAATACTTGAGGTACTACCGCAAGAATATTGAAGAACACTTCGAGAATGAATTACATCCTTGACGAGCCACCATGAAGAACCTTTGGAGAACACCGGGATGAAAGGATGATAGAAAAGAATTGAAGGTTGCAAAAAGAACAAGATTGAGGCGTTGCAAAGATTTAGATGGAGCTTCACGAAGATATACTTGAGAAAACTTGGAACTCCAGAAAAGAACAGCTGAACAACTTAGAATCGAGAATTGATATCATGAACAACTCCGGAAGAAATATTGAAATCACTTGATGAAATAAGAATAATCATTATGTTATGCCCATCTTTCATCATGTTTAATTGATGACAATCAAAGGATTTGACATACCACTTATTCTTCTTGAAAAGATTGAAGGGAGATATTGCAAACTTGAAGAATTCTTGAACGAGAACACCGGTAAGAATTTGGGACGGATGAGGATACTTCGAATGAATGGAGATACATGAAAATGAAGAGACCATGATCCATCTAGCAGAAGACTTGAACAAGGCACCAGAATAATCGAGATACGAACGAATATACAACAAGTCAGAAGAATTTGAGAACGAAAGCTGAAAGCTGAGGATGAAGAAATCTTCTGAAATGATGGCCTTCAGAGGATCGAGAATGAAAACAACTCTGAAATGCTCGGATAGATATGGGAGGAATTACTCATGATCAAAACAATTTACGAGGATAGCATGAAGCTTGAACCACGAATCTTCAAAAGAACAGATAAAGATTTAGGAGAAACTCTTCTTCGGTCTTCAACGCTGAGAATGATGACGAGAAACAACATCATGAATTACTGAACCAGAACAATGAATAAGGAAAGGATGAGTCAATGATGAAAATTATTTAGACGCGATCTTCGAGAAGGATTATGATTGATGAAATTCATTCTTACATCATATTTGAAAGAACTTGAGGAGATCTCCGGAAAAGATTAGAAGAGCCAGGTAAGATCCTGGGAAAAACCTATGGGTTATGGTCCCACTCAAAAGAAACACCGTTGAAACAATTGCTTAGGAGAGATTGCACTGAAATTAATTAAGAACTTGATGAGGTGAGAACCTCAAAATAATTTGAAAGGATTTCAAACGGAAACACGAATCCTCTGAGATATCTTCAGCACTCCGGATAGAATAGAGAGAGACGAACAAACAAGAGAGGCTTGGATAAGAACTTCCAACTTGGGAGAGCATTTAGAGAATGAAAAGGATATGATGGGCACCGAAAGCTTGAATTGAATCCACCGAAAAAGAAAACAAAGATGAAGACTAAGAAATGATGAACTAGAGCACTTGGGATCTTCAAAATGAATCATCGGATACAATACGGAAGAAAATAAAGCAGAGCATCAATGCAAGAAAGGCACTAGGACGAGAATTTGATTATAGAAGAAAAGGGGCGGGAGGGCGGGGAAAACAAAGAAAACTTAGGACGGATGAAACAAACTCCGGGAAATGGAAAGATGAGGATAGATCTTGCGATATTGGAGAGGAATGAATTCTCTTGACGAGAAGAACGCCGGTTGAAAAGAATTTCATGAAAACAAGAGCAAAAGAGTTAGGAAATGTAGATACGACGGAGATGTATCAACTCCCCCAAGCTTAACCCATTGCTTGTCCTCAAGCAATTCAGTTGACAAACCGAAAGTGATAAAGAAAAACTTTTACGAACTCTTTTGTTCTTGTTTACGTATATATGCTTAAGTAGCACCCAGGTTTTCAGCAATGATTATGAAGTCAACAATAACTCTTAGAAATTATATTAGCTCATATCAATGGCATAAACAACTAGCGCACAATAATAAAATATCTCAAATGCAAACACTTTGTCAAAACAATCATGATATAATATAACAAAAGTAGTATCTCGCTAGCCCTTTCCGAGACCGCAAAATATAAATGCAAAGCACCTCCAAAGTTCAAGCAGTGAATAAACATTGTAATTCATGGTAGAAAAGATCCAGTCATGCTGCACCCAACATTAACTATACACAATGTATGAGGATGACAATAGTGCTCTCAGATCTGGAGCTTATTTGAGAAGGTGATGACTCAACATGAAAGTAAATAGATAGTCCCTTCGTAGAGGGAAGCATGGATTTGCAGACGTGCCAGAGCTCAAAGCTTAAATCAGAGATAAATATAATTTTGGGAGGTACACCCTACCTGTCAACATTACGACCAAGAGTTATCAATATCTTCCATGCTAAACACATTTGCGGCGGTTCCCAAGCGGTAAAAGTAAAGGTTTACTCCCCCTCCAACAACAAACACACTCCACGGCTAGCCGAATCCATGGGTACCGTCCATACCAACAACATTCCCGGGGGAGTTTTGTTTCATTATTTGCAATTTTTGATTTTGGGACTGGGAATCCCTATTATCGCCCCTCTCATGTAAGGACGAGTGAATAAACACTCATCATGAGAATAACCCGCTTAACATGGAAGATACTGACCGCCCCCTGTCGCTCCATGAGCGGTCCAGGCACACAAAATAGATGTTCATTTGAAATTTTAGAGGTGGCACATGCAAATTTACTCAGAACGGCAGGGTAATACCGCATGTAGGTAGATATAATGGACTCATCTGGAATAACTTTGGTTTAAGGATTTTGACGCAGAAGCAGTATTCCCGCTTAGTACAGGCGAAGGCTAGCAAATAGGTTGAGAAGCAGCCAGCTAGAGAGCGAAAACGGTCATGAACATGCATTGTGAATAATAAACATTGAATACTAGCATGAGTAGGATAAGTACACCATGAACATAAATATCATGAAGGCTACGTTGGTTTTGATTCAACTACATGCGTGAACATGTGCCAAGTCAAGCCACTTCAAACATTCAGAGGAGGATAACATATCATCATACCACATCACAATCATTTTAATGCATGTTGACAGCCAAGATAAATCATTATCCACTCCTAGCTACTTAAGCATGGCATGAGCAACTATAATCTCTAATTGTCATTGCAAACATGTTTGATCATAATATGCTAAATCATGGATACTAGGTTAAACATATTTACAAAAACAAAAACAAGTTGAGTTCATACCCGCATCTCTCTGCTACAGTCACTTCATCAAATATCGTCATTATTGCCTTTCACTTGCACGACCGAATGATATAGAAAATAATAATAGTGCAAGAGTGCCGTGGACTAAGCTGGAATCTGCAAACATTTTTTTCCAGGGGAGAAGAACAAGTAACATGGGCTCTTTGCTAGATTAACAATAATGCATATGAGAGCCACTCAACATTTTCTTTGTGGTCTTCTCCTTGGTACGAGTCAAATAAAAGGAAAAGAATTTCAGAGAAACACACTGAAATATTTTTAGTGTTTTTGGTTTTTCTTGAAGAAAGCAAATCGAAGAAGGAAAAACAAAAACAAGAAAAACTATTTACACGAGAGAGCTCCCAACAAGTAAAAGAAGAAACGAGAAATATTTTTGGGTTTTCTTTTGCTACTACACTTAATTTAAACTAGAAAGAAAAGCCAAAAAGAAGTAGGAAATATTTTTGGATTTTCTCAAAGTTTTTCAATAAATCTAGCATGGATAATACAATGAAAAAGTATGGACACCGACAACTGGAATGAAATGTGTAAACATGAATATAATGTCGGTGGATATACGTACTCCCCCAAGCTTAGGCTTTTGGCCTAGCTTGGTAATCACCATCCATAATAGGCATCCGTTCCTAAGTCGAAGTGCGGTGGCGACAGCACCTGAGCGTCCCACTCCTGGGGCTCCTCCTTAGCCGCTGTCAGGTTGTTCCGGTAGGCTGTAATGTCCTCTGGCATGATCCTGTATCCGTTCTTAGCTGTGTGGAAATCGTTCAGCTCAACATTTGCAACGAATTGGGCAAACTCTTGATGGAACCTGTCCTCCTCCATGAAGGCATCATGCGGCCATTCGCACGGCCGCACCTCCGCCGTTCTCGGAGTGTGGAGGTCATTGTCCAATGATTCCCCAATGACTCCTTTAGCATTCTTCTTGGAGGAAAACTTCCTAAAGAAATCCATCTTATTCCTATAATTAAATTTCTGAAAATTTTAGTCTACAAAATTTTTGTCAACAAAACTTCGTAAGATTGATAGCAACTACTCCTAAGGATGCATATAGGCCATATTAAGCATTCAAACTACTTAGAATTTTAAGAATTTAACATGCAAGCCCATCTACAGCAGCACCAAGAGTAGCTAATTATTCTAAAAATAGACCACTAAATCAAAAACTAATTGGAGCAATGGAGGAGTCACATACCAAGTAGCAATCCCCCAAAACAGTTTCAGAAACGGAGCTTCGAGCAAAGAGATCGAAATCCGTGGGTTTGAGGGCAAGAACACGGGAGTGAGAGCTATGCTGATTATTTTCTAGAGGTAGGAGATGACATGGACTAAAGGGATAAGTGAGGGGACCCACGTGGGGACCACAACCCACCAGGGCGCGCCTGGGGCTACTGGCGCGCCCTGGTGTCTTGTGGGCACCGGGTGCACCTCCTCTGATATTATTTGCACCAGAAATTCAGAAATAATCAGAAAAAACCGTATTAAATTTTCAGAACATTCTGAGAACTTTTATTTTTGGGTCAATTTTTATTGCACGGAGAAAACAGAAAACAGGATAAACATGGCATTTTATTTTATTTGACTAAGAAAAATAGAAAACAAAAGGTGGGAGCAGAAGGTTGTGCCTACTAGATTCATCAATTTCATACCTCCCAAAAATGATCATTAATAAGGTTGATCAAGTCCTATTAACAACCACTTCCGATTAGCATGAAACCGAAGAACTTTGGTAAAACACTAAGTTACCTCAATGGGGATATGCATATCCCCAACAATAAGTATGTCATATTTCTTTTTGGCAGTAGGTAGAGGTAGTTGAAAACTTCCAATAGTGAGTGTCAGAGATTTGTCAATAATATTTATACCATTCACTTGGAATTGTTTCTTCGGAAAGTGCACCGTATGCTCATTACCATTGATATGAAAAGTGACTTTGCTTTTATTGCAATCGACATGTTGTCGTCCTCGGGCATCTCAAGAATAACAAAGTCTGTTAAGATAGTAACATTTGCAACAACAACGGGAACATTCTCACAAATACCGATAGGTATGGCAGTTGATTTGTCAGCCATTTGCAATGATATTTCAGTAGGTGTGAGTTTATTCAAATCAAGTCTTTTATATAAAGAGAAAGGCATAACACTAACATCAGCTCCTAAATCACACAAAGCAGTTTTGACATAATTTCTTTTAATGGACCAAGGTATAGTTGGTATTCCAGGATCTCCAAGTTTTTTAGGTACTCTATCCTTAAAAGAATAATTAGCAAGCATGGTGGAGATTTCAGCTTCATGTATCTTTCTTTTATTAGTGATGATGTCTTTCATGTATTTTGCATAAGGGGGTACGCAAAAAGACTGGCCTAATCATTTCAACAAATCGTTCAAATTCTTCATCATCCTTTTTCTTAGATGGTTTAGGTGGAAAAGGCATGGGTTTCTGAACCCATGGCTCTCTTTCTTTACCATGTTTTCTAGCCACAAAGTCTCTTTTATCATATCGTTTAGTTTTAGGTTGTGGGTTATCAAGATCAACAACAGGGTCTATTTCAACATCATTATATGGTTCTTTATCATTGTTCGGTTGAGTATCTTCATGAACATCACCATTATTATTTTTATTATCACTAGGTTAATGTTCATGACCAGATTGAGTTTCAGCATCAGAAATAGAGACATCATTATTATCAGGAGGTTTTTCTTTCTTAGGTTCACTAGAGGTATGCAAAGTCCTATCATTTTTCTTTTTCTTTTTCTTTTTAGAAGGACTAGGTGCATCAGTGTTAATTCTCTGAGAGTCTTGTTCAATTCTTTTAGGGTGTCCTTCAGGATAAAGTGGTTCCTGAGTCATTTTACCTCCTCTAGTTGCTACTCTAACAGCAAAATCATTCATATTATTATTCATTTCATTAAGCAATTCTCTTTGAGATTTAGCAACTTGTTCTAACTAGGTTTGAACCATAGAGGCATGTTTTCCTACACCTCTAACATCATTACTAATTCTAAATAACAAATCACTCAAGTGGGCAATCATATCAGAATTATATTTCAATTGTTTCAGAACATTTGCATTGGAGTGATCTTGTTTCCTAATGTAGTTGTCAAACTCATATAAGCATTGACTAGGATGTTTATTGTAAGGGATATCACCTTCATCAAACTTTAATAAAGAATTTACCTCTACCACCTGTTGAGGTGGTGGTTTGTCAAGGCCATGTATTTCTTCAATAGGTGGTAAATTTTTAACATCCTCAGCTTTAATACCTTTTTCCTTCATACATTTCTTTGCCTCCTGCATATCTTCAGGACTGAGAAATAAGATACCCCTATTCTTCGGAGTGGGTGTAGGTGGTGGTTCAGGGAGAGTCCAATCATCATAATTCTTCAATATATTATTCAATAGTTCCTCAGCTCGTTCAACAGTTTGTTCCCTGAAAACACAACCAGCACAACTATCCAGGAAGTCCCTAGAAGCATCAGTTAGTCCATTATAGAAGATATCAAGTATTTCATTTTTCAGAAGAGGGTGATCAGGCAAAGCATTAAGCAATTGGAGAAGCCTCCCCCAAGCTTGTGGGAGACTCTCTTCTTCAATTTGCACAAAGTTAAATATTTCCTGTAAGGCAGCTTGTTTCTTATGAGCAGGAACATGTTTTTCAGAGAAGTAGTAAATCATATCCTGGGGACTACGCACACAACCAGGAGCAAGAGTATTGTACCATATCTTAGCATCACCCTTTAATGAGGACGGAAATAATTTGAGAATATAGTAGTAGTGAATCTTCTCATCATGAGCAAAAAGGGTGGCTATATCATTCAACTTAGTAAGATGTGCCACTCAGTTTCAGTTTCATAGCCATGAAAAGGATCAGATTCAACCAAAGTAATTAACTCTAGTTCGACAGAGAATTCATAATCCTTATCGGTAACAAAGATAGGTGAACTAGCAAACTTAGGATCATATTTCATTCTAGTATTCAAAGTCTTTTCTTTATACTTGCGTAATAATTTCTTAAGGTCATCTCTATCCTTACAAGCAAGGATTTCTTTAGCTACTTCTCCATCCATAACATAACCCTCAGGTATCTTAGGCAATTCAAATCTAGGAGAGCTAGGTCTAATAGGTGTTTCATAGTTCTCAGTTTCAAGGACTTCATCAATTTCAGTAATTTCATCAATTTCAGTAATTTCATTCTCTTTAGCTCTAGCAATTTGTTCATCAAGAAATTCACCTAGTGGCACATTATCATCAGGCATGGTACTAGCATCATCATAAGCATCATTCATAGCAGAAGTAGCATCATCAATAACTTGTGACATATCAGAATTAATAGCATGTGGTGGTGTTGCAAGTTTACTCATAACCGAAGGTGAATCAAGTATAGAGCTAGATGTCAACTCCTTACCTCCCCTCGGCTTAGAGGGAAAAATCTTGGTTCTTGTATCCTTCAGATTCTTCATAGTGATAAACTGATATAAATCCCAAGTGACTCAACAAATATAGCTATGCTCCCCGGCAACGGCGTCAGAAAAAGGTCTTGATAACCCACAAGTATAGGGGATCGCAACAGTTTTCGAGGGTAGAGTATTCAACCCAAATTTATAGATTCGACACAAGGGGAGCCAAATAATATTTGCAAGTCTTAACAGTTGAGTTGTCAATTCAACCACACCTGGAGATTAAATATCTACAGCAGAGTGATCAGTAACATAGTAATATGATAGTTTTGATAGCAGTAGTAACAGTAACGGTAACAGTGATAGCAATGATTTCGTAGCAAGTGTAACAGTAGCAGTAGCAATAGTAACTTTGCAAGAACAATACATGGAAAACTCGTAGGCATTGGATCGGTGAATTCTTTGGATGGTATTCATCATATAACAGTCATAACCTAGGGCGACACATAACTAGTTCCAGTTCATAAATATAATGTAGTCATGTATTCCGTAAATAGTCATACGTGCTTATGGAAAAGAACTTACATGACATCTTTTGTCCTACCCTCCCGTGGCAGCGGGGTCCATTAGGAAACTAAGGGATATTAAGGCCTCCTTTTAATAGAGAACCGAAACAAACCATTAACACATAGTGAATACATGAACTCCTCAAACTACGATCATCACCGGAAAGTATCCCAATTATTGTCACCCTGGGGTTTACGGATCATAACACATATCAAGTGCATATGACTAGCAAGATCGGATCAAGAACATAGATATAATGGTGATAACATAAACGGTTCAGATCTGAAATCATGGCACTCGGGCCCTAGTGACAAGCATTAAGCATGGCAAAGTCATAGCAACATCAATCTCAGAACAGAGTGGATACTAGGGATCAAGCCCTAACAAAACTAACTCGATTACATGATGAATCTCATCCAACTCCTCACCGACCAGCGAGCCTATGAAGGAATTACTCACTCCCGGTGGGGAGCATCATGGAATTGGCGATGAAGGAGGGTTGGTGATGACGAAGACCGAATATTCCCCACTCCGGAGCCCCAAACGGACTCCAGATCTGGCCTCCCGATGAAGAACAGTAGGTGGTAGCGGCTCCGTCTTGTGAAACGCAATAAAACTTCCTCTCCTATTTTTCTCTCCAAAAATAGGAATTTATAGTGCTGGAATTATGGTCAGGGGGGCTACGAGGTGACCACAACCCACCAGGGCGCGCCTGGAGGGGGTGGCATGCCCTGGTGTATCGTGCCCACCCAGGAAACCCCCTCCGGTGGTTCTTGGCTCCAGTTTTTTATTTATTGTAAAATAATTCTCCAAAAAGTTTCGTCCAATTCTGAGAAATTTTATTTCTGCACAAAAACAACACCATGGTAGTTCTGCTGAAAACAGCGTTAGTTCGGGTTAGTTTCATTCAAATCATGCAAATTAGAGCCCAAAACAAGAGCAAAAACTTTAGGAAAGTAGATATGACGAAGACGTATCAGGTCCCTCGGGCATCGTCTTGCGTTGATTCCGACTCCCAAAATTCATATATATTCCAAAACAAATATCGGTAAATTTTTATCGCGTTTGGACTTAATTTGATATGGAATTTCTGCAAAACAAAAAACACACAAAAAAACAGGAACTCGCATTGAGCACTGGGTCAATAGGTTAGTGCTAAAAAATAATATAAATTGGTAAATAATTACTCAAAAAGTATCCTAGAATGATAATATAATAGCATGGAACAATAAAAAATTATAGATACGTTGGAGATGTATCAAGCATCCCCAAGCTTAATTCCTGCTCGTCCTCGAGTAGGTAAATGATAAAAACAGAATTTTTGATGTGACATGCTATCCAATATGTAATCTTTGTATGTATGCTCATTGAGAAAAGATGAATTAACAAACATTGACATAGTAATACTTATAAGCACAAGCAACAAAATCATCAATTTTCAAAGCATACGATCCTCAAAGACTGTTTACCCCTGTTCATCTTATTATATTAGCAAGGTATGGCTCCTTCTTCACCACATTAATACAAATGTTAAGCACCACAGTGTCCAAGTCAGGCAATTGGATCGTACTTTTTTTAGTATGCATCAACTTTTTTTATTCTTCACGCAATACATGAGCGTGAACCATGGACATAACATATAGGTGGAATAGAATGTGGTGGTAGGTTTCAAAGGGGTAAAAGTGGAGAAGAAAGTCTCGCATCAACTCGGCGTATCAACGGGCTATGGAGATGCTCATCAATAGATATCAATGCGTGGAGTAGGGATTGCCATGCAACGGATGCACTAGAGCTATAAGTGTATGAAAGCTCAACTAAAGCTAAGTGGGTGTGCATCCAACTTTCTTGCTCATTAAGACCTTGGGCATTTGAGGACGCCCGTCATCGGAATATACAAGCCAAGTTCTATAATGAAAAATTCCCACTAGCATATGGAAGTGACAAAACAAGAGACTCTCTATATGAAGAACATGGTGCCACTTTGAGGCACAAGTGTGGTAAAGGATCGTAGCAAAGTCCCTTCTCTCTTTTTCTCTCATTTTTATACCTTTTTTTCATGGTGGGCTATTTATTTTTTTTATTTTTTTCGCCTCCCCCATTTCTTTTTTTTATGGTGGGCTCATTTGGCCTCCCCAATTTTTATTTTTCGTCCAAAGTCTCATCCCGACTTGTGGGGGAATCATAGTCTCCATCAACAATAAAAAACAGCAAGGTAGCAAGTAACAAAAGTGAGCACAAACGGTATTGCAATGCTTGGAAACAAGGCCTAGGGTCCGTACTTTCGCTAGTGCAATCTCTCAACAATGCTAATATAATTGGATCACATAACCATCCCTCAACGGGCTACGAAGAATCACTCCAAAGTTCTTATCTAGCGGAGAACATAAGAAGAAATTGTTTGTAGGGTAAGAAACCCCCTTAAAGTTATCCTTCCCGATCAATCTATCCAAGAGTTCGTACAAAAATAACACCAAGTTATCCTTTCTGATCGATCTATCAAAGAGTTCATACTAAAATAACACCATATGATACGCATCAACCAACTCTAATGTCACCTAGATACTCCAATGTCACCACAAGTATCCATGAGTTAATTATACGATACACGTCAAACAATTTCAGATCCATAATACTCAATCCAACGCAAAGAACCTCAAAGAGTGCCCCAAGATTTCTATCTGAGAACATGGTATGAAAACGTGCAATCAATTCCTATGCATAGATCCCCTAGGTCACCAGAATCCGCAAGTTGATGCCTCAACATATATCAAGTGAATCAATAGACTACCCCAATGTCACTACAGGTATCCCACGCAAGACGTACATCAAGTGTTCTCAACCAAAATATTCAATCCAACATAACGACATCTCAAAGGGAAAGATTCAATTCATGACAACATGATAGCAAGGGAATAACATCATATGATCCGACTATATTAACAAAGCCCGTGATACATCAAGATCGTGACATCTCAAGAACATGAGAGAGAGAGATTGAACACATAGCTATTGGTAAATACCCACAACCCAGAGGGTGGATGTAAGATCACATTTATCCATGTGTGGATTTGGTAATTGTTGACAATCCCTATGGACTAATGGTTTCCTTGAGTTATATTTGAAGGATTTGTCCGTAGGTACTTCTTGAAGTCCATCTGTTGGTTTCAAGGAGTCTATATGGTGACCAAGGTGGTATTCAAGGTTTTATCCAAAGATTGGTCATGTGAGAGTTGAGCTCATTGCAAGCATGTCTTGAAGAAGAAGATTGTGTGAGCACTCATGTTTACCTTCAAGACATCATCTTTATGAAGAGAGAAGATAAGATACAAGGTTGATCAAGACTAAGTCAAAGAGTGAACCAAGTTGATCAACACACAAAGCGTACAAGATATAACGAGAGGGATCATGTGATCCCATGGTATGGTAAGCATTGTCCATTACGCTTTGTGTGCTAACCCATGGTCTACGTGAGTGTTCTTTGTAGGGTTAGGTATATTTCCATGCGATTGCATCAAGAGGAAGATCCCATACAACCCATGGAAGATGACATCAAGTGGTGATCGTCATCAAGGTTGCGGTGTGCAAGTTCAAGTGAAGCATCACGGAGAGATCATGCTTGAAGCTTGCCATCCATTGTGGTGATAATGGCCTTGTGAAGATATGCCGAAGAGTGGCTCACCCATAGTGGAGTATGGGGGAGCAATCTACTAGTTTTCATCGAGCCGGTGCAATCAAGAAAGGTGGTCCATCTTGAGAAGGACAAGATCGTCATCATCTAGCTCAAGTGGACTATGCGCAAGGCAAAGGTTTGACCTTGATAGGGTTTTCTATTTTACCAGTCTCATGGTGGTAGTTGGGAGACCGGGTTATAGGATCGATAGCCGTACTATCAAGGGGGGGGGGTCTCAAGTGAGTAGCTTGATCGTATCGTTCGTTGAGAGCTCAAACCATTGCATTCTTGGCATCATCATCTTTCTTGGTTCTTGGTTGGCTTTTATCTATGTGGGTTCTTGAGCTTATGGTCAGCTTCATGACAGCTCAAGTTCATCGAAAACGGAGTCCATATGCATCTTCCATGATGTTTTCGATGTTGGTGTTTTTGCCGGTTCTTCATTCATAGAGGTTTCACATCTCTATATCATTGGCATTTTCATACTGCCTCCTCTTAAGATAACCAGTCGCTATTGGATAGCTCTTGTCGTCCTGAATCCAACAAGCTTGAGTTTGCTCAATTCATAGCTCATTTGCAGAGGTTATGGCAGTTCTCATCTTACCTATTTTCTTGATACGGTTACACCGCTGTCCCGACCTGATGCACCGCTCGCTCCAGACATCCGGTTTGACCACCACTCCAGGGGTGATACCCTGGAGGTGCTGTCACTGAGAGGTCCCCAGCGGTTGTACCGCTGCCCCCGGGCGGTTGTACCACCCACAGCTGGGTGACCCAGGGTGGCAGCTCTGGGCGGTTGAACCGGCCCAGCACCGGGCTCCAACCGGACACGGTTCTGTTGGGCTCCAGTTGTTGGGCGGACCTGGACCGGTTGTACCGCTATATTATATAGCCCGGTAGTACCGGTGTCCCAAGCGGTTGTACCGCTGGGGACTTTGCCTGGTCCAGCACTCGGGCCGAGCTGTTGCATCTTGGTGGAACCACCGGCCACCTTACTGTTGTGGTCCGGTGGTTGGGCGGTGGTTGGGCGGTTGTACCGCTATATATCTATAGCCCGGTTCTACCGCCCGCATCACCGGTTGTACCGCCCCTGTGCAATTCTGCACATAACAGGCAGATTTGTGGGGACCTATTTAAGGGGGTCTTCTTCCCCAATGGTCCCCAACTCTTGAGCTCGTGTTTGCCCCCCATTGTTGACCTTCTTTGAACTTGCTATCTCTCAATCCCTCCAATGATTCTTGCTAGTTATTGAGGCAAAAGGGAGAGGAGATCTAGATCCACATTTCCACCAATCACTTTCTCCTCTATGTGAGGGAAACCCCTTGGATCTAGTTCTTGGAGTTCTTGGTGTTCTTCTTTGTTCTTCCTCTCATTTTCCTCCATAGCATTAGTTGTTGTGGTGGGATTTGGGAGAGAAGGACTTGGGCACTCCGTGTGCCCTTGCCATTGCATTTGGTGCATAGGTTTGAGTTCTCCACGGTGATACGTGGAAGTGAAGTTTGAGAAGCTTATTACTCTTGGGTGTTTGAGCACCCTAGAGCTTGTTCCTCTTGGGTGCCTTGCCGCCCTAGACGGTTGGTGGTACCTCGGAGCTCAATCATTGTGGTGTAAAGCTCCGGGCAAGCATCGGGGTCTCCAATTAGGTTGTGGAGATTGCCCCGAGCAATTTGTACGGGTATCGGTGACCGCCCCCAAGGGTTGCCAAAGTGTACGGGTACCGGTGACCGCCCCCAAGGGTTGCCATTTGTACGGGTTCGGTGACCGCCCTTAAGGGTCCCTTAGTGGAATCACGGCATCTTGCATTGTGAGAGGGCGTGAGGAGATTACGGTGGCCTTAGTGGCATCTTGGGGAGCACTGTGCCTCCACACCGCTCCGAACGGAGATTAGCATCCGCCAAGGGTGTGAACTTCGGGATACATCGTCGTCTCCACGTGCCTCGGTTATCTCTTACCCGAGCCCTTTACTTATGCACTTTACTTTGTGATAGCCATATTGTTTCATGCTTTATATCTTGCTATCACTTAGTTGTTTATCTTGCTTAGCATAAGTTGTTGGTGCACATAGGTGAGCCTAGTTGTTTTAGGTTTTGTGCTTGACATATTAAACGTTAGTTTTATTCCGCATTTGTTCAAGTCTAAACCGTAATTATTTTAAAGCGCCTATTCACCCCCCCCCCTCTAGGCGACATCCACGTCCTTTCAGTGGACTACTCCCTCCTCGTCATGGCCTCCGCCGGGATGATGAAGATGGCCACCGGAGATGATCTACCCTCTCCGGCAAGGTACTGAAACGCCTCCAGATTGGTTTTTCGTTGATACAGAGTGTTGCGACGGCGGAACTTCTGATCTAGGGTTATTTCTGGGGGTTTCTGAATATATAGGATTTTTGGGCGTCGGTTTCACGCAAAGTTGGGCCACGAGGGGCCCACAAGACACCAGGGCGTGCCAGAGGGGGCTGGCGCGCCCTGGTGGGTTGTGGCCACCTCGCGGCTCTTCTGGCCCTCCCACGAAGCTTCTAGTGCCTCTTTTGTTCCAAAAAAAATTGTCAAAAAGTTTCGTTGCGTTTGGAGAACTTTTATTTCTGCACAAAAAATACCACCACGGTAGTTCTGCTGAAAACAGCGTCAGTCCGGGTTAGTTCCATGCAAATCATACCAAAACCATATAAAATTGTTGTAAATATGGCATGAATACTTCATAAATTATAGATACGTTGGAGACGTATCAGCATCCCCAAGCTTAATTCCTACTCGTCCTCGAGTAGGTAAATGATCAAAGAAAATAATTGATGAAGTGTGAATGCTAGCATAGCGCATAAGTTTGATCAATCATAATTTCAACCACTTTTCCTAGCATCATAACATCAACTCTTTCTCATAAAACTCATCATGACAAAGTAGCAACGAATTCACATGTTATGGTTCAAACAACGAATTCTCTTGAAACTTAACAACCTATGTTCTTAGTCACCAAACAATTGCAATTCAACTTATTCTCAACAAAGTCTATGTAAGAGCTCCACATACTCAATTATCATATTGTCTTCTATGATTGTTAGTACTCAAAGCATATTTTTTAGAACAAATGGCATCCATCGAACACAGAGAAAGATAGGGGCTTAATGTTTCGCCTCCCAACTCATTTATCATAGAGATAATAGTCAACAATAATAAGTCATGATCAAATATATTTGACTGGCCATATGTGCCTAGATCTTTCCCCACCACATGATGCTTTCCAACTAGAGAATAATTGAGGTTGAAATGAGAATGCATAACATTGACTCTTGCATAAAAGTGAATACTGAAAGGTAAAAGATAGGCCCGTCGCATAGGGAAGCAGAGGTTGTCATGCGCTTTTTGGTTTTGTATGCACAATCCCTTAATGCGAAAGAATGTCAAGTTATATTGCCCCTTATGATAGCAACCTTTATTATGGAGTCCGTCGCTTTTATTACTTTGCCATCACAAGTTCGTACAACGCTCAATTTTCTCTTACACTAAATGATCAAACACATCTAGAAGCAATTTTTATTGCCTTTTTGCACCGATGCCAACTTACTTGAAGGATCTTATTCAATCCATAGGTAGGTATGGTGTACACTCATGGCAAGAAACTGGGTTTAAGGGTTTTTGGATGCACAAGTAGTATCTCTACTTAGTACGGATTTTTGGCTAGCAAAACATCCTAAGAAAACACCACATGTTGGAGGATCCATAACAATATAACTTCTATGCAAATATACACAACCATAACTCATTACGTCGTCTTCCTTGTCCAACTTCAACTAATTTGCTCAAGTTTGAAAATAATTAATGGGTATTCACAATCATAGAAGATGTCCAAGATAATATATTTGTATGTGAAAGTTCTCTTCCTTATACTAATCATTCATGAATTGCTTGCATGACCAATATTGTGATTGTCAAGCTTCAAAAGATTTCACTTTCTAAACCCAATGTGAAGCTACTACTAGGCATGATATGAACATATAATTTTAACTTCATGGTATTCAATTCCTTCAACAATTTACTAATAGGATATAAGTGAAGCACAAGAGTAAATGACAAGCTACTCCAAAAAGATATAAGTGAAGATCAAGCGAGTAGTTAAGTAAATGGGTAGCCATTTGAGAACTCTCTTTCATCTAAAAACTTTCATATCTAAGTATTTTATTAAAAAATCAAGCAAAACAAAATAAAATGACATTCCAAGAATAGCACACATCATGTGAAGAAGCAAAAACTTAGGCTCAACCGCTACTAACCGATAACTGTTGATGAAGAAAGGTGGGATGCCTACCGGGGCATCCCAAGCTTAGATGCTTGAGACTTCTTGAAATATTATCTTGGGATGCCTTGGGCATACCCAAGCTTGAGATTTTGTGTCTCCTTAATTCCTTTTATATCACGGTTTCCCTAAATCTTAAAAACTTCATCCACAAAAACTCGAAAAGAACTCGTGAGATAGGTTAGTACACATAAGAATAAGTCCACACTTCTTGTACTACCAAGACAAGTTGCACCATAATTTTCAAACATCATCTACTGTTTACTATCGTTTCCACAATTTATATCTACCAATATAGGCTATGGAAACAAAAGGATAAGTAGATAACAAAACTATGACAGCAATCTGTCCAAATAGAACAGTCTGTAGCAATTTTTGAAAACAGTGTACTTATGTAACTTAAACAATTATGAAAATTTAGGACATGATAAATAATTTATATGAAAAAACTGTGTAAAAATTTAAGAAACTTTCCATGTTCCAGTAAAATATGAAAATTCAAACACTAGAGAGAAAGTTTCTGTTTTTACACAGCACACATCAAACATGCAATGCAAGCATCCTAAGGCAATTCTTGGAACTTTTTATTGAAAAACAAGATTATAAATAACACCTAACAGAAAATAACAAAATATAATGATGATCCAAGCAAAGCAAATATTATGCGATGAATAAAAATATAGCTCTAATAAGATATACCGATAATGTTGAAGACGAAAGAGGGGATGCCTTTCGGGGCATCCCCAAGCTTAGGCGCTTGAGTCTTCCTTGGATATTACCTTGGGGGTGCCTTGGGCATCCCCAAGATTAGGGTATTACAACTCCTTATTCTTCTTATATCGGTGTCTCACCCAAAACTTGAAAACTTCAATCACACAAAACTTAACAGAACTTCATGAGATGGGTTAGTATAATGAATAAAGATCATTCACTTAGGTACTTTCAAGACAAGATTCATAATTTTTCTCATATAATATCTACTGTATTATACCATGCACATAATTTATATCACTGAATATAAGTTATGGGAACACTAAAACAAGCAAACTATGCATGCAAAACAGAATCTGTCAAAAACAAAACAATATGTGAAGATCTGTAGTGTAACCATACTTCCATGTCTCTAAAAATTCTGAAAAATTAGGAAACTCTGAAGAACTTGTGTATAAGTACTGTGTAAAAATATCATATCATTATCACGCTCCAATAAAAAATGAACATTCCTGTACTGGAGTCAAAAGTTTCTGTTTTGGTTCAGCATAAATTCTACTCATCTTGTGAGTCATCCCAAAGGCTTTACTTGGCACTTTATTGAAATAAAAGACACAAAACATGATTAATACAGTATCTTAATCATGTGAACACTCAAAAACACAAAGTAAAAGTGTTGGGTTGTCTCCCAACAAGCGCTTTTATTTAAAACCTTTTAGCTAGGCATGATGATTTCAATGATGCTCACATAAAAAGTAGTAATTGAAACATAAAAAGAGCATCATGAGTCACATGGCGAGCACATTTAAGTCTAACCCACTTCCTATGCATAGGTATTCTGTGAGAAAACAAATTATGGGAGCAAGAATCAATTAGCATAGGAAGGCAAAACAAGTATAACTTCAAAATTTCCAACACATAGAGAAGAAACTTGATATTATTGCAATATGTAAAAGCATATGTTCCTCTCTCATAGTAATTTTCAGTAGCATCATTAATAAATTAAACAATATAACTATCACATAAAGCATTCATTTCATGATCCACAAGCATAGATATTTTATTACTCTCCTCATAAGCAAATTTCTTCTCATTCATAATAGTGGGAGCATCAAATGAAATTCGAATACTATAAATTGTTTCCACATTAAAAGAGTAATGTTGAGTAAAAGTATATTCAAAATTATGAAAATAATTATCACTACTTTTTATAACATAAGTATCATCACAATAATCATCATAAGTAGCAACTTTGTTCTCATCATAGTCAAGTGAAACCTCTTCCAAAACAGTGGAATCATTACTAAATAAAGTCATGACCTCTCCAAATCCACTTTTATCATTATAATAAAATTCAGCACCCTCCAAAATAGTGGGATAATAATTATCTAAAGTTGACACTATTCCAAACCCACTTTCATAAATATCGCAATCATCATAAATATGAGGCTGGCAATCATCATTTGATCATTCAAAGTAGGGGAACTAAAAAGATCATCTTCATTAAGTATATCATGCCCAAGCTTGGGACAAACATTAATTGCAGAAAATAAATTCTCAAACATGTCATTCTCATCAAACATAGCATCCCCAAGCTTGTGGCTTGGCATATCATAAACATAATCACTCTCATCATTAATAGTATGAATAACACCAATGGTATAACAATTATTATCATCATAATTTACCAAGTTGGTGCCAAAAAGATTTTCAAGATTATAAGAAGTATCATTATCTTCCCAATCATAGTCATCACAACAAGCAATAGGCATAACAAAATCATCATCAAGTGTATCATCTTCCACAATTATTTTTGATTCATCCTCGTGATGCACAACAATAATAGGAGCAACATCATTTGGGAGAGTTACCTTTTTACCTCTACTCTTTCTTCTTTTCTTCTTCTTCACCACATCATGTGTGGGTTTGATTAATTTTTTCGAGCTTCTTATTAATGATATTGGTTGAATAGGGAGCTTCTCCTCGTCACCTATTTCATCATGAGAGACAATAGGAGGAAAAGTGGCAATTTACCCTTTCATTAGTATTCCTTTTATATTCTATTGGTTTTCCCATATTTCTATAGTTGGCAATATAAGCATTCTCATTGCAATTTACCATGCAAAACATATAGATATTTTTTAGATTAGTTTCAATGTAGTCCGTGAGAATGAATACTTCAAACCAACTATTTTTATGTGTCAATTCTTCACTCCCCAAAAATAGAGAAAGCTCGTTATAAAGTTCAAGGGTGATCATTAGAATATTTGGCCATGATTTGATCATGAAAAAGTTTGCATTGGAAATCAAGATGGCCAACTTTATTGCAAAGTTCACAAGTAATAGGACAAAGAGAACATAATTTTGTAGCAAATTCATCTATCACTTTGAGCAAAAAATTGGTTCTATCATGTTTATGCTTCTTACAAAATCTATCATCCCTATAAGGCACGTCTTCACAAACTTTATGCACTCCACAAAAATTGACATGCTTATAAGAAACATTTTTATCATGACTAGTGCAATCATCATTAGTATTTTGGATGTTCATAGAATTCATACTAACAAAATTGCAATCATGCTCATCATTTATGCCAAACATTTTATTGAATTCTTCTTCTATCAATTGAGCACAATTTTCCTTTCCATCATTTTCAAGAAAGACATGATAAAGACGAATAATATGAGGCCACCTCAATTCCATTTTTTAGTTTTCTTTTATAAACCAAACTAGTGATAAAACAAGAAACTAAAAGATTCAATTGCAAGATCTAGAGATATACCTTCAAGCACTCACCTCCCCGGCAACGGCGCCAAAAAAGAGCTTGATGTCCACTACACAACTTTATTCTTGTAGACTTTGTTGGGCCTCCAAGTGCAGAGTTTTGTAGGACAATAGCAATTTTCCCTCAAGTGGATGAGCTAAGGTTTATCAATCTATGGGAGGTGTAGGATGAAGATGGTCTCTCTCAAACAACCCTGCAATCAAATAATAAAAAGTCTCTTGTATCCCCAACACACCAAATAGAATGGTAAATTGTATAGGTGCACTAGTTTGGCGTAGAGATGGTGATACAAGTGTAGTAATGATAGTAGATATTGATTTTTGCAATATTAATAATAAAAAACAGGAAGGTAGCAAGTAACAAAAGTGAGCACAAACGGTATTGCAATGCTTGAAAACAAGGCCTAGGGTTCGTACTTTCGCTAGTGCAATCTCTCAACAATGCTAATATAATAGGATCACATAACCATCCCTCAACGTGCAACGAAGAATCACTCCAAAGTTCTTATCTAGCGGAGAACATAATAAGAAATTGTTTGTAGGGTACGAAACCCCCTTAAAGTTATCCTTTCCGATCAATCTATCCAAGATTTTGTACTAAAATAACACCAAGTTATCCTTTCCGATCGATCTATCTAAGAGTTCGTACTAAAATAACACCATATGATACGCATCAACCAACTCTAATGTCATCTAGATACTCCAATGTCACCAAAAGTATCCATGAGTTAATTATACGATATGCGTCAAACAATTTCAGATTCATAATACTCAATCGAACACAAAGAACCTCAAAGAGTGCCCCAAGATTTCTATCGGAGAACATGGTATGAGAATGTGCAATCAACCCCTATGCATAGATCCCCTAGGTCACCGGAATCCGCAAGTTGATTCCTCAACATATATCAAGTGAATCAATAGAATACCCCAATGTCACTACGGGTATCCCACGCAAGACGTACATCAAGTGTTCACAACCAAAATATTCAATCCAACATAATGACATCTCAAAGGGAAAGATTCAATTTGTCACAACCTGTTAGCAAGGGAATAACATCATATGATCCAACTATATTAACAAAGCCCGTGATACATCAAGATCGTGACATCTCAAGAACACGGGAGAGAGAGATTGAACACATAGCTACTGGTACATACCCTCAGCCCCGAGGGTGGACTACTCCCTCCTCGTCATGGCTTCCGCCGGGATGATGAAGATGGCTACCGGAGATGATCTACCCTCTCCGGCAGGGTACTGGAATGCCTCCAGATTGGTTTTTCATCAATACAGAGAGTTGCGGCGGCGGAACTTCTGATCTAGGGTTATTTCTGGGGGTTTCTGAATATATAGGATTTTTGGGCGTCGGTTTCATGCGAAGTTGGGCCACGAGGGGCCCACAAGACACCAGGGCGCGCCACTCGCAGCTCTTCTGGCCCTCCCATGAAGCTTCTAGTGCCTCTTTTGTTCCAAAAAAAATCTTCAAAATGTTTCGTTGCATTTGGAGAAGTTTTATTTTTGTACAAAAAACAACACCATGGTAGTTCTGCTGAAAACAACGTCAGTCCGGGTTAGTTCCATGCAAATCATACCAAAACCATATAAAATTGTTGTCAATATGGCATGAATACTTCATAAATTATAGATACGTTGGAGACGTATCAAGCATCATCAAAAGAAGCAAACTATGCAAGCAAAAACATGATATGTCTAAACAAAATAGTTTGGAAAGATTTGTAGAAAAACTATACTTTTGTAACTCAGAAAATTCTAAAAAACTAGGAAAACCTGGGAAATTTTCATATCAATAATGTGTAAAAAATTCGGATCAAAAATATGTTCCAGTAAAATCAAAGAAATTCTGCACTGGACACAAAAGTTTCTGTTTTTGCACCGTATCAATTCTACTATCTTCCAAATCATCCCAAAGGCTTTACTTGGAACAAACACTAATTTAAACATAAAAACACAATCATTATAGAGGTATAATCATGTCAACACACCAAAACAAAAATTAGAACAAAAATTTAATGATAACTATTAGGTTGCATCCCAACAAGCGCTATTGTTTTATGCCCCTAGCTAGGCATAATTCATAGTATCAAATGTTGTCATCCTTGACACTCGGTACATAAGTGGCCCGCATAATAGATTCATAAGGTGGTTTGATTCTCTTCCTCGGGAAGTGTTACCTTTCTTTAATGGGAATTGGAATCTAATGTTTCCCTCCTTCATATCAATAATAGCACCTATAGTTCGAAGGAAAGATCTACCAAGTATAATTGGACAAGACGGATTACAATCAATATCAAGAACAATAAAATCCACGGGCACATAATTTATATAGCAAGAATAAGCACATCATTTATTCTGCCCAATGGTTTCTCAATAGTAGAATCCGCTAAATGCAAGTTAAGGGAACATTCATTTATATCAGTGAGACCTAGCACATCACATAGAGATTTAGGTATAGTAGACACACTAGCACCAAAGGTCACACAAAGCATTGCATTCATAATCTTTAATTTTAATTTTAATAGTAGGTTTCCATTCATCATGCAATTTTCTAGGTATTGAAACCTCTAACTCAAGTTTCTCCTCATAAGATTTCATCACAGCTTCTATAATATGTTTAGTAAAAGCTTTATTTTGTTCATAAGCATTGGGCAAGCTAATCATGGATTGCAACAAGGAAATACATTCAACTAAAGAGAAACTTTCATAATTAAAGTCCTTGTAATCCAAAGTAGTGGGTGCATCACTATTTAAAGTTGTGACCTCTCCAAACCCACTTTTTTCATTTTTATCATTAAGATCGTCACCCTCCGAACAAATGGGACGCCCTCTAGCTAAAGTTGACTCATCTCCAGTACCTTTACAATATATTTTTAGATTAGTAAATAAGGATTCAATAGGAGAAACACCAATCATTTTAATATCTTCATCATGATTACGATAAAAAACCGAGAGGAAGTGCCTTTTCTAGGAATTCTAGCTGATCTCTCAACCTAGCTGTTCTCTCCCTAATTTCATTAATAGATATTTGGATGGTCATTAATATCATGCTTGGGTGGCAAAGTTTTAATTTTAAGAGTTTCCACATAATGAGCAATCCTATCCATGTTTCTAGCCATATCGTCAACTTTATGCAATTTTTCTTCTACCATGGTGTTAAAAATCTTTTGAGAACTAATAAATTCTTTAATGGTGTTCTAAAGATCAGAGGGTATCCTATTATTATAATTATTATTAGATGCATTTACTTAGGAATTACCATAATTATTGCTATGATAATTGGAGGAATTACCGGGATACGGCCTAGCATTGTAATTACCTCTATAAGCATTATTGTTGAAATTATTTCGAGAGACAAAGTTCACATAAATATCATCACTATTTTTCTCAATCAAAGTAGACAATGGCATATCATTAGGATCAACTTGAGCATTCTTATTTGCAATCATATTCGTAAGAGCATCCATTTTATCACTCAAAGTAGTAATTTCTTCGACATAATTTACCTTCTTACCAGTTGGAGCTCGCTCGGTGTGCCATTGAGAATAATTTGTCCTAATCTTGTCAAGAAGTTTTTGTAGACTCTCCTAATGTCACCTCCATAAAGGTACCACCTGCAGCAGAATCTAGAAGGTTTCTCGACACAAAGTTTAGTCCCGCATAGAAATTTTGTATAATCATCCATAGATTTAAGCCATGAGTGGGACAATTTTTTATCATCATTTTCATTCTCTCCCTTGCTTGTGCAACATGTTCTTTCTCATGTTGTTTAAAATTCATAATTTGGTTTCGGAGAGATATAATTTTAGTGGGAGGAAAATAGTTGGCAACAAAAGCATCTTTACACTCATCCCATGTTCCAATACTATTGCGAGGCAAGGATGAAAACCAAGTTTTAGCTTTATGTCTTAGTGAAAAAGGAAATAATATTAATTTAACCACATCATTATCCATGTCCTTTTTCTTTTGCATATCACATAATGCAACAAAGGTATTAAGATGCGAAGCGGGATCCTCATTAGGACTTCCTGAAAATTGTTCTTTCATAACAAGATTTTGCAAAGCGGCATTGATGTCATAAAACTCCGCACTAGTGGCGGGTGGTATAGGGGTACTAATAAAATCATTATAATTAGTATTTGAGAAGTCACACAACATAGTAGTGTCTTGAGACATGGTGACGAGGCAAGTAAACTAGCAAGGAAACGAGTAGACTAGATAACTAAGCAAACAAGAAAATAGAAATATTTTGTATTTTTGATCTTTATATAAAATAAAATAGAAAAGAAAATAAAAAGTAGATCAAGTGAATGACAATTTATGTAAAGGTACCTAGTGTGAAGTTTGATGATGTCTCCCCGGCAATGGCGCCAGAAATTCTTCCTGCTACTTGTAAATTGTGTTGGATTTTTCCCCGAAGAGGAGAGGAGATGCATCACAGTAGAGATAAGTATTTCCCTCAGCGAAAACCAAGGTTATCGAACCAGTAGGAGAATCACACAAACCCCCATCAACAACACCTGCCCACAAAGAATAAAACACTTGCACCCAATGCGGGCAAGAGGGTTGTTAAGCCCCTTGAACTCGTTACTTGCAAGGATTAAATCTTGATAGATAGATATTATAAATGCAAAATCAAATAAAGTAATAAAAGGACATCAAGGTAAATAAGTTTTTTTTTGGTTTTTTATATTTAAGTAGACCCGGGGGCCATAGTGTTCGCTAGAGGCTTGTCTCTCGAAGGAAGCACCCCTTGAACTCGTTACTTGCAAGGATTAAATCTTGATAGATAGATATTATAAATGCAAAATCAAATAAAAGTAATAAAAGGACATCAAGGTAAATAAGTTTTTTTGGTTTTTTATATTTAAGTAGACCCGGGGGCCATAGTGTTCACTAGAGGCTTGTCTCTCGAAGGAAGCATACAGTGGGTAAACAAATTACTGTTGGGCAATTGATAGAAAAGCACATTGTTATGACAATCATCCAAGGCAATGAGCATGTATATATGCATCACCTCCGCAAGCAAGTAGACCGACTCTTGCATGCATCTACTACTATTACTCCACTCATTGACCACTATCCAGCATGCATCAAGAGTATTAAGTATGAAACGGAGTAACACTTTGGGCAAGATGACATGATGTAGACAAAGTAAACTCAACTAATATGAATAAACCCCAATGTTTACCCCCTAATGGCAGTAATACAACACGTGTCTTGATCCCTTTTGTCACGAGGATAGAGCACCGCAATATTAAACACATCATAACGCACCACTCCCATTGAAGATAAATCAATCTAGTTGGCCAAACCAAACCGATATATCGGAGAGAAATACAAAGCTATAAAAATCATGCATAAAAGAATTAAGAGAATACACAATTAATATTCATGAATAATCTAATCATAAACCCACAATTCATCGCATCCCAACAAACACACAGCAAAGAAGATTTCATCGAATAGATCACCATCGGAATCGCGGTGAACTTTGTATTGAAGATCATAGAGAGAGAAATAGCCATCTATGTACTATCTATGGACCCATAGGTGATACGGGGGATGCCCGTGTGCGTCGATCTTTCACGAATTGGAGGGGGATTTCCACGAGAAACACGAGGAACACGAAGAACACGAGAGGAAATCACAAACTCAAGGACAATCTTCGATTACACATCCACTAGATTCATACGAGTACACGAGACACAAGATCCACAATCAACAAAAGGATACACATAACGATAGTCTCCTAACTCCAAAAGGAGGAGGTCTTGAATCCCTTAGGATCTTCCCTTAGAGGGGCCTTGGCATCACTTGGATCTTCTCTCAATGGAGGGCAATCTCCATGGGAGAAGGAAGTAATGGAGCTATGCTCAACAAAAAGTATTTGCTAAACAAAGCTAACCCTAGAGAGAGGAGGGGAAGGTGTTTATATAGTCTTAGGCGAAAGATGGGGTACATGGGCCATGGCCCGAGGTTCGGTGCGCAGACAGGGTCCGGACGTCCGGACGGGGTCGGAAGTCCGACGGCTCAAGACGGTCCGGACGTCCGGAAGAGGCCGGACTTCCAAGAGTTCAGTGCGGGTGCGCCTTGGCCGAATTTTCGGGAGCTATCGGATGTCCGGGGCTCGGTCGTTCGGAGGCAGAGATTTCCGAGGATTCGCCTCTGGGTAGCTGGCGTTGGATTTCCGGGATAGCTCAGACGTCCGTGCGCTGGAGCGTGTCGGTTGTCCGGGCGGTGACGGTCGTCCGTGCGCTATAGAGTCCTGCTGGTCTTCGGGCGAGGTCAGTCTCCAGGCGTCGGACGTTCGAGGCGTGTCGGTCATCCGAGGCTGTCCGAACGTCCGAGAGCTGGGACTTGTCTGCAGCTCCTCCCTTGTCCTTCCAAGCTTGTCTTCCTCCGCTCCGAGCATCTTCTAGACCATCTCCATTCCCATTGTACCTGATCATGAAAAGGATCTTCGATTGAGGTAGCATCCAAGTTCCATGAACATCAAAGAGAGAATCATATAGGAGAGATGTCACCTCGTGTTCAATAGCACGTGCCCGGGATCTAGTCATTGGTCCCTTTGTGGCTTGATGTGATGGTGTAGACTCCATGGGGATGATGGTGGGATACTCCGCATCATCTCCCCCCCTTGGGGAAGATCCATCCTCGGATCAAGATCTTCAGCACCATGAAAAGGGGACAGATCCTTGACATTGAAGGTGTCACTCATGTTGTACTTGTCGCGGGGGATGTCGATCTTGTAGGCATTGTTGTTGTAGCGTGCCAACACCTTGAAGGGGTCGTTGGCTCGAGGGAGTAGCTTGGACTTGCGTTCGTTGGGGAAGCGGTCCTTGCGGAGGTGTAGCCACACAAGATCACCGGGCTTGAACACCATGGGGTGCTTGTTGAGGTTGCGCTTGTTCGTGACGCGTTCCACTTGACGTTCTATCGTGCGCCTTGTATCTTCATGCAATTTCTTGATGTAGCTTGCCCTTGCACTTGCATCCATGTTGACGCGCTCTTGGAGTGGTAGCGAAAGGATGTCCAATGGGGACAATGGATTGAAGCCGTAGACCACTTCGAACGGAGACTTGCCGGTGGTGGAGTGACTTGCTCGATTGTAGGCGTACTCGGTGATGGGGAGGCATTCTTCCCATTCCTTGATGTTCTTCTTATTCAACACGCGGGGTAGAGTAGATAGCGTCCGGTTTGTCACCTCCGTTTGTCCATCAGTTTGAGGGTGGTATGCCGAAGAGAATAGAAGCTTGATTCTGAGCTTGGCGCATAGGGTCTTCCGAAAGTAGCTTAAGAACTTAATGTCGCGATCCGAGACAATGGTCTTAGGGACGCCATGTAGTCGCAAGATGTCCCTACAAAAGAGATTCCCAATATGTGAAGCATCATCTATCTTGTGACATGGAATGAAATGAGCCATTTTGGAAAAGCGGTCCACAACGACAAAAACGGAATCATGGCCATGTGTAGTTCATGGCAAACCAAGCACAAAATCCATACTAATGCCTTCCCAAGGTAGGAAGTATAGGAAGAGGCATATAAAGACCTTGGGATTGAGCTTTAGACTTAGCTTTATGGCATGTAGAGCAACGGTTGGTGAAGTGTGCAACATCAGGAAACATCTTGGGCCAAAAGTACTTGTTGGATAGTGTGGCATACGTCTTGTTGCGTCCAAAGTGACCCATAAGTCCTCCACTGTGAGCCTCTTGCAAAAGCAACAAACGAAGAGAAGACTCGGGTATACAAAGTTTGTTAGCCCGCATAAGATAGCCATCTTTCATATACTAGTTCTCCCAACAAGTTTTCACTTCGGACATAGCGTAAGGATTAGCAAAATAAGCGTCATGCTCATACAAGTCTTTGATGTGCTCAAAACCAATAACATTCAATTCAAGTTGAGTAACTAGCATGCATTTGCGGGAAAGGGCATCCGCCACAACGTTTTCCTTAACCTTAATGTATTTGATGACATAAGGGAAGGACTCAATAAATTCACTCCATTTAGCATGCCGTTTGTTCAACTTAGTTTGACCTTTTAAGTACTTAAGTGTTTCATGGTCGGTATGGATACCAAATTCATGAGGACGCAAATAATGTTCCTTCGCATGTACAACTCTCACCAAAGCATACAATTCTTTGTCATAGATGGGGTAGTTAAGTTGTGCTCCGGAAAGTTTCTCGCTAAAATACGCAATTGGGCGATTCTCTTGCATAAGCACACTACCTATCCATTACCACTAGCATCACAATGCACTTCAAATGTTTTATCAAAGTTGGGCAAGGCAAGCAAAGGTGCCTGAGTGAGCAAATTTTTAAGTTCATGGAATGCGGTGTCTTGGGAAGGACCCCAAATAAATGGTGCATTCTTCTTGCTCAAAGCATGAAGAGGAGATGCAATAGTGCTAAAGTCTTTGACAAAACGGCGATAGAAGCCGGCTAGTCCTAGAAAACTATGCACTTGTTGCAAATTTGTTGGTGTGGGCCAAGTTTTAATAGCATCAATCTTAGTTTCATCTACATGAACGCCCTTAGAAGATACTACAAAACCTAGGAAGACTACCTTCTCAACACCAAAGGTGCATTTCTCCATGTTTGCATAGAGTTGTTCATTCCTAAGGATTTGCAAAACATCACGAACATGGGTAGCATGCTCCTCAAGAGACTTGCTAAATACAAGAATGTCATCTAAATAGACCACAACACAATATCCTATGAGGGGTCGCAAAACATAGTGCATGACACGCATGAAGGTACCCGGTGCTTCGGATAAGCCCATGGGCATAACAAACCATTCATAGAGACCAAATTTAGTCTTGAATGTAGTTTTCCACTCGTCACCCTCTTGTATGTGAATTTGGTAGTAACCACTTTTTAAGTCAATCTTAGAAATTATAGTGGCACCACAAAGTTCATCTAGCATATCATCTAAGCGAGGAATGGGATGACGGTAGCGAATGGTGATAGCATTGATAGGACGACAATCGGAACACATGCGCATACTACCATCTTGCTTAGGCACTAGTATCACCAGAACCGCACAAGGACTCAAACTCTCGCGTACATGCCCTTTATCTAGGAGTTTTTGGACTTGCCTTTGTATTTTCTTTGTTTCTTCGGGGTTGACGCGCTAGGGAGCCTTGTTAGGAAGCGGTGCTCTGGGGATGAGGTCGATGCGGTGTTCGATCCCTCGTTTTGGCGGTAGTCCCGGAGGTAGCTCATCGGGGAAAACATCATGGAGTTCCTGCAACAACTTAGATAACACAAGAGGAAGATGTTCTGAAGGGTTAGTCCGAACGACGTCATCCTTGCACACAAGTACATAGTGAAGAACGGTCGATGGGCTCTCACTCACATCCCTCAAATCTCTTTTTGTGGCTAAAAGAACTATATCTCTCATGTCCCTCATCGTGGAGTCGCTCATTTTTGGCTTGTGGCACTCACTCTCTTTGAGGTGGATCACTCTCTCACTTTTATCTCCACGATGGGATGAAGCTTGTTTGTCGGCGATGACTTGACTTGGAGTCATTGGGCGAAGCACATATTGCTTGCCCTTCATCTTGAAGCAATATTGATTTGTCCGATCGTTGTGTGTGACGCCACAGTCGAATTTCCATGGTCTACCAAGTAGGAGGTGACAAACGGACATTGGAACCACATCACACTCCAAAGTGTCTTCATAAGCGCCTATCTTGAAGGAAACTTCCACGGTATGTTCAACTTGGAGGGTGCCGGAATCACTTAGCCATTGGACCTTGTAGGGACGGGGGTGCTTTTTCTTGACCAATTGTAGCTTGGAACAAAGGTCCTCACTTGCCAAGTTTCGGCAACTCCCGCCGTCGATGATGACCTTGTCGGATTTTCCTTGGATGCCCTCCTTGGTGCGGAAGATGTGACAGCGTTGGTCCTCGTCGTCTTGTTGTTGGAGCGTCAAAACCTTGGAGACAACGAAAGAGGGGCTCGAATCGTCATCGCAAAAGATTTGTGAATCCTCATCTTCATTCACTTGGCAATGTATGGCCACTTGCTCCAAAGCTTGCATCTCGTCGTCACTCATTGAGTCATATGTGCCGTCATCGAGTAGAACCATATTGCGTTTGGTTGGACATTCGAAGGTCTGTGGCCTCGGCCTTGGCACGTGAAACACTTGATGGAGCTTGTCTTGGCGGTAGCATCCGTTGTTGGAGTAGAGGATGAAGCTCTCGGCTTTTAGTTGCTTGAGGATGGTTGGCTTGACGAAGTTGTCTTGTCCTTGTAGCTTGACTTGTCGCCGGTAGGTGTTGTAGATTTCGTAGTTGAGGGTGTCGTTGTCGTAGTAGCTTGAGCACTTGAGCCGTAGGTCTTGGAGGAGAAGTTGGAGTACTTGTAGTCATCTTGCACTTGCCGTTCCGCCTTGGTTGCTTGATGTACAAGTTCAAGAAGGTTGGAGTATGGTTGGAAGTCGGCAAGCGTGCCATTGTTTGCTCGTCCTCTTCCTTGACATTGGCTCGTATCATAGCGATTTCCATCTCTTGGTAGTACTCTTCTACCAACTTGTTGCCTTGCTTGAGTTGTTGTAGTTTCTTGAAGAGATCCCGGTTGTAGTGTGTAGGCACAAAGCGAGCTCACATGAGATCCTTCATTTGGGCCCAAGTGTTGATAGGAGGTTCACCTCTCTCCCTTCTTCGCTCAATCACTTGTTCCCACCAAATAAGGACATAGTCTTGGAACTCAAGGGAAGCCATGGCTATCTTCTTCTCTTCATCATAGTTGTGGAGGCGAAAGATCTTGTCAACCTTGAGGGCCCATGACAAGTAGTCTTCGGGATCATTGCTTCCGTAAAACTTTGGCATTATGAACTTGAGCTTGCCGAAGCGTTGTTCATCATTGTGGTGGTGATGCCGAAATCCTTGTCCTGGATGTGGATCCTCATTGTCATTGCCTTGAGCGTGTTGACGTTGATCTTGTCCTTGCTAGTCTTCATGGTCGGGTTCGTCGTGATGATCTTGAGGACGGCGACGAGGTGGACACACTCGGTTGCGCCTTTATTGGTGCTCCTCTTGGCGATTGGCTTCTTCTTGTCGTTGTCGACGAAGTTCGTCTTGTCGTTCTTGGCGAAGTGCTTCTTTCTCAATATGTGCTTGACGGTTGCGTTCCTCCAACGCGCGAGTAGCATCACAGAGTGCTTGTTGGGCTTCGAGCGCTTGTTCTTCGCGGTGGCGGAGTTCTTCTTCACGGCGTTGTTGTTGGCGTTCTTGTTCTTGTTGGTGACGCCTAGCACGCTTGCGAAGTCAATCTTGTAGCCCATTGTCATGGAAGAGATTGTCCGAAGCTTGACGTTGGCGGCCTTGGTGTGGACTTGGACCGGAGTGGTCATCACGGTGATGAGCGTGAGCTCTAGGTGGGCTCTCGCCGGAAGAGTACTCCGATGAGTGACGACTTGAGTTGCGCCTCCTTGACGATGTAGATGTGGAAGAGGCGTGCTGGACCATCAAGGCGCAAATTTCCTCCATTTGGCTTGAGAGCTTGTTATCGAGGTATTCCCTTGTTCGCACTTCAGATTCACGAACGTCGGTGGTGAGGTGCTCGATGCGGTCGTTCAAAACGTCATGCGATTGGCGCATTGCTTTTTGCGTGCCGAAAAAGTGCATCTTGGTGACGAAGACGGTTTCGTCGTATTCTTGCTCCTCAAAGGGCGGGTTGTGGATGCTTGACCTATCCATAACAACACTCAAGTAGATATAAGTGGAAGAGTGAGAAGACAATACCAATTACCATTCCAAAAGTTGAAAGTGGATCAAGATCACTCAATGTGCAAGTATGGAAATAGTAGAATTGGTACCGAAGATCGTCCTTCTCACACCTACACAAATAAGGCTTATGGAGTAGCTTGGTTAGGATAGTGGCACAAATTTCAAGCAATCCGAAAGATAAGATTCAATAAAGTTGAAAGAGATTCGTAAAATTTGCAAATGAGACAATGTAGATCAATAGCAATTTGTATACACGGAAACACACACACGGAAGAAAATCGGGGTCGTGCAACCAAGGTTGAGCCAAAATGTGCAATCCACGGAAAATGCTCTCTTTGCACAACACTGGGGAGATGCTAGCATGATTGCTCCAATGGGCGAGATACGCACTTGTGCACAACCTAAAAAGAACCAAACGTGTCGTCTTCCTATGCCCGACTTGCTATGTGTGTATGCGGCACGTGTCACTCGCTCAAGTGATCCAAGATGATCAAATATGCTATGTGAAGCTTGCGATGATATTGCTCTTTTGCTCTTGCTTAAAAGCTTTGCTTCTCTTTTCTTTTGCAATGATGTTTTGTATGGTCACAATGCGGGACGTGCACACCAAGATAGCAATAATGTATCCGGGTACTATGTTGTAACACAAAAGATGATACTAAGATATATGCACGCAAAATGAAGCTATGCGGAGTATGTATCACTAAAGTGCACAAGTAGCGTAGCCCGGCAATACTCAATGGCTAGTTTCAATAGGCAAGTAACGCAAATAGGCTCGAGGTAACATTGCAATGGCAAGGGTATATAGCGGAAGAGAGAGAGTCCTCGCGGTTACCGTCCTTGCTTACGGTGTGGTTTGAACGAAGAGGTGCTTGCGACGATCCGGGCGATGATGAGCGGCGATGTCGAGGAAGAACCACTCCTAATTAGCCGAAACACCTTAGGAAGTGGCGAGGCTCGCTACTCAAAATCTCAAATGTAAAGGGCTGCGGAAGAAATGGCGGAGAAACAAAAAAATTCGGGGAAAAATTCAGTTTCGTCAGAGTTGCTCGGACGTTCAGACCTTGTCGGTCGTCCGGCGTCCAGTCGTCCGGAGCCTGCGGGTTTCACCTGATGAACTCGAACCAAACAAAAAAATTTAGGCAAAATTGCGGCGATTTTGCGGAAGAAATTGATGGGGAAGATGAGGGAAAGGTAGATCCACTTGTTCACAATGAGACCCACGCAAAATCAACAAAATCTCCTCAAATCCAACGAATCCAAGAAATTTTGGTATGGCTATTTTTGTGGGGATTTTCGAAATTAGGTCAAAAGAAAACAAAATTGGCTAGAAAACGGTGGGGGAGACTCCAAATTCGTGAGAAACCTTGGCTCTTGATACCAATATGATACGGGGGACGCTCGTGTGTGTCGATGTTTCACGAATTGGAGGGGGATTTCCACGAGAAACACGAGGAACACGAAGAACACGAGAGGAAATTACAACCTCATGGAAAATCTTTGATTACACATCCACTAGATTCATACGAGTACACGAGACACAAGATCCACAATCAACAAAAGGATACACGTAACGATAGTCTCCTAACTCCAAAAGGAGGAGGTCTTGAATCCCTTAGGATCTTCCTTTAGAGGGGCCTTGGCATCACTTGGATCTTCTCTCAATGGAGGGCAATCTCCGTGGGAGAAAGAAGTAATGGAGCTATGCTCAACAAAAAGTACCTGCTAAACAAAGCTAACCCTAGAGAGAGGTGGGGAAGGTGTTTATATAGTCTTAGGCGAAAGAAGGGGTACATGGGCCAAGGCCCGAGGTTCGGTGCGCAGACAGGGTCCGCACGTCCGGACGGGGTCGTACGTCCGACGGCTCAAGATGGTCCGGACGTTCGGAAGAGGCCGGACTTTCGAGAGTTTAGTGCGGGTGCGCCTTGGACGGATTTCTGGGAGCTGTTAGATGTCCGGGGCTCGGTCGTCCGGAGGCTCCGAATTTCCGAGGATTCGACTCTGGGTAGCTGGCGTCAGATTTCCGGGATAGCTCAGACGTCCGTGCGCTGGAGCGTGTCGGTTGTCCGGGCGGTGATGGTCGTCCGTGCGCTGTAGAGTCCTGCTGGTCTTCGGGTGAGGTCGGTCTCCAGGCGTCGGACGTCCGAGGCGTGTCGTTCGTCCGAGGCTGTCCGGACGTCCGAGAGCTGGGACTTGTCCGCAGCTCCTCCCCTGTCCTTCCAAGCTTGTCGTCCTCCACTCCGAGCATCTTCTAGACCATCTTCATTCCCATTGTATCTGGTCATGCAAAGGATCTCCGATTGAGGTAGCATCCAAGTTCCTTGAACATCAAAGAGAGAATCATACAGGAGAGATGTCACCTCGTGTTCAATAGCACGTGCCCGGGCTCTAGTCATTGGTCCCTTTGTGGCTTGATGTGATGGTGTAGACTCCATGGGGATGATGGTGGGATGCCCCGCATCAATAGGTCTATGGTGAACTACTCACACATCATCATGGGAGCAACAAGGTTGATGTAGAGGTCCTCCGTGATCGATGCCCCCTTCGGTAGAGTACCGAAACATGGCTCCAGATGGGTACACGAGAGAACATAGACTTGCGATGGCAGAAAAAGGGTTTCGGGTGGATCTCTGTTGATTTCCTTATTTTATTGAATATATAGAGGTGGATGTAGGTCAAACAGAGCCACGAGGTGGTCCCAAGGCAAGGGGGCGCCCCCCCCCCCCGTGGCGCGCCCTCTTACCTTGGCACCACCTCGTGTGTCCTCCGGACTCCCTCCGAAGATTCCAGGTCTTATTTTTGTCCAGAAAAAATCATCAAAAAGTTTCGGGTCATTTGGACTTCGTTTGGTACTGGTTTTCTGAAAGGCCAAAAACAAGCAGAAAACAACAGCTGGCACTCGGCACTAGGTTAATAGGTTAGTTCACAGAAATGATATAAAATATCATATAAATGCATATAAAGTATCCTAGAATGATAATATAACAGCATGGAACAATCAAAAATTATAGATACGTTGGAGAAGTATCACTCACACATCATAGACATCTCATATTTCTCGGACATCAACCCTTCCAAATTTCTCACTAAAATATGGGTTAGTAGATCCAAAAATGATATCATCCACATAAATTTGGCACACAAGTAATTCACGATTAACTCTTTTAGTTAACAAGGTTGCTTCAATTTTACCAATTTCAAAACCCTTTTCTATAAGAAACTTCGTTAAGCATTTGTACCATCTCTTCAACTTTTTGAGTGAAGTTGTTGTAGACACGGTAAGTGTGAGAGTTCGATCCGTAACCGAGTAGGAAACCTTCATGAGATTTAGGAGCAAATTTAGAATGATGATGCTTATCAAGAATGTAGCACTTTGAGCCGAATACCCGAAAGTATCCAACTTGGGGTTTGTTGCCAGTGAGTAGCTCGTATGCCGTTTTACCTAGAAGCTTGTGTAGATAGAGAGCTTTGCGAAGTTTATAGACAAGATTAGGTTTCTTAGGGTTCACAAAGTTGGGAGGTTGTTTAACATAGACTTCCTCCTCAATTTCACCATTTAGAAAAGCACTTTTAATGTCCATTTGATAAAGTGTGATATCATGATGAATGTCATAAGCAAGAAGAATGTGAATAGACTCAAGTCTAGCAATGGGGGCGTAAGTCCCACCATAGTCCATACCTTCAACTTGAGTGTAGCCTTGAGCTACAAGATGAGCCTTGTTGCATACTACTTGTACATCTTCATCTTTCTTGTTATGAAACAACAATTTTGTTCCAATGATGTTGTGTTCGTCCTTGGGCTTCTCTACTAGAGTCCAAACTTGATTCCTCTCAAAGTTGTGTAGCTCCTTGTGCATAGCATTCACCCAATCCGGCTCTTCGAGAGCATCTTCCACCTTCATAGGCTCAATGCTAGAGATAAATGAGTAATGCTCACAAAAGTTAGCTAAGTGAGTTTTAGAGCGAGTGATTCTCCCGTTTCTTATATCATCAAGAATTTTCTCTACGAGATGATCTTTGTCCACTCTTGCTCGAACTCGTGGTAGCTTTTGCTTGTTTGATGGCGGAGCTTCCTCCTCATCATCATCTTCTTCGTTGTTGGTTAAGGTGTCGTTCCCTTGTGGAGGTGGTGAAGGAGGTTGAGGTGGATCATCTTGATGCACTCTCTTCATCTTGTCGTGTACCGCTTGTGGATGCCTCCATGTTATCTTGTGGTTCACCTTGATGCGAGGTAGGGGCTTCCACTTGAGTTGATGAAGTACTTTCCTTCACTCCCATGGGCCGAATCTTGCCTATGGACAAGTCTTGGACGGCTTCCGAAGGTTCCTTATCTCCTACATCATTAGTTTCATCAAACTTCACATCTACCATCTCTTCAACTTTTTGAGTGAAGTTGTTGTAGACACGGTAAGTGTGAGAGTTCGATCCGTAACCGAGTAGGAAACCTTCATGAGATTTAGGAGCAAATTTAGAACGATGATGCTTATCAAGAATGTAGCACTTTGAGCCGAATACCCGAAAGTATCCAACTTGGGGTTTGTTGCCGGTGAGTAGCTCGTATGCCGTTTTACCTAGAAGCTTGTGTAGATAGAGTCAGTTTGTTGCATGACAAGCTGTTTCCAGTGCTTCTGCCCAAAAACGTCGTGGATGTACTCGTCGAGCATCGTACTAGCCATCTCTATGAGAGTCCGTTATTTCCTCTCAACAACTCCATTTTGTTGAGGCATGTATGTAGCCGTGAACTCATGTGAGATGCCTTCTTCGTCAAGAAAGGTATCCACATTTGTGTTCTTGAACTCGGATCCATCATCGCTTCAAACTTTCTTGATCTTCACTTCAAACTAATTTTGGGCCTTCTGAGTGAAGTTCTTGAAGATCTTTTGAACCTGCGACTTATCGTGAAGAAAGAATACCCACATAAATCTGGAAAAATCATCAACTATAACTAAACCAAAAGAGTTTCCAGCGAGGCTCTTGTAAGCATTGGGACCGAAAAGATCCATATGAAGCATCTCAAGTGGTCTCTTGGTAGTCATGATATTCTTAACAGGATGACTTTCCCCAAACTGTTTTCCCGCTTGACAAGCACTACAAAGTCTATCTTTATCAGAGATTAGATCTTTAACACCAAGTATGTGATCTCCTTTAATGAGTTTGTCTAGATTACACATACCAACATGTCCCAGCCTTCTATGCCATAACCAACCTTCAGAACATTTTGCAATAAGACAAGTGCAAGGTTGGGCTCTCATAGTGAAATCAACATTGTATTGATCGCCTTTACGGAAACCGGTAAATACCATGTTATGATTGTCTCGACGAAACACTTGGTAATCTACTTTGGTAAATAGCACATTGAAAACAAAGTCGACAAGCCTAGATACGGAAAGAAGATTGTAGCCAAGGGATTCAACAAGCATGACATTTTGAATGGAGCTATTATGATATATGACCACCTTACATAGGCCAAGTACCTTACCCTTGGAGTTGTCTCTGAAGGTCATGTACCTGCACGGTCCTTTATTTGGTGTAATCTCATGAAACATGTCTGTATCTCCGGTCATGTGATCGATGGATTCATCATCGAGAATCAATTCCTTTCCACCGGACATGTAGTCTATGAAGTTTGCCATGAGACTTAGATTCTTCATAGTCTTCTCAAACTCAATGTCAAATTCCACATCTTCATCATAGTAGCCATGGTCCACATTGTCATCATCAAATGGTATATCCTCGTCACAAACATCAAGTGAATCGTTAGAATTTTGATCATGACAATATTCAAGGGAATGAATGCGAGTGACTTCTAGAATGATATAATTGATGGTCGTAACATCTCCTTTAGCATGCATGAGGTCACGAAGCTCAAAAAGACAATAATCAAACTTGGGATCAGTAGGCTTCATTTTGTGGAATGCAATAGTTTTATGAAGAATCTCATCAAGATTCTTTAAAGAGAAATTTGGGTATCTCTTTTCAAAATCTTTCCACAAAGTGTAGGCACAAGTAAAGTTTTGCATGGAACCAAGCACGGAATTAGATAATCCACTAATGATGAGATTGATAGTCCTTAGATTATGAAGCATGTCAATTTATTCCTAGTGAGTAGGATGTAAGGGATCAATGGGAGGTGCATATGGAGTATGAATATACTTGCTGAAGTTAAATTCATCAAATATACCAAGCATTTCATTTGTTCAATGAATATAATACTCCCCATTGAGAATAGGCACTCTACATCTAATGCTCCCAAAAGTAAACATATCCATCTTCCTCCAATGGTGATAAAACCAAAGCAATGGAGACCAAAGCTCTGATACCAATTGTGGGGTCGAGAAGAGGCGTCTAGAGGGGGGTGGTGAATAGACACTTAACAAGACAAATGAGCAATTTTAGTTCACTTGAAAATTAGGCAGATTTTGCACAAGTTAAGTTGCATCCAATGATTCCTACAGATGCATATCTAGAGATTAACCAGCGGAAAGTAGACATCATGCATTTGCAAGAAACATAAATGAGTAGAAAGATCAAACGTAATGGAGACTCAAAGATTTTTCCCGTGGTTCCGATAGGTGGTGCTATCGTATGCCCAAGTTGATGGAGGCTTTCAACCCACGGAGGGTAACGGTTGCGTGAGTCCATGGGGGGCTCCACCCATGAAGGGTACACGAAGAAGCAACCTTGCCTATTCCACCATGGCTTACGTCCACAAGGACTAGCCTCACTCGGGGTTGATCTTCACAAAGTAGGCGATCTCCTTGCCCTCACAAACTTCTTGGTTCAACTCCACACGATCCGGAGGCTCCCAAGCGACACCTAACCAATTTAGGAGACACCACTCTCCAAAAGGTAATAAACGGTGTATAGATGATGAACTCCTTGCTCTTGTGCTTCAAAAGATAGTCTCCTCAACACTCAATCACTCTCTCGCAGGATTTGGCTTGGTGGAAGAAGGTGATTGGGTGTAAAACAACTTGGGGAGGCTAGAAATCAAGATTCATATGGCTGGAGTGCAAGATATTGATATCAACACATGAGTAGGTGGTTCTCTCTCGGAAAATGAATGGTGGAAGTGTTGGCTTATTGTGAGTGCTCTCTCTATGAATGAGAGGGGGTGGAGGGGTATAAATAGCCTTCTCCGAAAATCCAACCGTTACAACATTATTGCCCAACTCGGTGGAACCTAAGTAAAAACTCGATTACACCGACTAGTGCAAAAGGTTGCAGCTTTCGGCTTTTAGGTGAGACCGATAGGAACAACTCGGTGAGACCAATTTGGTTGACCTAGGGCAGATCCAAAACTCGGTGGCACCAAAATTGAAAACTCGGGAATTCCGAAGTTTAACACTTCGATTATAGAGAGTTGGCAACCACTTTCGATTGTACCTAGCCAAGTCTTGGTGGTACCGAGATGGTAGGGTTTTGGCTCTCGGTCCTGTATTGGCAAACTCGGTGGGGACAATATGGAAAACTTGGTGGCAGTGATTTTGGCATGTTGGTTTTGGACTGAATTTTTGTGAGAGTTTGGTTGAGGCTCTTGGTGGCAAATATCAATACCTCATCCCCTTTTAATAGTATTGCCTTTTCCTATGGACTCAATTGTGATTTCTCACATAAAAGAAATTATTGAGTCTTGAGACTTGAAGCTCTTGCCAATAACATTCCTTTCTATCTTGGGGATCCTTCTCACAATTCCCAGCCAGTCCTCTCTTTGGACTTCATCTGAAATAAACTAGGTAAAACTGTTAGTCCAAGAGACAATGTATGTTGTCATTAATTATCAAAACCTCCAAGGGAGCATATGTGCTTTCAATGGCCTCCATCAATGAGAACACCCATCATTTCGCTTTTGGCTCCTTGATTCCATTGACGACTTCCACAATATCATGACCTTGTAATGCTCAAACACATCATGCAACTGTACACCGCAGTAACGAATGTTTCCAAGAGTCTTCCGCTCCACATAAGACGCAAGTAGTCGCCGTGGACATGTTTCGGTGGTTCAGAAGGCCGGCTGTTGGTAAGGACTGTGTGGGGACCCCGACTCATAAGTCGAAGTCATCGAATGCAAGTGTACAGTGATCCCAGAGATCAATGCTAACCGAACACACAGAAACTGAATAACAAGGGTCTTACATCCAATACATACCGTCTTACACAAATATGACCTTTTTAGCCAAGTCTTCATAGATAGGGTCGGGAAGGCCAAAACAACAATCTTAAACTCGCAACGGAAATCTTCAACAATAGCGCAGACCCATGCCATCTGCCTTAACCCTACAGGCATTCTGATTGGGAAGCGTCCTAGCTCGCATGTTCGTCACCAAGGTACTCTTCATCATATCCCGTTCTTTCATGCATGGCCAATTAAATAACCAGGGATAAGCCAATGAGTACTTTTGAATGTACTCGCAAGCAACCCATGTTTGGAACAAGGTAAATAATACATGGCATAACCCTAAGTAGGTATTTTGCAGAAAGCTAATTTTGAGGGCAATACCATGTCCTACCATTTATAAAAATTATGCATCAACAGGTTGTAGATATCCATATGAACAGATTACAAACATCAATATAAACAGAGTATCTCAACTCTACTTTTATCATCTCATCAAGTCATCCGACTTAGCTCAAGTATCTCTTTGTCACACACATGAACCAGTATTGTGAAAACATTTGTACATAGTTTAAGCAGGACCACCCAACTGTCCTTAACCGTGGACACGACTATTCGAATAGTTTGACACTCTGCAGAGGTTACACACTTTACCCACAAGACTCGGGGCACTTCCATGTCAAGCCACGACTCGCGGTATATTACATACCAGAGGTAAGAACCCGAACAATGTCTTTCCCTTGACAACACTAAACAAAGAGTCCACTCATTGGTACACAACCCTCATGATGTACATCACAAGTACCATCCAAGAGGGACACAACGGTGTGCCCGGTGTGTGTGAAAACAACCATAGTCGTCCTTCCAGGCATGACCCCGTATCGAGAGTGTGACTTGGCTCTCTCTCCACTAGTAATGCGGGCTCTCTGCTAGCATCGACCAAAGTAATCAGCAAAGCCCCATCCCATATGGGGTATCATGGTCGTACATGTAAGGTTGGGACGATCAGCAGATCTTAAATCCAATCTGTTTTCGAAACCACACACACCTCTTGCCTCGCTACACCACTTCTTTCTCAAGCGGTTACCTAGCTCATCATCATCTCCCTCGGGCATTAGTGGCACCCGATGGGGTTTTCATAAAGTCATTAGTAAAACACTTTGTTTTCCATCTCATGCACTTTCCCGTCCCATATGCGTAGCAACCACTTGCACCTATCTACTTCCCACCCACATAACTCACAATGGAAAGTAGAGTCATGCACAATGCAAGTATCAATGGGCAATTCATCGGAGACAACCCAACAAGGTGGTCACCATATCATCATGCTTTTTCTTGCAATAAGTAAAGTGCTATAATGCCATGCACAAAAAAAATAGTTTCATCAACATGGTCAAATGGTTGCTTGCCTAGCTCAGCAAAGTCTTCGATTCTTCTGGTCCTTCACCAACACTCCTCTCCTTCGCCATCTATCGTCGAAAGCAATCACAATAAGCAACACAACAAGGAGGAAAATAAAAGTGTCCTAAAAATAGGAATTTTATTTTTCTAGGGCACCTCTGGTCATAAGAAAAATAACCAAAGAGGTTCTACTGGACTTGGATCAATAGGGATTTTTGAAAGGTGGAAACGGGGGGAATAATGATTCTGCAAGAAGCCTATAGAACAATTTTTTATAAAAATGAGTAGAGGCACTCATTAAATAGGGCATGATTTTAGAAGCATTTAGGAATTGGTTTCACTGGATTTGGAGTTGGGATGAATTTTCCAGGGGTTTTCTAAGTTTGCATAAGTGGGGATAGGGACCATTTATTAGATCCAACAGAAACAATGCATTGGAAAAATGTTCACCATGGCTAGATAAATAGAGCATGATTTTTGGAGTATCTAGAAATTTGAATCATGAAACTTGGATTAGAAATGAATTCTATGGAAAAGTTTTAGTCTCTGAAAATAAAAGAAAAAGGAAAAAAGATTACCGGGCGCACTGGGCTGGCTCAGCAGCTCGGGCGCGCCTACGGAGGGGCCACGTCGAAGGCCATTCCGCACAGTTCGCTTCCTTCACGGGCAGGCGGAACCGTGAAACCCTTTTCCACTTAAACGTCGAGCCCGACCATTGGGTCGCTTACTGGCAGGCCCCGCCGGCAGGTCTTTCTCCCACCTCCCGCTTGAGCCGGGGAGAGACATGGCAGGCAAAGCCGAGCGCACGCCTGCGCTCGCCCTGGCTCGCTCGACACCTAACTGATGTAGACAATCAGCCCAATGAGGTGGAGAGATGGCTTGGCAGTGGGATCTTGCCGGGTGCACCTGATGCCGGGTCTTCTCAACTGGCAAAGGGGGCTTGCCGGTTGTGTTGGTCTTTGCTTGGAGCTGTAGTATTCGTCTGGCAAGGCTTGCCAGGCTGGAGGCTTCATCGTGTGTGCACTAGTCAGGGTGCTAAAGGACCCGTTCTTTAGTACACCAACAGGAGCCCCTGGGCCTGGGCCAGACTTAAGTTCGTGACGCTGTTGGGCTAGGCGCAAAGCAGTGCACATACATACGTGGCCGAATTTTTCTGCGGTTGTGATGATGGTTTTACCATCCACCCACGACGCGCATTAAATGCGGGGCATGGGAGAGGTGGAGCGAAACAGTGTCTGAGGGGAGTGCCTAAAAAGGCACGACCACGTTGGACTGGGAGAGGCAGTCTCTATGCATTCTACCCTTATAATAAGGGGATTCATAGATGTGTTGCTCATCCCAGCCGCACTTCCTCTGCTCTGTCGCCTCCTCTGCTTCTTCCCTTCTGCATAGTGCAAAGGCCCTACACCATTCCTTCGTCTTCGCCGTCGTCTTCCTCTGTGCTCTCCATGGCACCCAAGAGGTCAGCGCCCCCGTCGTACCTGGTCCGGCGAAGAGGGCCAAGAGGGCAGCCGACCCTGAGGCGGAGGCAAGGAGGGAAGCGATGGCAGCGGCGCGAAGAGGCGGTGTCGTCTTCTTCCCCTCCGTACTGACGGGGAGCGACCTTAAAATCGAGGTATGCCTTGATGTGGGGGAAAGAGACCTCGGCGCACCCTGCGTCGGTGGTGATCCTTGGCGATTCCTAGCCCAGCGCAGGGAAGTACCCCTTCTTCACGGCGTACTTCTACCGCGGGCTAGTCTCCCCTTTCTCCGATTTCTTTATAGCCTTGATGCTGACCTATGGCTTCAAGCTGTTTGATTTCACGCCAAATGCCATGACCACCCTGTCCTTCTTCGTGCATTTGTGCGAAAATTCCATACGAGTAGTCCCCAATGTCTCCCTTTTCCACCTTTTTTACTATCGATGCATAGAAGGGACGCTCGCTCTGACAGCTTCACGTGGATTCCTCGAGCCACTCATAAGGAGGTGTATCCTCCCGGCAATCTGCACAAGAAGTGGGAGGAGTGGCGGGCGGAGTGGTGTTACATTGTTGACAAGGAGCCCCCGGTCTTCTGTCAGATCTGGAAATCCAAACCGGTCCACGACAAGCAATGGAGTGCCGTCGCCCCCGATGACAGGAAGCGGATATTATCATCACACACATGCTCCAGCTAAAGGATGCCGCGCTCACCATAGAGATGGTGGGTGCAGACTTCCTCGCCAGGCGCATCGCCCCCTTGCAGGACAGGGGAGGCTTCGCCTGGGAGTGCATCAACGCTGCTGACATGATGCGGCTGCACGTGGGGCTAGATGGCAACCTGACATCACTGCACCTTTCTTCTTTAAGCCATCAACTCTTCCGCCCCGACGGTTAGTTCAAGCTCCCTACAACCGTCATTACGCTTTGCAACAATTCCGCCAAAGATTCGATCTTGGCGATGATGCCGACGTGCAATGCTCATGGGGTTGATCCTAGATGGGAGCAACCGCCAGAGGAGTTGGTGCGGGAGTGGTTCGACAACCTGACAGAGGTGCGCGTTAGGTGCGAAGGGCCGCTGATCCGCGACACCACCGACAAGGAAATCAAGTTCATCGGTAGGCGGGCCGCGGAGGTAGGTTTTGAGGTGGGCGGTAGCAGTTCTGGTGCTACCGCGCTCTAGGACAACGAGGAGGAGGAGGACGACGGTGAGGAGGAGGACGACAAAGAAGCACTGGCAGGCGACTTGCCGGAGAATCCTGTCGGGGGCGAGGAGCTCGAGGCTGCCGCGGAGCAGGAATTCGAGGAATTCCCAATCCACACCGTCCCGAAGAAGAAGTCACGCGTCCTCCACAAGGCCACCACCGGTGAGCCTGTTCGTCCCTCCCCATCGACAGAGGTCGAAGAAGAGGATCATGATGTCAATGTCTCTCGCCCGCGGAGGACGAGGCGGACCATCGTGAAGCGCGCGTCAAGTGCTTCCACCCAGGGGCAGGGCCTACGAGCTCCACCGTGCCAGCAACACGTTCCAGGACGCCTACTCCCCCGCCTGCTCCTGCCGTTGGCCAAAAGGGAATGTGGAACTCTTCCACCTTCAACTCGTCGGAGGAGGACGACGAGTAAGTACTTGCCCTTGTGTTCGCTTTGATTTGTACATTTGTTTTTAATGAATTTTGTCGTTGTGGTTTTTGCAGGGACGAGGAGACCCTGGCACAGCGGGCGGCCAATAGAGTGACCCCTGCGCCTGCCATAGGGGGTTCGGCAAGCATCCCACAGGAGCGGGCGGTTATTGATGTCAGCCCTTCGGCCAGCCAACAGCGGGAGGCCATGCCCTAGTACCCGGTGGCGGGTATGGGTGTGGACACCGACACTACTACTTCCATCCCACTGCGAGCGGAGACGGAGCACCCAGAGGCAGCTCACGAGCGCTCGATTCCGGAGAGGAGCTCTCCGACAAGGGCCTCCATCAACGAGCCCATCCGCACAGAGGATACGCCAGCATACGGCCCTGCCGACAGTCACGCTATGGAAATGAATGTTGCCGGAGGAGGAGATGTTCCTCCTTGATACTTGTGATCTGCGTTGGGTTTTCCGTGAAGTGGAACAGGTAATTGCAGCACAAAGTGGGTAAGTATTTCCCTCAGTTATGAAACCAAGGTTTATCGAACCAATAGGAATATCAACCCTCAACCGTCTTCAGCGGCTGTACACAAATGAACAAACAACTTGCACCCAACGCAGGCAAGAGGGTTGTCAATCCCCTTGATCTCGCTATTTGCAAGTAAATGAGTTGTGTAGATAATTTTTGATAAATATAAATTGCAAAATAACTAAAAAGTAAATAAAGGCAGCGGCATCTCTCATGTAGGCAACATCCGGTGGGTAACAAATTACTGTTGGGCAATTGATAGAAAAGCGGATAGTTATGCGATTTTCACAGAAATGATCATGTGTATATAGGCATCACGTCCATAAACAAATAGGCCGACTCTTGCTTGCACCTATTACTACTACTCCACTCATCGACCGCTATCCAACATGCATCTAGAGTATTAAGTAAAATAGAGTAATGCATGGAGAACGATGACATGATGTAGACAAAGTAAACTCAAGCAATATGAATGAACCCCATCGTATTATCCTTGGTAGCAACAACACAAAGACGCATCTTGTCCCCTACTTTGTCACCGGGATATAGAAACTCGTCAGGTTGAACCTACCACAACGCACCACTCCCACCGGTGAAATATCAATCTACTTGGCCAAAGCACATCAATAGATCGGAGAGCATTACGAAGCTATAATGATCATGCAATTAAGAGCCAATATATATCAGAGGTATCTCAAATTCATTTCATGAATAATCTAAACATAAACCCACAGTTCATTGGATCCCAACAAACACACCGCGCAATAGGATTACATCAGATAGACCAAAGTGAAGATGCGATGATCATTGTATTGAAGATCAAGAGATAGAGAGATTGCCATCTAGGTAATAGCTATGGACACGTAGGTCTGTGGTGAACTACTCACACATCATCATGAGGGCAGCAAGGTTGATGTAGAGGCCCTCCGTGATCGATCCCCCCTCCGGCAGGGTGCCGGAACGGAGCTCCAGATGGCCTCTCGACAGAACAGAGACTTGCGGCGGCAGAAAAAGGGTTTCGGGACTGCTTCTTTTTTTTGCAATATTAGAGAATTTATAGGCCAGAGAAGGGCATCAGAAGAGCCACGAGGGGGCCACCACATATCAGGGCACGCCCCCAGGGCGTGCCCTGATGTGTGGTGGGGCCCTCGTGCACCTCCCGGCCTCCTTCCGAAGCTTCCAGGTCTTCCTTTGGTCTAGAAAAAATCCTCAAAAAGTTTCGTGGCAATTGGACTTCGTTTGGTACTGTAAACCTGAAAAGTAAAAAAACATGCAGAAAACAGCAACTGGCACTAGGCACTGGGTCAATAGGTTAGTGCTCAAAATATTATAAATTGGTAAATAAAGACCCAAAAAGTATCCTAGAATGATAATATATCAGCATGGAACAATAAAAAATTATAGATACATTGGAGACGTATCAAGCATCCCCAAGCTTAATTCCTGCTCGTCCTCGTGTAGGTAAATGATAAAAACATAATTTTTGATGTGACATGCTATCCATTATGTAATCTTATGCATGTATGCTCATTGAGAAAAGATGAATCAACAAATATTAACATAGCAATATTTAAAGTGTAAGAAACAAAATCATCAATCCTTAAAGGTATACGATCCTTAAGAAATGTTTACCCCCATTCATCTTATTATATTAGCAAGGCATGGCTTCATCTTCACCACATTAATACAAATGTTAAGCACCACGGTGTCCAAGTCAGGCCATTGGATCATACTTTTTCAGTATGCATCAACTCTTTATTCTTCATGCAATACATGAGCATAAGCCATTGGACATAGCATTTAGGTGGAATAGAATATGGTAGTAGATATCAAAGGGGTAAAAAGTGGAGAAGATAGTCTCACATCAACTCGGCGTACCAACGACTATGGAGATGCGCATCGATAGATGTCAATGCAAGGAGTAGGTATTGCCATGCAAATGATGCACTAGAGCTATAAGTGTATGAAAGCTCAAATGAAGCTAAGTGGGGTGTGCATCCAACTTGCTTGCTCATGAAGACCTCGGGCATTTGAGGAAGCCCGTCAAAGGAATATACAAGCCAAGTTTGTAATAATGAATATGTAATTCCCACTAGCATATGAAAATGATGTATCATGAGACTCTCTACATGAAGAGCATGGTGCCACTTTGATGCACAAGTGTGGTAAAAGATAGTAGCAAAGTCCCTTCTCTAATTTTCTCTCATTCATTTTTTGAATGGGTGGTGGGCTCATTTGGCCTCCCTCATCTTTATTTTTCGTCCGGAGTCTCATCTCGACTTGTGGGAAAATCATCGTCTCCATCATTCTTTCCTCACTGGGACAATGCTCTAAAAATGATGATCATCACACTTTTAATTACTTACAACTCGATATGGAGAACTGATATGAAGATATGACTCTGTATGAATGCCTCTGGTAGTGTACCAGGATGTGCAATGATCTAGCATCACATGTATCAAAAATATGATGAATGGTGGCTTTGCCACAAATACTATGTCAGCTCTATATGATCATGCAAAGCAATATGATGATGAACGAACTAGTCATGTGAAGCGACGATGGAATTTGCATGGCAATATATCTCGGAATGGCTATGGAAATGCCATGATAGGTAGGTATGGTGGCTGTTTTGAGTAAGATATAATAAGGCTTATGTCAAATAGAGCGTATCATGTCGCGGGGTTGGGATGCACCGGCGAAAGTTGCAACGATCCTCGAGGTGAGAATGGGCAATGTACGATACCGAAGAGGCTAGCAAATATGAGAATGTGAGATTGCGTATGTCCATAGTTTCACATTAGTCATAAAGAACTCATATACTTATTGCAAAGTTCTATTAGTTTTATCATAGATCAAAGTACTACTCGCATGCCCCGAGGGAAGAGGTTGGTAGGAGTTAACCATTGTGTGCTTCCGACCCGAAACAACACTAGGATTTCAACGAGGAATAGAAATGCTCACACATCATCACCATGCCTCTTTAATTTTTTGATGAACAAAAAGGTCAACCTTTCCTAATATCGACACTTCTAAGGATTAACATTATGGACTCGCACCTTTTTAATATTACCACATCAATATCATTGATCCACAATTTCTCTATATGTGCTACATGATGGTTTTGATTATCACTCATTGGATACCTAATATTTTTGAACTAGTCTTATGACCCATGCAAATTACCGTCACTATTTATTAACTCTCAAACAAATATAAGTGAAGAACAAGAGTGAAATCATTTCTACAAAATCTACACGCCACCGTGCTAAAAAAGATATAAGTGAAGTACTAGAACAACTGCTAAGCTCAAAAGATATAAGTGAAGCACATAGAGTATTCTAACAAATTATGATGAAGGCGTGTCGTGTTTCCAGCAAATAATGACTGTGGCAAACTGAAAGTAAAAGCAAACAAAAGCAAACGACGCTCCAAGCAAAACTCATATCATGTGACGAATAAAAATATAGCTTCAAGTGACATACCGATGGATTTGAGACGAAAGAGGTGATGCCTTCTGGGGCATCCCCAAGCTTAGACTCTTGAGTCCCCTTTAAAATATTACCTTGGGGTGCCTAGGGCATCCCCAAGCTTAGGCTCTTGTGATACGGGGCACGCCCGTGTGCGTCGATCTTTCACGAATTGGAGGTGGATTTGTGAATGAACATGAAGAACACGAAGAACACGAGGGGGAAATCACAAGAGAAACACTCAAAACAAGTCCAATCACACATCCAGTATGCTCACATCCACACAAGATCCACAAGGGTACAAGAACAACAAAGGGAAAGAGGATACCTGGTAGAGTTCATCCCAAATCCCATGGGGAGATGGGGCCTTGAATCCACTAGGGATCTTCCCTAGATAGGGGCCTTGACATCCATAAGATCTTCTCACACGTGAAGGTCGCAATCTCCTAGGAGAAGTATATGGAAGGAGCAATGCTCAACTAATCTATGAGCTAAACAATGCTAACCCTAGAAAGGAGGAGGAGGGGTCCTATTTATAGTCTTAGTGCAAGTGAGGGCGAAGGAGAGGGGATACATGGGCCTTCGGCCCGTCTCTGCGCGCAGGCAGGCGCTGGATGTCCGGGCTAGGGGCCGGATGTCCGGGGCTTCACGAGGTGCCGGATGTCCGGGCCCTTGGCGCCGGCTCCGCTCGATTCGGGTGTGGGGGCGCCGGATTTCCGGGGGTGGAGCGCCGGATGTCCGGCCGGTCGTTGGTGCACCGGATGTCCGGCCGCTGTAGCTCTCCCAGCCCTGCCTTGTTGCTGGCCGGGTCTCCAGGAGCCGGATGTCCGGGCCCTTGGCCGGATGTCCGGCCGTTGTAGCATCAGCAGCTCCGTCTTCTTCCGTCGTCTCTTCCACGCTTCCCTCGCGGATGGTGTAGTTGTGCGAAGGTGCTGGCACTCCTCCTCGTCATCCGTGAAGCTCCGACAATACCTATGTATGCACACGAGGGGAGTGTCAAGTAGTATACCATCCTCGAAGGGGTCAAGTGAACACGTGTAAAGGAGATGATTCACCTTTATGTATGTCGAGTGGATGTCGTACGTGTCACTTGCCAAATGGACTCTTGCCATGGTGATGTCCTTAGGATGCTCCGCATCATCCCCTCCCCCTTGGGAAAGATCCGTCCTCGGATCAAAATCCCAATCACCATGGGAAAGAGATGGTGCCGTCGTGTGGAAGTGGACGATCACCAAGCACTTATCATCATCAAGCTCGAAATGGGCACTCTCCAATGTCTCTCCATCTTGTAGCTCCTTCAAAAGTAGCAAATACGACAAACACTTGGAAAAACAAATGTGGTTAGTGTTAGTGCAAAACCAAGCATTCAATTGGTGAATCACCGCACAAGTGTTGTCATCATGCATAATATATGGTGTGACAAAGGATTGTGTCATGGCATGTAAGCATTCAAGTTGAGCGCAAGCAATGTAATCATGGGAACAAGTATGCCAAGGTGAGGTAGTGATGCAAATATGTGTGACAATATAATGAGCATCTACCTCATGTTCATAGCAAGCATGCACAAAGCAATCAACGAAAGGTCGATGGTATGCATAGGAATCATTCACAAGACCAAATAAAATGAAGTGTCTAGACACATGGTGCAAGTGCAAGATAATCCAAGCATAATGTGCGCATGGTGTAGTGAAGATAGTGGGGCACTCAACACAATAGAAAGAGCAATTGTTCATCATGTGTGAGGCAATCAAGTCAAGCATGTAGCAAGCAATCGAGCATGGCATATGGGAAGAAATGACATTGTTGCAACCAAACATATGATAGGAGAAATCAATCCACAAGTTGGATGCAACACACAAGGCATATATGTCATGAGGCATGGCAATGTCGCAATCATGAGTGGGAACAATATCCATGCTCAAGAAGGATGTCACCTTAAAAGTGTGACCCTGTGCGTCCGTCACAATGCCGATGCGCAAGCAAGTGCGATGTAGAAATGCGTCGCTCCAAAGTGGCTTGCTCTCAAGAGCTCGAATCGTCAACTCATGCGAGGTGGAAGTTGACATGTAGTTGAAGTATCCTACACATACACACAACAAAGCAAATAATGTATGTGCATGGTAGGTAAACACATCATCCATTATGATGGTTCTCCTCTCTTGCACATAACAATTAGTAGCAAAAGTGCATGAATAATGTGATGCAACAATGGCTATATTCATGGCACTAGGCATATGGTGCAAAGAAGGAAGGCAAGCATGCTTCACATGAAAGATGTCAAAAGCTCCAATAATATGAGAGAAAGCTATGGGGGCAATCTCATTAGCAAAATTAATAGCATGATTGCACTCAATACATGGAAAATCATCTAACATGATAGAGGCAACATGTGGAGACATATGACAACAAGCAATATCAATCATGTGCGAAGCATGGCAAATGTTGTCATCAACTGCATAAAAGGAGCACATCGGTGATGCAACACAAGCAAGCATAGTAAGCATGTCATGGAAGCTAGTAGTGCGAAGATGCAACATACTAGAGGAAATCATGGCAATCATGTCATGTGAGCAAATAATAGACATAAGTAATGCGCATGACATATCGCGAGCACGAACACAAAACATGATCAATGTATCATCATAGGCATGGAGCACAAAGCAAACATGGCAATAGCAAGTAATATCTCCACCAAGCTTGCAAGTACACATACAAGTCGTATAGTCAAGTGTAATGTGTAATGCAAAGCATGGGTCACAAATACATGTCAAGGTCATAGAAGTGAGCATATCATGCAAAGTGAACATGGCAATATGGGCATAATAAGTGTAATGAGTAAGAAGCCATAGCCATGTGAGAGCCATGTAGAAGAAATGCGCGAAGTCCTTGCGCGAGGGGAATGGTTGGAGACACATTCCGGTGAATCCCAAAGCATCGGTGCTCTCAAGAGCTCTTTTCGTCAACTCATGGGATTGTGAGGTTGACGAGTATTCGTGAGTACCTACACAACAAGGAGACACACGAAACAAGGTGTGTGCGTGGTAAATGTACACATCATCCATCATGATGTGTATGTGCATGTGTGAGTTAGCACAAGAAAAACAATGCTCAAAGAAATTTGAGGCATGGCATATGAATACGTCATCCATCATGCAATGATAGTTATTATGCTCAACATGATGGGACGCAAATTGTAGCAAGTATGTGGCACAAGCATATTATTCATATCAATGGCAAGCATATTGTGCACACAATGAATGGGATCATGCAATGGATGAGATGGAACAAAATCTCCTAAGGGGTATGAGGAAACTATGGGGGTCTCCTCATGTGCAATAGCGGAAGCATAATATGGAGAGTGTGGACAACATCCAAAACAATGCATATCCGAAGCTAGGTGGTCATGGCATGTCATATGTGAGCAAGTGCGCAAATGATGCAAAGGGAGCATGGCAATATGATCACAAGAAAAGCAAATGCCAATAACCATGGGTTTGTTATCTATGTCATATGTGCAAATTGGGTTTATTTTAATGGAATATGCATAGTCGCTATGGTGAGATTGCAAAGATGCAATATGGGAAATTTCACGCATAGCATATGACAAGTTTAGCGGGTTATCAAACATGATGTGACCAATAGAGTTCTCACAATGTATCCTATGCAACATGGCATCACAAGTAATAGAGTCCACATGAGAATCGTCAAACTCATCGTAAATGGGCAATTCATCACATGAGGAAGTCGCATAATCATGAAGCATGGAAATAGGGTGATCATCATCATGCAAGCAATCAATGCCCACTAGTGGGACAAAAGCATCACCTTCACCTATGTTACCTTTTTCATTCCACTCATGTGGTGTAGGTGAGGTTGCATAGACCAACTTGTGGTCATCTTCATCGTGATGGAACCATGTGGGGGGTGCGTCATATACCACCATGGCTATCGTCTTGTCCAAAGGGAGGACGGAGTCGTCAAGGATCGGCACGTCATCGTATATGGGACCTAGCACCAAAGGAGAAGACACAATAGAGGAAGAGGTTAAGTTGTTAGAAATCGAAATGGCCTCACATGCCTCATCAACTACCTCACTCGCTCTATGTGGTGGTGGTTCACTCACTCCCTCTAGGTAGTTGCACTCATACTCACATATGGTGGAGTCACTCATCTCACTCAAGAGGTGGGGGTTGTGGCTCTCCTCACATGGGAATTGGGGCAACTCATCATATATGGGGCTAGTGGTGAAGTCACTCTCACTCTCAATATGGTGGCAAAGTCTCTCAACTCATCACCAAACACCGCCGTGGTCGAAGGGAAAATCCCATGCTCAACCAACTCGTCACCGTCGCCATGGATGAAGGCCGAAGATGGCACATCATCACTCTCACCTCCAAATATGGAGGCGTCATCCTTGCTCGCCACGTTGTCGCTCGCCTCCAAAGCATGTTCCTTGAGTGGCTCCGTAGTCGTGGTCATCGCCGCGCCGTCTTCAAAAAGAGTCATGGTAGACTCGGCCTCGTCAAAGCCACAAAGAGGGATGGCGGTGAAGTCGGACTTGGGAGCGTCGTCTTGGAGCGCGTTGGGCTTGGACATCTTGGTGGTACCGACCTCATGCTCGTCGTCATGGAGCTTGGTCGTCGCTAAGTGTGCTCGGGGTCGAGTAGCCTTGGCCTAGAGTTCTTGTTCCGCCTTGAGAGCACTAACGTAGATGTCGTCGAGAGACTCGTAGTTGTTGTGGAAGATAGCCTTGGCGATGTCGTTGTTCAATCCCATCATGAAGTGGAACTTCATCCAAATGGGGTCGTCCACACCAGCTCGTCCCAAGACTTTCTTCATCTTCATGAAGTACTCATCGAGAGACATGGATCCTTGTATGTTGTTCTCCAAGTGGCGTTGAAGATGTTTCGTGTATGTAGAAGGCACAAACTCTCACCTCATCGCTTTCTTCGTCTTGGACCAACTCATGTCTAAGCTCGTCGAAGATGTGTGAAGCCACCATGTCGACGCGTCGCTGTGGAAGTTTCTTATGGCACACTTCACGTGATCTTCGGAAGGGACTTGATGTTGCTTGAGGTAGGAGTCCATCTTGCGCTCCCAATCGAGATACTCCTCGGGGTCTTGACTCCCATAGAAAGGAATCTCGTGGTCGATGTTGAGGTCGTAGTAGCTCGTGGAAGTCGCGGACTTGAGCTTGGGGAGCTTCTCTTGAGGTGCTTGTCGGCGAAGATGCCGCAAATCCAAAGCCGAAGATGCCTTGAAGTCGCTTGGCGAAGATGCCAAGGTAAGTGGTGAAGTCGTCGAGCGGTGGTTGGTGTCGAGCTCGTGACCTTCACGCTTGTTCGTCGTTGGATGCCTTGATGTTGGCGTCGTTATGTCTTCATGTCGTTGAAGGTGTCGATGCCGCGGTGATCTTGCCGGAGATGGTAGCTCGGGAGCATGTGCACTTGAGCGTCTTCTCGAAGATGAGGAAGACCGCTTGCGGTTCTTGATGAGGACCTTGAGATCCTCCATTTGAGCATCCAACTTGGCTTCAATGGTTTTCTTCATGGCATCGAACTCGTCGTTGTGGTTGTTGACCGAAGGAGATGATGTGCGTTGCCTATCCATCACAAGACTCGAGCAAAGGTGAGTGGGAAATGAGATAAACAATACCAATATACCGTTCCCAAAGTTGAAGATGTATCCTGTTTCACTTAATGTGAAATGCAAGAATAGGGGAATTGCTACCCGACTTGTTCACTCACACCTACAAAGTAAAGCTTATCGAGTGGCTTGGTTAGGACAAGTGGCACAAAATTCAAGCAATTGTCAATTCAAGATATCGAAAATGTTGAGAAAGATTCACAAAATTGCAATGCAAAGCAAATAGATCAATAGCTATGGTGGCACTAGGAACACACACACGGATAGATAAATGGGATCCGCACAACCAAGGAATGAGCACAAAATGTGAGAGACCCGGGAAAAGCTCGTGTTGCACGGATACTAGAGAGACAATAGCTCGATTGCTCAAATGGGCTAGATACACGCTTGTGCACCAACCTAAAAGAGTAAACGTGCCGTCTTCAATCCCAAGTATGCTATGTATGTACGATCCAAGTGTATCTACTATGCAAAATGGCTCAATGCTATTACTATTGCTTATAAGCTGTTTTGTATCTCCTCTTTTGCTTAAAAGCTTTTTGCTCTTTTTTTTCTTTTTTTTCTATGCTTGATGCTCGAACCAAGATATGAGACAAGTATGATGGATATGCACGGGAGAGACTTATGGCACAATGTAGATAGCAAGATGTTTGCACGCTAAAGCTAGCTATGCGGCATAAGAGTAATACTACGGTGCACAAGTAATGTGGCCCGACAATTCTTAACTCGCTAGTCTCAATGGGTAAGGTACACAATAGGCTCGAAGCGATCAATGCAATGGCAAGGTAATAGACAATGATGTCGTCGAGGTTACCGTCCTTGCTTACGGTTGGGGTGCCAAAAGGCAAAGTGGCCAATGTCGATGTCGAGGCCGAGGCGATGATGAGCGGCGGTGTTGTCGATGTAGAACCGTCCCTAATTAGCCGAAACACCTTAGGAAACGGAAACCGCAACTCAAAATCTCAAACAAAATTGGGTTAGAATGGCGGAAGTGTATGGTGGAAAAACTACGCGGAAGTTATGGTGGAGGCCTAGGCAAACTTGCCAAAATTTCAAAAATATGATGAAGTCAAATGATGATGGAACTAATTTTGTGGGAAGGAGGGTCTCAATAGCTACAAAACGAGCTAAAGAACGTCAAAATCGGACTCCGGATGAATTAGTTATGGACAAAACGGTGAAACACGGGAGGCTGAAATCCCAGGGGCCGGACATTCGGGGGTAACCCTTCACAACATCTTCCTCTTGTGTTATCTAAGTTGTTGCAGGAATTCAAGGATGTTTTTCCCGATGAGCTACCTCCGGGACTACCACCAAAGCGAGGGATCGAACACCGCATCGACCTCATCCCCGGAGCACCGCTTCCGAACAAGGCTCCCTACCACGTCAACCCCGATGAAACAAAGGAAATACAAAGGCAAGTCGAAAAACTCTTAGACAAAGGGCATGTACGTGAGAGTTTGAGTCCTTGTGCGGTCCCGGTTATACTAGTGCCTAAGCAATATGGTAGTATGCGTATGTGTTCCGATTGCCGTCCTATCAATGCTATCACCATTCGATATCGTCATCTAATTCCTCGCCAAGATGATATGCTAGATGAAACTTAGTGGTGCCACTATATTTTCTAAGATTGACTTAAAAAGTGGTTACTACCAAATTCGCATACAAGAGGGTGACGAGTGGAAAACCGCATTCAAGACTAAATTTGGTCTTTATGAATGGTTGGTTATGCCCATGGGCTTATCCGAAGCTCCGGGTACTTTCATGCGTGTTATGCACTATGTTTTACGACCACTCATAGGATATTGTGTTGTGGTCTACTTTGATGATATTCTTGTCTTTAGCAAGTCTCTTGAGGAGCATGCTACACATGTTCGTCATGTTTTGCAAATCCTTAGGAAAGAGTAACTCTATGCAAACATGGAGAAATGCACATTTGGTGTTGAGAAGGTAGTTTTCTTGGGCTTTGTAGTATCTTCCAAGGGCGTTCATGTAGATAAAACTAAGATTGATGCTTTTAAAACTTGGCCCACACCAACGAATTTGCAACAAGTGCGTAGCTTCCTAGGACTAGCCAGTTTCTATCGCCGCTTTGTGAAAGACTTTAGCACTATTGCATCTCCTCTTCATGCATTGAGCAAGAAAAATGCACCATTCATTTGGGGTCCTACACACGACACCGCTTTCCATGAACTTAAAAATTTGCTAACTCATGCACCTTTGCTTGCTTTGCCCAACTTTGATAAAACATTTGAAGTGCATTGTGATGCTAGTGGTAATGGAATAGGTGGTGTGCTTATGCAAGAGAAGCGCCCAATTGCGTACTTTAGCGAGAAACTTCCCGGAGCTCAACTTAACTACCCCATCTATGACAAAGAATTGTATGCTTTGGTGAGAGTTTTGCATGTGTGGGAACACTATTTGCGACCTCATGAGTTTGTTATCCATACCGACCATGAAACACTTAAGTACTTAAAAGGTCAAACTAAGTTGAACAAACGGCATGCTAAATGGAGTGAATTTATTGAGTCCTTCCCTTATGTCATCAAATACATTAAGGGTAAGGAAAACGTTGTGGCGGATGCTCTTTCCCGCAAATGCATGCTAGTTACGCAACTTGAATTGAATGTTATTGGTTTTGAGCACATCAAAGACTTATATGAGCATGATGCCTATTTTGCTAGTCCTTACGCTATGTGCCAAGTTAAAACTTGTTGGGAGAACTATTATATGAAGGATAGCTATCTTATGCGTGCTAACAAATTGTGTATACCCGAGTCTTCTCTTCATTTGTTGCTTTTGCAAGAGGCTCATGGTGGAGGACTTATGGGTTACTTTGGACGCGACAAGACGTATGCCATGCCATCCAACAAGTACTTTTGGCCCAAGATGTTTCGTGGTGTTGCATGCTTCACCAACCGATGCTCTACATGTCGCAAAGCTAAGTCAAAAGCTCAATCCCATGGTCTTTATATGCCTCTACCTATACCTTTCCAACCTTGGGAACACATTAGTATGGATTTTGTGCTTGGTTTGCCACGAACAAAAAATGGCCATGATTCCGTTTTTGTTGTTGTGGACCGCTTTTCCAAGATGGCTCATTTCATTCCATGTCACAAGATAGACGATGCTTCACATATTGCGAATATCTTTTGTAGGGATATCTTGCGACTACATGGCGTCCCCAAGACCATTGTCTCGGATCGCGACGTCAAGTTTTTGAGCTACTTTTGGAAGACCCTATGCGCCAAGATCGGAATCAAGCTTCTTTTCTCTTCGGCATACCATCCTCAAACCGATGGACAAACGAAAGTGACAAACCGGACGCTTTCTACCCTACTTCGCGTGTTGATCAAGAAGAACATCAAGGAATGGGAAGATTGCCTACCCATCGCCGAGTACGCCTACAACCGCGCAAGTCACTCCACCACCGGCAAGTCTCCGTTCGAAGTGGTTTACGGCTTCAATCCATTGTCCCCATTGGGCATCCTACCTCTACCTCTACAAGAGCGCGTCAACATGGACGCAAGTGCAAGGGCAAGCTACATCAAGAGGATGCATGAAGATACCAGGCGCACGATTGAATGACATGTGGAACGCGTCACCAACAAGCGCAACCTCAACAAGTATCCCATGGTCTTCAAGCCCGGTGATCTTGTTTGGCTACACCTTCGCAAGGACCGCTTCCCCAACGAACGCAAATCGAAGCTACTTTCTCGAGCCGACGGCCCCTTCAAGGTGTTGGCACGCTACAACAACAATGCCTACAAGATCGACATACCACGCGACAAGTACAACGTGACTGACACCTTCAACGTCACGAATCTATCCCCGTACCATGGTGATGAAGATCTTGATCCGAGGACAGATCTTCCCCAAGGGGGGGGAGATAATGCGGAGCATCCCACCATCATCCCCATGGACTCTACATCATCGAATCAAGCCACAAAGGGTCCCATGACTAGAGCCCGGGCGCGTGCTATTGAACATAAGGTGACATCTCTCCTATATGATTCCTCTTTGATGTACATGGAACTTGGATGCTACCTCAATCGGAGATCCTTTGCATGATCAGGTACGATGGAGATGAAGAGGGCCTAGAAGATACTCATGGTGAATGACAAGTCCCCACGGGAATGGACGCGGAAACGGAGGCTAGAACATCCTCCAGGCCCCGGACATTCGGCCAGGAGCCCGGACATCCGGCCCCTGGAGACTGCACCACCACCAAGGGCCAGCAGCAGGAGCTACACGCGCCGGACATCCGGCCCCAGCCCGGACATCCGGCCACCACTCCCGGAAATCCGACGACCCAGGACCCGAACCGGGCGAAACACGGCTCCTCCAGCCCGGACATCCGGCCCAAGCCCGGACATCCGGTGACTCCCGAAGCCCAGAACATCCGGCCTCCGGCCCGGACATCCGGCGTGGGGCACCCGCACCCACGGCTCTCTGACCAGCACCTGTCCGGATATCCGGCCCGTGCTGCGGACATCCGTGACTCCCGAAGCCCCGGACATCCGGCACCTGCCTGCGCGCACGGAAGGGCCCGAGGCCCATGTATCCCTCTCTTTAGCCCCTTTCCACTAGCACTATATAAAGGACCCCTCTCCCTCTTTCTAGGGTTAGCTTAGGTTTAGCGAATACACTTATTGAGCCTAGCTCCATTATCTCCCTTCCCTCGTGGAGTGATTCCCTCTACGTGAGAAGATCCGGAGTGATGCCAAGGCCCCTCTAAGGGAACATCCCCTCGGGATTCAAGACCTCCTCCTCCGGAGCGAGGAGACTACCGTTACGTGTATCCTTTGGTTGTTTGTGGATCGTGATTCTCATGTACGCGGGTGATTCTAGTGGATGTGTGATCGTGGATCGTTCTTGAGTGTTTTCCTCTTGTGATTTCTACCCTTGTGTTCTTCGTGTTCACTAAAAATCCACCTCCAATTCGTGAAAGATCGACGCACACGGGCGTACCCCGTATCGATGATGCGGAGCATCCCACCATCATCCCCATGGACTCTACATCATCGCATCAAGCCACAAAGGGTCCCATGACTAGAGCCCGGGCGCGTGCTATTGAACATGAGGTGACATCTCTCCCATATGATTCCCTCTTTGATGTACATGGAACTTGGATGCTACCTCAATCGGAGATCCTTTGCATGATCAGGTACGATGGGGATGAAGAGGGCCTAGGAGATACTCGTGGTGAAGGACAAGTCCCCATGGGAATGGATGCGTAAACGGAGGCTAGAACATCCTCCAGGCCCCGGACATCCGGCCAGGAGCCCGGACATCCGGCCCCTGGAAACTGCACCACCACCAAGGGCCAGCAGCAGGAGCTACAGGCGCCGGACATCCGGCCCCAGCCCGGACATCCGGCCACCACTCCCGGAAATCCGACGACCCAGGACCCGAACCGGGCGAAACACGGCGCCTCCAGCCCGGACATCCGGCCCAAGCCCGGACATCCGGCGACTCCCGAAGCCCAGGACATCAGGCCTCCGGCCCGAACATCCGGCGTGGGGCACCCGCACCCACGGCTCTCTGACCAGCACCTGTCCGGACATCCGGCCCGTGCCCCGGACATCCGGCGACTCCCGAAGCCCCGGACATCCGGCGCCTGCCTGCGCGCACGGAAGGGCCCGAGGCCCATGTATCCCTCTCATTAGCCCCTTTCCACTAGCACTATATAAAAGGCCCCTCTCCCTCTTTCTAGGGTTAGCTTAGGTTTAGCGAATACACTTATTGAGCCTAGCTCCATTATCTCCCTTCCCTCGTGGAGTGATTCCCTCTACGTGAGAAGATCCGGAGTGATGCCAAGGCCCCTCTAAGGGAACATCCCCTCGGGATTGAAGACCTCCTCCTCCGGAGCGAGGAGACTACCGTTACGTGTATCCTTTGGTTGTTTGTGGATCGTGATTCTCATGTACGCGGGTGATTCTAGTGGATGTGTGATCGTGGATCGTTCTTGAGTGTTTTCCTCTTGTGATTTCTACCCTCGTGTTCTTCGTGTTCACTAAAAATCCACCTCCAATTCGTGAAAGATCGACGCACACGGGCGTACCCCGTATCGATGATGCGGAGCATCCCACCATCATCCCCATGGACTCTACATCATCGCATCAAGCCACAAAGGGTCCCATGACAAGAGCCCGGGCGCGTGCTATTGAACATGAGGTGTCATCTCTCCCATATGATTCCCTCTTTGATGTACATGGAACTTGGATGCTACCTCAATCGGAGATCCTTTGCATGATCAGGTACGATGGGGATGAAGAGGGCCTAGAAGATAGTCGTGGTGAAGGACAAGTCCCCATGGGAATGGACGCGCAAACGGAGGCTAGAACATCCTCCAGGCCCCGGACATCCGGCCAGGAGCCCGGACATCCAGCCCCTGGAGACTGCACCACCACCAAGGGCCAGCAGCAGGAGCTACAGGCACCGGACATCCGGCCCCAGCCTGGACATCCGGCCACCACTCCCGGAAATCCGACGACCCCGGACCCGAACCAGGCGAAACACGGCGCCTCCAGCCCGGACATCCGGCCCAAGCCCGGACATCCGGCGACTCCCGAAGCCCAGGACATCAGGCCTCCGGCCCGGACATCCAGCGTGGGGCACCCGCACCCACGGCTCTCTGACCAGCACCTGTCCGGACATCCGTCCCGTGCGCCGGACATCCGGCGACTCCCGAAGCCCCGGACATCCGGCGCCTGCCTGCGCGCACGGAAGGGCCCGAGGCCCATGTATCCCTCTCTTTAGCCCCTTTCCACTAGCACTATATAAAGGACCCCTCTCCCTCTTTCTAGGGTTAGCTTAGGTTTAGCGAATACACTTATTGAGCCTAGCTCCATTATCTCCCTTCCCTCGTGGAGTGATTCCCTCTACGTGAGAAGATCCGGAGTGATGCCAACGCCCCTCTAAGGGAACATCCCCTTGGGATTCAAGACCTCCTCCTCCGGAGCGAGGAGACTACCGGTACGTGTATCCTTTGGTTGTTTGTGGATCGTGATTCTCATGTACGCGGGTGATTCTAGTGGATGTGTGATCGTGGATCGTTCTTGACTGTTTTCCTCTTGTGATTTCTACCCTCGTGTTCTTCGTGTTCACTAAAAATCCACCTCCAATTCGTGAAAGATCGACGCACACGGGCGTACCCCGTATCGATGATGCGGAGAATCCCACCATCATCCCCATGGACTCTACATCATCGTATCAAGCCACAAAGGGTCCCATGACTAGAGCCCGGGCGCGTGCTATTGAACATGAGGTGACATCTCTCCCATATGATTCCCTCTTTGATGTACATGGAACTTGGATGCTACCTCAATCGGAGATCCTTTGCATGATCAGGTACGATGGGGATGAAGAGGGCCTAGAAGATACTCGTGGTGAAGGACAAGTCCCCATGGGAATGGACGCGTAAACGGAGGCTAGAACATCCTCCAGGCCCCGGACATCCGGCCAGGAGCCCGGACATCCGGCCCCTGGAGACTGCACCACCACCAAGGGCCAGCAGCAGGAGCTACAGGCGCCGGACATCCGGCCCCAGCCCGGACATCCGGCCACCACACCCGGAAATCCGACGACCCAGGACCCGAACCGGGCGAAACACGGCGCCTCCAGCCCGGACATCCGGCCCAAGCCCGGACATCCGGCGACTCCCGAAGCCCAGGACATCCGGCCTCCGGCCCGGACATCCGGCGTGGGGCACCCGCACCCACGGCTCTCTAACCAGCACCGGTCCGGACATCCGGCCCGTGCCCCGGACATCCGGCGACTCCCGAAGCCCCGGACATCCGGCGCCTGCCTGCGCGCACGGAAGGGCCCGAGGCCCATGTATCCCTCTCTTTAGCCCCTTTCCACTAGCACTATATAAAGGACCCCTCTCCCTCTTTCTAGGGTTAGCTTAGGTTTAGCGAATACACTTATTGAGCCTAGCTCCATTATCTCCCTTCCCTCGTGGAGTGATTCCCTCTACGTGAGAAGATCCGGAGTGATGCCAACGCCCCTCTAAGGGAACATCCCCTTGGGATTCAAGACCTCCTCCTCCGGAGCGAGGAGACTACCGGTACGTGTATCCTTTGGTTGTTTGTGGATCGTGATTCTCATGTACGCGGGTGATTCTAGTGGATGTGTGATCGTGGATCGTTCTTGAGTGTTTTCCTCTTGTGATTTCTACCCTCGTGTTCTTCGTGTTCACTAAAAATCCACCTCCAATTCGTGAAAGATCGACGCACACGGGCGTACCCCGTATCGATGATGAGGAGCATCCCACCATCATCCCCATGGACTCTACATCATCGCATCAAACCACAAAGGGTCCCATGACTAGATCCCGGGCGCGTGCTATTGAACATGAGGTGACATCTCTCCCATATGATTCCCTCTTTGATGTACATGGAACTTGGATGCTACCTCAATCGGAGATCCTTTGCATGATCAGGTACGATGGGGATGAAGAGGGCCTAGAAGATAGTCGTGGTGAAGGACAAGTCCCCATGGGAATGGACGCGCAAACGGAGGCTAGAACATCCTCCAGGCCCCGGACATCCGGCCAGGAGCCCGCACATCCAGCCTCTGGAGACTGCACCACCACCAAGGGCCAGCAGCAGGAGCTACAGGCGCCGGACATCCGGCCCCAGCCTGGACATCCGGCCACCACTCCCGGAAATCCGACGACCCAGGACCCGAACCGGGTGAAAGACGGCGCCTCCAGCCCGGACATCCGGCCCAAGCCCGGACATCCGGCGATTCCCGAAGCCCAGGACATCAGGCCTCCGGCCCGGACATCCAGCGTGGGGCACTCACACCCACGGCTCTCTGACCAGCACCTGTCCGACATCCGGCCCGTGCCCCGGACATCCGGCGACTCCCGAAGCCCCGGACATCCGGCGCCTGCCTGCGCGCACGGAAGGGCCCGAGGCCCAGGTATCCCTCTCTTTAGCCCCTTTCCACTAGCACTATATAAAGGACCCCTCTCCCTCGTTCTAGGGTTAGCTTAGGTTTAGCGAATACACTTATTGAGCCTAGCTCCATTATCTCCCTTCCCTCGTGGAGTGATTCCCTCTATGTGAGAAGATCCGAAGTGATGCCAAGGCCCCTCTAAGGGAACATCCCCTCGGGATTCAAGACCTCCTCCTCCGGAGCGAGGAGATTACCGTTACGTGTATCCTTTGGTTGTTTGTGGATCGTGATTCTCATGTACGCGGATGATTCTAGTGGATGTGTGATCGTGGAGCGTTCTTGAGTGTTTTCCTCTTGTGATTTCTACCCTCGTGTTCTTCGTGTTCACTAAAAATCCACCTCCAATTCATGAAAGATCGACGCACACGGGCGTACCCCGTATCGATGATGCGGAGCATCCCACCATCATCCCCATGGACTCTACATCATCGTATCAAGCCACAAAGGGTCCCATGACTAGAGCCCGGGCGCGTGCTATTGAACATGAGGTGACATCTCTCCCATATGATTCCCTCTTTGATGTACATGGAACTTGGATGCTACCTCAATCGGAGATCCTTTGCATGATCAGGTACGATGGGGATGAAGAGGGCCTAGAAGATACTCGTGGTGAAGGACAAGTCCCCATGGGAATGGACGCGTAAACGGAGGCTAGAACATCCTCCAGGCCCCGGACATCCGGCCAGGAGCCCGGACATCCGGCCCCTGGAGACAGCACCACCACCAAGGGCCAGCAGCAGGAGCTACAGGCGCCGGACATCCGGCCCCAGCCCGGACATCCGGCCACCACACCCGGAAATCCGACGACCCAGGACCCAAACCGGGCGAAACACGGCGCCTCCAGCCCGGACATCCGGCCCAAGCCCGGACATCCGGCGACTCCCGAAGCCCAGGACATCCGGCCTCTGGCCCGGACATCCGGCGTGGGGCACCCGCACCCACGGCTCTCTGACCAGCACCGGTCCGGACATCCGGCCCGTGCCCCGGACATCCGGCGACTCCCGAAGCCCCGGACATCCGGCGCCTGCCTGCGCGCACGGAAGGGCCCGAGGCCCATGTATCCCTCTCTTTAGCCCCTTTCCACTAGCACTATATAAAGGACCCCTCTCCCTCTTTCTAGTGTTAGCTTAGGTTTAGCGAATACACTTATTGAGCCTAGCTCCATTATCTCCCTTCCCTCGTGGAGTGATTCCCTCTACGTGAGAAGATCCGGAGTGATGCCAAGGCCCCTCTAAGGGAACATCCCCTCGGGATTCAAGAGCTCCTCCTCCGGAGCGAGGAGACTACCGGTACGTGTATCCTTTGGTTGTTTGTGGATCGTGATTCTCATGTACGCGGGTGATTCTAGTGGATGTGTGATCGTGGATCGTTCTTGAGTGTTTTCCTCTTGTGATTTCTACCCTCGTGTTCTTCGTGTTCACTAAAAATCCACCTCCAATTCGTGAAAGATCGACGCACACGGGCGTACCCCGTATCGATGATGCGGAGCATCCCACCATCATCCCCATGGACTCTACATCATCGCATCAAACCACAAAGGGTCCCATGACTAGAGCCCGGGCGCGTGCTATTGAACATGAGGTGACATCTCTCCCATATGATTCCCTCTTTGATGTACATGGAACTTCGATGCTACCTCAATCGGAGATCCTTTGCATGATCAGGTACGATGGGGATGAAGAGGGCCTAGAAGATACTCGTGGTGAAGGAAAAGTCCCCATGGGAATGGACGCGTAAACGGAGGCTAGAACATCCTCCAGGCCCCGGACATCCGGCCAGGAGCCCGGACATCCGGCCCCTGGAGACTGCACCACCACCAAGGGCCAGCAGCAGGAGCTACAGGCGCCGGACATCCGGCCCCAGCCTGGACATCCGGCCACCACTCCCGGAAATCCGACGACCCAGGACCCGAACCGGGCGAAACACGGCGCCTCCAGCCCGGACATCCGGCCCAAGCCCGGACATCCGGCGACTCCCGAAGCCCAGGACATCCGGCCTCCGGCCCTGACATCCGGCGTGGGGCACCCGCACCCACGGCTCTCTGACCAGCACCTGTCCGGACATCCGGCCCGTGCCCCGGACATCCGGCGACTCCCGAAGCACCGGACATCCGGCGCCTTCCTGCGCTCACGGAAGGGCCCGAGGCCCATGTATCCCTCTCTTTAGCCCCTTTCCACTAGCACTATATAAAGGACCCCTCTCCCTCTTTCTAGGGTTAGCTTAGGTTTAGCGAATACACCTATTGAGCCTAGCTCCATTATCTCCCTTCCCTCGTGGAGTGATTCCCTCTACGTGAGAAGATCCGGAGTGATGCCAAGGCCCCTCTAAGGGAACATCCCCTCGGGATTCGAGACCTCCTCCTCCGAAGCGAGGAGACTACCGTTACGTGTATCCTTTGGTTGTTTGTGGATCGTGATTCTCATGTACGCGGGTGATTCAAGTGGATGTGTGATCGTGGATCGTTCTTGAGTGTTTTCCTCTTGTGATTTCTACCCTCGTGTTCTTCGTGTTCACTAAAAATCCACCTCCAATTCGTGAAAGATCGACGCACACGGGCGTACCCCGTATCGATGATGCGGAGCATCCCACCATCATCCCCATGGACTCTACATCATCGCATCAAGCCACAAAGGGTCCCATGACTAGAGCCCGGGCGCGTGCTATTGAACATGAGGTGACATCTCTCCCATATGATTCCCTCTTTGATGTACATGGACCTTGGATGCTACCTCAATCGGAGATCCTTTGCATGATCAGGTACGATGGGGATGAAGAGGGCCTAGAAGATACTCGTGGTGAAGGACAAGTCCCCATGGGAATGGACGCGCAAACGGAGGCTAGAACATCCTCCAGGCCCCGGACATCCGGCCAGGAGCCCGGACATCCGGCCCCTGGAGACTGCACCACCACCAAGGCCAGCAGCAGGAGCTACAGGCGCCGGACATCCGGCCCCAGCCCGGACATCCGGCCACCACTCCCGGAAATCCGACGACCCAGGACCCGAACCGGGCCAAACACGGCGCCTCCAGCCTGGACATCCGGCCCAAGCCCGGACATCCGGCGACTCCCGAAGCCCAGGACCCGAACCGGGCGAAACACGGCGCCTCCAGCCCAGACATCCGGCCCAAGCCCGGACATCCGGCGACTCCCGAAGCCCAGGACATCCGGCCTCCGGCCCGGACATCCGGCGTGGGGCACCCGCACCCACGGCTCTCTGACCAGCACCTGTCCGGACATCCGGCCCGTGCCCCGGACATCCGACGACTCCCGAAGCCCCGGACATCCGACGCCTGCCTGCGCGCACGGAAGGGCCCGAGTCCCATGTATCGCTCTCTTTAGCCCCTTCCCACTAGCACTATATAAAGGACCCCTCTCCCTCTTTCTAGGGTTAGCTTAGGTTTAGCGAATACACTTGTTGAGCCTAGCTCCATTATCTCCCTTCCCTCGTGGTGTGATTCCCTCTACGTGAGAAGATCCGTAGTGATGCCAAGGCCCCTCTATGGGAACATCCCCTCGGGATTCAAGACCTCCTCCTCCGGAGCGAGGAGACTACCGTTACGTGTATCCTTTGGTTGTTTGTGGATCGTGATTCTCATGTACGCGGGTGATTCTAGTGGATGTGTGATCGTGGATCGTTCTTGAGTGTTTTCCTCTTGTGATTTCTACCCTCGTGTTCTTCGTGTTCACTAAAAATCCACCTCCAATTCGTGAAAGATCGACGCACACGGGCGTACCCCGTATCGATGATGCGGAGCATCCCACCATCATACCCATGGACTCTACATCATCGCATCAAGCCACAAAGGGTCCCATGACTAGAGCCCGGGCGCGTGCTATTGAACATGAGGTGACATCTCTCCCATATGATTCCCTCTTTGATGTACATGGAACTTAGATGCTACCTCAATCGGAGATCCTTTGCATGATCAGGTACGATGGGGATGAAGAGGGCCTAGAAGATACTCGTGGTGAAGGAAAAGTCCCCATGGGAATGGACGCGTAAACGGAGGCTAGAACATCGTCCAGGCCCCGGACATCCGGCCAGGAGCCCGGACATCCGGCCCCTGGAGACTGCAGCACCACCAAGGGCTAGCAGCAGGAGCTACAGGCACCGGACATCCGGCCACCACTCCCGGAAATCCGACGACCCAGGACCCGAACCGGGCGAAACACGGCGCCTCCAGCCCGGACATCCAGCCCAAGCCCGGACATCCGGCGACTCCCGAAGCCCAGGACATCCGGCCTCCGGCCCGGACATCCGGCATGGGGCACCCGCACCCACGGCTCTCTGATCAGCACCTGTCTGGACATCCGGCCCGTGCCCCGGACATCCGGCGACTCCCGAAGCCCCGGACATCCGGCGCCTGCCTGCGCGCACGGAAGGGCCCGAGGCCCATGTATCCCTCTCTTTAGCCCCTTTCCACTAGCACTATATAAAGGACCCATCTCCCTCTTTCTAGGGTTAGCTTAGGTTTAGCGAATACACTTATTGAGCCTAGCTCCATTATCTCCCTTCCCTCCTGGAGTGATTCCCTCTACGTGAGAAGATCCGGACTGATGCCAAGGCCCCTCTAAGGGAACATCCCCTCGGGATTCAAGACCTCCTCCTCCGGAGCGAGGAGACTACCGTTACGTGTATCCTTTGGTTGTTTGTGGATCGTGATTCTCATGTACGCGGGTGATTCTAGTGGATGTGTGATCGTGGATCGTTCTTGAGTGTTTTCCTCTTGTGATTTCTACCCTCGTGTTCTTCGTGTTCACTAAAAATCCACCTCCAATTCGTGAAAGATCGACGCACACGGGCGTACCCCGAATCGATGATGCGGAGCATCCCACCATCATCCCCATGGACTCTACATCATCGCATCAAGCCACGAAGGGTCCCATGACTAGAGCCCGGGCGCGTGCTATTGAACATGAGGTGACATCTCTCCCATATGATTCCCTCTTTGATGTACATGGAACTTGGATGCTACCTCAATCGGAGATCCTTTGCATGATCAGCTACGATGGGGATGAAGAAGGCCTAGAAGATAGTCGTGGTGAAGGACAAGTCCCCATGGGAATGGACGCGCAAACGGAGGCTAGAACATCCTCCAGGCCCCGGACATCCGGCCAGGAGCCCGGACATCCAGCCCCTGGAGACTGCACCACCACCAAGGGCCAGCAGCAGGAGCTACAGGCGCCGGACATCCGGCCCCAGCCTGGACATCCGGCCACCACTCCCGGAAATCCGACGACCCAGGACCCGAACCGGGCGAAACACGGCGCCTCCAGCCCGGACATCCGGCCCAAGCCCGGACATCCGGCGACTCCCGAAGCCCAGGACATCCGGCCTCCGGCCCTGACATCCGGCGTGGGGCACCCGCACCCACGGCTCTCTGACCAGCACCTGTCCGGACATCCGGCCCGTGCCCCGGACATCCGGCGACTCCCGAAGCACCGGACATCCGGCGCCTGCCTGCGCGCACGGAAGGGCCCGAGGCCCATGTATCCCTCTCTTTAGCCCCTTTCCACTAGCACTATATAAAGGACCCCTCTCCCTCTTTCTAGGGTTAGCTTAGGTTTAGCGAATACACCTATTGAGCCTAGCTCCATTATCTCCCTTCCCTCGTGGAGTGATTCCCTCTACGTGAGAAGATCCGGAGTGATGCCAAGGCCCCTCTAAGGGAACATCCCCTCGGGATTCGAGACCTCCTCCTCCGAAGCGAGGAGACTACCGTTACGTGTATCCTTTGGTTGTTTGTGGATCGTGATTCTCATGTACGCGGGTGATTCAAGTGGATGTGTGATCGTGGATCGTTCTTGAGTGTTTTCCTCTTGTGATTTCTACCCTCGTGTTCTTCGTGTTCACTAAAAATCCACCTCCAATTCGTGAAAGATCGACGCACACGGGCGTACCCCGTATCGATGATGCGGAGCATCCCACCATCATCCCCATGGACTCTACATCATCGCATCAAGCCACAAAGGGTCCCATGACTAGAGCCCGGGCGCGTGCTATTGAACATGAGGTGACATCTCTCCCATATGATTCCCTCTTTGATGTACATGGAACTTGGATGCTACCTCAATCGGAGATCCTTTGCATGATCAGGTACGATGGGGATGAAGAGGGCCTAGAATATACTCGTGGTGAAGGACAAGTCCCCATGGGAATGGACGCGCAAACGGAGGCTAGAACATCCTCCAGGCCCCGGACATCCGGCCAGGAGCCCGGACATTCGGCCCCTGGAGACTGCACCACCACCAAGGCCAGCAGCAGGAGCTACAGGCGCCGGACATCCGGCCCCAGCCCGGACATCCGGCCACCACTCCCGGAAATCCGACGACCCAGGACCCGAACCGGGCGAAACACGGCGCCTCCAGCCTGGACATCCGGCCCAAGCCCGGACATCCGGCGACTCCCGAAGCCCAGGACCCGAACCGGGCGAAACACGGCGCCTCCAGCCCGGACATCCGGCCCAAGCCCGGACATCCGGCGACTCCCGAAGCCCAGGACATCCGGCCTCCGGCCAGGACATCCGGCGTGGGGCACCCGCACCCACGGCTCTCTGACCAGCTCCTGTCCGGACATCCGGCCCGTGCCCCGGACATCCGGCGACTCCTGAAGCCCCGGACATCCGACGCCTGCCTGCGCGCACGGAAGGGCCCGAGTCCGATGTATCGCTCTCTTTAGCCCCTTCCCACTAGCACTATATAAAGGACCCCTCTCCCTCTTTCTAGGGTTAGCTTAGGTTTAGCGAATACACTTGTTGAGCCTAGCTCCGTTATCTCCCTTCCCTCGTGGTGTGATTCCCTCTACGTGAGAAGATCCGTAGTGATGCCAAGGCCCCTCTATGGGAACATCCCCTCGGGATTCAAGACCTCCTCCTCCGGAGCGAGGAGACTACCGTTACGTGTATCCTTTGGTTGTTTGTGGATCGTGATTCTCATGTACGCGGGTGATTCTAGTGGATGTGTGATCGTGAATCGTTCTTGAGTGTTTTCCTCTTGTGATTTCTACCCTCGTGTTCTTCGTGTTCTTCGTGTTCACTAAAAATCCACCTCCAATTCGTGAAAGATCGACGCACACGGGCGTACCCCGTATCGATGATGCGGAGCTTCCCACCATCATCCCCATGGACTCTACATCATCGCATCAAGCCACAAAGGGGCCCATGACTAGAGCCCGGGCGCTTGCTATTGAACATGAGGTGACATCTCTCCCATATGATTCCCTCTTTGATGTACATGGAACTTGGATGCTACCTCAATCGGAGAACCTTTGCATGATCAGGTATGATGGGGATGAAGAGGCCCTAGAAGATACTCGTGGTGAAGGACAAGTTCCCATGGGAATGGACGCGCAAACGGAGGCTAGAACATCCTCCAGGCCCCGAACATCCGGCCCCTGGAGACTGCACCACCACCAAGGGCCAGCAGCAGGAGCTACAGGCGCCGGACATCCGGCCCCAGCCCGGACATCCGGCCACCACTCCCGGAAATCCGACGACCCAGGACCCGAACCGGGCGAAACATGGCGCCTCCAGCCCGGACATCCGGCCCAAGCCCGGACATCCGGCGACTCCCGAAGCCCAGGACATCCAGCCTCCGGCCCGGACATCCAGCGTGGGGCACCCGCACCCACGGCTCTCTGACCAGCACCTGTCCGGACATCCGGCCCGTGCCCCGGACATCCGGCGCCTGCCTGCGCGCATGGAAGGGCCCGAGGCCCATGTATCCCTCTCTCTAGCCCCTTTCCACTAGCACTATATAAAGGACCCCTCTCCCTCTTTCTTGGGTTAGCTTAGGTTTAGCGAATACACTTATTGAGCCTAGCTCCATTATCTCCCTTCCCTCGTGGAGTGATTCCCTCTACGTGAGAAGATCCGGACTGATGCCAAGGCCCCTCTAAGGGAACATCCCCTCGGGATTCAAGACCTCCTCCTCCGGAGCGAGGAGACTACCGTTACGTGCATCCTTTGGTTGTTTGTGGATCGTGATTCTCATGTACGCGGGTGATTCTAGTGGATGTGTGATCGTGGATCTTTCTTGAGTGTTTTCCTCTTGTGATTTCTACCCTCGTGTTCTTCGTGTTCTTCGTGTTCACTAAAAATCCACCTCCAATTCATGAAAGATCGACGCACACGGGCGTACCCCGTATCGATGATGCGGAGCATGCCACCATCATCCCCATGGACTCTACATCATCGCATCAAGCCACAAAGGGTCCCATGACTAGAGCCCGGGCGCGTGCTATTGAACATGAGGTGACTGACATCTATCCCATATGATTCCCTCTTTGATGTACATGGAACTTGGATGCTACCTCAATCGGAGATCCTTTGCATGATCAGGTACGATGGGGATGAAGAGGGCCTAGAAGATACTCGTGGTGAAGGACAAGTCCCCATGGGAATGGACGCGTAAACGGAGGCTAGAACATCCTCCAGGCCCCAGACATCCGGCCAGGAGCCCGGACATCCGGCCCCTGGAGACTGCACCACCACCAAGGGCCAGCAGCAGGAGCTACAAGCGCCGGACATCCGGCCACCACTCCCGGAAATCCGACGACCCAGGACCCGAACCGGGCGAAACACGGCGCCTCCAGCCCGGACATCCGGCCCAAGCCCGGACATCCGGCGACTCCCGAAGCCCAGGACATCCGGCCTCCGGCCCGGACATCCGGCGTGGGGCACCCGCACCCACGGCTCTGTGACCAGCACCTGTCCGGACATCCGGCCCGTGCCCCGGACATCCGGCGACTCCCGAAGCCCCGGACATCCGGCGCCTGCCTGCGCGCACGGAAGGGCCCGAGGCCCATGTATCCCTCTCTTTAGCCCCTTTCCACTAGCACTATATAAAGGACCCCTCTCCCTCTTTCTAGGGTTAGCTTAGGTTTAGCGAATACACTTATTGAGCCTAGCTCCATTATCTCCCTTCCCTCTTGGAGTGATTCCCTCCACGTGAGAAGATCCAGAGTGATGCCAAGGCCCCTCTAAGGGAACATCCCCTCGGGATTCAAGACCTCCTCCTCCGGAGCGAGGAGACTACCGTTACGTGTATCCTTTGGTTGTTTGTGGATCGTGATTCTCATGTACGCGGGTGATTCTAGTGGATGTGTGATCGTGGATCGTTCTTGAGTGTTTTCCTCTTGTGATTTCTACCCTCGTGTTCTTCGTGTTCTTCGTGTTCACTAAAAATCCACCTCCAATTCGTGAAAGATCGACGCACACGGGCGTACCCCGTATCGATGATGCGGAGCATCCCACCATCATCCCCATGGACTCTACATCATCGCATCAAGCCACAAAGGGTCCCATGACTAGAGCCCGGGCGCGTGCTATTGAACATGAGGTGACATCTCTCCCATATGATTCCCTCTTTGATGTACATGGAACTTGGATGCTACCTCAATCGGAGATCCTTTGCATGATCAGGTACGATGGGGATGAAGAGGGCCTAGAAGATACTCGTGGTGAAGGACAAGTCCCCATGGGAATGGACGCGTAAACGGAGGCTAGAACATCCTACAGGCCCCGGACATCCGGCCAGGAGCCCGGACATCCGGCCCCTGAAGACTGCACCACCACCAAGGGCCAGCAGCAGGAGCTACAGGCGCCGGACATCCGGCCCCAGCCCGGACATCCGGCCACCACTCCCGGAAATCCGACGACCCAGGACCCGAACCGGGCGAAACACGGCGCCTCCAGCCCGGACATCCGGCGACTCCCGAAGCCCAGGACATCAGGCCTCCGGCCCGGACATCCAGCGTTGGGCACCCACACCCACGGCTCTCTGACCAGCACCTGTCCGGACATCCGGCCCATGCCCCGGACATCCGGCGACTCCCGAAGCCCCGGACATCCGGCGCCTGCCTGCGCGCACGGAAGGGCCCGAGGCCCATGTATCCCTCTCTTTAGCCCCTTTCCACTAGCACTATATAAAGGACCCCTCTCCCTCTTTCTAGGGTTAGCTTAGGTCTAGCGAATACACTTATTGAGCCTAGCTCCATTATCTCCCTTCCCTCGTGGAGTGATTCCCTCTACGTGAGAAGATCCGGAGTGATGCCAAGGCCCCTCTAAGGAACATCCCATCGGGATTCAAGACCTCTTCCTCCGGAGCGAGGAGACTACCGTTACGTGTATCCTTTGGTTGTTTGTGGATCGTGATTCTCATGTACGCGGGTGATTCTAGTGGATGTGTGATCGTGGATCGTTCTTGAGTGTTTTCCTCTTGTGATTTCTACCCCCGTGTTCTTCGTGTTCACTAAAAATCCACCTCCAATTTGTGACAGATCAACGCACACGGGCGTACCCCGTATCGATGATGCGGAGCATCCCACCATCATCCCCATGGACTCTACATCATCGCATCAAGCCACAAAGGGTCCCATGACTAGAGCCCGGGCGCGTGCTATTGAACATGAGGTGACATCTCTCCCATATGATTCCCTCTTTGATGTACATGGAACTTGGATGCTACCTCAATCGGAGATCCTTTGCATGATCAGGTACGATGGGGATAAAGAGGGCCTAGAAGATACTCGTGGTGAAGGACAAGTCCCCATGGGAATGGACGCGTAAACGGAGGCTAGAACATCCTCCAGGCCCTGGACATCCGGCCCCTGGAGACTGCAGCACCACCAAGGGCCAGCAGTAGGAGCTACAGCCGCCGGACATCCGGCCACCACTCCCGGAAATCCGACGACCCAGGACCCGAACCGGGCGAAACACGGCGCCTCCAGCCCGGACATCCGGCCCAAGCCCGGACATCCGGCGACTCTCGAAGCCCAGGACATCCGGCCTCCGGCCCGGACTTTCGGCATGGGGCACCCGCAACCACGGCTCTCTGACCAGCACCTGTCCGGACATCCGGCGACTCCCGAAGCCCCAGACATCCGGCGCCTGCCTGCACGCACGGAAGGGCCCGAGGCCCATGTATCCCTCTCTTTAGCCCCTTTCCACTAGCACTATATAAAGGACCCCTCTCCCTCTTTCTAGGGTTAGCTTAGGTTTATCGAATACACTTATTGAGCCTAGCTCCATTATCTCCCTTCCCTCGTGGAGTGATCCCCTCTACGTGAGAAGATCCGGAGTGATGCCAAGGCCCCTCTAAGGGAACATCCCCTCGGGATTCAAGACCTCCTCCTCCGGAGCGAGGAGACTACCGTTACGTGTATCCTTTGGTTGTTTGTGGATCGTGATTCTCATGTACGCGGGTGATTCTAGTGGATGTGTGATCGTGGATCGTTCTTGAGTGTTTTCCTCTTGTGATTTCTACCCTCGTGTTCTTCGTGTTCTTCGTGATCACTAAAAATCCACCTCCAATTCGTGAAAGATCGACGCACACGGGCGTACCCCATATCGATGATGCGGAGCATCCCACCATCATCCCCATGGACTGGACATCACCGCATCAAGCCACAAAGGGTCCCATGACTAGAGCCCGGGCGCGTGCTATTGAACATGAGGTGACATCTCTCCCATATGATTCCCTCTTTGATGTACATGGAACTTGGATGCTACCTCAATCGGAGATCCTTTGCATGATCAGGTACGATGGGGATGAAGAGGGCCTAGAAGATACTCGTGGTGAAGGACAAGTCCCCATGGGAATGGACGCGCAAACGGAGGCTAGAACATCCACCAGGCCCCGGACATCCGGCCAGGAGCCCGGACATCCGGCCCCTGGAGACTGCACCACCACCAAGGGCGAGCAGCAGGAGCTATAGGCGCCGGACATCCGGCCCCAGCCCGGACATCCGGCCACCACTCCCGGAAATCCGACGACCCAGGACCCAAACCGGGCGAAACACGGCGCCTCCAGCCCGGACATCCGGCCCAAGCCCGGACATCCGGCGACTCCCGAAGCCAAGGACATCCGGCCTCCGGCCCGGACATCCGGCGTGGGGCACCCGCACCCACGGCTCTCTGACCAGCACCTGTCCGGACATCCGGCCCGTGCCCCGGACATCCGGCGACTCCCGAAGCCCCGGACATCCGGCGCCTGCCTGCGCGCACGAAAGGGCCCGAGGCCCATGTATCCCTCTCTTTAGCCCCTTTCCACTAGCACTATATAAAGGACCCCTCTCCCTCTTTCTAGGGTTAGCTTAGGTTTAGCGAATACACCTACTGAGCCTAGCTCCATTATCTCCCTTCCCTCGTGGAGTGATTCCCTCTACGTGAGAAGATCCGGAGTGATGCCAAGGCAACATCCCCTCGGGATTCAAGACCTCCTCCTCCGAAGTGAGGAGACTACCGTTACGTGTATCCTTTGGTTGTTTGTGGATCGTGATTCTCATGTACGCGGGTGATTCTAGTGGATGTGTGATCGTGGATCGTTCTTGAGTGTTTTACTCTTGTGATTTCTACCCTCGTGTTCTTCGTGTTCACTAAAAATCCACCTCCAATTCGTGAAAGATCGACGCACACGGGCGTACCTCGTATCGATGATGCGGAGCATCCCACCATCATCCCCATGGACTCTACATCATCGCATCAAGCCACAAAGGGTCCCATGACTAGAGCCCGGGCGCGTGCTATTGAACATGAGGTGACATCTCTCCCATATGATTCCCTCTTTGATGTACATGGAACTTGGATGCTACCTCAATCGGAGATCCTTTGCATGATCAGGTACGATGGGGATGAAGAGGGCCTAGAAGATACTCGTGGTGAAGGACAAGTCCCCATGGGAATGGACGCGTAAACGGAGGCTAGAACATCCTACAGGCCCCGGACATCCGGCCAGGAGCCCGGACATCCGGCCCCTGAAGACTGCACCACCACCAAGGGCCAGCAGCAGGAGCTACAGGCGCCGGACATCCGGCCCCAGCCCGGACATCCGGCCACCACTCCCGGAAATCCGACGACCCAGGACCCGAACCGGGCGAAACACGGCGCCTCCAGCCCGGACATCCGGCGACTCCCGAAGCCCAGGACATCAGGCCTCCGGCCCGGACATCCAGCGTTGGGCACCCACACCCACGGCTCTCTGACCAGCACCTGTCCGGACATCCGGCCCATGCCCCGGACATCCGGCGACTCCCGAAGCCCCGGACATCCGGCGCCTGCCTGCGCGCACGGAAGGGCCCGAGGCCCATGTATCCCTCTCTTTAGCCCCTTTCCACTAGCACTATATAAAGGACCCCTCTCCCTCTTTCTAGGGTTAGCTTAGGTCTAGCGAATACACTTATTGAGCCTAGCTCCATTATCTCCCTTCCCTCGTGGAGTGATTCCCTCTACGTGAGAAGATCCGGAGTGATGCCAAGGCCCCTCTAAGGAACATCCCATCGGGATTCAAGACCTCTTCCTCCGGAGCGAGGAGACTACCGTTACGTGTATCCTTTGGTTGTTTGTGGATCGTGATTCTCATGTACGCGGGTGATTCTAGTGGATGTGTGATCGTGGATCGTTCTTGAGTGTTTTCCTCTTGTGATTTCTACCCCCGTGTTCTTCGTGTTCACTAAAAATCCACCTCCAATTTGTGACAGATCAACGCACACGGGCGTACCCCGTATCGATGATGCGGAGCATCCCACCATCATCCCCATGGACTCTACATCATCGCATCAAGCCACAAAGGGTCCCATGACTAGAGCCCGGGCGCGTGCTATTGAACATGAGGTGACATCTCTCCCATATGATTCCCTCTTTGATGTACATGGAACTTGGATGCTACCTCAATCGGAGATCCTTTGCATGATCAGGTACGATGGGGATAAAGAGGGCCTAGAAGATACTCGTGGTGAAGGACAAGTCCCCATGGGAATGGACGCGTAAACGGAGGCTAGAACATCCTCCAGGCCCTGGACATCCGGCCCCTGGAGACTGCAGCACCACCAAGGGCCAGCAGTAGGAGCTACAGCCGCCGGACATCCGGCCACCACTCCCGGAAATCCGACGACCCAGGACCCGAACCGGGCGAAACACGGCGCCTCCAGCCCGGACATCCGGCCCAAGCCCGGACATCCGGCGACTCTCGAAGCCCAGGACATCCGGCCTCCGGCCCGGACTTTCGGCATGGGGCACCCGCAACCACGGCTCTCTGACCAGCACCTGTCCGGACATCCGGCGACTCCCGAAGCCCCAGACATCCGGCGCCTGCCTGCACGCACGGAAGGGCCCGAGGCCCATGTATCCCTCTCTTTAGCCCCTTTCCACTAGCACTATATAAAGGACCCCTCTCCCTCTTTCTAGGGTTAGCTTAGGTTTATCGAATACACTTATTGAGCCTAGCTCCATTATCTCCCTTCCCTCGTGGAGTGATCCCCTCTACGTGAGAAGATCCGGAGTGATGCCAAGGCCCCTCTAAGGGAACATCCCCTCGGGATTCAAGACCTCCTCCTCCGGAGCGAGGAGACTACCGTTACGTGTATCCTTTGGTTGTTTGTGGATCGTGATTCTCATGTACGCGGGTGATTCTAGTGGATGTGTGATCGTGGATCGTTCTTGAGTGTTTTCCTCTTGTGATTTCTACCCTCGTGTTCTTCGTGTTCTTCGTGATCACTAAAAATCCACCTCCAATTCGTGAAAGATCGACGCACACGGGCGTACCCCATATCGATGATGCGGAGCATCCCACCATCATCCCCATGGACTGGACATCACCGCATCAAGCCACAAAGGGTCCCATGACTAGAGCCCGGGCGCGTGCTATTGAACATGAGGTGACATCTCTCCCATATGATTCCCTCTTTGATGTACATGGAACTTGGATGCTACCTCAATCGGAGATCCTTTGCATGATCAGGTACGATGGGGATGAAGAGGGCCTAGAAGATACTCGTGGTGAAGGACAAGTCCCCATGGGAATGGACGCGCAAACGGAGGCTAGAACATCCACCAGGCCCCGGACATCCGGCCAGGAGCCCGGACATCCGGCCCCTGGAGACTGCACCACCACCAAGGGCGAGCAGCAGGAGCTATAGGCGCCGGACATCCGGCCCCAGCCCGGACATCCGGCCACCACTCCCGGAAATCCGACGACCCAGGACCCAAACCGGGCGAAACACGGCGCCTCCAGCCCGGACATCCGGCCCAAGCCCGGACATCCGGCGACTCCCGAAGCCAAGGACATCCGGCCTCCGACCCGGACATCCGGCGTGGGGCACCCGCACCCACGGCTCTCTGACCAGCACCTGTCCGGACATCCGGCCCGTGCCCCGGACATCCGGCGACTCCCGAAGCCCCGGACATCCGGCGCCTGCCTGCGCGCACGAAAGGGCCCGAGGCCCATGTATCCCTCTCTTTAGCCCCTTTCCACTAGCACTATATAAAGGACCCCTCTCCCTCTTTCTAGGGTTAGCTTAGGTTTAGCGAATACACCTACTGAGCCTAGCTCCATTATCTCCCTTCCCTCGTGGAGTGATTCCCTCTACGTGAGAAGATCCGGAGTGATGCCAAGGCAACATCCCCTCGGGATTCAAGACCTCCTCCTCCGAAGTGAGGAGACTACCGTTACGTGTATCCTTTGGTTGTTTGTGGATCGTGATTCTCATGTACGCGGGTGATTCTAGTGGATGTGTGATCGTGGATCGTTCTTGAGTGTTTTACTCTTGTGATTTCTACCCTCGTGTTCTTCGTGTTCACTAAAAATCCACCTCCAATTCGTGAAAGATCGACGCACACGGGCGTACCTCGTATCGATGATGCGGAGCATCCCACCATCATCCCCATGGACTCTACATCATCGCATCAAGCCACAAAGGGTCCCATGACTAGAGCCCGGGCGCGTGCTATTGAACATGAGGTGACATCTCTCCCATATGATTCCCTCTTTGATGTACATGGAACTTGGATGCTACCTCAATCAGAGATCCTTTGCATGATCAGGTACGATGGGGATGAAGAGGGCCTAGAAGATACTCGTGGTGAAGCACAAGTCCCCATGGGAATGGACGCGCTAACGGAGGCTAGAACATCCTCTAGGCCCCGGACATCCGGCCCCTGGAGACTGCACCACCACCAAGGGCCAGCAGCAGGAGCTACAGGCGCCGGACATCCGGCCCCAGCCCGGACATCCGGCCACCACTCCCGGAAATCCGACGACCCAGGACCCGAACCAGGCGAAACACGGCGCCTCCAGCCCAGACATCCGGCCCAAGCCCGGACATCCGGCGACTCCCGAAGCCCAGGACATCCAGCCTCCGGCCCGGACATCCGGCGTGGGGCACCCGCACCCACGGCTCTCTGACCAGCACCTGTCCGGACATCCGGCCCGTGCCCCGGACTTCCGGCGACTCCCGAAGCCCCGGACATCCGGCGCCTGCCTGCGCGCACGGAAGGGCCCGAGTCCCATGTATCCCTCTCTTTAGCCTCTTTCCACTAGCACTATATAAAGGACCCCTCTCCCTCTTTATAGGGTTAGCTTACGTTTAGCGAATAGACTTATTGAGCCTAGCTCCATTATCTCCCTTCCCTCGTGGAGTGATTCCCTCCACGTGAGAAGATCCGTAGTGATGCCAAGGCCCCTCTAAGGGAACATCCCCTCGGGATTCAAGACCTCCTCCTCCGGAGCGAGGAGACTACCGTTACGTGTATCCTTTGGTTGTTTGTGGATCGTGATTCTCATGTACGCGGGTGATTCTAGTGGATGTGTGATCGTGGATCGTTCTTGAGTGTTTTCCTCTTGTGATTTCTACCCTCGTGTTCTTCGTGTTCTTCGTGTTCACTAAAAATCCACCTCCAATTCGTGAAAGATCGACGCACACGGGCGTACCCCGTATCGATGATGCGGAGCATCCCACCATCATCCCCATGGACTCTACATCATCGCATCAAGCCACAAAGGGTCCCATGACTAGAGCCCGGGCGCGTGCTATTGAACATGAGGTGACATCTCTCCCATATGATTCCCTCTTTGATGTACATGGAACTTGGATGCTACCTCAATCGGAGATCCTTTGCATGATCAGGTATGATGGGGATGAAGAGGGCCTAGAAGATACTCGTGGTGAAGGACAAGTCCCCATGGGAATGGACGCGCAAACGGAGGCTGGAACATCCTCCATGCCCCGGACATCCGGCCAGGAGCCCGGACATCCGGCCCCTGGAGACTGCACCACCACCAAGGGCCAGCAGCTGGAGCTACAGGCGCCGGATATCTGGCCCCAGCCCGGACATCCGGCCACCACTCCCGGAAATCCGACGACCCTGGACCCGAACCGGGCGAAACATGGCGCCTCCAGCCCGGACATCCAGCGACTCCCGAAGCCCAGGACATCCAGCCTCCGGCCCGGACATCCAGCGTGGGGCACCCGCACCCACGGCTCTCTGACCAGCACCTGTCCGGACATCCGGCCCGTGCCCCGGACATCCGGCGCCTGCCTGCGCGCACGGAAGGGCCCGAGGCCCATGTATCCCTCTCTCTAGCCCCTTTCCACTAGTACTATATAAAGGACCCCTCTCCCTCTTTCTAGGGTTAGCTTAGGTTTAGCGAATACACTTATTGAGCCTAGCTCCATTATCTCCCTTCCCTCGTGGAGTGATTCCCTCTACGTGAGAAGATCCGGAGTGATGCCAAGGCCCCTCTAAGGGAACATCCCCTCGGGATTCAAGACCTCCTCCTCCGGAACGAGGAGACTACCGTTACGTGTATCCTTTGGTTGTTTGTGGATCGTGATTCTCATGTACGCGGGTGATTCTAGTGGATGTGTGATCGTGGCGTTCTTGAGTGTTTTCCTCTTGTGATTTCTACCCTCGTGTTCTTCGTGTTCACTAAAAATCCACCTTCAATTCGTGAAAGATCGACGCACACGGGCGTACCCCGTATCGATGATGCGGAGCATCCCACCTTCATCCCCATGGACTCTACATCATCGCATCAAGCCACAAAGGGTCCAATGACTAGAGCCCGGGCGCGTGCTATTGAACATGAGGTGACATCTCTCCCATATGATTCCCTCTTTGATGTACATGGAACTTGGATGCTACCTCAATCGGAGATCCTTTGCATGATCAGGTACGATGGGGATGAAGAGGGCCTAGAAGATACTCGTGGTGAAGGACAAGTCCCCATGGGAATGGATGCGCAAACGGAGGCTAGAACATCCTCCAGGCCCCGGACATCCGGCCAGGAGCCCGGACATCCGGCCCCTGGAGACTGCACCACCACCAAGGGCCAGCAGCAGGAGCTACAGGCGCCAGACATCCGGCCCCAGCCCGGACATCCGGCCACCACTCCCGGAAATCCGACGACCCAGGACCCGAACCGGGCAAAACACGGCGCCTCCAGCCTGGACATCCGGCCCAAGCCCGGACATCCGGCGACTCCCGAAGCCCAGGACATCCGGCCTCTGGCCCGGACATCCAGCGTGAGGCACCCGCGCGCACGGCTCTCTGACCAGCACCTGTCCGGACATCCGGCCCGTGCCCCGGACATCCGGTGACTCCCGAAGCCCCGGACATCCGGCGCCTGCCTGCGCACACGGAAGGGCCCGAGGCCCATGTATCCCTCTCTCTAGCCCCTTTCCACTAGCACTATATAAAGGACCCCTCTCCCTCTTTCTGGGGTTAGCTTAGGTTTAGCGAATACACTTATTGAGCCTAGCTCCATTATCTTGAAAGCACAACATGCTCCCTTGGTGGTTTTGATAATTCATGACAACATACATTGTCTCTTGGACTAATACTTCTACCTAGTGTATTTCAGATACAAGTCCATGGAGAAAAGGGTTGGCAAAAGACTGTGTGGAGATACCCCAAGATGCAAGGAAATAGGTTGGCAAAGCTTCAAGGAAGAGGACTCTACATTTTACATTTGTGAGGAATCACTTTGAGTCCATAGGAAAGCCAATACTATTAAAAGGGGGTAAGGTTTTGTTGGTGAACAAAATGCTCATACGTGCACAAGTGATAGTCACCAAAAACACCCACAAGCTCTCCCACCAAAGTCTGTCCAAAGCCATATACTCAAAATCGGTGCAACCAGCATTTCCATCCCGGTGCCACCGATTCTCAACCATAGACAGACTCAGCCAAACCGCAGCCACTTCGGTGCAACCGATTCCATTCCGGTGCCACCGAGTTTAGGTTTCCAACTTTCTGTTACGCAAATTGACAATATCGGTACCACCGAGATTGTTCGATCGGCGTCACCGAGAATGTCAATCTGACTGTTGGTCACCTTATCGGTGCAACCGAGTTTCCTATATCGGTCTCACCGAGATTCAAAAGTTGCCACCTTTTGGTCACTTCGGTACCACCGAGATTAACACATCGGTGTCACCGAGTTGGTCATTTTGTGTGTAACGGTTAGATTTTTGGAGATGCCTATATATACCCCTCCACCACCACCTACTCGAAAGAGAAGCACTCAGAACTATTCCATACTTGCCACCATCCAGTTTTCTGAGAGAGAGCCACCTACCCTTGTGTTGAGGTCAAGATCTTCCACTCCAACCATATGGATCTTGATTTCTAGCCTCCCCAAGTTGCTTTCCACCAATCCCATCTCTTCCACCAAGCCAAATCTGTGAGAGAGTGATTGTGTGTTGAGGAGTCTATCATCTTGAAGCACAAGAGCAAGGAGTTCATCGACATTACCGAGCCTATTACCTTTTGGAGGGTGGTGCCTCCTAGATTGGTTAGGTGTCGCTTGGGAGCCTCCTACTTCGTGTTGTGGAGTTGAACCAAGAAGTTTGTAAGGGCAAGGAGATCGCCTACTTCGTGAAGATCTACCCATAGTGAGGCTAGTCCTTCGTGGACGGAAGCCGTTATGGAATAGTCAAGGTTGCTACTTCGTGGACCCTTATGGGTGGAGCCCTCCGTGGACTCTCGCGACCGTTACCCTCCGTGGGTTGAAGACTCCATAAACGTGGACGTAAGATAGCACCACCTATCGGAACCACGGGAAAAATCCTTGCGTCTCCAATTGTGTTTGATCTCCATATCTCTACTCTTTACTTCATGTGCAATGTCTTTACTTTCCGCTGCCATATTTGTTGACATGCATGTGTAGGGCTGTTAGACTTGCTATCTTGCCATGAAATGCTAAAATCTGCCAACCAATTAACTTGGGAAAAGGTTAGGTTTTTAATTTCTGCTTGTAGTCTATTCACCCCCCCTCTAGACACTCTTCTAGTGATCCCTCAATTGGTATCAGAGCTTTGGTATCCATTGCTTCGGTTTAATCACCGAGGAGGAAGATGGATGTGTCTAGTATAGGGAGTTTGAGTTGTAGAGTGCCTATCCTTGATGGAGAGTACTATAGTCAATGGAAAACCTTGATGCTTGAGCTGTTTAATGAATTTCAATTGAGCAAATATGTCAAGTGCCCCTATGTACCTCCCATTGACCCTTTGCATCCCACACACGAAGAGGAAGTTGATATGCTATGCAATCTTAGAACTGTCAATCTCATTGTTAGAGCTTTGCCTAGAAATGTGCTCAATCAAATGAAGAATTTTGTATGTGCTTACACTTTGTGGAATGACTTGGAGAAACGATATCCAAGTTATTCATTGAGTAATCTTGATGAAATTCTTCATAAAACTATTGCCTTCCACAAAATGACGCCTAGTGATCCTAAGTTTGATGATTGTCTATTTGAGCTTAGAGACCTCATGCGTGCTAAAGGAGATGTCACAACTATCAACAATATCATTATAGAAGTCCTTCGCATTCATAAACTTGAACATTGTCATGATCACCATCCTAACGAATCTCTTGTTCTTTATGACGAGGATTTCCCACTTGATGATGACAATGTGGAACATGGCTACTATGATGAAGATGAGCTGTTCGACATCGAGTATGAGAAGATCATGAAGAATCTAAGTCTCATGGCAAACTTCAAGGATTACATGTCCGGAGGAAAAGAGTGGATTCTCGATAGCGGATGTACCGATCATATGACCGGAGATAGAGAAATGTTTGAAGAGATCACACCAAACCATGGACCGCGAAGGTACGTAACGTTTGGAGATAACTCCAAGGGTAAGGTACTTGGTCTTGGTAAGGTGGCCATATCCCATGATAGCTCTATTCAAAATGTTATGCTTGTTGAATCTCTTGGCTACAATCTTCTTTCCGTATCTAGACTTGCCGACTTTGGTTTTAATGTGTTATTCACGAAAGTAGATTGCCAAGTGTTTCGTCAAGATAATCATAAAATGGTCTTTACCGGTATCCGTAGAGGTGATCTATACATTGTTGACTTCACTAAGAGATCCAAACCTCGTACTTGTTTAATTGCTAAATCTTCTAAAGGTTGGCTTTGGCATAGAAGACTAGGACATGTTGGCATGCGTAACTTAGACAAGCTTATCAAAGGTGATCATATACTTGGTGTTAAAGATGTTATCTTTGACAAAGATAGACTTTGTAGTGCTTGTCAAGCCGGAAAGCAAGTAGGTGGAAGTCATCCCGTTAAAAATGTCATGACTACTAGGAGACCACTCGAGTTACTTCATATGGATCTTTTTGGTCCCAATGCTTACAAGAGCCTCGGTGGAAATTCCTATGGTCTAGTTATAGTTGATGATTTTTCCAGATTTACGTGGGTATTCTTTCTTGATGATAAGTCGCAGGTTCAAAAGATCTTCAAGAACTTCGCTCGCAAAGCGCAAAATCAGTTTGAAGTGAAGATCAAGAAGGTTCGGAGCGATAACGGATCGGAGTTCAAGAACACCCATGTAGATACCTTTCTTGATGAAGAAGGTGTCTCTCATGAGTTCTCGGCTACGTACACGCCTCAACAAAATGGAGTTGTTGAGAGGAAGAACCGAACGCTCATTGAGATGGCAAGAACGATGCTTGACGAATACAAGACGCCAAGACACTTTTGGGCAGAAGCCGTGGAAACAGCATGTCATGCCACAAACCGACTTTACTTGCACAAGCTTCTCGATAAAACGGCATACGAGCTACTCACCGGTAACAAACCCCAAGTTGGATACTTTCGGGTATTCGGCTCAAAGTGCTACATTTTTGATAAGCATCGTCGTACTAAATTTGCTCCTAAATCTCATGAAGGATTCCTACTTGGTTACGGATCGAACTCTCACACTTACCGTGTCTACAACAACTTCACTCAAAAAGTTGAAGAGGCGGTAGATGTGAAGTTTGATGAATCTAATAGTTCGCAAGTCGAACAATTGCCAAATGATGTAGGTGATAAGGACCCTTCAGAAGCTATCCAAGACTTGCCCATCGGCAAGATTCGTCCCATGGAGGTGAAGGAAAGTACTTCATCAACTCAAGTGGAAGCCCCTACTTCACGTCAAGGTGAACCACAACATGACATGGAGGCATCCACAAGCGGTACATGACACGATGATGAAGAGGAGGAAGTGCATCATGAAGATCCACCACAACCTCCTTCACCACCACCTCAAGGGAACGACACCTTCAACAACAACGAAGATGAAGGAGATGATGATGAAGAAGAAGCTCCACCATCCAACAATCGGAAGCTGACCCGAGTTCGAGCACAAGTGACCAAGAACCATCCCCTAAACCAAATCTTTGGTGATATACAAACAGGGAGAATCACTCGCTCTAAAACTCGCCTAGCTAACTTTTGTGAGCATTACTCTTTCATCTCTAGCATTGAGCCCTTGAAGGTAGAACAAGCTCTAGAAGATGCTGATTGGGTGAACGCGATGCATGAAGAGCTTCACAACTTCGAGAGGAACGAAGTGTGGACACTCGTGGAGAAGCCCGAGGATGAGCACAACATCATCGGAACCAAATGGGTGTTTCGGAACAAGCAAGATGAAGACGGTCAAGTCGTGCGCAACAAGGCTCGTCTCGTAGCCCAAGGATATACTCAAGTCGAAGGTATGGACTACGGTGAGACCTATGCACCCGTCGCTAGACTTGAAGCTATTCGCATTCTTCTTGCTTATGCTAATCACCATGATATCACGCTTTATCAAATGGACATTAAAAGTGCCTTTCTAAATGGTGAAATCAAAGAAGAGGTTTATGTTAAGCAACCACCTGGTTTTGTGAATCCTAAGAAACCTAATCATGTTTATAAGCTTCGTAAAGCTCTTTATGGTCTTAAGCAAGCCCCTCGTGCTTGGTACAAATGCTTAACGAAGTTTCTCATTGAAAAAGGTTTTGAAATTGGTAAAATTGATGCAACCTTGTTCACTAAGAGAGTTAATGGTGAATTATTTGTGTGCCAAATCTATGTGGATGATATTATCTTTGGTTCCACTAACCCTCAATTTAGTGAAAGATTTGGAAGGCTGGTGTCCGAGAAGTATGAGATGTCCATGATGTGTGAGCTGAAATTCTTTCTTGGCTTGCAAATCAAGCAATCAAGAGAAGGAACTTTCATCTCTCAAACTAAGTATACCAAGGACTTGATCAAGAAGTTCAACATGCAAGAGTGCAAAGGTATGAAAACTCCCATGCCTACTAGTGGACATGTTGACCTCACCAAGGAGGATGAACCGGTTGATCAAAAGGTTTATCGATCTATGATTGGTTCATTGCTATATCTATGTGCTTCTCGTCCCGATATCATGCTTAGTGTTTGCATGTGTGCTAGATATCAAGCTGCACCTAAAGAGTGTCATCTTTCGGCTGTGAAACGTATTGTGAGATATTTGATACAAACACCAAACTTTGGCATTTGGTATCCCAAAGGATCTTCCTTTAACCTTGTTGGCTATTCCGATTCGGATTATGCCGGTGACAAGGTTGATAGAAAATCCACCTCGGGTACTTGTCAATTTTTGGGTAGATCTCTTGTATCTTGGTCCTCCAAGAAACAAAACTCGGTATCTTTATCTACTGCCGAAGCTGAGTATATTGCTGCTGGATCTTGTTGTGCACAATTGTTATGGATGACGCAAACGCTTAAGGATTACGGAATCCATGTTAGAAATGTTCCATTACTTTGTGACAATGAAAGTGCTATTAAAATTGGTCATAATCCTGTGCAACATTCTCGAACTAAACATATTCAAGTTCGACATCATTTCATTCGTGATCATGTTGCCAAAGGAGATATTGATCTTAAGCATGTTCGCACTAACAAGCAATTGGCCGATATCTTCACTAAGCCACTTGATGAGAAAACGTTTTGTCACTTGAGGAGTGAGTTGAACATCATTGATGCTTCAAACTTGAGCTAGACTCACTCGGTTGCATGCAAGGGCATGAGCTTTCTTGATATTTCCATGTATCTTAACATGTCATATTATACCATGGAATTCTATGCTCCCTTGTATTGCATCTAACATTTTGTAGGTACTTGGAAGATTTTCATTCAACAAGATTGCCATCAACTCCAATCATAAGCAATCTAGTCATGACCAAGTATCCACAACCCCTCTTGATGATGGAAGGAAGAAGACATCAAAACATATCCTTGACACATATTCATATTTCACATTTGGTATCGTGTCATATCATGTTCTTCCTTGCTTGACTAACCTTTGTAGGTGACAAGTGTACTAAAACGAGAAGGATTGCTCCCAACTCAAGATGATCTTCATCAACCTCGAGCATCCTCAACAAGTTCACCTACAAGCTACGTCATCAACATCACTCAAAGGTATGTACTCATATCCTTGAAAAGGCTTTGCTCCAAGTCATGAGCTAAAGCAACTCAAGTGATATGAAGACATTAAAATGCTTAATCGAAAAATGGTAACCCCATTTTGAGCTTAACGTAGAGTATGACCTATGATCAAGTATTCTTTCTTGGCTCCTATGTCAATATACTCTAATATAGGTGACCTAGTCACCGCCCATCATCTAGTTAAGAATCTTGTGTGGTTCATTCTCTTTTTGCAAGATTTCTTGGAACCACTCAAATCTTCTCTAGTTGATGTCTCTTTATAAAATCATTTGCATTCCCTTATTTTCTTTTGATTCTCCGAAATCAGAAACTTGGTCCTTTATTCTGTTTCTGCCTCGGTGCCACCGATACAAACATCTCGGTTCTACCGAATTTGCAGATAAGCTACACCTCAAGATTTCGGTATCACCGATTAGTTCGTCTCGGAACCACCGATTTGCATCCTGTCTCATTTGTGTTCATATTTGCAATTCTGTGTTTCCTTAGTGATCTTTCTTGTAATGATTATGTTACTTCGATGATCCCTTCAGTACCTTAAAAAAAGAAAAAAAAAAGAAAAAAAATCTTCGGGGGAGAATAACAAAGCTAAACTCAGGGGGAGTAATCTCTTATTCAAGGATCCCTGACTCAAAGGAGGAGAAGTCTTACAAACTCTCAGAGGAAGAAGGGAGAGAAATTCTTTTCAATGATTCCCTCAGTTTACATTTCAATGACCCTTGTTCTCAAGGATCCCTGTTTAGTCAATGATCCCTGTATCTTTTCCTGTGTTTGACCTTTTTGGAAATTAATGCCAAAGGGGGAGAAATATACAAAGCTTCATGCTAAAGGGAGAGATACATGCTTATGCAAAGGGGAGATATAATCAAGGAGGAGAGGAGAATATCAAGCCGTTACCTATTTAGACAAGGGGAGAACACCAAAGCAGGGGGAGAAAACTTTGTTTGCACCAAATGTATTTCATATTGACCTTTCTCACCTTATCCAATCCCAATATCTACATGCTGAGATTCAGGGGGAGAGGATGAACTACCTTTCATATCTAAGGGAAGAAAATTCTAATGATCTTGGAGACATATAAATCTTAATGATTACTATCTTCTATATGTTCTCCATATCTTGGTACTTTTGAGTTCTATTGCCTTTGATTGGTAGAATACTCTTGTGTTTCCTAACATTGTTTTCTCAAGTGTGTTTCTACTACTAGAATGCTCAAGAACTCAAGGTAAGTATATGCACCATACCCTTGATCAAGATGATCTCTTGCTTCTTGCACATATTGTTTGCAAGAGTGAAGTCTTGAACAAGGATACATCTCATTCATATATATTTGATGCATATAGCCAAGATATACATGACTTATTATATCCCTTCATCCATATGTGTGTCCATGCATTCCAAAGCAACTATCCTTTAAAGGACTGCACACATTTAGGGGGAGCAAGTCTAAGTCATGTGTCTCTCAAAGTCTTCATTATAACCATGCATGATGAGGACATCTATACTATGACTCCATCTCTACCTCATGAACAACCTGTTGCTACAAAGAAGATGTCCAATGATGAAATCAGGATTGGACCCATTACAAGAGCTCGTGCTAAACTACTAGAACAACAGGTGAATTCTCTCTTAGTTGATAATGCTATTTATTTTAATGAGAGCTTTATACTGCCTAAATCCTTGTGTGTGTGTGTCATTAGGTACATTGGAGAGGAAGGCATAGCACAAGGGAGCAAGGAGGAGAGCAAGGAGGCAGTGCAGCTGGGCAGGGAGGAGGACCCTGCAGTTTCCAGGGCGGTAGTACCGCCCCACACCAGCGGTAGTACCGCCCAGTGCTACCGTACTCAGTACCGCTTACCAAAATAGTTCTGGCATCCAAGCGACCTAACCGGTACTAGAGCGGTACTTAAGCGGTAGTACCGCTTGGAGCGGTAGTACCTCATGCTATAAGCGGTACTACCGTGCTGCCTGCGCGCAGGCTTTTGGGCTGACGGCCCGTGTACCCCTTCCAACTATCTTAGGATATAAATACCCTTCCTTAGGGTTAGTTAGAGGCAGACCACGTTTTGATTAAACCTCTTTTCAGATTGAATTGCTTTAAGCATTCCTCTGTAATCAATATTCCTGTTTGATTCGATAAGGAGTATTCTACCTTCACCACTTTGTTGCGATCTGGTGTTTATCTTACTGCAAGATTCAAGTGTCTTCTGCTGTTCCATTGGGAATTGGTAGATTGCAAACCGCTTCGTGGTCGGCGGCTACGTGCGCAAGTGTGTGAAGTTGCGAATATCGAATAGGGTTGAGAACTGTTGCATTGGCAACGGGGGAACAGCCAGAGATTCGTCAGCGTCCCACAAGTTATCATCGACCTACATCGAGCTCAACGAGAAGATCGGGACACCCCTTATCAATGCATATCTTTATTTGAAGCTTTGATTGTATGTTGTCATCAATTACCAAAAAGGGGGAGATTGAAAGCACAACATGCTCCCTTGGTGGTTTTGATAATTCATGACAACATACATTGTCTCTTGGACTAATACTTCTACCTAGTGTATTTCAGATACAAGTCCATGGAGAAAAGGGTTGGCAAAAGACTGTGTGGAGATACCCCAAGATGCAAGGAAATAGGTTGGCAAAGCTTCAAGGAAGAGGACTCTACATTTTACATTTGTGAGAAATCACTTTGAGTCCATAGGAAAGCCAATACTATTAGAAGGGGGTAAGGTTTTGTTGGTGAACAAAATGCTCATACGTGCACAAGTGATAGTCACCAAAAACACCCACAAGCTCTCCCACCAAAGTCTGTCCAAAGCCATATACTCAAAATCGGTGCAACCAGCATTTCCATCCCGGTGCCACCGATTCTCATCCATAGACAGACTCAGCCAAACCCTAGCCACTTCGGTGCAACCGATTCCATTCCGGTGCCACCGAGTTTAGGTTGCCAACTTTCTGTTACGCAAATTCATAATATCGGTACCACCGAGATTGTTGGATCGGCATCACCGAGAATGTCAATCTGACCGTTGGTCACCTTATCGGTGCAACCGAGTTTCCTATATCGGTCTCACCGAGATTCAAAAGTAGCCACCTTTTGGTCACTTCGGTACCACCGAGATTAACACATCGGTGTCACCGAGTTGGTCATTTTGTGTGTAACGGTTAGATTTTTGGAGATGCCTATATATACCCCTCCACCACCACCTACTCGAAAGAGAAGCACTCAGAACTATTCCATACTTGCCCCATCCAGTTTTCTGAGAGAGAGCCACCTACCCTTGTGTTGAGGTCCAGATCTTCCACTCCAACCATATGGATCTTGATTTCTAGCCTCCCCAAGTTGCTTTCCACCAATCCCATCTCTTCCACCAAGCCAAATCTATGAGAGAGTGATTGTGTGTTGAGGAGTCTATCATCTTGAAGCACAAGAGCAAGGAGTTCATCGACATTACCGAGCCTATTACATTTTGGAGGGTGGTGCCTCCAAGATTGGTTAGGTGTCGCTTGGGAGCCTCCTACTTCGTGTTGTGGAGTTGAACCAAGAAGTTTGTAAGGGCAAGGAGATCGCCTACTTCGTGAAGATCTACCCATAGTGAGGCTAGTCCTTCGTGGACGGAAGCCGTTATGGAATAGTCAAGGTTGCTACTTCGTGGACCCTTATGGGTGGAGCCCTCCGTGGACTCTCGTGACCGTTACCCTCCGTGGGTTGAAGACTCCATAAATGTAGACTCCATAAACTTGCTATCTTGCCATGAAATGCTAAAATCTGCCACCCAATTAACTTGGGAAAAGGTTAGGTTTTTAATTTCTGCTTGTTCACCCCCCCTCTAGACACTGTTCTAGTGATCCCTCATATCTCCCTTCCCTCGTGGAGTGATTCCCTCTACGTGAGAAGATCCGGAGTGGTGACATCCGGCGTGGGGCACCCGCACCCATGGCTCTCTGACCAGCACCTGTCCGGACATCAGGCCCGTGCCCCGGACATCCGGCGACTCCCGAAGCCCCGGACATCCGGCGCCTACCTGCGCGCACGGAAGGGCCCGAGGCCCATGTATCCCTCTCTCTAGCCCCTTTCCACTAGCACTATATAAAGGACCCCTCTCCCTTTTTTTGGGGTTAGCTTAGGTTTAGCGAATACACTTATTGAGCCTAGCTCCATTATCTCCCTTCCCTCGTGGAGTGATTCCCTCTACGTGAGAAGATCCGGAGTGATGCCAAGGCCCCTCTAAGGGAACATCCCCTCGGGATTCAAGACCTCCACCTCCGGAGCGAGGAGACTACCGTTACGTGTATCCTTTGGTTGTTTGTGGATCGTGATTCTCATGTACTCGGGTGATTCTAGTGGATGTGTGATCGTGGATCGTTCTTGAGTGTTTTCATCTTGTGATTTCTTCCCTCGTGTTCTTCGTGTTCACTAACAAATCCACCTCCAATTCGTGAAAGATCGACGCACACGGGCGTACCCCGTATCGATGATGCGGAGCATCCCACCATCATCCCCATGGACTCTACATCATCGCATCAAGCCACAAAGGGTCCCATGACTAGAACCCGAGCACGTGCTATTGAACATGAGGTGACATCTCTCCTATATGATTCCCTCTTTGATGTACATGGAACTTGGATGCTACCTCAATCGGAGATCCTTTGCATGATCAGGTACGATGGGGATGAAGAGGGCCTAGAAGATACTCGTGGTGAAGGACAAGTCTCCATGGGATGGACGCGCAAACGGAGGCTAGAACATCCTCCAGGCCCCGGACATCCGGCCAGGAGCCCGGACATCCGGCCCCTGGAGACTGCACCACCACCAAGGGCCAGCAGCAGGAGCTACACGCGCCGGACATCCGTCCCCAGCCCGGACATCCGGCACCGCCCCGGACATCCGGCCACCACTCCCAGAAATCCGGCGACCCAGGACCCGAACCGGGCGAAACACGGCGCCTCCAGCCCGGACATCCGGCCCAAGCCCGGACATCCGGCGACTCCCGAAGCCCAGGACATCCGGCCTCCGGCTCGGACATCCGGCGTGGGGCACCCGCACCCACGGCTCTGTGACCAGCACCTGTCCGGGCATCCGGCCCGTGCCTCGGACATCCGGCGACTCCCAAAGCACTTGACATCCAGTGCCTGCCTGCGCGCACGGAAGGGCCCGAGGCCCATGTATCCCTCTCTCTAGCCCCTTTCCACTAGCACTATATAAAGGACCCCTCTCCCTCTTTCTGGGGTTAGCTTACGTTTAGCGAATACACTTATTGAGCCTAGCTCCATTATCTCCCTTCCCTCGTGGAGTGATTCCCTCTATGTGAGAAGATCCGGACTGATGCCAAGGCCCCTCTAAGGGAAGATCCCCTCGGGATTCAAGACCTCCTCCTCCGGAGCGAGGAGACTACCGTTACATGTATCCATTTTTTGTTTGTGGATCGTGATTCTCATGTACTCGGGTGATTCTAGTGGATGTGTGATCGTGGATCGGTCTTGAGTGTTTTCCTATTGTGATTTCTACCCACATGCTCTTCGTGTTCTTCGTGTTCACTAACAAATCCACCTCCAATTCGTGAAAGATCGATGCACACGGGCGTACCCCGTATGGATGATGCGGAGCATCCCACCATCATCCCCATGGACTCTACATCATCGCATCAAGCCACAAAGGGTCCCATGACTAGAGCCCGGGCGCGTGCTATTGAACATGAGGTGACATATCTCACATATGATTCCCTCTTTGATGTACATGGAACTTGGATGCTACCTCAATAGGAGATCCTTTGCATGATCAGGTACGACGGGGATGAAGCGGGCCTAGAAGATACTCGTGGTGAAGGACAAGTCCCCATGGGAATGGACGCGCAAACGGAGGCTAGAACATCCTCCAGGCCCCGGACATCCGTCCAGGAGCCCGGACATCCGGCCCCTGGAGACTGCACCACCACCAAGGGCCAGCAGCAGGAGCTACACGCGCCGGACATCCGGCCCCAGCCCGGACATCCGGCACCGCCCCGGACATCCGGCCCCAGCCCGGACATCCGGCACCGCCCCGGACATCCGGCCCCAGCCCGGACATTCGGCACCGCCCCGGACATCCGGCCACCACTCCCGGAAATCCGGCGACCCAGGACCCGAACCGGGCGAAACACGGCGCCTCCAGCCCGGACATCCGGCCCAAGCCCGGACATCCGGCGACTCCCGAATCCCAGGACATCCGGCCTCCGGCTCGGACATCCGGCGTGGGGCACCCGCACCCACGGCTCTGTGACCAGCACCTGTCCGGGCATCCGGCCCGTGCCTCGGACATCAGGCGACTCCCGAAGCACTTGACATCCAGCGCCTGCCTGCGCGCACGGAAGGGCCCGAGGCCCATGTATCCCTCTCTCTAGCCCCTTTCCACTAGCACTATATAAAGGACCCCTCTCCCTCTTTCTGGGGTTAGCTTACGTTTAGCGAATACACTTATTGAGCCTAGCTCCATTATCTCCCTTCCCTCGTGGAGTGATTCCCTCTACGTGAGAAGATCCGGACTGATGCCAAGGCCCCTCTAAGGGAAGATCCCCTCGGGATTCAAGACCTCCTCCTCCGGAGCGAGGAGACTACCGTTACGTGTATCCTTTTTTTGTTTGTGTATCGTGATCCTCATGTACTCGGGTGATTCTAGTGGATGTGTGATCGTGGATCGGTCTTGAGTGTTTTCCTATTGTGATTTCTACCCACGTGCTCTTCGTGTTCACTAACAAATCCACCTCCAATTCGTGAAAGATCGACGCACACGGGCGTACCCCGTATCGATGATGCGGAGCATCCCACCATCATCCCCATGGACTCTACATCATCGCATCAAGCCACAAAGGGTCCCATGACTAGAGCCCGGGCGCGTGCTATTGAACATGAGGTGACATCTCTCCTATATGATTCCCTCTTTGATGTACAAGGAACTTGGATGCTACCTCAATCGGAGATCCTTTGCATGATCAGGTCCGATGGGGATGAAGAGGGCCTAGAAGATACTCGTGGTGAAGGACAAGTCTCCATGGGAATGGACGCGCAAACGGAGGCTAGAACATTCTCCAGGCCCCGGACATCCGGCCAGGAGCCCGGACATCCGGCCCCTGGAGACTGCACCACCACCAAGGGCCAGCAGCAGGAGCTACAGGCGCCGGACATCCGGCCCCAGCCCGGACATCCGGCACCGCCCCGGACATCCGGCCACCACTCCCGGAAATCCGGCGACATAGGACCCGAACCGGGCGAAACACGGCGCCTCCAGCCCGGACATCCGGCCCAAGCCCGGACATCCTGCGACTCCCGAAGCCCAGGACATCCGGCCTACGGCCTGGACATCCGGCGTGGGGCACTCGCACCCACGGCTCTCTGACCAGCACCTGTCCGGACATCCGGCCCGTGCCCCGGACATCCGGCGACTCCCGAAGCCCCGGACATCCGGTGCCTGCCTGCGTGCACGGAAGGGCCCGAGGCCCATGTATCCCTCTCTCTAGCCCCTTTCCACTAGCAATAAAGGACCCCTCTCCCTCTTTCTGGGGTTAGCTTAGGTTTAGCGAATACACTTATTGAGCCTAGCTCCATTATCTCCCTTCCCTCGTGGAGTGATTCTCTCTACGTGAGAAGATCCAGAGTGATGCCAAGGCCCCTCTAAGGGAAGATCCCCTAGGGATTCAAGACCTCCTCCTCCGGAGCGAGGAGACTACCGTTACGTGTATCCTTTGGTTGTTTGTGGATCGTGATGCTGATGTACTCGGGTGATTCTAGTGGATGTGTGATCGTAGCTCGTTCTTGTGTGTGTTTCCTCTTGTGATTTCTACCCTCGTGTTCTTCGTGTTCACTAACAAATCCACCTCCAATTCCTGAAAGATCGACGCACACGGGCGTACCCCGTATCGTTGATGCGGAGCATCCCAGCATCATCCCCATGGACTCTACATCATCGCATCAAGCCACAAAGGGTCCCATGACTAGAGCCCGGGCGCGTGCTATTGAACATGAGGTGACATCTCTCCTATATGATTCTCTCTTTGATGTACATGGAACTTGGATGCTACCTCAATCGGAGATCCTTTGCATGATCAGGTACGATGGGGATGAAGAGGGCCTAAAAGATACTCATGGTGAAGGACAAGTCCCCATGGGAATGGACGCGTAACCGGAGGCTAGAACATCCTCCAGGCCCTGGACATCCGGCCAGGAGCCCGGACATCCGGCCCCTGGAGAATGCACCACCACCAAGGGCGAGCAGCAGGAGCTACAGGCGCCGGACATCCGGCCCCAGCCCGGACATCCGGCACCGCCCCGGATATCCGGCCACCACTCCCGGAAATCCGGCGACCCAGGACCCGAACCGGGCGGAACACGGCGCCTCCTGCCCGGACATCTGGCCCAAGCCTGGACATTTGGCGACTCCCGAAGCCCAGGACATCCGGCCTCCGGCCAGGACATCCGGCGTGGGGCACCCGCACCCACGGCTCTCTGACCAGCACCTGTCCGGACATCCGGCCCGTGCCGCGGACATCCGGTGACTCCCGAAGCCCCGGACATCCGGCGCCTGTCTGCGCGCACGGAAGGGCCCGAGGCCCATGTATCCCTCTCTCTAGCCCCTTTCCACTAGCACTATATAAAGGACCCCTCTTCCTCTTTCTGGGGTTAGCTTAGGTTTAGCGAATACACTTATTGAGCCTAGCTCCATTATCTCCCTTCCCTCGTGGAGTGATTCCGTCTACGTGAGAAGATCCAGAGTGATGCCAAGGCCCCTCTAAGGGAAGATCCCCTCGGGATTCAAGACCTCCTCCTCCGGAGCGAGGAGACTACCGTTACGTGTATCCTTTGGTTGTTTCTGGATCGTGATTCTCATGTACTCGGGTGATTCTAGTGGATGTGTGATCGTGGATTGTTCTTGAGTATTTTCCTCTTGTGATTTCTACCCTCGTGTTCTTCGTGTTCTTCGTGTTCACTAACAAATCCACCTCCAATTCGTGAAAGATCGACGCACACGGGCGTACCCCATATCGATGATGCGGAGCATCCCACCATCATCCCCATGGACTCTACATCATCGCATCAAGCCACAAAGGGTCCCATGACTAGAGCCCGGGCGCGTGCTATTGAACATGAGGTGACATATCTCACATATGATTCCCTCTTTGATGTACATGGAACTTGGATGCTACCTCAATAGGAGATCCTTTGCATGATCAGGTACGATGGGGATGAAGCGGGCCTAGAAGATACTCGTGGTGAAGGACAAGTCCCCATGGGAATGGACGCGCAAACGGAGGCTAGAACATCCTCCAGGCCCCGGACATCCGGCCAGGAGCCCGGACATCCGGCCCCTGGAGACTGCACCACCACCAAGGGCCAGCAGCAGGAGCTACAGGCGCCGGACATCCGGCACCGCCCCGGACATCCGGCCACCACTCCCGGAAATCCGGCGACATAGGACCCGAACCGGGCGAAACACGGCGCCTCCAGCCCGGACATCCGGCCCAAGCCCGGACATCCGGCGACTCCCGAAGCCCAGGACATCCGGCCTACGGCCTGGACATCCGGCGTGGGGCACCCGCACCCATGGCTCTCTGACCAGCACCTGTCCGGACATCCGGCCCGTGCCCCGGACATCCGGCGACTCCCGAAGCCCTGGACATCCTGTGCCTGCCTGCGTGCACGGAAGGGCCCGAGGCCCATGTATCCCTCTCTCTAGCCCCTTTCCACTAGCAATAAAGGACCCCTCTCCCTCTTTCTGGGGTTAGCTTAGGTTTAGCGAATACACTTATTGAGCCTAGCTCCATTATCTCCCTTCCCTCGTGGAGTGATTCTCTCTACGTGAGAAGATCCAGAGTGATGCCAAGGCCCCTCTAAGGGAAGATCCCCTAGGGATTCAAGACCTCCTCCTCCGGAGCGAGGAGACTACCGTTACGTGTATCCTTTGGTTGTTTGTGGATCGTGATGCTGATGTACTCGGGTGATTCTAGTGGATGTGTGATCGTAGCTCGTTCTTGTGTGTGTTTCCTCTTGTGATTTCTACCCTCGTGTTCTTCGTGTTCACTAACAAATCCACCTCGAATTCCTGAAAGATCGACGCACACGGGCGTACCCCGTATCGTTGATGCGGAGCATCCCACCATCATCCCCATGGACTCTACATCATCGCATCAAGCCACAAAGGGTCCCATGACTAGAGCCCGGGCGCGTGCTATTGAACATGAGGTGACATCTCTCCTATATGATTCTCTCTTTGATGTACATGGAACTTGGATGCTACCTCAATCGGAGATCCTTTGCATGATCAGGTACGATGGGGATGAAGAGGGCCTAAAAGATACTCATGGTGAAGGACAAGTCCCCATGGGAATGGACGCGTAAACGGAGGCTAGAACATCCTCCAGGCCCTGGACATCCGGCCAGGAGCCCGGACATCCGGCCCCTGGAGAATGCACCACCACCAAGGGCGAGCAGCAGGAGCTACAGGCGCCGGACATCCGGCCCCAGCCCGGACATCCGGCACCGCCCCGGATATCCGGCCATCACTCCCGGAAATCCGGCGACCCAGGACCCGAACCGGGCGGAACACGGCGCCTCCTGCCCGGACATCTGGCCCAAGCCTGGACATTTGGCGACTCCCGAAGCCCAGGACATCCGGCCTCCGGCCAGGACATCCGGCGTGGGGCACCCGCACCCACGGCTCTCTGACCAGCACCTGTCCGGACATCCGGCCCGTGCCGCGGACATCCGGTGACTCCCGAAGCCCCGGACATCCGGCGCCTGTCTGCGCGCACGGAAGGGCCCGAGGCCCATGTATCCCTCTCTCTAGCCCCTTTCCACTAGCACTATATAAAGGACCCCTCTTCCTCTTTCTGGGGTTAGCTTAGGTTTAGCGAATACACTTATTGAGCCTAGCTCCATTATCTCCCTTCCCTCGTGGAGTGATTCCGTCTACGTGAGAAGATCCAGAGTGATGCCAAGGCCCCTCTAAGGGAAGATCCCCTCGGGATTCAAGACCTCCTCCTCCGGAGCGAGGAGACTACCGTTACGTGTATCCTTTGGTTGTTTCTGGATCGTGATTCTCATGTACTCGGGTGATTCTAGTGGATGTGTGATCGTGGATTGTTCTTGAGTATTTTCCTCTTGTGATTTCTACCCTCGTGTTCTTCGTGTTCTTCGTGTTCACTAACAAATCCACCTCCAATTCGTGAAAGATCGACGCACACGGGCGTACCCCATATCGATGATGCGGAGCATCCCACCATCATCCCCATGGACTCTACATCATCGCATCAAGCCACAAAGGGTCCCATGACTAGAGCCCGGGCGCGTGCTATTGAACATGAGGTGACATATCTCACATATGATTCCCTCTTTGATGTACATGGAACTTGGATGCTACCTCAATAGGAGATCCTTTGCATGATCAGGTACGATGGGGATGAAGCGGGCCTAGAAGATACTCGTGGTGAAGGACAAGTCCCCATGGGAATGGACGCGCAAACGGAGGCTAGAACATCCTCCAGGCCCCGGACATCCGGCCAGGAGCCCGGACATCCGGCCCCTGGAGACTGCACCACCACCAAGGGCCAGCAGCAGGAGCTACAGGCGCCGGACATCCGGCACCGCCCCGGACATCCGGCCACCACTCCCGGAAATCCGGCGACATAGGACCCGAACCGGGCGAAACACGGCGCCTCCAGCCCGGACATCCGGCCCAAGCCCGGACATCCGGCGACTCCCGAAGCCCAGGACATCCGGCCTACGGCCTGGACATCCGGCGTGGGGCACCCGCACCCACGGCTCTCTGACCAGCACCTGTCCGGACATCCGGCCCGTGCCCCGGACATCCGGCGACTCCCGAAGCCCTGGACATCCTGTGCCTGCCTGCGTGCACGGAAGGGCCCGAGGCCCATGTATCCCTCTCTCTAGCCCCTTTCCACTAGCAATAAAGGACCCCTCTCCCTCTTTCTGGGGTTAGCTTAGGTTTAGCGAATACACTTATTGAGCCTAGCTCCATTATCTCCCTTCCCTCGTGGAGTGATTCTCTCTACGTGAGAAGATCCAGAGTGATGCCAAGGCCCCTCTAAGGGAAGATCCCCTAGGGATTCAAGACCTCCTCCTCCGGAGCGAGGAGACTACCGTTACGTGTATCCTTTGGTTGTTTGTGGATCGTGATGCTGATGTACTCGGGTGATTCTAGTGGATGTGTGATCGTAGCTCGTTCTTGTGTGTGTTTCCTCTTGTGATTTCTACCCTCGTGTTCTTCGTGTTCACTAACAAATCCACCTCGAATTCCTGAAAGATCGACGCACACGGGCGTACCCCGTATCGTTGATGCGGAGCATCCCACCATCATCCCCATGGACTCTACATCATCGCATCAAGCCACAAAGGGTCCCATGACTAGAGCCCGGGCGCGTGCTATTGAACATGAGGTGACATCTCTCCTATATGATTCTCTCTTTGATGTACATGGAACTTGGATGCTACCTCAATCGGAGATCCTTTGCATGATCAGGTACGATGGGGATGAAGAGGGCCTAAAAGATACTCATGGTGAAGGACAAGTTCCCATGGGAATGGACGCGTAAACGGAGGCTAGAACATCCTCCAGGCCCTGGACATCCGGCCAGGAGCCCGGACATCCGGCCCCTGGAGAATGCACCACCACCAAGGGCGAGCAGCAGGAGCTACAGGCGCCGGACATCCGGCCCCAGCCCGGACATCCGGCACCGCCCCGGATATCCGGCCACCACTCCCGGAAATCCGGCGACCCAGGACCCGAACCGGGCGGAACACGGCGCCTCCTGCCCGGACATCTGGCCCAAGCCTGGACATTTGGCGACTCCCGAAGCCCAGGACATCCGGCCTCCGGCCAGGACATCCGGCGTGGGGCACCCGCACCCACGGCTCTCTGACCAGCACCTGTCCGGACATCCGGCCCGTGCCGCGGACATCCGGTGACTCCCGAAGCCCCGGACATCCGGCGCCTGTCTGCGCGCACGGAAGGGCCCGAGGCCCATGTATCCCTCTCTCTAGCCCCTTTCCACTAGCACTATATAAAGGACCCCTCTTCCTCTTTCTGGGGTTAGCTTAGGTTTAGCGAATACACTTATTGAGCCTAGCTCCATTATCTCCCTTCCCTCGTGGAGTGATTCCGTCTACGTGAGAAGATCCAGAGTGATGCCAAGGCCCCTCTAAGGGAAGATCCCCTCGGGATTCAAGACCTCCTCCTCCGGAGCGAGGAGACTACCGTTACGTGTATCCTTTGGTTGTTTCTGGATCGTGATTCTCATGTACTCGGGTGATTCTAGTGGATGTGTGATCGTGGATTGTTCTTGAGTATTTTCCTCTTGTGATTTCTACCCTCGTGTTCTTCGTGTTCTTCGTGTTCACTAACAAATCCACCTCCAATTCGTGAAAGATCGACGCACACGGGCGTACCCCATATCGATGATGCGGAGCATCCCACCATCATCCCCATGGACTCTACATCATCGCATCAAGCCACAAAGGGTCCCATGACTAGAGCCCGGGCGCGTGCTATTGAACATGAGGTGACATATCTCACATATGATTCCCTCTTTGATGTACATGGAACTTGGATGCTACCTCAATAGGAGATCCTTTGCATGATCAGGTACGATGGGGATGAAGCGGGCCTAGAAGATACTCGTGGTGAAGGACAAGTCCCCATGGGAATGGACGCGCAAACGGAGGCTAGAACATCCTCCAGGCCCCGTGTTGGAAATATGCCCTAGAGGCAATAATAAATTGGTTATTATTATATTTCCTTGTTCATGATAATCGTTTATTATCCATGCTATAATTGTATTGATTGGAAACTCAAATACATGTGTGGGTACATAGACAACACTGTGTCCCTAGTAAGCCTCTAGTTGACTAGCTCGTTGATCAAAGATGGTTAAGGTTTCCTAGCCATTGACATGAGATGTCATTTGATAACGGGATCACATCATTAGGAGAATGATGTGATGGACAAGACCCAAACTGTAAACGTAGCATTTGATCGTGTCAGTTTATTGCTATTGTTTTCTGCATGTCAAGTATCTGTTCCTTTGACCATGAGATCATGCAACTTACTGACACCGGAGGAATACCTTGTGTGTATCAAACGTCGCAACGTAACTGGGTGACTATAAAGGTGCTCTACAGATATCTCCGAGGGTGTCTGTTGGGTTGGCATGGATCAAGACTGGGATTTGTTACTCCGTATGACGGAGAGGTATCTCAGGGCCCACTCGGTAATACAACATCACAATGAGCCTTGCAAGCAATGTGACTAAAGTGTTAGCCACGAGATCTTGTATTACGGAACGAGTAAAGAGACTTGCCGGTAACGAGATTGAACTAGGTATAGTGATACCGACGATCGAATCTCGGGCAAGTAACATACCGAAGAACAAAGGGAACAGCATACGGGATTAACTGAATCCTTGACATAGAGGTTCGACCGATAAAGATCTTCGTAGAATATGTAGGAGCCAATATGGGCATCCAGGTCCCGCTATTGGTTATTGGCCGTAGAGGTGTCTCGGTCATGTCTACATAGTTCTCGAACCCGCAGGGTCTACACACTTAACGTTTGGTGACGATTAGTATAATTGAGTTATTATGTTGGTGACCGAAAGTTGTTCGGAGTCCCGGATAAGATCCCGGACATGACGAGGATCTCCGGAATAGTCCGGAGGTAAAGATTGATATATGTGATAATAGTGTTTTGATCTCTGGAAGGGTTCCGGAATTCACCGGAAGGGGGTTCCGGATGTTTACCGAAGTGTTCGGGTGCAGCAACACTTTATATGAGCCAAAGGGATAAAGCCCACAAGGTATTGGAAAGTGCAAAAGTAGTTTTGCTGCCGCGTAAGCGGTACTACCGCTTGTTGAAGCGGTACTACCGCCCGAGCGGTACTACCGCTTGTGTGAAGCGGTACTACCGCCCAAGCGGTACTACCGCTTGTGTGAAGCGGTACTACCGCTTGTGCGCGGCTGTGCACGGTTCGGCCGGGATCCGAGTTGGACTCTTTCCCTGCGGGCCAAACCGACCTTGTGCGGGCAAAACCGACCTAGAGGAGGCTTTTACTCCAAGTTTAGACCCCAAGGCTCAACATATAAATAGAGGGGCAGGGCTAGCACACCGGACACATCAGGATTTCCCAAGCCGTGTGCCGGCAACCCTAGCCCTCTAGTTCCTCCGTCATAATCTCCGTAGCGCTTGGCGAAGCCCTGCAGAGATTGTTCCTCACCACCATCACCACGCCGTCGTGCTGCTGGAACTCAACCACTACTTCACCATCGCTCGCTGGATCGAGGAGGTGAAGGCGTCATCAAGCCGTACGTGTGTTGAACGCGGAGGTGCCGTCCGTTCGGCACTAGATCGGAAGGATCGTGATTGGATCGCGGGACGCTCGGCGATTTGGATCGCGAAGACGTTCGACTACATCAACCGCGTTTATTAACGCTTCCGCTTAGCGATCTACAAGGGTATGTAGATTCACTCTCCCTCTCGTAGATGCTCATCACCATGGATAGATCTTATGTGTGCGTAGGAAAAATTTTGTTTCCCATGCAACGTTCCCCAACAGTGGCATCATGAGCTAGGTCTATGCGTAGATGAGATCTCGAGTAGAACACAAACGAGTTGTGGGCGTGGGTGTATACATATTGCTTGCCGTTACTAGTTGATACTTGATTCAGCGGCATTGTGAGATGAAGCGGCCCGGACCGACATTACGCGTACGCTTACGCGAGACTGGTTTTACCGCTGCGTGCACTTGTTGCATAAAGGTGACTGGCGGGTGTCTGTCTCTCTCACTTTAGTTGAATCGGTTCAATGAAGAGGGTTCTTTTAGAAGATCAAAAAGCAATCACTACACCACGTTGTGGTTTTGCGTAGGTAAGAACGGTTCTTGCAAACCCGTAGCAGCCACGTAAAATTTGCAACAACAATTAGAGGACGTCTAACTTGTTTTTGCAGGGTATGTTGTGATGTGATATGGCCAATTACATGATGAGATATATGTGATGTATGAGATGATCATGTTTTGTATAGAATATCACGACTTGCATGTCGATGAGTACGGCAACTGGCAGGAGCCATAGAGTTGTCTTTAATTATTGTATGACCTGCGTGTCAATCATTAAGCGCTATGTAATGCTTTACTTTATCGCTAAACGTTAGCTATAGTCGTGGAAGCAACAGTCAGCGCGACAACCTTATGGCGACACGTTGATGGAGATCAAGATGATGGAGATCATGGTGTCATGCCGGTGACGATGGAGATCATGCCGGTGCTTTGGAGATGGAGATCAAAAGCACAAGTTCATGGCCATATCATGTCACTTATGATTTGCATGTGATGTTAATCCTTTTATGCATCTTATTTTGCTTAGGACGACGGTAGCATTATAAGGTGATCCCTCACTTAAATTTCAAGATAAATTGTGTTCTCCCCAAGTGTGCACCGTTGCGAAAGTTCGTCGTTTCGAGACACGCCGTGATGATCGGGTGTGATAGACTCTACGTTCGCATACAACGGGTGTAAGCCATGTTACACGTGCGGAACACTCGGGTTAAACTTGACGAGCCTAGCATGTACAGACATGGCCTCGGAACACAAGAGACCGAAAGGTCGAACATGAGTCATATAGTAGATATGATCAACATGAAGATGTTCACCATTGAAACCACCTCAACTCACGTGATGATCGGACTTGAGTTGGTGGATTTGGATCATGTTACACTCGAATGACCGGAGGGATGTCAATTTGAGTGGGAGTTTTTAAGTAATATGATTAACTAAACTCATTATCTAAAGAACAATAGTCTAAGTTGTCTTTGCAATATTCATGTTGTAGATCATGGCTCGCGCAGTAGCACCCCTGAATTTTAATGCGTTCCTAGAGAAAGCTAAGTTGAAAGATGATGGAAGTAACTTTGTGGACTGGGCCCGTAATCTAAGGATTATCCTTACGGCTTCCCAGAAAGCTTATGTCCTTGATGCACCGCTTGGTGATCCACCCGCTCCAGTTGAGTCTCTAGACGTTGTGAACGCCTGGCAGGCTCGTTCTGATGATTACTCAATAGTTCAATGTGCAATGTTGTATGGCTTAGAACCGGGACTTCAAAGACGTTTTGAACGTCATGGAGCATATGAGATGTTCCAGGAGTTGAAGTTTATCTTTCAGAAGAATGCCCGGATCGAGAGATATGAGATCTCCGATAAGTTCTATGCTTGCAAGATGGAGGAGAACGGATCTATCAGTGATCACGTGCTCAGAATGTCTGGGTACTCCACCCGTCTGGCTGAGTTAGGGATGCCCCTTCCGCCAGAGGCTGTCACTGACAGAGTTCTTCAATCATTGCCACCTAGCTACAAGAGCTTCGTGTTGAACTATAACATGCACGGGATGAACAAGTCAGTCGCCGAGCTGTTTGCGATGCTGAAAGCCGCTGAGTCTGAAATTCAGAAGGAGCATCAAGTGTTGATGGTCAATAAAACCACTAGTTTCAAGAAAAATGGCAAGGGTAAGAAGGGTAACTCCAAGAAGAGTGGCAAAGCAGTTGCTCCTCTCGTGAAGAAACCCAAGGCTGGACCCAAACCAGAAACTGTGTGTTTTCATTGCAAGGGAACTGGACACTGGAAGCGGAACTGCCCCAAGTATTTGGCTGACAAGAAGGCGGCCAACAACAAACAAGGTATATATGATATACATGTTATTGATGTGTACCTTACCAACTCTCGTTGTAGTGCCTGGGTATTTGATACCGGTGCGGTTGCTCATATTTGCAACTCAAAACAGGAACTGCGGAATAGACGGAGGCTGGCAAAGGACGAAGTGACGATGCGCGTGGGAAATGGTTCCAAGGTTGATGTGATCACCGTCGGCACGCTCGCTCTTCGATTACCATCGGGATTAGTGATGAACCTGAATAATTGTTATTTAGTGCCTGCGTTAAGCATGAACATTATATCTGGATCTTGTTTATTGCGAGACGGTTACTCATTTAAATCAGAGAATAATGGTTGTTCTATTTATATGAGTAATATCTTTTATGGTCATGCACCCGATGTGAGGGGTTTATTCTTATTGAATCTCGATAGTAATGATACACATGTTCATAACATTGATGCCAAAAGATGTAGAATTGATAATGATAATACCACTTTCTTGTGGCACTGCCGTTTAGGTCATATTGGCGTAAAACGCATGAAGAAGCTCCATGCTGATGGACTTTTGGAGTCACTTGATTTTGAATCACTTGACACATGTGAGCCATGCCTCATGGGCAAGATGACTAAAACGCCGTTCTCTGGAACAATGGAACGGGTAAGTGACTTATTGGAAATCATACATACTGATGTGTGCGGTCCGATGAGTATTGAGGCGCGCGGTGGTTATCGTTACTTTCTCACCTTCACTGATGACTTAAGTAGATATGGGTATATTTACTTAATGAAACACAAGTCTGAAACATTTGAAAAGTTCAAACAATTTCAGAGTGAAGTTGAGAATCATCGTAACAAGAAGATTAAATTCCTACGATCTGATCGAGGAGGAGAATATCTGAGTTATGAGTTTGGCAGTCACTTAAGACAGTGTGGAATTGTTTCACAATTAACACCGCCTGGAACACCACAGCGTAATGGTGTGTCCGAACGTCGTAATCGAACCTTATTGGATATGGTGCGATCTATGATGTCTCTTGCCGATTTGCCACTATCGTTTTGGGGTTATGCATTAGAGACAGCTGCATTCACTTTAAATAGGGCACCATCGAAATCCGTTGAGACGACGCCATATGAACTTTGGTTTGGCAAGAAGCCAAAGCTGTCGTTTCTTAAAGTTTGGGGATGTGATGCTTATGTCAAAAAGCTTCAGCCTGAAAAGCTGGAACCCAAAGCGGAGAAATGCGTCTTCATAGGATACCCAAAAGAGACAGTTGGGTATACCCTCTACCTCAGATCCGAAGGCAAAGTGTTTGTCGCTAAAAACGGAACATTTCTTGAGAAAGAGTTTCTCTCGAAAGAATTGAGTGGGAGGAAGATAGAACTTGATGAGGTTGTTGAACCTTTACTTCAACCTGAGAGTAGCGCAGCGCAGAAAGTTGTTTCTGTGGAGCCTACATTAGCTGAAGAGGAAGTTAATGATGATGATCATGAAGCTTTGGATCAAGTTGCTATCGAACCTCGTAGGTCGACAAGGACGTGTACTGCTCCTGAGTGGTACGGCAACCCTGTCTTAGAGGTCATGTTGTTAAACAACGATGAACCTACGAGCTATGGAGAAGCGATGATGGGCTCGGATTCCGAGAAGTGGTTAGAGGCCATGAAATCCGAGATGGGATCCATGTATGAAAACAAAGTATGGACTTTGGAAGTATTACCTGAAGGGCGTAAGGCCATTCAGAACAAATGGATCTTTAAGAGGAAGACGGACGCGGACGGTAATGTCACCGTCTATAAAGCTCGACTTGTGGCAAAGGGTTTTTCACAAGTTCAAGGAATTGACTACGATGAGACCTTCTCACCCGTAGCGATGCTTAAGTCCGTCAGAATCGTGTTAGCAATAGCTGCCTTTTTCGATTATGAAATTTGGCAGATGGATGTCAAAACAGCGTTCCTTAACGGTTACCTTAAGGAAGAGTTGTATATGATGCAACCAGAAGGTTTTGTCGATCCAGAGAATGCTGACAAAGTTTGCAAACTCCAGCGATCCATTTATGGACTGGTGCAAGCATCTCGGAGTTGGAATCTTCGTTTTGATGAGGTGATCAAAGCGTTCGAGTTTATACAAGTTTACGGAGAAGCTTGTATTTACAAGAAAGTGAGTGGGAGCTCTATAGCGTTTCTAATATTATATGTGGATGACATATTGCTGATTGGAAACAATATAGAAATGCTGGAAAGCGTAAAGGAATATTTGAACAAGAGTTTTTCAATGAAGGACCTAGGAGAAGCTGCTTTCATATTAGGCATCAAGATCTATAGAGATAGATCAAGACGCTTAATAGGACTTTCACAAAGCACATACCTTGATAAGATTTTGAAGAAGTTCAAAATGGATCAGTCCAAGAAGGGGTTCTTGCCTGTTTTGCAAGGTGTGAAGTTGAGTAAGACTCAATGCCCAGTGACTGCAGAAGATAGAGAAAAGATGAGTGTCATCCCCTATGCTTCAGCCATAGGCTCTATCATGTATGCAATGCTGTGCACAAGACCCGATGTCAGCCTTGCCATAAGTATGGTCGGAAGGTTTCAAGGTGATCCAGGAATGGAACACTGGACGGCGGTCAAGAATATCCTGAAGTACCTGAAAAGGACTAAGGACATGTTTCTCGTTTATGGAGGTGATCAAGAGCTCGTCGTAAAGGGTTACGTCGATGCAAGCTTTGACACTGATCCGGATGACTCTAAGTCGCAAACCGGATACGTATTTATTCTTAATGGGGGTGCGGTTAGCTGGTGCAGTTCCAAGCAAAGCGTGGTAGCTGATTCTACATGCGAAGCGGAGTACATCACAGCCTCGGAGGCGGCAAAGGAAGGTGTCTGGATGAAGGAGTTCATGACAGATCTTGGAGTAGTGCCTAGTGCGCTTAACCCAATGACTCTGTTTTGTGATAATACTGGTGCCATTGCTCTAGCCAAGGAACCAAGATTTCACAAGAGGACCAGACACATAAAGCGACGTTTCAATTCCATCCGCGATTACATCAAGGAGGACGACATAAATATTTGCAAAGTACACACGGATCTAAATGTTGCAGATCCGATGACTAAACCTCTTCCAAGGGCTAAACATGAACAACACCAGAACTGCATGGGTGTTCGATTCATTACAATGTAAATCACATAGTGATGTGAACTAGATTATTGACTCTAGTGCAAGTGGGAGACTGTTGGAAATATGCCCTAGAGGCAATAATAAATTGGTTATTATTATATTTCCTTGTTCATGATAATCGTTTATTATCCATGCTATAATTGTATTGATTGGAAACTCAAATACATGTGTGGGTACATAGACAACACTGTGTCCCTAGTAAGCCTCTAGTTGACTAGCTCGTTGATCAAAGATGGTTAAGGTTTCCTAGCCATTGACATGAGATGTCATTTGATAACGGGATCACATCATTAGGAGAATGATGTGATGGACAAGACCCAAACTGTAAACGTAGCATTTGATCGTGTCAGTTTATTGCTATTGTTTTCTGCATGTCAAGTATCTGTTCCTTTGACCATGAGATCATGCAACTTACTGACACCGGAGGAATACCTTGTGTGTATCAAACGTCGCAACGTAACTGGGTGACTATAAAGGTGCTCTACAGATATCTCCGAGGGTGTCTGTTGGGTTGGCATGGATCAAGACTGGGATTTGTTACTCCGTATGACGGAGAGGTATCTCAGGGCCCACTCGGTAATACAACATCACAATGAGCCTTGCAAGCAATGTGACTAAAGTGTTAGCCACGAGATCTTGTATTACGGAACGAGTAAAGAGACTTGCCGGTAACGAGATTGAACTAGGTATAGTGATACCGACGATCGAATCTCGGGCAAGTAACATACCGAAGAACAAAGGGAACAGCATACGGGATTAACTGAATCCTTGACATAGAGGTTCGACCGATAAAGATCTTCGTAGAATATGTAGGAGCCAATATGGGCATCCAGGTCCCGCTATTGGTTATTGGCCGTAGAGGTGTCTCGGTCATGTCTACATAGTTCTCGAACCCGCAGGGTCTACACACTTAACGTTTGGTGACGATTAGTATAATTGAGTTATTATGTTGGTGACCGAAAGTTGTTCGGAGTCCCGGATAAGATCCCGGACATGACGAGGATCTCCGGAATAGTCCGGAGGTAAAGATTGATATATGTGATAATAGTGTTTTGATCTCTGGAAGGGTTCCGGAATTCACCGGAAGGGGGTTCCGGATGTTTACCGAAGTGTTCGGGTGCAGCAACACTTTATATGAGCCAAAGGGATAAAGCCCACAAGGTATTGGAAAGTGCAAAAGTAGTTTTGCTGCCGCGTAAGCGGTACTACCGCTTGTTGAAGCGGTACTACCGCCCGAGCGGTACTACCGCTTGTGTGAAGCGGTACTACCGCCCAAGCGGTACTACCGCTTGTGTGAAGCGGTACTACCGCTTGTGCGCGGCTGTGCACGGTTCGGCCGGGATCCGAGTTGGACTCTTTCCCTGCGGGCCAAACCGACCTTGTGCGGGCAAAACCGACCTAGAGGAGGCTTTTACTCCAAGTTTAGACCCCAAGGCTCAACATATAAATAGAGGGGCAGGGCTAGCACACCGGACACATCAGGATTTCCCAAGCCGTGTGCCGGCAACCCTAGCCCTCTAGTTCCTCCGTCATAATCTCCGTAGCGCTTGGCGAAGCCCTGCAGAGATTGTTCCTCACCACCATCACCACGCCGTCGTGCTGCTGGAACTCAACCACTACTTCACCATCGCTCGCTGGATCGAGGAGGTGAAGGCGTCATCAAGCCGTACGTGTGTTGAACGCGGAGGTGCCGTCCGTTCGGCACTAGATCGGAAGGATCGTGATTGGATCGCGGGACGCTCGGCGATTTGGATCGCGAAGACGTTCGACTACATCAACCGCGTTTATTAACGCTTCCGCTTAGCGATCTACAAGGGTATGTAGATTCACTCTCCCTCTCGTAGATGCTCATCACCATGGATAGATCTTATGTGTGCGTAGGAAAATTTTTGTTTCCCATGCAACGTTCCCCAACAGTGGCATCATGAGCTAGGTCTATGCGTAGATGAGATCTCGAGTAGAACACAAACGAGTTGTGGGCGTGGGTGTATACATATTGCTTGCCGTTACTAGTTGATACTTGATTCAGCGGCATTGTGAGATGAAGCGGCCCGGACCGACATTACGCGTACGCTTACGCGAGACTGGTTTTACCGCTGCGTGCACTTGTTGCATAAAGGTGACTGGCGGGTGTCTGTCTCTCTCACTTTAGTTGAATCGGTTCAATGAAGAGGGTTCTTTTAGAAGATCAAAAAGCAATCACTACACCACGTTGTGGTTTTGCGTAGGTAAGAACGGTTCTTGCAAACCCGTAGCAGCCACGTAAAATTTGCAACAACAATTAGAGGACGTCTAACTTGTTTTTGCAGGGTATGTTGTGATGTGATATGGCCAATTACATGATGAGATATATGTGATGTATGAGATGATCATGTTTTGTATAGAATATCACGACTTGCATGTCGATGAGTACGGCAACTGGCAGGAGCCATAGAGTTGTCTTTAATTATTGTATGACCTGCGTGTCAATCATTAAGCGCTATGTAATGCTTTACTTTATCGCTAAACGTTAGCTATAGTCGTGGAAGCAACAGTCAGCGCGACAACCTTATGGCGACACGTTGATGGAGATCAAGATGATGGAGATCATGGTGTCATGCCGGTGACGATGGAGATCATGCCGGTGCTTTGGAGATGGAGATCAAAAGCACAAGTTCATGGCCATATCATGTCACTTATGATTTGCATGTGATGTTAATCCTTTTATGCATCTTATTTTGCTTAGGACGACGGTAGCATTATAAGGTGATCCCTCACTTAAATTTCAAGATAAATTGTGTTCTCCCCAAGTGTGCACCGTTGCGAAAGTTCGTCGTTTCGAGACACGCCGTGATGATCGGGTGTGATAGACTCTACGTTCGCATACAACGGGTGTAAGCCATGTTACACGTGCGGAACACTCGGGTTAAACTTGACGAGCCTAGCATGTACAGACATGGCCTCGGAACACAAGAGACCGAAAGGTCGAACATGAGTCATATAGTAGATATGATCAACATGAAGATGTTCACCATTGAAACCACCTCAACTCACGTGATGATCGGACTTGAGTTGGTGGATTTGGATCATGTTACACTCGAATGACCGGAGGGATGTCAATTTGAGTGGGAGTTTTTAAGTAATATGATTAACTAAACTCATTATCTAAAGAACAATAGTCTAAGTTGTCTTTGCAATATTCATGTTGTAGATCATGGCTCGCGCAGTAGCACCCCTGAATTTTAATGCGTTCCTAGAGAAAGCTAAGTTGAAAGATGATGGAAGTAACTTTGTGGACTGGGCCCGTAATCTAAGGATTATCCTTACGGCTTCCCAGAAAGCTTATGTCCTTGATGCACCGCTTGGTGATCCACCCGCTCCAGTTGAGTCTCTAGACGTTGTGAACGCCTGGCAGGCTCGTTCTGATGATTACTCAATAGTTCAATGTGCAATGTTGTATGGCTTAGAACCGGGACTTCAAAGACGTTTTGAACGTCATGGAGCATATGAGATGTTCCAGGAGTTGAAGTTTATCTTTCAGAAGAATGCCCGGATCGAGAGATATGAGATCTCCGATAAGTTCTATGCTTGCAAGATGGAGGAGAACGGATCTATCAGTGATCACGTGCTCAGAATGTCTGGGTACTCCACCCGTCTGGCTGAGTTAGGGATGCCCCTTCCGCCAGAGGCTGTCACTGACAGAGTTCTTCAATCATTGCCACCTAGCTACAAGAGCTTCGTGTTGAACTATAACATGCACGGGATGAACAAGTCAGTCGCCGAGCTGTTTGCGATGCTGAAAGCCGCTGAGTCTGAAATTCAGAAGGAGCATCAAGTGTTGATGGTCAATAAAACCACTAGTTTCAAGAAAAATGGCAAGGGTAAGAAGGGTAACTCCAAGAAGAGTGGCAAAGCAGTTGCTCCTCTCGTGAAGAAACCCAAGGCTGGACCCAAACCAGAAACTGTGTGTTTTCATTGCAAGGGAACTGGACACTGGACGCGCAAACGGAGGCTAGAACATCCTCTAGGCCCCGGACATCCGGCCAGGAGCCCGGACATCCGGCCCCTGGAGACTGCACCACCACCAAGGGCCAGCAGCAGGAGCTACAGGCGCCGGACATCCGGCACCGCCCCGGACATCCGGCCACCACTCCCGGAAATCCGGCGACATAGGACCCGAACCGGGCGAAACACGGCGCCTCCAGCCCGGACATCCGGCCCAAGCCCGGACATCCGGCGACTCCCGAAGCCCAGGACATCCGGCCTACGGCCTGGACATCCCGCGTGGGGCACCCGCACCCACGGCTCTCTGACCAGCACCTGTCCGGACATCCGGCCCGTGCCGCGGACATCCGGCGACTCCCGAAGCCCCGGACATCCGGTGCCTGCCTGCGTGCACGGAAGGGCCCGAGGCCCATGTATCCCTCTCTCTAGCCCCTTTCCACTAGCAATAAAGGACCCCTCTCCCTCTTTCTGGGGTTAGCTTAGGTTTAGCGAATACACTTATTGAGCCTAGCTCCATTATCTCCCTTCCCTCGTGGAGTGATTCTCTCTACGTGAGAAGATCCAGAGTGATGCCAAGGCCCCTCTAAGGGAAGATCCCCTAGGGATTCAAGACCTCCTCCTCCGGAGCGAGGAGACTACCGTTACGTGTATCCTTTGGTTGTTTGTGGATCGTGATGCTGATGTACTCGGGTGATTCTAGTGGATGTGTGATCGTAGCTCGTTCTTGTGTGTGTTTCCTCTTGTGATTTCTACCCTCGTGTTCTTCGTGTTCACTAACAAATCCACCTCCAATTCCTGAAAGATCGACGCACACGGGCGTACCCCGTATCATTCATGCGGAGCATCCCACCATCATCCCCATGGACTCTACATCATCGCATCAAGCCACAAAGGGTCCCATGACTAGAGCCCGGGCGCGTGCTATTGAACATGAGGTGACATCTCTCCTATATGATTCTCTCTTTGATGTACATGGAACTTGGATGCTACGTCAATCGGAGATCCTTTGCATGATCAGGTACGATGGGGATGAAGAGGGCCTAAAAGATACTCATGGTGAAGGACAAGTCCCCATGGGAATGGACGCGTAAACGGAGGCTAGAACATCCTCCAGGCCCTGGACATCCGGCCAGGAGCCCGGACATCCGGCCCCTGGAGAATGCACCACCACCAAGGGCGAGCAGCAGGAGCTACAGGCGCCGGACATCCGGCCCCAGCCCGGACATCCGGCACCGCCCCGGATATCCGGCCACCACTCCCGGAAATCCGGCGACCCAGGACCCGAACCGGGCGGAACACGGCGCCTCCTGCCCGGACATCTGGCCCAAGCCTGGACATTTGGCGACTCCCGAAGCCCAGGACATCCGGCCTCCGGCCAGGACATCCGGCGTGGGGCACCCGCACCCACGGCTCTCTGACCAGCACCTGTCCGGACATCCGGCCCGTGCCGCGGACATCCGGTGACTCTCGAAGCCCCGGACATCCGGCGCCTGTCTGCGCGCACGGAAGGGCCCGAGGCCCATGTATCCCTCTCTCTAGCCCCTTTCCACTAGCACTATATAAAGGACCCCTCTTCCTCTTTCTGGGGTTAGCTTAGGTTTAGCGAATACACTTATTGAGCCTAGCTCCATTATCTCCCTTCCCTCATGGAGTGATTCCGTCTACGTGAGAAGATCCAGAGTGAGGCCAAGGCCCCTCTAAGGGAAGATCCCCTCGGGATTCAAGACCTCCTCCTCCGGAGCGAGGAGACTACCGTTACGTGTATCCTTTGGTTGTTTCTGGATCGTGATTCTCATGTACTCGGGTGATTCTAGTGGATGTGTGATCGTGGATTGTTCTTGAGTATTTTCCTCTTGTGATTTCTACCCTCGTGTTCTTCGTGTTCTTCGTGTTCACTAACAAATCCACCTCCAATTCGTGAAAGATCGACGCACACGGGCGTACCCCATATCGATGATGCGGAGCATCCCACCATCATCCCCATGGACTCTACATCATCGCATCAAGCCACAAAGGGTCCCATGACTAGAGCCCGGGCGCGTGCTATTGAAAATGAGGTGACATATCTCACATATGATTCCCTCTTTGATGTACATGGAACTTGGATGCTACCTCAATAGGAGATCCTTTGCATGATCAGGTACGATGGGGATGAAGCGGGCCTAGAAGATACTCGTGGTGAAGGACAAGTCCCCATGGGAATGGACGCGCAAACGGAGGCTAGAACATCCTCCAGGCCCCGGACATCCGGCCAGGAGCCCGGACATCCGGCCCCTGGAGACTGCACCACCACCAAGGGCCAGCAGCAGGAGCTACACGCGCCGGACATCCGGCCCCAGCCCGGACATCCGGCACCTCCCCGGACATCTGGCCACCACTCTCGGAAATCCGGCGACCCAGGACCCGAACCGGGCGAAACACGGCGCCTCCAGCCCGGACATCCGGCCCCAGCCCGGACATCCGGCGACTCCCGAAGCCCAGGACATCCGGCCTACGGCCTGGACATCCGGCGTGGGGCACCCGCACCCACGGCTCTGTGACCAGCACCTGTCCGGGCATCCGGCCCGTGCCTCGGACATCCGGCGACTCCCGAAGCCCTTGACATCTAGCGCCTGCCTGCGCGCACGGAAGGGCCCGAGGCCCATGTATCCCTCTCTCTAGCCCCTTTCCACTAGCACTATATAAAGGACCCCTCTCCCTCTTTCTGGGGTTAGCTTAGGTTTAGCGAATACACTTATTGAGCCTAGCTCCATTATCTCCCTTCCCTCGTGGAGTGATTCCCTCTACGTGAGAAGATCCGGACTGATGCCAAGGCCCCTCTAAGGGAAGATCCCCTCGTGATTCAAGACCTCCTCCTCCGGAGCGAGGAGACTACCGTTACGTGTATCCTTTTTTTGTTTGTGGATCGTGATTCTCATGTACTCGGGTGATTCTAGTGGATGTGTGATCGTGGATCGGTCTTGAGTGTTTTCCTATTGTGATTTCTACCCACATGCTCTTCGTGTTCTTCGTGTTCACTAACAAATCCACCTCCAATTCGTGAAAGATCGATGCACACGGGCGTACCCCGTATGGATGATGCTGAGCATCCCACCATCATCCCCATGGACTCTACATCATCGCATCAAGCCACAAAGGGTCCCATGACTATAGCCCGGGCGCGTGCTATTGAACATGAGGTGACATATCTCACATATGATTCCCTCTTTGATGTACATGGAACTTGGATGCTACCTCAATAGGAGATCCTTTGCATGATCAGGTACGATGGGGATGAAGCGGGCCTAGAAGATACTCGTGGTGAAGGACAAGTCCCCATGGGAATGGACGCGCAAACGGAGGCTAGAACATCCTCCAGGCCCCGGACATCCGTCCAGGAGCCCGGATATCCGGCCCCTGGAGACTGCACCACCACCAAGGGCCAGCAGCAGGAGCTACACGCGCCGGACATCCGGCCCCAGCCCGGACATCCGGCACCGCCCCGGACATCCGGCCACCACTCCCGGAAATCCGGCGACCCAGGACCCGAACCGGGCGAAACACGGCGCCTCCAGCCCGGACATCCGGCCCAAGCCCGGACATCCGGCGACTCCCGAAGCCCAGGACATCCGGCCTACGGCCTGGACATCCGGCGTTGGGCACCCGCACCCACGGCTCTCTGACCAGCACCTGTCCGGGCATCCGGCCCGTGCCTCAGACATCAGGCGACTCCCGAAGCACTTGACATCCAGCGCCTGCCTGCGCGCACGGAAGGGCCCGAGGCCCATGTATCCCTCTCTCTAGCCCCTTTCCACTAGCACTATATAAAGGACCCCTCTCCCTTTTTCTGGGGTTAGATTACGTTTAGCGAATACACTTATTGAGCCTAGCTCCATTATCTCCCTTCCCTCATGGAGTGATTCCCTCTACGTGAGAAGATCCGGACTGATGCCAAGGCCCCTCTAAGGGAAGATCCCCTCGGGATTCAAGACCTCCTCCTCCGGAGCGAGGAGACTACCGTTACGTGTATCCTTTTTTTGTTTGTGTATCGTGATTCTCATGTACTCGGGTGATTCTAGTGGATGTGTGATCGTGGATCGGTCTTGAGTGTTTTCCTATTGTGATTTCTACCCACGTGCTCTTCGTGTTCACTAACAAATCCACCTCCAATTCGTGAAAGATCGACGCACAAGGGCGTACCCCGTATCGATGATGCGGAGCATCCCACCATCATCCCCATGGACTCTACATCATCGCATCAAGCCACAAAGGGTCCCATGACTAGAGCCCGGGCGCGTGCTATTGAACATGAGGTGACATCTCTCCTATATGATTCCCTCTTTGATGTACAAGGAACTTGGATGCTACCTCAATCGGAGATCCTTTGCATGATCAGGTCCGATGGGGATGAAGAGGGCCTAGAAGATACTCGTGGTGAGTCTCCATGGGAATGGACGCGCAAACGGAGGCTAGAACATCCTCCAGGCCCCGGACATCCGGCCAGGAGCCCGGACATCCGGCCCCTGGAGACTGCACCACCACCAAGGGCCAGCAGTAGGAGCTACAGGCGCCGGACATCCGGCCCCAGCCCGGACATCCGGCACCGCCCCGGACATTCGGCCACCACTCCCGGAAATCCGGCGACATAGGACCCGAACCGGGCGAAACACGGCGCCTCCAGCCCGGACATCCGGCCCAAGCCCGGACATCCGGCGACTCCCGAAGCCCAGGACATCCGGCCTACGGCCTGGACATCCGGCGTGGGGCACCCGCACCCACGGCTCTCTGACCAGCACCTGTCCGGACATCCGGCCCGTGCCCCGGACATCCGGCGACTCCCGAAGCCCCGGACATCCGGTGCCTGCCTGCGTGCACGGAAGGGCCCGAGGCCCATGTATCCCTCTCTCTAGCCCCTTTCCACTAGCAATAAAGGACCCCTCTCCCTCTTTCTGGGGTTAGCTTAGGTTTAGCGAATACACTTATTGAGCCTAGCTCCATTATCTCCCTTCCCTCGTGGAGTGATTCTCTCTACGTGAGAAGATCCAGAGTGATGCCAAGGCCCCTCTAAGGGAAGATCCCCTAGGGATTCAAGACCTCCTCCTCCGGAGCGAGGAGACTACCGTTACGTGTATCCTTTGGTTGTTTGTGGATCGTGATGCTGATGTACTCGGGTGATTCTAGTGGATGTGTGATCGTAGCTCGTTCTTGTGTGTGTTTCCTCTTGTGATTTCTACCCTCGTGTTCTTCGTGTTCACTAACAAATCCACCTCCAATTCCTGAAAGATCGACGCACACGGGCGTACCCCGTATCGTTCATGCGGAGCATCCCACCATCATCCCCAAGGACTCTACATCATCGCATCAAGCCACAAAGGGTCCCATGACTAGAGCCCGGGCGCGTGCTATTGAACATGAGGTGACATCTCTCCTATATGATTCTCTCTTTGATGTACATGGAACTTGGATGCTACCTCAATCGGAGATCCTTTGCATGATCAGGTACGATGGGGATGAAGAGGGCCTAAAAGATACTCATGGTGAAGGACAAGTCCCCATGGGAATGGACGCGTAAATGGAGGCTAGAACATCCTCCAGGCCCTGGACATCCGGCCAGGAGCCCGGACATCCGGCCCCTGGAGAATGCACCACCACCAAGGGCGAGCAGCAGGAGCTACAGGCGCCGGACATCCGGCCCCAGCCCGGACATCCGGCACCGCCCCGGATATCCGGCCACCACTCCCGGAAATCCGGCGACCCAGGACCCGAACCGGGCGGAACACGGCGCCTCCTGCCCGGACATCTGGCCCAAGCCTGGACATTTGGCGACTCCCGAAGCCCAGGACATCCGGCCTCCGGCCAGGACATCCGGCGTGGGGCACCCGCACCCACGGCTCTCTGACCAGCACCTGTCCGGACATCCGGCCCGTGCCGCGGACATCCGGTGACTCCCGAAGCCCCGGACATCCGGCGCCTGTCTGCGCGCACGGAAGGGCCCGAGGCCCATGTATCCCTCTCTCTAGCCCCTTTCCACTAGCACTATATAAAGGACCCCTCTTCCTCTTTCTGGGGTTAGCTTAGGTTTAGCGAATACACTTATTGAGCCTAGCTCCATTATCTCCCTTCCCTCGTGGAGTGATTCCGTCTACGTGAGAAGATCCAGAGTGATGCCAAGGCCCCTCTAAGGGAAGATCCCCTCGGGATTCAAGACCTCCTCCTCCGGAGCGAGGAGACTACCGTTACGTGTATCCTTTGGTTGTTTCTGGTTCGTGATTCTCATGTACTCGGGTGATTCTAGTGGATGTGTGATCGTGGATTGTTCTTGAGTATTTTCCTCTTGTGATTTCTACCCTCGTGTTCTTCGTGTTCTTCGTGTTCACTAACAAATCCACCTCCAATTCGTGAAAGATCGACGCACACGGGCGTACCCCATATCGATGATGCGGAGCATCCCACCATCCCCCATGGACTCTACATCATCGCATCAAGCCACAAAGGGTCCCATGACTAGAGCCCGGGCGCGTGCTATTGAACATGAGGTGACATATCTCACATATGATTCCCTCTTTGATGTAAATGGAACTTGGATGCTACCTCAATAGGAGATCCTTTGCATGATCAGGTACGATGGGGATGAAGCGGGCCTAGAAGATACTCGTGGTGAAGGACAAGTCCCCATGGGAATGGACGCGCAAACGGAGGCTAGAACATCCTCCAGGCCCCGGACATCCGGCCAGGAGCCCGGACATCCGGCCCCTGGAGACTGCACCACCACCAAGGGCCAGCAGCAGGAGCTACACGCGCCGGACATCCGGCCCCAGCCCGGACATCCGGCACCTCCCCGGACATCCGGCCACCACTCTCGGAAATCCGGCGACCCAGGACCCGAACCGGGCGAAACACGGCGCCTCCAGCCCGGACATCCGGCCCAAGCCCGGACATCCGGCGACTCCCGAAGCCCAGGACATCCGGCCTCCGGCTCGGACATCCGGCGTGGGGCACCCGCACCCACGGCTCTGTGACCAGCACATGTCCGGGCATCCGGCCCGTGCCTCGGACATCCGGCGACTCCCGAAGCCCTTGACATACAGCGCCTGCCTGCGCGCACGGAAGGGCCCGAGGCCCATGTATCCCTCTCTCTAGCCCCTTTCCACTAGCACTATATAAAGGACCCCTCTCCCTCTTTCTGGGGTTAGCTTAGGTTTAGCGAATACACTTATTGAGCCTAGCTCCATTATCTCCCTTCCCTCGTGGAGTGATTCCCTCTACGTGAGAAGATCCGGACTGATGCCAAGGCCCCTCTAAGGGAAGATCCCCTCGGGATTCAAGACCTCCTCCTCCGGAGCGAGGAGACTACCGTTACGTGTATCCTTTGGTTGTTTGTGGATCGTGATTCTCATGTACTCGGGTGATTCTAGTGGATGTGTGATCGTGGATCGTTCCTGAGTGTTTTCCTCTTGTGATTCCTACCCTCATGTTCTTCGTGTTCACTCACAAATCCACCTCCAATTCATGAAAGATCGACGCACACGGGCGTACCCCGTATCATATTGGTATCATGAGCCAGGTTGATCACTAATTTGGAGTCTCCCCCACCGTTTTCTAGCCGATTTTGTTTTCTTTTGACCTAATTTCGAAAATCCCCACAAAAATAGCCCTACCAAATTTCTTCGATTCGTAAGATTTGAGGAGATTTTGTTGATTTGGATCCGTGGATTTCGTTGTGGATAGGTAGATCTAGCTTTTCCCCACCATCCCCATCATTTTCCACCGTCAAATCGCCCCAATTTTGTCGAAATTTTTTCGTGTTCCTCCTCTAGTTCGTAGAGTTCCTGTGATTGGATTTGATTTCGGGAGGCCCGGATATCCGGCCCGGCCCGCCGGACATCCGGCTAGGCAGCCCGGACATCCGGCCCCTGGAGAACAGCAAAGCTGTTTTGCCTCCGGTTTCGACAGATTTTGTTCTTTTCCGCCATTTCTTCCGCAATCCTCCGCATTTCTTCCGCAACCCATTTGCACTTGAGATTTTTGAGTCGCGAGCTTCGCCACTTCCTACGGTGTTTCGGCTAAGTAGGAGTGGTTCTTCATCGACATCTATAGGACCGAAAGTATATCTAGAGGGGGGGTGATTAGCCTACTTGACCAAATAAAAATCTAGGCTTTCCCAATTTTTAGTGTTGGCAGATTTTAGCATTCATAGCAAGTCAAGTACACCCTACACATGCATGTCTAAGAGTATAGCAGCGGAAAGTAACAACAAGCATGAGTAGTAAAGGAAGGGTAGGAGGATCAAACGCAATTTGTAGACACGATGATTTTTTCCCGTGGTTCCGATAGGTGGTGCTATCGTACGTCCACATTTATGGAGTCTTCAACCCACGGAGGGTAACGGTCGTCAGAGTCCACGGAGGGCTCCACCCACGAAGGGTCCACGAAGTAGCAACCTTGACTATTCCATAACGGCTTCCGTCCACGAAGGACTAGCCTCACTATGGGTAGATCTTCACGAAGTAGGCGATCTCCTTTCCCTTACAAACTTCTTGGTTCAACTCCACAACACGAAGTAGGAGGCTCCCAAGCGACACTTAACCAATCTAGGAGGCACCACCCTCCAAAAGGTAATAGGCTCGGTAATGACGATGAACTCCTTGCTCTTTGTGCTTCAAGATGATAGACTCCTTAACACACAATCACTCTCTCACAGATTTGGCTCGGTGGAAGAGGTGGGATTGGTGGAAAGCAACTTGGGGAGGCTAGAGATCAAGATTCATATGGTTGGAATGGAATGGCATGATCTCAACACATGAGTAGGTGGCTCTCTCTCAGAAAATGAGATGGGGCAAGTATGGAATAGTTCTGAGTGCTTCTCTTTCGAGTAGGTGGTGGTGAAGGGGTATATATAGGCATCTCCAAAAATCCAACCGTTACACCTAAAGTGACCAACTCGGTGACACCGATGTGTAAATCTCGGTGCTACCGAAGTGACCAAAAGGTGACAACTTTTGAATCTCGGTGAGACCGATATATAAAACTCGGTTGCACCGATAAGGTAACCAATGGTCAGATTGCCAAACTCGGTGACACCGATTCAACAAACTCGGTCGGACCGATTTTGTGAAATTGGGTAACAGAAAGTTGGCAAGCTGAACTCGGTGGCACCGAAGCAGAATCGGTTCCACCGAAATGTTAGGGTTTGGCTTAGGTCTGTCTGAGTATGGGAATCGGTGGCACTGAGTGGAAAGTGTTGGTTGCACCGATTTTGGATATTTGAATTTGGACAGACTTTTGTGGAAGAGCTTGTGGGTGTGTTTGGTGACTATCACTTGTGCACGTATGAGCATTTTGTTCACCAACAATACCTTACCCCCTTTTAATAGTATTGGCTTTCCTATGGACTCAAAGTGATTTCTCACAAAGTAAAATGTAGAGTCCTCTTGCTTGAAGCTTTGCCAATCCATTTCCTTGCATCTTGGGTTATCTCCACAATCTCCACAATCTTTTTGCCAATCCTATCATTGAACTTTTCCTGAAATATGCTTAGTGGAAACATTAGTTCAATGACATATATGTTGTTATTAATTACCAAAACCACCAAGGGAGCAAATGTGCTTTCAACATCGCCGCTCATCATCGCCCCGGATCGTCGCCAAACAACTCTTCATTGACACCAACCGTAAGCAAGGATGGTAACCGCGACGAAACTCTTGTCTATACCCTTGCCATTGCATTGTTACCCCGAGCCTCTTTGCGTTACTTGCCTATCGAGACTAGCCATTGAGTATTGCCGGGCTACGCTACTTGTGCACGTTAGTGATACATACTCCGCATAGCTTAATTTGTGTGCATATATCTTAGTATCATCTTTTGTGTTACAACATAGTACCCGCATACATAATTGCTACCTTGGTGTGCACGTCCCGCATTGTGACCATACAAAACATCATTGCAAAAGAAAAGAGAAGCAAAGCTTTTAAGCAAGAGCAAAAGAACAATAGCATCGCAAGATTCGCATATCATACTTGATCATCTTGGATCAATTGAGCGAGTGACACGTGCCGCATACACATATAACAAGTCGGGAATAGGAAGACAACACTTTTGGTTCATTGTAGGGTGTGCACAAGTGCGTATCGTGCCCATTGGAGCAATCATGCTACCGTCTCTCTAGAGTTGTGCAACGATAGCATTTTCCGTGGATTCCACATTTTGGCTCATTCTTGGTTGCATGACCCCAATTTTCTTCCGTGTGTGTGTTTCCGTGTACCATTGCTATTGATCTACATTGTCTCATTTGCGACTTTTATGAACCTCTTTCAACATTTTTGAATCTTATCTTCGAATTGCTTGAAATTTGTGCCACTATCCTAACCAAACTACTCGATAAGCCTTATTTGTGTAGGTGTGAGAAGGACGATCTTCGATACCAATTCTACTATTTTCATACTTGCACATTGAGTGATCTTGATCCACTTTCAACTTTTGGAACGGTAATTGGTATTGTCTTCTCACTCTTCCACTTATATATTGTTGAGTGCTATGGATAGGAACATCATGTCGAACCCAGCCTTCGAGGAGAATTAAGACGACGTGAACACCCACGTTACCAAGTTGCACTTCTTCGGCGCAAACAAGGCAATTACTCAAGCGCAACATGCATTGAATGACCGCATCGACAACCTCGCCACCGACTTGCACGAATCTGAGGCACGAACACGGGACTACCTCGACACCAAGCTATCAAGCCAAATGGAGGAACTTCGGTCCTTGATGGTCAACCACGCTCCCTCTACTTCGACTACATCAAGACGGCGCTCAAGCCGACACTCATCGGAGTACTCTTCCGACGCAAGCCCCCGACGAGCACGTGTTCATCACCAAGACGAACACTCCGGCCCAAGTTCTCCACAAGGTCGTCACCGTCAAGACAATCCATTCCATGGCAATGGATTGCACGATCGCGTCCGCACTCGAGAACGTCGCCACCAACAAGAGCAAGATGCGGTGGCGCAAGAACAACAACGCCAAGATCAAGAACAACGACGACGCGAAGAAGAACAACATCACCGTCATGAACGAGCGCTTGAAGCACATCGTGCTTTGCAAGACGCTACTCGTGCCTTGGAGGAGCGCAACCGCCAAGCTCATCTCGAGCAAGAAGCACTTTGCCAAGCACACCAAGAAGACCTTCGTCGATAACGACAAGAAGAAGCCAATCGCCAAGAGGAGCACTACGAAAGGCGCAACCGAGTGCGTCCACCTCGTCGCCGTCCTCAAGATCATCGTGTCGAGCCCGACCATGAAGATGAGCATGGACAAGATCAACGTCGACAAGTGTAAGGCAATGACAATGAGGATCGACCTCCACGACAAGGATTTCGGCATCTCAACCACAATGATGAACAACGCTTCGGCAAGCTCAAGTTCACAATGCCAAAGTTTTCCGGAAGCAATGATCCCGAAGACTACTTGTCATGGGCCCTCAAGGTTGACAAGATCTTTCGCCTACACAACTATGATGAAGAGAAGAAGATAGCCATGGCTTCCCTTGAGTTCCAAGACTATGTCCTTATTTGGTGGGAACAAGTGATTGAGCGACGAAGATAAAGAGGCGAACCTCCTATCACCACTTGGGCCCAAATGAAGGATCTCATGCGAGCTCGTTTTGTGCCTACACATTACAGCCGGGATCTCTTCAAGAAGCTCCAACAACTCAAGCAAGGAACCAAGTCGGTAGAAGAGTACCAAGAGATAGAGATTGCTATGATCCGAGCCAATGTCAAGGAAGATGACGAGCAATCAATGGCACGCTTCTTGAATGGTATCAACTACCAAGTCAAGAAGATAGCCGACTTCCAACCTTACTCCAACCTACTGGAGTTCGTGCACCAAGCAACCAAGGTGGAACGGCAAGTGCAAGATGACTACAAGTACTCCAAGTTCTCCTCCAAGACCTACGGCTCAAGTATGCAAGCTACTACGACAATGACATCTTCCACTACGAAATCTACAACACCTACCGGCGACAAGTCAAGCTACAAGGACAAGACGACGTCGTCAAGCCGACCAACCTCAAGCACCTACAAGCCGAGAGCTTCATCTTCTACCCCGACACCGAATGCTACCGCCAAGACAAGTTCCATCAAGTGTTTCACGTGCCAAGGGCGAGGCCACAAGACCTTCGAATGCCCAACAAAACGCAACATGATCCTCCTCGACGATGGCACCTATGACTCTATGAGCGACGACGAGATGCAAGCTTTGGAGCAAGTGGCCATACACCGCCAAGTGAATGAAGATGAAGATTCGCAAATCTTTTGCGACAACGATTCGAGCCCCGCTCTCATTGTCTCTAAAGTTTTGACGCTCCAACAACAAGAAGACGAGGACCAACGGTGCCATATCTTCCACACCAAGACGAGGACCAAAGGAAAATCCGTCAAGGTCATCATCGACAGAGGGAGTTGCCACAACTTAGCAAGTGAACGCCTTTGTTCCAAGCTACAATTGGTCAAGAAAAAGCACCCTCGTCCCTACAAGGTCCAATGGCTTAGTGATTCCGGAACACTCCAAGTTGACCACACCGTGGAAGTTTCCTTCAAGATAGGCGCTTATGAAGACACCTTGGAGTGTGATGTAGTTCCAATGTTCGTTTGCCACCTCCTACTTGGTAGACCTTGGCAATTCGACCGTGGCGTCACACACAACGGCCGGACGAATCAATATAGCTTCAAGATGAAGGGCAAGCAATATGTGCTCCGCCCAATGACTCCAAGTCAAGTCATCGCCAACAAACAAGCTTCACACCATCGTTGAGATAAAAGTGAGAGAGTGATCCACCTCAAAGAGAGTGAGTGCCACAAGCCAAAAATGAGTGACTCCACGATGAGGGACATGAGAGATATAGTTCTTTTAGCCACCAAAAGAGATTTGAGGGATGTTAGTGAGAGCCCATCGACCGTTCTTCACTATGTACTTGTGTGCAAATTCAGGTCCCGGATATCCGGCCAGTGGCCCGGATGTCCGGCCAGGGGCCCGGATGTCCGGCCCGACAAATCCAGATCGAGATTTGGGGCTCGGGAGCGCAATTTGGGCGAAAATTTCGAGCTCGGGGGTCAAAATTGATGGGAGAAAAGAAAAAAATTAGGGTGGATTGGGTGGTGGGAAAGCTAGATCTACCTACCAAGCACGAAATCCATGGATCAAAATCAACAAAATCTCACAAGAATCAACAAATCACAAAATTTTTGGAGAGGCTATTTTTGGTGGGGATTTTCGAATTGGGACAAAAACACACAAAATTAGGCTAGAAAACGGTGGGGGAGGCTCCAAATTCATGATCAACGTGGCTCATGATACCAATATGATACGGGGCACGCCCGTGTGCGTCGATCTTTCACGAATTGGAGGTGGATTTGTGAATGAACATGAAGAACACGAAGAACACGAGGGGGAAATCACAAGAGAAACACTCAAAACAAGTCCAATCACACATCCACTATGCTCACATCCACACAAGATCCACAAGGGTACAAGAACAACAAAGGGAAAGAGGATACATGGTAGAGTTCATCCCAAATCCCATGGGGAGATGGGGCCTTGAATCCACTAGGGATCTTCCCTAGATAGGGGCCTTGACATCCATAAGATCTTCTCACACGTGGAGGTCGCAATCTTCTAGGAGAAGTATATGGAAGGAGCAATGCTCAACTAATCTATGAGCTAAACAATGCTAACCCTAGAAAGGAGGAGGAGGGGTCCTATTTATAGTCTTAGTGCAAGTGAGGGCGAAGGAGAGGGGATACATGGGCCTTCGGCCCGTCTCTGCGCGCAGGCAGGCGCCGGATGTCCGGGCTGGGGGCCAGATGTCCGGGGCTTCGCGAGGTGCCGGATGTCCGGGCTGGGTGGCCAGATGTCCGGGGCCTTGGCGCCGGCTCCTCTCAGTTCGGGTGTGGAGGCGCCGGATTTCCGGGGGTGGAGTGCCGGATGTCCGGCCGGTCGTTAGTGCACCAGATGTCCGGGCTCTGGACGGATGTCCGGCCACTGTAGCTCTCCCAGCCCTGCCTTGTTGCTGGCCGGGTCTCCAGGCGCCGGATGTCCGGGCCCTTGGCCGGATGTCCGGCCACTGTAGCATCAGCAGCTCCGTCTTCTTCCGTCGTCTCTTCCACGCTTCCCTCGTGGATGGTGTAGTTGTGCGAAGGTGCCGGCACTCCTCCTCGTCATCCGTGAAGCTCCGACAATACCTATGTATGCACACGAGGGGAGTGTCAAGTAGTATACCATCCTCGAAGGGGTCAAGTGAACACGTGTAAAGGAGATGATTCACCTTTATGTATGTCGAGTGGATGTCGTACGTGTCACTTGCCAAACGGACTCTTGCCATGGTGATGTCCTTAGGATGCTCCGCATCATCTTTCTACTCCTTATTCCGTGGTCCATCATAATAACACCCAAAACTTGAAAACTTCAATCACACAAAACTGAACAAAACTTCGTGAGATCCGTTAGTATAAGAAACATATTGCATACTTTAGATACTGTTATACATTGATTATTATTTCATAATTGCATAATAGGTACTGTATTCTAACTTCTCCATGGCTTATACCCCCCGATACAATCCATAGCATAATCAACACAAGCAACTATGCAAGCAAAAACAGAATCTGTCTAAAACAGAATAGTCTGTAGCAATATGTAGAGAACCTATACTTCTGTAACTCTACAAATTCTGAAAAAATAGGATAACCTCTAAAATTTGTATAGCAACACTGTGTAAAAATTTCAGATCATTATCACGCTCCAGTAAAAAATGAAAGTTCCTGCACTGGAGTCAAAAGTTTCTGTTTTGTTTCAGCATCGATTCTACTCATCTTGTGAGTCATCCCAAAGGCTTTACTTGGCACAAGCACTAATTTAAACACAAAAACATAATCATTAAAGAGGAAATAATCTTTTTATAAAAAACAAACAGAAAGTTAGACGCAAAAATATAAAGATAACTATTGGGTTGCCTCCCCACAAGCGCTATTGTTTTATGCCCTTAGCTAGGCATAATGATTTCAATGATGCTCACATGAAAGTAAAGAATTGAAACACAATGGGAGCATCATGAAGCATATGACAAGCACATTTAATACTAACCCACTTCCTATGCATAGAAATTTTGTGAGCAAACAATTTATGAGAGCAAGAATCAACTAGCATACACTGGTACCGTTACGTGCTATACAAACGGTTTTTAACCCCTTTCCGTGACGTAGTTCCGAACCGTCGCCTTGCATGTGTGGGCGATAGGGGTGGGGTCATCCCGCACGACACATGTCGTGGTTTTGTCACGGTAGATGCCCTAGTGAAAGGACTTAGGGTTGAGGCCATCGCTACGGTGATTAACTCGAAGGGGTTGATCAGGACGAAAGACACGAGTTTACCCAGGTTCGGCCCCTCACGAAGGAGGTAAAAGCCTACGTCCTGCTTTGTGTTGTATTGATTGGGTAGCGATTACAAGGGAGCAGATTCGCTTGTCCTAGCTCTCGATCAGTTGTTTCGTACCCTAAGCCGCCCCAGGGACTCGCCTTTATATACACATGCTGAGGCCCTGGGCTTACAAGAGTCAAGGCCAGGCGACACCTCATAACCGACCTTATATCTAAGTCGCCTTGCCTTCTCTGGCAAGCCATCTCCGGGCGGCTTACGCCTCCGGGTCACACGCCGTCATCCGGCTCTGGGTCTCTGCTTGGCCCGCCTGTTAAGTCAGGCTTGTCTTGGTCTTCAGGCTTGTTTACGGCCTTATTGCTAAGTCGCCAACTTCCTAACCCGGCCCCTCCTGGGCGGGTTATACCACGGGGTTATATCCCCAACATTAGGCTCGAGATTGATTTGAACTTGTTCATGTCAATCTTCAAGTCTTCTGGTTGGCGAGTCTCGTGTCTCCTTTGCTTATTTAATCTAAAATGAATCCTCACAACCCACCATATAAAATGGATGACATCATCTTCGATAAATCCAGAAAATCTTCATGACATCACCACGGATCTTTGCATTAACTAGTCATTCCGAAAATCGAGGCGCTTCCTTAATCAATCATTATCATGCCTCCTCGATTCTCGCGCTGTACTGTTGTTGTTCCACCTCTTTCCTTCCTTATAAATAGGCACGGGGGGGCCATTCCTTTCACTTTCCCCCGCTGCCGCTTCTTCTTCTTCTTCCTCCAAACCTTTGCACGACCGAAGCTCCGCCGCCCTAGCCGAATCGGGTCATTCACCTCACCGAGGCCGCTGCATCAACCTGTTGTGACCAAAGCTCGCCGGCACGCGCCCGCACTTCTTGCGGCTTCTCAGGTTCCGTTCATTAGGCCGCGGAGTTCTTCCGAGTTCATCGTCGTTCATCGGAGTTCATTGCCTAAGAAAAGAATCATCTTTTATCTTGGAAATACTGGAAAAATCGCACGGTGCGTCGTTTAGCATCTATTTTGTATTCGGAGTAGATCGTTTCTTCCCCAGCACCAGTGCGTTGCCTTCCAGTTCTTCCACTACTTCTTTTTTTAGGGTTAGCAATTACTTCCCTTTTATCTTCGTCTGTAGATCCATAATTTATAGCTGTGATTTGTGAAACTTGTTTGTCTACACTTTGTAGTATCTCCAATATTCATTATGCTATTGATCCGCCACCATGCTGCCGGCTCACCTTGACGGGATATGAGCCGCAATACTTTAATGCCCTCCATTCCTGTAACCAAAAACGGCTCATAATTTATCAATGACCCGCCAAATAGCGTCACTGTTTTAATCATAACTGGCTTACCATGTAGCACTCCTAATCTGCCGTAATTTTATATTTTTCCACAGCTTTTAAACCGGTCAACCATGACTAAGGCCCCCTCTTCTTGCGATTGGGTAGCCTCCGGGGTTACCAAGCTTATGCTCAATGAGTATGTAGCCATGGGGGTTTTGCCGGCTCAAGAAGTCATCCATTAGCGGGTTCCTGGTCTTGAAATTACTCCCGAACCCAAGGAAGGGGAGGTGGTTATCTTCACGGATCAACTTCTTCGTGGCTTCTCTCTGCCCGGGTCAAAAAAATCCGGGACGCCCTGCATTTTTACAAACTTCACCCTCAAGACATTGGCCCCAATTCGGTCACCAATTTGTGTCAATTTCAAGTATTCTGCGAAGCTTATCTGCAAGAAGAGCCCACCGTTGATCTTTTCAGAGATTTCTTTTACATCAACCGCCAAACTGAGATTGCAGACGGACCAAGTCTTGAACTTGGAGGCGTTTCCATCCAGAGGCGGAGAGATGTATCTTTTCCCTCAGCTGTTCTGCCCAGCCACCCCAAGGATTGGAACCGCACTTGGTTCTACTGTAGAGACACTGCCCCGGCTGAAGAGAATCCATTGTCGGGTTATCGCCCCTATCGGCTCTGGACTACCACCGAGCTTCCAGACCGGTTATCCGCCACAGAGCGCGCTCAATACGCTCACACATTTTCAAAGATCAGGGCTTTATTAGCCAATGGGTTAACTGGCGTTGATTTGACCTGCTGCTGGGTTTCCTGCAGAATTTTGTCGCTGAGCCGACGCGGTAGCTTAATGTGTCAATACACTAGCGATGTGGATGACCCTCAGCGCTTCAACCAGACTCCTCTGACAGACAAATATCTCAATTTAATTGTCAAATCACTGCTCGGAGAACCTCAGGAGGTTTGCAACAAGACGGGGCTAAACCCCTTCTATATTCTTAACCCAGCTCCCGCAGTAAGACCTTTTAGTTTAATCTTCGCCCTTTCCCTTTAGATTTTGCACTTCACATCTCTTTTAATTTCTCTGCAAATGTATTTATGTATGTAGGCCGATTCTCCCTTCTGGAAGAAGAGAATAACTGCGGCCTCCACTTCGAAGAAGAAAACCAAAGCAACTAAGACCCGGGCTCTGGCTCGTCGAAAGAAGCAAACAGCTCAAGAATTGCTCGAGCTGGATGATTCGAAGGTAGAACTTGACTCTCTTGGCCTTCTTTTCATGCAACTTATTGATGCTGACTCCTCTCAGGGTGAAGCGGAGACAAGCCAAGCCGGTGCAGCAGAGGTAACTACCATCTCCTCCGACTCGGAACCTTTGCCAACAGAGAAAATACGGCGGGTCATCCGGAAAGTAAAGTTTTCACACCCTCTTGCTCACTTGGATCCCAACTTTCTTTTGATGAAGCAGCAACATGACTCTAGGCGTCAGACCCGGAGTGGCGGCTCGGAAGATCTAGTAGCTGGCTTATCCAATACACCAGCTCCTCGAAAACGTCGCAATGAGGTATTTCATAACTTTATTTTCATTTCTTCTGCGCGTTAGCCTCATGTAGCAACCTGCTTATATTGTCCGACTCTAATTTTTTAGGAAATACCTCCCTCCTCTGGCGAATCAACCGGCACACAGCTGCCTGCCTTCATTGTCAACCCTGGGTAAGGATTTTTCCTTTGTTGATATCTGAAAATCTGTTTTCATATGCTCATAAACTTGTCCACTTCTGTTTGAGAGCTAAGGCAAAGATAAGCAAGAAACAGAAAGTGGGCGACTCTTCCAAGACCACCAAGGTCTCTAAGCCAGAGAAAGATATTCCAAAGCCTCCTGAAGCCCCAATCCAAAGCTCCGAAGACCCCCTCTCTCATCAAGATAACCCTCCTCCGCAAGCTGAAGAAGCTTTTTCTGAAACCATGGATACTGGTGCTGACCCGACCAACATTGGTGACCCGCCAAGTCCAATCCGTCTCCAACCGATTGAAGAAGTCCCTTCTGAGAAGAATGACGCTGACGTCATTATCACCGGGGCGGGTTATAAACCACCAGACGCCTCAACTGTTTTGGCTAAACACAAAGAAGAGCCGCCATTGCTGGAGAAAGGCAAGGCCAAGCTAGACCTGCCGGACTATGCAGATTTCAGCGCCAGCCAACTGCACGCTGGTTACCTAAACCGCCTTCATACAAGTCGCGATATGGAAGCTGGTTTGGTAAACATGATGAAGCAGAAATATGAGGTATGACCTTTTGCCCATTTCCATCTTGTAAATATATATACTCATGCAGCCCCCAAGGGCCGGCTTATCCTCCGGGTCTTCCAGTAAGTACTTAGGCAAAAAATCCGCTTGTAGCCCCCAAGGGCCGGCTTATCTTTGAAAAGATGAACCGGGTCTTCCAACAATTTCTTTGAAAGAATCCGGATGTAGCCCCCAAGGGCCGGCTTATCTTGGAAAAGATGAGTCGGGTCTTTCCGTAGTTAAGCAAAAAATCCTTTTGTAGCCCCCAAGGGCCGGTTTATCTTGAAAAGGATGAGCCGGGTCTTTGCGATACTTCGAAATGACCTACATTAGCCCCCAAGTGCCAAGTGTATTGTTTGCAATGTACTTGGGACTTGAATATTTAAATCATAACAAACCTTTGTATTAATGATTTCCAAACCAACTCCCAAACTTTATGTAGGAGGCATTGAGCTTGAAAGAGTCGCATCTTGGCGACTTAACCAAAAATGTGGCGGCTCTGGAAACCAAGAGCAGCGAGGCCGAGGCAAAGCTAAAACTTGCCTTGGAGGGCTTAGAAAAGTTGAAATCTGACTTTACTGCTAAAAGTGCCACTTTTGAAGAAGAGAAGACCGCCTTGCAAAAGCGCGTCGAAGACACTGAAAAACAACTGAAGCCGGTTGCTGAAGAGCTTGCCGGCTTACAGCAGCAGATATGTCGAATGACAGCCGCAATCTTCGGTAAGTGCAAAAAACTTACTCTCCATTGAAGTACTTCATCCATTAGGGTAGCCACAAAATTCTCAACTGAGTTTATACTCTTTATTGTCTGACAGGCGCCAGGAGTGCCAGCCTTGGCCAGAACATTTTGCTGAAACTGAAAGCCGTCTACTCATTGACGGAGCAAATATATGCTGGGAGCCTGCGGACCCTTGTAGCTGTTTCGTCTGGAAAGAAACCTCCAACACCCATCAAAACAGTGCTGGATCAGCTATCAACTGTGCCCTCTCAAATTGTAGAACTGAAGCTGTCAGTCGCCCGCGCAGGAGCCATTTCTGCCATGAGCGGGGCAAAAGCATGGCAATCAGATCTAGACCCGGCTGAGATGGCTAGCGGGTATCCAGAGTACAATAACGATGGAACTGCCTTCAGTGAAATAGATTTTACCAGATGTGTCAAGGAGATGAGGCCGGTCACATGCGAACTTGCACAAGGGCTAGATTTGGCCAAGTACCAGCCGGCTTACGACAACAGCAACACTCGTATCAATGTGATCCACCTGATACCCCTTAAAATTGCCAGCAATGATATCAACCGCCTGGCGATAAGCCGCCATACAAGGGTCTTTAGAATCCCACATGCTTGACACTTGCTGAGCCACCAGGTCTGAGTCGCCGAGAGATCTGACCCGGCTCAAATTCATCTCCTTGGTCACACGGAGCCCATGAAGCAAGGCTTCATATTCAGCTGCATTGTTGGTACAAGGAAACATTAACCTTAAAGCATAGCAAAATTTATCACCTCGAGGGGAAGTTCAAACAACTCCAGCCCCTGATCCTTCCAACTGCCTGGATCCGTCAAAGTGGATTGTCCAATACGTGCTGTCCGACTTCTCCTCAGGTGCTTGACACTCTGTCCAATCATTGATAAAGTTCACCAGGGCTTGAGATTTGATGGCTCTTCGGGGCACATACCTCAAATTAAGAGTTCCTAGCTCAATCGCCCACTTCGCAATCCTGTCGGTGGCCTCTCTATTTTGAATGATATCTCCCAAATGAGCAGAGCTAACCACCGTGATTGGATGTCCAAGGAAATAATGTTTCAGCTTACGATTTGCCATGAACACTCCAAACACCAGTTTCTGCCAGTGCGGGTACCTTTGCTTGGGCTCGGTCAAAACTTCACTGACGTAATAAACCGGCCGCTGGACAGGGTACTCTTTGACTGTCTCCTTGCGCTCCACAACAACTGCTACGCTGACGGCCCTGTTATTAGCCGCCACGTACAGGAGCAATGGCTCTTTTTCCACGGGAGCAGCCAAGACAGGCGGCTCAGCTAACTGTTTTTTGAGCGCCTCGAACGCATCATTGGCAGCATCACTCCAGACAAAATTATCTGTCTTCTTCATCATCTGATATAAAGGGATGGCCTTCTCTCCCAGGCGGCTTATAAATCGGCTTAAGGCGGCAATACGACCCGCCAAGCGCTGAACGTCATTGATACACGCCGGTTTAGATAATGAGGTGATGGCCTTTATCTTATCCGGGTTAGCTTCAATACCCCGCTCTGAGACCAAAAATCCTAGGAGCTTGCCTGCAGGCACACCAAAAACACACTTAGTTGGATTAAGCATCATCTTGTATACTCGGAGGTTATCAAATGATTCCTTCAAATCATGAAGCAGAGTCTCCTTCTTCCTTGATTTGACCACAATATCGTCCACATAAGCATGAACGTTGCGCCCGATCTGACCATGAAGACAATTTTGTACACATCGCTGGTAAGTCGCCTGCGCACTTTTGAGTCCAAAAGGCATGGACACATAACAGAAAGCTCCAAAAGGCGTTATGAAAGATGTCTTCTCCTGGTCTTTAACTGCCATCTTGATCTGATGATAACCTGAATAAGCATCCAGGAAGCATAAACTCTCACAACCCGCCGTCGCATCAATGATCTGGTCGACACGGGGGAGAGCAAATGGATCAACCGGACAAGCCTTGTTAAGGTCTGTGTAGTCTACACACATACGCCACGTGCCGTTTTTCTTAAGGACGAGCACAGGGTTAGCCAACCACTCTAGGTGAAAAACCTCCACGATAAACCCAACCGCTAAGAGCCGGGCTACCTCTTCTCCAATAGCTTTACGTCACTCATTGAAACGATGGAGGAACTGTTTAACCGGCTTAAATTTAGGATCCACATTGAGATGGTGCTCAGCGAATTCTCTCGGTACACCCGGCATGTCAGAAGGTTTCCATGCGAAGATGTCCCGATTCTCACGGATGAATTCGATGAGCGCGCTTTCCTATTTGGGGTCCGTATTAGCCCCTATAGTAAACTGCTGCTATGAGTCTCCAGGGACGAAGTCCACCAACTTGGTATCCTCTGCCACAAATTTCAGGGGCGGGTCAGATTCTGTGCTGGGCTTCTTCAACGGGGTCATATCCGCCGGGTCAACATTATCTTTATAAAACTTGAGCTCCGCGTCAGCACAGCTTGATTCCGCGTACGCAGCATCACCTTCCTCACACTCAAGAGCAATTTTCCGATCACCATGCACCGTGATCGTCCCCTTCAGCCCTGGCATCTTAAGCTGCAAGTAAACATAACAGGGCCGAGCCATGAACTTGGCATAAACCGGCCGTCCAAACAGAGCATGATATGGACTCTTGATCTTGACCACTTCAAACCACAAGGTCTCTACCCTACAGTTGTATTCATCACCAAACGCCACCTCAAGGGCAATTTTTCCTACTGGATAAGCCGACTTGCCAGGTACTACTCCGTGAAATACTATGGATGACGGCTTGAGATCTTTGTCAGTGAGGTTCATCCGGCGAAAGGTATCATAGTATAAGATGTTAATGTTGCTACCACCGTCCATCAGCACCTTGGTGAATTTGTAACCTCCTACCTGAGGGGCTACCACAAGGGCCAAGTGCCCCGGGTTATCAACCCGAGGCCGGTGATCCTCCCTGCTCCACGAGATCGTGTGTTCAGACCACTTCAAATACTGCGGAATAGCCGGTGTTGCTGCGTGAACCGCCCTCTTGCGTACCTTCTGATCACGTTTGTCAAGACTCGTGGTAAAGACGTGATACTGGCCTCCACTAAGCTGCTTTGGGTTACTCTGATACCCCAACTAGTTGTTTTGCTGCTGACCACCATTACCGGACTGCTGATTCTGGCCACCATGGTTACCTTGACCCTGATAACCCGAGCCTGAGCCACCCGCCCCGAAACCTGACCCATGAGAGCCGGATCCTGATCCGCCAGGCGGGCCATTGCCGTTACCATGATGCTGGTTAAGGCTGTAATTCCGGAACTCCTGCATAATATAACAATCCTTCCAAGCATGAGTGGACGGCTTATTGGGAAGACTGTGCTTTGGGCAGGGGTCGTTAAGCATTGCCTCCATGTTGAAAGGCAAGCCCTTGCCAAAAGGCAGTGTACCGTTGCCCTTGGCACGGTTGTTCCCCGTGTTGGTGTTGGCCACCAGATCTGACCCGCCGTCTGGGTGCTTCCGTTTGCCGCCATTGCCCGGGTTGTTATTTCCTGCCACATTCTGTTGCTGACCCTTACCGTTGCCATTCTTCTTACCCTTAGCAGATTTCTCGTCATCAGAGCCAGGATCTTTTGTGCTGTCAGAATCTGCATATTTAGTGAGAGCCGCCATGAGCTCACCCATGTCCTGGCAAGAATGCTTGAGCCGTCCAAGCTTCTGCTTAAGGGGCAGGAAGTGACAATTCCTCTCCAGAATCAGGACCGCCTGAGTCGACGTGATATTATCAGATGAGTGGATAATGGTTGAGACCCGCCGGACCCAATGATGGGCCGACTCATCCTCACGCTGCACACAGTGATCTAAATCAACGATCGTCATAGGCTGCATGCATGTCCCTTGAAAATTCTTGATGAACCGTGGTTTCAACTCCGCCCATGAGTTAATGGTATTAGGAGGCAGACCCTTTAACCATGTACGAGCCTGCCCTTCCAATATCATGATAAAGTACTTCGCACAGACTACATCACTGACATCTAACATCTCCATGGCCAGTTCATAACTTTCAATCCATGCCTCTGGTGGTAAATCAGCCGTGTAATTAGGCACCTTGCGTGGACCCTTAAAATACTTTGGCAGGCGCTCATTGCGTAGAGCCGGTATTAAACACGACACTCCAACAGCCCTGGAAGTAACCCCTGCTCCCACCGAAGTTGAAGGGGTCACCAAAGGCGGCTCACGAATCTCCTGGTGAGCCGCCGCAGCCATCGCCTCATGCTGAGCTCTGGCATTATCCACAATCGCCTGAGCATTAACAACGGGTGGGCCATCATAGGGCGGGTTGCGACGTCGCTCACTGCTGGAGACCGCCGGCGACTCCATACGTCGGCTATAACTACGGCTTGGAAGGGGGGTTAAATGCACACGACTTCGACTGTACGTGTACTTCTCCTGCTGAGCCACCGCTGTCTGTAATAACTCGATGGCATTCCGCGCCTCCTCGGCAAAGGGTGTCCCATCGGCGAGAGGGAGCGCATTGAGCCTGGCAGCCGCTACTATCATCTTCTCCACCGGGTTAGAATAATGACCAGGTGGTGTCAAAAAAACTGCGGCAGGGTCTGATTCCTGCGGGGCGTGTCTGGCTGCCGATGCTGAGTCGCTACCGTATTCCCGGGCACCTCCGCCGTTCGGGTCATGGTCAGCGGTGCGTTCGGTCCTGCTCCCGAGGTGTTGAAGAGATTCCTGGGCTCATACTGCTCAGGTAGGCGGGTCTGATGCCTCATCCGAAGAACTGCCTCCGAGGCCTGTTGATCCAGATTTAGACGAAAATCTTCCGCCTTTAAACGCTTCGACTCAGCATCCGTCTGGATATGCATTGCATTGATATCCTCTTGGGCCCTAGCCATTTGCTCTTTCAGCCTCGCAATCTCTGCATTGCGATCTGCTTGATTTGCGGATGTGACCTCGGTTCCCATCAGAGTTGTCAGCTCATTCATTAAATCTAGCAAAACTTGAGCCGGCGGCCTGGCTGATCCGGACCCTGCCCCGCCGGCAGCCGCTGTGGCTCCAGCCGCCGTGCTATTGGAAGTCGGCGCCGTGCCCGCCATGAAGGTGGTGGCTTGGCTCTGCGGCTCATAGGGCTCCGAAAAACTGTCACCATCGGAATAGCCCCCAAGCCCGCTATCATAAAGCTAGTAAATTGACTCCGTCTCTCCGCTCGAGGATCCGTCCTCTGAGCAGACGAGGGTTTCTCCCCCCGACGCGGAGTCTTCTGCGAGCTCTGTGCCTTGTGTGAAGCCGACGAAGACGTGCTTCCGGCCGGGTTGAATCCGGGCGGGTTGCGTGCGCCGGGCCGACTCGACGAGGTTGGTGCAGATGTCCGGCCAGGGCTTAGATCCGCCGATCTTCCCGATGAATACATGAATTCCGCCAAAGGGGACCCGGTACCCGTACTCAATTGAGCCGGCCTCAGGGCCCCAGCCAGCGTCGTCGATGTAGAGCTTGCCACGGCGACTCTTGGTCATCCTGCCAGCGGCGTATCCCTCGATCCCTGGGAGAGAGCCCTTCGAGTACTCTAAACAACCGAACATCTGCCCCATGGTGGGCGCCAAATGTCGTGGTTTTGTCACTGCAGATGCCCTAGTGAAATGACTTAGGGTTGAGGCCATCGCTACAGTGATTAACTCGAAGGGGTTGATCGGGACGAAAGACACGAGTTTACCCAGGTTCGGCCCCTCACGAAGGAGGTTAAACCTACGTCATGCTTTGTGTTGTATTGATTGGGTATCGATTACAAGGGAGCGGATTCGCTTGACCTAGCTCTCGATCAGTTGTTTCGTACCCTAAGCCACCGCAGGGACTCGCCTTTATATACACAGGCCGAGGCCCTGGGCTTACAAGAGTCCAGGCCGGGCTACACCTCGTAACCGACCTTATCTCTAAGTCGCCTTGCCTTCTCTGGCAAGCCATCTCCGGGCGGCTTACGCCTCCGGGTCACACGCCGTCAACCGGCTCTGGGCCTCTGTTCGGCCCGCCTGTTAAGTCAGGCTTGTCTTTGTCTTCAGGCTTGTTTACGGCCTTATTGCTAAGTCGCCAACTTCCTAACCCGGCCCCTCCTGGGTGGGTTATACCACGGGGTTATATCCCCAACAACACCGAAACATCGTCTGCGATGGTGCAAGCGCCTGCTGATGATTCACCTAACGTAAATGTAGGTGAAGTCGTAGCCTATCCCACACGCCACACTTTGATGCTACGTTTGTGGTCAAGCACACATCCGAGACGATGGCACAAATATATTCGTGTGCGATACTTATTCGAATTGCACACGCGAAACGTATGTCAACCGTCTCTTGATCGTCCTACATTACACACACACGCAGGTTCGTAACCGTTTGTGCTATTAATGGCAAGCGCACACAGTTACGGCGTGCAAACGCGTGTGTGACAGTGCGCGCATCCCACATTCGCAAAATATGCGACCGTGTGTTGTAAAGCTGATAATCACACACACTATTAGTCAAACAATCGTGTGTGACATATGACAACATCGCACACGGTTTAATCGTTCTAGCTGTGTGCGCTGTAATTTATTACCTAATAGCTTATTTTCATTAATTTATTATTAGAATTGGAAATTTCAAATTTTTAGTTAGGAAATATGGATTTCACATCCATCAATACATACCCTAATTACAATGGTTCAACAGCCAATGCATAAATCAAAAGCTCAGTACATGTTCCATGGTTACATAGTTCGGTAGAAGATTAAATATGATGAACCACAATATATAGTACTAGAGGCGGTAAAGGTGAAGAGAGAATTGTAAATGCTTTTGGTTGTCGATGGTGTTGAAGAAGCGGAATACCCATAATGTGCCCTCCTCCATGCCAAATGTGCGCACAACTTTTGTCCAACCCCTTGTGATGATCGCCCGTCCATCCTTCACCGCCTTCAGGAAGACTTCTAGACCGTTATCATGGTAGCATGAATTATATACTATAACCTTCGTTGCCTCCACATCGGTCAGGTAGTTTGCTAGGTAATCTTGAGTAAATTCCTTCGGAAACCACTGAAAAGAGACAACTTTCAGGTATTCATGTCTAATAGAGGAACTTGTTCTGGGCTGGAAAAGAAGGCAACATATTACTTACCATCCTAAAGTTCACTTATGTCTTGGATAAAGTATAAATAAAGAGTTTAATTCCAATCAGATGTCTCTTCTGTCTAACAATTTTTCTTAGTTTCCTCACTTGATGCTTGTTCATGTTTATCTCATTGCCCCATATGCAAAGGGGGTCGAAGTGTGAATCAGTACCGCTGATATATGTACCTACAAGCAACAAATAAATGTTAGAACGTAAGCTGCAATTGCACAAATGTTGTAAAATATTATAACAAAACGGGAGGTGACTAACCTCGATGGTAAACAACAGCATAATGCATCGTAGCCCTACATAAGCACATAGAAAGGCGTGTTAAATACAACAGGGTTAACATCCAACAAAAATAGCAAATGTTAACTAAACGACAATATCTCCCGTGATATTTTCATTGCGAGGAGTAGCACGGTAACAAAGGGACAGGTATTGGTGAAATTAAACTGGATGTGTTAACTTCAGTGTTCAGACAACCTAACATAGTCATTAAAACTTGTACTAGTGAAACAGAAATTGACACAGTTAAACATCACGAGCCAGTTCATACTTGGTAAATCCCGAGGGGTAGTTGTTGGGGTACTTCAACTCGGCCAGAGCCCGCACAAAGTCGGTGGCTAGGTGTTCCTACTGGTCGCAGCGTGGATCAGTACCGCTAACATATGTACCTACAAGAACCAAGTAAATGTTAGAAGCTAAACTGCAACTGAACAAATGATGTAAAATACTATAAGATATTGGGATGTGACTAACCTCGATGGTAAACAACATCGTCGTGCATTATGAAACTGCGTAAGTACAAGGAAAGGCATGTCAACTACAACAGGGTTAACATGCACCAAAAATATCTAATGGTAATTGAAGGACATCATCTCCAGTGACATCTTCTTTGCGAAGAGTAGCACAGTACCGAATGGACAGCGTAAATAATGGATATAACTGTTCACTACAGCAGGCTTAATAGCAACCTAGCATAGGCATTGTAAGTTTGTAACTGGTATTGGTAAAATTGAACTGGACAGTTCATACTTGAACAACACACTGCGCATAACTGAAATGAACAACGAACGTGTTGACTACAGAGTACAGACAACCTAACATGGCAATTTAAACGTGTACCGTTGATACTGAAATTGACACGGTTAAACATTGCTATACTGGTATTCGTAAAAATGAACTGGACAGTTCATACTTGGTAAGTCCCGGGGGGTCGTTGCATGGGGATTTCATCAAGGCCAGAGCCCGTACCAAGTTGGCGGCATCGGCGGCGAGGTGTTCCTCTGGGTCGGCACGCATAGCGTTCACCACGTCATCGACCGCCATGACCAGCTCCTCGACCTCCGCGTGATATGTGATTGGGCTTACGTGGGGATGCTCGGCGATAGGGGGTGGGGATGTGGAGGCGTGAGGGTGGTTTGCATGCTCCATCTGAGCTATCGGGCCGGGGCGGTGATGGAGATCGAAGGTTACCTCACTAGATCGACGAGCGAGACAGGTGTAGAGCGTAGATTTGGTTGCGGCGGCGGCGGCGGTTTGGGCTGCAGTTACAGCGGGGGAGAGGGGGCGGTGGGGATAGGGGGGAAATGTGATGGGTGGGTATGGGGTGGGAGGAACAACTACTGAAATCGCGCGCCTATTGAAAATTTGGCGGCGAAACTCGAACCTTACGGGGGGAACACGCAACGCAGACGAAGCGCATCAACTACCCGTGTGCAAGAAAAGAGAAAATTGGTAATCCTGCGTCGGAAAAAATTCAAGTCTTCTCTCTCTCTCTCGTGCCATCGGATGCTTTGCAAACGGTTTGTTGTAAGAAAACGTTTGTCATTAAAGATGTATTATAAACACAAAAGGCCTAGAAAATACACAAAAGGGACTAAATACGATAAACGAGCCTGAAAATTGTGAAATTTGGACCTGGTGCATTCTAGTGGGTATGTTGATCGTAGAAAATAAATCAAGTTGAAAGGACCAAGGAAATATGGGTTCCCCTTGAAAACATGGCGATTTTCGCTCCCCAAACCATGAAACTCCATAGGTGATGGTCCGGTTTATGAAGAGTATCTATCAAGACATTATCCATACGTCCTCAATTTTTTACCGAATCATATTGAGGTCATGCCCGGGCACCACACGAGATAACATGTTCTTCAAGCATGTTTTCCATTTTTCTAGACTTACAAAATAAATAAACAACACATCTCTGGTTGCCTCTTCCCACACATATCCTTTAAAATTGTATTAGTTTCCTATAAAATACATGAAAACTTATTCAACGACACAATTACGAATTTTCGAGTCCATTTTGAACGCCTTTTCATGTACATAACGTTCTACCCTGAATTATAAGCACAAAGGACCTAGAAAGTACACAAAAGGGACCAAATACGATAAACGAGCCTGAAAATTGTGAAATCTCGACATGTGCATTCTAGTGGTATGTTGATCGTAAAAAATAAATCTAGTTGAAAGGACCAAGGAAATATGGGTTCCCCTTCAAAACATGGCGATTTTCGTTCTCCGGGCAATGAAACTCCATAGGTGATGGTCTGGTATATGAAGAGTGTCTATCACGACATTATCCATATATACCTCCTCAAATTTTTACCGAATCGTATTGAGGTCATGCTTGGGCACCACACGAGATAACATGTTCTTCAAGCATGTTTTCCATTTTTCTAGAGTTACAGAATAAATAAACGACACATCTCTGGTTGCCTCTTCCCACAAATATATATCCTTTCAAATTGTATTAGTTTCCTATAAAATACATGAAAACTTATTCAACGACACAATTACGAATTTTCTACTCATTTTTGAACGCCTTTTCATGTACAAAACAATCTAACCCGAATTATAAGCACAAAGGACCTAGAAAGTACACAAAAGGGACCAAATACGATAAACGAGCCTGAAAATTGTGAAATTTGGACATGGTGCATTATTCTAGTGGGCATGTTGATCGTAGAAAATAAATCTAGTTGAAAGGACCAAGGAAAAATATGGGTTCCCCTTGAAAACATGGCGATTTTCGCTCCCCAAACCATGAAACTCCATAGGTGATGGTCCGATTTATGAAGAGTGTCTATCACGACATTATCCATACCTCCTCAATTTTTTACTGAATCATATTGAGGTCATGCCCGGTCACCACACGATAACATGTTCTTCAAGCATGTTTTCCATTTTTCTAGAGTTACAAAAATAATAAACGACACATCTCTGGTTGCCTCTTCCCACACATATCCTTTAAAATTGTATTAGTTTCCTATAAAATACATGAAAACTTATTAAACGACACAATTTCAAATTTTCGAGTCCTTTTTGAATGCCTTTTCATGTACATAATGTTCTAACCTGAATTATAAGCACAAATGACTTAGAAAGTACACAAAAGGGACCAAATATGATAAACGAGCCTGAAAATTGTGAAATTTGGACATGGTGCATTCTAGTGGGTATGTTGATCATATAAAATAAATCTAGTTGAAAGGACCAAGGAAAAATATGGGTTCCCCTAGAAAACATGGCGATTTTCGCTCCCCGAACCATGAAACTCCATAGGTGATGGTCCGGTTTATGAAGAGTACTCTATCACGACATTATCCATACCTCCTCAAATTTTTACCGGATCATATTGGGGTCATGCCCGGGCACCACACGAGATAACATGTTCTTCATGCATGTTTTCCATTTTTTCTATAGTTACAAAACAAATAAATGACACATTTCAGGTTGCCTCTTCCCACACATATCCTCTAAAATTGTATTAGTTTGCTATAAAATACATGAAAACTTATTCAACAACACAATTACAAATTTTTGAGTCCTTTTTGAATGCCATTTCATGTACAGAACGTTCTAACCTGAATTATAAGCACAAAGGACCTAGAAAGTACACAAAAGGGACCAAATACGATAAACGAGCCTGAAAATTGTGAAATTTGGACATGGTGCATTCTAGTGGGTATGTTGATCATAGAAAATAAATCAAGTTGAAAGGACCAAGGAAATATGGGTTCCCCTTGAAAACATGGCGATTTTCGCTCTTCGAGCCATGAAACTCCATAGGTGATGGTCCGGTATATGAAGAATGTCTATCACGACATTATCCATATATACCTCCTCAAATATTTACCTAATCGTATTGAGGTCATGCCTGGGCACCACACGAGATAACATGTTTTGAACACCTTTTCATGAATAAAACGTTTGAACTTGAATTATAAGCAGTAAATGCCTAGAAAAGTACACAAAAAAGACTAAGTATGGTAAACGAGCATGAAAGAATGTGAATTTTGGACACGTTGCATTCTAGTGGGTATGTTGATAGTAGAAAAATAATAATGGAGAAACTACCAAGGAAATATGGGTTTCCCTTGAAACTTTGTGATTTGTTTGGGCAAACAGTTACTTTGCGAATGCCGTGTGCGTTCACCCCATTCCGCGGTGTGTTCTGATTGGCCAGGACACCAACCACACGGATCGCGCATGCGCACCATAGGATGCACCGCGATCGAACGGCAATCCAAACTTCTCCCGTCACACCCGTATACTGTAGTTGGGATTTTAGTTCGTACATGCACTAAATTTAGGTCCCAACAAAAACTTTAATGGCAGTAATCACACACGGTTCATGTTTACGAACCGTTTCCTACGCGGACCCTCTACCCCGAGTCCCCGACCCTCTCCCCCTTCTTCCTCATTCGCATTGTTGTATACTTGCTCGTTCTCAACCTCGGCCCGACCAAATCTTCGAGCTCGACGACGCCTGTCGCAGCCGGCTGCCGCCGACGAACGCAACCGTAGTGTCCATAGTGCAAGCACAAATCAGGCATTAGCAATTCAATCGAGCATTTACCTGCTCAAATTGGTACAATGCATAGTTGGCAGAGTAATTTACAAAACATTAGCTCGCTATTAATTTTACATCAATATAATACATATGAAGTGCGCGTGCACAAAAGTGCTACTGCCCCTAACGCAAACCCAGCACGAACAGCTTCCATCGTCCATCGATATCGTGTCGTTCCTTGGCTCAGGAGGACAGGAGGTCACCAAGTCGATGACCTACACCTTGATCGACCGAGGAAGAGTCAGCCTCGACGACGGCAGCCGATGAGACCCTGACCATCGCCAATTCTGCAGCAACGGCCACAAGTCCTCCCCCGGCGTCCGGAGCTGCGTCCTCCTCCATTTGGGACATAAGCCCGCGCCTCGTGCGGCGGCCACTGACGCGGTTGTCCTTGCGGCGTCGCGGTTCCTACTCCACCGCCCACACCATCCGGCGCACTCTGCGCCGAGCCCGCAATATCGCCCGCTGGCGATCGCTAGCTGCTTTCAAGACGACCCTGGCTAACTTCTTGGCTTGCTCATGTGGTGATTCCTGCCTCCTCTGGTTGTCGTCAGGAGAGGTAGCGGCATGGCCATCGATCCTCAAGCCGACCATCGCGCACGCAGCCTCGATTCCGCCGTCGCCCAACTCCATCCTGTCATCAGCCATTGGGGGTTTGATGGTGTGTGTGGCAATTAGCCAGGGGATCATTGTCTCGCCGCCGCCGGCCATCGCTGTGGTTATTTATAGCTAGCTGCTGCCAAGGGGGTTGGGGATTTTATCATTTTACAATTTACCGCTTGGCTGGCGCTTGCGCTTGCGCGGGAAGCATTTTCACAGTCTTTGAGTTCTTTTCCGTGCACACATAATCGCACACGGAACACATATAGCAACTATCTGCAATCGTGTATAGCGTCATAAATAAATATCACCACTCTTCGCTCTCCACCGTCTCTTTCCCCTCTCGCACCCCCAAATCTGTCCTTCTCCCCACTGTCCTCGCCTCCACAAAATCCTCAACATTAGACATGTCATCCGCGCGGAAGACCCCGCTGCGGAGGAGCACGCGGTTGAGGCAGGTACGCGCTGCTGAGGGTCCGGAGGCCTTGGCGGCAGTACGCACTGCTGAGGGTCTGGAGGCCTTGGCGGCGATACGCGCTGCTGAGGGTCCGAAGGCCTTGGCGGCAATAGCGGAAGAGATGAAGGTTATATCAGATCGGTTGCGGGCAAGCGCGGTTCTGTACGCGAAACGCGCGGCTGTGGCCTTTGAAAGGGCATCATCCGCCGACCAGTTCGCCGTTACCTTGCCGGTTCGCATGGATTTGGGCTCGATAAGGGCAGCAGCCTCCTTACTGCAGTCTCCTACCGCTCTAGCACAGCGCGCAGCTCTTGACTATGTTGGTTACGACCGCTTTGAATATCTCCGTCGTAAGTGGGCCGTACGCAGGCATTTGGCCGTGGACGGGATTTTCCATGAGACCGGAGCTACCGTGATGGGGTATGAGCAGAGGAAAGTCTGGGCCTATGAAGCGTTCAAGAATATGGTCATCGCCGACCCAGAAGCGGATCCTACTTCCATAGAGAGGATGTTGCATGAGTGCAGAAGCTATTTCTACATTGGCGAACCAACAGGCTAGCCCCGCAACAACGACGACGAGTAGATGTTTCCATTTTGCTGTTTTCTGAACCTTGCTAATATGTAATGTCGCTATTATGTTCTTTAGTCGATTATGTAGGAGTGCGAAAAAAAAATTGTGCTATCACTTTCTGAATCAAGTGCTTATTACCACGAATCGTCTGTGTTATTATCTGTCTTTCCACACAATTTAGATTACTGACCTATTTGCTGGGCATCACACACATCTTCTTACGCCCAATTGTTTGTGTTATTTTGGCTCACACATTTCATCCGAGCGCACGGTATGCCGTCTGTCACACACATCTTGATCTGTGCAACCGTTTGTGTAGGTAGCATAGATGTTGTGCTGACAGAGCAAATCAGAGTACACATGGACAAAACTACGAAACCCGTTGGTGATGATTTCATCAATCGCTGACAAATTGTATACCAGCAACTGTTTGCCCACAACACACAAAGTTTATTAACACCAATCGTTTGTGTTATTTCTTGTGTTCGCACACGATTGTGATTACTGACCTGTTTGCCCTCTATCGCACACATCTTGTTATGCTGAATCGTTTGTGTTTTGCTATATCATCACACGCAGTTTATGTAGTGAACTGTGTGCCCTATATCGCACACATCTTGTTATACCGAATCGTTTGTGTTCTGCTATATTATCGCACACAGTTTGTAGTGATGAACTGTGTGCCCACTATTGCACACATCTGGATCTGTGTAACCGTTTCCGCTATCTTCGCTAATCACAAACGGTTCATAAGAACAAACTGTCTGCCATAGATCGCACACGCAACAACTTTCTGAATCGTATTTAATGGATCCGCCTTCACACACAGTTTGTGTCATTAGCGATGGAGCTTGAACTATACCGTTTGCGATTCATGCATCGCACACAGTTTCGTCGAAGGGTCTCTGATTGATGTGTCGCGTTAGCAGCATCCTGCAGGAGTGACAGGAAGGCAAAACAAGCATAACTTCAAAACTTTGAACACATAGGGAGGAAACTTGATATTATTGCAATTCCTATACGCATATGTCCCCCCTCATAATAATTTTCAGTAGCATCATGAAGGAATTCCACAATATAAGTATCACAAAAAGCAATCTTTTCATGATCCACAAGCATAGAAAGTTTATTACTCTTCACATAAGCAAATTCCTTTTCATTCATGGTAGTGGGAGCAAACTAAACAAAATAACTATCATGTGACACTTGATCGTCATAACCAAATTGAAAATTAAAATAATCATGAAAAGTTTCATGGTTATCATTACTAATTATAGCATATGTGTCATCACCATAATCATCGTAATAAATTTGCTCATCATAACTTGGGGGACAAAAAATATCATCTTCATCAAACATAGCATCCCTAAGCTTGTGGTTTTGCATATCATTAGCATTATAGATATTCAGAGAATTCATACTAACAACATTTCTATCATGCTCATCATTAAAGGAACTCACATTAAGCATTTTTATAAATTCTTCCTCTAACAATTGAGCACAATTTTCCGAATCCTTATTTTCACGAAAGGCATTATAAAGACGAAGCATGTGAGGCAACCTAAGCTCCATTTTTTTGTATTTTTGATTTTTACGAGACAACCTAAATATAATAGCAAATAAAAACATAAACAAGTGAATGAAAATTTGTGTGAAGTTACTTCATAGTTGATGATGATATTCCCCGGCAACGGCGCCATAAATCTTTCCTGATACTTGTGATCTACGTTGGGTTTTCCGTGAAGAGGAATAGGTAAGTGCAGCACAAAGTGGGTAAGTAGTTCCCTCAGTTATGAAACCAAGGTTTATCGAACCAATAGGAATATCAATCCTCGACCGTCTTTAGTGGCTGCACACAAATGAACAAACAACTTGCACCCAACATGGGCAAGAGGGTTGTCAATCCCCTTGATCTCGTTATTTGCAAGTAAATGAGTTGTGTAGATAATTGTTGATAAATATAAATTGTAAAATAACTAAAAAGTAAAAAAAGGCAGTGAGGTAATAATAGCGTTTGTAAATATATAAGTGAATAGACCCGAGGGCCATAGTTTTCCCTAGCGGCATCTCTCATGTAGGCAGCATACGGTGGGTAACAAATTACTGTTGGGCAATTGATAGAAAAGCGGATAGTTATGTGATTTTCACGGCAATGATCATGTGTATATAGGCCTCACGTCCATAAACAAATAGGCCGACTCCTGCCTGCACCTATTACTACTACTCCACTCATCGACAGCTATCTAGCATGCATCTAGAGTATTAAATAAAACAGAGTAATGGATGGAGAACAATGACATGATGTAGACAAAGTAAACTCAAGCAATATGAATGAACCTCATCGTGTTATCCTTGGTAGCAAGAACACAAGGACGCCACTTGTCCCCTACTTTGTCACTGGGATATAGAAACTCGTCAGGTTGAACCGTATTGAAGATCAAGAGATAGAGAGATTACATCGGATAGATCACAGCAAGGATGCGATGATCATTGCATTGAATATAAAGAGATAGAGAGATTGCCATCTAGGTACTAGCTACGGAGCCGTAGGTCTGTGGTGAACTACTCACACATCATTATGAGGGCAGCAAGGTTGATGTAGAGGCCCTCCGTGATCGATCCCCCCTCCGGCAGGGTGCCGGAACGGAGCTCCAGATGGCCTCGCGACGGAACAGAGACTTGTGGCAGGGGAAAAAGGTTTCGGGACTGCTTCTGGGTTTTTGCAATATTAGAAAATTTATAGGCCAGAGAGGGGCGTCGGGAGAGCCACGAGGGGGCTACCACATATCAGGGCGCGTCCCCTCGTGCACCTCCCGGCCTCGTTCCGAAGCTTCCAGGTCTTCTTTTGGTCCAGAAAAAATCATCAAAAAGTTTCGTGGCAATTGGAATTCGTTTGGTACTGTAAACCTGAAAAGTAAAAAACATGCAGAAAACAACAACTTGCACTGGACACTGGGTCAATAGGTTAGTGCTCAAAAATATTATAAATTGGTAAATAAAGACCCAAAAAGTATCCTAGAATGATAATATATCAACATGGAACAATCAGAAGTTATAGATACGTTGGAGACGTATCACTCCTCAACAGGAGCTCATTGGTAAGACCTTAGATGTTAAAACCTTGACATTGTTTTCTTCTTTTTTTGTCTTCTTGAACTTCTTCTAAGTTCAATCATCTCGTTTTGATTCTTCAGATCAACCCCCGTCCCGAGATGCGGACGCTCCTGTGGAGGAAACCACCGAGGTGGTCACCGGGGAGGCCAGCAGGACTGCTGCCGATGAAGAAGCTGCCCGCCGGGACGAGAAGAACGCCGGCAAGAAAGCCCTTGAGGATCCCTTCTGAGGGCTTGCGACTGATACCGAGGGTACTTCCGTATCAGGAGCGCCCGGGTTGGGTATACTCATCACGGTAGGGGCGCCCAGCGAGGCTGCTGTCGGTCCGTCTGAGTCAGTTGAAGCTCCTCCAAGCTGGTACCTCAAAGTGAGCGATCTATAGTTCGTCAACTTCCCGGGGGATGCGATCCTCAAGGCCTTCCCGGAAGAAGGAATTGTTGACTATGCAGTCGCCATTGCAGGAGGGGAAGTAACAATCGACCCCTTTGGTGGAGATGAAGAAGCCAGGGAACACGCCATCCTATCTTCCATGAGCAAGAGCTTCAGGAAACTGCGCGCGCACTATGTCAACCGCTCGGAGAAGCTAGATCGCCGGAGGCCCTCCTCGTCGGGGTGGAGAACATGTTCTGGGAGCGCCTCGCTGAAACACAGACCTGGTTCACTGACAACCGCAAGGACCTTACTGAACGGCAGGCAAATCTCACCAAGGCCGTAGCCGAATTTATCAACCTGGCTGAAGCGGAGAAGATCTGGAGGGAGGCTGACATGACCATCACCGCCGTCGATGCATACCTTGTCGCTCGGAAGGTTCAGCTGGACACCCAAGAGGAGGAACTTGCTACTCGAGAAAAGGCTCTCGTTGCCAAGCTTGGAGTCGAATTGGAGAAGAAAATCCAGGAGCTGGAGCTGAAGCACGAGGAAGCCCTTGAGACCCAAGCAACTGAACACAACAACAAGCTTCAAGAGGCCATCAACGCTGCTTAGGCTGCCCAGTCCGCCAAGGCCGAGCTCGAAGGGAAAGTGCAACGACTGGATTCAGATCTTGCTGCCTCCGGCAAGAAGGTCACCACGCTGACGGAGGATCTCTGAAAGTCAGCCCACACCTTGGCGGAGTTGCAGACGATGATCTCTGTCCAGACCAAGGAAATCTCCAGTGCTGACGAAACCATCGCTGATCTGAGGGTGAAGTTGTCCACCTACGAAGACAGCCTCGAGGCCACCAAGACCAGGGAACGGTCGTTGACTAAAGATCTCCTGAAGGAGAAAGAGTTGCTTTCCTCCACCGCACACATCTCCAATGAAATGCAGAAGAACATCCAGTTGTGGATGGAGCAGCTCATCAACATTGCCGGCAAGCTTTCTGCTCAGCTTGTGGATATGGGCGGATGGAGTGCCCCTTCGCCCACGACAGCAGGGAGACAACTAGCGTCAGGTTATCTATCTTCTTCGAGAAGCTTGTCGGAGCGCCGGCGAAGTATGAGGAGGGCTGGACCGAGAGATTCCTCCAAGGTTCCCACAATGTCACACCCTATGTTTGTACCACTTGCTATGATCATAAGTTTAAAGATTTGGACCAATTAAAACTTTTTGTGTGCATGTGAATGCATGAGTTGATTGCTATTTGCTTGTTTGCTTGTTTGTGTTCAATTCACAAAACCCTCCTACTCTCTAGACTCATTTCCTTGATCCAAGTCTTTGCCCAATGATCATGCCATGTGCATATGACACAAAAATATTTTTATAAAATATTAATTTTTACCAAAAGGCATTTATTTAATTTAGGTTTTCTAAAAACCCTGAATTGGGGATGGTACTACAAGTCCTCAAATAATGGAAAACCTTTTGCCTCAAATATTTTATTTGGATCCTATTATATATAAGACTTCCCAAAACCACAAAAAATACTATTTTCAAAGTTATTTTTGTATTTTATTTAAATTCCTTTTTCTCAGGCCAGAAATGGTCTTTTATAGGGAAAAAATATTTTCATGCTTCCAAAATAATTGAGAAAATTTATAGAAACTCAGTGGATATATATTTTCCATATATATGAGTTTCAACACATGGTCATGTTCAAAATATTGGGTAAAACTCTCCTAAGCCCTTTCTGTATATTTCAAATATTTGAAATATTTCTATAAGAAATATTGTGACATAAATCCAGGAAAATTCCAGCAAGTCACATATTCCATATGTGATGACATTGCCAAGTTTCATCTCAATGCCAATAGCTTTGGTTCACCAGAATGCCCCAAAACCCTATCTGCCCAGATCCAAATTTGAGCAACTTTACATTGCCAAGTATTTCTATTTGCTCTCAAACTTTGTGGGCATGTTGTAATCCCCAAATTATGACACTACACCAAGTGGTGCATCAAGGAGAATAGATTAGCATGACTAGATCTAAGGAAACATGAATCTATTGATTTCTAGGGTTTATAAAGTTTGCATTGGCAACTTTCTTCAAATGATCTCAAACTAGGTGATCAACCTCATTTTCATCTACCATTTGATCCTGTTAAGTCTCATGGTAAGTAGAATCTTTTAACTTGCCCAGACCAACATCAAACACCTTCTGGTGATTTGGTAAAGCTACTGTTTTGACCCTTTCTACTCTTCTCCTTCACCCCCAAATTTTACCACACCTTGCCTTGGTCACCTTGCACCCCTAGTAAGAATTTCATGGCCTCAACTTAATGACTGTGGGGATAAAATCCCCTTTTACTCCTCTGGACAACATCCTTTTCTTTCCCTCTTAGCTTCCCTTCTCCCCCCAAGGAACCTCCAGAGCATCCAAAGCCCAAACCCTCTTTGTTTATTCCTCACGCAGCCCCTAGAGACCAATGGGCATGCCAGAGCGCGCGGGGACAAAAGGATGCCAGCCAAAACAGCGCTCTTTGTTTATTCTTCACTTGTATCTTTTGAGCACGGTGGCGTATAGATTTTATAGAAATAATTGCACTCTCGTTCCTCACTTATATTTGTTTGAGAGTTAATAAATAGTGACGGTAGTTTGCATGGGTTATAAGACTAGTCCAAAAATAATAGGTATTCAATGAATGATAATCAAAACCATCATGTAGCACATTAAAGAGAAATTTTGGGTTAATGATATTGATGTGGAAATGTGAAAGGGTGTGAGTGCATGGTTGTTAGTTCGTAGAAGTATCGGTATTAAGAGGTGTTAATTTCCCGTTTGTCTAAATATTGGAAAAAGGCATGGTGGGGATGTGTGAGCATTTCTATTCCTCGTTGAAATCCTAGTGTTGTTCCGGGTCGGAGGCACGTGATGGTTAACTCCTCTCAACCTCCAAACTCGGGGCATGCGAGTAGTACTCTGATTTGTGATAAAACTAATAAAACTTTGCAATAAGTATATGAGTTCTTCTTTATGACTAATGTGAATCCGTGGACATACGCAATCTCACCACCTCCTATTTTGCCAGCCTCTTCGGTACCGTGCATTGCACATTCTCACCTCGAGGATCGGTGCAAACTTCGCCGGTGCATCCATGTTGGGGAGCGTTGCATGGGAAACAAAAAAATTCCTATGCTTCACTAAGATCAATCTAGGAGATGAGCATCTACGAGAGGAGAGATTGGATCCACATACCCTTGTAGATCGCTAAGCGGGAAGCGTTAAGAAACGCGGTTGATGTAGTCGAACGTCTTCGCGATCTAAATCACAAGCCGTCCCGCGATCCAATCACGATCTAGAACCGAACGGACGACACCTCCGCGTTCAGCACACGTACAGCTCGATGACGATCTCCGCCTCCTTGATCCAGCAAGCGAGGGTGGAGAGATAGATGGGTTCTCCGGCAGCACGACGGCGTGGCGGCGGCGGCGGTGGAGCTAATCCGGCACAGCTTCGCTAAGCAAAACCGAATCTAACTAGAGGAGAAGCAATCTATGAGGGAGGGAGAGGCTGCGCCGTGGCTTAGGTATATGCAGCCCTACCTCCCCTCACATATATATAGGGAGATAGGAGGAGGGGGCCGGCGTCCTAGGGTTCCCACCCCTAGGGGCGGCGGCCTAGATGGGGCCGGCGGCCAAGGGGGGCTCCTTGGCCCCCAAGGCAAGTGGTGCGGCCCCTCTAGGGTTTGCCCCACCAGCCCTTGGCCACATGGGCCTAGGTGGGGGTGCGGCCAGCCCACCAGGGGCTGGTGCGCACCCTCTCACAGCCCGTGGGGCCCTCCGGGGCAGGTGGACCCCCCCGGAACCTTTCCGGCACTCCCGATGAAACCCGGGCGAACCCCGAAACCATTCCTGTGCCCGAAAGTCAACTTCCTATATATCAATCTTTACCTCCGGACCATTCTGGAACTCCCCGTGATGTTCGGGGTCTCATCCGAGACTCCGAACAACCTTCGGTCACCAACATACATAACTCAACAATACCTATTCGTCACCGAACGTTAAGTGTGTAGACCCTGCGGGTTCGAGAACTATGCAGACATGACCGAGACACCTCTACGGTCAATAACCAATAGGAGGACCTGGATGCCCATATTGGCTCCTACATATTCTACGAAGATCTTCATCGGTTGAACCTCTATGTCAGGGATTCAGTTAATCCCGTACGCAGTTCCCTTTGTTTATCGGTATGTTACTTGCCCGAGATTCGATCGTCGGTATCTCCATACCTAGTTCAATCTCGTTACCGGCAAGTCTCTTTACTCGTTCCGTAATACAAGATCCCGCGGCTAACTCTTTAGTCACTTTGCTTGCAAGATCATTGTGGTGTTGTATTACCGAGTGGGCCCTGAGATACCTCTCCGTCACACGGAGTAACAAATCCCAGTCTTGATCCATGCCAACTCAACAGACACCCTCGGAGATACCTGTAGAGCATCTTTATAGTCACCCAGTTACGTTGTGACATTTTATACACACAAGTTACTCCTCCGGTGTCAGTGAGTCACATGATCTCATGGTCAGAGGAACATATACTTGACATGCAGAAAACTTTAGCAATAAACTGATACGATCATATGCTACGTTCATAGTTTGGGTCTTGTCCATCACATCATTCTCCTAATGATGTGATCTAGTTATCAAATGACAACTCATGTCTATGGCCAGGAAACCTTAACCATCTTTGATCAACGAGCTAGTCCTATAGAGGCTTACTAGGGACACGGTGTTGTCTATATACCCACACATGTATTTGAGTTTCCAATCAATACAATTTTAGCATGGATAATAAACATTTATCATGAACAAGGAAATATAATAATAACCATTTTATTATTGCCTCTAGGGCATATTTCTAACAATCCAAACCCCGTGACATGATACACTCTGTCACACATAAACCTCCTTATACCTTCCTCAAAACAACCACCATACCTACCTATTATGGCATTTCCATAGCCATTCCGAGATATATTGCCATGCAACTTCCATCATTACATCATATGACTAGTTCATTCATCGTCATATTGCTTTGTGTGATCATATAAAGCTGACATTGTATTTGTGGCAAAGCCACCATTCATCATTTTTATGCATGCCATGCCAGATCATTGCACATCCTGGTACACTGCCAGAGGCATTCATATTGAGTCATATTGTTTCATAGTTCTTCATACTGAGTTTTCATATTGAGTTGTAAGTAAATAAAAGTGTGATGATCATCATTATTAGAGCATTGTCCCAGTGAGGAAATAAAAATGGGGGAGGCCAAATGAACACACCATAAAAAATGATGAAAAAGAGAGAAAAAGAGAGAAGGGACTTTGCTACTATCATTTACAACACTTGTGCCTCAAAGTGGCACCTTGTTCTTCATATACAGAGTCTCATGTTATATCATTTTCATATGCTAGTGGGAATTATTCTTCATTACTAAAAACTTGGCTTGTATATTCTGATGACGGGCGTCCTCAAATGCCCGAGGTCTTCATGAGCAAGCAAGTTGAATGCACACCCACTTAGGGCCTCTTTGATTCGCAGGATTCCCAAAACAAAGGAATAGGAAAAATACAGGAATAGGATGGCATGTCCTATAGTACCCTACAGGATTTGAAAGAATGTTTGATAGCACAGGAAAAACAAAGGAATTCTACAAAGATGTTTGAGTGGATGGAATTTTTCCTCCAAAACGTAGTACAAATGAATCCTATGGAAAAATTCCTAAGGATGTCAATCCTACGAATCAAACGACCATTAAATGAAAAATTCCTAAGGGTCCAAATCCTCCAAAAATCCTATGCAATTCCTTTGAATCAAAGGAGCCCTTAGCTTTATTTGAGCTTTCATACACTTATAGCTCTAGTGCATTAGTTGCATGGCAATGCCTACTCCTCGCATTGATATTTATCAACGGGCATCTCCATCGCTCGTTGATATGCTTAGCTGATGCGAGACTTTCTTTCCACCTTTTATCCCTTTGATATCTACCATCATATTCTCTTCCACCCTTATGCTATGCCCATGCTTCATGCTCATGTATTGCGTGAAGAATAAAAAGTTGATGCACATTGAAAACATATGATCCAATTGCCTAACTTGGACACCGTGGTGCTTGACATTTGTATTAATGTGGTGAAGACGGAGCCATGCCTTACTAATATGACAAAATGAATGGGGGTAAACATTCTTTGAGGATCATATATTTCGATGTTACTTGTTCTTATAAATATTACTATGTTGATATTTGTTTCATCGTTTCTCAGTGAGCATACATGCAAAAGATTACATATTGGGTCGCATGTCACTTCAAAAATTATGTTTTTATCATTTACCTACTCGAGGACGAGTAGGAATTAAGCTTGGGGATGCTGATACGTCTCCAACGTATTTGTAATTTTTTATTGTTCCATGCTATAATATTATCATTCTAGGATACTTTTTGAGTATTTATTTACCAATTCATATTATTTTTGGGTACTAACCGATTGACCCAGTGCCCAGTGTCAGCTGTTGTTTTCTGCGTGTTTTTGGCTTTTTAGGTTTACAGTACCAAACGAAGTCCAATTGCCCCTAAACTTTTTCATGATTTTTTCTGGACCAAAAGAAGACCTGGAAGCTTCGTGAGGAGACTGGAGGCCGCACGAGGGAGGCACAAGCCGACAGGGCGCGCCTAGGGGGGTCGGCACGCCCTGATGGCTTGTCCCTCCCTAGTGGGTCTCCTACCCCTGTTCTCTAGCCTATAAATTCACATATATTCCAAAAACCCTTGGGAGCGTCCCAAAACACTTTTTCCATCTGTTCCGCCGCGATCCCATCTGGAGCCCTGTTCCGGTGCCCTGCCGGAGGGGGGATCGATCACGGAGGGCTTCTACATCATCCTTGCTGCTCCCATGGTGACGTGTGAGTAGTTCACCACAGACCTACGGGTCCGTAGTTAGTACCTAGATGGTTATCTATCTCTTGATCTTCAATACAATGATCATCGCATCTTTGTTTTGATCTATCCGGTGTCATTCTTTTGTATGGTGCGTTTGTTGGGATCCGATGAATTGTGGGTTTATGTTCAGATTATTCATAAAAAGTATTTGAGTCATCTCTGAAATATATTATGATTCTTATTGCATGATTATTATAGCTTCGTAGTTCTCTCCGATCTATTGATTTGCTTTGGCCAAGTAGATTGATCTTTATTTAGTGAGAGGGGTGCCTTGTAGTGGGTTCAACCTGATGAATTTCTATATCCTAGTGACAGAAGGGGATAATATACGTCTTTGTGTTGATTTCCCTATAGATAAAACGATGGGGTTCATTCATATTAATTGAGTTTACTTTATCTACATCATGTCATAGCAATCTATGCGTGGAGTAATAGTAATAGGTGCAGGTAGGAGTCCACCTATTTGCTTATGGACGTCATGCCTATATATACATGATCATTGTCGTGAATATGAACATAACTATGCGCTTTTCTATCAATTGCCCAAGAGTAATTTGTTTACCCACCGTATGTTTCCTACATGAGAGATGCCATTAGGGAAACAATGCCCCCCTAGTCTATTCACTTATATATTTACAAAAGCTTTCAATACCTTGCTGCCATTATTTGTATTTTGTTTTATTTTGCAATTTACAATTATCTACTATCATCTACACACTTGATTTGCTTGCAAATAACGAGTTCAAGGGACAACCCTCTTGTCGCGTTGGGTGCAAGTGTTTTCTCTTTTGTGTGCAGTCGCTGAAGACGGTGGTTTACTGTTAATCCTTTTGGTCCGATAAACCTTGGTTCTTAACTGAGGGAAATACTTATCCGTATTGTGCTGCAATAACCCGTTCTTCTTCACGGAAAACCCAACGCAGATCACAAGTATCAGGAAGGATTTCTGGCGCCGTTGTCGGGGAGTATCATCAACCAACCATCAAGTAGCTTCGCACAAATTATCATTCACTTGTCCTTATTTTTATTTGCTGTTATATTTAGTTTGCTTTATAAAAATAAAAAATACAAAAATATTTATCTTTGCTAGATACTAGTTTACTTCTTTGCTTGCAAGTTTACTTGTCCTGCTTGTTACTTTGCTAGCTCGGTCACCATGTCTCAAGATACTACTAAGCTGTGTGACTTTTCAAATACCAATAACAATGATTTTATTAGTACTCCTGTACCACCCGCCACTAGTGCGGAGGCCTTTGATATTAATGCCGCATTGTTGAATCTTGTTATGAAAGAACAATTTTCGGGAAGTCCTAATGAGGATCGCGCTTCTCATCTTAATACTTTTGTTGAACTATGTGATATGCAAAAGAAAAAGGACATGGATAATGATGTGGTGAAATTAAAATTATTTCCTTTTTCGCTACGAGATAAAGCTAAGGCTTGTTTTTCATATTTACCACGTAATAGTATTGGAACATGGGATACGTGTAAAGATGTTTTTATTGCCAAGTATTTTCCTCCTGCTAAGATCATCTCCCTTAGAAATCAAATTATGAATTTTAAACAACATGATCAAGAACATGTTGCACACGCTTGGGAAAGGATGAAATTGATGATTAGAAATTTCCCTACTCATCCAAAATTTCTATGTTGGACTAAACTTTGTGTCTAGAAATCGTCTAGATTCTGCCGTAGGTGGTACCTTTATGATACGACCTTAGGAGAGGACACAAAACTTCTGGACAACATCATGACAAATTACTCTCAATGGGATACCGAAAGAGGTCCAACTGGTAAGAAGATAAATTATGTTGAGGAAATCACTACTTTGAGTGAAAAAGTGGATGCTCTTATGAATATGGTTCCTAGCAAAAATACTCGTGTTAATCCAAATGATATGCCCTTGTCTACCTTGATTTAGCAAAATAATGATGCTATTGATGTGAACTTTATTTCGCGAAACAATTTCAACAACAATGCTTATAGAGGAAAGTTTAATGCTAGACCGTATCCCGGTAACTCCTCTAACAACTATGGAAATTCTTATGGTAATTCTTATAGAAATTCTTCTACAAATGCTAATAGGATGACCCTTTGATCTTGAGAACACAATTAAAGAATTTATTAGTTCTCAAAAGATTTTTAATACTATGGTAGAAGAAAAGTTGCATACGATTGATGTTTTTGCTAAAAACATGGATATAATTGCTCTTGATGTTGAAACTATTAAAAGTAAAACTTTGCCACCCAAGAATGATTTTAATGAGACTATTAAATCTATCCAAGTATCTATTAATTAAATTAAGGAGAAGACCGCTAATTTAAAAGCTAAGCGGGAATTCTTATAAAAAGCTCTTTCATCCGGTTTTTACCGGAATCATGATGAAGATCTTAAAATGATTGGTAATGCTCCTATTGAATCTTTGTTTACTTCTCTGAATATAAATGATAAATGGACTGGACTTGAACCAACAATATGAAGGTAAAGCTAAGCGGGAATTTAAAAGCTAGAGGGTGTCCCGTTTGCTTGGTGAGTGATGATTCTAATAAAAAAAAATGAAAAAAGTGGGTTTGGAGAGGTTAAAACCCTATCTAGTAATGAGCCCGCTATCTTGAATTACAAGGATTGTAATTATGAGAGCTGCTCTTTAGTAGAATGTATTTCCTTGTTGCAAACCATTATTAGCTCACCCAATGCTTGTCAGCAAAATAAAGCTTTTACTCAACATATAGTAGAAGCGATGATAAACTTGAGCTTGAAGTTTCTATTCCTAGAAAATTGCTTGATGAGTGGGAACTTACTATTAAAATAAAACTAAAGAAATATGAAGGTAATGCTTTGTGTGACCTTGGTGCTGGTGTTTCAACAATACCAAAATATCTCTGTGATGTACTTGGTCTCACGAATATTGAACATTGTTCCCTTAACTTGCATCTTGCCGATTCTACCATCAAGAAACCTTTAGGTAGAATAAATGATGTTCTCATTGTTTCAAATAAGAATTATGTGCCTGTAGATTTCATTGTGCTTGATATTGAATGCAATCCTACTTGTCCAATAATACTTGGAAGACCTTTCTTACGAACTATAGGTGCAATTATTGATATGAAAGAGGGAAACATAAGGTTCCAATTTCCATTAGGGATGGAACACGTCCCTAGGAAGATAATTAAACCACCTTATGAATCAATCATGAGAGCTACTTATGGATGGAGTTTCAAAGATGACAACACTTGAAACTATGCATTATGCCTAGCTAGGGGCATAAAACAATAGCGCCAGTTGGGAGGCAACCCAATAGTTATCTTTATTTTTTTCTTTTTACTTTCTTTTTGCTTTTGATAAAATGATTATTGACTATGTAATTATTGTATTTTTATGTTTTAATTAGTGTTTGTGCCAAGTAAAGCCTTTGGGATGGTTTACAAGATGAGTAGAATTGATACGATGCAAAAACAGAAACTTTAACGTTGAGTGCAAAATTTCTCTGATTTTACTGAAACGTCTTATTGATCTGAATTTTTACACAGTATTACTATACAAATTCTTCAGGTTGTCCTAACTTTTCAGAATTTTTAGAGTTACAGAAGTATAGGTTCTCTACAGATCTTTACACACTGTTCTGTTTAGACAGATTCAGTTTTTGCTTGCATAGTTTCCTTGTTTTGATGATGCTATGGATTGTACTAGGGGGTATAAGCCATGGAGAAGTTAGAATACAGTACCTATTATGAAATAATATAATATTAATCAATTTATAACAGTACCTAAAGTATTTGATATGTTGCTTATACTAACGGATCTCATGAAGTTTTGTTGAGTTTTGTGTGATTGAAGTTTTCAAGTTTTGGGTGCTATCACGATGGACAAAGGAATAAGAAGCGGCAAGAGCCTAAGCCTGGGGATGCCCAAGGCACCCCAAGGTAATATTCTAGGAAGACTCAAGCGTCTAAGCTTGGGGATGCCCCGGAAGGCATCCCCTATTCCGTCTCAATCCATCGATATGTCACTTGGAGTTATATTTTTATTCGTCACATGATATGAGTTTTGCTTGGAGCGTCGTTTGCTTTTGTTTTCTTTTATTTTTAGTTTGACACAATCATCATTTTATGGACACACCTATTTGATAGAGACACGCCTTCATCATAATTTCCTAGAATACTCTATGTGCTTCACTTATATCTTTTGAGCTTAGCAGTTGCTTTATTACTTCACTTCTATCTTTTTTAGTACGATGGCGTATAGATTTTATAGAAATAATTGCACTCTCATTCCTCACTTATATTTTATTGAGAGTTAATAAATAGTGACGGTAATTTGCATGGGCTATAAGACTAGTCCAAAACTAATAGGTATTCAATGAGTGATAATCAAAACCATCATGTAGCACATTAAAGAGAAATTTTGGGTTAATGATATTGATGTGGTAATGTGAAAGGGTCTGAGTGCATGGTTGTCGGTTCATAGAAGTATTGGTATTAAGAGGTGTTAATTTCCCGTTTCTCTAAATATTGGAAAAAGGCATGGTGGGGATGTGTGAGCATTTCTATTCCTCGTTGAAATCGGTGTTGTTTCGGGTTGGAGGCACGCGATGGTTAACTCCTCCCTACCTCCTCCTCGGGGCATGCGAGTAGTACTTTGATTTGTGATAAAATTAATAAAACTTTGCAATGTGTATATGAGTTCTTTATGACTAATGTGAATCCATGGACATACGCAATCTCACCACCTCATATTTTGCTAGCCTCTTCGGTATAGTGCATTGCCCATTCTCACCTCGAGGATCGGTGCGAACTTCGCCGGTGCATCCAAACCCCGTGACATGATATGCTCTGTCACACATAAACCTCCTTATATCTTCCTCAAAACAGCCACCATACCTACCTATTATGGCATTTCCATAGCCATTCCGTATATTGCCATGCAACTTCCACCGTTACATCATATCACTAGTTCATTCATCGTCATATTGCTTTGCGTGATCATATAAAGCTGGCATAGTATTTGTGGCAAAGTCACCGTTCATCATTTTTTTATACATGTCATGCTAGATCATTGCACATCCTGGTACACTACCAGAGGCATTCATATTGAGTCATATTGTTTCATAGTTCTTAATATTGAGTTTTCATATTGAGTTGTAAGTAAATAAAAGTGTGATGATCATCATTATTAGAGCATTGTCCCAATGAGGAAACAAAAAATGGGGGAGGCCAAATGAGCCCACCATAAAAAATGATGAAAGTGAGAGAAAAAGAGGGAAGGGATTTTGGTACTATCCTTTACCACACTTGTGCCTCAAAGTGGCACCTTGTTCTTCATATAGAGAGTCTCATGTTATATCATTTTCATATGCTAGTGGGAATTATTCTTCATTATTAAAAACTTGGTTTGTATATTTCGATGACGGACGTCCTCAAATGCCTGAGATCTTCATGAGCAATCAAGTTGGATGCACACCCACTTAGCTTCAGTTGAGCTTTCATACACTTATAGCTCTAGTGCATCAGTTGCATGGCAATCCCTACTCCTCGCATTGATATCTATAAATGGGCATCTACATAGTTGATGCAGGACTTTCTTCTCCACTTTTTACCCCTTTGATATCTACCATCATATTCTATTCCACCCTCATGCTATGTCCATGGTTCACGCTCATGTAGTGCGTGAAGAATAAAAAGTTGATGCACATTGAAAAAGTACGACCCAATTGCCTGACTTGGACACCATGGTGCTTGATATTTGTATTAATGTGGTGAAGACGGAGCCATGCCTTACTAATATGATAAAATGAATGTGGGGTAAACATTCTTTGAGGATCGTATATTTTGAAAGATTGATGAATATCTTACTTGTGCTTATAAATATTACCATGTTGATATTTGTTAATTCATCGTTTCTCAATGAGCATACATGAAAAAGATTACATATTGGGTAGCATGTCACTTCAAATTTGTTTTTTATCATTTACCTACTGGAGGACGAGTAGGAATTATGCTTGGGGATGCTGATACGTCTCAAACGTATCTATATTTTTTTATTGTTCCATGCTATAATATTATCATTCTAGGATACTTTATGAGTATTTATTTACCAATTTATATTATTTTTGAGCACTAACCTATTGACCCAGTGCCTAGTGCCAGTTGCTTTTTTCTGCGTGTTTTTGGTTTTTTAGGTTTACAGTACAAAACGAAGTCCAATTGCACCGAAACTTTTTTATGATTTTTTTTCTGGACCAATAGAAGACCTGGAAGCTTCAGGAGTAGACCGGAGGCCGCACGAGGGCGGCACAAGCCAACAGGGTGCGCCTAGGGGGCTCGGCACGCCCTGATGGCTTGTCCCTCCCTGGTGGGTCTGCTGCCCCCGTTCTCTGGGCTATAAATTCACATATATTCCAAAAACCCTAGGGAGCATCTGGAAACACTTTTTCCGTCGCCGCAAGTCTTTGTTCCGTCACAATCCCATCTGGAGCCCTGTTCCGGTGCCGTGCTGGAGGGGGGTCGATCATGGAGGGCTTCTATATCATCCTTGCTGCTCCGATGGTGATGTGTCGGTTGTTCACCACAGACCTACGGGTCCGTTATTAGTACCTAGAAGGCTATCTCTCTCTCTCTCTCTCTCTCTCTCTCTCTCTCTCTCTCTCTCTCTCTCTTGATCTTCAATACAATGATCATCACATCTTTGCTTTGATCTATCCGATGTAATTCTTTTGTATGGTGCGTTTGTTGGGATCCGATGAATTGTGGGTTTATGTTCAGATTATTCATGAAAAGTATTTGAGTCATCTCTGAAATATATTATGATTCTTATTGCATGATTATTATAGCTTCGTAATTCTCTCCGATCTATTGCTTTGCTTTGGCCAAGTAGAATTATCTTTCTTCAGTGAGAGGGGTGCGTTGTAGTGGGTTCAACCTGACGGATTTCTATATCCCAGTGACAGAAGGGGACAAGATACGTCTTTGTGCTGCTGCCACTAAGGATAAAACGACGGGGTTCATTCATATTAATTGAGTTTACTTTGTCTACATCATGTCATCGTTCACCAAGCATTACTCTGTTTTACTTAATACTCTAGATGCAGGCTGGATAGCGGTCGATGGGTGGAGTAATAGTAATAGGTGCAGGTAGGAGTCGGCCTATTTGCTTAGGGACGTGATGCCTATATATACATGAGCATTGCCGTGAATATGAACATAACTATGTGATTTTCTATCAATTGCCCAACAGTATTTTGTTTAACCACCATATGTTTCCTACATGAGAGATGCCATTAGGGAAAACTATGGCCCCCGGGTCTATTCTCTTATATATTTACAAAAGCTTCCAATACCTTGCTGCCATTATTTGTATTTTATTTTATTTTGCAATTTACAATTATCTACTATCATACCTTGCTATCACGAAAAACCCAACGCAGATCACAAGTATCACCCCTCGAGGCCCCTCGGGGTCCACAACACGCCGCCGTGTCGGCAGCCTCCTCTCCCCTCTTTCTCTCTCAACCCCAGCGCACGTGCCCGAGCGCCGCCCGGCTCGGCAAGTGAGCAAACTCACACGCGCGGGCGCCAGGACCCTCCCTATCTCTCTCTTTCCTCCCCCTGGTCGTAGGCCACTCCTACGCACGGCGCACCGTAGCTGCAGCTCCTCCCCACAGCCTCTAGCGTCGCCCGTGCAATAGGCGTGGGCTCGATCCATGGTGAGCTCGTGCCCCGGCTATATAAGGCCACCCCGAGCCCTTCTCTCCCGTTCCCGATGCTCTCGCACTCCCAACCGACCTCTCGTGCCTCATAAACCACCCCAGGGCCGTCTCGAACTCGAGATCGAGCCCGAGCTCCGCCGCGTCGGACCTCCGGCGATCTCCGGGTACAGACCACCTCCGACTCCATTTTCTCCTTCATTGGACCCCCTCACCTCCCTGATTGATTCCCCTCCCTCTCCCATGTAGGTTGCATCGGGATCGACCCTGGGAACCTCGCCCGAAGCAGCTCCGCCGTGGTCCCCTCGTTGTCGGTGACCCAAGCCACCCCGGCGACCCCCTACACCTCCAGCCGAAGCGCGCCTCGCCCCTGAGCCCATTACCACTCGCCTGCCCTCGCCATGCCCCGGAACGTCGGTGGTGAGCGCCGCCACCTCCCTGGCCGGAGGTTGACGATGACCCCACAAGGGGCCCACACATCAACCTCCCGTGTCTTCCCCTCTCGTTGACGCCGAGGCCCGCCCGCCAGGTTTAAACCTTGCGCGCGTGGGGCAGCGGTTCGCCCCGGGCTGGCTAGCCACTGGGCCGGTCCAGCTACAGCTAGATCTGGCCCAATGTCTCTGCTGGCCATTTTGCCTTTTCATTTTCCTGGATATTTCCAAAAATTCTACTGGATTAAATAAATGTCCCAATCCAATTATTCCAACTCCTAAAATCTTATAAAAGTCCATCATATTTAATGATGCCACTGGTCCACCATTTGGAAAATGTTTTATGTAGTGTCTTTGTTTAAAACCCTATTTTAAGCACTTAAAACCATTGTTAAATGGCTTTTCACTGTTTTTGACACTCCAAATCCAAAAATTAGGAATTATTTTATTTTTAGTTTTCACTCTAGTATTTTAATAAAATGAGTTGACATTTTTCTGAGTGATTTTATTTATCCTGTTTGTTGCTATTATCTTATCTGTACACCGTTATTTTGCAACGATAGATTACGTGGTTGACGAAGAGGTTGGACCAGAAGCATTTGAAGACCCTAAAGACTTTGTTGAGCCAGACAAGCAGGCCCTTGACCATGATGAAACCCTTTTTATGTATGACATATAGCACTTTACTTGGTTGCATTGAAATCATGATGATATGGTGACCACCTTGGTGGGTTGTCTCCGTTACTTTCCTCGTTGATACTTGCATTGCCATGACTCGACTTCCTCCTTAGAGTTTGTGGGTGGGAAATAGATAGGTTGCTAAAGTAGTTGCTACGCAAGTGGGACGAGTATACGCATGGCGATGGAAACAAGAGTATTTTCAAAGAGTTTTTGAAAATCCCATCGGGTGCCACTAATGCCTGAGGGAGATGTGGTGCTAGGTAGCCACTTGATAAAGGAGTGGTGTACCGGAGCAAGTCGTGTGTGAGTTTTCGAAACGGATTAGATTTAAGATTTGTCGACCGTTCCCAACCTTACATGTACGACCACGATACCCCTTATGGGATGGGGTTTTGTTGATTACTTTGGTCGATGCTAGCAGAGAGCCCGCATTACTAGTGGCGGGAGTGACGTGGTCACTATCTAAAAGGACGTGGATGTCGCCTAGAGGGGGGGTGAATAGGCGCTTTAACATAATTATGGTTTAGGCTTGAACAAATGCGGAATAAAACTAACGTTTAATATGTCAAGCACAAAACCTAAAACAACTAGGCTTACCTATGTGCACCAACAACTTATGCGAAGCAAGATAAACAACAAAGTGATAGCAAGATATATAACAAGAAACAATATGGCTATCACAAAGTAAAGTGCACAAGTAAAGGGCTCGGGTAAGAGATAACCGAGGCACGTGGAGACGATGATGTATCCCGAAGTTCACACCCTTGCGGATGCTAATCTCCGTTCGGAGCGGTGTGGAGGCACAATGCTCCCCAAGAAGCCACTAGGGCCACCGTAATCTCCTCACGCCCTCGCACAATGCAAGATGCCGTGATTCCACGAAGGGACCCTTGAGGGCGGTCACCGAACCCGTACAAATGGCAACCCTTGGGGGCGGTCACCGGTACCCATACACTTTGGCAACTCTTGGGGGTGGTCACCGATACCCGTACAAATTGCTCGGGGCAATCTCCACAACCTAATTGGAGACCCCGACGCTTGCTCGGATCTTTACACCACAATGATTGAGCTCCAAGGCACCACCAACCGTCTAGGGCGCCAAGGCACCCAAGAGGAACAAGCTCTAGGGTGCTCAAACACCCAAGAGTAATAAGCTTCTCAAACTTCACTTCCACGTATCACCGTGGAGAACTCAAACCTATGCACCAAATGCAATGGCAAGGGCACACGGAGTGCCCAAGTCCTTTTCTCCCAAATCCCACCAAAGCAACTAATGCTAGGGAGGAAAATGAGAGGAAGAACAAAGAAGAACACCAAGAACTCCAAGAACTAGATCCAAGGGGTTCCTCTCACATAGAGGAGAAAGTGATTGGTGAAAATGTGGATCTAGATCTCCTCTCTCTTTTCTCTCAAGAATAGCAAGAATCATTGGAGGGATTGAGAGTTAGCAAGCTCAAAGAAGGTCAACAATGGGGGGCAAAAACGAGCTCAAAGGTTAGAGAACCATTGGGGAAGAAGACCCCCTTAAATAGGTCCCCACAAATCTGCCCGTTATGTGCAGGATAACACAGGGGCGGTACAACCGCTATGAAGACCGGTACAACCGGTCAAAGCAGACAAAACCAACCTGTAGCAAAAGCAATAAGCGGTACAACCGCCCGGGGCACCGGTAGTACCGGAATAACCGGAACAACCGGCCCACAACCGCCCAAGAACCGCTCCAAAACAGAAACTAGTCCGGTGGTAGAGCGGTACATGGCCGGTACAACCTTCGGACCAATTCTGGAGCGGTACAACCGCTCCAAACACCGGTTGTACCGGTCAACCGGTACAACCTCTCTATGGGGTGGTACAACCTCCCTATGTAAAACAGGTAAGACTGAAACAGCCATAACTTTCGCATACGAGCTCCGATTTGAGCAAACTCAAGCTTGTTGGATAAAGGACAACAAGAGCTATCCAACAATGACTAGATAAATTAAAACAAGCAATGGAGAATAAATGCCACTAGGATAAGGAAGATGACCTTCCCAATAGATATCCGGCAAAATCTCCAACACCGAAAACACAATATGATGCATACGAAGTTTGTTTTCCATGAGCTTGAAATTATCACGATGAAGACCATAAGCTCAAAAACTCACATAGAGAAAAACCAAATAAGGACCAAGAAAGACGATGATGCAAGGATGCAAATGGTTTGAGCTCTCAATGAATGATACGATCAAGCTACTCATTTGAGAGTCCCCCTTGATAGTACGGCAATCGATCCTATAACTCGGTCTCCCAACTACAACCATGAGACCGGTAAAATAGAAAACCTATCAAGGGCAAACCTATACCTTGCACATAGTCCACTTGAGCTAGATGTCGATGATCTTGACTTCCTCAAGATGGACCACCTTTCTTGATTGCGCCGGCTCGATGAAGACTAGTAGATTGCTCCCCCATACTCCACTATGGGTGAGCCACTCTTCGGCACATCTTCACAAGTCCATTGTCACCATAATGGACGGCAAGCTTCAAGCATGATCTCTCCGTGATGCTTCACTTGAACTTGCACACCGCAACCTTGATGACGATCACCACTTGATGTCATCTTCCATGGGTTGTATGGGATCTTCCTCTTGATGCAATCCCATGGAAATATACCTAACCCTACAAAGAACACTCACGTAGACCATGGGTTAGTACACAAAGCGTAATGGACAACGCTTAACATACCATGGGATCACTTGATCCCTCTCGGTGTATCTTGTACGCTTTGTGTGTTGATCAACTTGGTTCACTCTTTGACTTAGTCTTGATCAACCTTGTATCTTATCTTCTCTCTTCATAAAGATGATGTCTTGAAGGTAAACATGAATGCTCACACAATCTTCTTCTTCAAGACATGCTTGCAATAGGCTCAACTCTCACATGACCAATCTTTGGATAAAACCTTGAATACCACCTTGGTCACCATATAAACTCCTTGAAACCAACAGATGGACTTCAAGAAGTACCTACGGACAAATCCTTCGAATATAACTCAAGGCAACCATTAGTCCATAGGGATTGTCATCAATTACCAAAACCACACATGGATAAATGTGCTCTTACAATCTCCCCCATTTTGGTAATTGATGACAACCACTTTCAAGAGAGTTTACATAAGGAAATAAGCACAACCAAGCACACACATGCAAAGCAATAATGCATGGGTATGAGATGCAAATGCTTAAGCAATCAAAAGCAAAACTCGCTAAACTTTCCAAACTAAACTCTCTAAACTTCTCCCCCATTGGCTTCGATTGCAACAATGGGCGAAAAGCTTAATAAGCCAATATAATAGGTGCTCCTCAAAAATGTGTGTATTTCTCAAAATATGAGTGCAATGGCATACACATGTCCAATGATAAGTAGTTGGAGGAAGACAAACTATATTGAGGATCCAAAGATTGCCAAAAGGATCGTATGGCACAAAGACATACAAAAGAGAAGCAAGCAATCAAAAGATACCAATTGGAACAAACAATCACATGGACCTACGAGCCACATGAATAAAAGATATTATGATATGGGCAATAAAGTGTTTTAGAGAAACTAAGGAAGCTCCCCATGATTTGTGCACTATTAAGATTTTTTTTATTTGGATACAAGAGCACAAAATAGGATCATCACTCCCCCAAAGTCAATAGAAACACACAATAAGTGCAAGCACGTAGATAAGACAATAAGAATATCACTTGCACCAAACATATGGTTGAGCAACATGTAAAAGAGGCAACTTAAGAATACGCTCAACCAAAATGATGTGTGTGAGTCATGGCAAGGCACTTGAGAAGACTATTATAAGGATGAGCATTAAGCATCAATATAGTCTTGATGAAATGAGATACAAAGTGCAAGACATATCCTTCCCACACACACAAAGCACTTTAGCAAATGGGTTCACAAGCTTACTAATAAGAAAATTAAAAACCAAAGCTTGTGACAACCCATGGTGAAGATAGGAAATAATAGCCTTGTCAAGATAAGGGATACCAATCGAGATGGCAAAACCCTCGTGAAGACAAGCATGAGGAAAATATTCTTCACCACTAAGGAGTGCATCAAGATGCAAGGATATAAGATCCGCACTCAAGACAAATTCTTTCACGAAACCACCAAGGAAATAAAAAGGGAATGCAACGGTGGACGTGAAAGAAAAGAGGATATCAACTAGAGATGTAACTTCTCTCATGTGTATAAGATTCTAGGTAGAGGACAATCATGATGATATATCCACAAAGAATGATGTACACACGAAACAATTACAAGAAGGAACGAACAAGATATCCAAAAGGAAGTCATAAATATACCAATAAGATCTTTGCTTGAAAGCATAGCACATAGCCTAATATTTTCTTATTGTACATAAATGAACTCACAATACACGAACATCAAAAACATCACAACTAGCAATATGACATCATCGTTGAGACGCTTTGAGAAAGGAAACAAGTACCACAAGAAGAACTCAAGAAGTTCATGCCATGATGCAACCTACAAGAAGTTGAATGCAAGAAATGTATGCATGAAGTAGATACTTGTTACCGAGATAGCATTGGATTGATGTAGTAGATAATGGTTCATCGATCATCCTAGCTTGGCTCCAATAAGCACATGGTGTCAACACCTTCCTTGTAAGTGAGCCAAGCATCCAATGCATCTCCAATTGTTCCTAGAACAACAACACAAACAAAATGGTACCCAAACTCATTGGGACCAAAGAGTTACTAGACCAACAATACATAGGACAAACTCCACACAACTATGTGCATATAGATATGAACTTGAATTTCATGCACACTTTAGCCAATTTGTGACATAGTTGAGTTTCTCCTATATATTGGGTCGAAGAAAGAAAGCATGCCAAAGAAAGTACATAGTAAATATGCATGCTTACGACTTTCAAGAATCAAATCAACACATAGTTGATAAGATATCAAGTGAAACTAAGATACCAAACGGAGAAAAAAAATCACTTGAAGGATACCACTTAAAAGATACATCAAGGAATGAGATATCCATTGACACATGCCAAATAGAAGGAAACAAGATACCAATTGAAGGAAAACAAACAAAGAGGTATCAAGTTCCCAAAAGAGAGCTAGGTTCCAAACAAACCAAACCCTCAGCATATTTTCATGATGGCACAAAGCACCAAAAAGAAAAGGCCTGCCTTCCAGCAACACACACTTGATAGGGATCAAAAGATTTTATGATAAACGCATAAAGAGAATGTTCTAAAGAAAATAGGATAACTCCCCCAAGAGATGTGCATTATATAGAATTTGCATTTGAATACAAAATGCACAAGATGGGGTCATCACTTTCCCTATATCTATAGAAACACTAGACATGTTCAAAAAGATCCACAAGAGGTAAGGAAGACAAACGGATAAACAAAATCATATGAAGATGATTGGCAATTTCTACCACATAAACGAATACCAATTGTCAAAGGACAAGAAGTACTTTGAAATAATTCCCATTGGTAGATTGCAAAGATATCCAACATCATCTTCACACCTAAATCATAAGCAAATGACACTTGTAACCTAGGAACAAGATAATTTACAATATCAATTCTAAGTGGCAATACCTCAAATGTACACATTTTCTAGGCTTGTAATATGCACATAGCATATTACTCCCCCATAATGTGATAACCCAAAATAATTGACAAGTGGCAAATGAAATCCAACAAGAGATAGTTAATGGACCATTTAGAATTTGAATTTCTCATGAGAAGACATACCACATAGAAGCTAGATAACCTTTGTAATATCAAAACTAGGTGGTATTCCTCATGTATACACATTTGTAGGATCGTGAAGTGCACAAAGCACATCACTCCCCCAAAATGGTATAATCCATTAACTCCTCACAAGAGCCAATTAAGGTAAGACAAGATGCAAAAAGGCTCACCAAAATATGCACACATACATGATGTGCAAACCAACATACCCATACTTGGTTACTCAAGATAAGCAAGCCAGAGGCACACCATATACAAACACATGCAAGGTACAAAACCATAACATGCAAAGGGGCAAGTAACTAACAATGTAAACAATTAAAGTACAAGTTACCGCAAGGAGGCACATTGGATATAAGATAGAAACTCGATAATCCAAATGACTTTGCTTGAGATAATATGAATGATGAAGATCCCTTAATTCTTCATGATGTAGCCAAGTCACCAATGCCCTCCAACAATACCTATTGATCAAGTTTGAGCTTGTTGGTCCCCAACGAAGTTGGGTCCTAAGAGGTTAGTCACAATAGGCTTGGCAACCCAAATGGTTCTTTTCTTGACACCACTTTGAGTACCAAAAAACTTGGCAAACACATTGCCAACCTTATCCTTCCCAAGAGAATAGATGTCATCAATGATAATTGGGTTGGATACTTTACCATTAGTGCATGAAGAAGCAACGTGACCCTTCTCACGACATAAGTAGCAACATCTACCCTTTACTTTCTTCTCAATTGATTTCTCAACTTGAGGAGCGTTGACTTGGGTCTTCTTGGGAAGTGGACTTTCTTCAACTTGACGTTGAGCATGAGATTGAACTTGTGGCCGCTTCCCTTGTTGCTTGTCACTATGGGGCTTCTTCTTCAATGGGCAAGATCTAACATGGTGCCCTTCTATTTTGCACTTGAAGCAAACAATCTTGGCCGAGTTCTTGACTTGTTCTTGGCCCTTCTTGTTGTTGCTCTTGGACTTCTTCTTCTTCTTATTGAAGTTGAATCCAAGTCCACCTTTGTCATTTGGGGATTTTTGCCCACACAAGATATTGTTGAGTGTGGACTTCCCTTCATGTCTCTTTTCCAAGTCTTTCTTCAAAGAAGTGACTTGGGCCTTGAGCTCTTTGATTTCCTCTACATGGTTAGTATCAATACAAGTACTAGAGGAAGTATAAGCTTCATTGTTAGAGCAACAAGGCAAGGAAAGTAATTCATCACAAGATGTAGCAACATTATGAGCAGATGAACTACGAGGACTAGCACGTGGCAATAAAGCATTTCTACTAGATGTAGTGCTAAATGTCCACATGAGGCTCACTAGATGTTACCTTAGTAGTACTAGCCTCATGAGCTATTTTTAGCACATTATGGGGTACTAGAAGATCACCATGAGAGCTCGAGAGCTTTTCATGACTTTCTTCCAATTTCCCATAATTGGTAGATAGCAACTCAAGTTGAGCCCTTAGCTCAACATTCTCCTTCAAAATGGATGCTTCACAAGGAATAGAGTTAGTAGCACAAGCATCATCATTAACAACAAGAGGAGAAGGCAACTTGGCAAGCTCTTTAGCATATGAAGCTTTAAGTTGAGCATGAGACTCGGTGAGTTCAATGAGCGAACTCTTAATGACCCTTGAGCCATTTTCGAGGTGCTCAAAGTCCTCAAGGAGTTTAGCATGTGCAACTTCAAGCTTATAATTTTTAGTTCTAAAATCATTAGCCACCTCGAGAGCTCTATCATGGGATTCCTTTAATCTAGATAATTCTAGAGCAAAGGTCTCCTGAAGAGATTCCTTGATGGTTTGTTCATTTTCAAGAGCTTGAGATAGCTCCGCGATCTCATTAGCGTAATCACGCTCATGACCTTCCATTTTATCAATGGTGGCCTCATGCTCCTCGAGATGAGCTTCCAACTCCTCAATATATTTCTTGCCCTCAATGGCAATAGACATGATTTCCATGAAGTTGGAACGAGCAATTTTATTCTTATGAAGAGCTTTAAAAACCATTTCTCCCTTAATTTTTAAGGAAGCAATATTATCACTCTCTTCATCATTATCCTCATCCTCATTATCATCAACATCCTCATCATGAGATATATTGGGATTCAAAGTAGGAGATACCTTTGAAGCCTTAGCCATAAGGCAAAAGTGAGAAATAATAGATGATGATGTAGGATCCCTTGAAGCACCATTCAAGACCACATCTTGTTCCGTGGAGAGTTGGGTTTCCTCTACATTGTTAGCACAACAACTCGAGGAAAGCGATGCATTTTTATCATGACAACAAGACATGGCAAGCATATCATCATGAGATTTAGTGAAGCAATTTCTACATGATATGCAAGGACTATCAACACAAGCATGTGAAATACTTAGAGTGCTCGAAGTGTTGAAGTCCAAAGATGAAGCATTGCAATAAGATAGTGATGAAGAATCATCAACAATAAGCCCACTATCATCATTACAATGAACACCACTACTCACCATAACACTACCTTGTGGCAATCCACATGTAGGTGAAGTAGATGAAGTTGAGAAGGCAACACGATCGGAAGTGGAGGGAGAACAATCATCCCTACAAATCTTGGACACACCATATTTATCTTGAAGCTTTGTCCACAACTCATGAGCATCCCGGAACGGCATGAGTTGAAATATAACTACATTGCTCAAAGCATCAAAAAGCACATTAGAAGCTTGAGCATTGAGATAAGAGTTTTTCTCATCCTCTAAAGATAATTTTTGAGGATCCTTCGGAGGACAAAAACCCATATCTACAATCCGCTCTAAATTTGGGTCCATGACCCTAAAGAGATTAAGCATGCGAATTACCCAAACATAAAAATTTGTGCCATCAAAACTAAGAGTGCCAGAGAAACCTAAACCCCTAGTCGACATCCTTACTCTCTAGGTGGTAAAACCTAATAATGAGAGACCTAGCTCTGATACCAATTGAAAGGACGTGGATGTCGCCTAGAGGGGGGGTGAATAGGCGCTTTAACATAATTACGGTTTAGGCTTGAACAAATGCGGAATAAAACTAACGTTTAATATGTCAAGCACAAAACCTAAAACAACTAGGCTCACCTATGTGCACCAACAACTTATGCGAAGCAAGATAAACAACAAAGTGATAGCAAGATATATAACAAGAAACAATATGGCTATCACAAAGTAAAGTGCACAAGTAAAGGGCTCGGGTAAGAGATAACCGAGGCACGTGGAGACGATGATGTATCCCGAAGTTCACACCCTTGCGGATGCTAATCTCCGTTCGGAGCGGTGTGGAGGCACAATGCTCCCCAAGAAGCCACTAGGGCCACCGTAATCTCCTCACGCCCTCGCACAATGCAAGATGCCGTGATTCCACTAAGGGACCCTTGAGGGCGGTCACCGAACCCGTACAAATGGCAACCCTTGGGGGCAGTCACCGGTACCCATACACTTTGGCAACCCTTGGGGGTGGTCACCGGTACCCGTACAAATTGCTCGGGGCAATCTCCGAAACCTAATTGGAGACCCCGACGCTTGCCCGGAGCTTTACACCACAATGATTGAGCTCCGAGGCACCACCAACCGTCTAGGGCGCCAAGGCACCCAAGAGGAACAAGCTCTAGGGTGCTCAAACACCCAAGAGTAATAAGCTTCTCAAACTTCACTTCCATGTATCACCGTGGAGAACTCAAACCTATGCACCAAATGCAATGGCAAGGGCACACGGAGTGCCCAAGTCCTTTTCTCCCAAATCCCACCAAAGCAACTAATGCTAGGGAGGAAAATGAGAGGAAGAACGAAGAAGAACACCAAGAACTCCAAGAACTAGATCCAAGGGGTTCCCCTCACATAGAGGAGAAAGTGATTGGTGGAAATGTGGATCTAGATCTCCTCTCTCTTTTCCCTCAAGAACTAGCAAGAATCATTGGAGGGATTGAGAGTTAGCAAGCTCAAAGAAGGTCAACAATGGGGGGCAAAAACGAGCTCAAAGGTTAGAGAACCATTGGGGAAGAAGACCCCCTTAAATAGGTCCCCACAAATCTGCCCGTTATGTGTAGGATAACACAGGGGCGGTACAACCGCTATGAAGACCGGTACAACCGGTCAAAGCAGACAAAACCAACCTGTAGCAAAAGCAATAAGCGGTACAACCGCCTGGGGCACCGATAGTACCGGAATAACCGGAACAACCGGCCCACAACCGCCCAAGAACCGCTCCAAAACAGAAACTAGTCCGGTGTTAGAGCGGTACATGGCCGGTACAACCTTCGGACCAATTCTGGAGCGGTACAACCGCTCCAAACACCGCTTGTACCGGTCAACCGGTACAACCTCTCTATGGGGCGGTACAACCTCCCTATGTAAAACAGGTAAGACTGAAACAGCCATAACTTTCGCATACGAGCTCCGATTTGAGCAAACTCAAGCTTGTTGGATAAAGGACAACAAGAGCTATCCAACAATGACTAGATAAATTAAGAACAAGCAATGGAGAATAAATGCCACTAGGATAAGGAAGATGACCTTCCCAATAGATATCCGGCAAAATCTCCAACACCGAAAACACAATATGATGCATGCGAAGTTTGTTTTCCATGAGCTTGAACTTATCACGATGAAGACCATAAGCTCAAAAACTCACATAGAGAAAAACCAAATAAGGACCAAGAAAGACGATGATGCAAGGATGCAAATGGTTTGAGCTCTCAACGAATGATACGATCAAGCTACTCATTTGAGAGTCCCCCTTGATAGTACGGCAATCGATCCTATAACTCGGTCTCCCAACTACCACCATGAGACCGGTAAAATAGAAAACCTATCAAGGGCAAACCTATACCTTGCACATAGTCCACTTGAGCTAGATATCGATGATCTTGACTTCCTCAAGATGGACCACCTTTCTTGATTGCGCCGGCTCGATGAAGACTAGTAGTTTGCTCCCCCATAGTCCACTATGGGTGAGCCACTCTTCGGCACATCTTCACAAGTCCATTGTCACCATAATGGACGGCAAGCTTCAAGCATGATCTCTTCGTGATGCTTCACTTGAACTTGCACACCGCAACCTTGATGACGATCACCACTTGATATCATCTTCCATGGGTTGTATGGGATCTTCCTCTTGATGCAATCCCATGGAAATATACCTAACCCTACAAAGAACACTCACGTAGACCATGGGTTAGTACACAAAGTGTAATGGACAACGCTTAACATACCATGGGATCACTTGATCCCTCTCGGTGTATCTTGTACGCTTTGTGTGTTGATCAACTTGGTTCACTCTTTGACTTAGTCTTGATCAACCTTGTATCTTATCTTCTCTCTTCATAAAGACGATGTCTTGAAGGTAAACATGAATGCTCACACAATCTTCTTCTTCAAGACATGCTTGCAATAGGCTCAACTCTCACATGACCAATCTTTGGATAAAACCTTGAATACCACCTTGGTCACCATATAAACTCCTTGAAACCAATAGATGGACTTCAAGAAGTACCTACGGACAAATCCTTCGAATATAACTCAAGGCAACCATTAGTCCATAGGGATTGTCATCAATTACCAAAACCACACTTGGATAAATGTGCTCTTACACTCTCGATACGGGGTCATGCCGGAAAGGACAACTATGGTTGTTTTCACAGACACCAGGGACACCATTGGTCCCCTCAGGGATGGTACTTGTGATGTACATCGTGAGGGCTAGGTATCAACGAGTGGGCTCTTTGTTTAGTGTTGTCAGGGGAAAGACATTGTTCGGGTGCTTACATCGAGTATGTGATATACCGCGAGTCATGGTTTGACACGGAAGTTCCCCGAGTCTTGTGGGTAAACTGTGCAACCTCTTCAGAGTGTTAAACTATTTGAATAGCCATGTGCATGGTCAAGGACAGTTTGGTGATGCTGCTTAAACTACGTCCAGTGTTTTATAAAACTTGGTGTGTGTGTGTGTGTGTGACAAAGAGATACATGAGTTGAGTCAGGTGACTCGACGTGATGATTAAACTGGAGTTGTTCCAAACTTTGTTTATATTGATATCTGTAACTATTCATATGGATACTCCTAACCTTATGATGCATGCTTTACAAGTTGATAGGACATGTCATTGCACTCCAAAATTAGCTTTCTGCAAAATTACCTACTTAGTGCTATATCATGCATTGTTGTACCTTGTTCCAAACGTGGGTTGCTTGCGAGTGCATTCAAAGTACTCATTGGCTTTCCACTGGTTATTTAATTGGCCAGGCATGGAAGAACAGGAATATGGTGAAGAGTACCTTGGTGACGAACATGCGAATTAGGCCGCTTCCCAATCAGAATGCCTGTAGGGTTAAGGCAGATGGCATGGGTCCATGCTATCGTTCAAGATTTCCGCTGCGAGATTATGTTTGACGTTTGGCCTTCATGGCCCTATCTCTGTAAGACTTGACCATACTGGTCATAATTTGTGTAAGATGTTATGTATGGATGTAAGTAAGACTCTTGTTATTCAGCTTCTGTGTGTTCAGTGAGCATTGATCTCTGGGATCACTGTACATGTGCATTCGATGATCATGACTTATGAGTCAGGGTCCCCATAGAGCTGGTATCAGAGCCATCCTGACTTTATGAAGCCTTAGTTAGCCTAGACATTAGTTAGGATAAAACTATTTTCAAAAACTGTACCTAGTACCTATACTTAGGAGTTTCTGTACTTCTCATCTCTTCTAGTCTCTTTCAAAACCTTGTTGACTCTCCTTCCTTCAAATCTTTTAGATGGTCGTCGCCCCCTTGAGAATTCTCATGACTGGTTTTCCACCACTCCTAAGAGACTGCCTCCAACAATGCCACTATCCTTCAGAGCCGATGTACACCCTGCATGAGCTGAACAATGGTGAGTTTGGAACCGAGTTCTACGCCAAGGTGGTTGTACCTGCCAAGACCTCACCCCAGAGCTGGTTCTTTGTTGGACCGCCCATGCCAACAAGGGACATGGCCATTCAGTAGGCAGCCTATGAAGCCCTCATTCGTCTTCGAGACCTCCTCCTGGAAATGAAGGAAGAACAAGCTACCCCCTACCTACCCAGCAAAAGTGGATTAGGAGCCCCTACTCAAGAGATGAATCCCTAGGAGATGAGGACCCAACCCTCAAGTTCCAGATCCGCTTCGCCAACGCGGTATATCACCTTCTGCATTGATGGAGACGGCTGAACCTCTGGATATACTTGCGAAGGGATTCACCGTCTATCTGGGGGTTCACGTGCAAATCGCTGGGCTGCCCTGGGAGCTTGTGGCCCTTGTGGTATGCGCCAACAAATTGGTTGCACATGTCCGCCCAAGAGGAGATGGACCCTTCCGGCAAGTTCATCAACCAATTTCTCACATTGGGCTTGAGCGCTAATGGGAAGTAGTTGGCAAATACTTTCTCATCCCGTCCCTTGGCATCCTGCACCGCAATGGTGTAAATGCCAAGGAACTCCGACGGGCTGATCTTTCCATCATATTTGTCCGGTAAGTCAGGCTTGGAGGTCTTGGTGGAGGGCCAGCGGACTTGCCGCAGCTTGCGGGTGAATGCCGGACATCCTATTCCATAAGGCAAGCTGTCGAGTACCTCGGGCGCAGGCTCGTCGACATCTGGATCGGAACGGCCATTCGATTGGTGACGTGTCTCCCACCGCCGCTCGATGGTGGTGTGGGCGTCCTCCTTTCTCCGGTCCTTCAAGACTCGGCATTGATCTTGTTCTTGCCGCGGGTCCGACGACGCGAAAGACATCTCGTCTGGCGTGTCGGTCCAGCAGTTCTGCTGTTGCTGGTGCTGCGGGGGCACTGCACCATAGGCGTCCCGCCAGCACTATGCCCAACGGCATGCCTTTTTGGCTCCGCATGGCGTGTTCACGAGGGTCCCGCCGCCTCCATCTTGTCGCGGTTGGCGAATCTCAGCAGGCATTGGATAGCGGCCCTCCAGTCTTCCATCTTCTCCGGCGTGGGAGGAAAGTCCAGCAAAAGCTGGGCTTGCGCCAGAGCTTCCTCGGTGGTCTTCGGCATCGTGCGATGCGAAGCGTGGGTCGCGCTCTTACTCCTGACAGAGTCAGGAGGAACGTCGTCCCGCCCCGACTTACGTTGCCTGTTCTTGCCAGGAGGTCGTTGATGAATTTGGCCCTGCGCATGTTGAGACTGATGCACAGGGGTCTTGTCCGCCCGTCGCTTGGGATCATTGCTGCTCTTGTGATGCGGAGCATCCTACGGACATCACCATGACAAGAGTCCGTTTGGCAAGTGACACGTCTACTCCACATACATAGAGGTGAATCATCTCCTTTACACGTGATCACTTGACCCCTTCGAGGATGGTATACTACTTGACACTCCTCTCGTGTGCATGCATAGGTATTGTCGGAGCTTCACGTATGATGAGGAGGAGTGCCAGCACCTACGTATGACCACACCATCCGCGAGGGAAGCTTGGAAGAGAAGGAAGAAGAAGCGAGGACAAGTCTCTGGAAGTCCCGGACCTTCCGGCCTGGCCGGAACTTCCGGCCTCCTCGACCACAGCCGACTACGGGCGTGCTAACTCTCTGGATAGCCCGGAACCAGCCCGGAACCCGCCCAGAACCTCCGGACCCCGGACCTTCCGGCTTGCCCGGAACTTCCGGCCTGCCCGGAACTTCCGGCCTCCTCGACTACGGGCGACACCAAGCGTGCAGACTTTCGGCCTAGCCCGGAACCCCGCCGGATCCCGCCTGGAACTTCCGACGCCCGGAACTTCCGGCCTGCGTGCGGGCAGCCACTCAGGCCCGAGGCCCATGTACCCCTTTCTCACACCCACTTCGCCCGAGACTATCTATACTCCTCCACCTCCTCATTTCTAGGGTTAGCAATGATTTAGCTCATAGATAGATGAGCCTTTGCTCCTTCCACTACCTCTCCCATGGAGTAGATGCCTCTATGAGAACCTAGTGGATGTCAAGGCCCCTTGCGAGGGAAGATCCCTAGTGGATTCAAGGCCCCATCTCCCCATGGGATTTGGGATGAACTCTACCATGTATCCTCTTTCCCTTTGTTGTTCTTGTACCCTTGTGGATCTTGTGTGTATGTGAACATAGTGGATGTGTGATCGGACTTGTTCTTGAGTGTTTCTTTCGTGATTTCCCCCTCGTGTTCTTCGTGTTAATTCACAAATCCACCTCCAATTCATGAAAGATAGACACACGCGGGTGTGCCCCGTATCATATTGGTATCAAGAGCCACGTTTCTCACGAATTTGGAGTCCTCTTCGTTTTCTAGCCTAATTTCGTGTGTTTTTGTCCCAATTCAAAAATCCCCATCAAAAATAGCCTCACCAAATTTTTTGCAATTTGTTGGTTCTTGTGAGATTTTGTTGATTTTGATCCATGGAATTCGTGTTTGGCAAGTAGATCTAGCTTTCCCACCACGAAATCCCCCCAAATTTTCTTTTTCCCCATCAATTTTGACCCACAAAATCGAGTTTTTCCGCCCCCGTTCTCAGAGCTGGAAATTTGGGTTCATCCCGGAAGTGTTTTCGCGACCCCCAGAACTTCCGGCATCACCCGGAACTTCCGGCCCTAGCCCGGAACTTCCGGCCTAACCAGAAAGTTTCCACCAAAAATCCCTGGTTTTCCCTACACTTTCCCGTGACCCCCGGAACTTCCGGCCTAACCAGAAACTATGCACATATATATTTCAGCTTCAGCCTTTTCACCGTTTTGGCCATAACTAATTCATCCGGAGTCCGATTTTGACGTTCTTTAGCTCGTTGGATAGCTATTGACAGCCCCAACCCACAAAAATACTTCCAAACCCATTTGAATCCATATTTGTTTTTCATATTTGGCATCTTTGCCTAGGCCACCACCATAACTTCCGCATAGTTTTCCCACCATACACTTCCGCCACCCTAACCGACTTTTGTTTGAGATTTTGAGCTGCGGTTTCCATTTCCTAAGGTTTTTCGGCTAATTAGGGACGGTTCTACATCGACAACACCGCCGCGCATCATCGCCACAGCCTCGACTTCGACATTGGCCACTTTGCCTTTTGGCACACCAACTGTAAGCAAGGACGGTAATCTCGACGATATCATTGTCCATTTCCTTGCCATTGCATTGATCGCTTCGAGCCTATTGTGTACCTTACCCATTGAGACTAGCGAGTTGAGAATTGTCGGGCCACGTTACTTGTGCACCGTAGTGTTACTCTTATGCCGCATAGCTACTTTTAGTGTGCAAATAATTTGTTATCTTCATTGTGCCATAAGTCTCTCCTGTGCATATCCATCATACTTGTCTCATATCTTGGTTCGAGCATCAAGCATAGAAATAAAAAGAGCAAAAAGAAGAAAAAACTTTTAAGCAAAAGAGGAGATACAAAAGAGCTTATAAGCAATAGCAATAGCATTGAGCCATTATGCATAGTAGATACTCTTGGATCATACATACATACCATACATGGGATTGAAGACGGCACGTTTACTCTTTTAGGTTGGTGCACAAGCGCGTATCTAGCCCATTTGAGCAATCGAGCTATTGTCTCTTCTAGTATCCGTGCAACACGAGCTTTTCCTGGGTCTCTCACATTTTGTGCTCATTCCTTGGTTGCACGGATCTCATTTATCTATCTGTGTGTGTGTTCCTAGTGCCACCATAGCTATTGATCTATTTGCTTTGCATTGCAATTTTGTGAATCTTCCTCGACATTTTCGATATCTTGGATTGACATTTGCTTGAATTTTTTGCCACTTGTCCTAACCAAGCCACTTGATAAGCTTTACATTGTAGGTGTGAGTGAACAAGTCCGGTACCAGTTCCCCTATTCTTTCATTCCACATTGAGTGAAACGGGATACATCCTCAACTTTGGGAACGGTATATTGGTATTGTTTATCTCATTTCCTACTCACCCTTGCTCGAGTCTTGTGATGGATAGCCAAAGCACACCATCTCCTTCGGTCTACAACAACAATGACGAGTTCGATGCCATGAAGAAAACCATCGACGCCAAGTTGGATGCTCAAATGGAGGAGCTCAAGGTCCTCATCAACATCGGCAAGAGGTCTTCGTCATCATCGAGAAGACGCTCAAGTGCACATGCTTCTGAGCTCCCATCTCCGGCAAGATCACCTCGGCATCGACACCATCAACAAAATGAAGATATAATGATGCCAACATCAAGGCGTCCAACAAAGAACACGTGTGAAGGTCACGAGCTCGACACCAACCACCGCTCGATGATTTCACCACCTACCTTGGCATCTTCGCCAAGCGACTTCAAGGCATCTTTTCCTTTGGATATGCGGCATCTTCGCCGACAAGCACTTCAAGAGAAGCTCCCGAAGCTCAAGACCACGACTTCCACGAGCTACTACGACTTCGACATTCCATTCTATGGGACTCATGACCCCGAAGAGTACCTCGAGTGGGAGCGCAAGATGGACACCTACCTCAAGCTACTTCAAGTCCCTTCCGAAGATCAAGTGAAGTGCGCCACAAGAAACTTCCATAACTGCGCGTCAACATGGTGGCTTCACACACCTTCGAAGAGCTTAGACATGAGTTGGTCCAAGACGAAGAAAGCGATGCGGTGCGAGTTTGTGCCTCCTACATACACGGAACACCTTCAACACCAATTGGAGAACACCGTACAAGGATCCAAGTCCATCGACGAGTACTTCATGGAGTTGACGAAAGCCTTGCGACGAGCCGGAGTAGACGACACCATTTGGATGAAGTTCCACTTCATGACGGGATTGAACAACGACATCGCCAAGACTATCTTCAACAACACCTACGAGTCTCTCGATGACCTCTACATTGGTGCTCTCAAGGCGGTTCAAGAACTCAAGGCCAAGGCTTCCCCACCCCAAGCACACTTCGCGACGACCGAGCTCCACGACGACGAGCATGAGGATGGTACCACCAAGATGTACAAGCCCGACGAGCTCCAACATGATGCGGCGACGACTACACCTACGGAGCCACTCAAGGAACATGCTTTGGAGGCAAGCGACAAGGTGGCGAGCATGGATGATGTTTCCATCTTTGGAGGCGAGAGTGATGATGTGCCATCTTCGGCCTTCATCTACGGCGACAGTGATGTGATGGTTGAGCATGGGATTTTCCCTTCGACCACGGCGGCGTTTGGAGATGAGTTGAGAGACTTTTGCCACCATATTGAGAGTGAGAGTGACTTCACTACTAGCCCCATATATGATGAGTTGCCCCAATTCCCATGTGAGGAGAGCCACAACCCCCACCACTTGAGTGAGTTGAGTGACTCCACCATATGTGAGTATGAGTGCAACTACCTAGAGGGAGTGAGTGAGCCACCACCACATAGAGAGAGTGAGGTAGTTGATAGGGCATGTGAGGCCATTACGATTTCTAACAACTTAACCTCTTCCTCTATTGTGTCTTCTCCTTTGGTGCTAGGTCCCATATTCGATGACGCGCCAATCCTTGACGACTTCGTCCTCATGTTGGACAAGACGATGGCCATGGTGGTATATGATGCACCCCCCCCCCCCCACATGGTTCCATCACGATGAAGATGACCACAAGTTGGTCTATGCAACCTCACCTACACCACATGAGTGGGATGCAAAAGGTAACTTAGGTGAAGGTGACGCTCTTGTCCCTCTCGTGGACATTGATTGCTTGCATGATGATGATCACCCTATTGCCATGCTTCATGATTGTGTGACTTCCCCATGTGAATTACCCATTTATGATGAGTTTGATGATTCTCATGTGGAGTCTATTAGTTATGGTGCCATGTTGCATAGGATACCTTTTGAGAACTCTATAGGTCACATCATGTTTGACAATTTGCTTGACTTGTCATATGCTATGCATGAGATCACCCACATTGCATCTTCGCAATCTCATCGTAGTAACTATGCATATGCCATTAAAATAAACCCAATTTGCACATATGGCATAGATGACAAAACCATGGTTATTGGCATTTGCTTTTCTTGTGATGATATTGCCATGCTTCCTTTGCATCATTTGTGCAATAATTCTCATATGCCATGCCATGATCTCCATGACTTGGAAATGCATTGTTTTGGATGTTGTCCATATTATCCATATTATGCTTCCGCTATTGCACATGAGGAGACCCCAATAGTTTCCTCATACATGTTAGGAGATTTTGTTCCATCCCATCCATTGCATGGTCCCAATTATTGTATGCACCATCCGCATATCATGAATAACAATGCTCCCGATAATTCACATGATGCACTACATATTTCTAGTCTCCATTATGCTATACATAAAAACAAACCTTTCATGATGGATGACATGTTCTTATATCATGCATCTCATTTATTTGAGCATTGGATATTTTGTGCTAACGAACACAAGCACATGCACATCCTAATGGATGATGTGCACATATACCACGCGCACACAATTTTCCCTTTGACTTTGTTGTGTGTAGGTACTCATGAATACTCATCAACCTCACAATCCCATGAGTTGACGAAAAGAGCTCTTGAGAGCAATGACGACTTGCGATCCATCGGAATGTGTCTCCAACCATTCCCCTCGCGCAAGGACTACGCGCACCTCTTCTACTTGGTTCTCACACGACTATGGGCTATATACCACTTGTCATCTTATGCTCATGTTCTCGTGTTCACTTCGCATGTTATGCCTCATTCTATGCTTTTGCCATGCGATTGTGACCCTTCCTTGCATTTACCCATGATTCACCATTATACTACTACTATGTGTTGCACGCTTGGTGGAGATCCTAGTTGCTATTGCTATGTTCACCTTGCGATCCACGCTATTATTGCTTCTTGTGTTGGGAGAGTCATGATGTTCCATTGCTATGCATATAAGACTTCTTGCCAATGCAATGACAATACTTTGCTCATATCTCATTTTGTTGCTTGTGATATGTCATGTGCATTATGTATGCCCACTATTTGCACACATGACATGATTGCCATGATTACATCTAGTATGTTGCATCTTCGCACTACTAGTTCCCATATCTTGATTACTATGCTTGTTTATGTTGCATCACCAATGATTAATAATTGCTTCTTTTATGCGGTTGATGAAAACCATTGCCATGCTTTGCACATGATTGCTATTGCTTATTGTCATATGTCTCCATATGTTGCCTCTCTCATGCTCGATGATTTGCCATGTATTGAGTGCAACAATGCTATTCATTTTGTTAATGAGATTGCCCCCATAGCTTTCTATTGTATTATTGGAGCTTTTGACATCTTTCATGTGAAGCATGATTTTCTTCCTTCTTTGCACCATATGCCTAGTGCCATGGATATAGCCATTTTTGCATCATATTATTCATGCACTTTTGCCTCTACTTATTATGTGTAAGAGAAGAGAGCCATCATGATGGATGATGCGTTTCCCTACCATGCACATACATTCTTTGCTTTGTTGTGTGTATGTGGAGGATACTTTGACTACATGTCAACTTCCACTCCACGCGAGTTGACGATTCGAGCTCTTGAGAGCGAGCCACTTTGGAGCGACACGATTCTACATCGCACTTGCTTGCGCATCGACATTGTGAAGGAAGCACAATGACAAGTTTTCAAGGTCACATCCTTCTGGAGCATGGATATTGTGGATCATCCTATTTGTGTTGCTTGTACCATGACATATATTGGTCATTTTGGACCAAATATTTGCACACATGATAGAGATGTTGCATCCATTCTTGATGGCCATCTTTCCATGCCTCATGACATATATACCTTGTGTGTTGCATCCAATTTGTGGATTGATTGCTCCTATCATATGTTTGGTTGCAACAATGTCATCTCTTCACATATGCCATGTCTGATTGCGTGCTACATGCTTGACTTGATTGCCTCACACATGATGACCAATTGCTCCTTCTATTGTGTTGAGTGCCACCCTATCTTCGCTACATCATATGCACATTATGCTTGGATTGCCTTTCACTTTGGATTGCTCCATGTGTTCAGACACTCCACTTTAGTTGGTGTTGTGAATGATTCATATGCCTACCATAGACCTTTCGTTGATTGCTTTGTGCATGCGTGCTATGACCTTGAGGTACATGCTTGTTCTATTGTCACACATATTTGCATCCCTACCTCACAATTTCATGTTTGTCTCCATGATGCCTTAGATTGTGCTCAACTCATATGCTTACATGTCATGACACAATCCCTTGTCACACCATATGTTATGCATGACGACGACACTTGTGTGGTGATTCACCACTTGAATGCTTGGTTTTGCACTAACGCTAACCACATTTGTTTTTCCAAGTGTTTATCGTATTTGCTCCTTTTGAAGGAATTCCTAGGCGGTGAGACATTGGAGAGTGTCCCTTTCGAGCTTAATGATGATGAGTGCTTGGTGATCATCCACTTCTACTCGGGGACGCCATCTACTTTCCATGGTGATTTGGATTTTGATCCGAGGACGGATCTTTCCCAATGGGGAGGGGATGATGCGGAGCATCCTACGGACATCACCATGACTAGAGTCCGTTTTGCAAGTGACACGTCTACTCCACATACATAAAGGTGAATCATCTCCTTTACACGTGCTCACTTGACCCCTTCGAGGATGGTATACTACTTGACACTCCTCTCGTGTGCATGCATAGGTATTGTCGGAGCTTCCCGGATGACCAGGAGGAGTGCCAGCACCTACCTATGACCACACCATCCACAAGGGAAGCTTGGAAGAGAAGGAAGAAGAAGCGAGGACAAGTATCTGGAAGTCCAGGACCTTCCGGCCTGCCCGGTACCTTCGGACCCCGGACCTTCCGGCCTGGCCGGAACTTCCGGCCTCCTCGACCACAGCCGACTACGGGCGTGCCAACTCTCTGGATAGCCCGGAACCAGCCCGGAACCCGCCCGGAACCTCCGGACCCCGGACCTTCCGGCCTCCTCGACTACAGGCGACACCAGGCGTGCAGACTTTTGGCCTAGCCCGGACCCCGCCTGGAACCTCCGGCACAGCCCGAAACTTTCAGCCTGCGTGCGGGCAGCCACTCGGGCCCTAGGCCCATGTACTCCTTTCTCACCCCCACTTCGCCCTAGACTATATATACTCCTCCACCTCCTCATTTCTAGGGTTAGCAATGATTTAGCTCATAGATAGATGAGCCTTTTCTCCTTCCACTACCTCTCCCATGGAGTAGATGCCTCTATGAGAGAAGACCCCTAGTGGATGTCAAGGCCCCTTGCGAGGGAAGATTGATACGTCTCCAACGTATCTATAATTTTTGCTTGTTCCATGCTGTTATATTATCATTCTTGGATGTTTTACAATCATTTTACTACAACTTTATATTATTTTTGGGACTAACCTATTAACCCAGAGCCCAGTGCCAGTTTCTGTTTTTTCCTTGTTTTTGAGTTTTATAGAAAAGGAATATCAAACGGAGTCCAAACGGAATAAAAATTTACGGTCATTTTTTATGGACCAGAAGAGACCCACGGAGCATCGGAGTTGGGCCAGAAGAGCCACGAGGCAGCCACAAGCCCCTAGGGCGCGCCCCCTAGGGTGCGCCCTGCTGGCTTGTCGCCGCCTCGTGGACCCCCCTGACTTGTTTCCGCCGCCAAAAAATCCAATAAATAGAGAAACACCCAGAAACAAACCTAGATCGGGAGTTCCGCCGCCGCAAGCCTTTGTAGCCACGAAAAACCAATCGGGAGCCCGTTCCGGCACCCTGCCGGAGGGGGAAACATCACCGGAGGCCATCTTCATCATCCCGGCGGTCTCCATGACGAGGAGGGAGTAGTTCACCCTCGGGGCTGAGGGTATGTACCAGTAGCTATGTGCTTGATCTCTCTCTCTCGTGTTCTTGAGATGACACGATCTTGATGTACCGCGAGCTTTATTGATATAGATGAATCATATGGAGTTTTTCCCTCTCTATCTTCTTGTGATGAATTGAGTTTTCCCTTTGAAGTTTACTTATCGGATTGAGTCTTTAAGGATTTGAGAACACTTGATGTATGTCTTGCGATGGGATATCCGTGGTGACAATGGGATGTTCTATTGATCCACTTGATGTATGTTTTGGTGATCAACTTGCGGGTTCCGTGACCTTGGGAATCTATGCATAGGGGTTGGCACATGTTTTCGTCTTGACTCTCCGGTAGAAACTTTGGGGCACTCTTTGAAGTTCTTTGTGTTGGATTGAACATGATGAATCTGAAATTGTGTGATGCATATCGTATAATCAAGCCCATGGGTACTCGTGGTGACATTGGAGTATCTAGGTGACATTAGGGTTTTGGTTGATGTGTATCTTAAGGTGTTATTTTAGTACGAACTCTAGGGCTGTTCGTGACACTTATAGGGATAGCTCATAAGATTGATCGGAAAAGATAACTTTGAGGTGGTTTTGTACCCTACAATAATTTCTTCGTTTGTTCTCCGCTATTTGTGACTTTGGAGTGAACTCTTTGTCGCACATGAGGGATTTACATATGATTCAACTATGTTAGTATTGTTGAGAGAACTTGCACTAATGAAAGTATGAACCCTAGGCCTTGTTTCCAAGCATTGCAATACCGTTTGTGCTCACTTTTGTTACTTGCTACCTTGCTGTTTTTATATTTTCAGATTACAAAAACCTATATCTACCATCCATATTACACTTGTATCACCATCTCTTCGCCGAACTAGTGCACCTATACAATTTACCATTGTATTGGGTGTGTTGGGGACACAAGAGACTCTTTGTTATTTGGTTGCAGGGTTGTTTGAGAGAGACCATCTTCATCCTACGCCTCCCACGGATTGATAAACCTTAGGTCATCCACTTGAGGGAAATTTGCTACTGTCCTACAAAACTCTGCGCTTGGAGGCCCAACACGAGTCTACAAGAAGAAGGTTGCGTAGTAGACATCAAACTCTTTTCTGGCGTATGCTATAAAGAATAATGATAACCATGAAACTTGTCATCATGATTTTAATTTTCAATTGGATTATGCTTCACATGATAGTTATTTTGTTGAGTTTGCTCCCACTACTATTGATGAGAATAAATTTGCTTATATGGTGAGTGACAAAATTTCTATGCTTGTAGATCATGAAAAGAATGCTTTATGTGCAGGTTATATTGTGAAATTCCTTCATGATGCTACTGAAAATTATTATGAGAGAGGATCTTATGCTTCTACATATTGCAATAATATCAAGTTTCCTCTCTATGTGTTCAAAGTTTTGAAGTTATGCTTGTTTTGCCTTCCTATGCTAGTTGATTCTTGCTCCCATAAATTGTTTGTTCACAAAATCCCTATGCATAGGAAGTGGGTTAGGCTTAAAATGTGCTAGTCATATGCTTCATGATGCTCTCTTTGTGTTTCAATTCATATCTTTTTTGTGAGCATCATGGAAATCATCATGCCTAGCTAAAAAGGCATTAAAGAAAAGCGCTTGTTGGGAGACAACGCAATACTTATACCTACTGTTTTTGCGTGTCCACATGATTAAGATACTGTATAATCATGTTTTATAGCTTTTTGTTTCAATAAAGTGTCAAGTAAAGCCTTTGGGATAGTGTGGATGATAGTTGACTTGATTCTGTGCAAAAACAGAAATTTTTGCTCTCAGTCCAGGAATTTTGTAAATTCACTGGAACCTGATTTTGATCTGAAGTTTTTACACATGATTGATATACAAATTGCCTAGATTTTCCTAATTTTTCAGAATTTTTAGAGACAGGGAAGTATGGTTACTCTACAGACCTTTACAGACTGCTCTGTTTTTGACAGATTCTGTTTTGCATGCATAGTTTACTTGTTTTAGTGTTCCCATAGCTTATATTGAGTGATATAAATTATGGGAATGATAGAATACATTAGGTATTATGTGAGAACAATTATGAATCTTGTCTTGACAGTACCTAAGTGAATGATCTTTGTTTATTACACTAACCCTTCTCACGAAGTTCCATTAAGTTTTGTGTGATTGAAGTTTTCAAGTTTTGGGTGAGACACCGATATGACGAGAAAAAGGAGTGACAAGAACCTAAGCTTGGGGATGCCCAAGGCACCCCCAAGGTAATATCCAAGGAAGACTCAAGCGCCTAAACTTGGGGATGCCCCGGAAGACTCAAGCGCCTAAGCTTGGGGATGCCCCGGAAGGCATCCCTTCTTTCGTCTTCAACACTATTGGTATATCTTACTTGGAGCTATATTTTTATTCGTTACATAATATGAGTTTTGCTTGGAGCGTCATTTTATTTCCTTGTTCTCTGTTAGGTGTTATTTATAATCTTGTTTTTCAATAAAAAGTTCCAAGAATTGCCTTTAGGATGCTTGCATTGCATGTTTTGATGAGTGCTGTGTAAAAACAGAAACTTTGGCTGTAGTGTTTGAATTTTCATATTTTACTGGAACGTGGAAAGTTTCTGAAATTTTTACACAGTATTGTCATATAAATTTTATAGCATGTCCTAAATTTTCATAATTGTTTGAGTTACAGAAGTACACTGTTTTCATAAATTGCTACAGACTGTTCTGTTTGGACAGATTGCTGTCATAGTTTTGTTATCTACTTATCCTATAGTTTCCATAGCCTATATTGGTAGATATAAATTGTGGAAATGATAGTATACAGTACCTAATGTTTGAAAATTATTATGGAACTTGTATTGGCAGTACATAAAGAGTTGATTTATTATTATGTGTACTAACCTATCTCACGAGTTCATTTCGAGTTTCGTGTGGATGAAGTTTTTGAGAATAGGTGAAACCGGGATATGAGAGGATTGAACGAGATACAAAAGCTCAAGCTTGGGGATGCCCAAGGCACCCCAAGTAAATATTTCAAGAAGTATCAAGCATCTAAGCTTGGGGATGCTACGCATCCCACCTCTCTTCGTCAAGAATTATCGGTTAGCCTATGTTGAGCCTAATTTTTTTATTATTATTCGTTCACATGATGCGTGCTATTCTTGGAGTGCTATTTTTCTTTTGGTTGCTGTTGAATAAAATACTCAGATCTGAAAATATTTATTGAGGGAGAGAGAGTCCTCACATAGCTCCTTAATTATTTGACTACTCATTGATCTTCACTTATATCTTTTGAGAGTAGCTTGTCATTTCCTCTCATGCTTCACTTATACCTTTTTGAGAGATGAAATTTTTATGCTCTTGTACTTCACTTAAATTTGTTTGAGCTTGTCGAAAAAGCAATGGCAATATATGAAACTAGTTCCAAAGTGATAGATATCCAAGGAAGATATAATAAAAACTTTCATGAAGATCATGGGACAAATTAAACTTGATTCTTTGTAATAGTTTTGAAACATGATGATAGTAATATGTGAGTCATGTTAGTGAGTAATTATGCTTAGTAAGAATATTGGTGTTAAGGCTTGTGATTCCCTATGCATGCACGAAAGTCAATAGTTATGCAATGAAGTTACATCCTACTTGTGGTGCATTATTCGGTGTTAGTTATGACTCAATGCTCACTTATGTGATTTTTCATTCCTTGGTTTGGTTGCTTCCCAATCTATTTGCTAGCCTTCATTTGTACTAAGTAGAAATACTACTTGTGCATCCAAAATCCTTAAACCAAGTTTTGCCTTACCATACTTACCTATATGCGGTATTTCCATGCCGTTCCAAGCAAATTTGTACGTGCCATCTCTAAATTTTCAAAATAAATTTTCTCTTTTGTGTGCCCGTACCGCTCATGAAACGGTGGGGAGTATCCAATATTTTTCCATGCTAGGTGTGTTATTCTCACGATATGTGTTGATTCACTATCATTCACGAGAAAGTGGCTGGTATTCGGGATGCCCAGTCCCATGCTCAAAATTCAAATAAAAAAATAATGAAACAAAACTCCCCCAGGATTGTTGTTTGTATGGACGGTACCCGTGGATTCGGCTCGCCGTGGAGTGTGATTGATTGGTGGAGGGGGAGTAAAAACTTTACTATTCTGTTTGGGAACCGCCTATAAGGTATCTAGCATGGAAAGTATTGTGAGCTACTTTATCGTTTTCATTGACAGGAAAAGCATGCCACTCAAAATATTTTTCTCTCTCAATTTAAACCTTGAGCTCTGGCACCTCTACAAATCCCTACTTCCCTCTGCGAAGGGCCTATCTATTTACTTTATACAATTTTTATTTTTGCTTTGAGTCTCCATCTTCTCTGATAAGCACCAACTAGGGGGCACTATGATCGTACTTGAGCATTGGGCATAGCTAATATTTGAGTGTGTTTCATGAATGGATCAATGATTGAGCATGATGGCCTAGGGATAACTTTCTTTAGTGTTGATATTTTGAAAGACATGGTTGCTTGTTGACATGCTTGAGTATTGAAGTCATTATGTTAAAACTAGACTATTGCTTTGAATCATTTACAAGTCCAAATGTCCATGCTATACATAGAAGAAAAGAATATGATGAACATGTTAGGCAGCATTCCACATCAAAAATTCTGTTTTTATCATTTACCTACTCGAGGACGAGCAGGAATTAAGCTTGGGGATGCTGATACGTCTCCAACGTATCTATAATTTTTGCTTGTTCCATGCTGTTATATTATCATTCTTGGATGTTTTACAATCATTTTACTACAACTATATATTATTTTTGGGACTAACCTATTAACCCAAAGCCCAGTGCTAGTTTCTGTTTTTTCCTTGTTTTTGAGTTTTACAGAAAAGGAATATCAAACGAAGTCCAAACGGAATAAAAATTTACGGTGATTTTTTATGGACCAGAAGAGACCCACGGAGCATCGGAGTTGGGCCAGAAGAGCCACGAGGTAGCCACAAGCCCCTAGGGCGCGCCCCCCCCAGGGCGCGTCCTGCTAGCTTGTCGCCGCCTCGTGGACCCCCCTGACTTGTTTCCGCCGCCAAAAAATCCTATAAATAGAGAAACCCCCAGAAACAAACCTAGATCGGGAGTTCCGCCGCCGCAAGCCTCTGTAGCCACGAAAAACCAATCGGGAGCCCGTTCCGGCACCCTACCGGAGGGGGAAACCATCACCGGAGGCCATCTTCATCATCCCGGCGGTCTCCATGACGAGGAGGGAGTAGTTCACCCTCGGGGCTGAGGGTATGTACCAGTAGCTATGTGTTTGATCTCTCTCTCTCTCGTGTTCTTGAGATGACACGATCTTGATGTACCGCGAGCTTTATTGATATAGATGAATCATATGGAGTTTTCCCCTCTCTATCTTCTTGTGATGAATTGAGTTTTCCCTTTGAAGTTTACTTATCGGATTGAGTCTTTAAGGATTTGAGAACACTTGATGTATGTCTTGCGATGGGATATCCGTGGTGACAATGGGATGTTCTATTGATCCACTTGATGTATGTTTTGGTGATCAACTTGCGGGTTTCGTGACCTTGGGAATCTATGCATAGGGGTTGGCACATGTTTTCGTCTTGACTCTCCGGTAGAAACTTTGGGGCACTCTTTGAAGTTCTTTGTGTTGGATTGAACATGATGAATCTGAAATTGTGTGATGCATATCGTATAATCAAGCCCATGGGTACTCGTGGTGACATTGGAGTATCTAGGTGACATTAGGGTTTTGGTTGATGTGTATCTTAAGGTGTTATTTTAGTACGAACTCTAGGGCTGTTCGTGACACTTATAGGGATAGCTCATAAGATTGATCGGAAAAGATAACTTTGAGGTGGTTTTGTACCCTACAATAATTTCTTCGTTTGTTCTCCGCTATTTGTGACTTTGGAGTGAACTGTTTGTCGCACATGAGGGATTTACATATGATTCAACTTTGTATTTCCTTTGTTTCTTCGGGGTTGACGCGGTAGGGAGCCTTGTTAGGAAGCAGTGCTCCGGGGATGAGGTGGATGCGGTGTTCGATCCCTCATTTTGGTGGTAGTCCCGGAGGTAGCTCATCGGGGAAAACATCTTGGAATTCCTGTAACAACTTAGATAACACAAGAGGAACATGTTATGAAGGGTTAGTCCGAACGATATCATCTTTGCACACAAGTACATAGTGAAGAACAGTCGATGGGCTCTCACTCACATCCCTCAAATCTCTTTTGGTGGCTAAAAGAACTATATCTCTCATGTCCCTCATCGTGGAGTCGCTCGTTTTTGGCTTGTGGCACTCACTCTCTTTGAGGTGGATCACTCTCTCACTTTTATCTCCATGATGGGATGAAGCTTGTTTGTCGGCGATGACTTGACTCGGAGACATTGGTCGGAGTACATATTGCGTGCCCTTCATTTTGAAGCTATATTGATTCGTCCGACCATTGTGTGTGACGCCACGGAAGAATTGCCAAGGTCTACCCAGTAGTAGGTGGGAAACATGATAGAGGCGAAGTTGTGCCTGTCTTTTGATGAGATGGTGGCTATCTTTTTGATGGAGTAGACTTTGACGATACGACTACGAACGTGTGAGGACGTCGCGCCTTAGCAATCGCTAAACCAACTCCGAGAGGTTGTTGACCACGCTGGAGAACGATGAACCTGACCACGAGGGTCTATTTCCTGCACGCAAACGAAGAACAAGCAAGAAACTAAGATTGCAATCTGGATATGGCGAATATAAGAGGAAAGCTTTATTGATGAAGGTGGGGTTCTGTGACGCCTTTGTCTGGTCGTGGAACACAAACGAAGAACGCGAAGTTGCAGCTATGGCGAACTTGTAATCTAAACAAAACCCAAGTCTAAAACGACGCCCTAAGGGTTGTATATATGGGGGAATAGAGGGGGATTTCGTGGCCCCTTGGAGGAGGGGTCCGAAACCGGGCCTAACTCAGTTTCCCCACAAATACGGACTCTAAAAACTGCCTATAATATGGTATTTCGAAATTACATGGGCCTGACCTAAAAATAAGGTGACGCAGCACCTATAATAGCCTATGGACGAAATTTATGAAGTGGCATGTTGTATATTTCGTCCAAGCCTCCAAGCACTCCTTATGGTGGCTTCAAAGTGCGAAAATCACCACCGGAAAGTCCATTGTTCCTTCCCGCGCGCGCACCTTCTTCTCCATGCTTGATCCCGCTCCAATGGCCATCCTTCTTGTCCATGCTAGGTCCTTCATTCATAAGTAAAACAAAAGTATCTATTTTAGGCAGCATCATATATTCATGAACATTAGAAGGATTTCCAAGAAACGAAAGTACCTGATAATTTAGTTGGCGTGCGCGGGCTCTAGTAACTGGTCCAATATGTGTAGCTGGTGGGGATGTGGGTGTAACATTAGTAGGGATGTCCTCATCATCCTCCCCTTCTTGAACTGAAGTCGTCCTCGACGGAATCTCATCATCCTCACCCAAATAAGGCTTCAAATCTGCAATGTTAAAAGTGGGACTAACCCCAAAATCTGCAGGCAGCTCAAGTTTACATGCATTATCATTTATTTTCTCTAACACCTTAAAAGGGCCATCAACACGTGGCATTAGCTTTGACTTGCGCAATTGAGGAAACCTATCCTTACGCAAATGTAACCAAACAAGATCTCCAGGTGCAAAGACAACATGTTTTCTACCCTTATCTCCAGCAAGTTTATATTTAGCATTCATACACTCAATGTTCTCCTTAGTTAACTCATGCATCTTTAATATCAATTCAGCACGTTCTTTAGCATCAAAATTAACCTTCTCTGAAGATGGAAGAGGCAACAAATCAATAGGTGCACGAGGTAAGAAACCATACACTACTTCAAAAGGGCACATCTTAGTAGTAGAATGCAGCGAACGATTATAAGCAAATTCAATATGAGGCAAGCATTCTTCCCACATTTTCAGGTTATTCTTCAAAATAGCCCTAAGCATAGTAGACAATGATCTATTGACTACTTCAGTTTGTCCATCAGTTTGGGGGTGACATGTAGTACTAAAAAGCAGTTTAGTCCCCAACTTAGTCCATAAACATCTCCAAAAGTGGCTAAGAAATTTAGCATCACGATCTGAAACAATTGTATTTGGCACACCATGCAAATGAATAATTTCACGAAAGAACAAATCAGCAACATTAGCAGCATCATCACTTTTATGACATGGTATGAAGTGTGCCATTTTCGAAAATCTATCCACGACAACAAATATGCTATCCCCCCCCCCTCTTTGTTCGAGGTAAACCTAAAACAAAGTCCATAGATATATCCTCCCAAGGAACACTAGGTACAGGCAAAGGCATATATAAACCATGAGGATTGAGTCGTGACTTAGCTTTTTGGCATGTAGTGCAGCGAGCAACAAAACGCTCAACATCCCGTCTCATCTTTGGCCAAAAGAAATGTGTAGCAAGTACGTCCTCCGTCTTCTTCACGCCAAAGTGTCCCATTAATCCTCCTCCATGCGCCTCCTGTAACAACAAAAGACGAACGGTGCCAGCTGGAATGCATAGCTTGTTAGCACGGAACACAAGTCCATCATTAATGACAAACTTGTTCCATGTTCTCCCTTCTTTACAATTCTCCAACACATCTTTAAATTCAGCATCATGCATATATTGATCTTTGATGGTCTCCAAACCAAATATTTTAAAGTCAAGTTGTGAAAGCATAGTATAACGACGAGACAATGCATCAGCAATAACATTTTATTTACCCTTCTTGTGTTTAATGACATAAGGGAAAGTCTCAATGAATTCAACCCATTTAGCATGTCTACGGTTCAGCTTTGCTTGACTTTTAATATGTTTCAAAGATTCATGATCAGAATGTATAACAAACTCTTTGGGCCATAAATAATGTTGCCATGTTTCCAAAGTCCGAATAAGAGCATATAATTCCTTATCATAAGTAGAATAATTCAGACTAGGCCCGCTCAATTTTTCAGAAAAGTATGCAGCAGGTTTACCATCTTGTAATAACACACCTCCTAATCCAATTCCACTAGCATCACATTCAAGCTCAAAAGTCTTTCAATACCGTGAAGGCTTGTTCTTGTGCGGTACCCCAAACAAAAGGCACATCCTTCTTTGTAAGCTCATTTAGAGGTGCAGCAATGGTGCTGAAATCCCTCACAAAATGCCTATAGAAACTAGTGAGTCCAAGAAAACTCCTCACTTGTGTGACCGTTTTGGGCTGCGGCCAACTCTCAATAGCTTCAATCTTGGCTTTATCAACTTTAATTCCCTGTGGAGTAACAACATAGCCAAGAAAAGATACTCGGTCGGTGCAAAAGGTGCACTTCCCAAGGTTACCAAACAAACGTGCATCACGTAGAGCAATAAAAACAGCACGCAAATGATCCAAGTGTTCTTCCAAAGATCTACTATAAATCAGTATGTCATCAAAGTAGACTACCACAAATCGTCCAATAAAAGCACGTAAGACCTCGTTCATTAATCTCATGAAAGTGCTAGGTGCATTAGTTAACCCAAAAGGCATGACTAACCACTCATATAATCCAAACTTAGTTTTAAATGCTGTTTTCCATTCATCTCCCAATTTCATACGAATTTGATGGTATCCACTACGCAAATCAACTTTGGAGAAAATTGTAGAGCCACTTAATTCATCAAGCATATCATCTAACCTAGGAATAGGATGACGATAACGAATAGTAATATTATTAATGCCTCTACAATCAACACACATACGCGATGTACCATCCTTTTTAGGCACTAGAATAATAGGAACAGCACAAGGACTAAGGGATTCGCGTATATAACCTTTGTCGAGCAGCTCCTGTACTTGACGCATAATCTCCTTCGTCTCCTGTGGATTGGTACGGTTGGGCAGCGATCCACCAGGAATTAAGTCAATTTGATGCTCATTCCTCGAATAGGTGGTAATCCCGGTGGCACGTCTTGTGGAAAGACATCAGCGAACTCCTGCAAAATGTTAGCGACAACAGGAGGCAAAGAGGGAGGCATGTTGATACGGGGCAAACCCGAGGGTGGCCCGATCTTCACGAATTGGAGGTGGATTTGAGGAAGAACACGATGAATACGAAGAACACGAGGGGAAAACATGGAGAGAATCAAAGAGAAAACACTCTATTGGACAAGATCCACACCTAGTACTGCTCAAATCACAAGCAATACAAGAGGTGCATCAAGATCCAAGAACAACAACGGAAATAAAGATACATGGGTAGTTCATCGAAATCTCTAGGAGAGATGGGCCTTGACATCCTCTAGGGATCTTCTCCGGTGGAGGCCTCGGTCTCCATGAGAGAAGTAGAGGAAGGAGCAAAGCTCATGTATGAATGAGCTATCACTTTGCTAACCCTAGGAAGGAGGTAGGGGAAGAGTATATATAGTCTTAGGCACGAAGGGGTAAGTGAAAGAGAGATACAAGGCCAAAGGCCCACGACTGCGAACAGGCGGTGCCGGACGTCCGGAGGTTGTCGGACGTCTGACGGCTCGCGAAGGACCGGACGTCCGGAGGGCGTCGGTCGTCCGAGGCTCGGTCGTCCGGAGGCTTCGGAAATTCGAGATTTCGGCGCGGGTATCTTGGGTCCGGATTTCCGGAGAGGCTCAGACGTCCGGAGGCTGTGATGTGTCGGACGTCCGGGCAGCGTCGGTCGTCCGGCCGTTGTAGAGCTCTATCCGTCCTCTGGCTGGGCTGGACTCCAGGCGTCGGTGTCCGGAAGACGTCGGACGTCCGGAAGTTGTCAGACGTCCGGCTGTTGTAGACTCCGCAGCTCCGCCTTCTTCCGTCTACGCTTCCACGCTTCCCTCGTGGATGGTGTAGGTGTACACTTGCGCTCGCACTCCTCCTCGTCCTCCATGAAGCTTCGACAATACCTATGCATGCACACGAGAGGAATGTCAAGTAGTATACCATCCTCGAAGGGGTCAAGTGAACACGTGTAAAGGAGATGATTCACCTTTATGTATGTGAAGTAGTCATGGCACGTGTCACTTGCCAAACAGACTCTTGTCATGGTGATGTCCGTAGGATGCTCCGCATCATCCCCTCCCCCTTGGGAAAGATCCATCCTCGTATCAAAATCCAAACCACTGTGGGAAGGAAATGGCGTCGCCGTGTAGGAGTGGACGGTCACCAAACGCTCATCATCATCAAACTCGAAATGGGCACTCTCCAATGTCGCACCGTCAAGTAATTCCTTCAAACCAAACAGACTCTTGTCATGGTGATGTCCGTAGGATGCTCCGCATCATCCCCTCCCCCTTGGGAAAGATCCATCCTCGTATCAAAATCCAAATCACTGTGGGAAGGAAATGGCGTCGCCGTGTAGGAGTGGACGGTCACCAAACGCTCATCATCATCAAACTCGAAATGGGCACTCTCCAATGTCGCACTGTCAAGTAATTCCTTCGAAAGGAGCAAACATGACAAACACTTGGAAAAACAAATGTGGTTAGCGTTAGTGCAAAACCAAGCATTCAAGTGGTGAATCACTGCACAAGTGTTGTCATCATGCATAACATATGGTGTGACAAGGGATAGTGTCATGGCATGTAAGCAATCAAGCAAAGGCCTATGGTATGCATAGGAATCATTCACAACACCAAGTAATATGAAGTGTCTAAACACATGGTGCAATCCAAAGTGCAAGGCAATCCAAGCATAATGTGCACATGGTGTAGTGAAGATAGTGTGGCACTCAACACAATATAAAGAGCAATTGGGCATCATGTGTGAGGCAATCAAGTCAAGCATGTAGCAAGCAATGTGGCATGGCAAATGTGAATAATGGACATTGTTGCAACCAGGCATATGATAAGAGCAAACAATCCACAAGTTGGATGCAACACACAAGTCATATATGTCATGAGGCATGGCAATGTGGCAACCGTAAGGAGAAGCAATAACTCGAACATGTGTGCAAGTAAGTGGTCCAAGATGACCCATATATGTCATGGTACAAGCAACACAAGTAGGATGAGCCACAATATCCATCTCAAGAAGGATGTCACCTCAAAAGCGTGACCTTGTGCGTCCTTCCCAATGCCGATGCGCTAGCAAGTGCGATGTAGAATCGCGTTGGTGTAGCATGGCTCGCTCTCAAGAGCTCGAATCGTCAACTCACGTGAAGTGGAAGTTGACATGTAGCCGAAGTATCCTACACATACACACAACAAAGGAAACAATGTATGTGCATGGTAGACAAACACATCATCCATCATGATGGTTCTCTCCTCCTGCACATAACCATTAGAATCACAAGTGCATGAATAATATGATGCAACAATGTCGATATTCATGGCACTAGGCATATGGTGCAAGGAGGGAAGGCACACATGCTTCACACGAAAGATGTCAAAAGCTCCAACAATATGAGAGAAAGCTATGGGGGCAATCTCATTACCAAAATTAATAGCATGGTTGCACTCAATACATGGCAAAGCATCGAGCATGAGAGAGGCAACAAATGGAGACATATGACAACAAGCAATATCAATCATGTGTGAAGCATGGCAATGGTTGTCATCAACCGCATAAAAGGAGTACATCCGTGATGCAACACAAGCAAGCATAGTGATCATGTCGTGCAAACTAGTAGTGCGAAGATGTAATATACTAGAGGAAATCATTGTAATCATGTCATGTGAGCAAATAGTGGACATCAATAATGCACATGACATATCGCTAGTACGAACACAAAACATGGTCAATGTATCATCATAGGCATGGGGCACAAAGCAAACATGACAATAGCAACTAATATCTCCACCAAGCTTGCAAATACACATATAGATACAAGAATCATGGGTCATGTGTAGTGCAAAGCATGGGTCACAAATGCATGAAAAGGGCATAGAAATGAGCATATCATGCAAAGTGAACATGGCAATATGGGCAAAGGATATATAATGGACAATACCCATAACCATGTGAGGGCCATGTAGAAGAAATGCGCAAAGTCCTTGCGCGAGGTTAATGGTTGGAGACACATTCCGGTGAATCCCAAAGCATCGGTGCTCTCAAGAGCTCTTTTCATCAACTCATGGGATTGTGAGGTTGACGAGTATTCGTGAGTACCTACACAACAACGATACACACGAAACAAAGTGTGTGCGTGGTAAATGTACACATCATCCATCATGATGTGTATGCGCACGTGTGAGTTAGCACAAGAAAAACAATTCTCAAAGAAATTTGAGGCATGGTATATGAATACGGCATCCATCATGCAATGATAGTTATTATGCTCAACATGATTGGGACGCAAATTGTAGCAAGTATGTGGCACAAGCATATCATTCATGTCAATGGCAAGCATAGTGTGCACACAATAGTGGGGATCATGCAAAGTGTAGGATGGATCAAAATCTCCGAATGTGTATGAGGAAACTATGGGGGTTTGCTCATGTGCAATAGCGGAAGCGTAGTATGGAGAATATGGACAACATCCAAAACAATGCATATCCAAAGCATGGTGGTCATGGCATGGCATATGAGAATTATTGCGCAAATGATCTAAAGGGAGCATGGCAATATCATCACAAGAAAAACAAATGCCAATAACTATGGGTTTGTCATCTATGCCATATGTGCAAATTGGGTTTATTTTAATGGCATATGCATAGTTACTACGATGAGATAGCGAACATGCAATATGGGTGATCTCATGCATAGCATATGACAAGTCAAGTGGATTGTCAAACATGATGTGACCTATAGAGTTCTCACAAGGTATCCTATGCAACATGGCATCATAACTAATAGACTCCATATGAGAATCGTCAAACTCATCATAAATGGGCAATTCATCACATGAGGAAGTCACATAATCATGAAGCATGGGAATAGGATGATCATCATCATGCAAACAATCAATCTCAAGATAGTCCACTAGTGGGACAAGCGAAGAACCATCACCTATGTTACCTTTAGAGTTCCGCTCATGAGATGTAGGTGATGTGGGAAGGACCAACTCGTGGTCATCGTCATTGTGATGGAACCATGTGGGGGGTGCGTCATATTCCACCATGGCCATCGTCTTGTCCAAAGGAAGGACGAAGTTGTCAAGGATCGGCGCTTCATCGTATATGGGACCTAGCACCAAATGAGAAGACACAATAGAGGTAGAGGTTAAGTTGTTAGAAATCAAAATGGCCTCACATGCCCTATCAACTACCTCACTTGCTCTATGTGGTGGTGGCTCACTCACTCCCTCTAGGTAGTTGCACTCATACTCACATATGGTGGAGTCACTCATCTCACTCAAGTGGTGGGGGTTGTGGCTCTCTTCACATGGGAATTGGGACAACTCATCATATATGGGGCTAGTGGTGAAGTCACTCTGGCAAAAGTCTCTCAACTCATCTCCAAACGTTGCCGTGGTCGAAGGGAAAATCCCATGCTCAACCATGTCGTCACCATCGCCGTGGATGAAGGCCGAAGATGGCACATCATCACTCTTGCCTCCAAAGATGGAAGCGTCATCCTTGCTCGCCACCTTGTCGCTCGCCTCCAAAGCATGTTCCTTGAGTGGCTCCGTAGTCGTGGTCGTCACCGCGTCGTCTTCAAAAAGAGTCGTGGTAGACTCGGCATCGTCAATGCCACATAGAGGGATGGCGGTGAAGTCGTACTTGGGAGCGTCGTCTTGGAGCTCGTCGGGCTTGGACATCTTGGTGGTACCATCCTCATGCTCGTTGTCATGGAGCTTGGTCGTCGCGAAGTGTGCTCGGGGTCGAGTAGCCTTGGCCTTGAGTTCATGTTCCGCCATGAGAGCACCAATGTAGAGGTCTTCGAGAGACTCGTAGTTGTTGTGGAAGATAGTCTTGGCGATGTCGTTGTTCAATCCAATCATGAAGTGGAACTTCATCCAAATGGGGTCATCCACACCGGCTCGTCGCAAGGCTTTCTTCATCTTCATGAAGTACTCATTGAGGGACTTGGATCCTTGTTTGGTGTTCTCCAATTGGCGTTGAAGATGTTCCATGTATGTAGAAGGCACAAACTCTCGCCGCAACGCTTTCTTCAGCTTGGACCAACTCATGTCGAAGCTCGTCGAAGATGTGTGAAGCCACCATGTCGACACGTAGTCATGGAAGTTTCTTGTGGCGCACTTCACTTGATCTTCGGGAGGGACTTGAAGTTGCTTGAGGTAGGTGTCCATCTAGCGCTCCCAAGCGAGATACTCCTTGGGGTCTTGACTCCCATAGAAAGGAATCTCGTGGTCGATGTCGAGGTCGTAGTAGCTCGTGGAAGTCGCGGACTTGAGCGTGAGGAGCTTCTCTTGAAGTACTTGTCGGTGAAGATGCCGCATATCCAAAGGCGAAGATGCCTTGAAGTCGCTTGGCGAAGATGCCAAGGTAGTTGGTGAAGTCATCGAGCGGTGGTTGATGTCGAGCTCATGACCTTCACACTTGTTCTTTGTTGGACGCCTTGATGTTGGCGTCGATATTTCTTCATGTCGTTGATGGTGTCGATGCCGGTTTGATCTTGCCAGAGATGGTAGCTCGTAAGCATGTGCACTTGAGCGTCTTCTCGAAGATGATGAAGATCTCGTGCGGTTCTTGATGAGGGCCTTGAGCTCCTCCAAATGAGCTTCCATTTTGGCGTCGATGGTTTTCTTCATTGCATCGAACTCGTCATTGGTGTTGTAGACCGAAGGAGATGTGTCGTCCCTATCCATGGAAGCACTCGAGAAGGCGTGAGAACGAGATGGAATGAACATACCAAAGTTACCTCTTTCCGAAGTTGTGGATGGATCTCAAAAGAACACAATGTAAGCAAGGAAAAGAGTGCACTTGGCGTAGAAGATGTTCCGTGTATGTAGAAGGCACAAACTCTCGCCGCAATGCTTTCTTCAACTTGGACCAACTCATGTCGAAGCTCGTCGAAGATGTGTCAAGCCACCATGTCGACGCGTCGCCGTGGAAGTTTCTTGTGGCGCACTTCACGTGATCTTCGCAAGGGACTTGAAGTAGCTTGAGGTAGTAGTCCATCTTGCGCTCCCAATCGAGATACTCCTCGGGGTCTTGACTCCCAAAGAAAGGAATCTCGTGGTCGATGTCGAGGTCGTAGTAGCTCGTGGAAGTCATGGACTTGAGCTTGGGGAGCTTCTCTTGAAGTGCTTGTCGGTGAAGATGCCGCATATCCAAAGGCGAAGATGCCTTGAAGTCGCTTGGCGAAGATGCCAAGGTAAGTGGTGAAGTCATCGAGCGGTGGTTGGTGTCGAGCTCGAGACCTTCACACTTGTTCTTTGTTGGACGCCATGATGTTGGTGTCGTTATTTCTTCATGTCGTTGATGGTGCCGATGCCGGTGTGGTCTTGCCGTAGATGGTAGCTCGAAAGCATGTGCACTTGAGCGTCTTCTCGAAGATGATGAAGATCTCGTGCGGTTGTTGATGAGGACCTTGAGCTCCTCCAAATGAGCATCCATCTTGGCGTCGATGGTTTTCTTCATGGCATCGAACTCGTCGTTGTTGTTGTAGACCGAAGGAGATGTGCCGTCCCTATCCATGGAAGCACTCAAGAAGGCGTGAGAACGAGATGGAATGAACATACCAAAGTTACCTCTTTCCGAAGTTGTAGATGGGTCTCAAAAGACCACAATGTAAGCAAAGAAAAGAGTGCACTTGGCGAAAAACCTTGTCCAATTCTCACAACCTACACAAATGGCTTATAGTGGAGCTCGTTGGGGTTAGTGGCACAAAATATCAAGCAAAATGAAGTCCAAGATATTGCAAATGTTGAAATCAATTCAATGGACTCAAAATGCAAAGCAAGCGATCACAATATAGAGGAGGGCAAAAAAAAGAAACACACGCGATGGGATATTGGGGCTTGTGCAACATAGGGATGAGCAATACAAAATTGCCTAACAAAGACTAAGCTCTTGTTGCACAAACACAAGGAGAGACTCTAGCTTGATTGCACGTTTGGGCACGATTCACCACTTGGCACCAATCCTATTCTTGCAAGCAAAACGTTTCCTATTCCATGGATCCTCATGCACAAGTATATCTTTTCATGCTTAACTCTATGCTTATAAGCTTTTGATCTTTCTTTCTTGCTTAGAAGCTTTTTTTATTTATTTTTTGACTCGTCTCTTCCTTTCCACTATTCTTATTGAGCCTCAACCAAAGATATGAGACAAGTATCACAACATATGCACGGGAGCAAGCAATTGCACTATATGATATTTCAAATGATGTAACAATATGATATCGTATCACTATGGTGCATAAGTTTTCGCGAAGCCCGGCAATACTCGGATAGCTAGTCTCAATAGGTATGAAGATAATCACAACGATGGTGGGGCTATCAAGATGTAATGGCAAGGAAGGAAAAGTGTATGACAGAATGTATACCTTCGTCACACTTAACCTTTCACGAAGTCGGGATAAACCGGCCTTGCTTCCGGTTGAAGATGGTCTCGAAGGATGGATGGTCGCCGTCGATGTCGAACATCAGTGGTCGGTGTAGATGATGGACCGATACAAGTCACCGGTGGTTAAAGAAGAAGTAACCGTCCATAAGTAGCCGAAACACCTTAGGAGACTCAAATCACAACTCAAGCAGCCATAAATGCAATGGTAACCAAAATGGGTTAGGTTGCGGAAGTCTATGGTGGTATTGCGGATGATATGGTGGAGGGCCTCGGCAAATTTGTCAAAATTTGAAAAATATGATAGTGTCAAATGATGGTGGAACTAATTTTGTGGGATGGTGGATGTCAATAGCTACAAAACGAGCTAAAGAACACCCAAATCGAAGTTCGGTTGAATTAGTTATAGCCAAAACAAAATTTCAGTCGAGTCGGTTTCTACAGGTTACGGACGTCCGAGAAGTGACGGACATCCGGGGGTCGGACGTCCGGACGGGCCAAAAATCCGAGATTTCGGGTCTGTTTAGGGGTTCCGGACGTCCGGAGGCTATCGGACGTCCGAGGTTTCGGTGGGGTCCGGACGTCCGAAAATGGTCGGACGTCCGAGGGGTCTGAGTCAGCTTGAGATCTGAGATCCAGTATGCGATTTTGGACGGAAATTGATAATTTTGGGCTTGAAATTGAAGGGGAAAAAGAAAAATTGAAGCTAGGGAACGCCAAGGAAAGTAGATCCACTTGCCAAACACTAGATCCACGGATTAAAATCAACAAAAACTCACTGGAACAACAAATCACAAGAGAAATTTTTGGGGCTATTTTTGTGTGGTATTTTCGAAATTGGGAAGAAAAATTCAAACTAAAGCAAGAGAAGTGGGGGGTAGGGCTCCAAATTCGTGGCAACGTGGCTCTGATACCAATATGATATGGTGGCCCGATCTTCATGAATTGGAGGTGGATTTGAGGAAGAACACGATGAACACGAAGAACACGAGGGGAAAACGTGGAGAGAATCAAAGGGAAAACACTCTATTGGACAAGATCCACACCAAGTACTCCTCAAATCACAAGCAATACAAGAGGTGCATCAAGATCCAAGAACAACAACGGAAATAAAGATATATGGATAGTTCATCCAAATCTCTAGCACAGATGGGCCTTGACATCCTCTAGGGATCTTCTCCGGTGGAGGCCTCGGTCTCCATGAGAGAAGTAGAGGAAGGAGCAAAGCTCATGTATGAATGAGCTATCACTTTGCTAACCCTAGGAAGGAGGTAGAGGAAGAGTATATATAGTCTTAGCCATGAAGGGGTAAGTGAGAGAGAGATACAAGGCCAAAGGCCCACGGCTGCGCACAGGCGGTGCCGGACGTCCGACGGCTCGCCACGGACCGGACGTCCGGACGGCGTCGGTCGTCCGGAGGCTTCGGAAATCCAAGATTTCGGCGCGGGTATCTTGGGTCCGGATTTCGAAGAGGCTCGGACGTCCGGATGCTGGGATGTGTCGGACGTCCGGGCAGCGTCGGTCGTCTGGCCGCTGTAGAGCTCTATCTGTCCTCTGGCTGGGCTGGACTCCAAGCGTCGGTCGTCCGGAAGATGTCGGACATCCGGAAGCTGTCGGACGTCTGGCTGCTGTAGACTCCGCAGATCCGCCTTCTTCCGTCTACGCTTCCACGCTTCCCTCGCGGATGGTGTAGGTGTACACTTGCGCTCGCACTCCTCCTTGTCCTCCATGAAGCTTCGACAATACCTATGCATGCACACGAGAGGAATGTCAAGTAGTATACCATCCTCGAAGGGGTCAAGTGAACACGTGTAAAGGAGACGATTCACCTTTATGTATGTGAAGTAGTCGTGGCACGCGTCACTTGCCAAACGGACTCTTGTCATGGTGATGTCCGTAGGATGCTCCGCATCACATGTCATCGAAGGAAAATAATACCTCTTTGCATACAAAAGCATAGCAAACAGATGTATTAACATCCAAACCAGTAATATCAGATTTAGTGGCAAGTAAACAACCACTCTTCAGTTTTATTTCAGATGCAACACTAGATGATTGCTTATTAGGCTTATTATGTTGCTCAAATTCCTTTGCCACAAGCTGATTTTCACTCTCACTTTGCTTCTGCTTTGCTTTACTAGCTCTAGCAATATGATCTTTCATAATATGTTTGGCAGACATAGGAAGCAAAGTTATATTTTTATCCTTATGAACAAGAGTATACTGATTCATCCTACCATGGTGTACAGAATTTTTATCAAATTGCCATGGTCTACCTAATAAAATGGAGCATGCTTGCATGGGAACCACATCACAATCAACACAATCAGAATATGTAGCAATGCTAAAGTGCACACGAACAGTACGTGTTACCTTAACCTTGCCACTGTTGTTGAACCATTGGATGTAATAAGGATGAGGATGTGGTCTGGTGGTTAGCGACAGATTCTCCACCATCTCCATGCTAGCCAAGTTGTTGCAACTCCCTCCATCGATGATGACGCGAACATAATGCTCCTTCACAACTCCCTTTGTATGGAACAAGTTGTGCCTCTGATTTTGCTCAGCCTGTGTAACCAGCACACTCAGAACACGTTGAGCAACTAAACTTTCATACCTGTCAACGTAGTCAGTAGCCATGTAGTGTGTCTCTTGTTCAGTCTCCTCTACACCTTGTTCTTCACTCGCAATAAGAGCCAGGGTCTCCTCATCATAATCATTAGCGGAGTCATATCCACCATCCTCAGTAACAATCATCACACGCTTGGAAGGACATTCTCTCGCATAGTGACCTCCACCCTTGCAACGACGACAAATAACCTCATGTGTTTGCCCTGTAGATGCAATGGATGAAGAAGAGCTCTGTGCAGGCCCGGAAGGTGTAGAGATGGCAATGGGTACCCACTACCCGCATACCCTGCGGGTAAAAACCCTATTAGGGTAAGGGTATGTGACAAAAATTTACCTATGGGTACTTAAATAGAAAAATATCATACCCATTGGGTAGAGAGGGTACGGGCATGGGATCGTATAATCCATGCCCGCATACCCATGTACCCATCTAAAATGTTGACAAGTGGGTTTCCTTTAATATCCTAACGTATTAACTTGTATTAGCGTTCCCCCCATAATCACGCTAGGTAAAAACTCTAATGTGCAGTCAAATTATCTCTATAATTTATCGGGATTTTGTGAACTTAAAGTATATGACAATGTGTTGTTATTTATGATTATGTGTAGTTGATTAACATTTTTATGTGTTGTTTTATAGGCAAGTTTTTTTATTTTACGATAATGTGTTGTTGTTACAATGTGTTGTTGTACATTGTTGTTTAAAATGTGTTGTTATTAATAATTTATGATTGTATGTAGCTTTTTACAATTATTTTTTGCTCAATTTGATGTGTTGTAAGCGCGGGTATTTTTACCCGCGGGTACCCATATACCATGTCGGGTGACGGGTATGGGAAAAAATTGTACCCTTGACGGGTATGGGTATGGGTGATAGGTAAGTTCAGAGTGGACGGGTAAGGGTATGGGGTGGCTCCACCCGTACCCATACCCTGCGGGTGCCATCCCTAGGAAGGTGTGCTCCTCGCGGAGGGTGGGGCGGGGCCTATTTCCTGGTATCTCGATTGGAGTTGGTGGCTGAAGTAGGCGGTGCTGCAACAGGACGTGTGGAAGTAGATGGGGTACGTGGCGTCCATGATGAAGTGTGACCTGCAGAAAAATTAGGTCTTGCCAGTGCCTGTCGATCCTGCACTTCACGTTCAGCTTTGCAAGCAAGATGGAATAAACGAGTGATAGTATTATACTCCTTATACTCTAATATAGTCTGAATATCTCTATTTAATCCACCCATAAAACGTGCAAGCATAGCTTCATTCTCCTCAACAATACCACATCTAATCATGCCAGTTTGCAATTCCTGATAATATTCCTCTACAGAATTTTTTCCTTGTCTTAACCGCTGCAAATTTTGAAGCAATTCACGTTGATAAGATGGTGGAACCCAACGATTACGCAGGGCAGTTTTCAAAGCAGCCCAAGTAGTAGGGATATTATCATGATGTATTCTACAATGTTCAGACCACCAAACACAAGCAAAACTAGTAAAAGCACAAACAGCAGCAGCAACACGTCTATCCTCAGGAAATTGTAAGCATGTAAAACGTTGTTCTGTTTCTAACTCCCAAGTAATATACTAGTAGAATGCCCGTGCGTTGCCACGGGCTTCTGGAATATTTTGCTGAGCTTATATAAAATTAATGCGCACAGGTAGAGAAAACATAACATCATCACAATTGCATAATTATTGAAGTCTCCACTTAATTTATGATAACAAAGTAGCAAAATTGACAATGTATACATATGAAGTGTGATGATCCAATGAAAAAAATATTACAAATAATTGAGATCTACTTGACGTTCTTAAGAAAGTCTCACACAATATCAGGAAAGTTGTCTTTTGCTTCATTCGCGCGATGTTTGAGCAAGTATAATAAAAATTGCTTTCTCAACTCATACCCATCCTGCAAAAGCAATAAATATAGTTAGCACGAATACTTCACGTGGAATATTCGGCCCCTTCGATCAACGTCAGTTCAGAACCATTATTGATGGATTCTTTTTGAACATCTCCAAAATCCATATCCATGTCTCGTATATTCTGTGAAAATAAGAATATATAAAGCATACTATTTTTTTTATTATCATCTACTCCCTCAGTTTCAAAATATAAGACATTTTAGAGATTTCACTATAGACTGCATACGGATGTATATAGACATATTTTGGAGTGTAGATTCAATCATTTTGCTCCGTATGTAGTTCGTAGCGAAATCTTTAAAAGGTCTTATATTTTGGAACGGAGGGGGTATAACATACATGCAAAGAATGATTAGCTATACACACCTCTTCTCGTGTTGTTTCAGTCATGTCTGTCATTGTTACATCAGTGCGTATGTCAGAACCCATTTTAAACTGCAACATATAACAAAAGTGGAAGATATAAAATATAAATAATATTTTATAGCATCATATAAACATATATAATATATAATAAAAATAAAAGTGAAACTAACACAGCTGTTTTAAATTGTAAAAAAGAAAAATGTTTTCCTTTTTACACCTAACTTTTTTATGGAAGGGTGTTCACCTAACTTATCACTACAACCGACAAATTCTTACAAAAAAAACTTATCCCTATAGCGGTACAGCCAGTCCACTCCTCTCCCTCACTCATCTGCCCGTCGTCCCTATCCCCAACCCCCCCATTGTCGTCGGCCTCCATCCTCACCCCCACAACCGGCGACTTCTCCTCCCAGCGCCGCCATAACCGGCGACCTCGCCTCCCACCACCCCCCCTCTCAACCCCTCCCCTGAGCAACCAGATCCGCCCCGTTCCAATAGGCTTCGACCGCGGTGTGGGCGGACGGCTCCATCGCGCCGCTCTTGGCCGTGGATGTGCTCCCGCAGGCCGTAGGCGTCTTCTCCGAGCACCCATACGACGGCGGACATGCCTCCCATCGTCGCTCCTCCTATCCCTTCCTAGGGCGAACTGCTCCTCTGCCGCCCCCGCCCACGATTGCGCCCCCGCCCTCTGGCCTTCTTCTCCACTACTCCTCCGGTCGCCCCCTCTGCCCAAGTCCTCTCCTCCACGCGCTACTGTCCAAGCTCCTCTGCGAGTCTACGTGGCCCCAGTCAGCCTCGACATCGATTCCCGTTGACCAGCAGCAGCCCCGAATCGGCACCCACGACCAGCCGAGCACGCCGCCGTGTGATTGCTCAATGTGGTGGTGGGCACGGTGGACGCCGCAATACCGTCCGATTTGGCTGAGCTCGTCGGGTTTGGGCGTGACTAAATTGATTGCAAAATGAGGAGAGGTTTTGGATGGGGATGTCGAGATCGACAGAAGCAACAGGAGCCACACAACCCATGAGTTCATCTATGTCTGCATGCCCTACATGTAGTTGTGCACCTCCTTCTCCATTTTTCTTCCATGTGAGCAACGTCTTCAGTTCTCTATTTATCACGAATTAGAACAATGCTTTTAACAATGCTTCAGTGCCTGAGCATCGCCGGCAACAGGTTCCCACCGGTGCTGCTGTTCATGCCGTCCCTCCAGTGCCTGAGCATCGCCGGCAACAGGTTCGGCGCTGTCCGACAAGGTGCCCTGCGGGGCTTGGTATACATGAATTGCAATCTGAACATTTTTCTCTGTGTCATCGTTCTGCTCTCTGGCTCTCTGCTATCTGTCATCTTATGCAACTGCCAACGATCACAGTTCATTCAGTTGTAACTGAACACATTTTTTTTGCCATGCTTGCAATATTACCTGGCATAGTGATTGGTTATGTTTCCGTTCTGTAAAAAATGATTTGTTTTCATCTTGGCCCAAATCCCGAGAAGTCTGAGCATATTGTATTTATTCAGATCAATTACACTGGAGATGGCAAACTTGAATGGCAGTGAACATTTTGTGATCTGCTGTAAGTCCATAGCATACATGTTCGAAGGATGTGATTATTTGGAGGTGAGGTCTCTTTGTCACATATGAGCATGATACCCTTCTTAACTTAGAAAGATGGAAAGAACAACATTGCATGTTTGAATAGTTTTTAGATTAGTATCTTTTGAGTACAGTTTAAGTAAAAAAGAAAAGCAATAATTGAGTACTAAAGCATATTTTTTATAAAAGGTTAAGTAATATATTTGCCATAGGTTTTGAGTAATTACTGTTGAAAAAGTTAATTTGGTTGATGTGTGTGTATACCTAATCTATCTTTCCAAATCTATGCATGCAGAATCTTTCCTTGAAATTCCCTCTGCTAGCTTCAGGCTCTGTTGATTTCGATTCTTTGGTGCCGGTTATGCCTAGTACCATCAAGGTACTATTCTAATGCTTAAAATAATTGAGGTATGCCATTTTATTTTCTCTACACCTCAATTGACTTGGTACCCAGTTCTAGAACTCTCCTGACAGTAAAAGGAGGAGGGCAACTGATATGTACTTAAAATTGAATTGTTAGGATTTAGTAGCATAATAATATCCAACACACTGATGGGTGCCTCATGTACAATAAACAGACTGTTACTTGCAAATATTTATAAACTGTCTTTGTTGCAGCCAGATTTTGCTAACACCAAATGTTTGTCTTCATGCAGCAAACATCCATTGTTATCAGTACCCCTTGTAATAGTCAACCCAGGTCTTGCTTCCATTACACTTACACCCCGGTGTTTCTGCATTGTTCTGTTATTCCTTCGGTGACAGTAACTTCTTATTGAGAAATCTGCATTCCGGCATTCATTTACAGGGACATCTTTCTAGAGGTCACAGTTGTAGCCCCTCTCAGCAATCCTTAATTTGGTGCCTGATCCCTTCCATTTGAGCAGTCCACAACTCCTATTTTTCCTCACAGGTTTAGCACCACCTCCATTCGCATAATTTATGACTTGTTGTTACATGGACAGCGGGCTTGATGTGCACCTACTTATCATAGTAACTCTTTCAGGCAACTTCATGACGATGTCGTCGAGATTCGGTGAAGCTGATCAGGCATTATCGGAGGTCGCTAGTGGTTTGTTGCCTTCTCTCATGGTGAGTTGCAAAATATTGAGAAAATTGCTTATCTATAATTCTCTGTGTGCTGCAGTCATAATGATCCATTTGCGCGGTTCTTTCTGCAGTATTTGGCAGATATTTTGCCAATGGATTCCATTGTTTGGAAGATGAAAAAGCTAAGGACAGCGCGTCGTTTCAGGTAATTTTATGTTACATCAAGCAAGTTCTATGTTGTGGTCTATTATCAAATAAAGTGTATTAATTACATCGAGCAAGTTCTACTCATATGCAAGTTCTATGATGTGGTCTATTATTTAAAAAAATCCTAAGTTGAGATGTCCCCTTTTCTTTTAACATGCTGCCATCGCTTGGAGGCAGCTTGTCCCTATGTACATATAAATTTTCTATCAATGGAATTAGATGCTTACTTGCATTTTTCAGATATATGTTCTTTTACTTTTGTTTAAATTATCAGTTTTTCTTTCTGTTTTGCTGCCATTCACGAATATTTCTTTTCAAAACAAGTGTGGATATTTTTAAAACATCTCAGTAACTATATTTAAATTACATGAAAATTCCTCCAAGAAGTGAACATTTTTTAAACATGTCTCTGAACTACTTTTTAGATTGAATGACTTTTGAAATATGTGCATGTATGAACACGGTTTGTAACTATATGACCATGTTTCAATTGCATGATTTTTTTTCAATCATGGACACTTTTCAAAATTGAACATTTAAACTTGAAAAGTTAGAACGCATAAAATGTATGCATATTTTGTTCAAGCATGAACACTTTTCAAAATTAACAAAGTATAGATGGTTCAACAGTAGTGTTCAAGCATAATGTATGCATATTTTGTTAGACAAGAATGAAGATAGGTGATTCATTTTTCACCGTATTGCTTAAAAATTTAACAGCAATACTCAACATTGTAAGGGTAGGCTGATTTTCATCTTGGAGCTTGACTGTAGCCTCTTATTTTTTCTTCCGATAATTTGCTCGCCTTCTGGCGTTTATCTCCTCCCTTTTTTCGGCTGTCAAGGGCTTTTTCAATGTTTTTTTGGTGACATTCATGACAGCTCCTGTTGTCATGTGCTGGGATGTTGCGCTGGACATGGGTACAACTTGACCGGAATCACAAGCAGACGCATTAATCCCTTTGTGGCTACCCACATCGCTATGGAACACATCCATAGCAACTGGAACAACATAAAAGCAATAACCTAGGTTAATATACGAAAACAAATCCCTATAAGCACAAACATGTGAAGGACGTATGCGCTAATACCATTTGAAATTTGTGCTACGTCCGCGGCACAAACTTGTGTGAGATTTCTGGTAGCCGGCAATGAAGCTTCATTATGTATGACAGAGATTGATGGGTTCTCTGCATCATTATGTATGACAACCAGGAAGTTAGTTGTTATCCCAACTAAGAAAAACATATTCTATACGTTTAATACATACCTACAATTAGATGGTCAGTATGATTAACATTTGTGATATGATCATCAGTGTGTTGGGGTAGAGCTGGTTGTTCGGTCTGTTCAAGTATCATCCTTTCTGAGGGAGTACTATGCATTCCTACAAAAAGATGGGTTAATATAGGAAAACAAATCCCATGTAAGCACAATCATATCAAAGACGTATCAGGTAATACCATATGAACTTTGTGCTACATCTGTGGCATAAACTTGTGTGAGATTACTCGTAGCCGGCAATGAAGCTTCAACGGGCATGTCTGAGATTGCTGGGTTGCCTGCATCATCTTAAAATAACAAATATGTGACAGAACCAGTAAGTTTACCGATACCCCAACAAATTCAATTATATTCCTATAACCAGTAATTATGCCACATATTTACCTGAAATCAAATGTAGAACTGGTTGTTCGGTCAGTTCAAGTATCACCCGTTCCGAGGGAGTACTATGAATTCCTACAGGTCACATGCTTGATACATTAGACATGGTGTGCGTGTACAAGTATGTTAGGTATGATTGATCACATAAAAAATACGACAATGGAAAAAATATGATGGCTATATGTACACAGCCTTATACCCGGAACGCTGGTGTTAATCTCGTCAACAACGTCAACTAAGGGTGTAATCTCTGGGGGGTACTCGTCAACATTTGTCCCATTCATCCGACCTGTAACACCTCAAGAACTCACTATGTCATTACGAGTAAGTGATGGTGATTGACATGAATAGCATTTTTTATAGTTGAACATATACATGGAGGCACATCTGACGCTGGCATTTGTTCTGTTGCCTTGCTGTGTGGATTACCCATATGTACCTATCAATGAACAGCACAACAAATCTTACTCATATTTAAGTGTTGGGCATCAAATAAATATTTAGGAAAAACAAAAGGTATCTCCAACACACTGATGTGTGCCTTATGTACAAAATCAGAGTGTTACTGATGTGTGCATAATGTACAAAATCAACTAAATATGTTTTTAGCTTTTAGTAATATTTTATCCATCCACATATCATGATGAGAAACATTTTTAGTTTCGTGGAAGAAAAGGAGAGCGTTGTAGTGGAAAAAGAAAGTTGCTAATGCAGCCCTACTATCGGTGAAATAAGTCAGTAATGTTTTTTCTAATACTTTTTATTATGATTTCTTACGAAGCTTGTAGATCAAGCAACAATAAGTCGTCCATCAGTCCAGGTTGGCGCTGTCTAATAAGTCGCCAATCATGTCTAGCATTTTTCTATTTATGCAGATTCTATATTGTTGGATACAACCATAGGGTCGGCTTGCAGAGGTAAAATACCTAGCACCTCTCATGCAAACAGAAGCGGAATCTCCATTTTTGCTATAGTGTATCTGTGTATGCCTTCTCTACTTATTATATTGCAATGGTACTTTGCAAACTGTCTTATTTTTTGGGGGTTCGGATATAGCTGGTGTTAAGAGGAACACCAATATTTACGAGATTGATATTATTTCAAACTTGTTCACAAGGCAGTAATGTTTTTTATACATTTATTATGATTTCTTACGAAGCTTTTTATAAGTCTGCATTTTTGGTGCTATTTCATCAGTTAATCTGGTGTTATTTCCTGAACCAAAATTTGCAAATTTTCATGTTGTTATACAATGTTATTGTCGTGCATAGTAGAATGCCTGTGCATAGTAGCAGATTACAATTTCAGCATAATTGTGATTTTCTGATTCAGCATACCTGCCGTGTTGTTTTGTACGTCTGCGGCGGGCTGAATCCCGGACGCCTCACGCCAGCAGAAGATGGCAGGAGATCGTGGCTCCGAGATCAGCGGCGGCGCGTGAAAATGGTGGCGCAGTGGGAAGACGGCGGCGCGGCGGTCAGCAGAGTACGGCGGTGAAGACGGCGGCCTCGATCTAGGACGCCTCATACCAGCGTAAGATGGCAGCGAGATCTGCGGCAGCGCGTGAAGATGGCGGCGCGGCATGAAGATGTTGGCGCAGCGCTGAGAAGAGGACGGCGGCGTGGGCGGCGTGGCGATCCCGTGAAGACGGCGGTGATTCCGTGAAGACGGCGGCGCGAATACGGGGGTGTGAAGACGGCGAGATGGAGACAGTGTCGTCTCTGGTGTAGGATCGATGGGAGTATGGATCGCTGGTAGTATGGTTTTTTTTGTACTTCCATGGGTTTTTTGTTGCGTGAGGGGGTAGGGGAGACGAAATAAAACCGGTTGAAAAAAAACCTGGAACTTATTCTACCAAGTGAGCAATTAGGAGTAGAGATATGAACATATCTACCCTCAAATGTTGGAATATTCAATTTTATCTTAGGGAGATGATCATGATCCTGTACCTGAGGTGGTGGTGCAGCCCTACTGTTGCGATGGTAAACGTGTGGACGACCCGGTGCTTGTGGTGGTGGTTGCCCTTGGGGCTGACCGGGAGCAACCTCTCCCTCATCATCGTAATCACCATCATAATCCTCATTCTGCTCAACGACAGTAGCACCAGCAGCAGCAGCCACAGGAGCTTCAGCAGTAGGAGCAGTAGCAATGGCACCAGAATATTGGCCTTGGTCGAGAGGCACACGTTGCACTCGTCCCGCGAAATTTGGGCGTTGTTGGTGTTGTTGTTGCCGAGGTACGACAGGTACAGCTGGTGGAGGTAGACGTGCAAGCACCTCATTGAACTTAGCGTCCAGCTTGGTGTCGAATGTCTTCTTCGAAGCACCTAGCTTCTCCATGGCCTCTCCAAGGCTGGTCACGGCATCTTGTACCTGGTCAGCCATCATTTCCTGAAATTTATCATGGAGCTCCTTGTTCGTCATGCCGTCCCAGTTGATCTCGTCGGCTTGTGATCCCGTCATGGTTAGCAGCAATAGGAACACACAAGAATATGAACCTACAGACTACTAGGGAGTGGTGGTGGTGGGGTGTCACAAATCCGTCAAGCAAATCTCAAATCTTTACCAGTTCTTACCCAGCAGCAGGCGGTGATCGGCAACCGTTGTAGTCAAAGACTCTCAAAGCTTGGATAGAGCGATTTCCAGGTGGTGTCAACACACGACGTAGATGTATGTGTAGCTGGGATGGCTTATATATGGTAGCAAAAGGGGTCAGCAATAATCAGTTCAAAGATGCAAAGTTCAATAAACGCTCAACAACGGTACTGTGTTGGTCCTAGGCTAGACCATACTAGAGACGCGAGCCTAGAACACCAACAAAATCACGGCGCTGCACGGAAACTAGGGAAGAGCACACTCTGAACTTTTTTTTGTTCGCCTCTTTTTTTGTGCCTCTTTCTTTTGCGCTCTTTTTTTTGCTCAGAAAATCACTATAATGGCGAGTGTCTCAAAACTCTTCCGAAGGTCTAAAAACAGGATAGGCACGAAATTTTTTTGACTAATTTTTTTCCTGAAGCGATTCGGGGCTGCAACGACAAAAATTGCGACAAAAATCACTATGATGGCGAGTGTCTCAAAACGCTCCAAAAAGCCTAAAATAGGATAGGGAAAAAATATTTTCACCCGCCGAAATTTTGGCCTAGAAAGTGCTTTGAAAAGCGTGCCAGACTGGCCTAAAATATATTTTTTCCGAGACCTACTCAGTCAAGGAAACACGAAAATAAATTCAAAGGGATCTCAAAATCAATCCGAATAGGGGATGCACTCGAACTGGTGGTGGATATATGGTGGTATATATGGATATGGATTGGTGGCGGATATGTGGTGGTGGTATACGGACTCGGATTGGTGGCGGATATGTGGTGGTATATATGGCAGCGGCGATGATGGTAGCGTGGTGGTGGTATATGGCAGCGGTGGTGAAGATGATGCGGTGGCGGCGTGACAAACTATGAACATGGATCTCGAAATCAAGATGATGCGGTGGTGGTATATTTTTTTTTCGAGACCTACTCAGTCAAGGAAACACGAAAATAAAATCAAACGAATCTTGAAATCAATCCGAATACCTAAGGAATTCGGATTAGAGGCGGATATGGGGTGGTGATATATGGCAGCGGAGATGATGATGGTGGGTGGTGAAATATGGCAGGGAGTACGATTATGGTGGATGGCGATATATGGCAGCGAAGTTGAAGATGGTGGCGGCGTGACAACTTGTGAACAGAACTCGAAACTCTAAAGGACTAGACCCTAAGACCAGCAACTCGACACGACTTTTTTTCAACAAAGCAAATACCGAACAGAAAATTGCAAAGGCTCAGATTGGTTCGGATATGATGATCTAACCCTAATTTTTTGTGGCTTTTTCATGGACTATAGGTATGAGAAACAGATGCGATCTAAACTACGAAAAACTGGAAAATCTCACCGAGCAACCTGGAAATCTGATACCACTTGATAGAGGCGAAGTTGTCCCTGTCTTTCGATGAGATGTGGCTTTGGTTTATGGTAGACTCATCTTTGACGATCTGACTACGAACGTGCGAGGACGTCGCACCTTAGCAATCGCTAAATCAACTCCGAGAGGTTATTGACCACGCCGGAGCACGATCAACCTGACCACGAGGGTCTGTTTCCTACAAGCAAACGAAGAACAAGCAAGAAACTAAGATTGCAATCTGAATATTGCGAATATAAGAGGAAAGCTTTATTGATGAAAGTGGGGATCTGTGACGCCATTGTCTGGTCGTGGAACACAAACGAAGAACGCGAAGTTGCGGCTATGGCTAACTTTCAATCTAAACAAAACCCAAGTCTAAACGGCGCCCTAATGGCTGTATATATGGGGGAATAGAGTGGGAATTTCGTGACCCCTTGGAGGAGGGGTCCGAAACCAACCCTAACTCCGTTTCCCCACACATACGGACCCTAAAAACAGCCTAATAAGTGGTATTTCGAAATTACATGGGCCTGGCCCAAAAATAAAGTGACGCAGCACCTATATTTCGTCCAAGCCTTCATACTCTCCTTATGGTGGCTTCAAAGTGCGAAAATCACCACTGGAAACTCCATTGTTCCTTCCCGCGCGCGCACCTTCTCCTCCATGCTTGATCCCGCTCCAATGGCCATCCTTCTTGTCCATGCTAGGTCCTTCATTCATAAGTAAAAAAAAGTATCTAATTTAGGCAGCATCATATGTTCATGAACATTAGAAGGATTTCCAAGAAACGAAAGTACCTGATAATTTAGTTGGCGTGCGCGGGCTCTAGTAACTGGTCCAATATGTGTAGCTGGTGGGGATGTGGGTGTAACATTTGTGAGGATGTCCTCTACTGATTTTGTGAGGATGTCCTCTACTAATGTTACACCCACATCCCCACCAGCTACACATATTGGACCAGTTACTAGAGCCCGCGCACGCCAACTAAATTATCAGGTACTTTCGTTTCTTGGAAATCCTTCTAATGTTCATGAACATATGATGCTGCCTAAATTAGATACTTTTGATTTACTTATGAATGAAGGACCTAGCATGGACAAGAAGGATGGCCATTGGAGCGGGATCAAGCATGGGGGAGAAGGTGCGTGCGCGGGAAGGAACAACGGAGTTTCCAGTGGTGATTTTCGCACTTTGAAGCCACCATAAGGAGTGCTTGGAGGCTTGGATGAAATATACAAGATGCCACTTCATAAATTTCGTCCATAGGCTAATATAGGTGCTGCGTCACCTTATTTTTGGGCCAGGCCCATGTAATTTCGAATTACCACTTATTAGGCTGTTTTTAGGGTCCGTATGTGTGGGGAAACGGAGTTAGGGCTGGTTTCGGGCCCCTCCTCCAAGGGGTCACGAAATTCCCCCTCTATTCCCCCATATATACAGCCATTGGGGCGCCATTTTAGACTTGGGTTTTGTTTAGATTGAAAGTTAGCCATAGCCGCAACTTCGCGTTCTTCGTTTGTGTTCCACGACCAGACAAAGGCGTCACAGATCCCCACTTTATCAATAAAGCTTTCCTCTTTTATTCGCAATCTCCAGATTGCAATCTTAGTTTCTTGCTTGTTCTTCATTTGCGTGCAGGAAATAGACCTTCGTGGTCAGGTTGATCGTGCTCCGGCGTGGTCAATAACCTCTCGGAGTTGGTTTAGCGATTACTAAGGCGCGACGTCTTCGCACGTTCGTAGTCGGATCGTGAAAGTCGACTTCCACCAAAACGATAGCCACCATCTCATCGAAAGACGGGACATCTTCGCCTCTATCAAGTGGTATCAGATTTCCAGGTTGCTCGGTGAGATTTTACCTGTTATTCATAGTTTAGATCGCATCTGTTCTTCATACCTACCGTCCACGAAAAAGCCACAAAAAAAATTAGGGTTAGATCATCATATCCGAACCACTCTGAGCCTTTGCAATTTTCTGTTCGGTATTTGCTTTGTTGAATTTGCGGTTGCATCGTCGTGTCAAGTTGCTGGTCTTAGAGTCTAGTCTTTTAGAGTTTCGAGTTCTACTCACAAGTTGTCAAGCCGCCACCACTCCATCTTCATCGTCGCTGCCATATACCACCACCACGCTACCATCATCGCCGCTGCCATATATATCACCACCATATATCTGCCATCAATCCGTATCCATATATACCACCATATATCCACCACCAATCCGAGTCCATCCCATATTCGGATTGATTTCGAGATCCCTCTGATTTTATTTTCGCGTTTCCTTGCCTGAGTAGGTTTCGGGAAAAAAGTCTAGCACGCTTTTCAGAGCACTTTCTAGGCCAAAATTTCGGTGGGTGAAAATATTTTTTCCCTATCCCACTTTTAGGTCGACCGGAGCGTTTTGAGACACTTGCCATCATAGTGATTTTTCTCGCATTTTTTGGTCGTCGCAGCCCCGAATCGCTCCTGAAAAAAAAATTAGTCCAATTTTTTTTTGTGCCTATCCTGTTTATACGACTTGGGAAGAGTTTTGAGACACTCGCCATTATAGTGATTTGCTGAGCAAAAAAAAGCGCAAAAAAAAGGCGCCAAAAAACGAATTTTTTTTCTAGAGTGTGCTCTTCCCTTGATTACGTGTAACGTCGTGATTTTGTTGGTGTTTAGGCTCGCGTCTCTGGCACGGTCTAGCCTAGGACCAGCACGGTACCGTCGTTGAGCGTCTTTTCAACTTTGCATCTATGAACTGATTATTGCTAACCCTTTTTGCTACCATATTATAAGCCTTCCCAGCTCCACATACATCTACGTCGTGTGTTTGACACCACCTGGCAATCGCTCTATCCAAGCTTTGAGAGTTTTGACTACAACGATTGCCGATCACCACCTGCTGCTGGGTAAGAACTGGTAAGAAATTGAGATTGGCTTGACGGATTTGTGACACACCACCACCACCATCACTTCCTAGTAGTCTGTAGGTTCATATTCTTGTGTGTTCCTATACTGCTAACCATTCCAGGATCACAAGCTGACGAGGTCGAATGGGAGGTTATGACCAACAAGGAGCTCCATGATAAATTCTAGCAAATGATGGCTGACCAGGTACAAGACTTCGTGACCAGCCTTGGAGAGGCCATGGAGAAGCTAGATGGATTGGAGAAGATGTTCGAGACGAAGTTGGACGCTAAGTTCAATGAGGTGCTTGCACGTCTACCACCAGCTGCACCGGTCATACCTCAGCAACAACAACAACGTCGGCCGAATTTTGCGGGGCGCGCACAACGTGTGCCCCTCGAGGAAGGCCAACATTCTGGTGCCGTTCCTACTGCTGTGGCTTCTGTGGCTGCTGTTGCTACTACTGTTGATCAGAACGCTGACTACGATGGTGATTACGATGATGGGGAAGAGGTTGCTCCAGATCAGCCCCAAGGGCAACCACCACCACACGCACCAGGTCGTCCACATGCCTACAATCGCAATGGTAGGGCTGCAGCACCCCCTCACGTACAAAATCATGACCATCTCCCTAAACTTAAATTGAATATTCCTACATTTGATGGGAGATATGTTCCTGATATATATCTTACTTGGGAGTCAGAAACAGAACAACGTTTTACATGCTTACAATTTCCTGAGGATAGACGTGTTACTGCTGCTGTTTGTTCATTCACTAGTTTTTCTTGTGTTTGGTGGTCTGAACATTGTAGAATACATCATGCTAATATCCCAACTACTTGGGCTGCTTTGAAAACTGGTATGCGTAATCGTTGGGTTCCACCATATTATCAACGTGAATTGCTTCAACATTTGCAGCGTTTAAGACAAGGAAAAAATTCTGTAGAGGAATATTATCAGTAATTACAAACTGGCATGATTAGATGTGGTATTGTTGAGGAGAATGAAGCTATGCTTGCACGTTTTATGGGTGGATTAAATAGAGAGATTCAGACTATTCTAGAGTATATGGAGTATAACACTATCACTCGTTTATTTCATCTTGCTTGCAAAGCTGAACGTGAAGTGCAGGATCGACAGGCATTGGTGAGAACTAATTTTTTCTGCAGGTCGCACTTCATCATGGACGCCACGTACCTCGTCTACTTCCACACGTCCTGTTGCAGCACCGCCTACTTCAGCCTCCAACTCCAACCGAGATACCAGGAAACAGGCCTCTGCCCCACCCTCCGCGAAGAGCACACCTTCCGGGCCTGCACAGAGCTCTTCTTCATCTATTGCATCCACAGGGCAAACACATGAGGTTATATGTCGTCGTTGCAAGGGTGGAGGTCACTATGCGAGGGAATGCCCATCCAAGCGTGTGATGATTGTGAGAGAGGATGATAGATACGACTCCGCTAGTGATTATGATGAGGAGACTTTGGCTCTTATTACAAGTGAAGAACAGGGCGCCGATGATACTGAACAAGAGACACACTACATGGCTGCTGACTATGCTGACAGGAATGAAAGTTTAGTTGCTCAACGTGTTCTGAGTGTGCAGGTTACACAGGCTGAGCAAAATCAGAGGCACAACTTGTTCCATACAAAAGGAGTTGTGAAGGAGCGTTCTGTTCGCGTCATCATCGATGGAGGGAGTTGCAACAACTTGGCTAGCATGGAGATGGTGGAGAAGCTGTCTCTAACCACCAGACCACATCCTCATCCTTATTACATCCAATGGTTCAACAACAGTGGCAAGGTTAAGGTAACACGTACTGTTCATGTGCACTTTAGCATTGCTACATATTCTGATTAGTTGATTGTGATGTGGTACCCATGCAAGCATGCTCCGTTTTACTTGGTAGACCATGGCAATTTGATAAAAAAAATTGTACACCATGGTAGGACAAATCAGTATACTCTTGTTCATAAGGATAAAAATATAACTTTGCTTCCTATGTCTCCCGAACATATTATGAAAGATGACATTGCTAGAGCTAGTAAAGCAAAACAGAAGCAAAGTGAGAGTGAAAATCAGATTGTGGCAAACGAATTTGAGCAACATAATAAGCCTAATAAACAATCGTCTAGTGTTATATCTGAAATAAAACTGAAGAGTGGTTGTTTACTTGCCACTAAATCTGATATTACCGATTTGGATGTCACTACATCTGTTTGCTATGCTTTTGTATGCAAAGAGGTATTATTTTCATTCGAGGACATGCCTCCCTCTTTGCCTCCTGCTGTCACTAACATTTCGCAGGAGTTCGCTGACGTCTTTCCACAAGACGTGCCACCGAGATTACCACCTATTCGAGGGATTGAGCATCAGATTGACTTAATTGCCGATGCATCGCTGCCCAACCGTGCGCCATACCAACCAATCCAGAGGAGACGAAGGAGATTATGCGTCAAGTACAGGAGCTGCTCGACAAAGGTTATATACGCGAATCTCTTAGTCCTTGTACTGTTCCTATTATTCTAGTGCCTAAAAAGGATGGTACATCGCATATGTGTGTTTATTGTAGAGGCATTAATAATATTACTATTCGTTATCGTCATCCTATTTCTAGGCTAGATGATATGCTTGATGAATTAAGTGGCTCTACAATTTTCTCCAAAGTTGATTTGTGTAGTGGATACCATCAAATTCGTATGAAATTGGGAGATGAATGGAAAACAGCATTTAAAACTAAGTTTGGATTATATGAGTGGTTAGTCATGCCTTTTGGGTTAACTAATGCACCTAGCACTTTCATGAGATTAATGAACGAGGTTTTACATGCTTTCATTGGACGATTTGTGGTAGTCTATTTTGATGATATACTGATTTATAGTAGATCTTTGGAGGAACACTTGGATCATTTGCATGCTGTTTTTATTGCTCTACGTGATGCACGTTTGTTTGGTAACCCTGGGAAGTGCACCTTTTGCATCGACCAATTATCTTTTCTTGGCTATGTTGTTACTCTACAGGGAATTGAAGTTGATAAAGCCAAGATTGAAGCTATTGAGAGTTTGCTGCAGCCCAAAACGGTCACACAAGTGAGGAGTTTTCTTGGACTCGCTGGTTTCTATAGGCGTTTTGTGAGGGATTTCAGCACCATTGCTGCACCTCTAAATGAGCTTACAAAGAAGGATGTGCCTTTTGTTTGGGGTCACACAACTTGACTTTAAAATATTTGGTTTGGACACCATCAAAGATCAATATATGCATGATGCTGAATTTAAAGATGTGTTGCAAAATTGTAAAGAAGGGAGAACATGGAACATGTTCATCATTAATGATGGCTTTGTGTTCCGTGCTAACAAGCTATGCATTCCAGCTAGCTCCGTTCGTCTTTTGTTGTTACAGGAGGCGCATGGAGGAGGATTAATGGGACACTTTGGCATGAAGAAGATGGAGGACATACTTGCTACACATTTCTTTTGGCCAAAGAAGAGACGGGATGTTGAGCGTTTTGTTGCTCGCTGCACTACATGTCAAAAAGCTAAGTCACGACTCAATCCTCATGGTTTATATATGCCTTTGCATGTACCTAGTGTTCCTTGGGAGGATATATCTATGGACTTTGTTTTAGGTTTACCTCGAAAAAAGAAGGGGAGGGATAGCATATTTGTTGTCGTGGATAGATTTTCGAAAATGGCACACTTTATACCCTGTCATAAAAGTGATGATGCTGCTAATGTTGCTGATTTGCTCTTTCGTGAAATTATTCGCTTGCATGGTGTGCCAAATACAATTGTTTCAGATCCTGATGTTAAATTTCTTAGCCACTTTTGGAGATGTTTTGTGGCGCCCCGCCTAATTACCACTGTAGCCAGACGGTCGCCACGCACGCCAGCCTAGGAAATCACCCTGGCATGCGCATTTACAACAAATATCATGAACACAGGCACTTCTATCAATGGATATATAAGTCTTACATGATATATTACAAGGGTGATGGCAGCGGAAAAGCTCTATCTAAGGCAGCATGGTCTTGGTGCGGCTCCAATCCACAGGGATTTGGCTGGGTTACTCTCCTAGCCCGCGAACGCTCCGGCTCCTCGACGACGAATGATGGATCCTTATGTGAACCTGGCCATGTTAAAGGCCGCTGAGTACTTTTGAATGTACTCGCAAGCAAACCAACTAACATATACACCAAGCAAAGCAATCCATGGCATTCAAGCATGCATTTATTATTAGAGCAACATTAATTCACATGGCATAGCATCACTAGCTAGCAATATCAATTATCAAGTCATAACAGGTTTATCTAGCAAGATAGCCACTAAAGTAAAATGCAGTAAAGTAAAGCATATCAGGTAAATAATCCATACTCTGAATAATCTCAGGATCCAATCTAAATCTTAACCAGATCCAGTTTACTCTCTTTCGGGTTGCCTTACAACCCTCAGAACATCCATGATCCACCGAGTACTTCAGGGCATAAGACAAGTTCTTCCATCATTATTATCATTGTTACGGTTGACCACCTAGCGAGGCCTGGACGGACTGTCCCATACCGTGGACGCGGCTATTCGAATAGATTTTACACTCTACAGAGGTTGCGCACTTTACCCACACCATGGAGCACCTGGCCTCGTGATCCCATTCGGGTGGACCAGTGTTGCCCAACGAAACCTGCCTAACCCGTGACTCCTCCACCGTACCACCGGCAATCATTCTCCCCCGGAGTCAAGCCCTGGGTGGCCCCTGTGTCACCCCGTGACACCTGCCACCGTCGTGGCCAATTAAACTGTCCCAAACGGGGATGCCGGCAAATAACTCAACTGGGCTCACAAGGTTATCGCCGCCTACCGGGCCAGGGCAGCGCGCGCGCATAACCTTCCCTGTCTGGTGGTACCAGTAAAAGAGCACGCGATCAGACCAAGTTAAGGCCGTCCCATACCGGCAAATGTGGTTGCACGGATAAGTCCGGACAGGTGACTCTAGATCAACCGGCTTGGTTCAGTTTTAGCAAGTACTTAACCGGCAGGTATATCCATCATGAGAAACTTGACCTGATGGTAACTATGTATGAGGTAATAGCTGCATAAACATAACAACCTATCTTCATATAACATCATAATGAGTCATTAGCGCGATAATGCTAAACATGATCAAGTAAGGTAAATGATGAATACAAACTAACAGGAATTTAAGTAGTTCTAGCACGGACATCATTACTAGGTTAAACACACAAGAATAACAAAGAGCAATGCTTTAGGGCATATATCAGATGGTCGGCTTGCCTGGGGGTGAAGGATACTCCGGGAAGAAGTGCGGAGAGTCCGCGGAAAGGATCGCCGGAAACCGTTCTTTCTCGGAGGGCTGATAGAAGGGCAAGGGCAAAATGGTCATTTTCAGAATGTGCAAACATTATGAAATTGACCTCATCGGAACGGGCTCGACGCACTGAAGACGTGAGCGTTGGTTTCACCTGAATCGGAGTTTCGAGCAAAAAGTTATGATGGTTCTTCTGCCAAGGACTAATCTGCAAAATAAATAATTGCATCTGGGTCCCTGGGCAGAGCGGCTGGTCACGCACTTTGAGGAAATACGTTTCCCAGTGGGGAAGACATACTGGCCACTGGGCGCTTCCACTTATCCACGTGGATAGGGCCACGGTCGCCGACATGTGGACCCCGCACCACCCTCTCTCTCCTGCTCCTCCTTTCTTCTTCCTCCTCCTGCTCTCCCCGACGCGGCGACAGGGATCGGCTCCAGCAGGGTCCTGGCGTTCCGTCGAGCCCTCCGGCCAGGCGACGGCACGGGCGTGGCCGCCGGTGACTACCGCATCCGGTGGTGGGCGGCGCGGGCACCGGGGACGGCTGGGAGTACGGCAACGCGGGGAGGCAGTGAGCGGCGTGGTTCAGCGATTGGGCGGCGCCGGTGGGGGAATGAGGCGACCGGCGAGCCCGGGAGGGTCGCCGGAGGGTGGCACGCCCAACCATGGGTCGGACGGGGCGCGGGGTGACCTGCTACTGGGGCGCGGCAGCTCGGGCATCTCGGCAGGAGCACGGCCGGAGACAAGGGCGCCGGCAGGGCTTCCTCGCCGGAGAAGAAGGTAGAGGCGGCGCGTAGACTCCAGGGGACCCCGGGACGCGGAAGAGAGGGAGCGGAGAGGCCACGGGCCGGAGATGGCCGAGGGGAACGGCGGAGGCAGAGCGCAGCCATGGGGAGAGAAGGAGCTCCAGGAGCTTGAGGGGAGGGGGCTGGGCTTGCTTGAGCTCGGGAGGGACTCGCGGGCGACTTAAATAGGCTCGGGGGAGGGCTCGGGAAGGAGCTGGACGACGGCCAGAGTTTCGGGATGGCGGCGCCGCGACCGCGTCGCAACAGGACGTCGGCAGAGGCAGCCACGCGCTAGAGGACAAAGGGGAGAGGTTCCAGAGGACTCACGCACGCGGTGGGCAACTCGTCGGCGCGCCCGGACGGGCTGGAACCTGCTGGAGGCGTGCTCCCGACGCGTACGGAGCACAGGGCGCGGGTTTGGCATGCTCTGCACGTGGTCACCGCGTGGCCACGGCATTGCTACGCCACACTCGTTGCCAAAGCATGTCTGGGGGGTTCTACAATCCTCAGGTAGATGACTTGCGCAGCTGGAGGGCACGGGAGAGTTCCAGTGTGACTGAACCAAGGTCAAACAGCAACCAACAGCAAGATGTTTGTGCTGTAGTGTGGCCACCACAGTGCACCTCTTGGCATGATGCTTGGCAGAGGTTGATCACTCACTAGGGTGATTATCTTGGCCAAGATTCAGCACAATTGGGAAGCCTAGTTGGCACTTCCTTTGCAAACTTGCAAACTGGCCAGAAATGGAAATGAGGATGCTGGGGAAGAATGGCTAAATGGATTTGGCTCAAATTTGGTAGAGGGTGATGATTTGAATATATGGAGATACTAGAAAAGTTTCAGCTCATTTGAGAATACCCACAGAGGTTCCAAATGGACAGAAACTTAGGAAAAATGCTATGGGAGAATGGATAGAGGGATTGAGCTGGTTTTTGCTTTCCATGAGTGATTTAGCAATGTTAACCACCATGAAAAGTTTCAGCTCAAATAGATCAATGAATAAAGCACTTCCTTTGCAAATTGCCCAACTGGACAGAATTTGCAAATTGATGTTGTGCTCAAAATTTAAACTATGGAACTTAGGTTCTTGATGGAAATGGTGAAGATATGGATAGGAGAAGCTCCACGAATTATTTGGGATTTTTCCTGGCTACCAAAATGGTAGCTCCTTTAGAAAGGGCCCAAAATGCAATATTGGCTTTAAATAGGAAAAGGCAATTTCCCTTATTTAATTATGGACAATATTTTTATGAGAGCTCAATATGATCACAAAGAATATCTCCACAAGTTTTCATGAACTTTGGAGATGGATAGATATTTTCCTGGATTTAATTCCTTTAACTGGCAAAAAAAGGAATTAATTATAATGAAAAATATTGCAAATGACTTGGCAATATTTTTGCATATCCAGGGTTTATAGATAAAGGATAATCACTGGGAAAAGTTTGGGAGACAACAGATCAAAGAAATTGAGGTTCCTTTGTAACTGGAAGGATTAGGGTTTCCCTTCCGATAACTCAGAAGGTAGAGTTTCGACAACAAAACCCTGAGCCAAAGATCTTGGGTGGCAAGGTTGGGCTGGAGAGAATCTCTGGTTGGATAGGAAGGCAAGGCTGAATGACCATCTTCATATACCCAAGAGTGAAAGAAATCCGATAACACCGAGAAAAGGGACGGGTGTAGAATCCCGCAAAGGAAAAAAACAGGAGCGGAAACCAGGGTGTTACATGTTTATGGGCTAAGTTGGGGACTAATCTGCTTAGGGCTGTTTTGAAGAATAACCTGAAAATGTGAGAAGAATGCTTGCCTCATATTGAATTTGCTTATAATCGTTCGCTGCATTCTACTACTATAATGTGCCCTTTTGACGTAGTGTACGGTTTTTTACCTCGTGCACCTATTGATTTGTTGCCTCTTCCATCTTCGGAGAAGGTCAATTTTGATGCTAAAGAACATGCTGAATTGATATTAAAGATGCATGACTTAACTAAGGAGAACATTGAGCGTATGAATGCTAAATATAAACTTGCTGGAGATAAGGGTAGAAAACATGTTGTCTTTGCACCTGGAGATCTTGTTTGGTTACATTTGCGTAAGGATAGGTTTCCTGAATTGCGCAAGTCGAAGCTAATGCCACGTGCTGATGGTCCTTTCAAGGTGTTAGAGAAAATAAATGATAATGCATATAAACTTGAGCTGCCTGCAGATTTTGGGGTTAGTCCCACTTTTAACATTGCAGATTTGAACCCTTATTTGGGTGAGGATGATGAGCTTCCGTCGAGGATGACTTCAGTTCAAGAAGGGGAGGATGATGAGGACATCCCTACTAATGTTACACCCACATCCCCACCAGCTATACATATTGGACCAGTTACTAGAGCCCACATCCCCCATAGCTGCAACTTCGCGTCCTTCGTTTGTATTCCACGACAAGACCAAGACGTCACAGAACCCCACTTCATCAATAAAGCTTTCCACTTTTATTCGCAATCTCCAGATTGCAATCTTAGTTTCTTGCTTGTTCTTCGTTTGCGTGCAGGAAATAGACCTTCGTGGTCAGGTTGATCGTGCTCCGGCGTGGTCAATAACCTCTCGGAGTTGGTTTAGCGATTGCTAAGGCGCGACGTCTTCGCACGTTCGTAGTCGGATCGTGAAAGTCGACTTCCACCAAAACGATAGCCACCATCTCATCGGAAGACGGGACACCTTCGCCTCTATCATTGTGGATGCTGGACCTATCCATAACAACACTCAAGTAGATATAAGTGGAAGAGTGAGAAGACAATACCAATTACCGTTCCAAAAGTTGAAAGTGGATCAAGATCACACAATGTGCAAGTATGGAAATAGTAGAATTGGTACCGACGATCGTCCTTCTCACACCTACACAATTAAGGCTTATGGACTAGCTTGGTTAGGATAGTGGAACAAATTTCAAGCAATCCGAAAGATAAGATTCAATAAAGTTGAAAGAGATTCGTAAAATTCGCAAATGAGACAATGTAGATCAATAGCAATTTGTATACACGGAAACACACACACGGAAGAAAATCGGGGTTGTGCAACCAAGGATGAGCCAAAATGTGGGATCCACGGAAAATGCTATCGTTGCACAACACTAGAGAGATGCTAGCACGATTGCTCCAATGGGCGAGATACGCACTTGTGCACAACCTAAAAGGAACCAAACTTGTCGTCTTCCTATGCCCGACTTGCTATGTGTGTATGCGGCACGTGTCACTCGCTCAAGTGATCTAAGATGATCAAATATGCTATGTGAAGTTTGCGATGCTATTGCTCTTTTGCTCTTGCTTAAAAGCTTTGCTTCTCTTTTCTTTTGCAATGATGTTTTGTATGGTCACAAAGCGGGACGTGCACACCAAGATAGCAATTCTGTATGCGGGTACTATGTTGTAACACAAAAGATGATACTAAGATATATTTATGCAAATGAAGCTATGCGGAGTATCTATCACTAAAGTGCACAAGTAGCATAGCCCGGCAATACTCAATGGCTAGTCTCGATAGGCAAGTAACGCAAAGAGGCTCGGGGTAACAATGCAATGGCAAGGGTAAATGGTCAATAGTGTCATCGCGGTTACCGTCCTTGCTTACGGTGAGGTGTCAATGTAGAGGTGGTTGGCAACGATCCGGAGCGATGATGAGCAGCGATGTCGATGAAGAACCACTCCTAATTAGCCGAAACACCTTAGGAAGTGTGATGCGGAGCATCCTATGGACATCACCATGACAAGAGTCCCTTTGCCAAGTGACACGTGCAACATCTACTTCATACATACAAAGGTGAATCATCTCCTTTACATGTGTTCACTTGACCCCTTCGAGGATGGTATACTACTTGACACTCCTTTCGTGTGCATGCATAGGTATTGTTGGAGATTCATGGATGATGAGGAGGAGTGTCGGCACCTACGTACAACTACACCATCCGCGAGGGAAGCTTGGAAGCGGAGAAGAAAGAAGAGGACTTGCCCGTACAACCGGCCATCAACCGGTGGGCGGTACAACCGGTCCACCACCGGACCACCTCCGGCCGAGCTTCTGTTATGAAGCGGTGCAAGGCCGGTACAAGACCGGTTGTTCCGGTTATTCGTTCTTGACCGGTACAACCGGCCACCCTGGCGGTACAACCGCCCGACTGCCTGTGCGCAGGACGGGCCCGAGGCCCATGTATCCCTCTTTCACTTACCCCTTCGTGGCTAGCACTATATATACTCCACCCCCTCCTCATTTCTAGGGTTAGCAAAGTGATAGCTCATTCATACATGAGCTTTGCTCCTTCCTCTACTTATCTCATGGAGACCGAGGCCTCCACCCGAGAAGATCCCTAGAGGATGTCAAGGCCCCTATCAAGGGAAGATCCCTAGTGGATTCAAGGCCCATCTCTCCTAGAGATTTGGATGAACTACCCATGTATCTTTATTTCCATTGTTGTTCTTGGATCTTGATGCACCTCTTGTATTGCTTGTGATTTGAGGAGTACTTGGTGTGGATCTTGTCCAATAGAGTGTTTTCCCTTTGATTCTCTCCACGTTTTCCCCTCGTGTTCTTCGTGTTCATCGTGTTCTTCCTCGAATCCACCTCCAATTCGTGAAGATCGGGCCACCCTCGGGTTTGCCCCGTATCATATTGGTATCAAGAGCCACGTTGCCACAAATTTGGAGCCCTACCCCCCACTTTTCTTGCATTAGTTCGTGTTTTTCTTCCCAATTTCGAAAATCCCCACAAAAAGAGCCCCAAAATTTTCTTGTGATTTGTTGTTCTTGTGAGTTTTTGTTGATTTTGATCCGTGGATCTAGTGTTTGGCAAGTGGATCTACTTCCCTTGGCGTTCCCTAGCCCCAATTTTTCTTTTTCCCCTTCAATTTCGAGCCCAAAATCATCAATTTCTGCCCAAAATCGCATCCCGGATCTGAAATGCCGATAATAGCGGTACAACCGCTCTGTACAGCGGTACAACCGCCCCACCAAGCGGTACAACCGCCCCTCGAAGCGGTACAACTCCTAATCCCCCCAAAACACCCCAGGACGCTCCAGAAGCGGTATAACCGCCCCACCAAGCGGTACAACCGCTAATTCCCAGGTCCATCACTTCCGCAACCTCCAGGACGCTCCAGGAGCGGTACAACCGCCCCTCCCAAGCGGTACAACCGCCCCTCCCAGTTTCAGCCTCGGCTGATTCACCGTTTCGACCATAACTTCCGCTCCCGAACTCCGATTTGAGTGTTCTTTGGCTCGTTTGGAAGCTATCGACGTGCCGGAGCTGCTCATCTTGGTTTCACCACCATTTGACTTCATCATATTTTTCAAATTTTGGCAAGTTTGCCTAGACCCTCTACCATATCATCCGCAATACCACCATAGACTTCTGCAACCTAACCCATTTTGGTTCCCTTGCATTTGTGGTTGCTTGAGTTGTGATTTGAGTCTCCTAAGGTGTTTCGGCTACTTAGGGACGGTTACTTCTTCATCAACCACCGGTGACTTGTATCGGTCCATCATCTACATCGACCACCGACGTTCGACATCGACGACGACCATCCATCCTTTGAGACCATCTTCAACCGGAAGCAAGGCCGGTTACCCCCGACTTCGTGAAAGGTTAAGTGTGACGAAGGTATACATTCCGTCATACACTTTTCCTTCCTTGCAATTACATCTTGATAGCCACACCATCTTTGCGATTACCTTCATACCTATTGAGACTAGCTATCCGAGTATTGCCGGGCTTCGCGAAAACTTGTGCACCATAGTGGTACGATATCATATTGTTACATCATTTGAAATATCATATAGTGCAATTGCTTGCTCCCGTGCATATGTTGTGATACTTGTCTCATATATTTGGTTGAGGCTCAATAAGAATAGTGGAAAGGAAGAGATAAAAATAGCTTCTAAGCAAGAAAGAAAGATCAAAAGCTTATAAGCAAAAAGAATTGAGCAAGAAAAGAGATACTTGTGCATGAGGATACATGAATAGGAAACGTATGCTTGCATGAATAGGATTGGTGCCAAGTGGTGAATCGTGCCCAAACGTGCAATAAGCTAGCGTCTCTCCTCGTGTTTGTGCAACACGAGCTTTGCTCATCCCTATAGTTGCACAAGCCCCATTATCCCACCGCGTGTGTTTCCCTATTGCCCTCCTCTATATTGTGATCGCTTGCTTTGCATTTTGAGTCCATTGGATTGATTTCAACATTTGCAATATCTTGGACTTCATTTTGCTTGATATTTTGTGCCACTAACCCCACCGAGCTCCACTATAAGCTATTTGTGTAGGTTGTGAGAATTGGACAAGGTTTTTTTCACCAAGTGCACTCTTTTCCTTGCTTACATTGTGTTCTTTTGAGATCCATCCACAACTTCGGAAAGAGGTAACTTTGGTATGTTCATTCCATCTCGTTCTCACGCCTTCTTGAGTGCTTCCATGGATAGGGACGGCACATCTCCTTCGGTCTACAACAACAACGACGAGTTCGATGCCATGAAGAAAACCATCGACGCCAAGATGGATGCTCATTTGGAGGAGCTCAAGGTCCTCATCAACAACCGCACGAGATCTTCATCATCTTCGAGAAGACGCTCAAGTGCACATGCTTTCGAGCTACCATCTACGGCAAGACCACACCGGCATCGGCACCATCAACGACATGAAGAAATAACGACACCAACATCATGGCGTCCAACAAAGAACAAGTGTGAAGGTCTCGAGCTCGACACCAACCACCGCTCGATGACTTCACCACTTACCTTGGCATCTTCGCCAAGCGACTTCAAGGCATCTTCGCCTTTGGATATGCGGCATCTTCACCGACAAGCACTTCAAGAGAAGCTCCCCAAGCTCAAGTCCATGACTTCCACAAGCTACTACGACCTCGACATCGACCACGAGATTCCTTTCTTTGGGAGTCAAGACCCCGAGGAGTATCTCGATTGGGAGCGCAAGATGGACTACTACCTCAAGCTACTTCAAGTCCCTTGCGAAGATCACGTGAAGTGCGCCACAAGAAACTTCCACGGCGACGCGTCGACATGGTGGCTTGACACATCTTCGACGAGCTTCGACATGAGTTGGTCCAAGTTGAAGAAAGCATTGCGGCGAGAGTTTGTGCCTTCTACATACACGGAACATCTTCACCACCACTTGGAGAACACCATACAAGGATCCATGTCTCTCGATGAGTACTTCATGAAGACGAAGAAAGCCTTGCGACGAGCTGGTGTGAACGACCCCATTTGGATGAAGTTCTACTTCATGATGGGATTGAACAACGACATCGCCAAGACTATCTTCCACAACAACTACGAGTCTCTCGACGACATCTACGTTGGTGCTCTCAAGGCGGAACAAGAACTCAAGGCCAAGGCTACTCGACCCCGAGCACACTTCGCGACGACCAAGCTCCACGACGACGAGCATGAGGATGGTACCACCAAGATGTCCAAGCCCGACGAGCTCCAAGACGACGCTCCAACGTCCGAATTCACCGCCATCCCTCTTTGTGGCATTGACGATGCCGAGTCTACCTCGACTCTTTTTGAAGACGGCGCGGCGACGACCATGACTATGGAGCCACTCAAGGAACATGCTTTGGAGGCAAGCGACAAGGTGGCGAGCAAGGATGACGCTTCCATCTTTGGAGGCGAGAGTGATGATGTGCCATCTTCGGCCTTCATCCACGGCGACGATGATGACATGGTTGAGCATGGGATTTTCCCTTTGACCACGGCGACGTTTGGTGACGAGTTGAGAGACTTTTGCCACCATATTGAGAGTGAGAGTGACTTCACCACTAGCCCCATATATGATGAGTTGCCCCAATTCCCATCTGAGGAGAGCCACAACCCCCACCACTTGAGTGAGATGAGTGACTCCACCAAATGTGAGTTTGAGTGCACCTACCTTGAGGGAGTGTGTGAGCCACCACATAGAGAGAGTGAGGTAGTTGATAGGGCATGTGAGGCCATTTCGATTTCTAACAACTTATCCTCTATCTCTATTGTGTCTTCTCCTTTGGTGCTAGGTCCCATACACGATGACGCGCCGATCCTTGACGACTTCGTCCTTCCTTTGGACAAGACGATGGCCATGGTGGTATATGATGCACCCCCCACATGGTTCCATCACGATGAAGATGACCACAAGTTGGTCTATGCTACCTCACCTACACCACATGAGTGGAATGTAAAAGGTAACATAGGTGAAGGTGATGCTCTTGTCCCACTAGTGGACATTGATTGCTTGCATGATGTCGATCCACCTATTGTCATGCTTCATGATTATGCGACTTCCTCATGTGATGAATTGCCCATTTATGATGTGTTTGACGATTCTCATGTGGAGTCTATTACTTGTGATGCCATGTTGCATAGGATTTCTTGTGAGAATTCTATTGGTCACATCATGTTTGACAATCCGCTTGACTTGTCATATGCTATGCATGAGATTACCCATATTGCATCTTTGCAATCTCTTCATAGTAACTATGCACATGCCATTAAAATAAACCCAATTTGCACATATGGCATAGATGACAAACCCATGGTTATTGGCATTTGCTTTTCGTGTGATGATATCATGCTCCCTTTGCATCATTTGCGCAATTGCTCACATATGACATGCCATGACCACCTACTTTCGGATATGCATTGTTTTGGATGTTGTCCATATTCTACATATTATGCTTCCGCTATTGCACATGAGGAAACCCCCATAGTTTCCTCATACACATTAGGAGATTTTGATACATCCTACACTTTGCATGATCCCCACTATTGTGTGCACACTATGCTTGCCATTGATATGATTGATATGCTTGTGCCACATACTTGCTCCAATTTGCGCCCCAATCATGTTGAGCATAATAACTATCATTGCATGATGGATGATGTATTCATATACCATGCCTCAAATTTCTTTGAGCATTGTTTTTCTTGTGCTAACTCACACGTGCACATACACATCATGATGGATGATGTGTACATTTACCACGCACACACTTTGTTTCGTGTGTATCCTTGTTGTGTAGGTACCCACGAATACTCGTCAACATCACAATCCCATGAGTTGACGAAAAGAGCTCTTGAGAGCACCGATGCTTTGGGATTCACCGGAATGTGTCTCCAACCATTCCCCTCGCGCAAGGACTATGCGCATCTCTTCTACTTGGTTCTCACACGACTATGGGCTATATACAACTTTTCATCTTATGCCCATTCTTTCGTGTTCACTTTGCATGCCATGCCTCAGTCTATGCTTTTACCATGCAATTCGTGACCCATGCTTTGCATCTCACATGACACTTGATTATATGACTCGTATGTGTACTTGCAAGCTTGGTGGAGATATGACTTGCTATTGCCATGTTTTCTTTGTGCTCCATGCCTATGATGACATGTTGCTCTTGCTTTGTGTTCGTGCTCGCGATATGTCATGTGCATTAGTTATGTACATTATTTGTTCATATGACATGATTGCCATGATTTTCTCTAGTAAGTTGAATCTTCGCACTACTAGCTTGCACGACATGATCACTATGATTGCTTATGTTGCATCACCGATGTGCTCCTTTTATGCGGTTGATGACAACCATTGCCATGCTTCGCACATGATTGATATTGCTTGTTGTCATATGTCTCCACATGCTGCCTCTCCCATGCTAGATGATTTGCCATGTCTTGAGTGCAACAATGCTATTCATTTTGCTAATGAGATTGCCCCCATAGCTTTCTCTCATATTATTGGAGCTTTTGACATCTTTCATGTGAAGCATGCTTGCCTTCCTTCTTTGCACCATATGCCTAGTGCCATGAATATAGCCATTGTTGCATCATATTATTCATGCACTTTTGCTTCTAATGGTTATGTGCAAGAGAAGAGAACCATCATGATGGATGATGTGTTTGTCTACCATGCACATACATTGTTTCCTTTGTTGTGTGTATGTGTAGGATACTTCGGCTACATGTCAACTTCCACTTCACGTGAGTTGACCATTCGAGCTCTTGAGAGCGAGCCATGCTACACCGACGTGATTCTACATCGCACTTGCTTGCGCATCGGCATTGTGACGGACGCACAAGGTCATGCTTTTGAGGTGAAATCCTTCTTGAGCTTGGATATTGTGGCTCATCCTACTTGTGTTGCTTGTACCATGATATATATGGGTCATCTTGGACCACTTACTTGCACACATGTTCGAGTTATTACTTCTCCTCACGATTGCCACATTGCCATGCCTCATGACATATATGACTTGTGTGTTGCATCCAACTTGTGGATTGTTTGCTCTTATCATATGCTTGGTTGCAACAATGTCCATTATTCACATTTGCCATGCCACATTGCTTGCTACATGCTTGACTTGCTTGCCTCACACATGATGCCCAATTGCTCTTTATATTGTGTTGAGTGCCACACTATCTTCACTACACCATGTGCACATTATGCTTGGATTGCCTTGCACTTTGGATTGCACCATGTGTTTAGACACTTCATATTACTTGGTGTTGTGAATGATTCCTATGCATACCATAGGCCTTTTATTGATTGCTTTGTGCATGATGGCTATGACCATGAGGTAGATGCTTGTTATATTGTCACACATATTGGCATCCCTACCTCAACTTTGCATACTTGGTCCCATGATTGCATTGCTTGCGCTCCATTTGTATGCCTACATGCCATGCCAACATCCCTTGTCGCACCATATATTATGCATGATGACAACACTTGTGCGGTGAATAACCACTTGAATGCTTGGTTTTGCACTAATGCTAACCACATTTGTTTTTCCAAGTGTTTGTTATCTTTATTCCTTTTGAAGGAATTACACGACGGTGAGACATTGGAGAGTGCCCCTTTGGAGCTTGATGATGATGAGTGCTTGGTGATCGTCCACTTCCACACGGCGACGCCATCTCTTTCCCATGGTGATTTGGATCTTGATCCGAGGACGGATCTTTCCCAAGGGGGAGGGGATGATGCGGAGCATCCTATGGACATCACCATGACAAGAGTCCCTTTGCCAAGTGACACGTGCAACATCTACTTCATACATACAAAGGTGGATCATCTCCTTTACATGTGTTCACTTGACCCCTTCGAGGATGGTATACTACTTGACACTCCTTTCGTGTGCATGCATAGGTATTGTTGGAGCTTCATGGATGATGAGGAGGAGTGCCGGCACCTACGTACAACTACACCATCCGCGAGGGAAGCTTGGAAGCGGAGAAGAAAGAAGAGGACTTGCCGGTACAACCGGCCAGCCACCGGCTATCAACCGGTGGGCGGTACAACCGGTCCATCACCGGACCACCTCCGGCCGAGCTTCTGTTATGAAACGGTGCAAGGCCGGTACAAGACCGGTTGTTCCGGTTATTCGTTCTTGACCGGTACAACCGGCCACCCTGGCGGTACAACCGCCCGACTGCCTGTGCGCAGGACGGGCCCGAGGCCCATGTATCCCTCTCTCACTTACCCCTTCGTGGCTAACACTATATATACTCCACCCCCTCCTCATTTCTAGGGTTAGCAAAGTGATAGCTCATTCATACATGAGCTTTGCTCCTTCCTCTACTTCTCTCATGTAGACCGAGGCCTCCACCCGAGAAGATCCCTAGAGGATGTCAAGGCCCCTATCAAGGGAAGATCCCTAGTGGATTCAAGGCCCATCTCTCCTAGAGATTTGGATGAACTACCCATGTATCTTTATTTCCATTGTTGTTCTTGGATCTTGATGCACCTCTTGTATTGCTTGTGATTTGAGGAGTACTTGGTGTGGATCTTGTCCAATAGAGTGTTTTCCCTTTGATTCTCTCCACGTTTTCCCCTCGTGTTCTTCTTGTTCATCGTGTTCTTCCTCGAATCCACCTCCAATTCGTGAAGATCGGGCCACCCTCGGGTTTGCCCCGTATCAAAGTGGCAAAGCTCGCGACTCAAAATCTCAAATGCAAATGGGTTGCAGAAGATATGATGGAGGGTTGCGGAAGAAATGGTGGAAAAGAACAAAATCTGTCACAATCGGAGGCAAAACAGCTTTGTTGTTCTCCGAGGGCCGGATGTCCGGGCTGCCTGGGCCGAATGTCCGGGGTATGGGCCGGATGTTCGGGCCTCCCGAATCCAGATCGAATCTCAGGATCCCTATGAACTAGAGGATGAACACGAAAAAATTTCGGCAAAATTGGGGCGATTTGGCGGAGAAAAATGATGGGGATGGAGGGGAAAAGCTAGATCTACCTATCCACAACAAAATCCACGGATCAAAATCAACAAAATCTCCCCAATTCAAACGAATCCAAGAAATTTGGTAGGGCTATTTTGCAGGGATTTTTGAAATTAGGTCAAAACAAAACAAAATTGGCTAGTAAACGAAGGGGGAACTCCAAATTCGTGAGAAACCTTGCCTCTTGATACCAATATGATACGGGGCACGCCCGTGTGCGTCGATCTTTCACGAATTGGAGGGGGATTTCCACGAGGAACACGAAGAACACGAGAGGAAATCACAAACTCAAGGACGATCTTCGATTACACATCCACTAGAATCACACGGGTACATGAGACACAAGATCCACAATCAACAAAAGGATGCACGTAACCGATAGTTTCCTCGCTCCAAAGGAGGAGGTCTTGAATCCCTTAGGATCTTCCCTTAGAGGGGCCTTGGCATCACTTGGATCTTCCCTTAGAATTTTAGGGTTAGCGATGGTTTAGCTCATAGATAGTTGAGCCCTTGCTCCTTCCACTACCTCTCCCATGGAGTAGATGCCTGTATGAGAGAAGACCCCCTGGTGGATGTCAAGGCCCCTTGCACGGAAAGATCCCTAGTGGATTCAAGGCCCCATCTACCCATGGGATTTGGGATGAACTCTACCATGTATCCTTCTTTCCCTTTGTTGTTCTTCTACCTTGTGGATCTTGTGTGGTTTTGAGCATAGTGGATGTGTGATTGGACTTGTTCTTGAGTGTTTCTCTTGTGATTTCCCCCTCGTGTTCTTCGTATTCATTCACAAATCCACCTCCAATTCGTGAAAGATCGACACACACGGGTGTGCCCCGTATCATATTGGTATCAGAGCCACGTTTCTCACGAATTTGGAGTCCTCCCCTTCATTTTCTAGCCTAATTTTGTGTGTTTTTGTCCCAATTCGAAAATCTCCACCAAAAATAGCCACACCAAAAAATTTGCAATTTGTTGGTTCTTGTGAGATTTTGTTGATTTTGATCCATGGAATTTGTACTTGGCAAGTAGATCTAGCTTCCCCACCATGAAATCCCTCCAAATTTTCTTTTTCCCCATCAATTTTGACCAGCAAAATCGAGTTTTTCCGCCCCCGTTCTCGGATCCGGAATTTAGGGTTCGTCCCGGAAGTGTTTTCGCGACCCCCGGAACTTTCGGTATCACCCGGAACTTTCGGCCCCCGGAACTTCCGTCCCAAGCCCGGAGCTTCCGGAGTTTCCCCACACTTTCCCGTGCCCCCCGGAACTTCCGGTACCCCCCCTGGAACTTCCAGAGCCCGAAACTTCCGACCCTAGGCCCGGAACTTCCGGCCTAACCAGAGTCATTGCATAGTTTTCAGCTTCAGCCTTTTCACCGTTTTGGCCATAACTAATTCATCCGGAGTCCGATTTTGACGTTCTTTAGCTCGTTTGATAGCTATTGACACCCCCCATTCCACAAAAATACTTCCAAAACCATTTAAATCCATCAACTTTTTCATATTTGGCATCTTTGCCTAGGCCACCACCATTACTTCCGCATAGTTTTCCCACCATACTCTTCCGCCACCCTAACCCAATTTTGTTTGAGATTTTGAGTTGCGGTTTCTGTTTCCTAAGGTGTTTTGGCTAATTAGGGACGGTTCTACATCGACAACACCGCCGCTCATCATCGCCTCGGCCTCGACATCGACATCGGCCACTTTGCGTTTTGGCACCCCAACCGTAAGCAAGGACGGTAACCTCGACGACATCATTGTCTATTACCTTGCCATTGCATTGATCGCTTTGAGCCTATTGCGTACCTTACCCATTGAGACTAGCGAGTTGAGAATTGCCGGGCCACGTTACTTGTGCACCGTAGTGTTACTCTTATGCCGCATAGCTACTTTTAGCGTGCAAATATCTTGTTATCTACATTGTGCCATAAGTCTCTCCCGTGCATATCCATCATACTTGTCTCATATCTTGGTTCGAGCATCAAGCATAGAAAAAAAAAGACAGAGCAAAAAGAAAAAAAAGCTTTTAAGCAAAAGAGGAGATACAAAAGAGCTTATAAGCAATAGCAATAGCATTGAGCCATTTTGCATAGTAGATACTCTTGGATCATACATACATAGCATACTTGGGATTGAAGACGGCACGTTTACTCTTTTAGGTTGGTGCACAATCGCGTATCTAGCCCATTTGAGCAATCGAGCTATTGTCTCTTCTAGTATCCGTGCAACACGAGCTTTTCCCGGGTCTCTCACATTTTGTGCTCATTCCTTGGTTGCGCGGATCCCATTTATCTATCCGTGTGTGTGTGTTCCTAGTGCCACCATAGCTATTGATCTATTTGCTTTGCATTGCAATTTTGTGAATCTTCCTCAACATTTTCGATATCTTGAATTGGCATTTGCTTGAATTTTGTGCCACTTGTCCTAACCAAGCCACTCGATAAGCTTTATGTTGTAGGTGTGAGTGAAGAAGTCCGGTACCAATTCCACTATTCTTTCATTCCACATTGAGTGAAACGGGATACATCCTCAACTTTGGGGAAGGTATATTGGTATTGTTTATCTCATTCCCTACTCACCCTTGCTCGAGTATTGTGATGGATAGGCAAAGCACATCATCTCCTTCGGTCTACAACAACAACGACGAGTTCGATGCCATTAAGAAGACTATCGACGCAAAGTTGGATGCTCAAATGGAGGAGCTCAAGGTCCTCATCAACACCAGCAAGAGGTCTTCCTCATCTTCGAGAAGACGCTCAAGTGCAAATGCTACCGAGCTACCATCTCCGGCAAGATCTCACCGGCATCGACACCATCAAAGACATGAAGAAATAACGACGCCAACATCAAGGCGTCCAACAAAGAACAAGAGTGAAGGTCACGAGCTCAACACCAACCACCACTCGATGCTTCACCTCCTACCTTGGCATCTTCGCCAAGCGACTTCAAGGCATCTTCGCCTTTGGATATGCGGCATCTTCGCCGACAAGCACTTCAAGAGAAGCTCCCCAAGCACAAGATCGTGACTTCCACGAGCTACTAAGACTTCGACATTCCATTCTATGGGACTCATGACCCCGAAGAGTACCTCGAGTGGGACCGTGATGACCCACAAGTATAGGGGATCTATCGTAGTCCTTTCGATAAGTAAGAGTGTCGAACCCAATGAGGAGCAGAAGGAAATGACAAGCGGTTTTCAGTAAGGTATTCTCTGCAAGCACTGAAATTATCGGTAATAGATAGTTGTGTGATAAGATAATTCGTAACAGATAGCAAGTAACAAATGTAGCAAAGGTGCAGCAAGGTGGCCCAATCCTTTTTGTAGCAAAGGACAAGCCTGAACAAACTCTTATATAAAGCAAAGCGCTCCCGAGGACACATGGGAATTTCCGTCAAGCTAATTTTCATCATGCTCATATGATTCGCGTTCGTTACTTTGATAATTTGATATGTGGGTGGACCGGTGCTTGGGTGCTGCCCTTACTTGGACAAGCCTCCCACTTATGATTAACCTCTCTCGGAAGCATCCGCAACTACGAAAGAAGAATTAAGATAAATCTAACCATAGCATGAAACATATGGATCCAAATCAGCCCCTTACGAAGCAACGCATAAACTAGGGTTTAAGCTTCTGTCACTCTAGCAACCCATCATCTACTTATTACTTCCCAATGCCTTCCTCTAGGCCCAAACAATGGTGAAGTGTCATGTAGTCGACGTTCACATAACACCACTAGAGGAGAGACAACATACATCTCATCAAAATATCGAATGAATACCAAATTCACATGATTACTTATAACAAGACTTATCCCATGTCCTCAGGAACAAACGTAACTACTCACAAAGCATATTCATGTTCATAATCAGAGGAGTATTAATTATCATGAAGGATCTGAACATATGATCTTCCACCAAGTAAACCAACTAGCATCAACTACAAGGAGTAATCAACACTACTAGCAACCCACAGGTACCAATCTGAGGTTTTGAGACAAAGATCGGATACAAGAGATGAACTAGGGTTTGGAGAGGAGATGGTGCTGATGAAGATGTTGATGGAGATTGACCCCCTCTCGATGAGAGGATCATTGGTGATGACGATGGCTTCGATTTCCCCCTTCGGGAGGGAAGTTTCCCCGGCAGAACAGCTTCGCCGGAGCCCTAGATTGCTTCTGCCCAGGTTCCACCTCGAGACGGCGGCGCTTCGTCCCGAAAGCTCTCTTATGATTTTTTCCAGGTCAAAACCCTCCATATAGCAGAAGATGGGCACCGGAGGCCTGCAGGGGGCCCACAAGCCACAGGGGCGCGCCCAGGGGGTAGGGCGCGCCCCCCTGGCTTGTGACCTCCTGGTGGGTCCCCTCTGGTATTTCTTTCGCCCAATATTTTTTATATATTCCAAAATAATTCTCCGTAACTTTTCAGGACTTTTGGAGTTGTGAAGAATAGGTCTCTCATATTTGCTTCTTTTCCAGTCCAGAATTCCAGCTGCCGGCATTCTCCCTCTTCATGTAAACCTTGTAAAATAAGAGAGAAAAGGCATAAGTATTGTACCATAATGTGTAATAACAGCCCATAATGCAATAAATATCAATATAAAAGCATGATGCAAAATGGACGTATCAACTCCCCCAAGCTTAGACCTCGCTTATCCTCAAGCGAAAGCCAAAATCGATAAATATGTCCACATGTTTAGAGATAGAGGTGTCGATAAAATAAAATACTGACATGGGAGCATCATGATAATCTTTAGAACAGCAATACTTGTTGATATATAATTTCTTATACTAGAGTAACAATTCATTCACAAGGTAAAATATGAATCAAGAACTCTATTGAGAACCAACAAACTATGATCTTAGTCATTGAAGCAATTGCAATTTATCATAACATCGGAAAGAGTCAATATAAAAGCTTGTAAAGCAAATCCACATACTCAATCATCTTTTAGTCTTTCATAATTGCTGACACTCACGCGGTACTTATGAGGTCAAAGCTTCAATTGGACACAGAGAAAGATAGGGGCTTATAGTTTTGCCTCCCAACTATTTACCTCAAGGGTAATGTCAACAGAAATAACTCATGATCACCCACATCCGAGTGGATATATGTGTCTAGATCATTCCCCAACACATGACGCTTGCCAAGAGAGAAAGGCAAAATAAAGGAAGTGGTGAAGATCACCATGACTCTTGCATAAAGGTAAGTACTAGAAAGTAAAAGTAACAGATAGGCCCTTCGCAGAGGGAAGCAGAGGTTGTCATGCGCTTTTTATAGTTGGATGCGCAATCTCTTAATGCAAAAGAACGTCACTTTATATTGCCTCTTGTGATAAAGAACTTTATTATGCAGCCTGTCGCTTTTATTTCTTCCATATCACAAGGTCGTATAAAGTTTATTTTCCTCACACTAATAGATCATACATATTTAGAGAGCTATTTTTATTGCTTGCACTGATGACAACTTACTTGAAGGATCTTACTCAATCCATAGGCAGGTATGGTGGACTCTCATGGCAAAACTGGGTTAAGGGTGTTTGGATGCACAAGTAGTATCTCTACTTGGTGCGGAAGTTTTGGCTGATATGGGGTGGAAGCAAGCGTCACATGTTAAAGGATCCATGACAATATAACTTCTATTCGGAAATAAGCAAACATAACTCATTATGTTGTCTTCCTTGTCCAACATCAACTTTTTAGCATATAATATTTTAATGAGTGCTCACAATCATAAAAGATGTCCAAGATAATACATTTATATGTGAACCTCTCTTTCTTTATTACTTCCTTTTAATTGCAGCAATGACCAATCGCTATGTTTGTCAACTCACAACAAATTTCAATCAACATACTTCTTATATGTGAAGTCATCACTCCCCATAAGATCATTATATATACTCTTTTGCTTTTATTCTATTCTTCTTTCTATTTCTTTTTCTCAAGATCATAGCGAGCAAGCAAAGCCCTCAACTCAAACTACTTTTTATTATATAACTCTCGGACTCGCTTACATAGTGGGGAACATAAAGCAAAACTCAAAGCTAGATCACACTAAAAACTTTATTCTACTAGATCAAGATATAACCAAAAGGATCGAACTGAGAAAAACAAAGAAAGTAAAAGATGTGAAGGTGATACGATACCGGGTCACCTCCCCCAAGCTTGCCACAAGCCAAGGGGAGTGCCCATACACATGTGTTTAGTTGTCTTTCTTCGGAGGTGGTGATGTTGGAGAAGGATCTTTAAGCTTGTTCAGTTTTCTCTTAAGCATATAATTCTGTTCCCTTAGATCGTCAACTTCCTGCTCGAGCTTCAATATCCTTTGACATAATTCTTGCTTGCTCTCCTGCAGAAAACGAGAAGGGATAAATAGAATTTTGTGTTTTCTCCTTGTGTTTGGGAGGTTCGATTTCCTGAACTCCACGTGCATATCTCCTGGTTGAGGCAGGGAGATCTCTTCTTCATCCGAGCTTTCTTCCTCATACTTGCCTTCTTGTTCCTCCTCCGAGAACAATCCATAAGGATCTAAGTCACCATAGAGCTTGGGATTGGCAAGATAATGCGATACATAGCTCTCCCCATCAGAATCTTGGGACGACATATTGCTCTAACTCTGCTGCAGAAACAGCTCAAAACGAAAATAGGAGGTATTGTCGTGATACGAAGGTCAAAACCTTCGGGAGATTATATAATGAATTTTTACCGACCTAAAGGAGTATACCACAAGAAAACGGAGTCCGGAGGGTACACGGGGTGGCCACAAGCCACAGGGGTGCGCCCAGGGGGGTAGGGCGCGCCCCCCTGGCTTGTCGCCTCCTCGTGCACTTTTCGGACTACTTTAAATTTTCCTAATTTATTAAATATTCCAAAACAGAGAAAAATTGCTATTGGAAAAGTTTTGGAGTCGGTTTGCTTACCGTACCACATACCCATTCCTTTTCGGAGTCTGAAACGTTCTGGTAGGTCTCCCTAATGTACTCCTCCGGAGTTATGGTATTGATAATATTGGTTTCAACATTTATGGGGGTACCTGAGATATAATGTTTGATTCTTTGCCCGTTTACCACCTTCGGATTTGTGCCTTCGGTGTTGTTGATCTTGATGGCACCGGAACGATATACTTCCTCGATAATGTAAGGCCCTTCCCATTTAGAGAGAAGCTTTCCTGCAAAAAATCTTAAACGAGAATTGTACAGCAAGACATGGTCACCTACATTGAATTCACGTTTTTGTATCCTTTTATGATGCCATCTCTTAACCTTTTCTTTAAACAACTTGGCATTCTCATAGGCCTGGGTTCTCCATTCATCAAGTGAGCTAATGTCAAATAACCTCTTCTCACCAGCAAGTTTGAAATCATAGTTGAGCTCTTTGATTGCCCAATAAGCTTTATGTTCTAGTTCTAGAGGTAAGTGACACGCTTTACCATAAACCATTTTATACGGAGACATACCCATAGGGTTTTTGTAAGCAGTTCTATAAGCCCATAATGCATCATCAAGTTTCTTAGACCAATTCTTTCTAGATCTATTAACAGTCTTTTGCAAGATCAATTTAATTTCTCTATTGCTTAATTCTACTTGACCACTAGACTGAGGATGATAAGGAGATGCAATTCTATGATTAACATCATACTTAGCAAGCAATTTACGGAAAGCACCATGAATAAAGTGCGAACCACCATCAGTCATTAAATATCTAGGGACTCCAAATCTAGGGAAAATAACTTCTTTAAGCATTTTAATAGAAGTGTTATGATCAGCACTACTAGTTGGAATAGCTTCTACCCACTTAGTAACATAATCAGCAGCAACTAGAATATGAGTATACCCGTTAGACTTTGGAAAAGGTCCCATATAATCAAAACCGCAAACATCAAATGGTTCAATAACAAGAGAGTAATTCATAGGCATTTCCTGACGTCTACTAATATTACCAATTCTTTGACATTCATCACAAGACAAGACAAACTTACGAGCATCCTTGAAGAGAGTAGGCCAATAAAAACCAGATTGTAATACCTTGTGTGCAGTTCTATCTCCAGCGTGGTGTCCTCCGTAAGCCTCGGAACAACACTTGTGTAGGATCTGTTCCTCTTCATGCTCAGGTACACAACGTCTAATAACACCATCTACTCCTTCCTTATAAAGGTGTGTATCATCCCAAAAGTAATGTCTTAAATCATAGAAGAACTTTTTCTTTTGTTGGTATGTGAAACTAGGTGGTATAAATTTAGCAACAATGTAATTAGCATAATCAGCATACCACGGAGCATTACGTGAAGCATTTATGACAGCTAATTGTTCATCAGGAAGCTATCATCAATAGGTAGTGGGTCATCAAGAACATTTTCTAACCTAGACAAGTTGTCTGCTACGGGGTTCTCAGCACCCTTTCTATCAATAATATGCAAATCAAATTCTTGTAGAAGAAGAACCCATCTAATAAGCCTAGGTTTAGCATCTTTCTTTTCCATAAGATATTTAATAGCAGCATGATCAGTGTGAACAGTTACTTTGGAATCAACAATATAAGGTCTGAACTTATCCAAACACAACTGCTAAAAATTCCTTTTCAATGGTAGCATAGTTTCTTTGAGCACTGTCTAGAGTTTTACTAGCATAATGGATAACATTTAATTTCTTATCAACTCTTTGTCCTAGAACAACACCAATAGCATAATCACTAGCATCACACATAATTTCAAAGGGTAGGTTCCAATCAGGTGATTGAACAACAGGTGCAGTGATCAACGCTCTCTTAAGAATTTCAAATGCTTCTACACAATCATCATCAAAAACGAATGGAACATCTTTTTGCAAAAGATTAGTGAGAGGCCTAGAAATCTTAGAGAAGTCTTTAATAAACCTCCTATAGAAACCAGCATGACCAAGGAAACTTCTTATACCTTTGATATCCGTAGGACACGGCATTTTTTCAATAGCATGAACTTTAGCTTTATCAACTTCAATACCTCTTTCGGAGATTTTGTGTCCCAAGACAATGCCCTCATTAACCATAAAGTGGAACTTCTCCCAATTCAAGACAAGATTAGTTTCTTCACATCTCTGCAAAACTCGATCAAGGTTGCTCAAGCAATCATCAAAAGAAGTTCCGTAAACGGAGAAATCATCCATGAAAACCTCAACAATCTTTTCACAAAAGTCAGAGAATATAGCCATCATACATCTTTGAAACGTAGCAGATGCATTGCATAAACCAAAAGGCATACGTCTATAAGCAAAGGTACCAAAAGGACAAGTAAAAGTGGTCTTTTCTTGATCCTCTTTTGACACAGGTATTTGAGAGAAACCGGAATAACCATCTAGAAAGCAGAAGTGTGTGTGTTTGGATAGTCTTTCTAGCATTTGATCAATAAAAGGTAGAGGGTAATGATCTTTCCTAGTTGCTTTATTTAATTTCCTAAAATCAATTACCATTCTATATCCTGTAACAATTCTTTGCAGGATCAATTCATTTTTATCATTAGGAACAACGGTAATACCTCCCTTCTTAGGGACACAATGAACGGGACTAACCCATCTACTATCAGCAATGGGATAAATTATACCTGCCTCCAGAAGCTTTAATATTTCATTACTTACCACTTCCTTCATTTTAGGATTTAACCGTCGTTGGTGATCAACAACTGGTTTAGCATCAGGCTCCATATTAATTTTATGCTGACATAGAGTGGGACTAATGCCCTTAAGATCATCAAGAGTATATCCAATAGCAGCACGGTGCTTCCTCAGAGTTTTCAATAATCTCTGTTCTTCATGTTCTGAAAGGTTAGCACTAATAATAACAGGATATATCTTCTTTTCATCAAGATAGGCATATTTCAAAGTATCCGGTAATTGTTTAAGCTCAAACACGGGATCACCCTTGGGTGGAGGAGGATCCCCAAGTATTTCAACAGGCAAATTGTGTTTCAAAATAGGGTGTTGATCAAAGAAAATCTTATCTATTTCATTCCTTTCATTCATATGCATATCGTTTTCGTGGTCTAGCAAATATTGTTCTAAGGGATCAGTAGGAGGCACAGCAATAGAAGCAAGACCAATAATTTCATCCTTACTAGGCAATTCTTTATCATGGGGTTGTCTACGAAATTTAGAGAAATTGAACTCATGAGACACATCCCCAAAACTTACAGTAACAGTTTCTTTCTCACAATCTATCTTAGCATTAACAGTATTCAAGAAAGGTCTACCAAATATAATGGGACAAAAATCATCTTGTGGGGAACCAAGAACAAGAAAATCAGTAGGATATTTTATTTTCCCACACAAGACTTCAACATCTCTAACAATCCCAATAGGTGCTATAGTATCTCTATTAGCAAGCTTAATGGTGACATCAATTTACTCTAATTCAGCTGGTGCAATATCACTCATGATTTCTTGATATAAGGTAAAGGGAATTGCACTCACACTAGCACCCACATCACATAAGCCATGATAACAATGATCTCCTATTTTAACAGAAACAACAGGCATGCCAACAATAGGTCTATGTTTATCTTTAGTATCAGGTCTAGCAATTCTAGCAGCTTCATCACAGAAATGAATAACATGCCCATCAATATTATCAACCAAGAGATCTTTAACCATAGCAATACTAGGTTCAACCTTGATTTGTTCAGGGCGTGTAGGTGTTCTAGTATAACTCTTACGAACCACAGTTGAAGCTTTAGCATGTTCCTTTATTCTAACAGGAAAAGGTGGTTTCTCAATATAAGTAGCAGGAACAACAGGATCAACTTTATAAATAATAGTTTCTTCTTCAACTTTAATAGGTTCAACTACTTTCACTTCAATGGGAGGATGATATTTAAACCACTTCTCCTTAGGGAGATCAACATGAGCCGCAAAAGATTCACAGAAAGAAGCTACTATCTCAGAGTCAAGTCCATATTTAGTGCTAAATTCACGAAAAGCATCGGTGTCTATAAAGGATTTAACACAATCAAACTTAAGGTTTACACCTGACTCCTTACCTTCGTCGAGTTCCCAATCTTCAGAGTTGCGTTTAATTCTTTCCAATAAGTCCCATTTGAATTCAATATCCTTCTTCATAAAGAACCAGTACAAGAAGTATCGAGCATGAATCGATCATTATGAGAAAGCCGAGCATAAAAATTCTGAATAATAATTTCTCTTGAAAGCTTATGATTGGGGCATGAATATAACATTGACTTAAGCCTCACCCAAGCTTGAGCGATACTTTCTCCTTCACGAGGCCAAAAATTATAAATATAATTCCGATCACGATGAACCAGATGCATAGGATAAAACTTCTGATGAAATTCCAATTTCAATCGGTTGTAGCTCCATGATCCAATATCATCACATAGCCTATACCATGCCAATGCCTTCTCCTTCAAAGATAAAGGAAAGACCTTCTTCTTGACATCATCCTCAGGCAAACCTGCAAGCTTAAATAATCCACAAACTTCATCCACATAGATTAGATGCAAATCAGGATGTAGTGTTCCATCTCCTGCATAAGGATTAGCTAGCAGTTTCTCTATCATACCCGACGGAATTTCATATTAAATATTTTTAGTAGGTTCAGCAGGTTGAGGAGCAACTCTTTGTGCTTCCGGTCGAGGTGAAGATACCCCGAACAAGCCCCTCAAAGGATTATTTTCCATAGTAACAAGTGACAGTAAATTTCAGCACACTATATAAATTTTTCCTTACCAAATTCCACTCACCAAAGGCGCTTCACTCCCCGGCAACGGCGCCAGAAAAGAGTCTTGATGACCCACAAGTATAGGGGATCTATCATAGTCCTTTCGATAAGTAAGAGTGTCGAACCCAACGAGGAGCATAAGGAAATGACAAGCGGTTTTCAGTAAGGTATTCTCTGCAAGCACTGAAATTATCGGTAACAGATAGTTGTGTGATAAGATAATTCGTAACAGATAGCAAGTAACAAATGTAGCAAAGGTGCAGCAAGGCGGCCCAATCCTTTTTGTAGCAAAGGACAAGCCTGAACAAACTCTTATATAAAGCAAAGCGCTCCCGAGGACACATGGGAATTTCCGTCAAGCTAGTTTTCATCATGCTCATATGATTCGCGTTTGTTACTTTGATAATTTGATATGTGGGTGGACCGGTGCTTGGGTGTTGCCCTTACTTGGACAAGCCTCCCACTTATGATTAACCTCTCTCGCAAGCATCCGCAACTACGAAAGAAGAATAAAGATAAATCTAACCATAGCATGAAACATATGGATCCAAATCAGCCCCTTACGAAGCAACGCATAAACTAGGGTTTAAGCTTCTGTCACTCTAGCAACCCATCATCTACTTATTACTTCCCAATGCCTTCCTCTAGGCCCAGACAATGGTGAAGTGTTATGTAGTCGACGTTCACATATCACCACTAGAGGAGAGACAACATACATCTCATCAAAATATCAAACGAATACCAAATTCACATGATTACTTATAACAAGACTTATCCCATGTCCTCAGGAACAAACGTAACTACTCACAAAGCATATTCATGTTCATAATTAGAGGAGTATTAATTATCATTAAGGATCTGAACATATGATCTTCCACCAAGTAAACCAACTAGCATCAACTACAAGGAGTAATCAACACTACTAGCAACCCACAGGTACCAATCTGAGGTTTTGAGACAAAGATCGGATACAAGAGATGAACTAGGGTTTGTAGAGGAGATGGTGCTGATGAAGATGTTGATGGAGATTGACCCCCTCTCGATGAGAGGATCGTTGGTGATGACGATGGCTTCGATTTCCCCCTCCGGGAGGGAAGTTTCCCCGGCAGAACAGCTCCGCCGAAGCCTTAGATTGCTTCTGCCCAGGTTCCGCCTCGAGACGGCGGCGCTTCGTCCCGAAAGCTCTCTTATGATTTTTTCCAGGTCAAAACCCTCCATATAGCAGAAGATGGGCACCGGAGCCCTGCCAGGGGGCCCACAAGCCCCAGGGGCGCGCCCAGGGGGGTAGGGCGCGCCCCCCTGGCTTGTGACCTCCTGGTGAGTCCCCTCTGGTATTTCTTTTGCCCAATATTTTTTATATATTCCAAAATAATTCTCCGTAACTTTTCAGGACTTTTGGAGTTGTGCAGAATAGGTCTCTCATATTTGCTCCTTTTCCAGTCCAGAATTCCAGCTGCCGGCATTCTCCCTCTTCATGTAAACCTTGTAAAATAAGAGAGAAAAGGTATAAGTATTGTACCATAATGTGTAATAACAGCCCATAATGCAATAAATATCAATATAAAAGCATGATGCAAAATGAACGTATCAGAGCGCAAGATGGACACCTACCTCAAGATACTTCAAGTCCCTTCCGAAGATCAAGTGAAGTGCGCCACAAGAAACTTCCACGACTACGCGTCAACATGGTGGCTTCACACACCCTCGAAGAGCTTAGACATGAGTTGGTCCAAGACAAAGAAAGCTATGAGGCGAGAATTTGTGCCTTCCAAGTACATGGAACATCTTCAACGCCAATTGGAGAACACCATACAAGGATCCAAGTCCCTCGATGAGTACTTCATGGAGATGATGAAAGCCTTGCGACAAGCCTGAGTGGACGACCCCATTTGGATGAGTTCCACTTCATGATGGGATTGAACAACGACATCGCCAAGACTATCTTTCACAACAACTACGAGTCTCTCGACGACATCTACGTTGGTACTCTCAAGGCGGTTTAAGAACTCAAGAAGGCCAAGGCTACTCCACCCCAAGCACACTTCGCGACCACCAAGCTCCACGACTACGGGCATGAGGATGGTACCGCCAAGATGTCCAAGCCCGATGAGCTCCAAGACGACGCTCCCAAGTTTGACTTCACCACCACGACTACGGAGCCACTCAAGGAACATGCTTTGGAGGCAAGCGACAAGGTGGCGAGCAAGGATGACGCTTCCAGCTTTGGAGGCGAGAGTGATGATGTGCCATCTTCGGCCTTCATCCACGACGACGGTGACGAGTTGGTTGAGCATGGGATTTTCCCTTCGACCACGGCAGCGTTTCGTGATGAGTTGAGAGACTTATGCCACCATATTGAGAGTGAGAGTGACTTCCCCACTAGCTCCATATATGATGAGTTGCCTCAATTCCCATGTGAGGAGAGCCACAACCCCCACCACTTGAGTGAGATGAGTGACTCCACCATATGTGAGTATGAGTGTAACTACCTAGAGGGAGTGAGTGAGACACCATCACATAGAGCGAGTGAGGTAGTTGATAGGGCATGTGAGGCCATTTCAATTTCTAACAACTTAACCTCTACCTCTATTGTGTCTTCTCCTTTGGTGCTAGGTCCCATATTCGATGACGCGCCGATCCTTAACGACATCGTCCTCACCTTGGACAAGACGATGGCCATGGTGGTATATGATGCACCCCCCACATGGTTCCATCACGATGAAGATGACCACAAGTTGGTCTATGCAACCTAACCTACACCACATGAGTGGAATGAAAAAGGTAACTTAGGTGAAGGTGACGCTCTTGTCCCACTAGTGGACATTGATTGCTTGCATGATGTTGATCACCTTATGGACACACCACATGCTATGTCTTCTTCATGCTTAGATGTGCCACCAATTTTTGATGAATATGATGATGAGCATGTTGACTTGCCTAGTTGTGATGCTATACTCCATAGGATATCATGTGAAAATTCTATTGGTCACATCATGTTCGACAACCCGCTAAACTTGTCATATGCGCAAAATTTCCCATATTGCAACTTTGCAATCTCACCGTAGCGACTATGCCTATCCCATAAAAATTACTCCCATTTGCACATATGTCATAGATGACAAACCCATGGTTATTGGCATTTGCTTTTCTTGTGATGATATTGCCATGCTCCCTTTGCATCATTTGCGCAATTGCTCACATATGACATGCCATGACCACCTAGCTTTGGATATGCATTGTTTTGGATGTTATCCATATTCTCCATATTATGCTTCCGCTATTGAACATGAGGAGATACCAATAGTTTCCTCATGCCTATTCGGAGATTTTGACCCATCCCATACATTGCATGATTCCCATAATTGTGTGCACAATATGCTTGCCATTGATATGAATGATATGCGTGTGCCACGTACTTGCTACAATTTGCGTCCCAATCATGCTGAGCATAAAAACAAACCTTTCATGATGGATGGCATGTTCTTATACCATGCATCTCATTTATTTGAGCATTGGATATTTTGTGCTAACGAACACGAGCACATGCACATCCTAACGGATGATGTATACATATACCACGCACACACAATTTTCCCTTTGCCTTTGTTGTGTGTAGGTACTCATGATTACTCGTCAACCTCACAATCACATGAGTTGAAGAAAAGAGCTCTTGAGAGCACCGATGCTTTGGGATTCACCGGAATGTGTCTCCAACCATTCCCCTCGCGCAAGGACTTCGCGCATTTCTTCTACATGGCTCTCACGTGGCTAGGGCTTCTTACTCATTACACGTATTTTGCCCATATTGCCATGTTCACTTTGCATGATATGCTCTTTTCTATGCCCTTGCCATGCAATCGTGACCCATGCTTTGCATATCACATTACACTTGATTATATGACTCATATGTGTACTTGCAAGCTTGGTGGAGATATTACTTGCTATTGCCATGTTTTCTTTGTGCTTCATGCCTATGATGACACGTTGATCTTGCTTTGTGTTCGTGCTCACGATATGTCATGTGCATTATTGCTATCCACTATTTGCTCACATGACATGATTGCCATGATTTCCTCTAGTATGTTGCATCACAGCACTACTAGTTTGCACGACATGATCACTATGCTTTATTGTGTTGTATCACCGATGTGCTCCTTTTATGCGGTTGATGACAACCATTGCCATGCTTCGCACATGATTGATATTGCTTGTTGTCACATGTCTCCACATGTTGCCTCTATTATACTAGATGATTTGCCATGTATTGAGTGCAACAACGCTATTAATTTTGCTAATGAGATTGCCCCCATAGATTTCTCTCATATTATTGGAGCTTTTGACATCTCTCATGTGAAGCATGCTTGCCTTCCTTCTTTGCACCATATGCCTAGTGCCATGAATATAGCCATTCTTGCATCATATTATTCATGCACTTGTAATTCTAATGGTTATGTGCAAGAGAAGAGAACCATCATGATGGATGATGTGTTTGTCTACCATGCACATACATTGTTTCCTTTGTTTTGTGTATGTGTAGGATACTTCGACTACATGTCAACTTCCACTTCACGTGAGTTGACCATTCGAGCTCTTGAGAGCGAGCCATTCTACATCGACGCATTTCTACATCGCACTTGCTTGCGCATCGACATTGTGAAGGACTCGCAAGGACAAGTTTTCAAGGTGAAATCCTTCTTGAGCTTGGATATTGTGGATCATCCTACTTGTGTTGCTTGTACCATGACATATATTGGTCATCTTGGACCACTTACTTGCACACATGTTAGTGATGTTGCTTCCATTTTTGATTGCCATATTTCCAGGCCTCATGACATATATACCTTGTGTGTTGCATCCAACTTGTGGATTACTTGCTCGTATCATATGCTTGGTTGCAACAATGTCATTTCTTCACATATGCTATGCCCAATTGCTTGCTACATGCTTGACTTGATTGCCTCACACATGATGACCAATTGCTCTTTCTATTGTGTTGAGTTCCTCACTATCTTCACTACACCATGTGCACACTTTGCTTGGATTGTCTTGCACTTTGGATTGCACCATGTGTTTAAACACTTCATTCTACTTGGTGTTGTGAATGATTCATATGCCTACCATAGACCTTTCGTCTATTGCCTTGTGCATGATTTCTATGACCATGAGGTAGATGCTTGTTATATTGTCACACATATTTGCATCCCTACCTCACCTTTATGTACTTGTTTCCATGATTGCATTGCTTGTGCTCATTTTGAATGCTTACATGCCACGACACAATCCCTTATCACACCATACGTTATGCATGATGACAACACTTGTGCGGTGATTCACTATGATAGAGGTGAGGGGCCCGATCTTTCGATGAGATGATAACTATCGATTTGGTGGAGATAACTTTGACGATCTGACTACAAACGTGCACGACGTTGCGCCTTAGCAATCGCTAAACCAATCTCCAAGAGGTTATTGACCACACCGGAGCACGATCAACATGACCACGAAGGTCTATTCCTGCAAGCAATCGAAGAACAAGCAAGAATATGATAATGCAATCTGAATATTGCGAATATAAATGAAGTATTGATAAGGGTTGGGTTCCAAAAGCGGTCTTGGTCTGGTCGTTGGATACAAACGAAGTACACGAAGTTGCAATGGCTAACTTTTAACTAAACAAAACCCAAACAAAAAGCTACTAGATTGATCTACTTATATAGGAGCAAGGGGTGGCGGCCAAGGAGGTGGGAGAACGTCCCAAGGCTGCCTAAAACTAACCCTAGGTCGTACAAGGCCTATGGGCCCAAGTGGAGGTGATGCAACACCTTTGGACTTGTAGTTTGACTCGGATTCTGGTGCAACGTCAGATTGTTTCGTCAATATCTCCACACTCCGGATGAATTTGAAGGTGACTCCAATTGGGCTGGAACGCATATGAAATATACTTTCCAACAAAAAAAAGAAACATCCAATTTGGAGTCCGTATGAAAAAGTTCTTGGCGTTTTGAGACAGGTATGTCTGTCAGTCCGAATCTGAGTCCAGAACGTGAGAGACTTGGACTCTATCTTCTCTTGGGCCAAATGTGACGTGAGAGAACTTCTTGAACATCACCTAAATATCTCTTTTTCCCTTATCTTCATATGTGGATTGTACAAGTGTCTGGTAGTTCTGTAATTAGGCATGAAACAAAAAGAGGTGAAGTATTTTTGTTCTGTATAGCATAAATAAATTATTGCATAACTTTTATCAGAAATCACCTCAAATAAACACGCATATGCAATATTTGTGATCATATTCAATGTATCCATGTCCTCATCATCCTCCCCTTCTTGAAAACAAAGCCGTCCTCGGCGTTGCTTAATCTGAAATGTGGCTAACAAAAGAGACAAGGTGTACATGTTGTATATGTATATTTCATCCATTTCTACTTCCCTTGGTATTTGCAGATATAACACATGTATACATGAGTAACTTTCACATGTTATGAAATATAAAGCCAAAATATTATCACAAGAAGTAGAAGACATGAAAATATTGCAACTCAGTTTGCACATATAAGTGAAGTCCTTATTCATATCAAAAGATTGACAATGTTCATCATTAAACCATCCCAACATTTGTAGATAAACTTTAATTGATTCGAATTTACATGCTACAACATGCTTAAATAAGAAACCATGGAACAAGTTATTTGACACATAATCATCACAAAGATTGGAGGTCATACCAAAATGATTAAACATTGGCAAAGTTATTTTCAAACATATTTGATTCAAATCTAATTTTTTCACCGATTCACATGATTCTTCATCATCAACAATTAATTCAATGGGTGCACTCAAAATCATTGGTACTTCAGTTGTTTGACCACGTGACACATTCATAACAGTAACATGATTCTCTAAAACAGATGTTGTGCTCATATCAATAGGTAACTCAACACATGATGTATTCAAGTCAAATAGGCATTCATCGTTCTCATGTGAAATTATGTCATCAATACCATTAGTATTACCTTGTTGCATTGACTCAGATGATGTAGGTATAGTCGATTGTAATGTTCCATAGACTTGAGGCAATGTCGCGCTCACAATCTGAGGTGTGGCCACTCTAGCAGGTGCATCGGTGGAGGATACAACCAGTGGTGGTGAGCATGAACTGGAATAGCAGTTGTCATAGTCTCCCAATGCATCTTCCTGCATTTGTCTCTCAGAGGTACAAGCATGAACATACATACCAGAAATGTAACGCGGAATATAATGAAATCTTGCACGAATGTCATGGTTCAAACCATGAAAAAATCTATTCTTTGTTTCATCCTCGGATTCATCTATGTCACAGTGATGCATATAAGATTTGAACTCTTGGTAGTAAGCATTAACATTGTTATTGCCTTGTTTTAATTGTTCTAATTTGCGAAGCAATGCACGACGATAGTAAGCAGGAACAAACTGATGTCTCATTATAGCTTTCAAATCTTTCCAAGTTGTGGGTTGATTATCAATGTTTTTCTTACTATACATACTCCACCAAACGGAAGCAAAACCAGTAAACTCTCGAGTGACAGCTCGTACTCTCTCAAGTTCAGAAAAATCATAGCGACTAAAAACTTGTTCTATCTCAAGCTCCCAATCAAGATACATAGCAGGATTAAATCTACCCTGAAAAGGAGGTAGAGAGATAACCTAGTCGTATGCTTGTGTCTGTAGTCGCACTTGTCGTGGTGGTGAAGATGTGTCCGTCGTCCTAGAACTTCCAGCTCCAAAGCCTGTCATAAGTAGTAGAAAACAAGAAACAAAATCCAATAATGATGTTCCTATAAACTACTAGGATGTGGTGGTAAAGCGCTCACAGTAAAGCAAATATCAATATCTTACAAGTTCTTACCATGCAGCAGGTGGCGACCGGCAACCGACGGTGTTAATATCTCCGAAGATTGAGTAAAGCGATTACCAGGTGAACATATGTATACACGGTGTAGAAATATGTGGAGCTTGGAAGGCTTAATACATGGTAGCAAAAGATTAGCAATAATCAATTCAGAGATGCAATGTTGAATAAACGCTCAACGACGGTACTGTGCTGGTCCTAGGCTAGACCGTACTAGAGACGCGAGCCTAGAACACTAATTTAGTCATGACGTAGGACAAAAAGCAGCAAAGGATTATATGAATTAGCTCTGGACAGCAAGATATAAGCGAAGATCACAATGACAGTAAAGACAATGATGATAAATGACCGCAAAGCAGGATATACAAAAACTCTCTCTGCAACTTTCCTGTAGAAAATACTATGTTAAATTTCTGATATTTTTCCTCAAGAATGCTAATGACTCAAGATTTTCTATGCAAAAAGAATCACTCAATTCCGAGTTCGTGTGAGGAGTCAAAAAATTCGGGAACAAACCTGAAAAATATTGACAAACTGTGTTCGCGACCTTCGGATGGCAAAAAGTCATATTTAGAAGCCGATTTGTAGGTGACAATAATGAACTAGCTTGATGAACTTTTCACATGCGTCTCGTCGATAGCTCGAATTAGAGTACTTGTGGAGCCAAAACGGATTTCGTATGAGGAAGATACGCCTATTTTACTGAACACTGCGCAAAACAGATTTCAATCCGAATTCAGATACGAGATTGAGTCTAGGTAGATCCGAAATTTGTTTTTTTTCTTCTCTCTATTTTTTCTCACTTTTTTTTTACTTTTTTTCCTCTCTATTTCTCTCTCACTTTTTTTAGTTTTCTCTCTTTTTTTCTCTCACTTTTTTTTCTTCTATCCAACAAGTCAGATAAGATGCAGACTGAATCAAGTGTAGATGCAAATGACCTCAAGTGTGATAATGACAATGACCAATGGGAGCAGGTGGTGGAAATTGAGGGATGGTGGTGGGCAACAACGGAAGGGATGACGGCGGCGTGATGGTGATATATGGCAGCAGCGATGAAGATGGTGTGACGGCGGCGTGACAACTTATGAACAGAACTCGAAACTCTAAAAGACCAGACGCTAAGACCAGCAACTCGACACGACGATGCAACCGTAAATTCAACTATGGAAGCACTAAAAAGAAAATTGCAAAGGCTCAGACTGGCTTGGACAAAGGATGGATAGATCTAACTTTTTTTGGTGGCTTTTTATTGGGCAATAGGTAAGAAAAATAAATCTAATCTACGGATAACTGGAAATTCTCACCGAGCAACCAGAAAACTGATACCACTTGATAGTGGTGAGGGGCCCGATCTTTCGATGAGATGATAACTATCGATTTGGTGGAAACGACTTTGACGATCTGACTACAAACGTGCACGACGTTGCGCCTTAGCAATCGTTAAACCAATCTCCAAGAGGTTATTGACCACGCCGGAGCACGATCAACCTGGCCACGAAGGTGTATTCCTGCAAGCAATCGAAGAACAAGCAAGAATATGATAATGCAATCTGAATATTGCAAATATAAATTAAGTATTGATAAGGGTGGGGTTCCAAAAGCGGTCTTGGTCTGGTCGTTGGACACAAACGAAGTACACGAAGTTGCAACGGCTAACATTTAACTAAACAAAACCCAAAGAAAAAGCTCCTGGATTGATCTACTTATATAGGAGCAAGGGGTGGCGGCCAAGGAGGTGGGAGAACGTCCCAAGGCTGCCTAAAACTAACCCTAGGTCGTACAAGGCCTATGGGACCAAGTGGAGGTGATGCAACACCTTTGGACTTGTAGTTTGACTCGGATTCTGGTGCAACGACAGATTGTTTCGTTAATATGTCCACGCTCCGGATTAATTTGAAGGTGAATCCAATTGGTATGTAACGCATATGAAATCTACTTTCCAACAAAAAAGGAATCATCCAATTTGGAGTCCGTATGAAAAAGTTCTTGGCGTTTTGAGACAGGTATGTCCGTGCAGTCCGAATCTGAGTCCAGAACGTGAGAGACTTGGACTCTATCTTCTCTTGGGCCAAATGTGACGTGAGAGAACTTCTTGAACATCACCTAAATATCTCTTTTTCCCTTATCTTCATATGTGGATTGTACAAGTGTCCGGTAGTTCTGTAATTAGGCATGAAACAAAAAGAGGTGAAGTATTTTTGTTCTGTATAGCATAAATATATTATTGCATAACTTTTATCAGAAATCACCTCAAATAAACACGCATATGCAATATTTGTGATCATATTCAATGTAGCCATGTCCTCATCAGACCACTTGAATGCTTGGTTTTGCACTAACGCTAACCACATTTGTTTTTCCAAGTGTTTGTCGTATTTGCTCCTTTTGAAGGAATTACTAGGCGTTGAGACATTGGAGAGTGCCCCTTTAAAGCTTGATGATTATGAGTGATTGGTGATCATGCACTTCCACATGACGACGCCATCTCCTTCCCATGGTGATTTGGATTTTGATCCGAGGACGGATCTTTCCCAAGGGGGAGGGGATGATTCGGAGCATCCTACGGACATCACCATGACAAGAGTCAGTTTGGCAAGTGACACATGCCACCTCTACTCCACATACATAAAGGTGAATCATCTCCTTTACACGTGCTCACTTGACCCCTTCGAGGATGGTATACTATTTGACACTCCTCTCGTGTGCATGCATAGGTATTGTCGGAGCTTCACGGATGACGAGGAGTTGAGCCAGCACCTACGTACGACTACACCATCCGCGAGGGAAGCTTGGAAGCGGAGAAGGAAGAAGAAGCGGACAAGATTCTGGAAAGCCCGTAACCTCCGGCCACCAGCCCAAAACTTTCGGCCACCAGAATGTCCGGCCACCCTGGAACTTCCGGCCTCCGGTGTCCAGCACAGCCCCGCGCGTGCCAACTCTCTGGATAGCCCGGAACCAGCCCGGAACCTCCGGACCCCAGACCTTCCGGCATGCCCGGAACTTCCGGCCTCCTCGACGAAAGGCGACACTAGGCGTGCAGACTCTTTGTTAGGCCCGGAACCCGGCCGGAACCTGCCCGGAACCTCCGACCCCAGGACCTTCCGGCCTAGCCCGGACCTTCCGACCTGCGGGCGTGCAGACACTCGGGCTCGAGGCCCATGTACCCACTTCGCCCTTCACTTACCCCTTCGTGGCCACCACTATATATACTCCACCCCTCCTTCATTTTAGGGTTAGCGATGGTTTAGCTCATAGATAGTTGAGCCCTTGCTCCTTCCACTACCTCTCCCATGGAGTAGATGCCTCTATGAGAGAAGACCCCCTAGTGGATGTCAAGGCCCCTTGCACGGGAAGATCCCTAGTGGATTCAAGGCCCCATCTCCCCATGGGATTTGGGATGAACTCTATCATGTATCCTTCTTTCCCTTTGTTGTTCTTCTACCTTGTGGATCTTGTGTGGTTTTGAGCATAGTAGATGTGTGATTGGACTTGTTCTTGAGTGTTTCTCTTGTGATTTCCCCCTCGTGTTCTCCGTGTTCTTCGTATTCATTCACAAATCCACCTCCAATTCATGAAAGATCGACACACACGGGTGTGCCCCGTATCATCCGGGGTACGGGTCGGATGTCCGGGCCTCCCGAATCCAGATCGAATCTCAGGATCCCTATGAACAAGAGGATGAACACGAAAAAATTTCGGCAAAATTGGGGCGATTTGGCGGAGAAAAATGATGGGGATGGAGGGGAAAAGCTAGATCTACCTGTCCACAACGAAATCCACGGATCAAAATCAACAAAATCTCCTCAAATCAAACGAATCCAAGAAATTTGGTAGGGCTATTTTTGCGGGGATTTTCGAAATTAGGTCAAAACAAAACAAAATTGGCTAGTAAACGAAGGGGGGAACTCCAAATTCGTGAGAAACCTTGGCTCTTGATACCAATATGATACGGGGCACGCCCATGTGCGTCGATCTTTCACGAATTGGAGGGGGATTTCCACAAGAAACACGAGGAACATGAAGAACACGAGAGGAAATCAGAAACTCAAGGACGATCTTCGATTACACATCCGCTAGAATCACACGAGTACACGAGACACAAGATCCACAATCAACAAAAGGATGCACGTAACCGGTAGTTTCCTCGCTCCAAAGGAGGAGGTCTTGAATCCCTTAGGATCTTCCCTTAGAGGGGCCTTGGCATCACTTGGATCTTCTCTCAATGGAGGGCAATCTCCGTGGGAGAAGGAAGTAATGGATCTATGCTCAACAAAAAGGTATTTGCTAAAACAAAGCTAACCCTAGAGAGAGGGGAAGAGGAGTTTATACAGTGCTAGCCCACGAAGGGGAAAGAGAGGGGGAGATACATGGGCCTCGGGCCCGTCCGTGCGCACCGGCAGGCGCCGGATGTTCGGCCAGACGCGGAGGTGCCGGATGTCCGGGACACGAGCCGGATGTCCGGCCTGGAGCTGGTCAGAGAGCTGTGGACGTGGGTGCCTCGCGTCGGATGTCTGGGGCGGAGGCCTGATGTCCGGGGCTTCGGGAGTCGCCGGGCGTCCGGGCTTGGGCCGGATGTCCAGGCTGGAGGCGTCGTGTTTCACTCGGTTCTCGTCCAGTGTCGTCGGATTTCCGGGGGTGGCGGCCGGATATCCGGAGCGGTGCCGGATGTCCGGGATGGGGCCGGATGACTGGCGCCTGTAGTTTCTGTTGCTGGTCCCGAGTGCTGGTGCAACCTCCAGGGGCCGGATGTCCGGGGCCTAGGCCGGATGTCCGGGGCCTGAAGGGTGTTCTTGCCTCCTTTTGTCGCTCTTGTCTGTCCCTCTCTGTGTTCGTTCCCATGGGAACTTGTCCTACACCATGAGCATCTCCTAGGCCTTCTTCTTCATGGTACATGAGCATGCATAGGGTCTCCGTCTGAGGTAGCATCCACGTTCCATGAACATCAAAAGGAGAGTCGAGTAGGAGAGAGGTCACCTGATGAGGACATGACTACCTTGGATGATGAGGACATCCCTACTAATGTTACACCCACATCCTCACCAGCTACACATATTGGACAAGTTACTAGAGCCCGCGCACGCCAACTAAATTATCAGGTACTTTCGTATCTTGGAAATCCTTGTAATGTTCATGAACATATGATGCTGCCTAAATTAGATACTTTTGTTTTACTTATGATTGAAGGACCTAGCATGGACAAGAAGGATGGCCATTGGAGCGGGATCAAGCATGGAGGAGAAGGTGCACGCGCTGGAAGGAACAATGGAGTTTCCAGTGGTGATTTTCGCACTTTGAAGCCACCATAAGGAGGCTTGGACGAAATATAAAATATGACACTTCATAAATTTCGTCCATAGGCTAATATAGGTGTCGCGTCACCTTATTTTTGGGCCAGGCCCATGTAATTTTGAAATACCACTTATTAGGATGTTTTTAGAGTCCGTATGTGTGGGGAAACGGAGTTAGGGTTGGTTTCGGACCCCTCCTCCAAGGGGTCACGAAATTCCCCCTCTATTCCCCCATATATACAGCTATTAGGGCGTCGTTTAGACTTGGGTTTTGTTTAGATAAAAAGTTCGCCATAGCTGCAACTTCGCGTTCTTCATTTGTGTTCCACGACCAGACAAAGGCGTCACATAACCCCACTTTCATCAATAAAGCTTTCCTCGACTCTACCGAAAACGATAGCCACCATCTCATCGAAAGACAAGGACACCTTCGCCTCTATCACGGCTCCTACTTGGTAGACCATGGCAATTTGACCGTGGCGTCACACACAACAGTCGGACAAATCAATATAGCTTCAAGATGAAGGGCAAGCAATATGTGCTTCGCCCAATGACTCCATCGTGGAGATAAAAGTGAGAGAGTGATCCACCTCAAAGAGAGTGAGTGCCACAAGCCAAAAATGAGCGACTCCACGATGAGGGACATGAGAGATATAGTTCTTTTAGCCACCAAGAGAGATTTGAAGGATGTGAGTGAGAGCCCATCGACCGTTCTTCACTATGTACTTGTGTGCAAAGATGCCATCGTTCGGACTAACCCTTCACAACATCTTCCTCTTGTGTTATCTAAGTTGTTGCAGGAATTCTAGGATGTTTTCCCCGATGAGTTACCTCCGGGACTACCACAAAAACGAGGGATCGAACACCGCATCGACCTTATCCCCGGAGCACCGCTTCCTAACAAGGCTCCCTACCGCGTCAACCCCGAAGAAACAAAGGAAATACAAAGGCAAGTCCAAAAACTCCTAGATAAAGGGCATGTGCGTGAGAGTTTGAGTCCTTGTGCGGTTCCGGTCATTCTAGTGCCTAAGCAAGATGGTAGTATGCGCATGTGTTCCGATTGCCGTCCTATCAATGCTATCAATACTCCTTATCGTCATCCCATTCCTCACCTAGACGACATGCTTGATGAACTTAGTGGTGCCACTATATTTTCCAAGATTGACTTAAAAAGTGGTTACTACCAAATACGCATACAAGAGGGCAATGAGTGGAAAACGGCTTTTAAAACAAAGTTTGGTCTCTATGAATGGCTAGTGATGCCCATGGGCTTATCCGAAGCACCGGGTACTTTCATGCGTGTCATGCATTATGTTTTGCGACCCCTCATAGGATATTGTGTTGTGGTCTACTTTGATGACATTCTTGTCTTTAGCAAGTCACTTGAGGAGCATGCTACCCATCTTCGTGATGTTTTGCAAATCCTTAGGAAAGAACAACTCTATGCAAACATGGAGAAATGCACCTTTGGTGTTGAAAAAGTAGTTTTCCTAGGTTTTGTAGTATCTTCTAAGGGTATTCATGTAGATGAAACTAAGATTGATGCTATTAAAACTTGGCCCACACCAATGAATTTGCAACAAGTGCGTAGTTTTCTAGGACTAGCCGGTTTCTATCGCCATTTTGTCAAAGAATTTAGCACTATTGCTTCATGCTTTGAGCAACAAGAATGCACCAGTTATTTGGGGTCCTTCCCAAGACACTGCATTCCATGAATAAAAATTTGCTCACTCATGTACCTTTGCTTGCTTTGCCCAACTTTGATAAAACATTTGAAGTGCATTCTGATGCTAGTGGTAATGGAATAGGTGGTGTGCTTATGCAAGAGAAGCGCCCAATTGCGTATTTTAGCGAGAAACTTTCCGGCGCACAACTTAACTACCCCATATATGACAAAGAATTGTATGCTTTGATGAGAGTTTTACATGTGTGGGAACATTATTTGCATCCTCGTGAATTTGTTATCAATACAGACCATGAAATGCTTAAGTACTTAAAGGGTCAAACTAAGTTGAATAAACGGCATGCTAAATGGAGTGAATTTATTGAGTCCTTCCCTTATGTCATCAAATACGTTAAGGGTAAGGAAAATGTTGTGGCGGATGCCCTTTCCCGCAAATGCATGCTAATTACTCAACTTGAGTTGAATGTTGTTGGTTTTGAGCATATCAAAGACTTGTATGAGCATGATGTTTCTTTTGCTACTCCATATGCTAAATGTCAAGTGAAAACTTGTTGGCAGAACTACTATATGAAAGATGGCTATCTTATGCGTGCTAACAAACTATGTATACCAGAGTCTTCTCTTCGTTTGTTGCTTTTGCAAGATGCTCACGGTGGAGGACTTATGGGTCACTTTGGACGCGACAAGACGTACGCCACACTATCCAACAAGTAGTTTTGGCCCAAGATGTTTCGTGATGTTGCACGTTTCACCAACCAATGTTCTACATGCCGCAAAGCTAAGTCAAAAGCTCAATCCCATGGTCTTTACATGCCTCTCCCTATACCTTTCCAACCATGGGAAGACATTCGTATGGATTTTGTGCTTGGTTTACCACGAACTAAAAATGGCCATGATTCCGTTTTTGTCGTTGTGGACCGCTTTTCCAAGATGGCTCATTTCATTCCATGTCACAAGATAGACGATGCTTCACATATTGCAAATCTATTTTGTAGGGACATCTTGCGACTACACGGCATCCCCAAGACCATTGTCTCGGATCGCGACGTCAAGTTCTTGAGCTACTTTTGGAAAACCCTATGCGCCAAGCTCGGAATCAAGCTTCTATTCTCTTTGGCATATCACCCTCAAATTGATGGACAAACAGAGGTGACAAACCGGACGCTATCTACGCTACTCCGCGTGTTGATCAAGAAGAACATCAAGGAATGGGAAGAATGCCTCCCCATCGTCGAGTACGCCTACAATCGCGCAAGTCACTCCACCACCGGCAAGTCTCCGTTCGAGGTGGTCTACGGCTTCAACCCGTTGTCCCCATTGGACATCCTTCCTCTACCTCTCCAAGAGCGCGTCAACATGGATGCAAGCGCAAGGGCAAGCTACATCAAGAAAATGCATGAAGATACAAGGCGCGCGATTGAACGTCAAGTGGAACACGTCACTAACAACCGCAACCTCAACAAGCGCCCCATGGTGTTCAAGACCGGTGATCTTGTGTGGCTGCACCTTCGCAAGGACCGCTTCCCCAATGAACGCAAGTCAAAGCTGCTTCCTCGAGCTGACGGACCCTTCAAGGTGCTAGCACGTTACAACAACAACGCCTACAAGATCAACATTCCACGCGACAAGTACAACGTCAGCGACACCTTCAACGTCAAGGACTTGTCCCCTTTTGATACGGGGCACGCCCGTGTGCGTTGATCTTTCACGAATTGGAGGGGGATTTCCACGATAAACATGAGGAACACGAAGAACACGAGAGGAAATCACAAACTCAAGGAGGATCTTCGATTACACATCCACTAGAATCACACGAGTACACGAGACACAAGATCCACAATCAACAAAAGGATGCACGTAACCGGTAGTCTCCTCGCTCCAAAGGAGGAGGTCTTGAATCCCTTAGGATCTTCCCTTAGAGGGGCCTTGGCATCACTTGGATCTTCTCTCAATAGAGGGCAATCTCCGTGGGAGAAGGAAGTAATGGAGCTATGCTAAACAAAAAGGTATTTGCTAAAACAAAGCTAACCCTAGAGAGAGGGGAAGAGGAGTTTATATAGTGCTAGCCCACGAAGGGGAAAGAGAGGGGGATATACATGGGCCTCGGGCCCGTCCGTGCGCGCAGGCAAGCGCCGGATGTCCGGCCAGGGGCCGGATGTCCGGCCAGACGCGGAGGTGCCGGATGTCCGGGACACGGGCCGGATGTCCGGCCTGGAGCTGGTCAGAGAGCTGTGGACGCGGGTGCCTCGCGCCGGATGTCTGGGGCGGAGGCCTGATGCCCGGGGATTCGGAAGTCGCCGGGCGTCCGGGCTTGGGCCGGATGTCTGGGCTGGAGGCGTCGTGTTTCACTCGGTTCTGGTCCTGTGTCGCCGGATTTCTGGGGGTGCCAGCCGGATATCCGGGGCGGGGCCGGATGTTCGGGATGGGGCCGGATGTCCGGCGCCTGTAGCTTCTGCTGCTGGTCCCGAGTGCTGGTGCAGCTTCCAGGGGCCGGATGTCCGGAGCCTGGAGGGTGTTCTTGCCTCCTTTTGTCGCTCTTGTCTGTCCCTCTCCGTGTCCGTTCCCATGGGGACTTGTCCTACACCATGAGCTTCTCCTAGGCCTTCTTCTTCATGGTACCTGAGCATGCATAGGGTCTCCGTCTGAGGTAGCATCCACGTTTGATGAACATCAAAAGGAGAGTCGAGTAGGAGAGAGGTCACCTCGTCTTGGACTGCACGTGCACGGGCTCTTGTCATAGGACCCTTTGGAGCTTGAGGTGTAGGTGATGAGTCCAAGGGGATGGTGGGATGCTCCGCATCACCTTTCCTTGGTGATGAAGATCTTGATCCGAGGGCGGATCTTTCACAAGGGGGGAGATGATGAGGAGCATCCCACCATCATCCCCATGGTGTCTACACCATCACATCAAGCCACAAAGGGACCCATGACTAGAGCCCGGGCACGTGCTATCGAACATGAGGTGACATCTCTCCTATATGATTCTCTCTTTGATGTTCATGGAACTTGGATGCTACCTCAATCGGAGATCCTTTGCATGATCAGGTACAATGGAAATGGAGATGGTCTAGAAGATGCTCGGAGCGAAGGACGATCGAGCCATCTCGGAAATCCGACGCCAGCTACCCAGAGTCGAATCCTCAGAAATCCGAAGACCTCCGGACGACCGACTCCGACGCACCCCGGAAATCCGAGGACCCCATTCCAGAGCCGAATCCTCAGACGACCGGCCACCTCCGGACGTCCGGAACGCCGTGAAGCCTCGGACGTCCGACAACGTCTGGACGTCCGACACCTGTTGAGCGCAGCCGCTCGGGCCTTGGCCCATATATCCCCTCTTTTCGCCCAAGACTATATAAACTCCTCTCCCCCCTCTCTCTAGGGTTAGCTTTGTTTAGCATATACTTTTTGATACGGGGCACGCCCGTGTGCGTAGATCTTTTCACACTTGGAGGGGGAAAAGGGAGAAATCACGAGAGAAAACGCAAACTCATGGACAAACTTCGATCACACATCCACTAAGAACAAGCAAACACACGAGGTAATTAGATCCACAAACAACGGACGGATACAAGTAACCGGTAGTTCTTCCTCACTCCGGGGGAGGAGGCCTTGAATCTCGTGAGATCTTCCCTCTAGAGGGGCCTTGGCATCACTTGGATCTTCTCCGGTGGAGTGCAACTCCACAAGAGGAGGAAGTAATGGAGCTAGGCTCAACAAAGAGTATTTGCTAAACACAAGCTAACCCTAAACCGGAGGTAGAAGAAGGGAATATATAGTCTAGGGGATAAGTGGGGGGTACATGAGCCATAACTCAATCGGTCTCACACAGTCGGGGCGGTTGTACCGGAGCTGGGACCGGTTGTACCGGTATTGAGGCATTAAGCGGAACAACCGGGGTAGTACCGGCCTTGAACCGCTTCAAAACAGAAACTTGGCCCGGTCGGAGCGGTGGTTGGGCGGTAGTGGACCGGTTGTACCGGTTGAGCGGTGGTGGACCGGTTGTACCTCAATTCCTGGGCTGTTGCAATTCCCTCTCCTTGTTCTTGGCGTTCCTCTTGCTTCCTTCCTTCCTCTTGGTACCTGAGCACACAAAGGGTCTCTTCTTGAGGTAGGATCCACGTTCCAAGAGTATCACATGGGAATTCACAAAGGAGAGATGTCACCTCGGATTCTAAGGCACGTGTGCGGGCTCTTGTCATGGGACCACTTGGAGCTTGAGGTGTTGATGATGGGTCCATGGGGATGTACATGGGATGCTCCGCATCATCTCCCCCCCCCCTTGTGAGAGATCCGTCCTCGGATCAAGATCTTCATCACCATGGAACGGAGATAGGTCCGTGACGTTGAACGTGTCGCTCACGTTGTACTTATCGCGTGGAATGTCGATCTTGTAGGCATTGTTGTTGTAGCGCTCCACTACCTTGAATGGTCCATCGGCGCGAGGAAGAAGTTTGGACTTGCGCTCGGTGGGGAAACGGTCCTTGCGGAGGTGTAACCACACAAGATCACCGGCCTTGAACACCATGGGGTGCTTGTTGGTGTTGCGCTTGGCGGTGACTCGCTCCACTTGACGTTCGATCATGCGCCTTGTATCTTCATGCATTTTCTTGATGTAGCTTGCCCTTGCACTTGCATCCATGTTGACGCGCTCTTGAAGTGGTAGAGGTAGGATGTCCAATGGGGACAACGGATTGAAGCCGTAGACCACTTCGAACGGAGACTTGCCGGTGGTGGAGTGACTTGCGCGATTGTAGGCATACTCGGCGATGGGGAGGCAATCTTCCCATTCTTTGATGTTCTTCTTGATCAATACACGAAGTAGGGTAGAAAGTGTCCGGTTCGTCACCTCCGTTTGTCCATCGGTTTGAGGGTGATATGCCGAAGAGAATAGAAGCTTGATTCCGAGCTTGGCTGATACGGGGTTGCCCGATCTTCACGGAGGATCTTCTTGACGAACGAATCAACGCCACCTGAAGGGTACGAAGGAAACCCTCGATCCCAGCCAACAACGCTGTCGGGTAAAGGATAACTAGTGCAACCTGACGAGACCGAAGCTAGCTACTGCATATGCAACAACCAGCAACAAGTATTCGCCCAACCACACTCTTAGGATTCCAATCCACGCAACCACGCACGAAGTTGGAAGCACGAACTGGTCGCCGCCCCAACGGCTACTATTGTAAAATCACAAAGTGAATTTACCCTCTCACAAGGCAAGATTACAAGAGCTAAGGAGGAAGTGAACTCTCAAACAAGATTCTGGTTGCACTTAGCTAACCTATGCTGAAATCAAATTGCCAAAGAGTTGTGGATGAAGTGGGGGAAGGGGTATTTATACTAGGAACAACCCTCCTAGTTTAGGTGTGAAACCAGTCCAAAAGAGAGGCTCAAATTCGTGGTAACCAACTGGTCAAGGGAGCAAACACATGGAGCCTCGCGCAGCAATTAATGCTCTGGACAGCTTGCATTGGAACTCTCATATCCTTTGACTCAGGACTCCAAATGATGCACCGTTTGATTTTCCTGAAAGTAGACTTCATATGCTGTCCATTTTGTACTCTCACACATGCTGGATGCTCATATATTTGTGTTGCATGATGCAGCAAGTTCTGGGACGAATTCTAGAACTGTGCAAGCAACAATAGGATGTTGAGATGGCTTGCTATTCTTCCTTGAGGTGTAAGATGTTGCCCTTGTCCCCAAACATGGTTTACATCAGAGTTGAAACTTGTTCTCTTCAAACTTGTTGTATGGGCTTCAGAACTTGTTTCTTCATGAGCCGAACTTATTTCTTCATGTGCTGAAAGTTGTTGGTTGTCCTAAACATTGTACCTGAGTAAAATCAGCACAGAAGATTTAGGCAGTATAAAGTTCTCATGGATAGTTGAATTATGATCAGTTCGGAGCGCGTTCACCTCTTGTTCTATTTGTTTGGCACGACTCCTTGTCATGGGACTCAAATAGGTCTTCTTTGTAGAAGCTTCATTTGATAGCTGAGATTTATGATGAGGAGAAAATGACAAACGAGATGAACCTGGGATGTCCTCATCATCCTCCCCCTCTTCAAAAGGAGTCGTCCTCGACTCTTGTCCCTCTTGAGCGAAGCATGGATATTGACCAACAATATTCAATGTGAACAATAGCTGGGCTCCTGAGTTCCTTCTCATCTTCACCTTTGGTTTGTGTAGATCATCATCCACATGCCTGCATAATAGTAATGATAGTAGCAGCTCGGCCACCCTTAAAACAAATAATATGGAACCCAAAGTATATGCGTTCACCTGTTCGTCAACATGGCACAATAGTATGTGCGTTCCATGAATGCTCGTCATGATGGATTTCTCAAGTTGATGTTGTTGCATCTCAATATGAAACGTGCTTCTCGCCTTGTCATGATGTTTATAAATGAAGCTTACTGTTTGGTTGCAACTATACAATCTTACTTGCCTAGGATGGTCCTCATCATTGGCGCATAGGGTCTTCCGAAAGTAGCTCAAGAATTTGACGTCGCGATCCGAGACAATGGTCTTTGGAACGCCATGTAGTCGCAAGATGTCCCTACAAAACAAATTTGCAATATGTGAAGCATCGTCTATCTTGTGACATGGAATGAAATGAGCCATCTTGGAAAAGCGATCCACAACTACAAAAACGGAGTCATGGCCATTTTTAGTTCGTGGCAAGCCAAGCACAAAATCCATACTAATGTCTTCCCAAGGTTGGAAAGGTATAGGTAGAGGCATATAAAGACCATGGGATTGAGCTTTGGACTTAGCTTTGCGGCATGTCGAGCATCGGTTGGTGAAGCGTGCAACATCACGAAACATCTTGGGCCAAAAGTACTTGTTGGATAGTGTGGCATATGTCTTGTCGCGTCCAAAGTGACCCATAAGTCCTCCACCGTGAGCCTCTTGCAAAAGCAACAAACGAAGAGAAGACTCGGGTATACACAATTTGTTAGCACGCATAACATATCCATCTTTCATATAATATTTCTCCCAACAAGTTTTCACTTGGCACTTGGCGTAAGGATTAGCAAAATAGGCATCATGCGCATACAAGTCTTTGATGTGCTCAAAACCAACAACATTCAATTCAAGTTGAGTAACTAGCATGCATTTGCGGGAAAGAGCATCCGCCACAACGTTTTCCTTACCCTTAATGTATTTGATGACATAAGGGAAGGACTCAATAAATTCACTCCATTTAGCATGCCGTTTGTTCAACTTAGTTTGACCCTTTAAGTACTTAAGCGTTTCATGGTCGGTATGAATAACAAACTCACGAGGGCGCAAATAATGTTCCCACACATGCAAAACTCTCACCAAAGCATACAATTCTTTGTCATAGATGGGGTAGTTAAGTTGAGCGCCGGATAGTTTCTCGCTAAAGTACGCGATAGGACGCTTCTCTTGCATAAGCACACCACCTATTCCACTACCACTAGCATCACAATGCACTTCAAATGTTTTATCAAAGTTGGGCAAAGCAAGCAAAGGTGCATGAGTGAGCAAATTTTGAAGTTCATGGAAAGCGGTGTCTTGTGAAGGGCCCCAAATAAATGGTGCATTTTTCTTGCTCAAAGCATGGAGAGGTGATGCAATAGTGCTAAAGTCCTTGACAAAACGGCGATAGAAACCGGCTAGTCCTAGGAAGCTACGCACTTGTTGCAAGTTCGTTGGTGTGGGCCAAGTTTTAATAGCATCAATCTTAGTTTCATCTACGTGAACGCCCTTAGAAGATACTACAAAACCTAGGAAAACGACCTTCTCAACACCAAAAGTGCATTTCTCCATGTTTGCATAGAGTTGTTCTTTCCGAAGAATTTGCAAAACATCACGAAAATGTGTAGCATGCTCCTCAAGAGACTTGCTAAAGACAAGAATGTCATCAAAGTAGACCACAACACAATATCCAATGAGTGGTCGCAACACATAATGCATAACACGCATAAAAGTACCCGGTGCTTCGGATAAGCCCATGGGCATAACCAACCATTCATAGAGACCAAATTTTGTCTTAAAAGCAGTTTTCCACTCGTCACCCTCTTGTATGCGGATTTGGTAGTAACCACTTTTTAAGTCAATTTTAGAAAATATAGTGGCACCACTAAGTTCATCAAGCATATCATCTAAGCGAGGAATGGGGTGACGGTATCGAATGGTGATAGCATTGATAGGACGGCAATCGGAACACATGCGCATAGTACCATCATGCTTAGGCACTAGAATGACCGGAACCGCACAAGGACTCAAACTCTCACGTACATGCCCTTTATCTAGGAGTTTTTGGACTTGCCTTTGTATTTCCTTTGTTTCGTCGGGGTTGACGCGGTAGGGAGCCTTGTTAGGAAGCGGTGCTCCGGGGATGAGGTCGATGCGGTGTTCGATCCCTCGTTTTGGAGGTAGTCCCGGAGGTAGCTCATCGGGGAACACATCCTTGAATTCCTGCAACAACTTAGATAACACAAGAGGGAGATGTTGTGAAGGGTTAGTCCGAACGACGTCATCTTTGCACACAAGTACATAGTGAAGAACGGTCGATGGGCTCTCACTCACATCCCTCAAGTCTCTTTTGGTGGCTAAAAGAACTATATCTCTCATGTCCCTCATCGTGGAGTCGCTCGTTTTGGCTTGTGGCACTCACTCTCTTTGAGGTGGATCACTCTCTCACTTTTATCTCCACGATGGGACGAAGCTTGCTTGTCGGCGATTAATTGACTTGGGGTCATTGGTCGTAGCACATATTGCTTGCCCTTCATCTTGAAGCTATATTGATTTGTCCGGCCATTGTGTGTGACGCCACGGTCGAATTGCCAAGGTCTACCAAGTAGGAGGTGGCAAACGGACATTGGAACCACATCACACTCCAAAGTGTCTTCATATGCGCCTATCTTGAAAGAAACTTCCATGGTGTGGTCAACTTGGAGGGTTCCGGAATCACTAAGCCATTGGACCTTGTAGGGACGAGGGTTCTTTTTCTTGACCAATTGTAGCTTGGAACAAAGGTCTTCACTTGCCAAGTTGTGACCACTCCCTCCGTCGATGATGACCTTGACGGACTTGCCTTGGATGCCCGCCTTGGTGTGGAAGATGTGGCAACGTTGGTCCTCGTCTTCTTGTTGTTGGAGTGTCATAACTTTGGAGACAACGAGAGCGGGGCTCGACTCGTTGTCGCAAAAGATTTGCGAATCTTCATCTTCATTCACTTGGCGGTGGATGGCCACTTGTTCCAAAGCTTGCATCTCGTCGTTGCTCATAGAGTCATAGGTGCCATCGTCGAGGAGGATCATGTTGCGTTTTGTTGGGCATTCGAAGGTCTTGTGGCCTCGCCCTTGGCACGTGAAACACTTGATATTGCTTGTCTTGGCGGTAGCATCCGGTGTTGGTGTAGAGGATGAAGCCCTTGGCTTGTAGGTGCTTGAGGTTGGTCGGCTTGACGAAGTTGTCTTGTCCTTGTAGCTTGACTTGTCGCCGGTAGGTGTTGTAGATTTCGTAGTTGAAGTTGTCGTTGTTGTAGTAGCTTGAGCATTTGAGCCGTAGGTCTTGGATGAGAACTTGGAGTACTTGTAGTCATCTTGCACTTGCCGTTCCACCTTGGTTGCTTGATGCACAAGTTCTAGGAGGTTGGAGTATGGTTGGAAGTCGGCAATTTTCTTGACTTGGTAGTTGAGGCCATTCAAGAAGCGTGCCATTGTTTGTTCGTCATCTTCCTTGACATTGGCTCGGATCATAGCAATCTCCATCTCTTGGTAGTACTCTTCTACCAACTTGGTTCCTTGCTTGAGTTGTTGGAGCTTCTTGAAGAGATCCCGGTTGTAATGTGTAGGCACAAAACGAGCTCGCATGAGATCCTTCATTTGAGCCCAAGTGGTGATAGGAGGTTCACCTCTCTCCCTTCTTCGCTCAATCACTTGTTCCCACCAAATAAGGACATAGTCGTGGAACTCAAGGGAAGCCATGGCTATCTTCTTCTCTTCATCATAGTTGTGGAGGCGAAAGATCTTGTCAACTTTGAGGGCCCATGACAAGTAGTCTTCGGGATCATTGCTTCCGGAAAACTTTGGCATTGTGAACTTGAGCTTGCCAAAGCGTTGTTCATCATTGTGGTTGTGATGCCGAAATCCTTGTCTTGGAGGTGGATCTTCATTGTCATTGCCTTGAGCGTGTTGACGTTGATCTTGTCCTAGCTCATCTTCATGGTCGGGTTCAACACGATGATCTTGAGGACGGCGACGAGGTGGACGCACTCGGTTGCGCCTTTCTTGGAGCTCCTCTTGGTGATGGGCTTCTTCTTGTCGTTGTCGGCGAAGTTCTTCTTGTTGTGCTTGGTGAAGTGCTTCTTGCTTGTGATGAGCTTGGCGGTTGCACTCCTCCAAGGCACGAGTAGCTTCTTGCAAAGCGCGATGTGCCTCAAGCGCTCATTCATGACGACGATGTTGTTCTTCTTCTCGGCGTCGTTGTTCTTGCTCCCACGCATCTTGCTCTTGTTGGCGGCGACGTTCTCGAGCGCGGGCGCGATCTTGAAGTCCATTGCCATGGAATGGATTGTCTTGACGGTGACGACCTTGTGGAGAACTTGGGCCGGAGTGTTCGTCTTGGAGATGAACACGTGCTCGCCGGGGGCTTGCGTCGGAAGAGTACTCCGATGAGTGTCGGCTTGAGCGCCGCCTTGACGTAGTCGAAGTAGAGGGAGCCCGGTTGACCATCAAGGACCGAAGTTCCACCATTTGGCTTGATAGCTTGGTGTCGAGGTAGTCCCGTGTGCGCGCCTCGGATTCACGCAAGTCGGTGGCGAGGTTGTCAATGCGGTCATTCAAGGCATGTTGCGCTTGAGTAATTGCCTTGTTTGCGCCGAAGAAGTGTAACTTGGTGACGTGGGTGGTCGCGTCGTCGGCGTGCTCCTCGAATGTCGGGTTCGACATGATGTTCCTATCCATAGCACTTAACAAGATATAAGTGGAAGAGTGAGAAGACAATACCAATTACCGTTCCAAAGGTTGAGAGTGGATCAAGTTCACTCAATGTGCAAGCATGAAAGTAGTAGAATTTGTACCGAAGAATGTCCCTCTCACATTCAATGCTTATGGAGTAGCTTGGTTAGGATGGTGGCACAAAAATTCAAGCAATTCGAGGATAAGATTCAATCAAGTTGAAATAGATTCGCAAATTCGTAAATGAGACGAGGTAGATGTCTAGCAATGAGTAAGCACGGAAACACACACGTATAGGAAAGTGGTATTGTAACACCGAAAAATGAGCGCAAAATGTGGAATCCACGGTAAGCTCAAGGTGCACAATAGTGGAGAGACGCTAGCACGATTGCACGAATGGGTGCGATACGGACTTGTGCACACCTATGCGAAGCAAAACTAGACGTCTTCCTATACCCAACTTTTGCTATTTATGTGGTTGGCACAAAATCTCTCGCTCAAATGATCGAATATGATATGCAACTTGTGATGCTATTGCTCTTTTGCTTTTGCTTTGCTTCTCCTTTGGAGAATGATATTTGGAATGATCACTATGCGGGACGTGCACACCAATGTAGCAATGATGTATGCGGGTACTATTGTAACACAAAAGAAGATACGATGATAAATGCACGCTATTTGTAGCTATGCGGAGTATGTATCACTAAAGTGCACAAGTAGCGTAGCCCGGCAATACTCAATGGCTAGTCTCGATAGGTAAGTAACGCAAATAGGATCGGGTTAACAATGCAATGGCAAGGGTATATGTCAAGAGTGTCGTCGCGGTTACCATCCTTGCTTACGGTTGGTGTCAATGAAGATGTGGTAGGCGACGAATCGGGGCGATGATGGGCAGCGGCGTTGTCGAAGAAGAACCGTTCCTAATTAGCCGAAACACCTTAGGAAACGGAAACCGCAACTCAAAATCTCAAAGAAAAATTTTATGAAGTCAAATGGTGGTAAAACCAAGATGAGGGTCTCGGGCACGTCGATAGCTTCAAAACGAGCCAAAGAACACTCAAATCGGAGTTCGGGAGCGAAAGTTATGGTCAAAACTGCAAATCAGCCGAGGCTAAAACTGGGAGGGGCGGTTGTACCGCTCCTGGAGCGACCTGGGGAATTAGCGGTTGTACCGCTTGCCTGGGGGGTTGTACCGCTCCTGGGCGGAACTGCAGGTTCGAATCCGCGGAATAGAAGAAAAATTCGGTCGATTTTGCGGAAGAAAATGATGGGAATGAAAGGGCAAAGCTAGATCCACTTGTCCACAACGAGATCCACGGATCACAATCAACAAAATCTTCTCAAATCCAACAAATCCAAGAAATTTTTGGTATGTCTATTTTTGTGGGGATTTTCGAAATTAGGTCAAATCAAAGCAAAAATTGGCTAGAAAATGGAGGGAAAGAGTCCAAGATGTGAATCAACGTGGCTCATGATACCAATATGATACGGGGCACGCCCGTGTGCGTAGATCTTTTCACACTTGGAGGGGGGAAAGGGAGAAATCACGAGAGAAAACGCAAACTCATGGACAAACTTCGATCACACATCCACTAAGAACAAGCAAACACACGAGGTAATTAGATCCACAAACAACGGACGGATACAAGTAACCGATAGTTCTTCCTCACTCCGGGGGAGGAGGCCTTGAATCTCGTGAGATCTTCCCTCTAGAGGGGCCTTAGCATCACTTGGATCTTCTCCGGTGGAGTGCAACTCCACAAGAGGAGGAAGTAATGGAGCTAGGCTCAACAAAGAGTATTTGCTAAACACAAGCTAACCCTAACACGGAGGTAGAAGAAGGGAATATATAGTCTAGGGGATAAGTGGGGGGTACATGAACCGTAACTCAATCGGTCTCGCACAGTCGGGGCGGTTGTACCGGAGCTGGGACCGGTTGTACCGGTATTGAGGCATTAAGTGGAACAACCGGGGTAGTACCGGCCTTGAACCGCTTCAAAACAGAAACTTGGCCCGGTCGGAGCGGTCGTTGGGCGGTAGTGGACCGGTTGTACCGGTTGAGCGGTGGTTGACCGGTGGTGGACCGGTTGTACCTCAATTCCTGGGCTGTTGCAATTCCCTCTCCTTGTTCTTGGCGTTCCTCTTGCTTCCTTCCTTCCTCTTGGTACCTGAGCACACAAAGGGTCTCTTCTTGAGGTAGGATCCACGTTCCAAGAGTATCACATGGGAATTCACAAAGGAGAGATGTCACCTCGGATTCTAAGGCATGTGCGCGGGCTCTCGTCATGGGACCACTTGGAGCTTGAGGTGTTGATGATGGGTCCATGGGGATGTACATGGGATGCTCCGCATCACTTTTTGTTGAGCATGGCTCCACTACTTCCTTCTCCCACGGAGATTGCCCTCCATTGAGAGAAGATCCATGTGATGCCAAGGCCCCTCTAAGGGAAGATCCTAAGGGATTCAAGACCTCCTCCTTTGGAGTGAGGAGACTATCGTTACGTGTATCCTTTTTTTGATTGTGGATCTTGTGTCTCTTGTACTCGTGTGAATCTAGTGGATGTGTAATCGAAGATTGACCTTGAGTTTGTGATTTTCCCCCATGTTCTTTGTGTTTCTCGTGGAAATCCCCCTCCAATTCATGAAAGATCGACGCACACGGGCGTGCCCCGTATTAGGCATCACGTCCAAGATTAGTAGACTGAAACGATTCTACATTTACTACTATTACTCCACACATCGACCGCTATCCAGCATGCATCTAGTGTATTAAGTTCATGGAGAAACGGAGTAATGCAATAAGAACGATGACATGATGTAGACAAGATCTATTCATGTAGGAATAGACCCCATCTTGTTATCCTTAATAGCAACGATACATGTGTGCCTCGCTGCCCCTTCTGTCACTGGGAGAGGACACCGCAAGATCGAACCCATCACAAAGCACCTCTTCCCATGGCAAGAAAAATCGATCTAGTTGGCCTAACTAAACCAAAGATTCGAAGAAGAAATACGAGGCTATAAGTAATAATGCATATAAGAGATCAAAGAAGACTCAAATAATATTCATGGATAGAAACTGATCATGAACTCAAAATTCATCGGATCCTAACAAACACACCGCAAAAAGTTTACATCGAATAGATCTCCAAGAGACCATTGTATTGAGAATCAAAAGAGAGAGAGGTAGCCATCTAGCTACTGCCTATGGGCCCTTAGGTCTATGGTGGACTACTCACGCATCATCGGAGAGGCACCAATATGGATGATGAACCCCTCTGTGATGGTGTTAGATTGGATCTCGCGGTTCTGGAACTTGCGGCGGCTTGATGTATTTTTCGTCGACTCCTCTAGGGTTTCTGGAATATTTGGGTATTTATAGAGCTCAGAGGCGGTTGAGGGGGTTCCCGAGGCAGCCACAACCCATCAGGGCTCGCCCAGGGCCCCTGGCGCGCCCTGGTAGGTTGTGTGGCCCACTGGCCTTCTTCTGGTCCAAAACAATTCTCCAAAAAGTTTTGTCGCGATTGGACTCCGTTTGGTACTGATATTCTACGAAGTAAAAAACAAGCAAAAACATCAACTGGCACTTTGGCACTATGTCAATAGGTTAGTCCCAAAAAATGATATAAAGTTGCTATAAAATGATTCTAAAACATCCAAGAATGATAATATAACAACATGGAACAAGCAAAAATTATATATACATTGGAGACGTATCAGCATCCCCAAGCTTAATTCCTACTCGTCCTCGAGTAGGTAAATGATAAAAACAGAATTTTTGATGTGGAATGCTGCCTCACATGTTCATCACATATTCTTTTCTTTTGTAGCATGGACATTTGGACTTTTAGATGGTTCAAAGCAATAGTCTAGTTTTGACATAAAGACTTTAATACTCAAGCATGCCAACAAGCAACCATGTCTTTCAAAATATAAACACTAAAGAAAGTTATCCCTAGCCCATCATGCTCAATCATTGATCCATTCATGAAACACAGTCAAATATTAACTACACCCAATGCTCAAGTATGATCATAGTGCCCCCTAGGTGGTGCTTTATAAGAGAAGATCGAGACTCAAATAAAAATAAAAATTGCATAAAGTAAATAGATAGGCCCTTCGCAGAGGGAAGTAGGGATTTGTAGAGGTGCTAGAGCTCAAAGTTTAAATTGAGAGAGAGAAATATTTTGAGTGGCATGCCTTTCCTGTCAACGAAAACGACAAAGTGGTTCGCGATACTTTCCATGCTAGATATATCATAGGCGGTTCCTAAACATAAAATAAAGTTTATTCCTTTTTCTACCATTCTTTCACAATCCATGGCTGGCCGTATCCACGGTTGCCTTCCATACCAACACTTTCCAAGGAATTTATTATTTGACAACATAAAGTAAATTTCTTTTTCATTTTGGGACTGGGCATCCCTATTACCGTCGTACTCTCGTGCAATGACAAGTGAATAAACACTCATCTTGAGAATAACACATCTAGCATGGAAAAATATTGGATACCCCCTACCGTTTCATGAGTGGTACGAGCACACAAAAAAAGGAAATTTAATTTGAAAATTAGAGATGGCACATACAAATTTGCTTAGAACGGCATGGAAATACCGCATATAGGTAGGTATGGTGGACTCGCAAAACTGGGTTTAAGGATTTTGGATGCACAAGTAGTATTTCTACTTAGTACAAGTGGAGGCTAGCAAATAGATTGAGAAGCAACCAACCAAGAAACAAAAATTCACATAAACGGGCATTGAGCATAACTAACACCGAATAATGCACCATAAGTAGGATGTAGTTTCATTGCATAACTATTGACTTTCGTACTTGCATAGGGAATCACAAACCTTAACACCAATATTCTTACTAAAGCGTAATTACTCACTAACATGACTATATCATGTCTCAAAACTATTACAAGGAATCAAGTTTAATTTGTCCAATGATCTTCATGACAGTTTTTATTATATCCTCCTTGAATATCTATCACTTTGGGACTAGTTTCATATATTGCCATTGCTTTTGACAAGCTCAAACAAATTTAAGTGAAGAACATGAGCATAAAGATTTCATCTCTCAAAATAATATAAGTGAAGCATGAGAGGATTTCTTCAAAATTTACTAACTCTCAAATTAATCTAAGTGAAGCATGAGAGTATTTATTCAAAATTTCAAAGCACACCGTGCTCAAAAAGATATAAGTGAAGCACTAGAGCAATTCCATAGCTCAAAAAAATTAAGCGAAGCATATAGAGCAATTCTAACAAATCATAGCATAATTTTGGCTCTCTCAAATAGGTGTGTCTAGCAAGGATACTTGTGACAAACTAAAAATCAAAGCAAGCAAAGACTCAAATGATACAAGACGCTCCAAGCAAAACTCATGATATGTGACGAATAAAAATATAGCTCCAAGTAAAATACCGATGGTCGTTAGAAGAAAGAGGGGATGCCACTCGGGGCATCCCCAAGCTTAGTTGCTTGTTTCTCCTTGGATATTATCTTTGGAGTGCTATAGCATCGCCAAGCTTAGGCTCTTTTCACTTCTTATTCCTTCATCTATCGTGATCTCACCCAAAACTTGAAAACTTCAATCACACAAAACTCAACAAAACCTTCGTGAGATCCGTTAGTATAATAAAGCAAATCACCACTTTAAGTACTATTGCAAACCCATTCATATTTTATTATTGCATTATACCTACTCTATTTTAACTTTACCATGGCTTATACCCTTCAATACAAACCATAGATTCATCAAAACAAGCACACAATGCAACGAAAACAGAATCTGTCTTAAACAGAATATTCTGTGGTAATCTATACTCTAACCATACTTCTGTAGCTCTAAAAATTCCGAAACATTAGGACAACGTAAAGAATTTGTATAGCAACACTGTGTTAAAATTTCAGCTCATTATCACGCTCCAGTAAAAAATGAAAATTCGTGCACTGGAGGCAAAGTTTCTGTTTCAGATTTAGCATTGTTTCTACTCATCTTATGAATCATCCTAAAGGCTTTACTTGGCACAAACACAAAATAATACATAAAAACACAATCATAACAGAGGCATAATTGTGTCAACACTCAAAAACAGAAAGAAAACTAAGAAAACAAATTTATTCATTGGGTTGCCTCCCAACAAGCGCTATTGTTTTACGTCCCTAGCTAGGCATGATACATAGATTCAAGTATTGTCATCTTTGGTTTTTGTAGAGGCATTTTTATCAAGAGGTTTTGCAAATAAAACTTGAAACACATCATCCATAGAAACCTTAGCACTATCAAGTTGTCCAACAATGTACCCTCTTTGATTCCCGGCCACAATCCAAGAATATTGTTGATTAACATCATTGAAAACTTGTTGGATCATATCTAAAACGGGGACTTCCTTTTTAAGATTCTCATCAAAAATTTGATTATTTCCAAGCAGATGTCTCAACATGTAATCACTATTGTAAAGGATCTCTCCTATTATCGGTTTTTCACGGCTCATACCAAAGAAATCGAAAATCTCCCTAGCTTCTCGTACTATGTGATCAAATTCATTCATGAGAACAGGGGTGGCTAACTTCTTAGCTTTGGGATCCTTTATGACGGGTAGCTCATAAAACAATCTTTGCAAGGTAGGATGGGTACGAATAAACCTATTTTCAAGTTTCAGAACTAGCGCGGAAATATCTTCCGCATAAGTTTTAGTTATTTTCAGTATAGGAGTATCATCGAGAGTCAAATTTCCAACGCAATTGAAAAATTCTTGGATAGTTTCTTTTCCTATAATGTTCCCTTGCCCCAAAACAAAAGTTTTAGCATCCAGATTACCAGAACATCCAATATTAGGAGTCCTGCCAACACCTGTTTCTGCTATACCAAAATCACTCATGATGACAAGCAAACAAGAGATCCGACGAGAAAAAGGGCAAACGAAAAATAGGGTGAATAAAACGGCAAATTTGGTGAAGTGGGGGAGAGGAAAACGAGAGGCAAATGGCAAATAATGTAATTGCAAGGAGATGAGATTTGTGATTAGGAACTTGATAGATGTTGATGGTGTCTCCTCGGCGCCAGAGATTGGCACGTAGAAGAGATTGCTTCCTCCCCGGCAACGGCGCCAGAAATTCCTTTAACGTGGCTTGAGACTGCGTCGGTATTTCCCCAAAGAGGAAGGGATGATGCAGCACAGTGCGGTAAGTATTTCCCTCAGTTATGAAACCAAGGTATCGAACCAGTAGGAGGATCACCAACACTATGTAAACATCACGTGCACACAAAGAACAAATACTTGCAACCCGACGCGAAAGATAGGTTGTCAATCTCTCCACGGTAAAAAGATAGATTAGATAGTGATAGATTGGATAGATAGATCTCACAAGAACACAAAGAAGAGGCAAAAAAAGTGCAGCAAGGTATTTTTGGTTTTTTGGAATAATAGATCTGAAAACAAAAAGGCAAAAAGATAGATCGGAAAGCAATATGTTGGAAAAGTAGACCCGGGGGCCGTAGGATTCACTAGTGGCTTCTGATGAGGACATCAATACCATTGTTACACCCACAGCCCCTGTTGCTATACATACTGGACCAATTACTAGAGCTCGCGCACGTCAATTGAATTACCAGGTACTTCCGTTTCTTGGGAATCCTTCTAATGTTCATGAACATATGATGCTGCCTAAATTAGATATTTTTGTTTTATTTATGAATGAAGGACCTAGCATGGACAAGAAGGATGGCCAATGGAGCGGGATCAAGCATGGAGGAGAAGGTGCGCACGCGAGAAAGAACAATGGAGTTTCCGTTGGTGATTTTCGCACTTTGAAGCAACCATAAGGAGAGTATGAAGGCTTGGACGAAATATACAAGATGCCACTTCATAAATTTCGTCCATAGGCTAATATAGGTGCTGCGTCACCTTATTTTTGGGCCAGGCCCATGTAATTTCGAATTACCACTTATTAGGCTGTTTTTAGAGTCCGTATGTGTGGGGAAACAGAGTTAGGGTTGGTTTAGGACCCCTCCTCCAAGGGGTCACGAAATTCCCCCTCTATTCCCCCATATATACAGCCCTTAGGGCGCCGTTTAGATTTGGGTTTTGTTTAGATTAAAAGTTTGCCATGGCTGCAACTTCGTGTTCTTCGTTTGTGTTCCACGACCAGACAAAGGCGTCACAGAACCCCACTTTCATCAATAAAGCTATCCTCTGATATTCGCAATATCCAGATTGTAATCTTAGTTTCTTGCTTGTTCTTCGTTTGCGTGCAGGAAACAGATCCTCGTGGTCAGGTTGATCGTGCTCCGACGTGGTCGATAACCTCTCGGAGTTGCTTTAGCGATTGCTAAGGCGCGACGTCCTCGCACGTTCGTAGTCGGGTCGTCAAAGTCGACTCTACCATAAACGATAGTCACATATCATCGAAAGACAGGGACAACTTCGCCTCTATCAAGTGGTATAAGATTTCCAGGTTGCTCGGTGAGATTTTACCAGTTATTCATAGTTTAGATTGAATCTGTTTTCATACCTACAGTCCACGAAAAGCCACAAAAAAATTAGGGTTAGATCATCATATCCGAACCAATCTATGCCTTTACAGTTTTCTGTTCGGTGTTTGCTTTGTTGAATTTGTGGTTGCATCATCGTGTTAAGTTGCTGGTCTTAGCGTCTAGTCCTTTAGAGTTTCGAGTTCTGTTCATAAGTTGTCACGCCGCCATACCCACCATAATCATCACCGCTGCCATACCCACCATCATCATCAGCATCGCTGGCATACCGACCATCATCAGCACCGCTGCCATACCCACCATAATCAGCACCACTACCATATCCACCATCATCAGCAGCACCGCTGCCATACCCACCATCATCATCAGCACCGCTGCCATACCCACCACCATCATCACCGCTGCCATACCCACCATCATGTAACACAAAAGATGATACTGTGATATATGCACGCAATTGAAAGTTATGACAAGTATGTATCACTAAAGTGCACGAGTAGCGTAGCCTGGCAATACTCAATGGCTAGTCTCGATAGGCAAGTAACGCAAATAGGCTCGGGGTAACAATGTAATGGCAAGGGTATGAACAAGAGTGTCGTTGAGATTACCGTCCTTGCTTACGGTGAGGTGTCAACGATGAGTTGGTTGGCGACGAATCGGGGCGATGATGAGCGGCGATGTCGATGTAGAACCACTCCTAATTAGCCGAAACACCTTAGGAAGTGGCAAGCTCGCGACTCAAAATCTCAAGTGCAAAAGGTTGCGGGAAATATGGCGGAGGTTTCGGAAGAAAAATGGTGGAAATCAAAGAAAAACTGCAAAACAAGGCGAAGATGCCCTGCTGGCAGCCTCAGCCGGATGTCCGGCGGCCCGGATGTCCGGGGGTCGGGCCGGACGTCCGGGGCACCTGACCCAGATCTGATCTGGGATGCCCACAAGATGTGGATAAACTCGATAAAAATTCGACCAAAATTGCGTCGATTTGGCAGAGGGAATCGATGGGGATGATGTGGGAAAGCTAGATCCACTTGTCTACTACGAAATACACGGATCAAAGTCAACTAAATCTCCTCAAATCCAACAAATTCAAAAAAAATTGGTATGGCTATTTTGGTGGGAATTTTCGAAATTAGGTCAAATCAAAACAAAATTTGGCTAGAATGTGGGGGATGAGACTCCAAAGTGTGAATCAACGTGGCTCATGATACCAAGATGATACAGGGCAAGCTCGTGCATGTCGATCTTTTCACACTTGGAGGGGTGAAAGGGGAAAATCAAGAGGAAATACAAGAACACTCAAGAACGGTCTCTAAATCACACATCCACTAGATCCAGAAACACACGAGATACAAAGATCCAAAGTGTTAGGGCATATTTTACCCCAGTAGTTTCGATGATTGATGACAATGCGCTTTGCGGACTAATCGTGTGCGTTGACCTTTTCAGAGATTATATTGATAGGCACGAGACGGTTTATCTCCCCTCGATGATAAAGAGTGAAGACGGTTATTTTCCGACGATTTCTTTTTGGTGAATTGAGTCGTAGGAAACCCGTACTATTAAGAGGGGGTCCGCGTTGGAAAGGTATGGGTGGAATCAACACGTACACAGCCCCATATGCACCCACAACCTCCTTTCCCTTCTCTGGAGCATTTCCTGTGTTGTCTGTGGTGTTTCAGAAGTTTGCAAGCGGTAGTACCGCTTGGACCCACGGTAGTACCGCTCCAAGGAGCGGTAGTACCGCTGGGTACTACCGCACCACTACCGCTTGGGGTTTCCCCGAGCGTGCAACTTTCTGTTGCCGGTTTGTCTTAACCGGTAGTAGCACGGTAGTAGTACGGTAGTACCACTCCAGCGGTACTACCGCCCCTACTACCGCTTCCACTACCGCTTGGGGTTTTTCCTCTGTGCGAGTTTCTGTTACCACTTTTCCCTCTAGCGGTAGTAGAGCGGTACTAGAACGGTAGTACCGCTTGCGCGGTACTGCCGCCCTGTCCGCCTCTACTACTGCTGCCTGTTCTGGTCGAAACTCCCTTAGCGGTAGTACCGTAAGGGGGCAGCGGTAGTACCTCTCCGGCGGTACTACCGTGGCACACCTAGTGTGTTTTTGACCAGTTCGAGGTAGTACCGCCTAAGCGGTAGTACCGCTCCTAGGAGCGGTAGTACCGCTTGACTGCGGGCAGAGGGCAGATAACGGTTGGAATTTTGTCTCCCTATATAAAGGAGAGGTCTTCTTCTTCCTAAGGTTGACCTCTTCCCCCAAGCTCCATTGTTACTCCAAAAGCTCATTTTAGCCCGATCTCTCTCCCTAGCCATCAAATCTTGTTGTTGCTCTAGGGTTTGGAGGAGAGGGCCCCGATCTACACTTCCACCAAGAGATATTTGATTCCCCCCACTAATCCCTTGTGGATCTTGTTACTCTTGGGTGTTTGAGCACCCTAGACGGTTGAGGTCACCTCGGAGCCACATTCCATTGTGGTGAAGCTCCGTGGTTGTGTTGGGAGCCTCCAATTAAGTTGTGGAGCTTGCCCCAACCTTGTTTGTAAAGGTTCGGTTGCCGCCTTCAAGGGCACCACTAGTGGAATCACGGCACCTCGCATTGTGTGAGGGCGTGAGGAGAATACGGTGGCCTTAGTGGCTTCTTGGGGAGCATTGTGCCTCCACACTGCTCCAACGGAGACGTACTTCCTCTCAAAGGGAAGGAACTTCGGTAACACATCCTCGTCTTCACCGGTTCCACTTGTGGTTATCTCTTACCTTTACTTTGTGTTCGATTTACTCGTATTGTATCCTTTACTTACTTGAGTTGTATTTGTTAGCATCATATAGGTTGCTCACCTAGTTGCACATCTAGACAACCTATTTTGTTGCTAACCCCAATTTGTTAAGAATAGCTAAAAATTGGTAGTTGCCTATTCACCCCCCCCCCTCTAGTCAACCATATCGATCCTTTCAATTGGTATCAGAGCCTCGTCTCTTTATTAAGGGTTTCACCACCCGAAGAGTATGGTTGACGACGGGGAGCGTGTTGGGAATGTTCCCGAGGCCGTGGAGTTGACCACGGTCACTATAGACGTTTTGAATGAAGCTATGGCTTCACTAAAGACGTCTATGACGGCCGAGGTTAAGTCCATGATGAAAGAGCTCCTTGAGGGGTTGAAGTCTCCTCCCGATCCGTTGCTTGTGGTTAATCCCACCGCATCGGCATCGGAGGCCAATTCCGGCAAGGAAACGGCTAAAGACACTCATACATCTTCCCCTCATGGTATGAATGGGACGGGAACCCATGCCTCGGTTCCTCCTCTCCCGGTCTATGGAGGACCGGTCCCCTCACCTCACATAAATAATCATGGTCCTCCTCCTAAGCTTGATTTGTCTAACTTCGCTAATTGGGTGTTTCGTATTAAGTCTCATTTGAATTCTAGCTCAACTCAACTTTGGAGAATCATTCAACAAGGCTATTATCCGCATGACCCAAGCAACTTGTCCCCAAGAGAAGAAGTGGACAATCAACTCAATGCATCCGCCTTGTTCATTCTTCAAGCCGCCATGCCTCCCGAAGAGCTTCCTCACTTGCGCCCATTCACTCTTGCCAAAGATGCTTGGGAGCATATCAACTCGTTGTACAAGGGAAGCTCGAGCATTCAACGCTCCAACTTTGAGGTTATTCTTGATGAGGCCGATGAGTTTGTTATGAATGAAGATAAAGATCCTCGTGAGCTTTACCGGAGATTGACTACTCTTGCGGTCTCACTCCGAGACCACGGGAGCAAGGACACGGATGACAATTGGATCAAGCGCAAATTCCTCAAGGCCATTATGCCTTACAACAAGAGCATGTCCTCCGTGATTCGTCAAAGACCGGACTTCCACACCTTGTCCTCTAGCGATGTGTTGGATGAGTTTATTGCTATGAACATTTTGAACAAGACCGCCGACAACGCACTTGCTCGTGTTCAACGCTCGAAGAAGCCCAACCTTGCTTTGAAGGCCAAGGTAGTTCATGAAGAGGAAGAAGAAGATGAAGACTGTGAGGATGAAGATTGCCCCGAAGACACCAAATATGCTTACCACGAGCACATGGCTCTTGCATCAAGACAATTTTGGGGCAACAAAAGAAACTCCAAGCCCAACTTCTCAAGAAACAAGACTAATGGCTCTAAAGGCAAAGGTCAACGTGTAAGGACTTGCTACAACTGTGGTAATGTGAGTCACTTCGTCGCCGATTGCCCATATGAGAATAGGGAAGAAAATGGTGGCAAGCTTATCCGCAAAGACAAGGGCAAGTCCTTCCCAAGCAAGAACAAGTTCAACAAGAAGGTGCCTCAAAAGAGTTTGGTGGTGCAAGAAGAGTATGACTCCGATGATGATGAAGTTGCGAGTGGTGAAGGGATTGCTACGGCCTCCGTCGCCATTGCCACCTCTCCATCACCAAAGGTGTCCCTCTTCGATTCCCCCAACGATAACTCCATCACCACCCACAAGTGCCTCATGGCCAAGGCCACCAACAAGGTAACCTCCAACATCAAAACTAGCATTACTTCCACTCCTTCCTTGATGAATTGTGTGGAAGAAAATGAGGAGGCTAGGGTGGAGGAAAATGTGTTTGACAAGTTCATGGCCAAACTCAAAGGTGAGACCAAGAAGCACTTTGTGGCTCTCTTGGAACAATTAGGTGAGGCAAATGAAATCATAGATTCTCATGAAGAGACTATCTCTAAGTTGGAAGGGCATAGTAGAGATTATGCCGATGAGATTGCCGATCTTTCTAATGCTCTTGAGGAAGAGCAATGTCTTAGAGTGGCTCTTGAGGAGACACATAATCTAGATCTTGCTAAATTAAAGAAAGATCGTGATCATGCTCAAGTTCTTGTTAATGTGCTTAAAAATGAGAAGGCCGAACTTGGGGTTGGCCATGCTAGACTCGAAGAGGAGTTTGAGTTACTTGACAAGGCTCACAAGGCCTTGAAAAGTGCTCACGCTACACTCAAGGAGTCTCATGATCAACTCCAAGTGAAGCTAACTAAAGAAATTGCTACTTGTCCTCCTTTTGTTTTGATTGATAATGCTCGTGCAACTAACCCTTGTTGTGAGCATGCACATCTTGTTGAGGAGAATGCCAAGTTGAAAGAGCAAATTGAGAAAGGCCTTGTCTCGTGCAGTCAAGGTGAGAAAAACCTCAATGAACTTTTGAGCAATCAAAAGGAAGTTGTGGCCAAGGAGGGACTTGGATTTGCACCCAAGTCAAAGAAGAAGAAGAAGAAGTCAAATAAGAAGAGTAAGACCAAGCAAGCTCTCCCTCTCAAAGAAACTTTTGTGAAAGAGGGAGAGGGTGCTCCTAAGAAGAAGAAGAACAAGGTGGTGGGTGGTAATGTCAATAGGGGCAAGACCACCCATCCCAACAAAGCCGGCGATTTTAACCCTTCTTATGTTTTATGCCGTGCTAGTGATGGGCATGTTTATGCCAAATTTGTTGGTTCTTCTTATGAGTACATTGAATGGTCTATTTGGGTTCCTAAGACCCTTGTTACTAACATGAAAGGACCCATTAAAGAATGGGTACCTAAAACCAAGCATTAATCTTATGTAGGAGTTTGCTTCCGGTGGGGTGTCATGGTTGCTTGATAGTGGAGCGACAAATCATATGACCGGAAGCCAGGACTTGGTGGTGGACGTTCAAGCAAATTCATCTATGCCCACCCATGTCCAATATGGTGATGCTTCAATGTCAAAGGTATTGGGTCTTGGCAAAGTGGTCATCTCACCGGACTTGTCCATTGAGAAGGTCATGCTTGTTGAGACCCTTGCATACAATTTACTTTCCGTTCGTCAACTTGCTATTATGGGCTTTGCAACGTTCTTTGATATTGATACCGTGGCCCTTTTGTGGAGCAAGACTCTTAAAGTAGCTTTTGTTGGGCATGTCGAGAACGGTCTTTATGTGGTTAACTTCTCGGAGAGACCCACTAAGACCGCGACTTGCCTAATGGCTAAAGTTGACGTGGGATGGCTTTGGCATCGCCGTTTAGCCCACGTCAATATGAGATCTTTGCAAAGTCTCCTCAAAGGGGAACACGTCCGAGGACTAACAAATGTGAGCTTTGCCAAAGACCGTGCTTGCAGTGCTTGTATCGAAGGAAAGCTACATGAGACGGCTCACCGACCCACGACTATCATCTACTCGAAGAGGCCCTTGGAGCTCCTTCACATGGATCTCTTTGGACCGCCATCTTTTGATAGTCTTGGGGGAAGAAAGTATTGCTTGGTGATTGTGGATGATTATTCAAGATACACTTGGGTATATTTCTTCAAGAGGAAGAGCGAGACCCAACAAACCGTGATCGACTTTGCAAATGAAGCTCAACGTCAACATGATGCAAAGATAATGATTATTAGAAGCGACAACGGCACCGAGTTCAAGAACTACACCTTGAATGAGTTTCTTAGTGATGAGGGGATCAAGCATCAATATTCCGCACCATATACCCCTCAACAAAACGGTGTAGCGGAGAGGAAGAACCGGACGTTGATGGACGCGGCAAGGACCATGATGGCGGAGTTCAAGTCTCCATACAACTTTTGGGCCGAAGCCATCAACACCGCTTGTCATGCATCCAATCGGCTCTACCTCCGCAAAGGCTTGAACAAGACTCCATATGAAATACTTACCGGCAACAAGCCAAACCTCAAGTACTTCTGGGTATTCGGTTGTAAGTGTTTCATTCTCAAGAAAGGTGTTCGCTTGTCTAAATTTGATTCTAGAGCTCAAGAGGGCATATTTGTTGGTTATGCTACAAACTCTCATGCTTACCGTGTTCTCAACAAGTCCACCGGACTCATTGAGGAGACGTGTAACGTGGAGTTTGATGAGAATAATGGCTCCCAAGTGGAGCAAAGTGGTCTTTGTGATGTAGGTGATGAAATTCCTCCTCAAGCCATAAGAAGAATGGGTGTGGGTCAAATCCTACCCATTGAGGAACCCCTTGTGGTGGAAGGAGAAGGACAATGTTCTACGCATGTGGAACCATCACCGACACAAGACCCACACGCTTCCGAAGAACAAACCGAAGGCCCTCAACCTAGTGATCAAGATCAAGGGCAAGATCAACATCAAGATGATGGTGATGCACCAAATGATGCCCAAGATCAAGATCACGACCCCGAGCAAGCTCAAGATCAAAGGGAAGCTCTTGATCAAGAGCAAGCTCAAGATGATGCTCAAGATGTTCAAAATGATCCTCCTCAATTGACTCCGGAGGAGTTATTGGAGCGTCGTCTCGCCAAGAATGCATGTACACTCAAGCGTCAACAACATCTCTTGGAGAATGTTTATGGAAGCTTAAAGAAAGGGGTAACCACTCGTAAACAATTATCAAACTTTTGTGTGCATCACGCGTTTGTTTCGTATGTTGAACCCCAAAAGGTACATGAGGCGCTCGAGGACACGGATTGGCTTGAAGCCATGCATGATGAACTCAACAACTTCGAGCACAACAAAGTGTGGACATTGGTGCCAAGGCCAACGGAGAATCATAATGTCATTGGAACCAAATGGATCTTCAAGAACAAGCAAGATACGAACGGTGTTGTCACTCGAAACAAGGCAAGATTGGTGGCACAAGGCTACTCCCAAGTCGAGGGTATCGACTACGGTGAAACTTTTGCTCCCGTTGCTCGTCTTGAATCTATTCGTATGTTGCTTGCATATGCTTCTCATCATGATTTTAAATTGCAACAAATGGATGTGAAGAGTGCATTTCTTAACGGTCCTCTTAATGAGTTGGTATATGTCAAACAACCTCCGGGGTTCGAGGATCCCAAGTTCCCCAATCATGTATACAAGCTCGATAAGGCACTCTATGGCCTTAAACAAGCTCCACGTGTGTGGTATGAGCACCTTACCGAGTTGTTGCAAGACCGTGGGTTTGAAATTGGGAAAATCGATCCCACTCTTTTTACTAAGAGGGTTAAAGGGGATTTGTTCATATGCCAACTATATGTTGATGATATTATCTTTGGTTCTCCTAACAAAGCTTTCAATGATGAGTTTGCCGCACTAATGACCGAGAAATTTGAGATGTCTATGATGGGAGAGTTGAAGTTCTTTCTTGGATTCGAAGTCAAGCAAAGAAGAGAAGGAACCTTCATCAACCAAGCCAAATACACCCAAGACATGCTCAAGAGATTCAAGTTAAATGATGTCAAGCCGGCCAAGACTCCAATGCCTACCAAGTGCCAACTTGACATAGATCCCAATGGTAAAGCGGTGGATCAAAAGGTATATCATTCCATGATTGGATCCTTGCTTTACCTTTGTGCATCTAGACCGGATATCATGTTGAGTGTGGGAATATGTGCACGATTTCAAGCCGCGCCTAAGGAAAGTCACTATGTGGCAGTCAAGCGAATCTTTCGATATTTGGCTCATACCCCAAACTTTGGCTTATGGTATCCCAAAGGAGCAAGCTTTGATCTAATGGGTTGTTCGGATTCGGATTGGGCGGGAGACCGTGTGGATAGGAAGTCAACTTCCGGAGGGTGCCAATTCCTTGGTCGCTCTTTGGTGAGTTGGTCTTCGAAGAAGCAGAATTGTGTGTCTCTCTCCACCACCGAGGCCGAGTATGTAGCTGCCGCAAGTTGTTGTGCTCAGTTGCTTTGGATGAGGCAAACTTTAAAGGATTACGGTGTCACTTGTGACAAAGTGCCTCTTTTCTGTGACAATGAAAGTGCAATTGCAATCTCCTACAACCCGGTGCAACATAGCAAGACGAAGCACATCGAGATTCGTCATCATTTTATTCGGGATCACGTCAAGCGTGGGGAGATTGATATTATTCATCTTAACACTCAAGAGCAACTAGCGGATATTTTCACGAAGCCATTGGATGAAGCAAGGTTTCGTGAGTTAAGGCATGAGCTAAATATCATTGATTCGAGCAACGTGGCTTGATTCTCGTCACATCCCACCGCACTCATCATGTTTACCTTGTTCTAGGTGTAGGCATGGATTTAGGGGGAGTGTTGTTCTCTCAATGAACTCTCCCTCCCCCTATTATGCCAAAATTAATCAAAATCTTTCACATTAGCCATTTATGATGGTAATTGTGCCTCAAAGATGAGTTTTGGTCTTGGGCCCAAGGTTAAAATCTTCGCGGTGCCAAACCATTCGACTCAAACAATGGTGGCTTCGGCCACCGACCCTCTCTTTTGGAGGGTTTGGTTCTTCTATGGTTTTCATTGCTTTTATCTTGACTTGTTGGTCTTTTCGTGTTTTGGTCCACTCCAAGTTTACTCTTCGTTTTATTGTCTTTTAAACCTTGGAGTGTCCATTCCCATTTGCGGTGTTTTCGAGTCTCCAACCTAAGCCTTTCCTCTCTCCAACCCATAGATTTTGTATAAGCCATCCTTTTTGATCTGGGCAGTTCTGTCTCCTGCACGCGGTACTACCGCTGTCTAGGAACGGTACTACCGCTCTAAGCGGTACTACCGCTCCTGCCACCGGTACTACCGCTTGAGCGGTACTACTGGGCCTCCTGCCCGGCAGTAGTACCGGGGCGGTACTACCGCTACTCCTAGCGGTACTACCGCTTAGATGGATTCTGTGGGGTTAAGTGTCGGGCAGGGGGAGTTCTAACTCCCCCATGCCCATTCACCTTTCTTCCCCACGACTCCCTCTCTCACAGGCGACGAAGAACTGCTTCGGAGGCCGTCTCCGGTCCTCCGATTCCGTGCCGTCTTCTGCATTTCCGCCTGGTGGAATCGATCCCCACCATCTCCTCTTGCTATGGAACCCGGTATTGCCCCCGTTCTTCTCTCCATTGGTTCTAGTTTTTGAATCTTGGACTTAGGGCAATGCGTGGCGTTTCTTCGATTTTTGACCAAATCGAGGCTTGAGTAGGATGTAGAATGACTGCTAGATAGGAGGGTAGGAACTCTTTGTATCGATTTCGAAGGATTGGATCTCCGGTACTACCGGATCTGACACGGATGTGCGACTGTGCAGACAGCGGTACTACCGCTCGGCCATGGCCGGTACTACCGCTTAAGCGGTACTACCGCCCACTGGCCAGCGGTACTACCGCTCGTCTCCCAGGCGGTACTACCGTTGTCAGGACCGGTACTACCGCGTGAGACCCAGCTTTTCTGAATCTGTACAACTGGTTCCTCTCCCTCACTTGTAATTCTTGGCTTATGCATACCCTTTTACACCCGCTTCCTATGGTTTTTGTGTCTGGTTCAGGTGGTAGTAGCTCCAAGGGTCGTCGCAAGAATGCATCTGCTCCGTCCAAAAGTGGGCGCACCTATTACGCCAGGCCTGTCTATTCTGATGATGAGATACAAGAAGAGGCTGCCCCGACACCACCTCCAGTGCGTCGTCAGTCAGTCAGAAGCAAGGCCAAGTCTGTTGCTCGCAAAAAGAAGACTCCTGTCAAGACTGCAGCTGAGATGAAGCAAAATGAGTATTGGCAGTACCGCGAGAGGAATCCCTACTGTCGTCCTCAAGACGCAACTCTTGTGGGCCGTCCCTTCTGGAACAGGGATCAATCTTTGGTATACTTTGACAGAATCAAGGCCAAGAAAAATCTGTTTGTCAAGACCAAGTCCATCAACATTGAACATATGGAGAAGGATCGTGCATACTTTGGAGAAGCTCTTGACCTCTGTGCGCAGTTCAACATTGTGCCCATCATGTCCTTCAACTATGACTTTGATGCAGAGTTGGTGGCTCAGTTCTTTGCAACCGTGTGGTTTGGGATTAAGGATAACAGGACTATGATATGGATGACTCATGGTAGACAGCTTCGTGCCACTTGGGGTGAGTTCATGGATCTTCTGGGCTATCCCGATGAGGGGCTGGAGAAGCCCCTTGGTCTGCGCCCTCACCATGAGGGTGGACCTTCTCACAAGGACAATCTGCTTCCCCATATGACCATCATTCCGACTGATAAGGGATCCAAGAAGGAGCTGAAACCATTCTTTGATATCATGCATCGCATTTTCCGGCACACTCTCTTTCCTCGTGTTGGCAACTTGGATATGGTGCACGGACACCTGGTGGATATGCTTTGTCTGTGCCATTCTGAGAAGGGCACGGGGGCTGTTTTGGACGTCTCTCATGTCATGTGGAAGGAGCTTGTGAATGCAGCATATGGTGATCACGTGCCGATCTATGCTCCTTTCATCTTCAAACTCATTGTGACCACCTGGACTGCCATGTTCCCTGGAGAGCAGCTTGAGACCGGGCCTCTGACTTCTCATGAGACGATCAACTTGCGCCAGAAGGAGCTCTGGGCTCCCACTCGTCGTGCTGCGAGCGTGCCACTTGCCTCTGAGGAGGATGTGGAGGATACTGACTATGTGCCTGACCCCGAGCACTCGTCTGGGTCGTCTGGTTGGGCTGCCAAGCTCAAGAACAAGGTGAAGAAGCTGTTTTGTCTTCAGACGGATGTGCAGCACAAGATGTACTTGGCACATGTGGATGCCAAGAAGGCACGTCAGCAGAGGAAGGCCATCATGAGGAAGCTTGATATTCTAGTTGAGAGCGGTTCTGAGGCTGTCATCACTCCTGAAGACCACTGGATTTCTTCTCACTCCCGCTGGACTGATTCTGATGATTCCAACACCGGTGCGTCGGCACCCGCTCCGGAGCAGGAGCACGCAGAGGAGTCTGAGGATCCTGAAGAATCGGAGGAGTCGTCTGACGAGGAGTCCGATGCTGTGGCCTCCGACGAGTCCATGGGAGGAGACTAGTGCTACCACCTGTCGGCGCGTAGTGTCACTCTTTGCCCTTTTGGTGTCTCGATGCCAAAGGGGGAGAGAGTCTAGGACCGGGGTTTGCATTTGCTTTCTGCAGGGTGTTGCCGAGTCACAAGCTTGCTTTTATCTGCTTCCATTTCTTGCTTGTGAACTCTTTTATCTTCGTTTACTTTGGTTTGGTCTGAGACTCTATCATATGGTGTAAGACATATGCTACCCATGTTATCTTAATTATGTCTTGTTATGTGTGAGTTTATGACTCATTGTTCGTATTGCAACCATGCTTAGCGTTATATATTATGTTGTTGCAAGTATTGCCCTATTTATAAAATATAGGGGGAGTGTTGATCCTAGTGTGTGCACTTTGCATTTCAAAGGCATATTCAATTAGTGCACACATCTAGGGGGAGCCCGTCTATATTTTGTAGATAGTTGGTTTGCATTATTATCTCGTATATACTTGTGCAAACCCCGTGTTGTCATCAATCCACCGAAAAGGGGGAGATTGTTAGGGCATATTTTACCCCAGTAGTTTCGATGATTGATGACAATGCGCTTTGCGGACTAATCGTGTGCGTTGACCTTTTCAGAGATTATATTGATAGGCACGAGACGGTTTATCTCCCCTCGATGATAAAGAGTGAAGACGGTTATTTTCTGACGATTTCTTTTTGGTGAATTGAGTCGTAGGAAACCCGTAGTATTAAGAGGGGGTCCGCGTTGGAAAGGTATGGGTGGAATCAACACGTACACAGCCCCATATGCACCCACAACCTCCTTTCCCTTCTCTGGAGCATTTCCTGTGTTGTCTGTGGTGTTTCAGAAGTTTGCAAGCGGTAGTACCGCTTGGACCCACTGTAGTACCGCTCCAAGGAGCGGTAGTACCGCTGGGTACTACCGCACCACTACCGCTTGGGGTTTCCCCGAGCGTGCAACTTTCTGTTGCCGGTTTGTCTTAACCGGTAGTAGCACGGTAGTAGTACGGTAGTACCGCTCCAGCGGTACTACCGCCCCTACTACCGCTTCCACTACCGCTTGGGGTTTTTCCTCTGTGCGAGTTTCTGTTACCACTTTTCCCTCTAGCGGTAGTAGAGCGGTACTAGAACGGTAGTACCGCTTGCGCGGTACTGCCGCCCTGTCCGCCTCTACTACTGCTGCCTGTTCTGGTCGAAACTCCCTTAGCGCTAGTACCGTAAGGGGGCAGCGGTAGTACCTCTCCGGCGGTACTACCGTGGCACACCTAGTGTGTTTTTGACCAGTTCGAGGTAGTACCGCCTAAGAGGTAGTACCGCTCCTAGGAGCGGTAGTACCGCTTGACTGCGGGCAGAGGGCAGATAACGGTTGGAATTTTGTCTCCCTATATAAAGGAGAGGTCTTCTTCTTCCTAAGGTTGACCTCTTCCCCCAAGCTCCATTGTTACTCCAAAAGCTCATTTTAGCCCGATCTCTCTCCCTAGCCATCAAATCTTGTTGTTGCTCTAGGGTTTGGAGGAGAGGGCCCCGATCTACACTTCCACCAAGAGATATTTGATTCCCCCCACTAATCCCTTGCGGATCTTGTTACTCTTGGGTGTTTGAGCACCCTAGACGGTTGAGGTCACCTCGGAGCCACATTCCATTGTGGTGAAGCTCCGTGGTTGTGTTGGGAGCCTCCAATTAAGTTGTGGAGCTTGCCCCAACCTTGTTTGTAAAGGTTCGGTTGCCGCCTTCAAGGGCACCACTAGTGGAATCACGGCACCTCGCATTGTGTGAGGGCGTGAGGAGAATACGGTGGCCTTAGTGGCTTCTTGGGGAGCATTGTGCCTCCACACCGCTCCAACGGAGACGTACTTCCTCTCAAAGGGAAGGAACTTCGGTAACACATCCTCGTCTTCACCGGTTCCACTTGTGGTTATCTCTTACCTTTACTTTGTGTTCGATTTACTCGTATTGTATCCTTTACTTACTTGAGTTGTATTTGTTAGCATCATATAGGTTGCTCACCTAGTTGCACATCTAGACAACCTATTTTGTTGCTAACCCCAATTTGTTAAGAATAGCTAAAAATTGGTAGTTGCCTATTCACCCCCCCCCCTCTAGTCAACCATATCGATCCTTTCACAAAGTCAACGAAAGGATACATGTAACGATAGTCTTCACACTCCGGAGGAGGGGTCTTGATATCCCGGAGGATATTCCCTCAGAAGGGGCCTTGGCATCCACTTGGATCTTCTCGCATAGAGGTCATCTCCATGGTAGTAGGTAAGTGGAAGGAGCTATGCTCAACAATCTCAATCGCTAAACATAAGCTAACCCTAAAAGGAGGAGGAGGGGTCCTTTATATAGTGCTAGGCGGAATAAGGGCAAGAGAGGGGGATACATGGCCTTTGGCCCGCGTCTGCCCGCATAGGAGATGGATGTCCGGGCCAAGGACCGGATGTCCGGGGCTTCTGGATGGGCTGGATGTCCGGGCGTGGAGGGCCGGATGTTCGGGGCTTCAGGAGTTGTCGGATGTCCGGGCTAGGGTCGGATGTCCGGGGCTCGGGTGCTGAGTTCCCGTGCGGTTCTGGCATCTCTGGGCCGGATTTCCGGAGCAATGGCCGGATTTCCAGTCGGGGGCCGGATGTTCGGGCCGAGGCCAGATGTCCGGTGGCTGTAGGTCGACCGGCCCTGCCTTAGCGCTGGCAGGGGCTCCAGGGGCCGGATGTCCGGGCCATGGGCAAGATGTCCGGGCCATGGGCCGGATGTCCGGGCCCTGGAAGGTGTCGTCGCCTTCCGTTGGTGCTCATGGTACCTAAGAAGATGGACGCGAAGACAGATAAGGGAGAGTCGATAAGGAGTGGTGTCACCTCGGTTTCGATGGTACGTACACGGGCTCTTGTCATAGGACCACTTGGAGCTTGAGGTGTTGGAGATGGATCCATGGGGATGACCATGGGATGCTCTGCATCATCGGCTCAAGGAAATCTACATCCCCTTGGTGGAAATGTTATGCCTATCCGATCTTCGCTTTTACGCGGATGACGTCGCAGTTTTTCTTGCGCCCATCAAGGAGGACGTCCAGTTTTTCACTGACACTCTCAAGCACTTTGGGGATGTCACCGGCCTTGTCACAAAGTGTTCCAAAAGTCTTGTCGCCCCAATCCGTTGCGAAAATGTTGAACTTCCGAACATCCTCCAATCCTTCCCGGCTAAGCGTTCCTCCTTTCCTATGAAATACCTTGGGTTGCCTTTATCTGTCAAGAGGTTGGAGAGAATTCACTACCAACCCCTCGAGGACAAGATTGCGGGTCAACTCACCCCTTGGGTGGGAAGGCACATTGCCTCAGCAGGTCGGGTGGTCTTGGTTAAGTCGGTCCTCACGGCGATTGTTGTCTACTACATGACGGTGTTAGATTTACCCATGGAGGTCAAGAAGAAGATTGATGCCCTCAGGCATGCTTTCCTTTGGGCAGGTTGTGATACGGGGCAAATCCGAGGGTGGCCCGAGCTTCACGAATTAGAGGTGGATTTAAGGAAGAACACGAGGGGAAAACGTGGAGAGAATCAAAGGGAAAACACTCTATTGGACAAGATCCACACCAAGTGCTCCTCAAATCACAAGCACTACAAGAGGTGCATCAAGATCCAAGAACAACAATGGAAATAAAGGTACATGGGTAGTTCATCCAAATCTCTAGGAGAGATGGGCCTTGAATCCACTAGGGATCTTCCCTCGCAAGGGGCCTTGACATCCTGATAGAGGCGAAGTTGTCCCTGTCTTTCGATGAGATGTGGCTATCGTTTATGATAGAGTCGACTTTGACAATGCGACTACGAACGTGCAAGGACGTCGCGCCTTAGCAATCGCTAAACGAACTCCGAGAGGTTATTGACCACGCCGGAGCACGATCAACCTCACCACGAGGGTCTGTTTCCTGCGCGCAAACGAAGAACAAGCAAGAAACTAAGATTGCAATCTGGATATTGCGAATATAAGAGGAAAGCTTTATTGATGAGGTGGGGTTATGTGACGCCTTTGTCTGGTCCTGGAACACAAATGAAGGACGTGAAGTTGCAGCTATGGCGAACTTGTAATCTAAACAAAACCCAAGTCTAAACGGCTCCCTAAGGGCTGTATATATGGGGGAATAGAGGGGGAATTTCGTGACCCCTTGGAGGAGGGGTCCGAAACCAACCCTAACTCCATTTCCCCACACATACGGACTCTAAAAACAGCTTAATAAGTGGTATTTCGAAATTACATGGGCCTAGCCCAAAAATAAGGTGACGCGGCACCTATATTAGCCAATGGGCAAAATTTATGAAGTGGTATCTTGTATATTTCGTCCAAGCTTTCATACTCTCCTTATGGTGGCTTCAAAGTGCGAAAATCACCACTGGAAACTCCATTGTTCCTTCCCGCGCGCGCACCTTCTTCTCCATGCTTGATCCCGCTCCAACGGCCATCCTTCTTGTCCATCCTAGGTCTTTCATTCATAAGTAAAACAAAAGTATCTAATTTAGGCAGCATCATATGTTCATGAACATTAGAAGAATTTCCAAGAAACGAAAGTACCTGATAATTTAGTTGGCGTGCGCGGGCTCTAGTAACTGGTCCAATATGTGTAGCTGTGGGGATGTGGGTGTAATATTTGTAGGGATGTCCTCATCACCCTCCCCTTCTTGAACTGAAGTCGTCCTCGACGGAAGCTCATCATCCTCACCCAAATAAGGCTTGAAATCTGCAATGTTAAAAGTGGGACTAACCCCAAAATCTGCTCGCAGTTCAAGTTTATATGCATTATCATTTATTTTCTCTAACACCTTAAAAGGACCATCAGCACGTGGCATTAGCTTTGACTTGCGCAATTCAGGAAACCTATCCTTACGCAAATGTAACCAAACAAGATCTCCAGGTGCAAAGACAACATGTTTTCTACCCTTATCTCCAGCAAGTTTATATTTAGCATTCATACGCTCAATGTTCTCCTAAGTTAACTCATGCATCTTTAATATCAATTCATTAGCATCAAAATTAACCTTCTCCGAAGATGGAAGAGGCAACAAATCAATAGGTGCACGAGATAAGAAACCATACACAACTTCAAATGGGCACATATTAGTAGTAAAATGCAGCGAACGATTATAAGAAAATTCAATATGAGGCTAGCATTCTTCCCACATTTTCAGGTTATTCTTCAAAACAGCCCTAAGCATAGTAGACAATGATCTATTCACTACTTAAGTTTGTCCATCAGTTTGGGGGTGACATGTAGTACTAAAAAGCAGTTTAGTCCCCAACTTAGCCCATAAACATCTCCAAAAGTGGCTAAGAAATTTAGCATCACGATCTGAAACAATTGTATTTGGCACACCATGCAAGCGAATAATTTCACGAAAGAACAAATCAGCAACATTAGCAGCATCATCACTTTTATGACATGGTATAAAGTGTGCCATTTTCAAAAATCTATCCACGACAACAAATATGCTATCCCTCCCCTTCTTTGTTCGAGGTAAACCTAAAACAAAGTCCATAGATATATCTTCCCAAGGAACACTAGGTACAGGCAAAGGCATATATAAACCATGAGGATTGAGTCGTGACTTAGCTTTTTGGCATGTAGTGCAGCGAGCACCAAAACGCTCAACATCCCGTCTCATCTTTGGCCAAAAGAAATGTGTAGCAAGTACGTCCTCCGTCTTCTTCACGCCAAAGTGTCCCATTAATCCTCCTCCATGCGCCTCCTGTAACAACAAAAGACGAACGGAGCTAGCTGGAATGCATAGCTTGTTAGCACGGAACACAAATCCATCATTAATAAAGAACTTGTTCCATGTTCTCCCTTCTTTACAATTCTCAAACACATCTTTAAATTCAGCATCATGCATATATTGATCTTTGATGGTCTCCAAACCAAATATTTTGAAGTCAAGTTGTGAAAGCATAGTATAACGATGAGACAATGCATCAGCAATAAAATTTTCTTTACCCTTCTTGTGTTTAATGACATAAGGGAAAGTCTCAATGAATTCAACCCATTTAGCATGTCTACGGTTCAGTTTTGCTTGAGTTTTAATATGTTTCAAAGATTCATGGTCAGAATGTATAACAAATTCTTTGGGCCGTAAATAATGTTGGAATGTTTCCAAAGTCCGAACAAGAGCATATAATTCCTTATCATAAGTAGAATAATTCAGACTAGGCCCACTCAATTTTTCAGAAAAGTATGCAACAGGTTTACCATCTTGTAATAACACACCTCCTAATCCAATTCCACTAGCATCACATTCACGCTCAAAAGTCTTATTAAAATCAGGAAGTTGGAGTAATGGAGCATGTGTTAACTTATCTTTCAATACCGTGAAGGCTTCTTCCTGTGCGGTACCCCAAACAAAAGGCACATCCTTCTTTGTAAGCCATTTAGAGGTGCAGCAATGGTGCTGAAATCCCTCACAAAACGCCTATAGAAACCAGCGAGTCCAAGAAAACTACTCACTTGTGTGACCGTTTTGGGTTGCGGCCAACTCTCAATAGATTTAATCTTGGCTTTATCAACTTCAAGACCCTATGGAGTAACAACATAGCCAAGAAAAGATACTCGGTCGGTGCAAAAGGTGCACTTCCCAAGGTTACCAAACAAACGTGCATCACGTAGAATAATAAAAACAACACGTAAATGTTCCAAATGTTCCTCCAAATATCTACTATAAATCAGTATATCATCAAAATAGACTACCACAAATCGTCCAATGAAGGCACGTGAAACCTCGTTCATTAATCTCATAAAAGTGCTAGGTGCATTAGTTAACCCAAAAGGCATGACTAACCACTCATATAATCCAAACTTAGTTTTAAATGTTGTTTTCCATTCATCTCCCAGTTTTATACGAATTTGATGGTATCCACTACGCAAATCAACTTTGGAGAAAATTGTAGAGCCACTTAATTCATCAAGCATAACATATAGCCTAGGAATAGGATGACGATAACGAATAGTAATATTATTAATGCCTCTACAATCAACACACATACGCGATGTACCATCCTTTTTAGGCACTAGAATAATAGGAACAGCAAAAGGACTAAGGGATTCGCGTATATAACCTTTGTCGAGCAGCTCATGTACTTGACGCATAATCTCCTTCATCTCCTCTGGATTGCTACGGTATGGCGCACGGTTGGGCAGCGATGCACCGGGAATTAAGTCAATCTGATGCTCAATCCCTCAAATAGGTGGTAATCCCGGTGGCACGTCTTGTGGAAAGACGTCAGCGAACTCCTGCAAAATGTTAGTGACAGCAGGAGGCAAAGAGGGAGGCATGTCCGCAAATGAAAATAATATCTTTTTGCATACAAAAGCATAGCAAACAGATGTAGTAACATCCAAATCAGTAATATCAGATTTAGTGGCAAGTAAACAACCACTCTTCAGTTTTATTTCAGATGAAACACTAGATGATTGTTTATTAGGCTTATTATGTTGCTCAAATTCCTTTGCCACAATCTGATTTTCACTCTCACTTTGCTTCTGTTTTGTTTTACTAGCTCTAGCAATGTCATCTTTCATAATATGTTCGGGAGACATAGGAAGCAAAGTTATATTTTTATCTTTATGAACAAGAGTATACTGATTCGTCCTACCATGGTGTAGAGAATTTTTATCAAATTGCCATGGTCTACCAAGTAAAACAGAGCATGCTTGCATGGGTACCACATCACAATCAACATAATCAGAATATGTAGCAATGCGTGCACACGAACAGTACGTGTTACCTTAACCTTGCCACTGTTGTTGAACCATTGGATGTAATAAGGATGAGGATGTGGTCTGGTGGTTAGAGACAGCTTCTCCACCATCTCCATGCTAGCCAAGTTGTTGCAACTCCCTCTGTCGATACGCGAACAGAACGCTCCTTTACAACTCCCTTTGTATGGAACAAGTTGTGCCTCTGATTTTCCTCAGCATGTGTAACCTGCACACTCAGAACACGTTGAGCAACTAAACTTTCATACCTGTCAGCGTAGTCAGCAGCCATGTAGTGTGTCTCTTGTTCAGTCTCCTCTACACCTTGTTCTTCACTCGCAATAAGAGCCAGGGTCTCCTCATCATAATCACTAGCGGAGTCATAACCACCATCCTCAGTAACAATCATCACACCCTTGGAAGGGCATTCTCTCGCATAGTGACCTCCACCCTTGCAACGATGACATATAACCTCATGTGTTTGCCCCGTGGATGCAATGAAAGAAGAAGAGCTCTGTTCAGGCTCGGAAGGTGTGCTCCTCGCGGAGGGTGGGGCGGGGGCCTGTTTGCAGGTATCTCGGTTGGAGTTTGTGGCTGAAGTAGGCGGTGCTGCAGCAGGACGTGTGGAAGTAGATGGGGTATGTGGCGTCCATGATGAAGTGCGACCTATAGAAAAATTAGTTCTCGCCAATGCCTGTCGATCATGCACTTCACGTTCAGCTTCGCAAGCAAGATGAAATAAACGAGTGATAGTGTTATACTCCTTATACTCTAGAATAGAATGAATCTCTCTATTTAATCCACCCATAAAACATGCAAGCATAGCTTCATTCTCCTCAACAATACCACATCTAATCATGCCAGTTTGTAATTCCTGATAATAGTCCTCTACAGAATTTTTTTCCTTGTCTTAAACGCTGCAAAATTTGAAGCAATTCACGTTAATAATATGGCGGAACCCAACGATTACGCATAGCAGTTTTGAAAGTGGCCCAAGTAGCTGGGATATTAGCATGATGTATTCTACAATGTTCAGACCACCAAACACAAGCAAAACTAGTGAATGAACAAACAGCAGCAGCAACACGTCTATCCTCGGGAAACTGTAAGCATGTAAAATGTTGTTCTATTTCTAACTCCCAAGTAAGATATATATCAGGAACATATCTACAATCAAATGTAGGAATATTCAATTAAGTTTAGGGAGATGGTCATGATCCCGTACCTGAGGGGGGGTGCAGGCCTACCGTTGCGATTGTAGCCATGTGGACGACCTGGTGCTTGTGGTGGTGGTTGCCCCTGGGGCTGAATTGGAGAAACCTCTCCCTCATCATTGTAAGCACCGTCATAATCCTCAGCATAATCCTCATTCTGCTCAACGACAGTAGCAGCAACAGAAGCCGCAACAGTAGCAGCAGTAGCAACGGCACCAGAATTTTGGCCTTGGGCGAGAGGCACACGTCGCGCTCGTCTCTCGAAAAGCGTGCCATGTTGATGTTGTTGTTGGACAGGGATGTTAGCTTCATCTGCTGGTGGTAGACGGGCAAGCACCTCATTGAACTTGGCGTCCAGCTTGGTGTCGAATGTCTTCTCCAAACCATCTAGCTTCTCCATGGCCTCTCCAAGGCTGGTCACGAAGTCTTGTACCTGGTCAGCCATCATTTGCTGGAATTTGTCATGAAGCTCCTTGTTGGTCATAACCTCCCATTCGACCTCGTCAGCTTATGATCCTGGCATGGTTAGCAGCAATAGGAACACACAATAATATGAACCTACAGACTACTAGGAAGTGGTGGTGGTGGTGGTGGTGTATGACAAATCCGTCAAGCGAATCTCAATTTCTTAGCAGTTCTTACCCGGCAGCAGGTGGTGATCGGCAACCGTTGTAGTCAAAACTCTCAAAGCTTGGATAGAGCGATTGCCAGGTGGTGTCAAACACACGACGTAGATGTATGTGGAGCTAGGAACGCTTATAATATGGTAGCAAAAAGGGGTCAGCAATAATCAATTCAGAGATGCAAAGTTGAATAAACGCTCAACGACGGTACTGTGCTGGTCCTAGGCTAGATCGTGCTAGAGACGCGAGCCTAGAACACCAACAAAATCACGACGCTACACGTAATCAAGGGAAGAGCACACTGATGCGGAGCATCCCTCCATCATCCCCATGAAGTCTACACCATCAAGTGGTCCCATGACAAGAGCCCGTGCACGCGCTATGGAAGCCGAGGTGACATCTCTCCTTGCTCAACCACCGTTTGATCCATTTGAGACATGGTCACTACCTCAGACGGAAGTCCTCTGTATACTCAGGTGCTCGGACGTGAGACATGCAAGCGGACACGAAGGACGTCAAGCGTGGAGGAACAAGGGAGAAGCTGCGGACAAGACCCAGCTCTTGAACGTCCGGATAGTCTCGGACGACCGACGCGCCTCGGTCATCCGACGCCTGGAGACCGACCAGCCCGAAGGCCACCACGACATTCCATCGCCCGGACGACCGACACCGGCCGGACGACCGACACGCTCCAGCGCCCGGACGACCAAGCCAGCCCGGGAATCCGACGCCAGCTACCCCGAGCTGAATCCTCGGAAATCCGAAGACATCCGGACGACCGGGCCTCGGACGTCCGACGCGTCCCAGAAATCCGAGAACCCCGTTCCAGAGCTGAAACCTCGGACGACCGGCCACCTCCGGACTTCCGGATCGCCGTGAAGCCTCGGACGTCCGACAGCGTCCGGACGTCCGGACCCTGTCTGTGCACGGACCCGCGGGCTGTGCACCGTCCGATACCAAAACGAGGGATCGAACACCGCATCGACCTCATCCCCGGAGCACCGCTTCCTAACAAGGCTCCCTACCGCGTCAACCCCGAAGAAACGAAGGAAATACAAAGGCAAGTCCAAAAACTCCTAGATAAAGGGCATGTACGTGAGAGTTTGAGTCCTTGTGCGGTTCCGGTAATACTAGTGCCTAAGCAAGATGGTAGTATGCGCATGTGTTCCGATTGCCGTCCTATCAATGCTATCACCATTCGATACCGTCATTCCATTCCTCGCTTAGATGGTATGCTAGATGAACTTAGTGGTGCCACTATATTTTCTAAGATTGACTTAAAAAGTGGTTACTACCAAATTCGCATACAAGAGGGTGACGAGTGGAAAACTGCTTTTAAGACAAAATTTGGTCTCTATGAATGGTTGGTTATGCCCATGGGCTTATCCGAAGCACCGGGTACGTTCATGCGTGTTATGCACTATGTTTTGCGACCCCTCCTAGGATATTGTGTCGTCGTCTATTTTGATGATATTCTTGTCTTTAGCAAGTCTCTTGAGGAGCATGCTACACATGTTCGTGATGTTTTGCAAATCCTTAGGAAAGAGCAACTCTATGCAAACATGGACAAATGCACGTTTGGTTTTGAGAAGGTAGTTTTCCTAGGTTTTGTCGTATCCTCCAAGGGCGTTCATGTAGATGAAACTAAGATTGATGCTATTAAAACTTGGCCCACACCAACGAATTTGCAACAAGTGCGTAGTTTCCTAGGACTAGCCGGTTTCTATCGCCGTTTTGTCAAAGACTTTAGCACTATTGCATCACCACTTCATGCTTTGAGCAAGAAGAATGCACCATTTATATGGGGTCCTTCCCAAGACACCACTTTCCATGAACTTAAAAAATTGCTCACTCATGCACCTTTGCTTGCTTTGCCCAACTTTGATAAAACATTCGAAGTGCATTGTGATGCTAGTGGTAACGGAATAGGTGGTGTGCTTATGCAAGAGAAGCGGCCTATCGCGTACTTTAGCGAGAAACTATCCGGCGCTCAACTTAACTACCCCATGTATGACAAAGAATTATATGCTTTGGTGAGAGTTTTACATGTGTGGCAACACTATTTGCGACCTCATGAGTTTGTTATTCATACCGACCATGAAACGCTCAAGTACTTAAAGGGTCAAACCAAGTTGAACCAACGCCATGCTAAATGGAGTGAATTTATTGAGTCCTTCCCTTATGTCATCAAATTTATTAAGGGTAAGGAAAACATTGTGACGGATGCCCTTTCCCGCAAAATGCATGCTAGTTACTCACCTTGAATTGAATGTTGTTGGTTTTGAGCACATCAAAGACTTGTATGAGCATGATTCTTATTTTGCTAATCCTTACGCTATGTGCCAAGTGAAAACTTGTTGGGAGAACTATTATATGAAAGATGGCTATCTTGTGCGTGCTAACAAACTTTGTATACCCGAGTCTTCTCTCCGTTTGTTGCTTTTGCAAGAGGCTCGCGGTGGAGGACTTATGGGTCATTTCGGACGTGACAAGACGTATGCCACGCTATCCAACAAGTATTTTTGGCCCAAGATGTTTTGTGATGTTGCACGCTTCACCAACCGATGCTCGACATGCCGCAAAGCTAAGTCCAAAGCTCAATCCCATGGTCTTTATATGCCCCTACCTATACCTTTCCAACCTTGGGAAGACATTAGTATGGATTTTGTGCTTGGTTTGCCACGAACAAAAAATGGCCATGATTCCGTTTTTGTCGTTGTGGACCGCTTCTCCAAGATGGCTCATTTCATTCCATGTCACAAGATAGACGATGCTTCACATATTGCCAATCTCTTTTGTAGGGACATCTTGCGACTACATGGCGTCCCCAAGACCATTGTCTCGGATCGCAACGTCAAGTTCCTAAGCTACTTTTGGAAGACCCTATGCGCCAAGCTCAGAATCAAGCTTCTTTTCTCTTCGGCATACCATCCTCAAACCGATGGACAAACAGAGGTGACGAACCGGACGCTATCTACTCTACTCCGCGTGTTGATCAAGAAGAACATCAAGGAATGGGAAGAATGCCTCCCCATCGCCGAGTACGCCTACAATCGCGCAAGTCACTCCACCACCAGCAAGTCTCCTTTCGAAGTGGTCTACGGCTTCAACCTGTTGTCCCCATTGGACATCCTTCCTCTACCACTCCAAGAGCGCGTCAACATGGACGCAAGTGCAAGGGCAAGCTACATCAAGAAAATGCATGAAGATACAAGGCGCACTATTGAACGTCAAGTGGAATGCGTCACCAACAAGCGCAACCTCAACAAGCACCCCATGGTGTTCAAGCCCGGTGATCTTGTGTGGCTACACCTACGCAAGGACCGCTTCCCCAACGAACGCAAGTCCAAGCTACTCCCTCGAGCCGACGGCCCCTTCAAGGTGTTGGCCCGCTACAACAACAATACCTACAAGATCGACATCCCCCGCGATAAGTACAATGTGAGTGACACCTTCAATGTCACAGATCTATCCCCTTTTCATGGTGATGAAGATCTTGATCCGAGGACGGATCTTCCCCAAGGGGGGGGGGAGATGATGCGGAGCTTCCCTCCATCATCCCCATGAAGTCTACACCATCAAGTGGTCCCATGACAAGAGCCCATGCACGCGCTATGGAAGCCGAGGTGACATCTCTCCTTGCTCAACCACCGTTTGATCCACTTGAGACATGGTCACTACCTCAGACGGAAGTCCTCTATATACTCAGGTGCTCGGACGTGAGACATGCAAGCGGACACGAAGGACGTCAAGCGTGGAGGAACAAGGGAGGAGTTGCGGACAAGACCCAGCTCTCGGACGACCGACGCGCCTCGGACGTCCGACGCCTCGAGACCGGCCAGCCCGAAGGCCACCAGGACACTCCAGCGCCCGGACGACTGGCACCGGCCGGACGACCGACATGCTCCAGCACCCGGATGACCGAGCCAACCCGGGAATCCTCGGAAATCCGAAGACATCCGGACGACCGGGCCTTGGACGTCCGACGCGTTCCGGAAATCCGAGAACCCCGTTCTAGACCCGAAACCTCGGACGACCGACCACCTCCGGACGTCCTGACCGCCATGAAGCCTCGGACGTCCAACAGCGTCCGGACGTCCCGACCCTGTCTGTGCACCGACCCGCAGGCTATGGCCCATGTACCCCTTCCTTTCGCCTAGGACTATATAAACTCCTCTTTCCCCTCTTTCTAGGGCTAGCTATTGTTTGGCAAAAGATTTTGTTGAGCATAGCTCCATCACTTCCTTCTCCCTAGGAGATTACCCTCTGTTGAGAGAAGATCCAAGCGATGCCAAGGCCCCTCTAAGGGAAGATCCCCTTGGGATTCAAGACCTCCTCCTCCGGAGCGAGAAGACTATTGTTACTTGTATCCTTCTGTTGACTGTGGACCGTGATACTCGTGTACTCGTGTGATTCTAGTGGATGTGTAATCGAAGGTTGTCCTTGAGTGTTTGATTTTCCTCATGTGTTTCTCTTGCTTTCTTCCTGTTCCTCGTGAGATCCCCTCCAATTCGTGAAAGATCGAAGCACATGGGTGTATCCCGTATCACACACTCTGATTTTTTTTTGGGCGCCTCTTTTTTTTTGCGCTCTTTTTTTTTGCTCAGAAACTCACTATAATGGCGAGTGTCTCAAAACTCTTCCCGAGACGTATAAACAGGATAGGCAGAAGAAAAAATTGACAATTTTTTTTTCGGGAGCGATTCGGGGCTGCGACGACCAAAAATTTCGACAAAAATCACTATGATGACGAGTATCTCAAAACGCTTCGAAAAGCCTAAAAATAGGATAGGGAAAAAATATTTTCACCCGCCGAAATTTTGGCCTAAAAAGTGCTTTGAAAACTGTGCCATACTTTTTTCGAGACCTACTCAGTCAAGGAAACACGAAAATAAAATCAAACGGATCTCGAAATCAAACCTAATATGGGATGGACTCGGATTGGTGGTGGATATGTGGTGGTATATATGTATACGGATTAATGGCAGATATATGGTGGTGGTATATATGGCAGCGGCGATGATGGAAGCGTGGTGGTGGTATATGGCAGTGGCGATGATGGAAGCATGGTGGTGGTATATGGCAGCGGCGATGAAGATGATGCGGTGGCGGCGTGACAAACTGTGAACAGAACTCGAAACTCTAAAGAACAAGACGCTAAGACCAGCAACTTGACACGACAATGCAACCGCAAATTCAACAATGCAAATACCAAAAAGAAAATTGCAAAGGCTCAGATTGGTTCGGATATGATGATCTAACCCTAATTTTTTTTGGCTTTTTCGTGGACTGTAGGTATGAAGAACAGATGCAATCTAAACTACGAAAAACTGGAAAATCTCACCGAGCAACCTGGAAATCTGATACCACTTGATAGAGGCGAAGTTGTACCTGTCTTTCGATGAGATGTGGCAATCGTTTATGGTAGAGTCGACTTTGACGATCCGACTACGAACGTGCAAGGACGTCGCGCCTTAGCAATCGCTAAACCAACTCCGAGAGGTTATTGACCACGCCGGAGCACTATCAACCTGACCACGAGGGTCTGTTTCCTACGCGCAAACGAAGAACAAGCAAGAAACTAAGATTGCAATCTGGATATTGCGAATATAAGAGGAAAGCTTTATTGATGAAGTGGGGTTCTGTGACGCCTTCGTCTGGTCGTGGAGCATAAACGAAGGACGCGAAGTTGCAGCTATGGCGAACTTGTAATCTAAACAAAACCCAAGTCTAAACGGCGCCCTAAGGGCTGTATATATGGGGGAATAATGGGGGAATTTCGTGACCCCTTGGAGGAGGGGTCCGAAACCAACCCTAACTCCGTTTCCCCACACATACGAACTCTAAAAACAGCCTAATAAGCGGTATTTCGAAATTACATGGGACTGGCCCAAAAATAAGGTGACGCGGCACCTATATTAGCCTATGGGCAAAATTTATGAAGTGTCATCTTGTATATTTCGTCCAAGCCTTCATACTCTCCTTATGGTGGCTTCAAAGTGCGAAAATCACCACTGGAAACTCCATTGTTCCTTCCCGCGTGCGCACCTTCTTCTCCATGCTTGATCCCGCTCCAACGGCCATCCTTCTTGTCCATGCTAGGTCCTTCATTCATAAGTAAAACAAAAGTATCTAATTTAGGCAGCATCATATGTTCATGAACATTAGAAGGACTTTCCAGGAAACGAAAGTACCTGATAATTTAGTTGGTGTGCGCGGGCTCTAGTAACTGGTCCAATATGTGTAGCTGGTGGGGATGTGGGTGTAACATTAGTAGGGATGTCCTCATCACATCCTCTATGGATCTTCTCCGGTGGAGGTCTCGATCTCCGTGGGAGAGGTAGAGGAATGAGCAAAGCTCAACTATGAATGAGCTATCATTTTGCTAACCCTAGAAATGAGGAGGGGGTGGAGTATATATAGTGCTAGCCACGAAGGGGTAAGTGAGAGGGAAGTACATGGTCCTCGGGCCCGTCACGCGCACAGGCATGGCCGGATGATCCGGACCGGGGTCCGGATGATCCGAACGGGGGTCCGAACGATCCGGCTTCGACGTACTCCTGGCCGGTTCTGTTTCGAATTAGCTGGACGATCTGGGTCGGGGGTTGGATGATCTGGGCTTCTTTCGGATGATCCGGGCACCGGTCCGGATGATCCGGCTTCGCGTAGAAGCTACGGGTATTCTTGGTGGCCGTAGCCGGATGATCCGGATGGAGGTCCGGATGATCCGGGCGTCGTTCGGATCGTCCGGGAGGTCGTCCGGACGTCTGGACTTATTCTTCCCTGCGATTCCTTCTTCTCTTACATGCGTCCCTCGCGGATGGTGTAGTCGTACGTAGGCGCTCGCACTCCTCCTCGTCATCCGTGAAGCTCCGACAATACCTATGCATGCACATGAGAGGAGTGTCAAGTAGTATACCATCCTCGAAGGGGTCAAGCGAACACGTGTAAAGGAGATGATTCACCTTTATGTATGTGAAGTAGATATCGCACATGTCACTTGCCAAAGGGACTCTTTCCATGGTGATGTCCATAGGATGCTCCGCATCATCCCCTCCCCCTGGGGAAAGATCCGTCCTCAGATCAAGATCCAAATCACCATGGGAAGGAGATGGTGTTGTCGTGTAGGAGTGGACGATCGCCAAGCTCTCATCATCATCAAGCTCTAAAGGGGCACTCTCCAATGTCGCACCGTCTAGTAATTCCTTCAAAAGGAGCAAATACGACAAACACTTGGAAAAACAAATGTGGTTAGCGTTAGTGCAAAACCAAACATTCAAGTGGTGAATCACCGCACAAGTGTTGTCATCATGCATAACATATGGCATGACAAGGGATTGTGTCATGGCATGTAAGCATACAAATTGAGCACAAGCAATGCTATCATGGAAACAAGGATGCCTAGGTGAGGTAGGGATGCCAATATGTGTGACAATATAACAAGCATGTACCTCAAGGTCATAGCACGCATGCACAAAGCAATCAACAAAAGGTCTATTGATGCGGAGCATCCTACGGACATCACCATGGCAAGAGTCCGTTTGGCAAGTGACACGTGCGACATCAACTCCACATACACAAAGGTGAATCATCTCCTTTACACGTGTTCACTTGACCCCTTCGAGGATGGTATACTACTTGACATTCCTCTCGTGTGCATGCATAGGTATTGTCGGAGCTTCACAGACGACGACGAGGAGTGCCGGCACCAACGTACAACTACACCATCCGCGAGGCAAGCTTGGAAGAGGAGACGAAGTCTACAGCGGCCAGACGACCGACAACCTCCGGACTTCCGACACTCTACAACGGCCGGACGACCGACGCCTTCCGGACGTCCGACAGACTCCAGCGCCCGGACGTCCGAGCCCATCCAGAAATCCGGCGCCAAGTCACCCGCGCCAAAATGACGGAAGTCCGAAGACCTCCAGACGACCGAGCCACGGACGTCCGACACACTCCGAACGTCTTGACCCTCCTGAGCCTCCGGACGACCGACGTCCTCCGGACGTCCGACACCTGCCTGTGTGCAGCCGCGGGCCTTGGGCCTTGTATCTGTCCCTCACTTACCCCTTCGTGGCTAAGACTATATATACTCTTCCCCCACCTCCTTTCTAGGGTTAGCAAAGTGATAGCTCATTCTTATGAGCTTTGCTCCTTCCTCTACTTCTCTCATGGAGACCGAGGCCTCCACCGGAGAAGATCCCTAGAGGATGTCAAGGCCCCTTCAAGGGACGATCCGTCTACGGATTCAAGGCCCATCTCTCCTAGAGATTTGGATGAACTACCCATGTATCTTTATTTCCGTTATTGTTCTTGGATCTTGATGCACCTCTTGTATTGCTTGTGATTTGAGGAGTACTTGGTGTGGATCTTGTTCAATAGAGTGTTTTCTCTTTGATTCTCTCCAAGTTTTCCCCTCGTGTTCTTCGTGTTCATCGTGTTCTTCCTCAAATCAACCTCCAATTCGTGAAGATCGGGCCACCCTCGGGTTTGCCCCGTATCATATTGGTATCAAGAGCCACGTTGCCACGAATTTGGAGCCCCCCCCCCCACTTTTCTTGCTTTAGTTCGAATTTTTCTTCCCAATTTCGAAAATACCCAACAAAAAGAGCCCCAAAAAAATTTCTTGTGATTTGTTGTTCTAGTGAGTTTTTGTTGATTTTAATCCGTGGATCTAGTGTTTGGCAAGTGGATCTACTTCCCTTGGCGTTCCCTAGCCCCAATTTTTCTTTTTCCCCTTCAATTTCGAGCCCAAAATCATCAATTTCCGCCCAAAATCGCGTCCCGGATCTGAAATCCCGAGCTGACCCACACCCTACAGACGTCCGGCCCTCCACGGACGTCCGGAGCCGTCCGAAGCACCGGACGTCTGACCATTTCCGGACGTCCGGAACCCCTAAACAGACCCAAAATCATGGATTTCCGGACCTTCCGGACGTCGAGCCCCGATCGTCCGTCTCTTTCCGGACGTCCGTATCCTGTAGAAACTGACATCTTGATTCTTGTTTCGGCCATAACTAATTCATCTGAACTCCGATTTGGGTGTTCTTTAGCTCGTTTTGTAGCTATTGACATCCACCATCCCACAAAATTAGTTCCACCATCATTTGACACCATCATATGTTTCAAATTTTGGCAAGTTTGCCTAGGCCCTCCACCATATCATCCGCAATACGACCATAGACTTCCGCAACCTAACCCATTTTGGTTACCATTGCATTTGTGGCTGCTTGAGTTGTGATTTGAGTCTCCTAAGGTGTTTCGGCTACTTAGGGACGGTTACTTCTTCTTCAACCACCGGTGACTTGTATCGGTCCATCATCCACATCGACCACCGACGATCGACATCGACGACGACCATCCATCCTTTGAGACCATCTTCAACCGGAAGCAAAGCCGGTTTACCCCGACTTCGTGAAAGGTTAAGTGTGACGAAGGTATACATTCCATCATACACTTTTCCTTCCTTGCCATTACATCTTGATAGCCCCACCATATTTGCGAATACCTTCATACCTATTGAGACTAGCTATCTGAGTATTGCCGGGCTTCGCGAAAACTTGTGCACCATAGTGATACCATATCATATTGTTGCATCATTGGAAATATCATATAGTGCAATTGCTTGCTCCCGTGCATATCTTGTGATACTTGTCTCATATATTTGGTTGAGGCTCAATAAGAATAGATGAAAGGAAGAGAAGAGTCAAAAAAGAAAAGAAAAAAAAAGCTTCTAAGCAAGAAAGAAAGATCAAAAGCTTATAAGCATAGAGTTGAGCATGAAAAGATATACTTGTGCATGAGGATACATGGAATAGGAAACGTTTTGCTTGCATGAATAGGATTGGTGCCAAGTGGTGAATCGTGCCCAAACGTGCAATCAAGCTAGCGTCTCTCCTTCTGTTTGTGCAACAAGAGCTTAGTCTTCGTTAGGCAATTTTGTATTGCTCATCCCTATAGTTGCACAAGCCCCATTATCCCACCGCGTGTGTTTCTTTATTGCCTTCCTCTATATTTGTGATCATCTTGCTTTGCATTTCGAGTCCTTTGGATTTATTTCAACTTTTATAATATCTTGGACTTAAATTTGCATGAATTTGTGCCACTAACCCTACCGAGCTCCACTATAAGCCATTTGTGTAGGTTGTGAGAATTGGACAAGGTTTTTCACCAAGTGCACACTTTTCCTTGCTTACATTGTGGTCTTTTGAGATCCGTCCACAACTTCGGAAAGAGGTAACTTTGGTATGTTCATTCCATCTCGTTCTCACGCCTTCTCGAGTGCTTCCATGGATAGGGACGGCACATCTCCTTCGGTCTACAACAACAATGACGAGTTCGATGCCATGAAGAAAACGATCGACGCCAAGATGGATGCTCATTTGGAGGAGCTCAAGGCCCTCATCAAGAACCGCACGAGATCTTCATCATCTTCGAGAAGACGCTCAAGTGCACATGCTTACGAGCTACCATCTCCGGCAAGATTAAACCGGCATCGACACCATCAACGACATGAAGAAATAACGACGCCAACATCAAGGCGTCCAACAAAGAACAAGTGTGAAGGTCACGAGCTCAACACCAACCACCGCTCGATGACTTCACCAACTACCTTGGCATCTTCGCCAAGCGACTTCAAGGCATCTTCGCCTTTGGATGTGCGGCATCTTCGCCGACAAGCACTTCAAGAGAAGCTCCCCAAGCTCAAGTTCGCGACTTCCACGAGCTACTACGACCTCGACATCGACCACAAGATTCCCTTCTATGGGAGTCAAGACCCCGAGGAGTATCTCGTGTGGGAGCGCAAGATGGTCACATACCTCAAGCTACTTCAAGTCCCTTCCGAAGATCAAGTGAAGTGCGCCACAAGAAACTTCCATGAGTATGTGTCGACATGGTGGCTTCACACATCTTCGACGAGCTTCGACATGAGTTGGTCCAAGTTGAAGAAAGCATTGCGGCGAGAGTTTGTGCCTTATACATATACGGAACATCTTCAACGCCAATTGCAGAACACCAAACAAGGATCCAAGTCCCTCGATGAGTACTTCATGAAGATGAAGAAAGCCTTGCGACGAGCCGGTGTGGACGACCCCATTTGGATGAAGTTCCACTTCATGATGGGATTGAACAACGACATCGCCAAGACTATCTTCCACAACAACTACGAGTCTCTCAAAGACCTCTACATTGGTGCTCTCATGGCGGAACATGAACTCAAGACCAAGGCTAGTCGACCCCGAGCACACTTCGCAACGACCAAGCTCCACGACGACGAGCATGAGGATGGTACCACCAAGATGTCCAAGCCCGACGAGCTCCAAGACGACACTCCCAAGTCCGACTTCACCGCCATCCCTCTTTGTGGCATTGACGATGCCGATTCTACCACGACTCTTTTTGAAGACGGTGCGGCGACGACCACGACTACGGAGCCACTCAAGGAACATGCTTTGAAGGAGAGCGACAAGGTGGCGAGTAAGGATGACGCTTCCATCTTTGGAGGCGAGAGTGATGTTGAGCCATCTTCGGCCTTCATCCACGGCGACGATGACGAGATGGTTGAGCATGGGATTTTCCCTTCAACCACGGCGACGTTTGGTGATGAGTTGAGAGACTTATGCCACCATATTGAGAGTGAGAGTGACTTCACCACTAGCTCCATATATGATGAGTTGCCTCAATTCCTAGGTGAGGAGAGCCACAAACCCCACCACTTGAGTGAGATGAGTGACTCCACCATATGTGAGTTTGAGTGCACCTACCTTGAGGGAGTGTGTGAGCCACCACATAGAGAGAGTGAGTGATAGGGCATGTGAGGCCATTTTTATTTCTAACAACTTAACCTCTACCTCTATTGTGTCTTCTCCTTTGGTGCTAGGTCCCATACACGATGACGTGTCGATCCTTGACGACTTCGTCCTCACCTTGGACAAGACGATGGCCATGGTGGTATATGAAGCACCCCCCACATGGTACCATCACGATGAAGATGACCACAAGTTGGTTTATGCAACCTCACCTACACCACATGAGTGGAATGAAAAAGGTAACATAGGTGAAGGTGATGCTCTTGTCCCACTAGTGGACTTTGAGTGCTTGCATGTTGATGATCCACCTATTGCCATGCTTCATGATTATGCGACTTCCCTCATGTGATGAATTGCCCATTTATGATGTGTTTGACGAATCTCATGTGGAGTCTATTAATTGTGATGCCATGTTGCATAGGATACATTGTGAGAATTCTATAGGTCACATCATGTTTGACAATCCACTTGATTTGTCATATGATATGCATGAGATCACCCATATTGCATCTTTACAATCTCATCGTAGTAACTATGCATATGCTATTAAAATAAATCCAATTTGCACATATGGCATACTTGACAAACCCATGGTTATTGGCATTTGCTTTTCTTGTGATGATCTTGCCATGCTCCCTTTGCATCACTTGCGCAATTATTCACTATTGCCATGCCATGACCACCATGCTTTGGATATGCATTGTTTTGAATATTATCCATATTCTCCTTGTTATGCTACCTCTATTGCACATGAGGAGACCCCCATAGTTTCCGCATATCTATTAGGAGATTTTTGATCCATCCTACACTTTGCATGGTCCCCACTATTGTGTGCACATTATGCTTGCCATTGATATGAATGATATACTTGTGCCACATACTTGCTACAATTTGCGTCCCAATCATGTTGAGCATAATAACTACCATTGCATGATGGATGACGTATTCATATACCATGCCTCAAATTTCTTTGAGCATTGTTTTTCTTGTGCTAACTCACACGTGCACATACACATCATGATGGATGATGTGTACATTTACCACGCACACACCTTGTTTCGTGTGTCTTCTTTTTGTGTAGGTACACATGATTCTTCATCAACTTCGCAAGCGCACGAGTTGACGAAACGAGCTCTAGAGAGCAACGAAGACGTGCGCCACTATGGAGTGCTTACCCTCCAACCACCCTCTTTGCGCAAATACTTCGCGCATTTCTTCTACATGGCTCTCACATGGCTATGGATTATTTCCCATTACACTTATTATGCCCATATTGCCATGTTCACTTTGCATGATATGTTCATTTCTATGCCTTTGCCATGCATTTGTGACCCATGCCTTGCATATCACGTGTCACTTCATTATCATATTTGTATGTGTATTTGCAAGCGTGGTGGAGGATTTACTTGCTATTGCCATGTTTACTTTGTGACCCATGTCTATGATGATACTTTGCTCTTGCTTCGTGCTCGCGATGTGTCATGTGCATTATTTATGTCCACTATTTGCTCATATGACATGATTGCCATGATTTCCTCTAGTATGTTGCATCTTCGTACTACTAGTTTGCACGACATGGTTACTATGCTTGCTTATGTTGCATCACCGATGTGCTCCTTTTATGCGGTCGATGACAACCATTGCCATGCTTCGCACATGATTGATATTGCTTGTTGTCATATGTCTCCATTTGTTGCCTCTCTCATGCTTGCTTTGCCATGTATTGGGTGCAACCATGCTATTAATTTTGCTAATGAGATTGCCCCCATAGCTTTCTCTCATATTGTTGGAGCTTTTAACAGCTTTCATGTGAAGCATGCTTGCCTTCCTTCCTTGCACCATATGCCTAGTGCCATGCATATCGACATTGTTGCATCATATTATTCATGCACTTGTCATTCTATTGGTTATGTGCAAGAGGAGAGAAACATCATGATGGATGATGTGTTTGTCTACCATGCACATACATTGTTTCCTTTGTTGTGTGCATGTGTAGGATACTTCGACTACATGTCAACTTCCACTTCACGTGAGTTGACGATTCGAGCTCTTGAGAGCGAACCATGCTACACCAACGCGATTCTACATCGCAATTCCTTGCGCATCGACATTGTGAAGGACGCACAAGGACAAGTTTTCAAGGTGACATCCTTCTTGAGCATGGATATTGTGGATCATCATACTTGTGTTGCTTGTATCATGACACATATTGGTCATCTTGGACCAATTACTTGCACACATGTTAGAAATATTTCTTTCAATCCTGATTACCATCGTTCCATGCCTCATGACATATATGCCTTGTATGTTGCATCCAACTTGTGGATTGATTTCTCCTATCATATGTTTGGTTGCAACAATATCATTTCTTCACATATGCCATGCTCAATTGCTTGCTATGACCTTGAGGTAGATGCTTGTCCTATTGTCATACATTTTAGCATCCCTACCTCAACTTTGCATACTTGTTCCCATGATGACTTCGCTTGTGCGCAAATTATATGCATACATGTCATGACACAATCCCTTGTCACACCATATCATATGCATGATGACAACACTTGTTCGGTGATTCACCACTTGAATGCTTGGTTTTGCACTAACGCTAACCACATTTGTTTTTCCAAGTGTTTGTCGTGTTTACTTCTTTTGAAGGAATTACTAGTTGGTGCGACATTGGAGAGTGCCCATTTCGAGCTTGATGATGATGAGTGCTTGGTGATCGTCCACTTCCACACGGCGACGCCATCTCTTTCCCATGGTGACTTGGATTTTGATCCGAGGACGGATCTTTCCCAAGGGGGAGGGGATGATGCGGAGCATCCTACGGACATCACCATGGCAAGAGTCCGTTTGGCAAGTGACACGTGCGACATCAACTCCACATACATAAAGGTGAATCATCTCCTTTACACATGTTCACTTGACACCTTCGAGGATGGTATACTACTTGACACTCCTCTCGTGTGCATGCATAGGTATTGTCGGAGCTTCACAGACAACGAGGAGGAGTGCCGGCACCAACGTACAACTACACCATCCGCGAGGGAAGCTTGGAAGAGGAGACGGAAGAAGACGGAGCTGCGAAGTCTACAGTGGCCGGACGACCGACAACCTCCGGACGTCCGACACTCTACAACGGCCGGACGACCGACGCCTTCCGGACGTCCGACAGACTCCAGCGCCCGGACGTCCGAGCCCATCCAGAAATCCGGCGCCAAGTCACCCGCGCCAAAATGACGGAAGTCCGAAGACCTCCGGACGACCGAGCCACGAACGTCCGACACGCTCCGGACGTCCGGACCCTCCCGAGCCTCCGGACGACTGACGTCCTCCAGACGTCCGACACCTGCTTGTGTGCAGCCGCGGGCCTTGGGCCTTGTATCTGTCCCTCACTTACCCCTTCGTGGCTAAGACTATATATACTCTTCCCCCACCTCATTTCTAGGGTTAGCAAAGTAATAGCTCATTCTTAGATGAGCTTTGCTCCTTCCTCTACTTCTCTCATGGAGACCGAGGCCTCCACCGGAGAAGATCCCTAGAGAATTTAAGGCCCCTTCAAGGGAAGATCCGTCTACGGATTCAAGGCCCATCTCTCCTAGAGATTTGGATGAACTACACATGTATCTTTATTTCCGTTGTTGTTCTTGGATCTTGATGCACCTCTTGTATTGCTTGTGATTTGAGGAGTACTTGGTGTGGATCTTGTCCAATAGAGTGTTTTCCCTTTGATTCTCTCCAAGTTTTCCCCTCGTGTTCTTCGTGTTCATCGAGTTCTTCCTCAAATCAACCTCCAATTCGTGAAGATCGGGCCACCCTCGGGTTTGCCCCGTATCATCTATGGTATGCATAGGAATCATTCACAACACCAAGTAATATGAAGTGTCTAAACACAGGGGTCAAGCCAAAGTGCAAGGCGATCCAAGCATAATGTGCATATGGTGTAGTGAAGATAGTGTGGCACTCAACACAATATAAAGAGCAATTGTTCATCATGTGTGAGGCAATCAAGTCAAGCATGTAGCAAGCAATGTGGCATGGCAAATGTGAAGAATGGACATTGTTGCAACCAAGCATATGATAAGAGCAAACAATCCACAAGTTGGATGCAACACACAAGGCATATATGTCATGAGGCATGGAACGATGTCAATCATGAGTGAAAGCAATATCTCTAACATGTGTGCAAGCGGTCCAAGATGACCAATATATGTCATGGTACAAGCAACACAAGTAGGAGGAGCCAGAATATCCATGCTGATACGGGGCACGCCCATGTGCGTCGATCTTTCACGAATTGGAGGGGATCTCACGAAGAACACGAAGAACACGAGAGAGATACGAGAAGAAAATCAAACACTGAAGAACAACCTTCGATCACACATCCACTAGAATCACACGAGTACACGAGTAGCACGATCCACAATCAACAAAAGGATACAAGTAACGATAGTCTTCTCGCTCCGGAGGAGGAGGTCTTGAATCCCGTGGGATCTTCCCTTAGAGGGGCCTTGGCATCGCTTGGATTTTCTCTTAACGGAGGGTAATCTCCTAGGGAGAAGTAAGTGATGGAGCTATGCTCAACAAAGTCTATGCCAAACAATAGCTAACCCTAATACGAAGCTAGGAGGGGAGTACTTATAGTCTGAGACGAAGGGGTAAGTGGGAGAGGTACATGGGCCTCGGGCCCGAGTGGCAACGTTTTGTGAAGGCCGGAAGTTCCGGGCTAGGCTGGAAGTTCCGGGCGCCGGAAGTTCCGGGCTGGTTCCGAGCCGGTTCCGGGCTTTCCCGAGTGTTGGCGGAGGCTGGCTTCCGGAGGGGCCGGAAGTTCCGGGCCGGCAGAAAGTTCCGAGGCCTGGAGGTTCCGGGCGAGGGTCTGGGATGGTTCCGGGCTATCTAGAGAGTTTGCACCTCTGGATCTTGTCCTGGGTCGTCGGAGGGCCAGAAGTTCCTGGCAGGCCGGAAGTTCCGGGCTGTCCAGAGACTTGCCCTTGGTGCTAGCTCCTTCTCCTCCTCGGCCTTGGTCTTGGGGCTGCTTCCTTGGTCCTTCGCGGTCGTCTTCCTCGTACCTAAGGATACACAGGATTTCATTGTGAGGTAGCATCCAAGTTCCTTTGCCATCGAAGTCATACTCGAAGAGGAGTGAGTTCACCTTAGCTCCAATGTCGCGTGCGCATGCTCGTGTCATAGGGCCACTTGGGGGCTGGCTTGATGGTGTAGTCTTCATGGGGATGATGGTGGGATGCTCCGCATCATCTCCCCCCCCCCCCTTGGGGAAGATCCGTCCTCAGATCATGATCTTCATCACCATGAAAAGGGGATAGATCCGTGACGTTGAAGGTGTCACTCACGTTGTACTTGTCGCGCGGGATGTCGATCTTGTAGGCATTGTTGTTGTAGCGTGCCAACACCTTGAAGGGACCGTCGGCTCGAGGAAGTAGCTTTGACTTGTGTTCGTTGGGGAAGCGGTCCTTGCGAACATGTAGCCACACAAGATCACCGGGCTTGAACACCATGGGGTGCTTGTTGAGGTTGCGCTTGTTGGTGATGCGTTCCACTTGACGTTCAATCGTGCGCCTTGTATCTTCATGCATCCTCTTGATGTAGCTTGCCCTTGCACTTGCGTCCATGTTGACGCACTCTTGGAGTGGTAGAGGTAGGATGTCCAATGGGGACAATGGATTGAAGCCGTAGACCACTTCGAACGGAGACTTGCTGGTGGTGGAGTGACTTGCGCGATTGTAAGCGTACTCGGCAATGGGGAGGCAATCTTCCCATTCCTTGATGTTCTTCTTGATCAGCACGCGAAGTAGAGTCGATAGCATCCGGTTCGTCACCTCTGTTTGTCCATCGGTTTGAGGGTGATATGCCGAAGTGAATAGAAGCTTGATTCCGAGCTTGGCGCATAGGGTCTTCCAGAAGTAGCTCAAAAACTTGACGTCGCCATCCGAGACAATGGTCTTGGGGACGCCATGTAGTCGCATGATGTCTCTACAAAAAAGATTTGCAATATGTGAAGCATCGTCTATCTTGTGACATGGAATGAAATGAGCCATCTTAGATAAGCGGTCCACAACGACAAAAATGGAATCATGGCCATTTTTTGTTCGTGGCAAACCGAGCACAAAATCCATACTAATGTCTTCCCAAGGTTGGAAAGGTATAGGGAGAGGCATATAAAGACCATGGGATTGAGCTTTGGACTTAGCTTTGCGGCATGTCGAGCATCGGTTGGTGAAGCGTGCAACATCACGAAACATCTTGGGCCAAAAGTACTTGTTGGATAGCGTGGCATACGTCTTGTCGCGTCCGAAGTGACCCATAAGTCTCCACCGTGAGCCTCTTGCAAAAGCAACAAACGAAGAGAAGACTCGGGTATACAAAGTTTGTTAGCACGCATAAGGTAGCCATCTTTCATATAGTAGTTTTCCGAACAAGTTTTCACTTGGCACATAGCGTACGGATTAGCAAAATAAGCATCATGCTCGTACAAGTCTTTGATGTGCTCAAAACCAACAACATTCAATTCAAGTTGAGTAACTAGCATGCATTTGCAGGAAAGGGCATCCGCCACAACGTTTTCCTTACCCTTAATGTATTTGATGACATAAGGGAAGGACTCAATGAATTCACTCCATTTAGCATGCCGTTTGATCAACTTGGTTTGACCCTTTAAGTACTTGAGTGTTTCATGGTCGGTATGAATAACAAACTCATGAGGTCTCAAATAATGCTCCCAAACATGTAAAACTCGCACCAAAGCATATAATTCTTTGTCATAGATGGGGTAGTTAAGTTGAGCGCCGGATAGTTTCTCGCTAAAGTACGCAATAGGACGTTTCTCTTGCATAAGCACACCACCTATTCCATTACCACTAGCATCACAATGCACTTCAAATGTCTTATCAAAGTTGGGCAAAGCAAGCAAAGGTGCATGAGTTAGCAAATTTTTAAGTTCATGGAATGCGGTGTCTTGGGTAGGACCCCAAATGAATGGTGCATTCTTCTTGCTCAAAGCATGGAGAGGAGATGCAATAGTGCTAAAGTCTTTGACAAAACGACGATAGAAACCGGCTAGTCCTAGGAAGCTACGCACTTGTTGCAAATTCGTTGGTGTGGGCCAAGTTTTAATAGCATTAATCTTAGTTTCATCTATAGGAATGCCCTTAGAAGATACTACAAAACCTAGGAAAACTACCTTCTCAACACCAAATGTGCATTTCTCCATGTTTGCATAGAGTTGTTGATACGGGGCACGCCCGTGTGCGTCGATCTTTCACGAATTGGAGGTGTATTTGTGAATGAACACGAAGAACACGAAGAACACGAGGGGAAATCACAAGAGAAACACTCAAAACAAGTCCAATCACACATCCACTATGCCCACATCCACACAAGATCCACAAGGGTACATGAACAACAAAGGGAAAGAGGATACATGGTAGAGTTCATCCCAAATCCCATAGGGAGATGAGGCCTTGAATCCACTAGGGATCTTCCCTAGATAGGGGCCTTGACATCCATAAGATCTTCTCACACGTGGAGGTCGCAATTTCCTAGGAGAAGTATATGGAAGGAGCAATGCTCATCTAATCTATGAGCTAAACCATTCCTAACCCTAAAATGGAGGTGGGAGACGAGTATATATAGTCTAGGGCGAAGTGGGGGTGAGAAAGGGGTACATGGGCCTTGGGCCCGAGTGGCTGCCCATACGCAGGCCGGAAGTTCCGGGCTGGGCCGGAGGTTCCGGGCTGGGCCGGAGGTTCCGGGCAGGTTCCGGGGTTTCCAGAGAGTTGGCGCACTTCGGGTCGGCTTCGGTGCGAGCAGGCCGGAAGATCCGGCTGGGCCGGAAGTTCCGGGCGTCGGAAGTTCTGGGGACGGTCCGGGCAGGTTCCGGGCTACCCAGAGAGTTGGCACACTCTCGGCTGTGCTGGGCGCCGGAGGCCGGAAGTTCCGGGACGACCGGACGTTCCGGGGGCCAAAAGTTCCGGGCTGGTGGCCGAAAGTTCCGGGCTTTCCTGAAGCTTCTCCTCGCTTCTTCTTCCTTCTCTTCCAAGCTTCCCTCGCGGATGGTGTAGGCGTACGCTTGCGCTTGCGCTCCTCCTCGTTATCCGTGGTGCTCCGATAATACCTATGCATGCACACGAGAGGAGTGTCAAGTAGTATACCATCCTCGTAGGGGTCAAGTGAACACGTGTAAAGGAGATGATTCACCTTTATGTATGTGAAGTAGGCGTGGCACGTGTCACTTGCCAAACGGACTCTTGTCATGGTGATGTCCGTAGGATGCTCCGCATCATCCCTTCCCCCTTGGGAAAGATCCGTCCTCGGATCAAGACCCAAATCATCGTGAGAAGGAGATGGCGACGCCGTGTAGAGGTGGACGATCACCAAGCACTCATCATCATCAAGCTCTAAAGGGGCACTCTCCAATGTCTCACCGTCTAGGAATTCCTTCAAAAGGAGCAAATACAACAAACACTTGGACAAACAAATGTGGTTAGCATTAGTGCAAAACCAAACATTCAAGTGGTGAATCACCGCACAAGTGTTGTCATCATGCATAACATATGGTGTGACAAGGGATTGTGGCATGGCATGTAAGCATATAAATTGAGCACAAGAAATGCAATCATGGAAACAAGTATGCCAAGGTGAGGTAGGGATGCAAATATGTGTGACAATATAACAAGCATCTACCTCATGGTCATAGCACGCATGCACAAAGCAATCAACAAAAGGTCTATGGTAGGCATAGGAATTACTCACAACACCAAATAAAATGAAGTGTCTAGACACATGGTGCAAGTGCAAGACAATACAAGCATAATGTGCACGTGTAGTGAAGATAGTGTGGCACTCTACACAATAGAAAGAGCAATTGTTCATCATGTGTGAGGCAATCAAGTCAAGCATGTAGCAATCAATGTGGCATGGCAAATGTGAAGAATGGGCATTGTTGCAACCAAGCATATGATAAGAGCAAGTAATCCACAAGTTGGATGTAACACACAAGGCATGGAACGATGGCAATCATGAGTGAAAGCAATATATCTAACATGTGTGCGAGTAAGTGGTCCAAGATGACCAATATATGTCATGGTACAAGCAACACAAGTAGGAGGAGCCACAATATCCATGCTCAAGAAGGATGTCACCTTGAAAACTTGTCCTTGTGCGTCCTTCACAATGCCGAAACACAAACAAGTGTGACGTAGAAGCGCGTCGTTGTCACGTGGCTCGCTCTCAAGAGCTCGAGTCGTCAACTCACGTGAAGTGGAAGTTGACATGTAGTCGAAGTATCCTACACATACACATAACAAAGGAAACAATGTATGTACTGTTGGGGAACGTTGCATTGGAACCAAAAAATTTCCTACGCACACGCAAGATCTATCCATGGTGATGAGCATCTACGAGTGGGAGAGTGGATCTACATACCCTTGTAGATCGCTAAGCGGAAGCGTTAAGAAACGCGGTTGATGTAGTCGAACGTCTTCGCGATCCAAATCGCAAGCCGTCCCGCGATCCCATCACGATCCGTCTCGCGATTCAATCACGGTCCGTCCCGCGGTCCAATCACGATCCTTCCAATCTAGTGCCGAACGGACGGCACCTCCGCGTTCAGCACACATACAGCTCGATGACGATCTCCGCCTTCTTGATCCAGCAAGAGGGAGTGGAGAGGTAGATGAGTTCTCCGGCAAAACGACGGTGTGGTGGCGGTGGTGGTGGCGCTATCCCGGCAGGGCTACGCCTAGCGCTACCGAAACCGCGAACGGAGGAGAAAACGATCTAGGGAGAGAGAGGGGCGCCAAGGGCTTCGTGTGTGCTCTTGGGGCGCCCTCTCCCCTCTATATATAGGTGGAGGGGCGTGGAGATCAGCCCCTCCAAGCCCTAGGGCGCAGCCAAGGGGGAGGAGTTGGACTCCTAGTCCAATTCCCTCCCTTTCCATAAACAGGTGGACTTTCCACCTCTCCCAAGCCACATGGGCCTTGAGGGACTTGTGCGCCTGGCCCAATAAGGCCAGGGCGCCTCCCCTCAGCCCATGCAAACCCTTGGGATGTGGTGGAACCCTTGGTGGACTTCCGGACTATTCCGGAAGTTTCCGGAACCTTCTAGAAGCTTCCCGGTACAATACCGGAAAAAACCCAAAACTTTTCCGGTCGCCAAAATATGACTTCCCATATATAAATCTTTACCTCCGGACCATTCTGAAACTCCTCGTGACGTCCGGGATCTCATCCAGGACTCCGAACAACCTTCGGTCACCAACAAACATAACTCAATAATACCGAAACGTCACCGAACGTTAAGTGTGCAGACCCTGCGGGTTCGAGAACTATGTAGACATGACCGAGACACCTCTACGGTCAATAACCAATAGCGGGACATGGATGCCCATATTGGTTCCTACATATTCTACGAAGATCTTTATCGGTTTAACCTCTATGTCAAGGATTCAGTTAATCCCGTACGATGTTCCCTTTGTTTATCGGTATGTTACTTGCCCGAGATTCGATCGTCGGTATCTCTATACCTAGTTCAATCTCGTTACCGGCAAGTCTCTTTACTCGTTCCGTAATACAAGATCCCGTGGCTAACACTTTAGTCACTTTGCTTGCAAGGCTCATTGTGATGTTGTATTATCGAGTGGGCCCTAAGATACCTCTCCGTCACACGGAGTAACAAATCCCAGTCTTGATCCATGCCAACTCAACAAACACCCTCGAAGATACCTGTAGAGCACCTTTATAGTCACCCAGTTACGTTGCGACGTTTGATACACACAAGGTACTCCTCCGGTGTCAGTGAGTTGCATGATCTCATGGTCATAGGAACATATACTTGACATGGAGAAAACAATAGCAATAAACTGACACGATCATATGCTACGTTTATAATTTGGGTCTTGTCCATCACATCATTCTCCTAACGATGTGATCCCGTTATCAAATGACATCTCATGTCTATGGCTAGGAAACCTTGACCATCTTTGATCAACGAGCTAGTCTATTAGAGACATACTAGGGACACAGTGTTGTCTATGTACCCACACATGTATTTGAGTTTCCAATCAATACAATTATAGCATGGATAATAAACGATTATCATGAACAAGGAAATATAATAATAACCATTTTATTATTGCCTCTAGGGCATATTTCCAACATGTACATGGTAGACAAACACATCATCCATCATGATGGTTCTCTTCTCTTGCACATAACAATTAGAAGAAAAAGTGCATGAATAATATGATGCAACAATGTCTATATTCATGGCACTAGGCATATGGTGCAAAGAAGGAAGGCAAGCATGCTTCACATGAAAGATGTCAAAAGCTCCAATAATATGAGAGAAAGCTATGGGGGCAATCTCATTAGCAAAATTAATAGCATGGTTGCACTCAATTCATGGCAAAGCATCGAGCATGAGAGAGGCAACATGTGGAGACATATGATAACAAGCAATATCAATCATGTGTGAAGCATGGCAATGGTTGTCATCAACCGCATAAAAGGAACACATCGGTGATGCAATATAAGCAAGCATAGTGACCATGTCGTGCAAGCTAGTAGTGCGAAGATGCAACATACTAGAGGAAATCATGGCAATCATGTCATGTGTTCGAATAGTGGACATCAATAATGCACATGACATATCGCGAGCACGAAGCAAGAGCAAAGTATTAACATAGACATGGGTCAACAAGCAAACATGGCAATAGCAATTAATATCTCCACCAAGCTAGCAAATACACATACAAGTCATAGAATCAAGTGTCATGTGAGATGCAAGGCATGGGTCACGATTGCATGGCAAGGACATAGAAATGTGCATATCATGCAAAGTGAACACGGCAGTATGGACATAATAAGTGTAATGAGCAAGAAGCCATAGCCATGTGAGAGCCATGTAGAAGAAATGCGCGAAGTCCTTGCGCGAGGGGAAAGGTTGGAGACACATTCCGGTGAATCCCAAATCATCGGTGCTCTCAAGAGCTCTTTACGTCAACTCATGGGATTGTGAGGTTGACGAGTAATCATGAGTACCTACACACAACAAAGGCAAAGGGAAAATTGTGTGCGCGTGGTATATGTATACATCACCCGTTAGGATGTGCATGTGCTTGTGTTCGTTAGCACGAAATATCCAATGCTCAAATAAGTGAGATGCATGATATAGGAACATGTCATCCATCATGAAAGGTTTGTTGTTATAGATGGTATAATGGAGACTAGAAGCATGTAGTGCATCACTTGGAATATCGAGAGCATTGTTATTCATGTTATACGGATAGTGCACACAATAATTGGGAGCATGCAATGGATGGGATGTAACAAAATCTCCTAACATGTATGAGGAAACTAGTGGGGTCTCCTCATGTGCAATAGTGGAAGCATAATATGGAGAATATGGATAACATCCAAAACAATGCATATCCATAGCTAGGTGGTCATGGCATGTCATATGTGAGCAATTGCGCAAATGATGCAAAGGGAGCATGGCAATATCATCACAAGAAAAGCAAATGCCAATAACCATGGGTTTGTCGTCTATGCCATATGAGCAAATGGGATTAATTTTTATGGTATATGCATAGTCGCTACGGTGAGATTGCAAAGATGCAATATGGGAAATTTCACGCATAGCATATGACAAGTTTAGCGGGTTGTCGAACATGTTGTGACCAATAGAATTTTCACATGATATCCTATGGAGTATAGCATCACAACTAGGCAAGTCAACATGCTCATCATCATATTCATCAAAAATTGGTGGCACATCTAAGCATGAAGAAGACATAGCATGTGGTGTGTCCATAAGGTGATCAACATCATGCAAGCAATCAATGGAAAGATAGTCCAGTAGTGGGACAAGCAAAGAACCTTCACCTATGTTACCTTTAGAGCTCCGCTCATGTGATGTAGGTGAGGCGGGAAGTACCAACTCGTGGTCAACATCATGATGGAACCATGTGGGGGGTTCATCATATTCCACCATGGCCATCGTCTTGTCCAAGGTGAGGACGAAGTCGTCAAGGATCGGCACGTCATCGAATATGGGACCTAGCACCAAAGGAGAAGACACAATAGAGGAAGAGGTTAAGTTGTTATAAATAGAAATGGCCTCACATGCCTCATCAACTACCTCACTCTCTCTATGTGGTGGCTCACACACTCCCTCAAAGTAGGTGCACTCAAACTCACATATGGTGGAGTCACTCATCTCACTCAAGTGGTGGGGTTTGTGGCTCTCCTCACATGGGAATTGCGGCAACTCATCATATATGGAGCTAGTGGTGAAGTCACTCTCACTCTCAATATGGTGGCATAAGTCTCTCAACTCATCACCAAACGCCGCCGTGGTCGAAGGGAAAATCCCATGCTCAACCAACTCATCACCGTCACCGTGGATGAAGGCCCAAGATGGCACATCATCACTCTCGCCTCCAAAGATGGAAGCGTCATCCTTGTTTGCCACCTTGTCGTTCGTCTCCAAAGCATGTTCCTTGAGTGGCTCTGTAGTCGTGGTCGTCGCCGCGCCGTCTTCAAAAAGAGTCGTGGTAGACTGAGCATCGTCAATGCCACAAAAAGGGATGGCGATGAAGTCGGACTTGGGAGCGTCATCTTGGAGCTCGTCGGGCTTGGACATCTTGGTGGTACCATCCTCATGCTCGTCGTCGTGGAGCTTGGCCGTCGCGAAGTGTGCTCGGGGTCGAATAGCCTTGGCCTTGAGTGCTTGTTCCGCCTTGAGAGCACCAACGTAGATGTCGTCGAGAGACTCGTAGTTGTTGTGGAAGATAGTCTTGGCAATGTCGTTGTTCAATCCCATCATGAAGTGGAACTTCATCCAAATGGGGTCGTCTACACCGGCTCGTCGCAAGGCTTTCTTCATCTTCATGAAGTACTCATCGAGGGACTTGGATCTTTGTATGGTGTCCTTCAATTGGCGTTGAAGATGTTCAGTGTATGTAGAAGGCACAAACTCTCGCCGCAACGCTCTCTTCAACTTGGACCAACTCATGTCGAAGCTCGTCGAAAATGTGTGAAGCCACCATGTCGACGCGTCGCCGTGGAAGTTTCTTGTGGCGCACTTCACTTGATCTTCGGAAGTGACTTGAAGTAGCTTGAGGTAGGTGTCCATCTTGCGCTCCCACTCGAGGTACTCTTCGGGGTCATAAGTCCCATAGAATGGAATGTCGAAGTCATAGTAGCTCGTGGAAGTCGTGGTCTTGATCTTGGAGAGCTTATCTTGAGGTGCTTGTCGACGAAGATGCCGCATATCCAAAGGCAAAGATGCCTTGAAGTCGCTTGGCGAAGATGCCAAGGTAGGTGGTGAAGTCATCAAGCGATGGTTGGTGTCGAGCTCGTGACCTTCACACTTGTTCTTTGTTGGATGCCTTGATGTTGGCGTCATTATTTCTTCATGTCGTTGATGTTGCCGATGCCGAGGTGATCTTGCCGGAGATGGTAGCTCGGAAGCATGTGCACTTGAGCGTCTTCTCGAAGATGAGGAAGACCGCTTGCCGGTGTTGATGAGGACCTTGAGCTCCTCCATTTGAGCATCCAACTTGGCGTCGATGGTTTTCTTCATGGCATCAAACTCGTCGTTGTTGTTGTAGACCAAAGAAGATGATGTGCTTTGCCTATCCATCACAAGACTCGAGCAAGGGTGAGTAGGAAATGAGATAAACAATACCAATATACCGTTCCCAAAGTTGAGGATGTACCCCGTTTCACTCAATGTGGAATGAAAGAATAGGGGAATTGGTACCGAACTTGTTCACTCACACCTACAACATAAAGCTTATCGAGTGGCTCGGTTAGGACAAGTGGCACAAAATTCAAGCAATTGTCAATTCAAGATATCGAAAATGTTGAGGAAGATTCAAAAAATTGCAATGCAAAGCAAATAGATCAATAGCTATGGTGGCACTAGGAACACACACACGAATAGATAAATGGGATCCGCGCAACCAAGGAATGAGCACAAAATGTGAGAGACCTGGGAAAAGCTCGTGTTGCACGGATACTAGAAGAGACAATAGCTTGATTGCTCAAATGGGCTAGATACGCGCTTGTGCACCAACCTAAAAGAGTAAACGTGCCGTCTTCAATCCCAAGTATGCTATGTATGTATGATCCAAGAGTATCTACTATGCAAAATGGCTCAATGCTATTGCTATTGCTTATAAGCTCTTTTGTATCTCCTCTTTTGCTTAAAAGCTTTTTCTTTCTCTTTTTCTTTCTATGCTTGATGCTCGAACCAAGATATGAGACAAATATGATGGATATGCAGGGGAGAGACTTATGGCACAATGTAGATAACAAGATATTTGCACGCTAAAACTAGCTATGGGGCATTAGAGTATCACTACGGTGCACAAGTAACGTGGCCCGGCAATTCTCAACTCGCTGGTCTCAATGGGTAAGGTACGCAATAGGCTCGAAGCGATCAATGCAATGGCAAGGATATAGACAATGATGTCGTCGAGATTACCGTCCTTGCTTACGGTTGGGGTGCCAAAAGGCAAAGTGGTCGATGTCGATGTCGAGGCCGTGGCGATAATGAGCGGCGGTGTTGTCGATGTAGAACCTTCCCTAATTAGCCAAAACACCTTAGGAAACAGAAATCGCAACTCAAAATCTCAAACAAAATTGGGTTAGGGTGGCGAAAGAGTATGATGGGAAAACTATGCGGAAGTTACGGTGGTGGCCTAGGCAAAGATGCCAAATATGAAACAATTGATGGAGTCAAATGGTTTTGGAAGTATTTTAGTGGGATGAGGGGGTGTCAATAGCTATCCAACGAGCTAAAGAACGTCAAAATCGGACTCCGGATGAATTAGTTATGGCCAAAACGGTGAAAAGGCTGAAGCTAAAAACTGTGCAATGATTCTGGTTAGGCCGGAAGTTCCGGGGGTCACGGGAAAGTGTGAGGAAACTCTCTGGTTAGGCCGGAAGTTCCGGGTTTTGGCCGGAAGTTCCGGATGATATCGGAAGTTCCGGGGGTCGCGAAAACACTTCCGGGACGAACCCTAAATTCTGGATCTGAGAACGGGGGCGGAAAAACTCGATTTCGTGGGTCAAAATTGATGGGGAAAAAGAAAATTTGGGGGGATTTCGTGGTGGGGAAGCTAGATCTACTTGCCAAACACGAATTCCATGGATCAAAATCAACAAAATCTCACAAGAACCAACAAATTGCAAAAAAATTGGTGAGGCTATTTTTGGTGGGGATTTTCAAATTGGGAGAAAAACACACAAAATTAGGCTAGAAAACGAAGGGGAGGACTCCAAATTCGTGAGAAACGTGGCTCTTGATACCAATATGATACGGGGCACGCCCGTGTGCGTCGATCTTTCACGAATTGGAGGTGGATTTGTGAATGAACACAAAGAACACGAAGAACACGAGGGGAAAATCACAAGAGAAACACTCAAAACAAGTCCAATCACACATCCACTATGCCCGCATCCACACAAGATCCACAAGGGTACATGAACAACAAAGGGAAAGAGGATACATGGTAGAGTTCATCCCAAATCCCATAGGGAGATGAGGCCTTGAATCCACTAGGGATCTTCCCTAGATAGGGGCCTTGACATCCATAAGATCTTCTCACACGTGGAGGTCGCAATCTCCTAGGAGAAGTATATGGAAGGAGCAATGCTCAACTAATCTATGAGCTAAACCATTGCTAACCCTAAAACGGAGGTGGGAGACGAGTATATATAATCTAGGGCGAAGTGGGGGTGAGAAAGGGGTACATGGGCCTCGGGCCCGAGTGGCTGCCCATACGCAGGCCGGAAGTTCCGGGCTGGACCGGAGGTTTCGGGCAGGTTCCGGGGTTTCCAAAGAGTTGGCGCACTTCGGGTCGGCTTCGGTGCGAGCAGGCCGGAAGTTTCGGCTGGGCCGGAAGTTCCGGGCGTCGGAAGTTCCGGGGAAGGTCCGGGCTGGTTCCGGGCTACCCAGAAAGTTGGCACACTCTCGGCTGTGCTGGGCGCCGGAGGCCGGAAGTTTCGGGACGACCGGACGTTCCGGGGGGCGGAAGTTCCGGGCTGGTGGCCGGAAGTTCCGGGCTTTCCTGAAGCTTCTCCTCGCTTCTTCTTCCTTCTCTTCCAAGCTTCCCTCGCGGATGGTGTAGGCGTAAGCTTGCGCTTGCGCTCCTCCTCGTTATCCGTGGTGCTCCGATAATACCGATGCATGCACACGAGAGGAGTGTCAAGTAGTATACCATCCTCATAGGGGTCAAGTGAACACGTGTAAAGGAGATGATTCACCTTTATGTATGTGAAGTAGGCGTGGCACGTGTCACTTGCCAAACGGACTCTTGTCATGGTGATGTCCGTAGGATGCTCCGCATCAGTTGTTCTTTCCGAAGGATTTGCAAAACATCACGAACATGTGTAGCATGCTCCTCAAGAGACTTGCTAAAGACAAGAATGTCATCAAAGTAGACCACAACACAATATCCAATGAGTGGTCGCAACACGTAGTGCATAACACGCATGAAAGTACCCGGTGCTTCGGATAAGCCCATGGGCATAACCAACCATTCATAGAGACCAAATTTAGTCTTGAATGCGGTTTTCCACTCGTCACCCTCTTGTATGCGAATTTGGTACTAACCACTTTTTAAGTCAATCTTAGAAAATATAGTGGCACCACTAAGTTCATCTAGCATATCATCTAAGCGAGGAATGGGATGATGGTATCGAATGGTGATAGCATTGATAGGACGACAATCGGAACACATGCGCATGCTACCATCTTGCTTAGGCACTAATATAACCGGAACCGCACAAGGACTCAAACTCTCACGTACATGCCATTTATCTAGGAGTTTTTGGACTTGCCTTTGTATTTCCTATGTTTCTTCGGGGTTGACACGGTAGGGAGCCTTGTTAGAAAGCGCTGCTCCGGGGATGAGGTCGATGCGGTGTTCGATCCCTCGTTTTGGTGGTAGTCCCGGAGGTAGCTCATCGGGGAAAACATCCTTGAATTCCTGCAGCAAGTTAGATAACACAAGAGGAAGATGTTGTGAAGGGTTAGTCCGAACGACGTCATCTTTGCACACAAGTACATAGTGAAGAACGGTCGATGGGCTCTCACTCACATCCCTCAAATCTCCTTTGGTGGCTAAAAGAACTATATCTCTCATGTCCCTCATCGTGTAGTCGCTCATTTTTGGCTTGTGGCACTCACTCTCTTTGAGGTGGATCACTCTCTCACTTTTATCTCCACGATGGGATGAAACTTGTTTGTCGGCGATGACTTGACTTGGAGTCATTGGGCGAAGGACATATTGCTTGCCCTTCATCTTGAAACTATATTGATTTGTCCGACCATTGTGTGTGACGCCACGGTCGAATTGCCAAGGTCTACCAAGTAGGAGGTGGGATACGGACATTGAAACCACATCACACTCCAAAGTGTCTTCATAAGCGCCTATCTTGAAGGAAACTTCCACGGTGTGGTCAACTTGGAGGGTTCCGGAATCACTAAGCCATTGGACCTTGTAGGGACGAGGGTGCTTTTTCTTGACCAATTGTAGCTTGGAACAAAGGTCTTCACTTGCCAAGTTGTGGCAACTCCCTCCGTCGATGATGACCTTGACGGACTTTCCTTGGATGCCCGCCTTAGTGTGGAAGATGTGGCAACGTTGGTCCTCGTCTTCTTGTTGTTGGAGCGTCAAAACCTTGGAAACAATGAGAGCGGGGCTCGAATCGTTGTCGCAAAAGATTTGCAAATCTTCATCTTCATTCACTTGGCGGTGTATGGCCACTTGCTCCAAAGCTTGCATCTCATCGTCACTCATAGAGTTATAGGTGCCATCGTCGAGGAGGATCATGTTGCGTTTGGTTGGACATTCGAAGGTCTTGTGGCCTCGGCCTTGGCACGTGAAACACTTGATGGAGCTTGTCTTGGCGGTAGCATCCATTATTGGGGTAGAGGATGAAGCTCTCGGTTTTTAGGTGCTTGAGGTTGGTCGGCTTGACGAAGTCGTCTTGTCCTTGTAACTTGACTTGTCGCCGGTCAGAGTTGTAGATTTCGTAGTTGACGGTGTCGTTGTCATAGTAGCTTGAAAACTTGAGCCATAGGTATTGGAGAAGAACTTGGAGTACTTGTAGTCATCTTGCACTTGCCGTTCCGCCTTGGTTGCTTGATGCACAAGTTCGAGAAGGTTGGAGTATGGTTGTTAGTCGGCAATTTTCTTGACTTGGTAGTTGAGGCCATTCAAAAAGCGTGCCATTGTTTGCGCGTCATCTTCCTTGACATTGGCTCGGATCATAGCAATCTCCATCTCTTGGTAGTACTCTTCTACCGACTTGGTGCCTTGCTTGAGTTGTTGGAGCTTCTTGAATAGATCCCAGTTGTAATGTGTAGGCACAAAACGAGCTCGCATGAGATCCTTCATTTGGGCCCAAGTGGTGATAGGAGGTTCACCTCTCTCCCTTCTTCGCTCAATCACTTGTTCCCACCAAATAAGGACATAGTCTTGGAACTCAAGGGAAGCCATGGCTATCTTCTTCTCTTCATCATAGACTGTAGGCGAAAGATCTTGTCAACCTTGAGGGCCCATGACAAGTAGTCTTCGGGATCATTGCTTCCGGAAAACTTTGGCATTGTGAACTTGAGCTTGCCGAAGCGTTGTTCATCATTGTGGTTGTGATGCCGAAAACCTTGTCGTGGAGGTGGATCCTCATTGTCATTGCCTTGAGCGTGTTGACGTTGATCTTGTCCTTGCTCGTCTTCATGGTCGCATTCGTCGCGATGATCTTGAGGACGGTGACGCGGTGGACGCACTCGGTTGCGCCTTTCTTCATGCTCCTCTTGGCGATTGGCTTCTTCTTGTCGTTGTCGACGAAGTTCTTCTTGTTGCGCTTGGCGAAGTGCTTCTTGCTCATGATGAGCTTGGCGATTGCGCTCCTCCAAGGCACGAGTAGCTTCTTGTAAAGCACGATGTGCTTCAAGCGCTCGTTCATGACGGCGATGTTGTTCTTCTTGGCGACGTTGTTCTTGTTCTTGGCGTTGGTGTTCTTGCTCCAACGCATCTTGATCTTGTTGACGGCAGCGTTCTCGAGTGCGGACGCGATCTTGCAATCCATTGCCATGAAATGGATTGTCGTGATGGTGATGACCTTGTGGAGAACTTGGGCCGGAGTGTTCAACACGATGATGATGACGTGCTTGTGGACTTGCGTCGGAAGAGTACGTCGTTGAGTTGCGACTTGTGTGACGACTCCTTGTTGATGTAGATGAGGAAGGTGCTCGAGTGACCATCAAGGACCGGAGCTCCTCCATTTGGCTTGAGAGCTTGGTGTCTAGGTATTCCCTTGTGCGCATTTCGGATTCACGCAAGTTGGAGGCGAGTTGGTCGATGCGGTAATGCAAGACATCTTGAGCTTGAGTAATTGCCTTGTGTGCGCCGAAGAAGTGCAACTTGGTGACGTGGTTGTTCATGTCGTCCTCATTCTCCTCGAAGGCCGGGTTTGACATGATGTTCCTATCCATAGCACTCGAGAAGATATAAGTGGAAGGGTGAGAAGACAATACCAATTACCGTTCCAAAAGTTGAAAGTGGATCAAGATCACTCAATGTGCAAGTATGGAAATAGTAGAATTGGTACCGAAGATCGTCCTTCTCACACCTACACAAATAAGACTTATGGAGTAGCTTGGTTAGGATAGTGGCACAAATTTCAAGCAATTCGAAAGATAAGATTCAATAATGTTGAAAGAGGTTCGTAGAATTCGCAAATGAGACAATGTAGATCAATAGCAATGTGTATACACGGAAACGCACACACGGAAGAAAATTGGGGTCATGCAACCAAGGATGAGCCAAAATGTGGAATCCACGGAAAATGCTCTCATTGCACAACACTAGAGAGACGGTAGCACGATTGCTCTAATGGGCATGTTACGCACTTGTGCACACCCTAAAATGAACCAAAATTGTCGTCTTCCTATGCCCGACTTGCTATGCGTGTATGCGGCACGTGTCACTTGCTTAAGTGATCCAAGATGATCAAGTATGCTATGCGAAGCTTGCGATGCTATTGCTCTATTGCTCTTTTGCTTAAAAGCTTTGCTTCTCTTTTCTTTTGCAATGATGTTTTGTATTGTCACAATGCCGGACGTGCACACCGAGATGGCAATTATGTATGCGGGAACTATATTGTAACACAAAAGATGAACTAAGATATATGCACGCAAATGAAGCTATGCGGAGTATGTATCACTAAAGTGCACAAGTAGCGTAGCCCGGCAATACTCAATGGCTAGTATCGATAGGCAAGTAACGCAAATAGGCTCGGGGTAACAATGCAATGGCAAGGGTATAGACAAGAGTGTCGTCGCGGTTACCGTCCTTGCTTACGGTGATGTGTCAACGAAGAGTTGGTCGGCGACGATCTAGGGCGATGATGAGCGGCGATGTCGATGAAGAACCACTCCTAATTAGCCGAAACACCTTAGGAAGTGGCGAAGCTCGCGACTCAAATTCTCAAGTGCAAATGGGTTGTGGAAGAAATGGTGGAGGTTTGCGAAAAACTGTGGTGGAAAACTCGAGAAAATGCAAAATTGACAATTGCAAAGTTTCTGCAAAGGCCGGAAGGTCCGGGCCGGCCGGAGGTTCCGAGGGCCGGAAGGTCCGGGGTGACCGGAGGGTCCGGGGGCCGGAAGGTCCGGGTGAGGCCGGAGGTTTCGGGGGTCGGGAAAATTGGGACGAACCCTAATTTCCAGATCTGGGACTTGGGCGGAAAACCGAGAGGAAAAACCCAAATCTGAGGGGGGAAAAGAAAAATTGGGGGGGATTGGATGGATAGAAAGGTAAATCCACTCGTCCACAATGAAATGCACGGATCAAAATCAACAAAATCTCCTCAAATCAAACAAATCCAAGAAATTTGGAATGGCTATTTTTTATGGGGATTTTCGAAATTGGGTCAAAAGAAAACAAAATTGGCTAGCAAACGAAGGGGGAGACTCCAAATTCGTGAGAAACCTTGGCTCTTGATACCAATATGATACGGGGCACGCCCGTGTGCGTCGATCTTTCACGAATTGGAGGGGATCTCACAAAGAACACGAGAGAGATACGAGAAGAAAATCAAACACTGAAGAACAACCTTCGATCACACATCCACTAGAATCACACGAGTACACGAGTAGCACGATCCACAATCAACAAAAGGATACAAGTAACGATAGTCTTCTCGCTCCGGAGGAGGAGGTCTTGAATCCCGTGGGATCTTCCCTTAGAGGGGCCTTGGCATCGCTTGGATCTTCTCTCAACGAAGGGTAATCTCCTAGGGAGAAGTAAGTGATGGAGTTATGCTCAACAAAGTCTATGCCAAACAATAGCTAACCCTAATACGAAGCTAGGAGGGGAGTACTTATAGTCTGAGACGAAGGGGTAAGTGGGAGAGGTACATGGGCCTCGGGCCCGAGTGGCAACGTTCTGTGAAGGCTGGAAGTTTCGGGCTAGGCCGGAAGTTCCGGGCGCCGGAAGTTCCGGGCTGGTTCCGGGCCGGTTCCGGGCTTTCACGAGTGTTGGCGGAGGCTGGCTTCCGGAGGGGCCGGAAGTTCCGGGCCGGACGGAAGTTCCGGGCCGGGCGGAAGTTCCGGGGCCCGGAGGTTCCGGGCGAGGGTCCGGGATGGTTCCGGGCTATCCAGAGAGTTTGCACCTCTGGATCTTGTCCTGGGTCGTCGGAGGGCCGGAAGTTCCGGGCAGGCCGGAAGTTCTGGGCTGTCCAGAGACTTGCCCTTGGTGCTAGCTCCTTCTCCTCTTCGGCCTTGGTCTTGGGGCTGCTTCCTTGGTCCGTCGCGGTCGTCTTCCTCGTACCTAAGGATACACAGGGTTTCATTGTGAGGTAGCATCCAAGTTCCTTTGCCATCGAAGTCATACTCGAAGAGGAGTGAGTTCACCTTAGCTCCAATGTCGCGTGCGCGTGCTCTTGTCATAGGGCCACATGGGGGCTGGCTTGATGGTGTACTCTTCATGGGGATGATGGTGGGATGCTCCGCATCACATGCTCAAGAAGGATGTCACCTTGAAAACTTGTCCTTGTGCTTCCTTCACAATGTCGATGCGCAAGCAAGTGCGATGTAGAATCGCGTCGGTGTAGCATGGGTCGCTCTCAAGAGCTCGAATCGTCAACTCACGTGAAGTGGAAGTTGACATGTAGTCAAAGTATCCTACACATACACACAATAAAAGAAACAATGTATGTGCATGGTAGACAAACACATCATCCATCATGATGGTTCTCTTCTCTTGCACATAACCATTAGAATAAAAAGTGCATGAACAATATGATGCAACAATGGCTATATTCATGGCACTGGGCATATGGTGCAAAGAAGGAAAGAAAGTATGTTTCACATGAAAGATGTCAAAAGCTCCAAGAATATGAGAGAAAGCTATGGGGGCAATCTCATTAGCAAGATCAAAAGCAGTGTTGCACTCAATATATGGCAAAGCATCGAGCATGAGAGAGGCAACATATGGAGACATATGACAATAAGCAATATCACTCATGTGCAAAGCATGGCAATGGTTGTCATCAACCGCATAAAAGGAGCACATCGGTGATGCAACACAAGCAAGCATAGTGATCATGTCGTGCAAACTAGTAGTGCGAAGATGCAACATACTAGAGGAAATCATGGCAATCATGTCATCTGAGCAAATAGTGGACATCAATAATGCACATGACATATCGCGAGCACGAAGCAAGAGCAAAGCATCATCATAGACATGGGTCAACAAGCAAACATGGCAATAGCAAGTAAATCCTCCACCAAGCTTGCAAATACACATACGAATATGAGAATCAAGTGACATGTGAGATGCAAGGCATGGGTCACAAATGCATGGCAAAGGCATAGAAATGAACATATCATGCAAATTGAACATGGCAATATGGGCATAATAAGTGTAATGGGAAATAAGTCATAGCCATGTGAGAGCCATGTAGAAGAATGTGTGAAGTCCTTGCGCGAGGGGAATGGTTGGAGACACATTCCGGTGAATCCCAAAGCATTGGTGCTCTCAAGAGCTCGTTTCGTCAACTCATTGGATTGTGAGGTTGACGAGTAATCATGAGTACCTACACACAACAAAGGCAAAAGGAAAATTGTGTGCGCGTGGTATATGTATGCATCATCCGTGAGGATGTGCATGTGCTTGTGTTCGTTAGCACGAAGTATCCAATGCTCAAATAAGTGAGATGCATGATATAAGAACATGTTATCCATCATGAAAGGTTTGTTTTTATGTATAGCATAATGGAGACTAGAAATATGTAGTGCATGACTTGGAATATCGAGACCATTGTTATTCATGATATGCCGATGGTGCACACAATGCGTGGAATCATGCAATGGATGGGATGGAACACAATCTCCTAACATGTATGAGGAAACTATTGGGGTCTCCTCATGTGTAATAGCGGAAGCATAATGCGAAGAGTACGGACAGCATCCAAAACAATGCATTTCCAAATCATGGAGATCATGGCATGGCATATGAGAATTATTGCACAAATGATGCAAAGGAAGCATGGCAATATCATCACAAGAAAAGCAAATGCCATAACCATGGGTTTGTATAGCATATGCCATATGAGCAAATGGGATGAATTTTTATGGTATATGCATAGTCGCTACAGTGAGATTGCAAAGATGCAATATGGGAAATTTCACGCATAGCATATGACAAGTCAAGCGGATTGTCAAACATGATGTGACCGATAGAATTCTCGCAATGTATCCTATGCAACATGGCATCACAAGTAATAGACTCCTCATGAGAATCATCAAACTCATCATAAATGGGTAATTCATCACATGAGAAAGTCGCATAAGCATGAAGTATGGCAATAGGTGGATCATCATCATGCAAGCAATCAATGTCCACTAGTGGGACAAGAGCATCACCTTCACCTATGTTACCTTTGTCATTCCACATAGGTGGTGTAGGTGAGGTGGCATAGACCAACTCGTGGTCCTCGTCATCGTGATGGAATCATGTGGGGGGTGCATCATCGTCCACCATGGCCATCGTCCCTTCCAAACGAAGGACGAAGTCGTCAAGGGTCGGCGTGTCGTCGTATATGGGACCTAGCACCAAAGGAGAGGACACAATAGAGGAAGAGGTTAAGTTGTTAGAAATCGAAATGGCCTCACATGCCCCATAAAGTACCTCACTCTCTCTATGTGGTGGCTCACACACTCCCTCAAGGTAGGTGCACTCAAACTCACATATGGTGGAGTCACTCATCTCACTAAAGTGGTGGGGTTTGTGGCTCTCCTCACATGGGAATTGAGGCAACTCATCATATATGGAGCTAGTGCTGAAGTCACTCTCACTCTCAATATGGTGGTCTAAGTCTCTCAACTCATCACCAAACGCCGCCGTGGTCGAAGGGAAAATCCCATGCTCAACCAACTCGTCACCGTCGCCGTGGATGAAGGCCGAAGATGGCTCAACATCACTCTCGCCTCCAAAGATGGAAGCATCATCCTTGCTCGCCACCTTGTCGCTCGCCTCCAAAGCATGTTCCTTGAGTGGCTCTGTAGTCGTGGTCGTCGCCGCGCCGTCTTCAAAAAAAGTCATGGTAGACTCGGCATCGTCAATGCCACAAAGAGGGATGGCGGTGAAGTCGGACTTGGGAGCGTCGTCTTGGAGCTCGTCGGGCTTGGACATCTTGGTGGTACCATCCTCATGCACGTAGTCGAGGAGCTTGGTCATCGCGAAGTTTGCTCGGGGTCGAGTAGCCTTGGCCCTGAGTTCTTGTTCCGCCTTGAGAGCACTAACGTAGATGTCGTCGAGAGACTCGTAGTTCTTGTGGAAGATGGTCTTGGCGATGTCGTTGTTCAATCCCATCATGAAGTGGAACTTCATCCAAATGGGGTCGTCCACACCGGCTCGTCGCAAGGCTTTCTTCATCTTCATGAAGTACTCATTGAGGGACTTGGATCCTTGTATGGTGTCCTCCAATTGGCGTTGAAGATGTTCTGTGTATGTAGAAGGCACAAACTCTCTCCTCATAGCTTTCTTCGTCTTGGACCAACTCATCTCTAAGCTCTTCGAAGGTGTGTGAAGCCACCATGTTGACGCGTAGTCATGGAAGTTTCTTGTGGCGCACTTCACTTGGTCTTCGGAAGGGACTTGAAGTAGCTTTAGGTAGGTGTCCATGTTGCGCTCCCACTCGAGGTATTCTTCGGGGTCATGAGTCCCGTAGAATGGAATGTCGAAGTCGTAGTAGCTTGTGGAAGTCGCGGTCTTGAGCTTGGGGAGCTTCTCTTGAGGTGCGTGTCGGCGAAGATGCCGCAAATCCAAAGGCGAAGATGCCTTGAAGTCACTTGGCAAAGATGCCAAGGTAGGTGATGAAGTCATCGAGCGGTGGTTGGTGTCGAGCTCGTGGCCCTCACACTTGTTCTTTGTTGGACGCCTTGATGTTGGCGTCGTTATTTCTTCATGTTGTTGATGGTGTCAATGCCGAGGTGATCTTGCCGGAGATGGTAGCTCGGAAGCATGTGCACTTGAGCGTCTTCTCGAAGATGAGGAAGACCTCTTGCCGATGTTGATGAGGACCTTGAGCTCCTCCATTTGAGCATCCAACTTGGCGTCGATGGTTTTCTTCATGGCATCGAACTCGTCATTGTTGTTGTAGACCGAAGGAGATGTGCCGTCCCTATCTCAGGGTGTGCAAAACTGAACCGAAAACAAATCACCGAACCAAAAAAACAAACCGAACCAAAATTTCAGTTTTTTCAGGTTTCAGGTTCAGTTTCAGTTTCCAAAAATGCAAACCATTTAACATTCGGTTTTTTCGGTTAGAAACCGAACGGTTTTTGGTTAACCGAAATAACCTAAACTTGCTTAACTGAAGATATGAATTTGATCCTTCCCGTCACCCCTCCTTTATAGCCACCAACCCAGCTCGTTGCTCCTCGCTCCGCGAGGTGGTACTAAATTGCTCAGCGCGGCTGGCACACGAGCTGGACGCTGGCACTTGAGCCTGGGCCCTGGGCTGCCGGTCTAGCGCACGACCTGGAGGGTTAGCGCTTGGACATGGAGGCTAGCGTTGTGGGTGTTTCATGGCATATTTTTTTCACGTACAAGCTAGTGCACGAGCTGGTATTTCCCTATTTTGTCCTCAAATTTTCCTAATACGTACATACATCTCTTGCAACGCCTCATCGGTCCTATATATGCCTCAATCTGGCGCATGCCGTAGGTATACATATGCTACCAAATCATGTCTGGCATCTAATGATTTAATCTACGTACACAATTTACAAAATAAAAAACTAACCTACATACACGGATTGAATCGTGCGATAAAAATATTATGTGTCGTTCAAAAATTCGCGTCAACTTTGGTTATTTTGGTTATTACCGAAACCGAACCGAAATTGAATGGTTATTACCGAAATCGAACCGTATCTATGTATAAAATCATATAAACCGAAGTATAAAAACCATATAAACTAAAAACCGTATAAACCGAACCGAATCAAACTGAAAAAACCGAATGCACAGACTGATCCCTATCCATGGAAGCACACGAGAAGGCGTGAGAACGAGATAGAATGAACATACCAAAGTTACCTCTTTCCGAAGTTGTAGATGGATCTCAAAAGACCACAATGTAAGCAAGGAAAAGAGTGCACTTGGTGAAAAGACTTGTCCAATTCTCACAACCTACACAAATGGCTTATAGTGGAGCTCGGTAGGGTTAGTGGCACAAATTCATGCAAATTGAAGTCCAAGATATTGTAAATGTTGAAATAAATCCAAAGGACTCAAAATGCAAAGCAAGTGATCACAGATATAGAGGAAGGCAATAAAGAAACACACACAGTGAGATAATGGGGTTTGTGCAACTATAGGGATGAGCAATACAAAATTGCCTAACAAAGACTACGCTCGTGTTGCACAAACACAAGGAGAGACGCTAGCTTGATTGCACGTTTGGGCACGATTCACCACTTGGCACCAATTCTATTTATGCAAGCAAAACGTTTCCTATTCCATGTATCCTCATGCACAAGTATCTCTTTTCATGCCCAACTCTTTGCTTATAAGCTTATGATATTTCTTTCTTGCTTAAAAGCTTTTTTTGTATTTTTTTTTACTCTTCTCTTCCTTTCCACTATTCTTTTTGAGCCTCAACCAAAGATATGAGACAAGTATCACAACATATGCACGGGAGCAAGCAATTGCACTATATGATATTTCAAATGATGTAACAATATGATATCGTATCACTATGGTGCACAAGTTTTCGCGAAGCCCGGCAATACTCGGATAGCTAGTCTCAATAGGTATGAAGATAATCACAAAGATTGTGGGGCTATCAAGATGTAATGGAAAGGAAGGAAAAGTGTATGATGAAATGTATACCTTCGTCACACTTAACCTTTCACGAAGTCGGGGTAAACCGGCCTTGCTTCCGGTTGAAGATGGTCTCAAAGGACGGATGGTCGTCGTCGATGTCGATCGTCGGTGGTCGATGAAGATGATGGACCGATACAAGTCACCGGTGGTTGAAGAAGAAGTAACCGTCCCTAAGTAGCCGAAACACCTTAGGAGACTCAAATCACAACTCAAGCAGCCACAAATGCAATGGTAACCAAAATGGGTTAGGTTGCGGAAGTCTATGGTGGTATTGCAGATGATATGGTGGAGGGCCTAGGAAAACATGCCCAAATTTGAAACAGATGATGGTGGAACTAATTTTGTGGGATGGTGGATGTTAATAGCTACAAAACGAGCTAAAGAACACCCAAATCGAAGTTGGATGAATTAATTATGGCCAAAACAAAATTCCAGCCGAGTCAGTTCTAGGGTTACCCGGACATCCGGGAGTGGGTCCGGATGATCCGGGTTCAGCTTCCGGATTTCCGATGTTTGGGCTGCCCGGACATCCGGGAGGGGGTCCAGCTGATCTGGGTGATGGCCAGATGATCCGGGTCCGTGTCTGAATGATCCGGGTAGGTCAAACTGCTCGGGACTTCCTCTCGGGGACGCGATTTTGGGTGGAAATTTTGATTTTCGGGGGCGAATTTGATGGGGAAAAAATTGGGCTAAGGGGATGCAATAGGAGGTGGATCTACTTGCTAAACACCAGATCCACGGATCAAAATCAACAGAAACTCACAAGAACAACAAAATGCAAGAAATTTTTGGGGGGCTCTTTTTGTGGAGATTTTCGACATTGGGAAGAAAAACACGAACTAATGCAAGAAAAGTGGGGGGTAGGGCTCCAAATCCGTGGCAACGTGGCCCTTGATCCCAATATGATACGGGGCAAATTCGAGGGTGGCCCGATCTTCACGAATTGGAGGTGGATTTGAGGAAGAACACGAAGAACACGAGGGGAAAACGTGGAGAGAATCAAAGGGAAAACACTCTATTGGACAAGATCCACACCAAGTACTCCTCAAATCACAAGCAATACAAGAGGTGCATCAAGATCCAAGAACAACAATGGAAATAAAGGTACATGTGTAGTTCATCAAAATGTCTAGGAGAGATGGGCCTTGAATCCACTAGGGATCTTCCCTCGCAAGGGGCCTTGATATCCTCTATGGATCTTCTCCGGTGGAGGTCTCGATCTCCGTGGGAGAGGTAGAGGAAGGAGCAAAGCTCAACTATGAATGAGCTATCACTTTGCTAACCCTAGAAATGAGGAGGGGGTGGAGTATATATAGTGCTAGCCATGAAGGGGTAAGTAAGAGGGAGGTACATGGGCCTCGGGCCCATCACGCGCACAGGCATGGCCAGATGATCCGGATCGGGGTCCGGATGATCCGGGCAACTTCGGGACTATCCGGACGGGGGTCCGGACGATCCGGCTTCGAGGTACTCCTGGTCGGTTCTGTTTCGAATTAGCCGGACGATCCGGGCCGGGGGCCGGATGATCCGGGCTTCTTCCGGATCATCCGGGCGCCGGTCCAGATGATCCGGCTTCGCGCAGAAGCTACGGGTATTCTTGGTGGCCGTAGCCGGATGATCCGGATGGAGGTTCGGATGATCCGGGCGTCGTCCGAATCGTGCGAGAGGTCGTCCGGACGTCCGGGCTTCTTCTCCCCTGCGCTTCCTTCTTCTCTTCCATGCTTCCCTCGCGGATGGTGTAGTCGTACGTAGGCGCTCGCACTCCTCCTCGTCATCCGTGAAGCTCAGACAATACCTATGCATGCACACGAGAGGAGTGTCAAGTAGTATACCATCCTCGAAGGGGTCAAGCGAACACGTGTAAAGGTGATGATTCACCTTTATGTATGTGAAGTAGATGTCGCACATGTCACTTGCCAAAGGGACTCTTGCCATGGTGATGTCTGTAGGATGCTCCGCATCAGGTTGTGATAAGGTCACAAGTGAAAAATGCAAGATAAATTGGGAACAAGTCTGCAAGTCCAAACTGCATGGAGTCTGGGAATCCTAAATCTTGGCAAGTTTGCCATCGCCCTTCGCCTCCGGTGGCTATGGGCCGAGTGGCTCCACCCGAACAAGCCATGGGTTGGCTTGGGAACCCCTTGTGATGACAACGACCGAAATATTTTTGCCGCAGCTAGCAAGGTCCAACTTGGCAATGGCGTGTGTGCCAAGTTGTGGGAGTCTCCTTGGCTCGATGGGATTAGGCCCAAGGACATGGCCCTAAAATATATGAATTGTCGAAGAAGAAGAATTGCTCGGTTCGAATGGCTCTGCACGACAACTTCTGGACTTCCCAGGTGGACATTCTTCGCGGCATCACCGTCGAACAGCTCTTTGAGTTTGTCACTCTTTGGGAGAAGGTCTCACATATCCACCGCGACATCGACACGCCCGACACTATCACTTGGAAGTTCACCACCGATGGACACTACTCGGCGACGTCGGCCTACAAGGCGCAGTTCTTTGGCCATACCGACAAGGATATGATACCGACAGTGTGGAAGATTTGGGTGCCTCCTAAATGCAAATTCTTCGCTTGGTTGGCAATCAACAATAGGATTTGGACAACGGATAGGCTTCAACATCGTGGGTGACCAAATTGTAACCTTTGTCCCCTATGCAAGCAGGTTCAAGAGTCGGCGGCCCACCTTCTATTCCAATGCAAATACACTATAAGAGTTTGGCCTTTGGCACAAGATCAAAGATTGGTTGGGTCTTCATGATGTGCATCCTTCTGATTGGAGTGACGTGACTTCCGTTAAAGAGTAGTGGAGCCATAATGCTACCAAGAAGACCCAATCATGAAGACCACTTGCTTCCTTGATGCTTCTTATCTCTCGGGAGTTGTGGAATGAGAGGAATTGATGCGGAGCATCCCAACATCATCCCCATGGACTCTACACCATCACATCAAGCCACAAAGGGGCCCATGACTAGAGCCCGGGCACGTGCTATAGAACACGAGGTGACATCTCTCCTATACGATTCTCTCTTTGATGTTCATGGAACTTGGATGCTACCTCAATCGGAGACTCTTTGCATGATTAGGTACAACGGAGAGGGCCTAGGAGATGCTCGGAGTGAAGACCAAGTCCCCACGGAGACGGACACGGAGCAGGACGGACAAGGGCAACAAAGGAAGGCTAGAACACCCTCCAGGCCCCGGACATCCGGCCAGGAGCCCAAACATCCGGCCCCTGGAGACTGCACCAGCACCGAGAGCCAGCAGCAGAAGCTACAGGCGCCGGACATCCGGCCCCGCCCCGGACATCCGGCCCATGGCCCCGGAAATCCGGCCCCTGCACATCAGAACCGGATGGAAACGGCAGCAACCGCCCGGACATCCGGCCCCTGGCCTGGACATCCGGCGTACCTCGAAGCCCCGGACATCTGGCCTCCGCCCCGGACATCCGGCGTGGGGCCCCCGCGCCCACGGCTCTCTGACCAGCACCCGGCCGGACATCCGGCTCGTGCCCCGGACATCTGGCGACTCCCGAAGCCCCGGACATCCGGCCTCCGCCCCGGACATCCGGCGTGGGGCCCCCGCGCCCACGGCTCTCTGACCAGCACCCGGCCGGACATCCGGCTCGTGCCCCGGACATCCGGCGACTCCCGAAGCCCCGGACATTCGGGCCCTGGTCGGACATCCGGCGCCTGCCTGCGCGCACGGAAGGGCCCGAGGCCCATGTATCCCTCTCTCTCGCCCCTTTTCCACTAGCACTATATAAAGGGCCCCTCTTCCTCTTTCTAGGGTTAGCTTAGGTTTAGCGAATACACTTGTTGAGCCTAGCTCCATTATCTCCCTTCCCTCGTGGAGCGACATACCTCTACGTGAGAAGATCCGGAGTGATGCCAAGGCCCCTCTAAGGGAAGATCCCCTCGGGATACAAGACCTCCTCCTTCGGAGCGAGGAGACTACCGTTACGTGTATCCTTTGGTTGTTTGTGGACCGTGATTCTCATGTACTCGGGTGATTCTAGTGGATGTGTGATCGTGGATCATTCGTGAGTGTTTTCCTCTTGTGATTTTGCCCTCGTGTTCTTCGTGTTCTTTGCGCTCCCTCACAAATCCACCTCTAATTCGTGAAAGATCGACGCACACGGGCGTGCCCCGTATGATATTGGTATCAAGAGCCAAGGTTTCTCACGAATTTGGAGTCTCCTCCCCCGATTTCTAGCCAATTTTGTTTTATTTTGACCTAATTTTGAAAATCCCCACAAAAATAGCCATACCCAAATTTCTTGGATTTGTTTGATTTGAGGAGATTTTGTTGATTTGGATCCGTGGATTTCGTTGTGGACAGGTAGATCTAGCATTTTCCCACCATCCCCATCAATTTCCACCGTCAAATCGCCCCAATTTTGCCGAAATTTTTTCGTGTTCATCCTCTAGTTCTTGGGGATCCTCAGATTGGATCCGGATTGGGAAGCCCGGACATCCGGCCCGACCCCCGGACATCCGGCCCGACCCCCGGACATCCGGCCAGGCAGCCCGGACATCCGGCCCCTGGAGAACAGCAAAGCTGTTTTGGCCTCCGGCTTCGACAGTTTTTGTTTCTTTTCCGCCATTTCTTCCGCAACCCATTTGCAATTGAGATTTTGAGCTGCGAGCCTCATCACTTCCTACGGTGTTTCGGCTAAGTAGGAGTGGTTCTTCATCAAATCGCCGCTCATCATCGCCCCGGATCGTCGCTAACCAACTCTTCATTGACACCAACCGTAAGCAAGGACGGTAACCGCGACGACACTCTTGTCTATACCCTTGCCATTGCATTGTTACCCCGAGCCTTTTTGCGTTACTTGCCTATCGAGACTAGCCATTGAGTATTGCCGGGCTACGCTACTTGTGCACGTTAGTGATACATACTCCGCATAGCTTCAATTGCGTGCATATATCTTAGTATCATCTTTTGTGTTACAACATAGTACCCGCATACATAATTGCTATCTTGGTGTGCACGTCCCGCATTGTGACCATACAAATCATCATTGCAAAAGAAAAGAGAAGCAAAGCTTTTAAGCAAGAGCAATAGCATCGCAAGTTTCGCATAGCATACTTGATCATCTTGGATCACTTGAGCGAGTGACACGTGCCGCATACACATATAGCAAGTCGGGAATAGGAAGACGACACTTTTGGTTCATAGTAGGGTGTGCACAAGTGCGTATCGTGCCCATTGGAGCAATCGTGCTACCTTCTCTCTAGTGTTGTGCAACAAGAGCATTTTCCGTGGATTCAACATTTTGGCTCATCCTTGGTTGCATGACCCCAATTGTCTACCGTGTGTGTGTTTCCGTGTATACTCATTGCTATTAATCTACATTGTCTCACTTGCGAAGTTTTCGAATCTCTTTCAACATTATTGAATCTTATCTTTCGAATTGCTTGAAATTTGTGCCACTATCCTAACCAAGCTACTCCATAAGCCTTATTTGTGTAGGTGTGAGAAGGACGATCTTCGGTACCAATTCTACTATTTTCATACTTGTACATTGAGTAATCTTGATTCACTCTCAACTTTTGGATCGGTAATTGGTATTGTCTTCTCACTCTTCCACTTATATCTTCTTGAGTGCTATGGATAGGAACATCATGTCGAACCCGACATTCGAGGAGCATGACGACGACGCGAACACCCACGTCACCAAGTTGCACTTCTTCGGTACAAACAAGGCAATTACTCAAGCGCAACATGCATTGAATGACCGCATCGACAACCTCGCCACCGACTTGCGCGAATCCGAGGCGCGCACACGGGACTACCTCGACACCAAGCTATCAAGCCAAATGGAGGAACTTCGGTCCTTGATGGTCAACCGCGCTCCCTCTACTTCGACTACGTCAAGACGGCGATCAAGCCAACACTCATCGGAGTACTCTTCCGACGCAAGCCCTCGGCGAGCACGTGTTCATCACCACGACGAGCACTCCGGCCCAAGTTCTCCACAAGGTCGTCACCGTCAAGACAATCCATTTCATAGCAATGGATTGCACGATCGTGTCCGCGCTCGAGAACGTCGCCGCCAACAAGAACAAGACGCGTTGGAGCAAGAATATCAATGCCATGAACAAGAACAACGACGCCGAGAACATCACCGTCATGAACGAGCGCTTGAAGCACATCGCGCTTTACAAGAAGCTACTCGTGCCTTGGAGGAGCGCAATCGCCAAGCTCATCTCGAGCAACAAGCACTTCGCCAAGCACAACAAGAAGACCTTCGTCGACAACGACAAGAAGAGGCCAATAGCCAAGAGGAGCTCCAAGAAAGGCGCAACCGAGTGCGTCCACCTCGTCGCCGTCCTCAAGATCATCGTATTGCACCCGACCAGGAAGATGAGCAAGAACAAGATCAACGTCAACACGCTCAAGGCAATGACAATGAGGATCCACCTCCAAGACAAGGATTTCAGCATCAAAACCACAATGATGAACAACGCTTCGGCAAGCTCAAGTTCACAATGCCAAAGTTTTCCGGAAGATATGATCCCGAAGACTACTTGTCATGGGCTCTTAAGGTTGACAAGATCTTTCGCCTCCACAACTATGATGAAGAGAAGAAGATAGTCATGGCTTCCCTTGAGTTCCAAGACTATGTCCTTATTTGGTGGGAACAAGTGATTGAGCGAAGAAGAGAGAGAGGTGAACCTCCTATCACCACTTGGGCCCAAATGAAGGATCTCATGCGAGCTCGTTTTGTGCCTACACATTACAACCGGGATCTCTTCAAGAAGCTCCAACAACTCAAGCAAGGAACCAAGTCCGTAGAAGAGTACTATCAAGAGATGGAGATTGCTATGATCCGAGCCAATGTCAAGGAAGATGACGAGCAAACAATGGCACGTTTCTTGAATGGCCTCAACTACCAAGTCAAGAAGATAGCCGACTTCCAACCTTACTCCAACCTACTTGAGCTCGTGCACCAAGCAACCAAGGCGGAACGACAAGTGCAAGATGACTACAAGTACTCCAAGTTCTCCTCCAAGACCTACGGCTCAAGTGCTCAAGCTACTACAACAACGACAACTTCAACTACGAAATCTACAACACCTACCGGCAACAAGTCAAGCTACAAGGACAAGACGACTTCGTCAAACCGACCAACCTCAAGCACCTACAAGCCAAGGGCTTCATCCTCTACTCCAACACCGGATGCTTCCACCAAGACAAGCTCTATCAAGTGTTTCACGTGCCAAGGGCGAGGCCACAAGACCTTCGAATGTCCAACCAAACGCAACATGATCCTCCTCGACGATGGCACCTATGACTCTATGAGCGACGACGAGATGCAAGCTTTGGAGCAAGTGGCCATACATCGCCAAGTGAATGAAGATGAAGATTCGCAAATCTTTTGCGACAACGATTCGAGCCCCGCTCTCGTTGTCTCCAAAGTTTTGACACTACAACAACAAGAAGACGAGGACCAACGTTGCCACATTTTCCACACCAAGGCGGGCATCCAAGGAAAATCCGTCAAGGTCATCATCGACGGAGGGAGTTGCCACAACTTGGCAAGTGAAGACCTTTGTTCCAAGCTACAATTGGTCAAGAAAAAGCACCCTCGTCCCTACAAGGTCCAATGGCTTAGTGATTCCGGAACGCTCCAAGTCGACCACACCGTGGAAGTTTCTTTCAAGATAGGCGCTTATGAAGACACCTTGGAGTGTGATGTGGTTCCAATGTCCGTTTGCCATCTCCTACTTGGTAGACCTTGGCAATTCGACCGTGGCATCACACACAACGGTCGGACGAATCAATATAGTTTCAAGATAAAGGGCAAGCAATATGTGCTCCGCCCAATGACTCCAAGTCAAGTCATCGCCGACAAGCAAGCTTCACACTATCGTGGAGATAAAAGTGGGAGAGTGAGCGCCACAAGCCAAAAATGAGCGACTCCATGATGAGGAACATGAGAGATATAGTTCTTTTAGCCACCAAAAGAGATTTGAGGGATGTGAGTGAGAGCCCATCGACCGTTCTTCACTATGTACTTGTGTGCAAAGATGCAGTCGTTCGGACTAACCCTTCACAACATCTTCCTCTTGTGTTATCTAAGTTGTTGCAGGAATTCAAGGATGTTTTTCCCGATGAGCTACCTCCGGGACTACCACCAAAACGAGGGATCAAACACCGCATCGACCTCATCCCCGGAGCACCGCTACCTAACAAGGCTCCCTACCGCGTCAACCCCGAAGAAACAAAGGAAATACAAAGGCAAGTCCAAAAACTCCTAGATAAAGGGCATGTACGCGAAAGCTTGAGTCCTTGTGCGGTTCCGGTCATACGTGTGCCTAAGCAAGATGGTAGTATGCGTATGTGTTCCGATTGCCGTCCTATCAACGCTATCACAATTCGATACCGTCACCCCATTCCTCGTTTAGATGATATGCTAGATGAACTTAGTGGTGCCACTATATTTTCTAAGATTGACTTAAAAAGTGGTTACTACCAAATTCGCATACAAGAGGGTGACGAGTGGAAAACCGCATTCAAGACTAATTTTGGTCTCTATGAATGGTTGGTTATGCCCATGGGCTTATCCGAAGCACCGGGTACTTTCATGCGTGTTATGCACTATGTTTTGCGACCCCTCATAGGATATTGTGTTGTGGTCTACTTTGATGATATTCTTGTCTTTAGCAAGTCTCTTGAGGAGCATGCTACACATGTTCGTGATGTTTTGCAAATCCTTAGGAAAGAGCAACTCTATGCAAACATGTAGAAATGCACATTTGGTGTTGAGAAGGTAGTTTTCTTGGGTTTTGTAGTATCTTCCAAGGGCGTTCATGTAGATGAAACTAAGATTGATGCTATTAAAACTTGGCCCACACCAACGAATTTGCAACAAGTGCGTAGCTTCCTAGGACTAGCCGGTTTCTATCGTCACTTTGTGAAAGACTTTAGCACTATTGCATCTCCTCTTCATGCTTTGAGCAAGAAGAATGCACCATTTATATGGGGTCCCTCACAAGACATCGCTTTCCATGAACTTAAAAATTTGCTCACTCATGCACCTTTGCTTGCTTTGTCAAACTTTGATAAAACATTTGAAGTGCATTGTGATGCTAGTGGTAGTGGAATAGGTGGTGTGCTTATGCAAGAGAAGCGTCCAATTGCGTACTTTAGCGAGAAACTTTCCGGCGCACAACTTAACTACCCCATATATGACAAAGAATTGTATGCTTTGGTGAGAGTTTTACATGTGTGGGAACATTATTTGCGCCCTCATGAGTTTGTTATCCATACCGACCATGAAACGCTTAAGTACTTAAAGGGTCAAACTAAGTTGAACAAACGGCATGCTAAATGGAGTGAATTTATTGAGTCCTTCCCTTATGTCATCAAATAAACGTCGTGGCGGATGCTCTTTCCCGCAAATGCATGCTAGTTACTCAACTTGAATTGAATGTTATTGGTTTTGAGCACATCAAAGACTTGTATGAGCATGATGCCTATTTTGCTCATCCTTACGCTATGTGCCAAGTAAAAACTTGTTGGGAGAACTATTATATGCAAGATGGCTATCTTATGCGTGCTAACAAATTGTGTATACCCGAGTCTTCTCTTCGTTTGTTGCTTTTGCAAGAGGCTCACGGTGGAGGACTTATGGGTCACTTTGGACGCGACAAGACGTATGCCACGCTATCCAACAAGTACTTTTTGGCCAAAGATGTTTCGCGATGTGGCACGCTTCACCAACCGATGCTCTACATGCCGCAAAGCTAAGTCAAAAGCTCAATCCCATGGCCTTTATATGCCTCTACCTATACCTTTCCAACCTTGGGAAGACATTAGTATGGATTTTGTGTTTGGTTTGCCACGAACAAAAAATGGCCATGATTCCGTTTTTGTCGTTGTGGACCGCTTTTCCAAGATGGCTCATTTCATTCCATGTCACAAGATAGACGATGCTTCACATATTGCGAATCTCTTTTGTAGGGACATCTTACGCCTACATGGCATCCCCAAGACCATTGTCTCGGATCGTGACGTCAAGTTTTTGAGCTACTTTTGGAAGACCCTATGCGCCAAGCTCGGAATCAAGCTTCTTTTCTCTTCGGCATACCATCCTCAAACCGATGGCCAAACGGAAGTGACGAACCGGACGCTATCCACTCTACTCCGCGTGTTGATCAAGAAGAACATCAAGGAATGGGAAGATTGCCTCCCCATCGCCGAGTACGCCTAGAACCGCGCAAGCCACTCCACCACCGGCAAGTCTCCGTTCGAAGTGGTTTACGGCTTCAACCCGTTGTCCCCATTGGACATCCTACCTCTACCTCTCCAAGAGCACGTCAACATGGACGCAAGTGCAAGGGCAAGCTACATCAAGAGGATGCATGAAGATACTAGGCGCACGATGGAACGTCAAGTGGAACGCGTCACCAACAAACGCCCCATGGTGTTCAAGCCCGGTGATCTTGTTTGGCTACACCTTCGCAAGGACCGCTTCCCCAACGAACGCAAATCGAAGCTACTTCCTCGAGCCGACGGCCCCTTCAAGGTGTTGGCACGCTACAACAACAATGCCTACAAGATCGACATACCACGAGACAAGTACAACGTGAGTGACACCTTCAACGTCACGGATCTATCCCCTTACCATGGTGATGAAGATCTTGATCCGAGGATGGATTTTCCCCAAGGGGGGGGGAGATGATGCGGAGCATCCCAACATCATCCCCATGGACTCTACACCATCACATCAAGCCACAAAGGGGCCCATGACTAGAGCCCGGGCACGTGCTATAGAACACGAGGTGACATCTCTCCTATACGATTCTCTCTTTGATGTTCACGGAACTTGGATGCTACCTCAATCGGAGACTCTTTGCATGATTAGGTACAACGGAGAGGGCCTAGGAGATGCTCGGAGTGAAGACCAAGTCCCCACGGAGACGGACACGGAGAAGGACGGACAAGGGCAACAAAGGAAGGCTAGAACACCCTCCAGGCCCCGGACATCCGGCCAGGAGCCCGGACATCCGGCCCCTCGAGACTGCACCAGCACCGAGAGCCAGCAGCAGAAGCTACAGGCGCCGGACATCCGGCCCCGCCCCGGACATCCGGCCTATGGCCCCGGAAATCCGGCCCCTGCACATCAGAACCGGATGGAAACGGCAGCAACCGCCCGGACATCCGGCCCCTGGCCCGGACATCCGGCGCACCTCGAAGCCCCGGACATCCGGCCTCCGCCCCGGATATCCGGCGTGGGGCCCCCGCGCCCACGGCTCTCTGACTAGCACCCGGCCGGACATCCGGCTCGTGCCCCGGACATCCGGCGACTCCCGAAGCCCCGGACATCCGGGCCCTGGCCGGACATCCGGCGCCTGCCTGCGCGCACGGAAGGGCCCGAGGCCCATGTATCCCTCTCTCTCGCCCCTTTTCCACTAGCACTATATAAAGGGCCCTCTCCCTCTTTCTAGGGTTAGCTTAGGTTTAACGAATACACTTGTTGAGCCTAGCTCCATTATCTCCCTTCCCTCGTGGAGCGACATACCTCTACGTGAGAAGATCCGGAGTGATGCCAAGGCCCCTCTAAGGGAAGATCCCCTCGGGATACAAGACCTCCTCCTTCGGAGCGAGGAGACTACCGTTACGTGTATCCTTTGGTTGTTTGTGGACCGTGATTCTCATGTACTCGGGTGATTCTAGTGGATGTGTGATCGTGGATCGTTCGTGAGTGTTTTCCTCTTGTGATTTTGCCCTCGTGTTCTTCGTGTTCTTTGCGCTCCCTCACAAATCCACCTCCAATTCGTGAAAGATCGACGCACACGGGCGTGCCCCGTATCAGGAATGCGTGGATCTTTCATAAATACTGCCGTCCCGGTTGGAGTCATCGTCGCTAGGATTAAAGAGGAGATGTCACTTTGAAGCATGGCAGGGGCAAGACACTTGAGTAACATAATGCCGCGAGAGTGATTGTTGTAATTCGACCATGGGCCTTAACCTCTTAAACTTCTCTCTTAATCAATAAAAAATGGCAAATCTTTTGCCTCGTTTTAAAAAAAAATTTGCCACAACAGGTCCACTAATACATTTGAAAATTTACAAGAACATCTGAAGTGTAGCTGGAAATGATATGAGAGAACGGCCTAATGCTTTCCACGATATGGCTGGAAATGCAGTGCCTACGCTTGACTAAAGCATTCAGTTGGAATATTAGCAACACACACGCAATGTAATTAGTTCTACTGCAGTGTTTAGCTGAGGGGGCTGAGTAGATGTGCAACCAAACAAAGCCGTAAAAATAGCACAGAAAAAACTAGGAACACATTATAAGCCAAACACAGTGCAGAACCATTAGCATACAATGCAAACAATCTCAGAACTCGTAATACGCCAACAGACGGCTTAGTTGGACACGAGTATCAAATCATCTTACATGAGACACCAATTCCAACCAGCAAGCAGAATGTGTCCTTCAGTTCAGCACGTTGATAAAAAACGCTAGGATACAATCGAGTAGGGATTATTGAGTAGAAAGCCTTCAGTTGCTCTGAGCTGCTGTGCCAGCTTTGCCTTCCACCTCCTCGGAGATTTCTGCAGCATCAGCCTGCCCTGCGTCTTGAGGTTTCGAAACTTCTCCTGACAACAGAAAGGGTATGAGAATGTTTCAGGATTAAATTCAACATCGTAACAAGGATAAATACAGTACATCCATTTGAACTAAAGGACACATTTCCTCTTTCAACAAAGAAAATCGTTCAGATATTGGAATTATCATCGTCATCATACAATTTACTCCCTCAATATAATGTGTCTTTAGTTTTTAGAGAAGTCAAACTTCTGTGTTTGAACAGAAAGCAACATATCAATAATCATAATATCAAATCAGTATCATTAGATTCATGAGATACATTTTCAAAGTTTATTTATTTGGTACGTACAATACTTTATTTATTTGGTACATATTCTTTATAATCTATATTATATCTATATCTCTACCAATATAAAAATACCCAAGCGGGCAGATCCAACTAATCTCGGCCATCAAAACAGGTCTACCAATATAAAAATACACAAGCGGGCAGATCCAACTAATCTCGGCCATCAAAACAGGTAAACCTAATGATCTAGATTGCTCCAATGTGAGCCCTCGACATGTTTTATCATACCAAATATCGATGTTAGTTAACACACAAATAATATCCTATCAAATACGCATGCAGTAAATACATTGCCTAATATCAACGTGCATTGCACACGCACATTTACTAGTTTTCTATGAACTTGATCAAACATAAAATGTAACTTTCCAAAAAATTAATACACCTTATATTTTCACCAAGACAGCTGCAGGACAGCATGAGTTCGCTAACAATGGACAATTTGAGGATCCCACCATTGGTTAATCATAATAATTACAGTACACATTCATGAAATGCATTGCTTAACTAGTACATGATGCCAAACAAAATAAAATATTTGGTTTCCATGATATAAATCCACACAAAATATGTAGTTCTGGAGAAAAATAGAGTACATATTTTAGATGAAACAGTAGTCTTTAATCCAAAATCTTAATTGTCTATTAAGCCATTTCACTTTCTGTTGTGGATAAGATATTAAACTATGTTGGGCATTCTATCAATATTTCAGTAGTACACCAGGCATAACATATTTCCTTGACAATAATAGATATAAGATCTAACATATTATAATCAGAAACATGACTACCGTTAGAGGAAAAAAAAAACTGTACCATTTGAAGGATCAGTTGCTCACTTAGTGCCAAGAAATGCACCAAGCAATTTCACATAAAAGAGCAAACAAGGGGATGATCAATCGACTTGTCAGGCAGGTTCAACTAAATATAACTACCACACAAACAAAAATGCCCCTAGCAAAACAACCATCATTTGGATTTGGTGACAGAACATATTTCTGATATTCTGTATCTAAAAACACATCAACTATAATGAGAAAATGGAAACAGGCAAAGGAATACCAACCTTCGTCGTCACTCTCATCTTCAAACTCATCCATCCCCATACCACCCAAACCTTCCATACCAGGAGGCATGCCCATACCACCCATACCGCCCATACCACCCATCATACCAGCCAAACCACCCATGCCACCCAAACCTTCCATGCCGGGCATGCCACCCATGCCGCCCAAACCTTCCATGCCAGGCATACCGCCCATGCCACCCATATTCTACAGAATGTACACATGAAGAAGCTCATCACACACCAAATCATATAAATGAATCATCAAAGGGGAAAATGTGAATAGAAATGCTTACCGAAAAGTCCATCCCATCAACATTAACATCGGCACCTGAAAAAACAAATGATGATTTTCAAAACCTTTACAAGGCAAGTAATAATGTGATACAATAGTTTGTTTTCTAGCCCATGATTAAAAAAAAGGTGTGCCTAGGCGGTAGGCGATAGCAGAACGCTTGGCTCTTAATGTGAGCATAATTGCTCTTAACCATGTGCTTTGGTCAGAAAAACAAAAGGCAGTGGCAAAACACACAATTAACACATAGCGCCTTTTTAAACCTTGTTTCTAGCTTAAATGTAGAAAATTTAAGTTGCGAAAGTTAGATGTCTACTGACAAGGTCTTCTGGTTTTCTCACTCCTGAAGACAACGACAAATATCTTTCCTACTTTGAGTGAAACGGTAAGATGAGAAGAAGCACCAAAATAGGTTTATTGTACAAGTAAACTCGGCTATGGTGTTTTTAGTTACATAAAGCAAGAGTAGGGGGCAACTACAAGGTCATCCGATGTTACGCCGGGCCATGCTAAACCGTCCTGTTTCCAGAAGTTTTTAACTACACTCTTGGAACTAATACACAATAACTTAAACAGTATTGTAAATGAAATGCTTCTGTAAGAAAACCCATTTTCGTAGATAGCATACCATCATCATCTTCGTCAACCCATTTGTCCCAATCAACTTTCACGAAGTGTGGTGCCTTCTGATCATCTCGAACAAGTTTATTCCACCATTTGGCCTCGGCTTTTTCCAAAATACAGAATATGGACCTGACACCAACACTTATTTTGCTTGCCTGTTAAAGACCAAATTGACACTGGATAAGAAAAGAAACCTTTTTTGACAATTGAGGAGTCAACATATCTCACAATAGCTACTAATATTGTACTGTATGTAGTATGGAACTATGGACATTGATTACCTCAACATTCACTTTGTCATTCAAATCCAGTTTCGATTCGTAGGAGTTTCCATCAGTTCCAGCAGTGGCAAAGAAAGAGAATACACCATCAGGTTCAAGGTTGACCTTGGCATCCTTTGCGTCAGGCAATTGTACTGTGATATACACCTTGTCAATCCTTTGAGCCCACCTGACTTCAGGGTGCCGACTACAGAAACATTACCACTTGTTAAGAAACAAACATCAATAGTGAAATCTATCTCTCCAAAAATAACTAATTATAATAATATTTGCAACTGCATGCATACAAGGATTATTTCAAATATTGGCGCAAATAAAGTATCGCAACTAAATGAACAGAACACGTACGAAGTGCAGCATTGAGCAATTCAGCCAGACACAAATAAAAACAGAACAACGACCCACTCCGATGAAATCAACATACATTCCTAACTTTTAGTATAACGATTTTTTGTAGCTTAAGCTATGAGAATATAACAATATGATGGATGGCAAAGCAGGTCCATGCATTCAATCAGAGAGAGCATTAAAATATATTCCGCTCAATGCATGCACAATAATTTTTTAGTACAGCATTGAATATAATGATTGCTAAATAAGCACTGCATGTATTACTCCCTCCAACTCGAAAAGGAAGGACTATAAACATTCTATCAAGTCAAACAGTCTAGTGTTTGACCAAGTCTGTAGGAAAAAGTAGAAGCAACTATAAAACTAAAATGATATAATATAAAAATATATTCTATTTTGTAGTGAGTAGCGACATTAATTTCATAGTGTGCTTGTATATAGTTTTTTCTACAAACTTGGTCAAACATTGAATTGTTTGACTTGACAAGAAATTTATAGGACTTATTTTTGGAGTCAGAGGGGTAGATACTTAGCAGTGACATTCTATTGTACTATATTAAAAAGTTACAAGATGCCAAAGCATAAAATGATACAGTTTAAAAAGTGAACTTGTCATCTAACTCATTACCCCATTGCCATCATGTTGAAAATGCATGTAACTATCATCTAGTGTATTCAAGACTTCTAAGATTATCAAATAAAACCTGCCCTTAACAGTTTACATATCCCAAAAATAAAGTTTACATATTAATCCATATAAAGAGAACATAATGGCACCTGCATGCATAAAATGATCTTCAATTATGAAAACCTGTTTACCTATAAATGCAATATTTGCATGACAACGAAAAATTCAGAACTATCAACTAGCAAATTAGAAATAGTAGATAAACAACAGAGTAACACAATAATGCAATCCTGATAGATGGTAAATAATTGGTCGAAAATTGCATAACATCGGGTTAGACAAAACTACTAGGGATGGCATGTCCATAGATGAGACAAAACGCCATTAAGCTCCAGCATATAGAACCGCACTGCTGCATGCTTCACATTACTTAATTATGTTTATCCACAGTGACCAGTCGGTGCTAAATTTTAAGCATTCCTTGCAGATCAGACAACAAGGTAACCAGCTCGAATTCAATCGGAAAGTGCTTGTAGAAACCCTAAGAAAAACCGAAATGTAACCAGAGCAGAATTCTTGGAATGTTGGAAGAAACATACCACGAGATCTGAACAGACAGAACAAGAAAAAATTCCCAAAACCCAGTAGATCGGAGTTCTATCTTTATTAATGACAGCAGCAGAACCAAGTAAAGCTTAAGAAACAAAATAGTAGCATACAAACAGCACGTTCGCCCAAAACGACAGCAGAATACCAATTGAAATCTAGAAAAAAAAATAACAAAAAAATCGGATGAGAACAATTAACAAGTTCGCCGCGAAGGGGCCTTGAACTGCCGCAACAAGGATATCTAGACTCCACGTAGTAAATCAAAGCATACGAAGGAGAACGAAACAGCTCGAATTTTTCGCAACGTGTAAACAACGAGGCAGACAAATCCGAAAATCCCGAAACCTAGAGACGCATAACCCAACGGTACCCGGTCGAGCCCCCATCCGAGCGCACAAATCTGACTGCTTAAGTTGACCAGCTAAACCCAGGGAAGCAACAAATGCTCGCGGGACCGCGAGACAAGATATACCCCAGATGTTTCTTCAAAAAAAAAAAAAGATATACCCCAGATCCAATCACGCAGTTGGATGGTACGAACCCGTACTTTGCACAGAATCTAAAGCCCAATCAGAACTGAGGAGGAGAGGGGAGACGCTAGATCGGATGGGGATGCTCAGGTTCCGCTCACCTCATCTTGCTAGGCACCGGCGGCGGCGGCGGCGGACGAGGGTTTTGAGAGGTTTTGGATTGGAATGGCAGGGTGCGAAGTGAGAAGAGAAGGCAAGCGAAAATATAGGGTACGGCGACGTAATGGGGTAAAGACGACCAAATAGCAGGCCGGGTGGACCGATCTCAGAGAACCGCTACCGCGGGTGTAGCCGGGCCGCGGCCCATTAACGCCTGGCTGGCTCGACTACTAGGCAGTCGTTCGATTATTTGTTGGTCACTAGTAAGCGTGCATGTGTAACGCACGTATTTTAATAAATTATAATAAAAACACGAACTTTGTATTGTGTTTTTACCAGAAGATTTAAATGCGTGCCATGCTCAATAATTTCAATGTGATAATTTGTTTTAGATTAAGACATAGTTCTTGTTTGACCGGGGAAAGTTGAAACGTTCTAATCCCAAAATTCTAAAATCAAAATGAAAAAACTCGCGCATGTAACACACGATGAATACACATGTCTTCACATAAAATTAACGATCGCATAAAATTGTATTGTATTACAAAAATACTTAAAAATAAAAACTCTTCAACATTATCTAGTAGTCATTATTTGATGTTGATCCTCTCTGGAAGGTCCATCTTTTGATGCGATCTATAATGCTTCGTTCTAAGACTGGGATATGGTTTAGAACTTCATTCTCTTCGAACTTCAAAATATGAACCAAAAACCGCTTCCTCAGTTCAAAACCATCCTACATATGTATTATATAACATTGTTATTAGGAAAAACATGCGTAACGTGTATAAGAATGAGCATGTGTCAATACTTACCTTGGGTACTGGAAAATGTAACGTTCCATCGTACCATGAGTGCATTAAATTGAAAACCAAATAACCAGAGAGGGGACTGCATGTATGACATGTTACATGTGAGTTAAATGAATCAATTAAGATTGTGATGTATTGACAAGATTATTACCCTATTCGCAAAAAAGAGAGACAAGATTATTACCCGTATGAGTTTGTGGGAACAACAGGAACTTCGCATCCCCATGTCAAGATGTTGTCCTTGAAGGCAGGGTTTGCAACTTGGAGAGCAACGTTTAGATCGTTGACCATACTTTCAAGTATATGCTTTTCGAAAGTGGGTATTGAAAGCGGGTCCAAAATAGAGACAACTTTTTTATGTTGGTCCAAGACGAACAATAAAAGTAGCCCAAGAATATCACAAGGCAATAAAATCTGCAATGATGCATACATTTAGAAACACAACAATCATTATCATTCATTAAGACCAAATAAACAATGACTTTGAATTCAAACCTTACCGTATCACATTCTGAGATATGATACTCATTGCTATCGGGCCAGCTATCAAACACTTGTGCCAACATAGCAATGTCCATGCCGTCACGATGACTTGGAACTCGTGCATAGTGGGACATGGACTGCAATAATATAAGAAAACATTAGTAGAATGAAGCAAAATGTAATATGTGATTATAATAACTTACACATAATCGTAGATCCATATAGTGTACTGGGACGTCTCTAGCAAGCTAGACGTCGTGGCACGCTAGTATCCGCACAGCCATATTAAAACAATCAGCATCCATGTACTCATCGTTCTTTAATATGTTCTTTAATTGTCTCAAATATAGACTAATAGGATAAGGTTGAGAGCTTTTCACCCATTCACTCATGTTAAATGGGAATTTTGTCAATTATAATTATACAAGAGTACTAATTTATTAGAAACAAAAATGAACTGGAAAAATGTGTCTTACTCTAGCAAAGGGACATCATCAATCATGCTGATGAACAAGCAAAGTTCATCTATTAAGTCGTCATTTGTTGGAGTGACAGACAGCGAAAGGATATATGATTGCGAGATGAGCTCAACTTGTGATGATGAGTTGGATGCTTTTGGTTTGTTAGGAGGTCTTTCCACAATCATACAATCGGTGGGATCCGTGTTGATTTCATCATCATCCAAGTTTCGGTTTCTTATGTCATCATCATTCAATTCCGAGTCAACTAAACTGACCACTAATTTTTTTCTAAAATCTGTCATATGAACCTAAAGTGAAGTAATAATAAAAAGACTTAGATTTCAAATACTTATACACCATGAAATAAATAGTATCATGGTACGATGCAAGATATACCTGTTCGGGAGTGTCGGACAAACTATCTCCCATGAAGTACTCCATGTAATTTAACATCCAGAGACCACAAGATGACCTGGATGATTACGAAAATTTGATATGGTGATGAGCATCTACGAGAGGGAGAGTGGATCTACGTACCCTTGTAGATCGCTAAGCGGGAAGCGTTAAGAAACGCGGTTGATGTAGTCGAACGTCTTCGCGATCCAAATCGCTAGCCGTCCCGCGATCCAATCACGATCTAGCGCCGAACGGACGGCACCTCCGCGTTCAGCACACGTACAGCTCGATGACGATCTCCGCCTTCTTGATCCAGCAAGAGGGAACAGAGAGGTAGATGAGTTCTCCGGCAGCGCGACGGCGCGGCGACGGTGGTGGTGGAACTATTCCGGCAAGGCTTCGCCTAAGCACCGCCGAAAACTAGGGGAGACGATCTAGTGGGGAGAGAGGGATGCACCGTGGCCTTTTTGGGTTGGGTGCGGCTGCCCTCTCTCCCCTCCAATATATATAGGTGGGAGGGGAGGGGCCGACGCCCCTAGGGTTCCCCCTAGGAGTCGGCCGAAGGAGGAGGTGGAGGAGTCCACCTCCAATCCTACTCCAAGTAGGATTCCAATCCTACTTGGAAACCCTTCCCCCACTTGGGGTTTTTTCCTTTTCCCCCACCTTAGCCGCATGGGCCCTTAGGGGCTAGCTTGCCCAGCCCACTAAGGGCTGGTGCGCCACTCCTAAGGCCCATGTGGCCTCCCGGCATGGGTGGCCCCTCCCGATGGCCTCCCGGCACCCCCAGTACACTACCAGAAATACCCGAAACTTTTCCGGCGACCAAAACGGGACTTCCTATATATCAATCTTTACCTCTGGACCATTCCGGAGCTCCTCGTGAAGTCCGGGATCTCATCCGGGACTCCGAACAACCTTCGGTCACCACCATACATAACTCAATACTACTGAAACGTCACCGAACGTTAAGTGTGCAGACCCTGCGGGTTCGAGAACTATGTAGACATGACCGAGACACCTCTACGGTCAATAACCAATAGCGGGACCTGGATGCCCATATTGGTTCCTATATATTCTACGAAGATCTTTATCGTTTGAACCTCTATGTCAAGGATTCAGTTAATCCCGTATGCTGTTCCCTTTGTTCTTCGGTATGTTACTTGCCCGAGATTCGATCGTCGGTATCCTTATACCTAGTTCAATCTCTTTACCGGCAAGTCTCTTTACTCGTTCCGTAATACAAGATCCTGCGGCTAACTCTTTAGTCACTTTGCTTGCAAGGCTCATTGTGATGTTGTATTACCGAGTGGGCCCTGAGATACCTCTCCGTCACACGGAGTAACAAATCCCAGTCTCGATCCATGCCAACTCAACAAACACCTTCGGAGATACCTGTAGAGCATCTGTATAGTCACCCAGTTACGTTGCGACGTTTGATACACACAAGGTATTCTTCCGGTGTCAGTGAGTTGCATGATCTCATGGTCATAGGAACAGATACTTGACATGCAGAAAACTATAGCAATAAACTGACACGATCATATGCTACGTTCATAGTTTGGGTCTTGTCCATTACATCATTCTCCTAATGACGTGATCCCGTTATCAAATGACATCTCATGTCTATGGCTAGGAAACCTTGACCATATTTGATCAACGAGCTAGTCTACTAGAGGCATACTAGGGACACAGTGTTGTCTATGTATCCACAAATGCAATTGAGTTTCCAATCAATACAATTATAGCATGGATAATAAACGATTATCATGAACAAGGAAATATAATAATAACCACTTTATTATTGCCTCTAGGGCATATTTCCAACAGTCTCCCACTCGCGCCAGAGTCAATAATCTAGTTCACATCACTATGTGATTTACATTGTAATGAATCTAACACCCATACAGTTCTGGTGTTGATCATGTTTAGCTCTTGGAAGAGGTTTAGTCAACGGGTCTGCGACATTCAGATCCGTGTGCACTTTGCAAATATTTATGTCCTCCTCCTTGATGTAATCGCGGATGGAATTGAAGCGTCGCTTTATGTGTCTGGTCCTCTTGTGAAACCTTGGTTCCTTGGCTAGAGCAATGGCACTAGTGTTGTCACAGAACAGAGTCATTGGATTCAGTGCATTGGGCACTACTCCAAGATCTGTCATGAACTCCTTCATCCAGACACCTTCCTTCACCGCCTCCGAGGCAGCGATGTACTCCGCTTCGCATGTAGAATCAGCTACCACGCTCTGCTTGGAACTGCACCAGCTTACCGCACCCCCATTGAGAATAAATACGTATCTGGTTTGAGACTTAGAGTCATCCGGATCAGTGTCAAAGCTTGCATCGACGTAACCCTTTACGACGAGCTCTTGATCACCTCCATAAACGAGAAACATGTCCTTAGTCCTTTTCAGGTACTTAAGGATATTCTTGATCGCCGTCCAGTGTTCCATTCCTGGATCACTTTGAAACCTTCCGGCCATACTTATGGCAAGGCTGACATCGGGTCTTGTGCGCAGCATTGCATACATGATAGAGCCTATGGCTGAAGCATAGGGGACGACACTCGTCTTTTCTCTATCTTCTGCAGTCACTGGGCATTGAGTTTTACTCAACTTCACACCTTGCAATACAGGCAAGAACCCCTTCTTGGACTGATCCATTTTGAACTTCTTCAAAACTTTGTCAAGGTATGTGCTCTGTGAAAGTCCTATTAAGCGTCTCGATCTATCTCTATAGATCTTGATCCCTAATATGAAAGCAGCTTCTCCTAGGTCCTTCATTGAAAAACTCTTGTTCAAATATTCCTTCACGCTTTCCAACATTTCTATATTGTTTCCAATCAGCAATATGTCATCCACATATAATATTATAAACGCTATAGAGTTCCCACTCACTTTCTTGTAAATATAAGCTTCTCCGTAACTTGTATAAACCCGAACGTTTTGATCACCTCATCAAAGCGAAGATTCCAACTCCGAGATGCTTGCACCAGTCCATAAATGGATCGCCGGAGTTTGCAAACTTTGTCAGCATTCTCTGGATCGACAAAACCTTTTGGTTGCATCATATACAACTCTTCCTTAAGGAAACCGTTAACGAACGTTGTTTTGACATTCATCTGCCAAATTTCATAATCGAAAAATGCACCTATTGCTAACATGATTCTGACGGACTTAAGCATCGCTACGGGTGAGAAGGTCTCATCGTAGTCAACTCCTTGAACTTGTGAAAAACCCTTTGCCACAAGTCGAGCTTTATAGACGGTGACATTACCGTCCGCGTCCGTCTTCTTCTTAAAGATCCATTTGTTCTGAATGGCCTTTCGCCCTTCAGGTAATACTTCCAAAGCCCATACTTTGTTTTCATACATGGATCCCATCTCGGATTTCATGGCCTCTAACCATTTCTCAGAATCCGGGCCCATCATCGCTTCTCCATAGCTCGTAGGTCCATCATTGTCCAACAACATGACCTCTAAGACAGGGTTGCCGTACCACTCGGGAGCAGTACGCGTCCTTGTCGACCTACGAGGTTCAATAGTAACTTGATCCGAAGCTTCATGATCAGCATCATCAACTTCCTCTTCAACTGATGTAGGCTCTACAGAAACATCTTTCTGCGCTGCGCTACTCTCTGGTTGAAGTAAAGGTTCAATAACCTCATCAAGTTCTATTTTCCTCCCACTCAATTCTTTCGAGAGAAACTCTTTCTCAAGAAATGTTCCGTTTTTAGCGACAAACACTTTGCCCTCGGATCTGAGATAGAAGGTATACCCAACTGTCTCTTTTGGGTATTCTATGAAGACGCATTTCTCCGCTTTGGGTTCTAGCTTTTCAGGCTGAAGCTTTTTGACATAAGCATCACATCCCCAAACTTTAAGAAACGGTAACTTTGGCTTCTTGCCAAACCACAGTTCATATGGCGTCGTCTCAACGGATTTCGATGGTGCCCTATTTAAAGTGAATGCAGCTGTCTCTAATGCATAACCCCAAAACGATAGTGGCAAATCGGCAAGAGACATCATAGAACGCACCATATCTAATAAGGTTCGATTACGACGTTCGGACACACCATTACGTTGTGGTGTTCCAGGCGGTGTCAATTGTGAAACAATTCCACATTGTCTTAAGTGACTACCAAACTCATAACTCAGATATTCTCCTCCTCGATCAGATCGTAGGAATTTAATCTTCTTGTTACGATGATTCTCAACTTCACTCTGAAATTGCTTCAACTTTTCAAACGTTCCAGACTTGTGTTTCATTAAGTAAATATACCCATATCTACTTAAGTCATCGGTGAAGGTGAGAAAATAACGATATCCACCACGTGCCTCAATGCTCATCGGACCGCACACATCAGTATGTATGATTTCCAACAAGTCACTTGCCCGTTCCATTGTTCCAGAGAACGGGGTTTTAGTCATCTTGCCCATGAGGCATGGTTCACATGTGTCAAGTGATTCAAAATCAAGTGACTCCAAAAGTCCATCAGCATGGAGCTTCTTCATGCGTTTTACACCAATATGACCTAAGCGGCAGTGCCACAAGAAAGTGGTACTATCATTATCAACTCTACATCTTTTGGCATCAATGTTATGAACATGTGTATCATCACTATCGAGATTCAATAAGAATAAACCCCTCACATTAGGTGCATGACCATAAAAGATATTACTCATAAAAATAGAACAACCATTATTCTCTGATTTAAATGAGTAACCGTCTCGCAATAAACAAGATCTAGATATAATGTTCATGCTTAATGCATGCACTAAATAACAATTATTCAGGTTCATCACTAATCCCGATGGTAATCGAAGAGCGAGCATGCCGACGGCGATCACATCAACCTTGGAACCATTTCCCACGCGCATCGTCACTTCGTCCTTTGCCAGCCTCCGTCTATTCCGCAGTTCCTGTTTTGAGTTGCAAATGTGAGCAACCGAATCGGTATCAAATACCCAGGCACTACAATGAGAGTTGGTAAGGTACACATCAATAACATGTATATCATATATACCTTGTTTGGTGTTGGCCGCCTTCTTGTCAGCCAGATACTTGGGGCAGTTCCGCTTCCAGTGACCAGTTCCCTTGCAATGAAAGCACTCAGTTTCTGGCTTGGGTCCAGCCTTGGGTTTCTTCACGGGAGGGCAACTGCTTTGCCACTCTTCTTGGAGTTACCCTTCTTGCCCTTGCCATTCTTCTTGAAACTAGTGGTTTTATTGACCATCAACACTTGATGTTCCTTCTGAATCTCAGACTCAGTGATTTTTAGCATCGCAAACAGCTCGACGACTGACTTGTTCATCCCGTGCATGTTATAGTTCAACACAAAGCTCTTGTAGCTAGGTGGCAGTGATTGAAGAACTCTGTCAGTGATCGCCTCTGGCGGAAGGGGCATTCCCAATTCAGCCAGACGGGTGAAATACCCAGACATTCTAAGTATGTGTTCACTGACAGACCCGTTCTCCTCCATCTTGCAAGCATAGAACTTATCGGAGGTCTCATACCTCTCGATCCGAGCATTCGTCTCAAAGATAAACCTCAACTCCTGGAACATCTCATATGCTCCATGATGTTCAAAACGTCTTTGAAGTCCCGGTTCTAAGCCATACAACATTGCACATTGAACTATTGAGTAATCATCAGAACGTGTCTGCCAGGCGTTCGCAACGTCTGCAGCCTCTACTGGAGCAGGTGGTTCACCGAGCGGTGCATCAAGGACATAAGCCTTTTGGGAAGCCGTGAGGATAATCCTCAGATTACGGGCCCAGTCTACAAAGTTACTTCCATCATCTTTCAACTTAGCTTTCTCTAGGAACACATTGAAATTCAGGGGTGCTAATGCGCGAGCCATTGATCTACAACATAAATTTTGCAAAGACAACTTAGACTATTGTTCAAGATAATGAGTTTAGTTAATCATATTACTTAAAAAACTCCCACTCAAATTGACATCCCTCTGGTCATTCGAGTGTCACATGATCCAAATTCACCAACCCAAGTCCGATCATCACGTGAGATGAGGTGGTTTCAATGGTGAACATCTTCATGTTGATCATATCTACTATATGACTCATGTTCGACCTTTTGGTCTCTTGTGTTCCGAGGCCATGTCCGATACGGGGCACGCCCGTGTGCGTCGACCTTTCATGAATTGGAGGTGGATTTGTGAATGAACACGAAGAACACGAGGGGGAAATCACAAGAGAAACACTCAAAACAAGTCCAATCACACATCCACTATGCTCACATCCACACAAGATCCACAAGGGTACAAGAACAACAAAAGGAAAGAGGATACATGATAGAGTTCATCCCAAATCCCATGGGGAGATGGGGCCTTGAATCCACTAGGGATCTTCCCTAGATAGGGGCATTGACATCCATAAGATCTTCTCACACGTGGAGGTCGCTGTCGGTGTCAAAACCGGCGGATCTCGGGTAGGGGGTCCCGAGCTGTGAGTCTAGGATCGATGGTAACAAGGGGACGAAGGAGACGATGTTTACCCAGGTTCGGGCCCTCCTATGGAGGTAAAACCCTACGTCCTGCTCGATTATATTGATGGTATGAAGGTTACAGAGTTGATCTACCTCGAGATCGACTAGCTAAAACCCTAGATGAGTTTCTCTCCCTCACAATCTAAATCCCTCCCGGCTTATATAGACACCGGGGGGTTCCTAGGGTTTACACATGGCAGGTCTCCTGCCGGGGATGTAAACGTCCATTCCCTCATTTTAACTTGGAGTACACGACGCGCCTTCGGGACTTCCTTCTAGAACACAGGGTCTCGATGTATCCGGCCCCTCCTGCAAGAGTCAGAGTGCGGCCCACCAAGCCGGCCTATTGAGAGACAGGTCAACGGCCCGAGGACCCCTTAGTCCAGGACTCCCTCAGTAGCCCCCGAACTAGCCCCCAACGCCAAAGGTCACAGCACCGACAGCTTCACGTGATCAGAATCTTCGGCTTGAGGGGTGAGTTCTTCTTTCCTTTCAATGATCGGCTGGGACTAGTCCGGCTTCCGATGAAGTGTAGCTCTTCCGATCATACGATTGTTCGAGCACCATGGGTTGCCCTGCCCTGAAGGCCAAACGTCCAAGTGTAAACAGTATTTCTGACACGCCCTTCTGACGAAGGGTCGTGGCCTACCACGACCGCTGAACCAGTTATGAAAGCTCGATTCGCGGTTCGAGGCTACTTTTACATTGACACGACTCATCAATGTGTAGATCGTGATCCGTTTCACACGGGATATGATTAGCATCTCAAGTTCCCTTCACGTGTGCATAACGGCACGCACGTCTCGGGAAGCGGAGAGACTTGCGGCGCGGCAAACGGAGGCTAATTGGTGTGACGCCTCATAAAAAGGGAAAAACCCCAAGTCTTACTCACGCTTCCCATTCGCATCCTCCGCCTTCCCAATCTTCCCAAGCCCCGAGAGCCCAGATCTAGTCCTTTCTCAACTTCCCCTCCGAGCTTAGCCATGGCGGGCTCGGGCTCCATGGGCAAGTGGGAGGCCTCCACGGTCACCGACCAGGATATCCGGGAGCTAAAGCTCGCCGGCTACCTCCCCGCCAACGTCTTCCACCGCGCTCCCGAGGCAAAACAGATCGTCCCTACCCCTAAGCCAGGCGAAAGGGTGGTATTTGTCCCCCATTTCATCTGGGGACTAAGCTTCCCGCTCCACCCCTTCGTCAGGGGCCTCATGTTCTTCTACGGGTTGGACTTCCACGACCTTCCCCCGAACTCCTTTATGCATATTTCGGCTTTCATCATCCTTTGCGAAGCCTTTCTGCGGGTCGAGCCGCACTTCGGCCTGTGGCTCAAGGTCTTCAACGTCAAGCCAAAGACCGTTGCAGGCGAGCACGCAGACTGCGGAGGGGCGGTAATCAGCAAGCTCCCCCGTGTCGAGTGGCCAACTGGCACCTTCATCGACACAATCAAGATCTGGCAGAAAGAGTGGTTCTACATCACCGAACCAAGGGACGAGAGCTAGGCGGCGCCTGCCGAGTTCAGATCCGGACCCCCCCACGAGATTGACCTCGTGGCTCAGGAAGGGCCTCGACTGGGGGTCAGATGCGGAGGTGAAACTGCTGCAGAAGCGCATTACCTCGGTGATCGAGGCCAAGGTGGAGCTGGTCAACGTGGTCCAGGTCATGCTCCACTGCCGTATTCTTCCCTGCCAGCGCCGGGCTTCCCCAATGTGGGTTTATCAGCCTAGGGACGAGCCTACCATGCGCCAACTCTTCCGCAGTACCCCTGAGAAGTTGTGGAAGGCATTATTCAAGCCTCGGAAAAGCTGGCCGGCCAAGGAAGAGGATTCGGGCCTAAGCGCCGATAACCCCCCTACCAAGGTACGGTATAATTTTAATCCACTGACTTTGTTTCTTCGACAAAAAGACTGAACGCCTTCTCCCTTATTTTCGCAGAAATGGTTGAGCAAAGCCGCGAGAGTTAACTGTCCGGCTCCGCAACCCGAAGATTCCAGGTCGGAGCTGTTGACGGTGATGCTTGTCATGGCGCCGTACTCGGCGCCCGAGAAGAAGGAGAAGAAGAAGAAGGCCAGAGAGGGTCTCTGCATAAGGGACCAGTCGGACGCCACGTCCGAGGAAACCCATGCCTCCTCTAGTCATGAGGAAGAGCATGAAGACGGGGGGGGGAAGGCGTTTCCCCCCTCACAAGAAAGAGGGTGGTGTCGCCGGGCGAGGTTGATCCTGCCCGACGACAGCTCGGACTCTGATGCAGAGTCCGAGGACTTTGAGAGGGTTCCCCGAAGGAACTTAAGGGTCAAGCCCCCCGCTCAAAGGTATGAATCCGAAGACTACCCGGGTCTTTTATGCAAAGTTTTCAATGTTTTAAATGCAAGAATATCCTTTAATCTGCAGCCCATCGCGCGTTCTCCCCACTGACCAAATATCGGATGGGGAGTCTCCGCCTGCCGAGCTGGCGGAGAGTGGGACTGCATCGCACCCCACACCTCCAGGGGCCGCGAAGGATGCCGCAGAGGTGTCATCCCGCCAGGCTCCTTTGGAGCCGAACACAGGCGGTGGGGGTGACCATGCCATGGCCGAGGTTAACGCCTCGGCCGCCGAAGGCCAGGGGGAGGAAACTCCCCAGGCTGCTGAGGACCAGGGGGAGAATACTCCCCTGGCCGCCGAGGAGGAAGGGCGGAGGGATGCCTAGTCCCCTCCGAGGACGTCTCTGGAGCTACCGACTCAGTCCCCGATCAGAGATCGGGCTGGCCGGTCACCACCGGTGCCACCGATGACTGGGTGGCCGGTCATAAAGGAGGCTCTAGCAAGCGCCCCCATCTCCGAGGATCACCGCACTCTTATGGGTGCGGTTCTGCAAGGCATTCAGTCCGTTGATAACGGACTGAAGGAGGCCTCTAATGGTCTCTTGACGGGCTTCAAGGTGAGTCATGTAATACCCTTTTCCCGAACCATTTTAATTTTAGGTTTGTGCTATCTTTATATATGCAGCAGCCCCTGAGCCCCGGATGGGTTTGCAAAAACGCACCCGGGGGTCATATATTCAGGAGTGAACAACGATGCACAAGGCACCATTTAGTCCCGCAATGTTCTAAAAGCCCTTAAGAGGACCGAACATAGAGTCATATCCTTGACGGTTCGGGGGTTGGAACGCACATAACCAGATGCATGTTTTTTATTTTTTGTAGGCCTCGTCATCGGCGGCGGCCGTTAATGCCGCTGAGCTTACCGAGCTAAATCGGAAGCTCAAGATCTCCGAGGAGGAGCTGGATAGCCTGAACAAGAGGTTCGATGAGGCACAAGGTAAGCCGAATCGCAACATTCGGGCTGTATATTGTTAATGATCCGCACTGATAACCCAGTGTAACTATTTATTTATTGCTTCCACAGCTTCAGCTGCGGAGGTCGAAAAATTCAAGGCCAAGCTCCAGAAAATGAAGCAAGAGACCGCGGATGAGAAGGCGGCCGCCGAACAAGCAGCAGCCGCGCTTTCTACTTTGAAAGCTGCGAGTGCCAAGCATGAGGCCCGGGTGGAGGAGGTGCAGCAAGAGCTCAAGGATGCCGGCACGAAGTGCGAGGCCCTTGAGCAGAAAGGCAAAGAACAAGCCGCCGAGCTGGCCACGCTAAAATCCGAGCTCCAAAAGGAGCGGGTGGAGAGGCGGTCCTTTAAAGAGGAGGTTCGCCAAGTCAAGGCTATCACAGGTGGTAAGCCGTATTCACTACAATGCGCCTTTGGTGGTAGCAGGTTTGCTTTGCTCACTCGGGTGTGGCGTTCCTCAGGCGTCTGCGCAGATCTCCAGAAGAGTGCAGCGGACGCGAACAAGTTATATGCTTCGCGGGAGGAGGATGATGAGGCCCGGCTATTCTGGGCACAGTTTGAGTCCCCCGAGCGCCTTCCTCTCCTCGCCGAGCAAATAAAGCAACTGATGGAGCTACACAGGATGGTGGAGCCGGCCATGAAGGACCTCTGCATCCGGCTGTGGCCTGAAGAGCTGTTGCCGAGCAACTACTTCGGCTTGGTGCAGAAGCTATGTGATGCTGCGCCTCGGATTGACGTGCTAAAGCATTCGACATGCATCGAGGGAGCTCGGATAGCCTTTGCCAAGACCATGGTGCACTGGCCGAAGCTCCAGCCGACCAAGATGGCCACCGCACCTCCGCCTCCTGAAAAAGGGCATAGGCGGCCCGAGCTATACTTCTCCGCAGTGATGGAGGGTGCTCGGGCAATAGAGGCCCAATGTTCTAAAGACGTTTTGTATGAGTGAGCGCGTTTGTAATATGTCCGAAGACTTTTTAACGCTTTATAATTAACGTTGCATGGTTTATCATGTCTTATAAGTATTTAATTTTTATTTTAACTCCCATGTGGCCGGTTTATCTGAAAGTTGCGAGTCGTCGGCTTCAGCCCCCACGTAGATACTACGCGGGGTGTCTGTGTATCCGCACTGTGACCCTTAGCCGAGGTATCGGTGCCCAAAGGCGGTAGTGCGAGGGGGACAAGGCAATCGGACTATGATGCTTTATCGCTTTCACTTAGCCGTAGGAGCGTAACAGAAATGCGGGGGCTGATGACCAGCCCCCAGTATTTTGTGATGTTCCGATGTACCGGGGCCAAAGCCAGCATCACATGGTTTGTAGTAGTACAAAACCCATCATATAACACGGAATAACCGCTATCGGTCCTTTAGTATGACACTTATGCTCGGATTTGCAGACCGGTTCTCGCTTACTATGATGGTCAGTTTTCGGCTTTCTCCCCTGAGGTGCTTGACCAGGCGAGCTGGAAACACAATCGCAGTGGTTCTTCCTTTGCCCTTTTAGCCGAACTAGCGGAACGTAAGAGGCCAAGCACAGGAGCCGGGCAACCCAACTATTGACCCAAGACATAGTTCGGATCCGATGCATATAAAGCAAAATCCAAGACGCCGATCACACGACCAGTTGTGCTGGGGTGATACTCAGGGCGATTTTTTTAAATTCGAGTCCCCGGTCTATTAGCCGGTTGCATCATAATGTATACCGAACAGTTGCGCAAGAGGCGTTGTCAAGAACAGAGTATGTACCATAAAATACAGCGGAGAGGACATGTAGAATGGTCTTTTATTTGCTCAATAACTCTTATAATTCGAAGTGTCGAAGCAACTGTTTACAGGTATTTTGAAGATAAAACATAAAATTTACGGAGGAGAGGTTGTACCAGGGGTCTTCGATTAGTGGCTTGACGTCCTCGATGTGCCCTGTTGCCAATCTGCTCCTATGCCCCCTAGGGAGTTGTATTCCTCTAAGGGTGATGTTGTCGGCGAGCGGACCTTGGGAGGAAGATCTTGAGAAGTCACCGAAGTATGGATGAGCTTTACGCTTTAGCAGGTCCTAGATGATACCTGTGGTATGTCCGAGGACATGTACTGGTCGTAGTTCGGTCCAGCCGAACACTTTCCTTTCGATAGTTGTTCCTCACTGCTGCCCAGGGAATCTTGAGTGCAAAGTTGTGCCGTCTTGGCACGTGTTTGATGGGCACTAGGGTTGTGCAGTGAGGAACGTGCCCCTATTTCTGGGGGGAATAAGATTCCGGGAGCTCGGGTTGAGACCAAGCTCGTTTGTCAGCCTTGCGTGCCTTTACGGCAGATTTTGGTATTGGCCGATCGTCATTGTAATGGAATTTGGCCGCCAGGGCCAATGCATGTTCCTCAGTTCGGAGGGAACGCTCTGTGTTGCCGTTGACAGTAATGACCCCCTTGGGTCCGGGCATCTTGAGCTTGAGGTATGCGTAGTGTGGGACGACATTAAAGCGAGCGAACGCTGTGCGGCCCAGCAGGGCGTGATAACCGATGCGGAAGGGTACGATGTCGAAGATCAAGTCCTCGCTACGGAAGTTGTCGGGCGAGCTGAACACCACTTCCAGGCTCACAGAGCCCGTGCACCGGGCCTCGACGCCTGGGATCACTCCTTTAAAGGTGGTGTTGCTGGGTTTGATCCTTGATGGATCTATACCCATCTTTTTCACCGTATCTGAGTAAATCAGATTGAGGCTACTTCCTCCGTCCATTAGGACTTTAGTGAGGTGATACCCATCAATAATGGGATCTAAGACGAGGGCCGCCGAACCCCCGTGATGGATACTGGTCGGGTGATCTCGTCGATCAAAGGTGACCGGGTAGGCCGACCATGGGTTAAACTTTGGGGCTACAGGCTCGACGGCGTAGACCTCTCGAAGGGCGCGCTTCCTCTCCTTTTTAGGTATATGAGTGGCGTATATCATGTTCACAGTTTTTACCTCTGGAGGGAACTGCTTCTGACCTCCATTGTTCGGACCGCGGGGCTCCTCGTCGTCCTCGCTGCATGGGCCCTTGCCTTGCTCCTCGGCTGCGAGCTTGCCGGCCTGTTTGAACAGCCAACAATTACGGTTGGTGTGGTTGGCGGGCTTGTCTTGAGTGCCATGGATCTGGCAAGGCCTCTCCATGATCTTGTCCAGCGGGGTGGGTCCGTCGCGGTTGCCTTTAGGAGGCTTCTTCCGCTGCCCGGATCAAGGGTTGCAGAAGCCGGCGTTAACGGCCGTGTCGTCGGCGTCACTAGTGCCGTGCCGGCGTTTATTTTTGTTGTGTCGTGGTTTTCCATTTCCATCCCGAGCTTCGGAGGTGCCGGGGTCTTCGGGGTTGTGGCTTCGTCTAGCTAGCCAGTTATCCTCGCCCGCGCAAAAGCGGGTCATGAGTGATGTAAGGGCGGACATGGTCCTAGGTTTATCCTGACCGAGCTGGCGAGCCAGCCATTCATCCCGAATATTGTGCCTGAAAGAGGCTATAGCCTCGGCATCTGGGCAATCGACGATCTGGTTTTTCTTGGCCAAGAACCGATTCCAGAATTGTCGAGCGGACTCTCCTGCCTTTTGGATGATGTTGCTTAGGTCGGAGGAGTCCGGAGGCTGTACATAGGTGCCCTGGAAGTTAGATCGGAATGCGTCCTCGAGATCCTCCCAGCTCCCGATAGAATTTTCGGGGAGACTGTTTAACCAGTGCCGAGCTGGCCCCTTGAGTTTAAGGGGTAGATACTTGATGCCGTGGAGATCGTCTCCTCGTGCCATGTGAATGTGGAGGAGGAAATCCTCGATCCACACGGTTGGGTCAGTCGTTCCGTCGTATTGCTCGATGTTCACGGGTTTAAACCCTTCCGGAAACTAATGCTGCATCACCTCGTCGGTGAAGCACAGTGGGTGAGCAGTGCCTCTGACCCGGGCTATGTCACGCTGGTAGTCGGCGTTTGTTCTGGCCCGGTTTTGTTCCCGACCTCTATTGTTTCGGTCGAGCCAGGACCGGTACCCGTCCCGTCTATCGGGGGAGTATCCTCTAGATCCGTAGATGGATCTCGTGTGGCCTGTTCTATAATCCAGGTCGTGTCGCAGGTCATACCTGTCCTCAGGCTCCATTGGCTCCTTTCCCCTTCTGCGGGGTATCGCCGGCCTATAACCGGTGTCGCCAGCCGTCCTATCTCGTTCTCGGGGAGGGCGGTCCGGCTGGTCGTATGGAGTGTGCTTGGGGGACGGCGTATTAGGGAGCTCGTCAAATTGTGGCAGCAGCCGTCGGCGTGGATAGCTCTTGGGTTGGTCCAATAGACCGGTACCGTATCCTTCCTCGGCTGACAGGACCCTCGTCCACCTATCATTGAGGGTGTCTTGTTCGGCCTTAAGTTGCCGTTCTTTTGCTTTTAGGCTTTGGGCAGTAGCTATAAGCTGTTGCCTAAACCGTTCCTGATCCTCAAGGTTTTTGGGGACGAAGAAGTCCTCGGCTTCCGGGCTATCCTCCTCCTCTACAGGGGGAGGTAGTTGTCATCCTCGGAATCGTTTGGATCTTCGGGGTCGCGCTAGTACTCCGGCCTTTCTTGGTCCTCTAGCGGCTGCTCCGGGATATCGGGATCGCCGAGGTCTTCCGGGGTATCGTTTTCCCCAGTGCCAGCAATAGCTTCCCTTCCCCTTTTGGTGCTTGATCATTTGCGCGGTTTCCGGCGCCTTGATGGCGCTTCACCCGATTCGTCACCATTATTTGCGGGTGTGCGCTCGTCGTTATCGGCTGGAGTATCCACCATGTAAACGTCGTAGGTGGAGGTGGCGGTCCATCGCCCGGTGTTGACGGGGGTGGGCGCGCGGTCCTCTTCTTCCATGTCTTCTGCCTCCTCGGAGTTTTAGTCCAACATATCGGTTAAGTCTTCGATAGTGGCTACGAAGTGGGTGGTGGGTGGGGCGAAAAATTCCTCTTGACCCACCTCAAGTCCGATCTGAGCGTAGATCGGGGTTGGGTCGTCAGTAATTTTCATCGATAAGATCCGATCTAGAGCTTCGTTGAGTGTCGAAAGCTTGACCGGGTCAATTTGCTCAGCGCTTTCGGAGTTAACCTCCGACGCGTCCACACAAGAAGTGTGTACGGTAGGAGCTGATACCCGGCCATCTGGCGCTATAGACGGATCCGGATTAAAAGCCAGATCATCACCGGGGCTGGTCCCGTGGACGGGATCGAAAGTGAAACCCGAGGTTAAGGCCTCGGAGTCCTCGGGCGCGTCGGATAAGACCGCGAGCCCGGTGAGCGAAAGATCGCCCCGAGAGTCTACGGAGAACTCTAGGTTCCCGAATCTGACCTCTTGATCGAGGGCGAAACTCCCGACCCGGCCGAGACGGCCGGTCGGGTCAGCGTGCAGCACAATGCTGCCGAAAGCGAAGATCTGTCCAGGGACGAAGGAGTCCATGCTCCGGACCTCTTCGTTAATGACAACACGAGCCATCGATTCCTTTTGCGATCACAGCAGAACTCTCAATGAAAGCACCAATGTCGGTGTCAAAACCGGCGGATCTCGGGTAGGGGGTCCCGAGCTGTGAGTCTAGGATCGATGGTAACAAGGGGACGAAGGAGACGATGTTTACCCAGGTTCGGGCCCTCCTATGGAGGTAAAACCCTACGTCCTGCTCGATTATATTGATGGTATGAAGGTTACAGAGTTGATCTACCTCGAGATCGACTAGCTAAAACCCTAGATGAGTTTCTCTCCCTCACAATCTAAAACCCTCCCGGTTTATATAGACACCGGGGGGTTCCTAGGGTTTACACATGACAGGTGTCCTGCCGGGGATGGAAACGTCCATTCCCTCATCTTGACTTGGAGTACACGACGCGCCTTCGGGACTTCCTTCTAGAACACAGGGTCTCGATGTATCCGGCCCCTCCTGCAAGAGTTAGAGTGCGGCCCACCAAGCCGGCCTATTGAGAGACAGGTCAACGGCCCGAGGACCCCTTAGTCCAGGACTCCCTCAGTAGCTCCCGAACTAGCCCCCAACGCCAAAGGTCACAGCACCGGCAGCTTCACGTGATCAGAATCTTCGACTTGAGGGGTGAGTTCTTCTTTCCTTTCAATGATCGGCTGGGACTAGTCCGGCTTCCGATGAAGTGTAGCTCTTCTGATCATACGATTGTCCGAGCACCATGGGTTGCCATGCCCTGAAGGCCAAACATCCAAGTGTAAACAATGTTTTCTGACGCCCCCTTCTGACGAAGGGTCGGGGCCTACCACGACAGCGGAACCAGTTATGAAAGCTCGATTCACGGTTCGAGGCCACTTTTACATTGACACGACTCATCAATGTGTAGATCGTGCTCCGTTTCACACGGGATATGATTAGCATCTCAAGTTCCCTTCGCGTGTGCATAACGGCACGCACGTCTCGGGAAGCGGAGAGACTTGCGGCGCGGCAAACGGAGGCTAATCGGCATGACGCCTCAGAAAAAGGGAAAAACCCCAAGGCTTACTCACGCTTCCCATTCGCATCCTCCGCCTTCCCAATCTTCCCAAGCCCCGAGAGCCCAGATCTAGACTTTCTCAACTTCCCCTCCGAGCTTAGCCATGGCGGGCTCGGGCTCCATGGGCAAGTGGGAGGCCTCCACGGTCACCGACCAGGATATCCGGGAGCTAAAGCTCGCCGGCTACCTCCCCGCCAACGTCTTCCACCGCGCTCCCGAGGCAAAACAGATCGTCCCTACCCCTAAGCCAGGCGAAAGGGTGGTATTTGTCCCCCATTTCATCTGGGGACTAAGCTTCCCGCTCCACCCCTTCGTCAGGGGCCTCATGTTCTTCTACGAGTTGGACTTCCACGACCTTCCCCCGAACTCCTTTATGCATATTTCGGCTTTCATCATCCTTTGCGAAGCCTTTCTGCGGGTCGAGCCGCACTTCGGCCTATGGCTCAAGGTCTTCAACGTCAAGCCGAAGACCGTTGCAGGCGAGCACGCAGACTGCGGAGGGGCGGTAATCAGCAAGCTCCCCCGTGTCGAGTGGCCAACTGGCACCTTCATCGACACAATCAAGATCTGGCAGAAAGAGTGGTTCTACATCACCGAACCAAGGGACGAGAGCTGGGCGGCGCCTGCCGAGTTCAGATCCGGACCCCCCACGAGATTGACCTCGTGGCTCAGGAAGGGCCTCGACTGGGGGTCAGATGCGGAGGTGAAACTGCTGCAGAAGCGCATTACCTCGGTGATCGAGGCTAAGGTGGAGCTGGTCAACGTGGTCCAGGTCATGCTCCACCGCCGTATTCTTCCCTGCCAGCGCCGGGCTTCCCCAATGTGGGCTTATCAGCCTAGGGACGAGCCTACCGTGCGCCAACTCTTCCGCAGTACCCCTGAGAAGTTGTGGAAGGCATTATTCAAGCCTCGGAAAAGATGGCCGGCCAAGGAAGAGGATTCAGGCCTAAGCGCCGATAACCCCCCTACCAAGGTACGGTATAATTTTAATCCACTGACTTTGTTTCTTCGACAAAAAGACTGAACGCCTTCTCCCTTATTTTCGCAGAAATGGTTGAGCAAAGCCGCGAGAATTAACTGCCCGGCTCCGCAACCCGAAGATTCCAGGTCGGAGCTGTTGACGGTGATGCTCGTCGTGGCGCCGTAGTCGGCGCCCGAGAAGAAGGAGAAGAAGAAGAAGGCCAGAGAGGGTCTCCGCATAAGGGACCAGCCGGACGCCGCGTCCGAGGAAACCCATGCCTCCTCTAGTCATGAGGAAGTGCATGAAGACGGGGGGGGTGGAAGGCGTTTCCCCCCTCACAAGAAAGAGGGCGGTGTCGCCGGACGCCGCGGAGGACGCAGCTCCTCCTGCCCTGAAGAGGGCGCGCCGGGCGAGGTTGATCCTGCCCGATGACAGCTCGGACTCTAATGCAGAGTCCGAGGACTTTGAGAGGGTTCCCCGAAGGAACTTAAGGGTCAAGCCCCACGCTCAAAGGTATGAATCCGAAGACTACCCGGGTCTTTTATGCAAAGTTTTCAATGTTTTAAATGCAAGAATATCCTTTAATCTGCAGCTAACCGCGCGTTCTCCCCACTGACCAAATATCGGATGGGGAGTCTCCGCCTGCTGAGCTGGCGGAGAGTGGGACTGCATCGCACCCCACACCTCCAGGGGCCGCGAAGGATGCCGCAGAGGTGTCATCCCGCCAGGCTCCTTTGGAGCCGAACACAGGCGGTGGGGGTGACCATGCCATGGCCGAGGTTAACGCCTCGGCCGCCCAAGGCCAGGGGGAGGAAACTCCCCAGGCTGCTGAGGGCCAGGGGGAGAATACTCCCCTGGCCGCCGAGGAGGAAGGCGGAGGGATGCCCAGTCCCCTCCGAGGACGTCTCTGGAGCTACCGACTCAGTCCCCGATCAGAGATCGGGCTGGCCGGTCACCACCGGTGCCACCGATGACTGGGTGGCCAGTCATAGAGGAGGCTCTAGCAAGCGCCCCCATCTCCGAGGATCACCGCACTCTTATGGGTGCGGTTCTGCAAGGCATTCAGTCCGTTGATAACGGACTGAAGGAGGCCTCTAATGGTCTCTTGACGGGCTTCAAGGTGAGTCATGTAACACCCTTTTCCCGAACCATTTTAATTTTAGGCTTGTGCTATCTTTATATATGCAGTAGCCCCCGAGCCCCGGATGGGTTTGCAAAAACGCACCCGGGGGTCATATATTCAGGAGTGAACAACGATGCACAAGGCACCATTTAGTCCCGCAATGTTCTAAAAGCCCTTAAGAGGACCGAACATAGAGTCATATCCTTGACGGTTCGGGGGTTGGAACGCACATAACCAGATGCATGTTTTTTATTTTTTGTAGGCCTCGTCATCGGCGGCGGCCGTTAATGCCGCTGAGCTTACCGAGCTAAATCGGAAGCTCAAGATCTCCGAGGAGGAGCTGGATAGCCTGAACAAGAGGTTCGATGAGGCACAAGGTAAGCCGAATCGCAACATTCGGGTTGTATATTGTTAATGATCCGCACTGATAACCCAGTGTAACTATTTATTTATTGCTTCCACAGCTTCAGCTGCGGAGGTCGAAAAATTCAAGGCCGAGCTCCAGAAAATGAAGCAAGAGACCGCGGATGAGAAGGCGGCCGCCGAACAAGCAGCAGCCGCGCTTTCTACTTTGAAAGCTGCGAGTGCCAAGCATGAGGCCCGGGTGGAGGAGGTGCAGCAAGAGCTTAAGGATGCCGGCACGAAGTGCGAGGCCCTTGAGCAGAAAGGCAAAGAACAAGCCGCCGAGCTGGCCGCGCTAAAATCCGAGCTCCACAAGGAGCGGGTGGAGAGGCGGTCCTTTGAAGAGGAGGTTCGCCAAGTCAAGGCTATCACAGATGGTAAGCCGTATTCACTACAATGCGCCTTTGGTGGTAGCAGGTTTGCTTTGCTCACCCGGGTGTGGCGTTCCGCAGGCGTCTGCGCAGATCTCCAGAAGAGTGCAGCGGGCCCGAGTGGCTGCCCACACGCAGGCCGGAAGTTCCAGGCTGGGCCGGAGGTTTCGGGCGCCGGAACCTCCGGCCCAGGTTCCGGCCAGGTTCCAGGCTACCCTGAGAGTTGGCACGCCTGGGGTGCGCTGAGGCCGGAAGTTCCGGGCAGGCCGAAAGGTCCGGGGGCCGAAGGTTCCGGGCAGGTCCCGGGCTGCTTCCGGGCTATCCAGAGAGTTGGCATGCCCGTAGTCGGCTGTGGTCGAGGAGGCTGGAAGTTCCGGGCAGGCCGGAAGGTCCGGGGTCCGGAGGTTCCGGGCAGGCCAGAAGGTCCGGGACTTCCAGAGACTTGTCCTCGCTTATTCTTCCTTCTCCACTTCCAAGCTTCCCTCACGGATGGTGTAGTCGTACGTAGGTGCTGGCACGCCTCCTCGTCACCCGTGAAGCTCCGACAATACCTATGCATGCACACGAGAGGAGTGTCAAGTAGTATACCATCCTCGAAGGGGTCAAGTGAGCACGTGTAAAGGAGATGATTCACCTTTATGTATGTGAAGTAGATGTCGCACGTGTCACTTTCCAAAGGGACTCTTGCCATGGTGATGTCCGTAGGATGCTCCGCATCATCCCCTCCCCCTTGGGAAAGATCCGTCCTTGGATCAAAATCCAAATCACCATGGAAAGGAGATGGCGTCACCGAGTAGAAGTGGACGATCACCAAGCACTCATCATCAGCAAACTCGAAAGGGGAACTCTCCAATGTCGCACCGTCCAGTAATTCCTACAAAAGGAGCGAATACGACAAACACTTGGAAAAACAAATGTGGTTAGCGTTAGTGCAAAACCAAGCATTCAAGTGGTGAATCACCGCACAAGTGTCGTCATCATGCATAACATATGGTGTGACAAGGGATTGTGTCATGTCATGTAAGCATACAAATTGAGCACAAGCAATGCCATCATGGAAACAAGCACACAAAGGTGAGGTAGGGATGCAAATATGTGTGACAATATAACAAGCATCTACCTCATGGTCATAGAAATAATGCACAATGCAATCAACGAAAGGTCTATGGTAGGCATAGGAATTATTCACAACACCAAATAAAATGAAGTGTCTAGACACATGGTGCAAGTGCAAGACAATCCAAGCATAATGTGCACATGGTGTAGTGAAGATAGTGCGGCCCTCAACACAATAGAAAGAGCAATTGTTCATCATGTGTGAGGCAATCAAGTCAAGCATGTAGCAAGCAATCGGACAGAGCATATGTGAAGAATGGACGTTTTTGCAACCAAGCATATGATAAGAGCAAACAATCCACAAGTTGGATGCAACACACAAGGCATATGGGTCATGAGGCATGGAAACATGGCAATCAAAAATGGAAGCAATATCTCTAATATGTGTGCAAGTAAGTGGTCCAAGATGACCCATATATGTCATGGTACAAGCAACACAAGTAGGGTGAGCCATAATATCCATGCTCAAGAAGGATGTCACCTCAAAAGCGTTACCTTGTGCGTCCGTCACAATGCCGATGCGCAAGCAAGTGCGATGTAGAAACGCGTCGATGTAGAATGGCTCGCGCGCAAGAGCTCGAATCGTCAACTCACGTGAAGTGGAAGTTGACATGTAGGCGAAGTATCCTACACATACACACAACAAAGGAAACAATGTATGTGCATGGTAGACAAACCCATCATCCATCATGATGGTTCTCTTCTCTTGCACATAACAATTAGAAGCAAAAGTGCATGAATAATATGATGCGACAATGTCTATATTCATGGCACTAAGCATATGGTGCAAAGAAGGAAGGCAAGCATGCTTCACATGAAAGATGTCAAAAGCTCCAATAATATGAGAGAAAGCTATGGGGGCAATCTCATTAGCAAAATTAATAGCATGGTTGCACTCAATACATGGCAAAGCATCGAGCATGAGAGAGGCAACAAGTGGAGACATATGACAACAAGCAATGTCAATCATGTGCGAAGCATGGCAATGGTTGTCATCAACCGCATAAAAGGAGCACATCGGTGATGCAACACATGCAAACATAGTGATCATGTCGTGCAAACTAGTAGTGTGAAAATGCAACATACTAGAGGAAATCATGGCAATCATGTCATGTGAGCAAATAGTGGACAACAATAATGCACATGACATATCGCGAGCACGAAGCAAGAGCAAAGTATCATCATAGACATGGGGCACAAAGCAAACATGGCAATAGCAATCAATATCTCCACCAAGCTTGCAAATACACATACAAGTCATAGAATCATGTGTCATGTGAGATGCAAGGCATGGGTCACAATTGCATGGCAAGGGCATAGAAATGTGCATATCATGCAAAGTGAACATGGCAATATGGTCATAATAAGTGTAATGAGTAAGAAGCCATAGCCATGTGAGAGCCATGTAGAAGAAATGCGCGAAGTCCTTGCGTGAGGGGAATGGTTGGAGACACATTCCGGTGAATCCCAAAGCATCGGTGCTCTCAAGAGCTCGTTTCGTCAACTCATGGGATTGTGAGGTTGACGAGTATTCATGAGTACCTACACACAACAAAGACAAAGGGAAAATTGTGTGCGTGTGGTATATGTATACATCATCCGTTAGGATGTGCATGTGCTCGTGTTCATGTTGGGCCTCCAAGCGCAGAGTTTTGTAGGACAGTAGCAAATTTCCCTCAAGTGGATGACCTAAGGTTTATCAATCCGTGGGAGGCGTAGGATGAAGATGGTCTCTCTCAAGCAACCCTTCAATCAAATAACAAAGAGTCTCTTGTGTCCCCAACACACCCAATACAATGGTAAATTGTATAGGTGCACTAGTTCGGCGAAGAGATGGTGATACAAGCGTAATATGGATGGTAGATATAGGTTTTTGTAATCTGAAAATATAAAAACAGCAAGGTAACAAGTAACAAAAGTGAGCAAAAACGGTATTGCAATGCTTGAAAACAAGGCCTTGGGTTCATACTTTCACTAGTGCAAGTTCTCTCAACAATACTAACATAGTTGACTCCAAAGTCACAAATAGTTCACTCCAAAGTCACAAATAGCGGAGAACAAACGAATAAATTATTGTAGGGTACGAAACCACCTCAAAGTTATATTTTCCGATCAATCATATGAGCCATCCCCATTAATTGTCACGAACAGCCCTAGAGTTCGTACTAGAATAACACCTTAAGATACACATCAACCAAAACCCGAATGTCACCTAGATACTCCAATGTCACCACGAGTACCCATGGGCTCGACTATACAATATGCATCACATAATTTCAGATTCATCATGTTCAATCCAACACAAAGAACTTCAAAGAGTGCCCCAAAGTTTCTACCGGAGAGTCAAGACGAAAACATGTGCCAACCCCTATGCATAGATTCCCAAGGTCACGGAACCCGCAAGTTGATCACCAAAACATACATCAAGTAGATCAATAGAACATTCCATTGTCACCACAGATATCCCATCGCAAGACATACATCAAGTGTTCTCTAATCCTTAAAGATTCAATCCGATAAGAAAACTTCAAAGGGAAAACTCAATTCATCACAAGAAGATAGAGAGGGGAAACTCCATATGATTCATCTATATCAATAAAGCTCGCGGTATATCAAGATCGTGCCATCTCAAGAACACGAGAGAGAGAGAGATCAAACACATAGCTACTGGCACATACCCTCAGCCCCGAGGGTGAACTACTCCCTCCTCGTCATGGAGACCGCTGGGATGATGAAGATGGCCTCCGGTGATGGTTTCCCCCTCCGGCAGGGTGCCGGAACGGGCTCCCGATTGGTTTTTCGTGGCTACAGAGGCTTGCGGCGGCGGAACTCCCGATCTAGGTTTGTTTCTGGGGGTTTCTATATTTATAGAAATTTTTGGCGGCGGAAACACGTCAGGGGGGTCCACGAGGCGGCGACAAGCCAGCAGGGCGCGCCCTAGGGGGGGGGCACCCTAGGGGCTTGTGGCTGCCTCGTGGCTCTTCTGGCCCAACTCCGATGATCCGTGGGTCTCTTCTGGTCCATAAAAAATCACCGTAAATTTTTATTCCGTTTGGACTCCGTTTGATATTCCTTTTCTGTAAAACTCAAAAACAAGGGGAAAACATAAACTGGCATTGGGCTCTAGGTTAATAGGTTAGTCCCAAAAATAATATAAAGTTGTAGTAAAATGATTGTAAAACATCCAAGAATGATAATATAACAGCATGGAACAAGCAAAAATTATAGATACGTTGGAGACGTATCAGCATCCCCAAGCTTAATTCCTGCTCGTCCTCGAGTAGGTAAATGATAAAAACAGAATTTTTTGATGTGGAATGCTGCCTAACATGTTCATCATATTCTTTCTTCTTTGTATAGCATGGACATTTGGACTTGTAAATGATTCAAAGCAATAGTCTAGTTTTAACTAATGACTTCAATACTCAAGCATGTCAACAAGCAACCATGTCTTTCAAAATATCAACACTAAAGAAAGTTATCCCTAGCCCATCATGCTCAATCATTGATCCATTCATGAAACACACTCAAATATTAGCTATGCCCAATGCTCAAGTACGATCATAGTGCCCCCTGGTTGGTGCTTATAAGAGAAGATGGAGACTCAAAGCAAAAATAAAAATTGCATAAAGTAAATAGATAGGCCCTTCGCAGAGGGAAGTAGGGATTTGTAGAGGTGCCAGAGCTCAAGGTTTAAATTGGGAGAGAAAAATATTTTGAGTGGCATGCTTTTCCTGTCAACGAAAACGACAAAGTAGCTCACAATACTTTCCATGCTAGATACATTATAGGCGGTTCCCAAACAGAATAGTAAAGTTTTTACTCCCCCTCCACCAATCAATCACACTCCACGGCGAGCCGAATCCATGGGTACCGTCCATACAAACAATAATCCTGGGGGAGTTTTGTTTCATTATTTTTTTTTGATTTGAATTTTGAGCATGGGACTGGGCATCCCGAATACCAGCCACTTTCTCGTGAATGATAGTGAATCAACACATATCGTGAGAATAACACACCTAGCATGGAAAAATATTGGATACTCCCCACCGTTTCATGAGCGGTACGGGCACACAAAAGGGAAAATTTATTTTGAAAATTTAGAGATGGCACATACAAATTTGCTTGGAACGGCATGGAAATACCGCATATAGGTAGGTATGGTGGACTCTTAAGGCAAAACTTGGTTTAAGGATTTTGGATGCACAAGTAGTATTTCTACTTAGTACAAATGAAGGCTAGCAAATAGATTGGGAAGCAACCAAACCAAGGAACGAAAAATCACATAAGTGAGCATTGAGTCATAACTAACACTGAATAATGCACCACAAGTAGGATGTAACTTCATTGCATAACTATTGACTTTCGTGCATGCATAGGGAATCACAAACCTTAACGCCAATATTCCTACTAAAGCATAATTACTCACTAACATGACTCAATATTACTATCATCATGTTTCAAAACTATTACAAAGAATCAAATTTAATTATTCCCATGATCTTCATGAAAGTTTTTATTATATCCTCCTTGGATATCTATCACTTTGGGACTAGTTTCATATATTGCCATTGCTTTTTCGACAAGCTCAAACAAATTTAAGTGAAGTACAAGAGCATAAAATTTTCATCTCTCAAAAAGGTATAAGTGAAGCATGAGAGGAAATGACAAGCTACTCACAAAAGGTATAAGTGAAGATCAATGAGTAGTCAAACAATTAAGGAGCTATGTGAGGACTCTCTCTCCCTCAATAAATATTTTCAGATCTGAGTATTTTATTCAACAGCAAGCAAAAGAAAAATAGCACTCCAAGAATAGCACGCATCATGTGAACGAATAAAAATTTAGGCTCAACATAGGCTAACCGATAATTGTTGATGAAGAAAGGTGGGATGCGTAGCATCCCCAAGCTTAGATGCTTGAGACTTCTTGAAATATTTACTTGGGGTGCCTTGGGCATCCCCAAGCTTGAGCTTTTGTATCTCGTTCAATCCTCTCATATCATGGTTTCACCTATTCTCAAAAACTTCATCCACACAAAACTCGAAAAGAACTCGTGAGATAGGTTAGTACACATAAGAACAAATCAACACTTCATGTACTGCCAAGATAAGTTGCACAATAATTTTCAAACATCATCTACTGTTTACTACCGTTTCCACAATTTATATCTACCAATATAGGCTAGGGAAACTATATGATAAGTAGATAACAAAACTATGACAACAATCTGTCTAAACAGAACAGTCTGTAGCAATTTATGAAAACAGTGTACTTCTGTAACTCAAAAAATTATGAAAATTTAGGACATGCTATAAAATTTATATGACATCACTGTGTAAAAATTTCAGAAACTTTCCACGTTCCAGTAAAATATGAAAATTCAAACACTACATCAAAAGTTTCAGTTTATACACAGCACACATCAAACATGCAATGCAAGCATCCTAATGCAATTCTTGGAACTTTTTATTGAAAAACAAGATTATAAATGACACCTAACAGAGAAAAACAAAATAAAATGATGCTCCAAGCAAAGCACATATTAAGCGACGAATAAAAATATAGCTCTAAGTAAGATATACCGATAGTGTTGAAGACGAAAGAGGGGATGCCTTCCGGGGCATCCCCAAGCTTAGGCGCTTGAGTATTCCTTGGATATTACCTTGGGGGTGCCTTGGGCATCCCCAAGCTTAGGTTCTTGTCACTCCTTATTCTCCTCATATCGGTGTCTCACCCAAAACTTGAAAACTTCAATCACACAAAACTTAACGGAACTTCGTGAGATGGGTTAGTATAATAAACAAAGATCATTCACTTAGGTACTGTCAAGACAAGATTCATAATTGTTCTCACATAATACCTACTGTATTCTTTCATTCCCATAATTTATATCACTCAATATAAGCTATGGAAACACTAAAACAAGCAAACTATGCATGCAAAACAGAATCTGTCAAAAACAGAACAGTCTGTGAAGGTCTGTAGAGTAGCCATACTTCCCTGTCTCTAAAAATTCTGAAAAATTAGGAAAATCTAGGCAATTTGTATATCAATCATGTGTAAAAAATTCAGATCAAAATCACGTTCCAATGAATTTAAAAAATTCCTGGACTGAGAGAAAAAGTTTCTGTTTTTGCACAGAATCAAGTCAACTATCATCCACAATATCCCAAAGGCTTTACTTGGCACTTTATTGAAACAAAAGCTATAAAACATGATTATTACAGTAGCTTAATCATGTGAACACACTAAAACAGAAATTAAAAGTGTTGGGTTGCCTCCCAACAAGGGCTTTTCTTTAATGCCTTTTAGCTAGGCATGATGATTTCAATGATGCTCACATAAAAGATAAGAATTGAAACACAAAGAGAGCATCATGAAGCATATCACTAGCACATTTAAGCCTAACCCACTTCCTATGGATAGGGATTTTGTGAGAAAACAATTTATGGGAGCAAGAATCTACTAGCATAGGAAGGCAAAACAAGCATAACTTCAAAACTTTGAACACATAGAGAGGAAGCTTGATATTATTGCAATTCCTACAAGCATATGTTCCTCCCTCATAATAATTTTCAGTAGCATCAAGAAGGGATTTCACAATATAACTATCACATAAAGCATTCTCTTCATGATCCACAAGCATAGAAAGTTTGTCACTCTCCATATAAGCAATTTTCTTCTCATTCATAATAGTGGGAGTATCATATGAAGCTCGAATACTAAAAATTGTTTCCACATTAAAAGAGTAATGTTCAGTAAAAGGATATTCAAAATTATGACAATAGTTATCACTACTCTTTATAACATAAGTATCATCACAATAATCATCATAAGTAGCAACTTTGTTATCATCATAGTTAATTGAAACCTCTTCCGAAATAGTGGAATCATTAATAAATAAAGTCGTGACCTCTCCAAATCCACTTTTATCATTATAATAAGATTCAACACCCTCCAAAATAGTGGGATAATTATTATCTAAAGTTGACACTCTTCCAAACCCACTTTCATAAATATTGCAATCATCATAAATAGGGGGTATGCTATCATCATAATAAATTTGCACATCAAAACTTGGGGGACCAAAAACATCATCTTCATTAAACATAGCATCCCCAAGCTTGTGGCTTTGCATAACATAAGCATAATCACTCTCATCATTAATAGTATGAATAGCACCAATCGTATAACAATTATTATCATCACAATTTTCTAAGTTGGTGCCAAAAAGATTTTCAAGATTAGAAGGGGTGTCATTATTTGGGAGAGATACCTCTTTACCTTTACCTTTCCTTCTTTTCTTCTTCTTCACCACATTATGTGTGGGTTCATTTAATTCCTCCATGCTTCTTTTTGAAGAAGTTGGTTGAATAAAAAGCTCCTCCTCGTTACCTGATTCATCATAAGAAAAAATAGGAGGATATTGGGAAACCTCTTCCCCTTCATTAGTATTCTCTTCATCTTCTATTTGTTTTCTTGTCTTTAAGTAATTGGCAATATAAGGATTCTCAATGCAATTTACCACGCAATACATATAGATTTCATTTAGATCAAAATCAATCATTTTCATGAGAACCCAAGCTGGAACATCCTTAGTTTTATGTTTCATTTCTTCATACCCCAAAAATAGACTAAGTTCATTATGATGCTCAAGGGTAATGAGGTTATCACAATTTTTGGACATAATTCGATCATGAAATAACTCACATTGGAAATTAAAATGACCACTTTCATTGCAAAGTTCACAAGGACGGCGAGAAATATTAAGTCTTTTAGCACAAACATATAGCCTCTCTTGCAACCATTTAGTTTCTAAATACTTATGCCTCTTACAAAATCTATCTTCCCTTTTAGGCATGTCTTCACAAACTCTATGCACTCCACAAAAATTGACATGCTTATAAGAAATCTTTTTATCATGACTAGTGCAATCATCATTAGTACTATGGATATTCAAAGAATTCATACTAACAACATTGCAATCATGCTCATCACTCAAAGATTTAGTGCCAAACATTTTAATAACTTCTTCTTCTAACACTTGAGCACAATTTTCTTTTCCATCATTTTCACGGAAGACATTAAAAAGATGAAGCATATGAGGCAACCTCAATTCCATGTTTTTGTAGTTTTCTTTTATAGACCAGACTAGTGAAAAACAAGAAACTAAAAGATTCAATTGCAAGATCTAAAGATATACCTTCAAGCACTCACCTCCCCGGCAACGGCGCCAGAGAAGAGCTTGATGTCTACTACACAACCTTCTTCTTGTAGACTCGTGTTGGGCCTCCAAGCGCAGAGTTTTGTAGGACAGTAGCAAATTTCCCTCAAGTGGATGACCTAAGGTTTATCAATCCGTGGGAGGCGTAGGATGAAGATGGTCTCTCTCAAGCAACCCTGCAATCAAATAACAAAGAGTCTCTTGTGTCCCCAAAACACCCAATACAATGGTAAATTATATAGGTGCACTAGTTCGGCGAAGAGATGGTGATACAAGTGTAATATGGATGGTAGATATAGGTTTTTGTAATCTGAAAATATAAAAACAGCAAGGTAACAAGTAACAAAAGCGAGCAAAAACGGTATTGCAATGCTTGAAAACAAGGCCTAGGGTTCATACTTTCACTAGTGCAAGTTCTCTCAACAATACTAACATAGTTGAATCATATGTAAATCCCTCATGTGCGACAAAGAGTTCACTCCAAAGTCACAAATAGTGGAGAACAAACGAATAAATTATTGTAGGGTACGAAACCACCTCAAAGTTATATTTTCCGATCAATCATATGAGCCATCCCCATTAATTGTCACGAACAGCCCTAGAGTTCGTACTAGAATAACACCTTAAGATACACATCAACCAAAACCCTAATGTCACCTAGATACTCCAATGTCACCACGAGTACCCATGGGCTCGATTATATGATATGCATCACATAATTTCAGATTCATCATGTTCAATCCAACACAAAGAACTTCAAAGAGTGCCCCAAAGTTTCTACCGGAGAGTCAAGACGAAAACATGTGCCAACCCCTATGCATAGATTCCCAAGGTCACGGAACCCGCAAGTTGATCACCAAAACATACATCAAGTAGATCAATAGAACATCCCATTGTCACCACAGATATCCCATCGCAAGACATACATCAAGTGTTCTCTAATCCTTAAAGATTCAATCCGATAAGAAAACTTCAAAGGGAAAACTCAATTCATCACAAGAAGATAGAGAGGGGAAAACTCCATATGATTCATCTATATCAATAAAGCTCGTGGTACATCAAGATCGTGCCATCTCAAGAACACGAGAGAGAGAGAGATCAAACACATAGCTACTGGTACATACCCTCAGCCCCGAGGGTGAACTACTCCCTCCTCGTCATGGAGACCGCCGGGATGATGAAGATGGCCTCCGGTGATGGTTTCCCCCTCCGGAAGGGTGCTGGAACGGGCTCCCGATTGGTTTTTCGTGGCTACAAAGGCTTGTGGCAGCGGAACTCCCGATCTAGGTTTGATTCTGGGGGTTTCTATATTTATAGGAATTTTTGGCGGCGGAAACACGTCAGGGGGGTCCACGAGGCGGCGACAAGCCAGCAGGGCGCGCCCTAGGGGGGGGGGAGCGCCCTAGGGGCTTGTGGCTGCCTCGTGGCTCTTCTGGCCCAACTCCGATGCTCCGTGGGTCTCTTCTGGTCCATAAAAAATCACCGTAAATTTTTATTCCGTTTGGACTCCATTTGATATTCCTTTTCTGTAAAACTCAAAAACAAGGGAAAAACAGAAACTGGCACTGGGCTCTAGGTTAATAGGTTAGTCCCAAAAATAATATAAAGTTGTAGTAAAATGATTGTAAAACATCCAAGAATGATAATATAACAGCATGGAACAAGCAAAAATTATAGATACGTTGGAGACGTATCAAGCGGCGGTGTTGTCGATGTAGAACCGTCCCTAATTAGCCAAAACACCTTAGGAAACGGAAACCGCAACTCAAAATCTCAAACAAAATTGGGTTAGGGTGGCAGAAGAGTATGGTGGAAAAACTATGCGGAAGTTATGGTGGTGGCCTAGGCAAAGATGCCAAATATGAAAAAAAATATGGAGTCAAATGGTTTTGGAAGTATTTTTGTGGGATGGGGGTGTCAATAGCTACAAAACGAGCTAAAGAACGTCAAAATCGGACTCCGGATGAATTATTTATGGCCAAAACGGTGAAATGGCTGATGCTGAAAACTGTGAAAGACTCTGGTTAGGCCGGAAGTTCCGGGGGGGGGGGGGGGGGGCGGTGCGGGAAAGTGTGGGGAAACTTTCTGTTTAGGCCGGAAGTTCCGGGTGATGCCGGAAGTTCTGGGAACGGACCCTAAATTCCGGATCTGAGAACGGGGGCGGAAAAACTCGATTTCCAGGGCCAAAATTGATGGGGAAAAAGAAAATTTGGGAGGATTTCGTGGTGGGAAAGCTAGATCTACTTGCCAAACACGAATTCCATGGATCAAAATCAACAAAATCTCACAAGAACCAACAATTGCAAATTTTTTGGTGAGGCTATTTTTGGTGGGGATTTTCGAATTGGGACAAAAACACACAATATTAGGCTAGAAAACGAAGGGGAGGACTCCAAATTCGTGAGAAACATGGCTCTTGATACCAATATGATACGGGGCACGCCCGTGTGCGTCGATCTTTCACGAATTGGAGGTGGATTTGTGAATGAACACGAAGAACATGAAGAACACAAGGGCGAAATCACAAGAGAAACACTCAAAACAAGTCCAATCACACATCCACTATGCTCACATCCACACAAGATCCACAAGGGTACAAGAACAACAAAAGGAAAGAGGATACATGATAGAGTTCATCCCAAATCCCATGGGGGAGATGGGGCCTTGAATCCACTAGGGATCTTCCCTAGATAGGGCCCTTGACATCCATAAGATCTTCTCACACGTGGAGGTCGCAATCTCCTAGGAGAAGTATATGGAAGGAGCAATGCTCAACTAATCTATGAGCTAAACCATTGCTAACCCTAAAACGGAGGTGGGAGACGAGTATATATAGTCTAGGGCGAAGTGGGGTGAGAAAGGAGTACATGGGCCTCGGGCCCAGTGGCTGCCCACACACAGGCCGGAAGTTCCCGGCTGGGCCGGAGGTTCCGGGCAGGTTCCGGCCGGGTTTCGGGCTACCCAGAGAGTTGGCATGCCTGGGGTGCGCTGAGGCCGGAAGTTCCGGGCAGGCCGGAAGGTCCGGGGGCCGGAGGTTCCGGGCAGGTTCCGGGCTGCTTTCGGGCTATCCAAAGAGCTGGCACGCCCGTAGTCGGCTATGGTCGAGGAGGCCAGAAGTTCCGAGCAGGCCGGAAGGTCCGGAGGTTCCGGGCAGGCCGGAAGGTCCGGGACTTCCAGAGACTTGTCCTCGCTTCTTCTTCCTTCTCCGCTTCCAAGATTCCCTCGCGGATGGTGTAGTCGTACGTAGGTGCTGGCACGCCTCCTCGTCATCCATGAAGCTCCGACAATACCTATGCATGCACACGAGAGGAATGTCAAGTAGTATACCATCCTCGAAGGGGTCAAGTGAGCACGTGTAAAGGAGATGATTCACCTTTATGTATGTGAAGTAGATGTCGCACGTGTCACTTTCCAGAGGGACTCTTGCCATGGTGATGTCCGTAGGATGCTCCGCATCAATGTCTGTACATGCTAGGCTCGTCAAGTTTAACCCGAGTGTTCCACACGTGCAACACTGGCTTGCACCCGTTGTATGTGAACGTAGAGTCTATCACACCCGATCATCACGTGGTGTCTCGAAACGACGAACTTTCACAATGGTGCACACTTGGGGAGAACACAATTTTATCTTGAAATTTTAGTGAGGGATCACCTTATAATGTTACCGACGTCCTAAGCAAAATAAGATGCATAAAAGGATTAACATCACATGCAAATCATAAGTGACATGATATGGCCATGAACTTGTGATTTTGATCTCCATCTCCAAAGCACCGGCATGATCTCCATCGTCACCGGCATGACACCATGATCTCCATCAACTTGATCTCCATCAACGTGTTGCCATGAGGTTGTCGCGCCAACTGTTGCTTCTATGACTATTGCTAACTCATAGCGATAAAGTAAAGCAAAAACGACAAAAATAAATTAAAGAGAACCCTATGGCTCATGCCGGTTGCCGTACTCATCGACATGCAAGTCGTGATATTCTATACAAAACATGATCATCTCACACATCACATATATCTCATCATGTAATTGGCCATATCACATCACAACATACCCTGCAAAAACAAGTTAGACGTCCTCTAATTGTTGTTGCATGTTTTACGTCGCTGCTACAGTTATCTAGCAAGAACAATTCTTACCTACGCAAAAACCACAACGGTGATACACAAATTGCTATTCAACCTTCTCAAGGACCGCCTTTGTCGAATCCGATCCAACTAAAGTGGGAGAGACAGACACCCGCCAACCATCTTTATGCAACAAAGTCACATGTCAGTTGATGGAACCGGTCTCTCGTAAGCGTACGAGTAAGGTTGGTCCGGGCCGCTTCATCCCACAATACCGCTGAATCAAGAAAAGACCAAGGGAGGAAGCAATCTGAGCATCAACGCCCACAAACTCCTTTTTGTTCTACTCGTGATCTCATCTACGCATAGACCTAGCTCATGATGCCACTGTTGGGTTATGTTGCATGGGAAACAAAAAAATTCCTACGCACACGCAAGATCTATCCATGGTGATGAGCATCTACGAGAGGGAGAGTGGATCTACGTACCCTTGTAGATCGCTAAGCGGGAAGCGTTAAGAAACGCGGTTGATGTAATCGAACGTCTTCGCGATCCAAATCGCTAGCCATCCCGCGATCCAATCACGATCTAGCGCCGAACGGACGGTACCTCCGCGTTCAGCACACGTACAGCTCGATGACGATCTCCGCCTTCTTGATCTAGCAAGAGGGAGCAGAGAGGTAGATGAGTTCTCCGGCAGCGCGACGGCGCGGCGACGGTGGTGGTGGAACTATTCCGGCAAGGCTTCACCTAAGCACCACCGAAAACTAGGGGAGACGATCTAGTGGGGAGAGAGGGATGCACCGTGGCCTTTTTGGGTTGGGTGCGGCTGCTCTCTCTCCCCTCCAATATGTATAGGAGGGAGGGGAGGGGCCGGCGCCCCTAGGGTTCCCCCTAGGTGTCGGCTGAAGGAGGAGGTGGAGGAGTCCACCTCGAATCCTACTCCAAGTAGGATTCCAATCCTACTTGGAAACCCTTCCCCCACTTGGGGTTTTTTCCTTTTCCCCCACCTTAGCCGCATGGGCCCTTAGGGGCTGGCTTGCCCAGCCCACTAAGGGCTGGTGCGCCACTCCTAAGGCCCATGTGGCCTCCCGGCGTGGGTGGCCCCTCCCGATGGCCTCCCGGCACCCCCGGTACACTACCGGAAATACCCGAAACTTTTCCGGCGATCAAAACGGGACTTCCTATATATCAATCTTTACCTCCGGACCATTCCGGAGCTCCTCGTGAAGTCCGGGATCTCATCCGGGACTCCGAATAACCTTCGGTCACCACCATACATAACTCAATACTACCGAAACGTCACCGAACGTTAAGTGTGCAGACTCTGCGGGTTCGAGAACTATGTAGACATGACCGAGACACCTCTACGGTCAATAACCAATAGCGGGGCCTGGATGCCCATATTGGTTCCTACATATTCTACGAAGATCTTTATTGGTTGAACCTCTATGTCAAGGATTCAGTTAATCCCGTATGCTATTCCCTTTGTTCTTCGATATGTTACTTGCCCGAGATTCGATCGTCGTTATCCTTATACCTAGTTCAATCTCTTTACCGGCAAGTCTCTTTACTTGTTCCGTAATACAAGATCCTGCGGCTAACTCTTTAGTCACTTTGCTTGCAAGGCTCATTGTGATGTTGTATTACCGAGTGGGCCCTGAGATACCTCTCCATCACACGGAGTAACAAATCTCAGTCTCGATCCATGCCAACTCAACAAACACCTTCGGAGATACCTATAGAGCATCTTTATAGTCACCCAGTTACGTTGCGACGTTTGATACACACAAGGTATTCCTCCGATGTCAGTGAGTTGCATGATCTCATGGTCACAGGAACAGATACTTGACATGCAGAAAACTATAGCAATAAACTGACACGATCATATGCTACGTTCATAGTTTGGGTCTTGTCCATCACATCATTCTCCTAATGATGTGATCCCGTTATCAAATGACATCTCATGTCTATGGCTAGGAAACCTTGACCATCTTTGATCAACGAGCTAGTCTACCAGAGGCATACTAGGGACACAGTGTTGTCTGTGTATCCACACATGCAATTGAGTTTCCAATCAATACAATTATAGCATGGATAATAAACGATTATCATGAACAAGGAAATATAATAATAACCACTTTATTATTGACTCTAGGGCATATTTCCAACACCCCCCCACCACGGCCTCGCCCCGCTCCTCCCACCCCCACCACGGCCTCGCCCCGCTCCTCCTATCACCACCATGGCCTCGCCCCGCCGGCTCTTATCCACACCAGGCCTCTCCCCGCCGCCTCCTCTCCCCACCGCGGCCTTGCCTCGCCACCAACCACGTAGATCTTTCGTAGATCGACTCTGCCGCCGTTGTCCTACTGCCACAGAGAAGATCGAGATGCGAGCTGCTGGACATGATGCGGGAGCAGGCATCTCGAATTGGACCGAGATTCCAGTGTGTCTATGCTGTAATCATCACCCCCCGTGCTTGGCTCACACAGTCGCTCCGGAGAGGAGTTCGCAGCTCGCCTAATTGCTCGTTTGCTGCAGGTATGCTGTTCGATTATGTTAATGCGCCAACTATTATCATCGGGGATCTAGTTAGGTAACATATATGAGGCAACCATGTTGTGATAGAGCTGATTGATTTGTGGATTTGAATTCTGGGTGGCTTAATTTGTCACTATCAGCTATCTCTAATTGATGTAACAACTCATTCTTTTTTAGAACTCTGTCATAAGGAACAAATATTTCTGATATGTTGATCAAATGTGCTTCAGAAATACCATGAAGTGAAAATAAATAAACATAATAGCATACCAAATGTAACCTATCAAGCAAAAATGGTCTGAGTTATATTAGGAGGCGTACCCATCCATCTGAGGTCTGTTCTTAATATGTTCTTCTCTTTTCCATGTTGTAACATTTAGATCAGTCAACTTCTCGGATTTTAATTCCATGTGCTCGGATGCATATTTGAATAAATCCTCCAGTCCTTCTAGCTGTTGCACGAAGAAATGAAAAAAGCATAAGCATCACAAGCGAGAAATAATAAGAAGAAAAAACTTGTTATGAAAAGATGAGGCGGTAGGACTAAGTACTAACCGTATCATTGAGGTCCTTGCGGTTCATTGATGTGCCTAGCGAGTCGAGCACTTGAACACATAGTTTGCTGGCATTTATAACACATAGGTGCCAGTGAATGTCGTCCATGTTTATTGGAATGAATATCTGAAGAAAATGATTATTTTAGTTGTACTTCTATGTGGACGAATTGGTCGTTCTTGCTCTAATTCATAGAAATATGTAGTAAACTAAGACTAACCATATCATTTTCCAAATACTTTTCAGCTCTCTTTAATACCCATGCTGGTGCAACATTCGTGTCATCCGAGGGCAGATAGTTACCGAGCTTTATCATCTTAGAGATGCATGGATTCTCTAAGAACACACTTCCACCTGACCTTACTTGTAGATGCTCAGTAACAGTCATGCAATTTATGTACGCGCCTATGACCTACAATTGAAAGTATGCATAATATATTAGATGACACATACTCATAATCAAATAGCATCTTATTGTCGTAATGCAATATTAATATACTTACTTCGTCGCCAACCCATTGTCCGGGAGATAGAAGAGATAGTGTTGGGGATATAACCCCGTGGTAAGACCCGCCCAGGAGGGGCCGGGTCATACCTGGCGGCTCATACGCAAGACGCTTAAGGTGGGCTAGAAGATGAAGGCCAGGCCGCATGGCGGTTTACCAGGCGGGCCAAGACGAAGGCCCAGAGACAGAAGATGGTGTGAGACTCGGACGGTTAAGCCGCCCGGAGTCGGCTTGCTCAAGGAGGCAAGGCGACTTAGAAACAAGATTGACTACGTTGTATGAGTCGGTTTAGGGCTCGTGTAACCCAAGGCCTTGACCTCCTATATAAAAAAGGTGAGACCCTGGGGCGGCTTAGAGAGAACCCATCAATCGAGAACTAGGTCAAGCGAACCCGCTCCCTTGTAATCGATACTCCAATCAATATAGCACAAGCAGGACGTAGGCTTTTACCTCTTCTTGAGGGGCCGAACCTGGGTAAACTCGTGTCCCTCGTCTCGACCAACCCCTTTGAGTCCACCGCCTTAGCGATGGCCTCGAACCTAAGTCTTCGGACATCTGCCGTGACAAAACCACGACAGTTGGCGCCCACCGTGGGGCTAGCGCTCGGTGGTGTTGAGTTCTCAAAGGGCTCTCTCCCAGGGATCGAGGGGTACGCTGTTGGCAGGATGACCAAGAGTCGCCGCGGCCGGCTCTACATCGACGACGCCGGCTGGGGCCCCGAGGCCGACTCAATTGAGTACGGGTTCCGGGTCCCTTTCGGCGGAATCCACGTCTTCATCGGCAAGATCGGCGGATCTGAACCCGGGCCAGACATCTGCACCGACATCGTCGAGCCGGCCCGGTGCGAGCAACCCGCCCGACGTGTGCGACCCGCCCGTGCTAACCCGGGCAGGAAGCATGTCTTCGTCGGCTTCACCCAGGGCATGGAGCTTGAAGGCTCTATGTCTCGGGAAGAAACTCTCATCTATTCAAAGGATGGATCCTCCAGCGGAGAGACGGAATCGATCTATCAGCTTCATAATGGTGGGCTTGGGGGCTACGTCGAGCATTACCCTGAGTCAGAGTATCGTGAGCCGGAGAATTATGAGCCGCCGAGCCGCGCTGCCGTCTTCATGGCAGGTTCAGCGCCAGCTCCTAGCAGCACAGCCGCCGGTGCGACCGGGTCTGGGGCTGGCAGGCAGCCGGCTCAGGTTCTTTTGGATCTAATGAACGAGCTTACAACCCTGATGGAAACCGAGGTCACTGCTGAAAACCAAGCGGCCTGTAATGCGGAGATCACGAGGTTAAAGAACTAGATGGCTGGAGTCCAACAGGAGATCAACGCGTTGAAGGCTCAGATGGATGCTGAGGCGGAGCGCCTTAGGGCGGATGCTTTCCGTTTTGAGTTGGAGCAGCAGTCTGCGGCGGCGGTTCATCGGATGAGGCATCAATCCCGCCTGCCGGATCAGTACGAAGCTAGAAACCTTTTTAACACGCCAGGGACGGGACGGAATGTGCCTTTGACCGTAACCCGGACGGCGGAAGTCCCTGGAAGCCGGGCGGCGGTTCAGCATCAGCGGCCAGACCCGCCCCGCCGGAACCAGACCCCACCACAACCTTTTCCGATGCCACCAGGTCATTATTCTAATCCGCCTGAGAACATGGTGGCAGCGGCAACCCGGCTTGGTACAATCCCCATACCCGATGAGGCGCCTTTTGTAGAAGAGGTGCGGAACGCTATCGGATACCTGCAGACGGCGGTGGCCCAGCAGGAGAAGTGTACTTACAGCAGGAGCCGCGTACATTCAACTCCCATTCCCAGCCGCAGCTACAGCCAGCGTTATGAGTCGCCGGCGGTTTCTAGCAGTGAACGACATCGGAACCCGCCGCGAGTCGATAGAGCGGCTCTGGATGCTCAGGCGCTGGTGGATCGGGCAAGAGCACAACGAGAAGCGGCAGCTCTGGCGGCGGCGGCTCATCAGGAACCCACAGTTGCACCTTCCGTCTCAGTAGGGGCAGGAATAACCTCCAGGGCTGTGGGAGTGCCGTGCTTAGCGCCGGCTCTACGGAACGAGCGTCTGCCGAAGGATTTCAAAGGTCCTCGCAAGGTGCCCAATTATACTGCTGACTTACCTCCAGAGGCTTGGATCGAAAGCTATGAGCTGGCCATGGAGATGTTAGACGTCAGTGACGCGGTATGTGCCAAATATTTCATCATGATGCTGGAAGGGCCGGCTCGCACGTGGTTGAAGGGCTTGCCGCCCAACACCATTAATTCCTGGTCTGAATTAAAGGCGAAATTCATCAAAAATTTCCAAGGAACGTGCAAGCAGCCCATGACGATTGTGGATCTGGACCATTGTGTGCAGCGTGATGATGAGTCGGCTCATCACTGGGTCCGGCGGGTCTCAACCATCATCCACTCTTCTGAACAGATTACGGCGGCTCAAGCAGTTTTGATTCTGGAGAAGAATTGCCAGTTTACACCACTGAAGCAGAAGCTTGGCCGGCTCAAACGCTCATGCCAAGACATGGGGGAGCTCATGGCGGCTCTCACCAAATATGCAGACTCTGACAACACGAAAGACCCAGGCTCTGATGATGAGAAATCAGGTCAGGGGAAGAAAGGTAGCAGTGGCAAGGGTCAACAGCAAAACGCGGCCGGAAATAGCAACCCGGGCAAGCGGAAGAACCCGGACGGCGGGTCAGAGTTGGTGGCGAACACCAGCGCTGGGAACAATCATGCTAAGGGCAATGGGAATTTCAGGCCACCCTTTAACAAGGGAAAAGCTCCTTTCAACCTGGAAGAGATGCTCAACAAACCTTGTCCGGAGCACAGCCGGCCTGATAAGCTGGCAGGCCATACTTTGAGAGATTGCAGTATTATGCGACAGTTCCGGGATTACAGCCTTCAACAGCATCGTAATAACGGTAATGGTCCGTCAGGCGGCTCAGGGCCGGGCGGGTCAGGAGCCGGTTTTGGTGCTGGCGGCTCAGGATCCGGCTACTAGGGTCAAGGCAGTCAAGGGTGTCATCATCAATAGTCTGGCAGTGGAGGCCAGCAGCAGAATAACCAGTCGGGGTACCAGACTAACCCGAAACAGCTTAGCGGGGGTCAGTATCATGTTTTTACAACCAGCCTCGACAAGCGAGACCGGAAGGTGCGCAAGCGGGCGGTTAATGCAGTCATGCCGGCTCTCCCACAGTATTTGAAGTGGTCTGAGTATGACATAACTTGGAGTAGGTAGGATCACCCGCCGCGTGTTGATAACCCGGGGCAACTGGCTTTGGTAGTTGCTCCCCAAGTGGGAGGATACGTGTTCACTAAAGTACTTATGGATGGTGGCAGCAGCATCAACATCCTGTATTATGACACTTTCAGCCGGATGGGTTTGCTTAACAAGGATCTTAAGCCCTCTTCAATAGTTTTTCACGGTGTGGTGCCTGGAAAATCGGCTTATCCAGTGGGAAAGATTTCTCTAGAAGTAGCTTTTGGTGATGAATTCAACTACAGGGTGGAGTCTTTGTGGTTTGAAGTTGTCAAAATCAAAAGCCCATATCATGCTCTGTTTGAACGGCCGGCTTACACCAAGTTCATGGCTAGGCCTTGCTATGTTTACTTACAGCTCAAGATGCCCGGGTTGAATGGGACGATTACCGTGCATGGCGGTCGGAAGACGACTCTTGAGTGTGAGGAAGGCGACGCAGCTTACACAGAGTCAAGTTGTGCTAAGGCAGAGCTCAAGTTTTATAAGGAAAATGTTGACCCGGAAGATATGACTCCACTGAAGAAGCCTAACACGGAATCTGAGCCGCCCCTCAAGTTTGTGGCAGAAGATACCAAGTTGGTGGACTTTACGCCGGGCAACTCATCACAGCAGTTCACCATCGGGGCCAATATGGATCCCAAATAGGAAAGCGCGCTCATCGAATTCATCCGTGAGAATCGGGACATCTTTGCATGGAAACCTTCTAACATGCCGGGTGTACCGAGAGAATTCGCTGAGCACCACCTTAATGTGGATCCTAAGTTTAAGCCGGTCAAACAGTTCCTTCGGCGATTCAATGAGGAGAGACGCAAGGCTATTGGGGAAGAGGTGGCCCGGCTCTTAGCGACAGGGTTCATCATTGAAGTATTTCACCCGGAGTGGCTTGCTAACCCGGTGCTAGTACTCAAGAAGAACGGCACATGGCGTATGTGTGTAGATTACACGGATCTTAACAAGGCCTGTCCAGTTGACCCGTTTGCTCTCCCCCGTATCGACCAGATTATTGATGCAACGGCGGGTTGTGAGAGCTTATGCTTCCTGGACGCTTATTCGGGTTATCATCAGATCAAGATGGCGGTTAAAGACCAAGAGAAGACGGCTTTCATCACGCCTTTTGGTGCTTTCTGCTATGTGTCTATGCCTTTCGGGCTCAAGAGTGCCCAGGCGACTTATCAGCGTTGTGTGCAGAACTGTCTTCATAGTCAAATTGGGCGCAATGTTCATGCTTATGTGGATGATATTGTGGTCAAGTCAAGGAAGAAGGAGACTCTACTTGACGACCTGAAGGAAACGTTCGATAACCTACGGGTCTACAAGATGATGCTTAACCCGGCTAAGTGTGTCTTTGGAGTTCCTGCCGGCAAGCTTTTGGGATTTCTGGTTTCTGAGCGTGGCATTGAAGCTAATCCGGACAAGATAAAGGCTATTACTTCCCTGTCTGAGCCGGCGTGCATCAATGACGTTCAGCGCCTGGCTGGTCGAATCGCTGCGTTAAGCCGGTTCATAAGCTGCCTAGGTGAGAAGGCTATCCCTTTGTATCAGATGATGAAGAAAACAGACAATTTTGTCTGGAGTAAGGCGGCGGGTGAAGCGTTTGAGGCGCTCAAGAAGCAGCTGGTTGAGCCGCCGGTCTTGGCCGCTCCGGCTGAGAAGGAACCTTTGCTCCTCTATGTGGCGGCTAACAACAGGGCAGTCAACGCCGCGATTGTTGTGGAGCGTAAGGAAGCAGGAAAGGAATACCCGGTTCAGAGGCCGGTTTACTACGTCAGTGAAGTCCTGATCGAGTCCAAGCAATGGTACCCGCATTGGCAGAAACTGATATATGGGGTGTTCATGGCAAATCGTAAGTTGAAGCATTACTTCTTGGGTCACCAGATCACCGTTAGCTCTGCCCCGTTGGGTGACATAATTCAAAATAGAGAAGCCACTGGCAGGATTGCTAAGTGGGCATTGGAGCTTGGGCCTCTTAATCTAAAATATGTGCCTCACACGGCTATCAAGTCTCAAGCCTTGGTGGACTTTATAAATGACTGGACAGAGTGTTAGTCGCCCGAGGAGAAGCCAGATAACACATACTGGACAATTCACTTTGATGGATCCAGACAATTGGAAGGGTCAGGGGCTGGAGTTGTCTTAACTTCCCCTAGAGGTGACAAGTTTTGTTATGTGTTAAGGTTGATGTTTCCCTGTACTAACAATGCAGCTGAGTATGAGGCTTTACTTCATGGCCTCCGTGTGGCTAAGGAGATGAACCTGAGCCGGGTTAGATGTCTTGGTGACTCAGACCTCGTGGCTCAGCAAGTTTCAGGCACGTGGGACTCCAAAGACCCACGGATGGCGGCTTATTGTCAGGCGGTGGATATCATTGCTGGACACTTCAAGGGTTATCAGGTGGATCATATTGACCGTCGCAAGAACGAGGCGGCTGATGCATTGTCAAGACTGGGCTCTCAGCATAAGCCGGTACCGCCTAACGTTTTCTTGGATGTGTTATATCACCCATCTGTTAAGCTACCTTCAGAGGAGGATCTGGCTATACCTGACCCGGAGGGGCAGCTGGTGGCGGCTCTGCATGCTATCCCTGACTGGATGTTGCCTTACTTGGCGTACTTGACTCGCGGCGAGTTGCCCGAAGATGAGACCTTGGCGAGACAAATCATAAGGCGGTCCAAATCAATGACTATCATCAATGGCGAGTTACATAAGCGCAGCATCACGGGCGTTTTTCCGCGTTGCGTTTCTCCTGAAGAGGGAAAGGAGATATTAAATGAAATTCACGCCGGTGATTGTGGTCATCACGCCGGCTCAAAATCTTTGGTGGCCAAGGCTTTCCGGCATGGTTTCTTCTGGCTGACGGCTCATAAGGATGCAGAAGACCTGGTCACTAAGTGCGATGGATGTTAGAAGTTCGGGCGACGTGCTCACGTGCCGGCTCAGGAGTTGCGGATGATCCTAATTACCTGGCCGTTTGCGGTCTGGGGGCTTGATATGGTCGGGCCCTTCAAGAGATCTAAAGACAAGAAGACCCATCTTTTGGTGGCGGTGGATAAGTTTACCAAGTGGGTGGAGGCTGAGCCGGTCAGTAAGTGTGACGCGGCTACGGCGGTTCAGTTTGTCAAAAAATTGATCTACCGTTTTGGTTACCCTCACAACATCATCACGGACAATGGCACAAACCTATCCAAGGGGGCTATGCAGTCGTTCTGTGAAAGTGAGCACATCCGGCTTGACGTCTCTGCTGTTGCTCATCCACAATCCAATGGTCAGGCGGAGCGTGCTAACCAGGAGATCTTGAGAGGTATCAAGCCCCAGCTTATGGTTCCTCTACAGCGAACGCCGGGTTGTTGGGTAAAAGAGTTACCATCAGTTTTATGGAGCATCAGAACTACTCCCAACAGGTCAACAGGCTATACGCCTTTCTTCATGGTTTATGGTGCAGAAGTCGTGTTACCAAGTGATATACGTCATGACTCGCCGAGGGTGGCGACTTACGTTGAGACAGATAATGAGACAGCGCGTCAGGACGCGTTAGATGCTTTGGATGAAGAGCGTGATCTGGCGGTGGCTCGATCGGCGATTTATCAACAAGACCTGCGTCGCTATCATAGCCGCAGAGTTAAAACCCGGACGTTTCAGGAAGGCGACTTGGTGTTGCGTCTGATTCAAGATCAGACGGATGCGCATAAGCTCTCTCCCCCATGGGAAGGACCCTTTGTGATCAGCAAAAATCTCAACAATGGGTCATATTATCTCATTGACGTACGAGATGAGTCACGCACTTCTGGGCAGGAGACCCACCGGCCGTGGAATATCGCTCATCTGCGGCCTTACTATACTTGAGTCATCGACTCCCATCATTGTACATCATCATTGTATATATCACTTATATATATAATAAAGTTGGCATCCCTGCAAGCCGGGGCCTCTGCCGTTTTCTGTATCTCAGATTGTGCAAAAGTGGATACAACCATAAGGTCACTTGGGGGCTTCTAACCCGCCAGGGTTCAGCTTACACACCCTCTTGATCGGCTCTTCAGCCACTGTAAGGCCGGGTCATATACCCAAAAAGTTGACTCCGTCAACAAGGTCATTTGGGGGCTTCCAACCCGCCGGGTTTAGCTTACACACCCTCTTGATCGGCTCTTCAGCCACCGCAAGTTTGAGTTAAACCTGCCTGTATGCTGCTGCTGCTCCGCTAGGTGACCCGCCGAACTCTTACCAGTTAATCTCGATTAGAGACCCTGAGCTGTTCAAAGTATTTGACAGTCACTCTCGCTAGAGACCCTGTACTGGTCAAGGTTAAACCGGCGGCTCTTGTCACGTGAGGGCCGGCTTACGGAAAGCGAGGATAAACTCACCCATCTGCTGCATACTCTCCGCTATGTGGCCCGTTCGTACTCTTAAACAGTTACTCTTTTAAAGACCCTGCACTGTTTAAGGTTCAAACGACGGATTTATGTCATGTGAGAAGTAGCTTATGGGCCCTGGGGGTACTCATGCCCTGCTGCGCCTCTTTATGGTTTGTTGTTGCTTTTATCAGTTACTCTCATTAGAGACCCTGTACTGTTAAGAGTTCAAACAACAAGTTCATGCCATAAGAGCCGGCATATGAGTTTTCGAAAAAGAAAGCAAGATTATACGAGATTTAACATCTCCGGGTTGTGCTTTTCAAGCCGCCCTCAAAACGGTACGAAACACTGTTTTGTTTTCTTTGCAGGGTTTGTCTCCTAAGATGAGCCGCCGTTAAAATGAGACGAAAGATGTCTTGGGCAGACTGCAAGGCAGTTAAAGATGCATCAAGTTATGCAAAGTTTCATACGTGCATGATGGCACGGCTCAGACAATCAAGTTTTTCTAAGCCTATTACAAAGCTCTCCAGAGAGCCCAAAAGTGCAACGGACTTAAAGTTTTTGTACACTGCTAGCATCGGCGGGTCAAGGTGCCGGATTATCCTTCCTGGATTAACTTGTTCAGCTCGTCGGTGGGTCATCCTGCGCCGGGTCTTCCACCTCTTCGATCTGAAGGTTATCCACATCCCAGTTGCAGTTTGTTAAAGCTTCAAACTGGGCCTCGTCAAAGAGGGGAGACGGGTCAATCTCAGGAGCAAAGAGTGGCTTACGGCGTGCAGGAACTAAGTCCCTGGCTTCAAAGGTTGGGCAGCGCAGTCGTTTGCTGTCTTCGCCATAAGCCGTCTGGTATGAGGTCAGATCAATTTCGTTCACAAGTGTTGATGCGAGCACCCGGGAGGCCTTCATACATTTGGCGTAGTCGGCTTCTGTGAATTCTGAGCCGTCATCTTTTCTGGATGGAAAGCCGTCCATCATTTCTTCGGCAGTTAGTTCAGGAGCAAAGGCCAGAGACCGGCTTAGCGCGGCCATTGCCCCCTTCCTGGTGGCTGATCGTTTGAGTTCCTCAATTTGCTTGGGCAGAGTTGATAAGAGTTCTATCACTCTCTTCATAAATTTGGGGATGCTTTTCTCAGTCAACATCACCTTGATGGTGCAAAGGGTCCCACAGTAGAGCGGTTCTGTCAAGGTATATATTGCTTTCAATTTCAACAAGCTGTCAGAAGATAATTGGCGGCTTCTTTGACCTGCAAGATAATTAGGCGTTATAAGCTGCCCGCACAGTTTTTAAGCAAGGCAAGGAAATTTGCTAAGTATTCAGTGCTTACCAAAGATAGCAAAGGTCATCCTAGAGATATGGTGCTGGAGGGTTTGTAGCTCATCTGACACAAGCTTGAGTTGCTGGTCAGCACCGCCTGCTCGCTTGGTCAGGGCGGCTTGGGTAGACTCAGCACTTTTCTTGAAGGCATCAAAGTCAGCTTGAACCTTCTCAAGCTCCTTAACGGCAACCCGCCATTTTTCTTCCGCCTCAGACCGGGCGGTTTGTTGCGAAGCAAGGCTTTCTTTTACGCCGGTCAGATTAGACTCGGCCGCGTCCAAGGCTTCCTGTATTACACAAAAATAAAACAGTTCAGGAGGTTTAAGTCGCCAGGATAAGGTATTCATAGATGATTGATGAAGCTGGTAGGCTACGAGTCTCAAGCAGATTGCAAGCAATATACTTGACACTTGGGGGCTAATGTCTGTGTTTTCTCTCCAAGTCTACAATGAAGTTCCGGCTCATCTTCGTAAAGTTAAGCCGGCACTTGGGGGCTACACACGGCGCTCTCCAAGTCTACAATGAAGTTCCGGCTCATCTTCATAAAGTTAAGCCGGCACTTGGGGGCTACACACGGCGCTTTCCAAGTTTACAGTGAAGTTCCGGCTCATCATTTTTATACTGACCCGGACTTGGGGGCTACCCTTGATCTATTCTTCAAACTAAGTATCGGCTTAATATATATATTAACCCGATACTTGGGGGCTACAAGCTAGGCAATTTGAATTATGACAAGGATTGGAAGACCGGTCTACTATTTGCAATACTAAACCAGCTCTTGGGGGCTACATAAGGGTATAAGGAAAAGCAAGAGAGGAGGAGTACCTCATATTTCTTTTTCATCAGTCCAACAAGCTTCAACTCCATGTTGCGGCTTGTGGAGAGGCGATTCAGATAACCAGCATGAAGTTCATCTGCAGTCATTTTTTCCAACACGGGGAATTCAAACTCAAGCTTTTCTGGTGAGCCTGTCTCCGCCTGGCAGGTGTGCTTGGTTAATACATGAGGTTCGGGAGATTGATAACCCGTCCCAGTGATGGTGACGTCTGGAAGAACTGTGTCTTTGACGGCTGTTGCAGGGCTGGACGGCTTAGGATCAGCCTTTGGAGGACTCTCCGGAGTGGCCATGTCATCATCAGCCGGCTGAGAGGGCTGAGGAACGTTAGCAGATGAATCTTTTCTAGTCTCAGTGGGCTCAACATAAGGTGCAGGGGAATCCGGCTTAGTAGCCTCTGGTTCTTGGGCGGTAGGAGCAGCGGTAGACCCGCCTATCTTCCTTCGTTTTGCTTGAGCCCTGGAAAACAAAAAGATTGTCACATAGAGGACAAGGATGGTAAAAAGGTATGGTGCAAATACAAAGGTACGCACTCCGGGTTGATCTTCAGAGGAGGCAACTTGGAGGCAGTAGAGTCGCCATATGAAGGAGGCGTCTCCTAAAGAAAGGTTAAGACGATGAAAGCAGAGTAAGGCTACCATGCAAGATTGTTAAAACTGGACTTAGTTAAAAGAGTACCTCAGCCGGCCGTTTCCGCGGAGCCGGAGAGTTTGATAAGCCGGCCAAAAGCTCTTCAGAGCCGGCGCTCCGGGTCTGACGTCGGGAGTTGTGCTGTTGCTTTTTCAAAAGAAAATTGGGGTCTAAATAAGCAAGAGGATGAGAAAATGGTACTTTCCGGATGACCCGCCGTATTTTCTTTGGTGGAAAATTTTCTGAGTCAGAGGAAATGTAGGTTACCTCAGGGGCGTCTGCATGGCTTGTTTCTGTTTCCTCCTGTGAATAATTGTTGTCAATAAGTTGCATAAAGAGACGGCCAAGGGAGTCAAGTTCTACCTCTGAGTCGTCAAGCTCAGGCGGTTCCTGAGCGGCAGTTTTCTTCTTCTGGACGCGGGTTTTACCCACCTTAGGCTTCCTCACAGGAGGATTATACTTCTTCTTCCAGAAAGAAGAGCCGACCTGCGCATAAGCCGCCAAAAAGGTTAAAAGGAGCAAGGTAAAAGGTCAAGAAAAGAATGACCAATTTTGTGGAAAAAGATTTCTTACAGCTGGAGCCGGGTTCTTGACACAGAAAGGTCTCAGCCCAACTTTGTTGCAAACCGCTTGTTTTTCGCCAAGAAGTGTTTTGACGGAGGAGTTGATGTCTTGTTCTGTCAGAGGGGTGGTGTTGAAGCAGAGAGTGTCACTGGGCTCACCCGTGAATTGGTGCATGAGTCGGTCACGCCGGCTCAGTGGCAAGATCTTCCAGCTAACCCAGCAGCGGGTTAAGTCGATGCCCGTCAAGCCGTTGGCCATTAAGGCCCTGATCTTTGCGAAAGCCAGAGCATATTTCGCTCACTCTGCGGCGGACATCCGGTCTGGGAGTTCTACGGTGTTGCAAAGCCAGGTAGGACGGTAACCCGGCAGCGGATTCTCTTCTTCAGGAGAAGTGTCCTTGCAGTAAAACCAAGTCTTGTTCCAATCCTTGGGGTGACTTGGTAAGATAGCTGCTGGGTAGGGCAAATCTCTCCGTCTCTGGATAGAGACGCCGCCAAGCTCTAAACTTGGTCCAGCCGCCACTTCAGTTTGGTGGTTGACATAATGGTAATCACGGAAGAGGTCAACAGACGGCTCTTCTTGCAGGTAAACTTCGCATAAGACTTGAAACTGGCACATATTGGTGACAGAGTTTGGACCTATGTGTTGAGGGTGAAGCTTGAAGAAGTGAAAAACGTCCCGGAAAAATTTCGACCCGGGCGGGCTAAAGCCGCAGAGGAGGTGATCAGTAAACACAACCACCTCTCCTTCTTTGGGAGTAGGTCTTATTTCTGTCCCTGGCACCCGCCAATGTATAACGTCCTGAGCCGGCAAGATGCCCGACTCTACGAAATCAAGCAGAAGCTGCTCAGTGACTCCAGAGCCAACCCAATGACAAGACGCTGGTGCTCTCGACATGATGGCGGGTCAAACTGTGAGAAGGCACAGAATATGGCGGGTTAGAAAAATGGCAAATAATTAAGGCAGCAATGGTCAGTATAATGGTGAGGTGTTAAAGCCGCCGAAATATTTTATCAGAAGAGCCGCCAATGCAATGGCGGTTTAGGTGGACAAGGCGATCCTGGAAAATACAGCTAAGTGCGGATAAACAGGTTTCGCATATTACAACTATAGCTGCAAGATCTACGGGCAGAGATAAAATAAAATATATTCATGACCTAAAAACGACAGTGGAAGAACAGGGGGTCAGCATGCGGAGAAGAGTGCTATACAGATCTAAAACGAGTGGTCATTGATATTGAAAGAACGACCGCAATGGATAGACAGTGCTATGAGGGGCAAAGGGATGCTTGGTGGTCTGTACTATAAAGAACACTGATGAACAACGAAGAACACTAGAGAAAAACGATGAGCTCGGGGGACCCTAATGGAGATGACTCCAGACTCAATAAGAGCTGAGAATGGTACCTCACGGATGCGGACGGGCTGGCGAAGTTCTGGTCCAAGTCAGGTCGATGCAGCGGCCGGCGTTGGGGACGACGGCGAGGTCCGGTCAGGTGCGGCGGAGCTCCGAAGGTGCGACTGAAGGAGGAAGAAAGAGACGTGGTGGCAGAGAAAGGAAAGGGGGGCCCTTCGTATCGTTATTTATGAGATGGGATGGCAACAGTGCGCGCGAAAATCAAGGAAGCACAGTGATGATTGACCGAAGAGGACGCCTCGATTTTCGGGCCGACCATTCAATGAGAGGATGTGTTGCAAACGTCACAGAATCTTTTTAGCATATTCGACGTGACGTCACGGCGGGTTATGAGTTTTCTTTTTCAGGTGATAAAATGTGAGACTCGCCGCTAAATGAGTTTGAAGATTGACATGAGCAGGCTCAAATCAACCTGGGGCCTAATGTTGGGGATATAACCCCGTGGTAAGACCCGCCCAGGAGGGGCCGGGTCATACCTGGCGGCTCATACGCAAGACCCTTAAGGTGGGCCGGAAGATGAAGGCCAGGCCGCATGGCGGTTTACCAGGCGGGCCAAGACGAAGGCCCAGAGACAGAAGATGGTGTGAGACCCGGACGGTTAAGCCGCCCGGAGTCGGCTTGCTCAAGGAGGCAAGGCGACTTAGAAACAGGATTGACTACGTTGTATGAGTCGGTTTAGGACTCGTGTAACCCAGGGCCTTGACCTCCTATATAAAGGTGAGACCTTGGGCCGGCTTAGAGAGAACCCATCAATCGAGAACTAGGTCAAGCGAACCCGCTCCCTTGTAATCGATACTCCAATCAATATAGCACAAGCAGGACGTAGGCTTTTACCTCTTCTTGAGGGGCCGAACCTGGGTAAACTCGTGTCCCTCGTCTCGACCAACCCCTTTGAGTCCACCGCCTTAGCGATGGCCTCGAACCTAAGTCTTCGGACATCTGCCGTGACAAAACCACGACAGATAGTAAATGTCTTTTCTTCAAAAATGCGTCGTCGATGCTCACTAAATGTCTTTCTTTGCTTGGTTCAGATCTGTTAGTTTCTATACGGACAAATCATCGCCAGTGCAGGCATAATCTGTCATGATGGCCATGATAACATTTAATAATAATGAACAAAAGAACAATAATTTAGCAGTACAAGGACATTAAAGGATTTGTTCTGTGCCTTGTGGAGAAACAACATAGTCTTGTGCCTTCTTAGGCTTGTTATGTCGTCGTATATGTTTCTTTACATGCACGGGCATTGTTAGCTCGTCCTCTATAGTTTCGAGCCCTTCCGTGCCGGGTGTTTGTGCCAATTCCTTCTCCTGAGCTGCCACCATTTGTTGACTTGTTTCATTGTTGGTTAATTTCTGAGAACAAAATTAAGAGAATTATCCCTATGTAGGATATAATACAATTAAAATTATTTTGGGAGATATAGTTTGAAAAGTAAAGTCACCTGTGTATGTTTGGAATCTTTGGCCTCTCTTTTTGCTATGTTTTCTTCAAGAAGAGGTGTATATTCTGGGCTCTCCGTGCAATTATTTTCCTCCACTTCATTATTGTTGAGTATTTCACTTGATTCGTCATCGCTCAGTAGCTGAAACACATGGTAATATAATATTATAATAGAGAGCTTTTTTCTGATATGATATTATACTGAAAAATTACAAACTGATGTGTGGCGTTAGAATTAGAACAGTAATGACACGTGTTAAGAAAACTCGCCTCTGTCGATTCGGGGATTGTATCTCCATCCGTGGTTATGACAGCTTCAAAAAGCATGCTTTGTGGACCCTCCATAATGGATTGTTGTGTAGCCTTTCCGGACTCAGGATTTGTATCCTTTTGTACTGTTATCACCTCTTCAATCTGCATATTTTATGTATCCTCCATAATAGATTCTGCTTGTATCACCTCTATGGACTTAGGGTTTGTATCCTCGTCTTTCTTTATCACCTCTTCAACCTGCATATTATCTGTATCCTCATCCTTTGCTACCTTGTTGATGTTCTCCTGAAAACCCAAGCATAGCATGTTTAGATAGTAAACCTTGTATAGGATGAAAAGAGATATAATATGTCCTTACCTTGTCGATAGCATGCCCAATAGTAATGGATTTGGTTGGAGATTGACCAGCATAGGGCACCGGGGACGGTGGCGCGGACATGGACGACGATGGTGCATCACCAAGGGCAGGGTGTGCGACGAGGTGGAGAGACTTGTTGTTAACGTATGCTGGGATGCGGCTGAGAGATCACGAGGGAGGATGGAGGAGAGGCCGATGGCAATAGTATCAGGCAATATAAGGCAGATTCTCTAGAAAAAAGGCAATATAAGGCAGATCGTGAGAGAAAGGAAACTACTATCGCGATAATTGGGGACTCCTGATTGCTATCATCCCAGATTTATCTGAGGCCCCACAATCTTATTTTGTGCTCTTTTTTTTATACCCCACGCACACAAAATTATTCTAGTTATTTTCGTAGTACATTCTATATGCAGAAATATTGGGTTTGGCCCACCTTCCTTCTGTAGCCGTGGGCTATCTAATTGAGAAAAGGCACACCCTTTAAATATTTGAGAAACTTAATTTCTGTTTCATTTGAAAGTAAGCTGATGCATTATGGTTGACTCCTTATACATGACCTTGCGACTGCAGGGAATACCAACAGGTCTACCTGCTACGTGTTGGTGATGGCCAAGCCAACCAAGGGGGAGATCAGTGAAGAGGTGAAGGAGAAGCTGGAATTGGAATAGTAGGCATATCTTAAACTGGTTTGATTCATGTTGGAAGAGGTATTCTCGCCCACTGTGGTTATCCAACATTTTAGCGTGTCACATGATTCATTCTAGTATCTGCATGCCCATATCTTCTTTTCTCAATACTCTACGCTATATTCTTTTGATTTCTTTTTTCTGAAAAAGACAGCATGTGAGCTCGTGTGCTATAGATCTGGGAACGACGTATGTGCAATACAGTAGTAATAACGCCTTTTAACTTCAATATATTCCGCAAATCTCATAGATTCTTGCGGTTTTAATTACAAATATATCAAAGAGTGGCACACTTTGGCGTTCGAGAACATCTTTAATAGAACAGAATGCTGAAGGATAAATTTAGATAATAGAGAATACAACACAAAGTGTTCCTTATTACGGCTGATCTGACACCATGATGTAGCATCATTACACCATCTTCTCTTCCAAATAGGTTTACAAGTTGGCACATCTGGAGACCAATAACCACACCGAAGCCTCAATTCTCGTGAACACGTATATTTATCAAACCTGAATCAGCAAAAACTGTGAAGTGATTAGTGCATGGCATGACACACGGCTAGAAAAATGATAAACTTCTAAGGAGCTCCTTTCAGAAGTTGGTTTTGAAAGCTAACATAGTAGGTGCAAAGAAATAATGGAATAGTGCACGTGACTCATCTCTCCAAAACATCTTTGTAGACAATGTTCTTGGTGCTTTTCCCGGATTTATCAACATCCTTGTTTGGCTTGGCCAAAATCCGTGTCGTCTCTCTCGACACTCCCCTTGACAATGCAACATAAAGCTGACCATGTGAGAATACTGGCTCGGGAAGGTAAATGCCGACATTTGGGATGGTCTGACCCTGTGCCTTGTTAATTGTCATCGCAAAACTGAGGCGGATGGGGAACTGTTTTCTCTTAAGTTTGAAAGGAAGTGAGATGTCCTCCGAGGGCGACATAGGGATCCTAGGTATGAACACCCTCTTTCCAGCATGCTGACCACCAAAAATCTCCGCATTGGTTGCATTATCCTGAAAGGCTCTGATCATAAGCCGTGTTCCGTTGCACAGACCATTATGAGGGTCGAGGTTCCGGAGCAGAATGACTGGGCAGTTGACCTTCAATTTCAAAACAAGCGGGGGCAAGCAATTTGGTGTGATCGAGTTCAAAAAATCAATTGTCTAATTATTCTTCAAGTCATCCTCGATTGAGTCAAAACTACAGTATAACCTTTCTTCGCCTGGAAACCTGGAGATCATCTTGTCATTCAGGTCATCGACATGATCGTTCTTGGTCGAAAGAATAGCACGTGCGCTCATGTACTCTCTCGATCTAGCATTGGCTTGCAATGATGGGAAGACATCTTCGATGAGCATGTTAATAGCTTTTTCATCTTCGGTATAGCCAATCACAATGTCGTCAGGGAGATGAACATAGTCATCGCCAATTGTCTCTTCAGTTTCATTGCCTATCCTTAGGAGGTATTCGGAGAACCACGGATCAGCCTGTGCCCGCATATTGCGTGTGAGACGTATCTCGCGGGTCTTCTCCCAAAGATAGGATCTCATAAGTGTAGCATCCGTGATCTGTGCTCTTGTCCCACGCATCACAACGGGAAGAACTTGCCTGAAATCACCACCAAAGACGACAACTTTTCCTCCAAACGGCAAAGGACATTCCATTATATCCTGTAGTGATCTATCAAGCGTCTCAACTGTTAGACGTTTTGTCATAGCGACTTCATCCCAAATCATCAAGGATGCCTGTCTAAGAAACTCCGCCGTACCACTCTGCGTTGTGAAACTACCCATACTGTTCTCAGTAAGCTTGATTGGAATTTTGAACCGGGAGTGTGCAGTCCATCCTCCGGGCATTATCGACGCTGCAATACCAGATGTAGCAACTGCGATTGCTATTTGGCCCATGGAACGCACCTTTGCAAGCAATGCCTTGTACAGGTAGGTCTTCCCGGTGCCTCCTGGACCATCAACAAAGAATATCTGCCTTTTTTTGTTCATCACATGATCCATTATGTTATTGAAGCCAGCTAGCTGCTCACTATTCAAACTGTTAAATAGATCTAGATGTTCTGATGAGGACATCCCTAGTACTTTACCATCTTTTCCTATTGATGATGTTACTCCTCAAGACAAGCCCAATGAAGTGAGGATTGGACCAATGACAAGAGCTCGTGCAAAGTTACTTGAGCAACAGGTGAATTCTCTCTTAGTTGATAATGCTATTCATTTTGATGAGAGCTTTATACTGCCTAAATCCTTGTGTGTATGTATTGTTAGGTACATTGGAGAGGAAGGCATGGCACAAGGGAGCAAGGAGGCATGGCAGCAAGGAAAGGAGGAAGGCCTGGAAGTGAAGACCCTGCAGAGTTCCCAGGGCGGTAGTACCGCTTCCATCGCGGTAGTACCGCTTCCATCGCGGCAAGCCAGCCCGGCAAGCCCGGCAAGCTCGTCACCGTCAAGCTCATCACGGTAGTACCGCGCGTCCATCGCGGTAGTACCGCTTATCACGGTAGTACCGCCACCGACTACCGCACTACTGCCGCTTACGAAATCGGTACTGGTATCTCCTGGACACCAAACGGAACAAGGACGGCACTTGACATTTGTACAAGCGGTAGTACCGCTTGTCATAAGCGGTAGTACCGCTCTGCCTGCGCGCAGGTTTTGGGCTGTCCAGCCCGTGTACCCCTTCGATCTCGTTTTAGACTATAAATACCCGTCCCCTAGAGTTAGTTAAGGTTAGACTACGATAAAACATAAACCCTAGAACCTCTTGTTGAACTGCGAGAAGCATTCATCTTGAAGTATTACCTTTGCAAATTCTGCATGTTATCTGCTGTTCCACTGGGAATAAGCAGATACAGGACCACTTGTAGTCGGTGGCTACTTGTGCACGTGTGTGGAGTTGAGAATATCCAAGGGGTTGCTAGCTGTTGCATTGGCAACAGGGATCGGCCAGGAGAGTTTTCAGCAAGACACAAGTTATCAGATTCATCCATCCACGATTTCACCAAGTGCTCATTGAGAAGATCGGGCCACCCCTTATCATCTTGGTATCAGATTACTGGGTTTACTCGGTGATCAATTTCCATCCCATAGATTAGTTTGAGTGTTTATCATCCTATCCAGAAAAAGCCCCACAAAAAGAGTTGCTTTCAGTTCGTGCCATAGACTAGATCAATCCAATTTGCAAATCTTAGTTGCTGTTTGTGTTGATCTTGGCGTCCCTTTTTCTGTTTTTAGTTTCGAGTGTCTAGGTTTAGGGTTAGGGTTCTTGCTAGTTCGAGTTGTTCTTATTGTGTTTAGGTTTTCAATCCGAGTTCACCTCGAAATTCTGGCCGGCACAGAATCGTCTAAATTTCTGCCGCGGTACAGTTTGGGTTCAGTTCGGTTTCAAGTCTGTTTTCATTGCCAATTTCTTTCGGTTTCCACTCCGTTTCTTTGTGAGCCATAGACACAGCCTTTCTACTTATATATCTAGGAGCTTACCTATAAGACTAGCTCTTTTTCTTGCTCACAGGCTGCTCAATAGGTTTTTTTACGGTTGCTACAGTACGTGAGATATATATCAAATACAAAAAGAGAGAAAAGAGTAAAAAAAAAAAAGAGAAACAGGCCCGGAAATTGGTGATAGTTGCTACAAGTTTGGAGCTGTTTCATATTGCTGTTTGCCCTAGTATTTTGAGCAATCTTGTGCCTGTTTTCTTTGAGCTCATTGCTAGTGTCTTTCTAGTGCATTGCAACAAATTCATCCATATAGTTGCTTGCCACATTTGTCTCCACAATTGTGTGTGTTTCCTTGGTGAGTTTTGGTATCACACAAACAGCAAATAGGTTTTGTACATTGGTGTTGTTAGGTATTCCAACCAAGCTCCACCATATACCCTGTTTTTGTCTTGTGATAGCTAAAACCCCCGGTATTCTCTTCTTCACATCAAGTCACAATAGTTGCTGCTACTAGGTGGGTAAGTATTTCTATTCACTTTGGAGCGGTAAGATACACCCTTTATTTGCTGTTTTGAGTGAGTTGTGAGAGAACACCACCTACACTTATTGTTATTTCCCTAACCTATTAATCATGGAGTTTTCTAGTGTTTCTTTTGATGTGCAGCAAAAGAAGAGCCATGATGAGGTGGTGAAGTGGAATGAGTATGAAGCTTTGCGTGATCATTTGAAGAGACAAATTGATAAATCAGATGAGGATTGGAGAGCTGAGTTGCAGCGTGTGGACTTGAAATTAGATGCTACTGCTACGCAAGAATCTGTGACAACTATGCAAGAGTCTTTGACAGCCCTCACAAACCAAATTGCAGATTTGTCTACTTTAGTGCAACAAAGAGTCCCTCAAGTCAATAATAATGTTGATCTTGATGGTGGCCGAGGACCTGCTGTCCCTGGCCGTGGGTTTCCTGCAAGGAGAGTGCCACTTCCTGAAAATAATCGTGAGGATGATGGTTTGGGCAAACCAAAATTCTCTATTCCTGTTTTCACCCATGATAATGAAGGTGTAGAAGAATATCTTATGTGGGAGCTGAAAATTGAGAAGCTATGGAGATTACATGAATATACAGAGGATAGGAAAATTAAACTTGCTTCTTCTGGCTTTGATGGATATGCTCTTCTTTGGTGGGATAATATTACACACACGAGAGAACACGATGGTGATCCAGAAATTGTTACATGGAGAACTATGAAGCAAGTCATGCGGGACAGATTTGTGCCAAAAAATTATATTCGTACTCTCTATGATCAATTGCAGCAATTGAAGCAAGGTATTATGTCTGTTGATGCTTATTACAAGGAGATGGAGTTGATTCTACAACGTGCTCGTGTGAGAGAGGAACCTGAGCAAACTATGCAGCGTTTCCTTTCAGGTTTGCAATTTAAAATCAAGAGCATTGTGAGGCATCTCCAATATGCTGATATGAATGAGTTATTACATCATGCACGTGAGGCTGAAGCACAGTTAGCCGAAGAGGCACGGATGGCAGCCAGAAATTCCGCTAGGAGTCGGTTCCCTCCCAGAACATCTCCTACTACACCTCCACCAGCCCAAAATTCCTCAATTCGTGGTACATCTTCTAGTCAACCAGATTCAAGTATTTCCAATAAAAAGAAGTCACCACAACCAGCAGCAAGTACCAATAGTTCTAGTATGTCTACAGCAAGAAATAGAGACATGAGCTGCCATACATGTGGAGGAAGAGGCCACTTTAAGAGAGATTGTCCTAACAAAAAAGTTATGCTTATTAATGAGGACCATGAGTATGAGACAGGTGATGATGCTGATCCTAATGATGATGATGCGTATGATGATGATGATGGTCCACTTGATGCATATGCTACCCACTATCCATCTATTGTTTGCACACAAAAATCTTTGAGTGTTACTCCAAGTCCTGAAAATCAGAGATGCAATTTATTTCAAACCAAGGCTGTTGTTGGTCCTCAAATGGCTTGCAAGGTTATTATTGATGGAGGGAGTTGTAGAAATTTAGCAAGCAAAGATTTATGTGCAAAGCTGAAACTGAAATATATACCACACCCTCATCCTTATTACATACAGTGGCTGAGTGATAATGGAGAGATGAAGGTGAGCCACATGGTGAGAGTTGAATTTCAGATTGGACCATACAAGGATACCATTGAGTGTGATGTGGTTCCTATGACTGTTTGCCACATGTTGCTGGGAAGACCATGGCAATTCGACAGGAGTGCTATACATAATGGAAGAGCAAATACATACCAATTGAATTGGCATGGGAAGGACATAATTTTGCGGCCTATGACACCACAGCAAATTGTAAATGAGTCTCGTCAAAAAACTGAAGTAAATCTTGAGAAGGAGAGTGAGAGAGTAGATAGACGAGAGAATAATATTTCTGTGAGTGAGAGTAGCAAAACCAAACCGAGTGGTAAAAATCAAAGTGAGGGAGTGAACCTACTATGCATGTTAGCCACCAAAGAGGACTTGAGAGAATTTAGTGAGGATCCTAGTTTAGTTCCTATTGTGCTTATGCACAAGGGAGAAATTTTGGTTTCTAATGACATGACCCCTCTCTCTATTGGTGTTTCTAATGTGTTGCAGGATTTTGATGATGTGTTTCCGGAGGAGGTACCCGCAGGTTTACCACCATTGCGTGGGATCGAGCATCAAATTGACTTGATTCCGGGAGCTACATTGCCAAACCGAGCCCCCTATAGGACAAATCCCCAAGAGACAAAAGAAATTCAGAAACAAGTACAAGAGCTTCTTGATAAAGGGTATATTCGAATCAGCTTAAGCCCTTGTGCTGTTCCTGTTATTTTAGTTCCTAAGAAAGATGGTACTTGGCGCATGTGTGTCGATTGTAGCGCAATTAACAACATCACTATTCGTTATCGTCATCCTATACCACGTTTGGAAGACATGTTAGATGAATTAAGTGGTGCTGCTGTTTTCTCTAAAATTGATTTGCGTAGTGGTTATCATCAAATTAGGATGAAAGAGGGGGATGAGTGGAAAACAGCCTTTAAAACAAAATTTGGTTTATATGAGTGGTTAGTAATGCCCTTTGGTTTAACTAATGCACCTAGTACTTTCATGAGATTAATGAACCATGTTTTGAGATATTTTATTGGCAAGTTTGTGGTTGTGTACTTTGATGATATACTAATTTACAGCCGCAATGAATCTGAACATATTGAACATATTAGACAAGTTTTGCATGTGCTACGTGACAATAAACTTTATGGTAATCTTGCTAAGTGCACATTTTGCAAAGATAAGGTCATATTTCTGGGATATGTTGTTTCTAAGCATGGAATTGCAGTAGATGAAACTAAAATTGAAGCTATTAAAAATTGGCCAATTCCCATGAATGTTAGTCAAGTAAGAAGTTTTAATGGATTGGCTGGTTTCTATAGACGTTTTGTGAAAGATTTTAGTACTCTTGCTGCACCTTTGAATGATCTTACTAAAAAAGGTGTTGACTTCGAATGGGGGGCAACACAAGATATTGCATTTGATGAGCTGAAAAAACGTTTGATTTCTGCCCCATTGTTAATACTTCCTGATTTCAATAAGCAATTCGAAATTGAGTGTGATGCTAGTGGTATTGGAATTGGAGGAGTGCTCATGCAAGAGCATAAACCCGTGGCATATTTTTCTGAAAAATTGAGTGGTGCCCAATTGAATTATTCTGTTTATGATAAAGAATTGTATGCGCTTGTTAGAGTTCTTGAGGTTTGGAAACATTATTTGTGGCCAAAAGAATTTATCATACATTCTGATCATGAGGCATTGAAATTTTTAAAGAGCCAATCTAATCTTAATAAACGTCATGCTAAGTGGGTTGAATTTATTGAATCGTTCCCATACATAATTAAGTATAAGAAAGGTAAAGATAATGTCGTTGCTGATGCTCTCTCTAGGAAAAACATGTTATTGACACAATTAGATGTGCAAGTTCCTGGTTTGGAGAGTTTGCGTGATTTGTATGCTCAAGATAATGATTTTTCAATGCCATATGCCAAATGTACTGCTATGAAAGAAATTTCATTTGCATGATGGATATTTGTTTAGAGCTAACAAATTATGTGTGCCCGAGTCGTCCGTGCGTTTGTTATTATTGCAGGAATCACATAGTGGTGGATTGATGGGACACTTTGGGCGTGAGAAGACATTACTCATGTTGGCTGATCACTTCTATTGGCCATGCATGAGAAGAGACGTGGACAGATTTGTGAGGCGTTGCATCACTTGCAACAAGGCTAAATCCTCTTCCTGCACCTACTACTCCATGGGAGGATATTAGTATGGATTTTGTGCTAGGATTACCAAGAACAAGAAGAGGACATGATTCTATATTTGTGGTAGTGGATAGATTCTCTAAAATGTCACACTTTATTGCATGCCACAAGCGCGACGATGCGTCGCATATTGCTAATCTGTTTTCAGGGACATAGTACGCTTACATGGAGTACCAAGGACAATTGTTTCTGATCGTGACGTGAAGTTTATGAGCTATTTCTGGAAGACATTGTGGGGGAAGCTGGGAACAAAGCTGTTGTTTAGTACTACTTGTCACCCCCAAACTGATGGACAAACGGAGGTGGTGAATCGCACATTATCCACCTTGTTGAGAGCTATGATCAAGAAAAATCTGCGAGAGTGGGAAGATTGCTTACCGCATGTGGAGTTTGCTTACAATCGAGCGGTGCATTCTACTACTCAATTGTGCCCGTTTGAGGTGGTGTATGGTTTCAAACCCATCACACCATTTGATTTGCTGCCGCTTCCAATACAAGAAAGAGTGAACATGGAGGCCTCGAAGCGTGCAGATTTTGTGAGGAAGATACATGAGACGACCAAGCAAGCAATTGAGAAGAAAGGGAAATATGTAGCTGATCGTGTTAACAAGAAGCGCAAGGAGGTGATATTTCAGCCCGGAGATATGGTGTGGGTGCATTTTCGCAAGGATAGATTTCCCACATTGCGCAAGTCCAAGTTGATGCCACGAGGAGCTGGTCCATATAAAGTGCTTGCACGGATAAATAATAATGCCTACAAGATAGATCTTCCTAGTGATGAGTTTGGTGTTAGTAATTCATTCAATGTTGCTGATTTGACACCATACTTTGGAGATGACCTTGCTGCGTCGGGGACGACGCCTTTTCAAGGGGGGGAGGATGATGAGGACATCCCTAGTACTTTACCATCTTTTCCTATTGATGATGTTACTCCTCAAGACAAGCCCAATGAAGTGAGGATTGGACCAATGACAAGAGCTCGTGCAAAGTTACTTGAGCAACAGGTGAATTCTCTCTTAGTTGATAATGCTATTCATTTTGATGAGAGCTTTATACTGCCTAAATCCTTGTGTGTATGTATTGTTAGGTACATTGGAGAGGAAGGCATGGCACAAGGGAGCAAGGAGGCATGGCAGCAAGGAAAGGAGGAAGGCCTGGAAGTGAAGACCCTGCAGAGTTCCCAGGGCGGTAGTACCGCTTCCATCGCGGTAGTACCGCTTCCATCGCGGCAAGCCAGCCCGGCAAGCCCGGCAAGCTCGTCACCGTCAAGCTCATCGCGGTAGTACCGCGCGTCCATCGCGGTAGTACCGCTTATCACGGTAGTACCGCCACCGACTACCGCACTACTGCCGCTTACGAAATCGGTACTGGTATCTCCTGGACACCAAACGGAACAAGGACGGCACTTGACATTTGTACAAGCGGTAGTACCGCTTGTCATAAGCGGTAGTACCGCTCTGCCTGCGCGCAGGTTTTGGGCTGTCCAGCCCGTGTACCCCTTCGATCTCGTTTTAGACTATAAATACCCATCCCCTAGAGTTAGTTAAGGTTAGACTACGATAAAACATAAACCCTAGAACCTCTTGTTGAACTGCGAGAAGCATTCATCTTGAAGTATTACCTTTGCAAATTCTGCGTGTTATCTGCTGTTCCACTGGGAATAAGAAGATACAGGACCACTTGTAGTCGGTGGCTACTTGTGCACGTGTGTGGAGTTGAGAATATCCAAGGGGTTGCTAGCTGTTGCATTGGCAACAGGGATCGGCCAGGAGAGTTTTTAGCAAGACACAAGTTATCAGATTCATCCATCCACGATTTCACCAAGTGCTCATTGAGAAGATCGGGCCACCCCTTATCATGTTCTTTGTCTGCGGTGATTTGCCTCTCCTCTGTTACCTCCCTGTACTGACCGTCGTAAGAACCTTCGGTCTCAACCAGATCCGGAAGTCCATAGCTTTTAATATCCTTTCCCATGGATTGCAGCATATCCCTAATATATCTAAGGACCATCTGTTCAAGTGTTGCCTCATTGGATTGATTATGACGGTAATCCTCGCACATTGATGGTAGATGTTTCTCCCACATTTGTCATGCAATCATCAAGAGCCCCGTCGTGCTCAATTAGGCCTAAGTGCTCACATGCCTCCCTGAAGGAACTGCATGACCTGCCATTTACTGTTTTTAAATCATCAAATGAAGTGGCACCTCGGACATGACTTAGCAGCACACGCAAGTAGTACCTCTCTCCTTCAGCAGGGTGTGCATACACAAGTCTTCCAATCTGTGGTCTCTTATTTGTTCTGTTCTGCCACTTCTTATTTCCAGTTATCCATCTATAATGCTGTGGAAACTCTTTGTACAACCATTTACGTGCTTGCGGCCTTGTTCGGTTCATCTCAAACTACTCGGTAAGCATGGAACTGGATGAAGACGGTCGAGCGACAACATCTTCTAGATTTTCACAAGATTTAAATGCAATTGTATGCATGTTCGGTAAATGAAGCTAGAGCTGCAGCACAGATGGACTGACACCAAACATTTTAAAACCGAAAATCCTGTATATAGCCTCTGGAGGAGATACATAGCGTGCATCCCTATATTGTCAGATTTCATTGATGATTCCACCATCATTGATTATATCCTGCTCGAATGCAAAGGATGCCCGATCATGCCCTTTATAAATATACTTGAACAAATACTTGACTGCCTTGATGCTCGAGCATGCTTCCACATTAATGTGGCAGTGGTACCGCATAAGCAGAGAAGGGTTGTAAGGGACCACCCATCTATTGTCCAAATTTGCTCCTCTGATCCTAACTCCACGCCCATCGTCCCTCCTCCGATAGATGGGATAAGAGTCTTTCCCTTGTTGTGTGGCATCACAAAAATCTCTCGGATAATGAAACCTACACCGCCCCTCAATCATGCAAGGACAACTTTTTTTCAACTCTCCACAGGGTCCATGCAACATGTGTTTGACGACCAGATCATGTAGAACGGGGTGTTTCTCTTTGTCAGGTATTTCTGCGGATATCACCCGATCATAGTCATCTAGGGTCTCTAACTTGCTTTTTGCTTTCATGATTAAAAGTATATGCTCATGTGGGAGACCTCGTTTCTGAAACTCTGTGACATGTACATAAGCTGCGACTTCTCCGAAATGCTTACCCTTAGTTAGCAAGTCCATCATATCTCGTTGTTTAGTTCTGTATACTCTTGCCACCAGGTCTGGACGGTCTTGTGGCAGTTGTCCAGGCAACAGATTATCGGTTATCTCCTCCCAATAAGGATTGCAAGTCATCGTGATAAAATAATCCGGTTTACCCCAACGTTGGACTATTGCCATCGCATCCAGGAATCTCCGCTGCATGTCGCGATCACCACTAGGAATCGTGCGTGGAAGCATGATTCTCTTGCCAATCCAATCACCGCGTGACTCGCCGGCAACGATGATGTCCACAAGACCCTGTAATAGTATACAAGGTTATAGAGAAGCATGGAATGTTGACAATGTTGCTGTATAACTATGTATTAGAATAAAGAAAAGCACGTTACTTGGTAGAGGCCAGCTCGTATAACCTTTTGATTTTCAAGCTTTGAGTACCAGTCAAGCCTCATAGTCTCAATTTTGATATACATGTCAACAGCCCACTGTTGAAAAACGCGCCCACCGAACAAGATGATGTTAAAAAGCTTCTTCCTGACATGTAGCTTGAAGCAGTAGTACTCCCTCGCACTAACAAATTTCCTGGGTTGTGTTGCATTCATCTCATTGTCACCAAAATCCCCATCTTGGTTATCCTCATTATCATCTATACGATTGAACATGTACACCAATATGATGGCTGGACTCATAATGATTGACAACATAAGAATCATTGAAGAATAAGCAACGATGACCAATACCTAGATGTAAATGAGTGACATGGTCTTCATGTGGTGCAAAATTGCCAACTTGTTCCCTTTCCATAATCAAGTTTTCATCTGATTGATAGGTGAAGGAAAACATAAGTTGACTCATAATGATTGACAACATAAGATTCATTGAAGAATAAGCAACGATGACCAGTACCTGGATGTAAAGCAGTGACATGGTCTTCATCTTGTGCAAAATTGCCAACTTGTTCCCTTTCCATAATAAAGTTTTCATCTGATTGATAGGTGAAGGAAAACATAAGTTGACTCATAATGATTGACACCATAAGATTCATTGAAGAATAAGCAACCATGACCAATACCTGCATGTAAATCAGTGACATGGCCTTCATCTGGTGCAAAATTGCCAACTTGTTCCCTTTCCATAATCAAGTTTTCATCCGATTGATAGGTGATGGAAAACATAAGTTTTCATTCATAATGATAGTAAGTATATAACAAATCAATAATGAACATCATACCTGAATGTAAATCGGAGGCCAGGCTTGCTTGTGGTCCAGAATTTTGCACAGGATATTGGGTCGTGTCATCGGGGGCCTGAACATACGGCATTCGACGATTCCAGCCAGTCTCCCCACGTGGGAATAATAGTGGATATGACAATGGGTCATAGCACCCACAGTATGCTCTAATATACAAGGGGTTGGTCTCCTTTTTTGGCATGCACGACAACACCCTGTCAAAACAATTTTGTGGGTCGCTCCCTTCAACCCATATCGCTGCCACCTGAGAAGTCGTTGGGGCATTGTACCTTCGTTGATCCAACTTGATATCTGTGTTTAGTGAGATCTTGTACTCATCTAGATTCGGAACAGACCCAAGGCTCTTGAAAGCCTGCGCATAAGGGTTCTGCTCTAGTATTCGTAGGATTTTCCGTATGAGGTCTAAATTAAGATCTGGAGACCTCTTAGCCCTGTGCACCAAGTTTTGATCTGTATCAAAAATATGGAGCTGCAAATGCTGAGGTCCATTATCAGCCGGCACCAGATCATCAAGAGCGTGGTATAACCCCCCACATGCACGAAATGTATATACGTCGGTTCCTGCCGCAGTGCTTACTCGACGATCAAGGGTGACTCCAAGACTTGTGAATGAGAAGTGAGAGTTGAAATACTGTATATTGTCGCAAAAATATTTAGCATCATCATCACACTGACTTGTAAACAACCGTTTCAACTCTTCCGTCACCTCGGGAGTAAATAGATCTACTTTTCCTTTTCCGCAACAAAATGCAGGTCCCTCATATTGAAACCGCAATGCTCCACAGTGAAGACAGTCTCTAACTTTTCTAAGGACATGGTGCTTTTTGGGAAGGTTCATGTATACTCTATCTTCAGGATCATCTGTTGGAGTTCCATCAGTCTGACGTCGTCCAACTCGGTAGGATTGATAGTGAACATCTGAAACATAATTTGAAGTGGCATCAATTTTTGTATTGCACAAACGACACAATTATATTATATTGGTAAGTAGTGATAGCAACAAGATACCTTGTTGGGCGAACATCCTAGCTTCTTCATCAGGCTCAACGTATCCATTTTCTCCAAGGTTTCCGTCTCCCAAGCAGTCTAGTAGCCAATTATTAGTATAATAATGTTTAAGGCCTAGTAGTAAATTTACCACAGATCGAACTATGCAGTAAAATGCGTACCATCAATATTTTTTGTGTTGACATCGGGCTCCAGTATTTCATATGCATCCTCGCCTTGGTCGTTGCATGACATAATGTTTTGCAAAATGGGCAAGTATCAACGATAAATGGACGGTATGAACCAAGTGATAGTCAATTAAATTACCATTATATTTGTCCACGGGGTTGCGTGAACATGACGGTGCAGTGCGTATGTTGTCTGGCCTCGTCCTCCCTCCAATTTTTTGCATCTCGTACATATCATTTGTGTGTAGCCAATCACAATCTTCATCAGCTACAGAAATATTGAGTGATTGTCAGTTGGGAAATCAAAGATTGGATATCATGTGTTTCATGTAACTAGCAACACCTGTATTGGATTTAGTTTGTTCTCTGGTTGTAAGGAGAACTGTAGATTTGGCTCGATGCCGTTTGTCACATAGGCTTTGTAATATCCCTTCTCTATGTTGCTCATACCGTGCATTTTCCCTCTCCCTCTTAAGTGCTTGTTTTTCTTCTATAGAATAAAGTGTGAATTAGGTACAATACACAACATGAGCAACAATTGTTTATCGTCTATGATATAAGTGTCAATTAGCTATAACACATAATATAAGCAATATTGGTTTTTTTGCTCATACCGGACATTTGCCCGATGCACTAAACCGTTGATTACCATATGACATGTTGTTTCTGTAGGCTTGAAGTGGCGATCGTAACCCAGTAAGTGGGGAGGATTCCATGTGAGGGTCGACATTATTGACATTTTCTTTGTTAGAAACATCACTTTGTGGTGTTCTTAATGAATTTGGTCCATGAAGTGGAGTCTGATCACCCATTATCACATCAACAGGTATGCCTGCATCACAATGGTATGTACAATGTCAGTTGTTGACACATAAACGAAGTTATTATGTTTGGTAAGAAAAGACATCACCTTTGGCAGCTGGTGTGTACCGTAGCTGGGTGAGAGCAGGCTGCGCACTGGGCCTATCCGCAGTGTGAAAATCTGTCCATAAGAATTGATCATTAATATGATTTATTTCTGATTCATGAATGTATCATAAAGAACATAGGAAATGGAGAAACCGGGCGATGTGGGCACGGGTGGCGTAGATGGAGTGTTGTTTCCATTTAGAACTGCACATGCATGTAACGCCCAAGATGTGATCCTATCCTTATTTTGGCACGAGGGCCTCGACAGCTATAGAAGCGCATCTCATCGTTTCGCAAGAATGGATATCATTACAAGTACATGTAAAGAAGAGATGAGTATATGGAATTGGCTTACACTCGCCACAAGCTACATCAATATCACATCAATACAACAACATATACAATCATCATGCAGAAGAGCAGGGTCCGACTATGGACGAAAATAAACGATAAAATGACATCCATCCTTGCTATCCCAGGCTGCCGGCCTGGAACCCATCCTAGATCGATGAAGAAGAAGGACTTCAAATCAAACAAGCAACGCGCTCACGTCAAATCATCGCACTACCTGTACCTGCAACTGTTGTTGTAGTAATCTGTGAGCCACGGGGACTCAGCAATCTCATTTCCAAGGGTATCAAGACTATTAAAGCTTAATGGGTGAGGTATGGTTAAGTGGTGAGGCTGCAGCAAGCACTAAGCATTTATTTGAGTGGCTAACTTACGAGTACAAGAATAAAGGGGGATGATCGTCGCATAAACGGACGTGAACTAGTAACGATCTCTAAGAGATCCTGAACACCTACTTACGTCAAACATAATCCCACCGTGTTCTCTCTCGGATAAGGACTCACGAGAAGAGACAGTCACGGTTACGCACACGGTTGGTGTATTTTATTGGAGTTTACTTCAAGTTTGCTATGACCGGGTGTTAAACAAAGTCTCCAAGTCGCCACGTAACCACGGGCACGGCTTTCCGAAAGATTTAACCCTGCAGGGGTGCTCCAACTCATCCATCACAAACTAACCACACGCCGCGAGAATAACCTCGACCACGAACCTCGTGATGTTCCTAGGCAATTCCACTGGAAAACCGCAACCTCGAGATAGCTCGAAGTATTCTCGGAATTCCTCGCACAAGACGTTCGAGAAAGGTAAAACAAATCCAGCAAGGCCGCCCGACGTGTCGACGTACCCGATAGGAGCCGCGTATCTCGTTCTCAGGACACGACGGATGAGCTATGGTTACCACGCCAATCACCGAGTTGCCCCGGGTGGCGTTAATAAGCTGCTTTGGGTTGGACCAACACTCATGAGGAGCACTGACGCAGGTTGTTGATTAAAGATCCTCGGGTTAATTACTCCCTATGCAGGTATATTAGTTATTAGGCAAATGTAGTACCAATGTTGGGCCTTGCCAGACAAGTTTTATCCTAAAACGAAAATCAAGGGGGTCCCCATAACAACCCCGAGCATGTTAGGAGCGCTCAATTATGGAACATAACACCGGTACACAAGTAACTAGGGCGGCAAGAGTGGAACAAAACACCGAGCAAAAGGCCAAGCCTTCCACCCTTTACCAAGTATATATGCGCATTAAATTAAATAGCAATAATATTGTGATATAGCAAAATCTCCATGTTTCACATGGGAAACATATTGCACCTGCAACTAGCAACGCTATAAGAAGGGTTGAGCAAGCGGTAACATAGCCAAACAATGTTTTGCTGGGATGTGGAGGGGTTAGAGGCTTTTCATGGCAATTTGGGAGGCTTGACATACAAGTGGTAGGTAGCGAGACAGCGATAGAAACGAGACATCTAGCATGGCAATGATAGTAATGGTATCCAGGGAAATGGTCATCTTGCCTGAGATCCCTCTTGGAAGAAGAACGAATCCATGAAGAAGACGAACCAACGTAGTCGAACGAATCCTCACACTCCGAAGCGGTTTCGGAACTCTATCGAGAAGAAGCAATCCGGAAACAACAACCAACACATGAAAACACCACAACATATGCATGACATGATGCGCAAACAAATATGATGCATGTCCAGTTTAATTATGCAAGACATGGCAAAGCACAACAATCAACTTCTACACATTAAGTGAAGCTCAATATGCAACGGGTTGCATATTGACGAAACTCCACATTCGAATTACTTAGTTCACTCTCGTTAGGTACACGACAATATTAAATGTTGTTAAACATGGCAAGAGGTGAAGCATAATGAAACTACACTATCCAGGCAAGTTTAAATGGGGCCGGAAACAACATATAGCATTTCCGAAACGACCCCATATGTTAATTTCGAAATTGGTCCAGATCTGAACTAATCAGGTTTTATATTTATTAAAAAGGGAAATAAAGTGCACAATGCAATTCTACACGTCATTCTAGTCGATTTACATATATGGAACATCTCAAACGGAGCTACGGTCTAAAAGATATGACCTTCACCAGAAAAACATTGACATGAATGCAAAATGCATGAAAATGACAACCACAAACATTTCAAATCATGAATGCAGCAAGATATTATGATACTACATGAAAATCTAAGCAAGTTTCATATATGGCATGTCCAAAACAGAGCTACGGTTCAACCACAACAACCAACACAAGTTTTAGTGCAAATCTGTCCAAAACAGCAAAATGGCGTATTGCACGCATGAAAACAACAAGTTACAATATTCTAAAATGCACAAATTAAGCATGGGGCAGTAGCATATAACACACACTTCATTTCATCTTCACATATCATACTCAAAAGAGTCATGGATCACATGGTAGGAAGCTCACAACATGGCAATAAAATATAGCAGATTATGACTTAGTGAAAATAACAGTTTTTAGCATAGCAGTTTTTCACGAAGGCATATTGGCCGCAGCAAAACTATATGCTAAAGGGCATATTATGGCATGAAAATTAACAGAATGGTAGTAGACAAGATGCACCACAAATCCTTCCATGGTGGCAAGGTCTAATTATGCATAGAATCATGGCTAGCATCATCACAACATGGCATTATGAAGAAAACAGATTTTCAGACTTAGTGAAAATTAGAGTAGATATGTGCAGCAGTTTTTAACAGATTGACATATTGAACAACAGAATTAATTATGATGCTAAACCTATTCATGCAAACTATTGGCACAACATGATAGAGCATAACATGCTTAACAAAAGACTCCATGGTGGCAACCACAAAAGACTCCTAGATCAATAGCAAATCACATGGCAACATGGCAACAAAATAACAGTTTCAGACTTAGTGAAATTTAGCTATCTCCCAAAACTGCAGTTTGACTAGGCATGTTGACATGGCAATAACAGTAGCATAGCAATCATTTATAGGCATGGCAAGGACTATAACAGCAAGTATACATGACACACTTAAAATCATTCCATTGCCACAATTACATAGGATGCATGGTTTGCTTAATATGATGCTCGCAAAACGGAACTCATCGTTAACAGATTTCAGTCTTTAACGTGATAGACTCTTGAGAGCAAGAAATTGACATGATAATGAGCTTCTACCAAGCAACCAGAGGCATGGCATCAAAGTACACATCACATAGAGCAATACTCATGAAGAAACCACATGCAAAGGCCTACGGATTAGATGCAACCATCCACGCAAGTTTGAATAAAAAATAATAGATTTCAGATTACGATGATATGCACTTTTGCAACACTATTTACAACAAGTAGATGAATCCTATCATGCATGAAAATACAACCATGGTGTAGAGCACATTGAGTAGATGAATTTCCATATAATATGCATCTACATCGGGTACACGGTTTAAGAGATACAAGCAATACTATATGGCATGATGATGAATTTGCAGGCACAGAAAATGACTTAGCCAAAATTATACCATGCAGGAAACGGGACGAGGGGATCCGGGACGGGCGGATCCGGGAGGGCGCGGCTTTCGAGGCTGGAGGTGGGAGAAGGCCAAAATAGGCAGGGGAGGCCGCCTATTTATAGTAGGGGCTGACTTAGGGGCTAGGGTTTGGAGTTTTGAGGCGTTTTGGAGCCCTCCGATCGCGATCCGATGGCTCCGATCGCGGGGTGTAGGTTGGTGGGCTAGTGGGTTGTGTAGAAGTCCATGGGCTTGAGATAAGAGGGAAATGAGCGGCCCGGTACAGTTTTGTAAAACCGAAAATGTCCGATGAATTAACCGACTATAGTGCCGATATATATGATGGTTCGGGTATCAAACGGACTCTGATTGCGACGAAATTTGGCAGGCGGTCTACCTACAATAAAACAAGACCGCACGCCAAGTTTCGTTCCAATCCGAGAATATTTTTCACGCACTTTTCAAACAACATTTTTCCGATGCCGCGGGCGCGTGCGTGTGTGGTTGGTCTCGAAACGCTCAACGGGGAGAACCCACAACTACAAACGAATGCAAGTTTTGAAAACGATGACAACGAAGTGTCGATGCTATGCAGATGATGTGAATGATGCGATGATGAATGCGTCAACCAAACAAATCACACGACAACAATGGAGTTAAAGGGGAATCTTCTGGAGCGTCGGTCTCGGGCTGTTACAACTCTCCTCCACTTACAAGAGATCTCGACCCGAGATCTTAGAACGAGAAGGGGAAGAGAAAGACGAAAGGAAGAGGTAAAGCTTAGTTGCTTCTTTGACAAACGAGTGAAACCATGGAAACATGAAGGTTGGAAGAGATGAAGAATGATATGAGAAACAAGCAAGAATTCAAAAGAAATTTCGGCAGCATTTCGGTAGGATAGAGAGGCAAAATTTGATAAGATGGAGAGAACTTGAAAAGAGAAAACAACACTCCGGTTAAAAGATAAACAAGGAATGAACATGATCTTGACAAAACTATATGATGGATCGAAGAGAGAAAAAACACAATGCCTCCAGAACAAAAGGATAGAAGCTAGATCGATGGAAATAAAAGAATGGAGAAGAAAATGACAACTTCTACCACAATTGAATTTGACAGCACCTTAACAGAGAAGGGTTGAACGGAGTTGTTGAAAATCAACAACAAAACAATAAGCTTGATGCGGGCTTATGGAAAACATCTCAAAATTACGAGGTGACAACCGGCCACTAACGGAAGCCATGATTGCTTGGGAGCAACAAGATATGCAAAACTTCTTACACCAAGAGGATACATTGAGAACTTGGATCATTGATAAGCACCATGATAGCAACAATCCTAAGGAAGCACTTTAGGTGAAACCCAATCCAAGATAACTCCTAGAAGGAAATGATGGGTTTAAATATCTCATTCTTGACAAATTCTCTTCGAGACTCCTCATGAATCGAGAATGCTATAATATCATCTCAAAAGATAAGGGAGAAGGATTGCACTTTGAAATGCAAGATAAGGACTACTTGAGGTACTACCATAAGAATCTTGAAGAATACTCCGAGAAAGAATTACATCCTTAACGAACCACCATGAAGAACCTCCGTATACAAAAGAATGATAAAAGACATGAAGGTTGAAAAGAATAAGATTGAGGCCTTGCAAAGATCTAGATGAATCTTCACGATGAGATACTTGAGAAAAACTTGGGTCTCCGGAAAAGCTAAGATGAACAACTTTGAATCGAGAATTGATATCATGAACACCTCCGGAACAAGGATTGAAATCATCTTGATGAAATAAGAATAAGAATTATGTTATGCTTATCCTTCATCAAGTTAAATTGATGACAAGCAACGGATTTAGCATACCCCTTATTCTTCTTGATAAGAATTGAAGAGAGAGATCGGGCACAAACTTGAAGAAGTCTTCACGAAACACCGGTAAAATTCACAAATGAGTGAGGATACCATGAATGAATGGAGATACAAGAGAACGAAGAGACCATGATCCTCGTAATAGAAAACTTGAACAAGGCATCGGGATACTTGAGATACGAACGAAGGAACAACAATTGAGAAGAATTTGAGAATGAAAGCTGAAAGCTGAGAACGAAGAAATCTTCTGAAATGATGGCCTTCGGAGGATCGAGAAACAAAAACAACTATGAAATTCTCCGGATAGATATGGGAGGAATTACTCATGATCAAAAACAATTGAGAGGATAGCAACAAGATGAAACCATGAATCTTCGAAAGAACGAACAAAGATTTAAGAGAAACTCTTCTTCGGTCTTCAATGCTGAGAATGATGACGAGAAACAACACCAAGAATTATTGAGACATTCCGGAATAATGAAGAAAAAAAGATTGACCCAACTATGAAAATTAATTTTGAAAACAATCTTGGAGAAGAAATATGACTGATGGAATTCATACTTACGTCATCTTTGAAAAGAACTTGAGGTCTCCGGAAAAGATTTGAAGAGCCAGGTAAGATCCTAGGGAAAAACCTGTGGGTTATGGTCCCACTCACAGAAAACACCGTTGAAGCAATTGCTTAGGAAGAGAGATTGCACCGGTACCAATTGGAAACTTGATGAGGTGAGAACCTCAAAACACTTAAGAGGATTTGAACGATAACACGAAATTTCTGAGATGTCTTCAGCACTTCGGATAAAATAATGAGAGATGAATAACAAGAGAGGCTTGGATAAGAACTTCCAACATGGGAGAGCATTTAGAGAATGAAAAGGATATGATGAGCACCGAAAACTTGAATTGAATCCACCGAAAAGAAAACAAAGATGAAGACTAAGAAATGATGAACTTGAGCACTTGAGCATCTTCATAATGAATCACCGGATACCATACGGAAAAAAAGATAGCGGAAACATCACATGAATAGAAACGACACTTTGATGAGAATTCAATCATTGAAGAAAAGGGCGGGAGGGTGGGAAAAATAACAAAGACAACTTGAGACAGATGAGACAAACTCCGGAAAGGAATATGGGGATTGATCTTGCAAATATTGGAGAGGGATGAATTATCTTGATGAGACACACCGGTTAGGAAGGATATGACATCACCACTGACATCGAAGCAACTCGAATTACCATAATACAAAGCAAAACAAAGGATGAGGCTTGAGAATTAAGCCGGAAACAAATACATAACCCACCATGCATTTGTTGGGAGGATAATCCTAGGTAACCACTTGAATTCCCACCTAAGACTTTCCGAAGTCTTTCTTGTTTATGCGATTCGGGTTGCGGACCCAGGAACGTACCCAAGGTAATCAGCTACAACTGCACCCGCAACCTTCCACACCATAATCCAAGAAACTCCGCAAACTCGTCTACCTTAGACACTCATAATCACAACAATACTAAGTATGGGAGTACATCCGAACTCTCTCCACCAGTACTGGGGATGCCGGACTCCTCTCGCCACTACTAGTATTGAAGCAATTTCGAACATCCTCCGTCCTGAGATACTAAGGAAACTGAACGATAACGATGTGCAAAAATCCCTCGGAGCTCTACTCCTCGATAACAGGAGGCACCAAGACAGAATTCCTTCACATCGGCATCATATAGTTTCCAAAATACCCGCGTGATCCTAAATTTTTTTTGAGCGAGAAGAGGAGTAGAATCAAAATTCCTAAGTCGAATACCTCACCAGAGCCTAGAAGAGGAGTAAAAGAAACCTACTCTCCGATATAACTAGATTCAAAATAGTTATTTTTTCACTAGACTCGACTCGGCCAAGTTCGATCAATCAAGGGGTCTCCTAGGTCAGTACAGGCTCTGATACCAACTTGTAACGCCCAAGATGTGATCCTATCCTTATTTTGACACGAGGGCCTCGACAGGGATAGAAGCACATCTCGTTGTTTCGCAAGAATGGATATCATTACAAGTACATGTAAAGAAGAGATGAGTATATGGAATTGGCTTACACTCGCCACAAGCTACATCAATATCACATCAATACAACAACATATACAATCATCATGTAGAAGAGCAGGGTCTGACTACGGACGAAAACAAACGATAAAATGACATCTATCCTTGCTATCCCAGGCTGCCGGCCTGGAACCCATCCTAGATCGATGAAGAAGAAGGACTTCAAATCAAACAAGCAACGCGCTCACGTCAAATCATCGCATTACCTGTACCTGCAACTATTGTTGTAGTAATCTGTGAGCCACGGGGACTCAGCAATCTCATTTCCAAGGGTATCAAGACTATTAAAGCTTAATGGGTGAGGTATGCTAAAGTGGTGAGGCTGCAGCAAGCACTAAGCATTTATTTGAGTGGCTAACTTACGAGTACAAGAATAAAGGGGGATGATATAAACGGACGTGAACTAGTAACGATCTCTAAGAGATCCTGAACACCTACTTACGTCAAAAATAACCCCACCGTGTTCTCTCTCGAATAAGGACTCACGAGAAGAGACAGTCATGGTTTCGCACACGGCTGGTGTATTTTATTGGAGTTTACTTCAAGTTTGCTATGACCGGGTGTTAAACAAAGTTTCCAAGTTGCCACGTAACCGCGGGCACGGCTTTCCGAAAGATTTAACCCTGCAGGGGTGCTCCAACTCATCCATCACAAACTAACCACACGCCGCGAGAATAACCTCGACCACGAACCTCGTGATCTTCCTAGGCAATTCCACTGGAAAACCGCAACCTCGAGATAGCCCGAAGTATTCTTGGAATTCCTCGCACAAGACGTTCGAGAAAGGTAAAACAAATCCAGCAAGGCCGCCCGACGTGTCGACGTACCCGATAGGAGCCGCGTATCTCGTTCTCAGGACACGACGGATGAGCTATGGTTACCACGCCAATCACCGAGTTGCCCCGGGTCGCGTTAATAAGCTGCTCTGGGTTGGACCAACACTCACGAGGAGCACTGGCCCGGGTTATTGATTAAAGATCCTCTGGTTAATTACTCCCTATGCAGGTTTATTAGTTATTAGGCAAATGTAGTACCAATGTTGGGCCTTGCGAGACAAGTTTTACCCTAAAACAAAAATCAAGGGGGTCCCCATAACAACCCCGAGCATGTTAGGAGCGCTCAATTATGGAACATAACACCGGTACACAAGTAACTAGGGCGGCAAGAGTGGAACAAAACACCAAGCAAAAGGCCAAGCCTTCCACCCTTTACCAAGTATATATGTGCATTAAATTAAATAGCAATAATATTGTGATATAGCAAAATCTCCATGTTTCACATGGGAAACATATTGCACCTACAACTAGCAACGCTATAAGAAGGGTTGAGCAAGCGGTAACATAGCCAAGCAATGTTTTGCTGGGATGTGGAGGGGTTAGAGGCTTTTCATGGCAATTTGGGAGGCTTGACATACAAGTGGTAGGTAGCGAGACAGCGATAGAAACGAGACATCTAGCATGGCAATGATAGTAATGGTATCCAGGGAAATGGTCATCTTGCTGAGATCCCGCTTGGAAGAAGAACGAATCCATGAAGAAGACGAACCAACGTAGTCGAACGAATCCTCACACTCCGAAGCGGTTTCGGAACTCTATCGAGAAGAAGCAATCCGGAAACAACAATCAACACATGAAAACACCACAACATATGGATGACATGATGCGCAAACAAATATGATGCATGTCCAGTTTAATTATTCAAGACATGGCAAAGCACAACAATCAACTTCTACACATTAAGTGAAGCTCAATATGCAATGGGTTGCATATTGACGAAACTCCACATTCAAATTACTTAGTTCACTCTCGTTAGGTACATGACAATATTAAATGTTGTTAAACATGGCAAGAGGTGAAGCATACTGAAACTACACTATCGAGGCAAGTTTAAATGGGGCCGGAAACAACATATAGCATTTCCGAAACGACCCCATATGTTAATTTCGAAATTGGTCCAGATCTGAACTAATCAGGTTTTATATTTATTTCACAGGGAAATAAAGTGCACAATGCAATTCTACACGTCATTCTAGTCGATTTACATATATGGAACATCTCAAACGGAGCTACGGTCTAAAAGATATGACCTTCACAAGAAAAACATGACATGAATGCAAAATGCATGAAAATGACAACCACAAACATTTCAAATCATGAATGCAGCAAGATATTATGATACTACATGAAAATCTAAGCAAGTTTCATATATGGCATGTCCAAAACGGAGCTACAAACCACAACAACCAACACAAGTTTTAGTGCAAATCTGTCCAAAACAGCAACATGGCGTATTGCACGCATGAAAACAACAAGTTACAATATTCTAAAATGCACAAACTAAGCATGGGGCAGTAGCATATAACACACACTTCATTTCGTCTTCACATATCATACTCAAAAGAGTCATGGATCACATGGTAGGAAGCTCACAACTTGGCAATAAAATATAGCAGATTATGACTTAGTGAAAATAACAGTTTTTAGCATAGCAGTTTTTCACGAAGGCATATTGGCAGCAGCAAAACTATATGCTACAGGGTATATTATGGCATGAAAATTAACAGCATGGTAGTAGACATGATGCACCACAAATCCTTCCATGGTGGCAAGGTCTAATTATGCATAGAATCATGGCTAGCATCATCACAACATGGCATTATGAAGAAAACAGATTCTCAGACTTAGTGAAAATTAGAGTAGATATGTGCAGCAGTTTTTAACAGATTGACATATTGAACAACATAATTAATTATGATGCTAAACCTATTCATGCAAACTATTGGCACAACATGATAGAGCATAACATGCTTAACAAAAGACTCCATGGTGGCAACCACAAAAGACTCCTAGATCAATAGCAAATCACATGGCAATGGCAACAAAATAACAGTTTCAGACTTGGTGAAATTTAGCTATCTCCCAAAACTGCAGTTTGACTAGGCATGTTGACATGGCAATAACAGTAGCATAGTAATCATTTATAGGCATGGCAAGGACTCTAACAGCAAGTATACATGATACACTTAAAATCATTCTATTGGCACAATTACATAGGATGCATGGTTTGCTTAATATGATGCTCGCAAAATGGAACTCATCGTTAACAGATTTCAGTCTTTAACACGATAGCCTCTTGAGAGCAAGAAATTGACATGATAATGAGCTTCTACCTAGCAACCAGAGGCATGGCATCAAAGTACACATCACATAGAGCAATACTCATGAAGAAACCACATGCAAAGGCCTACGGATTAGATGCAACCATCCACGCAAGTTTGAATAAAAAAATAAAAGATTTCAGATTACGATGATATGCACTTTTGCAACACTATTTACAACAAGTAGATGAATCCTATCGTGCATGAAAATGCAACCATGGTGTAGAGCACATTGAGTAGATGAATTTCCATATAATATGCATCTACATCGGGTACACGGTTTAAGAGATACAAGCAATACTATATGGCATGATGATGAATTTGCAGGCACAGAAAATGACTTAGCCAAAATTATACCGTGCAGGAAACGGGACAAGGGGATCCGGGACGGGCGGATCCGGGGGTCGGGGCGGTCCTGGGACGAGGCCGTCCCGGATCTGACGATGGTGGCGGTTGCCGGCGACGACGGCGCGATTCCGGCGAGGAGGTGGTCGGGGCGAGGCGAGGGAGGACCGGAGGGGCGGATCGGCCCGCCGGCGGCCGGATCCGGTCCGGGGCGATGCAGGGAAAGGCCGGCGGGGAGGCTCAGGCGACGCGGGGAGATCCGGCGAGGCCGGGCGCCGCGAGGTCCGACGGCCTCTTGGGAGGCGGTGAGGTGGCAAGCGGCGGCCGGGCGGGGCGATGCGGGGCCCGGGGCGATGGGGCGCGGCGGCGCGGGGTCGGGCCGGAGGCGGCGGCGGAGCAGCTTGCGTGGAGGCGGCCGGCGGCAGGGGCGCAACTCCGGCGGCGGGGCGATGGGGCGAGGGCTTGCTCGGGCCGGTTGGGCCCTGGGCGGGCTGGCTGGGCCCGAGGGCGGGCTGGCTCGGGCCCGGGCGGGCCTCGGGTGGTGGGAGGCGGGGACAGCAGGCTGGAGGCAAGGTGGCGCGACGTGACGGCCACTGATTGGTCGCTGGGTGGCGGCGCGGTGGCTGGGTGGCGGCGGAGGGGCGACATGTGGCGGCCGGCGGCTGGGAGGGCACGGTTTTCGAGGCTGGAGGTGGGAGAAGGCCAAAATAGGCAGGGGAGGCCGCCTATTTATAGTAGGGGCTGACTTAGGGGCTAGGGTTTGAAGTTTTGAGGCGTTTTGGAGCCCTCCGATCGCGATCCGATGGCTCCGATCGCGGGGTGTAGGTTGGTGGGCTAGTGGGTGGTGTAGAAGTCCATGGGCTTGAGATAAGAGGGAAATGAGCGGCCCGGCACAGTTTTGTAAAACCGAAAATGTCCGACGAATTAACCGACTGTAGTGCCGATATATATGATGGTTCGGGTATCAAACGGACTCTGATTGCGACGAAATTTGGCAGGCGGTCTACCTACAATAAAACAGGACCGCACGCCAAGTTTCGTTCCAATCCGAGAATATTTTTCACGCACTTTTAAAACAACATTTTTCCGATGCCGCGGGTGCGTGCGTGTGTGGTTGGTCTCGAAACGCTCAACGGGGAGAACCCACAACTACAAACGAATGCAAGTTTTGAAAACGATGACAACGAAGTGTCGATGCTATGCAGATGATGCGAATGATGCGATGATGAATGCGACAACCAAACGAATCACACGACAACAATGGAGTTAAAGGGGAATCTTCTGGAGCGTCGGTCTCGGGATGTTACAATGCAACTTTCTTAAGATCCCTTGCCTCCTTTCTTTTTTTAAGTATTTCATCCCTGTTTAGTGCGTACCTCTCCCTTTCCCTTTGTCTCTTCAATTCTTTTGGATCTGTTTTCTGAGCTGCGAGGCAATGAAATACTCAGGATACAGAAGGTCGATGTAGTTAAGAGTTGGTGATATATGTATTTACCTGAATTGTCACTGTTCGTTAGGTCCTGAAATGGAGTACGTACACCACTACATTGAGAGGATGCCATATTGTTTTACTACGTGTATCTATTTGTGAAACAGTTGTTCAACCCTGTTGTGTAGGTAAGAAAAGAAACAACTAAGCATGAATCCTAATAACCTGTATGTACATGGTGAGCTGACGGTAGTATTAGATTATTATAGATCATAATGTCCTGTACGTATCAAATTTCACACTACAAATTATAGGTTGGCAGATTAAAACAGCAATTTCCTTTATCTTTTGGCTGATCATAAGATGTGCAAGTTGAAGATCTAACCTGTGCACTGGCAGGGCCGATATGGACCTAACTCCTCGAGATAGTGCAGGCCACCAGGGTGATGCACCGGAGGTAGGGCAGCGCGTCGGTGTGGCCAGAGGCGGCGACCACCGGGTTGAGGACGGCGTAGAGACCAGATCTACTCCAGCTCCGTGTGAGGGGCCACCGTGGTGAGGACGTCGCGACAACCAGGGGCGAGGAAAGACGGGGCGAGGCGATGTTTGTGGCCTGGTAGTGGCGTTGATCGCGGAGGTTCTGTTTTGGAGTGGCGGCGTTGATTGTTGGGCCGTGTAGCATCCTAGAGGGGAGAGTCTGCCGACAGAACATTTCTTTTGAACCGTTGATCTGATTGTAGTCTGGTGGATGTAACGTGGACAGTTAGATGGTAGTAAGTGGGTCAGATCGGACGTTGGGGGTCATCCCGTGTGCACTTTTTGGTGTGGCTGTAGAGGAATTGATGTTTGTTCTTTTAATAGTAGTATAGATTCCCTCAAAAAAAATCTAAAAAAAGATTATTTTTTGCTAAAAAAATGGTTGCTCGAAACAAAACTTGTTCGATTATTTATTTTTCGAACTAAATGATACATGTGTGTTGGTGCGGAAATTCATGTCAGGAAAATAAGTAGAAAACAGCACAAATTTGTAAGATATTTTTTTTGAAAAAGGAGGATAACCCCGGGCATATTTGGTTGCTTTCATAGCCGGGTCTGGCTAAGAGGAGAAAAACGAGACAGGCTGAGCAGAGGCTGGTTTACGAAATACAGGCTGAAATACGACGTTAGCGTGTTGTTTGGTTGCCTGCATGTGGGGTATCGTCACCGAAAAGCAATTTAAACCCGATGTTTGGTAGCCTGCATCGCATGGTAATTAAGAGTTAACGATTACATTTAAACCAAAGCACATCGCGACCAAGATCGTGCATCGCCGGCGGCCGCGTCAAGTGCTCAACACTGGCTGCAGGCAGAGGCGTTGCTCAAAGGTGTTGAATTAAGTCAAGCCGGGGATGCAGGTCTACTACGACCACGCGGCGACCATGGTGGTTCAGTCCCGCGACACGCCGCTCGTCGTCCCGCTGCTCCTCTACTTCGGGCGCCGCCCAAAGACCAGCACACAACTCCTCAAGATCTCGGCAATCTACGCCGGCCTGGGATCCTCTCGAATTCGGCAAGTTGATGTACTCCTATGCGCTGCTCTACATGATGATGTCAACCTCGCTCATTTGCGCAATGTAGCTCTCCTTCAACATCGCCTTCTCAAGTTGGGTGCGTCGAGCATGCGCGCTCAAATCTGTCGCGTTGCCGACGGTCAGGGAGAATGCTGCCTGCGTGCTGCTCTGCCTCTCCCAGCTCGACGGCGCCGCCTTCGTCGTCTGTTGCGCGGGCGCTAATCCGCTGCTGGTGCCCCTCCTCGAGAACGGCGGGGCGCGTAGGAAGTAGGACGCCACCACGGCCCTCTACGCGCCCTGCAGCTCGGGTTCGACATCGGCCGCCAGGTGAGGATGCAAAGCGCCTCCAGGAGGATCTCTGCGTAGGTGAAGAAGCAACTCGGGGTCGCCGGCGAGCAGGTCGTCGACGCCAACTTGTAGGATCCAAAGTATGTCTAGAGGGGGGGTGATTAGACTACTTGACCAAATAAAAATCTAGCCTTTTCCCAATTTTAATTTTAGCAATTCTATCAAGTCTAGCACACCCTACACATGCAAATCTAAGAGTATAGCAGCGAAAAGTAAAGACATGCAAGTGTAAGTAGAGGCAAGGGATAGGAAGATCAGACGCAATGGGGATTTGAAGATTTTTCACGTCGTTCCGATAGGTGGTTCTATCGTGCGTCCACGTTGATGGAGACTTCAACCCATGGAAGGTAGCGGTTGCGCGAGTCCACGGAGGGCTCCATCCATGAAGGGTTCACGAAGTAGCAACTTTGTCTATTCCATCACCGCTTACGTCCACGAAGGACTAGCCTCACTCGGGGTAGATCTTCACAAACTAGGCGATCTCCTTGCCCTTACAAACTTCTTGGTTCAACTCCACACGAATTAGAGACTCCTAAGCGACACCTAACCAATCTAGGAGACACCACTCTCCAAAAGGTAATAGATGTGGTATGGATGATGAACTCCTTGCTCTTGTGCTTCAAAAGATAGTCTCCTCAACACTCAATCACTCTCTCACATATTTGGCTGGGTAGAAGAGATTGATTGGATGGAAAGCAACTTGGGGAGGCTAGAAATCAAGATTCATATGGTTGGAGTGGAAGATCTTGATCTCAACACATGAGTAGGTGGTTCTCTCTCAGAAAATGAATGGTGGAAGTGTTGGCTTGTTCTGAATGCTCTCTCTACGAATGAGAGGGAGGTGGAGGGGTATATATAGCCATCTCAAAAAATCCAACCGTTACAACATTATTGCCCAACTCGGTGGAACCGAAGTAAAAACTCGGTTGCACTGACTAGTGCAAAATGTCCTAACTTTTGGCTTTTCGGTGAGACCGATATACAGCTTTCCAGTGAGTCCGATTCAGTTGACCTGGGCAGTTCCACACTTCGGTGACACCGATTTGCAAAACTCGGAAATTCCAATTTTTAGTAAATAAATACCAGAAGGTTGGTCCCTGCTTTTCGGTTGTACCGAGACAGAACTTGGTTACACCGAGTTGCTAGGGTTTGGCTCTGGGTTCTGTCTTGTTGGAAATATGCCCTAGAGGAAATAATAAATTGTCTATTATCATATTTCCTTGTTCATGATAATCATTTATTATCCATGCTAGAATTGTATTGATCGGAAACTCAGATACATGTGTGGATACATAGACAACACCGTGTCCCTAGTGAGCCTCTACTAGACTAGCTCGTTGATCAAATATGGTTAAGGTTTCCTGACCATAGACATGAGTTGTCATTTGATAACGGGGTCACATCATTAGGAGAATGATGTCATGGACATGACCCAACCGTAAGCATAGCATTTGATCGTATCACTAAGTTTATTGCTACTGCTTTCTTCATGTCAAGTATCTGTTCCTAAGACCATGAGATCATGCAACTCCATGGCACCGGAGGAATGCCTTGTGTGTATCAAACATCACTTCGTAACTGGGTGATCATAAAGGTACTCTACAGGTATCTCCGAGGGTGTTTGTTGAGTTGGCATGGATCGAGACTGAGATTTGTCACTCCGTCTGACAGGGAGGTATTTGTGGGCCCTCTCGGTAATACAACATCACAAGAAGCTTGCAAGCAATGTGACTAAGGAGTTAGTCACGGGATCTTGTATTAAGGAACGAGTAAAGAGACTTGCCGGTAATGAGATTGAACCAGGTATTGAGATACCGATGATCGAATCTCAGGCAAGGAACATACCGATGGTCAAAGGGAACTTCATACGGGATTAACTGAATCCTTGACATCATGGTTCGTCCGATGAAGATCTTTGTGGAATATGTAGGGCCACTGTGGGTATCCAGGTCCCGCTATTGGCTATTGGCCAGAGAGGTGTCTCGGTCATGTCTACATGATTCTCGAAACCGCAGGGTCCGCACGCTCAACGTTTGGTGACGCTAGAGTAGTATTGGGATATGCACGTTGGTGACTGAATGTTTTTCGGAGTCCCGGATGAGATCCCAGATGTCACGAGGAGCTCCGGAATGGTCCAGAGGTAAAGATTTATATATGGGAAATCATATTTTGGCTACTGGAAAAGTTTCGGGTTTTGTTGGTATTGTACCGGGAAGCTTACAGAAGGTTCCTGAGGAGTCCGTACGGGTTCCTCCAGCCCCTAGGATGTGCATGGGCTGTAAGAGGGCGCCCTAGCCTTGTTGGGCCGGCCCTCAAGGGTCCATGCGGTCGAGAGGGAAGAGTCCCTAAAGGGGAAGGCACCCCAGAGGTGCCTTGGGGAGGTGGGACTCCTCCCCTAGGGCGCCACACCCCTCTCTTGGAGGAGGGGTCAAGGCTGCGCCCCCTCTCTCCCTTGCCTCCTATAAATAGTGGATGGGAGGGGAGGGCTGAAAACAACAAGTCCTCTCCCTCGAGGCAGCCCTCTCCCTCCCATCTCTCCCGTTCTTCCTCGTTCGTAGTTCTGGAGGCGCTTGGCGAAGCCGTGCTGGCACTGCTCCACCACCACCTCCACCATGTCATCGTGCTGGTCGAGGTCCCATCTACTTCTCCGCCCTCGCTTGCTGGATCAAGGAGGCGGAGACGTCATCGAGCCGCACGTGTGCTGAACGCGGAGGTGTCGTCCGTTCGACGCTAGATCGGATTGGATCGCGATTGGATCGTGAAGAGTACGACTGCATCAACCGCGTTATATACGCTTCTGCTTGGCGATCTACAAGGGTATGTATATAGACTCCCCCTCTCATAGCTATGCATCTCCATGGATAGATCTTGCGTGTGCGTATGATTTTTTTCCATGCAACATTCCCCAACAGTGGCATCATGAGCCAGATCTATGCGTAGATGATATGCACGAGTAGAACACAAAGTGTTTGTGGGCGTTGATGTTAAGATTGCTTACCTCCTTAGTCTTATTTTGATTCGGCGGTATTGTTGGATGAAGCGGCTCAGACCAACCTTACTTGTCCTCGCACAAGAGACCGGTTCCACCGACTGACATGCAACCTGTTTGCATAAAGGTGGTTGGTGGGTGTCTGTCTCTCCCACTTTAGTTGAATCGGATTCGACAGAGGCGGTCCTTGTAGAAGGTTAAAAGGCAACTTGAGTATCACCGTTGTGGCTATGCTTAGGTAAGAACGGTTCTTGCTAGTTGCACATAGCAGCCACGTAAAACTTGCAACAACAAAGTAGAGGACGTGTAAATTGTTTTTGCAGGACATGTTGTGATGTGATATGGCCAAGACGTGATTTGATATATGTGATGTGTGAGATGATCATGTTTTGTAATAGTTATCATGACTTACATGTCGATGAGTACGGCAACCAGCAGGAGCCATAGGGCTGTCTTTAAGTTATTTTGTGCCATTTGCTTTACTTTATCACTATGAGTTAGCAATAGTTGTAGAAGCAATAGTTGGCGCGACAACCACATGACGACACGATGATGGAGATCATGGTGTCATGCCGGTGACGATGGAGATCATGTCGGTTCTTTGGAGATGGAGATCAAAAGCACAAGATGATGATGGCCATATCATATCACTTATATGATTTGCGTGTGATGTTTATCCTTTTATGCATATTATTTTGCTTAGGACAGCGGTAGCATTATAAGATGATCCCTCACTAAATTTTAAGATAAGATTGTGTTCTCCCCAAGTATGCATCGTTGCGAAAGTTTGTCGTTTTGAAGCACCTCGTGATGATCGGGTGTGATAGACTCTTCGTTCGCATACAACGGGTGATAAGGGGCACGCCCGTGTGCGTCGATCTTTCACGAATTGGAGGTGGATTTGTGAATGAACACGAAGAACACGAGGGGGAAATCACAAGAGAAACACTCAAAACAAGTCCAATCACACATCCACTATGCTCACATCCACACAAGATCCACAAGGGTACAAGAACAACAAAGGGAAAGAGGATACATGGTAGAGTTCATCCCAAATCCCATAGGGAGATGAGGCCTTGGAATCCTGGAGGATCTCCCCGTGCAAGGGGCCTTGACATCCACTAGGGGTATTCTCTCATAGAGGCATCTACTCCATGGGAGAGGTAGTGGAAGGAGCGAAGGCTCATCTATCTATGAGCTAAATCATTGCTAACCCTAAAATGGAGGAGGGGGTGGAGTATATATAGTGGTGGCCACGAAGGGGTAAGTGAGGGGCGAAGTGGGTACATGGGCCTCGGGCCCGAGTGTCTGCACGCCCGCAGGCCGGAAAGTCCGGGGGCTGGAGGTTCCGGGCAGGTTCCGGGCCTAACAGAGAGTCTACACGCCTGGTGTTGCGTGTCGTCGAGGAGGCCGGAAGTTCCGGGCAGGCCGGAAGGTCCGGGGTCCGGAGGTTCCGGGCGGGTTTCGGGCTGGTTCCGGGCTATCCAGAGAGTTGGCATGCCCGGGGCTGTACTGGACGCCGGAGGCCGGAAGTTCCGGGCTGGTGGCCGGAGGTTCCGGGCTTTCCAGAATCTTGTCCTCGCTTCTTCTACTTTCTCCGCTTCCAAGCTTCCCTCGCGGATGGTGTAGCCGTACGTAGGTGCTGGCTCTCCTCCTCGTCATCCGTGAAGCTCCGACAATACCTATGCATGCACACGAGAGGAGTGTCAAATAGTATATCATCCTCGAAGGGGTCAAGTGAGCACGTGTAAAGGAGATGATTCACCTTTATGTATGTGGAGTAGACGTGGCACGTGTCACTTGCCAAACAGACGCTTGTCATGGTGATGTTCGTAGGATGCTCCGCATCATCCCCTCCCCCCTGGGAAAGATCCGTCCTCGGATCAAAATCCAAATCACCATGGAAAGGAGATGGCGTCGCCGAGTAGAAGTGGACGATCACCAAGCACTCATCATCATTAAGCTCGAAAGGGGCACTCTCCAATGTCTCACCGCCTAGGAATTCCCTCAAAAGGAGCAAATACGACAAACACTTGGAAAAACAAATGTGGTTAGCGTTAGTGCAAAACCAAGCATTCAAGTGGTGAATCACTACACAAGTGTCGTCATCATGCATAACATATGGTGTGACAAGGGATTGTGTCATGGTATGTAAGCATACAAATTGAGCACAAGCAATGCAATCATGGAAACAAGTACACAAAGGTGAGGTAGGGATGCAGATATGTGTGACAATATAACAGGCATCTACCTCATGGTCATAGAAATCACGCACAATGCAATCAACGAAAGGTCTATGGTAGGCATAGAAATTATTCACAACACCAAATAAAATGAAGTGTCTGAACACATGTGGCAAGTGCAAGACAATCCAAGCATAATGTGCATAAGGTGTAGTGAAGATAGGGTGGCACTCAACACAATAGAAAGAGCAATTGGTCATCATGTGTGAGGCAATCAAGTCAAGCATGTAGCAAGCAATCGTACATGGCATATGTGAAGAAATGAAATTGTTGCAACCAAACATATGATAGGAACAATCAATCCACAAGTTGGATGCAACACACAAGGTATATGTGTCATGAGGCATGGAAAGATGGCAATCAAGAATGGAAGCAATATCTCTAACATGTGTGCAAGTAAATGGTCTAAGATGGCCCATATATGTCATGGTACAAGCAACACAAGTAGGGTGAGCCATAATATCCATGCTCAAGAAGGATGTCACCTCAAAAGCGTGACCTTGTGCGTCAGTCACAATGCCGATGCGCAAGCAAGTGCGATGTAGAATCGCGTCGGTGTAGCATGGCTCGCTCTCAAGAGCTCGAATGGTCAACTCACGTGAAGTGGAAGTCAACATGTAGTCAAAGTATCCTACACATACACACAACAAAGGAAACAATGTATGTGCATGGTAGACAAACACATCATCCATCATGATGGTTCTCTTCTCGTGCACATAACAATTTGAAGCAAAAGTGCATGAATAATATGATGCAACAATGTCTATATTCATGGCACTAGGCATATTGTGCAAAGAAGGAAGGCAGGCATGCTTCGCATGAAAGATGTCAAAAGCTCCAATAATATGAGAGAAAGCTATGGGGGCAATCTCATTAGCAAATTGAATAGCATCGGTGCACTCAATACATGGCAAATCTAGCATGAAAGGGGCAACACATGGAGACATATGACAACAAGCAATAGCAATCATGTGCGAAGCATGGCAATGGTTGTCATCAACCGCATAAAAAGGAGCACATCGGTGATGCAACACAAGCAAGCATAGTGATCTGGTCGTGCAAACTAGTAGTGCGAAGATGCAACATACTAGAGGAAATCATGGCAATCATGTCATGTGAGCAAATAGTGGACATCAGTAATGCACATGACATATCGTGAGAACGAAGCAAGGGCAAAGTATCATCATAGACATGGAGCACAAAGCAAACATAGCAATGGCAAGTAATATCTCCACCAAGCTTGCAAATACACATACAAGTCATATAATCAAGTGTCATGTGAGATGCAAAGCATGGGTCACAAATGCATGGCAAGAGCCTAGAAATGAGCGTATCATGCAAAGTGAACATGGCAATATGGGCATAATAAGTGTAATGAGTAAGAAGCCATAGCCATGTGAGAGCCATGTAGAAGAAATGCGCGAAGTCCTTGCACGAGGGGAATGGTTGGAGACACAATCCGGTGGATCCCAAAGCATCTGTGCTCTCAAGAGCTCTTTTCGTCAACTCATGGGATTGTGAGGTTGACGATTATTTGTGAGTACCTACACAACAAGGAGACACACGAAACAAAGTGTGTGCGTGGTAAATGTACACATCATCCATCATGATGTGTATGTGCATGTGTGAGTTAGCACAAGAAAAACAATGCTCAAAGAAATTTGAGGAATGGTATATGAATACGTCATCCATCATGCAATGATAGTTATTATGCTCAACATGATTGGGACGCAAATTGTAGCAAGTATGCGGCACAAGCATATCATTCATATCAATGGCAAGCATAGTGTGCACACAATAGTGGGAATCATGCAAAGTGTAGGATGGATCAAAATCTCCTAATGTGTATGAGGAAACTATGGGGGTCTCCTCATGTGTAATAGCGGAAGCATAATGTGGAGAATATGGACAACATCCAAAACAATGCACATCCAAAGCTAGGTGGTCATGACGTGGCAATGGTGAACAATTGCGCAAATGATGCAAAGGAAGCATGGCAATATCATCACAAGAAAAGCAAATGCCAATAACCATGGACTTGTCGTCTATGCCATATGAGCAAATGGGATTAATTTTGATGGGATATGCATAGTCGCTTAGGTGAGATTGGAAAGATGCAATATGGGAAATTTCCGCATAGCATATGACAAGTTTAGCGGATTATCAAACATGATGTGACCAATAGAATTTTCACATCTTATCCTATGGAGTATAGCATCACAACTAGGTAATTCAACATGCTCATCATCATATTCATCAAAAATAGGTGGCACATCAAAGCATGAAGAAGACATAGCATGTGGTGTGTCCATAAGGTGATCAACATCATGCAAGCAATCAATGGCAAGATAGTCCACTAGTGGGACAAGCAAAGAACCTTCACCTATGTTACCTTTGGAGCTCCGCTCATGTGATGTAGGTGAGGTAGGAATGACCAACTCATGGTCAACATCATGATGGAACCATGTGGGGGGTGCGTCATCGTCCTCCATGGCCATCGTCTTGTCTAAGGGAAGGACGAAGTTGTCGAGGATCGGCGCGTCATCAAATATGGGACCTTGCACCAAATGAGAAGACACAATAGAGAAAGAGGTTAAGTTGTTAGAAATCGAAATGGTCTCACATGCCTCATCAACTACCTCACTCTCTCTATGTGGTGGCTCACACACTCCCTCAAGGTAGGTGCACTCAAACTCACATATGGTGGAGTCACTCATCTCACTCAAGTGGTGGGGTTTGTGGCTATCCTCACATGGGAATTGAGGCAACTCATCATATATGGAGCTAGTGGTGAAGTCACTCTCACTCTCGATATGGTGGCACAAGTCTCTCAACTCATCACCAAACGCCGATGTGGTCGAAGGGAAAATCCCATGCTCAACCAACTCGTCACCGTTGCCGTGGATGAAGGCCGAAGATGGCACATCATCACTCTCGTCTCCAAAGATGGAAGCGTCATCCGTGCTCGCCACCTTGTCGCTCACCTCCAAAGCATGTTCCTTGAGTGGCTCCGTAGTCGTGGTCGTCGCCGCGCCGTCTTCAAAAAGAGTCGTGGTAGACTCGGCATCGTCAATGCCACAAAGAGGGATGGCGGTGAAGTCGGACTTGGGAGCGTCATCTTGGAGCTGGTCGGGCTTGGACATCTTGGTGGTACCATCCTCATGCTCGTCGTCGTGGAGCTTGGTCGTCGCGAAGTGTGCTCGGGGTCGAGTAGCCTTGGCCTTGAGTGCTTGTTCCGCCATGAGAGCACCAATGTAGAGGTCTTCGAGAGACTCGTAGTTGTTGTGGAAGATAGTCTTGGCGATGTCGTTGTTCAATCCCATCATGAAGTGGAACTTCATCCAAATGGGGTCGTCCACACCGGCGCGTCGCAAGGCTTTCTTCATCTTCATGAATTACTCATCGAGGGACTTGGATCCTTGTATGGTGTTCTCCAATTGGCGGTGAAGATGTTCCGTGTATGTAGAAGGCACAAACTCTCGCCGCAACGCTTTCTTCAACTTGGACCAACTCATGTCGAAGCTCGTCGAAGATGTGTGAAGCCACCATGTCGACACGTAGGCATGGAAGTTTCTTGTGGCGCACTTCACTTGATCTTTGGAAGGGACTTGAAGTAGCTTGAGGTAGGTGTCCATCTTGCGCTCCCATGCGAGATACTCCTCGGGGTCTTGACTCCCATAGAAAGGAATCTCGTGGTCGATGTTGAGGTCGTAGTATCTCATGGAAGTCGCGGTCTTGAGCTTGGGGAGCTTCTCTTGAGGTGCTTGTCGGCGAAGATGCCTCATATCCAAAGGCAAAGATGCCTTGAAGTGGCTTGGTGAAGATGCCAAGGTAGGTGGTGAAATCATCGAGCGGTGGTTGGTGTCGAGCTCATGACCTTCACACTTGTTCTTTGTTGGACGCCTTGATGTTGGCATCGTTATTTCTTCATGCCGTTGATGGTGTCGATGCCGAGGTGATCTTGCCGGAGGTGGTAGCTCGGAAGCATGTGCACTTGAGCGTCTTCTCGAAGATGAGGAAGACCTCTTGCCGATGTTGATGAGGACCTTGAGCTCCTCCATTTGAGCATTCAACATTGCGTCGATGGTTTTCTTCATGGCATCAAACTCGTCGTTGTTGTTGTAGACCGAAGGAGATGATGTGCTTTGCCTATCCATCACAAGACTCGAGCAAGGGTGAGTGGGAAATGAGATAAACAATACCAATATACCATTCCCAAAGTTGAGGATGTATCCCATTTCACTCAATGTGGAATGAAAGAATAGGGGAATTGGTACCGGACTTGTTCACTCACACCTACAAATAAAGCTTATCGAGTGGCTTGGTTAGGACAAGTGGCACAAAATTCAAGCAAATGTCAATTCAAGATATCGAAAATGTTGAGGAAGATTCACAAAATTACAATGCAAAGCAAATAGATCAATAGCTATGGTGGCACTAGGAACACACACACGGATAGATAAATGGGATTCGCGCAACCAAGGAATGAGCATAAAATGCGAGAGACCCGGCACAAGCTCGTGTTGCACGGATACTAGAAGAGACAATAGCTCGATTGCTCAAATGGGCAAGATACGCGCTTGTGCACCAACCTAAAAGAGTAAACGTGTCGTCTTCAATCCCAAGTATGCTATGTATGTATGATCCAAGAGTATGAACAATGCAAAATGGCTCAATGCTATTTCTATTGCTTACAAGCTCTTTTGTATCTCCTCTTTTGCTTAAAAGCTTTTTGCTCTCTTTTTTCTATGCTTGATGCTCGAACCAAGATATGAGACAAATATGATGGATATGCACGGAAGAGACTTATGGCACAATGTAGATAGCAAGATGTTTGGACGCTATTACTAGCTATGCGGCATAAGATTACTACGGTGCACAAGTAACGTGGCCCGGAAATTCTCAACTCGCTAGTCTCAATGGGTAAGGTACACAATAGGCTCAAAGCAATCAATGCAATGGCAAGGATATAGACAATGATGTCGTCAAGATTACCGTCCTTGCTTACGGTTGGGGTGCCAAAAGGCAAAGTGGCCGATGTCGATGTCGAGGCCGTGGCGATGATGAGCGGCGGTGTTGTCGATGTAGAACCGTCCCTAATTAGCCGAAACACTTTAGGAAACGGAAACCGCAACTCAAAATATCAAACAAAATTGGGTTAGGGTGGCGAAAGAGTTTGGTGGGAAAACTATGCGGAAGTTATGGTGGTGGCCTAGGCAAAGATGCCAAATATGAAAACATTTGATGGAGTCAAATGGTTTTGGAAGTATTTTTGTGGGGTGGGGGTGTCACTAGCTATCCAATGATCTAAAGAACGTCAAAATCAGACTCCGGATGAATTAGTTATGGCCGAAACGGTGAAAAGGCTAAAGCTGAAATGACTCTGGTTAGGCCGAAAGTTCTGGGCCTAGGGCCGGAAGTTCCGGGGGTCACGAGAAAGTGCGGGGAAACTTTCTGTTTAGGCCGGAAGTTCCGGGCTATGGCCGGAAGTTCCGGGCGATGTCGGAAGTTCCGGGGGTCGCGAAAACAACTCCGGGACAAACCCTAAATTCCGGATATGAGAACGGGGGCGGAAAAACTCGATTTCGTGGGTCAAAATTGATGGGGAAAAAGAAAATTTGGGGGGATTTCGTGGTGGGAAAGCTAGATCTACTTGCCAAACACGAATTCCATGGATCAAAATCAACAAAATCTCACAAGAACCAACAAATTGCAAAAAATTTGGTGAGGCTATTTTTGGTGGGGATTTTTGAATTGGGACAAAAACACACAAAATTAGGCTAGAAAACGAAGGGGAGGACTCCAAATTCGTGAGAAACGTGCCTCTTGATACCAGTATGATACGGGGCACGCCCGTGTGCGTCGATCTTTAATGAATTGGAGGTGGATTTGTGAATGAACACGAAGAACACGAAGAACACGAGGGGGAAATCACAAGAGAAACACTCAAAACAAGTCCAATCACACATCCACTATGCTCACATCCACACAAGATCCACAAGGGTACAAGAACAACAAAGGGAAAGAGGATACATGGTAGAGTTCATCCCAAATCCCATAGGGAGATGAGGCCTTGGAATCCCGGAGTATCTCCCCGTGCAAGGGGCCTTGACATCCACTAGGGGTCTTCTCTCATAGAGGCATCTACTCCATGGGAGAGGTAGTGGAAGGAGCAAAGGCTCATCTATCTATGAGCTAAATCATTGCTAACCCTAAAATGGAGGAGGGGGTGGAGTATATATAGTGGTGGCCACGAAGGGGTGAGGGGAGAAGTGGGTACATGGGCCTTAGGCTCGAGTGTCTGCACGCCCGTAGGCCGGAAGGTCCGGGGCCCGGAGGTTCCGGGCCTAACAGAGAGTCTGCACGCCTGGTGTCGCCTGTCATCAAGGAGGCCGGAAGTTCCGGGCAGGCCGGAAGGTCCGGGGTCCGGAGGTTTCGGGCGGGTTCCGGGGTATCCAGAGAGTTGGCATGCCCGGGGCTGTGCTGGACGCCGGAGGCCGGATGTTCCGTGGTGGCCGGACATTCCGGTGGCCAGAAGTTCTAGACTGGTGGCCGGAGGTTCCAGGCTTTCCAGAATCTTGTCCTCGCTTCTTCTTGTTTCTCCGCTTCCAAGCTTCCCTCGCGGATGGTGTAGTCGTACGTAGGTGCTGAGGGGATCTCACGAGGAACACGAAGAACGCAAGAGAAACACAAGAGGGAAATCAAACACTCAAGGACAACCTTCGATCACACATCCACTAGAATCACACGAGTACATGAGTATCACGGTCCACAATCAACAAAAGTATACAAGTAACGATAGTCTCCTTGCTCCGGAGGAGGAGGTCTTGAATCCCGTGGGATCTTCCCTTAGAGGGGCCTTGGCATCACTCCGGATCTTCTCACGTTAAGGGTGATCACTCCACGAGGGAAGGGAGATAATGGAGCTATGCTCAACAAAGTCTTTTGCCAAACAATAGTTAACCCTAGAACGAGGGGGGAGATGAGTTTATATAGTGCTAGTGGAAAAGGGGGCCGAGGGGAAAGGTACATGGCCACTCGGGCCCGAGGCTGCCCACACAGGGGCTGGATGTCCGGGGCTTCAGCATGGGGTCGGATGTCCGGGACTCCGGGCCGGATGTCCGGGGCCTAGAGCTGGCTGCGAGAGCTCTCTGGATAGGAGTCGCCGGAAGTCCAAGGCAGGGGTGCCGGATGTCCGGGGCTGGAGTGCTGGTTTTGATGCTCTCTGTATAGGTGATGCCGGATTTCCGAGGTCGTTGGCCGGAGGTCCGGGCCATGCCGGATGTCCGGGGCAGGGGGTCCGGATGTCCGGTGCCTGTAGCTTTGCGGTAGCTTGGCCTTGGCGCCTGTGAAGCTTCTAGGGGCCGGATGTCCGGGGCATGGCCGGATGTCCGGGACCGGTGGAGTGACTTGCGGGATTGTAGGCATACTCGGTGATGGGGAGGCATTCTTCCCATTCTTTGATATTCTTCTTGATCAACATGCGGAGTAGAGTAGATAGCGTCCGGTTCGTCACCTCCGTTTGTCCATCGGTTTGGGGGTGGTATGCCAAATAGAATAGAAGCTTGATTCCGAGCTTGGCGCATAGGGTCTTCCAAACGTAGCTTAAGAACTTGACGTCGCAATCCGAGACAATGGTCTTGGGCGCGCCATGTAGTCGCAAGATGTCCCTACAAAAGAGATTTGCAATATGTGAAGCATCGTCTATCTCGTGACATGGAATGAAATGAGCCATTTTGGAAAAACGGTCCACACGACCAAAATGGAATCATGGCCATGTTTAGTTCATGGCAAACCAAGCACAAAATCCATACTAATGTCTTCCCAAGGTTAGAAAGGTATAGGGAGGGGCATATACAGACCATGGGATTGAGCTTTGGACTTAGCTTTGCGGCATGTAGAGCATCGGTTGGTGAGACGTGCAACATCACGAAACATCTTGGGCCAAAAGTACTTCTTGGATAGTGTGGCATACGTCTTGTCGCGTCCAAAGTGACCCATAAGTCCTCCACCGTGAGCCTCTTGCAAAAGCAACAAACGAAGAGAAGAATCGGGTAGACACAATTTGTTAGCACGCATAAGATAGCCATCTTTCATATAATAGTTCTCCCAACAAGTTTTCACTTGGCACATAGTGTAAGGATTAGCAAAATAGGCATCATGCTCATACAAGTCTTTGATGTGCTCAAAACCAATAACATTCAATTCAAGTTGAGTAACTAGCATGCATTTGTGGGAAAGAGCATCCGCCACAACGTTTTCCTTACCCTTAATGTATTTGATGGCATAAGGGAAGGACTCAATAAATTCACTCCATTTGGCATGCCGTTTGTTCAACTTGGTTGGACCTTTTAAGTACTTAAGCGTTTCATGATCGGTATGGATAACAAACTCACGAGGTCGCAAATAGTGTTCCCACACATGCAAAACTCTCACCAAAGCATACAATTCTTTGTCATAGATGGGGTAGTTAAGTTGAGCGCCGGATAGTTTCTCGCTAAAGTACGCAATAGGGCGCTTCTCTTGCATAAGCACACCACCTATCCCATTACCACTAGCATCACACTGCACTTCAAATGTTTTATCAAAGTTGGGCAAAGCAAACAAAGGTGCATGAGTGAGTAAATTTTTAAGTTCATGGAAAGCGGTGTCTTGTGTAGGACCCCAAATGAATGGTGCGTTCTTCTTGCTCAAAGCATGAAGAGGTGAGGCAATAGTGCTAAAGTCTTTCACAAAACGGCGATAGAAACCGGCTAGTCCTAGAAAACTACGCACTTGTTGCAAATTCGTTGGTGTGGTCCAAGTTTTAATAGCATCAATCTTAGTTTCATCTACATGAACGTCCTTAGAAGATAATACAAAACCAAGGAAAACTACCTTCTCCACACCAAATGTGCATTTCTCCATGTTTGCATAGAGTTGTTCTTTCCGAAGGATTTGCAAAACATCACGAACATGTGTAGCATGCTCCTCAAGAGACTTGCTAAAGACAAGAATGTCATCATAGTAGACCACAACACAATATCCTATGAGTGGTCGCAAAACATAGTGCATGACACGCATGAAAGTACCCGGTCCTTCGGATAAGCCCATGGGCATAACCAACCATTCATAGAGACCAAATTTTGTCTTAAAAGCAGTTTTCCACTCGTCGCCCTCTTGTATGCGAATTTGGTAGTAACCACTTTTTAAGTCAATCTTAGAAAATATAGTGGCACCACTAAGTTCATCTAGCATATCATCTAAACGAGGGATGGGATGACGGTAGCGAATGGTGATAGCATTGATAGGACGACAATCGGAACACATGCGCATACTACCATCATGCTTAGGCACTAGTATTACCGGAACCGCACAAGGACTCAAGCTCTCGCGTACATGCCCTTTATCTAGGAGTTTTTGGACTTGCCTTTGTATTTCTTTTGTTTCTTCGGGGTTGACGCGGTAGGGAGCCTTGTTAGGAAGCGGTGCTCCGGGGATGAGGTCGATGCGGTGTTCGATCCCTCGTTTTGGTGGTAGTCCCGGAGGTAGCTCATCTAGGAAAACATCTTGGAATTCCTGCAATAACTTGGATAACACAAGAGGAAGATGTTGTGAAGGGCTAGTCCGAACGACGTCATCTTTGCACACAAGTACATAGTGAAGAACGGTCGATAGGCTCTCACTCACATCCCTTAAATCTCTTTTGGTGGCTAAAAGAACTATATCTCCCATGTCCTTCATCGTGGAGTCGCTCATTTTTGGCTTGTGGCACTCACTCTCTTTGAGGTGGATCACTCTCTCACTTTTATCTCCACGATGGGATGAAGCTTGTTTGTTGGCGATGACTTGACTTGGAGTCATTTGTCGGAGTACATATTGCTTGCCCTTCATCTTGAAGCTATATTGATTTGTCCGACCGTTGTGTGTGACGCCACGGTCGAATTGCCAAGGTCTACCAAGTAGGCGGTGGCAGACGGACATTGGAACCACATCACACTTCAAAGTGTCTTCGTAAGCGCCTATCTTGAAGGAAACTTCCACGGTGTGGTCAACTTGGAGGGTTCCGGAATCACTAAGCCATTGGACCTTGTAGGGACGAGGGTGCTTTTTCTTGACCAATTGTAGCTTGAAACAAAGGTCTTCACTTGCCAAGTTGTGGCAACTCCCTTCGTCGATGATGACCTTGACAGACTTTCCATGGATGCCCGTCTTGGTATGGAAGATGTGGCAACGTTGGTCCTCGTCTTCTTGTTGTTGGAGCGTCAAAACTTTGGAGACAACGAGAGCGGGGCTCGAATCGTTGTCGCAAAAGATTTGCGAATCTTCATCTTCGTTCACTTGGCGGTGTATGGCCACTTGCTCCAAAGCTTGCATCTCGTCGTCACTCATAGAGTCATAGGTGCCATCGTCGAGGAGGATCATGTTGCGTTTGGTTGGGCATTCGAAGGTCTTGTGGCCTCGCCCTTGGCACGTGAAACACTTGATGGAACTTGTCTTGGCGGTAGCATCCGGTGTTGGGGTAGAGGATGAAGCCCTCGGCTTGTAGGTGCTTGAGGTTGGTCGGCATGACAAAGTCGTCTTGTCCTTGTAGCTTGACTTGTCGCCGGTAGTTGTTGTCGATTTCGTAGTTGAAGGTGTCGTTGTCGTAGTAGCTTGAGCACTTGAGCCATAGGTCTTGGAGGAGAACTTGGAGTACTTGTAGTCATCTTGCACTTGCCGTTCCGCCTTGGTTGCTTGATGCACAAGTTCGAGAAGGTTGGAGTATGGTTGGAAGTCGGAAATTTTCTTGACTTGGTAGTTGAGGCCATTCAAGAAGCGTGCCATTGTTTGCTCGTCATCTTCCTTGACATTGGCTCGGATCATAGCAATCTCCATCTCTTGATAGTACTCTTCTACCAACTTGGTGCCTTGCTTGAGTTGTTGGAGCTTCTTGAGGAGATCCCGGTTGTAGTGTGTAGGCACAAAACGGGCTCGCATGAGGTCCTTCATTTGGGCCCAAGTGGTGATAGGAGGTTCACCTCTCTCCCTTCTTCGCTCAATCACTTATTCCCACCAAATAAGGACATAGTATTGGAACTCAAGGGAAGCCATGGCGATCTTCTTCTCTTCATCATAGTTGTGTAGGCGAAAGATCTTGTCAACTTTGAGGGCCCATGACAAGTAGTCTTCGGGATCATTGCTTCCGAAAAACTTTGGCATTGTGAACTTGAGCTTGCCGAAACGTTGTTCATCATTGTGGTTGTGATGCCGAAATCCTTGTCGTGGAGGTGGATCCTCATTGTCATTGCCTTGGGCGATTTGACGTTGGTCTTTTCCTTGTCCATCTTCATGGTCGGGTCCGGTGATACGTCTCCAACATATCTATAATTTTTGATTGTTCCATGCTATTATATTATCTATTTTGGATGTTTTATATGCATTAATATGCTATTTTATATTATTTTTGGGACTAACCTATTAACCTAGTGCCCAGTGCCAGTTTCTGTTTTTTCCTTGTTTTTGAGTATTGTAGAAAAGGAATATCAAACGGAGTCCAAACGGAATAAAATTCTACGCTGATTTTCTTGGACCAGAAGGAACCCAGGAGGCTTGGAGAAGAGGCCAGAAGGCCTACGGGTGGGCCACAAGCCACCAGGGTGCGCCCCTGGGGGGGGCGCCCCCTGGCTTGTGGGCCCCCCGTAGCTCCTCCAACCCTGATTCTTCGCCTATAAATTCAGAAATATTCCCCCAATACCAAAAAGAGCCACGATAATACTTTTCCGCCGCCGCAAGCCTCTGTTCCCGTGAGATCCCATCTTGGGGCCTTTTCCGGTAATCTGCCGGAGGGGGATTTGATCACGGAGGGCATCTACATCAACACCATTGCCCTTCCGATGATGCGTGAGTAGTTCACCTCAGACCTTCGGGTCCATAGCTAGTAGCTAGATGGCTTCTTCTCTCTCTATGATCTTCAATACCATGTTCTCCATGATCTTCATGGAGATCTATCCGATGTAATACTCTTTTGCGGTGTGTTTGTCGAGATCCGATGAATTGTGGATTTATAATCAGATTATCTATGAATATTATTTGAATCTTCTCTGAATTCTTATATGCATGATTTCATATCTTTGCAAGTCTCTTCGAGTTATTGGTTTGGTTTGGCCAACTAGATTGGTAATTCTTGCAATGGGAGAAGTGCTTAGTTTTGGGTTCAATCTTGCGGTGTCCTCACCCAGTGACAAAGTAGGGGTAGCGAGGCACGTATTTGTATTGTTGCCATCAAGGATAAAAAGATGGGGTTTTCATCATATTGCTTGAGTTTATCCCTCTACATCATGTCATCTTACTTAATGCGTTACTCTGTTCTTCATGAGCTTAATACTCTAGATGCAGGCAGGAGTCGGTCGATGTGTGGAGTAATAGTAGTAGATGCAGAATCGTTTCGGTCTACTTGATACGGACGTGATGCCTATATGCATAATCATTGCCTTGGATATCGTCATAACTATGCGCTTTTCTATCAATTGCTCGACAGTAATTTGTTCACCCACCGTATTATTTTCCTTCAAGAGAGAAGCCTCTAGTGAAACCTATGGCCCCCGGGTCTATTTTCCATATTATATTCTCAGATCTATAAACCAAAAATACCAAAAATACTTTGCTGCAATTTTATTTACTTTTATTTTAGCTTTACTTTTAGTAATCTTTTATATCTATCTCTATCAGATCTCATCCTTACAAGTAACCGTGAAGGGATTGACAACCCCTTTATAGCGTTGGGTGCAAGTGTTTGATTGTTTGTGTAGGTGCATAGATTGGGGCCTTGCTTGTACCTCCTACTGGATTGATACCTTGGTTCTCAACAACTGAGGGAAATACTTATCTACTTTGCTGCATCACCCTTTCCTCTTCAAGGGAAAACCAATGCAAGCTCAAGAAGTAGTAAGAAGGATTTCTGGCGCCGTTGCCGGGGAGGATACATAGCAAGTCAAGACAAGAACTCTCCCGTCAACTTGCCAATTTTTGGCGTGGTTGTCGGAAAGATCTACATCAAGCCTACCAAGTACCCATCACAAACTCATCTCTTGCATTTACATTATTTGCCATTTGCCTCTCGTTTTCCTCTCCCCCACTTCTAAAACAATTTTTAGAAAAAAACCAAAAAGATTTGCCTTTTTATTCGCCCTTCTTTCGTTCGTCTTTTCGTTTGCTTTTTGTTTGCTTGTTTGCTATCTTTGCTTGTGTTGCCATGTGTCTTCTATTTGCAAGCATCTTCGCTTGCTAAAAATCTATTGATATGGATCCACATCCACATGCTAATCTTTTCAAAATACCAAATTATGATGAACCAATTGCTAGTGAGTTAAGTGCACTTGATTATCTCCATGAAGTTTTGTTTGAAAATCATGAATCTAAATTTTTTGATGAAGTGTTGAAAGAAGAAATTTATAAGGTGATTCATGATAGCTCCTTGATTGAAAAGCATGATTGCAATGTTGCTAGTATGAATTCTCCAAATATCCATGATGCTAATGATATGCAAAGCCACAAGCTTGGGGATGCTATGTTTGATATTTTTAGTCCCCCAAGTTTTGATGAGCAAATTTATTATGATGATCGCATGCCTACTATTTATGATGATGGTGATGATACATATGCTATAATGAGTAATGATAACCATGAAACTTATCATAATGGTTTTAATTTGCAATGTGGTTATGTCAATCAAGTGTCTCATGATAGTTATTTTGTTGAGTTTGCTCCCACTACCATAGTTATTTTGGTCGATGCGGTCATGCAAGACATCTTGAGCTTGAGTAATTGCCTTGTGTGCACCGAAGAAGTGCAACTTGGTGACGTGGTTGTTCACGTCGTCTTCATTCTCCTCGAAGGCCGGGTTCGACATGATGTTCCATAGCACTCAAAGAGATATAGGTGGGAGAGTGAGAAGACAATACCAATTACCGTTCCAAAAGTTGAAAGTGGATCAAGATCACTCAATGTGCAAGTATGGAAATAGTAGAATTGGTACCGAAGATCGTACTTCTCACCACCTACACAAATACGGCTTATGGAGTAGCTTGGTTAGGATAGTGGCACAAATTTCAAGCAATTCGAACGGTAAGATTTAATAATGTTGAAAGAGATTCGTAAAATTCGCAATTGAGACAATGTAGATCAATAGCAATGAGTATACACAGAAACACACTCACGGAAGGAAGTTGGGGTCATGCAACCAAGGATGAGCCAAAATGTGGAATCCACGGAAAATGTCCTCGTTGCACAACACTAGAGAGACGCTAGCACGATTGCTCCAATGGGTGTGATAGGCACTTGTGCAAAACCTAAAAGAAACCAAACGTGTCGTCTTCCTATGCCCGACTTGCTATGTGTGTATGTGGCACATGTCACTCGCTCAAGTGATCCAAGATGATCAAGTATGCTATGCGAAACTTGCAATGCTATTATCCTCTTGCTCTTTTTCTCTTGCTTAAAAGCTTTGCTTCTCTTTTCTTTAGCAATGATGTTTTGTATGGACACAATGCGGGACGTGCACACCAAGGTAGCAATTATGTATGCGGGTACTATGTTGTAACACAAAAGATGGTACTAAGATATATGCACGCAAATGAAGCTATGCGGTGTATATATCACTAAAGTGCACAAGTAGCGCGACCCGGCAATACTCAATGGCTAGTCTTGATAGGCAAGTAACGCAAAGAGGTTCTGGGCAACAATGCAACGACAAGGGTAAATGGTGAATCGTGTTGTCGCGGTTACCGTCCTTGCTTACGGTGAAGTGTCAATGAAGAGTTGGTTGGCGACGATCCAGGGCGATGATGAGCGGCGATGTCGATGAAGAACCACTCCTAATTAGCCGAAACACCTTAGGAAGTGGCGATGCTCGCGACTCAAATTCTCAAATGCAAATGGGTTGCCGAAGAAATGGCGGAAAAGGACAAAGTCTGTCAAAATCGGAGGCAAAACAACTTTACTGTTCTCTAGGGGCCGGATGCCCGGGCTGCCTGGGCCGGATGTCCGTGGTACGGGCCGGATGTCCGGGTCTCCCGAATCCAGATCCAATCGCATGATCCCTACGAACTAGAGGATGAACACGAAAAAAAATTCAGCAAAATTGGGGCGATTTGACGGTGGAAAATGATGGGGATGGTGGGGAAAGCTAGATCTACCTGTCCACAACGAAATCTGCGGATCTAAATCAACAAAATCTCCTCAAATCAAACGAATCCAAGAAATTTGGGTATGGCTATTTTTGTGGGGATTTTCGAAATTAGGTCAAAACAAAACAAAATTGGCCAGAAAACGGTGGGGAAGACTCCAAATTCGTGAGAAACCTTGGCTCTTGATACCAATATGAGACGGGGCACGCCCGTGTGCGTCGATCTTTCACTAATTGGAGGGGATCTCACGAGGAACACGAAGAACGCAAGAGAAACACAAGAGGGAAATCAAACACTCAAGGACAACCTTCGATCACACATCCACTAGAATCACATGAGTACACGAGTATCACGGTCCACAATCAACAAAAGGATACAAGTAACGATAGTCTCCTCGCTCCGGAGGAGGTGGCTTGAATCCCGTGGAATCTTCCCTTAGAGGGGCCTTGGCATCACTCCGGATCTTCTCACGTAGAGGGGATCACTCCACGAGGGAAGGGAGATAATGGAGCTATGCTCAACAAAGTCTTTTGCCAAACAATAGCTAACCCTAGAATGAGGGGGCGATGAGTTTATATAGTTCTAGTGGAAAAGGGAGCCGAGGGGAAAGGTACATGGCCACTCGGGCCCGAGGCTGCCCACACAGGGGCCGGATGTCCGGGGCTTCAGGGTGGGGTCGGATGTCCGGGACTCCGGGCCGGATGTCCGGGGCTTCAGCGTGGGGTCGGATGTCCGGGACTCCGGGCCGGATGTCCGGGGCCTGGAGCTGGCTGCGAGAGCTCTCTGGATAGGAGGCGCCAGAAGTCCGAGGCAGGGGTGCCGGATGTCCGGGGCTGGAGTGTTGGTTTTGATGCTCTCTGTATAGGTGATGCCGGATTTCCAAGGTTGTTGGCCGATGGTCCGGGCCATGCCGGATGTCCGGGGCAGGGGGTCCGGATGTCCGGCGCCTGTAGCTTTGCGGTACCTTGGCCTTGGCGCCTGTGAAGCTTCCAGGGGCCGGATGTCCGGGGCATGGCCGGATGTCCGGGACTTGGGAGTTGGTCTGCTTCCCTTGTAAGCTCTTGTCTCTCTGTCTTCATGTCCGTTTCCATGGGGACTTTTCCTTCACCACGAGCGTCTTCTAGGCCTTCCTCGTGGTACCTGAGCATGCATAGGATCTCCGATTGAGGTAGCATCCAAGTTCCATGAACATCAAAGAGAGAATCATATAGGAGAGATGTCACCTCATGTTCAATAGCACGCGCCCGGGCTCTTGTCATGGGTCAACCTGGCAATCCGACCCATGGGCACGCGCGCCCATGGGCACCCGACCCGAATGGGTAGGGTATGGGTCATCATGTTCGCCCATGGGTACGACCCATGGGCAACCCGTTTAGTGGTGGGTCGGGCATGGGTACAAGTCTACGCCCATGGGTTACCCGTTGGGCAACCCGATTAGTATGACATGTGGACGATATAGACATATACATGTACATACAGTGATCTAAACATTGTGCACTAATTATTTTGTACATATTTTTTTTGAGTGGATTATTTTGTACATAGATACTACTAGCACAGAAAATGAAAAAGGAATTGAGTGATGGCCAGGCCAATGTGCGTCCATGTACTGTCAAAGTAGGTTGGTCATACGAACAATGGAAATAAGGCTATGGGCTTCACGTTTGCAAAAAAGAAGCAGCGGCCCCAACCCAGGCACCGCCAGCGGCCCATACAACACACGGCGTCGTTGGTTCATGCACTGCTATGGTTTAGTACCACCTCGGCTAGCTACGGGAAACGAAGCACCAGTGACTCTATAAAACGCAGCTGCTGCCGGCTGGCTGCTTGTGTGTGTGCTATTTGATGGCACAAATTCCTGTTGGCCGCAGCAGTAATCTTTCCCAAATATTTCATCAAAATAATTGAATTATAATGAAAAGTTCAAGTATATCTTGTGCCCGATGGGTGCCCGATCGGGTCGGGTCACCCGACGGGTTCGGGCATGGGTTTGACTTAGGACCCATGGGTAGGGTCGTGGGTTGGTGATAAACCCAATTATTGTTTCGGGCATGGGTCCTGGTGAGGTCGACCTGGCCAAACCCGACCCGATTGCCAGGTTGAGTCATGGGTCCCTTTGTGGCTTGATGCGATGGTGTAGAGTGCATGGGGTTGATGTTGGGATGCTCCGCATCATGCTGGCTCTCCTCCTCGTCATTCGTGAAGCTCCGACAATACCTATGCATGCACACGAGAGGAGTGTCAAATAGTATACCATCCTCAAAGGGGTCAAGTTAGCACGTGTAAAGGAGATGATTCACCTTTATGTATGTGGAGTAGACGTGGCACGTGTCACTTGCCAAACAGACTCTTGTCATGGTGATGTTCGTAGGATGCTCCGCATCAACGGGTGTAAGCTAGTTGTACACATGCGAAATACTTGGGTTAAACTTGACGAGCCTAGCATCTACAGACATGGCCTCGGAACACAGGAGACCGAAAGGTCAAACATGAGTCATATAGTAGATATGATCAACACGGAGATGTTCACCATTGAGACCACCTCATCTCACGTGATGATCGGACTTGGGTTGGTGGATTTGGATCATGTCACACTTAGTCAACCTGAGGGATGTTGATTTGAGTGGGAGGTCATTAGTAATTTGATTAACTGAACTAATTATCATGAACATAATCTAAAGTTGTCTTTGCAAATTATGTTGTAGATCAATAGCTCGCGTTGTAGCTCCCATAAATTTTTAATACGTTCCTAGAGAAAGGCTAAGTTGAAAGATAGTGTAAGCAATTGTGCAGACTGGGTCTGTAATCTGAGGATTGTCCTCACTACTGCAAAGAAGGCTTATGTCCTCGATGCACCGCTCGGTGTGCCAACCCCTCTAGCATCGTCTGTGGATGTTATGAACATCTAGCAACCACGTGATGACTACTCGATAGTTTAGTGCGCCATGCTTTATGGCTTAGAAACGGGGTTCCAAGGACGTTTTGATCACCATGGAGCATATGAGATGTTCCAAGAGCTGAAATTGGTATTTCAGGCTCATGCCGTGTTGAGAGGTATGAGACCTCTGACAAGTTCTTTGCCTACAAGATGGAGGAGAATAGCTCAGTCAGTGAGCATGTGCTTCGAATGTTTGGGTGCTACAATTGCTTGAATCAAGTGGGAGTTAATCTTCCAGATAAGATAGTGATTGATAGAGTTCTCCAGTCACTGTCACCAAGCTACTAGAGCTTTGTAATGAACTATAACATGCAGGGGATAGAGATGATGATCCTCGAGCTATTCGCGGTGCTTAAGGCCGCGGAGGTAGAAATCAAGAAGGAGCATCAAGTGTTGATGGTTAACAGGACCACTAGTTTCAAGAACGGCAAGGGCAAGAAGGGAAACTTCAAGAATGGCAAGGCAGTTGCTGCTCCAGTGAAGAAACCCAAGGTTGGACCCAATCCCAAGACTGAGTGCTTCTATTGTAAGGGGGAACGGTCACTGGAAGTGGAACTGCCCCGGATACTTGGCAGATAAGAAGGCTGGCAACATCAACAAAAGTATATTAGATATACATGTTATTGATGTGTACCTTACTAGTGCTTGTAGTAGCGCCTAGGTATTAGATACCGGTTCAGTTGCTAATATTGGTAACTCAAAACAGGAGCTGCGGAATAAACGAGACTGGCTAAGGACGAGGTGACGATGCATGTTGGAAGTGTCTTCAAGGTTGATGTGATCGCCATCGACATGCTCGCTCTACCTTCGGGATTAGTTTTAAACCTAAATAAATGTTATTTGGTGCCTACGTTGAGCATGAACATTATATTGATCTTGTTTATTGCGAGACGATTATCTATTTAAGTCACAGAATAATGGTTGTTCTGTTCTTTTATGATCATGCACCCAATATGAATGGTTTACTGGATCTCGTTTGTAGTGACACACATTTTCATAATATTGATGCCAAAAGATGCAAAGATAATAATGATAGTAGCGCATACTTGTGGCACTGCCACTAAAGGTCATATCGGTGTAAAGCGCATGAAGAAACTCCTTGTTGATGGATCTTTGGACTCACTCGATTTTGAATGACTTGTGACATGCGGACCATGCCTCATGGGCAAGATGACCGAGACCCCATTTTCCAGTACCATGGAGTGGGCAAGTGACTTATTGGAAATGATACATATTGATGTATGTGGTCCAATGAGTATTGAAGCGCGCGGTGGATACTGTTATTTTCTTACCTTCACGGATGACTTGAGTAGATATTGGGATATTTACTTAATGAAATACAAGTATGAAACTTTTGAATAGTTCAAGCAAATTTCAGAGTGAAGTTGAAGATCATCGTGACAAGAGGATAAAATGTCTGCGATGTGATCGTGGAGGTGAATATCCGAGTTACAAGTTTGGTATGCATTTAAGACAGTGTGGAATTGTTTCACAGCTCACGCCACCTGGAACACCACAGTGTAATGGTGTGTCCGAACATCGTAACCATACTCTATTGAATATGGTGCATTCTATGATGTCTCTTATCGTTTTGCCACTATCGTTTTGGGGTTATGTATTAGATACAACTACATTCACTTTAAATAGGGCACCATCTAAATCTGTTGAGACGACACCGTATGAATTATAGCTTGGCGAGAAACCTAAGCTGTCATTTCTTAGAGTTTGGGGATGCGACACTTATGCCTGATAAGATCGAACCCAAAAGTGCATCTTCATAAGATACCCCAAAGCAACACTTGGGTATACCTTCACTCGTACCGTTAGGTCCTATACAAACGGTTTTTAACCCCTTTCTGTGACGCAGTTCCAAAACCGTTGCCTTGCATGTGTGGGTGATAGGGGGGGGGGCAATCCCACATGACACCAAAACATCGTCTGCGATGTGGCGAGCGCCTACTGTCGATTCGCCTAACGTAAGCGTATGCGAAGTCGTAGCCTATCCCACACGCCACACTTTGACGTTATGTTTGTGATCAACCACACATCCGAGACGATGGCGCAGATATATTCGTGTGCGAAATATGGATATCACAAACATTTAATTCCATGACCTGTTTGCAATAGGTACATTATGACAAACAGTCCGGAACTTTTAACTGTGTGCGGTGGCTCTACTGTCACCAACGTGCCAATTTAATAATCGTGTGCGATAGTTATTCTGATCGCACACCCGCTTCGTATGCCAACCATCTTCTTATCGTCGTACATTACACACGCACTCAGGTTTGGAACCGTTTGTGCTATTGAAGCTAATCGCACACGGTTACGGCTTGCAAACGCGTGTGTGGCATTACGCAGATCCCACATGCGCAAAATATGCGACCGTGTGTTGTAAAGCAGACAATCACGCATGCTATTCTTCAAACAATCATGTGTAATGTATGACACAATCGCACACGGTTTATTCGGTCTAACTGTGTGCACTGTAATTTATTACCTAATAGCTTATTTTCGTTAATTTATTATTAGAATTGGAATTTTAGAATTTTAATTATGAAATGTGGATTTCACATCCATCAATACGTACCCTAATTACAATGGTTCAATAGCCAATGCATAAATCAAAAAGCTCAGTACATGTTCGATGGTTACATAGTTCGGCAGAAGATAGTACTAGAGGCAGTAAAGGTGAAGAGTGAATTGTAAATTCTTTCGGCCGTTGATGGTGTTGAAGAAGCGGAATACCCATAATGCGCCCTCCTCCATGCCGAAGGTGTGCACAACTTTTGTGCAACCCCTTGTGATGATCGCCCGTCCATCCTTCATCGCCTTCAAGAAGACTTCTAGACCATTATCATGGTAGCATGAATTATATACTATAACCTTCGTTATCTCCACTCCGGTCAGGTAGTTTGCAAGGTAATCTTGAGTAAATTCCTTCGGAAACCACAGAAAAGAGACAACTTTCAGGTATTCATGTCTAATAGAGTAACTTGTTCTGGGCAGGAAAAGAAGGCAACGAATTACTTACCATCCTAAAGTTCACTGGTGTCCTGGATAAAATATAAATAAAGAGTTTAATTCCAATCATATGTCTCTTTTGCCTAACAATTTTTCTTAGTTTCCTCACTTGATGCTTGTTCATGTTTATCTCATTACCCCATATGCAAAGGGGGTCGAAGCGTGGATCAGTACCTCTGACATATGTACCTACAAGCAACAAATAAATGTTAGAACCTAAGCTGCAATTGCACAAATAATGTAAAATACTACAATGGGATGTGACTAACCTCGATGATAAACAACAGTATCGCGCATTGTAGCCCTACGTAAGCACATAAAAAGGCGTGTTAAATACAACAGGGTTAACATCCACCAAAAATAGTAAATGTTAATTAAACGACAGTTTCTACGGTGATATTTTCATTGCAAGGAGTAACACGGTAGCAAAGGGATAGGTATTGGTGAAATTGAACTGGACAGTTCATACTTGGTAAATCCCGAGGGGTAGTTGCTGGGGCACTTCATCTCGGCCAGAGCCTGCCCAAAGTCGGTGGCGAGGTGTTCCTGCGGGTCAAAGCATGGATCAGTACAGCTAACATATGTACCTACAAGCAACAAGTAAATGTTAGAAGCTAAACTGCAATTGCACAAACGATGTAAAATACTATAAGATAATGGGATGTGACTAACCTCGACGGTAAACAACATCATCGTGCATTATGACACTGCGTAAGTACATGGAAAGGCATGTCAACTACAACAGGGTTAACATCCACCGAAAATATCTAATGGTAATTGAAGGACAACATCTCCAGTGATATCTTCATTATGAAGAGTAGCACGGTACCGAATGGACAGCGTAAAAAATTGTAAGTTTGTAACTGGTATTGGTGAAATTGAACAGGACAGTTCATACTTGAACAACATAGTGCGCATACCTGAAATAAATAGCGGACGTGTTAACTACAGAGTACAGACAACCTAACATGACGATTAAAACTTGTACCGGTGAAACTTAAATTGACACGGTTAAAATTGCAACTGGTATTGGTAAAATTGAACTAGATAGTTCATACTTGGTAAATCCTGAGGGGTAGTTGCTTGGGCATTTCATCTCGACTAGAGCCCGTTCAAAGTCGGCAGCGAGGTGTTCCTGCGGATCGAAGTGTATGTACGTGTACAAGCAACAAGTAAATGTTAGAAGCGTGGGGCACTTCATCTCGGCCAGAGCCCGCACCAAGTTGGCGGCGTCGGCTACAAGGTGTTCCTCCGGGTCGACACGCACAGCGGCCACCGCGCCATTGACCGCCATGATCTCCTCGATCTCCGCGTGATATGTGGTTGGGCTTACGCGGGGATGCTAGGCGATAGGGGGTGGGGATGTGGAGGCATGAGGGTGGTTCGCAGGCTCCATCTGAGCAATCGGGCCGGGGCGGTGATGGAAATCGGTGGTTACCTCACTAGATCGACCAGTGAGGCTGGGGCAGAACGTAGATTTGGTTGCGGCGGTGGCGGTGGTTTGGGCTGAGGGAGAGGATGTGGATAGGGGGAAATGTGATGGGTGGGTATGGGGTGGGAGGAATAACTTCTGAAATCGCGCGCCTACTGAAAATTTGGCTGCAAAACTCAAACCTTACGCGGGGAAACACGCAACGCAGACGAAGTGCATCAAATACCCGTGTGCTAGAAAAGAGAAAATTGGTAATCCCGCGTTGGAAAAATTGTACACTCGATGAACGTACCTAAATTCGCAGATCATAATTTGCTCTAAGAACTACTAGTAGGGGTAAGTACTAGTACTTGGATGCTCATAATTAATTAAACAAATGTTCGGGCGACACACACACACAAACTACTTCTCTGATGATGGCCAGATGCCCTCTCTATCGGCCTTATCGGCGGCAGCCCACACCGTGCTTGGATCTCAGGCCAGCTCTTGTCAATGGCTTTGGTAACTACCGCCGCGATCCTAATGGCAGGTGGAGGCATCGGGCCATTGTGGCCAGAGGCCATCGTTCTCCTTCTCGGCCATGCCGGTGGCAACCCACCATGCTCGGATCTCCGCCCAGCTCTCCCCAGCAGCGTGTGCAGCCGCTTCTTTCTTGGCGTGGATGGACTCTCTTTTCTTGTGTGCCTTTTCCTTTTTCTTCTCGGCTTGTGCGGCTTTGGCCTCCGCTTCACCCGTTGCACATTCGGTGTAGGCAGCTTCATAGTCCGCCCACGTTGGTGTGCGGTCGTGGGCGGCGAAGAACTCGGCGCGGTGGGATGCCATCGCCTCCTTACCAGTTAGTGTGCGGTCGCGGGTTGTGATGAACTCGGCCCGGAGGCATGCCATCGCTTCCTTACCAGTTAGTGTGCGACGCGATGGCATGATCGACGTGTGGAGATAGCTCTGGGGGCTTGGCCGGAAAGCTGTATAGTGTGGTGGTTATTTATAGCACTCGATATCAATATATACAATGCCATAGTCCGCGCTCTAGCTACTTAATTTGCCACGGTGCGTTGGTTGTGCTTGCAAGCATGCATGTTTCCAGAGCATGCACGGTCATCAAGAACATGCACGGTCATCGAAAACCCGAGTCGTCGTCGTTGCATGCTGCCAGATGTGCGGTCCCGTCGACACACCAGGCGTGGTAGCGTTGCCAAGGCACTTAAGTGTTCATGCAGCTTCCACTACAAATAACTGCGGGGTGGCAAAGTGTGATTAGGGACTCACAGGAAGATATCACAACACAACTCTATACATAAATTAAAGTCATACAAGCTTCGTATTACAAGCCAGGGGCCTCGAGGGTTCGAATACATAAGCTCGAATACAAACGAGTCAGTGGAAGCAATAATATCTGAGTACAGACATAAGTAAACAAGTTTGCCTTAAGAAGGCTAGCACACACATAAGCAACAGATCGAAAAGGCAAGGCCTCCTGCCTGGGAGCTAATACTCGTGATCTGCGTTGGGTTTTCCGTGAAGAGGAACGGGTAATCACAGCACAAAGTGAGTAAGTATTTCCCTCAGTTATGAAACCAAGGTTTATCGAACCAATAGGAATACCAATCCTCAACCGTCTTCAGCGGCTGCACACAAAAGAACAAACAACTTGCACCCAACGCCGGCAAGAGGGTTGTCAATCCCCTTGATCTCGTTATTTGCAAGCAAGTGAGTTGTGTAGATAATTGTAGATAATAGTAAAATGCAAAATAAAATAAAAGGTAATAAATAACAGCAAGGTAATGATAGCATTTGTGAATATATAAATGAATAGACTCGGGGGCCGTAGAGTTCTCTAGTGGCATCTCTCATAAGCAAAGCATACGACGGGTAAACAAATTACTGTTGGGCAATTGATAGAAAAGCAAATAATTATGCGATGTTCACGGTAATGATCATGTGTATATAGGCATCACATCCATAAGCAATAGGCCGACTCCTGCCTGCACCTACTACTATTACTCCACTTCAAGAGCGCTTCTATGCTTGCCTCTCTACGTATTAAGTTCATGACAAACAAAGTAATGCTTGGAGATCGATGACATGATGTAGACAAAGTAAACTCAACTAATATGAATAAATCCCATCATTTTATCCTTAGTAGCAACAACACAAAGACGCAACTTGTCCCCTTCTGTCACTGGGATATAGAAAATCATTAGGTTGAACCTACTACAACGCACCACTCCCACTGAAGAAATATCAATCTAGTTGGCCAAACTATCTCAATAGATCGGAGAGCATTACGAAGCTATGATGATCATGCAAATAAGAATCATAGTAATCAGGTTTGACTCAAATACTTTTCATGAATAATCTGAACATAAACCCACAATTCATCGGATCCCAACAAACACACCATACAAAGGGTACATCGGATAGATCAAGGCAAAGATGCGATGAACATTGTATTGAAGATCAAGAAAGAGAGAGATTGTCATCTAGGTACTACCTACGGACCCGTAGGTCTATGGTGAACTACTCACACATCATGGTGAGGGCAGCAAGGTTGATGAAGAGGCCCTCCGTGATCGATCTCCCCTCTGGCAGGGTGCCGGAACGGAGGTGTAGATGGCCTCCCGTCGGAACAGAGACTTGCGGTGGCAGAAAAAGTGTTTCGGGAGCCCTTCTAGTGTTTTTAGGGTAGAAGTGAATTTATAGGCCAGAGAACGACGTCGGGAGAGGCTCCAGGGGCCACAACATATCTGGCCGCGCCCCCCTCCGGGCGTGGCCAGATGGCTTGTGGGCCCCTGGTGCATCTCCTTGCCCTCCTCCGAAGCTTCTAGGTCTTGTATTGGTCCAGAAAAAATCACCAAAAAGTGTCGTGACAATTGGACTCCGTTTGGTATTGTAACTCTGAAAAGGCAAAAACACGCAGAAAACAGGAATTGGCACTGGGCACTGGGTCAATAAGTTAGTGCTCAAAAATATTATAAATTGGTAAATAAAAACCCAATAATATCCTAGAAAGATAATATGTCAACATGGAGCAATCAAAAATTATAGATACATTGGAGACGTATCAGCATCCCCAAGCTTAATTCCTGCTCGTCCTCAAGTAGGTAAATGATAAAAACAGAATTTTTGATGTGACATTGATGCGGAGCATCCCACCATCATCCCCATGGAGTCTACACCATCACATCAAGCCACAAAGGGACCCATGACTAGAGCCCGGGCACATGCTATTGAACACGAGGTGACATCTCTCCTATATGATTCTCTCTTTGATGTTCATGGGACTTGGATGCTACCACAATCGGAGATCCTTTGCATGATCAGGTACAATGGAAATGGAGATGGTCTAGAAGATGCTCGGAGCGGAGGACGACAAGCTTGGAAGGACAAGGGAGGAGCTGCGGACAAGTCCCAGCTTTCGAACGTCCGGACAGCCTCAGACGACCGACACGCCTCGGATGTCCGACGCCTGGAGACCGACCCCGCCCGAAGACCACCAGGACACTATAGCGCCCAGATGACCGACACCGCCCGGACGACCGACACGCTCTAGCGCACGGACGACCGAGCCATCCCGGAAATCCGATGCCAGCTACCCAGAGCCGAATCTTCGAAAATCCGAAGACCTCCGAACAACCGGGGCTCGGACAACCGACGCGCCCCGGAAATCCGAGGACCCCGTTCCAGAGCCGAATCCTCGGACGACCGGCCACCTCTGGACGTCTGGACCGCTGTGAAGCCTCGGACGTCCGACAGCGTCCGGACGTTCGACACCTGTTGAGCGCAGCCGCTCGGGCCTTGGCCCATGTATCCCCTATTTTCGCCCAAGACTATATAAACTCCTCTCCTCCCTCTCTCTAGGGTTAGCTTTGTTTAGCAGATACTTTTTGTTGAGCATAGCTCCATTACTTCCTTCTCCCACGGAGATTGCCCTCCATCGAGAGAAGATCCAAGTGATGCCAAGGCCCCTCTAAGGGAAGATCCTAAGGAATTCAAGACCTCCTCCTTTGGAGTGAGGAGACTATCGTTACGTGTATCCTTTTGTTGATTGTGGATCTTGTGTCTCGTGTACTCGTGTGAATCTAGTGGATGTGTAATCGAAGATTATCCCTGAGTTTGTGATTTCCTCTCCTGTTCTTCGTGTTCCTCGTGTTTCTCGTGGAAATCCCCCTCCAATTCGTGAAAGATCGACGCACACGGGCGTGCCCCGTATCATATTGGTATCAAGAACCAAGGTTTCTCACGAATTTGGAGTCTCCCCCTTCGTTTGCTAGCCAATTTTGTTTTGTTTTGACCTAATTTCGAAAATCCCCACAAAAAATAGCCATACCAAAAATTTCTTGGATTCGTTAGATTTGAGGAGATTTTGTTGATTTTGATCCGTGGATTTCGTTGTGAACAAGTGGATCTACCTTTCCCCCATCTTCCCCATCAATTTCATCCGCAAAATCGCCGCAATCTTGCCCGAATTTTTTTGTTTGGTTCGAGTTCATCCGGTGAAAGCCGCAGGCTTCGAACGACCGACAGTCATCGGACGACCGGACGCCGGACGACCGACAAGGTCCGGACGTCTGAGTAACTTTGACGAAACTGAATTTTTCCCTGAATTTTTTTGTTTCTCCGCCATTTCTTTAGCATTGTTCCTCCACCATTTCTTCCGCAACCCTTTGCATTTGAGATTTTGAGTAGCGAGCCTCGCCACTTCCTAAGGTGTTTCGGCTAATTAGGAGTGGTTCTTCCTCGACATCGCCGCTCATCATCGCCCGAATTGTCGCAAGCACCTCTTCGTTCAAACCACACCGTAAGCAAGGACGGTAACCGCGAAGAATCTTTCTTCCGCTATATACCCTTGCCTGCATTATTACCTCGAGCCTATTTGCATTACTTGCCTATCGAGACTAGCCATTGAGTATTGCCAGGCTATGCTACTTGTGCACTTTAGTGATACATACTCCGCATAGCTTCATTTTGCGTGCATATATCTTAGTATCATCTTTTGTGTTACAACATAGTACCCGCATACATAATTGCTATCTTGGTGTGCACGTCCCGCATTGTGACCATACAAAACATCATTGCAAAAGAAAAGAGAAGCAAAGCTTTTAAGCAAGAGCAAAAGAGCAAAAGAGCAATAGCATCACAAGCTTCACAGAGCATATTTGATCATCTTGGATCACTTGAGCGAGTGACACGTGCCGCATACACACATAGCAAGTCGGGCATAGGAAGACGACACGTTTGGTTCCTTCTAGGTTGTGCACAAGTGCGTATCTCGCCCATTGGAGCAATCGTGCTAGCATCTCTCTAGTGTTGTGCAACGAGAGCAATTTCCATGGATTCCACATTTTGGTTCATCCTTGGTTGCATGACCCCGATTTTCTTCCGTGTGTGTGTTTCCGTGTATACAAATTGCTATTGATCTACATCGTCTCATTTGCGAATTTTGCGAATCTCTTTCAACTTTATTGAATCTTATCTTTCGTATTGCTTGAAATTTGTGCCACTATCCTAACCAAGCTACTCCATAAGCCTTATTTGTGTAGGTGTGAGAAGGACGATCTTCGGTACCAATTATACTATTTCCATACTTGCACATGGAGTGATCTTGATCCACTTTCAACTTTTGGAACGGTGATTGGTATTGTCTTCTCACTCTTCCACTTATATCTACTTGAGTGTTGTTATGGATAGGTTAAGCATCCACAACCCGGCCTTTGAGGAGCAAGAATACGACGAAACCGACTTCGTCACCAAGATGCACTTCTTCGGCACGCGAAAAGCAATGCGCCAATCGCATGACGCTTTGAACGACCGCATCGAGCACATCGCCACCGACGTTCGCGAATCTGAAATGCGAACAAGTGAATACCTCGACAACAATCCCTCAAGCCAAATGGAGGAAATTCACGCGTTGATGGTCCAGCGCGCCTCTTCCACATCTACATCGTCAAGGAGGCGCAAGTCAAGTCGTCACTCATCGGAGTACTCTTCCGGCGAGAGCCCACCTAGAGCTTGCGCTCATCACCGTGATGACCACTCCGGTCCAAGTCCACACCAAGGCCGCCAACGTCAAGCTTCGGACAATCCCTTCCATGGCAATGGGCTACAAGATCGACTTCGCGAGTGTGCTAGGCGTCACCAACAAGAACAAGAACGCCAACAACAACGCAGTGAAGAAGAACTCTGCCACCGCGAAGAACAAGCGCTCGAAGCCCAACAAGCACTCCGTGATGCTACTCGTGCGTTGGAGGAACGCAACCGTCAAGCACATCTTGAGCAAGAAGCAGTTCACCAAGAACGACAAGACGAACTTCGTCGACAACGACAAGAAGAAGCCAATCGCCCAGAGGAGCACCAAGAAAGGCGCAAACGAGTGCGTCCAACTCGTCGCCGTCCTCAAGATCATCGCGACGAACCCGACCATGAAGACGAGCAAGGACAAGATCAACGTCAACACGCTCAAGGCAATGACAATGAGGATCCACATCCAAGACAAGGATTTCGGCATCACCACCACAATGATGAACAACGCTTCATCAAGCTCAAGTTCACAATGCCAAAGTTTTCCGGAAGCAATGATCCCAAAGACTACTTGGCATGGGCCCTCAAGGTTGACAAGATCTTTCGCCTGCACAACTATGATGAAGAGAAGAAGATAGTCATGGCTTCACTCGAGTTCCAAGACTACATCCTTATTTGGTGGGAACAAGTGATTGAGCGGAGAAGAGAAAGAGGTGAGCCACCTATCAACACTTGGGCCCAAATGAAGGATCTCATGCGAGCTCATTTTGTGCCTACACACTACAACCGGGATCTCTTCAAGAAACTACAACAACTCAAGCAAGGCACCAAGTCGGTAGAAGAGTACTACCAAGAGATGGAAATCACTATGATACGAGCCAATGTCAAGGAAGATGACGAGCAAACAATGGCACGCTTCTTGAATGGTCTCAACTACCAAGTCAAGAAAATTGCCGACTTCCAACCATACTCCAACCTTCTTGAACTTGTACATCAAGCAACCCAGGCGGAACGACAAGTGCAAGATGACTACAAGTAATCCAAGTTCTCCTCCAAGACCTACGGCTCAAGTGCTCAAGCTACTACGACGACGACACCTTCAACTACGAAATCTACAACACCTATCGGCGACAAGTCAAGCTACAAGGACAAGACGACTTCGTCAAGCCAACCATCCTCAAGCACCTACAAGCCGAGAGCTTCATCCTCTACTCCAACAACGGATGCTACCGCCAAGACAAGCTCCATCAAGTGTTTCACGTGCCAAGGCCGAGGCCACAAGACCTTTGAATGTCCAACCAAACGCGATATGGTTCTACTCGATGACGAAACATATGACTCTATGAGTGACGACGAGATGCAAGCTTTGGAGCAAGTGGCCATACATCGCCAAGTGAATGAAGATGAGGATTCGCAAATCTTTTGCGACAACGATTCGAGCCCCGCTCTCGTTGTCTCCAAGGTTTTGACGCTCCAACAACAAGAAGACGAGGACCAACGTTGTCACATCTTCCACACCAAGGCGGGCATCCAAGGAAAATCCGTCAAGGTCATCATCGACGGCGGGAGTTGCCACAACTTGGCAAGTGAGGACCTTTTCCAAGATACAATTGGTTAAGAAAAAGCACCCCCGTCCCTACAAGGTCCAATCGCTAAGTGATTCCGGCACCCTCCAAGTTGAACATACCGTGGAAGTTTCCTTCAAGATAGGCGCTTATGAAGACACTTTGGAGTGTGATGTGGTTCCAATGTCCGGTTGCCACCTCCTACTTGGTAGACCATGGCAATTCGACCGTGGCGTCACACACAACGGTCGGACAAATCAATATAGCTTCAAGATGAAGGACAAGCAATATGTGTTTGCCCAATGACTCCAAGTCAAGTCATCGCCGACAAACAAGCTTCATCCCATCGTGGAGATAAAAGTGAGAGAGTGATCCACCTCAAAGAGAGTGAGTGCCACAAGCCAAAAATGAGCGACTCCACGATGAGGGACATGAGAGATATAGTTCTTTTAGCCACCAAAAGAGATTTGAGGGATGTGAGTGAGAGCCCATCGACCGTTCTTCACTATGTACTTGTGTGCAAGGATGACGTCGTTCGGACTAACCCTTCACAACATCTTCCTCTTGTGTTATCTAAGTTGTTGCAGGAATTCCAAGATGTTTTCCCTGATGAGCTACCTCCGGGACTACCACCAAAACGAGGAATCGAACACCGCATCGACCTCATCCCCGGAGCACCGCTTCCTAACAAGGCTCCCTACCGTGTCAACCCCGAAGAAACAATGGAAATACAAAGGCAAGTCCAAAAACTCCTAGATAAAGGGCATGCACGCGAGAGTTTGAGTCCTTGTGCGGTTCAGGTGATACTAGTGCCTAAGCACGATGGTAGTATGCGCATGTGTTCCGATTGTCGTCCTATCAATGCTATCACCATTCGCTACCGTCATCCCATTACTCGCTTAGATGATATGATAGATGAACTTAGTGGTGCCACTATATTTTCCAAGATTGACTTAAAAAGTGGTTACTACCAAATTCACATACAAGTGGGTGATGAGTGGAAAACTGCATTCAAGACTAAATTTGGTCTCTATGAATGGTTGGTTATGCCTGATGAGGACATCCCTACTAATGTTACACCCACATCCCCACCAGCTACACATATTGGACCAGTTACTAGATCCCGCGCACGCCAACTAAATTATCAGGTACTTTCGTTTCTTGGAAATCCTTTTAATGTTCATGAACATATGATGCTGCCTAAATTAGATACTTTTGTTTTACTTATGAATGAAGGACCTAGCATGGACAAGAAGGATGGCCATTGGAGCGGGATCAAGCATGGAGAAGAAGGTGCGCGCGCGGGGGGGGGGGGGGGACAATGGACTTTCCAGTGGTGATTTTCGCACTTTGAAGCCACCATAAGGAGTGCTTGGAGGCTTGGACGAAATATACAAGATGCCACTTCATAAATTTCGTCCATAGGCTAATATAGGTGCTGCGTCACCTTATTTTTGGGCCAGGCCCATGTAATTTTGAAATACCACTTATTAGGCTATTTTTAGAGTCTCTATGTGTGGGGAAACGGAGTTAGGGTTGGTTTCGGACCCCTCATCCAAGGGGTCACGAAATTCCCCCTCTATTCCCCCATATATACAACCATTAGGGCGCCGTTTAGACTTGGGTTTTGTTTAGATTGAAAGTTCGCCATAGCTGCAACTCCACGTTCTTCGTTTGTGTTCCACGACCAGGCAAAGGCGTCACATAACCCCACTTTCATCAATAAAGCTTTCCTCTTATATTCGCAATATCCAGATTGCAATCTTAGTTTCTTGCTTGTTCTTCGTTTGCTTGCAGGAAACAGACCCTTGTGGTCAGGTTGATCGTGCTCCGGCGTGGTCAATAACCTCTCGGAGTTGGTTTAGCGATTGCTAAGGCGCTACGTCCTCGCACGTTCGTAGTCGGATCGTCAAAGTCGATTCTACCACAAACGATAGCCACATCTCATCGAAAGACATGGACAACTTCGCCTCTATCAAGTGGTATCAAATTTCTAGGTTGCTCGATGAGATTTTCCAGTTATTCATAGTTTAGATTGCATATGTTCTTCATACCTATAGTCCACGAAAAAAAAGTCTGGCACGCTTTTCAGAGCACTTTCTAGGCCAAAATTTCGCCGGGTAAAAATATTTTTTCCCTATCCTATTTTTAGGCTTTTTGAAGCGTTTTGAGACACTCGCCATCATAGTGATTTTTGTCGCAATTTTTGGTCGTCGCAGCCCCGAATCGCTCCAGAAAAAAAAATTAGTTAATTTTTTTTCCTGCCTATCCTGTTTTTAGACCTTCGGAAGAGTTTTGAGACACTGGCCATCATAGTGATTTTCTGAGGAAAAAAAAGAGCCTAAAAAAAGAGGCGCCAAAAAAAAGACGAAATAAATAAATTCAGAGTGTGCTCTTCCCTTGGTTACGTGTAGCGTCGTGAATTTGTTGGTGTTCTAGGCTCGCGTCTCTAGCACGGTCTAGCCTAGGACCAGCACAGTACCGTCGTTGAGCGTTTATTCAACTTTGCACCTCCGAATTGATTATTGCTGACCTTTTTTGCTACCATATTATAAGCCTTCCCAGCTCCACATACATCTACGTCATGTGTTTGACATAACCAGGCAATCGCTCTATCCAAGCTTTGAGAGTTTTTTACTACAACGGTTGCCGCTCACCACCTGCTGTTGGGTAAGAACTGGTAAGGATTTGAGATTCGCTTGACGAATTTGTGACACACCACCACCACCACCACCACTTCCTAGTAGTCTGTAGGTTCATATTCTTGTGTATTCCTATTGCTGCTAACCATGACAGGATCACAAGCCGACGAGATCAACTGGGACGGCATGACGAACAAGGAGCTCCATGATAAATTTCAGCAAATGATGGCTGACCAAGTACAAGACGTCATGACCATCCTTGGAGAGGCCATGGAGAAGCTAGGTGCTTTGGAGAAGACATTCGACACCAAGCTGGACGCTAAGTTCAATGAGGTGCTTGCACGTCTTCCTCCACCAGCTGTACCCGTCATACCTCGGCAACAACAACACCAACAACGCCCAAATTTCGTGGGACGAGTGCAACGTGTGCCTCTCGACCAAGGCCAATATTCTGGTGCCATTGCTACTGCTGCTACTGATGAAGCTTCTGTGACTGCTGCTGCTGCTGCTACTGTCGTTGAGCAGAATGAGGATTATGATGGTGATTACGATGATGAGGAAGAGGTTTCTCCCGATCAGCCCCAGGGGCAACCACCACCACAAGCACCGGGTCGTCCGCATGTTTACCATCGCAACGGTAGGGCTGCACCACCACCTCAGGTACGGGATCATGATCATCTCCCTAAAATAAAATTGAATATTCAGACATTTGAGGGTAGATATGTTCCTGATATATATCTTACTTGGGAGTTAGAAACAGAACAACGTTTTACATCCTTACAGTTTCCTGAGGATAGCCGTGTTGCTGCTGCTGTTTGTGCTTTTACTAATTTTGCTTGTGTTTGGTGGTCTGGACATTGTAGAATACATCATGATAATATCCCTACTACTTGGGCTGCTTTGAAAACTTCTATGCGTAATCATTGGGTTCCGCCATATTATCAACATGAATTGCATCAAAATTTGCAGCGTTTAAGACAAGGAAAATTTTTGTAGAGGAATATTATCAGGAATTACAAACTGGTATGATTAGATGTGGTATTGTTGAGGAGCATGAAGCTATGCTTGCACGTTTTATGGGTGGATTAAATAGAGAGATTCAGACTATTCTAGAGTATAAGGAGTATAACACTATCACTCGTTTATTCCATCTTGCTTGCAAAGCTAAACGTGAAGTGCAGGATCGACAGGCAATGGCGAGAACTATTTTTTTCTGCAGTTCGCGCTTCATCATGGACACCACGTACATCATCTACTTCCACACGTCCTACTACAACACCACTTACTTCAGCCGCCAACTCCAACAGAGATACAAGGAAACATGCACCGCCACCAGCCTCCAGCAAGGGCACACCATCGGGGCCTGCACAGAGCTCTTCTTCATCCATGGCATCTACAGGGCAAACACATGAGGTTATTTGTCGCCGTTGCAAGGGTGGAGGTCACTATGCGCAAGAATGCCCTTCCATGCGTGTGATGATTATTACTGAGGATGGTGGATATGCGTCTGCTAGTGATTATGATGAGGAGACTTTGGCTCTTATTGCAAGTGAAGAACAGGGTGCCGACGATGCTGAAGAAGAGACACACTACATGGCTGCTTACTATGCTGACATGTATGAAAGTTTAGTTAATAAACGTGTTCTGAGTGTGCAGGTTACACAGGCTGAGCAAAATCAGAGGCATAACTTGTTCCATACAAAGGGAGTTGTGAAGGAGCGTTCTGTTCGCGCCATCATCGATGGAGGGAGTTGCAACAATTTGGCTAGCATGGTGATGGTGGAGAAGCTGTCTCTAACCACCAGACCACATCCTCATCCTTATTACATCCAATGGTTCAACAACATTGGCAAGGTTAAGGTAACACGTATTGTTCGTGTGCACTTTAGCATTGCTACATATTCTGATTATGTTGATTGTGATGTGGTACCCATGCAAGCTTGCTCCGTTTTACTAGGTAGACCATGGCGATTTGATAAAAATTCTGTACACCAAGGTAGGACGAATCAGTATACTCTTGTTCATAAGGATAAAAATATAACTTTGCTTCCTATGTCTCCCGAACATATTATGAAAGATGATATTGCTAGAGCTAGTAACGCAAAGCAGAAGCAAAGTGAGAGTGAAAATCAGATTGTGGCAAAGGAATTTGAGCAACATAATAATCCTAATAAACAGTTATCTAGTGTTTCATCTGAAATAAAACTGACGAGTGGTTGTTTACGTGCCACTAAATCTGATATTATGGGTTTGGATGTTCATACATCTGTTTGCTATGCTTTTGTATGCAAAGAGGTATTATTTTCCTTCGAGGACATGCCTCCCTCTTTGCCTCCTGCTGTCGCTAACATTTTGCAGGAGTTCGCTGACGTCTTTCCACAAGACATGCCACCGGGATTACCACCTATTCGAGGGATTGAGCATCAAATTGACTTAGTTCCCGGTGCATCGCTGCCCAACCGTGCGCCATACCGTACCAATCCAGAGGAGACGAAGGAGATTATGCGTCAAGTACAGGAGCTGCTCGACAAAGGTTATATACGCGAATCCCTTAGTCCTTGTGTTGTTCCTATTATTCTAGTGCCTAAAAAGGATGGTACATCACGTATGTGTGTTGATTGTAGAGGCATTAATAATATTACTATTCGTTATCGTCATCCTATTCCTAGGTTAGATGATATGCTTGATGAATTAAGTGGCTCTACAATTTTCTCCAAAGTTGATTTGCGTAGTGGATACCATCAAATTCGTATGAAATTGGGAGATGAATGGAAAACAACATTTAAAACTAAGTTTGGATTATATGAGTGGTTAGTCATGCCTTTTGGGTTAACTAACGCACCTAGCACTTTCATGAGATTAATGAATGAGGTTTTACGTGCTTTCATTGGACGATTTGTGGTAGCCTATTTTGATGATATACTGATTTATAGTAGAACTTTGGAGGAACACTTGGATCATTTGCGTGCTGTTTTTATTGCTCTACGTGATGCATGTTTGTTTGGTAACCTTGGGAAGTGCACCTTTTGCACCGACCGAGTATCTTTTCTTGGCTATGTTGTTACTCCACAGGGAATTGAAGTTGATAAAGCCAAGATTGAAGCTATTGAGAGTTGGCCGCAACCCAAAACGGTCACAGAAGTGAGGAGTTTTCTTGGACTCGCTGGTTTCTATAGGCGTTTTGTGAGGGATTTCAGCACCATTGCTGCACCTCTAAATGAGCTTATAAAGAAGGATGTGCCTTTTGTTTGGGGTACCGCACAGGAAGAAGCCTTCACGGTATTGAAAGATAAGTTAACACATGCTCCATTACTCCAACTTCCTGATTTTAATAAGACTTTTGAGCTTGAATGCGATGCTAGTGGAATTGGATTAGGAGGTGTGTTATTACAAGATGGTAAACCTGTTGCATACTTTTCTGAAAAATTGAGTGGGCCTAGTCTGAATTATTCTACTTATGATAAGGAATTATATGCTCTTGTTCGGACTTTGGAAACATGGCAACATTATTTATAGCCCAAAGAATGTGTTATACATTCTGATCATGAATCTTTGAAACATATTAAAAGTCAAGCAAAACTGAACCGTAGAGATGCTAAATGGGTTGAATTCATTGAGACTTTCCCTTATGTCATTAAACACAAGAAGGGTAAAGAAAATGTTATTGCTTGCAGGAAACCGACGCTCGTGGTCAGGTTGATCGTGCCCCGGCGTGGTCAATAACCTCTCGGAGTTGGTTTAGCGATTGCTAAGGCGCGACGTCCTCGCACGTTCGTAGTCGGATCGTCAAAGTCGACTCTACCATAAACGTAGCCACATCTCATCGAAAGACAGGGACAACTTCGCCTCTATCAATGCCCATGGGCTTATCCGAAGCACCGGGTACCTTCATGCGTGTCATGCACTATGTTTTGCGACCCCTAATAGGATATTGTGTTGTGGTCTATTTTGATGACATTCTTGTCTTTAGCAAGTCTCTTGAGGAGCATGCTACCGATGTTCGTGATGTTTTGCAAATCCTTAGGAAAGAACAACTCTATGCCAACATGGAGAAATGCACCTTTGGTGTTGAGAAGGTCGTCTTCCAAGGTTTTGTACTATCTTCTAAGGGCGTTCATGTAGATGAAACTAAGATTGATGCTATTAAAATTTGGCCCACACCAACGAATTTGCCACAAGTGCGTAGTTTTCTAGGACTAGCCGGTTTCTATCGCCGTTTTGTGAATGACTTTAGCACTATTGCATCTCCTCTTCATGCTTTGAGCAAGAAGAATGCACCATTTATTTGGGGTCCTTCACAAGACACCGCATTCCATGAACTTAAAAATTTGCTTGCTCATGCACCTTTGCTTGCTTTGCCAAACTTTGATAAAACAGTTGAAGTGCATTGTTGATGAGGACATCCCTACTAATGTTACACCCACATCCCCACCAGCTACACATATTGGACCAGTTACTAGAGCCCGCGCACGCCAACTAAATTATCAGGTACTTTCGTTTCTTGGAAATCCTTCTAATGTTCATGAACATATGATGCTGCCTAAATTAGATACTTTTGTTTTACTTATGAATGAAGGACCTAGCATGGACAAGAAGGATGGCCATTGGAGTAGGATCAAGCATTGAGGAGAAGGTGCGCGTGCGGGAAGGAACAATGGAGTTTCCAGTGGTGATTTTCACACTTTGAAGCCACCATAAGGAGAGTATGAAGGCTTGGACGAAATATACAAGATGCCACTTCATAAATTTCGTCCATAGGCTAATATAGGTGCTGTGTCACCTTATTTTTGGGTCAGGCCCATGTAATTTCGAAATACAACTTATTAAGCTGTTTTTAGAGTCCGTATGTGTGGGGAAACTGAGTTAGGGCTGGTTTCGGACCCCTCCTCCAAGGGGCCACGAAATCCCCCTCTATTGCCCCATATATACAGCCCTTAGGGCATCGTTTTAGACTTGGGTTTTGTTTAGATTGAAAGTTAGCCATAGCTGCAACTTCGCGTTCTTCGTTTGTTTTCCATGACCAGACAAAGGCGTCACAGAACCCCACCTTCATCAATAAAGATTTCCTCTTATATTCGCAATATCCAGATTGCAATCTTAGTTTCTTGCTTGTTCTTCATTTGCCTGCAGGAAACAGACCCTCGTGGCCAGGTTGATCGTGCTCTGGCATGGTCAATAACCTCTCGGAGTTGGTTTAGCGATTGCTAAGGCGCGACGTCCACGCACGTTCATAGTCGGATCGTCAAAGTCGACTCTACCATAAACGATAGCCACATCTCATCGAAAGACAGGGACAACTTCGCCTCTATCAAGTGGTATCAGATTTCCAGGTTGCTCGGTGAGATTTTACCAGTTTTTTGTAGTTTAGATCGCATCTATTTCTCATAACTATAGTCCATGAAAAAGCCAAAAAAATTAGGGTTAGATCATCATATCCGAACCAATCAGAGCCTTTGCAATTTTCTGTTCGGTGTTTGCTTTGTTGAATTTGCGGTTGCATCGTCGTGTCAAGTTGCTGGTCTTAGAGTCTAGTCTTTTAAAGTTTCGAGTTCTATTCACAAGTTGTCACGCCGCCGCCACACCATCCTCATCGTCGCTGCCATATACCACCACCACGCCATCTTCATCGCCGCTGCCATATACCACCACCACGCTACCATCATCGCCGCTGCCATATATACCACCACCATATATCACCCATCAATCCGATCCATATATACCACCATATATCCACCACCAATCCGAGTTCATCCCATATTCGAATTGATTAAGAGATTCCTTTGATTTTATTTTCGCGTTTCCTTAACTGAGTAGGTCTCGGAAAAAAAAGAGTTTGGCACGCTTTTCAGAGCACTTTTTAGGCCAAAATTTCGGTGGGTGAAAATATTTTTTCCCTATCTTGTTTTTAGGCTTTTTGGAGCGTTTTGAGACACTTGCCATCATAGTGATTTTTGTCACAATTTTTGGTCGTCGTGGCCCCGAATCGCTCCAGGAAAAAACAAAAAAAAATTAGTCAAATTTTTTTCGTGCCTGTCCTGTTTTTAGACCGTCGAAAGAGTTTTGAGACACTCGCCATTATAGTGATTTTCTGAGCAAAAAAAACCAAAAAGGCGCCAAAAAAACGAAAAAAAAAGTTCAGAGTGTGCTCTTCCTTTGATTACGTGTAGCGTCGTGATTTTGTTGGTGTTCTAGGCTCGCGTCTCTAGCACGGTCTAGCCTAGGACCAGCACAGTACAGTCGTTGAGCGTTTATTCAACTTTGCATCTCTGAATTGATTATTGCTGACCCCTTTTTGCTACCATATTATAAGCCTTCCTCCACATACATCTACGTCGTGTGTTTGACACCACCTGGCAATCGCTCTATCCAAGCTTTGAGCGTTTTGACTGCAACGGTTGCCGATCACCACCTACTGCTGGGTAAGAACTGGTAAGAAATTGAGAATCGCTTGACGGATTTGTCATACACCAGCACCACCACCACTTCCTAGTAGTCTGTAGGTTCATATTCTTGTGTGTTCCTATTGCTGCTAACCATGCCAGGATCACAAGCTGACGAGGTCGAATGGGAGGTTATGACCAACAAGGAGCTTCATGACAAATTCTAGCAAATGATGGCTGAACAGGTACAAGACTTCGTAACCAGCCTTGGAGAGGCCATGGAGAAGCTAGATGGTTTGGAGGAGATATTCGACACCAAGCTGGACGCCAAGTTCAATGAGGTGCTTGCCCATCTACCATTACCAGCTACAGCTAACGTCCCTGTCCAACAACAACATCAACATGGCGCGCCTTTCGAGAGACAAGCACGACGTGTGCCTCTCGCCCAAGGCCAAAATTCTGGTGCCGTTGCTACTGCTGCTACTGTTGCGGCTTCTGTTGCTGCTACTGTCGTTGAGCAGAATGAGGATTATGCTGAGGATTATGACGGTGCTAACGATGATGAGGGAGAGGTTGCTCCAATTCAGCCCCAGGGGCAACCACCACAAGAAGCACCAGGTCGTCCACATGGCTACAATCGCAACGGTAGGCCTGCACCACCCCCACAGGTACGGGATCATGACCATCTCCCTAAACTAAAATTGAATATTCCTACATTTGATGGTAGATATGTTCCTGATATATCTTACTTGGGAGTTAGAAACAGAAGAATGTTTTACATGATTACAGTTTCCTGAGGATAGACGTGTTGTTGCTGCTGTTTGTTCATTCACTAGTTTTGCTTGTGTTTGGTGGTCTGCACATTGTAGAATACATCATGCTAATATCCCAACTACTTGGGCTGCTTTGAAAGCTGCTATGCGTAATCGTTGGGTTCCACCATATTATCAACGTGAATTGCTTCAAAATTTGCAGCGTTTAAGACAAGGAAACAATTCTGTAGAGGACTATTACCAGGAATTACAAACTGGCATGATTAGATGTGGTATCGTTGAGGAGAATGAAGCTATGCTTGCACGTTTTATGGGTGGATTAAATAGAGAGATTCAGACTATTCTAGAGTATAAGGAGTATAACACTATCACTCGTTTATTCCATCTTGCTTGCAAAGCTGAACGTGAAGTGCAGGATCGACAGGCAATGGCGAGAACTAATTTTTCTGCAGTTCGCGCTTCATCATGGACACCACGTACATCATCTGCTTCCACACGTCCTACTACAACACCACTTACTTCAGCCGCCAACTCCAACAGAGATACAAGGAAACAGGCACCGCCACCAGCCACCAGCAAGAGCACACCTTCGGGGCCTGCACAGAGCTCTTCTTCATCCATGGCATCTACAGGGCAAACACATGAGGTTATTTGTCGTCGTTGCAAGGGTGGAGGTCACTATGCGAGAGAATGTCCTTCCAAGCGTGTGATGATTATTACTAAGGATGGTGGATATGACTCCGCTAGTGATTATGATGAGGAGACCCTGGCTCTTATTGCGAGTGAAGAACAAGGTGTACAGGGGACTGAACAAGAGACACACTACATGGCTGCTGACTACGCTGACATGTATGAAAGTTTAGTTGCTCAACGTGTTCTGAGTGTGCAGGTTACACAGGCTGAGCAAAATCAGAGGCACAACTTGTTCGATACAAAGGGAGTTGTGAAGGAGCGTTCTGTTCGCATCATCATCGATGGAGGGAGTTGCAACAACTTGGCTAGCATGGAGATGGTGGAGAAGCTGTCTCTAACGACCAGACCACATCCTCATCCTTATTACATCCAATGGTTCAACAACAGTGGCAAGGTTAAGGTAACACGTACTGTTCGTGTGCACTTTAGCATTGCTACATATTCTGATTATGTTGATTGTGATGTGGTACCCATGCAAGCATGCTCCGTTTTACTTGGTAGACCATGGCAATTTGATAAAAATTCTATACACCATGGTAGGACAAATCAGTATACTCTTGTTCATACTCCTATGCCTCCCGAACATATTACGAAAGATGACATTGCTAGAGCTAGTAAAGCAAAACAGATGCAAAGTGAGAGTGAAAATCAGATTGTGGCAAAGGAATTTGAGCAACATAATAAGCCTAATAAACAATCATCTAGTGTTGCATCTGAAATAAAACTGAAGAGTGGTTGTTTACTTGCCACTAAATCTGATATTACTGATTTGGAGTTCACTACATCTGTTTGCTATGCTTTTGTATGCATAGAGGTATTATTTTTATTCGAGGACATGCCTCCCTCTTTGCCTCCTGCTGTCGCTAACATTTTGCAGGAGTTCGCTGACGTCTTTCCACAAGACGTGCCACCGGGATTACCACCTATTCGAGGGATTGAGCATCAGATTGGTTTAATTCCCGGTGCATTGCTGCCCAACCGTGCACCATACCGTACCAATCCAGAGGAGACGAAAGAGATTATGCGTCAAGTACAGGAGCTGCTCGACAAAGGTTATATACGCGAATCCCTTAGTTCTTGTGCTGTTCCTATTATTCTAGTACCTAAAAAGGATGGTACATCGCGTATGTGTGTTGATTGTAGGGGCATTAATAATATTACTATTCGTTATCGTCATCCTATTCCTAGGCTAGATGATATGCTTGATGAATTAAGTGGCTCTACAATTTTCTCCAAAGTTGATTTGCGTAGTGGATACCATCAAATTCGTATGAAATTGGGAGATGAATGGAAAACAACATTTAAAACTAAGTTTGGATTATATGAGTGGTTAGTCATGCCTTTCGGATTAACTAATGCACCTAGCACTTTCACGAGATTAATGAACGAGGTTTTACGTGCTTTCATTGGACGATTTGTGGTAGTCTATTTTGATGATATACTAATTTATAGTAGATCTTTGGAGGAACATTTGGAACATTTACGTGCTGTTTTTATTTCTCTACGTGATGCACGTTTGTTTGGTAACCTTGGGAAGTTAACTTTTTGCACCGACCGAGTATCTTTTCTTGGCTATGTTGTTACTCCACGGGGAATTGAAGTTGGTAAAGCCAAGATTGAAGCTATTGAGAATTGGCCGCAACCCAAAACGGTCACACAAGTGAGGAGTTTTCTTGGACTCGCTGGTTTCTATAGGCGTTTTGTGAGGGATTTCAGCACCATTGCTGCACCTCTAAATGAGCTTACAAAGAAGGATGTGCCTTTTGTTTGGGGTACCGCACAGGAAGAAGCCTTCACGGTATTGAAAGATAAGTTAACACATGCTCCATTACTACAACTTCCTGATTTTAATAAGACTTTTGAGCTTGAAAGTGATGCTAGTGGAATTGGATTAGGAGGTGTGTTATTACAAGATGGTAAACCTGTTGCATACTTTTCTGAAAAATGGAGTGGGCCTAGTCTGAATTATTCTACTTATGATATGGAATTATATGCTCTTGTTCGGACTTTGGAAATATGGCAACATTATTTATGGCCCAAAGAATTTGTTAAAAGTCAAGCAAAACTGAACCGTAGACATGCTAAATGGGTTGAATTCGTTGAGACTTTCCCTTATGTCATTAAACACAAGAAGGGTAAAGAAAATGTTATTGCTGATGCATTGTCTCGTCGTTATACTATGCTTTCACAACTTGACTTTAAGATATTTTGTTTGTAGACCATCAAAGATCAATATATGCATGATGCTGAATTTAAAGATGTGTTGGAGAATTGTAAAGAAGGGAGAACATGGAACAAGTTCGTCATTAATGATGGACTTGTGTTCCGTGCTAACAAGCTATGCATTCCAGCTGGCTTCGTTCGTCTTTTGTTCTTACAGGAGGCGCATGGAGGAGGATTAATGGGACACTTTGGTGTGAAGAAGCCGGAGGACGTACTTGCTACACATTTCTTTTGGCCAAAGATGAGACGGGATGTTGAGCGTTTTGTTGCTAGTTGCACTACATGTCAAAAAGCTAAGTCACGACTCAATCCTCATGGTTTATATATGCCTCTGCCTGTACCTAGTGTTCCTTGGGAGGATATATCTATGGACTTTGTTAGGTTTACCTCGAACAAAGAAGGGGAGGGATAGCATATTTGTTGTCATGGATAGATTTTCGAAAATGGCACACTTCATACCATGTCATAAAAGTGATGATGCTGCTAATGTTGCAGATTTGTTCTTTCGTGAAATTATTCGCTTGCATGGTGTGCCAAATACAATTGTTTCAGATCGTGATGCTAAATTTCCTAGCCACTTTTGGAGATATTTATGGGCTAAGTTGGGGACTAAACTGCTTTTTAGTACTACATGTCACCCCCAAACTGATGGACAAACTGAAGTAGTGAATAGATCATTGTCTACTATGCTTAGGGCTGTTTTGAAGAATAACCTGAAAATGTGGGAAGAATGCTTGCCTCATATTGAATTTGCGTATAATCGTTCGCTGCATTCTACTACTAAGTAGTGTATGGTTTCTTACCTCGTGCACCTATTGATTTGTTGCCTCTTCCATCTTCGGAGAAGGTTAATTTTGATGCTAAAGAACATGCAGAATTGATATTAAAGATGCATGAGTTAACTAAGGAGAACATTGAGCGTATGAATGCTAAATATAAACTTGCTGGAGATAAGGGTAGAAAACATGTTGTCTTTGCACCTGGAGATCTTGTTTGGTTACATTTGCGTAAGGATAGGTTTCCTGAATTGCGCAAGTCGAAGCTAATGCCACATGCTGATGGTCCTTTCAAGGTGTTAGAGAAAATAAATGATAATGCATATAAACTTGAGCTGCCTGCCGATTTTGGGGTTAGTCCCACTTTTAACATTGTAGATTTGAAGCCTTATTTGGGTGAGGATGATGAGCTTCCGTCCAGGACGACTTCATTTCAAGAAGGGGAGGATGATGAGGACATCCCTACTAATGTTACACCCACATCCCCACCAGCTACACATATTGGACCAGTTACTAGAGCCCACGCACACCAACTAAATTATCAGGTACTTTCGTTTCTTAGAAATCCTTCTAATGTTCATGAACATATGATGCTGCCTAAATTAGATACTTTTGTTTTACTTATGAATGAAGGACCTAGCATGGACAAGAAGGATGGCCATTGGAGCAGGATCAAGCATGGAGGAGAAGGTGCGCGCGCGGGAAGGAACGATGGAGTTTCCAGTGGTGATTTTCGCACTTTGAAGCCACCATAAGGAGAGTATGAAGGCTTGGATGAAATATACAAGATGCCACTTCATAAATTTCGTCCATAGGCTAATATAGGTGACGCGTCACCTTATTTTTGGGCCAGGCCCATGTAATTTCGAAATACCACTTATTAGGCTGTTTTTAGAGTTCGTATGTGTGGGGAAACTGAGTTAGGGCTGGTTTCGGACCCCTCCTCCAAGGGGCCACGAAACCCCCCTCTATTCCCCCATATATACAGCCCTTAGGGCATCGTTTTAGACTTGGGTTTTGTTTAGATTGAAAGTTAGCCATAGCTGCAACTTCACGTTCTTCGTTTGTGTTCCACGACCAGACAAAGGCGTCACAGAACCCCACCTTCGTCAATAAAGCTTTCCTCTTATATTTGCAATATCCAGATTGTAATCTTAGTTTCTTGCTTGTTCTTCGTTTGCGTGCAGAAAACAGACCTTTGTGGTCATGTTGATCATGCTTCGGCGTGGTCAATAACCTCTCGGAGTTGGTTTAGCGATTGCTAAGGCGCGACGTCCACGCACGTTCGTAGTCGGATCATCAAAGTCGACTCTACCATAAACGATAGGCACATCTCATCGAAAGACAGGGACAACTTCGTCTCTATCAATTGTGATGCTAGTGGTAATGGAATAGGTGGTGTGGTTATGCAAGAGAAGCGCCCAATTGCGTATTTTAGCGAGAAACTTTCCGGCGCACAACTTAACTACCCCATATATGACAAAGAATTGTATGCTTTGGTGAGAGTTTTACATGTGTGGGAACATTATTTGCGTCCTCATGAATTTGTTATCCATACCGACCATGAAACGCTTAAGTACTTAGAGGGTCAAACTAAGTTGAACAAACGGCATGCTAAATGGAGTGAATTTATTGAGTCCTTCCCTTATGTCATCAAATACATTAAGGGTAAGGAAAACGTTGTGGCGGATGCCCTTTCCCGCAAATGCATGTTAGTTACTCAACTTGAATTGAATGTTGTTGCTTTTGAGCATATGAAAGACGTGTATGAGCATGATGTTTCTTTTGCTACTCCATATGCTAAATGTCAAGTGAAAACTTGTTGGGAGAACTACTATATGAAAGATGGCTATCTTATGCGTGCTAACAAACTTTGTATACCCGAGTCTTCTCTTCGTTTGTTGCTTTTGCAAGAGGCTCACAGTGGAGGACTTATGGGTCACTTTGGACGCGACAAGACGTATGCCAGACTATCCAACAAGTACTTTTGGCCCAAGATGTTTCGTGATGTTGCACGCTTCACTAACCGATGCTCTACATGCCACAAAGCTAAGTCAAAAGCTCAATCCCATGGTCTTTACATGCCTCTACCTATACCCTTCCAACCGTGGGAAGACATTAGTATGGATTTTGTGCTTGGTTTGCCACGAACTAAAAATGGCCATGTTCCATTTTTGTCGTTGTGGATCGCTTTTCCAAGATGGCTCATTTCATTCCATGTCACAAGATAGACGATGCTTCACATATTGCAAATCTCTTTTGTAGGGACATCTTGCGACTACATGGCGTCCCCAAGACCATTGTCTCGGATCGCGACGTCAAGTTCCTAAGCTACTTTTGGAAGACCCTATGCGCCAAGCTCGGAATCAAGATTCTATTCTCTTCGGCATATCACCCTCAAATCGATGGACAAACGGAGGTGACGAACGGGACGCTATCTACTCTACTACGCGTGTTGATCAAGAAGAACATCAAGGAATGGGAAGAATGCCTCCCCATCGCCAATTACGCCTACAATCGCGCAAGTCACTCCACCATCGGAAAGTCTCCGTTCGAAGTGGTCTACGACTTCAACCCTTTGTCCCCTTTGGACATCCTTCCTATACCACTCCAAGAGCGCGTCAACATGGACGCAAGTGCAAGGGCAAGCTACATCAAGAGGATGCATGAACATACAAGGTGCATGATTGAACGTCAAGTGGAACACGTCACCAACAAGCGCAACCTCAACAAGCAACCCATGGTGTTCAAGACCGGTGATCTTGTGTGGCTACACCTTCGCAAGGACCGCTTCCCCAACGAACGCAAGTCCAAGCTACTTCCTCAAGCCGACGGACCCTTCAAGGTGTTGGCACGCTACAACAACAATGCCTACAAGATCGACATTCCCCGCGACAAGTACAACGTGAGTGATACCTTCAACGTCAAGGATCTATCCCCTTTTCATGGAGATGAAGATCTTGATCCGTGGACGGATTTTCCCCAAGGGGGGGCGGAGATGATGCGGAGCATCCCACAATCATCCCCATGGAGTCTACACCATCACATCAAGCCACAAAGGGACCCATGACTAGAGCCCGGGCACGTGCTATTGAACACGAGGTGACATCTCTCCTATATGATTCTCTCTTTGATGTTCATGGAACTTGGATGCTACCTCAATCAGAGATCCTTTGCATGATCAGGTACAATGGAAATGGAGATGGTCTAGAAGATGCTCGGAGCGGAGGACGACAAGCTTGGAAGGACCAGGGAGGAGCTGCGGACAAGTCCCAGCTTTCGGACGTCCGGACAGCCTCAGACGATCGACACGCCTCGTACGTCCGACGCCTGGAGACCGACCCCGCCCGAAGACCAGCAGGACACTACAGCGCCCGGACGTCCGACACCGCCCGGACGACCGACACGCTCCAGTGCACGGATGGCCGAGCCATCCCGGAAATCCGACGCAGCTACCGAGAGCCAAATCCTCGGAAATCCGAAGACCTCCGGACGATCCGGCCTCGGATGACCGATGCGCCCCGGAAATCCGAGGACCCTGTTCCAGAGCCGAATCCTCGGATGACCGGCCACCTTCGGACATTCGGACCGCCATGAAACCTCGGACGTCCGACACCTGTTCAGCGCAGCCGCTCGGGCCTTGGCCCATGTATCCCCTCTTTTCGCCCAAGACTAAACTCCTCTCTTCCCTCTCTCTAGGGTTAGCTTTGTTTAGCAGATACTTTTTGTTGAGCATAGCTCCATTACTTCCTTCTCCCACGGAGATTGCCCTCCATTGAGAGAAGATCCAAGTGATGCCAAGGCCCCTCTAATGGAAGATCCTAAGGGATTCAAGACATCCTCCTTTGGAGTGAGGAGACTATCGTTACGTGTATCCTTTTGTTGATTGTGGATCTTGTGTCTCGTGTACTCGTGTGAATCTAGTGGATGTGTAATCGAAGATTGTCCTTGAGTTTGTGATTTCCTCTCGTGTTCTTCGTGTTCCTCGTGTTTCTCGTGGAAATCCCCCTCCAATTCATGAAAGATCGACGCACACGGGCATGCCCTGTAACAGACATGCTACCCATTATGTAATCTTTGGTATGTATGCTCATTGAGAGTTGGTGAATTAACAAACAACAACATAGTAATATTTATAAGTATAAGAAACAAAATCATTAATTTTTCAAAGTATACGATCCTAAAAGAATGTTTTACCCCTATTCATCTTATTATATTAGCAAGGCATGACTCCATCTTCACCACATAGATACAAATGTTAAGCACCACGATGTCCAAGTCAGGCAATTTGATCGTACTTTTTCAATATGCATCAACTTTTTATTCTTTACGCAATACATGAGCGTGAACCATTGGACATAGCACATAGGTGGAATAGAATATGGTGGTAGGCATCAAAGGGGTAAAAAGTGGAGAAGATAGTCTCGCATCAACTAGGCGTACCAACGAGCTATGGAGATGCTCATCGATAGATATCAATGCGAGGAGTAGGGATTGCCATGCAAATGATGCACTAGAGCTATAAGTGTATGAAAGCTCAACTGAAGCTAAGTGGGGTGTGCATCCAACTTGCTTGCTCATGAAGACATCGGGCATTTGAGGAAGCCCGTTATAGGAGTATACAAGCCAAATTTATTATATGAAAAGGTAATTCCCACTAGCATATGGAAGTGTCAACATAGGAGACTCTCTATATGAAGAACATGGTGCCACTTTGAGGCACAAGTGTGGTAAAAGATAGTAGCAAAGTCCCTTCTCTCTTTTCTCTCATCTTTTTTGATATGGTGGGCTTTTCTATTTTTTTATGCCTCCTCCATTTTCTCTTTTTTATATGGTGGGCTCATTTTGCCTCCCCCATTTTTATTTCATTTTTCGTTCGGAGTCTCTTCCCGACTTGTGGGGGAATCATAGTCTCCATCATCATTTCCTCACTGGGACAATGCTCTAATAATGATGATCATCACACTTTTATTTACTTACAACTCAACATGAAGAAATGATAGGAAGATATGACTCTGTAAGAATGCCTCTCGCAGTGTACCAGGATGTGCAATCATCTAGCGTGACATGTATCAAAAACATGAAGAACGGTGGCTTTGCCACAAATACTATGTCAGCTCTATACGATCATGCAAAGCATTATAATAATGAACGAACTAGTCATATGAAGTGATGATGGAATTTGCATGGCAATATATCTCGGAATGGCTACGGAAATGCCATAATAGGTAGGTATGGTGGCTGTTTTGAGGAAGATATAATAAGGCCTATGTGCAAGAGATCATATCATGTCACGGGGTTTGGATGCACCGGCGAATATTTGCACCGATCCTCGAGGTGAGAATGGGCTATGGACAGTACCGAAGAGGCTAGCAAATATGAGAAGGTGAAGATGTGTATGTCCATGGTGTCCCATTAGTCATAAAGAACTCACATACTTATTGCAAAGTTTTATTAGTTTCTTCACAAATCAAAGTACTCCTTGCATGCCCCGTGGGAGGACGTTGGTAGGAGTTAACCATCGCGCGCCCCTGACTCAAAACAACACTAGGATTTCAACGAGGAATATAAATGCTCACACATCATCACCATGCCTCTTTAATTTTTAGATGAATAACAAGTTAACACCTCTTAATCTCAACACTTCTACGAATCAAAAACTTTGAACTCACACCTTTTTTCATATTACTACATCAATGTCATTAACCCACAACTCACGATGGTTTTGATTATCATTCATTGAATACCTAATATTCTTGGACTAGTCTTATGACCCATGCAAATTACCGTCACTATTACTCAGCTCTCAAACAAATATAAGTGAAGAACGGTAGAATATCATTTCTATAAAATCTACACGCCACCGTGCTCAAAAAGATATAAGTGAAGTGCTAGAGCAACTGCCTATCTCAAAAGATATACATGAAGCACATAGAGTATTCTAGCAAATTATCATGAAGGTGTGTCTCTCTCAAATAGGTGTGTCCAGCAAATGATGATTGTGACAAACTGAAAGTAAAAGCAAACAAAAGCAAATGACGCTCCAAGCAAAACACATATCATGTGATGAATAAAAATATAGCTCCAAGTGACATACCGATGGATTGAGACGAAAGAGGGGATGCCTTCCGGGGCATCCCCAAGCTTAGACGCTTGAGTCTCCTTAGAATTATACTTGGGGTGCCTTGTGCATCCCCAAGCTTGGGCTCTTGCTACTCCTTATTCCGTAGTCCATCGTGATCACACCCAAAACTTGAAAACTTCAATCACACAAAACTCAACAAAACTTCATGAGATCCGTTAGTATAAGAAACATATTGCATACTTGAGGTACTGTGGTAAATTGATTCAAATTCATTTTTGCATAATAGGTAATGTATTCTAACTTCCACATGGCTTACACCCCCCGATATAGTCCATGGCATAATCAAAACAAGCAAACTATGCAAGCAAAACAGAATCTGTTTAAAATAGAATAGTCTGTAGCAATCTATAAAGAGCCCATACTTATGTAACTCAAAAAGTTCAAAACAATTAGGACAATGCAAAGAATTTGTATAGCAATACTATGTTATACTTTCAGATCATTATCACGCTCCAGTAAAAAATGAAAATTCCTGTACTGGAGTCAAAGTTTCTGTTTCAGATCCAGCATCGTTTCTACTCATCTTGTGAGTCATCCCAAATTCTTTACTTGGCACAAACACTAATTAAAACATAAAAACACAATCATTACATAGGCAACAATCATGTTATCACACAAAAACAGAAAGTAAAAACAAAAATAAAGATACATGTTGGGTTGCCTCCCAACAAGCACTATTCTTTTATGCCGCTAGCTAGGCATAATGCATAGATTCAAGTGTTGTCATATTTACGGAAATGATCCGTCATGCTATAGGCATATTCCCTTCTTTCAGCAGCAAGCTTTCTAATGGGTAAACAAAAATAATTAAAGGGACTAAACTTCACAACACAAGGGTCCGAGAGATCCATTTCAGGAGGAATAGGAGGCTCTTCTTTAGGTTTCTCATAGGTGATAACTATTTCCTCATTGTATAGGTTTCGATGAAGGTATTTTCTTAATTCTCTCTCAAGCTCATAAACCATTCCAAGTTTTGGTATAGCAAATTGATCATTATGTTCAGAGATTTTATCAACTAGGACATTAGATGGAACCTTCTTTCTAAGGTTTTCATCATAAGCAACATAGTCCGTTGATCTTAGTTTTCTCACCCCTTCCATTTCATAGAGAATTCCTTCTATTGGTGGGCATTCACAATTAATCCTATAATAAGCAAATATATCTCTAGTCTCTTGTATGATATTGCCAAATTCCTGAACAAGAACTATAGTAGCTAGACGCTTAGTAGGAGCTTCCTGAATATTAGAGAACTCTAAAAACAACCATTGTATGAAGGGGTGCACGTGGACAAATTGTCTTTCCAATTGTGCAATAAGCATAGATATGGCATCCGCATAACTTAAAGTTCTAGTAACAATGGAACCTCCCATCAATGGTAATGATCCCGCACAAGTGAAAAAAATCTTGAATCACACTCTTTCCAATAATATTCCCACTACCTATATGGAGTTTCTTTGTTTGCATAGTGGGTTCACTTTTAGAAGGATCGTCATCCGCAATATTATCAAGTTTTTCTTTAGCAACTTCATCAAAATTTCTTTTATCATTATTAGCGCAAGGTGAAGTTGGGTGCTCAAGGTCTTCTCCACTAGCGTCGGAAACACCACTAATCTCAAAATCAGACATGATAGCAAGACAAGCAAACTAGAAGCAAACTAGTAACTAGCAAAGGTAAATATTTTTGTATTTTTTATTTTTATGAGACAAACTAAATATAACAACAAATAAAAAGAAGAACAAGTGAATGAAATTTTGTGCGAAGTTACTTTATAGTTGGTGATGGTATTCCCCGGCAACGGCGCTAGAAATCCTTCCTGATACTCGTGATTTCCGTTGGGTTTTCCGTGAAGAAGAATGGGTAATCGCAGCACAAAGTGGGTAAGTATTTCCCTCAGTTATGAAACCAAAGTTTATCGAACTAATAGGAATACCAATCCTCAACCGTCTTCAGCGGCTGCACACAAAAGAACAAACAACTTGCACCCAACGCCAGCAAGAGGGTTGTCAATCCCCTTGATCTCATTATTTGCAAGCAAGTGAGTTGTATAGATAATTGTAGATAATAGTAAAGTGCAAAATAAAATAGAAGGTAATAAATAACAGCAAGGTAATGATAGCGTTTGTGAATATATAAGTGAATAGACCCGGGGGCCGTAGAGTTCTGTAGTGGCATCTCTCATAAGCAAAGCAGATGGTGGGTAAACAAATTACTGTTGGGCAATTGATAGAAAAGCAAATAGTTCACGACAATGATCATGTGTATATATGCATCACGTCCATAAGCAAATAGGCTGACTCCTGCCTGCACCTACTACTATTACTCCACTTCAAGAGCGCTTCTATGCTTGCCTCTCTATGTATTAAGTTCATGACAAACAAAGTAATGCTTGGAGATCGATGACATGATGTAGACAAAGTAAACTCAACTAATATGAATAAACCCCATCATTTTATCCTTAGTAGCAACAACACAAAGACGCAACTTGTCCCCTTCTGTCACTGGGATATAGAAAATCATCAGGTTGAACCTACTACAACGCACCACTCCCACTGAAGAAATATCAATCTAGTTGGCCAAACTATCTCAATAGATCGGAGAGCATTACGAAGCTATGATGATCATGCAAATAAGAATCATAGTAATCAGGTTTGACTCAAATACTTTTCATGAATAATCTGAACATAAACCCACAATTCATCGGATCCCAACAAACACACCATACAAAGGGTACATCGGATAGATCAAGGCAAAGATGCGATGAACATTGTATTGAAGATCAAGAAAGAGAGAGATTGTCATCTAGGTACTACCTATGGACCCGTAGGTCTATGGTGAACTACTCACACATCATGGTGAGGGCAGCAAGGTTGATGAAGAGGCCCTCCGTGATCGATCTCCCCTCTGGCAGGGTGCCGGAACGGAGGTGTAGATGGCCTCCCGTCGGAACAGAGACTTGCGGTGGCAGAAAAAGTGTTTCGGGAGCCCTTCTAGTGTTTTTAGGGTAGATGTGAATTTATAGGCCAGAGAACGACGTCGGGAGAGGCTCCAGGGGCCACAACATATCTGGCCATGCCCGGAGGGCTTGTGGACCCCTGGTGCATCTCCTTGCCCTCCTCCGAAGCTTCTAGGTCTTGTATTGGTCCAGAAAAAATCACCAAAAAGTTTCGTGACAATTGGACTCCGTTTGGTATTGTAACTTTGAAAAGGCAAAAACACGCAGAAACAGGAACTGGTACTGGGCACTGGGTCAATAGGTTAGTGCTCAAAATTACCCAAAAAGTATCCTGGAATGATAATATGTGAGCATGGAACAATCAAAAATTATAGATACGTTGGAGACGTATGAGGAGCCTCCTATCCTACTGCTGGTTGGGGGCAGCCTCCACGTAGTAGTAGGCTCCGTTGGTGTAGTAGTCGTCGGCGGGATCAACTGTCTCTTGGGCTTCGTCATCTGATCGCAGCAATCGTATCGAGGGGGGGAGTTGAGCAAAGCAACCATGAGTACTCATCCAAAGTACTCGCAGGACTTACATCAGATCTATACTAGAATATGCATCAGTATCAAAGGAATGGGGCTATATCTTTGGACTGATGATACGTCTCCAACGTATTTATAATTTATGAAGTATTCATGCCATGTTTACAATAATTTTATATGATTTTGGTATGATTTTATTAGAACTAACCCGGACTGACGCTGTTTTCAGCAGAACTACCATGGTGTCGTTTTTTGTGTAGAAATAAAAGTTCTCGGAATGGGCTGAAAATTTACGGAGAATATTTTTGGAAAATATAAAAAATACTGGAGCAAAAAGATACCGGTGAGGAGTCCCGAGGCAGCCACAAGCCTAGGGGGCGCCCCCCCTAGGGCGCCCCCCTGGCTTGTGGGCCCCTCGGGAACCCCCTTGACGTGAGGCCGACGCCAAAAATTCCTATAAATACCAAAACCCCCAGAAAGAAACCTAGATCGGGAGTTCCGCCGCCGCAAGCCTCTGTAGCCACGAAAAACCAATCGGGAGCCCGTTCCGGCACCCTGCCGGAGGGGGAAACCATCACCGGAGGCCATCTTCATCATCCCGGCGGTCTCCATGACGAGGAGGGAGTAGTTCACCCTCGGGGCTGAGGGTGTGTACCAGTAGCTATGTGTTTGATCTCTGTCTCTCGTGTTCTTGAGATGACACGATCTTGATGTACCGCGAGCTTTATTAATATAGATGAATCATATGGAGTTTTCCCCTCTCTATCTTCTTGTGATGAATTGAGTTTTCCCTTTGAAGTTTTCTTATCGGATTGAGTCTTTAAAGGATTTGAGAACACTTGATGTATGTCTTGCAATGGGATATCCGTGGTGACAATGGGATGTTCTATTGATCCACTTGATGTATGTTTTGGTGATCAACTTGCGGGTTCCGTGACCTTGGGAATCTATGCATAGGGGTTGGCACATGTTTTTGTCTTGACTCTCCGGTAGAAACTTTGGGGCACTCTTTGAAGTTCTTTGTGTTGGATTGAACATGATGAATCTGAAATTGTGTGATGCATATCGTATAATCAAGCCCATGGGTACTCGTGGTGACATTGGAGTATCTAGGTGACATTAGGGTTTTGGTTGATGTGTATCTTAAGGTGTTATTTTAGTACGAACTCTAGGGCTGTTCGTGACACTTATAGGGATAGCTCATAAGATTGATCGAAAAGATTACTTTGAGGTGGTTTCGTACCCTACAATAATTTCTTCGTTTGTTCTCCGCTATTTGTGACTTTGGAGTGAACTCTTTGTCGCACGTGAGGGATTTACAATTCAACAATGTTAGTATTGTTGAGAGAACTTGCACTAGTGAAAGTATGAACCCTAGGCCTTGTTTCCAAGCATTACAATACCTTTTTTGCTCACTTTTGTTACTTGCTACCTTGCTGTTTTTATATTTTCAGATTACAAAAACCTATATCTACCATCCATATTACACTTGTATCACCATCTCTTCACCGAACTAGTGCACCTATACAATTTGCCATTGTATTGGGTGTGTTGGGCACACAAGAGACTCTTTGTTATTTGGTTGCAGGGTTGTTTGAGAGAGACCATCTTCATCCTACGCCTCCCACGGATTGATAAACCTTAGGTCATCCACTTGAGGGAAATTTGCTAATGTCCTACAAAACTCTGCGCTTGGAGGCCCAACACGAGTCTACAAGAAGAAGGTTGCGTAGTAGACATCAAGCTCTTTTCTGGCGCCGTTGCCGGGGAGGTGAGTGCTTGAAGGTATATCTTTAGATCTTGCAATTAAATCTTTTAGTTTCTTGTTTTTCACTAGTTTGGTTTTATAAAAGAAAACTACCAAAAAAATGGAATTGAGGTTGCCTCATATACTTCATCTTTACAATGTCTTTCGTGAAAATGATGGAAAGGAAAATTGTGCCAAAGTGTTAGAAGAAGAAGTCAATAAAATGTTTGGCACTAAATCTTTGTATGATGAGCATGATTGCAATGTTGTTAGTATGAATTCCTTGAATATTCATGATGCTAATGATATGCAAAGCTACAAGCTTGGGGATGCTATGTTTGATGAAGATGATATGTTTAATCCCCCAAGTTTTGATGAGCAAATTTAGTATGATGAAAGCATGCCTCCTATTTATGATGATTATTGTGATGACATGTATGCTATAAAGAATAATGATAACCACGAAACTTGTCATCATGATTTTAATTTTCAATTGGATTATGCTTCACATGATAGTTATTTTGTTGAGTTTGCTCCCACTACTATTGATGAGAAGAAAATTGCTTATGTGGAGAGTGACAAATTTTCTATGCTTGTGAATCATCAAGATAATGCTTTATGTGATATTTATGTTGTGAAATTCCTTCATGATGTTACTGAAAATTATTATGAGGAGGAACATATGCTTGTAGGAATCGCAATAATATCAAGTTTCCTCTCTATGCATTGAAAGTTTCAAAGTTATGCTTGTTTTGCCTTCCTATGCTAGTTGATTCTTGCTCCCATAAATTGTTTGCTCACAAAATCCCTATTCATAGGAAGTGGGTTAGACTTAAATGTGCTTGTCATGAGATTCATGATGCTCTTTTGCATGTTTCAATTACTATTCCTATGTGAGCATCATTGAAATCATCATGCCTAGCTAAAAGGCATTAAAGAAAATCGCTTGTTGGGAGACAACCCAACACTTTTACTTTCTGTTTTTGTGTGTTCACATGATTAAGCTACTGTATTAATCATGTTTTGTGTCTTTTATTTCAATAAAGTGCCAAGTAAAACCTTTGGGATGACTCACAAGATGAGTAGAATTGATGCTGAACCAAAACAGAAACTTTTGACTCCAGTACAGGAATTTTAATTTTTTACTGGAGCGTGATAATGATCTAATTTTTTTACAAAGTCTTGATATACAAATTCTTCAGGTTGTATTAATTTTTCAGAATTTTTAGAGACATGGAAGTATAGTTACACTATAGATCTTCACAGACTGTTCTGTTTTTGATAGATTCTATTTTGCATGCATAGTTTGCTTGTTTTAGTGTTTCCATAGCTTATATTGAGTGATATAAATTATGGGAATGATAATACAGTAGGTATCATGTGGGAGAAATTATGAATCTTGTCTTGACAGTACCTAAGTGAATGATCTATCTTTATTATACTAACCCTTCTCACGAAGTTCCGTTAAGTTTTGTGTGATTGAAGTTTTCAAGTTTCGGGTGAGACGCCGATATGAGGAGAATAAGGAGTGACAAGAACCTAAGCTTGGGGATGCCCAAAGCACCCCCAAGGTAATATCCAAGGAATACTCAAGCGCCTAAGCTTGGGGATGCCCCGGAAGGCATCCCGTCTTTCGTCTTCAACACTATCAGTATATCTTACTTGGAGCTATATTTTTATTCGTCACATAATATGAGTTTTGCTTGGAGCGTCATTTTATTTTGTTGTTCTCTGTTAGGTGTGATTTATAATCTTGTTTTTCAATAAAAAGTTCCAATAATTGCCTTAGGATGCTTGCATTGCATGTTTGATGTGTGCTGTGTAAAAAAAACAGAAACTTTTGCTGTAGTTTTTGAATTTTCATATTTTACTGGAACGTGGAACATTTCTGAAATTTTTACACAGTATTGTCATATAAATTATTTAGCATGTCCTAAAATTTCATAATTTTTTGAGTTACAGAAGTACACTGTTTTCATAAATTGCTACAGACTGTTCTGTTTGGACAGATTGCTGTCATAGTTTCGTTATTTACTTATCCTATAGTTTCCATCGCATATATTGGTAGATATAAATTGTGGAGATGATAGTAAACAGTAGATGATGTTTGAAAATTATTGTGCAACTTGTCTTGGCAGTACATGAAGTGTTGATTTATTCTTATGTGTACTAACCTATCTCACGAGTTCTTTTCGAGTTTTGTGTGGATGAAGTTTTTGAGAATAGGTGAAACCATGATATGAGAGAATTTAACGAGATACAAAAGCTCAAGCTTGGGGATGCCCAAGGCACCCCAAGTAAATATTTCAAGAAGTGTCAAGCATCTAAGCTTGGGGATGCTACGCATCCCACCTCTCTTCATCAACAATTATCGATTAGCCTAGGTTGAGCCTAAAGTTTTATTCGTTCACATGATGCGTGCTATTCTTGGAGTGCTATTTTTCTTTTGCTTGCTGTTGAATAAAATACTTAAGATCTGAAATTCTTAGATGAGAGAGTCTTCACATAGTTATTTAATTGTTGGCTACTCATTGATCTTCACTTATATCTTTTTGGAGTAGTTTGTCATTCACTCTCGTGCTTCACTTATATCCTATGAGTAAATGGTTGAATGAATTGAATATCATAAATCTGAAATTAAATATGCTTCATATACTTATCCCATGGGGAGTAATGACTTCACACATAATAAGTATAGGTGGTAAAATTTATTGAAAGTTAGCAAACACCGCATTGGTCACTTGAACAATTCATGAAAGAATATTGAAGGAAGAGAGATTCCACATATAAATATACTATCTTGGACATCTCAAATCCTTACCAGTTCTTACCAAGCCGCAGGCGGTGATCGGCAACCGTTGTAGTCAAATCTCTCAAAGCATGGATAGAGCGATTACCAGGAAGAGTCAAACGCACGACGTAGATGTATGTGGAGCTGGGAAGGCTTATAATATGGTAGCAAAAGGGGTCAGCAATAATCAGTTCAGAGATGCAAAGTTGAAAAGACGCTCAACGACGGTACTGTGCTGGTCCTAGGCTAGACCGTGCTAGAGACGCGAGCCTAAAACACCAACAAAATCACGACCTTACACGTAATCAAGGGAAGAGCACACTATGATTTTTTTTCGATTTTTTTTGGCACCTCCTTTTTTTGTGCTTTTTTTTGCTCAGAAAATCACTATAATGGTGAGTGTCTCAAAACTCTTCCCAAGTCGTATAAATAGGATAGGCACAAAAAAATATTGACTATTTTTTTTCAGGAGCGATCCGGGGTTGCGACGACCAAAAAATGCGACAAACATCAGTATGATGGTGAGTGGCTCAAAACGCTCCGGAAAGCCTAAAAATAGGATAGGGGAAAAATATTTTCACCCGCCGAAATTTTGGCCTAGAAAGTGCTCTGAAAAGCGTGCCAGACACCTTTTTTCGAAACCTACTCAGGCAAGGAAACACGAAACCGAAAACAAGAGGATCTCGAAACTAAACCTAATATGTAAAGGACTCGAACTGGTGGTGGATATATGGTTGTATATATGGATACGGATTGATGGCAGATATATGGTGGTATATATGGACTCGGATTAGTGGCGGATATGTGGTGGTATATATGGCAGCGGCGATGATGGTAGCGTGGTGGTGGTATATGGCAGCGGTGAAGAAGATGATGCGGTGGTGGCGTGACAAATTGTGAACACAACTCGAAAATCTAAAGAACTAGACGCTAAGACCAGCAACTTGACACGACGATGCAACCACAAATTCAACAAAGCAAACACCGAACAGATTATGCAAAGGCTCAGATTGGTTCGGATATGATGAACTAACCCTAAATATATTTTTGTGGCTTTTTCGTGGACTATAGGTATTAGAAGCAGATGCGATCTAAACTACGAAAAACTGGTAAAATCTCACCGAGCAACCTGGAAATCTAATACCACTTGATAGAGGCGAAGTTGTCCCTGTCTTTCGATGAGAAGTGGCTATCGTTTATGGTGGAGTCGACTTTGACGATCCGACTACGAACGTGCGAGGACGTCGCGCCTTAGCAATCGCTAAACCAACTCCGAGAGGTTATTGACCACGCCGGAGCACAATCAACCTGACCACGAGGGTCTGTTTCCTGCAAGCAAACGAAGAACAAGCAAGAAACTAAGATTGCAATCTGGATATTGCGAATATAAGAGGAAAGCTTTATTGATGAATGTGGGGTTCTGTGACGCCTTTGTCTGGTCGTGGAATACAAACGAAGAACGCGAAGTTGCAGCTATGGCTAACTTTCAATCTAAACAAACCCAAGTCTAAAACGATGCCCTAAGGGCTGTATATATGGGGGAATAGAGGGGAATTTCGTGGCCCCTTGGAGGAGGGGTCCGAAACCAGCCCTAACTTCGTTTCCCCACATATACGGACTCCAAAAACAGCCTAAAAAGTGGTATTTCGAAATTACATGGGCCTGGCCCAAAAATAAGGTGACGCCGCACCTATATTAGCCTATGGACGAAATTTATGAAGTGGCATCTTGTATATTTCGTCCAAGCCTCCAAGCACTCCTTATGGTGGCTTCAAAGTGCGAAAATCACCACTGGAAAGTCCATTGTTCCTTCCCGCGCGCGCACCTTCTTCTCCATGCTTGATCCTGCTCCAATGGCCATCCTTCTTGTCCATGCTAGGTCCTTCATTCATAAGTAAAACAAAAGTATCTAATTTAGGCAGCATCATATGTTCATAGACATTATAAGGATTTCCAAGAAACGAAAGTACCTGATAATTTAGTTGGCGTGCGCGGGCTCTAGTAACTGGTCCAATATGTGTAGTTAGTAGGGATGTGGGTGTAACATTAGTAGGGATGTCTTCATCATCACCGTTTAGTAATTCCTTCAAAAGGAGCAAATACGACAAACACTTGGAAAAACAAATGTGGTTAGCGTTAGTGCAAAACCAAGCATTCAAGTGGTGAATCACCGCAAAAGTGTTGTCATCATGCATAACATATGGTGTGACAAGGGATTGTGTCATGGCATGTAAGCATACAAATTGAGCACAAGCAATGCTATCATTGAAACAAGGATGCCTAGGTGAGGTAGGGATACCAATATGTGTGACAATATAACAAGCATGTACCTCAAGGTCATAGCACGCATGCACAAAGCAATCAACAAAAGGTCTATGGTATGCATAGGAATCCTTCACAACACCAAGTAATATGAAGTGTCTAAACACATGGGTCAAGCCAAAGTGCAAGGCAATCCAAGCATGTAGTGAAGATAGTGTGGCACTCAACACAATAGAAAGAGCAATTGGTCATCATGTGTGAGTCAATCAAGTCAAGCATGTAGCAAGCAATGTGGCATGACAAATGTGAAGGATGGACATTATTGCAACCAAGCATATGATAAGAGCAAACAATCCACAAGTTGGGTGCAACACACAAGGTATATGGGTCATGAGGCATGGAAAGGTGGCAATCAAGAATGGAAGCAATATCTCTAACATGTGTGCAAGTAAGTGGTCCAACATGACCTATATATGTCATGGTACAAGCAACACAAGTAGGGTGAGCCATAATATCCATGCTCAAGAAGGATGTCACCTCAAAAGCGTGACCTTGTGCGTCCGTCACAATGCCGATGCGCAAGCAAGTGCGATGTAGAATCGCGTCGGTGTAGCATGGCTCGCTCTCAAGAGCTCGAATCGTCAACTCACGTGAAGTGGAAGTTGACATGTCGTCGAAGTATCCTACACAGACACACAACAAAGGAAAGAATCTATGTGCATGGTAGATAAACACATCATCCATCATGATGGTTCTCTTCTCTTGTACATAACAATTAGAAGCAAAAGTGCATGAATAATATGATGCAATAATGGCAACATTCATGGAACATATGGTGCAAAGAAGGAAGGAAAGCATGCTTCACATGGAAGATGTCAAAAGCTCCAATAATATGAGAGAAAGCTATGGGGGCAATCCCATTAGCAGAATTAATAGCATGGTTGCACTCAATACATGGCAAAGCATCGAGCATGAGAGAGGCAACATGTGGAGCCATATGACAACAAGCAATATCAATCATGTGCGAAGCATGTCAATGGTTGTCATCAACCGCATAAAAGGAGCACATCAGTGATGCAACACAAGCAGGCATAGTGATCATGTCGTGCAAACTAGTAGTGCGAAGATGCAACATACTAGAGGAAATCATGGCAATCATGTCATATGAACAAATAGTGTACATAACTAATGCACATGACATATCACGAGCACGAACACAAAGCAAGATCAACGTGTCATCATAGGCATGGGTCAACAAGCAAACATGGCAATAGCAAGTAAATCCTCCACCAAGCTTGCAAATACACATACGAATAAGAGAATCAAGTGACATGTGAGATGCAAGGCATGGGTCACAAATTCATGGCAAAGGCAAAGAAATGAACATATCATGCAAAGTGAACATGGCAAAATGGGCATAATAAGTGTAATGGCAAATAAGCCATAGCCATGCGAGAGCCATGTAGAAGAAATGTGTGAAATATTTGCGCAAAGAGGGTGGGTGGAGGGTAAGCTCTTCATAGTGGCACACGTCTTCGTTGCTCTCTAGAGCTCTTTTCGTCAACTCGTGCGCTTGCGAGGTTGACAAAGAATCATGTGTACCTACACAAGAATGAGGCACACGAAACAAGGTGTGTGCGTGGTAAATGTACACATCATCCATCATGATGTGTATGTGTACGTGAGAGTTAGCACAAGAAAAACAATGCTCAAAGAAATTTGAGGCATGATATATGAATACGTCATCCACCATGCAATAATAGTTATTATGCTCAACATGATTGGGACGTAAATTGTAGCAAGTATGTGGCACAAGCATATCATTCATATCAATGGCGAGCATAGTGTGCACACAATAGTGGGGATCATGCAAAGTGTAGGATGGATGAAAATCTCCTAATGTGTATGAGGAAATTATGGGGGTTTCCTCATGTGCAATAGCGGAAGCATAATATGGAGAATATGGACAACATCCAAAACAATGCATATCCAAAGCATGGTGGTCATGGCATGTCATATGAGAATTATTGCGCAAATAATGCAAAGGAAGCATGGTAATATCATCACAAGAAAAGTAAATGCCAATAACCATGGGCTTGTTGATACGGGGCACGCCCGTGTACGTTGATCTTTCACGAATTGGAGGGGGATTTCACAAAGAACATGAAGAACGCGAGAGGAAATCACAAACTCAAGGACAATCTTCGATTACACATCCACTAGAAACACATGAGTACACGAGACACATGATCCACAATCAACATGAGGATACACGTAACCGGTAGTCTCCTCACTCCAAAGGAGGACGTCTTGAATCCCTTAGGATCTTCCCTTGGAGGGGCCTTGGCATCACTTGAATCTTCTCTCAATGGAAGTCAATCTCCGTGGGAGAAGTAAGTAATGGAGCTAAGCTCAACAAAAAGGTATTTGCTAAACAAAGCTAACCCTAACTCGGGGTTGGAGGAGGAGTTTATATAGTAGTAGGGGTGAAGGGGTAAGAGGAAGAGATACAAGGCCCGAGGCCCACTCGTGCTCGAAGGCAAAGGCCGGATGATCCGGGCCGGGGTCCAGATGATCCGGGCATCTTCCGGATGATCCGGCTTCGGGGTCCATTTCAGCCGGTTCTGTCACTCATTTCCCGGATGATCTGGATGTCGGCCCGGATGATCCAGCTTCATAGAGAGCCTACGGGTATCTGGTGCCCGTTTAGCCGGATGATACGGACCGGGGTCCGGACGATCCGGGCATCTTCCGGATCAGGGTCCGGATGATTCGGCCAAGTGCAGGCCGGCCCTTCTCCTTGCTCCTTCTTCCTCTTGGCCTTGGTCTTGGGGATGCTTCCTTGGTCCTTCGTGGTCGTCTTCCTCGTACCTAAGGAGGCACAGGGTTTAATTGTGAGGTAGCTGTTGGAAATATGCCCTAGAGGCAATAATAAAGTGGTTATTGTTATAATTATATTTCCTTGTTCATTATAATCGTTTATTATCCATGCTATAATTGTATTGATTGGAAACTCAATTGCATGTGTGGATACATAGACAACACTGTGTCGCTAGTATGCCTCTAGTAGACTAGCTTGTTGATCAAAGATGGTCAAGGTTTCCTGGCCATAGACATGAGATGTCATTTGATAACGGGATCACATCATTAGGAGAATGATGTGATGGACAAGACCCAAACTATGAACATAGCATATGATCGTGTCAGTTTATTGCTATTGTTTTCTGCATGTCAAGTATATGTTCCTATGACCATGAAATCATGCAACTCACTAACACCGGAGGAATACCTTGTGTGTATCAAACGTCACAACGTAACTGGGTGACTATAAAGATGCTCTACAGGTATCTCCGAAGGTGTCTATTGAGCTGGCATGGATCGAGACTGGGATTTGTTACTCCATATGACGGAGAGGTATCTCAGGGCCCACTCGGTAATACAACATCACAATAAGCCTTGCAAGCAATGTGACTAAAGTGTTAGCCACGGGATCTTGTATTACGGAACGAGTAAAGAGACTTGCCGGTAACGAGATTGAACTAGGTATAGATATACCGACCATCGAATCTCGGGCAAGTAACATACTGAAGAACAAAGGGAACAGCGTACGGGATTAACTGAATCCTTGTAATAGAGGCGAGGGTCCCGATCTTTCGATGAGATGATAACTATCGATTTGGTGGAGACGACTTTGACGATCCGACTTCGAACGTGCACGACGTTGCGCCTTAGCAATCGCTAAACCATTCTCCAAGAGGTTATTGACCACGCCGGAGCACGATCAACCTGACCACGAAGGTCTATTCCTGCAAGCAATCGAAGAACAAGCAAGAATATGATAATGCAATCTGAATATTGCGAATATAGATGAAGTATTGATAATGGTGGGGTTCCGAAAGCGGTCTTGGTCTGGTCGTTGGACACAAACGAAGTACACGAAGTTGCAATGGCTTACTTTTAACTAAACAAAACCCAAAGGAAAAGCTACTAGATTGATCTACTTATATAGGAGCAAGGTGTGGCGGCCAAGGAGGTGGGAGGACGTCCCAAGGCAGCCTAAAACTAACCCTAGGTCGTACAAGGCCTATGGGCCCAAGTGGAGGTGATGCAACACCTTTGGACTTGTAGTTTGATTCGGATTCTGGTGCAACATCATATTGTTTCGTCAATATCTCCGCGCTACGGACGAATTTGAAGGTGATTCCAATTGGTACGAAAAGCAGATAAAATCTACTTTTCAGCAAAAAAAGAATCACCCAATTCGGAGTCCGTATGAAAAAGTTATTGCTGTTTTGGTACAGGTATGTCTGTGCAGTCCGAATCTGAGTCCAGAACGTGAGAGACTTGGACTCTATCTTCTCTTGGCCAAAAAGTGACGTGAGAGAACTTGTTGAATAGCACCTAATTGTTTCCTCTGACATGAGAGGACCTCTTGAATAGCACCCAACCATTTCCTCTTCTTTTGTCATCACACGTGGTTCATACAAGTGTTCGTCCATCCTGCATTTAGGCATAAAATAAAAATAGGTAAAGTATTTTTGTTCCGGATAACATAAATAAATTATTGCATAACTCTTATAAGAAATCACCTCACAAATATGCATGTATGCAATATTTTTGGTCGTATCCAAGGTAGTCATGTCCTCATCATCCTCCCTTTCTTGAAAACAAAGCCGTCCTCGGCGTTGCTTAGTCTGAAATATGGCTAACAAAAGAGACAAGGTGTACATGTTGTATATGTATATGTCATCTATTTTTCTGGATCTCAGTTGTGGCACATGTGACACATTTATACAAGAGCACACTTCAAATGTCATGAAATATAAAGCCAAAATATTATCACAAGAAGTAGAAGGCATTAAAATATTGCAACTCGGTTTGCATATATAAGTGAAGTCCTTATTCATATCAAAAGATTGACAATGTTCATCATTAAACCATCCCAACATTGGTAAATAAACTTGAATTATTCCAAATTTTGATGCTACAACATGCTTAAATAAGCAAATATGCAACATTGTTGGCACAGAATCATCACCAAAATTGGAGGTCATATCAAAATGATTAAACAATGGCAAAATTATTTTCAAACATATTTGATCCAAATTTGATTTATTTCCTGATTCACATGGTTCTTTCTCATTAACAGTTAATTCAATAGGTGCACTCAAAATTGTTGATATTTGATCACATGGCAAAGTCAAATCATGAACATATTCCTCTAAAATAGGTGGTGTGATCAAAGTAATGGGTAGCTCATCACATGGTACATTGGAATTGACAAGGCATTCATCATACTCATGTGGAGGTGGAAGATCAGTACCTTTGTCATTACCTCTTATGATCAACTCACATGATGTAGGCACTCTCGGTGGTGACGTGTCACATGGTGAAGGTGATGTAGCCCTCACAACAATTGATGTGGTTGTCATACTATGCCTAGTAGTTGAAGGAACAACCGTATCAACTCTTGGAATGTGCACCTTGCGCTCGTTCTCCTTGTGGGCAACACGTTGTTTTATTACCTGTTCAGCTTTGCAAGCAAGACAAAACAAACGATGCATAGAATAACACTTTTCATGAATTAGTATCTCCTGAATATCACGGTTTAATCCTCCCCAAAATCTATCCATAAAATCTTCTTCACTTTCTTCTAATGAGGAATGCAACAAGGTCGTTTGTAAATCGTCATAATATTTCGTTACGGTGTCACTACCTTGTGTTAAATTTTCGAACTTTTTAATCATGTCACGAGTGTAATAAGTAGGAACGAATGTGTGTCTCATGGCAAGTTTTAAATCATCCCAAGTAATATGTATATAATCAGGGTGTAAACGACAATATTCACTCCACCAAACTGAAGCATAACCAGTGAATGAATCAATCGCGACCTTAACTTTTTTATGTTCAGCAAAATTATGAGAAGCAAATATATCATTTATTTCGAACTCCCATTCAATATATAAAGCAGGTCTAAAACGGCCATTAAATGGTGCTATAGAAACATTAACCTGATCATGTGTATTGGAATGTCTTTGCACTTCTCGTGACGGTTGTGGTATTTGCTTAGGTGGTGGCACGTCTCCCACGATTGACGAAGCCCACAAACTGAGAACTCTGGATCCTGTCATGATTAGTAGAAACAAGAAATAAAATCCAAGAATATTGTTCCTATGAACTACTGGGATGTGGTGGTAAGACGCTCACAGTAAAGCAAATATCAATGTCTTACAAATTCTTACCATGCAACAGGTGGTGACCGGCAACCGATGGTGTCAATATCTCCGAAGATTGAGTAAAGCGATTACCAGGTGAACGTATGCATACACGGTGTAGAAATATATGGATCTTGGAAGGCTTAATATATGGTAGCAAAAGATTAGCAATAATCAATTCAGAGATGCAATGTTGAATAAACGCTCAACGACGGTACTGTGCTGGTCCTAGGCTAGACCGTACTAGAGATGCGAGCCTAGAACACTAATGAAGTCACGGCGTAGGACAAATAGCAGCAACGGATGATAGGAATTAGCTCTGGACAGCAAGATATAAGTGAAGATCACAATGGCAGTAAAGACAATGATGATAAATGACCGCCAAGCAGGATATACCGAAACTCTCTCTACAATTTTCCTATGAAAGATAATATGTCAAATTTCTGATATTTGTTCTCAAGAATGCTACTGACTCAAGCTTTCGTATGCAAAAAGAATCACTCAATTCCGAGTTCGTATGAGGAGTCAAATAATTTAGAAACGAACCTGAAAAATAATGACAAACTGTGTTCACGACCTTCGGAGGGCAAAAAGTCCTATTTAGAAGCCGATTTGAAGGTGACGATAATGAACTAGCTTGATGAACTATTCAGATGCGGCTCGTCGATAGCTCGAATTTGAATACTCGTGGAGCCAAAACGGAGTTCGTATGAGGAAGATACGCCTATTTTACTGAACACTATGCAAAACAGATTTCAATCCGAATTCAGATACGAGATTGAGTCTAGATAGATCCGAAATTTGTGTTTTTTTTTCTCTTCTCTCTTTTTTTTCACTGACTTATTTTTGTCTTTTTTTTTTTCTCTCTCTCTCACTTTTTTTTTCTTTTTTTTTCTCTCTCACTTTTTTTTTCAACAAAATCAGATAAGATGCAGATTGGATCAAGCGTAGATGTGAACGACCTCAAGTATGATAATGACAATGACCGAAACAGGCGGTGGAAATTGATGTGGGCAACAACGGAAGGGATGACGGCTGTGTGCTGGTGGTATATGGCAGCAGCGATGAAGATGGTGCGGCGGCGGCGTGACAATCTGTGGACAGAACTCGAAACTCTAAGGCACTAGATGCTAAGACCAGCAACTCGACACGACGATGCAACCGATAATTCAACTATGCAAGCACTGAAAAGAAAATTGCAAAGGCTCAGACTGGCTTGGACAAAGGATGAATAGATCTAACTTTTTTTTGTATGGCTTTTTCTTGGGTAATAGGTAAGAAAAATAAATCTAATCTAGGGATAACGGGAAATTCTCACCGAGCAACCTGAAAACTGATACCACTTGATAGAGGCAACGGTGTCCCGATCTTTCGATGAGATGATAACTATCGATTTGGTGGAGACGACTTTGACGATCCGACTTCGAACGTGCACGACGTTGCGCCTTAGCAATCGCTAAACCATTCTCCAAGAGGTTATTGACCACGCCGGAGCACGATCAACCTGACCACGAAGGTCTATTCCTGCAAGCAATCGAAGAACAAGCAAGAATATGATAATGCAATCTGAATATTGCGAATATAGATGAAGTATTGATAATGGTGGGGTTCCGAAAGCGGTCTTGGTCTGGTCGTTGGACACAAACGAAGTACACGAAGTTGCAATGGCTAACTTTTAACTAAACAAAACCCAAAGGAAAAGCTACTAGATTGATCTACTTATATAGGAGCAAGGGGTGGCGGCCAAGGAGGTGGGAGGACGTCCCAAGGCAGCCTAAAACTAACCCTAGGTCGTACAAGGCCTATGGGCCCAAGTGGAGGTGATGCAACACCTTTGGACTTGTAGTTTGATTCGGATTCTGGTGCAACGTCATATTGTTTCATCAATATCTCCACGCTACGGCCGAATTTGAAGGTGATTCCAATTGTTACGGAAAGTAGATAAAATCTACATTTCAGCAAAAAAAGAATCACCCAATTCGGAGTCCGGATGAAAAAGTTATTGCCGTTTTGGTACAGGTATGTCTGTGCAGTCCGAATCTGAGTCCAGAACGTGAGAGACTTGGACTCTATCTTCTCTTGGCCAAAAAGTGACGTGAGAGAACTTGTTGAATAGCACCTAATTGTTTCCTCTGACATGAGAGGACCTCTTGAATAGCACCCAACCATTTCCTCTTCTTTTGTCATCACACGTGGTTCATACAAGTGTTCGTCCATCCTGCATTTAGGCATAAAATAAAAATAGGTGAAGTATTTTTGTTCCGGATAACATAAATAAATTATTGCATAACTCTTATAAGAAATCACCTCACAAATATGCATGTATGCAATATTTTTGGTCGTATCCAAGGTAGTCATGTCCTCATCACCTTGACATAGAGGTTCAACCGATAAAGATTTTCATAGAATATGTAGGAACCAATATGGGCATCCAGGTCCCGCTATTGGTTATTGACCGTAGAGGTGTATCGGTCATGTCTACATAGTTCTCGAACCCGCAGGGTCTGCACACTTAGCGTTCGGTGACGTTTCGGTAGTATTGAGTTATTTATGGTGGTGACCGAAGGTTGTTCGGAGTCCCGGATGAAATCCCGGACGTCACAAGGAGCCCCGAAATGGTCCGGAGGTAGAGATTGATATATAGGAAGTCCCGTTTTGGCCACCGGAAAAGTTTCGGGTATTTCCGGTAGTGTACCGGGAGTGCCGAAGGGCCATCGGGAGGGGCCACCCACGCCGGGAGGCCACATGGACCTGAGGAGTGTTGCACCTGCCCTTAGTGGGCTGGGCAAACCAGCCCCACAAGGCCCATGTGGCTAGGAAAGGTGGGAAAGGAAAAAAAACCAAGTGGAGAAGGTTTCCAAGTAGGAAGAAGGAATCCTACTAGGAGTAGGATTGGTGGGAGGCTCCACCTCCACCTCCTTCGGCCAAACCCCTAGGGGAAACCCTAGGGAGGCTGCCTCCTCCCCTCCCTCGTATATATACTAGAGGAATAGAGGCCCCAAAGACACAAGTCCACGTGCTAGTTCTCTATTCCCTAGTTCCTCCACAAAATAGATTCTGACGGTGCTTAGGCGAAGCCCTGCCGGAATAGTTCCACCACCACCGCCGCCGCGCCGTCGTGCTGCCAGAGAACTCATCTACCTCTCCGCTCCCTCTTGCTGGATCAAGAAGGCGGAGATCGTCATCGAGCTATACGTGTGCTGAACGCGGAGGTGCCGTCCGTTCGGCGCTAGATCATGATTGGATCGCGGGACGGCTAGCGATTTGGATCGCGGGACGGCTAGCTATTTGGATCGCGAATACGTTCGACTACATCAACCGCGTTTCTTAATGCTTCCCGCTTAGCGATCTACAAGGGTATGTAGATCCACTCCCCCTCTCGTAGATGCTCATCACCATGGATAGATCTTGCGTGTGCGTAGGAAATTTTTTGTTTCCCATGCAACGTTCCCCAACAGTGGCATCATGAGCTAGGTCTATGTGTAGATGAGATCACGAGTAGAACACAAAGGAGTTTGTGGGCGTTGATATTCAGATTGCTTTCTCCCTTGGTCTTTTCTTGATTCAGCGGTATTGTGGGATGAAGCGTCCCGGACCAACATTACTCGTACGCTTACGAGAGACCGGTTCCATCAACTGACATGTAACTCTGTTGCATAAAGATGGCTGGCGGGTGTCTGTTTCTCCCACTTTAGTTGGATCGGATTCGACAAAGGCGGTTGATACGGGGCACGCCCGTGTGCGTAGATCTTTTCACACTTGGAGGGGGAAAAGGGAGAAATCACGAGAGAAAACGCAAACTCATGGACAAACTTCGATCACACATCCACTAAGAACAAGCAAACACACGAGGTAATTAGATCCGCAAACAACGGACGGATACAAGTAACCGGTAGTTCTTCCTCACTCCGGGGGAGGAGGCCTTGAATCTCGTGAGATCTTCCCTCTAGAGGGGCCTTGGCATCACTTGGATCTTCTCCGGTGGAGGGCAACTCCACAAGAGGAGGAAGTAATGGAGCTAGGCTCAACAAAGAGTATTTGCTAAACACAAGCTAACCCTAACACGGAGGTAGAAGAAGGGAATATATAGTCTAGGGGATAAGTGGGGGGTACATGAGCCGTAACTCAATCGGTCTCGCACAGTCGGGGCGGTTGTACCGGAGCTGGGACCGGTTGTACCGGTATTGAGGCATTAAGCGGAACAACCAGGGTAGTACCGGCCTTGAACCGCTTCAAAACAGAAACTTGGCCCGGTCGGAGTGGTGGTTGGGCGGTAGTGGACCGGTTGTACCGGTTGAGCGGTGGTGGACCGGTTGTACCTCAATTCCTGGGCTGTTGCAATTCCCTCTCCTTGTTCTTGGCGTTCCTCTTGCTTCCTTCCTTCCTCTTGGTACCTGAGCACACAAAGGGTCTCTTCTTGAGGTAGGATCCACGTTCCAAGAGTATCACATGGGAATTCACAAAGGAGAGATGTCACCTCGGATTCTAAGGCACATGCGCGGGCTCTCGTCATGGGACCACTTGGAGCTTGAGGTGTTGATGATGGGTCCATGGGGATGTACATGGGATGCTCCGCATCATCTCCCCCCCCTTGTGAGAGATCCGTCCTCGGATCAAGATCTTCATCACCATGGAACGGAGATAGGTCCGTGACGTTGAACGTGTCGCTCACGTTGTACTTGTCACGTGGAATGTCGATCTTGTAGGCATTGTTGTTGTAGCGCTCCACTACCTTGAATGGTCCATCGGCGCTAGGAAGAAGTTTGGACTTGCGCTCGGTGGGGAAACGGTCCTTGCGGAGGTGTAACCACACAAGATCACCGGCCTTGAACACCATGGGGTGCTTGTTGGTGTTGCGCTTGGCGGTGACTCACTCCACTTGACGTTCGATCATGCGCCTTGTATCTTCATGCATTTTCTTGATGTAGCTTGCCCTTGCACTTGCATCCATGTTGACGCGCTCTTGGAGTGGTAGAGGTAGGATGTCCAATGGGGACAACGGATTGAAGCCGTAGACCACTTCGAACGGAGACTTGCCGGTGGTGGAGTGACTTGCGCGATTGTAGGCGTACTCGGCGATGGGGAGGCAATCTTCCCATTCCTTGATGTTCTTCTTGATCAATACACGAAGTAGGGTAGAAAGTGTCCGGTTCGTCACCTCCGTTTGTCCATCGGTTTGAGGGTGATATGCCGAAGAGAATAGAAGCTTGATTCCGAGCTTGGCGCATAGGGTCTTCCAAAAGTAGCTCAAGAATTTGACGTCGCGATCCGAGACAATGGTCTTTGGAACGCCATGTAGTCGCAAGATGTCCCTACAAAACAAATTTGCAATATGTCAAGCATCGTCTATCTTGTGACATGGAATGAAATGAGCCATCTTGGAAAAGCGATCCACAACTACAAAAACGGAGTCATGGCCATTTTTAGTTCGTGGCAAGCCAAGCACAAAATCCATACTAATGTCTTCCCAAGGTTGGAAAGGTATATGTAGAGGCATATAAAGACCATGGGATTGAGCTTTGGACTTAGCTTTGCGGCATGTCGAGCATCGGTTGGTGAAGCGTGCAACATCACGAAACATCTTGGGCCAAAAGTACTTGTTGGATAGTGTGGCATACATCTTGTCGCGTCCAAAGTGACCCATAAGTCCTCCACCGTGAGCCTCTTGCAAAAGCAACAAACGAAGAGAAGACTCGGGTATACACAATTTGTTAGCACGCATAAGATATCCATCTTTCATATAATATTTCTCCCAACAAGTTTTCACTTGGCACTTGGCGTAAGGATTAGCAAAATAGGCATCATGCGCATACAAGTCTTTGATGTGCTCAAAACCAACAACATTCAATTCAAGTTGAGTAACTAGCATGCATTTGTGGGAAAGAGCATCCGCCACAACGTTTTCCTTACCCTTAATGTATTTGATGACATAAGGGAAGGACTCAATAAATTCACTCCATTTAGCATGCCGTTTGTTCAACTTAGTTTGACCCTTTAAGTACTTAAGCGTTTCATGGTCGGTATGAATAACAAACTCATGAGGGCGCAAATAATGTTCCCACACATGCAAAACTCTCACCAAAGCATACAATTCTTTGTCATAGATGGGGTAGTTAAGTTGAGCGCCGGATAGTTTCTCGCTAAAGTACGCGATAGGACGCTTCTCTTGCATAAGCACACCACCTATTCCACTACCACTAGCATCACAATGCACTTCAAATGTTTTATCAAAGTTGGGCAAAGCAAGCAAAGGTGCATGAGTGAGCAAATTTTGAAGTTCATGGAAAGCGGTGTCTTGTGAAGGGCCCCAAATAAATGGTGCATTTTTCTTGCTCAAAGCATGGAGAGGTGATGCAATAGTGCTAAAGTCCTTGACAAAACGGCGATAGAAACCGGCTAGTCCTAGGAAGCTACGCACTTGTTGCAAGTTCGTTGGTGTGGGCCAAGTTTTAATAGCATCAATCTTAGTTTCATCTACGTGAACGCCCTTAGAAGATACTACAAAACCTAGGAAAACGACCTTCTCAACACCAAAAGTGCATTTCTCCATGTTTGCATAGAGTTGTTCTTTCCGAAGGATTTGCAAAACATCACGAACATGTGTAGCATGCTCCTCAAGAGACTTGCCAAAGACAAGAATGTCATCAAAGTAGACCACAACACAATATCCAATGAGTGGTCGCAACACATAATGCATAGCACGCATAAAAGTACCCGGTGCTTCAGATAAGCCCATGGGCATAACCAACCATTCATAGAGACCAAATTTTGTCTTAAAAGCAGTTTTCCACTCGTCACCCTCTTGTATGCGGATTTGGTAGTAACCACTTTTTAAGTCAATTTTAGAAAACTTTTTAAGCCCATGACAAGTAGTCTTAGGGATCATTGCTTCCGGAAAACTTTGGCATTGTGAACTTGAGCTTGCCAAAGCGTTGTTCATCATTGTGGTTGTGATGCCGAAATCCTTGTCTTGGAGGTGGATCTTCATTGTCATTGCCTTGAGCGTGTTGACATTGATCTTGTCCTAGCTCATCTTCATGGTTGGGTTCAACACGATGATCTTGAGGACGGCGACGAGGTGGACGCACTCGGTTGCGCCTTTCTTGGAGCTCCTCTTGGTGATGGGCTTCTTCTTGTCGTTGTCGGCGAAGTTCTTCTTGTTGTGCTTGGTGAAGTGCTTCTTGCTCGTGATGAGCTTGGCGGTTGCGCTCCTCCAAGGCACGAGTAGCTTCTTGCAAAGCGCGATGTGCCTCAAGCGCTCGTTCATGACGACGATGTTGTTCTTCTTCTTGACGTCGTTGTTCTTGCTCCCACGCATCTTGCTCTTGTTGGCGGTGACGTTCTCGAGCGCAGGCGCGATCTTGAAGTCCATTGCCATGGAATGGATTGTCTTGACGGTGACGACCTTGTGGAGAACTTGAGCCGGAGTGTTCATCTTGGAGATGAACACGTGCTCGCCGGGGGCTTGCGTCGGAAGAGTACTCCGATGAGTGTCGGCTTGAGCGCCGCCTTGACGTAGTCGAAGTAGAGGGAGCGCGGTTGACCATCAAGGACCGAAGTTCCACCATTTGGCTTGATAGCTTGGTGTCGAAGTAGTCCCGTGTGCGCGCCTCGGATTCACGCAAGTCGGTGGCGAGGTTGTCGATGCGGTCATTCAAGGCATGTTGCGCTTGAGTAATTGCCTTGTTTGCACCGAAGAAGTGTAACTTGGTGACGTGGGTGGTCGCGTCGTCGTCGTGCTCCTCGAATGTCGGGTTCGACATGATGTTCCTATCCATAGCACTTAACAAGATATAAGTGGAAGAGTGAGAAGACAATACCAATTACCGTTCCAAAAGTTGAGAGTGGATCAAGTTCACTCAATGTGCAAGCATGAAAGTAGTAGAATTGGTACCGAAGAATGTCCCTCTCACACCTACACAAATAATGCTTATGGAGTAGCTTGGTGGGGATGGTGGCACAAAAATTCAAGCAATTCGAGAATAAGATTCAATCAAGTTGAGATAGATTCGCAAATTTCGCAAGTGAGACAATGTAGATCAATAACAATGAGTATACATGGAAACACACACGTATAGGAAAGTGGTATTGTAACACCGAAAAATGAGCGCAAAATGTGGAAGCCACGGTAAGCTCAAGGTGCACAATAGTAGAGAGACGGAAGCACGATTGCTCCAATGGGCACTATACGCACTTGTGCACACCCTACTATGAACCAAAAGTGTCGTCTACCTATTCCCGACTTGCTATGTGTATGCGGCACGTGTCACTCGCTCAAGTGATCCAAGATGATCAAGTATGCTATGCGAATCTTGTGATGCTATTGCTCTTTTGCTCTTGCTTAAAAGCTTTGCTTCTCTTTTCTTTTGCAATGATGTTTTGTATGGTCACAATGCGGGACGTCCACACCAATGTAGCAATGATGTATGCGGGTACTATTGTAACACAAAAGAAGATACGATGATAAATGCACGCTATTTGTAGCTATGCGGAGTATGTATCACTACAGTGCACAAGTAGCGTAGCCCGGCAATACTCAATGGCTAGTCTCGATAGGTAAGTAACGCAAATAGGATCGGGTTAACAATGCAATGGCAAGGGTATATGTCAAGAGTGTTGTCGCGGTTACCATCCTTGCTTACGGTTGGTGTCAATGAAGATGTGGTAGGCGACGAATCGGGGCGATGATGAGCAGCGGCGTTGTCGAAGAAGAACCATTCCTAATTAGCCGAAACACCTTAGGAAACGGAAACCGCAACTCAAAATCTCAAAGAAAAATTTGATGAAGTCAAATGGTGGTAAAACCAAGATGAGGGTCTCGGGCACGTCGATAGCTTCAAAACGAGCCAAAGAACACTCAAATCGGAGTTCGGGAGCGAAAGTTATGGTCAAAACTGCGAATCAGCCGATGCTGAAACTGGGAGGGGCGGTTGTACCGCTCCTGGAGCGACCTGGGGAATTAGCGGTTGTACCGCTTGGCTGGGCGGTTGTACCGCTCCTGGGTGGAACTGCAGGTTCGAATCCGCGGAATAGAAGAAAAATTCGGTCGATTTTGCGGAAGAAAATGATGGGAATGAAAGGGCAAATGATACGGATAATTGGGCCCGATCTTTCACCGCAAGAACCACCTGATAGTAAATCTTCTAATCACGGGAGCAATCCACGCAACCTGAAGAAGAGGAACGAATCCAGCTAGCAACGTGATGAAGATCACCACGCCTCAAAACCAAAGCACGATAATCCTTGATGAAAACAAGAACCCTCGCAGCAATCTTTATTCGATAAACGGCATCGCCGTCCCCGGAGGGATGCTTCACCAAGAGACACACACGATAGTGTTTAAAACCTAAAACTTCTGAACTCCCCTAACTAACCCTAGCCGATGGGTATTTATAGTCTAAGAAAATAACGAAGAGGTACACGGGCTGCAAAGCCCAAAATCTGCGCGCAGGCAGCGCGGTACTACCGCTTATGGCAAGCGGTACTACCGCTTCAAGCGGTACTACCGCTTATGGGAATGGTACTACCGCTCGGATGTCCAGTACCGATTTTGTAAGCGGCAGTAGGACGGTAGTAAGCGGCCGGTAGTACCGTATAGCGGTACTACCGCTTATGTAAGCGGTACTACCGCCTAGTTTGGTGGAGTCCTGAAAGTGGGCTTCACCTCCTCTGTCGTGCCCGTATCATCCTCCCCCCCTTCAAAACGCGTTGTCCGCAACGCGTGAGGGTCTGCTCGAAAAGGTGGCGGGATATCAACAATAGCTCTGGGGCCTTGACTGGAATCTGCACTTGGCGCCTCCTTTCTTCTCCACATGAGCTTGGACTTCGGCACCACCACCTTCTTCTTTGCAACTATTGATGGAGCCCGTTGTTGCTGAACACGAACCGTCTTTGGACGACCCTGCAAAAGATGAGTAATGCCTGGGCCACACAACTGACGAACATGTCCATCCTTGCCTTTGTGCATCCGCACTGCTGCTCCAACAAAACGCCTCACAGGTGTAGTAACAAAACTGCGCTTGTCGCCCCGCGGCACCACATGCACTGGGACATGATCAGCACAACTATCATCGGTCTGGACACCTGTGTCAACACAAAATAGGTTTGTAACATATGCTGCAACATCCTTCCTCTCATCAGTAAGAGGTTGTACTTCAACTGGCTTGGCACTAACAAGAACAACTGGCTTGTCATCTACAGGCATAGCTGAAGCAATATCATCAGTAACGCGCCGTGCATCAGGCTCCTCGCACTGCACCTTAGCTAACCTTGGCGGCTTAGCTTTGCGCAACTCCTCCTTGTGTACCACCAACTCCACATCAGACTTTATTTGATCATTCTGCATAGGTTTCAAAGTCCGTTGTTTGCCATCATGCACAAAAGAATATGTATTTGCTCTCCCCGCATGTGTAACATTGCGATCATACTGCCATGGACGTCCAAGTAACAGCCCACATACCTCCAATGGCAACACATCACACTCTACCTCATCAACATAGTCACCTACTGTAAATGGCACACGCACCTTATGGGTAACTTTCAGCATACCGCAGCTATTCAACCACTGTATATGCTTAGGTTCAGGAATACGCCATGTGGATAACCCCAATGATGCCACCATTGCCTTGCTTATGCCATTAGTACAGCTACCACCATCAATCAACAACTTGCATGCTTTGCCTTTAATCATACACTGAGTCTGAAATAAACTCCACCGCTGACCCTTGTCAACTGGTTTGCAAGCGTCATCATGTACCCTCTTGAGTTGCATATTCAGCCCACTCAATGGTTCTGCTTCCTCCACTGTAACTTTAGTGCACACAACAACCTTGTCAACAGCAGGTGTCATCTCGTCAGAAATTGGTACAACTGCCTTGCTGACCGTTTGCACTGGAACAACCTTCTTGTCCTCCGTTGCATGAGACGGAATCGACAGCGCTGGAACTTGCTTGGGTAATAATGGTGGCTGCTTGAAAACATCACCCAACAGCTGCATACCCCTGGGCGACTGCTTGATTGCCTTCACGGCCTTGGTACAAGATACCTTACGACGAGAAGACATAAAACAACCACGCAAAAAATTACTGAAATCATACCAAGTTGCATCTATAATATCCTTCTCACACATCTCTTCATCCCACCAACGAGCTACCTCCTCATCCACACGTCGCAGGGCAAGAACCAAACGTGTAGAATCGTCCAAATGCTCGTATGTGTTACATCTGTAGAAACCCTCTAGCATAAGATGTTCCCACGATGCATATTCAGCATCCGTGGATAAGTAGTTCAGCCGCCACTTGATTTTATGACATGCCACACCGTACAAGATGTCTAGATAGTCATTGAATACATCACCAGACTTCTCCCCAGAAAGACACCGATTGCCATAAAAATCTCCCGAAAAAGTTTTGAAAAATCTGGCCATATCTTGTATTTTCACGGAAGTCACAGAAGCGGTACTACCGCGATGGAAACGGTACTACCGTTGGACACGGTACTACCGCGCAGGCAGCGCGGTACTACCGCCCTGATGATCGGATCTTGATCCTCCTACTGGCGCTGCTGCCAAACTGGAATCCTGCCGCGCGGCAGAGAAGAATCTGCAGCGCGTTTTCCTTCCTTCCTGCAACCTCTAGTAGCCTCCTCGCAAATCAATGCGACGGAACCAATCTGCACAAACACAGCAGCAATCTGCAGCCTCTATGCACAATCACCTCCAAGCAAATCAATCTGCACAAGAGCCTCCAAGCAAACTCTTCCCAGTCAACCGATCTAGATGAGAGCGATCAACAAAACCTCGCGGTGATCAACCTGAAAATCTGATACCAAATGATACGGATAATTGGGCCCGATCTTTCACCGCAAGAACCACCTGATAGTAAATCTTCTAATCACGGGAGCAATCCACGCAACCTGAAGAAGAGGAACGAATCCAGCCAGCAACGTGATGAAGATCACCACGCCTCAAAACCAAAGCACGATAATCCTTGATGAAAACAAGAACCCTCGCAGCAATCTTTATTCGATAAACGGCATCGCCGTCCCCGGAGGGATGCTTCACCAAGAGACACACACGATAGTGTTTAAAACCTAAAACTTCTGAACTCCCCTAACTAACCCTAGCCGACGGGTATTTATAGTCTAAGAAAATAACGAAGAGGTACACGGGCTGCAAAGCCCAAAATCTGCGCGCAGGCAGCGCGGTACTATCGCTTATGGCAAGCGGTACTACCGCTTATGGGAATGGTACTACCGCTCGGATGTCCAGTACCGATTTTGTAAGCGGCGGTAGGACGGTAGTAAGCGGCCTGTAGTACCGTATAGCGGTACTACCGCTTATGTAAGCGGTACTACCGCCTAGTTTGGTGGAGTCCTGAAAGTGGGCTTCACCTCCTCTGTCGTGCCCGTATCAGCAAAGCTAGATCCACTTGTCCACAACGAGATCCACGGATCACAATCAACAAAATCTACTCAAATCCAACAAATCCAAGAAATTTTTGGTATGTCTATTTTTGTGGGGATTTTCGAAATTAGGTCAAATCAAAGCAAAAATTGGCTAGAAAATGGAGGGGAAGAGTCCAAGATGTGAATCAACGTGGCTCATGATACCAATATGATACGGGGCACGCCCGTGTGCGTAGATCTTTTCACACTTGGAGGGGGAAAAGGGAGAAATCACGAGAGAAAACGCAAACTCATGGACAAACTTCGATCACACATCCACTAAGAACAAGCAAACACACGAGGTAATTAGATCCACAAACAACGGACGGATACAAGTAACCGGTAGTTCTTCCTCACTCCGGGGGAGGAGGCCTTGAATCTCGTGAGATCTTCCCTCTAGAGGGGCCTTGGCATCACTTGGATCTTCTCCGGTGGAGGGCAACTCCACAAGAGGAGGAAGTAATGGAGCTAGGCTCAACAAAGAGTATTTGCTAAACACAAGCTAACCCTAACACGGAGGTAGAAGAAGGGAATATATAGTCTAGGGGATAAGTGGGGGGTACATGAGTCGTAACTCAATCGGTCTCGCACAGTCGGGGCGGTTGTACCGGAGCTGGGACCGGTTGTACCGGTATTGAGGCATTAAGCGGAACAACCGGGGTAGTACCAGCCTTGAACCGCTTCAAAACAGAAACTTGGCCCGGTCGGAGCGGTGGTTGGGCGGTAGTGGACCGGTTGTATCGGTTGAGCGGTGGTTGACCGGTGGTGGACCGGTTGTACCTCAATTTTTGGGCTGTTGCAATTTCCTCTCCTTGTTCTTGGCGTTCCTCTTGCTTCCTTCCTTCCTCTTGGTACCTGAGCACACAAAGGGTCTCTTCTTGAGGTAGGATCCACGTTCCAAGAGTATCACATGGGAATTCACAAAGGAGAGATGTCACCTCGGATTCTAAGGCACGTGCGCGGGCTCTCGTCATGGGACCACTTGGAGCTTGAGGTGTTGATGATGGGTCCATGGGGATGTACATGGGATGCTCCGCATCAGCGGTCCTTGAGAAGGTTGAATAGCAATTTGTGTATCACTGTTGTGGTTTTTGCGTAGGTAAGAATTGTTCTTGCTAGATACCCGTAGCAGCCACGTAAAACATGCAACAACAATTAGAGGACATCTAACTTGTTTTTGCAGGGTATGTTGTGATGTGATATGGCCAATTACATGATGAGATATATTTGATGTATGAGATGATCATGTTTTGTATTGAATATCACGACTTGCATGTCGATGAGTACGGCAACCGGCAGGAGCCATAGGGTTGTCTTTAATTGATTTTCGCCATTTTGCTTTACTTTATCGCTATGAGTTAGCAATAGTCGTAGAAGCAATAGTTGGCGCGACAACCTCATGGCGACACGTTGATGGAGATCAAGATGATGGAGATCATGGTGTCATGCCGGTGACGATGGAGATCATGCCAGTGCTTTGGAGATGGAGATCAAAAGCACAAGTTCATGGCCATATCATGTCACTTATGATTTGCATGTGATGTTAATCCTTTTATGCATCTTATTTTGCTTAGGAAGACGGTAGCATTATAAGGCGATCCCTCACTGAAATTTCAAGATAAATCTGTGTTCTCCCCGAGTGTGCACCATTGTGAAAGTTCGTCGTTTCGAGACACCACGTGATGATCGGGTGTGATAGACTCTACGTTCGCATACAACGGGTGCAAGCCAGTGTTGCACGTGCGGAACACTCGGGTTAAACTTGATGAGCCTAGCATGTACAGACATGGCCTCGGAACACAAGAGACCGAAAGGTCGAACATGAGTCATATAGTAGATATGATCAACATGAAGATGTTCACCATTGAAACCACCTCATCTCACGTGATGATCGGACTTGAGTTGGTGAATTTGGATCATGTGACACTCGAATGAACGGAGGGATGTCAATTTGAGTGGGAGTTTTTAAGTAATATGATTAACTAAACTCATTATCTTGAACAATAGTCTAAGTTGTCTTTGCAAAATTTATGTTGTAGATCAATGGCTCGCGCAATAGCACCCCTGAATTTTAATGCGTTCCTAGAGAAAGCTAAGTTGAAAGATGATGGAAGTAACTTTGTGAACTGGGCCCGTAATCTAAGGATTATCCCCAAAAGGCTTATGTCCTTGATGCACCGCTTGGTGAACCACCCGCTCCAGTAGAGTCTCCAGACGTTGCGAACGCCTGGCAGGCACGTTCTGATGATTACTCAATGGTTCTATGTGCAATGTTGTATGGCTTAGAACCGGGACTTCAAAGACGTTTTGAACGTCATGGAGCATATGATATGTTCCAGGAGTCGAAGTTTATCTTTCAGAAGAATGCCCGGATCGAGAGGTATGAGACCTTCGATAAGTTCTATGCTTGCAAGATGGAGGAGAACGGGTCTGTCAGTGAACACATACTCAAAATGTCTGGGTATTCCACCCGTCTGGCTGAATTGTGGATGCCCCTTCCGACAGAGGTGATCACTGACAGAGTTCTTCAATCATTGCCACCTAGCTACAAGAGCTTCGGGTTGAACTATAACATGCACGGGATGAACAAGTCAGTCGCCGAGTTGTTTGCGATGTTGAAAGTCGCTGAGTCTGAGATTCAGAAGGAGCATCAAGTGTTGATGGTCAATAAAACCACTAGTTTCAAGAAGAATGGCAAGGGTAAGAAGGGTAACTCCAAGAAGAGTGGCAAAGCAGTTGCCCCTCCCGTGAAGAAACCCAAGGCTGGACCCAAGCTAGAAACTGAGTGCTTTCATTGCAAGGGAACTGGTCACTGGAAGCGGAACAACCCCAAGTATCTGGCTGACAAGAAGGCGGCCAACACCAAACAAGGTATATATGATATACATGTTATTGATGTGTACCTTACCAACTCTCGTTGTAGTGCCTGGGTATTTGATACCGGTTCGGTTGCTCACATTTGCAACTCAAAACAGGAACTGCGGAATAGACGGAGGCTGGCAAAGGACGAAGTGACGATGCGCGTGGGAAATGGTTCCAAGGTTGATGATCGCCGTCGGCACGCTCGCTCTTCGATTACCATCGGGATTAGTGATGAACCTGAATAATTATTATTTAGTGCCTGCGTTAAGCATGAACATTATATCTGGATCTTGTTTATTGCGAGACGGTTACTCATCTAAATCAGAGAATAATGGTTGTTCTATTTATATGAGTAATATCTTTTATGGTCATGCACCCAATGTGAGGGGTTTATTCTTATTGAATCTCGATAGTGATGATACACATGTTCATAACATTGATGCCAAAAGATGTAGAGTTGATAATGATAGTACCACTTTCCTGTGGCAGTGCCGTTTAGGTCATATTGGTGTAAAACGCATGAAGAAGCTCCATGCTGATGGACTTTTGGAGTCACTTGATTTTGAATCACTTGACACATGTGAACCATGCCTCATGGGCAAGATGACTAAGACCCCGTTCTCTGGAACAATGGAACGGGCAGGTGACTTGGTGGAAATCATACATACTGATGTGTGCGGTCAGATGAGCATTGAGGCGCGCGGTGGATATCGTTATTTTCTCACCTTCACTGATGACTTAAGTAGATATGGGTATATTTACTTAATGAAACACAAGTTTGAAACGTTTGAAAAGTTCAAGCAATTTCAGATTGAAGTTGAGAATCATCGTAACAAGAAGATTAAATTCCTACGATCTGATCGAGGAGGAGAATATATGAGTTATGAGTTTGGTAGTCACTTAAGACAGTGTGGAATTGTTTCACAATTGACACCGCCTGGAACACCACAGCGTAATGGTGCGTCCGAACGTCGTAATCGAACCTTATTGGATATGGTGCGATCTATGATGTCTCTTGCCGATTTGCCACTATCGTTTTGGGGTTATGCATTAGAGACAGCTGCATTCACTTGAAATAGGGCACCATCGAAATCCGTTGAGACGATTGTGGGATCACTAGAAGAGTGTCTAGAGGGGGGGTGAATAGACTACTAGCAGTATTTTAAAGCCTAACCTTTTCCCAAGTTAATTGGTTGGCAGATTTTAACAATCATAGCAAGTCAAGCACAGCCTACACATGCATGTCTACGAGTATAGCAGCGGAAAGTAAAGACATTGCACATGAAGTAAAGAGTTGAGATAGGAAGATCAAACACAATTGGAGACGCAAGGATTTTTCCCGTGGTTCCGATAGGTGGTGCTATCGTATGTCCACGTTTATGGAGTCTTCAACCCACGGAGGGTAACGGTCACGAGAGTCCACGGAGGGCTCCACCCATAAGGGTCCACGAAGTAGCAACCTTGACTATTCCATAACGGCTTCTGTCCATGAAGGACTAGCCTCACTATGGGTAGATCTTCACGAAGTAGGCGATCTCCTTGCCCTTACAAACTTCTTGGTTCAACTCCACAACACGAAGTAGGAGGCTCCCAAGCGACACCTAACCAATCTAGGAGGCACCACCCTCCAAAAGGTAATAGGCTTGGTATTGTCGATGAACTCCTTGCTCTTGTGCTTCAAGATGATAGACTCCTCAACACACAATCACTCTCTCGCAGATTTGGCTTGGTGGAAGAGATGGGATTGGTGGAACGCAACTTGGGGAGGCTAGAGATCAAGATTCATATGGTTGGAATGGAATGGCATGATCTCAACACATGATTAGGTGGCTCTCTCTCAGAAAATGAGATGGGGCAAGTATGGAATAGTTCTGAGTGCTTCTCTTTCGAGTGGGTGGTGGTGAAGGGGTATATATAGGCATCTTCAAAAATCCAACCGTTACACCTAAAGTGACCAACTCGGTGACACCGATGTGTGAATCTCGGTGGTACCGAAGTGACCAAAAGGTGACAACTTTTGAATCTCGGTGAGACCGATATATAAAACTCGGTTGCACCGATAAGGTAACCAACGGTCAGATTGCCAAAATCGGTGACGCCGATTCAACAAACTCGGTCAGACCGATTTTGTAAAATTGGGTAACAGAAAGTTGGCAAGCTGAACTCGGTGGCACCAAAGCAGAATCGGTTGCCCGAAAGGTTAGGGTTTGGCTTAGGTCTGTCTGAGTATGGGAATCGGTGGCACCGAGTGGAAAGTGTTGGTTGCACCAATTTTGGATATTTGACTTTGGACAGACTTTTGTGGAAGAGCTTGTGGGTGTTTTTGGTGACTATCACTTGTGCACGTATGAGCATTTTGTTCACCAACAATACCTTACCCCCTTTTAATAGTATTGGCTTTCCTATGGACTCAAAGTGATTTCTCACAAAGTAAAATGTAGAGTCCTCTTGCTTGAAGCTTTGCCAATCCATTTCCTTGCATCTTGGGGTATCTCCACACAACCCTTTTTGCCAACCCAACTCTCCATGGACTTTTATCTGAAATACACTAGGTAAAAGTATTAGTCCAAGAGACAATGTATGTTGTCATGAATTATCAAAACCACCAAGGGAGCATGTTGTGCTTTCAATCTCCCCCTTTTTGGTAATTGATGAAAACATACAATCAAAGCTTCAAATAAAGATATGCATGTATATAATGAAGACTTTGAGAGACACTTGACTTAGACTTGCTCCCCCTAAATGTGTGCAATCCCTTTAAAGGACAGTTGCCTTGGAATGCATGGGCACACATATAGTAGAAGGGATATAATGAGTCATGTGTATCTTGGCCATATGCATCAAATGTATAGAAATGAGGTGTATCCTTGTTCAAGACTTCACTCTTGCAAACAATATGTGCAAGAAGCAAGAGATCATCTTGATCAAAGATATGATGCATATACTTACCTTGAGTTCTTGAGCATTCTTGTAGTAGAAATACACTTGAGAAAACAATGTTAGGAAACACAAGAGTATTCTACTAATCGAAGGCAATAGAACTCAAAAGTACCAAGATATGGAGAACATATAGAAGATAGTATTGCTTAAGATTGATATGTCTCCAAAATCATTTAGAGTTTTCTCCCCTTAGATATGAAAATAGTAGATCATCCTCTCCCCCTGAATCTTAGCATGGAGATATTGGGATTGGATAGGGTGAGAAAAGTCTAAGATGAGTATATTTTTCTCCAAACACATTTTTCTCCCCCTACTTTGGTATTCTCCCCTTGTCTATATAAGTATAAACTTTGATGTCTCCTCTCCCCCTTGATTATATCTCCCCCTTTGCATAAGCATGTATCTCCCCCTTTAGCATTGAAGCTTTGGTATTTCTCCCCCTTTGGCATTAATTTCCAAAAAGGTCATACACAGGGTTAGATACATGGATCATTGATTAAGAAGGGATCCTTGAGAACAAGGGTCATTGAATGTAGGGTTCACAGAAATGAGAATTGAGGGAATCATGGAAAATAATTTCTCTCCCTTTGTCTAAGCTGATGGCTTGTAAGACTTCTCCTCCTTTGAGTTAGGGATCCTTGAATACAGTTTCTCCCCCTAATTTTTTTATTGATAAGAAGGGATCATCGAAGAAACAAGGACATCACTTATGAAAGAAACACAGATTTGCAATTATGAACACAAATAAGAAAAGAAATCAAATCGGTGGCTCCGAGACAAATAAATCGGTGGTACCGAGATTATGTTGTGCAACTCATCTGCTACTTCGGTAGAACTGGGTTATTTGTATCGGCGGCTCCGAGGCTAAAACAGAAACTTGGCAAAGTTTGGAAACTTGCAAATGAATTCAGATTTTTTTTAACAAAGTGTCAAAAGAGAGATTTTCAAAAGAAAATGCAAATGTTTTTACAAAAGGATATCAACTAGAGAAGATTTGAGTGGTTCCAAGAAATCTTGCAAATAGAGAATGAACCAACTCAAAATACTTAACTAGATGATGGGTGGTGACTAGGTCACCTATATTAGAGTATATTGACTTAGGAGTCAAGCAAGAGTACTTGATCATAGGTCATACTCAACGTTAAGCTCAAAATGGGGTTACCATTTTTCGATTAAGCATTTAATGTCTTCATATCACTTGAGTTGCTTTAGCTCATGTCTTGGAGTGAAGCCTTTTCAAGGATATGAGTACATACCTTTGAGTGATGTTGATGACGTAGCTTGTAGGTGAACTTGTTGAGGATGCTCGAGGTTGATGAAGGTCATCTTGAGTTGGGAGCAATCCTTCTCGTTTTAGTACACTTGTCACCTACATAGGTTAGTCAAGCAAGGAAAAACAATATGTATCCATTTGACATGATACCAATTGAGATTTAGCAAATATGATCACATCAAGTATATGTCAAGGATATGATTAAGTTGTCTTCTTCCTTCCATCATCAAGAGGGGTTGTGGATACTTGGTAATGACAAGATTGTTTATGATTGGAGTTGATGACAATCTTGTGGAATGAAGTTCTTCCAAGTACCTACAAAATGTTAGATGCAATACAAGGGAGCATAGAATTCCATGGCATAAGATAACATGTCACAAGATCATGGAAATATCAAGAAAGCTCATGCCCTTGCATGCAACCGAGTGAGTCTAGCTCAAGTTTGAAGCATCAATGATGTTCAACTCACTCCTCAAGTAACAAAACGTTTTCTCATCAAGTGGCTTAGTAAAGATATCAGCCAATTGCTTGTTAGTACGGACATGCTTAAGATTAATATCTCCTTTGGCAACATGATCACGAATGAAATGATGTGTAACTTGAATATGTTTAGTTCGAGAATGTTGCACAGGATTATGACCAATTTTAATAGCACTTTCATTGTCACAAAGTAATGGAACATTTTTAACATGGATTCCATAATCCTTAAGCGTTTGTGTCATCCATAGTAATTGTGCACAACAAGATCCAGCAACAATATACTCAGCTTCGGCAGTAGATAAAGATACCGAGTTTTGTTTCTTGGAGGACCAAGATACAAGAGATCTACCCAAAAATTGACATGTACCAGAGGTGGATTTTCTATCAACCTTGTGTCCGGCATAGTCCGAATCAGAATAGACAACAAGGTTAAAGGAAGATCCCTTGGGATACCAAATGCCAAAGTTTGGTGTTTGTATCAAATATCTCACAATACGTTTCACGGCCAAAAGATGACACTCTTTAGGTGCGGCTTGATATCTAGCACACATGCAAACACTAAGCATAATATCGGGACGGGAGGCACATAGATATAGCAATGAACCAATCATAGATCGATAAACCTTTTGATCAACCGGTTCGTCCTCCTTGGTAAGATCAACATGTCCACTAGTAGGCATAGGAGTTTTCATACCTTTGCACTCCTGCATGTTGAATCTGTTGATCAAGTCCTTGGTATACTTAGTTTGAGAGATGAAAGTTCCTTCTCTCGTTTGCTTGATTTGCAAACCAAGAAAGAATTTCAGCTCACACATCATGGACATCTCATACTTCTCGGACATCAACCTTCCAAATCTTTCACTAAATTGTGGGTTAGTAGATCCAAAGATAATATCATCCACATAGATTTGGCACACAAATAATTCACCATTAACTCTCTTAGTGAATAAGGTTGCGTCAATTTTACCAATTTCAAAACCTTTTTCAATGAGAAACTTCGTTAAGCATTTGTACCAGGCACGAGGGGCTTGCTTAAGACCATAAAGTGCTTTACGAAGCTTGTAGACATGATTAGGTTGCTTAGGATTCACAAAACCAGGTGGTTGCTTAACATAGACTTCTTCTTCAATCTCACCATTTAAAAATGCACTTTTAATATCCATTTGATAAAGCGTGATATCATGGTGATTGGCATAAGCAAGAAGAATACGAATAGCTTCAAGTCTAGCGCCGGGGGTATAGGTCTCACCGTAGTCCATACCTTCGACTTGCGTATATCCTTGGGCTACGAGACGTGCCTTGTTGCGTACGACTTGACCGTCTTCGTCTTGCTTGTTCCGAAACACCCATTTGGTTCCGATGATGTTGTGCTCATCATCGGGCTTCTCCACGAGTGTCCACACTTCGTTCCTCTCGAAGTTGTGAAGCTCTTCATGCATTGCGTTCACCCAATCCGGGTCTTCAAGAGCTTGTTCTACCTTCAAGGGTTCAATGCTAGAGATGAAAGAATAATGCTCACAAAAGTTAGCTAGGCGAGTTTTAGAGCGAGTGATTCTCCCGGTTTGTATGTCACCAAAGATTTGGTTTAGAGGATGGTTCTTGGTAACTCTTGCTCGAACTCGGGGTAGCTTAGGCTTGTTGGATGGTGGAGCTTCTTCTTCATCATCATCCCCTTCATCTTCATTGTTGTTGAAGGTGTCGTTCCCTTGAGGTGGTGGTGAAGGAGGTTGTGGTGGATCTTCATGATGTACTTCCTCCTCTTCATCATCTTGTCGAGTACCACTTGTGGATGCCTCCATGTCGTGTTGAGATTCACCTTGACGTGAAGTAGGGGCTTCCACTTGAGTTGACGAAGTACTTTCCTTCACCTCCATGGGACGAATCTTGCCGATGGACAAGTCTTGGATAGCTTCCGAAGGATCCTTATCACCTACATCGTTTGGCAATTGTTCGACTTGCGAACCATTAGATTCATCAAACTTCACATCTACCGTCTCTTCAACTTTTCGAATGAAGTTGTTGTAGACACGGTAAGTGTGAGAGTTCGATCCGTAACCAAGTAGGAATCCTTCATGAGATTTAGGGGCAAATTTAGTATGATGATGCTTATCAAGAATGTAGCACTTTGAGCCGAATACCCGAAAGTATCCAACTTGGGGTTTGTTACCGGTGAGTAGCTCGTATGCCGTTTTACCGAGAAGCTTGTGCAAGTAGAGTCGGTTTGTGGCATGACACGCTGTTTCCACGGCTTCTGCCCAAAAGTGTCTTGGCGTCTTGTATTCGTCAAGCATTGTTCTTGCCATCTCAATAAGAGTTCGGTTCTTCCTCTCAACAACTCCATTTTGTTGAGGTGTGTACGTAGCCGAGAACTCATGTGAAACACCTTCTTCGTCAAGAAAGGTATCCACATGGGTGTTCTTAAACTCCGATCCATTATCGCTCCGAACCTTCTTGATCTTCACTTCGAATTGATTTTGCGCTTTGCGAGCGAAGTTCTTGAAGATCTTTTGTACCTGCGACTTATCATCAAGAAAGAATACCCACGTAAATCTGGAAAAATCATCAACTATAACTAGACCATAGGAATTTCCACCGAGGCTCTTGTAGGCATTGGGACCAAAAAGATCCATGTGAAGTAACTCGAGTGGTCTCCTAGTAGTCATGATATTCTTAATGGGATGACTTTCACCTACTTGCTTTCCAGCTTGACAAGCACTACAGAGTCTATCTTTGTCAAAGATAACATCTTTAACACCAAGTATATGATCACCTTTGATAAGCTTGTCTAAATTACGCATGCCAACATGTCCTAGTCTTCTATGCCAAAGCCAACCTTTAGAAGATTTTGCAATAAGACATGTACGAGGTTTGGATCTTTTAGTGAAATCGACAATGTATAGATCACCTCTACGGAAACCGGTAAAGACCATTTTGTGATTATCTTGACGAAACACTTGGCAATCTATTTTCGTGAATAGCACATTAAAACCAAAGTCGGCAAGTCTAGATACCGAAAGGAGACTGTAGCCAAGAGATTCAACAAGCATAACATTTTGAATAGAGCTATCATGGGATATGGCCACCTTACCAAGACCAAGTACCTTACCCTTGGAGTTGTCTCCAAATGTTACGTACCTTCGCGGTCCATGGTTTGGTGTGATCTCTTCAAACATTTCTCTATCTCCGGTCATATGACCGGTGCATCCGCTATCGAGAATCCACTCTTTTCCTCCGGACATGTAATCCTTGAAGTTTGCCATGAGACTTAGATTCTTCATGATCTTCTCATACTCGATGTCGAACAGCTCATCTTCATCATAGTAGCCATGTTCCACATTGTCATCATCAAGTGGGAAATCCTCGTCATAAAGAACAAGAGATTCGTTAGGGTTGTGATCATGACAATGTTCAAACTTATGAATTCGAATGGCTTCAACAATGATGTTGCTGATAGTTATGACATCTCCTTTAGCACGCATGAGGTCTCTAAGCTCAAATAGACAATCATCAAACTTGGGATCACTAGGCGTCATTTTGTGAAAGGCAATAGTTTTATGAAGAATTTCATCAAGATTACTCAATGAATAACTTGGATATCATTTCTCCAAGTCATTCCACAAAGTATAAGCACATTCAAAATTCTTCATTTGATTAAGCACATTTCTAGGCAATGCTCTAACAATGAGATTAATAGTTCTAAGATTGCATAGCATATCAATTTCCTCTTCGTGTGTGGGATGTAAAGGATCAATGGGAGGTACATAGGGGCTCTTAACATATCTGCTCAATTGAAATTCATTAAACAGCTCAAGCATCAAAGTTTTCCATTGACTATAGTACTCTCCATCAAGAATGGGCACTCTACAACTCAATCTCCCTATACTAGACACATCCATCTTCCTCCACGGTGATTAAACCGAAGCAATGGAGACCAATGCTCTGATACCAACTGTGGGATCACTAGAAGAGTGTCTAGAGGGGGGTGAATAAACTACTAGCAATATTTTAAAGCCTAACCTTTCCCAAGTTAATTGGTTGGCAGATTTTAACAATCATAGCAAGTCAAGCACACCCTACACATGCATGTCTACGAGTATAGCAGTGGAAAGTAAAGACATTGCACATGAAGTAAAGAGTTGAGATAGGAAGATCAAACACAATTGGAGACGCAAGGATTTTTCCCGTGGTTCTGATAGGTGGTGCTATCGTACGTCCACGTTTATGGAGTCTTCAACCCACGGAGGGTAACGGTCACGAGAGTCCACGGAGGGCTCCACCCATAAGGGTCCACGAAGTAGCAACCTTGACTATTCCATAACGGCTTCCGTCCACGAAGGACTAGCCTCTCTATGGGTAGATCTTCACGAAGTAGGCGATCTCCTTGCCCTTACAAACTTCTTGGTTCAACTCCATAACACGAAGTAGGAGGCTCCCAAGCAACACCTAACCAATCTAGGAGGCACCACCCTCCAAAAGGTAATAGGCTTGGTATTGTCGATGAACTCCTTGCTCTTGTGCTTCAAGATGATAGACTCCTCAACACACAATCACTCTCTCACAGATTTGGCTTGGTGGAAGAGATGGGATTGGTGGAAAGCAACTTGGGGAGGCTAGAGATCAAGATTCATATGGTTGGAATGGAATGGCATGATCTCAACACATGAGTAGGTGGCTCTCTCTCAGAAAATGAGATGGGGCAAGTATGGAATAGTTCTGAGTGCTTCTCTTTCGAGTGGGTGGTGGTGAAGGGGTATATATAGGCATCTCCAAAAATCCAACCGTTACACCTAAAGTGACCAACTCGGTGACACCGATGTGTGAATCTCGGTGGTACCGAAGTGACCAAAAGGTGACAACATTTGAATCTCGGTGAGAACGATATATAAAACTCGGTTGCACCGATAAGGTAACCAACGGTCAGATTGCCAAACTCGGTGACGCCGATTCAACAAACTCGGTCGGACCGATTTTGTGAAATTGGGTAACAGAAAGTTGGCAAGCTGAACTCGGTGGCACCGAAGCAGAATCGGTTGCACCGAAAGGTTAGGGTTTGGCTTAGGTCTGTTTGAGTATGGGAATCGGTGGCACCGAGTGGAAAGTGTTGGTTGCACCGATTTTGGATATTTGACTTTGGACAGACTTTTGTGGAAGAGCTTGTGGGTGTTTTTGGTGACTATCACTTGTGCACGTATGAGCATGTTGTTCACCAACAATACCTTACCCCCTTTTAATAGTATTGGCTTTCCTATGGACTCAAAGTGATTTCTCACAAAGTAAAATGTAGAGTCCTCTTGCTTGAAGCTTTGCCAATCCATTTCCTTGCATCTTGGGGTATCTCCACACAGCCCTTTTTGCCAACCCAACTCTCCATGGACTTTTATCTGAAATACACTAGGTAAAAGTATTAGTCCAAGAGACAATGTATGTTGTCATGAATTATCAAAACCACCAAGGGAGCATCTTGTGCTTTCAACGACGCCATATGAACTATGGTTTGGCAAGAAGCCAAAGTTGTCGTTTCTTAAAGTTTGGGGATGTGATGCTTATGTCAAAAAGCTTCAGCCTGAAAAGCTGGAACCCAAAGCGGAGAAATGCGTCTTCATAGGATACCCAAAAGAGACAGTTGGGTATACCTTCTATCTCAGATCCGAAGGCAAAGTGTTTGTCGCTAAAAACGGAACATTTCTTGAGAAAGAGTTTCTCTCGAAAGAATTGAGTGGGAGGAAAATAGAACTTGATGAGGTTGTTGAACCTTTACTTCAACCTGAGAGTAGCGCAGCACAGAAAGATGTTTCTGTAGAGCCTACATCGGTTGAAGAGGAAGTTAATGATGATGATCATGAAGCTTCGGATCAAGTTGCTATCGAACCTCGTAGGCCGACAAGGACGCGTACTGCTCCTGAGTGGTACGGCAACCCTGTCTTAGAGGTCATGTTGTTGGACAACGATGAACCTACGAGCTATAGAGAAGCGATGATGGGCTCGGATTCCAAGAAATGGTTAGAGGCCAGGAAATCCGAGATGGGATCCATGTATGAAAACAAAGTATGGGCTTTGGAAGTATTACCTGAAGGGCGAAAGGCCATTCAGAACAAATGGATCTTTAAGAGGAAGACGAACGCGGACGGTAATGTCACCGTCTATAAAGCTCGACTTGTGGCAAAGGGTTTTTCACAAGTTCAAGGAGTTGACTACGATGAGACCTTCTCACCCGTAGCGATGCTTAAGTCCGTCAGAATCATGTTAGCAATAGCTGCCTTTTTGATTATGAAATTTGGCAGATGGATGTCAAAACAGCGTTCCTTAATGGTTTCCTTAAGGAAGAGTTGTATATGGTGCAACCAGAAGGTTTTGTCGATCCAGAGAATGCTGACAAAGTTTGCAAACTCCAGCGATCCATTTATGGACCGGTGCAAGCATCTCGGAGTTGGAATCTTTGCTTTGATGAGGTGATCAAAGCGTTCGGGTTTGTACAAGTTTACGGAGAAGCTTGTGTTTACAAGAAAGTGAGTGGGAGCTCTATAGCGTTTCTAATATTATATGTGGATGACATATTACTGATTGGAAACAATATAGAACTTTTGGAGAGCGTGAAGGAATATTTGAACAAGAGTTTTTCAATGAAGGACCTAGGAGAAGCTGCTTTCATATTAGGCATCAAGATCTATAGAGATAGATCGAGACGCTTAATAGGACTTTCACAGAGCACATACCTTGACAAAGTTTTGAAGAAGTTCAAAATGGATCAGTCCAAGAAGGGGTTCTTGCCTGTATTGCAAGGTGTGAAGTTGAGTAAGACTCAATGCCCAATGACTGCAGAAGATAGAGAAAAGATGAGTGTCGTCCACTATGCTTCAGCCATAGGCTCTATCATGTATGCAATGCTGTGCACAAGACCCGATGTCAGCCTTGCCATAAGTATGGCCGGAAGGTTTCAAAGTGATCCAGGAATGGAACACTGGACGACGGTCAAGAATATCCTGAAGTACCTGAAAAGGACTAAGGACATGTTTCTCGTTTATGGAGGTGATTAAGAGCTCGTCGTAAAGGGTTACGTCGATGCAAGCTTTGACACTGATCCGGATGACTCTAAGTCTCAAACCGGATATGTATTTATTCTCAATGGGGGTGCGGTAAGCTGGTGCAGTTCCAAGCAGAGCGTGGTAGCTGATTCTACATGCGAAGCGGAGTACATCGCTGCCTCGGAGGCGGCAAAGGAAGGTGTCTGGATGAAGGAGTTCATGACAGATCTTGGAGTAGTGCCTAGTGCACTAAACCCAATGACTCTATTCTATGACAACACTGGTGCCATTGCTCTAGCCAAGGAACCAAGGTTTCACAAGAGGACCAGACACATAAAGCGACGTTTCAATTCCATCCGCGATTACATCAAGGCGGAGGACATAAATATTTGCAAAGTGCACACGGATCTGAATGTCGCAGACCCGATGACAAACCTCTTCCAAGGGCTAAGCATGATCAACACCAGGACTGTATGGGTGTTAGATTCATTACAATGTAAATCACATAGTGATTCGAACTAGATTATTGACTCTAGTGCAAGTGGGAGACTGTTGGAAATATGCCCTAGAGGCAATAATAAAGTGGTTATTATTATATTTCCTTGTTCATTATAATCGTTTATTATCCATGCTATAATTGTATTGATTGGAAACTCAATTGCATGTGTGGATACATAGACAACACTGTGTCCCTAGTATGCCTCTAGTAGACTAGCTTGTTGATCAAAGATGGTCAAGGTTTCCTGGCCATAGACATGAGATGTCATTTGATAACGGGATCACATCATTAGGAGAATGATGTGATGGACAAGACCCAAACTATGAACGTAGCATATGATCGTTTCAGTTTATTGCTATTGTTTTCTGCATGTCAAGTGTCTGTTCCTATGACCATGAAATCATGCAACTCACTAACACCGGTGGAATACCTTGTGTGTATCAAACGTCACAACGTAACTGGGTGACTATAAAGATGCTCTACAGGTATCTCCGAAGGTGTCTGTTGAGCTGGCATGGATCGAGACTGGGATTTGTTACTCCGTATAACGGAGAGGTATCTCAGGGCCCACTCGGTAATACAACATCACAATAAGCCTTGCAAGCAATGTGACTAAAGTGTTAGCCACGGGATCTTGTATTATGGAACGAGTAAAGAGACTTGCCGGTAACGAGATTGAACTAGGTATAGAGATACCGACGATCGAATCTCGGGCAAGTAACATACCGAAGAACAAAGGGAACAGCGTACGGGATTAACTAAATCCTTGACATAGAGGTTCAACCGATAAAGATCTTCATAGAATATGTAGGAACCAATATGGGCATCCAGGTACCGCTATTGGTTATTTACCGTAGAGGTGTCTCGGTCATGTCTACATAGTTCTCGAACCCGCAGGGTCTGCACACTTAACGTTCGGTGACGTTTCGGTAGTATTGAGTTATGTATGGTGGTGACCGAAGGTTGTTTGGAGTCCCGGATGAGATCCCGGATGTCATGAGGAGCTCCGGAATGGTCCAGAGGTAAAGATTGATATATAGGAAGTCCCGTTTTGGCCACCGGAAAAGTTTCGGGTATTTCCGGTAGTGTACCGGGAGTGCCAGAGGGCCATCGGGAGGGGCCACCCACGCCAGGAGGCCACATGGGCCCGAGGGGTGTTGCACCAGCCCTTAGTGGGCTGGGCAAACCAGCCCCACAAGGACCATGCGGCTAGGAAAGGTGGGAAAGAAAAAAAACCAAGTGGAGAAGGTTTCCAAGTAGGAAGAAGGAATCCTACTAGGAGTAGGATTGGTGGGAGGCTCCACCTCCACCTCCTTCGGCTGAACCCCTAGGGGAAACCCTAGGGAGGCTGCCTCCTCCCCTCCCTCCTATATATACTAGAGGAATAGAGGCCCCAAAGACACAAGTCCACGTGCTAGTTCTCTATTCCCTAGTTCCTCCACCAAATAGATTCCGACGGTGCTTAGGCGAAGCCCTGCCAGAATAGTTCCACCACCACCGCCGCCGTGCCGTCGCGCTGCCGGAGAACTCATCTACCTCTCTGCTCCCTCTTGCTGGATCAAGAAGGCGGAGATCTTCATCGAGCTGTACGTGTGCTTAACGCGGAGGTGCCGTCCGTTCGGCGCTAGATCATGATTGGATCGCGGGACGGCTAGCGATTTGGATCGCGAAGACGTTCAACTACATCAACCGCGTTTCTTAACGCTTCCCGCTTAGCGATCTACAAGGGTATGTAGATCCACTCCCCCTCTCGTAGATGCTCATCACCATGGATAGATCTTGCGTGTGCGTAGGAAATTTTTTGTTTCCCATGCAACGTTCCCCAACAGTAGCATCCAAGCCCCTTTGCTATTCAAGTCTAGCTCGAAGAGGAGTGAGTTCACCATAGCTCCAATGTCGCGTGCACGTGCTCTCGTCATAGGACCACTTGGGGGTTGGTTTGATGGTGTAGCCTTCATGGGGATGATGGTGGGATGGTCCGCATCATCTCCCCCCCTTGGGGAAGATCCATCCTCGGATCAAGATCTTCATCACCATGAAAAGGGGATAGATCCTTGATGTTGAAGGTGTCACTCGCGTTGTACTTGTCGCGGGGGATGTCGATCTTGTAGGCATTGTTGTTGTAGCGTGCCAACACCTTGAAAGGTCCGTCAGCTCGAGGGAGTAGCTTGGACTTGTGTTCGTTGGGAAGCGGTCCTTGCGAAGGTGTAGCCATACAAGATCACCGTTCTTGAACACCATGGGGTGCTTGTTGAGGTTGCGCTTGTTGGTGACGTGGCCCAGTTGACGTTCTATCGTGCGCCTTGTATCTTTATGCATTTTCTTGATGTAGCTTGCCCTTGCACTTGTGTCCATGTTGACGCGCTCTTGGAGTGGTAGTGGGAGAATGTCCAATGGGGACAAAGGATTGAAGTCGTAGACCACTTCGAACAGAGACTTGCCGGTGGTTGATTGACTTGCGCGATTGTAGGCGTACTCGGCGATGGGGAGGCATTCTTCCCATTCCTTGATGTTCTTCTTGATCAACACGCGAAGGACAGTCGATAGCGTCCGGTTCGTCACCTCCGTTTGTCCATCGGTTTGAGGGTGATATGCCGAAGAGAATAGGAGCTTGATTCCGAGCATGGCGCATAGGGTCTTCCAAAAGTAGCTTAGGAACTTGACGTCACGATCCGAGACAATGGTCTTGACAACGCCATGTAGTCGCAAGATATCCCTACAAAAGAGATTTGCAACATGTGAAGCATCGTCTATCTTGTGACATGGGATGAAATGAGCCATCTTGGAAAAGCGATCTACAACGACAAAAATGGAGTCATGTCCAGTTTTAGTTCGTGGCAATCCAAGCACAATATCCATACTAATGTCTTCCCACGGTTGGAAGGGTATAGGGAGAGGCATGTAAAGACCATGGGATTGAGCTTTTGACTTAGCTTTGCGGCATGTAGAGCATCGGTTGGTGAAGCGTGCAACATCACAAAACATCTTGGGCCAAAAGTACTTGTTGGATAGTGTGGCATACGTCTTGTCACGTCCAAAGTGACCCATAAGTCCTCCACCGTGAGCCTCTTGCAAAAGCAACAAACGAAGAGAAGACTCGGGTATAAAAGTTTTTTAGCACGCATAAGATAGCCATCTTTCATATAGTTTTCTCCCAACAAGTTTTCACTTGACATTTAGCATATGGAGTAGCAAAAGAGACATCATGCTCATACAAGTCTTTGATATGCTCAAAACCAATAACATTCAATTCAAGTTGAGTAACTAGCATGCATTTGCGGAAAAGAGCATCCGCCACTACGTTTTCTTTACCCTTTATGTATTTGATGACATAGGGAAAAGACTCAATAAATTCGCTCCATTTAGCATGTCGTTTGTTCAATTTAGTTTGACCCTTTAAGTACTTGAGCGTTTCATGGTCGGTATGGATAACAAACTCATGAGGTCGCAAATAATGTTCCCACACATTTAAAACTCTCACCAAAGCATACAATTCTTTGTCATATATGCGATAGTTGAGTTGAGCACCGAAAAGTTTCTCGCTAAAGTACGCAATTGGCCTCTTTTCTTGCATAAGCACACCACCAATTCAATTACCACTAGCATCACAATGCACTTCAAAGGTTTTATGAAAGTTGGGCAAAGCAAGCAAAGGTGCATGAGTGAGCAAATTTTGAAGTTCATGGAATGCGGTGTCTTGGGAAGGACCCCAAATAAATGGTGCATTCTTTTTGCTCAAAGCATGGAGGGGAGATGCAATAGTGCTAAAGTCCTTGACAAAACGACGATAGAAACCGGCTAGTCCTAGGAAACTACGCACTTGTTGCAAATTCGTGGGTGTGGGCCAAGTTTTAATAGCATCAATCTTAGTTTCATCTACATGAACGCCCTTAGAAGAAACTACAAAGCCTAGGAAAACTACCTTCTCAACACCAAAGGTGCATTTCTCCATGTTAGCATAGACTTGTTCTTTCCTAAGGATTTGCAAAACATCACAAACATGTGTAGCATGCTCCTCAAGAGACTTGCTAAAGACAAGAATGTCATCAAAATAGACTGATGAGGACATCCCTACTAATGTTACACCCACATCCCCACAAGCTACACATATTGGACCAGTTACTAGAGCTCGCGCACGCCAACTAAATTATCAGATACTTTCGTTTCTTGGAAATCCTTATAATGTTCAAGAACATATGATGCTGCCTAAATTAGATACTTTTGTTTTACTTATGAATGAAGGACCTAGCATGGACAAGAAGGATGACCATTGGAGCGGGATCAAGCATGGAGAAGAAGGTGCGCGCGCGGGAAGGAACAATGGACTTTCCAGTGGTGATTTTCGCACTTTGAAGCCACCATAAGGAGTGCTTGGAGGCTTGGACGAAATATACATCATGCCACTTCATAAATTTCGGCCATGGGCTATTATAGGTGCTGCGTCACCTTATTTTTGGGCCAGGCCCATGTAATTTCGAAATACCATATTATAGGCTGTTTTTAGAGTCCGTATGTGTGGGGAACTGAGTTAGGGCTGGTTTCGGAACCCTCCTCCAAGGGGCCACGACATCCCCCTCTATTCCCCCATATATATAGCCCTTAGGGCATCGGTTTTAGACTTGGGTTTTGTTTAGATTAAAAGTTTGCCATAGCTGCAACTTTGCGTTCTTCATTTGTGTTCCACGACCAGACAAAGGCGTCACAGAACCCCACTTTCATCAATAAAGCTTTCCTCTTATATTCGCAATATCCAGATTGCAATCTTAGTTTCTTGCTTGTTCTTCGTATGCGTGCAGGAAACAGACCCTCGTGGTCATGTTGATCGTGCTCCGGCGTGGTCAATAACCTCTCGGAGTTGGTTTAGCGATTGCTAAGGCGCGACATCCTCGCACGTTCGTAGTTGGATCGTCAAAGTCGACTCTACCATAAATGATAGCCACATCTCATCAAACGACAGGGACAACTTTACCTCTATCAAGTGGTATCAGATTTCCAGGTTGCTCGGTGAGATTTTCCAGTTTTTCGTAGTTTAGATTGCATGTGTTCTTCATACCTACAGTCCACGAAAAAGCCACAAAAAAATAGGGTTAGATCATCATATCTGAACCAATCTGAGCCTTTGCAATTTTTTGTTTGGTTGCATTGTTGAATTTGCGGTTGCATCGTCGTGTCAAGTTGCTGGTCTTAGTGTCTAGTTCCTTAGAGTTTTGAGTTATGTTCACAGTTTGTCATGCCGCCACCGCATCATCTTCGTGGGCGCTGCCATATACCTCCACCACGCTTCCATCATCACTGTTGCCATATACCACCACCACGCTTCCATCATCGCCGCTACCATATATACCACCACCATATATCTGCCATCAATCCGTATACATATATACCACCACCAATCCAAGTCCATCCCATATTAGGTTTGATTTCGATATCCGTTTGATTTTATTTTCGTGTTTCCTTGACTGAGGTCTCGGGAAAAAAATAATTCGGCGGGTGAAAATATTTTTTCCGTATCCTATTTTTAGGCTTTTCGGAGCGTTTTGAGACACTCGCCATCATAGTGATTTTTGTCAAATTTTTTGGTCGCCGCAGCCCTGAATCGCTCCCGAAAAAAAATTGTCAATTTTTTTCTGCCTATCCTGTTTATATGTCTCGGGAAGAGTTTTGAGACACTCGGCATTATAGTGAGTTTCTGAGCAAAAAAAAGAGTGCAAAAAAAAGAGGCGCAAAAAAAATGATGTTTTTTCCAGAGTGTGCTCTTCCCCTGATTACGTGTAGCGTCACGATTTTGTTGGTGTTCTAGGCTCGCGTCTCTAGCACGGTCTAGCCTAGGACCAGCACGGTACCGTCGTTGAGCGTCTTTTCAACTTTGCATATCTGAACTGATTATTGCTGACCCTTCTTGCTACCATATTATAAGCCTTCCCAGCTCCACATACATCTACGTCGTGTGTTTGACACCACCTGGCAATCGCTCTATCCAAGCTTTGAGAGTTTTGACTACAATGGTTGCCAATCACCACCTGCTGATGGGTAAGAACTGGTAAGAAATTGAGATTTGCTTGACGGATTTGTGTCACACCACCACCACCACCACCTCCACCACTTCCTAGTAGTCTGTAGGTTCATATTCTTGTGTGTTCCTATTGCTGCTAACCATGCCAGGATCACAAGCTGACGAGGTTGAATGGGAGGTTATGACCAACAAGGAGCTCCATGACAAATTCCAGCAAATGATGGCTGACCAGGTACAAGACTTCGTGACCAGCCTTGAAGAGGCCATGGAGAAGCTTGATGGGGTGGAGAAGACGTTCGAGACAAAGTTGGACGCTAAGTTCAATGAGGTGCTTGCACGTCTACCACCAGCTGCAGCGGTCATACCTTAGCAACAACAACAACATCGACCGATGATGAGGACATCCCAGGTTCACCTCGTTTGTCATCCTCTCCTCATGATAAAACTCAGCTCTCAAATGAAGCTGCTACAAAGAAGACCTATTTGGGTCCCATGACAAGGAGCCGTGCCAAACATATAGAACAAGAGGTGAACGCGCTCCTAGCTGATCATACTTCAACTATCCATGAGAACTTTATACTGCCTAAATCATCTGTGCTGATTTTACTCAGGTACAATGTTGAGGACAACCAACAACTTTCAGCACATGAAGAAACAAATTCAGCTCATGAAGAAACAAGTTCTGAAGCCCATACAACAAGTTTGAAGAGAACAAGTTTCAACTCTGATGTAAACCATGTTTTGGTGACAAAGGCAACTAATTACACCTCAAGGAACAATAGCAAGCCATCTCAACAATCTATTGTTGCATGCATAGTTCCAGAATTCGTCTCAGAACTTGCTGCATCATGCAACACAAATATATGAGGTTCCAGCACGTGTGAGAGTACAAATTGGACAGCATTTGAAGTCTACTTTCAGGAAAATCAAACGGTGCAACCTTTGGAGTCCTGAGTCAAAGGATATGAGAGTTCCAATGCAAGCTGTCCAGAGCATTAATTGCTGCGCGAGGCTCCATGTGTTTGCTCCCTTGACCAGCTGGTTACCACGAATTTGAGCCTCTCTTTTGGACTGGTTTCACACCTAAGCTAGGAGGGCTGTTCCTAGTATAAATACCCCTTCCCTCACTTCAGCCACAACTCTTTGGCAATTTGATTTCAGCATAGGTTAGCTAAGTGCAACCAGAATCTTGTTTGAGAGTTCACTTCCTCCTTAGCTCTTGTAATCTTGCCTTGTGAGAGGGTAAACTCACTTTGTGATTTTACAACAGTAGCCGTTGAGGCGGCGACCAGTTCGTGCTTCCAACTTCGTGCGTGGTTGCGTGGATTGGAATCCTAAGAGTGTGGTTGGGCGAATACTTGTTGCTGGTTGTTGCATATGCAGTAGCTAGCTTCGGTCTCGTCAGGTTGCACTAGTTATTCTTTACCCGACAGCGTTGTTGGCCGGGATCGAGGGTTTCCTTCGTACCCTTCAGGTGGCGTTGATTCGTTCCTCAAGCAGATCCTCCGTGAAGATCGGGCAACCCCGTATCATCTTGGTATCAGAGCTTCGGTTGACACGGTAGGATCTTGTATCCCTAGTTCAGTTCGTGTTCTTGTTCATCCTAAAGTCCAGAAAATAGCCCCACAAAAAAATACCTTTACCTAGCCCGTTGCAGCCCTTAATCTGTTATTTGGTGAGTTTTATCAAGTTCTTGTCCACTAGATCTTTGTTTTTAGTTGCTGAGTTTCCCCCCCCCCCATCCATTCTTGTGTGTTTGTGTTCATTTTCGTGCACAGATTTCAGATCTGCATCCTCCACCAAATCTTGTGTATCTTTGTCATCCGGAGTCCGTTTTGGGTGTTTTTGTGCATTTTGGAAAGCCCACACCGTGTACTTTCCATCCATCCTTGTTAGATCTGATTCCCATCGTGTTTTCCATCCAGAAAAATCAGATCAGTTCGTGTGTGTTTTCTGCCAAAGTTTCAGTTGCATGTTCTTGTTGTTTGAGCTCATCCATTGTAATTTTCGTGGATCCCCCAAAGTGTGTGTTCAGATCCAAGTCCCTTGTTGAAGTTTGTCAAAAAAAAGCAAAAAAAAAAAAGAGGCAACAAAAAAAAGAGATCTGCCCAAAGAAAGAAAGTGTGTGCAAGATACAAAAGAGAGAAATTTGGGACTGTTCTTCACTTATATCTTGAGAAATCCCAGTTTGTATTGTGAGCTGAAACTTGTCAAGTGTGGAACATCTTCAATCCTTGCTTTCTAGCAAATCTGATTCCTTGGTATGAGTTGCATGTACCTCACTTATATCTCATTCAGCAACGAAGGGCATTAGAATCTTGTGTGGATGATTACTTGGTTCAACAATATCTAGATTACAGATTAGTCAATCTTTTGCTACATATATATCCCACCCAAGCCCCACCAAACAGCCCCGCATGTGCAACCCTAGACTTGTATTCGCTTGATTCATCACTCTTTGTATACCAACTACCGGCACCACGGTTGAGCACGATTCTGCCCTCACTTGGAAGTTACATGAGCTTCGGTTGGTAAGTGAGGTGAGCTTGAGTTGTTACCCACATATATGCTTCTAGTACTATAGGGATTTTGGAAAACTAACCATGGCAGGTGATGAAGACGAATATGATGTTGAAGGACATGGGCATCTCAATCAGCCTGTCACACGGTTTCACTTCAATGCATTACGTGATCATCTACGCCGAGAATTCAGAAACAGCCTTGATCCAATTGAAGAGAAGCAAGAGAAGTTGTCAAGAGATTTGCAGCAACTTATGGGTAATGTTAATGAGCAGCTCACTCAAAACATGGCAGCCATGAGGGCTGATATTGTTGCTGATATTGTGCGAGAGCTTCGTCAAAACCGAGAAGAAGCAAGTGTCCATGGTGATGAACATAATGCAACTGATGGGGAAGGTGCTGCCTCCAATGCACAAGCTAGAAGAAACCGTGCTGCTGCTCCCCATGCCATGCGATCTCCCGGTCCCGGACGTGGAAATGCTCATGCTAATGGACGTGCTCATCATGAAGCTGCTACTGGTCGTGGTCTTAGAGGAGGCCACCGGAGAGCAAAACTGCACCATGAAGGTAGTGAAGATGAGTTTGACGAAGATGAAGATGGCATGCACCAGAATGTTAGATTTCATCGTCGAAGAAACAATGGTCGTGAACGAGAGGAAGAGGAGAGGTTTGGAAAGCTGAAATTTACCATGCCCAAGTTTGATGGTGGATCTGATCCAGAAATTTATCTCACATGGGAATTGAAGGTTGACAAGATTTTCCGCATGCACAACTACTCTGAAGAGAAGAAGTTAGCAATGGCCTCACTTGAGTTTGAAGATTATGCTCTAATATGGTGGGAGCAAGTTCAGATTCAGCGAGAAGAAGAAGGAGAACCTGTTGTTGCTACATGGGCAGAAATGAAAAGAGAGATGAGGGCAAGATTTGTCCCAAGGCATTATAGGTGTGATACCTTTGATAAGCTCCAGAATTTGAGGCAAGGAAAGTTATCTGTTGAGGAGTATCATAAGGAGATGGAGAAGGCAATGATAAGAGCCAACATACATGAAGATGAGGAGCAGTCCATGGCAAGGTTTCTCTATGGGCTGAATCCTAATGTCAAACGAGTGGTTGATCTGCAGCCATATCGTAATGTGGTAGAACTTGTACATCTTGCTTCTAAGGCTGAACGTCAATTGCAAGAAGACTCCAGGCAAAACAGAACTACATCCTTCATAGCTAGAGCTACATCAAGTGGGAGTAAGTTTGTACCTCAATTCAATGTTGGTCGAGGCATCATGACTAGTTTTGGAGGTGGAAATCAGTCCCATGCACGTGCAGCCACGAGCAGGAATGAGGTATCAAATGCAAAAGAAAAGAGCAAATTTGCAGCCCCAAGTTCATCGTCCATTGGCTCCACTGGGAAAACTAGTGATATAGAGTGCTTTACATGTAAGGGACGTGGCCATATGAAGAAAGATTGTCCCAACAAGCGTACCATGCTGATCACAGAGAATGGAGAATATGAGTCTTGTAGCGAACCTGAGGAAGAAATTGAAAATGGTGAAAATTCAGATGGTGATGAGCATACCTATTGTGATTATGAGCAAGGTGCTTCTCTTGTTGTCACTAAAGTTTTGAGTGTGCAGATCAAAGAAGCTGAGAATGGACAACGACATAATCTGTTTCAAACTAGAGCCAAAGTGCAAGACAAGGTATGCAAAGTAATTGTTGATGGTGGGAGTTGTCACAATCTTGCAAGTAAAGAAATGTGTGATAAGCTTGGGCTGAAGCTGCTGCAACACCCCCACCCATATCATATCCAATGGTTGAGTGAATGTGGAGAGATTAAGGTCACACACATGGTACAGGTGCAATTGAAGATTGGAGATTATAATGACACCGTTGAGTGTGATGTGGTGCCCATGAAGGTGTGTCACTTGCTGTTAGGCAGACCGTGGCAATATGATCTTTCAGCAAAACATTGTGGCAGAACCAATCAATACACCCTCAAGTGGAAGGGCAAAGACTTGGTGCTAAGGCCCATGACTCCCCAACAAATTATGGCTGAGCACATGCAAAAAGTTTCTGAAGTAAAAGTAGTGAGTAAGAAAGAGGGAGAGAAAAAGAGTGAGAGAGAGATCCACAAATCTGTGAGTGAGCGCCACAAGCCAAATTTGAGAGAGAAAAATAAAAGAGAGGGAGAGAACTTAGTAATGTTAGCCACCAAATCAGAATTGAGAGATGTGAGGCTCAACCCAAATCAAATGGTCGTTGTACTTGTGTACAAAGACGTTTTGCTTTCAGCTAACGACCTAACTTGTCTCCCTAGTGCTGTTTGTGATGTCTTGCAGGATTTCGAGGATGTTTTTCCGGAGGAAGTACCCGCTGGTCTACCTCCCTTGCGCGGCATAGAACATCAGATTGACCTCATTCCAGGAGCATCACTTCCAAATCGAGCTCCCTACCGCACCAATCCTGAAGAAACAAAGGAGATAGAAAGGCAGGTACAAGAATTTTTAAGGAAAGGTTATGTTCGTGAAAGTTTAAGTCCTTGTGCTGTACCTGTGATTTTGGTGCCTAAGAAAGATGCAACATGGCGAATGGTAATGGACTGTAGGCCCATCAATATTATAACCATTAGGTATCGTCATCCTATTCCTAGGTTAGATGATATGCTTGATGAATTGAGTGGCTCTACTGTTTTCTCTAAAATTGATTTGAGAAGTGGATACCATCAGATTAGGATGAAAGAAGGAGATGAATGGAAAACTGCTTTCAAAACAAAATTTGGGTTGTATGAGTGGTTAGTCATGCCTTTTGGGTTAACTAATGCACCAAGTACTTTCATGAGATTGATGAACCATGTTTTGAGAGCTTACATTGGCAAATTTGTTGTTGTGTACTTTGATGACATTCTAATCTATAGCAGATCCATTGAGGAACATATTGAACATCTAAAACAAGTGCTGAATGTGCTAAGGACAGAAAAATTATATGCTAACGTTGAGAAGTGCTCCTTTTGCACAAACAAGGTTGTTTTTCTTGGCTATGTTGTTTCAGGACAGGAATTGAAGTGGATGAATCTAAGGTGGATGCAATCAAGAATTGGCCAACTCCAGTGAATGTAAGCCAAGTGAGAAGTTTTCATGGCCTTGCTGGTTTCTACAGGAGGTTTGTTAAAGATTTTAGTACAATTGCTGCACCTTTGAATGAATTGACAAAGAAAGGTATTCCTTTCAAATGGGGTGCACCACAAGAAGAAGCATTTCTTGAGCTTAAGAAACAATTAACTGAAGCACCTTTGCTGATTCTACCTGATTTCACTAAAACTTTTGAAATAGAATGTGATGCTAGTGGAATAGGTATTGGAGGTGTCTTAATGCAAGAAAGAAAACCAGTAGCATATTTTAGTGAGAAGCTGAGTGGTGCGCAACTGAATTATTCTGTTTATGATAAAGAGTTGTATGCTTTGGTTAGAGTGCTTGAAACTTGGCAACATTACTTATGGCCTAAGGAATTTATTGTACATTCTGATCATGAGGCTTTGAAACATTTGAAAGGCCAAGCTAAACTGAATCGTAGGCATGCTAAGTGGGTTGAATTCATTGAAACTTTCCCATATGTTGTGAAGTACAAGAAAGGAAAGGAAAACATGGTTGCTGATGCTTTGTCCCGTAGGCATGTTCTTTTGACACAATTAGAAGTGAAGGTACCGGGACTTGAGAGCCTAAAAGAACTGTATTGCACTGATCATATATTTTCAGAACCATATGCAAAATGTAAAGATGGCAAAGGTTGGGATAAATACCATGTGCATGATGGGTTCCTTTTTAGGGCTAACAAACTGTGTGTTCCAGATTCCTCTGTTAGGCCCTTGTTGTTGCAGGAATCACATGCAGGAGGATTAATGGGACACTTTGGTCGTGAGAAGACATATGAGCTGTTGGCTGATCATTTTTATTGGCCAAAGATGAGGAAGGACGTTGAGAGATTTGTTCAGCGATGCATCACATGCCACAAAGCCTAAACTGAACCCCCATGGTTTATATACTCCCCTACCAGTTCCAAATGCTCCTTGGGAAGATATTAGCATGGATTTTGTTTTAGGACTACCTAGGACTAAGAGGGGGAGGGATTTAGTTTTTGTTGTAGTTGATAGGTTCTCAAAAATGGCACACTTCATTCCGTGCCACAAGAACGACGATGCTTCACATGTTGCTGATTTGTTTTTCAGGGAAGTTGTTCGCTTGCATGGAATGCCGAGGAGCATTGTTTCAGATCGTGATGTGAAGTTCATGAGCTATTTTTGGAAAACATTATGGGCAAAGTTGGGAACCAAGCTGCTGTTTTCAACGACATGTCACCCACAAACTGATGGGCAAACAGAGGTGGTGAACCGCACACTCTCAGCCTTGCTGCGTACAATGATCAAGAAGAATTTGAAGGAGTGGGAAGAGTGTTTGCCACACGTGGAGTTTGCTTACAACAGAGCAGTTCACTCTACCACGAGCATGTGCCCATTTGAGGTGGTATATGGATTCAAACCACTTGCACCAATTGACTTGTTGCCTCTTCCATTACAAGAGAGATGTAACATGGAGGCTTCAAAGCGTGCTGCATATGTGAAGAAGATTCATGAGAAGACCAGAGAAGAGATAGAAAGGAAATCCAAGTACTATGCAGCTAAGGCAAACAAAAACCGCAAGAGGGTGACTTTTGAGCCCGGAGATCTGGTTTGGATACATTTGCGCAAAGATCGTTTTCCTGAGAAGCGCAAATCCAAGCTAATGCCTCGTGGAGACGGACCATTCAAAGTCTTGGCAAAGATCAATGACAATGCTTACAAGATCGAGCTTCCTGGAGACTATGCTGTGAGTCCAACATTCAACGTTGCTGATTTGTCTCCATGCTTCGATCAAGAGGGTCAAGAGTCGAGGACGACTCCTTTTGAAGAGGGGGAGGATGATGAGGACATCCCAGGTTCACCTCGTTTGTCATCCTCTCCTCATGATAAAACTCAGCTCTCAAATGAAGCTGCTACAAAGAAGACCTATTTGGGTCCCATGACAAGGAGCCGTGCCAAACATATAGAACAAGAGGTGAACGCGCTCCTAGCTGATCATACTTCAACTATCCATGAGAACTTTATACTGCCTAAATCATCTGTGCTGATTTTACTCAGGTACAATGTTGAGGACAACCAACAACTTTCAGCACATGAAGAAACAAATTCAGCTCATGAAGAAACAAGTTCTGAAGCCCATACAACAAGTTTGAAGAGAACAAGTTTCAACTCTGATGTAAACCATGTTTTGGTGACAAAGGCAACTAATTACACCTCAAGGAACAATAGCAAGCCATCTCAACAATCTATTGTTGCATGCATAGTTCCAGAATTCGTCTCAGAACTTGCTGCATCATGCAACACAAATATATGAGGTTCCAGCACGTGTGAGAGTACAAATTGGACAGCATTTGAAGTCTACTTTCAGGAAAATCAAACGGTGCAACCTTTGGAGTCCTGAGTCAAAGGATATGAGAGTTCCAATGCAAGCTGTCCAGAGCATTAATTGCTGCGCGAGGCTCCATGTGTTTGCTCCCTTGACCAGCTGGTTACCACGAATTTGAGCCTCTCTTTTGGACTGGTTTCACACCTAAGCTAGGAGGGCTGTTCCTAGTATAAATACCCCTTCCCTCACTTCAGCTACAACTCTTTGGCAATTTGATTTCAGCATAGGTTAGCTAAGTGCAACCAGAATCTTGTTTGAGAGTTCACTTCCTCCTTAGCTCTTGTAATCTTGCCTTGTGAGAGGGTAAACTCACTTTGTGATTTTACAACAGTAGCCGTTGAGGCGGCGACCAGTTCGTGCTTCCAACTTCGTGCGTGGTTGCGTGGATTGGAATCCTAAGAGTGTGGTTGGGCGAATACTTGTTGCTGGTTGTTGCATATGCAGTAGCTAGCTTCGGTCTCGTCAGGTTGCACTAGTTATTCTTTACCCGACAGCGTTGTTGGCTGGGATCGAGGGTTTCCTTCGTACCCTTCAGGTGGCGTTGATTCGTTCCTCAAGCAGATCCTCCGTGAAGATCGGGCAACCCCGTATCAACCGAACTTCGCGGGGCGCGCACGACGTGTGCCCCTCGAGGAAGGCCGACATTCTGGTTCTATTCCTACTGCTGTGGCCTCTGTGGCAACTACTGCTACTACTGTTGATCAGAACGCTGACTAAGCTGGTGATTACGATGATGAGGAAGAGGCTGCTCCAGATCAGCCCCAGGAGCAACCACCACCACACGCACCAGGTCGCCCACATGCCTAAAATCGCAATGGTAGGGCTACAGCACCCCCTCAGGTACAAAATCATGACCATCTCCCTAAACTTTAATTGAATATTCCTACATTTGATGGTACATATGTTCCTGATATATATCTTACTTGGGAGTTAGAAACAAAACAACGTTTTACATGCTTACAATTTCCACAGGATAGACGTGTTACCGCTGCTGTTTGTTCATTCACTAGTTTTGCTTGTGTTTGGTGGTCTGAACATTGTCGAATACATCATGCTAATATCCCAACTACTTGGGCTGCATTGAAAACTGCTATGCGTAATCGTTGGGTTCCACCATATTATCAATGTGAATTGCTTCAAAATTCGCAGCGTTTAAGACAAGGAAAAAATTCTGTAGAGGAATATTATCAGGAATTACAAACTTCCATGATTAGATGTGGTATTGTTGAGGAGAATGAAGCTATGCTTGCACGTTTGATGGGTGGTTTAAATAAAGATATTCAGACTATATTAGAGTATAAGGAGTATAATACTATCACTCGTTTATTCCATCTTGCTTGCAAAGCTGAACGTGAAGTGCAGGATAGACATGCATTGGCAAGAACTAATTTTTCTGCAGGTCGCACTTCATCATGGACGCCACGTACCCCATCTACTTCCACACGTCCTGCTGCAGCACCGCTTACTTCAGCCACCAACTCCAACTGAGATATGATAGAGGGGAAGTTGTCCCTGTCTTTCGATGAGATGGTGGCTATCGTTTTGATGGAGTAGACTTTGACGATCCGACTACGAACGTGTGAGGACGTTGCGCCTTAGCAATCGCTAAACCAGCTCCGAGAGGTTATTGACCATGCCGGAGCACGATCAACCTGACCACGAGGGTCTGTTTCCTACACGCAAACGAAGAACAAGCAAGAAACTAAGATTGCAATCTGGATATTGCGAATATAAGAGGAAAGCTTTATTGATGAAAGTGGGGTTCTGTGACGCCTTTGTCTGGTCGTGGAACACAAACGAAGAACGCGAAGTTGCAGCTATGGCTAACTTTCAATCTAAACAAAACCCAAGTCTAAAACGATGCCCTAAGGGCTGTATATATGGGGGAATAGAGGGGGATTTCGTGGCCCCTTGGAGGAGGGGTCCGAAACCAGCCCTAACTCCGTTTCCCCACACATACGGACTCTAAAAACAGCCTAATAAGTGGTATTTCGAAATTACATGGGCCTGGCCCAAAAATAAGGTGACGCATCACCTATATTAGCCTATGGACGAAATTTATGAAGTGGCATCTTGTATATTTCGTCCAAGCCTTCATACTCTCCTTAGCTTTGACTTGCGCAATTCAGGAAACCTATCCTTACGTGTCATCTTATGCTTTGGGATGTGTCTCCAACCATTCACCGGAATGTGTCTCCAACCATTCCCCTCGCCAAAGGACTACGCGCACCTTTTCTACTTGGTTCTCACACGACTATGGGCTATATACAACTTGTCATCTTATGCTCATGTTCTCGTGTTCACTTTGCATGTTATGCCTCATTCTATGCTTGTGCCACGCAATTGTGAGCCTTGCTTGCATTTACCCATGATTCACCATTATACTCCTTATATGTGTATTTGCATGCTTGCTGGAGCTACTAAGTCCTATTGCCATGTTTACCATGTGCACTATGCTATTGTTCTTTCTTGTGTTGGGAGGGTCATGATGTTCCATTGCTATTTACATATGACGTCTTGCCAATACAATGACGATACTTTGCTCATATCTCATTTTCATGCTTGTGATATGTCATGTGCATTTTATATGCCCACTATTCGCACACATGACATGATTGCCATGATTACACCTAGTATGTTGCATCTTCGCACTACTAGTTCACATGCCTTGGTTACTATGATCACTTGCCTTGTTGCATCACCCATGTTACATACTTGCTCTTTTCCTTGGGTTGATGACATACATGGTCATGCCTATCACATGATTAGTATTGATCCTTGTCACTTGTCTCCATTAGATGCCTCTCTCATATTCACTTGTAGTGAGAACAACCATGTTATGCTTATTAATGATCTTGGAGACTTGGACATATTACTTGTGATGCATGTTCCCTTGATTGCTTTTAATGTATTTCGTTGTGCTCGCATCATATGCTTACATACCATGTCGCGTTGTCTTGTCCCTTCTTATGATAAGAATGATGATGACACTTGTTGGGTATATCACCACACGAATGATAGGTTTCGCATTCATGCTAACCTCATTTGTTTTTCTGAGTGTTTGTCATGTTCTTTTGTGTTGAAAGCTTTGCAAGGTGGTGCGGTCATGAGACGTATTGGTCATGCGCCGGCACACATGTTGAGCGACAACAACACCTTCGGGGACCTTCCCACGGTGAGCTCGTCCCTTTTGGGTCATTTCCTGATAGAGGCGAAGTTGTCCCTGTCTTTCGGTGAGTTGTGGCTATCGTTTATGGTAGAGTCGACATTGACGATCCGACTACGAACGTGCGAGGACGTCGCGCCTTAGCAATCGCTAAACCAACTCCGAGAGGTTATTGACCAAGCCGGAGTACGATCAACCTGACCACGAGGGTCTGTTTCCTGCAAGCAAATGAAGAACAAGCAAGAAACTAAGATTGCAATCTGGATATTGCGAATATAAGAGGAATTAATGAAAGTGAGGTTCCGTGACACCTTTGTGTGGTCGTGGAACACAAACGAAGAACACGAAGTTGCAGCTATGGCGGACTTTTAATCTAAACAAAACCCAAGTCTAAAACGATGCCCTAAGGGCTGTATATATGGGGGAATAGAGGGGGATTTCGTGGCCCCTTGGAGGAGGGGTCCGAAACCAGCCCTAACTCCGTTTCCCCACACATACGGACTCTACAAACAGCCTAATAAGTCGTATTTCGAAATTACATGGGCCTGGCCCAATAATAAGGTGACGCAGCACCTATATTAGCCTATGGACGAAATTTATGAAGTGGCATCTTGTATATTTCGTCCAAGCCTTCATACTCTCCTTATGGTGGCGTCAAAGTGCGAAAATCACCACTGGATACTCCATTATTCTTTCCCGTGTGCACACCTTCTCCTCCATGATTGATCCCGCTCCAATGGCCATCCTTCTTGTCCATGCTAGGTCCTTCATTCATAAGTAAAACAAAAGTATCTAATTTAGGCAGCATCATATGTTCATGAACATTAGAAGGATTCCAAAGAAACGAAAGTACCTGGTAATTCAATTGACGTGCGCGAGCTCTAGTAATTGGTCCAGTATGTATAGCAGCAGGGGTTGAGGGTGTAACAATGGTATTGATGTCCTCATCAAGATACCTGGAAACAGGCCCCCGCCCCACCCTCGGCAAGGAGCACACCTTCCTGGCCTGCACAGAGCTCTTCTTCTTCCATTGCATCCACGGGGAAAACACATGAGGTTATATGTCGTCGTTGCAAGGGTGGAGGTCACTATGCGAGAGAATGCCTTTTCAAGCGTGGGATGGTTACTCAGGATGGTGGATATGACTCCGCTAGTGATTATGATGAGGAGACTCTGGCTCTTATTGCGAGTGAAGAACAAGGTGTAGAGGCGACTTAACAAGAGAGACACTACAAGGCTGCTGACTACGCTGACAGGTATGAAAGTTTAGTTGCTCAACGTGTTCTGAGTGTGCAGGTTACACAGGCTGAGCAAAATCAGAGGCACAACTTGTTCCATACAAAGGGAGTTGTGAAGGAGCGTTCTGTTCGCGTCATCATCAACGGAGGGAGTTGCAACAACTTGGCTAGCATGGAGATGGTGGAGAAGCTGTCTCTAACCACTAGACCACATCCTCATCCTTATTACATCCAATGGTTCAACAACAGTGGCAAGGTTAAGGTAACACGTACTGTTCGTGTGCACTTTAGCATTGCTACATATTCTGATTATGTTGATTGTGATGTGGTACCCATGCAAGCATGCTCTGTTTTACTTGGTAGACCATGGCAATTAGATAAAAAATCTGTACACCATGGTAGGACGAATCAGTATACTCTTATTCATAAAGATTAAAATATAACTTTGCTTCCTATGTCTCCCGAACATATTACGAAAGATGACATTGCTAGAGCTAGTAAAGCAAAACAGAAGCAAAGTGAGAGTGAAAATCAGATTGTGGCAAAGGAATTTGAACAACATAATAAGCCTAATAAACAATCATCTAGTGTTGCATCTGAAATAAAACTGAAGAGTGGTTGTTTACTTGCCACTAAATCTGTTATTACTGATTTGGATGTTAATATATCTGTTTGCTATGCTTTTGTATGCAAAGAGGTATTATTTTCATTCGAGGAAATGCCTCCCTCTTTACCTCCTGCTGTCGTTAACATTTTATAGGAGTTCGCTGACGTCTTTCCACAAGACGTGCCACCGGAATTACCACCTATTCGAGGGATTGAGCATCAGATTGACTTAATTCCCGGTGCATCGCTGCCCAACCGTGCGCCATACCGTACCAATCCAGAGGAGACGAAAGAGATTATGCGTCAAGTACAGGAGCTGCTCGACAAAGGTTATATACGCGAATCCCTTAGTCCTTGTGATGTTCCTATTATTCTAGTGCCTAAAAAGGATGGTACATCGCCTATGTGTGTTGATTGTAGAGGCATTAATAATATTACTATTCGTTATCGTCATCCTATTCCTAGGCTAGATGATATGCTTGATGAATTAAGTGGCTCTACAATTTTCTCCAAAGTTGATTTGCGTAGTGGATACCACCAAATTCGTATGAAACTCGGAGATGAATGGAAAACAACATTTAAAACTAAGTTTGGATTATATGTGATGAGGACATAACTACCTTGGATACGACCAAAAAAATTGTATATGTGCATATTTGTGAGCTGATTTCTTATAAGAATTATGCAATAATTTATTTATGTTATCCAGAACAAAAATACTTCACCTATTTTTATTTTATGCCTAAATGCAGAATGGCCGAACACTTGTATGAACCACGTGTGATGACAAAGGAAGAGGAAATGGTTGGGTGCTATTCAAGAGGTCCTCTCATGTCAAAGGAAATAATTAGGTGTTGTTCAAGAATTTCTCTCACGCCACTTTTAGTCCAAGAGAAGATAGAGTCCAAGTCTCTCACGTTCTGGACTCAGATTCGGACTGCACAGACACACGTGTCTCAAAACGCCAAAAACTTTTTCATCCGGACTCCTAATTGGGTGATTCTTTTTATTGGAAGTAGATTTCATATACGTTCCAGCCAATTGGAATCACCTTAAAATTCATCCGGACCGTGGAGATATTGACGAGACAATCTGACGTTGCAGCAGAATCCGAGTCAAACTACAAGTCCAAAGGTGTTGCAACACCTCCACTTGGGCCCATGGGCCTTGTTTGACCTACGGTTAGTTTTAGGCTGCCTTGGGACGTCCTCCTGCCACCCCTTGCTCCTATATAAGTAGATCAATCTAGTAGCTTTTTCTTTGGGTTTTGTTTAGTTAAAAGTTAGCCATTGCAACTTCGTATACTTCGTTTGTGTCCAACGACCAGACCAAGACCGCTTTCGGAAGCCCACCCTTATCAATACTTCATCTATATTCGCAATATTCAGATTGCATTATCATATTCTTGCTTGGTCTTCGATTGCTTGCAGGAATAGACCTTCGTGGTCACGTTGATCGTGCTCCGGCATGGTCACTAACCTTCTTGGAGTTGGTTTAGCGATTGCTAAGGCGCAACGTCGTGCACGTTTGTAGTCAGATCGTGAAAGTCGTCTCCACCAAATCGATAGTTATCATCTCATCAAAAGATCGGGACCCACGCCTCTATCAAGTGGTATCAGTTTTCAGGTTGCTCGGTGAGAATTTCCAGTTATCCCTAGACTAGAATTATTTTTCTTACCTATTGTCTAAGAAAAAGCCACCAAAAAAAGTTAGATCTATCCATCCTTTGTCCAAGCCAGTCTGAGCCTTTGCAATTTTCTTGTTAGTGTTTGCATAGTTGAATTTGCGGTTGCATCGTTGTGTCGAGTTGCTGGTCTTAGCATCTAGTATTTTAGAGTTTCGAGTTCTGTTCACAAGTTGTCATGCCGCCGTCGCACCATCTTTATTGCTGCTGCCATATACCACCACCACGCATCCATCATCCCTTCCGTTGTCGCCCGCCACCATCCATCAATTTCCACCACCTGCTAGCATTGGTCATTGTCATTATCACACTTGAGGTCATTCGCATCTACACTTGATCCAATCTGCATCTTATCTGACTTGTTCGAGAAAAGTAAAAAAAAGTGAGAAAAAAATAGAGAGAAGAAAAAAAATTCGGATCTACCTAGACTCAATCTCGTATCTGAATTCAGATTGAAATCTGTTTTGCGCAGTGTTCAGTAAAACAGGGATATCTTTCTCATACGAAGTACGTTTTGGCTCCACGAGTACTCAAATTTTAAGCTATCGACGAGCCACATCTGAATAGTTGATTAAGCTAGTTCATTATCTTCACATCCAATTCGGCTTCTAAATAGAACTTTTTGCCCTCTGAAGGTCGCGAACACAGTTTGTCAATATTTTTCAGGTCCGTTCCTGAATTTTTTGACTCCTCATACGAACTAGGAATTGGGTGATTCTTTTTGCATCAGAAAGCTTGAATCAGTAGCATTCTTGAGAAAAAATATCAAAAATTTGACATAATATTTTCCAGAGGAAAGTTGCAGAGAGAGTTTGGTATATCCTGCTTGGCACTAATTTGTCATCCTTATCTTTACTGTCATTGTGATCTTCACTTATATCTTGCTGTCTAGAGCTAATTCATCTCATCCGTTGCTGGTATTTGTCCTACACCGTGACTCCATTAGTGGCCTAGGCTCGCGTCTCTAGTACGGTCTAGTCTAGGACCAACATAGTACCGTCGTTGAGCATTTATTCAACATTGCATCTCTGAATTGATCATTGCTAATCTTTTTCTACCATATATTAAGCCTTCCAAGCTCCACATATTTCTACACCGTGTATACATACGTTCAACTGGTAATCGCTTTACTCAATCTTCAGAGATATTGACACCGTCGGTTGCCGATCACCACCTGCTGCAAGTAAGAATTTGTAAGACTTTGATATTTGCTTTACTGTGAGCGTTTTACCACCACGTCCCAGTAGTTCATAGGAACAATATTCTTGGATTTGTTTCTTGTTTCTACTAATCATGATAGGATCCAGAGTTGTCAGTTTGTGGGCTTCGTCGATCGTGGGAGACGTGCCACCACTTAAGCAAATGCCACAACCGTCACGAGAAGTGCAAAGACATTCCAATACACACGATCAGGTTAATGTTTCTATACCACCATTTAATGGTCGTTTTAGACCTGCTTTATATATTGAATGGGAGTGTCGAATAAATGATATATTTGCTTCCCATAATTTTACTGAACATAAGAAAGTTAAGGTCGCAGTTGGTTCTTTCACTGGTTATGCTTCAGTTTGGTGGAGTGAATATTGTCGGTTACACCCTGATTATATACCTACTACTTGGGATGATTTGAAACTTGCCATGAGACACACATTCGTTCTTGCTTATTATACTCGTGACATGATTAAAAAGTTACAACATTTAAAACAAGGTAGTGACACCGTAACGAAATATTATGATGATTTACAAACGACCTTGTTGCATTCCTCATTAGAAGAAAGTGAAGAAAAATTCTATGGATTGATTTTGGGGAGGATTAAACCGTGATATTCAGGAGATACTAATTCATGAAAAGTGTTATCCTATGGACCGTTTGTTTCGTCTTGCTTGCAAAGCTGAACAGGAAATAAAACAACATGTTGCCCACAAGGAGAACGAGCGCAAGGTGCACATTCCAAGAGTTGATACGGTTGTTCCTTCAACTACTAGGCATACTATGCCAACCACATAAATTGTTGTGAGGGTTGCACCTTCACCATGTGACACGTCACCACCGAGAGTGCCTACATCATCTGAGTTGATCATAAGAGGTAATGACAAAGGTACTGATCTTCCACCTCCAGAGGAGTATGACGAATGCCTTGTCAATTCCAATGTACCATGTGATGAGCTACCCATTACTTTGATCACACCACCTATTTTAGAGGACTATGTTCATGATTTTACTTTGCCATGTGATCATATATCAACAATTTTGAGTGCACCCATTGAATTAACTGTTGATCAGAAAGAACCATGTGAATCAGAAAATAATTCAAATTTGGATCAAATATGTTTGAAAATAATTCTGCCACTTTTTAATCACTTTGATATGACCTCCAATTTTGGTGACGACTCTATGTCAAAATGACATGTTGCATGTTTGCTTATTTAAGCATATTGTAGCATCTAAATTTGGAATAATTCAAGTTTCTTTACCAATGTTGGGATGGTTTAATGATGAACATTGTCAATATTTTGATATGAATAAGGACTTCACTTATATCTGCAAACTGAGTTGCAATATTTTCATGCCTTCTACTTCTTGTGATAATATTTTGGCTTTATATTTCATGACATTTGAAGTGTGCTCTTGTATAAATGTGTCACATGTACCACAACTGAGATCAATAAAAATAGATGACATATACATATACAACATGTACACCTTGTCTCTTTTGTTAGCCACATTTCAGACTAAGCAACGCCGAGGACGACTTTGTTTTCAAGAAAGGGAGGATGATGAGGACATGACTACCTTGGATACGACCAAAAATATTGTATACGTGCATATTTGTGAGCTGATTTCTTATAAGAATTATAAAATAATTTATTTATGTTATCCGGAACAAAAATACTTCACCTATTTTTATTTTATGCCTAAATGCAGAATGGTCGAACACTTGTATGAACCACGTGTGATGACAAAGGAAGAGGAAATGGTTGGGTGCTATTCAAGAGGTCCTCTCACGTTAAAGGAAATAATTAGGTGTTGTTCAAGAAGTTCTCTCACGTCACTTTTAGCCCAAGAGAAGATAGAGTCCAAGTCTCTCACGTTCTGGACTCAGATTCAGACTACACAGACACACCTGTCTCAAAATGCCAAGACCTTTTTCATCCGGACTCCTAATTGGGTGATTCTTTTTTGTTGTAAAGTAGATTTCGTATGCATTCCAGCCCAATTGGAATCACCTTAAAATTCGTCCGGAGCATGGAGATATTCACGAAACAATCTGATGTTGCAGTAGAATCCGAGTCAAACTGCAAGTCCAAAGGTGTTGCATCACCTCCACTTGGGCCCATGTGCCTTGTACGACCTAGGGTTAGTGTTAGGCTGCCTTGGGACGTCCTCCCACCTCCTTGGCTGCCACCCCTTGCTCCTATATAAGTAGATCAATCTAGTAGCTTTTTCTTTGGGTTTTGTTTAGTTAAAAGTTAGCCATTACAACTTCGTGTACTTCGTTAGTGTCCAACGACGAGACCAAGACCGCTTTCGGAACCCCACCCTTATCAATACTTCATCTATATTCACAATATTCAGATTGCATTATCATATTCTTGCTTGTTCTTCGATTGCCTGCAGGAATAGACTTTCGTGGTCAGGTTGATCGTGCTCCGACGTGGTCAATAACCTTCTTGGAGTTGGTTTAGCGATTGGTAAGGCGCAATGTCGTGCACGTTTATAGTCGGATCGTGAAAGTCGTCTCCACCAAATCGATAGTTATCATCTCATCGAAAGATCGTGACCATCGCCTCTATCAATATGAGTCGTTAGTCATGCCTTTTGGGTTAACTAATGCACCTAGCACTTTCATGAGATTAATGAACGAGGTTTTACGTGATTTTATTGGACGATTTGTGGTAGTCTATTTTGATGATATACTGATTTATAGTAGATCTTTGGAGGAACATTTGGAACATTTACGTGCTGTTTTTATTGCTCTACGTGATGCACGTTTGTTTGGGATCCTTGGGAAGTGCACCTTTTGCACCGACCGAGAATCTTTTCTTGGCTATGTTGTTACTCCACGGGGTATTGAAGTTGATAAAGCCAAGATTGAAGCTATTGAGAGTTAGCCGCAACCCAAAACGATCACACAAGTGAGGAGTTTTCTTGGACTCGCTGGTTTCTATAGACGTTTTGTGAGGGATTTCAACATCATTGCTACACCTCTAAATGAGCTTACCAAGAAGGATGTGCCTTTTGTTTGGGGTACCGCACAGGAAGAAGCCTTCACGGTATTGAAAGATAAGTTAACACATGCTCCATTACTCCAACTTCCTGATTTTAATAAGACTTTTGAGCTTGAATGTGATGCTAGTGGAACTGGATTAGGAGGTGTGTCATTACAAGATGGTAAACCTATTGCATACTTTTCTGAAAAATTGAGTTGGCCTAATCTGAATTATTCTACTTATGATAAGGAATTTATGCTCTTGTTCGGACTTTGGAAACATGGCAACATTATTTATGGTCCAAAGAATTTGTTATACATTCTGACCATGAATCTTTGAAACATATTAAAAGTCAAGCAAAACTGAACCGCAGACATGCTAAATGGGTTGAATTCATTGAGACTTTCCCTTATGTCATTAAACACAAGAAGGGTAAAGAAAATGTTATTGCTGATGCATTGTCTCGTCGTTATACTATGCTTTCACAACTTGACTTTAAAATATTTGGTTTGAAGACCATCAAAGATCAATATGTGCATGATGCTGAATTTAAAGATGTGTTGGAGAATTGTAAAGAAGGGAGAACATGGAACAAGTTCTTTATTAATGATGGATTTGTGTTCCCTGCTAACAAGCTATGCATTCCAGCCAACACCATTCATCTTTTGTTGTTACATGAGGTGCATGGAGGAGGATTAATGGGACACTTTGGCGTGAAGAAGACAGAAGACGTACTTGCTACACATTTATTTTGGCTAAAGATGAGACGGGATGTTGAGCGTTTTGTTGCTCGCTACACCACATGTCAAAAAGCTAAGTCACGACTCAATCCTCATGGTTAATATATGCCTTTGCCTGTACCCAGTGTTCCTTGGGAGGATATATCTATGGACTTTGTTTTAGGTTTACCTTGAACAAAGAAGGGGAAGGATAGCATATTTGTTGTCGTGGATAGATTTTCGAAAATGGCACACTTTATACCATGTCATAAAAGTGATGATGCTACTAATGTTGCTGATTTGTTCTTTCGTGAAATTATTCGCTTGCATGGTGTGCCAAATACAATTGTTTCAGGTCGTGATGCTAAATTTCTTACCACTTTTGGAGATGTTTATGGGCTAAGTTGGGGACTAAACTGCTTTTTAGTACTACATGTCACCCCAAACTGATGGACAAACTGAAGTAGTGAATAGAGCATTGTCTACTATGCTTAGGGCTGTTTTGAAGAATAACCTGAAAATGTGGGAAGAATGCTTGCCTCATATTGAATTTGCTTATAATCGTTCGCTGCATTCTACTACTAAGATGTGCCCATTTGAAGTTGTGTATGGTTTCTTACCTCGTGCACCTATTGATTTGTTGCCTTTTGCATCTTCGAAGAAGGTTAATTTTGATGCTAAAGAACGTGCTGAATTGATATTAAAGATGCATGAGTTAACTAAGGAGAACATTGAGCGTATGAATGCTAAATATAAACTTGCTGGAGATAAGGGTAGAAAACATGTTGTCTTTGCACCTGGAGATCTTGTTTGGTTACATTTGCGTAAGGATAGGTTTCCTGAATTGCGCGTGCTGATGGTCCTTTTAAGGTGTTTGAGAAAATAAATGATAATGCATATAAACTTGAGCTGCCTGCAGATTTTGGGGTTAGTCCCACTTTTAACATTGCAGATTTGAAGCCTTATTTGGGTGAGGATGATGAGCTTCCGTCGAGGACGACTTCAGTTCAAGAAGGGGAGGATGATGAGGATATCCCTACTAATGTTACACCCACGTCCCAACCAGCTACACATATTGGACCAGTTACTAGAGCCCGCGCACGCCAACTAAATTATCAGGTACTTTCGTTTCTTGGAAATCCTTCTAATGTTCATGAACATATGATGCTGCCTAAATTAGATACTTTTGTTTTACTTATGAATGAAGGACCTAGCATGGACAAGAAGGATGTCCATTGGAGCGGGATCAAGCATGGAGAAGAAGGTGTGCGCGCGGGAAGGAACAATGGACTTTCCCGTGGTGATTTCGCACTTCGAAGCCACCATAAGGAGTGCTTGGAGACTTCGACGAAATATACATCATGCCACTTCATAAATTTCGTCCATAGGCTATTATAGGTGCTGTGTCACCTTATTTTTGGGCCTGGCCCATGTAATTTCGAAATACCATATTATAGGCTGTTTTTAGAGTCCGTATGTGTGGGGAAACTGAGTTAGGGCTGGTTTCGGACCCCGCCTCCAAGGGGCCACGAAATCCCCCTCTACCCCCCATAGATATAGCCCTTAGGGCATCGTTTTTAGACTTGGGTTTTGTTTAGATTAAAAGTTCGCCATAGCTGCAACTTCGCGTTCTTCGTTTGTGTTCCACGACCAGACAAAGGCGTCATAGAACCTCACTTTCATCAATTCCTCTTATATTCGCAATATCCAGATTGCAATCTTAGTTTCTTGCTAGTTCTTCGTTTGCGTGCAGGAAACAGACCCTCGTGGCCAGGTTGATCATGCTCCGACGTGGTCAATAACCTCTCAGAGTTGGTTTAGCGATTGCTAAGGCGCGACGTCCTCGCACGTTCGTAGTCGGATCGTCAAAGTCGACTCTACCATAAACGATAGCCACATCTCATCGAAAGACAGGGACAACTTCTCCTCTATCATAGACCACAACACAATATCCAATGAGTGGTCACAACACATAATGCATAACACGCATAAAAGTACCCAGTGCTTCGGATAAGCCCATGGGCATCACTAGCCATTCATAGAGACCAAACTTAGTCTTGAATGCCGTTTTCCACTCGTCACCCTCTTGTATGCGTATTTGGTAGTAACCACTTTTTAAGTGAATCTTAGAGAATATGGTGGCACAACTAAGTTCATCTAGCATATCATCTAGGCGAGGAATGGGATGGTGATAACGAATAGTTATAGTATTGATAGGACGGCAATTGGAACACATGCGCATACTACCATCTTGCTTAGGCACTATTATCACCAGGACCGCACAAGCACTCAAACTCTCACGTACATGCCCTTTATCTAGGAGTTTTTGGACTTGCCTTTCTATTTCCTTTGTTTCTTCGGGGTTGACGCGGTAGGGAGCCTTGTTAGGAAGCGGCGCTCTGGGGATGAGGTCTATGCGGTGTTCGATCCCTCGTTTTGGTGGTAGTCCCGGAGGTAGCTCATCGGGGAAAACATCTTTGAATTCCTGCAACAACTTAGATAACACAAGAGGAAGATGTTGTGAAGGGTTAGTCCGAACGACGTCATCCTTGCACACAAGTACATAGTGAAGAACGGTCGATGGGCTGTCACTCACATCCCTCAATTCTCGTTTGGTGACTAAAAGTACTATATCTCTCATGTCCCTCATCGTTGAGTCGCTCATTTTTGGCTTTTGGCACTCACTCTCTTTGAGGTGGATCACTCTCCCACTTTTATCTCCACGATCGGATGAAGCTTGTTTATCGGCGATGACTTGACATGGAGTCATTGGGCGAAGTACATATTGCTTGCCCTTCATTTTGAAGCTTTATTGATTTGTCCGACCGTTGTGTATGACGCCACAGTCGAATTGACATGGTCTACCAAGTAGGAGGTGGCAAACGGACATTTGAACCACATCACACTCCAAAGTGTCTTCATAAGCGCCTATCTTGAAGGAAACTTCCACGGTATGTTCAATTTGGAGGGTGCCGGAATCACTTAGCCATTGGACCTTGTAGGGGCGAGGGTCTTGACCAATTGCAGCTTGGAACAAAGGTCCTCACTTACCAAGTTGTTGCAACTCCCGCCGTCGATGATGACCTTGACGGATTTTCCCTGGATGTCCGCCTTTGTGTGGAAGATGTGGCAACGTTGGTCCTCGTCATCTTGTTGTTGGAGCGTCAAAACCTTGGAGACAACGAGAGCGGGGCTCGAATCGTTGTCGCAAAAGATTTGAGAATCTTCATCTTCATTCACTTGGCGGTGTATGGCCACTTGCTCCAAAGCTTGCATCTCGTCGTCACTCATAGAGTCATAGGTGCCGTCGTCGAGTAGAACCATATTGCGTTTGGTTGGGCATTTGAAGGTCTTGTGGCCTCGGCCTTGGCACGTGAAATACTCTATGGAGCTTGTCTTGGCGGTAGCATCCGATGTTGGAGTAGAGGATGAAGTTCTCGGCTTGTAGGTGCTTGAGGTTAGTCGGCTTGACGAGGTCGTCTTGTCCTTGTAGCTTGACTTGTCGCCGGTAGGTGTTGTAGATTTTGTATTGGAAGGTGTCGTTGTCATAGTAGTTTGAGCACTTGAGCCGTAGGTCTTGGAGGAGAACTTGGAGTACTTTTAGTCATCTTGCACTTGATGTTCCGCCTTGGTTCCTCGATGCACAAGTTCGAGAAGGTTGGAGTATGGTTGGAAATCGGCAATTTTCTTGACTTGGTAGTTGAGGCCATTCAAGAAGCGTGCCATTGTTTGCTCGTCATCTTCCTTGACATTGGCTCGGATCATAGCAATATCCATCTCTTGGTAGTACTCTTCTACTGACTTGGTGCCTTGCTTGAATTGTTGTAGTTTCTTGAAGAGATCCCGGTTGTAGTGTGTAGGCACAAAACGAGCTCGCATGAGATCCTTCATTTGGGCCCAAGTGTTGATAGGAGGTTCACCTCTTTCTCTTCTTCGCTCAATCACTTGTTCCCACCAAATAAGGACGTAGTCTTGGAACTCGAGTGAAGCCATGGCGATCTTCTTCTCTTCATCATAGTTGTGAAGGCGAAAGATCTTGTCAACCTTGAGGGCCCATGATAAGTAGTCTTCGGGATCATTGCTTCTGGAAAACTTTGGCATTGTGAACTTGAGCTTGCCGAAGCGTTGTTCATCATTGTTGTGGTGATGTCGAAATCCTTGTCTTGGATGTGGATCCTCATTGTCATTGCCTTGAGCGTGTTAACGTTGATCTTGTCCTTGCTCGTCTTCATGGTCGGGTTTGTTGCGATGGTCTTGAGGACGACGACGAGGTGGACGCACTCGGTTGCGACTTTCTTGGTGCTCCTCTTGGCGATTGGCTTCTTCTTGTCGTTGTCGACGAAGTTCGTCTTGTCGTTCTTGGCGAAGTGCTTCTTGCTCAAGACGTGCTTGGCGGTTGCGTTCCTCCAACACGCGAGTAGCATCACAGAGTGCTTGTTGGGTTTCGAGCGCTTGTTCTTCGCGGTGGCGGAGTTCTTCTTCACGGCGTTGTTGTTGGCGTTCTTGTTCTTGTTGGTGACGCCTAGCACGCTCGCGAAGTCGATCTTATAGCCCATTGCCATGGAAGGGATTGTCCGAAGCTTGACGTTGGTGGCCTTGGTGTGAACTTGGACCGGAGTGGTCATCGCGGTGATGAGCACGTGCTCGAGGTGGGCTCTCGCCGGAAGAGTACTCCGATGAGTGACAACTTGAGTTGCGCCTCCTTGTCGATGTAGATGTGGAAGAAGCGCGGTGGTCCATCAAGGCACGAATTTCCTTCATTTGGCTTGAGAGCTTGGAGTCGAGGTAGTCCCTTGTTCGCACTTCAGATTCGCGAATGTCGGTGGCGAGGTGCTCGATGCGGTTGTTCTAAGCGTCATGCGATTGGCGCATTGCTTTTTGCGCGCCGAAGAAGTGCATCTTGGTGACGAAGTCAGTTTCATCGTATTCTTGCTCCTCAAATGCCGGGTTTTGGATGCTTGACCTATCCATAACAACACTCAAGTAGATATAAGTGGAAGAGTGAGAAGACAATACCAATTATCGTTCCAAAAGTTGAAAGTGGATCAAGATCACTCAATGTGAAAGTATGGAAATAGTAGAATTGGTACCGAAGATCGTCCTTCTCACACCTACACAAATAAGGCTTATGGAGTAGCTTGGTTAGGATAGTGGCACAAATTTCAAGCAATCCAAAAGATAAGGTTGAAAGAGATTCGTAAGATTAGCAAATGAGACAATGTAGATCAATAGCAATGTGTAAACATGGAAACTCACATACGGAAGAAAATCGGGGTCGTGCAACCAGAGCCAAAATGTGGAATTCACGGAAAATGCTCTCGTTGCACAACACTAGAGAGACGGTAGCACGATTTCTCCAATGGGCGTGATACGCACTTGTGCACAACCTAAAAGGAACAAAACGTGTCGTCTTCCTATGCCCGACTTGCAATGTATGTATGCGTTACGTGTCACTCGCTCAAGTGATCCAAGATGATCAAGTATGCAATGCGAAGTTTGCGATGCTATTGCTTTTTTGCTCTTTTGCTCTTGCTTAAAAGCTTTGCTTCTCTTTTCTTTGCAATGATGTTTTGTGTGGTCACAATGCGGGACGTGCACAATGATATAGCAATTATGTATGCGGGTACTATGTTAACACAATAGATGATACTATGAGATGCACGCAATTGAAGTTATGCGGAGTATGTATCACTAACGCGCACAAGTAGCGTAGCCCGACAATACTCAATGGCTAGTCTCGATAGGCAAGTAACGCAAATAGGCTTGGGGTAACAATGCAATGGCAAGGGTATATGTCAAGAGTGTCATCGCGGTTACCGTCCTTGCTTACGGTGAAGTGTCAATGAAGAATTGGTCGGCGACGAGTTGGGGCGATGATGAGCAGCGATGTCGAAGAAGAACCACTCCGAATTAGCCGAAACACCTTAGGAAGTAGCGATGCTCGCGACTCAAAATCTCAAATGCAAAAATTGCGGAAGAAATCTAAGAAGGTTTGCGGAAAAATGGTGGAAGAAATCTAGGAAAAATGCACGCAACAAGGCGAAGATGCCCTGCTACCAGGCCCTGTCCGGATGTCCGGGAGTTGGTCCGGATGTACAGGCTGAAGGGAGGCCGGATGTCCAGGAGGTGGTCCGGATGATCCGGGCAGGCTGTCGTCCGGATGATCCGGGTGGCTGTCCGGATGATCCGGACGTCTCGATCCGATCGAATCTGCTCAAGAACTCACGATTTTGGGGATGAACACGAAAAAAAATTGGCGAAAATTGGACGATTTGACGGAGGAAAATGATGGGAATGAAGGGGGAAAGCTAGATCCACGTGCCCACAACGAAATCCACGGATCAAAATCAACAAAATCTCCTCAAATCAAACGAATCCAAGAAATTTGGTAGGGCTATTTTTGTGGGTTTTTTTGTAAATTAGATCAAAACAAAACAAAATTGGCTAGAAAACAAAGAGGGGGAACTCCAAATTCGTGAAACTTGGCCCTTGATACCAATATGATACGGGGCATGCCCGTGTGTGTCGATCTTTCACGAATTGGAGGGGGATTTCACGAAGAACACGAAGAACACGAGAGGAAATCACAAACTCAAGGACGATCTTCGATTACACATCCACTAGAAACACACGAGTACACGAGACACAAGATCCACAATCAACATAAGGATGCACGTAACCGGTAGTCTCCTCACTCCAAAGGAGGAGGTCTTGAATCCCTTAGGATCTTCCCTTAGAGGGGCCTTGGCATCACTTGGATCTTCTCTCAAAGGAGGTCAATCTCCGTGGGAGAAGTAAGTAATGGAGCTAAGCTCAACAAAAAGGTATTTGCTAAACAAAGCTAACCCTAATTCGGGGGTGGAGGAGGAGTTTATATAGTAGTAGGGGCGAAGGGGTAAGAGGAAGAGATACAAGGCCCGAGGCCCACTCGTGCTCGCAGGCAAAGGCCGGATGATCCGGGCATCTTCCGGATGATCCGGACCAGGGTCCGGATGATCCGGCTTCGGGGCCCATTTCAGCCGGTTCTGTCGCTCATTTCCCGGATGATTCGGATGTCGGCCCGGATGATCCGGCTTCACAGAGAGCCTATGGGTATCTGGTTCCCGTTTAGACGGATGATCCGAACCGGGGTCCGGACGATCCGGGCATCTTCCGGATGATCCGGACCGGGGTCCGAATGATCCGGCCAAGTGCAGGCTGGCCCTTCTCCTTGCTCCTTCTTCCTCTTGGCCTTGGTCTTGGGGATGCTTCCTTGGTCCTTCGTGGTCATCTTGTTGGGGAACGTAGTAATAATTCAAAAAATTTCCTATGTGTCACCAAGATCAATCTAGGAGATGCTAGCAACGAGAGAGAGGGAGTGCATCTTCATACCCTTGAAGATCGCTAAGCGGAAGCGTTGCAAAGAACGCGGTTGATGGAGTCGTACTCGCGGCGATTCAAATCGCGGAAGATCCGATCCAAGCGCCGAACGGACGGCGCCTCCGCGTTCAACACACGTATAGCCCGGGGACGTCTCCTCCTTCTTGATCCAGCAAGGGGGGAGGAGAAGTTGAGGGAGAGCTCTGGCAGCACGACGGTGTGGTGGCGGTGGAGCTCGTGGTTCTCCGGCAGAGCTTCGCTAAGCACTACGGAGGAGGAGGAGTAGGAGGGGGGAGGGCTGCGCCAGGGGCAAGGGGTGCAGCTCCCATGCGCCTCCCCACTATATATAGGGGTGGAGGGGGCTGGTTTCTTGCCCTCCAAGTCCATTGGGGCGTTGGCAAAGGTGGGAGGAAAGAAATCCCATCCTTTCCCTCCTCCACCGATTGTTATCCCCCTTTTTTAGGGATCTTGATCTTATCCCTTCGGGATATGATCTTATTCCTTCTAAGGGGGGATCTTGGTGAGCCTTGACCTGGGGTGTGGGTCCTTGCCCCCACTACCCACGTTCATGTGGGTCCCCCTATGCAGGTGGGCCCCACTCCGGAACCTTCTAGAACCTTCCCGGTACAATACCGAAAAATCCCGAACATTTTCCGGTGGCCAAAATAGGACTTCCCATATATAAATCTTTACCTCCGGACCATTCCGGAACTCCTCGTGACGTCCGGGATCTCATCCGGGACTCCGAACAACCTTCGGTCACCAACGTGTATGTCCCATTACAACTCTAGCGTCACCGAACCTTAAGTGTGTAGACCCCACGGGTTCGGGAACCATGCAGACATGACCGAGACACCTCTCCGGCCAATAACCAATAGCGGGATCTGGATACCCATATTGGCTCCCACATGTTCCACGATGATCTCATCAGATGAACCACGATGTCGGGGATTCAATTAATCCCGTATACAATTCCCTTTGTCTATCGGTATGTTACTTGCCCGAGATTGGATCGTCGGTATCCCTATACCTTGTTCAATCTCGTTACCGGCAAGTTTCTTTACTCGTTCCGTAACACATGATCCCGTGACTAACTCATTAGTCACATTGAGCTCATTATGATGATGTATTACCGAGTGGGCCCAGAGATACCTCTCCGTCACACGGAGTGACAAATCCCAGGCTCGATTCGTGCCAACCCAACAGACACTTTCGGAGATACCTGTAGTGCACCTTTATAGTCACCCAGTTACGTTGTGACGTTTGATACACCCAAAGCATTCCTACGGTATCCGGGAGTTGCACAATCTCATGGTCTAAGAAAATGATACTTGACATTAGAAAAGCTCCAGCAGACGAACTACACGATCTTGTGCTATGCTTAGGATTGGGTCTTGTCCATAACATCATTCTCCTAATGATGTGATCCCGTTATCAACAACATCCAATGTCCATGGTCAGGAAACCATGACCATCTATTGATCAACGAGCTAGTCAACTAGAGGCTCACTAGGGACATGGTGTGGTCTATGTATTCACACATGTATTACGGTTTCTGGTTAATACAATTATAGCATGAACAATAGACAATTATCATGAACAAGGAAATATAATAATAACCATTTTATTATTGCCTCTAGGGCATATTTCCAACAGTCTCCCACTTGCACTAGAGTCAATAATCTAGTTCACATCACCATGTGATTTACATTGTTATGAATCTAACACCCAATGAGTTCTGGGGTTGGATCATGCTTTGCATGTGAGAGAGGTCTTTAGTCAACGGTCTGCAACATTCAGATCCGTGTGTTCTTTGCAAATCTATATGTCATACTGCAGATGCTACCTCGCTCCACTTGGAGCTATTCCAAATGTCTGCTCCACTATACGTATCCGGATTACTACTTATAGTCATCCAGATAGGTGTTAAAGCTTGCATCGACGTAACCCTTTACGACGAACTCTTTATCATCTCCATAATCGAGAAATATTTCCTTAGTCCTCTAGTTAGTAAGGATAATCTTGACTGCTATCCAGTGATCCACTCCTGGATCACTCTTGTACCCCTTGACAGACTCATGGCAAGGCACACACAGGTGCGGTACACAGCATGGCATACTATATAGAGCCTATGGCTAAGGCATAGGGGACGACCATCGTCCTTTCTCTTTCTTCTGGCGTGGTCGAGCTTTGAGTCTCACTCAACTCCACACCTTACAAATCAGGCAAGAACTCTTTCTTTGACTGATCCATTTTGAACTCTTTCAAAATCTTGTCAAGGTATGTACTCATTGAAAGTTTTATCAGACGTTTTGATCTATCTCTATAGATCCCGATGCCCAATATTTAAGTAGCTTCATTCCAGGTTTTCCTTTGAAAAACACCTTTTCAAACAACCCTTTATGCTTTCTAGAAATTCTATATTATTTCCGATCAACAATATGTCAACCACATATTCATATCAGGAATTTTATATTGCTCCCACTCACTTTATTGTAAATACATGCTTCTCATAACTTTGTATAGACTCAAAAACTTTGATCACCTCATCAAAGTGTATATTCCAACTCCGAGATGCTTGCTCCAGTCCATAGAAGGATCGCTGGAGTTTGCATACATTTTAGCATCCTTAGGACTGACAAAACCTTCCGGTTGTATCACATACAACCTTTCCTCACGGATACCGTTAAGGAAACGATGTTTTGACATCCATCTGCCAGATTTCATAATCGAAAAATGCAGCAACTGCTAACATAATTCCAACAGACTTTAGCATCGCTACGGGTGAGAAAGTCTCATCGTAGTCGACTCCTTGAACTTGTGAAAAACCCTTTGCCATAGTCGAGCTTGATAGACGGTGACATTACCGTCCGCGTCCGTCTTCCTTTTAAAGATCCATTTGTTTTGAATGGCCTTTCGCCCTTCAGGTAATACTTCCAAAGCCCATACTTTGTTTTCATACATGGATCTCATCTCGGATTTCATGGCCTCTAACCATTTCTCAGAATCCGGGCCCATCATCGCTTCTCCATAGCTCGTAGGTTCATCGTTGTCCAACAACATGTCCTCTAAGACAGGGTTGTCGTACCACTCAGGAGCAGTACGCGTCCTTGTTGACCTACGAGGTTCGATAGTAACTTGATCCGAAGCTTCACGATCATCATCATTAACTTCCTCTTCAACTAACGTAGGCTCCACAGGAACAACTTTCTGCGCTGCGCTACTCTCTGGTTGAAACAAAGGTTCAACAACCTCATCAAGTTCTATCTTCCTCCCACTCAATTCTTTCGAGTGAAACTCTTTCTCGAGAAAGGACCCGTTTTGGCAAAAACACTTTGTGCTCTGGATCTAAGATAGAAGGTTTACCCGACTGTTACGTTAGGGTATTCTATGAAATTGCATTTGTCCGCTTTGGGATCGAGCTCATTAGGTGAAAACCCCTTTTCACATAAGCGTCACAGCCCCAAACATTAAGAAATGATAGCTTAGGTTTCAGCCAAACCATAATTCATACGGTGTCATCTCAACGGACTTAGATGGTGCCCCTTTTAAAGTGAACGTGGTTGTCTCTAATGCATAACCCTAAAACGATAGTGGTAAATCGATAAGAGACATCATAGTTCGCACCATCTCCAATAGAGCACGACTACGACGTTCGGACACACCATCACACTATGGTGTTCCAGGTGACGTGAGTTGTGAAACAACTTCCACATTGTCTTAAGTTGTATACCAAACTCGTAACTCAGATATTCACCTCCACGATCATATCGTAGACATTTTATCTTGTCACGATGATCTCAAACTTCACTCTGATTTTGTTTGAACTTTTCAAACGTTACAGACTTGTGTTTCATTAAGTAAATATCCCCATATCTACTCAAATCATCCATGAAGGTAGGAAAATAACGATATCCACCGCACGCTACAACACTCATTGGACCGAATACATCAACATGTATTATTTCCAATAAGTTACTTGCCCGCTCCATCATACCGGAAAACGGGGGCTTAGTCATCTTGCCCATGAGGCATGGCCCGCATGTCTCAACCGATTCGAAATCGAATGAGTCCAAAGATCCATCAGCATGGAGTTTCTTCATGCGCTTTACACCAATATGACATTTAGCGGCAGTGCCATAAGTATGTTGTACAATCATTATTAACTTTGTATTTTTTGGCATCAATATTATGAACATGTGTATCACTACGATCAAGATTCAATAAACCATTCTCATTGGGTGCATGACCATTGAAGGTATTATTCATGTAAATAGAATAACCATTATTCTCTAACTTAAATGAATAACCGTATTGCAATAAACATGATCTAATCACGTTCATGCTCAACGCAAACACCAAATAACATTTATTTAGGTTCATCACTAATCCCGAAGGTAGAGAGAGTGTGCGATGGTGATCACATCAACCTTGGAAACACTTCCAACACTCATCGTCACCTCACCCTTAGCTAGCCTCCGTTTATTCCGTAGCTTTTATTTCGAGTTACTAACATTTAGCAACCGAACCGGTATCCAATACCCAGGTGCTATTAGGAGTACTAGTAAGGTACACATCAATAACACGTATATCAAATATACTTCTGTCGACGTTGCCAGCCTTCTTATCTACCAAGTATCTAGGGTTGTTCCGCTTCAGCGACCGTTCTCCTCATAATGGAAGCACTTAGTCTCGGGTTTGGGTTCAACCTTGGGTTTCTTCACTGGAGCGGCAACTGGCTTGCAATCCATGAAGTATCCCTCCTTGCCCTTGCCCTTCTCGAAACTAGTGGTTTTACTAACCATCAACACTTGATGCTCCTTCTTGATTTCTACCTTCGTGGTGTCAAACATCGCGAATAGCTCGGGGATCATTATTTCCATCCCTGGCATTTTATAGTTCATCACGAAGCTTCTAGTAGCTTAGTGGCAGTGATTTGGAGAACTATATCAATCACTATCTTATCTGGAAGATCAACTCCCACTCGATTCAAGCGATTGTAGCACCCAGACAATCTGAGCACATGCTCACCGATTGAGCTATTCTCCTTCATCTTGCAGGCAAAGAATCTTGTTGGAGGTCTCATACCTCTCAACACGGGCACAAGCCTGAGATCCCAATTTCAGCTCTTAGAACATCTCATATGTTCCGTGACGTTCAGAACGTTTTGGAGCCTCAATTCTAAGCCGTAATGCATGACGCACTGAACTATCAAGTAGTCATCAGAACGTGCCTGTCAGATGTTCACAACATTTACAGACGACGCTTGAGGGGGTGGCGCACCGAGTAGTGCATTAAGGACATAAGCCTTCTGTGCAGCAATGAGGACAATCCTCAGATCACGGACCCAGTCCGCATTATTGCTACCATCATCTTTCAACTCTATTTCTCTAGGAACATATAAAATTCAAGGGAGCTACAGCGCGAGCTAGTAATCTTCAACATAAATTTTGCAAAAGCAACTTAGACTATTGTTCAAGATAATTAAGTTCATCTAATCAAATTATTTAATGAACTCCCACTCAGATAGACATCCCTCTAGTCATCTAAGTGATACATGATCCATATCGACTAGGCCGTGTCCGATCATCACGTGAGACGGACTAGTCATCAATGGTGAACATGATACGGGGTTGCCCGATCTTCACGGAGGATCTGCTTGAGGAACGAATCAACGCCACCTGAAGGGTACGAAGGAAACCCTCGATCCCAGCCAACAACACTGTCGGGTAAAGGATAACTAGTGCAACCTGACGAGACCAAAGCTAGCTACTGCATATGCAACAACCAGCAACAAGTATTCGCCCAACCACACTCTTAGGATTCCAATCCACGCAACCACGCACAAAGTTGGAAGCACGAACTGGTCGCCGCCTCAACGGCTGCTGTTGTAAATTCACAAAGTGAGTTTACCCTCTCACAAGGCAAGATTACAAGAGCTAAGGAGGAAGTGAACTCTCAAACAAGATTCTGGTTGCACTTAGCTAACCTATGCTGAAATCAAATTGTCAAAGAGTTGTGGCTGAAGTGAGGGAAGGGGTATTTATACTAGGAACAGCCCTCCTAGCTTAGGTGTGAAACCAGTCCAAAAGAGAGGCTCAAATTCGTGGTAACCAGCTGGTCAAGGGAGCAAACACATGGAGCCTCGCGCAGCAATTAATGCTCTGGACAGCTTGCATTGGAACTCTCATATCCTTTGACTCAGGACTCCAAATGTTGCACCGTTTGATTTTCCTGAAAGTAGACTTCAAATTCTGTCCAATTTGTACTCTCACACGTGCTGGAACCTCATATATTTGTGTTGCATGATGCAGCAAGTTCTGAGACGAATTCTGGAACTATGCATGCCACAATAGATTGTTGAGATGGCTTGCTATTCTTCCTTGAGGTGTAATTAGTTGCCCTTGTCACCAAAACATGGTTTACATCAGAGTTGAAACTTGTTCTCTTCAAACTTGTTGTATGGGATTCAGAACTTGTTTCTTCATGAGCTGAATTTGTTTCTTCATGTGCTGAAAGTTGTTGGTTGTCCTCAACATTGTACCTGAGTAAAATCAGCACAGATGATTTAGGCAGTATAAAGTTATCATGGAGAGTTGAAGTATGATCAGCTAGGAGCGCGTTCACCTCTTGTTCTATATGTTTGGCACGGCTCCTTGTCATGGGACCCAAATAGGTCTTCTTTGTAGCAGCTTCATTTGAGAGCTGAGTTTTATCATGAGGAGAGGATGACAAACGAGGTGAACCTGGGATGTCCTCATCATCCTCCCCCTCTTCAAAAAGAGTCGTCCTCGACTCTTGACCCTCTTGATCGAAGCATGGAGACAAATCAGCAACGTTGAATGTTGGACTCACAGCATAGTCTCCAGGAAGCTCGATCTTGTAAGCATTGTCATTGATCTTTGCCAAGACTTTGAATGGTCCATCTCCACGAGGCATTAGCTTGGATTTGCGCTTCTCAGGAAAACGATCTTTGCGCAAATGTATCCAAACCAGATCTCCGGGCTCAAAAGTCACCCTCTTGCGGTTTTTGTTTGCCTTAGCTGCATAGTACTTGGATTTCCTTTCTATCTCTTCTCTGGTCTTCTCATGAATCTTCTTCACATATGCAGCACGCTTTGAAGCCTCCATGTTACATCTCTCTTGTAATGGAAGAGGCAACAAGTCAATTGGTGCAAGTGGTTTGAATCCATATACCACCTCAAATGGGCACATGCTTGTGGTAGAGTGAACTGCTCTGTTGTAAGCAAACTCCACGTGTGGCAAACACTCTTCCCACTCCTTCAAATTCTTCTTGATCATTGTACGCAGCAAGGCTGAGAGTGTGCGGTTCACCACCTCTGTTTGCCCATCAGTTTGTGGGTGACATGTCGTTGAAAACAGCAGCTTGGTTCCCAACTTTGCCCATAATGTTTTCCAAAAATAGCTCATGAACTTCACATCACGATCTGAAACAATGCTCCTCGGCATTCCATGCAAGCGAACAACTTCCCTGAAAAACAAATCAGCAACATGTGAAGCATCGTCGTTCTTGTGGCACGGAATGAAGTGTGCCATTTTTGAGAACCTATCAACTACAACAAAAACTGAATCCCTCCCCCTCTTAGTCCTAGGTAGTCCTAAAACAAAATCCATGCTAATATCTTCCCAAGGAGCATTTGGAACTGGTAGGGGAGTATATAAACCATGGGGGTTCAGTTTAGACTTAGCTTTGTGGCATGTGATGCATCGCTGAACAAATCTCTCAACGTCCTTCCTCATCTTTGGCCAATAAAAATGATCAGCCAACAGCTCATATGTCTTCTCACGACTAAAGTGTCCCATTAATCCTCCTGCATGTGATTCCTGCAACAACAAGGGTCTAACAGAGGAATCTGGAACACACAGTTTGTTAGCCCTAAAAAGGAACCCATCATGCACATGGTATTTATCCCAACTTTTGCCATCTTTACATTTTGCATATGGTTCTGAAAATATATGATCAGTGCAATACAGTTCTTTTAGGCTCTCAAGTCCCGGTACCTTCACTTCTAATTGTGTCAAAAGAACATGCCTACGGGACAAAGCATCAGCAACCATGTTTTCCTTTCCTTTCTTGTACTTCACAACATATGGGAAAGTTTCAATGAATTCAACCCACTTAGCATGCCTACGATTCAGTTTAGCTTGGCCTTTCAAATGTTTCAAAGCCTCATGATCAGAATGTACAATAAATTCCTTAGGCCATAAGTAATGTTGCCAAGTTTCAAGCACTCTAACCAAAGCATACAACTCTTTATCATAAACAGAATAATTCAGTTGCGCACCACTCAGCTTCTCACTAAAATATGCTACTGGTTTTCTTTCTTGCATTAAGACACCTCCAATACCTATTCCACTAGCATCACATTCTATTTCAAAAGTTTTAGTGAAATCAGGTAGAATCAGCAAAGGTGCTTCAGTTAATTGTTTCTTAAGCTCAAGAAATGCTTCTTCTTGTGGTGCACCCCATTTGAAAGGAATACCTTTCTTTGTCAATTCATTCAAAGGTGCAGCAATTGTACTAAAATCTTTAACCAACCTCCTGTAGAAACCAGCAAGGCCATGAAAACTTCTCACTTGGCTTACATTCACTAGAGTTGGCCAATTCTTGATTGCATCCACCTTAGATTCATCCACTTCAATTCCCTGTCCTGAAACAACATAGCCAAGAAAAACAACCTTGTTTGTGCAAAAGGAGCACTTCTCAACGTTAGCATATAATTTTTCTGTCCTTAGCACATTCAGCACTTGTTTTAGATGTTCAATATGTTCCTCAATGGATCTGCTATAGATTAGAATGTCATCAAAGTACACAACAACAAATTTGCCAATGTAAGCTCTCAAAACATGGTTCATCAATCTCATGAAAGTACTTGGTGCATTAGTTAACCCAAAAGGCATGACTAACCACTCATACAACCCAAATTTTGTTTTGAAAGCAGTTTTCCATTCATCTCCTTCTTTCATCCTAATCTGATGGTATCCACTTCTCAAATCAATTTTAGAGAAAACAGTAGAGCCACTCAATTCATCAAGCATATCATCTAACCTAGGAATAGGATGACGATACCTAATGGTTATAATATTGATGGGCCTACAGTCCATTACCATTCGCCATGTTGCATCTTTCTTAGGCACCAAAATCACAGGTACAGCACAAGGACTTAAACTTTCACGAACATAACCTTTCCTTAAAAGTTCTTGTACCTGCCTTTCTATCTCCTTTGTTTCTTCAGGATTGGTGCGGTAGGGAGCTCGATTTGGAAGTGATGCTCCTGGAATGAGGTCAATCTGATGTTCTATGCCGCGCAAGGGAGGTAGACCAGCGGGTACTTCCTCCGGAAAAACATCCTCGAAATCCTGCAAAACATCACAAACAGCACTAGGGAGACAGGTTAGGTCGTTAGCTGAAAGCAAAACGTCTTTGTACACAAGTACAACGACCACTTGATTTGGGTTGAGCCTCACATCTCTCAATTCTGATTTGGTGGCTAACATTACTAAGTTCTCTCCCTCTCTTTTATTTTTCTCTCTCAAATTTGGCTTGTGGCTCTCACTCACAGATTTGTGGATCTCTCTCCCACTCTTTTTCGCTCCCTCTTTCTTACTCACTACTTTTACTTCAGAAACTTTTTGCATGTGCTCAGCCATAATTTGTTGGGGAGTCATGGGCCTTAGCACCAAGTCTTTGCCTTTCCACTTGAGGGTGTATTGATTGGTTCTGCCACAATGTTTTGCTGAAAGATCATATTGCCACGGTCTGCCCAACAGCAAGTGACACACCTTCATGGGCACCACATCACACTCAACGGTGTCATTATAATCTCCAATCTTGAATTGCACCTGTACCATGTGTGTGACCTTAATCTCTCCACATTCACTCAACCATTGGATATGATATGGGTGGGGGTGTTGCAGCAGCTTCAGCCCAAGCTTATCACACATTTCTTTACTTGCAAGATTGTGACAACTCCCACCATCAACAATTACTTTGCATACCTTGTCTTGCACTTTGGCTCTAGTTTGAAACAGATTATGTCGTTGTCCATTCTCAGCTTCTTTGATCTGCACACTCAAAACTTTAGTGACAACAAGAGAAGCACCTTGCTCATAATCACAATAGGTATGCTCATCACCATCTGAATTTTCACCATTTTCAATTTCTTCCTCGGGTTCGCTACAAGACTCATATTCTCCATTCTCTGTGATCAGCATGGTACGCTTGTAGGGACAATCTTTCTTCATATGGCCACGTCCCTTACATGTAAAGCACTCTATATCACTAGTTTTCCCAGTGGAGCCAATGGAGGATGAACTTGGGGCTGCAAATTTGCTTTTTTCTTTTGCATTTGATACCTCATTCCTGCTCGTGGCTGCACGTGCATGGGACTGATTTCCACCTCCAGAACTAGTCATGATGCCTCGACCAACATTGAATTGAGGTACAAACTTACTCCCACTTGATGTAGCTCTAGCTGTGAAGGATGTAGTTCTGTTTTGCCTGGAGTCTTCTTGCAATTGAAGTTCAGCCTTAGAAGCAAGATGTACAAGTTCTACCACATTACGATATGGCTGCAGATCAACCACTCGTTTGACATTAGGATTCAGCCCATAGAGAAACCTTGCCATGGACTGCTCCTCATCTTCATGTATGTTGGCTCTTATCATTGCCTTCTCCATCTCCTTATGATAGTCCTCAACAGATAACTTTCCTTGCCTCAAATTCTGGAGCTTATCAAAGGTATCACGCCTATAATGCCTTGGGACAAATCTTGCCCTCATCCCTCTTTTCATTTCTGCCCATGTAGCAACAGCAGGTTCTCCTTCTTCTTCTCGCTAAATCTGAACTTGCTCCCACCATATTAGAGCATAATCTTCAAACTCAAGTGAGGCCATTGCTAACTTCTTCTCTTCAGAGTAGTTGTGCATGCGGAAAATCTTGTCAACCTTCAATTCCCATGTGAGATAAATTTCTGGATCAGATCCACCATCAAACTTGGGCATGGTAAATTTCAGCTTTCCAAACCTCTCCTCTTCCTCTCGTTCACGACCATTGTTTCTTCGATGATGAAATCTAACATTCTGGTGCATGCCATCTTCATCTTCGTCAAACTCATCTTCACTACCTTCATGGTGTAGATTTGCTCTCCGGTGGCCTCCTCTAAGACCACGACCAGTAGCAGCTTCATGATGAGCACGTCCATTAGCATGAGCATTTCCACGTCCGGGACCGGGAGGTCGCATGGCATGGGGAGCAGCAGCACGGTTTCTTCCAGCTTGTGCATTGGAGGCAGCACCTTCCCCATCAGTTGCATTATGTTCATCACCATGGACACTTGCTTCTTCTCGGTTTTGACGAAGCTCTCGCACAATATCAGCAACAATATCAGCCCTCATGGCTGCCATGTTTTGAGTGAGCTGCTCATTAACATTACCCATAAGTTGCTGCAAATCTCTTGACAACTTCTCTTGCTTCTCTTCAATTGGATCAAGGCTGTTTCTGAATTCTCGGCGTAGATGATCACGTAATGCATTGAAGTGAAACCGTGTGACAGGCTGATTGAGATGCCCATGTCCTTCAACATCATATTCGTCTTCATCACCTGCCATGGTTAGTTTTCCAAAATCCCTATAGTACTAGAAGCATATATGTGGGTAACAACTCAAGCTCACCTCACTTACCAACCGAAGCTCATGTAACTTCCAAGTGAGGGCAGAATCGTGCTCAACCGTGGTGCCGGTAGTTGGTATACAAAGAGTGCTGAATCAAGCGAATACAAGTCTAGGGTTGCACATGCGGGGCTGTTTGGTGGGGCTTGGGTGGGATATATATGTAGCAAAAGATTGACTAATCTGTAATCTAGATATTGTTGAACCAAGTAATCATCCACACAAGATTCTAATGCCCTTCGTTGCTGAATGAGATATAAGTGAGGTACATGCAACTCATACCAAGGAATCAGATTTGCTAGAAAGCAAGGATTGAAGATGTTGCACACTTGACAAGTTTCAGCTCACAATACAAACAGGGATTTCTCAAGATATAAGTGAAGAACAGTCCCAAATTTCTCTCTTTTGTTTCTTGCACACACTTTCTTTCTTTGGGCAGATCTCTTTTTTTTTTTTTGCTTTTTTTTTTTGACAAACTTCAACAAGGGACTTGGATCTGAACACACACTTTGGGGGATCCACGAAAATTACAATGGATGAGCTCAAACAACAAGAACATGCAGCTGAAACTTTGGCAGAAAACACACACGAACTGATCTGATTTTTCTGGGTGGAAAACACGATGGGAATCAGATCTAACAAGGATGGATGGAAAGTACACGGTGTGGGCTTTCCAAAATGCACAAAAACACCCAAAACGGACTCCGGATGACAAAGATACACAAGATTTGGTGGAGGATGCAGATCTGAAATCTGTGGACGAAAACAAACACAAACACACAAGAATGGATGGGGGAAACTCAGCAACTAAAAACAAAAGATCTAGTGGACAAGAACTTGATAAAACTCACCAAATGACAAATTAAAGGCTGCAAAGGGCTTGGTAAAGGTATATTTTTTTTGTGGGGCCATTTTCTGAACTTTAGGATGAACAAGAACACGAACTAAACTAGGGATACAAGATCCTACCGTGTCAACCGAAGCTCTAATGCCAAGATGATACGGGGTTGCTCGATCTTCACGGAGGATCTGCTTGAGGAACGAATCAACGCCACCTGAAGGGTACGAAGGAAACCCTCGATCCCAGCCAACAACGCTGTCGGGTAAAGGATAACTAGTGCAACCTGACGAGACCGAAGCTAGCAACTGCATATGCAACAACCAGCAACAAGTATTCGCCCAACCACACTCTTAGGATTCCAATCCACGCAACCACGCACAAAGTTGGAAGCACGAACTGGTCGCCGCCTCAACGGCTGCTGTTGTAAATTCACAAAGTGAGTTTACCCTCTCACAAGGCAAGATTACAAGAGCTAAGGAGGAAGTGAACTCTCAAACAAGATTCTGGTTGCACTTAGCTAACCTATGCTGAAATCAAATTGTCAAAGAGTTGTGGCTGAAGTGAGGGAAGGGGTATTTATACTAGGAACAGCCCTCCTAGCTTAGGTGTGAAACCAGTCCAAAAGAGAGGCTCAAATTCGTGGTAACCAGCTGGTCAAGGGAGCAAACACATGGAGCCTCGCGCAGCAATTAATGCTCTGGACAGCTTGCATTGGAACTCTCATATCCTTTGACTCAGGACTCCAAATGTTGCACCGTTTGATTTTCCTGAAAGTAGACTTCAAATGGTGTCCAATTTGTACTCTCACACGTGCTGGCACCTCATATATTTGTGTTGCATGATGCAGCAAGTTCTGAGACGAATTCTGGAACTATGCATGCAACAATAGATTGTTGAGATGGCTTGCTATTCTTCCTTGAGGTGTAATTAGTTGCCCTTGTCACCAAAACATGGTTTACATCAGAGTTGAAACTTGTTCTCTTCAAACTTGTTGTATGGGCTTCAGAACTTGTTTCTTCATGAGCTGAATTTGTTTCTTCATGTGCTGAAAGTTGTTGGTTGTCCTCAACATTGTACCTGAGTAAAATTAGCACAGATGATTTAGGCAGTATAAAGTTCTCATGGATAGTTGAAGTATGATCAGCTAGGAGCGCGTTCACCTCTTGTTCTATATGTTTGGCACGGCTCCTTGTCATGGGACCCAAATAGGTCTTCTTTGTAGCAGCTTCATTTGAGAGCTGAGTTTTATCATGAGAGGATGACAAACGAGGTGAACCTGGGATGTCCTCATCAGAACATCTCCATGTTGATCGCATCTACTATACGACTCATGTTCGACCTTTCGGTCTCTCGTGTTCCGAGGCCATGTCTGTACATGATAGGCTCGTCAAGTCAACCTAAGTGTTTCGCGTGTGTAAATCTGGCTTACACCCGTTGTATGCGAACGTTAGAGTCTATCACACCCGATCATCACGTGGTGCTTCGAAACAACGATCCTTCGCAACGGTGCACACTTAGGGGGAACACATTTCTTGAAATTTTAGTGAGGGATCATCTTATTTATGCTACCATCGTTCTAAGCAAATAAGATGTAAAAACATGATAAACATCACATGCAAATCATAAAGTGACATGATATGGCCAATATCATCTAGAGCCTTTGATCTCCATCTTCGGGGCGCGGCATGATCACCATCGTCACCGGCACGACACCATGATCTCCATCATCATGATCTCCATCATCGTGTCTTCATGAAGTTGTCTCGCCAACTATTACTTCTACTACTATGGCTAACGGTTAGCAATAAAGTAAAGTAATTACATGGCGTTTTTGATTGACACGCAGGTCATACAATAAATTAAGACAACTCCTATGGCTCCTGCCGGTTGTCATACTCATCGACATGCAAGTCGTGATTCCTATTACAAGAACATGATCAATCTCATACATCACATATATTTCATCACATTCTTTTGGCCATATCACATCACATAGCATACCCTGCAAAAACAAGTTAGACGTCCTCTAATTGTTGTTGCAAGTTTTACGTGGCTGCTATGGGTTTCTAGCAAGAACGTTTCTTACCTACACAAAAGCCACAACGGTGATATGCCAATTACTATTTACCCTTCATAAGGACCCTCTTCATCGAATCCGATCCGACTAAAGTGAGAGAGACAGACACCCGCTAGCCACCTTATGCAACAAGTGCATGTCAGGCGGTGGAACCAGTCTCACGTAAGTGTACGTGTAAAGTCGGTCCGGGCCGCTTCATCCCACAATACCGCCGAATCAAGATAGGACTAGTAACAGCAAGCAAATTGACCAAATCATCGCCCACAACTACTTGTGTTCTACTCGTGCATAGAATCTACGCATAGACCTAGCTCTGATGCCACTGTTGGGGAACGTATTATAATTCAAAAAAATTCCTACGTGTCACCAAGATCAATCTAGGAGATGCTAGCAACGAGAGAGAGGGAGTGCATCTTCATACCCTTGAAGATCGCTAAGCGGAAGCGTTGCAAAGAACGCGGTTGATCCGATCCAAGCGCCGAACGGACGGCGCCTCCGCGCTCAACACACGTACAGCCCAGGGACGTCTCCTCCTTCTTGATCCAGCAAGGGGGGAGGAGAAGTTGAGGGAGAGCTCCGGCAGCACGACGGTGTGGTGGCGGTGGAGCTCGTGGTTCTCCGGCAGAGCTTCGCTAAGCACTACGGAGGAGGAGGAGTAGGAGGGGGGAGGGCTGCGCCAGGGGCAAGGGGTGCAGCTCCCATGCGCCTCCCCACTATATATAGGGGTGGAGGGGGCTGGTTTCTTGCCCTCCAAGTCCATTGTGGCGTTGGCAAAGGTGGGAGGAAAGAAATCCCATCCTTTCCCTTCCCCACCGATTGTTATCCCCCTTTTTTAGGGATCTTGATCTTATCCCTTCGGGATATGATCTTATTCCTTCTAAGGGGGGATCTTGGTGAGCCTTGACCAGGGGTGTGGGGCCTTTCCCCCACTACCCACGTTCATGTGGGTCCCCCTATGCAGGTGGGCCCCACTTTGGAACCTTCTAGAACCTTCCCGGTACAATACCGAAAAATCCTGAACATTTTCCGGTGGCCAAAATAGGACTTCCCATATATAAATCTTTACCTCCGGACCATTCCGGAACTCCTCCTGACATCCGGGATCTCATCCGGGACTCCGAACAACCTTCGGTCACCAACGTGTATTTCCCATTACAACTCTAGCGTCACCGAACCTTAAGTGTGTAGACCCCACGGGTTCGGGAACCATGCAGACATGACCGAGACACCTCTCCGGCCAATAACAAATAGCGGGATCTGGATACCCATATTGGCTCCCACATGTTCCACGATGATCTCATCGGATGAACCACGATGTCGGGGATTCAATTAATCCCGTATACAATTCCCTTTGTCCATCGGTATGTTACTTGCCCGAGATTCGATCGTCGGTATCCCTATACCTTGTTCAATCTCGTTACCGGCAAGTCTTTTTACTCGTTCCGTAACACATGATCCCGTGACTAACTCCTTAGTCACATTGAGCTCATTATGATGATGTATTACCGAGTGGGCCCAGAGATACCTCTCCGTCACACGGAGTGACAAATCCCAGTCTCGATTCGTGCCAACCCAACAGACAGTTTCAGAGATACCTGTAGTGCACCTTTATAGTCACCCAGTTACGTTGTGACGTTTGATACACCCAAAGCATTCCTACGGTATCCGGAAGTTGCACAATCTCATGGTCTAAGGAAATGATACTTGACATTAGAAAAGCTCCAGCAGACGAACTACACGATCTTGTGCTATGCTTAGGATTGGGTCTTGTCCATCACATCATTCTCCTAATGATGTGATCCCGTTATCAACGACATCCAATGTCCATGGTCAGGAAACCATGACCATCTATTGATCAACGAGCTAGTCAACTAGAGGCTCACTAGGGACATGGTGTGGTCTATGTATTCACACATGTATTACGGTTTCCGGTTTATACAATTATAGCATGAACAATAGACAATTATCATGAACAAGGAAATATAATAATAACCATTTTATTATTGCCTCTAGGGCATATTTCCAACACATCTTCCTCGTACCTAAGGAGGCACAGGGTTTCATTGTGAGGTAGCATCCAAGTCCCTTTGCTATTCAAGTCTAGCTCGAAGAGGAGTGAGTTCACCATAGCTCCAATGTCGCGTGCACATCCTCTCATCATAGGACCACTTGGGGGTTGGTTTGATGGTGTAGCCTTCATGGGGATGATGGTGGGATGCTCTGCATCACTTGTCGTCCATGCCATGTGAGCAAATGGGATTAATTTTTATGGTATATGCATAGTCGCTACGGTGAGATTGCAAAGATGCAATATGGGAAATTTCACGCATAGCATATGACAAGTTTAGAGGGTTGTCGAACATGATGTGACCAATAGAATTTTCACATGATATCCTATGGAGTATAGCATCACAACTAGGCATGTCAACATGCTCATCATCATATTCATCAAAAATTGGTGGCACATCTAAGCATGAAGAAGACATAGCATGTGGTGTGTCCATAAGGTGATCAACATCATGCAAGCAATCAATGGCAAGATAGTCCACTAGTGGGACAAGCGAAGAACCTTCACCTATGTTACCTTTGGAGCTCCGCTCATGTGATGTAGGTGAGGTTGGAATGACCAACTCATTGTCAACATCATGATGTAACCATGTGGGGGGTGCGTCATCGTCCACCATGGCCATCGTCTTGTCCAAATGAAGGACGAAGTCGTCGAGGATCGGCGCGTCATCAAATATGGGACCTTGCACCAAATTAGAAGACACAATAGAGGTAGAGGGTAAGTTGTTAGAAATCGAAATGGCTTCACATGCCCTATCAACAACCTCACTCGCTCTATGTGCTGGTGGCTCACTCACTCCCGCTAGGTAGTTGCACCCATACACACATATGGTGGAGGACTCATCTCACTCAAGTGGTGGGGGTTGTGGCTCTCCTCACATGGGAATTGAGGTAACTCGTCAAATATGGAGCTAGTGAATTCACTCTCACTCTCAATATGGTGGCAAAAGTCGCTCAACTCATCACCAAACACCGCCGTGGTCGAAGGGAAAATCACATGATCAATCAACTCGTCACCGTCTCCGTGGATGAAGGCCGAAGATAGCACGTCATCACGCTCGCCTCCAAAGATGGAAACATCATCCATGTTCACCACCTTGTCGCTTGCCTCCAAAGCATGTTCCTTGAGTGGCTCCGTAGTTGTAGTCGTCGCCGCACCGTCTTCAAAACGAGTAGTGGTAGACTCGGCATCGTCAATGCCACAAAGAGGGATGGCGGTGAAGTCAAACTTGGGAGCGTCGTCTTGGAGCTCGTCGGGCTTGGACATCTTGGTGGTACCCTCCTCATGCACGTAGTCGAGGAGCTTGGTCATCGCAAAGTGTGCTCGGGGTCGAGTAGCCTTGGCCTTGAGTTCTTGTTCTGCCTTGAGAGCACCAACGTAGATGTCGTCGAGAGACTCGTAGTTGTTGTGGAAGATGGTCTTGGCGTTGTCGTTGTTCAATCCCATCATGAAGTGAAACATCATCCAAATGGGGTCATCCACACCGGCTCGTCGGAAGGCTTTCTTCATCTTCATGAAGTACTCATCGAGGGACTTGGATCCTTGTATGGTTTCCTCCAATTGGCGTTGAAGATGTTCCGTGTATGTAGAAGGCACAAACTCTCTCCTCATAGCTTTCTTCGTCTTGGACCAACTCATGACTAAGCTCTTCGAAGGTGTGTGAAGCCACCATGTTGACGCGTAGTCATGGAAGTTTCTTGTGGCGCACTTCACTTGGTCTTCGGAAGGGACTTGAAGTAGCTTGAGGTAGGTGTCCATGTTGCGCTCCCACTCAAGGTACTCTTCGGGGTCATGAGTCCCATAGAATGGAATGTCGAAGTCGTAGTAGCTCGTGGAAGTCTCGGTCTTGAGCTTGGGGAGCTTCTCTTGATGTGCGTGTCGGCGAAGATACCGCATATCCAAAGGCGAAGATGCCGTGAAGTCGCTTGGTGAAGATGCCAAGGTAGGTGGGGAAGTCATCGAGCGGTGGTTGGTGTCGAGCTCGTGACCCTCTGATACGGGGCAAACCAGAGGGTGGCCCGATCTTCACGAATTGGAGGTGGATTCAAGGAAGAACACGAAGAACATGAAGAACACGAGGGGAAAACGTGGGGAAATCAAAGGGGAAAACACTCTATTGGACAAGATCCACACCAAGTACTCCTCAGATCACAAGCAATACACGGGATGCATCAAGATCCAAGAACAACAATGGAAATAAAGATACATGGGTAGTTCATCCAAATCTCTAGGAGAGATGGGCCTTGAATCCGTGGACGGATCTTCCCTTGGAAGGGGTCTTGACATCCTCTAGGGATATTCTCCGGTGGAGGCCTCGGTCTCCATGAGAGAAGTAGAGGAAGGAGCAAAGCTCAGGTATGAATGAGCTATCACTTTGCTAACCCTAAAATGGAGGAGGAGGTGGAGTATATATAGTGCTAGCCCACGAAAGGGTAAGTGAGAGGGAGGTACATGGGCCTCGGGCCCGTCGATGCACGCAGGCAGGCGCCGGATGTCCGGCCCCCGGCCATTCGCGGGGGTGCCGGATGTTCGGGGCTTGGGCGTCTGGCTCCGCTCGGTTCGTGTGTGGACGTGTCGGATTTCCTTGGAGGAGCGTCGGATGTCCGGCCTGTCTTGTGGCGCCAGATGTCTGGGGGTCGGCCCGGATGTCCGGCCTGGAGTGGTCGCGTCTGCGAGGTTCGGGCGCCTTGCGCCGGATTTCTGGGGAGGAAGCGCCGGATGTCCGGAGGCCGGCCGGATGTCCGGCCGCTGTAGGCTTCGCGTGCCTCCACTTGATGATTTTTGTCGTCCATCTTCTTGGGGGCTTGGCCTTCACTCCGAGAGTCTCCGAGGTCACCTTCATGGTACCTAAACATGCAAAGAGTTTGCACTTGAGGTAGCAACCATGTCTCGAGTGAATTAAAAGGAGAGGGACTTAGGAGCGAGTTCACCTTATGTCCAATGGAACTCGGGGCCTGGGGAGTAGTCGGGGTGTACATGGGGATGATCGTAGGATGCTCCGCATCATCTCCCCCCCCTTGGGAAAGATCCGTCCTCGGATCAAAAACATCATCACCATGGAAACGGTAGTCCTGGACGAACTTGTAGTTGGACGGAGTGGAAGTCATGGTGCACCCAAAGTACTCCAAGATGACTCCAAGATGGTGTACATGCAAAACGAGCAAACACAAAGTACACTTGGAAATACATTGGTTAGCGCACACAGAGTGTCCATCACTTAAGCATGAGGTCATCCGGCAAGAATGTTCGTGACAAGTATCATGAAGCTTTATAGAATGAATGAGAATGCTATGCAAAGCATTCATGGAAGAGAATTCAATTTTTGTGCAAACAATGGTGTTGTATATGTGACTAATGCGACCATTGTGAAAAATGATGTCATATAGGGATGGTTTATGAATAGCATGAATATGGCAAATATTGCACAAAATGATTGTGTTATCATGCAATTGATGGTGAACAATGTGATTATGACGTATGAATACTCCATCAAGGTAGATCACAACAAATTTGCTAAGGAAGTGCACAAGCTCATATATCAAGCATGGGATGGAAAGACAAAATGCATCAAGCAATTCATAATGTGAGTCAATCCATTCATAAGTAGCAACTTTGTTGTGGAGAACATGTTTCCATGTGGCATGGTGGATAACAATTGTGAAAGTGTAGGTGCAAGTTTCCAAATGCATGGTAGAATTCCCAAGTTGAAATGACAAGAGATGCTGCTTCTCCATCCATGAGATGTATCATGTAAACGACAAGGAGGAAACAACAATGGAAATGTGAACCATTCAATAAGTGCATGGGGAAATGATGAGGACATCGCTACTAATGTTACACCCACATCCCCACCAGCCACACATATTGGACCAGTTACTAGAGCCCGCGCACGCCAACTAAATTATCAGGTACTTTCGTTTCTTGGAAATCCTTATAATGTTCATGAACATATGATGCTGCCTAAATTAGTTACTTTTGTTTTACTTATGAATGAAGGACCTAGCATGGACAAGAAGGATGGTCATTGGAGCGGGATCAAGCATGGAGAAGAAGGTGCGCGCGCGGGAAGGAACAATGGACTTTCCAGTGGTGATTTTTGCACTTTGAAGCCACCATAAGGAGTGCTTGGAGGCTTGGACGAAATATACAAGATGCCACTTCATAAATTTCATCCATAGGCTAATATAGGTGCTACGTCACCTTATTTTTGGGCCAGGCCCATGTAATTTCGAAATACCACTTATTAGGATGTTTTTTAGAGTCCGTATGTGTGGGGATATGGAGTTAGGGCAGGTTTCGGACCCCTCCTTCAAGGGGCCACGAAATCCCCCTCTATTCCCCCATATATACAGCCCTTAGGGCATCGTTTTAGAGTTGGGTTTTGTTTAGATTGAAAGTTAGCCATAGCTGCAACTTTGCGTTCTTCGTTTGTGTTCCACGACCAGACAAAGGCGTCACAGAACCCCACATTCATCAATAAAGCTTTCCTCTTATATTCACAATATCCAAATTGCAATCTTAGTTTCTTGCTTGTTCTTCGTTTGCTTGTAGGAAACAGACCCTCGTGGTCATGTTGATCGTGCTCCGGCGTGGTCAATAACCTCTCGGAGTTGGTTTAGCGATTGCTAAGGCGCGACGTCCTCACACGTTCGTAGTTGGATCGTGAAAGTCGACTCTACCATAAACGATAGCCACATCTCATCGAAAGATAGGGACAACTTCGCCTCTATCAAGTGGTATGAGATTTCCAGGTTGCTCGGTGAGATTCTCCAGTTTTTCCTAGTTAGATCGCATCTGTTCTTCATACCTATAGTCGACGAAAAAGCCAGAAAAAAAATTAGGGTTAGATCATCATATCTGAACCAATCTGAGCCTTTGCAATTTTCGGTTCAGTATTTGCTTTGTTGAATTTGTGGTTGCATCGTCGTGTCAAGTTGCTGGTCTTAGCGTCTAGTTCTTTAGAGTTTCGAGTTCTGGTCGCATTTTGTCACGCCGCCGCCGCATCATCTTCATCGCTGCCATCCACCATCGTCTTCACCGCTGCCATATATCACCACCCACCATCATCATCTCCGCTGCCATATATCACCACCCACCATCATCATATTCGCTGCCATATATCACCGCCCCATATCCGCCTCTAATCCGAATTCCTTGGGTATTCAGATTGATTTCGAGATCCCTTTGATTTTATTTTCGCGTTTCCTTGACTGAGTAGGATTCGGGAAAAAAATCGTCAATTTTTTTCCGTGTCTATCCTGTTTTTAGACCGTCGGAAGAGTTTTGAGACACTCGCCATTATAGTGATTTTCTGAGCAAAAAAAAAGAGCGCAAAAAAAAGAGGCGCCAAAAAAAAGTTCCGAGTGTGCTCTTCCCTTGATTACGTGTAGCGTCGGGATTTTGTTGGTGTTCTAGGCTCGCGTCTCTAGCACGGTCTAGCCTAGGACCAGCACAGTACCGTCACTGAGCGTTTACTCAACTTTGCATCTCTGAATTGATTATTGCTGACCCCTTTTGCTACCATATATAAGCCATCCCAGCTACACATACATCTACATCTTGTGTTGACACCACCTGGCATTCGCTCTATCCAAGCTTTGTGAGTTTTTGACTACATCGGTTGCCGATCACCGCCTGCTGCTGGGTAAGAACTAGTAAGAATTTGATATTTGCTTGACGGATTTGTGACACACCACCCCCACCACCACTCCCTAGTAGTCTGTAGGTTCATATTCTTGTGTGTTCCTATTGCTGCTAACCATGACATGATCACAAGCCGACGAGATCAACTGGGACGACATGACGAACAAGGAGCTCCATGATAAATTTCAGCAAATGATGGCTGACCAGGTACAAGACGTCGTGACCAGCCTTGTAGAGGCCATGGAGAAGCTAGGTGCTTTGGAGAAGACATTCGACACCAAGCTGGACGCTAAGTTCAATGAGGTGCTTGCACGTCTACCTCCACCAGCTGTACCTGTCGTACCTCGGCAACAACAACACCAACAACGCCCAAATTTCGCGGCACGAGCGCAACGTGTGCCTCTCAACCAAGGCCAATATTCTGGTGCCATTGCTACTGCTGCTACTGCTGAAGCTTGTGTGGCTGTTGCTGCTGCTGCTACTGTCGTTGAGCAGAAGGAGGACTATGATGGTGATTACGATGATGCGGGAGAGGTTGCTCCCGATCAGCCCCAGGGGCAACCACAACCAGAAGCACCGGGTCGTCCGCATGTTTACCATCGCAATGGTAGGGCTGCACCACTACCTCAGGTACGGGATCATGATCATCTTCCTAAGATAAAATTGAATATTCCGACATTTGAGGGTAGATATGTTCCTGATATATATCTTACTTGGGAGTTAGAAACAGAACAACGTTTTACATGCTTACAATTTCCTGAGGATAGACGTGTTGTTGCTGCTGTTTGTGCTTTTACTAGTTTTGCTTGTGTTTGGTGGTCTGAACATTGTAGAATACATCATGATAATATCCCTACTACTTGGGCTGCTTTGAAAACTGCTATGCATAATCGTTGGGTTCCACCATATTATCAACGTGAATTGCTTCAAAATTTGCAGCGTTTAAGACAAGGAAAACATTCTGTAGAGGAATATTATCAGGAATTACAAACTGGCATGATTAGATGTGGTATTGTTGAGGAGAATGAAGCTACGCTTGCACGTTTTATGGGTGGATTAAATAGAGAGATTCAGACTATCACTCATTTATTCCATCTTGCTTGCAAAGCTGAACGTTAAGTGCAGGATCGACAGGCAATGGCGAGAACTAATTTTTCTGCAGATCGCGCTTCATCATGGACACCACATACATCATCTACTTCCACACATCCTAGTTCAGCACCACTTACTTCAGCCGCCAACTCCAGCAGAGATACAAGGAAACAGGCACCGCCACCAGCCTCCAGCAAGGGCACACCTTCGGGGCTTGCACAGAGCTCTTCTTCATCCATGGCATCTACAGGGCAAACACATGAGGTTATTTGTCGTCGTTGCAAGGGTGGAGGTGACTATGCATGAGAATGTCCTTCCAAGCGTGTGATGATTGTTACTGAGGATGGTGGATATGACTCTGCTAGTGATTATGATGAGGAGACCCTGGCTCTTATTGCGAGTGAAGAACAAGGTGTAGAGGAGACTGAACAAGAGACACACTACATGGCTGCTGACTACGCTGACAGGTATGAAAGTTTAGTTGCTCAACATGTTTTGAGTGTGCAGGTTACACAGGCTGAGCAAAATCAGAGGCACAACTTGTTCCATAAAAAGGGAGTTGTGAAGGAGCGTTCTGTTCGCGTCATCATCGATGGAGGGAGTTGCAACAACTTGGCTAGCATGGAGATGGTGGAGAATCTGTCTCTAACCACCATACCACATCCTCATCCTTATTACATCCAATGGTTCAACAACAGTGGCAAGGTTAAGGTAACACATACTTTTCGTGTGCACTTTAGCATTGCTACATATTCTGATTATGTTGATTGTGATGTGGTACCCATGCAAGCATGCTCTGTTTTACTTGGTAGACCATGGCAATTTGATAAAAACTCTGTACACCATGGTAGGACGAATCAGTATACTCTTGTTCATAAAGATAAAAATATAACTTTGCTTCCTATGTCTCCCGAACATATTATGAAAGATGACATTGCTAGAGCTAGTAAAGCAAAACAGAAGCAAAGTGAGAGTGAAAATCAGATTGTGGCAAAGGAATTTGAGCAACATAATTAGCCTAATAAACAATCATCTAGTGTTGCTTCTGAAATAAAACTGAAGAGTGGTTGTTTGCTATGCTTTTGTATGCAAAGAGGTATTATTTTCATTCGAGGACATGCCTCCCTCTTTGCCTCCTGCTGTCGCTAACATTTTGCAGGAGTTCGCTGACGTCTTTCCACAAGACGTGCCACGGAGATTACCACCTATTCAAGGGATTGAGCATCAGATTGACTTAATTCCCGGTGCATCGCTGCCCAACCATGCGCCATACCATACCAATCCAGAGGAGACGACGGAGATTATGCGTCAAGTACAGGAGCTGCTCGACAAAGGTTATATACGCGAATCCCTTAGTCCTTGTGTTGTTCCTATTATTCTAGTGCCTAAAGAGGATGGTACATCGCGTATGAGTGTTGATTGTAGAGGCATTAATAATATTACTATTCGTTATCGTCACCCTATTCCTCGGCTAGATGATATGCTTGATGAATTAAGTGGCTCTACAATTTTCTCCAAAGTTGATTTGCGTAGTGGATACCATCAAATTCGTATGAAATTGGGAGATGAATGGAAAACAGCATTTAAAACTAAGTTTGGATTATATGAGTGGTTAGTCATGCCTTTTGGGTTAACTAATGCACCTAGCACTTTCATGAGATTAATGAACGAGGTTTTACGTGTTTTCATTGGATGATTTGTGGTAGTCTATTTTGATGATATACTGATTTATAGTAGATCTTTGGAGGAACATTTGGAACATTTACGTGCTGTTTTTATAGCTCTACGTGATGCACGTTTGTTTGGTAACCTTGGGAAGTGCACCTTTTGCACCGACCGAGTATCTTCTCTTGGCTATGTTGTTACTCCACAGGGTATTGAAGTTGATAAAGCCAAGATTGAAGCTATTGAGAGTTGGCCGCAACCCAAAACGGTCACACAAGTGAGGAGTTTTCTTGGACTCGCTGGTTTCTATAGGAGTTTTGTGAGGGATTTCAACACCATTGTTGCACCTCTAAACGAGCTTACAAAGAAAGATGTGCATTTTGTTTCGGGTACCGCACAGGAAGAAGCCTTCACGGTATTGAAAGATAAGTTAACACATGCTCCATTACCCCAACTTCCTGATTTTAATAAGACTTTTGAGCTTGAATGTGATGCTAGTGGAATTGGATTTGGAGGTGTGTTATTACAAGATGGTAAACCTGTTGCATACTTTTCTGAAAAATTGAGTGGGCCTAGTCTGAATTATTCTACTTATGATAAGGAATTATATGCTCTTGTTCGGACTTTGGAAACATGGCAACATTATTTATGGCCCAAAGAATTTGTTATACATTCTGATCATGAATCTTTGAAACATATTAAAAGTCAAGCAAAACTGAACCGTAGGCATGCTAAATGGGTTGAATTCATTGAGACTTTCCCTTATGTCATTAAACACAAGAAGGGTAAAGAAAATGTTATTGCTGATGCATTGTCTCGTCGTTATACTATGCTTTCACAACTTGACTTTAAATTATTTGGTTTGGAGACCATCAAAGATCAATATATGCATGATGTTGAATTTAAAGATGTGTTGCAGAATTGTAAAGAAGGGAGAACATGGAACAAGTTCGTCATTAATGATGGATTTGTGTTCCGTGCTAACAAGCTATGCATTCCAGCTAGTTCCGTTCGTCTTTTGTTGTTACAGGAGGCGCATGGAGGAGGATTAATGGGACACTTTGGCCTGAAGATGACGGAGGACGTACTTGCTACACATTTCTTTTGGCCAAAGATGAGACGGTATGTTGAGCGTTTTGTTGCTCGCTGCACTACATACCAGGAAGCTAAGTCATGACTCAATCCTCATGGTTTATATATGCCTTTGCCTGTACCTAGTGTTCCTTGGGAGGATATATCTATGGACTTTGTTTTAGGTTTACGTCAAACAAAGAAGGGGAGGGATAGCATATTTGTTGTCGTGGATAGATTTTCGAAAATGGCACACTTTATACCATGTCATAAAAGTGATGATGCTGCTAATGTTGCTGATTTGTTCTTTCGTGAAATTATTCGCTTGCATGGTGTGCCAAATACAATTGTTTCAGATCGTGATGTTAAATTTCTTAGCCACTTTTGGAGATGTCTATGGGCTAAGTTGGGGACTAAACTGCTTTTTAGTACTACATGTCACCCCCAAACTGATGGACAAACTGAAGTAGTGAATAGATCATTGTCTACTATGCTTAGGGTTGTTTTGAAGAATAACCTAAAAATGTGGGAAGTATGCTTGCCTCATATTGAATTTGCTTATAATCGTTCGCTGCATTCTACTACTAAGATGTGCCCTTTTGAAGTAGTTTATGGTTTCTTACCTCGTGCACCTATTGATTTGTTCCCTCTTCCATCTTCGGAGAAGGTCAATTTTGATGCTAAAGAACGTGCTGAATTGATATTAAAGATGCATGAGTTAACTAAGGAGAATATTGAGCGTATGAATGCTAAATATAAACTTGCTGGAGATAAGGGTAGAAAACATGTTGTCTTTGCACTTGGAGATCTTGTTTGGTTACACTTGCATAAGGATAGGTTTCCTGAATTGCGCAAGTCAAAGCTAATGCCACGTGCTGATGGTCCTTTTAAGGTGTTAGAGAAAATAAATGATAATGCATATAGACTTGAGCTGCCTGCAGATTTTGGGGTTAGTCCCACTTTTAACATTGCAGATTTGAAGCCTTATTTGGGTAAGGATGATGAGCTTCCGTCGAGGACGATTTCAGTTCAAGAAGGGGAGGATGATGAGGACATCCCTACTAATGTTACACCCACATCCCCACCAGCCACACATATTGGACCAGTTACTAGAGCCCGCGCATGCCAACTAAATTTTCAGGTACCTTCGTTTCTTGGAAATCCTTATATGTTCATGAACATATGATGCTGCCTAAATTAGATACTTTTGTTTTACTTATGAATGAAGGACCTAGCATGGACAAGAAGGATGACCATTGGAACGGGATCAAGCATGGAGAAGAAGGTGTGCGCGCGGGAAGGAACAATGGACTTTCCAGTGGTGATTTTCGCACTTTGAAGCCACCATAAGGAGTGCTTGGAGGCTTGGACGAAATATACAAGATGCCACTTCATAAATTTCGTCCATAGGCTAATATAGGTGCTGCATCACCTTATTTTTGGGCCAGGCCCATGTAATTTCGAAATACCACTTATTAGGCTGTTTTTAGAGTCCGTATGTGTGGGGAAACGGAGTTAGGGCTGGTTTCAGACCCCTCCTCAAAGGGGCCACGAAATCCCCCTTTATTCCCCCATATATACAGCCCTTAGGGCATCGTTTTAGACTTGGGTTTTGTTTAGATTGAAAGTTAGCCATAGCTGCAACTTCGCGTTCTTCGTTTGTGTTCCACGACCAGACAAAGGCGTCACAGAACCCTACATTCATCAATAAAGCTTTCCTCTTATATTCGCAATATCCAGATTGCAATCTTAGTTTCTTGCTTGTTCTTCGTTTGCTTGCAGGAAACAGACCCTCGTGGTCAGGTTGATCGTGCTCCGGCGTGGTCAATAACATCTCGAAGTTGGTTTAGCGATTGCTAAGGTGTGACGTCCTCGCACGTTCGTAGTCGGATCGTCAAAGTTGACTCTACCATAAACGATAGCCACATCTCATCGAAAGACAGGGACAACTTCGCCTCTATCAGGAAATGACCCAAAAGGGACGAGCTCACTGTGGGAAGGTTCCCGAAGGTGTTGTTGTCGCTCAACATGTGTGCCGTCGCATGACCAATACGTCTCATGACCGCACCACCTTGCAAAGCCTTCAACACAAAAGAACATGACAAACACTCGGAAAAACAAATGAGGTTAGCATGAATGCGAAACCTATCATTCGTGTGGTGATATTCCCAACAAGTGTCATCATCATTCTTATCATAAGAAGGGACAAGACAATACGACATGGTATGTAAGCATATGATGCGAGCACAACAAAATACATGAAGCGCAATCAAGGGAACATGCTTCACAAGTAATATATCCAAGTCTCCAAGATCATTAATAAGCAGAACATGGTTGTTCTCACTACAAGTGAATATGAGAGAGGCATCTAATGGAGACAAGTGACAAGGATCAATACTAATCATGTGATAGGCATGACCATGTATGTCATCAACCCAAGCAAAAGAGCAAGTATGTAACATGGGTGATGCAACAAGGAAAGTGATCATAGTAACCAAGGCATGTGAACTAGTAGTGCGAAGATGCAACATACTAGGTGTAATCATGGCAATCATGTCATGTGTGCGAATAGTGGGCATATAAAATGCACATGACATATCACAAGCATGAAAATGAGATATGAGCAAAGTATCGTCATTGTATTGGCAAGACGTCATATGTAAATAGCAATGGAACATCATGACCCTCCCAACACAAGAAAGAACAATAGCATAGTGCACATGGTAAACATGGCAATAGCACTTAGGAGCTCCAGCAAGCATGCAAATACACATAGAAGGAGTATAATGGTGAATCATGGGTAAATGCAAGCAAGGCTCACAATTGCGTGGCACAAGCATAGAATGAGGCATAACATGCAAAGCGAACACGAGAACAGGAGCATAAGATGACAAGTTGTATATAGCTCATAGTCGTGTGAGAACCAAGTAGAAAAGGTGCGCGTAGTCCTTGCGCGAGGGGAATGGTTGGAGACACATTCCGATGAATCCCAAAGCATCGGTGCTCTCAAGAGCTCTCTTCGTCAACTCATGGGATTGTGAGGTTGACGTATTTTCGTGAGTACCTACACACAACAAAGACAAAAGAAAAATTGTGTGTGAGTGGTATATGTACACATCATCCGTTAGGATGTGTATGTGCACATGAGAGTTAGCACAAGATAAGCAATGCTCAAAGAAGTTCGATGCATGGTATTGGAACATGTCGTCCCTCATGAAAGAATAGTTATTGTGTATAACACGATGGGGACACAAATTGAGCATGCAAATATATGGCACATCAATGCATTCATATTCATGGGTAGCGTATTGTGCACACAAATATGGAAGTCATGCAAAGGATGGGATGGAACACAATCTCCTATAATGTATGAGGAAATTATGGTGGTCTCCTCATGTGCAATAGCGGAAGCATAATTCGGAGAATATGTACAACATCCAAAACAATGCATTTCCAAAGCATGGTGTTCATGGCATGGCATATGCGAACAATTGCGCAAATGACGCAAAGGGAGCATGGCAATATCATCACAAGAAAAGCAAATGCCGATAACCATGGGCTTGTCATCTATGCCATATGTGCAAATTGGGTTTATTTTAATAGCATATGCATAGTTACTATGATGAGATTGCAAAGATGCAATATGGGTGATCTCATGCATAGCATATGACAGGTCAAGCAGATTGTCAAACATGATGTGACCAATAGAGTTCTCACAAGATATCCTATGCAATATGGCATCACAACTAATAGACTCCACATGAGAATCGTCAAACTCATCATAAATGGGTAATTGATCACATGTGAAAGTCGCATAATCATGAAGCATGGCAATAGGTGGATCATCATCATGCAAGCAATCAATGTCCACTAGTGGGACAAGAGCATCACCTTCACCTATGTTACCTTTTGCATTCCACACATGTGGTGTAGGTGAGGTGGCATAGACCAACTTGTGGTCCTTGTCATCATGATGGAACCATGTAGGGGGTGCATCATATTCCACCATGGCCATTGTCTTGTCCAAAAGGAGGACGAAGTCGTCGAGAATCGGTGCGTCAGCATGTATGGGACCTAGCACCAAAGGAGAAGACACAAGAGAGGTAGAGGTTAAGTTGTTAGAAATCGAAGTGGCCTCACATGCCCTATCAACTAACTCACTCGCTCTATGTGGTGGTGGCTCACACACTCCCTCAAAGTAGGTGCACTCAATGTCACATATGGTGGAGTCACTCATCTCACTGAAGTGGTGGGGGTTGTGGCTCTCCTCACATGGGAATTGGGGCAACTCATCATATATGGGGCTAGTGGTGAACTCACTCTCACTCTCAATATGGTGGCATAAGTCTCTCAACTCATCTCCAAACGCCGCCGTGGTCAAAGGGAACATCCCATGCTCAACCAACTCATCGCCGTCGCCGTGGATGAAGGCCGAAGATGGCACATCATCACTCTCGCCTCCAAAGATGGAAACATCATCCATGCTCACCACCTTGTCGCTCGCCTCCAAAGCATGTTCCTTGAGTGGCTCCATAGTTGTAGTCGTCGCCGCACCGTCTTCAAAAAGAGACGTGGTAGACTCGGCATCGTCAATGCCACAAAGAGGGATGGTGATGAAGTCGAACTTGGGAGCGTCGTCTTGGAGCTCGTCGGGCTTGAACATCTTGGTGGTACCATCCTCATGCTCGTCGTCGTGGAGCTTGGTCGTCGCGAAGTGTGCTCGGGGTCGAGTAGCCTTGGCCTTGAGTTCATGTTCCGCCATGAGAGCACCAATGTAGAGGTCTTTGAGAGACTCGTGGTTGTTGTGGAAGATAGTCTTGGTGATGTCGTCGTTCAATCACACCGGCTCGTTGCAAGGCTTTCTTCATCTTCATGAAGTACTCATCGAGGGACTTGGATTCTTGTATGGTGTCCTCCAATTGGCGTTGAAGATGTTCCGTGTATGTAGAAGGCACAAACTCTCGCCGCATCGCTTTCTTCGTCTTGGACCAATTCATGTCGAAGCTCGTCGAAGATGTGTGAAGCCACCATGTCGACGTGTAGTCATGGAAGTTTCTTGTGGCGCACTTCACTTGATCTTCGGAATTGACTTGAAGTAGCTTGAGGTATGTGTCCATCTTGCGCTCCCATGCGAGATACTCCTTGGGGTCTTGACTCCCATAGAAAGGAATCTCGTGGTCGATGTCGAGGTCGTAGTAGCTCGTGGAAGTCGCGGACTTGAGCTTGGGGAGCTTCTCTTGAAGTGCTTGTCGGCGAAGATGCCGCATATCCAAAGGTGAAGATGCCTTGAAGTCGCTTGGCGAAGATGCCAAGGTAGTTGTTGAAGTCATCGAGCGGTGGTTGGTGACGAGCTCGTGACCTTCACACTCGTTCTTTGTTGGACGCCTTGATGTTGGCGTCGTTATTTCTTCATGTCGTTGATGGTGTCGATGTCGGTTTGATCTTGCCAGAGATGGTAGCTTGTAAGCATGTGCACTTGAGCGTCTTCTCGAAGATGATGAAGATCTCGAGCGGTTCTTGATGAGGGCCTTGAGCTCCTCCAAATGAGCATCCATCTTGGCGTCAATAGTTTTCTTCATGGCATCGAACTCGTCATTGTTGTTGTAGACCAAAGGAGATGTGCCGTCCCTATCCATGGAAGCACTCGAGAAGGCGTGAGAACAAGATGGAATGAACATACCAAAGTTACCTCTTTCCGAAGTTGTAGATGGATCTTAAAAGACCACAATGTATGCAAGGAAAAGAGTGCACTTGGTGAAAAACCTTGTCCAATTCTCACAACCTACACAAATGGCTTATAGTGGAGCTCGGTGGGGTTAGTGGCACAAAATATCAAGCAAAATGAAGTCCAAGATATTGCAAATGTTGAAATCAGTCCAATGGACTCAAAATGCAAAGCAAGCGATCACAATATAGAGGAGGGCAATAAAGAAACACACGCGGTGGGATAATGGGGCTTGTGCAACTATAGGGATGAGCAATACAAAATTGCCTAACAAAGACTAAGCTCTTGTTGCACAAACACTAGGAGAGACGCTAGCTTGATTGCACGTTTGGGCACGATTCACCACTTGGCACCAATGCTATCCATGCAAGCAAAACTTTTCCTATTCCATGTATCCTTATGCACAAGTATCTCTTTTCATGCTCAACTCGATGCTTATAAGCTTTGATCTTTCTTTCTTGCTTAGAAGCTTTTTTTGTCTCTTCTCTTCCTTTCCACTATTCTTATTGACCCTCAACCAAATATATGAGACAAGTATCACAAGATATGCACGGGAGCAAGCAATTGCACTATATGATATTTCCAATGATGCAACAATATGATATCGTATCACTATGGTGCACAAGTTTTCGTGAAGCCTGGCAATACTCGGATATCTAGTCTCCATAGGTATGAAGGTAATCGCAAAGATGGTGTCGCTATCAAGATGTAATGGCAAGGAAGAAAAAGTGTATGACGGAATGTATACCTTCGTCACACTTAAACTTTCACGAAGTCGGGGGGTAACCGGCCTTGCTTTCGGTTGAAGTTGGTCTCAAAGGATGGATGGTCGTCGTCGATGTCGATCGTCGATGGTCGATGTAAATGATGGACCGATACAAGTCACCGGTGGTTGATGAGGAAGTAACCGTCCCTAAGTAGCCGAAACACCTTAGGAGACTCAAATCACAACTCAAGCAACCACAAACGCAATATGAACCAAAATGGGTTAGGTTGCGAAAGTCTATGGTGGCAATGCGGATGATATGGTGAAGGGCCTAGGCAAACTTGCCAAAATTCAAAATATTTGATGGTGTCAAATGATGATGGAACTAATTTTGGTGGATGGTGGGTGTCAATAGCTACAAAACGAGCTAAAGAACGCCTAAATCGGAGTCCGGATGAATTAGTTATGGCCGAAACGGTGAAACACGGAAGGCAGAAACCTACAGGGGCCGGACATCCGGGGGATAAGTCGGAAATCCGGGGCCTGATGTCCAGAACCGAGTCTGTTTTGGTGCTCGAGGAGCCGGATGTCCGGCCGGTGGCCCGGATGTCCGGCTAGGGGCCCGGATGTCCGGCTCGATGCCCGGAAATCCGGCCCGACAAATCCAATTCTCGATTCGGGGCTCGAGAACTCGATTTGGGGCGGAAATTGGTGATTCCAAAGTCAAAATTTGATGGGGAAAAGGTGGAATTAGGGCTAGGGGACGCCAAGGGAGGTAGATCCACTTGCCAAACACCAAATCCACGGATCAAAATCAAAAAAAAATCACAAGAACAACAAATCACAAGAAAATTTTTGGGGCTATTTTTGTGGGGAATTTTCGAAATTGGGGAGAAAAATTCGAACTAATGGCTAGAACATGGGGGGTAGGGCTCCAAATTCGTGGCAACGTGGGTCTTGATACCAATATGATATGGGGCAAACCCGAGGGTGGCCCGATCTTCACGAATTGGAGGTGGATTCAAGGAAGAACACGAGGGGAAAACGTGGGGAAATCAAAGGGGAAAACACTCTATTGGACAAGATCCACACCAAGTACTCCTCAGATCACAAGCAATACACGGGATGCATCAAGATCCAAGAACAACAGTGGAAATAAAGATACATGGGTATTTCATCCAAATCTCTAGGAGAGATGGGCCTTGAATCCGTAGACGGATCTTCACTTGGAAGGGGTCTTGACATCCTCTAGGGATCTTCTCCGGTGGAGGCCTCGGTCTCCATGAGAGAAGTAGAGGAAGGAGCAAAGCTCAGGTATGAATGAGCTATCACTTTGCTAACCCTAAAATGGAGGAGGTGGAGTATATATAGTGCTAGCCCACGAAGGGGTAAGTGAGAGGGAGGTACATGGGCCTCGGGCCCGTCCATGCACGTAGGCAGGCACCGGATGTTCGGCCTGGGGCCGTGATACGGGGCACGCCCGTGTGCGTCGATCTTTCACGAATTGGAGGTGGATTTGTGAACGAACACGAAGAACCCGAAGAACACGCGGGGGAAATTACAATAGGAAAACACTCAAGGACGAACTCCGATCACACATCCACTAGAATCACACGAGTACATGAGCATCACGGTCCACGATCAACAAAAGGATAAAAGTAATGGAAAGTCTTCTCGCTCCGAAGGAGGAGGTCTTGAATCCCGTGGGGATCTTCCCTTAGAGGGGCCTTGGCATCACTCCGGATCTTCTTACGTAGAGCTGTGTCGCTCCACGAGGGAAGGGAGATAATGGAGCTATGCTCAACAAGAGTCTTTGCTAAACATAAGCTAACCCTAATACGAAGCTAGGAGGGGAGTACTTATAGTCTGAGATGAAGGGGTAAGTGGGAGAGGTACATGGGCCTCGGGCCCGAGTGCAGTTGCTCTGTGAAGGCCGAAAGTTCTGGGCTAGGCCGGAAGTTTCGGGCGCCGGAATTTCCGGGCTGGTTCCTAGCCGGGTCCGGGCTGAACAGAGAGTTGGCACAGGCTGGCTTCTGGAGGGGCCGGAAGTTCCGGGCCGGCCGGAAGTTCCGGGGCCCAGAGGATCCGGGCGACGGTCCAGGATGGTTCTGGGCTATCCAGAGAGTTTTCACCTCTGGATCTTGTCCTGGGTCGTTGGAGGGCCGGAAGTTCCGGGCAGGCCGGAAGTTCCGGGCTGTCCAGAGACTTGCCCTTGGTGCTAGCTCCTTCTCCTCCTCGGCCTTGGTCTTGGGGCTGCTTCCTTGGTCCTTCGCGGTCGTCTTCCTCGTACCTAAGGATGCACAGGGTTTCATTGTGAGGTAGCATCCAAGTTCCTTTGCCATCGAAGTCATACTCGAAGAGGAGTGAGTTCACCTTAGCTCCAATGTCGCGTGCGCGTGCTCTTGTCATAGGGCCACTTGGGGGCTGGCTTGATGGTGTAGTCTTCATGGGGATGATGGTGGGATGCTCCGCATCATCTCCCCCTCCCCCTTGGGGAAGATCCGTCCTCGGATCAAGATCTTCATCACCATGAAAAGGGGATAGATCCATGACGTTGAAGGTGTCACTCACGTTGTACTTGTCGCGCGGGATGTCGATCTTGTAGGCATTGTTGTTGTAGCGTGCCAACACCTTGAAGGGACCGTCGGCTCGGGGAAGTAGCTTTGACTTGCGCTCGTTGGGGAAGCGGTCCTTGCGAAGATGTAGCCACACAAGATCACCGGGCTTGAACACCATGGGGTGTTTGTTGAGGTTGCGCTTGGTGGTGACGCGTTCCACTTGACGTTCAATCGTGCGCCTTGTATCTTCATGCATTCACTTGATGTAGCTTGCCCTTGCACTTGCGTCCATGTTCACGCGCTCTTGGAGTGGTAGGGGTAAGATGTCCAATGGTGACAATGGATTGAAGCCGTAGACCACTTCGAACGGAGACTTGCCGGTAGTGGAGTGACTTGCGCGATTGTAGGCGTACTCGGCGATTGGTAGGCAATCTTCCCATTCCTTGATGTTCTTTTTGATCAACACGCGAAGTAGGGTAGAGAGCGTCCGGTTCGTCACCTCCGTTTGTCCATCGGTTTGGGGGTGATATGCCGAAGAATAGAAGCTTGATTCCGAGCTTGGCGCATAGGGTCTTCCAAAAGTAGCTCAAGAATTTGACGTCGCGATCCGAGACAATGGTCTTGGGGACGCCATGTAGTCGCAACATGTCCCTACAAAACAAATTTGCAATATGTGAAGCATCGTCTATCTTGTGACATGGAATGAAATGAGCCATCTTGGAAAAACGATCCACAACTACAAAAACGGAGTCATGGCCATTTTTAGTTCGTGGCGAGCCAAGCACAAAATCCATACTAATATCTTCCCAAGGTTGGAAAGGTATAGGAAGAGGCATATAAAGACCATGGGATTGCGCTTTGGACTTAGCTTTGCGGCATGTAGAGCATCGGTTGGTGAAGTGTGCAACATCACGAAACATCTTGGGCCAAAAGTACTTGTTGGATAGTGTGGCATACGTCTTGTCGCATCCAAAGTGACCCATAAGTCCTCCACCGTGAGCCTCTTGCAAAAGCAACAAACGAAGAGAAGACTCGGGTATACACAATTTGTTAGCACGCTTAAGATAGCCATCTTTCATATAATAGTTCTCCCAACAAGTTTGCACTTGGCACATAGTGTAAGGATTAGCAAAATAGGCATCATGCTCATACAAGTCTTTGATGTGCTTAAAACCTATAACATTCAATTCAAGTTGAGTAACTAGCATGCATTTGTGGGAAAGAGCATCCGCCACAACGTTTTCCTTACCCTTAATGTATTTGATGACATAAGGGAAGGACTCAATAAATTCACTCCATTTAGCATGCCGTTTGTTCAACTTGGTTTGACCTTTCAAGTACTTAAGCGTTTCATGGTCGGTATGGATAACAAACTCATGAGGGCGCAAGTAATGTTCCCACACATGCAAAACTCTCACCAAAGCATACAATTCTTTGTCATAGATGGGGTAGTTAAGTTGAGCGCCGGATAGTTTCTTGCTAAAGTACGCAATAGGACGCTTCTCTTGCATAAGCACACCACCTATTCCATTACCACTAGCATCACAATGCACTTCAAATGTTTTATCAAAGTTGGGCAAAGCAAGCAAAGGTGCATGAGTGACCAAATTTTTAAGTTCATGGAAAGCGGTGTCTTGTGTAGGACCCCAAATAAATGGTGCATTCTTCTTGCTCAAAGCATGGAGAGGTGATACAATAGTGCTAAAGTCTTTCACAAAACGGCGATAGAAACCGGCTAGTCCTAGGAAGCTACGCACTTGTTGCAAATTCGTTGGTGTGGGCCAAGTTTTAATAGCATCTATCTTAGTTTCATCTACATGAATGCCCTTGGAAGATACTACAAAACCCAAGAAAACTACGTTCTCAACACCAAATGTGCATTTCTCCATGTTTGCATAAAGTTGTTCCTTCCTAAGAATTTGCAAAACATCACGAACATGTGTAGCATGCTCCTCAAGAGACTTGCTAAAGACAAGAATGTCATCAAAGTAGACCACAACACAATATCCAATGAGTGGTCGCAACACGTAGTGCATAACACGCATGAAAGTACCCGGTGCTTCGGATAAGCCCATGGGCATAACCAACCATTCATAGAGACCAAACTTAGTCTTGAATGCGGTTTTCCACTCGTCACCCTCTTATATGCAAATTTGGTAGTAACCACTTTTTAAGTGAATCTTAGAAAATATAGTGGCACCACTAAGTTCATCTAGCATATCATCTAAGCGAGGAATGGGATGACGGTATCGAATGGTGATAGCATTGATAGGACGCCAATCGGAACACATGCGCATGCTACCATCTTGCTTAGGCATTAGTATAATCGGAACTGCACAAGGACTCAAGCTCTCGCGTACATGCCCTTTATCTAGGAGTTTTTGGACTTGCCTTTGTATTTCCTTTGTTTCGTCGGGGTTGACGCGGTAGGGAGCCTTGTTAGGAAGCGGTGCTCCGGGGATGAGGTCAATGCGGTGTTCGATTCCTCGTTTAGGTGGTAGTCCCGGAGGTGTAGCTCATCGGGGAAAACATCCTTGAATTCCTGCAACAACTTAGATAACACAAAAGGAAGATGTTGTGAAGGGTTAGTCCGAACGATGTCATCCTTGCACACAAGTACATAGTGAAGAACGGTCGATGGGCTCTCACTCACATCCCTCAAATCTCTTTTGGTGGCTAAAAGAACTATGTCTCTCATGTCCCTCATCATGGAGTCGCTCATTTTTGGCTTGTGGCACTCACTCTCTTTGAGGTGGATCACTCTCTCACTTTTATGTCCACGATGGAATGTAACTTGTTTGTCGGCGATGACTTGACTTGGAGTCATTGGTCGGAGTACATATTGCTTTCCCTTCGTCTTGAAGCTATATTGATTTTATCCGACCGTTGTGTGTGACGCCACGGTTGAATTGCCAAGGTCTACCAAGTAAGAGGTGGCAAACGGACATTGGAACCACATCACACTCCAAAGTGTCTTCATATGCGCCTATCTTGAAGGAAACTTCCACGGTGTGGTCAACTTGTAGGGTTCCGGAATGACTAAGCCATTGGACCTTGTAGGGACGAGGGTGCTTTTTCTTGACCAATTGTAGCTTGGAACAAAGGTCTTCACTTGCCAAGTTGTGGCAACTCCCTCCGTCGATGATGACCTTGACGGACTTTCCTTGAATGCCCGCCTTGGTGTGGAAGATGTGGCAACGTTGGTCCTCGTCTTCTTGTTGTTGGAGCGTGAAAACTTTGGAGACAATGAGAGCGGGGCTCGAATCGTTGTCGCAAAAGATTTGCGAATCTTCATCTTCATTCACTTGGCGGTGTATGGCCACTTGCTCCAAATCTTGCATCTCGTCGTCACTCATAGAGTCGTAGGTGCCATCGTCTAGGAGTATCATGTTGCATTTTGTTGGGCATTCGAAAGTCTTGTGGCCTCGCCCTTGGCACGTGAAGCACTTGATGGAGCTTGTCTTGGCAGTAGCATCCGGTGTTGGGGTAGAGGATGAAGCTCTCGGCTTGTAGGTGCTTGAGGTTGGTCGGCTTGACGAAGTCGTCTTGTCCTTGTAGCTTGACTTGTCACCGGTAGGTGTTGTAGATTTCGTAGTTGAAGGTGTCGTTGTCGTCGTAGCTTGAGCACTTGATCTGTAGGTCTTGGAGGAGAACTAGGAGTGTAGTCATCTTGCACTTGCCGTTCCGCCTTGGTTGCTTGGTGCACGAGCTCAAGTAGGTTGGAGTAAGGTTGGAAGTTGGCTATCTTCTTGACTTGGTAGTTGAGACCATTCAAGAAGCGTGCCATTGTTTGCTCGTCATCTTCCTTGACATTGGCTCGGATCATAGCAATCTCCATCTCTTGTTAGTACTCTTCTACGGACTTGGTTCCTTGCTTGAGTTGTTGGAGCTTCTAGAAAAGATCCCGGTTGTAATGTGTAGGCACAAAACGGGCTCACATGAGGTCCTTCATTTGGGCCCAAGTGTTGATAGGAGGTTCACCTCTTTCTCTTCTCCGCTCAATCACTTGTTCCCACCAAATTAGGACGTAGTCTTGGAACTCGAGTGAAGCCATGGCGATCTTCTTCTCTTCATCATAGTTGTGGAGGCGAAAAATCTTGTCAACCTTGAGGGCCCATGACAAGTAGTCTTCGGGATCATTGCTTCCGAAAAACTTTGGCATTGTGAACTTGAGCTTGCCGAAGCGTTGTTCATCATTGTGGTTGTGATGCCGAAATCCTTGTCTTGGAGGTGGATCCTCATTGTCATTGCCTTGAGCGTGTTGACATTGATCTTGTCCTTGTCCATCTTCATGGTCGGGTTCGACGCGATGATCTTGAGGACGACGACGAGGTGGACGCACTTGGTTGCGCCATTCTTGACGCTTCTCTTGGCGATTGGCTTCTTCTTGTCGTTGTCGACGAAGCTCTTCTTGGTGTGCTTGGCGAAGTGCTTTTTGCTCGTGATGAGCTTGGCGGTTGCGCTCCTCCAAGGCACGAGTAGCTTCTTGTAAAGCGTGATGTGCTTCAAGCACGCGTTCATGACAGTGATGTTGTTCTTCTTCTCGGCGTCGTTGTTCTTGTTCTTGGTGTTGTCGCTCTTGCTCCAACGCATCTTGATCTTGTTGGCGGCGGCGTTCTCGAGCGCGGACGCGATCTTGCAATCCATTGCCATGAAATGGATTGTCTTGACGGTGACGACCTTGTGGAGAACTTGGGCCGGAGTGTTCGTCGCGACGGTGATGACGCGCTTGTGGACTTGCGTCGGAAGAGTACGTCATTGAGTTGTGACTTGTGTGACGACTTCATGTCGATGTAGATGAGGAAGGTGCTCGAGTGACCATCAAGGACCGGAGCTCCTCCATTTGGCTTGAGAGCTTGGTGTCGAGGTATTCTCTTGTTCGCGTCTCGGATTCACGCAAGTTGGAGGCGAGTTGGTCGATGCGGTCATTCAAGACATCTTGAGCTTGAGTAATAGCCTTGTGTGCGCCGAAGAAGTGCAACTTGGTGACGTGGTTGTTCACGTCGTCTTGATGCTCCTCGAAGGCCGGGTTTGACATGATGTTCCTATCCATAGCACTCAACAAGATATAAGTGGAAGAGTGATAAGACAATACCAATTACCATTCCAAAAGTTGAAAGTGGATCAAGATCACTCAATGTGCAAGTATGAAAATAGTAGAATTGGTACCAAAGATCATCCTTCTCACACCTAGACAAATAAGGCTTATGGAGTAGCATGGTTAGGATAGTGGCACAAATTTCAAGCAATTCGAAAGATAAGATTCAATAATGTTAAAAGAGATTCGTAAACGTCGCAAGTGAGACAATGTAGATCAATATCAATGGGACACGGAAACACACACACGGAAGAAAATTGGGGTCATGCAACCAAGAATGAGCCAAAATGTGGAATCCACGGAAAATGCTCTCGTTGCACAACACTAGAGAGACGGTAGCACGATTGCTCCAATGGGCACGATACGCACTTGTGCACACCCTACAATGAACCAAAAGTGTCGTCTTCCTATTCCCGACTTGCTATGTGTGTATGCGGCACGTGTCACTCGCTCAAGTGATCCAAGATGATCAAGTATGCTATGTGAAGCTTGCGATGCTATTGCTCTTTTGCTCTTTTGCTCTTGCTTAAAAGCTTTGCTTCTCTTTTCTTTTGCAATGATGATTTGTATGGTCACAATCCGGGATGTGCACACCAAGATAGCAATTATGTAAGCGGGCACTATGTTGTAACACAAAAGATGATACTAAGATATATGCACGCAAATGAAGCTATGCGGAGTATGTATCACTAAAGTGCACAAGTAGCGTGGCCCGACAATACTCAATGGCTAGTCTCGATAGGCAAGAAACGCAAATAGGCTCGGGGTACCAATGCAATGGCAAGGGTATAGTGAAAGGGGACGTCGCGGTTACCGTCCTTGCTTAGGGTGAGGTGTCAATGAAAGTTGGTTGGCGACGATCCGGGGCGATGATGATTGGCGATATTGATGAAGAACCACTCCTAATTAGCGGAAACACCTTAGGAAGTGGCGAAGCTCGCGACTCAAAATCTCAAGTGCAAATGGGTTGCGGAATAAATGGTGGAGGTTTGCGGAAAAACTGTGGTGGAAAAACTCGAGAAAATGCAAAATTGGCAATTGCAAAGTTTCTGCAAAGGCCGGAAGGTCCGGGCCGGCCGGAGGTTCCGGGGACCGGAAGGTCCGGGGTGGCCGGAAGGTCCGGGTGAGCCGGAGGTTCCGGGGGTCGGGAAAATTGGGACGAACCCTAATTTCCAGATCTTGGACTTGGGCGGAAAACCGAGGGGAAAAACCCAACTCTGACGGGGAAAAAGAAAAATTGGGGGGAATTGGATGGATAGAAAGGTAGATCCACTCGTCCACAACGAAATCCACGGATCAAAATCAACAAAATCTCCTCAAATCAAACAAATCCAAGAAATTTGGGTATGGCTATTTTTGTGGGGATTTTCGAAATTAGGTCAAAACAAAACAAATTTGGCTAGAAATCGGGGGAGGGGAATCCAAATTCGTGAGAAACCTTGGCTCTTGATACCAATATGATACGAGGCATGCCCGTGTGCGTCGATCTTTCACGAATTGGAGGTGGATTTGTGAACGAACACGAAGAACCCAAAGAACACGAGGGGGGAAATCACAAGAGGAAAACACTCAAGGACGAACTCCGATCACACATCCACTAGAATCACACGAGTACATGAGCATCACGGTCCACGATCAACAAAAGGATAAAAGTAATGGAAAGTCTTCTCGCTCCGGAGGAGGAGGTCTTGAATCCCGTGGGGATCTTCCCTTAGAGGGGCCTTGGCATCACTCCGGATCTTCTCACGTAGAGGTGTGTCGCTCCACGAGGGAAGGGAGATAATGGAGCTATGCTCAACAAGAGTCTTTACTAAACATAAGCTAACCCTAATACGAAGCTAGGAGGGGAGTACTTATAGTCTGTGATGAAGGGGTAAGTGGGAGAGGTACATGGGCCTCGGGCCCGAGTGCAGTCGCTCTCTAAAGGCCGGAAGTTCCGGGCTGGTTCCGAGCCGGGTCCTAACTGAACAGAGAGTTGGCGCAGGCTGGCTTCTGACGGGGTCGGAAGTTTCGGGGCCTAGAGGTTCCGGGCGAGGGTCTGGGATGGTTCCGGGCTATCCGGAGAGTTTGCACCTCTGGATCTTGTCCTGGGTCGTCGGAGGGCCGGAAGTTCCGGGCAGGCCGGAAGTTCCGAGCTGTCCAGAGACTTGCCCTTGGTGCTAGCTCCTTCTCCTCCTCGACCTTGGTCTTGGGGCTGCTTCCTTGGTCCTTCGCGGTCGTCTTCCTCGTACCTAAGGATGCACAGGGTTTCATTGTGAGGTAGCATCCAAGTTCCTTTGCCATCGAAGTCATACTTGAAGAGGAGTGAGTTCACCTTAGCTCCAATGTCGTGTGCGCGTGCTCTTGTCATAGGGCCACTTGGGGGCTGGCTTGATGGTGTAGTCTTCATGGGGATGATGGTGGGATGCTCCGCATCAGGCCGGATGTCCGGCCATTCGCGGGGGTGCCGGATGTCCGGCCGTGGGGGCCGGATGTCCGGGGCTCGGGCGTCTGGCTCCGCTCAGTTCGGGTGTGGAGGCGCCGGATGTCCGGGGCTCGGGCGTCTGGCTCCGCTCAGTCCGGCTGTGGGGGCCGGATGTCCGGCCTGTCTTGTGGCACCAGATGTCTGGGGGTCGGCCCGGATGTCCGGCCTGGAGTGGTCGCGTCTGCGAGGTTCGGGCGCCTTGCGCCGGATTTCTGGGGAGGAAGCACCGGATGTCCGGGCAGGGCCGGATGTCGAGAGGCCAGCCAGATGTCCGACCGCTGTAGGCTTCGCATGCCTCCACTTGATGATCTTTGTCGTCCGTCTGCGTGGGGGCTTGGCCTTCACTCCGAGAGTCTCCGAGGTCACCTTTATGGTACCTAAGCATGCATAGAGTTTCCGCTTGAGGTAGCATCCATGTCTCAAGTGAATTAAAAGGAGAGAGACTTAGGAGCGAGTCACCTTATGTCCAATGGAACTCGGGGCTTGGGGAGTACTCGGGGTGTACATGGGGATGACTGTAGGATGCTCCGCATCACCCTCACACTTGTTCTTTGTTGGACGCCTTGATGTTGGCGTCGTTATTTCTTCATGTCGTTGATGGTGTCGATGCCGAGGTGATCTTGCTGGAGATGGTAGCTCGGAAGCATGTGCACTTGAGCGTCTTCTCGAAGATGAGGAAGACCTCTTGCCGATGTTGATGAGGACCTTGAGCTCCTCCATTTGAGCATCCAACTGGCGTCGATGGTTTTCTTCATGGCATCGAACTCGTCATTGTTGTTGTAGACCGAAGGAAATGTGCCGTCCCTATCCATGGAAGCACTCGAGGAGCCGTGAGAACAAGATGGAATGAACATACCAAAGTTACCTCTTTCCAAAGTTGTAGATGGATCTCAAAAGACCACAATGTAAGCAAGGAAAAGAGTGCACTTGGTGAAAAACCTTGTCCAATTCTCACAACCTACACAAATGGCTTATGGTGGAGCTCGGTAGGGTTAGTGGCACAAATTCATGCAAATTGAAGTCCAAGTTATTGTAAATTTTGAAATAAATCCAAAGGACCCAAAATGCAAAGCAAGTGATCACAAATATAGAGGAAGGCAATAAAGAAACACACATGGTGGGATAATGTGGTTTGTGCAACTATAGGGATGAGCAATACAAAATTGCCTAACGAAGACTACGCTCGTGTTGCACAAACACAAGGAGAGACGCTAGTTTGATTGCATGTTTGGGTACAATTCACCACTTGGCCCCAATCCTATTTATGCAAGCAAAACGTTTCCTATTCCATGTATCTGTTGGGGAACGTTGCATGGGAAACAAAAAAATTCCTACGCACACACAAGATCTATCCATGGAGATGAGCATCTACGAGAGGGGAGATCGGATCCACATACCCTTGTAGATCACTAAGCGGGAAGCGTTAAGAAACACGGTTGATGTAGTCGAACGTCTTCGCGATCCAAATCACAAGCCGTCCCGTGATCCAATCACGATCTAGCGTCGAACGGACGTCACCTCCGCGTTCAGCACACGTACAGCTCGATGACGATCTCCGCCTCCATGATCCATCAAGGAAGAGCGGAGAGGTAGATGAGTTCTTCGGCAACACAACGGCGTGGTGACGGTGGTGGTAGTGCTATCCCGGCAGGGCTACGCCTAGCGCTACTGAAACCGCGAACGGAGGAGAAAATGATCTAGGGAGAGAGAGGGGCGCCAAGGGATTCGTGTGTACTCTTGGGGCGCCCCTCCCCTCTATATATACGTGGAGGGGCGTGGAGATCAGCCCCTCCAAGCCCTAGGGCGCAGCCAAGGGGGAGGAGTTGGACTCCTAGTCCAATTCCCTCCCTTTCCATAAACAGGTGGACTTTCCACCTCTCCCAAGCCACATGGGCCTTGAGGGACTTGTGCGCCTAGCCCAATAAGGCCAGGGCGCCTCCCCTCAGCCCATGCAAACCCTTGGGACGTGGTGGAACCCTTGGTGGACTTCCGGACTCCTCCGGAAGTTTCCGGAACCTTCTAGAAGCTTCCCGGTACAATACCGGAAAAACCCGAAACTTTTCCGGTAGCCAAAATATGACTTCCCATATATAAATCTTTACCTCTGGACCATTCTGGAACTCCTCGTGACGTCCGGGATCTCATCCGGGACTCCGAACAACCTTCGGTCACCAACATACATAACTCAATAATACCGAAACGTCAACGAACGTTAAGTGTGCAGACCCTGTGATAGAGGCGAAGTAGTCCCTGTCTTTCGATGAGATGGTGGCTATCGTTTTCGGTGGAGTAGACTTTGACGATCCGACTACGAACGTGCGAGGACGTCGCGCCTTAGCAATCGCTAAACCAACTCCGAGAGGTTATTGACCACGCCGGAGCACGATCAACCTGACCACGAGGGTCTATTTCCTGCAAGCAAACGAAGAACAAGCAAGAAACTAAGATTGCAATCTGGATATTGCAAATATAAGAGGAAAGCTTTATTGATGAAAGTGGGGTTCTGTGACGCCTTTGTCTGGTCGTGGAACACAAACGAAGAACGCGAAGTTGCAGCTATGGCTAACTTTCAATCTATACAAAACCCAAGTCTAAAATGATGCCCTAAGGGCTGTATATATGGGGGAATAGAGGGGGATTTCGTGGCCCCTTGGAGGAGGGGTCCGAAACCAGCCCTAACTCAATTTCCCCACACATACGGACTCTAAAAATAGCCTATAATGTGGTATTTCGAAATTACACGGGCTTGGCTCAAAAGTAAGGTGACGCAACACCTATAATAGCCTATGGACGAAATTTATGAAGTGGCATGATGTATATTTCGTCCAAGCCTCCAAGCACTCCTTTTGGTGGTTTCAAAATGCGAAAATCACCACTCGAAACTCCATTGTTCCTTCCTGCGCGTGCACCTTTTTGTCCATGCTTGATCCCGCTCCAATGGCCATCCTTCTTGTCCATGCTAGGTCCTTCATTCATAAGTAAAACAAAAGTATCTAATTTAGGCAGCATCATATGTTCATGAACATTAGAAGGATTTCCAAGAAACGAAAGTACCTGCTAATTTAGTTGGCGTGCGCGGGCTCTAGTAACTGGTCCAATATGTGTAGCTGGTGGGGATGTGGGTGTAACATTAGCAGGGATGTCCTCATCATCCTCCCCTTCTTGAACTGAAGTCGTCCTCGACGAAAGCTCATCATCCTTACCCAAATAAGGCTTCAAATCTGCAATGTTAAAAGTGGGACTAACCCCAAATCTGCAGGCAGCTCAAGTTTATATGCATTATCATTTATTTTCTCTAACACCTTAAAAGGACCATCAGCACGTGGCATTAGCTTTGATTTGCACAATTCAGGAAACCTATCCTTACGCAAATGTAACCAAACAAAATCTCCAGGTGCAAAGACAACATGTTTTCTACCCTTATCTCCAGCAAGTTTATATTTAGCATTCATGCGGTCAATGTTCTCCTTAGTTAACTCATGCATCTTTAATATCAATTCAGCACGTTCTTTAGCATCAAAATTAACCTTCTTCGAAGATGGAAGAGGCAACAAATCAATAGGTGCACGAGGTAAGAAACCATACACTACTTCAAAAGGGCACATCTTAGTAGTAGAATACATCGAACGATTGTAAGCAAATTCATTATGAGGCAAGCATTCTTCCCACATTTTCAGGTTATTCTTCAAAACAACCCTAAGCATAGTAGACAATGATCTATTCACTACTTTGGTTTGTCCATCAGTTTGGGGGTGACATGTACTAAAAAGCAGTTTATTACCGAACTTAGCCCATAAACATCTCCAATAGTGGCTAAGAAATTTAGCATCACGATCTGAAACAATTGTATTTGGCACACCATGCAAGCGAATAATTTCACGAAAGAACAAATCAGCAACATTAGCAACATCATCACTTTTATGACATGGTATAATGTGTGCCATTTTCGAAAATCTATCCAGGACAACAAATATGCTATCCCTCCCCTTCTTTGTTCGAGGTAAACGTAAAACAAAGTCCATAGATATATCCTCCCAAGGAACACTAGGTACAGGCAAAGGCATATATAAACCATGAGGATTGAGTCGTGACTTAGCTTTTTGACATGTAGTGCAGCGAGCAACAAAACGCTCAACATCCCATCTCATCTTTGGCCAAAAGAAATGTGTAGCAAGTACGTCCTCCGTCTTCTTCACGCCAAAGTGTCCCATTAATCCTCCTCCATGCGCCTCCTGTAACAACAAAAGACGAACGGAGCTAGCTGGAATGCATAGCTTGTTAGCACGGAACACAAGTCCATCATTAATGACGAACTTGTTCCATGTTCTCCCTTCTTTACAATTCTCCAACACATCTTTAAATTCAGCATCATGCATATATTGATCTTTGATGGTCTCCAAACCAAATATTTTAAAGTCAAGTTGTGAAAGCATAGTATAACGATGAGACAATGCATCAGCAATAACATTTTCTTTACCCTTCTTGTGTTTAATGACAAAAGGGAAAGTCTCAATGAATTCAACCCATTTAGCATGTCTACGGTTCGGTTTTGCTTGACTTTTAATATGTTTCAAAGATTCATGATCAGGATGTATAACAAACTCTTTGGGCCATAAATAATGTTGGCATGTTTCCAAAGTCCAAACAAGAGCATATAATTCCTTATCATAAGTAGAATAATTCAGACTAGGCCCACTCAATTTTTCAGAAAAGTATGCAACAGGTTTACCATCTTGTAATAACACACCTCCTAATCCAATTCTACTAGCATCACATTCAAGCTCAAAAGTCTTATTAAAATCAGGAAGTTGGAGTAAAGGAGCATGTGTTAACTTATCTTTCTATACCGTGAAGGCTTCTTCCTGTGGGGTACCCCAAACAAAAGGCACATCCTTCTTTGTAAGCTCATTGAGAGGTGCAGCAATGGTGCTGAAATCCCTCACAAAACGCCTATAGAAACCAGCAAGTCCAAGAAAACTCCTGACTTGTGTGACCGTTTTGGGCTGCGGCCAACTTGCAATAGCTTCAATCTTGGCTTTATCAACTTCAATTCCCTGTGAAGTAACAACATAGCCAAGAAAAGAAACTCGGTCGGTGCAAAAGGTGCACTTACCTTAGCAAACAAACGTGCATCACGTAGAGCAATAAAAACAGCGCGCAAATGATCCAAGTGTTCCTCCAAAGTTCTACTATAAATCAGTATATCATCAAAGTAGACTACCACAAATCGTCCAATGAAAGCACGTAAAACCTCGTTCATTAATCTCATGAATGTGCTAAGTGTGTTAGTCTACTTTGATGAACAACCACTCTTTAGTTTTAATCCCTTAGTCCACAGATGTATTAACATCCAAACCAATAATATCAGATTTAGTGGCAAGTAAACAACCACTCTTTAGTTTTATTTCAGATGCAACACTAGATGATTGTTTATTAGGCTTATTATGTTGCTCAAATTCCTTTGCCACAATCTGATTTTCACTCTCACTTGGCTTCTGCTTTGCTTTACTAGCTCTAGCAATATCATCTTTCATAATATGTTCGGGAGACATATGAAGCAATGTTATATTTTTATCCTTATGAACAAGAGTATACTGATTTGTCCTACCATGGTGTACAGAATTTTTATCAAATTACCATGGTTTACCAAGTAAAACGGAGCATGCTTGCATGGGTACCACATCACAATCAACATAATCAGAATATGTAGCAATGCTAAAGTGCACATGAACAGTACGTGTTACCTTAACCTTGCCACTGTTGTTGAACCATTGTATGTAATAAGGATGAGGATGTGGTCTGGTTGTTAGAGACAGCTTCTCCACCATCTCCATACTAGCCAAGTTGTTGCAACTCTCTCCGTCGATGATGACGCGAACAGAACGCTCCTTCACGACTCCCTTTGTATGAAACGAGTTGTGCCTCTGATTTTGCTCAGTCTGTGTAACCTGCACACTCAGAACACGTTGAGCAACTAAACTTTCATACCTGTCAGCGTAGTCAGCAGCCATGTAGTGTGTCTCTTGTTCAGTCTCCTCTACACCTTGTTCTTCACTCACAATAAGAGCCAGGGTCTCCTCATCATAATCACTAGCGGAGTCGTATCCACCATCCTCTGTCATAATCATCACACACTTGGATGGGCATTCCCTCGCATAGTGACCTCCACCCTTGCAACGACGACATATAACCACATGTGTTTGCCCTGTGGATGCAATGGATGAAGAAGAGCTCTGTGCAGGCCCGGAAGGTGTGCTCTTCGCAGAGGGTGGGGCAGAAGCTTGTTTCCTGGTATCTCGGTTCGTGTTGGAGGCTGAAGTAGGTGGTGCTGCAGCAGGACGTGTGGAAGTAGAGGAGGCACGTGGCGTCCATGATGAAGTGCGACCTGCAGAAAAATTAGTTCTCGCCAATGCCTGTCGATCCTGCACTTCACGTTCACCTTTGCAAGAAAGATGAAATAAACGAGTGATAGTGTTATACTCCTTATACTCTAGAATAGTCTAAATATCTCTATTTAATCCACCCATAAAACGTGCAAGCATAGCTTCATTCTCCTCAACAACACCACATCTAATCATGGCAGTTTGTAATTCCTGATAATATTCCTCTACAGAATTTTTTCCTTGTCTTAAACGCTGCAAATTTTGAAGCAATTCACGTTGATAATATGGTGGAACCCAACGATTATGCATAGCAGTTTTCAAAGCAGCCCAAGTAGTAGGGATATTATCATGATGTATTCTACAATGTTCAGATCACCAAACACAAGCAAAACTAGTAAAAGCACAAACAGCAGCAGCAACACGTCTATCCTCAGGAAATTGTAAGCAGGTAAAACGTTGTTCTGTTTCTAACTCCCAAGTAAGATATATATCAGGAACATATCTACCCTCAAATGTAGGAATATTCAATTTTATCTTTGGGAGATGATCATGATCTCGTACCTGAGGTGGTGGTGGAGCCCTACCGTTGCGAATATAACCATGTGGACGACCTGGTGCGTGTGGTGGTGGTTGGCCTTGTGGTTGATCTGGCGCAACCTGTCCCTCATCATCGTAATCACCATCATAATCCTCATTCTGCTCAACGACAGTTGCAGCAGCAACATCAGCCACCGAAGCTGCAGCAGTAGCAATGGCACCGGAATTTTGGACTTGGTCGATAGGCACACGTTGCGCTCGTCCTGCGAAATTTGGGCGTTGTTGGTGTTGTTGTTGCCGAGGTATGACAGGTACAACTGGTGGAGGTAGACGTGCAAGCACCTCATTGAACTTAGCGTCTAGCTTGGTGTCGAATGTCTTATCCAAAGCACCTAGCTTCTCCATGGCCTCTCCAAGGCTGGTCATGACGTCTTGTACCTGGTCAGCCATCATTTTCTGAAATTTATCATGGAGCTCCTTGTTCGTCATGCCGTCCCAGTTGATCTCGTCGGCTTGTGACCCTGTCATGGTTAGCAGCAATAGGAACACACAAGAATATGCACCTACAGACTACTAGGGAGTGGTGATGGTGGTGATGGTGTGTCACAAATCCGTCAAGCAAATCTCAATTTCTTACCAGTTCTTACCCAGCAGCAGGTGGTGATCGGCAACCGTTGTAGTCAAAACTCTCAAAGCTTGGATAGAGCGATTGCCAGGTGGTATCAAACACACGACGTAGATGTATGTGTAGCTGGGATGGCTTATATATCGTAGCAAGAGAGGTCAACAATAATCAATTCAGAGATGCAAAGTTGAATAAACGCTCAACGACGGTACTGTGTTGGTCCTAGGCTAGACCGTACTAGAGACGCTAGCCTAGAATACCAACAAAATCACGGCGCTGCACGTAAACAAGGGCGGAGCACACTCTGAATTTTTTTACTCTTTTTTTTGTGCTCGACAACAATTTTTTTCGAAAAAGTCTTGGAATGGTCTCAAAACTGCCTAGCCAGAATTTTCCAGAGTTAGTTTTTTTTAAGCTGGAACTATTTTTCTTCTGGGGGTAGCACTGAAGTTGAGGAGTCTGCCTTGCCAACGACACGTAGTATCGTGGGATATGGAAATGAACAACAAGCAGCAAATACTGGACTCGGACTAGGATTGGTGGCGGATACGAATCTGGTGTAACTCGGACTAGTGGCAGATGTATGTAGGGGTGGTGGAACACGGACTTGCGGTGAATCTGTGATGGAGGTGGACTCAGATTGGCGTGATGGTGGATATATGGTGGTATATGGCAGCAATGATGTAACTGGTGTGGTGGTGGAATATGGCAGCGGTGTTGATGATGCGGAGGCGGCGTGAAAAACTGTGAACAGAACTCGAAACTCTAAAGGACTAGACGGTAAGACCAGCAACTTGACACGACGATGCAACCGCAAATTCAACAAAGCAAATACCGAACAGAAAATTGCAAAGGCTCAGACTGGTTCGGATATGATGATCTAACCCTAATTTTTTTGTGGCTTTTTCGTGGACTGAAGGTATGAAGAACAAATGCGATCTAACTACGAAAAATTGGTAAAATCTCACCGAGCAACCTGGAAATCTGATACCACTTGATAGAGGCGAAGTTGTCCCTGTCTTTCGATGAGATGGTGGCTAACGTTTTTGGTGGAGTAGACTTTGACGATCCCACTACGAACGTGTGAGGACGTCGCGCCTTAGCAATCGCTAAACCAACTCCGAGAGGTTATTGACCACGCCGGAGCATGATCAACCTGACCACGAGGGTCTATTTCGTGCACGCAAATGAAGAACAAGCAAGAAACTAAGATTGCAATCTGGATATTATGAATATAAGAGGAAAGCTTTATTGATGAAAGTGGGGTTCTCTGACGCCTTTGTGTGGTCGTGGAACACAAATGAAGAAAGCGAAGTTGCAGCTATGGCTAACTTTCAATCTAAACAAAACCCAAGTCTAAAACGACGCCCTAAGGGCGGTATATATGGGGGAATAGAGGAGGACTTCGTGGCCCCTTCGAGGAGGGGTCCGAAACCAGCCGTAACTCAGTTTCCCCACACATACGGACTCTAAAAACAGCCTATAATATGGTATTTCAAAATTACATGGGCCTGGCCCAAAAATAAGGTGACGCAACACCTATAATAGCCTATGAATGAAATTTATGAAGTGGCATGATGTATATTTCGTCCAAGCCTCCAAGCACTCCTTATGGTGATTTCAAAGTTCGAAAATCACCACTGGAAACTCCATTGTTCCTTCCCGTGCGCTCACCTTCTTCTCCATGCTTGATCCCACTCCAATGGCCATCCTTCTTGTCCATGCTAGGTCCTTCATTCATAAGTAAAACAAAAGTATCTAATTTAGGCAGCATCATATGTTCATGAACATTAGAAGGATTTCCAAGAAACAAAAGTACCTGATAAGGACCAGTTACTAGAGCCCGCGCATGCCAACTAAATTATCAGGTACTTTCGTTTCTTGGAAATCCTTCTAATGTTCATGAACATATGATGCTGCCTAAATTAGATACTTTTGTTTTACTTATGAATGAAGGACCTAGCATGGACAAGAAGGATGGCCATTGGACCGGGATCAAGCATGGAGAAGAAGGTGCGCGCGCGGGAAGGAACAATGTTGTTTCCAGTGGTGATTTTCGCACTTTGAAACCACCATAAGGAGTGCTTGGAGGCTTGGACGAAATATACATCATGGCACTTCATAAATTTGTTTCATAGGCTATTATAGGTGTTGCGTCACCTTATTTTTGGGCCAGACCCATGTAATTTCGAAATACCACATTATAGGCTGTTTTTAGAGTCCGTATGTGTGGGGAAACTGAGTTTGGGCTGGTTTCGGACCCCTCCTCCAAGGAGCCACGAAATCCCCCTCTATTCCCCCATATATACAGCCCTTAGGGCACCGTTTAGACTTGGGTTTTGTTTAGATTACAAGTTCGTCATAGCTGCAACTTCACGTTCTTTGTTTGTGTTCCACGACCACACAAAGGCGTCAGAGAACCCCACCTTCATCAATAAAGCTTTCCTCTTATATTCGCAATATCCAGATTGCAATCTTAGTTTCTTGCTTGTTCTTCATTTGCGTGCACGAAATAGACACTCATGGTCAGGTTGATCATGCTCCGGCGTGGTCAATAACATCTCGGAGTTGGTTTAGCGATTGCTAAGGCGCGACGTCCTCACACGTTCGTAGTCGGATCGTCAAAGTCTACTCCACCGAAAACGATAGCCACCATCTCATCGAAAGACAGGGACAACTTCGCCTCTATCAAGTGGTATCAGATTTCCAGGTTGCTCGGGGAGATTTTACCAGTTTTTCATAGTTTAGATTGCATCTTTTCTTCATACCTATAGTCCACGAAAAAGCCACAAAAAAATTAGGGTTAGTTCATCATATCCGAACCAATGTGAGCCTTTGCAATTTTCTGGTCGGTGTTTGCTTTGTTGAATTTGCGGTTGCATCGTCGTGTCGAGTTACTGGTCTTAGCGTCTAGTCATTTAGAGTTTCGAGTTCTGTTCACAGGTTGTCACGCCGCCGCCGCACCATCTTCATCGCTGCCATATCCGACCACCATATATCCGCCATCACGCCAATCCGAGTCCACATCCATCACAGATTCACCGCCAGTCCGTGTTCCACCACCCCTACATACATCCGCCACTAGTACGAGTTACACCAGATTCGTTTCCGCCACAGATCCTAGTCCGAGTCCAGTCTTTGCTTCTTTGTTGTTGATTTCCATATACCGCGATACTACGTGGCGTGGGTAAGGCAGTCTCCCAACTTCAGTGCTACCCGCAGAAGAAAAATAGTTCCAGTTTAAAAAAAACTAAGTCTGGAAAATTCTAGCTAGGCAGTTTTGAGACCATTATAAGACTTTTTCGATAAAATTTTGTTGCGGAGCAAAAAAAAGAAGAGGAAAAAAATTAAAAAAAATCAGAGTGTGCTCCGACCTTGTTTACTTGCAACGCCGTGATTTTGTTGGTGTTTTAGTCTCGCGTCTCTAGCACAGTCTAGCCTAGGACCAGCACAGTACCGTCGTTGAGCGTTTATTCAACTTTGCATCTCTGAACTGATTATTGACGACCCCTTTGCTACCATATATAAGCCATCCCAGCTACACATACATCTACGTCGTGTGTTGACACCACCTTGCAATCGCTCTATCCAAGCTTTGAGAGTTTTTGACTACAACGGTTGTCGATCACCGCCTGCTGCTGGGTAAGAACTGGTAAGGATGTGCGATTCGTTTGACGGATTTGTGACACACCACCACCACCACCACCACTTCCTAGTAGTCTGTAGGTTCATATTCTGATGTGTTCCTATTGCTGCTAGCCATGACAAAATCACAAGCCGACGAGTTCAACTGGGACGGCATGACGAACAAGGAGCTCCATGATAAATTTCAGCAAATGATGGCTGACCAGGTACAAGACGTCGTGACCAGCCTTGGAGAGGCCAAGGAGAAGCTAGGTGCTTTGGAGAAGACATTCGACACCAACTGGACGCTAAGTTCAATGAGGTGCTTGCACGTCTACCTCCACCAGCTGTACCTGTCGTACCTCGGCAACAACAACACCAACAACGCCAAAATTTCGCGGGACGAGCGCAACATGTGCCTCTCGACCAAGGCCAATATTCTGTTGCCATTGCTACTGCTGCTACTACTGAAGCTTCTGTGGCTGCTGCTGCTGCTACTGTCGTTGAGCAGAATGAGGATTATGAGGGTGATTACGATGATGAGGTAGAGGTTGCTCCCGACCAGCCCCAGGGGCAACCACCACCACGAGCACCGGGTCGTCCGCATGTTTACCATCGCAATGGTAGGGCTGCACCACCACCTCAGGTACGGGATCATGATCATCTACCTAAGATAAAATTGAATATTCCGACATTTGAGGGTAGATATGTTCCTGATATATATCTTACTTGGGAGTTAGAAACAGAACAACGTTTTACATGCTTACAATTTCCTAAGGATAGACGTGTTGTTGCTGCTGTTTGTGCTTTTACTAGTTTTGCTTGTGTTTGATGGTCTGAACATTGTAGAATACATCATGATAATATCCCTACTACTTGGGCTGCTTTGAAAACTGCTATGCGTAATCGTTGGGTTCCACCATATTATCAACGTGAATTGCTTCAAAATTTGCAGCGTTTAAGACAAGGAAAAAATTCTATAGAGGAATATTATCAGGAATTACAAACTGGCATGATTAGAGTATTATGGGTGGATTAAATAGAGATATTTAGACTATCTTAGAGTATAAAGAGACTATCACTCATTTATTCCATCTTGCTTGCAAAGCTAAACGTGAAGTGCAGGATCTACACGCATTGGCAAGAACTAATTTTTCTGCAGATCGCGCTTCATCATGGACGCCACGTACCCCATCGACTTCCACACGTCCTGCTGCAACACCGCCTACTTCAGCAACCAACTCCAACCGCGATACCAGGAAACAGGCACCCGCCCCACCCTCCGCGAGGAGCACACCTTCTGGGCCCGCACAGAGCTCTTCTTCATCCATTGCATCCATTGGGAAAACACATGAGGTCACTATGCGAGAGAATGCTCTTCCAAGCGTGTGATGATTGTTACTGAGGTTGGTGGATATGACTCCGCTAGTGATTATGATGAGGAAACCCTGGCTCTTATTGCGAGTGAAGAACAAGGTGTAGAGGAGACTGAACAAGAGACACACTACATGGCTGCTGACTACGCTGACAGGTATGAAAGTTTAGTTGCTCAACGTGTTCTGAGTGTGCAGGTTACACAAGCTGAGCAAAATCAGAGGCACAACTTGTTCCATACAAAGGGAGTTGTGAAGGAGCGTTCTGTTCGCGTCATCATCGATGGAGGGAGTTGCAACAACTAGGCTAGCATGGAGATGGTGGAGAATTTGTCTCTAACCACCAGACCACATCCTCATCCTTATTACATCTAATGGTTCAACAATAGTGGCAAGGTTAAGGTAACACGTACTGTTCGTGTGCACTTTAGCATTGCTACATATTTTGATTATGTTGATTGTGATGTGGTACCCATGCAAGCATGCTCCGTTTTACTTGGTAGACCATGGCAATTTGATAAAAATTCTGTACACCATGGTAGGACAAATCTATATACTCTTGTTCATAAGGATAAAAATATAACTTTGCTTCCTATGTCTCCAAAACATATTATGAAAGATGACATTGCTAGAGCTAGTAAAGCAAAACAGAAGCAAAGTGAGAGTGAAAATCAGATTGTGGCAAAGGAATTTGAGCAACATAATAAGCCTCATAAACAATCATCTAGTGTTGCATCTCAAATAAAACTGAAGAGTGGTTGTTTACTTGCCACTACATCTGATATTACTGATTTGGATGTTACCACATCTTCTTGCTATGCTTTTGTTTGCAAAGAGGTATTATTTTCATTTGAGGACATGCCTCCCTCTTTGCCTTGTGCTGTTGCTAACATTTTACAGGAGTTCGCTGACGTCTTTCCACAAGACGTGCCACCGGGATTACCACCTATTCGAGGGATTGAGCATCAGATTGACTTAATTCCCGGTGCATCACTGCCCAACCGTGCGCCATACCGTACTAATCCAGAGGAGACGAAGGAGATTATGCGTCAAGTACAGGAGCTGCTCGACAAAGGTTATATACGCGAATCCCTTAGTCCTTGTGCTGTTCCTTTTATTCTAATGCCTAAAAAGGATGGTACATCGCGTATGTGTGTTGATTGTAGAGGCATTAATAATATTACTATTCGTTATCGTCATCCTATTCCTAGGCTAGATGATATGCTTGATGAATTAAGTGGCTCTACAATTTTCTCCAAAGTTGATTTGCATAGTGGATACCAGCAAATTCGTATGAAATTGGGAGATGAATGGAAAACAGGATTTAAAACTAAGTTTGGATTATATGAGTGGTTAGTCATGCCTTTTGGGTTATAATGCACCTATCACTTTAATGAGATTAATGAACGAGGTTTTACGTGCTTTCATTGGACGATTTGTGGTAGTCTATTTTGATGATATTCTGATTTATAGTAGATCTTTGGAGGAACATTTGGAACATTTACGTGCTGTTTTATTGCTCTACGTGATGCACGTTTGTTTGGTAACCTTGGGAAGTGCACATTTTGCACCGACCGAGTATCTTTTCTTGGCTATGTTGTTACTCCACAGGGTATTGAAGTTGATAAAGCCAGGATTGAAGCTATTGAGAGTTGGCCGCAACCCAAAATGGTCACACAAGTGAGGAGTTTTCTTGGACTCGCTGGTTTCTATAGGCGTTTTGTGAGGGATTTCAGCACCATTGCTGCACCTCTAAATGAGCTTACAAAGAAGGAAGTGCCTTTTGTTTGGGGTACCGCACAGGAAGAAGCCTCCACGATATTGAAAGATAAGTTAACACATGCTCCATTACTCCAACTTCCTGATTTTAATAAGACTTTTGAGCTTGAATGTGATGCTAGTGGAATTGGACTAGGAGGTGTGTTATTACAAGATGGTAAACCTGTTGCATACTTTTCTAAAAAATTGAGTGGGCCTAGTCTGAATTATTCTACTTATGATAAGGAATTATATGCTCTTGTTCGGACTTTGGAAACATGGCAACATTATTTATGGCCCAAAGAATTTGTTATACATTCTGATCATGAATCTTTGAAACATATTAAGTCAAGCAAAACTGAACCGTAGACATGCTAAATGGCTTGAATTCTTTGAAACATTCCCTTATGTCATTAAACTTAAGAAGGGTAAAGAAAATGTTATTGCTGATGCATTGTCTCGTCGTTATACTATGCTTTCACAACTTGACTTTAAAATATTTGGTTTGGAGACCATCAAAGATCAATATATGCATGATACTGCATTTAAGGATGTGTTGGAGAATTGTAAAGAAGGGAGAACATGGAAAAAGTTCATCATTAATGATGGACTTGTGTTCCGTGCTAACAAGCTATGCATTCCAGCTAGCTCCGTTCATCTTTTGTTGTTACAGGAGGCACATGGAGGAGGATTAATGGGACACTTTGGTGTGAAGAAGACGGATGACATACTTGCTACACATTTCTTTTGGCCAAAGATGAGACGGGATGTTGAGCGTTTTGTTGCTCGCTGCATGTCAAAAAGCTAAGTCACGACTCAATCCTCATGGTTTATATATGCCTTTGCCTGTACCTAGTGTTCCTTGGGAGGATATATCTATGGACTTTGTTTTAGGTTTACCTCGAACAAAGAAGGGGAGGGATAGCATATTTGTTGTCGTGGATAGATTTTGAAAATGGCACACTTTATACCATGTCATTAAAGTAATGATGTTGCTAATGTTGCTGATTTGTTCTTTCGTGAAATTATTCGCTTGCATGGTGTGCCAAATACAATTGTTTCAGATCGTGAAGCTGAATTTCTTAGCCACTTTTGGAGATGTTTATGGGCTAAGTTGGGGACTAAACTGCTTTTTAGTACTACATGTCACCCCCAAACTGATGGACAAACCAAAGTAGTGAATAGATCATTGTCTACTATGCTTAGGGCTGTTTTGAAGAATAACCTGAAAATGTGGGAAGAATGCTTGCCTCATATTGAATTTTCATATAATCATTCGCTGCATTCTACTACTGAGATGTGCCCTTTTGAAGTAGTGTATGGTTTTTTACCTCGTTCACCTATTGATTTGTTGCCTCTTCCATCTTCGGAGAAGGTTAATTTTGATGCTAAAGAACGTGCTGAATTGATATTAAAGATGCATGAGTTAACTAAGGAGAACATTGAGCGTATGAATGCTAAATATAAACTTGCTGGAGATAAGGGTAGAAAACATGTTGTCTTTGCACGTGGAGATCTTGTTTGGTTACATTTGCATAAGGATAGATTTCCTGAATTGCGCAAGTCAAAGCTAATGCCACGTGCTGATGGTCCTTTTAAGGTGTTAGAGAAAATAAATGATAATGCATATAAACTTGAGCTGCCTGTAGATTTTGGGGTTAGTCCCACTTTTAACATTGCAGATTTGAAACCTTATTTGGGTGAGGAAGATGAGCTTCCGTCGAGGACGACTTTATTTCAAGAAGGGGAGGATGATGAGGACATCAATACCATTGTTACACCCACATCCCTTGCTGCTATACATATTAGACCAATTACTAGAGCTCGCGCACGTCAATTGAATTACCAGGTACTTTCGTTTCTTGGGAATCCTTCTAGTGTTCATGAACATATGATGCTGCCTAAATTGGATACTTTTGTTTTACTTATGAATGAAGGACCTAGCATGGACAAGAAGGATGGCTATTGGAGCGGGATCAAGCATGGAGGAGAAGGTGTGCACGCGGGAAAGAACAATGGAGTATCCAGTGGTGATTTTCGCACTTTGAAGCCACCATAAGGAGAGTATGAAGGCTTGGACGAAATATACAAGATGCCACTTCATAAATTTCATCCATAGGCTAATATAGGTACTGCGTCACCTTATTTTTGGGCCAGGCCCATGTAATTTCGAAATATCACTTATTAGGCTGTTTTTAGAGTCCGTATGTGTGGGGAAACGGAGTTAGGGTTGGTTTCGGATCCCTCCTCCAAGGGATCATGAAATTCCCCCTCTATTCCCCCATATATACAGCCCTTAGGGCACCGTTTAGACTTGGGTTTGTTTAGATTACAAGTTCGCCATAGCTGCAACTTCGCGTTCTTCGTTTGTGTTCCACGACCAGACAAAGGCATCACAGAACCCCGCCTTCATCAATAAAGCTTTCCTCTTATATTCGCAATATTCAGATTGCAATCTTAGTTTCTTGCTTGTTCTTCGTTTGCGTGTAGGAAATAGACCCTCGTGGTCAGGTTGATCGTGCTCCGGCGTGGTCAATAATCTCTCGGAGTTGGTTTAGCGAGTTGATAAAGGCGAGGGTCCCGATCTTTCGATGAGATGATAACTATCGATTTGGTGGAGACGACTTTGACGATCCGACTTCGAACGTGCACGACGTTGCGCCTTAGCAATCGCTAAACCAATCTCCAAGAGGTTATTGACCACGCCGGAGCACGGTCAACCTGACCACGAAGGTCTATTCCTGCAAGCAATCGCAGAACAAGCAAGAATATGATAATGCAATCTGAATATTGCGAATATAGATGAAGTATTGATAATGGTGGGGTTCCGAAAGCGGTCTTGGTCTGGTCGTTGGACACAAACGAAGTACACGAAGTTGCAATGGCTAACTTTTAACTAAACAAAACCCAAATCTAAAACGATGCCCTAAGGGCTGTATATATGAGGTAATAGAAGGGGATTTCGTGGCCCCTTGGAGGAGGGGTCCGAAACCAGCCCTAACTCCGTTTCCCCACACATACGGACTCTAAAAATAGCCTAATAAGTGGTATTTCGAAATTACATGGGCCTGGCCCAAAAATAAGGTGACGCAGCACCTATATTAGCCTATGGACGAAATTTATGAAGTGGCCTCTTGTATATTTCGTCCAAGCCTCCAAGCACTCCTTATGGTGGCTTCAAAGTGCGAAAATCACCACTGGAAACTCCGTTGTTCCTTCCCGTGTGCGCACCTTCTCCCCCATGCTTGATCCTGCTCCAATGGCCATCCTTCTTGTCCATGCTAGGTCCTTCGTTCATAAGTAAAACAAAAGTATCTAATTTAGGCAGCATCATATGTTCATGAACATTAGAAGGATTTCCAAGAAACGAAAGTACCTGATAATTTAGTTGGCGTGCGCGGGCTCTAGTAATTGGTCCAATCTGTGTAGCTGGTGGTGATGTGGGTGTAACATTAGTAGGGATGTCCTCATCATCCTCCCCTTCTTGAACTGAAGTCGTCCTCGACGGAAGCTCATCATCCTCACCCATATAAGGCTTCAAATCTGCAATGTTAAAAGTGGGACTAACCCCAAAATCTGCAGGCAGCTCAAGTTTATATGCATTATCATTTATTTTCTCTAACACCTTGAAAGGACCATCGGCACGTGGCATTAGCTTCGACTTGCGCAATTCAGGAAACCTATCCTTACGCAAATGTAACCAAACAAGATCTCCAGGTGCAAAGGCAACATGTTTTCTACCCTTATCTCCAGCAAGTTTATATTTAGCATTCATACGCTCAATGTTCTCCTTAGTTAACGCATGCATCTTTAATATCAATTCAGCACGTTCTTTAGCATCAAAATTGACCTTCTCCGAAGATGGAAGAGGCAACAAATCAATAGGTGCACGAGGTAAGAAACCATACACTACTTCAAAAGGGCACATCTTAGTTGTAGAATGCAGCGAACGATTATAAGCAAATTCAATATGTGGCAAGCATTCTTCCCACATTTTCAGGTTATTCTTCAACACAGCCCTAAGCATAGTAGACAGTGATCTATTCACTACTTCAGTTTGTCCATCAGTTTGGGGGTGACATGTAGTACTAAAAAGCAGTTTAGTCCCCAATTTAGCCCATAACCATCTCCAAAAGTGGCTAAGAAATTTAACATCACGATCTGAAACAATTGTATTTGGCACACCATGCAAGCGAATAATTTCACGAAAGAACAAATCAGCAACATTAGCAGCATCATCACTTTTATGACAGGGTATAAAGTGTGCCATTTTCGAAAATGTATCCACGACAACAAATATGCTATCCCTCCCCTTCTTTGTTCGAGGTAAACCTAAAACAAAGTCCATAGATATATCCTCCCAAGGAACACTAGGTACAGGCAAAGGCATATATAAACCATGAGGATTGAGTCGTGACTTAGCTTTTTGACATGTAGTGCAGCGAGCAACAAAACGCTCAACATCCCGTCTCATCTTTGGCCAAAAGAAATGTGTAGCAAGTACGTCCTCCGTCTTCTTCACGCCAAAGTGTCCCATTAATCCCCCTCCATGCGCCTCCTGTAACAACAAAAGACGAACGGAGCTAGCTGGAATGCATAGCTTGTTAGCACGAAACACAAATCCATCATTAATGACGAACTTGTTCCATGTTCTCCCTTCTTTACAATTCTGCAACACATCTTGAAATTCGGCATCATGCATATATTGATCTTTGATGGTCTCCAAACCAAATATTTTAAAGTCAAGTTGTGAAAGCATAGTATAACGACGAGACAATGCATCAGCAATAACATTTTCTTTACCCTTCTTGTGTTTAATGACATAAGGGAAAGTCTCAATGAATTCAACCCATTTAGCATGCCTACGGTTCAGTTTTGCTTGACTTCTAATATGTTTCAAAGATTCATGATCAGAATGTATAACAAATTCTTTGGGCCATAAATAATGTTGCCATGTTTCCAAAGTCCGAACAAGAGCATATAATTCCTTATCATAAGTAGAATAATTCAGACTAGGCCCACTCAATTTTTCAGAAAAGTATGCAACAGGTTACACCTCCTAATCCAATTCTACTAGCATCACATTCAAGCTCAAAAGTCTTATTAAAATCAGGAAGTTGGAGTAATGGAGCATGTGTTAACTTATCTTTCAATACCGTGAAGGCTTCTTCCTGTGCGGTACCCCAAATAAAAGGCACATCCTTCTTTGTAAGCTCATTTAGAGGTGCAGCAATGGTGCTGAAATCCCTCACAAAACGCCTATAGAAACCAGCGAGTCCAAGAAAACTCCTCACTTGTGTGACCGTTTTGGGCTGCGGCCAACTCTCAATAGCTTCAATCTTGGCTTTATCAACTTCAATTCCCTGTGGAGTAACAACATAGCCAAGAAAAGAAACTCGGTCGGTGCAAAAGGTGCACTTCCCAAGGTTACCAAACAAACGTGCATCACGTAGAGCGAGAAAAACAGCACGTAAATGTTCCAAATGTTCCTCCAAAGATCTACTATAAATCAGTATATCATCAAAATAGACTACCACAAATCGTCCAATGAAAGCACGTAAAACCTCGTTCATTAATCTCATGAAAGTGCTAGGTGCATTAGTTAACCCAAAAGGCATGACTAACCACTCATATAATCCAAACTTAGTTTTAAATGCTGTTTTCCATTCATCTCCCAATTTCATACGAATTTGATGGTATCCAGTACGCAAATCAACTTTGGAGAAAATTGTAGAGCCACTTAATTCATCAAGCATATCATCTAGCCTAGGAATAGGATGACGATAACGAATAGTAATATTATTAATGCCTCCACAATCAACACACATACGCGATGTACCATCCTTTTTAGGCACTAGAATAATAGGAACAGCACAAGGACTAAGAGATTCACGTATATAACCTTTGTCGAGCAGCTCCTGTACTTGACGCATAATCTCCTTCGTCTCCTCTGGATTGGTACGGTATGGCGCACGGTTGGGCAGCGATGCACCGGGAATTAAGTCAATCTGATGCTCAATCCCTCGAATAGGTGGTAATCCCGGTGGCACGTCTTGTGGAAAGACGTCAGCGAACTCCTGCAAAATGTTAGTGACAGCAGGAGGCAAAGAGGGAGGCATGTCCTCGAATGAAAATAATACATCTTTGCATAAAAAAGCATAGCAAACAGATGTAGTGACATCCAAATCAGTAATATCAGATTTAGTGGCAAGTAAACAACCACTCTTCAGTTTTATTTCAGATATAACACTAGATGATTGTTTATGAGGCTTATTATGTTGCTCAAATTCCTTTGCCACAATCTGATTTTCACTCTCACTTTGCTTCTGTTTTGCTTTACTAGCTCTAGCAATGTCATCTTTCATAATATGTTCTGGAGACATAGGAAGCAAAGTTATATTTTTATCCTTATGAACAAGAGTATACTGATTTGTCCTACCATGGTGTACAGAATTTTTATCAAATTGCCATGGTCTACCAAGTAAAACGGAGCATGCTTGCATGGGTACCACATCACAATCAACATAATCAGAATATGTAGCAATGCTAAAGTGCACACGAACAGTACGTGTTACCTTAACCTTGCCACTGTTGTTGAACCATTGGATGTAATAAGGATGAGGATGTGGTCTGGTGGTTAGAGAAAGCTTCTCCACCATCTCCATGCTAGCCAAGTTGTTGCAACTCCCTCCATCGATGATGACGCGAACAGAACGCTCCTTCACAACTCCCTTTGTATGGAACAAGTTGTGCCTCTGATTTTGCTCAGCCTGTGTAACCTGCACACTCAAAACACGTTGAGCAACTAAACTTTCATACCTGTCAGCGTAGTCAGCAGCCATGTAGTGTGTCTCTTGTTCAGTCTCCTCTACACCTTGTTCTTCACTCGCAATAAGAGCCAGGGTCTCCTCATCATAATCGCTAGCGGAGTCATATCCACCATCCTCAGTAACTATCATCACACGCTTGGAAGGACATTCTCTCGCATAGTGACCTCCACCCTTGCAACGACGACATATAACCTCATGTGTTTGCCCTGTGGATGCAATGGAAGAAGAAGAGCTCTGTGCTGGCCCGGAAGGTGTGCTCTTCGCGGAGGGTGGAACAGAGGCCTGTTTCCTGGTATCTCGGTTGGAGTTGGAGGCTGACGTAGGCGGTGCTGCAGCCGGACGTGTGGAAGTAGAAGAGGTACGTGGAGTCCATGATGAAGTGCGACCTGCAGAAAAATTAGTTCTTGCCAATGCCTGTCGATCCTGCACTTCACGTTCAGCTTTTATAGCAAGATGAAATAAACGAGTGATAGTGTTATACTCCTTATACTCTAGAATAGTCTGAATCTCTCTATTTAATCCACCCATAAAACGTGCAAGCATAGCTTCATTCTCCTCAACAATACCACATCTAATCATGCCAGTTTGTAACTCCTGATAATATTCCTCTACAGAATTTTTTCCTTGTCTTAAACGCTGCAAATTTTGAAGCAATTCACGTTGATAATATGGTGGAACCCAACGATTACGCATAGCGGTTTTCAAAGCAGCCCAAGTAGGTGGGATATTAGCGTGATGTATTCTACAATGTTCAGACCACCAAACACAAGCAAAACTAGTGAACGAACAAACAGCAGCAGTAACACGTCTATCCTCAGGATATTGTAAGCATGTAAATCGTTGTTCTGTTTCTAACTCCCAAGTAAGATATATATCCGGAACATATCGACCATCAAATGTAGGAATATTCAATTTAAGTTTAGGGAGATGGTCATGAGTTTGTACCTGAGGGGGTGGTGCAGCCCTACCATTGCGATCGTAGGCACGTGGACGACCTGGTGCGTGTGGTGGTGGTTGTCCTTGGGGCTGAGCTGGAGCAACCTCTCCCTCATCGTCGTAATCACCATCGTAGTCAGTGTTCTGATCAACAGTAGTAGCAGCAGCAGCCACAGAAGCCACAGCAGTAGGAACAGCACCAGAATGTTGGCCTTCCTCTAGGGGCACACGTTGTGCGCGCCCCGCAAAATTCGGCCGACGTTGTTGTTGTTGCTGAGTTATGACCGGTGCAGCTGGTGGTAGACGTGCAAGCACCTCATTGAACTTAGCGTCCAACTTCGTCTCGAACGTCTTCTCCAATCCATCTAGCTTCTCCATAGCCTCTCCAAGGCTGGTTACGAAGTCTTGTACCTGGTCAGCCATCATTTGCTGGAATTTATCATGGAGCTCCTTGTTGGTCATAACCTCCCATTCGACCTCGTCAGCTTGTGATCCTGGCATGGTTAGCAGTAATAGGAACACACAAGAATATGAACCTACAGACTACTAGGAAGTGGTGGTGGTGTGTCACAAATCCGTCAAGCAAATCTCAAATTCTTACCAGTTCTTACCCAGCAGCAGGTGGTGATTGGCAACCGGTGTAGTCAAAAACTCCCAAAGCTTGGATAGAGCGATTGCCAGGTGGTGTCAAACACACGGCGTAGATATATGTGGAGCTGGGAAGGCTTAAAATATGGTAGCAAAAAGGGGTAAGCAATAATCAGTTCAGAGATGCAAAGTTGAAAAAACGCTCAACGACGGTACGATGCTGGTCCTAGGCTAGACCGTGCTAGAGACGCGAGCCTAAAACACCAACAAAATCACGACGTTACACGTAATCAAGGGAAGAGCACACTCTGTTTTTTTTTTGTTTTTTTTTTGGCGCCTCTTTTTTTTTTTTGCGCTCTTTAATTTTTTATTTATTTTTTGCTCAGAAAATCACTATAATGGCGAGTGTCTCAAAACTCTTCCCGAGACGTATAAACAGGATAGGCACGAAAAAAATTTGAGTAATTTTTTTTTTCTGGAGCGATTCGGGTCTGCGACGACCAAAAATTGCGAAAAAAAATCACTATGATGGCGAGGGTCTCAAAACGCTCCGAAAGGCTTAAAATGATGATAGGAAAAAAATATTTTCACCCACCGAAATTTTGGCCTAGAAAGTGCTCTGAAAAGCGTGCCAGACTCGAAAATAAAAACAAAGGGATCTCAAAATCAATCCGAATACCTAAGGAACTCGGATTAGAGGCGGATATGGGTGGTAGTATAAGGACTCGGATTGGTGTGGCGGATCTGTGGTGGAGGTATATGGCAGCGATGAAGATGATGCGGTGGCGGCGTGACAATCTGTGACTAGAACTCGAAACTCTAAAAGACTAGACGCTAAGACCAGCAACTCGACACGACAATGCACCCGCAATTTCAACAAAGCAAAACACTAAAAAGACTATGCAAAGGCTCAGATTGGTTCGGATATGATGATCTAACCCTAATTTTTTTTGTGGCTTTTTTTGTGGACGGTAGGTATGAAGAACAGATGCAATCTATACTACGAAAAACTGGTAAATCTCACCGAGCAACCTGGAAATCTGATACCACTTGATAGAGGCGAGGGTCCCGATCTTTCGATGAGATGATAACTATCGATTTGGTGGAGACGACTTTGACGATCCGACTTCGAACGTGCACGACGTTGCGCCTTAGCAATCGCTAAACCAATCTCCAAGAGGTTATTGACCACGCCGGAGCACGGTCAACCTGACCACGAAGGTCTATTCCTGCAAGCAATCGAAGAACAAGCAATAATATGATAATGCAATCTGAATATTGCGAATATAGATGAAGTATTGATAATGGTGGGGTTCCGAAAGCGGTCTTGGTCTGGTCGTTGGACACAAACGAAGTACACGAAGTTGCAATGGCTAACTTTTAACTAAACAAAACCCAAATCTAAAACGATGCCCTAAGGGCTGTATATATGAGGTAATAGAAGGGGATTTCGTGGCCCCTTGGAGGAGGGGTCCGAAACCAGCCCTAACTCCGTTTCCCAACACATACGGACTCTAAAAATAGCCTAATAAGTGATATTTCGAAATTACATGGGCCTGGCCCAAAAATAAGGTGGCGCAGTACCTATATTAGCCTATGGACGAAATTTATGAAGTGGCCTCTTGTATATTTCGTCCAAGCCTCCAAGCACTCCTTATGGTGGCTTCAAAGTGCGAAAATCACCACTGGAAACTCCGTTGTTCCTTCCCGTGTGCGCACCTTCTCCCCCATGCTTGATCCTGCTCCAATGGCCATCCTTCTTGTCCATGCTAGGTCCTTCGTTCATAAGTAAAACAAAAGTATCTAATTTAGGCAGCATCATATGTTCATGAACATTAGAAGGATTTCCAAGAAACGAAAGTACCTGATAATTTAGTTGGCGTGCGCGGGCTCTAGTAATTGGTCCAATCTGTGTAGCTGGTGGTGATGTGGGTGTAACATTAGTAGGGATGTCCTCATCACGAGTGCTAAGGCACGACGTCCTCACACGTTCGTAGTCGGATTGTCAAAGTCTACTCCACCGAAAACGATAGCCACCATCTCATCGAAAGACAGGGACAACTTCGCCTCTATCATGATGTATCTCTATAGATCTTGATGCCCAATATTTAAGTAGCTTTATCCAGGTCTTCCTTTGAAAAACTCCTTTCAAACAACCCTTTATGCTTTCCAGAAATTCTATATTATTTCTGATCAACAATATGCCAACCACATATACCTATCAGAAATTCTATAGTGCTCCCACTCACTTTATTGTAAATACAAGTTTCTTATAAACTTTGTATATACCCAAAAACTTTGATCTCCTTATCATTCCAACGCCGAGATGCTTGCCCCAGTCCATAGAAGGATCACTGGAGTTTGCACACTTTTTAGCATCCTTAGGATCGACAAAACCTTGTGGTTCTATCACATACAACCTTTCCTCACGAATACCGTTAAGGAAACTCTGTTTTGACATCCATCTGCCAGATTTCATAATCGAAAAATGCAGCAACTGCTAACATAATTCCAACAGACTTCAGCATCGCTACGGGTGAGAGAGTCTCATCGTAGTCAACTCCTTGAACTTGTCGGAAACTACTTTGCGACAAGTCGAGCCTTATAAATGGTGACAATTACCATCACCGTCTGTCTTCTTCTTAAAGGTCCATTTGTACTTAACGACCTGCCGTTCATCGGGCAAGTCTACCAAAGTCCATACTTCGTTTTCATACATGGATCCTATCTCGGATTTCACGGCTCATAGCCATTAGTTGGAATCCGGGCCCACCATCACTTCTTCATAGCTCGCAGGTTCACTGTTGTCCAACAACATGACCTCTAAGACAGGATTCCGCACCACTTAGGGGCGGTACGATTCCTTGTCGACCTACGAGGCTCAGTAGTAACTTGATCTAGAGTTTCATGATCATCATCATTAGCTTCCTCTTCATTTGGTGTACGCACCGCAGAAACATCTTTCTGCGTTGTGCTACCATCCAACTGAAGTGACGGTTCAATAACCTCATCAAGTTCTACCTTCCTCCTACTCAATTCTTTCGAGAGAAACTCTTTCTCGAGAAAGGACCCGTTTTTAGCAACAAACACTTTGCCCTTGGATCTGAGATAGAAGGTATACCCAACTGTTTCCTTAGGGTATCCTATGAAGACGCATTTGTCCGCTTTGGGTTCGAGCTTATCAGGTTGAAGTCTTTTCACATAAGCATCATATTCCCAAACTCTAAGAAATGACAGCTTAGGTTTCGGCCAAACCATAATTCATACGGTGTCATCTTAAGGGGTTTAGATGGTGCCCTATTTAAAGTGAATGTAGTTGTCTCTAACGCATAACCCCAAAACGATAGTGGCAAATCAGCAATAGACATCATAGAACGCACCATATCCAATAGAGTACGACTACGATATTCGGACACACCATTACACTGTGGTGTTCCAGGTGGCATGTGTTGTGAAACAACTTCCACATTGTCTTAAATATATACCAAAACTCATAACTCAGATGTTTACCTCCACGATCATATCGTAGACATTCAATCTTCTTGTCACGATGATCTTCAACTTCACTCTGAAATTTCTTGAACTTTTCAAAAGTTTCAGACTTGTGATTCATCAAGTAAACATACCAGTATCGACTCAAATCATCTGTGAAGGTAAGATAATAACGATATCCACAGCGTGCTTCAATGCTCATTGGATATTCATCAATATGTATTATTTCCAATAAGTCATTTGCCCACTCCATCAAACCGGAAAACGGGGTCTTAGTCATCTTGCCCAAGAGGCATGGTTCGCATGTCTCAAGCGATTCAAAATCGAGTGAGTCCAGAGATCCATCAGCATGGAACTTCTTCATGCAATTTACACCAATATGACCTTAGCAGCAGTGCCACAAGTATGTGGTACTATCATTATCAACTTTGCATCTTTCGGCATCAATATTATGAACATGTGTATCACTACGATTGAGATTCAATAAACCATTCACATTGGATGCATGACCATTGAAGGTATTATTCATGTAAATAGAACAACCATTATTCTCTGACTTAAATGAGTAACCGTATTGCAATAAACACGATCTAATCACGTTCATGCTCAACGCAAACACCAAATAACATTTATTTAGGTTCATCACTAATCCCGAAGGTAGAGAGAGCGTGCGATGGTGATCACATCAACCTTGGAAACACTCCCAACACAAATCGTCACCTCGCCCTTAGCTAGTCTCCGTTTATTGAAGCACGCTGTGGAAATCAAGAGAGAGGTAGATGATCTCCATCCCTGGCATGTTATAGTTCATCGCGAAGCTTTAGTAGCTTGGTGGCAGTGACTTGGAGAAGTATGTCAATCACTATCTTATCTGGAAGATCAACTCTCACTTGATTCAAGCGATTGTAGCACCCAGACAATCTGAGCACATGCTCACCGATTGATCTATTCTCCTTCATCTTGCAGGCAAAGAATCCTGTTGGAGGTCTCATACCTCTCAAGACGGGCACGAGCCTCTTGGAACATCTCATATGATCCGTGACGTTCAAAACGTCTTTGGAGCCTCAATTCTAAGCCATAAAGCATGACGCACTGAACTATCAAGTAGTCATCAAAAACATGTATGTCTGATGTTCTCAACACCCACAGACGACGCTTGAGGGGGTGGCGCACCGAGCGGTGCATCAAGGACATAAGCCTTCTGTGCAGCAACTGAGGACAATCCTTAGATTATGGACCTAGTCCGCATAATTGCTACTACAATCTTTCAACTTAGTTTTCTCTAGGAACGTATCAAAAACACAGGGGAGCTACAGCGCGAGCTATTGATCTACAACATAATTTTGCAAAGTCAACTTTAGACTATGTTCATGATAAAAAGTTCAATTGATCATATTACTTAAAGAACTCCCACTCAAATTGACATCCCTGCGGTCATCCGAGTGCTACATGATCCAAATTCACCAACCCAAGTCCGATCATCACGTGAGATGAGGTGGTTTCAATGGTGAACATCTCCATGTTGATCATATCTACTATATGATTTGCACCCGTTGTATGCGAGCGTAGAGTCTATCACACCCGATCATCACGTGGTGCTTCGAAACGACGAACTTTCGCAACGGTGCACACTCGGGGAGAACACAATTTTTATCTTGAAATTTTAGTGAGGGATCACCTTATAATGCTACCGTCGTCCTAAGCAAAACAATGTGCATAAAAGTATTAACATCACATGCAAATCATAAGTGACATGATATGGCCATGATCTTGTGCTTTTGATCTCCATCTTGAAAGCACCGGCATGATCTGCATCGTCATCGGCATAAAACCATGATCTCCATCATCTTGATCTCCATCAATGTGTCACCATGAGGTTGTCGCGCCAATTATTGCTTCTACAACTATTGCTAACTCATAGCGATAAAGTAAAGCAAAAAAAGGCAAAAATAAATTAAAGACAACCCTATGGCTCCTGCTGGTTGCCGTACTCATCGACATGCAAGTCGTGATAATCTAAACAAAACATGATCATCTCATACATCACATATATATCATCATGTTTCTGGCCATATCATATCACATCATACCCTGCAAAAACAAGTTAGACGTCCTCTAATTTGTTGTTCCATGTTTTACGTGGCTGCTATGGGTATCTAGCAAGAACGATTCTTACCTACGCAAAACCACAACGGTGATATACAAGTTGCTATTTCACCTTCTACAAGGACCGCCTCTGTCGAATCCGATTCAACTAAAGTGATACGGGGCACGCCCGTGTGCATCGATCTTTCACGAATTGGAGGTGGATTTGTGAATGAACACGAAGAACACGAGGGGGAAATCACAAGAGAAACACTCAAGAACAAGTCCAATCACACATCCACTATGCTCACATCCACACAAGATCCACAAGGGTACAAGAACAACAAAGGGAAAGAAGGATACATGGTAGAGTTCATCCCAAATCCCATGGGGAGATGGGGCCTTGAATCCACTAGGGATCTTCCCTAGATAGGGGCCTTGACATCCATAAGATCTTCTCACACGTGGAGGCCGCAATCTCCTAGGAGAAGTATATGGAAGGAGCAATGCTCAACTAATCTATGAGCTAAACCATTGCTAACCCTAAAATAGAGGAGGGGGTGGAGTATATATAGTGCTAGCCCACGAAGGGGTAAGTGAGAGGGATACATGGCTCTTTGGCCCGCGGCTGCCCGCACAGGGGCCGGATGTCCGGGCCAAGGGACCGGATGTCCGGGGCTTCATAGGGGTGCCGGATGTCCGGGCTGTGGAGGCCGGATGTCCGGGGCTTGGGCGCCTGGTTTCGCTCGATTCGGATGCGGGTGCGCCGGGATTTCGGGGCATGGGTCTGGATTTCCGGGCAGGTCTTGTGGCACCGGATGTCCGGGGGTCGGCCGTATGTCCGAGCCCTGTAGCTTCGGCTGCAGCTTGCCCTTGGCGCCAGAGGGATCTCCAGGGGCCGGATGTCCGGGGTATGGGCCGGATGTCCGGGGCCTGGGAGGTTGCTTGGCCTTCTTCCGTCGTCGCTTCCATGCTTCCCTAGCGGATGGTGTAGTTGTAAGTAGGTGCCGGCACTCCTCCTCATCTTCCGTGAAGCTCCAACAATACCTATGCATGCACACGAGAGGAGTGTCAAGTAGTATACCATCCTCGAAGGGGTCAAGTGAACACGTGTAAAGGAGATGATTCACCTTTATGTATGTGAAGTAGTTGTGGCACGTGTCACTTGCCAAATGGACTCTTGTCATGGTGATGTCCGTAGGATGCTCCGCATCATCCCCTCCCCCTTGGGAAAGATCCGTCCTCGGATCAAAATCCAAATCACCATGGGAAAGAGATAGCGTCACCGTGTAAAAGTGGACGATCACCAAGCACTCATCATCATCAAACTCGAAAGGGGCACTCTCCAATGTCTCACCGTCTAGTAATTCCTTCAAAAGGAGCAAATACGACAAACACTTGGAAAAACAAATGTGGTTAGCGTTAGTGCAAAACCAAGCATTCAAGTGGTGAAGCACCGCACAAGTGTTGTCATCATGCATAACATATGGTGTGACAAGGGATTGTGTCATTGCATGTAAGCATACAAATTGAGCATACGCAATGCAATCATGGAAACAAGTATGCCTAGGTGAGGTAGGGATGCCAATATGTGTGGCAATATAACAAGCATGTACCTCAAGGTCATAGCACGCATGCACAAAGCAATCAACGAAAGGTCTATGGTAGGCATATGAATCATTCACAACACAAAGTATAATGTGGTGTCTAAACACAAGGAGCAATCCAAAGTGCAAGGCAATCCAAGCATAACGTGCACATGGTGTAGTGAAGATAGTGAGGCACTCAACACAATAGAAAGAGCAATTGGTTATCATGTGTGAGGCAATCAAGTCAAGCATGTAGCAAGCAATGTGGCATGGAAAATGTGAAGAATGGTCATTGTTGCAACCAAGCATATGATAAGAGCAAACAATGCACAGGTTGGATGCAACACACAAGGTATATATGTCTAGAGGCATGGCAACGTGGCAATCGTAAGGAAAATCAATATCACTAACATGTGTGCAAGTAAGTGATCCAAGATGACCAATATATGTCATGGTACAAGCAAAACAAGTAGGATGGTTGATACGGGTCAAACCCGAGGGCGGCCCGATCTTCACAAATTGGAGGTGGATTCGAGGAAGAACACGAAGAACACGAGGGGAAAACATGGAGAAATGAAAGGGGAAAACACTCTATTGGACAAGATCCACACCAAGTACTACTCAAATCACAAGCAATACACGGGATGCATCAAGATCCAAGAACAACAATGGAAATAAAGATACATGGGTAGTTCATCCAAATCTCTAGGAGAGATGGGCCTTGAATCCGTAGACGGATCTTCCCTTGGAAGGGGTCTTGACATCCTCTAGGGATCTTCTCCAGTGGAGGCTGCGGTCTCCATGAGAGAAGTAGAGGAAGGAGCAAAGCTCAACTATGAATGAGCTATCACTTTGCTAACCCTAGGAAGGAGGTAGGGGAAGAGTATATATAGTCTTAGCCACGAAGGGTTAAGTGAGAGAGAGATACAAGGCCAAAGGCCCACGGCTGCGCACAGGCGGTGCCGGACGTCCGGAGGCTGTCGGACGTCTGACGGCTCGCGAAGGACCGAATGTCTGGAGGGCGTCGGTCGTCTAGAGGCTTCGGAAATCTGAGATTTCGGCAGGTATCTTGTGTCCGGATTTCCGGAGAGGCTCGGGCGTCCGGAGGCTGGGATGTGTCGGACGTCCGGGCAGCGTCGGTCGTCCGGCCGCTGTAGAGCTCTATCCGTCCTCTGGCTGGGGTGGACCCCAGGCGTCGGTCGTCCGGAAGTCGTCGGACGTCCGGAAGCTGTCGGACGTTCGGCTGCTGTAGACTCCGCAGCTCTGCCTTCTTCCGTCTTCGCTTCCACGCTTTCCTCGCGGATGGTGTAGGTGTACACTTGCGCTCGCACTCCTCCTTGTCCTCCATGAAGTTTTGACAATACCTATGCATGCACACGATAGGAATGTCAAGTAGTATACCATCCTCGAAGGGGTCAAGTGAACACGTGTAAAGGAGATGATTCACCTTTATGTATGTGAAGTAGTCGTGGCACGTGTCACTTGCCAAACGGACTCTTGTCATGGTGATGTCCGTAGGATGCTCCGCATCATCCCCTCCCCCTTGGGAAAGATCCATCCTCGGATCAAAATCCAAATCACCATGGGAAGGAAATGGCGTCGCCGTGTAGGAGTGGACGGTCACCAAACGCTCATCATCATCAAACTCGAAATGGGCACTCTGCAATGTCGCACCGTCAAGTAATTCCTTCAAAAGGAGCAAACACGACAAACACTTGGAAAAACAAATGTGGTTAGCATTTGTGGAAAACCAAGCATTCAAGTGGTGAATCACCGCACAAGTGTTGTCATCATGCATAACATATGGTGTGACAAGGGATAGTGTCATGGCATGTAAGCAATCAAGCAAAGGCCTATGGTATGCATAGGAATCATTCACAACACTAAGTAATATGAAGTGTCTAAACACATGGTGGAATCCAAAGTGCAAGTCAATCCAAGCATAATGTGCACATGGTGTAGTGAAGATAGTGTGTCACTCAACACAATATAAAGAGCAATTGGGCATCATGTGTGAGGCAAGCAAGTCAAGCATGTAGCAAACAATGTGGCATGGCAAATGTGAATAATGGACATTGTTGCAACTAAGCATATGATAAGAGCAAACAATCCACGAGTTGGATGCAACACACAAGTCATATATGTCATGAGGCATGGCAATGTGGCAATCGTGAGGAGAAGCAATAACTCGAACATGTGTGCAAGTAAGTGGTCCAAGATGACCCATATATGTCATGGTACAAGCAACACAAGTAGGATGAACCACAATATCCATGCTCAAGAAGGATGTCACCTCAAAAGTGTGACCTTGTGCGTCCGTCACAATGCTGATGCACAAGCAAGTGCGATGTAGAATCGCGTCGGTGTAGCATGGCTCGCTCTCAAGAGCTCGAATCGTCAACTCACGTGAAGTGGAAGTTGACATGTAGCCGAAGTATCCTACACATACACACAACAAAGGAAACAATGTATGTGCAGTGTAGACAAACACATTATCCATCATGATGGTCCTCTTCTCTTGCACATAACAATTAGAAGCAAAAGTGCATGAATAATATGATGCAACGATGTCTATATTCAAGGCACTAGGCATATGGTGCAAGGAAGGAAGGCAAGCATGCTTCACATGAAAGATGTCAAAAGCTCCAATAATATGAGAGAAAGCTATGGGGGCAATCTCATTAGCAAAGTAAATAGCATTGTTGCACTCAATACATGTCAAAGCATCGAGCATGAGAGAGGCAACATGTGAAGACATATGACAACAAGCAATATCAATCATGTGCGAAGCATAGCAATGGTTGTCTTCAACCGCATAAAAGGAGCACATCGGTGATGCAACATAAGCAAGCATAGTAACCATGTCATGCAAACTAGCAGCGCGAAGATGCAACATACTAGAGGAAATCATGGCAATCATGTCATGCGAGCAAATTATAGGTATTGGCAATGCGCATGACATATCCCAAGCAACACAAGTAATGTGGTGATCCTCAAGACCATCATAGGCATGGGTCACAAAGCAATCATGACAATAGCAAATAATATCTCCTCCAAGCTTGCAAATACACATACAAGTCATATAATAGAGTGTCATGTGAAATTCAAAGCATCAGTCACAATTGCATGGCAAGGGCATAGAAATGTGCATATCATGCAAAGTGAACATGGCAATATGGGCATAATAAGTGGAATGAGCAAGAAGCCATAGCCATGTGAGAGCCAAGTAAAAGAGGTGCGAGTAGTCCTTGCGCGAGGGGAATGGTTGGAGACAGATTCCGATGAATCCCAAGGCGTCGGTGCTCTCAAGAGCTCTTTTCGTCAACTCATGGGATTGTGAGGTTGACGAGTATTCGTGGGTACCTACACAACAAGGAGACACACGAAACAAAGTGTGTGCATGGTAAATCATCATCTATCATGATGTGTATGTGCATGTGTCAGTTAGCACAAGAAAAACAATGCTCAAAGTAATTTGAGGCATGGTATATGAATACGTCATCCATCATGCAATGATAGTTATTATGCTCAACATGATTGGGACGCAAATTGTAGCAAGTATGTGGCACAAGCATATCATTCATATCGATGGCAAGCATAGTGTGCGCACAATTGTGGGGATTATGCAAAGTGTAGGATGGATCAAAATCCCCTAATGTGTATGAGGAAACTATGGGGGTCTCCTCATGTGCAATAGCGGAAGCGTAATATGGAGAATATGGATAACATCCAAAACAATGCATATCCAAAGCATGGTGGTCATGGCATGTCATATGTGAGCAATTGCGCAAATGATGCAAAGGGAGCATGGCAATATCATCACAAGAAAAGCAAATGCCAATAACCATGGGTTTGTCATCTATGCCATATGTGCAAATTGGGTTTATTTTAATGGCATATGCATAGTTACTATGATGAGATTGCGAAGATGCAATATGGGTTATCTCATGGATAGCATATGACAAGTCAAGCGGATTGTCAAACATGATGTGGCCTATAGAGTTCTCACAAGGTAACCTATGCAACATGGCATCATAACTAATAGACTCCATATGAGAATCGTCAAAGTCATCATAAATGGGCAATTCATCACATGAGGAAGTCGCATAATCATGAAGCATGGAAATAGGGTGATCATCAACATGCAAGCAATCAATTAGTGGAACAAGAACATCACCTTCACCTAAGTTACCTTTTGAGCTCCGCTCATGTGATGTAGGTGAGGCGGGAAGTACCAACTCATGGTCGACATAATGATGGAACCATGTGGGGGGGGGGTGCATCATATTCCACCATGGCCATCGTCTTGTCCAAAGGAAGGACGAAGTCGTCAAGGATCGGCGCGTCATCGTGTATGGGACCTAGCACAAAAGGAGAAGACACAATAGAGATAGAGGATAAGTTGTTAGAAATCGAAATGGCCTCACATGCCCTATCAACTACCTCACTCTCTCTATGTGGTGATGGCTCACTCACTCCATTTGGCTCACTCACTCTGGCTCAAGAAGGACCGGACATCCGGAGGGCGTCGGTCGTCCGAGGCTCGGTCGTCCAAAGGCTTCGGAAATCCGAGATTTCGGCGCGGGTATCTTGTGTCCGGATTTCCGGAGAGGCTCGGACGTACGGAGGCTGGGATGTGTCGGACGTCCGGAGGCTGGGATGTGTCGGACGTCCGGGCAGCGTTGGCCGTCCGGCCGCTGTAGAGCTCTATCCGTCCTCCTGCTGGGCTGGACCCCAGGCGTCGGTCGTCCGGAAGTCGTCGGACGTCCGGAAGCTGTCGGACGTCTGGCTGCTGTAGACTCCGCAGCTCCGCCTTCTTCCGTCTTCGCTTCCACGCTTCCCTCGCGGATGGTGTAGGTGCACACTTGCGCTCGCACTCCTCCTCGTCCTCCATGAAGTTTCGACTATACCTATGCATGCACACGAGAGGAATGTCAAGTAGTATACCATCCTCGAAGGGGTCAAGTGAACACTTGTAAAGGAGATGATTCACCTTTATGTATGTGAAGTAGTCGTGGCACGTGTCACTTGCCAAATGAACTCTTATCATGGTGATGTCCGTAGGATGCTCCGCATCAATGGTCCACAGTATCCATGCTCAAGAAGAGTGTCACCTTAAAAGTGTGACCTTGTACGTCCTTCACAATGCCGAAACACAAGCACGTGTGATGTAGAAACATGTCGGTCCAAAGTGGCTCACTCTCAAGAGCTTGAATGGTCATCTCACATGAAGTGGAAGTTGACATGAAGTCGAAATATCCTACACATACACACAACAAAGGAAACAATGTATGTGCATGGTAGACAAACACATCATCCATCATGATGGTTCTCTCCTCTTGCACGTAACCATTAGAATCACAAGTGCATGAATAATATGATGCAAAAATGGCAATATTCATGGCTCTAAGCATGTGGTGCGAAGAAGGAAGGCAAGCATGCTTCACATGAGAGATGTCAAAAGCTCCAATAATATGAGAGAAAGCTATGGGGGCAATCTCATTAGCAAAATTAATAGCATTGTTGCACTCAATGCATGGCAAATCATCTAGCATGAGAGAGGCAACATGTGGAGACATATGACAACAAGCAATATCAATCATGTGCGAAGCATGGCAATAGTTGTCATCAACCGCATAAAAGGAGCACATCGGTGATGCAACATAAGCAAGCATAGTGACCATGTCGTGCAAGCTAGTAGTGCGAAGATGCAACATACTAGAGGCAATCATGGCAATCATGTCATATGAGCAAATAGTAGGCATAGACAATGCGCATGACATATGAGCAAAGTATCGAGCACGAAAATGAGATATGAGCAAAGTATCGTCTTTGTATTGGCAAGACGTCATATGTAAATAGCAATTGGTCAACATGACTCTCCCAACACAAGCATGTAGCATGGCTCACAATAGGAACATGGCAACAATGACAAGAAATATCTCCACCAAACTTGCAAGTACACATAAAAGTCATATAATCTAGTGTCATGTGAGATGCAAAACATGGGTCAGAAATGCATGTCAAGGTCATAGAAGTGAGCATATCATGCAAAGTGAACATGGAAATATGGGCATAATAAGTGTAATGAGTAAGAAGCCATAGCCATGTAGAAGAAATGCGCGAAGTCCTTGCGCGATGGAATGGTTGGAGACACATTCCAGTGGATCCCAAAGCATCGGTGCTCCCTAGAGCTCTTTTCGTCAACTCATGGGATTGTGAGGTTGACGAGTAATCATGATTATCTACACACAACAAAGGCAAAAAGAAAATTGTGTGCGCGTGGTATATGTACACATCATCCGTTAGGATGTGCATGTGCTTGTGTTCGTTAGCACAAAATATCCAATGCTCAAATAAATGAGATGCATGATATAAGAACATGTCATCCATCATGAAAGGTTTGTTTTTATGTATAGCATAATGGAGACTAGAAATATGTAGTGCATCATGTGAATTATCGAGAGCATTGTTATTCATGATATGCGGATGGTGCACACAATAATTGGGATCATGCAATTGATGGGATGGAACAAAATCTCCTAACATGTATGAGGAAACTATTGGGGTCGCCTCATGAGCAATAGCGGAAGCATAATTTGGAGAATATGGACAACATCCAAAACAATGCATATCCGTAGGTAGGTGGTCATGGCATGTCATATGTGAGCATTTGCGCAAATGATGTAAAGGGAGCATGGCAATATCATCACAAGAAAAGCAAATGCCAATAACCATGGGTTTGTCATCTATGCCATTTAAGCAAATGGGATTAATTCTTATGGGATAGGCATAGTCGCTACGGTGAGATTGCAAAGATGCAATATGGGAAATTTCACGCATAGCATATGACAAGTCAAGCGGATTGTCAAACATGATGTGGCCAATAGAGTTTTCACAAGATATCCTATGCAATATGGCATCACAACTAGTAGACTCCACATGAGAATCGTCAAACTCATCATAAATGGGCAATCCATCACATGAGGAAGTCGCATAATCATGAAGCATGGCAATAGGTGGAGCATCATCATGCAAGCAATCAATCTCAAGATAGTCCACTAGTGGGACAAGAGCATCACCTTCACCTATGTTACCTTGTTCATTCCACTCATGTGGTGTAGGTGAGGTGGTAAAGACCAAAGCGTGGTCATCTTCATCGTGATGGAACCATGTGGGGGGTGCGTCATATTCCACCATGGCCATCGTCTTGTCCAAAGGGAGGACGAAGTAGTCAAGGATCAGCGCGTCATCGTATATGGGACCTAGCACCAAAGGAGAAGACACAATAGAGGTAGGGGTTAAGTTGTTAGAAATCGAAATGGCCTCACATGACCTATCAACTACCTCACTCGCTCTATGTGGTGGTGGCTCACTCACTCCCTCTAGTTACTTGCACTCATACTCACATATGGTGGAGTCACTCATCTCACTCAAGTGGTGGGGGTTGTGGCTCTCCTCACATGGAAATTGGGGCAACTCATCATATATGGGGCTAGTGGTGAAGGCACTCTCACTCTCAATATGGTGGCAAAAGTCTCTCAACTCATCTCCAAACGCCATCGTGGTCGAAGGGAAAATCCAATGCTCAACCATCTCCTCATCGTCGCCGTGGATGAAGGCCGAAGATGGCACATCATCACTCTCGCCTCCGAAGATGGAAGCATCATCCTTGCTCGCCACCTTGTCGCTCGCCGCCAAAGCATGTTCCTTGAGTGGCTCCGTAGTTATGGTCGTCGCCGCACCGTCTTCAAAAAGAGTCGTGGTAGACTCGGCATCGTCAATGCCACAAAGAGGTATGGCGGTGAAGTCGAACATGGGAGCGTCGTCTTGGAGCTCGTCGGTCTTGGACATCTTGGTGCTACCATCCTCATGCTCGTAGTCGAGGAGCTTGGTCGTCGCGAAGTGTGCTTGGGTTGGAGAAGCCTTGGCCTTGAGTTCTTGAACCGCCTTGAGAGCACCAATGTAGAGGTCATCGAGAGACTCGTAGGTGTTGTGGAGGATAATCTTGGCGATGTCGTTGTTCAATCCGATCATGAAGTGGAACTTCATCCAAATGGGGTCGTCCACACCGGCTCGTCGCAAGGCTTTCTTCATCTTCATGAAGTACTCATCGAGGGACTTGGATCCTTGTATGGTGTTCTCCAATTGGCGTTGAAGATGTTCCGTGTATGTAGGAGGCACAAACTCTCGCCGCAACGCTTTCTTCAACTTGGACCAACTCATGTCGAAGCTCGTCGAAGATGCGTGAAGCCACCATGTCGACGCGTAGTCGTGGAAGTTTCTTGTGGCGCACTTCACTTGATCTTCGGAAGGGACTTGAAGTAGCTTGAGGTAGGTGTCCATCTTGCGCTCCCACTCGAGGTACTATTCGGGGTCATGAGTCCCATAGAATGGAATGTCAAAGTCGTAGTAGCTCATGGAAGTCGCGGTCTTGAGCTTGGGGAGCTTCTCTTGAGGTGCTTGTCGGCGAAGATGCCGCATATCCAAAGGCAAAGATGCCTTGAAGTCGCATGGCGAAGATGCCAAGGTAGGAGGTGAAGTCATCAAGCGGTGGTTGGTGTCGAGCTCGTGACCTTCACTCTTGTTCTTTGTTTGACGCCTTGATGTTGGCGTCGTTATTTCTTCATGTCGTTGATGGTGTCGATGCCAAGGTGATCTTGCCGAAAATGGTAGCTCGGAAGCATGTGCACTTGAGCGTCTTCTCGAAGATGATGAAGACCTCTTGCCGTTGTTGATGAGGACCTTGAGCTCCTCCATTTGAGCATCCAACTTGGCGTCGATGGTTTTCTTCATGGCAGCAAACTCGTCATTGTTGTTGTAGACCGAAGGAGATGATGTGCTTTGCCTATTCATCACAAGACTCGAGCAATGGTGAGTGGGAAATGAGATAAACAATACCAAAATACCGTTTCCCAAAGTTGAGGATGTATCCCGTTTCACTCAATGTGAAATGAAAGAATAGGGGAATTGGTACCGGACTTGTTCATTCACACCTACGATGTAAAGCTTATCGAGTGGCTTGGTTAGGACAAGTGGCACAAAATCCAAGCAAATGTCAATCCAAAATATCGAAAATGTTGAGGAAGATTCACAAAATTGCAATGCAAAGCAAATAGATCAATAGCTATGGTGGCACTAGGAACACACACACGGATAGATAAATGGGATCCGCGCAACCAAGGAATGAGCACAAAATTTGAAAGACCCGGGAAAAGCTTGTGTTGCACGGATACTAGAAGAGACAATAGCTCGATTGCTCAAATGGGCTAGATACGCGCTTGTGCACCAACCTAAAAGAGTAAATGTGCCGTCTTCAATCCCAAGTATGCTATGTATGTATGATCCAAGTGTATGAACTATGCAAAATGGCTCAATGCTATTGCTATTGCTTATAAACTCTTTTGTATCTCCTCTTTTGCTTAAAAGCTTTTTGCTCTTTTCTTTTTTTTTTCTATGCTTGATGCTCGAACCAAGATATGAGAGAAGTATGATGGATATGCACGGGAGAGACTTATGGCACAATGTAGATAACAAGATGTTTGCACGCTAAAACTAGCTATGCGGCATAAGAGTAACACTAAGGTGCACAAGTAACGTGGCCCGGCAATTCTAAACTCACTAGTCTCAATGGGTAAGGTACGGAATAGGCTCCAAGCGATCAATGCAATGGCAAGGTAATAGACAATGATGTCGTCGAAATTACCGTCCTTGCTTACGGTTGGGGTGCCAAAAGGAAAAGTGACTGATGAGGACATCCCTACTAATGTTACACCCACATCCCCATCAGCTACACAAATTGGACCAGTTACTAGAGCCCGCGCACGCCAACTAAATTATCAGGTAATTTCGTTTCTTGGAAATCCTTATAATGTTCATGAACATATGATGCTGCCTAAATTAGATACTTTTGTTTTACTTATGAATGAAGGACCTAGCATGGACAAGAAGGATGGAGCGGGATCAAACATGGAGAAGAAGGTGCGCATGCGGGAAGGAACAATGGACTTTCCGGTGGTGATTTTCGCACTTTGAAGCCACCATAAGGAGTGCTTGGAGGCTTGGACGAAATATACAAGATGCCACTTCATAAATTTCGTCCATAGGCTAATATAGGTGTTGCGTCACCTTATTTTTGGGCCAGGCCCATGTAATTTCGAAATACCACTTTTTAGGCTTAGAGTCCGTATGTGTGGGGAAATGGAGTTAGGGCTAGTTTCTGACCCCCTCCTCCAAGGGGCCACGAAATTCCCCTCTATTCCCCCATATATACAGCCGTTAGGGCATCGTTTTAGACTTGGGTTTTGTTTAGATTGAAAGTTAGCCATAGCTGCAACTTCGCGTTCTTCGTTTGTGTTTCACGACCAGACAAAGGTGTCACAAAACCCCACATTCTTCAATAAAGTTTTTCTCTTATATTCGCAATATCCAGATTGCAATCTTAGTTTCTTGCTTGTTCTTCATTTGCTTGCAGGAAACAGACCCTCGTGGTGAGGTTGATCGTGCTCCGGCGTGTTCAATAACCTCTCGGAGTTGGTTTAGCGATTGCTAAGGCGCGACGTCCTCGCACGTTCGTATTTGGATCGTCAAAGTCGACTCTACCATAAACGATAGCCACTTGTCATCGAAAGGCAGGGACAACTTCGCCTCATATCAGTGGCCGATGTCGACGTCGAAGCCGAGGTGATGATGAGAGGCGATGTTGTCGATGTAGAACCGTCCCTAATTAGCCGAAACACCTTAGGAAACGAAACCGCAACTCAAAATCTCAAACAAAATTGGGTTAGAATGGCGGAAGTGTATGGTGGAAAAACTATGCGGAAGTTATGGTGGAGGCCTAGGCAAACTTGCCAAAATTCCGAAAATATGATGGAATCAAATGAGTATGAATCTATTTTTGTGGGATGGAGGGTGTCAATAGCTACAAAACGAGCTAAAGAATGTCAAAATCGGACTCCGTATGAATTAGTTATGGACAAAACGGTGAAACATGAAAGCTGAAATTCCCAGGGGTCAGACATCCGGGGGTTAGGCCGGAAATCCGGGACCCGATGTCCAGAAACCTGCGCGAATTTGCGCTCCAGCGGCCGGATGTCCGACCCAATGCCACGATTTGGGCGATTTTTTTTGATCTCGGGGGTCAAAATTGATGGTGAAAAAAAAATAGGGTGGATTTCGCGGTAGGAAAGCTAGATCTACTTGCCAAACACGAATTCCATGGATCAAAATCAATAAAATCTCACAAGAACCAACAAATCACAAAAAAATTGGTGAGGCTATTTTTGGTGGGAATTTTCGAATTGGGACAAAACACACAAAATTAGGCTAGAAAATGAAGGGAGGACTCCAAATTCGTGAGAAACGTGGCTCTTGATACCAATATGATACGGGGCACACCCGTGTGCATCGATCTTTCACAAATTGGAGGTGGATTTGTGAATGAACACGAAGAACACGAAGAACACGAGGGGGAAATCACAAGAGAAACACTCAAAAACATGTCCAATCACACATCCACTATGCTCACATCCACACAAGATCCAGAAGGGTACAAGAACAACAAAGGGAAAGAAGGATACATGGTAGAGTTCATCCCAAATCCCATGGGGAGATGGGGCCTTTCCACTAGGGATCTTCCCTAGATAGGGGCCTTGACATCCATAAGATCTTCTCACACGTGGAGGCCGCAATCTCCTAGGAGAAGTATATGGAAGGAGCAATGCTCAACTAATCTATGAGCTAAACCATTGCTAACCCTAAAATGGAGGAGGGGGTGGAGTATATATAGTGCTAGCCCACGAAGGGGTAAGTGAGAGGGATACATGGCTCTTTGGCCCGCGGCTGCCCGCACAGGGGCCGGATGTCCGGGGCTTCATGGGGGTGCCAGATGTCCGGGATGTGGAGGCCGGATGTCCGGGGCTCGGGCGTCTGGCTTCGCTCGATTCGGGTGCGGGTGCACCGGATTTCCGGGGATGGGGGCCGGATTTTTGGGCAGGTCTTGTGGCGCCGGATGTCCGGGGGTCGGCCGGATGTCCGGGCCCTATAGCTTCGGCTGTAGCTTGCCCTTGGCGCCAGAGGGATCTCCAGGGGCCGGATGTCTGGGGTATGGGCCGGATGTCCGGGGCCTGGGAGGTTGCTTGGCCTTCTTCCGTCGTCGCTTCCATGCTTCCCTCACGGATGGTGTAGTTGTACGTAGGTGCCGGCACTCCTCCTCGTCATCCGTGAAGCTCCAACAATACCTATGCATGCACACGAGAGGAGTGTCAAGTAGTATACCATCCTCGAAGGGGTCAAGTGAACACGTGTAAAGGAGATGATTCACCTTTATGTATGTGAAGTAGTTGTGGCACGTGTCACTTGATAAACAGACTCTTGTCATGGTGATGTCCGTAGGATGCTCCGCATCATAAAGTGGGAGAGACAGACACCCGCCAGCCATCTTATGCAACAAAGTTACATGTCAGTCGATGCAACAGGTCTCTCGTACGTGGACGAGTAAGGTTGGTCCGAACCGCTTCATCCCACAATACCGCCGAATCAAGATAAGACTAAGGAGGGCAGCAATATGAATATCAACGCCCACAAACTCCATTGTGTTCTACTCGTGATCTCATCTACGCATAGACCTAGCTCTGATACCATTGTTGGGGAACGTTGCATGGGAAACAAAAAATTTCCTACGCACACACAAGATCTATCCATGGAGATGAGCATCTACGAGAGGGGAGATCGTGATGCGGAGCATCCCACCATCATCCCCATGAAGACTACACCATCAAGCCAGCCCCAAGTGGCCCTATGACAAGAGCACGCGCACGCGACATTGGAGCTAAGGTGAACTCACTCCTCTTCGAGTATGACTTTGATGGCAAAGGAACTTGGATGCTACCTCACAATGAAACCCTGTGTATCCTTAGGTACGAGGAAGACGACCGCGAAGGACCAAGGAAGCAACCCCAAGACCAAGGCCGAGGAGGAGAAGGAGCTAGCACCAAGGGCAAGTCTCTGGATAGCCCGGAACTTCCGGCCTTCCCGGAACTTCCGGCCGGCCCGAAACTTCCGGCCCTCCGACGACCCAGGAAAATATCCAGAGGTGCAAACTCTCTGGATAGCCCGGAACCATCCTGGACCCTCGCCCGGAACCTCCGGGCCCCGGAACTTTCGGCCGACCCAGAACTTCCGGCCCCGGCAGAAGCCGGCCTGCGCCAACTCTCTGTTCAGCCTGGACCCGGCCCGGAACATGCCCGGAACTTCCGGCCTCGCCCGGAACTTCCTGCCTTCACAGAACGATGCCACTCGGGCCCGAAGCCCATGTACCTCTCCCTCTTACCCCTTCGTCTCAGACTATAAGTACTCCCCTCCTAGCTTCGTATTAGGGTTAGCTTATGTTTAGTAAAGGCACTTGTTGAGCATAGCTCCATTATCTCCCTTCCCTCGTGGAGCGACACACCTCTACGTGAGAAGATCCTGAGTGATGCCAAGGCCCCTCTAAGGGAAGATCCCCTCGAGATTCAAGACCTCCTCCTCCGGAGCGAGAAGACTACCGTTACTTGTATCCTTTTGTTGTTCGTGGACCGTGATACTCATGTACTCGTGTGATTCTAGTGGATGTGTGATCGGAGTTCGTCCTTGAGTGTTTTCCTCTTGTGATTTCCCCCTCGTGTTCTTCGTGTTCATTCACAAATCCACCTCCAATTCGTGAAAGATCGACGCACACGGGCGTGCCCCGTATCATATTGGTATCAAGAGCCACGTTGATCACGAATTTGGAGTCCCCTCCCCCGATTTCTAGCCAATTTTGTTTTGTTTTGACCTAATTTCGAAAATCCCCACAAAAATAGCCATACCCAAATTTCTTGAATTTGTTTGATTTGAGGAGATTTTGTTGATTTTGATCCGTGGATTTCATTGTGGACGAGTGGATCTACCTTTCTAGCCATCTAATTCCCCCCAATTTTTCCTTTTCCCAATCAGATTTGGGTTTTTCCCCTGGGTTTTTCCGCCCAAGTCCAAGATCTGGAAATTAGGGTTCGTCCCAATTTTCCCGACCCCCGGAACCTCCGGCCCCATCCCGGACCTTCCGACCCCCGGACCCTCTGGCCACCCCGGACCTTCCGGCCCACGGAACCTCCGGCCGGCCCGGACCTTCCGGCCTTTGCAGAAACTTTGCAATTGCCTATTTTGCATTTTCTCGAGTTTTTCCACCACAGCTTTTTCGCAAACCTCCACCATTTCTTCCGCAACCCATTTGCACTTGAGATTTTGAGTCGCGAGCTTCGACACTTCCTAAGGTGTTTCGGCTAATTAGGAGTGGTTCTTCATCGACATCGCCGCTCATCGTCGCCCCGGATCCTCGCCAGCCAACTCTTCATTGACACCTCACCCTAAGCAAGGGCGGTAACCGCGACGTCCCCTTTTACTATACCCTTGCCATTGCATTGGTACCCCGAGCCTATTTGCGTTTCTTGCCTATCGAGACTAGCCATTGAGTATTGCCGGGCCACGCTACTTGTGCACTTTAGTGATACATACTCCGCATAGCTTCATTTGCGTGCATATATCTCAGTATCATCTTTTGTGTTACAACATAGTGCCCGCTTACATAATTGCTATCTTGGTGTGCACGTCCCGCATTGTGACCATACAAATCATCATTGCAAAAGAAAAGAGAAGCAAAGCTTTTAAGCAAGAGCAAAAGATCAAAAGAGCAATAGCATCGCAAGCTTCACATAGCATACTTGATCATCTTGGATCACTTGAGCGAGTGACACGTGCCGCATACACACATAGCAAGTCGGGAATAGGAAGACGACACTTTTGGTTCATTGTAGGGTGTGCACAAGTGCGTATCGTGCCCATTGGAGCAATCGTGCTACCGTCTCTAGTGTTGTGCAACGAGAGCATTTTCTGTGGATTCCACATTTTGGCTCATTCTTGGTTGCATGACCCAAATTTTTTTCCATGTGTGTGTTTCCGTGTCCCATTGCTATTGATCTACATTGTCTCACTTGCGAAGTTTACGAATCTCTTTCAACATTTTTGAATCTTATCTTTCAAATTGCTTGAAATTTTTGCCACTATCCTAACCAAGCTACTCCATAAGCCTTATTTGTGTAGGTGTGAGAAGGACAATCTTCGGTACCAATTCTACTATTTTCATACTTGCACATTGAGTGATCTTGAGCCACTTTCAACTTTTGGAACGGTAATTGGTATTTTCTTCTCACTCTTCCACTTATATCTTGTTGAGTGCTATGGATAGGAACATCATGTCAAACCCGGTCTTCGAGGAGAATGAAGACGACGTGAACAACCACGTCACCAAGTTGCACTTCTTCGGCGCACACAAGGCAATTACGCAAGCTCAAGATGTCTTGAAGGACCGCATCGACCAACTCGCCTCCAACTTGCTTGAATCCGAGATGCGCACAAGAGAATACCTCGACACCAAGCTCTCAAGCCAAATGAAGGAGCTCCGGTCATTTATGGTCACTCGAGCACCTTCCTCATCACACAAGTCATCACACAAGTCGCAACTCATCGACGTACTCTTCCGACACAAGTCCACAAGTGCGTCATCACCGTCGCGACAATCACTCTGGCCCAAGTTCTCCACAAGGTCGTCACCGTCAAGACAGTCCATTTCATGGCGATGGATTGCAAGATCGCGTCCACGCTCGAGAACGCCGCCGCCAACAAGATCAAGACGCGTTGGAGCAAGAACAACAACGCCAAGATCAAGAACAACGACGCCGAGAAGAAGAACACCATCGCCGTCATGAACGAGCGCTCGAGGCACATCGCGCTTTGCAAGAAGCTGCTTGATACGGGGCACCCCCGTGTGCGTCGATCTTTTCACACTTGGAGGGGGAAAAGGGAGAAATCACGAGATAAAACGCAAACTCATGGACAAACTTCGATCACACATCCACTAAGAACAAGCAAACACACGAGGTAGTTAGATCCACAAACAACGGACAGATACAAGTAACCGGTAGTTCTTCCTCACTCCGGGGAGGAGGCCTTGAATCTCGTGAGATCTTCCCTCTAGAGGGGCCTTGGCATTACTTGGATCTTCTCCGGTGGAGGGCAACTCCACAAGAGGAGGAAGTAATGGAGCTAGGCTCAACAAAGAGTATTTGCTAAACACAAGCTAACCCTAACACGGAGGTAGAAGAAGGGAATATATAGTCTAGGGGATAAGTGGGGGGTACATGAGCCGTAACTCAATCGGTCTCGCACAGTCGGGGCGGTTGTACCTGAGCTGGGACCGGTTGTACCGGTATTGAGGCATTAAGCGGAACAACCGGGGTAGTACCGGCCTTGAACCGCTTCAAAACAGAAACTTGGCCCGGTCGGAGCGGTGGTTGGGCGGTAGTGGACCGGTTGAGCGGTGGTTGACCGGTGGTGGACCGGTTGTACCTCAATTCCTGGGCTGTTGCAATTCCCTCTCCTTATTCTTGGCGTTCCTCTTGCTTCCTTCCTTCCTCTTGGTACCTGAGCACACAAACGGTCTCTTCTTGAGGTAGGATCCACGTTCCAAGAGTATCACATGGGAATTCACAAAGGAGAGATGTCACCTCGGATTCTAAGGCACGTGCGCGGGCTCTCGTCATGGGACCACTTGGAGCTTGAGGTGTTGATGATGGGTCCATGGGGATGTACATGGGATGCTCCGCATCACTGCTCGTGCCTTGGAGGAGCGCAACCGCCAAGCTCATCACGAACAAGAAGCACTTCGCCAAGCACACCAAGAAAAACTTCATCGACAACGACAAGAAGAAGCCAATCGCCAAGAGGAGTACCAAGAAAGGCGCAACCGAGTGCGTCCACCTCATCGCCATCCTCAAGATCATCGCATTGAACCCGACCATGACGATGAACAAGGACAAGATCAATGTCGACACGCGCAAGGCAATGACAATGCAGATCCACCTCCAAGACAAGGACTTCGTCATCGCCAAGCTCAAGTTCACAATGCCAAAGTTTTCCGGAAGCAATGATCCCGAAGACTACTTGTCATGGGCCCTCAAGGTTGACAAGATCTTTCGCCTCCACAACTATGATGAAGAGAAGAAGATAACCATGGCTTCCCGTGAGTTCCAAGACTATGTCCTTATTTGGTGGGAACAAGTGATCGAGCGAAGAAGAGAGAGAGAGGTGATCCTCCTATCACCACTTGGACCCAAATGAAGGATCTCATGCGAGCCCGTTTTGTGCCTACACACTACAATCGAGATCTTTTCAAGAAGCTCCAACAACTCAAGCAAGGCACGAAGTCGGTAGAAGAGTACTATCAAGAGATGGAGATCGCTATGATCCGAGCCAATGTTAAGGAAGATGACGAGCAAACAATGGCACGCTTCTTGAATGGTCTCAACTACCAAGTCAAGAAAATTGCCGACTTTCAACCATACTCCATCTTCTCGAACTTGTGCACCAAGCAACCAAGGCAGAACGGCAAGTGCAAGATGACTTCAAGTACTCCAAGTTCTCCTCCAAGACCTACGGCTCAAGTGCTCAAGCTACTACGACAACGAGACCTTCATCTACGAAATCTACTACACCTTCCAGCGACAAGTCAAGCTACAAGGACAAGACGACTTCGTCAAGCCGACCAACCTCAAGCACCTACAAGCCGAGAGCTTCATCCTCTACCCCAACACCGGATGCTACCGCTAAGACAAGCTCCATCAAGTGTTTCACGTGCCAAGGGCGAGGCCACAAGACCTTCGAATGCCCAACCAAACGCAACATGATCCTCCTCGACGATGGCACCTATGACTCTATGAGTGACGATGAGATGCAAGCTTTGGAGCAAGTGGCCATACACCGCCAAGTGAATGAAGATGAAGATTCGCAAATCTTTTGCGACAACGATTCGAGCCCTGCTCTCGTTGTCTCCAAAGTTTTGACGCTCCAACAACAAGAAGATGAGGACCAACGTTGCCACATCTTCCACACCAAGGCGGGCATTCAAGGAAAGTCCGTCAAGGTCATCATCGACGGAGGGAGTTGCCACAACTTGGCAAGTGAAGACCTTTGTTCCAAGCTACAATTGGTCAAGAAAAAGCACCCTCGTCCCTACAAGGTCCAATGGCTTAGTGATTCCGGAACCCTCCAAGTTGACCACACCGTGGAAGTTTCCTTCAAGATAGGCGCTTATGAAGACACTTTGGAGTGTGATGTGGTTCCAATGTCCGTTTGCCACCTCCTACTTGGTAGACCATGGCAATTCGACCGTGGCGTCACACACAATGGTCGGACAAATCAATATAGCTTCAAGATGAAGGGCAAGCAATATGTACTCCGACCAATGACTCCAAGTCAAGTCATCGCCGACAAACAAGTTTCATCCCATCATGGAGATAAAAGTGAGAGAGTGATCCACCTCAAAGAGAGTGAGTGCCACAAGCCAAAAATGAGCGACTCCACGATGAGGGACATGAGAGACATAGTTCTTTTAGCCACCAAAAGAGATTTGAGGGATGTGAGTGAGAGCCCATCGACCGTTCTTCACTATGTACTTGTGTGCAAGGATGACGTCGTTCAGACTAACCCTTCACAACATCTTCCTCTTGTGTTATCTAAGTTGTTGCAGGAATTCAAGGATGTTTTCCCCGATGAGCTACCTTCGGGACTACCACCAAAATGAGGGATCGAACACCGCATTGACCTCATCCCCGGAGCACCACTTCCTAACAAGGCTCCCTACCGCGTCAACCCCGAAGAAACAAAGGAAATACAAAGGCAATTCCAAAAACTCCTAGAGAAAGGCCATGTACGTGAGAGTTTGAGTCCTTGTGCGGTTCCGTTTATACTAGTGCCTAAGCAAAATGGTAGCATGCGCATGTGTTCCGATTGCCGTCCTATCAATGCTATCACCATTCGATACTGTCATCCCATTCCTCGCTTAGATGATATGCTAGATGAACTTAGTGGTGCCACTATATTTTCTAAGATTGACTTAAAAGGTGGTTACTACCAAATTCGCATACAAGAGGGTGATGAGTGGAAAACCGCATTCAAGACTAAATTTGGTCTCTATGAATGGTTGGTTATGCCCATGGGCTTATCCGAAGCACCGGGTACTTTCATGCGTGTTATGCACTACGTGTTGCGACCACTCATTGGATATTGTGTTGTGGTCTACTTTGATGACATTCTTGTCTTTATCAAGTCTCTTGAGGAGCATGCTACACATGTTTGTGATGTTTTGCAAATCCTTCGGAAAGAATAACTCTATGCAAACATGGAGAAATGCACGTTTGGTGTTGAGAAGGTAGTTTTCTTAGGTTTTGTAGTATCTTCTAAGGGCGTTCATGTAGACGAAAGTAAGATTGATGCTATTAAAACTTGGCCCACATTAACGAATTTGCAACAAGTGCGTAGTTTCCTTGGACTAGCCGGTTTCTATCGTCGTTTTGTCAAAGACTTTAGCACGATTGCATCTCCTCTCCATGCTTTCAGCAAGAAGAATGCACAATTTATTTGGGGTCCTTCCCAAGACACCGCATTCCATGACCTTAAAAATTTGCTAACTCATGCACCTTTGCTTGCTTTGGCCAACTTTGATAAAACATTTGAAGTGCATTGTGATGCTAGTGGTAATGGAATAGGTGGTGTGCTTATGCAAGAGAAGCGTCCTATTGCGTACTTTAGCAAGAAACTATCCGGCTCAACTTAACTACCCCATCTATGACAAAGAATTGTATGCTTTGGTGAGAGTTTTGCATGTGTGGGAACACTATTTGCGACCTCATGAGTTCGTTATCCATACCGACCATGAAATGCTTAAGTACTTGAAAGGTCAAACCAAGTTGAACAAACGGCATGCTAAATGGAGTGAATTTATTGAGTCCTTCCCTTATGTCATCAAATACATCAAGGGTAAGGAAAACGTTGTGGCGGATGCTCTTTCCCGCAAATGCATGCTAGTTACTCAACTTGAGTTGAATGTTATTGGTTTTGAGCACATCAAAGACTTGTATGAGCATGATGCCTATTTTGCTAATCCTTACACTATGTGCCAAGTGAAAACTTGTTGGGAGAACTATAATATGAAAGATGGCTATCCTATGCGTGCTAACAAATTGTGTATACCCGAGTCTTCTCTTCGTTTGTTGCTTTTGCAAGAGGCTCACGGTGGAGGACTTATGGGTAACTTTGGACGCGACAAGACGTAGGCCACACTATCCAACTACTTTTGGCCCAAGATGTTTCGTGATGTTGCACGCTTCACCAACCGATGCTCTACATGCCGCAAAGCTAAGTCCAAAGCTCAATCCCATGGTCTTTATATGCCTCTCCCTATACCTTTCCAACCTTGGGAAGACATTAGTATGGATTTTGTGCTAGGTTTGCCACGAACTAAACATGGCCATCATTCCGTTTTTGTCGTGGTGGATCGTTTTTCCAAGATGGCTCATATCATTCCATGTCACAAGATAGACGATGCTTCACATATTGCAAATTTGTTTTGTAGGGACATCTTGCGACTACGTGGCGTCCCCAAGACCATTGTCTCGGATCGCGACGTCAAATTCTTGAGCTACTTTTGGAAGACCCTATGCGCCAAGCTCGGAATCAAGCTTCTATTCTCTTCGGCATATCACCCACAAACTGATGGACAAACGGAGGTGACGAACCAGACGCTCTCTACCCTACTTCGCGTGTTGATCAAGAAAAACATCAAGGAATGGGAAGATTGCCTACCAATCGCTGAGTACGACTACAATCGTGCAAGTCACTCCACCACCGGCAAGTCTCCGTTAGAAGTGGTCTACGGCTTCAATCCATTGTCCCCATTGGACATCCTACCTCTACCTCTCCAAGAGCGCGTCAACATGGACGCAAGTGCAAGGGCAAGCTACATCAAAAGGATGCATGAAGATACAAGGCGCACGATTGAACGTCAAGTGGAACGCGTCACCAACAAGCGCAACCTCAACAAGCACCCCATGGTGTTCAACCCCGGTGATCTTGTGTGGCTACATCTTCGCAAGGACCGCTTCCCCAACGAACAAAAGTCAAAGCTACTTCCCCGAGCCAACGGTCCCTTCAAGGTGTTGGCACGCTACAACAACAATGCCTACAAGATCGACATCCCGCGCAACAAGTACAACGTGAGTGACACCTTCAACGTCACGGATCTATCCCCTTTTCATGGTGATGAAGATCTTGATCCGAGGACGGATCTTCCCCAAGGGGTGGAGATGATGCGGAGCATCCCACCATCATCCCCATGAAGACTACACCATCAAGCCAGCCCCCAATTTGCCCTATGACAAGAGCATGCGCACGCGACATTGGAGCTAAGGTGAACTCACTCCTCTTCGAGTATGACTTCGATGGCAAAGGAACTTGGATGCTACCTCACAATGAAAACCTGTGTATGAGGTACGAGGAAGACGACCGCGAAGGACCAAGGAAGCAACCCAGAGACCAAGACCGAGGAGGAGAAGGAGCTAGCACCAAGGGCAAGTCTCTGGACAGCCCAGAACTTCCGGACTTCCCAGAACTTCCGGCCTGCCCGGAACTTCCGGCCCTCCGACGACCCAGGACAAGATCCAGAGGTGCAAACTCTCTGGATAGCCCGGAACCATCCCGGACCCTCGCCCGGAACCTCCGGGCCCCGGAACATCCGGCCGACCCGGAACTTCCGGCCCCGCCAGAAGCCAGCCTGCGCCAACTCTCTGTTCAGCCCGGACCCGGCCCGAAACATGCCCGGAACTTCCGGCCTAGCCCGGAACTTCCGGCCTTCACAGAACGATGCCACTCGGGCCCGAGGCCCATGTATCTCTCCCTCTTACCCCTTCGTCTCAGACTATAAGTACTCCCCTCCTAGCTTCGTATTAGGGTTAGCTTATGTTTAGCAAAGGCACTTGTTGAGCATAGCTCCATTATCTCCCTTCCCTCGTGGAGCTATACACCTCTACGTGAGAAGATCCCGAGTGATGCCAAGGCCCCTCTAAGGGAAGATCCCCTCGGGATTCAAGACCTCCTCGTCCGTAGCGAGAAGACTACCGTTACTTGTATCCTTTTGTTGTTCGTGGACCGTGATACTCATGTACTCGTGTGATTCTAGTGGATGTGTGATCGGAGTTCGTCCTTGAGTGTTTTCCTCTTGTGATTTCCCCCTCGTGTTCTTCGTGTTCTTCGTGTTCGTTCACAAATCCACCTCCAATTCGTGAAAGATCGACGCACACGGGCGTGCCCCGTATCAGATCGGATCCACATACCTTGGTAGATCGCTAAGCAGGAAGCATTAAGAAACGCGGTTGATGTAGTCGAGTGTCTTCGCGATCCAAATCGCAAGCCGTCCCGCGATCCAATCACGATCTAGCGCCGAATGGACGGCACCTCCGCATTCAGCACACGTATAGCTCGATGACGATCTCCGCCTCCTTGATCCAGCAAGGGAGAGCAGAGAGATAGATGAGTTCTCTGGCAACACGACGGCGTGGTGGCAGTGGTGGTAGTGCTATCCCGGCAGGGCTATGCCCAGCGCTACCGAAACCGCGAACGGAGGAGAAAACGATCTAGGGAGAGAGAGGGGCGCCAAGGGCTTCGTGTGTACTCTTGGGGCGCCCCCTCCCCTCTATATATGGGTGGAGGGGTGTGGTGATCAGCCCCTCCAAGCCCTAGGGCGCAGCCAAGGGGGAGGAGTTGGACTCCTAGTCCAATTCCCCTCCCTTTCCATAAACAGGTGAACTTTCCACCTCTCCCAAGCCACATGGGCCTTGAGGGACTTGTACGCCTGGCCCAATAAGGCCAGGGCGCCTCCCCTTAGCCCATGCAAACCCTTGGGACATGGTGGAACCCTTGGTGGACTTCCAGACTACTTCGAAAGTTTCCGGAACCTTCTAGAGGCTTCCCGGTACAATACCGGAAAAACCCGAAACTTTTCTGGTAGCCAAAATATATCTTCCCATATATAAATCTTTACCTACGGACCATTCTGGAACTCCTTGTGACGTCCGGGATCTCATCCGGGACTCCGAACAACCTTCGGTCACCAACATACATAACTCCATAATACTGAAACGTCAACGAACGTTAAGTGTGCAGACCCTGCGGGTTCAAAAACTTTGTAGACATGACCGAGACAACTCTATGGTCAATAACCAATAGCGGGACCTGGATGCCCATATTGATTCCTACATATTCTACGAAGATCTTTATCGGTCGAACCACGATGTCAAGGATTCAAACAATCCCGTATGCAGTTCCCTTTGTCCATCGGTATGTTACTTGCCCGAGATTCGATCATCGGTATCTCCTTACCTAATTCAATCTCGTTACCAGCAAGTGTCTTTACTCGTTCCGTAACACAAGATCCCGTGACTAACTCCTTAGTCACATTGCTTGCAAGCTTCTTGTGATGCTGTGTTACCGAGTGGGCCCAGAGATACCTCTCCGTCATACGGAGTGACAAATCCCAGTCTCGATCCATGCCAACTCAACAGACACCCTCGGAGATACCTGTTGAGCACCTTTATAGTCACTCAGTTACATTGTGACGTTTGGTACACGCAAGGCATTCCTTCGGTGTCCGGGAGTCGCATGATCTCATGGTCGTAGGAACATATACTTGACATGGATAAAGCAGTAGCAACAAATTGACACGATCAACTGCTATGCTTACGGTTGGGTCTTGTCCATCACATGATTCTCCTAATGATGTGATCCCATTATCAGATGACAACTCATTGTCTATGGTTAGGAAACCTTGACCATCTCCGATCAACGAGCTCGTCTAGTAGAGGCTTACTAGGGACACAGTGTTGTCTATGTATCCACACTTGTATCTGAGTTTCCGATCAATACAATTCTAGCATGGATAATAAACGATTATCATGAACAAGGAAATATGATAATAACCATTTTATTATTGCCTCTAGGGCATATTTCCAACAGTATCCTCATGCACAAGTATCTCTTTTCATACTCAACTCTTTGCTTATAAGCTTATGATCTTTCTTTCTTGCTTAAAAGCTTTTTTTGTCTTTTTTTGACTCATCTCTTCCTTTCCACTATTCTTTTTGAGCCTCAACCAAAGATATGAGACAAGTATCACAACATATGCACGGGAGCAAGCAATTGCACTATATGATATTTCAAATGATGTAACAATATGATATCGTATCACTATGGTGCACAAGTTTTCGCGAAACCCGACAATACTCGGATAGCTAGTCTCAATAGGTATGAAGGTAATCACAAAGATGGTGGGCGCTATCAAGATGTAATGGCAAGGAAGGAAAAGTGTATGACGGAATGTATACCTTCGTCACACTTAACCTTTCACGAATCGGGGTAAACTGGCCTTGCTTCCAGTTGAAGATGGTCTCAAAGGATGGATGGTCATCATCGATGTCGATCGTCGGTGGTCGATGAAGATGATGGACCGATACAAGTCACCGGTGGTTGAAGAAGAAGTAACCGTCCCTAAGTAGATGAAACACGTTAGGAGAATCAAATCACAACTCAAGCAGCCACAAATGCAATGGTAACCAAAATGGGTTAGGTTGCGGAAGTCTATGGGGGTATTGCGGATGATATGGTGGAGGGCCTAGGCAAACTTGCCAAAATTTGAAACATATGATGGTGTCAAATGATGGTGGAACTAATTTTGTGGTATGGTGGATGTCAATAGCTACAAAACGAGCTAAAGAACACCCAAATCGGAGTTCGGATGAATTAGTTATGGACAAAACAAAATTCCAGCCGAGTCAGTTATGGGGTTACCCGGGCATCCGGGAGGGGTCCGGATGATCCAGGTTCAGCTTCCGGATTTCCGATGATTGGGCTCCTCGGACATCCGGGAGGGGGTCCAGCTGATCCGGGTGATGGCCGGATGATCCGGGACCTTGTTCGGATGATCCGGGCAGGTCAAACTGCTCGGGATTTCCTCTCGGGGACGCGATTTTGGGCGGAAATTTTGATTTTCGGGTGCGAATTTGATGGAGAAAAAGAGAAATTGGGCTAAGGGGACGCAATAGGAGGTGAATCTACTTGCTAAACACCAGATCCACGGATCAAAATGAACAAAAACTCATAAGAACAACAAAATGCAAGATCATATTTGGGGCTCTTTTTGTGGAGATTTTCGAAATTGGGAAGAAAAACACTAACTAATGCAAGAAAAGTGGGGGGTAGGGCTCCAAATTCGTGGCAACGTGGCTCTTGATACCAATATGAGACGGGGCAAACCCGAGGGTGGCCCGATCTTCATGAATTGGAGGTGGATTTGAGAAAGAACATGATGAACACGAAGAACACGAGGAGAAAACGTGGAGAGAATCAAAGGGAAAGCACTCTATTGGACAAGATCCACACCAAGTACTCCTCAAATCACAAGCAATACAAGAGGTGCATCAAGATCCAAGAACAACTGATGAGGACATCCCTACTAATGTTACACCCACATCACCACCAGCTACACAGATTGGACCAATTACTAGAGCCCGCGCACGCCAACTAAATTATCAGGTACTTTCGTTTCTTGGAAATCCTTCTAATGTTCATGAACATATGGTGCTGCCTAAATTAGATACTTTTGTTTTACTTATGAACGAAAGACCTAGCATGGACAAGAAGGATGGCCATTGGAGCAGGATCAAGCATGGGGGGGAAGGTGCGCGCACGGGAAGGAACAACGAAGTTTCCAGTGGTGATTTTCGCACTTTGAAGCCACCATAAGGAGTGCTTGGAGGCTTGGACGAAATATACAAGAGGCCACTTCATAAATTTCGTCCATAGGCTAATATAGGTGCTGCGTCACCTTATTTTTGGGCCAGGCCCATGTAATTTCGAAATACCACTTATTAGGCTATTTTTAGAGTCCGTATGTGTGGGGAAACGGAGTTAGGGCTAGTTTCGGACCCCTCCTCCAAGGGGCCACGAAATCCCCTTCTATTACCTCATATATACAGCCCTTAGGGCATCGTTTTAGATTTGAGTTTTGTTTAGATTACAAGTTCGCCATAGCTGCAACTTCGCGTCCTTCGTTTGTGTTCCACGACCAGACCAAGACGTCACAGAACCCCACTTCATCAATAAAGCTTTCCTCTTTAATACGCAATATCCAGATTGCAATCTTAGTTTCTTGCTTGTTCTTCGTTTGCGTGCAGGAAATAGACCTTCGTGGTCAGGTTGATCGTGCTCCGGCGTGGTCAATAACCTCTCGGAGTTGGTTTAGCGATTGCTAAGGCGCGACGTCTTCGCACGTTCGTAGTCGGATCGTGAAAGTCGACTTCCACCAAAACGATAGCCACCATCTCATCGAAAGACGGGACACCTTCGCCTCTATCAAGTGGTATCAGATTTCCAGGTTGCTCGGTGAGATTTACCAGTTTTTCGTAGTATAGATTGCATCTGTTCTTCATACCTACCGTCCACAAAAAAAGCCACAAAAAAATTAGGGTTAGATCATCATATCCGAACCAATCTGAGCCTTTGCATAGTCTTTTCAGTGTTTTGCTTTGTTGAAATTGCGGGTGCATCGTCGTGTCGAGTTGCTGGTCTTAGCGTCTAGTCTTTTAGAGTTTCGAGTTCTAGTCACAGATTGTCACGCCGCCACCGCATCATCTTCATCGCTGCCATATACCTCCACCACAGATCCGCCACACCAATCCGAGTCCTTATACTACCACCCATATCCGCCTCTAATCCGAGTTCCTTAGGTATTCGGATTGATTTTGAGATCCCTTTGTTTTTATTTTCGAGTCTGGCACGCTTTTCAAAGCACTTTCTAGGCCAAAATTTCGGTGGGTGAAAATATTTTTTTCCTATCATCATTTTAGGCCTTTCGGAGCGTTTTGAGACCCTCGCCATCATAGTGATTTTTTTTCGCAATTTTTGGTCGTCGCAGACCCGAATCGCTCCAGAAAAAAAAATTACTCAATTTTTTTTCGTGCCTATCCTGTTTATACGTCTCGGGAAGAGTTTTGAGACACTCGCCATTATAGTGATTTTCTGAGCAAAAAATAAATAAAAAATTAAAGAGCGCAAAAAAAAAAAGAGGCGCCAAAAAAAAAAAAAACAGAGTGTGCTCTTCCCTTGATTACGTGTAACGTCGTGATTTTGTTGGTGTTTTAGGCTCGCGTCTCTAGCACGGTCTAGCCTAGGACCAGCATCGTACCGTCGTTGAGCGTTTTTTCAACTTTGCATCTCTGAACTGATTATTGCTGACCCCTTTTTGCTACCATATTTTAAGCCTTCCCAGCTCCACATATATCTACGCCGTGTGTTTGACACCACCTGGCAATCGCTCTATGCAAGCTTTGGGAGTTTTTGACTACACCGGTTGCCAATCACCACCTGCTGCTGGGTAAGAACTGGTAAGAATTTGAGATTTGCTTGACGGATTTGTGACACACCACCACCACTTCCTAGTAGTCTGTAGGTTCATATTCTTGTGTGTTCCTATTACTGCTAACCATGCCAGGATCACAAGCTGACGAGGTCGAATGGGAGGTTATGACCAACAAGGAGCTCCATGATAAATTCCAGCAAATGATGGCTGACCAGGTACAAGACTTCGTAACCAGCCTTGGAGAGGCTATGGAGAAGCTAGATGGATTGGAGAAGACGTCCGAGACGAAGTTGGACGCTAAGTTCAATGAGGTGCTTGCACGTCTACCACCAGCTGCACCGGTCATAACTCAGCAACAACAACAACGTCGGCCGAATTTTGCGGGGCGCGCACAACGTGTGCCCCTAGAGGAAGGCCAACATTCTGGTGCCGTTCCTACTGCTGTGGCTTCTGTGGCTGCTGCTGCTACTACTGTTGATCAGAACACTGACTACGATGGTGATTACGACGATGAGGGAGAGGTTGCTCCAGCTCAGCCCCAAGGACAACCACCACCACACGCACCAGGTCGTCCACGTGCCTACGATCGCAATGGTAGGGCTGCACCACCCCCTCAGGTACAAACTCATGACCATCTCCCTAAACTTAAATTGAATATTCCTACATTTGATGGTCGATATGTTCCGGATATATATCTTACTTGGGAGTTAGAAACAGAACAACGATTTACATGCTTACAATATCCTGAGGATAGACGTGTTACTGCTGCTGTTTGTTCGTTCACTAGTTTTGCTTGTGTTTGGTGGTCTGAACATTGTAGAATACATCACGCTAATATCCCACCTACTTGGGCTGCTTTGAAAACCGCTATGCGTAATCGTTGGGTTCCACCATATTATCAACGTGAATTGCTTCAAAATTTGCAGCGTTTAAGACAAGGAAAAAATTCTGTAGAGGAATATTATCAGGAGTTACAAACTGGCATGATTAGATGTGGTATTGTTGAGGAGAATGAAGCTATGCTTGCACGTTTTATGGGTGGATTAAATAGAGAGATTCAGACTATTCTAGAGTATAAGGAGTATAACACTATCACTCGTTTATTTCATCTTGCTGTAAAAGCTGAACGTGAAGTGCAGGATCGACAGGCATTGGCAAGAACTAATTTTTCTGCAGGTCGCACTTCATCATGGACTCCACGTACCTCTTCTACTTCCACACGTCGGCTGCAGCACCGCCTACGTCAGCCTCCAACTCCAACCGAGATACCAGGAAACAGGCCTCTGTTCCACCCTCCGCGAAGAGCACACCTTCCGGGCCAACACAGAGCTCTTCTTCTTCCATTGCATCCACAGGGCAAACACATGAGGTTATATGTCGTCGTTGCAAGGGTGGAGGTCACTATGCGAGAGAATGTCCTTCCAAGCGTGTGATGATAGTTACTGAGGATGGTGGATATGACTCCGCTAGCGATTATGATGAGGAGACCCTGGCTCTTATTGCGAGTGAAGAACAAGGTGTAGAGGAGACTGAACAAGAGACACACTACATGGCTGCTGACTACGCTGACAGGTATGAAAGTTTAGTTGCTCAACGTGTTTTGAGTGTGCAGGTTACACAGGCTGAGCAAAATCAGAGGCACAACTTGTTCCATACAAAGGGAGTTGTGAAGGAGCGTTCTGTTCGCGTCATCATCGATGGAGGGAGTTGCAACAACTTGGCTAGCATGGAGATGGTGGAGAAGCTTTCTCTAACCACCAGACCACATCCTCATCCTTATTACATCCAATGGTTCAACAACAGTGGCAAGGTTAAGGTAACACGTACTGTTCGTGTGCACTTTAGCATTGCTACATATTCTGATTATGTTGATTGTGATGTGGTACCCATGCAAGCATGCTCCGTTTTACTTGGTAGACCATGGCAATTTGATAAAAATTCTGTACACCATGGTAGGACAAATCAGTATACTCTTGTTCATAAGGATAAAAATATAACTTTGCTTCCTATGTCTCCCGAACATATTATGAAAGATGACATTGCTAGAGCTAGTAAAGCAAAACAGAAGCAAAGTGAGAGTGAAAATCAGATTGTGGCAAAGGAATTTGAGCAACATAATAAGCCTCATAAACAATCATCTAGTGTTATATCTGAAATAAAACTGAAGAGTGGTTGTTTACTTGCCACTAAATCTGATATTACTGATTTGGATGTCACTACATCTGTTTGCTATGCTTTTTTATGCAAAAATGTATTATTTTCATTCGAGGACATGCCTCCCTCTTTGCCTCCTGCTGTCACTAACATTTTGCAGGAGTTCGCTGACGTCTTTCCACAAGACGTGCCACCGGGATTACCACCTATTCGAGGGATTGAGCATCAGATTGACTTAATTCCCGGTGCATCGCTGCCCAACCGTGCGCCATACCGTACCAATCCAGAGGAGACGAAGGAGATTATGCGTCAAGTACAGGAGCTGCTCGACAAAGGTTATATACGTGAATCTCTTAGTCCTTGTGCTGTTCCTATTATTCTAGTGCCTAAAAAGGATGGTACATCGCGTATGTGTGTTGATTGTGGAGGCATTAATAATATTACTATTCGTTATCGTCATCCTATTCCTAGGCTAGATGATATGCTTGATGAATTAAGTGGCTCTACAATTTTCTCCAAAGTTGATTTGCGTACTGGATACCATCAAATTCGTATGAAATTGGGAGATGAATGGAAAACAGCATTTAAAACTAAGTTTGGATTATATGAGTGGTTAGTCATGCCTTTTGGGTTAACTAATGCACCTAGCACTTTCATGAGATTAATGAACGAGGTTTTACGTGCTTTCATTGGACGATTTGTGGTAGTCTATTTTGATGATATACTGATTTATAGTAGATCTTTGGAGGAACATTTGGAACATTTACGTGCTGTTTTTCTCGCTCTACGTGATGCACGTTTGTTTGGTAACCTTGGGAAGTGCACCTTTTGCACCGACCGAGTTTCTTTTCTTGGCTATGTTGTTACTCCACAGGGAATTGAAGTTGATAAAGCCAAGATTGAAGCTATTGAGAGTTGGCCGCAGCCCAAAACGGTCACACAAGTGAGGAGTTTTCTTGGACTCGCTGGTTTCTATAGGCGTTTTGTGAGGGATTTCAGCACCATTGCTGCACCTCTAAATGAGCTTACAAAGAAGGATGTGCCTTTTATTTGGGGTACCGCACAGGAAGAAGCCTTCACGGTATTGAAAGATAAGTTAACACATGCTCCATTACTCCAACTTTCTGATTTTAATAAGACTTTTGAGCTTGAATGTGATGCTAGTAGAATTGGATTAGGAGGTGTAACCTGTTGCATACTTTTCTGAAAAATTGAGTGGGCCTAGTCTGAATTATTCTACTTATGATAAGGAATTATATGCTCTTGTTCGGACTTTGGAAACATGGCAACATTATTTATGGCCCAAAGAATTTGTTATACATTCTGATCATGAATCTTTGAAACATATTAAAAGTCAAGCAAAACTGAACCGTAGGCATGCTAAATGGGTTGAATTCATTGAGACTTTCCCTTATGTCATTAAACACAAGAAGGGTAAAGAAAATGTTATTGCTGATGCATTGTCTCGTCGTTATACTATGCTTTCACAACTTGACTTTAAAATATTTGGTTTGGAGACCATCAAAGATCAATATATGCATGATGCCGAATTTCAAGATGTGTTGCAGAATTGTAAAGAAGGGAGAACATGGAACAAGTTCGTCATTAATGATGGATTTGTGTTTCGTGCTAACAAGCTATGCATTCCAGCTAGCTCCGTTCGTCTTTTGTTGTTACAGGAGGCGCATGGAGGGGGATTAATGGGACACTTTGGCGTGAAGAAGACGGAGGACGTACTTGCTACACATTTCTTTTGGCCAAAGATGAGACGGGATGTTGAGCGTTTTGTTGCTCGCTGCACTACATGTCAAAAAGCTAAGTCACGACTCAATCCTCATGGTTTATATATGCCTTTGCCTGTACCTAGTGTTCCTTGGGAGGATATATCTATGGACTTTGTTTTAGGTTTACCTCGAACAAAGAAGGGGAGGGATAGCATATTTGTTGTCGTGGATAGATTTTCGAAAATGGCACACTTTATACCCTGTCATAAAAGTGATGATGCTGCTAATGTTGCTGATTTGTTCTTTCGTGAAATTATTCGCTTGCATGGTGTGCCAAATACAATTGTTTCAGATCGTGATGTTAAATTTCTTAGCCACTTTTGGAGATGTTTATGGGCTAAATTGGGGACTAAACTGCTTTTTAGTACTACATGTCACCCCCAAACTGATGGACAAACTGAAGTAGTGAATAGATCACTGTCTACTATGCTTAGGGCTGTGTTGAAGAATAACCTGAAAATGTGGGAAGAATGCTTGCCTCATATTGAATTTGCTTATAATCGTTCGCTGCATTCTACAACTAAGATGTGCCCTTTTGAAGTAGTGTATGGTTTCTTACCTCGTGCACCTATTGATTTGTTGCCTCTTCCATCTTCGGAGAAGGTCAATTTTGATGCTAAAGAACATGCTGAATTGATATTAAAGATGCATGCGTTAACTAAGGAGAACATTGAGCGTATGAATGATAAATATAAACTTACTGGAGATAAGGGTAGAAAACATGTTGTCTTTGCACCTGGAAATCTTGTTTGGTTACATTTGCGTAAGGATAGGTTTCCTGAATTGCGCAAGTCGAAGCTAATGCCACGTGCTGATGGTCCTTTCAAGGTGTTAGAGAAAATAAATGATAATGCAACTTGAGCTGCCTGTAGATTTTGGGGTTAGTCCCACTTTTAACATTGCAGATTTGAAGCCTTATATGGGTGAGGATGATGAGCTTCCGTCGAGGACGACTTCAGTTCAAGAAGGGGAGGATGATGAGGACATCCCTACTAATGTTACACCCACATCACCACCAGCTACACAGATTGGACCAATTACTAGAGCCCGCGCACGCCAACTAAATTATCAGGTACTTTCGTTTCTTGGAAATCCTTCTAATGTTCATGAACATATGATGCTGCCTAAATTAGATACTTTTGTTTTACTTATGAACGAAGGACCTAGCATGGACAAGAAGGATGGCCATTGGAGCAGGATCAAGCATGGGGGAGAAGGTGCGCGCACGGGAAGGAACAACGGAGTTTCCAGTGGTGATTTTCGCACTTTGAAGCCACCATAAGGAGTGCTTGGAGGCTTGGACGAAATATACAAGAGGCCACTTCATAAATTTCGTCCATAGGCTAATATAGGTGCTGCGTCACCTTAGTTTTGGGCTAGGCCCATGTAATTTCGAAATACCACTTATTAGGCTATTTTTAGAGTCCGTATGTGTGGGGAAACGGAGTTAGGGCTGGTTTCGGACCCCTCCTCCAAGGGGCCACGAAATCCCCTTCTATTACCTCATATATACAGCCCTTAGGGCATCGTTTTAGATTTGGGTTTTGTTTAGATTACAAGTTCGCCATAGCTGCAACTTCGCGTCCTTCGTTTGTGTTCCACGACCAGACCAAGACGTCACAGAACCCCACTTCATCAATAAAACTTTCCTCTTTACTACGCAATATCCAGATTGCAATCTTAGTTTCTTGCTTGTTCTTCGTTTGCGTGCAGGAAATAGAGCTTCGTGGTCAGGTTGATCGTGCTCCGGCATGGTCAATAACCTCTCGGAGTTGGTTTAGCGATTGCTAAGGTGCGACGTCTTCGCACATTCGTAGTCGGATCGTGAAAGTCGACTTCCACCAAAACGATAGCCACCATCTCATCGAAAGACGGGACACCTTCGCCTCTATCAACAACAATGGAAATAAAGGTACATGGGTAGTTCATCCAAATCTCTAGGAGAGATGGGCCTTGAATCCACTAGGGATCTTCCCTCGCAAGGCGCCTTGACATGCTCTATGGATCTTCTCCGGTGGAGGTCTCGATCTCTGTGGGAGAGGTAGAGGAAGGAGCAAAGCTCGACTATGAATGAGATATCACTTTGCTAACCCTAGAAATGAGGTGGGGGTGGAGTATATATAGTGCTAGCTACAAAGGGGTAAGTGAGAGGGAGTTACATGGGCCTCGGGTGATATGAACATGGACCCTACAGATATAACCATAATTGTTACGCGTGATAATGAATTATAATAAAAATTATATGAATTGTTATTTTGTTATCCGAAATAGAAATACAACACATTATTTTATTATATCCAGGATTACAGAAGACATGCACAAACCTCGTGTGAAGATGCGAGGACTAATTGAGCAGGAATTAATTGTTCGACAGAATCAAACAAGACTAAGACAGGCATGTGTTCCAAGCTCCAACGTCCGAGTTGTGTGTGCTCGTTGATGCGTTTGCATGCATTGGCATGCATGTACGACCAAGAGATGGTCCAAGCCCTCACATGCGACGTTGGAGAGGACAAACATGGGCTCTAGAATATGGAAATCTGGCCCTGCAACGCTTCGGCCTCCACGCGACGACGCGTGAACATACAACAGTCCAGATGGAATATGATGAACCGACTCGGCGGCAATGTCTGCCTCTAATAAATAGCTACCTTAGATTAGGTTTTAGACTTGGGTTTTATTGTATTGTCTAGCTATTGCTACAAATCGCATCTACGAGACGTGTAGGACTAACGCCTTGTCAGATTCACAGTGGAACCCCAACTTTTCATCTAGTTTGTCTGCTCAGTTTATTATTCGCAATTTCAGATTGCAATTACCATTGTTCTTGCTCGTTCTTCGGTTGCTTGCAGGAACTCAAACCTCGTTGTTCAGGTTGATCGTGCCTACGGCAAGGTCAATAACCACCAAATCGATAGTTATCCCCACTCTCATCGAAAGATCGGGTCGCCGTCACATCAAGTGGTATCAGTTTTCAGGTGTATCGGTGAGAGATTTACAGTTTTATTAGATTAGCTTCTTTTTCCGTCTTACAACCGACAAAAAAGCCAAAAAAGTATATTAGATTAGTTTATCCATTATACCTAACTTTTTAGCCTTTAGCAATTTTTGCATCTAGTATTTGTGTAGTTGAATTTTTGATTGCATTCATCTAATACTAGTGCTGGTTTAGATTAGTTCGAGACAAATTGTCTACTAGATTGAAACTTATTTTTGTCCACCATATTTTCCGTCGCAAGTTCGTCCCTAATCTGGAAAGTAAAAAAAACAAGATTGCATCGTGTTACACACATACAGGCGCTGCTCCGCGCCCGTACTTCAGACAGGGTCAATCTGCACCTGCGTACGCGCGGACTAATCTTGCACGTTCTCCCAAAGTACATTCACCATAGTCTGCACCTCCCCGCTGCTATAGACACGCAGACGCACGTCACCAGACATCATGCCATCTGTGTCTGACTTCCCGCGCGACATAATTCTTATCACTCCACGCGCTCCACACCACTCCACCAACTGATCTTGTGTGAATTAGCACTACTCTCTAATCACAAGAGCCATTAATATCTAGCTAGCTTTCATAGCTTTGCCTTCCTGTTGTAGGACTTGGTCAATGCACTATTGTTTCTTCATTTGGAACCAATTTGTGTACTTGCCATCTTGTCTATTTTCTGCTAGTAACCGACTTGTGAAAAAAAAGAGAAAAAAAATAGAAAGAAAAAAAACAGAGAAAAAAGAAAAGAAAAAAGAAGTTGCAAAGTTGAGGCCGGCTAGCACTTTTTGGGCAATTTGTTTTTGTCATTCAGAATTGTTCCACTCTGCTATAAAATTGACACTTGCTGGACTTATTTTTTACGGTTGCTATACACTGTGTTTATATCTCACTTATATCTAGCTATTTAGAGCTATCATATTTTCATCCTTTTTCCCTCACTTGCTTCAGTATCTGGGCATAGATTGTTTATCTCTTACTAGTCGACTGCCATCACTAGTTAGGAGTTTGAGCAATTTTCCAGCTTGCATTACTTTTTGCTTAATTGTGTCACATATTGTGAGTTGAGGAAACCATCACCAAGCCCCACTTCCTATATTATACCTTATTCGGTCATTTGGTAATCGCTATATCAATCTTTTGATAACTTTTGACCGCGCCAAAGGCCGACATCCACTGCAGCACGGTAAGAACTGGTAATGATGTGGAGCATCCTACGGACATCACCATGACAAGAGTCCGTTTGGCAAGTGACACGTGCCAGGACTACTTCACATACATAAAGGTGAATCATCTCCTTTACACGTCCTCACTTGACCCCTTCAAGGATGGTATACTACATGACATTCCTCTCGTGTGCATGCATAGGTATTGTCGAAGCTTCATGGAGGACGAGGAGGAGTGCGAGTGTAAGTGTACACCTACACCATCCGCGAGGGAAGCGTGGAAGCAAAGATGGAAGAAGACGGAGCTGCGGAGTCTACAGCCTCCGGACGTCCGATGCCTGGAGTCTAGCCTAGCCAGAAGACAAGCAGAAGCCCAGCGTACGGAGGAACGACGCCTTCCGGACGTCCGACCACCTCCAGCGCCCGGACGACCGACGCCGTCCGAAAATCCGAAGCCAAGCTACCCGCGCCGAATCTATGGAAGTCCGAAGACTTCCGAACGACCGAGCCACGGACGTCCGGACCTTCCCGAGCCTCCGGACGACCGACGTCCTCCGGACGTCCGGCACTGCCTGTGCGCAGCCACGAACTTTGGCCTTGTATCTCTCCCTCACTTACCCCTTCGTGGCCAAGACTATATATACTCCACCCCCATCTCTAGCTAGGGTTAGCATTGGTTTAGCTCATATATAGTTGAGCCCTTGATCCTTCCACTACCTCTCCCATGGAGTAGATGCCTCTATGAGAGAAGACCCCCTAGTGGATGTCAAGGCCTCATTTCCCACTCACCTTTGCTCGAGTCTTGTGATGGATAGGCAAAGCACATCATCTTCGGTCTTCGACGACTACATCGACATGAACATCTACATCGACCAAAAAATCAAGTGACTCGCCACCGACATACATCAATCCGAAGCTCGGAAAAGAGACTACTTCAACAACAAGTTGGACGCACACATGGAGCAACTTCGACATGTGTTGGCCAACTACAAGTCTTCTTCCCCTTCATCATCTTCAAGGCGGAGACGCTCAAGTCGCACATCTTCGGAGCACCCATCCGATGCAAGCACAAGTCGGCCACATCCTCATCTTCGAGACGACCGCCACAACAACCAACACGCTCATGATCTACATCATTGCGAAGGGCAAGCCACCTCCAAGAAACAAGTGCACGAAGACCAAGGACAAGCTTCGACGCCAACACTAAGGCGACCGACTACACGCATAGATGACCCTTCCATCTTCGGAAGCATCCCAAGGAAGATGGCCGAGCATGGAAATTTCCCTTCGGTCATGGAGGAGAGTGATGATGTGCCATCTTCGGCCTTCATCCACGGCGACGGCGACAAGATGGTCGAGGATGGGATTTTCCCTTCGACCACGACGACGAGCGCGACCCTCTTCACCGACTTGAAGACGACGCCCACATGGGACTCATACTTGGAGTCAAGCACCGAGGCCGAGCTTGGGATATTCCCTTCAGTCTTGGAGGAGATTGATGTTTTGCCACACCCCACGGCATTCATCTTCGTAGGCGTTATGGATGAGGAGGTTGAGCATGGGACTACCCCTTCAACCAAGGAGGCGCAAGGAGTTGAGCATGGAGACGTTTGCACCTACATCTCTCCGACACCCACATATGATGAGATGCCCCAATTTCCATGTGAGGAGAGCCACCAACACATGAGTGAGATGAGTGACTCCACCATATGTGACATTGAGTGCATTTCCTATGAGAGGATGAGTGTGACCACCACTAGCCCCATATATGATGAGTTGCCCCAATTCCCATGTGAGGAGAGCCACAACCCCCACCACTTGAGTGAGATGAGTAACTCCACCATATGTAAGTATGAGTGCAACTACCTAGAGGGAGTGAGTGAGCCACCACCACATAGAGAGAGTGAGGTAGTTGAGAGGGCATGTGAGGCCACTATGATTTCTAACAACTTAACCTCTTCTCCTATGGTGTCTTCTTCTTTGGTGCTAGGTCTCCTACATGACAACGTGCCTACCCTCAACTATTCCATCCCTCCAATGGGAATGATGATGGACATGGTGGACGATGATGCACCACCCACATGGTTCCATGCTATGCGTGAAATTTCCCATATTGCATCTTTGCAATCTCACCGTAGCGACTATGCATATACCATAAAAATTAATCCCATTTGCTCATATGGCATAGACGATAAGACCATGGTTATTGGCATTTGCTTTTCTTGTGATGATATTTCCATGCTTCCTTTGCATCATTTTCGCAATAATTCTCATATGCCATGCCATGATCTCCATGATTTGGAAATGCATTGTTTTGGATGTTGTCCATACTCTCCGTATTATGCTTCTGCTATTGCGCATGAGGAGACCCCCATAGTTTCCTCATATATGTTAGGAGATTTTGTTCCATCCCATCCATTGCATGATCCCAATTATTGTATGCATCATCCGCATTTCATGAATAACAATGCTCCCGACAATTCAAGTGATGCACTTCATACTTCTAGTCTCCATTATGACATATATAACAACAAACCTATCATGATGGATGACATGTTCTTATATCATGCATCTCATTTATTTGAGCATTGGATACTTTGTGCTAATGAACAGAAGCACATGCACATCCTAACGGATGATGTATACATATACCACGCGCACACAATTTTCCCTTTGCCTTTGTTGTGTGTAGGTACTCATGATTACTCGTCAACCTCACAATCCCATGAGTTGACGAAAAGAGCTCTTGAGAGCACCGATGCTTTGGGGTCAACCGGAATGTGTCTCCAACCATTCCCCTCGCGCAAGGACTACGCGCATTTCTTCTACATGGCCCTCACATGGTTATGGGTTATTGGCCATTATATATACTTTGCTCATATTGCCATGTTCACTTTGCATGATATGCTCATTTCTATGCCCTTGCCATGCATTTGTGACCCATGCTTTGCATTACACATTACACTTGACTATACGACTTGTATGTGTACTTGCAAACTTGGTGGAGATATTACTTGCTATTGCCATGTTTGCTTTGTGCTCCATGCCTATGATGATACATTGATCATGTTTTGTGTTCGTGCTCGCGATATGTCATGTGCATTACTTATGCATATTATTTGCTCACATGACATGATTGCCATGATTTCCCCTAGTATGTTGCATCTTCGCACTACTAGTTTGCACGACATGATCACTATGCTTGCTTGTGTTGCATCACCGATGTGCTCCTTCTATGCGGTTGACGACAACCATTGCCATGCTTCGCACATGATTGATATTGCTTGTTGTCATATGTCTCCACATGTTGCCTCTCTCATGCTCAATGGTTTGCCATGTATTGAGTGCAACCATGCTATTAATTTTGCTAATGAGATTGCCCCCATAGCTTTCTCTCATATTATTGGAGCTTTTGACATCTTTCATGTGAAGCATGCTATCCTTCCTTCTTTGCACCATATGCCTCGTGCCATGAATATAACCATTGTTGCATCATATTGTTCATGCACTTTTGATCCTAATGGTTATGTGCAAGAGAAGAGAACCATCATGATGGATGATGTGTTTGTCTACCATGCACATACATTGTTCCCTTTGTTGTGTGTATGTGTAGGATACTTCGACTACATGTCAACCTCCACTTCACGTGAGTTGACGATTCGAGCTCTTGAGAGCGAGCCATGCGACAACGACACACTTCTACGTCACACTTGCTTGTGTTTTGGCATTGTGAAGGACGCACAAGGACAGGTTTTCAAGATGACATCCTTCTTGAGCAAGGATATTGTGGATCTTCCTACTTGTGTTGCTTGTATCATGACACATATTGGTCTTCTTGGACCACTTACTTGCACACATGTTAGAGATATTGCTTTCACTCATGATTGCCATCGTTCCATGCCTCATTACATATATACCTTGTGTGTTGCATCCAACTTGTGGATTGATTTCTCCTATCATATGCTTGGTTGCAACAATGTCATTTCTTCACATTTGCCATGCCACATTGCTTGCTACATGCTTGACTTGATTGCCTCACACATGATGAACAATTGCTCTTTCTATTGTGTTGAGTGCCACACTATCTTCACTACACCATGTGCACATTATGCCTGTATTGTCTTGCACTTGCACCGTGTGTCTAGACACTTCATTTTATTTGGTGTTGTGAATAATTCCTATGGCTACCATAGACCTTTGGTTGATTGTTTTGTGCATGCGTGCTATGACCTTGAGGTAGATGCTCGTTCAATTTTCACACATATTTGCATTCCTACCTCACCTTTGCACACTTGTTTGCATGTTTACATTGCTTGCGCTCAATTTGAATGCTTACACGCCATGACACAATCCCTTGTCACACCATATGTTATGCATGATGACAACACTTGTGCGGTGATTCACCACTTGAATGCTTGGTTTTGCACTAACGCTAACCACATTTGTTTTTCCAAGTGTTTGTCGTGTTTGCTCCTTTTGAAGGAATTACTTGACGGTGTGACATTGGAGAGTGCCCATTTCGAGTTTGATGATGATGAGCGTTTGGTGATCGTCCACTCCTACACGGCGACGCCATTTCCTTCCCATGGTGATTTGGATTTTGATCCGAGGACGGATCTTTCCCAAGGGGGAGGGGATGATGCGGAGCATCCTACGGAAATCACCATGACAATAGTCTGTTTGGCAAGTGACACGTGCAACGACTACTTCACATACATAAAGGTGAATCATCTCCTTTACACGTGTTCACTTGACCCCTTCGAGGATGGTATACTACTTGACATTCCTCTCGTGTGCATGCATAGGTATTGTCGAAGCTTCATGGAGGACGAGGAGGAGTGCGAGCGCAAGTGTACACCTACTGATATGGGGTGTCCCGATCTTCTCAGTAAGCGGCGGTGGTGATGATGAAGATGATAGATAACTTGTATGTCGCCGATGAACTCTCCCTCGCTTGATCCCTGATGCCAATGCAAAAGGTCTCAACCCTTTGGATATTCACAACGTCACACACTTGCGCACGTAGCCGTCGACCACGAAACGGTATAATTGCAATATACTAATTCCCAATGGAACAGCAGATTACACTCAACTTGCAGTATATGATCTCCAGATCGATACGAATTGGAGATGAGGATTCAAGATGAATGCTTACAAGCAATCTCAAGAACTAGGGTTTATCTTAAACGTGGTCTGACCTTAACTAACTCTAGGGGACGGGTATTTATAGTCTAAAACGAGATCGAAGGGGTACACGGGCTGGACAGCCCAAAACCTGCGCGCAGGCAGAGCGGTACTACCGCTTATGTCAAGCGGTACTACCGTGATAAGCGGTACTACCGCTTGTACAAATGTCAAGTGCCGTCCTTGTTCCGTTTGGTGTCCAGGAGATACCAGTACCGATTTCATAAGCGGCAGTAGTGCGGTAGTCGGTGGCCGGTACTACCATGAAGCGGTACTACCGCGATGGAAGCGGTACTACCGCCCTGGAACTCTGCAGGGTCTTCACTTCCAGGCCTTCCTCCTTTCCTTGCTGCAATGCCTCCTTGCTCCCTTGTGCCATGCCTTCCTCTCCAATGTACCTAAACAATACATACACACAAGGATTTAGGCAGTATAAAGCTCTCATCAAAATGAATAGCATTATCAACTAAGAGAGAATTCACCTTATGATATTTGTCAACGAGGCTCAATATTTCTTTCCAGCTTAAGCAAGCAGAATCATCATATTTCGTGAATATATCCTCATCACCTACACCATCCGCGAGGGAAGCGTGGAAGCGAAGACGGAAGAAGATGGAGTGCGGAGTCTACAGCCTCCGAACGTCCGACGCCTTCCGGACGTCCGACGCCTGGAGTCCAGCCTAGCTAGAAGATGAGCAGAAGCCCAGCGTCCGGAGGACCGACGCCTTCCGGACGTCCGACCACCTGCAGCGCCCGGACGACCGACGCCCTCCGGAAATCCGGAGCCAAGCTACCCGCGCTGAATCTACGGAAGTCCGAAGACCTCCGGACGACCGAGCCACGGACGTCCGACACGCTCCGGACCTTCCCAAGCCTCCGGACGACCGATGTCCACCGGACGTCCGACACTGCCTGTGCGCAGCCGCGGCCTTTGGCCTTGTATCTCTCCCTCACTTACCCCTTCGTGGCCAAGACTATATATACTCCACCCCCCACCTCTAGCTAGGGTTAGCATGGGTTTAGCTCATAGATAGTTGAGCCCTTGCTCCTTCCACTACCTCTCCCATGGGTAGATGCCTCTATGAGAGAAGACCCCCTGGTGGATGTCAAGGCCACTTGCATGTAGCAACCCGACCCGAAATGGTCAACCCTCTGTGTATCTGTGCTATCCCTGGATCATGCTAGCACACACAGTACATCTGAAAGAACATGCGGTACCCCCATGTTTGGTTTTAGTAATTGATGACAATCTCTATGGACTAATGGTTGCGTTGAGTTATATTCGTAGGATTTGTCCATAGGCTTTTCTTGAAGTCCATTTGTTGTTTTCAAGGAGTTTATGTGTTGACCAAGGTGGTATCCAAGGATCTATCCAAAGATTGGTCTAGTGAGTGTTGAGCTTATTGCTAGCATGTCTTGAAGAAGAAGATTGTGTGAGCATTCATGTTTACCTTCAAGACATCATCTTTATGAAGAGAGAAGATGAGACACAAGGTTGATCAAGATTAAGGCAAAGAATGATTCAAGTTGATCAACACACAAAGCGTAGAAGATGTACCAAGTGGGATCAAGTGATCCCATGGTATGGTAAGCATTGTCCATTACGCTTTGTGTACTAACCCATGGTCTACGTGAGAGTTCGTTGTGGGGTTAGGTATATTTCCATGGGTTTGCGTCAAGAGGAAGATCTCATACAACCCATGGAGGATGACATCAAGTGGTGATCGTCATCAAGGTTGCGGTGTGCAAGTTCAAGTGAAGCATCACGGAGAGATCATGCTTGAAGCTTGCCGTCCATTGTGGTGACAATGGACTTGTGAAGATGTGCCAAAGAGTGGCTCTCCCATAGTAGAGTATGGGGGAGCAATCTACTAGTCTTCGTCGAGCCGACGCAATCAAGAAAGGTGGTCCATCTTGAGAAGGACAAGATCGTCATCATCTAGCTCAAGTGGACTATGCGCAAGGCAAAGGTTTGACCTTGATAGGGTTTTTCTATGTTACCGGTCTCATGGTGGTAGTTGGGAGACCGGGTTATAGGATCGATTGCCGTACTATCAAGGGGGGCTCTCAAGTGAGTAGCTTGATCGTATCGTTCGTTAAGAGCTCAAACCATTGCATTCTTGGCATCATCATCTTTCTTGGTTCTTGGTTGGCTTTTTCTCTATGTGGGTTCTTGAGCTTATGGTCAGCTTCATGACAAGCTCAAGTTCATCGAAAACGGAGTCCATATGCATCTTCTATGATGTTTTCGATGTTGGAGGTTTTACCGGTCTTATCCGAGGAAGGGCTCTCACCATTTTCTTATGGGACTTTTCTCATTTGCTGCTTATTGATATTTCTATCAAGATTGTGTTAGCCCATGTTGTTAGCTTTCCAACAAACTTGGTTTCGTTGAATTCAGAGTCCGTTTGCAGAAGTTGTGGCTGTTTTGGTATTCTTAAAAGGCTGCAGCGGTACTACCGCGGCTTGGAGCGGATGTAATTTTTCACTACCGCTCCAGAGCGGTACTACCGCGGCTCCAGAGTTGTAGTACCGCTCCGGACCAAAATCTCGTGTTAAGTCCAGCGGTGGTAGGCACGGATGTATTTTTTTAGTACCGCTCGCAAGCAGTAGTACCGCTACCCTTAGCGGTAGTACCGCTATCCCTAGCGGTAGTTGATGGGGTTATGTACCTAGGGTAGGGTCATAGGCCTGACCTACATACCCTACCTAAGGACACTGCCCTAGAAAGCTTAAGGACTACAAGGAAGTCTCCGACTGAAATCACCAAGACGTACGAGTCACTCGATAACGTCCACTCGGAGGTTTCTTCCTTCACTCGACGGCTACCTTTCACTCGGAAGAACTAGAAGCCAGTCGACCGCAGAAGACCAGAGGCCACTCCAGGGAGGCCAACGGACAGGCGTTTAGCTGTATTTCATTAGTAGCATTTATTACGTACGTTACTAGTAACTTACACCTTCATTACCACGATCGGACCCTTGGATGCCGGGCATTCATGAGGGGCAGCGCACTCTATATAAGCTGCCCCTCCCCTCTGGCACAGGGGTCCGCACCCCCTGTAACTCTCATATTCCACACGACAGAAAGCTCCCGAGCACCTGAGACGTAGGGTTGTTACCTCCACGAGAGGGGCCTAAACTCATACATCTGTGTGTACACCCTCGCCGTAGCTAGGACTCTGCCCTCTCCTTTTGTACCCCTATCTTCTACTGTCAGGCTCGTTCCCACGACAGTTGGCGCCCACCTTGGGGCAGGCGTCTAAGCAACTTCCGGCGAGGTTGCATTTTTTCTCCTTCGTCATGTCTTCCGGCGGTGATTTGTTTCTGGGCCACGAGATCCGTCTCGGAGCACTCACCTTCATCGCCGACGATTCGGCATGGCTCCAGGAAACGCCTCTAGATGTTGAGGCACTCCCGATCCGCGGGGCGACGCACTTCTGCGCAAGCTCCTGCGGTGTTCTTCTACTACAGCCGTCGACTCCGTACTTGTCGGCTCTCCCCGCTGTTCGTCACCGCAAGCGATCCGATCGTTCGCGGATCCAGCGTTGGGTGAGACATGCGGCGGCTCGCCAAACTTCGTCTCCGCAGATTGCGGCTATCGAGCCCGCCAAATCACTTCACGGCGTGTTCGACTCGGCGTCGGATCCGTCTGACGTTCCCTCCGAGTGTGAGAGCTGCGATCCTGCGGCTGAGGTTCTCATGGCTGGTTCACATCAGAGTCCGCCGCCTGGCTTTGGCCGCGGCAGACGCGAGGTTGGAGGTCCGTCGGATGAGCAGCAGCGCCGGGATGAGGAGATTCTCCATACTCCCATCGTCGGTGCGACTGCTGAGGCCCAGGCCATGGAGGCCACGCGCCTTCGGCTCAAAGAGATGCAGGAGGCACTCGACGAGCGTGCCCGCCAGCGTCCACCCGTTTCCAGTCGACGTCAGCGACAGTTGTTTCCGAGTGGATCCCATAACAACGTCAAGGTATTCCGTACTCCAATTCTGAATGTTGCAGCAGCTGCCAAGATTGCAGATTCCATTCAGCCGTCCCGTTCGGAGGCTAGTAGAGGTTTGCAGCAGATCCGAGCATTGCTTGATGCAGCGCAACAGCAGAATTCAGCTGTTTCTCAGTCGCGCAACAGATTGCATAGTAACTCCCCCAGAGCAGACACAGTTCAGTCGGCGCACAGTCCAGGGTCGCCTCTGCGTCGCAGGGGCGGAGGTTACCGTGAAGATCAGTACCAAGATCAGGGGCGAGATCATTTTGCTCCTCGGTATCACCGTGATGACCGCCGTCGAGTGCCTACTCCTCCGCGGAGTGGTTCATATGTGCCCCGGCACTATGACGATAGGCGCCCATTCGGCGATGAGCGGAATCCTGGGTTTGATGCAAGGAATGTCCTCGCACAAAGGCGGATCGACAAAGGCAGAGCCCACAGAGATGGTAATGACAGAGACTATCCGAGTGGAAGTGGTACCGTTGTTTCTGGTCCCGAATGTTTTAGCAGAGCCATTCGCTCTGCAGAGATTCCCCCAACTTCAGGTTGGCGGCTGGAATAAGCAAGTTCTCTGGCGAGTCAAATCCGGAAACATGGTTAGATGATTACCGAGTGGCTGTGCAGATCGGTGGAGGAAATGACAACGTAGCCATGAAGCATTTATCCTTGATGTTGGATGGTTCGGCCCGAGCGTGGTTGAATTGGTTGGCTCCTTCTAGCATCTATTGGTGGGAAGATCTTGCCCGAGTGTTCATCAGCCCATGGGCTTATCAGAAGCACCGGGCACTTTCATGCGTGTTATGCACTATGTTTTGCGACCCCTCATAGGATATTGCATTGTGGTCTACTTTGATGACATTCTTGTCTTTAGCAAGTCTCTTGAGGAGCATGCTACACATGTTCGTGATGTTTTGCAAATTCTTAGGAAGGAACAACTTTATGCAAACATGGAGAAATGCACATTTGGTGTTGAGAAAGTAGTTTTGTTGGGTTTTGTAGTATCTTCCAAGGGCGTTCATGTAGCTGAAACTAAGATAAATGCTATTAAAACTTGGCCAACACCAATGAATTTGCAACAAGTGCGTAGCTTCCTAGGACTAGCCGGTTTGTGAAAGACTTTAGCACTATTGCATCACCTCTCCATGCTTTGAGCAAGAAGAATGCACCATTTATTTGGGGTCCTACACAAGACGCCGCTTTCCATGAACTTAAAAATTTGCTCACTCATGCACCTTTGCTTGCTTTGCCCAACTTTGATAAAACATTTGAAGTGCATTGTGATGCTAGTGGTAATGGAATAGGTGGTGTGCTTATGCAAGAGAAGCATCCTATTGCGTACTTTAGCGAGAAACTATCCGACGCTCAACTTAACTACCCCATCTATGACAAAGAATTATATGTTTTGGTTCGAGTTTTACATGTTTGGGAACACTATTTGAGACTTCATGAGTTTGTTATCCATACCGACCATGAAACGCTTAAGTACTTGAAAGGTCAAACCAAGTTGAACAAACGGCATGCTAAATGGAGTGAATTTATTGAGTCCTTCCCTTATGTCATCAAATACATTAAGGGTAAGGAAAACGTTGTGGCGGATGCTCTTTCCCGCAAATGCATGCTAGTTACTCAACTTGAATTGAATGTTATAGGTTTTGAGCACATCAAAGACTTGTATGAGCATGATGCCTATTTCGCTAATCCTTACACTATGTGCCAAGTGAAAACTTGTTGGGAGAACTATTATATGAAAGATGGCTATCTTATGCGTGCTAACAAATTGTGTATACCCGAGTCTTCTCTTCGTTTGTTGCTTTTGCAAGAGGCTCACGGTGGAGGACTTATGGGTCACTTTGGACGCGACAAGACGTATGCCACACTATCCAACAAGTACTTTTGGCCCAAGATGTTTCGTGATGTTGCACGTTTCACCAACCGATGCTCTACATGCCGCAAAGCTAAGTCCAAAGTGCAATCCCATGGTCTTTATATGCCTCTTCCTATACCTTTCCAACCTTGGGAAGACATTAGTATGGATTTTGTGCTTGTCTTGCCACAAACTAAAAATGGTCATGACTCCGTTTTTGTAGTTGTGGATCGTTTTTCCAAGATGGCTCATTTCATTCCATGTCACAAGATAGACGATGCTTCACATATTGCAAATTTGGTTTGTAGGTACATCTTGCGACTACATGGCGTCCCCAAGACCATTGTCTCGGATCGCGACGTCAAATTCTTGAGCTACTTTTGGAAGACCCTATGCGTGAAGCTCGGAATCAAGCTTCTATTCTCTTTGGCATATCACCCCCAAACCGATGGACAAACGGAGGTGACGAACCGGACGCTCTCTACCCTACTTCGCGTGTTGATCAAAAAGAACATCAAGGAATGGGAAGATTGCCTACCAATCGCCAAGTATGCCTACAATCGCGCAAGTCACTCTACTACCGGCAAGTCTCCGTTCGAAGTGGTCTACGGCTTCAATCCATTGTCACCATTGGACATCTTACCCCTACCACTCCAAGAGCGCGTCAACATGGACGCAAGTGCAAGGGCAAGCTACATCAAGCGAATGCACGAAGATACAAGGCGCACGATTGAACATCAAGTGGAACGCGTCACCACCAAGCGCAACCTCAACAAACACCCCATGGTGTTCAAGCCCGGTGATCTTGTGTGGCTACATCTTTGCAAGGACCGTTTCCCCAACGAGCGCAAGTCAAAGCTACTTCCCCGAGACGATGATCCCTTCAAGGTGTTGGCATGCTACAACAACAATGCCTACAAGATCGACATCCCGCGCGACAAGTACAACGTGAGTGACACCTTCAACGTCATGGATCTATCCCCTTTTCATGGTGATGAAGATCTTGATCCGAGGACGGATCTTCCCCAAGGGGGGGGAGATGATGCGAAGCATCCCACCATCATCCCCATGAAGACTACACCATCAAGCCAGCCCCCAAGTGGCCCTATGACTAGAGCACGCGCACGCGACATTGGAGCTAAGGTGAACTCACTCCTCTTCGAGTATGACTTCGATGGCAAAGGAACTTGGATGCTACCTCACAATGAAACCCTGTGTATCCTTAGGTATGAGGAAGACGACCGCGATGGACCAAGGAAGCAGCCCCAAGACCAAGGCCGAGGAGCAGAAGGAGCTAGCACCAAGGGCAAGTCTCTGGACAGCCCGGAACTTCCGGCCGGACCGGAACTTCCGGCCCTCCGATGACCCAGGACAAGATCCAGAGGTGCAAACTCTCTGGATAGCCCGGAACCATCCCGGACCCTCGCCCGGAACCTCCGGGCCCCGCCAGAAGCCAGCCTGCGCCAACTCTCTGTTCAGCCCGGACCCGGCCCGGAACCAGCCCGGAACTTCCGGCGCCCGGAACTTCCGGCCTTCACAGAGCGACTGCACTCGGGCCCGAGGCCCATGTACCTCTCCCACTTACCCCTTCGTCTCAGGCTATAAATACTCCCCTCCTAGCTTCGTATTAGGGTTAGCTTATGTTTAGCAAAGACACTTGTTGAGCATAGCTCCATTATCTCCCTTCCCTCATGGAGCGACACACCTCTACGTGAGAAGATCTAGAGTGATGCCAAGGCCCCTCTAAGGGAAGATCCCCTCGGGATTCAAGACCTCCTCCTCCGGAGCGAGAAGACTTTCCATTACTTGTATCCTTTTGTTGATCGTGGACCTTGATGCTCATGTACTCGTGTGATTCTAGTGGATGTGTGATCGGAGTTCATCCTTGAGTGTTTTCCTCTTTGTGATTTCCCCCTCGTGTTCTTCGTGTTCATTCACAAATCCACCTCCAATTCGTGAAAGATCGACGCACACGGGCGTGCCCCGTATCATTCCGTCTTGTGAAATGATGCCAGCATCTTCCGAGTCATCTATACAAGGTAATAAAAAATGTATTGAATTTACCCTTCCAGATGAGATTATTCCATGCCATGGTGAATTAAAAGCTTCATTAGTTGAGTTGTCGGAAATGCCATCTGTTTTGATCACACCAATTTTTACACATGATTATGTTGCTACCTTGGATAAATTGTGTGATCAAACAACTGCAACACCTATTGTTATGCATGCACCAACTGCTAAAATTGATTCCCTCATTGATATGAGTTGATACGGGGCAATCCCGAGGGTGGCCCGATCTTCACGAATTGGAGGTGGATTTGAGGAAGAAAACAATAAACACGAAGAATACGAGGGGAAAACGTGGAGAGAATCAAAGGGAAAACACTCTATTGGACAAGATCCACACCAAGTACTCCTCAAATCACAAGCAATGCAAGAGGTGCATCAAGATCCAAGAACAACAACGGAAATAAAGATACATGGGTAGTTCATCCAAATCTCTAGGAGAGATGGGCCTTGAATCCATAGATGGATCTTCCCTTGAGAGGGGCCTTGACATCCTCTAGGGATCTTCTCCGGTGGAGGCCTCGGTCTCCATGAGATAAGTAGAGGAAGGAGCAAAGCTCATGTATGAATGAGCTATCACTATGCTAACCCTAGGAAGGAGGTAGGGGAAGAGTATATATAGTCTTAGCCACGAAGGGGTAAGTGAGAGAGAGATACAAGGCCAAAGGCCCACGGCTGCGCACAGGCGGTGCTGGTTGTCCGGAGGTTGTCGGACGTCCGATGGCTCGCGAAGGACCGAATGTCCGGAGGGCGTCGATCGTCCGAGGCTCGGTCGTCCGGAGGCTTCGGAAATCCGAGATTTCGGTGCGGGTATCTTGGGTCCGGATTTCCGGAGGGGCTCGGACGTCCGAAGGCTGGGATGTGTCGGACATCCGGGCAGCGTCGGTCGTCCGGCCGCTGTAGAGCTCTGTCCATCCTCTGGCTGGGCTGGACTCCAGGCGTCGGACGTCCGGAAACTGTCGGACGTCCGATTGCTGTAGACTCCGTAGCTCCGTCTTCTTTCGTCTCCGCTTCCAAGCTTCCCTCGCGGATGGTGTAGGTCTACACTTGCGCTCGCACACCACCTCGTCCTCCATGAAGCTTTGACAATACCTATGCATGCACACGACAGGAGTGTCATGTAGTATACCATCCTCGAAGGGGTCAAGTGCGCACGTGTAAAGGAGATGATTCACCTTTATGTATGTGGAGTTGGTGTGGCACGTGTCACTTGCCAAACAGACTCTTGTCATGGTGATGTCTGCATCATCCCCTCCCCCTTGGGAAAGATCCGTCCTCGGATCAAAATCCAAATCACCATGGGGAACAGATGGCGTCGCCGTGGAAAAGTGGACGATCACCAAGCACTCATCATCATCAAACTCGAAAGGGGCACTCTCCAATGTCGCACCGTCTAGTAATTCCTTCAAAAGGAGCAAATACGACAAACACTTGGAAAAACAAATGTGGTTAGCGTTAGTGCAAAACCAAGCATTCCAGCGATTCACCGAACAAGTGTCGTCATCATGCATAACGTATGGTGTGACAAGGGATTGCGTCATGACATGTAAGCATATGAATTTAGCACAATCTAAGGCATCATGGAGACAAGCATGAAAATGTGAGGTAGTGATGCAAATATATGTGACGATATAACAGTCATCTACCTCATGGTCATAGCAATCATGCACAAAGCAATCAATGAAAGGTCTATGGTAGGCATATGAATCATTCACAACACCAAGTAAAATGAAGTGTGTAAACACATTGTGCAATCCAAATTGCAATGCAATCCGAGCATAATGTGCACATGGTGTAGTGAAGATAGTGAGGCACTCAACACAATATAAAGAGCAATTGGTCATCATGTGTGAGGCAATCAAGTCAAGCATGTGCAAAGGATGGCAATGGTTGTCATCAACCGCATGAGAGGGGCAAGTAGTAATCATCGGTGATGCAACACAAGCAAGCCTAGTGATCATGCCGTGCAAACTAGTAGTGCGAAAATGCAACATACTATAGTAAATCATGGCAATCATGTCATGTGTGCAAATAATAGGCATAGACAATGCGCATGACATGTTGCAAGCATAGAAACAAAACATGATCAAGACATCATCATAGGCATGGGGCACAAAGCAAACATGGCAATAGCAAGTAATATCTCCACCAAGCTTTCGAATACACATACAAGTATGAGATGCAAGGCATGGGTCACAAATGCATGGCAAGGGCTTAGAAATGAGCATATCATGCAAAGTGAACATGGTAATATGGGCAAAGGATATATAATGGACAATAACCCATAACCATGTGAGGGCGATGTAGAAGAAATGTGCGAAGTATTTTCACAAAGGGGGTGGGTGGAGGGTAATCACTCCGTGGTGGCGCACGTCTTCGTTGCTCTCTAGAGCTCTTTTCGTCAACTCGTGGGCTTGTGAGGTTGACGAAAAATCGTGTGTACCTACACAACAAGGAGACACACGAAACAAAGTGTGTGTGTGTGTGGTAACACATCATCCATCATGATGTGTATGTGCATGTGAGAGTTAGCACAAAATAAGCAATGCTCAAAGAAATTGGAGGCATGGTATGGGAATACGTCATCCATCATGCAATGATAGTTATTATGCTCAACATGAGTGGGACGCAAATTATAGCAAATATGTGGCACATGCATATTATTCATGTGGAGCATATTGTGCACACAAGTATGGGTATCATGCAAGTGATGGGATGGAACAAAATCTCCGAAAATGTATGAGGAAACTATGGGGGTCTCCTCATGTGCAATAGAGGTAGCATAACATGGAGAATATGGATAACATCCAAACCAATGCATATCCAAAGCATGGTGGTCATGGCATGGCGATAGTGAATAATTGCGCAAGTGATGCAAAGGAAGCATGGCAATATCATCACAAGAAAAGCAAATGCCAATAACCATGGGTTTGTTATGTATGCCATATGTGCAAATTGGATTTATTTGAATAGCATATGCATAGTTACTACGATGAGATTGTAAAGATGCAATATGGGTGATCTCATGCATAGCATATGACAAATCAAGTGGATTATCAAACATGACGTGACCTATAGAATTCTCACAATGTATCCTATGCAACATGGCATCACAATTAATAGACTCCACATGAGAATCGTCAAACTCATCATAAATGGGCAATTCATCACATGAGGAAGTCGCATAATCATGAAGCATGGAAATAGGGTGATCATCAACATGCAAGCAATCAAAGTCCACTAGTGGGACAAGCGCATCACCTTCACCTAAGTTACCTTTTCCATTCCACTCATGTGGTGTAGGTGAGGTGGCATAGACCAACTTGTGGTCATCTTCATCGTGATGGAACCATGTGGGGGGTGCATCATATTCCACCATGTCCGTCGTCTTGTCCAAAGGAAGGACGAAGTCATCAAGGATCGGTGCGCCATCGTGTATGGGACCTAGCACCAAATGAGAAGACACAATAGAGGTAGGGGTTAAGTTGTTAGAAATAAAAATGGCCTCACATGACCTATCTACTACCTCACTCTCTCTATGTGGTGGCTCACACACTCCCTCAAGGTATGTGCACTCAAACTTACATATGGTGGAGTCACTCATCTCACTCAAGTGGTGGGGTTTGTGGCTCTCCTCACATTGGAATTGAGGCAACTCATCATATATGGAGCTAGTGGTGAAGTTACTCTCACTCTCAATATGGTGGCATAAGTCTCTCAACTCATCACCAAACGCCGCCGTGGTCGAAGGGAAAATCCCATGCTCAACCAACACGTCACCATCGCCGTGGATGAAGGCCGAAGATGGCACATCATCACTCTCGCCTCCAAAGATGGAATCGTCATCCTTGCTCGTCACCATGTCGCTCGCCTCCAAAGTATGTTCCTTGAGTGGCTCCATAGTCGTGGTCGTCGCCGCACCATCTTCAAAAATAGTTGTGGTAGACTCGGCATCGTCAATGCCACAAAGAGGGATGGCGGTGGATTCGGACGTTGGAGCATCGTCTTGGAGCTCGTCAGGCTTGGACATCTTGGTGGTACCATCCTCATGCTCGACGTCGTGGAGCTTGGTCGTCGCGAAGTGTGCTCGGGGTCGAGTAGCCTTGGCCTTGAGTTCATGTTCCGCCGTGAGAGCACAAATGTAGAGGTCTTCGAGAGACTCGTAGTTGTTGTGGACGATAGTCTTGGCGATGTCGTTGTTCAATCCCATCATGAAGTGGAACTTCATCCATGGGGTCGTCCACACCGGCTCGTCGCAAGGCTTTCTTCATCTCCATGAAGTACTCGTTGAGGGACTTGGATCCTTGTATGGTGTTCTCCAATTGGCGTTGAAGATGTTCCGTGTATGTAGAAAGCACAAACTCACGCCGCATCGATTTCTTCGTCTTGGACCAACTCATGTCTTAGCTCTTCGAAGGTGTGTGAAGCCACCATGTTGACACGTAGTCATGGAAGTTTCTTGTGGCGCACTTCACTTGATCTCTGGAAGGGACTTGAAGTAGCTTGAGGTAGATGTCCATCTTGCGCTCCCACTCGAGGTACTCTTCTGGGTCATGAGTCCCATAGAATGGAATGTCGAAGTCATAGTAGCTCGTGGAAGTCACGGTCTTGAGCTTGGGGAGCTTCTCTTGCGGTGCGTGTCGGCGAAGATGCCGCATATCCAAAGGCGAAGATGCCTTGAAGTCGCTTGGCGAAGATGCCAAGGTAGGTGGTCAAGTCATCAAGCGGTGGTTGGTGTCGAGCGCATGACCTTCACACTTGTTCTTTGTTGGACGCCTTGAGGTTGGCATCATTATTTCTTCATGTCGTTGATGGTGTCGATGCCGGTTTGATCTTGCTGGAGATGGTAGCTCGTAAGCATGTGCACTTGAGCGTCTTCTCGAAGATGATGAAGATCTCGTGCGGTTCTTGATGAGGGCCTTGAGCTCCTCCAAATGAGCATCCATCTTGGCGTCGATGGTTTTCTTCATGGCATCGAACTCGTCATTGTTGTTGTAGACCGAAGGAGATGTGCCGTCCCTATCCATGGAAGCACTCGACAAGGCATGAGAACAAAATGGAATGAACATACCAAAGTTACCTCTTTCCGAACTTGTGGATGGATCTCAAAAGACCACAATGTAAGCAAGGAAAAGAGTGCACTTGGTGAAAAACCTTGTCCAATTCTCAGAACCTACACAAATGGCTTATAGTGGAGCCCTGTAGGGTTAGTGGCACAAATTCATGCAAATTGAAGTCCAAGATATTGTAAAAGTTGAAATAAATCCAAAGGACTAAAAATGCAAAGCAAGTGATCACAAATATAGAGGAAGGCAATAAAGAAACACACACGGTGGGATAATGGGGCTTGTGCAACTATAGGAATGAGCAATACAAAATTTCCTAACGAAGGATAAGCTCGTGTTGCACAAACACTAGGAGAGACGCTAGCTTGATTGCACGTTTGGGCACGATTCACCACTTGGCACCAATCCTATTCATGCAAGCAAAACGTTTCCTATTCCATGTATCCTCATGCACAAGTATCTATTTTCATGCTCAACTCTATGCTTATAATCTTTGATCTTTCTTTCTTGCTTAGAAGCATTTTTTTCCTCTTCCTTTCCACTATTCTTATTGAGCCTCAACCAAAAATATGAGACAAGTATGACAAGATATGCACGGGAGCAAGCAATTGCACTATATGATATTTCCAATGATGCTATAATATGATATGGTAACACTATGGTGCACAAGTTTTCGCGAAGCCCGACAATACTCGGATAGCTAGTCTCAATAGGTATGAAGGTAATCACAAAGATGGTGGGCTATCAAGATGTAATGTGATGCGGAGCATCACATGTACATCCCCATGGACCCATCATCAACACCTCAAGCTCCAAGTGGTCCCTTGACGAGAGCCCGCGCACGTGCCATAGAATCCGAGGTGACATCTCTCCTTAGTGAATTCCCATGTGATACTTTCGGAACGTGGATCCTACCTCAAGAAGAGACACTTTGTGTGCTTAGGTACCAAGAAGAAGGAAGGAAGCAAGAGGGACACCAAGAACAAGGAGAGGGATTTGCAACAGCCCAGGAATTAGAGGTACAACCAGTCAACAACCGGTCAACCACCGCTCCCCGGTACAACCGGTCCACCACCGCCCCAACAACCGCTCCGACCGGGCCAAGCTTCTGTTCTGGTGCGGTTCAAGACCGGTACTACCCCGGATGTTCCGCTTAATGTCTCAAGACCGGTACAACCGGTCCCAGCTCCGGTACAACCGCCCCTACTATGCGAGATAGATGGAGTTACGGCTCGTGTACCCCCCACTTATCCCCTAGACTATATATTCCCTTCTTCTACCTCCGTGTTAGGGTTAGCTTGTGTTTAGCAAATACTCTTTGTTGAGCCTAGCCCCATTACTTCCTCCTCTTGTGGAGTTGCCCTCCACCGGAGAAGATCCAAGTAATGCCAAGGCCCCTCTAGAGGGAAGATCTCACGAGATTCAAGGCCTCCTCCCCGGAGTGAGGAAGAACTACCGGTTACTTGTATCTGTCCGTTGTTTGTGGATCTAACTACCTCGTGTGTTTGCTTGTTCTTAGTGGATGTGTGATCGAAGTTTGTCCATGAGTTTGCGTTTTATCTCGTGATTTCTCCCTTTTCCCCTCCAAGTGTGAAAAGATCGACGCACACGGGCGTGCCCCGTATCATATTGGTATCATGAGCCACGTTGATTCACATCTTGGAGTCTTCCCCTCCATTTTCTAGCCAATTTTTGCTTTGATTTGACCTAATTTCGAAAATCCCCACAAAAATAGACATACCAAAAATTTCTTGGATTTGTTGGATTTGAGGAGATTTTGTTGATTGTGATCCGTGGATCTCGTTGTGGACAAGTGGATCTAGCTTTGCCCTATCATTCCCATCATTTTCTTCCGCAAAATCGACCGAATTTTTCTTCTAACCCGTGGATTTGGACCTGCAGTTGCGCCCAGGAGCGGTACAACCGCCTGTGCAAGCGGTATAACCGCTAATTCCCCAGGTCGCTCCAGGAGCGGTACAACCGCCCCTACCAAGCGGTACAACCGCCCATCCCAGTTCCTGACTTCAGCTGATTCTTGTTTCGGCCATAACTTCTTCTCCCGAACTCCAATTAGTATTCTTTGGCTCGTTTTGAAGCTATCAACGTGCCCGAGATCCTCATCTTCGTTTTACCACCATTTGACTTCATCAAATTTTTCTTTGAGATTTTGAGTGGCGGTTTCCGTTTCCTAAGGTGTTTCGGCTAATTAGGAACGGTGCTACATCGACAACGCCACTCCTCATCATCGCCCCGATTCGTCGCCAACCACATCTTCATTGACACCAACCGTAAGCAAGGACGGTAACCGCGACGACACTCTTGACATATACCCTTGCCATTGCATTGTTAACCCGATCCTATTTGCGTTACTTACCTATCGAGACTAGCCATTGAGTATTGCCGGGCTACGCTACTTGTGCACTTTAGTGATACATACTCCGCATAGCTACACATAGCGTGCATTTATCATTGTATCTCCTTTTGTGTTACAATAGTACCCGCATACATCATTGCTATATTCGTGTGCACGTCCCTCATAGTGATCATTCCAAATATCATTCTCCAAAGGAGAAGCAAAGCAAAGCTTTTAAGCAAAAGCAAAAGAGCAATAGCATCGCAAGTTGCATATCATATTCGATCATTTGAGCGAGAGATTTTGTGCCAACCACATAAATAGCAAAAGTTGGGTATAGGAGGACGTCTAGTTTTGCTTCGCATAGGTGTGCACAAGTCCGTATCGCGCCCATTCGTGCAATCGTGCTAGCGTCTCTCCACTATTGTGCACCTTGAGCTTACCGTGGCTTCCACATTTGCGCTCATTTTTCGGTGGTACAATACCACTTTCCTATACGTGTGTGTTTCCGTGCTTACTCATTGCTAGAAATCTACCTCGTCTCATTTATGAATTTGCGGATCTATTTCAACTTGATTGAATCTTATTCTCGAATTACTTGAATTTTTGTGCCACCATCCTAACCAAGCTACTCCATAAGCATTACTTGTGTAGGTGTGAGAGGGACATTCTTCGGTACCAATTCTACTAGTTTCATGCTTGCACATTGAGTGAACTTGATCCACTCTCAACCTTTGGAACGGTAATTGGTATTGTCTTCTCACTCTTGCACTTATATCTTGTTGAGTGCTATGGATAGGAACATCATGTCGAACCCGACATTCGAGGAGCACGACGACGACGCGACCGACCACGTCACCAAGTTGCACTTCTTCGGTGCAAACAAGGCAATTACGCAAGGGCAACATGCCTTGAATGATGGCATCGACAACCTCGCCACCGACTTGCGTGAATCCGAGGCGCGCACACGGGACTACCTCGACACCAAGCTATCAAGCCAAATGGAGGAACTTCGGTCCTTGATGGTCAACCGCGCTCCCTCTACTTCGACTACGTCAAGACGGCACTCAAGCCGACACTCATCGGAGTACTCTTCCGACGCAAGCCCCCGGCGAGCACGTGTTCATCACCAAGACGAACACTCCGGCCCAAGTTCTCCACAAGGTCGTCACCGTCAAGACAATCCATTCCATGGCAATGGACTTCAAGATCGCGTCCGCGCTCGAGAACGTCGCCGTCAACAAGAGCAAGATGCGTTGTAGCAAGAACAACAACGCCAAGATCAAGAACAACGACGCCGAGAAGAAGAACAACATCGTCGTCATGAACGAGCGCTTGAGGCACATCGCGCTTTGCAAGAAGCTACTCGTGCCTTGGAGGAGCGCAACCGCCAAGCTCATCATGAGCAAGAAGAACTTCGTCGACGATGACAAGAAGAAGCCCATCACCAAGAGGAGCTCCAAGAAAGGCGCAACCGAGTGCGTCCACCTCGTCGCCGTCCTCGAGATCATCGTGTTGAACCCGACCATGAAGATGAGCAAGAACAAGATCAACGTCAACACGCTCAAGGCAATGACAATGAAGATCCACCTCCAAGACAAGGATTTTGGCATCACAACCACAATGATGAACAACGCTTCGGCAAGCTCAAGTTCACAATGCCAAAGTTTTTCGGAAGCAATGATCCTGAAGACTATTTGTCATGGGCCCTCAAAGTTGACAAGATCTTTCGCCTCCACAACTATGATGAAGAGAAGAAGATAGCCATGGCTTCCCTTGAGTTCCAAGACTATGTCCTTATTTGGTGGGAACAAGTGATTGAGCGAAGAAGGGAGAGAGGTGAACCTCCTATCACCACTTGGGCCCAAATGAAGGATCTCATGCGAGCTCGTTTTGTGCCTACACATTACAACCGGGATCTCTTCAAGAAGCTCCAACAACTCAAGCAAGGAACCAAGTCGGTAGAAGAGTACTACCAAGAGATGGAGATTGCTATGATCCGAGCCAATGTCAAGGAAGATGACGAGCAAACAATGGCACGCTTCTTGAATGGCCTCAATTACCAAGTCAAGAAAATTGCCGACTTCCAACCATACTCCAACCTTCTAGAACTTGTGCATCAAGCAACCAAGGCGGAACGACAAGTGCAAGATGACTACAAGTACTCCAAGTTCTCCTCCAAGACCTACGGCTCAAGTGCTCAAGCTACTACAACAACGACAACTTCAACTACGAAACCTACAACACCTACCGGCGACAAGTCAAGCTACAAGGACAAGATGACTTCGTCAAGCCGACCAACCTCAAGCACCTACAAGCCAAGGGCTTCATCCTCTACCCCGACACCGGATGCTACCGCCAAGACAAGCTCCATCAAGTGTTTCACGTGCCAAGGGCGAGGCCACAAGCCTGTCGAATGCCCAACCAAACGCAACATGATCCTCCTCGACGATGGCACCTATGACTCTATGAGCGACGACGAGATGCAAGCTTTGGAGCAAGTGGCCATACACCGCCAAGTGAATGAAGATGAAGATTCGCAAATCTTTTGCGACAACGATTCGAGCCCCGCTCTCGTTGTCTCTAAAGTGTTGACACTCCAACAACAAGAAGACGAGGACCAATGTTGCCACATCTTCCACACCAAGGCGGGCATCCAAGGAAAGTCTGTCAAGGTAATCATCGACGGAGGGAGTTGCCACAACTTGGCAAGTGAAGACCTTTGTTCCAAGCTACAATTGGTCAAGAAAAAGCACCCACGTCCCTACAAGGTCCAATGGCTTAGTGATTCCGGAACCCTCCAAGTTGACCACACCGTGGAAGTTTCCTTCAAGATAGGCGCATATGAAGACAGTTTGGAGTGTGATGTGGTTCCTATGTCCGTTTGCCACCTCCTACTTGGTAGACCTTGGCAATTCGACCGTGGCGTCACACACAACGGTCGCACAAATCAATATAGCTTCAAGATGAAGGGCAAGCAATATGTGCTACAACCAATGACTCCAAGTCAAGTCATCGCCGACAAACAAGCTACACCCCATCGTGGAGCTAAAAGTGAGAGAGTGATCCACCTCAAAGAGAGTGAGTGCCACAAGCCAAAAATGAGCAACTACACGATGAGGGGCATGAGAGATATAGTTCTTTTAGCCACCAAAAGAGATTTGAGGGATGTGAGTGAGAGCCCATCGACCGTTCTTCACTATGTACTTGTGTGCAAAGATGACGTCGTTCGGACTAACCCTTCACAACATCTTCCTCTTGTGTTATCTAAGTTGTTGCAGGAATTCAAGGATGTGTTCCCCGATGAACTACCTCCGGGACTACCTCCAAAACGAGGGATCGAACACCGCATCGACCTCATCCCCGGAGCACCGCTTCCTAACAAGGCTCCCTACCGCGTCAACCCCGACGAAACAAAGGAAATACAAAGGCAAGTCCAAAAACTCCTAGATAAAGGGCATGTACGTGAGAGTTTGAGTCCTTGCGCGGTTCCGGTCATTCTAGTGCCTAAGCATGATGGTACTATGCGCATGTGTTCCGATTGCCGTCCTATCAATGCTATCACCATTCGATACTGTCACCCCATTCCTCGCTTAGATGATATGCATGATGAACTTAGTGGTGCCACTATATTTTCTAAAATTGACTTAAAAAGTGGTTACTACCAAATCCGCATACAAGAGGGTGACGAGTGGAAAACTGCTTTTAAGACAAAATTTGGTCTCTATGAATGGTTGGTTATGCCCATGGGCTTATCTATGCGTGTTAAGCATTACGTGTTGCGACCACTCATTGGATATTGTGTTGTGGTCTACTTTGATGACATTCTTGTCTTTAGCAAGTCTCTTGAGGAGCATGCTACACATGTGATGTTTTGCAAATCCTTCGGAAAGAACAACTCTATGCAAACATGGAGAAATGCACTTTTGGTGTTGAGAAGGTAGGTTTCCTAGGTTTTGTAGTATCTTCTAAGGGCGTTCATGTAGATGAAACTAAGATTGATGCTATTAAAACTTGGCCCACACCAACGAACTTGCAACAAGTGCGTAGCTTCCTAGGACTAGCGGGTTTCTATCGCCGTTTTGTCAAAGACTTTAGCACTATTGCATCACCTTTCCATGCTTTGAGCAAGAAAAATGCACCATTTATTTGGGGTCCTTCGCAAGACACCACTTTCCATGAACTTAAAAATTTGCTTACTCATGCACCTTTGCTTGCTTTGCCCAATTTTGATAAAACATTTGAAGTGCATTGTGATGCTAGCGGTAATGGAATAGGTGGTGTGCTCATGCAAGACAAACGTCCTATCGCGTACTTTAGTGAGAAACTATCCGGCGCTCAACTTAACTACCCCATCTATGACAATGAATTATATGCTTTGGTGAGAGTCCTACATGTGTGGGAACATTACTTGCGCCCTCATGAGTTTGTTATCCATACCGACCACGAAACGCTTAAGTATTTAAAGGGTCAAACTAAGTTGAACAAACGACATGCTAAATGGAGTGAATTCATTGAGTCCTTCCCTTATGTCATCAAATACATTAAGGGTAAGGAAAACGTTGTGGTGGATGCCCTTTCCCGGAAATGCATGCTAGTTACTCAACTTGAATTGAATGTTGTTGGTTTTGAGCATATCAAAGACTTGTATGAGCATGATGCCTATTTTGCTAATCCTTACGCTAAGTGCCGAGTGAAAACTTGTTGGGAGAACTATTATTTGAAAGATGGCTATCTTATGCGTGCTAACAAATTGTGTATACCCGAGTCTTCTCTTCGTTTGTTGCTTTTGCAAGAGGCTCATGGTGGAGGACTTATGGGTCACTTTGGACGCGACAAGACATAAGCCACACTATCCAACAAGTACTTTTGGCCGAAGATGTTTCGTGATGTTGCACGCTTCACCAACCGATGCTCGACATGCCGCAAAGCTAAGTCCAAAGCTCAATCCCAGGGTCTTTATATGCCTCTACCTATACCTTTCCAACCTTGGGAAGACATTAGTATGGATTTTGTGCTTGGCTTGCCACGAACAAAAAATGGCCATGATTCCATTTTTGTAGTTGTGGACCGCTTTTCCAAGATGGCTCATTTCATTCCATGTCACAAGATAGACGATGCTTCACATATTGCAAATTTGTTTTGTAGGGACATCTTGCGACTACATGGCGTCCCAAAGACCATTGTCTCGGATCGCGACGTCAAATTCTTGACCTACTTTTGGAAGACCCTATGCGCCAAGCTCGGAATCAAGCTTCTATTCTCTTCGGCATATCACCCTCAAACCGATGGACAAACGGAGGTGACGAACCGGACACTTTCTACCCTACTTCGCGTGTTGATCAAGAAGAACATCAAGGAATGGGAAGATTGCCTCCCCATTGCTGAGTACGCCTACAATCGCGCAAGTCACTCCACCACCGGCAAGTCTCCGTTCGAAGTGGTCTACGGCTTCAATCCGTTGTCCCCATTGGACATCCTACCTCTACCACTCCAAGAGCGCGTCAACATGGATGCTAGTGCAAGGGCAAGCTACATCAAGAAAATGCATGAAGATACAAGGCGCACGATCGAACGTCAAGTGGAGCGAGTCACCGCCAAGCGCAATACCAACAAGCACCCCATGGTGTTCAAGCCCGGTGATCTTGTGTGGCTACACCTCCGCAAGGACCGTTTCCCCACCGAGCGCAAGTCCAAGCTTCTTCCTCGCGCCGATGGACCATTCAAGGTAGTGGCGCGCTACAACAACAATGCCTACAAGATCGACATTCCACGCGACAAGTACAACGTGAGCGACACATTCAACGTCACGGACCTATCTCCGTTCCATGGTGATGAAGATCTTGATCCGAGGACGGATCTTTCACAAGGGGGGGAGATGATGCGGAGCATCACATGTACATCCCCATGGACCCATCATCAACACCTCAAGCTCCAAGTGGTCCCTTGATGAGAGCCCGCGCACGTGCCATAGAATCCGAGGTGACATCTCTCCTTAGTGAATTCCCGTGTGATACTTTCGGAACGTGGATCCTACCTCAAGAAGAGACACTTTGTGTGCTTAGGTACCAAGAAGAAGGAAGGAAGCAAGAAGGACACCAAGAACAAGGAGAGGGATTTGCAACAGCCTAGGAATTAGAGGTACAACCGGTCAACCACCGCTCCCCGGTACAACCGGTCCACCACCGCCCCAACAACCGCTTCGACCGGGCCAAGCTTCTGTTCTGGTGCGGTTCAAGACCGGTACTACCCCGGATGTTCCGCTTAATGTCTCAAGACCGGTACAACCGGTCCCAGCTCCGGTACAACCGCCCCTACTATGCGAGATAGATGGAGTTACGGCTCGTGTACCCCCCACTTATCCCCTAGACTATATATTCCCTTCTTCTACCTCACTGTTAGGGTTAGCTTGTGTTTAACAAATACTCTTTGTTGAGCCTAGCTCCATTACTTCCTCCTCTTGTGGAGTTGCCCTCCACCGGAGAAGATCCAAGTGATGCCAAGGCCCCTCTAGAGGGAAGATCTCACGAGATTCAAGGCCTCCTCCCCGGAGTGAGGAAGAACTACCGGTTATTTGTATCCGTCCGTTGTTTGTGGATTTAACTACCTCATGTGTTTGCTTGTTCTTAGTGGATGTGTGATCGAAGTTTGTCCATGAGTTTGCGTTTTCTCTTGTGATTTCTCCCTTTTCCCCCTCCAAGTGTGAAAAGATCGACGCACACGGGCGTGCCCCGTATCATAATGGCAAGGAAGGAAAAGTGTATGACGGAATGTATACCTTCGTCACACTTAACCTTTCACGAAGTCGGGATAAACCGGTCTTGCTTTCGGTTGAATATGGTCTCAAAGGATGGATGGTCGTCGTCGATGTCGATCGTCCGTGATCGGTGTAGATGATAGACCGATACAAGTCATCGGTGGTTGAAAAAGAAGTAACCGTACCTAAGTAGCCGAAACACCTTAGGAGACTCAAATCACAACTCAAGCAGCCACAAATGCAATGGTAACCAAAATGGGTTAGGTTGCGGAAGTCTATGGTGGTATTGCGGATGATATAAGGTAGAGGGCCTAGGCAAACTTGCCAAAATTTGAAAACTATGATGGTGTCAAATGATGATGGAACTAATTTTGTGGGATGGTGGATGTTAATAGCTACAAAACGAGCTAAAGAACACCCAAATCGGAGTTCGGATGAATTAGTTATGGCCGAAACAAAATTCCAGCCGAGTCAGTTTCTATAGGTTACGGACGTCCAAAAAGTGACGGACATCCGGGGGTCGGATATCCGGACGGGCCGGAAATCCGAGATTTCGGGTCTGTTTAGGGTTCCGGACGTTCGGAGGCGGTCGGACGTCCGAGGCTTCGGAGGCGTCCGAACGTCCGGAAATGGTCGGACGTCCGAGGGTTCTGGGTCAGCTCAGGATCTGAGATCCGAGATGCGATTTTGGGCGTAAATTGATGATTTTGGGCTCAAAATTGAAGGGGAAAAAGAAAAATTGGGGCTAGGGAACGCTAAGGGAAGTAGATCCACTTGCCAAACACTAGATCCACAGATCAAAATCAACAAAAACTCACTAGAACACCAAATCACAAGAAAATTTTTGAGGCTATTTTTTGTGGGGTATTTTCGAAATTGGGAAGAAAAATTCAAACTAAAGCAAGAAAAGTGGGGGGTAGGGCTCCAAATTCGTGGAAACGTGGCTCTTGATACCAATATGATACGGGGCAAACCCGAGGGTGGCCCGATCTTCACGAATTGGAGGTGGATTTGAGGAAGAACATGATAAACACGAAGAACACGAGGGGAAAACGTAGAGAGAATCAAAGGGAAAACACTCTATTGGACAAGATCCACACCAAGTACTCCTCAAATCACAACTAATACAAGAGGTGCATGAAGATCCAAGAACAACAACGGAAATAAAGATACATGGGTAGTTCATCCAAATCTCTAGGAGAGATGGGCCTTGAATCCGTAGACGGATCTTCCCTTGAGAGGGGCCTTGACATCCTCTAGGGTTCTTCTCCGGTGGAGGCATCGGTCTCCATGAGATAAGTAGAGGAAGGAGCAAAGCTCATGTATGAATGAGCTATCACTTTGCTAACCCTAGGAAGGTGGTAGGGGAAGAGTATATATAGTCTTAGCCACGAAGGGGTAAGTGAGAGAGAGAGATACAAGGCCAAAGGCCCATGGCTGCGCACAAGCGGTGCCGGTCGTCCGGAGGTTGTGGGACGTCCGATGGCTCGCGAAGGACCGGACGTCCGGAAGGCGTCGGTCGTCCGAGGCTCGGTCGTCCGGAGGCTTCGGAAATCCGAGATTTCGGTGCGGGTATCTTGGGTCCGGATTTCCGGAGGGGCTCGGACGTCTGGAGGCTGGGATGTGTCGGACATCCGGGCGGCGCCGGTCGTCCGGTCGCTGTAGAGCTCTGTCCATCCTCTGGCTGGGCTGGACTCCAGGCGTCGGTCGTCCGGAAGACGTCGGACGTCCGGAAGCTGTCGGACGTCCGGAAGCTGTCGGACGTCCGGCTGCTGTAGACTCCGCAGCTCCGTCTTCTTTCGTCTCCGCTTCCAATCTTCCCTCACGGATGGTGTAGATCTACACTTGCGCTCGCACTCCTCCTCGTCCTCCATGAAGCTTCGACAATACCTATGCATGCACACGACAGGAGTGTCAAGTAGTATACCATCCTCGAAGGGGTCAAGTGAGCACGTGTAAAGGAGATGATTCACCTTTATGTATGTGGAGTTGATGTGGCATGTGTCACTTGCCAAACGGACTCTTGTCATGGTGATGTCTACATCATGAGTGCAGCCAATGAATTAAAGGCCTCTTATATTGAAACATGTGACTTAATAATAATATCAAGTTTGGATCACATACAGTTGGTTAAACATGATGAATTGGTAGCTAAAATTTCTATTGCTAATTCTTTGTATTCTGTTTAAATGGATCCACCTATTCCTTTGTCACATGCAAGAAATAGAATAAATGAAAGCACATGTTCGAGTTCCGTGAAAAGTGTTTATGCGCCTAATCTTACCTTTAACTTGATTGGAGTGGACCATATAGACAAAGAATTTTTGGTGCATAGGATTTGCATCACATGTGATGATCTTGCTAGCTTGAAAGAGATTATTAATAAGCCAATGCTTGAACATTTTAATATGACCTCCAACATCGTTGTTGATTACATGTCCAATATCCTGTTGCATGATTGCTTATATACACATGCTAATTTGGATAACCCTACACCTATGTTGGGATGGTTTAATGATGAGCATCACAAATCAGGTGATATGAATATATGTTTCACTAATATGTGCAAACTAAGTTGCAATTTACTTCATCGGTATATTTCTTGTGATGATTCCTTGACTTCTAATCACACCAGATATGCTCATCACTCTTACATAGAGATAATAATTGTGCAAAACTTAAAAGGAGTTAAAACTGATGATATATACATATACCATGCATACACATTGTCTTCTTAGTTAGTACTTTTTCAGAATAAGCAAAGCCGAGGACGGCTTTATTTTCAAGAAAGGGAGGATGATATGAACATGGACCCTACAGATATAACCATAATTGTTACCCGTGAAAAGAATTATCAGGTGAATTCTAATAAAAAATATATGAATTGTTATTTTGTTATCCGAAATAGAAATACAACACATTATTTTATTATATCCAGGATTACAGAATACATGCACAAACCTCGTGTGAAGATGCGAGGACTAATTGAGCAAGAATTAATTGTTCGACAGAATCAAACAAGACCAAGATAGGCATGTGTTCAAAGCTCCAACATCCGAGTTGTGTGTGCTCGTTGATGCGTTTGCATGCATTGGCATGCATGTACGGCCAAGAGATGGTCCAAGCCCTCACATGCGATGTTGGAGAGGACAAACATGGGCTCTAGAATTTGGCAATCTGGCCCTGCAACGCTTCGGCCTCCACGCGACGACGCGTGAACATACAACAGTCCAGATGGAATACGATGAACCGACTCGGCCGCAATGTCTGCCTCTAATAAATAGCTACCTTAGATTAGGTTTTAGACTTGGGTTTTATTGTATTATCTAGCTATTGCTACAAATCGCATCTACGAGACGTGTAGGACTACCGCCTTGTCAGATTCACAGTGGAACCCCAACTTTTCATCTAGTTCGTGTGCTCAGTTTATTATCCGCAATTTCAGATTGCAATTACCATTGTTCTTGCCGGTTCTTCGGTTGCTTGCAGGAACTCGAACCTCGTTGTCCAGGTTGGTCGTGCCTACGGCAAGGTCAATAACCATCGGAGATTGGTTTAGCGATTGTCGAGCCGTATCGTCGGGTACGGTACAGCCGGATCGTCAAGGTCAAAATCCACCAAATCGATAGTTATCCCCACTCTCATCGAAAGATCGGGCCGCCGTCACATCATCGGGCCCATCACGCACACAGGCATGGCCGGATGATCCGGGCCAGGGTCTGGATGATCCGGGCATCTTCCCGATGATCTGACTTCACGGTCTCCTCGTCCAGTTCTGTTGTGTATTAGCCTGACGATCCGGGCCGGGGTCCGGATGATCCGGGCAGGGGTCCAGATGATCCGGCTTCGCGCACAAGCTACGGGTATTTTTGGTGCCAATAGCGGGATGATCCGGATGGGGGTCCGGATGATCCCGGCATCGTCCGGGAGGTCGTCCGGACGTCCGGGCTTCTTCTTCCCTATGCTTCCTTCTTCTCTTCCATGCTTCCCTCGCAGATGGTGTAGTCGTACGTAGGCGTTCGCACTCCTCCTCGTCATCCGTGAAGCTCCGGCAATACCTATGCATGCACACGAGAGGAGTGTCAAGTAGTATACCATCCTCGAAGGGGTCAAGTGAACACGTGTAAAGGAGATGATTCACCTTTATGTATGTGAAGTAGATGTGGCACGTGTCACTTGCCAAACGGACTCTTGTCATGGTGATGTCCGTAGGATGCTCCGCATCACTATGTCAGCTCTATATGATCATGCAAAGCAATATGATGATGAACGAACTAGTCATGTGAAGTGACAATGGAATTTGCATGGCAATATATCTCGAAGGCTATGGAAATGCCATGATAGGTAGGTATGGTGGGTGTTTTGAGAAAGATATAATGAGGCTTTTGTGCAATAGAGCGTATCATGTCATGGGTTTGGATGCACCGGCGAAAGTTGCACCGATCCTCAAGGTGAGAATAGGCTATGCACGGTACCGAAGAGGCTAGCAAAAATGAGGAGGTGAGATTGCGTATGTCCATGGTTTCACATTAGTCATAAAGAACTCATATACTTATTGCAAAGGTTTATTAGTTTTATCACAAATCAAAGTACTACTCGCATGCCCTGAGGGAAGAGGTTGGTAGGAGTTAACCATCGCGCGCTTCTGACCTGAAACAACACTAGGATTTCAACGAGGAATAGAAATGCTCACACATCATCACCATGCGTCTTTAATTTTTAGACGAACAAGAAGTTAACCTCTCTTAATATCGACACTTCTATGAATCAACAATTATGAACTCACACCTTTTTTCATATTACCACATCAATATCATTAACCCAACATTTCTCTATATGTGCTACATGATGGTTTTGACTATCACTCATTGAATACCTAATATTTTTGGACTAGTCTTATGACCCATGCAAATTACCATCACTTTTTATTAACTCTCAAACAAATGTAAGTCAAGAGAGAGTGAAATTATTTCTATAAAATCTACACGCCACCGTGCTCAAAAAGATATAAGTGAAGTACTAGAGCAACTACTAAGCTCAAAAGATATAAGTGAAGCACAAAGAGTATTCTAACAAATTATGATGAAGGTGTGTCTCTCTCAAATAGGTGTGTCCAGCAAACGATGATTGTGGTAAACTAAAAGTAAAAGCAAACAAAAACAAATGACGCTCCAAGTAAAACTCATATCATGTGATGAATAAAAATATAGCTTCAAGTGACATACCGATGGATTGAGACGAAAGAGGGGATGCCTTCCGGGGCATCCCAAGCTTAGACGCTTGAGTCTTCCTTAAAATATTTCCTTGGGTGCCTTGGGCATCCCCAAGCTTAGGCTCTTGCCGCTCCTTATTCCTTTGTCTATCGTGATAACACCCAAAACATGAAAACTTCAATCACACAATACTCAACAAAACTTCGTGAGATCCGTTAGTATAAGCAACATATTGAATACTTTAGGTACTGTTATAAATTGATTCTTATTTCATAATTGCATAATAGGTATTGTATTCTAACTTCTCCATGACTTATACCCCCTGATACAATCCATAGCATAATCAAAACAAGCAAACTATGCAAGCAAAAACAGAATCTGTCTAAAACAAAACAGTCTGTAGAAATCTGTAGAGAACCAATACTTCTGTAACTCTAAAAATTAGGAACAATTAGGACAACCTCGAAAAGTTGTATAGCAATACTATGTAAACAATTCAGATCATTATCACTCTCTAGTAAAAAATTAAAATTCCTGTACTGGAATGAAAAGTTTTTGTTTTGTTTCAGCATCGATTCTACTCATCTTGTGAGTCATCCCAAAGGCTTTACTTGGCACAAACACTAACTTAAACATAAAAACATAATCATTAAAGAGGCAATAATCATGTTATCAAAAACAAACAGGAAGTATTGGGTTGTCTCCCAACAAGCTCTTTCTTTATAGCCATTAAGATATGCTTGTGATGGTAATGATGCTCACAAGAAAGATAATAATTAAAACATAAAGAGAGCATCATATAGCATGTGGAAAGAACATTTAATTCTAATATACTTTCGATGCATAGGCATTTTGTAAGTAAACAAATTATCAAGACAAGAGGCATCTAGCATATGCATGTAGAAAGAATGAAGCGTTAATAATTTTAACAAAAAGAGAGGTAAGTGAGTATCATGAAAATTCCTATAACAATATTTTCCTCTCTCATAATAATTACATGCAGGATCATATTCAAATTCAACAATATAGATCTCATAAAAAATATTTTCTCCATGATCCACATGCACAAAAGTTTTACAATCTTCCAAGGTAGTGGGATCACCATTAACTAAAGTCATGACCTCTCCAAATCCACCTTTATCAATAAAATCATAAGATTGCACACTCTCCGAATATGTGGGATTCTCATCTAAAGTTGACACTCTTCCAAATCCACTTTCCATATTATCGAAAATATTATTATCCAAAACATATTCATCATGAAGCTCAAGTAAGTTTCCAAGATCAAAATAAATATCATCACCCCAATCATGATCATTGCAATAAGTGGTGGTCATAACAAAATTATCACCCCCAAGCTTATAGCTTTGCATATCACTAGCACAATTGTCATTAGTAAAATTTATAGTAAGATCATTGCAATCATGCATTTTGGGTGCAATAGCAATAATTTCCTTTTCAACATACAGAACTATAGCAAGTTCATCTCCATAAGCATCATCAATATTGGCATCGTGGCCATAAGAATAGCAAGCATCACATTCATCAAGAGGGGATATTTCAATAGAATCAATGGAATCATAATTTTGTTCAATGCAGCAGACATTCTCTCAATAAATTCTTTAATGTAAGCATTAGAAGTATAGTTTTCATAGCAATATTTAAATATGGCAAAAAAATAGATTTGTAGAAAGTAGCATCATACTTTTCAATCAAAGAAGCAATCTCATAAGCACCCTTAAAAGCAACAAATTCTTCAATTTGTTCGATATCATAGTAACTATAAACACCCTTGGCATAAGAAGATAAGATTTCATTATCATTAAGCTCACATAGGCAGGGGAGGTGTTTTTTAGGGTTCTCAGAGCAACAAGTAAAGTCATAAAGCTCACACAGATTCCAAGCATAGCACATCAAACATTTTATTTGATGGCATAAAAGTTTCCCCTTTTGAGACAACCGGTGATGCACAAAATAAGCATGAACTTCTAATGATTTCCCCTCAACTAAGCTAGTTGGGGTTTCCGCACGAGCACAAATGGATCGAAGATTGCCCAAGTAGAGAACTTTATGTGGACCCATTTATCTTTATTTTTGCCTTTTACTTCCTGTTTGTGTGTGATAAAGAAATGGATGACATAGCTGACGAGGACATCCCTACTAATGTTACACCCACATCCCCACCAGCTATACATATTGGACTAGTTACTAGACCCGCGCACGCCAACTAAATTATCAGGTACTTTCGTTTCTTGGAAATCCTTCTAATGTTCATGAACATATGATGCTACCTAAATTAGATACTTTTGTTTTACTTATGAATGAAGGACCTAGCATGGACAAGAAGGATGGCCATTGGAGCGGGATCAAGCATGGAGAAGAAGGTGCGCGCGCGAGAAGGAACAATGGACTTTCCGGTGGTGATTTTTGCACTTTGAAGCCACCATAAGGAGTGCTTGGAGGCTTGGACGAAATATACAATATGCCACTTCATAAATTTCATCCATAGGTTATTATAGGTGCTGCGTCACCTTATTTTTGGGCCAGGCCCATGTAATTTCGAAATACCATATTATAGGCAGATTTTAGAGTCCGTATGTGTGGGGAAACTGAGTTAGGGCTGGTTTCGGACCCCTCCTCCAAGGGGCTATGAAATCCCCCTCTATCCCCCCATATATACAGCCCTTAGGGCGTCGTTTTAGACTTGGGTTTTGTTTATATTGAAAGTAAGCCATAGCCGCAACTTCGCGTTCTTCGTTTGTGTTCCACGACCACACAAAGGCGTGACAGAACCCCACTTTCATCAATAAAGCTTTCCTCTTATATTCGCAATATTCAGATTGCAATCTTAGTTTCTTGCTTGTTCTTCATTTGCTTGCAGGAAACATACCCTCGTGGTCAGGTTGATCGTGCTTCGGCGTGGTCAATAACCTCTCGGAGTTGGTTTAGCGATTAAGGCGTGACGTCCTCGCACGTTCGTAGTCGGATCATCAAAGTCGACTCTACCATAAACGATATCCACATCTCATCGAAAGATAGGGACAACTTCACCTCTATCAAGTGGTATCAGATTTCCAGGTTGCTCGGTGAGATTTTCCAGTTTTTCGTAGTTAGATCGCATCTGTTCTTCATAACTAAAGTCCACGAAAAAGCCACAAAATAAATTAGGGTTAGATCTTCATATCCGAACAATTCTGAGCCTTTGCAATTTTCTGTTCGGTGTTTGCTTTGTTGAATTTGCGGTTGCATCGTCGTGTCAAGTTGCTGGTCTTAGCGTCTAGTCTTTTAGAGTTTCGAGTTCTGTTCACAGGTTGTCATGCCGCCGCCGCACCATCTTCATCGCTGACATATACGACCACCACACCATATACATCACCGCTGCCATATACCACCACTACACCAGATACATCACCGCTGCCATCTACCACCACCGCATATCTGCCACCAATCCGAGTCATATAGACCACCACATATCCGCCATCACGCCAATCCGAGTTCACTTCCATCACAGATTCGCCACCAGTCCGAGTTCCACCACCCCTACATACATCCGCCACTAGTCCGAGTTACACCAGATTCGTATCCGCCATCAATCCTAGTCCGAGTCCAGTATTTGCTGCTTTGTTGTTGATTTCCATATCCTGCGATATTACGTGTCGTGGGCAAGGCAGACTCCCCAACTTCAGTGTTACCCACAGAAGAAAAATAGTTCCAGTTTCAGGAAAAAAATTCTGGCTAGGCAGTTTTGAGACCATTCTAAGACTTTTTCGAAAAAAAATGTTTGTGAGCAAAAAAAAGAGGAAAAAAAGTCAAAAAAAAAAGAAAAAAATCAGAGTGTGCTCCGCCCTTGTTTACGTGCAGCACCGTGATTTTGTTGGTGTTCTAGGCTCGTGTCTCTAGCACAGTCTAGCCTAGGACCTGCACGGTATCGTCGTTGAGCGTCTTTTCAACTTTGCATCTCTGAACTGATTATTGCTAACCCTTTTTGCTACCATATTATAAGCCTTCCCAGCTCCACATACATCTACGTCGTGTGTTTGACACCACCTGGCAATCGCTCTATCCAAGCTTTGAGAGTTTTGACTACAACGGTTGCCGATCAACACCTGCTGCTCGGTAAGAACTGGTAAGAAATTGAGATTGGCTTGACGGATTTGTGACACACCACCACCACCATCACTTCCTAGTTGTCTGTAGGTTCATATTCTTGTGTGTTCCTATTACTGCTAACCATGCCAGGATCACAAGCTGACGAGGTCGAATGGGAGGTTATGACCAACAAGGAGCTCCATGACAAATTCCAACAAATGATGGCTGACCAGGTACAAGACTTCGTGACCAGCCTTGGAGAGGCCATGGAGAAGCTATATGGTTTGGAGAAGACGTTCGAGACGAAGTTGGACGCTAAGTTCAATGAGGTGCATGCACGTCTACCACTAGCTGCACCGGTCATACCTCAGCAACAACAACAACGTCGGCCGAATTTCGCGGGGCGCGCACAACGTGTGCCCCTCGAGGAAGGCCAACATTCTGGTGCCCTTCCTACTGCTGTGGCTTCTGTGGCTGCCGCTACTACTGTTGATCAGAATGCTGACTACGATGGTGATTACGTTGATGAGGACGAGGTTGCTCCAGATCAGCCCCAAGGGCAATCACCACCACACGCACCAGGTCGTCCACGTGCCTACAAACGCAATGGTAGGGCTGCAGCACCCCCTCAGGTAGAAAATCATGACCATCTCCCTAAACTTAAATTGAATATTCCTACATTTGATGGTAGATATGTTCCTGATATATCTTACTTGGGAGTTAGAAACAGAACAACGTTTTACATGCCTACAATTTCCTGAGGTTAGACGTGTTACTGCTGCTGTTTGTTCATTCACTAGTTTTGCTTGTATTTGGTGGTCTAAACATTGTAGAATACATCATGCTAATATCCCAACTACTTGGGCTGCGTTGAAAACTACTATGCGTAATCGTTGGGTTCCACCATATTATCAACGTGAATTGCTTCAAAATTTGCAGCGTTTAAGACAAGAAAAAAATTCTGTAGAGGAATATTATCAAGAATTACAAACTGGCATGATTAGATGTGGTATTGTTGAGGAGAATGAAGGTATGCTTGCACGTTTCGTGAGTGGTTTAAATAGAGAGATTCAGACTATTCTAGAGTATAAGGAGTATAACACTATCACTCGTTTATTCCATCTTGCGTGCAAAGCTGAACGTGAAGTGCATGATCGACAGGCAATGGCGAGAACTAATGTTTCTGCAGGTCGAGCTTCTTCATGGACACCACGTACATCATCTACTTCCACACGTTCTACTACAGCACCACTCACTTCAGCCGCCAACTCCAACAGAGATACAAGAAAACAGGCACCGCCACCAGCCTCCAGCAAGGGCACACCTTCGGGCCCTGCACTGAGCTCTTCTTCATCCATGGCGTCTACAGGGCAAACACATGAGGTTATTTGTCGTCGTTGCAAGGGTGGAGGTCACTATGCACGAGAATGCCCTTCCAAGCGTGTGATGATTGTTACTGAGGATGGTGGATATGCGTCCGCTAGTGATTATGATGAGGAGACTTTGGCTCTTATTGCAAGTGAAGAACAGGGTGCCGAGGATGCTGAAGAAGAGACACACTACATGGCTGCTGACTACGCTGACAGGTATGAAAGTTTAGTTGCTCAACGTGTTCTGAGTGTGCAGGTTACACAGGCTGAGCAAAATCAGAGGCACAACTTGTTCCATACAAAGGGAGTTGTGAAGGAGCGTTCTGTTCGCGTCATCATCGATGGAGGGAGTTGCAACAACTTGGCTAGCATGTAGATGGTGGAAAAGCTGTCTCTAACCACCAGACCACATCCTCATCCTTATTACATCCAATGGTTAAACAATAGTGGCAAGGATAAGGTAACACGTACTGTTCGTGTGCACTTTAGCATTGCTACATATTCTGATTATGTTGATTGTGATGTGGTACCCATGCAAGCATGCTCCGTTTTACTTGGTAGACCACGGCAATTTGATAAAAAATTTGTACATCATGGTAGGACGAATCAGTATACTCTTGTTCATAAGGATAAAAATATAACTTTGCTTCCTATGTCTCCCGAACATATTATGAAAGATGATATTGCTAGAGCTAGTAAGGCAAAGCAGAAGCAAAGTGAGAGTGAAAATCAGATTGTGGCAAAGAAATTTGAGAAACATAATAAGCCTAATAAACAATCATCTAGTGTTGCATCTGAAATAAAACTGAAGAGTGGTTGTTTACTTGCCACTAAATCTGAGATTACTGGTTTGGATGTTAGTACATCTGTTTGCTATGCTTCTGTATGCGAAGAGGTATTATTTTCCTTCGAGGACATGCCTCCCTCTTTGCCCCTGCTGTCGCTAACATTTTACAGGAGTTCGTTGAGGTCTTTCCACAAGACGTGCCACCGGGATTACCACCTATTCGAGGGATTGAGCATCAAATTGACTTAATTCCCGGTGCATCGCTGCCCAACCGTGCGCCATACCGTACCAACCTAGAGGAGACGAAGGAGATTATGCGTCAAGTACAGGAGCTGCTCGACAAAGGTTATATACGCAAATCCCTTAGTCCTTGTGTTGTTCCTATTATTCTAGTGCCTAAAAAGGATGGTACATCGCGTATGTGTGTTGATTGTAGAGGCATTAATAATATTACAATTCGTTATCGTCATCCTATTCCTAGGCTAGATGATATGCTTGATGAATTAAGTGGCTCTACAATTTTCTCCAAAGTTGATTTGCGTAGTGGATACCATCAAATTCGTATGAAATTGGGAGATGAATGGAAAACAACATTTAAAACTATGTTTGGATTATATGAGTGGTTAGTCATGCCTTTTGGGTTAACTAACTCACCTAGCACTTTCATGAGATTAATGAACGAGGTTTTACGTGCTTTCATTGGACGATTTGTCGTAGTCTACTTTGATGATATACTGATTTATAGTAGAACTTTGGAGGAACACTTGGATCATTTGCGTGCTGTTTTTATTGCTCTATGTGATGCACGTTTGTTTGGTAACCTTGGTAAGTCCACCTTTTGCACCGACCGAGTATCTTTTCTTGGCTATGTTGTTACTCCACAGGGAATTGAAGTTGATAAAGCCAAGATTGAAGCTATTGAGAGTTGGCCGCAGCCCAAAACGGTCACACAAGTGAGGAGTTTTCTTGGACTCGCTGGTTTCTATAGGCGTTTTGTGAGGGATTTCAGCACCATTGCTGCACCTCTCAATGAGCTTACAAAGAAGGATGTGCCTTTTGTTTGGGGTACCGCACTGGAAGAAGCCTTCACGGTATTGAAAGATAAGTTAACACATGCTCCTTTACTCCAACTTCCTGATATTAATAAGACTTTTGAGCTTGAATGTGATGCTAGTGGAATTGGATTAGGAGGTGTGTTATTACAAGATGGTAAACCTGTTGCATACTTTTCTAAAAAATTGAGTGGGCCTAGTCTGAATTATTCTACTTATGATAAGGAATTATATGCTCTTGTTCGGACTTTGGAAACATGGCAACATTATTTATGGCCCAAATAGTTTGTTGTACATTCTGATCATGAATCTTTGAAACATATTAAAAGTCAAGCAAAACTGAACCGTAGACATGCTAAATGGGTTGAATTCATTGAGACTTTCCCTTATGTCATTAAACACAAGAAGGGTAAAGAAAATGTTATTGCTGATGCATTGTCTCATTGTTATACTATGCTTTCACAACTTGACTTTAAAATATTTGGTTTGGAGACCATCAAAGAGCAATATATGCATGATGCTGAATTTAAAGATGTGTTGGAGAATTGTAAAGAAGGGAGAACATGGAACAAGTTCGTCATTAATGATGAACTTGTGTTCGGTGCTAACAAGTTATGCATTCCAGCTAGCTCCGTTCATCTTTTGTTGTTATAGGAGGCGCATGGAGGAGGATTAATGGGACACTTTGGCGTGGAGAAGACGGAGGACGTACTTGCTACACATTTATTTTTGCCAAAGATGAGACGGGATGTTGAGCGTTTTGTTCCTCGCTGCACTACATGTCAAAAAGCTAAGTCACGACTCAATCCTCATGGTTTATATAAGCCTTTGCCTGTACCTAGTGTTCCTTGGGAGGATATATCTATGGACTTTGTTTTACATTTACCTCGAACAAAGAAGGGGAGGGATAGCACATTTGTTGTCGTGCATAAATTTTAGAAAATGGCACACTTTATACCATGTCATAAAAGTGATGATGCTGCTAATGTTGCTGATTTGTTCTTTCGTGAAATTATTCGCTTGCATGGTGTGCCAAATACAATTGTTTCAGATCGTGATGCTAAATTTCTTAGCCACTTTTGGAGATGTTTATGGGCTAAGTTGGGGACAAAACTGCTTTTTAGTACTACATGCCACCCCCAAACTAATGGACAAACTGAAGTAGTGAATAGATCATTGTCTACTATGCTTAGGGCTGTTTTGAAGAATAACCTGAAAATGTGGGAAGAATGCTTGCCTCATATTGAATTTGCTTATAATCGTTCGCTGCATTCTACTATTAAGATGTGCCCTTTTGAAGTTGTGTATGGTTTCTTACCTCGGCCACCTATTGATTTGTTGCCTCTTCCATCTTCGGAGAAGGTTAATTTTGATGCTAAAGAACGTGCTCAATTGATATTAAAGATGCATGAGTTAACTAAGGAGAACATTGAGCGTATGAATGCTAAATATAAACTTGCTGGAGATAAGGGTAGAAAACATGTTGTCTTTGCACCTGGAGATCTTGTTTGGTTACATTTGCGTAAGGATAGGTTTCCTGAATTGCGCAAGCCAAAGCTAATGCCACGTGCTGATGGTCCTTTTAAGGTATTAGAGAAAATAAATGATAATGCATATAAACTTGAGCTGCCTGCAGATTTTGCGGTTAGTCCCACTTTTAACATTGCAGATTTGAAGCCTTAATTGGGTGAGGATGATGAGCTTCTGTCGAGGACGACTTAAGTTCAAGAAGGGGAGGATGATGAGGACATCCCTACTAATGTTACACCCACATCCCCACCAGCTACACATATTTGACCAGTTACTAGAGCCCGCACACGCCCGCTAAATTATCAGGTACTTTCGTTTCTTGGAAATCCTTCTAATGTTCATGAACATATGATGCTGCCTAAATTAGATACTTTTGTTTTACTTATGAATGAAGGACCTAGCATGGACAAGAAGGATGGCCATTAGAGCGGGATCAAGCATGGAGAACAAGGTGCGCGCGCGGGAAGGAACAATGGACTTTCCGGTGGTGATTTTCGCACTTTGAAGCCACCATAAGAGTGCTTGGAGGCTTGGACGAAAGATACAACATGCCACTTCATAAATTTTGTCCATAGGCTATTATAGGTGCTGCGTCACCTTATTTTTGGGCCGGGCCCATGTAATTTCGAAATACCATATTATGGGAAGTTTTTAGAGTTCGTATGTGTGGGGAAACTGAGTTAGGGCTGGTTTCCGACCCCTCCTCCAAGGGGCCACGAAATCCCCCTCTATTCCCCCATATATACAGCCCTTAGGGCGTCGTTTTAGACTTGGGTTTTGTTTAGATTGAAAGTTAGCCATAGCCGCAACTTCGCATTCGTCGTTTGTGTTCCACGACCAGAGAAATGCGTCACAGAACCCCACTTTCATCAATAAAGCTTTCCTCTTATATTCGCAATATTCAGATTGCAATCTTAGTTTCTTGCATGTTCTTCGTTTGCTTGCAGGAAACAGACTCTCGTGGTCAGGTTGATCGTGCTCCGGCGTGGTCAATAACCTCTCGGAGTTGGTTTAGCGATTGCTAAGGCGCGACGTCCTCGCATGTTCGTAGTCGGATCGTCAAAGTCGACTCTACCATAAACGATAGCCACATCTCATCGAAAGACAAGGACAACTTCGCCTCTATCAGTAGCTAGGAAGCAGGCAAATAAGTAATCTAGTGACAAGCAAAGATAAATATTTTTGTATTTATTTTTATGAAACAAACTAAATATAACAACAAATAAAAAGATTAACAATTGAATGAAAATTTGTGTGAAGTTACTTGATAGTTGGTGATGATATTCCCCGGCAATGGCGCCAGAAATCCTTCCTGATACTTGTGATCTGCGTTGGGTTTTCCGTGAAGAGGAATGGGTAATTGCAGCACAAAGTGGGTAAGTATTTCCCTCAGTTATGAAACCATGGTTTATCGAACCAATAGGAATATCAATCCTCTACCATCTTCAGCGGCCGCACACAAAAGAGCAAACAATTTGCACCCAACGCGGGCAAGAGGGTTGTCAATCCCTTTGATCTCGTTATTTGCAAGCAAATGAGTTGTGTAGATAATTGTAAATTGCAAAATAAAATAAAAGGTAAATAAAGGCAGCAAGGTAATAGTAGTGTTTGTAAATTTATAGGTGAATAGACCCGAGGGCCATAGTTTTCCCTAGCGACATCTCTCTTGTAGGCAGCATACGGTGGCTAACAAATTACTGTTGGGCAATTGATAGAAAAGCGGATAGTTATGCGATTTTCACGGCAATGATCATGTGTATATAGGCATCACGTCCATAAACAAATAGGTCGACTCCTGCCTGCACCTATTACTATTACTCCACTCATCGACCGCTATCCAACTTGCATCTAGAGTATTAAGTAAAACAGAGTAATGCATGGAGAACGATGACATGATGTAGACAAAGTAAACTCAAGCAATATGAATAGAACCCATCGTGTTATCCTTAGTAGCAACAACACAAAGATGTATCTTGTCCCCTACTTTGTCACTAGGATATAGAAACTCGTCAGGTTGAACCTACCACAACTCACGTCTCTCACTGAAGATAGATCAATCTACTTGGCCAAAGCACATCGATAGATCGGAGAGAATTACGAAGCTATAATGATCATGCAAATAAGAATCTAAATATTCAGAGGTGACTCAAATACTTTTCATGAATAATCTGAACATAAACCCACAATTCATCGGATCCCAACAAACACACCGCACAATAGGATTACATCGGATAGATCAAAGCAAAGATGCGATGATCATTGTACTGAAGAACAAGTGATAGAGAGATTGCCATCTAGGTACTAGCTATGGACCTGTAGGTCTGTGGTGAACTACTCACACATCATCATGAGGGCAACAAGGTTGATGAAGAGGCCCTTATCCCCCCTCTGGCAGGGTGCCGGAATGGAGCTCCAGATGGCCTCGCGATGGAACAGAGACTTGCGGCGGCGTAAAAAGTGTTTCGGGGCTACCTCCAGGTTTTTTGCAATATTAGAGAATTTATAGGCCAAAGAGGGGCATCGGGAGAGCCACGAGGGGGCCAGCAAACATTAGGGCGTGCCCCCCAGGGCGCGCCCTATTGCATGCTGATGCCCTCGTGCGGCCTCCGGTCTCCTCGCGAAGCTTCCAAGTATTCTTTTGGTCCAGAAAAAATCATAAAAAAGTTTCGTGGCAATTGGACTTCGTTTGGTACTGTAAACTTGAAAAGTGAAAAAACATGAAGAAAACAGCAACTGGCACTGGGCACTGGGTCAATAGGTTAGTGCTCAAAAATATGATAAATTGGTAAATAAAGACCCAAAAAGTATCCTAGAATGATAATATATCAGCATGGAACAATAAAAAATTATAGATACGTTGGAGACGTATCACCATGCCTCGTCATTATTACACAAGCTCCCTCCAGGTCAACCCGACCTCAACACGGATTTGTAGTAAAGTCAAAGTAACCGTGTCCATACATCAGGGGGGATCCGAGGAATCAACCTCGATGGATCCCTCTTGATGTATTTTTCAAGGTGACCTCGGAGGAATCACCCTCGAGGGTCCACACTTGAGGTGTTGCATGACAGAGTCGTTATCGGGAGTGGTAACGGAGGAATCACCCTCCGAAATCCACGACAGACTAGCATCACTACAGAGTTATCATCATGAGTGCGCTACGAGGTATCACCCTCGGCACTCGATATTAACTATGCAGAGTCGTACAAGTAAGGGGTGTGAGGTGAGATGTCTTGCTCAGGGCTTGTCGATCATGTTGATCAAGTCTTCGGGTCTTCGAATCTTCGACGATGAAGCAGGGGAAATAGGGACAAGTGGGGTTATTGGGGGATAACTAATCAACCTATACTAAGCATTTAGTATAACAGTAAGGTACAACGGCAGTTTAACAAAAATAGGCTATGCATCACAATAGGAGCTATCTACAACAGTAGCAACATCTAATGCAAGCATGAGAGAGAAAGAATTGGGCGATATCGGAATGATCAAGGGGGTTGCTTACCTTGTTGCTCTGCTGCAAAAGGCTGATCATCAGTGGTGTAGTCATACCCGGCAGCAACGTTAGTCTTGGTGTCTACCGAAGAGAAGAGGGGGGAAGAACCAATAAATATAAAGCAAGCAGATGCATCATGATGCATGACATGACAATATGCATTGCTAGGGGTGAGCTAACGCAGTACTACACATTACAGACGGAGCGGGAAAATACCTGACGATATTTCCCGGATCTCTGGCTTTTATCGGACAAATGATCCTAACACAAAATGTCCATGTTCGTGATGCTAGAGGCATGTGACTAGTGAATTGATAGCGTATTCGGATTCGTTGGATTTTTCGGAGCAACTTTCATAATAAAATATTTTCATTCGAGTTATAAATTATTTTATATGATTTTTCAAAGTTTTATTAATATTCTGGAATTTATTTAATTTCGAAATAAATAGTTCAAATGCTAAGTGCACCCAGAAATGTACCGAGTCAGGCAACAATGTGGCTGACTGGTGGGCCCTGTTGACAGGGTCAACAACCCAGCCAGCAGAGGCTGACTGGTGGGCCCAACTGCTAACTCAGCAGCTGACTAGGTCGGCCCTATCCACTGGAACAGTGGTAGGGCCCCACCTGTCATTGACAGAGGCCTGATCTAAATGTTTTATTGAAGCAGGGGGTTAATTAAGGGTGTGGGGCCCAGTCGTCAGTGACTGCGTATGTTAACTAAATTGTTAGTTTAGTTAACTAAGTTAAATTAGCGCGCGGGGGGGGGGGGTCCACATGTCAGCTGATAATCCCCAAGTGCAAGGAATCATCGTAGCAATTTCCAAAGGTGGAAGTGATAAGTATGGAGTGTCGAACCCACAAGGAGCTAAAGGTAAGATTAATATTCTCTCAAGTCCTATCTGCCATTGATACGACTCTACGTACGCCGAACGTTTGCTTCCAACTAGAAACGAGAAATAAAACTACATTGTGGGTATGAAGAGAATAGCTTCGCATGATATCGGAGAACTAAAATATAAAGATAGGTGCTGTTATCATAAAGTTAGAATATATTACAATATATTACAAACAGCGAGTGTGGAATAATGATGGGTCGGTGTGCGGAATTGTCCTAGGCAATTGTTAACAAAATCGGTAATCATTATTGCAATTCTATATGAGGGAGAGGCATAAGCTAACATACTTTCTCTACTTGGATCATATGCACTTATGCTTGGAACTCTAGCAAGCATCCGCAACTACTAAAGATCATTAAGGTAAAACCCAACCATAGCATTAAAGCATCAAGTCCCCTTTATCCCATACGCAACAACCCACCTACTCGGGTTTATGCTTCTGTCACTCAAGCAACCCACTATAAGCGAATCATGAACGTATTGCAACACCCTACAGCGGGAATCCTTCACGTGTGCGCGGCACGGAAGGCACCATAGGACAGCACCAAAATAAACATACAACTCAAACCAATCTAGATCATCAATCAACCCATAAGAAAAAAGGAATCTACTCAAAACATCATAGGATGGCAACACATCATTGGATCATAATATGTGTCATAAAGCACCATGTTCAAGTAGGGGATTACGGCGGGGTGCGGGAGAGTGGACCGCTGAAAGGAGATGAGGATGGTGATGAAGAAGGTGATGTTGATGAAGACGATCACCGCGGCGATGGTTCCCCCGATGGCACTCCGGCGCCACCGAAAGAGAGGGGGAGAGGGTCTCCCCCTTATGCTTCCTCCTCCATGGCCTCCCCCCTGAGTGGGGAGAGGTTCTCCCTCTGGTCCTTGGCCTCCATGGCGATGATGGCCCCTCCGTCTTCCTCCTCCATGGTCTCCGGTGAAGGTGACCCCCTCCGGCAGGGTGCCGGAGAGGGCCAAGATTGATCTTTCGTGGCTACAGAGACTTGCGGCGGCGGAACTTCCGATCTAGGTTTCTTTTCGACGGTTTGGGTATTTATAGGAGTATATGGCATTGGTCCCACGTCCAGAAGGTTCCCGAGGAGGTCACAACCTTTATTATGCGACGAATAAAAATATAGCTCAAAGTGAGGTTATCGATAATGTTGAAGACGAAAGAGGGGATGCCTTCCGGGGCATCCCCAAGCTTAGGCGCTTGAGTATTCCTTGGATATTACCTTGGGGGCTTAGGTTCTTTTCACTCCTTATTCTCCTCATATCGGTGTCTCACCCAAAACTTGAAAACTTCAATCACACAAAACTTAACGGAACTTCGTGAGAAGGGTTAGTGTAATAAAGATAAATCATTCACTTAGGTACTGTCAAGACAAGATTCATAATTGTTCCCACATGATACCTACTGTATTCTATCATTCCCATAATTTATACCACTAAATATAAACTATGGAAACACTAAAACAAGCAAACTATGCATGCAAAACAGAATCTGTCAAAAACAGAACAGTCTGTGAAGATCTGTAGTGTAGCCATACTTCCCTATCTCTAAAAATTCTGAAAAATTAGGACAACCTGAAAATTTGTATATCAAGACTGTGTAACAATTTTAGATCATTATCACGTTCCAGTAAAAAATGCAAATTCCTGTACTGGAGTCAAAAGTTTCTGTTTTGGTTCAGCATCAATTCTACTCATCTTGTGAGTCATCCCAAAGGCTTTACTTGGCACTTTATTGAAAAAAAGGCAGAAAACATGATTACTACAGTATCTTAATCATGTTAAAACACAAAAACAGAAAGGGTAAATATTGGGTTGTCTCCCAACAAGCGCTTTTCTTTAATGCCTTTCTAGCTAGGCATGACATTGATACACTTCCAAGCCCAATTCCGATGGAAATTTTATTCATACTCTAAAAGATATAAGTGAAGTTCATAGAGCATTCTACAATTAATGAAGATAAACCAATACCCAAGCTCAAAATATATAAGTGAAGCACATGAAGCATTCTATAAAGCCATACTCAAAAGATTTAAGTGAAGCACAAAGAGCATTCTACAAAGCCATGCTCAAAAGATTTAAGTGAAGCACAAAGAGCATTCTATAAAGCCATGCTCAAAATATTTAAGTGAAGCGCATGAAGGATTCTACAAAATCAATGAAGGACTTTCTCATACTAAAAGGGTGCATAAAAGGAAAAGAAAAATGCATATCATGTGAACAAAACAAAAACCGAGGTATACCGATAATTGTTGAAGAATAAAGATGGGATGCCTTCCGGGGCATCCCCAAGCTTAGATGCTTGAGTCTCCTTGAAATATTTTCTTGGGGTGCCTTGGGCATCCCCAAGCTTGAACTCTTGTCTCTCCGTATTCTTCTTATATCGATACCTCCTCGATCTTTGAACACTTCATTCACACAAAACTTAACAAAACCCTCGTGAGATCCGTTAGTATAATAAAGCAAAATACTACTTTAAGTACTGTTGTGGACTCATTCCAAATTCATATTAGCATTATATCTACTGTAGTCCAACTTCACCATGGTTCATACCCCCCGATACTACCCATAGATTCATCAAAATAAGAGAACAATGCATAGAAAACAGAATCTGTCAAAAACAGGACAGTCTGTAGTAATCTGGAAACTTCGTATACTTATGTAATTCAAAAAATTCGTAAAATTTAGGACAAATTAAACAATTTGTATAGCAGTACTGTGTAAAAATTTCAGAAACTTTTTAAGTTCCAGTAAGAAATGTAAATTCATGCACTACAGTCAAAGTTTCTGTTTTTGCACCGCACAAAGCAAACAAGCCATCTAATCATCCTAAAACCAAATCTTGGCACATTATTTTTATAATACAATGGATATATACAAGGGGATAATTATTTTTGAGAAGCTTCCATGAAAAATTCTACATTGTTTCCATGAGCATGAACACAAGTGTTCAAGGTCGACCCTCACTTCTCCAATGCATAACTTTCCAATCACTTCTCTTTTTGAAAAACTGCTTAGGCATAAGAGGCAAGTAATTCTTTTTGTATTTTTCATTATTTAATTTTTTGTTTGTTTCACCCACAACTAAAGAAAACAAAAAGGGAAAACAAAATCTACTTAGTGAAGAAAGCAAACAAGCACACACGAGAATATCAACCCCACGCTATTGCTCCCCGGCAACGGCGCCATAAAAGAGCTTGATAATCCCCAAGTGCAAGGAATCATCGTAGCAATTTCCAAAGGTGGAAGTGATAAGTATGGAGTGTCGAACCCACAAGGAGCTAAAGGTAAGATCAATATTCTCTGAAGTCCTATCTGCCACTGATACGACTCTACATACGCCGAACATTTGCTTCCAACTAGAAACGAGAAATAAAACTACATTGTGGGTATGAAGAGAATAGCTTTGCATGATATCGGAGAACTAAAATATAAAGATAGGTGCTGTTATCATAAAGTTAGAATATATTACAATATATTACAAACACCGAGTGTGGAATAATGATGGGTCGGTGTGCGGAATTGTCCTAGGCAATTGTTAACAAAATCAGTAATCATTATTGCAATTCTATATGAGGGAGAGGCATAAGCTAACATACTTTCTCTACTTGGATCATATGCACTTATGATTGGAACTCTAGCAAGCATCCGCAACTACTAAAGATCATTAAGGTAAAACCAAACCATAGCATTAAAGCATCAAGTCCCCTTTATCCCATACATAACAATCCACCTACTCGGGTTTATGCTTCTGTCACTCAAGCAACCCACTATAAATGAATCATGAACGTATTGCAACACCCTACAACGGGAATCCTTCACGTGTGCGCGGCACGGAAGGCACCATAGGACAGCACCAAAATAAACATACAACTCAAACCAATCTAGATCATCAATCAACCCATAAGACAAAAGGAATCTACTCAAAACATCATATGTGGCATAAAGCACCATGTTCAAGTAGGGGATTACAGCGGGGTGCGGGAGAGTGGACCGCTGAAAGGAGATGAGGATGGTGATGAAGAAGGTGATGTTGATGAAGACAATCACCGCTGCGATGGTTCCCCCGATGGCACTCCGGCGCCACCGAAAGAGAGGGGGAGAGGGTCTCCCCCTTGTGCTTCCTCCTCCATGGCCTCCCCCCTGAGTGGGGAGAGGTTTTCCCTCTGGTGCTTGGCCTCCATGGCGATGATGGCCCCTCCGTCTTCCTCCTCCATGGTCTCCGATGAAGGTGACCCCCTCCGGCAGGGTGCCGGAGAGGGCCAAGATTGATCTTTTGTGGCTAAAGAGACTTGCGGCGGCGAAACTTCCGATCTAGGTTTCTTTTCGACGGTTTGGGTATTTATAGGAGTATATGGCGTTGGGTTCCTCGGCCTTCCTCTCCGGTGACTTTTCGCTCCACGTCCAGAAGGTTCCCGAGGAGGTCACAAGCTAGGGGGGCGCGCCCCCCACCCTTGTGACTTCCTCGGCCTTCCTCTCCGGTGACTTTTCGCTCCAGTATTTTTATATTTTCCAAAAATATTCTCCATAAATTTTAAGCTCATTCCGAGAACTTTTATTTCTGCACAAAAACAACACCACGGTAGTTCTACTGAAAACAGCGTCAGTCCGGGTTAGTTCTAATCAAATCATACCAAAATCATATAAAATTATTGTAAACATGGCATGAATACTTCATAAATTATAGATACGTTGGAGACGTATTGATGAGGACCATCCTAGGCAAGTAAGATTGTATAGTTGCAACCAAACAGTAAGCTTCATTTATAAACATCATGACAAGGCGAGAAGCACGTTTCATATTGAGATGCAACAACATCAACTTGAGAAATCCATCATAACGAGCATTCATGGAACGCACATACTATTGTGCCATGTTGACGATCAGGTGAACGCATATACTTTGGGTTCCATATTATTTGTTTTAAGGGTGGCCGAGCTGCTACTATCATTACTATTATGCAGGCATGTGGATGATGATCTACACAAACCAAAGGTGAAGATGAGAAGGAACTCAGGAGCCCAGCTATTGTTCACATTGAATATTGTTGGTCAATATCCATGCTTCGCTCAAGAGGGACAAGAGTCGAGGATGACTCCTTTTGAAGAGGGGGAGGATGATGAGGACATCCCAGGTTCATCTCGTTTGTCATTTTCTCCTCATCATAAATCTCAGCTATCAAATGAAGCTTCTACAAAGAAGACCTATTTGAGTCCCATGACAAGGAGTCGTGCCAAACAAATAGAACAAGAGGTGAATGCGCTCCTAGCTGATCATACTTCAACTATCCATGAGAACTTTATACTGCCTAAATCATCTATGCTGATTTTACTCAGGTACAATGTTGAGGACAACCAACAACTTTCAGCAAGTTCAGCTCGTGAAGAAACAAGTTCTGAAGCCCATACAACAAGTTTGAAGAGAACAAGTTTCAACTCTGATGTAAACCATGTTTTGGTGACAAGGGCAACTAATTACACCTCAAGGAAGAATAGCAAGCCATCTCAACAATCTATTGTTTCATGCACAGTTCCAGAATTCGTCCCAGAACGTGCTGCATCATGCAACACAAATATATGAGGTTCCAGCACGTGTGAGAGTACAATTTGGACAGCATATGAAGTCTAATTTCAGGAAAATCAAACGGTGCATCATTTGGAGTCCTGAGTCAAAGGATATGAGAGTTCCAATGCAAGCTGTCCAGAGCATTAATTGCTGCGCGAGGCTCCATGTGTTTGCTCCCTTGACCAGTTGGTTACCACGAATTTGAGCCTCTCTTTTGGACTGGTTTCACACCTAAACTAGGAGGGCTGTTCCTAGTATAAATACCCCTTCCCCCACTTCAGCCACAACTCTTTGGCAATTTGATTTCAGCATAGGTTAGCTAAGTGCAACCAGAATCTTGTTTGAGAGTTCACTTCCTCCTTAGCTCTTGTAATCTTGCCTTGTGAGAGGGTAAACTCACTTTGTGATTTTACAACAGTAGCCGTTGAGGCGGCGACCAGTTCGTGCTTCCAACTTCGTGCGTGGTTGCGTGGATTGGAATCCTAAGAGTGTGGTTGGGCGAATACTTGTTGCTGGTTGTTGCATATGCAGTAGCTAGCTTCGGTCTCGTCAGGTTGCACTAGTTATCCATTACCCGACAGCGTTGTTGGCTGGGATCGAGGGTTTCCTTCGTACCCTTCAGGTGGCGTTGATTCGTTCCTCAAGCAGATCCTCCGTGAAGATCGGGCAACCCCGTATCATCTTGGCATCAGAACTTCGGTTGACACGGTAGGATCTTTTATCCCTAGTTTAGTTCATGTTCTTGTTCATCCTAAAGTCCAGAAAATAGCCCCACAAAAAAATACCTTTACCTAGCCTTTTGCAGCCCTTAATCTGTTATTTGGTGAGTTTTATCAAGTTCTTGTCCACTAGATCTTTGTTTTTAGTTGCTGAGTTTTCCCCCCCATCCAATCTTGTGTGTTTGTGTTCATTTTCGTGCTCAGATTTCAGATCTGCATCCTCCACCAAATCGTGTGTATCTTTGTCATCCGGAGTCCGTTTTGGGTGTTTTTGTGCGTTTTGGAAAGCCCACACCGTGTACTTTCCATCTATCCTTGTTAGATCTGATTACCACCGTGTTTTCCAGCCAGAAAAATCAGATCAGTTCGTGTGTGTTTTTTGCCAAAGTTTCAGCTGCATGTTCTTGTTGTTTGAGCTCATCCATTGTAATTTTCGTGGATCCCCCAAAGTGTGTGTTCAGATCCAAGTCCCTTGTTGAAGTTTGTCAAAAAAAAAGAGCAAAAAAAAAAAGATCTGCCCAAAGAAAGAAAGTGTGTGCAAGAAGCAAAAGAGAGAAATTTGGGACTGTTCTTCCATTATATCTTGAGAAATCCTTGTTTGTATTGTGAGCTGAAACTTGTCAAGTGTGCAACATCTTCAATCCTTGCTTTCTAGAAAATCTGATTCCTTGGTATGAGTTGCATGTACCTCACTTATATCTCATTCAGCAACTAAGGGCATTAGAATCTTGTGTGGATGATTACTTGGTTCAACAATATCTAGATTGCAGATTAGTGCATCTTTTGCTACATACATATCCCACCCAAGCTCCACCAAACAGCCCCCGCATGTGCAACCCTAGAATTGTATTCGCTTGATTCATCACTCCTTGTATACCAACCACCGGCACCACGGTTGAGCACGATTCTGCTCTCACTTGGAAGTTACATGAGCTTCGGTTGGTAAGTGAGGTGAGCATGAGTTGTTACCCACATATATGCTTCTAGTACTATAGGGCTTTTGCAAAACTAACCATGGCAGGTCGTGAGTACGTGGAACTTCCTTTCTACGGAAGTGCTGATCCGGAGGAGTACCTTGAATGGGAACAATTCATGGAGTTGGAGTTGAAGAAATTTCCAGAAACAAAACAAGTGCTTCGAGCAACCATGGAGTTTGAAGAGTATGCTTGTAAGTGGTGGAAGCACCACCGCAAAAGGAGGTTTATAAGAACATGGGTCGAGTTGAAGGAGATCATGAGGAAGGAGTTTGTACCAACAAGATATGAAGACTATTTGTTGCGTCACATGAAGAGCATTAAGCAAGGTCTCAGATCTATCCAAGCCTATTATGATGAGCTGAAGGTAGCAATGTATCGTGCCAATGTTATGGATAAATCTGCAGCAAGGGCATATTTTAAAAGCGGTCTGAATCGTGATGTGGCTGCTACAGTTCGTTTGAAATATGATGGTAGTATGCAGGACCTTGTGACTTTTGCCATAGATGAAGAAAGGAGAATTCACAAAGAACGTGCACGTCCATTCAACATGAGTATTCAATTTCGTTCAAGAACCAGTCGTGTGAAGAGGCTAAGCTATGCGGAGAACAAGATGGACAATTGGTCGTTCACTACAAGTAAGAAGACTTGTGATGAGAAAAAGGTGCTTGCAACACGAGAAAAGAGCCTCACAATTGGTCAAAATTCTGTAGCAACAAATACACATCAAATCCCAAGTGAGAATGAGAGCCACATAGCCAAAAAGAGTGAGAGTGATATTACAAAAAGTGAGCTGTGTGATTCCACGCAAAGTGAGATTGAGAGTCCCACAAATGAGAGTTCGAGAGATACACCAAAGGAAAAGAGAGTATTAGCTGATACAAAATGTGAGGATTCTGAAACTAACATAAACATTTCTATTCCTTGCATTATCTCTCGCAATGTACAGGTTTGCTTTGAAGAAAGGGAGTCTGGTGCTGATACACTTTCCCACCACATTGAGGAACATGAAGAGAAGCAAACCAGAGTTGATGATTCACCATGTGCTCAGGAGGAACAACAGCTTGATGAAGAAAAGAAAGATGGTATTGAAGCGAGATTGCAGCAAGAGCAAGAGAATGATTGTAAGTATAACCCTGCTGCAACAACGCCTCCTATGATTGCTTGTTCTACCATGCATGAACCATTGGATCACATGATTGCCTATCATTTTGATAGTGTGAAATTAGTAAGGCATGACAAAATGCTTGATAAAATATCTCATGTTCATGCTTTATATTGTGCCACGCTTGCTAAATCTATTGAATTGAGTTATCCTGTCATGAACATTTCTGAAATCACACATTCATACTCTCTCTATGAAACCTACACCTACTGTTTTAAGTTTAATTTGATTGGAGATTATGGTGTTAGCGGGAAGTTTGTTGTGGACAAAATATGCATTGCTTGCAATAGACTTGCAGAACTGAATGCTAATCAATTGGGCAACCATTCTCATGTGAAACAGTTTGTGTCATGTGAAAAGAAACTGTATGCTTGTGGTGAATGTGTCACTGATTTGTTGGTCCCCATAAGTTCATGTTTTGCATGCACTAAACTTCTCAGATCTCGAGTTGATGAATGGTTGATACTAAAAATTTGTTCACCGCATTTGCACGGGTTTACTATGCGAAAATATGAACTATCATATGAGATAATCTTGCTTGTGAAATATGTTCTGTTGGACATACATACTTCTGATTTTGGCTTTGAAATGATAACAACATGCTTTTCTAGGAGTAGGAATGATGTGAATGATTCTGCTATGTCCCTAACTTATATTTGCAAAACAAGCAACAATTTTTACAAACCCAGAACTTACGTTGACCCAATGAGAAATATGGTTTTCTGCTATAAAGATAACTTTTCTGAAATTTGGAATGCGCAAAATCTTGGTAACAACAAAATGTGTGACGTCTTCATATACCATGCATACACGTTGTTTGTTTCTTTTAGTGGTGCTACAGGTTATCAAAAACCGAGGACGTTTTTTCTTGAAGGAAGGGAGGATGATGAGGACCATCCTAGGCAAGTAAGATTGTATAGTTGCAACCAAACAGTAAGCTTCATTTATAAACATCATGACAAGGCGAGAAGCACGTTTCATATTGAGATGCAACAACATCAACTTGAGAAATCCATCATAACGAGCATTCATGGAACGCACATACTATTGTGCCATGTTGACGATCAGGTGAACGCATATACTTTGGGTTCCATATTATTTGTTTTAAGGGTGGCCGAGCTGCTACTATCATTACTATTATGCAGGCATGTGGATGATGATCTACACAAACCAAAGGTGAAGATGAGAAGGAACTCAGGAGCCCAGCTATTGTTCACATTGAATATTGTTGGTCAATATCCATGCTTCGCTCAAGAGGGACAAGAGTCGAGGATGACTCCTTTTGAAGAGGGGGAGGATGATGAGGACATCCCAGGTTCATCTCGTTTGTCATTTTCTCCTCATCATAAATCTCAGCTATCAAATGAAGCTTCTACAAAGAAGACCTATTTGAGTCCCATGACAAGGAGTCGTGCCAAACAAATAGAACAAGAGGTGAATGCGCTCCTAGCTGATCATACTTCAACTATCCATGAGAACTTTATACTGCCTAAATCATCTATGCTGATTTTACTCAGGTACAATGTTGAGGACAACCAACAACTTTCAGCAAGTTCAGCTCGTGAAGAAACAAGTTCTGAAGCCCATACAACAAGTTTGAAGAGAACAAGTTTCAACTCTGATGTAAACCATGTTTTGGTGACAAGGGCAACTAATTACACCTCAAGGAAGAATAGCAAGCCATCTCAACAATCTATTGTTTCATGCACAGTTCCAGAATTCGTCCCAGAACGTGCTGCATCATGCAACACAAATATATGAGGTTCCAGCACGTGTGAGAGTACAAATTGGACAGCATATGAAGTCTACTTTCAGGAAAATCAAACGGTGCATCATTTGGAGTCCTGAGTCAAAGGATATGAGAGTTCCAATGCAAGCTGTCCAGAGCATTAATTGCTGCGCGAGGCTGCATGTGTTTGCTCCCTTGACCAGTTGGTTACCACGAATTTGAGCCTCTCTTTTGGACTGGTTTCACACCTAAACTAGGAGGGCTGTTCCTAGTATAAATACCCCTTCCCCCACTTCAGCCACAACTCTTTGGCAATTTGATTTCAGCATAGGTTAGCTAAGTGCAACCAGAATCTTGTTTGAGAGTTCACTTCCTCCTTAGCTCTTGTAATCTTGCCTTGTGAGAGGGTAAACTCACTTTGTGATTTTACAACAGTAGCCGTTGAGGCGGCGACCAGTTCGTGCTTCCAACTTCGTGCGTGGTTGCGTGGATTGGAATCCTAAGAGTGTGGTTGGGCGAATACTTGTTGCTGGTTGTTGCATATGCAGTAGCTAGCTTCGGTCTCGTCAGGTTGCACTAGTTATCCATTACCCGACAGCGTTGTTGGCTGGGATCGAGGGTTTCCTTCGTACCCTTCAGGTGGCGTTGATTCGTTCCTCAAGCAGATCCTCCGTGAAGATCGGGCAACCCCGTATCACGTATCATCAGCTGGTCAGTGGGGGGGGGGTTAGTGGCTAATGGCCCTGGCCCACCTGGCAGTGAGCCGCCCGACGGTCAGGCGCGCACGCGCCTGCGACGAGGCCAGACGCGGCGTCAGTGGCCGGAATCTCGCCGGAAACGTGTTTCTCGCGTCGGGAGTCGGCGCCGAGGGCCTCTACGCGATGCGGGAGCTCGCGCGGTTCGAGTGGTGGCCGCGGGGTGGCCGGAGGTGCGCCGTGGCGGAGTCGACGACGAGTAGAGCGGCGGTGCATAGCAGCAGTAGAGGGGGGCGAGCGTGGGGCTGGTGCGGTCGGGCGCGGCATCGCGCGGGCGTGGGACGCGCGTGGGCAAGCGCGCGCAGGTAGCAGCTGCAGCCGCAGAGCAGCGGAGGCAGCGGCGGGCGGGCGGAGCGAGCTGCTGGCGAGCAGCAGTTGCAGCAGCAAGCAGAGCAGTAGTGGCTGAGCACGCGTGCGAGGGGAGCAGGAGGGTGCAGCGAGGAGCGGCGGCAGGTGAGCGCAGGCAGGGACGAGCGCGTGCGGGAGTGCGGCCACGGGTGCAGCCCGACCGCGGCGAGCGCGGAGGACCGAGAAGGAGGGCGGCGTTGTAGCGGGGAGAGAGGGGGGAAATGGCCGGGGCCTCACCGGCGTTGATGAGAGGAGAGGGTGGCGAGACTCGGTGGAGCTGTTGGGGCAACGACACGGCGACGAGGAAGTGGCGACGGGGCGGCGCCCTCGGGCGAGCTTGAGTTCGAGCTCGGGGGAAAATAGAACGGGGGTGCGAGGAGGGGGGAGCGAGCTAGGGTTTGCGGGGAGGGGGCCGCCGGACTTATAGGGGGGTGAGGGTCGTCGGGGGGGGGTGGATGGGTGCCAAGGCAACGCTAATGCGGAGCATCCTACGGACATCACCATGACAAGAGTCCGTTTGGCAAGTGACACGTGCCACAACTACTTCACATACATAAAGGTGAATTATCTCCTTTACATGTGTTCACTTGACCCCTTAGAGGATGGTATACTACTTGACATTCCTCTCGTGTGCATGCATAGGTATTGTCGAAGCTTCATGGAGGACGAGGAGGAGTGCGAGCGCAAGTGTACACCTACACCAACCGCGAGGGAAGCGTGGAAGCGAAGACGGAAGAAGGCGGAGATGAGGAGTCTACAGCAGCCGGACGTCCGACAGTTTCCGGACGTCCGACGTCTTCCGGACGACCGACGCCTGGAGTCCAGCCCAGCCAGAGGACGGATAGAGCTCTACAGCAGCCGGACGACCGACGCTGCCCGGACGTCCGACACATCCCAGACTTCGGACGTCCAAGCCTCTCCGGAAATCCGGACCCAAGATACCCGCGCCGAAATCTCGGATTTCCGAAGCCTCCGGACGACCGAGCCTCAGACGACCGACGCCCTCCGGATGTCCGGTCCTTCGCGAGCCGTCGGACGTCCGACAACCTCCGGACGTCCGGCACCGCCTGTGCGCAGTCGTGGGCCTTTGGCCTTGTATCTCTCTCTCACTTACCCCTTCGTGGCTAATACTATATATACTCTTCCCCTACCTCCTTCCTGGGGTTAGCAAAGTGATAGCTCATTTTTAGATGAGCTTTGCTCCTTCCTCTACTTCTCTCATGGAGACCGAGGCCTCCACCGGAGAAGATCCCTAAAGGATGTCAAGGCCCCTTCAAGGGAAGATCCGTCTACGGATTCAAGGCCCATCTCTCCTAGAGATTTGGATGAACTACCCATGTATCTTTATTTCCGTTGTTGTTCTTGGATCTTGATGCACCTCTTGTATTGCTTGTGATTTGAGGAGTACTTGGTGTGGATCTTGTCCAATAGAGTGTTTTCCCTTTGATTCTCTCCACGTTTTCCCCTCGTGTTCTTCGTGTTCATCGTGTTCTTCCTCAAATCCACCTCCAATTCGTGAAGATCGGGCCACCCTCGGGTTCGCCTCGTATCATATTGGTATCAAGAGCCACGTTGCCACGAATTTGGAGCCCTACCCCCCACTTTTCTTGCATTAGTTCGTGTTTTTCTTCCCAATTTCGAAAATACCCCCACAAAAATAGCCCCAAAAATTTTCTTGTGATTTGTTGTTTTAGTGAGTTTTTGTTGATTTTGATCCGTGGATCTAGTGTTTGGCAAGTGGATCTACTTCCCTTGGCGTTCCCTAGCCCCAATTTTTCCTTTTCCCATTCAATTTCGAGCCCAAAATCATCAATTTCAGCCCAAAATCGTGTCCCGGATCTCAGATCTCGAGCTGACCAAGACCCCTCGGACGTCCGGACCCCTCCGAAGCCTCAGACGTCGGACAGCCTCCGGACGTCCGGAACCCCTAAACAGACCCGAAATCTCGGATTTCCAGCCCATTCGGACGTCCGACCCCCGGATGTCCGTCACTTCTCGGACGTCCGTAACCTGTAGAAACTGACTCGGCTGGAATATTGTTCCGGCCATAACTAATTCATCCGAACTCCGATTTGGGTGTTTTTTAGCTCGTTTTGTAGCTATTGACGTCCACCATCCCACAAAATTAGTTCCACCATCATTTGACACCATCATATGTTTCAAATTTTCGCAAGTTTGCCTAGGCCATCCACCATATCATCCGCAATACTACCATAGCATTCTGCAACCTAACCCATTTTGGTTCCCTTTGCTTTTGTGGTTGCTTGAGTTGTGATTTGAGTCTCCTAAGGTGTTTCGGCTACTTAGGGACGGTTACTTCTTTTTCAACCACCGGTGACTTGTATCGGTCCATCATCTACACCGACCACCGACGTTCGATATCGACGACGACCATCCATCCTTTGAGACCATCTTCAATCGGAAGCAAGGCCGGTTACTCCCGACTTTGTGAAAGGTTAAGTGTGACGAAGGTACCCATTCCGTCACATCATTTTCCTTCCTTGACATTACATCTTGATAGCCCCACCATCTTTGTGATTACCTTCATACCTATTGAGACTAGCTATCCGAATATAGCCGGGCTTCGCGAAAACTTGTGCACCTTAGTGATACCATATCATATTGTTGCATCATTGGAAATATCATATAGTGCAATTGCTTGCTCCCGTGCATATCTTGTGATACTTGTCTCATATATTTGGTTGAGGCTCAATAAGAATAGTGGAAAGGAAGAGTCAAAAAAATATATCTTTTAAGCAAGAAAGAAAGATCAAAACCTTAGAAGCATAGAGTTGAGCTTGAAAAGATATACTTGTGCATGAGGATACATGGAATAGGAAACGTTTTGCTTGCATGAATAGGATTGGTGCCAAGTGGTGAATCGTGCCCAAACGTGCAATCAAGCTAGCGTCTCTCCTTGTGTTTGTGCAACAAGAGCTTAGTCTTCGTTAGGCAATTTGTATTGTTCATCCCTATAGTTGCACAAGCCCCATTATCCCACCGCGTGTGTTTCTTTATTACCCTCCTCTATATTGTGATCGCTTGCTTCGCATTTTGAGTCCGTTGGATTGATTTCAACATTTGCAATATCTTGGACTTCATTTTGCTTGATATTTTGTGCCACTAACCCCACCGAGCTCCACTATAAGCCATTTGTGTAGGTTGTGAGAATTGGACAAGGTTTTTCACCAAGTGCACTCTTTTCCGTGCATACACTGTGATCTTTTAAGATCCATCTAAAACTTCGGAAAGAGGTAACTTTGGTATGCTCATTCCATCTCGTTCTCACGCCTTCTCGAGTGCTTCCATGGATAGGGACGGCACATCTCCTTCGGTCTACAACAACAATGATGATTTCGATGCCATGAAGAAAACCATCGACGCCAAGATGGATGCTCATTTGGAGGAGCTCAAGGCCCTCATCAAGAACCGCACGAGACATTCATCATCTTCGAGAAGATGCTCAAGTGCACATGCTTACGAGCTACCATCTCCGGCAAGATCTAACCGGCATCGACACCATCAACGACATGAAGAAATAACGACGCCAACATCAAGGCGTCCAACAAAGAACAAGTGTGAAGGTCATGAGCTCGACACCAACCATCGCTTGATGACTTCACCACCTACCAAGGCATTTTCGCCTTTGGATATGCGGCATCTTCGCCGACAAGCACTTCAACAGAAGCTCTCCAAGCTCAAGTCCGTGACTTCCACGAGCTACTACGACCTTGACATCGACCACGAGATTCCTTTCTATGGGAGTCAAGACCCCGAGGAGTATCTCGCTTAGGAGCGCAAGATGGACAGCTACCTCAAGCTACTTCAAGTCCCTCCCGAAGATCAAGTGAAGTGTGCCACAAAAAACTTCCATGACTACGTGTCGACATGGTGGCTTCACAAATCTTCGACGAGCTTCGACATGAGTTGGTCCAAGTCGAAGAAAGCGTTGCGGCGAGAGTTTGTGCCTTCTACATACACGGAATATCTTCAACGCCAATTGGAGAACACCAAACAAGGATCCAACTCCCTCGATGAGTACTTCATGAAGATGAAGAAAGCCTTGCGACGAGCCAGTGTGGACGACCCCATTTGGATGAAGTTCCACTTCATGATGGGATTGAACAACGACATCGCCAAGACTATCTTCCACAACAACCACGAGTCTCTCGAACGCCTCTACATTGGTGCTCTCACGGCGGAACATGAACTCAAGGCCAAGGTTACTCGACCCCGAGAACACTTCGCGACGACCAAGCTCCACGACGACGGGCATGAGGATGGTACCACCAAGATGTCCAAGCCCGACGAGCTCCAAGACGACGCTCCCAAGTTCGACTTCACCGCCATCCCTCTTTGTGGCATTAACGATGCCGAGTCTACCACGACTCTTTTTGAAGACGGCGCGGCGACGACCATGACTACGGAGCCACTCAAGGAACATGCTTTGGAGGCGAGCGACAAGGTGGCGAGCAAGGATGACGTTTCCATCTTTGGAGGCGAGAGTGATGATGTGCCATCTTCGGCCTTCATCCACGGCGACGGTGACGAGTTGGTTGAGCATGGGATTTTCCCTTCGACCACGGCGGCGTTTGGAGACGAGTTGAGAGACTTATGCCACCATATTGAGAGTGAGAGTGACTTCACCACTAGCTCCATATATGATGAGTTGCCTCAATTCCCATGTGAGGAGAGCCACAAACCCCACCACTTGAGTGAGATGAGTGACTCCACCATATGTGAGTTTGAGTGCACCTACTTTGAGGGAGTGTGTGAGCCACCACATAGAGAGAGTGAGGTAGTTGAGAGGGCATGTGAGGCCATTTCGATTTCTAACAACTTAACCTCTACCTCTATTGTGTCTTCTCATTTGGTGCTAGGTCCTATATACGATGAAGCGCCAATCCTTGACGACTTCGTCCTTCCTTTGGACAAGACGATGGCCATGGTGGAATATGACGTACCCCCCACATGGTTCCATCACAATGACGATGACCACGAGTTTCCTTCCCACATCACCTACATCTCATGAGCGGAGCTCTAAAGGTAACATAGGTGATGGTTCTTCGCTTGTCCAACTAGTGGACTATCTTGAGATTGATTGCTTGCATGATGATGATCATCCTATTCCCATGCTTCATGATTATGCGACTACCTCATGTGATGAATTGGCCATTTATGATGAGTTTGACGATTCTCATATGGAGTCTATTAGTTATGATGCCATGTTGCATAGGATACATTATGAGAATTCTATAGGTCACATCATGTTTGACAATCCACTTGACTTGTCATATGCTATGCATGAGATCACCCATATTGCATGTTCGCAATCTCATCGTAGTAACTATGCATATGCCATTCAAATAAACCCAATTTGCACATATGGCATAGATGACAAACCCATAGTTATTGGCATTTTTTTTCTTGTGATGATATTGCCATGCTCCCTTTAGATCATTTGCGCAATAATTCTCATATGCCATGCCATGACCACCATGCTTTGGATATGCATTGTTTTGGATGTTGTCCATATTCTCCATACTATGCTTTCGCTATTGCACATGAGGAAACCCCTATAGTTTCCTCATACACATTCGGAGATTTTGATCCATCCTACACTTTGCATGATCCCCACTATTGTGTGCACACTATGCTTGCCATTGACATGAATGATATGCTTGTGCCACATACTTGCTACAATTTGCGTCCCAATCATGTTGAGCATAATAACTATCATTGCATGATGGATGACGTATTCATATGCCATGCCTCAAATTTCTTTGAGCATTGTTTTTCTTGTGCTAACTCACACGTGCACATACACATCATGATGGATGATGTGTACATTTACCACGCACACACTTTGTTTCGTGTGTATCCTTGTTGTGTAGGTACTCACGGATACTCGTCAACCTGATAATCCAATGAGTTGACGAAAAGAGCTCTTGAGAGCACCGATGCTTTGGGATTCACCGGAATGTGTCTCCAACCATTCCCCTCGCGCAAGGACTTCGCGCATTTCTTCTACATGGCCCTCACATGGTTATGGGTTATTGTCCATTATATATCCTTTGCCCATATTGCCATGTTCACTTTGCATGATATGCTCATTTCTATGCCCTTTCCATGCATTTGTGACCCATGCTTTGCACTACACATGACCCATGGTTCTTGTATCTATATGTGTATTTGCAAGCTTGGTGGAGATATTAGTTGCTATTGTCATGTTTGCTTTGTGCCCCATGCCTATGAAGATACATTGATCATGTTTTGTGTTCGTACTCGCGATATGTCATGTGCATTATTGATGTCCACTATTTGCTCACATGACATGATTGCAAAGATTTCCTCTAGTATATTGCATCTTCGCACTACTAGTTTGCATGACATGATCACTTTGCTTGCTTGTGTTGCATCACGGATGTACTCCTTTTATGCGGTTGATGACAACCATTGCCATGCTTCGCACATGATTGATATTGCTTGTTGTCATATGTCTCCATTTGTTGCCTCTCTCATGCTCAATGCTTTGCCATGTATTGAGTGCAACCATGCTATTAATTTTGCTAATGAGATTGCCCCCATAGCTTTCTCTCATATTGTTGGAGCTTTTGACATCTTTCATGTGAAGCATGCGTGCCTTCCCTACTTGCACCATATGCCTAGTGCCATGAATATCGACATTGTTGCATCATATTATTCATGCACTCGTGATTCTAATGGTCATGTGCAAGAGGAGAGAACCATCATGATGGATGATGTGTTTGTCTACCATGCACATACATTGTTTCCTTTGTTGTGTGTATGTGTAGGATACTTCGGCTACATGTCAACTTCCACTTCACATGAGTTGATGATTCGAGCTCTTGAGAGCGAGCCATGCTACACCGACGTGATTCTACATCGCACTTGCTTGCGCATCGGCATTGGGACGGACGCACAAGGTCACGCTTTTGAGGTGACATCCTTCTAGAGCATGGATATTGTGCTCATTGATACGTCTCCAGCGTATCTATAATTTATGAAGTATTCATGCCATGTTTACAATATTTTTTTATGATTTTGGTATGATTTGATTAAAACTAACCCGGACTGACGCTGTTTTCAGCAGAACTACCGTGGTGTTGTTTTTGTGCAGAAATAAAAGTTCTCGGAATGGGCTGAAAATTTATGGAGAATATTTTTGGAAAATATAAAAAATACTGGAGTGAAAAGATACCGGAGAGGAAGCCCGAGGCAGCCACAAGGGTGGGGGGGCGCCCCCCACCCCCTAGGGCGTGCCCCCCTGGCTTGTCACCTCCTCGGGAACCTTCTGGACGTGGGACCAACGCCAAATACTCCTATAAATACCCAAGTCCCCGTAAAGAACCCTAGATCAGAAGTTCCGCCGCCGCAAGTCTCTGTAGCCACGAAAAATCAATCTTGGCCCTCTCCGGCACCCTGCCGGAGGGGGTCACCATCACCGGAGACCATGGAGGAGGAAGACGGAGGGGCCATCATCACCATGGAGGCCAAGGACCAGAGGGAGAACCTCTCCCCACTTAGGGGGGAGGCCATGGAGGAGGAAGCACAAGGGGGAGACCCTCTTCCCCTCTCTCTCGGTGGCGCCGGAGTGCCATCGGGGGAACCATCGCCGCGGTGATCGTCTTCATCAACATCACCTTCTTCATCACCGTCCTCATATCTTTTCAGCGGTCCACTCTCCCGCATCCCGTTGTAATCCCCTACTTGAACATGGTGTTTATGCCACATATCATGATCCAATGATGTGTTGCCATCCTATGATGTTTTGAGTAGATTTCTTTTATCTTATGGGTTGATTGATGATCTAGATTGGTTTGAGTTGTATGTTTATTTTGGTGCTATCCTATGGTGCCTTCCGTGCCGCGCACACGTGAAGGATTTCATGATTCGCTTATAGTGGGTTGCTAGAGTGACAGAAGCTTAAACCCGAGTAAGGGGGTTGTTGCGTATGGGATAAAGGGGACTTGATGCTTTAATGCTATGGTTGGGTTTTACCTTAATGATCTTTAGTAGTTGCGGATGCTTGCTAGAGTTCCAATCATAAGTGCATATGATCCAAGTAGAGAAAGTATGTTAGCTTATGCCTCTCCCTCATATAAAATTGCAATAATGATTACCGATCTTGTTAACAATTGCCTAGGACAATTCCGCACACCGACCCTTCATTATTCCACACTCGCTATTTGTAATATATTGTAATATATTCTAACTTTATGATAACAACACCTATTTTTATATTTTAGTTCTCCGATATCATGCAAAGCTATTCTCTTCATACCCACAACGTAGTTTTATTTCTCTTTTCTAGTTGGAAGCAAACGTTCGGCGTACGTAGAGTCGTATCAGTGGCAGTTAGGACTTGAGAGAATATTGATCTTACCTTTAGCTCCTTGTGGGTTCGACACTCCATACTTATCACTTCCACCTTTGGAAATTACTACGATGATTCCTTGCACTTGGGGATTATCAAGCTCTTTTCTGGCGCCGTTGCCAGGGAGCAATAGCGTGGGGTTGATATTCTCGTGTGTGCTTGTTTGCTTTCTTCACTAAGTAGATTTTGTTTTCCCTTTTTGCTTTCTTTAGTTGTGGGTGAAACAAACAAAAAAATTAAATAATGAAAATACAAAAAGAATTACTTACCTCTTATGCCTAAGAATTTTTTCAAAAAGAGAAGTGATTGGGAGGTTGTGCATTGGAGAAGTGAGGGTCGACCTTGAACACTTGTGTTCATGCTCATGGAAACAATGTATAATTTTTCATGGAAGCTTCTCAAAAATAATTATCTCCTTGTATATATCCATTGTAATATAAAAATAATGTGCCAAGATTTGCTTTTAGGATGATTAGATTGCTTGTTTGCTTTGTGCGGTGCAAAAAACAGAAACTTTGACTGTAGTGCATGAATTTACATTTCTTACTGGAACGTCAAAAGTTTCTGAATTTTTACACAGTACTTCTATACAAATTGTTTAATTTGTCCTAAATTTTCAGAATTGTTTGAGTTACAGAAGTATACGAAGTTTCCAGATTGCTACAGACTGTCCTGTTTTTGACAGATTTGGTTTTCAATGCATTGTTCTCTTATTTTGATGAATCTATGGGTAGTATCGGGGGGTATGAACCATGGTGAAGTTGTACTACAGTAGATATAATGCTAATATGAATTTGGAATGAGTTCACAACAGTACTTAAAGTAGTATTTTGCTTTATTATAGTAACGGATCTCACGAGGGTTTTGCTAAGTTTTGTGTGAATGAAGTGTTCGAAGATCGAGGAGGTATCGATATAAGAAGAATACGGAGAGACAAGAGTTCAAGATTGGGGATGCCCAAGGCACCCCAAGTAAATATTTCAAGGAGACTCAAGCATCTAAGCTTGGGGATGCCCCGGAAGGCATCCCATCTTTATTCTTCAACAATTATCGGTATACCTCGGTTTTTGTTTTGTTCACATGATATGCGTCTTTAGTGTTTTTCTTTTCCTTTTATGCACCCTTCTAGTATGAGATAGTCCTTCATTGATTTATAGAATGCTTCATGCGCTTCACTTAAATCTTTTGAGTATGGCTTTATAGAATGCTTCGTGTGCTTCACTTATATGTTTTGAGCTTGGATATTGGTTAATCTATATTAATTGTAGAATGCTCTATGAACTTCACTTATAACTTTTAGAGTATGAATAAAATTATCATCGGAATTAGGCTTGGAAGAGTATCATTAAAATGTCATGCCTAGCTAAAAAGGCATTAAAGAAAAGCACTTGTTGGGAGACAACCCAACATTTACCCCTACTGTTTTTGTGTGTTATCATAATTATGCTACTGTAGTAACTATGTTTTATATGTTTTCTTTCAATAAAGTGCCAAGTAATGCCTTTGGGATGATGTGGTTGATAGTTGACTTGATTCTGTGCAAAAACAGAAACCTTGGTACCCAGTCCAGAATTTTTATAAATTCACCAGAGAGTCAAAAGCTTCTGAATTTTTTACACATGATTGATATACAAATTTCCTAGGTTGTCCTATTTTTTCAGAAGTTTTTGGGGCTGCAGAAGTATGGTCATTGTTCAGATCATTACAGACTGTTTTGTTTTTGACAGAATCTGCCTTGTTTGCATAGTTTGCTTGTTTTAGCATTCCATGGCTTATATTAAGTGATATAAATTGTGGAAATGATAAGTTAAAGTAGACATTATGCGAGAACAATTATGGATCTTGTATTTGACAATACCAAAGTGGATGATTTGCTCTTTATCATACTAACCCATCTCACGAAGTTCCGTTAAGTTTTGTGTGATTGAAGTTTTCAAGTTTTGGGTGAGATATCGATATGAGGAGAATAAGGAGTGGCAAGACCCTAAGCTTGGGGATGCCCAAGGCACCCCAAGGTAATATTCATGGAAGATCCAAGCAACTAAGCTTGGGGATGCCCCGGAAGGCATCCCCTCTTTCGTCTTCAACATTATCGGTAACCTCACTTGGAGCTATATTTTTATTTGTCACATAATATGAGTTTTTCTTGGAGCGTCATTTTATTTTCTTGTTATCTGTTAGGTGTCATTTATAATCTTGTTTTTCAATAAAAAAGTTCAATGAATTGCTTTAGGATGCTTGCATTCCATGTTTGATGTGTGCTGTGTAAAAACAGAAACTTTTGCTGTAGTGTTTGAATTTTCATATTTTACTGGAACGTGGAAAGTTTCTGAGATTTTTACACAGTATTTTCATATAAATTATTTAGCATGTCCTAAATTTTCATAATTTTTTGAGGTACAGAAGTACACTGTTTTCATAAATTTCTACAGACTGTTCTGTTTGGACAGATTGTTGTCGTAGTTTCGTTATCTATTTATCCTATAGTTTCCATAACCAATATTGGTAGATATAAATTGTGGAGATGATAGTAAAAGGTAGATGATGTTTGAAATTATTAGGCAACTTGTCTTGGCAGTACATAAAGAGTTGATTTACTATTATGTGTACTAACCTATCTCACGAGTTCTTTTCGAGTTTTGTGTGGATGAAGTTTTTGAGAATAGGTGAAACCATGATATGAGAGGATTGAACGAGATACAAAAGCTCAAGCTTGGGGATGCCCAAGGCACCCCAAGTAAATATTTCAAGAAGTCTCAAGCATCTAAGCTTGGGGATGCTACGCATCCCACCTCTCTTCATCAACAATTATCGGTTAGCCTATGTTGAGCCTACATTTTTATTCGTTCACATGATGTGTGCTATCCTTGGAATGCCATTTTATTTTGTTTGCTGTTTCAATAAAATCATTGGATCTGAAATTTTGAATAAGAGAGAGTCCTCACATGGCTATTTAACTAATTGACTACGCATTGATCTTCACTTTCACTCTCGTGCTTCACTTATATCCTATGAGTAAATGGTTGAATGAATTGAATATAATAAATCTGAAATTAAATATGCTTCATATACTTATCCCATGGGGAGTAATGACTTCACACATAATAAGTATAGGTGGTAAAATTTATTGAAAGTTAGCAAACACCGCATTGGTCACTTGAACAATTCATGAAAGAATATTGAAGGAAGAGAGATTCCACATATAAATATACTATCTTGGACATCTTCTATGATTGTGAGCTCATTAATTATTTTCAAACTCGAACAAATTAGTTGAAATTGGACAAGGCAGACAACTTAATGAGTTATGTTTGGGTATATTTGTATAGAAGTTATATTGTTATGGATCCTCCAACATGTGGTGCTTGTTTCCATCTCATACTAGCCAAAACTTCCGCACCAAGTAGAAATACTACTTGTGCATCCAAACACCCTTAAACCAGTTTTGCCATGAGAGTCCACTATACCTACCTATGGATTGAGTAAGATCCTTCAAGTAAGTTTTCATCGTTGCAAAAAAAGCAATAAAAATAGCTCCTAAATATGTATGATCTTTTATTGTAAGGGAAAATAAGCGTTGTATGAACTTGTGATGGTAAAGAAATAAAAGCGACGGACTGCATAATAAAGGTTGCTATCGCAAAGGGCAATACAACGTGACGTTCCTTTGCATTAAGGGTTTGCACATCCAAAAACAAAAAAGGCGCATGACAACCTCTGCTTCCCTCTGCGAAGGGCCTATCTCTTACTTTCTAGTACTTACCTTTATGCAAGAGTCATGGTGATCTTCACCACTTCCTATATTTTGCCTTTTTCTCTTGGCAAGCGTCATGTGTTGGGGAATGATCTAGACATATATATCCATACAAATATATTTGATTATGAATTATTATTGTTCACAATTATCTATATGATAAATAAGTTGGGAGGCGAAACATTGAGCCCCTATCTTTCTCTGTGTTCGATGGATGCTATTTGTTCTAAAAATATGCTTTGAGTGTCAATAATCATGGAAGACTATATGATAGTTGAGTATGAGGAATTTGCTAAATCAAAGCTCTTACATAGACCCTTCCTGAAAATAAGATGAATTGCAATTGTTCGATGACTAGGAACATGGTTTGTTAGTTTTCAAGAAACTTTCTGGTCTATACTTTAACATGTGAATAGCTTGTTACTTGATCATGAGAAGTTTTATGAGATGAGCTACTATTTATGGTTTATATTGATGATAGAAAAAGTGATTGGAATTAGCATTGATCAAACTTGTGCACTTGCTAGCATTCACACTTCATAAATTATTTCTTTTATCATTTACCTACTCGAGGACGAGCAGGAATTAAGCTTGGGGATGCTAATACGTCTCCAACGTATCTATAATTTATGAAGTATTCATGCCATGTTTACAATAATTTTTTATGATTTTGGTATGATTTGATTAGAACTAACCCGGACTGACGCTGTTTTCAGCAGAACTACCGTGGTGTTGTTTTTGTGCAAAAATAAAGTTCTCAAAATGGGCTGAAAATTTACGGAGAATATGTTTGGAAAATATAAAAAATACTAGAGCGAAAAGATACCGGAGAGGAAGCCCGAGGCAGCCACAAGGGTGGGGGGCGCCCCCCCCCTAGGGCGCGCCCCCTGGCTTGTCACCTCCTCGGGAACCTTCTGGACGTGGGACCAACGCCAAATACTCCTATAAATACCCAAGTCCCCGTAAAGAACCCTAGATCAGAAGTTCCGCCGCCGCAAGTCTCTGTAGCCACGAAAAATCAATCTTGGCCCTCTCCGGCACCCTGCCGGAGGGGGTCACCATCACCGGAGACCATGGAGGAGGAAGACGGAGGGGCCATCATCACCATGGAGGCGAAGGACCAGAGGGAGAACCTCTCCCCACTTAGCGAGGAGGCCATGGAGGAGGAAGCACAAGGGGGAGACCATCTTCCCCTCTCTCTCGGTGGCGCCGGAGTGCCATCGGGGGAACCATCGCCGCGGTGATTGTCTTCATCAACATCACCTTCTTCATCACCGTCCTCATATCTTTTCAGCGGTCCACTCTCCCGCATCCCGCTATAATCCCCTACTTGAACATGGTGCTTTATGCCACATATCATGATCCAATGATGTGTTGCCATCCTATGATGTTTTGAGTAGATTTCTTTTGTCTTATGGGTTGATTGATGATCTAGATTGGTTTGAGTTGTATGTTTATTTTGGTGCTGTCCGATGGTGCCTTTCGTGCCGCGCACACGTGAAGGATTCCCGCTGTAGGGTGTTGCAATACGTTCATGATTCGCTTATAGTGGGTTGCTAGAGTGACAGAAGCTTAAACCCGAGTAAGGGGGTTGTTGCGTATGGGATAAATGGGACTTGATGCTTTAATGCTATGGTTGGGTTTTACCTTAAAGATCTTTAGTAGTTGCGGATGCTTGCTAGAGTTCCAATCATAAGTGCATATGATCCAAGTAGAGAAAGTATGTTAGCTTATGCCTCTCCCTCATATAAAATTGCAATAATGATTACCGATCTTGTTAACAAATTGCCTAGGACAATTCCGCACACCGACCCTTCATTATTCCACACTTGCTATTTGTAATATATTGTAATATATTCTAACTTTATGATAACAACACCTATTTTGATAGTTTAGTTCTCCGATATCATGCAAAGCTATTCTCTTCATACCCACAACGTAGTTTTATTTCTCGTTTCTAGTTGGAAGCAAACGTTCGGCGTACGTAGAGTCGTATCAGTGGCAGTTAGGACTTGAGAGAATATTGATCTTACCTTTAGCTCCTTGTGGGTTCGACACTCCATACTTATCACTTCCACCTTTGGAAATTGCTACGATGATTCCTTGCACTTGGGGATTATCACTCATCCTACTTGTGTTGCTTGTACCATGACATATATGGGTCATCTTGGGCCACTTACTTGCACACATGTTCGAGTTATTGCTTCTCCTCACGATTGCCACATTGCCATGCATCATGACATATATGACTTGTGTGTTGCATCCAACTTGTGGATTGTTTGCTCTTATCATATGCTTGGTTGCAACAATGTCCATTATTCACATTTGCCATGCCACATTGCTTGCTACATCCTTGACTTGCTTGCCTCACACATGATGCCCAATTGCTCTTTATATTGTGTTGAGTGCCACACTACCTTCACTACACCATGTACACATTATGCTTGGATTGCCTTGCACTTTGGATTGCACCATGTGTTTAGACACTTCATATTACTTGGTGTTGTGAATGATTCCTATGCATACCATAGGCCTTTGCTTGATTGCTTACATGCCATGACACTATCCCTTATCACACCATATGTTATGCACGATGACAACACTTGTGCGGTGATTCACCACTTGAATGCTTGGTTTTGCACTAACGCTAACCACATTTGTTTTTCCAAGTGTTTGTCGTGTTTGCTCTTTTTGAAGGAATTACTTGACGGTGCGACATTGGAGAGTGCCCATTTCGAGTTTGATGATGATGAGCGTTTGGTGACCGTCCACTCCTACACGGCGACGCCCTTTCCTTCCCATGGTGATTTGGATTTTGATCCGCGGACGGATATTTCCCAAGGGGAAGGGGATGATGCGGAGCATCCTACGGACATCGCCATGGCAAGAGTCCGTTTGGCAAGTGCCACGTGCCATGACTACTTCACATACATAAAGGTGAATCATCTCCTTTACACGTGTTCACTTGACCCCTTCGAGGATGGTATACTACTTGACATTCCTCTCGTGTGCATGCATAGGTATTGTCGAAGCTTCATGGAGGACGAGGGGGAGTGTGAGCGCAAGTGTACACCTACACCATCCGCGAGGGAAGCGTGGAAGCGAAGACAGAAGAAGGCGGAACTGCGGAGTCTACCGCAGCCGGACGTCCGACAGCTTCCGGACGTTCGACGTCTTCCGGACAACCGACGCCTGGAGTCCAGCCCAGCCAGAGGACGAATAGAGCTCTACAGCGGCCGGACGACCGATGTTGCTCGGACGTCTGACACATCCCAACCTTTGGACGTCCGAGCCTCTCTGGAAATCCGGACCCAAGATACCCGCGCCGAAATCTCGGATTTTCGAAGCCTCCGGACGACCGAGCCTCGGACGACCGACGCCCTCCGGACGTTCGGTCCTTCGCGAGCCGTCGGACGTCCGACAACCTCCGGACGTCCGGCACCGCCTGTGCGCAGTCGTGGGCCTTTGGCCTTGTATCTCTCTCTCTCTCACTTACCCCTTCGTGGCTAATACTATATATACTCTTCCCCTACCTCCTTCCTGGGGTTAGCAAAGTGATAGCTCATTCCTAGATGAGCTTTGCTCCTTCCTCTACTTCTGTCATGGAGACTGAGGCCTCCTCCGGAGAAGATCCCTAGAGGATGTCAAGGCCCCTTCAAGGGAAGATCCGTCTATGGATTCAAGGCCCATCTCTCCTAGAGATTTGGATGAATTACCCATGTATCTTTATTTCCGTTGTTGTTCTTGGATCATGATGCACCTCTTGTATTGCTTGTGATTTGAGGAGTACTTGGTGTGGATGTTGTCCAATAGAGTGTTTTCCCTTTGATTCTCTCCACGTTTTCCCCTCGTGTTCTTCGTGTTCTTCCTCAAATCCACCTCCAATTCGTGAAGATCGGGCCACCCTCGGGTTTTCCCCGTATCAAACGCCTCGTCCATGGCGGCCATCGGTGACCTCCACGTCTCCTCTGTGAACAGAGGAGGAGGAAAGGGGGGCGTTGTGGGCCGGCCCGGTGGACAATTGGGCCACGACCCAGAGGAGGGCAGGGGGCATTTTTTCTGTTTTAGTTTTAGCTTTAGTTATTTTTGTTTTGTAATTGTTTTAATACATAAAGACTTTTGTAAAATATGGAGTTTGGCCCAATAATCATATTGTATTTTTAGACACTGCCTCAAAAAGGTTGAGGACTATTTGAAAAAGTTTGGAATTTTCATAATTCAAAAGGCCTTTAAATATTAGTTTGTGCCTCTGTTTTAATTGTTTTAAGGCCTTTAAATATCCCAATTAATGTTGGCTTCATTTTGACAAATACATAGTGAATATTTGCAACACTAGGGACATTTTAGTTTTCAAGTTGATGAATTTCCTTAATCCACTTATTAATTGAATTTTGAATTTCAAAAGGAATTTGAAATGAGATATGATTCCAAGATTGATCAAGCACTATACAGCAAAAGCATTAGCTTAACCTCAGAGGTTACTGTAGCTTAATTACATGGATCACTGTAGCTGATAATCAGGGGTGCTACAACTCTCCCCCTTCTAAAAGAAATTGTCGTACCGAGAATTAAGAGGTAGAAGGGAGAAGATCGGGGTATTCTGCCCGAAGGTTATCCTCGCGTTCCCAAGTGGCTTCATCTTCAGTATGATTTGACCATTGTACTTTGAAGAACTTGGTAACCTTCTGACGGGTCCGACGTTCAGCTTCTTCAAGAATGTGGATCGGATGCTCTTTATAAGTGAGATCACCATGGTCCGGGTCCTTGAAGCAACGACGAAGTTGCGACACATGGAAGACATCGTGGACATGGGAGAATTTTGGTGGCAGTTCCAATTTGTAAGCCACGTATCCACTTCTTTCGTGAATGCGGAAAGGACCAACGTAGCGAGGATCTAGCTTGATAGAGGCGAGGTTGTCCCTGTCTTTCGATGAGATGGTGGCTATCGTTTTCGGTGGAGTAGACTTTGACGATCTGACTACGAATGTGCAAAGATGTCGCGCCTTAGCAATCGCTAAACCAACTCCGAGAGATTATTGACCATGCCGGAGCACGATCAACCTGACCACGAGGGTCTATTTCCTGCACGCAAACGAAGAACAAGCAAGAAACTGAAATTGCAATCTGGATATTGCGAATATAAGAGGAAAGCTTTATTGATGAAGTGGGCTTCTATGACGTCTTGGTCTGGTAGTGAAACACAAACGAAGGACGCGAAGTTGCAGCTATGGCGAACTTGTAATCTAAACAAAACCCAAGTCTAAACGGCGCCCTAAGGGCTGTATATATGGGGCAATAGAGGGGGATTTCGTGGCCCCTTGGAGGAGGGGTCCGAAACCAGCCCTAACTCAGTTTCCCCACACATACGGACTCTAAAAACAGCTTATAATATGGTATTTCGAAATTACATGGGCCTGGCCCAAAAATAAGTTGACGCAGCAACTATAATAGCCTATGGACGAAATTTATGAAGTGGCATGTTGTATATTTCGTCCAAGCCTCCAAACTCTCCTTATGGTGGCTTCAAAGTGCGAAAATCACCACTTGAAAGTCCATTGTTCCTTCCCGCGCGCGCACCTTCTTCTCCATGCTTGATCCCGCTCCAATGGCCATCCTTCTTGTCCATGCTAGGTCCTTCATTCATAAGTAAAACAAAAGTATCCAATTTAGGTAGCATCATATGTTCATGAACATTAGAAGAATTTCCAAGAAACGAAAGTACCTGATAATTTAGTTGGCGTGCCCGGGCTCTAGTAACTGGTCCAATATGTGTAGCTGGTGGGGATGTGGGTGTAACATTAGTAGGGATGGCCACCAGATCTGACCCGCCGTCGGGGTGCTTCCGTTTTCCGCCATTACCTGGGTTGTTATTTCCAGCTACATTATGTTGCTGACCCTTACCGTTGCCATTCTTCTTACCCTTAGCAAACTTCTCATCATCAGAACCAGGATCTTTCGTGCTATCAGAATCTGCGTATTTAGTGAGAGCCGCCATGAGCTCACCCATGTCCTGGCAAGAACGCTTGAGCCGTCCGAGCTTCTGTTTGAGAGGCAAGAAGTGACAATTCTTCTCCAGAATTAAAACTGCCTGAGCCGCCGTTATATTATCAGATGAGTGGATAATGGCTGAGACCCGCCGGACCCAATGATGGGCCGACTCATCCTCATGCTACACACAATGATCTAAATCAACGATCGTCATGGGCTGCTTGCATGTCCCTTGAAAATTCTTGATGAACCGTGCTTTCAACTCGGCCCAGGAGTTAATGGTATTAGGGGGCAGACCCTTTAACCATGTACGAGCCGGTCCTTCCAACATCATGATGAAGTATTTCGCACAGACGGCATCACTGACATCCAACATCTCCATGGCTAACTCATAACTTTCAATCCAGGCTTCTGGAGGTAGATCAGCTGTGTAATTAGGCACCTTGCATGGACCCTTAAAATCCTTTGGCAGGCGCTCATTCCGTAGAGCCGGTATTAAACATGGCACTCCAACAGCCCTTGAGGTAGCTCCGGCTCCCACCGAAGTTGAAGGGATCATTGGCTCCTGGTAAGCCGCCGCAGCCGCCGCCCCACGTTGAGCCCTGGCATTATCTACAATCGCGTGAGCATTGACAACGGGCGGGTTGCGTCATCGCTCGCTGCTGGAAACCGCCGGCGACTCCATACGTCGGCTATAACTGTGGCTTGGAAGGGGGATTGAGTGCACACGACTTCGACTGTACGTGTACTTCTCCTACTGAGCCACCGCTGTCTGCAAGAGCTCGATGGAGTTCCGTGCTTCCGTAGCGAAGGGCGTCCCCTCGACGAGAGGGAGCGCATTGAGCCTGGCAGCCGCTGCTATCATGTTCTCCACCGGGTTAGAATAATGACCAGGTGATGTCAGAAAACACTGCGGCGGGGTCTGATTCCTACGGGGCGGGTCTGGCTGCCAGGCTGATTTGCCGCCCTATTCCCGGGTACCTCCGTAGCCCGGGTCATGGCCAACGGGGCATTCGATCCTGCCCCTGGGGTGTTGAAGAGATTCCTGGGCTCATACTGTGCTGGTAGGCGGGTCTGATACCTTATCCAAAGAACTGCCTCTGAGGCGTGTTGATCCAGGTTTAAACGAAAAGCTTCCGCCCTCACACGCTCCGACTCAGCATCCATTTGAACCTGCATTGCATTAATATCCTCTTGGGCCTTGGTCATCTGCTCTTTCAGCCTTGCAATCTCTGCATAGCGATCTGCTTGATTTTCAGCTGTGACTTTGGTTCCCATCAGAGCTGTCAGCTCATTCATTAAGTCTAGCAACACTTGAGCCGGCGGGCTAGCTGACCCGGATCCTGACGTGCCGGGAGCTGCTGCTCCTGCCGCCGTGTTGTTGAAAGCTGGCGCCGTACCTGCCATGAAGATGGCGGCTTCGCTCGGCGGCTCATAAGGCTCCGAAAAACTTTCACCATCGGAATAGCCCCCAAGCCCGTCATCATGAAGCTGGTAAATTGACTCCGTCTCTCCGCTCGAGGACCCGTCCTCTGAGCAGACGAGGGTTTCTCCTCCCGATGCGGACTTTTCTGCGAGCTCTACGCCTTGTGTGAAGCCAAGGAAAGCGCACTTCCGGGCGGGTTGCGTGCGCCGGGCCGACTCGACGAGGTTGGTGCAGATGTCCGGCCCGGGCTTAGATCCGCCGATCTTCCCAATGAAGACGTGAATTCCGCCGAAGGGGACCCCGTACCCATACTCAATTGAGTCGGCCTCGGGGCCCCAACCAGCGTCGTCGATGTAGAGCTTGCCGCGGCGACTCTTAGTCATCCTGCCAACGGCGTATCCCTCGATCCCTAGAAGAGAGCCCTTCGAGAACTCTAAACCACCGGGCATCTGCCCCACGGTGGGCGCTAACTGTCATGGTTTTTCACGGCAGATGCCCTAGTGAAAGGATTTATGGGTGAGGCCATCGCTACGGTACTAGCTCGAAGGGGTTGGTCGGGACGAAAGACACGAGTTTACCCAGGTTTGGCCCCTCACGAAGGAGGTAAAAGCCTACGTCCTGCTTTGTGTTGTATTAATTGGGTATCGATTACAAGGGAGCGGATTCGCTTGACCTAGCTCTCGATCAATTGTTTCTTACCCTAAGCCGCCACAGGGACTCGCCTTTATATACACAAGTCGAGGCCCTGGGCTTACAAGAGTCCAGACCGGGTTATACTAAATATCCGATCATGCCTCTAAGTCGCCTTGCCATCTTTGGCAAGCCATCTCCGGGTGGCTTACGCCTCCGGGTCACACACCATCTTCCGGCTCTGGGCCTTCGCCCGGCCTGTCTAGTAAGTCACCTCCAGGCTTGTCTTGGTCTTCAGGCTTGTTTAGGGCTTTATTGTTAAGTTGCCAACTTCCTAACCCGGCCCCTTCTGGGCGGGTTATACCGCGGGGTTATATCCCCAACAACTGTGTACTCGTATGAACCATAGCGAGTAACGAATGCAGTCTTTGGAATATCCTCTTCACGAACTCGGATTTGGTGGTAACCCAACCTCAAGTCGAGTTGAGTAAACACAAGGGAACCAGCCAGTTGATCATATGAAAGCACATATGCTCCCTTGGAGGTTTTGATAATTCATGACAACATACATTGTCTCTTGGACTAATAGTTTTACCTAGTTTATTTCAGATGAAGTCCATAGAGAAGTTTGGCCATGAAATGTGTGGCGAATCCCCAAGGAGAGAAGAAGAGGAAATGGAATGAGATTGGCAAAATCAACAAGCTTGAAGACTCTACATTTTACATTTTGTGAGAAATCACACCTTGAGTCCATAGGAAAGCCAATATTATTAAAATGGGATGAGGTGTCTATGATGATCTGGTTGCTAAAGTTGATGAGGACATCCCTACTAATGTTACACCCACATCCCCACCAGCTACACATATTGGACCAGTTACTAGAGCCCGCGCACGCCAACTAAATTATGAGGTACTTTCGTTTCTTGGAAATCCTTCTAATATTCATGAACATATGATGATGCCTAAATTAGATACTTTTGTTTTACTTATGAATGAAGGACCTAGCATGGACAAGAAGGATGGCCATTGGAGCGGGATCAAGCATGGAGGAGAAGGTGCGCGCGCGGGAAGGAACAATGGAGTTTCCAGTGGTGATTTTCGCACTTTGAAGCCACCATAAGGAGAGTATGAAGGCTTGGACGAAATATACAAGATGCCACTTCATAAATTTCGTCCATAGGCTAATATAGGTGTTGCGTCACCTTATTTTCAGGCCAGGACCATGTAATTTCGAAATACCACTTATTAGGCTGTTTTTAGAGTCCGTATGAGTGGGGAAACGGAGTTAGGGTTGGTTTCGGACCCCTCCTCCAAGGGGTCACGAAATTCCCCCTCTATTCCCCCATATATACAGCCCTTAGGTCACCGTTTAGACTTGGGTTTTGTTTAGATTGAAAGTTCGCCAAAGCTGCAACTTCGCGTTCTTCGTTTGTGTTCCACGACCAGACAAATGCGTCATAGAACCCCACTTTCATCAATAAAGCTTTCTTCTTATATTCGCAACATCCAGATTGCAATCTTAGTTTCTTGCTTGTTCTTCGTTTGCGTGCAGGAAACAGACCCTCGTGGTCAGGTTGATCGTGCTCCGGCGTGGTCAATAACCTCTCGGAGTTGGTTTAGCGATTGCTAAGGCGCGACGTCCTCGCACATTCGTAATCGGATCGTCAAAGTCGACTCTACCATAAATGATAGCCACATCTCATCGAAAGACAGGGACAACTTCGCCTCTATCAAGTGGTATCAGATTTCCAGGTTGCTCGGTGAGATTTTATCGGTTTTTCGTAGTTTAGATCGCATCTGTTTCTCATACCTATAGTCCACGAAAAAGCCAACAAAAAATTAGGGTTAGATCATCATATCCCAACCAATCTGAGCCTTTGCAATGTTTTGTTCGGTATTTGCTTTGTTGAATTTGCGGTTGCATCGTCGTGTCAAGTTGCTCGTCTTAGGGTCTAGTCCTTTAGAGTTTCGAGTTCTGTTCACAAGTTGTCATGCCGCCACCGCACCATCTTCAACTTCGCTGCCATCCACCATTATCTTCACCGCTGTCATATATCACCATCCACCATAATCGTAATCCCTGCCATATATCACCACCCACCATCATCATCTCCGCTGCCATATATCACCACCCCATATCCGCCTCTAATCCGAATTCCTTAGGTATTCGGATTGATTTCGAGATCCCTTTGATTTTATTTTCGCATTTCCTTGACTGAGTCTGGCACAGTTTTCAGAGCATTTTTTAGGCCAAAATTTCGGCGGGTGAAAATATTTTTTTCCTATCCTATTTTTAGGCTTTTTGAGCGTTTTGAGACACTCCCCATCATAGTGATTTCTGTCGCACTTTTTGGTCGTCGCAGCCCCGAATCGCTCCAGGGGAAAAAATAGTCAAAAAAATTTCGTGCCTATCCTATTTTTAGATCTTCGGAAGAGTTTTGAGACACTCGCCATTATAGTGATTTCCTGAGCAAAAAAAAAAGAGCGCAAAAAAAAGAGGCGCCAAAAAAACAAAAATAAAGTTCAGAGTGTGCTCTTCCCTTGATTACGTGTAGCGTCGTGATTTTGTTGGTGTTTTAGGCTCGCGTCTCTAGCACGGTCTAGCCTAGGACCAGCACAGTACCGTCATTGAGCGTTTATTCAACTCTGCATCTCTGAATTGATTATTGCTGACCCCTTTTGCTACCTTATATAAACCATCCCAGCTAAAAATACATCTACGTCGTGTGTTGACACCACCTGGCAATCGTTCTATCCAAGCTTTGAGAGTTTTTGACTACAACGGTTGCCGATCACCGCCTGCAGCTGGGTAAGAACTGGTAAGATTTTGAGATTTGCTTGACGGATTTGTGACACACCACCATCACCACTCCCCAGTAGTCTGTAGGTTCATATTCTTGTGTGTTCCTATTGCTGCTAACAATGACAGGATCACAAGCCGACGAGATCAACTGGGACGACATGACGAACAAGGAGCTCCATGATAAATTTCAGCAAATGATGGCTGACCAGGTACAAGACGTCCTGACCAACCTTGGAGAGGCCATGGAGAAGCTAGGTGCTTTGGAGACGACATTCGACACCAAGCTGGACGCTAAGTTCAATGAGGCGCTTGCACGTCTACCACCACCAATTGTACCTATCGTACCTAGGCAACAACAATACCAACAACACCCGAATTTCGCGCACGCGACGTGTGCCTATCGAACAAGGCCAATATTCTGGCGCCATTGATACTGCTGCTACTGCTCAAGCTTCTGTGGCTCCTGCTGCTGCTACTGTCGTTGAGCAGAATGACGATTATGATGGTGATCACGACGATGAGGGAGAGGTTGCTCCAGATCAGCCCCAGGGGCAACCGCCACCATAAGCACCGGGTCGTCCACATGGTTATATTCGCAACGGTAGGGCTCCACCACTACCTCAGGTACGCGATCAGTCATCTCCCTAAGATAAAATTGAATATTCTGACATTTGAGGGTAGTATGTTCCTGATATATATCTTACTTGGGAGTTGGAAACAGAACAACGTTTTACATGCTTACAATTTCCTAAGGATAGACGTGTTGCTGCTGTTGTTTGTGCTTTCACTAGTTTTGCTTGTGTTTGGTGGTCTGAACATTGTAGAATACATCATGATAATATCCCTACTATTTGGGCTGTGTTGAAAACTGCTATGCGTACTCGTTGGGTTCCACCATATTATCAACGTGAATTGCTTCAAAATTTGCAGCATTGAAGACAAGGAAAAAATTATGTCGAGGAATATTATCAGGAATTACAAACTGGCATGATTAGATGTGGTATTGTTGAGGAGAATGAAGCTATGCTTGCACGTTTTATTGGTGGATTAAATATAGAGATTCAAACTATTCTAGAGTATAAGGAGTATAACACTATCACTCATTTATTCCATCTTGCTTGCAAAGCTGAATGTGGAGTGTAGGATCGACAGGCAATGGCGAGAACTAAATTTTCTGTAGGTCGAGCTTCATCATGGATACCACGTACATAATCTACTTCCACACGTCCTACTACAGCACCACTTACTCCAGCCGCCAACACCAACTGAGATACAAGGCAACAGGCACCGCCAGCAGCCACCAGCATGGGCACACCTTCGGGGCCTGCACAGAGCTCTTCTTCATCCATGGCATGTACAGGGAAAACACATGAGGTTATTTGTCGTCGTTGCAACGGTGGAGGTCACTATGCGAGAGAATGTCCTTCCAAGCGTGTGATGATTGTTACTGAGGATGGTGGATATGACTCCGCTAGTGATTATGATGAGGAGACCCTGGCTCTTATTGCAAGTGAAGAACAAGGTGTAGAGGAGACTGAACAAGAGACACACTACATGGCTGCTGAATACGTTGACAGGTATGAAAGTTTAGTTGCTCAATGTGTTCTGAGTGTGCAGGTTACATAGGCTGAGCAAATTCAGAGGCACAACTTGTTCCATACAAACGGAGTTGTGAAGGAGCGTTCTGTTCGCGTCATCATCGATGGAGGGAGTTGCAACAACTTGGCTACCATGGAGATGGTGGAGAAGTTGTCTCTAACCACCAGACCACATCCTCATCCTTATTACATCCAATGGTTCAACAACAGTGGCAAGGTTAAGGTAACACGTACTGTTCGTGTGCACTTTAGCATTGCTACATATTCTGATTATGTTGATTGTGATGTGGTACCCATGCAAGCATGCTCCATTTTACTTGGTAGATCATGGCAATTTGATAAAACTTCTGTACACCATGGTAGGACAAATCAGTATACTCTTGTTCATAAGGATAAAAATATAACTTTGCTTCCTATGTCGCCCGAGCATATTAGGAAAGATGACATTGCTAGAGCTAGTAAAGCAAAATAGAAGCAAAGTGAGAGTGAAAATCAGATTGTGGCAAAGGAATTTGAGCAACATAATAAGCCTAATAAACAATCATCTAGTGTTGCTTCTGTAATAAAACTGAAGAGTGGTTGTTTACTTGCCACTAAATCTGATATTACTCATTTGGATGTTACTACATCTGTTTGCTATGCTTTTGTATGCAAAGAGTTATTATTTTCATTCGAGGACATGCCTCCCTCTTTGCCTCCTGCTGTCGCTAACATTTTGCAGGAGTTCGCTGACGTCTTTCCACAAGATGTGCCACCGGGATTACCACCTATTCGAGGGATTGAGCATCAGATTGACTTAATTCCCGGTGCATCGCTGCCCAACCGTCCACCATACCGTACCAATCCAGAGGAGACGAAGGAGATCATGCGTCAAGTACAGGAGCTGCTCGACAAAGGTTATATACGCGAATCTCTTAGTCCTTTTGATGTTCCTATTATTCTAGTACCTAAAAAGGATGGTACATCTCGTATGTGTGTTGATTGTAGAGGCATTAATAATATTACTATTCATTATCGTCATCCTATTCCCTGGCTAGATGATATGCTTCATGAATTAAGTGGTTCTACAATTTTCTCCAAAGTTGATTTGCGTAGTGGATACCATCAAATTCGTATGAAATTGGGAGATGAATGGAAAACAGCATTTAAAACTAAGTTTGGATTATATGAGTGGTTAGTCATGCCTTTTGGGTTAACTAACGCACCTAGCACTTTCATGAGATTAATGAACGAGGTTTTATGTGCTTCCATTGGACGATTTGTGGTAGTCTACTTTGATGATATAATGATGTATAGTAGATCTTTGGAGGAACACTTGGATCATTTGCGTGCTGTTTTTATTGCTCTACGTGATGCACGTTTGTTTGGTAACCTTGGTAAGTGCACCTTTTGCACCGACCGAGTATCTTTTCTTGGCTATGTTGTTACTCCACATGGAATTGAAGTTGATAAAGCCAAGATTGAAGCTATTGAGAGTTGGCCGCAGCCCAAAACGGTCACACAAGTGAGGAGTTTTCTTGGACTCGCTGGTTTCTATAGGCGTTTTGTGAGGGATTTCAGCACCATTGCTGCACCTTTCAATGAGCTTACAAAGAAGGATATGCCTTTTGCTTGGGGTACCGCACAGGAAGAAGCCTTCACGGTATTGAAAGATAAGTTAACACATGCTCCTTTACTCAAACTTCCTGATTTTAATAAGACTTTCGAGCTTGAATGTGATGCTAGTGGAATTGGATTAGGAGGTGTGTTATTACAAGATGGTAAACATGTTGTATACTTTTCTGAAAAATTGAGTGGGCCAGGTCTGAATTATTCTACTTATGATAAGGAATTATATGCTCTTGTTCGGACTTTGGAAACATGGCAACATTATTTATGGCCCAAAGAATTTGTTATACATTCTGACCATGAATCTTTGAAACATATTAAAAGTCAAGCAAAACTGAACGTAGACATGCTAAATGGGTTGAATTCATTGAGACTTTCCCTTATATCATTAAACATAAGAAGGGTAAATAAAATGTTATTGCCGATGCATTGTCTCGTCATTATACTATGCTTTCACAACTAGACTTTAAAATATTTGGTTTGGAGACCATCAAAGATCAATATGTGCATGATGCTGAATTTAAAGATGTGTTGGAGAATTGTAAAGAAGGGAGAACATGAAACAAGTTCGTCATTAATGATGGATTGGTGTTCCGTGCTAACAAGCTATGCATTCCAGCTAGCTCCGTTCATCTGTTGTTGTTACAGGAGGCGCATGGAGGAGGATTAATAGGGCACTTTGGCGTGAAGAAGACGGAGGACGTACTAGCTACACATTTCTTTTGGCCAAAGATGAGATGGGATGTTGAGTGTTTTGTTGCTCGCTGCACTACATGTCAAAAAGCTAAGTCACGACTCAATCCTCATGGTTTATATATGCCTTTGCCCATACCTAGTGTTCCTTGGGAGGATATATCTATTGATGCGGAGCATCCTACGGACATCACCATGACAAGAGTCCCTTTGCCAAGTGACACGTGCGACATCCACTTCATACTTACAAAGGTGAATCTTCTCCTTTACACGTGTCATCTTGTGCCCTTCAAGGCTGGTATACTACGTGACCCCTCTCTCGTGTGCATGCATAGGTGTGAGCGGACCAACACATTTATCGAGAAGGAGTCCATGCTCAAGAGTACGACTACACCATCTTCAAGGGAAGCTTCGAAGCGGAGGCAGAAGAAGACGGAGCTACAGAAGTCTACAGAGGCCGGACGACCGGAAGCCACCGGACGTCCGACACTCTATAGCGTCCAGACGACCGACGCCTTCCGGACGTCCGACAACCTCCAGTGCCCGGACGACCGACGCCCTCCGGAAATCCGATGCCACCTCGACCGCACCGAACTTACGGAAATCCGAAGACCTCTGGACGACCGAGCCACGGATGTCCGATGCCCTCCAGTCGTCCGGTCCTTCGCGAACCGTCGGATGTCTGACAACCTCCGGACGTCCGGCACTGCCTGTGCGCAGCCGTGGGCCTTTGGCCTTGTATCTCTCTCTCTCACTTACCCCTTCGTGTCTAAGACTATATATACTCTTCCCCTACCTCCTTCCTAGGGTTAGCAAAGTGATAGCTCATTCATAATTGAGCTTTGCTCCTTCATCTACTTCTCTCATGGAGACCAGAGCCTCCACTGGAGAAGATCTCTAGAGGATGTCAAGACCCCTTCCAAGGGAAGATCCGTCTACGGATTCAAGGCCCATCTCTCCTAGAGATTTGGATGAATTACCCATGTATCTTTATTTCCATTGTTGTTCTTGGATCTTGATGCATCCCGTGTATTGCTTGCAATTTGAGGATTACTTGTGTGGATCTTGTCCAATAGAGTGTTTTCCCCTTTGATTTCTCCTCGTTTTCCCCTCGTGTTCTTCGTGCTCTTCGTGTTCTTCCTCGAATCCACCTCCAATTCGTGAAGATCGGGCCACCCTCGGGTTTGCCCCGTATCATATTGATATCAAGAGCCACGTTGCCACGAATTTGGAGCCCTACCCCCCACTTTCTATCCCTTAGTTCGAATTTTTCTTGCCTATTTTGAAAATTTACCCCAAAAAACAGCCCCATTTTTTTTTCTTGTGATTTCTTGTTCTAGTGAGTTTTTGTTGATTTTTATCCGTGGATCTAGTGTTTCGCAAGTGGATCTAATTCCCTTGGCGTTCCATAGCCCCAAATTTTTTCTTTTCCCCTTCAATTTCGAGCCCAAAATCATGAATTTCTGCCCAAAATCGCGTCCCGGATCTCAGATCTCGAGCTGACCAAGACCCCTCGGACGTTCGACCATTTCCGGACGTCCGGACCCTTCCGAAGTCTCGGACGTCCGACAGCCTCCGGACGTGCGGAACCCCTAAATAGACCCAAAATCTTGGATTTCCGGCCCGTCCGGATGTCCGACCCCCGGATGTCCGTCACTTCTCGGACGTCCGTAACCTGTAGAAACTAACTCGGCTAGAATTTTGTTTCGGCCATAACTAATTCATCCGAACTCCGATTTGGGTGTTCTTTAGCTCGTTTTGTAGCTATTGACATCCACCATCCTACAAAAGTAGTTCCACCATCATTTCACACCATCATTTCACACCATCATATTTTTCAAATTTTGGCAAGTTTGCCTAGGCCCTCCACCTTATCATCAGCAATACCACCATAGCATTTCGCAACCTAATCCATTTTGGTTCCCTTTGCATTTGTGGTTGCTTGAGTTGTGATTTGAGTCTCCTAAGGTGTTTTGGCTACTTAGGGATGGTTACTTCTTCTTCAACCACCGGTGACTTGTATCGGTCCATCATCTACACCGACCACCGACGTTCGACATCGACGACGACCATCCATCCTTTGAGACCATCTTCAACCGGAAGCAAGGCCGGTTACTCCCGACTTCGTGAAAGGTTAAGTGTGATGAAGGTACCCATTCCGTCACATCCTTTTCCTTCCTTGCCATTACATCTTGATAGCCCCACCATCTTTGTGATTACCTTCATACCTATTGAGACTAGCTATCCGAGTATTGCTGGGCTTCGCGAAAACTTGTGCATCATAGTTATACGATATCATATTGTTACATCAATTGAAATATCATATAGTGCAATTGCTTGCTCCCGTGCATTTGTTGTGATACTTGTCTCATATCTTTGGTTGAGGCTCAATAAGAATAGTGGAAAGGAAGAGAAGAGTAAAAAAAAAGCTTCTAAGCAAGAAAAAAAGCTCAAAAGCTTATAAACATAGAGTTGAGCATGAAAAGATATACTTGTGCATGAGGATATATGGAAAAGGAAATGTTTTGCTTGCATGAATAGGATTGGTGCCAAGTGGTGAATCGTGCCCAAACGTGCAATCAAGCTAGCGTCTCTCCTAGTGTTTGTGCAACACGAGCTTAGCCTTCGTTAGGAAATTTTGTATTGCTCATTCCTATAGTTGCACAAGCCCCATTATCCCTCCGTGTGTGTTTCTTTATTGCCTTCCTCTATATTTGTGATCACTTGCTTTGCATTTTGAGTCCTTTGGATTTATTTCAACTTTTACAATATCTTGGACTTCAATTTGCATGAATTTGTGCCACTAACCCTACCGAGCTCCACTATAAGACATTTGTGTAGGTTGTGAGAATTGGACAAGGTTTTTCACCAAGTGCACTCTTTTCCTTGCTTACATTGTGGTCTTTTGAGATCCATCCACAACTTAGGAAAGAGGTAACTTTGGTATGTTCATTCCATCTCTTTCTCACGCCTTCTCGAGTGCTTCCATGGATAGGGACGACACATCTCCTTCGGTCTACAACAACAATGACGAGTTCGATGCCATGAAGAAAACCATCGACACCAAGATGGATGCTCATTTGGAGGAGCTCAAGGCCCTCATCAAGAACCGCACGAGATCTTCATCATCTTCGAGAAGACGCTCAAGTACGCATGCTTACGAGCTACCATCTCCGGCAAGATCAAACCGGCATCGACACCATCAACGACATGAAGAAATAAGGACGCCAACATCAAGGCGTCCAACAAAGAACAAGTGTGAAGGTCACGAGCTCATCACCAACCACCGCTCGATGACTTCACCAACTACCTTAGCATCTTCGCCAAGCGACTTCAAGGCATCTTTGCCTTTGGATATGCGGCATCTTCGCCGACAAGCACTTCAAGAGAAGCTCCCCAAGCTCAAGTCCGCGACTTGCACGAGCTACTACGACCTCGACATCGACTACGAGATTCCTTTCTATGGGAGTCAAGACCCCGAGGAGTATCTCACATGGGAGTGCAAGATGGACACATACCTCAAGCTACTTCAAGTCAATTCCGAAGATCAAGTGAAGTGTGCCACAAGAAACTTCCATGACTACGTGTCGACATGGTGGTTTCACACATCCTCGACGAGCGTCGACATGAGTTGGTCCAAGTTGAAGAAAGCGTTGCGGCGAGAGTTTGTGCCTTCTACATACACGGAACGTCTTCAACACCAATTGGAGAACACCATACAAGGATCAAAGTCCCTCGATGAGTACTTCATGAAGATGAAGAAAGCCTTGCAATGAGCCGGTGTGGACGACCCCATTTGGATGAAGTTCCACTTCGTGATGGGATTGAACAACGACATCGCCAAGACTATCTTCCACAACAACTACGAGTCTCTCGTAGACCTCTACATTGGTGCTCTCATGGCGGAACATGAACTCAAGGCCAAGGCCACTCGACCCCGAGCACACTTCGCGACGACCAAGCTCCACGACGACGAGCATGAGGATGGTACCACCAAGCTGTCCAAGCCCGACGAGCTCCAAGACGATGCTCCCAAGTCCGACTTCACCGCCATCCCTCTTTGTGGCATTGATGATGACGAGTCTACCACGACTCTTTTTGAAGACGGCGCGGCGACGACCACGACTACGGAGCCTCTCAAGGAACATGCTTTGGAGGCGAGCGACAAGGTGGCGAGCAAGGATGACGCTTCCATCTTTGGAGGCGAGAGTGATGATGTGCCATCTCCGGCCTTCATCCACGGCGATGGTGACGACATGGTTCCTCACCTACACCACATGATTATGCGACTTCCTCATGTGATGAATTGCCCATTTATGATGAGTTTGACGTTTTGCATGTGGAGTCTATTAATTGTGATGCCATGTTGCATAGGATACATTGTGAGAATTCTATAGGTCACATCGTGTTTGACAATCCACTTGATTTGTCATATGCTACGCATGAGATCACCCATATTGCATCTTTACAATCTCATCGTAGTAACTATGCATATGCTATTAAAATAAATCCAATTTGCATATATGGCATACATGACAAACCCATGGTTATTGGCATTTGCTTTTCTTGTGATGATCTTGCCATGCTCCCTTTGCATCACTTGCGCAATTATTCACTATTGCCATGCCATGACCACCATGCTTTGGATATGCATTGTTTTGGATGTTATCCATATTCTCCATGTTATGCTACCTCTATTGCACATGAGGAGACCCCCCCCATAGTTTCCTCATATCTATTAGGAGATTTTGATCCATCCTACAATTTGCATGATCCCCACTATTGTGTGCACATTATGCTTGCCATTGATACGAATGATATGCTTGTGCCACATACTTGCTACAATTGGCGTCCCAATCATGTTGAGCATAATAACTATCATTGCATGATGGATGACGTATTCATATACCATGCCTCAAATTTCTTTGAGCATTGTTTTTCTTGTGCTAACTCACACGTGCACATACACATCATGATGGATGATGTGTACATTTACCACGCACACACCTTGTTTCGTGTGTCTTCTTTTTGTGTAGGTACACATGATTCTTCGTCAACTTCGCAAGCGCACGAGTTGACGAAACGAGCTCTAGAGAGCAACGAAGACGTGCGCCACTATGGAGTGCTTACCATCCAACCATCCTCTTTGCGCAAATACTTCGCGCATTTCTTCTACATGGCCCTCACATGGCTATGGCTTATTTCCCATTACACTTATTATGCCCATATTGCCATGTTCACTTTACATGATATGTTCATTTCTATGCCTTTGCCATGTATTTGTGACCCATGCATTGCATCTCACGTGTCACTTCATTCTCATATTCGTATGTGTATTTGCAAGCGTGGTGGAGGATTTACTTGCTATTGCCATGTTTACTTTGTGACCCATGTCTATGATACTTTGCTCTTGCTTCGTGCTCGCGATATGTCATGTGCATTATTTATGTCCACTATTTGCTCATATGACATGATTGCCATGATTTCCTCTAGTATGTTGCATCTTCGCACTACTAGTTTGCACGACATGGTTACTATGCTTGCTTATGTTGCATCACCGATGTGCTCCTTTTATGTGGTTGATGACAACCATTGCCATGCTTCGCACATGATTGATATTGCTTGTTGTCATATGTCTCCACATGTTGCCTCTCTCATGCTCGATGCTTTGCCATGTATTGAGTGCAACAATGCTATTAACTTTGCTAATGAGATTGCCCCCATAGCTTTCCCTCATATTATTGGAGCTTCTGACATCTTTCATGTGAAGCATGCTTTCTTTCCTTCTTTGCACCATATGCCTAGTGCCATGAATATAGAGATAGTTGCATCATATTATTCATGCACTCTTGCTTCTAATTCTTATGTGCAAGAGAAGAGAACCATCATGATGGATGATGTGTTTGTCTACCATGCACATACATTGTTTACTTTGTTGTGTGTATGTGTAGGATACTTCGACTACATGTCAACTTCCACTTCACGTGAGTTGACGATTCGAACTCTTGAGAGCGAGCCTTGCTACACCGACGCGATTCTACATCGCACTTGCTTGCAAATCGACATTGTGAAGGGCGCACAAGGACAAGTTTTCAAGGTGACATCCTTCTTGAGCATGGATATTGTGGATCTTCCTACTTGTGTTGCTTGTATCATGACACATATTGGTCATCTTGGACCACCTACTTGCGCACATGTTAGTGATATTGCTTTTCCTTACGATTGCCACATTACCATGCCTCATGACATATATGCCTTGTGTGTTGCATACAACTTGTGGATTGTTTGCTCTTATCATATGCTTGGTTGCAACAACGTCCATTCTTCACATATGCTATGTCCGATTGCTTGTTACATGCTTGACTTGATTGCCTCACACATGATGAACAATTGCTCTTTCTATTGTGTTGTGTGCCGCACTATCTTCACTACACGATGTGCACATTATGCTTGGATTGTCTTGCACTTGCACCATGTGTCTAGACACTTCATTTTATTTGGTGTTGTGAATGATTCATATGCCTATCATAGACCTTTTGTTGATTGCTTTGTGCATGCGTGCTATGACCTTGAGATAGATGCTCGTTCTATTGCCACACATTTTAGCATCCCTACCTCACCTTTGCATACTTGTTCCCATGATTACATTGCTTGCGCTCAATTTATATGCTTACATGACATGACACAATCCCTGGTCACACCATATGTTATGCATGATGACGAAACTTGTTCGGTGAATAACCACTTGAATGCTTGGTTTTTCACTAATGCTAACCACATTTGTTTTTCCAAGTGTTTGTCGTCTTTGATCCTTTTGCAGGAATTACTAGACGGTGCGACATTGGAGAGTACCCCTTTCGAGTTTGATGATGATGAGTGCTTGGTGATCGTCCACTTCTACATGGCGATGCCATCTCTTTCCCATGGTGATTCTGATTTTGATCCGAGGACGGATCTTTCCCAAGGGGGAGGGGATGATGCGGAGCATCCTACGGACATCACCATGTCAAGAGTCCGTTTGGCAAGTGACACATGCGACCTCTATTTCACATACATAAAGGTGAATCATCTCCTTTACACGTGTTCATTTGACCCCTTCGAGGATGGTATACTACTTGACAATCCTCGCGTGTGCATGCATAGGTATTATCGGAGCACCACGGATGACGAGGAGTTGCGCAAGCGTAAGTGTACGCCTACACCATCTGCGAGGGAAGCTTGGAAGAGAAGGAAGAAGAAGCGAGGAGAAGCTTCCGGAAAGCCCGAAACTTCCGGCAACCAGCCCGGAACTTCCGGCCCCCGGAACGTCCGGCTGTCCCGGAACATCCAGCCTCTGGCGCCCAGCACAGCCAAGAGTGTGCCAACTCTCTGGGTAGCCAGGACCTTGCCCGGAACCTCCGGAGCCCGAAACTTCCGGCCCTCGCCGGAACTTCCGGCCCTGTCTGCGCGCAGAGACTTGGGCCGTAGCCCGTGTACCTATTTTGTCCCTCACTTACCCCTTTGTGGCTTGCACTATATATACTCTTCTCCCACCTCCATTCTAGGGTTAGCAAAGTGATAGCTCATTCATAGTTGAGCTTTGCTCCTTCCTCTATCTCTCCCACGGAGATCGAGACCTCCACCGGAGAAGATCCATAGAGGATGTCAAGGCCCCTTGCACGGGAAGATCCCTATTGGATTCAAGGCCCATCTCTCCTAGAGATTTGGATGAACTACCCATGTATCTTTATTTCCATTGTTGTTCTTGGATCTTGATGCACCTCTTGTATTGCTTGTGATTTAAGGAGTACTTGGTGGGGATCTTGTCCAATAGAGTGTTTTCCCTTTGATTCTCTCCACGTTTTCCCCTCGTATTCTTCGTGTTCATCGTGTTCTTCCTCGAATCCACCTCCAATTCATGAAGATCGGGCCACCCACGGGTTTGCCCCGTATCATAGAAGGCACAAACTCTCGCCGCATCGCTTTCTTCAACTTGGACCATCTCATGTCGAAGCTCGTCAAAGCTACCATGTCGATGCGTCGCCGTGGAAATTTCTTGTGGCGCACTTCACTTGATCTTCAGAAGGGACTTGAAGTAGCTTGAGGTAGTATTCCATCTTGCGCTCCCACGCGAGATACTCCTCTGGGTCTTGACTCCCATAGAAAGGAATCTCGTGGTCGATGTCGAGGTCGTAGTAGCTCGTGAAAGTCACGGACTTGAGCTGGAGAGCTTCTCTTGAAATGCTTGTAGGCAAAGATGCCGCATATCCAAATGCGAAGATGCCAAGGTAGTTGGTGAAGTCATCGAGCGGTGGTTGGTGTCGAGCTCGTGACCTTCACACTTGTTCTTTGTTGGACGCCTTGATGTTGGCATCGTTATTTCTTCATGTCGTTGATGGTGTCGATGCCAGTCTGATCTTGCCGGAGATGGTAGCTCGTAAGCATGTGCACTTGAGCGTCTTCTCGATGATGAAGATCTCGTGCGGTTCTTGATGATGGCCTTGAGCTCCTCCAAATGAGAATCCATCTTGGCGTCGACGGTTTTCTTCATGGCATCGAACTCGTCATTGTTGTTGTAGACCGAAGGAGATGTGCCGTCCGTATCCATGGAAGCACTCGAGAAGGCGTGAGAACGAGATGGAATGAACATACCAAAGTTACCTCTTTCCGAAGTTGTAGATGGATCTTAAAAGACCACAATGTATGCCAGGAAAAGAGCACTTGGTGAAAAACCTTGTCCAATTCTCACAACCTACACAAATGGCTTATAGTGGAGCTCGACGGGGTTAGTGGCACAAAAATTCATGCAAATCGAAGTCCAAGATATTGTAAATGTTGAAATAAATCCAATGTACTCAAAATGCAAAGTAAGTGATCACAAATATAGAGGAGGGCAATAGAGAAACACACGCGGTGGGATAATGGGGCTTGTGCAACTATAGGGATGAGCAATACAAAATTGCCTAACGAAGACTACGCTCGTGTTGCACAAACACAAGGAGAGACGCTAGCTTGATTGCACGTTTGGGCACGATTCACCACTTCACACCAATTGATGATGCGGAGCATCCCACCATCGTCCCCATGGACTCTACACCATCACATCAAGCTACAAAGGGACCCATGACTAGAGCCCGAGAACGTGCCATTGAACACGAGGTGACATCTCTCCTATATGATTCTCTCTTTGATATTCATGGAACTTGGATGCTACCTCAATCGGAGATCCTTTACATGATCAGGTATAATGGACATGGAGAAGATGCTCAGAACGGAGGACGTCAAGCTTGGAAGGAAAAGGGAGAAGTTGTGGACAAGGCCCATCTCTCGGACGTCCTGACAGCCTCGGACGTCCGGACAACCTCGAACGTCAGACGCTTGAAGACCGACATCGCCAGGAAACTCCAGGACGCTCCAGCACGCGGACGACCGACCACGCCCGGACGTCCGACACACTTCAGCACCCGGACGACCGGACCTGTCCGGAAATCCGACGGCCCGGCACCCGCACCGAATCCTCGGAAGTCCGAAGACCTCCGGACGACCGGGCCACGGACGACGCGCCACGGAAATCCAAAGACCCCGATCTAGAGCCGAAACCTCCGACGACCGGCCACCTCCGGACGTCCGGACCGCCGTGAAGCCTCGGACGTCCGATCGCGTCCGAACGTTCGGACCCTGTCTGCGCACAGGCCCGCGGGCTTTGGCCCATGTACCCCTTCGTTTCGCCTAGGGCTATATAAACTCCTTCCCCTCCTCTTCCTAGGGTTAGCTTAGGTTTAGCAAATACACTTGTTGAGCTTAGCTCCATTATCTCCCTTCCCTCGTGGAGTGATTCCCCTCTACATGGGAAGATCCGGAGTGATGCCAAGGCCCATCTAAGGGAAGATCCCCTCGGGATTCAAGACCTCCTCCTCCGGAGCGAGAAGACTATCGTTACGTGTATCCTTTGGTTTTTTGTGGACCGTTATACTCATGTACTCGTGTGATTCTAGTGGATGTGTGATCGGAGTTTGTCCTTGAGTGTTTTCCTCTTGGGATTTCCCCTCGTGTTCTTCGTGTTCTTCGTGTTCAATCACAAATCCACCTCCAATTCGTGAAAGATCGATGCACACGGGTGTGCCCCGTATCATATTGGTATCATGAGCCACGTTGATCACGAATTTGGAATCTCCCCCACCGTTTTCTAGCCAATTTTGTTTTGTTTTGACCTAATTTTGAAAATCCCCACAAAAATAGCCATACCTAAATTTCTTGGATCCATTGGATTTGAGGAGATTTTGTTGATTTTGATCCGTGGATTTCATTGTGAACAAGTGGATCTACCTTTTCCCCATCTTCCCCATCAATTCCATCCGCAAAATCGCCGCCATTTTGTCCGAATTTTTTTCTTTGGTTTGTGTTCATCCCATGGAACCCGCAGGTTCCGGACGACCGAGAGCAGCTGGACGACCGGACGCCAGACGATCGACCCGGTCCGGACGTCCGAGTAACTCTGACGAAACTGAATTTTCCCCCGAAATTTTTCTTTCTCCGCCATTTCTTCCGCATTGTTCCTCCACCATTTCTTCCGCAACCTTTTGCAGTTGAGATTTTGAGCAGCAAGCCTCGCCACTTCCTAAGGTGTTTCGGCTAATTAGGAGTGGTTCTTCCCGACTTCGCCGCTCATCATCGACCCGGATTGTCACAAACTCCTCTTCGTTCAAACAACACCGTAAGCAAGGACGGTAACCGCGACAACTCTCTCTTCCTCTATATATCCTTGCCATTGCATTGTTACCTCGAGACTAGCCTTTGAGTATTGCCGGGCTACGCTACTTGTGCATTTTAGTGAAACATACTCTGCATAGCTTCATTTGCGTGCATATATCTTAGTATCATCTTTTGTGTTACAATATAGTACCCGCATACATAATTGCTATCTCGGTGTGCACGTCTCGCATTGTGACCATACTAAACATCATTGCAAAAGAAAAGAGAAGCAAAGCTTTTAAGCAAGAGCAAAAGAGCAATAGCATTCAGAAGATTCGCATAGCATACTTGATCATCTTGGATCACTTGAGCGAGTGACACGTGCCGCATACACACATAGCAAGTCGGGCATAGGAAGACGACACTTTTGGTTCATTTTAGGGTGTGCACAAGTGCGTATCATGCCCATTGGAGCAATCGTGCTACTGTCTCTCTAGTGTTGTGCAACAAGAGCATTTTTCGTGGATTCCACATTTTGGCTCATCCTTGGTTGCATGACCCCAATTTTCTTCCGTGCGTGTGTTTCCATGTATACCCATTGCTATTGATCTACATTGTCTCATTTGCGAATTCTACGAATCTCTTTCAACATTATTGAATCTTATCTTTCGAATTGCTTGAAATTTGTGCGACTATCCTAACCAAGCTACTCCATAAGCCTTATTTGTGTAGGTGCGAGAAGGACGATCTTCGGTACCAATTCTACTATTTTCATACTTGCACATTGAGTGATCTTGATCCACTTTCAACTTTTGGAACGGTAATTGGTATTGTCTTCTCACTCTTCCACTTATATCTTGTTGAGTGCTATGGATAGGAACATCATGTCAAACCCGGCCTTCGAGGAGATTGAAAACGCGTGAACAACCATGTCACCAAGTTGCACTTCTTCGGCGCACACAAGGCAATTACTCAAGCTCAAGATGTCTTGAATGACCGCATCAACCACCTCACCTCCAACTTGCGTGAATCTGAATTGCGCACAAGGGAATACCTCGACACCAAGCTCTCAAGCAAAATGGAGTAGCTCCGTTCCATGATGGTTACTCGCGCACCTTCCTCATCTACATCAACAAGGAGTCGTCACACAAGTCGCAACTCAACGACATACTCTTCAGACGCAAGTCCACAAGCGCGTCATCATCATCGTGACGAACACTCCGGTCCAAGTTCTCCACAAGGTCGTCACCGAGAAAATCCATTTCATGGCAATGGATTGCAAGATCGCGTCCGCACTCGAGAACGCCACCGCCAACAAGATCAAGATGCGTTGGAGGGAGAACGACAATGCCAAGAACAAGAACAACGACGCCGAGAAGAAGAACAACATCGCCGTCATGAACGAGCGCTTGAAGCACATCGCGCTTTGCAAGAAGCTACTCGTGCTTTGGAGGAACGCAACCACCAAGCTCATCACGAGCAAGAAGCACTTCGCCAAGCACACCAAGAAGAACTTCGTCGACAACGACAAGAAGAAGCTCATCGCCAAGAGGAGCACCAAGAAAGGCGCAACCGAGGGCGTCCACCTCGTCGCCATCTTAAAGATCATCGCGACGAACCCGACCATGAAGATGAGCAAGGACAAGATCAACGTCGACACGCGTAAGGCAATGTCCATGAGGATCCACCTCCAAGACAAGGACTTCGGCATCCCAACCACAATGATGAACAACGCTTCGGCAAGCTCAAGTTCACAATGCCAAAGTTTTCCGGAATCAATGATCCCGAAGACTACTTTTCATGGGCCCTCAAGGTTGACAAGATCTTTCGCCTACACAACTATGATGAAGAGAAGAAGATCGCCATGGCTTCACTCGAGTTCCAAGACTACGTCCTAATTTGGTGGGAACAAGTGATTGAGCAGAGAAGAGATAGAGGCGAACCTCCTATCAACACTTGGGCCCAAATGAAGGACCTCATGCGAGTGCCTACACACTACAACCGGGATCTCTTCAAGAAGCTCCAACAACTCAAGCAAGGCACCAAGTCGGTAGAAGAGTACTACCAAGAAATGGAGATCGCTATGATCCGAGCCAATGTCAAGGAAAATGACGAGCAAACAATGGCACTCTTCTTGAATGGCCTCAACTACCAAGTCAAGAAAATTGCCAATTTCCAACCATATTCCAACCTTCTCGAACTTGTGCATCAAGCAACCAAGGCGGAACGGCAAGTGCCAGATGACTACAAGTACTCCAAGTTCTCCTCCAAGACCTACGGCTCAAGTGCTCAAGCCAGTACAACAACGACACCTTCAACTACGAAATCTACATCACCTACCGGCGACAAGTCAAGCTACAAAGACAAGACGACTTCGTCAAGCCGACCAACCTCAAGTACCTACAAGCCGAGAGCTTCATCCTCTACCCCAACAACGGATGCTACCGCCAAGACAAGCTCCATCAAATGTTTCACGTGCCAAGGAAGTGGCCACAAGACCTTCGAATGTCCAACCAAACGCAACATGATCCTCCTAGACGATGGCACCTATGACTCTATGAGTGATGACGAGATGCAAGCTTTGGAGCAAGTGGCCATACACCGCCAAGTGAATGAAGATGAAGATTCGCAAATCTTTTGCGACAATGATTCGAGCCCCGCTCTCGTTGTCTCTAAAGTTTTGATGCTCCAACAACAAGAAGACGAGGACCAACGTTGCCACATCTTCCACACCAAGGCGGGCATCCAAGGAAAATCCGTCAAGGTCATCATAGACGGCGGGAGTTGCCACAACTTGTCAAGCGAGGACCTTTGTAACAAGCTACAATTGGTCAAGAAAAAGCACCCTCACCCCTACAAGGTCCAATGGTTAAGTGATTCCGGAACACTCCAAGTTGATCACACCGTGGAAGTTTCCTTCAGGATAGGCGCTTATGAAGACACTTTGGAGTGTGATGTGGTTCCAATGTCCGTTTGCCATCTCCTACTTGGTAGACCTTGGCAATTCGACCGTGGCGTCACACACAATGGTCGGACAAATCAATATAGCTTCAAGATGAAGGGCAAGCAATATGTGCTCCGACCAATGACCCCAAGTCAAGTCATCGCCGACAAACAAGCTTCATACCATCGTGGAGATAAAAGTGAGAGAGTGATCCACCTCAAAGAGAGTGAGTGCCACAAGCCAAAAATGAGTGACTCCACGATGAGGGACATGAGAGATATAGTTCTTTTAGCCACCAAAAGAGATTTGAGGGATGTGAGTGAGAGCCCATCGACCGTTCTTCACTATGTACTTGTGTGCAAAGATGATGTCGTTCGGACTAACCCTTCACAACATCTTCCCCTTGTGCTATCTAAGTTGTTGCAGGAATTCAAGGATGTTTTTCCCGATGAGCTACCTCCGGGACTACCACCAAAACGAGGGATCGAACACCGCATCGACCTCATCCCCGGAGCACCGCTTCCTAACAAGGCTCCCTACTGTGTCAACCCCGACGAAACAAAGGAAATACAAAGGCAAGTCCAAAAACTCCTAGATAAAGGACATGTACGCGAGACTTTGAGTCCTTGTGCGGTCCCGGTGATACTAGTGCCTAAGCAAGATGGTAGTATGCGAATGTGTTCCGATTGCCATCCTATCAATGCTATCACCATTCGATACCGTCATCCCATTCCTCGCTTAGATGATATGCTAGATGAACTTAGTGGTGCCACTATCTTTTCTAAGATTGACTTAAAAAGTGGTTACCACCAAATTCGCATACAAGAGGGTGATGAGTGGAAAACCGCATTCAAGACTAAATTTGGTCTCTATGAATGGTTGGTTATGCCCATGGGCTTATCCGAAGCACCGGGTACTTTCATGCGTGTCATGCACTATGTTTTGCGACCACTCATTGGATATTGTGTTGTGGTATATTTTGATGATATTCTTGTCTTTAGCAAGTCTCTTGAGATGCATGCTACACATGTTCGTGATGTTTTCCAAATTCTTAGAAAGGAACAACTATATGCAAACATGGAGAAATGCACATTTGGTGTTGAGAAAGTAGTTTTCTTAGGTTTTGTAGTATCTTCTAAGGGCGTTCATGTAGATGAAACTAAGATTGATGCTATTAAAACTTGGCCCACACCAACGAATTTGCAACAAGTGCGTAGCTTCCTAGGACTAGCGGGTTTCTATCGCCGTTTTGTGAAAGACTTTAGCACTATTGCATCTCCTCTCCATGCTTTGAGCAAGAAGAATGCACCATTCATTTGGGGTCCTACACAAGACACCGCTTTCAAAGAACTTAAAAATTTGCTCACTCATGCACCTTTGCTTGCTTTGCCCAACTTTGATAAAACATTTGAAGTGCATTGTGATTCTAGTGGTAATGGAATAGGTGGTGTGCTTATGCAAGAAAAGCGCCCAATTGCGTACTTTAGCGAGAAACTTTCCGGCGCACAACTTAACTACCCCATATATGACAAAGAATTGTATGCTTTGGTGAGAGTTTTACATGTGTGGGAACATTATTTGCGCCCTCATGAGTTTGTTATCCATACCGACCATGAAACGCTTAAGTACTTAAAGGGTCAAACTAAGTTGAACAAACAGCATGCTAAATGGAGTGAATTTATTGAGTCTTTCCCTTATGTCATCAAATACATTAAGGGTAAGGAAAACGTTGTGGCGGATGCCCTTTCCCGCAAATGCATGCTAGTTACTCAACTTGAATTGAATGTTATTGGTTTTGAGCACATCAAAGAATTGTATGAGCATGATGCTTATTTTGCTAGTCCTTACGCTATGTGCCAAGTGAAAAATTGTTGGAAGAACTATTATATGAAAGATGGCTACCTTATGCATGCTAACAAACTTTGTATACCCGAGTCTTCTCTTCGTTTGTTGCTTTTAAAAGAGGCTAACGGTGGAGGACTTATGGGTCATTTCGGACGTGACAAGACGTATGCCACGCTATCCAACAAGTATTATTGGTCCAAGATGTTTCGTGATGTTGCACGCTTCACCAACCGATGCTCAACATGCCGCAAAGCTAAGTCCAAAGCTCAAGCCCATGGTCTTTACATACCTCTACCTATACCTTTCCAACCTTGGGAAGACATTAGTATGGATTTTGTGCTTGGTTTGCCACGAACAAAAAATGGCCATGATTCCGCTTTTGTCGTTGTGGACCGCTTTTCCAAGATGGCTCATTTCATTCCATGTCACAAGATAGACGATGCTTCACATATTGGAAATCTCTTTTGTAGGGACATCTTGCGACTACATGGTGTCCCCAAGACCATTGTCTCGGATCGCGACGTCAAGTTTTTGAGCTACTTTTGGAAGACCCTATGCGCCAAGTTCGGAATCAAGCTTCTTTTCTCTTCGGCATACCATCCTCAAACCGATGGACAAACGGAGGTGACGAACCGGACGCTTTCTACCCTACTTCGCGTGTTGATCAATAAGAACATCAAGGAATGGGAAGATTGCCTCCCCATCGCCGAGTACGCCTACAACCGCGCAAGTCACTCCACCACCGGCAAGTCCCCGTTTCAAATGGATTACGGCTTCAATCCTTTGTCCCCATTGGACATCCTACCTCTACCTCTACAAGAGCGCGTCAACATGGACGCAAGTGCAAGGGCAAGCTACATCAAGCGGATGCATGAAGATACAAGGCGCACGATTGAACGACAAGTGGAACGCGTCACCCACAAGCGCAACCTCAACAAGCACCCCATGGTGTTCAAGCCCGGTGATCTTGTGTGGCTACACCTTCGCAAGGACCGCTTCCCCAACGAACGCAAATCAAAGCTACTACCTCGCGCCGACGGCCCCTTCAAGGTGTTGGCACGCTACAACAACAATGCCTACAAGATCGACATACCACGCGACAAGTACAACGTGAGTGACACTTTCAACGTCACGGATCTATCCCCTTACCATGGTGATGAAGATCTTGATCCGAGGACGTATCTTCCCCAAGGGGGGGAGATGATGCGGAGCATCCCACCATCGTCCCCATGGACTCTACACCATCACATCAAGCTACAAAGGGACCCATGACTAGAGCCCGAGCACATGCCATTGAACACGAGGTGACATCTCTCCTATATGATTCTCTCTTTGATATTCATGGAACTTGGATGCTACCTCAATCGGAGATCCTTTGCATGATCAGGTACAATGGACATGGAGAAGATGCTCAGAACGGAGGACGTCAAGCTTGGAAGGAAAAGGGAGAAGCTGTGGACAAGGCCCAGCTCTCGGACGTCCGGACAACCTCGGACGTTCGGCCAACCTCGGACGTCCGACGGCTGAAGACCGACCTCGCTAGGAAACTCCAGGACGCTCCAGCACGCGGACGACCGACCACGCCCGGACGTCCGACATGCTTCAGCACCCGGACGACGGGACCCGTCCGGAAATTCGACACCCCGGCACCCGCACCGAATCCTCGGAAGTCCGAAGACCTCCGGACGACCGGGCCCCGGACGTCCGATGCGCCACGGAAATCCGAAGACCCCGATCGAGAGCCGAAACCTCGGACGACCGGCCACCTCCGGACGTCCGGACCGCCGTGAAGCCTCAGACGTCCAACCGCGTCCGGACGTCCGGACCCTGTCTGCGCACAGGCCCGCGGGCTTTGGCCCATGTACCCCTTCGTTTCACCTAGGGCTATATAAACTCCTTCCCTTCCTCTTCCTAGGGTTAGCTTAGGTTTAGCAAATACACTTGTTGAGCTTAGCTCCATTATCTCCCTTCCCTCGTGGAGTGATTCCCCTCTACGTGAGAAGATCCGGAGTGATGCCAAGGCCCCTCTAAGGGAAGATCCCCTCGGGATTCAAGACCTCCTCCTCCGGAGCGAGAAAACTACCGTTACGTGTATCCTTTGGTTGTTTGTGGACCGTGATACTCATGTACTCATGTGATTCTAGTGGATGTGTGATCGGAGTTTGTCCCTGAGTGTTTTCCTCTTGTGATTTTCCCCTCGTGTTCTTCGTGTTCTTCGTGTTCAATCACAAATCCACCTCCAATTCGTGAAAGATCGACGCACACGGACGTGCCCCGTATCACCAATCCTATTCATGCAAGCAAAACATTTCCAATTCGATGTATCCTCATGCACAAGTATATCTTTTCATGCTCAACTCTATGCTTATAAGCTTTGATCTTTCTTTCTTGCTTAGAAGCTTTTTTTTTGGCTCTTCTCTTCCTTTCCACTATTCTTATTGAGCCTGAACCAAATATATGAGACAAGTATCACAAGATATGCACGGGAGCAAGCAATTGCACTATATGATATTTCCAATGATGCAACAATATGATATAGTATCACTATGGTGCACAAGTTTTCACGAAGCCCGGCAATACTCGGATAGCTAGTCTCAATAGGTATGAAGGTATTCGCAAAGATGGTGGGGCTATCAAGATGTAATGGCAAGGAAGGAAAAGTGTATATCTTCGTCACACTTAACCTTTCACGAAGTCGGGGTAAACCGGCCTTGCTTCTAGTTGAAGATGGTCTCAAAGGATGGATGGTCGTCGTCGATGTCGATCGTCGGTGGTCGGCGTAGATGATGGTCCGATACAAGTCACCGGTGGTTGAAGGAGTAACCGTCCCTAAGTAGCCGAAACACCTTAGGAGACCCAAATCACAACTCAAGCAGCCACAAATGCAATGGTAACCAAAATGGGTTAGGTTGCGGAAGTCTATGGTGGTATTGCGGATGATATGGTGGAGGGCCTAGGCAAACTTGCCAAAATTGGAAACATATGATGGCGTCAAATGATGGTGGAACTAATTTTGTGGTATGGTGGATGTCAATAGCTACAAAACGAGCTAAAGAACACCCAAATCGGAGTTCAGATGAATTAGTTATGGCCGAAACAACATTCCAGCCGAGTCAGTTTCTACAAGTTACGGACGTCCGAGAAGTGATGGACATCCGGGGGTCGGACATCCGGATGAGCCGAAAATCCGAGATTTCGGTTTTGTTTAGGGGTTCCGGATGTTCGGAGGCTGTCGGACGTCCGAGGCTTGGGAGGGGTCCGGACGTCCGGAAATGGTCGGACGTCCGAGGGGTCTGGGTCAGCTCGGGATATGAGTTCCAGGACGCGATTTTGGGTGGAAATTGATGATTTTGGGCTCGAAATTGAAGGGGAAAAAGAAAAATTGGGGCTAGGGAACGCCAAGGGAAGTAGATCCACTTGGCAAACACTAGATCCATGGATCAAAATCAACAAAAACTCACTGAACAACAAATCACAAGAAAAATTTTTGGGGCTCTTTTTGTGGAGATTTTCGAAATTGGGAAGAAAAACATGAACTAATGCAAGAAAAGTGGGGGTAGGGCTCCAAATTCGTGGCAACGTGGCTCTTGATACCAATATGATACGGGGCAAACCCGAGGGTGGCCCGATCTTCACGAATTAGAGATGGATTCGAGGAAGAACACGAAAAACACAAAGGGGGAAACACTCGATTGGACAAGATCCACACCAAGTACTCCTCAAATCACAAGCAATACACGGGATACATCAAGATCCAAGAACAACAACGGAAATAAAGATACATGGGTAGTTCATCCAAATCTCTAGGAGAGATGGGCCTTGAATCCGTAGACGGATCTTCCCTTGAAGGGGCCTTGACATCCTCTAGGGATCTTCTCTGGTGGAGGCCTCGATCTCCAGGAGAGAAGTAGAGGAAGGAGCAAAGCTTTTCTAAGAATGATCTATCACTTTGCTAACCCTAGAAAGGAGGTGGGGGAAGAGTATATATAGTGTTATCCACGAAACGGTAAGTGAGGGAGAGATACAAGGCCCAAGGCCCACGGCTGCACACAGGCACGTGTCGGACGTCCGGAGGACGTCGGTCGTCCGGAGGCTCGGGAGGGTCCAGACGTCCGGAGCGTGTCGGACGTCCTTGGCTCGGTCGTCCGGAGGTCTTCGGAGTTCCTTCATTTCGGCGCGGGTGACTTGGCGCCGGATTTCCAGATGGGCTCGGACATCTGGGCGCTGGAGTCTATCGGACGTCCGAAGGCGTCGGTCGTCCGGCCACTGTAGAGTGTCGGACGTTCGGAGGTTGTCGGTCGTTCGGCCGCTGTAGACTTCGCAGCTCCGTCTTCTTCCGTCTCCTCTTCCAAGCTTCCCTCGCGTATGGTGTAGTTGTACGTAGGTGCCGGCACTCCTCCTCGTCGTCTGTGAAGCTTGGACAATACACATGCACACGAGAGGAGTGTCAAGTAGTATACCATCCTCGAAGGGGTCAAGTGAACACGTGTAAAGGATATGATTCACCTTTATGTATGTGGAGTTGATGTCGCACGTGTCACTTGCCAAACGGACTCTTGCCATGGTGATGTCCGTAGGATGCTTCGCATCACAATCTGATTTTCACTCTCACTTTGCTTCTGTTTTGCTTTACTAGCTCGAGCAATGTCATCTTTCATAATATGTTCGGGAGACATAGGAAGAAAAGTTATATTTTTATTATTATGAGCAAGTGTATACTGATTCGTCCTACCATGGTGTACAGAATTTTTATCAAATTGCCATGGTCTACCATGTAAAACGGAGCATGCTTGCATGGGTACCACATCACAATCAACATAATTAGAATATGTAGCAATGCTAAAGTGCACACGAACAGTACGTGTTACCTTGACCTTGCCACTGTTGTTGAACCATTCGATGTAATAAGGATGAGGATGTGGTCTGGTGGTTAGGGATAGCTTCTCCACCATCTCCCTGCTAGCCAAGTTGTTGCAACTTCGTCCATCGATGATGACGCGAACAGAACGCTCCTTCACAACTCCCTTTGTATGGAACAAGTTGTGCCTCTGATTTTGCTCAACCGGTGTAACCTGCACACTCAGAACACGTTGAGCAACTAAACTTTCATACCTGTCAGCGTAGTCAGCAGCCATGTAGTGTGTCTTTTGTTCAGTCTCCTCTACACCTTGTTCTTCACTCGCAATAAGAGCCAGGGTCTCCTCATCATAATCACTAGCGGAGTCATATCCACCATCCTCAGTAACAATCATCACACGCTTGGAAGGGCATTCTTTTGCATAGTGACCTCCACCCTTGCAACGACGACATATAATCTCATGTGTTTGCCCCATGGATGCAATGGAAGAAGGAGAGCTCTGTGCAGGCACGGAAGCTGTGCTCCTCGCGGAGGGTGGGGCTGGGGCCTATTTCCTGGTATCTCAGTTGGAGTTGGTAGCTGAAGTAGGCGGTGCTGCAGTAGGACGTGTGGACGTAGATGGGGTACGTGGCATCCATGATGTAGTGCTACCTGCAGAAAAATTAGTTCTTGCCAACGCCTGATGAGGACATCCCTACTAATGTTACACCCACATCCCCACCAGCTACACATATTGGACCAGTTACTAGAGCCCGCGCACGCCAACTAAATTATCAGGTACTTTCGTTTATTGGAAATCCTTCTAATATTCATGAACATATGATGATGCCTAAATTAGATACTTTTGTTTTACTTATGAATGAAGGACCTAGCATGGACAAGAAGGATGGCCATTGGAGCGGGATCAAGCATGGAGGAGAAGATGCGCGCGCGGTGCCACTTCATAAATTTCGTCCATAGGCTAATATAGGTGCTGCGTCACCTTATTTTTGGGCCAGGCCCATGTAATTTTGAAATACCACTTATTAGGCTGTTTTTAGAGTCCGTATGTGTGGGGAAACGGAGTTAGGGTTGGTTTCGGACCCCTCCTCCAAGGGGTCACGAAATTCCCCCTCTATTCCCCCATATATACATCCATTAGGGCGCCGTTTAGACTTGGGTTTTGTTTAGATTGAAAGTTAGCCATAGCTGCAACTTCGCGTTCTTCGTTTGTCCACGACCAGACAAAGGCGTCACAGAACCCCACATTCATCAATAAAGCTTTCTTCTTATATTCGCTATATCCAAATTGCAATCTTAGTTTCTTGCTTGTTCTTCGTTTGCTTGCAGGAAACAGACCCTCGTGGTCAGGTTGATCGTGCTCCGGCGTGGTCAATAACCTCTCGGAGTTGGTTTAGCGATTGCTAAGGCGCGACGTCCTCGCACATTCGTAGTCGGATCGTCAAAGTCGACTCTACCATAAACGATAGCCACTTCTCATCGAAAGACAGGGACAACTTCGCCTCTATCAAGTGGTATCAGATTTCCAGGTTGCTCGGTGAGATTTTACCAGTTTTTCATAGTTAGATCGTATTTGTCTTCATACCTATAGTCCACGAAAAAGCCACCAATTTTTTTATTAGGGTTAGATCTTCCTATTCGAACCAATCTGAGCCTTTTGCAATTTTCTGTTCGGTGTTTTGCTTTGTTGAATTTACGGTTGCATCGTCATGTCGAGTTGCTGGTCTTAGCGTCTAGTCTTTTAGAGTTTCGTGTTCTGCTCACAGATTGTCATGCCACCGCCGCACCATCTTCATCGCATCTGCCATATACCACCACCGCACCATCTTCATTGCGTTTGCCATATACCACCACCGCATCTTCTTCATCGCCGCTGCTATATATCACACCCACCATCATCACCTCCACTGCCATATATCACCACCCCATATCCACCTCCAATCCGATTTCCTTTGTTATTAGGTTTAGTTTCGAGATCCTCTTGTTTTCGGTTTCGTGTTTCCTTGCCTGAGTAGGTTTCGGGAAAAAAAAAGTCTGGCACGCTTTTTAGAGCACTTTCTAGGCCAAAATTTCGGCGGGTGAAAATATGTTTCCCCTATCCCATTTTTAGGCTTTCCGGAGTGTTTTGAGACACTCGCCATCATAATGATTTTTATCGCATTTTTTGGTCGTCGCAGCCCCGAATTGCTCCTGAAAATAAATTAGTCAAAAATGTTTTGTGCCTATCCTGTTTATACGACTTGGGAAGAGTTTTGAGACACTAGCCATTATAGTGATTTTCTGAGCAAAAAAACAGAGCGCAAAAAAAGACGAAAAAATGGTTCAGAGTGTGCTCTTCCCTTGTTTACGTGCAGCACCGTGATTTTGTTGGTGTTCTAGGCTCGCGTCTCTAGCACAGTCTAGCCTACGACCAGCACGGTACCGTCGTTGAACGTCTTTTCAACTTTGCATCTCTGAACTGATTATTGCTGACCCTTTTTGCTACCATATTATAAGCCTTCCCAGCTCCACATACATCTACGTTGTGTGTTTGACACCACCTGGCAATCGCTCTATCCAAGCTTTGAGAGTTTTGACTACAACAGTTGCCCATCACCACCTGCTGCTGGGTAAGAACTGGTAAGGATTTGAGATTAGCTTGACGGATTTGTGACACACCGCCACCACCACCACCACCACTTCCTAGTAGTATATAGGTTCATATTCTTGTGTGTTCCTATTACTGCTAACCATGACAGAATCACAAGCCGACGAGATCAATTGGGACGGCACGACGAACAAGGAGCTCCATGATAAATTTCAGCAAATGATGGCTGACCAGGTACAAGACGTCGTGACCAGCCTTGGAGAGGCCATGGAGAAGCTAGGTGCTTTGGAGAAGACATTCGACACCAAGTTGGACGCTAAGTTCAATGAGGTGCTTGCATGTCTACCTCCACCAGCTGTACCTGTCGTACCTCGACAACAACAACACCAACAACGCCCAAATTTCGCGGGACGAGCGCAACGTGTGCCTCTCAACCAAGGCCAATATTTTGGTGCCATTGCTACTGCTGCTACTGCTGAAGCTTCTGTGGCTGCTGCTGCTACTGTCGTTGAGCAGAATGAGGATTATGATGGTGATTACGATGATGAGGGAGAGGTTGCTCCCGATTAGCCCCAGGGGCAACCACCACCACAAGCACCGGGCCGTTCGCATGCTTACCATCGCCACGGTAGGGCTGCACCACCACCTCAGGTACGGGAACATGATCATCTCCCTAAGATAAAATTGAATATTCCGACATTTGAGGGTAGATATGTTCCTAATATATATCTTGGGAGTTAGAAACAGAACAACATTTTACATGCTTACAATTTCCTGAGGATAGACGTGTTGTTGCTGCTGTTTGTGCTTTTACTAGTTTTGCTTGTGTTTGGTGGTCTGAACATTGTAGAATACATCATGATAATATTCCTACTACTTGGGCTGCTTTGAAAACTGCTATGCGTAATCGTTGGGTACCACCATATTATCAATGTGAATTACTTCAAAATTTGCAGTGTTTAAGACAAGGGAAAAATTCTATAGAGGAATATTATCAGGAATTACAAACTGGCATGATTAGATGTGGTATTGTTGAGGAGAATGAAGCTATGCTTGCATGTTTTATGGGTGGATTGAATAGAGAGATTCAGACTATTCTAGAGTATAAGGAGTATAACACTATCACTCAGTTATTCCATCTTGCTTGCAAAGCTGAACGTGAAGTGCAGGATCGACAGGCAATGGCGAGAACTAATATTTCTGCAGGTCGCGCTTCATCATGGACACCACGTACATCATCTACTTCCACACGTCCTACTACAACACCACTTACTTCAGCCGCCAACTCCAACAGAGATACAAGGAAACAGGCACCGCAACCAACCACCAGCAAGGGCACACCTTCGGGGCCTGCACAGAGCTCTTCTTCATCCATGGCATCTACAGGGCAAACACATGAGGTTATTTTTCGTCGTTGCAAGGGTGGAGGTCACTATGCGAGAGAATGTCCTTCCAAGCGTGTGATGATTATTACTGAGGATGGTGGATATGACTCCGCTAGTGATTATGATGAGGAGACCCTGGCTCTTATTGCGAGTGAAGAACAAGGTGTAGAGGAGACTGAACAAGAGACACACTACATGGCTGCTCACTACGCTGACATGTATGAAAGTTTAGTTGCTCAACGTGTTCTGAGTGTGCAATTTACACAGGCTGAGCAAAACCAGAGGCACAACTTGTTCCATACAAAGGGAGTTGTAAGGAGCATTCTGTTCGCGTCATCATCGATGGAGGGAGTTGCAACAACTTGGCTAGCATGGAGATGGTGGAGAAGCTATCTCTAACCACCAGACCACATCCTCATCCTTATTACATCCAATGGTTCAACAACAGTGGCAAGGTTAAGGTAACACGTACTGTTCGTGTGCACTTTAGCATTGCTACATATTCTGATTATGTTGATTGTGATGTGGTACCCATGCAAGAACGCTTCGTTTTACTTGGTCTGGCAATTTGATAAAAATTCTGTACACCATGGTAGGACAAATCAGTATACTCTTGTTCATAAGGATAAAAATATAACTTTGCTTCCTATGTCTCCCGAACATATTATGAAAGATGACATTGCTAGAGCTAGTAAAGCAAAACAGAAGCAAAGTGAGAGTGAAAATCAGATTGTGGCAAAGGAATTTGAGCAACATAATAAGCCTAATAAACAATCATCTAGTGTTGCATCTGAAATAAAACTGACGAGTGGTTGTTTACTTGCCACTAAATCTGATATTACTGATTTGGATGTTACTACATCCGTCTGCTATGCTTTTGTATGCAAAGAGGTATTATTTTCATTCGAGGACATGCTTCCCTCTTTGCCTCCTGCTGTCGCTAACATTTTGCAGGAGTTCGCTGACGTCTTTCCACAAGACGTGCCACCGGGATTACCACCTATTCGAGGGATTGAGCACCAGATTGACTTAATTCCCGGTGCATCACTGCCCAACCGTGCGCCATACCGTACCAATCTAGAGGAGACGAAAGAGATTATGCGTCAAGTACAGGAGCTGCTCGACAAAGGTTATATACACGAATCCCTTAGTCCTGGTGCTTGTCCTATTATTCTAGTGCCTAAAAAGGATGGTACATCGCGTATGTGTGTTGATTGTAGAGGCATTAATAATATTACTATTTGCTATCGTCATCCTATTCCTAGGCTAGATGATATGCTTGATGAATTAAGTGGCTCTACAATTTTCCCCAAAGTTGATTTGCGTAGTGGATACCATCAAATTCGTATGAAATTGGGAGATGAATGGAAAACCGCATTTAAAACTAAGTTTGGATTATATGAGTGGTTAGTCATGCCTTTTGGGTTAACTAATGCACCTAGCATGATAGAGGCGAAGTTGTTCCTGTCTTTCGATGAGAGGCGGATATCGTGTATGGTAGAGTCGACTTTGACGATCCGACTACGAACGTGCGAGGACGTCACGCCTTAGCAATCGCTAAACCAACTCCGAGAGGTTATTGACCACGCCAGAGCACGATCAACCTGACCACGAGGGTCTGTTTCCTGCACTCAAACGAAGAACAAGCAAGAAACTAAGATTGCAATCTGGATAAGGAAAGCTTTATTGATGAAGTGGGGTTCTGTGACGCCTTTGTCTGGTCGTGGAACACAAACGAAGAACGCGAAGTTGCAGCTATGGCTAACTTCCAATCTAAACAAAACCCAAGCCTAAAACGATGCCCTAAGGGCTGTATATATGGGGGAATAGATGGGAATTTCATGGCCCCTTGGAGGAGGGGTCCAAAACCAGCCCTAATTCCGTTTCCCCACACATAAGGACTCTAAAAATAGCCTAATAAGTGGTATTTCGAAATTAAATGGGCCTGGCCCAAAAATAAGGTGACGCAGCACCTATATTAGCCTATGGACGAAATTTATGAAGTGGCATCTTGTATATTTCGTCCAAGCCTCCAAGCACTCCTTATGGTGGCTTCAAAGTGCGAAAATCACCACTGGAAAGTCCATTGTTCCTTCCCGCGCGCGCACCTTCTTCTCCATGCTTGATCCCGCTCCAATGGCCATTCTTCTTGTCCATGCTAGGTCCTTCATTCATAAGTAAAACAAAAGTATCTAATTTAGGCAGCATCATATGTTCATGAACATTATAAGGATTTCCAAGAAACGAAAGTACCTGATAATTTAGTTGGCGTGCGCGGGCTCTAGTACCTGGTCCAATATGTGTGGCTGGTGGGGATGTGGGTGTAACATTAGTAGGGATGTCCTCATCATCCTCCCCTTCTTGAACTGAAGTCGTCCTCGACGGAAGCTCATCATCCTCACCCAAATAAGGCTTCAAATCTGCAATGTTAAAAGTGGGACTAACCCCAAAATCTGCAGGCAGCTCAAGTCTATATGCATTATCATTTATTTTCTCTAACACCTTAAAAGGACCATCAGCACGTGGCATTAGCTTTGACTTGCGCAATTCAGGAAACCTATCCTTACGCAAGTGTAACCAAACAAGATCTCCAGGTGCAAAGACAACATGTTTTCTACCCTCATCTCCAGCAAGTTTATATTTAGCATTCATACGCTCAATGTTCTCCCTAGTTAACTCATGCATCTTTAATATCAATTCAGCACGTTCTTTAGCATCAAAATTGACCTTCTCCGAAGATGGAAGAGGCAACAAATCAATAGGTGCACGAGGTAAGAAACCATACACTACTTCAAAAGGGCACATCTTAGTAGTAGAATGCAGCGAACGATTATAAGCAAATTCAATATGAGGCAACCATTCTTCCCACATTTTCAGGTTATTCTTCAAAACAGCCCTAAGCATAGTAGACAATGATCTATTCACTACTTTAGTTTGTCCATCAGTTTGGGGGTGACATGTAGTACTAAAAAGCAGTTTAGTCCCCAACTTAGCCCATAGACATCTCCAAAAGTGGCTAAGAAATTTAACATCATGATCTGAAACAATTGTATTTGGCACACCATGCAAGCGAACAATTTCACGAAAGAACAAATCAGCAACTTTAGTAGCAGCATCACTTTTATGATATGGTATAAAGTGTGCAATTTTCGAAAATCTATCCACAACAACAAATATGCTATCCCTCCCCTTCTTTGTTCTAGGTAAACCTAAAACAAAGTCCATAGATATATCGTCCCAAGGAACACTAGGTATAGGCAAAGGCATATATAAACCATGAGGATTGAGTCGTGACTTAGCTTTCTGACATGTAGTGCAGCGAGCAACAAAACGCTCAACATCCCATCTCATCTTTGGCCAAAAGAAATGTGTAGCAAGTACGTCCTCCGTCTTCTTCACGCCAAAGTGTCCCTTTAATCCTCCTCCATGCGCCTCCTGTAACAACAAAAGACGAACGGTACTAGCTGGAATGCATAGCTTGTTAGCACAGAACACAAATCCATCATTAATGACGAACTTCTTCCATGCTCTCCCTTCTTTACAATTCTGCAACACATCTTTAAATTTAGCATCATGCATATATTGATCTTTGATGGTCTCCAAACCAAATATTTTAAAGTCAAGTTGTGAAAGCATAGTATAACGACGAGACAATGCATCAGCAATAACATTTTATTTACCCTTCTTGTGTTTAATGACATAAGGGAACGTCTCAATGAATTCAACCCATTTAGCATGCCTATGGTTCAGTTTTGCTTGACTTTTAATATGTTTCAAAGATTCATGATCAGAATGTATAACAAATTCTTTGGGCCATAAATAATGTTGCCATGTTTCCAAAGTCCGAACAAGAGCATATAATTCCTTATCATAAGTAGAATAATTCAGACTAGGCCCACTCAATTTTTCAGAAAAGTATGCAACAGGTTTACCATCTTGTAATAACACACCTCCTAATCCAATTCCACTAGCATCACATTCAAGCTCAAAAGTCTTATTAAAATCAGAAAGTTGGAGTAATGGAGCATGTGTTAACTTATCTTTCAATACCGTGAAGGCTTCTTCCTGTGCGGTACCCCAAACAAAAGGCACATCCTTCTTTGTAAGCTCGTTTAGAGGTGCAGGAATGGTGCTGAAATCCCTCACAAAACGCCTATAGAAACCAGCGAGTCCAAGAAAACTCCTCACTTGTGTGACCCTTTTGGGTTGCGGCCAACTCTCAATAGCTTCAATCTTGGCTTTGTCAACTTCAATACCCTGTGGAGTAACAACATAGCCAAGAAAAGATACTCGGTCGGTGCAAAAGGTGCACTTCCCAAGGTTACCAAACAAACGTGCATCATGTAGAGCATTAAAAACAGCACGTAAATGTTCCAAATGTTCCTCCAAAGATCTACTATAAATCAGTATATCATCAAAATAGACTACCACAAATCGTCCAATGAAAGCACGTAAAACCTCGTTCATTAATCTCATGAAAGTGCTAGGTGCATTAGTTAACCCAAAAGGCATGACTAACCACTCATATAATCCAAACTTAGTTTTAAATGCTGTTTTTCATTCATCTCCCAATTTCATACGAATTTGATGGTATCCACTACGCAAATCAACTTTGGAGAAAATTGTAGAGCCACTTAATTCATCAAGCATATCATCTAGCCTAGGAATAGGATGACGATAACGAATAGTAATATTATTAATGCTTCTACAATCAACACACAAACGCGATGTACCATACTTTTTAGGCACTAGAATAATAGGAACAGCACAAGGACTAAGGGATTCGCGTATATAACCTTTGTCAAGCAGTTCCTGTACTTGACGCATAATCTCCTTCGTCTCCTCTGGATTGGTACGGTATGGCGCATAGTTGAGCAGCGAAGCACCGAGAATTAAGTCAATCTGATGCTCACTCCCTCGAATAGGTGGTAATCCCGGTGGCACATCTTGTGGAAAGACGTCGGCAAACTCCTGCAAAATGTTAGCGACAGCAGGAGGCAAAGAGGGAGGCATGTCCTCGAAAGAAAATAATACCACTTTGCATAGCAAACGGATTTAGTGACATCCAAATCAGTAATATCAAATTTAGTGGCCAGTAAACAACCACTCTTCAGTGTTATTTCAGAAGCAACACTAGATGATTGTTTATTAGGCTTATTATGTTGCTCAAATTCCTTTGCCACAATCTGATTTTCACTCTCACTTTGCTTCTGTTTTGCTTTACTAGTTCTAGCAATGTCATCTTTCATAATATGTTCGGGAGACTTAGGAAGCAAAGTTATATATTTATCTTTATGAACAAGAGTATATTGATTCGTCCTACCATGGTGTACAAAGTTTTTATCAAATTGCCATGGTCTACCAAGTAAAACAGAGCATGCTTGCATGGTTACCACATCACAATCAACATAATTAGAATATGTAGCAATGCTAAAGTGCACACGAACAGTACATGCTACATTAACCTTGCCACTGTTGTTGAACCATTGGGTGTAATAAGGATGAGGATGTGGTCTGGTGGTTAGACACAGCTTCTCCACCATCTCCATTGATACGGGGCACGCCCGTTTGCATTGATCTTTCACGAATTGGAGGTGGATTTGTGAATGAACACGAAGAACACTAGGGGGAAATCACGAGAGAAACACTCAAAACAAGTCCAATCACACATCCACTGTGCCCACATCCACACAAGATCCACAAGGGTACAAGAACAACAAAGGGAAAGAGGATACATGGTAGAGTTCATCCCAAATCCCATAGGGAGATGAGGCCTTGAATCCACTAGAGATCTTCCCTAGATAGGGGCCTTGACATCCATAAGATCTTCTCACACGTGGAGGTCGCAATCTCCTAGGAGAAGTATATGGAAGGAGCAATGCTCAACTAATCTATGAGCTAAACCATTGCTAACCCTAAAACGGAGGTGGGAGACGAGTATATATAGTCTAGGGCGAAGTGGGGGTGAGAAAGGGGTACATGGGCCTCGGGCCCGAGTGGCTGCCCACACGTAGGCCGGAAGTTCCGGGCTGGGCCGGAGGCTCCGGGCGCCGGAAGTTCCGGGCAGGTTCCGGCCGGGTTCCGGGCTACCCAGAGAGTTGGCACGCCTGGAGTGCGCTGAGGCCGGAAGTTCCGGGCAGGCCGGAAGGTCCGGGGTCCGGAAGTTCCGGGCGAGGTCCGGACAGGGTCCGGGCTATCCAGAGAGTTGGCACGCTCGGGGCCGGCTGTGGTCGAGGAGGCCGGAAGTTCCGGGCAGGCTGGAAGGTCCGGGGTCCAGAGGTTCCGGGCAGGCCGGAAGGTCCGGGACTTCCAGAGACTTGTCCTCGCTTCTTCTTCCTTCTCTACCAAGCTGCCCTCGCGGATGGTGTAGTCGTATGTAGGTGCTGGCACTCCTCCTCGTCATCCGTGAAGCTCCGACAAATACCTATGCATGCACACGAGAGGAGTGTCAAGTAGTATACCATCCTCGAAGGGGTCAAGTGAGCACGTGTAAAGGAGATGATTCACCTTTATGTATGTGAAGTAGATGTCGCACGTGTCACTTGCCAAAGGTACTCTTGCCATGGTGATGTCCGTAGGATGCTCCGCATCATCCCCTCCCCCTTGGGAAAGATCCATCCTCGGATCAAAATCCAAATCACCATGGAAAGGAGATGGCGTCGCCGAGTAGAAGTGGACGATCACCAAGCACTCATCATCAGCAAACTCGAAAGGGGCACTCTCCAATGTCGCACCGTCTAGTAATTCCTGCAAAAGGAGCAAATACGACAAACACTTGGAAAAACAAATGTGGTTAGCATTAGTGCAAAACCAAGCATTCAAGCGGTTATTCACCGAACAAGTGTCGTCATCATGCATAACATATGGTGTGACAAGGGATTGCGTCATGACATGTAAGCATATGAGTTGATCACAATCTAAGGCATCATGGAGATAAACATGAAATTGTGACGTAGGGATGCAAATATGTGTGACAATAGAACAAGCATCTACCTCAAGGTCATAGCACGCATGCACAAAACAATCAACAAAAGGTCTATGGTAGGCATATGAATCATTCACAACACCAAGTAAAATGAAGTGTCTAGACACATGGTGCAAGTGCAAGACAAACCTAGCATAATGTGCACATGGTATAGTGAAGATAGTTCGGCACTCAACACAATAGACAGAGCAATTGTTCATCATGTGTGAGGCAATCAAGTCAAGCATGTAGCAAGCAATGCGGCAATGCAAATGTGAAAAATGGACATTGTTGCAACCAAGCATATGATAAGAGCAAACAATCCACTAGTTGGATGCAACACACAAGGCATATTCGTCATGAGGCATGGAACGATGGCAATCATGAGTGAAAGCAGTATTTCTAAAATGTGTGCAAGTAAGTGGTCCAAGATGACCAATATGTGTCATGATACAAGCAACACAAGGAGGATGATCCACAATATCCATGCTCAAGAAGGATGTCACCTTGAAAACTTGTCCTTGTGCATCCTTCACAATGTCGATGCGCAAGCAAGTGCGATGTAGAATCGCGTCGGTGTAGCACGGCTCGCTCTAAAGAGCTCGAATCGTCAACTCATGTGAGGTGGAAGTTGACATGTAGTCGAAGTATCCTACACATACACACAACAAACCAAAGAATGTATGTGCATGGTAGGTAAACACATCATCCATCATGATGGTTCTCTTCTCTTGCACATAATAAGTAGAGGCAAAAGTGCATGAATAATATGATGCAACAATGTCTATATGCATGGCACTAAGCATATGGTGCAAAGAAGGAAGGCAAACATGCTTCACATGAAAGATGTCAAAAGCTCCAATAATATGAGAGAAAGCTATGGGGGCAATCTCATTAACAAAATGAATAGCATTGTTGCACTCAATACATGGCAAATCATCTAGCATGAGAAAGGCAACACATGGAGACATATGACAACAAGCTATAGCAATCATGTGCGAAGCATGGCAATGGTTGTCATCAACAGCATAAAAGGAGCACATCGGTGATGCAACACAAGTAAGCATAGTAAGCATGTCGTGGAAACTAGTAGTGCGAAGATGCAACGTACTAGAGGAAATCATGGCAATCATGTCATGCGAGCAAATGATAGGCATAGGCAATGCACATGACATATCCCAAGCAAAACAAGTAACGGGGTGATCCTCAATACCATCATAGGCATGGGTCACAAAGCAATCATGGCAATAGCAAATAATATCTCCACCAAGCTTACAAGTACACATACAAGTCATATAATCAAGTGTCATGTGATATGCAAAACATGGGTCACAAATGCATGTCAAGGGCATAGAAATGAGCATAGCATGCAAAGTGAACATGGCAATATGGGCATAATAAGTGTAATGAGTAAGAAGCCATAGCCATGTGAGAGCCATGTAGAAGAAATGTGCGAAGTCCTTGCGCGAGGGGAATGGTTGGAGACGCATTCCGGTGAATCCCAAAGCATCGGTGCTCTCAAGAGCTCTTTTCGTCAACTCATGGGATTGTGAGGTTGACGAGTAATCATGAGTACCTACACACAACAAAGGCAAAGGGAAAATTGTGTGCGCGTGGTATATGTATACATCATCCGTTAGGATGTGTATGTGCTTGTGTTCATTAGCACAAAATATCCAATGCTCAAATAAATGAGATGCATGATATAAGAACATGTCATCCATCATGAAAGAATAGTTATTGTGTATAACACGATGGGGACACAAATTGAGCATGCAAATATATGGCACAACAATAGCATTTTTATTCATGAGAAGCATATTGTGCACACATTTATGGGGATCATGCAAAGTGTAGGATGGATCAAAATCTCCTAATGTGTATGAGGAAACTATGGGGGTTTCCTCATGTGCAATAGCGGAAGCATAATTCGAAGAATATGGACAACATCCAAAACAATGCATATCCGAAGCTAGGTGATCATGGCATGGCATATGAGAATTATTGCGCAAATTATACAAAGGAAGCATGGCAATATCATCACAAGAAAAGCAAAGGCCAATAACCATGGGTTTGTCATCTATGCCATATGAGCAAATGGGAATGATTTTTATGGGATAGGCATAGTCGTTACAGTGAGATTGCAAAGATGCAATATGTGAAATTTCACGCATAGCATATGACAAGTTTAGCGGATTGTCAAACATGGTGTGATCTATAGAATTCTCACAGTGTATCCTATGCAACATGGCATCACAAGTAATAGACTCCACATGAGAATCGCCAAACTCATCGTAAATGGGAAATTCATCACATGAGGAAGTCGCATACTCATGAAGCATGTAAATAGGGTGATCATCATCATGCAAGCAATCAATCTCAAGATAGTCCACTAGTGGGACAATAGCATCACCTTCACCTATGTTACCTTGTTCATTCCACTCATGTGGTGTAGGTGAGGTGGTAAAGACCAAAGTGTGGTCATCTTCATCGTGATGGAACCATGTGGGGGGTGCGTCATATTCCACCATGGCCATCGTCTTGTCCAAAGGAAGTACGAAGTCATCAAGGATCGACGCGTCGTCGTATATGGGACCTAACACCAAAGGAGAAGACACAATAGAGGTAGAGGTTAAGTTGTTAGAAATCGAAATGGCCTCACATGCCCTATCAACTACCTCACTCGCTCTATGTGGTGGTGGCTCACTCACTCCCTCTAGGTAGTTGCACTCATACTCACATATGGTGGAGTCACTCATCTCACTCAAGTGGTGGGGGTTGTGGCTCTCCTCACATGGGAATTGGGGAAACTCATCATATATGGGGCTAGTGGTGAAGGCACTCTCACTCTCAATATGGTGGCAAAAGTCTCTCAACTCATCTCCAAATGCCGCCGTGGTCGAAGGGAAAATCCCATGCTCAACCAACTCGTCACCGTCGCCGTGGATGAAGGTCGAAGATGGCACATCATCACTCTCGCCTCCAAAGATGGAAGCGTCATCCTTGCTCGCCACCTTGTCGCTCGCCTCCAAAGCATGTTCCTTGAGTGGCTCCGTAGTTGTAGTCGTCACTGCACCGTCTTCAAAAAGAGTCATGGTAGACTCGGCATCGTCAATGCCACCAAGAGGGATGGCGGTGAAGTCGAACTTGGGAGCGTCGTCTTGGAGCTCGTCGGGCTTGGACATCTTGGTGGTACCATCCTCATGCTCGTAGTCGTGGAGCTTGGTCGTCGCGAAGTGTGCTCGGGGTCGAGTAGCCTTGGCCTTGAGTTCATGTTCCGCCATGAGAGCACCAATGTAGAGGTCTTGGAGAGACTCCTAGTTGTTGTGGAAGATAGTCTTGGCGATGTCGTTGTTCAATCCCATCATGAAGTGGAACTTCATCCAAATGGGGTCGTCCACACCGGCTCGTCGCAAGGCTTTCTTCATCTTCATGAAGTACTCATCGAGAGACATGGATCCTTGTATGGTGTTCTCCAAGTGGCGGTGAAGATGTTCCATGTATGTAGAAGGCACAAACTCTCGCCGCAACGCTTTCTTCAACTTGGACCAACTCATGTCGAAGCTCGTCGAAGATGTGTGAAGCCACCATGTCGACACGTCGCCGTGGAAGTTTCTTGTGGCGCACTTCACTTGATCTTCGGAAGGGACTTGAAGTAGCTTGAGGTAGTACTCCATCTTGCGCTCCCAATCGAGATACTCCTCAGGGTCTTGACTCCCGAAGAAAGGAATCTCGTGGTCGATGTCGAGGTCATAGTAGCTCGTGGAAGTCGCGGACTTGAGCTTGGGGAGCTTCTCTTGAGGTGCTTGTCGGCGAAGATGCCGCATATCCAAAGGCAAAGATGCCTTGAAGTCGCTTGGCGAAGATGCCAAGGTAAGTGGCGAAGTCATCGAGGGGTGGTTGGTGTCGAGCTCATGACCTTCACACTTGTTCTTTGTTGGACGCCTTGATGTTGGCGTCGTTATGTCTTCATGTCGTTGATGGTGTCGATGCCGAGGTGATCTTGCCGAAGATGGTAGCTCGGAAGCATGTGCAGAGCGTCTTCTCGAAGATGAGGAAGACCTCTTGCGGTTCTTGATGAGGACCCTGAGCTCCTCCATTTGAGCATCCAACTTGGCGTCGATGGTTTTCTTCATGGCATCGAACTCGTCGTTGTTGTTGTAGACCAAAGGAGATGATGTGCTTTGCCTATCCATCACAAGACTCGAGCAATGGTGAGTGGGAAATGAGATAAACAATACCAAAATACCGTTTCCCAAAGTTGAGGATGTATCCCGTTTCACTCAATGTGGAATGAAAGAATAGGGGAATTGGTACCGGACTTGTTCACTCACACCTACAAAATAAAGCTTATCGAGTGGCTTGGTTAGGACAAGTGGCACAAAATTCAAGCAACTGTTAATCCAGGATATCGAAAATGTTGAGGAAGATTCACAAAATTGCAATGCAAAGCAAATAGATCAATAGCTATGGTGGCACTAGGAACACACACACGGATAGATAAATGGGATCCGTGCAACCAAGGTATGAGCACGAAATTGAGAGACCCGGCAAAAGCTCGTGTTGCACGGATACAAGAAGAGACAATAGCTCGATTGCTCAAATGGCCTAGATACGCGCTTGTGCACCAACCTAAAAGAGTAAACGTGCCATCTTCAATCCCAAGTATGCTATGTATGTATGATCCAAGAGTATCTACTATGCAAAATGGCTCAATGCTATTGATATTGCTTGTAAGCTCTTTTGTATCTCCTCTTTTGCTTAAAAGCTTTTTTTTCCTTTTCTCTTTTTCTTTCTATGCTTGATGCTCGAACCAAGATATGAGACAAGTATGATGGATATGCATGGGAGAGACTTATGGCACAATGTAGATAACAAGATGTTTGCATGCTAAATGTAGCTATGCGGCATAAGAGTAACACTACGGTGCACAAGTAACGTGGCCCGACAATTTTCGACTCGCTAGTCTCAATGGGTAAGGTACGCAATAGGCTCGAAGCGATCAATGCAATGGCAAGGAAATGGACAATGATGTCGTCGAGATTACCGTCCTAGCTTACGGTTGGGTTGCCAAAAGGCAAAGTGGCCTATGTCGATGTCGAGGCCGTGGCGATGATGAGCGGCGGTGATGTCGATGTAGAACCGTCCCTAATTAGCCGAAACACGTTAGGAAACGGAAACCGCAACTCAAAATCTCAAACAAAATTGGGTTAGGGTGGCGGAAGAGTATGGTGGGAAAACTATGCGGAAGTTATGGTGGTGGCCTAGGCAAAGATGCCAAATATGAAGAAAAAAAATGATGGAGTCAAATGGTTTTGGAAGTATTTTTGTGGGATGGGGGTGTCAATAGCTATCCAACGAGTTAAAGAACATCAAAATCGGACTCCGGATGAATTAGTTATGGCCAAAACGATGAAATGGCAGATGCTGAAATGACTCTGGTTAGGCCGGAAGTTCCAGGCCTAGGGCCGGAAGTTCCGGGCTCCGGAAGTTCCGGGGGTGTACCGGAAGTTCCGGAGGTCATGGGAAAGAGTGGGGAAACTCTCTGGTTAGGCCGGAAGTTTCGAGCTTGGGCCGGAAGCTCCGGGGGCCGGAAGTTCTGGGTGATGCCGGAAGTTTCGGGGGTCACGAAAGCAACTCCGGGACGAACCATAAATTCCGGATCTGAGAACGGGGGCGGAAAAACTCGATTTCGAGGGCCAAAATTGATGGGGAAAAAGAAAATTTGGGGGGATTTCGTGGTGGGAAAGCTAGATCTACTTGCCAAACACGAATTCCATGGATCGAAATCAACAAAATCTCACAAGAACCAACAAATTGCAAAAAATTTGGTGAGGCTATTTTTGGTGGGGATTTTCGAATTGGGACAAAAACACACAAAATTAGGCTAGAAAACGAAGGGGAGGACTCCAAATTCATGAGAAACGTGGCTCTTGATACCAATATGATACAGGGCACGCCCGTGTGCGTCGATCTTTCACGAATTGAAGGTGGATTTGTGAATGAACACGAAGAATACGAGATGGAAATCACGAGAGAAACACTCAAAACAAGTCCAATCACACATCCACTATGCCCACATCCACACAAGATCCACAAGGGTACAAGAACAACAAAGGGAAAGAGGATACATGGTAGAGTTCATCCCAAATCCCATAGGGAGATGAGGCCTTGAATCCACTAGGGATCTTCCCTAGATAGGGTCTTGACATCCATAAGATCTTCTCACATGTGGAGGTCGCAATCTCCCAGGAGAAGTATATGGAAGGAGCAATGCTCAACTAATCTATGAGCTAAACCATTGCTAACCCTAAAATGGAGGTGGGAGACGAGTATATATTGTCTAGGGTGAAGTGGGGGTGAGAAAGGGGTACATGGGCCTCGGGCCCGAGTGGCTGCCCACACGCAGGCCGAAAGTTTCGGGCTGGGCCGGAGGCTCCGGGCGCCGGAAGTTCCGGGCAGGTTCCGGGCTACCCGGAGAGTTGGCACGCCTGGGGTGCGCTGAGGCCGGAAGTTCCGGGCAGGCCGGAAGGTCCGGGGTCCGGAAGTTCCGGGCGAGGTCCGGACAGGGTCCGGGCTATCCAGAGAGTTGGCACGGCCGGGGGCGGCTCTGGTCGAGGAGGCCGGAAGTTCAAGGCAGGCCGGAAGGTCCGGGGTCCGGAGGTTCCGGGCAGGCCGGAAGGTCCGGGACTTCCAGAGACTTGTCCTCGCTTCTTCTTCCTTCTCTTCCAAGCTTCCCTCGCGGATGGTGTAGTCGTACGTAGGTGCTGGCACTCCTCCTCGTCATCCGTGAAGCTCCGACAATACCTATGCATGCACATGAGAGGAGTGTCAAGTAGTATACCATCCTCGAAGGGGTCAAGTGAGCACGTGTAAAGGAGATGATTCACCTTTATGTATGTGAAGTAGATGTCGCACGTGTCACATGCCAAAGGTAATCTTGCCATTGTGATGTCCGTAGGATGCTCCGCATCATCCATGCTAGCCAAGTTGTTGCAACTCCCTCCATCGATGATGATGCGAACAGAACGCTCGTTCACAACTCCCTTTGTATGGAACAAGTTGTGCCTCTTATTTTGCTCAGCCTGTGTAACCTACACACTCAGAACACGTTGACCAACTAAACTTTCATATCTGTCAGCGTAGTCAGCAGCCATGTAATCTGTTTCTTGTTCAGTCTCCTCTACACCTTGTTCTTCACTCGCAATAACAGCCAGGGTCTCCTCATCATAATCACTAGCGGAGTCATATCCACCATCCTCAGTAACAATCATCACACGCTTGGAAGGACAGTCTCCCGCATAGTGACCTCCACCCTTGCAACGACGACAAATAACCTCATGTGTTTGCCCTGTAGATGCCATGGATGAAGAAGAGCTCTGTGCAGGCCCCGAAGGTGTGCCCTTGCTGGAGGCTGGTGGCGGTGCCTATTTCGTTGTATCTCTGTTGGAGTTGGCGGCTAAAGTAAATGGTGCTGTAGTAGGACGTGTGGAAGTAGATGATGTATGTGGTGTCCATGATGAAGCGCGACCTGCAGAAAAATTAGTTCTCGCCATTGCCTGTCGATCCCGCACTTCACGTTCAGCTTTGCAAGCAAGATGGAATAAACGAGTGATAGTGTTATAATCCTTATACTCTAGAATATTCTGAATCTCTCTATTTAATCCACCCATAAAGCGTGCAAGCATAGCTTCATTCTCCTCAACAATACCACATCTAATCATGCTAGTTTGTAATTCCTGATAATATTCCTCTACGGAATTTTTTCCTTGCAAATTTTGAAGCAATTCACGTTGATAATATGGTGGAACCCAACGATTACGCATAGTAGTTTTCAAAGCAGCCCAAGTAGTAGGGATATTATCATGATGTATTCTACAATGTTCAGACCACCAAACACAAGCAAAACTAGTAAAAGCACAAACAGCAGCAGCAACACGTCTATCCTCAGGAAATTGTAAGCATGTAAAACGTTGTTCTATTTCTAACTCCCAAGTAAGATATATATCAGGAACATATCTACCCTCAAATGTGGGAATATTCAATTTTATCTTAGGGAGATGATCATGATCCCATACCTGAGGTGGTGGTGCAGCCCTACTGATACGGGGCACGCCCGTGTGCGTCGATCTTTTCACACTTGGAGGGGGAAAAGGGAGAAATCACGAGAGAAAACGCAAACTCATGGACAAACTTCGATCACACATCCACTAAGAACAAGCAAACACACGAGGTAATTAGATCCACAAACAATGGACGGATACAAGTAACCGGTAGTTCTTCCTCACTCCGGGGAGGAGGCCTTGAATCTCGTGAGATCTTCCCTCTAGAGGGGCCTTGGTATCACTTGGATCTTCTCCGGTGGAGGGCAACTCCACAAGAGGAGGAAGTAATGGAGCTTGGCTCAACAAAGAGTATTCGTTAAACACAAGCTAACCCTAACACGGAGGTAGAAGAAGGGAATATATAGTCTAGGGGATAGGTGGGGGGTACATGAGCCTCAACTCAATCGGTCTCGCACAGTCAGGGCGGTTGTACCGGAGCTGGGACCGGTTGTACCGGTATTGAGGCATTAAGTGGAACAACCGGGGTAGTACCGGCCTTGAACCGCTTCAAAACAGAAACTTGGCCCGGTCGGAGCGGTGGTTGGGCGGTAGTGGACCGGTTGTACCGGTTGAGCGGTGGTTGACCGGTGGTGGACCGGTTGTACCTCAATTCCTGGGCTGTTGCAATTCCCTCTCCTTGTTCTTTGCGTTCCTCTTGCTTCCTTCCTTCCTCTTGGTACCTGAGCACACAAAGGGTCTCTTCTTGAGGTAGGATCCACGTTCTAAGAGTATCACATGGGAATTCACAAAGGAGAGATGTCACCTCGGATTCTAAGGCACGTGCGCGGGCTCTCGTCATGGGACCACTTGTAGCTTGAGGTGTTGATGTCCATGGGGATGTACATGGGATGCTCCGCATCATCTCCCCCCCCCCTTGTGAGAGATCCGTCCTCGGATCAAGATCTTCATCACCATGGAACGGAGATAGGTCCGTGACGTTGAACGTGTCGCTCACATTGTACTTGTCACGTGGAATGTCGATCTTGTAGGCATTGTTGTTGTAGCGCTCCACTACCTTGAATGGTCCATCGGCGCGAGGAAGAAGTTTGGACTTGCGCTCGGTGGGGAAACGGTCCTTGCGGAGGTGTAACCACACAAGATCACCGGCCTTGAACACCATGGGGTGTTTGTTGGTGTTGCGCTTGGCGGTGACTCGCTCCACTTGACGTTCGATCGTGCGCCTTGTATCTTCATGCATTTTCTTGATGTAGCTTGCCCTTGCACTTGCATCCATGTTGACGCGCTCTTGGAGTGGTAGAGGTAGGATGTCCAGTGGGGACAACGGATTGAAGCCGTAGACCACTTCGAACGGAGACTTGCCGGTGGTGGAGTGACTTGCGCGATTGTAGGCGTACTCGGCGATGGGGAGGCAATCTTCCCATTCCTTGATGTTCTTCTTGATCAATACACGAAGTAGGGTAGAAAGTGTCTGGTTCGTCACCTCCGTTTGTCCGTCGGTTTGAGGGTGATATGCCGAAGAGAATAGAAGCTTGATTCCGAGCTTGGCGCATAGGGTCTTCCAAAAGTAGCTCAAGAATTTGACGTCGCGATCCGAGACAATGGTCTTTGGAACGCCATGTAGTCGCAAGATGTCCCTACAAAACAAATGTGCAATATGTGAAGCATCGTCTATCTTGTGACATGGAATGAAATGAGCCATCTTGGAAAAGCGATCCACAACTACAAAAACGGAGTCATGGCCATTTTTAGTTCGTGGCAAGCCAAGCACAAAATCCATACTAATGTCTTCCCAAGGTTGGAAAGGTATAGGTAGAGGCATATAAAGACCATGGGATTGAGCTTTGGACTTAGCTTTCCGGCATGTCGAGCATCGGTTGGTGAAGCGTGCAACATCACGAAACATCTTGGGCCAAAAGTACTTGTTGGATAGTGTGGCATACGTCTTGTCGCGTCCAAAGTGACCCATAAGTCCTCCACCGTGAGCCTCTTGCAAAAGCAACAAACGAAGAGAAGACTCGGGTATACACAATTTGTTAGCACGCATAAGATATCCATCTTTCATATAATATTTCTCCCAACAAGTTTTCACTTGGCACTTGGCGTAAAGATTAGCAAAATAGGCATCATGCGCATACAAGTCTTTGATGTGGTCAAAACCAACAACATTCAATTCAAGTTGAGTAACTAGCATGCATTTGCGGGAAAGAGCATTCGCCACAACGTTTTCTTTACCCTTAATGTATTTGATGACATAAGGGAAGGACTCAATAAATTCACTCCATTTAGCATGCCGTTTGTTCAACTTAGTTTGACCCTTTAAGTACTTAAGCGTTTCATGGTCGGTATGGATAACAAACTCATGAGGGCGCAAATAATGTTCCCACACATGCAAAACTCTCATCAAAGCATACAATTCTTTGTCATAGATGGGGTAGTTAAGTTGAACGCCGGATAGTTTCTCGCTAAAGTACGCGATATGACGCTTCTCTTGCATAAGCACACCACCTATTCCACTACCACTAGCATCACAATGCACTTCAAATGTTTTATCAAAGTTGGGCAAAGCAAGCAAAGGTGCATGAGTGAGCAAATTTTTAAGTTCATGGAAAGCGGTGTCTTGTGAAGGGCCCCAAATAAATGGTGCATTTTTCTTGCTCAAAGCATGGAGAGGTGATGCAATAGTGCTAAAGTCCTTGACAAAACGGCGATAGAAACCGGCTAGTCCTAGGAAACTACGCACTTGTTGCAAGTAGGTTGGTGTTGGCCAAGTTTTAATAGCATCAATCTTAGTTTCATCTACATGAACGCCCTTAGAAGATACTACAAATCCCAAGAAAACTACTTTCTCAATACCAAATGTGCATTTCTCCATGTTTGCATAGAGTTGCTCTTTCCTAAGGATTTGCAAAACATCACGAACATGTGTAGCATGCTCCTCAAGAGACTTGCTAAAGACAAGAATGTCATCAAAGTAGACCACAACACAATATCCAATGAGTGGTCGCAAGACATAATGCATAACACGCATAAAGGTACCCGGTGCTTCGGATAAGCCCATGGGCATAACCAACCATTCATAGAGACCAAATTTTGTCTTAAAAGCAGTTTTCCACTCGTCACCCTCTTGTATGCGGATTTGGTAGTAACCACTTTTTAAGTCAATTTTAGAAAATATAGTGGCACCACTAAGTTCATCAAGCATATCATCTAAGCGAGGAATGGGGTGACGGTATCGAATGGTGATAGCATTGATAGGACGGCAATCGGAACACATGCGCATAGTACCATCATGTTTAGGCACTAGAATGACCGGAACCACACAAGGACTCAAACTCTCACGTACATGCCCTTTATCTAAGAGTTTTTGGACTTGCCTTTGTATTTCCTTTGTTTTGTCGGGGTTGACGCGGTAGGGAGCCTTGTTAGGAAGCGGTGCTCCGGGGATGAGGTCGATGCGGTGTTCAATCCCTCGTTTTGGGGGTAGTCCCGGAGGTAGCTCATCGGGGAACACATCCTTGAATTCCTGCAACAACTTGGATAACACAAGAGGAAGATGTTGTGAAGGGTTAGTCCGAACGACGTCATCTTTGCACACAAGTACATAGTGAAGAACGGTCGATGGGCTCTCACTCACATCCCTCAAATCTCTTTTGGTGGCTAAAAGAACTATATCTCTCATGTCCCTCATCGTGGAGTCGCTCATTTGTGGTTTGTGGCACTCACTCTCTTTGAGGTGGATCACTCTCACACTTTTAGCTCCACGATGGGATGTAGCTTGTTTGTCGGCGATGACTTGACTTGGAGTCATTGGTCGTAGCACACATTGCTTGCCCTTCATCTTGAAGCTATATTGATTTGTGCGACCGTTGTGTGTGACGCCACGGTCGAATTGCCAAGGTCTACCAAGTAGGAGGTGGCAAACGGACATAGGAACCACATCACACTCCAAAGTGTCTTCATATGCGCCTATCTTGAAGGAAACTTGCACGGTGTGTTCAACTTGGAGGGTTCCGGAATCACTAAGCCATTGGACCTTGTAGGGACGAGGGTGCTTTTTCTTGACCAATTGTAGCTTGGAACAAAGGTCTTCACTTGCCCAGTTGTGACAACTCCCTCCGTCGATGATGACCTTGACGGACTTGCCTTGGATGCCCGCCTTGGTGTGGAAGATGTGGCACCGTTGGTCCTCGTCTTCTTATTGTTGGAGCGTCAAAACTTTGGAGACAACGTGATATGGGGTGTCCCGATCTTCTCAGTAAGCGGCGGTGGTGATGATGAAGATGATAGATAACTTGTATGTCGCCGATGAACTCTCCCTCGCTTGATCCCTGATGCCAATGCAAAAGGTCTCAACCCTTTGGATATTCACAACGTCACACACTTGCGCACGTAGCCGTCGACCACGAAACGGTATAATTGCAATATACTAATTCCCAATGGAACAGCAGATTACACTCAACTTGCAGTATATGATCTCCAGATCGATACGAATTGGAGATGAGGATTCAAGATGAATGCTTACAAGCCATCTCAAGAAGTAGGGTTTATCTTAAATGTGGTCTAACCTTAACTAACTCTAGGGGACGGGTATTTATAGTCTAAAACGAGATCGAAGGGGTACACGGGCTGGACAGCCCAAAACCTGCGCGCAGGCAGAGCGGTACTACCGCTTATAGCAAGCGGTACTACCGTGATAGCGGTACTACCGCTTGTACAAATGTCAAGTGCCATCCTTGTTCCGTTTGGTGTCCAGGAGATACCAGTACCGATTTCGTAAGCGGCAGTAGTGCGGTACTCGGTGGCCGGTACTACCGTGATAAGCGGTACTACCGCGATGGACGCGCGGTACTACCGCGATGAGCTTGCCGGGCTTGCCGGTGACGAGCTTGCCGGGCTGGCTTGCCGCGATGGAAGCGGTACTACCGCAATGGAAGCGGTACTACCGCCCTGGGAACTCTGCAGGGTCTTCACTTCCAGGCCTTCCTCCTTTCCTTGCTGCAATGCCTCCTTGCTCCCTTGTGCCATGCCTTCCTCTCCAATGTACCTAACAATACATACACACAAGGATTTAGGCAGTATAAAGCTCTCATCAAAATGAATAGCATTATCAACTAAGAGAGAATTCACCTGTTGTTCTAGTAACTTAGCACGAGCTCTTGTAGTTGGTCCAATCCTGAGTTCATCATTGGACGTCTTCGTTGCAGCAACAGGTTGTTCATCTTCATACGGTAGGGATGGAACCATAGTAGGGATGTCCTCATCAAAGAGGTATTATTTTCATTCGAGGACATGCCTCCCTCTTTGCCTCCTGCTGTCACTAACATTTTGCAGGAGTTCGCTGACGTCTTTCCACAAGACGTGCCACCGAGATTACCACCTATTCGAGGGATTGAGCATCATATTGACTTAATTCCCGGTGCATCGCTATCCAACTGTGCACCATACCGTACCAATCCAGAGGAGACGAAGGAGTTTATGCGTCAAGTACAGGAGCTGCTCGACAAAGGTTATATATTCGAATCTCTTAGGCCTTGTGTTGTTCCTATTATTCTAGTACCCAAAAAGGATGGTACATCTCGTATGTGTGTTGATTGTAGAGGCATTAATAATATTACTATTCGTTATCATCATCCTATTCCTAGGCTAGATGATATGCTTGATGAATTAAGTGGCTCTACAATTTTCTCCAAAGTTGATCTGCGTAGTGGATATCATCAAATTCGTATGAAATTGGGAGATGAATGGAAAACAGCATTTAAAACTAAGTTTGGATTATATGAGTGGTTAGTCATGCCTTTTGGGTTAACTAATGCACCTAGCACTTTCATGAGATTAATGAACGAGGTTTTACGTGCTTTCATAGGACGATTTGTGGTAGTCTACTTTGATGATATACTGATTTATAGTAGATCTTTGGAGGAACACTTGGATCATTTGCATGCTTTTTTTATTGCTCTACGTGATGCACGTTTGTTTGCTAACCTTGGGAAGTGCACCTTTTGCACCGACCGAGTATCTTTTCTTGGCTATGTTGTTACTCCACAGGGAATTGAAGTTGATAAAGCCAAGATTGATGCTATTGAGAGTTGGCCGCAGCCCAAAACGGTCACACAAGTGAGGAGTTTTCTTGGACTCGCTGGTTTCTATAGGCGTTTTGTTAGGGATTTCAGCACCATTGCCGCACCTCTCAATGAACTTACAAAGAAGGATGTGCCTTTTGTTTGGGGTACCGCACAGGAAGAAGCCTTCACGGTATTGAAAGATAAGTTAACACATGCTCCATTACTCCAACTTCCTGATTTTAATAAGACTTTTGAGCTTGAATGTGATGCTAGTGGAATTGGATTAGGAGGTGTGTTATTACAAGATGGTAAACCTGTTGCATACTTTTCTGAAAAATTGAGTGGGCCTAGTATGAATTATTCTACTTATGATAAGGAATTATATGCTCTTGTCCGGTCTTTGGAAACATGGCAACATTATTTATGGCCCAAAGAATTTGTTATACATTCTGATCATGAATCTTTGAAACATATTAAAAATCAAGCAAAACTGAACCGTAGACATGCTATATGGGTTGAATTCATTGAGACTTTTCCTTATGTCATTAAACACAAGAAGGGTAAATAAAATGTTATTGCTGATGCATTGTCTCGTCGTTATACTATGCTTTCACAACTTGACTTTAAAATATTTGGTTTGGAGACCATCAAAGATCAATATGTGCATGATGCTGAATTTAAGGATGTGTTGCAGAATTGTAAAGAAGGGAGAACATGGAACAAGTTCGTCATTAATGATGGACTTGTGTTCCGTGCTAACAAGCTATGCATTCCAGCTAGCTCCATTCGGCTTTTGTTGTTACAGGAGGCGCACGGAGGAGGATTAATGGGACACTTTGGGGTGAAGAAGACAGAGGACGTACTTGCTACACATTTCTTTTGGCCAAAGATGAGACGGGATGTTGAGCGTTTTGTTGCTCGCTGCACTACATGTCAAAAAGCTAAGTCACGACTCAATCCTCATGGTTTATATATGCCTTTGCCTGTACCTAGTGTTCCTTGGGAGGATATATCTATGGACTTTGTTTTAGGTTTACCTCGAACAAAGAAGGGGAGGGATAGCATATTTGTTGTCGTGGATAGATTTTCGAAAATGGCACCCTTCATACCATGTCATAAAAGCGATGATGCTGCTAATGTTGCTGATTTGTTCTTTCGTGAAATTATTCGCTTGCATGGTGTGCCAAATACAATTGTTTCAGATCGTGATGCTAAATTTCTTAGCCACTTTTGGAGAATTTTATGCGCTAAGTTGGGGACTAAACTGCTTTTTAGTACTACATGTCACCCCCAAGCTGATGGACAAACTGAAGTAGTGAATAGATCATTGTCTACTATGCTTTGGGCTGTTTTGAAGAATAACCTGAAAATGTGGGAAGAATGATTGCTTCGTATTGAATTTGCTTATAATCGTTCACTGCATTCGACTACTAAGATGTGCCGTTTTGAAGTAGTGTATGGTTTTTTACCTCGTGGACCTATTGATTTGTTGCCTTTTCCATCTTCGGAGAAGGTTAATTTTGATGCTAAAGAACGTGCTGAATTGATACTAAACATGCATGAGTTAACTAAGGAGAACATTGAGCGTATGAATGCTAAATATAAACTTGCTGGAGATAAGGATAGAAAACATGTTGTCTTTGCACCTGGAGATTTTGTTTGGTTACATGTGCGTAAGGATAGGTTTCCTGAATTGCGAAAGTCAAAGCTAATGCCACGTGCTGATGGTCCTTTTAAGGTGTTAGAGAAAATAAATGATAATGCATATAAACTTGAGCCGCCTGCAGATTTTTTTGTCAGCCCAGACTTGAGCAACAAACAACGAATCTGATCTTGCCAATCTCAGATGCACTTACCAAAAATCCTAACTGAACAGCCCGTAGAGCACAAGGATATGCTAGTCTCAATAGGAAGGTGCTACGCAAAAGAAGAAAGGCTGACTATGGTTATCAAACGGATTCAGATCAGTAATCGAAGCAACTAAAACTATAGAAAACAAACTGGAGGAACAGATCTGATCGGGGTGAAGCTAAGGTACGCAAAGAAAAGGCTACGACCAGTAACTAAGACTTGGAAACGATGTTATCTAGGTGATGGCAAAAACCCTAACCCTAATCTTTTTGTGAGGCTTTTTCTGGATAGGAGTAAAAACACAACTAATCTATGGGTGATTTGGTGGATGCTTACCGAGGCAACACTGGAAATCTGATACCAAGATGATATGGGGTGTCCTGATCTTCTCAGTAAGCGGCGGTGGTGATGATGAAGATGATAGATAACTTGTATGTCGCCGATGAACTCTCCCTCGCTTGATCACTGATGCCAATGCAAAAGGTCTCAACCCTTTGGATATTAACAACGTCACGCACTTGCGCACGTAGCCGTCGACCACGAAACGGTATAATTGCAATATACTAATTCCCAATGGAACAGCAGATTACACTCAACTTGCAGTATATGATCTCCAGATCGATACGAATTGGAGATGAGGATTCAAGATGAATGCTTACAAGCCATCTCAAGAAGTAGGGTTTATCTTAAACGTGGTCTAACCTTAACTAACTCTAGGGGACGGGTATTTATAGTCTAAAACGAGATCGAAGGGGTACACGGGCTGGACAGCCCAAAACCTGCGCGCAGGCAGAGCGGTACTACCGCTTATAGCAAGCGGTACTACCGTGATAGCGGTACTACCGCTTGTACAAATGTCAAGTGCCGTCCTTGTTCCGTTTGGTGTCCAGGAGATACCAGTACCGATTTCGTAAGCGGCAGTAGTGCGGTACTCGGTGGCCGGTACTACCGTGATAAGCGGTACTACCGCGATGGACGCGCGGTACTACTGTGATGAGCTTGCCGGGCTTGCCGGTGACGAGCTTGCCGGGCTGGCTTGCCGCGATGGAAGCGGTACTACCGCGATGGAAGCGGTACTACCGCCCTGGGAACTCTGCAGGGTCTTCACTTCCAGGCCTTCCTCCTTTCCTTGCTGCAATGCCTCCTTGCTCCCTTGTGCCATGCCTTCCTCTCCAATGTACCTAACAATACATACACACAAGGATTTAGGCAGTATAAAGCTCTCATCAAAATGAATAGCATTATCAACTAAGAGAGAATTCACCTGTTGTTTTAGTAACTTAGCACGAGCTCTTGTAGTTGGTCCAATCCTGACTTCATCATGGACGTCTTCGTTGCAGCAACAGGTTGTTCATCTTCATACGGTAGGGATGGAACCATAGTAGGGATGTCCTCATCAAAGAGGTATTATTTTCATTCGAGGACATGCCTCCCTCTTTGCCTCCTGCTGTCACTAACATTTTGCAGGAGTTCGCTGACGTCTTTACACAAGACGTGCCACCGAGATTACCACCTATTCGAGGGATTGAGCATCAGATTGGCTTAATTCCCGGTGCATCGCTATCCAACCGTGCACCATACCGTACCAATCCAGAGGAGACGAAGGAGTTTATGCGTCAAGTACAGGAGCTGCTCAACAAAGGTTATATACGCGAATCTCTTAGGCCTTGTGTTGTTCCTATTATTCTAGTACCCAAAAAGGATGGTACATCTCGTATGTGTGTTGATTGTAGAGGCATTAATAATATTACAATTCGTTATCGTCATCCTATTCCTAGGCTAGATGATATGCTTGATGAATTAAGTGGCTCTACAATTTTCTCCAAAGTTGATCTGCGTAGTGGATATCATCAAATTCGTATGAAATTGGGAGATGAATGGAAAACAGCATTTAAAACTAAGTTTGGATTATATGAGTGGTTAGTCATGCCTTTTGGGTTAACTAATGCACCTAGCACTTTCATGAGATTAATGAACGAGGTTTTACGTGCTTTCATAGGACGATTTGTGGTAGTCTACTTTGATGATATACTGATTTATAGTAGATCTTTGGAGGAACACTTGGATCATTTGCATGCTTTTTTTATTGCTCTACGTGATGCACGTTTGTTTGCTAACCTTGGGAAGTGCACCTTTTGCACCGACCGAGTATCTTTTCTTGGCTATGTTGTTACTCCACAGGGAATTGAAGTTGATAAAGCCAAGATTGATGCTATTGAGAGTTGGCCGCAGCCCAAAACGGTCACACAAGTGAGGAGTTTTCTTGGACTCGCTGGTTTCTATAGGCGTTTTGTTAGGGATTTCAGCACCATTGCCGCACCTCTCAATGAACTTACAAAGAAGGATGTGCCTTTTGTTTGGGGTACCGCACAGGAAGAAGCCTTCACGGTATTGAAAGATAAGTTAACACATGCTCCATTACTCCAACTTCCTGATTTTAATAAGACTTTTGAGCTTGAATGTGATGCTGGTGGAATTGGATTAGCAGGTGTGTTATTACAAGATGGTAAACCTGTTGCATACTTTTCTGAAAAATTGAGTGGGCCTAGTATGAATTATTCTACTTATGATAAGGAATTATATGCTCTTGTCCGGTCTTTGGAAACATGGCAACATTATTTATGGCCCAAAGAATTTGTTATACATTCTGATCATGAATCTTTGAAACATATTAAAAATCAAGCAAAACTGAACCGTAGACATGCTATATGGGTTGAATTCATTGAGACTTTCCCTTATGTCATTAAACACAAGAAGGGTAAAGAAAATGTTATTGCTGATGCATTGTCTCGTCGTTATACTATGCTTTCACAACTTGACTTTAAAATATTTGGTTTGGAGACCATCAAAGATCAATATGTGCATGATGCTGAATTTAAGGATGTGTTGCAGAATTGTAAAGAAGGGAGAACATGGAACAAGTTTGTCATTAATGATGGACTTGTGTTCCGTGCTAACAAGCTATGCATTCCAGCTAGCTCCATTCGGCTTTTGTTGTTACAGGAGGCGCACGGAGGAGGATTAATGGGACACTTTGGGGTGAAGAAGACAGAGGACGTACTTGCTACACATTTCTTTTGGCCAAAGATGAGACGGGATGTTGAGCGTTTTGTTGCTCGCTGCACTACATGTCAAAAAGCTAAGTCACGACTCAATCCTCATGGTTTATATATGCCTTTGCCTGTACCTAGTGTTCCTTGGGAGGATATATCTATGGACTTTGTTTTAGGTTTACCTCGAACAAAGAAGGGGAGGGATAGCATATTTGTTGTCGTGGATAGATTTTCGAAAATGGCACACTTCATACCATGTCATAAAAGCGATGCTGCTGCTAATGTTGCTGATTTGTTCTTTCGTGAAATTATTCGCTTGCATGGTGTGCCAAATACAATTGTTTCAGATCGTGATGCTAAATTTCTTAGCCACTTTTGGAGAATTTTATGCGCTAAGTTGGGGACTAAACTGCTTTTTAGTACTACATGTCACCCCCAAGCTGATGGACAAACTGAAGTAGTGAATAGATCATTGTCTACTATGCTTAGGGCTGTTTTGAAGAATAACCTGAAAATGTGGGAAGAATGATTGCTTCATATTGAATTTGCTTATAATCGTTCACTGCATTCGACTACTAAGATGTGCCGTTTTGAAGTAGTGTATGGTTTTTTACCTCGTGGACCTATTGATTTGTTGCCTTTTCCATCTTCGGAGAAGGTTAATTTTGATGCTAAAGAACGTGCTGAATTGATACTAAACATGCATGAGTTAACTAAGGAGAACATTGAGCGTATGAATGCTAAATATAAACTTGCTGGAGATAAGGATAGAAAACATGTTGTCTTTGCACCTGGAGATTTTGTTTGGTTACATGTGCGTAAGGATAGGTTTCCTGAATTGCGAAAGTCAAAGCTAATGCCACGTGCTGATGGTCCTTTTAAGGTGTTAGAGAAAATAAATGATAATGCATATAAACTTGAGCCGCCTGCAGATTTTTTTGTCAGCCCAGACTTGAGCAACAAACAACGAATCTGATCTTGCCAATCTCAGATGCACTTACCAAAAATCCTAACTGAACAGCCCGTAGAGCACAAGGATATGCTAGTCTCAATAGGAAGGTGCTACGCAAAAGAAGAAAGGCTGACTATGGTTATCAAACGGATTCAGATCAGTAATCGAAGCAACTAAAACTATAGAAAACAAACTGGAGGAACAGATCTGATCGGGGTGAAGCTAAGGTACGCAAAGAAAAGGCTACGACCAGCAACTAAGACTTGGAAACGATGTTATCTAGGTGATGGCAAAAACCCTAACCCTAATCTTTTTGTGAGGCTTTTTCTGGATAGGAGTAAAAACACAACTAATCTATGGGTGATTTGGTGGATGCTTACCGAGGCAACACTGGAAATCTGATACCAAGATGATATGGGGTGTCCTGATCTTCTCAGTAAGCGGCGGTGGTGATGATGAAGATGATAGATAACTTGTATGTCGCCGATGAACTCTCCCTCGCTTGATCACTGATGCCAATGCAAAAGGTCTCAACCCTTTGGATATTCACAACGTCACACACTTGCGCACGTAGCCGTCGACCACGAAACGGTATAATTGCAATATACTAATTCCCAATGGAACAGCAGATTACACTCAACTTGCAGTATATGATCTCCAGATCGATACGAATTGGAGATGAGGATTCAAGATGAATGCTTACAAGCCATCTCAAGAAGTAGGGTTTATCTTAAACGTGGTCTAACCTTAACTAACTCTAGGGGACGGGTATTTATAGTCTAAAACGAGATCGAAGGGGTACACGGGCTGGACAGCCCAAAACCTGCGCGCAGGCAGAGCGGTACTACCGCTTATAGCAAGCGGTACTACCGTGATAGCGGTACTACCGCTTGTACAAATGTCAAGTGCCGTCCTTGTTCCGTTTGGTGTCCAGGAGATACCAGTACCGATTTCGTAAGCGGCAGTAGTGCGGTACTCGGTGGCCGGTACTACCGTGATAAGCGGTACTACCGCGATGGACGCGCGGTACTACTGTGATGAGCTTGCCGGGCTTGCCGGTGACGAGCTTGCCGGGCTGGCTTGCCGCGATGGAAGCGGTACTACCGCGATGGAAGCGGTACTACCGCCCTGGGAACTCTGCAGGGTCTTCACTTCCAGGCCTTCCTCCTTTCCTTGCTGCAATGCCTCCTTGCTCCCTTGTGCCATGCCTTCCTCTCCAATGTACCTAACAATACATACACACAAGGATTTAGGCAGTATAAAGCTCTCATCAAAATGAATAGCATTATCAACTAAGAGAGAATTCACCTGTTGTTTTAGTAACTTAGCACGAGCTCTTGTAGTTGGTCCAATCCTGACTTCATCATGGACGTCTTCGTTGCAGCAACAGGTTGTTCATCTTCATACGGTAGGGATGGAACCATAGTAGGGATGTCCTCATCAAAGAGGTATTATTTTCATTCGAGGACATGCCTCCCTCTTTGCCTCCTGCTGTCACTAACATTTTGCAGGAGTTCGCTGACGTCTTTACACAAGACGTGCCACCGAGATTACCACCTATTCGAGGGATTGAGCATCAGATTGGCTTAATTCCCGGTGCATCGCTATCCAACCGTGCACCATACCGTACCAATCCAGAGGAGACGAAGGAGTTTATGCGTCAAGTACAGGAGCTGCTCGACAAAGGTTATATACGCGAATCTCTTAGGCCTTGTGTTGTTCCTATTATTCTAGTACCCAAAAAGGATGGTACATCTCGTATGTGTGTTGATTGTAGAGGCATTAATAATATTACTATTCGTTATCGTCATCCTATTCCTAGGCTAGATGATATGCTTGATGAATTAAGTGGCTCTACAATTTTCTCCAAAGTTGATCTGCGTAGTGGATATCATCAAATTCGTATGAAATTGGGAGATGAATGGAAAACAGCATTTAAAACTAAGTTTGGATTATATGAGTGGTTAGTCATGCCTTTTGGGTTAACTAATGCACCTAGCACTTTCATGAGATTAATGAACGAGGTTTTACGTGCTTTCATAGGACGATTTGTGGTAGTCTACTTTGATGATATACTGATTTATAGTAGATCTTTGGAGGAACACTTGGATCATTTGCATGCTTTTTTTATTGCTCTACGTGATGCACGTTTGTTTGCTAACCTTGGGAAGTGCACCTTTTGCACCGACCGAGTATCTTTTCTTGGCTATGTTGTTACTCCACAGGGAATTGAAGTTGATAAAGCCAAGATTGATGCTATTGAGAGTTGGCCGCAGCCCAAAACGGTCACACAAGTGAGGAGTTTTCTTGGACTCGCTGGTTTCTATAGGCGTTTTGTTAGGGATTTCAGCACCATTGCCGCACCTCTCAATGAACTTACAAAGAAGGATGTGCCTTTTGTTTGGGGTACCGCACAGGAAGAAGCCTTCACGGTATTGAAAGATAAGTTAACACATGCTCCATTACTCCAACTTCCTGATTTTAATAAGACTTTTGAGCTTGAATGTGATGCTGGTGGAATTGGATTAGCAGGTGTGTTATTACAAGATGGTAAACCTGTTGCATACTTTTCTGAAAAATTGAGTGGGCCTAGTATGAATTATTCTACTTATGATAAGGAATTATATGCTCTTGTCCGGTCTTTGGAAACATGGCAACATTATTTATGGCCCAAAGAATTTGTTATACATTCTGATCATGAATCTTTGAAACATATTAAAAATCAAGCAAAACTGAACCGTAGACATGCTATATGGGTTGAATTCATTGAGACTTTTCCTTATGTCATTAAACACAAGAAGGGTAAATAAAATGTTATTGCTGATGCATTGTCTCGTCGTTATACTATGCTTTCACAACTTGACTTTAAAATATTTGGTTTGGAGACCATCAAAGATCAATATGTGCATGATGCTGAATTTAAGGATGTGTTGCAGAATTGTAAAGAAGGGAGAACATGGAACAAGTTCGTCATTAATGATGGACTTGTGTTCCGTGCTAACAAGCTATGCATTCCAGCTAGCTCCATTCGGCTTTTGTTGTTACAGGAGGCGCACGGAGGAGGATTAATGGGACACTTTGGGGTGAAGAAGACAGAGGACGTACTTGCTACACATTTCTTTTGGCCAAAGATGAGACGGGATGTTGAGCGTTTTGTTGCTCGCTGCACTACATGTCAAAAAGCTAAGTCACGACTCAATCCTCATGGTTTATATATGCCTTTGCCTGTACCTAGTGTTCCTTGGGAGGATATATCTATGGACTTTGTTTTAGGTTTACCTCGAACAAAGAAGGGGAGGGATAGCATATTTGTTGTCGTGGATAGATTTTCGAAAATGGCACACCTCATACCATGTCATAAAAGCGATGCTGCTGCTAATGTTGCTGATTTGTTCTTTCGTGAAATTATTCGCTTGCATGGTGTGCCAAATACAATTGTTTCAGATCGTGATGCTAAATTTCTTAGCCACTTTTGGAGAATTTTATGCGCTAAGTTGGGGACTAAACTGCTTTTTAGTACTACATGTCACCCCCAAGCTGATGGACAAACTGAAGTAGTGAATAGATCATTGTCTACTATGCTTAGGGCTGTTTTGAAGAATAACCTGAAAATGTGGGAAGAATGATTGCTTCATATTGAATTTGCTTATAATCGTTCACTGCATTCGACTACTAAGATGTGCCGTTTTGAAGTAGTGTATGGTTTTTTACCTCGTGGACCTATTGATTTGTTGCCTTTTCCATCTTCGGAGAAGGTTAATTTTGATGCTAAAGAACGTGCTGAATTGATACTAAACATGCATGAGTTAACTAAGGAGAACATTGAGCGTATGAATGCTAAATATAAACTTGCTGGAGATAAGGATAGAAAACATGTTGTCTTTGCACCTGGAGATTTTGTTTGGTTACATGTGCGTAAGGATAGGTTTCCTGAATTGCGAAAGTCAAAGCTAATGCCACGTGCTGATGGTCCTTTTAAGGTGTTAGAGAAAATAAATGATAATGCATATAAACTTGAGCCGCCTGCAGATTTTTTTGTCAGCCCAGACTTGAGCAACAAACAACGAATCTGATCTTGCCAATCTCAGATGCACTTACCAAAAATCCTAACTGAACAGCCCGTAGAGCACAAGGATATGCTAGTCTCAATAGGAAGGTGCTACGCAAAAGAAGAAAGGCTGACTATGGTTATCAAACGGATTCAGATCAGTAATCGAAGCAACTAAAACTATAGAAAACAAACTGGAGGAACAGATCTGATCGGGGTGAAGCTAAGGTACGCAAAGAAAAGGCTACGACCAGCAACTAAGACTTGGAAACGATGTTATCTAGGTGATGGCAAAAACCCTAACCCTAATCTTTTTGTGAGGCTTTTTCTGGATAGGAGTAAAAACACAACTAATCTATGGGTGATTTGGTGGATGCTTACCGAGGCAACACTGGAAATCTGATACCAAGATGATATGGGGTGTCCTGATCTTCTCAGTAAGCGGCGGTGGTGATGATGAAGATGATAGATAACTTGTATGTCGCCGATGAACTCTCCCTCGCTTGATCACTGATGCCAATGCAAAAGGTCTCAACCCTTTGGATATTCACAACGTCACACACTTGCGCACGTAGCCGTCGACCACGAAACGGTATAATTGCAATATACTAATTCCCAATGGAACAGCAGATTACACTCAACTTGCAGTATATGATCTCCAGATCGATACGAATTGGAGATGAGGATTCAAGATGAATGCTTACAAGCCATCTCAAGAAGTAGGGTTTATCTTAAACGTGGTCTAACCTTAACTAACTCTAGGGGACGGGTATTTATAGTCTAAAACGAGATCGAAGGGGTACACGGGCTGGACAGCCCAAAACCTGCGCGCAGGCAGAGCGGTACTACCGCTTATAGCAAGCGGTACTACCGTGATAGCGGTACTACCGCTTGTACAAATGTCAAGTGCCGTCCTTGTTCCGTTTGGTGTCCAGGAGATACCAGTACCGATTTCGTAAGCGGCAGTAGTGCGGTACTCGGTGGCCGGTACTACCGTGATAAGCGGTACTACCGCGATGGACGCGCGGTACTACTGTGATGAGCTTGCCGGGCTTGCCGGTGACGAGCTTGCCGGGCTGGCTTGCCGCGATGGAAGCGGTACTACCGCGATGGAAGCGGTACTACCGCCCTGGGAACTCTGCAGGGTCTTCACTTCCAGGCCTTCCTCCTTTCCTTGCTGCAATGCCTCCTTGCTCCCTTGTGCCATGCCTTCCTCTCCAATGTACCTAACAATACATACACACAAGGATTTAGGCAGTATAAAGCTCTCATCAAAATGAATAGCATTATCAACTAAGAGAGAATTCACCTGTTGTTTTAGTAACTTAGCACGAGCTCTTGTAGTTGGTCCAATCCTGACTTCATCATGGACGTCTTCGTTGCAGCAACAGGTTGTTCATCTTCATACGGTAGGGATGGAACCATAGTAGGGATGTCCTCATCAAAGAGGTATTATTTTCATTCGAGGACATGCCTCCCTCTTTGCCTCCTGCTGTCACTAACATTTTGCAGGAGTTCGCTGACGTCTTTACACAAGACGTGCCACCGAGATTACCACCTATTCGAGGGATTGAGCATCAGATTGGCTTAATTCCCGGTGCATCGCTATCCAACCGTGCACCATACCGTACCAATCCAGAGGAGACGAAGGAGTTTATGCGTCAAGTACAGGAGCTGCTCGACAAAGGTTATATACGCGAATCTCTTAGGCCTTGTGTTGTTCCTATTATTCTAGTACCCAAAAAGGATGGTACATCTCGTATGTGTGTTGATTGTAGAGGCATTAATAATATTACTATTCGTTATCGTCATCCTATTCCTAGGCTAGATGATATGCTTGATGAATTAAGTGGCTCTACAATTTTCTCCAAAGTTGATCTGCGTAGTGGATATCATCAAATTCGTATGAAATTGGGAGATGAATGGAAAACAGCATTTAAAACTAAGTTTGGATTATATGAGTGGTTAGTCATGCCTTTTGGGTTAACTAATGCACCTAGCACTTTCATGAGATTAATGAACGAGGTTTTACGTGCTTTCATAGGACGATTTGTGGTAGTCTACTTTGATGATATACTGATTTATAGTAGATCTTTGGAGGAACACTTGGATCATTTGCATGCTTTTTTTATTGCTCTACGTGATGCACGTTTGTTTGCTAACCTTGGGAAGTGCACCTTTTGCACCGACCGAGTATCTTTTCTTGGCTATGTTGTTACTCCACAGGGAATTGAAGTTGATAAAGCCAAGATTGATGCTATTGAGAGTTGGCCGCAGCCCAAAACGGTCACACAAGTGAGGAGTTTTCTTGGACTCGCTGGTTTCTATAGGCGTTTTGTTAGGGATTTCAGCACCATTGCCGCACCTCTCAATGAACTTACAAAGAAGGATGTGCCTTTTGTTTGGGGTACCGCACAGGAAGAAGCCTTCACGGTATTGAAAGATAAGTTAACACATGCTCCATTACTCCAACTTCCTGATTTTAATAAGACTTTTGAGCTTGAATGTGATGCTGGTGGAATTGGATTAGCAGGTGTGTTATTACAAGATGGTAAACCTGTTGCATACTTTTCTGAAAAATTGAGTGGGCCTAGTATGAATTATTCTACTTATGATAAGGAATTATATGCTCTTGTCCGGTCTTTGGAAACATGGCAACATTATTTATGGCCCAAAGAATTTGTTATACATTCTGATCATGAATCTTTGAAACATATTAAAAATCAAGCAAAACTGAACCGTAGACATGCTATATGGGTTGAATTCATTGAGACTTTTCCTTATGTCATTAAACACAAGAAGGGTAAATAAAATGTTATTGCTGATGCATTGTCTCGTCGTTATACTATGCTTTCACAACTTGACTTTAAAATATTTGGTTTGGAGACCATCAAAGATCAATATGTGCATGATGCTGAATTTAAGGATGTGTTGCAGAATTGTAAAGAAGGGAGAACATGGAACAAGTTCGTCATTAATGATGGACTTGTGTTCCGTGCTAACAAGCTATGCATTCCAGCTAGCTCCATTCGGCTTTTGTTGTTACAGGAGGCGCACGGAGGAGGATTAATGGGACACTTTGGGGTGAAGAAGACAGAGGACGTACTTGCTACACATTTCTTTTGGCCAAAGATGAGACGGGATGTTGAGCGTTTTGTTGCTCGCTGCACTACATGTCAAAAAGCTAAGTCACGACTCAATCCTCATGGTTTATATATGCCTTTGCCTGTACCTAGTGTTCCTTGGGAGGATATATCTATGGACTTTGTTTTAGGTTTACCTCGAACAAAGAAGGGGAGGGATAGCATATTTGTTGTCGTGGATAGATTTTCGAAAATGGCACACTTCATACCATGTCATAAAAGCGATGCTGCTGCTAATGTTGCTGATTTGTTCTTTCGTGAAATTATTCGCTTGCATGGTGTGCCAAATACAATTGTTTCAGATCGTGATGCTAAATTTCTTAGCCACTTTTGGAGAATTTTATGCGCTAAGTTGGGGACTAAACTGCTTTTTAGTACTACATGTCACCCCCAAGCTGATGGACAAACTGAAGTAGTGAATAGATCATTGTCTACTATGCTTAGGGCTGTTTTGAAGAATAACCTGAAAATGTGGGAAGAATGATTGCTTCATATTGAATTTGCTTATAATCGTTCACTGCATTCGACTACTAAGATGTGCCGTTTTGAAGTAGTGTATGGTTTTTTACCTCGTGGACCTATTGATTTGTTGCCTTTTCCATCTTCGGAGAAGGTTAATTTTGATGCTAAAGAACGTGCTGAATTGATACTAAACATGCATGAGTTAACTAAGGAGAACATTGAGCGTATGAATGCTAAATATAAACTTGCTGGAGATAAGGATAGAAAACATGTTGTCTTTGCACCTGGAGATTTTGTTTGGTTACATGTGCGTAAGGATAGGTTTCCTGAATTGCGAAAGTCAAAGCTAATGCCACGTGCTGATGGTCCTTTTAAGGTGTTAGAGAAAATAAATGATAATGCATATAAACTTGAGCCGCCTGCAGATTTTTTTGTCAGCCCAGACTTGAGCAACAAACAACGAATCTGATCTTGCCAATCTCAGATGCACTTACCAAAAATCCTAACTGAACAGCCCGTAGAGCACAAGGATATGCTAGTCTCAATAGGAAGGTGCTACGCAAAAGAAGAAAGGCTGACTATGGTTATCAAACGGATTCAGATCAGTAATCGAAGCAACTAAAACTATAGAAAACAAACTGGAGGAACAGATCTGATCGGGGTGAAGCTAAGGTACGCAAAGAAAAGGCTACGACCAGCAACTAAGACTTGGAAACGATGTTATCTAGGTGATGGCAAAAACCCTAACCCTAATCTTTTTGTGAGGCTTTTTCTGGATAGGAGTAAAAACACAACTAATCTATGGGTGATTTGGTGGATGCTTACCGAGGCAACACTGGAAATCTGATACCAAGATGATATGGGGTGTCCTGATCTTCTCAGTAAGCGGCGGTGGTGATGATGAAGATGATAGATAACTTGTATGTCGCCGATGAACTCTCCCTCGCTTGATCACTGATGCCAATGCAAAAGGTCTCAACCCTTTGGATATTCACAACGTCACACACTTGCGCACGTAGCCGTCGACCACGAAACGGTATAATTGCAATATACTAATTCCCAATGGAACAGCAGATTACACTCAACTTGCAGTATATGATCTCCAGATCGATACGAATTGGAGATGAGGATTCAAGATGAATGCTTACAAGCCATCTCAAGAAGTAGGGTTTATCTTAAACGTGGTCTAACCTTAACTAACTCTAGGGGACGGGTATTTATAGTCTAAAACGAGATCGAAGGGGTACACGGGCTGGACAGCCCAAAACCTGCGCGCAGGCAGAGCGGTACTACCGCTTATAGCAAGCGGTACTACCGTGATAGCGGTACTACCGCTTGTACAAATGTCAAGTGCCGTCCTTGTTCCGTTTGGTGTCCAGGAGATACCAGTACCGATTTCGTAAGCGGCAGTAGTGCGGTACTCGGTGGCCGGTACTACCGTGATAAGCGGTACTACCGCGATGGACGCGCGGTACTACTGTGATGAGCTTGCCGGGCTTGCCGGTGACGAGCTTGCCGGGCTGGCTTGCCGCGATGGAAGCGGTACTACCGCGATGGAAGCGGTACTACCGCCCTGGGAACTCTGCAGGGTCTTCACTTCCAGGCCTTCCTCCTTTCCTTGCTGCAATGCCTCCTTGCTCCCTTGTGCCATGCCTTCCTCTCCAATGTACCTAACAATACATACACACAAGGATTTAGGCAGTATAAAGCTCTCATCAAAATGAATAGCATTATCAACTAAGAGAGAATTCACCTGTTGTTTTAGTAACTTAGCACGAGCTCTTGTAGTTGGTCCAATCCTGACTTCATCATGGACGTCTTCGTTGCAGCAACAGGTTGTTCATCTTCATACGGTAGGGATGGAACCATAGTAGGGATGTCCTCATCAAAGAGGTATTATTTTCATTCGAGGACATGCCTCCCTCTTTGCCTCCTGCTGTCACTAACATTTTGCAGGAGTTCGCTGACGTCTTTACACAAGACGTGCCACCGAGATTACCACCTATTCGAGGGATTGAGCATCAGATTGGCTTAATTCCCGGTGCATCGCTATCCAACCGTGCACCATACCGTACCAATCCAGAGGAGACGAAGGAGTTTATGCGTCAAGTACAGGAGCTGCTCGACAAAGGTTATATACGCGAATCTCTTAGGCCTTGTGTTGTTCCTATTATTCTAGTACCCAAAAAGGATGGTACATCTCGTATGTGTGTTGATTGTAGAGGCATTAATAATATTACTATTCGTTATCGTCATCCTATTCCTAGGCTAGATGATATGCTTGATGAATTAAGTGGCTCTACAATTTTCTCCAAAGTTGATCTGCGTAGTGGATATCATCAAATTCGTATGAAATTGGGAGATGAATGGAAAACAGCATTTAAAACTAAGTTTGGATTATATGAGTGGTTAGTCATGCCTTTTGGGTTAACTAATGCACCTAGCACTTTCATGAGATTAATGAACGAGGTTTTACGTGCTTTCATAGGACGATTTGTGGTAGTCTACTTTGATGATATACTGATTTATAGTAGATCTTTGGAGGAACACTTGGATCATTTGCATGCTTTTTTTATTGCTCTACGTGATGCACGTTTGTTTGCTAACCTTGGGAAGTGCACCTTTTGCACCGACCGAGTATCTTTTCTTGGCTATGTTGTTACTCCACAGGGAATTGAAGTTGATAAAGCCAAGATTGATGCTATTGAGAGTTGGCCGCAGCCCAAAACGGTCACACAAGTGAGGAGTTTTCTTGGACTCGCTGGTTTCTATAGGCGTTTTGTTAGGGATTTCAGCACCATTGCCGCACCTCTCAATGAACTTACAAAGAAGGATGTGCCTTTTGTTTGGGGTACCGCACAGGAAGAAGCCTTCACGGTATTGAAAGATAAGTTAACACATGCTCCATTACTCCAACTTCCTGATTTTAATAAGACTTTTGAGCTTGAATGTGATGCTGGTGGAATTGGATTAGCAGGTGTGTTATTACAAGATGGTAAACCTGTTGCATACTTTTCTGAAAAATTGAGTGGGCCTAGTATGAATTATTCTACTTATGATAAGGAATTATATGCTCTTGTCCGGTCTTTGGAAACATGGCAACATTATTTATGGCCCAAAGAATTTGTTATACATTCTGATCATGAATCTTTGAAACATATTAAAAATCAAGCAAAACTGAACCGTAGACATGCTATATGGGTTGAATTCATTGAGACTTTCCCTTATGTCATTAAACACAAGAAGGGTAAAGAAAATGTTATTGCTGATGCATTGTCTCGTCGTTATACTATGCTTTCACAACTTGACTTTAAAATATTTGGTTTGGAGACCATCAAAGATCAATATGTGCATGATGCTGAATTTAAGGATGTGTTGCAGAATTGTAAAGAAGGGAGAACATGGAACAAGTTTGTCATTAATGATGGACTTGTGTTCCGTGCTAACAAGCTATGCATTCCAGCTAGCTCCATTCGGCTTTTGTTGTTACAGGAGGCGCACGGAGGACGATTAATGGGACACTTTGGGGTGAAGAAGACAGAGGACGTACTTGCTACACATTTCTTTTGGCCAAAGATGAGACGGGATGTTGAGCGTTTTGTTGCTCGCTGCACTACATGTCAAAAAGCTAAGTCACGACTCAATCCTCATGGTTTATATATGCCTTTGCCTGTACCTAGTGTTCCTTGGGAGGATATATCTATGGACTTTGTTTTAGGTTTACCTCGAACAAAGAAGGGGAGGGATAGCATATTTGTTGTCGTGGATAGATTTTCGAAAATGGCACACTTCATACCATGTCATAAAAGCGATGCTGCTGCTAATGTTGCTGATTTGTTCTTTCGTGAAATTATTCGCTTGCATGGTGTGCCAAATACAATTGTTTCAGATCGTGATGCTAAATTTCTTAGCCACTTTTGGAGAATTTTATGCGCTAAGTTGGGGACTAAACTGCTTTTTAGTACTACATGTCACCCCCAAGCTGATGGACAAACTGAAGTAGTGAATAGATCATTGTCTACTATGCTTAGGGCTGTTTTGAAGAATAACCTGAAAATGTGGGAAGAATGATTGCTTCATATTGAATTTGCTTATAATCGTTCACTGCATTCGACTACTAAGATGTGCCGTTTTGAAGTAGTGTATGGTTTTTTACCTCGTGGACCTATTGATTTGTTGCCTTTTCCATCTTCGGAGAAGGTTAATTTTGATGCTAAAGAACGTGCTGAATTGATACTAAACATGCATGAGTTAACTAAGGAGAACATTGAGCGTATGAATGCTAAATATAAACTTGCTGGAGATAAGGATAGAAAACATGTTGTCTTTGCACCTGGAGATTTTGTTTGGTTACATGTGCGTAAGGATAGGTTTCCTGAATTGCGAAAGTCAAAGCTAATGCCACGTGCTGATGGTCCTTTTAAGGTGTTAGAGAAAATAAATGATAATGCATATAAACTTGAGCCGCCTGCAGATTTTTTTGTCAGCCCAGACTTGAGCAACAAACAACGAATCTGATCTTGCCAATCTCAGATGCACTTACCAAAAATCCTAACTGAACAGCCCGTAGAGCACAAGGATATGCTAGTCTCAATAGGAAGGTGCTACGCAAAAGAAGAAAGGCTGACTATGGTTATCAAACGGATTCAGATCAGTAATCGAAGCAACTAAAACTATAGAAAACAAACTGGAGGAACAGATCTGATCGGGGTGAAGCTAAGGTACGCAAAGAAAAGGCTACGACCAGCAACTAAGACTTGGAAACGATGTTATCTAGGTGATGGCAAAAACCCTAACCCTAATCTTTTTGTGAGGCTTTTTCTGGATAGGAGTAAAAACACAACTAATCTATGGGTGATTTGGTGGATGCTTACCGAGGCAACACTGGAAATCTGATACCAAGATGATATGGGGTGTCCTGATCTTCTCAGTAAGCGGCGGTGGTGATGATGAAGATGATAGATAACTTGTATGTCGCCGATGAACTCTCCCTCGCTTGATCACTGATGCCAATGCAAAAGGTCTCAACCCTTTGGATATTCACAACGTCACACACTTGCGCACGTAGCCGTCGACCACGAAACGGTATAATTGCAATATACTAATTCCCAATGGAACAGCAGATTACACTCAACTTGCAGTATATGATCTCCAGATCGATACGAATTGGAGATGAGGATTCAAGATGAATGCTTACAAGCCATCTCAAGAAGTAGGGTTTATCTTAAACGTGGTCTAACCTTAACTAACTCTAGGGGACGGGTATTTATAGTCTAAAACGAGATCGAAGGGGTACACGGGCTGGACAGCCCAAAACCTGCGCGCAGGCAGAGCGGTACTACCGCTTATAGCAAGCGGTACTACCGTGATAGCGGTACTACCGCTTGTACAAATGTCAAGTGCCGTCCTTGTTCCGTTTGGTGTCCAGGAGATACCAGTACCGATTTCGTAAGCGGCAGTAGTGCGGTACTCGGTGGCCGGTACTACCGTGATAAGCGGTACTACCGCGATGGACGCGCGGTACTACTGTGATGAGCTTGCCGGGCTTGCCGGTGACGAGCTTGCCGGGCTGGCTTGCCGCGATGGAAGCGGTACTACCGCGATGGAAGCGGTACTACCGCCCTGGGAACTCTGCAGGGTCTTCACTTCCAGGCCTTCCTCCTTTCCTTGCTGCAATGCCTCCTTGCTCCCTTGTGCCATGCCTTCCTCTCCAATGTACCTAACAATACATACACACAAGGATTTAGGCAGTATAAAGCTCTCATCAAAATGAATAGCATTATCAACTAAGAGAGAATTCACCTGTTGTTTTAGTAACTTAGCACGAGCTCTTGTAGTTGGTCCAATCCTGACTTCATCATGGACGTCTTCGTTGCAACAACAGGTTGTTCATCTTCATATGGTAGGGATGGAACCATAGTAGGGATGTCCTCATCAAAGAGGTATTATTTTCATTCGAGGACATGCCTCCCTCTTTGCCTCCTGCTGTCACTAACATTTTGCAGGAGTTCGCTGACGTCTTTACACAAGACGTGCCACCGAGATTACCACCTATTCGAGGGATTGAGCATCAGATTGGCTTAATTCCCGGTGCATCGCTATCCAACCGTGCACCATACCGTACCAATCCAGAGGAGACGAAGGAGTTTATGCGTCAAGTACAGGAGCTGCTCGACAAAGGTTATATACGCGAATCTCTTAGGCCTTGTGTTGTTCCTATTATTCTAGTACCCAAAAAGGATGGTACATCTCGTATGTGTGTTGATTGTAGAGGCATTAATAATATTACTATTCGTTATCGTCATCCTATTCCTAGGCTAGATGATATGCTTGATGAATTAAGTGGCTCTACAATTTTCTCCAAAGTTGATCTGCGTAGTGGATATCATCAAATTCGTATGAAATTGGGAGATGAATGGAAAACAGCATTTAAAACTAAGTTTGGATTATATGAGTGGTTAGTCATGCCTTTTGGGTTAACTAATGCACCTAGCACTTTCATGAGATTAATGAACGAGGTTTTACGTGCTTTCATAGGACGATTTGTGGTAGTCTACTTTGATGATATACTGATTTATAGTAGATCTTTGGAGGAACACTTGGATCATTTGCATGCTTTTTTTTATTGCTCTACGTGATGCACGTTTGTTTGCTAACCTTGGGAAGTGCACCTTTTGCACCGACCGAGTATCTTTTCTTGGCTATGTTGTTACTCCACAGGGAATTGAAGTTGATAAAGCCAAGATTGATCCTATTGAGAGTTGGCCGCAGCCCAAAACGGTCACACAAGTGAGGAGTTTTCTTGGACTCGCTGGTTTCTATAGGCGTTTTGTTAGGGATTTCAGCACCATTGCCGCACCTCTCAATGATCTTACAAAGAAGGATGTGCCTTTTGTTTGGGGTACCGCACAGGAAGAAGCCTTCACGGTATTGAAAGATAAGTTAACACATGCTCCATTACTCCAACTTCCTGATTTTAATAAGACTTTTGAGCTTGAATGTGATGCTGGTGGAATTGGATTAGCAGGTGTGTTATTACAAGATGGTAAACCTGTTGCATACTTTTCTGAAAAATTGAGTGGGCCTAGTATGAATTATTCTACTTATGATAAGGAATTATATGCTCTTGTCCGGTCTTTGGAAACATGGCAACATTATTTATGGCCCAAAGAATTTGTTATACATTCTGATCATGAATCTTTGAAACATATTAAAAATCAAGCAAAACTGAACCGTAGACATGCTATATGGGTTGAATTCATTGAGACTTTCCCTTATGTCATTAAACACAAGAAGGGTAAAGAAAATGTTATTGCTGATGCATTGTCTCGTCGTTATACTATGCTTTCACAACTTGACTTTAAAATATTTGGTTTGGAGACCATCAAAGATCAATATGTGCATGATGCTGAATTTAAGGATGTGTTGCAGAATTGTAAAGAAGGGAGAACATGGAACAAGTTTGTCATTAATGATGGACTTGTGTTCCGTGCTAACAAGCTATGCATTCCAGCTAGCTCCATTCGGCTTTTGTTGTTACAGGAGGCGCACGGAGGACGATTAATGGGACACTTTGGGGTGAAGAAGACAGAGGACGTACTTGCTACACATTTCTTTTGGCCAAAGATGAGACGGGATGTTGAGCGTTTTGTTGCTCGCTGCACTACATGTCAAAAAGCTAAGTCACGACTCAATCCTCATGGTTTATATATGCCTTTGCCTGTACCTAGTGTTCCTTGGGAGGATATATCTATGGACTTTGTTTTAGGTTTACCTCGAACAAAGAAGGGGAGGGATAGCATATTTGTTGTCGTGGATAGATTTTCGAAAATGGCACACTTCATACCATGTCATAAAAGCGATGCTGCTGCTAATGTTGCTGATTTGTTCTTTCGTGAAATTATTCGCTTGCATGGTGTGCCAAAAACAATTGTTTCAGATCGTGATGCTAAATTTCTTAGCCACTTTTGGAGAATTTTATGCGCTAAGTTGGGGACTAAACTGCTTTTTAGTACTACATGTCACCCCCAAGCTGATGGACAAACTGAAGTAGTGAATAGATCATTGTCTACTATGCTTAGGGCTGTTTTGAAGAATAACCTGAAAATGTGGGAAGAATGATTGCTTCATATTGAATTTGCTTATAATCGTTCACTGCATTCGACTACTAAGATGTGCCGTTTTGAAGTAGTGTATGGTTTTTTACCTCGTGGACCTATTGATTTGTTGCCTTTTCCATCTTCGGAGAAGGTTAATTTTGATGCTAAAGAACGTGCTGAATTGATACTAAACATGCATGAGTTAACTAAGGAGAACATTGAGCGTATGAATGCTAAATATAAACTTGCTGGAGATAAGGATAGAAAACATGTTGTGTTTGCACCTGGAGATCTTGTTTGGTTACATGTGCGTAAGGATAGGTTTCCTGAATTGCGAAAGTCAAAGCTAATGCCACGTGCTGATGGTCCTTTTAAGGTGTTAGAGAAAATAAATGATAATGCATATAAACTTGAGCTGCCTGCAGATTTTTTTTGTCAGCCCAGACTTGAGCAACAAACAACGAATCTGATCTTGCCAATCTCAGATGCACTTACCAAAAATCCTAACTGAGCAGCCCGTAGAGCACAAGGATATGCTAGTCTCAATAGGAAGGTGCTACGCAAAAGAAGAAAGGCTGACTATGGTTATCAAACGGATTCAGATCAGTAATCGAAGCAACTAAAACTATAGAAAACAAACTGGAGGAACAGATATGATCGGGGTGAAGCTAAGGTACGCAAAGAAAAGGCTACGACCAGCAACTAAGACTTGGAAACGATGTTATCTAGGTGATGGCAAAAACCCTAACCCTAATCTTTTTGTGAGGCTTTTTCTGGATAGGAGTAAAAACACAACTAATCTATGGGTGATTTGGTGGATGCTTACCGAGGCAACACTGGAAATCTGATACCAAGATGATATGGGGTGTCCCGATCTTCTCAGTAAGCGGCGGTGGTGCTGATGAAGATGATAGATAACTTGTATGTCGCCGATGAACTCTCCCTCGCTTGATCCCTGATGCCAATGCAAAAGGTCTCAACCCTTTGGATATTCACAACGTCACACACTTGCGCACGTAGCCGTCGACCACGAAACGGTATAATTGCAATATACTAATTCCCAATGGAACAGCAGATTACACTCAACTTGCAGTATATGATCTCCAGATCGATACGAATTGGAGATGAGGATTCAAGATGAATGCTTACAAGCCATCTCAAGAAGTAGGGTTTATCTTAAACGTGGTCTAACCTTAACTAACTCTAGGGGACGGGTATTTATAGTCTAAAACGAGATCGAAGGGGTACACGGGCTGGACAGCCCAAAACCTGCGCGCAGGCAGAGCGGTACTACCGCTTATAGCAAGCGGTACTACCGTGATAGCGGTACTACCGCTTGTACAAATGTCAAGTGCCGTCCTTGTTCCGTTTGGTGTCCAGGAGATACCAGTACCGATTTCGTAAACGGCAGTAGTGCGGTACTCGGTGGCTGGTACTACCGTGATAAGCGGTACTACCGCGATGGACGCGCGGTACTACCGTGATGAGCTTGCCGGGCTTGCCGGTGACGAGCTTGCCGGGCTGGCTTGCCGCGATGGAAGCGGTACTACCGCGATGGAAGCGGTACTACCGCCCTGGGAACTCTGCAGGGTCTTCACTTCCAGGCCTTCCTCCTTTCCTTGCTGCAATGCCTCCTTGCTCCCTTGTGCCATGCCTTCCTCTCCAATGTACCTAACAATACATACACACAAGGATTTAGGCAGTATAAAGCTCTCATCAAAATGAATAGCATTATCAACTAAGAGAGAATTCACCTGTTGTTCTAGTAACTTAGCACGAGCTCTTGTAGTTGGTCCAATCCTGAGTTCATCATGGACGTCTTCGTTGCAGCAACAGGTTGTTCATCTTCATACGGTAGGGATGGAACCATAGTAGGGATGTCCTCATCAAAGAGGTATTATTTTCATTCGAGGACATGCCTCCCTCTTTGCCTCCTGCTGTCACTAACATTTTGCAGGAGTTCGCTGACGTCTTTACACAAGACGTGCCACCGAGATTACCACCTATTCGAGGGATTGAGCATCAGATTGACTTAATTCCCGGTGCATCGCTATCCAACCGTGCACCATACCGTACCAATCCAGAGGAGACGAAGGAGTTTATGCGTCAAGTACAGGAGCTGCTCGACAAAGGTTATATACGCGAATCTCTTAGGCCTTGTGTTGTTCCTATTATTCTAGTACCCAAAAAGGATGGTACATCTCGTATGTGTGTTGATTGTAGAGGCATTAATAATATTACTATTCGTTATCGTCATCCTATTCCTAGGCTAGATGATATGCTTGATGAATTAAGTGGCTCTACAATTTTCTCCAAAGTTGATCTGCGTAGTGGATATCATCAAATTCGTATGAAATTGGGAGATGAATGGAAAACAGCATTTAAAACTAAGTTTGGATTATATGAGTGGTTAGTCATGCCTTTTGGGTTAACTAATGCACCTAGCACTTTCATGAGATTAATGAACGAGGTTTTACGTGCTTTCATAGGACGATTTGTGGTAGTCTACTTTGATGATATACTGATTTATAGTAGATCTTTGGAGGAACACTTGGATCATTTGCATGCTTTTTTTATTGCTCTACGTGATGCACGTTTGTTTGCTAACCTTGGGAAGTGCACCTTTTGCACCGACCGAGTATCTTTTCTTGGCTATGTTGTTACTCCACAGGGAATTGAAGTTGATAAAGCCAAGATTGATGCTATTGAGAGTTGGCCGCAGCCCAAAACGGTCACACAAGTGAGGAGTTTTCTTGGACTCGCTGGTTTCTATAGGCGTTTTGTTAGGGATTTCAGCACCATTGCCGCACCTCTCAATGAACTTACAAAGAAGGATGTGCCTTTTGTTTGGGGTACCGCACAGAAGAAGCCTTCACGGTATTGAAAGATAAGTTAACACATGCTCCATTACTCCAACTTCCTGATTTTAATAAGACTTTTGAGCTTGAATGTGATGCTAGTAGAATTGGATTAGGAGGTGTGTTATTACAAGATGGTAAACCTGTTGCATACTTTTCTGAAAAATTGAGTGGGCCTAGTATGAATTATTCTACTTATGATAAGGAATTAACTGCTCTTGTCCGGTTTTTGGAAAATGGCAACATTATTTATGGCCCAAAGAATTTGTTATACATTCTGATCATGAATCTTTGAAACATATTAAAAATCAAGCAAAACTGAACCGTAGACATGCTATATGGGTTGAATTCATTGAGACTTTCCCTTATGTCATTAAACACAAGAAGGGTAAAGAAAATGTTATTGCTGATGCATTGTCTCGTCGTTATACTATGCTTTCACAACTTGACTTTAAAATATTTGGTTTGGAGACCATCAAAGATCAATATGTGCATGATGCTGAATTTAAGGATGTGTTGCAGAATTGTAAAGAAGGGAGAACATGGAACAAGTTCGTCATTAATGATGGACTTGTGTTCCGTGCTAACAAGCTATGCATTCCAGCTAGCTCCATTCGTCTTTTGTTGTTACAGGAGGCGCACGGAGGAGGATTAATGGGACACTTTGGGGTGAAGAAGACAGAGGACGTACTTGCTACACATTTCTTTTGGCCATAGATGAGACGGGATGTTGAGCGTTTTGTTGCTCGCTGCACTACATGTCAAAAAGCTAAGTCACGACTCAATCCTCATGGTTTATATATGCCTTTGCCTGTACCTAGTGTTCCTTGGGAGGATATATCTATGGACTTTGTTTTAGGTTTACCTCGAACAAAGAAGGGGAGGGATAGCATATTTGTTGTCGTGGATAGATTTTCGAAAATGGCACACTTCATACCATGTCATAAAAGCGATGCTGCTGCTAATGTTGCTGATTTGTTCTTTCGTGAAATTATTCGCTTGCATGGTGTGCCAAATACAATTGTTTCAGATCGTGATGCTAAATTTCTTAGCCACTTTTGGGGACTAAACTGCTTTTGGAGAATTTTATGCGCTAAGTTGGGGACTAAACTGCTTTTTAGTACTACATGTCACCCCCAAGCTGATGGACAAACTGAAGTAGTGAATAGATCATTGTCTACTATGCTTAGGGCTGTTTTGAAGAATAACCTGAAAATGTGGGAAGAATGATTGCTTCATATTGAATTTGCTTATAATCGTTCACTGCATTCGACTACTAAGATGTGCCCTTTTGAAGTAGTGTATGGTTTTTTACCTCGTGGACCTATTGATTTGTTGCCTTTTCCATCTTCGGAGAAGGTTAATTTTGATGCTAAAGAACGTGCTGAATTGATACTAAACATGCATGAGTTAACTAAGGAGAACATTGAGCGTATGAATGCTAAATATAAACTTGCTGGAGATAAGGATAGAAAACATCTTGTGTTTGCACCTGGAGATCTTGTTTGGTTACATGTGCGTAAGGATAGGTTTCCTGAATTGCGAAAGTCAAAGCTAATGCCACGTGCTGATGGTCCTTTTAAGGTGTTAGAGAAAATAAATGATAATGCATATAAACTTGAGCTGCCTGCAGATTTTTTTTGTCAGCCCACACTTGAGCAACAAACAACGAATCTGATCTTGCCAATCTCAGATGCACTTACCAAAAATCCTAACTGAGCAGCCCGTAGAGCACAAGGATATGCTAGTCTCAATAGGAAGGTGCTACGCAAAAGAAGAAAGGCTGACTATGGTTATCAAACGGATTCAGATCAGTAATCGAAGCAACTAAAACTATAGAAAACAAACTGGAGGAACAGATATGATCGGGGTGAAGCTAAGGTACGCAAAGAAAAGGCTACGACCAGCAACTAAGACTTGGAAACGATGTTATCTAGGTGATGGCAAAAACCCTAACCCTAATCTTTTTGTGAGGCTTTTTCTGGATAGGAGTAAAAACACAACTAATCTATGGGTGATTTGGTGGATGCTTACTGAGGCAACACTGGAAATCTGATACCAAGATGATATGGGGTGTCCCGATCTTCTCAGTAAGCGGCGGTGGTGCTGATGAAGATGATAGATAACTTGTATGTCGCCGATGAACTCTCCCTCGCTTGATCCCTAATGCCAATGCAAAAGGTCTCAACCCTTTGGATATTCACAACGTCACACACTTGCGCACGTAGCCGTCGACCACGAAACGGTATAATTGCAATATACTAATTCCCAATGGAACAGCAGATTACACTCAACTTGCAGTATATGATCTCCAGATCGATACGAATTGGAGATGAGGATTCAAGATGAATGCTTACAAGCCATCTCAAGAAGTAGGGTTTATCTTAAACGTGGTCTAACCTTAACTAACTCTAGGGGACGGGTATTTATAGTCTAAAACGAGATCGAAGGGGTACACGGGCTGGACAGCCCAAAACCTGCGCGCAGGCAGAGCGGTACTACCGCTTATAGCAAGCGGTACTACCGTGATAGCGGTACTACCGCTTGTACAAATGTCAAGTGCCGTCCTTGTTCCGTTTGGTGTCCAGGAGATACCAGTACCGATTTCGTAAACGGCAGTAGTGCGGTACTCGGTGGCTGGTACTACCGTGATAAGCGGTACTACCGCGATGGACGCGCGGTACTACCGTGATGAGCTTGCCGGGCTTGCCGGTGACGAGCTTGCCGGGCTGGCTTGCCGCGATGGAAGCGGTACTACCGCGATGGAAGCGGTACTACCGCCCTGGGAACTCTGCAGGGTCTTCACTTCCAGGCCTTCCTCCTTTCCTTGCTGCAATGCCTCCTTGCTCCCTTGTGCCATGCCTTCCTCTCCAATGTACCTAACAATACATACACACAAGGATTTAGGCAGTATAAAGCTCTCATCAAAATGAATAGCATTATCAACTAAGAGAGAATTCACCTGTTGTTCTAGTAACTTAGCACGAGCTCTTGTAGTTGGTCCAATCCTGAGTTCATCATGGACGTCTTCGTTGCAGCAACAGGTTGTTCATCTTCATACGGTAGGGATGGAACCATAGTAGGGATGTCCTCATCAAAGAGGTATTATTTTCATTCGAGGACATGCCTCCCTCTTTGCCTCCTGTTGTCACTAACATTTTGCAGGAGTTCGCTGACGTCTTTACACAAGACGTGCCACCGAGATTACCACCTATTCGAGGGATTGAGCATCAGATTGACTTAATTCCCGGTGCATCGCTATCCAACCGTGCACCATACCGTACCAATCCAGAGGAGACGAAGGAGTTTATGCGTCAAGTACAGGAGCTGCTCGACAAAGGTTATATACGCGAATCTCTTAGGCCTTGTGTTGTTCCTATTATTCTAGTACCCAAAAAGGATGGTACATCTCGTATGTGTGTTGATTGTAGAGGCATTAATAATATTACTATTCGTTATCGTCATCCTATTCCTAGGCTAGATGATATGCTTGATGAATTAAGTGGCTCTACAATTTTCTCCAAAGTTGATCTGCGTAGTGGATATCATCAAATTCGTATGAAATTGGGAGATGAATGGAAAACAGCATTTAAAACTAAGTTTGGATTATATGAGTGGTTAGTCATGCCTTTTGGGTTAACTAATGCACCTAGCACTTTCATGAGATTAATGAACGAGGTTTTACGTGCTTTCATAGGACGATTTGTGGTAGTCTACTTTGATGATATACTGATTTATAGTAGATCTTTGGAGGAACACTTGGATCATTTGCATGCTTTTTTTATTGCTCTACGTGATGCACGTTTGTTTGCTAACCTTGGGAAGTGCACCTTTTGCACCGACCGAGTATCTTTTCTTGGCTATGTTGTTACTCCACAGGGAATTGAAGTTGATAAAGCCAAGATTGATGCTATTGAGAGTTGGCCGCAGCCCAAAACGGTCACACAAGTGAGGAGTTTTCTTGGACTCGCTGGTTTCTATAGGCGTTTTGTTAGGGATTTCAGCACCATTGCCGCACCTCTCAATGAACTTACAAAGAAGGATGTGCCTTTTGTTTGGGGTACCGCACAGAAGAAGCCTTCACGGTATTGAAAGATAAGTTAACACATGCTCCATTACTCCAACTTCCTGATTTTAATAAGACTTTTGAGCTTGAATGTGATGCTAGTAGAATTGGATTAGGAGGTGTGTTATTACAAGATGGTAAACCTGTTGCATACTTTTCTGAAAAATTGAGTGGGCCTAGTATGAATTATTCTACTTATGATAAGGAATTAACTGCTCTTGTCCGGTTTTTGGAAAATGGCAACATTATTTATGGCCCAAAGAATTTGTTATACATTCTGATCATGAATCTTTGAAACATATTAAAAATCAAGCAAAACTGAACCGTAGACATGCTATATGGGTTGAATTCATTGAGACTTTCCCTTATGTCATTAAACACAAGAAGGGTAAAGAAAATGTTATTGCTGATGCATTGTCTCGTCGTTATACTATGCTTTCACAACTTGACTTTAAAATATTTGGTTTGGAGACCATCAAAGATCAATATGTGCATGATGCTGAATTTAAGGATGTGTTGCAGAATTGTAAAGAAGGGAGAACATGGAACAAGTTCGTCATTAATGATGGACTTGTGTTCCGTGCTAACAAGCTATGCATTCCAGCTAGCTCCATTCGTCTTTTGTTGTTACAGGAGGCGCACGGAGGAGGATTAATGGGACACTTTGGGGTGAAGAAGACAGAGGACGTACTTGCTACACATTTCTTTTGGCCATAGATGAGACGGGATGTTGAGCGTTTTGTTGCTCGCTGCACTACATGTCAAAAAGCTAAGTCACGACTCAATCCTCATGGTTTATATATGCCTTTTCCTGTACCTAGTGTTCCTTGGGAGGATATATCTATGGACTTTGTTTTAGGTTTACCTCGAACAAAGAAGGGGAGGGATAGCATATTTGTTGTCGTGGATAGATTTTCGAAAATGGCACACTTCATACCATGTCATAAAAGCGATGATGCTGCTAATGTTGCTGATTTGTTCTTTCGTGAAATTATTCGCTTGCATGGTGTGCCAAATACAATTGTTTCAGATCGTGATGCTAAATTTCTTAGCCACTTTTGGAGAATTTTATGCGCTAAGTTGGGGACTAAACTGCTTTTTAGTACTACATGTCACCCCCAAGCTGATGGACAAACTGAAGTAGTGAATAGATCATTGTCTGCTATGCTTAGGGCTGTTTTGAAGAATAACCTGAAAATGTGGGAAGAATGATTGCTTCATATTGAATTTGCTTATAATCGTTCACTGCATTCGACTACTACGATGTGCCCTTTTGAAGTAGTGTATGGTTTTTTACCTCGTGGACCTATTGATTTGTTGCCTTTTCCATCTTGGGAGAAGGTTAATTTTGATGCTAAAGAACGTGCTGAATTGATACTAAACATGCATGAGTTAACTAAGGAGAACATTGAGCGTATGAATGCTAAATATAAACTTGCTGGAGATAAGGATAGAAAACATGTTGTCTTTGCACCTGGAGATCTTGTTTGGTTACATGTGCGTAAGGATAGGTTTCCTGAATTGCGAAAGTAAAAGCTAATGCCACGTGCTGATGGTCCTTTTAAGGTGTTAGAGAAAATAAATGATAATGCATATAAACTTGAGCCGCCTGCAGATTTTTTTGTCAGCCCAGACTTGAGCAACAAACAACGAATCTGATCTTGCCAATCTCAGATGCACTTACCAAAAATCCTAACTGAGCAGCCCGTAGAGCACAAGGATATGCTAGTCTCAATAGGAAGGTGCTACGCAAAAGAAGAAAGGCTGACTATGGTTATCAAACGGATTCAGATCAGTAATCGAAGCAACTAAAACTATAGAAAACAAAATGGAGGAACAAATCTGATCGGGGTGAAGCTAAGGTACGCAAAGAAAAGGCTACGACCAGCAACTAAGACTTGGAAACGATGTTATCTAGGTGATAGCAAAAACCCTAACCCTAATCTTTTTGTGAGGCTTTTTCTGGATAGGAGTAAAAACACAACTAATCTATGGGTGATTTGGTGGATGCTTACCGAGGCAACACTGGAAATCTGAAACCAAGATGATATGGGGTGTCCCGATCTTCTCAGTAAGCGGCGGTGGTGATGATGAAGATGATAGATAACTTGTATGTCGCCGATGAACTCTCCCTCGCTTGATCCCTGATGCCAATGCAAAAGGTCTCAACCCTTTGGATATTCACAACGTCACACACTTGCGCACGTAGCCGTCGACCACGAAACGGTATAATTGCAATATACTAATTCCCAATGGAACAGCAGATTACACTCAACTTGCAGTATATGATCTCCAGATCGATACGAATTGGAGATGAGGATTCAAGATGAATGCTTACAAGCCATCTCAAGAAGTAGGGTTTATCTTAAACGTGGTCTAACCTTAACTAACTCTAGGGGACGGGTATTTATAGTCTAAAACGAGATCGAAGGGGTACACGGGCTGGACAGCCCAAAACCTGCGCGCAGGCAGAGCGATACTACCGCTTATAGCAAGCGGTACTACCGTGATAGCGGTACTACCGCTTGTACAAATGTCAAGTGCCGTCCTTGTTCCGTTTGGTGTCCAGGAGATACCAGTACCGATTTCGTAAGCGGCAGTAGTGCGGTACTCGGTGGCCGGTACTACCGGTACTACCGCGATGGACGCGCTGTACTACCGTGATGAGCTTGCCGGGCTTGCCGGTGACGAGCTTGCCGGGCTGGCTTGCCGCGATGGAAGCGGTACTACCGCGATGGAAGCGGTACTACCGCCCTGGGAACTCTGCAGGGTCTTCACTTCCAGGCCTTCCTCCTTTCCTTGCTGCAATGCCTCCTTGCTCCCTTGTGCCATGCCTTCCTCATCAATGTACCTAACAATACATACACACAAGGATTTAGGCAGTATAAAGGTCTCATCAAAATGAATAGCATTATCAACTAAGAGAGAATTCACCTGTTGTTTTAGTAACTTAGCACGAGCTCTTGTAGTTGGTCCAATCCTGAGTTCATCATTGGACGTCTTCGTTGCAGCAACAGGTTGTTCATCTTCATACGGTAGGGATGGAACCATAGTAGGGATGTCCTCATCAAAGAGGTATTATTTTCATTCGAGGACATGCCTCCCTCTTTGCCTCCTGCTGTCACTAACATTTTGCAGGAGTTCGCTGACGTCTTTCCACAAGACGTGCCACCGAGATTACCACCTATTCGAGGGATTGAGCATCAGATTGACTTAATTCCCGGTGCATCGCTATCCAACCGTGCACCATACCGTACCAATCCAGAGGAGACGAAGGAGTTTATGCGTCAAGTACAGGAGCTGCTCGACAAAGGTTATATACGCGAATCTCTTAGGCCTTGTGTTGTTCCTATTATTCTAGTACCCAAAAAGGATGGTACATCTCGTATGTGTGTTGATTGTAGAGGCATTAATAATATTACTATTCGTTATCGTCATCCTATTCCTAGGCTAGATGATATGCTTGATGAATTAAGTGGCAATACAATTTTCTCCAAAGTTGATCTGCGTAGTGGATATCATCAAATTCGTATGAAATTGGGAGATGAATGGAAAACAGCATTTAAAACTAAGTTTGGATTATATGAGTGGTTAGTCATGCCTTTTGGGTTAACTAATGCACCTAGCACTTTCATGAGATTAATGAACGAGGTTTTACGTGCTTTCATAGGACGATTTGTGGTAGTCTACTTTGATGATACACTGATTTATAGTAGATCTTTGGAGGAACACTTGGATCATTTGCATGCTTTTTTTATTGCTCTACGTGATGCACGTTTGTTTGCTAACCTTGGGAAGTGCACCTTTTGCACCGACCAAGTATCTTTTCTTGGCTATGTTGTTACTCCACAGGGAATTGAAGTTGATAAAGCCAAGATTGATGCTATTGAGAGTTGGCCGCAGCCCAAAACGGTCACACAAGTGAGGAGTTTTCTTGGACTCGCTGGTTTCTATAGGCGTTTTGTTAGGGATTTCAGCACCATTGCCGCACCTCTCAATGAACTTACAAAGAAGGATGTGCCTTTTGTTTGGGGTACCGCACAGGAAGAAGCCTTCACGGTATTGAAAGATAAGTTAACACATGCTCCATTACTCCAACTTCCTGATTTAATAAGACTTTTGAGCTTGAATGTGATGCTGGTGGAATTGGATTAGGAGGTGTGTTATTACAAGATGGTAAACCTGTTGCATACTTTTCTGAAAAATTGAGTGGGCCTAGTATGAATTATTCTACTTATGATAAGGAATTATATGCTCTTGTCCGGTCTTTGGAAACATGGCAACATTATTTATGGCCCAAAGAATTTGTTATACATTCTGATCATGAATCTTTGAAACATATTAAAAATCAAGCAAAACTGAACCGTAGACATGCTATATGGGTTGAATTCATTGAGACTTTCCCTTATGTCATTAAACACAAGAAGGGTAAAGAAAATGTTATTGCTGATGCATTGTCTCGTCGTTATACTATGCTTTCACAACTTGACTTTAAAATATTTGGTTTGGAGACCATCAAAGATCAATATGTGCATGATGCTGAATTTAAGGATGTGTTGCAGAATTGTAAAGAAGGGAGAACATGGAACAAGTTCGTCATTAATGATGGACTTGTGTTCCGTGCTAACAAGCTATGCATTCCAGCTAGCTCCATTCGGCTTTTGTTGTTACAGGAGGCGCACGGAGGAGGATTAATGGGACACTTTGGGGTGAAGAAGACAGAGGACGTACTTGCTACACATTTCTTTTGGCCATAGATGAGACGGGATGTTGAGCGTTTTGTTGCTCGCTGCACTACATGTCAAAAAGCTAAGTCACGACTCAATCCTCATGGTTTATATATGCCTTTGCCTGTACCTAGTGTTCCTTGGGAGGATATATCTATGGACTTTGTTTTAGGTTTACCTCGAACAAAGAAGGGGAGGGATAGCATATTTGTTGTGGTGGATAGATTTTCGAAAATGCACACTTCATACCATGTCATAAAAGCGATGATGCTGCTAATGTTGCTGATTTGTTATTTCGTGAAATTATTCGCTTGCATGGTGTGCCAAATACAATTGTTTCAGATCGTGATGCTAAATTTCTTAGCCACTTTTGGAGAATTTTATGCGCTAAGTTGGGGACTAAACTGCTTTTTAGTACTACATGTCACCCCCAAGCTGATGGACAAACTGAAGTAGTGAATAGATCATTGTCTACTATGCTTAGGGTTGTTTTGAAGAATAACCTGAAAATGTGGGAAGAATGATTGCTTCATATTGAATTTGCTTATAATCGTTCACTGCATTCGACTACTAAGATGTGCCCTTTTGAAGTAGTGTATGGTTTTTTACCTCGTGGACCTATTGATTTGTTGCCTTTTCCATCTTCGGAGAAGGTTAATTTTGATGCTAAAGAACGTGCTGAATTGATACTAAACATGCATGAGTTAACTAAGGAGAACATTGAGCGTATGAATGCTAAATATAAACTTGCTGGAGATAAGGATAGAAAACATGTTGTCTTTGCACCTGGAGATCTTGTTTGGTTACATGTGCGTAAGGATAGGTTTCCTGAATTGCGAAAGTCAAAGCTAATGCCACGTGCTGATGGTCCTTTTAAGGTGTTAGAGAAAATAAATGATAATGCATATAAACTTGAGCCGCCTGCAGATTTTTTTGTCAGCCCAGACTTGAGCAACAAACAACGAATCTGATCTTGCCAATCTCAGATGCACTTACCAAAAATCCTAACTGAGCAGCCCGTAGAGCACAAGGATATGCTAGTCTCAATAGGAAGGTGCTACGCAAAAGAAGAAAGGCTGACTATGGTTATGAAACGGATTCAGATCAGTAATCGAAGCAACTAAAACTATAGAAAACAAACTGGAGGAACAGATCTGATCGGGGTGAAGCTAAGGTACGCAAAGAAAAGGCTACGACCAGCAACTAAGACTTGGAAACGATGTTATCTAGGTGATGGCAAAAACCCTAACCCTAATCTTTTTGTGAGGCTTTTTCTGGATAGGAGTAAAGACACAACTAATCTATGCGTGATTTGGTGGATGCTTACCGAGGCAACACTGGAAATCTGATACCAAGATGATATGGGGTGTCCCGATCTTCTCAGTAAGCGGCGGTGGTGATGATGAAGATGATAGATAACTTGTATGTCGCCGATGAACTCTCCCTCGCTTGATCCCTGATGCCAATGCAAAAGGTCTCAACCCTTTGGATATTCACAACGTCACACACTTGCGCACGTAGCCGTCGACCACGAAACGGTATAATTGCAATATACTAATTCCCAATGGAACAGCAGATTACACTCAACTTGCAGTATATGATCTCCAGATCGATACGAATTGGAGATGAGGATTCAAGATGAATGCTTACAAGCCATCTCAAGAAGTAGGGTTTATCTTAAACGTGGTCTAACCTTAACTAACTCTAGGGGACGGGTATTTATAGTCTAAAACGAGATCGAAGGGGTACACGGGCTGGACAGCCCAAAACCTGCGCGCAGGCAGAGCGATACTACCGCTTATAGCAAGCGGTACTACCGTGATAGCGGTACTACCGCTTGTACAAATGTCAAGTGCCGTCCTTGTTCCGTTTGGTGTCCAGGAGATACCAGTACCGATTTCGTAAGCGGCAGTAGTGCGGTACTCGGTGGCCGGTACTACCGTGATAAGCGGTACTACCGCGATGGACGCGCGGTACTACCGTGATGAGCTTGCCGGGCTTGCCGGTGACGAGCTTGCCGGGCTGGCTTGCCGCGATGGAAGCGGTACTACCGCGATGGAAGCGGTACTACCGCCCTGGGAACTCTGCAGGGTCTTCACTTCCAGGCCTTCCTCCTTTCCTTGCTGCAATGCCTCCTTGCTCCCTTGTGCCATGCCTTCCTCATCAATGTACCTAACAATACATACACACAAGGATTTAGGCAGTATAAAGGTCTCATCAAAATGAATAGCATTATCAACTAAGAGAGAATTCACCTGTTGTTCTAGTAACTTAGCACGAGCTCTTGTAGTTGGTCCAATCCTGAGTTCATCATTGGACGTCTTCGTTGCAGCAACAGGTTGTTCATCTTCATACGGTAGGGATGGAACCATAGTAGGGATGTCCTCATCAAAGAGGTATTATTTTCATTCGAGGACATGCCTCCCTCTTTGCCTCCTGCTGTCACTAACATTTTGCAGGAGTTCGCTGACGTCTTTCCACAAGACGTGCCACCGAGATTACCACCTATTCGAGGGATTGAGCATCAGATTGACTTAATTCCCGGTGCATCGCTATCCAACCGTGCACCATACCGTACCAATCCAGAGGAGACGAAGGAGTTTATGCGTCAAGTACAGGAGCTGCTCGACAAAGGTTATATACGCGAATCTCTTAGGCCTTGTGTTGTTCCTATTATTCTAGTACCCAAAAAGGATGGTACATCTCGTATGTGTGTTGATTGTAGAGGCATTAATAATATTACTATTCGTTATAGTCATCCTATTCCTAGGCTAGATGATATGCTTGATGAATTAAGTGGCTCTACAATTTTCTCCAAAGTTGATCTGCGTAGTGGGTATCATCAAATTCGTATGAAATTGGGAGATGAATGGAAAACAGCATTTAAAACTAAGTTTGGATTATATGAGTGGTTAGTCATGCCTTTTGGGTTAACTAATGCACCTAGCACTTTCATGAGATTAATGAACGAGGTTTTACGTGCTTTCATAGGACGATTTGTGGTAGTCTACTTTGATGATACACTGATTTATAGTAGATCTTTGGAGGAACACTTGGATCATTTGCATGCTTTTTTTATTGCTCTACGTGATGCACGTTTGTTTGCTAACCTTGGGAAGTGCACCTTTTGCACCGACCAAGTATCTTTTCTTGGCTATGTTGTTACTCCACAGGGAATTGAAGTTGATAAAGCCAAGATTGATGCTATTGAGAGTTGGCCGCAGCCCAAAACGGTCACACAAGTGAGGAGTTTTCTTGGACTCGCTGGTTTCTATAGGCGTTTTGTTAGGGATTTCAGCACCATTGCCGCACCTCTCAATGAACTTACAAAGAAGGATGTGCCTTTTGTTTGGGGTACCGCACAGGAAGAAGCCTTCACGGTATTGAAAGATAAGTTAACACATGCTCCATTACTCCAACTTCCTGATTTTAATAAGACTTTTGAGCTTGAATGTGATGCTGGTGGAATTGGATTAGGAGGTGTGTTATTACAAGATGGTAAACCTGTTGCATACTTTTCTGAAAAATTGAGTGGGCCTAGTATGAATTATTCTACTTATGATAAGGAATTATATGCTCTTGTCCGGTCTTTGGAAACATGGCAACATTATTTATGGCCCAAAGAATTTGTTATACATTCTGATCATGAATCTTTGAAACATATTAAAAATCAAGCAAAACTGAACCGTAGACATGCTATATGGGTTGAATTCATTGAGACTTTCCCTTATGTCATTAAACACAAGAAGGGTAAAGAAAATGTTATTGCTGATGCATTGTCTCGTCGTTATACTATGCTTTCACAACTTGACTTTAAAATATTTGGTTTGGAGACCATCAAAGATCAATATGTGCATGATGCTGAATTTAAGGATGTGTTGCAGAATTGTAAAGAAGGGAGAACATGGAACAAGTTCGTCATTAATGATGGACTTGTGTTCCGTGCTAACAAGCTATGCATTCCAGCTAGCTCCATTCGGCTTTTGTTGTTACAGGAGGCGCACGGAGGAGGATTAATGGGACACTTTGGGGTGAAGAAGACAGAGGACGTACTTGCTACACATTTCTTTTGGCCAAAGATGAGACGGGATGTTGAGCGTTTTGTTGCTCGCTGCACTACATGTCAAAAAGCTAAGTCACGACTCAATCCTCATGGTTTATATATGCCTTTGCCTGTACCTAGTGTTCCTTGGGAGGATATATCTATGGACTTTGTTTTAGGTTTACCTCGAACAAAGAAGGGGAGGGATAGCATATTTGTTGTGGTGGATAGATTTTCGAAAATGCACACTTCATACCATGTCATAAAAGCGATGATGCTGCTAATGTTGCTGATTTGTTATTTCGTGAAATTATTCGCTTGCATGGTGTGCCAAATACAATTGTTTCAGATCGTGATGCTAAATTTCTTAGCCACTTTTGGAGAATTTTATGCGCTAAGTTGGGGACTAAACTGCTTTTTAGTACTACATGTCACCCCCAAGCTGATGGACAAACTGAAGTAGTGAATAGATCATTGTCTACTATGCTTAGGGTTGTTTTGAAGAATAACCTGAAAATGTGGGAAGAATGATTGCTTCATATTGAATTTGCTTATAATCGTTCACTGCATTCGACTACTAAGATGTGCCCTTTTGAAGTAGTGTATGGTTTTTTACCTCGTGGACCTATTGATTTGTTGCCTTTTCCATCTTCGGAGAAGGTTAATTTTGATGCTAAAGAACGTGCTGAATTGATACTAAACATGCATGAGTTAACTAAGGAGAACATTGAGCGTATGAATGCTAAATATAAACTTGCTGGAGATAAGGATAGAAAACATGTTGACTTTGCACCTGGAGATCTTGTTTGGTTACATGTGCGTAAGGATAGGTTTCCTGAATTGCGAAAGTCAAAGCTAATGCCACGTGCTGATGGTCCTTTTAAGGTGTTAGAGAAAATAAATGATAATGCATATAAACTTGAGCCGCCTGCAGATTTTTTTGTCAGCCCAGACTTGAGCAACAAACAACGAATCTGATCTTGCCAATCTCAGATGCACTTACCAAAAATCCTAACTGAGCAGCCCGTAGAGCACAAGGATATGCTAGTCTCAATAGGAAGGTGCTACGCAAAAGAAGAAAGGCTGACTATGGTTATGAAACGGATTCAGATCAGTAATCGAAGCAACTAAAACTATAGAAAACAAACTGGAGGAACAGATCTGATCGGGGTGAAGCTAAGGTACGCAAAGAAAAGGCTACGACCAGCAACTAAGACTTGGAAACGATGTTATCTAGGTGATGGCAAAAACCCTAACCCTAATCTTTTTGTGAGGCTTTTTCTGGATAGGAGTAAAGACACAACTAATCTATGCGTGATTTGGTGGATGCTTACCGAGGCAACACTGGAAATCTGATACCAAGATGATATGGGGTGTCCCGATCTTCTCAGTAAGCGGCGGTGGTGATGATGAAGATGATAGATAACTTGTATGTCGCCGATGAACTCTCCCTCGCTTGATCCCTGATGCCAATGCAAAAGGTCTCAACCCTTTGGATATTCACAACGTCACACACTTGCGCACGTAGCCGTCGACCACGAAACGGTATAATTGCAATATACTAATTCCCAATGGAACAGCAGATTACACTCAACTTGCAGTATATGATCTCCAGATCGATACGAATTGGAGATGAGGATTCAAGATGAATGCTTACAAGCCATCTCAAGAAGTAGGGTTTATCTTAAACGTGGTCTAACCTTAACTAACTCTAGGGGACGGGTATTTATAGTCTAAAACGAGATCGAAGGGGTACACGGGCTGGACAGCCCAAAACCTGCGCGCAGGCAGAGCGATACTACCGCTTATAGCAAGCGGTACTACCGTGATAGCGGTACTACCGCTTGTACAAATGTCAAGTGCCGTCCTTGTTCCGTTTGGTGTCCAGGAGATACCAGTACCGATTTCGTAAGCGGCAGTAGTGCGGTACTCGGTGGCCGGTACTACCGTGATAAGCGGTACTACCGCGATGGACGCGCGGTACTACCGTGATGAGCTTGCCGGGCTTGCCGGTGACGAGCTTGCCAGGCTGGCTTGCCGCGATGGAAGCGGTACTACCGCGATGGAAGCGGTACTACCGCCCTGGGAACTCTGCAGGGTCTTCACTTCCAGGCCTTCCTCCTTTCCTTGCTGCAATGCCTCCTTGCTCCCTTGTGCCATGCCTTCCTCATCAATGTACCTAACAATACATACACACAAGGATTTAGGCAGTATAAAGGTCTCATCAAAATGAATAGCATTATCAACTAAGAGAGAATTCACCTGTTGTTCTAGTAACTTAGCACGAGCTCTTGTAGTTGGTCCAATCCTGAGTTCATCATTGGACGTCTTCGTTGCAGCAACAGGTTGTTCATCTTCATACGGTAGGGATGGAACCATAGTAGGGATGTCCTCATCAAAGAGGTATTATTTTCATTCGAGGACATGCCTCCCTCTTTGCCTCCTGCTGTCACTAACATTTTGCAGGAGTTCGCTGACGTCTTTCCACAAGACGTGCCACCGAGATTACCACCTATTCGAGGGATTGAGCATCAGATTGACTTAATTCCCGGTGCATCGCTATCCAACCGTGCACCATACCGTACCAATCCAGAGGAGACGAAGGAGTTTATGCGTCAAGTACAGGAGCTGCTCGACAAAGGTTATATACGCGAATCTCTTAGGCCTTGTGTTGTTCCTATTATTCTAGTACCCAAAAAGGATGGTACATCTCGTATGTGTGTTGATTGTAGAGGCATTAATAATATTACTATTCGTTATAGTCATCCTATTCCTAGGCTAGATGATATGCTTGATGAATTAAGTGGCTCTACAATTTTCTCCAAAGTTGATCTGCGTAGTGGGTATCATCAAATTCGTATGAAATTGGGAGATGAATGGAAAACAGCATTTAAAACTAAGTTTGGATTATATGAGTGGTTAGTCATGCCTTTTGGGTTAACTAATGCACCTAGCACTTTCATGAGATTAATGAACGAGGTTTTACGTGCTTTCATAGGACGATTTGTGGTAGTCTACTTTGATGATACACTGATTTATAGTAGATCTTTGGAGGAACACTTGGATCATTTGCATGCTTTTTTTATTGCTCTACGTGATGCACGTTTGTTTGCTAACCTTGGGAAGTGCACCTTTTGCACCGACCAAGTATCTTTTCTTGGCTATGTTGTTACTCCACAGGGAATTGAAGTTGATAAAGCCAAGATTGATGCTATTGAGAGTTGGCCGCAGCCCAAAACGGTCACACAAGTGAGGAGTTTTCTTGGACTCGCTGGTTTCTATAGGCGTTTTGTTAGGGATTTCAGCACCATTGCCGCACCTCTCAATGAACTTACAAAGAAGGATGTGCCTTTTGTTTGGGGTACCGCACAGGAAGAAGCCTTCACGGTATTGAAAGATAAGTTAACACATGCTCCATTACTCCAACTTCCTGATTTTAATAAGACTTTTGAGCTTGAATGTGATGCTGGTGGAATTGGATTAGGAGGTGTGTTATTACAAGATGGTAAACCTGTTGCATACTTTTCTGAAAAATTGAGTGGGCCTAGTATGAATTATTCTACTTATGATAAGGAATTATATGCTCTTGTCCGGTCTTTGGAAACATGGCAACATTATTTATGGCCCAAAGAATTTGTTATACATTCTGATCATGAATCTTTGAAACATATTAAAAATCAAGCAAAACTGAACCGTAGACATGCTATATGGGTTGAATTCATTGAGACTTTCCCTTATGTCATTAAACACAAGAAGGGTAAAGAAAATGTTATTGCTGATGCATTGTCTCGTCGTTATACTATGCTTTCACAACTTGACTTTAAAATATTTGGTTTGGAGACCATCAAAGATCAATATGTGCATGATGCTGAATTTAAGGATGTGTTGCAGAATTGTAAAGAAGGGAGAACATGGAACAAGTTCGTCATTAATGATGGACTTGTGTTCCGTGCTAACAAGCTATGCATTCCAGCTAGCTCCATTCGGCTTTTGTTGTTACAGGAGGCGCACGGAGGAGGATTAATGGGACACTTTGGGGTGAAGAAGACAGAGGACGTACTTGCTACACATTTCTTTTGGCCAAAGATGAGACGGGATGTTGAGCGTTTTGTTGCTCGCTGCACTACATGTCAAAAAGCTAAGTCACGACTCAATCCTCATGGTTTATATATGCCTTTGCCTGTACCTAGTGTTCCTTGGGAGGATATATCTATGGACTTTGTTTTAGGTTTACCTCGAACAAAGAAGGGGAGGGATAGCATATTTGTTGTGGTGGATAGATTTTCGAAAATGCACACTTCATACCATGTCATAAAAGCGATGATGCTGCTAATGTTGCTGATTTGTTATTTCGTGAAATTATTCGCTTGCATGGTGTGCCAAATACAATTGTTTCAGATCGTGATGCTAAATTTCTTAGCCACTTTTGGAGAATTTTATGCGCTAAGTTGGGGACTAAACTGCTTTTTAGTACTACATGTCACCCCCAAGCTGATGGACAAACTGAAGTAGTGAATAGATCATTGTCTACTATGCTTAGGGTTGTTTTGAAGAATAACCTGAAAATGTGGGAAGAATGATTGCTTCATATTGAATTTGCTTATAATCGTTCACTGCATTCGACTACTAAGATGTGCCCTTTTGAAGTAGTGTATGGTTTTTTACCTCGTGGACCTATTGATTTGTTGCCTTTTCCATCTTCGGAGAAGGTTAATTTTGATGCTAAAGAACGTGCTGAATTGATACTAAACATGCATGAGTTAACTAAGGAGAACATTGAGCGTATGAATGCTAAATATAAACTTGCTGGAGATAAGGATAGAAAACATGTTGACTTTGCACCTGGAGATCTTGTTTGGTTACATGTGCGTAAGGATAGGTTTCCTGAATTGCGAAAGTCAAAGCTAATGCCACGTGCTGATGGTCCTTTTAAGGTGTTAGAGAAAATAAATGATAATGCATATAAACTTGAGCCGCCTGCAGATTTTTTTGTCAGCCCAGACTTGAGCAACAAACAACGAATCTGATCTTGCCAATCTCAGATGCACTTACCAAAAATCCTAACTGAGCAGCCCGTAGAGCACAAGGATATGCTAGTCTCAATAGGAAGGTGCTACGCAAAAGAAGAAAGGCTGACTATGGTTATGAAACGGATTCAGATCAGTAATCGAAGCAACTAAAACTATAGAAAACAAACTGGAGGAACAGATCTGATCGGGGTGAAGCTAAGGTACGCAAAGAAAAGGCTACGACCAGCAACTAAGACTTGGAAACGATGTTATCTAGGTGATGGCAAAAACCCTAACCCTAATCTTTTTGTGAGGCTTTTTCTGGATAGGAGTAAAGACACAACTAATCTATGCGTGATTTGGTGGATGCTTACCGAGGCAACACTGGAAATCTGATACCAAGATGATATGGGGTGTCCCGATCTTCTCAGTAAGCGGCGGTGGTGATGATGAAGATGATAGATAACTTGTATGTCGCCGATGAACTCTCCCTCGCTTGATCCCTGATGCCAATGCAAAAGGTCTCAACCCTTTGGATATTCACAACGTCACACACTTGCGCACGTAGCCGTCGACCACGAAACGGTATAATTGCAATATACTAATTCCCAATGGAACAGCAGATTACACTCAACTTGCAGTATATGATCTCCAGATCGATACGAATTGGAGATGAGGATTCAAGATGAATGCTTACAAGCCATCTCAAGAAGTAGGGTTTATCTTAAACGTGGTCTAACCTTAACTAACTCTAGGGGACGGGTATTTATAGTCTAAAACGAGATCGAAGGGGTACACGGGCTGGACAGCCCAAAACCTGCGCGCAGGCAGAGCGATACTACCGCTTATAGCAAGCGGTACTACCGTGATAGCGGTACTACCGCTTGTACAAATGTCAAGTGCCGTCCTTGTTCCGTTTGGTGTCCAGGAGATACCAGTACCGATTTCGTAAGCGGCAGTAGTGCGGTACTCGGTGGCCGGTACTACCGTGATAAGCGGTACTACCGCGATGGACGCGCGGTACTACCGTGATGAGCTTGCCGGGCTTGCCGGTGACGAGCTTGCCAGGCTGGCTTGCCGCGATGGAAGCGGTACTACCGCGATGGAAGCGGTACTACCGCCCTGGGAACTCTGCAGGGTCTTCACTTCCAGGCCTTCCTCCTTTCCTTGCTGCAATGCCTCCTTGCTCCCTTGTGCCATGCCTTCCTCATCAATGTACCTAACAATACATACACACAAGGATTTAGGCAGTATAAAGGTCTCATCAAAATGAATAGCATTATCAACTAAGAGAGAATTCACCTGTTGTTCTAGTAACTTAGCACGAGCTCTTGTAGTTGGTCCAATCCTGAGTTCATCATTGGACGTCTTCGTTGCAGCAACAGGTTGTTCATCTTCATACGGTAGGGATGGAACCATAGTAGGGATGTCCTCATCAAAGAGGTATTATTTTCATTCGAGGACATGCCTCCCTCTTTGCCTCCTGCTGTCACTAACATTTTGCAGGAGTTCGCTGACGTCTTTCCACAAGACGTGCCACCGAGATTACCACCTATTCGAGGGATTGAGCATCAGATTGACTTAATTCCCGGTGCATCGCTATCCAACCGTGCACCATACCGTACCAATCCAGAGGAGACGAAGGAGTTTATGCGTCAAGTACAGGAGCTGCTCGACAAAGGTTATATACGCGAATCTCTTAGGCCTTGTGTTGTTCCTATTATTCTAGTACCCAAAAAGGATGGTACATCTCGTATGTGTGTTGATTGTAGAGGCATTAATAATATTACTATTCGTTATAGTCATCCTATTCCTAGGCTAGATGATATGCTTGATGAATTAAGTGGCTCTACAATTTTCTCCAAAGTTGATCTGCGTAGTGGGTATCATCAAATTCGTATGAAATTGGGAGATGAATGGAAAACAGCATTTAAAACTAAGTTTGGATTATATGAGTGGTTAGTCATGCCTTTTGGGTTAACTAATGCACCTAGCACTTTCATGAGATTAATGAACGAGGTTTTACGTGCTTTCATAGGACGATTTGTGGTAGTCTACTTTGATGATACACTGATTTATAGTAGATCTTTGGAGGAACACTTGGATCATTTGCATGCTTTTTTTATTGCTCTACGTGATGCACGTTTGTTTGCTAACCTTGGGAAGTGCACCTTTTGCACCGACCAAGTATCTTTTCTTGGCTATGTTGTTACTCCACAGGGAATTGAAGTTGATAAAGCCAAGATTGATGCTATTGAGAGTTGGCCGCAGCCCAAAACGGTCACACAAGTGAGGAGTTTTCTTGGACTCGCTGGTTTCTATAGGCGTTTTGTTAGGGATTTCAGCACCATTGCCGCACCTCTCAATGAACTTACAAAGAAGGATGTGCCTTTTGTTTGGGGTACCGCACAGGAAGAAGCCTTCACGGTATTGAAAGATAAGTTAACACATGCTCCATTACTCCAACTTCCTGATTTTAATAAGACTTTTGAGCTTGAATGTGATGCTGGTGGAATTGGATTAGGAGGTGTGTTATTACAAGATGGTAAACCTGTTGCATACTTTTCTGAAAAATTGAGTGGGCCTAGTATGAATTATTCTACTTATGATAAGGAATTATATGCTCTTGTCCGGTCTTTGGAAACATGGCAACATTATTTATGGCCCAAAGAATTTGTTATACATTCTGATCATGAATCTTTGAAACATATTAAAAATCAAGCAAAACTGAACCGTAGACATGCTATATGGGTTGAATTCATTGAGACTTTCCCTTATGTCATTAAACACAAGAAGGGTAAAGAAAATGTTATTGCTGATGCATTGTCTCGTCGTTATACTATGCTTTCACAACTTGACTTTAAAATATTTGGTTTGGAGACCATCAAAGATCAATATGTGCATGATGCTGAATTTAAGGATGTGTTGCAGAATTGTAAAGAAGGGAGAACATGGAACAAGTTCGTCATTAATGATGGACTTGTGTTCCGTGCTAACAAGCTATGCATTCCAGCTAGCTCCATTCGGCTTTTGTTGTTACAGGAGGCGCACGGAGGAGGATTAATGGGACACTTTGGGGTGAAGAAGACAGAGGACGTACTTGCTACACATTTCTTTTGGCCATAGATGAGACGGGATGTTGAGCGTTTTGTTGCTCGCTGCACTACATGTCAAAAAGCTAAGTCACGACTCAATCCTCATGGTTTATATATGCCTTTGCCTGTACCTAGTGTTCCTTGGGAGGATATATCTATGGACTTTGTTTTAGGTTTACCTCGAACAAAGAAGGGGAGGGATAGCATATTTGTTGTGGTGGATAGATTTTCGAAAATGCACACTTCATACCATGTCATAAAAGCGATGATGCTGCTAATGTTGCTGATTTGTTATTTCGTGAAATTATTCGCTTGCATGGTGTGCCAAATACAATTGTTTCAGATCGTGATGCTAAATTTCTTAGCCACTTTTGGAGAATTTTATGCGCTAAGTTGGGGACTAAACTGCTTTTTAGTACTACATGTCACCCCCAAGCTGATGGACAAACTGAAGTAGTGAATAGATCATTGTCTACTATGCTTAGGGTTGTTTTGAAGAATAACCTGAAAATGTGGGAAGAATGATTGCTTCATATTGAATTTGCTTATAATCGTTCACTGCATTCGACTACTAAGATGTGCCCTTTTGAAGTAGTGTATGGTTTTTTACCTCGTGGACCTATTGATTTGTTGCCTTTTCCATCTTCGGAGAAGGTTAATTTTGATGCTAAAGAACGTGCTGAATTGATACTAAACATGCATGAGTTAACTAAGGAGAACATTGAGCGTATGAATGCTAAATATAAACTTGCTGGAGATAAGGATAGAAAACATGTTGTCTTTGCACCTGGAGATCTTGTTTGGTTACATGTGCGTAAGGATAGGTTTCCTGAATTGCGAAAGTCAAAGCTAATGCCACGTGCTGATGGTCCTTTTAAGGTGTTAGAGAAAATAAATGATAATGCATATAAACTTGAGCCGCCTGCAGATTTTTTTGTCAGCCCAGACTTGAGCAACAAACAACGAATCTGATCTTGCCAATCTCAGATGCACTTACCAAAAATCCTAACTGAGCAGCCCGTAGAGCACAAGGATATGCTAGTCTCAATAGGAAGGTGCTACGCAAAATAAGAAAGGCTGACTATGGTTATGAAACGGATTCAGATCAGTAATCGAAGCAACTAAAACTATAGAAAACAAACTGGAGGAACAGATCTGATCGGGGTGAAGCTAAGGTACGCAAAGAAAAGGCTACGACCAGCAACTAAGACTTGGAAACGATGTTATCTAGGTGATGGCAAAAACCCTAACCCTAATCTTTTTGTGAGGCTTTTTCTGGATAGGAGTAAAGACACAACTAATCTATGCGTGATTTGGTGGATGCTTACCGAGGCAACACTGGAAATCTGATACCAAGATGATATGGGGTGTCCCGATCTTCTCAGTAAGCGGCGGTGGTGATGATGAAGATGATAGATAACTTGTATGTCGCCGATGAACTCTCCCTCGCTTGATCCCTGATGCCAATGCAAAAGGTCTCAACCCTTTGGATATTCACAACGTCACACACTTGCGCACGTAGCCGTCGACCACGAAACGGTATAATTGCAATATACTAATTCCCAATGGAACAGCAGATTACACTCAACTTGCAGTATATGATCTCCAGATCGATACGAATTGGAGATGAGGATTCAAGATGAATGCTTACAAGCCATCTCAAGAAGTAGGGTTTATCTTAAACGTGGTCTAACCTTAACTAACTCTAGGGGACGGGTATTTATAGTCTAAAACGAGATCGAAGGGGTACACGGGCTGGACAGCCCAAAACCTGCGCGCAGGCAGAGCGATACTACCGCTTATAGCAAGCGGTACTACCGTGATAGCGGTACTACCGCTTGTACAAATGTCAAGTGCCGTCCTTGTTCCGTTTGGTGTCCAGGAGATACCAGTACCGATTTCGTAAGCGGCAGTAGTGCGGTACTCGGTGGCCGGTACTACCGTGATAAGCGGTACTACCGCAATGGACGCGCGGTACTACCGTGATGAGCTTGCCGGGCTTGCCGGTGACGAGCTTGCCAGGCTGGCTTGCCGCGATGGAAGCGGTACTACCGCGATGGAAGCGGTACTACCGCCCTGGGAACTCTGCAGGGTCTTCACTTCCAGGCCTTCCTCCTTTCCTTGCTGCAATGCCTCCTTGCTCCCTTGTGCCATGCCTTCCTCATCAATGTACCTAACAATACATACACACAAGGATTTAGGCAGTATAAAGGTCTCATCAAAATGAATAGCATTATCAACTAAGAGAGAATTCACCTGTTGTTCTAGTAACTTAGCACGAGCTCTTGTAGTTGGTCCAATCCTGAGTTCATCATTGGACGTCTTCGTTGCAGCAACAGGTTGTTCATCTTCATACGGTAGGGATGGAACCATAGTAGGGATGTCCTCATCAAAGAGGTATTATTTTCATTCGAGGACATGCCTCCCTCTTTGCCTCCTGCTGTCACTAACATTTTGCAGGAGTTCGCTGACGTCTTTCCACAAGACGTGCCACCGAGATTACCACCTATTCGAGGGATTGAGCATCAGATTGACTTAATTCCCGGTGCATCGCTATCCAACCGTGCACCATACCGTACCAATCCAGAGGAGACGAAGGAGTTTATGCGTCAAGTACAGGAGCTGCTCGACAAAGGTTATATACGCGAATCTCTTAGGCCTTGTGTTGTTCCTATTATTCTAGTACCCAAAAAGGAAGGTACATCTCGTATGTGTGTTGATTGTAGAGGCATTAATAATATTACTATTCGTTATCGTCATCCTATTCCTAGGCTAGATGATATGCTTGATGAATTAAGTGGCTCTACAATTTTCTCCAAAGTTGATCTGCGTAGTGGGTATCATCAAATTCGTATGAAATTGGGAGATGAATGGAAAACAGCATTTAAAACTAAGTTTGGATTATATGAGTGGTTAGTCATGCCTTTTGGGTTAACTAATGCACCTAGCACTTTCATGAGATTAATGAACGAGGTTTTACGTGCTTTCATAGGACGATTTGTGGTAGTCTACTTTGATGATACACTGATTTATAGTAGATCTTTGGAGGAACACTTGGATCATTTGCATGCTTTTTTTATTGCTCTACGTGATGCACGTTTGTTTGCTAACCTTGGGAAGTGCACCTTTTGCACCGACCAAGTATCTTTTCTTGGCTATGTTGTTACTCCACAGGGAATTGAAGTTGATAAAGCCAAGATTGATGCTATTGAGAGTTGGCCGCAGCCCAAAACGGTCACACAAGTGAGGAGTTTTCTTGGACTCGCTGGTTTCTATAGGCGTTTTGTTAGGGATTTCAGCACCATTGCCGCACCTCTCAATGAACTTACAAAGAAGGATGTGCCTTTTGTTTGGGGTACCGCACAGGAAGAAGCCTTCACGGTATTGAAAGATAAGTTAACACATGCTCCATTACTCCAACTTCCTGATTTTAATAAGACTTTTGAGCTTGAATGTGATGCTGGTGGAATTGGATTAGGAGGTGTGTTATTACAAGATGGTAAACCTGTTGCATACTTTTCTGAAAAATTGAGTGGGCCTAGTATGAATTATTCTACTTATGATAAGGAATTATATGCTCTTGTCCGGTCTTTGGAAACATGGCAACATTATTTATGGCCCAAAGAATTTGTTATACATTCTGATCATGAATCTTTGAAACATATTAAAAATCAAGCAAAACTGAACCGTAGACATGCTATATGGGTTGAATTCATTGAGACTTTCCCTTATGTCATTAAACACAAGAAGGGTAAAGAAAATGTTATTGCTGATGCATTGTCTCGTCGTTATACTATGCTTTCACAACTTGACTTTAAAATATTTGGTTTGGAGACCATCAAAGATCAATATGTGCATGATGCTGAATTTAAGGATGTGTTGCAGAATTGTAAAGAAGGGAGAACATGGAACAAGTTCGTCATTAATGATGGACTTGTGTTCCGTGCTAACAAGCTATGCATTCCAGCTAGCTCCATTCGGCTTTTGTTGTTACAGGAGGCGCACGGAGGAAGATTAATGGGACACTTTGGGGTGAAGAAGACAGAGGACGTACTTGCTACACATTTCTTTTGGCCAAAGATGAGACGGGATGTTGAGCGTTTTGTTGCTCGCTGCACTACATGTCAAAAAGCTAAGTCACGACTCAATCCTCATGGTTTATATATGCCTTTGCCTGTACCTAGTGTTCCTTGGGAGGATATATCTATGGACTTTGTTTTAGGTTTACCTCGAACAAAGAAGGGGAGGGATAGCATATTTGTTGTCGTGGATAGATTTTCGAAAATGGCACACTTCATACCATGTCATAAAAGCGATGATGCTGCTAATGTTGCTGATTTGTTCTTTCGTGAAATTATTCGCTTGCATGGTGTGCCAAATACAATTGTTTCAGATCGTGATGCTAAATTTCTGAGCCACTTTTGGAGAATTTTATGCGCTAAGTTGGGGACTAAACTGCTTTTTAGTACTACATGTCACCCCCAAGCTGATGGACAAACTGAAGTAGTGAATAGATCATTGTCTACTATGCTTAGGGCTGTTTTGAAGAATAACCTGAAAATGTGGGAAGAATGATTGCTTCATATTGAATTTGCTTATAATCGTTCACTGCATTCGACTACTAAGATGTGCCCTTTTGAAGTAGTGTATGGTTTTTTACCTCGTGGACCTATTGATTTGTTGCCTTTTCCATCTTCGGAGAAGGTTAATTTTGATGCTAAAGAACGTGCTGAATTGATACTAAACATGCATGAGTTAACTAAGGAGAACATTGAGCGTATGAATGCTAAATATAAACTTGCTGGAGATAAGGATAGAAAACATGTTGTCTTTGCACCTGGAGATCTTGTTTGGTTACATGTGCTGATGGTCCTTTTAAGGTGTTAGAGAAAATAAATGATAATGCATATAAACTTGAGCCGCCTGCAGATTTTCTTGTCAGCCCAGACTTGAGCAACAAACAACGAATCTGATCTTGCCAATCTCAGATGCACTTACCAAAAATCCTAACTGAGCAGCCCGTAGAGCACAAGGATATGCTAGTCTCAATAGGAAGGTGCTACGCAAAAGAAGAAAGGCTGACTATGGTTATCAAACGGATTCAGATCAGTAATCGAAGCAACTAAAACTATAGAAAACAAACTGGAGGAACAGATCTGATCGGGGTGAAGCTAAGGTACGCAAAGAAAAGGCTACGACCAGCAACTAAGACTTGGAAACGATGTTATCTAGGTGATGGCAAAAACCCTAACCCTAATCTTTTTGTGAGGCTTTTTCTGGATAGGAGTAAAAACACAACTAATCTATGGGTGATTTGGTGGATGCTTACCGAGGCAACACTGGAAATCTGAAACCAAGATGATATGGGGTGTCCCGATCTTCTCAGTAAGCGGCGGTGGTGATGATGAAGATGATAGATAACTTGTATGTCGCCGATGAACTCTCCCTCGCTTGATCCCTGATGCCAATGCAAAAGGTCTCAACCCTTTGGATATTCACAACGTCACACACTTGCGCACGTAGCCGTCGACCACGAAACGGTATAATTGCAATATACTAATTCCCAATGGAACAGCAGATTACACTCAACTTGCAGTATATGATCTCCAGATCGATACGAATTGGAGATGAGGATTCAAGATGAATGCTTACAAGCCATCTCAAGAAGTAGGGTTTATCTTAAACGTGGTCTAACCTTAACTAACTCTAGGGGACGGGTATTTATAGTCTAAAACGAGATCGAAGGGGTACACGGGCTGGACAGCCCAAAACCTGCGCGCAGGCAGAGCGATACTACCGCTTATAGCAAGCGGTACTACCGTGATAGCGGTACTACCGCTTGTACAAATGTCAAGTGCCGTCCTTGTTCCGTTTGGTGTCCAGGAGATACCAGTACCGATTTCGTAAGCAGCAGTAGTGCGGTACTCGGTGGCCGGTACTACCGTGATAAGCGGTACTACCGCGATGGACGCGCGGTACTACCGTGATGAGCTTGCCGGGCTTGCCGGTGACGAGCTTGCCGGGCTGGCTTGCCGCGATGGAAGCGGTACTACCGCGATGGAAGCGGTACTACCGCCCTGGGAACTCTGCAGGGTCTTCACTTCCAGGCCTTCCTCCTTTCCTTGCTGCAATGCCTCCTTGCTCCCTTGTGCCATGCCTTCCTCATCAATGTACCTAACAATACATACACACAAGGATTTAGGCAGTATAAAGGTCTCATCAAAATGAATAGCATTATCAACTAAGAGAGAATTCACCTGTTGTTCTAGTAACTTAGCACGAGCTCTTGTAGTTGGTCCAATCCTGAGTTCATCATTGGACGTCTTCGTTGGAGCAACAGGTTGTTCATCTTCATACGGTAGGGATGGAACCATAGTAGGGATGTCCTCATCACAACGGGAGCGGGGCTCGAATCGTTGTCGCAAAAGATTTGCGAATCTTCATCTTCATTCACTTGACGGTGGATGGCCACTTGTTCCAAAGCTTGCATCTCATCGTCGCTCATGGAGTCATAGGTGCCATCGTCGAGGAGGATCATGTTGCGTTTGGTTGGGCATTCGTAGGTCTTGTGGCCTCGCCCTTGGCACGTGAAACACTTGATATTGCTTGTCTTGGCGGTAGCATCCGGTGTTGGGGTAGAGGATGAAGCCCTTGGCTTGTAGGTGCTTGAAGTTTGTCGGCTTGACGAAGTCGTCTTGTCCTTGTAGCTTGACTTGTCGCCGGTAGGTGTTGTAGATTTCGTAGTCGAAGTTGTTGTTGTAGTAGTAGCTTGAGCACTTGAGCCGTAGGTCTTGGATGAGAACTTGGAGTACTTGTAGTCATCTTGCACTTGCCGTTCCGCCTCGGTTGCTTGATGCACGAGCTCAAGTAGGTTGGAGTAAGGTTGGAAGTCGGCTATCTTCTTGACTTGGTAGTTGAGGCCATTCAAGAAATGTGCCATTGTTTGCTCATCATCTTCCTTGACATTTGCTCGGATCATAGCAATCTCCATCTCTTGATAGTACTCTTCTACGGACTTGGTGCCTTGCTTGAGTTGTTGTAGCTTCTTGAAGAGATCCCGGTTGTAATGTGTAGGCACAAAACGAGCTCGCATGAGATCCTTCATTTGGGCCCAAGTGGTGATAGGAGGTTCACCTCTCTCCCTTCTTCGCTCAATCACTTGTTCCCACCAAATAAGGACATAGTCGTGGAACTCAAGGGAAGCCATGGCTATCTTCTTCTCTTCATCATAGTTGTGTAGGCGAAAGATCTTATCAACTTTGAGGGGCCATGACAAGTAGTCTTCGGGGTCATTGCTTCCGGAAAACTTTGGCATTGTGAACTTGAGCTTGCCGAAGCGTTGTTCATCATTGTGGTTGTGATGCCGAAATCCTTGTCTTGGAGGTGGGTCCTCATTGTCATTGCCTTGAGCTTGTTGACGTTGATCTTGTCCTTGCTCATCGTGATGGTCGGGGTCGTCGCGATGATCTTGAGGACGGCGACGAGGTGGACGCACTCGGTTGCGCCTTTCTTGGAGCTCCTCTTGGCGATTGGCTTCTTCTTGTCGTTGTCGGCGAAGTTCTTCTTGTTGTGCTTGGTGAAGTGCTTCTTGCTCGTGATGAGCTTGGCGGTTGCGCTCCTCCAAGGCACGAGTAGCTTCTTGCAAAGCGCTATGTGCCTCAAGCGCTCGTTCATGACGACGATGTTGTTCTTCTTCTCGGCGTTGTTGTTCTTGATATTGTCGTTGTTGTTCTTGCTCCCACGGATCTTGCTCTTGTTGGCGGCGACGTTCTCGAGCGCGGCCGCGATCTTGAAGTCCATTGCCATGGAATGGATTGTCTTGACGGTGACGACCTTGTGGAGAACTTGGGCCGGAGTGTTCGTCTTGGTGATGAACACGTGCTCGCCGGGGGCTTGCGTTGGAAGAGTACTCCGATGAGTGTCGGCTTGAGCGCTGTCTTGACGTAGTCGAAGTAGAGGGAGCGCGGTTGACCATCAAGGACCGAAGTTCCTCCATTTGGCTTGATAGCTTGGTGTCGAGGTAGTCCCGTGTGCGCGCCTCGGATTCACGCAAGTCGGTGGCGAGGTTGTCGATGCGGTCATTCAAGGCATGTTGCGCTTGAGTAATTGCCTTGTTTGCGCCGAAGAAGTGTAACTTGGTGACGTGGGTTGTCGCGTCGTCGTCGTGCTCCTCGAATGTCGGGTTCGACATGATGTTCCTATCCATAGCACTCAACAAGATATAAGTGGAAGAGTGAGAAGACAATACCAATTACCGTTCCAAAAGTTGAGAGTGGATCAAGTTCACTCAATGTGCAAGCATGAAAGTAGTAGAATTGGTACCGAAGAATGTCCCTCTCACACCTACACGAATAATGCTTATGGAGTAGCTTGGTTAGGATGGTGGCACAAAAATTCAAGCAATTCGAGAATAAGATTCAAAAATGTTGAAAGAGATTCGTAAACTTCGCAAGTGAGACAATGTAGATCAATAGCAATGAGTATACACGGAAACACACACGTATAGGAAAGTGGTATTGTAACACCGAAAAATGAGCGCAAAATGTGGAAGCCACGGTAAGCTCAAGGTGCACAATAGTAGAGAGACGGAAGCACGATTGCTCCAATGGGCACGATACACACTTGTGCACACCCTACTATGAACCAAAAGTGTCGTCTACCTATTCCCGACTTGCTATGTGTATGCGGCACGTGTCACTCGCTCAAGTGATCCAAGATGATCAAGTATGCTATGCAAATCTTGTGATGCTATTGCTCTTTTGCTCTTGCTTAAAAGCTTTGCTTCTCTTTTCTTTTGCAATGATGTTTTGTATGGTCGCAATGCGGGACGTGCACACCAATGTAGCAATGATGTATGCGGGTACTATTGTAACACAAAAGAAGATACGATGATAAATGCACGCTATTTGCAGCTATGCAGAGTATGTATTACTAAAGTGCACAAGTAGCGTAGCCCGGCAATACTCAATGGCTAGTCTCGATAGGTAAGTAACGCAAATAGGATCGGGTTAACAATGCAATGGCAAGGGTATATGTCAAGAGTGTCGTCGCGGTTACCGTCCCTGCTTACGGTTGGTGTCAATGAAGAAGTGGTTGGCGACGAATCGGGGCGATGATGAGCAGCGGCGTTGTCGATGTAGAACCGTTCCTAATTAGCCGAAACACCTTAGGAAACGGCAACCGCAACTCAAAATCTCAAAGAAAAATTTGATGAAGGCAAATGGTGGTAAAACCAAGATGAGGGTCTCGGGCACGTCGATAGCTTCAAAACGAGCCAAAGAACACTCAAATCGGAGTTCGGGAGTAGAAGTTATGGTCAAAACAAGAATCAGCCGAAGTCAGGAATTGGGAGGGGCGGTTGTACCGCTTGGGATGGGCGGTTGTACCGCTCCTGGAGCGACCTGGGGAATTAGCGGTTGTACCGCATGAACGGGCGGTTGTACCGCTCCTGGGCGGAACTGCAGGTCCGAATCCGCGGAATAGAAGAAAAATTCGGGCGATTTTGCGGAAGAAAATGATGGGAAAGATAGGGCAAAGCTAGATCCACTTGTCCACAACGAGATCCACGGATCACAATCAACAAAATCTCCTCAAATCCAACAAATCCAAGAAATTTTTGATATGTCTATTTTTGTGGGGATTTTCGAAATTAGGTCAAATCAAAGCAAAAATTGGCTAGAAAATGGGGGGGAAGACTCCAAGATGTGAATCAACGTGGCTCATGATACCAATATGATACGGGGCACACCCGTGTGCGTCGATCTTTTCACACTTGGATGGGGAAAAGGGAGAAATCACGAGAAAAAACGCAAACTCATGGACAAACTTCGATCACACATGCACTAAGAACAAGCAAACACACGAGGTAATTAGATCCACAAACAACGGACGGATACAAGTAACCGGTAGTTCTTCCTGACTCCAGGGAGGAGGCCTTGAATCTCGTGAGATCTTCCCTCTAGAGGGGCCTTGGCATCACTTGGATCTTCTCCGGTGGAGGGCAACTCCACAAGAGGAGGAAGTAATGGAGCTTGGCTCAACAAAGAGTATTCGCTAAACACAAGCTAACCCTAACACGGAGGTAGAAGAAGGGAATATATAGTCTAGGGGATAAGTGGGGGGGGGGTACATGAGCCGTAACTCAATCGGTCTCGCACAGTCGGGGCGGTTGTACCGGAGCTGGGACCAGTTGTACCGGTATTGAGGCATTAAGCGGAACAACCGGGGTAGTACCGGCCTTGAACCGCTTCAAAACAAAAACTTGGCCCGGTCGGAGCGGTGGTTGGGCGGTAGTGGACCGGTTGTACCGGAGCGGTGGTTGACCGGTGGTGGACCGGTTGTACCTCAATTCCTGGGCTGTTGCAATTCCCTCTCCTTGTTCTTGGTGTTCCTCTTGCTTCCTTCCTTCCTCTTGGTACCTGAGCACACAAAGGGTCTCTTCTTGAGGTAGGATCCACGTTCCAAGAGTATCACATGGGAATTCACAAAGGAGAGATGTCACCTCGGATTCTAAGGCACGTGCGCGGGCTCTCGTCATGGGACCACTTGGAGCTTGAGGTGTTGATGATGGGTCCATGGGGATGTACATGGGATGCTCCGCATCACCTACTGTTGCAATGGTAAACATGCGGACGACCCGGTGCTTGTGGTGCTGGTTGCCCCTGGGGCTGATCGGGAGCAACCTCTCCCGCATCATCGTAATCACCATCATAGTCCTCATTCTGCTCAACGACAGTAGCAGCAGCAGCCACAGAAGCTTCAGCTGTAGCAGCAGTAGGAATGGCACCGAAATATTGGCCTTGGTCGAGAGGCACACGTTGCGCTCGTCCCGCGAAATTTGGGTGTTGTTGTTGTTGTTGTTGTTGTTGCCGAGGTACATAAGGTACAACTGGTGGAGGTAGACGTGCAAGCACCTCATTGAACTTAGCATCCAGCTTGGTGTCGAATGTCTTCTCCAAAGCACCTAGCTTCTCCATGGCCTCTCCAAGGCTGGTCACGACATCTTGTACCTGGTCAGCCATCATTTGCTGAAATTTATCATGGAGCTCCTTGTTCGTCATGCCGTCCCAGTTGATCTCGTCGGCTTGTGATCCTGTCATGGTTAGCAGCAATAGGAACACACAAGAATATGAACCTACAGACTACTAGGGAGTGGTGGTGGGGGTGGTGTGTCACAAATCCGTCAATCAAATCTCAAATTCTTACCAGTTCTTACCCAGCAGCAGGCGGTGATCGGCAACCGTTGTAGTCAAAAACTTACAAATCTTGGATAGAGCGATTGCCAGGTGGTGTCAACACACGACGTAGATGTATGTGTAGCTGGGATGGCTTATATATGGTAGCAAAAGGGGTCAGCAATAATCAATTCAGAGATGCAAAGTTGAATAAACGCTCAACGACGGTACTGTGCTAGTCCTAGGCTAGACCGTGCTAGAGACGTGAGCCTAGAACACCAACAAAATTACGACGCTACACGTAATCAAGGGAAGAGCACACTCAGAAAAAAAATTCGTTTTTTTTTGGCGCCTCTTTTTTTGCGCTCTTTTTTTTTGCTCAGAGAATCACTATAATGGCGAGTGTCTCAAAACTCTTCCGAAGGTCCAAAAACAGGATAGGCACGAAAAAAATTTGACGAATTGTTTTTTTCCTGGAGCGATTCGGGGCTGCGACGACCAAAATTTGTGACAAAAATCACTATGATGGCGAGTGTCTCAAAACGCTCCAAAAAGCCTAAAAATAGGATAGGGAAAAAATATTTTCACCCACCAAAATTTTGGTCTAGAAAGTGCTCTAAAAAGCGTGCCAGACTCTTTTTTTAATCCTACTCAGTCAAGGAAACGCGAAAATAAAATCAAAGGGATCTCGAAAACAATCCGAATACCTAAGGAATTCGGATTAGAGGCGGATATGGGGCGGTGATATATGGCAGCGGATATGATGATGGTGGGTGGTGATATATGGCAGCGGAGATGATGATGGTGGGTGATTATATATGGCAGCGTTAAGACGATGGTGGATGGCAGCGATGAAGATGATCCGGCGGCGGCGTGACAAACTGTGACCAGAACTCGAAACTCTAAAGAACTAGACGCTAAGACCAGCAACTTGACACGACGATGCAACCGGAAATTCAACAAAGCAAATACCGAACCGAAAATTGCAAAGGCTCAGATTGGTTCGGATATGATGATCTAACCCTATTTTGTTTCCTTGCTTTTTCGTGTACTATAGGTATGAAGAACAGATGCGATCTAACTAGGAAAAACTGGAAAATCTCACCGAGCAACCTGGAAATCTGATACCACTTGATAGAGGCGAAGTTGTCCGTGTCTTTCGATGAGAGGCGGATATCGTTTATGGTAGAGTCGACTTTGACGATCCGACTACGAACGTGTGAGGACGTCGCGCCTTAGCAATCGCTAAACCAACTTCGAGAGGTTATTGACCACGCCGGAGCACAATCAACCTAACCACGAGGGTCTGTTTCGTGCAAGCAAACGAAGAACAAGCAAGAAACTAAGATTGCAATCTGGATATTGCGAATATAAGAGGAAATCTTTATTGATGAAGTGGGGTTCTGTGATGCCTTTGTCTGGTCGTGGAACACAAACGAAGAACGCGAATTTGCAGCTATGGCTAACTTTCAATCTAAACAAAACCCAAGTCTAAAACGATGCCCTAAGGGCTGTATATATGGGGGAATATAGGGGAATTTCATGGCCCCTTAGAGGAGGGGTCCGAAACCAGCCCTAACTCCGTTTCCCCACACATACGGACTCTAAAAACATCCTAATAAGTGGTATTTCGAAATTACATGGTCCTGGCCAAAAAATAAGGTGACGCAGCACCTATGTTAGCCTATGGACGAAATTTATGAAGAGGCATCTTGTATATTTCGTCCAAGCCTCCAAACACTCCTTATGGTGGCTTCAAAGTGCGAAAATCACCACTGGAAAGTCCATTGTTCCTTCCCGCGTGCGCACCTTCTTCTCCATGCTTGATCCCGCTCCAATGGCCATCCTTCTTGTCCATGCTGGGTCCTTCATTCATAAGTAAACCAAAAGTATCTAATTTAGGCAGCATCATATGTTCATGAACATTATAAGGATTTCCAAGAAACGAAAGTACCTGATAATTTAGTTGGCACGCGCGGGCTCTAGTAACTGGTCCAATATGTGTGGCTGGTGGGGATGTGGTTGTAACATTAGTAGGGATGTCCTCATCATAGCAATTTCATGAGATTAATGAACGAGGTTTTACGTGCTTTCATTGGACGATTTGTTGTAGTCTACTTTGATGATATACTGATTTATAGTAAAACTTTGGAGGAATACTTGGATAATTTGCGTGCTGTTTTTATTGCTCAACGTGATGCACGTTTGTTTGGTAACCTTGGTAAGTGCAACTTTTGCACCGACCGAGTATATTTTCTTGGCTATGTTGTTACTCCACATGGAATTGAAGTTGATAAAGCCAAGATTGAAGCTATTGAGAGTTTGTCGCAGCCCAAAACGGTCACACAAGTGAGGAGTTTTCTTACAAAGAAGGATGTGCCTTTTGTTTGGGGTACCGCACAGGAAGAAGCCTTCACGGTATTGAAAGATAAGTTAACACATGCTCCATTACTCCAACTTCCTGATTTTAATAAGACTTTTGAGCTTGAATGTGATGCTAGTGGAATTGGATTAGGAGGTGTGTTATTACAAGATGGTAAACCTGTTGCATACTTTTCTGAAAAATTGAGTGGGCCTAGTCTGAATTATTCTACTTATGATAAGGAATTATATGCTCTTGTTCGGACTTTGGAAACATGGCAACATTATTTATGGCCCAAAGAGTATACATTCTGATCATGAATCTTTGAAACATATTAAAAGTCAAGCAAAACTGAACCGTAGACATGCTAAATGGGTTGAGTTCATTGAGACTTTCCCTTATGTCATTAAACACAAGAAGGGTAAAGAAAATGTTATTGCTGATGCATTGTCTCGTCGTTATACTATGCTTTCACAACTTGACTTTAAAATATTTGGTTTGGAGACCATCAAAGATCAATATGTGCATGATGCTGAATTTAAGGATGTGTTGCAGAATTGTAAAGAAGGGAGAACATGGAACAAGTTCGTCATTAATGATGGACTTGTGTTCCGTGCTAACAAGCTATGCATTCCAGCTAGCTCCATTCGGCTTTTGTTGTTACAGGAGGCGCACGGAGGAGGATTAATGGGACACTTTGGGGTGAAGAAGACAGAGGACGTACTTGCTACACATTTCTTTTGGCCAAAGATGAGACGGGATGTTGAGCATTTTGTTGCTCGCTGCACTACATGTCAAAAAGCTAAGTCACGACTCAATCCTCATGGTTTATATATGCCTTTGCCTGTACCTAGTGTTCCTTGGGAGGATATATCTATGGACTTTGTTTTAGGTTTACCCCGAACAAAGAAGGGGAGGGATAGCATATTTGTTGTCGTGGATAGATTTTCGAAAATGGCACACTTCATACCATGTCATAAAAGTGATGATGCTGGTAATGTTGCTGATTTGTTCTTTCGTGAAATTATTCGCTTGCATGGTGTGCCAAATACAATTGTTTCAGATCGTGATGCTAAATATCTTAGCCACTTTTGGAGATGTTTATGGGCTAAGTTGGGGACTAAACTGCTTTTTAGTACTACATGTCACACCCAAACTGATGGATAAACTGAAGTAGTGAATAGATCATTGTCTACTATGCTTAGGGCTGTTTTGAAGAATAACCTGAAAATGTGGGAAGAATGCTTGCCTCATATTGAATTTGCTTATAATCGTTCGCTGCATTCTACTACTAAGATGTGCCCCTTTGAAGTAGTGTATGGTTTCTTACCTCGTGCACCTATTGATTTGTTACCTCTTCCATTTTCGGAGAAGGTTAATTTTGATGCTAAAGAGCGTGCTGAATTGATATTAAAGATGCATGAGTTAACTAAGGAGAACATTGAGCGTATGAATGCTAAATATAAACTTGCTGGAGATAAGGGTAGAAAACATGTTGTCTTTGCACCTGGAGATCTTGTTTGGTTACATTTGCGTAAGGATAGGTTTCCTGAATTGCACAAGTCGAAGCTAATGCCACATGCTGATGGTCCTTTCAAGGTGTTAGAGAAAATAAATGATAATGCATATAAACTTGAGTTGCCTACAGATTTTGGGGTTAGTCCCACTTTTAACATTGCAGATTTGAAGCCTTATTTGGGTGAGGATGATGAGCTTCCATCGAGGACGACTTCAGTTCAAGAAGGGGAGGATGATGAGGACATCCCTACTAATATTACACACACATCCCCACCAGCTACACATATTGGACCAGTTACTAGAGCCCGCGCACGCCAACTAAATTATCAGGTACATATGAAATCCTTCTAATATTCATGAACATATGATGTTGCCTAAATTAGATACTTTTGTTTTACTTATGAATGAAGGACCGAGCATGGACAAGAAGGATGGCCATTGGAGCGGGATCAAGCATGGAGGAGAAGGTGCGTGCGCGGGAAGGAACAATGGAGTTTCAAGTGGTGATTTTCGCACTTTGAAGCCACCATAAGGAGAGCATGAAGGCTTGGACGAAATATACAAGATGCCACTTCATAAATTTCGTCCATAGGCTAATATAGGTGTTGCGTCACCTTATTTTTGGGACAGGCCCATGTAATTTCGAAATACCACTTATTAGGCTGTTCTTAGAGTCCGTATGTGTGGGGAAATGGAGTTAGGGTTTTTTTCGGACCCCTCCTCCAAGGGGTCACGAAATTCCCCCTCTATTCCCCCATATATACAGCCATTAGGGTGCCGTTTAGACTTGGGTTTTGTTTAGATTGAAAGTTAGCCATAGCTGCAACTTCGCGTTCTTCGTTTGTGTTCCACGACCAGACAAAGGCGTCACTGAACCCCACATTCATCAATAAAGCTTTCCTCTTATATTCGCAATATCCAGATTGAAATCTTAGTTTCTTTCTTGTTCTTCGTTTGCTTGCAGGAAACAGACCCTCGTGGTCAGGTTGATCGTGCTCCGGCATGGTCAATAACCTCTCGGAGTTGGTTTAGCGATTGCTAAGGCGCGACGTCCTCGCACGTTAGTAGTCGGATCATTAATGTCGTCTCTACCATAAACGATAGCCACTTCTCATCGAAAGACATGGACAACTTCGCCTCTATCAATGCCTGTCGATCCTGCACTTCACGTCCAGCTTTGCAAGCAAGATGGAATAAACGAGTGATAGTGTTATACTCCTTATACTCTAATATAGTCCGAATATCTCTATTTAATCCACCCATAAAACGTGCAAGCATAGCTTCATTCTCCCCAACAATACCACATTTAATCATCCCAGTTTGTAATTCCTGATAATATTCCTCTACAGAATTTTTTCCTTGTCTTAAACGCTGCAAATTTTGAAGCAATTCACTTTGATAATATGGTGGAACCCAACGATTACACATAGCAGTTTTCAAAGCAGCCCAAGTAGTAGGTATATTATCATGATGTATTCTATAATGTTCAGACCACCAAATGCAAGCAAAACTAGTGAATGCACAAACAACAACAGCAATACGTCTATCCTCAGGAAATTGTAACCATGTAAAACATTGTTCTGTTTCTAATTCCCAAGTAAGATATATATCAGGAACGTATCTACCCTCAAATGTTGGAATATTCAATTTAATTTTAGGGAGATGGTCATGATCCCGTACCTGAGGGGGTGGTGGAGCCCTACCATTACGAATGTAACCATGTGGACGACCTGGTGCGTGTGGTGGTGGTTGGCCTTGTGGTTGATCTGGGGCAACATCTCCCTCATCATCGTAATCACCATCAAAATCCTCATTCTGCTCAACGACAGTAGCAGCAGCAACATCAGCCACCAAAGCTGCAGCAGTAGCAATGGCACCAGAATTTTGGACTTGGTCGATAGGCACACGTTGCGCTCGTCCCGCGAAATTTGGGCGTTGTTGGTGTTGTTGTTGCCGAGGTACGACAGGTACAGCTGATAGAAGCGAGGGTCCCGATCTTTCAATGAGATGATAACTATCGATTTGGTGGAGACGACTTTGACGATCCGACTACAAACGTGCACAACATTGCGCCTTAGCAATCGCTAAACCAATCTCCAAGAGGTTATTGACCACGCCGGAGCACGATCAACCTGACCACGAAGGTCTATTCCTGCAAGCAATCGAAGAACAAGCATGAAGATGATAATGCAATCTGAATATTGAGAATATAGATGAAGTATTGATAAGGGTGGGGTTCCGAAAGCGGTCTTGGTCTCGTCGTTGGACACAAACGAAGTACACGAAGTTGCAATGGCTAACTTTTAACTAAACAAAACCCAAAGAAAAAGCTACTAGATTGATCCACTTATATAGGAGCAAGGGGTGGCGGCCAAAGAGGTGGGAGGACGTCCCAAGGCAGCCTAAAACTAACCCTAGGTCGTACAAGGCCCACGGGCCCAAGTGGAGGTGATGCAACACCTTTGGACTTGTAGTTTGACTCGGATTCTGCTGTAATGTCAGATTGTTTCGTCGATATCTCCACGCTCTGGACGAATTTTGAGGTGATTCTAGTTGGGATGGAACGCATATGAAATCTACTTTCCAAGAAAAAAAGAATCACCCAATTTGAAGTTTTTGGCGTTTTGAGACAGGTGTGTCTGTGCAGTCCGAATCTGAGTCCAGAACGTGAGAGACTTGGACTCTATCTTCTCTTGGCCTAAAAGTGACGTGAGAGAACTTCTTGAACAGCACCAAATTATTTCCTTTGACATGAGAGGACCTCTTGAATAGCACCCAGCCTTTTCCTCTTCCTTTGTCATCACACGTGGTTCATACAAGTGTTCGGCCATTCTGCATTTAGGCATAAAATAAAAATAAGTAAAGTATTTTTGTTTCGGATAACATAAATAAATTATTGCATAATTCTTATAAGAAATCACCTCACAAATATGCACGTATGCAATATTTTTGGTTGTATCCAAGGTTTCATATCAAAAGATTGACAATGTTCATCATTAAACCATCCCAACATTGGTAAATAAACTTGAACTATTCCAAATTTAGATGCTACAAGATGCTTAAATAAGCAAACACGCAACATGTCATTTGACACGGAATCATCACCAAAATTGGAGGTCATATCAAAATGATTAAACAGTGGCAGAATTATTTTCAAACATATTTGATCCAACTTTGATTTATTTCCTGATTCACATGGTTCTTTTTGATCAACAGTTAATTCAATGGGTGCACTCAAAATTGTTGATATATGATCACATGGCAAAGTTAAATCATGAACATAGTCCTCTAAAATAGGTGGTGTGATCAAAGTAATGGGTAGCTCATCACATGGTACATTGGAATTGACAAGGCATTCGTCATACTCCTCTGGAGGTGGAAGATCAGTACCTTTTTCATTACCTCTTATGATCAACTCAGATGATGTAGGCACTCTCGGTGGTGATGTGGCACATGGTGAAGGTGATGTAACCCTCACAACAATTGATGTGGTTGGCATAGTATGCCTAGTAGTTGAAGGAACAACCGTATCAACTCTTGGAATGTGCACCTTGCGCTCGTTCTCCTTGTGGGCAACACGTTGTTTTATTTCCTGTTCAGCTTTGCAAGCAAGACGAAACAAACGTTCCATAGGATAACACTTTTCATGAATTAGTATCTCCTGAATATCACGGTTTAATCCTCCCCAAAATCTATCCATAAAATCATCTTCACTTTCTTCTAATGAGGAATGCAACAAGGTCTTTTGTAAATCATCATAATATTTCGTTACAGTGTCACTACCTTGTTTTAATTGTTGTAACTTTTTAATCATGTCACGAGTATAATAAGCAGGGACGAATGTGTGTCTCATGGCAAGTTTCAAATCATCCCAAGTAGTAGGTATATAATCAGGGTGTAACTGACAATATTCACTCCACCAAACTGAAGCATAACCAGTGAAAGAACCAACTGCGACGTTAACTTTCTTATGTTCAGCAAAATTATGGGAAGCAAATATATCATTTATTTCAAACTCCCATTCAATATATAAAGCAGGCCTAAAACGACCATTAAATGGTGGTATAGAAACATTAACCTGATCATGTGCATTTGGATCTATTTGCACCTCTCGTAACGGTTGTTATGGTGGCATGTCTCCCACGATCGACGAAGCCCACAAACTGACAACTCTGGATCCTGTCATGGTTAGTAGAAACAAGAAACAAAATCAAAGAATATTGTTGCTATGTACTATTGGGATGTGGTGGTAAAACGCTCACAGTAAAGCAAATATCAATGTCTTACAAATTCTTACTATGCAGCAGGTGCTGACCGGCAACCGACGGTGTCAATATCTCCGAAGATTGAGTAAAGCAATTACCAGGTGAACGTATGTATACACGGTGTAGAAATATGTGGAGCTTGGAAGGCTTAATAATATGGTAGCAAAAGATTAGCAATAATCAATTCAGAGATGCAATGTTGAATAAACGCTCAACGACGGTACTGTGCTGGTCCTAGGCTAGACCGTACTAGAGACGCGAGCCTAGAACAATGGAGTCACGACAAAGCACAAATAGCAGCAACGGATGATATGAAGCAGCTCTGCATTGCAAGATATAAGTGAAGATCACAATGACAAATGACTGCCAAGCAGGATATACCAAACTCTCTCTGCAACTTTCCTCTGGAAAATATTATGTCAAATTTTTGATATTTTTTCTCAATAATGCTACTGACTCAAGCTTTCCGATGCAAAAAAGAATCACTCAATTCCGAGTTCGTATGAGGAGTCAAAAAATTCGGGAACGGACCTGAAAAATATTGACAAACTGTGTTCAAGACCTTCGGAGGGCAAAAAGTCCTATTTAGAAGCCGATTTGGAGGTAACAATAATGAACTTGCTTGATGAACTATTCAGATGTGGCTCGTCGATAGCTCGAATTTGAGTACTTGTGGAGCCAAAACGGACTTCGTATGAGGAAGATACACCTGTTTTACTGAACACTCCGCAAAACAGATTTCAATCCGAATTCAGATACGAGATTGAGTCTAGGTAGATCCGAAATTTGTTTTTTTTTTTCTCTTCTCTCTATTTTTTTCTCACTTTTTTTTACTTTTTTTTCTCTCACTTTTTTTTTTTTACTTTTTTCTCTCTTTTTTTCTCACTTTTTTTCTCTCCAACAAGTAAGATAAGATGCAGATTGTATGAAGTGTAGATGCGAATGACCTCAAGTGTGATAATGACAATGACCAATGGTAGCAGGTGGTGGAAATTGATGGATGGTGGAGGGCGACAACGGAAGAGATGACGGCAGCGTGGTGGTGGTATATGGCAGCAGCGATAAAGATGGTGCGACGGCGGCGTGACAACTTGTGAATAGAACTCGAAACTCTAAAAGACTAGACGCTAAGACCAGCAACTCGACACGACGATGCAACCGCAAATTCAACTATACAAACACAAAAGAAAATTGCAAAGGCTCAGACTGGCTTGGACAAAGGATGGATAGATCTAACTGTTTTTGGTGCCTCTTTCTTAGACAATAGATAAGAAAAATAAATCTAATATAGGGATAACTGGAAATTCTCACCGAGCAACCTAAAAACTGATACCACTTGATAGAGGCGAAGTTGTCCCTGTCTTTGAATGAGATGATAACTATCGATTTGGTGGAGACGACTTTGACGATCCGACTACAAACGTGCACGACGTTTCGCCTTAGCAATCGCTAAACCAATCTCGAAGAGATTATTGATCACGTCGGAGCACGATCAACCTGACCACGAAGGTCTATTCCTGCAAGCAATCGAAGATAAAGCAAGAATATGATAATGCAATCTGAATATTGAGAATATAGATGAAGTATTGATAAGGGTGGGGTTCCGAAAGCGGTCTTGGTTTGGTCGTTGGATACAAACGAAGTACACGAAGTTGCAATGGCTAACTTTTAACTAAACAAACCCAAAGAAAAAGCTACTAGATTGATCCACTTATATAGGAGCAAGGGGTGGCGGCCAAGGAGGTGGGAGGACGTCCCAAGGCAGCCTAAAACTAACCGTAGGTCGTACAAGGCCGACGGGCCCAAGTGGAGGTGATGCAACACCTTTGGACTTGTAGTTTGACTCGGATTCTGCTGTAATGTCAGATTGTTTCGTTCATATCTCCACGCTCTAGACGAATTTTGAGGTGATTCTAGTTGGGATGGAATGCATATGAAATCTACTTTCCAACAAAAAAAATATCACCCAATTTGGAGTCGGTATGAAATTTGTTTTGGCGTTTTGAGACAGGTGTGTCTGTGCAGTCCGAATCTGAGTCCAGAACGTGAGAGACTTGGACTCTATCTTCTTTTGGCCTAAAAGTGACGTGAGAGAACTTTTTGAACAGCAAATTATTTCCTTTGGCATGAGAGGACCTCTTGAATAGCACCCAACCATTTCCTCTTCCTCTGTCATCACACGTGGTTCATACAAGTGTTCGGCCATTCGGCATTTAGGCATAAAATAAAAATAGGTGAAGTATTTTTGTTTCGGATAACATAAATAAATTATTGCATAATTCTTATAAGAAATCAACTCACAAATATGCACGTATGCAATATTTTTGGTTGTATCCAAGGTAGTCATGTCCTCAACAACAGCCTGTGGAGGTGGACGTGCAAGCACCTCATTGAACTTAGCGTCCAGCTTGGTGTCTGATGAGGACATCCCTACTAATATTACACCAACATCCCCACCAGCTACACATATTGGACCAGTTACTAGAGCCCGCGCACGCCAACTAAATTAGCAGGTACTTCCGTTACTTGGAAATCCTTCTAATGTTCATGAACATATGATGCTGCCTAAATTAGATACTTTTGTTTTATTTATGAATGAAGGACCTAGCATGGACAAGAAGGATGGCATTAGAGCGGGATCAAGCATGGGGGAGAAGGTGCGCGCGCGGGAAGGAACAACGGAGCTTCCAGTGGCGATTTTCGCACTTTGAAGCCACCATAAGGAGTGCTTGGAGGCTTGGACGAAATATACAAGATGCCACTTCATAAATTTCGTCCATAGGCTAAAATAGGTGTTGCGTCACCTTATTTTTAGGCCAGGTCCATGTAATTTTGAAATACCACTTATTATGCTGTTTTTAGAGTACGTATGTGTGGGGAAACGGAGTTAGGGCTGGTTTTGGACCCCTCCTCCAAGGGGCCACGAAATCCCCTTCTATTCCCCCATATATACAGCCCTTAGGGCATCATTTTAGACTTGGGTTTTGTTTAGATTACAAGTTCGCCATAGCTACAACTTCACGTCCTTCGTTTGTGTTCCACGACCAGACCAAGACGTCACAGAACCCCACTTCATCAATAAAGCTTTCCTCTTTTATTCACAATATCGAGATTGCAATCTTAGTATCTTGCTTGTTCTTCGTTTGCGTGCAGGAAATAGACCTTCGTGGTCAGTTTGATCGTGCTCTGGCGTGGTCAATAACCTCTCGGAGTTGGTTTAGCGATTGCTAAGGCGCGACGTCTTCGCACGTTCGTAGTCGGATCGTGAAAGTTGACTTCCACCAAAACGATAGCCACCATCTCATCGAAAGACGGGACACCTTCGCCTCTATCAAGTGCTATCAGATTTCCAGGTTGCTCGGTGAGATTTTACCTGTTATTCGTAGTTTAGATCGCATCTATTCTTCGTACCTACCGTCCACGAAAAAGCCACAAAAAAATTAGGGTTAGATCATCATATCCGAACCAATCTGAGCCTTTGCAATTTTCTGTTCGGTATTTGCTTTGTTGAATTTGCGGTTGCATCGTCGTGTCAAGCTGCTGGTCTTAGAGTATAGTATTTTAGAGTTTCGAGTTCTACTCAGAAGTTGTCACGCCGCCACCACACCATCTTCATCGTCGCTGCCATATACCACCACCACGCCATCTTCATCGTCGCTGCCATATACGACCACCACGCCATCTTCATCGCCGCTGCCACCACGCCATCTTCATCACCGCTGCCACCACGCTACCATCATCGCAGCTGCCATATATATCACCACCATATATCTGCCACCAATCCGTATCCATATATACCACCATATATCCACCACCAATCCGAGTCTGGCACGCTTTTCTGAGCACTTTCTAGGCCAAAATTTCGGCGGGTGAAAATATTTTTCCCTATCCTATTTTTAGGCTGTCCGGAGCGTTTTGACACACTTGCCATCATAGTAATTTTTGTCGCATTTTTTGGTCGTCGAAGCCCCGAATCGCTCCGGAAAAAAATAGTCAAATTTTTTTTGTGCCTATCCTGTTTATACGACTTGGGAAGAGTTTTGAGACAGTCGCCATTATAGTGATTTGCCGAGCAAAAAAAAGAGCGCAAAAAAAAAAGAGCCGCCAAAAAAACGAATTTTTTTTTCCAGAGTGTGCTCTACCCTTGATTACGTGTAACGTCGTGATTTTGTTGGTGTTTAGGCTCGCGTCTCTAGCACGGTCTAGCCTAGGACCAGCACGGTACCATCGTTGAGCGTCTTTTCAACTTTGCATCTCTGAACTGATTATTGCTGACCCTTTTTGCTACCATATTATAAGCCTTCCCAGCTCCACATACATCTACGTCGTGTGTTTGACATCACCTGGCAATCGCTCTATCCAAGCTTTGAGAGTTTTGACTACAACGGTTGCCGATCACCACCTGCTGCTGGGTAAGAACTGGTAAGAAATTGAGATTGGCTTGACGGATTTGTGACACACCACCACCAGTATCACTTCCTAGTAGTCTGTAGGTTCATATTCTTGTTTGTTCCTATTACTGCTAACCATGCCAGGATCACAAGCTGACGAGGTCGAATGGGAGGTTATGACCAACAAGGAGCTCCATGAAAAATTCCAGCAAATGATGGCTGACCAGGTACAAGACTTCCTGACCAGCCTTGGAGAGGCCATAGAGAAGCTAGATGGATTGGAGAAGACATTCGAGACGAAGTTGGACGCTAAGTTCAATGAGGTGCTTGCACGTCTACCACCAGTTGCACCGGTCATAACTCAGCAACAACAACAACGTCGGCCGAATTTTGCGGGGCGCACACAACGTGTGCCCCTCGAGGAAGGCTAACATTCTAGTGCCGTTCCTACTGCTGTGGCTTCTGTGGCTGCTGCTGCTACTACTGTTGATCAGAATGCTGACTACGATGGTGATTACGATGATGGGGAAGAGGTTGCTCCTGATCAGCCCCAAGGGCAACCACCACCACACGCACCAGGTCGTCCACATGCCTACAATCGCAATGGTAGGGCTGCAGCACCCCCTCAGGTTCCTGATATATATCTTACTTGGGAGTTAGAAACAGAACAACGTTTTACATGCTTACAATTTCCTGAGGATAGACGTGTTACTGCTGCTGTTTGTTCATTCACTAGTTTTGCTTGTGTTTGGTGGTCTGAACATTGTAGAATACATCATGCTAATATCCCAACTACTTGGGCTGCTTTGAAAACTACTATGCGTAATCATTGGGTTCCACCATATTATCAACGTGAATTGCTTCAAAATTTGCAGCGTTTAAGACAAGGAAAAAATTCTGTAGAGGAATATTATCAGGAATTACAAACTAGCGTGATTAGATGTGGTATCGTTGAGGAGAATGAAGCTATGCTTGCATGCTTTATGGGTGGATTAAATAGAGAGATTCAGACTATTCTAGAGTATAAGGAGTATAACACTATCACTCGTTTATTTCATCTTGGTTGCAAAGCTGAACGTGAAGTGCAGGATCGACAGGCATTGGCGAGAACTAATTTTTCTGCAGGTCGCACTTCATCATGGACGCCACGTACCTCCTCTACTTCCACACGTCCTGCTGCAGCACCGCCTACTTCCGCCTCCAACTCCAACCGAGATACCGAGAAACAGGCCTCTGCCCCACCCTCCACGAAGAGCACACCTTCGGGCCTGCAGAGAGCTCTTCTTCATCTATTGCATCCACAGGGCAAACACATGAGGTTATATGTCGTCGTTGCAAGGGCGGAGGTCACTATGCGAGGGAATGCCCATCCAAGCGTGTGATGATTGTGAGAGAGGATGGTGGATACGACTCCGCTAGTGATTATGATGAGGAGACTTTGGCTCTTATTGCAAGTGAAGAACAGGGTGCCGAGGATACTAAACAAGAGACACACTACATGGCTGCTGACTATGCTGACAGGTATGAAAGTTTAGTTGCTCAACGTGTTCTGAGTGTGCAGGTTACACAGGCTGAGCAAAATCGGAGGAACAACTTGTTCCATACAAAAGGAGTTGTGAAGGAGCGTTCTGTTCGTGTCATCATCGATGGAGGGAGTTGTAACAACTTGGCTAGCATGGAGATGGTGGAGAAGCTGTCTCTAACCACCAGACCACATCCTCATCCTTATTATATCCAATGGTTCAACAATAGTGGCAAGGTTAAGGTAACACGTACTGTTTGTGTGCACTTTCGCATTGCTACATATTCTGATTATGTTGATTGTGATGTGGTACCCATGCAAGCATGCTCAGTTTTACTTGGTAGACCATGGCAATTTGATAAAAATTCTGTACACCATGGTAGGACAAATCAGTATACTCTCGTTCATAATTAAGGATAAAAATATAACTTTGCTTCCTATGTCTCCCGAACATATTACGAAAGATGACATTGCTAGAGCTAGTAAAGCAAAACAGAAGCAAAGTGAGAGTGAAAATCAGATTGTGGCAAAGGAATTTGAGCAACATAATAAGCCTAATAAACAATCATCTAGTGTTATATCTGAAATAAAACTGAAGAGTGGTTGTTACTTGCCACTAAATCTGATATTACTGATTTGGATGTCACTACATCTGTTTGCTATGCTTTTGTATGCAAAGAGGTATTATTTTCATGAGATTAATGAACGAGGTTTTACGTGCTTTCATTGGACGATTTGTGGTAGTCTACTTTGATGATATACTGATTTATAGTAAAACTTTGGAGGAACACTTGGATAATTTGCGTGTTGTTTTTATTGCTCTACGTGATGCATGTTTGTTTGGTAACCTTGGTAAGTGCAACTTTTGCACCGACCGAGTATATTTTCTTGGCTATGTTGTTACTCCTTAGGGAATTGAAGTTGATAAAGCCAAGATTGAAGCTATTGAGAGTTTGTCGCAGCCCAAAACGGTCACACAAGTGAGATGTTTTCTTGGACTCGCTGGTTTCTATAGGCGTTTTGTGAGGGATTTCAGCACCATTGCTGCACCTCTAAATGAGCTTAAAAAGAAGGATGTGCCTTTTGTTTGCGGTACCGCACAGGAAGAAGCCTACACGGTATTGAAAGATAAGTTAACACATGCTCCTTTACTCCAACTTCCTGATTTTAATAAGACTTTTGAGCTTGAAAGTGATGCTAGTGGAATTGGATTAGGAGGTGTGTTATTTCAAGATGGTAAACCTGTTGCATACTTTTCTGAAAAATTGAGTGGGCCTAGTCTGAATTATTCTACTTATGATAAGGAATTATATGCTCTTGTTCGGACTTTGGAAACATGGCAACACTATTTATGGCCCAAAGAGTATACATTCTGATCATGAATCTTTGAAACATATTAAAAGTCAAGCAAAACTGAACCGTAGACATGCTAAATGGGTTGAATTCATTGAGACTTTCCCTTATGTCTTTAAACACAAGAAGGGTAAAGAAAATGTTATTGCTGATGCATTGTCTCGTCGTTATACTATGCTTTCACAACTTGACTTTAAAATATTTGGTTTGGAGACCATCAAAGATCAATATATGCATGATGCTGAATTTAAAGATGTGTTGGAGAATTGTAAAGAAGGGAGAACATGGAACAAGTTCGTCATTAATGATGGACTTGTGTTCCGTGCTAACAAGCTATGCATTCCAGCTAGCTCCGTTCGTCTTTTGTTGTTACAGGAGGCGCATGGAGGAGGATTAATGGGACACTTTGGCGTGAAGAAGACGGAGGACGTACTTGCTACACATTTCTTTTGGCCAAAGATGAGACGGGATGTTGAGCGTTTTGTTGCTCGCTGTACTACATGTCAAAAAGCTAAGTCACGACTCAATCCTCATGGTTTATATATGCCTTTGCCTGTACCTAGTGTTCCTTGGGAGGATATATCTATGGACTTTGTTTTAGGTTTACCTCGAACAAAGAAGGGGAGGGATAGCATATTTGTTGTCGTGGATAGATTTTCGAAAATGGCACACTTTATACCCTGTCATAAACGTGATGATGCTGCTAATGTTGCTGATTTGTTCTTTCGTGAAATTATTCGCTTGCATGGTGTGCCAAATACAATTGTTTCAGATCGTGATGTTAAATTTCTTAACCACTTTTGGAGATGTTTATGGGCTAAGTTGGGGACTAAACTGCTTTTTAGTACTACATGTCACCCCCAAACTAATGGACAAACTGAAGTAGTGAATAGATCATTGTCTACTATGCTTAGGGCTGTTTTGAAGAATAACCTGAAAATGTGGGAAGAATGCTTGCCTCATATTGAATTTGCTTATAATCGTTCACTGCATTCTACTACTAAGATGTGCCCTTTTGAAGTAGTGTATGGTTTCTTACCTCGTGCACCTATTGATTTGTTGCCTCTTCCATCTTCGGAGAAGGTCAATTTTGATGCTAAAGAACGTGCTGAATTGATATTAAAGATGCATGTGTTAACTAAGGAGAACATTGAGCGTATGAATGCTAAATATAAACTTGCTGGAGATAAGGGTAGAAAACATGTTGTCTTTGCACCTGGAGATCTTGTTTGGTTACATTTGCGTAAGGATAGGTTTCCCGAATTGCGCAAGTCGAAGTTAATGCCACGTGTTGATGGTGCTTTCGAGGTGTTAGAGAAAATAAATGATAATGCATATAAACTTGAGCTGCCTGCAGATTTTGGGGTTAGTCCCACTTTTAACATTGTAGATTTGAAGCCTTATTTGGGTGAGGATGATGAACTTCTATCGAGGATGACTTCAGTTCAAGAAGGGGAGGATGATGAGGACATCCCTACTAATGTTACACGAACATCCCCACCAGCTACACATATTGGACCAGTTACTAGAGCCCGCGCACGCCAACTAAATTATCAGGTACATTAGTTTCTTGGAAATCCTTCTAATGTTCATGAACATATGATGCTGCCTAAATTAGATACTTTTGTTTTATTTATGAATGAAGGACCTAGGATGGACAAGAAGGATGGACATTGGAGCGGGATCAAGCATGGGCGAGAAGGTGCGCGCGCGGGAAGGAACAACGGAGTTTCCAGTGGTGATTTTCGCACTTTGAAGCCACCATAAGGAGTGCTTGGAGGCTTGGACAAAATATACAAGATGCCACTTCATAAATTCCGTCTATAGGCCAATATAGGTGATGCGTCACCTTATTTTTGGGCCAGGTCCATGTAATTTCGAAATACCACTTATTAGGCTGTTTTTAGAGTCCGTATGTGTGGGGAAACGGAGTTAGGGCTGGTTTCGGACCCCTCCTCCATGGGGCAACGAAATCCCCTTCTATTCCCCCATATATAGAACCCTTAGGGCATCGTTTTAGACTTGGGTTTTGTTTAGATTCGCAAGTTCGCCATAGCTGCAACTTCGCGTCCTTCGTTTGTGTTCCACGACCAGACCAAGACGTCACAGAACCCCACTTCATCCATAAAGCTTTCCTCTTTTATACGCAATATCCAGATTGCAATCTTAGTTTCTTGCTTGTTCTTCGTTTGCGTGCAGGAAATAGACCTTTTTGGTCAGGTTGATCGTGCTCCGGCGTGGTCAATAACCTCTCGGAGTTGGTTTAGCGATTGCTAAGGCGTGACGTCGTCGCACGTTCGTAGTCGGATCGTGAAAGTCGACTTCCACCAACTCCGAGAGGTTATTGACCACGCTGGAGCACGATCAACCTGACCACGAAGGTCTATTTCCTGCACGCAAACGAAGAACAAGCAAGAAACTAAGATTGCAATCTGGATATTGCGTATAAAAGAGGAAAGCTTTATTGATGAAGTGGGGTTCTGTGACGTCTTGGTCTGGTCGTGGAACACAAACGAAGGACGCGAAGTTGCAGCTATGGCGAACTTGTAATCTAAACAAAACCCAAATCTAAAACGATGCCCTAAGGGCTGTATATATGAGGGAATAGAAGGGGATTTCGTGGCCCCTTGGAGGAGGGGTCCGAAACCAGCCCTAACTCCGTTTCCCCACACATACGGACTCTAAAAATAGCCTAATAAGTGGTATTTCGAAATTACATGGGCCTGGCCCAAAAATAAGGTGACGCAGCACCTATATTAGCCTATGGACGAAATTTATGAAGTGGCCTCTTGTATATTTCGTCCAAGCCTCCAAGCACCCCTTATGGTGGCTTCAAAGTGCGAAAATCACCACTGGAAACTCCGTTGTTCCTTCCCGTGTGCGCACCTTCTCCCCCATGCTTAATCCCGCTCCAATGGCCATCCTTCTTGTCCATGCTAGGTCCTTCATTCATAAGTAAAACAAAAGTATCTAATTTAGGCAGCATCATATGTTCATGAACATTAGAAGGATTTCCAAGAAACGAAAGTACGTGATAATTTAGTTGGCGTGCGCGGGCTCTAGTAATTGGTCCAATCTGTGTAACTAGTAGGGATGTCCTCATCAAAACCCAAGTATAAACGGCGCCCTAATGGCTGTATATATGGGGGAATAGAGGGGGAATTTCGTGACCCCTTGGAGGAGGGGTCCGAAACCAACCCTAACTCCGTTTCCCCACACATACAGACTCTAAAAACAGCATAATAAGTGTTATTTTGAAATTACATGGGCCTGGCCCAAAAATAAGGTGACGCAGCACCTATATTAGCCTATGGACGAAATTTATGAAGTGGCATCTTGTATATTTCGTCCAAGCCTTCATACTCTCCGTATGGTGGCTTCAAAGTGCGAAAATCACCACTGGAAACTCCATTGTTCCTTCCCGCGCGCACCTTCTCCTCCATGCTTGATCCCGCTCCAATGGCCATCCTTCTTGTCCATGCTAGGTCCTTCATTCATAAGTAAAACAAAAGTATCTAATTTAGGCAGCATCATATGTTCATAAACATTAGAAGGATTCCCAAGAAACGAAAGTACCTGATAATTTAGTTGGCGTGCGCGGGCTCTAGTAACTGGTCCAATATGTGTAGCTGGTGCGGATGTGGGTATAACATTAGTAGGGATGTCCTCATCATTTTGATCCGTGGATTTTGTTGTCGACAAGTGGATCTACCTTACCCCCATTTTCCCCATCAATTTCATCTGCAAAATCGCCGCAAATTTGCCCGAATTTTTTTGTTTGGTTCGAGTTCATCCGGTGAAACCCGCAGGCTTCGGACGACCGAGAGTCGTTGGATGGCCGGACGCCGGACGACCAACACGGTCCGGAAGTCCTAGCAACTCTGACGAAACTGAATTTTTCCCCGAATTTTTTTGTTTCTCCGCCATTGCTTCCGCATTGTTTCCTCCACCATTTCTTCCGCAACCCTTTTCATTTGAGATTTTTAGTAGCGAGCCTCGCCACTTCGTATGGTGTTTCAGCTAATTAGGAGTGGTTCTTCATCGATATCGCCGCTCATCATCGCCCCGGGTCGTCGCAACCACCTCTTCGTTCAAGCCACACCGTAAGCAAAGACGGTAACCGCGACGACTCTCTCTTCCGCCATACACCCTTGCCATTGTATTGTTACCTCGAGCCTATTAGCGTTACTTGCCTATCGAGACTAGCCATTGAGTATTGCCAGGCTACGCTACTTGTGCACTTTAGTGATACATACTCCGCATAGCTTCATTTGCGTACATATATATCTTAGTATCATCTTTTATGTTACAACATAGTACTCGCGTACATAATTGCTATCTTGGTGTGCACGTCCCGCATTGTGACCAGACAAACCGTCATTGCAAAAGAAAAGAGAAGCAAAGCTTTTAAGCAAGAGCAAAAGAGCAATAGCATAGCGAGATTCGCATAGCATACTTGATCATCTTGGATCACTTGAGCGAGTGACACGTGCCGCATACACACATAGAAAGTCGGGCATAGGAAGACGACACTTTTGGTTCATTTTTGGGTGTGCACAAGTGCGTATCATGCCCATTGGAGCAATCGTGCTACCGTCTCTCTAGTGTTGTGCAACGAGAGCATTTTCCTTGGATTCCACATTTTGGCTCATCCTTGGTTGCATGACCCCAATTTTCTTCCGTGTGTGTGTTTCCGTGCATACCCATTGCTATTGATCTACATTGTCTCATTTGCGAATTCTACGAATCTATTTCAACATTATTGAATCTTATCTTTCGAATTGCTTGAAATTTGTGCCACTATCCTAACCAAGCTAGTCCATAAGCCTTATTTGTGTAGGTGTGAGAAGGACGATCTTCGGTACCAATTCTACTATTTCCATACTTGCACATTGAGTGATCTTGATCCACTTTGAACTTTTGGAACGGTAATTGGTATTGTCTTCTCACTCTTCCACTTATATCTTCTTGAGTGCTATGGATAGGAACAACATGTCGAACCCGGCCTTCGAGGAGAATGACGATGACATGAACAACCACGTGACCAAGTTACACTTCTTCGGCGCACACAAGGCAATTACTCAAGCTCAAGATGTCTTGCATGACCGCATCGACCAACTCGCCTCCAACTTGCGTGAATCCGAAATGCGCACAAGGGAATACCTCGACACCAAGCTCTCAAGCCAAATGGAGGAGCTCCAGTCCTTGCTGGTCACCCGCGCACCTTCCACATCTACATCGACAAGGAGTCGCCACACAAGTCGCAACTCAACGACGTACTCTTCCGACGCAAGTCTACAAGCGCGTCATCACCATCATGACGTACACTCTGACCCAAGTTCTCCTCAAGGTCGTCAACGTCAAGACAATCCATTTCATGGCAATGGATTGCAAGATCGCATCCACGCTCGAGAACGCTGCCGCCAACAAGATCAAGATGCGTTGGAGCAAGAACAACAATGCCAAGAACAAGAACAATGACACCGTGAAGAAGAACAACATTGCCGTCATGAACGAGCGCTTGAAGCACATCGCGCTTTGCAAGAAGCTACTCGCGCCTTGGAGGAGCGCAACCGCCAAGCTCATCACGAGCAAGAAGCACTTCACCAAGCACAACAAGAAGAACTTCGTCGACAACGACAAGAAGAAGCCAATCGCCAAGAGGAGCACCAAGAAAGGCGCAACCGAGTGCGTCCACCTTGTTGCCGTCCTCAAGATCATCGCGCCGAACATGACCATGAAGATGTGCAAGGACAAGATCAACGTCAACACGCTCACAGCAATGACAATGAGGATCCACATGCAAGACAAGGATTTCGGCATCACAACCACAATGATGAACAACGCTTCGGCAAGCTCAAGTTCACAATGCCAAAGTTTTTCGGAAGCAATGATCCCGAAGCTCATGGGCCCTCAAGGTTGACAAGATCTTTCGCCTCCACAACTCTGATGAAGAAAAGAAGATAGCCATGGCTTCACTCGAGTTCCAATACTACCTCCTTATTTGGTGGGAACAAGTGATTGAGTGGAGAAGAGAAAGAGGCGAGCCACCTATCAACACTTGGGCCCAAATGAAGGATCTCATGCGAGCTTGTTTTGTGCCTACCCAGTACAACCGGGATCTTTTCAAGAAGCTCCAACAACTCAAGCAAGGAACCAAGTCGGTAGAAGAGTACTACCAAGAGATGGAAATAGCTATGATCCGAGCCAATGTCAAGGAAGATGACGAGCAAACAATGGCACGCTTCTTGAATGGCCTAAAGTACCAAGTCAAGAAAATTGCCAACTTCCAACCATACTCCAACCTTCTTGAACTTGTGCATCAAGCAACCAAGGCGGAACGTCAAATGCAAGATGACTACAAGTACTCAAAGTTCACCTCCAAGACCTACGGCTCAAGTGCTCAAGCTACTACGACAACGACACCTTCAACTACGAAATCTACAACACCTACTGGCGACAAGTAAAGCTACAAGGACAAGACGACTTCGTCAAGCCGACCATCCTCAAGCACCTACAAGCCGAGAGCTTCATCCTCTACTCCAACAACGGATCCTACGGCCAAGACAAGCTCCATCAAGTGTTTCATGTGCCAAGGCCGAGGCCACAAGACCTTCGAATGTCCAACCAAACGCAATATGGTTCTACTCGATGACGACACATATGACTCTATGAGTGACGATGAGATGCAAGCTTTGGAGCAAGTAGCCATACATCGCCAAGTCAATGAGGATGAGGATTTGCAAATCTTTTGCGACAATGATTCGAGCCCCGCTCTCGTTGTCTCCAAGGTTTTGACGCTCCAACAACAAGAAGATGAGGACCAACGTTGTCATATCTTCCACACCAAGGCGGGCATCCAAGGAAAATCCGTCAAGGTCATCATTGACGGCGGAAGTTGCCACAACTTGGCAAGAGTGGACCTTTGTTCCAAGCAACAATTGGTCAAGAAAAAGCACCCCGGTCCCTACATGGTCCAATGGCTAAGTGATTCCGGCACCCTCCAAGTTGAACATGCCCTGGAAGTTTCCTTCAAGATAGGCGCTTATGAAGACACTTTGGAGTGTGATGTGGTTCCAATGTCCGTTTGCGACCTCCTACTTGGTAGACCATGGCAATTCGACCGTGGCGTCACACACAACGGTCGGACAAATCGATATAGGTTCAATATGATTGGCAAGCAATATGTGCTTCGCCCAATTGCTCCAAGTCAAGTCATCTCCGTCAAACAAACTTCATCCGATCGTGGAGATAAAAGTGAGAGAGTGATCCACCTCAAAGAGAGTGAGCGCCACAAGCCAAAAATGAGTGACTCCACGATGAGGGATATGAGAGATATAGTTCTTTTAGCCATCAAAAGAGATTTGAGGGATGTGAGTGAGAGCCCATCGACCATTCTTCACTATGTACTTGTGTGCAAGGATGACGTGGTTTGGACTAACCCTTCACAACATCTTCCTCTTGTGTTATCTAAGTTGTTGCAGGAATTCCAAGATGTTTTCCCCGATGAGCTACCTCTGGTACTACCGCCCAAACGAGGGATCGAACACCGTATCGACCTCATCGTCGGAGCACCACTTCCTAACAAGGCTCCCTACCGCGTCAACCCCGAAGAAACAAAGGAGATACAAAGGCAAGTCCAAAAACTCCTAGATAAAGGACATGTACGCGAGAGTTTGAGTCCTTGTGCGGTTCCGGTGATACTAGTGCCTAAGCAAGATGGTAGTATGCGCATGTGTTCCGATTGTCGTCCTACCAATGCTATCACCATTTGCTACCGTCATCCCATTCCTCGCTTAGATGATATGCTAGATGAACTTAGTGGTGCCACTATATTTTCTAAGATTGACTTAAAAAGTGGTTACTACCAAATTCGCATACAAGAGGGTGACGAGTGGAAAACTGCATTCAAGACTAAATTTGGTCGCTATGAATGGTTGGTTATGCCCATGGGCTTATCCGAAGCACCGGGTACCTTCATGCGTGTCATGCACTATGTTTTGCGACCCCTCATAGGATATTGTGTTGTGGTCTATTTTGATGACATTCTTGTCTTTGCCAAGTCTCTTGAGGAGTATGCTACCTATGTTCGTGATGTTTTGCAAATCCTTAGGAAAGAACAACTCTATGCCAACATGGAGAAATGCACCTTTGGTGTTGAGAATGTCGTCTTCTTAGGTTTTGTAGTATCTTCTCAGGGCGTTCATGTAGATGAAACTAAGATTGATGCTATTAAAACTTGGCCCACACCAACGCATTTGCAACAAGTGCGTAGTTTTCTAGGACTAGCCGGTTTCTATCGCCATTTTGTCAAAGACTTTAGCATTATTGCATCTCCTCTTCATGCTTTGAGCAAGAAGAATGCACCATTTATTTGGGGTCCTTCACAAGACACCGCATTTCATGAACTTAAAAATTTGCTCACTCATGCACCTTTGCTTGCTTTGCCCAACTTTGATAGAACATTTGAAGTGCATTGTGATGCTAGTGGTAATGGAATAGGTGGTGTGCTTATGCAAGAGAAGCGCCCAATTGCGTATTTTAGCGAGAAACTTTCCGGTGCACAACTTAACTACCCCATATATGACAAAGAATTGTATGCTTTGGTGAGAATTTTACATGTGTGGGAACATTATTTGCGTCTTCATGAATTCGTTATCCATACCGACCATGAAACACTTAAGTACTTAAAGGGTCAAACTAAGTTGAACAAACGGCATGCTAAATGGAGTGAATTTATTGAGTCCTTCCCTGATGTCATCAAATACATTAAGGGTAAGGAAAACGTTGTGGCGGATACCCTTTCCCGCAAATGCATGCTAGTTACTCAAATTGAATTGAATGTTGTTGGTTTTGGGCATATCAAAGAATTGTATGAGTATGATGTTTCTTTTGCTACTCCATATGCTAAATGTCAAATGAAAACTTGTTGGGAGAACTACTATATGAAATATGGCTATCTTATGCGTGCTAACAAACTTTGTATACCCGAGTCTTCTCTTCGTTTGTTGCTTTTGCAAGAGGCCCACAGTGGAGGACTTATGGGTCACTTTGGACGCGACAAGACGTATGCCACACTATCCAACAAGTACTTTTGGCCCAAGATGTTTCGTGATGTTGCACGCTTCACCAACCGATGCTCTACATGCCGCAGAGCTAAGTCAAAAGCTCAATCCCATGGTCTTTACATACCTCTCCCTATACCCTTCCAACCGTGGGAAGACATTATTATGGATTTTGTTCTTGGTTTGCCACGAACTAAAAATGGCCATGATTCCATTTTTGTCGTTGTGGATCGCTTTTCCAAGAAGGCTCATTTCATTCCATGTCACAAGATAGACGATGCTTCACATATTGCAAATCTCTTTTGTAGGGACATCTTGCGACTACATGGTGTCCCCAAGACCATTGTCTCGGATCGCGACGTCAAGTTCCTAAGCTACTTCTGGAAGACCCTATGCGCCAAGCTCGGGATCAAGATTCTATTCTCTTCGGCATATCACCCACAAACCGATGGACAAACGGAGGTGACGAACCGGACACTATCTACTTTACTAAGTGTGTTGATCAAGAAGAACATCAAGGAACGGGAAGAATGCCTCCCCATCGCCGAGTACGCCTACAATCGCGCAAGTCACTCCACCACCGGCTAGTGTCCGTTCGAAGTGGTCTACGGCTTCAACCCTTTGTTCCCTTTGGACATCCTTCCTCTAACACTCCAAGAGCGCGTCAACATGGACGCAAGTGCAAGTGAAAGCTACATCAAGAGGATGCATGAAGATACAAGGCGCACAATTGAACGTCAAGTGGAACGCGTCACCAACAAGAGCAACCTCAACAAGCAACCCATGGTGTTCAAGACCGGTGATCTTGTGTGGCTACACCTTCGCAAGGACCGCTGCCCCAACGAACGCAAGTCCAAGCTACTTCCTCGAGCTGACGGACCCTTCAAGGTGTTGGCACGCTACAACAATAATGCCTACAGGATCGACATTTCCCACGACAAGTACAACGTGAGTGATACCTTCAACGTCAAGGATCTATCCCCTTTTCATCCAGATGAAGATCTTGATCCGAGGACGGATCTTCCCCAAGGGGGGAGATGGTGTGGATCATCCCACCATCATCCCCATTGATGAGGACATCCCTACTAATGTTACACCCACATCCCCACCAGCTACACATATTGGACTAGTTACTAGAGCCCGCGCACGCCAACTAAATTATCATGTACTTTCGTTTCTTGGAAATCCTTCGAATGTTCCTGAACATATGATGCTGCCTAAATTAGATACTTTTGTTTTACTTATGAATGAAGGACCTAGCATGGACAAGAAGGATGGCCATTGGAGCGGGATCAACCATGGAGAAGAAGGTGCATGCGCGGGAAGGAACAATTGACTTTACGGTGGAGATTTTCGCACTTTGAAGCCACCATAAGGAGTGCTTGGAGGCTTGGATGAAATATACAACATGTCATTTCATAAATTTCGTCCATAGGCTATTATAGGTGCTGCGTCATCTTATTTTTGGGCCAGGCCCATGTAATTTCGAAATACCATATTATTGGCAGTTTTTAGAGTCCCTATGTGTGGGGAAACTAAGTTAGGGCTGGTTTCGGACCCCTCCTCCAAGGGGCCACGAAATCCCGCTATATTCCCCCATCCCTTAGGGCGTCGTTTTAGACTTGGGTTTTGTTTAGATTGAAAGTTAGCCATAGCTGCAACTACACGTTCTTCGTTTGCGTGCAGGAAACAGACCCTCGTGGTCAGGTTGATCGTGCTCCGGCGTGGTCAATAACCTCTCGGAGTTGGTTTAGCGATTGCTAAGGCGCGACGTCCTCACACGTTCGTAGTCGGATTGTTAAAGTCTACGCCATCAAAAACGATAGCCACCATCTCATCGAAAGACAGGGACAACTTCGCCTCTATCAAGTGGTATCAGATTTCCAGGTTGCTAGGTGAGATTTTCCAGTTTTTCGTAGTTAGATCGCATCTGTTCTTTATACCTAAAGTCCACGAAAAAGCCACAAAAAAATAGGGTTAGATCTTCATATCCGAACCAATCTGAGCCTTTGCAATTTTCTGTTCGGTGTTTGCTTTGTTGAATTTGCAGTTGCATCGTCATGTCAAGTTGCTAGTCTTACCGTCTAGTCTTTTAGAGTTTTGAGTTCTGTTCACAGGTTGTCATGCCGCCGCCGCACCATCTTCATCGCTGCCATATATGACCACCACACCATATACATCACCGCTGCCATATACCACCACCACACCAGATACATCACCGCTGCCATCTACCACCACCGCATATCTGCCACCAATCCGAGTAATATAGACCACCACATATCCGCCATCATGCCAATCCGAGTCCACCTTCATCACAGATTCGCCGCCAGTCCGAGTTCCACCACCCCTACATACATCCGCCACTAGTCCGAGTTACACCAGATTCGTATCCGCCATCAATCATAGTCCGAGTCCAGTATTTGCTGCTTTGTTGTTGATTTCCATATCCCGCGATATTATGTGTCGTGGGCAAGGCAGACTCCCCAACTTCAGTGCTACCCGCAGAACAAAAATAGTTCCAGTTTCAAAAAAAAATCTGGAAAATTCTGGCTAGGCAGTTTTGAGACCATTCTAAGACTTTTTAGTAAACAATTGTTGCTGAGCAAAAAAAAGAGGGAAAAAAGTAAAAAAAAAGAAAAAAATTCAGAGTGTTCTCTGCCCTTGTTTACGTACAGCACCGTGATTTTTGTTGGTGTTCTAGGCTCGCGTCTCTAGCACAGTCTAGCCTAGGACCAGCACGGTACCGTCGTTGAGCGTCTTTTCAACTTTGCATCTCTGAACTGATTATTGCTGACCCTTTTTGCTACCATATTATAAGCCTTCCCAGCTCCACATACATCTACGTCGTGTGTTTGACACCACCTGGCAATCACTCTATCCAAGCTTTGAGAGTTTTGATTACAACGGTTGCCGATCACCACCTGCTGCTGGGTAAGAACTGGTAAGAAATTGAGATTGGCTTGACGGATTTGTGACACACCACCACCACCATCACTTCCTAGTAGTCTGTAAGTTCATATTCCTTTGTGTTCCTATTACTGCTAACCATGCCAGGATCACAAGCTGACGAGGTCGAATGGGAGGTTATGACCAACAAGGAGCTCCATGACAAATTCTAGCAAATGATGGCTGACCAGGTACAAGACTTCGTGACCAGCCTTGGAGAGGCCATGGAGAAGCTAGATGGTTTGTAGAAGACGTTCGAGATGAAGTTGGACGCTAAGTTCAATGGGGTGCTTGCACGTCTACCACCAGCTGCACCGGTCATACCTTAGCAACAACAACAACGTCGGCCAAATTTTGCGGGGAGTGCACAACGTGTGCCCCTCGAGGAAGGCCAACATTCTGGTGCCCTTCCTACTGCTGTGGCTTCTGTGGCTGTTGTTGCTGCTACTGTTGATCAGAACGCTGACTACGATGGTGATTACGATGATGAGGAAGAGTGATGCGGAGCATCCCACCATCATCCCCATGAAGACTACACCATCAAGCCAGCCCCAAGTGGCCCTATGACAAGAGCACGCGCACGCGACATTGGAGATAAGGTAAACTCACTCCTCTTCGAGTATGACTTCGATGGCAAAGGAACTTGGATGCTACCTGACAATGAAACCCTGTGTATCCTTAGGTAGGAGGAAGACGACCACGAAGGACCAAGGAAGCAGCCCCAAGACCAAGGCCGAGGAGGAGAAGGAGCTAGCACCAAGGGCAACTCTCTGGATAGCCCGGAACTTCCGGCAACCCAGGGCCAAGTCTAGAGGTGCAAACTCTATGGATAGCCCGGAACCAGCCCGGACCCTCGCCCGGAACCTCCGGGACCCGGAACTTCCGGCCAGCCCAGAACTTCCGGCCCCTCCTGAAACCAGCCGCCGAAGCCTGCGCCAACTCTGTGTTCATCCCGGACCCGGCCCAGAACCAGCCCGGAATTTTCGGTGCCCGAAACTTCCGGCCTTCACAGAACGATGCCACTCGGGCCCGAGGACCATGTACCTTTTCCACTTACCCCTTCGTCCCTAGCACTATATATACTTCTCTCCCACCTCGAATTAGGGTTAGCTTATGTTTAGCAAAGACCATTGTTGAGCATAGTTCCATTAGTTCCTTCTCCCATGGAGATTGACCTCCATCGAGAAAAGAGCAATAGCATCGCAAGATTCGCATAGCATACTTGATCATCTTGGATCACTAGGGCGAGTGACTCGTGCCGCATACACACATAGCAAGTCGGGCATAGGAAGATGAAACTTTTGGTTCATTTTAATGTGTGCACAAGTGCGTATCATGCCCATTGGAGCAATCGTGCTACCGTCTCTCTAGTGTCGCGCAATGAGAGCATTTTCCGTGGATTCCACATTTTGGCTCATCCTCGGTTGCATGACCCCAATTTTCTTCTGTATGTGTGTTTCCGTGTATAACCATTGCTATTGATCTACATTGTCTCACTTGCGAATTTTACGAATCTCTTTTAACTTTATTGAATCTAATCTTTCGGATTGCTTAAAATTTGTGCCACTATCCTAACCAAGCTACTCCATAAGCCTTTTTGTGTAGGTGTGAGAAGGACGATCTTCGGTACAAATTCTACTATTTCCATACTTGCACATTGAGTGATCTTGATCCACTTTCAACTTTTGGAACGGTAATTGGTATTGTCATCTCACTCTTCCACTTATATACTCTTGAGTGTTATGGATAGGAACATCATGTCGAACCCGGCCTTCGAGGAGAATGACGACAACGCGAACAACCATGTCACCAAGTTACACTTCTTCGGCGCACACAAGTCAATTACTCAAGCTCAAGATGTCTTGCATGACCGCATCGACCAACTCGCCTGCAACTTGCGCGAATCCGAAATGCGCACAAGGGAATACCTCGACACCAAGATATCAATCCAAATGGAGGAGCTCCGGTCTTTGATGGTCACCCACGCACCTTCCTCATCTACATCGACAAGGAGTCGTCACACAAGTCGCAACTCAACGATATACTCTTCCGACGCAAGTCTACAAGTGCGTCATCACCATCGCGACGAACACTCCGGCCAAAGTTCTCCATAAGGTCATCACCGTCAAGACAATCCATTTCATGGCAGTGGATTGCAAGATCGCGTCCGCGTTCGAGAACATCGCCGCCAACAAGATCAAGATGCATTGGAGCAAGAACAACAACGCCAAGACCAAGAACAACGACGCCGAGAAGAAGAACAACATCGCCGCCATGAACGAGCGCTTGAAGCACATCCTGCTTTGCAAGAAGCTACTTGTGCCTTGGAGGAGCGCAATCGCCAAGCTCATCACGAGCAAGAAGCACTTCGCCAAGCACAACAAGAAGAACTTCGTCGACAACGACAAGACGAAGCCAATCGCCAAGAGGAGCACCAAGAAAGGCGCAACCGAGTGCGTCCACCTCATTGCCGTCCTCAAGATCATCGCGACGAACCTGACCATGAAGATGAGCAAGGGCAAGATCAATGTCAACACGCTCAAGGCAATGACAATGAGGATCCACATCCAAGACGAGGATTTTGGCATCACCAACACAATGATGAACAACGCTTCGGCAAGCTCAAGTTCACAATGCCAAAGTTTTCCGGAAGCAATGATCCAGAAAACTACTTGTGATGGGCTCTCAAGGTTGACAAGATCTTTCGCCTACACAACTATGATGAAGAGAAGAAGATAGTAATGGCTTCACTCCAGTTCCAAGACTACGTCCTTATTTGGTGGGAACAAGTGACTGAGCGAAGAAGAGAGAGAGGTGAACCTCCTATCAACACTTGGGCCCAAATGGAGAATCTCATGCGAGCTCGTTTTGTGCCTACACACTACAACCGGGATCTCTTCAAGACGCTCCAACAAATCAAGCAAGGCACCAAATCGGTACAAGAGTACTATCAAGAGATGGAGATTGTAATGATCCGAGCCAATGTCAAGGAAGATGACGAGCAAACAATGGCACGCTTCTTGAATGGCCTCAACTACAGAGTCAAGAAAATTGCCGACTTCCAACCATACTCCAACCTACTTGAGCTCGTGCATCAAGCAACCAAGGCGGAACGGCAAGTGCAAGATGACTACAAGTACTGCAAGTTCTCCTCCAAGACCTATAGCTCAAGTGCTCAAGCTACTACGACAACGACTCCTTCAACTACGAAATCTACAACACCTACCGGCGACAAGTCAAGCTACAAGGACAAGACGACTTCGTCAAGCCGACCAACCTCAAGCACCTACAAGCCGAGAGCTTCTCCAACACCGGATGCTACGGCCAAGACAAGCTCCATCAAGTGTTTCACGTGCCAAGGCCGAGGCCACAAGACTTTTGAATTTCCAACCAAACGCAACATGATTCTCCTCGATGATGGCACCTATGACTCTATGAGTGACGACGAGATGCAAGCTTTGGAGCAAGTGGCCATACACCTCCAAGTGAACAAAGATGAAGATTCGCAAATCTTTTGCGAGAACGTTTCGAGCCCCGCTCTCGTTGTCTCCACAGTTTTGACGCTCCAACAACAAGAAGACGAGGGCCAATGTTGTCACATCTTCCACACCAAGGCGGGCATCCATGGAAAATCCGTCAAGGTTATCATTGACGGCAGGAGTTGCCACTACTTGGCAAGTGAAGACCTTTGTTCCAAGATGCAATTGGTCAAGAAAAAGCACCCTTGTCCCTACAAGGTCCAATGGCTTAGTGATTCCGGAACCCTCCAAGTTGACCACACCATGGAAGTTTCCTTGAAGATAGGCGCTTATGAAGACACTTTGGAGTGTGGTGTGGTTCCAATGTCCGTTTGACACCTCCTACTTGGTAGACCTTGGCAATTTGACTGTGGCGTCACACACAGTGGTCGGACAAATCAATATAGTTTCAAGATGAAGGGCAAGCAATATGTACTCCGACCAATGACTCCAAGTCAAGTCATTGCCGACAAACAAGCTTCATCCCATCGTGGAGATAAAAGTGAGAGAGTGGTCCACCTCAAAGAGAGTGAGTACCACAAGCCAAAAATGAGCGACTCAACGATGAGGGACATGAGAGATATAGTTCTTTTAGCCACCAAAAGAGATTTGAGGGATGTGAGTGAGAGCCCATCGACCGTTCTTCACTATGTACTTGTGTGCAAAGATGACGTCGTTCGGACTAATCCTTCACAACATCTTCCTCTTGTGTTATCTAAGTTGTTGCAGGAATTCAAGGATGTTTTCCCCGATGAGCTACCTCCGGGACTACCACCAAAACGAGGGATCAAACACCGCATCGACCTCATCCCCGGAGCACCGCTTTCTAACAAGGCTCCCTACCGCGTAAACCCCGAAGAAACAAAGGAAATACAAAGGCAAGTCCAAAAACTCCTAGATAAAGGGCATGTACGCGAAAGCTTGATTCCTTGTGCGGTTTCGGTAATTCTAGTGCCTAAGCAAGATGGTACTATGCGCATGTGTTCCGATTGCCGTCCTATCAATGATATCACCATTCGATACCGTCACCCCATTCCTCGCTTAGATGATATACTAGATGAACTTAGTTGTGCCACTATATTCTCTAAAATTGACGTAAAAACTGGTTACTACCAAATTCACATACAAGAGGGTGACGAGTGGAAAACTGCTTTTAAGACTAAATTTGGTCTATATGAATGGTTGGTTATGCCCATGGGCTTATCCGAAGCACCGGGTACTTTCATGCGTGTCATGCATTATGTTTTGCGACCCCTCATAGGATATTGTGTTGTAGTCTACTTTGATGACATCCTTGTCTTTAGCAAGTCTCTTCAGGAGCATGCTACCCATGTTCGTGATGTTTTGCAAATTCTTAGGAAAGAACAACTCTATGCAAACATGGAGAAATGCACATTTGGTGTTGAGAAGGTAGTTTTCCTAGGTTTTGTAGTATCTTCTAAGGGCGTTCGTGTAGATGCAACTAAGATTGATGCTATTAAATCTTGGTCCACACCAACGAATTTGCAACAACTGCGTAGCTTCCTAGGACTAGCCGGCTTCTATCGCCGTTTTGTCAAAGACTTTAGCACAACTGCATCACCTCTCCATGCTTTGAGCAAGAAGAATGCACCATTTATTTGGGGTCCTTCCCAAGATACCGCATTCCATGAACTTCAAAATTTGCTCACTCATGCACCTTTGCTTGCTTTGCCCAACTTTGATAAAACATATGAAGTGCATTGTGATGCTAGCGGTAATGGAATAGGTGTTGTGCTTATGCAAGAGAAGCGTCCTATCGCGTACTTTAGCGAGAAACTATCCGGCGCTCAACTTAACTACCCCATCTATGACAAAGAATTGTATGCTTTGGTGAGAGCCTACATGTGTGGGAACATTATTTGCGACCGCATGAGTTTGTTATCCATACCGACCATGAAACGCTTAAGTACTTAAAAGGCCAAACTAAGTTGAATAAACGTCATGCTAAATGGAGTGAATTTATTGAGTCCTTCCCTTATGTCATCAAATACATTAAGGGTAAGGAAAACGTTGTGGCGGATGCCCTTTCCCGCAAATGCATGCTAGTTACTCAACTTGAAGTGAATGTTATTGGTTTTGAGCACATCAAAGACTTGTATGAGCATGATGCTTATTTTGCTAATCCTTACGCTATGTGCCAAGTGAAAACTTGTTGGGAGAACTACTATATGAAAGATGGCTATCTTATGCGTGCTAACAAACTTTGTATACCCGAGTCTTCTCTTCGTTTGTTGCTTTTGCAAGAGGCTCATGGTGGCGGACTTATGGGTCACTTTGGACGCGACAAGACGTATGCCACACTATCCAACAAGTACTTTTGGCCCAAGATGTTTCGTGATGTTGCACGCTTCACCAACCGATGTTCTACATGCAGCAAAGCTAAGTCAAAATCTCAATCCCATGGTCTTTACATGCCTCTCCCTATACCTTTCCAACCTTGGGAAGACATTAGTATGAATTTTGTGCTTGGTTTGCCACGAACTAAAAATGGCCATGATTCCGTTTTTGTCGTTGTGGAACGCTTTTCCAAGATGGCTCATTTCATTCCATGTCACAAGATAGACGATCCTCCACATATTGCCAATCTCTTTTGTAGGGACATCTTGCGACTACATGGCGTCCCCAAGACCATTGTCTCGGATCGTGACGTCAAGTTCTTGAGTTACTTTTGGAAGACCCTATGCGCCAAGCTCAGAATCAACCTTCTTTTCTCTTCGGCATATCACCCTCAAACCGATGGACAAACGGAGGTGACGAACCGGACGCTTTCTACCCTACTTCGCGTGTTGATCAACAAGAACATCAAGGAATGGGAAGATTGCCTCCCCATCGCCGAGTACGCCTATAATCGCGCAAGTCACTCCACCACCGGCAAGTCTCCGTTCGAAGTGGTCTACGGCTTCAATCCTTTGTCCCCATTGGACATCCTACCTCTTCCACTCCAAGAGCGCGTCAACATGGATGCAAGTGCAAGGGCAAGCTACATCAAGAGGATGCATGAAGATACAAGGCGCACGATTGAACGTCAAGTGGAACGCGTCACCAACAACCGCAACCTCAACAAGCACCCCATGGTGTTCAAGCCTGGTGATCTTGTGTGGCTATATCTTCGCAAGGACCGCTTCCCCAACGAACGCAAGTCAAAGCTACTTCCTCGAGCCGACGGTCCCTTCAAGGTGTTGGCACACTACAACAACAATGCCTACAAGATCGATATCCCACGCGACAAGTACAACGTGAGTGACACCTTCAACGTCACGGATCTATCCCCTTTTCATGGTGATGAAGATCTTGATCCGAGGACAGATCTTCCCCAAGGGGGGGGGGGGTGAGATGATGCGGAGCATCCCACCATCATCCCCATAAAGACTACACCACCAAGCCAGCCCCCAAGTGGCCCTATGACAAGAGCACTCGCAAGCGACATTAGAGATAAGGTGAACTAACTCCTCTTCGAGTATGACTTCGACGGCAAAGGAACTTGGATGCTACCTCACAATGAAACCTTGTGTATCGTTAGGTACGAGGAAGACGACCACGAAGGACCAAGGAAGCAGCCCCAAGACCAAGGCCGAGGAGGAGAAGGACCTAGCACCAAGGGCAAGTCTCTGGATAGCCCGGAACTTCCGGCCTGCCCGGGCCCACCGGCGACCCAGGGCCAAGTCCAGAGGTGCAAACTCTCTGGATAGCCCTGAACCAGCCCGGACCCTCGCCCGGAACCTTCGGGACCCAGAACTTCCGGCCAGCCCGGAACTTCCGGCCCCTCCTGAAGCCAGCCGCCGAAGCCTGCGCCAACTCTCTGTTCATCCCGGACCCGGCCCGGAACCAGCCTGGAACTTCCGGCGCCCGGAACTTCCGGCCTTCATAGAACGATGCCACTCGGGCCCGAGGCCCATGTACCTTTTCCACTTACCCCTTCGTCCCTAGCACTATATATACTTCTCTCCCACCTCGAATTAGGGTTAGCTTATGTTTAGCAAACACCAATGTTGAGCATAGCTCCATTACTTCCTTCTCGCACGGAGATTGACCTCCATCGAGAGAAGATCCAAGTGATGCCAAGGCCCCTCTAAGGGAAGATCCCACGGGATTCAAGACCTCCTCCTTCGAGCGAGAAGACTATCGTTACTTGTATCCTTTTGTTGATTGTGGATCGTGCTACTCGTGTACTTGTGTGATTCTAGTGGATGTGTGATCGAAGGTTGTCCTTGAGTGCTTGATTTCCCTCCGTGTTCCTCTTTTGTTCTTCGTGTTCCTCGTGAGATCCCCTCCAATTCGTGAAAGAACGACGCACACGGGCGTGCCCCGTATCAAAGAGGTTACTCTAGATCAGCCCCAAGGGCAACCACCACCACACGCACCAGGTCGTGCACATGCCTACAATCGCAATGGTAGGGCCGCAGCACCCCCTCAGGTACAAAATCATGACCATCTCCCTAAACTTAAATTGAATATTCCTACATTTGATGGTAGATATGTTTCTGATATATATCTTACTTGGGAGTTAGAAACAGAACAACATTTTACATGCTTACAATTTCCTGAGGATAGACGTGTTACTGCTGCTGTTTGTTCATTCACTAGTTTTGCTTGTGTTTGGTGGTCTGAACATTGTAGAATACATCATGCTAATATCCCAACTACTTGGGCTGCGTTGAAAACTGCTATGCGTAATCGTTGGGTTCCACCATATTATCAACGTGAATTGCTTCAAAATTTGCAGCGTTTAAGACAAGGTAAAAATTCTATAGAGGTATATTATTAGGAATTACAAACTGGCATGATTAGATGTGGTATTGTTGAGGAGAATGAAGCTATGCTTGCACGTTTCATGGGTGGTTTAAATAGTTAGATTCAGACTATTCTAGAGTATAAGGAGCATAACACTATCACTCGTTTATTCCATCTTGCTTGCAAAGCTGAACGTGAAGTGCAGGATCGACAGGCAATGGCGAGAACTAATTTTTCTGAAGGTCGAGCTTCTTCATGGACACCGCATACATCATCTACTTCCACACGTTCTACTACAGCACCACTCACTTTCAGCCGCCAACTCCAACAGAGATACAAGAAAACAGGCACCGCCACCAGCCTCCAGCAAGGGCACACCCTCAGGGCCTGCACAGAGCTCTTCTTCATCCATGGCATCTATAGGGCAAACATATGAGGTTATTTGTCGTCGTTGCAAGGGTGGAGGTCACTATGCGCAAGAATGCCCTTCCAAGCGTGTGATGATTGTTACTGAGGATGGTGGATATGCGTCCGCTAGTGATTATGATAAGGAGACTTTGGCTCTTATTGCAAGTGAAGAACAGGTTGCCGAGGATGCTGAAGAAGAGACACACTACATGGCTGCTGACTACGCTGATAGGTATGAAAGTTTAGTTGCTCAACGTGTTCTGAGTGTGCAGGTTACACAGGCTGAGCAAAATCAGAGGCACAACTTGTTCCATACAAAGGGAGTTGTGAAGGAGCATTCTGTTCGCGTCATCATCGATGGAGGGAGTTGCAACAACTTGGCTAGCATGGAGATGGTGGAGAAGTTGTTTCTAACCACCAGACCACATCCTCATCCTTATTACATCCAATGGTTCAACAACAGTGGCAATGTTAAGGTAACACTTACTGTTCGTTTGCACTTTAGCATTGCTACATATTCTGATTATGTTGATTGTGATGTGGTACCCGTGCAAGCATGCTCCATTTTACTTGGTAGACCATGGCAATTTGATAAAAATTATGTACACCATGGTAGGATGAATCAGTATACTCTTGTTCATAAGGATAAAAATATAACTTTGCTTCCTATGTCTCCCGAACATATTATGAAAGATGACATTGCTAGGGCTAGTAAAGCAAAACAGAAGCAAAGTGAGAGTGAAAATCAGATTGTGGCAAAGGAATTTGAGCAACATAATAAGCCTAATAAACAATCATCTAGTGTTGCATCTGAAATAAAACTGAAGAGTGGTTGTTTACTTGCCACTAAATCTGATATTACTTGTTTGGATGTTAATACATCGGTTTGCTATGCTTTTGTATGCAAAGAGGTATTATTTTCCTTCGAGGACATGCCTCCCTCTTTACCTCCTGTTGTTGATAACATTTTGCAGGAGTTCGCTGACGTCTTTCCACAAGACGTGTGATACGGGGCATGCCCGTGTGCGTCGATCTTTCACGAATTGGAGGTGGATTTGTGAATGAACATGAAGAACACAAAGAACACGAGGGGGAAATCACAAGAGAAACACTCAAAAGAAGTCCAATCACACATCCACTATGCTCACATCCACACAAGATCCACAAGGGTACAAGAACAACAAAGGGAAAGAGGATACATGGTTGAGTTCATCCCAAATCCCATGGGGCGATGGGGCCTTGAATCCACTAGGGATCTTCCCACGCAAGGGGGCCTTGACATCCACTAGGGGTCTTCTCTCATAGAGGCATCTACTCCATGGGAGAGGTAGTGGAAGGAGCAAACGCTCATCTATCTATGAGCTAAACTAATGCTAACCCTAGAAAGGAGGGAGGGGAGAGTATATATAGTCGTGGCTATGAAGGGGTAAGTGGAGAAGGGATACACAGCCCAAGGCCCGCGGGTGCACACAGGCAAGTGTCGGACATTCGGAGGCTCGGGAGGGTCCGGACGTCCGGAGCGTGTCGGACGTCCGTGGCTCGGTCGTCCGGAGGCTTCGGAAATCTGAGAGTTTCAATGCGGTCGAGGTGTCGTCGGTTTTCCGAAGGGCGTCGGTCGTCCGTCCGCTGTGGAGTTCTTCTGGTCTTCTGGCTTGGGCGTGGCTCTAGGCGTCGGACGTCCGAAGTGTGTCGGACGTCCGGCTGCTGTAAATTCCGCAGCTCCGCCTTCTTCCGTCTCCGCTTCCAAGCTTCCCTCGCGGATGGTGTGGGTGTACACTTGCGCTCGCACTCCTCGTCCTCCGTTAAGTTCCGACAATGCCTATGCATGCACACGAGAAGAGTGTCAAGTAGTATACCATCCTTGAAGGGGTCGAGTGAACACGTGTAAAGGAGATGATTCACCTTTATGTATGTGAAGTTGTAGTGGTATGTGTCACTCGCCAAACGGACTCTTGTCATGGTGATGTCCATAGGATGCTCCGCATCATCCCCTCCCCCTTGGTAAAGATCCGTCGTCGGATCAAAATCCAAATCACCATGGGAAAGGAATGGCGTCGCCGTGTGAAAGTGGACGATCACCAAGTACTCATCATCATCAAACTCGAAAGGGGCACTCTCCAATGTCTCACCATCTAGTAATTCCTTCAAAAGGAGCAAATACGACAAACTCATGGAAAAACAAATGTGGTTAGCATTAGTGCAAAAGCAAGCATTCAAGTGGTGAATCACCGCACAAGTGTTGTCATCATGCATAACATATGGCGTGACAAGGGATTGTGTCATGGCATGTAAGCATACACATGGAGCACAAGCAATGCAATCATGGAAACAAGTACACAAAGGTGAGGTAGGGATGCAAATATGTGTGACAATATAACAAGCATCTACCTCATGGCCATAGAAATCATGCACAAAACAATCAACGAAAGGTCCATGGTAGGTATATGAATCATTCACAACACCAAATAAAATGAAGTGTCTAGACACATGGTGCAAGTGCAAGACAATCCAAGCATAATGTGCACATGGTGTAGTGAAGATAGCGTGGCACTCAACACAATATAAAGAGCAATTGTTCATCATGTGTGAGGCAATCAAGTCAAGCAGGTAGCAAGCAATGTGGCATGGCAAATGTGAAGAATGGACATTGTTGCAACCAAGCATATGATAAGAGCAAACAATCCGCAAGTTGAATGCAACATACAAGGTATATGTCATGAGGCATGGAAAGATGGCAATCAAGAATGGGAGCAATATCCGTAACATGTGTGCAAGTAAGTGGTCCAAGATGACCCATATATGTCATGGTACAAGCAACACAAATAGGGTGAGCCATAATATCCATGCTCAAGAAGGATGTCACCTCAAAAGCGTGACATTGTGCATCTGTCACAATGCCGATGCGCAAGCAAGTGCGATGTAGAATCGTGTCGGTGTAGCATGGCTCGCTCTCAAGAGCTCGAATCGTCAACTCACATGAAGTGGAAGTTAACATGTGGTCGAAGTATCCTACACACACACACACACAACAAAGGAAACAATGTATGTGCATGGTAGACAAACACATCATCCAGCATGATGGTTCTCTTCTTTTGCACATAACAATTAGAAGCCAAAGTGCATGAATAATATGATGCAACAATAATATGATGCATATGGTGCAAAGAAGGAAGGCACGCATGCTTCACAAGAAAGATGTCAAAAGCTCCAATAATATGAGAGAAATCTATGGGGGCAATCTCATTAGCAAAATGAATAGCATTGTTGCACTCAATACATGGCAAATCATCTAGCATGAGAAAGGCAACACATGGAGACATATGACGACAAGCTATAGCAATCATGTGCGAAGCATGGCAATGGTTGTCATCAACCACATAAAAGGAGCACATCGGTGATGCAACACAATCAAGCATAGTGATCATGTCGTCCAAACTAGTAGTGCGAAGATGCAACATACTAGAGGAAATCATGGCAATCATGTCATGGGAGCTAATAGTGGACATAAATAATGCACATGACATATCGCGAGCACGGAAACAAGATATGATCAAAGTATCATCATTCTATTGGCGAGAAGTCTTATGCAAAGAGCAATTTGTCAACATGACTCTCCCAACACAAGCTTGAACAATAGCATGGCTCAAAAAAGGAACATGGCAATAATGAAAAGAAATATCTCCACCAAGTTTGCAAGTACAGATACAAGTCATATAATCTATTGTCATGTGAGATGCAAAACATGGGTCACAAATGCATGTCAAGGTCATAGAAGTGAGCATATCATGCAAAGTGAACATGGAAATATGGGCATAACAAGTGTAATGAGTAAGAAGCCATAGCCATGTCAGAGCCATGTAGAAGGAATGTGCGAAGTCCTTGCGCGAGGGGAATGGTTGGAGACATATTCCGGTGGATCCCAAAGCATCGATGCTCTCAAGAGATCTTTTCGTCAACACATGGGATTGTGAGGTTACGAGTAATCATAAGTACCTACACACAACAAAGGCGAAGGGAAAATTGTGTGTGCGTGGTATATGTATACATCATCCATTAGGATGTGCATGTGCTTGTGTTCGTTAGCACAAAATATCCAATGCTCAAATAAATGAGATGCATGATATAAGAACATGTCATACATCATGAAAGGTTTGTTTTTATGTATGGCATAATGGAGACTAGAAATATGTATTGCATCATGTGAATTATCGGGAGCATTGTTATTCAAGATATGCGGATGGTGCACACAATAATTGGGATCATGCAATGGATGGGATGGAACAAAATCTCCTAACATGTATGAGGAAACTATTGGGGTCTCCTCATGTGCAATAGCGAAAGCATAATATGGTGAATATGGATAACATCCAAAGCAAATCATATCCGTAGCTAGGTGGTCATGGCATGTCATATGTGAGCTATTGCGCAAATGATGTAAAGGTAGGATGGCAATATCATCACAAGAAAAGCAAATGCCAATAACCATGGGTTTGTCATCTATGCTATATGTGCAAATTGGGTTTATTTTAATGGCTTATGCATAGTTACTACGATGAGATTGCAAAGATGCAATATGGTTGATCTCATGCATAGCATATGACAAATCAAGCGGATTGTCAAACATGACGTGACCAATAGAGTTTTCACAATGTATCCTATGCAACATGGCATCACAAGTAATAGACTCCACATGAGAATCTTCAAACTCATCATAAATGGGCAATTTATCACATGAGGAAGTCGCATAATCATGAAGCATGAAAATAGGGTGATCATCATCATGCAAGCAATCAATGTCCACTAGCGGGACAAGCGAAGAACCATCACCTATGTTACCTTTACAGCTCCGCTCATGAGATGTAGGTGATGTGGGAAGTACCAACTCGTGGTCGACATCATGATGGAACCATGTGGGGGTACGTCATAAGCCACCATGGCCATCGTCTTGTCGAAGGTGAGGACGAAGTCGTCAAGGGTCGGCGTGTCATCGAATATGGGACCTAGCACCAAAGGAGAAGACACAATAGAGGAAGAGGTTAAGTTGTTAGAAATCAAAATGGCCTCACATGCCCTACCAACTACCTCACTCGCTCTATGTGGTGGTGGCTCGCTCACTCCCTCTAGGTAGTTGCACTCATACTCACATATGGTGGAGTCACTCATCTCACTCAAGTGGTGGGGGTTGTGGCTCTCCTCACATGGGAATTGGGGCAACTCATCATATATGGGGCTAGTGGTGGTCACACTCATCCTCTCATAGGAAATGCACTCAAAGTCACATATGGTGGAGTCACTCATCTCACTCATGTGGTGGTGGCTCTCCTCACATGGAAATTGGGGCATCTCGTCATATGTGGGTGTCAGAGAGATGTAGGTGCAAACGTCTCCATGCTCAACTCCTTGCGCCTCCTTTGTTGAAGGGGTAGTCCCATGCTCAACCTCCTCATCCATACCGCCTCCGAAGATGAATGCCGTGGGGTGTGGCAAAACATCAATCTCCTCCAAGACCGAAAGGAACATCCCAAGCTCGGCCTCGGTGCTTGACTCCAAGTATGAGTCCCATGTAGGCGCCGTCTTCAAGTCGGTGAAGAGGGTCGCTCTCGTCGTCATGGTCGAAGGGAAAATTCCATGCTCGACCGTCTTGTCGTCGTCGTCATGGATGAAGGCCGAAGATGGCACATCATCACTCTCCTCCATGACCGAAGGGAAATTCCCATGCTCGGCCATCTTCCTTGGGATGCTTCCGAAGATGGAAGGGTCATCCATGCGTGTAGTCGGTTGCCTTGGTGTTGGCGCCGAAGCTTGTCCTTGGTGGCGTTCTTGGTCTTCGTGCACTTGTTTCTTGGAGGTGGCTTGCCCTTCGCGATGATGGAGATCACGAGCGTGATGGTTGTAGTGGCGGTCGTCTCGAAGATGAGGACGTGGCCGACTTGTGCTTGCATCGGATGGGCGCTCCGAAGATGTGCGACTTGAGCGTCTCCGCCTTGAAGATGACGAAGGGGAAGAAGACTTGTAGTTGGCCAACAAATGTCGAAGTTGCTCCATGTGTGCGTCCAACTTGTTTTTGAAGTAGTCTCTTTTCCGAGCTTCGGATTGATGTATGTCGGTGGCGAGTCGCTCGAGTTTTTGGTCGATGTAGATGTTCATGTCGATGATGGTGTCGATGCCGGTTTGATCTTGCCGGAGATGGTAGCTCGTAAGCATATGCACTTGAGCCTCTTCTCGAAGATGATGAAGATCTCGTGCGGTTCTTGATGAGGGCCTTGAGCTCCTCCAAATGAGCATCCATCTTGGCGTCGATGGTTTTCTTCATGGCATCAAACTCGTCATTGTTGTTGTAGACCGAAGGAGATATGCCGTCCCTATCCATGGAAGCACTCGAGAAGGCGTGAGAACGAGACGGAATGAACATACCAAAGTTACCTCTTTCCGAAGTTGTGGATGGATCTCAAAAGACCACAATGTAAGCAAGGAAAAGAGTGCACTTGGTGAAAAACCTTGTCCAATTCTCACAACCTACACAAATGGTTTATAATGAAGCTCGGTAGGGTTAGTGGCACAAATTCATGCAAATTGAAGTCCAAGATATTGTAAAAGTTGAAATAAATCCAAAGGACTCAAAATGCAAAGCAAGTGATCACAAATATAGAGGAAGGCAATAAAGAAACACACACGGTGGGATAATGGGGCTTGTGCAACTATAGGAAGGAGCAATACAAAATTCCCTAACGAAGGCTAAGCTCGTGTTGCACAAACACTAGGAGAGACGCTAGCTTGATTGCACGTTTGGGCACGATTCACCACTTGGCACCAATCCTATTCATGCAAGCAAATCGTAATGTCAAGGAAGGAAAATGATGTGACGGAATCGGTACCTTCGTCACACTTAACCTTTCACGAAGTCGGGGTAAACCGGCCTTGCTTCCGGTTGAAGATGGTCTCAAAGGATGGATGGTCGTCGTCGATGTCGATCGTCGGTGGTCGGTGTAGATGATGGACCGATACGAGTCACCGGTGGTTGAAGAAGAAGTAACCGTCCCTAAGTAGCCGAAACACCTTAGGAGACTCAAATCACAACTCAAGCAGCCACAAATGCAATGGTAACCAAAATGGGTTAGGTTGCGGAAGTCTATGGTGGTATTGCGGATGATATGGTGGAGGGCCTAGGCAAACTTGCCAAAATTTGAAACATATGATGGTGGCAAATGATGGTGGAACTAATTTTGTGGGATGGTGGATGTCAATAGCTACAAAACGAGCTAAAGAACACCTAAATCGGAGTTCGGATGAATTAGTTATGGCCGAAACAAAATTCTAGCCGAGTCAGTTTCTACAGCTTACGGACGTCCGGACGGGCCGGAAATCCGAGATTTCGGGTCTGTTTAGGGGTTCCGCACGTCCGGAGGCTGTCGGACGTCCGAGGCTTCGGAGGGGTCCGGACGTCCGGAAATGGTCGGACGTCCGAGGGGTCCGGGACGTGATTTTGCGCGGAAATTGATGATTTTGGGCTCGAAATTGAAGGGGAAAAAGAAAAATTGGGGCTAGGGAACGCCAAGGGAAGTAGATCCACGGATAAAAATCAACAAAAACTCACTAGAACAACAAATCACAAGAAATTTTTTTGGGGCTCTTTTTGTGGAGATTTTCGAAATTGGGAAGAAAAACACGAACTAATGCAAGAAAAGTGGGGGGGGGGGGGTAGGGCTCCAAATTCATGACAACGTGGCTCTTGATACCAATATGATACGGGGCATGCCCGTGTGCGTCGATCTTTCACGAATTGGAGGTGGATTTATGAATGAACACGAAGAACACGAAGGGAAAATCACAAGAGAAACACTCAAAACAAGTCCAATCACACATCCACTATGCTCACATCCACACAAGATCCACAAGGGTACAAGAACAACAAAGGGAAAGAGGATACATGGTAGAGTTCATCTCAAATCCCATGGGGAGATGGGTCCTTGAATCCACTAGGGATCTTCCCACGCAAGGGGGCCTTGACATCCACTAGGGGTCTTCTCTCATAGAAGCATCTACTCCATGGGAGAGGTAGTGGAAGGAACAAAGGCTCATCTATCTATGAGCTAAACCAATGCTGACCGAAAGGAGAGAGGGGGAGAGTATATATAGTCTTGGCCACGAAGGGGTAAGTGGAGAAGGGATACAAGGCCCAAGGCCCGCGGCTGCACACAGGCAAGTGTCGGACATCCGGAGGCTCGGGAGGGTCCGGACATCCGGAGCGTGTCGGACGTCCATGGCTCGGTTGTCCGGAGGCTTCGGAAATCCGAGAGTTTGGATGCGGTCGAGGTGGCGTCGGATTTCGTCTGTCGTCCGGCCGCTGTGGAGTTCTTCTGGTCTTCTGGCTTGGGCGTGGCTCCAGGTGTCGGACGTCCGGCTGCTGTAGATTCCGCAGCTCCGCCTTCTTCCGTCTCCGCTTCCAAGCTTCCCTCGCGGATGGTGTGGGTGTACACTTGTGCTCCCACTCCTCGTCCTCCGTGAAGTTCCGACAATGCCTATGCATGCACACGAGAAGAGTGTCAAGTAGGATACCATCCTCGAAGGGGTCAAGTGAACACGTGTAAAGGAGATGATTCACCTTTATGTATGTGAAGTAGTAGTGGTACGTGTCACTCGCCAAACGGACTTTTGTCATGGTGATGTCCGTAGGATGCTCCGCATCAACGTGCCACCGGGATTACCAGCTATTCGAGGGATTGAGCATCAAATTGACTTAATTCCCGGTGCATCACTGCCCAACCATGCGCCATACCGTACCAATGCAAAGGAGACGAAGGAGATTATGCGTCAAGTACAGGAGCTGCTCGACAAAGGTTATATACGCGAATCCCTTAGTCCTTGTGCTGTTCCTATTATTCTAGTGCCTAAAAAGGATGATACATCGCGTATGTGTATTGATTGTAGAGGCATTAATAATATTATTATTCGTTATCGTCATCCTATTCCAAGGCTAGATGCTATGCTTGATGAATTAAGTGGCTCTACAATTTTCTCCAAAGTTGATTTGGGTAGTGGATACCATCAAATTCGTATGAAATTGGGAGATGAATGGAAAACAGCATTTAAAACTAAGTTTGGATTATATGAGTGGTTAGTCATGCCTTTTGGGTTAACTAACGCACCTAGCACTTTCATGAGATTAATGAACGAGGTTTTACGTGCTTTCATTGGACGATTTGTGGTAGTCTACTTTGACGATATACTGATTTATAGTAGAACTTTGGAGGAACACTTGGATCATTTGCGTGCTGTTTTTATTGCTCTACGTGATGCATGTTTGTTTTGTAACCTTGGGAAGTGCACCTTTTGCACCGACCGAGTATCTTTTCTTGGATAGCCTTGTTACTCCACAAGGAATTGAAGTTGATAAAGCCAAGATTGAAGCTATTGAGAGTTGGCCGCAGCCCAAAACGGTCACACAAGTGAGGAGTTTTCTTGGACTCGCTGGTTTCTATAGGCGTTTTGTGAGGGATTTCAGCACCATTGCTGCACCTCTAAATGAGCTTACAAAGAAGGATGTGCCTTTTGTTTGGGGTACCGCACAGGAAGAAGCCTTCACGGTATTGAAAGATAACTTAACACATGCTCCATTACTCCAACTTCCTGATTTTAATAAGACTTTTGAGCTTGAATATGGAATTGGATTAGGAGGTGTGTTATTACAAGATGGTAAACCTGTTACATACTTTTCTGAAAAATTGAGTGGGCCTAGTCTGAGTTATTCTACTTATGATAAGGAATAATATGCTCTTGTTCGGACTTTGGAAACATGGCAACATTGTTTATGGCCCAAAGAGTTTGTTATACATTCTTATCATGAATCTTTGAAACATATTAAAAGTCAAGCAAAACTGAACCGTAGACATGCTAAATCGGTTGAATTCATTGAGACTTTTCCTTATGTCATTAAACACAAGAAGGGTAAAGAAAATGTTATTGCTGATGCATTGTCTCGTCGTTATACTATGCTTTCACAACTAGACTTTAAAATATTTGGTTTGGAGACCATCAAAGATCAATATATGCATGATGCTGAATTTAAAGATGTGTTGGAGAATTGTAAAGAAGGGAGAACATGGAACAAGTTCGTCATTAATGATGGACTTGTGTTCCGTGCTAACAAGCTATGCATTCCAGCTGGCTCCGTTCGTCTTTTGTTGTTACAGGAGGCGCATGGAGGAGGATTAATAGGACAGTTTGGCATGAAGAAGACGGACGATGTACTTGCTACACATTTCTTTTGGCCAAAGATTAGACGGGATGTTGAGTGTTTTGTTGCTCGCTGCACTACATGTCAAAAAGCTAAGTCACGTCTCAATCCTCATGGTTTATATATGCCTTTGCCTGTACCTAGTGTTCCTTGGGAGGATATATCTATGGACTTTGTTTTAGGTTTACCTCGAACAAAGAAGAGGAGGGATAGCATATATGTTGTCGTCGATAGATTTTAAAAATGGCACACTTCATACCATGTCATAAAAGTGATGCTGCTTGTAATGTTGCTGATTTGTTCTTTCGTTAAATTATTCGCTTGCACGGTGTGCCAAATACAATTGTTTCAGATCGTGATGCTGAATTTCTTAGCCACTTTTGGAGATGTTTATGGTCTAAGTTGGGGACAAAACTGCTTTTTAGTACTACATGTCACCCCCAAACTGATGGACAAACTAAAGTAGTGAATAGATCATTGTCTACTATGCTTAGGGCTGTTTTGAAGAATAACCTGGAAAATGTGGGAAGAATGCTTGCCTCATATTGAATTTGCTTACAATCGTTCGCTGAATTCTACTACTAAGACGTGCCCTTTTGAAGTAGTGTATGGCTTCTTACCTCGTGCACCTATTGATTTTTTGCCTCTTCCATCTTCGGAGAAGGTTAATTTTGATGCTAAAGAACGTGCTGAATTGATATTAAAGATGCATGAGTTAACTAAGGAGAACATTGAGCGTATGAATGCTAAATATAAACTTGCTGGAGATAAGGGTAGAAAACATGTTGTCTTTGCACCTGGAGATGTTGTTTGGTTATATTTGCGTAAGGATAGGTTTCCTGAATTGCGCAAGTCAAAGCTAATGCCACGTGCTGATGGTCCTTTTAAGGTGTTAGAGAAAATAAATGATAATGCATATAAACTTGAGCTGCCTGCAGATTTTGTGGTTAGTCCCACTTTTAACATTGCAGATTTGAAGCCTTATTTGGGTGAGGATGATGAGCTTCCGTCGAGGACGACTTCAGTTCAAGAAGGGGAGGATGATGAGGACATCCCTACTAATGTTACACCCACATCACCACCAGCTACACATACTGGACCAGTTACTAGAGCCCGCGCACGCCAACTAAATTATCAGGTACTTTCGTTTCTTGGAAATCCTTCTAATGTTCATGAACATATGATGCTGCCTAAATTAGATACTTTTGTTTTACTTATGAATGAAGGACCTAGGATGGACAAGAAGGATGGGCACTGGAGCGGGATCAAGCATGGAGAAGGAGGTGCGCGCACGGGAAGGAACAATGGACTTTCCAGTGGTGATTTTTGCACTTTGAAGCCACCATAAGGAGTGCTTGTAGACTTGGACGAATTATACAACATGCCACGTCATAAATTCCATCCATAGGCTATTATAGGTGCTGCATCACCTTATTTTTGGTCCAGGCCCATGTATTTTCGAAATACCATACTATAGGCTGTTTTTAGAGTCCGTATGTGTGGGGAAATGGAGTTAGGGTTGGTTTCGGACCCCTCCTCCAAGGGGCCACGAAATCCCCCTCTATTCCCCCATATATACAGCCCTTAGTGCGTAGTTTTAGACTTGGGTTTTGTTTAGATTGAAAGTTAGCCATAGCCGCAACTTCGCGTTCTTCGTTTGTGTTCCACGACCAGACAAAGGCGTCACAGAACCCCGCTTTCATCAATAAAGCTTTCCTCTTATATTCGCAATATCTAGATTGCAATCTTAGTTTCCTGCTTGTTCTTTGTTTGCGTGCAGGAAACAGACCCTCGTGGTCAGGTTGATCGTGCGCTGGCATGGTCAATAACCTCTCGGAGTTGGTTTAGCGATTGCTAAGGCACGACGTCCTCGCACGTTCGTAGTCGGATCGTCAAAGTCGACTCTATCGAAAATGATAGCCACCATCTCATCGAAAGACAGGGACACCTTCGCCTCTATCACAACAACAAGAAGACGAGGAACAACGTTGTCACATCTTCCACACCAAGGCGGGCATCCAAAGAAAATCCGTCAAGGTCATTATCGACGGCGGAGTTTGCCACAACTTGGCAAGTGAGGACCTGATGCGGAGCATCCCACCATCATCCCCATGAAGAATACACCATGAAGCCAACCCCCAAGTGGCCCTACGACAAGAGCAAGCGCACGCAACATTGGAGCTAAGGTGAACGCACTCCTCTTTGAGTATGACTTCGATGGCAAGGGAACTTGGATGCTACCTCACAAGGAAACCCTGTGTATCCTTAGGTACGAGGAAGACGGCCACGAAGGACCAAGGAAGCATCCCCAAGACCAAGGCCGAGGAGGAGAAGGAGCTAGCACCAAGGGCAAGTCTCTGGATAACCCGAAACTTCCGGCCTGCCCGGAACTTCCGGCCCACCGGCGACCCAGGGCCAAGTCCAGAGGAGCAAACTCTCTGGATAGCTCGGAACAAGCCCGGACCCTCGCCCGGAACCTCCGGGCCCCGGAACTTCCAGACGGCCCGGAACTTCCGGCCCCTCCAGAAGCCAACCGGCAAAGCCAGCGCCAACACTCGGGAAATCCCGGACCCAGCCCGGAAGCTGCCCGGAACTTCCGGACTTCACAGAACGAGGCCACTCGGGCCCGAGGCCCATGTGCCTCTTCCACTTACCCCTTCGTCCCTAGGACTATTTATACTCTTCCTCCACCTCGAATTAGGGTTAGCTTATGTTTAGCAAAGACCATTTTTGAGCATAGCTCCATTACTTCCTTCTCCCACGGAGATTGACCTCCATCGAGAGAAGATCCAAGTGATGTCAAGGCCCCTCTAAGGGAAGATCCCAAGGGATTCAAGCCTCCTCCTTTGGAGCGAGGAGACTATTGTTACGTGTATCCTTTTGTTGATTGTGGATCTTGTGTCTCGTGTACTCGTGTGTTTCTAGTGGATGTGTGATCGAAGGTTGTCCTTGAGTGTTTGATTTCCTCTCGTGTCTCTCTCGTATTCTTCGTGTTCCTCGCGAGATCCCCTCCAATTCGTGAAAGAGCGATGCACACGGGCGTGCCCCATATCATATTGGTATCAAGAGCCAAGGTTTCTCACGAATTTGGAGTTCACCCTCTCGTTTTCTAGCCAATTTCGTTGTGTTTTGACCTAATTTCGAAAATCACCACAAAAATAGCCCTACCAAATTTCTTGGATTCGTTTGATTTGAGGAGATTTTGTTGATTTTGCTCCATGGATTTCGTTGTGGACGAGTGGATCTACCTTTCTATCCATCCAATTCCCCCCAATTTTTCTTTTTCCCTATCAGATTTGGGTTTTTCCTCTCGGTTTTCCGCCCAAGTCCAAGATCTGGAAATTAGGGTTCGTCCCACTTTTCCCGACCCCCAGAACCTCCGGCCCCACCCGGACCTTCCGACCCCCGGACCCTCCGGCCGTCCCGGACCTTCCAGCCCCTGGAACCTCCGGCCGGCCCGGACCTTCCGGCCTTTACAGAAACTTTGCAATTGCCAATTTTGCATTTTCTTAATGTCTTCCACCACACTTTTCCCCAAACCACCACAATTTTCCTTCCACAACCCTTTGCATTTGAGATTTTGAGTCGCGAGGTTCGCCACTTCCTAAGGTGTTTTGGCTAATTAGGAGTGGTCCTTCATCGACATCACCGCTCATCATCGCCTCGGTTTGTCGTCGACCAACTCTTCATTGTCACCTAACCGTAAGCAAGGACGGTAATCGCGACGACACTCTTGTCTATAACCTTGCCATTGCATTGTTAACCCGAGCCTATTTGCGTTACTTGCCTATCGAGACTAGACATTGAGTATTGCCGGGCTACGCTACCTGTGCACTTTAGTGATACATACTCCGCATAGCTAAAATTGCGTGCATATATCTTAGTATCATTCCGATATCATATTGGTATCGTTTGTGTTCAAGTAGTACCCGCATACATAATTGCTATCTTGGTGTGCACGTCCCGCATTTTGACCATAGAAAACATCATTGCAAAAGAAAAGAGAAGCAAAGCTTTTAAGCAAGAGCAAAAGAGGAATAGCATCGCAAGATTCGCATAGCATACTTGATCATCTTGGATCACTTGAGCGAGTAACACGTGCCGCATACACATATAGCAAGTCAGGAATAGGAAGACGACATGTTTGGTTCATTTTAGGGTGTGCACAAGTGCGTATCATGCCCATTGGAGCAATTGTGCTACCGTCTCTCTAGTGTTATGCAACAAGAGCATTTTCCATCGATTCCACATTTTGGCTCATCCTTGGTTGCATGACCCCGATTTTCTTCCGTGTTTGTGTTTCCGTGTATACTTATTGCTATTGATCTACATTGTCTCATTTGCGAATTTTACGAATCTCTTTCAACTTTATTGAATCTCATCTTTCGGATTGCTTGAAATTTGTGCCACTATCCTAACCAAGCTACTCCATAAGTGTGTAGGTGTGAGAAGGATGATTTTCGGTACCAATTCTACTATTTCCATACTTGAACATTGAGTGATCTTGATCCACTTTCAACTTTTGGAACGGTAATTGGTATTGTCTTCTCACTCTTCCACTTATATCTACTTGAGTGTTGTTATGGATAGGTCAAGCATCCACAACCTGGCATTTGAGGAGCAAGAATACGACGAAACCGACTTCGTCACCAAGATGCACTTCTTCAACGCACTAAAAGCGATGCGCCAATCGGATGACGCTTTGAACGACCGCATCGAGCACCTCGCCACCGACGTTCGCGAATCTGAAGTGCAAAGAAGGGAATACCTCGACAACAAGCTCTCAAGTCAAATAGAGGAAATTCGCGCCTTGATGGTCCAACGTGCCTCTTCCACATCTACATCGTCAAGGAGGCGCAACTCAAGCTGTCACTCATCGAAGTACTCTTCCGGCGAGAGCCCACATCGAGCTCGTGCTCATCACCGTGATGAGCACTCCGGTCCAAGTTCACACCAAGGCCGCCAACGTCAAGCTTTGGACAATCCCTTCCATGGCAATGGGCTACAAGATCGTCTTCGCGAGCGTGATGGGCGTCACCAACAAGAACAAGAGCGCCAACAACAACGCCATGAAGAGGAACTACGTCAAGATGAAGAACAAGCGCTTGAAGCACAACGTGCACTCAGTGATGCTACTCGCACGTTGGAGGAACGAAACCGTCAAGCACATCTTGAGCAAGAAGCACTTCGCCAAGAACGACAAGACGCACTTCGTCGACAACGACAAGAGGAAGCCAATTACCAAGAGGAGCACCAAGAAAGGCGCAACCGAGTGCGTCCACCTCGTCGCCGTCCTCAAGATCATCGCGACGAACCTGACCATGAAAACGAGCAAGGACAAGTTCAACGTCAACAAGCTCAAGGCAATGACAATGAGGATCCACATCCAAGACAAGGATTTCAGAATCACCACCACAATGATGAACAACGGTTTGGCAAGCTCAAGTTCACAATGCCTAAGTTTTCCGGAAGCAATGATCCCGAAGACTACTTGTCATGGGCCCTCAAGGTTGACAAGATCTATTGCCTACACAACTATGATGAGGAGAAGAAGATCGCCATGGCTTCACTTGAGTTCCAAGACTATGTCCTTATTTGGTGGGAACAAGTGATTTAGCGGAGAAGAGAAAGAAGCGAGCCACCTGTCAACACTTGGGCCCAAATGAAGGATCTCATGCGAGCTCGTTTTGTGCCTACTCACTACAACCGGGATCTCTTCAAGAAACTACAACAACTCAAGCAAGGAACCAAGTCGGTAGAAGAGTACTACCAAGATATGGAAATCGCTATGATCCGAGCCAATGTCAAGGAAGATGACGAGCAAACTATGGCACGCTTCTTGAATGGCCTCAACTACCAAGTCAAGAAAATTGTCGACTTCCAACCATACTCCAACCTTCTCGAAATTGTGCATCAAGCAACCAAGGCGGAACGGCAAGTGCAAGATGACTACAAATACTCCAAGTTCTCTTCCAAGACCTATGGTTCAAGTACTCCAGCTACTACAACAACGACACCTTCAACTACGAAATCTACAACACCTACCGGCGACTAGTCAAGCTACAAGGACAAGACGACTTCGTCAAGCTGACCATCATCAAGCACCTACAAGCCGAGAGCTTCATCCTCTACTCCAACACCGGATGCTACCGCCAAGACAAGCTCCATCAAGTGTTTCACATGCCAAGGCCGAGGCCACAAGACCTTCGAATGCCCAACCAAACGCAACATGATTCTCCTCAACGATGGCACCTATGACTCTATGAGTGACGACGAGATGCAAGCTTTGGAGCAAGTGGCCATACACCGCCAAGTGAATGAAGATGAAGATTCGCAAATCTTTTGCGGCAACGATTCAAGCCCCACTCTCTTTGTCTCCAAAGTTTTGATGCTCCAACAACAACACGACGAGGACCAACGTTGGCACTTCTTCCAGACCAAGGCGGGCATCCAAGGAAAATCCGTCAAGGTCATTATTGACGGCGGGAGTTGCCACAACTTGGCAAGCGAGGACCTTTGTAACAAGCTACAATTGTTCAAGAAAATGCACCCTCGCCCCTACAAGGTCCAATGGTTAAGTGACTCCGGAACCCTCCAAGTTGATCATACCGTGGAAGTTTCCTTCAATATAGGCGCTTATGAAGACACTTTGGAGTGTGATGTGGTTCCAATGTCCGTTTGCCACCTCCTACTTGGTAGACCATGGCAATTCGACCGTGGAATCACACACTACGGTCGGACAAATCAATATAGCTTCAAGATGAAGAGCAAGCAATATGTCCTTCGACCAATGACTCCAAGTCAAGTCATCGCCGACAAACAAGCTTCATCTCATCGTGGAGATAAAAGTGAGATAGTGATCCACCTCAAAGAGAGTGAGTACCAAAAGCCAAAAATGAGCGACTCCACAATGAGGGGCATGAGAGATATAGTTCTTTTAGCCACCAAAAGAGATTTGAGGGATGTGAGTGAGAGCCCATCGACCGTTCTTCACTATGTACTTGTGTGCAAAGATGACGTCGTTCAGACTAACCCTTCACAAAATCTTCCTCTTGTGTTATCCAATTATTGCAGGAATTCCAAGATGTTTTCCCCGATGAGCTACCTCCGGGACTACCACCAAAACGAGGGATGCAACACCGCATCGACCTCATCCCCGGAGCACCGCTTCCTAACAAGGGTCCCTACCGCGTCAACCCCGAAGAAACAAAGGAAATACAAAGGCAAGTCCAAAAACTCCTAGATAAAGGGCTTGTACGTGAGAGTTTGAGTCCTTGTGCGGTCCCGGTGATACTAGTGCCTGATACGTCCATTTTGCATCATGCTTTTATATCTATATTTATTGCATTATGGGCTGTTAATACACATTATGGTACAATACTTATGCCTTTTCTCTCTTATTTTACAAGGTTTACATGAAGAGGGAGAATGCCGGCAGCTGGAATTCCGGACTGGAAAAGGACCAAATCTGATATACCTATTCTGCACAACTCCAAAAGTCTTGAAAATCTACGGAGAATTATTTTGGAATATATAAAAAATACTGGGTGAAGAAAATACCAGAGGGGACCCACCAGGCAGCCACATGCCTAGAGGGCGCGCCCTACCCCCCAGGGCGCGCCCTAGTGGCTTATGGACCCCCTGGCAGGTCTCCGGTGCCCATCTTCTGCTATATGGAGGGTTTTGACCTGAAAAAAATCAGAAGGGAGCTTTGGGGACGAAGCGCCGCCGTCTCGAGGTGGAACCTGGGCAGAACCAATCTAGGGCTCCGGCGGAGCTGTTCTGCCGGGGAAACTTCCCTCCCGAAGGGGGAAATCGAAGCCATCGTCATCACCAACGATCCTCTCATCGAGAGGGAGTCAATCTCCATCAACATCTTCATCAGCACCATCTCCTCTCCAAACCCTAGTTCATCTCTTGTATTCGATCTTTGTCTCAAAACCTAAGATTGGTACCTGTGGATTGCTAGTAGTGTTGATTACTCCTCGTAGTTGATGCTAGTTGGTTTACTTGGTGGAAGATCATATGTTGAGATCCTTAATGATAATTAATACTCCTCTGATCATGAACATTAATATGCTTTGTGAGTAGTTACGTTTGTTCCTGAGGACATGGGATAAGTTTTGTTATAAGTAATCATGTGAATTTGGTATTCGTTCGATATTTTGATGAAATGTATGTTGTCTCTCCTCTAGTGGTGTTATGTGAACGTCGACTACATGACACTTCACCATTGTTTGGGCCTAGAGGAAGGCATTGGGAAGTAATAAGTAGATGATGGGTTGCTAGAGTGACAGAAGCTTAAACCCTAGTTTATGCGTTGCTTCGTAAGGGGCTGATTTGGATCCACATGTTTCATGCTATGGTTAGATTTATCTTAATTCTTCTTTCGTAGTTGCGGATGCTTGCGAGAGGGGTTAATCATAAGTGGGAGCCTTGTCCAAGTAAGGGCAGCACCCAAGCACCGGTCCACCCACATATCAAATTATCAAAGTAACGAACGCGAATCATATGAGCATGATGAAAACTAGCTTGACAGAAATTCCCACATGTCCTCGGGAGCGCTTTGAATATAAGAGTTTATCCAGGCTTGTCCTTTGCTATAAAAAGGATTGGGCCGCCTTGCTGCACCTTTGTTACACTTGTTACTTGCTATCCGTTACGAATTATCTTATCACAAAACTATCTGTTACCGATAATTTCAGGGCTTGCAGAGAATACCTTACTGAGAACCGCTTGTCATTTCCTTCTGCTCCTCGTTGGGTTCGACACTCTTACTTATCGAAAGGACTACGATTGATCCCCTATACTTGTGGGTCATCAAGACTCTTTTCTGGCGCCATTGCCGGGGAGTGAAGCGCCTTTGGTGAGTGGAACTTGGTAAGGAAAAATTTATATAGTGTGCTGAAATTTACTGTCACTTGTTACAATGGAAAATAATCCTTTGAGGGGCTTGTTCGGGGTATCTTCACCTCGACCAGAAGCACAAAGAGTTGCTCCTCAACCTGCTGCACCTACTGAGAAACTGCTAGCTAATCCTTATGCAGGAGATGGAACACTACGTCCCGATTTGCATCTCATCTATGTGGATGAAGTTTGTGGATTATTTAAGCTTGCAGGTTTGCCCGAGGATGATGTCAAGAAGAAGGTCTTTCCTTTATCTTTGAAGGAGAAGGCATTGACATGGTATAGGCTATGTGATGATATTGGATCATGGAACTACAACCGATTGAAAATGGAATTTCATCAGAAGTTTTATCCTATGCATCTGGTTCGTCGTGATCGGAATTATATTTAGATTTTTTGGCCTCGTGAAGGAGAAAGAATCGCTCAAGGTTGGGGGAGGCTTAAGTCAATGTTATATTCATGCCCCAATCATGAGCTCCCAAGAGAAATTATTATTCAGAATTTTTATGCTCGGCTTTCTCGTAATAATCAATCCATGCTCGATACTTCTTGTGCTGGTTCCTTTATGAAGAAAGATATTGAATTCAAATGGGCTTTATTGGAAAGAATTAAACGCAACTCTGAAGATTGGGAACTCGACGAAGGTAATGAGTCAGGTATAAACCTTAAGTTTGATTGTGTTAAATCCTTTATAGACGCCGATGCTTTTCGTGAATTTAGCACTAAATATGGACTTGACTCTGAGATAGTAGCTTCTTTCTGTGAATCTTTTGCTGCTCATGTTGATCTCCCTAAGGAGAAGTGGTTTAAATATCATCCTCCCATTGAAGTGAAAGTAGTTGAACCTATTAAAGTTGAAGAAAAAACCATTACTTATAATGTTGATCCTGTTGTTCCTACCGCTTATATTGAGAAACCACCTTTCCCTGTTAGGATAAAGGAACATGCTAAAGCTTCAACTGTGGTTCGTAAGAGTTGTACTAGAACACCTACGCCCCCTGAACAAATTAAAGTTGAACCTAGTATTGCTATGGTTAATGATCTCTTGGCTGATAATATTGATGGGCATGTTATTCATTTCTGTGATGAAGCTGCTAGAATTACTAGACTTGATGCTAAAGATAAACATAGACCTGTAGTTGGCATGCCTGTTGTTTCTGTTAAAATAGGAGATCATTGTTATCATGGCTTATGTGATGTGGGTGCTAGTGTGAGTGCAATTCCCTTCACCTTATATCAAGAAATTATGAATGATATTGCACCAGCTGAATTAGAGGAAATTGATGTTACCATTAAGCTGGCTAATAGAGATACTATTGCACCAATTGGGATTGTTAGAGATGTTGAAGTCTTGTGTGGGAAAATAAAATATCCCACTGATTTTCTTGTTCTTGGTTCCCCACAAGATGATTTTTGTCCCATTATATTTGGTAGACCCTTCTTGAATACTGTTAATGCTATGATTGATTGTGAGAAAGAAACTGTTATTGTAAGTTTGGGGATGTGTCTCATGAGTTCAATTGCTCTAAATTTCGTAGACAACCCCATGATAAAGAATTGCCTAGTAAAGATGAAATTATTGGTCTTGCTTCTATTGATGTGCCTCCTACTGATCCTTTAGAACAATATTTGCTAGACCATGAAAACGATATGTATTTGAATGAAAGGAATGAAATAGATAGGATTTTCTTTGATCAGCAACCTATTTTGAAACACAATTTACCTGTTGAAATACTTGGGGATCCTCCTCCACCCAAGGGTGATCCCGTGTTTGAGCTTAAACAATTACCTGATACTTTGAAATATGCTTATCTTGATGAAAAGGAGATATATCCTGTTATTATTAGTGCTAACCTTTCAGAGCATGAAGAAAAGAGATTATTGAAAACTCTAAGGAAGCACCGTGCTGCTATTGGATACACTCTTGATGATCTTAAGGGCATTAGTCCCACTCTATGTCAGCATAAAATTAATATGGAGCCTGATGCTAAACCGGTTGTTGATCACCAACAACGGTTGAATCCTAAAATGAAAGAAGTGGTAAGAAATGAAATACTAAAGCTTCTGGAGGCAGGTATAATTTATCCTATTGCTGATAGTAGATGGGTTAGCCCCGTTCATTGTGTTCCTAAGAAAGGGGGTATTACCGTTGTTCCTAGTGATAAAAATGAATTGATCTCGCAAAGAATTGTTACAGTATATAGAATGGTAATTGATTTTAGGAAATTAAATAAAGCTACTAGGAAAGATCATTACCCTCTACCTTTTATTGATCAAATGCTAGAAAGACTATCCAAACACACACATTTTTGCTTTCTAGATGGTTATTCTGTTTCTCTCAAATACCCGTCTCAAAAGAGGATCAAGAAAAGACCACTTTTACTTGTCCTTTCGGTACCTTTACTTATAGACGTATGCCTTTTGGTTTATGCAATGCACCTGCTACCTTTCAAAGATGTATGATGGCTATATTCTCTGACTTTTGTGAAAAGATTGTTGAGGTTTTCATGGATGATTTCTCCGTTTACGGAACTTCTTTTGATGATTGCTTGAGCAACCTTGATCGAGTTTTGCAGAGATGTGAAGAAACTAATCTTGTCTTGAATTGGGATAAGTGCCACTTTATGGTTAATGAGGGCATTGTCTTGGGGCACAAAATCTTCGAAAGAGGTATTGAAGTTGATAAAGCTAAAGTTGATGCTATTGAAAAAATGCCGTGTCCTACGGATATCTGAGGTATAAGAAGTTTCCTTGGTCATGATGGTTTCTATAGAAGGTTTATTAAAGATTTCTCTAAGATTTCTAGGCCTCTCACTAATCTTTTGCAAAAATATGTTAAATTCGTTTTTGATCATGATTGTGTAGAAGCATTTGAAATTCTTAAGAATGCCTTGATTTCCGCACCTGTTGTCCAACCACTTGATTGGAACCTACTGATGAGGACCATCCTAGGCAAGTAAGATTGTATAGTTGCAACCAAACAGTAAGCTTCATTTATAAACATCATGACAAGGCGAGAAGCACGTTTCATATTGAAATGCAACAACATCAATTTGAGAAATCCATCATGACGAGCATTCATGGAACGCACATACTATTGTGCCATGTTGACGAACAGGTGAACGCATATACTTTGGGTTCCATATTATTTGTTTTAAGGGTGGCCGAGCTGCTACTATCATTACTATTATGCAGGCATGTGGATGATGATCTACACAAACCAAAGGTGAAGATGAGAAGGAACTCAGGAGCCCAGCTATTGTTCACATTGAATATTGTTGGTCAATATCCATGCTTCGCTCAAGAGGGACAAGAGTCGAGGACGACTCCTTTTGAAGAGGGGGAGGATGATGAGGACATCCCAGGTTCATCTCGTTTGTCATTTTCTCCTCATCATAAATCTCAGCTATCAAATGAAGCTTCTACAAAGAAGACCTATTTGAGTCCCATGACAAGGAGTCGTGCGAAACAAATAGAACAAGAGGTGAACGCGCTCCTAACTGATCATAATTCAACTATCCATGAGAACTTTATACTGCCTAAATCTTCTGCGCTGATTTTACTCAGGTACAATGTTTAGGACAACCAACAACTTTCAGCACATGAAGAAATAAGTTCAGCTCATGAAGAAACAAGTTCTGAAGCCCATACAACAAGTTTGAAGAGAACAAGTTTCAACTCTGATGTAAACCATGTTTGGGGACAAGGGCAACATGTTACACCTCAAGGAAGAATAGCAAGCCATCTCAACATCCTATTGTTGCTTGCACAGTTCTAGAATTCGTCCTAGAACTTGCTGCATCATGCAACACAAATATATGAGCATCCAGCATGTGTGGGAGTACAAAATGGACAGCATATGAAGTCTACTTTCAGGAAAATCAAACGGTTCATCATTTGGAGTCCTGAGTCAAAGGATATGAGAGTTCCAATGCAAGCTGTCCAGAGCATTAATTGCTGCGCGAGGCTCCATGTGTTTGCTCCCTTGACCAGTTGGTTACCACGAATTTGAGCCTCTCTTTTGGACTGGTTTCACACCTAAACTAGGAGGGCTGTTCCTAGTATAAATACCCCTTCCCCCACTTCAGCCACAACTCTTTGGCAATTGGATTTCAGCATAGGTTAGCTAAGTGCAACCAGAATCTTGTTTGAGAGTTCACTTCCTCAGCTCTTGTAATCTTGCCTTGTGAGAGGGTAAACTCACTTTGTGATTTTACAACAGCAGCCGTTGAGGCGACGACCAGTTCGTGCTTCCAACTTCGTGCGTGGTTGCGTGGATTGGAATCCTAAGAGTGTGGTTGGGCGAATACTTGTTGCTGGTTGTTGCATATGTAGTAGCTAGCTTCGGTCTCATCAGGTTGCACTAGTTATCCTTTACCCGACAGCGTTGTTGGCTGGGATCGAGGGTTTCCTTCGTACCCTTCAGGTGGCGTTGATTCGTTCCTCAAGCAGATCCTCCGTGAAGATCGGGCAACCCCGTATCATCTTGGTATCAGAGCTTCGGTTGACACGGTAGGATCTTGTATCCCTAATTTAGTTCGTGTTCTTGTTCATCCTAAAGTTCAGAAAATGGCCCCACAAAAAAAATATACCTTTACCAAGCCCTTTGCAGCCTTTAATCTGTCATTTGGTGAGTTTTATCAAGTTCTTGTCCACTAGATCTTTTGTTTTTAGTTGCTGAGTTTCCCCCATCCATTCTTGTGTGTTTGTGTTTGTTTTCGTCCACAGATTTCAGATCTGCATCCTCCACCAAATCTTGTGTATCTTTGTCATCCGGAGTCCGTTTTGGGTGTTTTTGTGCATTTTGGAAAGCCCACACCGTGTACTTTCCATCCATCCGTGTTAGATCTGATTCCCATCGTGTTTTCCACCCAGAAAAATCAGATCAGTTTGTGTGTGTTTTCTGCCAAAGTTTCAGCTGCATGTTCTTGTTGTTTGAGCTCATCCATTGTAATTTTCGTGGATCCCCCAAAGTGTGTGTTCAGATCCAAGTCCCTTGTTGAAGTTTGTCAAAAAAAAAGCAAAAAAAAAAAGAGGCAAAAAAAAGAAGAGATCTGCCCAAAGAAAGTGTGTGCAAGAAGCAAAAGAGAGAAATTTGGGACTGTTCTTCCATTATATCTTGAGAAATCCTTGTTTGTATTGTGAGCTGAAACTTGTCAAGTGTGCAACATCTTCAATCCTTGCTTTCTAGCAAATCTGATTCCTTGGTATGAGTTGCATGTACCTCACTTATATCTCATTCAGCAACTAAAGGCATTAGAATCTTGTGTGGATGATTACTTGGTTCAACAATATCTAGATTGCAAATTAGTGCATCTTTTGCTACATACATATCCCACCCAAGCTCCACCAAACAGCCCCCGCATGTGCAACCCTAGAATTGTATTCGCTTGATTCATCACTCCTTGTATACCAACCACCGGCACCACGGTTGAGCACGATTCTGCTCTCACTTGGAAGTTACATGAGCTTCGGTTGGTAAGTGAGGTGAGCATGAGTTGTTACCCACATATATGTTTCTAGTACTATAGGGCTTTTGCAAAACTAACCATGGCAGGTCGTGAGTACGTGGAACTTCCTAGTACCTTGAATGGGTACAATTCATGGAGTTGGAGTTGAAGAAATTTTCAGAAACAAAACAAGTGCTTCGAGCAACCATGTAGTTTGAAGAGTATGCTTGTAAGTGGTGGAAGCACCACCGCAAAAGGAGGTTTGTAAGAACATGGGTCGAGTTGAAGGAGATCATGAGGAAGGAGTTTGTACCAACAAGATATGAAGACTATTTGTTTCATCACATGAAGAGCATTAAGCAAGGTCTCAGATCTGTCCAAGCTTTTTATGATGAGCTGAAAGTAGCATTGTATCATGCCAATGTTGTGGATAAATCTGCAGCAAGGGCATATTTTAAAAGTCGTCTTAATCGTGATGTGGCTGCGACAGTTCGTTTGAAATATGACGGCAGTATGCAGGACCTTGTGACTTTTGCCATAGATGAAGAAAGGAGAATTCAGAAAGAATGTGCACGTCCACTCACCTTGGGTATTCGGTCCCCTTCAGGAATCAGTCGTGTGAAGAGGCCAAGCAATGCAAAAAACAAGATGGAGCAAAGGTTGTTTACAACAAGAAACCAGATTTGTGATGAGAAAAAGGTTCTTGCAACACGAGAAAAGAGCCTCACAATTGGTCAAAATTCTGTAGCAACAAATACACATCAAATCCCAAGTGAGAATGAGAGCCACATAGCCAAAATATGTGAGAGTGATATTATAAAAATTGAGCTGTGTGACTCCACTAAAAGTGAGATTGAGAGCCCCACCACAAAGGAGAGTTCGAGAGATACACCAAAGGAAATGAGAGTATTAGTTGATACAAAATATGAGGATTCTGAAACTAACATAACTCTTTCTATTCCTTGCATTATTCCTTGCAATGTACAGGTTTGCTTTCAGGAAGTGGAATCCAGTGCTGTTACACTTTCCCACATCATGGAGGAACAAGAAGAGAAGCAAACCAGAGTTGATAATTCATCATGTGCTCATGAGGAACGATGGCTTGTTCAAGAAGAGAAAGATGGTATTGAAGTAAGATTACAACAATAACTTGAGAATGATTGTAAGTATAACCGTACTGCAACGATGCCTTCTATGATTGCTTGTTCTACTATGCCTGAACCATTGGATCACATGATTGCCTATCATTTTGATAATGTGAAATTAGTAAGGCCTGACAAAATGCATGATAAAATATCTCATGTTCATGCTTTATATTGTGCCACGCTTGCTAAAACTATTGAATCGAGTTATCCTGTCATGAACATTTCTGAAATCACACATTTGTACTCTCTCTATAAAACCTACACCTACTGTTTTAAGTTTAATTTGATTGGAGAATATGGTGTTGGCGGGAAGTTTGTTGTGGACAAAATATGCATTGCTTGCAATAGATTTGCAGAACTGAAGGATAATCATTTGGACAACCATTCTTATGTGAAAATGAAACTGTATGTTTGTGGTGAATGTGTCACTTATTTGTTGGTCCTCATATGTTCACATTTTGCATGCACTAAAGTTACAACAAAAAGAGTTGATCAATGGAAGATACTAAAACTTTGTTCACCACAATTGCAAGGGTCTACTATGCAAAAATCTGAACTATCATATGAGAAATTCTTGCTGGCCAAATATGTTGAGTCACACATACATACTTCTAATTTTGGCTTTGAAATGATCACAACATGCTTTTCTAGGAGTAGGAATGATGTGAATGATTCTGCTATGTCCCTAACTTATATTTGCAAAATAAGCAACAATTTTTACAAACCCAGAACTTACGTTGACCCATTGAGAAATATGGTTTTCTGCTATAAATATTACTTTTCTGAAATTTGGAATGCGCAAAATCTTGGTAACAACAAAATGTGTGACGTCTTCATATACCATGCATACACGTTGTTTGTTTCTTTTAAAGGTGCTACAGGTTATCAAAAACCGAGGACGGTTTTTCTTGAAGGAAGGGAGGATGATGAGGACCATCCTAGGCAAGTAAGATTGTATAGTTGCAACCAAACAGTAAGCTTCATTTATAAACATCATGACAAGGCGAGAAGCACGTTTCATATTGAAATGCAACAAATTCAATTTGAGAAATCCATCATGACGAGCATTCATGGAACGCACATACTATTGTGCCATGTTGACGAACAGGTGAACGCATATACTTTGGGTTCCATATTATTTGTTTTAAGGGTGGCCGAGCTGCTACTATCATTACTATTATGCAGGCATGTGGATGATGATCTACACAAACCAAAGGTGAAGATGAGAAGGAACTCAGGAGCCCAGCTATTGTTCACATTGAATATTGTTGGTCAATATCCATGCTTCGCTCAAGAGGGACAAGAGTCGAGGACGACTCCTTTTGAAGAGGGGGAGGATGATGAGGACATCCCAGGTTCATCTCGTTTGTCATTTTTTCCTCATCATAAATCTCAGCTATCAAATGAAGCTTCTACAAAGAAGACCTATTTGAGTCCCATGACAAGGAGTCGTGCGAAACAAATAGAACAAGAGGTGAACGCGCTCCTAACTGATCATAATTCAACTATCCATGAGAACTTTATACTGCCTAAATCTTCTGCGCTGATTTTACTCAGGTACAATGTTTAGGACAACCAACAACTTTCAGCACATGAAGAAATAAGTTCAGCTCATGAAGAAACAAGTTCTGAAGCCCATACAACAAGTTTGAAGAGAACAAGTTTCAACTCTGATGTAAACCATGTTTGGGGACAAGGGCAACATGTTACACCTCAAGGAAGAATAGCAAGCCATCTCAACATCCTATTGTTGCTTGCACAGTTCTAGAATTCGTCCTAGAACTTGCTGCATCATGCAACACAAATATATGAGCATCCAGCATGTGCAGGAGTACAAAATGGACAGCATATGAAGTCTACTTTCAGGAAAATCAAACGGTGCATCATTTGGAGTCCTGAGTCAAAGGATATGAGAGTTCCAATGCAAGCTGTCCAGAGCATTAATTGCTGCGCGAGGCTCCATGTGTTTGCTCCCTTGACCAGTTGGTTACCACGAATTTGAGCCTCTCTTTTGGACTGGTTTCACACCTAAACTAGGAGGGCTGTTCCTAGTATAAATACCCCTTCCCCCACTTCAGCCACAACTCTTTGGCAATTGGATTTCAGCATAGGTTAGCTAAGTGCAACCAGAATCTTGTTTGAGAGTTCTCTTCCTCCTTAGCTCTTGTAATCTTGCCTTGTGAGAGGGTAAACTCACTTTGTGATTTTACAACAGCAGCCGTTGAGGCGGCGACCAGTTCGTGCTTTCAACTTCGTGCGTGGTTGCGTGGATTGGAATTGGGCGAATACTTGTTGCTGGTTGTTGCATATGCAGTAGCTAGCTTCGGTCTCGTCAGGTTGCACTAGTTATCCTTTACCCGACAGCGTTGTTGATGAGGACATGACTACCTTGGATACGACAAAAAATATTGCATGCATGCATATTTGTGAGGTGATTTCTTATAAGAGTTATGCAATAATTTATTTATGTTATCCAAAACAAAAATACTTCACCTATTTTTATTTTATGCCTAAATGCAGGATGGACGAACACTTGTATGAACCACGTGTGATGACAAAAGAAGAGGAAATGGTTGGGTGCTATTCAAGAGGTTCTCTCATGTCAAAGGAAACAATTAGGTGCTATTCAAAAGTTCTCTCACGTCACTTTTTGGCCAAGAGAAGATAGAGTCCAAGTCTCTCACGTTCTGGACTCAGATTCGGACTGCACAGACATACCTGTACCAAAGCGGCAATAACGTTTTCATCCGGACTCCGAATTGGGTGATTCTTTTTTTGCTGAAAAGTAGATTTTATCTGCTTTCCGTACCAAATGGAATCACCTTCAAATTCGTCCGTAGCGTGGAGATATTGACGAAACAATATGACGTTGCACCAGAATCCGAATCAAACTACAAGTCCAAAGGTGTTGCATCACCTCCACTTGGGCCCATAGGCCTTGTACGACCTAGGATTAGTTTTAGGCTGCCTTGGGACGTCCTCCCACCTCCTTGGCCGCCACCCCTTGCTCCTATATAAGTAGATCAATCTAGTAGCTTTTCCTTTGGGTTTTGTTTAGATTACAAGTTCGCCATAGCTGCAACTTCGCGTCCTTCGTTTGTGTTCCACGACCAGACCAAGACGTCACAGAACCCCACTTCATCAATAAAGCTTTCCTCTTTTATACGCAATATCCAGATTGCAATCTTAGTTTCCGTTGCCTCTATCAAGTGGTATCAGTTTTCAGGTTGCTCGGTGAGAATTTCCCGTTATCCCTAGATTAGATTTATTTTTCTTACCTATTACCCAAGAAAAAGCCATACAAAAAAAAAGTTAGATCTATTCATCCTTTGTCCAAGCCAGTCTGAGCCTTTGCAATTTTCTTTTCAGTGCTTGCATAGTTGAATTATCGGTTGCATCGTCGTGTCGAGTTGCTGGTCTTAGCATCTAGTGCCTTAGAGTTTCGAGTTCTGTCCACAGATTGTCACGCCGCTGCCGCACCATCTTCATCGCTGCTGCCATATACCACCAGCACACAGCCGTCATCCCTTCCGTTGTTGCCCACATCAATTTCCACCGCCTGTTTCGGTCATTGTCATTATCATACTTGAGGTCGTTCACATCTACGCTTGATCCAATCTGCATCTTATCTGATTTTGTTGAAAAAAAAAGTGAGAGAGAAAAAAAAAGTGAGAGAGAGAGAAAAAAAAAGACAAAAAAAAAGTCAGTGAAAAAAAAGAGAGAAGAGAAAAAAAAACACAAATTTCGGATCTATCTAGACTCAATCTCGTATCTGAATTCGGATTGAAATCTGTTTTGCGCAGTGTTCAGTAAAACAGGCGTATCTTCCTCATACGAACTCCGTTTTGGTTCCACGAGTATTCAAATTCGAGCTATCGACGAGCCGCATCTGAATAGTTCATCAAGCTTGTTCATTATTGTCACCTCCAAATCGGCTTCTAAATAGGACTTTTTGCCCTCTGAAGGTCGTGAACACAGTTTGTCATTATTTTTCAGGTTCGTTTCTGAATTATTTGACTCCTCATACGAACTCGGAATTGAGTGATTCTTTTTGCATACGAAAGCTTGAGTCAGTAGCATTCTTGAGAAAAAATATCAGAAATTTGACATATTATCTTTCATAGGAAAGTTGTAGAGAGAGTTTCGGTATATCCTGCTTGGCGGTCATTTATCATCATTGTCTTTACTGCCATTGTGATCTTCACTTATATCTTGCTGTCCAGAGCTAATTCCTATCATCCGTTGCTGCTATTTGTCCTACGCCGTGACTTCATTAGTGTTCTAGGCTCGCGTCTCTAGTACGGTCTAGCCTAGGACCAGCACAGTACCGTCGTTGAGCGTTTATTCAACATTGCATCTCTGAATTGATTATTGCTAATCTTTTGCTACCATATATTAAGCCTTCCAAGCTCCATATATTTCTACACCGTGTATGCATACGTTCACCTGGTAATCGCTTTACTCAATCTTCGGAGATATTGACACCATCGGTTGCCGGTCACCACCTGCTGCATGGTAAGAATTTGTAAGACATTGATATTTGCTTTACTGTGAGCGTCTTACCACCACATTCCAGTAGTTCATAGGAACAATATTCTTGGATTTTATTTCTTGTTTCTACTAATCATGACAGGATCCAGAGTTGTCAGTTTGTGGGCTTCGTCAATCGTGGGAGACGTGCCACCACCTAAGCAAATACCACAACCGTCACGAGAAGTGCAAAGACATTCCAATACACATGATCAGGTTAATGTTTCTATACCACCATTTAATGGCCGTTTTAGACCTGCTTTATATATTGAATGGGAGTTCGAAATAAATGATATATTTGCTTCTCATAATTTTGCTGAACATAAAAAAGTTAAGGTCGCGATTGATTCATTCACTGGTTATGCTTCAGTTTGGTGGAGTGAATATTGTCGTTTACACCCTGATTATATACATATTACTTGCGATGATTTAAAACTTGCCATGAGACACACATTCGTTCCTACTTATTACACTCGTGACATGATTAAAAAGTTCAAAAATTTAAAACAAGGTAGTGACACCGTAGCGAAATATTATGACGATTTACAAATGACCTTGTTGCATTCCTCATTAGAAGAAAGTGAAGAAGATTTTATGGATAGATTTTGGGGAGGATTAAACCGTGATATTCAGGAGATACTAATTCATGAAAAGTGTTATTCTATGCATCGTTTGTTTTGTCTTGCTTGCAAAGCTGAACAGGTAATAAAACAACGTGTTGCCCACAAGGAGAACGAGCGCAAGGTGCACATTCCAAGAGTTGATACGGTTGTTCCTTTAACTACTAGGCATAGTATGACAACCACATCAATTGTTGTGAGGGCTACATCACCTTCACCATGTGACACGTCACCACCGAGAGTGCCTACATCATGTGAGTTGATCATAAGAGGTAATGACAAAGGTACTGATCTTCCACCTCCACATGAGTATGATGAATGCCTTGTCAATTCCAATGTACCATGTGATGAGCTACCCATTACTTTGATCACACCACCTATTTTAGAGGAATATGTTCATGATTTGACTTTGCCATGTGATCAAATATCAACAATTTTGAGTGCACATATTGAATTAACTGTTAATGAGAAAGAACCATGTGAATCAAGAAATAAATCAAATTTGGATCAAATATGTTTGAAAATAATTTTGCCATTGTTTAATCATTTTGATATGACCTCCAATTTTGGTGATGATTCTGTGCCAAATGACATGTTGCATATTTGCTTATTTAAGCATGTTGTAGCATCAAAATTTGGAATAATTCAAGTTTATTTACCAATGTTGGGATGGTTTAATGATGAACATTGTCAATCTTTTGATATGAATAAGGACTTCACTTATATATGCAAACCGAGTTGCAATATTTTAATGCCTTCTACTTCTTGTGATAATATTTTGGCTTTATATTTCATGACATTTGAAGTGTGCTCTTGTATAAATGTGTCACATGTGCCACAACTGAGATCCAGAAAAATAGATGACATATACATATACAACATGTACACCTTGTCTCTTTTGTTAGCCATATTTTAGACTAAGCAACGCCGAGGACGGCTTTGTTTTCAAGAAAGGGAGGATGATGAGGACATGACTACCTTGGATACGACCAAAAATATTGCATACATGCATATTTGTGAGGTGATTTCTTATAAGAGTTATGCAATAATTTATTTATGTTATCCGAAACAAAAATACTTCACCTATTTTTATTTTATGCCTAAATGCAGGATGGACGAACACTTGTATGAACCACGTGTGATGACAAAAGAAGAGGAAATGGTTGGGTGCTATTCAAGAGGTCCTCTCATGTCAAAGGAAACAATTAGGTGCTATTCAACAAGTTCTCTCACGTCACTTTTTGGCCAAGAGAAGATAGAGTCCAAGTCTCTCACGTTCTGGACTCAGATTCGGACTGCACAGACATACCTGTACCAAAACGGCAATAACTTTTTCATCCGGACTCCGAATTGGGTGATTCTTTTTTTGCTGAAAAGTAGATTTTATCTGCTTTCCGTACCAATTGGAATCATCTTCAAATTCGTCCGTAGCGTGGAGATATTGACGAAACAATATGACGTTGCACCAGAATCCGAATGAAACTACAAGTCCAAAGGTGTTGCATCACCTCCACTTGGGCCCATAGGCCTTGTACGACCTAGGGTTAGTTTTAGGCTGCCTTGGGACGTCCTCCCACCTCCTTGGCCGCCACCCGTTGCTCCTATATAAGTAGATCAATCTAGTAGCTTTTCCTTTGGGTTTTGTTTAGATTACAAGTTCGCCATAGCTGCAACTTCGCGTCCTTCGTTTGGGTTCCACGACCAGACCAAGACGTCACAGAACCCCACTTCATCAATAAAGCTTTCCTCTTTTATACGCAATATCCAGATTGCAATCTTAGTTTCCGTTGCCTCTATCAAGTGGTATCAGTGTTCAGGTTGCTCGGTGAGAATTTCCCGTTATCCCTAGATTAGATTTATTTTTCTTACCTATTACCCAAGAAAAAGCCATACAAAAAAAAAGTTAGATCTATTCATCCTTTGTCCAAGCCAGTCTAAGCCTTTGCAATTTTCTTTTCAGTGCTTGCATAGTTGAATTATCGGTTGCATCGTCGTGTCGAGTTGCTGGTCTAGACAGTGCTCAAAGAAACTATGCTACCACTGAAAAGGAATTTTTAGCGGTTGTGTTTGCTTGTGATAAGTTCAGACCTTATATTGTTGATTCCAAAGTAACTGTTGACATCGATCATGCTGCTATTAAGTACCTTATGGAAAAGAAAGATGCTAAACCTAGACTTATTAGATGGGTTCTTCTGCTACAAGAATTTGATTTGCATATTATTGATAGAAAGGGTGCCGATAACCCCGTAGCTGATAACTTGTCTAGATTAGAGAATGTTCTTGATGACCCACTACCTATTGATGATAGCTTTCCTGATGAACAATTAGCTGTCATAAATGCTTCGCGTAATGCTCCATGGTATGCTGATTATGCTAATGACATTGTTGCTAAATTTATACCACCTAGTTTCACATACCAACAAAAGAAAAAGTTCTTCTATGATTTAAGACATTACTTTTGGGATGATCTACACCTTTATAAAGAAGGAGTAGATGGTGTTATTAGACGTTGTGTACCTGAGCATGAACAGGAACAGATCCTATGCAAGTGTCACTCCGAGGCCTACGGGGGACACCACGCTGGAGATAGAACTGCACACAAGGTATTACAATCTGGTTTTTATTGGCCTACTCTCTTCAAGGATGCTCGTAAGTTTGTCTTGTCTTGTGATGAATGTCAAAGAATTGGTAATATTAGTAGACGTCAGGAAATGCCTATGAATTACTCTCTTGTTATTGAACCATTTGATGTTTGGGGTTTTGATTTTATGGGACCTTTTCCGCAATCTAATGGGTATACTCATATTCAAGTTGCTGTTGATTATGTTACTAAGTGGGTAGAAGCTATTCCAACTAGTAGCGCTGATCATAACACTTCTATTAAAATGCTTAAAGAAGTTATTTTCCCTAGATTTGGAGTCCCTAGATATTTAATGACTGATGGTGGTTCACACTTTATTCATGGTGCTTTCCGTAAATTGCTTGCTAAGTATGATGTTAATCATAGAATTGCATCTCCTTATCATCCTCAGTCTAGTGGTCAAGTAGAATTGAGCAATAGAGAAAATAAATTGATCTTGCAGAAGACTGTTAATAGATCCAGAAAGAATTGGTCTAAGAAACTTGATGATGCATTATGGGCTTATAGAACTGCTTACAAAAACCCTATGGGTATGTCTCCGTATAAAATGGTTTATGGTAAAGCATGTCACTTACCTCTTGAACTAGAACATAAAGCTTATTGGGCAATTAAAGAGCTCAACTATGATTTCAAACTTGCTGGTGAGAAGAAGTTATTTGACATTAGCTCACTCGATGAATGGAGAACCCAGGCCTATGAGAATGCCAAGTTGTTTAAAGAAAAGGTTAAGAGATGGCATGATAGAAGGATACAAAAGCGTGAATTCAATGTAGGTGATCATGTCTTACTATACAATTCTCGTTTAAGATTTTTTGCAGGAAAACATCTCTCTAAATGGGAAGGGCCTTACATTATCGAGGAAGTATACCGTTCCGGTGCCATCAAGATCAACAACGCCGAAGGCACAAACCCGAAGGTGGTAAACGGGCAAAGATTCAAACATTATATCTCAGGTACTCCCATGAATGTTGAAACCAATATTATCAATACCATAACTCCGGAGGAGTACATTAGGAAGACCTACCAGAACGTTTCAGACTCCGAAAAGGAATAGGTATGTGGTACGGTTAGCAAACCGACTCCAAAACTTTTCCAATAGCAATTTTTCTCCGTTTTGGAATATTTAAAAAATTAGGAAAATTTAAAGTAGTCCGAAAAGTGCACGAGGAGGCGACAAGCCAGGAGGGCGCGCCCTACCCTCCTGGGCGCGCCCTAGTGGCTTGTGGCCACCCCGTGTACCCTCCGGACTCCGTTTTCTTGTGGTATACTCCTTCGGGTCGGTAAAAATTCATTATATAATCTCCTAAAGGTTTTGATCTTCGTATCACGACAATACCTCCTGTTTTCGTTTTGAGCTGTTTCTGCAGCAGATTAAGAGCAATATGTCGTCCCAAGATTCAGATGGGGAGAGCTATATATCGCATTATCTTGCCAATCCCAAGCTCTATGGGGACTTAGATCCTTATGGATTATTCTCGGAGGAGGAACAAGAAGGCAAGTACGAGGAAGAAAGCTCGGATGAAGAAGAGGTCCCCCTGCCTCAACCAGGAGATATGCACGTGGAGTTCAGGAAATCGAGCCTCCCAAACACAAGGCGAAAACCCAAGGTCCTATTTACCCCTTCTCGTTTCCAGCAGGAGAGTAAGGAAGAATTATGTCAAAGGATATTGAAGCTCGAGCAGGAAGTTGACGATCTGAGGGAACAGAACTTTATGCTTAAGAGGAAACTGGACAAGCTTCCAACCTCATCAACAACTCCAACATCATCACCTCCGAAGCAAGACAACTAAACACATGGGTATGGGCACTCCCCTTGGCTTGTGCCAAGCTTGGGGGAGGTGCCCCGGTATCGTATCACCATCACATCTTTTATTTTTATCATTTTTCTTAGTTCGTTCCTTTTGGTTATATCTTGATCTAGTAGAATAAAGTTTTTAGTGTGATCTGGTTTTGAGTTTTGCTTTATGTTCCCCCTATGTAAGCAAGTCCGAGGGTTATATAATAAAGAGTAGTTTTGAGTTGAGGGCTTTACTTGCTTGCTATGATCTTGGGAAAAAGAAATAGAAAGAAGTATAAAATAGAAGCAAAGAAGATATATGATGATCTTATGGGGGGTGATGACTTCACATATAAAGAGTATGTTGATTGAAATTTGTTGTGAGTTGACAAACATAGCTATTGGTCATTGTTGCAATTAAAAGGAAGTAATAAACAAAGAGAGGTTCACATATAAATATATTATCTTGGACATCTTTTATGATTGTGAGCACTCATTAAAATATTATATGCTAAAAAGTTGATGTTGGACAAGGAAGACAACATAATGGTTTATGTTTGCTTATTTCCGAATAGAAGTTATATGGTTATAGATCCTTCAACATGTGACGCTTGCTTCCACCCCATATCAGCCAAAACTTTCGCACCAAGTAGAGATACTACTTGTGCATCCAAACACCCTTAACCCAGTTTTGCCATGAGAGTCCACCATACCTACCTATGGATTGAGTGAGATCCTTCAAGTAAGTTGTCATCGGTGCAAGCAATAAAAATTGCTCTCTAAATATGTGTGATCTATTAGTGTGAGGAAAATAAACTTTATACGAACTTGTGTTATAGAAGAAATAAAAGCGACGGACTGCATAATAAAGTTCTGTATCACAAGGGGCAATATAAAGTGACGTTCTCTTGCATTAAGGGATAGCGCATCCAACTATAAAAGCGGATGACAACCTCTGCTTCCCTCTGCGAAGGGCCTATCTGTTACTTTTATTTTCTAGTACTGACCTTTATACAAGAGTCATAGTGATCATCACTGCTTCCTTTATTTTGCCTTTATCTCTTGGCAAGCGTCATGTGTTGTGGAACGATCTAGACACATATATCCACTCGGATGTGAGAGCATGAGTTATTTCTGTTGACATTACCCTTGAGGTAAATAGTTGGGAGGCAAAACTATAAGCCCCTATCTTTCTCTGTGTCCGATTGAAGCTTTGACCTCATAAGGTACCGCATGAGTGTTAGCAATTATGAAAGACTAAAAGATGATTGAGTATGTGGATTTGCTTTACAAGCTCTTATATTGACTCTTTCCGATGTTATGATAAATTGGAATTGCTACAATGACTAAGATCATAGTTTGTTGGTTCTCAATAGAGTTCTTGATCCATACTTTACCTTGTGAATGAATTGTCACTTTAGCATAAGAAATTATATACCAATTTATGTTGTTGTTCTTAAGATGATCATGATGCCTTCATGTCCGCATTTTATTTTATCGACACCTCTATCTCTAAACATGTGGGCATATTTATCAATTTTGGCTTTCGCTTGAGGACAAGCGAGGTCTAAGCTTGGGGGAGTTGATACGTCCATTTTGCATCATGCTTTTATATCTATATTTATTGCATTATGGGCTGTTAATACACATTATGGTACAATACTTATGCCTTTTCTCTCTTATTTTACAAGGTTTACATGAAGAGGGAGAATGCCGGCAGCTGGAATTCTGGACTGGAAAAGGAGCAAATCTGAGATACCTATTCTGCACAACTCCAAAAGTTCTGAAAATCTACGGAGAATTATTTTGGAATATATTAAAAATATTGGGCGAAGAAAATACTAGAGGGGACCCACCAGGCAGCCACAAGCCTAGAGGGCGCGCCCTACCCCCCAGGGCGCGCCCTAGTGGCTTGTGGGCCCCCTGGCAGGTCTCCGGTGCCCATCTTCTGCTATATGGAGGGTTTTGACCTGAAAAAAATCAGAAGGGAGCTTTGGGGACGAAGCGCCGCCGTCTCGAGGCGGAACCTGGGCAGAACCAATCTAGGGCTCCGGCGGAGCTGTTCTGCCGGGGAAACTTCCCTCCCGGAGGGGGAAATCGAAGCCATCGTCATCACCAACGATCCTCTCATCGAGAGGGGGTCAATCTCCATCAACATCTTCATCAGCACCATCTCCTCTCCAAACCCTAGTTCATCTCTTGTATTCGATCCTTGTCTCAAAACCTCAGATTGGTACCTGTGGGTTGCTAGTACTGTTGATTACTCCTCGTAGTTGATGCTAGTTGGTTTACTTGGTGGAAGATCATATGTTGAGATCCTTAATGATAATTAATACTCCTCTGATCATGAACATTAATATGCTTTGTGAGTAGTTACGTTTGTTCCTGAGGACATGGGATAAGTTTTGTTATAAGTAATCATGTGAATTTGGTATTCGTTCGATATTTTGATGAGATGTATGTTGTCTCTCCTCTAGTGGTGTTATGTGAACGTCGACTACATGACACTTCACCATTGTTTGGGCCTAGAGGAAGGCATTGGGAAGTAATAAGTAGATGATGGGTTGCTAGAGTGACAGAAGCTTAAACCCTAGTTTATGCGTTGCTTCGTAAGGGGCTGATTTGGATCCACATGTTTCATGCTATGGTTAGATTTATCTTAATTCTTCTTTCGTAGTTGCGGATGCTTGCAAGAGGGGTTAATCATAAGTGGGAGGCTTGTCCAAGTAAGGGAAGCACCCAAGCACCGGTCCACCCACATATCAAATTATCAAAGTAACGAACGCGAATCATATGAGCATGATGAAAACTAGCTTGGCAGAAATTCCCATGTGTCCTCGGGAGCGCTTTGCTTTATATAAGAGTTTGTCCAGGCTTGTCCTTTGTTATAAAAAGGACTGGGCCACCTTGATGCACCTTTGTTACACTTGTTACTAGCTATCCGTTACGAATTATCTTATCACAAAACTATCTGTTACCGATAAGTTCAGTGCTTGCAGAGAATACCTTACTGAGAACCGCTTGTCATTTCCTTCTGCTCCTCGTTGGGTTCGATACTCTTACTTATCGAAAGGACTACGATAGATCCCCTATACTTGTGGGTCATCAGTGCCTAAGCAAGATGGTAGTATATGCATGTGTTCCGATTGCTGTCCTATCAATGCTATCACCATTCGATACCGTCACCCCATTCTAAGATTGACTTTAAAAGTGGTTACTACCAAATTTGCATACAAGAGGGTGACGAGTGGAAAACTGCTTTCAAGACTAAATTTGGTCTCTATGAATGGTTGGTTATGCCCATGGGCTTATCCGAAGCACCGGGTACATTCATGCGTGTCATGCATTATGTTTTGCGACCCCTCATAGGATATTGTGTTGTGGTCTACTTTGATGACATTCTTGTCTTTAGCAAGTCTCTTGAGGAGCATGCTACCCATGTTCGTGATGTTTTGCAAATTCTTAGGAAAGAACAACTATATGCAAACATGGAGAAATGCACCTTTGGTGTTGCGAAAGTAGTTTTCCTAGGCTTTGTAGTATCTTCCAAGGGCGTTCATGTAGATGAGACTAAGATTGATGCTATTAAAACTGGGCCCACACCAACGAATTTGCAAAAAGTGCTTAGTTTCCTAGGACTAGCCGGTTTCTATCACCGTTTTGTCAAAGACTTTAGCACTATCGCATCTCCTCTCCATGCTTTGAGCAAGAAGAATGCACCATTTATTTGGGGTCCTTCCCAAGACACCGCATTCCATGAACTTAAAAATTTGGTCACTCATGCACCTTTACTTGCTTTGCCCAACTTTGATAAAACATTTGAAGTGCGTTGTGATGCTAGTGGTAATGGTATAGGTGGTGTTCTTATGCAAGAGAAGCGCCCTATCGCGCACTTTAGCGAGAAACTATCCAGCGCTCAACTTAACTACCTCATCTATGACAGAATTATATGGTTTGGTGAGAATTTTACATGTGTGAGAACATTATTTGAGACCTCATGAGTTTGTTATCCATACCGACCTTGAAACACTTAAGTACTTAAAGGGTCAAACTAAGTTGAACAAACGGCATGCTAAATGGAGTGAATTTATTGAGTCCTTCCCTTATGTCATCAAATACATTAAGGGTAAGGAAAACGTTGTGGCAGATGCCCTTTTCTGCAAATGCATGCTAGTTACTCAACTTGAATTGAATGTTGTTGGTTTTGAGCACATCAAAGACTTGTATGAGCATGATACTTATTTTGCTAATCCTTACGCTATGTGCCAAGTGAAAACTTGTTGGGAGAACTATTATATGAAAGATGGCTATCTTGATACGGGGCACGCCCGTGTGCGTCGATCTTTCACGAATTGGAGGGGATCTCACAAAGAACACGAGAGAAACATGAGATGAAATCAAACACTCAAGGACAACCTTCGATCACACATCCACTAGATTCAAATGAGTACACGAGTGGCAAGATACACAATCAACAAAATGATACACGTAACGGTAGTCTCCTCGCTCTGAAGGAGGAGGTCTTGAATCCCTTGGGATCTTCCCTTAGAGGGGCCTTGGCATCACTTGGATCTTCTCTCAACGGAGGGCACTCTCCGTGGGAGAAGGAAGTAATGGAGCTAGGCTCAACAAAGAAGTATCTTGCTAAACCAAAGCTAACCCTAGAAAGAGGGGGAGATGAGTTTATAAAGTGCTAGTGGAAAAAGGGGGCGTAGGGAAGGGCACATGGCCACTTGGGCCCGAGGCTGCCCACACAGGGGTCGGATGTCTGGGCTTGAGGAGTCGGATGTCCGGACCTTCGGGCCGGATGTCTGGGTCCTGGAGCTGGCTGCGAAGGCTCTCTGGATAGGAGGCACATGTGAAGCTGCCAGGGGCCCGATGTTCGGGGCATGGCCGGATGTCCGGGGCCTGGGAGTTGGTCTGCCTCCTTTGTAAGCTCTTGTCCCTCCGTCTTCATGTCCATTTCCATGGGGACTTGTCCTTCACCACGAGCATCTCCTAGGCCTTCTTCATGGTACCTGAGCATGCATAGAGTTTCCGTCTGAGGTAGCATCCACATTCCATGAGTATCAAGAGGTGAGTCGAGTAGGAGAGAAGTCACCTCGTCTTGGATTGCACGTGCACGGGCTCTTGTCATAGGACCACTTGGGGGTTTGTTCAGAGGTGTAGTCTTCATGAGGATGATGGTGGGATGCTCCGCATCATCTCCCCCCTTGGGGAAGATCCGTCCTCGGATCAAGATCTTCATCACCATGGAAAGGGGATAGATCCATGACGTTGAAGGTGTCACTCACATTGTACTTGTCGCGTGTATGTTGATCTTGTAGGCATTGTTGTTGTAGCGTGCTAACACCTTGAAGGACTCGTCGGCTCGAGGGAGTTGTTTGGACTTGTGTTCGTTGGGGAAGTGGTCCTTGCGGAGGTGTAGCCACACAAGATCGCCGGGCTTGAACACCATGGGGTGCTTGTTGAGGTTGCGCTTGTTGGTGACGCGTTCCACTTGACGTTCAATAGTGCGCCTTGTATCTTCATACATTTTTTTGATGTAGCTTGCCCTTGCACTTGCGTCCATGTTGACGTGCTCTTGGAGTGGTAGAGGAAGGATGCCCAATGGGGACAACGGGTTGAAGCTGTAGACCACTTCGAACGGAGACTTGCCGGTGGTGGAGTGACTTGCGCGATTGTAGGCGTACTCGGCGATGGGGAGGCATTCTTCCCATTCCTTGATGTTCTTCTTGATCAACACGCGGAGTAGAGTAGATAGCGTCCGGTTCGTCACCTCCGTTTGTCCATCGGTTTGAGGGTGGTATGCCGAAGAGAATAGATGCTTGATTCCGAGCTTGACGCATAAGGTCTTCCAAAAGTAGCTTAATAAGTTGACGTCGCGATTCGAGACAATGGTCTTGGGGACGCCATGTAGTCGCAACATGTCCCTACAAAGGAGATTTGCAATATGTGAACATCGTCTATCTTGTGACATGGAATGAAATGAGCCATTTTGGAAAAGCGGTCCACAACGACAAAAACGGAATCATGGCCATATTTAGTTCGTGGCAAACCAAGCAAAAAATTCATACTAATGTCTTCCCAAGGTTGGAAAGGTATAGGGAAAGGCATATAAAGGCCATGGGATTGAGCTTTGGACTTATCTTTGCGGCATGTCGACCATCGGATGATGAAGCGTGCAACATCATGAAACATCTTGGGCCAAAAGTACTTGCTGGATAGTGTGGCATACGTCTTGTCGCGTCCAAAGTGACCCATAAGTCCTCCACTGTGAGCCTCTTGCAAAAGCAACAAACGAAGAGAAGACTCGGGTATACAAAGTTTGTTAGCACGCATAAGATAGCCATCTTTCATATAGTAGTTCTCCCAACAAGATTTCACTTGACATTTAGCATATGGGTTAGCAAAATAAACATCATGCTCATACAAGTCTTTTATATGCTCAAAACCAATAACATTCAATTCAAGTTGAGTAACTAGCATGCATTTGCGGGAAAGAGCATCCGACACAACGTTTTCCTTACCCTTAATGTATTGGATGACATAAGGGAAGGACTCAATAAATTCACTCGATTTAGCATGCCGTTTGTTCAAATTAGTTTGACCTTTTAAGTACTTGAGTGTTTCATGGTCGGTATGAATAACAAACTCATGAGGTCGCAAGTAAAGTTGCCACACATGTAAAACTCTTACCAAAGCATACAATTCTTTGTCATAAATGGGGTAGTTAAGTTGAGCGCCGCATAGTTTCTCACTAAAGTACGCAATAGGGCGTTTCTCTTGCATAAGCACACCACCTATCCCATTACCACTAGCATCACAATGCACTTCAAATGTTTTATCAAAGTTGGGCAAAGCCAGCAATGTTGCATGAGGGAGCAAATTTTTAAGTTCATGGAAAGCGGTATCTTGTGTAGGACCCCAAATGAATGGTGCATTCTTCTGGCTCAAAGCATGGAGAGGAGATGCAATAGTGCTAAAGTTTTTGAAAAAAACGGCGATAGAAACCGGCTAGTCCTAGGAAACTACGCACTTGTTGCAAATTCGTTGGTGTGGGCCAAGTTTTAATAGCATCAGTCTTAGTTTCATCTACATGAACGCCCTTAGAAGATACCACAAAACCTAGGAAAACTACCTTCTCAACACCAAATGTGCATTTCTCCATGTTTGCATAGAGTTGTTCTTTCCTAAGGATTTGCAAAACATCACGAACATGTGTAGCATGCTCCTCAAGAGACTTGCTAAAGAGAAGAATATCCTCAAAATAGACCACAACACAATATACTATAAGGGGTCGCAAAACATAGTGCATAACACGCATGAAACTGCCCGGTGCTTCGGATAAGCCCATGGGCATTACCAACCATTCATAGAGACAAAATTTAGTCTTGAATGCAGTTTTCCACTCGTCACCCTCTTGTATGCGAATTTGGTAGTAACCACTTTTTAAGTCAATCTTAGAAAATATAGTGGCACCACTAAGTTCATCTAGCATATCATCTAAGCGAGGAATGGGATGATGGTAGCAAATGGTGATAGCATTTATAGGACGACAATCGGAACACACGCGCATACTACCATCATGCTTAGGCACTAGTATTACCGGAACCGTACAAGGACTCAAGCTCTCGCGTACATGCCCTTTAACTAGTAGTTTTTGCACTTGCCTTTGTATTTCCGTTGTTTCTTCGGGGTTGATGCGGTAGGGAACCTTGTTAGGAAGCGGTGCTCCGGGGATGAGGTCGGTGCGGTGTTCGATCCCTCATTTTGGTGGTAGTCCTGGAGGTAGCTCATCGGGGAAAACATCTTGGAATTCCTGCGACAACCAAGAGGAAGATGTTGTGAAGGGTTAGTCCGAACGACGTCATCTTTGCACACAAGTACATAGTGAAGAACAGTCGATGGGATGAAGCTTGTTTGTCGGCAATGACTTGACTCGGAGTCATTCGGCGGAGGACATATTGCTTGCCCTTCATCTTGAAGCTATATTGGTTTGTCCGACCGTTGTGTGTGACGCCATGGTCAAATTGCCATGATCTACCAAGTAGGAGGTGGCAAACGGACATTGGAACCACATCACACTCCAAAGTGTCTTCATAAGCTCCTATCTTGAAAGAAACTTCCATGGTGTGGTCAACTTGTAGTGTTCCGGAATCACTTAGCCATTGGACCTTGTAGGGGCGACGGTGCTTTTTCTTGACCAATTGTAGCTTGGAACAAAGGTCTTCACTTGCCAAGTTGTGGCAACTCCCGCCGTCGATGATGACCTTGACGGATTTTCCTTGGATGCCCGCCTTTTTGTGGAAGATGTGCAACGTTGGTTCTCTTCTTGTTGTTGTTGGAGCGTCAAAACTTTGGAGACAACGAGAGCGGGGCTCGAATCGTTGTCGCAAAAGATTTGCGAATCCTCATCTTCATTCACTTGACGATGTATGGCCACTTGCTCCAAAGCTTACATCTCGTCGTCACTCATAGAGTCATAGGTGCCATCGTCGAGGAGAATCATGTTGCGTTTGGTTGGACATTCGAAGGTCTTGTGGCCTCGGCCTTGGCACGTGAAACACCTAATGGAGCTTGTCTTGGCGGTAGCATCCGTTGTTCTAGTAGAGGATGAAGCTCTCGGCTTGTAGGTGCTTGAGGATGGTCGGCTTGACGAAGTCGTCTTGTCCTTGTAGCTTGACTTGTCGCCGATAGGTGGTGTAGATTTCGTAGTTGAAGGTGTCGTTGTCGTAGTAGCTTGAGCACTTGAGCCGTAGGTCTTGGAGGAGAACTTGGAGTACTTGTAGTCATCTTGCACTTACCGTTCTGCCTTGGTTGCTTGATGCACGAGTTCGAGAAGGTTGGAGTATGGTTGGAAGTCGGCAATTTTCTTGACTTGGTAGTTGAGGCCATTCAAGAAGCGTGTCATTGTTTGTTCGTCATCTTCCTTGACATTGGCTCGGATCATAGCTATTTCCATCTCTTGGTAGTACTCTTCTACCGACTTGGTGCCTTGCTTGAGTTGTTGGTGCTACTTGAAGAGATCCCGGTTGTAGTGTGTAGGCACGAAACGGGGTCGCATGAGGTCCTTCATTTGGGCCCAAGTGTTGATAGGAGGATCACCTCTCTCTCTTCTTCTCTCAATTACTTGTTCCCACCAAATAAGGACGTAGTCTTGGAACTCGAGTGAAGCCATGGCGATCTTCTTCTCTTCATCATAGTTGTGTAGGCGAAAGAACTTGTCAACCTTGAGGGCCCATGACTAGTAGTCTTCAGGATCATTGCTTCCAGAGAACTTTGGCATTGTGAACTTGAGCTTGCCGAACCGTTGTTCATCATTGTGGTGGTGATGCCGAAATCCCTGTCTTGGATGTGGATCTTCATTGTCATTGCCTTGAGCGTGTTGACATTGATCTTGTCCTTGATCATTTTCATGTTCGGGTTCGTCGCGATGATCTTGAGGACGGCGACGAGGTGGACGCACTCGGTTGCGCCTTTCTTGGTGCTCCTCTTGGCGATTAGCTTCTTCTTGTCATTGGCGATGAAGTTCTTCTTGTTGTGCTTGGTGAAGTGCTTCTTGCTCGTGATGAGCTTGGCGGTTGCGCTCCTCCAAAGCACGAGTAGCTTCTTGCAAAGCGCGATGTGGTTCAAGCGCTCTTTCATGACGGCGATGTTGTTCTTCTTCTCGGCGTCGTTGTGCTTGTTCTTTGTGTTGTTGTTCTAGCTCAAACGCATCTTGATCTTGTTGGCGGCGGCGTTCTCGAGCGCGGACACTGATGAGGACATCAATACCATTGTTACACCCACAACCCCTGCTGCTATACATATTGGACCAATTACTTGGGCTCGCGCACGTCAATTGAATTACCAGGTACTTTCGTTTCTTGGGAATCCTTCTAATGTTCACGAACATATGATGCTGCCTAAATTAGATACTTTTGTTTTACTTATGAATGAAGGACCTTGCATGGACAAGAAGGATGGCCATTGGAGCGGGATCAAGCATGGAGGAGAAGGTGTGCACGCGGGAAAGAACAATGGAGTATCCAGTGGTGATTTTCGCACTTTGAAGCCACCATAAGGAGAGTATGAAGGCTTGGACGAAATATACAAGATGCCACGTCATAAATTTCGTCCATAGGCTAATATAGGTGCTGCATCACCTTATTTTTGGGCCAGGCCCATGTAATTTCGAAATACCACTTATTAGGCTGTTTTTAGAGTCTGTATGTGTGGGGAAACGGAGTTAGGGTCGGTTTCGGACCCCTCCTCCAAGGGGTCACGAAATTCCCTGTCGGGACCCCGATCCTAAGCCATATGAATCCAGCTTGTAACACGTCACACCACTTTGCGGCCTCGCGCACGGTAACCCACGGCTGCCACCTTACCTTGGCCGGGACCGTTTGCGCCTTTTGGCTCACGGATATGAACATGTCGCTAGAATTCACACGTCAAAGAACCCGGGTCGACATGACTAGTTATAGACCCAAGTGGCACATCCATACAGGGACAGGCATACGTAACCCAACAATGCAGGTGTCGGTCATCAGCGTGTGTAGACGATCCATAGCAAGCTACAGGGACTCCATTATGCCATGGGACATAAATGTCATCAACTGCGCGTAGACGAGTCATAGCAGGCTACATGGACTCCATTACACTGCGAGACATTTCCCCGAAGGGACAGACACAGCAGCAAGAAGGATACACGCCGGTCAATCAATGTGTCCGGAGCAGTAGCAAGCTACCAAGGCTCGGTGGAAGCACAAAGACGCATTTCCCCGTAAAGCAGGCTACTAAAGGTATACAGCTAGGTGTCGAATCCCACACATACCAATGCATTTCAATCATACACGCACTATGCACGATATGCGTAGATACAACATGGCATCACAACAAAACTCTATAGCGTAACATTTATTTAGGAGGCTCCGAAGAGCCATATAATGTTACAAGAAGGGGGGGTCACATGACCCAACATTCAGAGCATACAAAGAACAAGCGGAAGTTACATGTCTGGGTACAGACATCTAATAAAAACGGATGTAAGAGCCTGAAAAGCTACAACGACCCTACGAAAGGAGCCAGACCTCTGTCTGGGATTCCCAAGCTAATCCGGTCAACATCGAACTTCACGTCGTAAGAATCACTAATGAGACTGACGTCTCATCTGCAAAAACATAGATAAGCAAACGTGAGTACAAAGGTACTCAGCAAGACTGACATCAGAACTATCTACATATGCATCATTGTCAACAAAGGGGGTTGTGGAGTTTATTGCAGCAAGCCAGCTTTGACTCTTGGCTAACCTGTACTACGAGTACTTACTTTGAGGTGGCGTATCACACACGAGTCCACATATTCACCACATCAATACACCACTATGGCTCCTCTCTCGTCTTCCTATGAGAAGCCATCCATAGCACTCACACTTATCTGGAGCATTTTAGAGTATCCATTTAAAGTTGTCTATGGACAATGCAAGTCTCCAAGTAGTCCATATCCGCGGACGCGGCTATTCGAATAGATAGTTTACCCTGCAGGGGTGTACTTTGTCACACATGCTCCCGCCACTTATCGCCATGTGCACGTAAAAGGCACCTCGGCAACCTTCAAGCGGAAGCCAGGCAAGGGAGTCGGCCACGGACGTTAACTTACAACGACTCACGTCCTAGGCAGTTGCCTATCTGAGTTGGAACCCATAATGGAAGTCCGGCCGAGGTTTCCAACATGGCCTCAAACGTTGTGAGCAGGGCCCCAAGCCGGTCCGGATTGGGCCGTTCATCCACTTCGCAAGCCCGACCACACCTATCAACGTTTCGAACTACTGCGACTCCTGGACTAAGAACAGAGTATGTTAATAGGCCGAGAGTGGTCGAGTTACCGGAACCCAATGTGCGGTAGTAGCTAGTCTTGGAACACAAACACGGAACTTAGTTCCTATGATCGGCTTCAATGAGACAACCCACCATGTACTCCTACATGGCCTCTCATCGCTACCTTTAGCAAAACAGATTCAACACTTAACCCTCATCATCAGGACACAATCGTTTCACTCCGGTTCATCACCCAGATGAATCAGACCTGACACAACTCTAAGCATAGCAAAGCATAAGAGGTGATAGCACAACATGGCTCAAGCATCTACCAGGTATGCTAGGTTGCTTGGTTCAGCTATTTATTGTGACAATGACAGGTCATGCAAAGGAGTGGGTTCATCTACCGCAACACAAGTAGCAGTTGAATCGCATTGTCCTAATTCATTGAAATGAGAGCAAGAGCGAGAGAGTGGGATTATATTGAAATGCTCAAGGGGGGTTGCTTGCATAATACTTGTGAAGATAACAGTGAGTCTTCATCGGTGGCATCGATCTCAACGTCAGAGTAACGTCGACCGAGACAGAACAATACTGGCAAACAAGGAAATGAACACATTCAATGCAATGCAACAAACATGATGTATGATATGAAATGTTAAGGTACTGAATTCACCTAGCACCATATTTAGTCATATTAATTGGAGTGGAATTCAAATATATACAACATTCCAACTCCAACACTATTTATCAAATTGTCCTAATCACCATTTGTCCTAGTTGATGTTGTTAACTTGCTCAAACATGCATGAGAATGGCATAAACAGATTCCTTGCATTTTTCTGATCATTTTTCATATGTAAATTATTTTCATCTGAGTTACAGATTATTTTCTATGATATTTAGAAGTTTTAAGCATTTTCTGGAATTATAATAAATCATTTAGTATTTACTTTAATTCCAGAAGGGCTTTAATGCGTCAGCAGTGCATCACGGTGACATCAGCGGTTGACAAAGTCAAAACTGACTTGTGGGGCCAACCTGTCATCTGCAGAGGGCTAATCCACGCGTTGACTGGAGCTTTTACCAGCTATGGGCCCCGGTGTCAGTCTCTGTATGGGTTAATTAGCGGGCGGGTTAATTCCTAATGACGGTGCCACGTTGGCCACCGGCGTGTAGCCGCCGGCAACGACTAGGGACGGCGGAGACGCTCGGAAATGAGCTATGGGGCTCGGTTTTGAGCGTGGTTTGCGGCTACGAATAGCTGGGAGTGGCGCGCATCCAACGATGCTAGGTGGTAATGCTGGGGTGGACGAAAACATGGCCGGCGATGAGCTTGGCAGAGGCCGGAGCTCGGATGCAGTCGGGTTCAGGGCCTGGGCTTGCTATCGGGTAAGCCAAGTGGCTGGGCGGCAGGAGCATGCACATGTGCTTGGTTGGACCTGGGAAACTTCCTAGCGAGGGCGTGCTCGACGGTGGCGGCTTGGAGCTCTCGGTCTTGGCGGAGCTATGGCGCAGAGGGCGAACACGACGAGAGGAGGAGGGGAAAATGGAAGAGGGCGACCAGGCCTTCTCCATGGCGCGGGATAAGGACGGCGGAGCGGCCTCCAGCACGAAGCAGGAGGTGGCGCGCTCGGCGCCGTGTGCTGTCTCGCCTCTGCCCACTGGCAGAGGTTGAGGACAACTGGCACACAGGCCAACTGGGCCGGCTGGACTGCCAGGTAAGCTAGGTGGGTTTTCTTTATTTCTGTCTCCTTTTCTACTTCATTCTTCTCTGTTTTGATCTAGAAAAATACTAGATCATTTTAAATAAATCCTGAAATGTTTTATGGATGTAGTCTGAATTATTCCAGAGCCCCACAAAAAGATTCAGAATTATTGGACTTATATTTCTTTTATAGTAGACATAAATCCAATTCAAATAGCTATGAATTAAATCAAAGGCCACCAAATAAATGCTTCTGCTATTCAAAAATTATTGGTTTGAATTTTAACCCTTGCCAATAATTTAAGAGTTTAACAGGAACATTTTCTTGGACACATTTGAAAAATTTGAACTTGATCATTTCTTTTTAATGATTTGTGAGGATTTGAAGAATTCCCTCAATTCACTTTCAGAAAAAATAAACATGATGACATGATGATTAAGCAATGACTAAGCTAGGGCTGTGACAACTCACCCCCACTAAACAAGAATCTCGTCCCGAGATTCAGTCGTAGGGTAAGAGGACAGAGGGGGGGGGGTACTAAACGATCACAATCTTCATGATCCAATTGCCCTTCTCGAAGATGTTGATTTTTGGCTTCATCTTGGTTTTGGCTTCCTTGCTTTCAAGATCTTCATCCAAACATAATGACAAGAGGAAATGGAAAAACTCTACTAGAATCGATCTTATCAAAGACCGAGCAACTCACGATCAACTCATGGAATGAGACGTCGAAACATCTCTGGAGCTGAAACACAAAACACACACCGAGAACTATGGAATGAGGTAGATGACGGAGGTTCAATTTGGTAGGCAACAATTCCACGCTAAAACAGATGGTAACAAGGTTTCAATGTTGCGAGGGAATAATTGCCATGATTCCATAACGGGGCACCTTAGGGAAGGTGACTCGTAGGATTATCCCTTAAGTGGCAAAAAGAATTACTCTTGATATAGAGATCATTGAAGCTCTTCATACCAGCCTAAGGCAATTCACAAATGATCGTTGGAAAGAATTTGAACGAATGGCATACTCATCTTGGAAAGGAAACTATGGTTATAGAACAACTCGGCAAACGGAAGGCATAATCCAATTGATACCGAAGATATAACCTAGTGTCTGAGCGTGCTCTCAAGAACTTGAGCATTTCCATATTCATCAAGGTTTTACCAACATCCATGCCAAGGATCTTGGTCACATCATAACCAACTAGCTCAGGGGTATCCAACACAGAGTCTTGGAGAGGGGGTGGTTTATAAGAGAACCAACTTGATCACAACTCAACATAACGGTTAGGGAACAACCTGGTGATACTTCCAAGAAGATATTCGGAAAATCACAAACCACCGATATGTTATCAAGATCATGAACAATCTTGCTTTTCAGGGCAAGACGATATGATCAAAAGGGCTTGGCACAAACCTAACTCATTGATCAAAGAGTGCACCAGGAAAAATGGACTAGGTAGCATGATCAAACTTAGAATGATGATTCAATAACCAACACGTTAAGAATGAGATTATTGTCCATTACCTTCCAAGCAATGGAATTGCTAGGAGTATTGATTTCACACATCACGGTTCACTTGTCGGCATTCCGGTTACAACCAACACGGAGGCCAAGAAATGAATAATGATGGCGAGAAGTACCACTGTACCAAGAATTCATGAGAGGTGGTGCAATTCTCACGATACTCCTGACATAAAGAGGGTAATACTTCAAGGTAGAACAGAGCAAAAGCTAGATTTGCATTTTGATCTGCGGAATACAACTGCTTTGACCCAATCCAAGAAATGGATGAGGTACTGGAGTTTGTTTTTCCTAGGCATTCTGATATAGAATGACCTGACAGACCACAAGAATGATAGGCATCGACGAACGACTGCACAACTACTCTTGACTATCCACGGATAGATAATGGTCAGAGATCAATTGAAAAAGGGCAACTCAAGAGCACAAAATTTTCCTGAGTTGTAGATGCATAGGTCAGCATGTCGAACGAGTTCAACAAAATTCTTCCGGATAACCCATGCAGAAAGGTAGGATTGGCAGAGTCACAACTATAGAATGGAGAACTCATGAAGAGCACTTTTGTTGTGGTCTTCAGTTCACGAGGAACTTCTGCCATAACTCGTTCATGGTATTGGAAGAATGATAAACCACGAACCTTGAAGACTATCACAAGGTTACTAATCATCCTAAAGGAACGAACAAACACTATCAACAGGAGTGAGTAGAATGATTCTCGGGTTCAGGAACCCGGATATAGAATACCTACTAGCTAAGTAGCATCACAGGATGCTTTCGATAACGATGGCCAGAATTATCACACTGGGAACACAAAACACAACTAGACTATTGGGTGGTTCTCTGGCCTAACATGGTTTCGTAACACTTCAACAAATACGTCAAGGTAATGGAGTACCTCAACTCAACAATTAGTGTGCTTTGTCTGGCCCAAAAGACATTGATTCGAGATGAAGGAATTTTGCAATTGCATCAGATTATCTGTCAACCTTGGATAACTCAGTCAGCATAACGGCTGTACGGGCGTGAAATATGAGGCAACCTGCATGAAACTGACAACTTAACAACTGAATTCTTCTGGAGACATCGATCCGGGAAAACAAAACCTTTCCTATAGGTCTCCAACATAGTAACTCGTCATCCTGATAGATAGATGAGAAAGCCTAGTTCCTTACCCCCGTAGAATAATGAAGAGGGTGACTCAGAATTAGAATGACACGAGGAAAGGAGTAAAAAGAGTCTTACGTTCCCTTCCACAATCAATTCCCTTATATAACTAGAGCAGTTCTAGACTCAACATCGACCAGTTTGGCTTGGTAATCCTACAGGCAGTCAAGCTCTGATACCAACGCTGTCGGGACCCCGATCCTAAGCCATATGAATCCAGCTTGTAACACGTCACACCACTTTGTGGCCTCACGCACGGTAACCCACGGCTGCCACCTTACCTTGGCTGGGACCGTTTGCGCCTTTTGGCTCACGGATATGAACATGTCGCTAGCATTCACACGTCAAAGAACCCGGGTCGACATGACTAGTTATAGACCCAAGTGGCACAACCATACAGGGACAGACATACGTAATCCAACAATATAGGTGTCGGTCATCAGCGTGTGTAGACGAGTCATAGCAAGCTACAGGGACTCCATTACGCCGTGGGATATAAATGTCATCAACTGCGCGTAGACGAGTCATAGCAGGCTACATGGACTCCATTACACTGCGAGACATTTCCCCGAAGGGACAGACACAGCAGCAAGAAGGATACACGCCGGTCAATCAATGTGTCCGGAGCAGTAGCAAGCTACCAAGGCTCGGTGGAAGCACAAAGAGGCATTTCCCCGTAAAGCAGGCTACTAAAGGTATACAGCTAGGTGTCGAATCCCACACATACCAATGCATTTCAATCATACACGCACTATGCACGATATGCGTAGATACAACATGGCATCACAACAAAACTCTACAGCATAACATTTATTTAGGAGGCTCCGAAGAGCCAACATAGTATAATGTTACAAGCAAGGGGGTCACATGACCCAACATCCAGAGCATACAAACAACAAGCGGAAGTTACATGTCTGGGTACAGACATCTAATAAAAGCGGCTGGAAGAGCCTGAAAAGCTACAACGACCTACCAAAGGAGCCAGACCTGTGTCTGGGATTCCCAAGCTAATCCGGTCAACATCGAACTTCACGTCGTAAGAATCACTAATGAGACTGAGGTCTCATCTGCAAAAACATAGATAAGCAAACGTGAGTACAAAGGTACTCAGCAAGACTTACATCAGAACTATCTACATATGCATCACTGTCAACAAAGGGGGTTGTGTAGTTTATTGCAGCAAGCCAGCTTTGACTCTTGGCTAACCTGTACTACGAGTACTTACTTTGAGGTGGCGTATCACACACGAGTCCACATATTCACCACATCAATACACCACTATGGATCCTCTCTCATCTTCCTACAAGAAGCCATCCATAGCACTCACACTTGTCTGGAGCATTTTAGAGTATCCATTTAAAGTTGTCTATGAACAATGCAAGTCTCCAAGTAGTCCATATCTGCGGACGCGGCTATTCGAATAGATAGTTTACACTGCAGGGGTGTACTTTGTCACACATGCTCCCGCCACTTATCGCCATGTGCACGTAAAAGGCACCTCGGCAACCTTCAAGCGGAAGCCAGGCAAGGGAGTCGGCCACGGACGTTAACTTACAACGACTCACGTCCTAGGCAGTCGCCTATCTGAGTTGGAACCCATAATGGAAGTCCGGCCGAGGTTTCCAACATGGCCTCAAACGTTGTGAGCAGGGCCCCAAACCGGTCCCGATTGGGCCGTTCATCCACTTCGCAGGCCCGGCCACACCTATCAACGTTTCGAACTACTGCGACTCCTGGACTAAGAGCAGAGTATGTTAATAGGCCGAGAGGGGTCGTGTTACCGGAACCCAATGTGCGGTAGTAGCTAGTCTTGGAACACAAACATGGAACTCAGTTCCTATGATCGGCTTCAATGAGACAACCCACCATGTACTCCTACATGGCCTCTCATCGCTACCTTTACCAAAACATATTCAACACTTAACCCTCATCATCAGGACACAATCGTTTCACTCCGGTTCATCACCCAGATGAATCAGACCTGACACAACTCTAAGCATAGCAAAGCATAAGAGGTGATAGCACAACTTGGCTCAAGCATCTACCAGGTATGCTAGGTTGCTTGGTTCAGCTATTTACTGTGACAATGACAGGTCATGCAAAGGAGTGGGTTCATCTACCGCTACACAAGTAGCAGTTGAATCGCATTGTCCTAATGCATTGAAATGAGAGCAAGAACGAGAGAGTGGGATTATATCAAAATGCTCAAGGGGGGTTGCTTGCCTGACACTTGTGAAGATAATAGTGAGTCTTCATCGGTGGCATCGATCTCAACGTCAGAGTAACGTCGACCGAGACAGAACAATACTGGCAAACAAGGAAATGAACACATTCAATGCAATGCAACAAACATGATGTATGATATGAAATGTTAAGGTACTGAATTCACCTAGCACCATATTTGGTCATATTAATTGGAGCGGAATTCAAATATATACTACATTCCAACTCCAACACTATTTATCAAATTGTGCTAATCACCATTTGTCCTAGTTGATGTTGTTAACTTTCTCAAACATGCATGAGAATGGCATAAACAGATTCCTTGCATTTTTTTGATCATTTTTCATATATAATTATTTTCATCTGAGTTACAGATTATTTTCTATGATATTTAGAAGTTTTAAGCATTTTCTGGAATTATAATAAATCATTTAGTATTTACTTTAATTCCAGAAGGGCTTTAATGCGTCAGCAGTGCATCACGGTGACATCAGCGGTTGACCAAGTCAAAACTGACTTGTGGGGCCAACCTGTCATCTGCAGAGGGCTAATCCACGCGTTGACTGGAGCTTTGACCAGCTATGGGCCCCGGTGTCAGTCTGTGTATGGGTTAATTAGCGGGCGGGTTAATTCCTAATGACGGTGCCACGTTGGCCACCGGCGTGTAGCCGCCGGCAACGACTAGGGACGGCGGAGACGCTCGGAAATGAGCTATGGGGCTCGGTTTTGAGCGTGGTTTGCGGCTACGAATAGCTGGGAGTGGCGCGCATCCAACGATGCTAGGTGGTAATGCTGGGGTGGACGAAAACATGGCCGGCGACGAGCTTGGCGGAGGCCGAAGCTCGGATGCAGTCAGGTTCAGGGCCTGGGCTTGCTATCGGGTAAGCCAAGTGGCTGGGCGGCATCTACAGGGCGGCAGGAGCATGCACATGTGCTTGGTTGGACCTGGGAAACTTCCTAGCGACGGCGTGCTCGACGGTGGCGGCATGGAGCTCTCGGTCTTGGCGGAGCCATGGCGCAGAGGGCGAACACGACGAGAGGAGGAGGGGAAAATGGAAGAGGGCGACCAGGCCTTCTCCATGGCGCGGGATAAAGACGGTGGAGCGGCCTCCAGCGCGAAGCAGGAGGTGGCGTGCTCGGCGCCGTGTGCTGTCTCGCCTCTGCCCACTGGCAGAGGTTGAGGACAACTGGCACACGGGCCAACTGGGCCGGCCGGGCTGCCAGGTAAGCTAGATGGGTTTTCTTTATTTTTGTTTCCTTTTCTACTTCTTCCTTCTCTGTTTTGATCTAGAAAAATACTAGATCATTTCAAATAAATCCTGAAAACTTTTATGGATGTAGTCTGAATTATTCCAGAGCCCCACAAAAAGATTCAGAATTATTGGACTTATATTTCTTTTATAGTAGACATAAATCCAATTCAAATAGCTATGAATTAAATCAAAGGCCACCAAATAAATGCTTCTGTTATTCAAAAATTATTGGTTTGAATTTTAACCCTTGCCAATAATTTAAGAGTTTAACAGGAACATTTTCTTGGACACATTTGAAAATTTTGAACTTGATCATTTCTTTTTAATGATTTATGAGGATCTAAAGAATTCCCTCAGTTCACTTTCAGTAAAAATAAACATGATGACATGATGATTATGCAATGACAAGCAATGACTAAGCTAGGGCTGTGACATTCCCCCTCTATTCCCCATATATACAGCCCTTAGGGCACCGTTTAGACTTGGGTTTTGTTTAGATTAAAAGTTCACCATAGCGGTAACTTCCCGTTCTTCGTTTGTGTTCCACGACCAGACAAAGGCATCACAGAACCCCACCTTCATAAATAAAGCTTTCCTCTTATATTCGCAATATCCAGATTGCAATCTTAGTTTCTTTCTTGTTCCTCGTTTGTGTGCACAAAATAGACCCTCGTGGTCAGGTTGATCGTGCTCCGGCGTGGTCAATAACCTCTCGGAGTTGGTTTAGCGATTGCTAAGGTGCGACGTCCTCACACGTTCGTAGTCGGATCGTCCAAGTCTACTCCATCAAAACGATAGCCACCATCTCATTGAAAGACAGGGACAACTTCGCCTCTATCAGACGCGATCTTGCAATCCATTGCCATGAAATGGATTGTCTTGACGGTGACGACCTTTTGGAGAACTTGGGCCGGAGTGTTTGTCGCGATGGTGATGATGTGCTTGTGTACTTGCGTCGGAAGAGTACGTCGTTGAGTTGCGACTTGTGTGATGACTCCTTGTCGATGTAGATGTGGAAGGTGCGCGAGTGACCATCAAGGACTGGAGCTCCTCCATTTGGCTTGAGAGCTTGGTGTCGAGGTATTGCCTTGTGCGCATTTCGGATTCACGCAAGTTGGAGGCGAGTTGGTCGATGCGGTCATGCAAGACATCTTGAGCTTGAGTAATTGCCTTGTGTGCGCCGAAGAAGTGCAACTTGGTGACGTGGTTGTTCACGTCGTCGTCATTCTCCTCGAAGGCCGGGTTCGACATGATGTTCCTATCCATAGCACTCAAGAAGATATAAGTGGAAGAGTGAGAAGACAATACCAATTACCGTTCCAAAAGTTGAAAGTGGATCAAGATCACTCAATGTGCAAGTATGAAAATCGTAGAATTGGTACCGAAGATCGTCCTTCTAACACCTACACAAATAAAGCTTATAGAGTAGCTTGGTTAGGATTGTGGCACAAATTTGAAGCAATTCGAAAGATAAGTTTCAATAATGTTAAAAGAGATTCGTAAAATTAGCAAATGAAACAATGTAGATCAATAGCAATGGGTATACACGGATACACACACACGGAAGAAAATAGGGGTCATGCAACCAAGGATGAGCCAAAATTTGGAATCCACGGAAAATGCTCTCGTTGCACGACACTAGAGAGACGGTAGCACGATTGCTCCAATGGGCATGATACGCACTTGTGCACACCCTAAAATGAACGAAAAGTGTCGTCTTCCTATGCCCGACTTGCTATGTGTGTATGCGACACGTGCCACTCGCTCTTTTGCTCTTTTGCTCTTGCTTAAAAGCTTTGCTTCTCTTGTCTTTTGCAATGATGTTTTGTATGGTCACAATGCGGGACGTGCACACCTAGATAGCAATTATGTATGCGGGTACTACTTGAACACGAAAGATACCAATATGATACCGAAATGATACTAAGATATATGCACGCAATCGAAGCTATGTGGAGTATGTATCACTAAAGTGCACAAGTAGCGTAGCCCGGCAATACTCGATGGCTAGTCTCGATAGGCAAGTAATGCAAATAGGCTCGAGGTAACAATGCAATGGCAAGGGTAAATGGTCAAGAATGTCGTCACGGTTACCGTGCTTGCTTACGGTGAGGTGTCAATGTAGAGGTGGAAGGCGATGATCCGGAGCTATGATGAGCGGCAAAGTCGATGAAGAAGCACTCCTAATTAGCCGAAATACCTTTGGAAGTGGCGATGCTCGCGACTCAAAATCTCAAATGCAAAAGGGTTGCGGAAGAAATGGCAGAGGGTTGCGGAAGAAATGGTGGAGGGTTGTAGAAGAAATGGTGGAAAAGAACAAAATCTGTCAAAACCGGAGGCAAAACAACTTTGTTGTTCTCCAGGGTCCGGATGTCCGGGCTGTCTGGGCCGGATGTCCGGGGTACGGGCCAGATGTCCGGGCCTCCCGAATCCAGATCCAATCTCAGGATCCCAACGAACTAGAGGATGAACACGAAAAAAATTCGGCAAAATTGGGGCGATTTGACGGTGGAAAATGATGTGGATGGAGGGGAAAAGCTAGATCTACCTGTCCACAACGAAATCCACGCATCGAAATCAACAAAATCTCCTCAAATCAAACGAATCCAAGAAATTTGGTAGGGCTATTTTTGTGGGGATTTTCGAAATTAGGTCAAAACAAAACAAAATTGGCTAGCAAACGAAGGGGGAGACTCCAAATTCGTGAGAAACCTTGGCTCTTGATACCAATATGATACGGGGCACGCCCGTGTGCGTCGATCTTTCACGAATTGGAGGGGATCTCACGAAGAACACGAAGAACACGAGAGAAACACGAGAGGAAATCAAACTGATGAGGACATCTCTTCTACTATTACACCCGCCGCAACTCCCACATCAGTTATGCCACTTGGTCCTATGACTAGAGCGCGCGTACGACAAATAAAGGGCCAGGTACTATCGCTCCTTTGTGTACATAATTTGACTCACAACAATACGATGCTACACTCATGTTTTGATTTAATTGTACTCAGGAATAAAGGAGAGATTAGAGACGAAGATAATTGTGCATTAAAATCTGGTGGAGCAACACAGCATGCATGTTCACCAAATCAATTCCATCCATCCATCATGTCACGTGCATGCACCTGCACATGCACAAGGACCGAAGCACAGGCATCAGGACCAAAATCAGCCACACTCGTGGGCGCCAGGTGCACCTGACGTGCAACGTTCAGTCTCCTGCTATTTGACTCGAAGATGATGGTTACAATCTGGATGGAACACGATAATAGACTCGGCCGTGCGCGATGACCCTCAATAAATAGCTACCTTAGGTTAGAGTTTAGACTCGGGTTTTATTGTATTGTTTAGCTACTAATACAAATCGCATCTACGAGACGTGTAGGACTACCGCCTCGTCAGATCCACAGTGGAACTCCAAATTTTCTTCTAGTTCGTGCACTCAGTTTATTATCCGAAATTTCAGATTGCAATTACCATTGTTCTTGCCGGTTCTTCGGTTGCTTGCAGGAACTCGAACGTCGTTGTTCAGGTTGATCGTGCCTACGGCAAGGTCAATAACCATCGGAGATTTGTTTAGTGATTGTCGAGGCGTATCGTCAGGTACGGTATAGCCGGATCGTCAAGGTCAAAATCCACCAAATCGATAGTTATCGCCACTCTCATCGAAAGATCGGGTCACCGTCACATCACAAACACTCAAGGACAACCTTCGATCACACATCCACTAGATTCAAACGAGTACACGAGTGGCAAGATCCACAATCAACAAAAGGATACACGTAACGGTAGTCTCCTCGCTCCGAAGGAGGAGGTCTTGAATCCCTTGGGATCTTCCCTTAGAGGGGCCTTGCCATCACTTGGATCTTCTCTCAATGGAGGGCAATCTCCGTGGGATAAGGAAGTAATGGAGCTAGGCTCAACAAAGAAGTATCTAGCTAAACCAAAGCTAACCCTAGAAAGAGGGGGGGATGAGTTTATATAGTGCTAGTGGAAAAAGGGGGCGTAGGTAAGGGTACATGGCCACTCGGGCCCGAGGCTGCCCACACAGGGGCCGGATGTCCGGGCTTGAGGGGCCGGATGTCCGGGGCTTCAGCAGGGGGCCAGATGTCCGGAGCTCCGGGCCGGATGTCCAGGTCCTGGAGCTGGCTGCGAAGGCTCTCTGGATAGGAGGCGCCTGTGAAGCTTCCAGGGGCCGGATGTCCGGGGCATGGCCGGATGTCCGGGGCCTGGGAGTTGGTCTGCCTCCTTTGTAAGCTCTTGTCCCTCCGTCTTCATGTCCGTTTCCATGGGGACTTGTCCTTCACCACGAGCATCTCCTAGACCTTCTTCATGGTACCTGAGCATGCATAGAGTTTCTGTCTGAGGTAGCATCCACGTTCCATGAGTATCAAGAGGTGAGTCGAGTAGGAGAGAAGTCACCTCGTCTTTGATTGCACGTGCACGGGCTCTTGTCATAGGACCACTTGGGGGTTTGTTCAGAGGTGTAGTCTTCATGGGGATGATGGTGGGATGCTCCGCATCATATCTTATGCGTGCTAACAAACTGTGTATACCCGAGTCTTCTCTTCGTTTGTTGCTTTTGCAAGAGGCTCACGGTGGAGGACTTATGGGTCACTTTGGACGTGCCAAGACGTATGCCACACTATCCAAGAAGTTTCGTGATGTTGCATGCTTCACCAACCGATGCTCTACATGCCGCAAAGCTAAGTCCAAAGCTCAATCCCATGGTCTTTATATGCCTCTTCCAATACCTTTCCAACCTTGGGAAGACATCAGTATGGATTTTGTGCTTGGTCTGCCACGAACTAAAACTGGACATGATTCTGTTTTTGTCGTTGTGGATCGTTTTTCCAAAATGGCTGATTTCATTCCATGCCACAAGATAGACGATGCTTCACATATTGCAAATTTATTTTGTAGGGACATCTTGCGACTACATGGCGTCCCCAAAACCATTGTCTCGGATCGCGACGTCAAGTTCCTAAGCTACTTTTGGAAGACCCTATGCGCCAAACTCAGAATCGAGCTCCTATTCTCTTCGGCATATCACCCTCAAACCGATGGCGGAAGTGACGAACCGGACGCTATCGACTCTACTTTGCGTGTTGATCAAGAAGAACATCAAGGAATGGGAAGAATGCCTCCCCATTGCCGAGTACACGTCAATCGCGCAAGTCACTCCACCACCGGCAAGTCTCCCTTCGAAGTGGTCTACGGCTTCAACCCTTTGTCCCCATTGGACGCAAGTGCATGGGCAAGCTACATCAAGAGGATGCATGAAGATACAAGGCGCATGATTGAACGTCAAGTGGAACGCGGTACAAACAAGCGCAACATCAACAAGCACCGCATGGTGTTCGGGCCCGATGATCTTGTGTGGCTACACCTTCGCAAGGACCGCTTCCCCAACGAACGCAAGTCCAAGCTACTCCCTCGAGCCGATGGTCCCTTCAAGGTGTTGGCACGCTACAACAACAATTCCTACAAGATCGACATACCACGCGACAAGTACAACGTGAGTGACACCTTCAATGTCACAGATCTATCACCTTTTCATGGCAATGAAGATCTTGATCCGAGGACGGATCTTCCCCAAGGAGGGGGGGAGATGATGTGGAGCATCCCACCATCATCCCCATTAAGACTACACCATCAAGCCAACCCCCAATTAGCCCTATGACAAGAGCACGCGCACGCAACATTAGAGCTAAGGTGAACGCACTCCTCTTCAAGTATGACTTCGATGGCAAGGGAACTTGGATGCTACCTCACAAGGAAATCTTGTGTATCCTTAGGTACGAGGAAGGCAGCCACGAAGGACCAAGGAAGCATCCCCAAGACCAAGGCCGAGGAGGAGAAGGAGCTAGCACCAAGGGCAAGTCTCTGGATAGCCCGGAACTTCCGGCCTGCCCGGAACTTCCGGCCCACCGGCGACCCAGGGCCAAGTCTAGAGGTGCAAACTCTCTGGATAGCCCGGCCCGGACCCTCGCCCGAAACCTCCGGGCCCCGGAACTTCCGGCCCCTCCAGAAGCCAGCCGCCGAAGCCTGCGCCAACACTCGGGAAAGCCCGGACCCAGCCCGGAAGCTGCCCGGAACTTCCGGCTCCCGGAACTTCCGGCCTTCACAGAACGATGCCACTCGGGCCCGAGGCCCATGTGCCTCTTCCACTTACCCCTTCGTCCCTAGGACTATTTATACTCTTCCTCCACCTCGAATTAGGGTTAGCTTATGTTTAGCAAAGACCATTGTCGAGCATAGATCCATTACTTCCTTCTCCCACGGAGATTGACCTCCATCGAAAGAAGATCCAAGTGATGCCAAGGCCCCTCTAAGGGAAGATCCCAAGGGATTCAAGACCTCCTCCTTTGGAGCGAGGAGTTACGTGTATCCTTTTGTTGATTGTGGATCTTGTGTCTCGTGTACTCGTGTGTTTCTAGTGGATGTGTGATCGAAGGTTGTCCTTGAGTGTTTGATTTCCTCTCGTGTCTCTCTCGTGTTCTTCGTGTTCCTCGCGAGATCCCCTCCAATTCGTGAAAGATCGACGCACACGGGCATGCCCCGTATCAGGACCTTTGTTCCGAGCAACAATTGGTCAAGAGAAAGCACCCCCGTCCCTACAAGGTCCAATGGCTAAGTGATTCCGGCACCCTCCAAGTTGAACATACCGTGGAAGTTTCCTTCAAGATAGGCGCTTATGAAGACACTTTGGAGTGTGATGTGGTTCCAATGTCCGTTTGCCACCTCCCACTTCGTAGACCATGGCAATTCGACCGTGGCGTCACACACAACGGTCGGACAAATCGATATAGCTTCAAGATGAAGGGCAAGCAATATGTGCTTCGCCCAATGACTCCAAGTCAAGTCATCGCCGACAAACAAACTTCATCCCATCGTGGAGATAAAAGTGAGAGAGTGATCCACCTCAAAGAGAGTGAGTGCCACAAGCCAAAAATGAGCGACTCCACGATGAGCGACTCCAAAAGAGATTTGAGGGATGTGAGTGAGAGCCCATCGACCGTTCTTCACTATGTACTTGTGTGCAAGGATGACGTCGTTCAGACTAACCCTTCACAACATCTTCCTCTTGTGTTATCTAAGTTGTTGCAGGAATTCCAAGATGTTTCCCCCGATGAGCTACCTCCGGGACTACCGCCCAAACGAGGGATCGAACACCGCATCGACCTCATCCCTGGAGCACCGCTTCCTAACAAGGCTCCCTACCGCGTCAACCCCGAAGAAACAAAGGAAATACAAAGGCAAGTCCAAAAACTCCTAGATAAAGGGTATGTACGCGAGAGTTTGAGTCCTTGTGCGGTTTCGGTGATACTAGTGCCTAAGCAAGATGGTAGTATGCGCATGTGTTCCGATTGTCGAACTATCAATGCTATCATCTTTTGCAACCGTCATCCCATTCGCTAGATGAACTTAGTGGTGCCACTATATTTTCTAAGATTGACTTAAAAAGTGGTTACTACCAAATTCGCGTACAAGAGGGTGACGAGTGGAAAACTGCATTCAAGACTAAATTTGGTCTCTATGAATGGTTGGTTATGCCCATCGTCTTATCCGAAGCACCGGGTACCTTCATGCGTGTCATGCACTATGTTTTGCGACCCCTCATAGGATATTGTGTTGTGGTCTATTTTGATGACATTTTTGTCTTTAGGAAGTCTCTTGAGGAGCATGCTACCCATGTTCGTGATGTTTTGCAAATTCTTAGGAAAGAACAACTATATGCAAACATGGAGAAATGCACCTTTGGTGTTGCGAAAGTAGTTTTCCTAGCCTTTGTAGTATCTTCCAAGGGCGTTCATGTAGATGAGACTAAGATTGATGCAATTAAAACTTGGCCCACACCAACGAATTTGCAACAAGTGCGTAGTTTTCTAGGACTAGCCGGTTTCTATCGCCGTTTTGTCAAAGACTTTAGCATTATTGCATCTCCTCTTCATGCTTTGAGCAAGAAGAATGCACCATTTATTTGGGGTCCTTCACAAGACACCGCATTCCACGACCTTAAAAATTTGCTCACTCATGTAACTTTGCTTGCTTTGCCCAACTTTGATAAAACATTTGAAGTGCATTGTGATGCTAGTGGTAATGGAATAGGTGGTGTGCTTATGCAAGAGAAGCGCCCAATTGCGTATTTTAGAGAGAAACTTTCCGGCGCACAACTTAACTACCCCATATATGACAAAGAATTGTATGCTTTGGTGAGAATTTTACTTGTGTGGGAACATTATTTATTGAGTCCATGAAACGCTTAAGTACTTAAAGGGTCAAACTAAGTTGAACAAGCGGCATGCTAAATGGAGTGAATTTATTGAGTCCTTCCCTTATGTCATCAAATACAGTAAGATTAAGGAAAACGTTGTGGCGGATGCCCTTTCCCTCAAATGCATGCTAGTTACTAAACTTGAATTGAATGTTGTTGGTTTTGAGCATATCAAAGAATTGTATGAGCATGATGTTTCCTTTGCTACTCCATATGCTAAATGTCAAGTGAAAACTTGTTGGGAGAACTACTATATGAAAGATGGCTATCTTATGCGTGCTAACAAACTTTGTATACCCGAGTCTTCTCTTCGTTTGTTGCTTTTGCAAGAGGCTCACAGTGGAGTGCTTATGTGTCACTTTGGACGCGACAAGACGTATGCCACACTATCCAACAAGTAATTTTGGCCCAAGATGTTTTGTGATGTTGCATGCTTCACAAACCGATGCTCTACATGTCGCAAAGCTAAGTCAAAAGCTCAATCACATGGTATTTACATGCCTCTCCCTATACCCTTCCAACCGTGGGAAGACATTAGTATGGATTTTGTGCTTGGTTTGGCACGAACTAAAATTGGCCATGATTCCGTTTTTCTCGTTGTGGATTGCTTTTCCAAGATGGCTCATTTCATTCCATTTCACAAGATAGACGATGCTTCACATATTGCAAATCTCTTTTGTACGGACATCTTGCGACTACATGGTGTCCCCAAGACCATTGTCTCGGATCGCGACGTCAAGTTCCTAAGCTACTTCTGGAAGACCCTATGCGCCAAGCTCGGGATCAAGATTCTATTCTCTTCGGCATATCACCCTCAAACCGATGGACAAATGGAGGTGACGAACCGGACACTATCTACTCTACTAAGCGTGTTGATCAAGAAGAACATCAAGGAATGAGAAGAATGCCTCCCCATCGCCGTGTACGCCTACAATTGCGCAAGTCACTCCACCACCGGCAAGTCTCCGTTCGAAGTGGTCTACGGATTCAACCCTTTGTCCCCTTTGGACATCCTTCCTCTACCACTCCAAGAGCGCGTCAACATGGACGCAAGTGCAAGGGCAAGCTACATCAAGAGGATGCATGAAGATACAAGGCGCACGATTGAATGTCAAGTGCAACGCGTCACCAACGAGCGCAACCTCAACAAGCAACCCATGGTGTTCAAGACCGGTGATCTTGTGTGGCTACACCTTCGCAAGGACCGCTTCCCCAACGAACGCAAGTCCAAGCTACTTCCTCGAGCCGACGGACCCTTCAAGGTGTTGGCACGCTACAACAACAATGCCTACAAGATCAACATTCCCCGCGACAAGTACAACGTGAGTGATACCTTCAACGTCAAGGATCTATCCCCTTTTCTTGGAGATGAAGATCTTGAGTCGAGGACGGATCTTCCCCAAGGGGGGAGATGATGCGGAGAATCCCACCATCATCCCCATGGAGTCTACACCATCACATCAAGCCACAAAGGGACCCATGACTAGAGCCCAGGCACGTGCTATTGAACATGAGGTGACATCTCCTATATGATTATCTCTTTGATGTTCATGGAACTTGGATGCTACCTCAATCGGAGATCCTTTGCATGATCAGGTACAATGGAAATGGAGATGGTCTAGAAGATGCTTGGAGCGGAGGATGATAAGTTTGGAAGGACAAGGGAGGAGCTGTGGACAAGTCCCAGCTCTCGGACGTCCGGATAGCCTCGGACGACCGACACGCCTCGGACGTCCGACGCCTGGAGACCGACCCTGCCCGAAGACCACCAGGACACTACAGCGCCAGGACGACCAACATCGCCCGGACGACCGACACGCTCCAGTGCACGGACGACCGAGCCATCCCGGAAATCCGACGCCAGCTACCCAGAGCCGAATCCTCGGAAACCTGAAGACCTCCGGACGACTGGGCCTAGGACGTTCGACGCGCCCCGGAAATCCGAGGACCCCATTCCAGAGCCGAATCCTCGGACGACCGGCCACCTCCGGACATCCGGACCGCCGTGAAGCCTCGGACGTCCAACACCTGTTGAGCGTAGACGCTCGGGCCTTGGCTCATGTATCCCCTCTTTTCGCCCAAGACTATATAAACACCTCTTCCCCCTCTCTCTAGGGTTAGCTTTGTTTAGCAGATACTTCTTGTTGAGCATAGCTCCATTACTTCCTTCTCCCATGGAGATTGCCCTCCATTGAGAGAAGATCCAAGTGATGCCAAGGCCCCTCTAAGGGATTCAAGACCTCCTACTTTGGAGTGAGGAGACTATCGTTACGTGTATCCTTTTGTTGATTGTGGATCTTGTGTCTCGTGTACTCGTATGAATCTAGTGGATGTGTAATCGAAGATTGTCCTTGAGTTTGTGATTTCCCCTCGTGTTCTTCGCGTTCCTCGTGTTTCTCATGGAAATCCCCCTCCAATTCGTGAAAGATCGATGCACACGGGCGTGCCGCGTATCACAAGATCAACGTCAACACGCTCAAGGCAATGTCTATGAGGATCCACATCCAAGACAAGGATTTCCGATGAGAACATCCATACTAATGTTACACCTACATCCCCACCAGCTACACATATTGGACCAGTTACTAGAGCCCACGCACGAAACTAAATTATCAGGTACTTTTGTTTCTTGGAAATCCTTCTAATGTTCATGAACATATGATGCTGCCTAAATTAGATACTTTTGTTTTACTTATGAATGAAGGACCTAGCATGGACAAGAAGGATGGCCATTGGAGCGGGATCATGCATGGAGAACAAGGTGCGCACGCGGGAAGGAACAACGGACTTTCCGGTGGTGATTTTCACACTTTGAAGCCACCATAAGGAGTGCTTGGAGGCTTGGACGAAATATACAACATGCCACTTCATAAATTTCGTCCATAAGCTATTATAGGTGCCGCGTCACCTTATTTTTGGGACAGGCCCATGTAATTTCGAAATACCATATTATAGGCAGTTTTTAGAGTCCGTATGTGTGGGGAAACTGAGTTAGGCTGGTTTCGGACCCCTCCTCCAAGGGGCCATGAAATCCCCCTCTATTCCCCCATATATACAGCCCTTAGGGCGTCGTTTTAGACTTGGGTTTTGTTTAGATTGAAAGTTAGCCATAGCTACAACTTCGCGTTCTTCGTTTGTGTTCCACGACAAGACAAAGGCGTCACAGAACCCCACTTTCATCAATAAAGCTTTCCTCTTATATTCGCAATATCCAGATTGCAATCTTAGTTTCTTGCTTGTTCTTCGTTTGCGTGCAGGAAATAGACCCTCGTGGTCAGGTTGATCGTGCTCCGGCGTGGTCAATAACCTCTCAGAGTTGGTTTAGCGATTGCTAAGGCGCGACGTCCTCACACGTTCGTAGTCGGATCGTCAAAGTCTACTCCATCAAAACGATAGCCACCATCTCATCGAAAGACAGGGACAACTTCGCCTCTATCAACTTCGGCATCACCATCACAATGATGAACACCGCTTCGGCAAGCTCAAGTTCACAATGCCAAAGTTTTCTGGAAGCAATGATTCCGAAGATTACTTGTCTTGGGCCCTCAAGGTTGACAAGATCTTTCGCCACCACAACTATGCTAAAGAGAAGAAGATAGCCATGGCTTCACTCGAGTTCCAAGACTACGTCCTTATTTGGTGGGAACAAGTGATTGAGCGGAGAAGAGAAAGAGGCGAGCCACCAATCAACACTTGGGCCCAAATGAAGGATCTCATGCGAGCTCGTTTTGTGCCTACACACTACAACCGGGATCTCTTCAAGAAACTACAACAACTCAAGCAAGGCACCAAGTCGGTAGAAGATTACTACCAAAAGATGGAAATCGCTATGATACAAGCTAATGTCAAGGAAGATGACGAGCAAACAATGGCACGCTTCTTGAATGGTCTCAACTACCAAGTCAAGAAAATTGCCGACTTCCTACCATACTCCAACCTTCTCGAACATGTACATCAAGCAACCAAGGCGGAACTGATAGAGGCGAAGTTGTCCCTGTCTTTCGATGAGATGTGGCTATCGTTTATGGCAGAGTCAACTTTGACGATCTGACCACGAACGTGCGAGGACGTCGCGCCTTAGCAATCGCTAAACCAACTCCGAGAGGTTATTGACCACGCCGGAGCACGATCAACCTGACCACGAGGGTCTGTTTCCTGGAAGCAAACGAAGAACAAGCAAGAAACTAAGATTGCAATCTGGATATTGCGAATATAAGAGGAAAGCTTTATTGATGAATGTGGGGTTCTGTGACGCCTTTGTCTGGTCGTGGAACACAAACGAAGAACGCGAAGTTGCAGCTATGGCTAACTTTCAATCTAAACAAAACCCAAGTCTAAAACGATGCCCTAAGGGCTGTATATATGGGGGAATAGAGGGGAATTTCGTGGCCCCTTGGAGGAGGGGTCCGAAACCAGCCCTAACTCCGTTTCCCCACACATACGGACTCTAAAAACAACCTAAAAAGTGGTATTTCGAAATTACATGGGCCTGGCCCAAAAATAAGGTGACGCAGCACCTATATTAGCCTATGGACGAAATTTATGAAGTAGCATCTTGTATATTTCGTCCAAGCCTTCAAGTACTCCTTTTGGTGGCTTCAAAGTGCGAAAATCACCACTGGAATGTCCATTGTTCCTTCCCGCGCGCGCACCTTCTTCTCCATGCTTGATCCCGCTCCAATGGCCATCTTCTTGTCCATGCAAGTACCTGATAATTTAGTTGGCGTGCGCGGGCTCTAGTAACTGGTCCAATATGTGTAGCTGGTGGGGATGTGGGTGTAACATTAGTAGGGATGTCCTCATCACCCTCCCCTTCTTGAACTGAAGTCGTCCTCGACGGAAGCTCATCATCCCCACCCAAATAAGGCTTCAAATCTGCAATGTTAAAAGTGGGACTAACCCCAAAATCTGTAGGCAGCTCAAGTTTATATGCATTATCATTTATTTTCTCTAACACCTTAAAAGGACCATCAGCACGTGGCATTAGCTTTGACTTGCACAATTTAGGAAACCTATCCTTACGCAAATGTAACCAAACAAGATCTCCAGGTGCAAAGACAACATGTTTTCTACCCTTATCTCCAGAAAGTTTATATTTAGCATTGATACGCTCAATGTTCTCCTTAGTTAACTCATGCATCTTTAATATTAATTCAACACGTTCTTTAGCATCAAAACTAACCTTCTCCGAAGATGGAAGAGGCAACAAATCAATAGGTGCATGAGGTAAGAAACCATACACAACTTCAAAAGGGCACATCTTAGTAGTAGAATGCAGCGAACGATAATAAGCAAATTCAATATGAGGCAAGCATTCTTCCCACATTTTCAGGTTGTTCTTCAAAACAGCCCTAAGCATAGTAGACAATGATCTATTCACTACTTCAGTTTGTCCATCAGTTTGGGGGTGACATGTAGTACTAAAAAGCAGTTTTGTCCCCAACTTAGACCATAAACATCTCCAAAAGTGGCTAAGAAATTAGCATCACGATCTGAAACTATTGTATTTGGCACACCATGCAAGCGAATAATTTCACGAAAGAACAAATCAGCAACATTAGCAGCATCATCACTTTTATGACATGGTATAAAGTGTGCCATTTTCGAAAATCTATCCACGACAACAAATATGCTATCCCTCCCCTTCTTTGTTCGATGTAAACCTAAAACAAAGTCCATAGATATATCCTCCCAAGGAACACTAGGTACAGGCAAAGGCATATATAAACCATGAGGATTGAGTCGTGACTTAGCTTATTGACATGTAGTGCAACGAGCACCAAAACGCTCAACATCCCGTCTCATCTTTAGCCAAAAGAAATGTGTAGCAAGTACGTCCTCCATCTTCTTCACGCCAAAGTGTCCCATTAATCCTCCTCCATGCGCCTCATGTAACAACAAAAGACAAACGGAGCTAGCTAGAATGCATAGCTTGTTAGCACGGAACACAAGTCCACCATTAATGACGAACTTGTTCCATGTTCTGCCTTCTTTACAATTCTCCAACACATCTTTAAATTCAGCATCATGCATATATTGATCTTTGATGGTCTCCAAACCAAATATTTTAAAGTCAAGTTGTGAAAGCATAGTATAACGACGAGACAATGCATCAGCAATAACATTTTCTTTACCCTTCTTGTGTTTAATGACATAAGGGAAAGTCTCAATGAATTCAACCCATTTAGCATGTCTACGGTTCAGTTTTGCTTGACTTTTAATATGTTTCAAAGATTCATGATCAGAATGTATAACAAACTCTTTGGGCCATAAATAATGTTGCCATGTTTCCAAAGTCCGAACAAGAGCATATAATTCCTTATCATAAGTAGAATAATTCAGACTAGGTGATGAGGACCATCCTAGGCAAGTAAGATTGTATAGTTGCAACCAAACAGTAAGCTTCATTTATAAACATCATGACAAGGCGAGAAGCACGTTTCATATTGAGATGCAACAACATCAACTTGAGAAATCCATCATAAGGAGCATTCATGGAACGCACATACTATTGTGCCATGTTGACGATCAGGTGAACGCATATACTTTGGGTTCCATATTATTGTGCCAAAAGTGGTCTGAATCGTGATGTGGCTGCTACAGTTCGTTTGAAATATGATGGTAGTATGCAGGACCTTGTGACTTTTGCCATAGATGAAGAAAGGAGAATTCACAAAGAACGTGCACGTCCATTCAACATGAGTATTCAATTTCGTTCAAGAACCAGTCGTGTGAAGAGGCTAAGCTATGCGGAGAACAAGATGGACAATTGGTCGTTCACTACAAGTAAGAAGACTTGTGATGAGAAAAAGGTGCTTGCAACACGAGAAAAGAGCCTCACAATTGGTCAAAATTCTGTAGCAACAAATACACATCAAATCCCAAGTGAGAATGAGAGCCACATAGCCAAAAAGAGTGAGAGTGATATTACAAAAAGTGAGCTGTGTGATTCCACGCAAAGTGAGATTGAGAGTCCCACAAATGAGAGTTCGAGAGATACACCAAAGGAAAAGAGAGTATTAGCTGATACAAAATGTGAGGATTCTGAAACTAACATAAACATTTCTATTCCTTGCATTATCTCTCGCAATGTACAGGTTTGCTTTGAAGAAAGGGAGTCTGGTGCTGATACACTTTCCCACCACATTGAGGAACATGAAGAGAAGCAAACCAGAGTTGATGATTCACCATGTGCTCAGGAGGAACAACAGCTTGATGAAGAAAAGAAAGATGGTGTTGAAGCGAGATTGCAGCAAGAGCAAGAGAATGATTGTAAGTATAACCCTGCTGCAACAACGCCTCCTATGATTGCTTGTTCTACCATGCATGAACCATTGGATCACATGATTGCCTATCATTTTGATAGTGTGAAATTAGTAAGGCATGACAAAATGCTTGATAAAATATCTCATGTTCATGCTTTATATTGTGCCACGCTTGCTAAATCTATTGAATTGAGTTATCCTGTCATGAACATTTCTGAAATCACACATTCATACTCTCTCTATGAAACCTACACCTACTGTTTTAAGTTTAATTTGATTGGAGATTATGGTGTTGGCGGGAAGTTTGTTGTGGACAAAATATGCATTGCTTGCAATAGACTTGCAGAACTGAATGCTAATCAATTGGGCAACCATTCTCATGTGAAACAGTTTGTGTCATGTGAAAAGAAACTGTATGCTTGTGGTGAATGTGTCACTGATTTGTTGGTCCCCATAAGTTCATGTTTTGCATGCACTAAACTTCTCAGATCTCGAGTTGATGAATGGTTGATACTAAAAATTTGTTCACCGCATTTGCACGGGTTTACTATGCGAAAATATGAACTATCATATGAGATAATCTTGCTTGTGAAATATGTTCTGTTGGACATACATACTTCTGATTTTGGCTTTGAAATGATAACAACATGCTTTTCTAGGAGTAGGAATGATGTGAATGATTTTGCTATGTCCCTAACTTATATTTGCAAAACAAGCAACAATTTTTACAAACCCAGAACTTACGTTGACCCAATGAGAAATATGGTTTTCTGCTATAAAGATAACTTTTCTGAAATTTGGAATGCGCAAAATCTTGGTAACAACAAAATGTGTGACGTCTTCATATACCATGCATACACGTTGTTTGTTTCTTTTAGTGGTGCTACAGGTTATCAAAAACCGAGGACGTTTTTTCTTGAAGGAAGGGAGGATGATGAGGACCATCCTAGGCAAGTAAGATTGTATAGTTGCAACCAAACAGTAAGCTTCATTTATAAACATCATGACAAGGCGAGAAGCACGTTTCTTATTGAGATGCAACAACATCAACTTGAGAAATCCATCATAAGGAGCATTCATGGAACGCACATACTATTGTGCCATGTTGACGATCAGGTGAACGCATATACTTTGGGTTCCATATTATTTGTTTTAAGGGTGGCCGAGCTGCTACTATCATTACTATTATGCAGGCATGTGGATGATGATCTACACAAACCAAAGGTGAAGATGAGAAGGAACTCAGGAGCCCAGCTATTGTTCACATTGAATATTGTTGGTCAATATCCATGCTTCGCTCAAGAAGGACAAGAGTCGAGGATGACTCCTTTTGAAGTGGGGGAGGATGATGAGGACATCCCAGGTTCATCTCGTTTGTCATTTTCTCCTCATCATAAATCTCAGCTATCAAATGAAGCTTCTACAAAGAAAACCTATTTGAGTCCCATGACAAGGAGTCGTGCCAAAAAAATAGAACAAGAGGTGAATGCGCTCCTAGCTGATCATACTTCAACTATCCATGAGAACTTTATACTGCCTAAATCATCTATGCTGATTTTACTCAGGTACAATGTTGAGGACAACCAACAACTTTCAGCAAGTTCAGCTCGTGAAGAAACAAGTTCTGAAGCCCATACAACAAGTTTGAAGAGAACAAGTTTCAACTCTGATGTAAACCATGTTTTGGTGACAAGGGCAACTAATTACACCTCAAGGAAGAATAGAAAGCCATCTCAACAATCTATTGTTTCATGCACAGTTCCAGAATTCGTCCCAGAACGTGCTGCATCATGCAACACAAATATATGAGGTTCCAGCACGTGTGAGAGTACAAATTGGACAGCATATGAAGTCTACTTTCAGGAAAATCAAACGGTGCATCATTTGGAGTCCTGAGTCAAAGGATATGAGAGTTCCAATGCAAGCTGTCCAGAGCATTAATTGCTGCGCGAGGCTCCATGTGTTTGCTCCCTTGACCAGTTGGTTACCACGAATTTGAGCCTCTCTTTTGGACTGGTTTCACACCTAAACTAGGAGGGCTGTTCCTAGTATAAATACCCCTTCCCCCACTTCAGCCACAACTCTTTGGCAATTTGATTTCAGCATAGGTTAGCTAAGTGCAACCAGAATCTTGTTTGAGAGTTCACTTCCTCCTTAGCTCTTGTAATCTTGCCTTGTGAGAGGGTAAACTCACTTTGTGATTTTACAACAGTAGCCGTTGAGGCGGCAACCAGTTCGTGCTTCCAACTTCGTGCGTGGTTGCGTGGATTGGAATCCTAAGAGTGGTTGGGCGAATACTTGTTGCTGGTTGTTGCATATGCAGTAGCTAGTTTCGGTCTCGTCAGGTTGCACTAGTTATCCATTACCCGACAGCGTTGTTGGCTGGGATCGAGGGTTTCCTTCGTACCCTTCAGGTGGCTTTGATTCGTTCGTCAAGCAGATCCTCCGTGAAGATCGGGCGACCCCGTATCATCTTGGCATCAGAGCTTCGGTTGACATGGTAGGATCTTGTATCCCTAGTTTAGTTCGTGTTCTTGTTCATCCTAAAGTCCAGAAAATAGCCCCACAAAAAAATATACCGTTACCAAGCCCTTTACAGCCTTTAATCTGTCATTTGGTGAGTTTTATCAAGTTCTTGTCCACTAGATCTTTTGTTTTTAGTTGCTGAGTTTCCCCATCCATTCTTGTGTGTTTGTGTTTGTTTTCGTCCACAGATTTCAGATCTGCATCCTCCACCAAATCTTGTGTATCTTTGTCATCCGGAGTCCGTTTTGGGTGTTTTTGTGCATTTTGGAAAGCCCACACCGTGTACTTTCCATCCATCCTTGTTAGATCTGATTCCCACCGTGTTTTCCAGCCAGAAAAATCAGATCAGTTCGTGTGTGTTTTCTGCCAAAGTTTCAGCTGCATGTTCTTGGTGTTTGAGCTCATCCATTGTAATTTTCGTGGATCCCCCAAAGTGGGTGTTCAGATCCAAGTCCCTTGTTGAAGTTTGTCAAAAAAAGCAAAAAAAAAAGAGGCAAAAAAAAAAGAGATCTGCCCAAAGAAAGAAAGTGTGTGCAAGAAACAAAAGAGAGAAATTTGGGACTGTTCTTCACTTATATCTTGAGAAATCCCTGTTTGTATTGTGAGCTGAAACTTGTCAAGTGTGCAACATCTTCAATCCTTGCTTTCTAGCAAATCTGATTCCTTGGTATGAGTTGCATGTACCTCACTTATATCTCATTCAGCAACGAACGGCATTAGAATCTTGTGTGGATGATTACTTGGTTCAACAATATCTAGATTGCAGATTAGTCAATCGTTTGCTACATATATATCCCACCCAAGCCCCACCAAACAGCCCCGCATGTGCAACCCTAGACTTGTGTTCGCTTGATTCATCACTCTTTGTATACCAACCACCGGCACCACGGTTGAGCACGATTCTGCTCTCACTTGGAAGTTACATGAGCTTCGGTTGGTAAGTGAGGTGAGCTTGAGTTTTTACCCACATATATGCTTCTAGTACTATAGGGCTTTTGCAAAACTAACCATGGCAGGTCGTGAGTACGTGGAACTTCCTTTCTACGGAAGTGCTGATCCGGAGGAGTACCTTGAATGGGTACAATTCATGGAGTTGGAGTTGAAGAAATTTCCAGAAACAAAACAAGTGCTTCGAGCAACCATGGAGTTTGAAGAGTATGCTTGTAAGTGGTGGAAGCACCACCGCAAAAGGAGGTTTGTAAGAACATGGGTCGAGTTGAAGGAGATCATGAGGAAGGAGTTTGTACCAACAAGATATGAAGACTATTTGTTGCGTCACATGAAGAGCATTAAGCAAGGTCTCAGATCTATCCAAGCCTATTATGATGAGCTGAAGGTAGCAATGTATCGTGCCAATGTTATGGATAAATCTGCAGCAAGGGCATATTTTAAAAGTGGTCTGAATCGTGATGTGGCTGCTACAGTTCGTTTGAAATATGATGGTAGTATGCAGGACCTTGTGACTTTTGCCATAGATGAAGAAAGGAGAATTCACAAAGAACGTGCACGTCCATTCAACATGAGTATTCAATTTCGTTCAAGAACCAGTCGTGTGAAGAGGCTAAGCTATGCGGAGAACAAGATGGACAATTGGTCGTTCACTACAAGTAAGAAGACTTGTGATGAGAAAAAGGTGCTTGCAACACGAGAAAAGAGCCTCACAATTGGTCAAAATTCTGTAGCAACAAATACACATCAAATCCCAAGTGAGAATGAGAGCCACATAGCCAAAAAGAGTGAGAGTGATATTACAAAAAGTGAGCTGTGTGATTCCACGCAAAGTGAGATTGAGAGTCCCACAAATGAGAGTTCGAGAGATACACCAAAGGAAAAGAGAGTATTAGCTGATACAAAATGTGAGGATTCTGAAACTAACATAAACATTTCTATTCCTTGCATTATCTCTCGCAATGTACAGGTTTGCTTTGAAGAAAGGGAGTCTGGTGCTGATACACTTTCCCACCACATTGAGGAACATGAAGAGAAGCAAACCAGAGTTGATGATTCACCATGTGCTCAGGAGGAACAACAGCTTGATGAAGAAAAGAAAGATGGTGTTGAAGCGAGATTGCAGCAAGAGCAAGAGAATGATTGTAAGTATAACCCTGCTGCAACAACGCCTCCTATGATTGCTTGTTCTACCATGCATGAACCATTGGATCACATGATTGCCTATCATTTTGATAGTGTGAAATTAGTAAGGCATGACAAAATGCTTGATAAAATATCTCATGTTCATGCTTTATATTGTGCCACGCTTGCTAAATCTATTGAATTGAGTTATCCTGTCATGAACATTTCTGAAATCACACATTCATACTCTCTCTATGAAACCTACACCTACTGTTTTAAGTTTAATTTGATTGGAGATTATGGTGTTGGCGGGAAGTTTGTTGTGGACAAAATATGCATTGCTTGCAATAGACTTGCAGAACTGAATGCTAATCAATTGGGCAACCATTCTCATGTGAAACAGTTTGTGTCATGTGAAAAGAAACTGTATGCTTGTGGTGAATGTGTCACTGATTTGTTGGTCCCCATAAGTTCATGTTTTGCATGCACTAAACTTCTCAGATCTCGAGTTGATGAATGGTTGATACTAAAAAATTGTTCACCGCATTTGCACGGGTTTACTATGCGAAAATATGAACTATCATATGAGATAATCTTGCTTGTGAAATATGTTCTGTTGGACATACATACTTCTGATTTTGGCTTTGAAATGATAACAACATGCTTTTCTAGGAGTAGGAATGATGTGAATGATTCTGCTATGTCCCTAACTTATATTTGCAAAACAAGCAACAATTTTTACAAACCCAGAACTTACGTTGACCCAATGAGAAATATGGTTTTCTGCTATAAAGATAACTTTTCTGAAATTTGGAATGCGCAAAATCTTGGTAACAACAAAATGTGTGACGTCTTCATATACCATGCATACACGTTGTTTGTTTCTTTTAGTGGTGCTACAGGTTATCAAAAACCGAGGACGTTTTTTCTTGAAGGAAGGGAGGATGATGAGGACCATCCTAGGCAAGTAAGATTGTATAGTTGCAACCAAACAGTAAGCTTCATTTATAAACATCATGACAAGGCGAGAAGCACGTTTCATATTGAGATGCAACAACATCAACTTGAGAAATCCATCATAAGGAGCATTCATGGAACGCACATACTATTGTGCCATTCTTGACGATCAGGTGAACGCATATACTTTGGGTTCCATATTATTTGTTTTAAGGGTGGCCGAGCTGCTACTATCATTACTATTATGCAGGCATGTGGATGATGATCTACACAAACCAAAGGTGAAGATGAGAAGGAACTCAGGAGCCCAGCTATTGTTCACATTGAATATTGTTGGTCAATATCCATGCTTCGCTCAAGAGGGACAAGAGTCGAGGATGACTCCTTTTGAAGAGGGGGAGGATGATGAGGACATCCCAGGTTCATCTCGTTTGTCATTTTCTCCTCATCATAAATCTCAGCTATCAAATGAAGCTTCTACAAAGAAGACCTATTTGAGTCCCATGACAAGGAGTCGTGCCAAAAAAATAGAACAAGAGGTGAATGCGCTCCTAGCTGATCATACTTCAACTATCCATGAGAACTTTATACTGCCTAAATCATCTATGCTGATTTTACTCAGGTACAATGTTGAGGACAACCAACAACTTTCAGCAAGTTCAGCTCGTGAAGAAACAAGTTCTGAAGCCCATACAACAAGTTTGAAGACAGCAAGTTTCAACTCTGATGTAAACCATGTTTTGGTGACAAGGGCAACTAATTAAACCTCAAGGAAGAATAGCAAGCCATCTCAACAATCTATTGTTTCATGCACAGTTCCAGAATTCGTCCCAGAACGTGCTGCATCATGCAACACAAATATATGAGGTTCCAGCACGTGTGAGAGTACAAATTGGACAGCATATGAAGTCTACTTTCAGGAAAATCAAACGGTGCATCATTTGGAGTCCTGAGTCAAAGGATATGAGAGTTCCAATGCAAGCTGTCCAGAGCATTAATTGCTGCGCGAGGCTCCATGTGTTTGCTCCCTTGACCAGTTGGTTACCACGAATTTGAGCCTCTCTTTTGGACTGGTTTCACACCTAAACTAGGAGGGCTGTTCCTAGTATAAATACCCCTTCCCCCACTTCAGCCACAACTTTTTGGCAATTTGATTTCAGCATAGGTTAGCTAAGTGCAACCAGAATCTTGTTTGAGAGTTCACTTCCTCCTTAGCTCTTGTAATCTTGCCTTGTGAGAGGGTAAACTCACTTTGTGATTTTACAACAGTAGCCGTTGAGGCGGCAACCAGTTCGTGCTTCCAACTTCGTGCGTGGTTGCGTGGATTGGAATCCTAAGAGTGTGGTTGGGCGAATACTTGTTGCTGGTTGTTGCATATGCAGTAGCTAGTTTCGGTCTCGTCAGGTTGCACTAGTTATCCATTACCCGACAGCGTTGTTGGCTGGGATCGAGGGTTTCCTTCGTACCCTTCAGGTGGCGTTGATTCGTTCGTCAAGCAGATCCTCCGTGAAGATCGGGCGACCCCGTATCACTAGGCCCACTCAATTTTTCAGAAAAGAGGTTTACCATCTTGTAATAACACACCTCCTAATCCAATTCCACTAGCATCACATTCAAGCTCATAAGTCTTATTAAAATCAGGAAGTTGGAGTAATGGAGCATGTGTTAACTTATCTTTCAATACCGTGAAGGCTTCTTCCTGTGCGGTGCCCCAAACAAAAGGCACATCCAACTTCGTAAGCTCATTTAGAGGTGCAGCAATGGTGCTGAAATCCCTCACAAAACGCCTATAGAAACCAGCGAGTCCAAGAAAACTCCTCACTTGTGTGACCATTTTGGGTTGCGGCCAACTCTCAATAGCTTTAATCTTGGCTTTATCAACTTCCATACCGTGTGGAGTAACAACATAGCCAAGAAAAGATACTCGGTCGGTGCAAAATGTGCACTTCCCAAGGTTACCAAACAAACGTGCATCACGTAGAGCAATAAAATCAGCACATAAATGTTCCAAATGTTCCTCCAAAGATCTACTATAAATCAGTATATCATCAAAATAGACTACCACAAATCTTCCAATGAAAGCACGTAAAACCTCGTTCATTAATCTCATGAAAGTGCTAGGTGCATTAGTTAACCCAAAAGGCATGACTAGCCACTCATATAATCCAAACTTAGTTTTAAATGTTGTTTTCCATTCATCTCCCAATTTCATACGAATTTGATGGTATCCACTACGCAAATCAACTTTGGAGAAAATTGTAGAGCCACTTAATTCATCAAGCAAATCATCTAGCCTAGGAATAGGATGACGATAATGAATAGTAATATTATTAATGCCTCTACAATCAACACACATACGAGATGTACCATCCTTTTTCGGTACTAGAATAATAGGAACAGCACAACGACTAAGAGATTCGCGTATATAACCTTTGTCGAGCAGCTCCTGTACTTGACGCATAATCTCCTTCGTCTCCTCTGGATTGGTACGGTATGGCGCACGGTTGGGCAGCGATGCACCGGGAATTAAGTCAATCTGATGCTCAATCCCTCGAATAGGTGGTAATCCCGGTGGCACATCTTGTGGAAAGACGTCAGCGAACTCCTGCAAAATGTTAGCGACAGCAGGAGGCAAAGAGGGAGGCATGTCCTCGAATGAAAATAATACCTCTTTGCATACAAAAGCGTAGCAAACAGATGTAGTAACATCCAAATCAGTAATATCAGATTTAGTTGCAAGTAAACAACCACTCTTCAGGTTTATTTCAGATGCAACACTAGATGATTGTTTATTAGGCTTATTATGTTGCTCAAATTCCTTTGCCACAATCTGATTTTCACTCTCACTTTGCTTCTGTTTTGCTTTACTAGCTCTAGCAATATCATCTTTCATAATATGTTCGGGAGACATAGGAAGCAAAGTTATATTTTTATCCTTATGAACAAGAGTATACTGATTTGTCCTACCATGGTGTACAGAATTTTTATCAAATTGCCATGGTCTACCAAGTAAAATGGAGCATGCTTGCATGGGCAGCACATCACAATCAACATAATCAGAATATGTAGCAATGCTAAAGTGCACACGAACAGTACGTGTTTCCTTAACCTTGCCACTGTTGTTGAACCATTGGATGTAATAAGGATGAGGATGTGGTCTGGTGGTTAGAGACAGCTTCTCCACCATCTCCATGCTAGCCAAGTTATTGCAACTCCCTCCATCGATGATGACGCGAACAGAACGCTCCTTCACAACTCCATTTGTATGGAACAAGTTGTGCCTCTGATTTTGCTCAGCCTGTGTAACCTGCACACTCAGAACACGTTGAGCAACTAAACTTTCATAGTTGTCGGCGTAGTCAGCAGCCATGTAGTGTGTCTCTTGTTCAGTCTGCTCTACACCTTGTTCTTCACTCCAATAAGAGCCAGGGTCTCCTCATCATAATCACTAGCGGAGTCATATCCACCATCCTCAGTAACAATCATCACATGCTTGGAAGGGCATTCTCTCGCATAGTGACCTCCACCCTTGCAACGACGACATATAACCTCATGTGTTTTCCTTGTGGATGCAATGGATGAAGAAGAGCTCTGTGTAGGCCCGGAAGGTGTGCTCCTCGCGGAGGGTGGGGCGGGGGCCTGTTTCCTGGTATCGCAGTTGGAGTTGGTGGCTGAAGTAGGCGGTGTAGCAGCAGGACGTGTGGAAGTAGATGGGGTACATGGCATCCATGATGAAGTGCGACCTGCAGAAAAATTAGTTATTGCCAATGCCTGTCGATCCTGCACTTCACGTTAAGCTTTGCAAGCAAGATGGAATAAACGAGTGATAGTGTTATACTCCTTATACTCTAATATAGTCTGAATATCTCTATTTAATCCACCCATAAAACGTGAAAGCATAGCTTCATTCTCCTCAACAATACCACATCTAATCATGCTAGTTTGTAATTCCTGATAATATTCCTCTACAGAATTTTTTCCTTGTCTTAAACGTTGCAAATTTTGAAGCAATTCACGTTGATAATATGGTGGAACCCAACGATTACGCATAACAGTTTTCAAAGCAGCCCAAGTAGTAGGGATATTATCATGATGTATTCTACAATGTTCAGACCACCAAACACAAGCAAAACTAGTAAAAGCACAAACAGCAGCAGCAACACGTCTATCCTCAGGAAATTGCATGTAAAACGTTGTTCTGTTTCTAAATCCCAAGTAAGATATATATCAGGAACATATCTACCCTCAAATGTCGGAATATTCAATTTTATCTTAGGGAGATGATCATGATCCCGTACCTGAGGTGGTGGTGCAGCCTACCGTTGCGATGGTAAACATGCGGACGACCTGGTGCTTGTGGTGGTGGTTGCCCCTGGGGCTGATCGGGAGCAACCTCTCCCTCATCATCGTAATCACCCTCATAATCCTCATTTTGCTCAACGACAGTAGCAGCAGCAGCAGCCATAGAAGCTTCAGCAGTAGCAGCAGTAGCAATGGCACCAGAATTTTGGCCTTGGTCGAGAGGCACGCCTTGCGCTCGTCCCGCGAAATTTGGGCATTGTTGGTGTTGTTGTGGCCGAGGTACGATAGGTACAGCTGGTGGAGGTAGACGTGCAAGCACCTCATTGAACTTAGCATCCAGCTTGGTGTCGAATGTCTTCTCCAAAGCACCTAGCTTCTCCATGGCCTCTCCAAGGCTGGTCACGACGTCTTGTACCTGGTCAGCCATCATTTGCTGAAATTTATCATGGAGCTCCTTGTTCGTCATGCCGTCCTAGTTGATCTCGTCGGCTTGTGATCCTGATATGGTTAGCAGCAATAGGAACACACAAGAATATGAACCTATAGACTACTAGGAAGTGGTGGTGGTGGTGGTGTGTCACAAATCTGTCAAGCGAATCTCAAATCCTTACCAGTTCTTACCAAGCAGCAGGCGGTGATCGGCAACCGTTGTAGTCAAAACTCTCAAAGCTTGGATAGAGCGATTACCAGGAAGAGTCAAACGCACAACGTAAATGTATGTGGAGCTGGGAAGGATTATAATATGGTAGCAAAAGGGGTCAGCAATAATCAGTTCAGAGATGCAAAGTTGAAAAGACGCTCAATGACGGTACTGTGTTGGTCCTAGGCTATACCGTGCTAGAGACGCGAGCCTAAAACACCAACAAAATCACGACGTTACACGTAATCAAGGGAAGAGCACACTCTGAATTTTTTTTCGTTTTTTTTTGCACCCTCTTTTTTTGCTCAGAAAATCACTATAATGGCGAGTGTCTCAAAACTCTTCCCAAGTCGTATAAAAAGGATAGGCACAAAAAAAATTGACTATTTTTTTTCAGGAGCGATCCGGGGCTGCGACGACCAAAAAAATGCGACAAAAATCACTATGATGGCGAGTGTCTCAAAACGCTCCGGAAAGCAAAAAAGGATAAGGAAAAAATATTTTCACCCGCCGAAATTTTGGCCTAGAAAGTGCTCTGAAAAGCGTGCCAGACTAAACCAAAACCTACTCAGGCAAGGAAACACGAAACCGAAAACAAGAGGTTCTCGAAACTAAACCTAATATGTAAAGGACTCGAACTGGTGGTGGATATGTGGTGGTATATATGGATACTAGATGACAGATTGTGGGTGGTAATATATGGCAAGGAAGACAACGATGGTGGGTGATGGTATATGGCAGCGGTGATGATGGTGGTGGATGATGGTATATGGCAGCGGTGATGATGGTGCGGTGGCGGCGTGACAACTTGTTAACAGAACTCGAAACTCTAAAAGACTAGACGCTAAGACCAGCAATTTGACACGACGATGCAACCGCAAATTCAACAAAGCGAACACCGAATAGAAAATTGCAAAGGCTCAGATTGGTTCGGATATGAAGATCTAACCCTATTTTTTTGTGGCTTTTTTCGTGGCCTTTAGGTATGAAGAAATGATGCGATCTAACTACGAAAAACAGGAAATCTCACCGAGCAACCTGGAAATCTGATCCCACTTGATAGAGGCAAAGTTGTCCCTGTCTTTCGATGCGATGTGGCTATCGTTTATGGTAGAGTCGACTTTGCCGATCCGACTACGAACGTGCGAGGACGTCGCGCCTTAGCAATCGCTAAACCAACTCCGAGAGGTTATTGACCACGCCGGAGCACGATCAACCTGACCACGAGTGTCTATTTCCTACAAGCAAATGAAGAACAAGCAAGAAACTAAGATTGCAATCTGGATATTGCGAATATAAGAGGAAAGCTTTATTGATGAATGTGGGGTTCTGTGACGCCTTTGTATGGTCGTGGAACACAAACGAAAAACGCGAAGTTCCAGCTATAGCTAACTTTCAATCTGAACAAAACCCAAGTCTAAAACGATGCCCTAAGGGCTGTATATATGGGGGAATAGAGGGGAATTTCGTGGCCCCTTGGAGGAGGGGTCCGAAACCATCCCTAACTCCGTTTCCCCAAACATACGGACTCTAAAAACAGCCTAAAAAGTGGTATTTCGAAATTCCATGGGCCTGGCCCAAAAATAAGGTGACGCATCACCTATATTAGCCTATGGACGAAATTTATGAAGTGGCATCTTGTATATTTCGTCCAAGCCTCCAAGTACTCCTTATGGTGGCTTCAAAGTGCAAAAATCACCACTGGAAAGTCCATTGTTCCTTCCCGCGCGTGCACCTTCTTCTCCATGCTTGATCTCGCTCCAATGGCCATCCTTCTTGTCCATGCTAGGTCCTTCATTCATAAGTAAAACAAAAGTATCTAATTTAGGCAGCATCATATGTTCATGAACATTATAAGGATTTCCAAGAAACGAAAGTACCTGATAATTTAGTTGGCGTGCGCGGGCTCTAGTAACTGTCCAATATGTGTAGCTGGCGGGGATGTGGGTGTAACATTAGTAGGGATGTCCTCATCAGGAACAGCAAGTGCAAGATGACTACAAGTACTCCAAGTTCTCCTCCAAGATCTACGGCTTAAGTGCTCAAGCTACTACGACGACGACACCTTCAACTATGAAATCTACAACACCTACTGGTGACAAGTCAAGCTACAAGGACAAGAAGACTTCGTCAAGCCGACCGTCCTCAAGCACCTACAAGCCGAGAGCTTCATCCTCTACTCCAACAACGGATGCTACCGCCAAGACAAGCTCCATCAAGTGTTTCACGTGCCAAGGTTGAGGCCACAAGACCTTCGAATGTCCAACCAAACGCAATATGGTTCTACTCGATGATGGCACATATGACTCTATGAGTGACGACGAGATGCAAGCTTTGGAGCAAGTGGCCATACATCGCCAAGTGAATGAAGATGAGGATTCGCAAATCTTTTGCGACAATGATTCAAGCCCCGCTCTCGTTGTCTCCAAGGTTTTGACGGTCCAACAACAAGAAGATGAGGACCAACGTTGTCACATCTTCCACACCAAGGCGGGCATCCAAGAAAAATCCGTCAAGGTCATCATCGACGGCGGGAGTTGCCACAACTTGGCAAGTGAGGACCTTTGTTCCAAGCTACAATTGGTCAAGAAAAAGCACCCCCATCCCTACAAGGTCCAATGGCTAAGTGATTCCGGCACCCTCCAAGTTGAACATACCGTGGAAGTTTCCTTCAAGATAGGTGCTTATGAAGACACTTTGGAGTGTGATGTGGTTCCAATGTCCGTTTGCAACCTCCTACTTGGTAGACCATGTCAATTCGACCGTGGCGTCACACACAACTGTCGGAATAATCAATATATCTTCATGATGAAGGGCAAGCAAAATGTGCTTCGCCCAATGACTCCAAGTCAAGTCAACGCCGACAAACAAGCTTCCTCCCATCGTGGAGATAAAAGTGAGAGAGTGATCCACCTCAAAGAGAGTGAGTGCCACAAGCCAAAAATGAGCGACTCCACGATGCGGGACATGAGAGATATAGTTCTTTTAGCCACCAAGAGAGATTTGAGGGATGTGAGTGAGATCCCATCAACCGTTCTTCACTATGTGCTTGTGTTATCTAAGATGTTGCAGGAACTCGAGGATGTTTTCCCCGATGAGCTACCTCCACGACTACCACCAAAAAGAGGGATCGAACACCGCATCGACCTCATCCCTGGAGCACCGCTTCCTAACAAGGCTCCCTACCGCGTCAACCGCGAAGAAACAAAGGAAATACAAAGGCAAGTCCAAAAACTCCTAGATAAAGGGCATGTACGTGAGAGTTTGAGTCCTTGTGCGGTTCCGGTTCTAGTACCTAAGCAAGATGGTAGTATGCGCATGTGTTCCGATTGCCATCCTATCAATGCTATCACTATTCGTTATCGTCATCCCATTCCTCGCCTAGACGACATGCTTGATGAACTTAGTGGTGCCACTATATTTTCCAAGATTAACTTAAAAAGTGATTACTACCAAATACGCATACAAGAGGGCGATGAGTGGAAAACAGCTTTTAAAACAAAGTTTGGTCTCTATGAATGGCTAGTGATGCCCATGGGCTTATCCGAAGCACCGGGTACTTTCATGCGTGTCATGCATTATGTTTTGCGGCCCCTCATAGGATATTGTGTTGTGGTCTACTTTGATGACATTCTTGTCTTTAGCAAGTCTATTGAGGAGCATGCTACCCATGTTCGTGAAGTTTTGCAAATCCGTAGGAAAGAACAACTCTATGCAAACATGGAGAAATGCACCTTTGGTGTTGATAAATTAGTTTTCCTAGGCTTTGTAGTATCTTGTAAGGGCATTCATGTAGATGAAACTAAGATTGATGGTATTAAAACTTGTCCTACACCAACGAATTTGCAACAAGTACATAGTTTCCTTGGACTAGCCAGCTCCTATCGACGTTTTGTCAAGGACTTTAGCACTATTGCATCTCCTCTACATGCTTTGAGCAAGAAGAATGCACCATTTATTTGGGGTCCTTCCCAAGACACCGCATTCCATTAACTTAAAAATTTGCTCACTCATGCACCTTTGCTTGCTTTGCCCAACTTTGATAAAACATTTTAAGTGCATTGTGATGCTAGTGGAAATGGAATAGGTGGTGTGCTTATGCAAGAGAAGCGCCCAATTGCGTATTTTAGCGAGGAACTTTCCGGCACACAACTTAACTACCCCATATATGACAAAGAATTGTATGCTTTGGTGAGAGTTTAACATGTGTGGGAACATTATTTGCGTCCTCATGAATTTGTTATCCATACCGACCATGAAATGCTTAAGTACTTAAAGGGTCAAACTAAGTTGAACAAACGGCATGCTAAATGGAGTGAATTTATTGAGTCCTTCCCTTATGTCATCAAATACATTAAGGGTAAGGAAAACGTTGTGGCGGATGCCCTTTCCCGCAAATGCATGATAGTTACTCAACTTGAGTTGAATGTTGTTGGTTTTGAGCATATCAAAGACTTGTATGAGCATGATGTTTCTTTTGCTGCTCCATATGCTAAATGTCAAGTGAAAACTTGTTGGGAGAAATATTATATGAAAGATGGCTATCTTATGCTTGCTAACAAACTATGTATACCCGAGTCTTCTCTTCGTTTGTTGCTTTTGCAAGAGGCTCACGATGGAGGACTTATGGGTCACTTTGGACGCGACAAGACGTATGCCACACTATCCAACAAGTACTTTGTGCCCAAGATATTTCCAGATGTTGCACGCTTCACCAACCGATGCTCTACATGCCGCAAAGCTAAGTCAAAAGCTCAATCCCATGGTCTTTACGTGCCTCTCCCTATACCCTTCCAACCGTGGGAAGACATTAGTATGGATTTTGTGCTTGGTTTGCCACGAACTAAAAATGGCCATGATTCCGTTTTTGTCGTTGTGGATCGCTTTTCCAAGATGGCTCATTTCATTCCATGTCACAAGATAGACGATGCTTCACATATTGCAAATCTCTTTTGTAGGGATATCTTGCGACTACATGGCGTCCCCAAGACCATTGTCTCGGATCACGACGTCAAGTTCCTAAGCTACTTTTGGAAGACCCTATGCGCCAAGCTCGGAATCAAGCTTCTATTCTCTTCGGCATATCACCCTCAAATCGATGGACAAACGGAGGTGACGAACCGGACGCTATCTACTCTACTACGCGTGTTGATCAAGAAGAACATTAAGGAATGGGAAGAATGCCTCCCCATCGCCGAGTATGCCTACAATCGGGCAAGTCACTCCACCACCGGCAAGTATCCGTTCGAAGTGGTCTACGGCTTCAACCCTTTGTGCCCTTTGGACATCCTTCCTCTACCACTCCAAGAGCGCGTCAACATGGACGCAAGTGCAAGGGAAAGCTACATCAAGAGGATGCATGAAGATACAAGGCGCATGATTGAACGTCAAGTGGAACGCGTCACCAACAAGTGCAACCTCAACAAGCAACCCATGGTGTTCAAGACCGGTGATCTTGTGTGGCTACACGTTCGCTAGGACCGCTTCCCCAACGAACGGAAGTCCAAGATACTTCATCGAGCCGACGGACCCTTCAAGGTGTTGGCACGCTACAACAACAATGCCTACAAGATCGACATTCCCCGCGACAAGTACAACGTGAGTGATACCTTCAACGTCAAGGATCTATCCTCTTTTCATGGAGATGAAGATATTAATCCGAGGACGGATCTTCCCCAAGGGGGGGGAGATGATGCGGAGCATCCCACCATCATCCCCATGGAGTCTACACCATCACATCAAGCCACAATGGGACCCATGACTAGAGCCCGGGCACGTGCTATTGAACACAAGGTGACATCTCTCCTATATGATTCTCCCTTTGATGTTCATGGAACTTGGATGCTACCTCAATCGGAGATCCTTTTCATGATCAGGTACAATGGAAATGGAGAAGGTCTAGAAGATGCATGGAGCGGAGGACGACAAGCTTGGAAGTACAAGGGAGGAGCTGCGGACAAGTCCCAGTGACGAGGACATCAATACCATTGTTACACCCACAGCCCCTACTACTATACATACTAGACCAATTACTAGAGCTCGCACACGTCAATTGAATACCAGGTACTTTGGTTTCTTGGGAATCCTTCTAATGTTCATGAACATATGATGCTGCCTAAATTAGATACTTTTGTTTTACTTATGAATGAAGGACCTAGCATGGACAAGAAGGATGTCCATTGGAGCGGGATCAAGCATGGAGAAGAAGGTGCGCACGCGGGAAGGAACAATGGACTTTCCGGTGGTGATTTACGCACTTTGAAGCCACCATAAGGAGTGCGTGGAGGCTTGGACGAAATATACAACATGCCACTTCATAAATTTTGTCCATAGGCTATTATAGGTGCTGCGTCACCTTATTTTTGGGCCAGGCCCATGTAATTTCGAAATACCATATTATAGGCAGTTTTTAGAGTCCGTATGTGTGGGGAAACGGAGTTAGGGCTGGTTTCGGACCCCTCCTCCAAGGGGCCACAAAATTTCTCTCTATTCCCCCATATATACAGCCCTTAGGGCATCGTTTTAGATTTGAGTTTTGTTTAGATTGAAAGTTAGCCATAGCTGCAACTTCGCGTTCTTCGTTTGTGTTCCACGACCAGACAAAGGCGTCACAGAACCCCACTTCATCAATAAAGCTTTCCTCTTATATTCGCAATATCCAGATTGCAATCTTATTTTCTTGCTTGTTCTTCGTTTGCATGCAGGAAACAGACCCTCGTGCAGGTTGATCGTGTTCCCGCGTGGTCAATAACCACTCGGAGTTGGTTTAGCTATTGCTAAGGCGCGACGTCCTCGCACGTTCGTAGTCGGATCGTCAAAGTGGACTCTACCGAAAACGATAGCCACCATCTCATCGAAAGACAGGGACACCTTCACCTCTATCAAGTGGTATCAGATTTCCAGGTTGCTCGGTGAGATTTTCTAGTTTTTCCTAGTTAGATCGCATCTGTTCTTCATACCTATAGTCCACGAAAAAGCCAGAAAAAAAAATTAGGGTTAGATCATCATATCCGAACCAATCTGAGCCTTTGCAATTTTCGGTTCGGTATTTGCTTTGTTGAATTTGCGGTTGCATCGTCGTGTCAAGTTGCTGGTCTTAGTATCTAGTTCTATAGAGTTTCGAGTTCCGGTCACAGTTTGTCACGCCGCTGCCGCATCATCTTCATCGCTGCCATCCACCATCGTCTTCACCGCTGCCATATATCACAACCCACCATCATCATCTCCGCTGCCATATATCACCACCCACCATCATCATATCCGCTGCCATATATCACCGCCCCATATCCGCCTCTAATCCGAATTCCTTAGGTATAAGGATTGATTTCGAGATCCCTTTGATTTAATTTCTACGTTTCCTTGACTGAGTAGGATTCGAAAAAAAGAGTCTGGCACGCTTTTCAGAGCACTTTCTAGGCCAAAATTTCGGTGGGTGAAAATATTTTTCCCTATCATATTAATAGGCTTTTTGCAGCGTTTTGAGACACTCGCCATCATAGTGATTTTTGTCACAATTTTTGGTCGTCGCAGGCCCGAATCGCTCCAGGAAAAAAAATCGTCAATTTTTTTTTGTGCCTATCCTGTTTTTAGACCTTCGGAAGAGTTTTGAGACACTGGCCATCATAGTGATTTTCTGAGCGCAAAAAAAAGAGGCGCCAAAAATAAAAGGAAACGAAAAAAAAGTTCCGAGTGTGCTCTTCCCTTGATTACGTGTAGCGTCGTGATTTTGTTGGTGTTCTAGGATCGCGTCTCTGGCACGGTCTAGACTAGGACCAGCACAGTACCGTCTTTGAGCGTTTATTCAACTTTGCATCTCTGAACTGACTATTGCTGACCCCTTTTTCTACTATATTATAAGCCTTCCCAGCTCCACATACATCTACGTCGTGCGTTTGACTCTTCCTGGTAGTCGCTCTATCCAAGCTTTGAGAGTTTTGACTACAACGGTTGCCGATCACCGCCTGCTACTTGGTAAGAACTGGTAAGGATTTGAGATTCGCTTGACGGATTTGTGACACACCACCACCACCACTACCACTTCCTAGTAGTCTGTAGGTTCATATTCTTGTGTGTTCCTATTGCTGCTAACCATGACAGGATCACAAGCCGACGAGATCAACTGGGACGGCATGACGAACAAGGAGCTCCATGATAAATTTCAGCAAATGATGGCTGACCAGGTACAAGACGTCGTGACCAGCCTTGGAGAGGCTATGGAGAAGCTAGGTGCTTTGGAGAAGACATTCGACACCAAGCTGGACGCTAAGTTCAATGAGGTGCTTATACTTCTACCTACACCAGCTGTACCTGTCGTACCTCGGCAACAACAACACCAACAACGCCCAAATTTCACGGGACGAGCGGAACGTGTGCCTCTCGACCAAGGCCAATATTCTGGTGCCATTGCTACTGCTGCTACTGCTGAAGCTTCTGTGGCTGCTACTGCTCCTGCTACTGTCGTTGAGCAGAATGAGGATTATGATGGTGATTATGATGATGCGGGAGAGGTTGCTCCCGATCAACCCCAGGGGCAACCAGCACCACAAGCACCGGGTCGTCCGCATGTTTACCATCGCAACGGTAGGGCTGCACCACCACCTCAGGTACGGGATCATGATCATCTCCCTAAGATAAAATTGAATATTCCGACATTTGAGGGTAGATATGTTCCTGATATATATCTTACTTGGGAGTTAGAAACAGAACAATGTTTTACATGCTTACAATTTCCTGAGGATAGACGTGTTGCTGCTGTTGTTTGTGCTTTTACTAGTTTTGCTTGTGTTTGGTGGTCTCAACATTGTAGAATACATCATGATAATATCCCTACTACTTGCGCTGCTTTGAAAACTGCTATGCGTAATCGTTGGGTTCCACCATATTATCAACGTGAATTTCTTCAAAATTTGCAGCGATTAAGACAAGGGAAAAAAAATCTGTAGAGGAATATTATCAGGAATTACAAACTGGCATGATTAGATGTGGTATTGTTGAGGAGAATGAAGCTATGCTTACACGTTTTATGGGTGGATTAAATAGAGAGATTCAGACTATTCTAGAGTATAAGGAGTATAACACTATCACTCGTTTATTCCATCTTGCTTGCAAAGCTGAACGTGAAGTGCAAGATCGACAGGCAATGGCGAGAACTAATTTTTCTGCAGGTCGCGCTTCATCATGGACACCACGTACATCATCTACTTCCACACGTCCTACTACAGCACCACTTACTTCAGCCGCCAACTCCAACAAAGATATAAGGAAACAGGCACCGCCACTAGCCTCCAGCAAGGGCACACCTTCGGGGCCTGCACAGAGCTCTTCTTCATCCATGGCATCTACATGGAAAACACATGAGGTTATTTGTCGTCGTTGCAAGGGTGGAGGTCACTATGCGCGAGAATGCCCTTCCAAGCGTGTGATGATTGTTACTGAGGATGGTGGATATGCGTCCGCTAGTGATTATGATGAGGAGACTTTGGCTCTTGTTGCAAGTGAAGAACAGGGTGCCGAGGATGCTGAAGAAGAGACGCACTACATGGCTGCTGACTATGCTGACAGGTATGAAAGTTTAGTTGTTCAACGTGTTCTGAGTATGCAGGTTACACATGCTGAGGAAAATCAGAGGCACAACTTGTTCCATACAAAGGGAGTTGTGAAGGAGCGTTCTGTTCGCGTCATCATCGATGGAGGGAGTTGCAACAACTTGGCTAGCATGGAGATGGTGGAGAAGCTGTCTCTAACCACCAGACCACATCCTCATCCTTATTACATCCAATTGTTCAACAACAGTGGCAAGGTTAAGGTAACACGTACTGTTCGTGTGCACTTTAGCATTGCTATGTATTTTGATTATGTTGATTGTCATGTGGTACCCATGCAAGCATGCTCCGTTTTACTAGGTAGACCATGGCAATTTGATAAAAATTATGTACACCATGGTAGGACGAATCAGTATACTCTTGTTTATAAGGATCAAAATATAACTTTGCTTCCTATGTCTCCCGAACATATTATGAAAGATGATATTGCTAGAGCTAGTAAAGCAAAGCAGAAGCAAAGTGAGAGTGAAAATCAGATTGTGGCAAAGGAATTTGAGCAACATAATAAGCCTAATAAACAATCATCTAGTGTTGCATCTGAAATAAAACTGAAGAGTGGTTGTTTACTTGCCACTAAATCTGATATTACTGATTTGGATGTTAATACATCTGTTTGCTATGCTTTTGTATCCAAAGAGGTATTATTTTCCTTCGAGGACATGCCTCCCTCTTTGCCTCCTGCTGTCGCTAACATTTTGCAGGAGTTCGCTGATGTCTTTCCACAAGACGTGCCACCGGGATTACCACCTATTCGAGGGATTGAGCATCAGATTGACTTAATTTCCGGTGCATCGCTGCCCAACCGTGCGCCATACCGTACCAATCCAGAGGAGATGAAGGAGATTATGCGTCAAGTACAGGAGCTGCTCGACAAAGGTTATATACGCGAATCTCTTAGTCCTTGTGTTGTTCCTATTATTCTAGTGCCTAAAAAGGATGGTACATCGCGTATGTGTGTTGATTGTAGAGGCATTAATAATATTACTATTCATTGTCGTCATCCTATTCCTAGGCTAGATGATATGCTTGATGAATTAAGTGGCTCTACAATATTCTCCAAAGTTGATTTGCGTAGTGGGTACCATCAAATTCGTATGAAATTGGGAGATGAATGGAAAACGGCATTTAAAACTAAGTTTGGATTATATGTGTGGTTAGTCATGCCTTTTGGATTAACTAATGCACCTAGCACTTTCGTGAGATTAATGAACGAGGTCTTACGTGCTTTCATTGGACGATTTGTGGTAGTCTACTTTGATGATATACTGATTTATAGCAGATCTTTGGAAGAACACTTGGGTCACTTGCGTGCTGTTTTTATTGCTCTACGTGATGCACGTTTGTTTGGTAACTTTGGGAAGTGCACCTTTTGCACCGACCGGGTATCTTTTCTTGGCTATGTTGTTACTCCACAGGGAATTGAAGTTGATAAAGCCAAGATTGAAGCTATTGAGAGTTGGCCGCAGCCCAAAACGGTCACACAAGCGAGGAGTTTTCTTGGACTTGCTGGTTTATATAGGCGTTTTGTGAGGGATTTCAGCACCATTGCTGCACCTCTAAATGAGCTTACAAAGAAGGACGTGCCTTTTGTTTGGGGTACCGCACAGGAAGAAGCCTTCACGGTATTGAAAGATAAGTTAACACATGCTCCATTACTCCAACTTCCTGATTTTAATAAGACTTTTGAGCTTGAATGTGATGCTAGTGAAATTGGATTAGGAGGTGTCTTATTACAAGATGGTAAACCTGTTGCATACTTTTCTGAAAAATTGAGTGAGCCTAGTCTGAATTATTCTACTTATGATAAGGAATTATATGCTCTTGTTCGGACTTTGGAAACATGGCAACATTATTTATGGTCCAAAGAATTTGTTATACATTCTGATCATGAATCTTTGAAACATATTAAAAGTCAAGCAAAACTGAACCGTAGACATGCTAAATGGGTTGAATTCATTGAGACTTTCCCTTATGTCATTAAACACAAGAAGGGTAAAGAAAATGTTATTGCTGATGCATTGTCTCATCGTAATACTATGCTTTCACAACTTGACTTTAATATATTTGGTTTGGAGACCATCAATGATCAATATATGCATGATGCTGAATTTAAAGATGTGTTGGAGAATTGTAAAGAAGGGACAACATGGAACAAGTTCGTCATTAATGATGGACTTGTGTTCTGAGCTAACAAGCTATGCATTCCAGTTGGCTCCGTTCGTCTTTTGTTGTTACAGGAGGCGCATGGAGGAGGATTAATGGGAAACTTTGGTGTGAAGAAGACGGAGGACGTACTTGCTACACATTTCTTTTAGCCAAAAGTTAGATGGGATGTTGAGCGTTTTGTTGCTCGCTGCACTACATGTCAAAAAGCTAAGTCGCGACTCAATCCTCATGGTTTATATATGCCTTTGCCTGTACCTAGTGTTCCTTGGGAGGATATATCTATGGACTTTGTTTTAGGTTTACCTCGAACAAAGAAGGGGAGGGATAGCATATTTGTTGTCGTGGATAGATTTTTGAAAATGGCACACTTCATACCATGTCATAAAAGTGATGATGCTGCTAATGTTGCTGATTTGTTCTTTCGTGAAATTATTCGCTTGCATGGTGCGCCAAATACAATTGTTTCAGATCGTGATGCTAAATTTCTTAGCCACTTTTGGAGATGTTTATGGGCTATGTTGGGGACCAAACTGCTTTTTAGTACTACATGTCACCCCCAAACTGATGGACAAACTGAAGTAGTGAATAGATCATTGTCTGCTATGCTTAGGGCTGTTTTGAAGAATAACCTGAAAATGTGGGAAGAATGCTTGCCTCATATTGAATTTGCTTATTCGCTGCATTCTACTACTAAGATGTGCCCTTTTGAAGTAGTGTATGGTTTCTTACCTCATGCACCTATTGATTTGTTGCCTCTTCCATCTTCGGAGAAGGTTAATTTTGATGCTAAAGAACGTGCTGAATTGATATTAAAGACGCATGAGTTAACTAAGGAGAACATTGAGCGTATGGACGCTAAATATAAACTTGCTGGAGATAAGGGTAGAAAACATGTTGTCTTTGCACCTGGAGATCATATTTGGTTACATTTGCGTAAGGATAGGTTTCCTGAATTGCGCAAGTCGAAGCTAATGCCACGTGCTGATGGTCCTTTTAAGGTGTTAGAGAAAATAAATGATAATGCATATAAACTTGAGCTGCCTGTAGATTTTGGGGTTAGTCCAACTTTTAACATTGCAGATTTGAAGCCTTATTTGGGTGACGAAGATGAGCTTCCGTCAAGGACGACTTCATTTCAAGAAGGGAAGGATGATGAGGGCATCCATACCATTGTTACACCCACAGCCCCTGCTACTATACATACTGGACCAGTTACTAGAGCCCGCGCACGTCAATTGAATTACCAGGTACTTTCGTTTCTTGGGAATCCTTCTTCTAATGTTCATGAACATTTGATGCTGCCTAAATTAGATACTTTTGTTTTACTTATGAATGAAGGACCTAGCATGGACAAGAAGGATGGCAATTGGAGCGGGATCAAACATGGAGAAGAAGGTGTGCATGCAGGAAAGAACAATGGAGTATCTAGTGGTGATTTTCGCACTTTGAAGCCATCATAAGGAGAGGATGAATTCTTGGACGAAATATACAAGATGCCACTTCATAAATTTCGTCCATAGGCTAATATAGGTGCTGCGTCACCTTATTTTTGGGCCAGACCCATGTAATTTCGAAATACCACTTATTAGGCAGTTTTTAGAGTCCGTATGTGTGGGGAAACGAAGTTAGGGCTGGTTTTGGACCCCTCCTCCAAGGGGCCACGAAATCCCCCTCTATTCCCTCATATATACAGCCCTTAGGGCGTCGTTTTAGACTTGGGTTTTGTTTAGATTACAAGCTCGCCATAGCTGCAACTTCGCATTCTTCGTTTGTGTTCCACGACCAGACAAAGGCGTCACAGAACCCCACCTTCATCAATAAAGCTTTTCTCTTATATTTGCAATATCCAGATTGCAATCTTAGTTTCTTGCTTGTTCTTCGTTTGCGTGCAGGAAATAGACCCTCGTGGTCAGGTTGATCGTGCTTCGGCGTGGTCAATAACCTCTCAGAGTTGGTTTAGCGATTGCTAAGGCGCGACGTCCTCACACGTTCGTAGTCGGATCGTCAAAGTCTACTCCATCAAAATGATAGCCACCATCTCATCGAAAGACAGGGACAACTTCACCTCTATCACACACTAGATACATCACCGCTGCCATCTACCACCACCACATATCTGCTACCAATCCGAGTCATATAGACCACCACATATCCTCCATCACGCCAATCCGTGTCCACCTCCATCACCGATTCGCCGCGAGTCCGAGTTCCACCACCCCTACATACATCCGCCACTAGTCCAAGTTAAACCAGATTCGTATCCGCCATCAATCCTAGTCCGAGTCCAGTATTTGCTGCTTTGTTGTTGATTTCCATATCCCACGATATTACGTGTCGTGGGCAAGGAAGACTCCCCAACTTCAGTGCTACCCGCAGAAGAAAAATAGTTCCAGTGTAAAAAAAAACTAGGTGTGGAAAATTCTGGCTAGGCAGTTTTGAGACCACTCTAAGACTTTTTCGAAAAAAAAATGTTGCGAAGCAAAAAAAAAGAGGAAAAAAAAAGTCAAAAATAATAATAATTCAGAGTGTGCTCCGCCCTTGTTTACGTGCAGCGCCGTGATTTTGTTGGTGTTCTAGGCTCGCATCTCTAGCACAGTCTAGCCTAGGACCAGCACGGTACCGTCGTTGAGCGTCTTTTCAACTTTGCATCTCTGAACTAATTATTGCTGACCCTTTTTGCCACCATATTATAAGCCTTCCCAGCTCCACATACATCTACGTCGTGTGTTTGACACCACGTGGCAATCGCTCTATCCAAGCTTTGAGAGTTTTGACTATAACGATTGCCAATCACCACCTGCTGCTGGGTAAGAACTGGTAAGAAATTGAGATTGGTTTGACGGATTTGTGACACACCATCACCACCATCACTTCCTAGTAGTCTGTAGATTCATATTCTTGTGTTTCCTATTACTGCTAACCATGCCAGGATCACAAGCTGATGAGGTCGAATGGGACGTTATGACCAACAAGGAGCTCCATGACAAATTCCAGCAAATGATGGCTGACCAAGTACAAGACTTCGTGACCAGCCTTGGAGAGATGATGCGGAGCATCCCTCCATCATCTCCATGAAGTCTACACCATCAAGTGGTCCCATGACAAGAGCCCGTGCACGCGCTATGCAAGCCGAGGTCACATCTCTCCTTGCTCAACCACTGTTTGATCCACTTGAGACATGGTCACTACCTCAGACGGAAGTCCTCTGTATACTCAGGTGCTCGAACGTGAGACATGCAAGCGGACACGAAGGACGTCAAGCGTGGAGGAACAAGGGAGGAGCTGCGGACAAGACCCAGCTCTCGGACGCCCGGACAGTCTCGGACGACCGACGTGCCTCGGACGTCCGACGCCTGGAGACTGACCAGCCCGAAGGCCACCAGGACACTCCAGCGCCGGACGACCGACACCGGCCGGACGACCGACACGCTGTAGCACCCGGACGACCGAGCCACCCCGGGAATCCGACGCCAGCTACCCCGAGTTGAATCCTCGGAAATCCGAAGACATCCAGACGACCGGGACTCGGACGTCCGACGCGTCCTGGAAATCCGAGAACCCCGTTCCAGAGCCGAAACCTCAGACGACCGGCCACCTCCGGACGTCCGGACCGCCGTGAAGCCTCGGACGTCCGACATCGTCCGGACGTCCGGACCCTGTCTGTGCACCGACCCGCGGGCTATGGCCCATGTACCCCTTCCTATCGCCTAGGACTATATAAACTCCTCTTTCCCCTCGTTCTAGGGTTAGCTATTGTCGTGGTTTTGTCACAGCAGATGTCCCCGTGAAAGGACTTAGGTTCGAGGCCATCGCTAAGGCGGTGAGCTCGAAGGGGTTGGTCGGAATCGGGAGACAAGGGTTACCCAGGTTCGGCCCCTCGGAAAGAGGTAAAAGCCTACGTCCTGCTTTGTGTTGTATTGATTGGGTATGTTACAAGGGAGCGAGTTCGCTTGACCTAGCTATCGATGAGTTGTTTTGTGGCCTAAGCCGCCCAGGTAACCCGCCTTTATATACACAGGTCAAGGCCCTGGGCTTACAAGAGTCCGGATGGGGTTATACTTGATAACCGACCTCACCTCTAACTACACATGCCTTGTCTAACAAGCCGGCACCGGCGGCTTACACCACCGGGTTACATCTCGTCTTCTGGCTCTGGGCCTCCAGGCCCATTGAATAAACTTATGCTAAGCCTTGTCGTTTAAGCCGCCAACCATATGACCCGGCCCAACCAGGGCGGGTCTCACCACGGGGTTATATCCCCAACATTAGGCCCCAGATTGATTTGAACTGGTTCATGTCAATCTCCAAATCTTCTGGTTGGAGAGTCTTGCATTCTCTGACAATCTTCATGAGCCGCCTAAAATGGGCGGCGTCTAATAAACTTTCATGACCCGCCGTGACGTCATGAGAAAAACCAAAAAAAATTCCCCTGACGTCAGAACGTATCTTTCTGCATTAATATGACCAGCCTGAGAATCGAGGCGCTTTCTTAGTCAATCATCATCGTGCCTCCTCGATCCCTGCATCGGACCGTTGATGTTCCATCACATCCTCATAAATAGGCACGGGGGGGGGGGGGGGGGGCATTACTCTCACTTCCCCCGCCGCTGCCTTTTTCTTCCTCCTCCCGACGCTTGCGCCGCCGAAGCTCGCCGCGCCAACCGGACCTCGCCGTCTTCTCTGACTTGGCCGCTGCATCAACCTGATCTTGTCTAGAGTATTCCCGCGTTCGTCCGCATCCTCAAGGTTCCATTACTGCCCCTTGTTAGATCTGCACTAGCCCTTTAGATTCCTCCCGAGTTCGTCGGGTTTCTTCGGTGTACATCACCGCTCATCAGAGCGTTCTTCACAGATTAGATAAAGAGCACCTCTTTAAAACCTCATAATGCTGCCCAAATCATGTGGCCGTCCGCTCCACAATCACGCCGTGCTCATTGTAGATCTACAGCTCATTTTAATCTGCATAGAGACCGCCTGTTCTTCCACTGGCCTTTTAGGGTTAAAATTATTTTTCTTTTTCCCTCGCCCGTAGATCTTAAATCCATAGCTGTAGTTGCGGAATCTGTTTCTCCACACTTAGCAATTTTTCAGTACGCGCTGATAAACTTGACCCGCCGTAAGGCTACCGGCTCATGCTGTCACCCCGCAAATAGCTTCGGCAGCTCATAACTTTATATTGACCCGCCAAATGCTGTCACCATTTCTAGAATCATAACGACCTTGGTCATAATGTATTTTTAACCGGCCAAATATTCATACCTTTCCGTAGTTTCTTAAGCCACCGCCATGTCTAAAACCCCATCCACTTGCAACTGGGTAAGGTCTGGGGTGACCGAAGAATCACTGATGCGGAGCATCCCATGTACATCCCCATGGACCCATCATCAACACCTCAAGCTCCAAGTGGTCCCATGACGAGAGCCCGCGCACGTGCCTTAGAATCCGAGGTGACATCTCTCCTTTGTGAATTCCCATGTGATACTCTTGGAACGTGGATCCTACCTCAAGAAGAGACCCTTTGTGTGCTCAGGTACCAAGAGGAAGGAAGGAAGCAAGAGGAACGCCAAGAACAAGGAGAGGGAATTGCAACAGCCCAGGAATTGAGGTACAACCGGTCAACCACCGCTCAACCGGTACAAATGGTCCACTACAGCCCAACCACCGCTCCGACCGGGCCAAGTTTCTGTTTTGAAGCGGTTCAAGGCCGGTACTACCCCGTTTGTTCCGCTTAATGCCTCAATACCGGTACAACCGGTCCCAGCTCCGGTACAACCGCCCCGACTGTGCGAGACCGATTGAGTTACGGCTCATGTACCCCCCACTTATCCCCTAGACTATATATTCCCTTCTTCTACCTCCGTGTTAGGGTTAGCTTGTGTGTAGAAAATACTTTTTGTTGAGCCTAGCTCCATTACTTCCTCCTCTTGTGGAGTTGCCCTCCACCGGAGAAGATCCAAGTGATGCCAAGGCCCCTCTAGAGGGAAGATCTCACGAGATTCAAGGCCTCCTCCCCGGAGTGAGGAAGAACTACCGGTTACTTGTATCCGTCCGTTGTTTGTGGATCTAACTACCTCGTGTGTTTGCTTGTTCTTAGTGGATGTGTGATCGAAGTTTGTCCATGAGTTTACGTTTTCTCTCGTGATTTCTCCCTTTTCCCCCTCCAAGTGTGAAAATATCGACGCACACGAGCATGCCCCGTATCATATTGGTATCATGAGCCACGTTGATTCACATCTTGGAGTCTCCCCTCCACTTTCTAGCCAATTTTTGCTTTGATTTGACCTAATTTTGAAAATTCCCACAAAAATAGACATACCAAAAATTTCTTGGATTTGTTGGATTTGAGGAGATTTTGTTGATTGTGATCCGTGGATCTCGTTGGGGACAAGTGGATCTAGCTTTGCCCTATCATTCCCATCATTTTCTTCCGCAAAATCGACCGAATTTTTCTTCTAACTCGCGGATTCGGACCTGCAGTTCCGCTCAGGAGCGGTACAACCGCCCATGCAAGCGGTACAACCGCTAATTCCCCAGGTCGCTCCAGGAGCGGTACAACCGCCCCTCCCAGTTCCTGACTTCGCCTGATTCTTGTTTTGACCATAACTTCTACTCCCGAACTCCGATTTGAGTGTTCTTTGGCTCGTTTTGAAGCTATCGACGTGCCCGAGATCCTCATCTTGGTTTTACCACCATTTGACTTCATCAAATTTTTCTTTGAGATTTTGAGTTGCGGTTTCCGTTTCCTAAGGTGTTTCGACTAATTAGGAACGGTTCTTCATCGACAACGCCGCTGCTCATCATCGCCCCGACTCGTCGCCAACCATATCTTCAGTGACACCAACCGTAAGCAAGGACGGTAACCGCAACGACACTCTTGACATATACCCTTGCCATTGCATTGTTAACCCGATCCTATTTGCGTTACTTACCTATCGAGACTAGCCATTGAGTATTGCCGGGCTACGCTACTTGTACACTTTAGTGATACATACTCCGCATAGCTACATATAGCATGCATTTATCATCGTATCTCCTTTTGTGTTACAATAGTACCCGCATACATCATTGCTACATTGGTGTGCACGTCCCGCATAGTGATCATTCCAAATATCATCCTCCAAAGGAGGAGCAAAGCAAAGCTTTTAAGCAAGAGCAAAAGAGCAATAGCATCATAAGATTCGCATAGCATACTTGATCATCTTGGATCACTTGAGCGAGTGACACGTGCCGCATACACATAGCAAGTCGGGAATAGGTAGACGACACTTTTGGTTCATAGTAGGGGTGTGCACAAGTGCGTATCGTGCCCATTGGAGCAATCGTGCTTCCGTCTCTCTAGTGTTGTGCAACAAGAGCATTTTCCGTCGATTCCACATTTTCGCTCATCCTTGGTTGCATGACCCCAATTGTCTACCGTGTGTGTGTTTCCGTGTATACTCATTGCTATTGATCTACATTGTCTCATTTGTGATTTCTACGAATCTATTTCAACTTGATTGAATCTTATTCTCGAATTGCTTGAATTTTTGTGCCACCATCCTAACCAAGCTACTCCATAAGCTTTACTTTTGTAGGTGTGAGAGGGACATTCTTCGGTACCAATTCTACTACTTTCATGCTTGCACATTGAGTGAACTTGATCCACTCTCAACCTTTGGAACGGTAATTGGTATTGTCTTCTCACTCTTCCACTTATATCTTGTTGAGTGTTATGGATAGGAACATCATGTCGAACCCGACATTCGAGGAGCACGATGACGACGCAACCACCCATGTCACCAAGTTGCACTTCTTCGGCGCAAACAAGGCAATTACTCAAGCGCAACATGCCTTGAATGACCGCATCGACAACCTCGCCACCGACTTGCGCGAATCCGAGGCGTGCACACGGGACTACCTCGACACCAAGCTATCAAGCCAAATGGAGGAACTTCAGTCCTTGATGGTCAACCGCGCTCCCTCTACTTCGACTACGTCAAGACGACGCTCAAGCCGACACTCCTCGGAGTACTCTTCCGACGCAAGCCCCCGGCGAGCACGTGTTCATCACCAAGACGAACACTCCGGCCCAAGTTCTCCACAAGGTCGTCACCGTCAAGACAATCCATTCCATGGCAATGGAATTCAAGATCGCGTCCGCGCTCGGGAACGTCGCCGCCAACAAGAGCAAGATGCGTTGGAGCAAGAACAACAACGCCAAGATCAAGAACAACAACGACAATATCAAGAACAACAACGCCGAGAAGAAGAACGACATCGTCGTCATGAACGAGCGCTTGAGGCACATCGCGCTTTGCAAGAAGCTACTCGTGCCTTGGATGAGCGCAACCGCCAAGCTCATCACGAGCAAGAAGCACTTCACCAAGCACAACAAGAAGAACTTCGCCGACAACGACAAGAAGAAGCCAATCGCCAAGAGGAGCATCAAGAAAGGCGCAACCGAGTGCGTCCACCGCGTCGCCGTCCTCAAGATCATCGTGTTGAACCCGACCATGAAGATGAGCAAGGACAAGATCAACGTCAACACGCTCAAGGCAATGACAATGATGATGCCCCTCCAAGACAAGGATTTCGGCATCACAACCACAATGATGAACAACGCTTCGGCAAGCTCAAGTTCACAATGCCAAAGTTTTCCGGAAGCAATGATCCCGAAGACTACTTGTCATGGGCCCTCAAAGTTGACAAGATTTTTCGCCTCCACAACTATGATGAAGAGAAGAAGATAGCCATGGCTTCCCTTGAGTTCCACGACTATGTCCTTATTTGGTGGGAATAAGTGATTGAGCGTAGAAGGGAGAGAGGTGAACCTCCTATCACCACTTGGGCCCAAATGAAGGATCTCATGCGAGCTCGTTTTGTGCCTACACATTACGCACGGGATCTCTTCAAGAAGCTCCAACAACTCAAGCAAGGCACCAAGTCGGTAGAAGAGTACTACCAAGAGATGGAGATTGCTATGATCCGAGCAAATGTCAAGGAAGATGATGAGCAAACAATGGCACGTTTCTTGAATGGCCTCAACTACCAAGTCAAGAAGATAGCCGACTTCCAACCTTACTCCAACCTACTTGAGCTCGTGCATCAAGCAACCAAGGCGGAACGGCAAGTGCAAGATGACTACAAGTACTCCAAGTTCTCATCCAAGACCTACGGCTCAAATGCTCAAGCTACTACAACAACGACAACTTCAACTTCGAAATCTACAACTCCTACCGGCGACAAGTCAAGCTACAAGGACAAGACGACTTCGTCAAGCCGACCAACCTCAAGCACCTACAAGCCTAGGGCTTCATCCTCTACACCAACACCGGATGCTACCAAGACAAGCTCTATCAAGTGTTTCACGTGCCAAGGGCGAGGCCACAAGACCTTCGAATGCCCAACCAAACGCAACATGATCCTCCTCGACGATGGCACCTATGACTCTATGAGCGACGACGAGATGCAAGCTTTGGAACAAGTGGCCATCCACCGCCAAGTGAATGAAGATGAAGATTAGCAAATCTTTTGCGACAACGATTCGAGCCCCGCTCTTGTTGTCTCCAAATTTTTGATGCTCCAACAACAAGAAGACGAGAACCAATGGTGCCACATCTTCCACACCAAGGCGGGCATCCAAGGCAAGTCCGTCAAGGTCATCATCGACGGAGGGAGTTGTCACAACTTGGCAAGTGAAGACCTTTGTTCCAAGCTACAATTGGTCAAGAAAAAACACCCTCGTCCCTACAAGGTCCAATGGCTTAGTGATTCTGGAACCCTCCAAGTTGACCACACCGTGCAAGTTTCCTTCAAGATAGGCGCATATGAAGACACTTTGGAGTGTGATGTGGTTCCAATGTCCGTTTGCCACCTCCTACTTGGTAGACCTTGGCAATTCGACCGTGGCGTCACACACAATGGCCGGACAAATCAATATAGCTTCAAGATGAAGGGCAAGCAATATGTGCTACGACCAATGACTCCAAGTCAAGTCATCGCCGACAAACAAGCTACATCCCATCGTGGAGCTAAAAGTGAGAGAGTGATCCACCTCAAAGAGAGTGAGTGCCACAAGCCAAAAATGAGCGACTCCACGACGAGGGACATGAGAGATATAGTTCTTTTAGCCACCAAAAGAGATTTGAGGGATGTGAGTGAGAGCCCATCGACCGTTCTTCACTATGTACTTGTGTGCAAAGATGAAGTCGTTCGGACTAACCCTTCACAACATATTCCTCTTGTGTTATCTAAGTTGTTGCAGGAATTCAAGGATGTATTCCCCGATGAGCTACCTCCGGGACTACCTCCAAAACGAGGGATCGAACACCGCATCGACCTCATCCTCGGAGCACCGCTTCCTAACAAGGCTCCTTACCGCGTCAACCCTGACGAAACAAAGGAAATACAAAGGCAAGTCCAAAAACTCCTAGATAAAGGGCATGTACGTGAGAGTTTGAGTCCTTGCGCGTTTCCGGTTATTCTAGTGCCTAAGCATGATGGTACTATGCGCATGTGTTCCGATTGCCGTCCTATCAATGCTATCACCATTCGATACCGTCACCCCATCCCTCGCTTAGATGATATGCTTGATGAACTTAGTGGTGCCACTATATTTTCTAAAATTGACTTAAAAAGTGGTTACTACCAAATCCGCATACAAGAGGGTGACGAGTGGAAAACTGCGTTTAAGACAAAATTTGGTCTCTATGAATGGTTGGTAATGCCATGGGGTTATCCGAAGCACCGGGTACTTTTATGCGTGTTATGCATTATGTGTTGCGACCACTCATTGGCTATTGTGTTGTGGTCTACTTTGATGATATTCTTGTCTTTAGCAAGTCTCTTGAGGAGCATGCTACACATGTTCGTGATGTTTTGCAAATTCTTAGGAAAGAGCAACTCTATGCAAACATGGAGAAATGCACATTTGGTGTTGAGAAAGTAGTTTTCTTGGGCTTTGTAGTATCTTCTAAGGGCGTTCATGTAGATGAAACTAAGATTGTTGCTATTAAAACTTGGCCCACACCAACGAACTTGCAACAAGTGCGTAGCTTCCTAGGACTAGCCGGTTTCTATCGCCGTTTTGTCAAGGACTTTAGCACTATTGCATCACCTCTCCATGCTTTGAGCAAGAAAAATGCCCCATTTATTTGGGGCCCTTCACATGACACCGCTTTCCATGAACTTAAAAATTTGCTCACTCATGCACCTTTGCTTGCTTTGCCCAACTTTGATAAAACATTTGAAGTGCATTGTGATGCTAGTGGTAGTGGAATAGGTGGTGTGCTTATGCAAGAGAAGCGTCCTATCGCGTACTTTAGCGAGAAACTATCCGGCGCTCAACTTAACTACCCCATCTATGACATAGAATTGTATGCTTTGGTGATAGTTTTGCATGTGTGGGAACATTATTTGCGCCCTCATGAGTTTGTTATCCATACCGACCATGAAACGCTTAAGTACTTAAAGGGTCAAACTAAGTTGAACAAACGGCATGCTAAATGGAGTGAATTTATTGAGTCCTTCTCTTATGTCATCAAATACATTAAGGGTAAGGAAAACGTTGTGGCGGATGCTCTTTCCCGCAAATGCATGCTAGTTACTCAACTTGAATTGAATGTTGTTGGTTTTGAGCACATCAAAGACTTGTATGCGCATGATGCCTATTTTGCTAATCCTTACGCCAAGTGCCAAGTGAAAACTTGTTGGGAGAAATATTATATGAAAGATGGCTATCTTATGCGTGCTAACAAATTGTGTATACCCGAGTCTTCTCTTCGTTTGTTGCTTTTGCAAGAGGCTCACGGTGGAGGACTTATGGGTCACTTTGGACGCGACAAGACGTATGCCACACTATCCAACAAGTACTTTTGGCCCAAGATGTTTCGTGATGTTGCACGCTTCACCAACCGATGCTCGACATGCCGCAAAGCTAAGTCCAAAGCCCAATCCCATGGTCTTTATATGCCTCTACCTATACCTTTCCAACCTTGGGAAGACATTAGTATGGATTTTGTGCTTGGCTTGCCACGAACTAAAAATGGCCATGACTCCGTTTTTGTAGTTGTGGATCGCTTTTCCAAGATGGCTCATTTCATTCCATGTCACAAGATAGACGATGCTTCACATATTGCAAATTTGTTTTGTAGGGACATCTTGCGACTACATGGCGTTCCAAAGACCATTTTCTCGGATCGCGACGTCAAATTCTTGAGCTACTTTTGGAAGACCCTATGCGCCAAGCTCGGAATCAAGCTTCTAATCTCTTCGGCATATCACCCTCAAACCGACGGACAAACGGAGGTGACGAACCGGACACTTTCTACCCTACTTCGTGTATTGATCAAGAAGAACATCAAGGAATGGGAAGATTGCCTCCCCATCGCCGAGTACGCCTACAATCGCGCAAGTCACTCCACCACCGGCAAGTCTCCGTTCGAAGTGGTCTACGGCTTCAATCCTTTGTCCCCATTGGACATCCTACCTCTACCACTCCAAGAGCGCGTCAACATGGATGCAAGTGCAAGGGCAAGCTACATCAAGAAAATGCATGAAGATACAAGGCGCACGATCGAACGTCAAGTGGAGCGAGTCACCGCCAAGCGCAACACCAACAAGCACCCCATGGTGTTCAAGCCCGGTGATCTTGTGTGGTTACACCTCCGCAAGGACCGTTTCCCCACCGAGCGCAAGTCCAAACTTCTTCCTCGCGCCGATGGACCATTCAAGGTAGTGGAGCGCTACAACAACAATGTCTACAAGATCGACATTCCACGCGACAAGTACAACGTGAGCGACACGTTCAACGTCACGGACCTATCTCCGTTCCATGGTGAGGAAGATCTTGATCCGAGGACGGATCTCTCACAAGGGGGGGGATATGATGCGGAGCATCCCATGTACATCCCCATGGACCCATCATCAACACCTCAAGCTCCAAGTGGTCCCATGACGAGAGCCCGCGCACGTGCCTTAGAATCCAAGGTGACATCTCTCCTTTGTGAATTCCCATGTGATACTCTTGGAACGTGGATCCTACCTCAAGAAGAGACCCTTTGTGTGCTCAGGTACCAAGAGGAAGGAAGGAAGCAAGAGGAACGCCAAGAACAAGGAGAGGGAATTGCAACAGCCCAGGAATTGAGGTACAACCGGTCAACCACCGCTCAACCGGTACAACCGGTCCACTACCGCTCAACCACCGCTCCGACCGGGCCAAGTTTCTGTTTTGAAGCGGTTCAAGGCCGGTACTACCCCGGTTGTTCCGCTTAATGCCTCAATACCGGTACAACCGGTCCCAGCTCCGGTACAACCGCCCCGACTGTGCGAGACCGATTGAGTTACGGCTCATGTACCCCCCACTTATCCCCTAGACTATATATTCCCTTCTTCTACCTCCGTGTTAGGGTTAGCTTGTGTTTAGCAAATACTTTTTTTTAGCCTAGCTCCATTACTTCCTCCTCTTGTGGAGTTGCCCTCCACCGGAGAAGATCCAAGTGATGCCAAGGCCCCTCTAGAGGGAAGATCTCACGAGATTCAAGGCCTCCTCCCCGGAGTGAGGAAGAACTACAGGTTACTTGTATCCGTCCGTTGTTTGTGGATCTAAGTACCTCGTGTGTTTGCTTGTTCTTAGTGGATGTGTGATCGGAGTTTGTCCATGAGTTTACGTTTTCTCTCGTGATTTCTCCCTTTTCCCCCTCCAAGTGTGAAAAGATCGACGCACACGGGCGTGCCCCGTATCAATCACTCAAAGACTTTGTCACTATGGGAGTTCTGCCGGCTCAGGATGTTATCCACTGGCGGGTTCCAGGCAATGAAACCACCCCTAAACCCAAAGACGGGGAAGTCATTGTATTCACAGATCATCTTCTTCGTGGCTTCTCCCCGCCTGGGTCCAAGTTTTTCCGGGATGTCTTACACGCATTCAAATTGCACCCCCAAGACATTGGCCCCAATTCTGTAACCAATATGTGCCAATTTCAAACCTTCTGCGAAGCCTATCTTCAAGAAGAGCCGTTTGTTGACCTCTTCAAGGAGTACTTCTATATCAACCGCCAAACATAAATGGCGGATGGATTAAGCCTCGAGCTCGGGGGCGTCACTCTTCAGAGGCGGAGGGATGTACTCTTCCCAGCAGCAACTCTGCCGAGTCACCCCAAAGAATGGAACAAGACTTGGTTCTACTGCCAAGACACTTCTCCAGAGGGGGAGAACCCACTGTCGGGTTACCGTCCTTACCGGCTTAGCACCGATACAGAGCTTCTAGACCGGATGTCCGCCGCTGGACGTGCTCAATATGCCTCCACTTTCTCAAAAGTCCGGGCCCTGTTAGCCAATGGATTAACGGGTGTTGATCTGACCCGCTGCTGGGTCTCTTGGAGGATTCTGCCGTTAAGCCGCCGCGGCGCCTTAATGTGTCAATATACTGGTGAAGTGAACGACCCTCAACGCTTCAACCAGACCCCTTTGAAAGACCAGGATCTCAATACTATCGTCAAGTCTTTGCTGGGGGAATCATTAGCCGCCTGCAGCAAGACTAGCTTAAATCCCTTCTCTGCACGTAACCCGGCTCCCGATGTAAGCCTTTCCATCCTAACCTTCCTCCATATTTTTAATGCTGTACTTTACATACTTTATTAAACCTTTTCTGCCAATATACTTTGCCATACGTAGGCCGGCTCTTCCTTCTGGAAAAAACGGTTGCCCCCTTCTCTCAAGAAGAAAAGCAAAGTCCCCAAAGCGACCAAATCTAAGGCGCCGACTCGTCGGAAGAGGCAATCATCCGAAGATTTGTTCGATTTCAATGACTCAGAGGTAGAACTTGACCCCCTTGGCCTTCTCTTTATGCAACTCATTGACGACGATTACTCACAGGAGGAAGCCGAAACAAGTCATGCTGATGTTGCAGAGGTAACCATTGTCTCCTCTGACTCGGATCTTTCACCAGTAAAGAGAATACGGCGGGCTGTACGGAAGGTAAAATGTTCTCGTCCTTTTGCTCACTTGGGTCCTAACTTTCTTTTGAAGAAACAGCAAGACGACAGCAGACGTCAGACCCGGAGCACCGGCTCTGGAGATCTTTTAGCCGGCTTACCAAATGAACCGGCTCCTCGAAAATAGCGCACTGAAGTACTTTCTTGTTTTGAATTTATTTCCTCTGCATGCTAGCTTTGTATTGCAGCTTATCAGTTTTTAATAATGCTAACCTTTTCAGGACACGCCTCCTCTTCCGGTGACTCAACCGCCTCAAAGTTGCCTCCCCTTATCATCAACCAGGGGTAAGTATTTTTACATCCCACTCTATGTATTAATAGTCTATCCTTGCTCATTGATGTGTAATTTCACCTTTGCTCGCAGGGCTCAAGCCAAACGGAGGAAAACTGGCGGGTCAGCCGCCACTCCTGATGTTCCAGAGTTGGCAAATCCAAAGCCAAGCATCCCTGAAGTTCATGTTGAGCCTTCTGAAGCCGCCAAAGATACTCATGAAAAAGCTCCTCAGCACAATGAGCCGGTGGATATGGATATTGAAGCTCCTGAGGCTCACCCGGAAACTAATCCTAAGCCGCCCAGCCCCTAGCCGACAACTGAAAAAGTGGCTTCCCATGAAGAAGTTACTGTTACTGGGGCGGCTTACAAATCTCCGGCTCCTTCCAAGATACTATCCAAGCATACCAGCGAGGACGAGGCGGCTTATCTCAAGGAAGGGAAGATGCAATTTGATCTCCCTAACCTCGAAAAGCTTACCACTGAAGAATTACACGCTGGCGATCTGAGCCGTCTGTCTGCAAGCCGGGACTTGGAAGCCAACTTGGTTGGCATGATGAAGAAGAAATACGAGGTACTTCACTTCCCTTGCCTCTTCATATATATACTTATGCAGCCCCCAAGAGCCGGTTGACCTCTCAAAAGGTCAGCCGGGTCTTCCGTAATTTGCAAACCTTTGAAGAATCACCTTGCAGCCCCCAAGGGCCAGGTCATTATCTTAACAATAAACCGGCACTTAACCATGGACTAAGAGCCAATTGTAGCCCCCAAGGGCCGGGTCATTATGCCAATAATGAGCCGGCACTCAATCATAGATTAAGAGCCAAGTCTAGCCCCCAAGGGCCGGGTCATTATACCAATAATGAACCGGCACTCAATCATAGATTAAGAGCCAAGTGTAGCCCCCAAGGGCCGGGTCATTATGCCAATAATGAGCTGGTTCTATAAGAAAGAGCTGAGATACATTAGCCCCCAAGTGTCAAGTATATTGCTTGCAATCTGCTTGGGACTTGTAACAATTGTGCCAAACTTTGACAAAAAATCGGTGTGAGCCGGACAGGCGGCTTAAAACTAACAACCTTGCTCTGTTATGACTTGTCATGTGCAGGAATCTTTGAATGCCGCTGAGTCGACCGTGTCAGACCTAAAGGAGAGTCTGGCACTGCAACAGAATGGCCGAGCAGAAACTGACGCCAAGTATCAAATTGCCTTGACGGAGCTGGATGTGATCAAGGCCGAGCTCAAAACTTTCAAGAAATCCATCGAAACAAGCCAAGCCGCCCTGACCAAGCGTGCAGAAGATGCTGAGGGCCGTCTTAAGACGGTGACCGATGAGCTGAGTCAGCTAAAAAACCAGATATCTCGTATGATTGGAGCTGTCTTTGGTAAGTGTTCGTTTAACTTTCAACACTCATTGCAAAAAAGAAATCTTCAAGAATCCTTTTCAGGCGGCTTATAATATTTTGACTTGCTTATAGGTGAACGGAGCCGCCAACTGTCAGATGACAGCCCGTTGAAGCTCAAGGCTTTATACTCTCTTACTGAACAGCTCTATGCCGGATCACTCTTCACCATAAAAAGCAGTGATGACCGAGAAGGGCATCCCAAAACTTATGAAGGGCATGCTCGAGGTTCTCTCCACTATCCCGAAGCAGATAGAAGAGATGAAGAGATCAGCCGCTCGTAAGGGCGCAATGGCTGCTTTGAGCCGGTCGCTTGCTTATGCACCTAAGCTTAACCCGGCCGAGATGATGGATGGTTTTCCTCAGTTGAAGGATGACGGCTCAGAGTTCACACAAGATGACTATGCCCGCTGCATGAAAGCATCCCGTATTTTGGCAAGCCGGCTGGCCAAAGAAGCTGATCTGTCATCATATCAGGCAGCTTATTCTGATGAGAACAAACGAGTTCGAGGGCCCACCTTTGAAGCAAAGAGCCTAATTCCTCAATGCCGTAAGCACTTCTTCGCTCCAGATGTTGACCCATCTCCAATCATGCACGATGAAGCCCAATTTGAGGCCTTAACAAACTGCAATTGGGATGTGGATAACCTCCAGATCCAGGAGACCGAACACCCGGCGCAGGATGACCCGACGACGAACTAGATAAAAACTTGCATCATCTGAAGGTAACCCGGCTTTGTTTAATACGCTGGGTTATAATTTGCTAAGAAAACTTTGAAGTCCGCAGCTTTTGGGCTTTTTGATAGCCTTGTAATAGCAGTAGGAAACATTTAACCGCCTGCTCTTGCGCTTTTGATGCACTGATTAAACTTCTTTCAGTCATATACCGGCAACTTAGCAAATTTGTCTTGATATATAATCATCTGACTGCCTTGAGTCGCCGGGCGGGTTATACTCCATGAGCAATACCAAGCCGGAATTATCCAAAACTTAGAATCTTATCATGAGAGCACCTGCAAAAAATAAATAACTTGTATATCTCTTGTCCTATAAGCCGGCTTTAAAGGCGCAGCAGGACAAAATAACTCTTGTTTTTTATGAAAAAAAAATTGTATTGTTTCCGAAGAAACTAGGCATAAAGCCTGAAAACCTCGTAAGCCGGCTCTCACGTGACATAAATCCGTCGTTTAAACTTTAGCAAGTTCAGGGTCTTTAAAAGATTGACATTGCTAAGAGTACGAACGGGCCACATAGCGGAGGGATTATGGCAGACAAGGCGAGTTTATCCTAGCTCACTGTAAGCCGGCTCTTTCGTGACAAAAGCCGCTGTTTAAACCTTGACAAGTTCAGGGTCTTTGTGCGAGAATAACTTATAAAAGTTCAGGGTCTCTTATCAAGATTAACTGTCAAGAGTTCGACGGGTCACATGGCGGAGTAGCAAGTTGCAAACAGGCAGGTTTAACTCGAACATGGCATATAAAGCCTGGCCAAGAGGGTATGAAAGCTAAACCCAGTGGGTTGGAAGCCCCCAAGTGACCTGATGAAGGATCCACTCCTTTGTACGAATTTTAGTGCAGAAAAACGGCAGAGGCCCCTAATCATGGGGATGTCAACTTTATTATATCATAAAAGATGGTATATACAATGACAGGAATATGTACATTGATAAGAGCCGGACCGGCGGCTCAAGTATAGTATGGCCGAAGGTGAGCAATATTCCACGGCCTCTTGGTCTCTTCACTAGAAGTGCGAGACTTGTCACTCTCCCGTATATCAATGAGATAATAGGAACCATTGTTGAGATTTCTGCTGATCACAAACGGTCCTTCCCAAGGAGGTGATAACTTATGCATATCTGACTGGTCTTGAATCAGCCGGAGTACTAAGTCGCCTTCTTGGAACGTCCGGGTCTTGACCCTGCGGCTATGATAGCTACGCAGGTCTTATTGGTAAATCGCCGACCGAGCTGCTGCAAGATTCCGTTCTTCATCCAAGGCATCCAAAGCATCCTGACGCGCCACCTCGTTGTCAGTTTCCACGTAAGCCGCCACTCTAGGCGAGTCATGACGAATATCACTGGGAAGAACAGCCTTTGCGCCATAGACCATGAAGAAAGGCGTATAGCCTGTAGATCTGTTGGGGGTGGTTCTAATGCTCCAAAGAACTGAAGGTAACTCCTCCACCCAACAACCCGGCGTGTGCTCCAAAGGAACCATAAGCCGGGGCTTTATACCTCTTAAAATTTCCTGGTTAGCACGCTCAGCTTGACCATTAGATTGTGGGTGAGCCACAGAGGATACATCGAGGCGGATATGCTCATCATCACAAAACTCCTTCATAGCCCCCTTAGACAAGTTTGTGCCATTATCAGTGATGATACTATGAGGATAACCAAACCGAAAAATCAGCTTTTTGATGAACTGAACTGCTGTTGCAGCATCACACTTGCTGACCGGCTCAGCTTCAACCCACTTAGTAAACTTGTCAACTGCCACCAAGAGGTGGGTATTCTTGTCCTTAGACCTTTTAAAAGGCCCTACCATATCAAGCCCCCAGACTGCAAACGGCCAGGTGATTGGAATCATCTGCAGCTCTCGAGCCGACACATGGGCACGTCGCCCAAATTTCTGGCACCCGCCACATTTACTGACCAAGTCCTCTGCATCTTTATGAGCTATTAACTAGTAGAAACCGTGTCGAAAGGCCTTGGCCACTAAAGATTTTGACCCGGCGTGATGACCACAATCGCCAGCATGGATTTCTTGCAAGATCTCATGGCCCTCATCCGGAGAAACACAACGCTGAAAGACACCAGTCACACTGCGCCGGTGTAACTCGCCATTGACAATTGTCATAGACTTAGACCGCCTTATGATCTGCCGTGCCAGATTTTCATCTTGAGGTAACTCGCCGCGGGTCAGATATGCCAAATAAGGCAATGTCCAATCAGGAATTGCGCGGAGAGCTGCCACCAATTGCCCTTCCGGGTCAGGTATAGCCAAATCCTCCTCTGATGGTAACCTGACCGACGGGTGATGCAAGACGTCCAAGAACACATTAGGCGGTACCGGCTTACGCTGAGACCCCAGCCTTGATAATGCGTCAGCCGCCTCATTCTTCCGCCGATCAATATGATCCACCTGATAGCCTTTAAAGTGGCCAGCAATAACATCAATTGCCTGACGATAAGCCGCCATGCGAGGGTCTTTAGAATCCCACGTGCCAGAGACTTGCTGAGGCACCAGGTCTGAGTCGCCAAGACATCTGACCCGACTCAAATTCATCTCCTTGGCCACACGGAGCCCATGAAGCAAAGCCTCAAATTCTGCTGCATTATTAGTACAAGGAAACATTAGCCTCAAAACATAACAGATTTTGTCACCTCGCGGTGATGTTAGAACAACTCCGGCCCCCGAGCCTTCCAATTGCCTGGAACCATCAAAGTGAATCGTCCAATAGGTATTGTCCGGCTTCTCTTCAGGTATCTGATACTCTGTCCATTGATAAAATCCACCAGGGCTTGAGATTTTACAGCCGTCCGGGGCACATATTTCAGATTAAGAGGCCCAAGCTCAGTTGCCAACTTGGCAATCCTACCAGTAGCTTCTCTGTTTTGAATGATATCTCCCAAAGGGGCAGAGCTAACCACTGTAATCGGGTGCCCAAGAAAATAATGTTTCAGCTTGCGATTGGCCATGAATACCCCAAGCACCAGCTTTTGCCAATGTGGATATCTTTGCTTAGACTCCGTCAAGACCTCACTGACATAATAAACCGGCCGCTGGACTGGGTACTCCTTACCCGCCTCCTTGCGCTCCACCACGACTGCAGCACTGATAGCTCTGTTGTTAGCCGCCACATACAAAAGCAACGGCTCCTTTTCCACCGGTGCAGCCAAAACGGGCGGCTCAGCCAACTACTTTTTGAGCGCCTCAAACGCTTCATTAGCCGCATCACTCCAGACGAAATCGTTTGTCTTTTTCATCATCTGATACAGAGGAATAGCCTTCTCACCCAGGCGGCTTATGAACCGGCTCAAGGCAGCAATACAACCCGCCAGGCGCTGAACATCATTGATACACGCCGGCTTAGACAAAGAGGTAATAGCCTTTATCTTGTCCGGGTTAGCCTCAATGCCACGCTCAGAGACCAAGAAACCCAAGAGCTTGCCCGCAGGTACACCGAACACACACTTTGCCGGGTTGAGCATCATCTTGTAAACCCGCAGATTATCAAAGGTTTCCTTCAAATCAGCCAGCAGAGTCTCCTTCTTCCTTGACTTGACCACAATATCATCCACATAAGCATGAACATTGCGCCCAATTTGACCATGAAGACAATTTTGCAAACAGCACTGATAAGTCGCCTGGGCACTCTTAAGCCCAAAAGGCATAGACACATAGCAGAAAGCTCCAAAAGGCGTAATGAAAGACGTCTTCTCTTGGTCTTTTACCACCATCTTGATCTGATGATAACCTGAATAAGCATCCAGGAAGCATAGATTCTCGGAGCCCGCCGTCGCATCAATGATCTGGTCGATACGGGGGAGAGCAAACGGATCAACCGGACACGCCTTGTTAAGATCCGTGTAATCCACACACATACGCCACGTGCCGTTCTTCTTGAGTACCAACACCGGGTTAGCTAACCATTCCGGGTGAAAAACTTCCACGATGAACCCTGCTGCCAAGAGCCGGGCCACCTCTTCCCCAATAGCCTTACGCCTCTCCTCATTGATGTGACGGAGGAACTGTTTGACCGGCTTAAACTTAGGATCCACATTAAGGTGGTGCTCAGCGAATTCTCTCGGTACACCCAGCATGTCAGAAGGCTTCCATGCAAAGATGTCCCGATTCTCACGGATGAATTCGATGAGCGCGCTTTCCTATTTGGGATCCATATTAGCCCCAATAGTGAACTGCTGCGATGAGTCGCCAGGAGTGAAATCCACTAGCTTGGTATCTTCTGCCACAAACTTGAGGGGCGGCTCAGATTCCGTGCTAGGCTTCTTCAGCGGGGTCATATCTGCCGGGTCAACATTCTCCTTATAAAACTTGAGCTCCGCCTCCGGACAACTCGACTCTGCATATGTTGCATCACCTTCCTCACACTCAAGAGCAATCTTCCGATCACCATGCACTGTAATCGTTCCCTTTAACCCGGGCATCTTGAGCTGTAAGTAGACATAGCAAGGCCTAGCCATGAACTTGGCGTAAGCCGGCCGTCCGAACAAAGCGTGGTACGGGCTCTTGATCTTGACTACCTCAAACCATAAAGACTCCACCCTGTAGTTGAATTCATCGCCAAAAGCTACCTCTAGAGAAATTTTTCCAACTGGGTAAGCCGACTTTCCGGGCACCACACCGTGAAAAACCGTCGAAGATGGTTTAAGGTCCTTGTCAAGCAAATTCATCCGGCGGAACGTGTCATAATACAGGATGTTAATGCTGCTGCCACCATCCATAAGCACCTTGGTGAACACATATCCTCCTACTTGGGGGGCGACTACCAAAGCCAACCGCCCCGGGTTATCCACGCGTGGCGGGTGATCCTCCCTGCTCCAAGTTAGGTCATACTCGGACCACTTCAAATGTTGCGGGAGAGCCGGCATGACCGCATTGACCGCCCGCTTACGCACCTTCTGATCTCGCTTGTTGAGACTTGTTGTAAAAACATGATATTGGCCTCCATTAAGCTACTTTGGATTATTCTGGTACCCGGACTGGTTGTTTTGTTGCTGACCTCCACCGCCAGACTGTTGATTATTACCACCATGATTTCCTTGGCCTTGATAGCCAGAACCTGATTCGCCTGCACCAAAGCCGGACCCAGGAGAGCCGGATCCTGACCCGCCGGACGGTCCACCACCGCCACCTTGATGCTGGTTAACGCTGTAATTTCGGAACTCCCGCATGATCCAACAATCCCTCCAGGCATGAGTGGATGGCTTATCGGGAAGACTATGTTTCGGGCAAGGAGCATTCAACATCGCCTCCATATTGACAGGCTTGTTTTTACCGAAAGGCGGCTTACCATTGCCCTTGCCACGGTTTCCTCCAGCACTAGTGTTGGCCACCAAATCTGACCCGCCGTCCGGGTGCTTCCGCTTTCCGCCGTTGCCATTATTGCTATTTCCTCCCCCGTTCTGCGGTTGACTCTTGCCATTGTTATTCTTCTTACCCTTGGCTGATTTCTCATCATCGGAACCAGGGTCCTTCGTGATGTCCGAGTCTGCATACTTAGTGAGAGCCGCCATGAGTTCCCCCATGTCCTGGCATGAACGTTTGAGCCAGCCAAGCTTCTGCTTTAGGGGCACAAAGTGGCAATTCTTCTCCAGAATCAGGACCGCTTGAGCCCCCGTAATGTTATCAGAAGAGTGGATAATAGTTGAGACCTGCTGGACCCAATGATGGGCCGACTCATCCTCACGCTGCACGCAATGATCTAAGTCCACAATCGTCATGGGCTGCTTGCACGTTCCTTGAAAATTCTTGATGAACTTCGCCTTCAACTCAGCCCAGGAATTAATGGTGTTGGGTGGCAAACCCTTCAACCACATGCGAGCCGGCCCTTCCAACATCATAATGAAATACTTGGCGCAGACTGCATCACTGACGTCTAACATCTCCATGGCTAGTTCATAACTCTCGATCCAAGCTTCCGGAGATAGATCAGCAGTATAATTGGGCACCTTGCGAGGACCCTTGAAGTCCTTCGGCAGGCATTCGTTTCGTAAAAGCGGCACTAAGCACGGTACTCCCACAGCCCTGGAGGTTACCCCGGCTCCTACCGAAACGGAAGGCGCTAATGTGGGTTCTTGATAAGCCGCCGCCGCTGCCAATGCTGCTGCCTCTCACTGCGCTCTCGCCCGATCCGCCAGCGCTTGAGCATCAAGAGCCGGCTGATCGTCTCGCGACGGGTTTCGATGTCGCTCACTGGTAGAGATCGCAGGCGACTCTAAACGCCGGATGTAGCTGCGGCTCGGGATGGGGGTTGAGTGCACGCGACTCCGACTGTAAGTATACTTCTCCTGGTGTGCCACCGCTGTCTGCAAGTTTCCAATGGCGTTCTGCTACTTCTTGAGCTTGCGTTGGTTTTCCCTTGAAGAGGTAAGGGTGATGCAGCAAAGTGGATAAGTATTTCCCTCAGTTGTTGAGAACCAAGGTATCAATCCAGTAGGAGGTACAAGCAAGTCCCCAATCTTTGCACCTGCACAAACAATCAAACACTTGCACCCAACGCTATAAAGGGGTTGTCAATCCCTTCACGGTTACTTGCAAGGATGAGATCTGATAGAGATAGAGATAAAAGATTACTAAAACGGAAAGTAAAACAAAAGTAAAAAGATTGCAGCAAAGTATTTTTGGTATTTTTGGTTTATAGATCTGAAAATATAATATGGAAAGTAGACCCGGGGGCCATAGGTTTCACTAGAGTCTTCTCTCTTGAAGGAAAATAATACGGTGGGTGAACAAATTACTATCGAGCAATTGATAGAAAAGTGCATAGTTATGACGATATCCAAGGCAATGATTATGCATATAGGCATCACGTCCATGTCAAGTAGACCGAAACGATTCTGCATCTACTACTATTACTCCACATATCGACCGACTCCTGCCTGCATCTAGAGTATTAAGTTCATGAAGAACAGAGTAACGCATTAAGTAAGATGACATGATGTAGAGGGATAAACTCAAGCAATATGATGAAAACCCCATCTTTTTACCCTTGATGGCAACAATATAAATACGTGCCTCGCTACTCCTACTTTGTCACTGGGTGAGGACACCGCAAGATTGAACCCAAAACTAAGCACTTCTCCCATTGCAAGAATTACCAATCTAGTTGGCCAAACCAAACCAATAACTCGAAGAGACTTGCAAAGATATGAAATCATGCATATAAGAATTCAGAGAAGATTCAAATAATATTCATAGATAATCTGATCATAAACCCACAATTCATCAGATCTTGACAAACACACCGCAAAGGAGTATTACATCGAATAGATCTCCATGAAGATCATGAAGAACATGGTATTGAAGAACATATAGAGAGAAGAAGCACTCTAGCTACTAGCTATGGACCCGAAGGTCTGAGGTGAACTACTCACGCATCATCGGAGGGGCAATGGAGTTGATGTAGATGCCCTCCGTGATCGAATCTCCCTCCGGCAGATTACCAGAAAAGGCTCCAAGATGGGATCTCACGGGAACAGAGGCTTCCGGCGGCGGAAAAGTATTTTCGTGGCTCTTTTTGGTATTGGGGGAATATTTGGGAATTTATAGGCCGAAGATTAGGGTTGGAAGGCCTGCAGGGGGGCCACAAGCCAGGGGGGCGCGCCCTCCCCTAGGGCGCGCCCTGCAGGCTTGTCGCCTCCCGACAGGTCTCCTGCCTTCATCTCCAAGTCTGGTAGGTTTCTTCTGGTCCAAGAAAAATCATCGCGAAGATTTTATTCCGTTTGGACTCCGGTTGATATTCCTTATCTGCAATACTCAAAAACAAGGAAAAAACAGAAACTGGCACTGGGCTCTTGGTTAATAGGTTAGTCCCAAAAATAATATAAAATAGCATATTAATGCATATAAAACATCCAAAACAGATAATATAATAGCATTGAACAATCAAAAATTATAGATACGTTGGAGACGTATCAAGCATCCCCAAGCTTAATTCCTGCTCATCCTCGAGTAGGTAAATGATAAAAACAGAATTTTTGATGTGGAATGCTACCTAACATATTTATCCATGTAATATTCTTTATTGTGGCATGAATGTTCAGATCCATAAGATTCAAAACAAAAGCTTAATATTGACATAAAAACAATAATACTTCAAGCATACTAACAAGGCAATTGTGTCCTTTCAAAATAACATGGCCAAAGAAAGTTATCCCTACAAAATCATATGGTCTGGCTATGCTCCATCTTCCCCACACAAAGTATTTAAATCATGCACAACCCCGATGACAAGTCAAGCAATTGTTTCACACCTTTTATGTTCTCAAACCTTTTCAACTTTCACGCAATACATGAGCGTGAGCCATGGATATAGCACTATAGGTGGAATAGAATATGGTGGAGGTTGTGAGGAAAAAGGAGAAGATAGTCTCACATCGACTAGGCCTATCAACGGGCTATGGAGATGCCCATTAATAGATATCAATGTGAGTGAGTAGGGATTGCCATGCAACGGATGCACTAGAGCTATAAGTGTATGAAAGCTCAAAAAGAAACTAAGTGGGTGTGCATCATAATGAAAAATTCCCACTAGCTATATGAAAGTGACAAAATAGGAGACTCTCTATCATGAAGATCATGGTGCTACTTTGAAGCACAAGTGTGGAAAAAAGATAGTAGCATTGTCCCTTCTCTCTTTTCTCTCAGTTTTTTTGGTGGGCATCTTTGGCCTCTCTTTTTTTATTTGGGCTTCATTGGCCTCTTTTATTATTTGTAAAGTCCGGAGACTCATCCCAACTTTTGAGGGAATCATAGCTTCCATCATCCTTTCCTCTCATGGGACAATGCTCTAATAATGATGATCATCACACTTTTATTTACTTACAACTCGATACCTAGAACAAAATATGACTCTATATGAATGCTTCCGGTGGTGTACCGGGATGTGCAACGATCTAGCGTAGCAAATGACATCAAAAAACGGACAAGCCATGAAAACATCATGCTAGCTATCTTACGATCATGCAAAGCAATATGAAAATGATGGTGTGTGTAATAATAAACGGAACAGTGGAAGTTGCAAGGCAATATATCTCGGAATGGCTATGGAAATGCCATAATAGGTAGGTATGGTGGCTGTTTTGAGGAAGGAAATATGGTGGGTTTAATGCACCGGCGAAAGTTGCGCGGTACTAGAGAGGATAGCAAAGGTGGAAGGGTGAGAGTGCGTATAATCCATGGACTCACATTAGTCATAAAGAACTCACATACTTATTGCAAAAGTCTATTAGTTATCGAAGCAAAGTATTAGACGCATGCTCCTAGGGGAGAGGTTGGTAGGAGTTAACCATCGCGCGCTCCCGACCCTCACACAAAGGATGACAATCAATAAACAAATCATGCTCCAACTTCGTTACATAACGGTTCACCATACATGCATGCTACCGGAATAACAAACTTTAACACAAGTATTTCTACCAATCCACAATTACTCACTAGCATGACTCTAATATCACCATCTTTATATCTCAAAACTATATGGAAGGAATCAAACTTCTCATAGTATTCAATGCACTTTATATGAAAGTTTTTATTATATCCCTCTTGGATGCCCATTATACTAGGACTAAATTCACAACCTAAACCAATTACCATGCTGTTTAAAGACTCTCAAAATAATATAAGTGAGGTACGAGAGTTTAATTATTTCTATAAAATAAAACACCACCGTGCTCTAAAAAGATATAAGTGAAGCACTAGAGCAAAATTGCCTAGCTCAAAAGATATAAGTGAAGCACATAGAGTATTCTAATAAATTCACGATTAATGCGTGTCCCTCTCAAAAGATGTGTGCAGCAAGGATGATTGTGGCAAACTTAAAAGCAAAGACTCATATCATACAAGACGCTCCAAGCAAAACACATATCATGTGGTGAATAAAAATATAGCCTCAAGTAAATTTACCGATGGATTTAAGACGAAAGAGGGGATGCCTTCCAGGGCATCCCCAAGCTTAGGCTCTTTGGTATCCTTGAATATGGCTTGGGGTGCCTTGGGCATCCCCAAGCTTATGCTCTTGCCACTCCTTATTCCATAGTCCATCAAATCTTTACCCAAAACTTGAAAACTTCACAACACAAAACTCAACAAAAAACTCGTGATATCCGTTAGTATAAGAAAAATAAATCACCACTTTAGGTACTGTTATGAACTAATTCTTTATTTATATTGGTGTAATATATATTGTATTCTAACTTCTCCATGGTTCATACCCCCCGATACAACCCATAGATACATCAAAATAAGCAAACAACACAAAGAAAACAGAATCTGTCAAAAACAGAGCAGTCTGTAGCAATCTGTTAACTTCGAATACTTCTGTAACTCCAAAAATTCTGCAAAATTAGGAAAATCTGGGAAATTTGTATATCAATCTTGTGTAAAAAATTCAGACTCATTCGACGCTATGGTGAATTTATAAAATTCCTGGACTGAGCGTAAAAGTTTCTGTTTTTCAGCAGAATCAAATCAACAATCACCGTAGACCATCCCAAAGGTCTTACTTGGCTCAAACACTAAATAAAACAATAAAACACCATTACTACAGAGGTAGTAATGTGCAAAGCACTCAAAAACAGAAACAAAAACAGAAATAAAATTGGCTTGCCTCCCAACAAGCGCTATTGTTTAACGCCCCTAGCTAGGCATAACGCAATAGATCTAGGTATTGTCATCTTTGGTATGCAATCCATAAGTAGCTCTCATAATAGATTCATAAGGTAATTTAATTTTATTTCTAGGAAAGTGTTCCATGCCTTTCCTTAACGGAAATTGGAATCTAATGTTTCCTTCTTTCATATCAATAATTGCACCAATCGTTCTAAGGAAAGGTCTACCAAGAATAATAGGACATGTAGGATTGCAATCTATATCAAGAACAATGAAATCTACGGGCACATAATTCCGATTTGCAACAATAAGAACATCATTAATCCTTCCCATAGGTTTCTTAATAGTGGAATCCGCTAGATGCAAATTTAAAGAGCAATCATCAAGATCATGGAAACCTAGCACATCACATAAAGTTTTCGGAATCGTGGAAACGCTAGCACCCAAATCACACAAAGCATGGCACTCATAATCTTTAATTTTAATCTTAATAGTAGGTTCCCACTCATCATAAAGCTTTCTAGGTATAGAAACTTCCAACTCAAGTTTTTCTTCAAAATATTTCATCATAGCATCAACAATATGTTTAGTAAAAGCTTTATTTTGATCATAAGCATGCGGAGAATTCAACATGGATTGCAACAAGGAAATACAATCAATCAAAGAACAACTATCATAATTAAAGTCCTTGAAATCCAAAAGAGTGGGTTCATTGCTATTTAAAGTTTTGACCTCTTCAATCCCACTTTTATCAATCTTAGCATTAAGATCTATAAACTCCGAATCATTGGGACGACTTTTAACTAAAGTTGATTTATCTCCAGTCCCATCTTTATCAAGATTTGTATTAGAAAACAAAGATTCAATAGGAGTCACATCAATCACTTTAAGATCTTCATCATTATTTAAAGATTTTGGCTTTGCGGCCATTTTATTGACTAAAGTAGCTTGTTTATCAGAAATTTGGCCTACTAAATTTTCAAGATGAGCAAACTGAGATTTCAAACCATAAAATTCCTTAGACATATCATCAAGTTCTTTATTCATGTATTCCAGCATAGTCTTTTGTTCTTTAAGCTCGTTTCTAAAGAAACTATTATGGTCAAATTGAAGTGACATAAAACTTTTAGCATTATTCTCAATATCTTCCAACTTCCTAAGATAAGGACCAAAGCTTTTTGGTTGAGCCATAAAGACGAGCAAACGATATAACACACAAGCAAACAAAAAAGCAAACGAAAAGACGAACGGAAGAAGGGCGAATAAAAAGGCAAATCTTTTTGGTTTTTTCTGAAAATCGTTTTAGAAGTGGGGGAGAGGGAAACGAGAGGCAAATGGCAAATAATGTAAATGCAAGAGATGAGTTTGTGATAGGTACTTGGTAGGCTTGATGTAGACCTCCCCGGCAACGGCGCCAGAAATCCTTCTTGCTACTTCTTGAGCTTGCGTTGGTTTTCCCTTGAAGAGGAAAGGGTGATGCGGCAAAGTAGATAAGTATTTCCCTCAGTTGTTGAGAACCAAGGTATCAATCCAGTAGGAGGTACAAGCAAGTCCCCAATCTTTGCACTTGCACAAACAATCAAACACTTGCACCCAACGCTATAAAGGGGTTGTCAATCCCTTCACGGTTACTTGCAAGGATGAGATCTGATAGAGATAGAGATAAAAGATTACTAAAACGGAAAGTAAAACAAAAGTAAAAAGATTGCAGCAAAGTATTTTTGGTATTTTTGGTTTATAGATCTGAAAATATAATATGGAAAATAGACCCGAGGGCCATAGGTTTCACTAGAGGCTTCTCTCTTGAAGGAAAATAATATGGTGGGTGAACAAATTACTGTCGAGCAATTGATAGAAAAGCGCATAGTTATGACGATATCCAAGGCAATGATTATGCATATAGGCATCACGTCCGTGTCAAGTAGACCGAAACGATTCTGCATCTACTACTATTACTCCACACATCGACCGACTCCTGCCTGCATCTAGAGTATTAAGTTCATGAAGAACAGAGTAACGCATTAAGTAAGATGACATGATGTAGAGGGATAAACTCAAGCAATATGATGAAAACCCCATCTTTTTACCCTTGATGGCAACAATACAAATACGTGCCTCGCTACCCCTACTTTGTCACTGGGTGAGGACACCGCAAGATTGAACCCAAAACTAAGCACTTCTCCCATTGCAAGAATTACCAATCTAGTTGGCCAAACCAAACCAATAACTCGAAGAGACTTGCAAAGATATGAAATCATGCATATAAGAATTCAGAGAAGATTTAAATAATATTCATAGATAATCTGATCATAAACCCACAATTCATCGGATCTCGACAAACACACCGCAAAAGAGTATTACATCGGATAGATCTCCATGAAGATCATGAAGAACATGGTATTGAAGAACATAGAGAGAGAAGAAGCCATCTAGCTACTAGCTATGGACCCGAAGGTCTGAGGTGAACTACTCACGCATCATCGGAGGGGCAATGGAGTTGATGTAGATGCCCTCCGTGATCGAATCCCCCTCCGCCAGATTACGGGAAAAGGCTCCAAGATGGGATCTCACGGGAACAGAGGCTTCCGGCGGCGGAAAAGTATTTTCGTGGCTCTTTTTGGTATTGGGGGAATATTTGGGAATTTATATGCCGAAGATTAGGGTTGGAGGGCCTGCAGGGGGGGCCACAAGCCAGGGGGGTGCGCCCCCCCCTAGGGCGCGCCCTGCAGGCTTGTCGCCTCCCGGCAGGTCTCCTGCCTTCATCTCCAAGTCTGGTAGGTTTCTTCTGGTCCAAGAAAAATCACCGCGAAGATTTTATTCCGTTTGGACTCTGTTTGATATTCCTTATCTGTAATACTCAAAAACAAGGAAAAAACAGAAACTGGCACTGGGCTCTAGGTTAATAGGTTAGTCCCAAAAATAATATAAAATAGCATATTAATGCATACAAAACAGATAATATAGCATGGAACAATCAAAAATTATAGATACGTTGGAGACGTATCACGTTCCGCACTTCCTCCGCAAAAGGCGTCCCATCAGGGATGGATATCGTGCCGAGTCTGACCGCCGCTGCCACCATGTTCTCCGCCGGGTTAGAATAATGACCGGGCGGTGTCGGAAAAGACTGTGGTGGGGTCTGGTTCCTGCAGGGCGGATCTGGCTACCGATGCTGAACCGCCGCCTTGCTCCCAGGTACTTCCGCCGTCCGGGTTACGGTCAGAGGTGCATTCCGTCCCGTCCCTGGCGTGTTGAAAAGATTTCTGGCCTCATATTGATCCGGGAAACGGGATTGATGCCTCATCCGGTGAAACGCCGCTGCGGTCTGCTGCTCTAGTTCAAGGCGAAAGGCTTCCGCCCTAAGGCGCACTGACTCAGTATCCATCTGAGCCTTCAATGTATTGATTCCTCTTGGACTCCGGCCATCTGGTCCTTCAACCTCGTGATCTCCGTGTTACGGGCTGCTTGGTTTTCGACCGTGACCTCGGTTTCCATCAGAGTTGTAAGCTCGTTCATCAAATCCAGCAAAACTTGAGCCGGCGGCCTTCCAGATCCAGACCCGGTCGCACCAGCAGCCCTGCTACCAGGGGCCGGTGCCGATCCTGCTATGAAGACAACGGCGCGGCTCGGCGGCTCATAGTACACCGGCTCATGGTACTCCGGCTCAGGGTAGCCCTCGAAGCAGCCGCCAAGCCCGCCGTTGTGAAGCTGGTAAATTGATTCCTCCTCTCCGCTCGAGGATCCATCCTCTGAGCAGATGAGGGTTTCTTCCCGCGACATGGAACCTTCAAGTTCTGTGCCTTGGGTGAAGCCGACGAAGACGCGCTTCCGACCCGGGTTAACGCGGGCGGGTTGCGCGCGCCGGGCCGGCTCGACGAGGTCGGTGCAGATGTCCGGCCCGGGCTTAGATCCGCCGATCTTGCCGATGAAGATGTGAATTCCATCGAAGGGGACCCGGTGCCCGTACTCGATTGAGTCGGCCTCAGGGCCCCAGCCAGCGTCGTCGACGTAGAGCTTGCCGCGGCGACTCTTGGTCATCCTGCCAACGGTGTATCCCTCGATCCCTGGGAGAGAGCCCTTCGAGAACTCCACACCACCGAGCGTCAGCCCCACGGTGGGTGCCACCTGTCGTGGTTTTGTCACGGCAGATGTCCCCGTGAAAGGACTTAGGTTTGAGGCCATCGCTAAGGCGGTGAGCTCGAAGGGGTTGGTCGGAATCGGGAGACAAGGGTTACCCAGGTTCGGCCCCTCAGAAGTACGTCCTGCTTTGTGTTGTATTGATTGGGTATCGATTACAAGGGAGCGAGTTCGCTTCACCTAGCTATCGATGAGTTGTTTTGTGGCCTAAGCCGCCCAGGTAACCCGCCTTTATATACACAGGTCAAGGCCCTGGGCTTACAAGAGTCCGGGCCGGGTTATACTTGATAACCGACCTCACCTCTAACTACACATGCCTTGTCTAACAAGCCGCCACCGGCGGCTTACACTACCGGGTTACATCTCGTCTTCTAGCTCTGGGCCTCCAGGCCCATTGAATAAGCTTATGCTAAGCCTTGTCATTTAAGCCGCCAACCGTATGACCCACCTGGGTGGGTCTCACCACGGGGTTATATCCCCAACAGCTATTGCTTGGCAAAAGACTTTGTTGAGCATAGCTCCATCATTTCCTTCCCCCTAGGAGATTACCCTCCGTTGAGAGAAGATCCAAGCGATGCCAAGGCCCCTCTAAGGGAAGATCCACTCGGGATTCAAGACCTCCTCCTCCGGAGCGAGAAGACTATCGTTACTTGTATCCTTTTGTTGATTGTGGACCGTGATACTCGTGTACTCGTGTGATTCTAGTGGATGTGTAATCGAAGGTTGTCCTTGAGTGTATGATTTTCCTCTTGTGTTTCTCTTTCGTTCTTCCTGTTCCTCGTGAGATCCCCTCCAATTCGTGAAAGATCAACGCACACGGGCATGCCCCGTATCATATTGGTATCAAGAGCCAAGGTTTCTCACGAATTTGGAGTCTCCCCCACCATTTTCTAGCCAATTTTTTTTGATTTGACCTAATTTCCAAAATCCCCACAAAAATAGCCATACCCAAATTTCTCGGATCCGTTGGATTTGAGGAGATTTTGTTGATTTTGATCCGTGGATTTCGTTGTGAACAAGTGGATCTACGTTTCCCCCATCTTCCCCATCAATTTCATCTGCAAAATTGCCTCAATTTTGCCTGAATTTTTTTCTTTGGTTCGAGTTCATCCCGTGAAACCCGCAGGCTTCGGACGACCGACAGTCGTCGGACGACCGGACGCTGCATGACCGACCCAGTCCGGACGTCCGAGCAACTCTGACAAAACTGAATTTTTCCCCGAATTTTTTTCTTTCTCCGGCATTTCTTCCGCATTGTCCCTCCACCATTTCTTCCATAACACATTTGCTTTTGAGATTTTGAGTCACGAGCTTCACCACTTCCTAAGGTGTTTCGGCTAATTAGGAGTGGTTCTTCATCGACATCGCCGCTCATCATCGCCCCGGATCGTTGCCGCCCACCTCTTCATTGACACCTCACCATAAGCAAGGACGGTAACTGCGACGACACTCTTGTCTATACCCTTGCCATTGCATTGTAACCTCGAGCATATTTCCGTTACTTGCCTATCGAGACTAGCCATTGATTATTGCCGGGCTACGCTACTTGTGCACTTTAGTGATACATACTCCGCATAGCTTCATTTGCGTGCATATATCTTACTATCATCTTTTGTGTTACAGCATAGTACCTGCATACATAATTGCTATCTCAGTGTGCACGTCCTGCATTGTGTCCATACAAAACATCATTGCAAAAGGAAAGAGAACCAAAGCTTTTAAGCAAGAGCAAAAGAGCAAAAGAGCAATAGCATCGCAAGATTCGCATAGCATACTTGATCATCTTGGATCACTTGAGCGAGTGACACGTGCCGCATACACACATAGCAAGTCGGGCATAGGAAGACGACGCTTTTGGTTCATTTTAGGGTGTGCACAAGTGCGTTTCATGCCCATTGGAGCAATCGTGCTACCGTCTCTCTAGTGTTGTGCAACGAGAGCATTTTCCGTGAATTCCACATTTTGGCTCGTCCTTGGTTGCATGACCCCAATTTTCTTCCGTGCGTGTGTTTCCGTGTATACCCATTGCTATTGATCTACATTGTCTCATTTGCGAATTCTACGAATCTCTTTCAACATTATTGAATCTTATCTTTCAGATTGCTTGAAATTTGTGCCACTATCATAACGAAGCTACTCCATAAGCCTTATTTGTGTAGGTGTGAGAAGGACGATCTTCGGTACCAATTCTACTATTTCCATACTTGCACATTGAGTGATCTTGATCCACTTTCAACGTTTGGAACGGTAATTGGTATTGTCTTCTCACTCTTCCACTTATACCTTCTTGAGTGCTATGGATAGGCACATCATGTCGAACCCGGCCTTCGAGGAGAATGAAGACGACGTGAACAACCACGTCACCAAGTTGCACTTCTTCGGCGCACACAAGGCGATTACTCAAGCTTAAGATGTCTTGCATGACCGCATCGACCAACTCGCCTCCAACTTGCGTGAATCCGAGACGCGCACAAGGGAATACTTCGACAATAAACTCTCAAGCCAAATGGAGGATCTCCGGTCTTTGATGATCACTCGCGCACATTCCTCATCTACATCGACAAGGAGTCGTCACACAAGTCGCAACTCAACGACGTACTCGGCCGACGCAAGTCCACAAGCGCGTCATCATCATCTGGACGAACACTCCGGACCAAGTTCTCCACAAGGTCGTCACCGTCAAGACAATCCATTTCATGGCAATGAATTGCAAGATCGCGTCCGCGCTCGAGAACGCCGCCGTCAATAAGATCAAGATGCATTGGAGCAAGAACAATGACGTCGAGAAGAAGAACAACATCGCCGTCATGAACGAGCGCTTGAGGCACATCGCGCTTTGCAAGAAGCTACTCGCGCCTTGGAGGAGCACAACCGCCAAGCTCATCGCGAGCAAGAAGCGCTTCGCCAAGCACAACAAGAAGAACTTCGTCGACAATGACAAGAAGAAGCTCATCGCCAAGAGGAGCACATGGAAAGGCGCAACCGAGTGCGTCCACCTCGTCGCCGTCATCAAGATCATCGCGACGAACCCGACCATGAAGATGAGCAAGGACAAGATCAACGTCAACACGCTCAAGGTAATGACAATGAGGATCCACCTCCAAGACAAGGATTTCGCCATCCCCACCACAATGATGAACAACACTTCGGCAAGCTCAAGTTCACAATGCCAAAGTTTTCCGGAAGCAATGATCCCGAAGACTACTTGTCATGGGAACTCAAGGTAGACAAGATCTTTCGCCTACACAACTATGATGAAGAGAAGAAGATAGCCATGGCTTCCCTTGAGTTCCAAGACTATGTCCTTATTTGGTGGGAACAAGTGATTGACCGACGAAGGGAGAGGGGTGAACCTCCTATCACCACTTGGGCCCAAATGAAGGACCTCATGCGAGCTCGTTTTGTGCCTACACACTACAACCGGGATCTCTTCAAGAAGCTCCAACAACTCAAGCAAGGAACCAAGTCGGTAGAAGAGTACTACCAAGAGATGGAGATCTCTGTGATCCGAGACAATGTCAAGGAAGATGACGAGCAAACAATGGCACGCTTCTTGAATGGCCTCAACTACCAAGTCAAGAAAATTGCCGACTTCCAATCTTACTCCAACCTTCTCGAACTTGTACATCAAGCAACCAAGGCGGAACGGCAAGTGCAAGATGACTACAAGTACTCCAAGTTCACCTCCAAGACCTACGGCTCAAGTGCTCAAGCTACTACGACAACGACACCTTCAACTACGAAATCTACAACACCTACCGGTGACAAGTCAAGCTAGAAGGACAAGGGGACTTCATCAAGCCGACCAACCTCAAGCACCTACAAGCCGAGGGCTTCATCCTCTACCCCAACACCGGATGCTACCGCCAAGACAAGCTCCATCAAGTGTTTCACGTGCCAAGGGCGAGGCCACAAGACCTTCGAATGCCCAACCAAACGCAACATGATCCTCCTCGACGATGGCACCTATGACTCTATGAGTGACGACGAGATGCAAACTTTGGAGCAAGTGGCCATACACCGCCAAGTGAATGAAGATGAAGATTCACAAATCTTTTGCGACAACGATTCGAGCCCCGCTCTCGTTGTCTCCAAGGTTTTGACGCTCCAACAACAAGAAGACGAGGACCAACATTGCCACATCTTCCACACGAAGGCGGGCATCCATGGAAAGTTCGTCAAGGTCATCATCGACGGAGGGAGTTGCCACAATTCGGCAAGTGAAGACCTTTGTTCCAAGCTACAATTGGTCAAGAAAAAGCACCCTCGTCCCTACAAGGTCCAATGGCTTAGTGATTCCAGAACCCTCCAAGTTGACCACACCGTGGAAGTTTCCTTCAAGATAGGCGCTTATGTAAACACTTTGGAATGTGGTGTGGTTCCAATGTCCGTGTGCCACCTCCTACTTGGTAGACCTTGGCAATTCGACTGGGGCGTCACACACAACGGTCGAACAAATCAATATAGCTTCAAGATGAAGGGCAAGCAATATGTGCTCCGACCAATGACTCCAAGTCAAGTCATCGCCGACAAACAAGCTTCATCCCATCGTGGAGATAAGAGTGAGAGAGTGATCCATTTAAAAGAGAGTGAGTGCCACAAGCCCAAAATGAGCGACTCCACGATGAGGGGACATGAGAGATATAGTTCTTTTAGCCACCAAACAAGATTTGAGGGATGTGCGTGAGAGCCCATCGACCGTTCTTCACTATGTACTTGTGTGCAAAGATGAAGTCGTTCGGACTAACCCTTCACAACATCTTCCTCTTGTGTTATCTAAGTTGTTGCAGGAATTCCAGGATGTTTTCCCCGATGAGCTACCTCCAGGACTACCACCAAAACGAGGGATCGAACACCGCATCGACCTCATCCCCGGAGCACCGCTTCCTAAAAAGGCTCCCTACCGCGTCAACCCCGAAGAAACAAAGGAAATACAAAGGAAAGTCCAAAAACTCCTAGATAAAGGGCATGTACGTGAGAGTTTGAGTCCTTATGCGGTTCCGGTAATACTAGTGCCTAAGCAGGATGGTAGTATGCACATGTGTTTCGATTGCCGTCCTATCAATGCTATCACCATTCGATACCGTCATCCCATTCCTCGCTTAGATGATATGCTAGATGAACTTAGTTGCGCCACTATATTTTCTAAGATTGACTTAAAAAGTGGTTACTACCAAATTCGCATACAAGAGGTGACGAGTGGAAAACTGCTTTTAAGACAAAATTTGGTCTCTATGAATGGTTGGTTATGCCCATGGGCTTATCCGAAGCACCGGGTACGTTCATGCGTGTTATGCACTATGTTTTGCAACCCCTCATAGGATATTGTGTCGTCGTCTATTTTGATGATATTCTTGTCTTTAGCAAGTCTCTTGAGGAGCATGCTACACATGTTCGTGATGTTTTGCAAATCCTTAGGAAAGAGCAACTCTATGCAAACATGGAGAAATGCACGTTTGGTGTTGAGAAGGTAGTTTTCCTAGGTTTTGTCGTATCCTCCAAGGGCGTTCATGTAGATGAAACTAAGATTGATGCTATTAAAACTTGGCCCACACAAACGAATTTGCAACAAGTGCGTAGTTTCCTAGGACTAGGTGGTTTCTATCACCGTTTTGTCAAAGACTTTAGCACGATTGCATCACCTCTTCATACTTTGAGCAAGATGAATGCACCATTTATATGGGGTCCTTCCCAAGACACCGCTTTCCATGAACTTAAAAATTTGCTCACTCATGCACCTTCGCTTGCTTTGCGCAACTTTGATAAAACATTCGAAGTGCATTGTGATGCTAGTGGTAACGGAATAGGTGGTGTGCCTATGCAAGAGAAGTGTCCTATCGCGTACTTTAGCGAGAAACTATCCGATGCTCAACTTAACTACCCCATCTATGACAAAGAATTATATGCTTTGGTGAGAGTTTTACATGTGTGGGAACACTATTTGCGACCTCATGAGTTTGTTATTCATACGGACCATGAAACACTCAAGTACTTAAAGGGTCAAACCAAATTGAACAAACGGCATGCTAAATGGAGTGAATTTATTGAGTCCTTCCCTTATGTCATCAAATATATTGAGGGTAAGGAAAACGTTGTGGCGGATGCCCTTTCCCGCAAATGCATGCTAGTTACTCACCTTGAATTGAATGTTGTTGGTTTTGAGCACATCAAAGACTTGTATGAGCATGATTCTTATTTTGCTAATCCTTATGCTATGTGCCAAGTGAAAACTTGTTGGGAGAACTATTATATGAAAGATGGCTATCTTGTGCGTGCTAACAAACTTTGTATACCCGAGTCTTCTCTTCGTTTGTTGCTTTTGCAAGAGGCTCACGGTGGAGGACTTATGGGTCATTTCAGAAGCGACAAGACGTATGCCACGCTATCCAACAAGTATTTTCGGCCCAAGATGTTTCGTGATGTTGCATGCTTCACCAACCGATGCACGACATGCCGCAAAGCTAAGTCCAAAGCTCAATCCCATGGTCTTGATATGCCCCTACCTATACCTTTCCAACCTTGGGAAGACATTAGTATGGATTTTGTGCTTGGTTTGCCATGAACAAAAAATGGCCATGATTCCGTTTTTGTCGTTGTGGACCGCTTCTCCAAGATGGCTCATTTCATTCCATGTCACAAGATAGACGATGCTTCACATATTGCCAATCGCTTTTGTAGGGACATCTTGCGACTACATGGCGTCCGCAAGACCATTGTCTCGGATCACGACGTCAAGTTTTTGAGCTACTTTTGTAAGACCCTATGCGCCAAGCTCGGAATCAAGCTTCTTTTCTCTTCGGCATACCATCCTCAAACCGATGGACAAACGGAGGTGACGAACCGGACACGATCTACTCTACTCCGCGTGTTGATCAAGAAGAACATCAAGGAATGGGAAGAATGCCTCCCCATCGCCGAGTACGCCTACAACCGCGCAAGTTACTCCACCACCGGCAAGTCTCCTTTCGAAGTGGTCTACGGCTTCAACCCGTTGTCCCCATTGGACATCCTTCCTCTACCACTCCAAGAGCGCGTCAACATGGACGCAAGTGCAAGGGCAAGCTACATCAAGAAAATGCATGAAGATACAAGGCACACTATTGAACGTCAAGTGGAACGCGTCACCAACAAGCGCAACCTCAACAAGCACCCCATGGTGTTCAAGCGCGGTGATCTTGTGTGGCTACACCTACGCAAGGAACGCTTCCCCAACGAACGCAAGTCCAAGCTACTCCCTCGAGCCGACGACCCCTTCAAGGTGTTGGCCTGCTACAACAACAATGCCTACAAGATCGACATCCCCCACGACAAGTACAACGTGAGTGACACCTTCAATGTCACGGATCTATCCCCTTTTCATGGTGATGAAGATCTTGATCCGAGGACGGATCTTCCCCAAGGGGGGAGATGATGCAGAGCATCCCTCCATCATCCCCATGAAGTCTACACCATCAAGTGGTCCCATGACAAGAGCCCGTGCACGCGCTATGGAAGCCGAGGTGACATCTCTCCTTGCTCAACCACCGTTTGATCCACTTGAGACATGGTCACTACCTTAGACGGAAGTCCTCTGTATACTCAGGTGCTCGGACGTGACACATGCAAGCGGACACGAAGGACGTCAAGCGTGGAGGAACAAGGGAGGAGTTGCGGACAAGACCCAACTCTCGGACGTCCGGATAGTCTCGGACGTCCGACGCCTGGAGACCGACCAGCCCGAAGGCCACCAGGACACTCCAGCGGCCGGACGACCGACACCGGCCGGACGACCGACACGCTCCAGCGCCCGGACGACCGAGCCAGCCCGGGAATCCGACGCCAGCTACCCCGAGCCGAATCCTCAGAAATCCGAAGACATCCGGATGATCGGGCCTCGGACGTCCGACGTGTCCCGGAAATCCGAGAACCCCGTTCCAGAGCCGAAACTCTCTGGATAGCCCGGAACCATCCCGGGCCCTCGCCCGGAACCTCCGGGCCCCAGAACTTCCGGCCGGCCCGGAACTTCCGGCCCCTCCGAAAGCCAGCCCGCGCCAACACTCGGGAAAGCCTAGAACCGGCCCGGAACCAGCCCGGAACTTCCGGCGCCTGGAACTTCCGGCCTAGCCTTCATAGAACGTTGCCACTCGGGCCCGAGGCCCATGTACCTCTCCCACTTACCCCTTCGTCTCAGACTATAAGTACTCCCCTCCTAGCTTCATATTAGGGCTAGCTATTGTTTGGCAAAAGACTTTGTTAAGCATAGCTCCATCACTTCCTTCTCCCTAGGAGATTATCCTCCGTTGAAAGAAGATCCAAGCGATGCCAAGGCCCCTCTAAGGGAAGATCCCCTCGGGATTCAAGACCTCCTCCTCCGGAGCGAGAAGACTATTGTTACTTGTATCCTTTTGTTGATTGTGGACCGTGATACTCGTGTACTCGTGTGATTCTAGTGGATGTGTAATCGAAGGTTGTCCTCTCGTGTTTCTCTTGCGTTCTTCATGTTCCTCGTGAGATCCCCTCCAATTCGTGAAAGATCGACGCACACGGGCGTGCCCCGTATCAAGAGGCCATGGAGAAGCTAGATGGTTTGGAGAAGACGTTCGATACGAAGTTCGACGCTAAGTTCAATGAGGTGCTTGCACGTCTACCACCAGCTGCACTGGTCATACCTCAGCAACAACAACAACGTCGGCCGAATTTCGCGGGGCGCGCACAACGTGTGCCCCTCTAGGAAGGCCAACATTCTGGTGCCCTTATTACTTCTGTGGCTTCTGTGGCTGCTGCTGCTGCTACTACTGTTGATCAGAACGCTGACTACGATGGTGATCACGATGATGAGGAAGAGGTTGCTCCAGATCAGCCCCAAGGGCAACCACCACCACACGCACCAGGTCGTCCACATGCCTACAATCACAATGGTCGGGCTGCAGCACCCCCTCAGGTACAAAATCATGACCATCTCCCTAAACTTAAATTGAATATTCCAACATTTGATGGTAGATATGTTCCTGATATATATCTTACTTGGGAGTTAGAAACAGAACAACGTTTTACATGCTTACAATTTCCTGAGGATAGACGTGTTACTGCTGTTGTTTGTTCATTCACTAGTTTTGCATGTGTTTGGTGGTCTGAACATTGTAGAATACATCATGCTAATATCCCAACTACTTGGGCTGCGTTGAAAAGTGCTATGTGTAATCGTTGGGTTCCACCATATTATCAACGTGAATTGCTTCAAAATTTGCAGCGTTTAAGACAAGGAAAAAATTCTGTTGAGGAATATTACCAGGAATTACAAACTGGCATGCCTAAATGTGGTATTGTTGAGGAGAATGAAGCTATGCTTGCACGTTTCATGGGTGGTTTAAATAGAGAGATTCAGACTATTCTAGAGTATAAGGAGTATAACACTATCACTCGTTTATTCCATCTTGCTTGCAAAGCTGAACGTGAAGTGCAGGATCGACACGCAATGGCGAGAACTAATTTTTCTGCCGGTCGAGCTTCTTCATGGACACCACGTACATCATCTACTTCCACACGTTCTACTATAGCACCACTCACCTCGGCCGCCAACTCCAACAGAGATACAAGAAAACAGGCACCGCTACCAGCCTCCAGCAAGGGCACACCTTCGGGCCCTGCACAAAGCTCTTCTACATCCATGGCATCTACAGGGCAACCACATGAGGTTATTTGTCATCGTTGGAAGGGTGGAGGTCACTATGCGCGATAATGCCCTTCCAAGCATGTGATGATTGTTACTGAGGATGGTGGATATGCGTCCGCTAGTGATTATGATGAGGAGACTTTGGCTCTTATTGCAAGTGAAGAGCAGGGTGCCGAGGATGCTGAAGAAGAGACACACTACATGGCTGTTGACTACGCTGACAGGTATGAAAGTTTAGTTGCTCAACGTGTTCTGAGTGTGCAGGTTACACAGGCTGAGCAAAATCAGAGGCACAAGTTGTTCCATACAAAGGGAGTTGTGAAGGAGCATTCTGTTCGCGTCATCATCGATGGAGGGAGTTGCAACAACTTGGCTAGCATGGAGATGGGGGAGAAGCTGTCTCTAACCACGAGACCACATCCTCATCCTTATTACATCCAATGGTTCAACAACAGTGGCAATGTTAAGGTAACACGTACTGTTCGTGTGCACTTTAGCATTGCTACATATTCTGATTATGTTGATTTTGATGTGGTACCCATGCAAGCATGTTCCGTTTTACTTGGTAGACCATGGCAATTTGATAAAAAAATTGTACACCATGGTAGGATGAATCAGTATACTCTTGTTCATAAGGATAAAAATATAACTTTGCTTCCTATGTCTCCCGAATATATTATGAAAGATGATATTGCTAGAGCTAGTAAAGCAAAGCAGAAGCAAAGTGAGAGTGAAAATCAGATTGTGGCAAAGGAATTTGAGCAACATAATAAGCCTAATAAACAATCATCTAGTGTTGCATCTGAAATAAAACTAAAGAGTGGTTGTTTACTTGCCACTAAATCTGATATTACTAGTTTGGATGTTTATACATCTGTTTGCTATGCTTTTGTATGCAAAGAGGTATTATTTTCCTTTGAGGACATGCCTCCCTCTTTGCCTCCTGCTGTTGCTAACATTTTGCAGGAGTTCGCTGACGTCTTTCCCTAAGACGTGCCACCGGGATTACCACCTATTCGAGGGATTGAGCATCAAATTGACTTAATTCCCGGTGCATCGCTGCCCAACCGTGCGCCATACCGTACCAATCCAGAGGAGACGAAGGATACTATGCGTCAAGTACAGGAGCTGCTCGACAAAGGTTATATACGCGAATCCCTTAGTCCTTGACTCCTTGTGCTGTTCCTATTAATCTAGTGCCTAAAAAGGATGGTACATCGCGTATGTGTGTTGATTGTAGAGGCATTAATAATATTACTATTCGTTATCGTCATCCTATTCCTACGCTAGATGATATGCTTGATGAATTAAGTGGCTCTACAATTTTCTCCAAAGTTGATTTGCGTAGTGGATACCATCAAATTCGTATGAAATTGGGAGATGAATGGAAAACAACATTTAAAACTATGTTTGGATTATATGAGTGGTTAGTCATGCCTTTTGGGTTAACTAACGCACGTAGCACTATCATGAGATTAATGAACGAGGTTTTACGTGCTTTCATTGGACGTTTTGTGGTAGTCTACTTTGATGATATACTGATTTATAGTAGAACTTTGGAGGAACACTTGGATCATTTGCGTGCTGTTTTTATTGCTCTACGTGATGCACGTTTGTTTGGTAACCTTGGTAAGTGCACCTTTTGCACCGACCGAGTATCTTTTCTTGGCTATGTTGTTACTCCATAGGGAATTGAAGTAGATAAAGCCAAGATTGAAGCTATTGAGAGTTGGCCGCAGCCCAAAATGGTCACACAAGTGAGGAGTTTTCTTGGACTCGCTGGTTTCTATAGGCGTTTTGTGAGGGATTTCAGCACCATTGCTGAACCTCTCAATGAGCTTACAAAGAAGGATGTGCCTTTCGTTTTGGGTACCGCACAGGAAGAAGCCTTCACGGCATTGAAAGATAAGTTAACACATGCTCCTTTACTCCAACTTCCTGATTTTAATAAGACTTTTGAGCTCGAATGTGATGCTAGTGGAATTAGATTAGGAGGTGTGTTATTACAAGATGGTAAACCTGTTGCATACTTTTCTGAAAAATTGAGTGGGCCTAGTCTGTATTATTCTACTTATGATAAGGAATTATATGCTCTTGTTCGGACTTTGGAAACATGGCAACAATATTTATGGCCCAAAGAGTTTGTTATACATTCTGATCATGAATCTTTGAAACATATTAAAAGTCAAGCAAAACTGAACCGTAGACAAGCTAAATGGGTTGAATTCATTGAGACTTTCCCTTATGTCATTAAACACAAGAAGGGTAAAGAAAATGTTATTGCTGATGCATTGTCTCGTCGTTATACTATGCTTTCACAACTTGACTTTAAAATATTTGGTTTGGAGACCATCAAAGATCAATATATGCATGATGCTGAATTTAAAGATGTGTTGGAGAATTGTAAAGAAGGGAGAACATGGAAAAAGTTCGTCATTAATGATGGACTTGTGTTCCGTGCTAATAAGCTATGCATTCCAGCTAGCTCCGTTCGTCTTTTGTTGTTACAGGAGGCGCATGGAGGAGGATTAATGGGACACTTTGGCATGAAGAAGACAGAGGACGTACTTGCTACACATTTCTTTTGGCCAAAGATGAGACGGGATGTTGAGCGTTTTGTTGCTCGCTGCACTACATGTCAAAATGCAAAGTCACGACTCAATCCTCATGGTTTATATATGCCTTTGCCTGTACCTAGTGTTCCTTGGGAGGATATATCTATGGACTTTGTTTTAGGTTTACCTCGAACAAAGAAGGGGAGGGATAGCATATTTGTTGTCGTGGATAGATTTTCGAAAATGGCACACTTTATACCATTTCATAAAAGTGATGATGTTGCTAATGTTGCTGATTTGTTCTTTCATGAAATTATTCGCTTGCATGGTGTGCCAAATACAATTGTTTCAGATCGTGATGCTAAATTTCTTAGCCACTTTTGGAGATGTTTATGGTCTAAGTTGGGGACAAAACTGCTTTTTAGTACTACATGTCACCCCCAAACTGATGGACAAAATGAAGTAGTGAATAGATCATTGTCTACTATGCTTAGGGCTATTTTGAAGAATAACCTGAAAATGTGGGAAGAATGCTTGCCTCATATTGAATTTTCTTATAATTATTCGCTGCATTATACTACTAAGATGTGCCCTTTTGAAGTTGTGTATGGTTTCTTACCTCGTGCACCTATTGATTTGTTGCCTCTTCCATCTTCGGAGAAGGTTAATTTTGATGCTAAAGAACGTGCTGAATTGATATTAAAGATGCATGAGTTAACTAAGGAGAACATTGAGCGTATGAATGCTAAATATAAACTTGCTGGAGATAAGGGTAGAAAACATGTTGTCTTTGCACCTGGAGATCTTGTTTGGTTACATTTGCGTAAGGATAGGTTTCCTGAATTGAGCAAGTCAAAGCTAATGCCACGTGTTGATGGTCCTTTTAAGGTGTTAGAGAAAATAAATGATAATGCATATAATCTTGAGCTGCCTACAGATTTTGGGGTTAGTCCCACTTTTAACATTGTAGATTTGAAGCCTTATTTTGGTGAGGATGATGAGCTTCCGTCGAGGACGACTTCAGTTCAAGAAGGGGAGGATGACGAGGACATCCCTACTAATGTTACACCCTCCCCACCAGCTACACATATTGGACCAGTTACTAGAGCCCGCGCACGCCAACTAAATTATCAGGTACTTTCATTTCTTGGAAATCCTTCTAATGTTCATGAACATATGATGCTTCCTAAATTAGATACTTTTGTTTTACTTATGAATGAAGGACCTAGCATGGACAACAAGGATGTCCATTGGAGCGGGATCAAGCATGGAAAAGAAGGTGCGGGCGCGGGAAGGAACAATGGACTTTCCGGTGGTGATTTCGCACTTTGAAGCCACCATAAGGAGTGCGTGGAGGCTTGGACGAAATATACAACATGCCACGTCAAAAATTTCGTCCATAGGCTATTATAGGTGTTGCGTCACCTTATTTTTGGGCCAGGCCCATGTAATTTCAAAATACCATATTATAGGCAGTTTTTAGAGTCCGTATGTGTGGGGAAACCGAGTTAGTGCTGGTTTCGGACCCCTCCTCCAAGGGGCCATGAAATCCCCCTCTATTTCCCCATATATACAGCCCTTAGGGCGTCGTTTTAGACTTGGGTTTTGTTTAGATTGAAAGTTAGCCATAGCTGCAACTTCGCGTTCTTCATTTGTGTTCCATGACCAGACTAAGGCGTCACAGAACCCCACTTTCATCAATAAAGCTTTCCTCTTATATTCGCAATATCCAGATTGCAATCTTAGTTTCTTGCTTGTTCTTCATTTGCTTGCAGGAAACAGACCCTCGTGGTCAGGTTGATCGTGCTCCGGCGTGGTCAATAACCTCTCGGAGTTGGTTTAGCGATTGCTAAGGCGCGACGTCCTCGCACGTTCGTAGTCGGATCGTCAAAGTTGACTCTACCATAAACGATAGACGCATCTCATCGAAAGACAGGGACAACTTCGCCTCTATCAAGACTATCGTTATGTGTATCCTTTTGTTGATTGTGGATCTTGTGACTCGTGTGTTCGTGTGTTTCTAGTGGATTGTAATCGAAGATTGTCCTGGAGTTTGTGATTTCCTCTCGTGTTCTTTGTGGAATCCCCCTCCAATTCGTGAAAGATCGACATACACGGGTGTGCCCCATATCAGCCTGGTATCTGCTTGTTAAGCTTATTGCATAGGCAACATCAGGTCGAGTACATAGCATGGCATACATGATGGATCCTATAGCCGAAGCATAAGGAATCCTACTCATCCGGTTTCGCTCATCAGATGTCGTAGGACTCTGAGTCTTGCTTAGCCTTATACCATGTGAGATAGGCAAGAACCCTTTCTTGGCCTCACTCATGTTGAACCGCTTCAACACTTTTTCTATGTACGTGCTCTGGCATAAGCCGAGCAGCCTCTGTGATCTATCTCTGTAGATCTTGATGCCTAAAATGTATACTGCTTCACCAAGGTCTTTTGATACGGAGCACACCCGTGTGTGTCGATCTTTCACGAATTGGAGGTGGATTTGTGAATGAACACAAAGAACACAAAGAACACGAGGGGGAAATCACAAGAGAAACACTCAAGAACAAGTCCAATCACACATCCACTATGCGCACATCCACACAAGATCCACAAGGGTACAAGAACAACAAAGGGAAAGAGGATACATGGTAGAGTTCATCCCAAATCCCATAGGGAGATGAGGCCTTGGAATCCCGGAGGATCTTCCCGTGCAAGGGGCTTTTACATCCACTAGGGGTCTTCTCTCATAGTGGCATCTACTCCATGGGAGAGGTAGTGGAAGGAGCAAAGGCTCATGATACGGGGCACGCCCGTGTGCGTCGATCTTTCACGAATTGGAGGTGGATTTGTGAATGAACACGAAGAACACGAGGGGAAAATCACAAGAGAAACACTCAAAACAAGTCCAATCACACTTCCACTATGCTCACATCCACACAAGATCCACAAGGGTACAAGAACAACAAAGGGAAAGAGGATACATGGTAGAGTTCATGCCAAATCCCATGGAGAGATGGGGCCTTGAATCCACTAGGGACCTTCCCACGCAAGGGGGCCTTGACATCCACTAGGGGTCTTCTCTCATAGAGGCATCTACTCCATGGGAGAGGTAGTGGAAGGAGCAAAGGCTCATCTATCTATGAGCTAAACCAATGCTAACCCTAGAAATGAGGAGGCGGAGGAGTATATATAGTCCAAGGGGTAAGTTGGGGATACGTGAGTCGTGACTGCGCAGATGGGGGTGGTTGTACCGGTCACATCACCGGTTGTACCGCTTGGGGTGGCTGTACCACTTCCTAGAGGCGTCCTGGGCGTTGGAGGGCGGTTGTACCGGAGGTTGGGCCGGTTGTACCGGTCATGGAGAAGCTGCCGGAACAACCGGGGCGGTACCAGCCTTGAACCGCTTCAAAACAGAAACTTGTCCCGGTCGGGGCGGTAGTGGACCGGTTGTACCGGTTGACCCGTGGTTGACCGGTTGTACCTCTAATTCTGGGCTGACACAACACCTCTTCTTCCTTCTGCACTTCCACACTTCCCTCGCGGATGGTATAGTTGTTCCTTGGCGCTTGCACTCCTCCTCTTCCTCCGTGAAGCTCCAATAATACCTATGCGTGCACATGAGAGGAGTGTCAAGTAGTATACCAGCCTCGAAGGGTTCAAGTGAACACGTGTAAAGGAGATGATTCACCTTTATGTATGTGAAGTAGTCGTGGCACGTGTCACTTGCCAAACGGACTCTTGTCATGGTGATGTCCGGAGGATGCTCTGCATCATCCCCTCCCCCTTGGGAAACATCCGTCCTCGGATCAAAATCCAAATCACCATGGGAAGGAAATGGTGTCGCCGTGTAGGAGTGGACGGTCACCAAACGCTCATCATCATCAAACTCGAAATGGGCACTCTCCAATGTCGCACCGTCAAGTAATTCCTTCAAAAGGAGCAAACACGACAAACACTTGGAAAAACAAATGTGGTTACCGTTAGGGCAAAACCAAGCATTCAAGTGGTGAATCACCGCACAAGTGTTGTCATCATGCATAACATATGGTGTGACAAGGGATTGTGTCATGGCATGTAAGCATTCAAATTGAGCGCAAGCAATGTAAACATGCAAACAAGTGTGCAAAGGTGAGGTAGGAATGCAAATATGTGTGACAATAGAACGAGCATCTACCTCAAGGTCATAACACACATGCACAAAACAATCAACAAAAGGTAGATGGTAGGCATAGGAATTATTCACCACACCAAATAAAATGAAGTGTCTAGACACATGGTGCAAGTGCAAGACAATCCAAGCATAATGTGCACATGGTGTAGTGAAGATAGTGTGGCACTCAACACAATAGAGAGAGCAATTGTTCGTCATGTGTGAGGCAATCAAGTCAAGTATGTAGCAAGTAATGTGGCATGGCAAATGTGAAAAAATGACATTGTTGCAACCAAGCATATGATAGGAGAAATCAATCCACAAGTTGGATGCAACACACAAGATATTTATTTCATGAGGCATGGAACGATGGCAATCATGAGTGAAAGCAATATCTCTAACATGTGTGCAAGTGGTCCAAGATGACCAATATGTGTCATGATACAAGCAACACAAGTAGGAATATCCACAGTATCCATGCTCAAGAAGGATGTCACCTTGAAAACATGTCCTTGTGCGTCCTTCACAAGCCGAAATACAAGCAAGTGTGACGTAGAAGCGCGTCGTTGTCACATGGCTCGCTCTCAAGAGCTCGAATCGTCAACTCACGTGAAGTGGAGGTTGACATGCAGTCGAAGTATCCTACACATACACACATCAAAGGAAACAATGTATGTGCATGGTAGACAAACACATCATCCATCATGATGGTTCTCTTCTTTTGCACATAACAATTAGAAGCAAAAGTGCATGAATAATATGATGCAACAATGTCTATATTCATGGCACTAAGCATATGGTGCAAAGAAGGAAGGCAATCATGCTTCACATTAAAGATGTCAAAAACTCCAATAGTATGAGAGAAAGCTATGGGGGCAATCTCATTAGCAAAATTAATAGCATTGTTGCACCCAATACATGGGAAATGTAGCATGAGAGAGGCAACACATGGAGACATATGGCATGAAGCAATATCAAACATGTGTGAAGCATGGTAATGGTTGTCATCAACCGCATAAAAGGAGCACATCGGTGATGCAACATAAGCAAGCATAGTGATCGTGTTGTGCAAACTAGTAGTGCGAAGATGCAACATACTAGAGGAATTCATGGCAATCATGTCATGTGAGCAAGTAATAGGCATAGCCAATGCACATGACCTATCGCAAGCAAAAACACAAAGCAAGATCAATGTGTCATCATAGGCATGGGGCACAAAGCAAACATGGCAATAGCAATTAATATCTCCACCAAGCTTGCCAATACACAAACAAGTACGAGAATCATAGGTCATGTGTAATGCAAAGCATGGGTCACAAATGCATGGCAAAGGCATAGAAATGACCATGTCATGCAAAGTGAACATGGCAATATGGGCATAATAAGTGTAATGGGAAATAAGCCATAGCCATGCGAGAGCCATGTAGAAGAAATGCGCGAAGTATTTACGCAAAGAGGGTGGGTGGAGGGTAAGCACTCCATAGTGGCGCACGTCTTCGTTGCTCTCTAGAGCTCTTTTCGTCAACTCGTGTGCTTGCGAGGTTGACGAAGAATCATGTGTACCTACACAAAAAGGAGACACAAAAGTATGTGCGTGGTAAATATACACATCATCCTATGTGCACGTGAGAGTTAGCACAAGATAAGCAATGCTCAAAGAAATTCGATGCATGCTATAGGAACATGTCATCCATCATGAAAGAATAGTTATTGTGTATAACACGATGGGGACACAAATTGAGCATGAAAATATATGGCACATCAATAGCATTCATATTCATGGGGAGCATATTGTGCACACAAGTATGGGGATCATGCAATGGATGGGATGGAACTAAATCTCCTAAAATGTATGAGGAAACTATGGGGGTCTCCTCATGTGCAAAACCGGTAGTATAATATGGAGAATATGGACAACATCCAAAATATTGCATATTCGAAGCTAGGTGGTCATGGCATGTCATATGTGAGCAATTGTGCAAATGATGCAAAGGAAGCATGGCAATATCATCACAAGAAAAGCACATGCCAATAACCATGGGCTTGTCATCTATGACATATGTGCAAATTGGGTTTATTTTAATCGCATATGCATAGTTACTATGAAGAGATTGCAAAGATGCAATATGAGTAATCTCATGCATAGCATATGACAAGTCAAGCGGATTGTCAAACATGATGTGACCAATAGAATTCTCACAAGAAATCATATGCAACATGGCATCACAAGTAATAGACTCCACATGAGAATCATCAAACATATCATAAATGGGCAATTCATCACATGAGGAAGTCGCATAATCATGAAGCATGGCAATAGGTGGATCAACATCATGCAAGCAATCAATGTCCACTAGTGGGACAAGAGCATCACCTTCACCTATGTTACCTTTGTCATTCCACTCATGTGGTGTAGGTGAGGTGGCATAGACCAACTCGTGGTCATCTTCATCATGATGGAACCATGTGGGGGTGCATCATATTCCACCATGGCCATCGTCTTGTCCAAAGGGAGGACGAAGTCGTCGAGGATCGGCGTGTCATCGTGTATGGGACCTAGCACCAAAGGAGACGACAAAATAGAGGTAGAGGTTAAGTTGTTAGAAATCGAAATGGCCTCACATGCCCTATCAACTACCTCACTCTCTCTATGTGGTGGCTCACACACTCCCTCAAAGTAGGTGCACTCAATGTCACATATGGTGGAGCACTCATCTCACTCAAGTGGTGGGGGTTGTGGCTCTCCTCACATGGGAATTGGGGCAACTCATCACATATGGGGCTAGTGGTGAAGGCACGCTCACTCTCAATATGGTGGCAAAAGTGTCTCAACTCGTCACCACACGTCGCCGTGGTCGAAGGGAAAATCCCATGCTCAACCATGTCGTCACCGTCGCCGTGGATGAAGGACGAAGATGGCACATCATCACTCTCGCCTCTAAAGATGGAAGTGTCATCCTTGCTCACCACCTTGTTGCTCGCCTCCAAAGCATGTTCCTTGAGTGGCTCCGTAGTCGTAGTCATCGCTGCACCGTCTTCAAAAAGAGTCGTGGTAGACTCTGCATCGTCAATGCCACAAAGAGGGGTGGCGGTGAAGTTAAACTTGGGAGCGTCGTCTTGGAGATCGTCGGGCTTGGACATCTTGGTGGCACCATCCTCATGCTCGTCGTCGTGGAGCTTGGTCGTCGTGACGTATGCGCGGGGTCGAGTAGCCTTGGCCTTTATTTCTTGTTCCGCCTTGAGAGCACCAAAGTGGAGTTCTTCGAGAGACTCGTAGTCGTTGTTGAAGATAGTCTCGGCAATGTCGTTGTTCAATCCCATCATGAAGTGGAACTTCATCCAAATGGGGTCGTCCACACCGGCTCGTCGCAAGGCTTTCTTCATCTTCATGAAGTACTCATCGATGGACTTGGATCCTTGTATGGTGTTCTCCAATTGGCGTTGTAGATGTTTCGTGTATGTAGAAGGCACAAACTCTCGCCGCATCGCTTTCTTCATCTTGGACCAGCTCATGTCTAAGCTCGTCGAAGCTGTGTGAAGCCACCATGTTGACGCGTCGCCGTGGAAGTTTCTTGTGGCGCACTTCACTTGATCTTCGGAAGGGACTTGAAGTAGCTTGAGGTACTGGTCCATCTTGCGCTCCCAATCGAGATACTCCTCGGGGTCTTGACTCCCATAGAAAGGAATGTCTTGGTCGATGTCGAGGTCGTAGTAGCTCATGGAAGTCGCAGACTTGAGCTTGGGGAGCTTCTCTTGAAGTGCTTGTTGGCGAAGATGTCGTATATCCAAAGGCGAAGATGCCTTGAAGTCGCTTGGCGAAGATGCCAAAGTAGTTAGTGAAGTCATTGAGCGGTGGTTGGTGTCGAGCTCGTGACCTTCACACTTGGTCTTTGTTGGGCGCCTTGATGTTGGCGTCGTTATTTCTTCATGTCGTTGATGGTGTCGATGCCGGTTTGATCTTGCCTGAGATGGTAGCTCGGGAGCATGTGCACTTGAGCGTCTTCTCGAAGATGAGGAAGACCTCTTGCGGTTCTTTATGAGGACCTTGAGCTCCTCCATTTGAGCATCCAACTTGGCGTCGATGATGTTCTTCATGGCATCGAACTCGTCGTTGTGGTCGTTGACCGAAAAAGATGATGTGCTTTGCCTATCCATCACAAGACTCGAGCAAAGGTGAGTGGGAAATGAGATAAACAATACCAAAATACCATTACCCAAAGTTGAGGATGTATCCTGTTTCACTCAATGTGAAATGCAAGAATAGAGGAATTGGTACCGGACTTGTTCACTCACACCTACAATGTAAAGCTTATCGAGTGGCTTGGTTAGGACAAGTGGCACAAAATTCAAGCAAATGTCAATTCAAGATATCGAAAATGTTGAGGAAGATTCACAAAATTGCAATGCAAAGCAAATAGATCAATAGCTATGGTGGCACTAGGGACACACACACGGATAGATAAATGGGATCCGCACAACCAAGGAATGAGCACCAAATGTGAGAGACCCTGGAAAAGCTCGTGTTGCATGGATACTAGGGAGACAATAGCTCGATTGCTCAAATGGGCTAGATACGTGCTTGTGCACCAACCTAAAAGAGTAAACGTGCCGTCTTCAATCCCAAGTATTCTATGTATGTAAGATCCAAGTGTATCTACTATGCAAAATGGCTCAATGTTATTGCTATTGCTTATAAGCTCTTTTGTATCTCCTCTTTTGCTTAAAAGCTTTCTTCTTCTTTTGCTCTTTTTTTCTATGCTTGATGCTCGAACCAAGATATGAGACAAGTATGATGGATATGCACGGGAGAGACTTATGGCACAAAGTAGATAACAAGATGTTTGCATGCTAAAACTAGCTATGCGGCATAAGAGTATCACTACGGTACAAGTAACGTGGCCCGGCAATTCTCAACTCGCTAGTCTCAATGGGTAAGGTACGCAATAGGCTCGAAGCGATCAATTTGAATGGCAAGGTAATGGACAATGATGTCGTTGAGATTACCGTCCTTGCTTACGGTTGGGGTGCCAAAAGGTAAAGTGGCTGAAGTCGATGTCGAGGCCGAGGCGATGATGAGTGGCGACGTTGTCGATGTAGAACCGTCCCTAATTAGCCAAAACACCTTAGGAAATGGAAACCGCAACTCAAAATCTCAAACAAAATTGGGTTAGGGTGGCGAAAGTGTATGGTGGAAAAGCTATGCGGAAGTTATGGTGGAGGCCTAAGCAAACTTGCCAAAATGGGAAAATTTTGATGGATTGCAATGGTGGTAAAACCAAGATGAGAAGCCTGAGCACGTCGATAGCTTCAAAATGAGCCAAAGAACACTCAAATCGGAGTTCGGGAGCGAAAGTTATGGTCAAAACAGTGAATCAGCCGAGGCTGAAACTGGGAGGGGCGGTTGTACCGCTTGGATTAGCGGTTGTACCGCTCCTGGAGCATCCTGGAGTGCTGCACCTGGGAATTAGCGGTTGTACCGCTCCTAGGGCGAAACTGGATTTCCAGTTTGGTGCGGAGGAGGGGTGAGCGGTTGTTCCGCTTTGGGGGGCGGTTGTACCGCTCGGAACAGGAAAATTCCCAGATCTGAGCACGGGAGGAACCCGGGGTGGAAATTTTCGATCTCGGGGTCAAAATTGATGGGGAAAAAGAAAAAATAGGGTGGATTTCGCGGTGGGAAATATAGATCTACTTGTCAAACACGAATTCCATGGATCAAAATCAACAAAATCTTACAAGAACCAACAAATTACACATTTTTTGGCGAGGCTATTTTTGGTGGGGATTTTCAATTGGGACGAAATAAAGCAAAATTAGGCTAGAAGATGGTGGGGTAGACTCCAAATTCGTGAACAACGTGACTCGTGATACCAATATGATACGGGGCACGCCCGTGTGAGTCGATCTTTCACGAATTGGAGGTGGATTGGTGAATGAACACGAAGAACAAGAAGAACACGAGGGGAAAATCACAAGAGAAACACTCAAAACAAGTCCAATCACACATCCACTATGCTCACATCCACACAAGATCCACAAGGGTACAAGAACAACAAAGGGAAAGAGGATACATGGTAGAGTTCATCCCAAATCCCATGGGGAGATGGGGCCTTGAATCCACTAGGGATCTTCCCACGCAAGGGGGCCTTGACATCCACTAGGGGTCTTCTCTCATAGAGGCATCTACTCCATGGGAGAGGTAGTGGAAGGAGCAAAGGCTCATCTATCTATGAGCTAAACCAATGCTAACCCTAGAAATGAGGAGGCGGAGGAGTATATATAGTCGAAGGGGTAAGTCGGGGATACATGAGTCGTGACTGCATAGATGGGGGCGGTTGTCCCGGTCACATCACCGGTTGTACCGCTTGCGGCGGCTGTACGACTTCCTGGAGGCGTCTTGGGCATTGGAGGGCGGTTGTACCGGAGGTTGGGCCGGTTGTACCGGTCATGGAGAAGCTGCCGGAACAACCGGGGCGGTACCGGCCTTGAACCGCTTCAAAACAGAAACTTGGCCCGGTTAGAGCGGTAGTTGGGCAGTAGTGGACCGCTTGTACTGGTTGACCCATGGTTGACCGGTTGTTGACCGGTTGTACCTCTAATTTTGGGCTGACACAACTCCTCTTCTTCCTTCTGCCCTTCCATGCTTCCCTCGCGGATGGTATAGTTGTTCCTTGGCGCTTGCACTCCTCCTCTTCCTCCGTGAAGCTCCAATAATACCTATGTGTGCACATGAGAGGAGTGTCAAGTAGTATACCATCCTCGAAGGGTTCAAGTGAACACGTGTAAAGGAGATGATTCACCTTTATGTATGTGAAGTAGTCGTGGCACGTTTCACTTGCCAAACAGGCTCTTGTCATGGTGATGTCCGTAGGATGCTCCGCATCAGCTCATCTCTATGAGCTAAACCATTGCTAACCCTAGAATGGAGGTGGGGGAAGACTATATATAGTCTTGGCCACGAAGGGGTAAGAGGAGAAGGGATACAAGGCCCAAGGCCCGTGGCTACACACAGGCAGGTGTCGGACGTCCGGAGGACGTCGTTCGTCCGGAGGCTCGGGAGGGTTCGGACGTCCGGAGCGTGTCGAACGTCCGAGGCACGGTCGTCCGGAGGGCGTCGGATTACCGAGATTTCGGTGCGGGTGCCTTGGCGCCGGATTTCCGCAGGAGCTCGGACGTCCGGAGGCTGGGAGGCGTCGGACGTCCGGCCGCTGTAGAGTTCATCTCGTCTTCTGGCTGCGCTGGACTCCAGGCGTCAAACGTTCGGAAGACGTCGGACGTTCGGAAGACGTCGGACGTTCGGAAACTGTAGACTCCGTAGCTCCGTCTTCTTCCGTCTTCGCTTCCACGCTTCCCTTGCGGATGGTGTAGTCGTTCTTTGGCGCTTGCACTCCTCCTTGTCATCCGTGAAGGTCAAGTAGTATACCATCCTCGAAGGGGTCAAGTGGACACGTGTAAAGGAGATGATTCACCTTTATGTATGTGAAGTAGAGGTCGCACGTGTCACTTGCCAAATGGACTCTTGACATGGTGATGTCCGTAGGATGCTCCGCATCATCCCCTCCCCCTTGGGAAAGATCCGTCCTCGGATCAAAATCCAAATCACCATGGGAAAGAGATGGCGTCGCCATGTAAAAGTGGACGATCACCAAGCACTCATCATCATCAAACTCGAAAGGGGCACTCTCCAGTGTCGCACCGTCAAGTAATTCCTTCAAAAGGAGAAAATACGACGAACACTTGGAAAAACAAATGTGGTTAGCGTTAGTGCAAAACCAAGCATTCAAGTGGTGAATCACCGCACAAGTGTTGTCATCATGCATAACGTATGGTGTGACAAGGGATTGTGTCATGGCATTTAAGCATACAAATTGAGCACAAGCAATGCTATCATGGAAACAAGTATGCCTAGGTGAGGTAGGGATGCCAATGTGTGTGACAATATAACAAGCATGTACCTCAAGGTCATAGCACGCATGCATAAAGAAATCAACAAAAGGTCTATGGTATGCATAGGAATCATTCACAACACCAAGTAATATGAAGTTTCTAAACACATGGGGCAAGCCAGAGTGCAAGGCAATCCTAGCATAATGAACATAATAGTGATGATAGTGTGGCACTCAACACAATTAAAGAGCAATTGGTCATCATGTGTGAGGCAATCAAGTCAAGCATGTAGCAAGCAATCGGGCATGGCAAATGTGAAGAAATGACATTGTTGCAACCAAACGTAAGATAAGAGCAAGTAATCCACAAGTTGGATGCAACACACAAGGCATATATATTAAATGAGGCATGGCTAGATGGCAAGCAAGGTGATCCACAATACCCATGCTCATGAAGGATGCCTTGAAAACATGACCTTGCGCGTCCTTCACAATGTCTATGAGCAAGCAAGTCTGATGTAGAAACGTGTCGGTCTAGCATGGCTCGCTCTTAAGAGCTCGAATTGTCAACTCACGTGAAGTGGAAGTTGACATGTGGTCAAAGTATCCTACACATACACATAACAAAGTAAATAATGTATGTGCATGGTAGACAAACACATCATCCATCATGATGGTTCTCTTCTCTTGCACATAACAATTAGAAGCAAAAGTGCATGAATAATATGATGCAACAATGTCTATATTCATGGCACTAGGCATATGGTGCAAAGAAGGAAGGCAAGCATGCTTCACATGAAAGATGTCAAAAGCTCCAATAATATGAGAGAACTCTATGGGGGCAATCTTATTAGCAAAATGAATAGCATTGTTGCACTCAATACATGGCAAATCATCTAGCATGAGAAAGGCAACACATGGAGACATATGACAACAAGCGATAGCAATCATGTGCAAAGTGATACGGGGCAAACCCGAGGGTGGCCCGATCTTCACGAAGTGGAGCTGGATTTGACGAAGAACACGATGAACACGAAGAACAAGAGGGGAAAACGTGGAGAGAATCAAAGGGAAAACACTCTATTGGACAAGATCCACACCAAGTACTCCTCAAATCACAAGCAATGCAAGAGGTGCATCAAGATCCAAGAACAACAATGGAAATAAAGGTACATGGGTAGTTCATCCAAATCTCTAGGAGAGATGGGCCTTGAATCCGTAGACGGATCTTCCCTTGATAGGGGCCCTGACATCCTCTAGGGATCTTCTCGGGTGGAGGCCTCGGTCTCCATGAGAGAAGTAGAGGAAGGAGCAAAGCTCATGTATGAATGAGTTATCACTTTGCTAACCCTAGGAAGGAGGTAGGGGAAGAGTATATATAGTCTTAGCCACGAAGGGGTAAGTGAGAGAGAGAGATACAAGGCCAAAGGCCCACGGCTGCGCACAGGCGGTGCCGGATGTCCGGAGATTGTCGGACGTCTGACGGCTTGTGAAGGACCGGACGTCCAGAGGGCGTCGGTCATCCGGAGGCTTCGGAAATCCGAGATTTCGGTGCGGGTATCTTGGCTCTGGATTTCCGGAGGGGCTCGGACGTCCGGAGGCTGGGATGTGTCAGACTCCGGGCGGCGTCGGTCGTCCGGCCGCTATAGAGCTCTATCCGTCCTCTGGCTGGGCTGGACTCTAGGCGTCGGTCGTCCGGAAGACATCGGACGTTCGGAAGTCCTCGGACGTCCGGAAGCTGTCGGACGTCCGGCTGCTGTAGACTCCGCAGCTCCGCCTTCTTCCGTATTCGCTTCCACACTTCCCTCGCGGATGGTGTAGCCGTACGTAGGTGCTGGCACTCCTCATCATCCGTGAAGCTCCGACAATACCTATGCATGAACACGAGAGGAGTGTCAAGTAGTATACCATCCTCGAGGGGTCAAGTGAACACGTGTAAAGGAGATGATTCACCTTTATGTATGTGAAGTACTTGTGGAACGTGTCACTTGCGAAACGGACTCTTGCCATGGTGATGTCTGTAGGATGCTCCGCATCATCCCTTCCCCCTTGGGAAAGATCCGTCCTCGGATCAAAATCCCAATCACCATGGGAAAGAGATGGCGTTGCCGTGTAGAAGTGGACGATCACCAAGCACTCATCATCATCAAGCTCGAAATGGGCACTCTCCAATGTCGCACCAACTAGTAATTCCTTCAAAAGAATCAAACATGACAAACACTTGGAAAAACAAATGTGGTTAGCGTTAGTGCAAAACCAAGCATTCAAGTGGTGAATCACCGAACAAGTGTGGTCATCATGCATATGATATGGTGTGACAAGGGATTGTGTCATGACATGTATGCATATAATTTGCACACAAGCGAAGTCATCATGGGAACAAGTATGCAAAGTTGAGGTAGGGATGCTAAAATGTATGACAATAGGACAAGCATCTACCTCAAGGTCATAGCAAGCAATCGAGCATGGCATATGTGAAGAAATGACATTGTTGCAACCAAACATATGATAGGAGAAATCAATCCACAAGTTGGATGCAACACACAAGGCATAGGGTTGTCCCCAAGCTATTAATTTTGCTAATGAGATGTCAATCATGAGTGAAAGCAATATTTCTAACATGTGTGCAAGTAATTGGTCCAAGATGACCAATATGTGTCATGATACAAGCAACACAAGTATGATGATCCACAATATCCATGCTCAAGAAGGATGTCTCCTCGAAAACTTGTCCTTGTGCGTCCTTCACAATGTCGATGCGCAAGGAATTGCGATGTAGAATCGCGTTGGTGTAGCATGGTTCGCTCTCAAGAGCTCGAATCGTCAACTCACGTGAAGTGGAAGTTGACATGTAGTCGAAGTATCCTACACATACACACAACAAAGGAAACAATGTATGTGCATGGTAGAAAAACACATCATCCATCCTGATGGTTCTCTCCTCTTGCACATAACCATTAGAATCACAAGTGCATGAATAATATGACGCAACAATGTCGATATTCATGGCACTAGGCATATGGTGCAAGGAGGGAAGACAAGCATGCTTCACATGAAAGATGTCAAAAGCTCCAACAATATGAGAGAAAGCTATGGGGGCAATCTCATTAGCAAAATTAATAGCATGGTTGCACCCAATACATGGCAAAGCATCGACCATGAGAGAGGCAACAAATGGAGACATATGACAACAAGCAATATCAATCATGTGCGAAGCATGGCAATGGTTGTCATCAACCGCATAAAAGGAGCATATCGGTGATGCAACATAAGCAAGCATAGTAACCATGTCGTGCAAACTAGCAGTGCGAAGATGCAACATACTAGAGGAAATCATGGCAATCATGTCATGCGAACAAATAATAGGCATAGGCAATGTGCATGACATATCCCAAGCAAGACAAATAATGTGGTGATCCTCAAGACCATCATAAGCATGGGTCACAAAGCAATCATGGCAATAGCAAATAATATCTCCTCCAAGCTTGCAAATACACATACAAGTCATATAATAGAGTGTCATGTGAAATACAAAGCATGGGTCACAATTGCATGGCAAGGGCATAGAAATGTGCATATCATGCAAAGTGAACATGGCAATATGGGCATAATAAGTGGAATGAGCAAGAAGCCATAGCCATGTGAGAGCCAAGTAAAAGAGGTGCGCGTAGTCCTTGCGCGAGGGGGATGGTTGGAGACATATTCCGATGAATCCCAAGGCGTCGGTGCTCTCAAGAGCTCTTTTCGTCAACTCATGGGATTGTGAGTTTGACGAGTATTCGTGAGTACCTACACAACAAGGAGACACACGAAACAAAGTGTGCGCGTGGTAAATGTACACATCATCTATCATGATGTGTATGTGCAAATGTGAGTTAGCACAAGAAAAACAATGCTCAAAGAAATTTGAGGCATGGTATATGAATACGTCATCCATCATGCACTGATAGTTATTATGCTCAATATGATTGGGACGCAAATTGTAGCAAGTATGTGGCATATCATTCATATCAATGGCAAGCATAGTGTGCGCACAATTGTGGGGATCATGCAAAGTGTAGGATGGATCAAAATCTCCTAATGTGTATGAGGAAACTATGGGGGGTCTCCTCATGTGCAATAGCGGAAGCATAATATATAGAATATGGATAACATCCAAAACAATGCATATCCAAAGCATGGTGGTCATGGCATGTCATATGTGAGCAATTGCACAAATGATGCAAAGGAAGCATGGCAATATCATCACAAGAAAAACAAATGCCAATAACCATGGGTTTGTCATCTATGCCATATGTGCAAATTGGGTTTATTTTAATGGCATATGCATAATTACTACGATGAGATTGCGAAGATGCAATATGGGTGATCTCATGCATAGCATATGACAAGTCAAGCGGATTGTCAAACATGATGTGACCTATAGAGTTCGCACAAAGTATCCTATGCAACATGTAATCATATCTAATAGACTCCACATGAGAATCGTCAAACTCATCATAAATGGGCAATTCATCACATGAGGAAGTCGCATAATCATGAAGCATGGAAATAGGGTGATCATCAACATGCAAGCAATCAAAGTCCACTAGTGGGACAAGAACATCACCTTCACCTAAGTTACCTTTTTCATTCCACTCATGTGGTGTAGGTGAGGTTGCATAGACCAACTTGTGGTCATCTTCATCGTGATGGAACCATGTGGGGGTGCTTCATGTACCACCATGGCCATCGTCTTGTCCAAGGTGAGGACGAAGTCGTCAAGGGTCGGCACGTCATCGAATATGGCACCTAGCACCAAAGGAGAAGACATAATAGAGGAAGAGGTTAAGCTGTTAGAAATCGAAATGGCCTCACATGCCCTCTCAACTACCTCACTCTCTCTATGTGGTGGCTCACACACTCCCTCAAAGTAGGCGCACTCAAACTCACATATGGTGGAGTCACTCATCTCACTCAAGTGGTGGGGTTTGTGACTCTCCTCACATGGGAATTGAGGCAACTCATCATATATGGAGCTAGTGGTGAAGTCACTCTCACTCTCAATATGGTGGCATAAGTCTCTCAACTCATCTCCAAACGCCGCCGTGGTCGAAGGGAAAATCCCATGCCTAACCAACTCGTCACCGTCGCCGTGGATGAAGGCCGAAGATGGCACATCATCACTCTCATCTCCAAAGATGGAAACGTCATCCTTGCTCGCCACCTTGTCGCTCGCCTCCAAAGCATGTTCCTTGAGTGGCTCCGTAGTCATGGTCGTCGTCGCGCCGTCTTCAAAAAGAGTCGTGGTAGACTCGGCATCATCAATGCCACCAAGAGGGATGGCGGTGAAGTCGGACTTGGGAGCATCGTCTTGGAGCTCGTCGGGCTTGGACATCTTGGTGGTACCATCCTCATGCTCGTCGTCGTGGAGCTTGGTCGTCGCGAAGTGTGCTCGGGGTCGAGTAGCCTTGGCCTTGAGTTCATGTTTCGCCTTGAGAGCACCAATATAGAGGTCTTCGAGAGACTCGTAGTTGTTGTGGAAGATAGTCTTGGCGATGTCATTGTTCAATCCCATCATGAAGTGGAACTTCATCCAAATGGGGTCGTCCACACCGGCTCATCGCAAGGCTTTCTTCATCTTCATGAAGTACTCATCGAGGGACTTGGATCCTTGTTTGGTGTTCTCCAATTGGCGTTGAAGATGTTCCGTGTATGTAGAAGGCACAAACTCTTGCCGCAACGCTTTCTTCAACTTGGACCAACTCATGTCGAAGCTCGTCGAAGATGTGTGAAGCCACCATTTCAACACATAGTCATGGAAGTTTTTTGTGGCGCACTTCACTTGATCTTCGGGAGGGACTTGAAGTAGCTTGAGGAAGCTGTCCATCTTGCGCTCCCAAGCAAGATACTCCTCGGGGTCTTGACTTCCATAGAAAGGAATCCCGTGGTCGATGTCGAGGTCGTAGTAGCTCGTGGAAGTCGCGGACTTGAGCTTGGAGAGCTTCGCTTGAAGTGCTTGTTGGCGAAGATGCCACATATCCAAAGGCGAAGATGCCGTGGTAGGTGGTGAAGTCATCGAGCGATGGTTGTTGTCGAGCTCGTGACCTTCACACTTGTTCTTTGTTGGACGCCTTGATGTTGGCGTCGTTATTTCTTCATGTCGTTGATGGTGTCGATGCCGGTTAGATCTTGCCGGAGATGGTAGCTCGTAAGCATGTGCACTTGAGCGTCTTCTCGAAGATGATGAAGGTCTTGTGCGGTTCTTGATGAGGGCCTTGAGCTCCTCCAAATGAGCATCCATCTTGGCGTCGATGGTTTTCTTCATGGCATCGAAATCGTCATTGTTGTTGTAGACCGAAGGAGATGTCTCGTCCCTATCCATGGAAGCACTCGAGAAGGCGTGAGAACGAGATGGAATGAACATACCAAAGTTACCTCTTTCCGAAGTTGTAGATGGATCTTAAAAGACCACAATGTATGCACGGAAAGAGTGCACTTGGTGAAAAACCTTGTCCAATTCTCACAACCTACACAAATGGCTTATAGTGGAGCTCGGTGGGGTTAGTGGCACAAAATATCAAGCAAAATGAAGTCCAAGATATTGCAAATGTTGAAATCAATCCAGAGGACTCAAAATGCGAAGCAAGCGATCACAATATAGAGGAGGGCAATAAAGAAACACACGCGATGGGATAATGGGGCTTGTGCAACTATAGGGATGAGCAATACAAAATTGCCTAACGAAGACTAAGCTCTTGTTGCACAAACACGAGGAGACACGCTAGCTTGATTGCACGTTTGGGCACGATTCACCACTTGGCACCAATCCTATTCATGCAAGCAAAATGTTTCCTATTCCATATATCCTCATGCACAAGTATATCTTTTCATGCTCAACTCTATGCTAATAAGCTTTTGATCTTTCTTTCTCGCTTAAAAGCTTTTTTTACTCTTCCTTTCCACTATTCTTATTGAGCCTCAACCAAATATATCAGACAAGTATCACAAGATATGCACGGGAGCAAGCAATTGCACTATATGATATTTCCAATGAGGCAACAATATGATATGGTATCACTATGGTGCACAAGTTTTCGCGAAGCCCGGCAATACTCGGATAGCTAGTCTTAATAGGTATGAAGGTAATCACAAAGATGGTGGGGCTATCAAGATGTAATGTCAAGGAAGGAAAATGATGTGACGGAATGGGTACCTTCGTCACACTTAACCTTTCACGAAGTCGGGAGTAACCGGCCTTGTTTCCGGTTGAAGATGGTCTCAAAGGATGGATGGTCGTCGTCGATGTCGAACGTCGGTGGTCGGTGTAGATGATGGACCGATACAAGTCACCGGTGGTTGAAAAAGAAGTAACCGTCCCTAAGTAGCCGAAACACCTTAGGAGACTCAAATCACAACTCAAGCAACCACAAATGCAAAGGGAACCAAAATGGGTTAGGTTGCAGAAAGCTATGGTGGTATTGCGGATGATATGGTGGAGGGTCTAGGCAAACTTGCCAAAATTTGAAAATTATGATGGTGTCAAATTATGGTGGAACTAATTTTGTGGGATGGTGGATGTCAATAGCTACAAAACGAGCTAAAGAACACCCAAATCGGAGGTCGGATGAATTAGTTATGGCCGAAACAAAATTCCAGCCGAGTCAGTTTCTACAGGTTACGGACGTCCGAGAAGTGACGGACATCCGGGGTTCGGACGTCCGGACGGGCCGGAAATCTGAGATTTCGGGTCTGTTTAGGGGTTCCGGACGTCCGGAGGCAGTCGGACGTCCGAGACTTCGGAGGGGTCCGGACGTCCGGAAATGATCGGACGTCCGAGGGGTCTGGGTCAGCTCGAGATCTGAAATCCGGGACGCGATTTTGGGCGGAAATTGATGAATTTGGGCTCGAAATTGAAGGGGAGAAGGAAAAATTGGGGCTAGGGAACGCAAAGGGAAGTAGATCCACTTGCCAACACTACATCCACGGATCAAAATGAACAAAAATTCACTAGAACAACAAATCACAAGAAAATTTTTGGGGCTATTTTTGTGGGGTATTTTCGAAATTGGGAAGAAAAACACGAAATAATGCAAGAAAAGTGGCGGGGGGTAGGGCTCCAAATTCATGGCAACGTGGCTCTTGATACCAATATGATACGGGGCAAACCCGAGGGTGGCCCGATCTTCACGAATTGGATGTGGATTTGAGAAAGAACACGATGAACACGAAGAACAAGAGGGGAAAAACGTGAAGAGAATCAAAGGGAAAACACTCTATTGAACAAGATTCACACCAAGTACTCATCAAATCACAAGCAATACAAGAGGTGCATCAAGATCCAAGAACAACAATGGAAATAAAGACACATGGGTAGTTCATCCAAATCTCTAGGAGAGACGAGCCTTGAATCCATAGACGAATCTTCCCTTGATAGGGGCTGATAGAGGCGAAGGTGTCCCGTCTTTCGATGAGATGGTGGCTATCGTTTTGGTGGAAGTCGACTTTCACGATCCGACTACGAACGTGCAACGATGTCGCGCCTTAGCAATCGCTAAACCAACTCCGAGAGGTTATTGACCACGCCGGAGCACGATCAATCTGACCACGAAGGTCTATTTCCTGCACGCAAACGAAGAACAAGCAAGAAACTAAGATTGCAATCTGGATATTGCGTATAAAAGAGGAAAGCTTTATTGATGAAGTGGGGTTCTGTGACGTCTTGGTCTGGTCGTGGAACACAAACGAAGGACGCGAAGTTGCAGCTATGGCGAACTAATAATCTAAACAAAACCCAAATATAAAACGATGCCCTAAGGGCTGTATATATGAGGGAATAGAAGGGGATTTCGTGGCCCCTTGGAGGAGGGGTCCGAAACCAGCCCTAACTCCGTTTCCCCACACATACGGACTCTAAAAATAGCCTAATAAGTGGTATTTCGAAATTACATGGGCCTGGCCCAAAAATAAGGTGACGCAGCACCTATATTAGCCTATGGACGAAATTTATGAAGTGGCCTCTTGTATATTTCGTCCAAGCCTCCAAGCAGTCCTTATGGTGGCTTCAAAGTGCGAAAATCACCACTGGAAACTCCGTTGTTCCTTCCCGTGTGCGCACCTTCTCCCCCATGCTTAATCCCGCTCCAATGGCCATCCTTCTTGTCTATGCTAGGTCCTTCATTCATAAGTAAAACAAAAGTATCTAATTTAGGCAGCATCATATGTTCATGAACATTAGAAGGATTTCCAAGAAACGAAAGTACCTGATAATTTAGTTGGCGTGCGCGGGCTCTAGTAATTGGTCCAATCTGTGTAGCTAGTGGGGATGTGGGTGTAACACTAGTAGGGATGTCCTCATCATCCTCCCCTTCTTGAACTGAAGTCGTCCTCGACGGAAGCTCATCATCCTCACCCACATAAGGCTTCAAATCTGCAATGTTAAAAGTGGGACTAACCCCAAAATCTGCAGGCAGCTCAAGTTTATATGCATTATCATTTATTTTCTCTAACACCTTGAAAGGACCATCAGCACGTGGCATTAGCTTCGACTTGCGCAATTCAGGAAACCTATCCTTACGCAAATGTAACCAAACAAGATCTCCAGGTGCAAAGACAACATGTTTTCTACCCTTATCTCCATCAAGTTTATATTTAGCATTCATACGCTCAATGTTCTCCTTAGTTAACGCATGCATCTTTAATATCAATTTAGCACGTTCTTTAGCATCAAAATTGACCTTCTCCGAAGATGGAAGAGGCAACAAATCAATAGGTGCACGAGGTAAGAAACCATACACTACTTCAAAAGGGCACATCTTAGTTGTAGAATGCAGCGAACGATTATAAGCAAATTCAATATGAGGCAAGCATTCTTCCCACATTTTCAGGTTATTCTTCAACACAGCCCTAAGCATAGTAGACAGTGATCCATTCACTACTTCAGTTTGTCCATCAGTTTGGGGGTGACATGTAGTACTAAAAAGCAGTTTAGTCCCCAATTTAGCCCATAAACATCTCCAAAAGTGGCTAAGAAATTTAACATCACGATCTGAAACAATTGTATTTGGCACACCATGCAAGCGAATAATTTCACGAAAGAACAAATCAGCAACATTAGCAGCATCATCAGTTTTATGACAGGGTATAAAGTGTGCCATTTTCGAAAATCTATCCACGACAACAAATATGCTATCCCTCCCCTTCCTTGTTCGAGGTAAACCTAAAAGAAAGTCCATAGATATATCCTCCCAAGGAATACTAGGTGCACGCAAAGGCATATATAAACCATGAGGATTGAGTCGTGACTTAGCTTTTTGACATGTAGTGCAGCGAGCAACAAAACGCTCAACATCCCGTCTCATCTTTGGCCAAAAGAAATGTGTAGCAAGTACCGCCTCCGTCTTCTTCACGCCAAAGTGTCCCATTAAGCCCCCTCCATGCGCCTCCTGTAACAACAAAAGACGAACGGAGCTAGCTGGAATGCATAGCTTGTTAGCACGAAACACAAATCCATCATTAATGACAAACTTGTTCCATGTTCTCCCTTCTTTACAATTCTGCAACACATCTTGAAATTCGGCATCATGGATATATTGATCTTTGATGGTCTCCAAACCAAATATTTTAAAGTCAAGTTGTGAAAGCATAGTATAACAACGAGACAATGCATCAGCAATAACATTTTCTTTACCCTTCTTGTGTTTAATGGCATAAGGGAAAGTCTCAGTGAATTCAACCCATTTAGCATGCCTACGGTTCAGTTTTGCTTGACTTTTAATATGTTTCAACGATGCATGATCAGAATGTATAACAAATTCTTTGGGCCATAAATAATGTTGCCATGTTTCCAAAGTCCGAACAAGTGCATATAATTCCTTATCATAAGTAGAATAATTCAGACTAGGCCCACTCAATTTTTCAGAAAAGTATGCAGCAGGTTTACCATCTTGTAATAACACACCTCCTAATCCAATTCCACTAGCATCACATTCAAGCTCAAAAGTCTTATTAAAATCAGGAAGTTGGAGTAATGGAGCATGTGTTAACTTATCTTTCAATACCGTGAAGGCTTCTTCCTGTGCGGTACCCCAAATAAAAGGCACATCCTTCTTTGTAAGCTCATTTAGAGGTGCAGCAATGGTGCTGAAATCCCTCACAAAACGCCTATAGAAACTAGCGAGTCCAAGAAAACTCCTCACTTGTGTGACCGTTTTGGGCTGCGGCCAACTCTCAATAGCTTCAATCTTGGCTTTATCAACTTCAATTCCCTGTGGAGTAACAACATAGCCAAGAAAAGAAACTCGGTCGGTGCAAAAGGTGCACTTCCCAAGGTTACCAAACAAACGTGCATCACGTAGAGCGAGAAAAACAGCACGTAAATGTTCCAAATGTTCCTCCAAAGATCTACTATAAATCAGTATATCATCAAAATAGACTACCACAAATCGTCCAATGAAAGCACGTAAAACCTCGTTCATTAATCTCATGAAAGTGCTAGGTGCATTAGTTAACCCAAAAGGCATGACTAACCACTCATATAATCCAAACTTAGTTTTAAATGCTGTTTTCCATTCATCTCCCAATTTCATACGAATTTGATGGTATCCACTACGCAAATCAACTTTGGAGAAAGTTGTAGAGCCACTTAATTCATCAAGCATATCATCTAGCCTAGGAATAGGATGGCGATAACGAATAGTAATATTATTAATGCCTCTACAATCAACACACATACGCGATGTACCATCCTTTTTAGGCACTAGAATAATAGGAACAGCACAAGGACTAAGAGATTCACGTATGTAACCTTTGTCGAGCAGCTCCTGTACTTGACGCATAATCTCCTTCGTCTCCTCTGGATTGGTACGGTATGGCGCACGATTGGGCAGCGATGCACCGGGAATTAAGTCAATCTGATGCTCAATCCCTCGAATAGGTGGTAATCCCGATGGCACGTCTTGTGGAAAGACGTCAGCGAACTCCTGCAAAATGTTAGTGACAGCAGGAGGCAAAGAGGGAGGCATGTCCTCGAATGAAAATAATACATCTTTGCATACAAAAGCATAGCAAACAGATGTAGTGACATCCAAATCAGTAATATCAGATTTAGTGGCAAGTAAACAACCACTCTTCAGTTTTATTTCAGATATAACACTAGATGATTGTTTATGAGGCTTATTATGTTGCTCAAATTCCTTTGCCACAATCTGATTTTCACTCTCACTTTGCTTCTGTTTTGCTTTACTAGCTCGAGCAATGTCATCTTTCATAATATGTTCGGGCGACATAGGAAGCAAAGTTATATTTTTATCCTTATGAACAAGAGTATACTGATTTGTCCTACCATGGTGTACAGAATTTTTATCAAATTGCCATGGTCTACCAAGTAAAACGGAGCATGCTTGCATGGGTACCACATCACAATCAACATAATCAGAATATGTAGCAATGCTAAAGTGCACACGAACAGTACGTGTTACCTTAACCTTGCCACTGTTCTTGAACCATTGGATGTAATAAGGATGAGGATGTGGTCTGGTGGTTAGAGAAAGCTTCTCCACCATCTCCATGCTAGCCAAGTTGTTGCAACTCCCTCCATCGATGATGACGCGAACAGAACGCTCCTTCACAACTCCCTTTGTATGGAACAAGTTGTGCCTCTGATTTTGCTCAGCCTGTGTAACCTGCACACTCAAAACACGTTGAGCAACTAAACTTTCATATCTGTCAGCGTAGTCAGCAGCCATGTAGTGTGTCTCTTGTTCAGTCTCCTCTACACCTTGTTCTTCACTCGCAATAAGAGCCAGGGTCTCCTCATCATAATCACTAGCGGAGTCATATCCACCATCCTCAGTAACTATCATCACACGCTTGGAAGGACATTCTCTCGCATAGTGACCTCCACCCTTGCAACGACGACATATAACCTCGTGTGTTTGCCCTGTTGATGCAATGGAAGAAGAAGAGCTCTGTGCTGGCCCGGAAGGTGTGCTCTTCGCGGAGGGTGGAACAGAGGCCTGTTTCCTGGTATCTCGGTTGGAGGTGGAGGCTGACGTAGGCGGTGCTGCAGCCGGACGTGTGGAAGTAGAGGAGGTACGTGGAGTCCATGATGAAGTGCGACCTGCAGAAAAATTAGTTCGTGCCAATGCCTGTCGATCCTGCACTTCACGTTCAGCTTTTACAGCAAGATGAAATAAACGAGTGATAGTGTTATACTCCTTATACTCTAGAATAGTCTGAATCTCTCTATTTAATCCACCCATAAAACGTGCAAGCATAGCTTCATTCTCCTCAACAATACCACATCTAATCATGCCAGTTTGTAACTCCTGATAATATTCCTCGACAGAATTTTTTCCTTGTCTTAAACGCTGCAAATTTTGAAGCAATTCACGTTGATAATATGGTGGAACCCAACGATTACGCATAGCGGTTTTCAAAGCAGCCCAAGTAGTTGGGATATTAGCGTGATGTATTCTACAATGTTCAGACCACCAAACACAAGCAAAACTAGTGAACGAACAAACAGCAGCAGTAACACGTCTATCCTCAGGATATTGTAAGCATGTAAATCGTTGTTCTGTTTCTAACTCCCAAGTAAGATATATATCCGGAACATATCTACCATCAAATGTAGGAATATTCAATTTAAGTTTAGGGAGATGGTCATGATTTTGTACCTGAGGGGGTGGTGCAGCCCTACCATTGCGATCGTAGGCACGTGGACGACCTGGTGCGTGTGGTGGTGGTTGCCCTTGGGCCTAACCTGGAGCAACCTCTCCCTCATCATCGTAATCACCATCGTAGTCAGCGTTCTGATCAACAGTAGTAGCAGCAGCAGCAGCCACAGAAGCCACAGCAGTAGGAACGGCACCAGAATGTTGGCCTTCCTCTAGGGGCACACGTTGTGCGCGCCCCACAAAATTCGGCCGGCGTTGTTGTTGTTGCTGAGTTATGACCGGTGCAGCTGGTGGTAGACGTGCAAGCACCTCATTGAACTTAGCGTCCAACTGCGTCTCGAACGTCTTCTCCAATCCATCTAGCTTCTCCATGGCCTCTCCAAGGCTGGTCACGAAGTCTTGTACCTGGTCAGCCATCATTTGCTGGAATTTATCATGGAGCTCCTTGTTGGTCATAACCTCCCATTCGACCTCGTCAGCTTGTGATCCTGGCATGGTTAGCAGTAATAGGAACACACAAGAATATGAACCTACAGACTACTAGGAAGTGGTGGTGGTGTGTCACAAATCCGTCAAGCAAATCTCAAATTCTTACCAGTTCTTACCCAGCAGCAGGTGGTGATTGGCAACCGGTGTAGTCAAAAACTCTCAAAGCTTGGATAGAGCGATTGCCAGGTGGTGTCAAACACACGACGTAGATATATGTGGAGCTGGGAAGGCTTAAACTATGGTAGCAAAAAAAGGGTCAGCAATAATCAGTTCAGAGATGCAAAGTTGAAAAAAACGCTCAACGACGGTACGATGCTGGTCCTAGGCTAGACCGTGCTAGAGACGCGAGCCTAAAACACCAACAAAATCACGACGTTACACGTAATCAAGGGAAGAGCACACTCTGTTTTTTTTTTTTGCGCTCTTTTTTTTTTTTTTTTTGCTCAGAAAATCACAATAATGGCGAGTGTCTCAAAACTCTTCCCAAGACGTATAAACAGGATAGGCACGAAAAAAATTTGAGTAATTTTTTTTTTCTGGAGCGATTCGGGGCTGCGACGACCAAAAATTGCGAAAAAAATCACTATGATGGCGTGTGTCTCAAAACGCTCCGCAAGGCCTAAAATGATGATAGGGAAAAAATATTTTCACCCGCCGAAATTTTGGCCTAGAAAGTAGCGGTTTTTTTTTTTCGACACCTACTCAGGCAAGGAAACTCGAAAATAAAAACAAAGGGATCTCGAAATCACCTAAGGAACTCGGATTAGAGGCGGATATGGGTGGTGATATATGGCAGCGATGAAGATGATGCGGTGGCGGCGTGACAATCTGTGACTAGAACTCGAAACTCTAAAAGACTAGACGCTAAGACCAGCAACTCGACACGACGATGCACCCGCAATTTCAACAAAGCAAAACACTGAAAAGACTATGCAAAGGCTCAGATTGGTTCGAATATGATGATCTAACCCTAATTTTTTTTTGTGGCTTTTTCGTGGACGGTAGGTATGAAGAACAGATGCAATCTATACTACGAAAGACTGGTAAATCTCACCGAGCAACCTGGAAATCTGATACCACTTGATAGAGGCGAAGGTGTCCCGTCTTTCGATGAGATGGTGGCTATCGTTTTGGTGGAAGTCGACTTTCACGATCCGACTACGAACGTGCGACGACGTCGCGCCTTAGCAATCGCTAAACCAACTCCGAGAGGTTATTGACCACGCCGGAGCACGATCAACCTGACCACGAAGGTCTATTTCCTGCACGCAAACGAAGAACAAGCAAGAAACTAAGATTGCAATCTGGATATTGCGTATAAAAGAGGAAAGCTTTATTGATGAAGTGGGGTTCTGTGACGTCTTGGTCTGGTCGTGGAACACAAACGAAGGACGCGAAGTTGCAGCTATGGCGAACTTGTAATCTAAACAAAACCCAAATCTAAAACGATGCCCTAAGGGCTGTATATATGAGGGAATAGAAGGGGATTTCGTGGCCCCTTGGAGGAGGGGTCCGAAACCAGCCCTAACTCCGTTTCCCCACACATACGGACTCTAAAAATAGCCTAATAAGTGGTATTTCGAAATTACGTGGGCCTGGCCCAAAAATAAGGTGACGTAGCACCTATATTAGCCTATGGACAAAATTTATGAAGTGACTTCTTGTATATTTCGTCCAAGCCTCCAAGCACTCCTTATGGTGGCTTCAAAGTGCGAAAATCACCACTGGAAACTCCGTTGTTCCTTCCCGTGTGCGCACCTTCTCCCCCATGCTTAATCCCGCTCCAATGGCCATCCTTCTTGTCCATGCTAGGTCCTTCATTCATAAGTAAAACAAAAGTATCTAATTTAGGCAGCATCATATGTTCATGAACATTAGAAGGATTTCCAAGAAACGAAAGTACCTGATAATTTAGTTGGCGTGCGCGGGCTCTAGTAATTGGTCCAATCTGTGTAGCTGGTGGGGATGTGGGTGTAACACTAGTAGGGATGTCCTCATCAGGGGCCTTGACATCCTCTAGGGATCTTCTCGGGTGGAGGCCTCGGTCTCCATGAGAGAAGGAGAGGAAGGAGCAAAGCTCATGTATGAATGAGCTATCACTTTGCTAACCCTAGGAAGGAGGTAAGGGAAGAGTATATATAGTCTTAGCCACGAAGGGGTAAGTGAGAGAGATACAAGGCCAAAGGCCCACGGCTGCGCACAGGCAGTGCCGGACGTCCGGAGGTTGTTGGACGTCCGACGGCTCGCGAAGGATCGGACGTCCGGAGGGTGTCGGTTTTCCGAGGCTCGGTAGTCCGGAGACTTCGGAAATCCGAGATTTCGGCGCGGGTATCTTGGCTCCGGATTTCCGGAGGGGCTCGGACGTCTGGATGCTGGGATGTGTCGGACGTCCGGGCGGCGTCGGTCATCTGGCCGCTGTAGAGCTCTATCCGTCCTCTGGCTGGGCTGGACTCCACGCGTCGGCCGTCCGGAAGACATTGGACGTCCGGAAAACGTCGGACGTCCGGAAGCTGTTGGATGTCCGGCTGCTGTAGACTCCGCAGCTCCGCCTTCTTCCGTCTTCGCTTCCACGCTTCCCTCGCGGATGGTGTAGCCGTACGTAGGTGCTGGCACACCTCCTCATCATCCGTGAAGCTCCGACAATACTTATGCATGCACACGAGAGGAGTGTCAAGTAGTATACCATCCTCGAAGGGGTCAACTGAACACGTGTAAAGGAGATGATTCACCTTTATGTATGTGAAGTACTTGTGGCACGTGTCACTTGCCAAACGGACTCTTGCCATGGTGATGTCCGTAGGATGCTCCGCATCACAAAGCATGGCAATGGTTGTCATCAGCTGCATGAAAGAAGCAAGTATTAATCATCGGTGATGCAACATAAGCACGCATAGTGATCATGTCGTGCAAGCTAGTAGTGCGAAGATGCAACATACTAGAAGAAATCATGGTAATCAAGTCATGCGAGCAAATAATAGGCATAGGCAATGCGCATGACATATTCCAAGCCAAACAAGTAATGGGGTAATCCTCAATACCATCATCGGCATGGGTCACAAAGCAATCATGGCAATAGCAAATAATAACTCCATCAAGATTGCAAATACACATACAAGTCATATAATCAAGTGTCATGTGAGGTGCAAGGCATGTGTGGTAGCGGCGAGGGTCCCGATCTTTCGATGAGATGATAACTATCGATTTGGTGGAGACAACTTTGACGATCCGACTACGAACGTGTATGACGTTGCGCCTTAGCAATCGCTACCAATCTCCAAGAAGGTTATTGATCACGCCGGAGCACGATCAACCTGACCATGAAGGTCTATTCCTGCAAGCAATCGAAGAACAAGCAAGAATATGATAATGCAATCTGAATATTGCAAATATAGATGCAGTATTGATAAGGATGGGGTTCCGAAAGCGGTCTTGTTCTGGTCATTGGACACAAACGAAGTACACGAAGTTGCAATGGCTAACTTTTAACTAAACAAAACCCAAGAAAAAAGCTACTAGATTGATCTACTTATATAGGAGCAAGGGGTGGCGGCCAAGGAGGTGGGAGGATGTCCCAAGGCATCCTAAAACTAACCCTAGGTCGTACAAGGCTTATGGTCCCAAGTGGAGGTGATGCAACACCTTTGGACTTGTAGTATGACTCGGATTCTGCTGCAACATCAGATTGTTTCGTCGATATCTCCACGCTCCAGATGAATTTTAAGGTGATTCCAATTGTGATAGAACGCATATTAAATCTACTTTCAAACAAAAAAATAATCACCCAATTCGGAGTCCGGATGAAAAAGTTCTTGGCGTTTTGAGACAGGTGTGTCTGTGCAGTCCGAATCTGAGTCGTGAACGTGAGAGACTTGGACTCTATCTTCTCTTGGGCTAAAAGTGACGTGAGAAAACTTCTTGAACAACACCTAATTATTTCCTTTGACGTGAAAGGACCTCTTGAATAGCACCCAACCATTTCCTCTTCCCTTGTCATCACACGTGGTTCATACAAGTGTTCGGCCATTCTGCATTTAGGCATAAAATAAAAATAGGTGAACTATTTTTGTTCCAGATAACATAAATAAATTATTGCATAATTCTTATAAGAAATCACCTCAGAAATATGTACGTATGCAATATTTTTGGTCGTATCCAAGGTAGTCATGTCCTTATCATCCTTCCCTTCTTGAAAACAAAGCCGTCCTCGGCGTTGCTTAGTCTGAAATGTGGCTAACAAAAGAGACAAGGTGTGTATGTTGTATATGTATATGTCATCTATTTTTGTTGAGCTCAGTTGTGGCACATGTAACACATTTATACAAGAGCACACTTCAAATGTCATGAAATATAGAGCCAAAATATTATCACAAGAAGTAGAAGGCATGAAAATATTGCAACTCAGTTTGCACATATAAGTGAAGTCCTTATTCATATCAAAAAATTGACAATGTTCATCATTAAACCATCCCAACATTGGTAAATAAACTTGAATTATTCCAAATTTAGATGCTACAATATGCTTAAATAATCAAACATGCAACATGTCATTCGACAAAAAATCATCACCAAAATTGGAGGTCATATCAAAATGATTGAACAGTGGCAGAATTATTTTAAAACATATTTGATCCAAATTTGATTTATTTCCTGATTCACATGGTTCTTTCTGATCAACACTTAATTCAATGGGTGCACTCAAAATTGTTGATATATAATCACATGGCAAAGTCAAATCATGAACATAGTCCTCTAAAATAGGTGGTGTGATCAAAATCATGGGTAGCTCATCACATGGTACATTGGAATTGACAAGGCATTCGTCATACTCCTCTGGAGGTGGAAGATCAGTACCTTTGTCATTACCTCTTATGATCAACTCAGATGATGTGGGCACTCTCGGTGGTGACGTGTCACATGGTGAAGGTGATGTAACCCTCACAACAATTGATGTGGTTGTCATAGTATGCCTAGTAGTTGAAGGAACAACCGTATCAACTCTTGGAATGTGCACCTTGCGCTCGTTCTTCTTATGGGCAACACGTTGTTTGATTTCCTGTTTAGCTTTGCAAGCAAGACGAAACAAACGATCCATAGGATAACACTTTTCATGAATTAGTATCTCCTGAATATCACGGTTTAATCCTCCCCAAAATATATCCATAAAATCTTCTTCACTTTATTCTAATGAGGAATGCAACAAGGTCATTTGTAAATCATCATAATATTTTTTTACGGTGTCACTACCTTGTTTTAAATGTTGTAACTTTTTAATCATCTCACGAGTATAATAAGAAGGAACGAATGTGTGTCTCATGGCAAGTTTCAAATCAGCCCAAGTAGTAGGTATAATATCATGGTGTAACCGACAATATTCGCTCCACCAAACTGAAGCATAACCAGTGAAAGAACCAACTGCGACCTTAACTTTCTTATGTTCAACAAAATTATGGGAAGCAAATATATCATTTATTTCAAACTCCCATTCAATATATAAAGCAGGTCTAAAACGGCCATTAAATGGTGGTATAAAAACATTAACCTGATCGTGTGTATTGGAATGTCTCTGCACTTCTCGTCACGGTTGTGGAATTTTCTTAGGTGGTGGCACGTCTCCCACGATCGGCGAAGCCCACAAACTGACAACTCTGGATCCGGTCATGATTAGTGGAAACAAGAAAAAAAATCCGGGAGTATTGTTCCTATGAACTACTGGGATGTGGTGGTAAAACGCTCACAGTAAAGCAAATATCAGTGTCTTACAAATTCTTACCATGTAGTAGTTTGTGACCGGCAACCGACGGTGTCAATATCTCCGAATATTGAGTAAAGCGATTACCAGGTGAACGTATGTATACACGGTGTAGAAATATGTGGAGCTTGGAAGGCTTAATATATGGTAGCAAAAGATTAGCAATAATAAAATGAGAGATGCAATGTTGAATAAACGCTCAACGACGGTACTGTGCTGGTCCTAGGCTAGACCGTACTAGAGACGCGAGCCTAGAACACTAATGGTGTCACGATGTAACACAAATAGCAGCAACGAATGATATGAATTAGCTCTGGATAGCAAGATATAAGTGAAGATCAAAATGGCAGTAAAGACGATGATGAGAAATAACCGCCAAGCAAGATATAACAAAATCTCTCTACAACTTTCTATCAAAAATATTATGCCATTTTTTTGATATTTTTCTCAACATTGGTACTGACTCAAACTTTCCAATGCAGAAAGAATCACTCAATTCCAAGTTCGTATGAGGAGCAAAAAAATTCGGGAACGGACCTGAAAAATATTGAAAACTGTGTTCGCGACCTTCGGAGGGCAAAAAGTCCTATTTAGAAGTCAATTTGGTGGTGACAATAATGTACTAGCTTGATGAACTATTCAGATGCGGCTCGTCGATAGGTCGAATTTGAGTACTCGTGGAGCAAAACGGACTTCGTATGTGGAAGATACGCCTGTATTACTGGACACTCCGCAAAACAGATTTCAATCCGAATTCAGATACGAGATTGAGTATAGGTAGATCCATATTTGTTTTTTTCTCTTCTCTTTATTTTTTTCTCACTTTTTTTACTTTTTTTCTCTCTATTTTCTCTCACTTTTTCTTTGACATAATATTTCCAGAGGGAAGTTGTAGAGAGAGTTTGGTATATCCTGCTTGGCAGTCATTTGTCATCATTATCTTTACTGTCATTGTGAACTTCACTTATATCTTGCTGTCCAGAGCTAATTCATATCATGCATTGCTGCTATTTGTCCTACGTCGTGACTCCATTAGGGTTCTAGGCTCGCGTCTCTAGTACGGTCTAGCCTAGGACCAGCACAGTACCGTCGTTGAGCGTTTATTCAACATTGCATCTCTGAATTGATTATTGCTAATATTTTGCTACAATATATTAAGCCTTCCAAGCTCCACATATTTCTACACCATGTATACATACGTTCACCTGGTAATCGCTTTACTCAATCTTCGGAGATATTGACACCGTCGGTTGCTGGTCACCACTTGCTGCATGGTAAGAATTTGTAAGACATTGATATTTGCTTTACTGTGAGCGTTTTACCACCACATCCCAGTAGTACATAGGAACAATATTCTTGGATTTTGTTTCTTGTTTCTACTAACCATGACAGGATCCAGAGTTGTTAGTTTGTGGGCATCGTCGATCGTGGGAGACATGCCACCACAACAACCGTTACGAGAGGTGCAAATTGATCCAAATGCACATGATCAGGTTAATGTTTCTATACCACCATTTAATGGCCGTTTTAGACCTGCTTTATATACTGAATGGTGATACGGGGCACGCCCGTGTGCGTCGATCTTTCACGAATTGGAGGTGGATTTGTGAATGAACACGAAGAACACGAGGGGGAAATCACAAGAGAAACACTCAAAACAAGTCCAATCACACATCCACTATGCCCACATCCACACAAGATCCACAAGGGTACAAGATCAACAAAGGGAAAGAGGATACATGGTAGAGTTCATCCCAAATCCCATAGGAGATGAGGCCTTGAATCCACTAGGGATCTGCCCTAGATAGGGGCCTTGACATCCATAAGATCTTCTCACACGTGGAGGTCGCAATCTCCTAGGAGAAGTATATGGAAGGAGCAATGCTCAACTAATCTATGAGATAAACCATTGCTAACCCTAAAATGGAGGAGGGGGTGGAGTATATATAGTGCTAGCCCACGAAGGGGTAAGGGAGAGGGATACATGGGCCTCCTGCCCACGTCTGCCCGCACAGGGGCCTGATGTCCGGGGCTTCAAGTGTAGGCCGGATGTCCGGGTCGTGGGGCCGGATGTCCGGGGCTCGGGCGCCAGTTTCTGTGGCTCTCTGGATACATGTGCGCCGGATTTTTGGGAGCTGGGGCCGGATGTCCGGGGTCTTGAGGGGTCGCCAGATGTCCGGTACGCGGGCCGGATGTCCGGCGCCTGTAGCTTCCAGCAGCTTTGGCCTTGGCGCCAGAGAGATCTCCAGGGGCCGGATGTCCGGGGTATGGGCCGGATGTCCGTGGCCTGGGAGGTTGCTTGGCCTTCTTCCGTCGTCGCTTCCATGCTTCCTCGCGGATGGTGTAGTTGTTCCTCGGCACTTGCACTTCTCCTCGTCATCCGTGAAGCTCCTATAATACCTATGTATGCACACGAGGTGAGTGTCAAGTAGGATACCATCCTTTAAGGGGTCAAGTGAACACGTGTAAAGGAGATGATTCACCTTTATGTATGTGAAGTAGTTGTGGTACGTGTCACTTGCCAAACGAACTCTTGTCATGGTGATGTCCGTAGGATGCTCCGCATCATCCCCTCCCCCTGGGGAAAGGTCCGTCCTCGGATCAAAATCCAAATCACCATGGAAAGGAGATGGCGTCGCCATGTAGATGTGGACGATCACCAAACACTCATCATCAAGCTCTAAGGGGGCACTCTCCAATGTGTCGCCGCCTAGAAATTCCTTCAAAAGGAGCAAATATGACAAACACTTGGAAAAACAAATGTGGTTAGCGTTAGTGGAAAACCAAGCATTCAAGTGGTGAATCACCGCACAAGTGTTGTCATCATGCATAACATTTGGTGTGACAAGGGATTGTGTCATGGCATGTAAGCATACAAATTGAGCACAAGCAATGCAATCATGGAAACAAGTACACAAAGGTGAGGTAGGGATGCAAATGTGTGTGACAATATAACAAGCATCTACCTCAAGGTCATAGCACGCATGCACAAAGCAATCAACAAAAGGTCTATGGTAGGCATAGGAATCATTCACAACACCAAATAAAATGAAGTGTCTAGACACATGGTGCAAGTGCAAGACAATCCAAGCATAATGTGCGCATGGTGTAGTGAAAATAATGTGGCACTCAACACAATAGAAAGAGCAATTGTTCATCGTGTGTGAGGCAATCAAGCCAAGCATGTAGCAAGCAATGTGGCATGGCAAATGTGAAGAATGGGCATTGTTGCAACCAATCATATGATAAGAGCAAACAATCCACAAGTTGGATGCAACACACAAGGCATATATGTCATGAGGCATGGAACGATGGCAATCATGAGTGAAAGCAATATATCTAACATGTGTGCATGTAAGTGGTCCAAGATGACCAATATGTGTCATGATACAAGCAACACAAGTAGGAAGATCCACAATTTCCATGCTCAAGAAGGATGTCACCTCAAAAGCATGATCTTGTGCGTCCGTCACAATGCCGATGCGCAAGCAAGGGCGATGTAGAAACGCGTCGCTCCAAAGTGGCTCGCTCTCAAGAGCTTGAATCGTCAACTCACATGAGGTGGAAGTTGACATGTAGTCGAAGTATCCTACATACACACAACAAACCAAAGAATGTATGTGCATGGTAGGTAAACACATCATCCATCATGATGGTTCTCTTCTCTTGCACATCATAAGTAGAGGCAAAAGTGCATGAATAATATGATGCAACAATGTCTATATGCATGGCACTAAGCATACGGTGCAAAGAAGGAAGGCAAGTATGCTTCACATGAAAGATGTTGATGAGGACATCCCAGGTTCACCTCGTTTGTCATCCTCTCCTCATGATAAAACTCAGCTCTCAAATGAAGCTGCTACAAAGAAGACCTATTTGGGTCCCATGACAAGGAGCCGTGCCAAACATATAGAACAAGAGGTGAACGCGCTCCTAGCTGATCATACTTCAACTATCCATGAGAACTTTATACTGCCTAAATCATCTGTGCTGATTTTACTCAGGTACAATGTTGAGGACAACCAACAAATTTCAGCACATGAAGAAACAAATTCAGCTCATGAAGAAACAAGTTCTGAAGCCCATACAACAAGTTTGAAGAGAACAAGTTTCAACTCTGATGTAAACCATGTTTTGGTGGCAAGGGCAACTAATTACACCTCAAGGAAGAATAGCAAGCCATCTCAACAATCTATTGTTGCATGCATAGTTCCAGAATTCGTCTCAGAACTTGCTGCATCATGCAACACAAATATATGAGGTTCCAGCACGTGTGAGAGTACAAATTGGACAGCATTTGAAGTCTACTTTCAGGAAAATCAAACGGTGCAACATTTGGAGTCCTGAGTCAAAGGATATGAGAGTTCCAATGCAAGTTGTCCAGAGCATTAATTGCTGCGCGAGGCTTCATGTGTTTGCTCCCTTGACCAGCTGGTTACCGCAAATTTGAGCCTCTCTTTTGGACTGGTTTCACACCTAAGCTAGGAGGGCTGTTCCTAGTATAAATACCCCTTCCCTCACTTCAGCCATAACTCTTTGGCAATTGGATTTCAGCATAGGTTAGCTAAGTGCAACCAGAATCTTGTTTGAGAGTTCACTTCCTCCTTAGCTCTTGTAATCTTACCTTGTGAGAGGGTAAACTCACTTTGTGATTTTACAACAGCAGCCGTTGAGGCGGCGACCAGTTCGTGCTTCCAACTTCGTGCATGGTTGCGTGGATTGGAATCCTAAGAGTGGTTGGGCGAATACTTGTTGCTGGTTGTTGCATATGCAGTAGCTAGCTTCGGTCTCGTCAGGTTGCACTAGTTATCCTTTACCCGACAGCGTTGTTGGCTGGGATCGAGGGTTTCCTTCATACCCTTCAGGTGGCGTTGATTCGTTCCTCAAGCAGATCCTCCGTGAAGATCGGGCAACCCCGTATCATCTTGGCATCAGAGCTTCGGTTGACACGGTAGGATCTTGTATCCCTAGTTCAGTTCGTGTTCTTGTTCATCCTAAAGTCCAGAAAATAGCCCCATAAAAAAATACCTTTACCTAGCCCGTTCCAGCCCTTAATCTGTTATTTGGTGAGTTTTATCAAGTTCTTGTCCACTAGATCTTTGTTTTTAGTTGCTGAGTTTTCCCCCCATCCATTCTTGTGTGTTTATGTTCATTTTCGTGCACAGATTTCAGATCTGCATCCTCCACCAAATCTTGTGTATCTTTGTCATCCGGAGTCCGTTTTGGGGTGTTTTTGTGCATTTTGGAAAGCCCACACCGTGTACTTTCCATCCATCCTTGTTAGATCTGATTCCCATCGTGTTTTCCACCCAGAAAAATCAGATCAGTTCGTGTGTGTTTTCTGCCAAAGTTTCAGCTGCATGTTCTTGTTGTTTGAGCTCATCCATTGTAATTTTCGTGGATCCCCCAAAGTGTGTGTTCAGATCCAAGTCCCTTGTTGAAGTTTGTCAAAAAAAAAAGAGCAAAAAAAAAAAGATCTGCCCAAAGAAAGAAAGTGTGTGCAAGAAGCAAAAGAGAGAAATTTGGGACTGTTCTTCACTTATATCTTGAGAAATCCTTGTTTGTATTGTGAGCTGAAACTTGTCAAGTGTGCAACATCTTCAATCCTTGCTTTCTAGCAAATCTGATTCCTTGGTATGAGTTGCATGTACCTCACTTATATCTCATTCAGCAACTAAGGGCATTAGAATCTTGTGTGGATGATTACTTCGTTCAACAATATCTAGATTGCAGATTAGTCAATCTTTTGCTACATATATATCCCACCCAAGCCCCACCAAACAGCCCCGCATGTGCAACCCTAGACTTGTATTCGCTTGATTCATCACTCTTTGTATACCAACCACCGGCACCACGGTTGAGCACGATTCTGCTCTCACTTGGAAGTTACATGAGCTTCGGTTGGTAAGTGAGGTGAGCTTGAGTTGTTACCCACATATATGCTTCTAGTACTATAGGTATTTTGGAAAACTAACCATGGCAGGTGATGAAGACGAATATGATGTTGAAGGACATGGGCATCTCAATCAGCCTGTCACACGGTTTCACTTCAATGCATTACGTGATCATCTACGCCGAGAATTCAGAAACAGCCTTGATCCAATTGAAGAGAAGCAAGAGAAGTTGTCAAGAGATTTGCAGCAACTTATGGGTAATGTTAATGAGCAGCTCACTCAAAACATGGCAGCCATGAGGGCTGATATTGTTGCTGATATTGTGCGAGAGCTTCGTCAAAAAAGAGAAGAAGCAAGTGTCCATGGTGATGAACATAATGCAACTGATGGGGAAGGTGATGAGGACATGACTACCTTGGATACGACCAAAAATATTGCATACATGCATATTTGTGAGGTGATTTCTTATAAGAGTTATGCAATAATTTATTTATGTTATCCGGAACAAAAATACTTCACCTATTTTTATTTTATGCCTAAATGCAGGATGGACGAACACTTGTATGAACCACGTGTGATGACAAAAGAAGAGGAAATGGTTGGGTGCTATTCAAGAGGTCATCTCATGTCAAAGGAAACAATCAGGTGCTATTCAACAAGTTCTCTCACGTCACTTTTTGGCCAAGAGAAGATAGAGTCCAAGTCTCTCACGTTCTGGACTCAGATTCGGACTGCACAGACATACCTGTAGAAAAACGGCAATAACTTTTTCATCCGGACTCCGAATTGGGTGATTCTTTTTTTGCTGAAAAGTAGATTTTATCTGCTTTCCGTACCAATTGGAATCACCTTCAAATTCGTCCTTATCGTGGAGATATTGACGAAACAATATGACGTTGCACCAGAATCCGAATCAAACTACAAGTCCAAAGGTGTTGCATCACCTCCACTTGGGCCCATAGGCCTTGTACGACCTAGGGTTAGTTTTAGGCTGCCTTGGCCGTCACCCCTTGCTCCTATATAAGTAGATCAATCTAGTAGCTTTTCCTTTGGGTTTTGTTTAGTTAAAAGTTAGCCATTGCAACTTCATGTACTTCGTTTGTGTCCAACGACCAGACCAAGACCGCTTTCGGAACCCCACCATTATCAATACTTCATCTATATTCGCAATATTCAGATTGCATTATCATATTCTTGCTTGTTCTTCGATTGCTTGCAGGAATAGACCTTCGTGGTCAGGTTGACCGTGCTCCGGCGTGGTCAATAACCTCTTGGAGATTGGTTTAGCGATTGCTAAGGCGCAACGTCGTGCACGTTCGAAGTCGGATCGTCAAAGTCGTCTCCACCAAATCGATAGTTATCATCTCATCGAAAGATCGGGACCCTCGCCTCTATCAGAAGGTGCTGCCTCCAATGCACAAGCTAGAAGAAACCGTGCTGCTGCTCCCCATGCCATGCGACCTCCCGGTCCCGGACGTGGAAATGCTCATGCTAATGGACGTGCTCATCATGAAGCTGCTACTGGTCGTGGTCTTAGAGGATGCCACCGGAGAGCAAATCTGCACCATGAAGGTAGTGAAGATGAGTTTGACGAAGATGAAGATGGCATGCACCAGAATGTTAGATTTCATCGTCGAAGAAACAATGGTCGTGAACGAGAGGAAGAGGAGAGGTTTGGAAAGCTGAAATTTACCATGCCCAAGTTTGATGGTGGATCTGATCCAGAAATTTATCTCACATGGGAATTGAAGGTTGACAAAATTTTCCGCATGCACAACTACTCTGAAGAGAAGAAGTTAGCAATGGCCTCACTTGAGTTTGAAGATTATGCTCTAATATGGTGGGAGCAAGTTCAGATTCAGCGAGAAGAAGAAGGAGAACCTGCTGTTGCTACATGGGCAGAAATGAAAAGAGAGATGAGGGCAAGATTTTTCCCAAGGCATTATAGGCGTGATACCTTTGATAAGCTCCAGAATTTGAGGCAAGGAAAGTTATCTGTTGAGGAGTATCATAAGGAGATGGAGAAGGCAATGATAAGAGCCAACATACATGAAGATGAGGAGCAGTCCATGGCAAGGTATCTCTATGGGCTGAATCCTAATGTCAAACGAGTGGTTGATCTGCAGCCATATCTTAACGTGGTAGAACTTGTACATCTTGCTTCTAAGGCTGAACGTCAATTGCAAGAAGACTCCAGGCAAAACAGAACTACATCCTTCACAGCTAGAGCTACATCAAGTGGGAGTAAGTTTGTACCTCAATTCAATGTTGGTCGAGACATCATGACTAGTTCTGGAGGTGGAAATCAGTCCCATGCACGTGCAGCCACGAGCAGGAATGAGGTATCAAATGCAAAAGAAAAGAGCAAATTTGCAGCCCCAAGTTCATCCTCCATTGGCTCCACTGGGAAAACTAGTGATATAGAGTGCTTTACATGTAAGGGACGTGGCCATATGAAGAAAGATTGTCCCAACAAGCATACCATGCTGATCACAGAGAATGGTGAATATGAGTCTTGTAGCGAACCTGAGGAAGAAATTGAAAATGGTGAAAATTCAGATGGTGATGAGCATACCTATTGTGATTATGAAAAAGGTGCTTCTCTTGTTGTCACTAAAGTTTTGAGTGTGCAGATCAAAGAAGCTGAGAATGGACAACGACATAATCTGTTTCAAACTAGAGCCAAAGTGCAAGACAAGGTATGCAAAGTAATTGTTGATGGTGGGAGTTGTCACAATCTTGCAAGTAAAGAAATGTGTGATAAGCTTGGGCTGAAGCTGCTGCAACACCCCCACCCATATCATATCCAATGGTTGAGTGAATGTGGAGAGATTAAGGTCACACACATGGTACAGGTGCAATTCAAGATTGGAGATTATAATGACACCGTTGAGTGTGATGTGGTGCCCATGAAGGTGTGTCACTTGCTGTTGGGCAGACCGTGGCAATATGATCTTTCAGCAAAACATTGTGGCAGAACCAATCAATACACCCTCAAGTGGAAAGGCAAAGACTTGGTGCTAAGGCCCATGACTCCCCAACAAATTATGGCTGAGCACATGCAAAAAGTTTCTGAAGTAAAAGTAGTGAGTAAGAAAGAGGGAGAGAAAAAGAGTGAGAGAGAGATCCACAAATCTGTGAGTGAGCGCCACTAGCCAAATTTGAGAGAGAAAAATAAAAGAGAGGGAGAGAACTTAGTAATGTTAGCCACCAAATCATAATTGAGAGATGTGAGGCTCAACCCAAATCAAGTGGTCGTTGTACTTGTGTACAAAGACGTTTTGCTTTCAGCTAACGACCTAACTTGTCTCCCTAGGGCTGTTTGTGATGTCTTGCAGGATTTCGAGGATGTTTTTCCGGAGGAAGTACCCGCTGGTCTACCTCCCTTGCGCGGCATAGAACATCAGATTGACCTCATTCCAGGAGCATCACTTCCAAATCGAGCTCCCTACCGCACCAATCCTGAAGAAACAAAGGAGATAGAAAGGCAGGTACAAGAACTTTTAAGGAAAGGTTATGTTCGTGAAAGTTTAAGTCCTTGTGCTGTACCTGTGATTTTGGTGCCTAAGAAAGATGCAACATGGTGAATGGTAATGGACTGTAGGCCCATCAATATTATAACCATTAGGTATCGTCATCCTATTCCTAGGTTAGATGATATGCTTGATGAATTGAGTGGCTCAACTGTTTTCTCTAAAATTGATTTGAGAAGTGGATACCATCAGATTAGGATGAAAGAAGGAGATGAATGGAAAACTGCTTTCAAAACAAAATTTGGGTTGTATGCGTGGTTAGTCATGCCTTTTGGGTTAACTAATGCACCAAGTACTTTCATGAGATTGATGAACCATGTTTTGAGAGCTTACATTGGCAAATTTGTTGTTGTGTACTTTGATGACATTCTAATCTATAGCAGATCCATTGAGGAACATATTGAACATCTAAAACAAGTGCTGAAGGACAGAAAAATTATATGCTAACGTTGAGAAGTGCTCCTTTTGCACAAACAAGGTTGTTTTTCTTGGCTATGTTGTTTCAGGACAGGGAATTGAAGTGGATGAATCTAAGGTGGATGCAATCAAGAATTGGCCAACTCCAGTGAATGTAAGCCAAGTGAGAAGTTTTCATGGCCTTGCTGGTTTCTACAGGAGGTTTGTTAAAGATTTTAGTACAATTGCTGCACCTTTGAATGAATTGACAAAGAAAGGTATTCCTTTCAAATGGGGTGCACCACAAGAAGAAGCATTTCTTGAGCTTAAGAAACAATTAACTGAAGCACCTTTGCTGATTCTACCTGATTTCACTAAAACTTTTGAAATAGAATGTGATGCTAGTGGAATAGGTATTGGAGGTGTCTTAATGCAAGAAAGAAAACCAGTAGCATATTTTAGTGAGAAGCTGAGTGGTGCGCAACTGAATTATTCTGTTTATGATAAAGAGTTGTATGCTTTGGTTAGAGTGCTTGAAACTTGGCAACATTACTTATGGCCTAAGGAATTTATTGTACATTCTGATCATGAGGCTTTGAAACATTTGAAAGGCCAAGCTAAACTGAATCGTAGGCATGCTAAGTGGGTTGAATTCATTGAAACTTTCCCATATGTTGTGAAGTACAAGAAAGGAAAGGAAAACATGGTTGCTGATGCTTTGTCCCGTAGGCATGTTCTTTTGACACAATTAGAAGTGAAGGTACCGGGACTTGAGAGCCTAAAAGAACTGTATTGCACTGATCATATATTTTCAGAACCATATGCAAAATGTAAAGATGGCAAAGGTTGGGATAAATACCATGTGCATGATGGGTTCCTTTTTAGGGCTAACAAACTGTGTGTTCCAGATTCCTCTGTTAGGCCCTTGTTGTTGCAGGAATCACATGCAGGAGGATTAATGGGACACTTTGGTCGTGAGAAGACATATGAGCTGTTGGCTGATCATTTTTATTGGCCAAAGATGAGGAAGGACGTTGAGAGATTTGTTCAGCGATGCATCACATGCCACAAAGCTAAGTCTAAACTGAACCCCCATGGTTTATATACTCCCCTACCAGTTCCAAATGCTCCTTGGGAAGATATTAGCATGGATTTTGTTTTAGGACTACCTAGGACTAAGAGGGGGAGGGATTCAGTTTTTGTTGTAGTTGATAGGTTCTCAAAAATGGCACACTTCATTCCGTGCCACAAGAACGACGATGCTTCACATGTTGCTGATTTGTTTTTCAGGGAAGTTGTTCGCTTGCATGGAATGCCGAGGAGCATTGTTTCAGATCGTGATGTGAAGTTCATGAGCTATTTTTGGAAAACATTATGGGCAAAGTTGGGAACCAAGCTGCTGTTTTCAACGACATGTCACCCACAAACTGATGGGCAAACAGAGGTGGTGAACCGCACACTCTCAGCCTTGCTGCGTACAATGATCAAGAAGAATTTGAAAGAGTGGGAAGAGTGTTTGCCACACGTGGAGTTTGCTTACAACAGAGCAGTTCACTCTACCACAAGCATGTGCCCATTTGAGGTGGTATACGGATTCAAACCACTTGCACCAATTGACTTGTTGCCTCTTCCATTACAAGAGAGATGTAACATGGAGGCTTCAAAGCGTGCTGCATATGTGAAGAAGATTCATGAGAAGACCAGAGGAGAGATAGAAAGGAAATCCAAGTACTATGCAGCTAAGGCAAACAAAAACCGCAAGAGGGTGACTTTTGAGCCCGGAGATCTGGTTTGGATACATTTGCGCAAAGATCGTTTTCCTGAGAAGCGCAAATCCAAGCTAATGCCTCGTGGAGATGGACCATTCAAAGTCTTGGCAAAGATCAATGACAATGCTTACAAGATCGAGCTTCCTGGAGACTATGCTATGAGTCCAACATTCAACGTTGCTGATTTGTCTCCATGCTTCGATCAAGAGGGTCAAGAGTCGAGGACGACTCCTTTTGAAGAGGGGGAGGATGATGAGGACATCCCAGGTTCACCTCGTTTGTCATCCTCTCCTCATGATAAAACTCAGCTCTCAAATGAAGCTGCTACAAAGAAGACCTATTTGGGTCCCATGACAAGGAGCCGTGCCAAACATATAGAACAAGAGGTGAACGCGCTCCTAGCTGATCATACTTCAACTATCCATGAGAACTTTATACTGCCTAAATCATCTGTGCTGATTTTACTCAGGTACAATGTTGAGGACAACCAACAACTTTCAGCACATGAAGAAACAAATTCAGCTCATGAAGAAACAAGTTCTGAAGCCCATACAACAAGTTTGAAGAGAACAAGTTTCAACTCTGATGTAAACTATGTTTTGGTGACAAGGGCAACTAATTACACCTCAAGGAAGAATAGCAAGCCATCTCAACAATCTATTGTTGCATGCATAGTTCCAGAATTCGTCTCAGAACTTGCTGCATCATGCAACACAAATATATGAGGTTCCAGCACGTGTGAGAGTACAAATTGGACAGCATTTGAAGTCTACTTTCAGGAAAATCAAACGGTGCAACATTTGGAGTCCTGAGTCAAAGGATATGAGAGTTCCAATGCAAGCTGTCCAGAGCATTAATTGCTGCGCGAGGCTCCATGTGTTTGCTCCCTTGACCAGCTGGTTACCACGAATTTGAGCCTCTCTTTTGGACTGGTTTCACACCTAAGCTATGAGGGCTGTTCCTAGTATAAATACCCCTTCCCTCACTTCAGCCACAACTCTTTGGCAATTGGATTTCAGCATAGGTTAGCTAAGTGCAACCAGAATCTTGTTTGAGAGTTCACTTCCTCCTTAGCTCTTGTAATCTTGCCTTCTGAGAGGGTAAACTCACTTTGTGATTTTACAACAGCAGCCGTTGAGGCGGCGACCAGTTCGTGCTTCCAACTTCGTGCGTGGTTGCGTGGATTGGAATCCTAAGAGTGTGGTTGGGCGAATACTTGTTGCTGGTTGTTGCATATGCAGTAGCTAGCTTCGGTCTCGTCAGGTTGCACTAGTTATCCTTTACCCGACAGCGTTGTTGGCTGGGATCGAGGGTTTCCTTCGTACCCTTCAGGTGGCGTTGATTTGTTCCTCAAGCAGATCCTCCGTGAAGATCGGGCAACCCCGTATCAGATGTCAAAAGCTCCAATAATATGAGAGAAAGCTATGGGGGCAATCTCATTAACAAAATGAATAGCATTGTTGCACTCAATACATGGCAAATCATCTAGCATGAGAAAGGCAACACATGGAGACATATGACAACAAACTATAGCAATCATGTGCGAAGCATGGCAATGTTTGTCATCAACCGCATAAAAGGAGCACATCGATGATGCAACACAAGCAAGCATAGTGATCATGTCGTGCAAACTAGTAGTGCGAAGATGCAACATACTAGAGGAAATCATGGCAATCATGTCATGTGAGCAAATAATAGGCATAAGTAATGCGCAGGACATATCGCGAGCACGAACACAAAACATGATCAATGTATCATCATAGGCATGGCTCACAAAAGGAACATGGCAACAATGACAAGAAATATCTCCACCAAGTTTGCAAATACACATACAAGTCATATAAGCAAGTGTCATGTGAGATGCAAAGCATGGGTCACAGATGCATGTCAAGGTCATAGAAGTGAACATATCATGCAAAGTGAACATGGCAATATGGGCATAATAAGTGATGTAGGGTGGAACCCTAACGGTGTCGATCTTTCACGATTGGAGCGGATCCCGCGAAGAACACGAGAGGGAAACTTGAGAGAAACACTCAAATCAACAAGATCCAATCACACATATGTTAGATCCACATACACATAACGAGGTACACGATCCAAAGTCAACACAAGAGGATACAAAGGGTAGTTCTTCCCAATCCGTGAGGAGTTGAGGTCTTGAATCCGAGAGGGATCTTCCCACGATGGGGGTCTTGAATCCACTTGGGGGATCTTCTCTGAGGAGGTCTTGGTCTCCAATGGAGTAGGAGTACAAGTGGATGAGCAAAGCTCTATCTCCAAAATGAGCTATCACGGTGCTAACCCTAAAACGTAGGTAGGGTGATGCGGAGCATCCTACGGTCATCCCCATGGACCCACCTACGTCTCCCCAAGCACCAAGAGGACCAATGACTCGAGCACGTGCAAGAGCTCTCGAAAGCGAGGTGACATCACTCCTTAAAGAACTTCCATATGACGCGTGCGAGACATGGATGCTACCTCATTCCGAAACACTATGTGTGCTTAGGTACCAAGAGGACCCTCTCGGAGATGCCCGGAACAATGGACAAGATGGCAAGGACACCAAGCGTGGGAAACAAGAAGGGGAGCTGGCTGGAAACTACAGTCACCGGACGACCGGCACCTGTCGGACGTCCGATGCCTGGAGCATCAGCCACTCAGAAGACGCAGTCGACGACCGACACCCTCCAGCGACCGGACGTCCGCCATCGTCCGGAAATCCGACATCGGCCAACAGAGCGCAAACGTCGGAAGTCCGGAGCCTACCAGACGACCGACGCACCGGACGTCCGACATCGTCCGGAAATCCGACAGCGGCCAACAGAGCGTAATCGTCGGAAGTCCGATGCCTACCGGACGTCCGGACTCTCTTGAGCCACCAGACGACCGTTAAGTACCGGACGTCCGACGCCTGTCGTCCATCTCCTCTCAGGCCCGAAGCCCATGTACCCCTTTACCTCCCAAGACTATATATACTCTTCCCCTACCTACGTTTTAGGGTTAGCACTGTGATAGCTCATTTTGGAGATAGAGCTTTGCTCATCCACTTGTACTCCTACTCCATTGGAGACCAAGACCTCCTCGGAGAAGATCCCCCAAGTGGATTCAAGATCCCCATCGTGGGAAGATCCCTCTCGGATTCAAGACCTCAACTCCTCACGGATTAGGAAGAACTACCCTTTGTATCCTCTTGTGTTGACTTTGGATCGTGTACCTCATTATGTGTATGTGGATCTAGCATATGTGTGATTGGATCTTGTTGATTTGAGTGTTTCTCTCGAGTTTCCCTCTCGTGTTCTTCGTGTTCTTCGCGGGATCCGCTCCAATCGTGAAATATCGACACCGTTAGGGTTCCACCCTACATCATCTTGGTATCATGAGCCACGTTGATCACGAATTTGGAGCCTTCCCCTTCGTTTTCTAGCCTGATTTTGCTTTGTTTCGTCCTAAATTCGAAAATCCCCACCAAAAATAGCCCCCAAATTTTTTGTGATTTGTTGGTTTGATGATGTTTTGTTGATTTTGATCCATGGATTCGTTGTGTTTCAAGTGGATCTAGCTTTTCCCCACTTTCTCCACCATTTCCATCCACGAAATTCCTCGAATTTTGCCCCAAATTTTCTTCTCCACCTTTATATCCACGAGTTCGTCCCGCAGCCAAAATCGTCAGTTACCGGACGTCCGACAGATACCGGCAATCCGACAATTACCGGACATCCGGCCAAACCTGACGGAACTGAATTTTTGTGCCAGCAAATTTCAGCCACTCTACAACTTCCACATTACCATCTTCGATTTCCACCACCGCCGTTTTGCAATACGCATACTCGTGTGAATCCACCGCCGACTTCCGCTAACACCACCCATTTTGTCCGTTTGCCATTTGAGATTTTGAGTCGCGGCTTCCGTTTCCTAACGTGTTTCGGCTACTTAGGAACGGTTCGACATCGACATCACTGCTGCTCATCATCGCCACGGAATCGTCATCGACAACACCAACTCCACCATCGTGATACCCTAACCGTAAGCAAGGACGGTAACATCGACGACATCTTGTTCATATCCTTGCCATTGCATTGTTAACCCCCGAGCCATCTTTTGCGTAGCTTTCCTACGAGACTAGCCAATTGAGTATTGCCGGGCAACGCTACTTGTGCACTTTAGTGATACCGAGCCGCATAGCTACCATAGCGTGCATACATACACATATCATCTCGTGTGCCAAAATTTTGTTCCCGCATATACATCATTGCTACAATCGTGAGAACATCTCGCATAAGTGGCCAAAAAGAAAAGATCAAAAGAAAGAAAGCTTTTAAGCAAAAGAGAAAGAGCAACAAGCTTGTAAGCAATAGCCATAGCATCGCCACATTGCATTGGATATTTGATCATCTTGGATCATTGTGACAAGTTCACCGGGACTCATACATACATAGCATAAGTGAGATAGACAGCCATACGTTTTGTCTCTTATAGGTTGTGCACAAGTTCGTATCCGCCTATTGAGCAATCGTGCTAGCGTCTCTCTAGTGTTGTGCAACAAGAGCATTTTTCCGTGGATTCCACATTTTGAGCTCATTCCTTGGTTGCACGACCTCATTTATCTATCCGTGCGTGTTTCCGTGTACAACTTATTGCTATTGGTCTACTTGTTACACTTGCAATCTTGTGAATCTTTTTCAACATTATTGATATCTTACTTGCAAATTGCATAAATTTTGTGCCACCATCCTCACCAAGCTACTCCAAAAGCTTTATTTGTGTAGGTGTGAGAATTGACAAGATCCGGTACCAATTGTGCTATTTCCATAATACAATATCGAGTGATCATTGATCCATCTTCAACATCGGATAAGGTACATTTGGTCTAGTTCTTTCCTTTCTTCCACTCACATATTTGCTTGTCATGATGGATAGGCCAACCACTTCTTCCAATCCACTCTTCATCGAGCAAGACGAGGAACCGAGCAACTACGTCACCAAGAATCACCTATTTGGCGCACAAAGAGCTTTGCATCAAGAGAATGAAGCATTGGGCGACCGCATCGACCAACTCGCCTCCGACTTGCGACAATCCGAGCAACGTACAAGAGACTACTTCGACACATCGATGGCATCTCTCAAGGACGACATACGAACCATGATGGCCAATCGCTCTTCTTCCACGTCGTCATCATCAAGACGGCGCCATTCAAGTCGATACTCTTCCGACACGTCTTCGAATGCAAGTCCTCCACGAGCTCGTCCGCATCGTCGCCAAGACCATGAAGATCATCAAGCTCCACAAAACCCATTTCATGGCAACGGCTTACAAGACCGCCTCCGGGAACGTGAACGACTACGTCGCCAAGCTAAGGATCAAATGGACCAAGAACTAGCTCCACAACGCCACGATCACCACGAGAATCATGATGGTGACGCCCTTTAACAAGAGCGACAACACCGCGAGCATCAAGCCCTTGAAGCCCAACGTGCTCTACAAGAAGCCACACGAGCCGTCAATGAACGCAACCGCCGTGTGCGCGAACAAGAAGAGGCCCTCCGACGAGAGCGACAAGACGAAGCCGCCCACCGCGAGGAGCGCCAAGAGATGAGGAACCGTGCACAAATCACACGCCCTCAACGCCAAGTTAATCAAGAGGAGCACGAGGAGCAAGAGACTCAAGATCCTCCACCACGGCAAGAGCGTCATCACCATCGACCACGACATGATGAGGAACAACATTTCGGCAAGCTCAAGTTCACCATACCTAAATTCTCCGATGGAAATGATCCCGAAGAATACCTTTCATGGGCATTGAAGGTCGACAAGATTTTTCGCCTTCACAACTACGACGAAGAAAAGAAGATCGCCATGGCATCTCTCGAATTCCAAGACTATGTTCTCATTTGGTGGGAGCAAGTGATCGCAAGACGTCAAGAGAAGGGTGAGCCACCCATCGCGACATGGAATCAAATGAAGGATGTCATGAGAGCTCGTTTTGTGCCTACACATTACAACCGCGACCTCTTCAAGAAACTCCAACTCCTCAAGCAAGGAACAAAGTCGGTTGAAGAATACTATCAAGAAATGGAAATTTCCATGATACGAGCCAATGTCAAGGAAGATGATGAACAAACTATGGCGCGTTTCTTGAATGGCCTCAACCATCCCGTTAAGAAAATAGCGGACTTCCAACCGTACTCCAACCTCCTTGAGCTAGTGCACCAAGCGACCAAGGCGGAACGACAAGTGCAAGAGGACTACAAGTACTCCAAGTATTCTTCCAAGACCTACGGTTCATACACTCAAGCTTCAACGACTTCTACGACTACTCCAACGACTCGAGCTACACCAAGTACTGGCGACAAGTCACGCTCCAAGCAACCTTCGACATCTTTGAGTCGTCTTCCTCCTCCTCCTCCTACTACAAGCAGCTCCAAGCAAAAGCCTTCATCTTCGACACCTCCTACGGATGCCAACAAGACAAGTGATATCCAGTGCTTCACCTGCAAGGGCCGAGGCCACAAGTCCTTCGAATGTCCAACTCGACGCACAATGATCCTCAACGACGACGGCATCTACGACTCAATGAGTGACGATGAAATGGAAGCCATCGAGCAAGTGGCGATGTACCGCCAAGTGAATGAAGAAGACGATCAGCAAGTGTTTTGCGACAATGATTCGAGCCCCGCTCTTGTTGTCTCCAAGGTTTTGACACTTCAACAACATCAAGATGAAGACCAACGTTGCCACATCTTCCATAACAAGGCGGGTATCCAAGGACGTTCCGTCAAGGTCATCATCGACAGCGGAAGTTGCTACAATTTGGCAAGTGAAGAATTATGCTCCAAATTACAATTGGTCAAGAAGAAGCACCCTCGCCCCTACAAGGTCCAATGGCTTAGCGACACCGGCACAATCCAAGTGGAGCACACCGCCCAAGTATCCTTCAAGATCGGCGCCTACGAAGATACCTTGGAGTGTGATGTGGTTCCCATGTCCGTATGCCACCTCCTACTTGGGCGACCATGGCAATTCGATCGCGGCGTCATCCACAACGGACGGACCAACCACTATAGTTTCAAGATGAAGGGCAAGGAATTCGTTCTTTGTCCAATGTCTCCAAGTCAAGTCATCGCCGACAATCAAGCATCGAGCCATCGTGGAGAAACTAGTGAGAGAGTGAACCACCACACAGAGAGTGAGCGCCACAAGCCAAAATTGAGTGACTCCACGATGCGCGACAAGAAAAACTTAGTTCTACTAGCCACCAAAAGAGACTTGAGGGATGTGAGTGAGAGCCCATCAAGTGTTGTTCACTTTGTGCTTTTATGCAAAGGTGAAGCTGACCGGACTAATACTTCACAACATCTTCCTCTAGTGTTGTCTCATCTCTTGCAGGAATACAAGGACGTGTTTCCCGATGAGCTCCCTCCCGGACTACCTCCTCTACGCGGAATAGAACACCGCATCGACCTCATCCCCGGCGCACCTCTACCGAACAAGGCACCATACCGCGTCAACCCCGACGAGACCAAAGAAATCCAACGGCAAGTCCAACATCTCATGGAGAATGGGTATGTACGCGAGAGCTTAAGTCCATGTGCCGTTCCGGTAATTCTTGTGCCTAAGAAAGACGGTACCTATCGCATGTGTTCCAATTGCCGTCCTATAAATGCTATCACCGTTAGATATCGCCATCCCATTCCACGCCTAGATGACATGCTAGATGAACTTAGCGGAGCCACAATTTTCTCTAAAATTGACCTTAAAAGTGGCTACTATCAAATTTCACATGCAAGAAGGTGATGAATGGAAAACCGCTTTCAAAACCAAATTTGGTTTGTATGAATGGTTAGTCATGCCTATGGGTTTATCACAAGCTCCTAGCACTTTTATGCGTGTGATGCATTATGTTCTTCGCAAATATATTGGCATTTGTGTTGTGGTCTACTTTGATGACATCCTTGTGTTTAGTGAAACTCTTGAAGATCATGTCAAACACCTTAGAGACGTATTGCAAACTCTTAGAGACGAGCGACTTTATGCTAACATGGACAAATGCAGTTTTGGTGTTGATAAGCTTGTTTTCTTGGGCTTTGTTGTCTCATCTAAGGGTGTTCAAGTGGATGAAACTAAAATTGATGCTATTAAAAATTGGCCACAACCAACCAATTTGCTTCAAGTGCGTAGTTTCCTTGGCTTAGCAGGATTTTATCGTCGCTTTGTGAAGGATTTTACCACCATTGCATCGCCATTGCACGCATTGAGTAAGAAGAATGCACCATTTATTTGGGGTCCATCTCAAGATGCCGCATTTCATGAGCTTAAGAATTTGCTTACACATGCCCCATTGCTTGCATTACCCAACTTTGATAAGACTTTTGAAGTGCATTATGACGCTAGTGGTAATGGTATTGGTGGTGTGTTAATGCAAGAGAAACGACCTATTGCATATTTTAGTGAGAAGCTCTCCGGCGCGCAACTTAACTACCCCATTTATGACAAAGAGTTATATGCTTTGGTAAGAGTATTGCATGTGTGGGAACATTATCTCCGTCCACGTGAATTTGTCATCCATACGGATCATGAAACGCTTAAGTACCTTAAGGGTCAAACTAAATTGAATAAGCGTCACGCTAAGTGGAGTGAGTTCATTGAATCATTTCCTTATGTTATCAAGTATATCAAAGGTAAGGAAAATGTTGTGGCGGACGCTCTTTCCCGCAAATGCATGTTGGTTACTCAACTTGAATTGAATGTCATCGGATTTGAGCACATTAAAGACTTGTATGAACATGATTCATCATTTGCAAGTCCTTATGCCAAATGTTTACCTCATAAAACTTGGGAGCAATATTACTTGAAAGATGGCTATCTTATGAAAGCTAACAAACTTTGTATCCCCGAGTCTTCTCTTTGTTTGCTAGTTTTGCAAGAAGCTCATGGTGGAGGACTCATGGGACATTTTGGACGTGACAAAACATTCGCTACGCTCTCCAAGAACTACTTTTGGCCCAAGATGTTTCGCGACGTCTCACGCTACACCAACCGGTGCTCTACATGCCGCAAAGCTAAGTCCAAAGCTCAATCTCATGGTTTATATATGCCACTTCCTATTCCATATCACCCATGGGAAGATATTAGCATGGATTTCGTGCTTGGTTTGCCTCGAACTCAACACGGGAAGGATTCCATATCTCTAAGATGGCACATTTCATTCCTTGCAACAAGATAGACGATGCTTCACATGTTGCAAATCTCTTTTGTAGGGAAATCTTGCGTTTGCATGGAGTGCCAAAGACGATCGTGTCGGACCGAGACGTCAAGTTCCTTAGCTACTTTTGGAAGACACTATGCGCCAAGCTCGGAATCAAGCTCCTCTTCTCATCGGCATATCACCCTAAAACCGACGGACAAACGGAGGTCACGAACCGGACTCTTTCCCCACTACTTCGCGTGTTGATCAAGAAGAACGTAAGGGAGTGGGAGGAATGTTTACCCATCGCCGAGTTCGCCTACAATCGAGCAAGACACTCTACTACCGGCAAGTCCCCCTTCGAGGTCGTCTACGGTTTCAACCCTTTGTCACCATTGGACATCTTACCGCTACCGCTACAAGAGCGAACCGACATGGACGCGAGTGCACGAGCAAGTTACCTCAAGAAGATGCATGAAGATACAAGGAACACGATCGAGCGCCAAGGACAACGCCTCGCGACCAAGGTCAACATCAACAAGCACCGCATGGTGTTCAACCCCGGAGATCTTGTATGGCCACACCTTCGCAAGGACCGCTTCCCCAACGAGCGCAAGTCCAAACTACTTCCCCGAGCCGATGGACTGTTCAAGGTGCTAGCACGCTACAATGACAATGCATACAAGATCGACATCCCTCGCGGCAAGTACAATGTCAAGGACTTATCTCCCTTCCATGGTGATGCGGTTTCCGATCCGAGGACGGATCTTTCCCAAGGGGGGGGGGGAGATGATGCGGAGCATCCTACGGTCATCCCCATGGACCCACCTACGTCGCCCCAAGCACCAAGAGGACCAATGACTCGAGCACGTGCAAGAGCTCTCGAAAGCGAGGTGACATCACTCCTTAAAGAACTTCCATATGAAGCGTGCGAGACATGGATGCTACCTCATTCCGAAACACTATGTGTGCTTAGGTACCAAGAGGACCCTCTCGGAGAAGCCCGGAACAATGGACAAGATGGCAAGGACACCAAGCGTGGGAAACAAGAAGGGGAGCTGGCTGGAAACTACAGTCACCGGACGACCGGCACCTGTCGGACGTCCGACGCCTGGAGCATCAGCCACTCAGAAGACGCAGTCGACGACCGACACCCTCCAGCGACCGGATGTCCGCCATCGTCCGGAAATCCGACATCGGCCAACAGAGCGCAAACGTCGGAAGTCCGGAGCCTACCAGACGACCGACGCACCGGACGTACGACATCGTCCGGAAATCCGACAACGGCCAACAGAGCGTAATCGTTAGAAGTCCGATGCCTACCGGACGTCCGGACTCTCTTGAGCCACCAGACGACCGTTAAGTACCGGACGTCCGACGCCTGTCGTCCATCTCCTCTCAGGCCCGAAGCCCATGTACCCCTTTACCTCCCTAGACTATATATACTCTTCCCCTACCTACGCTTTAGGGTTAGCACTGTGATAACTCATTTTGGAGATAGAGCTTTGCTCATCCACTTGTACTCCTACTCCATTGGAGACCAAGACCTCCTCGGAGAAGATCCCCCAAGTGGATTCAAGACCCCCATCGTGGGAAGATCCCTCTCGGATTCAAGACCTCAACTCCTCATGGATTGGGAAGAACTACCCTTTGTATCCTCTTGTGTTGACTTTGGATCGTGTACCTCGTTATAGCATATGTGTGATTGGATCTTGTTGATTTGAGTGTTTCTCTCGAGTTTCCCTCTCGTGTTCTTCGTGTTCTTCGCGGGATCCGCTCCAATCGTGAAAGATCGACACCGTTAGGGTTCCACCCTACATCATAGGGGAAGAGTACATATATAGTCTAGGGAGGTAAAGGGGTACATGGGCTTCGGGCCTGAGAGGAGATGGACGACATGCGTCGGACGTCCGGTACTTAACGGTCGTCTTGTGGCTCAAGAGAGTCCGGACGTCCGGTAGGCATCGGACTTCCGACGATTACGCTCTGTTGGCCGCTGTCGGATTTCCGGACGATGTCGGACGTCCGGTGCGTCGGTCGTCTGGTAGGCTCCGGACTTCCGACGTTTGCGCTCTGTTGGCCGATGTCGGATTTCCGGACGATGGCGGACGTCCGGTCGCTGGAGGGTGTCGGTCGTCGACTGCGTCTTCTGAGTGGCTGATGCTCCAGGCGTCGGACGTCCGACAGGTACCGGTCGTCCGGTGACTGTAGTTTCCAGCCAGCTCCCCTTCTTGTTTCCCACGCTTGGTGTCCTTGCCATCTTGTCCATTGTTCCGGGCTTCTCCGAGAGGGTCCTCTTGGTACCTAAGCACACATAGTGTTTCGGAATGAGGTAGCATCCATGTCTCGCACGCGTCATATGGAAGTTCTTTAAAGAGTGATGTCACCTCGCTTTCGAGAGCTCTTGCACGTGCTCGAGTCATTGGTCCTCTTGGTGCTTGGGGAGACGTAGGTGGGTCCATGGGGATGACCGTAGGATGCTTCGCATCATCTCCCCCCCCTTGGGAAAGATCCGTCCTCGGATCGGAAACCGCATCACCATGGAAGGGAGATAAGTCCTTGACGTTGAAGATGTCGCTCACGTTGTACTTGTCGCGAGGGATGTCGATCTTGTACGCATTGTCATTGTAGCGTGCTAGCACCTTGAACGGTCCATCGGCTCGGGGAAGTAGTTTGGACTTGCGCTCGTTGGGGAAGCGGTCCTTGCGAAGGTGTAGCCATACAAGATCTCCGGGGTTGAATACCATGCGGTGCTTGTTGATGTTGACCTTGGTCGCGAGGCGTTGTACTTGGCGCTCGATCGTGTTCCTTGTATCTTCATGCATCTTCTTGAGGTAACTTGCTCATGCACTCGCGTCCATGTCGGTTTGCTCTTGTAGCGGTAGCGGTAAGATGTCCAATGGTGACAAAGGGTTGAAACCGTAGACGACCTCGAAGGGGGACTTGCCGGTAGTAGAGTGTCTTGCTCGATTGTAGGCGAACTCGGCGATGGGTAAACATTCCTCCCACTCCCTTATGTTCTTCTTGATCAACACGCGAAGTAGTGTGGAAAGAGTCCGGTTCGTGACCTCCGTTTGTCCGTCGGTTTTAGGGTGATATGCCAATGAGAAGAGGAGCTTGATTCCGAGCTTGGCGCATAGTGTCTTCCAAAAGTAGCTAAGGAACTTGACGTCTCGGTCCGACACGATCGTCTTTGGCACTCCATGCAAACGCAAGATTTCCCTACAAAAGAGATTTGCAACATGTGAAGCATCGTCTATCTTGTTGCAAGGAATGAAATGTGCCATCTTAGAGAAACGGTCCACAACAACAAATATGGAATCTTTCCCGTGTTGAGTTCGAGGCAAACCAAGCACGAAATCCATGCTAATATCTTCCCATGGGTGATATGGAATAGGAAGTGGCATATATAAACCATGAGATTGAGCTTTGGACTTAGCTTTGCGGCATGTAGAGCACCGGTTGGTGTAGCGTGAGACGTCGCGAAACATCTTGGGCCAAAAGTAGTTCTTGGAGAGCGTAGCGAATGTTTTTTCACGTCCAAAATGTCCCATGAGTCCTCCACCATGAGCTTCTTGCAAAAGTAGCAAACAAAGAGAAGACTCGGGGATACAAAGTTTGTTAGCTTTCATAAGATAGCCATCTTTCAAGTAATATTGCTCCCAAGTTTTATGAGGTAAACATTTGGCATAAGGACTTGCAAATGATGAATCATGTTCATACAAGTCTTTAATGTGCTCAAATCCGATGACATTCAATTCAAGTTGAGTAACCAACATGCATTTGCGGGAAAGAGCGTCCGCCACAACATTTTCCTTACCTTTGATATACTTGATAACATAAGGAAATGATTCAATGAACTCACTCCACTTAGCGTGACGCTTATTCAATTTAGTTTGACCCTTAAGGTACTTAAGCGTTTCATGATCCGTATGGATGACAAATTCACGTGGACGGAGATAATGTTCCCACACATGCAAGACTCTTACCAAAGCATATAACTCTTTGTCATAAATGGGGTAGTTAAGTTGCGCGCCGGAGAGCTTCTCACTAAAATATGCAATAGGTCGTTTCTCTTGCATTAACACACCACCAATACCATTACCACTAGCGTCACAATGCACTTCAAAAGTCTTATCAAAGTTGGGTAATGCAAGCAATGGGGCATGTGTAAGCAAATTCTTAAGCTCATGAAATGCGGCATCTTGAGATGGACCCCAAATAAATGGTGCATTCTTCTTACTCAATGCGTGCAATGGCGATGCAATGGTGCTAAAATCCTTCACAAAGCGACGATAAAATCCTGCTAAGCCAAGGAAACTACGCACTTGAAGCAAATTGGTTGGTTGTGGCCAATTTTTAATAGCATCAATTTTAGTTTCATCCACTTGAACACCCTTAGATGAGACAACAAAGCCCAAGAAAACAAGCTTATCAACACCAAAACTGCATTTGTCCATGTTAGCATAAAGTCGCTCGTCTCTAAGAGTTTGCAATACGTCTCTAAGGTGTTTGACATGATCTTCAAGAGTTTCACTAAACACAAGGATGTCATCAAAGTAGACCACAACACAAATGCCAATATATTTGCGAAGAACATAATGCATCACACGCATAAAAGTGCTAGGAGCTTGTGATAAACCCATAGGCATGACTAACCATTCATACAAGCCAAATTTGGTTTTGAAAGCGGTTTTCCATTCATCACCTTCTTGCATGTGAAATTTGATAGTAGCCACTTTTAAGGTCAATTTTAGAGAAAATTGTGGCTCCGCTAAGTTCATCTAGCATGTCATCTAGGCGTGGAATGGGATGGCGATATCTAACGGTGATAGCATTTATAGGACGGCAATCGGAACACATGCGATAGGTACCGTCTTTCTTAGGCACAAGAATTACCGGAACGGCACATGGACTTAAGCTCTCGCGTACATACCCATTCTCCATGAGATGTTGGACTTGCCGTTGGATTTCTTTGGTCTCGTCGGGGTTGACGCGGTATGGTGCCTTGTTCGGTAGAGGTGCGCCGGGGATGAGGTCGATGCGGTGTTCTATTCCGCGTAGAGGAGGTAGTCCGGGAGGGAGCTCATCGGGAAACACGTCCTTGTATTCCTGCAAGAGATGAGACAACACTAGAGGAAGATGTTGTGAAGTATTAGTCTGGTCAGCTTCACCTTTGCATAAAAGCACAAAGTGAACAACACTTGATGGGCTCTCACTCACATCCCTCAAGTCTCTTTTGGTGGCTAGTAGAACTAAGTTTTTCTTGTCGCGCATCGTGGAGTCACTCAATTTTGGCTTGTGGCGCTCACTCTCTGTGTGGTGGTTCACTCTCTCACTAGTTTCTCCACGATGGCCCGATGCTTGATTGTCGGCGACGACTTGACTTGGAGACATTGGACGAAGAACGAATTCCTTGCCCTTCATCTTGAAACTATAGTGGTTGGTCCGTCCGTTGTGGATGACGCCGCGATCGAATTGCCATGGTCGCCCAAGTAGGAGGTGGCATACGGACATGGGAACCACATCACACTCCAAGGTATCTTCGTAGGCGCCGATCTTGAAGGATACTTGGGCGGTGTGCTCCACTTGGATTGTGCCGGCGTCGCTAAGCCATTGGACCTTGTAGGGGCGAGGGTGCTTCTTCTTGACCAATTGTAATTTGCAGCATAATTCTTCACTTGCCAAATTGTGGCAACTTCCGCCGTCGATGATGACCTTGACGGAACGTCCTTGGATACCCGCCTTGGTATGGAAGATGTGGCAACGTTGGTCTTCATCTTGATGTTGTTGAAGTGTCAAAACCTTGGAGACAACAAGAGCGGGGCTCGAATCATTGTCGCAAAACACTTGCTGATCGTCTTCTTCATTCACTTGGCGGTACATCGCCACTTGCTTGATGGCTTCCATTTCATCGTCACTCATTGAGTCGTAGGTGCCGTCGTCGTTGAGGATCATTGTGCGTCGAGTTGGACATTCGAAGGACTTGTGGCCTCGGCCCTTGCAGGTGAAGCACTGGATATCACTTGTCTTGTTGGCATCCGTAGGAGGTGTCGAAGATGAAGGCTTTTGCTTGGAGCTGCTTGTAGTAGTAGGAGGAGGAGGAAGACGACTCAAAGATGTCGAAGGTTGCTTGGAGCGTGACTTGTCGCCGGTACTTGGTGTAGCTCGAGTCGTTGGAGTAGTCGTAGAAGTCGTTGAAGCTTGAGTGTATGAACCGTAGGTCTTGGAAGAATACTTGGAGTACTTGTAGTCCTCTTGCACTTGTCGTTCCGCCTTGGTCGCTTGGTGCACTAGCTCGAGGAGGTTGGAGTACGGTTGGAAGTCCGCTATTTTCTTAACGGGATGGTTGAGGCCATTCAAGAAACGCGCCATAGTTTGTTCATCATCTTCCTTGACATTGGCTCATATCATGGAAATTTCCATTTCTTGATAGTATTCTTCAACCGACTTTGTTCCTTGCTTGAGGAGTTGGAGTTTCTTGAAGAGGTCGCGGTTGTAATGTGTAGGCACAAAACGAGCTCTCATGACATCCTTCATTTGATTCCATGTCGCGATGGGTGGCTCACCCTTCTCTTAACGTCTTGCGATCACTTGCTCCCACCAAATGAGAACATAGTCTTGGAATTCGAGAGATGCCATGGCGATCTTCTTTTCTTCGTCGTAGTTGTGAAGGCGAAAAATCTTGTCGGCCTTCAATGCCCATGAAAGGTATTCTTCGGGATCATTTCCACCGGAGAATTTAGGTATGGTGAACTTGAGCTTGCCAAAACGTTGTTCCTCGTCATGTCATGGTCGATGGTGATGACGCTCTTGCCGTGGTGGAGGATCTTGAGTCTCTTGCTCCTCGTGCTCCTCTTGATTAACTTGGCGTTGAGGGCGTGTGATTTGTGCACGGTTCCTCATCTCTTGGCGCTCCTCGCGGTGGGCGGCTTCGTCTTGTCGCTCTCGTCGGAGGGCCTCTTCTTGTTCGCGCACACGGCGGTTGCGTTCATTGATGGCTCGTGTGGCTTCTTGTAGAGCACGTTGGGCTTCAAGGGCTTGATGCTCGCGGTGTTGTCGCTCTTGTTAAAGGGCGTCACCATCATGATTCTCGTGGTGATCGTGGCGTTGTGGAGCTTGTTCTTAGTCCATTTGATCCTTAGCTTGGCGACGTAGTCGTTCACGTTCCCGGAGGCGGTCTTGTAAACCGTTGCCATGAAATGGGTTTTGTGGAGCTTGATGATCTTCATGGTCTTGGCGATGATGCGGACGAGCTCGTGGAGGACTTGCATTCGAAGACGTGTCGGAAGAGTATCGACTTGAATGGCGCCGTCTTGATGATGACGACGTGGAAGAAGAGCGATTGGCCATCATGGTTCGTATGTCGTCCTTGAGAGATGCCATCGATGTGTCGAAGTAGTCTCTTGTACGTTGCTCGGATTGTCGCAAGTCGGAGGCGAGTTGGTCGATGCGGTCGCCCAATGCTTCATTCTCTTGATGCAAAGCTCTTTGTGCGCCAAATAGGTGATTCTTGGTGACGTAGTTGCTCGGTTCCTCGTCTTGCTCGATGAAGAGTGGATTGGAAGAAGTGGTTGGCCTATCCATCATGACAAGCAAATATGTGAGTGGAAGAAAGGAAAGAACTAGACCAAATGTACCTTATCCGATGTTGAAGATGGATCAATGATCACTCGATATTGTATTATGGAAATAGCACAATTGGTACCGGATCTTGTCAATTCTCACACCTACACAAATAAAGCTTTTGGAGTAGCTTGGTGAGGATGGTGGCACAAAATTTATGCAATTTGCAAGTAAGATATCAATAATGTTGAAAAAGATTCACAAGATTGCAAGTGTAACAAGTAGACCAATAGCAATAAGTTGTACACGGAAACACACGCACGGATAGATAAATGAGGTCGTGCAATCAAGGAATGAGCTCAAAATGTGGAATCCACGGAAAAATGCTCTTGTTGCACAACACTAGAGAGACGCTAGCACGATTGCTCAATAGGCGGATACGAACTTGTGCACAACCTATAAGAGACAAAACGTATGGCTGTCTATCTCACATATGCTATGTATGTATGAGTCCCGGTGAACTTGTCACAATGATCCAAGATGATCAAATATCCAATGCAATGTGGCGATGCTATGGCTATTGCTTACAAGCTTGTTGCTCTTTCTCTTTTGCTTAAAAGCTTTCTTTCTTTTGATCTTTTCTTTTTGGCCACTTATGCGAGATGTTCTCACGATTGTAGCAATGATGTATATGCGGGAACAAAATTTTGGCACACGAGATGATATGTGTATGTATGCACGCTATGGTAGCTATGCGGCTCGGTATCACTAAAGTGCACAAGTAGCGTTGCCCGGCAATACTCAATTGGCTAGTCTCGTAGGAAAGCTACGCAAAAGCTGGCTCGGGGGTTAACAATGCAATGGCAAGGATATGAACAAGATGTCGTCGATGTTACCGTCCTTGCTTACGGTTAGGGTATCACGATGGTGGAGTTGGTGTTGTCGATGACGATTCCGTGGCGATGAGGAGCAGCGGTGATGTCGATGTCGAACCGTTCCTAAGTAGCCGAAACACGTTAGGAAACGGAAGCCGCGACTCAAAATCTCAAATGGCAAACGGACAAAATGGGTGGTGTTAGCGGAAGTCGGCGGTGGATTCACACGAGTATGCGTATTGCGAAACGGCGGTGGTGGAAATCGAAGATGGTAATGTGGAAGTTGTAGAGTGGCTGAAATTTGCTGGCACAAAAATTCAGTTCCGTCAGGTTTGGCCGGATGTCCGGTAATTGTCGGATTGCCGGTATCTGTCGGACGTCCGGTAACTGACGATTTTGGCTGCGGGGCGAACTCGTGGATATAAAGGTGGAGAAGAAAATTTGGGGCAAAATTCGAGGAATTTCGTGGATGGAAATGGTGGAGAAAGTGGGGAAAAGCTAGATCCACTTGAAACACAACGAATCCATGGATCAAAATCAACAAAACATCATCAAACCAACAAATCACAAAAAATTTGGGGGCTATTTTTGGTGGGGATTTTCGAATTTAGGACGAAACAAAGCAAAATCAGGCTAGAAAACGAAGGGGAAGGCTCCAAATTCGTGATCAACGTGGCTCATGATACCAAGATGATGTAGGGTGGAACCCTAACGGTGTCGATCTTTCACGATTGGAGCGGATCCCGCGAAGAACACGAAGAACACGAGAGGGAAACTCGAGAGAAACACTCAAATCAACAAGATCCAATCACACATATGCTAGATCCACATACACATAACGAGGTACACGATCCAAAGTCAACACAAGAGGATACAAAGGGTAGTTCTTCCCAATCCGTGAGGAGTTGAGGTCTTGAATCCGAGAGGGATCTTCCCACGATGGGGGTCTTGAATCCACTTGGGGGATCTTCTCCGAGGAGGTCTTGGTCTCCAATGGAGTAGGAGTACAAGTGGATGAGCAAAGCTCTATCTCCAAAATGAGCTATCACGGTGCTAACCCTAAAACGTAGGTAGGGGAAGAGTATATATAGTCTAGGGAGGTAAAGGGGTACATGGGCTTCGGGCCTGAGAGGAGATGGACGACAGGCGTCGGACGTCCGGTACTTAACGGTCGTCTGGTGGCTCAAGAGAGTCCGGACGTCCGGTAGGCATCGGACTTCCGACGATTACGCTCTGTTGGCCGCTGTCGGATTTCCGGACGATGTCGGACGTCCGGTGCGTCGGTCGTCTGGTAGGCTCCGGACTTCCGACGTTTGCGCTCTGTTGGCCGATGTCGGATTTCCGGACGATGGCGGACGTCCGGTCGCTGGAGGGTGTCGGTCGTCGACTGCGTCTTCTGAGTGGCTGATGCTCCAGGCGTCGGACGTCCGACAGGTGCCGGTCGTCCGGTGACTGTAGTTTCCAGCCAGCTCCCCTTCTTGTTTCCCACGCTTGGTGTCCTTGCCATCTTGTCCATTGTTCCGGGCTTCTCCGAGAGGGTCCTCTTGGTACCTAAGCACACATAGTGTTTCGGAATGAGGTAGCATCCATGTCTCGCACGCGTCATATGGAAGTTCTTTAAGGAGTGATGTCACCTCGCTTTCGAGAGCTCTTGCACGTGCTCGAGTCATTGGTCCTCTTGGTGCTTGGGGAGACGTAGGTGGGTCCATGGGGATGACCGTAGGATGCTCCGCATCAATAAGTGTAATGAGTAAGAAGCCATAGCCATGTGAGAGCCATGTAGAAGAAATGTGTGAAGTCCTTGCGCGAGGGGAATGGTTGGAGACACATTCCGGTGAATCCCAAAGCATCGGTGCTCTCAAGAGCTCTTTTCGTCAACTCATGGGATTGTGAGGTTTACTGGGTAATCATGAGTACCAACACACAACAAAGGCAAAGTGAAAATTGCGTGTGCGTGGTATATGTATACATCATCCGTTAGGATGTGCATGTGCTTGTGTTCGTTAGCACAAAATATCCAATGCTCAAATAAGTGTGATGCATGATATAAGAACATGTCATCCATCATGAAAGGTTTGTTATTATGTGTAGCATAATGGATACTAGAAATATGTAGTGCATCATGTGAAATATCGAGAGCATTGTTATTCATGATATGCGGATGGTGCACACAATAATTGGGATCATGCAATGGATGGGATGGAGCAAAATCTCGTAACATGTATGAGGAAACTATTGGGGTCTCCTCATGTGCAATAGCGGAAGCATAATTCAGATAGTATGGACAACATCCAAAACAATGCATTTCCAAATCATGGAGGTCATGGCATGTCATATTAGAATTATTGCGCAAATGATGCAAAGGAAGCATGGCAATATCATCACAAGAAAAGCAAATGCCAATAACCATGGGTTTGTCATCTATGCCATATGAGCAAATGGGAGTAATTTTTATTGCATGTGCATAGTCGCTACGGTGAGATTGCAAAGATGCAATATGGGGAATTTCACGCATAGCATATGACAAGTTTAGCGGGTTGTCGAACATGATGTGACCAATATAATTTTCACATGATATCCTATGAAGTATAGCATCACAACTAGGCAAGTCAACATGCTCATCATCGTATTCATCACAAATAGGTGGCACATCAAAGCATTAAGAAGACATAGCATGTGGTGTGTCCATAAGGTGATCAACATCATGCAAGCAATCAATGGCAAGATAGTCCAGTAGTGGTACAAGCGAATTGGAGCTCCGCTCATGTGATGTAGGTGAGGTGGGAATGACCAACTCATGGCCAACATCATGATGGAACCATGTGGGGGGTGCATCATATACCACCATGGCCATCATCTTGTCCAAGGTGAGGACGAAGTCGTCAAGGATCAGCGCGTCATCGAATATGGGACCTAGCACCAAAGGAGAAGACACAGTAGAGGTAGAGGTTAAGTTGTTAGAATTTGAAATGGCCTCACATGCCCTATCAACTACCTCACTCTCTCTATGTGGTAGTGGCTCACACACTCCCTCGAGGTAGTTGCACTCATTCTCACATATGGTGGAGTCACTCATCTCAGTCAAGTGGTGGGGGTTGTGGCTCTCCTCACATGGGAATTGTGGCAACTCATCATATATGGAGCTAGTGGTGAAGTCACTCTCACTCTCAATATGGTGGCATAAGTCTCTCAACTCATCACCAAACGCCGTCGTGGTCGAAGTGAAAATCTCATGCTCAACCAACTCGTCACCGTCGCCGTGGATTAAAGCCGAAGATGGCACATCATCACTCTTGCCTCCAAAGATGGAAGCGTCATCCTTGCTCGCCACCTTGTCGCTCGCCTCCAAAGCATGTTCCTTGAGTGGCTCCGTAGTTGTGGTCGTCGCCGCACCGTCTTCAAAAAGAGTCGTGGTAGACTCGGCATCGTCAATGCCACAAAGAGGTATGGTGGTGAAGTCGAACTTGGGAGTGTCGTCTTGGAGCTCGTTGGACTTGGACATCTTGGTGGTACCATCCTTGTGGAGCTTGGTCGTCGCGAAGTGTGCTTGGGGTGGAGAAGCCTTGGCCTTGAGTTCTTGAACCGCCTTGAGAGCACCAACGTAGATGTCGTCGAGAGACTCGTAGTTGTTGTGGAAGATAGTCTTGGCGACGTCGTTATTCAATCCCATCATGAAGTGGTACTTCATCCAAATGGGGTCGTCCACACCTGCTCGTCGCAAGGCTTTCTTCATCTTCATGAAGTACTTATCGAGAGACATGGATCCTTGTATGGTGTTCTCCAAGTGGCGGTGAAGATGTTCCGTGTATGTAGAAGGCACAAACTCTCGCCGCAACGCTTTCTTCAACTTGGACCAACTCATGTCGAAGCTCGTCGAAGATGTGTGAAGCCACCATGTCGATGCATCGTCGTGGAACTTTCTTGTGGCGCACTTCACTTGATCTTCGGAAGGGACTTGAAGTAGCTTGAGGTAGTAGTCCATCTTGCGCTCCCAATCGAGATACTCCTCGGGGTCTTGACTCCCAAAGAAACGAATCGCGTGGTCGATGTTGAGGTCGTAGTAGCTCGTGGAAGTCGCGGACTTGAGCTTGGGGAGCTTCGCTTGAAGTGCTTGTTGGCGAAGATGCCGCATATCCAAAGGCGAAGATGCCTTGAAGTCGCTTGGCGAAGATGCCAAGGTTGGTGATGAGGTCATCCAGCGGTGGTTGGTGTCGAACTCGTGACCTTCAAGCGTGTTCATCGTTGGACGCCTTGATGTTGGCATCGTTATGTCTTCATGTCGTTGAAGGTGTCAATGCCGAGGTGATCTTGCCGGAGATGGTAGCTCGGGAGCATGTGCACTTGAGCGTCTTCTCGAAGATGAGGAAGACCTCTTGCGGTTCTTGATGAGGACCTTGAGCTCCTCCATTTGAGCATCCAACTTGGCGTCGATGATGTTCTTCATGGCATCAAACTCGTCGTTGTGGTCGTAGACCGAAGAAGATGATGTGCTTTGCCTATCCATCAAAAGACTCGAGCAAAGGTGAGTGGGAAATGAGATAAACAATACCAAAATACCGTTTCCCAAAGTTGAGGATGTATCCCGTTTCACTCAATGAGGAATGAAAGAATAGGGGAATTGGTACCGGACTTGTTCACTCACACCTACAATGTAAAGCTTATCGAGTGGCTTGGTTAGGACAAGTGGCACAAAATTCAAGCAATTGTTAGTCAAGATATCGAAAATGTTGAGAAAGATTCACAAAATTGCAATGCAAAGCAAATAGATCAATAGCTATGGTGGCACAAGGAACACTCACACGGATAGATAAATGGGATCCGCGCAACCAAGGAATGAGCACAAAATGTGAGAGACCCGGGAAAATTTCGTGTTGCACGGATACTAGAAGAGACAATAGCTCGATTGCTCAAATGGGCTAGATATGCGCTTGTGCACCAACCTAAAAGAGTAAACGCGTCGTCTTCAATCCCAAGTATGCTATGTATGTATGATCCAAGTGTATGAACTATGCAAAATGGCTCAATGCTATTGCTATTGCTTATAAGCTCTTTTGTATCTCTTCTTTTGCTTAAAAGCTTTTTCTCTTTTTGCTCTTTTTTTTCTATGCTTGATGCTCGAACCAAGATATGAGACAAGTATGATGTATATGCACGGGAGAGACTTATGGCACAATGTAGATAGCAAGATGATGAGGATATATTCACGAAATATGATGATTCTACTTGCTTAAGCTGGAAAGAAATATTGAGCCTCGTTGACAAATATCACAAGGTGAATTCATTCCTAGTTGAACATGTTACTTTGATTTGGAAGAATTTTATACTACCTAAATCATGGACTTTTTGTATCACTAGGATTGAATTAATGGCGAGCCGGGTGCATGGTGATGAGGACATCTATACTATGACTCCATCTCTACCTCATGAACAACCTGTTGCTACAAAGAAGATGTCCAATGATGAAATCAGGATTGGACCCATTACAAGAGCTCGTGCTAAACTACTAGAACAATAGGTACATTGGAGAGGAAGGCATAGCACAAGGGAGCAAGGAGGAGAGCAAGGAGGCAGTGCAGCAGCTCAACGAGAGGACCCTGCAGTTTCCAGGGCGGTAGTACCGGCCCACACCAGCGGTAGTACCGCTTAAAGCGGTAGTACCGCCCCGTGCTACCGTACTCAGTACCGCTTAGCAAAATATTTCTGGCATCCAAGCGACCTAACCGGTACTAGAGCGGTACTTAAGCGGTAGTACCGCTTGGAGCGGTAGTACCGCATGCTATAAGCGGTACTACCGTGCTGCCTGCGCGCAGGCTTTTGGGCTGACGGGCCGTGTACCCCTTCCAACTATCTTAGGATATAAATACCCTTCCTTAGGGTTAGTTAGAGGAGACCACGTTTTGATTAAACCTCTTTTCAGATTGAATTGCTTTAAGCATTCCTCTGTAATCAATATTCCTCTTTGATTCGATCAGGAGTATTCTACCTTCACCACTTTGTTGCGATCTGGTGTTTATCCTACTGCAAGATTCAAGTGTCTTCTGCTGTTCCATTGGGAATTGGTAGATTGCAAACCGCTTCGTGGTCGGCGGCTACGTGCGCAAGTGTGTGAAGTTGCGAATATCGAATAGGGTTGAGAACTGTTGCATTGGCAACGGGGGAACAGCCAGAGATTCGTCAGCGTCCCACAAGTTATCATCCACCTACATCGAGCTCAACGAGAAGATCGGGACACCCCTTATCATCTTGGTATCAGATATCCAGTGTTTACTTGGTGAGCATCCACCAATCCCTTAGATTAGTGTTGTTTTCCTCCTATCCAGAAAAAGCCTCACAAAAATATTAGGGTTCTTCATAGTTTGCCATAGCCTAGATTGCATCGTAGATTGGTTTTAGTTGCTGGTCGTTGGGTTCATCCTTGTGATCCGATCTAATTCCATTGGAGTTTAGCTTTCCAGATTTGTTTCCAAGTAGTTAAAAAAAACCGCGTTACTGTCCACGTGACAGTTGAAAAAAAAAAAGAAAGAAAGAGAAGAATAGAGGGCAGTTCCTTGTTATTATCTTTCGCAGTTGTGGAGCTGCGTACCGTGCGAGAGTTGCCTTGCCAAGTTTCTCTCCACCGTTTGTGTTTTCCTTGGGTGTGACTCACACGATCAGCACTAGGCTTTATCTTCGGTGTTGTTAGGTATCCCAACCAAGCTCCACTATATACCCTGGTTTGTCGTGTGATAGTTCTTCCCTCGGTATTCGCTTCCTCACATCCGTGCAAGTTCTGCCTATCCAAGTTGGTAAGCGATTCTAATTCACTTTGGAACGGTAAGATACCTTGTTTCTTTCAGTTTTGAGTGATTTGAGTGTTTTCCCCCTATACATACTTGTTGTTCACTAATCATGGCAAAAGGTGCTGAGGATAATTTGGAGTCTCGAAGATATGACTTCCTCCGCAACAAATCTTGCAGTGCCACCTTTTGGGAGGAAGAACGTGGTAACTTTGATGGAGATGGGCTATTTCACCATGATGTGGTGATTGGAGAGCGACGTGCTGCAGCCACCATTGACGGATCATCAACTCTTAATTTGATCAGCATTGAGGTTGTAGAGAAGTTGCAGCTACCTACTTGTGCTCGTACAGTGCCATACCTCCTGCACTCATCGTATGGCACATTGCTGATTTCACACACCGCTGATATTCCTATTACTATCGGAGTGCATACCGAGGTTGTGCGATGTGATGTATCTCCTATGCCATTTGATTTTTGTCATGTTTTGTTGGGAGATCGCTGGTGCAGAAAGTTTCAAGTTCAACCTTGCCATCAAGTCAACAAAATTTCTTTCAAGTGGAACATGAAGCGGCGTGCTTTGCTGCGTGCTCCAGCCGACAAATTTCATGAGTATCATCTTGTTCGCATGGAGAGGACAAAAGAATTTTGTTTGTCTGCTAACTACAAGGTTATCATGGATGGTGACATTTCAGTTATATGTCATTTTAACCACGATGTGTATCACAACCCATGTGAGAATGAGAGCCACATAGCCAAATTGAGTGTGAGTGTTATCAAAAGTGAGTTATGTGATTCCACTAAACGTGAGGATGAGAGCATCCATTCTGAGAGTATGAGAGAGACAGACAACATGAGTGTAGTAGATGATAGGACATGTGAGGACATTTCTACTAATGTAATCATCTCTATTTCTACTGTTGTTTCTTCTGATTTGCAGGTTGCTTTTGAAGAAAGGGAGCTTGATGCGCAACCACCTGCATCATTTGAAGCGGTGTCGATGGTACCTTCTTCTACATTGGAGGACGTTCCTGAACATAGTGTTGTTTTCAACCTACAAGCAGTCACAACGACATATTGTGAGTCTAATCCTTTGCTGGTAAATTCTTGTGATTTGATTTACACTCATGTTACAACACCATGCGATAAATTGCAAATTTTGGATTTTGATCATGTGTTACTACTTACACATAAAGAAGTTCTCGCAAGAATACCACCTACTGATATTATGTATTCCATCATGCTAAATTAACCTATTAGTTTGAGTTGTGCTATAAATAAGATTTCTGAAATTTTACATCTGAATTATAGCACATATGCCTATAGTTTCACATTTAATTTAATTGGTGAATATAGCATGACTGGTAATTTTCTAGTGGATCACATATGCATTACCTGTGATAGGATTGCTGATTTGAAACTTGCTGTTTTGAGTCCTATATGCTATGTGACAAAGTCGTTTTGCTTTGGGACAGTAGCTAATTTTCATGAGAATATGAAATATCCTTTTGGTCGAGTTGATTTATTGCGGCCAAAAAAAAATTCAGCTATGTCGAATTGTGCTGATCTTGCTAAAATAGAATCTGATCCATTGTGTTCGTCACAACACCTGTTGCATTTATATGCTATTGCTATAGACTTCACTTATATTTGCAAACTGAGTTGCATCTTACACGCTGCGAGTAATGATGATGATCATACATATGTTTGTTCTACATATCAGAGTGGCGCAGTTGAAGCATGGTATCCAATATCTATACCTTTGAACATTTTCGATTGGTTTGACCTTGGTTATAGCCAATTTGGCCATCGATCTTCTGTGAGGACATTAGATTTAATACTGAACTACATGTTTGTTACTCATTCTGATCATGACTATATGAACTTCACTTATACTTGCAATTATGATTGCCAATTCCTGAGATATTATGTGTTCCCGTATGGACATTTTGTCTTGTATACTTGCAATTTAAGTTGCATATTGCATATTGGGAATCTTTTTCATGACAACAAAAATGATACAGCATGTTATATATACATATATTACGCGTACACGTTGTTCTTTTTGTTTCTGCCATTTTCAGCTTGCTCAAAGCCGCGGACGGCTTTTCTTGAAGAAAGGGAGGATGATGAGGATATATTCACGAAATATGATGATTCTACTTGCTTAAGCTGGAAAGAAATATTGAGCCTCGTTGACAAATATCACAAGGTGAATTCATTCCTAGTTGAACATGTTACTTTGATTTGGAAGAATTTTATACTACCTAAATCATGGACTTTTTGTATCACTAGGATTGAATTAATGGCGAGCCGGGTGCATGGTGATGAGGACATCTATACTATGACTCCATCTCTACCTCATGAACAACCTGTTGCTACAAAGAAGATGTCCAATGATGAAATCAGGATTGGACCCATTACAAGAGCTCGTGCTAAACTACTAGAACAACAGGTACATTGGAGAGGAAGGCATAGCACAAGGGAGCAAGGAGGAGAGCAAGGAGGCAGTGCAGCAGCTCAACGAGAGGACCCTGCAGTTTCCAGGGCGGTAGTACCGGCCCACACCAGCGGTAGTACCGCTTAAAGCGGTAGTACCGCCCCGTGCTACCGTACTCAGTACCGCTTAGCAAAATATTTCTGGCATCCAAGCGACCTAACCGGTACTAGAGCGGTACTTAAGCGGTAGTACCGCTTGGAGCGGTAGTACCGCATGCTATAAGCGGTACTACCGTGCTGCCTGCGCGCAGGCTTTTGGGCTGACGGGCCGTGTACCCCTTCCAACTATCTTAGGATATAAATACCCTTCCTTAGGGTTAGTTAGAGGAGACCACATTTTGATTAAACCTCTTTTCAGATTGAATTGCTTTAAGCATTCCTCTGTAATCAATATTCCTCTTTGATTCGATCAGGAGTATTCTACCTTCACCACTTTGTTGCGATCTGGTGTTTATCCTACTGCAAGATTCAAGTGTCTTCTGCTGTTCCATTGGGAATTGGTAGATTGCAAACCGCTTCGTGGTCGGCGGCTACGTGCGCAAGTGTGTGAAGTTGCGAATATCGAATAGGGTTGAGAACTGTCGCATTGGCAACGGGGGAACAGCCAGAGATTCGTCAGCGTCCCACAAGTTATCATCCACCTACATCGAGCTCAACGAGAAGATCGAGACACCCCTTATCACAAGATGTTTGCACACTAAAAGTAGCTATGCGGAATAATAGTAACACTACGGTGCACAAGTAACGTGGCCCGGCAATTCTCAACTCGCTAGTCTCAATGGGTAAGATACGCAATAGGCTCGAAGCGATCAATGCAATGGCAAGGTAATAGACAATGATGTCGTCGAGGTTACCGTCCTTGCTTACGGTTGGGGTGCCAAAAGGCAAAGTGGCCGATGTCGATATCGAGGCCGAGGCAATGATGAGTGGCGGTGTTGTCGATGTAGAACCGTCCCTAATTAGCCGAAACACCTTAGGAAACGGAAACCGCAACTCAAAATCTCAATCAAAATTGGGTTAGGGTGGCGGAAGTGTATGGTGGAAAAACTATGCGAAAATTATGGTGGAGGCCTAGGCAAACTTGCCAAAATTCCAAAAATATGATGGAGTCAAATGATTATGAATCTATTTATGTGGGATGGAGGGTGTCAATATATACAAAACGAGCTAAAGAACGTCAAAATCGGACTCCGGATGAATTAGTTATGGACAAAACGGTGAAACACGGGAGGCTGAAATCCCAGGGGTCGGACATCCGGGGGTTAGGCCGGAAATCCGGGACCTGATGTCTAGAGACGCCCGAAATTTGAGCTCCAGGAGCCGGATGTCCGGCTGGATGGCCCGGATGTCCGGCCCGACAGATCCAGATCGAGATTCGGGGCTCGGGAACTCAATTTGGGCGGAAATTTCGAGCTCGGGGGTCAAAATTGATGGGGGGAAAGAAAAATTGGGGTGGATTTCCTGGTGGGAAAGCTAGATCTACTTGCTAAACACGAACTCCATGGATCAAAATCAACAAAATCTCACAAGAACCAACAAATCACAAAATTTTTGGTGAGGCTATTTTTTGGTGGGGATTTTCGAATTGGGACAAAAACACACAAAATTAGGCTAGAAAACGAAGGGGTGGACTCCAAATTCGTGAGAAACGTGGCTCTTGATACCAATATGATACGGGGCACGCCCGTGTGCGTCAATCTTTCGCGAATTGGAGGTGCATTTGTGAATGAACACGAAGAACACGAGGGGGAAATCACGAGAGAAACAATCAAAACAAGTCCAATCACATATCCACTATGCCCACATCCACACAAGATCCACAAGGGTACAAGATCAACAAAGGGAAAGAGGATACATAGTAGAGTTCATCCCAAATCCCACAGGAGATGAGGCCTTGAATCCACTAGGGATCTTCCCTAGATAGGGGCCGTGACATCCATAAGATCTTCTAACACGTGGAGGTCGCAATCTCCTATGAGAAGTATATGGAAGGAGCAATGCTCAACTAATTTATGAGCTAAACCATTGCTAACCCTAAAATGGAGGAGGGGTGGAGTATATATAGTGCTAGCCCACGAAGGGGTAAGTGAGAGGGATACATGGGCCTCCTGCCCGCGTCTGCCCGCACAGGGGCCGGATGTCCGAGGCTTCAAGTGTAGGCCGGATGTCCGGGTCGTGGGGCCGGATGTCCGGGGCTCGGGCGCCGGTTTCTGTGGCTCTCTGGATAAATATGCGCCGGATTTCCGAGAGCTGGGGCCGGATGTCCGGGTCTTGAGGGGTCGCCGGATGTCCGGGGCGCGGGCCGGATGTCCGGCGCCTGTAGCTTCCAGCAGCTTTGGCCTTGGCGCCAGAGAGATCTCCAGGGGCCGGATGTCCGGGGTATGGGCCGGATGTTCGTGGCCTGGGAGGTTGCTTGGCCTTGTTCCGTCGTTGCTTCCATGCTTCCCTCGCGGATGGTGTAGTTGTTCCTCGGCACTTGCACTGCTCCTCGTCATCCGTGAAGCTCCTACAATACCTATGTATGCACACGAGGGGAGTGTCAAGTAGGATACCATCCTCGAAGGGGTCAAGTGAACACGTGTAAAGGAGATGATTCACCTTTATGTATGTAAAGTAGTTGTGGCACGTGTCACTTGCCAAACGAATTCTTGTCATGGTGATGTCCGTAGGATGCTCCGCATCAAATGGGAGTTTCAAATAAATATTATATTTGCCTCCCATAATTTTGCTAAACATAAGAAAGTTAAGGTCGCAGTTGGTTCTTTCACTGGTTATGCTTCAGTTTGGTGGAGTGAATATTGTCGGTTACACCATGATATTATACCTACTACTTGGGATGATTTGAAACTTTCCATGAGACACACATTCGTTCCTGCTTATTATACTCGTGACATGGTTACAAAGTTACAACATTTAAAATAAGGTAGTGACACCGTAACAAAATATTATGATGATTTACAAACGACCTTGTTGCATTCCTCATTAGAAGAAAGTGAAGAAGATTTTATGGATAGATTTTGGGGAGGATTAAACCGTAATATTCTGGAGATACTAATTCATGAAAAGTGTTAACCTATGGATCGTTTTATTCGTCTTGCTTGCAAAGCTGAACAGGAAATAAAACAACATGTTGCCCACAAGGAGAACGAGCGCAAGGTGCACTTTCCAAGAGTTGATACGGTTGTTCCTTCAACTACTAGGCATACTATGCCAACCACATCAATTGTTGTGAGGGTTACATCACCTTCACCATGTGACACGTCACCACCGAGAGTGCCTACATAATCTGAGTTGATCATAAGAGGTAATGACAAAGGTACTGATCTTCCACCTCTAGAGGAGTATGACGAATGCCTTGTCAATTCCAATGTACCATGTGATGAGCTACCCATTACTTTGATCACACCACCTATTTTAGAGGACTATGTTCATGATTTGACTTTGCCATGTGATCATATCTCAACAATTTTGAGTGCACCCACTGAATTAACTGTTGATGAGAAAGACCCATGTGAATCAGGGCATAAATCAAATTTGGATCAAATATGTTTGAAAATAAGTGTGCCAATGTTTAATTATTTTGATATGACCTCCAATCTTGGTGATGATTCTATGTCAAATAACAAGTTGCATGTTTCCTTATTTAAGCATGTTGTAGCATGTAAATTTGAAAAAATTCAAGTTTATTCATCAATGTTGGGATGGTTTAATGATGAGCATTGCCAAACTTTTGATATGAATAAGAGCTTCACTTGTATGTGCAAACTAAGTTGCAATAATTTCATGCCTTTGACTTCTTGGAATAATACTTTGGATTTATATTTCATAACATACGAAAGTTACTCACATATACATGTGTCATATGAGCAAAAACCAAGAAAAGTAAAAATTGATGACATATACATATACAACATGTACACCTTGTCTCTTTTCTTAGCCACATTTCGGACTAAGCAACGCCGAGGACGGCATATGAATAAGAGCTTCACTTGTATGGTCAATAACCTCTTGGAGATTGGTTTAGCGATTGCTAAGGCGCAACGTCGTGCACGTTTGTAGTCGGATCGTCAAAGTCGTCTCCACCAAATTTGCATAATTCTTATAAGAAATGACCTCACAAATATGCACGTATGCAATATTTTTGGTCGTATCCAAGGTAGTCATGTCCTCATCAATGTGTCACAAATGCATTGCAAGGGCATAGAAATGAGCATATCATGCAAAGTGAACATGGCAATATGGGTATAATAAGTGTAACGAGTAAGAAGCCATGGCCATGTGAGAGCCATGCAGAAGAAATGTGTGAAGTCCTTGCTCGAGGGGAATGGTTGGAGACACATTCCGGTGAATCCCAAAGCATCGTCGCTCTCAAGAGCTCGTTTTGTCAACTCATGGGATTGTGAGGTTGACGAGTAATCATGAGTACCTACACACAACAAAGGCAAAGGGAAAATTGTGTGCGCGTAGTATATGTATACATCATCCGTTAGGATGTGCATGTGCTGGTGTTCGTTAGCACAAAATATCCAATGCTCAAATAAATGAGATGCATGATATAAGAACATGTCATCCATCATGAAAGGTTTGTTTTTATGTATAGCATAATGGAGACTAGAAATATGTAGTGCATCATGTGAATCATCGGGAGCATTGTTATTCATGATATGCGGATGGTGCACACAATAATTGGGCTCATGCAATGGATGGGATGGAGCAAAATCTCCTAACATGTATGAGGAAACTATTGGGGTCTCCTCAAGTGCAATAGCGGAAACATAATATGGAGAATATTGGCAACATCCAAAACAATGCACATCCAAAGCATGGTGGTCATGGCATGGCAATAGTGAACAATTGCGCAAATGGTGCAAAGGAAGCATGGCAATATCATCACAAGAAAAGCAAATGCCAATAACCATGGGTTTGTCATCTATGCCATATGAGCATATGGGATTAATTTTTATGGGATAGGCATAGTCGCTACGGTGAGATTGTAAAGATACAATATGGGTGATCTCATGCATAGCATATGACAAATTAAGCGGATTGTCAAACATGAAGTGACCAATAGAGTTCTCACAAGGTATCCTACGCAACATGGCATCATAACTAATAGACTCCACATGAGAATTGTCAAACTCATCATAAATGGGCAATTCATCACATGAAGAAGTCGCACAATCATGAAGCTTGGAAATAGGGTGATCATCAACATGCAAGCAATCAAAGTCCACTAGTGGGACAAGAGCATCACCTTCACCTATGTTACCTTTGTCATTCCACACATGTGGTGTAGGTGAGGTGGCGTAGACCAACTCGTGGTCGTCGTCATCGTGATGGAACCATGTGGGGGGTGCTTCATATACCACCATGGCCATCGTCTTGTCCAACGTGAGGACGAAGTCGGCAAGGGTCAGCGCATCATCGAATATGGGACCTAGAACCAAAGGAGAAGACACAATAGAGAAAGAGGTTAAGTTGTTAGAAATCGAAATGGCCTCACATGCCCTATCAACTACCTCACTCGCTCTATGTGGTGGTGGCTCACTCACTCCCTGATGCGGAGCATCCCATGTACATCCCCATGGACCCATCATCAACACCTCAAGCTCCAAGTGGTCCCATGACGAGAGCCCGCGCACGTGCCTTAGAATCTGAGGTGACATCTCTCCTTTGTGAATTCCCATGTGATACTCTTGGAACGTGGATCCTACCTCAAGAAGAGACCCTTTGTGTGCTCAGGTACCAAGAGGAAGGAAGGAAGCAAGAGGAACACCAAGAACAAGGAGAGGGAATTGCAACAGCCCAGGAATTGAGGTACAACCGGTCCACCACCGGTCAACCACCGCTCAACCGGTACAACCGGTCCACTACCGCCCAACCACCGCTCCGATCGGGCCAAGTTTCTGTTTTGAAGCAGTTCAAGGCCGGTACTACCCCGGTTGTTCCGCTTAATGCCTCAATACCGGTACAACCAGTCCCAGCTCCGGTACAACCGCCCCGACTGTGCGAGACCGATTGAGTTACGGCTCATGTACCCCCCACTTATCCCCTAGACTATATATTCCCTTCTTCTACCTCCGTGTTAGGGTTAGCTTGTGTTTAGCAAATACTCTTTGTTGAGCCTAGCTCCATTACTTCCTCCTCTTGTGGAGTTGCCCTCCACCGGAGAAGATCCAAGTGATGCCAAGGCCCCTCTAGAGGGAAGATCTCACGAGATTCAAGGCCTCCTCCCCCGAAGTGAGGAAGAACTACCGGTTACTTGTATCCGTCCGTTGTTTGTGGATCTAATTACCTCGTGTGTTTGCTTGTTCTTAGTGGATGTGTGATCGAAGTTTGTCCATGAGTTTGCATTTTCTCTCGTGATTCTCCCTTTTCCCCCTCCAAGTGTGAAAAGATCTACGCACACGGGCGTGCCCCATATCATATTGGTATCATGAGCCACGTTGATTCACATCTTGGAGTCTTCCCCTCCATTTTCTAGCCAATTTTTGCTTTGATTTGACCTAATTTCGAAAATCCCCACAAAAATAGACATACCAAAAATTTCTTGGATTTGTTGGATTTGAGGAGATTTTGTTGATTGTGATCCGTGGATCTCGTTGTGGACAAGTGGATCTAGCTTTGCCCTATCTTTCACATCATTTTCTTCCGCAAAATCGCCCGAATTTTTCTTCTATTCCGCGGATTCGGACCTGCAGTTCCGCCCAGGAGCGGTACAACCGCCCGTTCATGCGGTACAACCGCTAATTCCCCAGGTCGCTCCAGGAGCGGTACAACCGCCCATCCCAAGCGGTACAACCGCCCCTCCCAGTTCCTGACTTCAGCTGATTCTTGTTTTGACCATAACTTCCACTCCCGAACTCCGATTTGAGTGTTCTTTGGCTCGTTTTGAAGCTATCGACGTGCCCGAGATCCCCATCTTGGTTTTACGACCATTTGACTTCATCAAATTTTTCTTTGAGATTTTGAGTTGCGGTTTCCGTTTCCTAAGGTGTTTCGGCTACTTAGGAACGGTTCTTCATCGACAACGCCGCTGCTCATCATCGCCCCGATTCGTCGCCTACCACATCTTCATTGACACCAACCGTAAGCAAGGACGGTAACCGCGACGACACTCTTGACATATACCCTTGCCATTGCATTGTTAACCCGATCCTATTTGCGTTACTTACCTATCGAGACTAGCCATTGAGTATTGTCGGGCTACGCTACTTGTGCACTTTAGTGATACATACTCCGCATAGCTACAAATAGCGTGCATTTATCATCGTATCTTGTTTTGTGTTACAATAGTACCCGCATACATCATTGCTATATTAGTGAGCACGTCCCGCATAGTGATCATTCCTAATATCATCCTCCAAAGGAGAAGCAAAGCAAAGCTTTTAAGCAAAAGCAAAAGAGCAATAGCATCGCAAGTTGCATATCATATTCGATCATTTGAGCGAGAGATTTTGTGCCAACCACATAAATAGCAAAAGTTGGGTATAGGAAGACGTCTAGTTTTGCTTCGCATAGGTGTGCACAAGTCCGTATCGCGCCCATTCGTGCAATCGTGCTAGCGTCTCTCCACTATTGTGCACCTTGAGCTTACCGTGGATTCCACATTTTGCGCTCATTTTTCGGTGTTACAATACCACTTTCCTATACGTGTGTGTTTCCGTGCTTACTCATTGCTAGACATCTACCTCGTCTCATTTATGAATTTGCGAATCTATTTCAACTTGATTGAATCTTATCCTCGAATTGCTTGAATTTTTGTGCCACCATCCTAACCAAGCTACTCCATAAGCATTATTCGTGTAGGTGTGAGAAGGACATTCTTCGGTACCAATTCTACTACTTTCATGCTTGCACATTGAGTGAACTTGATCCACTCTCAACTTTTGGAACGGTAATTGGTATTGTCTTCTCACTCTTCCACTTACATCTTGTTGAGTGCTATGGATAGGAACATCATGTCGAACCCGACATTCGAGGAGAACGACGATGACGCGACCACCCACGTCACGAAGTTGCACTTCTTCGGCGCAAACAAGGCAATTACTCAAGCGCAACATGCCTTGAACGACCGCATCGACAACCTCGCCACCGACTTGCGCGAATCCGAGGCGCGCACACGGGACTACCTCGACACCAAGCTATCAAGCCAAATGGAGGAACTTCGGTCCTTGATGGTCAACCGCGCTCCATCTACTTCGACTACGTCAAGACGGCGCTCAAGCCGACACTCATCGGAGTACTCTTCTGACGCAAGCCCCCGGCGAGCACGTGTTCATCACCAAGACGAACACTCCGGCCCGAGTTCTCCACAAGGTCGTCACCGTCAAGACAATCCATTCCATGGCAATGGACTTCAAGATCGCGCCCGCGCTCGAGAACGTCGCCGCCAACAAGAGCAAGATGCGTGGGAGCAAGAACAACGACGCCGAGAAGAACAACATCGTCGTCATGGACGAGCGCTTGAGGCACATCGCGCTTTGCAAGAAGCTACTCGTGCCTTGGAGGAGCGCAACCGCCAAGCTCATCACGAGCAAGAAGCACTTCACCAAGCACAACAAGAAGAACTTCGCCGACAATGACAAGAAGCCAATCGCCAAGAGGAGCATCAAGAAAGGCGCAACCGAGTGCGTCCACCGCGTCGCCGCTCTCAAGATCATCGTGTTGAACCCGACCATGAAGATGAGCAAGGACAAGATCAACATCAACACGCTCAAGGCAATGACAATGAAGATCCACCTCCAAGACAAGGATTTCGGCATCACAACCACAATGATGAACAACGCTTCGGCAAGCTCAAGTTCACAATGCCAAAGTTTTCCGGAAGCAATGATCCTGAAGACTACTTGTCATGGGCCCTCAAGGTTGACAAGATCTTTCGCCTCCACAACTATGATGAAGAGAAGAAGATAGCCATGGCTTCCCTTGAGTTCCATGACTATGTCCTTATTTGGTGGGAACAAGTGATTGAGCGAAGAAGGGAGAGAGGTGAACCTCCTATCACCACTTGGGCCCAAATGAAGGATCTCATGCGAGCTCGTTTTGTGCCTACACATTACAACCGGGACCTCTTCAAGAAGCTACAACAACTCAAGCAAGGCACCAAGTCCGTAGAAGAGTACTATCAAGAGATGGAGATTGCTATGATCCGAGCAAATGTCAAGGAAGATGATGAGCAAACAATGGCACGTTTCTTGAATGGCCTCAACTACCAAGTCAAGAAGATAGCCGACTTCCAACCTTACTCCAACCTACTTGAGCTCGTGCATCAAGCAACCAAGGCGGAACGGCAAGTGCAAGATGACTACAAGTACTCCAAGTTCTCATCCAAGACCTACGGCTCAAGTGCTCAAGCTACTACAACAACGACAACTTCGACTACGAAATCTCCAACACCTACCGGCGACAAGTCAAGCTACAAGGACAAGACGACTTCGTCAAGCCGACCAACCTCAAGCACCTACAAGCCAAGGGCTTCATCCTCTACACAAACACCGGATGCTACCGCCAAGACAAGCAATATCAAGTGTTTCACGTGCCAAGGGCGAGGCCACAAGACCTTCGAATGCCCAACAAAACGCAACATGATCCTCCTCGACGATGGCACCTATGACTCTATGAGCGACGACGAGATGCAAGCTTTGGAACAAGTGGCCATCCACCGCCAAGTGAATGAAGATGAAGATTCGCAAATCTTTTGCGACAACGATTCGAGCCCCGCTCTCGTTGTCTCCAAAGTTTTGCACTCCAACAACAAGAAGACGAGGACCAACGTTGCCACATCTTCCACACCAAGGCGGGCATCCAAGGCAAGTCCGTCAAGGTCATCATCGACGGAGGGAGTTGTCACAACTTGGCAAGTGAAGACCTTTGTTCCAAGCTACAATTGGTCAAGAAAAAGCACCCTCGTCCCTACAAGGTCCAATGGCTTAGTGATTCCGGAACCCTCCAAGTTGACCACACCGTGGAAGTTTCTTTCAAGATAGGCGCATATGAAGACACTTTGGAGTGTGATGTGGTTCCAATGTCCGTTTGCCACCTCCTACTTGGTAGACCTTGGCAATTCGACCGTGGCGTGACACACAATGGCCGAACAAATCAATATAGCTTCAAGATGAAGGGCAAGCAATATGTGCTCCGCCCAATGACCCCAAGTCAAGTCATCTCCGACAAGCAAGATACATCCCATCGTGGAGCTAGAAGTGAGAGAGTGATCCACCTCAAAGAGAGTGAGTGCCACAAGCCAAAAATGAGCGACTCCACGATGAGGGACATGAGAGATATAGTTCTTTTAGCCAGCAAAAGAGATTAAAGGGATGTGAGTGAGAGCCCATCGACCGTTCTTCACTATGTACTTGTGTGCAAAGATGACGTCGTTCGGACTAACCCTTCACTACATCTTCCTCTTGTGTTATCTAAGTTGTTGCAGGAATTCAAGGATGTGTTCCCCGATGAGCTACCTCCGGGACTACCGCCAAAACGAGGGATTGAACACCGCATCGACCTCATCCCCGGAGCACCGCTTCCTAACAAGGCTCCCTACCGCGTCAACCCCGACGAAACAAAGGAAATACAAAGGCAAGTGCAAAAACTCCTAGATAAAGGGCATGTACGTGAGAGTTTGAGTTCTTGTGCGGTTCCGGTAATTCTAGTGCCTAAGCATGATGGTACTATGCGCATGTGTTCCGATTGCCGTCCTATCAATGCTATCACCATTCGATACCGTCACCCCATTCCTCGCTTATATGATATGCTTGATGAACTTAGTGGTGCCACTATATTTTCAAAAATTGACTTAAAAAGTGGTTACTACCAAATCTGCATACAAGAGGGTGACGAGTGGAAAACTGCTTTTAAGACAAAATTTGGTCTCTATGAATGGTTGGTAATGCCCATGGGCTTATCCGAAGCACCGGGTACTTTTATGCGTGTTATGCATTATGTGTTGCGACCACTCATTGGCTATTGTGTTGTGGTCTGTTTTAATGATATTCTTGTCTTTAACAAGTCTCTTGAGGAGCATGCTACACATGTTCGTGATGTTTTGCAAATCCTTAGGAAAGAGCAACTCTATGCAAACATGGAGAAATGCACATTTGGTGTTGAGAAAGTAGTTTTCTTGGGATTTGTAGTACCTTCTAAGGGCGTTCATGTAGATGAAACTAAGATTGATGCTATTAAAACTTGGCCAACACCAACCAACTTGCAACAAGTGCGTAGCTTCCTAGGACTAGCCGGTTTCTATCGCCGTTTTGTCAAGGACTTTAGCACTATTGCATCACCTCTCCATGCTTTGAGCAAGAAAAATGCACCATTTATTTGGGGCCTTTCACAAGACACCGCTTTCCATGAACTTAAAAATTTGCTCACTCATGCACCTTTGCTTGCTCTGCCCAACTTTGATAAAACATTTGAAGTGCATTGTGATGCTAGTGGTAGTGGAATAGGTGGTGGCTTATGCAAGAGAAGCATGCTATCGCGTACTTTAGCGAGAAACTATCCGGCGCTCAACTTAACTACCCCATCTATGACAAAGAATTGTATGCTTTGGTGAGAGTTTTGCATGTGTGGGAACATTATTTGCGCCCTCATGAGTTTGTTATCCATACCGACCATGAAACGCTTAAGTACTTAAAGGGTCAAACTAAGTTGAACAAACGGCATGCTAAATGGAGTGAATTTATTGAGTCCTTCCCTTATGTCATCAAATACATTAAGGGTAAGGAAAACGTTGTGGCGGATGCTCTTTCCCGCAAATGCATGCTAGTTACTCAACTTGAATTGAATGTTGTTGGTTTTGAGCACATCAAAGACTTGTATGCGCATGATGCCTATTTTGCTAATCCTTACGCCAAGTGCCAAGTGAAAACTTGTTGGGAGAAATATTATATGAAAGATGGATATCTTATGCGTGCTAACAAATTGTGTATACCCGAGTCTTCTCTTCGTTTGTTGCTTTTGCAAGAGGCTCACGGTGGAGGACTTATGGGTCACTTTGGACGCGACAAGACGTATGCCACACTATCCAACAAGTATTTTTGGCCCAAGATGTTTCGTGATGTTGCACGCTTCACCAACCGATGCTCGACATGCCGCAAAGCTAAGTCCAAAGCTCAATCCCATGGTCTTTATATGCCTCTACCTATAACTTTCCAACCTTGGGAAGACATTAGTATGGATTTTGTGCTTGGCTTGCCACGAACTAAAAATGGCCATGACTCCGTTTTTGTAGTTGTGGATCGCTTTTCCAAGATGGCTCATTTCATTCCATGTCACAAGATAGACGATGCTTCACATATTGCAAATTTGTTTTGTAGGGACATATTGCGACTACATGGCATTCCAAAGACCATTGTCTCGGATCGCGACGTCAAATTGTTGAGCTACTTTTGAAAGACCCTATGCGCCAAGCTCGGAATCAAGCTTCTATTCTCTTCGGCATATCACCCTCAAACCGATGGACAAACGGAGGTGACGAACTAGACACTTTCTACCCTACTTCGTGTATTGATCAAGAAGAACATCAAGGAATGGGAAGATTGCCTCCCCATCGCCGAGTACGCCTACAATCGCGCAAGTCACTCCACCACCGGCAAGTCTCCATTCGAAGTGGTCTATAGCTTCAATCCGTTGTCCCCATTGGACATCCTACCTCTACCACTCCAAGAGCGCGTCAACATGGATGCAAGTGCAAGGGCAAGCTACATCAAGAAAATGCATGAAGATACAAGGCGCACGATCGAACGTCAAGTGGAGCGAGTCACCGCCAAGCGCAACACCAACAAGCACCCCATGGTGTTCAAGGCCGGTGATCTTGTGTGGTTACATCTCCGCAAGGACCGTTTCCCCACCGAGCGCAAGTCCAAACTTCTTCCTCGCGCCGATGGACCATTCAAGGTAGTGGAGCGCTACAACAACAATGCCTACAAGATCGACATTCCACGCGACAAGTACAACGTGAGCGACACGTTCAACGTCACGGACCTATCTCCGTTCCATGGTGATGAAGATCTTGATCCGAGGACGGATCTCTCACAAGGGGGGGAGATGATGCGGAGCATCCCATGTACATCCCCATGGACCCATCATCAACACCTCAAGCTCCAAGTGGTCCCATGACGAGAGCCCGTGCACGTGCCTTAGAATCCGAGGTGACATCTCTCCTTTGTGAATTCCCATGTGATACTCTTGGAACGTGGATCCTACCTCAAGAAGAGACCCTTTGTGTGCTCAGGTACCAAGAGGAAGGAATGAAGGAAGAGGAACGCCAAGAACAAGGAGAGGGAATTGCAACAGCCCAGGAATTGAGGTACAACCGGTCCACCACCGGTCAACCACCGCTCAACCGGTACAACCGGTTCACTACCGCCCAACCACCGCTCCGATCGGGCCAAGTTTCTGTTTTGAAGCGGTTCAAGGCCGGTACTACCCCGGTTGTTCCGCTTAATGCCTCAATACCGGTACAACCGGTCCCAGCTTCGGTACAACCGCCCCGACTGTGTGAGACCGATTGAGTTACGGCTCATGTACCCCCACTTATCCCCTAGACTATATATTCCCTTCTTCTACCTCCGTGTTAGGGTTAGCTTGTGTTTAGCAAATACTCTTTGTTGAGCCTAGCTCCATTACTTCCTCCTCTTGTGGAGTTGCCCTCCACCGGAGAAGATCCAAGTGATGCCAAGGCCCCTCTAGAGGGAAGATCTCACGAGATTCAAGGCCTCCTCCCCCGGAGTGAGGAAGAACTACCGGTTACTTGTATCCGTCCATTGTTTGTGGATCTAATTACCTCGTGTGTTTGCTTGTTCTTAGTGGATGTGTGATCGAAGTTTGTCCATGAGTTTGCGTTTTCTCTCGTGATTTCTCCCTTTTCCCCCTCCTAGTGGGAAAAGATCTATGCACACGGGCGTGCCCCGTATCACTCCCTCTACGTAGTTGCACTCATACTCACATATGGTGGAGTCACTCATCTCACTCAAGTGGTGGGGGTTGTGGCTCTCCTCACATAGGATATTTGGAATGTTTTCGTGTATGTGGCTAGTGATGATCACGCTCATCCTCTCATAGAAAATGCACTCAAAGTCACATAAGGTGGAGGCACTCATGACACTCATGCGGTAGTGCCTCTCCTCACATGGAAATTGGGGCATCTCGTCATATGTGGGTGTCGGAGAGATTTAGGTGCAAATGTCTCCATGCTCAACTCCTTTCGCCTCCTTGGTTGAACTGATGGTCCCATGCTCAACCGTCTCGTCGTCGTCGTCATGGATGAAGGCCGAAGATGGCACATCATCACTCTCGCCTCGAAAGATGGAAACATCATCCTTGCTCGCTACCTTGTCGCTCGCCTCCAAAGCATGTTGATAGAGGTGAAGTTGTCCCTGTCTTTCGATGAGATGTGGCTATCATTTATGGTAGAGTCGACTTTGACGATCCGATTATGAACGTGCGAGGTCGTCACGCCTTAGCAATCGCTAAACCAACTCCGAGAGGTTATTGACCACGCCGGAGCACGATCAACCTGACCACGAGGGTCTGTTTCCTGCACGCAAACGAAGAACAAGAAAGAAACTAAGATTACAATCTGGATATTGCGAATATAAGAGGAAAGCTTTATTGATGAAACTGGGGTTCTGTGACGCCTTTCTCTGGTCGTGGAACACAAACGAAGAACGCGAAGTTGCGGCTATGGCGAACTTTCAATCTAAACAAAACCCAAGTCAAAACGGCGCCCTAAGGGCTGTATATATGGGGGAATAGATGGGGAATTTCGTGACCCCTTCGAGGAGGGGTCCGAAACCAACCCTAACTTCGTTTCCCCACACATACGGACTCTAAAAACAGCGTAATAAGTGGTATTTCGAAATTACATGGGCCTGACCCAAAAATAAGGTGACGCAGCACCTATAATAGCCTATGGAAGAAATTTATGAAGTGGCATCTTGTATATTTCGTCCAAGCCTTCATACTCTCCTTATGGTGGCTTCAAAAGGCGAAAATCACCACTTGAAAGTCCATTGTTCCTTCCCGGGCGCGCACCTGCTTCTCCATGCTTGATCCCGCTCCAATGGCCATCCTTCTTCTCCATGCTAGGTCTTTCATTCATAAGTAAAACAAAAGTATCTAATTTAGGCAGCATCATATGTTCATGAACATTATAAGGATTTCCAAGAAACGAAAGTACCTGATAATTTAGTTGGCGTGCGCGGGCTCTAGTAACTGGTCCAATATGTGTAGCTGGTGGAGATGTGGGTGTAACATTATTAGGGATGTCCTCCTCATCCTCCCCTTCTTGAACTGAAGTCGTCCTCGATGGAAGCTCATCATCCTCACCCAAATAAGGCTTCAAATCTGCAATGTTAAAAGTGGGACTAACCCCAAAATCTACAGGCAGCTCAAGTTTATATGCATTATCATTTATTTTCTCTAACACCTTAAAAGGACCGTCAGCACGTGGCATTAGCTTTTACTTGCGCAATTCAGGAAACCTATCCTCACGCAAATGTAACCAAACAAGATCTCCAGGTGCAAAGACAACAAGTTTTCTACCCTTATCTCCAGCAAGTTTATATTTAGCATTCATACGCTCAATGTTCTCCTTAGTTAACTCATGCATCTTTAATATCAATTCAGCACGTTCTTTAGCATCAAAATTAACCTTCTCCGAAGATGGAAGAAGCAACAAATCAATAGGTGCACGAGGTAAGAAACCATACACTACTTCAAAAGGGCACATCTTAGTAGTAGAATGCAGCAAACGATTATAAGCAAATTCAATATGAGGCAAGCATTCTTCCCACATTTTCAGGTTATTCTTCAAAACAGCCCTAAGCATAGTAGACAATGATCTATTCACTACTTCAGTCTGTCCATCAGTTTGGGGTGACATCTAGTACTAAAAAGCAGTTTAGTCCCCAACTTAGCCCATAAACATCTCCAAAAGTGGCTAAGAAATTTAGCATCACGATATGAAACAATTGTATTTGGCACATCATGCAAGCGAATAATTTCACGAAAGAATAAATCAGGAACATTAGCAACATCATCACTTTTATGACATGGTATAAAGTGTGCCATTTTCGAAAATCTATCCACGACAACAAATATGCTATCCCTCCCCTTCTTTGTTCGAGGTAAACCTAAAAAAAGTCCATAGATATATCCTCCCAAGGAACACTTGGTACAGGCAAAGGCATATATAAACCATGAGGATTGAGTCGTGACTTAGCTTTTTGACATGTAGTGCAGCGAGCAACAAAACGCTTAACATCCCGTCTCATCTTTGGCCAAAAGAAATGTGTAGCAAGTACGTGCTCCGTCTTCTCCACGCCAATGTGTCCCATTAATCCTCCTCCATGCGCCTCGTGTAACAACACAAGACGAACGGAGCTAGCTGGAATGCATAGCTTGTTAGCACGGAACACAAATCCATCATTAATGACGAACTTGTTCCATGTTCTCCCTTCTTTACAATTCTCCAACACATCTTTAAATTCAGCATCATGCACATATTGATCTTTGATGGTATAACGACGAGACAATGCATCAGCAATAACATTTTCTTTACCCTTCTTGTGTTTAATGACATAAGGGAAAGTCTCAATGAATTCAACCCATTTAGCATGTCTACGGTTCAGTTTTGCTTGACTTTTAATATGTTTCAAAGATTCATGATCAGAATGTATAACAAATTCTTTGGGCCATAAATAATGTTGCCATGTTTCCAAAGTCCGAACAAGAGCATATAATTCCATATCATAAGTAGAATAATTCAGACTAGGCCCACTCAATTTTTCAGAAAATTATGCAACAGGTTTACCATCTTGTAATAAAACACCTCCTAATCCAATTCCACTAGCATCACATTCAAGCTCAAAAGTCTTATTAAAATTAGGAAGTTGGAGTAATGGAGCATGTGTTAACTTATCTTTCAATACCGTAAAGGCTTCTGCCTGTGAGATACCCCAAACAAAAGGCACATCCTTCTTTGTAAGCTCATTGAGAGGTGCAGCAATGGTGCTGAAATCCCTCACAACACGCCTATAGAAACCAGCGAGGCCAAGAAAACTCCTCACTTGTGTGACCGTTTTAGGCTGCGGCCAACTCTCAATAGCTTCAATCTTGGCTTTATCAACTTCAATTCCCTGTGGAGTAACAACATAGCCAAGAAAAGATACTCGATCGGTGCAAAAAGTGCACTTCCCAAGGATACCAAACAAACGTGCATCACGTAGAGCAATAAAAACAGCACGTAAATGTTCCAAACGTTCCTCCAAAGATCTACTATAAATCAGTATATCATCAAAATAGACTACCACAAATCGTCCAATGAAAGCACGTAAAACCTCGTTCATTAATCTCATGAAAGTTCTAGGTGCATTAGTTAACCCGAAAGGCATGACTAACCACTCATATAATCCAAACTTAGTTTTAAATGCTGTTTTCCATTCAACTCCCAATTTCATATGAATTTGATGGTATCCACTACGCAAATCAACTTTGGAGAAAATTGTAGAGCCACTTAATTCATCAAGCATATCATCTAGCCTAGGAATAGGATGACGATAATGAATAGTAATATTATTAATGCCTCTACAATCTACACACATATGAGATCTACCATCCTTTTTGGGTACTAGAATAATAGGAACAACACAAGGACTAAGAGATTCGCGTATATAACCTTTGTCGAGCAGCTCCTGTACTTGACGCATAATCTCCTTCGTCTCCTCTGGATTGGTACAGTATGGCGCACGGTTGGGTAGCGATGCATCGGGAATTAAGTCATTCTGATGGTCAATCCCTTGAATAGATGGTAATCCCGGTGGCATGTCTTCTGGAAAGACGTCAGCGAACTCCTGCAAAATGTTAGCGACAGTAGGAGGCAAAGAGGGAGCCATGTCCTCGAATGAAAATAATACCTCTTTGCATACAAAAGCATAGCAAACAGATTTAGTGACATCCAAATCAGTAATATCTGATTTAGTGGCAAGTAAACAATCACTCTTTAGTTTTATTTCAGATGCAACACTAGATGATTGTTTATTAGGCTTATTATGTTGCTCAAATTCCTTTGCCACAATCCGATTTTCACTCTCACTTTGCTTCTGTTTTGCTTTACTAGCTCTAGCAATGTCATCTTTCATAATATGTGCGGGAGACATAAGAAGCAAAGTTATATTTTTATCCTTATGAACAAGAGTACTGATTTGTCCTACCATGGTGTATAGATTTTTTATCAAATTGCCATGGTCTACCAAGTAAAACGAAGCATGCTTGCATGGGTACCACATCACAATCAACATAATCAGAATATGTAGCAATGCTAAAGTGCACATGAACAGTACGTGTTACCTTAACCTTGACACTATTGTTGAACCATTGGATGTAATAAGGATGAGGATGTGGTCTTGTGGTTAGAGACAGCTTCTCCACCATCTCCATGCTAGCCAAGTTGTTGCAACTCCCTCCATCGATGATGACGCGAACAGAACGCTCCTTCACAACTCCCTTTGTATGCAACAAGTTGTGCCTCTAATTTTGGTCAGTCTGTGTAACCTGCACACTCAGAACACGTTCAGCAACTAAACTTTCATACCTGTCAGCGTAGTCAGCAGCCATGTACTGTGTCTCTTGTTCACTCTCCTCTACACCTTGTTCTTCACTTGCAATAAGAGCCAGCGTCTCCTCGTCATAATCACTAGCGGAGTAATATCCACCATCCTCAGTAACAATCATCACACGCTTGAAGGGCATTCTCTCGCATAGTGACCTCCACCCTTGCAACGATGACATATAACCTCATGTGTTTGCCCTGTGGATGCAATGGAAGAAGTAGAGCTCTGTGTAGGCCCGGAAGGTGTGCTCCTCGCGGAGGGTGGGGCGGGGGCCTGTTTCCTGGTATCTCGGTTGGATTTGGTGGCTGAAGTAGGCGGTGCTGCAGCAGAACATGTGGAAGTAGATGGGGTACGTGGCGTCCATGATGAAGTGCGACCTGCAGAAAAATTAGTTCTTGCCAATGCATGTCGATCCTGCAGTTCACGTTCAGCTTTGCAAGCAAGATGGAATAAACGAGTGATAGTATTATACTCCTTATACTCTAATATAGTCTGAATATCTCTATTTAATCCACCCATAAAACATGCAACCATAGCTTCATTCTCCTCAACAATACCACATCTAATCATGCCAGTTTGTAATTCCTGATAATATTCCTCTACAGATTTTTTCCCTTGTCTTAAACGCTGCAAATTTTGAAGCAATTCACGTTGATAATATGGCGGAACCCAATGATTACGCATAGCAGTTTTGAAAGCAGCCCAAGTAGTAGGGATATAATCATGATGTATTCTACAATGTTCAGACCACCAAACACAAGCAAAACTAGTAAAAGCACAAATAGCAGCAGCAACACGTCTATCCTCGGGAAATTGTAAGCATGTAAAACGTTGTTCTGTTTCTAACTCCCAAGTAGGATTTATATAAGGAACTTATCTACCCTCAAATGTCGGAATATTCAATTTTATCTTTAGGGAGATGATCATGATCCCGTACCTGAGGTGGTGGTGGAGCCCTACCGTTGCGATTGTAAACATGTGGACGACCCGATGCTTGTGGTGGTGGTTGCCCCTGGGGATGATCGGGAGCAACCTCTCCCTCATCGTCGTGATCACCATCATAATCCTCATTCTGCTCAACGACAGTAGCAGCAGCAGCAGCCACATAAGCTTCCGCAGTAGTAGAAGTAGCAATGGCACCAGAATATTGGCCTTGATCCATAGGCACACGTCGCGCTCGTCCCGCGAAATTCGAGTGTTGTTTGTGTTGTTGTTGCCTAGGTACGACAGGTATAATCGGTGGTGGTAGACGTGCAAGCACCACATAAGCTTCTCCAAACCAGCTAGCTTCTCCATGGCCTCTCCAAGGCTGGTCACGACGTCTTGTACCTGGTCAGCCATCATTTGCTGAAATTTATCATGGATCTTCTTATTGGTCATAGCGTCCCAGCTGATCTCGTCGGCTTGTGATCCTGTCATGGTTAGCAGCAATAGGAACACACAAGAATATGAACCTATAGACTACTTGATACGGGGCACACCCGTGTGTGTTGATCTTTCACGAATTGGAGGGGGTTTCCACGAGAAATACGAGGAGCACGAAGAACACGAGAGGAAATCACAAACTCAAGGACAATCTTCGATTACACATCCACTAGAATCACACGAGTACACGAGACACAAGATCCACAATCAACAAAAGGATACACGTAACCAGTAGTCTCCTCGCTCCAAAGGAGGAGATCTTGAATCCCTTAGGATCTTCCCTTAGAGGGGCCTTGGCATCACTTGGATCTTCTCTCAATGGAGGTCAATCTCCGTGGGAGAAGTAAGTAATGGAGCCAAGCTCAACAAAGGTCTATTTGCTAAACAAAGCTAACCCTAATTCGAGGTGGAGGAAGAGTATAAATAGTCCGAGGGACGAAGGGGTAAGTGGAAGAGGTACATGGGCCTCGGGGCCGAGTGGCATCGTTCTGTGAAGGCCGGAAGTTCCGGGCAGCTTCCGGGTTGGGTCCGGGCTTTCCCGAGTGTTGGCGCAGGCTTCGGCGGCTAGCTTCTGGAAGGCCCGAAAATTCCGGGCCGATAGGAAGTTCCGCCGTCCGGAGGTTCCGGGCGAGGGTCCGGGCTTGTTCCGGGCTATCCAGAGAGTTTGCACCCCTGGACTTGGCCCTGGGTCGCCGGTGGGCCGGAAGTTCCGGGCAGGCCGGAAGTTCTGGGCTATCCAAAGACTTGCCCTTGGTGCTAGCTCCTTCTCCTCCTTGGCCTTGGTCTTGGGGCTGCTTCCTTGGTCCTTCGTGGTCGTCTTCCTCGTACCTAAGGATACATAGGGTTTCATTGTGAGGTAGCATCCAAGTTCCTTCGCCATCGAAGTCATGCTCGAAGAGGAGTGAGTTCACCTTAGCTCCAATGTTGCGTGCGCATGCTCTTGTCATAGGGCCACTTGGGGGTTGGCTTGATGGTGTAGTCTTCATGGGGATGATGGTGGGATGCTCCGCATCATCTCCCCCCCCCTTGGGAATATCCGTCCTCGGATCAAGATCTTCATCGCCATGAAAAGGGGATAGATCCGTGACGTTGAAGGTATCACTCACGTTGTACTTGTCACGTGGTATGTCGATCTTGTAGGCATTGTTGTTGTAGCGTGCCAACTGATGAGGACATCCCTACTAATGTTACACCCACATCCCCACCAGCCACACATATTGGACCAGTTACTAGAGCCCGCGCACGCCAACTAAATTATCAGGTACTTTCGTTTCTTGGAAATCCTTATAATGTTCATGAACATATGATGCTGCCTAAATTAGATACTTTTGTTTTACTTATGAATGAAGGACCTAGCATGGACAAGAAGGATGGCCATTGGAGCGGGATCAAGCATGCAGAAGAAGGTGCGCGCGCGGAAGGAACAATGGACTTTCCAGTGGTGATTTTCGCACATTGAAGCCACCATAAGGAGTGCTTGGAGGCTTGGACGAAATATACAAGATGCCACTTCATAAATTTCGTCCATAGGCTAATATAGGTGTTGCGTCACCTTATTTTTGGGCCAGGCCCATGTAATTTTGAAATACCACTTATTAGGCTGTTTTTAGAGTTTGTATTTGTGGGGAAACGGAGTTAGGGCTGGTTTCGGACCCCTCCTCCAAGGGGCCACGCAATCCCCCTCTATCCCCCCATATATACAGCCCTTAGGGCATCGTTTTAGACTTGGGTTTTGTTTAGATTGAAAGTTCGCCATAGCTGCAACTTCGCGTTCTTCGTTTGTGTTCCACGACGAGACAAAGGCGTCACAGAACCCCACTTTCATCAATAAAGCTTTCCTCTTATATTCGCAATATCCAGATTGCAATCTTAGTTTCTTGCTTGTTCTTCGTTTGCTTGCAGGAAACAGACCGTCATGGTCAGGTTGATCGTGCTCCGACGTGGTCAATAACCTCTCGGAGTTGGTTTAGCGATTGCTAAGGCGTGACGTCCTCGCACGTTCTTAGTCGGATCGTCAAAGTCGACTCTACCATAAACGATAACCACATCTCATCGAAAGACAGGGACAACTTCGCCTCTATCAAGTGGTATCAGATTTCCAGGTTGCTCGGTGAGATTTTCCAGTTATTCATAGTTTAAACCGCATCTGTTCTTCATACCTACAGTCCACGAAAAAGCCACAAAAAAACATAGGGTTAGATCATCATATCCGAACCAATCTGAGCATTTGCAATTTTCTGTTCGGTATTTGCTTTGTTCAATTTGCCGTTGCATCGTCGTGTCAAGTTGCTGGTCTTAGCGTCTAGTTCTTTAGAGTTTCGAGTTCTGTTCACAGTTTGTCACGCCGCCACCACATCATCTTCATCACCGCTGCCATATATACCATCACATATCCGCCACCAATCCGAGTCCATATACCACCACCATATATCTGCCATCAATCCGTATCCATATATACCACCATATATCCACCACCAATCCGAGTCCATCCCATATTCGGATTGATTTCGAGATCCCTTTGATTTTATTTTTGCGTTTCCTTGCCTGAGTAGGTTTCGGAAAAAAAATTAGTCAAAATATTTTTAGGCCAAAATTTCGATGGGTGAAAATATTTTTTCCCTATCCTATTTTTAGGCTTTTTGGAGCGTTTTGAGACACTCGCCATCATAGTGATTTTTGTCGCAATTTTTGGTCGTCGCGGCCCCGGATCGCTCCTGAAAAAAAAATTAGTCAATTTTTTTTGTGCACATCCTCTTTATACGACTTGGGAAGAGTTTTGAGACACTGGCCATTATAGTGATTTTCTGAGCAAAAAAAAAGAGCGCAAAAAAAAGGCGCCAAAAAAAATTCCAGAGTGCGCTCTTCCCTTGATTATGTGTAACGTCGTGATTTTGTTGGTGTTCTCGGCTCGCGTCTCTAGCACGGTCTAGCCTAGGACCAGCACAGTACCGTCATTGAGCGTTTATTCCACTTTGCATCTCCGAACTGATTATTGCTAACCCCTTTTGCTACCATATATAAGCCATCCCAGCTACACATACATCTACGTCGTGTGTTGACACCACCTGGCAATCGCTCTATCCAAGCTTTGAGAGTTTTTGACTACAACGGTTGCGGATCACCGCCTGCTGCTCGGTAAGAACTTGTAAGGATTTGAGATTCGCTTGACGGATTTGTGACACACCACCACCACCACCATCACCACCACCACTTCCTAGTAGTCTATAGATTCATATTCTTGTGTGTTCCTATTGCTGCTAACCATGACAGGATCACAAGCCGACGAGATAAACTGGGACAGCATGTCGAACAAGGAGCTCCATGATAAATTTCAACAAATGATGGCTGACCAGGTACAAGACGTCGTGACCAGCCTTGGAGAGGCCATGGAGAAGCCAGGTGCTTTGGAGAAGACATTCGACACTAAGCTGGACGCTAAGTTCAATAAGGTGCTTGCACATCTTCCTCCACCAGCTGTACCTGTCGTACCTCGGCAACAACAACACGAACAACTCCCAAATTTCACGGGACGAGCGCAACGTGTTCCTCTCGACCAAGGCCACTATTCTGGTGCCATTGCTACTGCTGCTACTGCTGAAGCTTCTGTGGCTGCTGCTGCTGCTGCTACTATCGTTGAGCAGAATGAGGATTATGATGGTGATTACGATGATGAGGAAGAGGTTGCTCCCGATCAGCCCCAGGGGAAACCACCACCACAAGCACCGGGTCGTCCGCATGTTTACCCTCGCAACGGTAGGGCTGCACCACCACCTCAGGTACAGGATCATGATCATCTACCTAAGATAAAATTGAATATTCTGACATTTGAGGGTAGACATGTTCCTGATATATATCTTACTTGGGAGTTAGAAACAGAACAATGTTTTACATGCTTACAATTTCCTGACGATAGACGTGTTGCTGCTGCTGTTTGTGCTTTTACTAGTTTTGCTAGTGTTTGGTGGTCTGAATATTGTATAAGACATCATGATAATATCCCTACTACTTGGGCTTCTTTGAAAACTGCTATGCGTAATCATTGGGTTCCACCATATTATCAACGTGAATTGCTTCAAAATTTGCAGTGGTTAAGACAAGGAAAAAATTCTGTAGAGGAATATTATCAGGAATTGCAAACTCGCATGATTAGATGTGGTATTGTTGAGGAGAATGAAGCTATGCTTGAACGTTTTATGGGTGGATTAAATAGAGATATTCAGACTATACTAGAGTATAAGGAGTATAATACTATCACTCGTTTATTCCATCTTGCTTGCAAAGCTGAACATGAAGTGCAGGATCCACAGGCATTGGCAAGAACTAATTTTTCTGCAGGTCGCACTTCATCATGGACGCCACGTACCCCATCTACTTCCACAAGTCCTGTTGCAGCACCACCTACTTTATCCACCAACTCCAATAGAGATACCAGGAAATAGTCCCCTGCCCCACCCTCCGCGAGGAGCACACCTTCCGGGCCTGCACAGAGATCTTCTTCATCCATTGCATCCACAGGGAAAACACATGAGGTTATATGTCGTCGTTGCAAGGGAGGAGGTCACTATGCGAGACAATGCCCTTCCAAGCGTGTGATGATTATTACTGAGGATGGTGCATATGACTCCGCTTGTGATTATGATGAGGAGACCCTGGATCTTATTGCGAGTGAAGAACAAGGTGTAGAGGAGACTGAAAAAGAGACACACAACATGGCCGCTGACTACGCTGACAGGTATGAAAGTTTAGTTGCTCAATGTGTTCTAAGTGTGGAGGTTACACAGGCTGAGCAAAATCAGAGGCACAACTTGTTCCATACAAAGGGAGTTGTGAAGGAGCGTTCTGTTCGCGTCATCATCGATGGAGGGAGTTGCAACAACTTGGCTAGCATGGAGATAGTGGAGAAGCTGTCTCTAACCACCAGACCACATCCTCATCCTTATTACATCCAATGGTTCAACAACAGTGGCAAGGTTAAGGTAACACGTACTGTTCGTGTGCACTTTAGCATTGCTATATATTCTGATTATGTTGATTGTGATGTGGTACCCATGCAAGCATGCTCTATTTTACTTGGTAGACCATGGCAATTTGATAAAAATTCTGTACACCATGGTAGGACGAATCAGTATACACTTGTTCATAAGGATAAAAATATAACTTTGCTTCCTATGTCTCCTGAACATATTTTGAAAGATGACATTGCTCGAGCTAGTAAAGCAAAACAGAAGCAAAGTGAGAGTGAAAATCAGATTGTGGCAAAGGAATTTGAGCAACATAATAAGCCTAATAAACAATCATCTAGTGGTGCCATTACTACTTCTGCTACTGCTGAAGCTTCTGTGGCTGCTGGTACTGTCGTTGAGCAGAATGAGGATTATGATGGTGATCACGATGATGAGGGAGAGGATGCTCCCGATCAGCCCCAGGGGCAACCACCACCACAAGCACCAGGTCGTCCACATGTTTACAATCGCAACGGTAGGGCTCCACCACCACCTCAGGTACGGGATCATGATCATCTCCCTAAGATAAAATTGAATAGACATTTGAGGGTAGATAAGTTCCTTATATAAATCCTACTTGGGAGTTAGAAACAGAACAACGTTTTTACATGCTTACAATTTCCCGAGGATAGACGTGTTGCTGCTGCTGTTTGTGCTTTTACTAGTTTTGCTTGTGTTTGGTGGTCTGAACATTGTAGAACACATCATGATAATATCCCTACTACTTGGGCTGCTTTCAAAACTGCTATGCGTAATCGTTGGGTTCCGCCATATTATCAACGTGAATTGCTTCAAAATTTGCAGCGTTTAAGACAAGGAAAAAAATCTGTAGAGGAAGATTATCAGGAATTACAAACTGGTATGATTAGATGTGGTATTGTTGAGGAGAATGAAGCTATGCTTGCATGTTTTATGGGTGGATTAAATAGAGATATTCAGACTATATTAGAGTATAAGGAGTATAATACTATCACTCGTTTATTCCATCTTGCTTGCAAAGCTGAACGTGAAGTGCAGGATTGACATGCATTGGCAAGAACTAAATTTTCTGCAGGTCGCACTTCATCATGGACGCCACGTACCCCATCTACTTCCACATGATCTGCTGCAGCACCGCCTACTTCAGCCACCAACACCAACCGAGATACCAGGAAACAGGCCCCCGCCCCACCCTCCGCGAGGAGCACACCTTCCGGGCCTACACAGAGCTCTTCTTCATCCATGGCATCTACAGGGCAAACTCATGAGGTTATTTGTCGTCGTTGCAAGGGTGGAGGTCACTATGCGCGAGATTGCCCTTCCAAGCGTGCGATGATTGTTACTGAGGATGGTGGATATGCGTCCGCTAGTGATTACGATGAGGAGACTTCGGCTCTTATTGCAAGTGAGGAACAGTGTGCCGAGGATGCTGAAGAAGAGACACACTATATGGCTGCTGACTACGCTGACAGGTATGAAAGTTTAGTTGCTCAACGTGTTCTGAGTGTGCAGGTTACACAGGCTGAGCAAAATCAGAGGCACAACTTGTTCCATACAAAGGGAGTTGTGAAGGAGCGTTCTGTTCGCGTCACCATCGATGGAGGGAGTTGCAACAACTTGGCTAGCATGGAGATAGTGGAGAAGCTGTCTCTAACCACCAGACCACATCATCATCCTTATTACATCCAATGGTTCAACAACAGTGGCAAGGTTAAGGTAACACGTACTGTTCGTGTGCACTTTAGCATTGCTACGTATTCTGATTATGTTGATTGTGATGTGGTACCCATGCAAGCATGCTCTGTTTTACTTGGTAGACCATGGCAATTTGATAAAAATTCTGTACACCATGGTAGGACGAATCAGTATACACTTGTTCATAAGGATAAAAATATAACTTTGCTTCCTATGTCTCCTGAACATATTATGAAAGATGACATTGCTCGAGCTAGTAAAGCAAAACAGAAGCAAAGTGAGAGTGAAAATCAGATTGTGGCAAAGGAATTTGAGCAACATAATAAGCCTAATAAACAATCATCTAGTGGTGCCATTGCTACTTCTGCTACTGCTGAAGCTTCTGTGGCTGCTGCTGCTGCTGCTACTGTCGTTGAGCAGAATGAGGATTATGATGGTGATCACGATGATGAGGGAGAGGTTGCTCCCGATCAGCCCCAGGGGCAACCACCACCACAAGCACCGGGTCGTCCACATGTTTACAATCGCAACGGTAGGGCTCCACCACCACCTCAGGTACGGGATCATGATCATCTCCCTAAGATAAAATTGAATAGACAATTGAGGGTAGATAAGTTCCTTATATAAATCCTACTTGGGAGTTCGAAACAGAACAACGTTTTACATGCTTACAATTTCCCGAGGATAGACGTGTTGCTGCTGCTGTTTGTGCTTTTACTAGTTTTGCTTGTGTTTGGTGGTCTGAACATTGTAGAACACATCATGATAATATCCCTACTACTTGGGCTGCTTTCAAAACTGCTATGCGTAATCGTTGGGTTCCGCCATATTATCAACGTGAATTGCATCAAAATTTGCAGCGTTTAAGACAAGGAAAAAAAATCTGTAGAGGAATATTATCAGGAATTACAAACTGGCATGATTAGATGTGTATTGTTGAGGAGAATGAAGCTATGCTTGCATGTTTTATGGGTGGATTAAATAGAGATATTCAGACTATATTAGAGTATAAGGAGTATAATACTATCACTCGTTTATTCCATCTTGCTTGCAAAGCTGAACGTGAAGTGCAGGATTGACATGCATTGGCAAGAACTAAATTTTCTGCAGGTCGCACTTCATCATGGACGCCACGTACCCCATCTACTTCCACATGATCTGCTGCAGCACCGCCTACTTCAGCCACCAACACCAACCGAGATACCAGGAAACAGGCCCCCGCCCCACCCTCCGCGAGGAGCACACCTTCCGGGCCTACACAGAGCTCTTCTTCATCCATGGCATGTACAGGGCAAACTCATGAGGTTATTTGTCGTCGTTGCAAGGGTGGAGGTCACTATGCGCGAGAATGCCCTTCCAAGCGTGCGATGATTGTTACTGAGGATGGTGGATATGCGTCCGCTAGTGATTATGATGAGGAGACTTCGGCTCTTATTGCAAGTGAGGAACAGTGTGCCGAGGATGCTGAAGAAGAGACACACTATATGGCTGCTGACTACGCTGACAGGTATGAAAGTTTAGTTGCTCAACGTGTTCTGAGTGTGCAGGTTACACAGGCTTAGCAAAATCAGAGGCACAACTTGTTCCGTACAAAGGGAGTTGTGAAGGAGCGTTCTGTTCGCGTCATCATCGATGGAGGGAGTTGCAACAACTTGGCTAGCATGGAGATAGTGGAGAAGCTGTCTCTAACCACCAGACCACATCCTCATCCTTATTACATCCAATGGTTCAACAACAGTGGCAAGGTTAAGGTAACACGTACTGTTCGTGTGCACTTTAGCATTGCTACATATTCTGATTATGTTGATTGTGATGTGGTACCCATGCAAGCATGCTCTGTTTTACTTGGTAGACCATGGCAATTTGATAAAAATTCTGTACACCATGGTAGGACAGTATACACTTGTTCATAAGGATAAAAATATAACTTTGCTTCCTATGTCTCCTGAACATATTATGAAAGATGACATTGCTCCAGCTAGTAAAGCAAAACAGAAGCAAAGTGAGAGTGAAAATCAGATTGTGGCAAAGGAATTTGAGCAACATAATAAGCCTAATAAACAATCATCTAGTGGTGCCATTGCTACTTCTGCTACTGCTGAAGCTTCTGTGGCTGCTGCTGCTGCTGCTACTGTCGTTGAGAAGAATGAGGATTATGATGGTGATCACGATGATGAGGGAGAGGTTGCTCCCGATCAGCCCCAGGGGCAACCACCACCACAAGCACCGGGTCGTCCACATGTTTACAATCGCAACGGTAGGGCTCCACCACCACCTCAGGTACGGGTTCATGATCATCTCCCTAAGATAAAATTGAATAGACATTTGAGGGTAGATAAGTTCCATATATAAATCCTACTTGGGAGTTAGAAACAGAACAACGTTTTACATGCTTACAATTTCCCGAGGATAGACGTGTTGCTGCTGCTGTTTGTGCTTTTACTAGTTTTGCTTGTGTTTGGCGGTCTGAACATTGTAGAACACATCATGATAATATCCCTACTACTTGGGCTGCTTTCAAAACTGCTATGCGTAATCGTTGGGTTCCGCCATATTATCAACGTGAATTGCATCAAAATTTGCAGCGTTTAAGACAAGGAAAAAAATCTGTAGAGGAATATTATCAGTAATTACAAACTGGCATGATTAGATGTGTATTGTTGAGGAGGATGAAGCTATGCTTGCATGTTTTATGGGTGGATTAAATAGAGATATTCAGACTATATTAGAGTATAAGGAGTATAATACTATCACTCGTTTATTCCATCTTGCTTGCAAAGCTGAACGTGAAGTGCAGGATTGACATGCATTGGCAAGAACTAATTTTTTTGCAGGTCGCACTTCATCATGGACGCCACGTACCCCATCTACTTCCACATGATCTGCTGCAGCACCGCCTACTTCAGCCACCAACACCAACCGAGATACCAGGAAACAGGCCCCCGCCCCACCCTCCGCGAGGAGCACACCTTCCGGGCCTACACAGAGCTCTTCTTCATCCATGGCATCTACAGGGCAAACTCATGAGGTTATTTGTCGTCGTTGCAAGGGTGGAGGTCACTATGCGCGAGAATGCCCTTCCAAGCGTGTGATGATTGTTACTAAGGATTGTGGATATGCGTCCGCTAGTGATTATGATGAGGAGACTTCGGCTCTTATTGCAAGTGAGGAAAAGGGTGCCGAGGATGCTGAAGAAGAGACACACTATATGGCTGCGGACTACGCTGACAGCTATGAAAGTTTAGTTGCTCAACGTGTTCTGAGTGTGCATGTTACACAGGCTGAGCAAAATCAGAGGCAGAACTTGTTCCATACAAAGGGAGTTGTGAAGGAGCGTTCTGTTCGCGTCATCATCGATGGAGGGAGTTGCAACAACTTGGCTAGCATGGAGATAGTGGAGAAGCTGTCTCTAACCACCAGACCACATCCTCATCCTTATTAAATCCAATGGTTCAACAACAGTGGCAAGGTTAAGGTAACACGTACTGTTCGTGTGCACTTTAGCATTGCTACATATACTCATTATGTTGATTGTGATGTGGTACCCATGCAAGCATGCTCTGTTTTACTTGGTAGACCATGGCAATTTGATAAAAATTCTGTACACCATGGTAGGACGAATCAGTATACACTTGTTCATAAGGATAAAAATATAACTTTGCTTCCTATGTCTCCTGAACATATTATGAAAGATGACATTGCTCCAGCTAGTAAAGCAAAACAGAAGCAAAGTGAGAGTGAAAATCAGATTGTGGCAAAGGAATTTGAGCAACATAATAAGCCTAATAAACAATCATCTAGTGGTGCCATTGCTACTTCTGCTACTGCTGAAGCTTCTGTGGCTGCTGCTACTGTCGTTGAGCAGAATGAGGATTATGATGGTGCTCACGATGATGAGGGAGAGGTTGCTCCCGATCAGTCCCAGGGGCAACCGCCACCACAAGCACCGGGTCGTCCACATGTTTACAATCGCAACGGTAGGGATCCACCACCACCTCAGGTACGGGATCATGATCATCTCCCTAAGATAAAATTGAATAGACATTTGAGGGTAGATAAGTTCCTTATATAAATCCTACTTGGGAGTTAGAAACAGAACAACGTCTTACATGCTTACAATTTCCCGAGGATAGACGTGTTGCTGCTGCTGTTTGTGCTTTTACTAGTTTTGCTTGTGTTTGGTGGTCTGAACATTGTAGAACACATCATGATAATATCCCTACTACTTGGGCTGCTTTCAAAACTGCTATGCGTAATCGTTGGGTTCCGCCATATTATCAACGTGAATTGCTTCAAAATTTGCAGCGTTTAAGACAAGGAAAAAAATCTGTAGAGGAATATTATCAGGAATTACATATTGGCATGATTAGATGTGGTATTGTTGAGGAGAATGAAGCTATGCTTGCTTGTTTTATGGGGGGATTAAATAGAGATATTCAGACTATATTAGAGTATAAGGAGTATAATACTATCACTCGTTTATTCCATCTTGCTTGCAAAGCTGAACGTGAAGTGCAGGATTGACATGCATTGGCAAGAACTAATTTTTCTGCAGGTCGCACTTCATCATGGACGCCACGTACCCCATCTACTTCCACATGATCTGCTGCAGCACCGCCTACTTCAGCCACCAACACCAACCGAGATACCAGGAAACAGGCCCCCGCCCCACCCTCCGCGAGGAGCACACCTTCCGGGCCTACACAGAGCTCTTCTTCATCCATGGCATCTACAGGGCAAAGTCATGAGGTTATTTGTCGTCGTTGCAAGGGTGGAGGTCACTATGCGCGAGAATGCCCTTCCAAGCGTGTGATGATTGTTACTGAGGATGGTGGATATGCGTCCGCTAGTGATTATGATGAGGAGACTTCGGCTCTTATTGCATGTGAGGAACAGGGTGCCAAGGATGCTGAAGAAGAGACACACTATATGGCTGCTGACTACGCTGACAGGTATGAAAGTTTAGTTGCTCAACGTGGTCTGAGTGTGCAGGTTACACAGGCTGAGCAAAATCAGAGGCACAACTTGTTCCATACAAAGGGAGTTGTGAAGGAGCGTTCTGTTCGCGTCATCATCGATGGAGGGAGTTGCAACAACTTGGCTAGCATGGAGATAGTGGAGAAGCTGTCTCTAACCACCAGACCACATCCTCATCCTTATTACATCCAATGGTTCAACAACAGTGGCAAGGTTAAGGTAACACGTACTGTTCGTGTGCACTTTAGCATTGCTACATATTCTGATTATGTTGATTGTGATGTGGTACCCATGCAAGCATGCTCTGTTTTACCTGGTAGACCATGGCAATTTGATAAAAATTCTGTACACCATGGTAGGACGAATCAGTATACACTTGTTCATAAGGATAAAAATATAACTTTGCTTCCAATGTCTCCTGAACATATTATGAAAGATGACATTGCTCGAGCTAGTAAAGCAAAACAGAAGCAAAGTGAGAGTGAAAATCAGATTGTGGCAAAGGAATTTGAGCAACATAATAAGCCTAATAAACAATCATCTAGTGGTGCCATTGCTACTTCTGCTTCTGCTGAAGCTTCTGTGGCTGCTGCTGCTGCTGCTACTGTCGTTGAGCAGAATGAGGATTATGATGGTGATCATGATGATGAGGGAGAGGTTGCTCCCGATCAGCCCCAGGGGCAACCACCACCACAAGCACCGGGTCGTCCACATGTTTACAATCGCAACGGTAGGGATCCACCACCACCTCAGGTACGGGATCATGATCATCTCCCTAAGATAAAATTGAATAGACATTTGAGGGTAGATAAGTTCCTTATATAACTCCTACTTGGGAGTTAGAAACAGAACAACGTCTTACATGCTTACAATTTCCCGAGGATAGACGTGTTGCTGCTGCTGTTTGTGCTTTTACTAGTTTTGCTTGTGTTTGGTGGTCTGAACATTGTAGAACACATCATGATAATATCCCTACTACTTGGGTTGCTTTCAAAACTGCTCTGCGTAATCGTTGGGTTCCGCCATATTATCAACGTGAATTGCTTCAAAATTTGCAGCGTTGAAGACAAGGAAAAAAACTCTGTAGAGGAATATTATGAGGAATTACATATTGGCATGATTAGATGTGGTATTGTTGAGGAGAATGAAGCTATGCTTGCATGTTTTATGGGTGGATTAAATAGAGATATTCAGACTATATTAGAGTATAAGTAGTATAATACTATCACTCGTTTATTCCATCTTGCTTGCAAAGCTGAACGTGAAGTGCAGGATTGACATGCATTGGCAAGAACTAATTTTTCTGCAGGTCGCACTTCATCATGGACGCCACGTACCCCATCTACTTCCACATGATCTGCTGCAGCACCGCCTACTTCAGCCACCAACACCAACCGAGATACCAGGAAACAGGCCCCCGCCCCACCCTCCGCGAGGAGCACACCTTCCGGGCCTACACAGAGCTCTTCTTCATCCATGGCATCTACAGGGCAAACTCATGAGGTTATTTGTCGTCGTTGCAAGGGTGGAGGTCACTATGCGCGATAATGCCCTTCCAAGCGTGTGATGATTGTTACCGAGGATGGTGGATATGCGTCCGCTAGTGATTATGATGAGGAGACTTCGGCTCTTATTGCAAGTGAGGAACAGGGTGCCGAGGATGCTGAAGAAGAGACACACTATATGGCTGCTGACTACGCTGACAGGTATGAAAGTTTAGTTGCTCAACGTGTTCTGAGTGTGCAGGTTACACAGGCTGAGCAAAATCAGAGGCACAACTTGTTCCATAGAAAGGGAGTTGTGATGGAGCGTTCTGTTCGCGTCATCATCGATGGAGGGAGTTGCAACAACTTGGCTAGCATGGTGATAGTGGAGAAGCTGTCTCAAACCACCAGACCACATCCTCATCCTAATTACATCCAATGGTTCAACAACAGTGGCAAGGTTAAGGTAACACGTACTGTTCGTGTGCACTTTAGCATTGCTACATATTCTGATTATGTTGATTGTGATGTGGTACCCATGCAAGCATGCTCTGTTTTACTTGGTAGACCATGGCAATTTGATAAAAATTCTGTACACCATGGTAGGACGAATCAGTATACACTTGTTCATAAGGATAAAAATATAACTTTGCTTCCTATGTCTCCTGAACATATTATGAATGACATTGCTCGAGCTAGTAAAGCAAAACAGAAGCAAAGTGAGAGTGAAAATCAGATTGTGGCAAAGGAATTTGAGTAACATAATAAGCCTAATAAACAATCATCTAGTGGTGCCATTGCTACTTCTGCTACTGCTGAAGCTTCTATGGCTGCTGCTGCTACTGTCGTTGAGCAGAATGAGGATTATGATGGTGCTCACGATGATGAGGGAGAGGTTGCTCCCGATCAGTCCCAGGGGCAACCGCCACCACAAGCACCGTGTCGTCCACATGTTTACAATCGCAACGCTAGGGCTCCACCACCACCTCAGGTACGGGATCATGATCATCTCCCTAAGATAAAATTGAATAGACATTTGAGGGTAGATAAGTTCCTTATATAAATCCTACTTGGGAGTTAGAAACAGAACAATGTTTTACATGCTTACAATTTCCCGAGGATAGACGTGTTGCTGCTGCTGTTTGTGCTTTTACTAGTTTTGCTTGTGTTTGGTGGTCTGAACATTGTAGAACACATCATGATAATATCCCTACTACTTGGGCTGCTTTCAAAACTGTTATGCGTAATCGTTGGGTTCCGCCATATTATCAACGTGAATTGCTTCAAAATTTGCAGCGTTTAATACAAGGAAAAAAATCTGTAGAGGAATATTATCAGGAATTACAAACTGGCATGATTAGATGTGGTATTGTTTAGGAGAATGAAGCTATGCTTGCATGTTTTATGGGTGGATTAAATAGAGATATTCAGACTATAATAGAGTATAAGGAGTATAATACTATCACTCATTTATTCCATCTTGCTTGCAAAGCTGAACGTGAAGTGCAGCATTGATATGCAATGGCAAGAAGTAATTTTTCTGCAGGTCGCACTTCATCATGGACGCCACGTACCCCATCTACTTCCACATGTTCTGCTGCAGCACCGCCTACTTCAGCCACCAACACCAACCAAGATACCAGGAAATAGGCCCCCGCCCCACCCTCCGCGAGGAGCACATCTTCCGGGCCTACACAGAGCTCTTCTTCATCCATGGCATCTACAGGGCACACTCATGAGGTTATTTGTCGTCGTTGCAAGGGTGGAGGTCACTATGCGCGAGAATGCCCTCCCAATCGTGTGATGATTGTTATTGAGGATGGTGGATATGCGTCCACTAGTGGTTATGATGAGGAGACTTCGGCTCTTATTGCAAGTGAGGAACAGGGTGCCGAGGATGCTGAAGAAGAGACACACTATATGGCTGCTGACTACGCTGACAGGTATGAAAGTTTAGTTGCTCAACGTGTTCTGAGTGTGCAGGTTACACAGGCTGAGCAAAATCAGAGGCACAACTTGTTCCATAGAAAGGGAGTTGTGAAGGAGCGTTCTGTTCCCGTCATCATCGATGGAGGGAGTTGCAACAACTTGGCTAGCATGGAGATGGTGGAGAAGCTGTCTCTAACCACCAGACCACATCCTCATCCTTATTACATCCAATGTTTCAACTACTGTGGCAAGGTTAAGGTAACACGTACTGTTCGTGTGCACTTAAGCATTGCTACATATTCTGATTATGTTGATTGTGATGTGGTTCCCATGCAAGCATGCTCCATTTTTCTAGGTAGACCATGGTAATTTGATAAAAATTCTGTACACCATGGTAGGACGAATTAGTATACTCTTGTTCATAAGGATAAAAATTTAACTTTGCTTCCTATGTCTCCCGAACATATTATGAAAGATGACATTGCTCGAGCTAGTAACGCAAAACATAAGCAAAGTGAGAGTGAAAATCAGATTGTGGCAAAGGAATTTGAGCACCATAGTAAACCTAATAAACAATCATCTAGTGTTGCATCTGAAATAAAACTGAAGAGTGGTTGTTTACTTCCCACTAAATCGGATATTACTGATTTGGATGTTACTACATCTATTTGCTATGCTTTTGTATGCAAAGAGGTATTATTTTCATTCGAGGACATGCCTCCCTCTTTGCCTCCTGCCGTCGCTAACATTTTGCAGGAGTTCGCTGACGTCTTTCCACAAGATGTGCCACCGGGATTACCACCTATTCGAGGGATTGAGCATCTGATTGACTTAATTCCCGGTGCATCGCTGCCCAACCGTGCTCCATACTGTACCAATCGAGAGGAGACGAAGGAGATTATGCGTCAAGTACAGGAGCTACTCGTCAAAGGTTATATACGCGAATCTCTTAGTCCTTGTGTTGTTCCTATTATTCTAGTGCCTAAAAAGGATGGTACATCGCGTATGTGTGTTGATTGTAGAGGCATTAATAATATTACTATTCGTTATCGTCATCCTATTCCTAGGCTAGATGATATGCTTGATGAATTAAGTGGCTCTACAATGTTCTCCAAAGTTGATTTGCGTAGTGGATACCATCAAATTCGTATGAAATTGGGAGATGAATGGAAAACAGCATTTAAAACTAAGTTTGCATTATATGAGTGGTTAGTCATGCCTTTTGGGTTAACTAATGCACCTAGCTCTTTCATGAGATTAATGAACGAGGTTTTACGTGCTTTCATTGGACGATTTGTGGTAGTCTATTTTGATGATATACTGATTTATAGTAGATCTTTGGAGGAACACTTGGATCATTCGCGTGCTGTTTTTATTGCTCTACGTGATGCACGTTTGTTTGGTAACCTTGGGAAGTGCACCTTTGGCACCGACCGAGTATCTTTTCTTGGCTATGTTGTTACTCCACAGGGAATTGAAGTTGATAAAGCCAAGATTGAAGCTATTGAGAGTTGGCCGCAGCCCAAAACGGTCACACAAGTGAGGAGTTTTCTTGGACTCGCTGGTTTCTATAGGCGTTTTGTGAGGGATTTCAGCACCATTGCTGCACCTCTAAACGAGCTTACAAAGAAGGATGTGCCTTTTGTTTGGGGTATCGCACAGGAAGAAGCCTTCACGGTATTGAAAGATAAGTTAACACATGCTCCATTACTCCAACTTCCTGATTTTAATAAGACTTTTGAGCTTGAATGTGATGCTAGTGGAATTGGATTAGGAGGTGTGTTATTACAAGATGGTAAACCTGTTGCATACTTTTCTGAAAAATTGAGTCGGCCTAGTCTGAATTATTCTACTTATGATAAGGAATTATATGCTCTTGTTCGGACTTTGGAAACATGGCAACATTATTTATGGCCCAAAGAATTTGTTATACATTCTGATCATGAATCTTTGAAACATATTAAAAGTCAAGCAAAACTGAACCGTAGGCATGCTAAATGGGTTGAATTCATTGAGACTTTCCCTTATGTCACTAAACACAAGAAGGGTAAAGAAGGGAGAACATGGAATAAGTTCGTCATTAATGATGGATTTGTGTTCCGTGCTAACAAGCTATGCATTCCAGCTAGCTCCGTTCGTCTTTTGTTGCTACAGGAGGCGCATGGAGGAGGGTTAATGGGACACTTTGGCGTGAAGAAGACGGAGGACGTACTTGCTACACATTTCTTTTGGCCAAATATGAGACGGGATGTTGAGCATTTTGTTGCTCGCTGCACTACATGTCAAAAAGCTAAGTCACAACTCAATCCTCATGGTTTATATAGGCCTTTGCCTGTACCTAGTGTTCCTTGGGAGGATATATCTATGGACTTTGTTTCAGGTTTACCTCGAACAAAGAAGTGGAGGGATAGCATATTTGTTGTCGTGGATAGATTTTCGAAAATGGCACACTTTATACCATGTCATAAAAGTGATGATGCTGGTAATGTTGCTTATTTGTTCTTTCGTGAAATTATTCGCTTGCATGGTGTGCCAAATACAATTGTTTCAGATCGTGATGTTAAATTTCTTAGCCATTTTTGGAGATGTTTATGGGCTAAGTTGGGGACTAAACTGCTTTTTAGTACTACATGTCATCCCCAAACTGATGGACAAACTGAAGTAGTGAATAGATCATTGTCTACTATGCTTAGGGCTATTTTGAAGAATAACCTGAAAATGTGGGAAGAATGCTTGCCTCATATTGAATTTGCTTATAATCGTTCGCTGCATTCTACTACTAAGTTGTGCCCTTTTGAAGTAGTGTATGGTTTCTTACGTCGTGCACCTATTGATTTGTTGTCTCTTCCATCTTCGGAGAAGGTCAATTTTGATGCTAAAGAACGTGCTGAATTGATATTAAAGATGCATGAGTTAACTAAGGAGAACATTGAGCATATGAATGCTAAATATAAAGTTGCTGGAGATAAGGGTAGAACACATGTTGTCTTTGCACCTGGAGATCTTGTTTGGTTACACTTGCGTAAGGATAGGTTTCCTGAATTGCGCAAGTCAAAGCTAATGCCACGTGCTGATGGTCCTTTTAAGGTGTTAGAGAAAATAAATGGTAATGCATATAGACTTGAGCTGCCTGTAGATTTTGGGGTTAGTGCCACTTTTAACATTGCAGATTTGAAGCCTTATTTGGGTGAGGATGATGAGCTTCCGTCGAGGACGACTTCAGTTCAAGAAGGGGAGGATGATGAGGACATCCCTACTAATGTTACACCCACATCCCCACCAGCCACACATATTGGACCAGTTACTAGAGCCCGCGCACGCCAACTAAATTTTCAGGTACTTTCGTTTCTTGGAAATCCTTATAATGTTCATGAACATATGATGCTGCCTAAATTAGATACTTTTGTTTTACTTATAAATGAAGGACCTAGCATGGACAAGAAGGATGGCTATTGGAGCGGGATCAAGCATGGAGAAGAAGGTGCGCGCGCGGGAAGGAACAATGGACTTTCCAGTGGCGATTTTCGCACTTTGAAGCCACCATAAGGAGTGCTTGGAGGCTTGGACGAAATATTCAAGATGCCACTTAATAAATTTCGTCCATAGGCTAATATAGGTGCTGCGTCACCTTATTTTTGGGCCAGGCCCATGTAATTTTGAAATACCACTTATTAGGCTATTTTTAGAGTCCGTATGTGTGGGGAAACGGAGTTAGGGCTGGTTTCGGACCCCTCCTCCCAGGGGCCACGAAATCCCCCTCTATTTCCCCATATATATAGCCCTTAGGGCATCGTTTTAGACTTGGGTTTTGTTTAGATTGAAAGTTCGCCATAGCTGCAACTTCGCGTTCTTCGTTTGTGTTCCACGACCAGACAAAGGCGTCACAGAACCCCACTTTCATCAATAAAGCCTTCCTCTTATATTCGCAATATCCAGATTGCAATCTTGGTTCTTGCTTGTTCTTCGTTTTCTTGCAGGAAATAGACCTTCGTGGTCAGGTTGATCGTGCTCCAGAGTGGTCAATAACCTCTCGGAGTCGGTTTAGCGATTGCTAAGGCGCGACGTCCTCGCACGTTCGTAGTCGGATCGTCAAAGTCGACTCTACCATAAACGATAACCACATCTCATCGAAAGACAGGGACAACTTCGCCTCTATCACCAACACCTTGAAGGGTCTGTTGGCTCGAGGAAGTAGCTTCGACTTGCGTTCATTGGGAAGCGGTCATTGCAAAGGTGCAGTCACACAAGATCACCGGGCTTAAACACTATGTGGTGCTTGTTGAGGTTGAGCTTGTTGGTGACGCGTTCCACTTGACGTTCAATCGTGCGCCTTGTATCTTCATGCATCCTCTTGATGTATCTTTCCCTTGCACTTGCGTCCATGTTGACGCGCTCTTGGAGTGGTAGAGGTAGGATGTCCAATGGGGACAAAGGATTGAAGCCGTAGACCACTTCGAACGGAGACTTGCCGGTGGTGGAGTGACTTGCCCGATTGTAGGCGTACTCGGCGATGGGTAGGCATTCTTCCCATTCCTTGATGTTCTTCTTGATCAACACGCGAAGTAGGGTAGAGAGCGTCCGGTTCGTCACCTCCGTTTGTCCATCGGTTTGAGGGTGATATGCCGAAGAGAATAGAAGCTTGATTCCGAGCTTGGCACATAGGGTCTTCCAAAAGTAGCTCAAGAATTTGACGTCGCGATCCGAGACAATGGTATTGGGGACGCCATGTAGTCGCAAGATGTCCTTCCAAAACAAATTTGCAATATGTGAAGCATCGTCTATCTTGTGACATGGAATGAAATGAGCCATCTTGGAAAAGCGATCCACAACTACAAAAACGGAGTCATGGCCATTTTTAGTTCATGGCAAGCCAAGCACAAAATCCATACTAATGTCTTCCCAAGGTTGGAAAGGTATAGGAAGAGGCATATAAAGACCATGGGATTGAGCTTTGGACTTAGCTTTGCGGGCATGTAGAGCATCGGATGGTGAAGCGTGCAACATCACGAAACATCTTGGGCCAAAAGTACTTGTTGGATAGTGTGGCATACGTCTTGTTACGTCCAAAGTGACCCATAAGTCCTCCACCGTGAGCCTCTTGCAAAAGCAACAAACAAAGAGAAGACTCGGGTATACACAGTTTGTTAGCACGCATAAGATAGCCATCTTTCATATAATAGTTCTCCCAACAAGTTTTCACTTGGCACATAGCGTAAGGATTAGCAAAATAAGAATCATGCTGATACAAGTCTTTGATGTGCTCAAAACCAACAACATTCCATTCAAGTTGAGTAACTAGCATGCATTTGCGGGAAAGAGCATCCGCCACAACGTTTTCCTTACCCTTAATGTATTTGATGACATAAGGGAAGGACTCAATGAATTCACTCCATTTAGCATGCCGTTTGTTCAACTTAGTTTGACCCTTTAAGTACTTAAGCGTTTCAAGGTCGGTATGGATAACAAACTCATGAGGTCGCAAATAATGTTCCCACACATGTAAAACTCTCACCAAAGCATATAATTCTTTGTCATAGATGGGGTAGTTAAGTTGAGCGCTGGATAGTTTCTCGCTAAAGTACGCGATAGGACGCTTCTCTTGCATAAGCACACCGACTATTCCATTACCACTAACATGACAATGCACTTCAAATGTTTTATCAAAGTTGGGCAAAGCAAGCAAAGGTGCATGAGTGAGCAAATTTTTAAGTTCATGGAATGCGGAGTCTTGGGAAGGACCCGAAATAAATGGTGCATTCTTCTTGCTCAAGGCATGGAGAGGTGATGCAATAGTGCTAAAGTCTTTGACAAAACGGCAATAGAAACTGGCTAGTCCTAGGAAGCTATGCACTTGTTGCAAATTCGTTGGTGTGGGCCAAGTTTTAATAGCATCAATCTTAGTTTCATCTACATGAACGCCCTTAGAAGATACTACAAAACCTAAGAAAACTACCTTCTCAACACCAAATATGCATTTCTCCATGTTTGCATGGAGTTGTTCTTTCCTAAGGATTTGCAAAACATCACGAACATGTGTAGCATGCTCCTCAACAGACTTGCTAAAGACAAGAATATCATCAAAATAGACCACAACACAATATCCTATGAGGGGTCGCAAAACATAGTGCATAACACGCATGAAAGTGCCCGGTGCTTCGGCTTAGCCCATGGGCATAACCAACCATTCATAGAGACCAAATTTAGTCTTGAATGCAGTTTTCCACTCGTCACCCTCTTGTATGCAAATTTGATAGTAACCACTTTTTAAATCAATCTTAGAAAATATAGTGGCACCACTAAGTTCATCTAGCATATCATCTAAGCTAGGAATTGGATGAGGGTAGCGACTGGTGATAGCATTGATAGGACGACAATCAGAACACATGCACATACTACCATCTTGCTTAGGCACTAGTATTACCGGAACCGCACAAGGACTCAAGCTCTCGCATACATGCCCTTTATCTAGGAGTTTTTGGACTTGCCTTTGTATTTCCTTTGTTTCTTCAGGGTTGACGCGGTAGGGAGCCTTGTTAGGAAGCGGTGCTCCGGGGATGAGGTCGATGCGGTGTTCGATCCCTCGTTTTCGTGGTAGTCCCGGAGGTAGCTCATCGGGGAAAACATCTTGGAATTCCAGCAATAACTTGGATCACACAAGAGGAAGATGTTGTGAAGGGTTAGTCCGAATGACGTCATCTTTGCACACAAGTACATAGTGAAGAATGGTCGATGGGCTCTCACTCACATCCCTCAAATATCTTTTGGTGGATAAAAGAACTTCTCATGTCCCTCGTAGTGGAGTCGCTCATTTTTGGCTTGTGGCGCTCACTCTCTTTGAGGTGGATCACTCTCTCACTTTTATCTCCATGATGGGATGAAGCTTGTTTGTCGGCGATGACTTGACTTGGAGTCATTGATCGAAGCACATATTGCTTGCCCTTCATCTTGAAGCTATATTGATTTGTCCGACCGTTGTGCGTGACACCACGGTTGATAGAGGCGAAGTTGTCCCTGTCTTTCGATGAGATGTGGCTATCATTTATGGTAGAGTCAACTTTGACGATCCGACTACGAACGTGCGAGAACGTCGCGCCTTAGCAATTGCTAAACCAACTCTGAGAGGTTAATGACCACGCCGGAGCATGATCAACCTGACCACGAGGGTCTTTTTCCTGCAAGCAAACGAAGAACAAGCAAGAAACTAAGATTGCAATCTGGATATTGCGAATATAAGAGGAAAGCTTTATTGATGAAACTGGGGTTCTGTGATGCCTTTGTCTTGTCGTGGAACACAAACGAAGAACGCGAAGTTGCAGCTATGGCTAACTTTCAATCTAAACAAAACCCAAGTCTAAAACGACGCCCTAAGGGCTGTATATATGGGGGAATAGAGGGGGATTTCGTGGGCCCTTGGAGGAGGGGTCCGAAACCAGCCCTAACTCCGTTTCCCCACACATACGGACTCTAAAAACAGCCTAATAAGTGGTATTTCGAAATTACATGGGCCTGACCCAAAAATAAGGTGACGCAGCACCTATAATAGCCTATGGAAGAAATTTATGAAGTGGCATGTTGTATATTTCGCCCAAGCCTCCAAGCACTCCTTATGTTGGCTTCAAAGTGCGAAAATCACCACTCGAAAGTCCATTGTTCCTTCCCGTGCGCGCACCTCCTTCTCCATGCTTGATCCCGCTCCAGTGGCCATCCTTCTTGTCCATCCTAGGTCCTTCATTCATAAGTAAAACAAAAGTATCTAATTTAGGCAGCATCGTATGTTCATGAACATTAGAAGGATTTCCAAGAAACGAAAGTACCTGATAATTTAGTTGGCGTGCGCGGGCTCTAGTAACTGGTCCAATATGTGTAGCTGGTGGCGATGTGGGTGTAACATTAGTAGGGATGTCCTCATCATCCTCCCCTTCTTGAACTGAAGTCGTGATTTTCCAGTGGAGTTTTCGCACTTTGAAGCCACCATAAGGAGAGTATGAAGGCTTGGACGAAATATACAAGATGCCACTTCATAAATTTCGTCCATAGGCTAATATAGGTGCTGCGTCACCTTATTTTTGGGCCAGGCCCATGTAATTTCGAAATACCACTTATTAGGCTGTTTTTAGAGTCCGTATGTGTGGGGAAACGGAGTTAGGGTTGGTTTCAGACCCCTCCTTCAAGGGGTCACGAAATTCCCCCTCTATTCCCCCATATATACAGCCCTTAGGGCGCCGTTTAGACTTGGGTTTTGTTTAGATTGAAAGTTAGCCATAGCTGCAACTTCGCGTTCTTCATTTGTGTTCCACGACCAGACAAAGGCGTCACAGAACCCCACTTTCATCAATAAAGCTTTCCTCTTATATTCGCAATATCCAGATTGCAATCTTAGTTTCTTGCTTGTTCTTCATTTGCGTGCAGGAAATAGACCTTCGTGGTCATGTTGATCGTGCTCCGGCATGGACAATAACCTCTCGGAGTAGGTTTAGCGATTGCTAAGGCGCGACGTCTTCGCATGTTCATAGTCGGATCGTGAAAGTCGACTTCCACCAAAACGATAGACAGCATCTCATCGAAAGACGGGACACCTTCGCTTCTATCAAGTGGTATCAGATTTCCAGGTTGCTCGGTGAGATTTTACCAGTTTTTCTTAGTTAGATTGCATCTGTTCTTCATACCTTTAGTCCATGAAAAAGCCACAAAAAATTAGGGTTAGATCATCATATCCGAACCAATCTGAGCCTTTGCAATTTTCTGTTCGGTATTTGCTTTGTTGAGTTTGCGGTTGCATCGTCGTGTCAAGTTGCTGGTCTTAGCGTCTAGTCCTTTAGAGTTTCGAGTTCTGTTCACAGTTTGTCATGCCGCCTCCCCATCATCATCACCACTACCATATTCCACCACCATACCAGTTACATCACCGCTGCCATATACTACTATATATCCGCCATCACGCCAATCCGAGTCCACCTCCATCACAGATTCGCCGCCAGTCCGTGTTCCACCACCCCTACATACATCCGCCACTAGTCCGAATTACACCAGATTCGTATCCGCCACCAATCCTAGTCCGAGTCCAGTATTTGCTGCTTGTTGTTGATTTCCATATCCCACGATACTACGTGTCGTGGGCAAGGCAGACTCCCCAACATCAGTGCTACCTGCAGAAGAAAAATAGTTCCAGTTTCAAAAAAAAACTAAGTCTGGAAAATTCTGGCTAGGCAGTTTTGAGACCATTCTAAGACTTTTTCGAAAAAAATTTGTTGCCGAGCAAAAAAAAAGAGGAAAAAGAAAGTAAAAAAAAGGATTTTTTTCACAGTGTGCTCCGCCCTTGTTTACGTGCAGCGCCGTGATTTTGTTGGTGTTCTAGGCTCGCGTTTCTAGCACGGTCTAGCCTAGGACCAGCACAGTACCGTCGTTGAGCGTTTATTCAACTTTGCATCTCTGAATTGATTATTGATGACCCCTTTTTGCTACCATATTATAAGCCTTCCCAGCTCCACATACATCTACGTCGTGTGTTTGACACCACCTGGCAATCGCTCTATCCAAGCTTTGAGAGTTTTGACTACACCGGTTGCCGATCGCCACCTGCTGCTGGGTAAGAACTGGTAAGAAATTGAGATTCGCTTGACGGATTTGTCATACACCACCACCACCACCACTTCCTAGTAGTCTGTCGGTTGATATTCTTGTGTGTTCCTATTGCTGCTAACCATGCCAGGATCACAAGCTGACGAAGTCGAATGGGAGGTTATGACCAACAAGGAGCTTCATGAAAAATTCCAACAAATGATGGCTGACCAGGTACAAGACTTCGTGACCTGCCTTGGACAGGCCATGGAGAAGCTAGATGGTTTGGAGAAGACATTCGACACCAAGCTGGATGCCAAGTTCAATGAGGTGCTTGCCCGTCTACCACCACCAGTTGCAGCCAACATCCTTGTGCAACAACAACATCAACAAGGCTCACTTTTCAAGAGACGAGCGCGAGGTGTGCCTCTCGCCCAAGGCCAAAATTCTGGTGTCGTTGCTACTGCTACTACTGTTGCGGCTTCTGTTGCTGCTACTGTCGTTGAGCAGAATGAGGATTATGCTGAGGATTATGACGGTGTTTACGATGATGAGGGAGAGGTTGCTCCAATTCAGCCCCAGGGGCAAGCACCACCACAAGCACCAGGTCGTCCACATGGCTACAATAGCAACGGTAGGCCTGCACCACCCCTCAGGTACGGGATCATGACCATCTCCCTAAACTAAAATTGAATATTCGTACATTTGATGGTAGATATGTTCCTGATATATATCTTACTTGGGAGTTAGAAACAGAACAACGTTTTACATGCTTACAGTTTCCTGAGGATAGACGTGTTGTTGCTGCTGTTTGTTCATTCACTAGTTTTGCTTGTGTTTGGTGGTCTGAACATTGTAGAATACATCATGCTAATATCCCAACTACTTGGGCTGCTTTGAAAGCTGCCATGCGTAATCGTTGGGTTCCACCATATTATCAACATGAATTGCTTCAATATTTGCAGCGTTTAAGACAAGGAACAAATTCTATAGAGGACTATTATCAGGAATTACAAACTGGCATGATTAGATGTGGTATTGTTGAGGAGAATGAAGCTATGCTTGCACGTTCTATGGGTGGATTAAATAGAGAGATTCAGACTATTCTAGAGTATAAGGAGTATAACACTGTCACTCGTTTATTTCATCTTGCTTGCAAAGCTGAACGTGAATTGCAGGATCGACAGGCATTGGCGAGAACAAATTTTTCTGCAGGTCACACTTCATCATGGACGCCACGTGCCTCCTCTACTTCCACACGTCCTGCTGCAGCACCACTTACTTCAGCCTCCAACACCAACCGAGATACCAGGAAACAGGCTTCTGCCCCACCCTCCGCGAAGAGCACACCTTCCGGGCCTGTACAGAGCTCTTCTTCATCCATTGCATCCACAGGGCAAACACATGAGGTTATATGTCGTCGTTGCAAGGGTGGAGGTAACTATGCGAGGGAATGCCCATCCAAGCGTGTGATGATTGTGACAGAGGATGGTGGATACGAATCCGCTAGTGATTATGATGAGGAGACCTTGGCTCTTATTGCGAATGAAGAACAAGGTGTAGAGGAGACTGAACAAGAGACACACTACATGGCCGGTGACTACGCTGACAGGTATGAAAGTTTAGTTGCTCAACGTGTTCTGAGTGTGCAGGTTACACAGGCTGAGCAAAATCAGAGGTACAACTTGTTCCATACAAAGGGAGTTTTGAAGGAGCGTTCTGTTCGCGTCATCATCGACGGAGGGAGTTGCAACAACTTGGCTAGCATGGAGATGGTGGAGAAGCTGTCTCTAACCACCAGACCACATCCTCATCCTTATTACATACAATGGTTCAACAACAGTGGCAAGGTTAAGATAACACATACTGTTCGTGTGCACTTTAGCATTGCTACATATTCTGATTATGTTGATTGTGATGTGTACCCATGCAAGCATGCTCCGTTTTACTTGGTAGACCGTGGCAATTTGATAAAAATTCTGTACACCATGGTAGGACAAATCCGTATACTCTTGTTCATAAGGATAAAAATATAACTTTGCTTCCTATGTCTCCCGAACATATTATGAAAGATGATATTGCTAGAGCTAGTAAAGCAAAGCATAAGCAAAGTGAGAGTGAAAATCAGATTGTGGCAAAGGAATTTGAGCAACATAATATGCCTAATAAACAATCATCTAGTGTTGCATCTGAAATAAAACTGAAGAGTGGTTTTTTACTTGCCACTAAATCAGATATTACTGGTTTGGATGTTAATACATCTGTTTGCTATGCTTTTGTATGCAAAGAGGTATTATTTTCCTTCGAGGACATGCCTCCCTCTTTGCCTCCTGCTGTCGCTAACATTTTGCAGGAGTTCGCTGACGTCTTTCCACAAGACGTGCCACCGGGATTACCACCTATTCGAGGGATTGAGCATCAAATTGACTTAATTCTCGGTGCATCGCTGCCCAACCGTGCGCCATACCGTACTAATCCAGAGGAGACGAAGGAGATTATGCGTCAAGTACAGGAGATGCTCGACAAAGGTTATATACGAGAATCCCTTAGTCCTTGTGCTGTTCCTATTATTCTAGTGCCTAAAAAGGATGGTACATCACGTATATGTATTGATTGTAGAGGCATTAATAATATTACTATTCGTTATCGTCATCCTATTCCTAGGCTAGATGATATGCTTGATGAATTAAGTGGCTCTACAATTTTCTCCAAAGTTGATTTGCGTAGTGGATACCATGAAATTCGTATGAAATTGGGAGATGAATGGAAAACGGCATTTAAAACTAAGTTTGGATTATATGAGTGGTTAGTCATGCCTTTTGGGTTAACTAATGCACCTAGTACTTTCATTAGATTAATGAACGAGGTTTTACGTGCTTTCATTGGACGATTTGTGGTAGTCTATTTTGATGATATACTGATTTATAGTAGATCTTTGGAGGAACACTTAGATCATTTGCGTGCTGTTTTTATTGCTCTACGCAATGCACGTTTGTTTGGTAACCTTGGGAAGTGCACCTTTTGCACCGACCGAGTATCTTTTCTTGGCTATGTTGTTACTCCATAGGGAATTGAAGTTGATAAAGCCAAGATTGAAGCTATTGAGAGTTGGCCGCAACCTAAATCAGTCACACAAGTGAGGAGTTTTCTTGGCCTCGCTGGTTCCTATAGGCGTTTTGTGGGAGATTTCAGCACCATTGCTGCACCTCTCAATGAGCTTACAAAGAAGGACGTGCCTTTTGCTTGGGGTACCGCACAGGAAGAAGCCTTCACCGTACTGAAAGATAAGTTAACACATGCTCCTTTACTCCAACTTCCTGATTTTAATAAGACTTTTGAGCTTGAATGTGATGCTAGTGGAATTGGATTAGGAGGTGTGTTATTACAAGATGGTAAACCTGTTGCATACTTTTCTGAAAAATTGAGTGGGCCTAGTCTGAATTATTCTACTTATGATAAGGAATTATATGCTCTTGTTCGGACTTTGGAAACATGGCAACATTATTTATGGCCCAAAGAATTTGTTATACATTCTGATCATGAATCTTTGAAACATATTAAAAGTCAAGCAAAACTGAACCGTAGACATGCTAAATGGATTGAATTCATTAAGACTTTCCCTTTTCTCATTAAACACAAGAAGGGTAAAGAAAATGTTATTGCTGATGCATTGTCTCGTCGTTATACTATGCTTTCACAACTTGACTTTAAAATATTTGGTTTGGAGACCATCAAAAATCAATATATGCATGATGCTGAATTTAAAGATGTGTTGGAGAATTGTAAAGAAGGGAGAACATGGAACAAGCTCGTCATTAATGATGGATTTGTGTTCCGTGCTAACAAGCTATGCATTCCAGCTAGCTCCGTACGTCTTTTGTTGTTACAGGAGGCACATGGAGGAGGATTAATGGGGCACTTTGGCGTGAAGAAGACGGGGACGTACTTGCTACACATTTCTTTTGGCCAAAGATGAGACGGGATGTTGAGCGTTTTGTTGCTCGCTGCACTACATGTCAAAAAGCTAAGTCACGACTCAATCCTCATGGTTTATATATGCCTTTCCTGTACCTAGTGTTCCTTGGGAGGATATATTTGTGGACTTTGTTTTAGGTTTACCTCGAACAAAGAAGGGGAGGGATAGCATATTTGTTGTCGTGGATAGATTTTCGAAAATGGCACACTATACCATGTCATAAAAGTGATGATGCTGCTAATGTTGCTGATTTGTTCGTTTGTGAAATTATTCGCTTGCATGGTGTCCCAAATACAATTGTTTCAGATCGTGATGTTAAATTTCTTAGCCACTTTTGGAGATGTTTATGGGCTAAGTTGGGGACTAAACTTCTTTTTAGTACTACATGTCACCCCCAAACTGATGGACAAACTGAAGTAGTGAATATATCATTGTCAACTATGCTTAGGGCTGTTTTGAAGAATAACCTGAAAATGTGGGAAGAATGCTTGCCTCATATTGAATTTGCTTATAATCTTTCGCTGAATTGTACTACTAAGATGTGCCCTTTTGAAGTTGTGTATGGTTTCTTACCTCGTGCACCTATTGATGTGTTGCCTCTTCCATCTTCGGAGAAGGTTAATTTTGATGCTAAAGAACGTGCTGAATTGATATTAAAGATGCATGAGTTAACTAAGGAGAACATTGAGCATATGAATGCTAAATACAAACTTGCTGGAGCAAGGGTAGAAAACATGTTGTCTTTGCACCTGGAGATCATGTTTGGTTACATTTGCGTAAGGATAGGTTTCCTGCATTGCGCAAGTCAAAGCTAATGCCACGTGCTGATGGTCCTTTTAAGGTGTTACAGAAAATAAATGATAATGCATATAAACTTGAGCTGCCTGCAGATTTTGGGGTTAGTCCCACTTTTAACATTGCATATTTGAAGCCTTATTTGGGTGAGGATGATGAGCTTCTGTCGAGGACGACTTCAGTTCAAGAAGGGGAGGATGATGAGGACATACCTACTAATGTTACACCCACATCCCCACCAGCTACACATATTGGACCAGTTACTAGAGCCCGCGCACGCCAACTAAAATATCAGGTACTTTCGTTTCTTGGAAATCCTTCTAATGTTCATGAACATATGATGCTGCCTAAATAGATACTTTTGTTTTACTTATGAATGAAGGACCTAGCCTGGACAAGAAGGATGGCCATTGGAGCAGGATCAAGCATGGAAGAAGGTGCGGGCGTGGGAAGGAACAATGGAGTTTCCAGTGGTGATTTTCGCACTTTGAAGCCACCATAAGGAGAGTATGAAGGCTTGGACGAAATATACAAGATGCCACTTCATAAATTTCGTCCATAGGCTAATATAGGTGCTGCGTCACCTTATTTTTGGGCCAGGCCCATGTAATTTCGAAATACCACTTATTAGGTTGTTTTTAGAGTCCGTATGTGTGGGGAAACGGAGTTAGGGTTGGTTTCGGACCCCTCCTTCAAGGGGTCAAGAAATTCCCCCTCAATTCCTCCATATATACAGCCCTTAGGGCGCCGTTTAGACTTGGGTTTTGTTTAGATTGAAAGTTAGCCATAGCTGCAACTTCGCGTTCTTCGTTTGTGTTCCACGACCAAAGAAAGGCGTCTCAGAACCCCACTTTCATCAATAAAGCTTTCCTCTTATATTCGCAATATCCGGATTGCAATCTTTGTTTCTTGCATGTTCTTCGTTTGCGTGTAGGAAATAGACCTTCGTGGTCAGGTTGATCATGCTCCGGCGTGGACAATAACCTCTCGAAGTTGGTTTAGCGATTGCTAAGGCGCGACGTCTTCGCACGTTCGTAGTCGGATCGTGAAAGTCGACTTCCAGCAAAACGATAGCCACCATCTCATCGAAAGACGGGACACCTTCGCCTCTATCAAGCTGTCCTCGACGGAAGCTCATCATCTTCACCCAAATAAGGCTTCAAATCTGCAATGTTAAAAGTGGGACTAACCCCAAAATCTGCAGGCAGCTCAATTTTATATGCATTATCATTTATTTTCTCTAACACCTTAAAAGGACCATCAGCACGTGGCATTAGCTTTTACTTGCGCAATTCAGGAAACCCATCCTTACGCAAATGTAACTAAACAAGATCTCCAGGTGCAAAGACAACATGTTTTCTACCATTATCTCCAGCAAGTTTATATTTAGCATTCATACACTCAAAGTTCTCCATAGTTAACTCATGCATCTTTAATATCAATTCACCACATTTTTTAGCATCAAAATTAACCTTCTCCGAAGATGGAAGAGGCAACAAATCAATAGGTGCACGAGGTAAGAAACCATATACAACTTCATAAGGGCACATCTTAGTAGTAGAATGCAGCAAACGATTATAAGCAAATTCAATATGAGGCAAGCATTCTTCCCACATTTTCAGGTTATTCTTGAAAACAGCCCTAAGCATAGTGGACAATGATCTATTCACTACTTCAGTTTGTCCATCAATTTGGGGGTGACACGTAGTACTAAAAAGCAGTTTAGTCCCCAACTTAGCCCATAAACATCTCCAAAAGTGGCTAAGAAATTTAGCATCGCGATCTGAAACAATTGTATTTGGCACACCATGCAAGCAAATAATTTCACGAAAGAACAAATCAACAAGATTAGCATCATCATCACTTTTATGACATGGTATAAAGTGTGTCATTTTCGAAAATCTATCCACGACAACAAATATGCTATCCCTCCCCTTCTTTGTTCGAGGTAAACCTAAAACAAAGTCCATAGATATATCCTCCCAAGGAACACTAGGTACAGGCAAAGGCATATATAAACCATGAGGATTGAGTCGTGACTTAGCTTTTTGACATGTAGTGCAGCGAGCAACAAAACGCTCAACATCCCGTCTCATCTTTGGCGAAAAGAAATGTGTAGCAACTACATCATCCATCTTCTTCAAGCCAAAGTGTCCCATTAATCCTCCTCCATGCTCCTCTTGTAACAACAAAAGACGAACAGAGCTAGCTGGAATGCATAGCTTGTTAGCACGGAACACAAGTCCATCATTAATGACGAACTTTTTCCATGTTCTCCCTTCTTTACAATTCTCCAACACATCTTTAAATTCAGCATCATGCATATATTGATCTTTGATGGTCTCCAAACCAAATATTTTGAAGTCAAGTTGTGAAAGCATAGTATAACGACGAGACAATGCATCAGCAATAACATTTTCTTTTCCCTTCTTGTGTTTAATGACATAAGGGAAAGTTTCAATGAATTCAACCCATTTAGCATGTCTACGGTTCAGTTTTTCTTGACTTTTAATACGTTTGAAAGATTCATGATCAGAATGTATAACAAATTCTTTGCGCCATAAATAATGTTGCCATGTTTCCAAAGTCCGAACAAGAGCATATAATTCCTTATCATAAGTAGAATAATTCAGACTAGGCCCACTCAATTTTTCAGAAAAGTATGCAAGAGGTTTACCATCTTGTAATAACACACCTGCTAATCCAATTTCACTAGCATCACATTCAAGCTCAAAAGTCTTATTAAAATCAGGAAGTTGAAGTAATGGAGCATGTGTTAACTTATCTTTCAATACCGTGAAGGCTTCTTCCTGTGAGGTACCCCAAACAAAAGCCACATCCCTCACAAAACGCCTATAGAAACCAGCGAGTCTAAGAAAACTCCTCACTTGTGTAACCGTTTTGGGTTGCGGCCAATTCTCAATAGCTTCAATCTTGGCTTTATCAACTTCAATACCCTGTGGGGTAACAACATAGCCAAGAAAAGATACTCGATCGGTGCAAAAGGTGCATTTCCCAAGGTTACCAAACAGACGTGCATCACGTAGAGCAATAAAACAGCACGTAAATGTTCCAAATGTTCCTCCAAAGATCTACTATAAATCAGTATATCATCAAAATAGAGTACCACAAATCATCCAATGAAAGGAGGTAAAACCTCGTTCGTTAATCTCATGAAAGTGCTAGGTGCATTAGTTAACCCAAAAGGCATGACTAACCACTCATATAATCCAAACTTAGTTTTAAATGCTGTTTTCCATTCATCTCCCAATTTCATACGGATTCAATGGTATCCACTACGCAAATCAACTTTGAAGAAAATTGTAGAGCCACTTAATTCATCAAGCATATCATCTAGCCTAGGAATAGGATGACGATAACGAATAGTAATCTTATTAATGCCTCTACAATCAACACACATACGCGATGTACCATCCTTTTTAGGCACTAGAATAATAGGAACAGCACAAGGACTAAGGGATTCGCGTATATAACCTTTGTCGAGCAGCTCCTGTACTTGACGCATAATGATGCGGAGCATCCCACCAGCATCCCCATGAAGACTACACCATCAAGCCAGCCCCCAAGTGGCCCTATGACAACAGCACGCGCACGCGACATTGGAGCTAAGGTGAACTCACTCCTCTTCGAGTATGACTTCGATGGCAAGGAACCTGGATGCTACCTCACAATGAAACCCTGTGTATCCTTAGGTACGAGGAAGACGACGGCGAAGGACCAAGGAAGCAGCCCCAAGACCAAGGCTGAGGAGGAGAAGGAGCTAGCACCAAGGGCAAGTCTCTGGACAGCCCGGAACTTCCGGCCTGCCCGGAACTCCCGGCCCTCCGACGACTCAGGACAAGATCCAGAGGTGCAAACTCTCTGGATAGCCCGGAACCATCCCGGAACCTCCGGACCCTGGAACTTCCGGCCCCTCCGAAACCCAGTCTGCGCCGGGAAAGCCTGGAACCGGCCCGGAACCAGCCCGGAACTTCCTACATAGCCCGGAACTTCCAGCCTTCACAGAACGTTGCCACTCGGGCCCGAGGCCCATGTACCTCTCCCACTTACCCCTTCGTCTCAGACTATAAGTACTCCCCTCCTAGCTTTGTATTAGGGTTAGCTATTGTTTGGCAAAAGACTTTGTTGAGCATAGCTCCATCACTTCCTTCTCCCTAGGAGATTATCCTCTATTGAGAGAACATCCAAGCGATGCCAAGGCCCCTCTAAGGGAAGATCCCCTCGGGATTCAAGACCTCCTCCTCCGGAGCGAGAAGACTATCATTACTTGTATCCTTTTGTTGATTGTGGACCGTGATACTCGTGTACTCGTGTGATTCTAGTGGATGTGTGGTCGAAGGTTGTCCTTGAGTGTTTGATTTCCCTCTTTTATTACTCTTGTGTTCTTCATGTTCCTCATGAGATCCCCTCCAATTCGTGAAAGATCGACGCACACGGGCGTGCCCCGTATCATATTGGTATCAAGAGCCAAGGTTTCTCACGAATTTGAGTCTCCCCCTTCGTTTGCTAGCCAATTTTGTTTTCTTTTGACCCAATTTCGAAAATCCCCACAAAAAAATAGCCATACCAAATTTCTTGGATTTTTTTTATTTGAGGAGATTTTGTTGATTTTGATCAATGGATTTTGTTGTGGACGAGTGGATCTACCTTTCTATCCGTCCAATTCCCCCCCCCCCCCCCCATTTTTTCTTTTTCCCCCTCAGATTTGGGTTTTTCCTCTCGGTTTTCCGCCTAAGTCCTAGATCTGGAAATTAGGGTTCGTCCCAATTTTCCCGACCCCCGGAACCTCCGGCCTCACCCGGACGTTCCGGCCCCTGGACCCTCCGGTCACCCCGGACCTTCCGGCCCCCGGAGCCTCCGGCCGGCCCGGACCTTCTGGCCTTTGCAGAAACTTTGCAATTGTCAATTTTGCATTTTCTCGAGTGTTTCCACCACAGTTTTCCGCAAACCCCCACCATTTCTTCCGCAACTCATTTGCACTTGAGATTTTGAGTCGCGAGCTTCGCCACTTCCTTAGGTGTTTCGGCTAATTAGGAGTGGTTCTTCATCGACATCGCCACTCATCATCGCCCTAGATCGTCGCCGACCAACTCTTCGTTGACACATCATCGTAAGCTAGGACGGTAACCGCGACGACACTCTTGTCTATACCCTTGCCATTGCATTGTTACCCCGAACCTATTTGCGTTACTTGCCTACCGAGACTAGCCATTGAGTATTGCCGGGCTACGCTACTTGTGCACTTTAGTGATACATACTCCGCATAGCTTCATATGCGTGCATATATCTTAGTATCATCTTTTGTGTTACAATATAGTTCCCGCATACATAAGTGCTATCTCGGTGTGCACGTCCGGCATTGTGACAATACAAAACATCATTGCTAAAGAAAAGAGAAGCAAAGCTTTTAAGCAAAAGAGCAATAGCATCGCAAGCTTCGCATAGCATACTTGATCATCTAGGATCACTTAAGCGAGTGACACGTGCCGCATACACACATAGCAAGTCGGGCATAGGAAGACGACACTTTTGGATCATTTTAGGGTGTGCACAAGTGCGTATCATGCCCATTGGAGCAATCGTGTACCGTCTCTCTAGTGTTGTGCAACGAGAGCATTTTCCGTGGATTCCACATTTTGGCTCATCCTTTGTTGCATGACCCCAATTTTCTTCCATGTGTGCGTTTCCGTACATTGCTATTGATCTATATTGTCTCATTTGCGAATTCTACGAACCTCTTTCAACATTATTGAATCTTATCTTTCGAATTGCTTAAAATTTGTGCCACTATCCTAACCAAGCTACTCCATAAGCCTTATTTGTGTAGGTGTGAGAAGGACGATCTTCGGTACCAATTCTACTATTTCCATACTTGCACATTGAGTGATCTTGATCCACTATCAACTTTTGGAATGGTAATTGGTATTGTCTTCTCACTCTTCCACTTATATCTTCTTGAGTGCTATGGATATGAACATCATGTCAAACCCGGCCTTCGAGGAGCATGATGACGACGACGCGAACAACCACGTCACCAAGTTACACTTTTTCGGCGCACACAAGGCAATTACTCAAGCTCAAGATGTCTTGCATGACCGCATCGACCAACTCGCCTCCAACTTGCGCGAATCCGAAATGCGCACGAGGGAATACCTCGACACCAAGCTCTGAAGCCAAATGGAGGAGCTCCGGTCCTTGATGGTCACTCGCGCACCTTCCTCATCTACATCAACAAGGAGTCGTCACACAAGTCGCAACTCAACGACGTACTCTTCCAATGCAAGTCCACAAGCGCGTCATCACCGTGGTGACGAACACTCCGGCCCAAGTTCTCCACAAGGTCGTCACCGTCAAGACAATCCATTTCATGGCAATGGATTGAAAGATCGAGTCCATGCTCGAGAATGCCGCCACCAACAAGATCAAGATGCGTTGGAGCAAGAACGTCAACGCCAAGAACAAGAATAATGATGCCGAGAAGAACAACATCGCCGTCATGACCAAGCGCTTGAAGCACATCGCGCTTTGCAAGAAGCTACTCATGCCTTGGAGGAGCGCAACCGCCAAGCTCATCACGAGCAAGAAGCACTTCGCCAAGCACAACAAGAAGAACTTCGTCGCCAACGACAAGAAGAAGCTAATCGCCAAGAAGAGCACCAAGAAAGGCGCAACCGAGTGCGTCCACCTCGTCGCCGTCCTCAAGATCATCGCATTGAACCCGACAATGAAGACGAACAAAGACAAGATCAATGTTAACACGCTCAAGGCAATGACAATGAGGATCCACCTCCAGGACAAGGATTTCGGCATCACAACCACAATGATGAACAACGCTTCGGCAAGCTCAAGTTCACAATGCCAAAGTTGTCCGGAAGCAATGTTCCCGAAGACTACTTGTCATGGGCCCTCAAGGTTGACAAGATCTTTCGCATCCACAACTATGATGAAGAGAAGAAGATCGCCAGGCTTCACTCGAGTTCCAAGACTACGTCCTAATTTGGTGGGAACAAGTGATTGAGCAGAGAAGAGAAAGAGGCGAACCTCCTATCAACACTTGGGCCCAAATGAAGGATCTCATGCGAGCTCGTTTTGTGCCTACACACTACATCCGGGATCTCTTCAAGAAACTACAACAACTCAAGCAAGGAACCAAGTTGGTAGAAGAGTACTATCAAGAGATGGAGATTGCTATGATCCGAGCCAATGTCAAGGAAGATGACGAGCAAACAATGGCACGCTTCTTGAATGGCCTCAACTACCAAGTCAAGAAAATTGCCGACTTCCAACCATACTCCAACCTTCTCGAACTTGTGCATCAAGCAACCAAGGCGGAACGGCAAGTGCAAGATGACTACAAGTACTCCAAGTTCTCCTCCAAGACCTACGTCTCAACTGCTCAAGCTACTACCACAACGACACCTTCAACTACGAAATCTACAACACCTACCGGCGACAAGTCAAGCTACAAGGACAAGACGACTTCGTCAAGCCGACCAACCTCAAGCACCTACAAGCCGAGAGCTTCATCCTCTACCCCAACACCGGATGCTACAGCCAAGACAAGCTCCATCAAGTGTTTCACGTGCCAAGGGCGAGGCCACAAGACCTTCGAATGCCCAACCAAACGCAACATGATCCTCCTCGACGATGGCACCTATGACTCTATGAGTGACGACGAGATGCAAGCTTTGGAGAAAGTGGCCATACACCACCAAGTAAATGAAGATGAAGATTCGCAAATCTTTTGCGACAACGATTCGAGCCCCGCTCTCGTCGTCTCTAAAGTTTTGACGCTCCAACAACAAGAAGACGCGGGCCAATGTTGCCACATCTTCCACACCAAGGCGGGCATTCAAGGAAAATCCTTCAAGGTCATCATAGACGGCGGGAGTTGCCACAACTTGGCAAGTGAAGACCTTTGTTCCAAGCTACAATTGGTCAAGAAAAAGCACCCTCGTTCCTACAAGGTCCAATGGCTTAGTGATTCCGAAACCCTCCAAGTTGACCACACCGTGGAAGTTTCCTTCAAGATAGGCGCTTATGAAGACACTTTGGAGTGTGATGTGGTTCCAATGTCCGTTTGCCACCTCCTACTTGGTAGAGTTTGGCAATTCGACCGTGGCGTCACACACAACGGTCAGACAAATCAATATAGTTTCAAGATGAAGGGCAAGAAATATGTCCTTCGCCCAATGACTCCAAGTCAAGTCATCGCCGACAAACAAGTTTCATCCCATCGTGGAGATAAAAGTGAGAGAGTGATCCACCTCAAAGAGAGTGAGTGCCACAAGCCAAAAATGAGCGACTCCACGATGAGGGACATGAGAGATATAGTTCTTTTAGCCACCAAAAGAGATTTGAGGGATGTGAGTGAGAGCCCATCGACCGTTCTTCACTATGTACTTGTGTGCAAAGATGACGTCGTTCGGACTAACCCTTCACAACATCTTCCTCTTGTGTTATCTAAGTTGTTGCAGGAATTCAAGGATGTATTCCCCAATCAGCTACCTCCGGGACTACCACCAAAACGAGGGATCGAACACCGCATCGACCTCATCCCCGGAGCACCACTTCCTAACAAGGCTCCCTACTGTGTCAACCCCGAAGAAACAAAGGAAATACAAACGCAAGTCCAAAACCTCCTAGATAAGGGGCATGTACGTGAGAGTTTGAGTCCTTGTGCGGTTCCGGTTATACTAGTGCCTAAGCAAGATGGTAGCATGCGCATGTGTTCCGATTGCCGTCCTATCAATGCTATCACCATTTGATACCATCATCCCATTCCTCGCTTAGATGATATGCTAGATGAACTTAGTGGTGCCACTATATTTTCTAAGATTGACTTAAAAAGTGGTTACTACCAAATTCGCATACAAGAGGGTGACGAGTGGAAAACCGCATTCAAGACTAAATTTGGTCTCTATGAATGGTTGGTTATGCCCATGGGCTTATCCGAAGCACCGGGTACTTTCATGCGTGTTATGCACTACGTGTTGCGACCACTCATTGGATATTGTGTTGTGGTCTACTTTGATGACATTCTTGTCTTTAGCAAGTCTCTTGAGGAGCATGCTACACATGTCCGTGATGTTTTGCAAATCCTTCGGAAAGAAAAACTCTATGCAAACATGGAGAAATGCACATTTGGTGTTGAGAAGGTAGTTTTCCTAGGTTTTGTAGTATCTTCTAAGGGCGTTCATGTAGATGAAACTAAGATTAATGCTATTAAAACTTGGCCCACACCAACGAATTTGCAACAAGTGCATAGCTTCCTAGGACTAGCCGGTTTCTATCGCCGTTTTGTCAAAGACTTTAGCACTATTGCATCTCCTCTCCATTCTTTGAGCAAGAAGAATGAACCATTCATTTGGGGTCCTACCCAAGACACCGCATTCCATGAACTTAAAAATTTGCTAACTCATGCACCTTTGCTTGCTTTGCCCAACTTTGATAAGACATTTGAAGTGCATTGTGATGCTAGTGGTAATGGAATAGGTGGTGTGCTTATGCAAGAGAAGCGTCCTATTGCGTAGTTTAGAGAGAAACTATCCGGCGGTCAACTTAACTACCCCATCTATGACAAAGAATTATATGCTTTGGTGCGAGTTTTACATGTTTGGGAGCATTATTTGAGACCACATGAGTTTGTTATTCATACCGACCATGAAACACTCAAGTACTTAAAGGGTCAAACCAAGTTGAACAAACAGCATGCTAAATGGAGTGAATTCATTGAGTCCTTCCCTTATGTCATCAAATACATTAAGGGTAAGGAAAACATTTTGGCGGATGCCCTTTCCCGCAAATGCATGCTAGTTACTCAACTTGAATTGAATGTTGTTGGTTTTGAGCACATCAAAGACTTGTACGAGCATGATGCTTATTTTGCTAATCCGTACGCTATGTACCAAGTGAAAACTTGTTCGGAAAACTACTATATGAAAGATGGCTACCTTATGCGTGCTACCAAACTTTGTATACCCGAGTCTTCTCTTCGTTTGTTGCTTTTGCAAGAGGCTCACGATGGAGGACTTATGGGTCACTTCGGACGCGACAAGACGTATGCCACGCTATCCAACAAGTACTTTTGGCCCAAGATGTTTCGTGATGTTGCACGCTTCACCAACCGATGCTCGACTGCCGCAAAGCTAAGTCCAAAGCTCAATCCCATGGTATTTATATGCCTCCCCCTATACCTTTCCAACATTGGGAAGACATTAGTATGGATTTTGTGCTCGGTTTGCCACGAACAAAAAATGGCCATGATTCCGTTTTTGTCGTTGTGGACCGCTTTTCTAAGATGGCTCATTTCATTCCATGTCACAAGATAGACGATGCTTCACATATTGCAAATCTTTTTTGTGGGGACATCTTGCGACTATATGGCGTCCCCAAGACCATTGTCTCGGATCGCGGCGTCATGTTTTTGAGCTACTTTTGGAAGACCCTATGCGCCAAGCTCGGAATCAAGCTTCTATTCTCTTCGGCATATCACCCTCAAACCGATGGACAAACGGAGGTGACGAACCGGACGCTATCAACTCTACTTCACGTGTTGATCAAGAAGAACATCAAGGAATGGGAAGATTGCCTCCCCATCGCCGAGTATGACTACAATCGCGCAAGTCACTCCACCACCGGCAAGTCTCCGTTCGAAGTGGTCTACGGCTTCAATCCATTGTCCCCATTGGACATCCTACCTCTACCACTCCAAGAGCGCGTCAACATGGACGCAAGTGCAAGGGCAAGCTACATCAAGAGGATGCATGAAGATACAAGGCGCATGATTGAACGTCAAGTGGAACGCGTCACCAACAAGCGCAACATCAACAAGCACCCCATATTGTTCAAGCCTGGTGATCTTGTGTGGCTACATCTTCGCAAGGACCACTTCCCCAACGAACGCAAGTCAAAGCTACTTACTCGACCCGACGGTCCGTTCAAGGTGTTGGCACGCTACAACAACAACGCCTACAAGATTGACATCCCGCGCGACAAGTACAACGTGAGTGACACCTTCAACGTCACGGATCTATCCCCTTTTCATGGTGATGAAGATCTTGATCCGAGGACGGATCTTCCCTAAGCGGGAGGGAGATGATGCGGAGCATCCCACCATCATCCCCATGAAGACTACACCATCAAGCCAGCCCCCAAGTGGCCCTATGACAAGAGCACGCGCACGCGACATTGGGGCTAAGGTGAACTCACTCCTCTTTGAGTATGACTTCGATGGCAAAGGAACTTGGATGCTACCTCACAATGAAACCCTGTGTATCCTTAGGTACAAGGAAGACGATCGCGAAGGACCAAGGAAGCAGCCCCAAGACCAAGGCCGAGGAGGAGAAGGAGCTAGCACCAAGGGCAAGTCTCTGGACAGCCTGGAACTTCCGGCTTGCCCGAAACTTCCGGCCCTCCGACGACCCAGGACAAGATCCAGAGGTGCAAACTCTCTGGATAGCCCGAAACCATCCCGGACCCTTGCCCGGAAGTTCCGGGCCCCGGAACTTCCGGCCCCTCCGGAAGCCAGCCTACGCCGGGAAAGCCCGGAACCGGCCCGGAACCAGCCCGTAACTTCCGGCGCCCGTAACTTCCGGCATAGCCCGGAACTTCCGGCCTTCACAGAACGTTGCCACTCGGGCCCGAGGCCCATGTACTTCTCCCACTTACCCCTTCGTCTCAGACTATAAGTACTTCCCTCCTAGCTTCGTATTAGGGTTAGCTATTGTTTGGCAAAAGACTTTGTTGAGCATAGCTCCATCACTTCCTTCTCCCTAGGAGATTATCCTCCGGTGAGAGAAGATCCAAGCGATGCCAAGGCCTCTCTAAGGGAAGATCCCCTCGGGATTCATGACCTCCTCCTCCGGAGCAACAAGACTATCGTTACTTGTATCCTTTTGTTGATTGTGGACCGTGATACTCGTGTACTCGTGTGATTCTAGTGGATGTGTGATCGAAGGTTGTCCTTGAGTGTTTGATTTCCCTCTTGTATTTCTCTTGTGTTCTTCGTGTTCCTCGTGAGATCCCCTCCAATTCGTGAAAGATTGACGCACACGGGCGTGCCTCGTATCACATAATCTCCTTCGTCTCCTCTGGATTGGTACGGTATGGCGCACGGCTGGGCAGCGATGCACCGAGAATTAAGTCAATCTGATGCTCAATCCCTCGAATAGGTGGTAATCCCGGTGGCACGTCTTGTGGAAAGATGTCTGCGAACTCCTGCAAAATGTTAGCGACAGCAGGAGGCAAAGAGGGAGGCATGTCCTCGAATGAAAATAATACCTCTTTGCATACAAAAGCATAGCAAACAGATGTAGTAACATCCAAATCAGTAATATCAGATTTAGTGGCAAGTAAACAACCAATCTTCAGTTTTATTTTAGATGCAACACTAGATGATTGTTTATTAGGCTTATTATGTTGCTCAAATTACTTTGCCACAATCTGATTTTCACTCTCACTTTGCTTCTGTTTTGCTTTACTAGATCTAGCAATGTCATCTTTCATAATATGTTCGGGAGACATAGGAAGCAAAGTTATATTTTTATCTTTATGAACAAGAGTATACTGATTCGTCCTACCATGGTGTACAGAATTTTTATCAAATTGCCATGGTCTATCAAGTAAAACAGAGTATGCTTGCATGGGTACCACATCACAATCAACATAACCATAATATGGATCAACATAATCTGGTGGTTAGAGACAGCTTCTCCACCATCTCCATGCTAGCCAAGTTGTTGCAACTCCCTCCATCGATGATGACGCGAACAGAACACTCCTTCACAACTCCCTTTGTATGGAACAAGTTGTGCCTCTGATTTTGCTCAGCCTGTGTAACCTGCACACTTAGAACACGTTGAGCAACTAAACTTTCATACCTGTCAGCGTAGTCAGCAGCCATGTAGTGTGTCTCTTGTTCAGTCTCCTCTACACCTTGTTCTTCACTCGCAATAAGAGCCAGGGTCTCCTCATCATAATCACTAGCGGAGTCATATCCACCATCCTCAGTAACAATCATCACACGCTTGGAAGGGCATTCTCTCACATAGTGACATCCACTCTTACAACGACGACATATAATCTCATGTGTTTGCCCCGTTGATGCAATGGAAGAAGAAGAGCTCTGTGCAGGCCCGGAAGGTGTGCTCCTCGCGGAGGGTGGGGCGGGGGCCTGTTTCTTGGTATCTCGGTTGGAGTTGGTGGCTGAACTAGGCGGTGCTGCAGCAGGACATGTGGACGTGGATGGGGGTACGTGGCGTCCATGATGAAGTGCGACCTGCAGAAAAATTAGTTCTTGCCAATCCCTGTCGATCCTGCACTTCACGTTCAGCTTTGCAAGCAAGATGGATTAAACGAGTGATAGTGTTATACTCCTTATACTCTAATATAGTCTGAATATCTCTATTTAATCCACCCATAAAACGTGCAAGCATAGCTTCATTCTCCTCAACAATACCACATCTAATCATGCCAGTTTGTAATTCCTGATAATATTCCTCTAGAGAATTTTTTCCTTGTCTTAAACGATGCAAATTTTGAAGCAATTCACGTTGATAATATGGTGGAACCCAACGATTACGCATAGCAGTTTCCAAAGCAGCCCACGTAGTAGGAATATTATCATGATGTATTCGATAATGTTCATACCACCAAACACAAGCAAAACTAGTAAAAGCACAAACAGCAGCAACAACACGTCTATCCTTAGGAAATTGTACGCATGTAAATCGTTGTTCTGTTTCTAACTCCCAAGTAAGATATATATCAGGAACATATCTACCCTCAAATGTTGGAATATTCAATTTTATCTTAGGGAGATGATCATGATCCCGTACCTGAGGTGGTGGTGCAGCCCTACCGTTGCGATTGTAAACATGTGAACGACCCGGTGTTTGTGGTGGTGGTTGCCCCTGAGGCTGATCGGGAGCAGCCTCTCCCTCATCATCATAATCACCATCAAAATCGTCATTCTGCTCAACGATAGTAGCAGCAGCAGCAGCCACAGAAGCTTCAGCAGTAGCAGCAGCCACAGAAGCTTCAGCAGTAGCAGCAGTAGCAATGGCACCAAAATATTGGCCTTGGTCGAGAGGCACACGTTGCACTCGTCCCGCCAAATTTGGGTGTCGTTGGTGTTGTTGTTGCCGAGGTACAACAGGTACAGCTCGTGGAGGTAGACGTGCAAGCACCTCATTGAACTTAGCGTCCAGCTTGGTGTCGAATGTCTTCTCCAAAGCACCTAGCTTCTCCATGGCCTCTCCAAGGCTGGTCACGACGTCTTGTACCTGGTCAGCCATCATTTGCTGAAATTTATCATGGAGCTCCTTGTTTGTCATGCCGTCCCAGTTGATCTCGTCGGCTTGTGAACCTGTCATGGTTAGCAGCAATAGGAACACACAATATGAACCTACAGACTACTAGGAAGTGGTGGTGGTGGTGGTGGTGTGTCACAAATCCGTCAAGCAAATCTCAAATTCTTACCAGTTCTTACCCAGTAGCAGGTGGTGATCAGCAACCGTTGTAGTCAAAAACTCTCAAAGCTTGGATAGAGCAATTGCCAGGTGGTGTCAACACACGACGTAGATGTATGTGTAGCTGGGATGGCTTATATATGGTAGCAAAAGGGGTCAGTAATAATCAGTTCAGAGATGCAAAGTTGAATAAACGCTCAACGACGGTACTGTGCTGGTCCTAGGCTAGACTGTGCTAGAGACGCGAGCCTAGAACACCAACAAAATCACGGCGCTGCACGTAAACAAGGGAAGAGCACACTCTGAACTTATTTTTTTGGCGCCTTTGTTTTTTTTGTTTGCGCTTTTTTTTTGCTTAGAAAATCACTATAATGCCGAGTGTCTCAAAACTCTTCTGAAGGTCTAAAAACAAGATAGGCACGGAAATTTTTTTGACTAATTTTTTTTTCTGGAGCGATTCGGGGCTGCGACGACCAAAAATTGCGACAGAAATCACTATGATGGAGAGTGTCTCAAAACGCTCCAGAAAGCCTAAAATTAGGATAGGGAAAAAATTCACCGCCGAAATTTTGGCCTAAAAAGTGCTCTGGAAACTGTGCCAGACTTTTTTTTCCCGATTCCTACTCAGGCAAGGAAACGCGAAAATAAAATCAAAGCGATCTCAAAATCAATCCGAGTATGGGATGGACTCGGATTGGTGGCGGATATGTGGTGGAGATATATGGCAGCGGATACGTGGTGGAGATATATGGCAAGGAGGACAACGATGGTGTGTGATGGTATATGGCAGCGATGATGATGGTGCGGTGGCGACGTGACAACTTGTGAACAGAACTCAAAACTCTAAAGGACTAAACCCTAAGACCAGCAACTTGACACGACGATGCAACCGCAAATTCAACAAAGCAAAAACACTGAAAAGATTATGCAACGGCTCAGATTGGTTCGGATATGATGAACTAACCCTATTTTTTTGGCTTTTTCATGGACTATAGGTATGAAGAACATATGCGATCTAACTATGAAAACTGGTAAAATCTCACCAAGCAACCTGGAAATCTGATACCACTTGATAGAGGCGAAGTTGTCCCTGTCTTTCGATGAGATGTGGCTATCGTTTATGGTAGAGTCGACTTTGACGATCCGACTACGAACGTGCGAGGACGTCGCGCCTTAGCAATCGCTAAACCAACTCCGAGAGGTTATTGACCACGCCAGAGCACGATCAACCAGACCACGAGGGTCTGTTTCCTACAAGCAAACGAAGAACAAGAAAGAAACTAAGATTGCAATCTGGATACTGCGAATATAAGAGGAAAGCTTTATTGATGAAACTGGGGTTCTGTGACGCCTTTGTCTGGTCGTGGAACACAAACGAAGAACGCGAAGTTGCAGCTATGGCTAACTTTCAATCTAAACAAAACCCAAGTCTAAAACGACGCCCTAAGGGCTATATATATGGGGGAATAGAGGGGGATTTCGTGGCCCCTTGGAGGAGGGGTCCGAAACCAACCTAACTTCGTTTCCCCACACATAGGGGCTCTAAAAAAGCCTATAATATGGTATTTCGAAATTACATGGGCCTGGCCCAAAATAAGGTCACGCAGCACCTATAATAGCCTATAGACGAAATTTATGAAGTGACATGTTGTATATTTCGTCCAAGCCTCCAAGCACTCTTTATGGTGGCTTCAAAGTGCGAAAATCACCACTGGGAAGTCCATTGTTCCTTCCCATGTGCGCACCTCTTTCTCCATGCTTGATCCCGCTCCAGTGGCCATCCTTCTTGTCCATGCTAGGTCCTTCATTCATAAGTAAAACAGAAGTATCTAATTTAGGCAGCATCATATGTTCATGAACATTAGAAGGATTTCCAAGAAACGAAAGTACCTGATAATTTAGTTGGCGTGCGCGGGCTCTAGTAACTAGTCCAATATGTGTAGCTGGTGGGGATGTGGGTGTAACATTAGTAGGGATGTCCTCATCAACGGTCGAATTGCCAAGGTGATGCGGAGCATCCCACCATCATCCCCATGAAGGCTACACCTCCGAACAAACCCCCAAGTGGTCCTATGACAAGAGCACATGCACGTGCAATCCAAGACGAGGTGACTTCTCTCCTACTCGACTCACCTTTTGATACTCATGGAACGTGGATGCTACCTCAGACGTAAACTCTATGCATGCTCAGGAACCACGAAGAAGGCCTAGGAGATGCTCGTGGTGAGGGACAAGTCTCCATGGAAACGGACATGAAGACGGAGGGGCAAGAGCTTACAAAGGAGGCAGACCAACTCCTAGGCCCCGGACATCCGGCCATGCCCCGAACATCCGGCCCCTGGAAGCTTCACAGGCACCAAGGCCAAGCTGCCACAAAGCTACAAGCGTCGGACATCCGGTCCCCCTGCCCCGGACATCCGGGATATCCCAGACATCCGGCCTACGGCCCCGGAAATCCAGCATCACCTATACAGAGAGCATCCAAACTGGCACCCCAGCCCCGGACATCCGGCACCCCTGCCCCGGACTTCCGGCGCCTCCTATCGAGAGAGCCTTCGTAGCTAGCTCCAAAACCCGAACATCCGGACCGGAGCTCCAGACATCCAGCCCAATGATGAAGACCCGAACATCCGGCCCCTCAAGCCCGGACATCCGGCCCCTGTGTGGGCAGCCTCAGGCCCGAGTGGCCATGTAAAGGCCCTTCGCCCCTTTTTCCACTAGCACTATATAAACTCATCTCCCCCTCTTTCTAGGGTTAGCTATTGTTTGGCAAAAGACTTTGTTGAGCATAGCTCCATCACTTCCTTCTCCCTAGGAGATTACCCTCCGTTGAGAGAAGATCCAAGCGATGCCAAGGCCCCTCTAAGGGAAGATCCCCACGGGATTCAAGACCTCCTCCTCCGGAGCGAGAAGACTATCGTTACTTGTATCCTTCTTGTTGATTGTGGACCATGATACTCGTGTACTCGTGTGATTCTAGCGGATGTGTGATCGAAGGTTGTCCTCTTGTATTTCTCTTGTGTTCTTCATGTTCCTCATGAGATCCCCTCCAATTCGTGAAAGATCGACGCACACGGGCGTGCCCTGTATCATATTGGTATCAAGAGCCAAGGTTTCTCACAAATTTGGAGTCTCCCCCTTCGATTTCTAGCCAATTTTGTTTTGTTTTGACCTAATTTTGAAAATTCCCACAAAAATAGCCCTACCAAATTTCTTGGATTCGTTTGATTTGAGGAGATTTTGTTGATTTTGATCCGTGGATTTCGTTGTGGACAGATAGATCTAGCTTTTCCCTACCATCCCCATCATTTTCCTCCGTCAAATCGCCCCAATTTTGCCAAAAAAAATCGTGTTCATCCTCTAGTTCGTAGGAATCCTGTGATTGGATCTGGATTCGGGAGGCCCGGACATCCGGCCTGTACCCCGGACATCCGGCCCGCCGGACATACGGCCCGTGGAGAATAGCAAAGCTGTTTTGCCTCCGATTTTGATAGATTTTGTTCTTTTCCACCATTTCTTCCGCAACCCTCCGCCATTTCTTCCGCAACCCTTTTGCATTTGAGATTTTGAGTCGCGAGCATCGCCACTTCCTAAGGTGTTTCGGCTAATTAGGTGTGGTTCTTCACCGACATCGCCCCTCATCATCGCTCCGGATCGTCGCCAACCAACTCTTCATTGATACCTCAGCGTAAGCAAGGACGGTAACCGCAACGACACTCTTGGCCATTTACCCTTGCCATTGCTTTGTTACCCCGAACCTATGTGCATTACTTGCCTATCGAGACTAGCCATTGAGTATTGCCGGGCTACGCTACTTGTGCACCTTAGTGATACATACACCGCATAGCTTCATTTGCATGCATATATCTTAGTATCATCTTTTGTGTTACAACATAGTACCCCATACATAATTGCTATCTTGGTGTGCACGTCCCGCATTGTGACCATACTTTTATTGCAAAAGAAAAGAGAAACAAAGCTTTTAAGCAAGAGCAAGAGGGCAATAGCATCGCAAACTTCGCATTGCATACTTGATCATCTTGGATCACGTGAGCGAGTGACACGTGACATATACACATATAGCAAGTCGGGCATAGGAAGACGACACGTTTGGTTCATTTTAGGGTGTGCACAAGTGTGTATCATGCCCATTGGAGGAATCGTGCTACCGTCTCTCTAGTGTTGTGCAACGAGAGCATTTTCCGTGGATTCCACATTTTGGCTCATCCTTGGTTGCATGACCCCAACTTTTTTCCGTGAGTGTGTTTCCGTGTATACCCATTGCTATTGATCTACATTGTCTCATTTGCGAATTTTACGAATCTCTTTCAACATTATTGAATCTTATCTTTCGAATTGCTTGAAAGTTGTGCCACTATCCTAACCAAGCTACTCCATAAGCCTTATTTGTGTAGGTGTGAGAAGGACGATCTTCGGTACCAATTCTACTATTTCCATACTTGTACATCGAGTGATCTTGATCCACTTTCAACTTTTGGAATGGTAATTGGTATTGTCTTCTCACTCTTCCACTTATATCTCTTTGAGTGCTATGGATAGGAACATCATGTCGAACCCGACCTTCGAGGAGAATGAAGACGACGTGAACAACCACGTCACCAAGTTGCACATCTTCGGTGCACACAAGGCAATTACTCAAGCTCAAGATGTCTTGCATGACCGCATCGACCAACTCGCCTCCAACTTGTGCGAATCCGAAATGCGCACAAGGGAATACCTCGACACCAAGCTCTCAAGCCAAATGGAGGAGCTCCGATCCTTGTGGTCACTAGGGCACCTTCCTCATCTACATTAACAAAGAGTCGTCACATAAGTCGCAACTCAACGATGTACTCTTCCGACGCAAGCCCACAAGCGCGTCATCATCATCATGACGAACACTCTGGCCCAAGTTCTCCACAAGGTCGTCACCATCAAGACAATCCATTTCATGGCAATGGATTACAAGATCACGTCCGCGCTCGAGAACGCCGCCGCCAACAAGATCAAGATGCGTTGGAGCAAGAACGACAACGCCAAGAACAAGAACAACGGCGCCGAGAAGAAGAACAACATCGCCATCATGAACGAGCGCTTGAAGCACATCGCACTTTACAAGAAGCTACTCGTGCCTTGGAGGAGCGCAACGGCCAAGCTCACCATGAGCAAGAAGCACTTCACCAAGCACAACAAGAAGAACTTCATCGACAACGGCAAGAAGAAGCCAATCGCCAAGAGGAGCACCAAGTAAGATGCAACCGAGTGCGTCCACCTCGTCGCCGTCCTCAAGACCATCGCGACGACCCTGACCATGAAGATTAGCAAGAACATGATCAACGTCAACATGCTCAAGGCAATGAATATGAGGACCCACCTCCAAGACAAGGATTTCGGCATCACAACCACAATGATGAACAACGCTTCGGCAAGCTCAAGTTCACAATGCCAAAGTTTTCTGGGAGCAATGATCCCGAAGACTACTTGTCATGGGCCCTCAAAGTTGACAAGATCTTTCGCCTACACAACTATGGTGAAGAGAAGATGATAGCCATGGCTTCCCTTGAGTTCCAAGACTATGTCCTTATTTTGTGGAACTAGTGATTGAGCAAAGAAGGGAGAGAGGTGAACCTCCTATAAACACTTGGGCCCAAATGAAGGATCTCATGCGAGCTCGTTTTGTGCCTACACACTACAACCGGGATCTCTTCAAGATGCTCCAACAACTCAAGCAAGGAACCAAGTCGGTAGAAGAGTACTACCAAGAGATGGAGATTGCTATGATCCGAGCCAATGTCAAGGAAGATGACGAGCAAACAATGGCACGCTTCTTGAATGGCCTCAACTACCAAGTCAAGAAAATTTCCGACTTTCAACCATACTCCAACCTTCTAGAGCTTGTGCATCAAGCAACCAAGGCGGAACGACAAGTCCAAGATGACTACAAGTATTCCAAGTTCTCCTCCAAGACCTACGGCTCAAGTGCTCAAGCTACGACGACAACAACACCTTCAACTACGAAATCTACAACACCTACCAGCAACTTGCCATACAAGGACAAGACGACTTCGTCAAGCCGACCATCCTCAAGCACCTACAAGCCAAGAGCTTCATCCTCTACTCCAACACCGGATGCTACCGCCAAGACAAGCTCCATCAAGTGTTTCACGTGCCAAGGCCGAGGCCACAAGACCTTCGAATGTCCAACCAAACGCAACATGATTCTCCTCGACGATGGCACCTATGACTCTATGAGTGACGACGAGATGCAAGCTTTGGAGCAAATGGCCATACACCACCAAGTGAACGAAGATGAAGATTCGCAAATCTTTTGCGACAACGATTCGAGCCCCGCTCTCGTTGTCTCCAAAGTTTTGATGCTCCAACAACAAGAAGACGAGGACCAACGTTGTCACATCTTCCACACCAAGGCAGGCATCCAAGGAAAATTCGTCAACGTCATCATCGACGGCAGGAGTTGCCACAACTTGGAAAGTGAAGACCTTTGTTCCAAGCTACAATTGGTCAAGAAAAAGCACCCTCGTCCCTACAAGGTCCAATGGCTTAGTGATTCCGGAACCATCCAAGTTGACCACACCGTGGAAGTTTCTTTCAAGATAGGCGCTTATGAAGACACTTTGGAGTGTGATGTGGTTCCAATGTCCGTTTGCCACCTCCTACTTGGTAGACCTTGGCAATTCGACCGTGGCGTCACACACAGTGGTCGGACAAATCAATATAGCTTCAAGATGAAGGGAAAGCAATATGCGCTCCGGCCAATGACTCCAAGTCAAGTCATCGCCGACAAACAAGCTTCATTCCATCGTGGAGATAAAAGTGAGAGAGTGATCCACCTCCAAGAGAGTGATTGACACAAGCAAAAAATGAGTGACTCCCCGATGAAGGACATGAGAGATATAGTTCTTTTAGCCACCAAACGAGATTTGAGGGATGTGAGTGAGAGCCCATCGACAGTTCTTCACTATGTACTTGTGTGCAAAGATGACGTCGTTCTGACTAACCCTTCACAACATCTTCCTCTTGTGTTGTCTAAGTTGTTGCAAGAATTCCAAGATGTTTTCCCCGATGAGATACCTTCGGGACTACCACCTAAACGAGGGATCGAACACCGCATCGACCTCATCCCCGGAGCACCGCTTCCTAACAAGGCTTCCTACCGCGTCAACCCCGAAGAAATAAAGGAAATACAAAGGCAAGTCCAAAAACTCCTAGATAAAGGGCATGTAAGCGAGAGCATGAGTCCTTGTGCGGTTCCGGTAATACTTCTGCCTAAGCAATATGGTAGTATGCGCATGTGTTCCGATTGTCGTCCTATCAATGCTATCACCATTCGCTACCGTCATCCCATTCCTCGCTTAGATGATATGCTAGATGAGCTTAGTGGTGCCACTATATTTTCTAAGATTGACTTAAAAAGTGGTTACTGCCAAATTCGCATACAAGAGGGTGACGAGTGGAAAACCGCATTCAAGACTAAATTTGGTCTCTATGAATGGTTGGTTATGCCCATTGTCTTATGCGAAGCACCGAGTACTTTCATGCGTGTTATGCACTATGTGTTGCGACCACTCATAGGATATTGTGTTGTGGTCTACTTTGATGACATTATTGTCTTTAGCAAGTCTCTTGAGGAGCATGCTACACATGTTCGTGATGTTTTGCAAATCCTTCGGAAAGAACAACTCTATGCAAACATGGAGAAATGCACATTTGGTGTGGAGAAGGTACTTTTCCTAGGTTTTGTAGTATCTTCTAAGGGTGTACATGTAGATTGAACTAAGATTGATGCTATTAAAACTTGGCCCACACCAACAAATTTGCAACAAGTGCGTAGCTTCCTAGGACTAGCCGGTTTCTATCGCAGTTTTGTCAAAGACTTTAGCACTATTGCATCACCTCTTCATGCTTTGAGCAAGAATAATGCACCATTTATTTGGGGTACTTCCCAAGACACCGCATTCCATGAACTTCAAAATTTGCTCACCCATGCACCTTTGCTTGCTTTGTCCAACTTTGATAAAACATAGGTGGTGTGCTTATGCAAGAAAAGTGTCCTATCGCGTACTTTAGTGAGAAACTATCCGGCGCTCAACTTAACTACCCCATCTATGACAAAGAATTGTATGCTTTGGTGAGAGTTTTGCATGTGTGGGAACACTATTTGTGACCTCATGAGTTTGTCATCCATACCGACCATGAAACGCTTTAGTACTTAAAAGGTCAATCCAAGTTGAACAAACAGCATGCTAAATGGAGTGAATTTATTGAGTCCTTCCCTTATGTCATCAAATACATTAAGGGTAAGGAAAACGTTGTGGCGGATGCCCTTTCCCGCAAATGCATGCTAGTTACTCAACTTGAATTGAATGTTGTTGGTTTTGAGCATATCAAAGATTTGTATGAGCATGATGTTTCTTTTGCTACTCCATATGCTAGATGTCAAGTGAAATCTTGTTGGCAGAACTACTATATGAAAGATAGCTATCTTATGCATGCTAACAAACTTTGTATACCCGAGTCTTCTCTTCGTTTGTTGCTTTTGCAAGAAGCTCACGGTGGAGGACTTATGGGTCACTTTGGATGCGACAAGACGTATGCCACACTCTCCAACAAGTATTTGTGGCCCAAGATGTTTCGTGATGTTGCACGTTTCACCAACCGGTGCTCGACATGCCGCAAAGCTAAGTCAAAAGCTCAATCCCATGGTCTTTATATGCCTCTTCCGATACCGTTCCAACCTTGGGAAGACATTAGTATGGACTTTGTGCTTGGCTTGCCACGAACTAAAACTGGCCATGATTCCGTTTTTGTCGTTGTGGACCGCTTTTCCAAAATGGCTCATTTCATTCCATGTCACAAGATAGACGATGCTTCACATATTGCCAATCTCTTTTGTAGGGACATCTTGAGTCTACATGGCATACCCAAGGCCATTGTCTCGGATCGCGATGTCAAGTTCTTGAGTTACTTTTGGAAGACCCTATGCGCCAAGCTCGGAATCAAGCTTCTTTTCTCTTCGGCATATCACCCTCAAACCGATGGACAAACGGAGGTGACGAGCCGGACGCTTTCTACCCTACTTCGCGTGTTGATCAAAAAGAACATCAAGGAATGGGAAGATTGCCTCCCCATCGCCGAGTACGCCTACAACCACGCAAGTCACTCCACCACCGGCAAGTCTCCGTTTGAAGTGGTCTACGGCTTCAATCCTTTGTCCCCATTGGACATCCTACCTCTACCTCTACAAGAGCGCGTCAACATGGACGCAAGTGCAAGGGCAAGCTACATCAAGAAAATGCATGAAGATACAAGGCGCACTATTGAACGTCAAGTGGAACGCGTCACCAACAAGCGCAACCTCAACAAGCACCCCATGGTGTTCAAGACTGGCGATCTTGTGTAGCTACACCTCCGCAAGGACCGCTTCCCCAACGAACGCAAGTCCTATCTACTCCCTCGAGCCGATGGGCCCTTCAAGGTGTTTGCACGCTACAACAACAATGCCTACAAGATCGGCATCCCCCGCGACAAGTACAACGTGAGTCACACTTTCAACGTCACGGATCTCTCCCCTTTTCATGGTGGTGAAGATCTTGATCCGAGGACGGATCTTCCCCAAGGGGGGGGGAGATGATGCGGAGCATCCCACCATCATCCCCATGAAGACTACACCTCCGAACAAACCCCCAAGTGGTCCTATGAAAAAAGCACGTGCACGTCCAATCCAAGACGAGGTGACTTCTCTCCCACTCGACTCACCTTTTGATACTCATGGAACGTGGATGCTACCTCAGACGGAAACTCTATGCATGCTCAGGTACCATGAAGAAGGCCTAGGAGATGCTCGTGGTGAGGGACAAGTCCCCATGGAAACGGACATGAAGACGGAGGGACAAGAGCTTACAAAGGAGGCAGAACAACTCCCAGGCCCCGGACATCCGATCATGCCAAGGACATCCGGCCCCTGGAAGCTTCACAGGCGCCAAGGCCAAGCTGCCACAAAGCTACAGGCGCCGGACATCCGGTCCCCCTGCCCCGGACATCCGGCATGTCCCGGACATCCGGCCTACGGCCCCGGAAATCCGGCATCACCTATACAGAGAGCATCCAAACTGGCACCACAACCCCGGACATCCGGCACCCCTGCCCCAGACTTCCTGCGCCTCCTATCCAGAGAGCCTTCACAGCCAGCTCCAGAACCCGGACATCCGGACCGGAGCTCCGGACATCCGGCCCCCTGATGAATACCCGGACATCCGACCCCTCAAGCCCGGACATCCGGCCCCTGTGTGGGCAGCCTCGGGCCCGAGTGGCCATGTACCCTTCCCTTCGCCCCTTTTTCCACTAGCACTATATAAACTCATCTCCCCCTCTTTCTAGGGTTAGCTATTGTTTGGCAAAAGACTTTGTTGAGCATAGCTCCATCACTTCCTTCTCCCTAGGAGATTACCCTCCGTTGAGAGAGGATCCAAGCGATGCCAAGGCCCCTCTAAAGGAAGATCCCCACGGGATTCAAGACCTCCGACTCCGGAGCGAGAAGACTATAGTTACTTGTATCCTTCTTGTTGATTGTGGACCGTGATACTCGTGTACTCGTGTGATTCTATTGGACGCGTGATCAAAGGTTGTCCTTGAGTGTTTGTTTTCCTCTCGTGTTTCTCTTGTGTTCTTCGTGTTCCTCGTGAGATCCCCTCCAATTCGTGAAAGATCGACGCACACAGGCGTTCCCTGTATCACAAGGTCTACCAAGTAGGAGGTGGCAAACGGACATTGGAACCACATCACACTCCAAAGTTTCTTCATAAGCGCCTATCTTGAAGGAAACTTCCATGGTATGGTCGACTTGGAGTGTGCTGGAATCACTTAGCCATTGGACCTTGTAGGGGCGAGGGTGCTTTTTCGTGACCAATTGTACCTTGTTACAAAGGTCCTCACTTGCCAAGTTGTGGCAACTCCCGCCATCAATAATGACCTTGACGGCTTTTCCTTGAATGCCCGCCTTGGTGTGGAAGATGTGGCAACGGTGGTCCTCGTCTTCTTGTTGTTGGAGCGTCAAAACCTTGGAGACAACGAGAGCGGGGCTCGAATCGTTGTCACAAAAGATTTGCGAATCTTCATCTTCATTCACTTGGCGGTGTATGTCCACTTGCTCCAAAGCTTGCATCTCGTCGTCACTCATAGAGTCATAGGTGCCATCGTCGAGGAGAATCATGTTGCGTTTGGTTGGACATTCGAAGGTCTTGTGGCCTCGGCCTTGGCACGTGAAACACTTGATGGAGCTTGTCTTGGCGGTAGCATCCGGTGTTGGAGTAGAGGATGAAGCTCTCGGCTTGTAGGTGCTTGAGGATGGTCGGCTTGATGAAGTCGTCTTGTCCTTGTAGCTTGACTTGTCGCCGGTAGGTGTTGTAGATTTTGTAGCCGAAGGTGTTGTTGTCGTAGTAGCTTGAGCACTTGAGCCATAGGTCTTCGATGAGAACTTGTTGTACTTGTAGTCATCTTGCACTTGCCATTTCGCCTTGGTTGCTTGATGCACGAGTTCGAGAAGGTTGGAGTATGGTTGGAAGTCGGCAATTTTCTTGACTTGGTAGTTGAGGCCATTCAAGAAGCGCGCCATTGTTTGCTCGTCATCTTCCTTAACATTAGCTCAGTTCATTGCAATCTCCATCTCTTGATAGTACTCTTCTACGGACTTGGTGCCTTGCTTGAGTTTTTATAGTTTCTTGAAGAGATCCCGGTTGTAGTGTGTAGGCACAAAATGAGCTCGCATGAGATCCTTCATTTGGGCCCAAGAGTTGATGGGTGGCTCGCCTCTTTCTATTCTCCGCTCAATCACTTGTTCCCACCAAATAATGACGTAGTCTTGGAACTCGAGTGAAGCCATGGCGATCTTCTTCTCCTCATCATAGTTGTGTAGGCGAAAGATCTTGTCAACCTTGAGGGCCCATGACAAGTAGTCTTCGGGATCATTGCTTCCGGAAAACTTTGGCACTGTGAACTTGAGCTTGCCGAAGCGTTGTTCATCATTGTGGTGGTGATTCCAAAATCCTTGTCTTGGATGTGGATCCTCATTGTCATTGCCTTGAGCTTGTTGACGTTGATCTTGTCCTTGCCCATTTTCATGGTCGGGTTCATCGTGATGATCTTGAGGACGGTGACGAGGTGGACGCACTCGGTTGCGCCTTTCTTGGTGCTCCTCTTGGCGATTGGCTTCTTCTTGTCGTTGTCGATGAAGTTCTTCTTGTTGTACTTGGCGAAGGGCTTCTTGCGCGTGGTGAGATTGGCGGTTGCGCTCCTCCAAGGTGCGAGTAGCTTCTTGTAAAGCGCGATGTGCTTCAAGCGCTCGTTCATGACGGCGATGTTGTTCTTCTTCTCGGCGTCGTTGTTCTTGTTCCAACGCATCTTGATCTTGTTGGCGGCGGCGTTCTTGAGCGCGAACGCGATCTTGCAATCCATTGCCATGAAATGGATTGTCTTGACGGTGACGACCTTGAGGAGAACTTGGGCCGGAGTGTTCGTCACGATGGTGATGGCGCGCTTGTAGGCTTGCGTCGGAAGAGTACGTCGTTGAGTTGCGACTTGTGTGATGACTCCTTGTCGATGTAGATGTGGAAGGTGCGCGAGTGACCATCAAGGACCGGAGCTCCTCCATTTGGCTTGAGAGCTTGGTGTCGAGGTATTCCCTTGTTCGCATTTCGGATTCACGCAAGTTGGAGGCGAGTTGGTCGATACGGTCATGCAAGACATCTTGAGCTTGAGTACTTGCCTTTTGTGCGCCGAAGAAGTGCAACTTGGTGACGTGGTTGTTCACGTCGTCGTCATTCTCCTCGAAGGCCGAGTTCCACATGATGTTCCTATCCATAGCACTCAAGAAGATATAAGTGGAAGGGTGAGAAGACAATACCAATTACCGTTCCAAAAGTTGAAAGTGGATCAAGACCACTCAATGTGCAAGTATGGAAATAGTAGAATTGTATTGAAGATCGTCCTTCTCACACCTACACAAATAAGGCTTATTGAGTAGCTTGGTTAGGATAGTGGCACAAATTTCAAGCAATCCAAAAGATAAGATTCAATAAAGTTGAAATTGATTCGTAAAATTCGCAAATATGACAATGTGGATCAATAGCAACGAGTATACATGGAAACACACGCATGGAAGAAAATTGGGGTCATGCAACCAAGGATGAGGCAAAATGTGGAATCCACGGAAAATGCTCTCGTTGCACAACACTAGAGAGACGGTAGCACGATTGCTCCAATGGGCATGATACGCACTTGTGCACACCCTAACATGAACCAAAAGTGTTGTCTTCCTATTCTCGACTTGCTATATGTGTATGCGGCACGTGTCACTCGCTCAAGTGATCCAAGATGATCAAGTATGCTATGCGAATCTTGCGATGCTATTTCTCATTTGCTCTTGCTTAAAAGCTTTGCTTTTCTTTTCTTTTGCAATGATGTTTTCTATGGTCACAATGCGGGACGTGCACACCAAGATAGCAATTATGTATGCGGATACTACTTGAACACAAAACATACCAATATGATACCGAAATGATACTAAGATATATGCACGCAATTTTAGCTATGCGGAGTATGTATCACTAAAGTGCACAAGTAGCGTAGCCCGGCAATGATAGAGGAGAGGGTGTCCCGATCTTCCGATGAGATGATAACTATCGATTTGGTGGAGGTGACTTTGACGATCCGACTACAAACGTGCACGACGTTGCGCCTTAGCAATCGCTAAACCAATCTCCAAGATGTTATTGATCACACCGGAGCACGATCAACCTGACCACGAAGATCTATTCCTGCAAGCAATCGAAGAACAAGCAAGAATATGATAATGCAATCTGAATATTGCGAATACAGATGAAGTATTGATAAGGATGGGTTTCCGAAAGTGGTCTTGGTCTGGTCGTTGGACACAAACGAAGTACACGAAGTTGCAATGGCTAACTTTTAACTAAACAAAACCCAAAGAAAAAGCTACTAGATTGATCTACTTATATAGGAGCAAGGGGTGGCGCCCAAGGAGGTGGGAGGACATCCCAATGCAGCCTAAAACTAACCCTAGGTCGTACAAGGCCCATGGGCCCAAGTGGAGGTGATGCAACACCTTTGGACTTGTAGTTTGACTCAGATTCTGCTGCAACATCATATTGTTTCGTCAATATCTCCACGCTCCGGACGAATTTTAAGGTGATTCCAATTGGGCTGGAACGCATATGAAATATACTTTCCTACAAAAAATGAATCACCCAATTCGGAGTCTGGATGAAAACGTTCTTGGCATTTTGATACAGGTGTGTTTGTGTAGTCCGAATCTGAATCCAGAACATGAGAGACTTGGACTCTATCTTCTCTTGGGCTAAAAGTGATGTGACAGAACTTCGTGAACAGCACTTAATTATTTCCATTGACGTGAGAGGACCTCTTGAATAGCACACAACCATTTCCTCTTCCTTTGTTATCACACGGGGTTCATACAAGTGTTCGGCCATTCTGCATTTAGGCATAAAATGAAAATAGGTGAAGTATTTTTGTTCCGGATAACATAAATGAATTATTGCATAATTCTTATAAGAAATCACCTCACAAATATGCACGTATGCAACATATTTTGTCGTATCCAAGGTAGTCATGTCCTCATCAGGCAATACTCAATGGCTAGTCTTGATAGGCAAGTAACGTAAATAGGCTCGGGGTAACAATGCAATGGCAAGGTTATAGACAAGAGTGTCGTCGCGGTTACCGTCCTTGCTTACGGTGAGGTGTCAACGAAGAGTTGGTCGGCGACGATCCAGGGCGATGATGAGCGGCGATGTCGATGAAGAACCACTCCTAATTAGCCGAAACACCTTAGGAAGTGGCAAAGCTCGCGACTCAAAATCTCACATGCAAATGGGTTGCGGAAGGAATGGTGGAAGTAGCGGAAGAAATGGCGAAAAACTTGGGAAAAGAAACGGAAAGAAAAATCAGCAACTTTCTGCTAAGGCCGGAAGGTCCGGGTCGGCCGGAAGTTCCGGAGGCCGGAAGGTCCGGGGTGGCCGGTGGTTCCGGGGGCCGGAAGGTCCGGGAGTGGCCGGAGGTACCGGGGGTCGGGAAAATTGGGACGAACCCTAATTTCCAGATCTGGGACTTGGGCGGAAAACCGAGAGGAAAAACCCAAATCTGACAGGGAAAAAGAAAAATTGGGGGGAATTGGATGGATAGAAAGGTAGATCCACTCGTCCACGACGAAATCCACTGATCAAAATCAACAAAATCTCCTCGAATCCACCGAATCCAAGAAATTTTGGGTATGGCTATTTTTTGGGGATTTTCGAAATTAGGTCAAAACAAAACAAAATTGGCTAGAAAACAGTGGGGGAGACTCTAAATTCATGATCAACGTGTCTCTTGATACCAATATGATACGGGCACACCCGTGTGTGTCGATCTTTCACGAATTGGAGGGGGATTTCCACGAGAAATACGAGGAACACGAAGAACACGAGAGGAAATCACAAACTCGAGGACAATCTTCGATTACACATCCACTAGAATCACATGAGTACATGAGACACAAGATCCACAATCAACAAAAGGATACACGTAACCGGTTGTCTCCTCGGTCCAAATTAGGAGGTCTTGAATCCCTTAGGATCTTCCCTTAGAGGGGCCTTGGCATCACTTGGATCTTCTCTCAATGGAGGTCAATCTCCGTGGGAGAAGTAAGTAATGGAGCTAAGCTCAACAAAGGTGTATTTGCTAAACAAAGCTAACCCTAAATCGAGGTGGAGGAAGAGTATAAATAGTCCTAGGGACGAAGGGGTAAGTGGAAGAGGTACATGGGCCTCAGGCCCGAGTGGCATCGTTCTGTGAAGGCCGGAAGTTTCGGCCTAGGCCAGAAGTTACGGGCAGCTTCCGGGCTGGGTCCGGGCTTTCCCGAGTGTTGGCGCAGGCTGGCTTCTGGAGGGGCCGGAAGTTCCGGTCCAGCCGGAAGTTCCGGGGCCCGGGGGTTCCGGGCGAGGGTCCGGGCTTGTTCCGGGCTATCCAGAGAGTTTGCACCTCTGGACTTGGCCCTGGGTCGCCGGGCAGGCCGGAAGTTCTGGGCAGGCCGGAAGTTTCGGACTATCGAGAGACTTGCCCTTGGTGCAAGCTCCTTCTCCTCCTCGGCCTTGATATTGGGGATGCTCCCTTGGTCCTTCGTGGTCGTCTTCCTCGTACCTAAGGATACACAGGGTTTCATTGTGAGGTAGCATCCAAGTTCCTTTGACATCGAAGTCATACTCGAAGAGGAGTGAGTTCACCTTAGCTCCAATGTTGCGTGCGTGTGCTCTTGTCATAGGGCCACTTGGGGGTTGGCTTGATGGTGTAGTCTTCATGGGGATGATGGTGGGATGCTCCGCATCACGCAGGCTTCGGCGACTGGCTTCTTGAAGGGCCGGAAGTTCCGGGCCGGCCGGAAGTTCCGGGGCCCGGAGGTTCCGGGCGAGGGTCCAGGCTTGTTCCGGGCTATCCAGAGAGTTTGCACCCCTGGACTTGGCCCTGGGTCGCCGGTGGGCCAGAAGTTCCGGGCAGGTCGGAAGTTCCGAGCAGGCCGGAAGTTCCAGGCTATCCAGAGACTTGCCCTTGGTGCTAGCTCCTTCTCCTCCTCAGCCTTGGTCTTGGGGACGCTTCCTTGGTCCTTCGTGATCGTCTTCCTCGTACCTAAGGATACACATGGTTTCATTGTGAGGTAGCATCCAAGCTCCTTCGCCATCGAAGTCATGCTCGAAGAGGAGTGAATTCACCTTAGCTCCAATGTTGCGTGCGCGTGCTCTTGTCATAGGGCCACTTGGGGGTTGGCTTGATGGTGTAGTCTTCATGGGGATGATGGTGGGATGCTCCGCATCACTACTAGGGAGTGGTGGTTTGTCACAAATTCATCAAGCAAATCTCAAATTCTTACCAGTTCTTACCCAGCAGCAGGCGGTGATGGGCATCGTTGTAGTAAAAAACTCTCAAAGCTTGGATAGAGCGATTGCCAGGTGGTGTCAACACACGATGTAGATGTATTTTTAGCTGGGATGGCTTATATATGGTAGCAAAAGGGGTCAGCAATAATCAATTCAGAGATGCAAAGTTGAATAAACGCTCAATGACGGTACTGTGTTGGTCCTAGGCTAGACCGTGCTAGAGACGCGAGCCTAGAACACCAACAAAATCACGACGCTACAGGTAATCAAGGGAAGAGCACACTCTGAACTTTTTTTTCGTCTTTTTTTTGCGCTCTTTTTTTTTTGCTCAGAAAATCACTATAACGGTGAGTGTCTCAAAACTCTTCCCAAGTCGTATAAACAGGGTAGGCACAAAAAACTTGACTAATTTTTTTTCAGGAGCGATTCAGGGCTGCGACGACCAAAAATTGCGACAAAAATCACTATGATGGCGAGTGTCTCAAAACACTCCAAAAGGCCTAAAAATAGGATAGGGAAAAAATATTTTCACCCGCCGATATTTTGGCCTAAAAAGTGCTCTGAAAACTGTGCCAGACTCTTTTTTTTAATCCTACTCAGTCAAGGAAACGCGAAAATAAAATCAAAGGGATCTCGAAATCAATCCGAACATGGGATGGACTCGGATTGGTGGTGGATATGTGGTGGTATATATGTATACGGATTGATGGCAGATAAATGGTGGTGGTATAAGGACTCGGATTGGAGGCGGATACGTGATGGTATTTATGGCAGCGGCAATGATGGTAGCGTGGTCATGGTATATGGCAGCGGCGATGAAGATGGCGTGGTGGTGGTATATGGCAGCGACGATGAAGATGGTGTGGCGGCGGCGTGACAACTTGTGAATAGAACTCGAAACTCTAAAGGACTAGACCCTAAGACCAGCAACTCGACACGACGATGTAACCGCAACTTCAACAAAGCAAACACCGAAATGAAAATTGCAAAGGCTCGGATTGGTTCGGATATGATGATCTAACCCTAATTTTTTTGGCTTTTTCGTAGACTATAGGTATGAAGAACAGATACGATCTAACTACGAAAACTGGTAAAATCTCACCGAGCAACCTGAAAACCCGATACCACTTGTGATGAGGACATCCCTACTAATGTCACACCCTCATCCCCACCAGCTACACATATTGGACCAGTTACTAGAGCTCGCGCACGCCAACTAAATTATCAGGTACTTTCGTTTCTTGGAAATCCTTCTAATGTTCATGAACATATGATGCTGCCTAAATTAGATACTTTTGTTTTATTTATGAATGAAGGACCTAGCATGGACAAGAAGGATTGCCATTGGAGCGGGATCAAGCATGGAGAAGAAGGTGCGCGCGCGGGAAGGAACAATGGACTTTCCGGTGGAGATTTTCGCACTTTGAAGCCACCATAAGGAGTGCTTGGATGCTTGGACGAAATATACAACATGCCACTTCATAAATTTCGTCCATAGGCTATTATAGGTGCTGCGTCACCTTATTTTTGGGCTAGGCCCATGTAATTTCGAAATACCATATTATAGGCAGTTTTTAGAGTCCGTATGTGTGGGGAAACCGAGTTAGGGCTGGTTTCGGACCCCTCCTCCAAGGGGCCACGGAATCCCCCTCTATTCCCCCATTTATACAGCCCTTAGGGCGTCGTTTTAGACTTGGGTTTTGTTTAGATTGAAAGTTAGCCATAGCCGCAACTTCGCGTTCTGCGTTTGTGTTCCACGACCAGACAAAGGCGTCACAGAACCCCACTTTCATCAATAAAGCTTTCCTCTTATATTCGCAATATCCCGATTGCAATCTTAGTTTCTTGCTTGTTCTTCGTTTGCGTGCAGGAAACAGACCCTCGTGGTCAGGTTGATCGTGCTCCGGCGTGGTCAATAACCTCTCGGAGTTGGTTTAGCGATTGCTAAGGCGCGACGTCCTCACACGTTCGTAGTCGGATCGTCAAAGTCTACTCCATCAAAACGATAGCCACCATCTCATCGAAAGACAGGGACAACTTCGCCTCTATCAAGTGGTATCAGATTTCCAGGTTGCTCGGTGAGATTTTCCAGTTTTTCGTAGTTAGATCACATGTGTTCTTCATACCTAAAGTCCACAAAACAGCCACAAAAAAATTAGGGTTAGATCTTCATATCCGAACCAATCTGAGCCTTTGCAATTTTCTGTTCGGTGTTTGCTTTGTTGAATTTGCGGTTGCATCGTCGTGTCCAGTTGCTGGTCTTAGCGTCTAGTCTTTTAGAGTTTCGAGTTCTGTTCACAGGTTGTCACACCGCCGCCGCACCATCTTCAGCGCTGCCATATACGACCACCACACCATATACATCACCGCTGCCATATACCACCACCACACTAGATACATCACCGCTGCCATCTACCACCACCGCATATCTGCCACCAATCCGAGTCATATAGACCACCACATATCCGCCATCACGCCAATCCGAGTCCACCTCCATCACAGATTCGCAACTAGTCCGAGTTACACCAGATTCGTATCCGCCATCAATCCTAGTCCGAGTCCAGTATTTGCTGCTTTGTTGTTGATTTCCATATCCCGCGATATTACGTGTCGTGGGCAAGGCAGACTCCCCAACTTCAGTGCTACCCGCAGAAGAAAACTAGTTCCAGTTTCAAAAAAAACTAAGTCTGGAAAATTCTGGCTAGACAGTTTTGAGACCATTCTAAGACTTTTTCGAAAAAAAATTGTTGCGAAGAAAAAAACAAGAGGAAAAAAAAGTCAAAAAAAAATTCTGAGTGTGTTCCGCCCTTGTTTACGTGTAGCGCCGTGATTTTGTTGGTGTTCTAGGCTCGCGTCTCTAGCACAGTCTGGCCTAGGACCAGCACGGTACCATCATTGAGCGTCTTTTCAACTTTGCATCTCTGAAATTATTATTGCTGACCCTTTTTGCTACCATATTATAAGCCTTCCCAGCTCCACATACATCTACGTCGTGTGTTTGACACCACTTGGCAATCGATCTATCCAAGCTTTGAGAGTTTTGACTACAACGGTTGCCGATCACCACCTGCTGCTGGGTAAGAACTGGTAAGAAATTGAGATTGGCTTGACGGATTTGTGACACACCACCACCATCATCACTTCCTAGTAGTTCGTAGGTTCATATTCTTGTGTGTTCCTATTACTGCTAACCATGCCAAGATCACAAGCTGACGAGGTCGAAAGGAGGTTATGACAAACAAGGAGCTCCATGACAAATTTAAGCAAATGATTGCTGACCAGGTACAAGACTTCGTGACCAGCCTTGGAGAGGCCATGGAGAAGCTAGATGGTTTGGAGAAGACGTTCGAGACGAAGTTGGACGCTAAGTTCAATGAGGTGCTCGCACGTCTACCACCAGCTGCACCGGTCATACCTCAGAACAACAACAACGTCGGCCGAATTTCGCGGGGCGCGCACAACGTGTGCCCCTCGAGGAAGGCCAACATTTTGGTGCCCTTCCTACTACTGTGGCTTCTGTGGCTGCTACTGTTGATCAAAACACTGACTACGATGGTGATTACGATGATGAGGAAGCGGTTGCTCCAGATCAGCCCCAAGGGCAACCACCACCACACGCACCAGGTCGTCCACATGCCTATAATCGTAATGGTAGGGCTGCGGCACCCCCTCAGTTACAAAATCATGACCATCTCCCTATACTTAAATTGAATATTCCTACATTTGATGGTAGATATGTTCCTGATATATATCTTACTTGGGAGTTAGAAACAGAACAATGTTTTACATGCTTACAATTTCCTGAGGATAGACGTGTTTCTGCTGCTGTTTGTTCATTCACTAGTTTTGCTTGTGTTTGTGTTTGGCTACGTTGAAAACTGCTATGCGTAATCGCTGGGTTCCACCATATTATCAACGTGAATTGCTTCAAAATTTGCAGCGTTTAAGATAAAGAAAAAATTCTGTAGAGGAATATTATCAGGAATTACAAACTGGCATGATTAGATGTGGTATTGTTGTGGAGAATGAAGCTATGCTTGCACGTTTCATGGGTGGTTTAAATAGAGAGATTCAAACTATTCTAGAGTATAAGGAGTATACTATCACTCGTTTATTCCATCTTGCTTGCAAAGCTGAACGTGAAGTGCAGGATCGACACACAATGGCAAGAATTAATTTTTCTGCTGGTCGAGCTTCTTCATGGACAACACATACATCATGTACTTCCACACGTTCTACTATAGCACCACTCACTTCAGCCGCCAACTCTAAAAGAGATACAAGAAAACAAGCACTGCCACAAGCCTCAAGCAAGGGCACACCTTCGGGGCCTGCAGAGGGCTCTTCTTCATCCATGGCATCTACAGGGCAAACACATGAGGTTATTTGTCGTCGTTGCAAGGGTGGAGGTCACTATGCGCGAGAATGCCCTTCCAAGCGTGTGATGATTGTTAGTGAGGATGGTGGATATGCATCCGTTAGTGATTATGATGAGGAGACTTTGGCTCTTATTGCAAGTGAAGAACGGGGTGCCGAGGATGCTGAAGAAGAGACACACTACATGGCTGCTGACTACGCTGACAGGTATGAAAGTTTAGTTGCTCAACGTGTTTTGAGTGTGTAGGTTACACAGGCTGAGCAAAATCAGAGGCGCAACTTGTTCCATACAAAGGGAGTTGTGAAGGAGCGTTCTGTTCGCGTCATCATCGATGGAGGGAGTTGCAACAACTTGGCTAGCATGGAGATGGTGGAGAAGCTTTCTCTAACCACCAGATCACATCCTCAACCTTATTACATCGAATGGTTCAAAAAAAGTGGCAAGGTTAAGGTAACACGTATTGTTCGTGTGCACTTTAGCATTGCTACATATTCTGATTATGTTGATTGTGATGTGGTACCCATGCAAGCATGCTCCGTTTTACTTGGTAGACCATGGCAATTTGATAAAAATTCTGTACACCATGGTAGGACGAATCAGTATACTCTTGTTCATAAGGATAAAAATATAACTTTGCTTCCTCTGTCTCCCGAACATATTATGAAAGATGATATTGCTAGAGCTAGTAAAGGAAAGCAGAAGCAAAGTGAGAGTGAAAATCAGATTTTGGCAAAGGAATTTGAGCAACATAATAAGCCGAATAAACAATCATCTAGTGTTGCATCTGAAATAAAACTGAAGAGTGGTTGTTTACTTGCCGCTAAATTTGATATTACTGGTTTGGATGTTAATACATTTGTTTGCTATGCTTTTGTATGCAAAGAGGTATTATTTTCCTTCGAGGACATGCCTCCCTCTTTGCCTCCTGCTGTCGCTAACATTTTGCAGTAGTTCGCTGACGTCTTTCCACAAGACGTGCCACCGGGATTACCACCTATTCGAGGGATTGAGCATCAAATTGACTTAATTCCCGGTGCATCGCTGCCCAACCGTGCGCCATACCGTACCAATCCAGAGGAGACGAAGGAGATTATGCGTCAAGTACAGGAGCTGCTCGACAAAGGTTATATACGCGAATCCCTTAGTCCTTGTGCTGTTCCTATTATTCTAGTGCCTAAAAAGGATGGTACATCACGTATGTGTGTTGATTGTAGAGTCATTAATAATATTACTATTCGTTATCGTCATCCTATTCCTAGGCTAGATGATATGCTTGATGAATTAAGTGGCTCTACAATTTTCTCCAAACTTGATTTGCGTAGTGGATACCATCAAATTCGTATGAAATTGGAGATGAATGGAAAACATCATTTAAAACTAGGTTGGGATTATATGAGTGGTTAGTCATGCCTTTTGGGTTAACTAACGCACCTAGCACTTTCATGAGATTAATGAATGAGGTTTTACGTGCTTTCATTAGACGATTTGTGGTAGTCTACTTTGATGATATACTGATTTATAGTAGAACTTTGGAGGAACACTTGGATCATTTGCGTGCTGTTTTTATTGCTCTACGTGATGCACGTTTGTTTGGTAACCTTGGTAAGTGCACCTTTTGCATCGACCGAGTATCTTTTCTTGGCTATGTTGTTACTCCACAGGGAATTGAAATTGATAAAGCCAAGATTGAAGCTATTGAGAGTTGGCAGCAGCCCAAAACAGTCACACAAGTGAGGAGTTTTCTTGGACTCGCTGGTTTCTATACGCGTTTTGTGAGAGATTTCAGCACCATTGCTGCACCTCTCAATGAGCTTACAAAGAAGGATGTGCCTTTTGTTTGGGGTACCGCACAGGAAGAAGCCTTTACGGTATTGAAAGATAAGTTAACACATGGTCCTTTACTCCAACTTCCTGATTTTAATAAGACTTTTGAGCTTGAATGTGATGCTAGTGGAATTGGATTAGGAGGTGTGTTATTACAAGATGGTAAACCTGTTGCATACTTTTCTGAAAAATTGAGTGGGCCTAGTCTGAATTGGAGCGGGATCAAGCATGGAGAAGAAGGTGCCATGTTTCCGAAGTCCGAACAAGAGCATATAATTCCTTATCATAAGTAGCATCTTGTAATAAGAGGTTTACCATCTTGTAACAACACACCTCCTAATCCAATTCCACTAGCATCACATTCAAGCTCAAAAGTCTTATGAAAATCAGGAAGTTGGAGTAAAGGAGCATGTGTTAATTTTCTTTCAATATCGTGAAGGCTTCTTCCTGTGCGATACCCCAAATAAAAGGCACATCCTTATTTGTAAGCTCATTGAGAGGCGCAGCAATGGTGCTGAAATCCCTCACAAAACGCCTATAGAAACAAGCGAGTCCAAGAAAACTCCTCACTTGTGTGACCGTTTTGGGCTGCGGCCCACTCTCAATAGCTTCAATCTTGGCTTTATCAACTTCAGTTCCCTGTGGAGTAACAACATAGCCAATAAAAGATACTCGGTCGGTGAAAAAGGTGCACTTAGCAAGGTTACCAAGCAAACATGCATCACGTAGAGCAATAAAAACAGCACGCAAATGATCCAAGTATTCCTCCAAAGTTCTACTATAAATCAGTATATCATCAAAGTAGACTACCACAAATCGTCCATTGTAAAACCTCGTTCATTAATCTCATGAAAGTGCTAGGTGCGTTAGTTAACCCAAAAGGCATGACTAACCACTCATATAATCAAAACTTAGTTTTAAATGCTGTTTTCCATTCATCTCCCAATTTCATACGAATTTGATGGTATCCACTACGCAAATAAACTTTTGAGAAAATTGTAGAGTCAATTAATTCATCAAGCATATTATCTAGCCCAGGAATAGGATGACGATAACGAATAGTAATATTATTAATGCCTCTACAATCAACACACATACGCGATGTATCATCCTTTTTAGGCACTAGAATAATAAGAACAGCACAAGGACTAAGGGATTCGCGTATATAACCTTTGTCGAGCACCTCCTGTACTTGACGCATAATCTCCTTCGTCTCCTCTGGATTGGTACGGTATGGCGCACCGTTGGGCAGCGATGCACCGGGAATTAAGTTAATCTGATGCTTAATCCATCGAATAGGTGGTAATCCCGGTGGCACGTGTTGTGCAAAGACGTCAGCGAAATCCTGCAAATTTTTAGCGACAGCAGGAGGCAAAGAGGGAGGCATGTCCTCGAAGGAAAATAATACCTCTTTGCATACAAAAGCATAGCAAACAGATGTATTAACATCCAAACCAGTAATATCAGATTTTGTGGCAAGTAAACAACCACTCTTTAGTTTTATTTCAGATGCAACACTAGATGATTGTTTATTAGGCTTATTATGTTGTTCAAATTCCTTTGCCTCAATCTGATTTTCACTCTCACTTTGCTTCTACTTTGCTTTACTAGCTCTAGCAATATCATCTTTCATAATATGTTCGGGAGACATAGGAGGCAAAGTTATATTTTTATCTTGATGAACAAGAGTATACTGATTCATCCTACTATGGTGTACAGATTTTTTAGCAAATTGCCATGGTCTACTAAGTAAAACGGAGCATGCTTGCATGGGTACCACATCACAATCAACATAATCGGAATATGCAGCAATGCTAAAGTGCGCATGAATAGTATGTGTTACACCTTGCCACTGTTGTTGAACCATTGGATGTAATAAGGATGAGGATGTGGTCTGGTGGTTAGAGATAGCTTCTCCACCATCTCCATGCTAGCCAAGTTGTTGCAACTCCCTCCATCGATGATGACGTGAACAGAACGCTCCTTCACAACTCCCTTTGTATGGAACAAGTTGTGCCTGTGATTTTGCTCTGCCTGTGTAACCTGCACACTCAGAACACGTTGAGCAACTAAACTTTCATACCTGTCAGCGTAGTCAGCAGCTGATGAGGACATCCCTACTAATGTTACACCCACGTCCCCACCAGGACCAGTTACTAGAGCCCGCGCACGCCAACTAAATTATCAGGTACTTTCGTTTCTTGGAAATCCTTCTAATGTTCATGAACATATGATGCTGCCTAAATTAGATACTTTTGTTTTAATTATGAATGAAGGACCTAGCATGGATAAGAAGGATAGCCATTGGAGTGGGATCAAGCATGGAGAAGAAGGTACGCGCGGGGAAAGAAACAATGGACTTTCAAGAGGTGATTTTCACACTTTGAAGCCACCATAAGGAATGCTTGGAGGCTTGGAGGAAATATACAACATGCCACTTCATAAATTTCGTCCATAGGCTATTATAGGTGCTGTGTCACCTTATTTTTGGGCCAGGCCCATGTAATTTCGAAATACCATATTATAGGCAGTTTTTAGAGTCCGAATGTATGGGGAAACTGAGTTAGGGCTGGTTTCGGACCCCTCCTCCAAGGGGCCATGAAATCCCCCTCTATCCCCCCATATATACAGCCCTTAGGGCGTCGTTTTAGACTTGGGTTTTGTTTAGATTACAAGTTCGCCATAGCTGCAACTTCGCGTCCTTCGTTTGTGTTCCACGACCAGACCAAGACGTCACAGAACCCCACTTCATCAATAAAGCTTCCCTCTTATATTCGCAATATCCAGATTGCAATTTCAGTTTTTTGCTTGTTCTTCGTTTGCGTGCAGGAAATAGACTCTCATGGTCAGGTTGATCGTGCTCCGGCATGGTCAATATGATGAGGACATCAATACCATTGTTACACCCACAGCCCCTGCTGCCATACATACTGGACCAATTACTAGAGCTCGCGCACGTCAATTGAATTACCAGGTACTTGTTCATGAACATATGATGATGCCTCAATTAGATACTTTTGTTTCACTTATGAATGAAGGACCTAGCATTGACAAGAAGGATAGCCATTGGAGCGGGATCAAGCATGGAGGAGAAGGTGTGCATGCGGGAAAGAACAATGGAGTGTCCAGTGGTGATTTTCGCACTTTGAAGCCACCATAAGGAGAGTATGAAGGCTTGGATGAAATATACAAGATGCCACTTCATGAATTTCGTCCATAGGCTAATACAGGTGCTGCGTCACCTTATTTTTGGGCCAGGCCCATGTAATTTCGAAATACCACTTATTAGGCTGTTTTTAGAGTCCGTATGTGTGGGGAAACGGAGTTAGGGTTGGTTTCGTATCCCTCCTCCAAGGGATCACGAAATTCCCCCACTATTCCCCCATATATACAGCCCTTAGGGCACCATTTAGACTTGGGTTTTGTTTAGATTACAAGTTCGCCATAGCTGCAACTTCGCATTCTTCGTTTGTGTTCCACGACCAGACAAAGGCGTCATAGAACCACCTTCATCAATAAAGCTTTCCTCTTATATTCGCAATATCCAGATTGCAATCTTAGTTTCTTGCTTGTTCTTCGTTTGCGTGCAGGAAATAGACCCTCGTGGTCAGGTTGATCGTGCTCCGGCGTGGTCAATAACCTCTCGGAGTTGGTTTAGCGATTGCTAAGGCGCGACGTCCTCACACGTTCGTAGTCGGATCGTCAAAGTCTACTCCACCGAAATGATAGCCACCTTCTCATCGAAAGATAGGGACAACTGCGCCTCTATCACAACAACCTCTCAGAGTTGGTTTAGCGATTGCTAAGGCGCGGCGTCTTCGCCGTTCGTAGTCGGATTGTCAAAGTCTACTCCACCGAAAACGATAGCCACCATCTCATCAAAAGACAGGGACAACCTCGCCTCTATCAAGTGGTATCAGATTTCCAGGTTGCTCGGTGAGATTTTACCAGTTTTTCATAGTTGAGATCGCATCTTTTCTTCATACCTATAGTCCATGAAAAAGCCACAATTTTTTTTTGGTTTAGATCATCATATCCGAACGAATCTGAGCCTTTGCAATTTTATGTTCGGTATTTGCTTGGTTGAATTTGCGGTTGCATCGTCGTGTCAAGTTGCTGGTCTTAGCGTCTAGTCTTTTAGAGTTTCGAGTTCTATTCACACGTTGTCACGCCGCCGCCGCACCATCTTCATCGCTACCATATCCACCACCATATATCCGCCCTCACGCAAATCCGAGTCCACCTCCATCACAGATTCGCTGTCAGTCCGTGTTCCACCACCCCTACATACATCCGCCACTAGTCCGAGTTACACCAGATTCGTATCCGCCACCAATCCTAGTCCGAGTCCAGTCTTTGCTGCTTTGTTGTTGATTTCCATATCCCGTGATACTATGTGTCGTGGGCAAGCCAGACTCACAAACTTCAGTGCTACCCGCAGGAGAAAATTAGTTCCAGTTTTAAAAAAATTCTGGCTAGGCAGTTTTGAGACCATTCTAAGACTTTTTCGGAAAAAAATTGTTGCCGAGCAAAAAAAAAGAGGAAATAAAAAAGTCAAAAAAAATCCAGAGTGTGCTTCGCCCTTGTTTACGTGCAGCGCCGTGATTTTGTTGGTGTTCTAGGCTCGCGTCTCTAGCACAGTCTAGCCTAGGACCAGCACAGTACCGTCGTTGAGCGTTTATTCAACTTCGCATCTCTGAACTGATTATTTCTGACCCCTTTTGCTACCATATATAAGCCATCCCAGCTACACATACATCTACGTCGTGTGTTGACACCACCTGGCTATCGCTCTATCCAAGCTTTGAGAGTTTTTGACTACAACGTTTGCCGATCACCGCCTGCTGCTGTGTAAGAACTGGTAAGGATTTGAGATTCGCTTGAAGGATTTGTGACACACCACCACCACCACCAGTTCCTAGTAGTCTGTAGGTTCATATTCTTGTGTGTTCCTATTGCTGCTAACCATGACAGGATCACAAGCCGACGAGATCAACTGGGACGGCATGACGAACTAGGAGCTCCATGATAAATTTCAGCAAATGATGGCTGACCAGGTACAAGACGTCGTGACCAGCCTTGGAGAGGCCATGGAGAAGCTAGGTGCTTTGGAGAAGACATTCGACACCAAGCTGGACGCTAAGTTCAATGAGGTACTTGCACGTCTACCTCCACCAGCTGTACCTGTCGTACCTCGGCAACAACAACACCAACAACGCCCAAATTTCGCCGGACAAGCGCAACGTGTGCCTATCGACCAAGTCCAAAATTCTGGTGCCATTGCTACTGCTGCAGCTTCGGTTGCTGATGTTGCTGCTGCTACTATCGTTGAGCAGAATGAGGATTTTGATGGTGATTACGATGATGAGGGAGAGGTTGCGCCAGATCAACCACAAGGCCAACCACCACCATAGGCACCAGGTCGTCCACATGGTTACATTCGCAACGGTAGGGCTCCACCACCCCCTCAGGTATGGGATCATGACCATCTCCCTAAACTTAAATTGAATATTCTGACATTTGAGGGCAGATATGTTCCTGATATATATCTTACTTGGGAATTAGAAACAGAACAACGTTTTACATGCTTACAATTTCCTGAGGATAGACGTGTTGCTGCTGCTGTTTTTGCATTCGCTAGTTTTGCTTGTGTTTGGTGGTCTGAACATTGTAGAATACATCATGATAATATACCTACTACTTGGGCTGCTTTGAAAACTGCTATGCTTAATCGTTGGGTTCCACCATATTATCAACATGAATTACTTCAAAATTTGCAGCGTTTAAGACAAGGAAAAAATTCTGTAGAGGAATATTATCAGGAATTACAAACTGGTATGATTAGATGTGGTATTATTGAGGAGAATGAATCTATGCTTGCACGTTTCATGGGTAGTTTAAATAGAGAGATTCAGACTATTCTAGAGTATAAGGAGTATAACACTATCACTCGTTTATTCCATTGATGAGGACCATCCTGGGAAACTAAACTTGTTTAGTTGCAGCCAAACACTTGAGAAATCCATCATGGCGACCATTGATGGAATGCGCCTACTATTGTGCCATGTTGACGATCAGGTGAACACATATGCTATGGGTTCCATATTATTTATTTTAATGGAGGCGGAGCTACTACTATCATTACTATTATGCAGGCATGTAGATGATGATCTACACAAACCAAAGGTGAAGATGAGAAGGAACTCAGGAGCCAAGCTATTCCTCACATTCAATGTTGTTGGTCTATCTCCATGTATCAACCGAGAGGGCCAAGTGTTGATGACGACTACTTTTGAAGAGGGGGAGGATGATGAGGACATCCCTGGTTCACCTCATTTGTCATCTTCTCCTCATCATAAATCTCAGCTCTCAAATGAAGCTGCTACAAAGAAGACCTATTTGGGTCCCATGACAAGGAGCCGTGCCAAACATATAGAACAAGAGGTGAACGCGCTCCTAGCTGATCATACTTCAACTATCCATGAGAACTTTATACTGCCTAAATCATCTGTGCTGATTTTACTCAGGTACAATGTTGAGGACAACCAACAACTTTCAGCACATGAAGAAACAAGTTCAGCTCATGAAGAAACAAGTTCTGAAGCCCATACAACATGTTTGAAGAGAACAAGTTTCAACTCTGATATAAACCATGTTTTGGTGACAAGGGCAACTAATTACACCTCAAGGAAGAATAGCAAGCCATCTCAACAATCTATTGTTGCATGCACAGTTCCAGATTTCGTCCCAGAACTTGCTCCATCATGCAACACAAATATATGAGGTTCCAACACATGTGAGAGTACAAATTGGACAGCATTTGAAGTCTACTTTCAGGAAATTCAAACGGTGCAACATTTGGAGTCCTGAGTCAAAGGATATGAGAGTTCCAATGCAAGCTGTCCAGAGCATTAATTGCTGCGCGAGGCTCCATGTGTTTGCTCCCTTGACCAGCTGGTTACCACGAATTTGAGCCTCTCTTTTGGACTGGTTTCACACCTAAGCTAGGAGGGCTGTTCATAGTATAAATACCCCTTCCCTCACTTCAGCCACAACTCTTTGGCAATTTGATTTCAGCATAGGTTAGCTAAGTGCAACCAGAATCTTGTTTGAGAGTTCACTTCCTCCTTAGCTCTTGTAATCTTGCCTTGTGAGAGGGTAAACTCACTTTGTGATTTTACAATAGTAGCCGTTGAGGCGGCGACCAGTTTGTGCTTCCAACTTCGTGCGTGGTTGCGTGGATTGGAATCCTAAGAGTGTGGTTGGGCGAATACTTGTTGCTGGTTGTTGCATATGCAGTAGCTAGCTTCGGTTTCGTCAGGTTGCACTAGTTATCCATTACCCGACAGCGTTGTTGGCTGGGATCGAGGGTTTCCTTCGTACCCTTCGGGTGGCGTTGATTCGTTCCTCAAGCAGATCCTCCGTGAAGATCGGGCAACCCCGTATCATCTTGGCATCAGAGCTTCGGTTGACACGGTAGGATCTTGTATCCCTAGTTTAGTTCGTGTTGTTGTTCATCCTAAAGTCCAGAAAATAGCCCCACAAAAAAATATACCTTTACCAAGCCCTTTGTAGCCTTTAATCTGTCATTTGGTGAGTTTAATTAAGTTCTTGTCCACTAGATCTTTTGTTTTTAGTTGCTGAGTTTCCCCCATCCATTCTTGTGTGTTTCTGTTTGTTTTTGTCCACAGATTTCAGATCTGCATCCTCCACCAAATCTTGTGTATCTTTGTCATCCGGAGTCCGTTTTGGGTGTTTTTGTGCATTTTGGAAAGCCCACACCGTGTACTTTCCATCCATCCTTGTTAGATCTGATTCCCACCGTGTTTTCCAGCCAGAAAAATCAGATCAGTTCGTTTGTGTTTTCTGCCAAAGTTTCAGCTGCATGTTCTTGTTGTTTGAGCTCACCCATTATAATTTTCGTGGATCCCCCAAAGTGTGTGTTCAGATCCAAGTCCCTTGTTGAAGTTTGTCAAAAAAAAAGCAAAAAAAAGAGGCAAAAAAAAAGAGATCTGCCCAAAGAAAGAAAGTGTGTGCAAGAAGCAAAAGAGAGAAATTTGGGACTGTTCTTCACTTATATCTTGAGAAATTCCTGTTTGTATTATGAGCTGAAACTTGTCAAGTGTGCAACATCTTCAATCCTTGCTTTCTAGCAAACCCGATTCGTTGGTATGAGTTGCATGTACCTCACTTATATCTCCTTCAGCAACTAAGGGCATTAGAATCTTGTGTTGATGATTACTTGGTTCAACAATATCTAGATTGCAGATTAGTACATCTTTTGCTACATATATTGATGAGGACATCCCTACTAATGTTACACCCACATCACCACCAGCTACACAGATTGGACCAATTACTAGAGCCCGCGCACGCCAACTAAATTATCAGGTACTTTCGTTTCTTGGAAATCCTTCTAATGTTCATGAACATATGATGCTGCCTAAATTAGATACTTTTGTTTTACTTATGAACGAAGGACCTAGCATGGACAAGAAGGATGGCCATTGGAGCAGGATCAAGCATGGGGGAGAAGGTGTGCGCACGGGAAGGAACAACGGAGTTTCCAGTGGTGATTTTCGCACTTTGAAGCCACCATAAGGAGTGCTTGGAGGCTTGGACGAAATATACAAGAGGCCACTTCATAAATTTCTTCCATAGGCTAATATAGGTGCTGCGTCACCTTATTTTTGGGCCAGGCCCATGTAATTTCGAAATACCACTTATTAGGCTATTTTTAGAGTCCGTATGTGTGGGGAAACGGAGTTAGGGCTGGTTTCGGACCCCTCCTCCAAGGGGCCACGAAATCCCCTTCTATTACCTCATATATACAGCCCTTAGGGCATCGTTTTAGATTTGTGTTTTGTTTAGATTACAAGTTCGCCATAGCTGCAACTTCGCGTCCTTCGTTTGTGTTCCACGACCAGACCAAGACGTCACAGAACCCCACTTCATCAATAAAGCTTTCCTCTTTAATACGCAATATCCAGATTGCAATCTTAGTTTCTTGCTTGTTCTTCGTTTGCGTGCAGGAAATAGACCTTCGTGGTCAGGTTGATCGTGCTCCGGCGTGGTCAATAACCTCTCGGAGTTGGTTTAGCGATTGCTAAGGCGCAACGTCTTCGCACGTTCGTAGTCGGATCGTGAAAGTCGACTTCCACCAAAACGATAGCCACCATGTCATCGAAAGACGGGACACCTTCTCTTCTATCAAGTGGTATCAGATTTCCAGGTTGCTCGGTGAGATTTACCAGTTTTTCGTAGTATAGATTGCATCTATTCTTCATACCTACCGTCCACAAAAAAAGCCACAAAAAAAATTAGGGTTAGATCATCATATCCGAACCAATCTGAGCCTTTGCATAGTCTTTTCAGTGTTTTGCTTTGTTGAAATTGCGGGTGCATCGTCGTGTCGAGTTGCTGGTCTTCATCGCTGCCATATACCTCCACCACAGATCCGCCACACCAATCCGAGTCCTTATACTACCACCCATATCCGCCTCTAATCCGAGTTCCTTAGGTCTTCGGATTGATTTTGAGATCCATTTGTTTTTATTTTCGAGTTCCCTTGCCTGAGTAGGTGTCGGAAAAAAAAAAAAAAAAGAGTCTGGCACGCTTTTCAGAGCACTTTCTAGGCCAAAATTTCGGTGGGTGAAAATATTTTTTTCCTATCATCATTTTAGGCCTTTCGGAGCGTTTTGAGACCCTCGCCATCATAGTGATTTTTTTTCGCAATTTTTGGTCGTCGCAGCCCCGAATCGCTCCAGAAAAAAAAAATTACTCAAATTTTTTTCGTGCCTATCCTGTTTATACGTCTCGGGAAGAGTTTTGAGACACTCGCCATTATAGTGATTTTCTGAGCAAAAAAAAAAAAGAGCGCAAAAAAAAAAAAAAAAAGAGGCGCCAAAAAAAATAAAAAAATCAGAGTGTGCTCTTCCCTTGATTACGTGTAACGTCGTGATTTTGTTGGTGTTTTAGGCTCGCGTCTCTAGCACGGTCTAGCCTAGGACCAGCATCGTACCGTCGTTGAGCGTTTTTTCAACTTTGCATCTCTGAACTGATTATTGCTGGCCCCTTTTTGCTACCATATTTTAAGCCTTCCCAGCTCCACATATATCTACGCCGTGTGTTTGACACCACCTGGCAATCGCTCTATCCAAGCTTTGGGAGTTTTTGACTACACCGGTTGCCAATCACCACCTGCTGCTGGGTAAGAACTGGTAAGAATTTGAGATTTGCTTGACGGATTTGTGACACACCACCACCACTTCCTAGTAGTCTGTAGGTTTATATTCTTGTGTGTTCCTATTACTGCTAACCATGCCAGGATCACAAGCTGACGAGGTCGAATGGGAGGTTATGACCAACAAGGAGCTCCATGATAAATTCCAGCAAATGATGGCTGACCAGGTACAAGACTTCGTAACCAGCCTTGGAGAGGCTATGGAGAAGCTAGATGGATTGGAGAAGACGTTCGAGACAAAGTTGGACGCTAAGTTCAATGAGGTACTTGCACGTCTACCACCAGCTGCACCGGTCATAACTCAGCAACAACAACAACGTCGGCCGAATTTTGCGGGGCGCGCACAACGTGTGCCCCTAGAGGAAGGCCAACATTCTGGTGCCGTTCCTACTGCTGTGGCTTCTGTGGCTGCTGCTGCTACTACTGTTGATCAGAACACTGACTACGATGGTGATTACGACGATGAGGGAGAGGTTGCTCCAGCTCAGCCCCAAGGACAACCACCACCACACGCACCAGGTCGTCCACGTGCCTACGATCGCAATGGTAGGGCTGCACCACCCCCTCAGGTACAAACTCATGACCATCTCCCTAAACTTAAATTGAATATTCCTACATTTGATGGTCGATATGTTCCGGATATATATCTTACTTGGGAGTTAGAAACAGAACAACGATTTACATGCTTACAATATCCTGAGGATAGACGTGTTACTGCTGCTGTTTGTTCGTTCACTAGTTTTGCTTGTGTTTGGTGGTCTGAACATTGTAGAATACATCACGCTAATATCCCACCTACTTGGGCTGCTTTGAAAACCGCTATGCGTAATTGTTGGGTTCCACCATATTATCAACGTGAATTGCTTCAAAATTTGCAGCGTTTAAGACAAGGAAAAAATTCTGTAGAGGAATATTATCAGGAGTTACAAACTGGCATGATTAGATGTGGTATTGTTGAGGAGAATGAAGCTATGCTTGCACGTTTTATGGGTGGATTAAATAGAGAGATTCAGACTATTCTAGAGTATAAGGAGTATAACACTATCACTCGTTTATTTCATCTCGCTGTAAAAGCTGAACGTGAAGTGCAGGATCGACAGGCATTGGCAAGAACTAATTTTTCTGCAGGTCGCACTTCATCATGGACTCCACGTACCTCTTCTACTTCCACACGTCCGGCTGCAGCACCGCCTACGTCAGCCTCCAACTCCAACCGAGATACCAGGAAACAGGCCTCTGTTCCACCCTCCGCGAAGAGCACACCTTCCGGGCCAGCACAGAGCTCTTCTTCTTCCATTGCATCCACAGGGCAAACACATGAGGTTATATGTTGTCGTTGCAAGGTTGGAGGTCACTATGCGAGAGAATGTCCTTCCAAGCGTGTGATGATAGTTACTGAGGATGGTGGATATGACTCTGCTAGCGATTATGATGAGGAGACCCTGGCTCTTATTGCGAGTGAAGAACAAGGTGTAGAGGAGACTGAACAAGAGACACACTACGTGGCTGCTGACTACGCTGACAGGTATGAAAGTTTAGTTGCTCAACGTGTTTTGAGTGTGCAGGTTACACAGGCTGAGCAAAATCAGAGGCACAACTTGTTCCATACAAAGGGAGTTGTGAAGGAGCGTTCTGTTCGCGTCATCATCGATGGAGGGAGTTGCAACAACTTGGCTAGCATGGAGATGGTGGAGAAGCTTTCTCTAACCACCAGACCACATCCTCATCCTTATTACATCCAATGGTTCAACAACAGTGGCAAGGTTAAGGTAACACGTACTGTTCGTGTGCACTTTAGCATTGCTACATATTCTGATTATGTTGATTGTGATGTGGTACCCATGCAAGCATGCTCCGTTTTACTTGGTAGACCATGGCAATTTGATAAAAATTCTGTACACCATGGTAGGACAAATCAGTATACTCTTGTTCATAAGGATAAAAATATAACTTTGCTTCCTATGTCTCCCGAACATATTATTAAAGATGACATTGCTAGAGCTAGTAAAGCAAAACAGAAGCAAAGTGAGAGTGAAAATCAGATTGTGGCAAAGGAATTTGAGCAACATAATAAGCCTCATAAACAATCATCTAGTGTTATATCTGAAATAAAACTGAAGAGTGGTTGTTTACTTGCCACTAAATCTGATATTACTGATTTGGATGTCACTACATCTGTTTGCTATGCTTTTTTATGCAAAGATGTATTATTTTCATTCGAGGACATGCCTCCCTCTTTGCCTCCTGCTGTCACTAACATTTTGCAGGAGTTCGCTGACGTCTTTCCACAAGACGTGCCACCGGGATTACCACCTATTCAAGGGATTGAGCATCAGATTGACTTAATTCCCGGTGCATCGCTGCCCAACCGTGCGCCATACCGTACCAATCCAGAGGAGACGAAGGAGATTATGCGTCAAGTACAGGAGCTGCTCGACAAAGGTTATATACGTGAATCTCTTAGTCCTTGTGCTGTTCCTATTATTCTAGTGCCTAAAAAGGATGGTACATCGCGTATGTGTGTTGATTGTAGAGGCATTAATAATATTACTATCGTTATCGTCATCCTATTCCTAGGCTAGATGATATGCTTGATGAATTAAGTGGCTCTACAATTTTCTCCAAAGTTGATTTGCGTAGTGGATACCATCAAATTCGTATGAAATTGGGAGATGAATGGAAAACAGCATTTAAAACTAAGTTTGGATTATATGAGTGGTTAGTCATGCCTTTTGGGTTAACTAATGCACCTAGCACATTCATGAGATTAATGAACGAGGTTTTACGTGCTTTCATTGGACGATTTGTGGTAGTCTATTTTGATGATATACTGATTTATAGTAGATCTTTGGAGGAACATTTGGAACATTTACGTGCTGTTTTTCTCGCTCTACGTGATGCACGTTTGTTTGGTAACCTTGGGAAGTGCACCTTTTGCACCGACCGAGTTTCTTTTCTTGGCTATGTTGTTACTCCACAGGGAATTGAAGTTGATAAAGCCAAGATTGAAGCTATTGAGAGTTGGCCGCAGCCCAAAACGGTCACACAAGTGAGGAGTTTTCTTGGACTCGCTGGTTTCTATAGGCGTTTTGTGAGGGATTTCAGCACCATTGCTGCACCTCTAAATGAGCTTACAAAGAAGGATGTGCCTTTTATTTGGGGTACCGCACAGGAAGAAGCCTTCACGGTATTGAAAGATAAGTTAACACATGCTCCATTACTCCAACTTCCTGATTTTAATAAGACTTTTGAGCTTGAATGTGATGCTAGTGGAATTGGATTAGGAGGTGTGTTATTACAAGATGGTAAACCTGTTGCATACTTTTCTGAAAAATTGAGTGGGCCTAGTCTGAATTATTCTACTTATGATAAGGAATTATATGCTCTTGTTCGGACTTTGGAAACATGGCAACATTATTTATGGCCCAAAGAATTTGTTATACATTCTGATCATGAATCTTTGAAACATATTAAAAGTCAAGCAAAACTGAACCGTAGGCATGCTAAATGGGTTGAATTCATTGAGACTTTCCCTTATGTCATTAAACACAAGAAGGGTAAAGAAAATGTTATTGCTGATGCATTGTCTCGTCGTTATACTATGCTTTCACAACTTGACTTTAAAATATTTGGTTTGGAGACCATCAAAGATCAATATATGCATGATGCCGAATTTCAAGATGTGTTGCAGAATTGTAAAGAAGGGAGAACATGGAACAAGTTCGTCATTAATGATGGATTTGTGTTTCGTGCTAACAAGCTATGCATTCCAGCTAGCTCCGTTCGTCTTTTGTTGTTACAGGAGGCGCATGGAGGGGGATTAATGGGACACTTTGGCGTGAAGAAGACGGAGGACGTACTTGCTACACATTTCTTTTGGCCAAAGATGAGACGGGATGTTGAGTGTTTTGTTGCTCGCTGCACTACATGTCAAAAAGCTAAGTCACGACTCAATCCTCATGGTTTATATATGCCTTTGCCTGTACCTAGTGTTCCTTGGGAGGATATATCTATGGACTTTGTTTTAGGTTTACCTCGAACAAAGAAGGGAAGGGATAGCAGCAGGTTCCAACAACGGCGACGGTCGAGATGCTCTCCTTCGCGGGAGCGGACTCCGGTGAACTCGAGGTGGCGTTGCGGCTGCGAGAGAAAGAAGACAAGGTAAAAAGTGAAAAGGGGGGGACCAAATGCCCTATTTATAAGGCGATGGAACCCGAAGCAACACTGGTAAAAATGGAACGGTCACGGTAATTTGTGGCTAGAAAGACGCCTGGATTTTCGCGCCAGATTAGATTTGGAAACTATTTCGAAAATATTTGCAATAATGATGCGTCGTCATCAAGGATCAGCAAGGTGACGTCATGACAGAGGAGGCTAGAAAAGCGCGAAGTCTTATAAGAAGCAGATGACCAGGAAAGATGAGACGCCGGCTCAAGAACATGTTTTCAATAAATTTCGTCATGTTTGTTTCTTGGTTTCAGAAGTTGAGTTTGGCATGAATAAATCTATGTCAAACTAGGGGCTAATGTTGGGGTTATACCCTACGGGTGACCCACCATGCAGGTATGACCCGGTCAATGCAATGGCGAGTTACCAAGATAAAGACAATTACTTCATGAAGAGTCCACTAGCGAAGATGGCAGCTTGATTGAAAGGCGGCGTAATTCTGAAGGCCGGCTCGTGGGCTGGGCTCAGCGGGCCACCTCAATGAAGATGTCGCCATAAGTCTACTAGTTGCAAGGCAAGACAAGTAGGAATCATATTAGGTCACGGGTCCTTGTTCGACCCGGCCTCCGTTGTAATCATGGGACTCAACCTATATATAAAGGTGAGCCCCTGAGATAAAGGGATCAAGTAAGAAAGAAACCCTCGATATCTAGGTTAGCGATTCCGCATCCTTGCAATCAAGATCATCATCAATATACACAAAGCAGGGCATAGACTTTTACCTCCATCGGAGGGGCCGAACCTGGGTAAACCTTTGTCTCTCGTTCCCGATCAACGCCGTTCAAGTCGCCACCTAGTTGCGATGGCCTCACACCTAAGTTCTCTTACGAGGACATCTGCCGTGACAAAACCACGACAGGAAGGCTTGCCTCTAGAGGACCAGGCCGAGCCTCGCTACGCGCCCTATAGCCTGCAGTGACTGAAGATCCTGGTGGCGGAACACGCCGCCCGCAATCAGCACTATGACGGCCGCTAACCGCCTTTGTAGAACTTCATCGACAAGAGGTACGAATTCTTGGAAGGGCGTACCTTCCCCGATGTCATGGCCGTGTGCCGCACACAGCTCGGTCTGGAGGAGGGCGAGCGGGTTTCGCTGCTGCGGGCTACGCTTTGACTCAGGCCGCGGGCCACGCCCACATCTGCAGGAGGCGACGGTGGGCCATGTACCAGTAGGGCCCTCCGTGTTCCAAAGCCGGAGCCAGGGACGCGCGGGTATGAGTTCTGAAGTGCGAGGCGCCGGCCTACGCATGCCAAAGCCGGAGCCGAGGACCAGCTCCGAAGTGCGCGACATCGGGCTGTGCATTTCGAGTTCCCGCGGTGCCCCTCTACTAGTCCCAAAGCCCGAGCCTAGGATGAGATCGCACGGCCTGCTGCTCGTGCCCAAGCCGGTGCCCGAGACGAGCTCGCGCGGCCCGCTGCTTGTGCCCAAACCGGAGCTGGAGCCACCGCTGCTGGCGGAGTACATGGGGCAATGGTAAGCGAGGACGGTGACCCTTTAGACATGCCCGGGCTCCTCCTAGCGTGGCGTGAATCAACAAAGGGGCCGCAGCGCCACCCCGATGATCTCGTGGATTCGCAGCGCCTGCGACAGGCGGTCGTCGCCTTGGTGGCCGACTTCACCATCGACCTCGTGAGCGAGAAAGATGATGACGGCAAGCAGGGGGTGGCGACGAGGGCGGCTCCTCCTCCTCCGGCATCGGCAACGACTTAGACATGGACGATGACGAGGAGTAGCTAGGTTTTGGGGTTTATGTCTGTACAAATTTTAAACCTCTAATGAAATTTGGTGTTGTTTTAATTTCCAAATTGAATGACAGTACCTATGCTTGTTTGGATGTCCAATTTGTACCATGTTTTCTTGTGTGTGACAACTGGTGACACACATTTCATGAATTAGGTAAACTAATTCGGTATTTTCAATCAAACATTGCCAACTTTTCAAAATTGATGTATTTCAAACATGTTCTACTGCAAGTTTAGTATATTTTTTCCCACAAACTAGTTCACACACATGGCTCCATGCAAAAGAATTTCATTTTCTGAGCCTTTTTTCATTTTCTTATATTTTTTCCTGATAATTCATGAAAAGCAACTAAATTGATGGAATACGGCAATGGTAATCTAAAATTACTGAAACTTTGTCAGTGGTCATCCAATGTGACCAACTTTTTGTGAAAAATGAAATGGAACAAATTTCAAAACTATTTGAGGCACTTCCTTTACAAAAAAAAGTCATTACTAGGACTTGGAAAATGGAAAATTTACATTTTATTACCAAATAATTGAAGATTACTATGGAAACATTGTCCACAATGGCAACACAAGTAGTTGTGCCCAATTTGGACCAATAATCATGGATTATGCCATGTATGTGGCCATTTCCATGTGCATATGCCTTGGAACCCACACAAGTTGATACAAGATAGGCCATTTCGTGAAGGTTTTTTTTCAAACATGTTGTGCTCCAAGTTTAATAATTTTTTGCAATTTTCAGGACCAAACTACATCACACTTCTAGTTCAAATATGGGCACTTTTTGATAATTCATGAAAAGTCAACTAAATAGATGGAATTTAGCAATGGTACTCTGAAATTATTGAAAGATGGTGAGTGGTCATCCAATGTGATTTACTTTTGGTGAAAAATGAAATGGAACAAATTTCAAAAATAGTTGAGGAACTTCCATCACAAAAAAGTCATTTATAGGACTTGGAAAAGGGAAAATTCGCTTTTCATTGCCAAATAATTGCAGATTCCTATGGGAACATTGTCCACAATGGAAACACAAGTAGTTGTGCCAAATTTGGACAAATAATCATCGATTATTCCATGTATGTGACCATTTTCCTGTACATATGCCTTGTAATCCACACAAGTTCATACTAGATAGGCCATTTCATGAAGGTTTTTTTTTCAAACATGTTGCGCTGGAAGTTTAGTATTTCCCCCACCATCTAGTGCACACAAGATGGCTCCATACAAAAGAATTTCATTTTTGAGCCTTTTTCATTTTCTTTATTTATTTTCAAAATGGGGTCAAACTTGAAGTGTTGACCATTGATACAAAAAGGTTTGGAATGCCTACTTTTCTTTGTCCCATTTTTATTAACCACCTACATTAGAGCATAAAATATTTTTTGCAATTTTCAGGACCAAACTACATCACACTTGCAGTTCAAATTTTGGCAATTTCAGATAATTCATGAAAAGTCAACTAAATTGATGGAATATAGCAATGGCACTTTGAAATTACCGACACTTGATCAGTTGTCATCCAATGTGAACTACTTTTGGTGAAAAATGAAATGGAACAAATTTCAAAACTATTTCTAAGACTTCGAAAATGGAAATTTTAATTTTACTACCAAATAATTGTAGATTCCTATGGAAACATTGTTCACAATGGTAACACAAGTAGTTGTGCCAAATTTGGACAAATAATCATGGATTATGCCATGTATGTGGCCATTCACATGACCATAACGGGGTCAAACTTGAAGTGTTGACACTATTTTTGTTTGAAACTTGTTACTTTTGTAAATAAAAATACGAAGAATGTTTCAAAACATAGATTTGGTCGGTTGGCCCTTGCGCGTCCCTTTGAGCGTCTGGTCTCCGTTTCGGGTACTCTGCCTTGCTTAATAAGCCCCCTCTTCTTTCGCCAAATCTGCCACAAAGCACCTCGCACACGCTGACAAAAGGGCCTACCATTGGTGCAGGTGTCCTATGCGTCACACCAAATGACTAACCATCTAGGAGCACACCCTGCTGATAGAGGTGTCCTACAAGTTAGTATATGTGCCCACAACCGACGACCGCACTGCCGCTGCCAGGGGTGTCCCACGCGTTAGTGGCACCGCCAACCACCTACGAGCGCGCCCCATTGAGAGAGGTGTCCCACAAGTCAGTATAGACGCCCACCACCCACGACCGCGCTACCACTGCCAGGGGTGTCCCATGCGTCAGTGACACCACCAACCACCTACGAGTGCGCCCCATTGAGAGAGGTGTCCCACAAGTCAGTATATGCGCCCGCCACCGACAACCGCGCTCCCCGCTGCCAGGGGTGTCCCACGCGCAAGTGACACCGCCGACCATCTACGAGCCTGCCCCGCTAACAGAGGTGTCCCACAAGTAAGTACATACGCCCACCACCGATGACAGCGCTCCCACTGCCAGGGGTGTCCTACGCGTTACTGACACCGCCAACCACATACGAGCATGCCCCGGTGATAGAGGTGACCCATAAGTCAGTACATACGCCCACCACCGATGATAGCGCTGCTGCTGCCAGGGGTGTCCCACGCGTCAGTGAAGCCGTCAACCACCTATGAGCGTGCCCCGCTGACAGAGGTGTCCCACAAGTCATTACATACGGCCAATACCAATGACCACGCTGCTGCTGCCAAGGGAGGGGTGTTCCAACCGTCATTAACTGCGCCAAGTAAAGGTCGAAGGCTTTGACCCAACAACAAACCCCCATTTGGGATTTTGTGAGGGTGGGCTGCACGATGGAGGGGAAAAGTGAGGACTACCAAAGAGCGCGGGCAAAACTGTGGAGAACTAAGCAACGAGGGGCATAGAAATAGAAATCCCTTATTTTGGACCTAAAAGAGCTAGAGCAGAGATAGCTCGAGCACACCGCAAGGTGGCCTGAACCAGGGTAAACTACCATGTCTACTGTTCTTCTTCCTTAGCTCGAGCACACTGAAGAGTCGCCGTGAGGTTGCAAGGTAGACAAGGGTTAGAGAACTCGCGCACGCTAGAGTTCGAACTTCCTTGGGTCCCCGGAGCCCCGATTCCGACATTTGGCGCGCTAGGTAGGGGTGCACCGCTGTTCTCCAGCTCCATTTCTGCTCCAGCTTCGCAAACCCTATGGATGACGCACGCCGTGCACGTGCCGAGCGCCGGGCGGCACGCATCGTTCAGACTGCGCCCGCTGGTCACGACGGCCGACGCCACTCCGCCGGCGCCGAAGCTGCCGCCACCGACCCCGCTGCTCGCGAGCAGCAGGACTCCTCCATGCACCCCTCCGTGTAGCAAGACAGCCGCACCGCCATGGCCTCCTCCTTCCATGCCAGCCTTGGGCAGGTGAACACGCAAGCCACGTTGCTCATGGCGCGCGAGCTGCTGCGCAACCACCCGGCGGACGCTGGCTACGACACCTGGCTGGGCTGCATCACAGAGCTCGTCACTGTCGCCGGAGAAGCCCCGGCACCCTCCCACTCACTTCGTCCTCCAACGTCCTGTGGGGGACGTAGCGCATGGAGCGCCTCCGCCACCTCCCCTGCACAACGACCCAGTCGAGCCTCGGCGCGACGCGCGCCCGCGCGCCCAGCCCCGTGGAGCACCTCCACAGGCCCAGGACGAGGCAGCTGCCAGATCATCCGTTTTGCGCCTCCCGATGCCGCGTGATCCTTGAGCGCCAGCGCCAGCACCAGGACCGGATCGTCCAGGATATCGTGGTGGCCGGGCGCCAGAACCGAGCCGCCCTCGCACGCGGAGTCCCTTCGAGCAGCGTATGCTACCGGGCCTTCACCCGTGAGTTGCGCCGGGTAGTTTGGCCCACTAAGTTCAAGCCTGAGCTGCCCCCGCGCTATGACAGCATCCCCGACCCCATGGAGTTCTTCCAGCTCTATGCGCTGAGCATCGAGGCGGCGAACAGCAACGACAAGGTCATGGCAAACTGGTTCCCCATGGCCATCAAGAACGACACACGCTCCTGGCACATGAACCTTCCCGAGGAGTCGATCTCTTCATGGAGCGAGCTCTGCGAGAAGTTCAACGCCAACTTCAGGGGCACGCACGATCACCCTCTCTCCATCAACGACATGCGGCGCGTGAAGCAGCGCCCTGGGGAGACATTGCGCAAGTACATCTAGCGCTTCAGTTCGGTGCGCAATAAGACCATGCGCGCCTTGGACGAGGCCATCATCATGCCGTTCACGAATGGCGTCAAGGACGTCTGGATGTGCGAGAAGCTTGCCATCAACGACAACCTGAGCTCGTCCCTGGAGCTGTTCAACATCGCTGATAAATGTGCCGAGGCCGAGGATGGTCCCTGCTCATCCATGACGACCCAGACACCGCGCCCGACGACAATAAGTCAAAGGGGAAGGAGGTCAAGCGCACGGGCCCTACCGTGCTCGCGGTAGAGCCTGAGCACAAGCTCGGTCGCGGCCACGACGTGCCTGAGAAGGACTATTGCCCGCTCTGCATCTACCACAACATGCGCACCCACAACACCGAAGACTGCCAGGAGCTCAAGGCCCTCTGCGACGAACGTGCCGGCCGGCGTGCAGACCACAACGACCGTGGCACCGGTCGCAGAGGCTGTCGTGGCGGCGGCAAATGGGACACACACAACGGCAACCCCTTCCAGGGATGGCGTGAGCAGCCTCGTGAGGACGCTTGTCGTGAACAGCCTCGCGAGGCGCGCTCTCTTGACAATGCCGCTCTCCCGCCCCTGCCGCTGCCACCTAGGAGGAACGACAACAACCAGCACGATGAGGGGGCTAGGGGATATTAGGAGCCTCGGGCGGTGGGATGCATCCTCGGCAGATCCCATGCCCCCGTGTCGAACCGCCTGTTCAAGGAGTTCTCTCGTGAGGTGAAAGCCACTCTCCCAAAGCCGGAAGCTGCGCAACCCCTCAAATGGTCGCAGTACGCCATCTCCTTCGATGCCAGGGACAACTTCAAGTCCACGGCTGCTGCAGGCGTGCCTCCCATGCTGTGCACTCCCACCATCAGCAACGTCTTAGTCACCAAAACTCTCATAGACGGAGGCGCCGGCCTCAACGTGCTCTCTGTCGAGACCTTCGAGACACTCCAGGTGCCTTACGACCAGCTGATGCCCACAAGGCCATTCTCTGGGGTGACCAATGGTTCCACCACCCGTTGGGGCAAGTCCACCTCCCCGTCACCTTCGGCACGCGAGACAACTACCACACCGAGCTCATCGACTTCGACGTGGCGCACATTGGCCTCCCGTACAACCCCATCCTGGGGTACTCGGTGTTGGCCAAATTCATGGCAGCAACCCACCATGGCTATAACGTCCTCAAGATGCTGGGCTGCAACGGCCTCATCACCATCTCCTGCGACGAGAAGGACGCGGTTTGCTCCCTTGAGCGCGCCTACAAAGTTGTCGCGGTTGAGCATTCAGACGACGAGGGAGGTGCTGGGCATCGCGAGGCTGCACCCCAAGGAATAAGCAGTCGCGGCCCGCCCAGGTCCCCGCCAAGACAAAGGATGTCGCGCCTGGTACCAGCGCTGCGAGCCCCGTGCCCGCCGGCAGCGCCCGCCTCCCTCCAGCATAGGAAGGCGCGCCCGATGCCTCCCTCAGGCCAGGCTCAGGGGCTTGCACCTGGAAAGCGTCTGACCTGAGCAACATGACGAGGGATGAGCTCGGGCACCACCTGGAGGCGTGCTTCTACGCACGCCCACGTAAGCAAGGAGTTTGACGCCAGGCGCTAGGAGCACAAGAGTTCATTGCCCAAGAGGTTAGCAAGTTGTGTGAGGCACATGCCATGCACGGCGAGTGTCGCCCAAGGCGTCCTACCAGCCCGGCCGGTGTCCCGGGGGAGGACAGCAAGGTGCGCATGTGCGTCGACATCGCAGGCCTGAACAGGGCCAGCTCCCAGGACCTCTTCTGGGCATTGCGTGGTGGCCTGAGCAGGGGCATCATCACCAACTACACTCAACTGCCCTTTGGCCTGGAGAACGCTGTCGCTACCTTCCAAAGACCGGCGCAGCTTGCATTGCCGATTCGCGAGGCGACAGGCCCTTGTGCGCCCTCAAGGCCTCAGGAGCCAGCTGGCCCCTGAGAGGTGAACTCCCGCGGCACACCCCACCCCCCAAGAGGCCCGATGCTTCCGCCTGAGAGGTTACTTTTTAGTTTGTTCAAATTGAGGGCGCCCTTCAGGCTGCACTATCCTCAAGTGGGCAAGGGTTCCCCCCGTAGCATCTGCAATTTTTGGTTGTGTAGAGAATTTGGTTATACTTTGATGAATTCATGACGCTTGCTTAAGCCTTGCACCTGGTGCTTCATCACTGCTTGCGTTTGCCGCGCCTTCGCGAGCCTTCTCTCGGCCGTCCCATGACTGGGGTGGAACACGGTGTCTGTGCTCAGGTCCGTCCCTGTAGTGTTGATAAATCCAAGTGATCGAGCTCTGTCTCCCGTGCACGTCACCTCACAGAGGTCCTTGGTGTTTCTCCTCTCATGGAACCGTCGTGAGCGAGAGAGTAAGGGCGCGGCCCGATATTGTATGATTGCCAGTAAGGTATTTCGCCCCCTCGGGCGCCATGCTTCCAGCGACTTTTCCCTTGATCATCCCATGGGGTTACTCGACACGACGTCTGTGCTTAGGTCCGTCCCTGCAGTGTCGCTAAACCTGAGTGATCGAACTCTGTCTGGCAGGCCAGACCCGCACACGTCACCTCGGTGGGTCCTCGGTGTCCAACCTCTCCATGCGGTGGCCTCGGGACGGCCGTCCGACACGCGTCGCCCCCATGTCCCAGGTTACATAAGCACGCACCGCCTGAAGACCAAGGAAGGAGCTCTTGAGCCCTGTGCCCTGAGCGTCCGACACCTCCGCAATCGCCGCCCAAGACCCTCACGCGTAATAATGACGTTGGGGCTGTAAATGCCCAGAAGACTCTGAAACAAAGCTCCCGCCCACGCCCAAGTGGAAGCCCCATGCTCAGCGCTGGCAGAACGGTTGAACCGCGACTATGCCCATGCCCAAGTGGAACCCCATGCTCCATGCTGGCGGCATGATCATGCCCACGCCCAAGCGGAAGCCCCATGCTCCGTGCTGGTGGATAGTCAACTGAGAACTTCACCCTCCCTCGAGGCAAGTGCTCGCCGGCTTACACTTGTTCCTCACGCGAGCGTGGGCTGGACACGGTGCATGTGCTCGGGTTAGTCCCAGCAGCGCTAAAAAACCCAAGGGACCGGGCTCTGGCTCGCGGGCCTGCTCCCGTGCACCTCACCCCACCAAGGCCCTTGGTGTCTAGTCTTCTCACGTGACACCCAAGTGCAAGCTAGCGAGCGGGAAGAGTTAAGTATGAAAATTCCCTCAGGACAGCCTCGCCATTCCTGCCGTCTTCCCTCATGCGGGACGCTTGCGTGTAAAAGGGGGGCCCATGAGCATCGCACCTCAGGAGCCTCCACTAGCACCCGAAGCCCCTCACCTCCTGGCTTTGTCCAGGCACCGCGACCTGACATTCAAGCGACGGCTGAGGTATGCGCGGGGCTGGGCCCTGCCGACGTAGAGCACGAAGGCACCTAAAGGGGAAACCGAGCATGGAGAGATAAAGAAGCTTCAGGAATTAAACCAAGCATGGAGAGAAGCTTCAGGAATTAACCCGTGGGTCACAAACCATTATTACAAACTTCAAGTGTTTCACAAATTAAACCGTCGCCTTAATGTCTCCGCGAGGCGGATTTGGTCTATTACAGGACGATATAAAGAAGCTTCAGGAAGAAGGGTCGCCATTGCCCTCGCCGTCGCCCGCCACGGCCTCGCCGGTCTCCTCATCATCGCCACAGGAGAACATCTCAAGCAGCGCGTTCACATGGCTCTCCACAGCTTCCGCCAGGCTGTCGCGAGACTCTATGGGGATGGGGCCTATCACCTCGTTGAAATTAAAGCTAGGTTCATGGAGGAGGAGGTGGCTGAAGATGCAGGTCACCGCCAAGAAGAAAGAGATCGCAGCATTCTTCCTCCAGGATGCCATCCACCTTCCTTGCTGAGTCCTCGAGCCCCTCCACGAGCTTGGAGGAAAGCTCGGCATAGCCGGTGTCGTGGGCGGCGAGAGGAGCCCCAAATTCTCCCATGCATATGGAATTCTGGGACTTGCGGGCCCTGAGCTCGAGAGAAGAAAAGGCAGCGTGGTCCACCGCCGCCTTCGCGATGGTGCCGGCCTGACTCTCCTTCTCCCTGGCGTCCGGCTCAGCGCTGGATTCTGAGACACGCCTCGGACGGGCTTCTTGTGCTTCGGTCGCATCGTGCCGTAGCGCGCCCCCGCTCCATGGCCTGATCATCCGCCACCTTCGCCAGGTCAGAGTCATGGCCTACGAGCTTTGCCTCGCGAGTCTTGAGGTCATCTTCCCGCAGTTGGAGCTACTGTGCCTCAGCGGCTAGCTCGTCTTGAAGTGGCTTCAGGATGTCCTCCGCTTCCTCGCGGCACTTGACGGCCACCGTCGCCTCGGCGAGGGCGCTCTCCCTATCCACCTTCGCCTCGTCTTCCTACAGCTGGAACTGCCGCACCTCGACGGCTCGCTCGTCCTGGAGCGCCATTATGCTAGCCTCCGCTTCCTCCCGGCGCTTGGCGGCCACCATCGCCTTAGCGAGGGAGCTCTCCTAGGCCGCTTCCCCCTCGGCGGCCTCCTGTTTGCTCCCCGCGATCACTGCCTCGGCCCTGCCCAGGGCCTCCTTGGCGGTAATGTCGAGCTGGTGCCACCCTGCAGCTAGTCTCAAGCGCTCCGCAGAAAGACGCTCTTTGGCATCCCAAAGGTTTGCCCCGAGCCGATCAAGCGTAGCTCGGGCGTCGGGCAGGGCCCCATGCCTAAGTAAGGTGCTGTAGTCCACGAGGGCGAGAGCGTTGCGAAGAGATGGCGTCTCAGCGCTTGTGTTCATCTCGACCAACGAGGCCCCAGCACACTCTGCCCATGGTGAAGGGGGCTTTGGGTCCACTCCCGCGCTTGGCTCCCGCATCGAACTTGGTGGGATTGCCGTGATGGCCTCCAGAGCCCCAAAAGTGGGCACGGCTTGAGGCTGCCCCGTGGCGGGGATAAGGGCCGCCAACGGAAGCTGTGGTGCCTACCCCTTCTCTGTAGGCAGGGCCATAGCGGCCTTGGCACACGGCGCCGGGGGCTGGGACATCGCGTCGTTGGCAGTCAGATCCACACGCCGTACAGGAGAGGCGTTGAGGGCTGTCGCGTGATACGTCCATTTTGCATCATGATTTCCTATTATTATTTATAATGTTTTTATGGATAATAATGCTTTATGGAGTAATTCTAATGCCTTTTCTCTCATAATATGCAAGGTTTACACAAAGAGGGAGAATGCCGGCAGCTGGAATTCTGGACCTGAAAAAGCATGTCGGAGACACCTATTCTGCACATCTCCAAATAAGCTAATACTTCACGAAGAATTACTTTCGAATATATAAAAATACTGGATCAAATAACTACCGGAGGGGGGCCACCTGGTAACCACAAGACAACAGGGCGCGCCAGGCCCCCCAGGCGTGCCCTGGTGGGTTGTGGCCAGCCAGGCCCACCTCCGGCGCCCATCTTCTGGAACTCAAGGTCTTTTGACCTAGAAAAAATTAGGAGGGGACTTTCGGTATGGAACGCCGCTGTCTCGAGGCGGAACTTGGGCAGGAGCACCTTTTCCCTCCGGCGGAGCGATTCCGCCGGGGAGACTTCCCTCCCGGAGGGGGAAATCGAATCCATCGTCATCACCAGGAACCCTCTCATCTTTGGGAGGCCAATCTTCATCAACATCTTCAACAACACCATCTCCTCTCAAACCCTACTTCATCTCTTGTGTTCAATCTTTGTACCAGAACCTCAGATTGGTACCTATGGGTGACTAGTAGTGTTGATTACATCTCGTAGTTGATTACTATATGGTTTATTTGGTGGAAGATTATATGTTCAGATCCATTATGCTATTTAATACCCCTCTGATCTTGAGCATGAATATCATTTGTGAGTAGCTTTGTTCTTGAGGTCACGGGACAAGTCATGTTGCAACTAATCATGTGAAGTTGATATGTGTTCGATATTTTGATGATATGAATATTGTGATTCCCTTAGTGGTGTCATGTGAACATCGACTACATGGCACTTCACCTTCTTTGGGCCTAAGGGAATGCATTGTGGAGTAGTTATTAGATGATGGGTTGCTAGAGTGACAGAAGCTTAAACCCTACTTTATGCGCTATTTCGTAAGGGGCTGATTTGGATCCAAATGTTTAATGCTATGGTTAGATTTTATCGTAATACTTTTCTCGTAGTTGCGGATCCTTGCGAGGGGGTTAATCATAAGTGGGAGGTTTGTTCAAGTAAGAACAACACCCAAGCAGCGGTCCACCCACATATCAAATTATCAAAGTAGTTAACACAAATCAAACCAACATGATGAGAGTGACTAGATGAAATTCCCGTCTACCCTCAAGAACGCTTGCTTACTATAAGAGACCGCTTTGGCCTGTCCTTTGCCACAAAAGTATTGGGATATCTTTCTGTACTTTATTTACCGTTAAAGTTACTTGCTCGTTACCAATTATCTTGCTATCAAACTACCTATTACCTACAATTTCAGTGCTTGCAGAAATTACCTTGCTGAAAACTGCTTGTCATTTCCTTCTGCTCCTCGTTGGGTTCAATACTCTTACTTATCGAAAGGACTACGATTGCCCCCTATACTTGTGGGTCACCAAGGCTCTTTTCTGGCGCCGTTGTCGGTGAGTGAAGCGCTCTTGGTAAGTGGAAATTGGTAAGGAAAAATTTATACTACGTGCTGAAATTTATTGTCACTTGCTACTATGGAAAACAATCCTTTGAGGGGTTTGTTCGGGGTATTTCCACCTCGACCGGAACCACAATTAGTTTCCCCTCAACCTATTGCACCTACTGAAAATATTGGTTATGAAATTCCTTCGGGTATGATAAAACAACTACTAGCTAATCATTATGCAGGAGACGGAACTGAACATCCTGATATGCATCTAATACATGTGGATGAAATTTGTGGATTATTTAAACTTGCAGGTTTACTCGGAGATGAAGTTAAGAAGAAGGTTTTCCCTTTATTTTTGAAGGGAAAATCATCGACATGGTATAGGCTATGTGATGATATTGGATCATGGAACTGGAACCGATTGATGTTAGAATTCCACCAAAAGTTTTATCCTATGCATCTAGTTCATCGTGATCGGAATTATATATATAATTTTTGGCCTCGTGAAGGAGAAAGCATCGCTCTAGCTTGGGGGAGCCTTAAGTCAATGTTATATTCATGCCCCAATCATGAGCTCTCATGAGAAATTATTATTCGGAATTTGTATGCTCGGCTTTCTCATAATGATAGATCCATGCTTGATACTTCTTTTACTGGTTATTTTATGAAGGAGACTATTGAATTCAAGTGGGATCCATGCCCGTAAGTTTGTCTTGTTTTGTGATGATTGTCAAAGAATTGGTAATATCGGTAAGCGTCAGGAAATGCCTATGAATTATTCACTTGTTGTTGAACCATTTGATGTTTGGGCTTTTGACTATATGGGACCTTTTCCTTCCTCTAATGGGTATACTCATATTTTGGTTGATGTTGATTATGTTACTAAGTGGGTAAAAGCTATTCCAACTAGTTGTGCTGGTCACAACACCTCCATTAAAATGCTTAAAGAAGTTATTTTCCCGAGGTTTGGAGTCCCTAGATATTTAATGACTGATGGTGGTTCACACTTTATTCATGGTGATTTTCGTAAAATGCTTGCTAACTGTGATGTTAACCATAGAATTGCATCACCCTATCATCCTCAATCTAGTGGTCAAGTTGAACTTAGCAATAGAGAAATAAAATTAATATTACAAAAAATTGTCAATAGGTCCCGAAAGAATTGGTCTAAGAAACTAGATGATGCACTTTGGGCCTATAAAACAGCTAATAAAAATCCTATGGTTATGTCTCCATACAAAATGGTATATGGAAAAGCTTGTCATTTGCCTCTAGAGTTAGAACATAAAGCATTTTGGGCAATTAAAGAACTCAATTATGATTTCAAACTTGCCGGTGAAAAGAGGTTATTTGATATTAGCTCACTAGAAGAATGGAGAACCCAAGCTTATGAAAATGCCAAATTGTTCAAAGAAAAATTTAAAAGATGGCATGACAAAAGAATCCAAAAGCGGGAATTCAAAGTTGAAGAATATGTTCTTTTGTATAACTCTCGTTTTAGATTTTTTGTAGGAAAGCTTCTTTCCAAATGGGAAGGACCAAATGTTATCGAAGAGGTTTATCGTTCTGGGGCTATCAAGATTAATAATGCCGATGGTACTAAGCCGAAGGTGGTCAATGGACAGAATTAAACACTATATCTCAGGTACGCCTATTAATGTTGAAAGCAATATTATCCAAACCATGACACTGGAGGAACACATAAAAGAAACCTTCTGGAACACTACAGAATCCTAAAAAAGAGGAGGTACGTGATACGGTAAGTACACGGACTCCAAAAAATATGCAAAAATATTTTCTGTTCATTTTGAGATATTACAAAAATTAGGAAAATAAGAAATAAACAGGAAAGCAACCGAGGTGAGCACGATACACCAGGGCGGGCCTGCCCTCCCTGCCGTGCCCTGGTGGGTTGTGCCCCCCTCGGGCACCTTCCCGACTCCGTTTTCCTTCCATATTCTTGCTTCCCAAGATAAAAAAATCTTTATATATACCCCCGATTGTTTTGACCACCGCATCATAGAAAAATCCGTTGTTCTTGTTTCGTGCTATTTTCCTATTAGATCTATCAAGCCAGGCATCATGTCTTCTCCCTCCTCCAATAACGTAGAAGAAGATGCTTGGTTGATGAAGATGGAGCTGAAGAGAGAGGAACCAAAAGAAGCCAACAATGAAGACAAGGGCGAGTAAGCTATGAGGGATCAAGCTCAAGAAGGAGGGCAATCCATGCCAACAGAAGAGGAGGAAGAAGAAGATATCCTTCGACCTTATTACAATCATCTCACCCCACTGAAATTGAAGCTTTTAGGGCTTTCGAAGTGGTTCGTGTTCAGAATAAATTTCTCACTCGTGAAAATATTTTGCTAGAGGAGCACATCATCACCCTTCGGAGCGTCATCCGTAAATTGGAGTACCTACTGAGGCTAAATTGTGACACTTCATCATCACCACCTTCATCATCTTCACCACCAAAGGACACTTGAGTACACGGGTATGGGCACTCCCCTTGGATTGTGCCAAGCTTGGGGGAGAAGCCCCGGTATCGTATCACCATCACTTTTATCCGCCTTTACCTATTTTAGTTCGATCCTTACCTCTTTCGTGACCTAGTTGGATAAAAGTTTAGTATGATCTATTTTTGAATGCTAGTTTCGTGATCTATCTATCTATGTAATCGAGTGAGAGTTATATAATAAAGTTTAGTTTGAGCTTTTGCTTCTTTACTTTCTTGTTGCAATCAAAATAAAAGGAAATAAATGAAAAGAATCATATGCTAATCTTATGGTAAGTAATGACATCACATAAGGAAAAGTATAAGTGGTAAAATTTATTGGAGATTGACAAACATAGCATTGGTCAATGATGCAATTCATGAAAGAATTAATAAGGAAAGAGAAGATTTACATGCAAATACACTATCTTGGACATCTTTTATGATTGTGAGCCCCCATTAAATATTATATGCCAAAATTGTTGACGTTGGACAAGGAACACAGCGTAATGATTTATGTTTGTTCATATTGACATAGAAGTTATATTGTCATAGATCCTTCAACATGTGGTGCTTGCTCAATATCTTTGCTAGCCAAAAATTCCGCACTAAGTAGAGACACTACTTCTGCATCCAAAAACCCTACACCCAAACTCATGTTTTGAGAGTCCACCATACCTACCTATGGATTGAGTAAGATCCTTCAAGTAAGTTTTCATCGGTGCACTAAGGCAATAAAAATTGCTTCTAAATGTGTTTGATCAATTAGTGTAAGAGAAAATTGAGCGTTGTACGAACTTGTGATGGCAAAGTAATAAAACTTACGGACTGCATAATAAAGGTTGCTATCATAAGGGGGAATATAACGTGACGCTCTTTTGCAATAAGGGATTTGGCGTACAAACCAAAAAGCGCAGGAAAACCTCTACTTCCTTCTTCAAAGGGCCTATCTTTTACTTTTATGTATTTACTTTTATGCAAGAATCAAAGTATTCTTCCCTATTTCTTTTTGCAAGCATCATGTGGTGAGGAAAGATCTAGGCACATATATCCAGTTGGATATGAGTGAGCATGAGTTATTATTGTTGACATCACCCTTGAGGTGAATACGTTGGGAGGCGAAACTATAAGCCCCTATCTTTCTATGTGTCCGGTTGAAACTTTTTGCTCATGGGTATGTTGTGAGTGTTAGCAATCATAGAAGATTAAAGGATGGTTGAGTATGTTGACTTGCCAAAAGGCTCTGACACGAGACCCTTCCTGAAAATATGATGAATTGTAGTTGCAAAGTTGACTGAGAACATAGTTTGTTGGTTATCAATAAGGTTTATGCTTTATACTTCTATGTTGCGATGAATTGTTACTTGTTCATGAGAAGTTATATGATGAAGTTATATAATAAAAGTTATATGAAAAAGTCCTATGACAAAGTTTTTTGCGGCTACGATAATAAGCATGATGCTACTATGTCCGTATTTTGTTTTTATCGACACCTCTCTCTCTCAAACCATGTGGACATGTTTTTCGATATCGGCTTTCGCTTGAGGACAAGCGAGGTCTAAGCTTGGGGGAGTTGATATGTCCATTTTGCATCATGATTTCCTACTGTTATTTATAATGTTTTTATGCATAATAAGTCTTCATGGAGTAATTCTAATGCCTTTTCTCTCATAATATGCAAGGTTTACACAAAGAGGGAGAATACCGGCAGCTGGAATTCTGGACCTGAAAAAGCATGTCGGAGACACCTATTCTGCACATCTCCAAATAAGCTGAAACTTTATGGAGAATATTTTGGAATATATAAAAAATACTTGAGCAAATAACTACCGGAGGGGGGCCACCTGGTGACCACAAGACACCAGGGCGCGCCACGGAGGGGGCCACCTCGTGACCACAAGACACTAGGGCGCGCGAGGCCCCCAGGCGCGCCCTCGTGGGTTGTTTCCTGCCCGGCCCACCTTCGGTGCCCATCTTCTGGTACTTAAGGTGTTTTGACCTAGAAAAAATCAGGAGGGGACTTTCGGGACGGAACGCCACCGTCTTGAGGTGGAACTTGGACAGGAGAACTTTTGCCCTCCGGCGGAGCGATTCCGCTGTGAGAACTTCCCTCCCGGAGGGGGAAATCGAAGCCATCGTCATCACCAACAACCCTCTCATATTTGGGAGGCCAATCTTCATCAATATCTTCAACAGCACCATCTCCTCTCAAACCCTAGTTCATCTCTTGTGTTCAATATTTGTACCAGAACCTCAGATTGGTACCTGTGGGTGACTAGTAGTGTTGATTACATCTCGTAGTTGATTACTATATGGTTTATTTGGTGGAAGATTATATGTTCAGATCCATTATGCTATTTAATACCCCTCTAATCTTGAGCATTAATATCATTTGTGAGTAGTTACCTTTGTTCTTGAGGTCACGGGAGAAGTCATGTTGCAAGTAATCATGTGAAGTTGATATGTGTTCGATATTTTGATGATATGAATGTTGTGATTCCCTTAGTGGTGTCATGTGAATGTAGACTACATGGCATTTCACCATCTATGGGCCTAAGGGAATGCATTGTGGAGTAGTTATTAGATGATGGGTTGCTAGAGTGACAGAAGCTTAAACCCTAGTTTATGTGCTATTTCGTAAGGGGCTAATTTGGATCCAAATGTTAATACTATGGTTAGATTTTATCTTAATACTTTTCTCGTAGTTGTGGATGCTTGCGAGGGGGTTAATCATAATTGGCAGTTTTGTTCAAGTAAGAACAGAACCGAAGCACCGATCCACCCACATATCAAATTATCAAAGTAGCAAACGCAAATCAAACCAACATGATGAAAGTGACTAGATGAAATTCCAGTGTACCCTCAAGAATGCTTTCTTATTATAAGAGACCGTTTTGGCCTATCCTTTGCCACAAAAGAATTGGGCTATCTTGTTGTACTTTATTTACCATTACCGTTACTTGCTCATTACCTATTATCTTGCTATCAAACTACCTGTTACCTACAATTTTAGTGCTTGCAGAAATTACCTTGCTGAAAACCGCTTGTCATTTCCTTCTGCTCCTCATTGGGTTCGACACTCTTACTTATCGAAAGGACTACGATTGACCCCCTATACTTGTGGGTCATCATCGCGGTGCCCGTGCGCACGGACGCAACGACGCCCGTGCGCCCTAGCGTACCGTCGAGCCGGCGCGAGGCACCCCCACGCCCGCCAAGGCTGCGGCCAAGCGTGGATGCAGCCCTCTGCACATGGGTGGCCTTCGCCCTGGCAACCACGTTCTTCTTCTCCTCGCTGCCGCTCCGGCGCCTGCGCAGGCGAGGAGCCAGCATTAATAGATGGATCACAGGCGCGCGGCGTAAGAATGAACTGGAGTACTTACTGATCCCCGGCTGCCCACTTCCTCTTTTTCCCAGCGGCGGGTAGCGTGTCCGCACCGCCGGGGTGTGCCGTCCCGGCGCTGCTCGGGGGGTTCTCGGCGAGGCCCTTGGCGAGCCCGGTGGGATCCCCCTTTCTCCCAAGGGCAAGGGGAGCCTCTTGAGGGGATGCGGCTGCCACGGGTGTGATTGCCGCTTCGCCAGCAAGGACCTCCACCGCTGGTGCCTGAGCGACCGCGGGGCTGGCTCTCCCTGCCCCCATCGTGCTGGAAGGCCAAGGAGAGTTGTTCGTCCGCGCCTTCGTCGTTGTCCCCAAACCCGGACAGGGATTGGCGGTGGCCGGGCGGCGGCACCCGACCCGCGTCCTCTTCGCCCTTCGTGGCCTCAGAGTCCACGCTGACATCGGCTTCGCTAGAGGATGACACCACGACGGAGGAGCTGCTCTGCGACTCAGCGCGATCGCTTGGCACGAGCTCCCACTCGTTGAAGGCAGGCATGACCGTGACCAGCTCAGCCTTGTCGTCGTAGTTGTATAGCGGGGACGCGGCCTCAGGAGGATCGTCGGGGGTGAAGCCGAGCAGAGCCCACAGGGCCCCGTCCATCTCCTTGGTCGTCACGCCGGCAGCGTGCAACCTCATCGCGTCTTCTGCGCCCTCATACTCCCACGCGATCCACGAGCGCGCCTGAAGCGGCATGATGCGCAGCCCCAGGAATTCTTTGATGATCATCGCCCCTATTAGTTGGGCCTTCCCATGTGCGGTGATCCGCTCCAGGATCGGCTCCACCCTCGCGTCGGTGAGCTTCGCGTGAGCCCACCTGGGTTTCTGCTTAGGACGGGTCACGGTAATTCTCAAGAATGGACTAACCTGGCGTGGGTCCGTGAAGACCCAGCGCTGCCGATAGCCCTCCACCTTCTTCCGGGCCTTCAAGCGGATGTTCTCTCCCTAGACGTCGATGAAGGAGACGCACGCGAAGCTTTAGTCCGGGGCGGTGAACCGCAGGCTAAAGAAGTGGTGAAAGAGCACCACCGAAGGCCTCACGCCCACAAAGGCCTCGCAGTAGAAAGGCAAAGATGGCCAGGAGAAGAATGGAGTTGGGCTGGAGATGCAAGGCATGGATCCGGTAATGGGAGAGGATGGCGTAGATGTAACAGCCCGAGACCGATGCTCCAGAAGATTCCCGTTTATTCCATTGTCATCGTGTGATTCGTATGGTTGTCGCATTCATCATCTCATCATTCGCATCATCCGCATTGCATCGACACTTTGGTGTCATCATTTTTCAAAACTTGCATCTGTTAGTAGTTGTCGGTTCTCCTCGTTGACCGTTTCGAAACCAACCACACACGCACGCGCCCGCGGCATCGATAAAATATTGTTTTAAAAGTGTGCATAAAAATATTCTTGGATTGGGTCGAAACTTTGCGTGCGCTCTTGTTTTATTATAGGTAGACCACCTGCCAAATTTCGTCGCAATCGGAGGTCGTTTGATACCCGAACGTTCAACCGTAGCGGCACCGTCATCGGTTTATATCGCGTGTATTTTCATGTTTTAAAACCTCGTGTCACGGGCCGCAAACCTCCCTCTCTTCTTGGCCAAACCCCCTCTACACAGCCCACCATAGCCCAGCTTGCCCCCTCCGCTTCCGGACCGTCCGATCGAGATCGAACGGTCCGAAAGCGGGCAAACCCCCCAAACCCTAGCCACTTTTGCTATATATAGACACCCCCACGCCCAAAAATGGACAACCCAAGCCTCCCCTAGCCCCTTCTTTGGAATCCGCGCCACCCACCACCTTCTTCCACCTCGAGCCGCCACCTCCTCCTCAATATCCATGCCGACCACCTCCCCGCCGCCACTTGGCGGATGCAGATCGGTCGTGCCGCTCCCGGCCGCCCCAGTAGCGCCAAGTGGCGCCCCAGCGTTGCCACGCAGCTCCACCCGCGGCCGCGGCCCGCCCGGCCCTCGGTCGGCCCTCTCGGGCCCGACTAAGCCCCCGTGAGGCCCAGCTGCCCCGTTGCCCGCTCCAGCCCCGCATGCCCCCACGCGCGACCTCCCGCGACCGGCAGATCTGAAGCCCCGACCCCGGGTCCGTCGATGTCGTGCCGCCGTCGCCTTCCTCCGCTCCGGCGACAAGCCCCGCCGGAGCTCTGCCTCCGCCCCGGTCTCTCCCTACCATGGCCGCCCGTGGATCCCCGCCACCGGTCGCACGTCGCCGCCCCGCATCTCCGGCGACCAGATCTGGCCATGGGGCTGCCGGATCCGCTCCGCCTCGCCCTGGTTGTCCCCTCCTCGACCCCGCAGCCAGCTCGCCGGCGTCGTCGCACCGGCAATGCCCGCCGGCCTCCTCTGCCCCGCAGATCGGGACCGGCCCGTCCCGGGTCCTCATCAACCCCGAGCCAAACGGGACCTCCCCGTCCCGTGAGCTCCTGGGACCTCTCCGTCTCGATTCGTCCTCGAGGTGGTTTTTTGCCTAAGTCTTTGAAACTGTCAGTTTTATTTTCATGTAGTCATCTTGTGAGTGTTGTAGTTTTGCCTATGATCATCGGATGGGGATGCATATTATATGAAAGTTTATCTGCTCATTGTGCTCTACATCATGGTAGCATTTTCATGCATGATAAGATTCATCTACTTGCTGTAAATAGTGTTACAAAAGTGTATTCCATCGTAGTCGGTAAAACTGATATTTTCTTCAATCTTTCGTGGATGATAGCATCTAATCCATAGGCCTTTTGCATGTGGTGTCTTCATGAAACTTGCTCTAGGTTATGTCTACTTTGATGCATGCCTTTGCTTGCCATGTACAACATCATTAACATGTCAATTTCTTGCTCTCAAGTAGCCATCGTGTTAAAACTGAAATCTGTTAACGAAGCGTTCCGTTTGGTGAGCACCATGTTAAGCAATCCACGACACGTATGAACATGTGCCAATGGTATGTTTTGTAGTGTGACATGTCTAGTTGCTGTTAGTGTCCTTACCATGCCCATAGATGATTGTAATGCTACTGTTATGGCCATGACAACATGCCTAGTCAAACTGTTGTTTTGGGAGATAGTTAAATTTTCACCAAGTCTGAAACTGTTATTTTGTTGCCATGTGATATGCTAGTGTTCTAGGGGTCTTTTGTGGTTGCTCCAAAGGAGTGTTTTGTTAAGCATGTTATGCTCTATCATGTTGTGCCAATAGTTTGCATGAATAGGTTTTGCATCATAATTAATTCTGCTGTTCAACATGTCAATCTGTTAAAAACTGTTGCTCTTGTCTACTCTAATTTTCACCAAGTCCGAGAATCTGTTTTCTTCAAAATGCCATGTTGTGTTGGGGTTTGCCATGAATCTGTGCATAATTTGATGTTGCCATAATGGAACGATTTGTAGTGCATCATGTCCTCTACCATGTTGTTAAGTTTCATGCCAATATATGACCTGTAACATATTGTTTTACTGCTGCCAATATGCCTTCATGAAAAACTACTCTGTTAAAAACTGTTATTATCACTAAGTCCTAATCTGTTATATTTTATTGCCATCTTGTGAGCTTATTTCCTAGTGATCCATGCTTCTACTCAATTCGATGTGATGATATGAATTGTTGTGCATCATGTAGGCTACAGCCCCATGTCTAGTTTGTGCATTCTAGATTTTTGTAGCCTGTTGTTATGAGGTGTGGAAATTACCATGTTGCTGTTTTGGGCAGATTATGTCCATAACTGGTATTGGTTGTGTTTGTTGAACCGTAGCTCCATTTTGAACATGTTGCATATGAAACTTGCTTAAAATCTCATGTAGTTTCACAATATCTTGTTGCATCCATGATTTGACATGTTTATGGTTGATGTTTGCACGCATTTTGCATTCACATCATGTTCATCTTGTGTGTGGCATATCTTTTAGGCCGTAGCTCCGTTTTAAATGATCTATATATGTAAATCGACTAGAATGACGCGTAGAATCACATGGTCTTCTTTATTTTGCTGTTTAATAAACATAAAACATGGTTAGTTCAGTCTGGACCAAACTTATAATTTTCATATGGGGTCGCTTCGGAAATACTATAAGTTGTTTCCGACCTCATTTAATATGCCTAGATGTCGCTTCACTTAATGTGTAGAAGTTGATTTTTCTGCTTTGCCATGCATTGCATAACATGCATCATATTTGATGTGCATCATGTCATGTATATGTTGTGGTGTTTATCGTTTGTTGATTGTTGTTTCCGGTTTGCTTCTTCCCGATAGAGTTCCGAAAGCGTTCGGAGTGTGAGGATTCGTTCGATTACATTGGCTCGTCTTCTTCATGGACTCGATCTTCTTCCGAGCGGGATCTCAGGCAAGATGATCATTTCCCTGGATACCATTACTATCATTGCCATGTGAGATGTCTCGTTTCTATCGCTGTCTCACTACCTACCACTTGTATGTCAAGCCTCCCAAAATGCCATGATAAGCCCCTAACCCCTCCACATCCCAGCAAACCATTGTTTGGCTATGTTACCGCTTGCTCAGCTCTTCTTATAGCATTGCTAGTTGCAGGTGCAATTGTTTCCATGTGCCAACATGGATGTTTTTGAGATATCACAATATTATTGCTATTTAATTTAATGCACATATATACTTGGTAAAAGGTGGAAGGCTTGGCCTTTTGCTCGGTGTTTTCTTCCACTTTTGCCGCCCTAGTTACTTGTGTATCGGTGTTATGTTCCATATTGAGCGCTCCTAACATGCTCGGGGTTGTTATGGGGACCCCCTCGATTTTCATTTTGGGATAAAACTCTTCTGGCAAGGCCCAACTTTGGTTTTACCATTCGCCAAACTAATAAAAACTTGCATAGGGACTTTCCGGACCCCGTGGATAATTAATGAACAACCCGGGCCAGTGCTCCTCATGAGTGTTGGTCCAAAATGGCAGTAGCCGGGGCCACCAACGGGTGTGCCAGACGGAAACTTAGCCAATCCAGTCATGTCCTGAGAACGAGATACGCGGCTCCTGTCGGGTTCGTCGACACGTCGGGCGGCCTTGCTGGATTTGTTTTACCTTTCTCGAATGTCTTATGCGAGGGATTCCGAGGATACTTTGGGTTATCTCGAGGTTGAGGTTTTCCAACAGAATTTCCAAGGAGATCACGGGTTTTCCGTGGTCGAGGTTATTCGACGCACCGTGTGGTTAGTTTGTGATGGATGAGTTGGAGCACCCCTGCAGGGTTAAATCTTTCATGAGAGCCGTGCCCGCGGTTATGTGGCAACTTAGAAACTTTGTTTAACACCCGGTCATAGCAAACTTAAAGTAAACTCAAATAAAATACACCAACTATGTGCGTAACCGTGACCGTCTCTTTTTGTGATGCCTGCTCCGAAAGAGGACACGATGGGGTTATGCTTGGCCGTAAGTAGGTGTTCAGGATCACGTAGTGATCATTACTAGTTCACGTCCGTTCATGCGACGATCACCCCTCCTTACTCCTGTACTCGTAAGTTAGCCACTCAAATAAACGCTTAGTGCTTGCTACAGCCTCACCACTTAACCATACCTCACCCATTAAGCTTTAATAGTCTTGATACCCATGGAAATGAGATTGCCGAGTCCCCGTGGCTCACAGATTAGTACAACAACACTTGCAGGTACAGGTAATGCGATGATTTGATGTGAGCGCGATGCTTGTTTGATTTGGAGTTCTTCTTCTTCTTCATCGATCATAGGATGGGTTCTAGGCCGGCAGCTGGGATAGCAAGGATGGATGTCATTTTATCGTTTGGTTTCATCCATAGCCGGACCCTGCTCTTCTGTATGGTGATTGTATATGTTGTTGTATTGATGTGATCTTGATTTAGCTTGTGGCGAGTGTAAGCCAATTCCATATACTCATCTCTTCTTTACATGTACTTGTAATGATATCCATTCTTGCGAAACGACGAGATGCGCTTCTATCCCTGTCGAGGCCCTCGAGCCAAAATAAGGATAGGATCGCATCTTTGGCGTGACAGTAGAAGAACTCTAAGAACGGCGGGATCAACCCGGCGAAGATGCTATGGATGAAGAAGGACTAAACGGTCTCCCCCAGGCTGCACCGCGCCTCCGAGCCCGACCAGATCTTGGTCGCGCGCTCCTCGTTCCCATCACCGGCTCTTAGCGGTAGCACCATGCCCAGGTCATCTTCCGAGGCGATGGAGGAGGGCAAGAGAGCTGGCGCGAGAGCCGGGGGCTTGCAGCCAAAGTCGCGTCCTTCGCCTTCTTGACGGCCGGCGCCATCTGCATACCGGGGCCACAAACGAGAAGGAAAGGGGCCTCGCTTGAGATTGGATCGAGAGGAATCTTGCACAGGGAAGAGAGGCGCAGCGAGAGAGATGCAAGGTGAGGTGGAGTAATGATGGCACCACACCGCGCGCAGGTTTTTTGTCAACCTGGGTCGTTGCCGAGGTGTCATGGGAAGTGGGGGTGCCCCGTGCCCCGACACACGCCGCGCGTCGCGCCTGACTCGCAGGTGGTCGGAGCCCACACCATTCCACCCCTCCAGCTGGCGGAATCGAGCACGCCGCGGGCTCAGGGGATACTGTCAGGCCAATGGGACCGGGGGTACCCAAGCCCGTCTACCTATGGTCCAAGGTGCGGCACCAGTCGTGGGTCCCACGTGGCCCACTGCAGGACGTCACGAGCAAGACCCTCGCGAGGGCCCCCGCCTTGCGAGGCGTACGTCAGCAAGCGCCGCTAGGGGTCTCACGAAGCCCCCCTCGCGAGGCCACCGCCTACGGGTGTCCCCTAGGCCCTCGCGGGGCAGATTGATCAAAGGTGGCCCAGAGGGTCGCCCGGTCCTGCATGTTCACGTGGGCGACGCGCGCCATGCCAGGCAGCGCCGAGAGCCGCACCAGCAAGCGCGGATAGGGAAGTTTCCCTCTTTTATGCTAAGGGAGCAGGGCCAGCTCGCTGGTTCCCAAAGCAACCCCCAAAGGTTTTCTGTTTGGTGAAAGAAGATCAAGGACGGAGGCTCGGCTGGACGGAGGTCATCTCTGAGCCCACCAGCGCGTCACGGTGGGAGGCTTTTGCCGGCGAAGACCTCTTTTGTCAGGATAAGCTGGAGCACTGTCCCCCTTCGAACAAGCCATTGTGGCGACCTGTCCCACCTTTTGTTTTTGGGGGAAGAGGATCAGGGCCGATATAAGAGAAGGTAGGCCGCAACCGTAGGGAGGGACGAAAACCCAGTGAGCCAGGACTCACACTTTTACTCGTCTTCATCCCAAAGCAATCTAGCCAAGCAGGAGTAGGGTTTTACACCACAAGGTGGCTTGAACCTGGGTAAACTACCGTGTCTACTGTTCTTCTTCCTTAGCTTGAGCACGCTGGAGAGTCGCCGTGAGGTTGCAAGGTAGAGCAGGGCTAGAGAACTCACGCACCCAAGAGTTTGAACTTCCTTGGGTCCCCGGAGCTCCGATTCCGACACCTTGATATTGTGAATTGTTGATGAGACCTACAATGGAAAACTACCAACACCAGAAACACAATCTGGGTGGTCCTCGAAACTAAAGTTAACATGCATGCTTGACCATTTCAGTGGCGTCCACTGCCGGCTGCACTGCATTGACCTCCCCGCACCATTGCTTGAGATGGGTGTGAGAGGAGAACAAAGATTCTACTTCATCAATGCAGGCTTAGTCGATGACATTCTGGAACTCATTGGACTCGTCTTCATCCTCGTCTTCTTCATCTTCCTTCTTTTCACGCCCGTGGGCGGGGTTCTCTTTGTTTCCGCCCTTCCCGCAGCGGCCCCTCGGGCCATTCATCTTAGCATCAGTAGTACCACCCCTAGCTTTCTTTTCCTTATCTCTCTTTTCGTACTCCAGCCTTTGCTTCTCGGAGAGGAGCTATACTTGGCGGCAATCGGAGATCTTATGGCCAACCGTGCGATGGATCTTGCAATACGGGTCGTCTGGCTTGTCTCCGCCAGCTGCTTCCTTGTTGGTGTTTTCCGGCTTTAGCTTCTTCCCAGCAGAGCCTTCCACGACTAGCATAGCCTTATGCATGTGATTCCAGGGGGTCCTCTTGCCGATTTTCTTGGAAGTTCCCACCTCTTCGTCATTAGAATCAATCAAGGCAACATCATCTTCTCCAGGAATCCGCCTGCCTTCTTTGGCATGCGCGCACTTATCACCAAGAACTTACAATTCAACAATATCTTTCACTTTTCGAATGTTCATCTTCTCGCACATCCTGCGGTTGCGCATTGTGTAAGGCGGCAATGATGGCAGCATGTTGCACATCAGGGATGTAATGTTATACGCGGCTAAACCTCTAGATATACTTGCGGAGAGGCTCGTCTCATTTCTTTGGCAACACATGCAGATCACTAGCCTTGCTGGGGGACTTGCAATTACCCTGGAATGCACCAATGAAATGGTGACACGGATCTGACCATGACGATATTGACTTCTCTGGCAAGTTCCTAAACCAAGATCTCATGTTGGGCCTTAGTGCCAAGAGAAACCAGTTGGCAAGAACCTTCTCGTCTCTACCCTTGGCAGTTTGAACAACTACGGTGTAGATTTTGAGAAACTCCGAAGGTTTCATCCTACCATCGTACTTATCTGGGAGCTCCGGCTTGAAACTCCAAGAAAAGGGCCATCGGACTAGCCGCGGCTCTGGGTGAACGTTGGACATCCCGGCTCGTAAGGAAGGCCGCCAATGCCTCCTGTGTAGGCATAGCCACTGCCAATCTAGCTCGAGTATCGGAATGCCGTCAAGCCTCCCTCCTGCGCTCAATACGTGTGCGGGCATCCTCCCATGGCCGGTCTTGCAAGACCCGTAGCTGGTCTTCCTGACTCCATGGATCAAAGGAGGCCATAGTTGCCTCATCTTGTGTGTTATCATCTTGGCTCCGATGCGTCGGGCCTTGCGGAGACTGCATTCTAGTTGCCGCCTCGCCAGCCTGTGCACCGACCTCTCATGTTGGCTCCGCTCGCCGGAGCGAAGACTCCGCCTGCCTTGCTTCATCGTTGTTGGTAATCTAAGCGGGCTTTGAATGGTGGCACGCATTTTGTGCATCTGAGGCCCCCACTTGAGGGTGTCCTAGACTAGTGGGTACCGTCCTGAAGTGATCGATCCATGTGAGCCAATCTATGGGCCTATCAAGCTACCTCCTGAACGACAATAGGAGCATCAAGACTTACCCATGGTATAAAAGGAAACCTCCGACAACTTGGCATATACTCCGAGGATAGCTCTATGTTCGGCATTATCTCCATCGACCTAAGACATGTAACCTAGCTCCCCTGGGTACCTATAGAAGCAAAGGGGTTTGCTCCATTGAAGGATAACTATTCACCTTAGGGTTTAGCGCTTACACAATGATCTCGAGGTAGATCATCAACCTGTACTCGATACCCCATCATCAATACAATGAAAGTAGGACGTAGGGTTATACCTCTTCGAGAGGGCACGAACCTGTGTAAAAATCGTGTCCCTACTCCTTCTTACCATTGTTCTTAGATCCACAGCTCGGGACCCCCTACCGAGATCTGCCAGTTTTAGTACCAACATTAGTGGCCCATGCAGGTCCACCTGCGTGATCGACCCGGAGCAATGGAGGCATTAATCTATGCCCAAAGCCAGATCGACATGCGTCTTGTGCCGAAACCAACCTTCATCGGATCATCCAACGAAGGAAACACACCAGATCACCTCCCCCACGACCTTAAGAGCAGAGAGGAGGAGCTGTCTTCAGCACGCCTAGAGCCCTCTATAGGCTTGCTCAAAGGTTCTTCAGAACCAACTCAGCGGCCAGCGGAAGCTACCGAACTCGATCGATTGAAAGAGCCTATGAGCTCGACAACCCGAGCTAACCCAGGGAGCATGACGTTAGCGCGTCCCTCCTCCGACGAAGGCTTCGGACCCTCGGGCCCGCACTCGTATGGAGTCAAATTTTTAATCCCACCCACCAGCCACATCGAGTATTGCTCAAGCAACTCGGGGCCAACCGATGTCTGGGACCTTGCTTATGTCAAACAGAACGCCGACAAAATAGTTAGACAATTCTGCTGCAGGTTCCTATTCGTCAAGAACAAAATAGCCAATTTTTGCGAAGCCGAGGTCATCACAGCTTTTTGCTATAACGGCCGAGACAGAGGACTCTCAAACTCCCTTCACATCCGTGACGTCCAAACTTTCTCCGAACTCTCAGACATAGTGGAAAGATTTTGTGCTATGAAGGACGCTTGGATAGCTTGGAAGGAACAAGAAGACTCGATTCATGCAGATGAATAAAGGTAAAGTCAAAAAAGATACCTTAGGGAGTCGGCTCATTCCTCCACGAAAAGCAAGAGACCTGGAAAGAAGAAGAAAACAGTTGCGGGTTCTGCTTCCGTCCTTGATGACCCGCTAGACAAGCTATGCCCCATAGATTCATTCCTAATAAACGCCAGTCCCAGTCACAACCTTCACGCGTGCTGGGTGGTACGACAGGTGGCGAAGGGTGGATAAACTCTCCTCGGAGGGGCAACCGCACCCAAATACCTAGCAACGTCCTCAGATGAAGAGGAAGTTTTCATGATTTATCCTAGAATAAGCGGAAAACAGCCCTCCGAGATTTAAACCAGGTCCACCAATTTCCATAAATGGAGGCCTGGACAAACACACGGATAACCTTCGGAGAACATGATTAGCCAACCTCCGGCTTCAGTCGCTGCCCAGCCGCTCTAGTCCTCTAACCAATCGTGGGCAATTATAGATTGCTCAAGGTACTGATAGACGACGACAGCAGCCTCAATCTAATATATGAGGATACGATGAACAAAATGCAGATCGGCAAAAGTCGAATTGAGGATAATCATACCACCTTTCAAGGGATCATCCCAGGAAGAGACGCACATTGCATTAGAAAAATCACACTAGATGTGGTGTTCGGAACTACCAAGAACTATTGGTCCGAGGAGATGACCTTCCACATCGTGCCCTTACGAAGTGGTGACCACGCCCTGTTGGATGGGAGGCGTTCACCAAAATTTCACGCCATCCCACATTATGTATACATGAAGCTAAAGATGTCGGGACCAAATGGGATCATCATCCTCGATAGCACTCCTGATAAAAGCACTTTGGGCGGAAAATAAAACAGCGTGGCTCACCCTAGAACGACTGGCCGAAACATTCGTGGCCGAGTAGTTGCCGGCCCATCAGACCATGGTTGACAAGGATGACGTTATCCTGGATAAAAGGTCAAAATCCACCTCATTCAAACCAGCCGATGAGATTATCATGTTCCAAGTTCATCCAACGGACCGCGAACAAGACAATCTCTAGGAGCACGGCTGGACCCCAATGTGGACGAAGCTCTGTGGGGACCCTGACTCATAAGTCGAAGTCACCGAATGCACGTGTACAGTTATCCTAGGATCAATGCTCACTGAACACACAGAAACTGAAAAACAAGAGTCTTACATCCGTTACATACCGTCTTACATAAATACTGACTAATAAGGTCAAGTCTTACATAGATAGGGCCATAAAGGCCAAACAACGCATAAACACTCGTAGCGGAAATCATCAACGGTAGCGTGGACCCATGCCATCTGCCTTAACCCTACAGGCATTCTGACTGGGAAGCAGCCTGATTCTCATGTTTGTCACCAAATAATTCCTCACCATATTCCTATTCTTCCATGCAAGGCCAATTAAATAACCAAGGACAAGCCAGTGAGTACTTTTGAATGTACTCGCAAGGAAGCCATGTTTGGAGCAAAATAAACAATGTAGGGTATAGCGCTAAGCAGGTAGTTTTGTGGAAAGCTAGTTTTGAGTGCAATATCATGTCCTATGATTTGCAAAGTCATGCATCATGAGGTCACAAATATCAATATAAGAAGAGTTGGAGCAACTCAAGTTTAATCATCTGATCAAGTCATCTGACTTACCTCAAGTAACTCTTTTGCCACAAAAACACCAAGTTTTGTGAAAACATCAGACATAGTTTAAGCAGGACCACGCAACCGTCCTTGACCATGGACATGGCTATTCGCATAGTTTGCCACTCTGTAGAAGATGCACACTTTACCCACAAGATTGGGGGAACTTCTGTGTCATCCATGACTCGCGATACCTTAGGTACCCGAGGTAAGCACCCGAACAATGTCTTTCCCTTGACAACACTAAACAAAGAGTTCACTCGTTGGTACCCATCCCTCATGATGTACATCACACGAGCCACGCTCAACATCGTACCATCCATTAGGGGACACAAAGGTGTGCCCAGTGTCTGTGAAAATAGTCATAGTCGTCTATCCAGGCATGACCCTGTATCGAGAGAGTGACTCGGCTCTCTCGCCACTAGTAATGTGAGCTCTCTGCTAGAATCGACCAAAGTAATCATTAAATCCCTGTCCCATAAGGGGTAGTGTGGTCGTACATGTAAGGTTGGGACGGTCAGCAGATATTAAATATTTCCGTTTTTGAAAACACACACGCAACTTGCCTCGGTGCACCACTTACTTATCAAGTGGTTACCTAGCTCAACATCTCCCTCGAGCATTAGTGGTACCCGATGGGGTATTCGTAAGGTCTTTGATAAAACATTTTGTTTTCCATCTAAATGCATATCCCCGTCCCACTTGCGTAGCCAACTACATAGCATCCTAACTACTTCCCACCCGCATAACTCCCAATGGAAATTTAATCATGCACAATTCAAGTATCAACGAGAAATGCATCCGAGACAAACCTAGCAAGGTTGTCACCACTTCATCATGCTTTTGATGAAACAAGTAAAGTGCTATAATGACATGCATAGAAAGGGTTTCATCAACATGGTCAAAGGGTGCTTGCCTGGCTCAGCAAAGTCTTCAGGGTCTTCGAAAGCTTCTGGTCCACTTATGCTTGTGATCGGCGTTGGGTTTTCCGTGAAGAGGAAAGGGTGATGTAGCACAATGCGGGTAAGTATTTACCTCACGTAAGAACCATGGTTTATCAAACCAATAGGAATATCAGTCATCAACCGTCTTCAGCGGCTACACACAAAAGAGCACACACTTGCGCCCAACGCGGCAAGAGGGTTGTCAATCCCCTTGGTCTCGTTATTTGCAAGTAAATAAGATGTGTAGATGATAATAGATAATTGTAAATTGGAAAATAAAATAAAACAAAATAAAAGGCAGCAAGGTATTGAATGTATTTGTAAATTTATAAGAGGATAGACGCGGGCGCCGTAGTTTTCTCTAGTGGCATCTCTCATTTAGAAGGCATATTGTGGGTAAACAAACTACTGTTGGGTTGATAGAAAAGCGGATAGTTATCCAATCTTTATTCACGGCAATGATCATGTATATATAGGCATCACGTCCATAAGCAAATAGGCCGACTCCTGCCTACACCTATTACTGTTACTCCACCCATCGATCGCTATCCAGCATGCATCTAGAGTATTAAGTAAAACAGAGTAATGCTTGGAGAACGATGACATGATGTAGACAAAGATAATTCAATTAATATGAACTAACTCCATCGTTTTATTCTTAGTGGCAACAATACAAATAAGAGTCTTGTCCCTTTCTGTCACTGGGATATAGAGCACCGCCAGATTTAACCCACTACAACGCACCCCTCTCACTGAAGAAATATCAATCTAGTTTGCCAAACTATTTCAATATACCGGAGAGATTTACGAAGCTATAATTATCATGCAAATAAGAATCATAATAATCAGAGGTGACTCAAATACTTTGCATGAACAATCTGAACATAAACCCACAATTCATCGGATCCCAACAAACGCACCGCACAAAAGGATTACATTGAATAGATCAAAGCGAAGATGTGATGATCATTGTATTGAACATCAAGAGAGAGAGAGAGAGAGAGATAGCCATCTATATACTAACTACGGACCCATAGGTCTATAGTGAACTACTCACAACTCATCATGGAGGCAGCAAGGGTGATGTAGAGACCCTCCATGATCGATTCCCCCTCCAGCAGATCGCCGAAAAAGGTCGGCAAATGGGTACACAATGGAATAGAGACTTGCGGCAGCGAAAAAAGTATTTCGGGAGCTCTCCTAGGGTTTTTGGAATATTTTAGGATTTATAGGCCAAAGAGGGGCATGAGAGGGCGGCCGAGGGAGCCATGACCCATCAGGGCGTGTGCTGTTGGGTCGTGGCTGCCTCGTGCAACCTCTCGCCTCCTCCCGAAGCTTCCAGGTCTCCTTTCGGTCCAAAAAATCATATTAATGTTTCGTGGCAATCGGACATCGTTTGGTATGGTAAACCTGAAAAGCAAAAAACATGCAGAAAACAGCAACTGGCACTAGGCACTTGGTCAATAGGTTAGTGCTCAAAAATAATATTAATGGGTAAATAAACACCCAAAAAGTATCCTAGAATGATAATATAATAGCATGGAACAATCAAAAATTATAGATACGTTGGAGACGTATCAGCATCCCCAAGCATAATTTTTGCTCGTCCTCGAGTAGGTAAATGATAAAAACAAGAAATTTTGATGTGACATGCTACCCAACATGTAATCTATTGCAGGTTTGTTCATTGAGAAACGATGAATTAATAAACATCAACATAGTAATACTATAAACATAAGAAACATAATCATCAAGTTTCAAAGTATACGATCCAAAGAGAATGTTTAGCCTCTATTCATTTTATCATATAAGAGTAGCATGGCTCTGTCTTCACCACATAAATACAAATCTCAAGCACCATGGTGTCAAGTCAGGCAATTGGATCATACTTTTTAACGCGCTCTAGCTTTTTATTACTTGCGCAATATATGAGCGTGAACCATGGATATAGCATAAAGGTGGAATAAAATATGGTGGTGGGTTTCAAAGGGGTGAATGTGGAGAAGAAAGTCTCGCATCAACTAGGCGTATCAACGGGCTATGGATATGCCCATCAATAGATATCAATGTGAGGAGTAGGGATTGCCATGCAAGGGATGCACTAGAGCTATAAGTATATGAAAGCTAAATGGAAGCTAAGTTGGTGTGCATCCAACTTCCTTGCTCATGAAGACCTTGGGCATTTGCAGAAGCCCTTCATTGGAATATACAAGCCAAGTTCTATAATGAAAATTTCCCACTAGCATATGAAAGTGATAAACATGAGACTCTCTATATGAAGAACAAGGTGCCACTTTGAGGCACAAGTGTGGAATAAGAGGTAGTAGCACTGTCCTTTCTCTCTTTTCTCTCATTTTTTTCTTCTTTCTTTTTCTTTTATTTTTTGTCCGGAGTCTCATCCCGATTTGTGGGGGAATCATTGTCTCCGTCATCCTTTCCTCACTGAGACAGTGCCCTACTAATGATGATCATTACACTTTTATTTACTTACAACTCAACATGAGAAACTGTATGACTCTATATGAATGCCTCTGGCAGTGTACCAGGATGTGCAATGATCAAGCGTAACATGTATGATATTAATGATGAACGGTGGCTTTGTAAGATAACATGTATGATCAAGCAATATGACAATGAAAGTACTAGTCATATGATGTAACGGTGGAAGTTGCATGAAAATATATCTCGGAATGGCTATGGAATTGCCATGATAGGTAGGTGGTGGCTGTATTGAGGAAGATATAATGAGGCTTATGTGCAACAGAGCGTATCATGTCACGGGGTTTGGATGCACCTTCGAAAGCTGCACCCATCCATAAGGTGAGAATGGGCAATGCACGGTACCGAAGAGGCTAGCAAATATGTGGAGGTGAGTGTACGTATATCCATGGATTCACATTATTCATGAAGAACTCACATACTTATTGCAAGATTTTATTAGCTCTCTCGAAGGAAAGCACTACTCGCATGCCCCTAGGGAGGAGGTTGGTAGGAGTTAACCATCGCGCGCCCCGACCTAAACAACACTAGGATTTCAACGAGGAATAAGTATGCTCACACATCATCACTATGCTATAAAAATATTTGGATGAATAGCAAGTTAACAACCTCTAATTTATGGTACCTTTACTAACCAGTGAGCATGAAATCATGCTTTTTCACATTGCCACATTAATATCATTAACCATGATTTCTCATTTATGTGCTACATGTGGTTTTGATTATGCACTCATTGAATCCCTATTATTTTTGGACTAGTCTTATGACCCATGCAAATTACCGTCGCTATTATTAACTCTCAAACAAATATAAATGAAGAACAATAGTGCAATTATTTCTATAAAATCTTTACGCCAGTGTGCTCTAAAAGATATAAGTGAAGTACTATAGCAACTTCCAAGCTCAAAAAGAATAAGTGAAGCACATAGAGTATTCTAATAAGTTATGATGATATTGTGTCTCTCTCAAGTGGGTATGTGCAGAAAACAATGATTGTGGGAAACTAAAACAAAAAGCAAACTAAAGCAAATGACGCTCCAAGCAAAACTCATATCATGTGATGAATAGAAATATAGCTCCAAGTGACATACCGATGGATTGAGATGAAAGAGGGGATGCCTTCCGGGGCATCCCCAAGCTTGGACTCTTGAGTCTTCCTAGAATATTACCTTGGGGTGCCTTGTCTATCCCCAAGCTTAGGCTCTTGCCACTCCTTTTTCCTCCGTCCATCGTGATAGCACCCAAAACATTAAAACTTTAGCACACAAAACTCAATGGAAAACTCGTGAGATCGGTTAGTATAATAAACATATCAAATAATTTAGGTACTGTTGTAAATAGATTCATATTTTATTATTGCATAGGTACTGTATTCTAACTTCTCCATGATTTATTTTGCCCAAAATAATCCATGGCATCATCAAAACAAGCAAAACATGCAAGAAAAATCAGAATCTATCTAAAACAGAACAGTCTGTAAATATCCGTAGAGAAACTATACTTCTGTGTCTCTAAAAATTCTGAAACATTAGGAAAACCTCAAGAATTTGTATGGCAATACTATGTAAATTTCAGATCATTATCATGCTCCAGTAAAAAATGAAAATTCCTGTACTGGACGCTAAAGTTTCTGTTTTTGCACCGTATCAATTCTACTCATCATGTGAGTCATCCCAAAGGTTTTTCTTGGCACAAACACTAATTAAAACATAAAAACACAATCATTACACAGGCAACAATCATGTTATGACACGCAAACAGAAAGTATTGGATTGTCTCCCAACAAGCTCTTTCTTTATAGCCATCAAGATAGGCTTTAAATTTAAATGATGCTCACATAATAGACAAGAATTGAAGCACAAAGAGAGCATCATAAAGCATGTGAAAAACACATCTAAGTCTTACATACTTCCTATGCATAGTCATTTTATAGGAAAACAAATTCTCAAGACAAGTGAAATCTAGCATAAGCAAATAGGAAGAGTGAAACATTAACAATCTGAATATAAAGAGAGGTAAGTGAGTAACATGAAAATTTCTATAACCAAATTTGCCTCTCTCATAATAATTATATGCATGATCATATTCGAATTCACCAATATAGCTATCATATAAAATATTTTCTTCATGATCCACATGCACAAAATTCTTAGAATTTTCCAAGATAGTGGGATTGACATTAACTAAAGTCATGACCTCTCTAAACCCACTTTTAGTAGTATTGCAAATATCACAATCAATAATAGATTCATCATGAAGCTTAGAATTATCAAGATCACAAGAAACATCGTGATTATCACCCCAATCATGATCATTAGCACAATTCATATTCATAGAATTTATACTAACAACATGGCAATCATGCCTTTTAGTCAAGGAACTATCATGAATCACTTTATAAATTTCTTTTAACACTTCATCACAATTTTTAGATTCATGATTTTCAAGCAAGACCTCATAAAGATAATCTAGTGCACTTGACTCACTAGCAATGGGTTCAACATAATCGGGTCTTTTGAAAAGATTAGCAAGTGGATTAGGATCCATTTATCTAATTTTTCTTGTTATACTTTCTGTTTGTGTGAGGCAAAGATAAAGATAACATAACTAGGCAAGAAATAAAATAGAAATATTTTTGTATTTTTGATTTTATAATGAAAACAAAATATAACAGCTAATAAAAAGAAGAACAAGTGAATTAGAATTTGTGTGAAGTTACTTGATAGTTGATGATGATATTCCCCGGCAACGGCGCTAGAAATCCTTCCTGATGCTTGTGATCTCCACCCATTGACCGCTATCCAACATGCATCTAGAGTATTAAGTAAAACAGAATAATGCTAGGAGAACGATGACATGATGTAGTCAAAGATAATTCAATTAATATGAACTAAACCCATCATTTTATAATTAGTGGCAACAATACAAAGACGTGTCTTGTCCCTTTCTGTCACTGGAATATAGAGCACCGCCAGATTAAGGACAGTACGAAATAGTTTGTCCAAATGGAGTGGAAGTGATACCATTAAATAGGTTGGAATATAATAAGAATTTAGGAATTCGAATCACTAGATTTGGACAAGTATTTGAACTTGAGGAATTTCTGGAAAATACTGATAAAAAGAAAAAAGAAAAAGGCCATAGAGAAACTAGGCCGAAACAGACCCATTTGGGCGGCCTGGAGCCGAACCAGGATTGGGCGAGCCGGGGCGAGCGTACCGTCTGGGTATAAACCTGACAGGGGGCCCCAAGCACCACTCACATAGAGGGGGGACGAGGAGATGAGAGGATGACAAGCAGGGCCCGCCTATCATCTTCAACCTCTTGCCGGAAAGGCTCGGGATGCTCACCGATGGCGGTTCCGGTAGCGGCTCGAGGCGGAGTTGGCACCGTTGGGCTCAGGAGGATGACGCCGTTCGAATGGTGGTGGAGGGAGTCCCCGGTGAGGCCCTAATACGTCTCCAACGTATCTACTTTTCCTCACTCTTTTGCCCTTGTTTTGGACTCTAATTTGCATGATTTGAATGAAACTAACCCGGACTGACGCTGTTTTCAGCAGAACTACCATGGTGTTGTTTTTGTGCAGAAATAAAAGTTCTCGGAATGGAACGAAACTTTTTGGAGAATTATTTTGTAATAAATAAGAATTATTGGAGCCAGAATCCACCGAAGAGGGGGGCCAGGGTGAGCATCACCCACCAGGGCACGCCAGGCCCCCTGGGCGCGCCCTGGTGGGTTGTGCCCACCTCGTGGCCCCACTTGGCCTATCTCCGCCACTATAAATTCCTAAATCCGGAGAAAAAAATTAGAGAGAAAGAATTATCGCGTTTCACGATACGGAGCCGCTGCCACCTCCTGTTCTTCATCGGGAGGCCAGATCTGGGGCCCGTTTGGGGCACCGGAGAGGGGAATCTTCGGTCTTCATCATCATCAACCTTTCTCCATCGCCAATTCCATGATGATCCCCACCGGGAGTGAGTAATTCCTTCATAGGCTTGCTGGTCAGTGAGGAGTTGGATGAGATTCATCATGTAATCGAGTTAGTTTTGTTAGGGCTTGATCACTAGTATCCATTATGTTCTGAGATTGATCTTGCTATGACTTTGCTATGCCTAATGCTTGTCACTAGGGCCCGAGTGCCATGATTTCAGATCTGAACCGTTTATGTTATCATCTCTATATCAATGTTCTTGATACGATCTTGCCTAGTCATATGCACCTAGTACGTGTTATGATCTGTCAACCCCATAGTGACAATATTTGGGATACTTCGCGGTGATGACCGTAGTTTGAGGAGTTCATGTATTCACCATGTGTTAATGCTTTGTTCCGGTTTTCTATTAAAAGGAGGCCTTAATATCCCTTAGTTTCCTTATGGACCCCGCTGCCACGGGAGGGTAGGACAAAAGATGTCATGCAAGTTCTTTTCCATAAGCACGTATGACTATTTACGGAATACATGTCTACATTACATTGATGAACTGGAGCTAGTTCTGTATCGTCCTAAGTTATGACTGTTACATGATGAATATCATCCAACGAGTTATCGATCCAGTGCCTACGACCTTTCCACTCATTGTTCTTTGCTAAGTTACTACTGCTGTTGCTGCTGTTCCAACTGCTACAAAATTATTGCTACTACCGTTACCGCTACTGTTACTATTGCTACTGCTATCAAAACTATCATATTACTGTGCTACTGATCACTCTGCTGCAGATATTTAATCTCCAGGTGTGGTTGAATTGACAACTCAACTGCTAATACTCTCAAGTATTGTTTTGCTCCCCTTGTGTCGAATCTATAATTTTGGGTTGAATACTCTACCCTCGAAAACTATTGTGATCCCCTATACTTGTGGGTTATCATGACCTTTTTCTGGCGCCGTTGCCGGGGAGCATAGCAATATTTGTTGAGTCACTTGGGATTTATATCAATTTATCACTATGAAGAATCTGAAGTATTAAAAGACTAAGATTTTTCCCTCTACTACGAGGGGGGGTAAGGAACTACCATCACACTTTGCACTTGATTCACCTTCTGTTATGAATAAGCTTGCAACACCACCACATGCTAGTAATCCTGATATGTCGCAAGTTATTGATGATGCTACCTCTACTATGAATTATGCTATTGATGATGCTAGTACCATGCTTGATGACAATGTGCCACTAGGAGAATTTCTTGAGGAACAAATTGCTAGAGCTACATAAAATGAAACTACTGAAACTGATGAGATTGCTGAAATTGATGAAGCTTATGAAACTGATTATGATTATGAAACTCCTATTAGTCCTAGCTCTCCTAATTTTGAAATGCCTAAGATACCTGAAGGTTATGTTATGGATGAGGAGATAACTAGAGAAATTCTTGTAAGGATAGAGACGATCTTAAGAAATTGCTATGCAAGTATAAGGAAAAGACTTTGAATGCTAGAATGAAATGTGATCCTAAGTTTGCTACTTCACCTATCTATGTTACAGATAAGGATTATGAGTTCTCTGTCAACCCAGAGTTAATTACTTTGGTTGAATCTGATCCTTTCCATGGCTATGAAACTAAAATTGTAGTGGCACACCTTACTAAGCTGAATGATATAGCCACCCTCTGTGCTCATGATGAGAAGATTCGCTACTATTACATCCTTAAGTTGTTTTCGTTCTCATTAAAGGGCGATGCTAAGATATGGTACAATACCCTTGCTCCTGGTTGTGTGCGTAGTCCCCAGGACATGATTTACTACTTCTCTGAAAAATATTTTCTACTCATAAGAAACAAGCTGCCTTACAGGAAATATTTAACTTTGTGCAAATTGAAGAAGAGAGTCTCCCACGAGCTTGGGGGAGGCTTCTCCAGTTGCTTAATGCTTTGCCAGATCATCCTCTTAAGAAAAATGAAATACTTGATATCTTTTATAATGGACTAACAGGTGCTTCTAGGGACTTCCTAGATAGTTGTGCTAGTTGTGTTTTCAGCGAACAAACTGTTGAACAAGCTGAGGAATTATTGAATAACATATTGAAGAACTATGATGATTGGACTCTCCCTGAACTGCCGCCTAAACCCACTCCGAAGAAGAGGGGTATCTTATTTCTCAGTCCTGAAGATATGCAAGAGGCAAAGAAATCTATGAAGGAAAAAGGTATTAAAGCTGAGGATGTCAAGAATTTGCCACCTATTGAAGAAATACATGGCCTTGACACACCACCACCTCCACAGGTGGTAGAGGTAAATTCTTTATTAAAGTTTAATGAAGGTGACATTCCTCACAATAAACATCCTAGTCAATGCTTATATGAGTTTGATAACTATATTATGAAGCAAGATCATTTCAATGCTCATGTTCTGAAACAATTGAAATACAATTGTGATATGATTGCTCGCTTGAGTGACTTGCTATTTAGAATCAGTAATGATGTTAGAGGTGTAGGAAAGCATGCCTCTATGGTTCAAACTCAGTTAGAACAAGTTGGTAAGTCTCAAAAAGAATTGCTTGATGAAATGAATAGTAATATGCATGATTTTGCTGCTAGAGTAGTAACTAAAGGAGGTAGAATGACCTAAGAACCACTTTATCCTGAGGGTCACCCTAAGAGAATTTAACAAGATTCTCAAAGAGTTAATACCGATGCACCTAGTCCTTCTAAGAGGAAAAGGAAAAAAGTAAAATGATAGGACTTTGCATACCTCTAGTGAACCTGAGACACAAAAACATCCTGATAATAATGATGTCTCTATTTCCGATGTTGAAACTCAATCTGGTAGTGAACATCAACCTAGTGATGATGAAAATGATAATGATGATGTTCACGATGATACTCAACCTAATAATTATAAAGACCCAGATAACGATGTTGAAATAGAGCCTGCTCCTGATCTTGATAACCCACAACCTAAAAATAAACGTTGTGATAAAAAAGACTTTGTGGCTAGGAAACATGGTAGAGAAAGAGAGCCATGGGTTCAGAAACCCATGCCATTTCCACCTAAGCCATCTAAGAAAAAGGATGATGAAGAATTTGAGCGCTTTGCTGAGATGATTAGGCCAGTATTTTTGCGTACCCGTTTAACTGATATTTTGAAGATGGCTCCTTATGCAAAGTATATGAAAGACATCGTCTTATATAAAAGACTTGATTTGAATAAACTCACACCTACTGAGATATCATTGCAAATGGCTGACAAATCAAGAGCCATACCTATTGGTATTTGTGAGGATGTGCCCGTTGTTGTTGCAAATGTTACTATCTTAACGGACTTTGTCATTCTTGAGATGCCCGAGGACGACAACATGTCGATTATCCTTGGTAGACCCTTTTTGAATACTGCAGGGGCTGTTATTGATTGCAATAAAAGCAAAGTCACTTTTCATATTAATGGTAATGAGCACACGGTGCACTTTCCGAAGTAACAATTCCAAGTGAATGGTATAAATGTTGTTGAAGAATCTCCGACCATCACTATTGGAAGTTTTCAAGTACCTCTACCTACTGCCAAAAGAAATATGATATACTTATGTTGGGGATATGCACATCCCCATTGATGTAACTTAGTGTTTTTACGAAAGTTCTTCGGTTTCATGCTAATCGGAAGTGGTTGTTAATAAGACTTGATCAACCTTATTAATGAATCATTTTTTAGAGGTATGACATCGATGAATCTAGTAAGCATAACTCTCTGTTCCCACATTTTATTTTCTGTTCTAGCTAGTTAAATAAAATAAAATGTCATGTTTATCCTGTTTTCTGTTTTCTCCGTGCAATAAAAAACGACCCAAAAATAAAAATTCTCAGAATGCCCTGAAAATTTAACACGATTTTTTTCCGAATATTTATGAATTTCTGGTGCAAATAACATCTGAGGGGGGTGCACCTGGTGCCCACAAGACACCAGGGCGCGCCAGCACCCCCAGGCGCGCCCTCATGGGTTGTGGCCCCCGCGTGGCCCCCTCACTTATCTCTTTAGCCCACATTGTCACCTACCTCCAGCAAAAAATCACCACAGCCACCATTTTCGTGTTCTTGCTCTCAAACCCGCGGATTTCGATCTCTTTGCTCGAAGCTCCGTTTCTAAAACTGTTTGGAGGGATTGCTACTTGGTATGTGACTCCTCCATTGCTCCAATTAGTTTTTGTTTTAGTAGGTTATTTTTAGAGTAATTAGCTACTCTTGGTGCTGTTGTAGATGAGCTTGCATGTTGAATTCTTAGAGTTCTAAGTAGTTTAGATGCTCAATATGGCCTCTATGCATGCTTGGGAGTAGTTGCTAACAATCTTACAAAGTTTTGTTGACAAATTTTTGTGGACTAAATTTTTTCAGAGATTTTATAGGAATAAAAATGCAATTCTTTAGGAGTTCTTCGAGGAGGAGATCCTCGGGAGCCTCGTCAAGTGGAAGCTCAGTTCAACAGTCTTATGTAGAACCAAGCGAAAGCTCGATGCAAGATGCCTCTACCAAATCATGCTTGTGGCCTTGCGACGAGTTCATGGAAGGTGCAGGTATTAAGGAGGAATTTTATCAATTTATCCACAACATAGGGCTTGCTTCCTTCATCATAGATAAGTGCCCCCAACACCTCGAACTCACGAAAACCTTCACAAAGAAATTTAAATATTTTCCTCGTGAGTCTAGAGTTTCATTCAACCTGTACGATCATTCCTTTACAATGCCATTAGAAATATTTAGCGATGCATGTAAACTACCATATGAGGGTTCCTTCGATGAACCAACAAAATCCGAGTACGAATCATTTTTAGTAAATCTTTGCTTTGGCGAAGATAGGGGGGTTACACAATGGAGAATTAACAGCATCCATTTTCCATCGCTCCAGTATTCTGCGCTCTCTAATGGTAAAGGTATTGTAGGCAAACAAGACTGTAGCACATTATGTGCTCATGATTTGAGTCTCTTACAAACTACCATAACTTGGAATAAGGATTATAATCTTGGTGCAATTGTTGCACGGAGGTTGCAGCTTAATGCTGCTAGTGGTAATTTTTATGGAGGAATTTATGCCTCCCGTGTAGCCGAGAGATTAAATGTTTTACCTTGGCCTAATGACCCCATCCTACCCACTCAGTATTTAGACTTTGATGCCATGAAGCATCATAAGTTCCTTACGGGTACGGCCCCCAACTACACCTATAACTTGAGATTCAATAAGAAACCTGTTGTGCCTATTGTTTTGCCTGCTCCTGCTCTCTTTGATTTTCACACCAGGGGAAGATATTATGTTCTTGAGAGCAAAGTTTATGAGTACAACACGGAGGTTGAAGCTGCCAGGAGGGCCGCGGAGTCTGCTCCGAGGTTCTTGATGAGCCATCGCCCAGATTATTATTCATACGGATGGTGATTACCAAGCTAGGCCAAAAGCCTAAGCTTGGGGGAGTACGTATTTCCACCGACATTACATTCATATTCGCACATTTCATTCCAGTTGTCGGTGTTCATACTTTTCCATTGTAATATCCATGCTAGATTCGTTTTCTTGCTTTCTTCTTGTGTGTTTGAAAAACTTTGAGAAAACCCAAAAACATTTCCTACTTCTTTTTAGTTTTTCTTTCTAGCCTAGTTTAATTGTTGCATCAAAAGAAAACCCAAAAAGATTTCTCGCTTCTTCTTTGTTTGTTGGGAGCTATTCTCGTTTTTGTTTTTCTTCTTTAATTTGCTTTCTTCAAGAAAAACCAAAAACTCCAAAAATATTTCAGTATGTTTCTCTGAAATTCTTTTCTTTTTATTTTGAGTCGTACCTAGGAGAAGACCACGATGAAATTGTTGAGTGGTTTTCATCTGCATTATCGTTTATTTAACGAAGAACCCACATTACCTTGTCTTCTCCTCTTGAATAAAATGTTTGCAGATTCCAGCTTAGTCCACGGCATTCTTGCACTATTATTATTTTCTTATCATTCGGTCGTGCAAGTGAAAGGCAATAAGGACAACATTTGATGAAGTGACTGTGGCAGAGAAAAGCGGGTATCAACTCAACTTGTTTTTGTTTTTGTAAATATGTTTAACCTAGTATCCCTTGATTCAGCTCATTATGATCTAACATGTTTGCACTGACCATTAGAGATTATAGTTGTTCATGCCATGCTTAAGTAGCTAGGAGTGGATAATGATTTATCTTGGGTGTCAACATGCATTAAAATGGTTGTGATGCGGTATGATGATATGGTATCCTCCTCTGAATGTTTCAAGTGGCTTGACTTGGCACATGTTCACGCATGTAGTTGAATCAAAACCAACATAGCCTTCATGATATTTATGTTCATGGTGTCCATATCCTACTCATGCTAGTATTCAATGTTGATTATATGTAATGCATGTTCATGACCGTCTTCGCTCTCTAGCTGGCCGCTTCTCAATCTAACTGCTAGCCTTCGCCTGTACTAAGCGGGAATACTGCTTGTGCATCAAAACCCTTGAACCAAGTTATGCCAGATGAGTCCACTATATCTACCTATATGCGGTATTACCCTGCCGTTCCAAAGTAAATTTGTATTTGCCACCTCTAAAAATTCAAATGAACATCTGTTTTGTGTGCCTGGACCACTCATGGAGCGACAGGGGGCAGTCAGTATCTTCCATGCTAAGCGGGTTATTCTCATGATGAGTGTTTATTCACTTGTCCTTACACGAGAGGGGCGGTAATAGGGATTCCCAGTCTGAAATCAAAAATCAAAAATAATTAAACAAAACTCCCCCAGGAATGTTGTTGGTTTGGACGGTACCCGTGGATGCGGCTCACCGTGGAGTGTGATTGTTGGTGGAGGGGGAGTAAACCTTTACTTTTACCGCTTGTGAACCGCCGCTAATTTGTTTAGCATGGAAGATATTGATAACTCTTGGTCGTGACGTTGACAGGAAGGGTGTACCTCCCAAAATTATATCTATCTCTGTTTTAAACTTTGAGCTCTCGCACCGCTGCAAATCCATGCTTCCCTCTGCGAAGGGACTATCTATTTACTTTTAAGTTGAGTCATCACCTTCTCAAATAAGCGCCAGACCTGAGAGCACTATTGTCATCCTCATGCATTGTGTATAGTTGATGTTGGGTGCAGCATGACTGGATCTCTTCTACCATGAATTACAATGTTTAGTCACTGCTTGAGCTATGGAGGTGCTCTGCATTTATGTTTTGCGGTCTCAGAAAGGGCTAGCGAGATACCACTATTGTCATATTGTATCACGATTGTTTTGACAAAATGTTGGCGCTTGAGATATCTTATTATTGCTCGCTAGTTGCTTATGTTACTAATATGAGTAAATATAATTCCTACGAGTTATTGTTGACGTGGTTAGTCATAATCTTTGCTGAAAACCTGGGTGCTGCTTAAGCATATATATGTAAACAAGAACAAAAGAGTTCATAAAAGTTTTTCTTTATCACCTTCAGTTTATCAACTGAATTGCTTGAGGACAAGCAAAGGTTTAAGCTTGGGGGAGTTGATACGTCTCCAACGTATCTACTTTTCCTCACCCTTTTGCCCTTGTTTTGGACTCTAATTTGCATGATTTGAATGAAACTAACCCGGACTGACGCTGTTTTCAGCAGAAGTACCATGGTGTTGTTTTCGTGCAGAAATAAAAGTTCTCAGAATGGAACGAAACTTTTTGGAGAATTATTTTGGAATAAATAAGAATTATTGGAGCCAGAATCCACCGAAGAGGGGGCCAGGGTGAGCATGACCCACCAGGGCGCGCCAGGCCCCCTGGGCGTGCCCTGGTGGGTTGTGCCCACCTCGTGCCCCCACTTGCCCTCTCTCCGCCACTATAAAATCCTAAATTCAGAGACAAAAATCAGAGAGAAAGAATTATCGCCTTTCACGATACGGAGCGGCCGCCACCTCCTGTTCTTCATCGGGAGGCCAGATCTGGAGCCCGTTTGGGGCACCGGAGAGGGGAATCTTCGGTCTTCATCATCATCAACCTTTCTCCATCGCCAATTCCATGATGCTCCCCACTGGGAGTGAGTAATTCCTTCATAGGCTTGCTGGTCAGTGAGGAGTTGGATGAGATTCATCATGTAATAGAGTTAGTTTTGTTAGGGCTTGATCACTAGTATCCATTATGTTCTGAGATTGATGTTGCTATGACTTTGCTATGCCTAATGCTTGTCACTAGGGCCTGAGTGCCATGATTTCAGATCTGAACCGTTTATGTTATCATCTCTATAGCAATGTTCTTGATCCGATCTTGCCTAGTAATATGCACCTATTACGTGTTATGATCCATCAACCCCATATTGACAATATTTGGGATACTTCGCGGTGATGACCGTAGTTTGAGGAGTTCATGTATTCACCATGTGTTAATGCTTTGTTCCGGTTCTCTATTAAAAGGAGGCCTTAATATCCCTTAGTTTCCTTATGGACCCCGCTGCCACGGGAGGGTAGGACAAAAGATGTCATGCAAGTTCTTTTCCATAAGCACGTATGACTATTTACGGAATACATGCCTACATTACATTGATGAACTGGAGCTAGTTCTGTATCGCCCTAGGTTATGACTTTTACATGATGAATATCATCCAACGAGTTACCGATCCAGTGCCTACGACCTTTCCACTTATTGTTCTTTGCTAAGTTACTACTATTGTTGCTGATGTTCCAACTGCTACAAAACTATTGCTACTACTGTTACCGCTACTGTTACTATTGCTACTGCTATCAAAACTATCATATTACTGTGCTACTGATCACTCTGCTATAGATATTTAATCTCCAAGTGTGGTTGAATTGACAACTCAACTTCTAATACTCTCAAGTATTCTTTGGCTCCCCTTGTGCCGAATCTATAAATTTGGGTTGAATACTCTACCCTCGAAAACTATTGCGATCCCCTATACTTGTGGGTTATCAGGCCCGGGCTGGTGGTGACGAGGAGGCCACGATGGAAGTGCTTCGGGTGAGCTCGGGGTCGGCGTCGTAGGCTGCAAAATGCACGCAGAGGATGAGGGAAACATCAGTGAGGTGCGGGCGTTTGGAGGGAGGAGAAATGAGTACCGAAGGAGGCCCGTACTATGAGATCTCCGGTGAGCCAAACGGTGGAGATCGGGCTTGATACCGAGCTCGGATGACTCTGGGTTGTATAGGTGGTGGGGGCGGTCGATTGGGGACAAGAGAGTGCTAGCAGAGGGAGAAAACGACCCGGGGTGAGCTTATGTAGCCTAGCGCCAGAACAGTATGGGCGGAGCTCATGGCCGTGGCACGAGGCAACACTAGAGCCCACGGGAGGACTACGGTCCATGTCAGGGGAGTTGGTGGGAGTGGTCTATGACTAGGGGGAGGAAGAGAGGGAGCGGAGAAGTGCTCTGGTGCCTACGCAGGCGAGGCCTCTTATTGGAGCTCTTGGGCGGCCAACGCGAGTGTGAGGAGGGGCAGCAGAAGGGAGAGATAGGAGGGGGCGGCGTGCTAGCGTATTGTGCACGTCGAGGGGCACTGGCAAGGGTGCGGGGAATGATTGAGCCTATCGGGTCCTATAGTGCCGGGGCACACTTTAGCGTGCTCCAGAGCACCCATATGGCCGTCATTGACCTTGCCCGCGCGCCCTGTCGTGTCTTCTAGTTTCCATGTCCTTCTGAAATGCCCTAGGAAGCTTAGGAGCTAAGGGAGGGGTAGAAGTAAGATGCGAGAGGTAGGAGAGACGCTGGCTTGGTAAAAAAGAAAGAAAAATGCGGGTTTTACCCCCCTCAATGATTGAGCAAGGGCTGGAAATTTCCATTGGCGGTAGAAGGCAACTAGGTGAAGTTGTGGTAAAATTTCTGGCTCAAGGAGAACATTTTTGGGGTTCCAATGATTGGCTCTAAAAATATAGCGGAAGATGTTTGATCAAGGTTTTGGCTAGTTAATGGATTCTAATTGCCAGGAGAATAAATAGGGATCATTGGCAGGGCCAAATAGCCCATCCCACCAATTCTTAGCTCAAATGGAGATAGTGGCCAATGCAATGATTGCAAATCCTAGAAATCAACAAAAATGGGTTTGCTTAGATTTAGATCTCCTTGATGCACCACTTGGTTTAGATGCATCATTAGGGGATTAGGACATGCCCACAAAGTTTGAAATCAAATGGTGATAGTTGGCAATGTAAAGTTGATCAAATTTGAATCTGGACAGAGAGGGTTTTGGGACACTTTTATGAAAAATAATAATTTAGATTGAGATGAAACTTGGCAAGCTCATCACATTAGGCATATGTGACTTGCTGGAATTTTCCTGGATTTATTTGACAATATTTCTTATAGAAATATCCAAAAAGGGTTTTGGAGTATTTTGTCCAATATTTTGAACATGACCATGTGCTGAAGCCCATATATCTGGAAAATACATGTCCACTTAGTTTCCCTAAATTTTCTCAATTATTTTTTAAACATTAAATAATTTTTTTCCTATAAAAAACAATACTGGCCTCAGAAAAAGGCATTTGAACAAAATACAAAAATAACCTTAAAAATAATATTTTTGTGGTGTTGGGAAGTCTTAGAGATAATAGGTTCCAAATAAAATCTTTGCTGCAAAACATTTACCCTAATTTAAGGACTTGTAGTACAAACCTCAATTCAGGGGTTTTGAAAACATAAATCGAAATGCTTTTTGCCAAAATAATATTTAATAAAAATAGTTTTATGTCCTATACACAAGGCATGATCATTGGACAAAGTTTTGGATCAATGAGATGAGTTTTGAGAGTGGGAGGATTTTTTTGAATTAAGGCACAACAAGCAAACAAGCAAATATAGCAAACAAGTCAAGCATCACAACACACAACAAGGTTTTTTTTGTCCTAATTTTTAAGCTTTATTAACTTAGTGATGTGATACAAAACACAGGATGTGACAGACCTACCCCCGTTACAAGAATCTCGTTCCCGAGATTCCTGAGCTAGGAGGTAGGGAGGTGTGGAAATTCGAGTCTAAGGCAGTCTTCACATTCCCATGTTGCTTCTGCTTCGGTGTGCTTGTTCCTCTAGTCCTTGAAGTGCTTGATGATACGGCTCCAAGTGCAACGCTTGGCTTCATCGGAGGTACGAACGGGGTTCTCGCGATAAGTTAGGTCTGGCTAGTGGTCAGCGGCTTGATGAACGAGTCTTGGGTAAGGGTTTGGCTTGTCTATGTATTTCCAAAGTCGGAACACGTGAAAAAGTCTCGATTCGAAGTGTTGGCCCTAGGTTTACCCACGTCGGTTGGTAACCTCACGTTGTCTGGTGATATCCTAGAAGGGTCAAAGTCTTAGTGTAACCTTCTGTCGACGGGGAATCGTTGACTTCCTTAAAGTGGGTGATCTTTAGTTGCACGTGGTCTTCATCTATGTGAGTCTTGAAGCTTGTTCATGTAGGCTCCAAGTCGAGATCTTCTGCTTGACTAAGCTGTCCAGGTACATTCTTCAGTCATCCTTGGTCATTTGTCTTTGTAGTCACCGATGCACACTCTCGGTATGTCTTCGAGTATTTGGTTTACTTGTCTCTTAGAAGCCATTTGTGGCAAGGTTTGGGTTGAGTCTCTTCCCTAAGACTTAACTTAGAGGTTCGGTAGCAAAAATGGGTTCCTTCATCGGAGAAGGTTCTAGTGGGGTTTTTATGTAAGCTGACTATTCAAAACTGTCAATTAGCCAACTAGTCTTCATGGTCAGAGGTTCGGACATGTGGGGAGGACTATCTTTGGCAGGTGGTGATCATGACTCAAGTTGTGTCACGTCTTCGATTGGTCTGGAAAAAGGCTAGTGATGAAGTCATGACAATTGTTCCACTTGGTTCCAGGCTCTGGAGAGAGTAGGGAAGTCATGCTCGTCTTACTCCATCTAGGCGGTGGTGTGAGGGGTTCTATCAACTTCTCTGTTCCTTCCTAGTCAGGAACCGAAAGGTGACCTTTAAAACAAGGAACTCTTTGATTTCACTTGATGTCCAAGGGTTTCATCTTGCTTGATCGTCGGTGCTGCTTGACAAAGTATAGCTGATGCAGCCGACAGGGGAGTGGTTGTTGACTTCTCATGCTTCATCATCTTTGTCGTGGTGTCCTAATCGTAATGGTTCTTGATCTTGTTTCGGTAAGAATGTCTTCTGCTGCAGGGAGAGCACTCTCAGGAGTCCAAGTTCATCAAGGTAAAACTTTACACTTGAGAAACTTGGCAATCGGTGTTTCTGGGGCTTATCCAAAGTAAGACTAGGATGTTCCTTACACTCCTTGGATAAATAAGTATGTCATCCATGGGGACAACAACGTATTTCTCCAAGTATCACATAAACACATTGCTCATGGGACCTTTTAGAGGAGCGGGCTTTTGTTTCGGGCGGTTACTTGTCCAGGGGTTTGTGTTCCATTGTAATCTAGCTCTTCGTGTCCACCTTCCTTATGGACAGGATTGGTGGTAGGCAAGGTGGAGTATTGGCCACAATCTTTTAACTTAGAGCCAAAGCCTATGGTCATAATCCGACCATGTTATGGCTCGTTAGAGTTTAGGGGTTTCAAGGATCTTAGGATGAAATTGAACGTTTATCATCTTATCCTTAGGCAAAGTTCTTAGATGCCAATAGTCCTACCTATTTATCCAAACAAAAATCACCTTATACCACTGAAAGCGTTGTCTCATATAAGTCATCTCCAAACATCACTCATGCCATTCATATCTTCATGACTCTCGAGAGAAGGACTAAACAAAAATCATGTATGTCAATTATAACATCCCACATGTATCCCTATGTAAAAATCCTTGGGTGGAGGATACAAGCTACTAAGCTCGAAATAAAACACTACAAATCCAAGTGATCCGCTAATTTATTCAAGGTCCAAGGTATTGCATCTTTATCCTAAGGAAACACGTCTTATACGAATCCAAGGTCCTGTTTCCTTCGTACGAATCCAATCTAGTGGTTCATCAGTCCCATCAATCATTACATGATCCACTACTGATACAAATCCAATATCGATGGTGTTACGCATAATATTCTAGAGTTCCTATAATCCCCAAATCCTGAGAAGGACTATCTTATCACAGTATATCCAACAATTGCCATTATCATGGTTAAGTAAACTCCAAGGCCAAGCTTATACAGATCCCTAAATCAACCTTAACAACAATACAATTTTTCCTAGGTTATCATCCATCGAGAAACATGGTATCATGATTGAGATCATCACATTAAATACAAATCACTCCGAACCATGTAGTCTCATTATCATCAACACCCTGTTAGGTTCACCTATTTAATCCAAAGCTCATATCCAACGAGCATTCCTACTTGTTGCTCCAAGTCATTACCGTAACATCACCAACTTCCTAACAATACCATCTGGTGAAGTCAAATTCTTGCTCCTCCAAGAATCTCAACTTGTGATCATACTTGTCCCACTAAATCGAATTTACTCAAGGGAGAAATAAGTTATGCTACTCTATTAATTCGATCCACCAAGCTCTTCTACCAACATGAAGGTCTCGTGTGTAACGCCCAAGATGCGATCCTATCCTTATTTTGGCTCCAGGGCCTCGATAGGGATAGAAGCGCATCTCGTCGTTTCGCAAGAATGGATATCGTTACAAGTACATGTAAAGAGGAGATGAGTATATGGAATTGGCTTACACTCGCCACAAGCTAAATCATGATCATCACAAATACAACAATACATTCAATCACCATAGAGAACAGCAGGGTCCGACTATGGACGAAATTAAACAATAAAAGCGACATCCATCCTTGCTATCCCAGGCTGCCGGCCTGGAAACCATCCTATGATCTATGAAGAAGAAGAAGAACTCCAAATCAAACAAGCATCGCTCTCACGTCAAAGCATCGCATTACCTATACCTGCAACTGATGTTGTAGTAATCTGTGAGCGACGGGGACTCAACAATCTCATTTACAAGGGTATCAAGACTAGCAAAGCTTAATGGGTGAGATATGGTTAAGTGGTGAGGCTGCAGCAAGCACTAAGCCTTTATTTGAGTGGCTAACTTACGAGTACAAGAATAAGAAGGGTGATCTACACATAAATGGACATGAACTACTAATGATCACTAAGTGATCCTGAAGACCTAGTTACGAGTCAAACATAACCCCACCGTGTTCTCTCTCGGTTCAGAACTCACGAGGAGAGACAGTCACGGTTATGCACATGGTTGGTGTATTTTATTTAAAGTTTACTCTAAGTTTTTTATGACTAGATGTTAAACAAATTTCCAAGTTGCCACATAACCGCGTGCACGGCTTCTTGAAAAGATTTAACCCTACAGAGGTTCTCCAACTAATCCATCACAAACCAGCCACATGTTGCGTGGAAAACCTCAACCGCAGGATAACCCCGTAGTATCCTTGGAATTTCGGTGGAAAACCTCAACCTCGAGATAGCCCAAAGTATCCTCGGAATCCCGTGCACAAGACATTCGAGAAAGGTAAAACAAATCCAGCAAGGCTTCCCGGTGGTCCAGATCCGCATCTAGAGCCGCACGCTCTCTATCTATGGGCATCATCCGTCTATGCAAAGTGGACGGGAGCCAAAGAAAATGCCTCGAGTTGCCCCGAGGTGGCACCGCCGACTGCTAGGTAGGTGGACCAACACTCATGAGGAGCACTGGCCTGGGGGGTTGATTAATTATCCACGGGGTGATCATGCCCTATGCCAATTTTAGTTGTTATTAAACAAATAGTACCAATGTTGGGCCTTGACAGACGAGTTTTATCCCAAAACAAAAATCAAGGGGGTTCCCATAACAACCCCAAGCATGTTAGGAGCGCTCAATACGGAACATAACACCGGTACACAAGTAACAAGGGCCGCAAAAGTGGAACAAAACACCGAGCAAAAGGCCAAGCCTTCCACCTTTTACCAAGTATATATGTGCATTAAATTAAATAGCGATAATATTGTGATATCTCAAAATATCCATGTTGTCACATGGAAAAAACCCGCACCTGCAACTAGCAACGCTATAAGAAGGGCTGAGCAAGCGGTAACATAGCCAAATAATGGTTTGCTGGGTTGTGATGGGGTTAGAGGCTTATCATGGCATTTTGGGAGGCTTGACAAACAAGTGGTAGGTAGAGAGACATAGCTATAGAAACGAGACAACTAGCATGGCAATGATAGTAGTGGTATCCAGGGAAATGTTCATCTTGCCTGAGATCCCGCTTGGAAGAAGAACGGATCCGTGAAGTAGACGAACGAGACGTAGTCGAACAAATCCTCACACTCCGAACGCTTTCGGAACTCTATCGAGAAGAAGCAATTCGGAAACAAACCAATGACATGGTAAACACCACAACATATACATGATGCACAAACAAGGATGATTCATGTCAAGTTTAAATATGCAAGGCATGGCAAGCACAACAATCAACTACTACACATTAAGTGAAGCTCAATTCCACGTTTGACTCATTTAGTTCACTCTCATTTATTTACATGGCAAGATTAAATGTTCTTTATCATGGCAAAAGGTGAAGCATAATTAAACTACCTATCTAGGCATTTTAAATGAGTCCGGAAGCAACACATAGCACTTTCGAAACGACCTCATATGCAAATTATGAATTTGGTCCAGATATGTCCTACCACAATTTTACATTTATTAAACAGCAAAATAAAGTGCACCATTTTAATCTACACATTTTTCTAGTCAAGTTACATATGTGGATCATTTCAATCGGATCTACGGTTATTTAGTTATGAGGCAAACCGTTTTAAGATGGCATTTACGCAAATTAATGCAACCAGCAAGTTTAAACATTTTTATCATGGACGAAAGTTGGATATTATTAATCTACAAAAAATTAGGAACACTTTACATATATAAAACAGTTTAATCCGATGCATGGTTGTGGAGTTATTAAATGCATGAACTAGAGGGACTTTTCTGCAATTTTGTAAATCATTGGATAATTAGACAAATTCGCAGGACTGAAAAAAACAGTCATGGGCCGAAACTGGGACTGGTCCAACAGGGGCAATGACACACGATAGCAATATGTCGCTTAGAGCGCAGGACAACAGAAACAGCAACGGGCAAACCCCAGCAGAGAAAAAAGGAGGGCGTTGGGTCTGCTCACCGCTTGGGCTTCAGCCCAACTGGTGGGGAAGCGGGCCGGCTAGAGCTGGCGGTTCACGCCACGGTGGCTGAGCCATGGGATAGGTGGGCTGTGTTGGGCTGTGTCGAGGGGGTTGGGCCAAGAAGAGAGGGAACTTTCCGGCCCGACACTGAGTTTTTTTTATAAACCGAAAACGTCCGCTAATTTAACCGATGACGGTGCCACTACAGTTGTCTGTTGGGGTATCAAACAACCTCCGAATGCGACGAAATTTGGCAGGTCTGCCTACAATATACTACGACCGCCCGCCAACTTTCAACCCATTCCATGAAAGTTTTATACGCACTTTTAAAAATCATATTTTAATGATGTCGCGGGCGCGTGCGTGTGTGGTTGGTCATGAAACGGTCAACAACAAGAACGGAGAGAACCGACAACTACATACGGATGCAAGTTTTGAAAAAATGACGGCAACGTAGCGCCGATGCTATGCAAATGATGCGATGATGAATGCGACAAACAAATGAATCACACGAAGACAACGGAATAAAATGGGAATCTTCTGGAGCGTCGGTCTCGGGCTGTTACATCGTGATCCACCAAATGGTCTCAATTGTTTCCTCAAGATATCTATTATGGCCACAAGAAATCATTTTCCTACTGATCATATACCCTCAAAACATTCTTCCCTATCGCATCGTCAGATCAAGTGCTAGTCTTTAGGATATAATGTGTCCGTTCACTAGGATCAATAGTTCCATAATGAACCCAATGCTAAGCAAAGGTTATTGAAGCTTAACTAGTTCTCTTTCAAACTCGTATGTTAAGCACGTAGTTAAGGGTTTGAGCTGGGGGTAGCTTGTGAGGTCTAGAACGGTCTAGGAATGCATTCTAATCCTGGGGGAAAATCATAACTCCGATGAGTTGCACTTGGTTGAATAGGTTGTAGAAAAAGTCTCCAGCGTTAGTCGGTGGCCAAGGTGGAATCCTTGGTGCTTCTTGTCTTGTTGGTCTTCAGTTGACGAGATAGGTAAGAGAAAAAGTTGCATAGAGGGTGTGCCTAAAGGGGGTGGTATAGTGCAAGTGTAATCAATCAAGTGCCGAAAAGGCCAAACGCAAACATTAAGATACAGTCGCGTACATGTTGCTGTAACGCCCAAGATGCGATCCTATCCTTATATTGGCACGAGGGCATCGACAGGGATAGAAGCGCATCTCGTCGTTTCACAAGAATGGATATCATTACAAGTACATGTAAAGAAGAGATGAGTATATGAAATTGGCTTACACTCGCCACAAGCTACATCAAGGTCACATCAATACAACAACATATACAATCATCATACTGAAAAGCAGGGTCCGACTACAGACGAAATCAAATGATAAAATGACATCCATTCTTGCTATCCCAGGCTGCCGGGCAGGAACCAATCCTATGATTAATGAAGAAGAAGAAGAACCCCAAATCAAACAAGCATCGCGCTCACGTGAAATCATCGCATTACCTGTACCTGCAACTTTTGTTGTAGTAATCTGTGTGCCACATGGACTCAACAATCTCATTTCCAAGGGTATCAAGACTATTAAAGCTTAATGGGTGAGGTATGGTTAAGTGGTGAGGCTGTAGCAAGCACTAAGCATTTATTTGAGTGGCTAACTTACGAGTAAAAGAATAAGGGGGATGATCGTCGCATAAACGGTCGTGAACTAGTAATGATCACTAAGTGTGCTCCAATTCATCCATCACAAACTAACCACACGCCGTGGGAATAACCTCGACCACGAAACCCGTGATCTCCTTGGAGATTTCGTTGGAAAACCTCAACCTCGAGATAGCCCAAAGTATCCTCGGAATTCTGCGCACAAGACGTTCGAGAAAGGTAAAACAAATTCAGCAAGACAGCCCGACGTGTCGACGAACCCGATAGGAGCCGCGTATCTTGTTCTCAGGACACGGCCGATAAGAGAAGCATACGGTGGCCTGATAGACATCTCCCGAGTTGCCCCGGGTTGGCCCCGCACGGTGCTCTAGTTTGGACCAACACTCATGAGGAGCACTGGCCCGAGTTGTTGATTAATTATCCGCGGGTGCCGGCGGGTCCCTATGCATTTTTATTAGTTATTAGGCAAATGTAGTACCAATGTTGGGCCTTGCCAGACGAGTTTTATCCCAAAACGAAAGTCAAGGGTGTCCCCATAACAACCCCGAGCATGTTAGGAGCGCAAATTATGGAACATAACACCGGTACACAAGTAACTAGGGCGGCAAAAGTGGAACAAAACACCGAGCAAAAGGCCAAGCCTTCCACCTTTTACCAAGTATATATGTGCATTAAATTAAATAGCAATAATATTGTGATATATCAAAAATATCCATGTTGGCACATGGAAACAATTGCACCTGCAACTAGCAACGCTATAAGAAGGGCAAAGCAAGCGGTAACATAGCCAAACAATGGTTTGCTGGGATGTGAAGGGGTTAGAGGCTTATGATGGCATTTTGTGAGGCTTGACACACAAGTGGTAGGTCGCGAGACATATTGACAGAAACGAGACAACTAGCATGGCAATGATAGTAATGATATCCAGGGAAATGATCATCTTGCCTGAGATCCCGCTTGGAAGAAGAGCGAATCTGTGAAGTAGACAAAAGGAGACGTAGTCGAACGAATCCTCACACTCCGAACGCTTTCGGAACTCTATCGAGAAGAAGCAATCCGAAAACAACAATCAACACATGATAAACACCAGAACATATGCATGACATGATGTGCAAACGAATATGATGCATGTCCAGTTTAAAATATGCAAGGCATGGCGGTCACAACAAACAATCACTACACATTAAGTGAATCTCAATATGCAACAGGTTGCATATTGACGAAACTCCACATTCGAATTATTTAGTCCACTCCCGTTTGGGTACACGACAATAATAAATGTTATTAAACATGGAAAGAGGTGAAGCATAAACAACTTCATCATCTAGTCATTTTAAATGAGGGCGGAAGCAACATATAGTATTTCCGAAACGACCCCATATGCATAATAAGAATTTGGTCCCGATCTGAACTATGCATGTTTTATATTTATTAAATAGCAAAATAAAGTGTGCCATGAGATTCTACACATGTTTCTAAGCAAGTTACATATGTAGATCATCTTAAACGGAGCTACGGTTAATTAGTTATCGAATAAACCATTTTAGCATGGCATTTATGCAAATTAAATGCATCCAGCAAGTTGAATATTTTAACATGGATGAAAGTTGTTTATTATGAATTTACAGAACATTCTAGTCAAGTTTCATACATAAAATATTTGCAACGGAGCCATGTATCAAAAACTATGCATGATCAAAGTTGCAACATTTGATACATATGGTCATTTATATCCTGATGCACTTCTCAACAGATATATCAACTTGCTAGCCATTTAAACATGGATGCAAATATCACTACTAGATAGAACACATAGAGCTGACCAACAAAACCATATATGGCAGAAAATCCTAGAATGCACAGATTAGAAGTTATGGGGCTTTGAAAATGACTGAACAATGTGGGACTGGGCAGAACAGGGAATATGAAGAGGAATTTCTAAGTGGTGGAGCTGGAACCTGTGATGCAAAAACTAATTAAAAAGATAGGAGTGCCAGTGGGGATTTGATCTCAAGATCTCAAGGGCAAGAACTACTTGTGCTAACCAGCAGGACCTAACATGAATTGGTGTGCAATGGGCGGCCTAGAACTATCTAAACAAACTGCTCGAGTGAACCTGAATAGAAAGAACAGAACAAAAAGGGCAAAAGAAAATAGGGGTGCCTAGGATTTGAACCCCAGACCCCATGTATGTGGGCATGCATGCCTACCCAACTTAGCTAGCTATAATATTGTGCTAGAATGGGGCGCTGGAACCACATGAAAGAGTGCACATTTGATGTTCAGAACAGAGAAACAAAACTGAAATGAAGGGAGGCTTGTGCGTGTGGAAACTAAAAGAAAACAAGGCAAAAATGGGGCTCCTGGGACTCGAACCCAGGCCCTTCGGGATGCAACTGAGCAAGCTAACCAAATGGTCTATGATAGAACAGTGATAACTGATTGGTTAGGCCCTATATGACCTACTCCATCGAACTAATATGGAGAAAACAAAAAATAAAAACAGAGCCGCCGGCATGCTAAAACAGAGAACAAAAAAAAAGGTTTTGAGGCGACGGGGATTGAACCCATGACCTCATGAATGCAATCGAGATGAGCTAACCAGTAGGAATAACTAATCATTTTGCTAAAACTGCAGTTCTGCGGATATGAAGCATGCCTCCGGATGGATCTAAACGAAAACAGGAAAAGAAACGCACAACCTGCTGTGCCTGGACGTGGTCATGGCGATGAGATGCAGGGGAGGGCTGGAGAGCTTGAAGGAGGCGGCGTTCATGGCTGCGGTGCCCTCCTATGGTGCATGACGGACGGAGCGGCTGGAGGGCCGATGAGGTCGAGGCAGGACGTCGTCTCCCTTGCGGATGAAGGCACGGTGCTGCTCGTCTCCTGGACAAACATGGCGAGAGAGAGAGAGAGAGAGCTGAGAAAGAGAAAGAAAAGGAAGTAAGAAAAGGGGGATGAAGAAAACGAGGCAGGGAGGTCCAGCGGTTCCAATGCTTGCTCCGGCGAGGCTGGCTGGAGCAGCCAACAACGGCAAGGTCGAGGTCCGGCTGGAGGAGACTCGATGCTCGGGGGCTCGAGGACGCGCGTCGGGCCATGAGTGGGGCGAGGTGGAGGTGGTGGCGACTGGGTGGTCGGCATGATCGAGGGGATCGGCGCTGGTTGGTTGGATTCACAAAACGAGGAGGGATGGGGATCCCGAGAAGAAGGTGGCGGCGGCTGGGAAGGACAGACTTCCTAGATTTTAGGGTTGGACAAATTAGGAATGAGATTGGTCTATATATATGGCGAAAAGGGATTAGTTTTGGACTCGCCGATTTCGATTGGACGGTCGGGAAAGATAGGTTAGGGATTCCTATTAAAAAATGGATGTTGGTTTGGGGTATTACGGGGTTGATCCAGACCCAATGGTCATGGCTCGATGATTCGGGTTCGATGAAATTATCAGGCACGTGCGAGGGGTCTATGCACTGTGCAGAGGGGCTAGACATGAGATGAGAGGGAAGACGGGTAGCCAGGCAACAAGTTTTAAAACCGAAAAACGTCTGATAATTTGACCGACTATAGTGCCGCTATATGTTTAACGGTTCGCATATCAAACGACCTCCGAATGCGACAAAATTTGGCAGGCGGTCTACCTACATTATAACAAGACCGCACACCAAGTTTCATCCCATACCAAGAAAGTTTTATACGGGATTTTTAAAATCAATATTTTACCGATGTCGCGGTCGCGTGCGTGTGTGGTTGGTCTCGAAACGGTCGACGACATGAACGGAGAGAATCGGCAACCAATGATGGATGCAAGTTTTGAAAACTGACAACAACGAAGTGTCGATGCTATGCTGATGGTGCGAATGATGTGATGATGAATGCGATAACCAGATAAAACACACGACGGCAACGAGATAAACGGGGAATCTTCTGGAGTGTCGGTCTCGGGCTGTTACAACTCTCCTCCACTAACAAGAGATCTCGACCCGAGATCTTAGAATGAGAAGGGAAGAGGAAGAAGAAAGGAAGAGGTAAAATTTAGTTGCTTCTTTGACAAACGAGTGAAACCAACAAAACTTAGAGGTTTCAAAGAGAGTAAGAATGACACGAGGAACAAGCAAGAATTCAAAAGAAATTCGGGCAGCACTTCGATGGAAAAGAGAAGCCAAACTTGATAAGATGGAAAGAACTTGAAAGAGAACACAACACTCCGGTTAATTGAATAAGCAACGGAAGAACATGATCTTAATAAATCGAGATGATGGATCGAAGAGAGCAACCTCACAAAGCCTCTGGAACAAAAAACTAGAAGCTAGATCGATTGAAGGAAAAGAACCTAGAAGAAAATGACAACGTCTACCACAATTGAATTTGAAAAGCATCTTTACAAGAAGAGACTGAACGGAGTTGTTGGAACATCAACAACGAAAAGAATAGGCTAGTTGTGGGCTTATGGAAAACATCTTAAAATTATGAGGTGACAACCATCCACTAAACCAAACAATTGATAGATTGGGAGCCACAAGATATGCAAAACTTCTTTCACCAAGAGGATACATTGAGAACTTGGCTCATTGGAAAGCACCATAATAGCAACAACCCTTAGGAAACGCTTTTAGGTGAAATCCAATCGAAGATAAGTCCAAGAGAGAGTGATGGGTTTACAAATCTCATTCTTGTCAACTTCACTTCGAGACTCATGAATCAAGAATGCTATAACACCACCTCAAAAGACAAGGGAGAAAGAATTGCACTTGAAATGCAAGATAAAGAATACTTGAGAAACTACCACAAGAATCTTGAAGAACACTTTGAGAAAGATGATATCCTTGAACAAACACCATGAAGAACCTCCGTATACAAAAGAATGATCAAAACAAATGAAGGTTGAAAAGAATAAGATTATGACCTTCCAATATTTGGATGAAGCTTCGCGACGAGATACTTGAGAAAAACTTGGAACTCCGGAAAAGAAAAGATGAACAACTTAGAATCGAGAATTAGATATCATGAACAACTCCAAAAGAAGGATTGAAATCAAATTGATGAAACAAGAATAAGAATTATGTTGTGCTTATCCTTCATCAAGTTAAATTGATGATGAGCAACAGATTTCACATACTACTTATTCTTCTTGATAAGATTGAAGAGGGATATACAAGCTTTAAGAAGTCTTGAATGAAACACCGGTAAGAATTGAAATGGATGAGGATACAACGAATGATGGAAATACATGAGAACGAAGAGATCATGATCCGCCTAATAGAAATCTTGAACGAAGCACCAGAATAATTGAGATACGCACGAAGAGACAACAATTGAGAAGAATTTGAGAACGAAAGCTGAAAGCTGAGAATGAAGAAATCTTCTGAAATGATGGCCTTCGCAGGATCGAGAATGAAAACAACTCTGAAATGATCCGGATAGACATGGAAGGATTTTCTCATGATCTAAAACTACTTAAGATGATCACTACAAGCTGACATGATGAATTTTCAGAAGTACGGACAAAGATTTAAGAGAAACTCTCCTCCTGTCTTCAACGCTGAGGATGATGATGAGAAACCACACCATGAATTACTGAGACACTCCAGAACAATGAATAAGGAAAGGTTGAGCCAACGATTAAATAATTTGAAGCGATCTTGGAAAAGGAATATGACTGATAGAATTCATTCCTACGTTATATTTGAAAAGAACTTGAGGACATCTCCAGGAATATAAGAAGAGCCAGGTAAGATCCTCGGGAAAACCTGTGGGTTATGGGCCCACTCAAAGAAAACACCATTGAAACGATTGCTTAGGAAGAGAGATTGCACCGGTACAAATGAAAAGTTTATGAGGTGAGAACCTTGAAATATTTTGAAAGGATTTTGAGAGAAACACGAATATTCTGAGATATCTGAAAACTCCGGATAAGAATAGAGAGAGGGAAGAATAAAGAAGAGAGGCTTGGACAAGATCTTCCACATGGACAATATGGATAGATCTTGCGTGTGCGTAGGAAAAATTTTGTTTCCCATGCAACGTTCCCTAAAAGTGGCATCAGAGCTAGGTCTATGTGTAGATGAGATTACGAGTAGAACACAAAGGCGTTTGTGGGCGTTGATATTCAGATTGCTTCCTCCCTTGGTCTTTTCTTGATTCGGCGGTATTGTGGGATGAAGCGGCCCGAACCAACATTACTCATACGCTTACGAGAGACCGGTTCCATCAACTGACATGTAACTTCGTTGCATAAAGATGGCTGGCGGGTGTCTGTTTCACCCACTTTAGTTGGATCGGATTCGACAAAGGCGGTCCTTGAGAAGGTTGAATAGCAATTTGCGTATCACCGTTATGGTTTTTGCGTAGGTAAGAATTGTTCTTGCTAGATACCCGTAGCAGCCACGTAGGTAAGAATTGTTCTTGCTAGATACCCGTAACAACAATTAGAGGACGTCTAACTTGTTTTTGCAGGGTATGTTGTGATGTGATATGGCCAATTACATGATGAGATATATGTGATGTATGAGATGATCATGTATTGTATAGAATATCATGACTTGCATGTCGATGAGTACGGCAACCGGTAAGAGCCATAGGGTTGTCTTTAATTATTTTCGCCATTTTGCTTTACTTTATCGCTATGAGTTAGCAATAGTCGTGGAAGCAACAGTCGGTGCGACAACCTCATGGCGACACATTGATGGAGATCATGGTGTTATGCCGGTGACGATGGAGATCATGCCGGTGCTTTGGAGATGGAGATCAAAAGCACAAGTTCATGGCCATATCATGTCACTTATGATTTGCATGTGATGTTAATCCTTTTATGCATCTTATTTTGCTTAGGACGACGGTAGCATTATAAGGTGATCCCTCACTTAAATTTCAAGATAAATTGTGTTCTCCCCGAGTGTGCACCGTTGCGAAAGTTCGTTGTTTCGAGACACCACGTGATGATCGGGTGTGATAGACTCTACGTTCGCATACAACGGGTGCAAGCCAGTGTTGCACGTGCGGAACACTCGGGTTAAACTTGACGAGCCTAGCATGTACAGACATGGCCTCGGAACACAAGAGACCGAAAGGTCGAACATGAGTCATATAGTAGATATGATCGACATGAAGATGTTCACCATTGAAACCACCTCAACTCACGTGATGATCGGACTTGAGTTGGTGGATTTGGATCATGTGACACTCGAATGACCAGAGGGATGTCAATTTGAGTGGGAGTTTTTAAGTAATATGATTAACTAAACTAATTATCTTGAACAATAGTCTAAGTTGTTTTTGCAATATGTTGTAGATCATGGCTCGCGCAGTAGCACCCCTGAATTTTAATGTGTTCCTAGAGAAAGCTAAGTTGAAAGATGATGGAAGTAACTTTGTGGACTGGGCCCGTAATCTGAGGATTATCCTTACTGCTTCCCAAAAAGGTTATGTCCTTGATGCACCGCTTGGTGATCCACCATCTCCAGTTGAGTCTCCAGAGGTTGTCAACGCCTGGCAGGCTCGTTCTGATGATTACTCAATGGTTCAATGTGCAATGTTGTATGGCTTAGAACCGGGACTTCAAAGACATTTTGAACGTCATGGAGCATATGATATGTTCCTAGAGTTCAAGTTTATCTTTCAGAAGAATGCCCGGATCGAGAGGTATGAGACATCTGATAAGTTCTATGCCTGCAAGATGGAGGAGAACGGGTCTGTCAGTGAACACATACTCAAAATGTCTGGGTATTCCACTCGTCTGGCTGAATTGGGGATGCCCCTTCCAGCAGAGGCGATCACTGACAGAGTTCTTCAATCATTGCCGCCTAGCTACAAGAGCTTCGTGTTGAACTATAACATGCACGGGATGAACAAGTCAGTCGCCGAGCTATTTGCGATGTTGAAAGTTGCCGAGTCTGAGATTCAGAAGGAGCATCAAGTGTTGATGGTCAATAAAACCACTAGTTTCAAGAAGAATGGCAAGGGTAGTAAGGGTAACTCCAAGAAGAGTGGTAAAGCAGTTGCCTCTCCTGTGAAGAAACCCAAGGCTGGACCCAAGCCAGAAACTGAGTGCTTTCATTGCAAGGGAACTGGTCACTGGAAGTGGAACTGCCCCAAGTATTTGGCTGACAAGAAGGCGGCCAACAACAAACAAGGTATATATGATATACATGTTATTGATGTGTACCTTACCAACTCTCATTGTAGTGCCTGGCTATTTGATACCGGTGCGGTTGCTCACATTTGCAACTCAAAACAGGAACTGCGGAATAGACGGGGGCTGGCAAAGGACGAACTGCGGAATAAATGGTTCCAAGGTTGATGTGATCCCCGTCGGCACGCTCGCTCTTCGATTACCATCGGGATTAGTGATGAACCTGAATAATTGTTATTTAGTGCCTGCGTTAAGCATGAACATTATATCTGGATCTTGTTTATTGCGAGACGATTACTCATTTAAATCAGAGAATAATGGTTGTTCTATTTATATGAGTAATATCTTTTATGGTCATGCACCCAATGTGAGGGTTTTATTCTTATTGAATCTCGATAGTGATGATACACATGTTCATAACATTGATGCCAAAAGATGTAGAGTTGATAATGATAGTACCACTTTCTTGTGGCATTGCCGTTTAGGTCATATTGGTGTAAAACGCATGAAGAAGCTCCATGCTGATGGACTTTTGGAGTCACTTGATTTTGAATCACTTGACACATGTGAACCATGCCTCTTGGGCAAGATGACTAAGACGCCGTTCTCTGGAACAATGGAACGGGCAAGTGACTTGTTGGAAATCATACATACTGATGTGTGCGGTCCGGTGAGCATTGAGGCGTGCGGTGGATATCGTTATTTTCTCACCTTCACTGATGACTTAAGTAGATATGGGTATATTTACTTAATGAAACACAAATCTGAAACGTTTGAAAAGTTCAAGCAATTTCATAGTGAAGTTGAGAATCATCGTAACAAGAAGATTAAATTCCTACGATCTGATCGAGGAGGAGAATATCTGAGTTATGAGTTTGGTAGTCACTTAAAACAATGTGGAATTGTTTCACAATTGACACCGCCTGGAACACCACAGTGTAATGGTGTGTCCGAACGTCGTAATCGAACCTTATTGGATATGGTGCGATCTATGATGTCTCTTGCCGATTTGCCACTATCGTTTTGGGGTTATGCATTAGAGACAGTTGCATTCACTTTAAATAGGGCACCATCGAAATCCGTTGAGACGACGCCATATGAACTATGGTTTGGCAAGAAACCAAAGTTGTCGTTTCTTAAAGTTTGGGGATGTGATGCTTATGTCAAAAAGCTTCAGCCTGAAAAGCTGGAACCCAAAGCGGAGAAATGCGTCTTCATAGGATACCCAAAATAGACAGTTGGGTATACCTTCTATCTCAGATCCGAAGGCAAAGTGTTTGTCACCAAAAATAGAACATTTCTTGAGAAAGAGTTTCTCTCAAAAGAATTGAGTGGGAGGCAGATAGAACTTGATGAGGTTGTTGAACCTTTACTTCAACCAGAGAGTAGCGCAGCATAGAAAGATGTTTCTGTAGAGCCTACATCAGTTGAAGAGGAAGTTAATGATGATGATGATCATGAAGCTTCGGATCAAGTTGCTATCGAACCTCGTAGGTCGACAAGGACGCGTACTGATCCAGACTGGTACGGCAACCCTGTCTTAGAGGTCATGTTGTTGGACAACGATGAACCTACGAGCTATGGAGAAGCGATGATGGGCCCGGATTCCGAGAAATGGTTAGAGGCCATGAAATCCGAGATGGGATCCATGTACGAAAACAAAGTATGGGCTTTGGAAGTATTACCTGAAGGGCGTAAGGCCATTCAGAACAAATGGATCTTTAAGAGGAAGACGGACGCGGACGGTAATGTCACTGTCTATAAAGCTCGACTTGTGGCAAAGGGTTTTTCACAAGTTCAAGGAGTTGACTACGATGAGACCTTCTCACCCGTAGCGATGCTTAAGTCCGTCAGAATCATGTTAGCAATAGATGTCTTTTTCGATTATGAAATTTGGTAGATGGATGTCAAAACAGCGTTCCTTAACGGTTTCCTTAAGGAAGAGTTGTATATGATGCAACCAGAAGGTTTTGTCGATCCAGAGAATGCTGACAAAGTTTGCAAACTCCAGCGATCCATTTATGGACTGGTGCAAGCATCTCCAAGTTGGAATCTTCGCTTTGATGAGGTGATCAAAGCGTTCGGGTTTATACAAGTTTACGGAGAAGCTTGTATTTGCAAGAAAGTGAGTGGGAGCTGACATATAGCGTTTCTAATATTATATGTAGATGACATATTGCTGATTGGAAACAATATAGAAATGTTGGAAAGCATGAAGGAATATTTGAACAAGAGTTTTTCAATGAAGGACATAGGAGAAGTTGCTTTCATATTAGGCATCAAGATCTATAGAGATAGATCGAGACGCTTAATAGGACTTTCACAGAGCACATACCTTGACAAAGTTTTGAAGAAGTTCAAAATGGATCAGTCCAAGAAGGGGTTCTTGCCTGTGTTGCAAGGTGTGAAGTTGAGTAAGACTCAATGCCCAGTGACTGCAGAAGATAGAGAAAAGATGAGTGTCGTCCCCTATGCTTCAGCCATAGGCTCTATCATGTATGCAATGTTGTGCACAAGACCCGATGTCAGCCTTGCCATTAGTATGGCCGGATGGTTTCAAAGTGATCCAGGAGTGGAACACTGGACGGCGGTCAAGAATATCCTGAAGTACCTGAAAAGGACTAAGGACATGTTTCTCGTTTATGGAGGTGATCAAGAGCTCGTCGTAAAGGGTTACGTCGATGCAAGCTTTGACACCGATCCGGATGACTCTAAGTCACAAACCGGATACGTATTTATTCTCAATGGGGGTGCGGTAAGCTGGTGCAGTTCCAAGCAAAGCGTGCTAGCTGATTCTACATGCGAAGCAGAGTACATCGCTGCCTCGGAGGCGGCGAAGGAAGGTGTCTGGATGAAGGAGTTCATGACAGATCTTGGAGTAGTGCCTAGTGCACTAAACCCAATGACTCTGTTCTGTGACAACACTGGTGCCATTGCTCTAGCCAAGGAACCAAGGTTTCACAAGAGGACCACACACATAAAGCGACGTTTCAATTCCATCCGCGATTACATCAAGGAGGATGACATAAATATTTGCAAAGTACACACGGATCTGAATGTTGCAGATCCGATGACTAAACCTCTTCCAATGGCTAAACATGATCAACACCAGAACTGCATGGGTGTTAGATTCATTACAATGTAAATCACATAGTGATGTGAGCTAGATTATTGACTCTAGTGCAAGTGGGAGATTGTTGGAAATATGCCCTAGAGGCAATAATAAAAGTAGTTATTATTATATTTCCTTGTTCATGATAATCGTTTATTATCCATGCTATAATTGTATTGATTGGAAACACCGATACACGTGTGGATACATAGACATCACTGTGTCCCTAGTATGCCTCTAGTAGACTAGCTTGTTGATCAAAGATGGTCAAGGTTTCCTAGCCATAGACATGAGATGTCATTTGATAACGGGATCACATCATTGGGAGAATGATGTGATGGACAAGACCCAAACTATGAACGTAGCATATGATCGTGTCAGTTTATTGCTATAGTTTTCTGCATGTCAAGTATCTGTTCCTATGACCATGAGATCATGCAACTCACTGACACTGGAGGAGTACCTTGTGTGTATCAAACGTTGCAACGTAACTGGGTGACTATAAAGATGCTCTGCAGGTATCTCCAAGGGTGTCTGTTGAGTGGGCATGGATCAAGACTGGGATTTGTTACTCTGTATGACGGAGAGGTATCTCGGGGCCCACTCGGTAATACAACATCACACTAAGCCTTGCAAGCAATGTGACTAAGGAGTTAGCCATGGGATCTTGTATTACGGAACAAGTAAAGAGACTTGCCGGTAACGAGATTGAACTAGGTATAGAGATACCGACGATCGAATCTCGGGCAAGTAACATACCGAAGAACAAAGGGAACAGCATACGGGATTAACTGAATCATTGACATAGAGGTTCAACCGATAAAGATCTTCGTAGAATATGTTGGAACCAATATGGGCATCCAGGTCCCGCTATTGGTTATTGACCGTAGAGGTGTCTCGGTCATGTCTACATAGTTCTCGAACCCGCAGGGTCTGCACACTTAAGGTTCGGTGACGTTTCGGTATAGTTGAGTTATGTATGTTGGTGACCGAAGGTTGTTCGGAGTCCCAGATGAAATCCCGGACGTCACGAGGAGCTCCGGAATGGTCCGGAGGTAAAGATTTATATATAGGAAGGTGGTGTTTGAACTCCGGAAAAGTTTCGGGCATTTCCGGCAGTGTACCGGGAGTGACGAATGGGTTCCGGGGGTCCACCAAGTGGGCCCACCACACCCCAAGTGGGTCACATGGACCTGAGGGTGGCGCACCAGCCCCTGGTGGGCTGGGCGGCCGGCCCAAGAAGGCATATGCGACTGGGCTTGAGGGAAAGGAAAGTCCAAGTGGGGGAAGGGAAGGAATCCTACTAGGAGTAAGATTAGAGGTGGACTCCTCCACCTCCTCCTCCTTGCGGCCGCACCAAAGGGGCAGCCCTAGGGCGCCGGCCTCCCTCCCCTCCCTCCTATATATACTAGAGAGAGAGAGGGTAAAAGGACTTCAACCCAAAAAGGCCATAGTGCAGCCCTGTCTCCCGATAGATTGATTCCTCTAGTTTTCAGCAGTGCTTAGGCGAAGCCCTGCTGGAATAGTTCCACCACCACCGCCGTCGCGCTGCCGGAGAACTCATATACCTCTCCACTCCCTCTTGCTGGATCAAGAAGGCGGAGATCGTCATCGAGCTGTACGTGTGCTGAACGCGGAGGTCCCGTCCGTTCGGTACTAGATCGTGATTGGACCGCGGGACGCTCGGCGATTTGGATCGCGAAGACGTTCGACTACATCAACCACGTTTCTTAATGCTTCCCGCTTAGCGATCTACAAGGGTATGTAGATCCACTCTCCCTCTCGTAGATGCTCATCACCATGGATAGATCTTGCGTGTGCGTTGGAAATTTTTTGTTTCCCCTGCAACATTCCCTAACACTTCCAAGCGGGATTTCAGGAAAGATGATCATTAATCTGCATACCACTACTATCATTGCTATTTTAGTTGTATTGATTATATCTCTATGTCTTTCTACTTACCACTTGTTTGTCAAGCCTCCCAAAATTCCATGATAAGCCTCTAACCTCGACCTTCCCATCAAACCGTTGATTGGCTATCTTACTGCTTGCTCAGCCCCTCTTATAGCGTTGCTAGTTGTAGGTGCAGTCTGTTCCATGTTTGGACATGGATATCTTGTGATATAATATTATTCTTGCTATTTAATTAATGAATCTATGCACTTGGTAAAGGGTGGAAGGATCGACCTTTTGCTTGGTCTTTTTTTCCACTCTTGTCGCCCTAGTTTCCATTATATCGGTTTTATATTCCTTGATGAGCGCTTCTAACACATGTGGGGTATTATGACCCCCCCGGTTGATTATTCGTTTTAGGATAAAACTCTTCTAGCAAGTCCCAACAATGGTACTATTCACTTAGTAACAACTAAAACTTACATAGTGACTTGAGGCCCCTATGGATAATTAATAAACAAACCGGGTCAGTGCTCCTTGTGAGTGTTGGTCCAAAACAGGTGTTGACACACGAACACGTCACCGTGTACCCTCGACGCCGGGGGTGATGCACCGCAGCTCACGTCGAAGGAGGTCCGACCGGCAGCGCGATACGCAGGACAGCCGGCAGACGCTTTTGAAGACCCGAAGCCCCGCACGCCCGGGAGGGACCCCGTCAGGGAGTGCGGCGGCAATGGGCTGCCCTAGGTCGATTCGCTCGCCCCTAGAGCCTCTGTACTCGCAGCTCTCCAACACGAAGAACGACGAAGAACGAGAGAGAAAAACGATGGAGAGATAAACTGTAGATTGAAAAAGTAGTATATTGATTGTTCGATTTTGTGTTGTTCAATCGGCCGTCACCCCCAACATATATAAGAGGCGGTGGACTTCCCGTACAAGCAAAGGATTCATCTAGGCTTTCCTTACAAGAAAATTACATCAATTCACGTCCTAGAGTCCTAGTTCTGGTCCCGCTCGGATTCAGCCCGAATCTGGTCCAATCGTTTGTCTTGCTCCTTGCGTGGGCCGTGGAATCTGCACACGACCTCCGCTGGAGATGGTCCAAACACGAATTTTGTGCGCTTCGACGAGGCCAATAATCCGTATGTTGATCACTTTTCCAAATAAGGCCATCTTGAATACTCCACGGGGTCATCTTTAATTTCGAGTCGGACTCGGTTATGTAGCTGACTGGACCGTCCGACTCCTGTAGCGTCTTTCCAGGTCGTATACTATGTCGGATGATGATGACTCCAAAAGCAAAGTTGACTGTTTCGACGTTACGAACAACTTTCATGTTGAACACTTTTTCATCTGAAGCCATCTAGATAATTATTTGAGCCCATCTTCAGCTTCTGGTCGGATTTGACAGTTTCCACCCCGGCAAGCTTTTCCCGGCAAGCTTTCCACCCCGGCAAGGTTTCCATCCCGGCAAGCTTTCACACCCCGGCAAGGTTTCCATCCCGGCAAGAGTTCCCCGGCAAGGTTTCTATCCCGGCAAGCTTTCACATCCCGGCAAGGTTTCCATCCCGGCAAGATTTCCTCGGCAAGGTTTCTATCCCGGCAAGCTTTCTGGCTGTACCTTGCGGGTCTTATTTGTGGCAGTAAACGACCTCGGATGAAAATGTACCAAAAGAAAAGTTGACCGTTTCGACGTTACGAACAACTTTCATGTTGAACGTTTTTCGATTCGAGGCCATCTTGAATGGCTAATTGCTCACGCATTGCATCAGACACTCGCCAAGACGTGTCTGGTCTCCCGCGTCTTATTTCGCCTCTTGACATGGCTGCATTCAGATAGCTCTAACTTTTGCATACGAACTCGGATTGAGACGATTTTTATATGAAAATCGACCGATTCGACGAGGCGAAGACAATTCATGTGGAAAGTTTTCTCATATGAGATCATCTTGAGGGCGTAATCAGCCGAATAGTATTCTGGATACAAAATCCCAGTACTTCGAACACAATTTCGGCTTTCGAGATGAGATCGGATGGCAATGGCCCAAACTTCAAAGTTTCTCCTTGCCGGATCGCCTCCTTGCCGGGCCGTCTCCTTGCCGGATCACCTCCTTGCCGGGCCATCGCCTGCCTTTGTTTGGGTCTTCGGCAAGCACTCAAAACCGGCAAGCTTTTCGCTTGAGTCCACCTTTACTGCATTCTGCATCGTGCCAAAATCAGGTGTCAACACATGCCCCCCTGTTTTTTGGCAAAACTTGTGTGCCGAAAAATAATTTGCATTAGGGTTGTTCTAAGGACGATGTCAACACTCCATCGGCCATTAATATGTGCTTAGGGCGATAATTATATATCGGCCATTGTCTATTTAGGCTTCTTGCCACACACTTGGGTGGTACTTCTTCAAATATCTGCCATTGAGAGCTCGAGGTAGCAATGTTCCTTGCATGGATTCCACCAAATATGAATTTCCGGGAACTATTCTTGCAATCTTGAAAGGACCTTCCCAGCTTGGAGACCACTTCCCGAATTTTCTGTCCTTTGAACCAATCGGTAGAATCACTTTCCACACAAGATCACCAATCTGAAAATTCTTCAACCTGACCTTCTTATTGTAAGCTCTTGCTACCCTCAACTTGTCCCTTTCTATGGCTTTTAATGCAGTCAAACGTTTATCGGCAACCTCATCAACGTTGTCCATCATCAAGTTATAAAAGTCCACTGCCGATAAATCATTTTGTTTGGCTATTCTCAAAGCATTCAAATTCACCTCTACCGGTAAAACGGCTTCTTGACCATATACGAGCTCATATGGAGTTACCTTCGTCGCACCATGCCTTGAGATTCTATGCGCCCACAAAGCCTCGGACAATAATTCATGCCACCTTCTTGGATTATCTTCAATCTTCTTCTTGATGAGCTTGATCAAAATTTTGTTGCTAGACTCAGCTTGTCCATTGGCTTGAGCATAATACGGGGAGGAATTGAGCAACTTTATCTTATATGATTCGGCAAATCCTCTAACTTGATGAAACATGAAAGATGAACCTTGATCCATAGTTAATGTTTGCGGAATACCGAATCTATGAATAATGTGCTCACTTATGAATTGAATTACCTCCGTATGCGTCATATTCTTGAGAGGTACTGCTTCAGACCACTTAGTGAAATAATCAGTTGCCACCAACACGAACCGATGCCCCTTTGAAGAGGAAGGATGAATCTCTCCAATAAAGTCTAATCCCCAACCTCTAAAGGGCCACGGCTTGATAATAGGATGTAACATAGCAGCGGGAGCTAACTGAATATCACCAAACTTTTGACAAGCTTCACATCCTTTATAATACCTGAAGCAATCATTGATCATCGTCGGCCAATAAAATCCAGCACGTCGTAACAACCACTTCATCTTGGGGGCCGACTGATGAGTACCGCAAATTCCTTCATGAACCTCTCCCATAGCAACTCTTGCTTGATCCTCGTCCAAACACTTCAAAAGAACATCTTCAACCGTTTGGCGATAAAGACCACCGTCTCTTATTGTATATTTGAAAGCCATGCGCCGAACAGCCCTGTCCACCCTTTCACTCGGATTGTACAAGTAATCAATAATGGGCTTTCTCCAATCATGATTTTCACCTGTACTAGATTTATTGTTAGTGACCGAATCAGTGGGCTCTGGTTCGGCCTCCCCTATATTAGCAAGACAAGACATCGGCTCTTGAGAGATATGAAACATGCCATGATTGACATGATAGCCAGATGCTTGCTGTGCTAACTCATTTGCTCTCCAATTATCATGTCTAGATATATGAGCAATGCCAAAATGATCCAAAGTAGAAATTATATCAAGACATTTATCAAGATAAACATTAAGTGATTCGTCTAAACATTGAAAAACTTTGGATACTTGTTGCACTACTAATAACGAATCACCAAAAGCCTCAATATGTGTAGCACCTATGGCCAGCAACATCTCTAAGCCGAATAACAATGCTTCATATTCGGCTTGATTATTTGTGCAAAAATATTCTAAGCGGCATGAGGCTTCAAAAACAGCACCATAAGGAGATATATAAGCAATACCAACACCTTCGCCGTTGCTACAAACTGAACCGTCAAAATATAATCTCCATGGTACTAACGAGACAAGGTTTATATCAATATCTTGCTCGTCATTAATCCGATGCTCAACGATAAAATCAGCAACAATTTGGCCTTTCATGGATTTTAGAGATTCATAAGCCAAATCATACTCAATTAAAGCATAAGCCCATTTACCAATTCTACCACTAAGAATTGGTCTATGCAACATATATTTAATGACATCGGTTTGACAAGCTACTATGCAAGAACTTGGCACTAGGTAATGTCTCAATTTTGTGCAAGCATAGTATAAGCATAGGCATAATTTTTCAATATACGAATACCTTGTCTCAGCATCCAATAGACATCGGCTCAAATAAGTGATAGCATGCTCTTTTCCTTCGGTTTCTTGAGTCAAAACAGCACCAATAACACCTTCCTCGGCTGCAATGTAAAGTCTAAAGGGCTCTCTATGCTTGGGCGCCTTCATCACCGGAGGAGTGCACAAATAATTTTTAATCATATCAAATGCTTCTTGCTGTTTTGCCCCCCAAGTAAAATCAACATCATTCTTCAACTGAAGGATATGAGTAAATGCATCAACCTTCCCTGACAAATTAGCTATGAACCTCCTCAAATAATTGACCTTGCCAAGGAATTTTTGCATATCTCTCTTGCATATTGGAGCCTCCACTTTTTGTATAGCTTCTATCTTTTTGGGATCAATCTCTATGCCATCTTCATGAATAATGAAACCCAAAAACTTACCAGCCGACACGCCAAACGCACACTTCAAAGGATTCATCTTCAGCCCATATTTCTTCATCCTCTCAAAAGTTAAACGCAAATCGGCTAAGTGAGATTTAAAAGCATCCGATTTGACAACAATATCATCAATATAGACTTCAAGTATAACCCCGAGTAAATCATGAAAAATCAAATTCATAGCCCTTTGATATGTGGCGCCGGCATTCTTCAATCCAAAGGTCATTACTGTCCACCCAAATAATCCAAGGAAACCGGGGCACCGAAAAGCCGTTTTGGACATGTCCTCTTCGGCCATGAAAATTTGGTTGTACCCCGCATTGCCATCAAGAAAGCTAATAACCTTATGTCCAGAAGCATCATTAATAAGCATGTCGGCTATAGGCATAGGATACTCATCTTTGGGCGTAGCTCTATTCAAATCTCTGAAATCAATGCACACCCTCAACTTGCCGGAGCCTTTCTTTTCCACTGGCACAATATTAGAAATCCACTCGGCATACCTGCAAGGTCTAACAAAATTAGCTTTAAGCAAACGACCGATCTCTTCCTTGATCCGGTCATATATTTTTGGATTGAACTTCCTAGCCGATTGTTTATACGGTCTAAAACCGGCTTTTATAGGTAACCGATGCTCCACTAGCTCTCGGCTTAAACCTGGCATCTCATGATATTCCCATGCAAAGCAACAAATATATTCTTTCAATAGCTCGATTAACTTGACTTTACAATCGGCTTTCAAATTTTTGTTTACATATGTCGGCCTAGGAATTGAGCCATCTCCAATATCTACTTCTTCTAATGGATCGGCCGATGTAAAACCTTGTCCAAGTTTATCCATATCACCTAACTCCTCTATAGACTCATACATATCGTTCCCATTGGACCGATATTCTGCAAGCCGCTTTTGTAACCACTCATAGTTAGGATCCATTTAAATACGTCATACCTTGGAGCCGATTTCCACCAACCGGCTTTAAAGAAACGGGTACAAAACCACTCTTGGTGGCGCTGAGAAAGTCAAACTCTGATAAGTCCCGTCCCGTCAAGCAAGCAGCATTGGGGTGTTGCCAATCCACCGGTGTATCGGCTAAAGCAACGCAAGCCGAATTATCCGCATGAACGATCTCCACTTCATCATCAACCCATTGAATTAAAAACTGGTGCATAGTGGATGGCACACATTGGTTTGCATGAACCCAATCACGGCCTAGAATGACGTTGTAGTTACCTTGCACCTCGGCGACAAAGAATGCAGTAGCCAAAGTTTTGCTCCCAGCCGTAAGCTCCACGTACATCACCCCTTTGGCTTCGGTTTTCTCTTTGCCTTCAAATCCATTGAGTACCATATTGGTCTTTATCAATCCTTCGTCGGGCAAACCCAATTTCTTGAAGACTGAATAAGGCATGAGATTCACTACAGCACCACCATCGACAAGCATTTGAGTAATCGGTGACCCGTTGATATGGCCTCTGAGGTACAACGGTTTCAAGTGCGTCACTGGTTCTTTTGGCTTCTCAAATATTGCATTCTTAGGACCAAAATCCAGCTGAGCCACCTCCCCTTCTTCATCTATAGCACGAAACTCAGCGGGTAAATAAAACACCATGTTGATATCCATGCCTTCATGTACTGGTGTAGGCTCACAATCTACCACGTCGCCCTCCTCCTCGGGTGTGTTCAGTCCCGGGCTTGCCGGTGTTGGGCTTGCCGGTGTTGGGCTTGCCGGGCCTGCCGAGCTTGCCGGGTCTGGGTTTGCCCTCTTCATTGACTCTGAAATCTGTTCGGGCGAAACGGAATCAATAGGCGTTGTAGACGATGTAAGAGCAGTAGCATCGTCCTTCCTTGGTGGTGCAGGTGCTGATGTGACAGATGTAGAAACCACCGCACTTTGTATTTGCTTAGGCACCCATACTTGTTCTGTAGGTACCATGGGCCGAACGTCATTGAACCACTCATCTCTTTGCTTCTCGGCCTCCTGTTCTGCCATCTCATGACTCCTTAACCTCTGTAGTTTCCTCTTTTGTGTTTTTGTTAGCCCTGGAGGACACCACTTAGGCTGCATGTACTTTGGATCTTTGAACTTGGCTTTGCTTGTGCTAGCTTCATGATCATTAGCCGAGTGCTTTGGTACGATAGCAAGTATCGGCTCAGTAGGGTTGTTCCGCACAGTCGGCTGTTGTATAGTGAATGTCTTAGTGCCCAAGATGAGTGAACCGGCATCAACTCTTTCTTTGCCCTTTCCAGACTCGACCACTGCACTTGGTGACTTTGCACGCCACACTTGCTTATTGATCCTTCCTTGATTATTCTGCATTGGCCGATTGACTCCTTTGTTCAAACGGCCTCGTGTGGGATAAGAAAACTTCTCACGTATAGGCCTCCTTGGTTCTGCCCATCCTGGATGAAAAGCATAAGGGGCCATTGGGGGCTGCCCCCATCCTCCATTAAATCCTCCCACGTGGTATGGTGCATAGGGAGGTGGCGCCATCCACAGTCCTGGTGCCCATGACCCATATGGCCTTGTGTGATGTTGCAATTCTTGTCTTGGAGGTGATCTTGGGCGCTTCAAATATGATGACCGGTTAGAGCTAGAACCGGCCGCTTGATTAGCATACTTGGACAGCAACATATCAAAAGTTGGCTTGATTTTCTTGCGCTGCACTTTGGCTTCATTCAGCTTCCACTTGCCAACTTCCGGACTCTTGGCCTTGACAAACTTAACACGGGTATTCTCTTGCTCTTGCGGTTGCCCCCCGAGTGTAGGATTCTTGACGGTGATCTTGATTATCTCCCCACCATCGGGTTGCTTGTCAAGCACCACTTGCCTTCCTAGGACCTTGTCGCCATCTTTGTTTTTCCTGGGCTCACCAATGACAACATTAGTTTTATTAGCAGATTCGGCCACCTCCGGCCGAATGAGTAACTTTTTCCCCTCCAAATCCAGAGTATTCATTGGGAAGGGCTGCTTATCAACTTGCATTTCAGAAAAGTTCAATCGTCCGTCATTAATGGCCGATTGTATCTGTCGTCGAAAAACATTGCAATCATTAGTAGCATGAGAAAAAGAATTATGATACTTGCAATAAGCACGCCGTTTCAGCTCTTCAAACGGCGGTAAAGTATGAGATATTCTAATAATCTTAGCTTGCAGCAAAGCATCAAATATTCTATCACATTTAGCAATGTTAAAAGTAAACTTCATCTCATCATCACGATTCTTATGAATTGGCCTTAAATCATGACAAGTAAAAGGTTTGGCCTTCGAGGGCCAAACAAATTCAGTAGCATAAATATCACCCTCATCGTCCGAATGATCACTATCATATTCAACCATATTCATCTTTGGACGATCAGTTTTATATCTATGCACTTCTTTGAGGTCCTTGCTTCGGCTTTCATGAGCCAAAGCCCTCTGTAAGACTTGGTTGATACTTATAAATTCATAGCCTTCTAGCTTTTCTCTAATATGAGTTCTCAAACCATTGAGCACAAGATCAGCCAAGTCTCTCTCAGTTATCACTAAACTATAGCACCGGTTTTTTGTCTCTCTAAATCTCTTGACGTAATCGGAAACCGATTCATCATGCTTCTGCTTAACTGATGTAAGATGTGACAACTTAAGTTCATTGTCGCCGCTATAAAAATGATCATGAAATTTTTGCTCTAGTTGTGACCAAACACGAATAGAGCCATGCGGCAAAGAAGAAAACCATGAAAATGCAGTACCAGTTAATGACAAAGGAAATAAACGCACTTTCAATTCATTTATCGAGCCTGCTTCACCCAATTGCGCTAGGTATTGGCTAACATGCTCCCATGTGGTTTTCGTGCCCTCTCCATTAAACTTAACAAAATCTGGAATTTTATATCCTTGAGGGCACGGAATCGCATCAAAGTACTCGGGATACGGTTTTTGATAAATCCGATTCCTAGGTAATTCAACACCAAAATTCTCTCGAAGCGTTTTAGCCATCTCCTCTCTAAAATTAGCTAAAGCATCGTCCATAGTAGACGATGAAGCTTGTGGCACTGGCATAGGAGGATTAGCGACTATGGGTGCAAATTGTGGCATGTTTACCGAACCATAGTTCGGCAATGATCTAGCAGTGTTTCCACTCATAGGTAAGGTTTGGTTCGGCGTTGCCACCGAACTCTGCATATTCATAAAAGGATTAAGTGGCGCAGCCACAATTTGATTGGTATGGGTAGGAATATAATTCAACCGCATGGGAGGCGCCAATGAAATAGGCAAAGCTGAATCAGGGTTTCCCATACTAGCAGGCATGTTAGGCATATTCTTCTGAGCATTAGTATTGTCTAAGAAAGCTTGATAGATCAGATTATTGCTATCAGTAATACGACTCTCAATTTCGGCCCATTGCTCAGGAGAAAAGGTAGTACTTACAGGGGGTTTAACCTGTTCGGCTTGAAGAGGAGGGAACTTGATTTCTCCAACCGGAGTGATATTGCCTTGGCTATCCTTCTTGAAGTTTCCAAGGAACTCCTGCAACTCCTTCTCTTCACGCGCCTTCTTGTACTCCTCATAAGCTTGGCGATGCTCGGCCGATAACTCCTCCAGATTGGGCTTGATGATGTTATCGGCATCAACTTCCGAGGGTTTGGGAAGATTGGACATGATGGATGATGATGATGGATCAAAGGTCCCCAGCGGAGTCGCCAAAAAGTGTGTTGACACACGAACACGTCACCGTGTACCCTCGACGCCGGGGGTGATGCACCGCAGCTCACGTCGAAGGAGGTCCGACCGGCAGCGCGATACGCAGGACAGCCGGCAAACGCTTTTGAAGACCCGAAGCCCCGCACGCCCGGGAGGGACCCCGTCAGGGAGTGCGGCGGCAATGGGCTGCCCTAGGTCGATTCGCTCGCCCCTAGAGCCTCTGTACTCGCAGCTCTCCAACACGAAGAACGACGAAGAACGAGAGAGAAAAACGATGGAGAGATAAACTGTAGATTGAAAAAGTAGTATATTGATTGTTCGATTGTGTGTTGTTCAATCGGCCGTCACCCCCAACATATATAAGAGGCGGCTGGACTTCCCGTACAAGCAAAGGATTCATCTAGGCTTTCCTTACAAGAAAATTACATCAATTCACGTCCTAGAGTCCTAGTTCTGGTCCCGCTCGGATTCAGCCCGAATCTGGTCCAATCTTCTGTCTTGCTCCTTGCGTGGGCCGTGGAATCTGCACACAACCTCCGATGGAGATGGTCCAAACACGAATTTTGTGCGCTTCGACGAGACCAATAATCCGTATGTTGATCACTTTTCCAAATAAGGCCATCTTGAATATTCCACGGGGTCATCTTTAATTTCGAGTCGGACTCGGTTATGTAGCTGACTGGACCGTCCGACTCCTGTAGCGTCTTTCCAGGTCGTATACTATGTCGGATGATGATGACTCCAAAAGCAAAGTTGACCGTTTCGACGTTACGAACAACTTTCATGTTGAACACTTTTTCATCTGAGGCCATCTAGATAATTATTTGAGCCCATCTTCAGCTTCTGGTCGGATTTGACAGTTTCCACCCCGGCAAGCTTTTCCCGGCAAGCTTTCCACCCCGGCAAGGTTTCCATCCCGGCAAGCTTTCACACCCCGGCAAGGTTTCCATCCCGGCAAGAGTTCCCCGGCAAGGTTTCTATCCCGGCAAGCTTTCACACCCCGGCAAGGTTTCCATCCCGGCAAGATTTCCCCGGCAAGGTTTCTATCCCGGCAAGCTTTCTGGCTATACCTTGCGGGTCTTATTTGTGGCAGTAAACGACCTCGGATGAAAATGTCCCCAAAAGAAAAGTTGACCGTTTCGACGTTACGAACAACTTTCATGTTGAACGTTTTTCGATTCGAGGCCATCTTGAATGGCTAATTGCTCACGCATTGCATCAGACACTCGCCAAGACGTGTCTGGTCTCCCGCGTCTTATTTCGCCTCTTGACATGGCTGTATTCAGATAGCTCTAACTTTTGCATACGAACTCGGATTGAGACGATTTTTATATGAAAATCGACCGATTCGACGAGGCGAAGACAATTCATGTGGAAAGTTTTCTCATATGAGATCATCTTGAGGGCGTAATCAGCCGAATAGTATTCTGGATACAAAATCCCAGTACTTCGAACACAATTTCGGCTTTCGAGATGAGATCGGATGGCAATGGCCCAAACTTCAAAGTTTCTCCTTGCCGGATCGCCTCCTTGCCGGGCCGTCTCCTTGCCGGATCACCTCCTTGCCGGGCCGTCTCCTGCCTCTGTTTGGGTCTTCGGCAAGCACTCAAAACCGGCAAGCTTTTCGCTTGAGTCCACCTTTACTGCATTCTGCATCGTGCCAAAATCAGGTGTCAACAACAGGGTCACTTGCGGGGCCACCCCGTGGCAACTTGGGTGTTTAACTTGGCCACTGTAAGTAGTGCTCATCTGCCGTGTCCTGAGAATAAGATACCTGGCTCCTATCGGGATCGTCGACACATCAGGAGGTCTTGCTGGATAGGTTTTACCTTTGACAAGTGGCTTGTCCACCGGGATTCCTTGTCGTATGCATAGTGTTATCACAGTGCAAGGTTTTTCCATCGGATGTGTGTGCTAATTTATAATGGACTACTTGTAGCACCCCTGTAGGATTAAATCGGAAAGCCGTGCCCACGGTTATGTGGCGACATGGATATTTGTAATATCCGGTTGTAGAGAACTTGACACTAAATCTAATTAAATTACATCAACCGTGTGTGTATCTGTGACCGTCTCTTCTTGTGAGATTTGAACCAAGAAATGAACACGGTGTGGTTCTGTTTGACTCGTAAGTAGGTGTTCAGGATCACTTCTTGATCATTGCTAGCTCACATACGTTTATGCGTAGGTCACTCTTCTTGTTCTTGTAGTCGTAAGTTAGCCAAATATAAAATGCTTAGTGCTGCTCCAACCTCACCACTTCAACATTACTCACCCATTAAGCTTTGCTAGTCTTGATACCCTTGGTAATGAGATTGCTGAGTCCACGTGGCTCACAGATTCCTACAACAACAGATGCAGGCAGAGCTAATGCGATGCTTTGACATGAGCGTGATGATTGTTCTATTTGGAGTTCTTCGTCTTCTTCTTCTTCGTCGATCATAGGATGGGTTACAGGTCGGCAGCCTGGGATTAGCACGGTGGACGTTTTCTACTTTTTTGTTTGATTCCATCCGTAGTCGGATCCTGCTCTTCTGTATGATGATTGTAATGTATTGATGTGTTGAGATATTTATGTTGTAGAATGTGGCGAGTGTAAGCCAACTCCATATACTCATCTCTTTTGTACATGTATTGTGAAGATTTCCATTCTTGCAAAGTGATCCGAAATGCGCTTCTATCCTTATCGAGGCCTTCGAGACTTCGCGAGGATAGTACCACATTTTGGGCGTGACAAGCCCTGGCGTCTGTGGTCCTGTTGGCGATCCACTCGAGCTCGACATCGGTGGTGTCGCATATGAGTTGGTCGTCATCCCTAATGGGCTTCTCCTCCATGAAGTCAAACCATGCCCGCACCACCTCCTGCGACGGCTCTTGCCACGTGGTATCCACCCTCTGCGCGCTGCATGCCAGCATCATCGCCAAGATTGAATCTTTGGCGGAATTGTTGCACCATCAGGTTGGATCCCATCCCGGTGTGTAGCCTCATGATGTCCACCGCGTTCTTGAAATCCTAGGCAAAACATTGTCGTTCTTGCAAAGACGCGATGCGGCGGCGGAGGAAGTCCGAGCCCACCATCTCAATGGTGAGGCCGACAGCCTTTGGGCGGATGATGCGGTTGATGGCGATTGTGAGCTTGTCGTCATGCACGTTGATGTAGTTCCAATCCTTGCCGCGGACCGGCATCTTCTTCCAGGCGTTGCAGAAATCTGGATAACCCTTCTCCTTGATCCAGCACCACTCACCGCGCCACTCTTTCCAATTCAAATTCAGCAGGCCAAGAGGGTACACGTCCTTGGTGTTAGTCCTGGGGATCCAGGTGACGCTGCCGGAGAGGGATTTCCTTCGATGCGCGGGTAGAAGATGTTCCGGAATAGAGCGATGTTTGGGACAATGCCAACGAAGTTCTCGCAAAGATGGGCAAAGACCAAGAGGGTGGTGATGGGGTTCGGCGTGAAATCCAGGAGCTTGAACCCATAGGTCAACATCAGTTCGGTGAAGAAGGTAGAAAAAGGCGGAACCAACCTGCAATAGAAGTACGCCACAAAGAATGGGTACTTCTTCAGGCCGGCTTTGGTGTCACCAGGTAGCACGACCGGCGCGGGGTGCCCCGTGGTGTCCTTCCCCCCCATGTACGTGTACCATGGGGTGAGATCGTAGGCAGTCAGCACCGATGGCGAGAAGATGACGCAAGACCTCCACAACGCCGCGATGGCCTCCTTCCACACCTCTGCCTCGGGGTCGATGGGCTTCTTGGCCTTCTTCTCTGCCACCGGGGCGGTGGGTTGCTTGGCCTTCTTTGGTGACATGCTGAGCTCAAGAAGATGAGGGAGGAAGCTGCGTAAGTTGCGGTGGGGCGGTCTGCTCTAGACAAGATTGAAGACAGCGGTGGCAGCAAGATGAGGAGTGGCAATGATGGATGAGCAACGCCCCCACAGATGCCTTTTTATGGGGAAGGCACGAGGGTTGGCTCTCTTCGTCTGGTGTATCTGTGCTTTGTCAGGCGCACGACCCCAAGCGTCGTTTTGCTCCACCTCTCCCACATCCCGCATTTAATGTGCGTCATACGCAAGCAATAAAAAGAATATTTACTTATAGTGATTCCCCGCCACTTGTGTCTATACTCTGCTTTGAGCCTAGCCCAACAGCGCTAGGCATGCATGTATGGCCCAGGCCTAGGGCTTGATACGTCTCCAACGTATCTATAATTTTTGATTTTTCCATGCTGTATATTATCATTCTTGGATGTTTTATAATCATTTTATAGCAACTTTATATCCTTTTTTGGGACTAACCTATTGACATAGTGCCCAGTGCCAGTTGTTGATTTTTTCTTATTTTTTACTTCGCAAAATATCAGTACCAAACGGAGTCCAATTGCCACGAAACTTTTTGGAGATTTTTGTTGGACCAGAAGACAACTTGGGAGCCAAGGAAGCACCTGGGGGAGACCCATGGGGCCCACGATACACCAGGGCGCGCCAGAGGCCCCTGGCGCGCCCTGATGTATCATGGGGCCCACGGAGGTCTTTTCCACCGCCTCTCAGCTCTATAGATCCTAAAAAATTCCAGAAACCCTAGGGGAGTCGACGAAACACAATTCCAGCCGCCGCAAGTTCCAGAACCACGAGATCCAATATAACACCATCACGGAGGGGTTCATCATCCTCATGGGTGCCTCTCCGATGATGCGTGAGTAGCCCACCATAGACCTACAGGTCCGTAGGCAGTAGCTAGATGGCTTTCTCTCTCTCTCTTTTGATTCTCAATACAATGGTCTCTTGGAGATCTATTTGATCTAATGACTATTTGATCTAATGACTATTTGTAGTGTGTTTGTTGGGATCCGATAAAGTTTGAGTTCATGATTAGTTTCTATCCATGAATATTATTTGAGTCTTACTTGGTCTCTTATATGCATGGTTATTTATAGCTTCGTATTTCTTCTTTGAATCTTTAATTTAGTTAGGCCAACTAGATCGATTTTTCTTGACATGGGAAGATGTGCTTTGTTATGGGTTCGATCTTGCGGTGTCCTCACCCAGTGAAGGAAGGGGCAGCGAGGCACGCATGCATCGATGCTATTAAGGATAACAAGATGGGGTCTATTCCTACATGAATAGATCTTGTCTATATCATGTCATCGTTCTTATTTCATTACTCCGTTTCTCCATGAACTTAATACACTAGATGCATGCTGGATAGCGGTCGATGTGTGGAGTAATAGTAATAGATGCAGAATCGTTTCGGTCTACTAATCTTTGATGTGATGCCTATATATTGATCATTGCCTTGGATATCGTCATGATTATTTGATCTTATATCAATTGCCCAACAGTAATTTGTTTACACACCGCTATTTTCTTGAGAGAAGCCACTAGTGAAATCTACGGCCCCCGGGTCTATTCTTTTAATATATTGCTTTCCGATCTATCTTTTTCCACATTTATTTTCAGATCTATTATTTCAAAAACCCAAAAATACCTTGCAGAACTTTTTATTTGCATCTTTTATTTTGTGTTCTTGTGCGATCTATTTACCCAATCTAATACAAACCTATCTATCTTTTTACCGTGGACAGATTGACAACCTCTCTTACGCGTCGGGTTGCAAGTATTTGTTATTTGTGTGCAGGTACCGTTTACATAGTGTTGCTTGATCCTCCTACTGGATCGATAACCTTGGTTTGATAACTGAGGGAAATATTTAACGTAGCTGTGCTGCATCATCCCTTCCTCTTTGGGGAAATACCGATGCAGTCTCAAGCCACGTCGAAAGGAATTTCTGGCGCCGTTGCTGGGAGGAGGTACGAAAGTAGTCTCCCGTCAACTTGCCAATTTCTGGCGCCGTTGCCGGGGAGACATCATCAACATCTATCAGGTTCCTAATCACAAATCTCATCTCCTTGCAATTTATATTATTTGCCATTTTCCTCTCGTTTTCATCTCCCCCACTTCACAAAAATTTGCCGTTTTATTCGCCCTCTATTTCGTTTGCTTTTTTCTCGTCAGATCTCTTGTTTGCTTGCAATCTTGTTTGCGTAGTCATGATGCCTCAATGAAAGTATTGTGATGTTCCTTACCCCAATAGTTTGCTTGAGATTGAGAAAAGTACCAAGGAATATATGACTACGCAATTTGAGCATAATAAGTATTTTACCGAGGAGCTTAAAGAAAACTCTACCGTACTAGATGCCATAACAAAATAACTTGATGATATTAGTAGAGAAGTTTCTAATCTCCAATCTAAGTATGCTCATGTTGAAAATCAGCTAGGTAAAATATCTGACGCACAAGCTACTTTAGTAAATCAAATGGCCGCTAAACCAGTTTCTCTAGAGGATAAAAATGATGAAGATCTTAAAGTTATTGGTGTCTCTTCTATTTATTCCTTGTTTAGTAATATTAAAATTGATGATAAAGGGACAGAAGAAGAGTCATCTTTAGCTAGGAGGCGTCCCAATGATTTGGAGGGTGAAAATCTTGATGAAAAAATTGATGAAAGTGGGTTTGGAGAGGTCAAAACTTTAACTAGTGATGTGCCCGATCTTTTGGATTACAAAGAATTTATAGTTGCTCTTTGATCGAATGTATTTGTTTGTTACAATCCATGATAAATTCACCCCATTCTTATGAACAAAATAAAGCTTTAAACATATTGTTGATGCCATGATGAAATCTTTTGAAGAAAAGTTGGAGTTAGAGATTTCAATTCCTAGAAAATTACATGATGAGTGGGAACTTACCATTAAAGTCAAGATTAAAAATTATGAGTGCTTTGCTTTATGTGATTTGGGTGCTAGTGTTTCCACAATTCCTAAATCTCTATGTGATGTGCTTGGTCTTACCAATATTGAAGAATGTTCTCTTAATTTGCACTTGGCGGATTCTACTATTAAAAAGCCTTTGGGAAGGATTAATGATGTTCTTATTCTTGCAAATAGGAACTATGTGCCCATAGATTTTATTGTTCTTGATATTGATTGCAATCCATCTTGTCCCATTATACTTGGTAGACCCTTTTTATGCACTATAGGTGTCGTGATTGATATGAAAGAAGGCAATATTAAATTCCAATTTTCACTAAGAAAGTGTATGGAACACTTCCCTAGAACAAGAATTAAGCCACCATATGAATCAATCATGAGGGCATCCTATGGAGCAAAAACTAAAGATGACAACACTTGAATCTATGCATTATGCCTAGCTAGGGGTATAAAACGATAGCGCTTGTTGGAGGCAACCTATTGAATAAATTTTATTTTTGCCTTTTTCTTTCTGTTTTTGAGTGTTTTCACAATTATGCTACTGTTATGATTGTGTTTTTATGTTTTAATTAGTTTTTGTGGCAAGTAAAGCCTTTGGGATCATGTTGGGTGATAGTTGATTTGATCTTGTTGAAAAACAGAAACTTTTGCGTCCAGTAGCAGAATTTTCAAAAATCACACAAGTGACGAAAAATTCTGAATTTTTTACGAAAGATTGATATAAAAATTCTTACGTTGTCCTAATTTTTCAGAATTTTTGGAGTTACAAAAGTATGGTTAGAGTACAGATTACTACAGACTGTTCTGTTTTTGGCAGATTCTGTTTTTGTTGCATTGTGTGCTTATTTTGATGAATCTATGGTTTGTATTGGAGTGTATAAGCCATGGTAAATTTAGAATACAGTAGATATAACTCAATAATAAAATATGAATTGGTTTGCAACAGTAATTTGAGTGGTGATTTGCTTTATTATTCTAACGAATCTCACGAAGGTTTTGGTAAGTTTTGTGTGATTGAAGTTTTCAAGTTTTGGGTGAGATCACGATGGATGAAGGAATAAGGAGTGAAAAGAGCCTAAGCTTGGGGATACCCATGGCACCCCAAGATAATATCCAAGGAGAAACAAGCAACTAAGCTTGGGGATGTCCCAAGTGGCATCCCCTCTTTCTTCTAACGACCATCGGTATTTTACTTGGAGCTATATTTTTATTCGTCACATATCATGAGTTTTGCTTGGAGCGTCTTGTATTATATTAGTATTTGCTTGATCTTCTTTTTAGTTTTTCACAAGTATCCTTGCTGGACACACCTATTTGAGAGAGCCAAAATCATGCTATGATTTGTTAGAATTCCTCTACATGCTTCACTTCAAAAAAAATTGAGCTATCGAATTGCTCTAGTGCTTCACTTATATCTTTTTGACCACGGTGTGCTTTAAATTTTTGAAGAAATACTCTCATGCTTCACTTAGATTAATTTGAGAGTTAGTAAATTTTGAAAAAAATCTCTCATGCTTCACTTATATTATTTTGAGAGATGAAATTTTTATGCTCATGTTCTTCACTTAAATTTATTTGAGCTTGTCAAAAGCAATGGCAATATATGAAATTAGTCCCAAAGTGATAGATATTCAAGTGGGATATAATAAAAACTTTCATGAAGATCATTGGACAAATTATACTTGATTCCTTGTAATAATCTTGAGACATGATGATAGTAATATGTGAGTCATGTTGGTGAGTAATTATGCTTTAGTAAGAATATTGGTGTTAAGGTTTGTGATTCCCTATGCAAGCACGAAAGCCAATATTTATGCAATGAAATTACATCCTACTTGTGGTGCATTATTCGATGTTAGTTATGCTTAATGCCCGTTTATGTGAATTTTCGTTTCTTGGTTGGTTGCTTCTCAATCTATTTGCTAGCCTCCACTTGTACTAAGTATAAATACTACTTGTGCATCCAAAATCCTAAAACCCAGATTTGCCATATGAGTCCACCATACCTACCTATATGTTGTATTTTCGTGCCGTTTCTAAGCAAATTTGTATGTGCCATTTCTAATTTTCAAAATGAATTTCCTTTTTGTGTGCTCGTATGCTCATGAAGATGGGGGTGGCAAATATTTTTCCATGCTAGATGTGTAATTCTCAAGATGAGTGTTTATTCACTTGTCATTGCACGAGAGTACGGCGGTAATAGGGATGTCCAGTCCCGAAATGAAAAAGAAATTTACTTTATGTTGTGAAATAATAAATTCCTTGGAAAATGTTGGTATGGAAGGCAACCGTGGATACGGCTAGCCATGTGTCGTGGTTTTGTCTTGGCAGATGTCCTCTTGAGAGAACTTAGGTGCGAGGCCATCACAACTAGGTGGCGGCTTGAGAGGGGTTGGTTTGAATCGAGAGACGTGAGTTTTACCCAGGTTCGGCCCCTCCAATGGAGGTAAAAGCCTACGTCCTGCTTTGTGTGTATTGATGATGATGATGACGATCTCGATTACAAGGGTTCTCTTTTACTACCTCTAGTCTCGAGGGTTTCTAATCTGTCTATCACTAATGACTTTTTGTCTAATCTAACTTGTCCCTCTTGGGGTGCCTTGCCCCTCTTTATATAAGTTGAAGGGGCGGGCTTAAATATAGAGTCCTACTAGGACTAGGACTAGTCTCTCTTGAATCCTAATCCGGGTCTTGCTTCCCTTGTGAGGGAATCTTTCCTCTTCTTGGGCCTTCTCTGTGAGCCAGCCGCCCGGGCCTCTCCTTGAGCCGGCCCTCTCACGAGCCGCCTTCTGGGCATTGGGCCTTGCCGCTTGTCTGACACACTGACCGGATCACCAATGAACCACCAAGTTTGGGCGGGTTACTAATAGAGGCGAGGGTCCCGATCTTTCGATGAGATGATAACTATCGATTTGGTGGAGACGACTTTGACGATCCGACTACGAAAGTGCACGGCGTTGCGCCTTAGCAATCGCTAAACCAATCTCCAAGAGGTTATTGACCACGCCGGAGCACGATCAACCTGACCACGAAGGTCTATTCCTGCAAGCAATCGAAGAACAAGCAAGAATATGATAATGCAATCTGAATATTGCGAATATAGATGAAGTATTGATAATGGCGGGGTTCCGAAAGCGGTCTTGGTCTGGTCGTTGGACACAAACGAAGTACACAAAGTTGCAATGGCTAACTTTTAACTAAACAAAACCCAAAGGAAAAGCTACTAGATTGATCTACTTATATAGGAGCAAGGGGTGGCGGCCAAGGAGGTGGGAGGACGTCCCAAGGCAGCCTAAAACTAACCCTAGGTCGTACAAGGCCTATGGGCCCAAGTGGAGGTGATGCAACACCTTTGGACTTGTAGTTTGATTCGGATTCTGGTGCAACGTCATATTGTTTCATCAATATCTCCACTATACGGACGAATTTGAAGGTTATTCCAATTGGTACGGAAAGCAGATAAAATCTACTTTTCAGCAAAAAAAGAATCACCCAATTCGGAGTCCGGATGAAAACGTTATTGCCGTTTTGGTACAGGTATGTCTGTGCAGTCCGAATCTGAGTCCAACACATGAGAGACTTGGACTGTATCTTCTCTTGGCCAAAAAGTGACGTGAGAGAACTTGTTGAATATCACCTGATTGTTTCCTTTGACATGAGAGGACCTCTTGAATAGCACCCAACCATTTCCTCTTCTTTTGTCATCACACGTGGTTCATACAAGTGTTCGTCCATCCTGCATTTAGGCATAAAATAAAAATAGGTGAAGTATTTTTGTTCCGGATAACATAAATAAATTATTGCATAACTCTTATAAGAAATCACCTCACAAATATGCATGTATGCAATATTTTTGGTCGTATCCAAGGTAGTCATGTCCTCATCATCCTCCCTTTCTTGAAAACAAAGCCGTCCTCGGCGTTGCTTAGTCTGAAATATGGCTAACAAAAGAGACAAGGTGTACATGTTGTATATATATGTCATCTATTTTTCTGGATCTCAGTTGTGGCACATGTGACACATTTATACAAGAGCACACTTCAAATGTCATGAAATATAAAGCCAAAATATTATCACAAGAAGTAGAAGGCATTAAAATATTGCAACTCGGTTTGCATATATAAGTGAAGTCCTTATTCATATCAAAAGATTGACAATGTTCATCATTAAACCATCCCAACATTGGTAAATAAACTTGAATTATTCCAAATTTTGATGCTACAACATGCTTAAATAAGCAAATATGCAACATGTCATTTGGCACAGAATCATCACCAAAATTGGAGGTCATATCAAAATGATTAAACAATGGCAAAATTATTTTCAAACATATTTGATCCAAATTTGATTTATTTCCTGATTCACATGGTTCTTTCTCATTAACAGTTAATTCAATAGGTGCACTCAAAATTGTTGATATTTGATCACATGGCAAAGTCAAATCATGAACATATTCCTCTAAAATAGGTGGTGTGATCAAAGTAATGGGTAGCTCATCACATGGTACATTGGAATTGACAAGGCATTCATCATACTCATGTGGAGGTGGAAGATCAGTACCTTTGTCATTACCTCTTATGATCAACTCACATGATGTAGGCACTCTCGGTGGTGACGTGTCACATGGTGAAGGTGATGTAGCCCTCACAACAATTGATGTGGTTGTCATACTATGCCTAGTAGTTGAAGGAACAACCGTATCAACTCTTGAAATGTGCACCTTGCGCTCGTTCTCCTTGTGGGCAACACGTTGTTTTATTACCTGTTCAGCTTTGCAAGCAAGACAAAACAAACGATGCATAGAATAACACTTTTCATGAATTAGTATCTCCTAAATATCACGGTTTAATCCTCCCCAAAATCTATCCATAAAATCTTCTTCACTTTCTTCTAATGAGGAATGCAACAAGGTCGTTTGTAAATCGTCATAATATTTCATTACGGTGTCACTACCTTGTTTTAAATTTTCGAACTTTTTAATCATGTCACGAGTGTAATAAGTAGGAACGAATGTGTGTCTCATGGCAAGTTTTAAATCATCCCAAGTAATATGTATATAATCAGGGTGTAAACGACAATATTCACTCCACCAAACTGAAGCATAACCAGTGAATGAATCAATCGCGACCTTAACTTTTTTATGTTCAGCAAAATTATGAGAAGCAAATATATCATTTATTTCGAACTCCCATTCAAAATATAAAGCAGGTCTAAAACGGCCATTAAATGGTGGTATAGAAACATTAACCTGATCATGTGTATTGGAATGTCTTTGCACTTCTCGTGACGGTTGTGGTATTTGCTTAGGTGGTGGCACGTCTCCCACGATTGACGAAGCCCACAAACTGACAACTCTGGATCCTGTCATGATTAGTAGAAACAAGAAATAAAATCCAAGAATATTGTTCCTATGAACTACTGGGATGTGGTGGTAAGACGCTCACAGTAAAGCAAATATCAATGTCTTACAAATTCTTACCATGCAGCAGGTGGTGACCGGCAACCGATGGTGTCAATATCTCCGAAGATTGAGTAAAGCGATTACCAGGTGAACGTATGCATACACGGTGTAGAAATATATGGAGCTTGGAAGGCTTAATATATGGTAGCAAAAGATTAGCAATAATCAATTCAGAGATGCAATGTTGAATAAACGCTCAACGACGGTACTGTGCTGGTCCTAGGCTAGACCGTACTAGAGACGCGAGCCTAGAACACTAATGAAGTCACGGCGCAGGACAAATAGCAGCAACAGATGATAGGAATTAGCTCTGGACAACAAGATATAAGTGAAGATCACAATGGCAGTAAAGACAATGATGATAAATGACCGCCAAGCAGGATATACCAAAACTCTCTCTACAATTTTCCTATGAAAGATAATATGTCAAATTTCTGATATTTTTTTTCAAGAATGCTACTGACTCAAGCTTTCGTATGCAAAAAGAATCACTCAATTCCAAGTTCGTATGAGGAGTCAAATAATTCAGAAACGAACCTGAAAAATAATGACAAACTGTGTTCACGACCTTCGGAGGGCAAAAAGTCCTATTTAGAAGCCGATTTGGAGGTGACAATAATGAAAAAGCTTGATGAACTATTCAGATGCGGCTCGTCGATAGCTCGAATTTGAATACTCGTGGAGCCAAAACGGAGTTCGTATGAGGAAGATACGCCTGTTTTACTGAACACTGCGCAAAACAGATTTCAATCCGAATTCAGATACGAGATTGAGTCTAGATAGATCCGAAATTTGTGTTTTTTTTTCTCTTCTCTCTTTTTTTTTCACTGGCTTTTTTTTTGTCTTCTTTTTTTTTCTCTCTCTCTCACTTTTTTTTTCTTTTTTTTTCTCTCTCACTTTTTTTTTCTCACTTTTTTTTTTATCCAACAAAATCAGATAAGATGCAGATTGGATCAAGCATAGATGTGAACGACCTCAAGTATGATAATGACAATGACCGAAACAGGCGGTGGAAATTGATGGATGGTGGTGGGCAACAACGGAAGGGATGACGGCTGTGTGCTGGTGGTATATGGCAGCAGCGATGAAGATGGTGCGGCGGCGGCGTGACAATCTGTGGACAGAACTCGAAACTCTAAGGGACTAGATGCTAAGACCAGCAACTCGACACGACGATGCAACCGATAATTCAACTATGCAAGCACTGAAAAGAAAATTGCGAAGGCTCAGACTGGCTTAGACAAAGGATGAATAGATCTAACTTTTTTTTTGTATGGCTTTTTCTTGGGTAATAGGTAAGAAAAATAAATCTAATCTAGGGATAACGGGAAATTCTCACCGAGCAACCTGAAAACTGATACCACTTAATAGAGGCGAGGGTCCCGATCTTTCGATGAGATGATAACTATCGATTTGGTGGAGACGACTTTGACGATCCGACTACGAACGTGCACGACGTTGCGCCTTAGCAATCGCTAAACCAATCTCCAAGAGGTTATTGACCACGCCGGAGCACGATCAACCTGACCACGAAGGTCTATTCCTGCAAGCAATCGAAGAACAAGCAAGAATATGATAATGCAATCTGAATATTGCGAATATAGATGAAGTATTGATAATGGTGGGGTTCCGAAAGCGGTCTTGGTCTGGTCGTTGGACACAAACGAAGTACACGAAGTTGCAATGGCTAACTTTTAACTAAACAAAACCCAAAGGAAAAGCTACTAGATTGATCTACTTATATAGGAGCAAGGGGTGGCGGCCAAGGAGGTGGGAGGACGTCCCAAGGTAGCCTAAAACTAACCCTAGGTCGTACAAGGCCTATGGGCCCAAGTGGAGGTGATGCAACACCTTTGGACTTGTAGTTTGATTCGGATTCTGGTGCAACGTCATATTGTTTCATCAATATCTCCACTATACGGACGAATTTGAATGTGATTCCAATTGGTACGGAAAGCAGATAAAATCTACTTTTCAGCAAAAAAAGAATCACCCAATTCGGAGTCCGGATGAAAACGTTATTGCCGTTTTGGTACAGGTATGTCTGTGCAGTCCGAATCTGAGTCCAGCACATGAGAGACTTGGACTGTATCTTCTCTTGGCCAAAAAGTGACGTGAGAGAACTTGTTGAATAGCACCTGATTGTTTCCTTTGACATGAGAGGACCTCTTGAATAGCACCCAACCATTTCCTCTTCTTTTGTCATCACACGTGGTTCATACAAGTGTTCGTCCATCCTGCATTTAGGCATAAAATAAAAATAGGTGAAGTATTTTTGTTCCGGATAACATAAATAAATTATTGCATAACTCTTATAAGAAATCACCTCACAAATATGCATGTATGCAATATTTTTGGTCGTATCCAAGGTAGTCATGTCCTCATCAGTTACCGATGAGGCGCCAAGTCCCGGCCGGGTTATACCGCTGGGTATATCCCTAACATTAGCCCCTAGTTTAATTTGGATTTATCCATGTTAAACTTATCCTGAAAAATAAAAATAAGAACAAATTTGACAGGTTGTGCGCCGGGTCAAGGGTTCCTCTGAGCCGGCATATGTTCATCCTTAAGTCCTTGTCATTTCCTTCTGTGAAAATACCCGACCAAGTCAATTTTTTCCGGGTCGTGCAATTTTTGAGTTTATTCCATACCGTGACATTATCTCCGCCACCTTGATACGTGTCCATGATCTCATAACAAATCTTCTTAGCAGATATCTCAAACTTTTCAATGCGAAAAATCCAAGCGCTTTATTCAAGGAATCCCTTAGAAAAATATTGGGGAAAAATAATCCATTTGAGTCGGCTTCCAATGCTCAGGCCATGATTGTTACAGACGCCGGGTCACATAATTGGTCTTCCTAAGTTTTCCAGGCCAAGTCCTTATACCTTGTGATAAATTGGTGCTTGCTTCTATTAATACAGTTTCCGATCGTTGAGTCGGCTCTCCGGGCCTTTCTATGAATAGCTTGGAGGAGATAAACTTTGCAAATTTCTCCACTAAGAATATGATACCCGGTTTGCTCAAAACTAAGAACTTGAAGGTGTACGTCCCTTATATCCATATTACCTGTAGCCACCAAGTCTTAAGAGGGGAACATTGTGATAACTTAAGACTTGCTTTAAATATAAATATTGCAACCTTGGAGAAATCCGGGTTGTTCATCTGAGTCACCAGTCATAAACTAAATGTTTTGTGTTTCACATGTGTAGCCCCCAAGGGCCGGCTCATCAATATTTGATTGGCCGGGTCTTCAATTTGGTTCTTATGATCTGTTGAAACAACTGAATGCTGTAGCCCCCAAGTGTCAGGTTGTCTTGTCTGCAGCAACCTGGGACATGTAATTGTCTTATGCTCATGAAACTTCAGCCAGTGTGGCCCCCAAGTGCCGGGTCGATTGCCTGTGGCGACTCGGGACTTTGTAGATCTGATTATGCAAACTTGAGGAGCAATGTGTAGCCCTCAAGGGCCGGCTCATCTTCTTGAGATAATCGGGTCTTCTGATAATGTGATGATTCGAAAAGCAACTTGCATTAGCCCCCAAGTGCCATGTTGAGTGTTCATAGCTAAATGGGACTTGATGTTTTTATGCCAAAATTGACTAATGTAGCCCCCAAGTGCCGGGTCATTTGCCAATGGTGACTCGGGACTTCAGAAACTTGAACAATGTAGCCCCCAAGTACCGGGTCATTTACCTGCGGTGACTTGGGACTTCAGAAATTTTGATCTGAGTAGTGTAGCCCAACTGCCGGGTCGTTTGCCTGCAGCGACTCGGGACTTACATGTACTTCTCCTTTTGAAAAGAAAATTATCATATGATGTAGCCCCCAAGTGCCGGGTCCTATGGCTGAAGTGACTTGGGACTGTGTGAGAATAATATAACCCATCATAATTTGATATTCATCTGATTTGAATGAATCCTTGACCGTGGTTGTAACCGGTAATTTATCGAATATCTTGGAATGATGCCTTTGTCCTTGAAATGAAATCCCTGCTCGTGGCTGTGGTGCAACCCGGCAAATATATGTTTGAGAAATCCATAAGTGTTGTAGTTTACTACAGAGCACAAGTTGAAAGAATCCAAGAGTCGGTCAATTAGATGACTAGGCATTATATGTGATAGGACGGCTCTTCGAGAATAGTCATTTCTTCTGTGCTGGCTTGAAAAACCGCAATCATTTAATACTGGTTATGATGAATCATGATGAAGATCCAGCCATTTTGGCTATCAAAGATCTATTTGTTCCTGCAGAAGTTATGATGTAACCCGGTTTGATGACCGGCTTTTCACAACTTAAACTAATATAGATATGTATGTATGATGTATTGTGCAAGGATGCAATGCAGGATGATGTATGTGGATGATAACATAGTATAAAAATGTCAGTTTTCAAGGCATGACATAAAAACCGGCTTTTGAGGCTCGAGTCTTGCTTCAATGAAGCGGGTATGATAACCAATGGTTTATCCTAGCTCTCTGTATGTCGGCTATCACGTGACTCAAGCTGGTGTTTTAACCTTGATAAGTTCAGGGTCCAGATGGATTGACTTTTCAAGAGTACACGGGGTCACCTGATCGAAGTCGCATCGAGCAAACAGGCAGGTTTAACCATATATGTACTGGCTTGTAGCCGAGTCAAGAGGGTTGTGAAAAGCTAACTTATTGAGTCGCAAGCCCCCAAGTGACCTACGATCATGGAAAAGCTCAGCATAGGATATACAGGAGACAATTCTACTACTGCAAAACATCTGGGGTCCAGATAAGCCGGCTTTATTCCATTGATCATAATATGAGAATATGATGATCCAATAAGGCAGGATACCTATGTTTGAACAGCGCATCATGCAGCTAGTCCTCTTTAGAAACCTTTAATTTTTCGCTCATAAGGCAGGGCACCCATGTTTGAACTGCACATCGTGGCAGCTAGTCCTCTTGGGCGACTTTTACTTTTTCACCAATAAGGCTGCAGCCCCTGGGACCGGGTTATCTTCCCTGCAATGAACCGGGGTTCTTGAATTTTTCAACCCGGTCGAATCTGCCGAGTCATGTCTGTGTAGCCCCTAATTCTTAAGGCGACTCAAGGGGTTGACTTGAGAGTCTTCATACTTGCCTATTGCATAAGCCGTTGTAGAGTTGACAACTGAAAGATGATATTTATTGAGTCCAGAGGTCGGCGAGTTGATGATCTTCTCGGTGCTCATCATATGTCCTTGGCATAACAAAGCCATTTTTGTCCGAATTGAATTCACACGCCTCTGGACCCATTTGTTGCTATTATCTCTTGGTCCGGCTCTCATGGCTCCTCCAGAGCCCCCTTTTTCTTCTTTTGCCAATGGCTTTGAATTTTGCCAACTCAAATGATGGCCGGCTCAAATGGTAACTTCTCCAGGGATGGTTCCTCTGTGGCTCTGGCTTTCCTATTTTTTCAATGTGCTGAAGCAGACCGGGCCGCGGGGCAGCAAGCCAGTGCGTCTATCCCTTGGGCAACCTAGCGCAGTTGGAGGTTGAAAATATATATTTATTTTTTGCTTGGGTATTGTTGAAGTAGACCAGACCGCAAGGGCGGCGGCTCGCGCGCATCCGTTGGGCGGTTTGAGCGAGCAGGCGTGGCACCGGCGTGTCGATGTAGACTGGACCGTAGGGGCGGCGGCTCACGCGCATCCATTGGGCGGCTTGAGTAAGCAAGTGCGACACCGGCGTGTTGACGTAGACTGGACCGCAGGGGCGGCGCTCACATGTATCCATTGGGCATCTTGAGTGAGCAGGCACGGCACCAACGTCTTCATGTAGACCGGACCATGGGCACGGCGGCTCACGCGCGAACGTTGGGCGGCTCGTACGGGCAGGCACGACCCCGGCGAGTTGATGTAGATGCAGGGGTCGACCACGGTGTTTCGAGGCCAGCGCGGACGAGAGAGTCGACCGCGACGTTGTAAGCTGACGCAGATGGGAGAGTCAGCGGCAGCGTTGTAACCCGGCAAGAACGTGCGAGCCGGCAACGACGTAGTAAATCAGCGCAGGAATGCGAGTCGGCCGCGACATTGGGAGCCAGTGCGGATGCGCGAGGCGGCCACGACGTTGTAAGCCAGTGCGGATGCTTGAGTCGGCCGCGGCGTTGTAAGCGATGCGACCGCGTCGTTGTTAGCTAGTGCAGACGCGCGAGTCGTCCGTGGCGTTATTGAAGTAGACCAGACCACAGGGATGGTCTCTTGTGCGCGTGCCCGTTGAACAGTGCGGCACGGATGATGTTGACACGAGCTCTGTATTCGTGATATAACTCCACTTTCAAAATGAATAATTGTCCTGCGTATAAAAATACCATAGAGCAGAGTAGTTGTTCTCGAAGGAATTTAATATGTACGGATAAAAATAGACTGGACAGATTTTACCCGATGAATTTGGATGGATGATGCGCAGACTAGAAATTAATTGAGATATATAAGGGCCAGCAGCAGCGTGGATGTGCCTGTATTGTAGTCTTCATGGAGTATCACTAGTGCCTGTACTGAACAGATTTTACCCGATGAATTTGGACGGATGATGCGCAGACTAGAAATTAATTGAGATATATAAGGGCCAGCAGCAGCGTGGATGTGCCTGTATTGTAGTCTTCATGGAGTATCACTAGTGCCTGTACTGAACAGATTTTACCCGATGAATTTGGACGGATGATGCGCAGACTAGAAATTAATTGAGATATATAAGGGCCAGCAGCAGCGTGGATGTGCTTGTATTGTAGTCATCATGGAGTATCACTAGTACCTTTTCTTTTTTTGGATTCATCTCGCTTTGTGTGGAACTAGTACTCCCTTTGTTTTTCTTTTGTGTGTATCTCAATGTGGCCCTAAACTGGGATAAGATGGACGATTAGTACGAAAAGAATTCCACTCGTTGTGGCAAACTGTCTTCCTCGAAATTAGGAACATATAGACGAGATGGGTTGATGTGGCTGTCCTGGTCGCCCCCATGTCCGCCAGCTACTCTTCGTTATCCGTCGTCTCGCTGCCTTTTTGCTGTCACCGCCACCATAGTACTTCGTGCGCTTGTTGCCTCCGTCGCTGCTGTCGTCGAGCGTACACATCATGTAGGCGAGCGCGTGCAACGTCCCAGCCAGTGACTGCTCCATATGGACTAGCGAGTGGACTACACTTGCGAGAGCTTCGACGCCGCTGTGCGCCATGCTGTAGCCATTATCGCAAGCACATGCTTGCCGTCCTCGTGCACCATGCGGTCTCCATCGTCGTTCTGCACGTTCTCGTCATCCTCCGCGAGTGCCTGCAGGTGGCCATCGCCTGCCTCAACGCGGTCGTCGTTTGCGAGCGCATCGCCGACGCCTTGGTGTTCCTCCTCTTGGCTGGCGTTTGGACGGAGCCGTCGACCATGAGCGACATAGCCTTCCTCCTCTTCGGCCTCGCTGTCGACCAAGAGGGCACTGCCATGTCCATCGCCGCCTGCGCTCATAGATTACTCATCGTGTTCTATTGGTTGGATCTCTCCCCACCAGGACGGGTTGAATCCATCCATGGCCATGGGAACGAGCAACTTGGGAGAATGGAGGGGCCGATTTGGAGAAGGTAGGCGATTGCCCTTTTTTTGTGGCGCTGTTGATCGGGCCTCGAGGCTTGTATCTTCTCGTATAGCTCACTCTGAATCACAAAGCAGTAACTTTTTTCTCGAATACGCACGAGTGTGAGTATCATAGATTAAAGAACGAAAGGGGAAGAGCCCTCCACGGTCTTGTTACATTAGGGGTTACATGACATTACGCCTCCCTCCGCCTCAAAAACGTTCTACGGACTACTCCCTATGTGCCCACGCCAACGCCGCCCCAAAAAACGCCTCAAGATTCCCTCGGATCAAGCCCGCCTGCATCCACACCCTGCCCTCACTCGCGATCCGGTACAAAACCTGCTGCGGGCATGCCATCGCGCCGTCGAAGACAATAGCCTTCCTATGTTTCCATATTTCCCACATGGTGAGTAGGCATATGGTCCAGACCATCCTCGTGCTGCGCCCCTGCGCTCCTTGCCTAGCACACCATCCCTACAGTGTCTCTCCTGGCTGTGGCTCGCCATGCGGGATTCCTAGGGTGGAGAAGACCTTTGCCCAGACCTCCCTCGGTAGAGGACACTCGATGAGTAGATGGCCAATCGTCTTATCATGCTGGAGGCAAAAAGGACACGTATCCTGGTGCGGCAGCCCTCTTCATGCCAGTCTATCAGAAGTCCAACAACGGTTGATGATCGCGAGCCATGCGAAGAATCTGCACCTCAGTGGGGTCCGCGTGTTCCATGTGAATTCCGCGGTTGGCGAGACCTCACGTCCTGCCAATTTGGCTGCATAACCTGACTTAGCCGAAAACTTGTCGTTGCTCTCCCTGGACCAGAGGAAGCGGTCCTCACTCTCATCCAGTTGCACCGTAGCAGCCCTTGGCCAAACCTCAAAGTACTCCGCAAGTGTCTCCTCATCTAGTGTTGTCCCAATGTTTCCGGCCCATCCGTCCTCAGCGATAGCCTCATATACCGTTCTCGACCTCCTCGTTCTGGCTGGAATCTACTCATAGATCCTTGGTGCCAGCTCCTGCATCCGATAGCCATTAAGCCATCGATCCTCCCAAAACAGTGTGGTCCTCCCATCACCGACTACGGCTCGTGTCGCCGCTAGGAATAGCTGTCGGGATTCCCTTGGTACGGAGATCCCAAACTCCGACCAAGGCTTCTCATGATCAGCCCTGCTCAACCACAGCCACTTGGCCCGGAGGGCCACATTCATCCACCGCAAGTCCAAAATGCCTAGGCCTCTGGCCCACCTAGGAGTACACACTCTCTCCCAGGACACCGCGCACGCGCCTCCTGCCGCCTCCACCTTGCCGGCCCAAAAGAACCCGCGGCAAATCTTGTTTAGGGCAGCCAGGGTCTTCGGGGGAAGATCAAGCGCCAACATTGAGTGTATCGGGATTCCCGAGAGGACGGATTGTACCAGTATTAGGCGACTACTCTTGGGTATGGTTGCCGCTTTCCAATGCGGTAGACGCGCTGCAAGCTGATCCACGAGGCTTTGACATTGCGTTGTCGTGAGCTTCCTTATGGAACGGGGGATGCCGAGGTACTTGCTTGGGAACATGGCGCTCGGACATCCGAGGGCGGCGCACACCAGGCCTAGATCCTCCTGGGAGCACCGGATGGGCAGGGCCACGCTCTTAGTCATATTGACACGGAGGCCGGAAGCCTCACCAAAGACGCGAAGGATGGCATCGCAAGCAGCTAGATCCCTCTTGCGCGTGCCAGGGGCATGAGTATGTGAGAGGCCGTGGCCTTGCAAAACAGCATGTGGAGGGGTTCCATGCATAGGATGAACAGCATTGGGGATATCGGGCTCCCTTGGCGCAGGCCACAACAGTTGAAGATGGCTTCTCCCGACCTTCCATTGACCGCGATCCTAGTTGAAGATGTTGATAGAATCCCACACATCCATGACATCCACTTTGCGCCAAATCCCAATTGTTTCAGGACCTCAAGGAGGAAAGGCCACTGGATGGTGTCGAAAGCCTTTGATATGTCCAGCTTCAACAGTACCGCGGGATCGCGCAGCGCATGGAGGCGGCGCGCCGTGCACTGCACGAGCATGAAATTGTCGTGTAGAGATCTCCCGCTCACAAACGCTCTCTGGTGATTGCCCACAAGATGCGGCAGCTCCGCAGCCAACCTTAGTGCCAATACCTTCTCAAAGATCTTGATCGCGCCATGAATGAGGCTCACCGGCCTATAGTCCTTGAGATCCATTGCCCCAACCTTTTTGGGCAGCAGGGAGACTATCGCTTTGTTCACCGCAGCCATTCCGCGCATATCTCCGCGGAAGAAGTGCTCCATTGCCCGCATAAGATCGCCCTTGATGATGTGCCAGCATGAAGAATAGAAATGCCCCGTGAACCCATCTGGCCCCGGTGCCTTGTCGGGCGGCATGCCTTTCACAATCTTCTCAACCTCCTCGCTTGAGAAATGGGCCTCAAGATGTGAGAGATCCCGCGTTGGCAGGCCTAGGGCCCCCAAGTTCAGCCCAAAAGCCCACTCTAGGGCCGTCCCAAGCAACGCGGTGTAATAGCTGTCCACCGCGGTAGATATGACATCCTGGCCAGTAAGCACCTGCCCATCAGATTGCAGGGATAAGATGGCATTCTTGCGCTGCCGATGACACGCCTGACGATGGAAATAGGCAGTGTTCGCCTCACCCTCCTTTAGCTGCAGCATCCTCGATCTCTGGCGAGCAATCGTGCGCTGAAGGGATGCAAGTCCAAGAAGCTTCTGCTTCAAGACCTTACGTAGTCCGTGCTCCCCCACCGAGACCTCCCTACTGTCCATGGCTTGGTCTAGCCTCGCAATAACCTCGAGAGCGATCAGAGTTTGCAACTTCACGTTGCCGATCCACCGGTCACTCCATCTCTTCAATGCCTTGGCGGTGGCCCGCAGCTTATTATCCAGGGCGATGAACGCATTGCCCGTTGCAGGCACCGAGCGCCAGGCCTCCTCCACGGTCTGGAAGAACCCCTCAGCCTTAGGCTAAAAAGCCTCGGAACGGAAGCACTTGCCAACCACAAAGTCCGCGTTCAAGTCCAACAAGAGGGGGAAATGGTCCGAAACTGCCGATCCCAGGGAAGTGAGGAGGCATGCTGGGTGCAGGTCCTCCCAGCAGCTGGACGCGAAGACATGGTCAATCTTCTCTAGTGTGGGCCTCTGCCGCTCATTCGACCATGTGAATCGCCTCCTGTTCTGGTAGAGCTTCCTAAGCTCTAGCCGATTTAGCTTTGCTCGAAACCGAGCCATCATCCTATGATTCACCGCATCATTGCTCTTGCCCTCAGGGTTGACCAAGAGATTAAAATCGCCAGCAACCGTCCAAGGGCCCGCGTGCAATTCTCTAACGTCGAGCAGCTCCTGCATGAACTCCACCTTTTCGTCGCTGCTCTGCGGCCCGTAAACTCCGGTGAGCCACCATTCGGCCCCATCGGCCGCCTTCACTAGGGCCGTGAGTGTGTTTGTTGTCCGATGGGGGTTGGACACCGCCACCACCGTGGCGTCCCATGCGATCAGGATCCCCCCACGTGTGCCCATGGCCGGTAGGTAGAAGAAATTCTCAAGTCGATTGCCCAGGCAATGCCTAAAAATTTCAGGGGATACAACTTCCAATTTCGTCTCCTGGAAGCAAACTATGGACGGGCTAACACTTGCCACCACCTGGAGAATAGCATTCCGCCTCGCCGGGGAGTTTAGCCCCCTGACGTTCCACACCAACACCTTGTAAGCTTGTGCATTCATTGAGAAGGCCCGCTAACCACCAACAGCGTGCTTAACGCGTCGCCACCACGTCCTCCCCGTCATCCTGGACGGGCAGAATGGATGCGTCCCAGCCATACAGGGCAAGGATCGCGGCAATCTATACCTCTGTCAACGGCCTGGAGAACAGCTCCTCGTACATGAGTAAGGCCTCATCTGTGATCTCCTCGCACTCGTTGGCTAAACACAACCTTCGAATTAGCGCCTTCTGTTGCTTAGAAGCGGCAGATCCCTTGCCCACGCCCCTGGCAAGGCGCACACTTCTTCGTGGGATCGAAACCGGCGGCCGCTTCTTCCTTGGCCTCCTGGTGGGTGGGTGCGGTACACGGCTCCGCGGCCGCCCGAGGGCAGGGGTGAGATCTCGGCACACCTCTTCACAGAACTAGGACACCCGTGCACATGGAGGCGAGGCATGCACCCCGGATGGCACGAGTTCCTGGCCAGATGCCAGTGGCAAGGAAGGAATGGGCCCAATGACCGCACCCACGGGCCTGGGCGCGTCCTGCAGCGTCTCTCCAGAGATGCTCACAACACACGTATCCCCCATCTGCATGCATGCATGCACCGGCTCCACCCCACCTCCTGCCAAAGAGCCATAGCTGGAAAAGCTGCAAAAGCTATCTGTGTCGTTGTCCTTGAATCGGTCCTCGGGCGCCAGGCACGTGGGGTCCTCCGAGCGGGCATGCAGGGTCAGATCCCAAGAACCAATGAGGATGCGGGTCTGCGGCTCCGAGCTCACCCTGCCTCCCAGCCTCGGTTCAGGAGCCCCGTCCTCCCCCTCTGTCGCTTCCACCAATTGGACAGCAGCACCACTTTCCTGCGGCTGGTTGATCGAGACAAAGGAGCCATCGTCTTCTGGTGCCTGATCTCTGGCTGTCGCCTGGCCCACCACCTGTCTGGAAGCACAAGATGATGCTGCGGGTGTCTGCACCTCCCGACCACTTTGCAAAGCAGGTTCCTCGCCATTGGCCACGCGTCGTGGCCTCGTTTGACTGCAGATGCTTTGTGCAGTCGCCGCCAGTCCTGCCATTTGACATGGCCCCACCTGGTCCACTTGCTCGATCGTACGGTCCACAGCCGTCGTTTGAATTCCTTGCTGCCTGGCCGGCGATGCTGAGCCGGCCGACGAACGCACCGGGGACGCCAATGTATGGCCGGACTCCGGAGCAGCTCCAGCACCCAAGCGCCTCCTGCCCCTGGTCCGTGAGCGGCCTCGCCTCCCATGGTGATCCACATCACCCTCCGAGTCCGTGCCATCAGACGGCGGCGGCAGCGGCGGAGAGCCCCGTGGCGCAAGCCTTGGAGTAACCGGCGGCGTCTCCTGGAAGATCTCGACGGGATACCAGAGGGACTCCACCGCGTCGTCCTCCACCCGAACTGACCGCCGGTCCGGCTCTTCCACCACAAGAATGCGCAGCCAGCACCCGCCTCGGGAGCTAATTTCCCATCGATCCGGTGCACTCTTGAGCAATTTCCTGATGGTCAAATGGCTGCCTTCCTTTGGCTGTTTGTACGTGCATCAGCAATGGTGTTTGTTCTGCTAGAATTAATACTAATCTAAGCCAACATGCCTCTAAATTATGTGTGCATACAGCTACGTGTTGCACTCTCTCCAAACACTAGTACCCACGGTGACAGGCTTTTGTCTTCACCGGAGCCAAAATAAATAATCAGGCTTGTGCCCCCCGATGGGATCTTTTCTAGGCCAGAGACCCACTTTGGTTGGTGACGTGGTAGCCACCGCAGTCTTTCGCCTCATGCTCGTGGTTGTTTCCATGCTTTACTTTGCCCAGAACGATCTCCTGGGACTCCATATGGAGCACTCCAATTTTGATTCGATTGTGCTTTTCCCCTAATCCGAATATGAGCATGCATACTAGCCTTATCGTAGTAAAGGAGACCTAATCGTTTTAGCGCCAGGCGTGGCATATACCGCCGCCAGAAATTCCTGCTGAGGTTGATCTTGAGATGGATGATGATCATGTCTGGGCTGCTTGCGTTCGACCTTGTTTGACGCCAGTGCTTCGCTAGGGGCTCGGGCGCCGCCAGCCGTACTGACCACTGGCCATTAACACGTCCGTGTGTCTGTTTCTTGTAAGCGGGGCTTCTGCTTCACGCCTTGCCGTCATTGAAATTATTTTTTGACTTTGATCTTTGATTTATGCTGTCGCTCAAACTTATTCAATCTCAATTGATGATCTTGGAATTGATATAGATCCTTCAATGCCGACTCTTCTTCATCCGACCGATCGCGAGCTTCTTGATTCCTGAGAGAGCTCCCTCCAAGAACAGAACACCATCGTGCACTGGGCCCCACGGTGGGCGCCAACTGTTGTGGTTTTGTCACGGCAGATGTCCTCGTGAGAGAACTTAGGTGCGAGGCCATCGCAACTAGGTGGCGGCTTGAGAGGGGTTTGATCAGAATCGAGAGACGTGAGTTTTACGCAGGTTTGGCCCCTCCGATGGAGGTAAAAGCCTACGTCCGGCTTTGTGTGTATTGATGATGATGATGACGATCTCGATTACAAGGGTGCTCTTTCACTACCTCTAGTCTCGAGGGTTTCTAATCTGTCTATCTCTAAAGACTTTTTGTCTGATCTAACTTGTCCCTCTTGGGGTGCCTTGCTCCTCCTTATATAAGTTGAAGGGGCGGGCTTACATATAGAGTCCTACTAGGACTAGGACTAGTCTCTCTTGAATCCTAATCCGGGTCTTGCGTCCCTTGTGAGGGAATCTTTCCTCTTCTTGGGCCTTCTCTGTGAGCCGGGCGCGCGGGCCTCTCCTTGAGCCGGCCCTCTCACGAGCCGCCTTCTGGTCTTTGGGCCTTGCCGCTTGTCCGACCCACTGACTGGATCACCAATGAACCACCAAGTCCGGGTGGGTTACCGATGAGGCGCCAAGTCCCGGACGGGTCATACTTCAGGCCGAGTTATACCGCGGGGTATATCCCTGACACCATGGATTGTGAAAGAATGGTGGAAAATGGAATAAACTTTATTTTCTATTTGGGAACCGCCTATGATATATCTAGCATGGAAAGTATTGAGTACTACTCGGTCGTTTTCGTTGACAGGAAAAGCATGCTTCTCAAAAAAAATTATCTCTCAATTTAAGATTTGAGCTCTGGCACCTCTACAAATCCGTACTTCCCTCTGCGAAGGGCCTATCTATTTACTTTATGCATTTTTTACTTTTATTTGAGTCTCCATCTTCTCTTATAAAGCACCAACTAGGGGGCACTATGATCATACCTGTGCATTGGGTGTAGCTAATATTCGAGTGTGTTTCGTGAATGGATCAAAGATTGAGGATGATGGGCTAGGGATAACTTTCTTTAGTGTTGATATTTTGAAAGACATGGTTGCTTGTTGGTATGCTTGAGTATTAAAGTCTTCATGTCAAAACTAGACTATTGCTTTGAACCATCTAAAAGTCCAAATGTCCATGCTACAAAAGAAAAGAATATGTGCTGAACGTGTTAGGCAGCATTCCACATCAAAAATTCTGTTTTTATCATTTACCTACTCAAGGACGAGCAGGAATTAAGCTTGGGGATGCTGATACGTCTCCAACGTATCTATAATTTTTTATTGTTCCATGCTGTTATATTATCATTCTTGGATGTTTTATAATCATTTTATAGCAACTTTATATCATTTTTTGGGACTAACCTATTGACATAGTACCCAGTGCTAGTTGCAGTTTTTTGCTTGTTTTTTACTTCGCAGAATATCAGTATCAAATGGAGTCCAATTTCCACAAAACTTTTTGGAGATTTTTTTGGACCAGAAGAAAACTTGGGGCCAAGGAAGCACCTGGGGGAGACTCGTGGGCCCCACGATACACCAGGGCGCGCTAGAGGCCCCTGGCGTGCCCTGATGTATCGTGGGGCCCACAGATGTCTTTTCCACCGCCTCTCAGCTCTATAAATCCTCAGAAATTCCAGAAACCCTAGGGGAGTCGACGAAACACAATTGCAGCCGCCGCAAGTTCTAGAACCATGAGATCCAATCTAACACCATCACGGAGGGGTTCATTATCCTCATGGGTGCCTATCCGATGGTGCGTGATTAGTCCACCATAGACCTATGTGTCCGTAACAGTAGCTAGATGGCTTTCTCTCTCTCTCTTTTGATTCTCAATACAATGGTCTCTTGGAGATCTATTTGATGTAATGACTTTTTGCGGTGTGTTTGTTGGCATCTGATGAAATTTGAGTTCATGATCAGTTTCTATCCATGAATAGTATTTGAGTCTTCTTTGATCACTTATATGCATGATTATTTATAGCCTCATATTTCTTCTTCGAATCATTGGTTTAGCTAGGCCAACTAGATCGATTTTTCTTGCCATGGGAAGTGGTGCTTTGTGATGGGTTCGATCTTTAGGTGTCCTCTCCCAGTGACAGAAGGGGCAGCGAGGCACGCATGTCGTTGCTATTAAGGATAACAAGATGAGGTCTATTCCTACATAAATAGATCTTGTCTTCATCATGTCATCGTTCTTATTGCTTTACTCCGTTTCTCCATGAACTTAATACACTAGATGCATGCTGGATAGCGGTCGATGCGTGGAGTAATAGTAGTAGATGCAGAATCATTTCGGTCTACTAATCTTGGACGTGATGCCTATATATTGATCATTGCCTTGGATATCGTCATGATTATTTCATCTTCTATCAATTGCCCAATAGTAATTTGTTTACCCATCGTGTGCTATTTTCTTGAGAGCAACCACTAGTGAAATCTACGGCTCCCGGGTCTATTCTTTTAATATATTGCTTTTCGATCTATCTTTTACCGCATTTGTTTTCAGATCTGTTATTCCACAAAAACCAAAAATACCTTGCTGCACTTTTGATTTGCATCTTTTATTTTTTGTGTTCTTGTGCGATCTATTTACCCGATCTAATACAAACCTATCTATCTTTTTACCGTGGACAAATTGACAACCTCTCTTATGCGTCGGGTTGCAAGTATTTGTTCTTTGTGTGCAGGTACCGCTTACATAGTGTTGCTTGGTCCTCCTACTGGATCGATAACCTTGGTTTCATAACTGAGGGAAATACTTACCGTAGCTGTGATGCATCATCCATTCCTCTTTGGGGAAATACCGACGCAGTCTCAAGCCATGCCAGGGCTCCTGTCGGTGTACTAAAGAACGCGTCCGTTACCACCCTAACTTGTGTGCAGATAGTTGCAGCCACCCGACGGCAAGGCTTGCCGGAGGATAACTATATTCAAGATGCAAGCGCAAAATACCAAGCGCCAGGCGACTGGCGAGCCACCTTGTCCGCAAAGAAGACGAGGGAAACTCCGTGCCGGCAGGATTCCACTACCGGGCCACCGCTCCACCTCATCGACCAGCTAGTCTCTTGTGAAGGAGGTGTCGAGCGGGCAGGTAGTTAGGTGATGCCTGTCAGGGCACGTGTCAGAACTGGCCAGATAATCAACCTTTATTGACACCCATCCCAGTGGTGTGGTGAAGGAATAAGAAGTAGCTGGGCGAAGGACACAGAAGGAGAGACAGTTCTTGTTGGAAGACGCCCCCAGCGTGACACCTCACGACGCATTTAATGCGTTTGTCCTAAGCCATCAAAGTTAGCCATTTTACACTGTATGCACTACCTGTATACTATATGACTACTTCTCCACCGTCGTATCCCCTAAACCTATAAAACGAGGGTCATGTGTTGGTGTCAAAACCAGCAGACCTCGGGTAAGGGGGGTCGAGCTGTAAGATCGGATCGATGGCTTACAAGAGCAAGGGACACATAGCTTTTACCTAGGTTTGTGCCCTCCTCAAGGATCTAAAACCCTACCCAAGGTATGTCGGTTTTGACACTAACATTGGTGCTTTTATTGAGAGCCCGGTGTGTGATTGCAAAGGATCGATGGTTCGTCTACATATTGAAAGCAGTTTTCTCTGGATAGCGGATTCGTGTTTGCCGTCCTCGTCTACTCGAGCATAGCTTTGATGATTGATTCAGTGAAATTGTATGGAATTGAGTCTACAATAACCCTGTAAAATTTCGTCGTGTTCCATGGAGGAATCTCCGGCAATCTCCGTTATACTGGAGCATCTCGAGGACGGGAACCGGGTTTAGTTTGGGGCGAGGAGTCCAGAAGTTTGCTTAGACATCCTTTGGAATATCCAACCGTTCATCGGCTGTGGAATTCGTATATCGATCACCCCTCAAAATGTCAGCTCGAGCGAACGTTCAAACTCCGGGAAACATCGACGAGTGCATCAATTTTTGGATATGTTTTCTGCGCGAAAACAAAACCGACGTGAGTTTGTCTTTTTAAAGAAAAAGTTTAGCGGATGTCTTTTTTGAGGAAATCTCTTTCTAGGGTATCGTGTGTTGTTCGCAAACACATTCCTACCAATTTTGCGTCTATTTCAACGCAACCTTCACCAACGTGCTGGTGTCACACCAGTACAACTACGTTGCTTCAAGGATGCTACCTGCGCCAACATCAACTGCACTGTTGCATCATCAAGCCAACAACAAACACCTCGAATCATCACCTCGGCGAGCCAACTAAGGGTTCAACATCGTGAAGGACAATTAATTGTCAAGACCGCATCATCTCCCCATGGATTGCATAGATCTGGCATGCAGGCGTCGCAACGCAGTCACTTCATCAAGCCAGCATTGACGACGTCACAAATTCCCACATGCGTAAGCATCGCCGCGCCGTCGCTTCTTCAAGCCGAAGTCCACCATGCCGACCTTCTTTGATACAGCATGGGGGCTCTAGCATCACCTTATCCACCTGCTCCGTTACCTCATCTAGGCCGGGGGCTTCGTCATCTCTTCATCAACTTACTCCGGGGACTTCGGTGTCCCCAGCCGACCAGCTACATTATGTTGGTTTGACCGGGGGCTTCGCCTCGCCACATCATCTATGTTGTGTTGGCACTTCGTAAAGCGGAGCTCCTCACTTGGTCACCACGGGACGGGCTTTGGGGCTGGGACCTCGGTTAAGCAGAGGACTATGCACCATGTCGGATGTGACAAAGTTCTATGGGCGTCCTCGTTCCACCGCAAGCCCGGACCGCTTGATCAAAACTGGAAGCATTAAACAGCTAAGTCGCTTTCATTCTCAATTTTTTAAAATGTTTAATTTTTGTTCTGTTCGACCAAGCATTATATTTGTGTTAAAGAAAAAATTGTTTGTCAAAAACGGTGTGCTCAAAAGCGTTGTTTGTCAAAAAAACCTTCCTTTACCCAAGTTAAATGGGGGCTCTTAAATTTGTATGTGTTGTTTTATAATAAATTTGCTTTCTTCTTGGTCGTTGCAAAGTATTTCTCTACTACTCCTTATTCCAACCTGAGTGTGTGGTCAATATCCGGATAGCCTGGTTTTCTCTCTAAAGCTCGAGTTTAGTTCACTAAACTGGCCTGGGAAGCACTCCGCCTTTGGGGTAGGAGGTTGAAGCCGAAGGCTCACCCGCTTGAAGTCTGGAGATCGGATGTATCGTGTTAGCACGACACAAGCACAAACTAATTTTAAGACCAATTTTTGGGTTGGCACCAAGAAACTTGATTTAGTTCAAACCGAGGTCTTCCGAGCACAAACTAGTTTTTACTAAAGTTTTTTGTTTTCCGAGCTTATGACACTTTTAACCTATTTGTATATTTTTCTTTCACGAGGTGGGAGATCCCCTCGACCAAGGTGTCATGCGTAATAATTTAGCCTGGGAAATCTTTTCCGACCCGCAGCTCGGTATCTTTCCAGCCGACCCACACCTCAGCACTAGCAAAACACACACGACATCTGGACTAGTTCCCGAGGAGATACGATCCTAGGGTCGGCCATGTTGCCCAACCCAAGTCTTTGGGGCTACTGCATTGATGATTCAATGTAGAAAATTTAAGTGCAAAAAAGTTTCCAAGGAGATTACAATCCTCAGGTTGGTCGGCCATACCCAACCTAAGTCTCGGGGGCTGCTACACACCGCGTTTCTATCCTGGACTATGCTGTCGAGCAAGGACTTGATCTTCAGGGCGAACTCACAAATCGACCTGAGTCTCAAGGGCTACTAGGATTAGTGTTTTTGTTTTATGCTTCAGGTGCATCCCGGATTTTAGGCCGACATGCACCTTGAGGTGTACTGGCAATACATGTCAGCAGAGAATAAATTGGACCAATCAGAAACATTCTGTAAAGAATCAGGCCAAGGCTGAGGTGGTGCACCACCATGGAAGCAGTCCGACGTAAAGCTTGGATCTAAGTGGCTAGCTTCGTAGAGGGCTTTTCCGGCATTAAGCTCAGCTGAACTCCTTCAAGTATTTCAAGAATGAGGTAATTTATGACACTTCGAATGTAGATCAGTGTTGGATCTCGCCTACAAAAACATACCTTATATGCATTCCGGTGTTGGATCTCGGTCACAGGAGGACACTGTCGCATGGGAAAAACCTCGAACTCAAGGTGCGGAGTAAAAAATAACAAGGCACTGATATAGGCCAGGAACATAAAGGGGCTCCTCAGATACACGACATGTGAAATCTCCAGATTCAACTCCGTGATCCTCAAGATTGAAGATGGGAAGATTTGTTGAACCAGCTTTTAAGACCGGCGGTCAAAGATGAAGAACAGTTCAGAAGAACCGAGGAGCGTCCCCAACTTGAAGACCGGTTTAGGGGGCTACTAACGGTGTTTTGGACTAGGGGGTACTCACCATGTCGTCTCCCAGCCAGGTGGGTCGGGCCGAGGACCCCCATGGCGGTTCAGTAACGGGCCATGTTGGGAAGCCCATGGCATATACGAGGAAGATTCCACAAGACTTGGTGATCAACACAAGGACTCCTCTGCACCGATGTAACCGACTAGGACTCCTGTTATCCTAGGCCAGGGGATAAGTTGACATTTGTCATCATCACCCCTAGGGTTTAGACCACAACTTATGATCTCGAGGTAGATCAACTCTGTACTTTGTTACACCTATAATACAACAAGAGCAGGACGTAGGGTTTTACCTCCTTCAAGTGTGCCCGGACCTAGGTAAAAGCTTCGCGTCCTTCGTCTCTTGTAACCCATCGTGTCGATCTCACAACTTGGCCCCCCCTACCCGAGGTCTGTCAGTTTTGACACCGGCACCATGGCAATCTTTACAAAGGTCAACTCTTTGCCCATTTGCATGTAGTAGCGGCACTTCCGAGCACTCTTGGTGGCATGCTGTGCTCCTTGTAACTAGGGTATAAACACAATCAATCCACCAAAGTAGGATAGGGTTTTACACCTCACGGTGGCCGAACCTTGGTAAATCTGCTTGTGTGACTGCTGCTTCCGCTCTTTGTGCACATTGATCCCCATAGCCGAAGCACAAAAGGGACCTTGTCGGTCCCATAGAGTGTCGTACCTCGACACCCGCCCCTTCAAACAACATGTTGTTAATTTGGTACTAGGCGAGGAGACTTTGTAGTAGGAGGCTATTGATCCCATCCCTCCTCAGTTTTGGGCCCCCCTTCTTCTTGTGTGCAACCGCTACTGCTTTCCTCTTGTTAGCTGACACACTTCTGGTTTGAGGTCTGGATACATGAACTGTTTGCTGCTGAGCAGCCGGTGAAGCTATGATCGACGCCTGAGCAGATGGTGCTGCTGAGACAAAATGCTGAGCTGTAGTAGCAGAGGCGACGGAGTGCTGACCAGCCGTTCAATCTACGTCGGCTTCTGCACAGGTGGTGCCAACGCATTCGTGTGTTGAGGCGGCTGTGACAACGCATTGGTTTGCCGAGCAGGCAGTGCCAATAGATCGGTATACTTATTAGGTGGCTGCAAACTGCTGGACTAGTGAGCAGGTGGTTCCGGACTTTTGGACTGCTTATCAGGTGGTTCCACTGGGTTTGTCTACTAAGCATGATATGCCAATGTGTCAACCCTTGTGATCTATTGGCCGGCATCTGAACCGATGGTGTGTCTCCAGCAGTTGCAGTCCTTGCTACACGCTGCTCAGGAGAGGACGATGACCTGGCCTGTACAGCAGGAAGTCGGGCTGGCTGATCACAGGTTGATGCCTCATCCATCGGATTACGAATATTATGTTCCTCAGGGGAACCATGCAAGATCTGTTGTGGCGAGAAGAGAATCATCGGTTCAAGGGCGCCATTGGTTGATTTGAGGGGGGGGGGGGGGCTGGAGGGATCTCATCCAGTAAATCTGTTTATTTCCGTGGGCATTGGATATGATTTATTAGTGTTTCTCCCAAGGTCATCTGCTCATCATAGTTCCCTAGGACATTCTTCGGGGTGAATTCCTTGAATCCAAGCTTTACTTCAATCACAAAGCACTTCACACAACCCGACTTCAATGTCACATTGTCCAAAAAGAGTCCCACATCCGATCTAGGGGGTAAACCCAGGCTGTTTCAAATTTTAACGTACCTTCATAATGTTGAGAGTCCAGATGCAGTCTCTGTGTCGCTGGGTCAGCTGATGCACAACTACTCTTGTGAGGTGTTGCTTTGAAATAAGTGCCATCCTCCATGCCCACGTCCCCTTGTGTCTCATGGCTATCTCTCAACGTTAGTGTCTTCTGCTGCATAAATGACTCCTCAATATCCTTTCGAATTCCATGATACATGTCCCTCTTTAACCTTGCATACAAATCATTCTGCTTCAGTTCACTCCTAGCTTTTTACATGCAGATCCTCTCTTCTTTGCTTAGTGATAAAGCCCTCTTTTGCGGGACATTGACCCCAATACCCCTTGCATAGCGAGGGAGGGGGTCTATTGTTTTTAGAGCCTCGGACAGAATGTCACATGGCCCCGAGTTCCTGTAGAACCTTCTAGGGTTTTCGGAAGCATCTACCATGTCATTATACAGTGCTTCATCTAAGGAGTTTTCTAAGTAATAAGTATCGTCGTCATGCCTCCTTGCATGTGCCCACAAAGTAGTCTATAGCGTGACTGCTCTTAATTTCACTAAAGGCCGGTTTGCCACCCGCAACTCCTACTTCTTTGTCCTCTTGATACCATATCAGTTTCATGCCGTAGTATTCTACCACATCCATACGGTGGGGATGTGTGTTCTTCTTCTGAAGATCCGATTGCATGGCACTCTTCTCAATAAACTCCTTACTGGCCCTGGCACTTTTGAATTAAGCCGAGTCTTCCTTTGTAATTTGGGGGTATGAGGGGATTGGGTCCTTGCCTTGACGCAAGTATTTCTGGTACAACACATGCTTCCAGTTTCTCCAAGCATGCATGACCTTCTTTAGTGCAGCGTGTTGCACCTACTCTCTCCACTCCTAGTGAACGTTGAAGTGCTCCATGATCTCCCGGACTATCTTGGGTCGTGTTTCTGTGTTAGCCTTCCGAAACCCCGGTAGATTAATGTTGAGCCTTGCCCTGCCACAAATACACACACACTCCTGAACCTCGTGCATGCTTTATCTTGTTTACTTGGAGCCCATGACTTCAAATCGATGTCGGCTACTTCATATACACCTTTAGCCTGGTGTGTGGGCTTTGTCGGAGCGATCTTCTGTGTCTTGACCAGAAGGGTGATTGCGGCAGCTCTATCACGTTCCTCATTTCTTGATCCAAGATCATCTGCTGCAGACCTGTTGGTTTTGATCTCAGATGAAGATACATCGGGAGAAGTATGACTGTTGTCGCTGCTACTCGGCATCTACAGAGAAGAAATGGAAAATTTAGAAAAGTGGGGTAAGCATAAATTAAAGCTAACAACTTTGAAGTGAGCTATCTAAACATTCCATGTAATAGTTTGGAAAATGTACGGCTAATTTGTTCATTTTGTGTGACTCATGCGCACATGATCTGTAACTCGACAATAACTAATTGTAACAAATACAACTTATATGGTTAAAAAGGTAGATAATGAACATATATACGCTCTCCATTATTTTATAACCAATTTGGGAACAAACCAAACCAATAGGAAAAAGGGATCCCGAGGAAATAGGCCTCACAACGACGGAGGGCAGTAACTCACAATTTTTTGTGCAACCCGACAGGAAAGATGAGGGTACATGATCAATATGCTCGAGGGCTCCTGGCAAGCAAATGAAGTAGGCGAGGCACGGGCAGCCGCGTGTTCAGAGCGAGTACACAGCCGGGTTGAGCACGACAGCGCCGAAAATGGTTCTAGTGTTGATCCAGGGGATGGAAGGGAGAAGGTGATGGAGTTTGGGTAGAATATGCAGACTGTTGAGTGAAACGGGGGTGGGCGCCGAGGGTGGGGGGCATGTTGGCGGCTTCGATGAAAAGAGCATCGGTTGCCCTGCGGCAAGGCCAATCCAAGTGGTTGCATCTAGTAACTCGTGTGCGCAAGGAGCATAAATTTGTTTCAAATGAAGACATGCCAATTTTTAAATGAAGACATGACCTCATCGTTTCGCCTCGAAGTTTTTTCCATGGTACGCAATGATCATTATACCCTAGTATTGATTTTTTTTCGCATTTCATGTATCGTTTGATATTTTTCATCCATTTTTGCATTACCGGGTCTTTGGTGCATATAAATCAAATCCCAACTTCAACGACATTTAGGTGTTGGTAAAGAAGGACTTAAAAATAATTTGTGTGTCACTTTGCGTGTTTTCATTCATTTTACAAGGGGAAGAATTTTCAAACATTTTGGTTGTGAGATGCGTCCACCGACGTAGGACTCGTTGGTATTTTAATTATAGGGAACACAAATGTATTCCAAAAATTACAAAAATCGGTGTGTCATCGTGGCATGATCTCTAGACCACGTGGAAAAAATTTGGTAAATTTTGGCACAAGTTACGATGAGCACTCCTTGGATACCATAGCATCTCACTAGAAGGATCGTAGTTCCAAAAGGAGACATGGCAAATTGAACTCCAATCGACGGTGTCTTCACTGCCTCTCCTCCAATTTTTTCCCATGGGAGGCAATCATCATTATATGCTAGGTTTGATTTTCTGGCGCATTTCAGGGCTCCTTTGCTATAATTAAGCCATTTTTAACATTTACCTGGCATTTAGTGCATATGAATCAAACCCCAACTACAACTACATATGTTGATGAGAGGGATAAGGGTTGTCGTTCTATCTGGGTGCATCCTATGATGCAGACTTATGATTTGTGGACCTTGGGTTTTGGCAAATAAGAATGCATGACTCATGTTGCACGCATTAGTGGTCATCACCTACGGTTTGGGAGGAACAAGGCTATAATGAACGAAACGTGTGCTAGTGGTTTATGCATGAACATCATATTTTCATTTGAAATGAAGACGTGACTTCATCGTTTCTCCTAAAAAAATCCTCGATACACGATCACCTTTTTTACGCTTGTATTGATCTCCTGTCGTGTTTTAGGTCTCATTTGCGATTTTTAAACCATTTTTTGCATTTACAGAGCATTTGGTGCATATAAATCAAATTCCAACTTCAAGTACATGCGGTTGTTGTCAAGTTATGTCCAAAAAATTATTTGTGTGTCGCATTGTGCATTTTCAGTTATTATCCAGGGAATGTGAAGAATTTTCAAACATTTCGGTTGCGAGATGCGTCCACCAACATAGGGCTTGTGATGTAGATGGAGTGCGAAAATCACGAAAATGGGTGTGTCACCGTGGCATGATGTGAAGACCTAGTGAAAAAATTGGTAATGTTTGGCACAAGTTGCGATGACCGCTCCTTCGAAACCACGACATCTCACAAAAAGGATCATAGTTTGCAAAAGTAGACTTGCCAATTTGAGCTCCAGTCGGTTGCGATATCATCATTTCACCTCGATTTTTTCCACGTTACGCAAACGCCATTTTACTCCTAGTATTAATTTTCTTGTGGATTTCAGGGCTCATTTGCTATATCTAAGGAATTGTTTGCATTTACTATGCATTTAGTGCATATAAATGGAATCCCAACAACAACTACGTGTGGATGTTGGCAAAGAAGCTCTTACAAATCATTAGGGTGTCGCTTTGCGTGTTTTATGTCATTGTTCAAGGAATGGGGAGAATTTTCGAACATTTTAGCCGCGAGATGCGTCCATCGACGTAGGGCATGTTGGTAATTTAATTACAGAAAATGCAGATGGAGTTCAAAAATTACAAAAATCGGTGGGTCGTCGTATCGTGATGTCATCACACCATGGAAAAAACTTAGTAAAGGATGGGACAAGTTATGATGATCACTCCTTGCAAACCAGAGCATCGCACTAGAAGGATTCTAGTTTCCAATATGACACGTGGCAAATCCAACTCCAACCAATGGTGTCTTCATCGCTTCACCTCCAATTTTTTCCCACGGTAGGCAATCATCATTATACGCCAGGTTTGATTTTCTGCCGCATTTCAGGGCTCGTTTTCTATATTTAAGCTATTTTTAGCATTTACCGGACATTTAGTGCATATAAATCAAATCTCAACTACAACTACGTGTGTTGACGAGAGGGATAAGGATTGCCATTTGATCTGGGTGCATCCTACTGTGTAGACTTACTATCCGTGGGGCTTGGGTTTTGGCCAATCAAAACGCACAACTCACGTTGACCGCATTAGTGGTCATCGGCCACAGTTTGGGAGGAACACGGCTTTAATGATGAACCGTGTGTGATTGGAGAACCAGATTGCACATGTTTAGTTCTTATATACCGGAGTGAGATCAATTGAGCGTCCTAGATCTAAGGTATATAATCATAAATATTTCATATTCATTGATAGGGTTGACAACATATCAAGGTCAACATATTAATCCAGATAAACAGAAGGCTGATCATACCTCACAATACAGTACATGCGACAATTCTAATATAATGAATTTAGTAAATAGCTCACAGTTCAGTACAATAGACATAATGATTTGTTTTACGGCTTAATTCCTATGTACATGGGGTGACTCGGATCATTAGGTTGACCCGTAATGAACTTAGGTTTTTGGATGATTTTATGCTTCTCTGCTATGCTGTCGCGTGGTCCCTCAGGTGGCAACTCATCAAATTGATTGTACTCGTCCTCATCACCAACATTCTCGACGCCTAGTACCCTCCTCTTTCCATACATAAATACATGACAAGTATTATGCGAGGGTTCTGTCACGCCCAAAATGTGGTACTATCCTCGTGATGGCTCGAGGGCGTCGATAAGGGTAGAAGCGCATTTCGGTTCGCTTCGTAAGAATGGAAATCGTCACAATACGGGTAAACAAGAGATGAGTGTATGGAGTTGGCTTACACTCGCCACATGCTACAACATAAATATCTCAATACATCCATACATCACATTCATCATACAAAAAGAGCAGGATCCGACTACGGATGAAATCGAACGAAAAAGAAAGCAATCTCCACCTCTGCTAATCCCAGGCTGCCGACTTGGAACCCATCCTATGATCGATGAAGAAGAAGAAGGATAACTCCAAATAGAACAATCATCGCTCTCACGTCAAATCATTGCATTACCTGTACTTGCATCTATTGTTGTAGGAATGTGTGAGCCACGGGCTCAGCAATCTCATTAACAAGGGTATCAAGTTAGCAAAGCTTAATGGGTGAGGAATGGTTAAGTGGTGAGGTTGCATCAACAACACTAAGCATTTTATATATTGCTAAATTATGAGTACAAGAATAAGAAGGGTGATCTATGCATCACGGTCGTGAACTAGTAATGATCAAGAAGTGATCCTGAACACCTATTTACGAGTCAAACATAACCCCGCCGTGTTCTCTTCCCGAACTCCCTCGAAAAGAGACGATCACGGTTATGCACACGATTGGTGTATTTTGTTTGGATTTACTTCAAGTTTTTTATTATCGGGTATTATAAAATTTCCAAGTTACCACATAATCGCGGGCATGGCTTTCAGAAAGATTTAACCCTACAACGGTGCTCCTACTCATCCATTACAAACTAGCCACAAGCTGCGGTGGAAAACCTCATCCACGGGATAGCCCGTAGTATCCTCGGAATCACCATGCAGAAGACGTTTCTTAAAGGTAAACCAAATGCAGTAAGACCGCCCGGCAGGCCAGATCCCGATAGGAGCCGCATGTATCTCGTTCTCATTGCTCTACCAGATGAGGTATGCGTATAGTGGCCAAATTAAACACCCATGTTGCTTCTGGGTGGCCCCGCACAATGCTCTGTTTTGGACCAACACTCATGAGGAGCACTGGCCCGGGTTGTTGATTAAATTATCCATGGGTTGGCCATTCCCTATGCAAGTTTAATTAGTTAAGCAAATGTAGTAGCAAGGTTGGGCCTTGCCGAAAGAGTTTTATCCCAAAACAAAAATCAAGGGGGTCCCCATAACAATCCCAAGCATGTTAGGACCGCTCAAGATGGAACATAACACCGGTACTCGGAAAGTAAGGTGGCAAGAGTGGAACAAAATACCAAGCAAAAGGCCAAGCCTTCCACCCTTTACCAACATATAGATGCATTAAATTAAATAGCAAGAATAATGTGATATACAAAGATATCCATGTTATCACATGGATCCACCTGCACCTGCAACTAGCAACGCTATAAGAGGGGTTGAGCAAGCGGTAACTTAGCCACAGAACGGTTTGCTAGGATGTGGAGGGTTAGAGGCTGATCATGGCATTTTTGGAGGTTTGACAAACAAGAGAGATATAGCGATAGAATCGGGAGAACTAGCATAGCAATGATAGTAGTGGTATCTAGGGTAATGATCATCTTGCTTGAGATCCTGCTTGGTATCCAGGGTAACTCCACATTCAAATATTTAGTTCACTCTCGTTTAGGTACCCAACAAGTTTAAATGTTGTTAAACATGGCAAGCGATGAAGCATAAATAAATTATCTATCTAGGCAATTTAAATGAGGCCGGAAACAACATATAGTATTTCTGAAACGACACCATATGCAAATTATGAATTTGGTCCAGATCTGTACTAACCATAGTTTATATTTATTAATCAGGAAAACAAAATGCACATGTGATTCTACTCGTCATTCTAGGCAATTTACATATATATATATATCATTTAAAATAGAGCTACGGTCTAAACGATATGACACACACATGATTAACATGTCATGAATGCTAATTGTATGCAAACAACAACCACATACACTTAAGTAATGGATGCAACAAGATATTATGAAACTACAAGAAATTCTAGGCAAGTTTCATGTACAACATGTTCAAACGGAGCCACGGTTCACAAACCACAAACAACACAAGTTCTAGATACAATCTATCCAAAACGGCAACATATCAATTTGCAACCATCTAAACAACAAGCTATAGGAACCTAAAATGCACAAAAAAGACATGGGCAGTAGTATGTTATATGCACTTCATTTCATCAAAAGGAATCATGGTGAAAAAGGTCATGGATTAATTGCTAGGATGCTGACAACACGTCCAGAAAATATTGCAGATAATGACTTAGTGAAAATCATAGATTCTCAGAAATAGATTTAACATGAAGGCAACTTCACAGCAAGAAATATATATTCTACAACTTCTCACGGCATGAAAATGTACAGCATGGTAGTAGGCATAATGGACTTCATTTCACTCCACATGAGCATGAGCAAAAGATGAACAGAATCATGGCTAGCATCCACACAAAAAGGCAAGTTGAAACAAGTAGACTCCCAGACTTGGTGAAAATAACAGGGTGTATATGAGCAGCAATTTTAACAAGTAGGCATGTTAGACAGTAGAAATAAATATGATGCAAAACCTATCCACGGTAGCTAATGTCACAACATGATAGTCCACAACATGCTTTGCAAAACATGCCAAATGAGCAACAACAAAGTTGCTATATATCAATGGCTATTCACAAGACAAAACAACAAGTTACATAACAGTTTCAGACTTAGAAATATTTTGACACCCCAAAATCAGCAACATTGAATAAGCATGTTCACATGATGAAAACTATAGCCACACATGGATTACATGGCATGGCATGGCAAAAATACTAGTAGCAACTAGACATGACACACTTCAAATTACTCAATTGGCACAAGTTCAAAGGATGCATGGATCTTTTCCTACGATTTTTGCAAAATGGTACTTTTTGCTAACAGAAAAAGGATTTAACACGAAGACCACTTGAGAGTGACAAATGAACATGCTACTGATGTTTTACATGGCATCAAAGTATACATATCAAAGGGCAAAACTCAAGAAGGAATCATATGCATGTGACTTATAGATTTAATCCAATCATCCACGCAAGTTTAAATAAAATAACAATTTTCTATAGTTATTCACAATGCACTTTTGCAACACAATTTCCATCATGTAAATGACTCCTAAAATTCATGCTAATGCCACCATGTTGTAGAGCATAATGTGTAGAACATTTTACATATAAAGTTTGTTCTCATTAGATGCACAGGTGAATAGCTACAACCACTACACGATACATAAATGATGTTTAAGCACACAATATCGGAGACTTGGTCAAAATCTACACCTCGAGGTGAAGTGGGACAGGACGGGACATTACGAGGCTATCCGGGCGTTGGTTGGGCGGTCGCGGGCATCCAGGGACATGGCCGTCCATGGCCGGGGCAGAGAAGGTGAGGAGGCCGGCCATGGCATGGTGGCTACACGACCGGGCTCTGCCGGGTCTAGCCGGATCCAGCCGGAGGAGGCCGGCGCAGCTGTAGGCACAAGGATACGGGCAGGGCGACATGATCCACCGAAGTCGCGGCCATAGGAGGGCGGCGGGCGGCGATCGCAGTGCGGCGCGGGGCACGGCAGCGGGCGGAGGCGCGCGCTGGCTGAACTGGCGGATCTGCTCGCCGGTGGCGGCGGGGCACGCCGGTAGCGACTGGACATGGCAGCGGGGCGAGGCTCCTGGGCAGCGCGAGGGCACACGGGTGTTATGCGAGGCGCGGGCTCCGACGACGGTGACTCAGACCCGGGCGGGCCAGCTGCGGGCCCTGGCAGGCCGCGGTGGAGAGGGAGGGAGCTAGGGGCGCGTGGCAGCCCTGGCTGGCTGCGGGTGGTGGCTGCTGCAGCGCCAACTGGCGGGAAGAGGCTGGCGGCGTTGGTCCGAGGTGGGAGATGGCTAGGGATGCCCAAAATGTCAAGTGGGAGGTGCTTTTATAGGCAAAGGGTCTAGGTTTAGGGAATTTTATCCGTTTATGGACCGTTCGATCGCCATCGGACGGTCCGGAAGCGAAGGGATTACGGTTAGGTAGTGGTGGGCTGGTGGGCTGTGTTTAGAGTGCTAGACTTAGAGAAGAGAGGGAATACTGATGCCCTTGACAGAGTTTAAAATGCCGAAAACGCCCGATGATTTAACGGGCTATAGTGCCGCTATAGGTTTAACGGTTGGGTATCAAACAAGCTCTGAATGCGATGCAATTTGACAGGCGGTCTACCTATAATATATTAAGACTGGATGCCAACTTTCAACCCATTTCGAGAACATTTTATTCCCATTTTAAACACAATATTTTAATGATGCCGCGTGCGGGCGTGTGTGTGGTTGTGTCGGTCCAGTGGAACCAGGGTACCACGGCCCATCTGCTGCTGGCCCAGTCAACTATGCAAAGAAGGCCCATCCTGGCTCCGGCTCCACGAGGCTCTTTCTCTCTCTGAGAGGGCCCGCCAGGACACCTGTCAACAGGTTGTGAGAGGTCCCATGGGGCCTTCCCCGCGAGGCTGCCTACCAGGAAGATGTCCGCTCCGAGGGGCCATGCGGTGTTGATCATGCAATCATGCGTCCACCACGTGGGTGACGTGGCAGAGCGGCAGTGGCTACAAGGACGGTGCCAGCAGGCGCATGCAAAGAATCTTTTTCGTTTGTGATAAAAGTGCAAAAAGAACCTGTCCTCCTCCAAGATGAGTCCCAAGACTTACCTCTTTGATGCAAAGAGACCAACATGACATTGGTCACAAGGACGGGCGTCATCAGCGAGCCCACGAGTGCATCATGGATGACCCCTTTTGCAGGATGAGGACCAACTTTGTCAGGGAAGACTGCGTGCTTGTGCCCCTTCGAATTTCCGCTCTATGGTCGCCCTTTTCCCGCCAATGTTTTGGGGAAAGAGGCCCGAGGCAAGTATAAGAGAGGCAAGCTACCACCATAGTGAGAGGAGGACACATTTTCTAGAGCTCTTCTTCTTCCCCAAGAGTTGGCTCCGGCCAAAGCTTTGTAGTCCTTGTCCCAACCAAAGAGCAATCCATCCAGCAGGAGTAGGGTTTTACACTGCAAGGTGGCCCGAACCTGGGTAAATCCAAGCGTCTCCTTCATGCTCTGTGCGCGTAGCTTCATCTTCGTCGAGGGGTAGATTTCACTCAGATCCCCAGTGTTCGAACCAGGTTCTTGAGATGTTTCCCGTAGGCACAAAACCGATCTCTGACATTTGGCGAGCGAGGTAGGGGAGCTTCTTATGTGTCTTATTCCTCGATTCTGTCAACATCGACATGGCCGAGGCGCGCCGCGAGAGGTATGCGCGTAGGGATTAGATTGTCTGCACGGAGCCCGTCGTCAACGCCAATCGCCGCCGAAACCCTCATGTTTCCATCGAGCCCACGGTCGGGGAGGCGCAGGCCTCCTCCATGCATCCCAACATGCAGGCAAACCCTTCGCCCGTACGTATCGCCACGGAGTCCTCGCGCGGTTTCCACACCCCGCCGGCTCCACGGGCCGCGCTCCTCACGACGCAAGAACTACTGCGCTACCGCCAGACTCTAGCCTAGGGTTCATACTTTCACTAGTGCAAGTTCTCTCAACAACACTGACATAGTTGAATCATATGTAAATCCCTCACGTGCGACAAAGAGTTCACTCCAAAGTCACAAATAGCGGAGAAGAAACGAAGAAATTATTGTAGGGTACGAAACCACCTCAAAGTTATCTTTTCCGATCAATCTTATGAGCTATCCCTAAGTGTCACGAACAGCCCTAGAGTTTGTACTAAAATAACACCTTAAGAGACACATCAACCAAAACCCTAATGTCACCTAGATACTCCAATGTCACCACGAGTACCCATGGGCTTGATTATACCATATGCATCACACAATTTCAGATTCATCATGTTCAATCCAACACAAAGAACTTCAAATAGTGCCCCCAAAGTTTCTACCGGAGAGTCAAGACGAAAACGTGTGCCAACCCCTATGCATAGATTCCCAAGGTCACGGAACCCGCAAGTTGATCACCAAAACATACAACAAGTGGATCAATAGAACATCCCATTGTCACCACGGATATCCCATCGCAAGACATACATCAAGTGTTCTCAAATCCTTTAAAGACTCAATCCGATAAGAAAACTTCAAAGGGAAAACTCAATTCATCACAAGAAGATAGAGAGGGGAAAACTCCATATGATTTCCCCCTCCGGCAGGGTGCCCCGAGGGTGAACTACTCCCTCCTCGTCATGGAGACCGCCGGGATGATGAAGATGGCCTCCGGTGATGCTTTCCCCCTCCGGCAGGGTGCCGGAACGGGATCCCGATTGGTTTTTCGTGGCTACAGAGGCTTGCGGCGGCAGAACTCCCGATCTAGGTTTCTTTTCGGAGGTTTGGGTATTTATAAGAATTTTTGGCGTCGGTTTCACGTCAAGGGGGGCCACGAGGCGACGACAAGCCAGGGGGGCGCGCCCTAGGTGGGGCGCACCCTAGGCTTGTGGCTGCCTCGTGGCTCTTCTGGCCCAACTCCGATGCTCCGTGGGCTTCTTCTGGTCCATAAAAAATCACCGTAAATTTTTATTCCGTTTGGACTCCGTTTGATATTCCTTTTCTGCAAAACTCAAAAACAAGGAAAAACAAAAACTGGCACTGGGCTCTAGGTTAATAGGTTAGTCCCAAAAATAATATAAAATAGCATATAAATGCATATAAAACATCCAAAACAGATAATATAATAGCATGGAACAATCAAAAATTATAGATACGTTGGAGACGTATCAAGCATCCCCAAGCTTAATTCCTGCTCGTCCTCGAGTAGGTAAATGATAAAAACAGATTTTTTTATGTGGAATGCTACCTAACATATTCATCCATGTAATTTTCTTTATTGTGGCATGAATATTCAGATCCATAAGATTCAAAACAAAGGTTTAATGTTGACATAAAAACAATAATACTTCAGGCATACTAATAAAGCAATCATGTCTTCTCAAAATAACATGGCCAAAGAAAGTTATCCCTACAAAATCATATAGTCTGGCTATGCTCCATCTTCATCACACAAAGTATTAAATCATGCACAACTCCGGTTTTAGCCAAGCAATTGTTTCATACTTTAGTGTTCTTCAAACTTTTTCAACTCTCACGCAATACATGAGCGTGAGCCATGGATATAGCACTATAGGTGGAATAGAATATGGTGGTTGTGGAGAAGACAAAAAGAAGGAGATAATCTCACATCAACTATGTGTATCAACGGGCTATGGAGATGCCCATCAATAGATATCAATGTGAGTGAGTAGGGATTGCCATGCAACGGATGCACTAGAGCTATAAGTGTATGAAAGCTCAAAAAGAAACTAAGTGGGTGTGCATCCAACTCGCTTGCTCACGAAGACCTAGGGCAATTTGAGGAAGCCCATCATTGGAATATACAAGCCAAGTTCTATAATGAAAAATTCCCACTAGTATATGAAAGTGACAATATAGGAGACTCTCTATCATGAAGATCATGATGCTACTTTGAAGCACAAGTGTGTAAAAAGGATAGTAGCATTGCCCCTTCTCTCTTTTCTCTCATTTTTTTTTCATTTTTTTGGTGGGCATCTTTGGCCTCTTTTTTTTTATTTGGGCTTCTTTGGCCTCTTTTATTTTTTTGTAAAGTCTGGAGACTCATCCCGACTTGTGAGGGAATCATAGTCTCCATCATCCTTTCCTCACATGGGACAATGCTCTAATAATGATGATCATCACACTTTTATTTACTTACAACTCAAGAATTACAACTCGATACTTAGAACAAAATATGACTCTATATGAATGCCTCCGACGGTGTACCGGGATGTGCAATGACTCAAGAGTGACATGTATAAAAAATATGAACGGTGGCTTTGCCACAAATACGATGTCAACTACATGATCATGCAAAGCAATATGACAATGATGATGCGTGTCATAAACGGAACGGTGGAAGTTGCATGGCAATATATCTCAGAATGGCTATGGAAATGCCATAATAGGTAGGTATGGTGGCTGTTTTGAGGAAGGTATATGGTGGGTTTAATGCACCAGCGAAAGTTGCGCGGTACTAGAGAGGCTAGCAAGGGTGGAAGGGTGAGAGTGCGTATAATCCATGGACTCAACATTAGTCATAAAGAACTCACATACTTATTGCAAAAGTCTATTAGTCATCAAAACATAGTACTAGACGCATGCCCCTAGGGGAAGGGTTGGTAGGAGTTAACCATCGCGCGATCCCGACCTCCACACAAAGGAGCGCAATCAATAAATAAATCATGCTCCGACTTCGTCACATAACGGTTCACCATACGTGCATGCTACAGGAATCACAACCTTTAACACAAGTATTTCTACCAATCCACAATTACTCACTAGCATGTCTCTAATATTACAATCTTTATATCTCAAAACAATCATAAGGAATCAAACTTCTCATAGTATTCAATGCACTTTATATGAAAGTTTTTATTATATATCTCTCTTGAATGCCCATTATATTAGGACTAAATTCATAACCTAAGCAAATTACCATGCTGTTTAGAGACTCTCAAAATAATATAAGTGAAGCATGAGAGTTCATCAATTTCTATAAAATGAAACCACCGCCGTGCTCTACAAAGATATAAGTGAAGCACTAGAGCAAATTGACAAACTACTCCAAAAAGATATAAGTGAATATCAATGAGTAGGTAAACAATCAAGTAACTATGTGAAGACTCTCTCATCTAAGAATTTCAGATCTTAAGTATTTTATTTAAACAGAAAACAAAAGGAAAAATAGCACTCCAAGAATAGCACGCATCATGTGAACAAATAAGAATTTAGGCTCAACATAGGCTAACCGATAATTGTTGATGAAGAGCGGTGGGATGCGTAGCATCCCCAAGCTTAGATGCTTGAGACTTCTTGAAATATTAATTAGGGATGCCTTGGGCATCCCCAAGCTTGAGCTTTTGTATCTCGTTCAATCCTCTCATATCATAGTTTCACCTATTCTCAAAAACTTCATCCACACAAAACTCGAAAAGAACTCGTGAGATAGGTTAGTACACATAAGAACAAATCAACACTTCATGTACTGCCAAGACAAGTTGCATAATAATTTCAAACATCATGTACTGTTTACTATCGTTTCCACAATTCATATCTACCAATATAGGCTATGGAAACTATAGGATAAGTGGATAACAAAACTATGACAACAATCTGTCCAAACAGAACAGTCTGTGAAGATCTGTAGTGTAACCATACTTCCCTGTCTCTAAAAATTCTGCAAAATTAGGACAACCTGAATAATTTGTATATCAAGACCGTGTAAAAATTTCAGATCATTATCACGCTCCAGTAAAAAATGAATATTCCTGTACTGGAGTCAAAAGTTTCTGTTTTGGTTCAGCATCAATTCTACTCATCTTGTGAGTCATCCCAAAGGTTTTACTTGGCACTTTATTGAAATAAAAGGCACAAAACATGATTACTACAATATCTTAATCATGTGAACACACAAAAACATTAGATATAAATATTGGGTTGTCTCCCAACAAGCGCTTTTCGTTTATGCCTTTTAGCTAGGCAAGATGATTTCAATGATGCTCACATAGGATTAATAATTGAAACATGCAAAAGAGCATCATGAATCTCATGACAAGCACATTTAAGTCTAACCCACTTCCTATGCATAGGGATTTTGTGAGCAAACAATTTATGGGAGCAACAATCAACTAGCATAGGAAGGGAAAACAAGCATAACTTCAAAACTTTGAACACATAGAGAGGAAACTTGATATTATTGCAATTCCTACAAGCATATGTTCCTCCCTCATAATAATTTTCAGTAGCATCATGAAGGAATTTCACAATATAACTATCACATAAAGCATCCTTTTCATGATCTACAAGCATAGAAAATTTATTACTCTCCACATAAGCATATTTCTTCTCATTCAGCGTAGTGGGCGCAAACTCAACAAAATAACTATCATGAGATACATGATTGGCATAATCACATTCAATATTAAAATGATGACAAGTTTCATGGTTACTATCACTATTTATAGCATACATGTCATCATCATAATCATCATAGATAGGAGGCATGCCATCATCATCATAAATTTGCTCATCAAAACTTGGGGGACTAAAAATATCATCTTCGTCAAACATAGCATCCCCAAGTTTGTGGCTTTGCATATCATTAGCATCATGGATATTCAGAGAATTAATACTAACAATATCACTATCATGTTCATCATTCAAGGAATTCTCATCAAGTATTTTCATAATTTCTTCCTCTACCAATTGAGCACAATTTTTGGAATCCTTATTTTCACGAAAAACATTATAGAGACGAAACAAATGATGCAACCTAAAATCCATTTTTTTGTAGTTTTCTTTTATAGACTAAACTAGTGATAAAACAAGAAACTAAAAGATTCAATTGCAAGATCTAAAGATATACCTTCAAGCACTCACCTCCCCGGCAACGGCGCCAGAAAAGAGCTTGATGTCTACTACGCAACCTTCTTGTAGACTCGTGTTGGGCCTCCAAGCGCAGAGTTTTGTTGGACAGTAGCAAATTTCCCTCAAGTGGATGACCTAAGGTTTATCAATCCATGGGAGGCGTAGGATGAAGATGGTCTCTCTCAAACAACCCTGCACCCAAATAACAAAGAGTCTCTTGTGTCTTCAACACACCCAATACAATGGTAAATTGTATAGGTGCACTAGTTCGGCGAAGAGATGGTGATACAAGTGTAATATGGATAGTAGATATAGATTTTTGTAATCTGAAAATATAAAAACAGCAAGGTAACTAATGATAAAAGTGAGCACAAACGGTATTGCAATGCTTAGAAACAAGGCCTAGGGTTCATACTTTCACTAGTGCAAGTTCTCTCAACAACACTGACATAGTTGAATCATATGTAAATCCCTCACGTGCGACAAAGAGTTCACTCCAAAGTCACAAATAGCGGAGAACAAACGAAGAAATTATTGTAGGGTATGAAACCACCTCAAAGTTAACTTTTCCGATCAATCTTATGAGCTATCCCTATATGTGTCACGAACATCCCTACAGTTCGTACTAAAATAACACCTTAAGATACACATCAACCAAAACCCTAATGTCACCTAGATACTCCAATGTCACCACAAGTACCCATGGGCTTGATTATACAATATGCATCACACAATTTCAGATTCATCATGTTCAATCCAACACAAAGAACTTCAAAGAGTGCCCCAAAGTTTCTACCGGAGAGTCAAGACGAAAACGTGTGCCAACCCCTATGCATAGATTCCCAAGGTCACGGAACCCGCAAGTTGATCACCAAAACATACATCAAGTGGATCAATAGAACATCCCATTGTCACCACGGATATCCCATCGCAAGACATACATCAAGTGTTCTCAAATCCTTTAAAGACTCAATCCGATAAGAAAACTTCAAAGGGAAAACTCAATTCATCACAAGAAGATAGAGAGGGGAAAACTCCATATGATTCATCTATATCAATAAAGCTCGCGATACATCAAGATCGTGTCATCTCAAGAACACGAGAGAGAGAGATCAAACACATAGCTACTGGTACATACCCTCAGCCCCGAGGGTGAACTACTCCCTCCTCGTCATGGAGACCGTCGGGATGATGAAGATGGCCTCCGGTGATGGTTTCCCCCTCCGGCAGGGTGCCGAAATGGGCTCCCGATTGGTTTTTCGTGGCTATAGAGGCTTGCGGCGGCGAAACTCCCGATCTAGGCTTCTTTTCGGAGGTTTGGGTATTTATAAGAATTTTTGGCGTCGGTCTCATGTCAAGGGGGGCCACGAGGCGACGACAAGCCAGGGGGGCGCGCCCTAGGGGGGGCGCCCCCTAGGCTTGTGGCTGCCTCGTGGCTCTTCTGGCCCAACTCCGATGCTCCGTGGGCTTCTTCTGGTCCATAAAAAATCACCGTAAATTTTTATTCCGTTTGGACTCCGTTTGATATTCCTTTTCTGCAAAACTCAAAAACAAGGAAAAACATAAACTGGCACTGGGCTCTAGGTTAATAGGTTAGTCCCAAAAATAATATAAAATAGCATATAAATGCGTATAAAACATCCAAAACGGATAATATAATAGCATGGAACAATCAAAAATTATAGATACGTTGGAGACGTGTCAGGGCGGCGCTCCGGGAGGCTCCGGGGCATGTATAGCCCCAACCTCCTTACGTGAGAGGGTCACGAGTAGCGATAAGTAAGGGGTCAAGCGTTCCAAGCATTGGGCTTGGGAGCTTCCACCTCGGTTCCCCAGGTGGTTTGCACCTAGCTTTCGACGCGGTTGAACGCTCTCGCGACCCATTGTATGGGCACGGTGCGTGCCGGGCGGCCACTGGGGTGCGGCGCCCGGGGTGGCAAAGCGCCTACCCAGCAGCCACACGAGCTGAGCCGCATTCCAAAGTCCTCCCGTGATGGTTTTCTGTTAGGGTGAGACACTAAGGACCCTCGTGAGGTGACGTGCACGGGGGGCCAGCCCGTGAGCCAGAGCTCGATCACTTAGATTTCTCGGTGCTGCGAGGATGGGTCCTAGCGTAGATGCCGTGTCTTAGCCCCAGCCAGGAACCATTGAAAGGGTGGTTGCAGGGGCATGGCGATTCCAGGCGACGAGGAGGCATTGAAACTCAGGATTTAAACAAGTGACATAAACTCAAGTGAATGGTTAATCGGGTTCATTACATGATGAGGAAGTACCAGCACGAGATCAATGCAACAAACGGGAAGGAGACGCTAAATTTGAAACGGACCAAAAAATCACCTAGCGCTCGTGCCTCAGCGGGGGCGCTGGACGCTCGTCGTAGAAGGTCGCGGGAGCACTTCAGGAGCGCTTGGGGCCTCAGGAGGTCTACTTGCGCCCCCTCCTGAGGCGCAGGATGTACTCGCGCAAAGTTTCCCTGGGGAGGTGCCTCTCCCGCGGCAGGCCATGGGCCTAGGGGGAGATGTCGGGGCGGGGGCGGCCACGCGTGTCCTTGAAATTGTCAATGAACAGCTCACAGAGCCGGCTCCGTGAATAGACCGATTCCTCGGGGAAGCCCATGAGCCACGAGCGCACGCCTCCCTTCAGGGCCATGGGGAACTAGTTCGCCATGACCTTGTCGTCGTCGCTCACCGCCCTAACTCTCATCGTCTAAAGCCGGAGGAACTCCACAGGGTCTGGGACTCCATCATAGCCCGGGGGCAGCTCGGGCCCAAACTTGTCAGGCCAAACCACCCTGCACAGCTCACGAGCGAAACCTTGACAGCTCGCGCCAATTAAGGGAGCCCCGCGCGCGCGAGCTGCTAGGCCAGGGTGCCCGGCCTCCACAACATTTTGGTTTACCAGACCCTGATGATGGCGCTCCGACTCTTGCTCGGTAGGGCCTCGAGTGGGCAACGACTGCCTCTTCCTTGGGGGCAAGGCTTCGCGACGCCGGGCGCCTTCTGTGTTGCATGAGTGCCCAATGGCGGCAACTTGACGGGTGCGCCCGAGGGACCAGGCAGAATCCTTCTCTTCACATGTGACCGTGATGACGTCGCTGCAGCCCGACATCTTAAGGACATTGTAGTCGTAGTGGACCACAGCCATGAACTTGGCCAGCGCAGGGTAACCCAGGATAGCATTGTACGGGAGGCAAATACGCGCCACGTCGAAGTCGATGAGCTCGACGCGGTGGTTGTCGTGTGTGCCAAAGGTGACGGGCAGGCTGATCCGCCCCAGAGGAGTGGTAAAGCCACCTAGTACTCCAAAGAATGGTTTGGTCTTTGCCAGTCGGTTGTAGAGCACCCCGAGATTCTCGAAGGTCTCGATAGAGAGCATGTTTAGGCCAGCGCCTCCGTTAATGAAGGTCTTGGGGATGGAGACGTTGTTGATGATGGGGGTGCATAGCATAGGGAGCATACCCGCAACGCCTGCGCACTCGAGGTTGTCCCTGGAGTTAAAGGAGATTGGGCAATGCTGCCACCTGGGGGGCACGCGGCCCCCGGCCATCGGGAGCGGTGGCTGGCTCGCGAGGGGCTTGCTTGATCCAGGGGCCCGGCAATGGTGTATAGGCGCCGCCAAGGATACACGCTACCGCTCGGGGCCCCTGGTGGATCCCGGCTCCTTCGCCAAGCCGGCCGCCGCAGTTTTCCTCTTGTGGCGGCGGCTGGTGCAGAATAACGACATCACCCTGGTAGCGCGCCTCGTGAGGCCGCCCGCACCCGTCATGGTCCAACGAGCCCCCGAGCTGACCCTCTCCGCGGCCAGAGCTGGACCTGCGGCGACCCGGACGCCGGCCGACACGCTGGCCACAAGGGGGCCCAAGCGCCCCGACAGTCCTCGGTGTTGTGGGTGCGCATATTGTGGTAGGCGCAGTACAACCCGCCGGCCCCCTCAGGCAGACCGCCGGCAGGGCCAAGGCCTGGTCCAAGCCCCGCCACCGGGACCCGGAGGAGGAGGAAGTGGGTGCGGGGCTGATCACGCGGGGGCTCGCCAGGCCAGGGCCCAGCTGGGTCACCGCATGGCAGCGGGGGCGCCTCGCAGGCCGGGCTCCGTGCACCCGGCGTTGGGGGTTGAAGCGGGCAGTAGGGCGCCAGGGCCCTCATGGAGACGGCGACGAGCTCGGCGATGTAGTCCGCCCAAGTGTCGTGCCCCCCGTCCGTTGGGCGGTGATGAAGCAGTTCGCTCGCCATGAGCAGCACTTCCTGCACGTTCAGGTCCCCCAAGTGGACGCAAGCAGAAGGGGTTGCACGGGAGGGCGCGAGGAGTCCTGCTGCTCGTGGGCATCATGGTTCGCAACGGTGGTGGTTGCGACATTGGCAGCACGGTGATGGCCGTCTGCCGCTGGGTGCCCGGCACGCGCACAGTGGGCTTGACCCATGGGGTCAGCGGGGGTAGAGCCGAAATGGAGCTGAAGAACGGAGGCGCACCCCATACCTGGCGTGCCAAATGTCGGAATCGGGGCTCCGGGGACCCAAGAGAGGTTCGAACTCTGGGGTGCACCGGCTCTCCAACCTCACTCTCTCACCCTAACCTACAGCGATGCTCCGACGTGCTTGAGCTTGGGGGGAAGGACACGAACACAGCGATCTATCCAGGTTCAGGCCACCTTGCGGTGTAAAACCCTACTCCTGCTTGTCTGGATTGCATAGTGGGAGAGAGTGAATACAACGGGCCTCCTCCCTACGGTTGCAACCTACCCCCTTTTATCTTGGCCTTGGTCCTCTTCCCCCCGAAAACTCTCGGCGGGAAGGCTAGGTTTTTGGGGGACAAGACTACATCTTATCTGACGAAAGTAGTCTTCGCCTACAAAAGCCTCCAGTCGTGACGTGTTGGTGGGCTCGGTGGTGACCTCCGTCCTGATGAGCTCTCCACTCCGGTCTTCTTACACCTTTGGGGCTTACCTCGGCGACCAGCAGGCTGGCCCTGCCCCCTTAGCACCAAGGGGAAATCCTCCTCGTCCGTGCCTACTGGCGCAGCCCCCGGTGCCACTAGGCACGGCGTGCGTCATCCATGTGACAGTGCAGGGCCGTATAACCCCGCCAAGCCAGCCTTAGTGGATCCGACCCACCAGGGCCTCGCGTGGCAACCTCCCTGAAGGGCCCTCGGGAGGTCCTTGATGACGAAGCCCGTCGTGCGCCTTGCGAGGTGTGGTTCTTCGCGAGAGGCCTGGCCGCGAAGCTCATTGGTGGGCCCTGCGGTGCTTAAGGCAGGCGCCGTGTCCTGGGACGCAGGCAGACGGGCCTGGGTACCCCCGGTTCCAGAGGCCCGATAGGCCCGGCCCCGCGCATACCTCATTCATCGCTGGAATGTCAGCTCAAGGTGCCTGGACAAAGCCAGGGGTTGACGGGCTTTGGGTTCTAGTGAAGGCTCATGATGCGCGATGCTCAAGGGCCCCCTTTTGACGCGCAAGCGGCCCACATGAGGGAAGACGGCGGCAATGGTGAGGCTGTCCCGAGGAAATTTTCATACTTAGCTCTTCGCAACACCAATGGGTTGTCACTTGTCGGGGGCGGACGCCTTATGAGACCCTTCGAATGATCCGTCCTAAGGGGAAAACATGGGTGCACACGGCTTCGTTTCGAACGACGCGCGCTCGCTAGCTTGCACTTGGGTGTCACACGAGAAGACCAGACACCAATGGCCTTGGTGGGGTGACGCGCACGGGAGCAGGCCCGGAGTTCCCGGACCCTTGTTTTTTTAGCGCTGCTAGGACCAACCCGAGCACAAGCACCGTGTCCAGCCCCCGCTCGCATGAGGCACAAGGGGAAGCCAGCGAGCGTGTGCCGCGGGGGAGGGTGAGGCTCTCAGTTGACTATCCACCAGCTCGGAGCATGGGGCTTCCACTTGGGCATGGGCATGATCATAGTTTGATCATTCCACCAGTGCAGAGCATGGGGCTTCCACTTGGGCGTGGGCATGGTCGCGTTTCGACCGTTCCGCTAGCCGTGAGCATGGGGATTCCACTTGGGCATGGGCGGGAGCTCAGTTTCAGAGTCTCCGGGGCGTGTACAGTCCCAACCTCATTCTTACGTGAGAGGGTCACGGGCGGCGATAGTGGAGGTGTCGGATGCTCTGGGCACAGTGCTCAAGAGCTCCTTCCTCGGTCTTCAGGCAGTTTGCACCTAGCTCTTGACGCAACTGTGTGCTCATGTAACCTGAGATATGGGGCGACGCGCGTCGAACGACTGTCCCGAGGCCACCACATGGAGAGGTTGGACAACGAGGACCCAATGAGGTGACATGTGCGGGTCTGGCCCGACAGACAGAGCTCAGTCACTCGGGTTTAGCGACGTTGCAAGGACGGACCCGAGCACAGACGTCGTGTCGAGTTCCCCTATAGGATGATCAAGGGAAAGGTTGTTGGACGTGTGGCACCTGAGGTGGCAAAACACCTCACTGGCAGTCATACAATATTGGCCCGCGCCCTTACTCGCTTGCTCGCGGCGGCTCCACGAAAGGGAAAGACACCAAGGACCTCTGTGAGGTGACGTGCCTGGGAGTGGGCCTGCGAGACAGATCTCGATCGCTTGGATTTATCAACACTGCAGGGACGGACCCGAGCACAGACGCCGTGTCCATCCCTGGTCATCGGACGACCGAGAGAAGAATCGCGAGGGTGCAGCAATTGCAGGTGGTGATGAAGCACCAGGCGCAAGGCTTAAGCAAGCATCATGAATTCATCAAAGAATAACCAAATTCGCTAGACAAACAAAAAGTGCAGATGCTACAGGGGGAAACCCTTGCCCGCTTGAGGATAATCAAAGGGCTCCCTCGGTTTGAACAAACCAAAAAGTCACCTGGTAATCATGCTGCTACGGTAGCGTCGGGCTGCTTGGCTGAGCATGCCGCGGGGGTTCACCTCACAGGGACCGGCTGGCTCCCGAGGCCTTGGGGGCCCACGAGGGCCTGACGCCTCGCGAGGCGCCATCGTGAGCTGCGCCAACCTGCGGAAGGTAGCGCCAGCGTTCTCCAGGCCAAAGGGCAAGCAGGCATAGTTGGTGGTGACGCCCCTGCTCAGGCCAACGCGTGCTGGCCAGAAGAGGTCCTGGGAGCTGGCCCTGTTGAGGTCTGCGATGTCGACCCACATGCGCACCTTGCTTTCCTCCCTGGGAACACCAGCTGGGTTGGTAGGACGCCTCAGGCGACTCTCACCGTGCATGGAAAATGCTCACGCAGCTTGCTAATCTCTTGGGTGATGAACTCTTGTGCTCCTGGTGCCTGGCGTCATACTCCTTGCTTGCGGGGTCGTGCGCCGAGGCACGCCTCTAGGTGGTGCCCGAGCACCTTGTAACACCCCAAAAATTTAACCATGTTTTTATTAATTAAAATTTGGCCATGAATGTTAAATTTTATTTTCTGAATCCTCTATTGATTTCCAAACCGTTCCTTTTCTCTAAATTCTAAAATCCTTCCCTCCAGATAAGAAGCTTTGGAAAAATATTGTGGGACTTGAGTGTTTTATTAAAACTTCTCATTTCATTTTATAAATTTAGTGAGAAATATTTTTATAATAAAACTTGCCAAGATTCATTTTCTTAAAAGGGTTTTTCTTTCTTTAAAAGGCCTCTATTACACTGCAACCATTTTATAAATTCAATTAAAATTCCACAAAACTTTGTATATGTCATGTGATGTCTCTGGATTACTTTTATGCAAAAATCAAGCTTAGTCTTTTGAAAAATTTGAGTAAACCATCCTATTTTCCATTCCGGTCCAGTTTGTTGTTTTGAACTACAACCCTATTTTATTTTGCTCTAATGGCCATGAGATTTTACTTGCTTGTAGCCCACCCTACCAAACTCTTAAGTCCATGAGTTTAACCCCATTAGAACAATTTAAGCCCATGCAATTAACCCCTGGAGTTTCTGTCCAGGAACAAAGTTTTGTAAAACTTGCACTAAAAAGTTTCTGTTTTTCTAAAACTAACCTTTCCATCATCTTTAGCATCTAAAGAGGCTTTCATCTGGAAAGTTTGGTGGCCAACAAAGTTCTTTAGGTGGCCCTGGCATTTTGTCAAACACCTGGAGAGCCTGGCCAGAATTGGTATGATTTTGAGATAGCATTGTGAACCTGCTCCGCTGACCCAATCAACATGTCCTAGAAGTTTTTCATGCGACTTCTAACCATCCTGCTAAAACTCAGCTCCCTTAGATGAGCCCAAGGTGCCCTAGCATTTCGTCGAGCGCCTGACGTGCGTGTCCAGAGCGCGAGCGGAGCGCCCGTATTGCAGACACCGCACCCGAGCCGCCACGCCACCCCTACCCCACACCCCTGGCCTTTCCCCACTCATAGAGGCATGCCCCCGTCCTCTCTAGCTCGCTAGCGTTGCCCTGACCGCCTCCCCGCATCTCGCAGCGCCGCCGCTGTAGCCCCTTGGAGGCTAGCCGGCAGCCGCAACCCGCCCCTGCCATGGCAGCGCCGCCCGAGCCCGCTCCGCTCGCCAGCTCGCCCACTGGAGCAGTGCCAAGCTTGTCCACTAGCTCGCCGACCCTACTAGCCTCACCACGTCGCCCTAGCAACAGAAGCAGCGAGCCGCCGTGCTTATCCACGACCGCCGCGGGAACCGACGTACTCCGGCTATATAAGCCAGTCCCAGCCCCATTTTGCTGGCAGACGTCTGCACCCGTATCATAGTCATCGCCCAGAAGCTGAAAGGGAGCCAGGGAAGCCGCCCTCTCCAACTCCGGCAGTCTCTGCTGCCGCAACCCCGCGCTCAAATCCCACATAACCAATGGCCTCCTGTCGTGGATTTATTGGCCAATCGACTCTATGAGCATACGAAAATCCATTCCCAACCCCAATTTAGCTTAACACCAGCTGAGGACCTGAGCCCCCATTCAACCACAACGTTCGTCCGCCATGGTTGATGCCCTTCTCATCTTTGAGCTCTCCGGCGCGCATGAATGGCATTCCTAGAAGAGTCATGCCTCCCTGAGCATATTGGTAGCCGTGGCATCGCAAATGGTGGTGTGAGCCGCCCGGAATCGTCGCCGGTGCCCCTCTCTGTTTCTGTCCAGGCGCGCGTGAGGAAGGACACAAACCCAACAGGTGGGTCCCACCTGTCAGTGAGCCAACCTCCTCCACCGATTGCGCACCCCGTCAGGTATGCTTTCCTTTCAAGGAAATGTACAGCGCAGATTGCTCCTTCCGTGTTGGAAAGTGCATTTCCTTCGGGTACGCTTTCTCTGCTCCGAAAGGGTATTTCTCAGCGAAATGTTTTCCTTTTTCTAATTATTTCAAAACCAGGAATTTGACTCAAGTTTGACTACTTCTAGTTTCTAAACCACAACTCCAAATGATTTGATTCTTTTTCCAACATTCCTCAAATTTCATCTAGTTTATTTTAGGATTTATTTCAAAATTTTCTAAGACAACTTTTTGCACTATTTTCAAATTGTGTGTTGATTTGAATATTATCAAAATAGGAAAAATGGAGGGAAGATCCAAGTTTCAAAGTTTTGGAGTGAACTCAACCTTTCTGCATACTCAAGGCAAGCATCTTGAACATTGATATGAGACGAGTTGGTTTTTTGCCTGCTAGAATCAATAGGTCATGTTAATGGTATCTTGAAATAAAATGTTGCATATGAGAAATGCATGCATGAATTCATTGGTTGGAAATTATTTCTGTTAAACATGATATACATATGGAAGTGTTACTGCCTTATGCCAAACATGCCTATGCTGGTCCGTACAATTTTCGGAGAAAGGTTTCATCTCGGGTAGACGTCACTGTGGAACTAATATCTCGTAGTGACGAGGATGATCAGTAAAGGCATGTTGGGGCATGATGAGTGGTGACCTGGTTGGGTTCAACAAAGAAAATATGTTGTGCTAACCATTGCAGGGAAAGCTTAAACCTCCCGAGTCGACCGTAGATCGAGTCTTGTTCCGGTAACCGCCATACTTATTTCTTACTACAATTTGTCCTTGCCACAGGTAGGGTATGGTCGAGTAAGTATTTCCCCCCATTCTCCCACACACCGTACAGAGAGGCCGCCATGATGGTCTCCAGGATCTAGGAATAATGTCATTCATCGGGTCAGGGGGCATGGGTGTTTCCGGCTGAGTCCGAGGGGGGCACCCCTTAGTTTGCGGGCGGTATAAAATTTGATCCCATGCTACTCGAGGTGTTGGCCTCCCCGCCTTATAGTTTTTCTTGGATGATATCATGGGTGATTCCAGGCATAGGGAAGTTAAGCTGGTGTGTGCGGGTCAGGTGTGTTTTCAGCCCAAAGACCATAATCGGAATTAGTCAATGTCTCGGGTTGACTAAAGAAATCCATTACTTGTGGATAAAGAGTACAACCTCTGTAGAGTATTACATCTATTCGAATAGCCATGTCCACGGTTAAGGACTACAATCTGGGATAGGTCAAGTGTCGGTCTTAGTGTCGGTCTTCGGAGGAATCTTCAAAACCAGAATATTGATCATGAAGTGCGGCGAATGATATTTATGATTAATATTGTTTGTGACTAACCATTTCTATTGTGTGAATTGTTGAGTATCCCTGGGATGGTTCTACCTCTTGGATACGCATGTTATTATTTTTCAATATAAGCCCTTTATGCGTTGTCACACAGACGCCCGACTGTAGCACGCATGTTATTTTTTTATAAGCCCTTTACGTGATATCGCTCCAGACGCCCAACCGTGGCAACTCTTATTATTTTTCGTATAAGTCCTTTATGTGGCGTCGCTCAGACACCTGGCTGTGTGGCATGCATGTTATTATTTACTCATTGTTCTTATAAGCCCTTTACGTGGTGTCGCTCAGACGCCCGACTAAGGCATGTTTTATATTCTTACCATTTCGAGGCGTCGCTTCAGACACCCAATCGGACCACTTCATTTTCTTGGAATTTTTGGGAGGACTACCGCCCGATGTTCCATTTTATTTTTATATTCCTTGACTGCCAATTTATTTTTAGTATAGTTAAATTACCCGCTTACTTACATTCATGAATTTTTGCTATGACTGGTTGGACATCTGTGATTAATTTCAGTACATGCAATTCACCTGCTTTATTATATCTGTTTTCATGATGTTTGCGAGTACATTCAAACGTACTCACTGGCTTATCCCTGGCAATTGTCTTGGCCAGATTGCGTATTTTGGAGAAGAGTACCATGACGATGACCCCGGAACCTAGGCATCAAAGATAGCAGTCACGTGAGATAGGAGTTATCCAGGTCAGCTGTTCCTGTGGTAAATGGAGTCCCATAGACGTTGCTGATCCACGAACCGCTTCCACTATCAACCACTAGAAACCTTTGTTGTACTCCATAGACCATCTTGGTCTTGTAGTCCAGATTTTGTAACCGCTTGGAATTTCTGTATCAAGAATGTGTCCACTGATACTTCTCCAATGTATCGATAATTTATGAAGTATTCATGCCATATTCATCTATGTTTACAGTACTCTTATATGGTTTTGATGCACTTTATATGATTTATTTAGAACTAACCCGGACTGACACTGTTTTCAGCAGAATTACCATCGTGTTGTTTTTGTGCAGAAAATGAAAGTTCTCGGAATCACCCGAAACTTTTTGGTGATTTTTTATGGACCAAATAAGAAATATTGGAGCAAAGAACCACCAGAGAAGAGCCAGGAGGTGGGCACAACCCACCAGGGTGCGCCAGAGGGCCCAGGCGCGCCCTGGTGTATCGTGCCCTCCTCGTGGCCCATCTTGGCATGAAACCGACGCCCAAACATTCTATAAATATAGAAACCATCAGAAATAACCCTAGAATCTCCGCTCCGCCGCCGCAACTCTCTGTATCGAAGAAAAACCAATCTAGAGACTTTCCAGTACCCTGCCGGAGAGGGGAATCCATCTCCGATGGCCATCTTCATCATCCCGGCAGAGGCCATGACGAGGAGGGAGTAGTCCACCCTCGGGGCTGAGGGTATGTACCATTAGCTATGTGTTCAATCTCTCTCTCTCTCTCGTGTTCTTGAGATGTCATGATCTTGATGTATATCACGGGCTTTGTTAATATAGTCGGATCATATGATGTTATTCCCTTGCTATCATGTTGTGATGAATTGAATCTTTCCCTTTGAGATATCGTTATGTTGGATTGAATATTGGATTTGAGAACACTTGATATATGTCTTGCATGTGGATACCCGTGGTGACAATGGGGTGTTCTATTGATTCACTTGATATATGTTTTGGTACTCAACTTGTGGATTCCCGCGATGACATTGGGATAATCTATGCATAGGGGTTGATACACATTCTTGTCCTACTTTCTCCGATAGAAATCTTGGGCTACTCTTTGAGGTTCTTTGTGTTGGATTGAGTATTATGAATCTGAAATTGTTTGATGCATATCGTATAATTAACTCATGGATACTTGTGGTGACATTGGAGTATCTAGGTGACATTAGAGTTGGTTGATGCGTATCATATGGTGTTATTTTAGTACGGACTCTAGATAGATTGATCGGAAAGGATAACTTGGTGTTATTTTAGTACGAACTCTTGGATAGATTGATCGGAAAGGATAACTTTAAGGTGGTTTTGTACCCTACAAACAATTTCTTCTTATGTTCTCCGCTAGATAAGAACTTTGGAGTGGTTCTTCGTTGCACGTTCAGGGATGGTTATCTGATCCAATTATATTAGCATTGTTGAGAGATTGCACTAGCGAAAGTACGGACCCTAGGCCTTGTTTTCAAGCATTGCAATACCATTTGTGCTCACTTTTGTTACTTGCTACCTTGCTGTTTTTATATTTTCAGATTACAAAAACCTTTATCTACCATCCATATTGCACTTGTATTACCATCTCTTCACCGAACTAGTGCACCTATACAATTTTCCATTGTATTGGGTGTGTTGGGGACACAAGAGACTTTTTATTATTTGATTCCAGGGTTGTTTGAGAGAGACCATCTTCATCCTACACCTCCCACAGATTGATAAACCTTAGATCATCCACTTAAGGGAAAATTGCTACTGTCCTACAAAACTCTGCGCTTGGAGGCCCAACAAAGTCTACAAGAATAAAGTTGCGTAGTAGACATCAAGCTCTTTTCTGGCGCCGTTGCCGGGGAGGTGAGTGCTTGAAGGTATATCTTTAGATCTTGAAATTAAATCTTTTAGTTTCTTGTTTTTCACTAGTTTGGTTTTATAAAAGAAAACTACAAAAAAATGGAGTTTAGGTTGCATCATTTGTTTCGTCTTTATAATGTCTTTCGTGAAAATAAGGATTCAGAAAATTGTGCTCAATTGGTAGAGGAAGAAATTATGAAAATACTTAATGAGAATTCCTTGAGTGATGAGCATGATTGTAATGTTGCTAGTATGAATTTTCTGAATATCCATGATGCTAATGATATGCAAAGCCACAAGCTTGGGGATGCTACGTTTGATGAAGATGATATTTTTAGGCCCCCAAGTTTTTATGAGCAAATTTATGATGATTATGATGATGATATGTATGCTATAAAGAGTGATAGTAACCATGAAACTTGTCATCATGATTTTAATATTGAATGTGGTTATGTCAATCAAGTGTCTCATGATAGTTATTTTGTTGAGTTTGCTCCCACTACAATGAATGGGAAAAATTGCTTATGTGGAGAGTAATGAAAATTCTATGCTTGTGCATCATGAAAAGAATGATTTATGTGATATTTATATTGTGAAATTCCTTCATGATGCTACTGAAAATTATTATGAGGGAGGAACATATGCTTGTAGGAATTGCAATAATATAAAGTTTCCTTCCTATATGTTGAATGTTTTGAAGTTATGCTTGTTTTGCCTTCCTATGCTACTCGATTCTTGTTCCCATAAACTATTTGCTCACAAAATCCCTATGCATAGGAAGTGGGTTAGACTTAAATGTGCTTGTCATGAGATTCATGATGCTCTTTTGCATGTTTCAATTATTATTCCTATGTGAGCATCATTGAAATCATCATGCCTAGCTAAAAGGCATTAAAGAAAAGCGCTTGTTGGGAGACAACCCAACACTTTTCCTTTCTGTTTTTGTGTGTTCACATGATTAAGATACTGTATTAATCATGTTTTGTGTCTTTTATTTCAATAAAGTGCCAAGTAAAGCCTTTGGGATGACTCACAAGATGAGTAGAATTGATGCTGAACCAAAACATAAACTTTTGACTCTAGTACAGGAATTTTCATTTTTTACTGGAGCTTGATAATGACCTGAAATTTTTAAACAGTCTTCATATACAAATTCTTCAGGTTGTCCTAATTTTTCAGAATTTTTATGCTACAGATCTTCACAGACTGTTCTGTTTTTGACAGATTCTGTTTTGCATTCATAGTTTGCTTGTTTTAGTGTTCCCATAGCTTATATTCAGTGATATAAATTATGTGAATGGTGGAATACAGTAGGTATAATGTGGGAACAATTATGAATCTTGTCTTGATAGTACCTAAGTGAATGATCTATCTTTATTATACTAACCCATCTCACGAAGTTCCGTTAAGTTTTGTGTGATTGAAGTTTTCATGTTTTGGGTGAGACACCGATATGAGGAGAATAAGGAGTAACAAGAACATAAGCTTCGGGATGCCCATGGCACCCCCAATGTAATATCCAAGGAAGACTCAAGCGCCTAAGCTTGGGGATGCCTCGGAAGGCATCCCCTCTTTCGTATTCAACATTATCGTTATATCTTACTTAGAGCTATATTTTTCTTCGTCACATGATATGTGTTTTGCTTGGAGCGTCATTTTATTTTGTTATTTTCTGATAGGTGTTATTTATAATCCTGTTTTTCAATAAAAATTTCCAAGAATTACCTTAGGATTCTTGCATTGCATGTTTGATGTGTGCTGTGTAAAAACAAAAACTTTCTCTGTAGTGTTTGAATTTTCATATTTTACTGGAACGTGGAAAGTTTCTGAAATTTGTACACAGTATTGTCATATAAATTCTTTAGCATGTCCTAAACTTTCATAATTTTTTGAGTTACAGAAGTACACTGGTTTAATAGATTGCCACAGACTGTTCTGTTTGGACAGATTGTTGTCATAGTTTTGTTATCTACTTATCCTATAGTTTCCATAGCCTATATTGGTAGATATAAATTGTGGAAACGATAGTAAACAGTAGATGATGTTTGAAAATTATTGTGCAACTTGTCTTGGCAGTACATGAAGTGTTGATTTGTACTTATGTGTACTAACCTATCTCACGAGTTCTTTTTGAGTCTTGTGTGGATGAAGTTTTTGAGACTTAGGTGAAACCGGGATATGAGAGGATTGAACGAGGTACAAAAGCTCAAGCTTGGGGATGCCCAAGGCACCCCAAGTAAATATTTCAAGAAGTCTCAAGCATCTAAGCTTGGGGATGCTACGCATCCCACCTCTCTTCATCAACAATTATCAGTTAGCCTATGTTGAGCCTAAATTTTTATTTGTCCACATGATATGTGCTATTCTTGGAGTGCTATTTTTCTTTCGCTCATTGTTTAAATAAAATACTCCGATCTGAAAATATTTATTGAGAGAGAGAGTCCTCACATAGCTACTTGATTGTTTACCTACTCATTGATCTTCACTTATATCTTTTGAGAGTACTTTGATGTTTACTCTTGTGCTTCACTTATATCCTATGAGTAAATTGTGAATCAATGAAATATCATAAATATGAAATTATCAATGTGCTTTATGCTTTGTATTAGCTTCACATCTGGTTTAGAAAGTAAAATCTATTGAAGTTTGACAATCACAATATTGTTCATACAAGCAATTCGTGAATGATTAGTATAAGGAAGAGAACTTTCACATACAAATATATTATCTTGGAAATCTTCTATGATTCTGAATACCCATTAATTATTTTCAAACTTGAGCAAATTAGTTGAAGTTGGACAAGGAAGACAGCGTAATGAGTTATGGTTGTGTATATTTGCATAGAAGTTATATTGTTATGGATCCTCCAACATGTGGTGCTTGTTTAGAACCTTTTGCTAGCCAACACTTCGTACTAAGTAGAGATACTACTTGTGCATCCAAATCCTTGAGCCAAGTTTCTTCCATAAGAGTCCACCATACCTACCTATATATGGTATTTCACTGCCATTCCAAGTAAATTTCCATGTGCCACCTCTAAACATTCAAATAAACATCTGTTTTGTGTGCTTGGACCGCTCATGGAGCGACGGGGGGCGGTCAGTATCTTCCATGTTAAGCGGGTTATTCTCATGATGAGTGTTTATTCACTCATCCTTGCATGAGAGGGGCAGTAATAGGTATTCCTAGTCCCGAAAAAAAATGCAAATAATTAAACAAAACTCCCCCAGGAATGTTGTTGGTATGGACGGTACCCGTGGATTCGGCTAGCCGTGGAGTGTGTTTGTTGGTGGAGGGGGAGTAACCCTTTACTTTTACCGCTTGGGAACCGCCGCTAATGTGTTTAACATGGAACATATTGATAACTCTTGGTCCTAACGTTGATAGGAAGGGTGCACCTCCCAAAATTATATTTATCTCTGTTTTAAACAATGAGTTGTGGCACATATGCAAATCCCTGCTTCCCTCTGCGAAGGGACAATCTATCTACTTTCATGTTATTTACTTTTCATGTTGAGTCAACTTCTTATTCCAACCTACTTCTATTAGTTGGCAAGCATCATGGGTGGGGAAAGATCTAGGCACATATGGCGAGTCAAATATATTTGATCATGATTCATTATTGTTGACAATTATCTTTATGATAAGTATGTTGGGAGGCAAAACATTAAGCCCCTATCTTTCTCTGTGTTCGATGGATGCCATTTGTTCTAAAAACATACTTTTAGTACTAGCAATCATAGTAGACTATATGACAATTGAGTATGTGGAGCTCTTACTTAGACTTTATTGAGAATAGGTTGAATTGCAATTGTTTGGTGACTAAGAACATAGGTTGCTAAGGTTCAAGAGAATCCATTGTTTGAACCATGACATGTGAATTGGTTGCTACTTTATCATGATTTTTATGAGAAAAGGTTGCTCGTTATGATGCTAGAAAATTGACTGAAATTATTAATGATCAAACTTATACATTATGCTAGCATTCGCACTTCATAAGTTAGCTCTTTTATCATTTACCTACTCGAGGACGAGTAGGAATTAAGCTTGGGGATGCTGATACGTCTTCAACGTATCGATAATTTATGAAGTATTCATGCCATATTCATCTATGTTTACAATACTTTTATATGGTTTTGATGCACTTTATATGATTTATTTAGAACTAACCCGGACTGACGCTGTTTTCAGTAGAATTACCGTGGTGTTGTTTTTGTGCAGAAAATGAAAGTTCTCGGAATCGCCCGAAACTTTTTGGTGATTTTTTCTAGACCAAATAAGCAATATTGGAGCGAAGAACCACCGGAGAAGAGCCACAAGGTGGGCACAACCCACCAGGGCGCGCTAGAGGGCCCAGGCGCGCCCTGGTGTATCGTGCCCTCCTCGTGGCCCATCTTGGCGTGAAACTGACGCCCAAAAATCCTATAAATAAAGAAACCATCATAAATAATCCTAGACTCTCCGCTCCGCCACCGCAACTCTCTGTATCGACGAAAAACCAATCTGGAGATGTTCTAGTACCCTCCCGGAGAGGGGAAACCATCTTCGATGGCCATCTTCATCATCCCGGCGGAGGCCATGACGAGGAGGGAGTAGTCTACCCTCGGGGCTGAGGGTATGTATCAGTAGCTATGTGTTCAATCTCTCTCTCTCTCGTATCACGGGCTTTGTTAATATAGTCGGATCATATGATGTTACTCCCTTGCTATCATGTTGTGATGAATTGAATCTTTCCCTTTGAGATATCGTTATGTTGGATTGAATATTGGATTTGAGAACACTTGATATATGTCTTGCATGTGGATACCCGTGGTGACAATGGGGTGTTCTATTGATTCATTTGATATATGTTTTGGTACTCAACTTGCGGATCCCCGCGGTGACATTGGGGTAATCTATGCATAGGGGTTGATACACGTTCTTGTCCTACTTTCTCCGATAGAAATCTTGGGGTACCCTTTGATGTTCTTTGTGTTGGATTGAGTATTATGAATCTGAAATTGTTTGATGCGTATCGTATAATTAACTCATGGATACTTGTGGTGACATTGGAGTATCTAGGTGACATTAGAGTTGGTTGATGCGTATCATATGGTGTTATTTTAGTACGGACTCTAGATAGATTGATCGGAAAGGAAAACTTGGTGTTATTTTAGTACGAACTCTTGGATAGATTGATCAGAAAGGATAACTTTAAGGTGGTTTTGTACCCTACAAACAATTTCTTCTTATGTTCTCCGCTAGATAAGAACTTTGGAGTGGTTCTTCGTTGCACGTTCAGGGATGGTTATCTGATCCAATTATATTAGCATTTTTGAGAGATTGCACTAGCGAAAGTACGGACCCTAGGCCTTGTTTTCAAGCATTGCAATACCATTTGTGCTCACTTTTGTTACTTGCTACCTTGCTGTTTTTATATTTTCAGATTACAAAAACCTTTATCTACCATCCATATTGCACTTGTATTACCATCTCTTCACCGAACTAGTGCACCTATACAATTTTCCATTGTATTGGGTGTGTTGGGGACACAAGAGACTTTTTATTATTTGATTCCAGGGTTGTTTGAGAGAGACCATCTTCATCCTAGACCTCCCACGGATTGATAAACCTTAGATCATCCACTTAAGGGAAAATTGCTACTGTCCTACAAAACTCTGCGCTTGGAGGCCCAACAAAGTCTACAAGAATAAAGTTGCGTAGTAGACATCAAGCTCTTTTCTGGCACCGTTGCCGGGGAGGTGAGTGCTTGAAGATATATCTTTAGATCTTGAAATTAAATCTTTTAGTTTCTTGTTTTTCACTAGTTTGGTTTTATAAAAGAAAACTACAAAAAAATGGAGTTTAGGTTGCATCATTTGTTTCGTCTTTATAATGTCTTTCGTGAAAATAAGGATTCAGAAAATTGTGCTCAATTGGTAGAGGAAGAAATTATGAAAATACTTAATGAGAATTCCTTGAGTGATGAGCATGATTGTAATGTTGCTAGTATGAATTCTCTGAATATCCATGATGCTAATGATATGCAAAGCCACAAGCTTGGGGATGCTACGTTTGATGAAGATGATATTTTTAGGCCCCCAAGTTTTTATGAGCAAATTTATGATGATGATGTCATGCCTCGTATCTATGATGATTATGATGATGATATGTATGCTATAAAGAGTGATAGTAACCATGAAACTTGTCATCATGATTTTAATATTGAATGTGGTTATGTCAATCAAGTGTCTCATGATAGTTATTTTGTTGAGTTTGCTCCCACTACAATGAATGGGAAAAATTGCTTATGTGGAGAGTAATGAAAATTCTATGCTTGTGCATCATGAAAAGAATGATTTATGTGATATTTATATTGTGAAATTCCTTCATGATGCTACTGAAAATTATTATGAGGGAGGAACATATGCTTGTAGGAATTGCAATAATATAAAGTTTCCTTCCTATATGTTGAATGTTTTGAAGTTATGCTTGTTTTGCCTTCCTATGCTACTCGATTCTTGTTCCCATAAACTATTTGCTCACAAAATCCCTATGCATAGGAAGTGGGTTAGACTTAAATGTGCTTGTCATGAGATTCATGATGCTCTTTTGCATGTTTCAATTATTATTCCTATGTGAGCATCATTGAAATCATCATGCCTAGCTAAAAGGCATTAAAGAAAAGCGCTTGTTGGGAGACAACCCAACACTTTTCCTTTCTGTTTTTGTGTGTTCACATGATTAAGATACTGTATTAATCATGTTTTGTGTCTTTTATTTCAATAAAGTGCCAAGTAAAGCCTTTGGGATGACTCACAAGATGAGTAGAATTGATGCTGAACCAAAACATAAACTTTTGACTCTAGTACAGGAATTTTCATTTTTTACTGGAGCTTGATAATGACCTGAAATTTTTAAACAGTCTTCATATACAAATTCTTCAGGTTGTCCTAATTTTTCAGAATTTTTATGCTACAGATCTTCACAGACTGTTCTGTTTTTGACAGATTCTGTTTTGCATTCATAGTTTGCTTGTTTTAGTGTTCCCATAGCTTATATTCAGTGATATAAATTATGTGAATGGTGGAATACAGTAGGTATAATGTGGGAACAATTATGAATCTTGTCTTGATAGTACCTAAGTGAATGATCTATCTTTATTATACTAACCCATCTCACGAAGTTCCGTTAAGTTTTGTGTGATTGAAGTTTTCATGTTTTGGGTGAGACACCGATATGAGGAGAATAAGGAGTAACAAGAACATAAGCTTCGGGATGCCCATGGCACCCCCAATGTAATATCCAAGGAAGACTCAAGCGCCTAAGCTTGGGGATGCCTCGGAAGGCATCCCCTCTTTCGTATTCAACATTATCGTTATATCTTACTTAGAGCTATATTTTTCTTCGTCACATGATATGTGTTTTGCTTGGAGCGTCATTTTATTTTGTTATTTTCTGATAGGTGTTATTTATAATCCTGTTTTTCAATAAAAATTTCCAAGAATTACCTTAGGATTCTTGCATTGCATGTTTGATGTGTGCTGTGTAAAAACAAAAACTTTCTCTGTAGTGTTTGAATTTTCATATTTTACTGGAACGTGGAAAGTTTCTGAAATTTGTACACAGTATTGTCATATAAATTCTTTAGCATGTCCTAAACTTTCATAATTTTTTGAGTTACAGAAGTACACTGGTTTAATAGATTGCCACAGACTGTTCTGTTTGGACAGATTGTTGTCATAGTTTTGTTATCTACTTATCCTATAGTTTCCATAGCCTATATTGGTAGATATAAATTGTGGAAACGATAGTAAACAGTAGATGATGTTTGAAAATTATTGTGCAACTTGTCTTGGCAGTACATGAAGTGTTGATTTGTACTTATGTGTACTAACCTATCTCACGAGTTCTTTTTGAGTCTTGTGTGGATGAAGTTTTTGAGACTTAGGTGAAACCGGGATATGAGAGGATTGAACGAGGTACAAAAGCTCAAGCTTGGGGATGCCCAAGGCACCCCAAGTAAATATTTCAAGAAGTCTCAAGCATCTAAGCTTGGGGATGCTACGCATCCCACCTCTCTTCATCAACAATTATCAGTTAGCCTATGTTGAGCCTAAATTTTTATTTGTCCACATGATATGTGCTATTCTTGGAGTGCTATTTTTCTTTCGCTCATTGTTTAAATAAAATACTCCGATCTGAAAATATTTATTGAGAGAGAGAGTCCTCACATAGCTACTTGATTGTTTACCTACTCATTGATCTTCACTTATATCTTTTGAGAGTACTTTGATGTTTACTCTTGTGCTTCACTTATATCCTATGAGTAAATTGTGAATCAATGAAATATCATAAATATGAAATTATCAATGTGCTTTATGCTTTGTATTAGCTTCACATCTGGTTTAGAAAGTAAAATCTATTGAAGTTTGACAATCACAATATTGTTCATACAAGCAATTCGTGAATGATTAGTATAAGGAAGAGAACTTTCACATACAAATATATTATCTTGGAAATCTTCTATGATTCTGAATACCCATTAATTATTTTCAAACTTGAGCAAATTAGTTGAAGTTGGACAAGGAAGACAGCGTAATGAGTTATGGTTGTGTATATTTGCATAGAAGTTATATTGTTATGGATCCTCCAACATGTGGTGCTTGTTTAGAACCTTTTGCTAGCCAACACTTCGTACTAAGTAGAGATACTACTTGTGCATCCAAATCCTTGAGCCAAGTTTCTTCCATAAGAGTCCACCATACCTACCTATATATGGTATTTCACTGCCATTCCAAGTAAATTTCCATGTGCCACCTCTAAACATTCAAATAAACATCTGTTTTGTGTGCTTGGACCGCTCATGGAGCGACGGGGGGCGGTCAGTATCTTCCATGTTAAGCGGGTTATTCTCATGATGAGTGTTTATTCACTCATCCTTGCATGAGAGGGGCAGTAATAGGTATTCCTAGTCCCGAAAAAAAATGCAAATAATTAAACAAAACTCCCCCAGGAATGTTGTTGGTATGGACGGTACCCGTGGATTCGGCTAGCCGTGGAGTGTGTTTGTTGGTGGAGGGGGAGTAACCCTTTACTTTTACCGCTTGGGAACCGCCGCTAATGTGTTTAACATGGAACATATTGATAACTCTTGGTCCTAACGTTGATAGGAAGGGTGCACCTCCCAAAATTATATTTATCTCTGTTTTAAACAATGAGTTGTGGCACATATGCAAATCCCTGCTTCCCTCTGCGAAGGGACAATCTATCTACTTTCATGTTATTTACTTTTCATGTTGAGTCAACTTCTTATTCCAACCTACTTCTATTAGTTGGCAAGCATCATGGGTGGGGAAAGATCTAGGCACATATGGCGAGTCAAATATATTTGATCATGATTCATTATTGTTGACAATTATCTTTATGATAAGTATGTTGGGAGGCAAAACATTAAGCCCCTATCTTTCTCTGTGTTCGATGGATGCCATTTGTTCTAAAAACATACTTTTAGTACTAGCAATCATAGTAGACTATATGACAATTGAGTATGTGGAGCTCTTACTTAGACTTTATTGAGAATAGGTTGAATTGCAATTGTTTGGTGACTAAGAACATAGGTTGCTAAGGTTCAAGAGAATCCATTGTTTGAACCATGACATGTGAATTGGTTGCTACTTTATCATGAATTTTATGAGAAAAGGTTGCTCGTTATGATGCTAGAAAATTGACTGAAATTATTAATGATCAAACTTATACATTATGCTAGCATTCGCACTTCATAAGTTAGCTCTTTTATCATTTACCTACTCGAGGACGAGTAGGAATTAAGCTTGGGGATGCTGATACGTCTTCAACGTATCGATAATTTATGAAGTATTCATGCCATATTCATCTATGTTTACAATACTTTTATATGGTTTTGATGCACTTTATATGATTTATTTAGAACTAACCCGGACTGACGCTGTTTTCAGTAGAATTACCGTGGTGTTGTTTTTGTGCAGAAAATGAAAGTTCTCGGAATCGCCCGAAACTTTTTGGTGATTTTTTCTAGACCAAATAAGCAATATTGGAGCGAAGAACCACCGGAGAAGAGCCACAAGGTGGGCACAACCCACCAGGGCGCGCTAGAGGGCCCAGGCGCGCCCTGGTGTATCGTGCTCTCCTCGTGGCCCATCTTGGCGTGAAACTGACGCCCAAAAATCCTATAAATAAAGAAACCATCATAAATAATCCTAGACTCTCCGCTCCGCCACCGCAACTCTCTGTATCGACGAAAAACCAATCTGGAGATGTTCTAGTACCCTCCCGGAGAGGGGAAACCATCTTCGATGGCCATCTTCATCATCCCGGCGGAGGCCATGACGAGGAGGGAGTAGTCTACCCTCGGGGCTGAGGGTATGTATCAGTAGCTATGTGTTCAATCTCTCTCTCTCTCGTATCACGGGCTTTGTTAATATAGTCGGATCATATGATGTTACTCCCTTGCTATCATGTTGTGATGAATTGAATCTTTCCCTTTGAGATATCGTTATGTTGGATTGAATATTGGATTTGAGAACACTTGATATATGTCTTGCATGTGGATACCCGTGGTGACAATGGGGTGTTCTATTGATTCATTTGATATATGTTTTGGTACTCAACTTGCGGATCCCCGCGGTGACATTGGGGTAATCTATGCATAGGGGTTGATACACGTTCTTGTCCTACTTTCTCCGATAGAAATCTTGGGGTACCCTTTGATGTTCTTTGTGTTGGATTGAGTATTATGAATCTGAAATTGTTTGATGCGTATCGTATAATTAACTCATGGATACTTGTGGTGACATTGGAGTATCTAGGTGACATTAGAGTTGGTTGATGCGTATCATATGGTGTTATTTTAGTACGGACTCTAGATAGATTGATCGGAAAGGAAAACTTGGTGTTATTTTAGTACGAACTCTTGGATAGATTGATCAGAAAGGATAACTTTAAGGTGGTTTTGTACCCTACAAACAATTTCTTCTTATGTTCTCCGCTAGATAAGAACTTTGGAGTGGTTCTTCGTTGCACGTTCAGGGATGGTTATCTGATCCAATTATATTAGCATTTTTGAGAGATTGCACTAGCGAAAGTACGGACCCTAGGCCTTGTTTTCAAGCATTGCAATACCATTTGTGCTCACTTTTGTTACTTGCTACCTTGCTGTTTTTATATTTTCAGATTACAAAAACCTTTATCTACCATCCATATTGCACTTGTATTACCATCTCTTCACCGAACTAGTGCACCTATACAATTTTCCATTGTATTGGGTGTGTTGGGGACACAAGAGACTTTTTATTATTTGATTCCAGGGTTGTTTGAGAGAGACCATCTTCATCCTAGACCTCCCACGGATTGATAAACCTTAGATCATCCACTTAAGGGAAAATTGCTACTGTCCTACAAAACTCTGCGCTTGGAGGCCCAACAAAGTCTACAAGAATAAAGTTGCGTAGTAGACATCAAGCTCTTTTCTGGCACCGTTGCCGGGGAGGTGAGTGCTTGAAGATATATCTTTAGATCTTGAAATTAAATCTTTTAGTTTCTTGTTTTTCACTAGTTTGGTTTTATAAAAGAAAACTACAAAAAAATGGAGTTTAGGTTGCATCATTTGTTTCGTCTTTATAATGTCTTTCGTGAAAATAAGGATTCAGAAAATTGTGCTCAATTGGTAGAGGAAGAAATTATGAAAATACTTAATGAGAATTCCTTGAGTGATGAGCATGATTGTAATGTTGCTAGTATGAATTCTCTGAATATCCATGATGCTAATGATATGCAAAGCCACAAGCTTGGGGATGCTACGTTTGATGAAGATGATATTTTTAGGCCCCCAAGTTTTTATGAGCAAATTTATGATGATGATGTCATGCCTCGTATCTATGATGATTATGATGATGATATGTATGCTATAAAGAGTGATAGTAACCATGAAACTTGTCATCATGATTTTAATATTGAATGTGGTTATGTCAATCAAGTGTCTCATGATAGTTATTTTGTTGAGTTTGCTCCCACTACAATGAATGGGAAAAATTGCTTATGTGGAGAGTAATGAAAATTCTATGCTTGTGCATCATGAAAAGAATGATTTATGTGATATTTATATTGTGAAATTCCTTCATGATGCTACTGAAAATTATTATGAGGGAGGAACATATGCTTGTAGGAATTGCAATAATATAAAGTTTCCTTCCTATATGTTGAATGTTTTGAAGTTATGCTTGTTTTGCCTTCCTATGCTACTCGATTCTTGTTCCCATAAACTATTTGCTCACAAAATCCCTATGCATAGGAAGTGGGTTAGACTTAAATGTGCTTGTCATGAGATTCATGATGCTCTTTTGCATGTTTCAATTATTATTCCTATGTGAGCATCATTGAAATCATCATGCCTAGCTAAAAGGCATTAAAGAAAAGCGCTTGTTGGGAGACAACCCAACACTTTTCCTTTCTGTTTTTGTGTGTTCACATGATTAAGATACTGTATTAATCATGTTTTGTGTCTTTTATTTCAATAAAGTGCCAAGTAAAGCCTTTGGGATGACTCACAAGATGAGTAGAATTGATGCTGAACCAAAACATAAACTTTTGACTCTAGTACAGGAATTTTCATTTTTTACTGGAGCTTGATAATGACCTGAAATTTTTAAACAGTCTTCATATACAAATTCTTCAGGTTGTCCTAATTTTTCAGAATTTTTATGCTACAGATCTTCACAGACTGTTCTGTTTTTGACAGATTCTGTTTTGCATTCATAGTTTGCTTGTTTTAGTGTTCCCATAGCTTATATTCAGTGATATAAATTATGTGAATGGTGGAATACAGTAGGTATAATGTGGGAACAATTATGAATCTTGTCTTGATAGTACCTAAGTGAATGATCTATCTTTATTATACTAACCCATCTCACGAAGTTCCGTTAAGTTTTGTGTGATTGAAGTTTTCATGTTTTGGGTGAGACACCGATATGAGGAGAATAAGGAGTAACAAGAACATAAGCTTCGGGATGCCCATGGCACCCCCAATGTAATATCCAAGGAAGACTCAAGCGCCTAAGCTTGGGGATGCCTCGGAAGGCATCCCCTCTTTCGTATTCAACATTATCGTTATATCTTACTTAGAGCTATATTTTTCTTCGTCACATGATATGTGTTTTGCTTGGAGCGTCATTTTATTTTGTTATTTTCTGATAGGTGTTATTTATAATCCTGTTTTTCAATAAAAATTTCCAAGAATTACCTTAGGATTCTTGCATTGCATGTTTGATGTGTGCTGTGTAAAAACAAAAACTTTCTCTGTAGTGTTTGAATTTTCATATTTTACTGGAACGTGGAAAGTTTCTGAAATTTGTACACAGTATTGTCATATAAATTCTTTAGCATGTCCTAAACTTTCATAATTTTTTGAGTTACAGAAGTACACTGGTTTAATAGATTGCCACAGACTGTTCTGTTTGGACAGATTGTTGTCATAGTTTTGTTATCTACTTATCCTATAGTTTCCATAGCCTATATTGGTAGATATAAATTGTGGAAACGATAGTAAACAGTAGATGATGTTTGAAAATTATTGTGCAACTTGTCTTGGCAGTACATGAAGTGTTGATTTGTACTTATGTGTACTAACCTATCTCACGAGTTCTTTTTGAGTCTTGTGTGGATGAAGTTTTTGAGACTTAGGTGAAACCGGGATATGAGAGGATTGAACGAGGTACAAAAGCTCAAGCTTGGGGATGCCCAAGGCACCCCAAGTAAATATTTCAAGAAGTCTCAAGCATCTAAGCTTGGGGATGCTACGCATCCCACCTCTCTTCATCAACAATTATCAGTTAGCCTATGTTGAGCCTAAATTTTTATTTGTCCACATGATATGTGCTATTCTTGGAGTGCTATTTTTCTTTCGCTCATTGTTTAAATAAAATACTCCGATCTGAAAATATTTATTGAGAGAGAGAGTCCTCACATAGCTACTTGATTGTTTACCTACTCATTGATCTTCACTTATATCTTTTGAGAGTACTTTGATGTTTACTCTTGTGCTTCACTTATATCCTATGAGTAAATTGTGAATCAATGAAATATCATAAATATGAAATTATCAATGTGCTTTATGCTTTGTATTAGCTTCACATCTGGTTTAGAAAGTAAAATCTATTGAAGTTTGACAATCACAATATTGTTCATACAAGCAATTCGTGAATGATTAGTATAAGGAAGAGAACTTTCACATACAAATATATTATCTTGGAAATCTTCTATGATTCTGAATACCCATTAATTATTTTCAAACTTGAGCAAATTAGTTGAAGTTGGACAAGGAAGACAGCGTAATGAGTTATGGTTGTGTATATTTGCATAGAAGTTATATTGTTATGGATCCTCCAACATGTGGTGCTTGTTTAGAACCTTTTGCTAGCCAACACTTCGTACTAAGTAGAGATACTACTTGTGCATCCAAATCCTTGAGCCAAGTTTCTTCCATAAGAGTCCACCATACCTACCTATATATGGTATTTCACTGCCATTCCAAGTAAATTTCCATGTGCCACCTCTAAACATTCAAATAAACATCTGTTTTGTGTGCTTGGACCGCTCATGGAGCGACGGGGGGCGGTCAGTATCTTCCATGTTAAGCGGGTTATTCTCATGATGAGTGTTTATTCACTCATCCTTGCATGAGAGGGGCAGTAATAGGTATTCCTAGTCCCGAAAAAAAATGCAAATAATTAAACAAAACTCCCCCAGGAATGTTGTTGGTATGGACGGTACCCGTGGATTCGGCTAGCCGTGGAGTGTGTTTGTTGGTGGAGGGGGAGTAACCCTTTACTTTTACCGCTTGGGAACCGCCGCTAATGTGTTTAACATGGAACATATTGATAACTCTTGGTCCTAACGTTGATAGGAAGGGTGCACCTCCCAAAATTATATTTATCTCTGTTTTAAACAATGAGTTGTGGCACATATGCAAATCCCTGCTTCCCTCTGCGAAGGGACAATCTATCTACTTTCATGTTATTTACTTTTCATGTTGAGTCAACTTCTTATTCCAACCTACTTCTATTAGTTGGCAAGCATCATGGGTGGGGAAAGATCTAGGCACATATGGCGAGTCAAATATATTTGATCATGATTCATTATTGTTGACAATTATCTTTATGATAAGTATGTTGGGAGGCAAAACATTAAGCCCCTATCTTTCTCTGTGTTCGATGGATGCCATTTGTTCTAAAAACATACTTTTAGTACTAGCAATCATAGTAGACTATATGACAATTGAGTATGTGGAGCTCTTACTTAGACTTTATTGAGAATAGGTTGAATTGCAATTGTTTGGTGACTAAGAACATAGGTTGCTAAGGTTCAAGAGAATCCATTGTTTGAACCATGACATGTGAATTGGTTGCTACTTTATCATGATTTTTATGAGAAAAGGTTGCTCGTTATGATGCTAGAAAATTGACTGAAATTATTAATGATCAAACTTATACATTATGCTAGCATTCGCACTTCATAAGTTAGCTCTTTTATCATTTACCTACTCGAGGACGAGTAGGAATTAAGCTTGGGGATGCTGATACGTCTTCAACGTATCGATAATTTATGAAGTATTCATGCCATATTCATCTATGTTTACAATACTTTTATATGGTTTTGATGCACTTTATATGATTTATTTAGAACTAACCCGGACTGACGCTGTTTTCAGTAGAATTACCGTGGTGTTGTTTTTGTGCAGAAAATGAAAGTTCTCGGAATTGCCCGAAACTTTTTGGTGATTTTTTCTAGACCAAATAAGCAATATTGGAGCGAAGAACCACCGGAGAAGAGCCACAAGGTGGGCACAACCCACCAGGGCGCGCTAGAGGGCCCAGGCGCGCCCTGGTGTATCGTGCCCTCCTCGTGGCCCATCTTGGCGTGAAACTGACGCCCAAAAATCCTATAAATAAAGAAACCATCATAAATAATCCTAGACTCTCCGCTCCGCCACCGCAACTCTCTGTATCGACGAAAAACCAATCTGGAGATGTTCTAGTACCCTCCCGGAGAGGGGAAACCATCTTCGATGGCCATCTTCATCATCCCGGCGGAGGCCATGACGAGGAGGGAGTAGTCTACCCTCGGGGCTGAGGGTATGTATCAGTAGCTATGTGTTCAATCTCTCTCTCTCTCGTATCACGGGCTTTGTTAATATAGTCGGATCATATGATGTTACTCCCTTGCTATCATGTTGTGATGAATTGAATCTTTCCCTTTGAGATATCGTTATGTTGGATTGAATATTGGATTTGAGAACACTTGATATATGTCTTGCATGTGGATACCCGTGGTGACAATGGGGTGTTCTATTGATTCATTTGATATATGTTTTGGTACTCAACTTGCGGATCCCCGCGGTGACATTGGGGTAATCTATGCATAGGGGTTGATACACGTTCTTGTCCTACTTTCTCCGATAGAAATCTTGGGGTACCCTTTGATGTTCTTTGTGTTGGATTGAGTATTATGAATCTGAAATTGTTTGATGCGTATCGTATAATTAACTCATGGATACTTGTGGTGACATTGGAGTATCTAGGTGACATTAGAGTTGGTTGATGCGTATCATATGGTGTTATTTTAGTACGGACTCTAGATAGATTGATCGGAAAGGAAAACTTGGTGTTATTTTAGTACGAACTCTTGGATAGATTGATCAGAAAGGATAACTTTAAGGTGGTTTTGTACCCTACAAACAATTTCTTCTTATGTTCTCCGCTAGATAAGAACTTTGGAGTGGTTCTTCGTTGCACGTTCAGGGATGGTTATCTGATCCAATTATATTAGCATTTTTGAGAGATTGCACTAGCGAAAGTACGGACCCTAGGCCTTGTTTTCAAGCATTGCAATACCATTTGTGCTCACTTTTGTTACTTGCTACCTTGCTGTTTTTATATTTTCAGATTACAAAAACCTTTATCTACCATCCATATTGCACTTGTATTACCATCTCTTCACCGAACTAGTGCACCTATACAATTTTCCATTGTATTGGGTGTGTTGGGGACACAAGAGACTTTTTATTATTTGATTCCAGGGTTGTTTGAGAGAGACCATCTTCATCCTAGACCTCCCACGGATTGATAAACCTTAGATCATCCACTTAAGGGAAAATTGCTACTGTCCTACAAAACTCTGCGCTTGGAGGCCCAACAAAGTCTACAAGAATAAAGTTGCGTAGTAGACATCAAGCTCTTTTCTGGCACCGTTGCCGGGGAGGTGAGTGCTTGAAGATATATCTTTAGATCTTGAAATTAAATCTTTTAGTTTCTTGTTTTTCACTAGTTTGGTTTTATAAAAGAAAACTACAAAAAAATGGAGTTTAGGTTGCATCATTTGTTTCGTCTTTATAATGTCTTTCGTGAAAATAAGGATTCAGAAAATTGTGCTCAATTGGTAGAGGAAGAAATTATGAAAATACTTAATGAGAATTCCTTGAGTGATGAGCATGATTGTAATGTTGCTAGTATGAATTCTCTGAATATCCATGATGCTAATGATATGCAAAGCCACAAGCTTGGGGATGCTACGTTTGATGAAGATGATATTTTTAGGCCCCCAAGTTTTTATGAGCAAATTTATGATGATGATGTCATGCCTCGTATCTATGATGATTATGATGATGATATGTATGCTATAAAGAGTGATAGTAACCATGAAACTTGTCATCATGATTTTAATATTGAATGTGGTTATGTCAATCAAGTGTCTCATGATAGTTATTTTGTTGAGTTTGCTCCCACTACAATGAATGGGAAAAATTGCTTATGTGGAGAGTAATGAAAATTCTATGCTTGTGCATCATGAAAAGAATGATTTATGTGATATTTATATTGTGAAATTCCTTCATGATGCTACTGAAAATTATTATGAGGGAGGAACATATGCTTGTAGGAATTGCAATAATATAAAGTTTCCTTCCTATATGTTGAATGTTTTGAAGTTATGCTTGTTTTGCCTTCCTATGCTACTCGATTCTTGTTCCCATAAACTATTTGCTCACAAAATCCCTATGCATAGGAAGTGGGTTAGACTTAAATGTGCTTGTCATGAGATTCATGATGCTCTTTTGCATGTTTCAATTATTATTCCTATGTGAGCATCATTGAAATCATCATGCCTAGCTAAAAGGCATTAAAGAAAAGCGCTTGTTGGGAGACAACCCAACACTTTTCCTTTCTGTTTTTGTGTGTTCACATGATTAAGATACTGTATTAATCATGTTTTGTGTCTTTTATTTCAATAAAGTGCCAAGTAAAGCCTTTGGGATGACTCACAAGATGAGTAGAATTGATGCTGAACCAAAACATAAACTTTTGACTCTAGTACAGGAATTTTCATTTTTTACTGGAGCTTGATAATGACCTGAAATTTTTAAACAGTCTTCATATACAAATTCTTCAGGTTGTCCTAATTTTTCAGAATTTTTATGCTACAGATCTTCACAGACTGTTCTGTTTTTGACAGATTCTGTTTTGCATTCATAGTTTGCTTGTTTTAGTGTTCCCATAGCTTATATTCAGTGATATAAATTATGTGAATGGTGGAATACAGTAGGTATAATGTGGGAACAATTATGAATCTTGTCTTGATAGTACCTAAGTGAATGATCTATCTTTATTATACTAACCCATCTCACGAAGTTCCGTTAAGTTTTGTGTGATTGAAGTTTTCATGTTTTGGGTGAGACACCGATATGAGGAGAATAAGGAGTAACAAGAACATAAGCTTCGGGATGCCCATGGCACCCCCAATGTAATATCCAAGGAAGACTCAAGCGCCTAAGCTTGGGGATGCCTCGGAAGGCATCCCCTCTTTCGTATTCAACATTATCGTTATATCTTACTTAGAGCTATATTTTTCTTCGTCACATGATATGTGTTTTGCTTGGAGCGTCATTTTATTTTGTTATTTTCTGATAGGTGTTATTTATAATCCTGTTTTTCAATAAAAATTTCCAAGAATTACCTTAGGATTCTTGCATTGCATGTTTGATGTGTGCTGTGTAAAAACAAAAACTTTCTCTGTAGTGTTTGAATTTTCATATTTTACTGGAACGTGGAAAGTTTCTGAAATTTGTACACAGTATTGTCATATAAATTCTTTAGCATGTCCTAAACTTTCATAATTTTTTGAGTTACAGAAGTACACTGGTTTAATAGATTGCCACAGACTGTTCTGTTTGGACAGATTGTTGTCATAGTTTTGTTATCTACTTATCCTATAGTTTCCATAGCCTATATTGGTAGATATAAATTGTGGAAACGATAGTAAACAGTAGATGATGTTTGAAAATTATTGTGCAACTTGTCTTGGCAGTACATGAAGTGTTGATTTGTACTTATGTGTACTAACCTATCTCACGAGTTCTTTTTGAGTCTTGTGTGGATGAAGTTTTTGAGACTTAGGTGAAACCGGGATATGAGAGGATTGAACGAGGTACAAAAGCTCAAGCTTGGGGATGCCCAAGGCACCCCAAGTAAATATTTCAAGAAGTCTCAAGCATCTAAGCTTGGGGATGCTACGCATCCCACCTCTCTTCATCAACAATTATCAGTTAGCCTATGTTGAGCCTAAATTTTTATTTGTCCACATGATATGTGCTATTCTTGGAGTGCTATTTTTCTTTCGCTCATTGTTTAAATAAAATACTCCGATCTGAAAATATTTATTGAGAGAGAGAGTCCTCACATAGCTACTTGATTGTTTACCTACTCATTGATCTTCACTTATATCTTTTGAGAGTACTTTGATGTTTACTCTTGTGCTTCACTTATATCCTATGAGTAAATTGTGAATCAATGAAATATCATAAATATGAAATTATCAATGTGCTTTATGCTTTGTATTAGCTTCACATCTGGTTTAGAAAGTAAAATCTATTGAAGTTTGACAATCACAATATTGTTCATACAAGCAATTCGTGAATGATTAGTATAAGGAAGAGAACTTTCACATACAAATATATTATCTTGGAAATCTTCTATGATTCTGAATACCCATTAATTATTTTCAAACTTGAGCAAATTAGTTGAAGTTGGACAAGGAAGACAGCGTAATGAGTTATGGTTGTGTATATTTGCATAGAAGTTATATTGTTATGGATCCTCCAACATGTGGTGCTTGTTTAGAACCTTTTGCTAGCCAACACTTCGTACTAAGTAGAGATACTACTTGTGCATCCAAATCCTTGAGCCAAGTTTCTTCCATAAGAGTCCACCATACCTACCTATATATGGTATTTCACTGCCATTCCAAGTAAATTTCCATGTGCCACCTCTAAACATTCAAATAAACATCTGTTTTGTGTGCTTGGACCGCTCATGGAGCGACGGGGGGCGGTCAGTATCTTCCATGTTAAGCGGGTTATTCTCATGATGAGTGTTTATTCACTCATCCTTGCATGAGAGGGGCAGTAATAGGTATTCCTAGTCCCGAAAAAAAATGCAAATAATTAAACAAAACTCCCCCAGGAATGTTGTTGGTATGGACGGTACCCGTGGATTCGGCTAGCCGTGGAGTGTGTTTGTTGGTGGAGGGGGAGTAACCCTTTACTTTTACCGCTTGGGAACCGCCGCTAATGTGTTTAACATAGAACATATTGATAACTCTTGGTCCTAACGTTGATAGGAAGGGTGCACCTCCCAAAATTATATTTATCTCTGTTTTAAACAATGAGTTGTGGCACATATGCAAATCCCTGCTTCCCTCTGCGAAGGGACAATCTATCTACTTTCATGTTATTTACTTTTCATGTTGAGTCAACTTCTTATTCCAACCTACTTCTATTAGTTGGCAAGCATCATGGGTGGGGAAAGATCTAGGCACATATGGCGAGTCAAATATATTTGATCATGATTCATTATTGTTGACAATTATCTTTATGATAAGTATGTTGGGAGGCAAAACATTAAGCCCCTATCTTTCTCTGTGTTCGATGGATGCCATTTGTTCTAAAAACATACTTTTAGTACTAGCAATCATAGTAGACTATATGACAATTGAGTATGTGGAGCTCTTACTTAGACTTTATTGAGAATAGGTTGAATTGCAATTGTTTGGTGACTAAGAACATAGGTTGCTAAGGTTCAAGAGAATCCATTGTTTGAACCATGACATGTGAATTGGTTGCTACTTTATCATGATTTTTATGAGAAAAGGTTGCTCGTTATGATGCTAGAAAATTGACTGAAATTATTAATGATCAAACTTATACATTATGCTAGCATTCGCACTTCATAAGTTAGCTCTTTTATCATTTACCTACTCGAGGACGAGTAGGAATTAAGCTTGGGGATGCTGATACGTCTTCAACGTATCGATAATTTATGAAGTATTCATGCCATATTCATCTATGTTTACAATACTTTTATATGGTTTTGATGCACTTTATATGATTTATTTAGAACTAACCCGGACTGACGCTGTTTTCAGTAGAATTACCGTGGTGTTGTTTTTGTGCAGAAAATGAAAGTTCTCGGAATCGCCCGAAACTTTTTGGTGATTTTTTCTAGACCAAATAAGCAATATTGGAGCGAAGAACCACCGGAGAAGAGCCACAAGGTGGGCACAACCCACCAGGGCGCGCTAGAGGGCCCAGGCGCGCCCTGGTGTATCGTGCCCTCCTCGTGGCCCATCTTGGCGTGAAACTGACGCCCAAAAATCCTATAAATAAAGAAACCATCATAAATAATCCTAGACTCTCCGCTCCGCCACCGCAACTCTCTGTATCGACGAAAAACCAATCTGGAGATGTTCTAGTACCCTCCCGGAGAGGGGAAACCATCTTCGATGGCCATCTTCATCATCCCGGCGGAGGCCATGACGAGGAGGGAGTAGTCTACCCTCGGGGCTGAGGGTATGTATCAGTAGCTATGTGTTCAATCTCTCTCTCTCTCGTATCACGGGCTTTGTTAATATAGTCGGATCATATGATGTTACTCCCTTGCTATCATGTTGTGATGAATTGAATCTTTCCCTTTGAGATATCGTTATGTTGGATTGAATATTGGATTTGAGAACACTTGATATATGTCTTGCATGTGGATACCCGTGGTGACAATGGGGTGTTCTATTGATTCATTTGATATATGTTTTGGTACTCAACTTGCGGATCCCCGCGGTGACATTGGGGTAATCTATGCATAGGGGTTGATACACGTTCTTGTCCTACTTTCTCCGATAGAAATCTTGGGGTACCCTTTGATGTTCTTTGTGTTGGATTGAGTATTATGAATCTGAAATTGTTTGATGCGTATCGTATAATTAACTCATGGATACTTGTGGTGACATTGGAGTATCTAGGTGACATTAGAGTTGGTTGATGCGTATCATATGGTGTTATTTTAGTACGGACTCTAGATAGATTGATCGGAAAGGAAAACTTGGTGTTATTTTAGTACGAACTCTTGGATAGATTGATCAGAAAGGATAACTTTAAGGTGGTTTTGTACCCTACAAACAATTTCTTCTTATGTTCTCCGCTAGATAAGAACTTTGGAGTGGTTCTTCGTTGCACGTTCAGGGATGGTTATCTGATCCAATTATATTAGCATTTTTGAGAGATTGCACTAGCGAAAGTACGGACCCTAGGCCTTGTTTTCAAGCATTGCAATACCATTTGTGCTCACTTTTGTTACTTGCTACCTTGCTGTTTTTATATTTTCAGATTACAAAAACCTTTATCTACCATCCATATTGCACTTGTATTACCATCTCTTCACCGAACTAGTGCACCTATACAATTTTCCATTGTATTGGGTGTGTTGGGGACACAAGAGACTTTTTATTATTTGATTCCAGGGTTGTTTGAGAGAGACCATCTTCATCCTAGACCTCCCACGGATTGATAAACCTTAGATCATCCACTTAAGGGAAAATTGCTACTGTCCTACAAAACTCTGCGCTTGGAGGCCCAACAAAGTCTACAAGAATAAAGTTGCGTAGTAGACATCAAGCTCTTTTCTGGCACCGTTGCCGGGGAGGTGAGTGCTTGAAGATATATCTTTAGATCTTGAAATTAAATCTTTTAGTTTCTTGTTTTTCACTAGTTTGGTTTTATAAAAGAAAACTACAAAAAAATGGAGTTTAGGTTGCATCATTTGTTTCGTCTTTATAATGTCTTTCGTGAAAATAAGGATTCAGAAAATTGTGCTCAATTGGTAGAGGAAGAAATTATGAAAATACTTAATGAGAATTCCTTGAGTGATGAGCATGATTGTAATGTTGCTAGTATGAATTCTCTGAATATCCATGATGCTAATGATATGCAAAGCCACAAGCTTGGGGATGCTACGTTTGATGAAGATGATATTTTTAGGCCCCCAAGTTTTTATGAGCAAATTTATGATGATGATGTCATGCCTCGTATCTATGATGATTATGATGATGATATGTATGCTATAAAGAGTGATAGTAACCATGAAACTTGTCATCATGATTTTAATATTGAATGTGGTTATGTCAATCAAGTGTCTCATGATAGTTATTTTGTTGAGTTTGCTCCCACTACAATGAATGGGAAAAATTGCTTATGTGGAGAGTAATGAAAATTCTATGCTTGTGCATCATGAAAAGAATGATTTATGTGATATTTATATTGTGAAATTCCTTCATGATGCTACTGAAAATTATTATGAGGGAGGAACATATGCTTGTAGGAATTGCAATAATATAAAGTTTCCTTCCTATATGTTGAATGTTTTGAAGTTATGCTTGTTTTGCCTTCCTATGCTACTCGATTCTTGTTCCCATAAACTATTTGCTCACAAAATCCCTATGCATAGGAAGTGGGTTAGACTTAAATGTGCTTGTCATGAGATTCATGATGCTCTTTTGCATGTTTCAATTATTATTCCTATGTGAGCATCATTGAAATCATCATGCCTAGCTAAAAGGCATTAAAGAAAAGCGCTTGTTGGGAGACAACCCAACACTTTTCCTTTCTGTTTTTGTGTGTTCACATGATTAAGATACTGTATTAATCATGTTTTGTGTCTTTTATTTCAATAAAGTGCCAAGTAAAGCCTTTGGGATGACTCACAAGATGAGTAGAATTGATGCTGAACCAAAACATAAACTTTTGACTCTAGTACAGGAATTTTCATTTTTTACTGGAGCTTGATAATGACCTGAAATTTTTAAACAGTCTTCATATACAAATTCTTCAGGTTGTCCTAATTTTTCAGAATTTTTATGCTACAGATCTTCACAGACTGTTCTGTTTTTGACAGATTCTGTTTTGCATTCATAGTTTGCTTGTTTTAGTGTTCCCATAGCTTATATTCAGTGATATAAATTATGTGAATGGTGGAATACAGTAGGTATAATGTGGGAACAATTATGAATCTTGTCTTGATAGTACCTAAGTGAATGATCTATCTTTATTATACTAACCCATCTCACGAAGTTCCGTTAAGTTTTGTGTGATTGAAGTTTTCATGTTTTGGGTGAGACACCGATATGAGGAGAATAAGGAGTAACAAGAACATAAGCTTCGGGATGCCCATGGCACCCCCAATGTAATATCCAAGGAAGACTCAAGCGCCTAAGCTTGGGGATGCCTCGGAAGGCATCCCCTCTTTCGTATTCAACATTATCGTTATATCTTACTTAGAGCTATATTTTTCTTCGTCACATGATATGTGTTTTGCTTGGAGCGTCATTTTATTTTGTTATTTTCTGATAGGTGTTATTTATAATCCTGTTTTTCAATAAAAATTTCCAAGAATTACCTTAGGATTCTTGCATTGCATGTTTGATGTGTGCTGTGTAAAAACAAAAACTTTCTCTGTAGTGTTTGAATTTTCATATTTTACTGGAACGTGGAAAGTTTCTGAAATTTGTACACAGTATTGTCATATAAATTCTTTAGCATGTCCTAAACTTTCATAATTTTTTGAGTTACAGAAGTACACTGGTTTAATAGATTGCCACAGACTGTTCTGTTTGGACAGATTGTTGTCATAGTTTTGTTATCTACTTATCCTATAGTTTCCATAGCCTATATTGGTAGATATAAATTGTGGAAACGATAGTAAACAGTAGATGATGTTTGAAAATTATTGTGCAACTTGTCTTGGCAGTACATGAAGTGTTGATTTGTACTTATGTGTACTAACCTATCTCACGAGTTCTTTTTGAGTCTTGTGTGGATGAAGTTTTTGAGACTTAGGTGAAACCGGGATATGAGAGGATTGAACGAGGTACAAAAGCTCAAGCTTGGGGATGCCCAAGGCACCCCAAGTAAATATTTCAAGAAGTCTCAAGCATCTAAGCTTGGGGATGCTACGCATCCCACCTCTCTTCATCAACAATTATCAGTTAGCCTATGTTGAGCCTAAATTTTTATTTGTCCACATGATATGTGCTATTCTTGGAGTGCTATTTTTCTTTCGCTCATTGTTTAAATAAAATACTCCGATCTGAAAATATTTATTGAGAGAGAGAGTCCTCACATAGCTACTTGATTGTTTACCTACTCATTGATCTTCACTTATATCTTTTGAGAGTACTTTGATGTTTACTCTTGTGCTTCACTTATATCCTATGAGTAAATTGTGAATCAATGAAATATCATAAATATGAAATTATCAATGTGCTTTATGCTTTGTATTAGCTTCACATCTGGTTTAGAAAGTAAAATCTATTGAAGTTTGACAATCACAATATTGTTCATACAAGCAATTCGTGAATGATTAGTATAAGGAAGAGAACTTTCACATACAAATATATTATCTTGGAAATCTTCTATGATTCTGAATACCCATTAATTATTTTCAAACTTGAGCAAATTAGTTGAAGTTGGACAAGGAAGACAGCGTAATGAGTTATGGTTGTGTATATTTGCATAGAAGTTATATTGTTATGGATCCTCCAACATGTGGTGCTTGTTTAGAACCTTTTGCTAGCCAACACTTCGTACTAAGTAGAGATACTACTTGTGCATCCAAATCCTTGAGCCAAGTTTCTTCCATAAGAGTCCACCATACCTACCTATATATGGTATTTCACTGCCATTCCAAGTAAATTTCCATGTGCCACCTCTAAACATTCAAATAAACATCTGTTTTGTGTGCTTGGACCGCTCATGGAGCGACGGGGGGCGGTCAGTATCTTCCATGTTAAGCGGGTTATTCTCATGATGAGTGTTTATTCACTCATCCTTGCATGAGAGGGGCAGTAATAGGTATTCCTAGTCCCGAAAAAAAATGCAAATAATTAAACAAAACTCCCCCAGGAATGTTGTTGGTATGGACGGTACCCGTGGATTCGGCTAGCCGTGGAGTGTGTTTGTTGGTGGAGGGGGAGTAACCCTTTACTTTTACCGCTTGGGAACCGCCGCTAATGTGTTTAACATGGAACATATTGATAACTCTTGGTCCTAACGTTGATAGGAAGGGTGCACCTCCCAAAATTATATTTATCTCTGTTTTAAACAATGAGTTGTGGCACATATGCAAATCCCTGCTTCCCTCTGCGAAGGGACAATCTATCTACTTTCATGTTATTTACTTTTCATGTTGAGTCAACTTCTTATTCCAACCTACTTCTATTAGTTGGCAAGCATCATGGGTGGGGAAAGATCTAGGCACATATGGCGAGTCAAATATATTTGATCATGATTCATTATTGTTGACAATTATCTTTATGATAAGTATGTTGGGAGGCAAAACATTAAGCCCCTATCTTTCTCTGTGTTCGATGGATGCCATTTGTTCTAAAAACATACTTTTAGTACTAGCAATCATAGTAGACTATATGACAATTGAGTATGTGGAGCTCTTACTTAGACTTTATTGAGAATAGGTTGAATTGCAATTGTTTGGTGACTAAGAACATAGGTTGCTAAGGTTCAAGAGAATCCATTGTTTGAACCATGACATGTGAATTGGTTGCTACTTTATCATGATTTTTATGAGAAAAGGTTGCTCGTTATGATGCTAGAAAATTGACTGAAATTATTAATGATCAAACTTATACATTATGCTAGCATTCGCACTTCATAAGTTAGCTCTTTTATCATTTACCTACTCGAGGACGAGTAGGAATTAAGCTTGGGGATGCTGATACGTCTTCAACGTATCGATAATTTATGAAGTATTCATGCCATATTCATCTATGTTTACAATACTTTTATATGGTTTTGATGCACTTTATATGATTTATTTAGAACTAACCCGGACTGACGCTGTTTTCAGTAGAATTACCGTGGTGTTGTTTTTGTGCAGAAAATGAAAGTTCTCGGAATCGCCCGAAACTTTTTGGTGATTTTTTCTAGACCAAATAAGCAATATTGGAGCGAAGAACCACCGGAGAAGAGCCACAAGGTGGGCACAACCCACCAGGGCGCGCTAGAGGGCCCAGGCGCGCCCTGGTGTATCGTGCCCTCCTCGTGGCCCATCTTGGCGTGAAACTGACGCCCAAAAATCCTATAAATAAAGAAACCATCATAAATAATCCTAGACTCTCCGCTCCGCCACCGCAACTCTCTGTATCGACGAAAAACCAATCTGGAGATGTTCTAGTACCCTCCCGGAGAGGGGAAACCATCTTCGATGGCCATCTTCATCATCCCGGCGGAGGCCATGACGAGGAGGGAGTAGTCTACCCTCGGGGCTGAGGGTATGTATCAGTAGCTATGTGTTCAATCTCTCTCTCTCTCGTATCACGGGCTTTGTTAATATAGTCGGATCATATGATGTTACTCCCTTGCTATCATGTTGTGATGAATTGAATCTTTCCCTTTGAGATATCGTTATGTTGGATTGAATATTGGATTTGAGAACACTTGATATATGTCTTGCATGTGGATACCCGTGGTGACAATGGGGTGTTCTATTGATTCATTTGATATATGTTTTGGTACTCAACTTGCGGATCCCCGCGGTGACATTGGGGTAATCTATGCATAGGGGTTGATACACGTTCTTGTCCTACTTTCTCCGATAGAAATCTTGGGGTACCCTTTGATGTTCTTTGTGTTGGATTGAGTATTATGAATCTGAAATTGTTTGATGCGTATCGTATAATTAACTCATGGATACTTGTGGTGACATTGGAGTATCTAGGTGACATTAGAGTTGGTTGATGCGTATCATATGGTGTTATTTTAGTACGGACTCTAGATAGATTGATCGGAAAGGAAAACTTGGTGTTATTTTAGTACGAACTCTTGGATAGATTGATCAGAAAGGATAACTTTAAGGTGGTTTTGTACCCTACAAACAATTTCTTCTTATGTTCTCCGCTAGATAAGAACTTTGGAGTGGTTCTTCGTTGCACGTTCAGGGATGGTTATCTGATCCAATTATATTAGCATTTTTGAGAGATTGCACTAGCGAAAGTACGGACCCTAGGCCTTGTTTTCAAGCATTGCAATACCATTTGTGCTCACTTTTGTTACTTGCTACCTTGCTGTTTTTATATTTTCAGATTACAAAAACCTTTATCTACCATCCATATTGCACTTGTATTACCATCTCTTCACCGAACTAGTGCACCTATACAATTTTCCATTGTATTGGGTGTGTTGGGGACACAAGAGACTTTTTATTATTTGATTCCAGGGTTGTTTGAGAGAGACCATCTTCATCCTAGACCTCCCACGGATTGATAAACCTTAGATCATCCACTTAAGGGAAAATTGCTACTGTCCTACAAAACTCTGCGCTTGGAGGCCCAACAAAGTCTACAAGAATAAAGTTGCGTAGTAGACATCAAGCTCTTTTCTGGCGCCGTTGCCGGGGAGGTGAGTGCTTGAAGATATATCTTTAGATCTTGAAATTAAATCTTTTAGTTTCTTGTTTTTCACTAGTTTGGTTTTATAAAAGAAAACTACAAAAAAATGGAGTTTAGGTTGCATCATTTGTTTCGTCTTTATAATGTCTTTCGTGAAAATAAGGATTCAGAAAATTGTGCTCAATTGGTAGAGGAAGAAATTATGAAAATACTTAATGAGAATTCCTTGAGTGATGAGCATGATTGTAATGTTGCTAGTATGAATTCTCTGAATATCCATGATGCTAATGATATGCAAAGCCAGAAGCTTGGGGATGCTACGTTTGATGAAGATGATATTTTTAGGCCCCCAAGTTTTTATGAGCAAATTTATGATGATGATGTCATGCCTCGTATCTATGATGATTATGATGATGATATGTATGCTATAAAGAGTGATAGTAACCATGAAACTTGTCATCATGATTTTAATATTGAATGTGGTTATGTCAATCAAGTGTCTCATGATAGTTATTTTGTTGAGTTTGCTCCCACTACAATGAATGGGAAAAATTGCTTATGTGGAGAGTAATGAAAATTCTATGCTTGTGCATCATGAAAAGAATGATTTATGTGATATTTATATTGTGAAATTCCTTCATGATGCTACTGAAAATTATTATGAGGGAGGAACATATGCTTGTAGGAATTGCAATAATATAAAGTTTCCTTCCTATATGTTGAATGTTTTGAAGTTATGCTTGTTTTGCCTTCCTATGCTACTCGATTCTTGTTCCCATAAACTATTTGCTCACAAAATCCCTATGCATAGGAAGTGGGTTAGACTTAAATGTGCTTGTCATGAGATTCATGATGCTCTTTTGCATGTTTCAATTATTATTCCTATGTGAGCATCATTGAAATCATCATGCCTAGCTAAAAGGCATTAAAGAAAAGCGCTTGTTGGGAGACAACCCAACACTTTTCCTTTCTGTTTTTGTGTGTTCACATGATTAAGATACTGTATTAATCATGTTTTGTGTCTTTTATTTCAATAAAGTGCCAAGTAAAGCCTTTGGGATGACTCACAAGATGAGTAGAATTGATGCTGAACCAAAACATAAACTTTTGACTCTAGTACAGGAATTTTCATTTTTTACTGGAGCTTGATAATGACCTGAAATTTTTAAACAGTCTTCATATACAAATTCTTCAGGTTGTCCTAATTTTTCAGAATTTTTATGCTACAGATCTTCACAGACTGTTCTGTTTTTGACAGATTCTGTTTTGCATTCATAGTTTGCTTGTTTTAGTGTTCCCATAGCTTATATTCAGTGATATAAATTATGTGAATGGTGGAATACAGTAGGTATAATGTGGGAACAATTATGAATCTTGTCTTGATAGTACCTAAGTGAATGATCTATCTTTATTATACTAACCCATCTCACGAAGTTCCGTTAAGTTTTGTGTGATTGAAGTTTTCATGTTTTGGGTGAGACACCGATATGAGGAGAATAAGGAGTAACAAGAACATAAGCTTCGGGATGCCCATGGCACCCCCAATGTAATATCCAAGGAAGACTCAAGCGCCTAAGCTTGGGGATGCCTCGGAAGGCATCCCCTCTTTCGTATTCAACATTATCGTTATATCTTACTTAGAGCTATATTTTTCTTCGTCACATGATATGTGTTTTGCTTGGAGCGTCATTTTATTTTGTTATTTTCTGTTAGGTGTTATTTATAATCCTGTTTTTCAATAAAAATTTCCAAGAATTACCTTAGGATTCTTGCATTGCATGTTTGATGTGTGCTGTGTAAAAACAAAAACTTTCTCTGTAGTGTTTGAATTTTCATATTTTACTGGAACGTGGAAAGTTTCTGAAATTTGTACACAGTATTGTCATATAAATTCTTTAGCATGTCCTAAACTTTCATAATTTTTTGAGTTACAGAAGTACACTGGTTTAATAGATTGCCACAGACTGTTCTGTTTGGACAGATTGTTGTCATAGTTTTGTTATCTACTTATCCTATAGTTTCCATAGCCTATATTGGTAGATATAAATTGTGGAAACGATAGTAAACAGTAGATGATGTTTGAAAATTATTGTGCAACTTGTCTTGGCAGTACATGAAGTGTTGATTTGTACTTATGTGTACTAACCTATCTCACGAGTTCTTTTTGAGTCTTGTGTGGATGAAGTTTTTGAGACTTAGGTGAAACCGGGATATGAGAGGATTGAACGAGGTACAAAAGCTCAAGCTTGGGGATGCCCAAGGCACCCCAAGTAAATATTTCAAGAAGTCTCAAGCATCTAAGCTTGGGGATGCTACGCATCCCACCTCTCTTCATCAACAATTATCAGTTAGCCTATGTTGAGCCTAAATTTTTATTTGTCCACATGATATGTGCTATTCTTGGAGTGCTATTTTTCTTTCGCTCATTGTTTAAATAAAATACTCCGATCTGAAAATATTTATTGAGAGAGAGAGTCCTCACATAGCTACTTGATTGTTTACCTACTCATTGATCTTCACTTATATCTTTTGAGAGTACTTTGATGTTTACTCTTGTGCTTCACTTATATCCTATGAGTAAATTGTGAATCAATGAAATATCATAAATATGAAATTATCAATGTGCTTTATGCTTTGTATTAGCTTCACATCTGGTTTAGAAAGTAAAATCTATTGAAGTTTGACAATCACAATATTGTTCATACAAGCAATTCGTGAATGATTAGTATAAGGAAGAGAACTTTCACATACAAATATATTATCTTGGAAATCTTCTATGATTCTGAATACCCATTAATTATTTTCAAACTTGAGCAAATTAGTTGAAGTTGGACAAGGAAGACAGCGTAATGAGTTATGGTTGTGTATATTTGCATAGAAGTTATATTGTTATGGATCCTCCAACATGTGGTGCTTGTTTAGAACCTTTTGCTAGCCAACACTTCGTACTAAGTAGAGATACTACTTGTGCATCCAAATCCTTGAGCCAAGTTTCTTCCATAAGAGTCCACCATACCTACCTATATATGGTATTTCACTGCCATTCCAAGTAAATTTCCATGTGCCACCTCTAAACATTCAAATAAACATCTGTTTTGTGTGCTTGGACCGCTCATGGAGCGACGGGGGGCGGTCAGTATCTTCCATGTTAAGCGGGTTATTCTCATGATGAGTGTTTATTCACTCATCCTTGCATGAGAGGGGCAGTAATAGGTATTCCTAGTCCCGAAAAAAAATGCAAATAATTAAACAAAACTCCCCCAGGAATGTTGTTGGTATGGACGGTACCCGTGGATTCGGCTAGCCGTGGAGTGTGTTTGTTGGTGGAGGGGGAGTAACCCTTTACTTTTACCGCTTGGGAACCGCCGCTAATGTGTTTAACATGGAACATATTGATAACTCTTGGTCCTAACGTTGATAGGAAGGGTGCACCTCCCAAAATTATATTTATCTCTGTTTTAAACAATGAGTTGTGGCACATATGCAAATCCCTGCTTCCCTCTGCGAAGGGACAATCTATCTACTTTCATGTTATTTACTTTTCATGTTGAGTCAACTTCTTATTCCAACCTACTTCTATTAGTTGGCAAGCATCATGGGTGGGGAAAGATCTAGGCACATATGGCGAGTCAAATATATTTGATCATGATTCATTATTGTTGACAATTATCTTTATGATAAGTATGTTGGGAGGCAAAACATTAAGCCCCTATCTTTCTCTGTGTTCGATGGATGCCATTTGTTCTAAAAACATACTTTTAGTACTAGCAATCATAGTAGACTATATGACAATTGAGTATGTGGAGCTCTTACTTAGACTTTATTGAGAATAGGTTGAATTGCAATTGTTTGGTGACTAAGAACATAGGTTGCTAAGGTTCAAGAGAATCCATTGTTTGAACCATGACATGTGAATTGGTTGCTACTTTATCATGATTTTTATGAGAAAAGGTTGCTCGTTATGATGCTAGAAAATTGACTGAAATTATTAATGATCAAACTTATACATTATGCTAGCATTCGCACTTCATAAGTTAGCTCTTTTATCATTTACCTACTCGAGGACGAGTAGGAATTAAGCTTGGGGATGCTGATACGTCTTCAACGTATCGATAATTTATGAAGTATTCATGCCATATTCATCTATGTTTACAATACTTTTATATGGTTTTGATGCACTTTATATGATTTATTTAGAACTAACCCGGACTGACGCTGTTTTCAGTAGAATTACCGTGGTGTTGTTTTTGTGCAGAAAATGAAAGTTCTCGGAATCGCCCGAAACTTTTTGGTGATTTTTTCTAGACCAAATAAGCAATATTGGAGCGAAGAACCACCGGAGAAGAGCCACAAGGTGGGCACAACCCACCAGGGCGCGCTAGAGGGCCCAGGCGCGCCCTGGTGTATCGTGCCCTCCTCGTGGCCCATCTTGGCGTGAAACTGACGCCCAAAAATCCTATAAATAAAGAAACCATCATAAATAATCCTAGACTCTCCGCTCCGCCACCGCAACTCTCTGTATCGACGAAAAACCAATCTGGAGATGTTCTAGTACCCTCCCGGAGAGGGGAAACCATCTTCGATGGCCATCTTCATCATCCCGGCGGAGGCCATGACGAGGAGGGAGTAGTCTACCCTCTGGGCTGAGGGTATGTATCAGTAGCTATGTGTTCAATCTCTCTCTCTCTCGTATCACGGGCTTTGTTAATATAGTCGGATCATATGATGTTACTCCCTTGCTATCATGTTGTGATGAATTGAATCTTTCCCTTTGAGATATCGTTATGTTGGATTGAATATTGGATTTGAGAACACTTGATATATGTCTTGCATGTGGATACCCGTGGTGACAATGGGGTGTTCTATTGATTCATTTGATATATGTTTTGGTACTCAACTTGCGGATCCCCGCGGTGACATTGGGGTAATCTATGCATAGGGGTTGATACACGTTCTTGTCCTACTTTCTCCGATAGAAATCTTGGGGTACCCTTTGATGTTCTTTGTGTTGGATTGAGTATTATGAATCTGAAATTGTTTGATGCGTATCGTATAATTAACTCATGGATACTTGTGGTGACATTGGAGTATCTAGGTGACATTAGAGTTGGTTGATGCGTATCATATGGTGTTATTTTAGTACGGACTCTAGATAGATTGATCGGAAAGGAAAACTTGGTGTTATTTTAGTACGAACTCTTGGATAGATTGATCAGAAAGGATAACTTTAAGGTGGTTTTGTACCCTACAAACAATTTCTTCTTATGTTCTCCGCTAGATAAGAACTTTGGAGTGGTTCTTCGTTGCACGTTCAGGGATGGTTATCTGATCCAATTATATTAGCATTTTTGAGAGATTGCACTAGCGAAAGTACGGACCCTAGGCCTTGTTTTCAAGCATTGCAATACCATTTGTGCTCACTTTTGTTACTTGCTACCTTGCTGTTTTTATATTTTCAGATTACAAAAACCTTTATCTACCATCCATATTGCACTTGTATTACCATCTCTTCACCGAACTAGTGCACCTATACAATTTTCCATTGTATTGGGTGTGTTGGGGACACAAGAGACTTTTTATTATTTGATTCCAGGGTTGTTTGAGAGAGACCATCTTCATCCTAGACCTCCCACGGATTGATAAACCTTAGATCATCCACTTAAGGGAAAATTGCTACTGTCCTACAAAACTCTGCGCTTGGAGGCCCAACAAAGTCTACAAGAATAAAGTTGCGTAGTAGACATCAAGCTCTTTTCTGGCGCCGTTGCCGGGGAGGTGAGTGCTTGAAGATATATCTTTAGATCTTGAAATTAAATCTTTTAGTTTCTTGTTTTTCACTAGTTTGGTTTTATAAAAGAAAACTACAAAAAAATGGAGTTTAGGTTGCATCATTTGTTTCGTCTTTATAATGTCTTTCGTGAAAATAAGGATTCAGAAAATTGTGCTCAATTGGTAGAGGAAGAAATTATGAAAATACTTAATGAGAATTCCTTGAGTGATGAGCATGATTGTAATGTTGCTAGTATGAATTCTCTGAATATCCATGATGCTAATGATATGCAAAGCCACAAGCTTGGGGATGCTACGTTTGATGAAGATGATATTTTTAGGCCCCCAAGTTTTTATGAGCAAATTTATGATGATGATGTCATGCCTCGTATCTATGATGATTATGATGATGATATGTATGCTATAAAGAGTGATAGTAACCATGAAACTTGTCATCATGATTTTAATATTGAATGTGGTTATGTCAATCAAGTGTCTCATGATAGTTATTTTGTTGAGTTTGCTCCCACTACAATGAATGGGAAAAATTGCTTATGTGGAGAGTAATGAAAATTCTATGCTTGTGCATCATGAAAAGAATGATTTATGTGATATTTATATTGTGAAATTCCTTCATGATGCTACTGAAAATTATTATGAGGGAGGAACATATGCTTGTAGGAATTGCAATAATATAAAGTTTCCTTCCTATATGTTGAATGTTTTGAAGTTATGCTTGTTTTGCCTTCCTATGCTACTCGATTCTTGTTCCCATAAACTATTTGCTCACAAAATCCCTATGCATAGGAAGTGGGTTAGACTTAAATGTGCTTGTCATGAGATTCATGATGCTCTTTTGCATGTTTCAATTATTATTCCTATGTGAGCATCATTGAAATCATCATGCCTAGCTAAAAGGCATTAAAGAAAAGCGCTTGTTGGGAGACAACCCAACACTTTTCCTTTCTGTTTTTGTGTGTTCACATGATTAAGATACTGTATTAATCATGTTTTGTGTCTTTTATTTCAATAAAGTGCCAAGTAAAGCCTTTGGGATGACTCACAAGATGAGTAGAATTGATGCTGAACCAAAACATAAACTTTTGACTCTAGTACAAGAATTTTCATTTTTTACTGGAGCTTGATAATGACCTGAAATTTTTAAACAGTCTTCATATACAAATTCTTCAGGTTGTCCTAATTTTTCAGAATTTTTATGCTACAGATCTTCACAGACTGTTCTGTTTTTGACAGATTCTGTTTTGCATTCATAGTTTGCTTGTTTTAGTGTTCCCATAGCTTATATTCAGTGATATAAATTATGTGAATGGTGGAATACAGTAGGTATAATGTGGGAACAATTATGAATCTTGTCTTGATAGTACCTAAGTGAATGATCTATCTTTATTATACTAACCCATCTCACGAAGTTCCGTTAAGTTTTGTGTGATTGAAGTTTTCATGTTTTGGGTGAGACACCGATATGAGGAGAATAAGGAGTAACAAGAACATAAGCTTCGGGATGCCCATGGCACCCCCAATGTAATATCCAAGGAAGACTCAAGCGCCTAAGCTTGGGGATGCCTCGGAAGGCATCCCCTCTTTCGTATTCAACATTATCGTTATATCTTACTTAGAGCTATATTTTTCTTCGTCACATGATATGTGTTTTGCTTGGAGCGTCATTTTATTTTGTTATTTTCTGTTAGGTGTTATTTATAATCCTGTTTTTCAATAAAAATTTCCAAGAATTACCTTAGGATTCTTGCATTGCATGTTTGATGTGTGCTGTGTAAAAACAAAAACTTTCTCTGTAGTGTTTGAATTTTCATATTTTACTGGAACGTGGAAAGTTTCTGAAATTTGTACACAGTATTGTCATATAAATTCTTTAGCATGTCCTAAACTTTCATAATTTTTTGAGTTACAGAAGTACACTGGTTTAATAGATTGCCACAGACTGTTCTGTTTGGACAGATTGTTGTCATAGTTTTGTTATCTACTTATCCTATAGTTTCCATAGCCTATATTGGTAGATATAAATTGTGGAAACGATAGTAAACAGTAGATGATGTTTGAAAATTATTGTGCAACTTGTCTTGGCAGTACATGAAGTGTTGATTTGTACTTATGTGTACTAACCTATCTCACGAGTTCTTTTTGAGTCTTGTGTGGATGAAGTTTTTGAGACTTAGGTGAAACCGGGATATGAGAGGATTGAACGAGGTACAAAAGCTCAAGCTTGGGGATGCCCAAGGCACCCCAAGTAAATATTTCAAGAAGTCTCAAGCATCTAAGCTTGGGGATGCTACGCATCCCACCTCTCTTCATCAACAATTATCAGTTAGCCTATGTTGAGCCTAAATTTTTATTTGTCCACATGATATGTGCTATTCTTGGAGTGCTATTTTTCTTTCGCTCATTGTTTAAATAAAATACTCCGATCTGAAAATATTTATTGAGAGAGAGAGTCCTCACATAGCTACTTGATTGTTTACCTACTCATTGATCTTCACTTATATCTTTTGAGAGTACTTTGATGTTTACTCTTGTGCTTCACTTATATCCTATGAGTAAATTGTGAATCAATGAAATATCATAAATATGAAATTATCAATGTGCTTTATGCTTTGTATTAGCTTCACATCTGGTTTAGAAAGTAAAATCTATTGAAGTTTGACAATCACAATATTGTTCATACAAGCAATTCGTGAATGATTAGTATAAGGAAGAGAACTTTCACATACAAATATATTATCTTGGAAATCTTCTATGATTCTGAATACCCATTAATTATTTTCAAACTTGAGCAAATTAGTTGAAGTTGGACAAGGAAGACAGCGTAATGAGTTATGGTTGTGTATATTTGCATAGAAGTTATATTGTTATGGATCCTCCAACATGTGGTGCTTGTTTAGAACCTTTTGCTAGCCAACACTTCGTACTAAGTAGAGATACTACTTGTGCATCCAAATCCTTGAGCCAAGTTTCTTCCATAAGAGTCCACCATACCTACCTATATATGGTATTTCACTGCCATTCCAAGTAAATTTCCATGTGCCACCTCTAAACATTCAAATAAACATCTGTTTTGTGTGCTTGGACCGCTCATGGAGCGACGGGGGGCGGTCAGTATCTTCCATGTTAAGCGGGTTATTCTCATGATGAGTGTTTATTCACTCATCCTTGCATGAGAGGGGCAGTAATAGGTATTCCTAGTCCCGAAAAAAAATGCAAATAATTAAACAAAACTCCCCCAGGAATGTTGTTGGTATGGACGGTACCCGTGGATTCGGCTAGCCGTGGAGTGTGTTTGTTGGTGGAGGGGGAGTAACCCTTTACTTTTACCGCTTGGGAACCGCCGCTAATGTGTTTAACATGGAACATATTGATAACTCTTGGTCCTAACGTTGATAGGAAGGGTGCACCTCCCAAAATTATATTTATCTCTGTTTTAAACAATGAGTTGTGGCACATATGCAAATCCCTGCTTCCCTCTGCGAAGGGACAATCTATCTACTTTCATGTTATTTACTTTTCATGTTGAGTCAACTTCTTATTCCAACCTACTTCTATTAGTTGGCAAGCATCATGGGTGGGGAAAGATCTAGGCACATATGGCGAGTCAAATATATTTGATCATGATTCATTATTGTTGACAATTATCTTTATGATAAGTATGTTGGGAGGCAAAACATTAAGCCCCTATCTTTCTCTGTGTTCGATGGATGCCATTTGTTCTAAAAACATACTTTTAGTACTAGCAATCATAGTAGACTATATGACAATTGAGTATGTGGAGCTCTTACTTAGACTTTATTGAGAATAGGTTGAATTGCAATTGTTTGGTGACTAAGAACATAGGTTGCTAAGGTTCAAGAGAATCCATTGTTTGAACCATGACATGTGAATTGGTTGCTACTTTATCATGATTTTTATGAGAAAAGGTTGCTCGTTATGATGCTAGAAAATTGACTGAAATTATTAATGATCAAACTTATACATTATGCTAGCATTCGCACTTCATAAGTTAGCTCTTTTATCATTTACCTACTCGAGGACGAGTAGGAATTAAGCTTGGGGATGCTGATACGTCTTCAACGTATCGATAATTTATGAAGTATTCATGCCATATTCATCTATGTTTACAATACTTTTATATGGTTTTGATGCACTTTATATGATTTATTTAGAACTAACCCGGACTGACGCTGTTTTCAGTAGAATTACCGTGGTGTTGTTTTTGTGCAGAAAATGAAAGTTCTCGGAATCGCCCGAAACTTTTTGGTGATTTTTTCTAGACCAAATAAGCAATATTGGAGCGAAGAACCACCGGAGAAGAGCCACAAGGTGGGCACAACCCACCAGGGCGCGCTAGAGGGCCCAGGCGCGCCCTGGTGTATCGTGCCCTCCTCGTGGCCCATCTTGGCGTGAAACTGGCGCCCAAAAATCCTATAAATAAAAAACCATCATAAATAATCCTAGACTCTCCGCTCCGCCACCGCAACTCTCTGTATCGACGAAAAACCAATCTGGAGATGTTCTAGTACCCTCCCGGAGAGGGGAAACCATCTTCGATGGCCATCTTCATCATCCCGGCGGAGGCCATGACGAGGAGGGAGTAGTCTACCCTCGGGGCTGAGGGTATGTATCAGTAGCTATGTGTTCAATCTCTCTCTCTCTCGTATCACGGGCTTTGTTAATATAGTCGGATCATATGATGTTACTCCCTTGCTATCATGTTGTGATGAATTGAATCTTTCCCTTTGAGATATCGTTATGTTGGATTGAATATTGGATTTGAGAACACTTGATATATGTCTTGCATGTGGATACCCGTGGTGACAATGGGGTGTTCTATTGATTCATTTGATATATGTTTTGGTACTCAACTTGCGGATCCCCGCGGTGACATTGGGGTAATCTATGCATAGGGGTTGATACACGTTCTTGTCCTACTTTCTCCGATAGAAATCTTGGGGTACCCTTTGATGTTCTTTGTGTTGGATTGAGTATTATGAATCTGAAATTGTTTGATGCGTATCGTATAATTAACTCATGGATACTTGTGGTGACATTGGAGTATCTAGGTGACATTAGAGTTGGTTGATGCGTATCATATGGTGTTATTTTAGTACGGACTCTAGATAGATTGATCGGAAAGGAAAACTTGGTGTTATTTTAGTACGAACTCTTGGATAGATTGATCAGAAAGGATAACTTTAAGGTGGTTTTGTACCCTACAAACAATTTCTTCTTATGTTCTCCGCTAGATAAGAACTTTGGAGTGGTTCTTCGTTGCGCGTTCAGGGATGGTTATCTGATCCAATTATATTAGCATTTTTGAGAGATTGCACTAGCGAAAGTACGGACCCTAGGCCTTGTTTTCAAGCATTGCAATACCATTTGTGCTCACTTTTGTTACTTGCTACCTTGCTGTTTTTATATTTTCAGATTACAAAAACCTTTATCTACCATCCATATTGCACTTGTATTACCATCTCTTCACCGAACTAGTGCACCTATACAATTTTCCATTGTATTGGGTGTGTTGGGGACACAAGAGACTTTTTATTATTTGATTCCAGGGTTGTTTGAGAGAGACCATCTTCATCCTAGACCTCCCACGGATTGATAAACCTTAGATCATCCACTTAAGGGAAAATTGCTACTGTCCTACAAAACTCTGCGCTTGGAGGCCCAACAAAGTCTACAAGAATAAAGTTGCGTAGTAGACATCAAGCTCTTTTCTGGCACCGTTGCCGGGGAGGTGAGTGCTTGAAGATATATCTTTAGATCTTGAAATTAAATCTTTTAGTTTCTTGTTTTTCACTAGTTTGGTTTTATAAAAGAAAACGACAAAAAAATGGAGTTTAGGTTGCATCATTTGTTTCGTCTTTATAATGTCTTTCGTGAAAATAAGGATTCAGAAAATTGTGCTCAATTGGTAGAGGAAGAAATTATGAAAATACTTAATGAGAATTCCTTGAGTGATGAGCATGATTGTAATGTTGCTAGTATGAATTCTCTGAATATCCATGATGCTAATGATATGCAAAGCCACAAGCTTGGGGATGCTACGTTTGATGAAGATGATATTTTTAGGCCCCCAAGTTTTTATGAGCAAATTTATGATGATGATGTCATGCCTCGTATCTATGATGATTATGATGATGATATGTATGCTATAAAGAGTGATAGTAACCATGAAACTTGTCATCATGATTTTAATATTGAATGTGGTTATGTCAATCAAGTGTCTCATGATAGTTATTTTGTTGAGTTTGCTCCCACTACAATGAATGGGAAAAATTGCTTATGTGGAGAGTAATGAAAATTCTATGCTTGTGCATCATGAAAAGAATGATTTATGTGATATTTATATTGTGAAATTCCTTCATGATGCTACTGAAAATTATTATGAGGGAGGAACATATGCTTGTAGGAATTGCAATAATATAAAGTTTCCTTCCTATATGTTGAATGTTTTGAAGTTATGCTTGTTTTGCCTTCCTATGCTACTCGATTCTTGTTCCCATAAACTATTTGCTCACAAAATCCCTATGCATAGGAAGTGGGTTAGACTTAAATGTGCTTGTCATGAGATTCATGATGCTCTTTTGCATGTTTCAATTATTATTCCTATGTGAGCATCATTGAAATCATCATGCCTAGCTAAAAGGCATTAAAGAAAAGCGCTTGTTGGGAGACAACCCAACACTTTTCCTTTCTGTTTTTGTGTGTTCACATGATTAAGATACTGTATTAATCATGTTTTGTGTCTTTTATTTCAATAAAGTGCCAAGTAAAGCCTTTGGGATGACTCACAAGATGAGTAGAATTGATGCTGAACCAAAACATAAACTTTTGACTCTAGTACAGGAATTTTCATTTTTTACTGGAGCTTGATAATGACCTGAAATTTTTAAACAGTCTTCATATACAAATTCTTCAGGTTGTCCTAATTTTTCAGAATTTTTATGCTACAGATCTTCACAGACTGTTCTGTTTTTGACAGATTCTGTTTTGCATTCATAGTTTGCTTGTTTTAGTGTTCCCATAGCTTATATTCAGTGATATAAATTATGTGAATGGTGGAATACAGTAGGTATAATGTGGGAACAATTATGAATCTTGTCTTGATAGTACCTAAGTGAATGATCTATCTTTATTATACTAACCCATCTCACGAAGTTCCGTTAAGTTTTGTGTGATTGAAGTTTTCATGTTTTGGGTGAGACACCGATATGAGGAGAATAAGGAGTAACAAGAACATAAGCTTCGGGATGCCCATGGCACCCCCAATGTAATATCCAAGGAAGACTCAAGCGCCTAAGCTTGGGGATGCCTCGGAAGGCATCCCCTCTTTCGTATTCAACATTATCGTTATATCTTACTTAGAGCTATATTTTTCTTCGTCACATGATATGTGTTTTGCTTGGAGCGTCATTTTATTTTGTTATTTTCTGTTAGGTGTTATTTATAATCCTGTTTTTCAATAAAAATTTCCAAGAATTACCTTAGGATTCTTGCATTGCATGTTTGATGTGTGCTGTGTAAAAACAAAAACTTTCTCTGTAGTGTTTGAATTTTCATATTTTACTGGAACGTGGAAAGTTTCTGAAATTTGTACACAGTATTGTCATATAAATTCTTTAGCATGTCCTAAACTTTCATAATTTTTTGAGTTACAGAAGTACACTGGTTTAATAGATTGCCACAGACTGTTCTGTTTGGACAGATTGTTGTCATAGTTTTGTTATCTACTTATCCTATAGTTTCCATAGCCTATATTGGTAGATATAAATTGTGGAAACGATAGTAAACAGTAGATGATGTTTGAAAATTATTGTGCAACTTGTCTTGGCAGTACATGAAGTGTTGATTTGTACTTATGTGTACTAACCTATCTCACGAGTTCTTTTTGAGTCTTGTGTGGATGAAGTTTTTGAGACTTAGGTGAAACCGGGATATGAGAGGATTGAACGAGGTACAAAAGCTCAAGCTTGGGGATGCCCAAGGCACCCCAAGTAAATATTTCAAGAAGTCTCAAGCATCTAAGCTTGGGGATGCTACGCATCCCACCTCTCTTCATCAACAATTATCAGTTAGCCTATGTTGAGCCTAAATTTTTATTTGTCCACATGATATGTGCTATTCTTGGAGTGCTATTTTTCTTTCGCTCATTGTTTAAATAAAATACTCCGATCTGAAAATATTTATTGAGAGAGAGAGTCCTCACATAGCTACTTGATTGTTTACCTACTCATTGATCTTCACTTATATCTTTTGAGAGTACTTTGATGTTTACTCTTGTGCTTCACTTATATCCTATGAGTAAATTGTGAATCAATGAAATATCATAAATATGAAATTATCAATGTGCTTTATGCTTTGTATTAGCTTCACATCTAGTTTAGAAAGTAAAATCTATTGAAGTTTGACAATCACAATATTGTTCATACAAGCAATTCGTGAATGATTAGTATAAGGAAGAGAACTTTCACATACAAATATATTATCTTGGAAATCTTCTATGATTCTGAATACCCATTAATTATTTTCAAACTTGAGCAAATTAGTTGAAGTTGGACAAGGAAGACAGCGTAATGAGTTATGGTTGTGTATATTTGCATAGAAGTTATATTGTTATGGATCCTCCAACATGTGGTGCTTGTTTAGAACCTTTTGCTAGCCAACACTTCGTACTAAGTAGAGATACTACTTGTGCATCCAAATCCTTGAGCCAAGTTTCTTCCATAAGAGTCCACCATACCTACCTATATATGGTATTTCACTGCCATTCCAAGTAAATTTCCATGTGCCACCTCTAAACATTCAAATAAACATCTGTTTTGTGTGCTTGGACCGCTCATGGAGCGACGGGGGGCGGTCAGTATCTTCCATGTTAAGCGGGTTATTCTCATGATGAGTGTTTATTCACTCATCCTTGCATGAGAGGGGCAGTAATAGGTATTCCTAGTCCCGAAAAAAAATGCAAATAATTAAACAAAACTCCCCCAGGAATGTTGTTGGTATGGACGGTACCCGTGGATTCGGCTAGCCGTGGAGTGTGTTTGTTGGTGGAGGGGGAGTAACCCTTTACTTTTACCGCTTGGAAACCGCCGCTAATGTGTTTAACATGGAACATATTGATAACTCTTGGTCCTAACGTTGATAGGAAGGGTGCACCTCCCAAAATTATATTTATCTCTGTTTTAAACAATGAGTTGTGGCACATATGCAAATCCCTGCTTCCCTCTGCGAAGGGACAATCTATCTACTTTCATGTTATTTACTTTTCATGTTGAGTCAACTTCTTATTCCAACCTACTTCTATTAGTTGGCAAGCATCATGGGTGGGGAAAGATCTAGGCACATATGGCGAGTCAAATATATTTGATCATGATTCATTATTGTTGACAATTATCTTTATGATAAGTATGTTGGGAGGCAAAACATTAAGCCCCTATCTTTCTCTGTGTTCGATGGATGCCATTTGTTCTAAAAACATACTTTTAGTACTAGCAATCATAGTAGACTATATGACAATTGAGTATGTGGAGCTCTTACTTAGACTTTATTGAGAATAGGTTGAATTGCAATTGTTTGGTGACTAAGAACATAGGTTGCTAAGGTTCAAGAGAATCCATTGTTTGAACCATGACATGTGAATTGGTTGCTACTTTATCATGATTTTTATGAGAAAAGGTTGCTCGTTATGATGCTAGAAAATTGACTGAAATTATTAATGATCAAACTTATACATTATGCTAGCATTCGCACTTCATAAGTTAGCTCTTTTATCATTTACCTACTCGAGGACGAGTAGGAATTAAGCTTGGGGATGCTGATACGTCTTCAACGTATCGATAATTTATGAAGTATTCATGCCATATTCATCTATGTTTACAATACTTTTATATGGTTTTGATGCACTTTATATGATTTATTTAGAACTAACCCGGACTGACGCTGTTTTCAGTAGAATTACCGTGGTGTTGTTTTTGTGCAGAAAATGAAAGTTCTCGGAATCGCCCGAAACTTTTTGGTGATTTTTTCTAGACCAAATAAGCAATATTGGAGCGAAGAACCACCGGAGAAGAGCCACAAGGTGGGCACAACCCACCAGGGCGCGCTAGAGGGCCCAGGCGCGCCCTGGTGTATCGTGCCCTCCTCGTGGCCCATCTTGGCGTGAAACTGACGCCCAAAAATCCTATAAATATAGAAACCATCATAAATAACCCTAGACTCTCCGCTCCGCCACCGCAACTCTCTGTATCGACGAAAAACCAATCTGGAGATGTTCTAGTACCCTCCCGGAGAGGGGAAACCATCTTCGATGGCCATCTTCATCATCCCGGCGGAGGCCATGACGAGGAGGGAGTAGTCTACCCTCGGGGCTGAGGGTATGTATCAGTAGCTATGTGTTCAATCTCTCTCTCTCTCGTATCACGGGCTTTGTTAATATAGTCGGATCATATGATGTTACTCCCTTGCTATCATGTTGTGATGAATTGAATCTTTCCCTTTGAGATATCGTTATGTTGGATTGAATATTGGATTTGAGAACACTTGATATATGTCTTGCATGTGGATACCCGTGGTGACAATGGGGTGTTCTATTGATTCATTTGATATATGTTTTGGTACTCAACTTGCGGATCCCCGCGGTGACATTGGGGTAATCTATGCATAGGGGTTGATACACGTTCTTGTCCTACTTTCTCCGATAGAAATCTTGGGGCACCCTTTGATGTTCTTTGTGTTGGATTGAGTATTATGAATCTGAAATTGTTTGATGCGTATCGTATAATTAACTCATGGATACTTGTGGTGACATTGGAGTATCTAGGTGACATTAGAGTTGGTTGATGCTTATAATATGGTGTTATTTTAGTACGAACTCTAGATAGATTGATCGGAAAGGAAAACTTGGTGTTATTTTAGTACGAACTCTTGGATAGATTGATCGGAAAGGATAACTTTAAGGTGGTTTCGTGCCCTACAAACAATTTCTTCTTATGTTCTCCGCTAGATAAGAACTTTGGAGTGATTCTTCATTGCATGTTGAGGGATGGTTATGTGATCCAATTATATTAGCATTGTTGAGAGATTGCACTAGCGAAAGTACGGACCCTAGGCCTTGTTTTCAAGCATTGCAATACCGTTTGTGCTCACTTTTGTTACTTGCTACCTTGCTGTTTTTATATTGTCAGATTACAAAAACCTTTATGTACCATCCATATTGCACTTGTATTACCATCTCTTCGCCGAACTAGTGCACCTATACAATTTGCCATTGTATTGGGTGTGTTGGGGACACAAGAGACTTTTTATTATTTGATTGCAGGGTTGTTTGAGAGAGACCATTTTCATCCTACACCTCCCATGAATTGATAAACCTTAGGTCATCCACTTAAGGGAAAATTGCTACTGTCCTACAAAACTCTGCGCTTGGAGGCCCAACAAAGTCTACAAGAATAAAGTTGCATAGTGGACATCATCCACCAGCTAACAGTAATCCTGGGGCTGGTGAGCACGAGGATCAATTGCTGGGAAATTTATATCTTGAAAATCCGGTCCTGACAACCTTGGTATCAGAGCGAGGTTGATCACTGGTTAATCCTATCTTAGTCGGGTCGATAAACCTAGGTTAACCCACCTACCAGACCTTATTCCACCCATAGCCAAGCCTAACCTATCTGATAGCCCACACAGTGACCCCGACACCTTTCGGCAGTTGGTGCCCAACCTATCAACCTAGCCCTGCAATCACGCGCCCATGACCCACACCCAAATTGACCCATCCGCAAGCGTGCGAAGGAAGACTTCGTTTTCTTTCTATAAAGGAAATGTTTGCCCAACCCAGCACGCCACGACCACTTTCCAAACCCAAACCAAGATGCCAGGCCCCGCGTTTCACAATGAGACCACCGCAACTGGGCTTGGAGATTTTGTAGCCATCCTCGACAACCTCACCCACCGTGCTTTTGCCCTAGAAGAGCCCCCAGAATATGTTTTGTACCAGGAACGCACGAGTGATGACAACCATCAATTCTGGGCCACGGTGTACATCTACGACAGGGGTACTGCGCCAGAACGCCCCTACCGGTTCACGGGAAGGTCAACTTCGTTCGAGCCCCAAGCAATCTAGCTAGCAGCCCGAGAGGCTATAGTTCAACTACGGCATCAGTTGTCGAGGGATTAGTGCCGCTCATTTTACTACTACCCCAGCCGTGAAGGCTATGGTAGGCCAATCCAGATCGCCAATGGAGACCATGAGACAGACCCTGCACTGTTGCATCTTGTGCGCTACCTATGGGCACAAGAGGCACTATTAGATCATGTCACCCTCGACTTGATTGCAGCTCGCGGAGAACTTGCTCACCGAGCCCCGGTAAGGAGAGAAGCTGCACCTGATGCTGACAACCCAGTTGTGCTGTTCGGACAACCGATCGAGCCTTCGAGGTCTGTCCCTGTGGCCGAACCAAGGAATGCATTTGTCTCCTCGGAAGAGCTCCGTCGCCTTTTGGGGACCTACTCCAACGGGATTGTGACCACCAACCCCCGCAATGGTCATCATCGCTACCCCAACCCTGTAGCCCCGCACTCTACCCCAGTCGACCGTGACACCAAAGTCCTAGAAGCCTCGACATCCACAAGACACGCTCGACTGGATATCAACGAAGTAGACTAAGCCCACTTGAGTAGTACCGAGCCTTAGTATTTCTACGCCATGAAATAATTGTGATCTTGTATTGCCATAAATAAATTTGCAGACTGCTTGTATGCCATTATTTTAATGGTAGTACATGTGACCATGCATAAATCTTTTGGCGTTTGGTTGCATAGTAAATTCTGGGTATAGCTACCAAAGACCACCCCAGCCGACCACCCTAGAGTAGAACCGACACCTTAGATCATAACCACACCAAAATATGTTCCGTATCCCAGACGCTATATAAGAGGCCACTCCGTGAACTTACCAAGCACCCCTCACCTTGCGCACTGCCTTCACAGCCATTTTCCCCATGTCGAGCCTTAGGATTCATCTAAGGACCCCAGATGCAACCCCGTGCAGTTTTGTTAGGATATTGCAGGACTTTACCCGCCGCGCTATGGGTTCTCCCCATCAACCCCAGTACGAGCTGTTCAAATTGAGGATCACTTACACCGCCTCGAAATATTGGGCAGTTGTGCACATCCCACCAGTAGACCCAAACCAAGACCCTACCGAAGTCGTCTTCATCAGGAAATCCATGCCAACTCCAGAAATGGCCATAGAAGTTGCTGCCTATGAAGACATTACCCGCCTTCGGTCCGCAGTGCCGTATGCCAGCGAAAGGGGGTATTATTACTTCCCGAGCCATGCAGCACCCGGGGAAGTAGCATCTTTTGCCGGTAGGCGGACAGAGAGAGATCCAGTACTAGACAACCTAGTTCAGTATATCATCGCTCAAGAGTGTTTGACCCAGTGAGTGATGGACTTTCTCCAGACCCTTGCTGTTATGAATCCTCAGATCGCCATTGGCAGACCACTGAGGCCAGATCAGGAAGGACGCGTTCTTCGACTTGTCCATCCACTTTCCCTGGAGGAAGAAGGATGTGTTCCAATGCCGGGGATATTTCCTCAGGACCCTGCAGATTTTACCTTTGCGTCATAGACGCCCACGTTGTGTTTGTTAGTGTAGCATTTAATTGAATGATGTGATATCTGTGTTGTATCTTAGGATTTGTACTATGAGTGAATTGTTTGGTTGCAATTGCATATGAGTAATTTTTACTGCTATAATTTAAAATCAATTATTTTCACCCTAGCACATTTCGGGGTGAGATTTTTCTTAAGGGCCACTATGACAATTTTCCCAGCACAGATTTAATTCACACATCGTCACGACATCCGGCTCACAACCACACCCACTTTACCGCATGCACTAAGTGTAGAACCACGCACACATTTAGCACCTAATTGATCACCTCACTAGCACACCACAAATGTTCTGAGAGGAAAATTGGTGGGTCATTATTTCTGTGAAATTTGCCGCCCGCAGACTAACATCACTATAAACATGTCATATCTCGTGAGTAGGATAATTGTTTTCCGTGTTATTACCACAGTATGGTAGGAGTAAGTTTAGCAACCGTCCTTAGCAAATCTCGAGGACGAGATTTTTCTTAAGGGGGGGTAGAGTTTGTAACACCCCAAAATTATAACCATGTTTTTATTAATTAAATTTCTCCATGAATGTTAGATTTTATTTTCTGAATCCTCTATTGATTTCAAAACCATTCCTTTTCTCTAAATTCTAAAATCCTTCCCTCCAGATAAGAAGCTTTTGAAAAATATTGTGGGACTTGAGTGTTTTATTAATACATCTCATTTCATTTTATAAATTCAGTGAGAAATATTTTTATAATAAAACTTGCCAAGATTCATTTTCTTGAAAGGGTTTTTCATTCTTTAAAAGGCCTCTATTAGACTGCAACCATTTTATCAATTCATTTAAAAATTCCACAAAAAATTGTAGATGTCATGTGATGTCCCTGGATTACTTTTATGCAAAAATCCAGCTTAGTCTGTCGAAAAATTTGAGCAAACCATCCTCTTTTCCATTCTGGTCCAGTTTGTTGTTCTGAACTAGAACCCTATTTTATTTTGCTCTTTGCCATGAGATTTTACCAGCTTGTAGCCCACCCTACCAAACTCTTAAGTCCAAGAGTTTAACCCCATTAGAACAATTTAAGCCCATGCAATTAACCCCTGGAGTTTCTGTCCAGGAACAAAGTTTTGTAAAATTGCACTAACAAGTTTCTATTTTTCTAAAACTAACCTTTCCGTCATCTTTAGCATCTAAAGAGGCTTTCATCTGGAAAGATTGGTGGCCAACAAAGTTCTTTGGGATAATGGTATTTGTGCCCATAGTTGTGTCACCGTCGACAGGAATACCCCTACTTTTGGAAAACACTTGGTCATGCCCACATCACTTTGCTCGTCCTGTGCTTTTGCCCTTTGACCGTTTGACCGTCACTTTGAAAATTTCATAACTATTGCATACTAACTCGAAAAAATGCAAGTAAGATATCAAAATATTCAGAAACACATCACCTATACGTGCATGGCATTTGCATTCATGAGAAAATTGTTGGGAAGTCCCCATATCAGTTTTAGCTCATATAGGTGATGGGGACTTTCTAACACTTTTGTCATGAATGCAAATGACATGCACATATAGGTGATGTGTTTCTGAACATTTTGATATCTTATTTGCATTTTTCCAAGTTAATATGAAATAGTTATGAAGTTTTCAAAATGAAAGTCAAACGGTCAAAGGGCAAAAGCACAAGACGAGCAAAGTGATGTGGGCATGACCGCGTGTTTTCCAAAACTAGGGGTATTCTTGTCGACGGTGACACAACTAAGGGCACAAATACAATTATCCCAAGTTCTTTAGTTGGCCCTGGCATTTTGTCAAACACCTGGAGAGCCTGGCCAGAATTGGCATGATTTTGAGATTGCATTGTGAACCTGCTCCCCTGACCGAATCAAACATGTCCTAGGAGTTTTTCATGCCACTTCTAACCATCCTGCTAAAACTCAGCTCCCTTAGATGAGCCCAAGGTGCCCTGGCAATTGGTCGAGCGCCTGACGTGCGTGTCCAGAGCGCGAGCAGAGCGCCCGTATTGCAGACATCGCACCCGAGCCACAACGCCTCACCTACCCCGCGCCCCTGGCCTTTCCCCGCTCGCAGAGGCATGCCCCCGTCCTCTCCAGCTCGCTAGCGTCGCCCCGACCACCTCCCCGCATCTCGCAGCGCCGTCGCTGTATCCCCTTGGAGGCTAGCCGCCGGCAACAAGCCGGCCTTGCCATGGCAGCGCCACCCGAGCCCCCTCCGCTCGCCAGCTCGCCCACTGGAGCAGTGCTGAGCTCGTCCACTAGCTCGCCGACCCCGCTAGCCTCGCCACGTCGCCCCTGGCAACAGAAGCAGCGAGCCACCGTGCTTATCCATGACCGCCGCGGGAACTGACTTACTCCGGCTATATAAGCCAGTCCGAGCCCTGTTCGGCTGGTAGACATCCGCACCGTATCGTAGCCATCGCCCAGAAGCTGAAAGAGAGCTAGGGAAGCCGCCCTCTCCAACTCCGGGAGTCTCTGCCGCCGCCACCCTGCACTCAAATCCCACACAACCAATGGCCTCCTCTCGCGGATTTCTTGTCCAATCGACTCTATGAGCCTACGAAAATCCATTCCCAACCCCAATTTAGCTTAACACCAGCCGAGGACCGAAGCTCGCATTCAACCACAACGTTCGTCCGCCATGGTTGATGCTCTTCTCATCTTCGAGCTCTCCGGCGCACGTGAATGGCATCCCTAGAATAGTCGTGCCTCCCTGAGCATATTGGTAGCCATGGCATCGCAAATGGTGGTGTGAGACGCCCGGAATCTTTGCCGGAGCCCCTCTCTGTTTCCGTCCAGGCACGCGTGAGGAAGGAGACAAACCCGACAGGTGGGTCCCACCTATCGGTGAGCCAACCTCCTCCACCGATGGCGCACCCCGTCGGGTATGCTTTCCTTTCAAGGAAATGTACACCGCAGAGTGCTCCTTCCCTGTTGGAAAGCGCATTTCCTTCGGGTACGCTTTCTCTGCTCCGAAAGGGTATTTCTCAGCGAAACGTTTTCCTTTTTCTAATTATTTCAAAACTAGGAATTTGACTGAAGTTTGACTGCTTCCAGTTTCTAAACCAGAACTCCAAATGATTTGATTCTTTTTCCTACATTCATCAAATTTCATCTAGTTTATTTTAGGATTTATTTCAAAAGTTTCCAACACAACTTTTTGCACTGTTTTTGAATTGTGTGTTGATTTGAATATATACAAAATAGGACAAATGGAGGGAAGATCCAATATTCAAAGTTTTGGAGTGAACTCAACCTTTATGCATACTCAAGGCAAGCATCTTGAACATTGATATTATACGAGTTGGTTGTTTGCTTGCTAGAATCAATAGGTCATGTTTATGGTAACTTGAAATAAAACGTTGCGTATGAGAAATGCATGCATGAATTCATTGGTTGGAAATTATTTCTGTTAAACATGAGATACATATGGAAGTGTTACTGCCTCATGCCAAACATGCCTATGCTGGTCCATACAATTTCCGGAGAAAGGTTTCATCTTGGGTAGACGTGACCGTGGAAATGATATATCGTAGTGACGAGGATGATCAGTAAAGGCATGTTGGGGCATGATGGGTGGTGACCCGGTTGGGTTCAACGAATAAAATATGGGTGGTGACCGTACATTGAGTCTTGTTATGGTAACCCCCATACTTGTTTCGTACTACCATTTGTCCCTGCCACAGGTAGGGTATGGTCGAGTAAGTTGTTAACCCCTTTTTCCCACACATTGTACAAAGAGGCCACGATGATGGTCTCCTGAATCCAGGAATAATGCCAGTCATCGGGTCAGGGGGCTGGGTTATTCCGGCTGAGGCCGAGAGGGGGGCACCCCTTAGTTTGCGCGCGTTATAAATTTTGATCCCATGCTACTCGAGGTGTTGGCCTCACCACCTTAGAGTTTTTCTTGGATGATGTCATGAGTGATTCCATGCATCGGGAAGTTAAGATGGTGTGTGCGGGTCAGGTGTGATTTCAGCCCAAAGACCATAATCCGAATTAGTCAACGTCTCGGGTTGACTAAAGAAATCCGTTACTCGTGGGTAAAGAGTACGACCTCTGTAGAGTATTACATCTATTCGAATAGCCGTGTACGCGGTTAAGGACTACAGTCTGGGATAGGTCAAGTGTCTGTCTTAGTGCCGGTCTTCGGAGGAATCTTCTAAACCAGAATATTGATCATGAAGTGCGGCGAATGATATTTATGATTTATATTGTTATGGACTAACCATTTCTATTATGTGAATTGTTGAGTATCCCCGGGATGGTTCTACCTCCTGGATACTCATGTAATTATTTTTCAATATAAGCCCTTTATGCGGTGTCGCACAGACGCCCGACTCTGGCACGCATGTTATTTATTTTTACAAGCCCTTTACGTGACGTCGCTCCAGACGCCCGACTGTGGCAACTCTTATTATTTTTCATATAAGCCCTTTATGTGGCGTCGCTCAGATGCCCGACTGTGGCACGCATGTTATTATTTACTCATTGTTATTATAAGCCCATTATGTGGTGTCGCTCAGACGCCCGACTCAGGCACGTTTTATATTGTTACCCTTTCGAGGCGTCATTTCAGACACCCGATCGGACCACTTCATTTTCTTGGAATTTTTTGGAGGACTACCGCCCGATGTTCCATTTTATTTTTATATTCCTTGATTTCCTATTTATTTTCAGTATAGTTAAATTACCCGCTTACTTACATTCACGAATTTTTGCTATGACTAGTTGGACATCTGTGATTAATTTTAGTACATGCAATTCACCTGCTTTATTATATATGTTTTCATGATGTCTGCGAGTACATTCAAACGTACTCACTGGCTTGTCCCTGGCTATTGTCTTGGCCAGACTGTGTATTTTGGAGAAGAGCTCCATGGCGATGACCCCCGAACATAGGCATCGAAGATAGCAGCCATGTGAGAGAGGAGTTATCCTGGTCAGCTGTTCCTGTGGGAAATGGAGTCCCATAGACGCTGGTGATCCACGAACCGCTTCCGCCATCAACCACTAGAAACCTTTGTTGTACTCCATAGACTATCTTGGTCTTGTACTCCAAGATTTGTAACCGCTTGAAATTTCTGTATCAAGAATGTGTCCACCAGCTAACAGTAATCCTGGGGCTGGAGAGCATGAGGATCAATTGCTGGGAAATTTATATCTCGGAAATCCGGTCCTGACACACCTCCCTCGTCATGGTGGTCAGGTCAGAAGCTTTCCTGGTGGAAGCCCCCGAGCCCGGCCTGAGCGGGGAGCCGGGCGCGCCTTCCTATGCTGGAGGGAGGCGGGCGCCTGCAGCGGGCACGGGGCTACGGCGCTGGTGCCGGGCGCGGCGTCCTTCGTCTTGGCAAGGCCCTGGACGGGCAGCTACTGCTTCTTACTTGGGGACGTGGCCTCGCAGGAACCATCACCTCCCTTGTCGACTGAATGCTCACCCGCGGCTGCTTTGTAGGCGCGCTCGAGGGAACAAACCGCATCCTTCTCGTCGCAAGCGATGGTGATGACGCCGCTGCAGCCAGGCATCTTGAGGACGTTGTAGCCGTGGTGAGTAGCCGCCATTAATTTTGCCAACGCCGGGTACCCCATGATTGCATTGTACGAGAGGCTAATGTGCGCCACGTCGAAGTCGATGAGCTCGGTGTGGTAGTTGTCTCGCATTCCAATGGTGACGGGGAGGCGCACTTACCCCAGGGGAATGGTGGAACCATTGGTCACCCAAGAGAATGGCCTGGTGGGCATCAGCTGGTCGTAAGGCACCTGGAGCATCTCGAAGGTCTCGACAGAGAGCACGTTGAGGCCGGTGCCTCTGTCAATGAGGGTCTTGGTGACAAATACGTTGCTGATGGTGGGAGTGCACAACATGGGAAGCGCGCCCGCAGCAGCCGTGGACTTGAGGCTATCCCTGGCGTCGAAGGAGATGGCGTACTATGACCATTTGAGGGGCCGCGCGGCCTCCGGCTTCGGTAGAGCGGCGTTCACCTCACGAGAGAACTGCTTGAACAGGCGGTTCGATGTGGGGGCATGGGCTCCGCCAAGGATACATGCTACCGCTCGAGGCTCCTGATAGCCCCTCGCCCCAACGTCGTGCTGGTTCTTGTCGTTCCTCCTGGGCAGCGGTGGCAATGGCAGGAGAGCAGTGTTGTCCCGAGGACGTGCCTCGCAAGGCTATTCATGCCAGGCGCCGTCACGAGGCTGATCGCGCTAGCCGTCCTCACGAGGCTGCTCGCGCCAGCCCTGGCGGGGGTTGCCATTGCGGTTGTCCCACCTGCCGCCACTGCGGCCGCCTCCGCGACCGGTTCTGCGGTCATTGCGGTCCAGACGCCGCCTGACGCGCTTGTCGCGGAGGGCCTTGAGCTCCTGGCAGTCTTCGGTGTTGTGGGTGCGCACGTTGTGGTAGATGCAGAGCCGACGGCGGTCCTTCTCGGGCACATCATGGTCGCGACCACGCTTCTGCTCTGGCTCGGCCGTGAGCATGGTAGGTTCCTTGTGCTTGACTTCCTTGCCCTTCGCCTTGCTGTCATCGGGCGCGGCATCCGGGTCGTCATGGATGAACAGGTGTCCCTCTTCGGCCTTGGCGCACTTGTCAGCAATGTTGAACGGCTCTAGAGCCGAGCTTTTAGGCTGTCGTTGATGGTGAGCTTCTCGCACATCCGGATGTCCTTAACGCTGTTGGTGAATGCCATGATGATGGCTTCGTCCGAGGCACGCGGGATCTTGTTGCGCACCTGGCTGAAGCGCTGGATGTACTTGCATAGGGTCTCTCCAGGGCGATGCTTCACACACCGCAGGTCGTTGACGGAGAGAGGGCGGTCGTGCGTGCCCCTGAAGTTGGTGACAAACTTCTCGCAGAGCTCGCTCCACGAAGAGATCGACTCCTCGGGCAGGTTCATGAGACAGGAGCTCGCGCCATCCTTAAGGGCCATGGGGAACCAGTTCGCCATGACCTTGTCGTCGCCATTCGCCGCCCCGATGCTCAACGAGTAGAGCTGAACTCTGTGGGGTTGGGGATGCCATCATAGCGTGGGGGCATCTCAGGCTTGGACTTGATGGGCCAAACCACTCGGCGCAGCTCACGAGTAAAGGCCCGGTAGCCTACGCTGCTTGAAGAGACTCCGTGCGTAAGGGCAGCCCGGTTCTGGCGCCCGGCTATCACAACGTCCTGGACGATTCGGTCCTGGCGCTGGCGCTGCTGCTCAAGGATCACGAGTGCGTCGGGTAGCGCACGGCGGACAATCTGGCAACTGGCTTTGTCTTGGGCATGCGGAGGCGCTCTGCGAGGCTGGTCGCACGGGCACGCGTCACACCGAGGCTCGACTGGGTCATTGTGCAGGGGAGGTGGCGGAGGCGCTCCGTGCGCCACGTCCACAGTGCGAGACGGTGGAGGATGAAGCGAGCGAGAGGGTGTCAAAGCTTCTCAAGCGGTGGTGAAGAGCTCAGTGATACGGCCCAGCCATGCATCGTAGCCTGCGTCCGCTAGGCGGTAGCGCAGCAGCTCGCGCGCCATGAGCAATGCGACCTGCGGGTTGATACGTCTCCAACGTATCTATAATTTTTTATTGTTCCATGCTGGTATATTATCATTCTAGAATACTTTTTGGGTCTTTATTTACCAATTTATAATATTTTTGAGCACTAACCTATTGACCAAGTGCCAAGTGCTAGTTGCTGTTTTCTGCGTGTTTATCACTTTTCAGGTTTACAGTACGAAACAAAGTCCAAGTGCCATGGAACTTTTTGATGATTTTTTCTGGACCAAACGAAGAGCTGGAAGCTTTGGAAGGAGGCCGGGGCCGCACAAGCCAACAGGGTGTGCCCCAGGGGGGGCCGCGCCCTGATGGCTTGTTCCTCCCTCAGGCGTCTCCTACGGTCCCTCTCTCGCTTATAAATTCTCATCTACCCTAAAAACACAACAGGTAGTCCCGAAACACTTTTTACGCCGCCGCAAGTCTCTGTTCCGTCGCGAGGCCATCTGGAGCTCCGTTCCAGCACCCTGTCGAAGGGGGATTGATTATGGAGGGCCTCTACATCAACCTTGCTACCCTCATGATGATGTGTGAGTAGTTCACCATAGACCTACGGGCCCATAGCTAGTACCTAGATGGTAACATCTCTATCTCTTGATCTTCAATACAATGATCATTACATCTTCGCTTTGATATATCCGATGTAATCCTATTGTGCGGTGTGTTTGTTTGGATCCAATGAATTGTGGGTTTATGTTCAGATTATTCATGAAAAGTATTTGAGTCACCTCTAAATATTAAGATTCTTATTTGCATGATCATTATAGCTTCGTAATGCTCTCCGATTTATTGATGTGCTCTTGCCAAGTAGATTGATCTATCTTCAGTGGGAGTGATGCGTTGTGGTAGGTTCAACCTGGCGAGTTTCTGTATCCCAGTGACAAAGTAGGGGACAAGATGCGTCTTTGTGTTGTTGATACTAAGGATAACACGATGGGGTTCATTCATTTTGCTTGAGCTTACTTTGTCTACATCATGTCATCATTCGCCATGCATTACTCTGTTTTACTTAATACTCTAGATGCATGCTGGATAGTGGTCGATGAGTGGAGTAATAGTAATAGGTGCAGTGATGAGGACATCCCTACTAATGTTACACCCACATCACCACCAGCTACACAGATTGGACCAATTACTAGAGCCCGCGCACGCCAACTAAATTATCAGGTACTTTCGTTTCTTGGAAATCCTTCTAATGTTCATGAACATATGATGCTGCCTAAATTAGATACTTTTGTTTTACTTATGAACGAAGGACCTAGCATGGACAAGAAGGATGGCCATTGGAGCAGAATCAAGCATGGGGGAGAAGGTGCGCGCACGGGAAGGAACAACGGAGTTTCCAGTGGTGATTTTCGCACTTTGAAGCCACCATAAGGAGTGCTTGGAGGCTTGGACGAAATATACAAGAGGCCACTTCATAAATTTCATCCATAGGCTAATATAGGTGCTGCGTCACCTTATTTTTGGGCCAGGCCCATGTAATTTCGAAATACCACTTATTAGGCTATTTTTAGAGTCCGTATGTGTGGGGAAACGGAGTTAGGGCTGGTTTCGGACCCCGCCTCCAAGGGGCCACGAAATCCCCTTCTATTACCTCATATATACAGCCCTTAGGGCATCGTTTTAGATTTGGGTTTTGTTTAGTTAAAAGTTAGCCATTGCAACTTCGTGTACTTCGTTTGTGTCCAACGACCAGACCAAGACCGCTTTCGGAACCCCACCATTATCAATACTTCATCTATATTCGCAATATTCAGATTGCATTATCATATTCTTGCTTGTTCTTCGATTGCTTGCAGAAATAGACCTTCGTGGTCAGGTTGATCGTGCTCCGGCGTGGTCAATAACCTCTTGGAGATTGGTTTAGCGATTGCTAAGGCGCAACGTCGTGCACGTTCGTAGTCGGATCGTCAAAGTCGTCTTCACCAAATCGATAGTTATCATCACATCGAAAGATCGGGACCCTCGCCTCTATTAAGTGGTATCAGATTTCCAGGTTGCTCGGTGAGATTTACCAGTTTTTCGTAGTATAGATTGCATCTGTTCTTCATACCTACCGTCCACAAAAAAAGCCACAAAAAAAATTAGGGTTAGATCATCATATCCGAACCAATCTGAGCCTTTGCATAGTCTTTTCAGTGTTTTGCTTTGTTGAAATTGCGGGTGCATCGTCGTGTCGAGTTGCTGGTCTTAGCGTCTAGTCTTTTAGAGTTTCGAGTTCTAGTCACAGATTGTCACGCCGCCACCGCATCATCTTCATCGCTGCCATATACCTCCACCACAGATCCGCCACACCAATCCGAGTCCTTATACTAAAACCCATATCCGCCTCTAATCCGAGTTCCTTAGGTATTCGGATTGATTTTGAGATCCCTTTGTTTTTATTTTCGAGTTCCCTTGCCTGAGTAGGTGTCGGGAAAAAAAAAAGTCTGGCACGCTTTTCAGAGCACTTTCTAGGCCAAAATTTCGGTGGGTGAAAATATTTTTTTCCTATCATCATTTTAGGCCTTTCGGAGCGTTTTGAGACCCTCGCCATCATAGTGATTTTTTTTTCGCAATTTTTTGTCGTCGCAGCCCCGAATCGCTCCAGAAAAAAAAAATTACTCAAATTTTTTTCGTGCCTATCCTGTTTATACGTCTCGGGAAGAGTTTTGAGACACTCGCCATTATAGTGATTTTCTGAGCAAAAAAAAAAAAGAGCGCAAAAAAAAAAAAAAGAGGCGCCAAAAAAAAAATCAGAGTGTGCTCTTCCCTTGATTACGTGTAACGTCGTGATTTTGTTGGTGTTTTAGGCTCGCGTCTCTAGCACGATCTAGCCTAGGACCAGCATCGTACCGTCGTTGAGCGTTTTTTCAACTTTGCATCTCTGAACTGATTATTGCTGACCCCTTTTTGCTACCATATTTTAAGCCTTCCCAGCTCCACATATATCTACGCCGTGTGTTTGACACCACCTGGCAATCGCTCTATCCAAGCTTTGGGAGTTTTTGACTACACCGGTTGCCAATCACCACCTGCTGCTGGGTAAGAACTGGTAAGAATTTGAGATTTGCTTGACGGATTTGTGACACACCACCACCACTTCCTAGTAGTCTGTAGGTTCATATTCTTGTGTGTTCCTATTACTGCTAACCATGCCAGGATCACAAGCTGACGAGGTCGAATGGGAGGTTATGACCAACAAGGAGCTCCATGATAAATTCCAGCAAATGATGGCTGACCAGGTACAAGACTTCGTAACCAGCCTTGGAGAGGCTATGGAGAAGCTAGATGGATTGGAGAAGACGTTCGAGACGAAGTTGGACGCTAAGTTCAATGAGGTGCTTGCACGTCTACCACCAGCTGCACCGGTCATAACTCAGCAACAAGAACAACGTCGACCGAATTTTGCGGGGCGCGCACAACGTGTGACCCTAGAGGAAGGCCAACATTCTGGTGCCGTTCCTACTGCTGTGGCTTCTGTGGCTGCTGCTGCTACTACTGTTGATCAGAACACTGACTACGATGGTGATTACGACGATGAGGGAGAGGTTGCTCCAGCTCAGCCCCAAGGACAACCACCACCACACGCACCAGGTCGTCCACGTGCCTACGATCGCAATGGTAGGGCTGCACCACCCCCTCAGGTACAAACTCATGACCATCTCCCTAAACTTAAATTGAATATTCCTACATTTGATGGTCGATATGTTCCGGATATATATCTTACTTGGGAGTTAGAAACAGAACAACGATTTACATGCTTACAATATCCTGAGGATAGACGTGTTACTGCTGCTGTTTGTTCGTTCACTAGTTTTGCTTGTGTTTGTTGGTCTGAACATTGTAGAATACATCACGCTAATATCCCACCTACTTGGGCTGCTTTGAAAACCGCTATGCGTAATCGTTGGGTTCCACCATATTATCAACGTGAATTGCTTCAAAATTTGCAGCGTTTAAGACAAGGAAAAAATTCTGTAGAGGAATATTATCAGGAGTTACAAACTGGCATGATTAGATGTGGTATTGTTGAGGAGAATGAAGCTATGCTTGCACGTTTTATGGGTGGATTAAATAGAGAGATTCAGACTATTCTAGAGTATAAGGAGTATAACACTATCACTCGTTTATTTCATCTTGCTGTAAAAGCTGAACGTGAAGTGCAGGATCGACAGGCATTGGCAAGAACTAATTTTTCTGCAGGTCGCACTTCATCATGGACTCCACGTACCTCTTCTACTTCCACACGTCCGGCTGCAGCACCGCCTACGTCAGCCTCCAACTCCAACCGAGATACCAGGAAACAGGCCTCTGTTCCACCCTCCGCGAAGAGCACACCTTCCGGGCCAGCACAGAGCTCTTCTTCTTCCATTGCATCCACAGGGCAAACACATGAGGTTATATGTCGTCGTTGCAAGGGTGGAGGTCACTATGCGAGAGAATGTCCTTCCAAGCGTGTGATGATAGTTACTGAGGATGGTGGATATGACTCCGCTAGCGATTATGATGAGGAGACCCTGGCTCTTATTGCGAGTGAAGAACAAGGTGTAGAGGAGACTGAACAAGAGACACACTACATGGCTGCTGACTACGCTGACAGGTATGAAAGTTTAGTTGCTCAACGTGTTTTGAGTGTGCAGGTTACACAGGCTGAGCAAAATCAGAGGCACAACTTGTTCCATACAAAGGGAGTTGTGAAGGAGCGTTCTGTTCGCGTCATCATCGATGGAGGGAGTTGCAACAACTTGGCTAGCATGGAGATGGTGGAGCAGCTTTCTCTAACCACCAGACCACATCCTCATCCTTATTACATCCAATGGTTCAACAACAGTGGCAAGGTTATGGTAACACGTAATGTTCGTGTGCACTTTAGCATTGCTACATATTCTGATTATGTTGATTGTGATGTGGTACCCATGCAAGCATGCTCCGTTTTACTTGGTAGACCATGGCAATTTGATAAAAATTCTGTACACCATGGTAGGACAAATCAGTATACTCTTGTTCATAAGGATAAAAATATAACTTTGCTTCCTATGTCTCCCGAACATATTATGAAAGATGACATTGCTAGAGCTAGTAAAGCAAAACAGAAGCAAAGTGAGAGTGAAAATCAGATTGTGGCAAAGGAATTTGAGCAACATAATAAGCCTCATAAACAATCATCTAGTGTTATATCTGAAATAAAACTGAAGAGTGGTTGTTTACTTGCCACTAAATCTGATATTACTGATTTGGATGTCACTACATCTGTTTGCTATGCTTTTTTATGCAAAGATGTATTATTTTCATTCGAGGACATGCCTCCCTCTTTGCCTCCTGCTGTCACTAACATTTTGCAGGAGTTCGCTGACGTCTTTCCACAAGACGTGCCACCGGGATTACCACCTATTCGAGGGATTGAGCATCAGATTGACTTAATTCCCGGTGCATCGCTGCCCAACCGTGTGCCATACCGTACCAATCCAGAGGAGACGAAGGAGATTATGCGTCAAGTACAGGAGCTGCTCGACAAAGGTTATATACGTGAATCTCTTAGTCCTTGTGCTGTTCCTATTATTCTAGTGCCTAAAAAGGATGGTACATCGCGTATGTGTGTTGATTGTAGAGGCATTAATAATATTACTATTCGTTATCGTCATCCTATTCCTAGGCTAGATGATATGCTTGATGAATTAAGTGGCTCTACAATTTTCTCCAAAGTTGATTTGCGTAGTGGATACCATCAAATTCGTATGAAATTGGGAGATGAATGGAAAACAACATTTAAAACTAAGTTTGGATTATATGAGTGGTTAGTCATGCCTTTTGGGTTAACTAATGCACCTAGCACATTCATGAGATTAATGAACGAGGTTTTACGTGCTTTCATTGGACGATTTGTGGTAGTCTATTTTGATGATATACTGATTTATAGTAGATCTTTGGAGGAACATTTGGAACATTTACGTGCTGTTTTTCTCGCTCTACGTGATGCACGTTTGTTTGGTAACCTTGGGAAGTGCACCTTTTGCACCGACCGAGTTTCTTTTCTTGGCTATGTTGTTACTCCACAGGGAATTGAAGTTGATAAAGCCAAGATTGAAGCTATTGAGAGTTGGCCGCAGCCCAAAACGGTCACACAAGTGAGGAGTTTTCTTGGACTCGCTGGTTTCTATAGGCGTTTTGTGAGGGATTTCAGCACCATTGCTGCACCACTAAATGAGCTTACAAAGAAGGATGTGCCTTTTATTTGGGGTACCGCACAGGAAGAAGCCTTCACGGTATTGAAAGATAAGTTAACACATGCTCCATTACTCCAACTTCCTGATTTTAATAAGACTTTTGAGCTTGAATGTGATGCTAGTGGAATTGGATTAGGAGGTGTGTTATTACAAGATGGTAAACCTGTTGCATACTTTTCTGAAAAATTGAGTGGGCCTAGTCTGAATTATTCTACTTATGATAAGGAATTATATGCTCTTGTTCGGACTTTGGAAACATGTCAACATTATTTATGGCCCAAAGAATTTGTTATACATTCTGATCATGAATCTTTGAAACATATTAAAAGTCAAGCAAAACTGAACCGTAGGCATGCTAAATGGGTTGAATTCATTGAGACTTTCCCTTATGTCATTAAACACAAGAAGGGTAAAGAAAATGTTATTGCTGATGCATTGTCTCGTCGTTATACTATGCTTTCACAACTTGACTTTAAAATATTTGGTTTGGAGACCATCAAAGATCAATATATGCATGATGCCGAATTTCAAGATGTGTTGCAGAATTGTAAAGAAGGGAGAACATGGAACAAGTTCGTCATTAATGATGGATTTGTGTTTCGTGCTAACAAGCTATGCATTCCAGCTAGCTCCGTTCGTCTTTTGTTGTTACAGGAGGCGCATGGAGGGGGATTAATGGGACACTTTGGCGTGAAGAAGACGGAGGACGTACTTGCTACACATTTCTTTTGGCCAAAGATGAGACGGGATGTTGAGCGTTTTGTTGCTCGCTGCACTACATGTCAAAAAGCTAAGTCACGACTCAATCCTCATGGTTTATATATGCCTTTGCCTGTACCTAGTGTTCCTTGGGAGGATATATCTATGGACTTTGTTTTAGGTTTACCTCGAACAAAGAAGGGGAGGGATAGCATATTTGTTGTCGTGGATAGATTTTCGAAAATGGCACACTTTATACCCTGTCATAAAAGTGATGATACTGCTAATGTTGCTGATTTGTTCTTTCGTGAAATTATTCGCTTGCATGGTGTGCCACATACAATTGTTTCAGATCGTGATGTTAAATTTCTTAGCCACTTTTGGAGATGTTTATGGGCTAAATTGAGGACTAAACTGCTTTTTAGTACTACATGTCACCCCCAAACTGATGGACAAACTGAAGTAGTGAATAGATCACTGTCTACTATGCTTAGGGCTGTGTTGAAGAATAACCTGAAAATGTGGGAAGAATGCTTGCCTCATATTGAATTTGCTTATAATCGTTCGCTGCATTCTACAACTAAGATGTGCCCTTTTGAAGTAGTGTATGGTTTCTTACCTCGTGCACCTATTGATTTGTTGCCTCTTCCATCTTCGGAGAAGGTCAATTTTGATGCTAAAGAACGTGCTGAATTGATATTAAAGATGCATGCGTTAACTAAGGAGAACATTGAGCGTATGAATGCTAAATATAAACTTGCTGGAGATAAGGGTAGAAAACATGTTGTCTTTGCACCTGGAGATCTTGTTTGGTTACATTTGCGTAAGGATAAGTTTCCTGAATTGCGCAAGTCGAAGCTAATGCCACGTGCCGATGGTCCTTTCAAGGTGTTAGAGAAAATAAATGATAATGCATATAAACTTGAGCTACCTGCAGATTTTGGGGTTAGTCCCACTTTTAACATTGCAGATTTGAAGCCTTATATGGGTGAGGATGCTGAGCTTCCGTCGAGGACGACTTCAGTTCAAGAAGGGAAGGATGATGAGGACATCCCTACTAATGTTACACCCACATCACCACCAGCTACACAGATTGGACCAATTACTAGAGCCCGCGCACGCCAACTAAATTATCAGGTACTTTCGTTTCTTGGAAATCCTTCTAATGTTCATGAACATATGATGCTGCCTAAATTAGATACTTTTGTTTTACTTATGAACGAAGAACCTAGCATGGACAAGAAGGATGGCCATTGGAGCAGGATCAAGCAGGGGGAGAAGGTGCGCGCACGGGAAGGAACAACGGAGTTTCCAGTGGTGATTTTCGCACTTTGAAGCCACCATAAGGAGTGCTTGGAGGCTTGGACGAAATATACAAGAGGCCACTTCATAAATTTCGTCCATAGGCTAATATAGGTGCTGCGTCACCTTATTTTTGGGCCAGGCCCATGTAATTTCGAAATACCACTTATTAGGCTATTTTTAGAGTCCGTATGTGTGGGGAAATGGAGTTAGGGCTGGTTTCGGACCCCTCCTCCAAGGGGCCACGAAATCCCCTTCTATTACCTCATATATACAGCGCTTAGGGCATCGTTTTAGATTTGGGTTTTGTTTAGTTAAAAGTTAGCCATTGCAACTTCGTGTACTTCGTTTGTGTCCAACGACCAGACCAAGACCGCTTTCGGAACCCCACCATTATCAATACTTCATCTATATTCGCAATATTCAGATTGCATTATCATATTCTTGCTTGTTCTTCGATTGCTTGTAGAAATAGACCTTCGTGGTCAGGTTGATCGTGCTCCGGCGTGGTCAATAACCTCTTGGAGATTGGTTTAGCGATTGCTAAGGCGCAACGTCGTGCACGTTCGTAGTCGGATCGTCAAAGTCGTCTTCACCAAATCGATAGTTATCATCACATCGAAAGATCGGGACCCTCGCCTCTATTATGCAGGCAGGAGTGGACCTATTTTTTTATGGACGTGATGCCTATATATACATGATCATTCCCGTGAAAATCGCATAACTATCCGCTTTTCTATCAATTGCCCAACAGTAATTTGTTACCCACCGTATGCTGCCTACATGAGAGATGTCGCTAGGGAAAACTATGGCTCCCGAGACTATTCACTTATATATTTACAAAAGCAACTATTACCTTGCTGCCTTTATTTACTTTTTATTTTATTTTGCAATTTACAATTATCTAAAATTATCTACACAACTCATTTTCTTGCAAATAACGAGATCAAGGGGATTGACAACCCTCTTGCCCACGTTGGGTGCAAGTTGTTTGTTCATTTGTGTGTAGCCGCTGAAGACGTTTGAGGATTGATATTCCTATTGGTTCGATAAACCTTGGTTTCATAACTGAGGGAAATATTTGCCCACTTTGTGCTGCGATAACCCATTACTCTTCACAGAAAACCCATCGCAGATCACGAGTATCAGGAAGGATTTCTAGCGCTGTTGCCGTGGAATATCATCATCAACTATCAAGTAACTCCACACAAATTTTCAGTCACTTGTTTATCTTTTTATTTTTTTATATTTAGTTTGTCCCATAAATATCAAAAGTACAAAAAATATTTACTTTACTAGCTTGCTAGTTTGCTTGTTTCGTCTGTAGTTTGCTTGCTTGCCTAGCTATGTTATCTTTACCTTTATAAAAAACAAACAGTAAGTTAAAAAGCAAAAATAAAGATAAATGGATCCTCATCCACTTGCAAATCTTTTCAAAAGACCTGATTATGTTGAACCAATTGCTAGTGAGTTGAGTACACTAGAATTTCCTTATGAGGTCTTGCTTGAAAATCATGAATCTAAAAATTGTGATGAAGTGTTAAAAGAAATTTATAAAGTGATTCATGATAGTTCCTTCAATGAAAAGAATGATTGCCATGTTGCTAGTATAAATTCTATGAATATCAATTGTGCTAATGATCACGATTGGGGTGATAATCATGATGTTCCTTGTGATATTGATAATTCTAGCCTTCATGATGAATCTATTATTGAGTATGATATTCGCAACACTACTAAAAGTGGGGTTGGAAGAGTGTCAACTTTAGGTAATAATAATCCCACTACTTTGGAGAATGATCAATATTATGATAGTTATATTGTTGAGTTTGATTATGATCCTACATGCAATTATTATGAGAGAGGCAAATATGGTTATAGGAATTTGTATGTTACTCAATTATCTCTCTTTGTGTTGAAATTATTAATGCTTCACTCTTCCTATTTGCATGTGCTAGATATTTCTTGTATTGATAATTTGTTTTCCTCTAAAATTCCTATGCATAGGAAGTATGTTAGACTTAAATGAGTTTGTCACATGCTAAATGATGCTCTCTTTGTGTTTCAATTCTTATCTTTTATGTGAGCATCATTAAAATTTCAAGCCTATCTTAATGGCTATAAAGAAAGAGCTTGTTGGGAGACAACCCAATAATGTCTGTTTGTTTTTTATAACATGATTATTGCATCTGTAATGATTATGTGTTTGTGTTTAAATTAGTGTTTGTGCGAAGTAAAGCCTTTGGGATGACTCACAAGATGAGTAGAATCGATGCTGAAACAAAACAGAAACTTCTGACTCCAGTACAAGTATTTTCATTTTTTACTAGAGCGTGATAATGATCTGAAAATTTTGCAAAGTATTTCTATAAAAATTTCAAGGTTTTCCTAATTTTTAAGAATGTTTAGAGTTACAGAAGTATAGGTTCTTTACAGATTGCTACACACAGTTCTGTTTTAGACAGATTCTGTTTTTTGCTTGCATAGTTGCTTGTTTTGATTATGCTATGGATTGTATCAGGGGGTATAAGCCATGGAGAAGTTGGAATACAGTACCTATTATTCAATTATGAAATAAGAATCAATTTATAACAGTACCTAAAATATGCAATATGTTTCTTATACTAACGGATCTCACGAAGTTTTGTTGAGTTTTGTGTGATTGAAGTTTTCAAGTTTTAGGTGTTATCACGATGGACAAAGAAATAAGGCGTAGCAAGAGCCTAATCTTGGGGATGACCAAGGCACCCCAAGGTAATATTTTAAAGGAGACTCAAGCGTCTAAGCTTGGGGATGCCCCGGAAGGCATCCCCTCTTTCATGTCAATCCATCGGTATGTCACTTGAAGCTAAATTTTATTCGTCAGATGATATGAGTTTTGCTTGGGGCATCATTTGTTTTTGTTTGATTTTACTTTCAGTTTGCCACAATCATTGTTTGCTGGACACACCTATTTAAGAGAGACACACCTTCATCATAATTTGTTAGAATACTCTATGTGCTTCACTTATATTGTTTCTGCTTAGCAGTTGCTCTAGTACTTCACTTGCATCTTTTTGAGCACGGTGGTATATAGATTTTGTAGAAATGATTTCATTCTCATTCTTCACTTATATTTGTTTGAGAGATAATAAATAGTGACGGTCATTTGCATGGGTCATAAGACTAGTCCAAAAATATTAGGTATTCAATGAATGATAATCAAACCACATATAGAGAAATTGTGGGTTAATGATATTGACGTGGTAATATGAAAAAGGTGTGAGTCCATAATTGCTTATCCGTAGAAGTGTCGATATTAATAAAGGTTAACTTTTTGTTCATCTAAAATTAAAGAGGCATGGTGATGATGTGTGAGCATTTCTATTCCTCGCTGAAATCCTAGTGTTGTTTCGGGTCGGAAGCGCGTGATGGTTCAGTCCTACCAACCTATTCCCTTGGGGCATGCGAGTAGTACTTTGATTTATGATAAAACTAATAAAACTTTGCAATAAGTACATGAGTTATTTATTACTAATGTGAAACCATGGACATATGCAATCTCACCCTCTCATATTTGCTAGCCTATTCGGTACCGTGCACAGCCCATTCTCACCTGGAGGATCGGTGCAACTTTCGACGGTGCATCCAAACCACGTGACATGATACGCTCTATTGCACATAAGCCTCATTATATCTTCGTCAAAACATCCACCATACCTACCTATCATGGAATTTCCATAGCCATTTCTAGATATATTGCCATTAAAATTCCATCGTCACTTCCATGACTAGTTTGTTCAACATCGTATTGCTTTGTATGATCATATAGAGTTGACATAGTATTTGTGGCAAAGCCACCATTCGTAATATTTTTGATACGTGTCACGCTAGATCATTGCACATCCTGGTACACTGCCATAGGCATTCATATAGAGTAATATCTTCATATTAGTTCTCCATATCGAGCTGTAAGTAAATAAAAGTGTGATGATCATCATTATTAGAGCATTGTCCAAGTAAGGAAAGGATGATGGAGACTATGATTCCCCCACAAGTCGGGATGAGACTCTGGACAAAAAATAAAGATGAGGGAGGCCAAATGAGCCCACCATTCAAAAAAAATGAGAGAAGGGACTTTGCTACTATTTTTTACCACACTTGTACCTCAAAGTGGCACTATGCTCCTCATGTAGAGAGTCTCATGATATGTCATTTTCATATGCTAGTGGGAATTACCTATTCATTATTACAAACTTTGCTTGTATATTCCTATGACGGGTTTCCTCAAATGCCCGAGGTCTCCATGAGCAAGCAAGTTGGATGCACACCCCACTTAGCTTCATTTGATCTTTCATAGACTTGTACCTCTAGTGCATCATTTGCATGGCAATCGCTACTCCTTGCATTGAAATCTATCGATGGGAATCTCCATAGCCCGTTGGTACGCCTAGTTGATGTGAGACTATGTTCTCCACTTTTTGCCCCTCTGATATCTACCACCACAATCTATTCCACCTAAATGCTATGTCCAATGGCTCACGCTCATGTATTGCGTGAAGAATAAAAAGTTGATGCATATTGAAAAAGTACGATCTAATTGCCTTACTTGGACACTGTGGCGCTTAACATTTGTATTAATGTGCTGAAGATGGAGCCTTGCCTTGCTAATATAATAAGATGAATGGGGGGGGGGTCAACATTCCTTGAGGATCGTATACTTTGAAAGATTGATGATTTTGTTTCTTACACTTTGAATATTACTATGCTAATATGTGTTGATTCATCTTTTCTCAATGATCATACATGCATAAGCTTAAATAATGGATAGCATGTCACATAAAAATTCTGGTTTTATCATTTACCTACTCAAGGACGAGCAGGAATTAAGCTTGGGGATGCTTGATACGTCTCCAACGTATCTATAATTTTTGATTGGTCCATGCTGATATATTATCATTCTAGGATGCTTTTTGGGTCTTTATTTACCAATTTATAATATTTTTGAGCACTAACCTATTGACCCAGTGCCGAGTGCCAATTGCTATTTTCTGTGTGTTTTTCACTTTTCAGGTTTACAGTACCAAACGAAGTCCAATTGCCAAGAAACATTTTGATGATTTTTTCTGGACCAAAAGAAGACCTGGAAGATTCGGAAGGAGGCCGGGGGACGCACAAGGGCCACACAAGCCAACAGGGCGCGCCCCAGTGGGGCGCCCTGATGGCTTGTGCCTCCCTCGGGTGTCTTCCGACGCCCCTCTCTGGCTTATAAATTCTCATCTACCCTAAAAACACTAGAGGCAGTGCCGAAACCCTTTTTACGCCGCCGCAAGTCTCTGTTCCATCGCGAGGCTATCTAGAGCTCCGTTCCGACACCCTGGAGGAGATGGGATCGATCACAGAGGGCCTCTACATCAACCTTGCTGCCCTCATGATGATGTATGAGTAGTTCACCACAGATCTATGGGTCCATAGCTAGTACCTAGATGGCAACCTCTTTGCTCCTCAATACAATGATCATCGCATCTTCGCCTTGATCTATCCAATGTAATCCTATTGTGCGGTGTGTTTGTTGGGATCTGATGAATTGTGGGTTTATGTTCATATTATTCATGAAAATTATTTGAGTCACCTCTAAATATTAAGATTCTTATTTGCATGATCATTATAGATTCGTAATGCTCTCTGATTTATTGATGTGCTTTGGCCAAGTAGATTGATCTATCTTCAGTGGGAGTGGTGCATTGTGGTAGGTTCAACCTAGTGAGTTTCTATAGCCCAGTGACAAAGTAGGGGACAAGATGTGTCTTTGTGCTGTTTCAACTAAGGATAACACGACGGGATTCGTTCATATTGACTTAGTTTACTTTGTCTACATCATGTCATCGTTCTCCATGCATTACTCTGTTTTACTTAATAGTCTAGATGCATGCTGGATAGCGGTCGATGAGTGGAGTAATATTAATAGGTGCAGGCAGGAGTCGGCCTATTTGTTTATGGACGTGATGCCTGTATATATATGATCATTGCCGTGAAAATCGCATAACTATCCGCTTTTCTATCAATTGCCCAACAGTAATTTGTTACCCACCGTATGCTGCCTACATGAGAGATGCCGCTAGGGAAAACTATGGCCCTAGGGTCTATTCACTTATATATTTACAAATGCTACTATTACCTTGCTGCCTTTATTTACTTTTTATTTTATTTTGAAATTTAAAATTATCTGCAACTCATTTGCTTGCAAATAACGAGATCAAGGGGATTGACAACCCTCTTGCCTGCGTTCGGTGCAAGATGTTTCTTCATTTGTGTGCAGCCGCTGAATACGGTTGAGGATTGATATTCCTATTGGTTCGATAAACCTTGGTTTCATAAATGAGGAAAATACTTACCCACTTTGTGCTACGATAACCCACGAGTATCACGCGTTCACCTGTCCATGGCTGGCGTGGAAGGAGGAAGCCATGGTGGTGCGGCGATCCTGCTGCACGGAGGGGTGCATGGAGTAGTCTTGCTGCTCGCGAGCAGCGGGGTTGGTGGCGGCGACAGCTTCGGCGCCGACGGAGTGGTGGCGGCGGTCGCGACCTGCGGGCACGGTCTGGACGACGCGGGTCACCCGGCGCTCGGCACGCGCACGGCGAGCGTCAGCCATAGGGTTGGCGAAGCTCGAGCAGAAATGGAGCTGGAGAACAGCGGCACACCCCTACCTGCATGCCAAATGTCAGAATTGGGGCTCCGGGGACCCAAGGAGGTTCGAACTCTGGGGTGCGCAAGTTCTCTCTCCCTACTCTACCTCGCAACCTCACGGCGACTCTCCGGCGTGCTCGAACTAAGGAAGAAGAACAATAGACATGGCAGTTTACCCAGGTTCAGGCCACCTTACTGTGAAAAACCCCTACTCCTACTTGTCTAGATTGCTTTAGGACGAGAGCGAGTACAAGGGTTCGTTTTGGCTAACTAGGGTTGATCCATCTCTATGGTGGCAGCCTGCCCTATTTTATACCGGCCCTGGTCCTCTTCCCCCGAAAACACAAGGCGGGAAGGGTCGCCACAATGGCCAGTTTGAAGGGGGACAGGGCTGTAGCTTATCCTAACAAAAGCAGTCTTCGCCTGCAAAGGTCTCCTGCCGTGACGCGCTGGTGGGCTCAAGGATGACCTCCGTCTTGGCGAGCCCTCGTCCTTGGTCTTCTTTCACCAAACAAGAAACCTTTGGGGATTGCTTTCGAAACCAACGAGCTGGCCTGGCTCCCTTAACACAAAAGAGGAAAGCTTCCCTATCCGCGCCTACTGGTGCGACTCCTGCCACTGTTTGGCATGGCACGCGTCGCCCACGTGAAGATGCAGGACCGCGCGACCGGGCAGGCCACCTTTGATCAACCCGCCCAGCGAGGTGCTCGGGGGCATCCGTAGGTAGTGGCCTCGCGAAAGGGGGCTTCGCGAGACCCTTAACGGCGCCTGCTGGCATACGCCTCGCGATGTGGGGGCCCTCGCAAGGGTCTTGCTCGTGAAGTCTAGAGGTGGGCCGCGTGGGGCCCATGGCAGGCTCCGCGCCTTGGCCCGCTGGCAGACGGGCCTGGGTACCCCCAGTCCCATGGGCCCGACATCCCGTGCTGCAGCGGCACCATCACCATCCGTTGTGATGCGAAGGATGCGGTGTGCACCCTTGAGAGCGCGTACAAGGCTAGCACCATCGCCCATCCTGCTGACGAGGACTACATCGAGCCTGCACACTCAAAGAAGAAGCCAATGTTTTCTTAGGCACGTGCTGAGACGAATAAAGTGTCGCGGACGGCAGCGGCTCCGGGCCCACCATCACCATCGGCAATGGCCTCTCGGCCAAATAGGAAGGCGAGCTCGTCAATTTCCTTCAGGCAAACGCTGATATGTTCGCCTGGACACCATAAGACATGCCCAGAGTGCCAAGGAAGGTGATCGAGCACCACCTAGCCATGTGTCCAAACGCATATACCATGAAGAGAAAGGCACGACGCCAGGTGATAGACAAATAGAAGTTCATTGTTCAAGAGACGAGGAAGCTTCAAGAGGCCAGCTTCATCCGTGAGGTACTCCACCCCGAGTGGGTTGCCAATCCTGTCGTGGTCCAGAAGAACTGCAGAGAGGGGCGGATGTGCATCGACGTCACTGATCTCAACAAGGCTTGCCCCAAGGAACACTTCCCGCTGCCGTGCATCGATTAGAACGTGGACTCCACAGCCGGGTGCGAACTTCTATACTTCCTGGACGCCTTTTCAGGCTACCATCAGATCAAGATGGGCAAATAAGATGAAGAGAAGACTGGCTTCCTTACTTCCTGCAGAGTATACTGATACGTGTGTCTGCCCTTCGGCTTGAAGAGTGGAGGAGCCACCTTCCAGAGGCTGATGCTCAAAGGCTTGGGTCCTCAAATGGGAAGGAATGTTGAGTCCTACATCGATGACATCGATATCAAGACGTGCGAAGAGAGTTCCCTCACCACGGAGCTCGAGTAAAACTTCTCCAACCTACACAAGATACCCCTGAAGCTCAACCCCGCCAAGTGTGTCTTCGGAGTCCCTTCAGGCAAGCTCTTGGGCTCCCTGGTCTCCCACCGCAGCATCGAGGCTAACCCTGAAAAGATCCAAGCCATCGAGAAGATGCGTCCTCCTCGCAACCTCAAGGATATACATAAGCTGAATGGATGCGTAGCCTCGCTCGGGCATTTCATCTCCAAGTTTGGTGAGAGGGCTCGGCCTTTCTTCAAGCTCTTGAAGAGAACGCGCCCATTTAAGTGGACTCCTGAAGCCAACGCAGCTCTTGAGGACCTCAAGAAGTACTTGACAAGCCCTCCGTCATGGTTGCCCTACGACCTCGTGAACCTCTGCGTTTGTACATGACGTCAACCTCCCAGATAGTCAGCGCAACCCTAGTGGTGGAACGAGATGAGCAAGTCCCTGTCAAGAAGAAGCCCGCTGCGCTCGAGCCGATACCTTCCGAGTCGATGCCTCCCGAGCCAACACCTCCTAAGATCACTCCTCCGGCGCCTCCCGAGGGCCCTTCAGAGCCTCACGAGGTTGCAGCGGCGCCTGCCGAGGCACCCCTTCCAGAGATCCTCGAGGAGCCACTTGATGAGGTCCCTGAAGCCCAAGCTATGGCCACCATGGCCACGCGCCTCGTAGAGCATCCCATCTACTTAGTAAGTACAGTGCTGCGAGATGTGCGTGAGCGATAAACCCGTGCAGCAGAAGATACCATTCGTACTCCTCATCGCCTCTAGGAAGTTGCGGCATTACTTCCAAGGTCATCCCGTCAAGGTGATCACATCACACCCCCTCGAGAAAGTACTTTGCATCCCCATCGCCACAGGAAGCATCGCAGAATGGAATATTGAGCTGCAGCCTTTCGAGCTGGAATTCCTCACTACAAGGACAATAAGGTTGCTGCTCTGGCTGACTTCATGGCGGAATGGATAGAACCGCACCAAGACGAGCCTCGGGAGGCCGAGTCCCTCTTGCCCCGGAAGGATGCCCCCGATGGCTAGACTATCCACTTCGATGGAGCGTTCTCCCGGCAGAGTGTGCGGGCTGGCGTGATGCTCAATTCACCGAAAAGAGATAAGATCTACTACACAGTACAACTCTGCTTCAAGCAAGACGCCAAGGTCTCCAACAACATTGCTGAGTACGAGGGCCTCATCGCTGGGCTCAAGGCTGCCACTGTGCTTGGCGTCAAGTGCATACTAATCAAGGGCGACTCGCAGCTTCTCGTCAACTTCTCCAACAAGAGCTACAAACCCAAGGACGAGCACATGGCTGCTTACCTCGACGAGATCAGCAGGAAAGCATCGCGCCACGAGCCTCAAGACCCTGGCGTCTTCGAAGAACGGCTCTTGAAGCCATCTGCCATGCCACCAGCTATCAGCGGCATTGCACCTTAGGAGGAGTTGCCTCCTGTGCCTTCCACAGGCGCACCCAACTGCGGCCCACCCTTAGACGCTCGCCTGCTGGTGGCGCTGGAGCCGCAGGTGGAAAACTGGGCCACGAAGTTCATGATCTTCTTGGAGAATGGCACTCTCACAATAGACTGAAGCAAAGTGTGTTGCCCGCCGGGCTGCTTCCTACTACCTCCATGAAGGAGATCTCTACAGAAGGCGCACCAACGGCATGGCACTGCGGTGCATTTTCGAGGAGCAAGGTCGCGAGCTGCTTGCTAACATCGACGACGGAGACTCTGGTCATTATTCTTCATTACACACCCTTGTGGGCAAAGTGTTCCACAACTTTTTCTACTAGCCTATAGCACCCGAGGACGCCACCGAGCTTGTCCGATCCTGCGAAGCCTGTCAATTCCACGCCAAGTAGACTCATCAGCCAGCGCAAGGGCTGCAGACTATCCCCCTCACGTGGCCCTTTGCGGTCTAGGGGCTAGATATTGTGGGTCCCTTTCCCCGCGTAGCTGGAGGCTTCCTCTACCTCTACGTTGCCATCGACAACTTCACCAAGTGGGCGGAAGTGGAGCCGGTCTGCTCCATCCCTGCACAATCTGTTGTCAAGTTCATCAGAAGCTTGGTGTGCCGCTTTGGCATCCCCAACCGCATCATCACCGAGAATTTACTAGCAGCCTCTTCAAGTCCTACTGCGAGAACCTCGGCACGCAGATCTACTACGTCTCCGTGGCGCACCCGCGAAGCAATGGCTAGGCCGAGCGTGCAAATGTTGAGGTCCTCAAAGGCCTCAAGATAAGAAGCTTCAGCAAGAAGCTCACAGCCTGCGGCAAAGGCTGGCTTGACGAACTCCCTTCCGTGCTATGGTCGATACGCACAACATCGACTAACCTACCGGTGAAACTCCCTTCTTCCTCGTCTACGGGGCAGAAGCGGTCATCCCCGCTGAGCTCAAGCATGGGTCCCCACGTGTCTTGGCCTTCAAAGAGAATAGCCAAGGCGACCTACGAGAAGCTGATATGCTCCTCCTCAAGGAAGCACGTCGCCGGGCTGCCCTCCGAGCAGCCCGATATCAGCAGGCATTGCGTCTCTATCACAGCCGCAACATACGCCCTCACACCCTGTAAGCTGGCGAGCTTGTCCTATGATGGATCCTCTCCATAGAAGGACTCCACAAGCTCTCGCCCATGTGGGAAGGCCCGTACTATGTCGTCCACATTTCCCGGCCTGGCGCAGCATGGCTAGAGATGGAGGAGGGTCTTCTCGTACAAAACACATAGAAAATCCAACATCTCCGCAAGTTCTATCCGTGAGCTCACAGAGTACAGAATGACTAGTGGTTATACACACCCTGGGAGTCTCTCTTCATGCCTTGCAGCGAGGCTGCAAGAGCTCCCCGCCCACGCTCCAGTGGGGCCCCATGCTTAGTCATGGAAGACTTTTGACATGAGGGCGCCTTTCGGCTGCATCATATCCTCAGGCTGACCCGTGTCCATCATGGCAGCGTTTTTGTCTATCTTTTGAGGGGCGCCTCTCAACCACATCCTCAAGTTGACCCTTGTCCAACACGGCATCATTGTCTCATTTTGGTTGTGTAATGTAATCATACAGCAGTAAAGTTATTTCATAAACCATCTTGTGTGTTGGGTAATCTTTTTACTGCAGCAGTAGTTCGCGCTCGTGATCTTCCTCATGCATGTCACGCGAGTGGGGGCTGGGCATGGCGCATGTGCTCACAGCACCGCAAAACCCAAGTGACTGAGCTCTGGCCTGCGGGCCTGCTCCCGTGCACGTCACCTAACCAAGGTCCTTGGTCCTCTATCTCCTCATGCAACAACCATAAGAAATCCCATGAGCGCTTACTGTTGTGTCACTTGCAAAAACTTGCTAGCATAACTATCGCTGTAGGTACAAGGCAACAGATGCTTCACGAGCCCCGCCTCATGAGGCAGCCCACGTTTCCACCTCCGTCAAGCATCAAGAGGAGGCCTCGTGAGCAGACGCCTCGCGAAGCCTATCATACAAGCTACAATGGCTCAAGGCTCAGGCCACATGACAAGCTAAGTCCAAACACTTTGTGAATTTCCTACTGCTTCCTGAGCTCTTTCCCCTCGTAATCTCATCGAGTATCTTTGTTTCCTCCTTTGCGTGACCCGCTTGTACGTCAAAGGGGGGTATCCTGAGCATCGCGCCTCAGGAGCCCTTACTGCCCAGCAGAGCCCTACACCCTCTGGCCTTGTCGGACGCACGTCCCAACATACCAGCGACGGTCGTAGCACGCTCGGGGGATGGGTCCGAGTAACGTAGAGCAAAAAGGCAATGCAAAAAGGTGAAGCAAATCTCATGAAGGAAACGGTGGGATGACAGCAAACAATTAAGAACTTAAAGTATGATTACATGAATAAATTGTCTTTACGCCCCCATGGGGCCTAGCGAATGGTGGTGCAGCAGGAAACAAAATAAAAGATAAGGCCTCAAGCCGAGGAGGCACCGTCTTGCTCATTAGGAGTGGCCGCCGCTGTCTCGCCATCTTCCTCGGAGGGCTCGGGGGCGTGCGCGAACAACTCTACCAGGGCGTCCACATGGCCGCTCACTTCTGTCAGCGTTCTGGGAACGGGGGTACCCAGACCTGCCTGCCTGCGGCCCAGAGCGTGGCCCACTTCGACAGCTCAATACGGCCCGGCGCAGGATCGCTCAAGAACAAGGCCCTCGCGAGAGCCCCGCCCTCGCGAGGGGAACGACGACAAGACCACCAAAGGAAGGAGGCCTCTCCAGGCCCCCTCCCGAGGGGCGGAGATTTCTATGCAGCGCTCGGCCTCGAGAGGCTGAGGTGACGCCAGCCGGGCCAGGCTGGCACCAGCGGGCACAAAAGAAGCAGTTTCCTCTTTGGTGCAAAGGAGGCAAGGACGTACGCAGGTTCCCAAGGCATCCCCCAAAGGTTTCCATTCCGACGCAACAAGACCAAGACCACGAGCCCCGCAGGACGGACATCATCGCCGAGCCCACCTCTGCATCACCACCGGTTACTTTGCAGGCGAAGACCACCTTTCGTCAGGATAAGGTGTACTCCTTGTCCCCCTTCGAATTTGGCCATTGTGGGATCCCTTCCCGCCAGTGCGATAATGGAAGACGACCCGGGCAACTATAAATAGGGGTTAGGCTGCACCGAAGAGGGGGGGACCCAAAAACCATCCGAGTGCCCTCGCAAGGTTGCTCACCGCTGTACCAGTTCATCCAGAAACCTCCTCGTGAGGCAATCCACCCAGAGCAGGAGTAGGGTTTTACACTTCGCATCGGCCCGAACCTGGGTAAATCTGTGTGTTAGTCTCCTTCCCCGCGATTGAGTGAGTTCGATCCGGCTAGGCTGTGGAGCTGTGAGTTTGAGGTCGAAGCTGGTGGGGATCTTCGCACACGCCCCTGAGTTCAAACCTCTTTGGGTTTTGCGGAACTCGAAATCCGAAATTTGGCGCGCCAGGTAGGGGGCGTATCGGAATCCTTCCACAAGCCTCGCTTCCACCCCGCTCCGTCGTTTCGATGGCCGACGCCCGTCAAGTTTTCTTCGGCCCCGGCGGTTCCACCTTCACCAACCTCGCCGCCAGCCCTCATGACGAATGCCCTGGCAGCTCGGTGTTGGGCGGTCGTTATCAGGCCACCAGCATCGTCTCCACCGCCGTCGCTGCTCGTGCCGGCCAGGAGCCTCCGGGCGCCGCACGCCTGCTGCCGCGGCAGAGCAAACGCCTCACGGCACCGCCCACGGGACCGCCATCACCCTGTACCCACATGGGAGACCTCAACGCGCATGACGCATTGCTGATGGCGAGTGAGCTGCTTTGCCATCACCCGACACACGGGGGCTTCGACGCCTAGGCCGACCACATCGCCGAGTTGGTCGCCGTCGCGAGGAGGGCCTGGGTTCCGCACCTCTCCTCTCGACCCCCGACGCTGGGCACCGGGGGCTCGCTCGCCGCACAGCTCACCTCATCGGCTGACAGCAACCCGGGCGAGCCTTGGCAAGGCCCGCCCCACGCCGTGCTCCTTCTCCTCCGGATCCCGGTGACCGGCTTCGGGGCGCCGCCCGGCCCCGCCGGTGGTGCTTTCGAAGAAGGTGACTGGACGCTCCACGCGCGCCTCAACGCACACACTCATGACCCGGTGGACCATCGACAGCCTGTGTCATCCCGGTGCGAGCGCGCCAACTGGCGCAGGGACCAGGCGGCTCAAGTCTCCGAGCAGGCGAGTAACCGTAACGGAGGCGCAGTGGATAACCACGGAAGCAACCCACGTCAAGATGCGCACGCCCAACCTTGCGGCGACGACAGAGGTAAGCAACTTTGGGCGGAGGCTCGGCGTAGGAGGGCCTGTGGGCCGCGCGTCCTGGGCGTCGTCGTCTTGCCACCCAGGGAGGCTGACCATGGGGCGCACGGAGACGGTTCAGGAGGAAGCCAAGGCCATTACACAGAGGCCTATGTTCCGAGCAGCATCGTTCCTGCGGACGGCACCGTGGATCGCGCGCCCCCCGCGGGTGCCAACATCCTCCCGGAGTAGGGAGGTGTCCCGGACGCCCTCTCCAAGCCGGGCCTGGGGGCTCCCACTAAGGGAGAACCGGGCCAGGTTGATGCAAGCGAGTGGGCGTCCCGGGATGCGTGTCGGCACGGGTGCAGGCGCCGCCCTCGCAAGCAAGCAGCACGCAGCCGAGCCCCCTGGGCCGCAGGAGCAACCGCCTAGGGGGATCGACAGGATACAAACAGCGCGGGCCACGTGCGGCTACGGGGGCGCCGGCGCGGTCCTCAGGAGGCAGGGCCTCGCGAGGCCCTCGGGTCGTGGCCTGGCCAGCGCCCCGATGCCTCACGAGGCGGCTTCATCGATACAACACCCCTATGGTTATGCGGGGTGCATTGCGCTTATGTTTGGGCCCCGGGAGCGCAATCCTGCGGCTACGCGGGGAGCAATGCACTCATGTTTGGGCCGTAGGGGCGCGCAACCGCGCAGAAATGCACGGGATGGCTTATGGCCGAGTTGGGAGCACCCAGGCCCTGCGCTTGGGGGTTCGCCCAGCTATCTCCGACCGTGACACTCTCACAAAATAATGAGTGGGCTGTATACGCCCGGAGCCCCCCGAGGACGCGGAGGGGTTCCCACCCACGTCTAAGTGGAAGCCCCATGCTCCGCGCTGGCGGACAGCACTGTCCACCAATGACTATGCCCACGCCTAGTGGAAGCCCTACGCTCCGCGCTGGGGAGAAGACGAAGATGAAGACTAGCCTAGGTGCCGGACGCGGCTGTTCCTTGCTCCTTTTTGTATTCGAATTGCCACTTTTTTGGAATGAAGCTCGAAGTTTCGCAACCTTATTTGAAAAAAGGGGTGGGAATTTTTGTCCTCACAGTCTTTTCTGTCTTGAAGTTTTGTTTTCTGAATCGACACCTGTCAGTCTTCCCCTCACGCACCCCGCAAGAGGAGGCTGGGCACGGAAGGCCTGGACATCCAGGTCCTCGCACGGAGCTCTCGAGCAAGCTGACAGGCGCATGCTGCGTAAGAGGCACTCATCTCCTGGCCATCGCTGAGCATCGCGACTCAGCATACCTGCGACGATCGACCCTCGCTCGGGGGCTCCAGCCACGGATTGGCGCGCCGCCATGTACCCTCAGTAGGCTCGGGCACCTCTCGAGGCAAGAGCTGGCAAGGAAAGGTAAGGGGGCCGCTCGAGCGTCAAGGGGGGCTCCTAAGCAACGCGACTCAGGAGCCTCACTGGTCACGTAGCCCCTCGCCCCTTGGTCTCGTCCTGGTGATCCGGACGCCCCAACGGCGGTCGAGGTATGCACGGGATTGGGTCCTGCCGACGTAGAGCACCAAGGGCTCCCGAACCGCCTCACTCGCAAGGAAGAAGCCCCCCTAGAGAGATCCCCAAGCTCCCCAGGCGCTCCAGCTACACCTCACAACGCACGAGCTCGCCATGGCCCACCAAGCTAAGTACCCCAACCGTAATGAGCAGGAAATTTTTGATTTAACGACAGCCCGAATATTGGGGTTTGAGACGGGAGCGCTAACGTGAAGGTGCAGGCGCTATGGTCTACTACATGCCCCCATGAGGTCTCCTGCGGCTCCGGATGCAGGAAAGACGGTGCGAGGGAGGGAATTCGACTTCTCTAGGCATCGCCGCTAAAGCCTCGGCCTTAGAGCAGCACGCGTCCCCTCAGGAGTGCCCGCCTCATGAGGTCCCGGCAGGCTGCTATCGCTGGACACTGTGCGGCACCCCCGCGGATTCCCACGAGGAGCGTCAGGCGTGGAGCAATGGCACAGTGAGGCAAGCAAAGGCCCAAAGGGGTGTGCGGAGGTACACCAACGACGACGTAAAACCCCGCGGAGGAAATGAGGACACGCAGCGCAAAACAAGCAATTGACGGTTCTAAAGAAGGAAGACAAGGTAAAACACAAAAGTTTAACGCCCCCAAGGGCCAGGTGTTTCTTGATGCAACAGGAACCAGACGGAAGCGAACAGGGGAAACTCAAGTGGAGGAGGCATTGTCCCCGTGATACGGGCACGGCAGAGGAGGTGAAGCCCACTTTCAGGACTCCACCAAACTAGGCGGTAGTACCGCTTACATAAGCGGTAGTACCGCTATACGGTACTACCGGCCGCTTACTACCGTCCTACTGCCGCTTACAAAATCGGTACTGGACATCCGAGCGGTAGTACCATTCCCATAAGCGGTAGTACCGCTTGAAGCGGTAGTACCGCTTGCCATAAGCGGTAGTACCGCGCTGCGTGCGCGCAGATTTTGGGCTTTGCAGCCCGTGTACCTCTTCGTTATTTTCTTAGACTATAAATACCCGTCGGCTAGGGTTAGTTAGGGGAGTTCAGAAGTTTTAGGTTTTAAACACTATCGTGTGTGTCTCTTGGTGAAGCATCCCTCCGGGGACGGCGATGCCGTTTATCGAATAAAGATTGCTGCGAGGGTTCTTGTTTTCATCAAGGATTATCGTGCTTTGGTTTTGAGGCGTGGTGATCTTCATCACGTTGCTGGCTGGATTCGTTCCTCTTCTTCAGGTTGCGTGGATTGCTCCCGTGATTAGAAGATTTACTATCAGGTGGTTCTTGCGGTGAAAGATCGGGCCCAATACTCCGTATCATTTGGTATCAGATTTTCAGGTTGATCACCGCGAGGTTGTGTTGATCGCTCTCATCTAGATCGGTTGACTGGGAAGAGTTTGCTTGGAGGCTCTTGTGCAGATTGATTTGCTTGGAGGTGATTGTGCATAGAGGCTGCAGATTGCTGCTGTGTTTGTGCAGATTGGTTCCGTCGGATTGATTTGCGAGGAGGCTACTAGAGGTTGCAGGAAGGAAGGAAAACGCGCTGCAGATTCTTCTCTGCCGTGCGGCAGGATTCCAGTTTGGCAGCAGCGCCAGTAGGAGGATCAAGATCCGATCATCAGGGCGGTAGTACCGTGGCCAGCGCGGTAGTACCGTGGCCAGCGCGGTAGTACCGTGTCCAACGGTAGTACCGTTTCCATCGCGGTAGTACCGTTTCTGTGACTTCCGTGAAAATACAAGATATGGCCAGATTTTTCAAAACTTTTCCGGGAGATTTTTATGGCAATCGGTGTCTTTCTGGGGAGAAGTCTGGTGATGTATTCAATGAGTATCTAGACATCTTGTACGGTGTGGCATGTCATAAAATCAAGTGGCGGCTGAACTACTTATCCACGGATGCTGAATATGCATCGTGGGAACATCTTATGCTACAGGGTTTCTACAGATGTAATACATACGAGCATTTGGACGATTCTACACGTTTGGTTCTTGCCCTGCGACGTGTGGATGAGGAGGTAGCTCGTTGGTGGGATGAAGAGATGTGTGAGCAGGATATTATAGATGCAACTTGGTATGATTTCAGTAATTTTTTGCGTGGTTGTTTTATGTCTTCTCGTCGTAAGGTATCTTGTACCAAGGCCGTGAAGGCAATCAAGCAGTCGCCCAGGGGTATACAGCTGTTGGGTGATGTTTTCAAGCAGCCACCATTATTACCCAAGCAAGTTCCAGCGCTGTCGATTCCGTCTCATGCAACGGAGGACAAGAAGGTTGTTCCAGTGCAAACGGTCAGCAAGGCAGTTGTACCAATTTCTGACGAGATGACACCTGCTGTTGACAAGGTTGTTGTGTGCACTAAAGTTACAGTGGAGGAAGCAGAACCATTGAGTGGGCTGAATATGCAACTCAAGAGGGTACATGATGACGCTTGCACACCAGTTGACAAGGGTCAGCGGTGGAGTTTATTTCAGACTCAGTGTATGATTAAAGGCAAAGCATGCAAGTTGTTGATTGATGGTGGTAGCTGTACTAATGGCATAAGCAAGGCAATGGTGGCATCATTGGGGTTATCCACATGGCGTATTCCTGAACCTAAGCATATACAGTGGTTGAATAGCTGCGGTATGCGGAAAGTTACCCATCAGGTGCGTGTGCCATTTACAGTAGGTGACTATGTTGATGAGGTAGAGTGTGATGTGTTGCCATTGGAGGTATGTGGGTTGTTACTTGGACGTCCATGGCAGTATGATCGCAATGTTACACATGCGGGGAGAGCAAATACATATTCTTTTGTGCATGATGGCAAACAACGGACTTTGAAACCTATGCAGACTGATCAAATAAAGTCTGATGTGGAGTTGGTGGTACACAAGGAGGAGTTGCGCAAAGCTAAGCCGCCAAGGTTAGCTAAGGTGCAGTGCGAGGAGCCTGATGCACGGCGCGTTACTGATGATATTGCTTCAGCTATGCCTGTAGATGACAAGCCAGTTGTTCTTGTTAGTGCCAAGCCAGTTGAAGTACAGCCTCTTACTGATGAGAGGAAGGATGTTGCAGCATGTGTTACAAAGCTATTTTGTGTTGACACAGGTGTCCAGACCGATGATAGTTGTGCTGATCATGTCCCAGTGCATGTGGTGCCGCGGGGCGACAAGCGCAGTTTTGTTACTACACATGTGAGGCGTTTTGTTGGAGCAGCAGTGCGGATGCACAAAGGCAAGGATGGACATGTTCGTCAGTTGTGTGGCCCAGGCATTACTCATCTTTTGCAGGGTCGTCCAAAGACGGTTCGTGTTCAGCAACAACGGGCTCCATCAATAGTTACAAAGAAGAAGGTGGTGGCGCCGAAGTCCAAGCTCATGTGGAGAAGAAAGGAGGCGCCAAGTGCAGATTCCAGTCAAGGCCCCAGAGCTATTGTTGATATCCCGCCACCTTTTCGAGCAGACCCTCACGCGTTGCGGACAACGCGTTTTGAAGGGGGGGAGGATGATACGGGCACGACAGAGGAGGTGAAGCCCACTTTCAGGACTCCACCAAACTAGGCGGTAGTACCGCTTACATAAGCGGTAGTACCGCTATATGGTACTACCGGCCGCTTACTACCGTCCTACTGCCGCTTACAAAATCGGTACTGGACATCCGAGCGGTAGTACCATTCCCATAAGCGGTAGTACCGCTTGAAGCGGTAGTACCGCGCTGCCTGCGCGCAGATTTTGGGCTTTGCAGCCCGTGTACCTCTTCGTTATTTTCTTAGACTATAAATACCCGTCGGCTAGGGTTAGTTAGGGGAGTTCAGAAGTTTTAGGTTTTAAACACTATCGTGTGTGTCTCTTGGTGAAGCATCCCTCCGGGGACGGCGATGCCGTTTATTGAATAAAGATTGCTGCGAGGGTTCTTGTTTTCATCAAGGATTATCGTGCTTTGGTTTTGAGGCGTGGTGATCTTCATCACGTTGCTGGCTGGATTCGTTCCTCTTCTTCAGGTTGCGTGGATTGCTCCCGTGATTAGAAGATTTACTATCAGGTGGTTCTTGCGGTGAAAGATCGGGCCCAATACTCCGTATCACCCCGTCCTGACCCCCACCAGCCACGGCATCGGAGTCGCCGCTCTCTTCGGAGGAAGGCTCCTGGACGCACCGCTCCACCAGGGACTTCACCTACTCGCACACCTCGTCCCTGAGGGGCCTCTGGAGCTCCTCAGGCACCGGCTCCATCACGTGGTAGAGATCAAGCTCTGGGACATGGCGGCGCATGTTGGAGAAGACGCGCGTCAGCGTGATGTTCAGAAGGTCGCACGCGCTGGACTCATTGTCTTCGTCCACCCGGGAGACGCCGGTCTCCAGCGCCTCCACCACCTTGCCGAAGAAGTGGAGATAACCCCCGTCACCGTGTGCGCACGGCAGCACGGGGGCTTCTTCGATGAACCGGCCAACTGCACCGACCGTGCGGCGGGCGATATCCAGATACTGCTTGGCACGCTGCGCCTCCAGCATCTTCGCGTGTGCCGCCTCGTCCTTGGCAGCCTACACGGCGTTGGCTGCTCCGTCAATCTGGGCTCGGAGGGACGCCAGCTCTGCCTTGGCGTCCTCCTCACCTTTGAGCGTGGCCTGAAGGGCGGCCTCGGCGCCCGCAAGCTGGGCCCTGAGCGCGTCCACCTCCTCCTGGAGCTCGTCGAGCTTGCACCTCTTGGGCACGGGCGCCCTGGGAAGAGGAGGCAATCAGACCCGGCATGACGGGCATGGTCCACAAGAAAGGGAGGAGGGCGACAGAGCACTCACTCATCGGCGACGGTCCAGCACCGGTGTGCCTGCGTGGGCCTCGAAGGCCCCCCTCCGTCGCCTCCAAAGCCCGGAGGTGGGGCTGGAGACACCGTGCGCCTTCCCGCGCCTGCTACATTCCCCCCCAGATGCCATGGAAGGGAAGGAAAGAGAAGAGGATGATATCTTAGGGAGATTGGGAAGCGAGAAGGAGCGCCAGGATGGCAAGACCCCCCGGGCGAGGCAAGTTTATAGGCGCAACCGCTGTCCATGAGGCGTCGTGGGGAGTGGAGGCGGCGCGTGCTCCCCAGGCGCCACATGCCCGGCTCGACCGGCAATCAGACCTGCCGCACGCCATCTCGCCTCCCCCCGTCGAGTCACATCCGCGTGGTTCAAGGGGAGAGAGGGGAAGAGGATACGGCTACATTCAAGGAAGGGCAGTGATGGCTAGCGCTACGCGCAGGCTTCGCGTCGGCTTGACTCGGGGCGGTTCCCGAAGTCTTTGGGAAGTGGAGGTGTCCGCATCTCATTATGCACCACGCATCAGGCTGGGCCCGCAGGCGATTGGGGCCCACGGCGTTCAGGTCGGCTCCTTCGACTTCGCCCCGAAGCCAACCCAAGCGCGCCTTGGGCCCGGGGGCTGCTGTCGGCGTTCTTGGAATGGGGGTACCCAGACCTGCCTGCCTGCAGCCCAGTGCGTGGCCCACTTCGACAGCTCAGTACGGCCCGGCGCAGGATCGCTCAAGAACAAGGCCCTCGCGAGAGCCCCGCCCTCGCGAGGGGGACGACGCCAAGTCCCCCTGAGGAAGGAGGCCTCTCCAGGCCCCCTTCCGAGGGGCGGAGATTTCTATGCAGCGCTCGGCCTCGAGAGGCTGAGGTGACGCCAGCTGGGCCAGGCTGGCGCCAGCGGGCACAGAAGAAGCAGTTTCCTCTTTGGTGTAAAGGAGGCAAGGACGTACACAGGTTCCCAAGGCATCCCCCAAAGGTTTCCATTCCGGTGCAACGAGACCAAGACCACGAGCCCCGCAGGACGGACATCATCGCCGAGCCCACCTCTGCATCACCACCGGTTACTTTGCAGGTGAAGACCACCTTTCGTCGGTATAAGGTGTACTCCTTGTCCCCCTTCGAATTTGGCCGTTGTGCGATCCCTTACCGCCAGTGCGATAAGGGAAGAGGACTCGGGCAACTATAAATAGGGGTTAGGCTACACCGAAGAGGGGGGACCCAAAAACAATCCGAGTGCCCTCGCAAGGTTGCTCACCGCTGTACCAATTCATCCACAAACCTCCTCGTGAGGCAATCCACCCAAAGCAGGAGTAGGGTTTTACGCTTTGCAGCGGCCCGAACCTGGGTAAATCTGTGTGTTAGTCTCCTTCCCTGCGATTGAGTGAGTTTGATCCGGCTATGCTATGGACCTGTGAGTTTGAGGTCGAAGCTGGTGGGGATCTTCGCACACGCCCCTGAGTTCGAACCTCTTTGGGTTTTGTGGAACCCGAAATCCGACAACCTCCCTCCGGAGTTGATTCTGGAGCTCCGCGGCCACACGCTCCACCATGCTAGCGAGAACGAAGGCGGGGTCGGCGCGGAGGAGGTAGCTGAAGACGCGCGTCACCACCTGGCCCATGAGGTCGCGGGCCTCGTTCTGCCTCGAGACCCCCGTCTCCAGCGTCTCCCCCACCTTGGTGAAGAAGTTGAGGTAGCCACCATCGTACTCAGCAAAGGGCAGGTCCGGGACGTCCTCGACGAAGCGGCTGAGTGCCCCGCGAGCGCGCCCCGCAAGCTCCTGGAACAGCTTGACACGCCATGACTGCATCGTTCGGGCCTGTGTGGCCTTGTTCCTGGCCCTCTTGACAACCTCAGAGAAGTCACCAACCTATGGTTGGAGCGACTACGCCTCCCCCTCAGTGTCCTCCTTGCCCTTGAGCATGAGGAGGAGGTCAGTCTTAGCCTGTCGGGGCTGCTTCTTGAGCCAGTCGATTTCCTTCTGGAGCTCAGCGTGCTTGGTGGTGAAGCATGACTCCTACTACTGCAACTTGTCATGTTAGATCTTCTGGAGCTCTTCTCGGTCCTTCACGACCCTGGCATCGGCCTCAGCCTTGATATTCCCCTCCTTCTTGGAGAACCACGCATTGTCCTTGGTGCGCTTCTCCTCGAAGGTGGCCTGGGTGGCAGCCACCTGACGCTCCAGTGTCGCCAGACACTCAAGCTCGTCCTCCTGCTCGGAGGTGGTCCTGGCGAGCTCGTGCTCCTGGATCGCCAAGTTCCCCTCACGAGCTGCGAGAGCCTCATCCCTCTTGGTGAGCTCCTCCTCGCAGGCGGTGAAGTGCCGCTTGTGCGCCATGGCGGCATCCTCCTGCGCCCGGAGCTCCTGCTCCCACAGGGAGATCTATTCCTCCACCACCTTGGCATGGGCCTCTGCCTCGTCGCGTCGCTGGACGGTCGGATCCACCTCCCGGACAGTGTTATCGCAGAGCTCCTTGGCATCCTGGGAGGTCTTGTCCCTCTTCACCCTGGTGATGTCGTCCTATCGGCGGCCCGACTTGATAGCCACTTGAAGCTTTCACGACCCTATAGCCAAGCCTAGGTGCTCAGCTGCGAGGAGCACGTCCTCCGCCTAGAGGTCGGCCTCGAGCATGTCCAGCGTGGCCCTGGCACTCTAGAAGGCTCCTTGCCGCACAAGGGCGCTGCTGCTGACCAGCTGCAGGGTGAGGCACGGACACTTGTTAGCGCCGTCGCCAGTGGCTGCCGTTCGCGAAGAGCCTGTGGGGGCCTCGTCCTCCTCAGGAACCTTGCCCTTGATGAGGACCCCCTCGTCACTCGCGCACTGGGAGCTTGGCGCAGCCTCCTGCTCGTCCTATCGTGACGGTGTGTAGGGGTCTCGCCGTAGTCTCCCAGTGGGCATCACCCCCACCCCCCGCGAGCGTGGATCTTGACCGCTGGTCCGCCTCTTTCTCCACCTCCATGTCAGTGGTGCCCCCATCATCGGGCGCCTTCGGAGTCACATTCTCCTCCCCTGAGGGCTTGCCTCGAGGAAGACCTTCCTTAGGTGGGGGAGGTAGGTCTTCGTGTGGGGCAGGAGGCACCCCATGCTCCTTCTGCGCCACCTTGCGTGCCGCCTTGGCCTCGGGCCACTGTGCGATTTCTTCATTCCCCGTAGGTCCTGGCAGGGGCACACGGGCTCCCCCAGCAGGCGCTGCAGGCGAGGGTGAGACAGATCTCGCGGCCCTCTGTTTCTTGTACCTTGGCGCCCTGCGGGATTAATGGCTCAGCCTCGCGGCTCCAGCAACATAAATGGAATGAAAAGGAAAAAATGAAAGAAAGATATCTTACTCGTCAGTGGCGACCCAGCGCTTCCTCTTGATGAGGGAATTGGAGCTCCTGTTGCTGCCTCTCCCATGGGGCCCGTCGGACCTACCCCTGGAGGGTGCTCCACGGGGCCTACCGGAGCTCGTCCCAGCCCCGCTTGGCTGGCTCGACTCCTTGGGGGACTCGACAGCCCCCTCAATCTTCCCCTTGTGGGAGTCTTCCACCACATCCACCTCGTCGTCGACCTCCATGTCCACGGGTCGGGAGGGTGCGACCACAAACTGGAGAACCTCATTGTCGTCGTCATCACCGCTAGCCCTCAGCAGCAGCCGGCAGTGGCTCGGCATGCGCCTCTTGCTTTTGCCTGCACCGACGCTCGAGGACGGCCCTTCACCCTCGAAGTCCCCCGAGGTGGGCACTATGAGGAAGGCATTGTCGCGAGGTCCCTCAGGGCCCTAAAGGACCAAGCCCACTCGTCAAATACAGGTATCAAGGCCTGCAGGTCCGTCCTGTCATCGTGTTTGTATAGAGGGAGCCCGCTCCGCGGCATCGCCTCTAGCACCTCCTCGGTGAACAAGATCTCCATGATCCCGCTCACCACGAGCATCTCCAAGGTGTCGGCGCACAACCGGGTCTTATCCCTGCGCCCCTGGTAAGCCCACGCATGGTGCGAGCGTCTCTGGAGGTGAGCGATGCAGCGACACACGAACTCCCGGGCCACCGTGGCACTCGTGCGGCCTGCTACCTACAACTCCCGAAGCCCGGTGGCTATGGGCCTGAGATCAGCCTCCGCCATCTTGAGGTGCTCCTAGCCCGAGCTCTTCATCGCCGGCTCGGTGGGAGGTGCGAACAAGGGGCTGCAGTGGCCTTCCTCCAGGTAGATCCAACGCGCCCGGAAGTTCTCCACCTTCTTCAGGATCTTCATGTCGATGAAGCGCTCCGCCATCCTGTCCACCATGCGGAAGGAGGCGCAGCCTGCGTTGTGCCCCTGCTTGCACCTCATGTTGTAGAAGGTGCGAAAGAGGGCCACCGAGGGCATCACCCCCAAGAATCCCTTGCAGAGGAAGGCAAAGATGGCAAGGAGGAAGATGAAGTTTCGATGGAGGTGGAAGCCATGCGCGGAAGAAATCAGAGAAGGGCGGCAACAAGCCTCCGAAGATGGAATGGAAGAAGAAGGAGAAGGTCGTCGCCGTCAACTCCCTAGTCAGCTTCGAGCCAAGCCAGATCTGAGTGACCCCATGCTCGTTGTGAGTAGCGGCCATCAAGGGGATGAGCTTGTCCAACCCCACCTGGTTCCATATGGTGGAGGGCAGCAGGGTCGGCTCCACCCTTGCTCCGGCGGTGGTGGCGGTTCTCTTCTTGGGATCCATGGCAATTGCGGCATGGATAGGAGGCATGGAAGGAGAAGAGCGAGTAGTGCGTTCGCAAGGAAGGACGAGCAGCAGCGTGGAGAGGAGGCACCTAAGGAAAGGAAGGCAATGATGATGTCATTTCTGCGTGCAGGGTGGTCGTAAGACCACGCGTGTGCAGTTACCGAGGCATCGTCAGAGAAGTGGGTATGTCCCGTCCCGTCATGGCCGCCACGCGTCACTGCCTTGGCCTGGTAGTTTGTAGGCCCCGCGGTGTTTCAATCCGCACCGTTTTCGTGCTCCATGGACCGAACATGCGCGCCATGGGCCCGGGGGCTACTATCGGTCCAGTGGAACCAGGGTACCACGGCCCATCTCGTGCCGTCGTAGTCAGCTATGCGAAGAAGGCCCAGCCTAGCAGGCGGCCCGTATCCTGACTCCAGAATCACGCCGCGAGGCTCCGGCTCCGTGAGGCTCTTTCTCTCTCTGAGAGGGGCCCCCAGGACACCTATGAACAGGTTGCGAGAGGTCCTGCGAGGCTGCCTCCCTCGAAGCTCTTCGCTTGCAGGGGCCATGCAGTGCTGATCACGCAATCACGTGCCCACCACGTGGGTGATGTGGTAGGGTGGCAAAGGCTACAAGGATGACATAAGCGAGTGCATGCAGAGAATCACTCATGTTTGTGATAGAAGGGCAAAAAGAACCTGTCCTCCTCCAAGATGAGTCCCAAGACTTACCTCTTTGATGCAAGGAGACCAACATGACACTGGTCACCAGGACGGGTGTCATCGGCGAGCCCACGAGCGCGTCATGCATGACCCCTTTTGCATGATGAAGACCAACTTTGTCAAGGAAGACTGCGCGCTTGTCCTACTACGAATTGCTACTCTGTGGTCGCCCTTTTCCCGCCAAACTTTTGGGGAAAGAGGCCCGAGGTAAGGATAAGAGGGGCAAGCTGCCACCATAGTGAGAGGAGGACACATTTACCAGAGCTCTTCTTCCCCAAGAGCTGGCTCCGTCCAAAGCTTTGTAGTCCTTGTCCAAACCAAAGAGCAATCCATCCAACAAGAGTAAGGTTTCACACCGCAAGGTGGCCCGAACATGGGTAAATCTTTGCGTCTCCTTCATGCTCTGTGCGTGTAGTTTCGTCTTCATCGAGGGGTAGATTTCACTCAGCTCCCCAGTGTTCAAACCGGGTTCTTGAGAGGTTTCCCGTAGGCACAAAACCGATCTCCGAAATGTTGGTCTCGAAACGGTCAACGATGAGAACGGAGAGAACCGGCAACTACGAATGGATGCAAGTTTTGAAAACTGATGGCAACGGTGGGCCGATGCAATGCAAATGCCGCGATGATGATTGCAACAAACAAACAAATCACACGGCGATAACGGAGTACATGGAAGGAAATCTGGAATGTTGGTCTCTGGCGGTTACAAGTCTCCTCCACTTGAAAGAGATCTTGACCGAAGATCTTAGAATGAGAAGAGAAAGAGGAAGAGAAAAGGAAGAGGTAAATTAAGTTGCGTCTTTGATAAATGAGTGAAACCAATGAAATTGGGAGGCTGCAAACAAATGAAGAATGGTAGGAGGAAGAAGCAAGAATTCGTAACCACTCCGATTGAAATGAGAATGAAAGAATTTGGGCAGCACTTCGGTTGAAAATAGATGCAAAACTTGGTAAGATGGAAAGAACTTGGAAAGCAGACATAACACTCCGGTTAAATGGATAAGCAAGGAAAGAACATGATCTTGACAAAACAAAATGGTGGGTCAAAGAGAACAATATCACAATGCCTTTGAAACAAAAGAATAGAAGCTAGATCGATGGAAAGAAAAAGAACAGATAAGAACATGACAATTTCTACCACAATTGAACTTGAAAAGCCTCCTTGCAAAGAAGAATTGAACGGAGTTGTTGAAAAAGTTAACAACAAAAAGAATAAGCTCATTGTGGGCTTATGGAAAACATCTCAATATTATGAGGTGACAACCAGCCACTAACGGGAACAATTGATTTGACTGGGATCAACAAAGAGATGAAAACTTCTTTCACCGACAGGATTAAAGAATTCTTGGATCATTGATAAGCACCAGAATAGCAACAATCCTTAGGACAAGCTTTAGGTGAAATCTAATCCAAGATAACTCCAAGAAAGAAATTATGGGTTTAAATATATCATTCTTGACAAATCCTCTATGAGGCTCCTCAAGAATCAAGAATGGTATAACACCATCTCAAAAGATAAGGGAGAAATGAATCGTACTTTGCAATGCAAGACAGAGAATACTTGAGCTCCTCCAACAAGAATCTTGAAGACACTTCGAGAATGTATTAAATCCTTAACGAACCATGATGAAGATTCTCCATATACAAAAGAATGATCAAAATGAAATGGACGTTAAAAAGAATGAGATTATGACCTTGCCAAGATTTGGATGGAACTTGGTGACAAGATACTTGAGGAAACTTGGAACTCCAGATCAAAAAGATGAGCAACTTAGAATCGGGAATTTGATATCACGAACAACTCCGGGAGAAGGATTGAAATCACCTTGATGAAACAAGAATAAGAATTATGTTATGTGTATCCTTCATCAAGTTAAATTTATGACAAGAAACGGATTTGACATACTACTTATTCTTCTTGGAAAATATTTAATAGATATTTGCACAAACTTGAAGACATCTCCAACGCAACACCGGTAATTTGGAACGTATGGGGTTATTGAAAATGAATAGAATACTTGAGAACGAAGAGTTCATGGTCTGTCTAGCACAAAACTTAGGCAAGGCACCAGTAAGAATTTAGATACGAACAAAGAAAAATATTGAACGGTGAAGAGACATCAATTGAGAAGAATATGAGAACGAAAGCTGAAAGCTGAGAATGAATAATTCTTCTGAAATTATGTCCTTCAGAGGATCGAGAAACGAACACAACACTGAAATGCTCCTGATAGATAAGAGAAGAATTTATGATGATAAAAACAATTAGAAAAAATAGCATCAAGCTTGAAACACGAATCTCCGAGAACGGTCAAAGATTGAAGAGAAACTTTCCTTCGGTATTCAACATAGAGAACGATGGCGAGAAACACCACCAAAAATTACTGGGACACTTTGGAACAATGAATAAATAAAGGTTGAGCCAAGGATAAAAATAATTCGAAGTGATCTTGGAGAAGGAATATGATTGATGGAATTCATTATTACATCACATTTGAAAAGAACTTGAGAGCTCCGAAAAAGCATCAAAGAGCCAGGTAAGATCCTGGGAAAAACTTGTGAGTTATGGGCACACTCAAAGGAAACATCGTTGTATCGATTGCATAGAAAGGGAGATTCCACCGGTACAAATTAAGAACTTGATGAGGCGAGACCATCGAAATAATTCAAAAGGATTTTGAGCGGAAACACGAATCTTCTGAGATATCTTGCCACTCCGGATCGAATAGATAGAGGTGAATAAACAAGAGAGGCATGGATAAGGATTTCCAACAAGGGAAATCATTTAGTGAATGAAAAGTATATGATGAACACCGAGAGGTTGAATTGAATCCACCGGGGAAGAAAACAAGAACAACGAATGATGAACTTGGCACTAGACCATCTTCACAATGAATCAGCATATTGAAACATGGAAGAAAAAGAATGAAGAGCCTTCACCTGAATAAAAGGACATTTTTATGAGAAATTAATCATTGAAGAAAAACAGAGAAAACTTGGGACAGATGAAACAAACTCCGGAAAGAAATATGAGAGTTGATCTTGCAAATATTAAAAATGATTGAATTATCTTGAAGAGAAGCACTCCGGATGGAAAAGACTTGACATGACAATTTGATTGATCAAAAGAATTAGCACTCCCGTAGAAATATGAGAACACCGCTTAGGATAGATATGAAATCAACATTTGACATCGAAGCAACTTGAATTACCATACTCCAACAAAACAAAGGATGAGGCTTGCAAATTAAGCCAAAAACAAATTCATAACCCATAATGCATTTGTTGGAAGGATAATCCTAGGTAACTACTCGTATTTCCACCTGAGAACTCCTGAAATCTTTCTGGTTATGTAATCTGGCCCAACGGATACATGGAGCATTTACTGTAATAAATCACTCAACTCCTAGCAACAATGCTACTCTCCGATGTATCACATTCGTCAACACATAACCAGAGAAACCTCGGAAACTTATCTACCTCATACCCTCGTAATCACAATGATACTAAACATGGCAGTACATCCGGATACTCTCTCCAATACTGGGTAACGCCAAACTCCTCTCGCCACAAATAGTATTGAAGCAATTTCGCACATCTTCATCCCGAGATACTAAGGAAACTGAACGATAGCGAGTGTGATAAGAATCCCTTGAAGCTCAACTCCCCCGGATACCACTCATAGATAGAAGGCATGAAGAATAGAACTCGGGTCACACCGACATCGTAGAGGTTCCAAAATAACATCGTGATCCTAAAAAAATATGAGTGCGAAGAGGGATAGAATTAAAACTCCTATGTCATGATTCCTCACCAGAGGGATCAAGCAAAGAGGAGTAAAAAGAATTTCGTGTCTGTGATATATAACTATGCTCAAAATATAGCTTTTCTTTCTAGACTCATAAATGGCCAAGTTCGATCAATCAAGGGGGCTCCTAGGTCGGTACTGCTCTGATACCAACTTGTCACGCCCAAAATGTGGTACTATCCCCGCGATGGCTCGAGGGCCTCGATAAGGATAGAAGGACATTTTGGGTCGCTTCACAAGAATGGAAATCGTCATAATACATGTAAATAAGAAATGAGTATATGGAGTTGGACTACACTCGGCACATGCTACAAGATAAATATCTTAATACATCAATACATCACATTCATCATACAGAAGAACACGTATGAAATCAAACAAAAAGAAGACGATGTCCACCATTGCTAATCCTAGCTTGCCAACCCGGAACCCATCCTATGATCGATGATGAATAAGAACTCCAAATAGACGCTCATATCAAATAATCGCATTACATGTACCTGCATCTGTTGATGTAGGAATCTGCGAGCCACGGGAACTCAGCAATCTCATTACAAAGGGTATCAAGACTAGCAAAGCTTAATGGATGAGGAATCGTTAAGTGGTGAGGTGTCACACCCTGTGTTTTGCCTCAAGACTAAGTTAACATGACTCAAAAATTAGGGCCAACAAAAACTTTCTGTGTGCTTGTGATGCTTGACTTGATTGATGATTGCTTGCTTGTTCTTTGAGTCATAAACTGGATCCTACTCTCAAAACGCATCTACTTGATCCAAACTCTCTACCCAATAATCATGCCATGTGTATAGGACTAAAAACTATTTTTATAAAATATTAATATGGCCAAAAGGTATTTATTCAATTTAGGTTTTCCAAAACCCTTGAATTGAGGTTTGTACTACAAGTCCTCAAATTAGGTGGATTGTTTTGCCCCAAAGATTCTATTTAAAACCTATTATATATAAGACTTCCGAAAACCACTAAATATTACTTTTAAAGATTATTTTCCTATTTTATTTAAAAGGCTTTCTCTTAAGGCCAGAAATGGTCTTTTATAGGGGGGGGGGGGGGATATTTTTATGCATTAAAAATATTTGAGAAAATTTATCGAAACTCAGTGGACATATATTTTCCATATATAAGAGTTTCAACACATGGTTATGTTCAAAATATTGGACAAAACATTCCAAAACCCTTCCTACATATTTCAAGCATTTGAAATATTTCTATAAGAAATATTCTCAAATAAATCCAAGAAAATTCTAGCATGTCAAATATGCCATATGTCATCATCTTGATAAGTTCCATCTCAAATCCAAATAACTTTGGTTCACCAAAATGCCCCAAAACCCTCTCTGCCATATGCAACCTTGAGCAACTTTCCATTGCCAAGTGCCTCTATTTGTGCTCAAACTTTGTGGACATGTTCTAATTCTCTAATAATGCATCCAAACCAAGTGGTGCATCAAGGAGAACAAATACACTTGTCCAAATCACCCCAAACCCATTTCTGCTAATTTCAAGAATTGGGTCTTTTTGCATAGTCATGTTTCCCCATCTGGTCCCAAACTTTTTGGGCATGCTCTAATACCCAAATTATGTCACCACTCCAAGTGGTGCATCAAGGAGAATAGGTTTTCCTAACTAGATCTAAGAAAATCCATTTCTTCCCATTTCTAGGGTTTATAAACTTTGCATTAGCAACTTTCTTCAAATGATCTAAAACTTGGTGATCGGCCCTATTTTTACTCACCAATTGGTCCTATTAAATATCATGGCCAGTAGAATCTTTTTGCTTGCCCAAAACAACATCAAACACCTTTCTGGTGATTTGGTAGAAGCCCTGTTTTGACACCTTCCACTACTCCCCTTCACCTCAAATTTTTACCACATCACCTCCTAGTGCCCATTTACCTCCAGTAAATTTTACATGGCCATAGCTCAATTATTGGTGGGGTAAAACCTCACATTTCCTCTTTGGACAGCAGGGCTATCAGCTCTTTTACCTCTCCTCCTTCTTACCTCTTCTATTTTCTTTCTCCCTAAGCGACTAGGGCATCTCCAAAAAGCCCAGGAGCTAAGGGACAAGGATGGCCGCATCCAGGGCAAGCGAGACATGCCATGGCATGCCAAAAGGGCGCTCTAGAGCATACTACCGTGCACCGATGCACTGTAGCTTGAGCATCCCGAGGCCCCAGACAACCTAGGGAGGCGGGACCATGTACCCTGAGATTCCCTCGACGTCCACAACCCACCACCCTATCGGCCCCCTCCTTCCTCGCTCTGTCTCGCCCCTGACCACGCGTGCCCGATGCCGCCCATGTCCACCACTCGCTTCCCGCGCCGCTGGCCCACCTCAGCTTCGCCCCGCTCCCCCTCTAGCTTCCCAACACCCTGCTCCGCCCTCACAAGCACCGCAGGACCCCTAGCCCCCCCTCGGCCGACAGCATCGTTCTCGCGGGCGCCGTGAGCTCGCTCCGTGGCCAAGCCCAGGCTACCCTATTTAAGGGCCCTCCAGAGCTCCCCCTGCTCTCCTGTCGCTCCCTCCTCCCCCCAATCAAGCCCCTGCTCAACCAGACCCACCCGAGAGAGCCCCGAGCTCGATATCGAGCCGGACCTCTGCCTCCTCGGCTCGCCAGTGAAAACACGGTACAACCCTCCTTAGCCCCTTCCTTCGCGATCCGTAACCGCGAGGAGCTTCTGATGCGATTCCCCTCCTCCTCCTTATGGTTCTCAGCCGGAGACGACCAGAGCAAGCTCCTCCCGTCGCTCTCCACCGCGGTTGCTCGTCGCCGACGATTCCACGCTCTCCGGCGACCAACTCCGGCACCACCCGAACGGCGGATCGACCCTGATTACGCGGGTGCCCTCCTTTCGCCTTGTCGTGCCACGCAGCATCGCCAGTGAGCCCCCCTTCTCTTTTCCGAGGAAGAAGATGTCATCCCCTCCATTCCCTCGGTCTCCCTGACGGACGGGGCCTACCCGTCAGGTTTTAAAGCGCACTGCGGCGCGTACTGCTTCGGGCGGAGACGTAATCCCTAAGTATGTCTTCGACGTGGCCGCGGCGCTGTGTAGTATCCTGGGCCGAATTCTTCCTGGGCCATCTCTGCTGGCGCTGGTTCTGGCCCAAATGCACAGTAGCAATTCCTTTTTTCTTTATTCAGTAGACTTCCAAAAATTCCACAGAATGGAATATTGGTCCAAATACTATGATTCAAAATTCTAAAATCTTCAAATAATCCCACCCATTATTTGGTGCAACGTACATATTTTCCCACCACAAGGTTTTAAACGGTTCCAATTCAAACTCAAATTTGAACTATAAGAACCCCAATTTGCAAAATCCCTAGGGCATCCAAATCAACTCCAAATAGAGTGATTCAAATTTCCAGAGACTCCAAAAATCATGGCCTATTTATCTAGGCATAGTTAACAGTTTTCCCATGCATTATTCCTGTTAGGCCAAATAAATAGCTCCCTTTTCCATTATTCCATATTAGAAAACCCCTAGGACATTCATCCCAACTCCAAATCCAAAAAGACCAATTTTTTGTAAACGTTTCTAAAATCATACCCTACTTGATGAGTGCCTCCACTCATTTTTATAAAAATATTTTCTTTGAACTTATTATAGGGTCACCATTTCCTTAATTCCCATCCTATTGTCCTTTCCAAAAATCCCTATTGATGCAACTCAAGTAGATCCTCTTTAGGTATTTTTCTTGGGACCAAAGGTGTACGAGAAAAATAAACTTCCTATTTTACAACAATTCTATTTTTTCTTCTTGTTGTGTTGCTTATTATGGTTGTTTCCGACGGTAGTTGACGAAGTAGACGGAGTGCTCGGAGTTGGACAAGAAGCGTGTGAAGGCCTCGAAGACTTTGTTGAGCAGGCAAGCAGCCCTTTGACCATGACTAAAGAAACCTTTTTATGCATGGCATATAGCACTTTAGTTTTGATGTATAGATCACGATGAATATGGTGACCACCTTTATGGGTTGCCGCCGTTAGTTTCCTCGTTGACACTTGCATGACATAAATCTACCTTCTACTTAGAGTTGTGTGGGTGGGAAGTTGATAGGATGCTCAGTAATGCTACGCAAATGGGACGGGATTATGCATGGTGATGGAAACAAAAGTGTTTTCAAAGAATTTTTGAAAACCCTGTCGGGTGCCACTAATGCCCGAGGGAGATGTTGAGCTAGGTAACCACTTGCTAAAGAAGTTGTGTACCTAGGCAAGTGAGTGTGTTGTTTTCGAAAATGGATTGGCTTAAGTTGCGACCGTTACTCCAACCTTACATGTACAACCACGACAACCCTTTATGGGACGGGGCCTTGTTGATTACCTTAGTCGCTGTGAGCAGAGCCCCCACATTACTAGTGGTGGGAGTGACGTGGTCACTCTCGATATGGCGTCATGCCTGATAGGACGACCATGGGCTGTTTCCACAGACACCGGGCACACCGTTGTGTGCCTTCGTGGATGATACTTGTGATGTACATCATGAGGGATGGCACCAACGAGTAGACTCCTTGTTCGTATCGTCAGGGGAAAGGCATTGTTTGGGTGCTTACCTCGGGTATGTAATATACCGCGAGTCATGGATGACACGGAAGTTCCCCAAAGTCTTGTGGGTAAAGTGTGCAACCTCTGCAGAGTGTAAAACTATTCTAATAGCCGTGTCCACGGTCAAGGACAGTTGGATGACCGCTCTTGGGCTACGTCCATTGTTTACAAAAACTTGGTGTGAGTGTTTGGAAAGGAATACTTGGGTTGAGTCAATGACTCGACGTGATGATTGAACATGGGATGTTCAAACCTTGATTCATATTGATATCTATAACTTGTTCATATGGTTACTCGGAACCTCATGATGCATGCTTACAAGATGATAGGACATATCATTGCATTCCAAAAATTAGCTTTCTGCAAAATACCTACTTAGTGCTATATCATGCATTGTTACACCTTCTTACAAAACATGGGTTGCTTGTGAGAACATTCAAAGTACTCATTGGCTTGCCACTGGTTATTTAATTGGCAGGCATGGAAGAGCGGTAATATGGTGAAGAGTTCGTTGGTGACGAACATGCGAACTAGGACGCTTCCCAATCAGAATGCCTGTAGGGTTAAGGCAGATGGCATGGGTTCATGCTTTCGTTCAAGATTCCGCTGCTAGTTATGTTTGGTGTTTGGCCTTCATGGCCCTATCTATGTAAGACCTGACCTTGATGGTCTTATTTGTGTAAGATGGTATGTATGGATGTAAGACTCTTGTTATTCATCTTTTGTGTGTTCAGTGAGCATTGATATCTGGGATCAGTGTACACGTGCATTCGGTGATCACGAATTATGAGTCGGGGTCCCCACAGAGCCATCCTAACTATAGGAAGCCCTTAGTTAGCACGGACCTTAGTTAGGACAGGAACTAGCCCCCAGACCCCAAAATTACTTGCACTTCTCTCCTCTTCTGATCTTGCCCACTATAAAACCTTTTATACTCACCTCATCCTCTCCAGTCATATTAACCCTTGTCTGACCATCTTGTAGATGGTCGTCGCTCCCATGAGACTCCTCCTGACCGGATTCCCACCTCTCCTAAGAGACTGCCTCAAGCAAAGCCACTATCCTTTGGAGCCGATGTACACCCTGCATGAACTGGACAATGGCGAGTTTGGAATGGAGTTCTACGCCAAGGTTGTTGTACCTGGCAAGACCTCGCCCCAGAGTTGGTTCTTTGTTGGACCACCTATTCCACCAGGAGACATGGCCATTCAGCAGGCGGCCTATGAAGCCCTCCTCCGTCTTCGAGACCTCCTCCCGAAAATGAAGGAAGGACAAGCTACCCGCTACCTGCCCAGCAAGAGTGGATTAGGAGCCTCTGCTCAAGCAATGATTTCCACAAGAGATGAAGATCCAACCCTCAAGCTCCATGTCCGCTTTGCCAACGCGGTAGATTATCTTCTGCGTTATCTTACCGAAGAATTCCTCATGTCTCGCCAGGATTTCCCTTCGCTCCTAAACCTCCACTACCTCGAGAAGAGGAAGGTGGTTGAGCAAGAGCAACAGATTGATGCCCTGCAAGTCTACATCATCAACCAGAAGCAGCAAATTGAGGAACTTCAGGAAGCCTACAACCGAGCCCCGCGTAGAAGGCGTAGGAACGGATTTCCATATCCACCACGTGAAGGACCATCGTCATCTCACCGACGTCATAGCCCAAGGAGGGTTAACGACCTCTTTGCTCCCATCACATGCCACGGATGTGGCGAATATGGGCATATTGTTAGGAGGTGTCCCAACAAGCAGCCGATTATCGCATACCCACTGGTTCCACGGGAGGGCTCAGGAGCTGAAGACTGAGCGTCCTTCCCTCCAAGACATGAAGCAAGCATGACTACTGAGTCCGAGCACCCCTAGGGTAGGATGAGTCGTGTAACCCCTATGCGAAGTCGAGTCCGTGCGATGGTTCAAATGAATCCATGTTGTGTGTTGTTTGCTTTTATGTGTTTGTGTTTGGGTATAAGTCACACTTTTGCCCTAGGCAACGTGAACGCGACTATACCACCTATCTTATCTTAATGAATGTGCTAGCCCTTTCGGCACTTGTTTGATTGCACTTGCACTATAGAACCCCCTTTAGGCACCTCCTCTATGCTACTTTTCCCTCTAACCCTTCTCATCGATTGAAGACCAACATGGCAAGATGTACCAAGGAACCACCTCGACAAACAACTAGTCTGAAGACTTTTGACGATAACCTATTTAACTAGGTGCCACCCCGTAGAGATGTGCCTTTTCCTCAAGATTGGAGACCCTTGCATAGACTAACCTAGACCTCTCAAGTTACCCGGCCCAACCTTTAACCATGTGCTTAACATACGGGTTACGAGAGAGCACCGGATAAGCTTTGATACCCTTGGTTTAGCATTGGGTTTCATCATAGGACTAGTGATCCTAGTGAACAGACACATCACATCCCTAAGATAGCACTTGATCTGATGATGCCATACGGAAGATCGTCTTGAGGAAGCATGATCAGTAAACAACTGATTTGATGTAGCTATGATAGATGTCTTAAGGATATAGTCGAGACCCTCTGGTAGATTACAAGATTTTCTTGATGATAGATGAACTTGGTGGACCGGGTCAATAGAGTAGCATAATTTTCTTCTCCCTTCAGCTAATTGGATTTAGTAGGACAATTATGACCAGAAGCTAAAAATCCTTGGTGGTATAATACCTTGACTTTGTCAAATAATAGTAGTGGATTGATGAAGTTACAATAATGACTCGAAACAACAAGTAGGATATTCTCTTGGACATAAAATTTGGATTAAATAAGTGATCCTAGTGGAATATAGGTGCTGAGTAAGTCTACATGGCTTGGAGTAATTTGGATTTAGTCCGATGATGTTGATTATGATAACATGTTTCACGGTGGATGATAAGATAGGAAAAATTGGAGTCGTCAGAGTTGATTTAAGGATCTATATAAGCTTGACCTTGGAGTTTAGTTGGTCAAGAGATTGGTAGTTCGTGGATATATTGTGATAATAGCCCTGTCGTAGTTTTGTCAACCCGGCAGATGTCCTCGTAACAGGACTTAGGTGTGAGGCCATCGCCGCTTGGTGGTGACTCAAAGGGGTTTAAGCGAGAGAAAGAGTTGGGTTTACCCAGGTTCGGCCCCTCCTATGGAGGTAATAGCCTACGTCCTGCTTTTTGTGTATTGGATGGATGGATCTCTATTACAAGGGTGCGGAATCGCTAACCTAGCTATCGGGAGGTTGTGACTTGAGTCTTTTGGCCCTAGGAGCCTGCCTTTATATACAGGTCAAGTCCTAGGGTTTACAACAGAATCCAGGTCATATTATGACCCGTCATCTTCTACATCTCTAACTTATCTTGCACCTTTAGGAAACATTAACCGGCGTACTTTGCTTCATGAGCTTTGAGCTGCCGTCTTCTGGTATTGGACCGCCCGGCGTCTTGGTCAGCCGCCATCTTACTTCTCTTCTACTTGAGACATGGCCCACCTTGAACTGGGTCACAAGATCGTTGATAGGTTGACCCGGCTCAGTAGGGCAGGTTATACCGTGGAGTTATATCCCCGACAGTAGGCCCCAGATTGATTTGAATCCATTCATGTCAATAGGCGCGCGGCTCATATTTTCCTATGGCGACTCATCTTCGAATTGGTGTCTTCAATAGATTTCATACCGCCGGCTTGTTCTGCTCCTACACTTGTCATTTTCCCAACGTTCATTTATTATGACGTCATCTTTGCTGACTGTTGTTCTTCAAAATCATCATAACGTATCCCCTCGAAGACTGCGCCAAATCTAGGTGGGTATGAAAATCGAGGCGCGCTTGTAGCCACAAATTTACCACGGTCGCTTCGTTTTTCACGGTGCCGCTTCACTTACTTCTTCTCATTAATAGGCCCCGCTAGACCCCACTAGAATCTTTCCTCATCGTCTTCCTCCTCCTGCTTCTCCATTGACCGAACGCCATCAAAGCTCCCAGGGCGACTTCGGGGTTCTTCGACTCCATTGCCGGCATCGTCAAACCCTCTCGCGACCGCCGAAGTGAACTCGATCATCTTTGTTCCTGCTCCGACACCATCTGGTATGAATCCCTGCCATTTAGGGTTTCGGCATTTTCGGTGTTCTTGCCGCTCTCATAGTGTTCATCTGAAACTTCACTAGTAGATCCACACATCATTCGCTCATTGCGATGTTATTCTTAGAACGTATTCCGCTCCATTTTCCTTTAAAGTAGATCTAAAACATGGGTTATCCTCTGGACTACTGTAGTTTTGGTTGTTCCATCAGCTAGAACATGTATCTCACTGTTTTTCTTCGTTTAATTAGATCTTAGTATAGGCGACTTGTAATCTGCTCCGGCTTATTTTTCTCACTACTCTTGTAGCTACTGCATAACCCACCATGGCTTCGAAAAACTCCAAAGTTTGTAACTGGGCAAAAACAAAGAGTCCAAGCTCACCTTGGAGAACCTTCTGGATCAGGGCCTCTTGCCGGCTCGAAAGACTATAAAATGGCGAGCTCCTGAAGAAGAGTCGTTCCCTCAACAGCAACTAGGGGAGGTTGTAATATTTACTGATCATTTGCGCAGTGGTTTCCGCCCTCCCGGCTCAAAATTCTTTAGAGACCTCTTACACTTCTTCAACCTCAGGCCTCAAGACATTAGTCCAAATTCCATGACAAACATTTGCCAATTTCAAGTGTTATGTGAAGTGTACCTTCAGGTTGAGCCGTCCGTGACTCTGTTCAGAGAGTTCTTCTATCTCAACTGTCAAACGGAAACAAAGAACGGTGCTTCCTGCGAGCTTGGTGGTATTTCAATCCAGAAGAGAAAGAAGATCACCTTTCCGGAGTCGAAGCTGGCGAGTCACCCCAAAGGGTGGAACAAAACCTGGTTCTATTGCAGGGATACTTCACACTAAGGAGAAAATCCCTTGCCGGGTTTCAGATTGGAAAGACTTAGTGGGAAATTGGAATTCCCGGGTTGGCCAACTGACGAAGAGAAAGCAACCTTAGCAAGTCTTCATGCAAAGCTGAGAGCCCTGACCGCACATGGCCTGACCGGGATAGATCTGATTCGTTGCTGGTTAAAGTGGCGGATCCAACCCGTCAATTTGAGGGGCAGCTTGATGTGTACTTATACTGGCACCTCAAATGATCCTCAGCAGTTTTCTCGTGAAAATCTTACCGATCATGCTCTTACGAAGGAAACAAAGAAGTTTTTCTCTGACTCAAAAGAGCTGTGCAGCGTCACCGGCTTGGGTCCATTTTACCTTCTCAACCCGCCGCCTCAAGTATTGACTGTTTCCGTTGTCTCTTTTCTCTGTTTTTCTCTCGACTCGCCATTTACTTATTCTATGTTTTGTATATCTGCAGGTGGATTCTAACTTGTGGAAAGTTGCACCTCAAGCCTCCCTTCCTGCTACGGGTAAAAAGAATGCCCCAGTCTCCATGTCATCTTCGGAGGAGGAATCTGAGGTAGAACTTGATTCTCTCGGCCGCCTGTTTAATGAACTTGCTAACGCGCCTTCTTATCAGGATGATTCGGAATGTAGCCAATGCGGAGAAACCGAGGTAACTCCAATTTCCCTCAATCCTTCGGAAATGCTTGCCCCTCGGAAACCAAGACAAGCCATTCGGAAAGTTAAAATATCATACCCAGAAGCTCATCTGGCTCCTGGCTTTCTTTTGAAGAACACTCAGTTTGTCGGCTCATCGAAACGCCAGACTCGGGATGATGAAGACCCTAGATTATCTCATGCGCCGCCGGCTCGCAAACCACGCCTTGAGGTGCCCCATAGTCCAACTGATTCTCGCCCTAGAGCCGGTTTGTTTAAACAACCTCTCAGTCCTTCAAATTCCCTTTATCAGGATTCTCCTTCATCATCAGGCGACTCAAGCACGTCACAACTTCCCTCTTTCAATGTCAATCACGGGTAAGCTTATATTTTTGCGAAGTCCATATTGTATTTTTTGGTTGTTTTGATCTCAATCTTATGATAACTTCTGTTATACCAATAATCCAGGGCCAAAGCTGTTGTGTCCAAACGGAAAGGCGGGTCATCCTCTGCACCAACAAACCAAGAGACGCAAATTCTACTGAAGATGACTCCGATGATTGACTCTTGTGTTGAAAAGGAACTTGATGCGAGGGTAGAGCCGGAGGCTGCCACTGAGATACCTAGAATAAATGAGCTGGTTTTTATGGATGTTGCTCCTGAGATTGAGTCATCCCTCTTTCCTTCCAAATCAACTTGTGTAGATGAACTTCTAGCGTCATCTGACCACAACATTCCAGACGTTGTGTTTGTCGAAGAAAATTTGCAAGCCCCCACTGCTTCCACTTCCTTAGCCAAAATCGTTAGCAAGGATGAATCAGCGACTTTGGATAAGGGAAAGGCCAAAATGGAATTCCTGGATTTATCATACTTGGTGTTGAAGACCTGTATCAAGAGTACTTGACCCGTCTGTCTGAGAGCCGGGAAATTGAAAAGAGCATGATAAATGCTATGAAGAAAATATATGAGGTAATCTCCTCCTTTTACCATTATCTTGCATACTATCATTAGCCTTTTTCTTTTTCTTTTTCTGCTGGTATTGCAAGAATTCCACGACACCCAATATTTTTCCAAACCAAATGATTCAAAGTCCTAAAATCTTGTAATATTCCAACCTATTTAATGGTGCCACTTATGCACCATTTGGACAACTTTTTCTATTATGTTCCTATTTAAGTCTATGTATAGGTATTTAAATCTAGTGTTGACAATCATTACCTCTGTTTTTATCACTCAAACTGCAAAACTAACACCGGTAGTATTTTTAGTTTTAAATCTAGTACGTTATAAAAATTGGTTGACATTTTTAGGAGTGACTTATTTTTCCTATTTTTGTCATGGTCATATTTGTGCCCTTACTTTGCATTTTTAGGATTACTGTTGACGAAGAGGTTGGACCAGAGGAATTTGAGGACCCCGAAGACTTTGTTGAGCCAGGCAAGCAGCCCTTGACCATGTTTATGAAACTAACTTTATGCATGGCATCTTTGCATTTTACTTGTTGCATGAAAAGCATGATGATGTGGTGACAACCTTGTTGGCTTCATCTCTGATGCATTGCCCGTTGATACTTGCATTGTGCATGACCCTACCTTCCGATGAGGGATATGCGGGTGGGAAGTAGTTAGGCGCAAGTAGTGGCTACGCAAGTGGGACGGGGATATGCATGAGATGGAAAACAAAGTGTTTTACTAAAGACTTTACAAAAAACCCATCGGGTGGCACTAATGCCCAAGGGAGATGAGGATGAGCTAGGTAACCGCTTGAGAAAGAAGTGGTGTACCGAGGCAAGTTGTGTGTGTGTGTTTTCGAAAATAGATTAGATTTAAGATTTGTCAACCATTCCCAACCTTACATGTAGGACCACGATACCCCTTATGGGACGGGGCTTTGTTGATTACTTTGGTCGATGCTAGCAGAGAGCCCTCATTACTGGTGGCGAGAGGGCCAGAGTTATTCTCTCGATATGGGGTCGTGCCTGGAAGGATGACTATTACTATTTTCACAGACACCGGGCACACGTTTGTGTCCCCTCGGGGATGGTACTTGTGATGTAAATCATGAGGGTTGGGTACCAACGAGTGGACTCTTTGTTTAGTGTTGTCAAGGGAAAGACATCGTTCGGGTGCTTACCTCGGGTATGTAATATATCGCGAGTCGTGGCTTGACATGGAAGTTCCCCGAGTCTTGTGGGTAAAGTTTGCAACCTCTAAAGAGTATAAAAACAATTCAAATAGCCGTGTCCATGGTCAAGGACAGTTGGGTGCTGCTGCTTAAAGTACGTCCATTGTTTTACAAACTTGGTGTGTGTGTGACAAAAGAGTTACTTTAGCTAAGTAAGATGACTTGACGAGATGATGAAACTAGAGTTGAGATACTCTGTTTATATTGATATCTGTAACCTGTTCATATGGATATCTGCAACCTGTTGATGCATAATTTTTATAAATGGTAGGACATGATAATGCACTTAAAATTAGCTTTCTGCAAAATACCTACTTAGGATTAAACCATGCATGATTATCTTGTTCCAAACATGGGTTGCTTGCGAGTACCACTACTAGGAGAAAGCTTATACACAGAACCATATCAGTAGCGCGGTTTTACCAAGGGTGCTACTACTACATTGCAGTAGCGCCGATTCAGGGCGCTACTGCTACACAGTTAGCAGTAGTGCATCCCTGCAAACACGCGCCATGGCTATAGAAACCAGCCACTACATGCCAGGCTTTTCAGAGTAGCAGCGCGCCCCGAGAAGGCGCGCTACTGCTACAACGTTAGCAGTAGCGCGTCTTTGATAAACCACGCTACGGCAATGCGGACCACCGCTGCAACTAAAACAGTACTGTGCCAGATGGTGGGCACTGCTTAGTAGTAGCTGCGCCTGCTGACTTGCGCTACTACTACAGAGTTAGTAGTAGCGCATTCTGGTAATGCTCGCTACTGCTAAGACCGCCTTATCTTCTCCGGCCCGGTTGCACGGGCTCACTCTCCTCTCTCCCACTCTCTCTCCCTCTCTATACCACCCCGCCTGCTGCCGCTGTCGCCGGCCTGCATTTCGACCGCCCCGCCCGCTGCCGCCGTCGCCCCACCCGCCCGCTGCCGCCGTCGCCCCACCCGCCCGCCACCCCGCGGTATGTCTCCCTCCCACACCCTCTCCCTCCCCCTCCCTTCTCCCTCCCACCCTATCCCTCCCTCCCTCCTCCCCATCCCTTTCTCCCTCCAACTTGGATAGATAGTTTTAATTAGGAGTAGTTTTAGGATGGATAGATAGGTGATGTAGTGATGTAGTGATGAAGATAGATGGATAGATAGGTGATGTAGTGATATAGTGATGTAGATAGGTGATGGGAGATGCACTAGAACATGTAGTGATTTTTGTTTCAGTTAATGGGATAAGAATTTCCGAAGTTTCATTATAAATTGAGATATAAATTTTTAGAAGATGCACTAGTACCTTAAGATAAGAAAATACCTCATTGCAATATTACATAGTACTACATGAGATAAGAAGATGCACTAGTACTTTAAGATAAGAAAATACCTCATTCGACTAGTTCATCCCTTTCATGTGAGTTTGACGAAGATATAATATTTTAGTAAAAATGCAAAGAAAATGAAATTGGAATTGAAATTGTTTTATATAATGTTTTTTATGAGAAAAAAGAATTTGTTCTCGTATTTCTAAGAAGATAACCAGAAAGTAAGACATTAAATGATAAGAAAATGTTCTCATAGGAATTTGTTCTCGACGTCGACGATGCCCGGCCCGCATCCTCATTGCCGACTCGGCAGCGACATTCTTGAGAGGCTCCATGTCTGGAACTGGGCTCCGCTGGGCAGGCACTGGGAGGTGCTACCTTTCGGGTCGCGCAGCTTGCTGAGGAATCGGGGTCTCGTCGTCGACACGGAGATTCTTTGGTGGCGGTCGCGTGGGCCACTATCGGTGCGGAGGGTGCGGGCCCCCCGGAGGTGGTACATCGTTGTGTCAGGGAGGAGGAAGAGCACGTTCGTCGCTACATGGCTGCGTTGGACGCCAGGTCCTCCAATACCTGGAGGTTCTTCAGGATCTCACCCGAGTTATGATCCTGTGATGATTCCTTCTCTTTGGGTGTCCACCTCCCGCGGCTCAGGAACCGCGAGTCAACTAGATTATTCGATAATATTTGATCTGTATTAGTGATATTATATGATAATATTCGAGATGTATTAGTGATAATATTCGATGATGCATTAACTGGATTATTCGAGATGATGTATTAGTGATATTATATGATAATATTCGAGGGTGCATATGGTACATTGTTTATAGGTAGGATTTAGTTTTTGTAGGGATATTGTTTATAGGTAGGACTTAGTTTATGTAGGGATTTAGTTTATAGGTAGATAGTTCATTATAAATTGATTAGCAATTGCATAAAAATAGGTCTAGATATTTTTAGTAAAAAATCAGGTACTTTCGATCTGTCGTTGCTCCTTGAGTGACTTTCATGTGTGTTATTGATGGAGGAATCCTGACTATTGTCGGGGGGGTCGCTTCCTCTTCTTTTCTTCTTGTGATATATACCTCGGTATAATGCGCAAGGAGAGAAGAAGAGGTGCGCCCATCACCGACGGTCGAACTATTAGTGTGAGAGAGTGTCCACCAACATACACGACCATATCAGTGTGAGAGAGTGCGCACCAACACACCATGAGATATTGAGAGTTTTTTAAGGAAAGACTCGACACACTGAAAGTCAACCGATATTGAATTAGGTCTATTTGGACATGTGTGTATGTTATTGCAGGGAACACCTCCTAGTGCCTATGTTTTGCCGGAATGTTGATTCATTTCCGTTCCGCAAATTTCAAGCGCTCAATATGTCCTATTTTAATAATGGTCATTGTCGTGGTTTTGTCACGGCATGATGTCCTCGTGAGAGAACTTAGGTGTGAAGGCATCGCAATTAGGTGGTGGCTTGAGAGGGGTTGGTCGGAATCGAGAGACGCGAGTTTACCCAGGTTCGGCCCCTCCGATGGAGGTAAAAGCCTACGTCCTGCTTTGCGTGTATTGATGATGAGGGTGATCTCGATTACAAGGGTGCTGTCTTGCTACCTGTAATCTCGAGAGCCTCTAATCTGTCTATCTCTAATGATTTGAACTTGTCCCTCTTGGGGTGCCTTACCCCTCCTTATATAGGTTGAAGGGGTAGGTTTACATGTAGAGTCCTACTGGGAGTAGGATTAGGACTAGTCTCTTGAATCCTAATCTGGGTCTTGTTTCCTTTGTGAGGGAGTCTTTCCTTTTCTTGAGCCTTCTCTATGAGCCGGCCCACCATAACATGAGTCGGCCCTCCCATGAGCCGCCTTCTGGGTCGTTGGGTCTTGTCGTTCGCCTGACCTGCTTGTCGGGTCACCAATGAGCCGCCAAGCTCGGCCGGGTCACCAGTGACCCGCCAAATCCCGGCCGGGTCATACTTCAGACCCTACAGGGTAATATCCCCGACATTAGCCCCCAGGTTAGCTTGAATTTATTCATGCTAAGCTCCTGAAATGAGAATAAAAAATACGTTAATGGGCCGGCTTGCCCCACTGGCCGGCTTAATGAAGTAGCTCCTTGAAAATCCGGGTTCCTTCTTCATATTAACAAGCCATCTTCACAAACATCTTGCAGGTCCGTGTCCTTTGGAAAATATTGGGAATAAAACACCCATATGCCATTTGAGTCGACCTCCAATGCTTTGGTTAAAAGATACTTTTGGGAATAAGAAATCCACATGATGTTGAACCAGCTTCCATTGCTTTGGCTTCGATGAAAATATTGGAGATAAGAAAAACATATGAAGTTGAGCCGGCTTTCCATTGCTTTGATTGGGAATAGAAAATCGTCCATTGTTAATCCACTTTCAACTTGTAAAGCCGGGTTGCTTATTATAGACTCTACAAGGTCATGATCTTTTGATAATGCCGGGTCATGATTGTTGGTGACGCCGGGTCAAACAACTGGACTCCAGCTGACTTGATAAAATTTATTGGAAATAAAGAAGTCCGTCTGATTTTGAGCCGGTCTTTCAATGCTTCCGCTCCATGAAAAAATGAGACCTGTCTCGCTCACAATTGACATCTTGAAAGTGTCTTTCTATTTTTTATATCCATATTACTAGTAGCCCCCAAGCTCCGAGTTTATCCATGATGACTTGGTGCTTTTCAATAATATCTTTGATTGTGTAGCCCCCAAGTGCCGGGTTGTCTTGCCTGCAGCAGCCTGGGACTTGCAATTGTCTTTATACTTTATAAAATTTCAGTCAGTGTAGCCCCCAAGTGTCGGCTCATCGGTATGTGATGGGCCGGGTCTTCAATTTGGACCTTGTAATCTATTTGAACAACTAAATACTGTAGCCCCCAAGCGCCGGGTCGCATGCCTGCGGTGATTTGGGACTTTAGCAATTTTGATCTGAGTAGTGTAGCCCCCAAGTGCCGGGTCGTTTTGCCTGCAGCGACTCGGGACTTATATGCACTTCTCCTTTGAAATGAAAAACATCATATGATGTAGCCCCCAAGTGCCGGGTCGCATGCCCGCGGCGACTTGGGACTGTATGAAAATAATATAACCCATCATAATGCACTTCAGAAGTTCTCTTGAACCAATATTGATCTTATTTGAATGAATCCTTAACCGTGGTTGTAATGTAACCCGGTACGAATATCCGAATAACACCTTTGTCCTTGAAATGAAATCCCTGCTCGTGGTTGCGGTGCAACCCGGATAATATATGTTTGAGAAATCCATAAGTGTTGTAGTTTACTACAGAGCACAAGTTGGAAAATCCAAGAGCCAGTCAATTAAATGGCACAGCATTATATGTGATAGGGAGGCTCTTTGAGAATAGTCAATTCTTCCGAGCTGCCTTGAAAAACCCCTATCATTTAATACTCGTTATGATAAACCATGATGAAGATCCAGCCATTTTGGCTATTAAAGATCTATTTGTTCCTGCAGAGGTTACGATGTAACCCGGTTTGATGACCGGCTTGATATGCGTGTATGAGGCATGATGCAATGCAGGATGATGTATGTATATGATAAAAACAACTAACAGAGAATATATACATATATATCTCAAATATTTGTAAATCGACCGTGAAGGCACAACCAAAAGAGATCAACTCTTGTTCTTATTTTGAAAAAACTCAAGGTTTTTGCTTCCAAGAAGCTTGGAATGAACGCCTTTAATCCCGTAAGCCGGCTCTCACGTGACATAAATCCGTCGTTTTAACCTTAACTAGTTCAGGGTCTTAAAAAAATGATTGACTGTTAAGAGTATGAACAGGCCACATAGCGGAGAGACTACATCGGACAGGTGAGTTTATCCTAGCTCTCTGTAAGCCGGCTCTCTCGTGACATAAGCCGCCATTTTAACCTTGACAAGTTCAGGGTCTTATTGAAAGATTGACTGACAAGAATACGGCGGGTCACCTGGCGGAGTAGCAAGTTGCAAACAGGCAGGTGTAACCCATATATGGCATGGAAGCCGGTCAAAAGGGTATGAAAGCTAAACTCATTGAGTTGGAAGCCCCCAAGTGACCTATGATCATGGAAAAGCTTGGCCATAGGATATACAGGAGACAATGCTACTACCGCAAAACATCTGGGGTCCAGATAAGCCGGCTTTATTCCATCGATCATAATATGATGATCCAATAAATCAGGGCACGCATGTTTGAATAGCGCATCATGGCGGCTCGTCCTCTTGGGCAACTTTTAATTTTTCGCCAATAAAGCAGGGCACCCATGTTTGAACGGTCGCATCATGGCGGCTCGTCCTCTTGGGCGACTTTCAATTTTTCTGCTAATAAGGCGGCAGCCCCCGGGACCGGGTTATCTTCTCTATATAGACCCGGGGTTCCAGAATATTTGAGCCCGGTTGACCTTGCCAGTTCATGTATGTGTATCCCCCGAGTCTCAAGTTGACTCGAGGAGGCGGCTTAAGAGTCTTCATCCTTGGCTGTGGCATAAGCCGGCATAAGGTTGGCGACTGAACAATGGATTTTATCCAAACTGGAGACGATGTAGCGAGCTGATGATCTTCGTGATGCTCATCATATGTCTTTGGCAAATGTCGTGGCCAATTTGAGTTTATATGCTTCTTGACCCTTGCTTTGTTATTCTCGGGTAGTCCGGCTCTCCTGGCTCCTCCAGGGCCATTTTTCTTTACTGCTGACTTTTGAATTGCCAGCTCGATAATGGCCGGCTCAAATTGTTGCTTCTCCAGGGATGTTTCCTCCATGTCTGATTCTTATTTCTCTGATGTGCTGAAGCAGACCGGACTGTGGGGAGAACATGCCAAAGTGCCTACCCATTGGGCAACCCTGCGCAGCTGGAGGCTGATAATATATATATATATATATTTCTCCTTTGCTCCAGCGTTGTTTGGAGTTGACCGGATCACGAGGGCGGTGGCTCGCGCGTATTTGTTGGGCGGCTTGAGCGAGCAAGCACGACACCGGCATGTCAATGTAGAGTGGACCGCAGAGATGGTGACTCACAAGCGTCCGTTGGGCGGCTGAAGTGAGCAGGTGCGGCACCAGCATGTTGATGTAGACCGGACCGCAGGGCGACGGCTCACGTGCGTCCGTTGGGCGGCTTGAGTGAGCAGGCGCGGCACCGACGTCTTGATGTTGACGCAAGAGCTGGCCGGTAACTTGGTGCGGACGCGGGAGTTGGTCGCAGCGTTGTAAGCCGGTGTGCGATTCTGTTGAGCAACGTGACACTGATAAACACCAGTGCGGAATGATGCTGGTGCGCGCTCCTCCTCCGCGTTATAATGTCACTTTTGTAATGAAGAATTGTCCTGCGTACAAATATTGCAGGCAAAGTAATTGTTCTCGAAAGAATTTAATATGTACTGTTAAATAGATGTAAAAGATAACACCTTTTTTGTTGTCGGATGAATACGGGTACTGGCGTGGGATAGTGCTGATCATATTTTGATGAAAAAGATAGCCTATATCCCCACACTTTTTCATTTTTAGGCAGCCGGCCCACTTCTCTTTCTCTGTCCCTTTCTTTTTAGGTTCGGATAGTCCGCCCGGTTAGCGGGGCGAGGCGGAGCCGGAGCTGACCCGGCGTGGGCGCGGGGCCACCGGAGTGGCGCCGGTCGAGCGGAGGCGGGTGTTGCCCTGGTACAACGGCTCACCGGGGCGGAGCGAGGCCAGGCGAGGCGGGGCCGGAGCGGGCCGCGGCGCAGCCGGTCATGACATGCGATAGAGCCGGAGTCGCATGGGGCTGAGCCGGCGCGCCGGAGTGGAGCATGCGCGCGCGAGCGCGGCGGAGCCGGCCGAAAATGAGGCGGGGCGAGCGCGGATGGGCGGCTACTCGGTGGTGGAGGCGAAGCGCGGTGTCGGTGAGCCGGCTGGGCGCGCGGGAGCTGGCGCTGTGGTGGAGGCGCTGTGAGGAGCGGAGCTGCGGTGTGGCAGGGCGGTCCGGCTCAGGGCACAGAGCTGCGGGGCGAGGTGGCTTGTCGCGAGGCCGGTGGAGGCGAGGTGAGGTGATGAGCCGGTGCGCAGGCGCGTGGCCAAGCTGGAGCGCGCGAGAGGGCGGCGCTGCCAGAGGTGGGAGCCAGCAGAGACGGCCAAGGTTCTCCACAAAGCCGAGGTTGGCGTGGACGTCGACGAGCCGCAGTGCCGTGAGGCGCCGCGTGTGACCGGCGGAGCTCGGCGATAGGCCCGGCTTGGAACCTGGCCGAAGCACCGTTTCCAGGCGATGACTCGGTCGTGTGCGGCTGCGGCGTCGGCGTGGATGTCGATGGCGGCTGCGAGGTGCCGGAGGCCACGGCGGATCCACCTATCAGCGGTGGTCACCATGTCGTTTCCGCCGCCGCTGGCCAGGTGCAGGCTGAAAACGTCGAGCCCCGCCACTGGCCGGATAGACATTAGCAGGCCATCACCGAAGTCCTCGAAGCAGTCCCAGCTGTGCTGGCCGTTGAGGAGGTTCCGCGTCGTCAATGTCGACGCGGGGCACGTTGCGCCACAGGTGCCTCCAGCGCCGGGACAACACCCACATCTGTGCCGCCTACCGGGACCCGAGGTAGGAGAGTTTGACATGCAGTAGGCAGTCTGGCAGGTCGTCTAGCCGATCATCGGCGTTTGACGAAGTGGCGCTTGCTGGTACCGCCGTCCATGAATAAGGAGGGACAAGACCGCGGCCATGGATGGATGGCGAGGTGAGGCGCAGCGACGGCGGGAGATGCGGACGGGTCGGAGTCGGAGGAGTGAGGCCGCGGCGACATTGAGGCCGAGGCGGGTGAGGAGATACAAGGCGAAGCCGACTCGGATTCCCATAGCTGAGGATTCTTTTGGCAGCGGCCGATGTAGCTCTGGCGGATTTTTTTTGATTGATGCAGGACGCGAGGAGAGGTTGTCTTTGTATAGTCCGTATTTGCCTGTGTTGGCCTCGGGTGTAGCCTTTGCCTGTGATAGCCACTAGACCTGATTTAACCTTTGTCGCGTACCAGTGTTTGAGGATTTTTTAGACTTGATTCCGTCTTCACGTCGGAGCAGCAGCGGTAGAGACTTGTTCCTTGCCGAAGTTGTGATTGGACCCATCCCTCTGCGCACCATATGCCGCCTAAATAAGAAAACCTTCTGAACTCCTGTCGGGCTCGCGACGTGCGGTGAAGCAATAACGGAAATTGATCTTCTGCTGGATTCGACGCATCGTCGAAGACGGCTGTGGCCGAAAATTGATGACTGCAACGCTAACTCTTGTCTGGATCTAATTTTTTTCACGTCGTTCTGACTGCTTTGCTGCAACTTTTTCTCTGATGTTGTTCGTCCAAGTTGATGTGGATACTTTCACACCGGTTTTACTGATCCGGTCTATCGCGAGCTTCCCGATCCTTGAAAGAATTCCATTCAAGAACTCAACACCACAGCGCGTGCCCCACGGTGGGCGCCAACTGTCATGGTTTTGTCATGGCATGATGTCCTCGTGAGAGAACTTATGTGTGAGGCCATCGCAATTAGGTGGTGGCTTGAGAGGGGTTGGTCGGAATCGAGAGACGCGAATTTACCCAGGTTCGGCCCCTCCGATGGAGGTAAAAGCCTACGTCCTGCTTTGCGTGTATTGATGATGAGGGTGATCTTGATTACAAGGGTGCTGTCTTGCTACCTCTAATCTCGAGAGCCTCTAATTTGTCTATCTCTAATGATTTGAACTTGTCCCTCTTGGGTTGCCTTACCCCTCCTTATATAAGTTGAAGGGGTAGGTTTACATGTAGAGTCCTACTGGGAGTAGGATTAGGACTAGTCTCTTGAATCCTAATCTAGGTCTTGTTTCCTTTGTGAGGGAGTCTTTCCTTTTCTTGAGCCTTCTCTGTGAGCTGGCCCACCATAACATGAGTCGGCCCTCCCATGAGCCGCCTTCTGTGTCGTTGGGTCTTGTCGTTCGCCTGACCCGCCTGCCGGGTCACCAATGAGCCGCCAAGCTCGGTCGGGTCACCAGTGAGCCGCCAAATCCCGACCGGGTCATACTTCAGACCGGGTTATACCGCGGGGTAATATCCCCGACAGTCATGCCGAATTTTTGAATCATGAACATAGGAAATGTCTGACAACGATAGGATCCCTGAGTGTGATCTCTGCGGCGCAGATAACGGTCTCTACGACAGGCCTCACCAGCAAGACGGCAGGTTCTTCACCATCAAGCTTGACGAGACGTTCGATGTTTGTACGATGCAGAACGATGACAAGTGTTTTTTCGTAATTAAGCATGACTTCTGTTTCTTTGCTTCAACATGTAATTTATGTTTTATACAATTCGACTAGTTCATCCCCTGCCATGCAAGACAGTATGTCTTGGAGAAGCTCAGTTTCAAAGACCACGAGAGTATGGAGACGAGGAGAGCTAACCTGAGGACTAACTAAGGCATATTTCTGGTCAAAGTAATGAATGCAGTTAATAACACATAATTAGGGTGCTCAAGTTGGGAAGCTCTAGCCAAGGCATATGGATTTCAGGAGGATATGGAAAAAACCTTCGACCTTCGTCCTGAAGATCATATTGAAGGTACTATCGACATTTGGGTGGATGTCGATATGCTTCCAGTTTTACCTCCATGTGAGTTTGTCAACCATATTTGTCAAGTAATTTGCATTCTATATTTAAAAATAGTTGGTGTTCATCCATACTAAATTTGTTAATTTATAATTTACAGCTTATTTCCTTTCTTCGAGTGAAACACGGAAAATAATTGACACGACACACTACACTGATGGATCACATCTAACTTGGGAGGAGAAGGATGTTCTTGTCACCTTTATTATTGGTGTCCTGTTTGGTAGGGACGACTTCCCGTATAATATGGGACCTGGCCCAAATTATACATTATACATGCCACTAGTGCATAGGTTGAGGGCGGATGACATTCGCGGAAATATCTTGGTAAGAGTTGCTAATTAAGTACACTACTATTGCATAAATGGTGTTGATTACATTGCTAACTAGGCTACTATTATGTTCTTCAACAGAAACTGCCAAATGGTGTTGTGCCTTCATTGATGCATGGCAAAGGTTATATGACAATTAAAAGCCCTACGAGGGTCCAGTTCGCTTTTCCATACTCGACTGAGCGCAGACCACAAGGACGGCTCCAAATTGAAGCTTGGGTAGAAATAAAGAAGGATCGCAAGCCCTAAGTTGGAGACCGTTGGATCTCTTTACTTCATCATCGAGACATAGGCGTTATTTGTTTTCTGACATTTTATCTAGGAGGGAGGACTAGGTCGTATGAGAGAGAAGTTTTTCTGGTTTATATTAACTTGGCATGATCGATTAGGATGAGTTGTTAGATGATTAAGATGATGATGAGTTGTTAGATGATTAAGAGAATGATGAGTTGTTAGATGATTAAGAGGATGATAAGTTAGATGATTAAGAGGATGATAAGTTATAAGACCTGGCACAATTATTATTGATGTTCTATATTAATATGTATAACCATGTGTAAATACAATGTAAATATAAAAAAAGAAACATGCGCAATTAGTAGTGGCGCGGGTTAGATACGGGCGCTACTAATAGTTATCAGTAGCGCGGGTTCTGCAACGCGCTACTGCTACTGTACTTACCAGTAGCGCTAGTGGACCCACGCTAGGGCTATAGGTCAGCTGTAGTGTCGTAGCAGTAGCGCGGGTGCCCGCTCTACTGCTAGTCCCTTAACCCGCGCTACTACTAGGCTTTTCCCTAGTAGTGTACATTCAAAGTACTCATTGGGTTTCCACTTGTTATTTAATTGGCCAGGCATGGAAGAGCAGTACTAGGGTGAAGAGTACCTTGGTGTCGAACATGCGAATTAGGACGCTTCCCACTCAGAATGCCTGTAGGGTTAAGGCAAATGTCATGGGTTCAAGCTATCATTGAAGATTTCTACTGCAAGCTTGTGTTTGATGTTAGGCCTTCATGGCCCTATCTATGTGAGGCTTGACCATAATGGTCTTAATTTGTGTAAGACGGTATGTAATGGATGTAAGACTCTTGTTATTAACCTTCTGTGTGTTCAGTGAGCATTGATCTCTGGGATCACTATACGCGTGCATTCGGTGACTTCGACTTATGAATCGGGGTCCCCATAGAGATGATATCAGAGCCATCCTGACTATAGGAAGCCTTAGTTAGCATGGACGTTAGATAAGATAAAACTATTTTCAAAAACTATACCTAGTACCTATACTTAGGAGTTTCTGTACTTCTTATATCTTCTAGTCTAATTTCAAACCTTACTGACACCCTCCCCTTAAACCTTATAGATGTCTGTCATACCCGAGGATCTCCTAGCATCCAGCTTTCCCCTACACCTTGAGGACAGCCTGGAGAAGTGCCAGTTTCACTGACCTCCAGTTTTGCTCTACCGCGAGCACTGCGTCGATGCCACCACGAAGGATTACCTCGTTGATGTGGTCGTGAAGGCAAACGACTCCCCGACGAGTTGGTTCTTTGAAGGACCACAGATGGAGACACGGGTGATCACAGTCGATACTGCAACATGGAAGGCACTCATCCTCCATCGAGACATTACCCAGAGATGGCTGACGAGCTAGCTACTCGCCACGTACCTTTCAGGAAGGATGTCATTGGCGAGAGTTGGACGCTAGTTCCATCCAAGGTGGATGGGACATCACTCACGTTCCAGACCTACTTCAACCTCTCCGCTGATAGTCTAGCTCACAACCTGATTAAGGAGTTCGTGAAGCTCCGGAAGGAACTCCACCACACCCGAGAGCTACTTCGTCAAGCCAAGAAGAAGCTAGAGATGATCAAGAAGGATGGAGCCCCTGATTGATGACTAGCTATCTCTTACAGAGGAGGAGTACACCCACCTAGAGATGCACTTGCTCAGGGCACATCTCATCAGTGTCGCATGAGTGCGAAGGCGTACCGTGAGCTCTTCACCGGACCACCGATGAAGCGTCGTCGGAGTGGACCTCTGCATTCTCCGACCCCTTCAACCGGAGATGACACCCGTACGGATTATGACAAGGAGGAAGACCCGGACGAGCGTGAGTACAAGAGCGAGCACTCCACCACCTAAGTCCGGGCACCCCTAGGGTAGGACAAATCATGTATCCCCCATGCGAAGTCGATTCCGTGTAATGGTTCATATGAAACCATGTGTGCTTGTTGTTTGTTTTATTGTTTGTGCCTCGATGCAAGTCACCCTTTTGCCTTAGGCAACATGTAAGCGACTACATCGCCTATCTTATCTTAATATTATGTGTTTGGTCTTTCAATCTCTGTTTGATCACACTTGCACTATACCAACCCCCTTAGGCGTGTTTACTCTATTATTCTTTTTTCCTCTCGACTACCTCGATCATTTGACTCTGGTTGCTCTAAACAGGATGGTGACCACAACCCGCACCAGCACCTTTGCCAACCCCAACATCGACGACTCTAGCCAATAGTAGGGAGCAGGTGGGTCCGCTCAGGCAGGAGAACACCAGGAGCAGCCACATGGAGACATTCCTCCACCACCACCTCCACCGGAGAACATGACCATAGCTCAGTTTCCCCAAGTTTTCCGGGAGGAACACCAAACCAACTCTTCTGCTATCCAACAGATGGCTCAGGCCCTGATCAACAACCCATAGCAAGGCAGGAATGGCAAGGGCCACTCCACTCTATCGAAGTTTATGAGGAACTCGCCCCCAACCTTCATCGAGACTGTTGAACCATTGGATGTTGATGACTGGATCCGCACGATCGAGCATCTTCTTGCACTGGTCAACTGCAACGATGATCGTGAGAAGGTGCTTTGTGCCTCTCATTGCCTTGGAGGTACCGCCAGAGCTTGGTGGGACAGATTCAAGGTCATGCAAGGCGACCACGGGATCACTTGGGATGACTTCAAGGATGGATTCCACAAGACCCACATTCCATATGGAATTATGGCTATCAAGAAGCAAGAGTTGCGAGCACTGAAGCAAGGAAGTGACTCTGTCAAGGAGTATATGCAGAAGTTCAACCTCCTGTCAAGGTATGCCCCTGAAGATGTCAACATTGAGGCAGCCAAGATGGAATGCTTCATGGAAGGACTTCAACTAGCCCTGCAATATCAGCTCATTGTCTGCGACTACGCGACCTTCTTCGATCTGGTGAACAAGGCCCTCATGCTTGAGGACAAGAGTTGTGCCATGGAAGACACTCGCAAGCGCAAGATGATCAGCAAGGGTAGTTCTAGCAACCAAAAGCCTCGCCCATGGCTGCCAGCCCCATCCAGGTCAACCTATCAGCCTCAGCAAGCTAGACCCCCTGCACCTCGTCCGAACTACCAGCCTCAATAGTATGCCAATCCCAGGCCTACCTACAACAGCTCCAATAACAAGAACAACGGCGGCAAGAATAACAACAACCCAGGCCAAGTCACTTGCTTTGGTTGTGGCCAGCCTGGACACATCTCCAGGCAATCCCCCAACAAGAAGCCAGATGCACCGCGCCCCAATGCGCAGAACCAAGGACAAGGCCATGGAGCGCCACCAAGGAACCAAGCTCCCCGCAACCAGGCCAACAATGGCAAGGGCCGTGTGAACCACGTCACTGCTGAGGAACCCGAGGATGACCCAGACGTCATACTGGGTATGTTCCTTGTCAATTCAACCCTAGCAACCGTACTGTTTGATTGTGGAGCTTCACATTCTTTTGTTACCCAAAAGTTTGCACTAGAAAGTGGTATGAAGCCTACACCCTTGGGTAGTTCTATGTTGGTATAAACCCCGGGTTCAGTTTTGAGGACCAAGATAGGGTGTAAAGGAGTTGGGATTGTCATCAACAGGGTAGATTTCCTAGAAGACCTTATCATCTTGAAGTCACAAGGCTTGGATGCGATCCTAGGCATGGATTGGTTAACCAAGCTCCAAGGCTTGTTAGATTGTGCCAAGCGGGCCGTTACCATGACCAATAGCCAATGAGTTGAAGTCAAGTGTCCCCAACCCTTCCTCCGCTTAAGCCCCTCGGGTCAATTGTCTATCAGGGACTGAGTTGGAACAAGTGCCAGTGGTATGTGAATACCCAGATGTCTTTCCTGATGAGCTGTCCGGAATGCCTCCTGACCTTGAGATTGAGTTCATCATTGAGCTAATGCCTGGAGCAGGACCCATCTATAAAATGGGATCCAAAGAGTTGGCTGAATTGAAGAAGTAACTAGCTGAGCTGCTTAGAAAAGGATTCATCCGCCCTATTGCCTCTCCTTGGGGATCACCTGTTCTGTTTGTAGAAAAAAAGGGATGGCACTATTCGACTTCGTGTCGATTATCGATCTCTCAATGAAGTCACCATAAGAACAAGTACCCACTCCCCAAGATTGAAGACATGTTCGATCAGCTGAATGGTTCCAAGGTGTTTTCCAAGATCAACCTCAGGTCTGTACTATCAAGTGAAGATCAGACCCCAAGACATTCCGAAGACGGCATTCGTGACCCGATATGGCCTGTATGAATGCACGGTCATGTCATTTGGGTTAACCAATGCCCAAGCCTACTTTTTTTTGACCGACTACTGTAGTGGAAAACACCCCACAACCTTTTCTTTTATTCCATAGCACAGATTACAATGTACAAACTAAGTTAGAAGGTTACAAAGGAGGCTCTGAAGATAAACTAACCTTAAGGGGGGTAAAAAAGACACCCACTTTAAAAGATCATCCCTAAAACTGGCCTTAATCCTATGAGCTAGTAAGGAAATGTCATGTATAAAATTAGCCTTCCATCTGTTGAAACTAGGGCGCTCATTCTGGAAGACTCTAGCATTTCTAGTGGTCCAGATGTTCCAGCAAGGAGTGAAGACCACTTCAGTGAAGAAAGGTTGGTGAAAATCTCTTCTTGCTCCTATGGACATATCCCACATGGAGTCCCCCTGCCATTGGATTCGTAGATAATTCTAAACTATGGTGCTGAACATGCAAGTGAAGAATAAATGGTCCCTGTCTTCTTTAATCCTTGCATGGCATAGGACACACAAATTAGATTCTGAGACATTCCATTGTCTTCTCTCGAGCATATCCTGGGTATTCAACCTATCCATAATTATGCAAAAACTTTGATTTTCATGGTACAACAACTCTTCTAGATCCAATTGAGTAAAGTGTTGGAAGTGATTGGCTGATGAACATGCATGTAAAATTTCTTTGCAGAGTAACCTTTGCCATCTTCACTCCACAACCAGACATCATTCACTAATTGGTCCATGTGTAAGTTTTGGAGTAGGTGCTCTACAGTTTGTAATTCTTCAAAAGCTCTTTCAGATAGTGGCAGATGAAATAATCTGGTCATGTCATTAGCTTCAAAAGCAATAAATACCTCCTCAGTTGTGGAGAAAGTATCAATTGCAAAAGAGAATAATCTCTAAAACCTATGTGCTAAAGGCATCTTGGAGTTTCCCACCATCCATGCGTCTGACCAAAAGAGGAAAGTATCTCCTTTGTATGGCTGTATGTAAGTAACAGCGCTGAAACTATCCAGCCTCTTGCAAATATCCTTCCACCAAAAAGATCCACACAAAGCTGTACCTTGTGGCACTTTGTCATGATAATATGTATTCCATATCAGATTAACCCAAGGCACATCAGCCTTGTTGAAGAATTTATCAGCATGCTTGAGCAGCAAAGCATCATTCTGCATAGCCAGATTCAGGATTCCAAGCCCACCTTTTTTCTTGGGTCTGCATACCAAATCCCAGGCAGCAAGCTGGAGCTTGGTCCTAACCATTCCTTCTCCAAAGACACTGTCTTTTAATTCTCTCTAATTGCTTAAGAATACCTGGGGGTATGTCCAAGCTATAGAGGAAGAAAATTGGAACTGAAGACAGAGCAGAGTTTAGATATTGCAATCTACCACCCTGGGCCAAGAATGAAGAGCTAGCAGAGAGCCTCCTTTCCATATTATCCACTAAAGGCATTAAATCAACAATCCTTGGCTTGGTGGTACCAACAGGCAAGCCCAAATAAGTGAAGGGCAATGTACCTACTTTGCATCTACCAGAATCAGCCAGCCTCTGCAACTCATCTTGTTTCACATTAATTGGGAGCATAGCAGATTTATGGTAATTAATGTGAACTCCAGTAGATTGAGAAAACATGAGCAGCATGCCCTTTAATTCTAGTAGTGTGACTCCACAGCAGGCATGATAATAAGGGTGTCATCTGCATATTGCACAATTGGGAAGTCCTTGTCATGACAAGGAATAGGCAGCTCAATTTTGCCCTTCAAGAGCAAATCATTAACTAAAGTCTGCAAGAAATCTGCAGCAATGGCAAATAATAAAGGTGACATAGGATCACCCTGCCTCACACCCTTTTTACACATAAATTTCCTGCCACGGACTCCATTTAGCAGCATTGAGGAGGAGCCTGAGGAAAGCAGTTGTTTGACCGAAAGGATACATTTATCATAAAAACCCTTGTGCTTTAAGATTTGGAAAATGAACTCATGCTCAAAGGAATCAAAAGCTTTCTCAAAGTCAAGTTTAAGGATAACAATGGGCCTTTTTGACTGGTGACACGGATGTAGGTACTCCAAAGTCCAACCAACACAGTCCTAGATTGTTCTGGATTTAATGAACCCATACTGATTTTTATGAATGCACTTCATGATTTGCAACTGAAACCTGTTAGCAGTCATCTTAGACAGAAATTTCAAACCCATCCCAGTTAATGAAACTGGCCTGGAGTCTCCAACCAGGGAGCCCTTTTTAGGGACCAGTGTGATATATGTGGAATTCATATTTTCCAGCATAGCTGATCCAGCATGGAAAACATTTGCAAGTGTGTAAAAGTACTCACAGATGATGTGCCAACACTTCTTAAAAAACAATCCATTAAAGCCATCAGGGCCTGGTGCCTTTTCTATGGGCATCTCCTTAACAGTCCTATCCATCTCCTTAACAGTCCTATCCATCTCCTCCTTGGTAAAAGGCAAGGTAAGATCATCCAGACCGTCGACCCTGTGTAACAGAGAATGCAGGTCAAAAGCAAGATTGATTCCTTATGATTGGCCCATCCTAGCTTTGAAAGTTGACCAAAAACTCCCAGGAATTTGCTCATGATCAGTAGTGATAGTTCCATCCTCAAGCTTCAGGGAAGAAATAGAATTCCTTCTATATCTTTCAGTAGCCATAGCATGAAAGAATTTAGTATTTTCCTCTCCCACTTTGATGGTCCTAATAGTGGCCCTCTTCTTCCAGTATAGGAACTGAAATGTAGTAGCTATTCCAAATGCAGTTTCACAATCACCCTGAAATTAGCCTCAGGCCTGAAAAGCGGTCTCAATTCCTCAAGATTATCCAGGAGCAAAATCACTTGATTGCATTTGCCTATCAGAGTTTCGATCTTTGATAAACCAGTCTACCATCTCTTGAGAGCCTGCCTCAAAGATTTAAATTTATCCATGATGACTGCAGTTATATGGCCTTTCCTGGAGGGGACCTTCCAAGACTTCTCCACACATTCTAGAAAACCATCAAGTTCAACCCAATAGTTCTCAAAACGGAATAGATTGCTCTTGGGGATGGTTGTGTTGATAGTCACCACACATGGCACATGATCTGATGCAGTTTTGGCCAAAGGTAACACCTGTGTAAGGGGGTAACAAGAAATCCAATTGGCTGAGGTGAAGAACCAATCTAATTGCTCCAGAAGAGGGGTATCTTGCATGTTCGACCATGTATATGATCTTCCTTTAAGGGGTAACTCAAGGAGACCGAGATGGCCTATAATTTCATTGAAAATGAAAATATCATTAACATCTGCACCAGGGAGATTTCTATTTGAAGTGGACCTAATAAAATTAAATCTCCAAGCAGCAACCAGTTTTCATCAACAGGTATATGCAGGTTGTATAGCCAACTGACAAAAAGGTCCCTGGCTTCACCTTGACAGGGCCCATACACATTGACCAACGTCCACTTCTCATTATTGTGATTCGAAGTGAATGAAATGATCATGCCAAATTTGAGATCCAGTAACACTCCATTCAGGAAGGAGGAATTCCAAAGAACAATCAGACCACCTGAGGCTCCAATCGAGGGGCAATATGCGAAACGATCGAAACGTTTAGGGCAAAAATTTCGAATACTTCTATGATCAATGTGCTGCATTTTTGTTTCCTGAAGACAAACAACACAGGCCAAACTTTCATCAATTTTGTTCCTAACAGCTCTCTGACGCGTATCAGAATTAAGCCCTCGCACATTCCAGCAGAGGACTCGCCAACTTCTAGTAGAACGACTATCCATACCAACATAAATCAACGGCAGCAAAAGTGCAGTCACACAGCAACCAGCACCAATAAAGTTTCAAAGTCACCATTAGAGGACAACCAGAATAACATCAAACATAATAAAGTTTAAAGCAATAACTAGTTGGGGGGGCAACAGAGAAACCCCCCATAGAAAATCAAGGATGTTCATCCTAATCATCATGATTCTGCTTTGAGGACTCAGCCGGCTCTTCCATAAGAAGTTCCACCGTCAGATTTTCCAGAGCAATGCCCAAGCTCTGACCAACATTCTGAATCACTCTGATAGGTGTGGCAGGCGGGACCTCCTTAGTTTGTTGCTCGTCACCAGTTTGATCACTCTCCTTGGGTATTGCTTGCGGCTCCACCAGCGGCTTGGATCGAGGCTTCTACTTCTTGGGTATCGGCAGTGGCAGTTCATGCATAATTGGCTTGAATCCATCTCGCTTGACCGAGCTACGGGTGCACCTGCGAACCGAGGAGTCCACAATGGGCATGGCCTTCTTCCGAGGGACTCGCTTCCTGGCACACTAGGCAGAGAAAGAGAACTGATCGTCAGCAGTAATAGCTGTGTTGGCATGGTGAACCCCTGTATCACTAGCATCATTGAAAAGAGCTCTAGCGACCGGCCGTGGCCTGATCGTCATTGAGGGAGCAGAATTGATGTCAACCAGAAAGACCATTTTAGAAACCCAATTGATATCATCGAAGCCAATGGACGAGGAGCGCTTGCATAGCACCAAAGGCTCAGCAGGCATAAGGGGGAGTGTCCTAGGAATTGCCGGGCATTAAAAACTTCCATTGGTGTCTCGAACGTCCTTCTCCAAGCCATGACAGGGGGTAATGGTGGCCCATAAACCACCCTGACCATACCAATCATCAGGTTCACATGCTGAATAATAGGCTGCTGATAGGCAACAATAGCCAGGGGGATGAACTCTGGAGGTAGGTGCTGATCAACTTGTCATTTGGGTTAAGCTGCTGGTTCATGACTTGTCCAACAACCTGAACTGAACCAGAGGAACTTGGTTGGTCAATAACCATGGATTCTTGGTCCTGAGCTGGTTCCTCCGGTTGAACAGCTGGCTCCTCAGCATGCCAGCCCGATCCATTAACATCATTTTGGTCTTGCGGGTCTTCATGGTGTTCTGGCATTGGTGGCAGGGGGGCATCGTTCCATCCAAGAGCAGGGTAAGGAAGAAGGGCAAACATCAGATTTCAGGTACGAGGTGTCCCGGCAGCGGATGTTGATTTCCATTGAGGGGCATGGGGTCTTCATCTTGGGGCATCTGCTCTGCAAAATTTGCTCCAAGGATATAAACAGGTGTCGTCCAAGAAACCCTCGCCCCCCATGCAACATATTCAGAGAAAACGACACTGCGGGGCACTAGAGCATCTTCAGGGAAAGAGGTGAAAACCACAGATCGCACTAGATATGGGTCATCACTAACCCAATGGTGGAATTCTCCAAAGGTATTGACAGCAGCCCTCAAATCCTCCGTGTTATGCAAATCTAGTAGAACTCCAAGAAACATGAGGCATCCTTGACGAAAACCAACAGCCCCATGAAAACCCTCTCCTTCATTGTGCTTAATGAAACGAATGAAAGAATCATTCCCTAAGTCTTACGGAACCATCTGGATAGCAGCAAATCTCTCCCCGGCATCCCTCAGCTCAAAGAGACCCACACCCGCAATCGAAGGCTGTGTTGAGCAGACATGAAAACCCCTATGGTTTAAGAGCTCAAAGATTTGCTGTCGTACCTGTCCAATCTGATTGACTGGCGGCGCGGGCATAACCTCCGCCACCAAATATTGCTCATGTCGCCAGGCAATGGGAGCCGCCGGAGTGACATAGGTCCGAGGTAGGCAATGACGGTCGTCGTCGACGATTTGGTGACCAGTAGGGACATAACGCTACGGGTCGAGCTCGAAGTTGGCCATCGGAGGAGGATATGCTGGAGGTGGTGGCGTCAATGGCGGTGGCTCCGATGGAGGGCTTGGAGAGATTTAATGTGATGGGACGGGACAGGGCGGCACTGCAACTCGCGCGGTATCCTCGAGCCAAGTAGTAGTTCCCGAGCTTGGTTGCATGAGGCACCGCTGGATCCTGACTTGTTCCCCGCGCGGGGAGCAGCGCACTTCAGCGCTGCGGCTCACGACATCCTCCTGCGGCAGCCGTCGGAGCCTTACGGCTCCTCGTTCGTTCCCGGCTCTAGGAGTCACCGCAGGCGCTCCGGGCGCTCTCGGTGGCAGCGGTGGGTCGAGCATGCCATGCCTCGCCAGTCGTCGGTCGCCCAAGTGGTTGTGCTCGACTCCGACGAACCCACCCTGGATTTGTTCCCCTCTTTGGGGGACGAATTGTCCGATGAGTTAGAATTCGGAAGCAGCGGAGACGCTGCAGAAGTCTTGATGGCCAACACCACCAACAATGGGCCTCCCGGGTACTCGGGGGGTGGTCCTCATGGTCGCGACGGTGATCGCCACGCTGGTGACACAAGCGGCTACGTTCCCCGGCCTCTCAGTCGTGAGCGGCGGGAAGATAGGAGGAGGAGGGACTACGAAGTCCTCCTCACTCCGAATACTGGGACCACTCCAGAGGAATTAGCCCTGGAGGCAACGCGCTTGGCCACTTTGGCCGAGCGCGAACGACTCGAGCACCTCCAGCAGTCGCTCGACGAGCGCGCAGGACGAGATAGACCTAGTTCCAGCAATCTGATGCGTCCGCTGTTCCAGAGCAGCCGACCCCCCAAAGTCCCGGCGATGCGCGCGTCGATAGAGAACCTGGCTGCAGCCACCCGGATTGCTGAATCTATTCAGCCGTCTGGGTCGACAGCTGGCGAAGGCATTCGGCAGATCCAAGCTCTACTGAAGATTGCTCTGAAGCAGAATTCGGAAGTTTCGCAGTCGTCACTGTGGATTCATGGCCGGTCCGTGCAGGCAGACACGGTGCAGTCTGCTCACAGCCCGCACGCGTACGGGAAACGCATACGCTCTCCTCCTCCGCCGAGAGGTCCGTACGGGGGGTGTTGGCGAGATGAACGCGACGTCAGTCGGACCCCTCCTCCGAGAGGTGGTTTGTACGGCAAGCGGCCATTCGATGATGGCCGCCACTATGGAGAAGATCGCAATCGGACTCCCCCTCGACCCCGTGGCTACGAGGAAGCTGGTCGGTGGCCTCCGCTGCCAAACGCCAGGTCTACCATCACACAAAAGATGGTACATAGGAACTGAGTGATCAGAGACCGAGTGAGCGGTTGGGGAACAACGGGTCTCGCGTTCTTCTGTAGGTATATCTGAGAAGCCGAGATACCCCCCAATTACCGTTTAGCGACCGGGATCGGAAAGTTCAACGGCGAATCCAAGCCGGAGACCTGGCTCGGAGATTACCGAGTGGCTGTTCAGATTCGGGGTGGTGACCACTTCGTGGCCATGAAACACCTCCCCCTCATGCTGGAAGGATCTGCTCGGGCATGGTTGAACCAGTAACCTTCCAGTAGCATCTATTGCTGGGTGGATCTGGCCCGAATGTTCATCAAGACGTTTGAAGGCACGTACAAGTGTCCAGGTGGTCGGACTGAATTGCAGCACTGTGTCTAGAAAAACAATGAGAATCTCCGAGAGTATATTCAGCGATGGACAACGCTGCACAACACGGTAGAGAACGTCACTGAGCATCAGGCTGTTTATGCCTTTAAGGCTGGTACATCATACTGAGAGCTCGTCTTGAAGTTTGGCCGATCGGGAGATCTGTCTCTCCGCCGAGCCATGGAAATCGCCAACAAGTACGCCAACGGCGAAGAAGAAGACCGCCTCCGAAGCGGCAAAGGTCGAGCAAGCGACACCCAACAGTCGGTTGCGAACGCTGACAAAAAGCAGAAGCGGAAAGTTGATCCTCCAGGAAAGGCTGAAGTGGCAGCCATTCCTGGCCAAGGGAAGCCGAAGTCTAAGAAAAATAAGAAAAAAGACTGGGTTAACAAGAAGAAAACCGAGTATAACTCCGAGGTGATGGATCAGCCCTGCGCGATCCACATGAAGAAAGATGAAGAGGGCAACGTCATTTACCCGAAGCACACCACTCGGGAGTGCCGTTTGCTCAAACATGAGATGGGAAAAGAAAATTCTATAGAGAAAGGCGCCGACGAAGAAGAAGAGGGCAATCCGGAATACCCACACGTTGACAAGGTCCTAAACATGATCTTTGCAGACGTCGAGAGTAAGAGCCGATTGAAGGTCATCAATCAGGAGGTGAACATGGTAGCTCCGACTGCCATGAAGCACCTTAATTGGACGAAGACTCCTATCACTTTCGATCAGTCTGATCACCCTGCCCACATAGCCACCCCTGGGAGGCAGGCGCTGGTTGTCGATCCAACTGTGAATGGGGTCCGACTGCGCAAGGTCTTGATGAACGGTGGCAGTGGACTCAACATAATCTACGCGGATACACTCAGTGCAATGGGCATTCCGATGTCCCGACTGAGCAAGAGTAACATGCATTTCCATGGAGTCATTCCTGGGAAGAAGGCCGAGTCACTCGATCAGATCGCTCTGGATGATATATTCAGAGGAGAGAAGAACTTCCGGAAGGAATGCCTAACATTTGAAATGGTGGATTTTTGGAGTGCCTATCACGCCATCCTGGGTAGCCCGCCTACACGCGTTTCATGGCCCGACCATGTTACGTCTATCTTAAACTTAAGATGCCAGGACCGAATGGTGTGATCACGATAACCGGCGATCGGAAAATTGCCGAGGAGTGCCTCCAGCAGGGCTCCAAAATAGCCAATGAACAAGTTCTCGTAGCCAAACTTGATGGTTACAAGAAAGCGGTGGATGCTGCAAACTTACTCAAGTCTAAACGTCCTGCAACAGAATCAGCTTTTCACTCGGCCGACGACACCAAGCAGGTTCACATTCATCCCAACGATCCGAGTGCGGCTCCGACCAACATCTCGACATCGCTTGATGAAAAATAGGAAGCCGAGCTCATCCAGTTCCTCTGTGAGAACTGCGATATCTTCACATGGAAGCCATCTGACATGCCGGGGGTACCCAGGGGACTGGCTGAGCATCGACTCCGAGTGGATCCGAAGATCAAGCCAGTCAAAGAACACTTGCGTCGATCCTCCGTCGAGAAGTGCAAGGCGATTGGCAAAGAGATCACTCGGCTCCTAGCTACCGAATTCATTCGGGAAGTTTTCCATTCCGAGTGGCTGGCCAACCCAGTGTTGGTACGTAAGAAGGACAAGTCTCTCCGAATGTGTATCGATTTCAAACACCTCAATCGGGCATGCCCGAAAGATCACTTTCCCCTTCCCTGCATAGATCAGATAGTAGATTCCACCGCCAGATGCGAACGCCTGTCGTTCTTAGATGCGTACTCCGGGTACCATAAAAAATGAATGTATGGACCAGATGAAATAAAAACAGCTTTCATCACCCCATTCGGGTGTTTCTGCTACATCACTATGCCATTCGGTATGAAGAATGCTGGGGCAACATTTATGCGCATGATTTAGAAATGCTTGCAGGAACAAATCAGTCGGAACGTCGAAGCGTACATGGATGACATCGTGGTTAAGTCTTGTAAATCTTTCGACCTCCTAGCTGACCTCGCCGAGACCTTCGCAAACCTCCGACGCTACCAAATAAAACTCAATCCTGCAAAGTGCACATTCGGAGTCCCTTCGGGTAAGCTTCTCGGTTTCCTTGTTTTCGAACGAGGGATCGATGCTAATCCTGATAAAATTGGAGCAATCATCTGAATGAAGAAACCTGTCCGCTTGCACGATGTCCAGAAACTCACAGGATGCCTCGCTTCCCTGAGTAGATTCATCTCTCATCTCGGTGAGAAGGCCTTGCCTATTTACCGATTGATGAAGAAGTCTGGCATGTTCGAGTTGACCTCTGAAGTGCAAGAAGCATTCGACCAGCTCAAGGCTTTGCTTTCCACCAAGCCGGTGTTAGTTGCTCCGGGCAGCTGAGAGCCCTTGCTCTTGTACATCGCCGCTACTAGTCAAGTGGTCAGCATAGTCCTCACTGTGGAGCATGAAGAATCGGAAAAACCTTTCAACGTGCAAAGGCCTGTGTATTATATTTCGGAAGTCTTGACTCCCTCCAAGCAAAGATATCCGCATTACCAAAAGTTGGTTTATGGCATTTACCTCACAGTCAAGAAGGTAGCTCATTACTTTCAAGAGCATTCGGTCACAGTTATTAGCGACGCTCCTCTTTCGAAAATCCTAAATAACAGAGACGCCACTGGCTAAGTGGCAAAGTGGGCGATTGAACTCCTTCCGTTGGAGATCAATTTTGAAGCTAAGAAGGCAATCAAGTCGCAAGCCCTAGTTGATTTTCTGGCCGAATGGATAGAACAGGAACAGCCAGCACCGAGTATCCCTAAACACTGGACCATGTTCTTTGATGGCTCTAAGATGCTCCAAGGATCCGGAGCTGGAGTAGTTCTCGTTTTCCCCAGAGGAGACTGACTGAGCTACGTCCTACAGATTTATTTCGACTCATCCAATAATGAGCCGAGTACGAAGCACTCTTCTATGGACTCCGAATGGGAATCGCACTTGGCATTCAGCACTTGATGGTATTCGGCGACTCGGACCTTGTTGTCAACCAGGTGATGAAGGAATTGCACATAAGGAGTCCTGCCATGACTGTATATTGCAATGCAATCCGAAAACAAGAGAAGAACTTCAAAGATTTAGAGCTGCATCATATCCCCCGAGCGAAAAATCAGGCAGCTGATGACCTGCCTAAAATCGGCTCCACTCGGAAAGTCGTGCCGAAAGATGTATTCCTTGAACACCTTCATTCCGCTTTGGTCAAAGAAGATCCTTTTACCGAAGAGCCCGCACAAGCAATCGGTCCCTCAAATCCGACTGAAGTAGACATCCCAGCTGTAATAGATCTCGTCCAAGAGATGTTGGTGATCACTCCCGAGTGGACCCAACCGTATTTAGCGTACTTGCTCCGGCAAGAGCTCCCTGAAGATGAAGAGGAAGCCCAAAGGATCGTCCGACGATCCAAATCCTTTGAAGTGATGGGAGATCAGCTATACAAAAAAAAGCACTACTAGCGTGGCTCAGAGATGCATATCCCCAGAAGAAGGATTACATATCCTACATGACATTCTTTTGGGAACATGTGGTCATCATGCGTCCTCTCAGACGTTGGTCGCAAAGGCATTCCGTGCAGGTTTTTATTGGCCCTGAGCCAATGCAACAACGAAGGACATGGTAGATCTTTGTGTTCGATGCCAGTTCTACAAGAATCATACACATAAGCTAGCATCCGCCCTGAAGACTATTCCGCTCATCTGGCCTTTCGCTGTCTGGGGTCTTGACATGGTTGGACCTCTACGCACAGGGTCGAGTGGTTTTACCCATCTGCTGGTCGCTGTGGATAAGTTCACCAAGTGGGTCAAGGTGAAGCCCATCGAAAGTTTGGATCTACCGCTGTCAGTTTCATTCGGCAGATCATATTCAGATTCGGAGTCCCTCGTGACATCATCACAGATAATGGGAAGAATTTCGATTCGGATGAATTCCGTGAGTTTTGTTACTCTCAAGGTACTCGGGTCGAACGGACAAGCAGAATGAGCAAACGGAATGATTCTTCAAGGATTGAAACCCCGCTTGATGAGAGATCTGGAGATTGCTGCTGGTGCGTGGGTCAAGGAATTACCTTCTGTCTTCTGGGGCATTCGGACGACCCCGAATCGTTCCACAAAGCGCACTCCTTTCTTTATGGTATACGGATCCGAAGTTGTTTTACCGAGTGACATTCGCCACAACGCTCCCCGAGTGGAGCTCTATAACGAAGACGAAGCCGAAGTGGCATACCAGGACGGCCTTGACCTTTTGGAAGAGGAAATAGAGCAAGCCCTGATTAGGTCGACGCTTTACCAGCAAGACATGAGGCGTCTTTATGACAGATAAGTCAGAAGACGTGCTTTCCAGGAGGGTGACCTCGTTCTCCGACTGGATCAGTAGAAGCCGCACAAGCTAGCGCCTCCGTGACAGAGCCTCGAGCGTGGAACGCGGATCTTCTCTGAAAGTTCTACACCTAGTGGTAAGACACTCTACCATCCTTGTAATGCACTTCTGAGTGAACCCGATGAATAAAGTATCTACTTTCTCAGTTCTTTGTTGAAACTTTTTGGTACTCATTCGTTTTCGCCACCCCCAGTGGGTGTACGGATTTGCTTAGCTGCGATTCTGTATCGCCTAAGTTAGAAACTAATCCGAGTGAGGACTTCATCCACACTCAGGGACTTAGCTGCGATTCTGTATCGCCTAAGTTAGAAACTACTCCGAGTGAGGATTTCATCCACACTCGGGGACTTAGCTGCGATTCTGTATCGCCTAAGTTAAAAATCACTCCGAGCGAGGACTTCGTCCACACTCGGGGGCTTAGCTGCGATTCTGTATCGCCTAAGTTAAAAATTACTCCAAGTGATGACTTCATCCACACTCGGGGGCTTAGCTGCAGTTCTGTACCGCCTAAGTTAAAAATTACTCCGAGTGAAGACTTCGTCCACACTCGGGGGCTTAGCTGCGATTCTGTATCGCCTAAGTTAAAAACTACTCCGAGTGAGGACATCTTCCTCAGTCGGGGGCTTAGCCGCGATCCTGTATCGCCTAAGTTAGAAACTTGTCCGAGTGAGGACATCATCCACACTCGGGGACATAGCCGCGATTCTGTATCGCCTAAGTTAGAAACTACTCCGAGTGAGGACATCATCCACACTCGGGGGCTTAGCCGCGATTTTGTATCGCCTAAGTTAAAAACTACTCCGAGTGAGGACTTCATCCACGCTCAGGGACTTAGCCGCGATTCTATATCTCCTAGGTTAGAAACTAATCCGAGTGAGGACATCATCCACACTCGGGGGCTTAGCCGCGATTCTGTATTACCTAGGTTAAAAACTACTCCGAGTGAAGACATCATCCACACTCGGGGGCTTAGCCGCGATTCTATATCGCCTAAGTTAAAAACTACTCCGAGTGAGGACTTCATCCACACTCGGGGACTTAGCCGCGATTATGTATCTCCTAAGTTAAAAACTACTCTAGGTGAGGACTTCATCCACACTCGAGGACTTAGCTGCGATTCTGTATCGTCTAAGTTAAAAATCCGCATTTGGCAAGAATACAAACAAGCATCTAAAATGATCAAGTAAAGGCATTCAAATGTCATGAAGTTCAAAACAAAAGTGCAGATAACCGGAGCCGCAAAGTCACGGCAAAAGTATCGGTACAGGACCACTCGGCATTTCGAGGCAAATGTAATTTAAAGTTTTTTCCCGATGATCAGTCGGACGATGGTGGAGATGTTGCGTCAGTGAAGGTGTCCAAGTCGATAACGTCCGCAATCCGAGTGGCGGATGGCAAGAAAGTCTCCATGAAGTCGTCAATCTTGGCATTCTTTTTGTTGACGACCTTCAGTGACTTCAGTTTTTCCTCATCCACGCCTCTACAGTGCACACGAACAAGGGAAAGAGCGATGTCTGCCCCACCCCGCGCTGCGGATTTCTTCCATAACTGGACTCGGCATGGCACATCCTTCAGACGATTGAAAAGGACGTCCAAGTGACTCGGGAGCTCTTCCTCAGGGCCGGTCTCTTTGTCAATCTCCTTGGCGGCTTCACGCAAACGGTTGAGGAAATTGGCTGCCTCCATGGTGCGCTCGTCTAGGCGAAGCAACGCAAGTGCCGCACTGTCGCGGAGGAGTCCAGCACTCGGATCTAGTTCTCTCTCAATCTTGGAAGTTTCTTCTTCTTCATCCGTACACAGATCTAATAGACATTCAGGAGAAAAAAGTAAGAGGGAGAGCAAGATAAGTTGGAAAGGTTTGAAGTTTGATCGGGCCGAGTGTGTACCTTTGAGCCTCTTGTTCATTTCACCTCAGTAGTCCTCCACAAGCTTCTCAAGCTCAGCCTTCTTGGTTGTGATGCCCTTCAGCTTCGCTTCGGCTTCAACAGCCTCCAGGGTGCTCCTCTTGGCGATATCCTCCAATGTCTTCTTCACCTCCTCCCACTTCTCGAATGCCTTCAGTTTGTCCTCCGCCTCCTTAGCTTTCCGACTGGCTTCCTTCTGGGCAAGTGCTAGATCATTCTCCTTCTTCTCCAAGGCTGTCTTCATGGTCTCTATAGAAATGGAAACCCACAGTCTCTTAGCAAGTTGGAGATTTTCACTACGTACATCTGGCGGAGTACTTTCAGTCGGACAGGGAAGAAGATCAAACTCAAAGTAGTCGGTCGAAATCTGATTACCTCCGAGTGTCAGTTTCTCCTGCTCCAAACGTGCACACTTGGTCTTCTCAGCTACGAGGTTGCGACGCAGCTCCTGCAGCTCCTCCTCAAGAGTTTTATAGCGAGATCCGATCTCGCACTGTCGGATTTTGGGCTCCGCAAAACCCTTAAGATTCGAACACAGGGGCGTGTGCGAAGATCCCCCACGGCTTCGTCCAACCTAGCTCGCTACTCGATGAACGCAACAACGAACTCACACGATGACGAGGAAGAAGATGAACATGACAGTTTACCCAGGTTCGGGCCGCTGCGAGGCGTAATACCCTACTCCTGCTTTGGTGGATTGCCTCTCGAGGAGGTGGGGTGGACGAACTAGTACAGTGTTTTAGAGCCTCATGAGGGCTCCCTTTGAGGTGTTCATGGCCCTCTGTAGCTTAGTGGTGGATGAGTGGTGGAATGGATTCCCGGGGTCCTCTTCTACGGTGCAGCCTACCCTCTCTATATAGCGGTGGCTCGGGTCCTCTTCCCTTATCGCAAGGGCGGGAAGGGATCCCACAACGGCCAATTTTGAAGGGGGACAGGAGTACATGTCCTCCCTGCCCAAAGGCGGTCTTCGCCTGCAAAGTAACTGTCGATGGCGCAGAGGTGGGCTCGGCGATGACATCCGTCCTGCGGGGCAGGCGGCTGTGGTCTTGTTGCACCGGAATGGAAACCTTTGGGGGATGCTTTAGGAACCCGCGTACGTCCTTGCTCCCTTTGCACCAAACGGGAAACTGCGCCGTCTGGCGGGCTGGCGCCCGCCTGTCCTTCCTTGCGTCACCTTTGACTCCTGAGGCCGGGCTTTGTATTGAGATCTCCGCTGCTCCGGAGGGGGCCTGAGGAGGCCCGTCCCTTGCCGGTCTTGATGCTTCTCCTCCTCACGAGCCTCGGGCCCTCGCGAGGGCCTTGTCCTGAGTGGGGCCACGCCCGACAGCGTTTGGTTGATGAAGTGGGCCATGCCCTGGGCCGCAGGCAGGCAGGTCTGGGTACCCCCGTTCCCAGAACGCCGACAGTAGCCCCCGGGCCCAAGGCGCGCTGGAGCCGGCCTCTGAGTGAAGCCTTGAGGGCGGCCCGAAGCGCTGCGGGCCCCATAGGCCTGCGGGCCAGGACTTGTGTGCGTTGTGCGGCTGATGTCGGGCGCCCTTCGTCCCTTCAGCCACCGCTCGCATTGTCAAGAGCCTGACTTCTAGCGCTGGGCCATTATTGCTTTCCCTTCTAGCGCGCCCGCTCTTGCTTTCCAGGTCTCCCACTCTAGCAGGCGCCTCTCCAGATCCAGCGCCGCTCCGTCCTCCTCCTTGCTGCTCCGGCCCCGCGAGCTTCACGATGGCTCCCGCCGGCAAGCAGAAGCCAGAGGCGCAGAACTCTGCCTCCGCTCCCAACTCGCCGGCGCTCTTGGGGTCTACCATCGCCAGGGACGAGGACCTCCTCCCGGTGCTCCCATGGACGGCGGATGGGTCCAACGAGCAGGGGCGGACCTTGATTTGGGGCGGCTCCTCGGCGGAGCGGCCCTCGTCCAAGGCGGTCTACCCCTTCTTCCTCCATAGCATCTTTGCCGGGATGGGTTCGCGGAGCCCCTGGCGTCTCTAGAGAGCGGGTTCGCGGTGCTCGCTTCAAAGCTCGTCGAGGCGCTGGAGGGCGCCATCGTCAAGGTGGAGAGGGTCTTGGAGAGTGAGTGCCGCGACCTCTTTTCTGAGGCCGCGACGTTTCGCGAGCCGGGGTTTGACTTCGATTCCGTGATCCGCCCGGTCGCCCCTAAGGTCCGCGTCAGCGCTGCAGCAGCTGTGAAGGGCGCCGTGGAGACGCTGGTGAAGAGGTTCACCCGCGTCACGGTTTCTCCGCCTCCGGATGCTGCTGGGGTTGGCGGCGAAGAAGACGACGCCAGCGATGTCGACGACGAGTCCCCCGAGGGCGGGAGCAATGGTGGCGGCGGTTCCTCCTGTTTCCTTTCTCTTGCTCCTTTCCTGCAATGCACATCGTGCCTCATGGAGGCGTTAAACTCGTTTGTGTTCACGAAAACTTTTAATGCTTGTAATAACTGTTGGACCGTGTGATTGCTTTCTGCGCCTTGTTTCCTTCTTGCTTGCTATGATGCTCTGCGTCGGCAGGGCTCGGCCCGCGCATACGTCAGCCGCCGTTGGGCCGACCGGATCACCGAGGACGGTCCAAGGGGTGAGGGGCTACGGGTCCAGTGAGGCTCCTGAGTCGCGATGCTCAGGAGTCCCCCTTGACGTGCGAGCAGCCCTCATGAAGGGAACACGGTGGAGATTGGATTAACTTTGAGATTTTCGAACACCTTTAGCGCTCTGCGTCGGCAGGGCCCGGCCCGCGCATACCTCAACCGCCGTTGGGCCGACCGGAAACCAAGGACGGTCCAAGGGGTGAGGGGCTACGGGTCTAGTTAGGCTCCTGAGTCGCGATGCTCAGGAGTCCCCCTTGACGTACGAGCGGCTCCCATACATTTCCTCGCCAGCTTTTCTAGAGATGGGCGCGTGAAGACCAGGTTGGCAGACCTGGGAAGGTGGCGCGTACCAGGCTTGGCAGGGTAGTAGCCCCGTGCAGCCCTGGGGAACGCAGCGAGAGAGGGGCCACTGGGGACCCTCCTGAGGTTGGATGCAGCCGCTGGGGCGCCCTCAGTTGTTTATCCCCCCAGACCGGGCGTGGGGCTTCCACATTGCATGGGCATAGCCATTGGTGGACCGTGTTGACCGCCAGCACGGAGCTGTGGCTTCCACATTGCGTGGGCATAGTCATTGGTGGACCGTGTTGACCGCCAGCACGGAGCTGTGGCTGCCACATTGCGTGGGCATAGTCCTTGGTGGACCGTGTTGACTTCTCCGCCAGCGCTGGGCTGTGGCTGCCACATTGCGTGGGAAGGGACCCGTCCGCGTCCTCGGGGGGCCCCGGGCGTGTACAGCCCATAGGGTTCGTGCGCGTGGCTGGCACGGCAGAACTGGGAGGTGTATCTGGGAGCTCGCGAGGGCGCTTTGGCCTCGCGAGGTCCCTACCTCAAAGGCGGTTTGCGCCTGAGTCTTCTTGTAGATGGGGCCGTCCGAAGCCCTGCTGACTTCTTCTTCTTCACGAGTGAGGCAGGATGGGAGTCCTTTTGGCACTCTACGTCTGCAGGTCCCGGTCCCACACATTTTCCTACCGCCGTAGTGTACGACCGGAAACCAAGGACGCAACTACGGGGTGAGGCCCCGACACCCTTGATGACGACCGGATCACCAAGGACGACATCAAGGGGCGAGTGGCTTTATGACCAGTAAGGCTCCTGAGGAGCCTCCTTTGACGCTCAAGTGGCTCTACGTCGGCAGGTCCCAGTCCCGCACATTTCCCTACCGCCATAGTGTACGACCGGAAACCAAGGACGTAACTACGAGGCGAGGCCCCGACACCCTTGATGCCGACCGGAAACCAAGGACGACACCAAGGGGCGAGTGGCTATATGACCGGTAAGGCTCCTGAGGCGCGATGCTCAGGAGCCCCATTTGACGCTCGAGCGACCCCCATTCTACCCCGTCGGCTGCTGCCTCAGGAGGCCGTGGAGCCTCCCGAGACTCCATGCTGAGGCGCCGCGCTGTGGCCGGAGCCCCTGAGCGGGGGTCGACCGCCCAAAGATGCAAGTCCCCGACGTGACAGGGCTTAGCATCCCAGTTTCGTGGTGCCCCAGGAAGGGCCGCGGCGCACAGCCCCTTGCGAAACCCCAACTCAATGAGGGTGGTGCGGCGGCATTCACGCCGGCAAGGAGCCATGCAAGCAAGGTAGAACGTTAGGAAACAGACTAGATGCATGAGAAACTATTGAAATATGCATAAACGAGGCGACTGCAGGGGTGTGCCCTGATCACCTGAGGATAATACGGCCCGGTGGGCGCCCTCAAACGGGGTAAACCAAAAAATTACCTAGCAACAGCCAACAAAAAGTCACCCGGCGGCCATGCCGCTAAAGAGCCGAAGCTGCCATCGTAGCCTGATCTCACACCTCCACGAGCGCGACCCTCATGGGTCCGTTGTCCCCCGGGGCTCGGGACCTTCGCTTGGTCCGAGCATCTCCTCCAACTCCTCGCCGCGCCTCGCCAGGCAAGGCATGAGCATGGCTCGGTAAAGGCGCTGGAACGTGATGCCTGCATTCGCCAGTCCGAAGGGCATGCAGACGTAGGCGTTCGGGTAGACCCATCCATGATCGGCGCACGCTGGCCAGAAGGGGCCCTGGGACGCGGCCCTATTGATCGTGAGCGGGTTGACGCAGATGCGCGGCTGGTCGGCCGTGCCGATGACGACGGCTGCGATTGCTGGTGCTGGGCAGTCCCCGCCTCGCATGGCCTGCGCTTCTCGAAGCTCCTCGATCGCTCTGATGACGGACTCTTGCGAGCTTGGTGCCACGCGCCGAGCTCCCAGCTCGATCTGACGCGCGTCAGGACGCGCCTTCAGGTTGTGCTCGAGCGCCGCTCTCGTCTCACTGGCCAAGCCGGGGACTCTCCGGATGGGAGCCCCCGAGCCCGACCCAAGAGGGGCGCCGAGCGCGCTTTCCTATGCGATAGGGGGTGGGGCCCCGTCCTTGGGCGCAGAGCTCAAGGTTCCGGGCGTCCCACGGGAAGGAGCTGCTTCTTCTTCTTGCGTGGGTCCTCGCGAGGCAGGGCATCCTCCTCGTGGTCCGAGCGCTCGGCCGCCGCGGTGCGGTAGGCACGCTCGAGGGAGCAGACAGCATCCTTCTCATTGCAAGCAACGGTGATGACGCCGCCACTCCCTGGCATCTTGAGAACATTGTAGCCGTGGTGAGTCGCCGCCATGAACTTGGCGAGGGACGGGTACCCAAGGATGGCGTTGTACGGGAGGTGGATGTGCGCGACGTCGAAGACGATGATCTCGGTGTGGTAGTTCTCGCGTCCGCCGAAGGTGACAGGCAGGCGCACTTGCCCGATGGGGACGGTGGACCCATCGGTGACCCCCGAGAAGGGCTTGGTCGGCATGAGCTGCTCGTACGGTACCTGGAGCGTCTCGAAGGTCTCGATGGAGAGGATGTTGAGCCCCGCTCCACTGTCGATGAGGGTCTTGGTGACGAGGACGTTGCTGATCGCATGGGGAGCCTGCCGGCCATGGCTGAGCACCTGAGCTGATCCCTCGAGTCGAAGGTGATGGCAGTCTGGGACCACTTGAGGGGGCGCATTGCTTCGGGCTTCGGGAGAGCCGCATTCACCTCCCGTGTGAACTTCTTGAAGGCACAGTTTGACGCTGGGGCCTGGGCGCCGCCCAGGATACACGCCACCGCCGTGACCTCCTGGAAGCCCCCAGCCCCATCGTCCTGCCTGTCTTCCTCTTTCCTTCTGGGTGGTGGAGGCAGCGGAGGTAGACCGGCTTCATGAGGGCGGGCCTCGCGAGGCTGGCCGCGTCGTGACCCCTCCGGAGGGTCGTCACGCCAGCGGTCCTCACGAGGCTGATCGCGCCAGCGGTCGTCCCGAGCCTGATCGCGCCAGCGGTCCTCCTGAGGCTGATCGCGCCATCCTTGACGCGGGTCCCGGTTGTCCCAGCGGCCCGCACCACGGCCTCCGCCGCGTCTGAAGCCCCGGTCAGCGCGCCCAGGGCGCCTGCCGAAGTGCTCGGCACAGACCAGTCTGAGTTCCTCGCAGTCGGCGGTGTCGTGGTTGTTGGTGCCATGGAAGATGCAGGTCAGTTTTCCCCCGGGGGGTGTTCCTCTCCCCGGCTGCGCTTTGCCTCGGGCTCAGCTGCAAGCACCGCCGGGGCCTTGCGCTTTGCCTCCTTGGCCTTGGTCTTCTTTTCTTCTGGCTCTACCGCCGGAGGCCCGTGGAGAGACAGGCGGCCCTCCTCGGCCTTGGCACACTTGTTTGCCAGGTTGAACATCTCCAAGGCAGAGCACAGTTCGTCATTCATGGCGAGCTCTTCCTTCATCTTGAGGTCCGTGACGCCGTCGGTGAACGCTGAGATGATGGCCTCGTCTGACGCCCTTGGGATCTTGAGGCGCGTAGTCGTGAAGCGTTGTATGAACTTGTGCAGGGTCTCCCCATCCTGCTGCTTGATACGCCGCAAGTCGTTCACGGTGGGCGCGCGGCCGCGGGTGCCTTGAAAGTTAGCGATGAAGCGCTTGCGCAGGCCATCCCAGGAGGTGATGCATGCCTCCGGGAGGTTAAGGAGCCAGGAGAGCGCGCCGCCCTTGAGCGCCATGGGGAACCAGCACACCATGACCTTGTCGTCTCCTACAGCCGCCCGGATGCTCAGGGAGTAGAGTTGTAGGAACTCGGATGGATCTGGTGTGCCATCGTAGCGCGGGGGTAGGTCAGGCTTGAACTTGCAGGGCCACGCGGTTGGGTAGAGCTCCGGGGCGATGGCGAGGCACCCCACCGGTTCGACGGGTGCTGCATGCGTGGGAGGGACCTGGTCTTGACGCTCCCGCGGGGCCACCTCGAGTGGTGCCCGGTCGCGGTGTCGGGTCGGCAGCGCGGGGAGCGCGCGCGCGTCGACCCGCGGTCGGGGAACCACCTGGCAGCTTACTTCATCTCCCGCCCTCGCCCGTGGTTCGCGAGGCCGGTCACGGGGGCGGGCTTCCCGCCTGGGCTCGGGGTCGGCGTCGCGTTGCGGAGGAGGTGGCGGCGCGTCCGGGGCCACGTCGTCCGCCAGGGATGGTTGGGGTCGAAGCGAGTAGGAGAGCGCTGAAGCATCGCCGGCGGCACTGACGAGCTCTGCGATGCGCCGAAGCCAGTCGTCGTAGTGGCCGGGGGTAGGGCGGTAGCGGAGCAGCTCGTTAGCCATGGCGAGCGTGCCCTGGCCGCGCACCGGCCCTGGCCGAACGTGGGAAGATGACCCGGAAGCGGCGACGATCGATGGAGTGGCGGTCTGGCCGTCGCGCCGCGCGGTGACCGGCTGGGATGAGGCCTGCAGCTCTTGGGCGTCAGGGCCTGTGGCGGCGTTTGCCGCTGGCGAGGGTGACCTGCGTGCGCCGGCGCGGCCCACAGGTGCCGTCTGAGCGATGCGGGTGGCTCGGCGCTTAGCGCGGGCTCGGCGAGCGTCAGACATCGGAGCGGCGAGGTGGGAGAGGATCTTGGCCTGAGGAAGGCTCCGACACGCCCCCTACCTGGCGCGCCAAATGTCAGATTTCGGGCTCCGCAAAACCCTTAAGATTCGAACACAGGGGCGTGTGCGAAGATCCCCCACGGCTTCGTCCAACCTAGCTCGCTACTCGATGAACGCATCAACGAACTCGCACGATGACGAGGAAGAAGATGAACACGACAGTTTACCCAGGTTCGGGCCGCTGTGAAGCGTAATACCATACTCCTGCTTTGGTGGATTGCCTCTCGAGGAGGTGGGGTGGACGAACTAGTACAGTGTTTTAGAGCCTCATGAGGGCTCCCTTTGAGGTGTTCATGGCCCTCTGTGGCTTAGTGGTGGATGAGTGGTGGAATGGATTCCCGGGGTCCTCTTCTACGGTGCAGCCTACCCTCTATATATAGCGGTGGCTCGGGTCCTCTTCCCTTATCGCAAGGGCGGGAAGGGATCCCACAACGGCCAATTTTGAAGGGGGACAGGAATAGATGTCCTCCTTGCCCAAAGGCGGTCTTCGCCTGCAAAGTAACTGTCGACGGCGCAGAGGTGGGCTCGGCGATGACATCCGTCCTGCGGGGCAGGCGGCTGTGGTCTTGTTGCACCGGAATGGAAACCTTTGGGGGATGCTTTGGGAACCCGCGTACGTCCTTGCTCCCTTTGCACCAAAGGGGAAACTGCGCCGTCTGGCGTGCTGGTGCCCGCCTGTCCTTCCTTGCGTCACCTTTGACTCCTGAGGCCGGGCTTCGTATTGAGATCTTCGCCGTTCCGGACGGGGCCTGAGGAGGCCCGTCCCTTGCCTGTCTTGATGCTGCTCCTCCTCACGAGCCTAGGGCCCTCGCGAGGGCCTTGTCCTGAGTGGGGCCACGCCCGACAGCGTTTAGTTGATGAAGTGGGCCATGCCCTGGGCCGCAGGCAGGCAGGTCTGGGTACCCCCGTTCCCAGAACGCTGACACGCACCTCCCTACATACGACGACAACAATATCAAAGAGTATCAGAGATGACAATCGTATTCAATGTAGAGGAACAACGGCATTCGGATTTTGAGACTGTCGCCGACTGCTTCAGTCGACGGCAGCCTCGGGGACTACACCCACTGGGTGCGATCAGCGCGCCCCCACTGGAGAACTACCCGTTCTACACCCCGACGGTCAACGTCAAGAGGCTCTGGTCCATGGACTATCACCGCATCCTCTTCAACAAGTATCTCATCATTCGGATCCTACTACCTCAACATTCGGATTTTGAGACTGTCGCCGACTGCTTCAGTCGACAGCAGCCTCGGGGACTACACCCAGTGGGTTCGCTCAGCGCGCCCCCAGTGGAGAACTACTGGTTCTATACCCCGACGGTTAATGTCGAGAGGCTCTGGTCCATGGACCATCACCGTATCCTCTTCGACAAGTATCTCATCATTTGAATCCTACTAGCTCAACATTCGGATTTTGAGACAGCCACCGAGTGCTTCAGTGGACGGAAGCCTCAGGGACAACACCCAGTGGGTGCGCTCAGCGCGCTCCCACTAGAGAACTACTGGTTCTACACCCCGACGGTCGACGTCGAGAGGCTCTGGTCCATGGACCATCATCGCATCCTGTAACGCCCAAGATGCGATCCTATCCTCATTTTGGCTCGAGGGCCTCGACAGGGATAGAATCGCATCTCGTCATTTCACAAGAATGGATATCATTACAAGTACATATAAAGAAGAGATGAGTATATGGAATTGGCTTACACTCGCCACAAGCTAGATCAAGATCACATCAATACAACAACATATACAATCATCATATAGAAGAGCAGGGTCCGTCTACGGACGAAAACTAATGATAAAAATGACACCCATCCTTGCAATCCCAGGCTGCCGCCTGGAACCCATCCTATGATTGATGAAGAAGAAGAAGAACTCCAAATCAAACAAGCATCACGCTCACGTCAAAGCATCGCATTACCTGTACCTGAAACTGTTGTTGTAGTAATTTGTGAGCCACAGGGACTCATCAATCTCATTTCCAAGGGTATCAAGATAATTAAAGCTTAATGGGTGAGGTAAGGTTAAGTGGTGAGGCTGCAGCAAGCACTAAGCATTTTATTTGAATGGCTAAGTTACGAGTACAAGAATAAAGGGGGATGATCGTCGCATAAACGGACGTGAACTAGTAATGATCTCTAAGAGATCCTGAACACCTACTTACGAACAAACATAACCCCACCGTGTTCTCTCTCGGTTCAGAAATCACGAGAAGAGACAGTCACGGTTACGCACACGGTTGGTGTATTTTATTTGAGTTTACTTCAAGTTTGCTATGACCGGGTGTTAAATAAAGTTTCCAAGTTGCCATGTAATAGCAGGCACGGCTTTCCGAAAGATTTAACCCTGCAGGGGTGCTCCAACTCATCCATCATAAACTAACCACATGTTGCGTTGGAATTCCTCAACCCGGAATCACCCATAGTATTTGCGGAATCCCGATGGAAAATCTCAACTTCGAGATAGCCTGAAATGTCGTCGAAATCCCACGCACAAGACGTTCGAGAAAGGTAAAACAAATTGTAACACCCCAAAAATCGGGTTATCGATTTTTGTGCTGTTATTCCTTCCTAGCTTTTCTCTCCCAAATTTTTCCTCTGGAATCTGGTAAGTAACCAGGTGAATCCAGACAATCCCCAACCTCTCAGTGCCTTTCCCATGTTCTTGTGCCAGCCAAGCTCTTTTCCGTAAACCCCGAATCTCATTCAAACCCTAGTTCCAAAATATTGGAACTGGAAATTCTGCCTTTGTGATTACAAAGGAGCCATCATTTTCCTTGCCCTGTTAATCCTCCCAAAATTTCCAGAGATCCATATTCTCTCATAAACCCTAGATGTGCAAAAATATTGCTAAGTCATATGCAATATTTCTCATCTAGAATTAATTCCTTTTTCTGCCTTTCTGAGGAATTAAATCCAGGAAAATATCTATCCATCTCCAGAGGTCATGAAAACTTGTGGAGATATTCTTTGTGATCATATTGAGCTCTCATAAAAATATTGGCCATAATTAAATAGGGGAAATTGTATTTTCCTATTTAAAGCCAATATCTCAATTTGGGGCCTTTCCAAAGCCATTTTGGTAGTTAGGAAAAATCCCAAATAATTTGTGGAGCTTCTCATATCCATATCTTCTCCATTTCCACCAAAATATCAAGTTCCACAATTCAAAATTTGAGCACAACACCCGTTTGCAAATTCTGTCCAGATTTTTTGTTTGCAAAGGAAGTGCTTGATTCCTTGATCTCCTTGGGCTGAAATTTTGCAGGGTGATTCATTATGAGAAATTATCCTTGGACACCAAAAAGCAGCCCATGCCATCTAGCCAATCTTCCTCAGCAAATTTGCCAAGTTTCTGTCCAGATCAAAGCACTGTGAAGAAAGTACTATTTCTACTTATAAAAATGGTATGAAACTTTTACAGTGCATTCATATGCCTAAATGATTCGTCTCCACCAAATTTGAGCCATTTTCATCTAGCCAATTCCTCAGAACCATCTGGTTTCTATTTCTATCCAGTCTGGCACTTTTCAAAGGAGGTACTATCTAGATTGGTCCAGGGGAGCTGAAAGTTTGCCAAGTTGGTCACCTTAGTAGATGATTAATCCCTGTCCAAGGTCATGCCAAAAGGAGCACTGTGATGGCCACTGCATAGCACAAACACATGGCTGCCAGCTGGTGTTTGACTTAGGAGCAATCACACCAGAGCCCCAGTATCGTGTTTGAGGGGTCAAGTCGAACCAGAGAAGCTCGGAGAAGACCCCAGACATGGTTTGGCGTCGAGCAAGGCGTGGCAAAACAGCGCCATGTGTGCCAGAGCCTTCGGAAGCCCTCCCTGGCACGCCATGGCTTGTCCAGGAGCGTCGGGGAGCTCCCCACCGCACTCGCGCACCCTCTGGAGTCCTCTACCCCTCGTCTCCTAGCTCCTAGCCGGCCCCGATGCCCTGTTGCAACGCGGCTACGGCGCCGCCGTCTTGGAGCTTCGGCCGCCATCGCGAAGGACCTTCCCTGAGCCTATTTAAGCGTGCCCCGAGCCCCTTTCCTCACCATCGAGCCTAGCCCCCACCCAATCGAGCCCCGGGAGCCCTTCCTTCATCGCCAACACCGAGCGCCGTCGGTATTGCTTCGGCCTCCAGCCGATGTGGCGCAAGGGAGCTTCCCCCGCTGCTCATGCCATATCCAGAGGCCTTCCTAGATCCGCCGCATCGTTTTCCCCATAGCAGTTTGGCTGGAGGAGCTCCGCCGACGCAACGCCATGAGGCTACCGGCCGCCGCGGCCCTGCCTTGGTGGCGGCGAGGGGAGCCGTCCCAGGTGACCCCGTGGCCACCCCCGGATGCGGCGCTATGCGCTGGCCCCGGTGAGCCCAGCGGCGAGCCCTCCCGCGTCGCCAGGCGCCGGCGGCACCGGCCACCGAGGCCCCCTCTGCCTCTGGGCACGAAGAAGACGACGGCCAGGGAGGAGAGAGAGAGGAGCCACGTGGGTCCCGCGTGTTAGCCAGTCAGCGTTGACCAGTCCGCCCGCTGACTGGGATTAGTGGAAACGCAGTTTGCCAAAAGGCGCTTTCCTAATTCGAAAGCGTATTATGCTTCGGGCATAGGTAGAAGTGTGCTTTCCCTGAACTGAAGGCATATTTCTGCAAATACGTTTTCAGCCTAGCCGCCGGCCGAACTGCTTAATTAGTGGACGTTCACTGGTTTAGGCCAAAAATGAATATGCTTTTATTTATTTTCTGCCTAAACAACGAACGGCCGTAACTTCGTGACCGTAGCTCCGATCGAGGTAAAACCAACGCCCACGTCTTCGTCTCGTTGAGCCCGTTCCGAAGACATTATTTTCATAATGTGTTCACACTGTGAAAATGACCATTTTGCCCTTGCCCTTCGTTCAACCCCTCCGAGAGGGAAACCCTTCCGGCAAATCTTTCCGGAGTGTTATCGCTCTTCTTCCCGGCGTATTCATCGACCCCCAGGCAAGCCAACCTCTTACCATGAGCTCTGGACTTGCGTGATGACTCTGCTTGCACCCTGTGTTTTTATCTGTAGCACCTGTTAGTCTGCATTTGCATACACCTATGGTGACATCGGTATAGATACTAGCATTACTCTTCATTTGATGCCGTGTCTTATTTCCATATTGCCATGCTAATAATAATAATATTGTTAATAATATTGACATGTTAGTACTATGGTTGATCCCATGCCGTGACTATCAGTATTATGATCTTGCCATACTATTGTTAAGTGATTGTTGTCAATTATAAATGTCGATGCAATGGTACGATGATGGATATGTTGAGTTGGAGTAATAAAGTGAGCATAGTGGTTGATCTCGAGTCACCTGTCCGGGCTTATCCGTGCAACCACATTTGCCGGTATGGGACAGTCTTGATTTGGTCTGATCGCGTGCTCTTTCACCGGTACCTCCAAAGAGGGAGGGTTATGCACGCGTGCTACCCTGATCAGGTAGGCGGTGATAACCCTGTGAGCCCAATTGATTGTTTATCCCGGGAGTCCCCGTTTGGGACAGTTTAGTTTGGCCACGACGGTGGCAGGTGTCATGAGGACACAGGGGCCACCCAGGGCAGGACTCCGGAGGAGGATGAATGCCGGTGGTACGATGGAAGAGTCACAGGTCAGACGGGTTTCGTTGGAGCAACGCTGGTCCACCCAAGTGGGATCACGAGGCTAGGTGCTTCATGGTGTGGGTAAAGTGCGCAACCTCTGTAAAGTGTAAAAATCTATTCGAATAGCCGCGTCCACGGTATTGGACAGCCCGTCCAGACCTCATTAGGTGGCCAACCATAACAATGATGATAAAGATGGAAGAACTCATCATGAGTAGACATCAGATGATGTCAGGAATATGATATGTTAGCCAAGGGATGGCTATATGATGAGTGGTCGGATGACCACATGATTTGGATTGGATTTGAGTCAGTTCAGGTTGGATCATGAGTATGTCGAGGGTTGCGGGACAACCCAGAAGAGAGTAAGTTGATCCTCGGTATCAGTATGCTCTTGAAGTACCTAGTGTGATCATTGCTATGCTATGTTATGCAGATTATAGGTCTGATCCATGCTATGCTATGCTGGATATGTGTTTTACTGTAATTCCATGAAATGTTTACAATTAATTCATGCATAGCATAGGGCTTGCTTTGTCATCTGCTTGTTTGGATGCTATGTATTTGGTTGTCTTGCGAGTACATTCAAAGTACTCACCTGGCCTTGCACGTGGCCAGTTGCAGGAGAAGATCCGTCGTGCTAGATCGTAACCAAGCCAGTCCTGTGGGTTATGGAGCCTAGTCAGAGACGTCATTGCCGCTGAACCAAGACCTCTGCTGCCATTTACTTAGCCTTGGAGCTATGTAATATTGTTGTAAACAAGTGGTAGGTAGCGAGACAAGCGATAGAAACGAGACAACTAGCATGGCATTGATAGTATTGGTATCAAGGGAAATGATCATCTTGCCTGAGATCCCGCTTGGAAGAAGAACGAATCTGTGAAGCAGGCGATCCGTGAAGTAGACGAACGGAACGTAGTCGAACGAATCCTCACACTCTAAACGCTTTCGGAACTCTATCGAGAAGAAGAAATCTGGAACAAACAATCAACACACGATACACCACGACATATGCATGACATGATGAACTTCAAATATGATGCATGTTATGCATGACATGGCAAGCACAACAATCAACTTCTACACATTAAGTGAAGCTCAATATGCAACGAGTTGCATATTGACAAAACTCCACATTCGAATATTTAGTTCACTCTCGTTTAGGTACACGACAATATTAAATGTTGTTAAACATGGCAAGAGGTGAAGCATAAGTAAACTACACATCTAAGCAAGTTTAAATGAGGCCGGAAACAACATATAGCATTTCCGAAACGACCCCATATGTTAATTTCGAAATTGGTCAAGATCTGAACTAATCATGTTTTATATTTATTTAAACAGGATAATAAAGTATACCATGCAAATATACACGTCATTCTAGTCGATTTACATATATGGAACATCTCAAACGGAGCTACGATCTAAAAGATATGACCTTCACAAGATGAACATGACATGAATGCAAAATGCATGAAAACGACAACCACAAACATTTCAAATCATGAATGCAGCAAGATATTATGATACTACATGAAAATCTAAGGAAGTTTCATATATGGCATGAACAAAACGGAGCTACGGTTCAACCACAATCACCAATACAAGTTTTAGTTCAAATCTGTCCAAAACAGCAACAAAATAACACAGATTCCAGACTAAGAAATATTTCCGCATCTCAATCAGCAACATTGATTAAGCTTGTTCTCATGATGAAATCTATAGCTAAACACAAGATTCATGGCATGGCAAACCTATCAATAACAAGTAGACATGTCATACTACAACACACTCCAAAGAGACAACTTAAAGGAGGCATGGGTTGCTCATTACGAGCACCGCAAAATGGAACTTATCGTTAACAGATTTCAGTTTTAATGAGATAGCCACTTGAGAGCAAGAAATAAATATGATGATGATGTTTTACATGGCAAGCAATGGCATGGCATCAAAGTAGACATCACATAGGACAACGCTAATGAAGACACCACATGTGTAGGGGCTACGGTCCAATTGCAATCATCCACACAACATTGAATAAAATAACAGATTTTTCAACTACGACGGGATGCACTTTTGCAACACAGATCTGCACCTCTAGATGATTCCTATAATTCATGAAAATGGCACCAACATGAAGAGCACGAAACGTAGATACTTTTTCATATATTACACTTTGTCATCGGATGCATGGTTTACAAGATATCATCAACACAAAATGCAATCATGGGTTAAAAAACGTGCATAGTAGGGACTTAGTGGAAAAATCACCTTGGGGAAATCGGGACGGGGAGATCCAGCGGGACGGAGGGGTCCGGCCGTTTGGATGTGGGGTCGGGGCGGTTCGGGGATGAGCCCGTACGGGACGAGGCCGTCTCGGCGGTTGGTGCAGGGGAGGCCGAGGCTACCGGCGGGATGGCGACGGCACGGGTGGTCGCCGGAGGCGACACAACGGCGAGGAGGCGGCGGATCCGGGGGTGCTTGCCCTGCATCTGGCGGCGGCGCACCTCGGCGGGGCCGGCGGCGAGCGCCAGTGCGCTGGGCGCTGCGGCCGGCAAGGAGGCACGGGGACGGAGCAATGACGGTGGCTGGCGGCGTCCGCGGCGGCGAGGGGGCGTCCGACGGTGGGGTTCCGGCGAGCGCGGGCGGCGGCGAGGGGACGCTCCCTGACGGCGCGGCGCTAGGGCATCGGGCGCAGGAGGCACGGGCCCCTGCGGGCTGCAGCGGGGGCCGGCTCGGGCCCTGGCGGGCCCTGCGGCAGTTGGGAGCAGGTGGGAAGCGCGCGAGCGACAGCTGGCGGGGGGGGGGGGAGAGGACACGTGGCGGCCTCTGGGTTGGCCCGGGAGGCGGCTACGGCGGCGGTGTGGCTGGTTGGCGGCGACAAGTGGCGGCGCTAGGGTGGGCAGGCACGGAAAACGAGGCTGGAGGAGGGAGGAAGGCCATCTTTGAACGGTTGGGGTGTCTATATATAGCAAATGGGGCTAGGGTTTGGGTGTCGGGGTGTTTTTGGAGCCGTTCGATCCGATCGGATGGCTCCGGTCGAGGGTGTGGTGTTGGTGGGCTAGGTGGGCTGTGGAGAGGGTTGTGGGCTTAGGAGAGAGGAAAATGTGTGGGCCGACGACAGAGTTTTAAAACACCGAAACGTCCGGCGATTTATCCGATGACGATGATACTACAGTTGACCGTTCGGGTATCAAACGACCTCTGATTGCGGCGATATTTGGCAGGCGGTCTACTTACCACATAATAACACCGCATGCCAACTTTCGACCCAATCCGAGAATATTTTTTGCGCACTTTAAAAACGATATAACATGATGCCGCGGGCACATGCGAGTGTGGTTGGTCTCGAAACGGTCGACGACACGAATGGAGAGAACCGTCGACTACGAACGGATGCAAGGTTTTCAAAAACGAGTGATGATGCTATGCAGATGATGCGAATGATGCGATGATGAATGCGACAACCAGACGAATCACATGACGAGAATGGAAATAAAATGAGAATCTTCTGGAGCGTCGGTCCCGGGCTGTTACACATCCTCTTCGACAAGATTCTGAAAACATCTCCAACGCAAATATTATGTCTAAAGAAGGTACTTACGAGAGTACTTACTCGGATAGTCTCCTCCAAAGCCTCACCGGCATCGCGGGCCTCCTTCAGCTTGTCATTCATCAACTTCAGCTGGATCAGTGCCTCCTTGCTCGCTCCCACCTGGTCCTCCGGGACGCGTTGTAGACCTATGATGCTGGTCACAAGGGGAGTTGGACGAGGAGTTCCGAGTGCTAATCTTGCCCTTGATGAGATTCCTCGGGCCTGGGGCAGCTCCTGGACAGGTGAGACATCTTGCATCACGACGTCCGCGTCAACAGCAGGATTCGGCAGGTCAACTTGTTCGTCTACGTCAATCAGGATCACCTCGCGCGGCTCTGTAAACGGGCGACAGTCAGTCGGAAATGAGCCAAGAGGAGGGACTAAGGACCTAGAATTCACAAATAGACAAAGCCGAGTGATACCTTTTGAAGTTGCAGCATCAGTTTCAGCCTTGTCCTTATCTAGCGAGGCAGATGAAGTGTCGGCCCTACATCAAAGTCACTCGGATTGTTTATCATAATCGGTTAATCACTTGAAACATCAATCGACATGAAGATACTTACGTGGATTCCACTGGCACGTTCATCTTGGTCTTGGGCAGCGCCGCCTTCCCGGGTTTGCTGGTAATGATCTTCGCTTGCTTCGCAGTCTTCTCTGGAGATGCGACGGGATCGCTACGCTCACGCTTTGAAGTCCGAGTGGGAGGGATGCTCGCGGAAGGCTTGGCAGCACCCGGACCACCCGTACGGCCTCCACGGACTCCAGGGTCCTGGCGGGCCTTTGAACAGGCCTCGGGAAGCACCTCTTCTGAAGGGGAAGATTCCGCCTTGTCGCCCGGTTCAGACTCCTTATCGTCCTCTTCGCCGTCGCTTTCATCTTCAGACTCTTCTTCGCCGTCCGAGTCACCACGGCGTTCGTTGTCACTGGCCACGTCTGCAGTCGTGTTGGCGCCAGCGGGTATCAAGCTCACCATGTTCGTGTAACCCTGTTGAAACGAAGGTTGCGATGATCAAAATTCGTCAGAGAAAAATCACATCACTCGGAATTAATGGCAGTCAGAGTTTACCTCACTCGGCAGGTGGTCGGCCGAATATGGCGACACGAGCCTTGACCCCCTGGGGTTGTCCTGAGCTGGAGTTATGGCCTTCAGTTTGTTCGCCACTGCTTCGGCGCTGAGCTCTTCCGGGTGCATGCGAGTGACATCACTCGGACCCGAGTACTGCCACATGGGGTGGGCTCTGGCCTGAAGTGGCTGGTTCCTTCTCTGGAAAAAGACCTCCAGCAAATCTAGCCCGTTGACACCCTGGTTCACCAGATCTACCAGTGCGATCATGAGCAAATCTATGTCGACCTTCTCCTCCTTGGACACGGTCAGCTTTGGAAGTCGCCGAATGCGTTCCGTGGAATATGGAGGAAGGCCCGACTGACCCTCACCGATTGAGACATCGTTACAGTAGAACTATGCGGATTGCCAACCCTTGACTGTATCGGGAAAGTTCAGTGTGGGAAAGCTACCTTTGCCCCTCAACTGGATTCCCAAACCCCCGCACAATTGAGCTACATTCGTTTTCTCTTCTAGAGAGCGGGTTTCTTCACCGTCATCACTCGGCAAGTGAACAACTGTTTGAAAAAGCAACAATGCAGGTGATAGCCAAGGAAGTTCTCACATAGGGAGACGAAGGCAGCTAAGTACGTAATGGAGTTGGGAGGGAGATGATGCAGTTGAGCCCCAAAGAAATCCAAGAAAGCCCGGAAGAAAGGATGAGGCGGGAGCAAAAACCCTCGATCGATATGAGTGGTAAGGAGTACCCGTTCACCTCCGTGCGGCGCAGGCTCGACTTCTCCCTTCTCTGGCAGCCTACAGCTCCCCGGGGCGAGGAGACCTTGGCTCTCATACTCCTTCAACCGACTGGCGGTGACTCGGGGCGAAAACCAATCACCCTGGACGAAGCCAGCCGAGCCGCCCGCGCTCGAGGAGGAGTCACACGAAGTCCTCTTCGCTCTCTCGGCCTTGGCGGTGGTGTTCTTCGACATCTCCGGCGAGAGCTGGTGGTGAATCGGCGGTCCGGCTGCACTCGTGGAACCCTCGATGGAGAAACAGTGGAGATCAGGAGGGGAATGATAGGATGTTTTCTCCTTACCTCCCCTCGGTTCTCTTTTTATACCCCAGCTCGGCTGATTTCCATTCGTTGGATTTGGAATGGCCGCGCAATCAACGGGCGAGCGCAGGTCCGCCAAATCTTCCCGACAGAGTAGTGGGGACGCATGGCGAAATTGGCGGCATGGAAATCGAGGCGCCGCGGCCACCTTCCCCATGCCTCTGACACAACCGTCACAATCACACGCGCGCGCTTCCCCATGATTTCGAAATCGCCGGAGACTTCGCGACGTCGCGTTTCGAGTGGACTCCGTGTTCGCCCGTGCGTTCCGACGTACCACAATTTACCAAGTGACTTATGACTGGACAAACTTCCACCGAGTGGATAAAGTCTCATCAGACACTCGGATAGATCTCCAAACACTTCTGAAACCTCCGAATGAAGATCGGAAGAGAGTTTTAACTATGACACCAGGCATAAGGATCATCTCTCCCGAGAGCTGATCTATATTGAACCGAATGGACCAAGCAGTCCGAGCCGTGCGGGCCACTCGGAAGACATTAAACCTTGAATCGATTGCGGATCAAACACCAAGTGGGAAATGACCCGATCAATTTCAAAACGTCCCCGAGACGGTTCTAGCATCACGGCATGCAGGCCACTCGTTCCCGTGAGACTCAACCAATTCGGGGGCTACTGACGAGGTCACCTACCCTAGGTAGGGTCACATACCTCTATACTAGGACACTCCTGGGGTCCTACAAGTTCATGGAAGTCCTTGGTTCACCTCGACTCTCAGATGAGTGCACAAGCTGCACTCGGCTCCTAGAAAGTCACTCGGATGTTATTGACCACTCGACGCCTTTCGTAACACTCGGATAGAAAGGAGCAGGACCGTCATGGGAGGGGCAACATTCGAGGGACTTAATACGCCTTAAGTGTTGCAAAGACCACGTTCCTTGTAATGGTTGTAGTTAACTTTGCAGTTTCTAGTAACCCCTACAGTTACTAGCATTAATGACCCTAGTGATGGCGCTCGGTTGGTGGAGGCGCACTCTATATAAGCCGCCCTCCGATGCCAGAGCAAGGGTTACGAACTCCCTGTAATCAGATACCCATACAAGGAAAACACACAGCCCCAGGGCTCGAGACATACGACTGTTACCACTTCCGAGTGGGGTCCAAACTCGTAAATTCCGAGTTTGACACTTATTCCGTAGCTAGGCTTCCCCTTACTCATTCGTACCCCCCGTACTATTGTCAGGATTACTCCCGCGATAGTTGGCACCCACCGTGGGGCGGAGGTTCTAGCGAATTCCGGTGTAAGTGGATTCAAGCCTTTTTTTCATTCACCATGTTTGCACTCGGTGGTGAGATTCTCTTCGGCACCTTGCGTTTCATCGCCGACGGTTCTACTTGGTTGCACGAGGCACCGCTGGATCCTGACTCATTCCCCACGCGGGGAGCAGCGCACTTCAGCGCTACGGCTCATGGCGTACTCCTGCGTCAGCCGTCGGAGCGTATGGGCGCAAGCATCGCACCCCCCTTAACTTGTCAGAACCGGAGAAGGACTAGTTTTTGGACAAGATATCCTTCGCGAAGCAGAAGAGCAAGTTCAACTTGTCAGAAAGCGTCTGGAGACCACCAAATCAAGACAGAAGAGCTACGCCGACTACCACCGCCGAGTAGTGAGTTTCAACAACGGAGATCATGTCTATCTCCGAGTCACGCCTCTCAAAGGAACCAAGCATTTCCACGTCAAAGGAAAGCTTGCGCCAAGATATATCAGCCCTTTAAAGATCACCGCAAAAGGAGGAGAAGTTGCCTACCAGGTAGAGCTACCTTCCGAGCAATCTGATGTGCATAATGTTTCCATGTGTCACAACTCCGGAAGTGTCTCCAAGTTCCTAACAACCCCGACCTCTACAAGGACATCGATCATCAAGCCATCGACCTTCAGCCAAACCTCACTTATCGTGAGAGGCCAGTTTGCATCTTGGATGAAGCCGAGTGTTGCACTCGAGGCCGCACCATCAAGTACTTCAAGGTCCAGTGGAGCAACCACACTGAAGCAGAAGCAACCAAGGAATGTGAGGGCTACCTTAGATCCAAATTCGCTTATCTTTTTAGCACCTAGATTAGGAATCTCGGGGATGAGATTCTTGCTCTGTCGGGACCCCGACTCATAAGTCAAATTCACCGAATGCACGTGTACAGTGATCCAAGAGATCAATGTTCACGAAACACACAGAGGATGAATAACAAGAGTCTAACATCCATTATATAACATATTACACAAATTATTACCATTATGGTCAAGTCTGACATAGACAGGTCCATGAAGGCCTAACATCAAAAACAAGTGATACGAGGCAAGCCCGTGAGTGTCGATCTTTTCGCACTCGGAGTGGAAAAAGGGTAATATCAAGAGGGAACACAAGAACACTCAAGAATGATGTCGTTGTTTTCTCACAACATATGCCATGGCGTGGCTTATCGAACGTGGTTGGGGCCGAAAGGACGTCGATGGGCTCCGGAGACCGGATTGGGAACAAGTGATGCGGGACGCACGATGTACCCAGGTTCGGGGCCCTCTACGGGAGGTAACACCCCTAGTCCTGCTTGCCTGGTTGATGAGTATGGAGGTTTACAGGGTTGCTCCTTGAGCTGTTTGCTAGGGGAGGAAGAAGGAGCTTCCTAGCTCTCCTTGCCTCTCTGTGAGTGTGTGAGTGTGTGGTGGGGGAACTGAGAGCCGACCCCTTGTATGGGGAGACACCGGGGGGTTTTATATGCCAGCCCCCGGCTTACAATATGCATGTATAATGCGGGTGGGACCCGGCTGGCGGCCTCTCTAGCCAGACAGGGGGCCCACCGGCTAGGAAGTCTTGTCGTACGCGGGGGCCGTCGGTTGCAGGGTCCCATCGGAAGTGGGGGCCCGCCGGCTGGCTGTCGCCATTGGTGCGTGCTTATCATGCCGCGACATGGGCCGCACTGTGCGGCGTCGCCTGGTTGCAGTCGGTCGAGGTCAGTTGTACGGCCAACTCCACTATAGCCATGCGTGGCCAGGTCATGGAGTGGTCGGAGGCATGACGCCACTATGCCGCCTCGCCCGGACGCAGTCGGCCTGGGTCAGCAATATGGCCGGCTCCACTGTAGCCACGCGTGCCCTGGTCAGCGGTACCTGGGGCAATGTTGTCACGTCCTCCTGATGCGTCGCCATCCGGTCGTACCGACCGATGGGAAAGGCACTGACCCGCCGGCCAGCGGGTCACCTTGGAGCCGGACCGCGGAGGTCCTTGCCCCGTGCCGGCCCGTAGCGGGTAGTCGGCCACGGGGAGCCGACCCTCTAGGGGCGTTGTTCGCCCATAATGTTTTCAAAATGGTTGCATCCTGCTTGAGCCTACCCCGGGGATATCCCTCGATAGTAGTCCTCGAAGCTGGGGAGAGGCCCGCCGGCTCGAAACGGCGGCCCTCGACGGCAGCGGGGTTCGCGGGTCGGTGTTTGCTTGGAGCGCCTCAACTTCACCGACACGCTGGTCGGGAACACCATGCGTCGCCCGTCGTGGGATGGGGCCCGCCAGGTCGCGTGGGTGACAAGACCGGACTATGGGGCGGGACCCGCCCGGCCTCAACCTCAGCCCGCACACGAGGATCCTATGCAGCCTGAGCACTCGGTTGGGTTTCCCACGTGCAGTAACGCCGCCATGCATGGGACGGAGGTAGTGGGGATCATGCGCAACAGATCCGCTCCCTCACTACCCCGCGCAGGGTTTCAATGGAGGGGAAGGGGCACTGTGCGGCTCATTCGCTCCCCACGCCCCCGCCCCTTGCCTTCTCCGCTGCTCTCCCTGCCCAGAGAAAGAGCGAGAGAGCCCGAGAGTCGTGAGCACGCCCTTGCACACTGCCTGCGACCTTTGCCGCCCCGCTAGGTGGCCTCTTCTCCCGCACCGGCCATCCCGCCGCCGAGCCTGAGCCCGCGGCCAACCAACGATGGGTAGCAAGGGTGCTTGGGGCGGAAGCGACGTTGACGAGGGCTACATCGAGCACCTTTGCTATCCCCGGAAGCAACCATCGACGGGGATCGTGGAAGCGCGCCTTGCAGGCGCGAAGTGAGTCCTGGCCCCTCGAGCTGGCGAAGAGGTGGTCTACGCCGAGCACTTCGCCCGCGGATTCGGGCTGCCGGCGAGCACCTTCTTTCGCTAGTTCCTAACCCACTTCAGGTTGCAGCCACACTATCTTGGCACCAATGCCATTCTCAAGTTGGCTGCCTTCGTCGCCCTGTGTGAGGGGTACCTCGGGATACTGCTGCGTCTGGACCTGTGGCGGAGGCTCTTCTACCTCAAGCAGCAGACACTTGAGGAAGAGAGGACGGGGGAGAGGAGCATGACCGCCTGCGGGGCGTCCCTCATCTACCACCGGAAAGGAGCCGGCTTCCCCAAACTCACGCTGCAGGATTCGGTGAAGAACTGGCAGAAGGGGTTCTTTTACGTCAAGAACGCGACGGCAGAGCTAGACTTCATAAACTTGGCGCCCATCGTCAACCGGCCGCTTCGCGAACAACTAAACTGGGGGACAAACCCGCGGCAGTCAGTCGCAATCGTGAACCAGATCTGCAACTGGCTCACCGAGCTGACCATCTCGGAGGAGCTCAAGGCCGTCGACCTCATCATCACCATGGTGGACCACTGGGTGCAGCCGCTACAGAGCCGCTCGCACCTCATCTGTCAGATGGGCGGGCGGCACGACCCGTGCCGGCTCTCCATGAAGAAGCTTAAGCCGATCGTCGTTGCGAGGCGGGTGAATCTGGTCATCAAGGATAAGCTGTCGGAGGAAGGGTGGCAATGGGGCAAGACCCCTTACATCCGGGTGAAGCCGGCTCTTATGGTAAGCGGCATCCTCCTCCGTGGCTCTTTATTTCTTTTGCCCTTGACTAACCACCCGCCCGCCCCGGCTACAGTTGTTTCCCCTCCTGCAGGCATACGGGGAGCCTGCGGACGACGTGGTGGAATTGGACGCCGAGGAGGTAGAGGACGTCGACGACGTGGAGCCAGAGGAGGCGGCCCGGGCCAGCGGATAGGGAGCCGGCGGGTCGGAGGCTGGTGAAGCCGAGTCAGTTGGTGAATTCCCTGCAACGTATTCTTTGCATGACTGGCCAGACGACGACAATGTTGAACTTGGAGGGGAGCGCGATGCAGCGAATCCGGGGGACCGAGAGGACCCGGAGGACAATGCCACCATGCTGAGGAAGCGGCTCCGCGGAGCCGGCCCGAATCCGGAGCAAGGTGAGCCGGACGCGGACGAACGCGTGGACTGGAAGTGGCCGGCGAGCTCTTGCCCGGCCGCCAAGCGCACGGCCAGTGGGCAGCCGGGCGGCAGCGGGAAGAAACCGCGGGTTGCCCCTACTGGCCGTGCCAGGCGGGCGGTGCCCACGAGCGTCGGGTAAGTGGCCTCTAGTCCCTTATTTGATTTGATTTGCCTCAGTTTTCTTGCCTTTCTCGGCTTATTTTTTCTCATCATCTCTGTGCACGTGGCGCAGGGATGCGTGTGCCTTGGGGAAGGCGACCGCGACGGACGTACCCGCGGGTGGAGGCGTGACGGTGCCGGAAGAGAGGGCAAGGGCCGCGGAGAAGGAGCTTGCTGGGTGGCGCGACTCGGAGGCGGCCGAGCAGGCGCTGTCGGCGGAGGAGCGTCGCTGGTGGGAAGACGCCTCCAAGGAGAAGGCGCTCGTGGCGGCATGAGCCGCCACAGAGGCCACTGGCTGGACGTCGTCGGGAGACGGGCGAGCGCCCCCGCCGTCGCGTCTGGAAAGGAGATCCAAGGAAGTGCACGACCCCTCCCGGCGAGCGGAGGCGGACGCTAGGGCCGAGGAGGTGGAGCACGCAGCTGCAAGCGTGGAGGCGGCCGCTAACGACCCAGCATCGGGGGCCGAGGATACGCCGCTGGAGCCGAAGGCTTCTGAGGCTGGAGGAGGCGACGCCGACGGAAGGGTTGACAAGGGAGCCGCCGTAGGTGGCGCCGACGGAGCGGTCGACAAGGGAGCCGCCGTAGGCGGCGCGGGAGACGGCGGCGTGCCGGAAATTGAAGATGCTGCTCCGAAGGGGCCTCCTACGACCGACTCGACGGTTGAGCCCGCCGGTCCCAGCGCTGCAACAACCGGGAGCGTAGCGCGGACCGGGGATCTTCCCCTTGTGGTGACGACGTGGAGCCCGGTCGCGGCTGGCACCAGCATCGGCGCCAGAACCCAGCCGCAGAAGACCTGGGCGGTGGCCAGCGACGCCACCAGCAGTCGTACCCCCAACCTCCTCGAGGCCGCGGTGAATGTTGTCCGTGCCGAGTTCACCAGCTGCCAGGAAAAACCATAGCAGGCCGCCCAGGACTCCCAGGACCGGCTAATCCACCTTGAGCAGTCCATCGTTGTAAGTGTTCGCTCTTTGTTTTTCATTTTTCTTTGCCTCTTTGCTTGAGGTTTTCCAGTGTGGGTGCGCCAGCGCACCCACTGGGTGTAGCCCCCGAGACTCGGGCCGACTGTGAGGCAGTCGGGTCGAGTCTAACTGCTTCACCTTTTATCTCTATTCATCTGCAGGTTCTCCATGGCCGATGGGTGATTGCATACAACGTACTGCTGGGCCGGTACCGAGACGCCGAGAGCTGGCTGGCCAGCAAGGAGGCAGCCCTACGGCAGGCGCGAGGTATGTGTGTCTTTTATTTTCCAGTGGGGGGCGCGCTAGCGCACCCACTAGGTGTAGCCCCCGGGATTCGGGTCTACTGCGTCGCAGGTGGGTCGAATCCCTTCGTTCTTGCTGTTTTAGTCATAGCTTTTTTATGAATATTCCTTTGTATTTGCGAAGCCTCTGCTGGCAAGTCGGATGACGCCCGGCGCCAGCTGGCGCGAGCCGGCCACCAGCACGACCTTCTGTACGCGGATAGCGGCCGGCTCCGCGAGGAGGCGAGCCGACTATGGGCGGAGAAAAGCGGGCTGGAGGCGAGCCACCGCGAGGCATTGAAAGCCAAGGATGAGCTGTTGGAGAGGGCAGTTGAGGAGGCACGCTGGGCGAAGGAGGAGTACGATCGCCGTGCCTGCGATTGGTCGATGAGGGGGCAGAAGATGCAGGAGGAGGCACAGGCGGCCGACTAGCTTCTTGCCCATAAGCTCTTCTTGCCTGGTCCTTTCTTGTGCCGCTTCGAGGCTTGGTTTCCTGCTCGTCTTATTTGCGTCTTTCTTCTCCCCTCCCCCAGGGATCTTTCCTAAGACGCAGGAGGTCACAGAGGTGGCTGTGGAGGCCCGCCGGGAGGAGGAGCGCGCGCAGGGCGTGCATATCGGGATGCTCGCCGTCTGGATGGTGGCTGAGGTGGGTATTGCCGCCAAAGTTCGTCTGAACATGGTGCTACAGGCCATGGAGTGTCTCCAGAAAGCCGGCCTGGGACTGGTTTGGGCCCTTTGGCCGGCTGCGGTGCAGCCCCGCACCGTGAGCCGGCTGGCACCATGGCTGGAGACTGGACGGGCGTGGGTTGACGCCTGGAGGGTGTCAGCCGCATGAGCCGGCACGGGGATGGCGCTCCGCATCGTGAAGTCCTGGCATCCGGACCTAGACCTGGGGCTTCTAGCCACCCAGCGTGCCGGAACAGATGCAGAGCTAGCTGCAATTGCCAACTCGCTGGCCACACAGGCCAGCGACCTTGCGTCTTTTGCTCTGTGGGACAAGTATGTCCCGGAGCGGGCCGCATACGGCACGGTGATCCCGAAGGACCAGTACGCGCTGGCCTTTGATGATCCGGGGCAGCACCGGCACCGGCTCCAGCACCGATGCGTACGTCGACGCCAGGGCGGAGGAGGATACGGGTGCCACGGCTGACGCGGGCTGCTCTCGGACCATGTATGGCCCCTCCAGTAGCTAGGGCTCCTTGCTTTCCTGTCTTGTTAGGTTAGTTTGTAGTTCCACCCACTTGGGATGTAAATTCATGTAATGAACTTGTGGCCATGGGCCTTTATCTTTCCTTGTGTACAAATGCATGCTTTTGTTTTGCCAAAAAAATTGCGCTTCCCATCGTTCGTTGCTTTTCCCCCCGGTTCCCTTCTTTCTCAGGCCTCCCCCCTGCGGTTTCGGCCCCGCCAGCCGGACAGCCGGGAGTCGGTCTGTGGCTGGGACGGGGCGTCTTCTTTAGGGGAGGCGGCGTGGTACTTGGGGCCGTAGGACTTAAGCTAGGCCAAATGCGACAAAGGCCGGCTAGCGACTGCTTATGAACCGGCGAGCCCGAGCCGGTTGTTCCTTTGCAGGAGTTATTCGTGTGGTGGTAGCTTCCGCCCCCGGGCACTCGCCAGCCGGACTGCCAGGAGCCGGTTTGTAGCTGGGCAGAGAGGGGGGATTTGCTTGCCCCATGTTCCTTGGAAGGAAGGAGCCTGGGCTAGCCGGCGAGCCCTCTGGCCCGGGTGAGTCGGACCCGGGTGCTCGTGCGGAGAGAGAGAATGCTAAGAAAGAGGTGATAAAAAGGTGGAGCCCGAGTGACAACTTGGGGGCACCTATTGCATTCATTGAGACCAAAAGATGGGGAATACATACATACATTGGTTCCTTAGCAGTAAAATGGACGGAGGAGCGTCACGTTCCACGAGCGCTCCGTCTACTCGCCGGAGGCGTCCCTCTTGCGCTTCTGTGACTTTTGCGCGTCTGTTAGGTAGTACGTGTTGTTGTGCAGTGCCTTGCTGAGGATGAACGGGCCCTCCCATGGGGAAGAAAACTTGTGCTGGCCAGCGGTTTGCTGGACCCGCCGAAGCACCAAATCGCCCCCGCGCAGAGCGAGGGGCCGGATCCTCTTGCTGTGGTAGTGACATAGCTTCTGCTGATAGATAGCTGACCGGCTCAGAGCCAATTCGCGTGCTTCCTTGAGTAAGTGGACGCCATATTCTCTTGCCTCCTTTGCGTCCGCCTCCGTGTACAGGGTGACACGAGGTGAGTCAAATTTGACATCCATGGGAATGACCGCCTCGGACCCGTACACGAGGAAGAACGGGGTGAAGCCGGTTGATCGATTGGGCATGGTCAGGAGGCTCCACAGGATCGCAGGTAGCTCATCGATCAAGCAGCCGGCTGACCGCACCAGCGGCTCGATGAGTCAGGGTTTGATGCCAGCCAGGATGAGGCCCTTTGCCCTCTCCGCCTGGCCATTTGACTGTGGGTGGGCCACCGAAGCGAGGTCGAGCCAGATGCCTTCTGCGCCGCAGAAGCGTGCCAACGCGCCCTTGGTGAAGTTGGTGCCGTTGTTGGTGATGATGCCGTGGGGAACGCCGTAGTGGACGGTGATGTCTTTGATCAACCGAACGGCCGTCGAGCAGTCCAGCTTCTTGATGGGCCTGGCCTCAACTTGGTGGGCATGACACATCACCACTTGGGCATGACACGTCTCCACTTGGTGAATTTGTCGACGGCTACCAAGAGATGTGTCATGCCGCCTTGTGCCGTTTTAAAGGGCCCCACCATGTCAAGTGCCCAGACGGCAAAGGGCCACGAGATGGGGATGGTCTGGAGGGCCGCAGCCGGTAGGTGGCTCTGGCTTCTGAAGTGCTGGCATCCCTCGCACTTGTCGACCAGGTCCTTGGCGTCTTCCAAGGTCGTGGGCCAGTAGAAGCCATGTCGAAAAGCCTTGGCCACCAGGGTCCTCGAGGCGGCATGGTGACCACACTCTCCTTGATGGATGTCTTTAAGGATCTCATATCGTTTGTTCGCCTCCACACAGCGCAAAAAACACCGGTTGCGCTGTGCCGGACCAGCTCGTGGTTCATGATGGCCTAAGCGGGAGCCCGACGCTGTATCTGCCGAGCCGTGGTTTCGTCAGGCGGGACCTTGCCACGAGTAAGGAACGCGAGGATGGGCTGAGCCCAGGTGAGCGCAAACACCGGAGACGGAGCCGGCTCGAGATGGGAGTCGGAGGTCGCCGGAGCTGGGCCAGCTGCTCCTGGAGCCGGATCTGAAGCTCCCAGGGCCAAGCCAACAGTCCCTGAGGCCGTGACGGCCGAGGGTGAACTTTCTGCTGTCAATACGGTCGCTTTCCCGGAGCCGGCGTTGCCCGGAGCCGGGCCGACGATCCGCGAGGTGGGGTCGGGGCCGGTCGGCGAAGCTGTTGGGGCGAGCGGAGCCCCCGAGCCTGAGGCGACAGCGGTGGAGTCGGCCGACATGAAGATCGACCCTGATTCGGGGGAGGGCTTGATTGATGGCTTGAGCAGCCGCTCAAGGGAGACGCCGGCCGGAATGGCTTGCCGGGTGGAGCCGATCTTGGCTAGCGTGTACACCACCTCGTTATCCGATTGGGGGACGTGGTGAAACTCACAGCCCTCGAAGGAGCCAGTGAGCTGTTGGACGATGAAGAGGTAGCTCGCCATGTTGGCGTCCCTGGCGTCCCACTCTCCGGAGACGTGCTGCACTATGAGGTCTGAGTCACCAAAGCAAAGGATGCGCCGGATGCCGATCTCTTTGGCGAGCCGAAGTCCATGGACGAGCGCCTCATACTTGGCCACATTGTTGGAGGCGGTGAAGTGGATCTGGAGGGCATATTTGAGCTCGTCCCCATTTGGGGAGGACAGGACGATGCCGGCTCCCAAGCTGGTGCGCATCTTCGAGCCGTCGAAGTGCATGCGCCAGTGCATGGAGTCGGGAGGAGGCGGCAAGAACTGGGTCTCCGCCCAGTTGACCAGGAAATCGGCCACCTTCTGCGACTTGATGGCCGTGCGCGGCTCGTACCGGATGTCATCATTTGCAAGGGCGATGGCCCATTTGGCAATCCGGCCAGTTGCATCCCGGCTGCCCATGATCTCTGAAAGCGGGGTCGTGCTCACCATGGTGATTGTGTGCTCCTGGAAGTACTGCTTCAGCTTCTTGGCGGCGAAGTACACGCCATAGCACATCTTCTGATAGTGGGCATTGTTTTACTTGGAGGCAGAGAGGACCTCGCTCAGATAGTAGAAGGGGCGCTGAACCGGCAGCACCTTGCCCTCCTCAGGCTCCTCTACCACTAGAATGACGCTAACCACGCGCGTAGTCGCCATGATATACGCGAGCTTGGGTTCCTTCTCAGTCGGCGTGACCAAGATGGTTGCGGTGGAAAGGGCGCGCTTGAGGCCGCAAAACGCCTCGTCCGCCTGGTCGGTCCACTCGAACTTGGTGGTCTTCTTCATGAGGTGGTAGAGGGGCAGTGCCTTCTCGCCCAGCCAGCTGATGAAACGGCTGAGCGAGGCGAGGCAACCGGGGAATTTCTGGACGTCATTCAGCTTGGCCGCCTTGCGCATGCGCTCGATGGCCCTGATCTTCTCCGGGTTAGCCTCGATCCCGCGAGCAGAGACAAAGAAACCGAGGAGTTGGCCGGCCGGCACGCCGAAGATGCACTTCTCCGGGTTGAGCCGAACCTTGTACTCGCGCAGGTTGGAGAAGGTTTCCCGGAGATCGTCGAGGAGGCTAAAGCGCTTCTTTGTTTTGACGACGACATCGTCCACGTAGACATGCACGTTCCTGCCGATCTGGGCAGGAGGCACTTTTGTATGCAACGCTGGAAAGTTGCACCACCGTTCTTGAGGCTGAACGACATGGTGATGTAGCAGTATGCCCCAAAGGGGGTCATGATGGAGGTCTTCAGCCGGTTGGCCGGGTCCAGCTTGATCTAGTGGTAGCCAGAGTAGATGTCCAGGAAGGACAGCAGGTCACAGCGGGCGGTGGAGTCGATCACCTGGTCGATACGTGGTAAGGCGAAAGGATCCTTGGGGCATGCCTTGTTCAGGCTAGTGTAGTCGATACACATGCGCCAGGTCTTGTTCTTCTTCGGCGCCGGGACTAGGGCACGCCTACCAGTCTGGGTGGAAAACTTTGATGATGAAGCCGGCTGCGAGCAGCCAGGGGATCTCTTCACCTATGGTACATCGCTTCTCCTCGGAGAAACGGTGTAGTGGCTGCTTGACCGGCTTCGCATCCGGCCGTACATGGAGTTTGTCCTCGGCGTACTTCCTCGGGACACCCGGCATGTCTTTGGGACACCATGCAAAAATATCCCGATTCTCATGGAGGAAGTCGACGAGCTCGCCTTCCTAGTTGCTACTGAGGTTGGCACCGATGGTGACGCGCTGCTTGGGGTTGGCCGGGTCCAGCGGGACTTGCTTGGTGTCCTTGGACGGCTGGAACTCCGCCTCGTTAGCCGACTGGGAGGGGGGCCGGCATGGCCGACTACTCTGCAGCCCGAGCCACGAGCCGGTCAAGCTAGCGCCTTTCCTCTGCGATGACCAGGGACTCGGCCAGCCGGCTGCTGTCGCGTGCGCACTCGATCGACATCTTGTAGTCTCCATTGATGGTGATGATGCCCTTGGGACCCGGCATCTTCATCTTGAGGTAGGCGTAGTGAGGGATCGCCATGAACTTGGCGAGCACGGGCCTGCCCAGCAGCGCATGGTAGGGACTATCGAGGTCCACTACCTCAAACCATACCGGCTCCCGGCGAAAATGGCTCTTGCTGCCGAAGAGGACGTCGAACCGGATCTTGCCGATGGGGGAGCAAGATTGCCTCGGCACGATGCCGTGGAAAACCGTTCGGGTCGGCTGTAGGTCTCTCTCCTTGAGCCCTAGCTTGAGCAGCGTGTCGCGGTAGGGAATGTTGATGCGGCTGTGAAACGTCTCCGTCGTATCTATAATTTTTGATTGTTTCATGCCAATATTCTACAACTTTCATATACTTTTGGCAACTTTTTATACTATTTTTGGGACTAACATATTGATCCAGTGCCCAGTGCCAGTTCCTGTTTGTTGCATGTTTTTTGTTTCGCAGAATATCCGTACCAAACGAAGTCCAAACGCGATAAAAACTTACAGAGATTTTTTTTGGAATATATGTGATTTTTGGGAAAAAGAATCAACGCGAGACGATGCCCGAGGGGCCCACAAGCCATAGGGGCGCGCCCCAGGGGGTAGGGCGCGCCCTGGATCCTTGTGGTCACCCCGTAAGGCGGTTGGTGCCCTTCTTTCGCCGCAAGAAAGCTAATATCCGGATAAAAATCATGTTAAAATTTCAGCCCAATCAGAGTTACGGATCTCCGGGAATTTCAGAAACGGTGAAAGGCCAGAATCTGGGAAGGCAGAAACAGAAGGAAATTGAGAGAGAGATCCAATCTCGGAGGGGCTCTCACCCCTTCGCCGCCATGGAGGCCATGGACCAGAGGGGAAACCCTTCTCCCATCTAGGGGGAAGGACAAGGAAGAAGAAGGAGGGGGGCTCTCTCCCCCTCTCTCCCGGTTGCTGCCAACGCCGCCGGGGCCATCATCGTGACGACAATCTACACCAACAACTTCGCCGCCGTCATCACCAACTCTCTCCCCCTCTATGCAGCGGTTCAACACCTCTTCTCCCCACTGTAATCTCTACTTAAACATGGTGCTCAACGCTATATATTATTTCCCAATGATGTATGGCTATCCTATGATGTTTGAGTAGATCCGTTTTGTCCTATGGATTGATTGATGATCATGATTGGTTTGAGTTGCATGTTTTATTATTGGTGCTGTCCTATGGTGCTCTCCGTGTCGCAAAAGCGTGAGGGATCCCCGCTATAGGGTTTGCAATATGTTCATAATTCGCTTATGTTGGGTGGCGTGAGTGACGGAAGCACAGACCCGAGTAAGTAGGTTGTTTCCGTATGGGAATAAAGAGGACTTGATACCTTATAATGCTATGGTTGGGTTTTACCTTAATGAACTTTAGTAGTTGCGGATGCTTTCTACAGTTCCAATCATAAGTGCATATGATCCAAGTAGAGAAAGTATGTTAGCTTATGCTTCTCCCTCATATAAAATTGCAATAATGATTACCAGTCTACTTATCGGTTGCCTAGGGACAAATAACTTTCTTGTGACAAAAAGCTCTCTACTAAGACTAACTTAGTTGTTTCTTCATCTAAACAGCCCCTAGATTTTATTTACGTGTTCTTTATTATCTTGCAAACCTATCCCGTTACACCTACAAAGTACTTCTAGTTTCATACTTGTTCTAGGTAAAGCGAACGTTAAGCGTGCGTAGAGTTGTATCGGTGGTCGATAGAACTTGAGGGAATATTTGTTCTACCTTTAGCTCCTCGTTGGGTTCGACACTCTTACTTATCGAGAAATGCTACAACTGATCCCCTATACTTGTGGGTTATCAAGACCTTTTTCTGGCGCCGTTGCCGGGGAGCAATAGCGTGGGGTGAATATTCTCGTGGGTGCTTGTTTGCTTTATCACTAAGTAGATTTTATTTGCTGTTCTAAGTTGTTCTCTATCTTTAGTTATGGATATGGAACAATAAATACCAAAAACATTAGTTGAACCTACTACACCAATGGTTGAAGAACCACCCAAAATCTATCACATTGTTGAAGCTTTTTACTTGGATCATCTTCGATCCGTTTGTGCTCGTGCTGAAACCCCAACTAGCTTAGTTGAGGGCAAATCATTAAATGAGCATGCTTATTATGTGCGACACCGCTTATCTCAAAAAGGGAAACTTTTATGGCATCATATTAATACTTTGCAATGCTATGCTTGGAATTTATGCGAAATTTATGATTTTACTTGTTGTTCTGAAGACCCTAAAAAGCACCTTCCCTATCAATGTGAGTTTAAGGATAATGGAATCGTATCTTCTTATGCCAAGGGTGTTTATAATTACTATGATATTGAGCAAATTTAAGAATTTGTTGCTTTTAAGGGTGCCTATGAAATTGCTTCTTTGATTGAAAAGTATGATGCTACTCTTTACAAATCTGAATGTTTTGCCATACTTAAATATTGCTATGAAAACTATGCTTCTAATGCTTATGTTAAGCCATATATTGAGGACTCCTCCGTTGTCCAAGAGGAGACTAATATTTTGCAGGAAACTATGGAAGAAGAAAATGATGACACTGTGAGCTCATTTGATGAAAAAGATGACGAGGAGAGCGAAGAACAAAAGGAGGAAGAGCGAACTAGCTACCTGTGCCCACCTTCTAATGAGAGTAACTCTTCAACTCATACATTGTTTAATTTCCCTTCGTGCTTATCGAAGGATGAATGCTATGATGATTGCTATGATCCCTTGGATTCGTTTGAAATATCCCTTTTTGATGAAATTGATGCTTGTTATGCTTGTGGCCATGATGTCAATATGAATTATGCTTATTGAGATGAACTTGCTAGAGTTTCTTATGTTAAGAATGAAATTGTTTCTATTGCACCCACGCATGATAGTCATATTAGCTTTTTGAATTCTCCCAACTACACTATATCGGAGAAGTTTGCGCTTATTGAGGATTATATTGATGGGTTGCGTTCTACTATTGCACATGATAATTTTGATAAATATAATATGCATGTGCTTGCTGCTCCTACTTGCAATTATTATGAGAGAGAAACTACATCTCCGCCTCTATATGTTTCCAATACGATAAAATTGCAAGAAACTATTTATACTATGCATTGGCCTTTACTTTGTGTGCATGAATTGTTCTTTTATGACATGCCGATGCATAGGAAGAGAGTTAGACTTTGTTGTTGCATGATATATGTTACTTTGTGCTCACTACTAAATTACAAATCATTGTTAATTAAAATTGGCTTTGATATACCTTGGGATCCAGGTGGATCCATTACTTGAGCACTTTATGCCTAGCTTAATGGCTTTAAAGAAAGCGCTGCCAGGGAGACAACCCGGAAGTTTTAGAGAGTCATTTAATTCTGTTTTGTGCTTTTATGTAGTTCAAAAACAAAAAAATAAAGAGGGGAACCTAAAACTTTTTCAAAAAGAGAAGTGAAAGTAAGAAGGACGAGCACCGTTGAAGTGGGGGAGCTCCTTGAACTTTGTTCATGCCCATGGAAACTTTGTGAATCTTAATTACAGAAACTTTTCAAAAAAAATAATTATCCCCTTGTATAAATCCCTTGTATTATAAAAATGATGTGCCATGATTTGCCTTTAGGATGATTAGATTGCTTGTTTGGTGTGTGCAGTGCAAAAACAGAAACTTCGCCTGTAGTGCGTGAATTTACATTTTTTACTGGTATGTCAAAACTTTCTGAAATTTTTACACAGTACTGCTATGCAAATTGTTTATTTTTTCCTAATTTTTCAGAATTGTTAGAGTTACAGAAGTATAGTAAATGTTCAGATTGCTACAGACTGTCCTGTTTAAGACAGATTCTGTTTTTGATGCATTGTTTTGCTAGTTTTGATGAAACTATCGATTTTATCGGTGGTATAAGCCATAAAGAAGTTATAATACAGTAGCTACAATGAAAAAATAAAATATGAATGGGTTTGCAACAGTACTTAAAGTGGTAATTTGCTTTATTATACTAACGGATCTCACGAGGGTTTTGTTAAGTTTTGTGTGATTGAAGTTTTCAAGTTTTGGGTGAGATCGTGATGGATGAATGAATAAGGAGTGGAAAGAGACCAAGCTTGGGGATGCCCGAGGAACCCCAAGGTAATATTCAAGGACTCCCAAGAAACTAAGCTTGGGGATGCCCCGGAAGGCATCCCCTCTTTCTTCTAACAACCATCGGTAATTTTACTTGTAGCTATATTTTTATTCGTCACATGATATGCGTAAATCTTGGAGCGTCGTGTGCTTTTTACTTTTCTTTTAATAATGCACCATGCTGGTATGAGATAGTCCTTGGTCGATTTATAGAATGCTTCATGCACTTCACGTATATCTTTTGAGTATGGCTTTATAGAATGCTTCATGTGCTTCACTTATATCTTTTGAAGTTTGGATTGCCTGTTTCTCTACACATAGAAAACCGCCATTTGTAGAATGCTCTTTTGCTTCACTTATATTTGTTAGAGCGTGGGCATATCTTTTGTAGAAAGAATTAAACTCTCATGCTTCACTTATATCTATTTAGAGAGTTAACAGGAATTGGTCATTCACATGGTTAGTCATAAAATCCTACATAAAACTTGTAGATCACTGAATATGATATGTTTGATTCCTTGCAATAGTTTTGCGATATAAAGATGGTGATATTAGAGTCATGCTAGTGAGTAATTGTGGATTGGTAGAAATATTTGTGTTAAAGTTTGTGATTCCCATAGCATGCACGTATGGTGAACCGTTATGTGAAGAAGTCGGAGCATGATTTATTTATTGATTGTCATCCTTTGTGTGGAGGTCGGGATCGCGAGATGGTTAACTCCTACCAACCCTTCCCCTAGGAGCATGTGTGTAGTACCTTGTTTCGATGACTAATATTTTTTTGCAATAAGTATGTGAGTTCTTTATGACTAATGTTGAGTCCATGGATTATATGCACTCTCACCCTTCCACCTTTGCTAGCCTTTCTAGTACCGCACAACTTTCGCCGGTGCATTAAACCCACCATATTCCCTTCCTCAAAACAGCCACCATACCTACCTATTATGGCATTTCCATAGCCATTCCGAGATATATTGCCATGCAACTTCCACCTTTCCGTTTATTATGACACGCACCATCATTGTCATATTGCTTTGCATGATCGTAAGATAGCTAGCATGATGTTTTCATGCCTTGTCCATTTTTTTATGTCATTGCTACGCTAGATCATTGCACATCCCGGTACACTGCCGGAGGCATTCATATAGAGTCATATTTTGTTCTAGTATCGAGTTATAATTTTTGAGTTGTAAGTAAATAAAAGTGTGATGATCATCATTAATTTAGCATTGTCCCATGTGAGGAAAGGATGATGGAAGCTATGATTCCCTCACAAGTTGGGATGAGTCTCTGGACTTTACAAATAAATAAAAGAGGCCAAAGAAGCCCACCAAAAAAAACAAAAAAATGAGAGAAAAGAGAGAAGGGGCAATGCTACTATTCCTTTTTCCACACTTGTGCTTCAAAGTAGCACCATGATCTTCATGATAGAGTGTCTCCTATATTGTCACTTTCATATACTAGTGGGAATTTTTTATTATAGAACTTGGCTTGTATATTCCAATGATGGGCTTCCCCAAATTTCCCTAGGTCTTCGTGAGCAAGCGAGTTGGATGCACACCCACTTAGTTTCTTTTTGAGCTTTCATACACTTATAGCTCTAGTGCATCCGTTGCATGGCAATCCCTACTCACTCACATTGATATCTATTGATGGGCATCTCCATAGCCCGTTGATACGCCTAGTTGATGTGAGACTATCTCCTTCTTTTTGTCTTCTCCACAACGACCATATTATATTCCACCAATAGTGCTATATCCATGGCTCACGCTCATGTATTGCGTGAAAGTTGAAAAGGTTTGAGAATACTAAAGTATGAAACAATTACTTGGCTAAAACCGGGGTTGTGCATGATTTAATACTTTGTGTGATGAAGATGGAGCATAGCCAGACTATATGATTTTGTAGGGATAACTTTCTTTTAGCCATGATATTTTGAGAAGACATGATTGCTTTATTAGTATGCTTGAAGTATTATTGTCTTAATGTCAAATGATAGACTATTGCTTTGAATCACTCATGTCTTAATATTCATGCCATGATTAGATTATATGATCAAGATTATGCTAGGTAGCATTCCACATCAAAAATTATCTTTTTTATCAGTTACCTACTCGAGGACGAGCAGGAATTAAGCTTGGGGATGCTGATACGTCTCCGTCGTATCTATAATTTTTGATTGTTTCATTCCAATATTCTACAACTTTGATATACTTTTGGCAACTTTTTATACTATTTTTGGGACTAACATATTGATCCAATGCCCAGTGCCAGTTCTTGTTTGTTGCATGTTTTTTGTTTCGCAGAATATCCATACCAAACGAAGTCCAAACGCGATAAAAACTTACGGAGATTATTTTTGAATATATGTGATTTTTGGGAAAAGAATCAACGCGAGACGATGCCCGAGGGGCCCACAAGCCATAGGGGCGCGCCCTGGAACCTTGTGGTCACCCCGTAAGGCGGTTGGTGCCCTTCTTTCGCCGCAAGAAAGCTAATATCCGGATAAAAATCGTGTTAAAATTTCAGCCCAATCGGAGTTACGGATGTCCGGGAATTTAAGAAACGGAAAAAGGCCAGAATCTGGGTAGGCAGAAACAGAAGGAAACAGAGAGAGAGATCCAATCTCGGAGGGGCTCTCGCCCCTCCGCCGCCATGGAGGCCATGGACCAGAGGGGAAACCCTTCTCCCATCTAGGGGGAAGGACAAAGAAGAAGAAGAAGGAGGGGGGCTCTCCCCCCCTCTCTCCCGGTGGTGCCGGAACGCCGCCGGGGCCATCATCGTGACGGCGATCTACACCAACAACTTCGCCGCCGTCATCACCAACTCTCCCCCCCTCTATGCAGTGGTTCAACACCTCTTCTCCCCGCTGTAATCTCTACTTAAACATGGTGCTCAACGCTATATATTATTTCCCAATGATGTATGGCTATCCTATGATGTTTGAGTAGATCTGTTTTGTCTTATGGGTTGATTGATGATCATGATTGGTTTGAGTTGCATGTTTTATTATTGGTGTTGTCCTATAGTGCTCTCCGTGTTGCGCAAGCGTGAGGGATCCCCGCTATAGGATTTGCAATATGTTCATGATTCGCTTATGGTGGGTGGCGTGAGTGACGGAAGCACAGACCCGAGTAAGTAGGTTGTTTGCGTATGGGAATAAAGAGGACTTGATACCTTATAATGCTATGGTTGGGTTTTACCTTAATGAACTTTAGTAGTTGCGGATGCTTGCTAGAGTTCCAATCATAAGTACATATGATCCAAGTAGATAAAGTATGTTAGCTTATGCCTCTCCCTCATATAAAATTGCAATAATGATTACCGGTCTACTTATCGATTGCCTAGGGACAAATAACTTTCTTGTGACAAAAAACTCTCTACTAAGACTAACTTAGTTGTTTCTTCATCTAAACAGCCCCTAGATTTTATTTACGTGTTCTTTATTATCTTGCAAACCTATCCCGTTACACCTACAAAGTACTTCTAGTTTCATACTTGTTCTAGGTAAAGCGAACGTTAAGCGTGCGTAGAGTTGTATCGGTGGTCGATAGAACTTGAGGGAATATTTGTTCTACCTTTAGCTCCTCGTTGGGTTCGACACTCTTACTTATTGAGAAAGGCTACAACTGATCCCCTATACTTGTGGGTTATCATGCTGGCGCCGTCGATCAGCACCCGCGAGAACCAATAGGTGAGCCTTTCGGAGAAGATGGTGGGCTCGAGGACGAGGGCGTAGCTGCCCGGGTTCGGCATCACGGTCGGGTGATCCGCTCGGCTCCAGGTGACCGGCTTCTCAGACCAGTGTATGTATTGGGGTACCGAGGGAACCGTGGCGTTCACCTCGTGCCGGCACTGACGCTGGATGTGCTTGTCATCGGCTTCACTGGTGAAGACGACGTATGCCCTGTCCTAGATGGGGAATTGGTCGTGGAGGCGACCGTTGTTTGGAGTCGGCGCCAGTGGTGGAGCCAGTGCCGGCGCAGGAGCTGGAGCGCATGGAGACGGAGGCGGAGGAGCCGGGAGGCCCTCGACCCGGGCCGGCCGCTGGAGAAGCTGCACTGCCGGACCGTGTGAGTCGCCGGCTTCGCCCCGGTGTGTATCTTGCAGGGCGCGTCAAGCATCTGCTCAAAGGTGAGCTTGGGCTGCAAGGTGGCCTTCCCGGTTCGCTCCCGCTGGCTGGCGGCCTGGGCAGCCGGCTGTTCTTCCTCGATGGTGGCGACCTGCTTTCTCTCGTAACGGGGATCTGGTTGGTCGACTTTCCGTTTGTTGTTCTGCTGCTGTCGGCTGTCGCCAGCCGGCCATGAGGCGGCGGGCGGTGGTGGGATGGCCTTGCCGGCAGCGTTGACCTTGATCCGCATCGCGGAGTCGGTTGTGGCATAGTTGTCCGCCTTAGCCATGAGCTCCGCCAGGGTGGCCGGCTCGGACCACATAAGCTTGTGCTTGAGCAGGGTGCCATCTCGGCAGCCCTCGGAGAAGTACTGGATTGCCTGTACCTCGAGCTCCCCCTCGCAGGAGTTGCGCAGCTCGGTCCAGCGCGTGAGATAGTCACGGAGGGACTCGTCCGGCGCCTGAACGCACATGGCCAGCTTGTGGGGACGGCCGGGCCGTTTGTAAGTGCCGGTGAAGTTGTGCACGAACGCCTCTTCAAAGTCCACCCATGTGTTGATGCTGCCAGCCAGTAGGTTGTTAAGCCATGTCTAGGCCGAGCCTAGCAGCATGAGGGGGACGTAGCGCCACTCCACGCGCTTGTTGCCTTGGGCAATGCCGACTGCGGTGGTGTAGTCGATGAGCCAGTCCTCCGGCTTGGCGGGCCCATTGTACTTGGGGGTGTCGCAGGGCAATGTGAAGCCTGCATGGAATGGCTCATTGCGGATGCGTGGGCCAAAGCACGCTGGACCGATCGGGCCCTCTTCCTCCAGAAGGAGGGATTCCGCTAGTGGGGAACGCGAGGCCCGAGCCGGGCAGCGAGCTCTGGATGAACCGCAGGCGCGGGGGAGGGCACCCGGTCCCGCCGCGGAGGCGGGACGCGCGGGTCCGTCCGGAGGCGGCCTGCTGGGTCCTAGTTGTCAGCCCGCTGGCTAGTGACAGCCGGCTGCTTGCCCTGGCGCTGGGACCGACCGTCGTGGCTCCGACCTATTCGGTGGCCCACGCCAGGGGGAGAGGATGATTGCTTAGTCTGCCACCGACCGTTGGCGGCATGCCGGTCATCACCCTCGGGACGGGGAGATTCGGAGCCGGCATAGGCGGGGTCGAGCTGAATTTGTTGCATGTTGGCGGCAGTGATGAGCTCCTGGATGTGGCGCTCCTGTAGCTCACGCTCAACGCCCTCCTGGCTGGCCAGATCAGCGATGGCCGCCTGGGCGGCCCTCGTGTTGGCGGTGGGTGTGTCGTAAGTGGGCAAGTTCCCGCTAAGGATGGCGGCGACCACGCGACCGCGGTTGCGCACGTCACCGCGCCGGTTGGGCTTGGTTCTAGCCGGGGTGAGGCTGTAGGCTGAGTCGTATTCGTGCTGGGCGAACTCCATCCGACAGCACGCAGTGGTGAGCGTGGTAGCCTCCGCGAGTAGTTGCTTGCGGGTTGCCTCCAGCTCAGTCGTGGCACTAGCCAGATCGGTCGAGGGCGCGATGGGAGTGCACAAGCCCTATAAGGCGGAGCGCAGAGGGTCGGACTGCCTAGCCCGAGCCGCGGCCGCCTCCGCCTCCGCCCTAAGGCATGCAAAGCTCGTGGTGGAGACTGTGACCATCACCTCGACGCAAGCGTTGGCGTCGTCCGCGCCATCCGGGGCGTTGCAGCCAACGGACGATGGCAGGCCGGAAACATCAAGTTCCTCGCTTGGGTACTCGTCGGCGGCGGGCGCATCGAAGATGCGAAGCTCTGCAAAGAGCGCGCAGAGGTCGTCTATGTCGCCAGGGGTCATGCCGTCGGAGGAAGGCGGCGGGCCGGAGACGACGAGCACCTCACTGGGGTACTCATCGGAGGCCAGCATGTCGCTGAGACGTAGCTCACCGAAGCACGTGCAGAGGCCGTCGATGCCAGCGGGGTCGCCGTCATGGCGCATCTCACCGGAGATGGCGATGGCGCCGCCTGCGAGGCAAGCGGGACTAGGGCTTGGGGCCGCGACATCTTCCATGGAGGCGGAAGCCGCAGAAGTGCTGAGCAGCCCAGGCGCGATGCGGTCGTTGGAGCCGGTCAAGGGTCCCGCCCGGAGTGTGGCTCCAGCAGACGCCGCAGACGACCCCACGATGGGTGCCAACTGTCGTCGTTTTCTCACAACAGATGCCATGGGGTGACTTATCGAACATGGTTGGGGCCGAAAGGATGTCGATGGGCTCCGGAGACGGGATTGGGAAAAGCGATGCGGGACGCATGATGTACCCGGTTCGGGGCCCTCCACGGGAGGTAACACCCCAAGTCCTCCGTGCCTCGTTGATGAGTGTGCTGGTTTACAGGGTTGCTCCTTGAGCTGTTCCCTAGGGGAGGAAGAAGGAGCTTGCTAGCTATCCTTGCCTCTTTGGGAGTGTGTGTTTGTGTGTGGTGGGGGAACTGAGAGCGACCCCTTGCATGGGGAGACGTCGGGGGGGGTTTATAGGCCAGCCCCCCGGCTTACAATATGCATGTATAATGCAGGTGGGTCCCGACTGGCGGCCACTCTAGCCAGCCAAGGGGCCCACCGGCTAGGAAGTCTTGCCGCTCGTGGGGCCCGCCGGCTGCAGGGTCCCATCGGAAGTGGGGGCCCGCCGGCTGGCCATCGCCATTGGTACGTGCTTGTCACGCCGCGGCATGGGCCGCACTGTGTGGCGTCGCCTTGTCGCAGTCGACCGAGGTCAGCTGTACGGCGGGCTCCACTGTAGCCACGCATGGCCAGGTCATGGAGTGGTTGGAGGCGTGCCACCACTGTGCTGCCTCTCCCGGACGCAGTCGGCCTAGGTCAGCGGTACGGCCGGCTCCACTATAGCACGCGTGCCCTGGTCAGCGGTACCTGGGGCACTGTTGTCACATCCTCCTGATGCATCACCGTCCGGTCGTACCGACCGATGGGAAAGGCGCTGACCCGCCGGCCTGCGAGTCGCCTTGGAGCCACGAGCCGGGCCGTAGAGGGGAGCCAGCCACGGGGAGCCGGCCTTCAGGGGCGTCATTCGCCCCATAATGGTTTTCAAAATGGTTGCAGCCTGGTTGAGCCCACCCCGGGGTTATCCCCCCGACAAATGATCTCCAAATCGCACATGCACTAGATCGACAAAACACACGAGATACAAAGATTCAATGTCAACGACAGGATATATCCACTTGGATCTTCTCACATAGAGGTCATCTCCATGGGAGGAGGTATGTGGAAGGAGCTATGCTCAACAATCTCAATTGCTAAACATAAGCTAACCCTAGATGGAGGAGGGAGGTGCCTATTTATTGTCCAAGGCGAGTGGGGAAGGGAAAAGAGGGGTACATGGGCCTTGCCCCGCGTCTGCCCATGCAAGGGCCTGATGTCTGGGCTGGGGGCCAGATGTTCGGGGCTTCATGTTGGGGCCGGATGTCCTGGGCTTCGATGGGGCGCCGGATGTGTGGGCGTCGGCCGGATGTCCGGGCTCGACATGGTCAGTGAGATGTTCCTTCTGGCATCTCTGCCCCTATGTATGCTTAGGTACCATGAGGACGACCTCGGAGACACTCGGGATAAACAGCAAGCAACCATGAAGAAGGACGCGAAGGCGGATGAAGAAGATCGCCAAGGGAAGGCTATGTCACATCTTCTAGGGCCCAAACATCTGGCTCATGGCCCGGACATCCGGCCCCTGGAGCACCTGCCAGTTCCAAGGCAGAGGTGGGCCACCTACAACGGTCGATCATCCGGCCCCAAGCTTGAGGTAGCATCCAAGTTCCAAGAGTATCAAAGGGAGAGTCACTAAGGAGAGATGTCACCTCAGTTTCGATGGCACGTGCACGGGCTCTTGTCATAGGACCACTTGGAGCTTGAGGTGTTGGAGATGGATCCATGGGGATGACCATGGGATGCTCCGCATCATCTCCCCCCCCCCCCTTGGGAAGGATCCGTCCTCGGATCGAGATCCTCATCACCATGGAAAGGAGATAGGTCCTTGACTTTGAAGATGTTCCTCACATTGTACTTGTCGCGTGGTATGTCGATCTTGTAGGCATTGTCATTGTAGCGTGCCAACACCTCGAAAGGTCCATCAGTTCGAGGAAGTAACTTGGACTTGCACTCGGCGGGGAAGTAATCCTTGCGTAGGTGTAGCCACACAAGATCACTGGCTTCCACACCATGGGGTGCTTGTTGATGTTGCGCTTGGTGGTAACCAGTTCCACTTGACGTTCGATCGTGCGCCTTGTGTCTTCATTCATCTTCTTGATGTAGCTTGCCCTTGTACTTGCATCCATGTTCACACGCCCTTTAATTGGTAGCGGAGGTATGTCCAATGGGGACAAAGGGTTGAAGTCGTAGACCACCTCGAATGGAGACTTGCTGGTTGTGAAGTGACACACGCGGTTGTAGGCGTACTCGGAAATGGAGAGACATTCTTCAAATATTTAAAGGCTTTTTCTTAAGGCCAAAAATGTTCTTTTATAGGGGAAAATTATTTTAATGATTTCCAAATATTTGAGAAAATTTAGGGAAACTCGGTGGACATATATTTTTCCATATATAAGAGTTTCAACACATGGTCATGGTCAAAATATTGGACAAAACATTACAAAACCCTTTCTGCCTACTTCAAGCAATGAAATATTTCTATAAGAAATATTCTCAAATAAATCCAGGAAAATTCTGGCATGTCACATATGCCATATGTGATGATCTTGCCAAGTTTCATCTCAATGCCAATATTTTTGGTTCACAGAAATATTCCAAAATCCTCTGTATCCAGATCCAAAATTGAGAAACTCTACATTGCCAATTGTCTCCTTTTGATCTCAAATTTTGTGGACATTCTCTAATTACCAAATGATGCCACCACAGCAAGTGGAGCATCAAGGAGAATAGCTTAGCATTATAAGATCCAAAGAAACCTACTTCCGTTGATTTCTAAGGTTTATAAAAGTTGCATTGTCAACTTTCTTCAAATGGGATCAAACTTGATGATGAACCTCATTTTCATCTTCTATTTGATCTTAGTAAGTATCATAGCAAGTGGAACATCTTATCTTGCCCAATCATTCATCAAACACCTTCTGGAAGATTGTTAAAAACCTTGTTTTGACTACTTTTACTATTCTCCATCACCCCCAACTTTTACCACAGAGCCTCCTAGACGCCTTACACCTCCAGTAATTTTCCCTGGCCCTCGTTCAATGATTGGGGGGTGAAACCCCATTTTTACCTCTCTGATAAGCCAAGAACAACTCCTTTTTCCACTCCAGATTCTTTTACCTCTACCTTGCCTTACCCCCTAAGACTACTGGAGCATCCCTGCACCCTCCAGTAGCTAGTGGACAAGCTAGGACACGCCCAGAGCGCGTGGATGTGCCCCTGGCGTGCAATACGCGTGCTCTCGAGCGCACTACAGTGCCAGCCTGCACGGTAGCCGCCCACATCTCGAGCCACCCGTCATCCTTGGGATGCGGGAGCATGTCCCCCGAGGCCGCCTCGATGTTCGCAGCACACAACGCGGTTCGCCCCCTCCTCTCTCTCTCCGGCGACCGTTGCCGCGCGTCCCAACGCCGCCCGGTTCGGCCAACCCCTGGCCTCGCACGTGCGCGCTCCCCCGCTCTCTCTCTTCCTCACCCTGGGCCTAGACCACCTCCAGGAGCACCCAAGACACACACCCGCAAGGCCCCGTGCCCTCCAGCGACGGCTACAACCTTGTCTGTGCCCAAGCCCATGGTGCACCACACCCCGGCTCTTTAGGCCACCCCCGAGCCTCTCTCTCTCTCTCTCCCCTCTGGTCACCCTCTCCCACTCCCAATCGTATTCCTGAACCACCAGCTCCTCCCCTAAGCCACCCGAGCTCCGCCGCGTCGGGACTCCAGCGATCTTCGGGTACATCCTCTCCCCAGCCCCGTTTTCTTCTCCTACGGTCCTCTCTCACCTCAATGATGCAATCCCCTCTCTCTCCCACTCATTTTCAGCAAGGAACCGTCGGCGGTGACCTCTCCCGGAGCATCTCAGCCGCGGCCCTCTCGTCGCCGGCAACCCAGGCCACCCTAGCGACACCCCCACCACCTACCGAACGGAGGAAGCCTCCTGAAGCCGTTCCCACGCGCGCCTACCGTCGTCATGCCCTACAGCCTCACTGGGGGGCCACTCGTCAGTCTCTCACCTCTCTGCCGCTGGGCCCCGCATGTCATGTTTAAAACCTGGCGGCACGCGTGCCGGCTCGGCTGGGCCACTGTGGCTCCAAGCCGGCCCAGCTACAGCTAGTTTTTGCACAGGGCACAATGCCCTTTTTCTTTTTCTTTTTCTGTCAGATTTACCAAAAATTCCATAGGGTTAAATATTTATCCAAATCAAAATATTCCAACTCCACAAATCTTGTAATAAACCAACCTATTTGATTATGCCACTTGTGCATCAATTTGAAAATGTTTTGTACTGTTTTTATTTAAAACCCTATTTAAGGTATTTTATATCTTTTTTAAAATGCTTTTCACCACTTTTGGTACTCCAAAACCAAAAACAAATAATTTTTGTATTTCTAGCTTTCACCCTAGTAGTTTTGAAAAGTGGTTTGACATGTTTAGGAGTGATTTATTTTCCCTGTTTTTGTTGTGTTCTTATTTCTGCCCGTTATATTGCGATGATAGATTGCGTTGTTGACGAAGGAGTTGGACCAGAAGTATTTGAAGACCCCGAAGACCTTGTTGAGCCAGGCAAGCAGCCCCTTGACCATGTCTAAGAAACCTTTTATGCATGTCATACAACACTTTAAATTAATGCGTCAGAATCATGATGATTATGGTGACCACCTTAATGGGTCGCCTGCGTTACTCTCCCTCGTTGATACTTACACGACATGACTCTACTTTCCGCTTGGAGTTATGTGGGTGGGAATTAGATAGGTTGCTAAATAGTTGCTACGCAAATGGGGCGGGAATATGGATGGTCTTGGAAAAAAAGAATTTTCAAAGTTTTCGAAAACCCCGTCGGGTGCCACTATTTGCCCGAGGGAGATGTTGATCTAGGTAACCACTTGATAAAGAAGTGGTGTACTGAGGCAAATGAGTGTTTTTTTTTCAAAAACGGATTGGTTTAAGTTGCGACTGTTACTCCAACCTTACATGCACAACCACGATACCCCTTATGGGACGGGGCTTTCTTGATTACCTTGGTCGATGCTAGCAGAGAGCCGGCATTTCTAGTGGAGGGAGTGAAGTGGTCATTCTCGATATGGGGTCGTGTCGGAAAGGACGGTCATGGGCTGTTTTCACAGACACCGGGCACACCGTTGATCCTCTCATGGATGGTACTCGTGATGTACATCATGCGGGCTGGGTACCAACGAGTGGAATCTTTGTTAGTATCATGAAGGGAAAGGCATTGTTCGGGTACTTACCTTGGGTATGCAATATACCTCGAGTCTTGGCTTGACACAGAAGTTTCCCGAGTCTTGTGGGTTAAGTGTGCAACCTTTGAAGAGTGTAAAACTATTCCAATAGTCGTGTCCACGGTCAAGGACAGTTGGATGACCGCTCTTGGGCTACGTCCATTGTTTACAAAATTGGTGTCTGTGGGTTTGTGGGAAAGGATTTACATGAGTTGAATCGGACGACTCAACGTAATGATTAAACTGGAGTTGTTCCTAACTCTGTTTATATTGATATCTGTAACCTGTTCATAGGTATACTTGGAACCACATGATGCATGCTTTTACATGTTGATAAGACATATCATTGAACTCAAATTAGCTTTCTGCAAAACTACGTATTTAGTGCTATATCATGCTTTGTTATGCGTTGTTACAAACATGGGTTGCTTGCGAGTACATTCAAAGTACTCATTGGCTTGCCACTGGTTATTTAATTGCCCAAGCATGGAAGAGAAGGAATATGGTGAAGATTACCTCGGTGACAAACTTGCGAATTAGGACGCTTCCCAGTCAGAATGCATGTAGGATTAAGGCAAATGGCATGGGTCTACGCTATCTTTCAAGATTTCCTCTGCGAGTTTATGTTTGTTGTTTGGCCTTCATGGCCCTATATATGTAAGACTTGACCATAATGGTCATAATTTGTGTAAGACGGTATTTATGGATGTAAGACTCTTGTTATTCAGCTTCTATGTGTTCAGTGAGCATTGATCTCTGGGATAGTACACGTGCATTCGGTGATCACGATTTATGAGTCGGTGTCCCCATAGAGCTAGTATCAGAGCCATCCTGACTGTAGGAAGCCTTAGTTAGCATGGACGTTAGTTAGAATAAAACCCTTTTCAAAAGCTATACCTAGTACCTATACTTAGGAGTTTCTGCACTTCTTATCTCTTCTAGTCTACTTTCAAAATTTTACTGACTCCCGTCCCCTTAAACCTTGTAGATGACCGTTGTACCCGAGGACCTCCTAGCATCCGGCTTTCCCCTACTCCTTGGGGATAGCCTTGAGAAGTGCCAATTTCGTCGACCTCCCATTTTTCTCTACCACGAGCACTGGATCGATGCCACCACGAAGGAGTACCACGTTGATGTGATCGTGAAGGCAAACGACTCCTCGACGAGTTGGTACTTTGAAGGACCGCAGATGGAGACCCTGGTGATCGCAGTTGAGACGGCTGCACTGAAGGCACTTATCCACCTTCGAGACATTATCCCCAAGTTGGCTGACGAGCCAGCTACACGCCACCTACCTTTCAGGATGGATGATATTGGCAAGATTTTGACGTTTGTCCCATCCAAGGAGGATGGAACACCACTCAGGTTCCAGACCTACTTCAGCCTCTCCGTCGACAGTCTGTCTCACAACCTGATTAAGGAGTCCCTGAAGCTCCCCAAGGAACTTCACCACACCCGAGAGCTACTTCGTCAAGCCAAGATGCAGACGGACAGGATAAAGAAGGATGGTGCCCCTGTGGGACGACCAGCTATCACTTACAGAGGAGGAGTACCCCCAGCTAGAGACGCTCCCACTCGTCGTCGTAGCATGAGTGCGAAGGAGTACCATGCGCTCTTCACCGACCCACCAGCAAAGAGTCGCCGGGATGGACCTCCTCGTTCACCGACCCCCTCGACCGAAGACGACACCCGTACGGCTGATGACAAGGAGGAAGACCCGGAGAAGCGTGAGTACGAGACCGAGCACTCCACCACTTGAGTCTGAGAACCCCTAGGGTAGGATTAGTCATGTACCCCTCATGCGAAGTCGAGTCCGTGTAATGGTTCATATGAATCCATGTGTGCTTGTTGTTTGCTTTTGTTGTTTGTGTCCCGATCCAAGTCGCGCTTTTGATTTTGGCAACATGTAAGCGACTCCATCGTCAATCTTATCTTAATATTATGTGCTGGTCTTTCGACCTCCGTTTGATCACACTCGCACTACACTAACCCCTTTAGGCGCGCTTTATCTATTATTGTTTCCCCGTCTCTTCTATCCCAGTAATTTGACTTGGCTGCTCCAAACAGGATGGTAACTGCAACCCGCACTAGCACTTTTGGCAACCCCGACGCCGACAACTCTAGCCAACAGCAGGGAGCTAGTGGGTCGACTCTGGCCGGAGGTCACCAGGAGCAGCCATAAGGCGACATTCCCCCGCCACCACCTCCACCGGAGAACATGACCATTGCTCAATTTCTCCAAGTTCTCTGGGAAGAACGCCAAGCCAACTCTGCCGCTATCCACCAGATGGCTCAGGCCCTTGTGAACAACCAGCAGCAAGGAAGGAACAACAATGGTAGCTCCACTCTGTCGGAGTTCATGAGGAATTCGTCCCCAACCTTCACCAATACTGCTGAACCTCTAGATGCCGATGACTGGATCCACACCATCGAGGACCTCTTTGCATTGGTCAATTGCAATGAGGATCGAGAAAAGGTGCTCTATGCCTATCACTGCCTCGGAGGTACAGCCAGAGCATGGTGGGATGGATTCAAGGTCATGCAAGGCGACCGTGTGATCACTTGGGAAGACTTCAAGGATAGTTTCCACGAGGCCCAAATTCCTTCTGGGATTATGGCTATCAACAAGCGAGTGTTCCGAGCGCTGAAGCAAGGAAGTGGCTCTGTCAAGGAATGCATGCAGAAGTTCAACCTCCTGTCAAGGTATGCCCCAAAAGATGTCAACACTGAGGCGGCTAAGACGGAACGCTTCATGGAAGGACTACAACAAGCCCTGCAATATCATCTCATTGTCTGCGACTGCCGGACCTTCTTCGACCTAGTGAACAAGGCTCTCATGCTTGAGGACAAGCGTCATGCCATGGAAGACACCCGCAAGCGTAAGATGATCAGCAAGGGTAGTTCCAGCAACCAGAAGCCTCGCCCCTGGCAGCCAGCCCCAGCCAGGCCAACTTATCAGCCTCAGCGAGCCAAGACTCCGGCACCTCGTCCGAGCTACCAGCCTCAGTAGTATGCCAATCCCAGGCCAGCTTACAACAATCCCAATAACAACAATGTAACACCCTGGATTTTGCCCATTTCTTTTTCTTTTGATGTTGGTCTGGTTTTGCTTTCCTGTGGCTTGGTAGTCTTGCAACCTGGAGGGATCACCCTTGATTTCTCTTCCCTAGTGGCTTGCCAACCTCAAAACCATCCCAAGACCTTGTCATTTCCATCTTGAACCAATCCCAATAATCTTTCTCTTGGGAATATTCCTTTTTCTATTAAAGGAATAACCCTGTTTGCTCTGGGTTGTGAAGCAACCCACATTTTTGCCATTCCAAAAATTCCCAAATAATTCTCATAAATTGTTTGGGTCATATATACCTCAGATATGTCAAAATCCTTCCTTGTCATGTTCAAAAATATTTCACCAATATTCCTTTTCTGATTCTGCCCTAGCTGTAAAGTTGTGAAGCAAGTACCCTGTATATCTGCTTGCTTGCTCTCAAACATTTTGGGCACTCTTTCCTATCCATATAATTGCCACATTACAAAATTCAACTCAATTTGGCTAGTAAATATTTCTTGGAAAATTTCCAAAGTTTCTGATCCAGAGGAAGCTTTGTGAAGCAAGTGCTAGCTAGGTTGATCAAAATGAGTTGAAATTTTATCATGATCTCAATATGCTCAAATTAACACTCTACACAAAATTTGAGCATCATCCCTTCAACTATGTGACCACAACACTAAATCTTTGTTTCTGGTCATAATTTTGGGTTGTGAAGCAACTATATTTTATGTTGCTCCATAATTTCTGAAATTTTACCAGAGCATTCTCCTACCTATATAACACCTCTCCACCAAATTTGGGCACATTCCATCTACCCAATATTTCCCTAGAATTTTCCTAAGATTCTGTCCAGTGGGATGTTGTATGAAGGAAGTACCATTTGTGCTCATGCAAATGGTATGAAATTTTTGGGGCATCTTCATATGACCAAATCACTCTTCTCCTCCAAATTTCAGCTCAATCCCACTTGATATGTGAGTGCCACATAAAGAATTGTTTTCTGGACCAAATTTGGCAGTTGCAAGGCAACCACGTTAAATACTTGCTTAAATCCCTCCAAATCGCACAGGATTATAGTCCTTCCTAACCTAAACCTCACAGACACCACACTTGGTTCTTATCACTTCCCTGTTTATCTCAGTAATGTGGCCAAGTTTGCTACAACAAACTTCCAGTGAAACGTCCCATCCATTCTTGGCTTCTTTTGTCGATCTATCACCTCAGAGGGGCTACTCCTTGGAAGGACTTGCCGCTAGACAACAAGTTGCATGCCAGGGTGCACCGCGTGCGCCAGTTCACGGGGTGACCACGTGGCTGGCAAGCCAGCCAGCACGCTCTGGCGAGTGGAGCCCTCTGTTCTCGTCGGTTCCTTCTCTCCCTCGACACCTAGCAATGTCTAGTAGCTTCACCGTGTCGTCTTCCTTCTCCTGGACCCCTCTCCCCCTCTAGTTTCTTCCTCGCCGCGCCGCGACGAGCTCCGCCCCTGTTCTGCCCGTGACCACTGTCGTCGTCTTCTCCCCCGAGCTCTCCCGAAGACTCCTTCAGCTTCTCCGCCCTCCTGGAGCCCCTGCCGACGTCTTCGTCTCCTGCCGCGTGCCTCGGAGCGCTAGTGCGGCGATAAGGCCGCCACGGCGGTCGTGCTAATCCGGTTGCTCCGGCCGGCTATAAATAGCCATGGCCTCGAGCCTCCCCGGGCATCGGCAGCACCTCCATCCTCCTCTACCCCTCCCCAGCCTCTCACCCGAGCCCTGGAGCTCCTCTCCGCCTGCATTGGCCGCCATGGCCGCCCTCGGTCTCCTCCTAAATTTGAGTCGGCCGAGCCCTTTCTCCCCATTCCATCACCACTAGTGAAGCCCACGAGCTCCGGCGACCCTCCTCCGCCCTTCCTCTCCCTCTCCGGTGGCCGCCGCCGGGAGCCTAGCTTCGGCCGAGCCGGTCGTCCGCCGCGGCACTAGGCGCGCTCGCCTCCGCTCTCCTCGAGATCTGCGTCCTACCGGGATGGATACGACTCACCGCCCCGGTCACGCCAGTGGCCGGACCTCGGCCGGAGACGGCCTGTGCCGCCGGGGAACACCGGCGCACCCCGCCCCCCCTCTGTTCTGCGGGCAACCGGCGGGAGGAAGAAGAGGGAGCTAGGAGGAGAGAGAGGGAGCGCTGACGGGTGGGCCCCGGCCCCACCAGTCAGTGAGGGTGGCCCGGTCCAACTGGACTAAGTGGAAGCGCCCCGGCGCAAATATGTTTCCCCTACTGGAAAACGTATTTTCAGCTAGTGCGCAACTGGCTGGGCTGCCCAGGGACCCGGATGCTAATATATTTTTCACAGATTGGTCCCCGGCGGGAAAAACCGTTATATCTTTTTACTCATGACTCCGATCGAGGTGATTCCAAAGCCCACGTCTTCGTCTTGTCGAGCCCGTCATGTTGGTATCATTTTCATTATGTGTTCACACAGTGAAAATGACCATTTTGCCCTTGCCCATAAACAGCCCCCTCCGGGAGAGAACTGTTTCCGGCAATCATTTCCGCGGACTCTCCGCACTTCTTCCCGGCAATCATTTCCGCGTTCTCTCCGCAATTCTTCCCGATGGTTCCTTCATCCCCAGGCAAGCCACAACTCTCATCTGCATAACTGCATTACAATATCATAGTTGAACTAATTACTTTAATAGCAATTATGATTATCTGTGAAGTGGATTAGATTATGCAATGTTTGAGTAAATTCTTGAATGGGTGACTACCATGTTGAGGATTGGATTGTTAGTAGTTTGCCCCCTGGGTGATGCCATGATGTGGTTGGATTAAGAGATTACTGTCTATGATTATTTTGGGTTTCATCCGGCAGTTTGTGGATATGTTGAGTTGAATTAATGCAACCTAGCTGGTTGATCGAGAGTCACCTGTCCGGACTTATCCGTGCAGCCACATTTGCCGGTATGGGACAACCTTGACTTGGTCTGATCGCGTGCTCTTTCACCGGTACCACCCGACAAGGAAGGTTATGCACGCGCGCTACCCTAGCCTGGTAGGCGGCGATAACCTTGTGAGCCAGTTGAGTTATTTGGATCCAGGTCCCCGTTTGGGATAGTTTGTTTGGCAACGACGGTGGCAGGTGTCACGAGGTGACACAGGGGCCACCCAGGGCAGGACTCCAGGGGAGGATGAATGCCGGTGGTACGATGGGAGAGTCACGGGTCAGGCGGGTTTCGTTGGAGCAACGCTGGTCCACCCAAATGGGATCACGAGGCCAGGTGCTCCATGGTGTGGGTAAAGTGCGCAACCTCTGCATAGTGAAAAATCTATTCGAATAGCCGCGTCCATGGTATTGGACAGTCCGTCCAGGCCTCACTAGGTGGTCAACCGTAGTAGTGATAATAATGATGGAAGAACTCGTCTGAATATGGTAACAGTTGGGCATCATGCCACTAACAAGCCTTGGTAACATTCTTGGGGATATTCGCTAGATGTTCTTGGAGTGATCACGAGTTGATCACCAGAGTACAGGGAGAATAGCCTGGTATTGTTATTTTCAACTACCCCTTCGGTAATGATAAATCTTTACCTAATCTTGAGTTCTATGATGTTGTCTTGCTTTAATGCTGATGTTTGTTGTGAGCTTGCGAGTACATTCAAAGTACTCACCTGGCGTGTCATGCCAGTTTGCAGGTCATGCCATGATTCCTTGCTTGTCGAGGATCCCGAGTTTGCGAGCTAGGATACGCGTTCCAGCCAGAGTCCCTGCGGAGTGGAGTCCATCACCACCGTCGTTGTTCCGCTGCTAGCGTAGAACTACTCTAGTCAGGCGTAGTATCTCCGTACCGATGTAATCTATGTACCCTTGTAATCTTATTCATGGTAATAAAGAGCTGATTTGTTCTGTGCCAACAGTGCCGTATTCCAGAAGACTTGTCCCTGGGCTGGAATACAGGGCGTTCCGGTCTCCTCTGAGCCGGGGTGCCACAAGCGTTGGTATCAGAGCCAGGTTTGGCTGTAGGATGCCCTAGACCGCGCGAGCGTTAGTAACCGGTAATATAGGATCCCGTTGGTGTGCTACACTTGTTTGTTGCATTTGCCTGTGCATAGCATGCATATAGACTAGATATCTTATCACTAACGGTTGATCTGGTGAGTGTAGGTGGCATCGGTTTCGATTCACTACCTGCACCCTCCAGTTGCATTCTGGCTCTTTGGTGTGGTGTCATCTCCGTCCCAGCGGAGTGATGCCAAGGTGCTTGGTGTGTCGATCCCTTGCAGGACTGATGCACATGTACCACACCAATATATTCTCTTCAGCCACCCCTATTTTTTCGGTGATAGACATGTTTCTATCCCAGATCTTGCCCATCCCTCTAGCCGCGTTGGCAACCCCTACTGATCTTGCTTATCAGAAAAGGGTAATGCCCGCAAGCCTTCTTTTTCATCGCCATCCCCTCCTGCCATCCATCCTCTGGATGAGTACAGTTTCCTTCCGTACGCTTGATGATGATGTGGTTGTGACCCCCGTGTTCCGACCCCTGATCACCAAGTTCGTCCTCGCCACCGTGTCCGTCCAGATGGAACCGGTGTTAAGTCCGTGTTTGGTGTAGCCTTGTTTACACCAACTTCCTTCCACAAATTGATTCACTTTCGTGCACACCGCCACAGCATGTTAGACCGTAACACCGGAGTTCTTGCGAGATTTGTGTGCTTAAGTAGGCATGCATATTATTGCTGAGAGTAGCTGTAAAATTATGATATTGCTTGTGTGTGATCTTGTGTGCTTTTGCTTTAGTCGTTTCTTTTGCTTCTTCCTTTGGTCCCTTGGTGTTACCTTATTTTCCCCTTATGGAAGTTGCTCACCAACACTGGACTCAAGGAAATCAGTGAAGAGACAGTCATTTGGAAGTTTAGTTCAGCAATATAGAATTTTCAGCAGACAGCATTATATCGGGAATATCGGGCCTGAATATAAATGATATCCTGACTGGATTGGTTATTAGCATCAAGTATACATTAGTGCAACCTTCACAGCAGTAATCATCGAATCAGCAAGAAGGCAAAGTGTGTGCATGATCAACAGCACATTTCGAGTCAAAGGTATGATTTATATACGCGGTTGAGTCTGCTATGGGTACAATTTGAAACCTGCTATATTCCGGAAGTAAGTCAGAATGTGCTATGAACTTAGTGTTCAGCAAGAAGGATATCCGAATACCCTGTTGCATACAACATGTAACCGACATCAGGAACATTAAGGGATATGTATATATGCACTCTGTCCGCATAAGGCACAAAGAAAGTTTCAGATGTAAGCAACCTGGTCTTTCTTCACAAGCTATCAGAGAAGCGTACTACGCAAGGATTCCTGTGTCTTCCTCGATACGACACATGGACATCTTCTGATGCAAGGTACTCAGGCTTCTTCAGTAAGATACCGTCGCAGTTTCTACGATAAGGTACCGAGTCTTCCCTAGCAAGTCTTTAAGAGGGAAAGCTTTTGAGGTACGGTACCCAGTCTTCTTTAGGAAGCCATTTTGACAAAAACTTCGAGCACGAGCAATTCAGTCTTCCTCAGCAAGATAATCTCGATGGCTTCCAGTGCAAGCTATGCAATCTTCGTCAGTAAGGTATCGCATCGACGTTAGTACAAGCTATTCCACCGACAGTTGGCAGCATATGACCATACATTCCAAGGATCAGATCCGCAACAGTTGGTCAGAAGGCAAAAAGTCAGTCAGGACACAAGCCTGCTTCAGGAATCAAGCGCTCAGCCGCATATACTCGATAGATATGGTGGACATGCTGCAAAGGCCATACGAGTCAATCATACAATGATGCCAGCCCGGTGAGAATCCGACTATTGCATGAGCTATGTAAGAAGAAGAAGAACGCCATTTATACACTTAAGTGAGATGACCAACAACCTATGGATAAGATGTATGGGACACGGATGAACCCTTGCCCGTCTTTCTTTGGTGACGGCACCACACCTGTGTTCTGAACTGTTTTCGGCCGTGCGGGGTGGATGCCAACTTTTATTTCTCTTGTCAGCAACTGGCCCGTGTTCTGAGCTGTTTTTCGGCCATCTCGGGCAGCTGTTGAATTTCTTTCCGTAGCAGTGACCCTATGCTCTGAGCTGTTTCCCGGACGTCTTAGGGAACTACTACTTTCTTCTTATCGACACCGTCTCATGCTCTGAGCTGCTTTTCAGCCGTCTTGAGTCGGGGTTGAGTTACTCCAGTAATGTCCCAGATCTGAGTTGTAAAGACCGTTCTGGTGGCTACTGGTTTATTTGCCGGTTTCATCCAAGGGTTCAGACGGTCGTTACCCTACATCTACAACTTGTTAAGTAATATGCATGCCGGAATATTGTACCTGGCAGCACCCATGGTCATCCGAAGAATCAAGAACACATCAGGACAAGCTCTTTCAGCTAAGGATCCAGGCAAAGAGAACCATAATGAAGGAGCAAGATTGGCCATACAGGTATGATAATGGTTGCAAGATCAACATGGTACAGATACTCAAAACAGTCTGGTTCGGTACCAATCACCGTGGGTACACACCCACGGGGTCTATTCCATTTGCAAGGACCCCATATCGAGTCAACCGCTCAGCCAGCTATACATTCTCAGAATTGTCAGAAGGGGATATTCAAGCCTGTCAGATGGAACGATCAGAAGGATGATAACTGCCTCAAAGCATGTGTCCCCATCTAGGGAAATTAGTCAAAAGATAACATGCTGGGGACAAGATCTTCCTGTTAGGACCCCCGTCAGTCAAGTCTGCAGATAATGCCGTTACAAGGTCGTACCCTTTACGCTGGTCACAACAGGCTACAGCCAAGTCGTTGGTACAGATGTGATGCTAAGGGCAATGAACCTAACCAAGATGTTTCTGTAACCCCTGAAAGGAGTCCGATTCCGCCAGGAGAATGGTATGATTCACAGCACCAGTTGAGTCTGGAGGGCACACAGCCATTTGAAGCCACCCAATGCAAAGAGTAAAAGATTTCGTGTCCACCGAGAGAATCTATTCACAAATCAATGGGCGGTCGTCCGTATTGGACTTCATCACAACACGTCCATGGGGAACTACACTCGGACTTACAAGAAAGGCACGTAGTTTACTCAGGATAACTCATCACACTCAGATAAGTCGGCAGACAGAAAAGGATCGAAGCCAAGGTAATATATGAGATAAGATATGTCAGAAAAAGGAAACCTGAGTTGGAAACGGTTTCCTCAAGTGGGAATATTCATGTGTGACCTCCGAGCAACCAAATCTCGAGGACGAGATTTCTTTAAGGGGGGTAGGTTTGTAACACCCTGGATTTTGCCCATTTCTTTATCTTTTGATGTTGCTCTGGTTTTGCTTTTCTGTGGCTTGGTAGTCTTGCAACCTGGAGGGATCACCCTTGATTTCTCTTCCCTAGTGGCTTGCCAACCTCAAAACCATCCCAAGACCTTGTCATTTCCATCTTGAACCAATCCCAATAATCTTTCTCTTGGGAATATTCCTTTTTCTATTAAAGGAATAACCATGTTTGCTCTGGGTTGTGAAGCAACCCACATTTCTGCCATTCCAAAAATTCCCAAATAATTCTCATAAATTGTTTGGGTCATATATTCCTCATATATGTCAAAATCCTTCCTTTTCATGTTCAAAAATATTTCACCAATATTCCTTTTCTGATTCTGCCCTAGCTGTCAAGTTGTGAAGCAAGTACCCTGTATATCTGCTTGCTTGCTCTCAAACATTTTGGGCACTCTTTCCTATCCATATAATTGCCACATGACAAAATTCAACTCAATTTGGCTAGTAAATATTTCTTGGCAAATTTCCAAAGTTTCTGATCCAGAGGAAGCTTTGTGAAGCAAGTGCTAGCTAGGTTGATCAAAATGAGTTGAAATTTTTCCATGATCTCAATATGCTCAAATTAACACTCTACACAAAATTTGAGCATCATCCCTTCAACTATGTGACCACAGCATTAAATCTTTGTTTCTGGTCATAATTTTGGGTTGTGAAGCAACTATATTTTATGTTGCTCCATAATTTCTGAAATTTTACTAGAGCATTCTCCTACCTATATAACACCTCTACACCAAATTTGGGCCCATTCCATCTACCCAATAATTCCCTAGAATCTTCCTAAGATTCTATCCAGTGGGATGCTGTATGAAGGAAGTACCATTTGTGCTCATGCAAATGGTATGAAATTTTTGGGGCATCTTCATATGACCAAATCACTCTTCTCCTCCAAAATTCAGCTCAATCCCACTTGATATGTGAGTGCCACATCAAGAATTGTTTTCTGGACCAGATTTGGCAGTTGCAAGGAAACCATGCTAAATACTTGCTCAAATCCCTCCAAATTGCACATGATTATAGTACTTCCTAACCTAAACCTCACAGACATCACACTTGGTTCTTATCACTTCCCTGTTTATCTCAGTAATGTGGCCAAGTTTGCTACAGCAAACTTCCAGTGAAACGTCCCATCCATTCCTGGCTTCTTTTGTCGATCTATCACCTCAGAGGGGCTACTCCTTGGAAGGACTTGCTGCTAGACAACAAGTTGCATGCCAGGGTGCATCACGTGCGCCAGTTCACGCGGTGACCACGCGGCTGGCAAGCCAGCCAGCGCGCTCTGGCGAGTGGAGCCCTCTGTTCTCGTCGGTTCCTTCTCTCCCTCGACACCTAGCCATGTCTAGTAGCTTCACCGCGTCGTCTACCTTCTCCTGGACCCCTCTCCCCCTCTAGTTTCTTCCTCGCCGCACCGCGACAAGCTCCGCCCCTGTTCTGCCCGTGACCACCGTCGTCGTCTACTCCCCCGAGCTCTCCCGATGACTCCTTGAGCTTCTCCGCCCTCCTGGAGCCCCTGCCGACGTCTCCGTCTCCTGCCGCGTGCCCCGGAGCGCTAGTGCGGCGATAAGGCCGCCACGGCGGCCGTGCTAATCCGGTTGCTCCGGCCGGCTATAAATAGTCATGGCCTCGAGCCTCCCCGGGCATCGGCAGCACCAACATCCTCCTCTACCCCTCCCCAGCCTCTCACCCGAGCCCCGGAGCTCCTCTCCGCCTCCATTGGCCGCCATGGCCGCCCTCGGTCTCCTCCTAAATTTGAGTCGGCCGAGCCCTTTCTTCCCGTTCCATCACCACCAGTGAAGCCCACGAGCTCCGGCGACACTCCTCCGCCCTTCCTCTCCCTCTCCGGTGGCCGCCGCCGAGAGCCTAGCTTTGGCCGAGCCGGTCGTCCGCCGCGGCGGTAGGCGCGCTCGCCTCCGCTCTCCTCGAGGTCTGCCTCCTACCGGGATGGATACGGCTCACCGCCCAGGTCACGCCGGTGGCCGGACCTCGGCCGGAGACGGCCTGTGCTGCTAGGGAACGCCGGCGCACGCCGCCCCCCCCCCCTCTGTTCTGCAGGCAACCGGCGGGAGGAAGAAGAGGGAGCCAGGAGGAGAGAGAGGGAGCCCTGACGGGTGGGCCCGGCCCCACCAGTCAGTGAGGGTGGCCCGGTCCAGCTGGACTAAGTGGAAGCGCCCCGGCGCAAATATGTTTCCCCTTCTGGAAAACGTATTTTCAGCTAGTGCGCAACTGGCTGGGCTGCCCAGGGATCCGGATGCTAATATATTTTTCACAGATTGGTCCCTGGTAGGAAAAACCGTTATATCTTTTTACTCATGACTCCGATCGAGGTGATTCCAAAGCCCACGTCTTCGTCTCGTCGAGCCCGTCACGTTGGTATCATTTTCATTATGTGTTCACATAGTGAAAATGACCATTTTGCCCTTGCCCATAAACAGCCCCCTCCGGGAGAGAACTGTTTCCGGCAATCATTTCCGCGGACTCTCCGCACTTCTTCCCGACAATCATTTCCGCGGACTCTCCGCACTTCTTCCTGATGGTTCCTTCATCCCCAGGCAAGCCACAAATCTCATCTGCATGACTGCATTACAATATCATAGTTGAACTAATTACTTTAATAGGAATTATGATTATCTGTGAAGTGGATTAGATTATGCAATGTTTGATTAAATTCTTGAATGGGTGACTACCATGTTGAGGATTGGATTGTTAGTAGTTTACCCCCTGGGTGATGCCATGATGTGGTTGGATTAAGAGATTACTGTCTATGATTATTTTGGGTTTCATCCGGCAGTTTGTGGATATGTTGAGTTGAATTAATGCAACCTAGCTGGTTGATCGAGAGTCACCTGTCCGGACTTATCCGTGCAGCCACATTTGCCGGTATGGGACGGCCTTGACTTGGTCTGATCGCGTGCTCTTTCACCGGTACCACCCGACAGGGAAGGTTATGCGCGCGCGCTACCCTGGCCCGGTAGGCGGCGATAACCTTGTGAGCCAGTTGAGTTATTTGGATCCAGGTCCCCGTTTGGGACAGTTTGTTTGGCCACGACGGTGGCAGGTGTCACAAGGTGACACAGGGGCCACCCAGGGCAGGACTCCGGGGGAGGATGAATGCCGGTGGTACGATGGGAGAGTCACGGGTCAGGCGGGTTTCGTTGGAGCAACGCTGGTCCACCCGAATGGGATCACGAGGCCAGGTGCTCCATGGTGTGGGTAAAGTGTGCAACCTCTGCAGAGTGAAAAATCTATTCGAATAGCCGCGTCCACGGTATTGGACAGTCCGTCCAGGCCTCATTAGGTGGTCAACCGTAGTAGTGATAATAATGATGGAAGAACTCGTCTGAATATGGTAACAGTTGGGCATCATGCCACTGACAAGTCTTGGTAACATTCTTGGGGATGTTCGCTGGATGTTCTTGGAGTGATCACGAGTTGATCACCAGAGTACAGGGAGAATAACCTGGTATTGTTATTTTCAACTATCCCTTCGGTAATGATAAATCTTTACCTAATCTTGAGTTCTATGATGTTGTCTTGCTTTAATGCTGATGTTTGTTGTGAGCTTGTGAGTACATTCAAAGTACTCACCTGGCGTGTCATGCCAGTTTGCAGGTCATGCCATGATTGCTTGCTTGTCGAGGATCCCGAGTTTGCGAGCTAGGATACGCATTCCAGCCAGAGTCCCTGCGGAGTGGAGTCCATCACCACCGTCGTTGTTTCGCTGTTAGCGTAGAACTACTCTAGTCAGGCGTAGTATCTCCGTACCGATGTAATCTATGTACCCTTGTAATCTTATTCATGGTAATAAAGAGCTGATTTGTTCTGTGCCAATAGTGCCGTATTCCAGAAGACTTGTCCCTGGGCTGGAATGCGGGGCGTTCCGGTCTCCTCTGAGCCGGGGTGCCACAAACAATGGCGTCAACAATAGCATCTAAGGCCAACTCACTTGCTTTGGATGTGGTCAGCCTGGGCACATCTCTAGGCAATGCCCCAACAAGAAGCCAGATGCACCATGTCCCAATGTGTCGAACAAAGGTCAAGGTCGTGGAGCACCGCCAAGGAACCAAGCTCACCGCAACCATCCTAACAATGGGATGGGTCGTGTGAACCACGTCACGACTGAGGAAGCCGGGGAAGACCCGGACGTCATACTGGGTACATTCCTTGTCACTTCCACCCCAGCAACCGTACAGATTGATTGTGGAGATTCCCATTCTTTTGTTACCCAAAAGTTTGCACTAGAGAGTGGTATGAAGGCTACACCTCTGGGTAGTCATATGTTGGTACAAATCCCGGGATCAGTTTTAAGGACCAAGATAGGATGTCAAGGAGTTGGGATTGTCATCAATGGAGTCGCAAGGCTTGGATGTGATCCTAGGCATGGATTGGTTAACCAAGCACCAAGGCTTGTTAGACTGCGCCAAGCGGACTGTTACCATGACCAATAGCCAAGGAGTTGAAGTCAAGTATGTCCCCAACCCTCCTTCCGCTCAAGCCCCTCAGGTCAATTGTCTGTCAGGGGTTGAGTTGGACCAAGTGCCGATGGTATGTGAATACCATATGTCTTTCCTGATGAGCTGCCCGGAAAGCCTCCTGATCGTGACATTGAGTTCATCATTGAGCTAATGCCTGGGGCAGGACCCATGTATAAGAAGCCCTATAGAATGGGATATGGAGAGTTGGCTGAACTGAAGAAGCAACTGGCTGAGCAGCCTAAAAAAGGATTTATCCACCCTAGTGCCTCTCCTTGGGGGTCACCTGTTCCGTTTGTGGAAAAGAGGGATGGTATTATTCAACTTTGTGTCGATTATCGATCTCTCAACGAAGTCACAATCAAGAACAAGTACCCACTCCCCAAGATTGAAGACCTGTTCGATCATCTGAATGGAGCCAAGGTGTTTTGCAAGACTAATCTTAGGTTTCGGTACTATCAAGTGAAGATCAGACCCCAAGACATTCCGAAGACAGCATTCATAACCTGGTATGGCCTGTACGAGTACACAGTCATGTCATTTGGGTTAACCAATGCCCGTGCCTACTTCATGTACCTCATGAATAAAGTGTTCATGGAGTATTTGGACAAGTTTGTTGTCGTCTTCATCGATGACATACCCATCTTTTCCAAGTCATAAGAAGAGCACGAGTAACACTTGAGAATGGTCCTAGACAAGCTTCGAGAGCACCATCTTTATGCCAAATTCAGCAATTGCGAATTGTGGCTGCAAGAAGTTCGATTCTTGGGTCATGTGTTGACTGCAGAAGGATTGTCAGTGGATCCTGCCAAGATTGACGCCGTGACTAAATGGAAATCCCCAAGCAAGGTGAAGGAAGTCAGAAGCTTCCTCAGACTCGTGGGATATTATGGCAAGTTCGTCAAAGGATTCTCAAGCATTGCTAGACCCATGACTCAGCTCTTGAAGAAGGACATGAAGTTTGAATGTACGCCGAAGTGCGTGGAAAGCTTCCAAGATCTCAAGAAGAGGTTGACGACAACCCCAGTTTTGGCCACTCCTGATATTCACAAAGAGTTTGTGATATATTGTGATGCATCGAGGACCGGGCTTGGAAGTGTTCTGATGCAAGAAGGCAGGGTCGTAGCATATCTATCCGGACAGGTACGCCCTCACGAAGCGAACTATGCTACTCATGATCTTGAGTTGGCAGTAGTAGTTCATGCCCTGAAGACATGGCAACATTACCTTCTAGGGAAGCGATGTGAGATATACACAGACCACAAGAGCTTGAAGTATATCTTCACTCAAAAGGAATTGAACATGAGGCAGTGAAGATGGTTGGAGTTGATCAAGGACTAGGACCTCAGTGTTCAATACCACCCTGGAAAGGCTAATGTGGTAGCAGATGCCTTAAGCAGAAAGGCTTGTTCATTGAATGCTATGATTAAGGAAAGGGTACCCGCCTTGTATGAAGAGCTTGAAAGCTTTGGCTTGGAACTGGTTACACTAGGATTTCTGTCCAACCTCGAAGCTAAGCCTACTTTGATGGATGATATTAAGGAAGCTCAAAAGGGACATGAAAGCTTTGAAGGCATCAACAGGAAGATCAAGGCAGGCAAGACCCCATGATTCTCAGAGGATAAACAATGAGTAGTGGTTTGGGAATCGCATTTGCGTACCCAACAGAGTTGAGCTCAAGGATCTGATCTTGCAAGAAGCCCATGACACTCCATATTCCATCCATCCTGGAGGAACCAAGATGTATCTAGACCTCAAAGCAAGATTCTGGTGGCATGGCATGAAGAGAGAAATAGCCACTTCTGTCGCTAAGTGTGACATATGCCAAAGAGTCAAAGCTGAGCATCAGTGACCCGCTGGATTACTACAACCTCTCAAAGTGCCTGAATGGAAGTTGGACAAAGTCGGGATGGACTTCATCACTAGTTTACCCAGGTCAAGCAAGGGACATGATTCCATTTGGGTTATTGTCGATCACCTGACCAAAGTAGCCCACTTCATTCCCGTCAAGACCACCTACAATGGGAACCAATTAGCCAACCTCTACATCAACCGTATCGTGAGCCTCAATGGAGTTTCTAAGGAGATCATGTCAGACCGAGGAACCCAATTTACCTCGAGATTCTGAAATAGATTCCAAGAAGCTATGGGAACCAAGCTATATTTCAGCACTGCTTTTCACACGCAAACCGGAGGTCAGACTGAGCGAGTAAACCACATACTCGAAGATATGCTTCATGCTTGTGTTCTGGCATATGGAGCCAAGTGGGAAGATTGTTTTCCATTTGCCGAGTTCTCCTCCAACAACAGCTACCAGTCCAGTCTGCAGATGGCACCGTTTGAGGTGCTATATGGACGTAAATGTCGAACTCCCCTCAACTAGTCAAAGACCGGAGAAGGACTGGTCTTTGGACCGGACAAACTCCGCGAAGCAGAAGAGCAAGTTCAACTAGTCGGAGAGCGTCTGGAGACTGCCAAGTCAAGACAGAAGAGCTACGCTGACTCACACCACCGAGACATTAGTTTCCGTGTTGGAGACCATGTCTATCTCTGAGTCACACCTCTCAAGGGAACCAAGCGCTTCCACGTCAAAGGAAAGCTCGCACCAAGATATTCGACCCCTTCAAGATCACCGATAGATGAGGAGAAGTTGCTTATCAGCTAGAGCTACCTTCCGAGCAATCATATGTGCACAACGTATTCCACGTGTCACAACTCCGGAAGTGTCTCCAAGTTCCCAATCGCCCCGACCTCTACAAGGACATCGATCATCAGGCCATCGACCTTCAGCCAGACCTCACTTATCGTGAGAGACCAGTTCGCATTTTGGATGAAGCCGAGCGTTGCACTCAAAGCCGCACCATCAAGTACTTCAAGGTCCAATGGAACAACAAGAATGAAGCAGAAGCAACTTGGGAGCGTGAAGACTATCTTAGATCTGAGTTCCCTTATCTTTTAGCGCCTAGCCTAGGAATCTCAGGGATGAGATTCTTGAAAGGGGGGTAGGTCTGTCACACCCTATGGTTGTACCACTTTGCTATGTTGTGAGTTTACAAAAATTTGGATAGATTAAAACTTTTTGTGTGCTTGTGCATGTTTGAATTGTTTGCTATTTCCTTGTTTGCTTGATTGTGTTTAATTCACAAAAACGTTGTTGCTCTAAAAAAACTCATCTCCTTAAATGAGACCTTTGCCCAATGATCATGCCATGTGTATAGGCCCTAAAACTATTTTTATAAAATATTATTTTGTCCAAAAAGCATTTAATTAAATTAGGTTTTCAAAAATCCCTAAATTGAGGTTTGTAATACAAGTCCTCAAATTAGGGTGAATTTTTCCCCCAAAGACTTTATTTGGAACCTACCATGTATAGGACTTCCAAAAAACCCCAAATATTATTTTTAAAGATTATTTTCATATTTCATTTAAAGGTTTTTTCTTAAGGCCGGAAATGGTCTTTTATAGGGGAAAATTATTTGCATGCTTTCAAAATATTTGAGAAAATTTAGGGAAACTCAGTGGACATATACTTTTCCATATATAAGAGCTTCAACACATGGTCATGTTCAAAATATTGGACAAAACCTTCCAAAACCCTTTCTGCCTATTTCAAGCATTTGAAATATTTCTATAAGAAATATTCTAAAATAAATCCAAGAAAATTCAGCTATGTCACATATGCCATATGTGATGATCTTGCCAAGTTTCATCTCAATCCCAATATTTTTAGTTCATAGAAATACCCCAAAACCCTCTCTATCCAGATGCAAAATTGAGCAACTCTACATTGCCAACTATCCCCTTTTGATCTCAAATTGTGTGGACATTCTCTAATTCCCAAATGATGCCACGACACCAAGTGGGGCATCAAGGAGAATAGCTTAGCATGATCAGATCTGAAGAAACCTACTTCTGTTGATTTCTAGGGTTTATAAAAGTTGCATTGTCAACTTTCTTCAAATGGGAGTAAACTTGGTGGTCAACCTCATTTTCATCTTCTATTTGATCCTGGTAAGTATCATAGCAAGTGGAGCATCTTATCTTGCCCAATCATTCATCAAACACCTTCTTGTAGATTGGTAAAAACCTTGTTTTGACCACTTTTACTATTCTCCTTCACCCCAACTTTTACCATAGAGCCTCCTAGACACCTTGCACCTCCAGTAATGTTCCCTGGGCCATCAATGATTGGAGGGGTGAAACCCCATTTTTACCTCTTGGATCAGCCAAGAACAACTCCTTTATCCACTCCAGATTCTTTTACCTCTACCTTGCCTTACCCCGTAAGACTTCTAGAGCATCCCTGCATCCTCCAGCAGCTAGTGGACAAGCTGGGACACGCCCAGAGCGCGTGGACGCGCCCCTGGCATGCAATACGCTTGCTCTCGAGCGTGCTACAGTACCAGCCCGCACTATAGCCGCCCCATCCCGAGCCACCCGACAGCCTTGGGATGCGGGAGCATGTCCCCGAGGTCGCCTCGACGTCCGCAGCATGCTACGCGGTCGGCCCCCTCCTCTCTCTCTCTCTCTATGACGACCGTTGTCGCGCGTGTCAACGCTGCCTGGTTCCTCCAACCCTTAGCCTCGCACACGCGCACTCTCCTGCTCTCTCTCTTCCTCCCCTCGTGCCTAGACCACCTCCAGGAGCACCCGAGGCACACCCCCACAAACCCCCGTGCCCTCTAGCGATGGCTACAACCTCGTCGGCGTACAAGCCCATGGTGCACCGCACCCCGACAATTTAAGCCAACCCAAGGCCTCTCTCTCCCCCCTCTGGTCGCCCTCTCCCACTCCCAATCGAACCCCTGAACCACCAGCTCCTCCCCTAAGCCACCCGAGCTCGAGATCGAGCCCAAGCTTCGCCGCGTCGGGACTCCGGTGATGTTCGGGTACAGCCTCTCCCCGGCCTTGTTTTATTCTCCTTTGGTCCTCTCTCACCTCCCTGATGCGATCCCCTCTCTCTCCCACTCATTTTCCGCAAGGAACCATCGACGGCGACCTCTCCCGGAGCAGCTCCGTCGCGATCCTCTCTTCGCCGGCGACCCAGGCCACCCCGGCGACCCCCTCCACCACCTACCGAACGGAGGCAGCCTCCTAAAGCTGTTCCCACGCGTGCCTGCCCTTGTCGTGCCCTACAGCCTCGCCGGTGAGCCCCGCCGCCCTCCGGCCAGGGGTTGACGACGACCCTGACAGGGGGGCACTCGTCAGCCTCTCTCCCCTCTCCTGCACCTCTCTCTCTCTATCAATGGGCCCTGCCCGTCAGGTTTAAAACCTGGCGGCACGCGCGCCGACTCGGCTGGGCCACTATGGCTCCAGGCTGGCCCAGCTGCGACCAGTTTTGGCCAAGGGCACATTGCCCTTTTTCTTTTTCTTTTTCTGTCAGATTTTCTGAAAATTCTACAGGGTTAAATATTTATCCAAATCCAAATATTCCAACTCCACAAATCTTGTAATGAACCAACCTATTTGATTATGCCACTTGTGCATCAATGTGAAAATGTTCTCTGTACTGTTTTTATTTAAAACCCTATTTGAAGTATTTTAAATCTTTGTTAAAATGCTTTTCACCACTTTTGGCACTCCAAAAATTTAAAACTAATAATTTTTGTATTTCTAGTTTTCACCCTAGTGTTTTTTAAAAGTGGTTTGACATTTTTAGGAGTGATTTATTTTCCCTGTTTTTGCTGTGGTCTTATTTCTGCTTGTTATATTGCGACGATAGATTGCATTGTTGACGAAGGAGTTGGACCAGAAGTATTTGAATACCCCGAAGACCTTGTTGACCCAAGCAAGCAGCCCCTTGACCATGTCTAAGAAACCTTTTATGCATGCCATATAGCACTTTAAATTAATGCATCGGAATCATGATGATTATGGTGACCACCTTGATGGGTTGTGATACGGGGCAAACCCGGTGAGGCCGATCTTTTCACACTTGGAGGAGAAAAGGAGAGAAATCAAGAGAAACACTCAAGAACGTTTCCCAACTCACACATCCACTAGATCCATAAAAGCATACGAGATAAAAGATCCAAAGTCAACGGAAGGATTCATGTAACGGAGAGTCTTCCCACTCCGGAGGAGGGGCCTTGGAATCCACTTGGGATCTTCCCTTAGAAAGTGGCCTTGACATCCATATGATCTTCTCACGTAGAGGTCTCACTCCAAGGGAGAAGGATATGGAAGGAGCAATGCTCAAGTATATATGAGCCAACATATTGCTAACCATAAAAAGAGGAGGAGGAGGAGTCCTTTATATAGTGCTAGGTGAAAGATGGGCGGAAGGAAAGGTTACATGGCCTCTTGGCTCGCGTCTGCCCTCACATGAGCCGGATGTCCGGGACAGGGGTCGGATGTCCGGGGCTTTGGGGGGTGGTCGGATGTCCGGGTCGTGGGGGCCGGATGTCCGGCTAGTATTGCTGGCTTCGCCCGGCTCGGGTGTGGTCGCGCCGGATTTCCAGGGACGAGGGCCAGATGTCTGGGGCGGTGGGGGTTCGTCGGATGTCTAGGCCAGGGGGCAGATGTCCAGGGTTCGGGCGCCTGGATCCTCGCAGTACTAGCATTTCCCGGCCGGATTTCCGGGCTGGGGGGCGGATGTCCGACGCTTGTAGCGGCCTGCAGCTTGGCCTTGGCGCCAGAGAGATCTCCAGGGGAAGAACGCCGGGGTATGGGCCGGATGTCCGGGGCTGGAAGGTGGTTTTGCCTTCTTTTGATCTTCTTGTCCGTCCGTCTTTGGATCCATCTTCATAGTGACTTGGCCTTCACTCCGAGCATCTTCTAAATCATCTTCATGGTACCTAAGCATGCAAAGAATCTCCGCTCGAGGTAGCATCCAAGTTCCATGAGCATCAAAGGGAGAGTCGCGTAGGAGAGATGTCACTTCTTGTCATATGACCATTTGGAGCTTGAGGTGTTGGTGTTGGGTTCATGGGGATGACCACGGGATGCTCCGCATCATCTCCTCCGCTCCCCCTTGGGAAAGATCCATCCTCGGATCAAGATCTTCATCACCATGGAAATGGGAAAGGTCCTTGATGTTGAAGATCGCGCTCACATTGTACTTGTCGCATGGAATGTCAATCTTGTAGGCATTGTCGTTGTCGTGTGCCGACACCTTGAAAGGTCCGTCGGCTTGAGGAAGTAACTTGTACTTCCGCTCGGCGGGGAAGCGATCCTTGTGTAGGTGGAGCTACACAAGATCACCGGTCTTGAACACCATGGGGCGCTTGTTGATGTTGCGCTTGTTGGTGACGTGTTCCACTTGACGATCTATCGTGTGCCTTGTATCTTCATGCATCTTCTTGATATAGCTTGCCCTTGCATTTGTGTCCATGTTGACACGCTCTTGGAGTGGTAGTGGAAGTATGTCCAATGGGGACATGGGGTTGAAGCCGTAGACCACTTCGAATGGAGACTCGCCAGTGATGAAGTGACGTGCTCGATTGTAGGCATACTCGGCGACGGGGATGTATTCTTCCAATTCCTTGATTTTCTTCTTGATCAACAGGCGTAGTAGTGTCGAGAGCGTCCGGTTCATCACCTCCGTTTGGCCATCGGTTTGTGGATGATAAGCCGAAGAGAATGGAAGCTTGATTCCGAGCTTGGCGCATAAAGCCTTCCAAAAGTAGCTAAGGACCTTTACATCGCGGTCTGAGACAATGGTCTTGGGAACTCCATGTAGTCGTAAGATGTCCCAACAAAAGAGATTTGCAACATGTGAAGCATCGTCGATCATATGACATGGAATGAAATTAGCCATTTTCGAGAAACGATCCACAACAACAAAAACCGAATCATGGCCATTTTTAGTTTGTGGAAAGCCAAGCACGAAGTCCATGATAATGTCTTCCCAAGGTTGGAAACTGTAACCGCCCAAGTGCATTCCTTGCCACCTTTGTAATATTCCTTGTATGACATCCATGTTTGCGCTCATGTGTGTTGGGACTAATAACCATTGCGTCATGACATTCCTATTGCATCATGGCATCATCACATAAAGTATTTGTTGCATCATGTGCTTGTGTGCTTGTTGTTGGTGTGAGTGTATGTGTGGAGAGGTGTACTTGCAAGTGAGATTGTGTGTGTGGATCCTCTCCCAAGCTATTTTACAAAACCATGCCTAAACCCTCTTGGTAGCAATACTATGTATGTGGTGTTTTCACTTGCCTGTTCATCTTAAACAAAATGTTGCTCTCCTTCTAAATAATCTGATAGGATTTTAAAAATAGCTCATTTCCATGTTTTAATATTATTGCCTTTCCATTCCTTGCAAAAACTGATTCCTATGTATAGTGCATGTGTTCATTTTATTTCTCTTAAAAAAGCCCCCTATCTTTTCTATGTGATTAATTGCAATGTGTGGTTTTAGAAAAGAGAAAAACCTTTTATTTCTTAGCAGAGAGAGAGAGAGCTTACCGCACTTGGGCCTTGGCCTCCCCGCAGGCCCAGCCAGCAAGCTCTCGCAGCCCAGCCGAGCCCCTCCACACGCACGTTCGTCGTTCACTGTACGGCAACCATCCTACCGGAGCCACGTCGACATCCCTGTGATTTGACGTCGAAGTAGCCCCTAGCCGTCTATATAACATGTCCTAGCCCTAGCCCCGACATCCCTCGCTCCAATCCCACCTTCTCCTTCCCCGCCGCCGCAAGTAAGCCTCCTCCCAAGCCCATGCCATAGCCATGTCCTCCATGCTCCGGTTGTGATGAGGACATGACTACCTTGGATACGACCAAAAATATTGCATACATGCATATTTGTGAGGTGATTTCTTATAAGAGTTATGCAATAATTTATTTATGTTATCCGGAACAAAAATACTTCACCTATTTTTATGTTATGCCTAAATGCAGGATGGACGAACACTTGTATGAACCACGTGTGATGACAAAAGAAGAGGAAATGGTTGGGTGCTATTCAAGAGGTCTTCTCATGTCAAAGGAAACAATTAGGTGCTATTCAACAAGTTCTCTCACGTCACTTTTTGGCCAAGAGAAGATAGAGTCCAAGTCTCTCACGTTCTGGACTCAGATTCGGACTGTACAGACATACCTGTACCAAAACGGCAATAACTTTTTCATCCGGACTCCGAATTGGGTGATTCTTTTTTTTGCTGAAAAGTAGATTTTATCTGCTTTCCGTACCAATTGGAATCACCTTCAAATTCGTCCGTAGCGTGGAGATATTGATGAAACAATATGACGTTGCACCAGAATCCGAATCAAACTACAAGTCCAAAGGTGTTGCATCACCTCCACTTGGGCCCATAGGCCTTGTACGACCTAGGGTTAGTTTTAGGCTGCCTTTGGACGTCCTCCCACCTCCTTGGCCGCCACCCCTTGCTCCTATATAAGTAGATCAATCTAGTAGCTTTTCCTGTGGGTTTTGTTTATTTAAAAGTTAGCCATTGCAACTTCGTGTACTTCGTTTGTGTCCAACGACCAGACCAAGACCGCTTTCGGAACCCCAGCATTATCAATACTTCATCTATATTCGCAATATTCAGATTGCATTACCATATTCTTGCTTGTTCTTCGATTGCTTGCAGGAATAGACCTTCGTGGTCAGGTTGATCGTGCTCCGGCGTGGTCAATAACCTCTTGGAGATTGGTTTAGCGATTGCTAAGGCGCAACGTCGTGCACGTTCAAAGTCGGATCGTCAAAGTCGTCTCCACCAAATCGATAGTTATCATCTCATCGAAAGATCGGGACCCTCGCCTCTATTAAGTGGTATCAGTTTTCGGGTTGCTCGGTGAGAATTTCCCGTTATCCCTAGATTAGATTTATTTTTCTTACCTATTACCCAAGAAAAAGCCATACAAAAAAAAGTTAGATCTATTCATCCTTTGTCCAAGCCAGTCTGAGCCTTTGCAATTTTCTTTTCGAGTTGCTGGTCTTAGCATCTAGTGCCTTAGAGTTTCGAGTTCTGTCCACAGATTGTCACGCCACCGCCGCACCATCTTCATCGCTGCTGCCATATACCACCAGCAGACAGCCGTCATCCCTTCCGTTGTTGCCCACATCAATTTCCACCGCCTGTTTCGGTCATTGTCATTATCATACTTGAGGTCGTTCACATCTACGCTTGATCCAATCTGCATCTTATCTGATTTTGTTGGAAAAAAAAGCGAGAGAAAAAAAAAGTGAGAGAGAGAGAAAAAAAAAAGAAGACAAAAAAAAAGTCAGTGAAAAAAAAAGAGAAGAGAAAAAAAACACAAATTTCGGATCTATCTAGACTCAATCTCGTATCTGAATTCGGATTGAAATTTGTTTTGCGCAGTGTTCAGTAAAACAGGCGTATCTTCCTTATACAAACTCCGTTTTGGCTCCACCAGTATTCAAATTCGAGCTATCGACGAGCCGCATCTGAATAGTTCATCAAGCTAGTTCATTATTGTCACCTCCAAATCGGCTTCTAAATAGGACTTTTTGCCCTCCGAAGGTCGTGAACACAGTTTGTCATTATTTTTCAGGTTCGTTTCTGAATTATTTGACTCCTCATACGAACTCGGAATTGAGTGATTCTTTTTGCATACGAAAGCTTGAGTCAGTAGCATTCTTGAGAAAAAATATCAGAAATTTGACATATTATCTTTCATAGGAAAATTGTAGAGAGAGTTTCGGTATATCCTGCTTGGCGGTCATTTATCATCATTGTCAGAGCTAATTCCTATCATCCGTTGCTGCTATTTGTCCTACGCCGTGACTTCATTAGTGTTCTAGGCTCGCGTCTCTAGTACGGTCTAGCCTAGGACCAGCACAGTACCGTCGTTGAGCGTTTATTCAACATTGCATCTCTGAATTGATTATTGCTAATCTTTTGCTACCATATATTAAGCCTTCCAAGCTCCATATATTTCTACACCGTGTATGCATACGTTCACCTGGTAATCGCTTTACTCAATCTTCGGAGATATTGACACCATCGGTTGCCGGTCACCACCTGCTGCATGGTAAGAATTTGTAAGACATTGATATTTGCTTTACTGTGAGCGTCTTACCACCACATCCTAGTAGTTCATAGGAACAATATTCTTGGATTTTATTTCTTGTTTCTACTAATCATGACAGGATCCAGAGTTGTCAGTTTGTTGGCTTCGTCAATCGTGGGAGACGTGCCACCACCTAAGCAAATACCACAACCGTCACGAGAAGTGCAAAGACATTCCAATACACATGATCAGGTTAATGTTTCTATACCACCATTTAATGGCCGTTTTAGACCTGCTTTATATATTGAATGGGAGTTCGAAATAAATGATATATTTGCTTCTCATAATTTTGCTGAACATAAAAAAGTTAAGGTCGCGATTGATTCATTCACTGGTTATGCTTCAGTTTGGTGGAGTGAATATTGTCGTTTACACCCTGATTATATACATATTACTTGGGATGATTTAAAACTTGCCATGAGACACACATTCGTTCCTACTTATTACACTCGTGACATGATTAAAAAGTTCGAAAATTTAAAACAAGGTAGTGACACCGTAACGAAATATTATGACGATTTACAAACGACCTTGTTGCATTCCTCATTAGAAGAAAGTGAAGAAGATTTTATGGATAGATTTTGGGGAGGATTAAACCGTGATATTCAGGAGATACTAATTCATGAAAAGTGTTATTCTATGCATCGTTTGTTTTGTCTTGCTTGCAAAGCTGAACAGGTAATAAAACAACGTGTTGCCCACAAGGAGAACGAGCGCAAGGTGCACATTTCAAGAGTTGATACGGTTGTTCCTTCAACTACTAGGCATAGTATGACAACCACATCAATTGTTGTGAGGGCTACATCACCTTCACCATGTGACACGTCACCACCGAGAGTGCCTACATCATGTGAGTTGATCATAAGAGGTAATGACAAAGGTACTAATCTTCCACCTCCACATGAGTATGATGAATGCCTTGTCAATTCCAATGTACCATGTGATGAGCTACCCATTACTTTGATCACACCACCTATTTTAGAGGAATATGTTCATGATTTGACTTTGCCATGTGATCAAATATCAACAATTTTGAGTGCACCTATTGAATTAACTGTTGATGAGAAAGAACCATGTGAATCAGGAAATAAATCAAATTTGGATCAAATATGTTTGAAAATAATTTTGCCATTGTTTAATCATTTTGATATGACCTCCAATTTTGGTGATGATTCTGTGCCAAATGACATGTTGCATATTTGCTTATTTAAGCATGTTGTAGCATCAAAATTTGGAATAATTCAAGTTTATTTACCATTGTTGGGATGGTTTAATGATGAACATTGTCAATCTTTTGATATGAATAAGGACTTCACTTATATATGCAAACCGTGTTGCAATATTTTAATGCCTTCTACTGCTTGTGATAATATTTTGGCTTTATATTTCATGACATTTGAAGTGTGCTCTTGTATAAATGTGTCACATGTGCCACAACTGAGATCCAGAAAAATAGATGACATATACATATACAACATGTACACCTTGTCTCTTTTGTTAGCCATATTTCAGACTAAGCAACGCCGAGGACGGCTTTGTTTTCAAGAAAGGGAGGATGATGAGGACATGACTACCTTGGATACGACCAAAAATATTGCATACATGCATATTTGTGAGGTGATTTCTTATAAGAGTTATGCAATAATTTATTTATGTTATCCGGAACAAAAATACTTCACCTATTTTTATGTTATGCCTAAATGCAGGATGGACGAACACTTGTATGAACCACGTGTGATGACAAAAGAAGAGGAAATGGTTGGGTGCTATTCAAGAGGTCCTCTCATGTCAAAGGAAACAATTAGGTGCTATTCAACAAGTTCTCTCACGTCACTTTTTGGCCAAGAGAAGATAGAGTCCAAGTCTCTCACGTTCTGGACTCAGATTTGGACTGCACAGACATACCTGTACCAAAACGGCAATAACTTTTTCATCCGGACTCTGAATTGGGTGATTCTTTTTTTTGCTGAAAAGTAGATTTTATCTGCTTTCCGTACCAATTGGAATCACCTTCAAATTCGTCCGTAGCGTGGAGATATTGACGAAACAATATGACGTTGCACCAGAATCCGAATCAAACTACAAGTCCAAAGGTGTTGCATCACCTCCACTTGGGCCCATAGGCCTTGTACGACCTAGGGTTAGTTTTAGGCTGCCTTTGGACGTCCTCCCACCTCCTTGGCCGCCACCCCTTGCTCCTATATAAGTAGATCAATCTAGTAGCTTTTCCTTTGGGTTTTGTTTAGTTAAAAGTTAGCCATTGCAACTTCGTGTACTTCGTTTGTGTCCAACGACCAGACCAAGACCGCTTTCGGAACCCCACCATTATCAATACTTCATCTATATTCGCAATATTCAGATTGCATTATCATATTCTTGCTTGTTCTTCGATTGCTTGCAGGAATAGACCTTCGTGGTCAGGTTGATCGTGCTCCGGCGTGGTCAATAACCTCTTGGAGATTGGTTTAGCGATTGCTAAGGCGCAACGTCGTGCACGTTCGAAGTCGGATCGTCAAAGTCGTCTCCACCAAATCGATAGTTATCATCTCATTGAAAGATCGGTACCCTCGCCTCTATTAAGTTGAGCACGAGCTCCACCTCCTGGTAGCCTCCACGCCGCGTATCCGGTGCTCTGGTGCCGCGGGAAGGGTGTCCCCGTTGCACCTCTTCTTCTTAGACGACGCACGCGACGCCAACAACCAGTTCAACGCCATCCTCGACCTCTTCTTCATCTTCTGCTCTGATCAGGAAAAGCGCCAAGTTCCTCGACTCTCTGTCGTCGCTCCGCTTCGTCCCCGACGTCTCCTTTGTGTCCTAGGTATACTAGGTATACCCCTCTGCATTTCTATCAAATCCCTAGCGCTATAGGGCCCCGTATGCGTAGCTATCTTCATGCCAAGTTCGTGCCCTCCGTGCTCCGGACATAATTGTAGTGTATGCGTACTTTTTTTTGCTCTTGTGTTTTTGCTCCCCCCGCGCGTATGCGATTTGCGCAAACGCACCGCAGCTCGCCCGCAAGCCTCACCGTGCACGCTTTACCTCGCCATGCCGAGCCGAGCATGAGCTCGAACTCGAACAGCCCCGCACGCGTGTCCCCTGCAGTTGCTCCGCTTGAACGCCCCGCACCTGCACCCAAATCCGCAGCCCCGCCGGCACACCACCTCGCCAAATATGGCAGTCTTGCTCGCCGGTGCCGTCGTAGCTTTCTCCTGCGCAAGGTAGAAGAGACCCAGCCACCGCCGGAGGATAGCTCTTAAGCAGCCGAGCCTCCCTTTAGTTCTATGGCCCCTCCTAGCCCAGTGGGGTTCGAACCCCCCGGGCACCCTTTTATTTTCGTTTGGTTTCTTTGGCCTCTGTCAGTGGGGCGAGGACCCACTTGCCATCCTCTTGGGACCCTGGTGTGTATGCTAGTGGCCCCCTTTTTTATATTTTTTATTGATTTCTTTTACTCTATTCTGTGTTATTTCTATTTTAGGAAAGTTACCAGTTTCGGCCATGCTAATTCTATCCAGTGCCAAATAGGGCATATTCCAATTTTGGCATATGCTTAGGTTATAAGTAGTTCTTGCATTTTTCTTATGTGCTTTGTGTGGGATTTCTCTGCAGTGACCTATGCTTATAATATATGATTTTGGGGTAGAAAAAAATCAGTGAATCCAATGGTGGCATTGGATTTACCATTTGAGAAAGTTTGTGAAAATGTTATTTTGTGTTAATGTCTCATTTTGTCTTTTTCACATGAATTAATTCTTGCATCATATGATAATCTTGTCAACATGAAATATTTCCATTAGTGTGTGCTCTAGCCCTCGGTATTTTTGCATGCCGTGATAGTTCATGTTATGAGTGGAATTCTTGATGTCAGCATGCCACCAAAATTCTGTTTTCACATGCTCAAATAATTCTAAGTGTTGAAATCTGTTATTTTGTTGTCATGTTGTCTAGATGATTCCCATGTATATGTTGCTCGTTTGGAGTTGGCACAATGAAATGCATTGTTTTGCTTGTCATACTCTGTTATTTTGTGCCAAGATCTTGTGGATAAAGCCATTGCATCTTAATTAAAACTTGTTGTTAACATGCCATTCTGTTAAAATTGCCTTGTTTGTCACTTGTTGATTTTCACTAAGTCTGGAATATTGCCATGTTCAATATCCCATATTGTGAGGATGATAGCCATTGATATATGCATGTTTTGATGTTGCCATTATGTAGTAATTGTAGTACATGTTGCCCTCTATCAACCTGTTAATTTTCAGGCCATGAAAGTTCCTGTAGCATATATAAAAGTTGCTGTCAAGATGCCATCATGTTAACTCAGATTCTACAAAACTAGAATGCTTCCTTTCATGTTCCTGTGAATAGATGAATTGTTAAGCATATGTTGTGTACTTCATGTCCATGCCTTGGTTGTGATTGGTAACTTGCTGTAGCTCTGGGTATGTATGTTACAAGATGTCATGTTGCTGTTTGTGGACAGATTGTGTGTTTAAATGTTTTGTGACTTGTGGGAGCAATACTCCATTGTTTTGCATGATCTATAGCTCTATTCTTGCTAGAATTTTATTTCCAATCCAGTGGCATCCTTGGAATACCAAGGAAAAGCCCATGGCCCTCTTCATCTTTGTTTTTGTCTCAGTTAATGTCTGTACCTTGTCGTGAGTGTAACGCGAGCTCCGTTACTCCGTTTGCGACGTTCTTCATATGCATTTGCATCACTTTTGCATGGAGCATTCATATTTGCCATGATCATGCATGTTCAAATAACTAATATTGAGGTACTGTCCAGAATACTAAAGAGCTTAATAATTGCATTAGAAACATGACTAGCATAGGGTTGCCATGTTCAATACTTCAAATTGGTCTCGCATCTTGGGTTGCGCATTGCACTTTGTTTGTATGTTTATTTTTTGCTGTTTCTCTTTGGGTAGACCCGAGTGTCGAGCCTCAGTACGAGGATCCTGGAGAGTACAACTACGAGGACCCAGCTCTTTGTCCCTCTGAAGACCCAACAGGCAAGATGATTGTACCCGGATCCCGACACTATTTTTGCTATGCTAAATGTCTTGCTTCTACCGTTATGTTTCGTTACCTACCACTTAAACTGTCAGCCTCCTAAATTGCCATGAAGGCCTCTAACCCCTCCACTTCCTAGCAAAACATTGACTGACTACGTTACCGCTGCTCAACCCTTATCTTATAGCGTTGCTAGTTGCAGGTGCAAGCTTTTCCATGTGTTAACATGGATATCTAGAGATATCACCTTTATTTACTTTTATTTAAATTAATGCACATATATATATATCTGGCAATGGTGGAAGGCTTGGCCTTTTTCGTGGTGTTTTGTTCCACTTTTGCCGCACTAGTTCCGAGTACCGGTGTTATGTTCCATATTTTGCGCTCCTAACATGCTCGGGGTTATTATGGGGACCCCCTTGACCATTCGTTTTAGATTAAAACTTGTCTGGCAAGACCCAACTTTGGTACTACATTTGCTAAACAACTTAATTAAAATTCATAAGGCTTAGCTACCCCGTGGATAATTAATCAACAACCCGGCCAGTGCTCCTCATGAGTGTTGGTCCAAACTAGAGCACCGTGCGGGGCCAACCCGGGGCAACTCGGAAGATGTCTATCAGGCCACCGTACGCTTGGGTCCTGAGAACGAGATACGCGGCTCCTATCGAGTTCGTCGACACGTCGGGCGGTCTTGTTGAATTTGTTTTACCTTTCTCGAATGTCTTGCGCGAGAAATTCTGAGGATACTTTGGGCTATCTCGAGGTTGAGGTTTTCCAACGGAATTTCCTAGGAGATCATGGGATGCATGGTCAAGGTTATTCCCATGGTGTGTGGTTAGTTTGTGATGGATGAGTTGGAGCACCCCTGCAGGGTTAAATCTTTTCGAGAAGCCGTGCCCGCGGTTATGTGGCAACTTGGAAATTTATTTAACACCCGGTTATAGTAAACTTGAAGTAAACTCAAATAAAATACACCAACTGTGTGTGTAACCGTGACTTTCTCTGCTCGTGAACATGAACCGAGAGAGAACATGGTGGGGTTATGTTCGGCGTAAGTAGGTGTTCAGGATCACTTAGTGATCATTATAGTTCACGACCGTCATGCGTAGGCCACCATATTTACAATCATGTTATCGTAAGAGCCCCAAATACATGCTTAGTGCTTGCTGCAGCCTCACCACTTAACCTTTCCTCAACTATTGGCTTACATAGTTTCGGTACCCGGGTTATGAGATTGCTGAGTCCCCGTGGCTCACAGATTACAACAATACAGGTACAGGTGTTGACGAGTACGTGTCAGATGATGTGTCTCAGCTCAAGTGGGAGTACGATGAAGAATGTAGGCATATGTACTTTACGTATCCTGATGAGTAGGGGAGCTTCGTGGTGGTGGTCCTAGGATAGCAAGACAGTTTCATTGCTTTCTTTTATCGTTTGATTTCGTCCGTAGTTGGACCCTGTCTTTTGGATGAATGTATGAATAATTGTGTGAACTTGTAAGATAGCTTGTGGCAAGTCTAAGCCAACTCATATACTCATCTCTTCATTACATGTATGCAATGATTTCTGTACTTGCGAAATGACTAGATGCGCTTCTATCCCCGTCGAGGCCCTCGCACCTTAATAGGGATAGGACCACATCTTCGGCGTTACAAGTTGGTAATTAGAGCCATACTGACCATAGGAGCCCCTTGCTTGATCGAACTTGGCCGAGTTGAGTCTAGTGGAAAACTATTTTGAGTCTAGTTATATCGGAGAGTAGGTTTCTTTTACTCCTCTTCTATACTCTAGTGAGGAATTACGACTTAGGAATTTTAATTCTACTCCTCTTCTCGCTCAAATTTTTTTAGGATCACGCGAGTATTTTGGAGCCTCTATGATACCGATGTGACGGGAATTCTGTTCTTGGTGCCTCCCGTATGTATGGATTGGACCCGGGGAATAGAGCTCCACGGGATTCTTGACACATCGTTATCATTCGGTTTCCTTAGTACTTAAGAACGCGAATGTTCGAAATTGCTTCAAAACTATTTGTGGTGCGAAGAGTGTGGTGGCACCTAGTACTAGGTAGTGGGATCACATGTAGTGCCATCTTTAGTATCGTTGTGATTACGAGGGTCTGAGGTAGATGAGTTTCCGAGACCTTTGGTTGTGTGCTGAGGGGTGTGATACACTGGAGAGTAGTATTACTGCTAGGAGTTGAGTGATGGATAAAAACTCCGTGTATCCGTGGACCCTATTGCCTAACCAAGATTTCGGAAGTTCTTAGGTGTGATCTCCAGTAGTTACCTAGGATCATCTTCCGACAGATGTATGATGGTTTATACATTTTGATACAGGGCACGCCCGTGTGCGTCGATCTTTAACGAATTGGAGGGGATCTCACGAGGAACACGAAGAACATAAGAGAAACACGAGAGGAAAATCAAACACTCAAGGACAACCTTCGATCACACATCCACTAGAATCACACGAGTACAAGAGTATCACGGTCCACAATCAACAAAAGGATACAAATAATGATAGTCTCCTCGCTCTGAAGGAGGAGGTCTTGAATCCTGTGGGATCTTCCCTTAGAGGGGCCTTAGCATCGCTTGGATCTTCTCTCAACGGAGGTCAATCTCCTAGGGAGAAGTAAGTGATGGAGCTATGCTCAACAAAAATCTTTGCCAAACAATAGCTAACCCTAATTCGAGGTGGTAGAAGAGTATATATAGTCCTAGGGACGAAGGGGTAAGTGGGAGAGATACATGGGCCTCGGGCCCGAGTGTAATTGCTCTGTCAAGGCCGGAAGTTCCGGGTGCTGGAAGTTCCGGGCTGGTTCCGGCCAGGGTCCGGGCTGAATAGAGAGTTGGCGCAGGCTTCGGGAGCTGGTTTCACCAGGGGGGAGTTCCGGGCCAGCCGGAAGTTTCGGGGCCCGGAGGTTCCGGGCAAAGGTCCGGGCTGGTTCCGGACTATCCAGAGAGTTTGCACCTCTGGACTTGGGCCTGGGTCGCCGGAGGGCTGGAAGTTCCAGGCAGGCCGGAAGTTCCTGGCTGTCCAGAGACTTGCCCTTGGTGCTAGCTCCTTCTCCTCATCGGCCTTGGTCTTGGGGCTGCTTCCTTGGTCCTTCGTGGTCGTCTTCCTCATACCTAAGGATACACAGGGTTTCATTGTGAGGTAGCATCCAAGTTCCTTTGCCATCGAAGTCATACTCGAAGAGGAGTAAGTTCACCTTAGCTCCAATGTCGCGTGCGCGTGCTCTTGTCATAGCACCACTTGGGGGCTGGCTTGATAGTGTAGTCTTCATGGGGATGATGGTGGGATGCTCCGCATCATCCCCCCCCCCTTGGGGAAGATCCGTCCTAGGATCAAAATCTTCATCACCATGAAAAGGGGATAGATCCGTGACGTTGAAGGTGTCACTCACGTTGTACTTGTCGCGTGGGATGTCGATCTTGTAGGCATCGTTGTTGTAGCGTGACAACACCTTGAAGGGACCGTCGGCTCGAGGAAGTAGCTTTGACCTGCGTTCATTGGGGAAGCAGTCCTTGCGAAGATGTAGCCACACAAGATCACCCGGCTTCAACACCATGGGGTGCTTGTTGAGGTTGCGCTAGTTGGTGACGCGTTCCACTTGACGTTCAATCATGCGCCTTGTATGTTCATGCATCCTCTTGATGTAGCTTGCCCTTGCACTTGCGTCCATGTTGACCTGCTCTTGGAGTGGTAGAGGTAGGATGTCCAATGGGGACAAAGGATTGAAGAAGTAGACCACTTCGAACGGATACTTGCCGGTGGTGGAGGGACTTGCGCGATTGTAGGCGTACTCGACGATGGGGAGGCAATCTTCCCATTCCTTGATGTTCTTGTTGATCAACACGCGAAGTATGGTAGAAAGCATCCGGTTCGTCACCTCCGTTTGTCCATCGGTTTGAGGGTGATATGCCTAAGAGAAAAGTAGCTTGATTCCGAGCTTGGCGCATATGGTCTTCCAAAAGTAACTCAAGAACTTGACATTGCGATCCCAGACAATGGTCTTGGGGACGCCAGGTAGTCGCAAGATGTCCCTACAAAAGATATTGGCAATATGTGAAGCATCGTCTATCTTATGACATGGAATGAAATGAGCCATCTTGGAAAAGCGGTCCACAACGACAAAAACGGAATCATGGCCATTTTTAGTTTGTGGCAAACCAAGCACAAAATCCATACTAATGTCTTCCCAAGGTTGGAAAGGTATAGGGAGAGGCATGTAAAGACCATGGGATTGAGCTTTTGACTTAGCTTTGCGGCATTTAGAACATCGGTTGGTGAAGCGTGCAACATCACAAAACATCTTGGGCCAAAAGTACTTGTTGGATAGTGTGGCATACGTCTTGTCGCGTCCAAAGTGACCCATAAGTCCGCCACCGTGAGCCTCTTGCAAAAGCAACAAATGAAGAGAAGACTCGGGTATACAAAGTTTGTTAGCACGCATAAGATAGCCATCTTTCATATAGTAGTTCTCCCAACAAGTTTTCACTTGGCACATAGCGTAAGGATTAGAAAAATAAGCATCATGCTCATACAAGTCTTTGATGTGCTCAAAACCAATAACATTCACTTCAAGTTGAGTAACTAGCATGCATTTGCTGGAAAGGGCATCCGCCACAACTTTTTCCTTACCCTTAATGTATTTGATGACATAAGGGAAGGACTCAATAAATTCACTCCATTTAGCATGCCGTTTATTCAACTTAGTTTGGTCTTTTAAGTACTTAAGCGTTCCATGGTCGGTATGGATAACAAACTCATGTGGTCGCAAATAATGTTCCCACACATGTAGGACTCACCAAAGCATACAATTCTTTGTCATAGATGGGGTAGTTAAGTTGAGCGCCGGATAGTTTCTCGCTAAAGTACGCGATAGGATGCTTCTCTTGCATAAGCATACCACCTATTCCATTACCGCTACCATCACAATGCACTTCAAATGTTTTATCAAAGTTGGGCAAAGCAAGCAAAGGTGCATGAGTGAGCAAATTTTTAAGTTCATGGAATGCGGTGTCTTGGGAAGGACCCCAAATAAATGGTGCATTCTTCTTGCTCAAAGCATGGAGAGGTGATGCAATTGTGCTAAAGTCTTTGACAAAACAGCGATAGAAGCCGGCTAGTCCTAGGAAGCTACGCACTTGTTGCAAATTCGTTGATGTGGGCCAAGTTTTATTAGCATCAATCTTAGTTTCATCTACATGAACGCCCTTAGAAGATACTACAAAACCTTCGAAAACTACCTTCTCAACACCAAATGCGCATTTCTCCATGTTTTCATAGAGTTGTTCTTTCCTAAGGATTTGCAAAACATCACGAACATGGGTAGCATGCTCCTCAAGAGACTTGCTAAAGACAAGGATGTCATCAAAGTAGACTACAACACAATATCCTATGAGGGGTCGCAAAACATAATGCATGACACGCATGAAAGTACCCGGTGCTTGGGATAAGCCCATGGGCATAACCAATCATTCATATAGACCAAATTTAGTCTAAAAAGAAGTTTTCCACTCGTCACCCTCTTGTATGCGAATTTGGTAGTAACCAGTTTTTAAGTCAATTTTAGAGAATATAGTGGCACCACTAAGTTCATCTAGCATATCATCTAAGCGAGGAATGGGGTGACGGTATCGAATGATGATAGCATTGATAGGACGGCAATCGGAACACATGCGCATAGTACCATCTTGCTTAGGCACTAGAATTACCGGAAACGCACAAGGACTCAAGCTTTCACGTACATGCCCTTTATCTAGGAGTTTTTGGACTTGCCTTTGTATTTCCTTTGTTTTTTCGGGGTTGACGCGGTAGGGAGCCTTGTTAGGAAGCGGTGCTCCGGGGATTAGGTCGATGCGGTGTTCGATCCCTCGTTTTGGTGGTAGTCCCGGAGGTAGCTCAGCAGGAAAGAAATCTTGGAATTCTTGCAATAACTTAGATAACACAAGAGGAAGATGTTGTGAAGGGTTAGTCCGAACGACGTCATCTTTGCAGACAAGTACATAGTGAAGAACGGTCGATGGGCTCTCACTCACATCCCTCAAATCTCGTTTGGTGGCTAAAAGAACTAGATCTCTCATGTCCCTCATCGTGGAGCCACTCATTTTTGGCTTGTGGCACTCACTCTCTTTGAGGTGGATCACTCTCTCACTTTTATCTCCACGATGGGATGAAGCTTGTTTGTCGGCAATGACTTGACTTGGAGTCATCGGTCGGAGTACATATTGCTTGCCCTTCATCTTGAAACTATATTGATTTGTCCGACCGTTGTGTGTGACGCCAATGTCGAATTGCCAAGGTCTACCAAGTAGGAGGTGGCAAACGGACATTGGAACCACATCACACTCCAAAGTGTCTTCATAATCGCCTATCTTGAAGGAAACTTTCACGGTGTGGTCAACTTGGAGGGTTCCGGAATCACTAAGCCATTGGACCTTGTAGGGACGAGGGTACTTTTTCTTGACCAATTGCAGCTTGGAACAAAGGTCTTCACTTGCCAAGTTGTGGCAACTCCCGCCGTCAATGATGACCTTGACGGATTTTCCGTGGATGCCCGCCATGGTGTGGAAGATGTGACAACGTTGGTCCTCGTCTTCTTGTTGTTGGAGCGTCAAACCTTTGGAGACAATGAGAGCGGGGCTCGAATCGTTGTCGCAAAAGATTTGCGAATCTTCATCTTCGTTCACTTGGCGGTGTATGGCACTTGCTCCAAAGCTTGCATCTCGTTGTCACTCATAGAGTCATTGGTGCCATCGCCGAGGAGAATCATGTTGCATTTGGTTGGACATTCGAAAGTCTTGTGGCCTCGGCCTTGGCACATGAAACAGTTGATGGAGCTTGTCTTGGCGGTAGCATCCGGTGTTGGAGTATAGGATGAAGCTCTCGGCTTGTAGGTGCTTGAGGATGGTCGGCTTGACGAAGTCGTCTGTCCTTGTAGCTTGACTTGTCGCTGGTAGGTGTTGTAGATTTCATAGTTGAAGGAGTCGTTGTCGTAGTAGCTTGAGCACTTGAGCTATAGGTCTTGGAGGAGAACTTGGAGTACTTGTAGTCATCTTGCACTTGCCGTTCCGCCTTGGTTGCTTGATGCATGAGCTCAAGTAGGTTGGAGTATGGTTGGAAGTCGGCAATTTTCTTGACTTGGTAGTTGAGGCCATTCAAGAAGTGTGCCATTGTTTGCTCGTCATCTTCCTTGACATTGGCTCGGATCATTGCAATCTCCATCTCTTGATAGTACTCTTCTACCAATTTGGTGCCTTGCTTGAGTTGTTGGAGCTTCTTGAAGAGATCTCGGTTGTAGTGTGTAGGTACAAAACGAGCTCGCATGAGATCCTTCATTTGGGCCCAAGTGTTGATAGGAGGTTCACCTCTCTCTCTTCTTCGCTCAATCACTTGTTCCCACCAAATAAGGACGTAGTCTTGGAAATCGAGTGAAGCCATTGCTATCTTCTTCTCTTCATCATAGTTGTGTAGGCGAAAGATCTTATCAACCTTGAGAGCCCATGACATGTAGTCTTCGGGATCATTGCTTCCGGAAAACTTTGGCATTGTGAACTTGAGCTTGCCGAAGCGCTGTTCATCATTGTGGTGGTGATGCCGAAATCCTTGTCTTGGATGTGGATCCTCATTGTAATTGCCTTGAGCGTGTTGACGTTGATCTTGCCCTTGCTCGTCTTCATGTTCCGGTTCGTCGCGATGATCTTGAGGACGACGACGAGGTGGACGCACTCGGTTGCGCCTTTCTTGGTGCTCCTCTTGGCGATTGGCTTCTTCTTGTCGTTGTCGACGAAGTTCTACTTGTTGTGCTTGGCAAAGTGCTTCTTGCTCGTGATGAGCTTGGCGATGGCGCTCCTCCAAGGCACAAGTAGCTTCTTGCAAAGCGTGATGTGCTTCAAGCGCTCGTTCATGGCGGCGATGTTGTTCTTCTTCTCGGTGTCGTTGTTCTTGGTCTTGGCGTTGTTGTTCTTGCTCCAACGCATCTTGATCTTGTTGGCGCCGACGTTCTCAAGCGCGGACGCGATCTTGCAATCCATTGCCATGAAATGGATTGTCTTGACGGTGACGACCTTGTGGAGAACTTGAGCCGGAGTGTTCGTCGCGATGGTGATGACGCGCTTGGAGACTTGGGTCGGAAGAGTATGGCGTTGAGTTGCGACTTGTGTGACGAATCCTTGTCGATGTAGATGAGGAAGGTGCGCGGGTAACCATCAAAGACCGAAGCTCCTCCATTTGGCTTGATAGCTTGGTGTCGAGGTATTCCCTTGTGTGCATTTCGGATTCGCGCAAGTTGGAGGCGAGTTAGTTGATGCGGTCATGCAAGACATCTTGAGCTTGAGTAATTGCCTTGTGTGCGCCGAAGAAGTGTAAGTTGGTGACGTGGTCGTTCACGTCGTCGTCATTCTCCTCGAAGGCCGAGTTCGACATGATGTTCCTATCCATAACACTCAAGAATATATAAGTGGAAGACTGAGAAGACAATACCAATTACCGTTCCAAAAGTTGAAAGTGGATCAAGATCACTCAATGTGCAAGTATGGAAATAGTAGAATTGGTACCGAAGATCGTCCTTCTCACACCTACACAAAAAGGCTTATGGAGTAGCTTGGTTAGGATAGTGGCACTAATTTTAAGCAATCTGAAAGATTAGATACAATAAAGTTGAAAGAGATTCGTAAAATTCGCAAGTGAGACAATGTAGATCAATAGCAATGGGTATGCACAGAAACACACACATGGAAGAAAATTGGGGTCATGCAACCAAGGATGAGCCAAAATGTGGAATCCACGTAAAATGCTCTCGTTGCACGACACAAGAGAGACGGTAGCACGATTGCTCCAATGGGCATGATACGCACTTGTGCACACCCTAAAATGAACCAAAAGTGTCATCTTCCTATGCCTGACTTGCTATGTGTGTATGCGGCACGAGTCACTCGCTCTAGTGATCCAAGATGATCAAGTATGCTATGCGAATCTTGCGATGCTATTGCTCTTTTGCTCTTGCTTAAAAGCTTTGCTTCTCTTTTCTTTTGCAATGATATGTTGTATGGTCACAATGCGGGACGTGCACACCGAGATAGCAATTATGTATTCGGGTACTACTTGAACACAAAAGATACCAATATGGTACCAAAATGGTAAAAAGATATATGCACGCAATTGAAGCTATGCGGAGTATGTATCACTAAAGTGCACAAGTAGCGTAGCCCAGCAATACTCAATGGCTAGTCTCGATAGGCAAGTAACGCAAATAGGCTCGGGTTAACAATGCAATGGCAAGGATATAGACAAGAGTGTCATCGCGGTTACCGTCCTTGCTTACGGTGAGGTGTCAATGAAGAGTTGGTCGGCGACGATCCGGGGCGAAGATGAGCGGCGATGTCAATGAAGAACCAATCCTAATTAGCCAAAACACCTTAGGAAGTAGCGAAGCTCGCGACTCAAAATCTCAAGTGCAAATGGGTTGCGGAAAAAAAATGGTGGAGGTTTGTGGAAAACTGTGGTGGAAATACTCGAGAAAATTCAAAATTGGCAACTGCAAAGTTTCTGCAAAGGCCGGAAGGTCCGGGCCGGCCGAAGGTTTCGGGGGCCGGAAGGTCCGGGGTGGCCGGAGGTTCCGGGGGTCGGAAGGTCTGGGCGAGGCTGGAGGTTCCGGGAGTCGGGAAAGTTGGGACAAACCCTAATTTCCAGTTGTTGGACTTGGGGGGGAAACCGAGAGGAAAAACCCAAATCTGATGGGGAAAAAGAAAAATTGGGTGGAATTGGATGGATGGAAAGCTAGATCCACACGTCCACAACGAAATCCACGGATCAAAATCAACAAAATCTCCTCAAATCAAACGAATCCAAGAAATTTGGTCGGGCTATTTTTGTGGGGATTTTCGAAATTAGGTCAAAACAAAACAAAATTGGCTAGAAAACGGGGGAGGAGACTCCAAATTCGTGAGAAACCTTGGCTCTTGATACCAATATGATACGGGGCACGCCCGTGTGCGTCGATCTTTCACGAATTGGAGGGGATCTCACGAGGAACACGAAGAACACAAGAGAAACACGAGAGGAAAATCAAACACTCAAGGACAACCTTCGATCACACATCCACTAGAATCACACGAGTACAAGAGTATCACGGTCCACAATCAACAAAAGGATACAAATAACGATAGTCTCCTCGCTCCGAAGGAGAAGGCCTTGAATCATGTGGGATCTTCCCTTAGAGTGGCCTTGGCATCACTTGGATCTTCTCTCAACGGAGGTCAATCTCCTAGGGAGAAGTAAGTGATGGATCTATGCTCAACAAAAGTCTTTGCCAAAGAATAGCTAACCCTAATTCGAGGTGGAAGAAGAGTATATATAGTCCTAGCGACAAAGGGGTAAGTGGGAGAGATACATGGGCCTCGGGCCCTAGTGTAGTTGCTCGGTCAAGGCCGGAAGTTCCGGGCTAGGCCGGAAGTTCTGGGCTGGTTCCATCCAGGGTCCGGGCTGAACAGAGAGTTGGTGCCGGCTTCAGGAGCTGGTTTCACGGGGGGGGGGGGGGGAGTTCCAGGCCGGCCGAAAGTTTCGGGGCCCGGAGGTTCCGGGCGAAGGTCCGGGCTGGTTCCGGGCTATCCAGAGAGTTTGCACCTCTAGACTTGGGCCTGGGTCGCCGGAGGGCCGGAAGTTCTGGGCAGGCTGGAAGTTCCAGGCAGGCCGGAAGTTCCGGGCAGTCCAGAGACTTGCCCTTGGTGCTAGCTCCTTATCCTCCTTGGCCTTGGTCTTGGGGCTGCTTCCTTGGTCCTTCGTGCTCGTCTTCCTCGTACCTAAGGATACACAGGGCTTCATTGTGAGGTAGCATCCAAGTTCCTTTGCCATCGAAGTCATACTCGAAGTGGAGTGAGTTCACCTTAGCTCCAATGTCGCATGCGCGTGCTCTAGTCATAGGGCCACTTGGGGCCTGGCTTGATGGTGTAGTCTTCATGGGGATGATGGTGGGATGCTCCGCATCATCTCCCCCCTTGGGGAAGATCCGTCTTTGGATCAAGATCTTCATCACCATGAAAAGGGGATAGATCCGTGACGTTGAAGGTGTCACTCACGTTGTACTTGTCGCGTGGGATGTCGATCTTGTAGGCATTGTTGTTGTAGCGTGCCAACACCTTGAGGGGACCGGCGGCTCGAGGAAGTAGCTTTGACTTGCGTTCGTTGGGGAAGCAGTCCTTGCGAAGATGTAGCCGCACAAGATCACCCAGCTTGAACACCATGGGGTGCTTGTTGAGGTTGCGCTTGTTGGTGACGCGTTCCACTTGACGTTCAATCGTGCGCCTTGTATCTTCATGCATCCTCTTGATGTAGCTTGCCCTTGCACTTGCGTCCATGTTGACGCTCTCTTGGAATGGTAGAGGTAGGATGTCCAATGGGAACAAAGGATTGAAGCCGTAGACAACTTCAAATGGAGACTTGCCGGTGGTGGAGTGACTTGCGCGATTGTAGGCGTACTCGACGATGGGGAGGCAATCTTCCCATTCCTTGATGTTCTTGTTGATCAACACGCGAAGTAGGGTAGAAAGCGTCTGGTTCGTCACCTCCGTTTGTCCATCGGTTTGAGGGTGATATGCCAAAGAGAAAAGAAGCTTGATTCCGAGCTTGGCGTATAGGGTCTTCCAAAAGTAACTCATGAACTTGACGTCGCGATCCGAGGCAATGGTCTTCGGGACGCCATGTAGTCACAAGATGTCCCTAAAAAAGATATTGGCAATATGTGAAGCATCGTCTATCTTGTGGCATGGGATGAAATGAGCCATCTTGGAAAAGCGGTCCACAACGACAAAAACAGAATCATGGCCATTTTTAGTTCGTGGCAAACCAAGCACAAAATCCATACTAATGTCTTCCTAAGGTTGGAAAGGTATAGGGAGAGGCATGGAAAGACCATGGGATTGAGCTTTTGACTTAGCTTTCCGGCATGTAGAACATCGCGAAACATCTTGGGTCAAAAGTACTTATTGGATAGTGTGGCATACGTCTTGTCGCGTCCAAAGTGACCCATAAGTCCGCCACCGTGGGCCTCTTGCAAAAGCAACAAAGAGAAGACTCGGGTATACAAAGTTTGTTAGCACGCATAAGATAGCCATCTTTCATATAGTTGTTCTCCCAACAAGTTTTCACTTGGCACATAGCGTAAGGATTAGCAAAATAAGCATCATGCTCATACAAGTCTTTGATGTGCTCAAAACCAATAACATTCACTTAAAGTTGAGTAACTAGCATGCATTTGCGGGAAAGGGCATCCGCAACAACGTTTTCCTTACCCTTAATGTATTTGATGACATAAGGGAAGGACTCAATAAATTCACTCCATTTAGCATGGCGTTTATTCAACTTAGTTTGGCCTTTTAAGTACTTAAGCATTTCATGGTCGGTATGGATAACAAACTCATGCGATCGCAAATAATGTTCCCACACATGTAGTACTCTCACCAAAGCATACAATTCTTTGTCATAGATGGGGTAGTTAAGTTGAGCGTTGGATAGTTTCTCGCTAAAGTACGCTATAGGATGCTTCTCTTGCATAAGCACACCACCTATTCCATTACCGCTAGCATCACAATGCACTTCAAATGTTTTATCAAAGTTGGGCAAAGCAAGCACAGGTGCATGAGTGAACAAATTTTTAAGTTCGTGGAATGCGTTGTCTTGGGAAGGACCCCAAATAAATGGTGCATTCTTCTTGCTCAAAGCATGGAGAGGTGATGCAATTGTGCTAAAGTCTTTGACAAAACAGCGATAGAAGCCGGCTAGTCCTAGGAAGCTACGCACTTGTTGCAAATTCGTTGCTGTGGGCCAAGTTTTATTAGCATCAATCTTAGTTTCATCTACATGAACGCCCTTAGAAGATACTACAAAACCTTAGAAAACTACCTTCTCAACACCAAATGTGCATTTCTCCATGTTTGCATAGAGTTGTTCTTTCCTAAGAATTTGCCAAACATCACGAACATGGGTAGCATGCTCCTCAAGAGACTTGGTAAAGACAAGGATGTCATCAAAGTAGACTACAACACAATATCCTATGAGGGGTCGCAAAACATAATGCATGACACGCATGAAAGTACACGGTGCTTCGGATAAACCGATGGGCATAACCAACCATTCATATAGACCAAATTTAGTCCTAAAAGCAGTTTTCAACTCGTCACCCTCTTGTATGCGAATTTGGTAGTATATCATCTAAGCGAGGAATGGGGTGACGGTATCGAATGGTGATAGCATTGATAGGGCGGCAATCGGAACACATGTGCATAGTACCATCTTGCTTAGGCACTAGAATTACCGGAACCACACAAGGACTCAAGCTTTCGCGTACATGCCCTTTATCTAGGAGTTTTTGGACTTGCCTTTGTATTTCCTTTGTTTCTTCGGGGTTGATGCGGTAGGGGGCCTTGTTAGGAAGCGGTGCTCCGGGGATTAGGTCGATGCGGTGTTCGATACCTCGTTTTGGTGGTAGCCCCGGAGGTAGCTCGGCGGGAAAAACATCTTGCAATTCCTACAATAACTTAGATAACACAAGAGGAAGATGTTGTGAAGGGTTAGTCCGAACGACGTCAGCTTTGCACACAAGTACATAGTGACGAACGGTCGATGGGCTCTCACTCACATCCCTCAAATCTCGTTTGGTGGCTAAAAGAACTATATATCTCATGTCCCTCATCGTGGAGTCACTCATTTTTGGCTTGTGGCACTGACTCTCTTTGAGGTGGATCACTCTCTCACTTTTATCTCCACGATGGGATGAAGCTTGTTTGTCGGCAATGACTTGACTTGGAGTCATCGGTCGGAGTACATATTGCTTGCCCTTCATCTTGAAACTATATTGATCTATCCGACGGGGCTGAACAGAGAGTTGGCGCAGGGTTCGGGAGCTGGTTTCACGGGGGGACGGAAGTTCCGGGCCGGCTGGAAGTTCCGGGGCCCGGAGGTTCTGGGCGAAGGTACGGGCTGGTTCCGGGCTATCCAGAGAGTTTGCACCTCTGGACTTGGGCCTGGGTCGCCGGAGGGCCGGAAGTTCCGGGCTGTCCAGAGACTTGCCCTTGGTGCTAGCTCCTTCTCCTCCTCGGCCTTGGTCTTGGGGCTGCTTCCTTGGTCCTTCGTGGTCGTCTTCCTCGTACCTAAGGATACAGAGGGTTTCATTGTGAGGTAGCATCCAAGTTCCTTTGCCATCGAAGTCTTACTCGAAGAGGAGTGAGTTCACCTTAGCTCCAATGTTGCGTGTGCGTGCTCTTGTCATAGGGCCACTTGGGGGCTGGCTTGATGGTGTAGTCTTCATGGGGATGATGGTGGGATGCTCCGCATCACATTTGTTCTGAGCAACCTTAGCTCAATACTTGTTGTGTTATTTCAAGTGGTTTCATGATCTAATGATGTTAGCACGATCCTGCAGAAGGCGTTCTTTCTCTTTGCAGTTTGAATGCACTTGATGATATCCCGTTGCAATTTATTTCAAGCCATTTGATTCAGCTTATTTCGATCATCTTGTCAATGGTGTGCTGATATTCTTGTCCATCTTCAGGATGGCTCCAACAACTCGTGGGAATCAAGGTCGTGATGGGGAGCAGTCTGATCCTCTACCACCCCCACCTCCACCTCCAGAAGCTTGGCAAGCTGTGATGGCCGCAACCAATGCCAACACTCAGATGTTGCTCAGGTTGCTGCAGGAAAGGGAGCAGGGACAACAAGGTCATCAAGGGAATTTTCATAATCAGCCGCAGTTTGCAACTCTGAACCAGTTCCTTGCAAACCAACCTAAGTCCTTCACTTGTTGTGATCAGCCTCTCGATGCGGACGATTGGCTCCGTGACATGAACAAGCATTTTGAGTGCAGCAACATCAGGCCTGAGGACTATGTCAAGTTTGCGACTTTCCAGCTCAAGGGTTAGGCAGCAGATTGGTGGCAGCAGTACAAGGATTCTAGAGGTGGCCGTGTAGTCTCTTGGGATGATTTCTGCCGTGACTTCAGAGCTCATCATATCCCGACGAGCTTTGTCGAGGTTATACGTGAGAAGTTCAGGAACCTGAAGCTGGGGAGTATGTCTGTCTATCAGTACAACTCCGAGTTTCAGAATCTGGCCCGCTATGCTAAGCAAGATGTTCCTGATGAGAAGTCCAAGATTTATCAGTTTAGAGGTGGCCTTAGAGAAGATCTTCAGCTTGCTCTCGTCCTTCACGAGCCTCTTGTGTTTGATCAGTTCTATAACTTGGCTCTAAAGTTCGAGGAAGTTCAGCTCAAGCTTGAGAATTCCAAGAAGTGGTTCTGAGACTCCAACCCTTCTTCGTCCAGCTCTCAGATTGTTCCTAAGCGGCAGAAGTATTGGGTTCCTCCTCCACCTCCGTTTCATCCTTCTCAGCAGCAGAAGCAGCACGGTGGTCATGGACCTTCCCACCCACCCAACCTAGGTTTCCAGTAGAGGCATTAGGCTCCCAAGTCAGCAAATGCTCCTCCTCCAGGCAACTTCCGTCCGCTCTTAGAGGTTACGTGTCATAAGTGTGGTCAGAAGGGCCACTACTCCAACAAGTGCACCAACCAGCGGCGTCTTCCGCCTGCTCCTCCTATCAGGCCCCCAAGCAGTGCTATGGTGAAGCACAATCCCAAGTCAGCAAGAGTGAACATGGTCAATGCAGTTGAAGCAGAGGATTCTTCTCAAGTGATAATGGGTAATCTCTTGGTTAATTCTAGTCCTGCAAAAGTTTTGTTTGACACTGGTGCATCGCATTGTTTCATGTCAAAGCCATTTTTCATCAAGCATGATTTTCCTTCGGCATCATTGAATAGACCATTGGGTATTGTTTCTCCGGGGTCAACTATGAGAACCAATTCGGTGGTTCCGGATGTCTCTATCAAGATGGGCAATTATTCCTTCCTGGCTTCTCTTTATGTTCTCGGCAATTCTGATATTGATCTAATTCTTGGCATGGATTATTTGGCAATGAACAAGGCTTATGTTGATTGTCAAGCCAAAGAAATCAAATTGACTCATCCTTCTGAAGATGTGATCATTTTCGCTGCTCGCAATGACACGATTTGTCTCTTTTCTCTCAATGAGAGGGGTGAAATTTCTACCACTTCTCAAAGGCCCGTCGTTTCTGAGTATGAAGATGTCTATCTAGAAGAATTGCCAGGAATGCCTCCTCACCGGCCAGTGGAGTTTGTGATTGAACTCGAGCCTGGAACTGAACCGGTGTGCAAGCGTCCTTATAAGCTTGGCCCCGAAGAGCTAAAAGAATTGAAGAAGCAGCTAGATGAAAAGAGTGTCTGGGTTTGATCAGACCAAGTTCTTCACCTTGGGGTTGTGGTGTTCTGTTTGCCAAGAAGAAGGATGGTACGGGCCGACTATGTGTCGATTACTGCCCATTGAATAAGAAGACAATCAGGAACAAGTACCCAATTCCCAACATCAATGAGTTGTTTGAGCAATTGAAAGGTGCCAAGGTTTTCTCGAAGTTAGATCTCCGTATGGGCTATCATCAAATCCGTATTCGTGAAGAAGATATTCCAAGGACATCTTTCAGGATGAGTTTTGGCTCTTATGAGTACACCGTCATGTCCTTTGGTCTAGCAAATGCGCCTCCGACTTTCTCCAAAATGATGATATTCATATTCTCTCCTTTCAAGAATGAGTTTGTCTTGGTGTATTTGGATGACATTCTTGTTTTCTCGGAGACCGTAGAAGAGCATGCAGAGCATCTCCGACTTGTGCTTGACAAGTTAAGAGAGCATCAGTTCTATGCTAAGTTCTCCAAGTGTGAGTTTTGGCTCAATGAAGTGGTGTACCTTGGGCATGTCATCTCTACCAAGGGCATCAAGGTGCATCCTGAGAAAGTTGAGGCCATCTTGAAGTGGGAGCCTCCTCAGAATGTCAAGCAGCTTCGTAGCTTCCTCGGGCTTGCAAGTTACTGCATAAGATTCGTCGAGAACTTCTCTCAAATTGCTAAGCCTCTGTCTAACCTCCTTCAGAAGAGTGTCAAGTATGTGTGGACTCCTGAGTGTGATATGGCGTTCAATACACTCAAGGAAAAGCTGACTTTAGCTCCAGTTCTCACTCCTCCAGATGAATCCAAGCCTTTCCAAGTGTTCTGTGATGCTTCCCTCCAAGGTCTTCGTGGTGTTCTGATGCAAGATAAGAAGGTTGTGGCTTATACCTCGCAGCAGCTGAAGCCTAGCGAGAAAAACTACCCCACTCATGAGCTTGAGTTGGCGGCAGTTGTTCATGCTCTGACGACCTGGAGACGTCTATTGTTGGGAAGACTAGTTGAGGTGTTCACCGACCACAAGAGCTTGAAGTACATTTTCACTCAACCGAATATCAATCTTCGGCAAACATGTTGGGTGGAAATGATTGAGGAGTACAATCCAAGCATTGAGTATACTCCTGGAAAAGCAAATGTCATTGCAGACGCGCTGAGCAGAAAGGCGTACTGCAATAGTCTCATTCTCAAGCCTCTCCAACCCGAGCTTTCTGAAGCCTTCCGCAAGCTCAATCTCCAAGTTGTTCCTCAAGGATTTCTTGCCAATCTTCAAGTCTCTACGACCTTGGAAGATCAGATTCACCAAGCTCAGCTTCTTGATGTATTGGTGAAGAAAGTGAAGAAAGGTGTGGCCAAGAGCATTCCAAAGTATAAGTGCTTCCGTGTTGATGACAAAGATACCTTGTTCTTCGAGGACCGTCTGGTGGTTCCAAAAGGTGAACTAAGGAAAGTTAGCATGGATGAAGCACATAATTCTCTCCTCTCAATTCATCCAGGAAGTTCCAAAATGTATCAGGACCTCAAGCAAACCTTCTGGTGGACTCGTATGAAACGTGAGATTGCTCAGTTTGTGAACGTGTGTGATGTTTGTCGCAGAGTGAAGGCGGAACATCAATGTCCAACAGGTCTCCTTCAGCCTTTGCCTATCCTAGAGTGGAAATTCGATCATGTTGAGATGGATTTTGTCACTGGGTTTCCTAAGTCCAAGAGAGGAAATGATGCCATCTTTGTGGTCATCGACAAGCTCACCAAAGTTGCCCACTTCCTTCCGGTCAAAGAATCTATCTCGACAGCTCAGCTATCATTCTTTGCACGGTATTCCTCAGCTCATATCTTCAGATCATGGAAGCATCTTTAGTTCCAAGTTCTGGGATTCCTTCTAGACTGCAATGGGGACCAATCTCCGTTTCAGTACAGCTTTCCATCCTCAGACTAGTGGTCAAGTTGAGAGAGTCAATCAAATCCTTGAACATATGCTTAGAGCTTGTGTGATTTCTTTTGGCGTGAAGTGGGAAGATTACCTCCCATTTGCTGAGTTCTCATACAACAATAGCTTCCAAGCAAGTTCCGGCAAGGCTCCTTTCGAGATTCTCTATGGCAGGAAGTGTCGTACCCCGCTCAATTGGTATGAAACCGGCAAGCGTCAAATCCTTGGTAATGACATGATCACTAAAGCAGAAGAAATGTGTCGTGTCATTCGTGAAAATCTCAAAGGAACTCAATCCCATCAGAAGAGCCATTATGATAGCAAGCATCGTGACATGACCTTTCAGATCGATGATTTTGTCTATCTCAGAGTGTCTCCCTTGAAGGGCACTCAACGCTTTGGCATCAAAGGAAAGCTTGCTCCACGCTCTGTGGGTCCTTTCAAGATTGTGGGCAAGAGGGGTGACCTTGCCTACCAACTCGAGCTTCCTTCCAGTTTCTCAAATGTGCATGATGTGTTTCACGTCTCCCAGCTCCGGAAGTGTTTCAAGACTCCTGAGCACACCGTTGATCTCCAAGACATTGATCTCCAAGCAGACCTATCCTATCATGAGCATCCACTTGCTATCCTTGAAGAGACTGAGCGTAAGACTCGCAACAAATCAATCATGTTTCTTAAGGTGAAGTGGTCACATCACTCCAACAAAGAAGCCACTTGGGAACGAGAGGACCTTCTCCGTTCCGAATTTCCCGAATTCTTCCGTTCATAGATCTCGGGACGAGATCCTCTTGTAGTGGGGGAGAGTTGTAACAGCCCAAGTGCATTCCTTGCCACCTTTGTAATATTCCTTGTATGACATCCATGTTTGCCCTCATGTGTGTTGGGACTAATAACCATTGCTTCATGACATTCCTATTGCATCATTGCATCATCACATAAAGGATTTGTTGCATCATGAGCTTGTGTGCTTGTTGTTGGTGTGAGTGTATGTCTGGAGAGGTGTAGTTGCAAGTGAGATTGTGTGTGTGGATCCTCTCCCAAGCTATTTTACAAAACCATGCCTAAACCCTCTTAGTAGCAATACTATGTATGTGGTGTTTTCACTTGCCTTTTCATCTCAAACAAAATGTTGCTCTCCTTCTAAATAATCTGATAGGATTTTAAAAATAGCTCATTTCCATGTTTCAATATTATTGCCTTTCCATTCCTTGCAAAAACAGATTCCTATGTATAGTGCATGTGTTTATTTTATTTCTCTTAAAAAAGCCCAACCATTTTTTGTAAATTAGTGCATAATTCTGTGAGTTCAAAAGTATTTTGCTCCTCCGATAAACCCCCCTATCTTTTCTCTATGATTAATTGCAATGTGTGGTTTTAGAAAAGAGGAAAACCTTTTATTTCTCAGTAGAGAGAGAGAGCTTACCCCAACTTGGGCCTTGGCCTCCCCGCAGGCGCAGCCAGCGAGCTCTCGCAGCCGAGTCGAGCCCCTCCACGCGCACGTTCGTCGTTCCCTGTACGGCAACCATCCTACCAGAGCCACATTGACATCCCTGTGATTTGACGGCCGGAGTAGCCCCTAGCCTTCTATATAACATGTCCTAGCCCTAGCCCCAACATCCCTCGCTCCATTCCCACCTTCTCCTTCCCCGCCGCCGCAGGTAAGCCTCCTCCCAAGCCCACGCCATAGCCATGTCCGCCATGCTCCGGTTGAGCACGAGCTCCACCTCGGGGTAGCCTCCACGCCGCGTATCCGGTGCTTTGGTGCCGCGGGATGGGCGTCCCCGTTGCACCTCTTCTTCTTAGACGATGCACACGATGCCAACGACCAGTTCAATGCCATCCTCGAACTCTTCTTCATCTTCTGCTCGGATCAGGAAAAGCGCCAAGTTCCTCGACTCTCTGTCGTCGCTCCGCTTCGTCCCCGACGTCTCCTTTGTGTCCTAGGTATACTAGGTATACCCCTCTGCATCTCTATCAAATCCCTAGCGCTATAGGGCCCCGTACGCGTAGCTATCTTCATGCCAAGTTCGTGCCCTCCGTGCTCCGGACATAATTGCAGTGTATGCGTACTTTTTTTTGCTCTTGTGTTTGTGCTCCCCCTGCATCATGTCATTGTCCCCCGCGCGTATGCGATTTGCACACATACACCGTAGCACCGCGGCTCGCCCGCAAGCCTCACCGTGCCCGCTTTGCCTCGCCATGTCGAGCCGAGCATGAGCTCGAACTCGAGCAGCCCCGCACGCGTGTCCCCTGCTGTTGCTCTGCTTGCACTCCCCGCACCTGCACCCAAATCCACAGCCCCGCCAGCACACCACCTTGCCAAATATGGCAGTCTTGCTCGCCGGCGCCGTCGTAGCTTTCTCTTGCGCAAGGTAAAAGAGACCCAGCCTCCGCTAGAGGATAGCTCTTAAGCAGCCATGCCTCCCTTTAGTTCGATCCCCCCCTCCTAGCCTTGCGATGGAGCGCCCGCTCCTCCACGGGGGAGACCCGGGTTTGACCCCCCCGGGCACCCTTTTATTTTCGTTTGGTTTCTTTGGCCTCTGTCAGTGGGGCTAGGACCCACTTGCCATCCTCTTGGGACCCTGGTGTGTATGCCAGTGGCCCCCCTTTTTTATTTTTTTTACTGATTTCTGTTACTCTATTCTGTGTTATTTCTATTTTAGGAAAGTTACCAGTTTCGGCCATGCTAATTCTGTCCAGTGCCAAATAGGGCATATTCCAATTTTGGCATCTGCTTAGGTTATAAGTAGTTCTTGCATTTTTCGTATGTTCTTTGTGTGGGATTTCTCTGCAGTGACCTATGCTTATAATATATGATTTTGGGGTAGAAAAATTCAGTGAATCCAATGGTGGCATTGGATTTACCATTTGAGCAAGTTTGTGAAAATGTTATTTTGTGTTAATGTCTTATTTTGTTTTCACATGAATTAATTCTTGCATCATATGATAATCTTGTCAACATGAAATATGTCCATTAGTGTGTGCTCTAGCCTTTGGTATTTTTGCATGCCATGATAGTTCATGTTATGAGTGGAATTCTTGATGTCAACATGCCACCAAAATTCTGTTTTCACATGCTCAAATAATTCTAAGTGTTGAAATCTGTTATTTTGTTGCCATGTTGTCTAGATGATTCCCATGTATATGTTGCTCCTTTGGAGTTGGCACAATGAAATGCATTGTTGTGCTTGTCATACTCGGTTATTTTGTGCCAAGATCTTGTGGATAAAGCCATTGCATCTTAATTAAAACTTGCTGTCAACATGCCATTCTGTTAAAATTGCCCTGTTTGTAACTTGTTGATTTTCACCAAGTCTGGAATGCTGCCATGTTCAATATCCCATATTGTGAGGATGATAGCCATTGATATATGCATGTTTTGATCTTGCCATCATGTAGTAATTGTAGTACATGTTGCCCTCTATCAACCTGTGAATTTTCATGCCATGAAAGTTCCTGTAGCATATATAAAAGTTGATGTCAAGATGCCATCATGTTAATTCAGATTCTACAAAACTGAAATTTTCTCTAAGTCCCTAAAAACTGATTCAACATGCCATCTTGTGATCTCATTTGCCATTGATCCATGCTTCCTTTCATGTTCTTGTGAATAGATAAATTGTTAAGCATGTTATGTGCTTCATTTCCATGCCTTGGTTGTTATTTGTAACTTGTTGTAGCTCCGGGTGTTACAAGATGTCATATTGTTGTTTGTGGACAGATTGTGTGTTTAAATGTTTTGTGGCTTGTGGGAGCTATACTCCATTGTTTTGCATGATCTTTAGCTCTATTCTTGCTAGAATTTTATTTCCAATCCAGTGGCATCCTTGGAATACCAAGGAAAAGCCCATGGCCCTCTTCATCTTTGTTTTTGTCTCCGTTAACATCCGTACCTTGCCGTGAGTGTAACGCGAGCTCCGTTACTCCGTTTGCGATGTTCTTCATATGCATTTGCATCGTTTTTGCATGGAGCATTCATATTTTCCATGATAATGCATGTTCAAATAACTAATATTGAGGTACTGTCTAGAATACTAAAGAGCTTAATAATTGCATTTGAAACATGACTAGCATAGGGTTGCCATGTTCAATACTTCAAATTGGTCATGTATCATCTTGGGTTGCGCATTGCACTTTGTTTGTATGTTATTTTGTGCTATTTCTCTTTGGGTAGACCCGAGTGTCGAGACTGAGTACGAGGATCCCGGAGAGTACAACTACGAGGGCCCAACTCTTTGTCCCTCTGAAGACCCAACAAGCAAGATGATCGTACCCGGATCCCGACACTATTTTTTCTATGCTAGATGTCTCGCTTCTACCGTTATGTTTCGCTATCTACCACTTAAACTGTCAGCCTCCTAAATTTCCATGAAAGCCTCTAACCCCTCCACTTCCTAGCAAAACATTGACTGGCTACGTTACCGCTGCTCATCCCTTATCTTATAGCGTTACTAGTTGCAGGTGGAAGCTTTTTCATGTGTCAACATGGATATCAGGAGATATCGCCTTTATTTACTGTTATTTAAATTAATGCACATATATATCTGGCAACGGTGGAAGGCTTGGCCTTTTGCCCGGTGTTTTGTCCCACTTTTGCCGCACTAGTTCCGAGTACCGGTGTTATGTTCCATATTTTGCGCTCCTAACATGCTCGGGGTTGTTATGGCGACCCCCTTGACCATTCGTTTTAGATTAAAACTTGTCTGGCAAGACCCAACTTTGGTACTACATTTCCTAAAAAACTTAATTAAAATGCATAGGGCTTAGCTACCCCATGGATAATTAATCAACAACCCGGGCCGGTGCTCCCCGTGAGTGTTGGTCCAAACTAGAGCATCGTGCGGGGCCAACCCGGGGCAACTCGGGAGATGTCTATCAGGCCACCGTACGCTTCGCTTATCTGTCGTGTCCTGAGAACGAGATACGCGGCTCCTATCGGGTTCGTCGACACGTTGGGCGGTCTTGCTCGATTTATTTTACCTTTCTCGAATGTCTTGCGCGAGGAATTCCGAGGAAACTTTGGGCTATCTCGAGGTTGAGGTTTTCCACGGAATTTCCTAGGAGATCACGGGATCCCTGGTCGAGGTTATTCCCGCGGCGTGTGGTTAGTTTGTGATGGATGAGTTGGAGCACCCCTGCAGGGTTAAATCTTTTCGAGAAGTCGTGCCCGCGGTTATGTGGCAACTTGGAAATTTGTTTAACACCCGATTATAGTAAACTTGAAGTAAACTCAAATAAAATACACCAACTGTGTGCATAACCGTGACTGTCTCTGCTCGTGAACATGAACCGAGAGAGAACACGGTGGGATTATGTTCGACGTAAGGAGGTATTCAGGATCACTTAGTGATCATTATAGTTCACGACCGTCATGAGTAGGCCACCATATTTACATTCATGTTCTCGTAAGTTAGCCCCCAAATACATGCTTAGTGCTTGCTGCAGCCTCGCCACTTAACCTTTCCTCACCTATTGGCTTATATAGTTGCGGACGTCGAGATGCGGCTTCTAGCGCGCGAGGGGGATCGGAGGTGGTCGGGGACGCGGGGTCAACTCTCTGAAGCGCAGCAGCGCACTCCTGAGCGCGACTTTGGCCGGCATGCCAGAGCTTTTGACGCGCTCTGGCGTGTCCACTTGCGTCCACTAGCTGCAGGGGGAGTAAACAACTTGGAAAGAGCCTTGGATGCTCTGGAGTGGCCATGAGTGAGGGAGAGCAGAGAGAGAAGAGAGAAAAGGGGCTGTCCAGAGAGGCAAATAGGGTTTTTACCCCATGCAATCATGCACTTGGGCGCCATGAAATTTACTGGAGGTGTGGAGGGATTGCACTGAGCTGTGGTAAAAAGATGAGGTGAAGGAGAATAGTGGAAGGGGTCAGAATATGGTTTTTACCAATCTGCCAGAAGGTGTTTGATGTGTGTTTGGGCAAGATAAGTTTTCCCACTTGCACTGAGATTTAACAGGATCAAATAGGAGGTAAATATAAGAGTGATCACAAGGTTTGAGCATCATTGAAGAAAGTTGGCAATGCAATCTTTGGAAACCCAAGAAATGGGCAGAAACTGATTTTCTTAGACCAGTCATGCTAATTTATTCTCCTAAATGCACCACTTGGTGTGATGGCATTATTTGGGGATTAGAGCCTGCCCACAAAGTTTGAGATCAAATGGAGAGATTTGCCAATGTAGAGTTGATCAAATTTGGATCTGGTCAGAGAGGGTTTTGGGATATTTTGGTGTACTAAAGCATTTGGGATTGAGATGAAACTTTGCATGATCATCACATATATCATGTGTGACATGCTAGAATTTTTCTGGATTTATTTGAGAATATTTCTTATAGAAATATTTCAAAAGCTTGAAATAGGCAGAAAAAGTTTTGGAGGGTTTTGTCCAATATTTTGTGCAGAAAAAGCTTGAAATATATGTCCAGTGAGTTTCCCTAAATTTTCTCAAATATTTTGAAGGCATAAAAATAATTTCCCCCTAAGTAAGACCATTTCTGGCGTCAAATAAAAGCCTTTAAATAAAATAGGAAAATAATATTTAAAAATACTATTTGGTGATTTTGGGAAGTCATATATATTGTAGGTTCTAAATAAAGTCTTTGAGCTAAAGTATTCACCCTAATTTGAGGACTTGTAGTACAAACCTCAATTCAGGGGGTTTTGAAAACCTAATTTGAATAATTGCTTTTTGGCCAAAATAATATTTGATAAATATAGTTTTAGGTACTATACGCATGGCATGATCATTGGACAAGGGTTTTGGATCAAGAAGATGGTCATAGAGACAAGAAGAATTTTTGTGAATTAAAACACAATCAAACATTCAAGCAAAAAGCACTCAAGTCAATCATCACAAGCAAGAAAAAGTTTTAAATGGGTCCAAATTTTTGAAAAACCTTAGCATAGCAAAGTGATACAACACAGGGTGTGACATCTCGATAGGCAAGTAATGCAAAAAGGCTCGGGGTAACCTTGTAATGGCAAGGGTATATGTCAAGAGTGTCGTCGCGGTAACCGTCCTTGCTTATGGTGAAGTGTCAACGAAGAGGTGGTCGGCGACGATCTGGGGCGATGATGAGCGGCGATGTCGATGAAGTACCACTGCTAATTAGCCGAAACACGTTTGGAAGTGGCGATGCTTGCGACTCAAAATCTCAAATGCAAATGGGTTGCGGAAGAAATGGCAATGGTTGCAGAAGAAATGGTGGCAAAATGATGAAAAACTGCAAAAATGAGGTAAAATGCCTTGTTGCGCGAGTCTGGCCGGATGTCTGGGCCAAGGGCCGGATGCCCGGGCCTCCCTTCCCAGATCCTATGTGGGGATTCCTACGAACTAGAGGATGAACACGAAAAACAATTCTGGCAAAATTGAGGCGATTTGATGATGGAAAATGATGGGGATGATGGGGAAACACTAGATCTACCTGTCCACAATGAAATCCACGGATCCGAATCAACAAAATCTCCTCAAATCCAACTAATTCAAGAAATTTTGGTAGGGCTATTTTTGTGGGAATTTTCGAAATTAGGTCAAAACAAAACAAAAATCGGCTCGAAAGTGGAGGGAGAGACTCCAAGATTTGAGTCAACCTTGGCTCATGATGCCAAGATGATACTAGACAGACCCGATGAGGCCGATCTTTTCACACTTGGAGGGGAAAAGGAGAGAAATCAAGAGAAACACTCAAGAACGATTCCCAAATCACACATCCACTAGATCCATAAAAACATACGAGATACAAGATCCAAAGTGAACGGAAGGATACACGTAACAGAGAGTCTTTCCACTCCGGAGGAGGGGCCTTGAAATCCACTTGGGATCTTCCCTTAGAAAGGGTCCTTGACATCCATAGGATCTTCTCATGTAGAGGTCTCACTCCAAAGGAGAAGAATATGGAAGGAGCAATGCTCAACTATCTATGACCTTCACTCCGAGCATCTTCTATATAAAGGACTCCTCCTCTTGTTCGTCCATCTTTGGAACCATCTTCATAGTGACTTGGCCTTCACTCCAAGCGTCTTCTAGATCATCTTCATGGTACCTAAGCATGCAAAGGGTCTCCGCTTGAGGTAGCATCCAAGTTCCATGAGCATCAAAGGGAGAGTCGCATAGGAGAGATGTCACCTCGGTTTCAATGGCACGTGCACGGGCTCTTGTCATATGACCATTTGGAGCTTGAAGTGATGGTGTTGGGTTCATGGGGATGACCACGGGATGCTCCGCATCAGGTTGCCTCTGTTACTCTCCCTCGTTGATACTTGCACGACATGACTCTACTTTCCGCTTGGAGTTATGTGGGTGGAAGTAGATAGGTTGCTAAGTAGTTGCTACGCAAATGGGACGGGAATATGCATGGTGTTGGAAACAAAGTATTTTCAAAGACTTTTCAAAAAAAACCCGTCGGGTGCCACTAATGTCCGAGGGAGATGTTGAGCTAGGTAACCACTTGATAAAGAAGTGGTGTACCAAGGCAAGTGAGTGTGTTGTTTTCGAAAACGGATTGGTTTCAGTTGCGACCGTTACTCCAACCTTACATGTACAACCATGATACCCCTTATGGGACGGGGCTTTGTTGATTACGTAGGTCGATGTCAGCAGAGAGCCCGCATTACTAGTGGCGGGAGTGACGTGGTCATTCTCGATATGGGGTCATGCCGGAAAGGACGATCATGGTCTGTTTTCACAGACACCGGGCACACCGTTGGTCCTCTCATGGATGGTACTTGTGATGTACATCATGTAGGCTGGGTACCAACGAGTGGACTCTTTGTTAGTATCATCAAGGGAAAGTCATTGTTCGGGTACTTACCTCGGGTATGCAATATACCGCGAGTCATAGCTTGACACGGAAGTTTCCTGAGTCTTGTGGGTAAAGTGTGCAACCTCTGCAGAGTGTAAAACTATTCAAATAGTCATGTCCACGATCAAGGACAGTTGGATGACCGCTCTTGGGCTACGTCCATGGTTTACAAACTTGGTGTGTGGGTGTGTGGGAAAGGAGATACATGAGTTGAGTCGGACGACTCGATGTGATGATTAAACTGGAGTTGTTCCTAACTCTGTTTATATTGATATATGTAACATGTTCATATGGATACTTGGAACCTCATGATGCATGCTTTTACATGTTGATAGGACATATCATTGCACTCAAATTAGCTTTCCGCAAAACTACCTATTTAGTGTTGTATCATGCTTTGTTATGCCTTGTTCCAAACATGGGTAGCTTGCGAGTACATTCAAAGTACTCATTGGCTTGCTATTGGTTATTTAATTGGCCAGGCATGGAAGAGTAGGAATTTGGTGAAGATTACTTTGGTGACGAGCATGCGAATTAAGACGCTTCCTAGTCAGAATGCTTGTAGGGTTAAGGCAAATGACATGGGTCTACGCTATCTTTCAAGATTTCTACTGCGAGTTTATGTTTGTTGTTTGGCCTTCATTGCCCTATCTATGTAAGACTTGACCATAATGGCCATAATCTGTGTAAGACGGTATGTATGGATGTAAGACTCTTCTTATTAAGCTTCTGTGTGTCTCAGTGAGCATTGATCTCTGGGATCACTGTGCACGTGCATTCAGCGATCATGACTTATGAGTCGGGGTCCCCACACGTTCACGTCGGAGGGCTTCTTGTTCTTCGTGCGCTTGGCGGTAGCGTTCTTCCAAGGCACGTGTTGTATCATGTAGAGCGTGTTGTTCTTGAGGCGTTTGTTCGTGGCGAGGACGTTCTTTTTCTTCACGGCACAGTTGTTCTTGTTCTTGATCTTGTTGACGACGTCGTTCGTGCTCCCGTAGGCGATCTTGCAACCCATTCACACGGAATGTATTTTCTGAAGCTTGACGTTGGCGATCATGTGGCAAACTTGGGCCCGAGTGATCATCTCGTTCATGAGAACGTGCTCGAGGTGGACTTGCACCGGAAGAGTACTCCAATGAGTGGCTTCTTGAGTGGTGCCGCCTTGACGATGTAGGATTTGAAGGAGCATGGTTGACCATCAAGGTACGAAACTCCTCCATTTGACTTGATAGCTTGGTGTCGAGGTAGTCCCGCGTACGCTCCTCGGATTCGCGCAAGTTGGTGGCGAGTTGTTCAATGCGATCGTTCAAGACATCTTGTGAGTGGCGCATTGCCTTTTGTGCGCTGAAGAAGTGCAACTTGGTGACATAGTCGTTCTTGTCATTTTCGTGCTCCTCAAATGCCGGGTTGGGTATGCTTGACCTATCCATAGAATTCAAGTAGATAGAAGTGGAAGAATGAGAAGACAATACCAATTACCATTCCAAAGGTTGACATTGGATCAAAGATCAATGAATATGCAAATATGAAAATAATAGAATTTGTACAGAAGATCGTCCTTCTCACACCTACACAAATAAGGCTTATGGAGTGGCTTGGTTAGGATAGTGGCACAAAATTCAAGCAATTCGAAGATAATATTCAAGAATGTTGAAAGAGATTCGAAAATTCGCAAGTAAGACAATGTAGACCAATAGCAATGAGTATACATGGAAACACACACACGGATAGATAAGTGGGGTCATACAACCAAGGAATGAGCACAAAATGTGGAATCCATGGAAAAAGCTCATGTTGCACAACACTAGAGAGACACTACCATGATTGCTCAAATGGGCTTGATACGAACTTGTGCACAACCTATAAGAAACAAAACATGTCGTCTTCATATTCCCGGCTTTCCTATGTATATATGAGGCACGGTGTCACTCGCTCAAGTGATCCAAGATGATCAAGTATGATATGCAATTAGCGATTCTTTGCTTCTCTTTCTTTTGATGATGATATTATGTATGGTCACAATGCGGGACGTGTACAACAAGATAGCAATTATATATGCGGGTACTATTTGTACCACAAGAGATGATACTATGATATATGCACGTGATTGAAGCTATGCGGAGTATGTATCACTAAAGTGCACAAGTAGCATAGCCCGGCAATACTCAATGGCTAGTCTCGATAGGCAAGTAATGCAAATAGGCTTGGGGTAACAATGCAATGGGAAGTGTATGAACAAGAGTGTCGTCGTGGTTACCGTCCTTGTTTACGGTGAGGTGTCAACGATGAGTTGGTTGGCGATGATTCAGGGCGATGTCGATGTAGAACCACTCCTAATTACGTGAAACACCCTAGGAAGTGGCAAGCTCACAACTCAAAATATCAAGTGCAAAAGGTTGCAGAAAATATGGCAGAGGTTGCGGAAGAAAATGGTGGAAAATTGACAAAAATCTGCTAAAACAAGGAAAAATGCCCTGTTGTCTGCCTCGGGCCAGATGTCCGGGCTGTAGAGCCGGATGTCCGGCAGGCCGGATATCCGGGGGTCGGGCCGGACGTCCGGGGCAGCTGATCCAGATCTGCTCTGGAATGCCCACGAGATGTGGATGGACTCGAAAAAAAATTCGGCAAAATCAAGGGGAATTTGTGGATGAAATTGATGGGGATGATGGGGAACGCTAGATCCACTAGTCTACAACGAAATCCACGGATCAAAATCAACAAAATCTCCTCAAATCCAATGAAATCATGAATTTTTCTATGGCTATTTTTTTGGTTTTGAAATTAGGTCAAATCAAATAAAATTTGGCTAGAAAGTGGGGGTTGAGACTCCAAAGTGTGAATCAACGTGGCTCGTCAAACCAAGATGATACGGGGCAAGCCCGTGTGTGTCGATCTTTTCACACTTGGAGGGGGGAAAGGAGAAAATCAAGAGGGGACACAAGAACGCTCAAGAACGATCTTCAAATCAAACATCCACTAGATCCACAAAACATACGAGATACAAAGATCCAAAGTCAACGAAAGGATACAAGTAGCGGTAGTCTTCCGACTCCCGAGGAGAGGCCTTGATATCCTGGAGGATGTTCCCTCGGAAGGGGCCTTGGCATCCACATGGATCTTCTCACATAGAGGTCATCTCCATGGGAGGAGGTAACTGGAAGGAGCTATGCTCAACAATCTCAATCGCTAAACATAAGCTAACCCTAGATGGAGGAGGGAGGTGCCTATTTATAGTCCAAGGCGAGTGGGGAAGGGGAAAGAGGGTTGCATGGGCCTATGGCCGCGTCGGCCATGCAGCGGCCGGTTGTCCGGGCTGGGGGCCGGATGTCCGGGGCTTCATGCTGGGGCCGGATGTTCGGGCTGGAGGCCAGATGTCTGGGGCCTCGATGGGGCGCCAGATGTCCGGGCTTTGGCCGGATGTCCAGGCTCAGCGTGGTTGGGGAGCTGTTGCTTCTCGCATCTCTGGGCCGGATGTCCAGGCTGAGGCTGGATGTCCGCTCTAGGTGGACCGGCTCTGCCTTGGTGCTGGCAGGCACTCAAGGGCCGGATGTCCGGGCCCTATAAGGTGACATAGCCTTCCTTTGGCGGTCTTTTTCATCCGCCTTCGTGTCCTTCATCATGGTTGCTTTATTTTTATCCCGAGTGTCTCTGAGGTCATCCTCATAGTACCTAAGCATACATAGGGTCTCCGCTTGAGGTAGCATCCAAGTTCCAAGAGTATCAAAGGGAGAGTCACTAAGGAGAGATGTCACCTTTGTTTTGATGGCACATGCACGGGCTCTTGTCATAGGACCACTTGGAGCTTGAGGTGTTGGAGATGGATCCATGGGGATGACCATGGGATGCTCCACATCAAAAAGCTTGCAACAGAGATCTTCAATAATAGCGTGAACCCATGCCATCTTCCTTAACCATGCATTCTGACTAGGAAGCAGCCTAATTCGCATGTTCGTCACCAAGGTACTCTTCACCATATTCCTGCTCTTCCATGCCTGGCCAATTAAATAACCAGTAGCAAGCCAATGAGTACTTTGAAGGTACTCACAACCAACCCATGTTTTGAACAAAATAATCATGCATGGTTTAATACTAAGAAGGTATTTTGCAGAAAGCTAATTTTAAGTGCATTATCATGTCCTACCATTTATAAAAATTATGCATCAACAGGTTGCAGATATCCATATGAACAGGTTAGAGATATCAATATAAATAGAGTATATCAACTCTAGTTTCATCATCTAGTCAAGTCATCTGACTTAGCTCAAGTAAATCTTTCGTCACACACACCAAGTTTGTAAAACAATGGACGTAGTTTAAGAAGCACCACGCAACTGTCCTTGACCATGGAAACGGCTATTCGGATAGTTTTTACACTCTGTAGAGGTTGCAAACTTTACACACAATACTCGGAGAACTTCCGTGTCAAGCCACGACACGCGGTATATTACATACCTGAGGTAAGCACCCGAACGATGTATTTCCCTTGACAACACTAAACAAAGACTCCACTCGTTGGTACCTAGCCCTCATGATGTACATCACAAGTACCATCCCCGAGGGGACACAACGTTGTGCCCATTGTCTATGAAAACAGTCATAGTCGTCCTTCCAGGCACGACCCCGTATTGAGAGAGTAACTCTGGCCCTCTCGCCACTAGTAATGCGCGCTCCTTGCTAGCATCGACTAAAGTAATCAACAATGCCCCGTCCCATAAGGGGTATCGTGGTTATACATGTAAGGTTGAGAACGGTCAACATATCTTAAATCTAATCCGTTTTCGAAAACACACACATGCAACTTGCCTCGGCACACCGCTTCTTTCTCAAGCGGTTACCTAGCTCATCCTCATCTCCCTCACGCATTAGTGGCCCCCGATGGAGTTTTCCTAAAGTCTTTGGTAAAACACTTTGTTTTCCATCTCATGCATATCCCTGTCCCACTTGCGTAGAAAGTACTTGCGCCTAACTACTTCCCACCCGCATAACCCTCATGTGAAGGTAGGGTAATGCACAATGCAAGTATCAATGGGAAATGCATCAGAGACGAACCAAGCAAGGTTGTCACCACATGATCATGCTTTTCATGCAACAAGTAAAATGCTAAGATGCCATGAATAAGGATAGTTTCATCAACATGGTCAAGGGATGTTGTCCTGGCTCAACAAAGTCTTCGGGGTCTTCAAATGCTTCTGGTCCAACCTCTTCATCAACAACGTAATCTATCATCACAAAATAATGGGCACAAGTAAGACCACAGCAAAAACAGGAAAAATAAGTCACGCCTAAAAATGTCAACCTATTTTTATAAATTACTAGATTTAAAACAAAAAATACTATTGGTTGCTTTTGGAGTTTGAGTGATAAAAACAGATATAATGATATTCAACACTAGATTTAAATACATGTACATAGATTTAAATAGGAAAAGAATAGAAAAAGTTTCCAAATGGTGCACAAGTGACACCATTAAACAGGTTGGAATATCACAAGATTTTAGGACTTTGAATCATTTGGTTTGGACAAATATTGGGTGTTGTGGAATTTTTGCAATACCAACAGAAAAAGAAAAGGAAAAAGGGCCAGCAGACTGGCCGGGCCAGCTCTGCCCGCTGCTGGGCCGGCCTGTAGCCGAGCCGGCCTGGGTGAGCCGTGGCGCGCATGCCCGCCAGGTTCAAACCTGATGTGCGGGGCACGGGCGCCAGTGACAGGGAGGCAAGGGAGAGGGCAAGGCGGATGAAAGGCGGGCCCCGCCTGTCATCCCTAACCTCACGGAAAGGAGGACGGCGAGCTCACCAGCGGCGACAGAGGGCACGCCAGTGGCAGCGGAGGGCAAGAACGAACTTAGCGTCGTGTCACCGTTCGGGTGGAGGTGAAGCTGGTCGCCGGGGAGGTCTGGGTCAGCGGCGATGAAGAAGCCGCGGCGAAGATGCTTTAGGCGAGCTCCTAGTCGATGTTTCGGGCTGCAAAACGCATGGGAGATGGATGGAAAATAATCAGGCGGGAGCGGGGATTCTGAACCGAGAGCAAACGGGGGCAGGTGAGCTCCCTACCGCGCGAACTCCGGTGACCTGATGCGGCGGACCCCGATCTCGATCTCGAGCTCGGGAGCTCCTGGAGCGAAGTGGGTGGCCTCAGGGTGCAATAGGGTGTGGGAGAGAGCGAGAGGGGCGGAGAGGAGGGCTCGGGGTGGCTTGTATAGCCAGGCCCGAGGTCCACGGTGGACGGCGTCCTCCGGTGCCCGCGATTTCAGTTTTGGCGACCGTTGCGAGGGGCTAGCTAGAGTCTGGGGGTACTCAATTGTGTCGTCCAGGTCGCTGGGGAGGGAGAGAGAGAACGGGGTAAATCCCTAACACGTGCGGGGGAGGGGTGAGAGAGAGGGAGAGAGGTGGTTCCCGATAGGTGGCGTATCGCAGACGCCGAGGCACCTCGACAGGCGCGAGGGGGAGGCTCGAGGTGGCCGGGGGCATGAGGTCAAACCTCTGGAGAATGGCTGCGCATGCCAGAGCGGCCTTTTGGCCAGCATGGCAAGACTTTTGCGTGCTCTGGCGCGTCCACTAGTGTCCAGGCGCTGCAGAAGGAATAAACAAGTGGGAGGGAGGCTTTGGATGCTCTAGAGATCGCCAGGAGAGACAGACAGCTGAGGAAAAGTAAAGAAATGTGTTGTCCAGAGAGAGAAAGAGTGGTTTTCGCCCCCTCAATCATGGAGTTGGCTGCCAGGAAATTTACAGGAGGTGGGAGGGGAGCTGCCGGCGCTGTGACAAAAATTACATCTCATGGAGAACATGTTTCCCCTGCAATTATTGATCTTCTAAATTGGGAAGAAGGTGTTTGGTTAAGGTTTGAGCTAGCTCTGGTGCTCCACTGGTTTTGAGACTTAATAGGAGTGAGTCGCACCACAATTTAGAACTTCCCACAAATTTTCAGCTCAAATGAAGAAACTGGCCAATACAACTTTCGGAAAACCTAGAAATTAGCAGAATCTGATTTCCCTAGATCCAACTAGGCTAATTTGTTCTCCTTGGTGCACCACTTGGTGTAGTGGCATCATTTGGGGATTAGGTCATGCCCACTTAGTTTGAGAGCAATTGGTGACAGTTGGCAATGTAAAGTTGCTCAAATTAGGATCTGGACAGAGAGGGTTTTGGGGCACTTTTCTGAACCAAAACTATTTTGATTGTGAAGTAACTTGGAACGATCATCACATAAGCCATATGTGACTTGCTGGAATTTTCCTAGATTTATTTCACATTATTCCTTATAGAAATATTTCAAATACTTGAAATATACAGAAAGGGTTTTGAATGGTTTTGTCCAATATTTTGAACTTGACCATTTGGTGAAACTCAAATATATGGAATATATATGTCCACTGAGTTTTCCTAAATTTTCTCAAATATTTTTAAAACATTGAAATAAGTTTTCCCTATAAAAGACCATTTCTGGCTTCAGAAAAATGCATTTAACTAAAATACAATACTAACTTTTAAAATAATATTTTGTGGTTTTGGGAAGTCTTATAGATAATGGGTTTCAAATAAAATCTTTGGGGCAAAACATCTATCCTAATTTGAGGACTTGTAGTACAAACATCAATTTAGGGGGTTTTGAAAACCTAAGTCAAAAAAATGCTTTTTGGCCAATATAATATTTTATAAAAATAGTTTTATGTCCTATACACATGGCATGATCATTGGTCAAAGATTTGGATCAAGGAGATGAGTTTGGAGAGTTGGAGGATCTTTATGAATTAAAACACAAACACTCAGACAAGCAAATTGCAAATCACCAAGCATCACAAGCACACACAAAAGTTTAATTGGTCTAAATTTTTATGCTTTTATTATTCCTAGTGATGTGATACAAATCATAGGGTGTGATAACTTTGCACTCTCGCTTTCTTGCCATTTGTTTACGTAGCGCAACTATGTGGAGAGACAGAGAGGATGACCGTTCCGCTAGTCTACCTCCGATCTTGGGTCAACCTCAGAATCATCGCGCCCATCGAGCCTTGACATCCATTTTATTTATCTCATGGAAGGGATGCCGCCGCCCGATTCATCGGACGATGACCAGACGGACGAGGAGCCACCAAGGACGAAGAAGACAACCACGATGATGAGGAGGAGGAATGGTCGAACATGGAGGATGACGACGAGGACATCAATGACGATGGTGATGACGATGGCGGAAAAGCTAGTGGTCAGCGGGAAGAAGCATCCACGCCAAGACGATGTCGAGTGGCCGTCCAACAACATAAACAACAACAAGAAGAATAAGAAGAAGTAAACCAGTCTGTATATCTGTGTTGCCGTTTTCTCATATTTATTCCTTAACTGTGTTTCCCCTATCGATCTCATTGCGAACTGATACGTCTCCAACGTATCTATAATTTTTTATTGTTCCATGCTGATATATTATCATTCTAGGATACATTTTGGCTCATTATTTACCAATTTATGATATTTTTGAGCACTAACCTATTCATCCAGTGCCCAGTGCCAGTTGTTGTCTTCTGCATGTTTTTTGCTTTTCACATTTACATTACCAAACGAAGTCCAATTGCCACGAAACTTTTTGATGATTTTTTCTGGACCATAAGAGACCTGGAAGCTTCGGAAGGAGGCCGGGAGGCACATGAGGGCCCCACCACACATCAGGGTGTGCCCTAGGGGGGTGCGCCCTGATATGTGGTTGCCCCCTCGGCTGCCTCCCGACGCCCCTCTCTGGCCTATAAATTCTCTAATATTGCAAAAAAACCAAAAGCAGTCCTGAAACCCTTTTTCCGCCGCCGCAAGTCTCTGTTCCGCCGCGAGGCCATCTGGAGCTCCGTTCCGGCACCCTGCGGGAGGGGGGGATCGATCACAGAGGGCCTGTTCATCAACCTTGCTGCCCTCATGATGATGTGTGAGTAGTTCACCACAGACCTACGGGTCCATAACTAGTACCTAGATGGTAATCTCTCTATCTCTTGATCTTCAATAAAATGGTTATTGCATCTTCGCTTTGATCTATCCGATGTAATCCTATTGTGCGGTGTGTTTGTTCGGATCCGATGAATTGTGGGTTTATGTTCAGATTTGTAACACCCAAGATGCGATCCTATCCCTATTTTTGGCTCGAGGGCCTCGACAGGGATAGAAGCACATCTCGTCGTTTTGCAAGAATGGATATCATTACAAGTACATGTAAAGAAGAGATGAGTATATGGAATTGGCTTACATTCGCCACAAGCTAAATCAAGATCATAGCAATACAACATCATATACAATCATCATACAGAAGAGCAGGGTCCGACTATGGATGAAAACAAATGACAAAATGACATCCATCCATGCTATCCCAGACTGCTGGCCTGGAACCCATCCTATTATCGATGAAGAAGAAGAAGAACTCCAAATCAAACAAGCATCGCGCTCACATCAAATCACATCATTACCTGTACCTGCAACTGTTGTTGTAGTAATCTGTGAGCCACGGGGAGTCCGCAATCTCATTTCCAAGGGTATCAAGACTATTAAAGCTCAATGGGTGAGGTATGGTTAAGTGGTGAGGCTGCAGCAAGCACTAAGCATTTGTTTGAGTGGCTAACTTACGAGTACAAGAATAAGGGGGGGCGTGATTGTCACATAAACGGATGTGAACTAGTAATAATCACTAAGTGATCCTGAACACCTACTTATGAGTCAAACATAACCCCACCGTGTTCTCTCTCGGTTCAGAAATTCTCGAGAATAGACAGTCACGGTTATGCACACAGTTTAATAGAGGCGAGGGTCCCGATCTTTCGATGAGATGATAACTATCGATTTGGTGGAGACGACTTTGACGATCCGACTTCTAACGTGCACGACGTTGCGCCTTAGCAATCGCTAAACCAATCTCCAAGAGGTTATTGACCACGCCGGAGCACGATCAACCTGACCACGAAGGTCTATTCCTGCAAGCAATCGAAGAACAAGCAAGAATATGATAATGCAATCTGAATATTGCGAATATAGATGAAGTATTGATAATGGTGGGGTTCCGACAGCGGTCTTGGTCTGGTCGTTGGACACAAACGAAGTACACGAAGTTGCAATGGCTAACTTTTAACTAAACAAAACCCAAAGGAAAAGCTACTAGATTGATCTACTTATATAGGAGCAAGGGGTGGCGGCCAAGGAGGTGGGAGGACGTCCCAAGGCAGCCTAAAACTAACCCTAGGTCGTACAAGGCCTATGGGCCCAAGTGGAGGTGATGCAACACCTTTGGACTTGTAGTTTCATTCGGATTCTGGTGCAACGTCATATTGTTTCGTCAATATCTCCACGCTACGGACGAATTTGAAGGTGATTCCAATTGTTACGAAAATCAGATAAAATCTACTTTTCAGCAAAAAAAGAATCACCCAATTCGGAGTCCGGATGAAAAAGTTATTGCCATTTTGGTACAGGTATGTCTATGCAGTCCGAATCTGAGTCCAGAACGTGAGAGACTTGGACTCTATCTTCTCTTGGCCAAAAAGTGACGTGAGAGAATTTGTTGAATAGCACCTAATTGTTTCCTTTGACATGAGAGGACCTCTTGAATAGCACCCAACCATTTCCTCTTCTTTTGTCATCACACGTGGTTCATACAAGTGTTCGTCCATCCTGCATTTAGGCATAACATAAAAATAGGTGAAGTATTTTTGTTCCGGATAACATAAATAAATTATTGCATAACTCTTATAAGAAATCACCTCACAAATATGCATGTATGCAATATTTTTGGTCGTATCCAAGGTAGTCATGTCCTCATCATCCTCCCTTTCTTGAAAACAAAGCCGTCCTCGGCGTTGCTTAGTCTGAAATGTGGCTAACAAAAGAGACAAGGTGTACATGTTGTATATGTATATGTCATCTATTTTTCTGGATCTCAGTTGTGGCACATGTGACACATTTATACAAGAGCACACTTCAAATGTCATGAAATATAAAGCCAAAATATTATCACAAGAAGTAGAAGGCATTAAAATATTGCAACACGGTTTGCATATATAAGTGAAGTCCTTATTCATATCAAAAGATTGACAATGTTCATCATTAAACCATCCCAACATTGGTAAATAAACTTGAATTATTCCAAATTTTGATGCTACAACATGCTTAAATAAGCAAATATGCAACATGTCATTTGGCACAGAATCGTCACCAAAATTGGAGGTCATATCAAAATGATTAAACAATGGCAAAATTATTTTCAAACATATTTGATCCAAATTTGATTTATTTCCTGATTCACATGGTTCTTTCTCATCAACAGTTAATTCAATAGGTGCACTCAAAATTGTTGATATTTGATCACATGGCAAAGTCAAATCATGAACATATTCCTCTAAAATAGGTGGTGTGATCAAAGTAATGGGTAGCTCATCACATGGTACATTGGAATTGACAAGGCATTCATCATACTCATGTGGAGGTGGAAGATCAGTACCTTTGTCATTACCTCTTATGATCAACTCACATGATGTAGGCACTCTCGGTGGTGACGTGTCACATGGTGAAGGTGATGTAGCCCTCACAACAATTGATGTGGTTGTCATACTATGCCTAGTAGTTGAAGGAACAACCGTATCAACTCTTGAAATGTGCACCTTGCGCTCGTTCTCCTTGTGGGTAACACGTTGTTTTATTACCTGTTCAGCTTTGCAAGCAAGACAAAACAAACGATGCATAGAATAACACTTTTCATGAATTAGTATCTCCTGAATATCACGGTTTAATCCTCCCCAAAATCTATCCATAAAATCATCTTCACTTTCTTCTAATGAGGAATGCAACAAGGTCGTTTGTAAATCGTCATAATATTTCGTTACGGTGTCACTACCTTGTTTTAAATTTTCGAACTTTTTAATCATGTCACGAGTGTAATAAGTAGGAATGAATGTGTGTCTCATGGCAAATTTTAAATCATCCCAAGTAATATGTATATAATCAGGGTGTAAACGACAATATTCACTCCACCAAACTGAAGCATAACCAGTGAATGAATCAATCGCGACCTTAACTTTTTTATGTTCAGCAAAATTATGAGAAGCAAATATATCATTTATTTCGAACTCCCATTCAATATATAAAACAGGTCTAAAATGGCCATTAAATGGTGGTATAGAAACATTAACCTGATCATGTGTATTGGAATGTCTTTGCACTTCTCGTGACGGTTGTGGTATTTGCTTAGGTGGTGGCACGTCTCCCACGATTGACGAAGCCCACAAACTGACAACTCTGGATCCTGTCATGATTAGTAGAAACAAGAAATAAAATCCAAGAATATTGTTCCTATGAACTACTGGGATGTGGTGGTAAGACGCTCACAGTAAAGCAAATATCAACGTCTTACAAATTCTTACCATGCAGCAAGTGGTGACCGGCAACCGATGGTGTCAATATCTCCGAAGATTGAGTAAAGCGATTACCAGGTGAACGTATGCATACACGGTGTAGAAATATATGGAGCTTGGAAGGCTTAATATATGGTAGCAAAAGATTAGCAATAATCAATTCAGAGATGCAATGTTGAATAAACGCTCAACGACGGTACTGTGCTGGTCCTAGGCTAGACCGTACTAGAGACGCGAGCCTAGAACACTAATGAAGTCACGGCGTAGGACAAATAGCAGCAACGGATGATAGGAATTAGCTCTGGACAGCAAGATATAAGTGAAGATCACAATGGCAGTAAAGACAATGATGATAAATGACCGCCAAGCAGGATATACCAAAACTCTCTCTACAATTTTCCTATGAAAGATAATATGTCAAATTTCTGATATTTTTTCTCAAGAATGCTACTGACTCAAGCTTTCGTATGCAAAAAGAATCACTCAATTCCAAGTTCGTATGAGGAGTCAAATAATTCAGAAACGAACCTGGAAAATAATGACAAACTGTGTTCACGACCTTCGGAGGGCAAAAAGTCCTATTTAGAAGCCGATTTGGAGGTGATAATAATGAACTAGCTTGATTAACTATTCAGATGCGGCTCGTCGATAGCTCGAATTTGAATACTCGTGGAGCCAAAATGGAGTTCGTATGAGAAAGATACGCCTATTTTACTGAACACTGCGCAAAACAGATTTCAATCCGAATTCAGATACGAGATTGAGTCTAGATAGATCCGAAATTTGTGTTTTTTTTCTCTTCTCTTTTTTTTTCACTGACTTTTTTTTTTGTCTTCTTTTTTTTTCTCTCTCTCTCACTTTTTTTTTTCTCTCTCGCTTTTTTTTCCAACAAAATCAGATAAGATGCAGATTGGATCAAGCGTAGATGTGAACGACCTCAAGTATGATAATGACAATGACCAAAACAGGCGGTGGAAATTGATGTGGGCAACAACGGAAGGGATGACGGCTGTGTGCTGGTGGTATATGGCAGCAGCGATGAAGATGGTGCGGCGGTGGCGTGACAATCTGTGGACAGAACTCGAAACTCTAAGGCACTAGATGCTAAGACCAGCAACTCGACACGACGATGCAACCGATAATTCAACTATGCAAGCACTGAAAAGAAAATTGCAAAGGCTCAGACTGGCTTGGACAAAGGATGAATATATCTAACTTTTTTTTGTATGGCTTTTTCTTGGGTAATAGGTAAGAAAAATAAATCTAATCTAGGGATAACGGGAAATTCTCACCGAGCAACCTGAAAACTGATACCACTTAATAGAGGCGAGGGTCCCGATCTTTCGATGAGATGATAACTATCGATTTGGTGGAGACGACTTTGACGATCCGACTTCGAACGTGCACGACGTTGCGCCTTAGCAATCGCTAAACCAATCTCCAAGAGGTTATTAACCACGCCGGAGCACGATCAACCTGACCACGAAGGTCTATTCCTACAAGCAATCGAAGAACAAGCAAGAATATGATAATGCAATCTGAATATTGCGAATATAGATGAAGTATTGATAATGGTGGGGTTCCGAAAGCGGTCTTGGTCTGGTCGTTGGACACAAACGAAGTACACGAAGTTGCAATGGCTAACTTTTAACTAAACAAAACCCAAAGGAAAAGCTACTAGATTGATCTACTTATATAGGAGCAAGGGGTGGCGGCCAAGGAGGTGGGAGGACGTCCCAAGGCAGCCTAAAACTAACCCTAGGTCGTACAAGGCCTATGGGCCCAAGTGGAGGTGATGCAACACCTTTGGACTTGTAGTTTCATTCGGATTCTGGTGCAACGTCATATTGTTTCGTCAATATCTCCACGCTACAGACGAATTTGAAGGTGATTCCAATTGGTACGGAAAGCAGATAAAATCTACTTTTCAGCGAAAAAAGAATCACCCAATTCGGAGTCCGGATGAAAACGTTATTGCCGTTTTGGTACAGGTATGTCTGTGCAGTCCGAATCTGAGTCCAGAACGTGAGAGACTTGGACTCTATCTTCTCTTGGCCAAAAAGTGACGTGAGAGAACTTGTTGAATAACACCTAATTGTTTCCTTTGACATGAGAGGACCTCTTGAATAGCACCCAACCATTTCCTCTTCTTTTGTCATCACACGTGGTTCATACAAGTGTTCGTCCATCCTGCATTTAGGCATAACATAAAAATAGGTGAAGTATTTTTGTTCCGGATAACATAAATAAATTATTGCATAACTCTTATAAGAAATCACCTCACAAATATGCATGTATGCAATATTTTTGGTCGTATCCAAGGTAGTCATGTCCTCATCACAGTTGGTGTATTTTATTATAGTTTACTTCAAGTTCTCTATAACCGGATGTTAAACAAATTTCCATGTTGCCACATAACCGCGGGCACGGCTTCTCGAAAAGATCTAACCCTGCAGCGGTGCTCCAACTCATCCATCATAAACTAACGACAATATGCGTTGGAACTCCTCAACCGTGGGACAACCCGATGGAAAATCTCAACCTTGAGATAGCCCGAAGTGTCCTCGAAATCCCGTGCACAAGACGTTCGAGAAATGTAAAACAAATCCAGCAAGGCCGCCCAACGTGTCGACGAACCCGATAGGAGCCGCGTATCTTCACAAATTTGTTTAACATCAGGACACGACGGATGAGCGATGATTACCATGCTAATACGGGGCAAACCCGAGGGTGGCCCGATCTTCACGAATTGAAGGTGGATTCGCGGAAGAACACGATGAACACGAAGAACACGAGGGAAAATGTGGAGAGAATCAAAGGGAAAACACTCTGTTGGACAAGATCCACACCAAGTACTCCTCAAATCACAAGCAATACAAGAGGTGTATCAAGATCCAAGAACAACAATGGAAATAAAGATACATGGGTAGTTCATCCAAATCTCTCGGAGAGATGGGCCTTGAATCCACTAGGGATCTTCCCTTGATAGGGGCCTTGACATCCTCTAGGGATCTTCTCGGGTGGAGGCCTCGGTCTCCATGAGAGAAGTAGAGGAAGGAGCAAAGCTCATGTATGAATGAGCTATCACTTTGCTAACCCTAGAAATGAGGAGGGGGTGGAGTATATATAGTGCTAGCCACGAAGGGGTAAGTGAGAGAGGGATACATGGGCCTCGGGCCCGTCCTGCGCACAGGCAGTCGAGCGGTTGTACCGCCAGGGTGGCCGGTTGTACCAGTCAAGAAGGAATAACCGGAACAACTGGTCTGGTACCGGCCTTGCACCGCTGCATAACAGAAGCTCGGCCGGAGGTGGTCCGGTGGTGGACCGGTTGTACCGCCCACCGGTTGATGGCCGGTTGCTGGCCGGTTGTACCGGCAGCTCCTCTTCTTCCTTCTTCTCTTCCAAGCTTCCCTCACGGATGGTGTAGATGTACGTAGGTGCTGGCACTCCTCATCATCATCCATGAAGCTTCGACAATACCTGTGCATGCACACGAGAGGAGTGTCAAGTAGTATACCATCCTCGAAGGGGTCAAGTGAACACGTGTAAAGGAGATGATTCACCTTTATGTATGTGAAGTAGTTGTGCCACGTGTCACTTGCCAAACGGACTCTTGTCATGGTGATGTCCGTAGGATGCTCTGCATCATCCCCTCCCCCTTGGGAAAGATCCGTCCCCGGATCAAAATCCAAATCATCATGGGAAGGAGATGGCGTCGCCGTGTAGAAGTGGACGATCACCAAACGCTCATCATCATCAAACTCGAAATGGGCACTCTCCTATGTCGCACCGTCAAGTAATTCCTTCAAAAGGAGCAAACACAACAAACACTTGGAAAAACAAATGTGGTTAGCGTTAGTGCAAAACCAAGCATTCAAGTGGTGAATCACCGCACAAGTGTTGTCATCATGCATAACATATGGTGTGACAAGGGATAGTGTCATGGCATGTAAGCAATCAAGCAAAGGCCTACTGTATGCATAGGAATGATTCACAACACCAAGTAATATGAAGTGTCTAAACACATGGTGCAATCCAAAGTGCAAGGCAATCCAAGCATAATGTGCACATGGTGTAGTGAAGATAGTGTGGCACTCAACACAATATAAAGAGCAATTGGGCATCATGTGTGAGGCAAGCAAGTCAAGCATGTAGCAAGCAATGTGGCATGGCAAAAGTGAATAATGGACATTGTTGCAACCAAGCATATGATAAGAGCAAACAATCCAAAAGGTGGATGCAACACACAAGTCATATATGTCATGAGGCATGGAAATGTGGCAATCGTGAGGAGAAGCAATAACTCGAACATGTGTGCAAGTAAGTGGTCCAAGATGACCCATATATGTCATGGTACAAGCAACACAAGTAGGATGAGCCACAATATCCATGCTCAAGAAGGACGTCACCTCAAAAGCGTGACCTTGTGCGTCCGTCACAATGCCGATGCGCAAGCAAGTGCGATGTAGAAACACGTCGGTGTAGCATGGCTCGCTCTCAAGAGCTCGAATGGTCAACTCACGTGAAGTTGAAGTTGACGTGTAGTCGAAGTATCCTACACATACACACAACAAAGGAAACAATGTATGTGCATGGTAGACAAACACATCATCCATCATGATGGTTCTCTTCTCTTGCACATAAGCGTTAGGATCACAAGTACATGAATAAAAGGATGCAACAATGGCAATATTCATGGCACTAGGCATATGGTGCAAAGAAGGAAGGAAAGCATGCTTCACATGAAATATGTCAAAAACTCCACTAATATGAGAGAAAGCTATGGGGGCAATCTCATTAGCAAAATGAATAGCATTGTTGCACTCAATGCATGGCAAATCATCGAGCATGAGAGAGGCAACATGTGGAGACATATGACAACAAGCAATATCATTCATGTGCGAAGCATGGCAATGGTTGTCATCAACCGCATAAAAGGAGCACATCGGTGATGCAACACAAGCAAGCATAGTGATCATGTCGTGCAAACTAGTAGTGCGAAGATGCAACATACTAGAGGAAATCATTGCAATCATGTCATGGGAGCAAATAGTGGGCATAAGTAATGCACATGACATATCGCGAGCATGAACACAAAACATGATCAATGTATCATCATAGGCATGGGGCACAAAGCGATAGCAACTAGGATCTCCACCAAGCAAGAAAATACACATAGTAGTATAAGAATGGTGAATCATGGGTAAATGCAAGCAAGGGTCACAATTGCATGGCAAAAGCATAGAATGAGGCCTAACATGCAAAGTGAACGCGAGAATATGAGCAAAAGACAACAAGTGGTATATAGCCCAAAGTCGTGTGAGAACCAAGTAGAAGAGGTGCGCGTAGTCCTTGCGTGAGGGGAATGGTTGGAGACACATTCCGGTGAATCCCAAAGCATCGGTGCTCTCAAGAGCTCTTTTCGTCAACTCATGGGATTGTGAGGTTGATGAGTATTCGTGAGTACCTACACAACAAGGAGACACATGAAACAAAGTGTGTGCGTGGTAAATGTACACATCATCCAGCATGATGTGTATGTGCATGATGTATATGAATACGTCATCCATCATGCAATGATAGTTATTATGCTCAACATGATTGGGACGCAAATTGTAGCAAGTATGTGCCACACGCATATTAGTCATATCAATGGCAAGCATATTGTGCACACAATGAATGGGATCATGCAATGGATGGGATAGAACAAAATCTCCTATAATGTATGAGGAAACTATGGGGGTCTCCTCATGTGCAATAGCGGAAGCATAATATGGAGAATATGGAGAACATCCAAAACAATGCATATCCGAAAGTAGGTGGTCATGGCATGTCATATGTGAGCAATTGCGCAAATGATGCAAAGGGAGCATGGCAATATCATCACAAGAAAAGCAAATGCCAATAACCATGGGTTTGTCATCTATGCCATATGTGCAAATTGGGTTTATTTTAATGGCATATGCATAGTTACTACGATGAGATTGTAAAATTGCAATATGGGTGATCTCATGCATAGCATATGACAAGTCAAGCGGATTATCAAACATGATGTGACCTATAGAATTCTGACAATGTATCCTATGCAACATGGCATCACAAGTAATAGACTCCACATGAGAATCGTCAAACTCATCATAAATGGGCAATTCATCACATGAGGAAGTCGCATAATCATGAAGCATTGAAATAGGGTGATCATCATCATGCAAGCAATCAATGTCAAGATAGTCCACTAGTGGGACAAGAGCATCACCTTCACCTAAGTTACCTTTTTCATTCCACTCATGTGGTGTAGGTGAGGTAGCATAGACCAACGTGTGGTCATCTTCATCGTGATGGAACCATGTGGGGGTGCATCATATACCACCATGGCCATCGTCTTGTCCAAGGTGAGGACGAAGTCGTCAAGGATCGGCGCGTCATCGTGTATGGGACCTAGCACCAAAGGAGAAGACACAATAGAGGTAGAGGTTAAGTTGTTAGAAATCGAAATGGCCTCACATGCCCTATCAACTACCTCACTCTCTCTATGTGGTGGCTCACACACTCCCTCAAAGTAGGTGCACTCAATGTCACATATGGTGGAGTCACTCATCTCACTCAAGTGGTGGGGGTTGTGGCTCTCCTCACATGGGAATTGGGGCAACTCATCACATATGGGGCTAGTGGTGAAGTCACTCTCACTCTCAATATGGTGGCAAAAGTCTCTCAACTCGTCACCAAACGTCGCCGTGGTCGAAGGGAAAATCCCATGCTCAACCATGTCGTCATCGTCGCCGTGGATGAAGGCCGAAGATGGCACATCATCACTCTCGCCTCCAAAGATGGAAGTGTCATCCTTGCTCGCCACCTAGTCGCTCGCCACCAAAGCATGTTCCTTGAGTGGCTCCGTAGTCGTAGTCATCGTCGCGCCGTCTTCAAAAAGAGTCGTGGTAGACTCGGCATCGTCAATGCCACAAAGAGGGGTGGCGGTGAAGTCGGACTTGGGTGCGTCGTCTTGGAGCTCGTCAGGCTTGGACATCTTGGTGGTACCGTCCTCATGCTCGTAGTCGTGGAGCTTGGTCGTCGCGAAGTGTGCTCGGGGTCGAGTAGCCTTGGCCTTGAGTTCTTGTTCCGCCTTGAGAGCACCAACGTAGATGTCGTCGAGAGACTCGTAGTTGTTGTGGAAGATAGTCTTGGCGATGTCGTTGTTCAATCCCATCATGAAGTGGAACTTCATCCAAATGGGGTCGTCCACACCAGCTCGTCGCAAGGCTTTCTTCATCTTCATGAAGTACTCATCGAGAGACATGGATCCTTGTATGGTGTTCTCCAAGTGGTGGTGAAGATGTTCCGTGTATGTAGAAGGCACAAACTCTCGCCGCAACGCTTTCTTCAACTTGGACCAACTCATGCCGAAGCTCGTCGAAGATGTGTGAAGCCACCATGTCGACGCGTCCCCGTGGAAGTTTCTTGTGGCGCGCTTCGCGTGATCTTCGGAAGGGACTTGAAGTAGCTTGAGGTAGTAGTCCATCTTGCGCTCCCAATGGAGATACTCCTCGGGGTCTTGACTCCCAAAGAAAGGAATCTCGTGGTTGATGTCGAGGTCGTAGTAGCTCGTGGAAGTCACGGACTTGAGCTTGGGGAGCTTCTCTTGAAGTGCTTGTCGGTGAAGATGTCGTGTATACAAAGGCGAAGATGCCTTGAAGTCACTTGGAGAAGATGCCAAGGTAAGTGGTGAAGTCATCGAGCGGTGGTTGGTGTCGAGCTCGTGACCTTCACACTTGTTAGTCGTTGGACGCCTTGATGTTGGCGTCGTTATTTCTTCATGTCGTTGATGTTGCCGATGCCGAGGTGATCTTGCCGGAGATGGTAGCTCGTAAGCATGTGCACTTGAGCGTCTTCTCGAAGATGATGAAGATCTCGTGCGGTTCTTGATGAGGGCCTTGAGCTCCTCCAAATGAGCATCCATCTTGGCGTCGATGGTTTTCTTCATGGCATCGAACTCGTCATTATTGTTGTAGACCGAAGGAGATGTGCCGCCCCTATCAATGGAAGCACTCGAGAAGGCGTGAGAACGAGATGGAATGAACATACCAAAGTTACCTCTTTCCGAAGTTGTGGATGGATCTCGAAAGACCACAATGTAAGCAAGGAAAAGAGTGCACTTGGTGAAAAACCTTGTCCAATTCTCACAACCTACACAAATGGCTTATAGTGGAGCTCGGTGGGGTTAGTGGCACAAAATATCAAGCAAAATGAAGTCCAAGATATTGCAAATGTTGAAATCAATCCAATGGACTCAAAATGCAAAGCAAGCGATCACAATATAGAGGAGGGCAATAAAGAAACACACACGGTGGGATAATGGGGCTTGTGCAACTATAGGGATGAGCAAAGCTCGTGTTGCACAAACACAAGGAGAGACGCTAGCTTATTGCACGTTTGGGCACGATTCACCACTTGGCACCAATCCTATTTATGCAAGCAAAATGTTTCCTATTCCATGTATCCTCATGCACAAGTTCTCTTTTCATGCTCAACTCTTTGCTTATAAGCTTATGATCTTTCTTTCTTGCTTAAAAGCTTTTTTTTATTCTTCTCTTCCTTTCCACTATTCTTTTTGAGCCTCAACCAAAGATATGAGACAAGTATCACAACATATGCACGGGAGCAAGCAATTGCACTATATGATATTTCAAATGATGTAACAATATGATATCGTATCACTATGGTGCACAAGTTTTCGCGAAGCCCGGCAATACTCGGATAGCTAGTCTCAATAGGTATGAAGGTAAGCACAAAGATGGTGGGGCTATCAAGATGTAATGGCAAGGAAGGAAAAGGATGTGACGGAATGGATACCTTCGTCACACTTAACCTTTCACGAAGTCGGGGGTAACCGGCCTTGCTTCCGGTTGAAGTTGGTCTCAAAGGATGGATGGTCGTCGACGATGTCGAACGTCGGTGGTCGATGTAGTCGATGGCGCGATACAAGTCACCGGTGGTTGATGAAGAAGTAACCGTCCCGAAGTAGCCGAAACACCTTAGGAGACTCAAATCACAACTCAAGCAACCACAAATGCAAAGGGAACCAAAATGGGTTAGGTTGCGGAAGTCTATGGTGGTATTGCGGATGATATGGTGGAGGGTCTAGGCGAACTTGCCAAAATTTGAAAAATATGATGAAGTCAAATAGTGGTGAAACCAAGATGAGCAGCTCCGACACATCGATAGCTTCCAAACAAGCCAAAGAACACTCAAATCGGAGTTCGGGAGTGAAAGTTATGGTCGAAACTGTGAATCAGCCGAGGCTGAAACTGGGAGGGGCGGTTGTACCGCTTGTGAGGGGCGGTTGTACCGCTCCTGGAGCGTCCTGGAGGTTGCGGAAGTGATGGACCTGGGAATTAGCGGTTGTACCGCTTGGTGGGGCGGTTGTACCGCTTCTGGAGTGTCCTAGGGGGGTTTTGGGGGGATTAGCGGTTGTACCGCTTCGAGGGGCAGTTGTACCACTTGGTGGGGCGGTTGTACCGCTGTACAGAGCGGTTGTACCGCTATTATCGGGATTTCAGATCCGGGACGCGATTTTGGGCGGAAATTGATGATTTTGGGCTCGAAATTGAAGGGGAAAAAGAAAAATTGGGGCTAGGGAACGCCAAGGGAAGTAGATCCACTTGCCAAACACTAGATCCACCGATCAAAATCAACAAAAACTCACAAGAACAATAAATCACAAGAAAATTTTGGGGCTCTTTTTGTGGTGATTTTCGAAATTGGGAAGAAAAACACGAACTAATGCAAGAAAAGTGGGCGGGTAGGGCTCCAAATTCGTGGCAACGTGGCTCTTGATACCAATATGATACGGGGCAAACCCGAGGGTGGCCCGATCTTCACGAATTGAAGGTGGATTCGCGGAAGAACACGATGAACACGAAGAAGACGAGGGAAAACGTGGAGAGAATCAAAGGGAAAACACTCTGTTGGACAAGATCCACACCAAGTACTCCTCAAATCACAAGCAATACAAGAGGTGCATCAAGATCCAAGAACAACAATGGAAATAAAGATACATGGGTAGTTCATCCAAATCTCTAGGAGAGATGGGCCTTGAATCCACTAGGGATCTTCCCTTGATAGGGGCCTTGACATCCTCTAGGGATCTTCTCGGGTGGAGGCCTCGGTCTCCATGAGAGAAGTAGAGGAAGGAGCAAAGCTCATGTATGAATGAGCTATCACTTTGCTAACCCTAGAAATGAGGAGGGGGTGGAGTATATTTAGTGCTAGCCACGAAGGGGTAAGTGAGAGAGGGATACATGGGCCTCGGGCCCGTCCTGCGCACAGGCAGTCGGGCGGTTGTACCGCCAGGGTGGCCGGTTGTACCGGTCAAGAAGGAATAACCGGAACAACCAGTCTGGTACCAGCCTTGCACCGCTTCATAACAGAAGCTCGGCCGGAGGTGGTCCGGTGGTGGACCGGTTGTATCGCCCACCGGTTGATGGCCGGTTGCTGGCCGGTTGTACCGGCAGCTCCTCTTCTTCCTTCTTCTCTTCCAAGCTTCCCTCGCGGATGGTGTAGATGTACGTAGGTGCTGGCACTCCTCATCATCATCCGTGAAGCTTCGACAATACCTGTGCATGCACACGAGAGGAGTGTCAAGTAGTATACCATCCTCGAAGGGGTCAAGTGAACACGTGTAAAGGAGATGATTCACCTTTATGTATGTGAAGTAGTTGTGCCACGTGTCACTTGCCAAACGGACTCTTGTCATGGTGATGTCCTTAGGATGCTTTGCATCACATGCCAATCACCGAGTTGCCCCAGGCAGCGTTAATAAGCTGCTCTGGGTTGGATCAACACTCATCAGGAGCAATGTCCCGTGTTGTTGATTAAAGATCCTCGGGTTAATTACTCCATATGCAGGTTTATTAGTTATTAGGCAAATGTAGTACCAATGTTGGGCCTTGCCAGAAGAGTTTTATCCCAAAACGAAAATCAAGGGGTCCCCATAACAACCCCGAGCATGTTAGGAGCGCTCAATATGTAACATAACACCGGTACACAAGTAACTAGGGCGGCAAAAGTGGAACAAAACACCGAGCAAAAGGCCAAGCCTTCCACCTTTTACCAAGTATATATGTGCATTAAATTAAATAGCAATAATATTGTGATAGCTCAAAAAAACATCCATGTTGGCACATGGAAACAATTGCACCTGCAACTAGCAACGCTATAAGAAGGGTTGAACAAGCGGTAACATAGCCAAACAATGGTTTGTTGGGATGTGGAGGGTTAGAGGCTTATCATGGCATTTTGGAAGGCTTGACAAACAGTGGTAGGTAGCGAGACATATCGATAGAAACGAGACAACTAGCATGGCAATGATAGTAGTGGTATCCAGGGAAATGATTGTCGGTGTCAAAACCGGCGGATCTCGTAGTAGGGGTCCTAATCTAGGCATCTTGGAGCGATGGTGACATGGACACTGTCGAATTTCGGGCTCCGCAAAACCCAAAGAGTTTCGAACTCAGGGGCGTGTGCGAAGATCCCAACGAGCTTCGTCCCCAAGCTCACAGCTCCAAAGCCTAGCCCAATCGACTCTTTCAATCACGGGGAAGAAGACCAACACGCGGATTTACCCTAGTTTGGGCCGCTGCAAAGCGTAAAACCCTATTCCTGCTTTGGGTGGATTGCCTCTCGAGGAGATTTGTGGGTGAACTGGTACAAAGGTGAGCTGCCTCGCGAGGGCGTTCGGGTGGTTCTCCCTCTCTCCCCCTCTACGGCGCGGCTTAGCCTCTATTTATAATGGCCCGGGTCCTCTTCCCTCATCGCTCTGGTGGGAAGGGATCCCACAACGGTCAAATTCGAAAGGGGACAGGAGGTACATCTTATCTTGACGAAAGGTGGTCTTCGCCTGCAAAGTAGCTGGGGGTGATGCGTGGGTGGGCTCGGCGATGATGTCCGTCCTGCGGGGCTTGCGGTCTTGGTCTTGTTACACCAGAGCGGAAACCTTTGGCGGGCTGTCTCGGGAACCCAAGTACGTCCTTGCCTCCTTTGCACCAGAGGGGAAACTGTCTCCCCTGTGCCCGCTGGTGCCCGCGTGGCCTGGCTTGCGTCACCCCCAACCTCACGAGGCCGGGCGCTGCATAGGAATCTCCGTCCCTCGGGAGGCAACCAGGGGAGGCCCCCTCCCTCCGGGAGTCTTGGTGTCGTCCTCCTCGCGAGGGTGGGGCTCTCGCGAGGGCCTTGTCTTGAGCGAAGCTACGCTGGGCCGTACCAGGCTATCGAAGTGGGCCACACCCTGGGCCGCAGGCAGGCAGGTCTAGGTACCCCCGTTCCTAGGATGCCGACAGTAGCCCCCGGGCCCAAGGCGCGCTCGAGCTAGCTTCGGGGCGAAGCCGAAGAAGATGGCCCGAAGCGCCGCGTGCCCCAATCGCCTACGTGCCCAGCCTGTCGCGTGGCACGTAACGAGGCGCGGATGCCTCCACTTCCCCACGGCGCCTCGACAACCGCCCCGGCTAACCAGCAACCGGCGCGCGTTGAAGGGCCATCATTGCCCGGGATGTGGAGGGGCACCGGTTGGCCACCACCCGGCTATAAATGGGCGGAAGGGACGGAGCCCCCAGCCCATCTCTACTTCTCGCTCCCCCGCCTCCGGCCTCCGCCTCCTCGACCATGACACCGGTGAGTAGGTTTTCTGCTGCCAAGAAGGGGAAAGCCCGCCAGGAGGGGCCGGACAAACAGCCGCCCAAGAGGAGCCGGGGCCGTCCTCGCAAGTACACCGTGGCGTCGATGGCGGCGCCACGGGGGCGCGGCCGAACCCCCGCGAGGTCTGGTGCTTCCGCCGGCGCAGGCGGAGGTGGCGGGCGTGGCGACCATGGCCAAGGAGGGAGGCCCGCAGCGGGTGCCCGGCCACCGCGCCCGCGGGCCCACATGGCCGATGTGGGCCAGGAGTTCCTGGTGCTGGTGGAGAGGCCGGCGATCACCTGGCTGCAGCTCCCGCGCTTCTTCACGGAGATGCTGCGGGCTAACTAGCCTGCAGGTGTGTGGTTGCAAGCCGATGGTTGTTGTAGAGGCGCGTTGTGGGTGGAGGTCGAGGTTACCCCCGCAGGTTACGCCTTCTTGAGCCGCGGGTGGCCGACCTTCGCCCACGCCCATGGCTTGGAGGGGAGGCTCACGCTCCATTTCAAGCACGACGGCACGGCGACGCTTTTCGTCAGGATCTTCGGGGAGGACGGGAGGCGCTTGGGGTGCTGCTCGGAGGGTGATGGCGGCGGCAGCGGCGCCCTTGGAGGTGAGCTTGCCCTTGGCGATGGCCGTCATGCTTCCAGCGGCAGCGACACCTCCTCCGACGAGAGCCCGAGCGATGACAGCTACGACGCACCACCGCGTCAGCGCGCTCGGACTTCGGGGGGTAGCCAACCGCGATGGCGCCGTACCCCCGCCCGGGAAGCGGCTACGCCGTCGTGCCACCACGGGCCCGTCAAGGAGGAGGAGGACTCCGACTGAGCGTGGTTGCGCCGGAGCCTAGGCCTCAGGGGTGGCCGCCTTTGAGGAGGCCACTTTTGCCTTTTCCTTCTTTTCCTTTTCCTGCAAACAAGAATCGTGGAGGGCCCCGCGGGGCATGTAATGAATTATGGCGCTTGCGCCTTTACTTTTAATGTTTTCGCCGCACATCCTGCTTCCTGTATTACTGTTAACTAAGATTTCCGCCCGTTGTGGTTAGGGTACTTAGCTCGATGCATCCGCGGCGGGCCTCTGTGTCGTGAGGTTCGTCTGTGGCACCTGGGTAGCTTGGGGATCTTGCTAGGAGGGTCTTCTTTCTTGCAAGCGAGTCAGTTTGGGAGCCCTTTCGGCACTCTACGTCGGCGGGGCCGATCCCGCATGTCGTGGTTTCGTCACGGCAGATGTCCTAGTGTCAGGACTTAGGTATGAAGCCATCGCTATGGCGGTTAACTCGAAGGGGTTGGTCGGGACGAAAGACACAGGTTTACCGAGGTTCGGCCCCTCTCGAAGGAGGTAATAGCCTACGTCCTCCTTTGAGTTGTATTGATTGGATATCGATTACAAGGGAGTAGATTCGCTTGACCTAGTACTCGATCAAAGGTTTCGTGGCCTAAGCCGCCCAGGTAACCCGCCTTTATATACACAGGTCAAGCCCCTGGGCTTACAAGAGTCCGGGTCGGGTCATACTTGATAACCGACCTTGCCTCTAACTACTCCTGCCTTGTCTGGCAAGCCGCCACCGGAGGCTAACGCCACCGGGTCACACATTTTCTTCTGGCTCTGGGCCTCCAGGCCCATTGAGTAAGCTTCTTCCAAACCTTACCGCTAAGCCGCCAACCTCATGACCCGGCCCCACCTGGGCGGGTCTCACCACGGGGTTATATCCCCAACACCGCGCATACCTCTAACGCCGTTGGGGCATCCGGATCACCAGGACGAGACCAAGGGGCGAGGGGCTACGTGACCAGTGAGGCTCCTGAGTCGCGTTGCTCAGGAGTCCCCCTTGACGCTCGAGCGGCGCTCTACGTCGGTGGGGCCCAACCCCGCGCATACCTCGAACGCCATTGGGGCGTCCGGATCACCAGGACGAGACCAAGGGGCGAGGGGCTACGTGACTAGTGAGGCTCCTGAGTCGCGTTGCTCAGGAGTCCCCCTTGACGCTCGAGCGGCTCCCATACCTTTCCTTGCCAGTTCCTGCCTCAAGAGGTACCTGAGCCCCCATAGGCTCCATGATGACACGCCGGGCCATGGCAGAAGCCCCCGAGCAACATGCGCCTGCCGGCTCGCCCGAGAGTGCCGCGCGAGGACCAGGATGCCAAGGTCTTGGCGACGTGTGCACACCATGCCCAGCCCCCGCTCGTGGGGCGCGTGAGGGGGAGAACGACAAGCGTCGATTCAGAAAACAAAACTTCAAGATGGAAAAGACTACAAGAAAAATTCCCACCCCCTTTTGAAACAAGGTTGCAAAAACTTCAAATTTCATTCCAGAAAATGGCAAATTCAAATACAAAAAGAAGCAAAGAACTGCCGCGTCCGGCCCCTAGGCTAGTCTTCGTCTTCCCCCAGCACGGAGCATAGGGCCTCCACTAGGCGTGGGCATAGTCATTGGAGGACAGTGTTGTCCGCCAACGCGGAGCATGGGGCTTCCACTTGGGCGTGGGTGGGAACCCCTTCGCGTCCTTGGGGGGCTCCGGGCGTATACAGCCCACTCATTATTACGTGAGAGTGTCACGGGCGAAGATAGCTGGGCAAGCCCCCAGGCGCAAGGCCTAGGTGATCCCAACTCGGTCACGAGTCATCCCACGCATTTCTACGCGGTTGTGCGCCCCTACAGCTCAAACATGAGTGCATTGTTCCCGCGTAGCCGCGGGATTGCGCTCCCGCGGCCCAAACATGAGCGCAATACACCCAGCGCAGCCATAGGGGTGTTGTGTCGGTGAAGCCGCCTCGTGAGGCGTCGGGGTGCCGGCCAGGCCGCCACCCGATGGCCTCGCGAGGCCCCGCCTCCTGAGAGCCGCGCCGGCGCCCCCGGAGCCGCACGTGGCCCGCGCTGCTTGTGTCCTGCCGGTCCCCTAGGTGATGGCTCCTGCGGCCCAGGGACCCAGCCTCGCGTTGCTTGCCCGCGGGGGCGGTGCCCGCAGCGTGCACCCGCGAACCCCGGGACGCCCCCTTTCTAGCACCAACCTCGCCTGGTGCTCCCTCAACAGGAGCCCTCGAGCCCGGTTTGAAGAGGGTGTCCGGGACACCTCCTTACTCCGGGATGATGCCAGCACCTGCGGCGGGCGTGTGACCCGCGGCGCCGTCCACAGCTAAGATGCTGCTCGGAACGTAGGCCTCCGTGTAAAGGCTTTGGCTTCCTCCTGAGCCGTCTCCGCGCGCCCCGCAGTCGGACTCCCCGGGTGACAAGACAACACCGCCCGGGACACGTGGACCACAGACTCTCCTGCGCCGAGCCTCTGCTCGACGTTGCTTGCCTCTGCCGTCGCCACGAGGTTGGGCGCGCGCGTCCTGACGAGGGTTGCCTCCATGGTCACCTGCCGCGCCCCCGTCACGGCTGCCTGTTTTCTCGGAGGCTTGAGCCGCCTGATCCCTGTGCTGGTTGGCGCGCTCGCGCTTGGATGACCCAGGCTGCCGATGGTCCACCGGGTCACGAGCGCGCGCGTTGAGGCGCGCGCGGAGCGTCCTGTCACCTTCTTCATGCGTACCGCCGGCGGGGCCGGGCGGTGCCCCGAATCCAGTCACCGGGACCCGGAGGAGAAGGAGCACTGCGTGGGGCGGGCCCCGCTCCTGCCCTCCCGGGCGTGGACTTGGCACGCTGCCAGTCGACGAAGGGAGCTGCGCGGCGAGAGAGACCCCGGCGCCCAGCGTCGGGGACCGGGAGGGGAGGTGCGTGCCCCAGGCCCTCCTCGCGACAGTGACCAGCTCGGCGATGTGGTCGGCCTAAGCGTCGAAGCCCCCGTCCGTCGGGCGATGACGAAGCAGCTCACTTGCCATCAGCAGCACGTCATGCACGTTCAGATCTCCCACATGGACACAGGGTGACGATGGTCCCGCAGGCGGTGCCTCAAGGCGAGCACCCTGCTGTGGCGACGGGGCGTGCGGAGCCTGGTGGCGCCTGGCCGGCACGAGCAGCGACGGTGGTGGTGGCGTCGCTGGCGGCCTGGTAATGACCGCCCAACACCGAGCTGCTGGGGTGCGCGTCATGAGAGGTGGCAGCATGGTTGGTGAAGGTTGAACCGTCGGGGCCAAAGAAAACTTAACGGGCGTCGGCCATCAAAGCGGCGGAGCGGAGAAGAAGCGAAGCTTGGGGAAGACTCCGACACGCCCCCTACCTGGCGCGCCAAATGTCGGATTTCAGGCTCCGCAAAACCCAAAGAGGTTCAAACTTAGGGGCGTGTGTGAAGATCCCAACTAGCTTCGTCCCCAATCGACTCTTTCAATCACGAGGAAGAAGACCAACACGTGGATTTACACAGGTTCAGGCCGCTGCGAAGCGTAAAACCCTACTCCTGCTTTGGGTGGATTGCCTCTCGAGGAGGTTTGTGGGTGAACTGGTACAAAGGTGAGCTGCCTCGCGAGGGCGTTCGGGCGGTTCTCCCTCTCTCCCCCTCTACGGCACGGCTTAGCCTCTATTTATAATGGCCCGGGTCCTCTTCCCTCATCGCTCTGGCGGAAGGGATCCCACAATGGCCAAATTCAAAAGGGGACAGGAGGTACATCTTATCCTGATGAAATGTGGTCTTCGCCTGCAAAGTAGCTGGTGGTGACGCGTGGGTGGGCTCGGCGATGACGTCCGTCCTGCGGGGCTTGCGGTCTTGGTCTTGTTACACCAGAGCAGAAATCTTTGGGGGGCTGTGTCCTGAACCCGCGTACGTCCTTGCCTCCTTTGCACCAAAGGGAAAACTGTCTCCCCTGTGCCCGCTGGTGCCCGCCTGGCCTGGCTTGCATCACCCCAACCTCACGAGGCCAGGCGCTGCATAGGAATCTCCGTCCCTCGGGAGGTAACCTAGGGAGGCCCCCTCCCTCCGGGAGTCTTGGCGTCGTCCTCCTCGCAAGGGTGGGGATCTCGTGAGGGCCTTGTCTTGAGGGAAGCTACGTTGGGCAATACCAGGCTGTCGAAGAGGGCCACGCCCTGGGCCGCAGGCAGGCAGGTCTGGGTGCCCCCGTTCCCAGGACACCGACAGACGCAGGATTTTACCCAGGTTCGGGCTCCCTCAAGGAGATAATACCCTACGTCCTGCTTTTGATTTTATTGATATGGTGTAGTACATAGTAGAAGTATCTACCACGAGATGAGATTGTCTATCGACTAGCCTAGCCTCGGTATATATAATGTACCGTAGGCCTAGGGTTTAGAGGAGTACTTGTCTTGTGCGCCAAGTCTTGTGGAATCTCGCTTGTATGCATCATGAGCTGCCCGAAGTGGCCCATTAGTGAATCATCATGGGGTCCTCGGCCTGACCCACTGGTCGGGAGATGACGTGGTGAGTACCCCCTAGTCCAGGACACCGTCAATAGCCCCCTCAACCGGTCTTCAAGTTGAGGATGCTCCTCGGTTCTTCCGAACAGTTCTTTGTCTTCGATCGTCGGTCTTGAAAACTGGTTCAACTAATCTTCCCATCTTCGATCTTGACGATCGCTGAGTTGAATCCGAAGAGTCCACACGTCGGGCATCCGAGGAGCCCTTCAACCTTTTGGCTTTTATCGATGCCTTGTTTTTTTTACGCCACACCTCGGGTTTGAAGTGTTTCCCGTGCGGCGGTGTCCTCTTGCGTCCAAGCTCTAACGCCGAACTGCTCGACCTCAGACATTGGTGCTTTCATTGAGAGCCTGCTGGTAGTCGCTGTGGTGCGATGGGAATTCAGATCATCTTCGGTGCGATCTACGTGTCGAAACCAAGCTTTATTGTCGATGCCGGCATCTTCTTCGCCGGCTCGACTGGCCACCTCAGCTGGACCGAGGACTGTACTCCGCGTCAGATCATCAAGATCGGACGGATACTTTCATCATCATCAACTTTGATATCTACCAAGATCATGGGGGAATCATCCATGGAACTCGGGGGCTCGATGTTAACATCGTCCTGAGGTGACGGTGCTGTTTTTCTGGACAGCGGATCCGTGTTCGTCGTCCCCTCCTCCTCGAGCGTTGCTTTAATGATTGCTTCGGTATAATTGTGTGGAATTCAGCCTACAGAAACAGTGTAAAATTTCGTCGTATTCCGATGAAGGAAACTCCGGCGATCTCCGATCTACCGGAGCCGTGTCGAATCTGGACGGGAATCTGGATGAGTTTAGGGCGAGGTGTCCAGCTTCTCGGGGCTCGATGTTAACATCGTCCTGAGGTGACGGTGCTGTTTTTCTGGACAACGGATCCGTGTTCGTCGTCCCCGCCTCCTCGAGCGTCTATTTAATGATTGCTTCGGTATAATTGTGTGGAATTGAGCCTACAACAACAGTGTAAAATTTCGTCGTATTCCGATGAAGGAATCTCCGGCGATCTCCGATCTACCGGAGCCGTGTCGAATCTGGATGGGAATCTGGATGAGTTTAGGGCGAGGTGTCCACCTTCCACCTCGGACATCGTTTGGAAGATCCCACTGTTCATCGGCTGCGTAATTTCCATACCGATCACCCCTCAAAATTTCAGCTCGATCCGACCGTTCAAACTCTAGGAAACGTCCGATGAGTGCATCAATTTTTCGATTTGTTTTCTGCGCGAAAACGAATCCGACCCGAATTCATCTTTCTTTATGAACGGGATATTGGACATCCTTTTTGAGGAATTTTTATTTCTAGGGTATTGTGTGTTGTTTTCAAACACGTGTCCACAAATTTTTAGTCTTTTCCGAGGCGATCTCCACCGTTGCGCCGATGTCAAACCGACCCGACCATGTTGCTCCATGGCTACTGACCTGCACCAACATCGACTGCGCCGTCGCTCCATCGAGCCGACGACAACCACCTCGGATCATCACCTTGGCAAGCCGACCAAGAGTTCGGCATCATGAGGGACAAATAATCATCAAGACGAGATCGTCGCCCCACGGATTGCACAGGTCGTGCGCGTCGGCATCACCGCACGATCACTTCTCAAGCCAACATTGACCGCGTCACAAATTCCGACCTGCGTCGACATCGCCGCGCCGTCGCTTCTGCAAGTCGACATCCACCATGCCGACCTGCTTCGACACCTCGGCTGGCATGGGACTTCCGCGTCACCAGCCGACCTGCTCCATAATCTCGGCTAGACCGGGGGCTTCGCCATCTCTTCATCAACCTACTATTGGGACTTCGGCGTCACCAGCCGACCAGCTTCATTACCTCGGCTGGACTGGGGGCTTCGCCTCGCCACATCGACCGTACTACATCGCCACTTTATCAAGCCAATCTCTGCTCGGGCACCTCAGGACCGGCTTGGGGGCTGGGACTTCATCAAGCTGAGCTCTTTGCTCGAGCACCTCGGGCACGGCTTGAGGGCTGGGACCTCGACCTGCCACAAGCTCGGCCCGTGTTATCAACACCGAGCACATTAACCAGCGAAGTCGCTTTCATTCTCAACTTTTTTCAATTTTTATTTTTTGTTCGGTTCGACCAAGCATTATATTTGTATTAAATAAAGAAGTTTGTTTGTTAAAAACACTTCCTTTTCTCATGATAACTGGGGGCTTCACTGTCACGCTACCGAACTACTCTGTCTCCTCGGCTGGACCGGGGGCTTCGCCTCGCCGCAGCAACCGTATTGTGTTGCCACTTCTCAACCTGAGCTCTTTGCTCGATTACCTCGGGCTTGGGGGCTGGGACTTTGGCCAGGCCGAGGACTACTTCTTCGTCCCGCCACAACCCCGGACCGCACCGAGCACATTAACCAGCTAAGTCGTTTTCGTGCTCAGCTCTCTTTGAAATTTTACTTTTTGTTCGGTTCAACCAAACATTATATTTTTTGTTATACAAAAAAAAATTGTCTGTTGAAAACTTTGTTTGTTAAAAACTTTATTTACCAAGTTTTAGCCGGGAGCTCTTAAATTTATATGAGTTGTTTTATAATAAATGTGTTTTCTTCTTGGTTGTTGCAAAGTCTTTTTCTACTACTCCTTTTTATGACACAAGTATGTGGTCAATAGCCGGGTAGCCCGATTTCTTTCTAAAGCCGCTCGAGTTTAGTTCGCTAAACATGCCTAAGAGAAACAATCTGCCTTCGGGATATGGAGGTTGAAGCCAAAGGCTGGCCTGCTTGAAGTCCGGAGATCGGATGTGTCATGCTAAAACACGACCGAAGCACATATTAATTTTAAGACCAATTTCGGGAGGCGGGACATCCTCGTGACTGAGGTGCCCTGCGTAATAATTCAGCTCGGGAGATCTTTTCTGACCCACAGCACGGTATATTTCCTGCCGACTTACACCTCGGCGTTGGCGAAATGCACATGACATCTGGACTAGTTCCCGAGGAGATTCGATCCACAGGTTGGTCGGCCGCACCCAACCTGAGTCTCGGGGATACTACTGTTGGGGAACGTTGCATGGGAAACAAAAAATTTCCTACACACACACAAGATCTATCCATGGTGATGAGCATCTACGAGAGGGAGAGTGAATCTACATACCCTTGTAGATCGCTAAGCGGAAGCGTTAAGAAACGCGGTTGATGTAGTCGAACGTCTCCGCGATCCAAATCGCAAGTCGTCCCTCGATCCGATCACGAACTAGTGCCGAACGGACGGCACCTCCGCGTTCAACACACGTACGGCTTGATGACGCCTTCACCTCCTCGATCCAGCGAGCGATGGTGAAGTAGTAGATGAGTTCCGACAGCACGACGGCGTGGTGATGGTGGTGAGGAACAATCTCTGCAGGGCTTCGCCAAGCACTACGGAGATTATGACGGGAGAACTAGAGGGTTAGGGTTGCCGACACACGGCTTGGGAAATCTTAATGTCTCCCGTGTGCTAGCCTTGCCCCTCTATTTATATGTTGAGCCTTGGGGTCTAAACTTGGAGTAAAAGCCTCCTCCAGGTCGGTTTTGCCCGCACAAGGTCGGTTTGGCCCGCAGGGAAAGAGTCCAACTCGGATCCCTGCAGTACCGCGCACAAGCGGTAGTACCGCTCACGAGCGGTAGTACCGCTTGGGAGGTAGTACCGCTTCACACAAGCGGTAGTACCGCTTGGGCGGTAGTACCGCTTCACACAAGCGGTAGTACCGCTTACGCGGTAGTACTGCCTTACCAGCGGTAGTACCGCTTAAGGCAGCAGCAAAACTTCCTTTTGCACTTTCCAATACCTCATGGGCTTTACCCCTTTGGCTCATATAAAGTGTTGCCGCACCCGAACACTTCGGTAAACATCCGGAACCCCTTCCGGTGAATTCTGGAACCCTTCCGGAGATCAAAACACTATTATCACATATATCAATCTTTACCTTCGGACTCTTCCGGAGATCCTCGTCATGTCCGGGATCTTATCCGGGACTCCGAACAACCTTCGGTCACCAACAAAATAACTCAACTATACTAATCGTTACCAAACGTTAAGTGTGTAGACCCTGCGGGTTTGAGAACTATGTAGACATGATCGAGACACCTCTACGATCAATAACCAATAGCGGGACCTGGATGCCCATATTGGCTCCTACATATTCTACGAAGATCTTTATCGGTCGAACCTCTATGTCAAGGATTCAGTTAATCCCGTATGCTGTTCCCTTTGTTCTTCGGTATGTTACTTGCCCGAGATTCGATCGTCGGTATCTCTATACCTAGTTCAATCTCGTTACCGGTAAGTCTCTTTACTCGTTCCGTAATACAAGATCTCGTGGCTAACACTTTAGTCACATTGCTTGCAAGGCTCATTGTGATGTTGTATTACCGAGTGGGCCCTGAGATACCTCTCCGTCATATGGAGTAACAAATCCCAGTCTTGATCCATGCCAACCCAACAGACACCCTCGGAGATACCTGTAGAGCACCTTTATAGTCACCCAGTTACGTTGCGACGTTTGATACACACAAGGTACTCCTCCGATGTCAGGGAGTTGCATGATCTCATGGTCATAGGAACAGATACTTGACATGCAGAAAACAATAGCAATAAACTGACACGATCATATGCTACGTTTATAGTTTGGGTCTTGTCCATCACATCATTCTCCTAATGATGTGATCCCGTTATCAAATGACATCTCATGTCAATGGCTAGGAAACCTTAACCATGTTTGATCAACGAGCTAGTCAACTAGAGGCTTACTAGGGACACAGTGTTGTCTATGTACCCACACATGTATTTGAGTTTCCAATCAATACAATTATAGCATGGACTATAAACGATTATCATGAACAAGGAAATATAATAATAACCAATTTATTATTGCCTCTAGAGCATATTTCCAACAGTCTCCCACTTGCACTAGAGTCAATAATCTAGTTCACATCACTATGTGATTTACATTGTAATGAATCGAACACCCATGCAGTTCCGGTGTTGTTCATGTTTAGCCCTTGGAAGAGGTTTAGTCATCGGATCTGCAACATTCAGATCCGTGTGTACTTTGCAAATATTTATGTCGTCCTCCTTGATGTAATCGCGGATGGAATTGAAACGTCGCTTTATGTGTCTGGTCCTCTTGTGAAATCTTGGTTCCTTGGCTAGAGCAATGGCACCAGTATTATCACAAAACAGAGTCATTGGGTTAAGCGCACTAGGCACTACTCCAAGATCTGTCATGAACTCCTTCATCCAGACACCTTCCTTCGCCGCCTCCGAGGCAGCGATGTACTCCGCTTCGCATGTAGAATCAGCTACCACGCTTTGCTTGGAACTGCACCAGCTAACCGCACCCCCATTAAGAATAAATATGTATCCGGTTTGTGACTTAGAGTCATCTGGATCAGTGTCAAAGCTTGCATCGACGTAACCCTTTACGACGAGCTCTTGATCACCTCCATAAACGAGAAACATGTCCTTAGTCCTTTTCAGGTACTTCAGGATATTCTTGACCGCCGTCCAGTGTTCCATTCCTGGATCACTTTGAAACCTTCCGACCATACTTATGGCAAGGCTGACATCGGGTCTTGCGCACAGCATTGCATACATGATAGAGCCTATGGCTGAAGCATAGGGGATGACACTCATCTTTTCTCTATCTTCTGCAGTCACTGGGCATTGAGTCTTACGCAACTTCACACCTTGCAATACAGGCAAGAACCCCTTCTTGGACTGATCCATTTTGAACTTCTTCAAAACTTTGTCAAGGTATGTGCTTTGTGAAAGTCCTATTAAGCGTCTCGATCTATCTCTATAGATCTTGATGCCTAATATGAAAGCAGCTTCTCCTAGGTCCTTCATTAAAAAACTCTTGTTCAAATATCCCTTCACGCTTTCCAACATTTCTATATTGTTTCCAATCAGTAATATGTCATCCACATATAATATTAGAAACGCTATAGAGCTCCCACTCACTTTCTTGTAAATACAAGCTTCTCCATAAACTTGTATAAACTCGAACGCTTTGATCACCTCATCAAAGCGAAGATTCCAACTCCGAGATGCTTGCACCAGTCCATAAATGGATTGCTGGAGTTTGCAAACTTTGTCAGCATTCTCTGAATCGACAAAACCTTCTGGTTGCATCATATACAACTCTTCCTTAAGGAAACCGTTAAGGAACGCTGTTTTGACATCCATCTGCCAAATTTCATAATCGAAAAAGGCAGCTATTGCTAACATGATTCTGACGGACTTAAGCATCACTACGGGTGAGAAGGTCTCATCGTAGTCAACTCCTTGAACTTGTGAAAAACCCTTTGCCACAAGTCGAGCTTTATAGACGGTGACATTACCGTCCGCGTCCGTCTTCCTCTTAAAGATCCATTTGTTCTGAATGGCCTTACGCCCTTCAGGTAATACTTCCAAAGTCCACACTTTGTTTTCATACATGGATCCCATCTCGGATTTCATGGCCTCTAACCACTTCTCGGAATCCGGGCCCATCATTACTTCTCCATAGCTCGTAGGTTCATCGTTGTCCAACAACATGACCTCTAAGACAGGGTTGCCGTACCACTCAGGAGCAGTACGCGTCCTTGTCGACCTACGAGGTTCGATAGCAACTTGATCCAAAGCTTCATGATCATCATCATTAACTTCCTCTTCAGCTGATGTAGGCTCTACAGAAACATCTTTCTGCGCTGCGCTACTTTCAGGTTGAAGTAAAGGTTCATCAACCTCATCAAGTTCTATCTTCCTCCCACTCAATTCTTTCGAGAGAAACTCTTTCTCAAGAAATGTTCCATTTTTAGCGACAAACACTTTGCCTTCGGATCTGAGGTAGAAGGTATACCCAACTGTCTCTTTTGGGTATCCTATGAAGACGCATTTTTCCGCTTTGGGTTCCAGCAAGCTTTTTGACATAAGCATCACATCCCCAAACTTTAAGAAACGACAGCTTTGGCTTCTTGCCAAACCAAAGTTCATATGGCGTCGTCTCAACGGATTTCGATGGTGCCCTATTTAAAGTGAATGCAGCTGTCTCTAATGCATAACCCCAAAACGATAGTGGCAAATCGGCAAGAGACATCATAGATCGCACCATATCCAATAATGTTTGATTACGACGTTCGGACACACCATTACGCTGTGGTGTTCCAGGCGGTGTCAATTGTGAAACAATTCCACACTGTCTTAAGTGACTGCCAAACTCATAACTCAGATATTCTCCTCCTCGATCAGATCGTAGGAATTTAATCTTCTTGTTACGATGATTCTCAACTTCACTCTGAAATTGTTTGAACTTTTCAAATGTTTCAGATTTGTGTTTCATTAAGTAAATATACCCATATCTACTTAAGTCATCAGTGAAGGTGAGAAAATAACGATAACCACCGCGCACATCAATACTCATCGGGCCACACACATCAGTATGTATGATTTCCAATAAGTCACTTGCCCGTTCCATTGTACCAGAGAACGGCGTTTTAGTCATCTTGCCCATGAGGCATGGCTCGCATGTGTCAAGTGATTCAAAATCAAGTGACTCCAAAAGTCCATCAGCATGGAGCTTCCTCATACGTTTTACGCCAATATGACCTAAACGGCAGTGCCACAAGAAAGTGGTATTATCATTATCAATTCTACATTTTTGGCATCAATGTTATGAACATGTGTATCATTACTATCGAGATTCAATAAGAATAAACCCCTCACATCGGGTGCATGACCATAAAAGATATTACTCATATAAATAGAACAACCATTATTCTCTGATTTAAATGAGTAACCATCTCGCAATAAACAAGATCCAGATATAATGTTCATGCTTAACGCAGGCACTAAATAACAATTATTCAGGTTCATCACTAATCCCGATGGTAATCGAAGAGCGAGCGTGCCGACGGTGATCACATCAACCTTGGAACCATTTCCCACGCGCATCGTCACTTCGTCCTTTGCCAGCCTCCGTCTATTCCGCAGTTCCTGTTTTGAGTTGCAAATATGAGCAACCGCACCGGTATCAAATACCCAGGCACTACAACGAGAGTTGGTAAGGTACACATCAATAACATGTATATCATATATACCTTGTTTGTTGTTGGCCGCCTTCTTGTCAGCCAAATACTTGGGGCAGTTCTGCTTCCAGTGTCCAGTTCCCTTGCAATGAAAACACACAGTTTCTGGTTTGGGTCCAGCCTTGGGTTTCTTCACGAGAGGAGCAACTGCTTTGCCACTCTTCTTGGAGTTACCCTTCTTACCCTTGCCATTTTTCTTGAAACTAGTGGTTTTATTGACCATCAACACTTGATGCTCCTTCTGAATTTCAGACTCAGCGGCTTTCAGCATCGCAGACAGCTCGGCAACTGACTTGTTCATCCCGTGCATGTTATAGTTCAACACGAAGCTCTTGTAGCTAGGTGGCAATGATTGAAGAACTCTGTCAGTGATAGCCTCTGGCGGAAGGGGCATCCCCAATTCAGCCAGACGGGTGGAGTACCCAGACATTCTGAGTACGTGATCACTGATAGACCCGTTCTCCTCCATCTTGCAAGCATAGAACTTATCGGAGATCTCATATCTCTCGATCCGGGCATTCTTCTGAAAGATAAACTTCAACTCCTGGAACATCTCATATGCTCCATGACGTTCAAAACGTCTTTGAAGTCCCGGTTCTAAGCCATACAATATTGCACATTGAACTATTGAGTAATCTTCAGAACGAGCCTGCCAGGCGTTCACAACGTCTAGAGACTCAACTGGAGCGGGTGGATCACCAAGCGGTGCATCAAGGACATAAGCCTTCTGGGAAGCCGTAAGGATAATCCTTAGATTACGGGCCCAGTCCACAAAGTTACTTCCATCATCTTTTAACTTAGCTTTCTCTAGGAACGCATTAAAATTCAGGGGTGCTACTGCGCGAGCCATGATCTACAACATAAATATAGCAAAGACAACTTAGACTATTGTTCAAGATAATGAGTTTAGTTAATCATATTACTTAAAAACTCCCACTCAAATTGACATCCCTCCGGTCATTCGAGTGTAACATGATCCAAATCCACCATCTCAAGTCCGATCATCACGTGAGTTGAGGTGGTTTCAATGGTGAACATCTTCATGTTGATCATATCTACTATATGACTCATGTTCGACCTTTCGGTCTCTTGTGTTCCGAGGCCATGTCTGTACATGCTAGGCTCGTCAAGTTTAACCCGAGTGTTCCGCACGTGCAACATGGCTTACACCCGTTGTATGTGAACGTAGAGTCTATCCCACCCGATCATCACGGCGTGTCTCGAAACGACGAACTTTCGCAACGGTGCACACTCGGGGAGAACACAATTTATCTTGAAATTTAAGTGAGGGATCACCTTATAATGCTACCGTCGTCCTAAGCAAAATAAGATGCATAAAAGGATTAACATCACATGCAATTCATAAGTGACATGATATGGCCATGAACTTGTGCTTTTGATCTCCATCTTCAAAGCACCGACATGATCTCCATCGTCACCGGCATGACACCATGATCTCCATCATCTTGATCTCCATCAACGTGTCGCCATGAGGTTGTCGCGCCGACTGTTGCTTCCACGACTATTGCTAACTCATAGCGATAAAGTAAAGCAAAAACGGCGAAAAATTATTAAAGACAACTCTATGGCTCCTGCCAGTTGCCGTACTCATCGACATGCAAGTCGTGATATTCTATACAACACATGATCATCTCATACATCACATATATCTCATCATGTAATTGGCCATATCACATCACAACATACCCTGCAAAAACAAGTTAGACGTCCTCTAATTGTTGTTGCAAATTTTACGTGGCTGCTACGGGTTTGCAAGAACCGTTCTTACCTACGCAAAACCACAACGTGGTGTAGTGATTGCTTTTTGATCTTCTAAAAGAACCCTCTTCATTGAAATCGATTCAACTAAAGTGAGAGAGACAGACACCCGCTAGCCATCTTTATGCAATGAAGTTACATGTCAGTTGAAGGAACCTGTCTCGCGTAAGCGTACGCGTAATGTCGGTCCGGGCCGCTTCATCTCACAATACCGCCGAATCAAGTATCAACTAGTAACGGCAAGCAATATGTATACACCCACGCCCACAACTCGTTTGTGTTCTACTCGAGATCTCATCTACGCATAGACCTAGCTCAGATGCCACTGTTGGGGAACGTTGCATGGGAAACAAAAATTTTCCTACGCACACACAAGATCTATCCATGGTGATGAGCATCTACGAGAGGGAGAGTGAATCTACATACCCTTGTAGATCGCTAAGCGGAAGCGTTAAGAAACGCGGTTGATGTAGTCGAACGTCTCCGCGATCCAAATCGCAAGTCGTCCCTCGATCCGATCACGAACTAGTGCCGAACGGACGGCACCTCCGCGTTCAACACACGTACGGCTTGATGACGCCTTCACCTCCTCGATCCAGCGAGCGATGGTGAAGTAGTAGATGAGTTCCGACAGCACGACGGCGTGGTGATGGTGGTGAGGAACAATCTCTGCAGGGCTTCGCCAAGCACTACGGAGATTATGACGGGAGAACTAGAGGGTTAGGGTTGCCGACACACGGCTTGGGAAATCTTAATGTCTCCCGTGTGCTAGCCTTGCCCCTCTATTTATATGTTGAGCCTTGGGGTCTAAACTTGGAGTAAAAGCCTCCTCCAGGTCGGTTTTGCCCGCACAAGGTCGGTTTGGCCCGCAGGGAAAGAGTCCAACTCGGATCCCTGTAGTACCGCTTGGGCGGTAGTACCGCTTCACACAAGCGGTAGTACCGCTTGGGCGGTAGTACCGCTTCCAACAAGCGGTAGTACCGCTTACGCGGTAGTACTGCCTTACCAGCGGTAGTACCGCTTAAGGCAGCAGCAAAACTTCCTTTTGCACTTTCCAATACCTCGTGGGCTTTACCCCTTTGGCTCATATAAAGTGTTGCCGCACCCGAACACTTCGGTAAACATCCGGAACCCCTTCCGGTGAATTCTGGAACCCTTCCGGAGATCAAAACACTATTATCACATATATCAATCTTTACCTTCGGACTCTTCCGGAGATCCTCGTCATGTCCGGGATCTTATCCGGGACTCCGAACAACCTTCGGTCACCAACAAAATAACTCAACTATACTAATCGTTACCAAACGTTAAGTGTGTAGACCCTGCGGGTTCGAGAACTATGTAGACATGACCGAGACACCTCTACGATCAATAACCAATAGCGGGACCTGGATGCCCATATTGGCTCCTACATATTCTACGAAGATCTTTATCGGTCGAACCTCTATGTCAAGGATTCAGTTAATCCCGTATGCTGTTCCCTTTGTTCTTCGGTATGTTACTTGCCCGAGATTCGATCGTCGGTATCTCTATACCTAGTTCAATCTCGTTACCGGTAAGTCTCTTTACTTGTTCCGTAATACAAGATCTCGTGGCTAACACTTTAGTCACATTGCTTGCAAGGCTCATTGTGATGTTGTATTACCGAGTGGGCCCTGAGATACCTCTCCGTCATACGGAGTAACAAATCTCAGTCTTGATCCATGCCAACCCAACAGACACCCTCGGAGATACCTGTAGAGCACCTTTATAGTCACCCAGTTACGTTGCGACGTTTGATACACACAAGGTACTCCTCCGATGTCAGGGAGTTGCATGATCTCATGGTCATAGGAACAGATACTTGACATGCAGAAAACAATAGCAATAAACTGACACGATCATATGCTACGTTTATAGTTTGGGTCTTTTCCATCACATCATTCTCCTAATGATGTGATCCCGTTATCAAATGACATCTCATGTCAATGGCTAGGAAACCTTAACCATCTTTGATCAACGAGCTAGTCAACTAGAGGCTTACTAGGGACACAGTGTTGTCTATGTACCCACACATGTATTTGAGTTTCCAATCAATACAATTATAGCATGGATAATAAACGATTATCATGAACAAGGAAATATAATAATAACCAATTTATTATTGCCTCTAGAGCATATTTCCAACAACTACGTGTCTCCAGCATAACTCTCGTAGTACAACGTCGGATGCCTTCAAAGTATCGGCAATATCAATGGGAGATTGCGACTAGAGCCGAACCCACCAAAGGCCAAGGTACTTCGAGGAGTCCTCGGCAAAACGTTCTTGGATATTGCTTTATATGCATCATTTTTGAATTGTGTCTTCGGTCAATAGTTGGGTTGCCCGGCTCCTGTGATTGCCTCCTACATTCCGCTTTGTTCGGCTAGGTGTGCAAACGGAGAACCACTGTGCTTGTACTTCCAATTTAACTGGTCAAGTACCTCAGTGGAGAAAGCCAAAAACTAACCGTCACAATGAGAGCTAACTGGTCAGCGATCCGATGACTCTGTCAAACTATAGACCGATAGAGGTTACCCCGTTGGCCTTTCATAAAATTGTTAATAGCTTGACCTCGGCTGACGCCGAACACTAACCGAGGGCTAGTAACTGGCCTCCCATACTTTAAGCTCCTATTACTAAGTGAAAGTTATAAAGCCTAGATATCTGATTGCCTCGATTCCGCTAACACAACCGCCTCCGGGCACCGAGACGTCGGCTAAGGGTTGTCTTGTTACTGCGGAAACACCCTGTGTAGCATCTACAAAGGGGTAGAAGCCGACGATGGGCCACTCTCAAATGATAAACGGTCACAAAGGAGTCAAAATAGCATATAAAATAAAAGCATTTGTATTCAATATGCGAGTGCTACCTTCCGTAATCATCGTTATAAAGCCATAAATATGCATCAATTTGACTTAAGATTCTGGCCAAGCTGGGTTGCCTGGTTCCTATGCTTACCCACTACGTTCCCGATTGTTCGGCTAGGGGGGTAAAGGGAGCACCTCTGTGATTGTTACTTCCGGGTCATCCGGGTTAGTACCTCAGACTGGGTGAAGCCAAAAGCTAGGCATCTTAAGAATATAATTGGTCGGCAACGCCGGAAGTGAAAATTTGTGTTCATTAAAGACCACGGAGTTCGGGGACATTCCCCAAACTAAATCCTCAATATTTTCCTCCCGCATTGATCGGAGTTGAGGTTTCACGATCATGGTTAACATGATATCCTGGGAAAAGGAACTTATAAATGAACTATTTTTCCCAGAAGATGTTTCTTACGTTAAATAAGTAATATAACATATCTCTCCATGTACCTTTGTTTATAAAACCATAATGCCGGATTGCCTTGTTTGTCGTAAATATTTGCCCTTATAAAGGCTTTATAAAGTAGGACAAACTGGATGAGGCAATTATAAAGCTTTTGACTCCTTAGAACATGAGGCAATTATACAAATCCTCAGATGCAAGGGTTTCAATGAGAAGTGGATTAACTGGATGACACAGCTACTATCCACTGGTACATCTTCAGTGTTACTTAATGGCGTCCGTGGAAGGAAATTCTTATGCAAAAAGGGAGTCAGTCAGGGAGATCCTGTTTCCCCATTATTGTTTGTGCTTGCTGCTGATCTCCTGCAGTCAGTACTTAATGATATGCATGCCAAAGGCATCCTTCAGCTGCCAATACCTTGCCATGATCAGGACTATCCAATTATCCAATATGATGATGACACATTGATCATTTTGCCTGCTGACAAGGACCAATTACTTGCTCTCAAGGATATGCTCAAGGTATTCTCTCAGTCCACTGGTCTTGATGTGAATTACCATAAGTCCTTCATCATACCCATTAATGTGAATGATGAGGATATAAAGGAATTAGTTGCAGCCTTTGCCTGTCAAGTGGGTAAAATGCCTTTCACTTATCTGGGGCTACCTGTTGGGACTACTAGACCAAAGATGGTGGACTTCATGCCACTGGTTGATTGCATGGAAAGAACGATGACTTCTAGTTCTGCTTTTCTCAATCAAGGGGAAAGACTGCAGTTTATAAACTCAGTTTTGTCTTCCATGCCCATGTTCTTTCTGAGCAGCTTGGCTATTCCATCTGGCATCCTCAAACATCTTGAGAGAATTCAGAGGCAGTGCCTATGGAGGAAGCACAAAGATGAACCTGCTCCTTCACTTGCTGTCTGGGACTTGGTTTGCAGACCTAAAGCTAAAGGGGGGTTGGGCATCATGAATCTGGGAGTCCAAAATGTGGCATTGTTACTGAAACATGCAAATAATTTTTTGAACAGAAAAGAGGTGCCTTGGGTGTCTCTCATTTGGGACAAATATTACCATGAAAGGATCCCACAATCCACAAAGGATTATGGCTCTTTTTGGTGGAAGGATATTTGCAAGGTCCTGTCCCAGTTCAGGTCTTCTACCTGGGTAAGAGTCAATGCAGGGGACACCATGTTGTTCTGGTCAGATAATTGGAAACTTGGTGACAGTGTTGCCACTTTGGAATCTAGGTTCCCAAGGCTTTTTTCTTATGTGAAAGATCCATGGATTTCAGCCAAAGAATTCTTCAGGGCACAAAAATTGACTGATCTTTTTCATTTGCCTTTGTTTGAGCAAGCTTACAATGATTATATGGCCCTTCAAGCATTGTTAGGGGCTTGTGAGAGAGATGCAGAATTGAAGGATTCCTAGTGGTGGCAAGGTTCGTCTAAGGAATTCAGGCCCAAAAGTTTCTACACCCTCATGCACTCTAACCTGGATTTTAACCCATTCTCACATGGATATGGAGATCTTGTTGCACCATGAAGATAAAGGTCGTTGCATGGATGATGATCATGGATAGGGTAAATACTAAGGATATGGTTGAAAGGAGGCATTGGCATCTAGATGATGGTGTTCAGTGTGTCCTCTGTCCACTCCATACAAGAGAAACCAGGGACCATCTTTTCTTCCAGTGCAATTTCAGTACAAGGGTATGGAATTACCTTCAGATTAACTGGTCTCAGGGGGATACTATGGGAGAAGTGGTCATGCAAGCCAAGAGGGAGTTTGCTAAGCCTTTCTTTGCTGAAGTGGTATTCATTGCTTGTTGGAATATTTGGATTATCATAAATGCAAAGGTATTCTGGCATGAACGACCAAGATTCAACAGGTGGAGAGTAGCCTTTGTTCATGATATTTCTCTCATGCAGCACAGGATTAAATCAGCCTTTAAGGATGAACTGCTGAGGTGGATTTCCTACTTATCCCCTTGATGGGTACTAGTTTATCATTGTATATATGTACTTTAGTTTTATTTTCTCTTCCTAGTTTCTTAGTTGTACTTCCTAGTTACTTCTTGTAACACATGTAACTCTCTCCTCTTTTTCAATAAAGTTAAAATGATGTGGCGTTTTCCCTACAGTTCCCAGTGAAAAAAGTAGGACAAACACTCCTTGGCTACTGGCCAAGGAGGTTGAAGCCGATGGTCAGTCAACAAAGTCTTGTACAATGCGGATCTGAGCATTAATGATGTAAAGTACTTGGATACATAGAATCATTACACATAAATTGTGTCAAACTTAACAAAGTTTGTGTCAAACAAATATCGATCCTTAATTCCACCACCCGTGCCCAAATTAAGGCTCGGGGGCTACTGCATTGCCTATTCAATGCAGCAAATTCAAAGTGCAATACTATTTCCGAGGATATTCGATCCTCGGGTTGGTCGGCCGCACCCAACCCGAGTCTCAAAAACTAATGCGTACCTCGTTTCCATCCCTAACGTATGCCGCCGAGCAAGAACTTGATCCTCGGGCCGATTTTGCAAATCGACCTAAGTCTCGGGGGCTACTGGGATCAGTGGTTTTATTTTGATTATTATTTTTTCCCTTCAGGTGCATCTCGGGTTATAGACCGACACACCTTGAGGGCTACTGCCTATAAATCTCGGTAGTAAATAAATTGCGGCAATCAGAAATAAATTCCGCAAAAAACAGCCCGAGACTGAGGTGGTGCACCACCTCGGAAGCAGTCCGGCATAAAGCTCGGATGCGAATGGCTGGCTCCATAAAAGACTATTCCGGCATTTAAGCTCGGATGGACCCCTTCAAATTTTCAGAGACCGAGGTAATCTATGACACCTCAGATGCCGACCAGCGTTGCAGCTCGGCTGGAAAGAGACACCTTGGATGCCGACCGGCGTTGGAGCTCAGCTACAAAAAGACACCTCGGATGCAGTTCGGCATTGGAGCTTGGACGCAAGAGGACACCGCCACATGGGAAACACTTCAAACCCGAGGTGTGGCGTTAAAAAAACAAGGCATTGATAAAAGCCAAAAAGTTGAAGGGCTCCTCGGATGCCCGACGTGTGGACTCTTCGGATTCAACTCAGCGATCCTCAAGATCGAAAATGGGAAGATTTGTTGAACCAGTTTTCAAGACCGACGACCGAAGACAAAGAACTGTTCGGAAGAACCGTGGAGCATCCTCAACTTGAAGACCGGTTCAGGGGGCTATTGACGGTGTCCTGGACTAGGGGGTACTCACCAAATCGTTTCTCGACCAGTGGGTCGGGCCGAGGACCCCCATGATGATTCACTAATGGGCCACTTCGGGCAGCCCATGATGCATACAATGGAGATTCCACAAGACTTGGCGCACAAGACAAGTACTCCTCTAAACCCTAGGCCTACGGTACATTATATAAACCGAAGCCAGGCTAGTCGATAGAAAATCTCATATTCATGACAACAATCTTGTGGTAGATACTTGTACTATGTACTACCCCATATCAATACAATCAAAAGCAAGACGTAGGGTATTATCTCCTTGAGAGAGCCCGAACCTGGGTAAAATCATGTGTCCATGTTACCATCGCTCCAAGAGGCCTAGCTTAGGACCCCTACTACGAGATCCGCCGTTTTTGACACCGACAATGATCATCTTGCATGTGATCCCGCTTGGAAGAAGATCGAGTCCATGAAGAAGACGAACCAACATGGTCGAACGAATCCTCACTCTCCGAAGCGGTTTCGGAACTCTATCGAGAAGAAGCAAATCCGAAAACAAACAATCAACACGCGATAAACACCACAACATATTCATGATATGATGCACAACAAGGAGGATGCATGTTATGCATGACATGGCAAAGCACCACAATCAACTCCTACACATTAAGTGAAGCACAATATGTAACGAGTTGCATATTGGCGAAACTTCACATTTGAATTACTTGGTTCAATCTCGATTAGGTACTCAACAATATTAAATGGTGTTAACATGGTAGGAGGTGAAGCATAAATAAACTAGATACTTAGGCAAGTTTAAATGAGGCTGGAAACAACATATAGTATTTCCAAAACGACCCCATATGCAATTATGAATTTGGTCCAGATCTGTCCTAAACATATTTAATACTTATTAAATAGGAAAATAAACTGCACAATGCGATTCTACTCATCATTCTAGTCGATTTACATATATAGAACATATGAAACGGAGCTACGGCCTAAAAGATATGACAAACACAAGATAATATGCCATGAATGCAAAATGCATGCAAAGACCACCACAAACATGTTAAATCATGGGTGCAACAAGATATTATGAAACTACATGCAATTCCAAGCAAGTTTCATGTGCAACATGTTTAAAACGGAGCTACGGTTCAACAATAACAAGCAACACAAGTTTTATTTAAAATCTGCCCAAAACAGCAACATAGCATATTGCAACCCACAAATCAACAAGCTATAGCCATCTAAAATGCACAACAAGGACACGGTGAGGTAGTCTATATGATGCACAACAATTCATCTCATAGCAGCAAATTGAATGGAAGCATGGATCAATAGGAAATAAGCTCACAAGATGACTATAAAATATAGCAGATTAGGACTTAGTGAAAATAACAGTTTTTAACATAGCAGTTTTTCATGAAGGCATATTGGCAACAATAAAACTATATGCTACAATGAATATCATGGCATGAAAATCTGCAGCATGGTAGAGGACAAGATGCAATACAATTCATTCCATAGTGGCAAAGTCTAATTATGCATAGTAACATGGCTAGCACACAACATGGCTTTTTGAAGAAAATAGATTCTCAGACTTAGTGAAAATAAGAGTAGACAAGTGCAGCCGTTTTTAACAGATTGGCATGTTGGTCAACAGGAATACATATGATGAAAATACTATACATGGAAACTAAGAGACACAACCTGGGAGACAATGACATGCTTAACAAAAGACTCCATTGGAGCAACAACAAAAGACTCCTACATCAATAGCAAATCACATGGCAACATGGCAACAAAATTACAGTTTCAGACTTGGAAATATTTAGACCCCTCAAACATCGACATTTTTATCACATGTTGGCAACAAGAAAATAACACCTAAACATGGATTTCTATAGCAACCAAAATTACCAAGGCCTAGAATACATGTCCAAGGGCATATTTCATGTTTGCAACTATTCCAAAATATGCATGTATTATTTCACACAAAATAAACAAAAGGGTTTCATGGCAAAAATAATATGCACACAACCTTGCTCAAAAGACAAAACTAAATGCACAGTTAAATTCCATGGATTTTTTTACCCGGAAAACATATATAATATGTGGGTTTTTACATTAAAAAAATGAAGCAACAATTACGCATGATTATGGCATAAACTGTTTTAGCAAGTTATGTATGCAACTTAAATGCAAACACCACATTAAACATTTTTATCATGCATGAAAATGCGACATAATTAATCTACACATTTTACATTTAGGACATGTTTGAATCCGCTGCAAGGTTATTTACCTATGCACAATGCAAATTCATGACATTTACGCAAATACGTGATAACAGCAAGTTAAACTTTTTTATCATTTACGAAAACGGGATATTGCGAATCTACACGAAATTCTACATGTTTTCCATATACAAAACATTTGGCTCCAATGCACGGTTATTTATTTATGAGCAATTTGAAATCATGCATTTTTTCTGAAAATATGCAATGTCATGGATAATTGATAAATTCACAGGACGTAAAAAAATGTTATCAGGCCGAATCTACGAGTTGGGCCAATAGTGGCATGGGCGATGGATAGCAAACAACGCTCACGGGCGGGGAATAGATGGGGGCGCTCACCGTGGGCCTCTCAAGCCGGCTCGGAGTTGGGCTGGACCGCGGGAGGAGCTACTGGGCCTTGGGCCACGGCGCGATAGCAGACGAGTCTAGCGATGCGCTCGGTCAACGCGCAGGGATCGAGCGACGTCATGGGCGTTCTTCTCCTCGCACGGGACGAGGACGAGGCAGCGGCGACGGGCGCAGGTCAACTGCGCTGACGACGTACTTGAGGGCAGGCGGGGCACCAGGGATGGAGGCACCTCACGGATTCAGTCCGGAGGTGGCCGGATCAGGCTGGAGATGGCAGATCGGGGCGGAGGCTGCGAGATCCGGTGGAGGCCATGGCCACAACAAGCTCGAGGCCTTGGGCGAGGCGAGGCTCCGGCAGGGTCGGACGGCGCGCGGTGGCTGAGGTCGCCGGAGGTCGCCGATGGGAGGATGCGAGGCGATGGGGCGCGGGGTGGCGCTGGAGCTGCGCCTGGGCGATGGGAACGCGAGCAGGGCACGGGCGCACGGGCGACGGCGCTGTTCGGGCCCGGCTCATCCTGGGGCGGACCTCCCGTCGGCTCGGGCGGGCCGCGGCGGAGAGGGGAGGCTGGGAGCCGACGTGGGAGCCCCGGATGGGCTGCGGGGTGTGGCTGCTGCGGCTCAGGTGGCGGCGCAGCCGTTGGGGCACCATCAAGTGGCGAGGCAGGGGCTGGCTATGCGCGGATTTCGAGGTGGAGGTGGGAGAAGGCTAAAAATGGACGGGGAGGACTGTCTATATGTAGCAAATGGGGCTAGGGTTTGGGTCTGGGGTGTTTTTGAAGCCATTCGATCCGATCGGACGGCTCCGGTCGAGGGTGTGGTGTAGGTAGGCTAGGTGGGCTGTGGAGAGGGGTTGTGAGCTGAGGAGAGAGGGAAGATTGAGGCCCGTGACATGAGTTTTATAAAACAAAACATCCGACAATTTGACCGGCTATAGTGCCGCTATAGATTTATCCGTTGGTGTATCAAACAGACTCTGAACGCAACGAAATTTGGCAGGCGGTCTACTTACAATAAAACAATACTGCACGCCAAGTGTCGTCCCAATCCGAGAATATTTTATACCCACTTTTAAAAACAATATAATCGCGATGTCGCGGGCGCATGCGAGTGTGGTTGGTCTCGAAATGGTCGACGACACGAACGGAGAGAACCGCCAGCTACGAACGGATGCAATTTTTAAAATATGATGGTAACGGAGTGCCGATGCAATGCAGATGATGCGAATGATGCGATGATGAATGCAACAACCAAAAGAATCACAGAACAACAATGGAATAAAACGGGAATCTTCTGGTGCGTCGGTCTCGGGCTGTTACAACTCTCCTCCACTTACAAAAGATCTCGACCCGATATCTTAGAATGAAAAGGGGAAGAGGAAGAGAAAAGGAAGAGGTAAAACTTAGGTGCTTCTTTGACAAATGAGTGAACCCAACGATCCTTGAAGTTTGCAAAGAGATGAAGAATGGCATGAGGAACAAGCAAGAATTCAAAAGAAATTTGGGCAGCACTTCGGTAGAAATGAGAGGCAAAACTTGATAAGATGGAGAGAACTTGAAAAGAGGGCACCACTCTCTGGTAAAATGGATAAGCAAAGAAAGAACATGATCTTTGATAAGACGAGATGATGGTCGAAGAGAGAAACATCACAGTGCCTCTGAAACAAAAGAATAGAAGCTAGATCGATGGAAGGAAAAGAATGGAGAAGAAAATGAGAACTTCTACCAACAACGAAAAGAATAAGCTTGTGGGCTTACGGAAAACATCCCAAAACTATGAGGTGGCAACCGGCCACAAATGGAAAACAATGATTGGCTGGGAGCAGCAAGACATGCTAACTTCATACACCAAGAGGATGGAAGAACACTTGGATCATTTATAAGCACCAAGATAGCAACAACCCATAGGAAACGCTTTAGGTGACATCCAATCCAAGGTAACTCCCAGAAAGAAATGATGGGTTTAAATATCTCATTCTTGTCAAATTATCTTCGAGACTTCTCATGAATCAAGAATGCAATAATACCATCTCAAAAGATGAGGGACAAAGAATTGCACTTTGAAATGCAAGATAAAGAATACTTGAGAAACAACCACAAGAATCTTAAAGAACACTTCGAGATTGAATGATACCTTTACAAACCGGCATGAAGAACCTCCGGAAATGAAAGGAAGATAGAAAAGAATTGAACAACAAGAACAAGATTGAGACCTTGCTATGATTTAGATGGACCTTCGTGAAGAGATACTTCAGAAAACTTGGAACTCCGGAAAAGAAAAGATAAGCAACTATAATCGAGAATTTGATATCATGAACAACTCCGGAAGAAGGATTGAAATCACCTTGATGAACAAAAATAAGATTTATGTTATGTTGATCCTTCATCAAGTTAAATTGATGAAAAGCAACGGATTTGGCATACGACTTATTCTTCTTGATAAGATTGAAGAGAGATAATAACACAACTTGAAGAACTCTTGAACGAACCACCGGTAAGAATTGCGAACGAATGAGGATACAACGAATGAATGGAAATGCATGAGAACAACGAGATCATGAGCCGACTAGCAGAAAACTTCAACAAGGTTCCGGAATAATTGAGATACGAATGAAGGGACAACAATTGAGAAGAATTTGCGAAAGAAAGCTGAAAGCTGAGAACGATGAAGTCTTCTAAAATGATGGCCTTCGGAGGATCGAGAAATGGAAACAACTATGAAATACTCCGAATAGATATGGAAGGAATTACTCATGATCGAAAACAATTTGAGAGGATAGCAATGATAACCCACAAGTGTAGGGGATCGGGTGCAGCCTTTTTCGATAAGTAAGAGTGTCGAACCCAACGAGGAGCTAAAGGTAGAACAAATATTCCCTCAAGTTCTATCGACCACCGATACAACTCTACGCACGCTAATGCTTGCTTTACCTAGAACAAGTATGAAACTACTTTGCGGGAATAAAACTAGAAGTACTTTGCATGATAATAAAGAACGTGGAAATAAAAGCTAGGTGCTGTTTTAATAAAAGAGCAATAAAAGTAAATAACTTAGTAGAAAGTTTTTTGTGTAACGCAAGAGAAAGATTGTCCCTAGGCAATTGAATATAATATGATGTGTAATGCAAGAGAAAGATTGTCCCCAGGCAATTGAATATAATATGATAGATACTTGTCATATGCAATGGGGGAGAGGCATACGCTAACACACTTTCCATACTTGGATCATATGCACTTATGATTGGAACTCTAGCAAGCATCCGCAACTATCAAAGATCATTAAGGTAAAACCCAACCATAGCATTAAGTATCAAGTCCTCTTTACTCCCATACGCAACAAACCACCTACTCGGGTTTATGATTCTCTCACTCAAGCAACCCACCATAGGAAAATCATGAACATATTGCAACACCCTACAGTGGGAATCCCTCACGTTTGTGCGACACGGAGGGCACCATAGGACATCACCATATCAACGTACAACATCATACCACAATTAACCCATAGGACAAAAGAGATCTACTCAAACATCATAGGATAGCAAAATATCATTGGGAAATAATATATGGAGTTGAGCACCATGTTTAAGTAGAGGTTACAGCGGGGAAGAGAGGTGTTACACCATTGCATAGAGGGGGAGAGTGTTGGTGTTGACGGCGGCGAAGTTGTTGGTGTAGATCGCCATCACGATGATTGCCCCGACGGCGTTCCGGCTCCACCGGGAGAGAGGGGGAGAGAACCCCCCTCATTCTTCTTCTTCCTTGGCCTCCCCCCTAGATGGGAGGAGAGTTCCCCCTCTGGTCCATGGCCTCCATGGCGGCGGAGGGGCAGGAGCCCCTCCTACATTGGATCTCCCTCTCTGTTCTCTTCTGTTTCGCGTTCCTGTTTTCTGGTCGAAAACCGTTTCTTATGTTCCCGGAGATCCGTAACTTCGATTGGGCTGAAATTTTGAGGGGATTTTTAGCCAAAAATTAGCTTCCTTTCGTTCGAAGGAGATCTCCAACTGACGTACGAGGTGGGCACAACCCACCATGCCGCGCCTGGGCCTTCTGGGCACGCCCTTGTGTCTCGTGCGGGTTGTGGGCATCCGTTTGCGTTGATTCCACTTCTCAAAATTCGCAAATATTCCAAAAAAAAAATCTCCGTGAATTTTTATCGCGTTTGGGCTTCGTTTGATATGGATATTCTGCGAAACAAAAAACATGCAACAACAGGAACTGGCACTAGGCACTGGATCAATAGGTTAGTCCACTAAATCATATAAAATGTTGCCAAAAATATGTGAAATTTGTATAATATTGGCATGAAACAGTCAAAAATTATAGATACGACGGAGTCGTATTAGCATCCCCAAGCTTAATTCCTGCTCGTCCTCGAGTAGGTAAATGATAAAAAGATAATTTTTGATGTGGAATGCTACCTAGGATAATCTTGATCATATATCTAATCATGGCATGAATATTAAGACACAAGTGATTCAAAGCAGTAGTCTAGTTTTGACATAAAGACATTAATACTGAGGCATCCCAACAAACAATCATGTCTTTCAAAATATCAAGTCTAAAGAACGCTATCCCTTCAAAATCATATAGCCTTGTCATGCTCTGTATTCTCATGTACTACCCCGGTGTCAGCCAAGCAATTGGTTCATACTTTTTAACGCGCTTCAGCATTTTCAACTCTCACGCAATACATGAGCGCAAGCCATGGATATAGCACTATGGGTGGAATAGAATATGGTGGTAGGTTTCAAAGGGGTAAAAGTAGAGAAAAAAGTCTCGCATCAACTCAGGGTATCAACGGGCTATGGGGATGCCCATCAATAGATATCAATGCGAGGAGTAGGGATTGCTATGCAACGGAGGCACTAAGAGGTATAACTGTATGAAAGCTCAATATGAAAACTAAGTGGGTGTGCATCTAACTCTATAATGAAAAATTCCCACTAGTATATGAAAGTGACAACATAGGAGACTCTCTATATGAAAAACATGGTGCTACTTTGAAGCACAAGTGTGGAATTAGCATGCCCCTTTTTTCTCTTTTTTTTTCTTTTTTTTCTTTCTTTTTCCTTTTTTTCTTTTTTTCTATTTTTTTCTTTTTCTTTTTTTCTTTGTCCGGAGCCTCATCCCGACTTGTGGGGGAATCATAGTTTCCATCATCCTTTCATCACTGGGACATGCTCTAATGATGATCATCACACTTCTATTTAGTTACAACTTAATATTACAACGATAGTAGAACAAAGTATGACTCTATATGAATGCAATGATCTAGCGTAGCAAAGATATCAAAAAAACGGACAAGCCATGGAAACATCATGCTAGCTATCTTACAATCATGTAATGCAATATGACAATAAATGCTAAAGTCATCAAAACGGAGGCGGTGGAAGTTGCATGGCAATATATCTCGGAATGGCTATGGAAATGCCATAATAGGTAGGTATGGTGGCTGTTTTGAGGAATATATAATAAGGCTTATGTGTGATAGAGCGTATCATATCACGGGGTTTGGATGCACCGGCGAAGTTTGCACCGACTCTCGAGGTGAGAAAGGGCAAGGCAGGGTACCGTAGAGGCTAGCAAATTGCGGAAAGGTAAGAGTGTGTATAATCCATGGACTCACATTAGTCATAAAGAACTCACATACTTATTGCAAAAGTTTTATTAGCTCTCTCGAAGCAAAGTATTACTACGCATGCTCCTAGGGGGAGGTTGGTAGGAGTTAACCATCGCGTGCCCCCGACCTTCACACAAAGATAGACAATCAAGGATAAATTGTGCTCCAACTTCCTAGCATAAAGGGAGACTATACGTGCATGCCTCGGGAATCACAAACCTTAACACCAATACCTTACTAAACACGATCATCCACTAGTACCTCCCACATATTATCATCTCTATATCGCAAAACTATTGCAAGGAATCAAACGTATCATATTCAGTGATCCCTAAGTTTTATGTAGGATTTTATGACTAACCATGTGAATGACCAATTCCTGTTGACTCTCTAAATAGATATAAGTGAAGCAAGAGAGTTTAATTCTTTCTACAAAAAACCAAGCTCTAATAAATATAAGTGAAGCAAAAGAGCATTCTACGAATAACGGTTTTCTATGTGAAGAGAAACAGGCAATCCAAACTTCAAATGATATAAGTGAAGCACATGAAGCATTCTATAAAGCCATACTCAAAAGATATAAGTGAAGTGCAATGAGCATTCTATAAATCAACCATGGACTATCTCATACCAGCATGGTGCATAAAAGAAAAGTGAAAACTAAACACAAAAGATGCTCCAAGATTTACACATAGATGAACGAAACGAAAGCGAAAACATACCGATACTTGTTGAAGAAAGATGGGATGCCTTACGGGGCATCCCCAAGCTTAGACGCTTGAGTCTCCTTGGATATTTACTTGGGGTGCCTTGGGCATCCCCAATCTTGAACTCTTGCCTCTCCTCCTTCTCCTCATATCGAGACCTCCTCGATGTTCGAACACTTCATCCACACAAAACTTGAGAGAAGACTGGTGAGATCCGTTAGTATAATAAAGCAAATTTCTACTTTAAGTACTGTTGCAAACCCATTCATATTTTATATTTGCATTATCCCTAATGTATTATAACTTTTCCATGGCTTATACCACCGATAACATCGATAGTTTCATCAAAACAAGCAAAACAATGCATCAAAAACAGAATATGTCTTAAACATGACAGTCTGTAGTAATCTGAACTTTGACTATACTTCTGTAAAACAAATATTCTGAAATATTAGGACGAAATAAACATTTTGTATATCAATACTTTGTAAAAAAATTAGAAACTTTTGATTTTCCATTAAAAAATGAAAATTCACGCACTACAGCCAAAGTTTCTGTTTTTACACCGAACATACCAACAAGCAATCTAATCATCCTAAAGGCAAATCTTGGCACATTATTTTTATAATACAATGGATTTGTACAAGGGGATAATTATTTTTGTTGGAAAAGTTTCGTGATCCAAAACTCACAAAGTTTCCATGGGCATGAACAAAGTTCAAGGATATCCCCCACTTCAACGATGCTCATCATCTCTCTCACTTTCACCTTTCCTTTTGTGAAGTTTTAGGTTCCCCTCTATATTTTTTTTGTTTTTAAACTTTATAAAAGGACACAACAGAAATAAATGACTCTCTAAAACTTCCGGGTTGTCTCCCTGGCAGCGCTTTCTTTAAAGCCATTAAGCTAGGCATAAAGTGCTCAAGTAATGGATCCACCTGGATCCCAAGGTAAATCAAAGCCAATTTTAATTAACAATGATTTGTAATTTAGTAGTGAGCACAAAGTGATATATATCATGTGACAACGAAGTCTAACTCTCTTCCCATGCATCGACATGTCATACAAGAACAATTCATGCACATTAAATAAAGGCCAATGCATAGTATAAACAGTTTCTTGCAATTTTAGAGTATTGGAAACATAGAGAGGTGAAGATTTGGTTCCTCTCTCATAATAATTGCAAGAGGAGCAGCAAGTACATGCATATTATATTCATCAAAATCATCATGTGTAGTAGCAAAACACAACCCATCAATGTAATCCTTAATAAGAGCAAACTTCTCCAATATAGTGTAGTTAGGAGAATTCAAAAAGATAATAGGACTATCATGTGTGGGTGCAATAGCAACAATTTCATGCATAACATAAGGAACTATAGCAAGTTCATCTTTATAAGCATAATTCATATTGGCATCATGGCCACAAGCATAGCAAGCATCAAGTTCATCAAAAAGGGATATTTCAAATGAATCCACGGGATCACAGCAATTATCATAGCATTCATCCTTCGGTAAGCACGAAGGGTAATTAAACAATGTATGAGTTGAAGAGTTACTCTCATTAGAAGGTGGGCACGGGTGATCAATTCGCTCTTCCTCCTTTTGTTCTTTGCTCTCCTCCTCATCTTTTTCATCTAATGTGCTCACAATTTCAACAACTTCTTCTTCCATAGGTCCCTGCAAAATATTAGTCTCTTCCAAGGCAGCGGACATTCTCTCAATAAATTCAATAATATCAGCATTGTATTCATAATTATCATAGCAATATTTAAGTGGATAAATTTTCAGATTCGTAAGGAATATCATCATCATACTTTTCAAGCAAAGAAGCAATTTCATAAGCACCTTTAAAAGCAACAAATTCTTCTATTCGTTCAACATCATAGTAATCATAAATACATTTAGCATATGAAGCCAAGGTTTCATTATCGTTGAATTTACATTGAAAGGGAAGGTGTCGAGCTTCTATCTTAGAGCAACAAGTAAAGTCACATCTCGAGCATGCATCCCAAGCAAACCATGGCAATAATCTAATTTGATCCCATAAGTGTTTCCATTTTTCAGACAAGCGATAATCCCTAAAGTACTCACGTTGATCCAACGTGTCTCCCATTATAAAGTTCGATGAGGATTTCTCAGGATTATCAAAGGAGTAATTAATGTGTTTCACATAACTAGCATCGAGGGTTTAAGGAGGTTCCCCATCTCCATGAGTAGCAAGTACCACTAATTATTTTGGTGTTTCGTGTACCATATCCATAACTAAAGATATAAAGCAACTAATAATAGAAAATAAAAATTACTTAGTGATAAAGCAAACAAGCACACACGAGAATATTTACCCCACGCTATTGCTCCCCGGCAACGGCGCCAGAAAAAGGTCTTGATAACCCACAAGTGTAGTGGATCGTTTGTAGCCTTTTTCGATAAGTAAGAGTGTCGAACCCAACGAGGAGCTAAAGGTAGAACAAATATTCCCTCAAGTTCTACCGACCACCGATACAACTCTACGCACGCTAATGCTTGCTTTACCTAGAACAAGTATGAAACTACTTTGCGGGAATAAAACTAGAAGTACTTTGCACGATAATAAAGAACCTGGAAATAAAAGTTAGGTGTTGTTTTAATAAAAGTAAATAACTTAGTAGAAAGCTTTTTGTGTAACGCAAGAGATAGATTGTCCCTAGGCAATTGAATATAATATGATGTGTAACGCAAGAGAAAGATTGTCCCTAGGCAATTGAATATAATATGATAGATACTTGTCATATGCAATGGGGGAGAGGCATACGCTAACACACTTTCCGTACTTGGATCATATGCACTTATGATTTGAACTCTAGCAAGAATCCGCAACTACCAAAGATCATTAAGGTAAAAACCAACCATAGCATTAAGTATCAAGTCCTCTTTACTCCCATACGCAACAACCCACCTACTTAGATTTATGCTTTTGTCACTCAAGTAACCCACCATAGGCAAATCATGAACATATTGCAACACCCTACAGCGGGAATCACTCACATTTGCGCGACATGGAGGGCACCATACGACATCACCATATCAACGTACAACTCACATCCATAACATCATACCACAATTAACCCATAGGACAAAAGAGATCTACTCAAACATCATAGGATAGCGAAATATCATTGGGAAATAATATATGGAGTTGAGCACCATGTTTAAGTAGAGGTTACAACAGGGAAGAGAGGTGTTACACCGCTGCATAGAGGGGGAGAGAATTGGTGTTGATGGCGGTGAAGTTGTTGGTGTAGATCACCGTGACGATGATTGCCCCGGCGGCATTCCGGCGCCACCGGAAGAGAGGGGGAGGGAGCCCCCTCCTAGATTGGATCTCCCACTCTGTTCTCTTCTGTTTTGCCTTCCTCTTTTGTGGCCGAAACTGTTTCTTATATTCCCGGAGATCCGTAACTCCGATCGGGCTTAAATTTTGAGGGGATTTTTATCCGAAAATAGATTCCTTGCGCCCGAAGGAGAGCTCCAACCGACGTACGAGGTGGGCACAACCCACCATGCCACGCCTGGGCCTTCTAGGCACGCCGTGGTGTCTCGTGGGGACTGTGGGCCTCCGTTTGCGTTGATTCCATTTCTCAAAATTCACAAATATTCCAAAAAAAATCACCGTAAATTTTTATCGCGTTTGGACTTCGTTTGTTATGGATATTCTGCGAAACAAAAAACATGCAACAGACAAGAACTGGCACAAGGCACTGGATCAATAGGTTAGTCCAATAAATCCTATAAAATGTTGCCAAAAATATGTGAAAGTTGTATAATATTGGCATGAAAAATAAAAAATTATAGATACGACGGAGACGTATCAAGCAACAAGCTGAAACCATGGTTCTTCAAGACAATGGACCAAGATTCAAGAGGAACTCTTCTTTCATCTCCAAACACACAGAACGATGGCGAGAAAAACCACCAATATTGTTGAGACACTGCGGAACAATGAATAAAGAAAGGTTAAGCCAATGAAGAAAATGATTTAGAAGCAATCTTCGAGAAGGAATATGACTGATGAAATTCATCCTTACATCATATTGAAAAGAACTTGAGGACATCACTGGAAAGAATAGAAGAGCAAGGTAAGATCCTGGGGAAAAACCTGTGGGTTATGGGCCCACTCAAAAGAAAACACCGTTGAAACGATTTCTTAGAAGGAGAGATTGCATCGGTAGAAATGAAAACTTGACGAGGTGAGAGCCTCGACATAATTGAAAGGATTTGAATGGAAACACGAATCTTATGAGATATCTTTAGCACTCCGGATAGAATAAAGAGAGGTGAAAAACAAGATATACTTGGACAAGAATTTCCACATGAAAAACAATTAACGAATGAAAAGAATATGATGAACACCGAAAGCTTGAACTGAATCCACCAAAGAAGAAAACAAGAACGAAGAATGATGAACTTGACGCTCTTGAGGATCTTCACAATGAATCACCAGATACAATACAGAAGAAAAGATAGCGGACGCATCAATGAAAAGAAGGCACTTGGATGAGAATTTATTCAATGAAGAAAAAGGGCGGGAGGGTGGGGAAAACAAAGAAAACTTAGGGCGGATGAAAATAACTCCGGGATGAAATAAGAGGATAGATATTGCAAATATTGGAAGGATTGAATCATCTTGAAGAGAAGCACACCGGTTAGGGATAAGATTTGACATGACAACTTGATTGAGCAAAAGGATTAGCACTCCATATAATATAGGAACACTGCTTAGGAAAGATATGAAATCACCACTTGACATCGAAGCAACTCGAATTACCGTAGTCCAACAAAAACAAGGATGAGGCTTACGAAACAATCCAGAAACAACTACATAACCCATTTGTATTTGCTGGAAGGATAATCCTAGGTGACTACTTGAATTCCCACCTAAGAACTTCCGAAATCTTTCTGGTTATGCAATCTGGTTCAATGGATACACGGATAAATTACTGAATAAAACACTCAACTCCTAGCAATAATACTACCCACCATGTATCAAATCCGCCAAGACAAAACCAGAGAAACCTCAGAAACTCATCTACCTTAGACCCTCGTAATCACAACGATACTACACATGGCAGTACATGTGATCCCGCTCCCTAGTACTGGGTGCCGCCCCACTCTTCGCACCACGAATAGTATTGAAGTAATTTTGAACATCCGCGTCCTGAGATACTAAGGAAACTGAATGATAGCGATGTGTCAAGAAACCCCTGGAGCTCAACTCCCGTGGTCCAATCCATACAGTCGGGAGGCACCAAGAACAGAATTCCGGTCACATCGACATCATAGAGGATCCAAAATACCCGCGTGATCCTAAAAAAATTGAGTGAGAAGAGGGATGGCATTAAAATTCCTACGTCAGGATTCCTCACCAGAGCATAGCAGAGGAGTAAAAAGAATCCGACTCTCCGATATATAACTAGACTCAAAATAGTTTTTTCTAGACTCGACTCGGCCAAGTTCGATCAATCAAGGGGGCTCCTAGGTCGGTACTGCTCTGATACCAACTTGCAACGCCCAAGATGCGATCCTATCCTTATTTTTGGCTCGAGGGCCTCGACAGGGATAGAAACGCATCTCGTCGTTTCGCAAGAATGGATATCATTACAAGTACATGTAAAGAAGAGATCAGTTTATGGAATTGGCTTACACTCGCCACAAGCTAAATCAAGATCACATCAATACAACATCATATACAATCATCATACAGAAGAGCAGGGTCCGACTACGGACGAAAACAAATGATAAAATGACATCCATCCTTGCTATCCTAGGCTGCCGGCCTGGAACCCATCCTATGATCGATGAAGAAGAACTCCAAATCAAGCAAGCATCGCGCTCACATCAAATCACCGCATTACATTTACCTGCAACTGTTGTTGTAGTAATCTGTGAGCCACGGGGACTCAACAATCTCATTTCCAAGGGTATCAAGACTATTAAAGCTTAATGGGTGAGGTATGGTTAAGTGGTGAGGTTGTAGCAAGCACTAAGCATTTGTTTGAGTGGCTAACTTACGAGTACAAGAATAAGGGGGGGTGATTATCGCATAAACAGACGTGAACTAGTAATGATCACTAAGTGATCCTGAACACCTACTTAGAGTCAAACATAACCCCAGCGTGTTCTCTCTCGGTTCAGAAATTCTCGAGAAGAGACAGTCACGGTTACGCACACAATTGGTGTATTTTATTAGAGTTTACTTCAAGTTCTCTATGAACAGATGTTAAACAAATTTCCAAGTTGCCACATAACTGCAGGCACGGCTTCTCGAAAAGATCTAACCCTGCAGGGGTGCTCCAACTCATCTATCACAAACTAACCACAAGCTGCGTTGGAACTCCTCAACCGCGGGAGAACCCGTAGTATTTGCGGAATCCCGATGGAAAATCTCAACCTCGAGATAGCCCGAAGTGTCCTCGAAATCCTGCGCACAAGACGTTCGAGAAAGGTAAAACAAATCCAGCAAGGCTGCCCGACGTGTCTACGAACCTGATAGGAGCCGCGTATCTCGTTCTCAGGACATGACGGATGAGCGATGGTTACCACGCCAATCATCGAGTTGCCCCGGGCGGCGTTAATAAGCTACCCTGGGTTGGACCAACACTCATGAGGAGCACTGGCCCGGGTTGTTAATTAAAGATCCTCGGGTTAATTACTCCCTATGGAGGTTTATTAGTTATTAGGCAAATGTAGTACCACTGTTGGGCCTTGCCACAAGAGTTATATCCCATAACAAAAATCAAGGGGTCCCCATAACAACCCCGAGCATGTTAGGAGTGCTCAATATGGAACATAACACCAATACACAAGTAACTAGGGCGGCAAAAGTGGAACAAAACACCGAGCAAAAGGCCAAGCCTTCCACCTTTTACCAAGTATATATGTGCATTAAATTAAATAGCAATAATATTATGATAGCTCAAAATTGGCACATGGAAACAATTGCGCCTGCAACTAGCAACGCTATAAGAAGGGCTGAGCAAGCGGTAACATAGCCAAACAATGGTTTGCTGGGATGTGGAGGGTTAGAGGCTTATCATGGCATTTTGGGAGGCTAGACAAATAGTGGTAGGTAGCGAGACATATCGATAGAAACGAGACAACTAGCATGGCAATGATAGTAGTGGTATCCAGGGAAATGATCATCTTGCCTGAGATCCCGCTTGGAAGAAGATCGAGTCCAAGAAGAAGACGAACCAACGTGGTCGAACGAATCCTCACTCTCCGAAGCGGTTTCGGAACTCTATCGAGAAGAAGCAAATCCGGAAACAAAAAATCAACACATGATAAACACCATAACATATTCATGATAGATGCACAACAAGGAAGATGCATGTTATGCATGACATGGCAAAGCACCACAATCAACTCCTACACATTAAGTGAAGCTCAATATGCAACGAGTTGCATATTGACGAAACTCCACATTTGAATTACTTAGTTCAATCTTGATTAGGTACTCAACAATATTAAATGTTGTTAACATGGCAGGAGGTGAAGCATAAATAAACTAGATACTTAGTCAAGTTTAAATGAGGCCGGAAACAACATATAGTATTTCCAAAACGACCCCATATGCAAATTATGAATTTTGTCCCGATCTGTCCTAAACATATTTTATACTTATTAAACAGGAAAATAAACTGCACAATGCGATTCTACTCGTCATTCTAGTCGATTTACATATATAGAACATATGAAACGGAGCTACGGCCTAAAAGATATGACAAACACAAGATAATATTCCATGAATGCAAAATGCATGCAAATACCACCACAAACATGTTAAATCATGGATGCAACAAGATATTATGAAACTACATGCAATTCCAAGCAAGTTTCATGTGCAACATGTTTAAAACGGAGCTACGGTTCAACAATAACAAGCAACACAAGTTTTATTTAAAATCTGCCCAAAACAGCAACATAGCATATTGCAACCCACAAATCAACAAGCTACAGCCATCTAAAATGCACAACAAGGACACGGTGAGCTAGTCTATATGATGCACAACAATTCATCTCATAGCAGCAAATTGAATGGAAGCATGGATCAACAGGAAATAAGCTCACACGATGACTATAAAATATAGCAGATTAGGACTTAGTGAAAATAACAGTTTTTAACATAGCAGTTTTTCATGAAGGCATATTGGCAACAATAAAACTATATGCTACAAGGAATATCATGGCATGAAAATCTACAGCATGGGAGAGGACAATACGCACTACAATTCATTCCATAGTGGCAAAGTCTAATTATGCATAGTAAGATGGCTAGCATCAACACAACATGGCTTTTTGAAGAAAACAGATTCTCAGACTTAGTGAAAATTAGAGTAGACAAGAGCAGCAGTTTTTAACAGATTGGCATGTTGTCAACAGGAATACATATGATGAAAATCCTATACATGGAAACTAATGGCACAACTGGGAGACAATGACATGCTTAACAAAAGACTCCATTGGAGCATCAACAAAAGACTCATACATCAATAGCAAATCACATGGCAACATGGCAACAAAATAACAGTTTGAGACTTGGAAATATTTAGACCCCTCAAACAGCGACATTTTTATCACATGTTGGCAACAGGAAAATAACACCTAAACATGGATTTCTATAGCAACCAAAATTACCAGGGCCTAGCATACATGTCCAAGGGCATATTTAATGTTTGCAACTATTCCAAAATATGCATGTATTAATTCACACAAAATAAACAAAAGGGTTTCATGCAAAAATGACATGCAGACAACCTTTCTCAAAAGACAAAACAAAATGCACAGTTAAATTTCATGGATTTTTCTACCCCGAAAACATATATAATATGTGGGTTTTTACATTAAAAAATGACGCAACAATTACGCATGATTATGGCATAAACCGTTTTAGCAAGTTATGTATGCAACTTAAATGCAAACACCACATTAAACATTTTTATCATGCATGAAAATGCGATATAATTAATCTACACATTTTACATCTAGGACATGTTTGAATCCGATGCAAGGTTATTTAATTATGTGCAATGCAAATTCATGACATTTATGCAAATACATGATAACAGCAAGTTAAACTTTTTTTATCATTTACGAAAACGGGATATTGCGAATCTACATGAAATTCTACATGTTTTCCATATACAAAACATTTGGCTCCGATGCACAGTTATTTATTTATGAGCATTTTAAAATCATGCATTTTTCTGAAAATATGCAATGTCATGGATAATTGATAAATTCACAGGACGTAAAAGAACGTTATCGGGCCGAATCTACGAGCTGGGCCAACAGTGGCATGGGCGATGGATAGCAAACAACGCTCACGGGCGGGGAATAGATGGGGGCGCTCACCGTGGGACTCTCAGGCCGGCTCGGAGTTGGGCTCGACCGCGGGAGGAGTTACTAGGCCTTGGGCCACGGCGCGGCAGCAGGCGAGTCTGGCGATGCGCTCGGTCAACGTGCAGGGATCGAGCGATGTCGTGGGCGTTCTTCTCCTCGCACAGGACGAGGACGAGGCAGCGGCGGCGGACGCAGGTCAACGGTGCCGGCGACAGACTTGAGGGCAGGCGGGGCACCAGGGATGGAGGCACCTCACGGATCCAGTTCAGAGGTGGCCGGATCTGGCTGGAGATGGCAGATCGGGGCGAAGGCTGTGAGATCCGGTGGCGGCCATGGCCACAGTGAGCTCGAGGCCTTGGGCGAGGCGAGGCTCCAGCAGGGTCGGACAGCGCGCGGTGGCTGAGGTAGCCGGGGGTCGCCGGCGGGAGTATGCGAGGCGATAGGGCGCGGGGCGGCGCTGGAGCTGCGCATGGGCGACGGGAACGCGAGCAGTGCACGGGCTTGCGGGCGACGGCGCGGTTCGGGTCCGGCTCGGCCCGGGGCGGGCTTCCCGTGGGCTCGGGCGGGCCGCGGCGGAGAGGGAGGCTTGGGGTCGACGTGGCAGCCCCAGATTGGCTGCGGCGGCTCAGGTGGCGGCGCGGCCATTGGGGCGCCGCCAAGTGGTGAAGCAGGGGCTGGCTGTGCGCGGATTTCGAGGTGGAGGTGCGAGAAGGCTAAAAATGGACGGGGAGGTCTGTCTATATGTAGCAAATGTGGCTAGGGTTTGGGTCTAGGTGTGTTTTTGAAGCCGTTCGATCCGATCGGACGGCTCCGGTCGAGGGTGTGGTGTAGGTAGGCTAGGTGGCTTGTGGAGAGGTGTTGTGGGCTGAGGAGAGAGGGAAGATTGAGGCCCGTGACACGAGTTTTATAAAACAATACGTCCGACAATTTGACCGGCTATAGTGCCGCTCTAGATTTATCCATTGGTGTATCAAACTGACTCTGAACGCGACGAAATTTGGCAGGCGGTCTACTTACAATAAAACAAGGCAGCACGCCAAGTTTCGTCCCAATCCGAGAATATTTTATACCCACTTTTAAAAACAATATAATTGTGATGCCGCGGGCGCGTGTGAGTGTGGTTGGTCTCGAAACGGTCGACGACATGTATGGAGAAAACCACCAGCTATGAACAGATGCAATTTTTAAAATATGATGGCAACGGAGTGCCGATGCAATGCGGATGATACGAATGATGCGATGATGAATGCGACAACCAAATGAATCACACGACGACAATGGAATAAAACGGGAATCTTCTGGAGTGTCGGTCTCGGGCTGTTACAAGATTATTCAGGAAAACTGTTTGAGATACCTCTGATATATATTGTCTCTTAATTGCATGGTCATTATAGCTTCGTAATGCTCTCCGATCTATTTATGTGATTTGGCCAAGTAGATTGATATTTTATCGGTGGGAGTGGTGCGTTTTGGTAGGTTCAACCTGACGAGTTTCTATATCCCAGTGACAAAGTAGGGGACAAGATGCGTCTTTGTGTTGTTGCTACTAAGGATAACACGATGGGGTTTATTCATGTTGCTTGAGTTTACTTTGTCTACATCATGTCATCGTTCTCCATGCATTACTCTGTTTTACTTAATACTCTAGATGCATGCTGGATAGCGGTCGATGAGTGGAGTAATAGTAATAGGTGCAGGCAGGAGTCGGCCTATTTGTTTATGGACGTGATGCCTATATACACATGATCATTGCCGTGAAAATCGCATAACTATCCGCTTTTCTCTCAATTGCCCTACAGTAATTTGTTACCCACCGTATGCTGCCTACATCACAGATGCCGCTAGGGAAAACTATGGCTCCCGAGTCTATTCACTTATAAATTTACAAACGCTATTATTACCTCCCTGCCTTTATTTAATTTTTATTTATTTTGCAATTTATATTTATCAACAATTATCTACACAACTCATTTGCTCGCAAATAATGAGATCAATGGGATTGACAACCCTCTTGCTCGTGTTGGGCACAAGTCGTTTGTTCATTTGTGTGCAGCTGCTGAAGACGGTTGAGGATTGATATTCCTATTGGTTCGTTAAACCTTGGTTTCATAACTGAGGGAAATACATACCTACTTTGTGCTGCAATTACCCGTTCCTCTTCACGGAAAACCCAACGCAGATCTCTATCATGAATGGTTAAGAATACGGATACGACAGTGGTCATTCACATTATCGCACACATTTGGTTTCTTCAATTGTGGGCCCTATCAAGCACACAATTCAGAACAACAAACCGTATGTGTTGTCCAGAATTATCTCACACAATTCTGATAACCGAACTATTTGCAGCATAACACACACACCATCTTACGCCAAACTGTTTGTGTTCTTTCGAATCATCGAAAACAGACCTCTATTGGCGATGGAGCTAGAATTATACTGTTTGCGATTCATGCATCAGACACAGTTTCGTCAAAGGGTCTCTGATACAAGTGTCGTCTTAGGAAAACAACGATGGTGAAGATGATGACGATGACGGTGATGATAACGAGCAAGAAGACGAGTAAGACCTAACTACTCAATGGCGCCTCATACGTCCATATCGCATCATGTTTTCCTACTGTTATTTATTATGTTATCGAGTCATATTACCTTTTGTTATGCAATTCTAATTCCTTTTGTCTTGGCAGCTGGAATTCTAGCTTAAAGACAGATAGAAATTATCCATAGCTCCATTAACTGAAAATTTACGGTTATTTATTTTGTATTTATGAAAAATACTAGAAGGAAAAAGTTTCAGAGAAGAGCCTCGATGGGGCCAAAAGCTCTAGGGGAACGCCCTCCAATATTGTGGGGCCCACGTTAGCCCTCCAGCGGTGATCTTCTCTTATATGAAGCGTCTAACCCTAGAAAAAAACAAGAGAAGACTTTCGGGACCTTCCGCTGCCGTCTCAAGGTGGAACCTAGGCAGGAGCACTTTTTCTCAATGGTAGAGCGATTCTGTCGGTGAAACTTCCCTCCGTGATGGGGAAATCGAAGCCATCATCATCACCAACGCTCCTCCCATCATTGGAGGCTTTATCTCCATCAACATCTTCACCAACACCATCTCATCTGCAAACCCTTGTTCATCTCATTTACGCAATCTTTTTATCAAACCTCAGATTGGTAGCTGGGGTGCTAGTAGTGTTGATTGTGTGTTGTAGTTGATGCTAGTTTGTTTACTTTATGGAAGATTATATGTTCAGATTGTTAATCACGTATTTATCTCCTTTGATCATGAACACGACTATGATTTATGAGTAGTTCTATTAGTTCTTGAGGACATGGGAGAAGTCATGTTGTAAGTAATCATGTGAAGTTCGTTTTTATTCAATGTTCTAATGATGTGTTCTGTTGGACTTCCTCTTGTGGTGTCGTGTGAATGTCGACTACATGAAACTTCACCATATTTTGGCCTAGGGGAAGGCATTATCGAGTTTTTTTAATATTATGGTTGCAGAGTGACTAAAACCTGAACCGTAGTTTACGAATTGTTCCGTAAGGGGCTGACTTGGATCCATATGTTTAATGACATGGTTAAATTTATCTTAATGCTTCTCTTGTATTTGCGGATGCTTCCATGGAAAGGTTAATCATAAGTAGTTTGTTTTGTTCAAGTAAGAACAACACCTTAGCACCAGTCCACCCACATGACAACATATGAAAGCAATGAATGCGAGTCAATGCATCATCGTGAAAGTAACTAGGCACTTTTCCCGTGTGTCCCGGAGAACGCTTTGCTCACTATAAGAAGTATCACCAGCTGGTCCCTAGAAATTTTAAGGATTGGGCCACTTTCTGCACCTTGCTACTTTTGTTAATTGTTACTTTCTACCAATTTATTGTATCACACTATCTCTCAAAACTATCTTAGACCACTTGCAGAGAATACCTTGCTGAAAATCGCTTCTCAATTCCCTCTCAATGTTGGGTTAGACACTCTTACTTCTCGAAAGGAGTAGGATTGATGTAACAGCCCGGGACCGACGCTCCAGAAGATTCCCCTTTTATTTCCTTTCACGTCATGTGATTCGTTTTATTGTCGCATTCATCATCGCATCATTCGCATCATCCGCATTGCATGGGCACTCCGTTGCCGTCATGTTTTCAAAACTTGCATCCGCTAGTAGTTGCCGGGTCTCCCCGTTGACCGTTTCGAGACCAACCACACAGGCACGCGCCCGCGGCATGAAAAAAATATGGTTTTTAAAAGTGCGCAAAAATATTCTCGGATTGGGTCGAAAGTTGGCAGGCGGTCTTGTTATATTGTAGGTAGACCGCTTGCCAAATTTCGTCGCAATCGGAAGTCGTTTAATAACCGAACGGTCGACGGTAGCGGCACCGTCATCGGTTATTTAGTGGACGTTTTCGGATTTCCAAAACTCGTGTCACGGGCCGCAATCTCCCTCTCTCCTCAGCCCACAACCCCTCTACACAGCCCACTAGCCCACCTGACACCGACCCCTCCGACCGGACCGTCCGATCGCGATCGGAGGGTCGAGAACCCCCCCTAGACCTAAACCCTAGGCAAAACTGCTATAAATAGCAGCCTCCCCTGCCTAATTTGGCCTTCCCCTACCTCCCACCTCGCATTCCATGCCTCCCCAGCCCGCTCCCGCCACTTGGCAAGCCGCCGCCGCCGCCAGCCAGCCGCCGCGCCGTCAGCCCCACCAATCCCGCAGTGCCAGCTGTCCCCGCCGGCCAACCAGAGGCTGCCACGCAGCCCCCAGCCAGCCTCCCACCGCGCGGGCCCGCCCGAGCCCATCGCAGGCCCGCTCGGGCCCGCCTCCGCCGCCGCACGCCCAAGCGAGCCCGCGCCCGTCCGCTGCTCGTCTCCTCCCGTGCGCCCAAGCAGGGGGCGCCCGAGCCGTCGCGGCGCCGCCACCAGCCGGCGACCGCCGCGGCCGGAGCAGGCCACCCTCGCCGCCGGAGGGTTCCGCCACCGCCGGACCAGGCCAGGCCCCGTCGCCGTCCCGCGTTGGCCACAGGCCGCAGCTGCCGCCTCATCTGCCCCGCAGGCCGCCATGGAGTTCAAGGTGGAGCTCCGCCGCCGTCGGTCCCCCGTGCCTCGCTGTCGCCAGGTCTCACCGGATCTGGAACCCCCACCTCCGGATCCGTCCGTTCCTGGCCTCGCTAGGCCTCGCCGTCGCCTCATCGCCATCCCCCATCGCCGGCGAAGCCGCCGCTATCACCTCCCTGTGCTCGGGCACTGGGAGGACGATGCCTCCCGAGCCTCCTCGCACGTGCGTCGCGTGGGCTGGCCGCCCCCAGGCCCAGCCGGCCCAGTCCCTCCCCTCCATCGACCGGCCCAAGTCCGCTAGGTGAGCCGCCCGCTAAACCTCGCCCGAGCACCATATAACTAACCTGCGCCCACTGACTGTTGTGGCCTGTGCGTGAATTGGCCCATTGACGTTTTTTTTAAATTGCAGCAAACTCATGATTTTAAGATGTCCATAATTAATTAACCGTGTGCCGGATTAAAATGTTTTATATATGTAAAATGGGTAGAATTTTGTGTAGATTCATAATATGCCATTTTCATCCATGATAAAATACCTAAGCTCGTTGTTTTGCATCATTTTGCATAATTGCCATTAATTTGCATTGTCATATTTATATTTTTCGTGCATGGGAATTAATCCCAAAATATATTAAAAATGTTCATATTAATGGCATCGCATTTTCATGCATGACAACTGGTTCATTGTAATATTTGCTTTTAACTTGCATTTATAGTTGCTAAAAGGGTTATACCATTAACTTGCCTAATTAATTGTGACTTATTTTCCTACATGTACCTATGCATATTATATATGTTTTCGGGGTAGAAAAATCCATAGAATTTAACTGTACATTTAGTTTTGTCATTGGAGGAAGTTTGAGTGCATGTCATTTTTGCCATGATGCCCTTTTGTCCATTTTGTGTGATTTAATCCGTGCATATTTCGGAATAGTTGCAAACATGTGATATGCCCTTGGACATGTGTGCTAGGCCCTAGCATTTTTGGTTGCTATAGAAATGCATGTTTAGGTGTTGTTTTCTTGTTGCCAACATGCTATAAAAATATGATGTTTTGAGGGACCAAAATAATTCTAAATCTGAAATCTGTGTTATTTTGTTGCTGTCTTGCCATGTGGTTTGCTATTGATCTATAGCTCTTTTGGTGTTGCCACAATGAGATGTATTGTTAAGCATGTTATGCTCTATCATGTTGTGCCAATAGTTTGCATGAATAGGTTTTACATCATAATTAATTCTGCTGGTCCAAACTAGAGCACTGTGCGGGGCCACCCCGGGGCAACTCGGGTGATTTCTATCAGGCCTCCGTACGCGTAGCTTATCCGTCATGGCCTGAGAACGAGATACGCGGCTCCTATCGGGATTGTCGGCACGTCGGGCGGCCTTGCTGGACTTGTTTTACCTTTCTCGAACGTCTTGTGCGAGGAATTCCGAAATACTTCGGACTATCTCGAGGTTGCGGTTTTCCAACGGAATTGCCTAGGAAGATCACGAGATTCGTGGTCGAGGTTATTCCCGCTGCGTGTGGTTAGTTTGTGATGGATGAGTTGGAGCACCCCTGCAGGGTTAAATCTTTTGGAAAGCCATGCCCGCGGTTACGTGGCAACTTGGAAACTGTGTTTAACACCCGGTCATAGCAAACTTGAAGTAACTCAAATAAAATACACCAACCGTGTGCGTAACCGTGACTGTCTCTTCTCGTGAGTCCTTATCCGAGAGAGAACACGGTGGGGTCATGTTTGACGTATGTAGGTGTTCAGGATCTCTTAGAGATCATTACTAGTTCACGACCGTTTATTCGACAATCATCCCCCTTTATTCTTGTACTCGTAAGTTAGCCACTCAAATAAATGCTTAGTGCTTGCTGCAGCCTCACCACTTAACCATATCTCACCCATTAAGCTTTAATAGTCTTGATAACCTTGGAAATGAGATTGCTGAGTCCCCGTGGCTCACAGATTACTACAACAACAGTTGCAGGTACAGGTAATGCGATGATTTGACGTGAGCGCGATGCTTGTTTCTTTTGGAGTTCTTCTTCTTCTTCTTCATCGATCTAGGATGGGTTCCAGGCGGCAGCCTGGGATAGCAAGGATGGATGTCATTTTATCGTTTGTTTTCGTCCGTAGTCGGACCCTGCTCTTCTGTATGATGTTTGGATATGTTGTTGTATTGATGTGAAATTGTTGTAGCTTGTGGCGAGTGTAAGCCAATTCCATATACTCATCTCCTCTTTACATGTACTTGTAATGATATCCATTCTTGCAAAACGACGAGATGCGCTTCTTCCCTGTCGAGGCCCTCGTGCCAAAAATAAGGATAGGATCACATCTTGGGCGTGACAAGTTGGTATCAGAGCCTGTACCGACCTAGGAGCCCCTTGATTGATCGAACCTTGGCCGAGTCGAGTCTAGTGAAAAACTATTTTGAGTCTAGTTATATCGGAGAGTAGGATTCTTTTTACTCTTCTTCTATGCTCTGGTGAGGTATTCGACTTAGGAATTTTCATTCTACTCCTCTTCTCGCTCAAATTTTTTTTTAGGATCACGCGGGTATTCTGGAAACTATATGATGCCGATGTGACGGAGTTCTGTCTTGGTGCCTCTTGTCTGACTTGATTTCTTTCGGGGAGTTGAGCTCCAGGGGATTCTTGACACATCGTTATCATTCAGTTTCCTTTGTATCTCAGGACGGAGGATGTTCGAAATTGCTTCAATACTTTTCGTGGCGAGATAAGGCTGGAGTCACCCAGTACTGGGGAGGCGTCCGGCGTACTGCCATGTTTAGTATCGTTGTGATTACGAGTGTCTGAGGTAGATGAGTTTGCGGAGTTTCTTGGATTATGGTGTGGAAGGTTGCGGGTGCAGTTGTAGCTGATTACCTTGGGTACGTTCCTGGGTCCGCAACCCGAATCGCATAAACAAGAAAGACTTCAGAAATTCTTAGGTGGGAATTCAAGTAGTTACCTAGGATTATCCTTCCAACAAATACAAATGGGTTATGTATTTGTTTTCGGCTTAATTCTCAAGCCCCATCCTTTGTTTTGTTGGAATATGGTAATTCGAGTTGCTTCGATGTCAAGTGGTGAATTCGTATCTTTTCTAAATGGTATTCTCATATTTTTATGGGAATGCTAATCCTTTGTTCAACCGAAGTTGTCATGTCAATTTCTTTCCAACCGGTGTGCTTCTCTTCAAGATGATTCAACCCCTTACAATTTTTGCAAGATCTATCCTCTTATTATTCCGGAGTTCGTTTCATCCGTTCCAAGTTGTCTTTGTTTTTCCCGCCCTCCCGCCCTTTTCTTCAATGATTAAATTCTCTTCCAAATGCCTTTTCTATTCATGTGATGCTTCCGCTATCTTCTCTTTCGTGATGTATCCGGTGATTCTTTGTGATGATGCTCAGGAGCTTCAATGTCATCATTCTTGTTCTTGTTTTTCTTCTCCGGTGGATTCAATTCAGCTCTCGGTGTTCTTCATATCATTTTCATTCGTCCAAGGCTTCCCATGTTGGAAATTCTTATCCAGGCCTCTCTTGTTATTCATCCCTCTCTCTATTCTACCCGGAGTGCTGAAGATATCTCAGAAGAGTCGTGTTTTCTGTTCAAATCCTTTCAATTGTTTCGGGGTTCTCACCTTATCAGTTTTCATTTGTACCGGTGCAATCTCTATTCCTAAGCAACTGTTTCAACGGTGGTCTCTTTGAGTGGGCTCATAACCCACAGGTTTTTCCCCAGGATCTTACCTGGCTCTTCTGATCTTGCCGGAGATGTCCTCAAATTCTTTTTAATATGACGTAAGAATGAATTTCATCAGTCATATTCCTTTTCCAAGATCGCTTCAAATTATTTCATCGTTGGCTCAATCCTTCTTTATTCATTATCCCGGAGTGTCTCAGTAATTCTTAGTGGTGTTTCTCGCCATCATTCTTTGCCTTGAAGACGAAGAAGAGTTTCTCTTAAATCTTTCTCCGTTCTTTCGAAGAATTGTCATCTCAGCTTCATGTTATTCTTCCAAATTGTTTTACATCATGAGTAATTCCTTCCCTATCTATCCCGAGCATTTGAGTGTTGTTTTCATTTCTCGATCCTCCGAAGGCCATCATTTCAGAAGATTTCTTCGTTCTCAGCTTTCAGCTTTCGTTCTCAAATTCTTCTCAATTGTTGTCTCTTCGTTCGTCTCTCAATTATTCCGGTGTTTCGTTGAAGACTTCTTTCAGTTTGTGCTCTATATATCTCTCTTCAATCATTCTCAAGAAGAATAAGTGGTATGCCAAATCCGTTGCTTGTCATCAATTTAACTTGATGAAGGATAGGCATAACATAATTCTTATTCTTGTTTGATCAATCGAGTCAATCCTTCTTCCGGAGTTGTGCATGATATCAAATTCTTGGATTTCAAGTGTTTCATCTTTTCTTTTCCGGAGTTCCTAGTTTTCTCAAGTATCTCGTCATGAAGCTTCATCTAATCTTGGAGGTCATAATCTATTCTTTCAACCTTCAATTCTTTTCTATCATCCTTTCGTTCTGGTGTTCTCCAAGAAGATCTTCATGGTGGTTCATCAAGATTTCTTTCGTTTTCAAGTGTTCTTCAAGATTTTGTTGGAGGTCCTCAATTATTTTCATCTTGCATTCCCAAGTGCAATTCTTTCTTCCTTATCTTTGAGATGGTGGTATAACATTCTTGAGTCATGAGGAGTCTTCAAGGGAATTGTCAAGAATGAAATATTTAAACCCATCTTTCTTTCTCGGAGTTATCTTGGATTGGATTTCACCTAAAGTCTTTCCTAAGGATTGTTGCTATCGTGGTGCTTATCATGATCCAAGTTTTCTCCTCCTCTTGGTGAAAGAAGTTTTGCATATCTTTTGCTCCCAATCAATCAATTGTTTGGTTTAGTGGCCGGTTGTCACCTCATTATGTTGGGATGTTTTCCATAAGCCCACAACAAGTTTTCTCTTTTCGTTGTTGATTTTTCAACAACTCCGTTCAATCTCTTTTGTTAGGATGCTTTTCTATTCAATTGTGTTAGAAGTTGTATTTTCTTCTCCGTTCTTTCTCCCAATGATCTAGCTTCTATTCTTTTGTTCCGGAGGCATTGTGATGTTGCTATATTTCATCCATCATTTCGTTTTATCAAAGATCATGTTCTTTCCTTTGCTTATCCATTTAACCGGAGTGTTGTGTCTTCCTTTCAAGTTCCTTCCATATTATCAACTTTGCCTCCCTTTTCTACCGAAATGCTGCCGAAATTTCTTTTGAATTCTTGCTTGTTTCTTATGTCATTCTTCATCTCTTTTCAACCTTCAGGTTTGTTGATTTCACTTGTTCGTCAAAGAAGCAACTAAGTTTCACCTCTTCCTCTTGCTCTTTCTCTTCCCCTTCTCATTCTAAGATCTCGAGGCGAGATCTCTTGTAAGTGGAGGAGAGTTGTAACAGCCCGGGACCGACGCTCCAGAAGATTCCCCTTTTATTTCCTTTCTCGTCATGTGATTCGTTTTATTGTCGCATTCATCATCGCATCATTCGCATCATCCGCATTGCATCGGCACTCTGTTGCCGTCATGTTTTCAAAACTTGCATCCGCTAGTAGTTGCCGGGTCTCCCCGTTGACCGTTTCAAGACCAACCACACAGGCACGCGCCCGCGGCATCAAAAAAATATGGTTTTTAAAAGTGCGCAAAAATATTCTCGGATTGGGTCGAAAGTTGGCAGGCGGTCTTGTTATATTGTAGGTAGACCGCCTGCCAAATTTCGTCGCAATCGGAAGTCGTTTAATAACCGAACGGTCGACCGTAGCGGCACCGTCATCGGTTATTTAGTGGACGTTTTCGGATTTCCAAAACTCGTGTCACGGGCCGCAATCTCCCTCTCTCCTCAGCCCACAACCCCTCTCCACAGCCCACTAGCCCACCTGACACCTACCCCTCCGACCGGACCGTCCAATCACGATCGGAGGGTCGAGAACCCCCCTAGACCTAAACCCTAGGCAAAACTGCTATAAATAGCAGCCTCCCTGCCTAATTTGGCCTTCCCCTACCTCCCACCTCGCATTCCGTGCCTCCCCAGCCCGCTCCCGCCACTTGGCAAGCCGCCGCCGCCGTCAGCCCCACCAATCCCACGGTGCCAGCTGTCCTCGCCGGCCAACCAGAGGCTGCCACGCAGCCCCCAGCCAGCCTCCCACCGCGCGAGCCCACCCGAGCCGTCGCGGCGCCGCCACCCGCCGGCGACCGCCGCAGCCGGAGTAGGCCACCCTCACCGCCGGATGGTTCCGCCACTGCCGGACCAGGCCAGGCCCCGTCGCCGTCCCGCGTTGGCCGCAGGCCGCAGCTGCCGCCTCATCTACCCCGCAGGCCGCCATGGAGTTTGAGGTGGAGCTCCGCCGCCGTCGGTCCCCCGTGCCTCGCCGTCGCCGGGTCTCGCCGGATCTGGAACCCCCACCTCCGGATCCGTCCGTTCCCGGCCTCGCTAGGCCTCGCCGTCGCCTCATCGCCATCCCCCATCGCCGGCGAAGCCGCCGCCGTCACCTCCCTGTGCTCGGGCACGGGGAGGACGATGCCTCCCGAGCCGCCTCGCACGTGTGTCGCGTGGGCTGGCCGCCCCCAGGCCCAGCCGGCCCAGTCCCTCCCCTCCATCGACCGGCCCAAGTCCGCTAGGTGAGCCGCCCGCTAAACCTCGCCCGAGCATAGTATAACTAACCTGCGCCCACTGACTGTTGCGGCCTGTGCGTGAATTGGCCCATTGACGTTTTTTTAAAATTGCAGCAAACTCATGATTTTAAGATGTCCATAATTAATTAACCGTGTGCCGGATTAAAATGTTTTATATATGTAAAATCGGTAGAATTTTGTGTAGATTCATAATATGCCATTTTCATCCATGATAAAATACCTAAGCTCTCTGTTTTGCATCATTTTGCATAATTGCCATTAATTTGCATTGTCATATTTATTTTATTCGTGCATGGGAATTAATCCAATAATATATTAAAAATGTTCATATTAATGGCATCGCATTTTCATGCATGACAACTGGTTCATTGTAACATTTGCTTTTAACTTGCATTTATAGTTGCTAAAAGGGTTTATACCATTAACTTGCCTAATTAATTGTGACTTATTTTCCTACATGAACCTATGCATATTATATATGTTTTCGGGGTAGAAAAATCCATAAAATTTAACTGTACATTTAGTTTTGTCATTGGAGGAAGTTTGAGTGCATGTCATTTTTGCCATGATGCCCTTTTGTCCATTTTGTGTGATTTAATCCGTGCATATTTTGGAATAGTTGCAAACATGTGATATGCCCTTGGACATGTGTGCTAGGCCCTGGTATTTTTTGTTGCTATAGAAATGCATGTTTAGGTGTTGTTTTCTTGTTGCCAACATGCTATAAAAATATGATGTTTTGAGGGACCAAAATAATTCTAAGTCTGAAATCTGTGTTATTTTGTTGCTGTCTTGCCATGTGGTTTGCTATTGATTTATAGCTCTTTTGGTGTTGCCACAATGAGATGTATTGTTAAGCATGTTATGCTCTATCATGTTGTGCCAATAGTTTGCATGAATAGGTTTTACATCATAATTAATTCTGCTGGTCCAAACTAGAGCACTGTGCGGGGCCACCCCGGGGCAACTCGGGTGATTTCTATCAGGCCTCCGTACGCGTAGCTTATCCGTCATGGCCTGAGAACGAGATACGCGGCTCCTATCGGGATTGTCGGCACGTCGGGCGGCCTTGCTGGACTTGTTTTACCTTTCTCGAACGTCTTGTGCGAGGAATTCCGAAATACTTCGGGCTATCTCGAGGTTGCGGTTTTCCAACGGAATTGCCTAGGAAGATCACGAGATTCGTGGTCGAGGTTATTCCCGCTGCGTGTGGTTAGTTTGTGATGGATGAGTTGGAGCACCCCTGTAGGGTTAAATCTTTCGGAAAGCCGTGCCCGCGGTTACGTGGCAACTTGGAAACTTTGTTTAACACCCGGTCATAGCAAACTTGAAGTAAACTCAAATAAAATACACCAACCATGTGCGTAACCGTGACTGTCTCTTCTCGTGAGTCCTTATCCGAGAGAGAACACGGTGGGGTTATGTTTGACATATGTAGGTGTTCAGGATCTCTTAGAGATCATTACTAGTTCACGACCGTTTATTCGACAATCATCCCCCTTTATTCTTGTACTCGTAAGTTAGCCACTCAAATAAATGCTTAGTGCTTGCTGCAGCCTCACCACTTAACCATATCTCACCCATTAAGCTTTAATAGTCTTGATAACCTTGGAAATGAGATTGCTGAGTCCCCGTGGCTCACAGATTACTACAACAACAGTTGCAGGTACAGGTAATGCGATGATTTGACGTGAGCGCGATGCTTGTTTCTTTTGGAGTTCTTCTTCTTCTTCTTCATCGATCTAGGATGGGTTCCAGGCGGCAGCCTGGGATAGCAAGGATGGATGTCATTTTATCGTTTGTTTTCGTCCGTAGTCGGACCCTGCTCTTTTGTATGATGTTTGGATATGTTGTTGTATTGATGTGAAATTGTTGTAGCTTGTGGCGAGTGTAAGCCAATTCTATATACTCATCTCCTCTTTACATGTACTTGTAATGATATCCATTCTTGCAAAACGACGAGATGCGCTTCTATCCTTGTCGAGGCCCTCGTGCCAAAAATAAGGATAGGATCGCATCTTGGGCGTGACAATTGACCCCCGATACTTGTGGTTCACCAAGACTCTTTTCTGACGCCGTTGCCAGGGAGTGAAGCACTCTTGGTAAATGGAATTAGGTAAGGAAACATTTTTTATACCTACTGACTTTTATCTCTACTTGTAACTATGGATCACCATCCATAGAGTGGTATATTTGGGATGCCCATGCCACAAGCACAAGTGTTAAGAGAGACTCCACCTCCACCTGAACCTACTAAAAATATTTATCATGAAATCCCGATGGGAGTTCTGGAAAGACTGCTTGCTAATCCTTACGCAGTAGATGGAACAATACATCCTCATATGCACTTAATATTTTGTGGATGAAATTCTTGGATTGTTTAAGCTTGCAGGATTATCAGGGGATGAAGCAAATAAGTAATTATTCCCTTTATCTTTGAAGGGAAAATTATTGGCATGGTATAGGCTATTGGATGATCCCGACTCCTGGGACTGGAACCAAACTAAGCTAGAATTATATCAAGTTTTTTATGCTCAGCAGTTTGTTCGTGATCTATATATTGGCCAGGTGAAGGACAAATTATTGCTCAAGCTTGGGGGAGGCTCAAGGAGTTAATTCTCAAATGCCCTCATCATGAGCTCTCGAGAGATATTATTGTTCATAACTTTTATGCTTGGCTTTCACTTCGCAATAGAAAAATGCTTGATTCTTCTGCTACTCATTCTTTCTTGAAGAGGAAAATTGAGTTTAAAAGGGATATTATTGAAATAATTAAACATAACTCAAAAGATTCGGAGGTCAGCGATGGTAAATAGTTAGGTATAAAACTTGAATATGATTGTGTTAAGTCTTTTATAGACACGGATGTTTTTCATGAGCTTGGTACTAAATATGGACTTAACTCTGAGATAGTGGCTAAATTATGTCAATATTTTGTTTCGCATGTTGATCTTCCTAAGGAGAAGTGGTTTAAATGACATGAACCCATTAAATATGCTTGTAAAGGTTATTGCTAGAACTGAAATAAAAACTTATGCTGCTAATCCGGTTGTGCCTAATGATTATATTGAAACGCCTCATTTTCTTGTTAGAATTAGGGAGCATGCTAAGGCTACAACTATCGTTTGTAAGAGTAATGTTAAAACACATAAGCCTCCTAAGCAATTTAAAGTAGAAGCTTCTATTGAAATTGTTAAAGATCTCTTGGTTGATAATATTGATTGGCATGTTATCTATGTCTGTGTAGAAGCTGCTAGAATCACCAAACCTTTTAGAAATGAAAAATATAAGCTAGATAGAAACAAAAGAGTTGTTGGGGTGCCTGTTGTTTCTACTAAGCATGGAGATCATTTCTACCATGGTTTATGTGATACATGTGCTAATACTAGCGCTATTCCTTTCTCTCTGTCTATCAAGACATTTCGCATGACATTGCACCTACTGAGATAGAGAGATTGATGCTACTGTTAAGCTTGCAAATAAGGATACCATCTCTCCACTTGTAATTGCTAGAGATGTTTAAGCCTCGTGTGGTAAGATCAAATGCCCTACTGATTTCCTAGTGCTTGGATCACAACAAGATAAATTTTCCCATTTTGTTTGGTAGACCCTTATTGAATACTGTTAATACTGACATTGATTGTGTCAAGGAAAAAGTTAAGGTTTAGTTTGGTGATGTAACTCATTAATTTAATTTTCTACGTTCATAAGAAAACCTCATGATAAATATTGGTCTAATAAAGATGACATCATCGGTCTTGCTTCTATTGTTGTGCTTATTGCTGATCCTCTAGAAATATATTTTTTAGATCATGAGAACTATATGCATATGAATGAACAAATGAATTAGATGAAATAATCTTTGGACAAGAACCTAATCTTAAGCATAACATGTGTGTTGAAATTTTGGGGACCCTCCTCCGCCAAAGGGTGACCCTGTATTTGAATTAGTGAAACTCCATGATACTTTTTAAAATATGTTTATCTGGATGAAAAGAACATATATCCTGTTATTATCAATGCTAACCTTTCAGTGCATGAAGGAAAGAGATTACTGGAAACTCTAAGGAAACATCATGCTGCAATTGGATATACTCTGGATGATCTTAAGGCATTAGCCTGTCCATGGTCAACACAAAATCCACATGGAACCTGATGCCAAACCTACTGTCGATCATCAACATCATTTAAACCGAAAGATGAAGGATGTTGTAAGAACTGAAATATTAAAGCTCCTCGAAGCAAGTATAATTTATCCTATTGCTGATAGTAGATGGGTAAGTCTTGTTCATTTTGTTCCAAAGAAAGGAGGCATTACCATTGTTCCTAATGATAAAAATGAACTTATTCCACAAATAGTTGTAACTGGATATAGGATGGCAATTGAGTTTAGAAAATGAAATAAAGATACTAGAAAAGATCATTATCCACTAACTTTTATTGATCAAATGTTAGAAAGATTGTCTAAGGATACATATTTTTGTTTCCTTGAAGGATATTCTGGGTTTCCTAAAATACCGGATTCGCGTGAAAATCAAGAGAAAACTACTTTTACTTGTCCTTTTGGAACTGATGCTTATAGATGTATGCCATTTCATTTATGCAATGCATCTGCTACCTTTCAAAGATGTATTACTGCTATATTTTATGATTTTTGTGAGAAAGTTGTTGAATTTTTATGGATAATTTCTCCATCTATGGAACTTATTTTGATGATTTATTGAGCAATCCTGGCAAGGTTTTGCAAAGATGTGTGGAAACTAGTCTCGTCCTAAACAGGGAGAAGTGACACTTCATGGTGAACCAAACTATTGTCCTCGCTACAGGTGGGCGTTCGGTATAAACCCAAAAAATGGTTTCACCATCCATTTTTCTCTCAAATTTGGTTAGGACAATCGATAACCGAAAATGGTACCTAAAAATAACTAGCCAAAAATTTAGTTTACCAATTATTTGGTGTAGTTTTCGGTTTTATAATGAAGGACCATGTTTGAAGTATGTATGCCTGAATTACAGCAGCGGTACCCTATTGTATAGGCAAAAGTATTTGGTTCATATCCTATATCGACCGAGGTGGGATTAAAGGAATTGGTTAGTTGTATGTTCGCACTACAAGACACACCCGTGACCAAAAAACCCACGTGAGCTAGGCCTTGCATATTCTTTCGTCACGTGCTAAAGTAGGCCATGAGGAGGCGCTCGGAAAATAAAAGAGCAGGACGCGAGACGCACACAACGCGTTGGTTGTTGGTTGGAGCGATCGTGGCCTCGTGGGGAGCTCTAAAAAAGAATGATCATAGGTGTGACTCCCGGGAGACAGCCGATGTGGCTGCTTTTTCGGTGTTTGATTGTTCTCCGGTTAACCGAGATGAAAACCAAACCAACCGAATTTCATTCGGTTTGTAAAAACCAATTTTATCTATGATAGTAGGAAAAACCAAAAATTCGGTTTACTCGGTTTTGGCATCGATTCGGTTTTTGGTTCATTCGTTTTATGCCCATCCATAGTCCTCGCCCATATGATTTCTGAGAGAGGCATAGAAGTAGATAAACCTAAAGTTGATGATGTTGAGAAAATGCCATGTCCTAAATGTATTAAAGGTATACAAAGTTTTCTTGGTCATGCTAGTTTTTTTAGAAGGTTCTTTAAGGACTCTGCAAGAATTTCTGGGCCTCTTACCATTTTATTGCAAAAGGATGATACATTTGTTTTTGATGATGATTGCGCAGAAGCCTTTGAAATATTTAGAAAGCATTGATCGCTGCTCCAATTGTCCAACCACCTAATTGGAATTTACCTTTTGAAGTTATATTTGATGCTAGTGATTATGTTGTAGGTGTTGGTCTTGGTGAAAGAGTTGATAAGAAGTTAAATGATATTCTTTATGCTAGTAAGACCTTCGACAGTGCTCAGAAAAATTATGCTACTACTGAGAAAGAATTTTTAGTATTTGTGTTTACATGTGATAAATTCCGACATTATATTGCTCATTCCAAAGTTACTATTCAGATTTGCATATTGTTGATAAAAAAGAAGTTGAAAATCTAGTAGCAGATAATTTTTCTATAATGGAAAACATTCTTGATGAACCAGTACCTCTTAATGATAGTTTTCCTGATGAGCAATTAGTTGTGATTAACACTCCTTCGTCCTGTGATAACCCTTGGTATGCTAATTATATTGTTGCTAAATATATAACTCCTAGTTTTACCTACCAAAAAAAGAAAAAAATTCTTCTTTGATTTAAGATATTACTTTTGGGTTGACCCACATCTTTATATACTTGAGCTTGAGGAGGAATGAATTTTGCGGAAGTTCCACTCTGGTGCATACAAAGGACACCATGCAGGTGACAACATTGCACACAAGGTATTGCAATCTGGCTTTTGTTGGCCTACTCTTTATCTTGTGATGAAAGTCAAAGAATTGGTAATATTGGTAGAAGACAAGAAATGCCTATGAATTACTCACTTGTTATTGAAACATTTGATGTTCGGGGTTTTGATTATATGGGACTTTTTCCTTCCTCACAAGAATACACTCATATTTTAGTAGGTGTTGATTATGTCACTAAGTGGGTAGAACCTATTACAACTAAAAGTGATAATCATACTACCTCCATTAAAATTCTTAAATATATTATCTTTTCGAGGTTTGGAGTCCTTAGATATTTACGACTGGTGGTGTGTCGTGACCCGGTCCCATGATAGGGCCCCGAATCTCTGCGCTTACTGTGTCAGTCCCTTGATCAGTAGCTGACACGCATAATCGACGATGAAATACCAAGAATACATCACATGTCATAGTATTTAAATCGAAGATCTGGTGCAATACAATACACACCTACTTAGCTCATGGCTAGTTTACAAGAAAATCATGTAGCAAAGTAGTTATCTAGTCTTGTGGTGTCCATCGACTCATAGGGAGTAGTTGAGATAGCGTTGTAACCCTACTTTGTAACCTTACCTTTGATAAAGTAACCTGCAACATGATACGTTGCAGCCACAAGGGTTAATACATAGAATGTATTAGCAAGCTTTACCAGGATTTGGCTTGTGGAACATGAACCTGCAAAGTGGTCCGGCTGGTTTTTCTTTGGGCTAAAATAGTTTTGCTATCTTTATAAGGTGGTCTAATCTAGCAGCAGCAAGACACTTTCTATACGCCCCGGTCGTAGTCAAGGTCACTCCAGAAAACCCTGGTCGCAACCCAAGCAGTTTGAGCACGTGGATTCCCGATACGCCACGGTCATCCACAGACCCTGGAAACCCCAGACCTCTGAGATCCGCTCCGATACTCTCCATTGTTTCAACCCATTGGTTTTAGATGGAATAGGTGAGTGAGATCAATCTGACAATTCTTGGATGAGTCGCTCAAAGTTGTCCATAACTGGGAACATGACTAATCATGATCAACTTATTTACACTTTGCAGATGTTTGTGTACTTCACCTGTGATTCGCGATCACATGCTTCTCCTATTAAACTTCATATGTGAAGGTGCTAGGTAGATCAAGACAAGACATTTGTGAATTAGTCGCCCTCTCCGAAAAGACAAAGCAAGTGCAACCTACATGCAAGAACTAAATCTGCTAGCCTGCTGTAGGAGGGTTCCCACAAGTTACTCGGTCCCGACAGAGCCCATATTGCCTCACGGTCACACATGGAAGCTACTCAACTTTTGAACTCGTACAATCTCTGGCTACTTGGTGGCAATCCCCACCAATGACTACACTCTGATGACCCAATCAAAGCCAGTCCACCCAGATCGATTCATTGATCAGGTGGTAATAGTTAAGTATTCAACCATGTGGTTGTATGGGGGAATTAATAATGGTGTTTCCCAATCCATGTTATAGTTGTTAAGCGACTACTCATGTGTTACAAGGTCACGGTATAATGGACCTATTCTTACTACTGGGCTTTGTCAAGCATAAAGCAAAAAATCCTATATGGATTCCTAGTTCAAAAATAATTGCAATGCATAAAAATAGGTTATGCTCAAATGTTCCACTTGCCTGTATTGACGATTCTTCACCTTCACAGCCCTTGATCAACACACTTCGCTCTCCGTAACAATCTATCGTAAGTAAAGATCATTCATGAACAACCATCCAAACGATCAAGGAATGGTCCGTGATGTGCATTATGTTAGTGTCATTGTGTTGTGTGATCAAGTTTCAAGGCTTAACTCATCAAAGTTTGGACAACAACGTAGTGGTTGTCTTTGTTTGGAATACATGTGACGTAAGGGCTCACATGCAAGTTTTAATTGTGGTACATCACATAAGGAGTATGTGATGTCAAAGGTGATTGTCTGATCCAGTCAGTGGATCATGGTAACAGAGTCATGGTCTATGAATCTTAGGTATCCAAGTTCATGTTCAAGTTTGAATGATAATTCAAACTTGTTTACCTTTCATGATATTGAATCCACTACGGTCTGAAAATTATAAATTGGTCTGGCTTTCGCTTCTAATTGGTTTTGAACTAGGCTTCATCCTACTTGAATTCCTATTTTAATTTTATCCTAATTGGATTATGTTTAAACTATAATTTAAATTATTTAAAATTTAAACCTAAGTGTTTTCAGAGAAAGTATATTTAATTTGATTCAGATTGCAAAAAGAATCAATTACTTTAGATTTACCAATTGCAAGTTATGGCCTATTCAAATTTTAATTCATTATGTTTGAATTTGAATTTTAAATTATTCAAACATGAAATGTTTTTGGATAGGGTGGAAGTAGATTTCATAAGGTTCATTTTGCAAAAAGAATCACCTAATTTGGACTTGTAATAATTATTTATGAGCATTTTAAACTCGGTGTATTTTCTACAAAATTCCAATTGAACTGTTTTTTCTCTGTTTCCTACCGATCGGACAGGGGCTACGTGGCAGCTTCCTATTAGCTGAGGGGGTGTGCATGCTGGGTGTTACGGGCGTTCGATCGAACGTTTAGGGAAAATGTTTCATCAGTTAAGTGACTTAACGAGGGACGTCGGATCCGAATCCAATGGTTGAAATTAGATCGGCTCACCTCGGGTTTTTAGGTCACCGGAGACACTCGTCAGTGTTTCGACTGAGATGTCAAGCACAGCGACGCGTAGCTGGTACGTGGGGGAATCTGGAGCTCTAGGGGGCCTGGCCTGCACCGAAGACGTGTGTGGATGCGGGGAGTCACGATGAGGTCGATGGCGGGCTCAACTGGCCTCGAGTGGGGCGAGGCTACCAGAGACGTGGTTGCGCCAACAAGCTTTAGACACGGTCGCCGCCCACAGTTCTATGCACTCCTGGACAAACAAAAGGGCCAGGGTGACGCTCTCATGCAAGGCAAACACGAAGGACATGCTGGAAGCGTCCAGGGTGTACTCACCTCGCCGAAATAGATGGCGAGGCGGCGGAGGGCTTCAAATCTGGTGGGCAAGCGCTTCCAGGTGTCTTCCAGCTCCGGGAAAGATGTCCACCGGGTTCGCTAGTGAACATCAAGCGCGGTGGTAGATTCTACGGGGCTCGAAAATGGCTGCGCTGCCCGAATTTCACCGGAGCGGCACTAGGTCAGCGACGGGGATCGGGGTCCACGATGAGGCGTCCTGGCGGCGAGGGGCTTCGCGGGTTTGGGAAAAATGGCGAGAAGGTGCAGGGGATTTAAAGGGCAAGGTTCGCAGCGTCGGGTGTGGCCGTGAGCATGCAACCGTGGGCGTGGCTCGCCCGCGGTCGTGGGTGCGGAATGTTAGGGATCACTCGACACGTGGGGCCTGCCTGTCTGTGTCTGAGGGAGGAGAGAGAGCGTGGGACCTGAGCTGGCGCGCGTGCTAGGCCGGCTGGCCTTGCTGAGCCGTGGGGAGGCTTTTTTCTGTTTCTGTTGTCCTCTTTTCTTTCCTATCTTCTTTCTAAATTCAATCCTGTTTTGAACTTGAAAATTCTTTCAACAGAAGATAGTTTCTAAATTCCAAAAGGGATATTTAGAAATGTTTTAACATTTCTATTGGGCAAATGTAGGCATATAAATTTTGCACTTATATTTCCTTTTTTGAATTTAAATTTGGTTTCAAGCCAAAATTGTTTCAAATTCATTTTAGAAAATGGTAGGGGGTCTAGATCATTGATTGGACTTGTGCACTTTCATTTCCTGTCAAAATAAATTACATAGCCATGCTTGATAATTCCCTGTTTATTTAAAAATGATTTTCAAACAAATCAAATTAATTTCTTTTAGGGAATTTCTTTATTTGGCTTGAATAATCTTGCGACTTATTTGGGTGATCTTGCCCAACAATATCTTAAATGGTTTTGGGGTTCCACCTATTTGCTAGTTTCGTCTCCACTAGTTTCATTGGGTTCTAACCCTTTCGATCAAACAATCAAGCAAATTCAACTAGCAAGCAATCAAACAAAGGTTTTGTTTTGATAAATTCAATCCCTGTGAAATTTTCAACATACCAGATTTGGGAAAAATCAAGAATGTGGCAGACTGTCGAGGTACGACAATCTATGGGACCAGCAAGGCCCCTTCGTAGTTTTGCTAAGGGAATCGACGTGCACAAAGAGAGGAAACAACAGTCAATGCATCAGATTTACCCAGGTTCGGGCCACCGTGAGGTGTAAAACCCTACTCCTACTTTGGTGGTTTATGGGTGTTTGTCCAAGTTATAGAGAGCGTGGCTTGCTAGCAAGAATGCACGGGAGGCAAACACCTAACACTAAAAATACTATGTGGGTAGTGGCTACAGTGCCAAATACCTAACCCTGATGACTTAGGACAAATGCATTAAATTCTCCATGAGATGTCACACCGGCGCCATCTTCTGGCAAGGATGGCCTCTCCTTCTATGTCGTCCACCCAGCTACCTCCTATTCCTTCGCCTCGCCATCAGGACAGGTGTCAATAAAGGTGGATTAATCCTCCAGAGCTTCCACGTGCCCCAACAGGCTCTAACTAACTACCTGCCCGCTTGACACCTCCTCGAGAAGTGATAATCAGCCTGATGAGGTGGAGTGGTGGCTTGGTAGTGGGAGCCTGCTGGCACGGAGCTTGCCAGGCGTTCTCTTGCAGGCAAGGTGGCCTGCCAGCAGCTTGGCCTTTAGTTGGTTGTGTCTTGAGCGCAGTCGTCCTCCGGCAAGGCTTGCCGGTCAAGAGGCCGATGTCATCTGTGCACAAGTCAGGGTTCTAAAGAACCCGTTCCTTAGTACACCGACAGGAACCCCCAGGCCTGGGCCACACTTGCGTCCGTGATGTTGTTGGGCTAGGCCCAAAACAGTGCACAGACACAAGTGGCAGAGAGTTACTGCGTGTAATGATGCCTTTTACCGTCTTCCAACTACGCGCATTAAATGCGAGGCGTGGGAGAGGTGGAGCGAAATGGCTCTTGGGTTGTGCGCCTAAAAAGGCGTGACCACGTCAGGCGGAGAGAGCCAGCCTCTGCGCCTTCCACCTTATAAAAGGGGCGTTTGCTGAGGCATTGCTCATCTTAGCACAGTTATTCCCCATCTCGCCGCCACTGTCATCTTCAACCTTGTGCAAAGTAGAGCATTTATGCCGCTTCGCCATCCTTGTGTGCTTCCTCCATCCAACTATCAGACTCGCCATGGCACCAAAGAAGCCCAAGTAGGCCGCCGCTCCAGCAAAAGAGAAGAAGGCCAAGAACACTCCCCACCATGAGGCGAAGGCGAGGAAGGAAGCAATCGCGGCGGCGCGGAGGTCCTACTTCATCTTCTTTCCATCCGTGCTGACTAGCATCAGCCTCGTCACACGGTACGCGTACATGTTGGTGAAGGAGACCACGGCGCACCCCATGCCGGTGGTGTTCCTCGGCAACACCAAGCCTTACTCGGAGAAGTACCCATTCTTCATAGCATACTTCTACTGCGGGTTGGTCCCCCCTTTCACTGCCTTCTTCACCGAGCTGATCCTAACGTACGTCTTTAGGCTCTTAGACTATACTCCAAACGCCATCACCATGTTGTCGGTCTTTGCACACATGTGCGGAAATTTTGTCGGCGTAGTGCCAAATGTGGCCTTGTTCTGGCACTATTTCTACCCACGCATAGAAGGAGATGCCCTCTCCGGCAGCGTCACATGGATCCCTAGGGCTGGCCACAAGGAGGTGTACCCTGCCAGCAACCTACATCTGAAGTGGAGCGAGTGGCATGGGGAATGGTGCTACATCAAGGAGAAGGAGTTCCTAGACTTCTCCAAGCCCCGGAAAAAGATACTGGCTCGCGAAAAGGACTGGACCTACCTTGACGCCCGTGACGACATGCTCACCATTGCCGTCAACGGGATCATCCGCTTGACGGCTGCCGGCCTCACCATATAGATGGTGGGCTCAGACTTCGTCCGTCGCCGCATCGCTCCTCTACAAGAGCGGCAACACTTTGCTTGGGAGTTCGTCAACACGGCGGACGTCATGCGGCTGCACACTGGATTGGGCTCCAACCTGACGGTGATGCAGCACGCCTGCCTTTGCCACCAACTCTTCTGAGTAGACGGCAAGTTCAAGCTGTCGGCAACCATCATCCCCCTCTCCAAGAACTCCGCCAAGGCTTCCATCTTGGCGATGATGCCGGCTTGCAACACACACGGGGTCGATCCCTTGTGGTAGGTGCCGGCACTAGAGGTGGTGCTAGAGTGGTTGGACAACGTGACAGAGAAGGCCATTCGGGACGAGGGCCAACTCACCCACGGGACCACCGATGGGAAAGTCGAGTGGGTCGGCAAGAGGTCCGAGAAGGCAGGCTTGATGGCAGGAGGCAGCGGCTCTGGTTTTGCCACAACCGACGATGAAGGAGGCGCCAGTGGCGAGGAAGAGGAAGAGAACGAGGACGAGGCGGCGGCAACTAACTTGCCAGAGGATCCTGTCGAGGGCGGTGAGGACGAAGCCATCAAGGAGTAGGAGGTTGAGGAGCCCCTAGCTCCTGTTGCTCCAGGGAAGAGATCTTGCGCCCTCCGAAAAGCTACCACTGGGGAGCTGGTCCGTCAGCCGCTGTCGGGCGATGAAGAAGAGGAGGAGGAGGATCCTTCTGCCGATGTAGACCGCCCGTGGAGGATGCGGCGCACCATTTCGAAGCGTTTGACAGCGGCTTCTGCCATAGCGGCAGGGTCTTCCCGCCTCGCTGCATCTCCGGCAGACGTGCGCGCCAATGCTCCTACTCTGCCGCTGGCTCCTGCTGCAGGCCAAAAGGTCATTTTGGACCTGTCGGTCCTGGGTAGCTCGGAGGACGGGGAGGCTTATGTGCCCGCGCCTATCAATTAATCTTGAATCCTTGACAGGCTTATATTTCTTAACATTGCTATCGGTGTCTTGCAGGGACCATGAGAATCTGGTGCAACGGGTGGACAAGAAGGCCAACCTACGCCCGCAACGGAGGGGACGACAAGCTCCGTGCCGAAGGTGGACGTCGTCGTCGAGAGCCCCCAACGCAGACCCCAGCAGGAAAGTACCTTCCAGTACCCGCTGGCAAGTGCCGCTACACATGATGCCCCTTCTTTGGTTCCCTAGCAGATGGGGGTGGAGCGCTAGGAGGAGAAGCACCCAGAGGTGGACCTCCCGGAGATGACTCAGACGTGTTCTACCCCGGAGAGGGGTTCTCCGGCAAGGACCTCTGCCGATGAGCTTGCCCGCACTAAAGACGTGCCGACAGACGATGTTGCCGGCAGCCATTAGACGGCACTAATGTTGCGGGAGAAGGGGATGCCCCTTCTCAACAAGTACTCACAAGCGAGTCCTTTGCCGTTGAGAATTGTCCTTTTCTTGGAAAAAATATTCTGTCAAGTTTTCAATTTGTCTTCTTGAACTTCATGTGAACTTGATTTCCTTCTTCCTCCAAATTTGTAGATCTGCCCCCAACTGAGATATGGACGTGGACATCAACATCAAAAGATCGCCAAGGAGGCGGCCGCTGAGGCCAGCCAGATCATGGCTGATTGGGAAAGCGCCAGGAGAGCCACAAAAAATGTCGGTAAGGAGGCTGCTGAAGAGGTTGTTCTGGAGGCGGCCATGGATACTGAGGACACCTCTATATTAGGAGCGCCCAGCAAGGGCATGCTCATCGAGCCGGAGGCAACCTGTGTGGCTGCCGTTGGTCCATCAACATACGAGGCGCCTCCACCCAATAGGTACCTCAAGGTCGGCGATCTGCAGTTCGTTTGCACTCCTGACAAGGCGATCCCCGAGGCCTTCACTGAGGGGGAAGATCTTGACGGTGTTGTTTCTATGGCCGGAGGCGCGGTCGCTATTGACCCGTTTGGTAGCAGCGACGAGGCCAAAGAGCACACCATCCTCCTCTCCATCAGTAAAAACTGTAGGCAGCTCCAAAGTCACTACAGTAGCCGTTCAGAGAAGCAAGACCGTCGGGAAGCTGTTCTTGCTAAAGCAGAGGCTAGCTTCCAAAGGTGCCTTGGCGAGATGTAGACCTGGTATGTTTAGTGCCGTCAAGACCTCACCGTACGCCAAGCCTAGCTCATCCAAGCTATGCAAGAATTCATCCAGGAGAAGGCTGAAGTGGAGGTAGCGCAGGAAGAACTCACCCAACGAATTGCTATCGCTGATGTAGAACTTATCAAGTGCAAGGCCAAGCTGGATTCCCATTAAGAGGACCTTGCCGCTCGGGAAGCTGCGCTTGATGCCAAGCTTGAAACCCACTTTGCGCGGCAGATCCAGGAGTTCGAGCAAAAGCACAAGGATGCCATCAAAAGCCCAAGCCGTGGAGCGCGCTGGAAAACTCTAGGAGGCCGTCAAGGGTGCTAAAGTTGCTGAGGACGCCAAGGTCGAGCTAGAGGGCAAGGTGCGACAGCTGGAGTTGGACCTTGCCGCCTCCGGCAAGGAAGTCTTGGAACTGAAGGAGAGCGCGTAGAAGGCAGCTCATACCCTTGGGGAGCTGCAGACGACGATCTTTGACAAGACCAAGGAGCTTTCTTCTACCACCGACTCCATTACCTATCTGAAGTTGAAGCTGAGCACCTTGGAGGAGCCTCTTGAGGGCGCCAGGTACAAGGAGAGGGCCTTACTCGAGGAGCTTCGAAAGGAGAAGGAACTGCTTGCCTCCCCCGCCCACTCCTCAAACGAATTGAAGAAAAACTTGGAGTTGCGGACAGATCAACTTGTAAACATCACCGACGGGCTCTCCACCTAGTTGGCTGCCATGGGCTTAGAGAATTGGAGGTCCCCAGAGATGGCAGGGAGGTAGAGAGCATCAGGCTGTCCATCTTCTTCAAGGGGCTTATCGGAGCGCTGGAGAAGTACGAGGAGGAACGGGATGACAACTCCATCAAGGAATCTCGCGAGCTCTGTCGCGACGTAATCCATAAGGTGCTGGTGAAGGTCGTCTTTCGCAACCATGGAATTGACTTGTCCAAGGACTTCAACAAGCTACCAAAGGATGCTAACATCAGCGTCGCCGAAGCTCTTGTCGCCCTATCTCCGAGAGGGTTGGCTGTGTCAACTTAAAGAAATTAATCATTCCCGCTTCATCCTTGCCCCAATGTCGTGCATGTATCATAGAGAAACATCTTGAATTAGCACTTCACTTTTGCTTTTGGATGCAATATATTCTATTTGTTTGAATAAATGGTAGACTTTCTTTATACTTGATTATGTACTTGTATGTTTTTGAACCCTACGCTTGCTGGAAACACTTGCCAGTGCGCACATTCTTTCTGCGAGCGCTTTAGGAACAGGTCCTTAGGAGCCTGCTGGAAATTTCACTACCGGCAAGATCACGTTGTCGTCCTCAGTGCAGCTACCTTGGTTGCTGAGCGGACTCGAAACAACCTAGGAGCGTAACAAATTCTGACAAGGTTCCTTCGCATGCAGGTTTTCTCATATGAATGCCAAAATCGTTCAAGGAAAGTAGCTTCTATAACAAAGAATTTGAAGTTTTTCAACTTAACTTTTCTTTGTTGTACTTTTTGTCGCGAAATGATTAACTTGAACGAACGTTTGGGTATCCACACCATCCCCCCCCCCCCCCCCGGGAAAACTTGCACGCGAGGGCTCCTTCTGTCCTTTGAGAAAAATAAACAAGAGAAAAGAAGAGGCTAGGAACCTCGGCGGTTCATCAACCAGTTCACACAAGTTAAAATGAACGCAACATTTCATACAACATACATAATTTAAATATGTACTTTGACAAAAAGTTGTAGAAGACTTAGCTTTATTGATTATGCACAGGGTCTTCACCTGGCTTTTTACAAAGGTTTACATGCATTGCCAGCAGACTCATATAAAAGGGGCTTGCCGGAGGTCCGGCAAGCGCGCCTTACAGATAGAACATGCGAAGATTTTCGATATTCCATGAATTTTTATACCGGAGTGCCATATTCGGTCTCTAGGTGGACTATGCCAGGCCTAGTGACTCGTACCACCCGCTAAGGGCCTTCCCACTTTGGCATCAACTTGTTGCTTCCCTTGGTGGACTGTATCCGTTGAAGGACAAGGTCGCCTTCCCGAACACTCCTGGCATGAACCTTACGGCTATGGTATTAGCACAAGGCTTGCTGGTAGCGTGTGGCATGCACGACAGCCCGGAGACGGTCTTCCTCAAGGAGCATTGCATCATCTTGCTGCAACTGCTCTTTCTTAGCTTTGTCGAAAGCTTGCACTCGAGGTGATCCATAGGTGAGTTCTGTGGGGAGCACCGCTTCTGTGCCATATACTAGGGAGAAGGGTGTCTCGTCGTTAGCTCAATTTGGTGTCATCCTGAGTGACCAAAGAACTGTCGGCCGCTCATCAATCCAGCGCCTCCGGCACTTGTGCAGCTTATGAAATGTCCTTGTCTTGAGCCCACGCAACACTTCAACATTTGCTCTCTGCACTTGAGCGTTGCTTCTTGGGTGAGCAACAGAGGCAAAGCAGATCTTGCTTCCAAGGGTCTCGCAGTACTGCATGAAGGTGCAACTTTTGAATTGTGTACCATTGTCGGTGATGATCTTGTTGGGCACACCCAAACGGCAAACTATCCCCTTGAAGAACTTGACGACTGACTGTGCTGTCACGTTCCTCACTGGCTCAACCTCTGGCCACTTCGTGAACTTGTCAATTGTGGCGTACAAGAACTCGAAGCCCCCGGTAGCATGGGGTAAAGGGAAGACAATGTCGATCCCCCAGACCGAGAAGGGCCAGGAAAGAGGTATTGCTTGAAGGGCTTGAGCTGGTTGATGTATTTGCTTGGTGTGGAACATGCTTCACATCTTGTTACCATAGCCACCGCATCTTGAAGGCCTGTCGGACAGTAGAAACCTTGCCGGAATGCCTTGCCGACAAGAGCACGGGACCCGATATGGGAACCACACACCCCTTCATGTATTTCCGTCAACACCTTCTGTCCATCTTCCCAGCAAATAAACTTCAATTTCACCCCATTCGATCGCTTTCTGTGCAATATGTTGTCTACAAATCAGTACATAGCCGACTGTCGGGCTACTCGCTCGGTTTCTTCTTGCTCTTCGGGAAGTTCTCCTGCTTGAAGGTACTGGACTATCTGTTGTGCCCATGCCGAAGCTTACGGCTCGATGACAAGGACTAAAGGCATTTCCTCCGCCGTTGGAGCGCTTGCTTCAACGACAAGAGCCTCAGGCCCTGCCGGAGCTAGATGCTCACTGAAGGGCGTTGCATCGCTTTCGCCAACTTTCTTGCTGGCGGCTTCTGGGAGCTCTACCGGAAAGTACTCAGTAGAGTCAACTTTTCTGTTCTTTGATTGTCGCAATGATGGTGTAATAGAAGGTTCATTCAGATGGAGCACGAAAGTCCCTGGTTCCACAAGTACATTCTGGGCGGCATGCTTGGACAAGTCATCGGCAATGTTGTTCTCTACACGAGGGACATGCTCTGTTTGCAGACCATCAAAGTGCTCTTCCAACTTCCTCACTTCATCCACATATGCTTCAATCAAAGGGCTATGGTAATCCTTGTTGACTTGCCGCACAACTAACTGCGAGTCGCCTCAGATGATCGGCTTCCTAATGCCAAGATCAACTGTAATGCGCAGGCCGGCAAGCGATCCTTCATACTTAACAATGTTGTTGGTGGCTTCTCCCATGGGAAGTGCATCTCAGTTACGTACTTGAGGTGCTCTTCGGTGGGTGCGACAAGAAGCACTTTGGCACCGGCGCCTTGCAGCGAAAAAGCCCCATCAAAGTACATAACCCACACCAAGCTTGTTTCCTTGATAGGGAGAGAGGTCCCTTGAATTTCTTCATCTTGTGTTGATGTCCATTCAGCAATGAACTCTACCAAGGTCCTACTTTGAATAGTTGATGTGCTTTCAAAACTCAAATCAAAACTGGCCAGCTCCAATGCCCACTCTACTATCCTGTCGGTGGCTTCTGGATTTCTCAAGATGCGCTGCCAAGGAAAGCAAGTGATGGCAGTAATGTGATGTGCTTGGAAGTAGTGGCACGGCTTCCGGGAGGCCATGAGGAGGCCAAAAAACAACCTTTGCACACCAGAATATCTTGATCTAGCCCCTTGCAGAAGAGAGCTGACAACATAAACTAGGTGCTTGATACTTGTAAACTGCGTTGGGATTTTCCCCAAAGAGGAGGGGATGATGCAACACGGTAGAGGTAAGTATTTCCCACAGTGAGAACCAAGGTTATCGAACCAATAGGATAACCACGCAAACTCCCGTCTTCAGCGCCTATGCACAAAAGAGCAAACACTTGCAGCCAACGCGGGCAAGAGGGTTGTCAATCCCCTTGAACTCGTTACTTGCAAGCGATAAGTAGTGATACATAAATAATTTGATAAATATAAATTGTGAATAAAAAGAAAGTAAATAATGGTAGCAATATTTTAGGAGTTTTTGTAATTATGTTTGTGAGGAGACCCGGGGGCCATAGTGTTCGCAAGAGGCTTCTCTCTCGTAGAAGGCATATGGTGGTTAAACAAATTACGGTTGGGCAATTGATAGAAAAACGCATAGTTATGCAATATTTATTCACGGCAATGATCATGTATATAGGCATCACGTCCATAAACAAGTAGACCGACTCCTGCCTGCATCTACTACTATTACTCCACCCATCGACCGCTGTCCATCATGCATCTAGAGTATTAAGAAAAAATGGAGTATTGGAGGATGATGACATGATATAGCCAAAGTAAATCCAATTAATATGAATGAACCCCATCATTTTACCCTTAGTGGCAGCAATACAATACATGTCATGTCCCTTTCTGTCACTGGGATTGAGCACCGCAAGATTAAACCCACTACAACGCACCACTCCCACTTGAAGATAAATCAATCTAGTTGGCCAAACCAAATCGATAGATCGGAGAGCATTACGAAGCTATAACAATCATGCATATAAAATACCAGCAATGATTCAATATATTTTCATGAATAATATGAGCATGAAACCACAATTCATCGGATCCCAACAAACACACAACAAAGATTGATTACATAAGATAGATCACTGCAGGAATCGTGGTGATCTTCACAATGAAGAACATAGAGAGAGATTTCCATCTAGGTACAAACTACTGACCCGTAGGTCTGCGGTGAACTACTCACACATCACCATGGGCGTAGCAAGGTTGATGTAGAGGCCCTCCATGATTGATCACCCCTCCGACAGGGCACCGAAACAGGGCTCCAGATAGGCACACGGTGGAACGGAGACTTGCGGCGGCGGAAAAAGTGTTTCGGGAGGCTCTCTAGGGTTTTTGGAATATATGTGAATTTATAGGCCAAAGATTAGGGCCTGGAGAGCAGGAAGGTAGCCCCAAGCCATCAAGGCACCCTCCTGGGCGCGCTCTGTTGGCCTGGGGGCACCTCGTGTGCCCTCCGGTCTTCCTCCGAAGCTTCCAGGTCTTATTTTGGTCCAGAAAAAATCATCGAAAAGTTTTAGGGTATTTGGACTTTGTTTGGTACAGTATTCCTGAAAATCCAAAAACATGGAGAAAACAATAACTCGCACTTGGCACTGGGTTAATAAGTTAGTGCTCAAATAATATAAAATAACAAGTAAATGCTTAAAAAGTATCCTAGAATGGTAATATAATAGGATGGAACAATCAAAAATTGTAGATTCGTTGGAGACGTATCAGTGCTGCACCACCTTCTTATTCTACACAACTTGTTGGTTTGCTTCTTGTGATGTACTTGTGTTGTCGGCACCTTGGCTTGCCGGAGATGAATCAGGCTTGCCGGCTGCCGGCTCTGAGGTTGTTGCCTCTTCGTCAGCTACCCTCTCCGCCACTAGTGCGGCACTAACCACTGAATTCGTTGCCGCCAAATACAGCAGCAACGTCTCTTGCTGTTAGGCGCAACTAATACTAGCATTGAGGATAGGTACTTCTTCAAGTCCTGCAGTGCTGCCTCCACTACCGAAGTCCATTTCATTGGACCTGCCTTTTAAAGATTTTGAAAAACGGCACGGCGCATTCAGCACACTTAGAAATAAACCTGCTTAGAGCAGCAACACAACCCGCCAAGCGGCGCACATCCTTGACGTGCTTCGATGCTTCCAACTGCTCAATAGCTTTGATCTGGTAAGGATTGGCTTCAATTCCACGTTTAGAAACAAAGAAACCGAGAAGCTTGCCGAATGGAACGCCAAACACACACTTCTCGGGGTTGAGCTTCAATTTGATTTTGCATAAGTTTGCAAATGTCTCTTCTAGATCTTGAATTAGTGTTGCTTTGTCCTTGGTGTTGACCACTATATCATCGTAATAGGCTTCCACATTCCTGTGCAGCTGGAGCTCAAAACCAATCTAGATAGCTCTTGCAAATGTTGAACCAACACTTCTTAATCCGAAAGGCATACGCTTAAAGCAGTATGTGCCACATGGAGTAATAAAGGTGGTTTTGTCTTCATCTTCCTTAGCCATAAAAATCTGTTGGTAACCAGACTAGGCATCAAGAAAGGAGAGGAGGTCGCAGCTGGTGATAGAGTCCACTATCTGATCAATGTGTGGCAAGGGAAAGGGGTCTTTTGGACAAGCTTTATTAAAATCAGTAAAGTCGATACAAAACCTCCACTTTCCGTTTGCCTTTTGCACAACAACTAGATTTGCCAACCAAGTTGGGTGGATCACTCCCCTGATTAGGCCTGTCATTCCAATTTCGTGATTTCTTCAGCAATGATCTCTTGCCGCTCCAGAACTTGCTTCCTGACCTTCTGCTTGACGGGGCATGCATGGGGGTAGATGGCAAGGTTGTGCTCAATCACCACCCTGGGAACACCGGGGATGTCAGGTGACTGCCAGGAAAACACATAGACATTTGCCCGCAGGAAGGATATGAGTGTGCTTTCCTATTTGTCATCAAGGGTGGCACTTATGGTGAAAGTGCCACCCTTGCTGTCCTCCCGTGCAGTCACTTGCTTCGTTGCAGGCATGGTGGTCTTGGACTTCTTTCTCTTGGCGACAGAGCTCTCTGGCACGTCCTCAACGGGCATGCTACACTCTGTAGTGAGCTTTCTGGAGTCCTTGCCGGAGGTCTTGCCGTTCTTCTGCCCCCCAGGAGTTTTGTCGGCAGGAGCAAGAATGTTGCCAGTTGATGCTGCCACTGCCTATCGATAGAGCTTATCGGTGTAGACGAATGTGTCTTTCTTGCCAGAGTGGATGGTGATGACGTGCATCGGCCCCGACTCTTCAAGGTATTATAGCCATAATGGGACCCCGCCATGAATTTTGGCAGTGCCGGGCGGCCCAGGATTCCATAGTACGGCAGTGATATCTTGATGACGTCAAAGACAATCTTCTCCCCCCTAAAGTATAGCTCACTGCCGAACGTAATTTTCCCCATCGGTTGGCTTCTTCCTGAGTTGATCCCTTGGAAAGTGCATGTCTGCTTGAGGTCTTCGTCGGGGACTTGGAGCCTCTTGATCATCTCTTGAGAGATCAAGTTAAAGTTGGCCCCACCGTCAACCAGCATTTTTGTCACCTTGAGGTTGCGTATCGTTGGTGAAACCAACAAAGGCAAGCACCTAACTACGGTAGTTCGACCAAAGTGGTCCTCGGGGTAAAAAATGATGGGCGTGAGAGACCACTTGAGTGGCTTCTGCACTTCCATCGCCGGTTCTGTCGCATTGATCTCCCGGGCCCACTGCTTGAGCTACCGGTGAGAGGAGTGCAAAGATGTGCCTCCATAAATGCACATGGCCTCTGTGGCCTTCTGGAACTACTGGCCATCAGATCCTTCTTCATCCTCGTCATCATCATCATCATCTCCTTATTATCATGGCCTCTTGGAGGCTTTCCTTTCTGCTGGTTGGGCTTGCCGCGGCGGCCTTCCCGGCCACTGCGCTTCTTGCCGGACCCACCGGCACTACTCTAGCCCTTCTCCTTGTCGCGCTTCTCATACTCTTGCTTCTGTTTCTCGGCAAACTTCTCAACTTGTCGGCACTTCTAGAGATAGTGGCCCTTGGTGTGGTGGATCTTGCAGTATGGCCCGTAGGGCTTATCTGCCTTGTCGCCCACCGCGGCCTCATGGCCACACGTGCAGACGACAGTGTCCTTGCCGGAACTTTTGACCTTGGCTTTCTTGCTGGCATTGTTATTGCCGGAGCCTTCGACGGCCATCACTGCCTTGCCCTTGCGCTTGCGCTTGCACTTTTGGTTCTTCTTCTTTGGGGTGGCGGCGTCATCATCTTTAGAGTTGACTTTTGCGTCGGCATCTTCCCCAGGAAATCTCATTCCTTCTTCAGCTCATGCACATTTGTGTGCTAGAGCATAAAGCTCGTTGACGGTCTTGACCTTCTGAATGCTCATCCCATCACGCATCCAGCGATTGCGCACGTTCGTGTGGAATGACAGAATTACAGCGGCAGGGTGAACATTAGGGATGTTGTGGTGCACATGGCTGAATCTTTGAATGTATTTGCGGAGGGGCTCTCCCTCGCGCTATGGCAGCACATGCAGGTAGCTGGTCGTACCGAGAATCTTGTGGCCTCTTGTGTAGGCGCCAACAAACTCATGGCACAAGACCGACTAGGAGCAAATAGAGCCCTCCAGCAGATTCATCAGCCAACACCTCACATTGGGATTAACCACCAATGGGAACTAGTTGGCGAGGATCTTCTCGTCGCGTCCCCCGACAGCCTGCACCGTGATGGTATAGACGTTGAGGAACTCTTACGGGTTCAGGTTGTCATCTTACTTGTCAGTTACGTCAGGTTTGACATTCTGGGAGGACGGCAACTAGACTTGCCGCAGCTCACGGGTAAACGCTGGGTAGCCTACCTCGTAAGGCAGGTGATGTCTATTATGCAACTTTATTCTTTTTGACTCTGTTGTGCCTCCAAGCGCAGAGTTTTGTAGGATAGTAGCAATTTTCCCTCAAGTGGATGACCTAAGGTTTATCAATTCCTGGGAGGTGTAGGATGAATATGATCTCTCTCAAACAACTCTGCAATCAAATATAAGAAATCTCTTGTGTCCACAATACACCCAATACAATGGAAAATTGTATAGGTGCGCTAGTTCAGCGAAGAGATGGTGATACAAGTGCAATATGGATAGTAGATATAGGTTTTTGTAATCTGAAAATATAAAAATAGCAAGGTAGCAAGTGGCAAACAACGAGCAAAATGTTGTATAAATGCTTGGAAATAAGGCCTAGGGTTCATACTTTCACTAGTGCAATCTCTCAACAATGCTAGCATAATAGAATCATATGATCATCCATCAACGTGCGAAGAAGAATCACACCATAATTCATATCTAGTAGAGAACATAAGTTGGAATTGTTGTAGGTAGTAGAACCACCTCAAAGTTATTCTTTCCGATCAATCTTGTGAGCTATTCCTATAAGTTTCAGAAACAACCCTAGATTGTTTATTAGAATAACACCATATGATACACATCAATCAACCCTAATGTCATCTAGATACTCAAATGTCACCACAAGTATCCGTGAGTCAATTATATGATATGCATCAAACAATTTCAGATTCATCATATTCAATCCACGCAAAAGAACTTCAAAGAGTTCCCCAAGATTTCTATCGGAGAAAGTAGGACAAGAATGTGTATCAACCCATATGCATAGATTACCCCATTATCACCACGGGAATCCGCAAATTGAGTACCACGACATATATCAAGTGAATCAATAGAACACCCCATTGTCACCACGGGTATCCACATGCAAGACATACATCAAGTGATCTCAAATCCAATATTCAATCCAACATAACAAAATCTCAAAGGAAAGATTCAATTCATCAAATTAAGATAGCAAGGGGAAAACACCATATGATCCAACTATTTTAACAAAGCCAGTGATACTTCAAGATCGTGCCATCTCAAGAACACAAGAGAGAGAGAGAGAGAGATCAAACACATAGCTACTAGTACATACCCTCAACCCCGAGGGTGAACTACTCCCTCCTCATAATGGGCACCACCAGGATGATGAAGATGGCCTTCGGTGATGATTGCCCCCTCCGACAGGGTGGCAGAACAGAGATCCGGATGAGTTTTCTTTGGTAGAAAGGCTTGCTGCAGTGGAACGGAAGTTCTTAGTTTATTTCTGAGCGTTTTGGTATATATAAGGTTTTACATTGTTGGAATCACGCCGGTCGGAGCCATGAGGTGGTCCCAAGCCATCAGGGCATGCCCAAGGGGGTCGGGGCGCCCTGATGGCTTGGGGGCACCTCGTGGCCCCCCTCCTATGGTTCTTCACTCCATTTTCTTATATTATCCAAAAAATATCATCAAAAAGTTTTGGACGATTCTGAGAACTTTTATTTTCTGCATAAAAAACAACACCACGGCAATTCTGGTGAAACAGCGTCAGTCCGGGTTAGTTCTAATTAAATCACATGAAGTGCATCAAAACCATATAAAAGTATTGTAAACATGGGTTAGTCCGGGTTAGCATCCCCATTCTTAATTCCTACTCGTCCTCGAGCAGGTAAATGATAAAAGAAATAATTTATGAAGTGTGAATGTTAGCATAGTATATAAGTTTGATCAATGATAATTTCAATCACTTCTCTAGCATCATAACGAGTAGCTTTTTCTCGTGAAACTCATTATGATAGAGTAGCAATCAATTCACATGTCATGGTTCAAACAATGCATTCTCTTGAAACTTAACAACCTATGTTCTTAGTCACCAAACAATTTCAATGTATTTTATTTTCAACAAAGTCTAAGTAAGAGCTCCACATACTCAATTATCATATAGTCTTCTACGATGGCTAGTACTCAAAGCATATTTTTAGAACAAACAACATCCATCGAACACATAGAAAGATGGGGTCTTAATGTTTCGCCTCCCAGCGCACTTATCATAAAGATAATTGTCAACAATAATGAATCATGATCAAATATGTTTTACTAGATATATGTGTTTGGATCTTTCCCCACCACATGATGCTTGCCAACTAATAGATTGAGGTTGGAATAAGAAGTTGACTCAACATGAAAAGTAAATAACAAGAAAGTAAATAACATAAAAGTAAATAGAATGTCCCTTCAAAGAGGGAGGCAGGGATCTGCAGTGATGCCAGAGCTCATTGCTTAAAACAGAGATGAATATATTTTGGGTGGTGTGCCTTTTCTATCAACGCTACAACAAGGGATTTCGATATCTTCCATGCTAAACACATTAATGGTGGGTCCCAACCGGAATTGAAATTTTACTCCCCCTCCACGATTCAAACACATTCCATGGCTGACCGAATCCACGGGTGCCCTCCAAACAATCAACTTTCTAGGGGGAGTTTTTGTTTATTTTAATTTTTTTTGTATTATGCAGGACTGGGCATCCTTTTTACCAGCCTCTCTCGTGCAATGACAAGTGAATAAACACTCATCGTGAGAATAACCCGCTTAGCATGGAAGATACTGACCGCCCCGATCGCTCCATGAGCGGTACGGGCACACAAAACAGATGTTTATTTGAAGGTTTTAGAGGTGGCACATGCAAATTTACTTGGAATGGCAGTGAAATACCGTATATAGGTAGGTATGGTGGACTCTCATGGAAGAAACCTGGCTCATTGATTTGGATGCACAAGTAGTATCACTACTTAGTACGAAGTTTTGGCTAGCAAAAGGTTCTAAACAAGCACCACATATTGGAGGATCTATAACAATATAACTTCTATGAAAATATACCCAAACATAACCATTATGTTATCTTCCTTGTCCAACTTCAACTATTTGATCTAGTTCGAAAATAATTAATGGGTATTCACAATCATAAAAGATGTCCAAGATAATATATTTGTATGTGAAAGTTTTCTTTCTTATACTAATCATTCATGAATTGCTTGTATGACCAATACTATGATTGTCAAACTTAAATAGATTTTACTTTCTAAACCAAATGTGAAACTACTACTAAGCATAAAGCACATGTATAATTTCAGATTTATGATATTCAATTCATTCACAATTTACTCTCACGATATAAGTGAAGCACAAGAGTAAACATTAAACTACTCTCAAAAGATATAAGTGAAGACCAATGAGTAGTCAAGCAATTAAGTACCTATGTGAGGACTCTCTCTCAATAAAGATTTTCAAATCTGAGGTTTATTTCAAACAACAAAGAAAAAAAAATACGCTCCCAGAATAGCACATATGATGTGAACGAATAAAAACTTAGGCTCGACATAGGCTAACAGATAGTTGTTTACGAAGAGAGGTGGGATGCGTAGCATCCCCAAGCTTAGATGCTTGAGTCTTCTTGTAATATTGACTTGTGGAGCCCTGGGCATCCCCAATCTTGAGCTCTTGTGTCTCGTTAAGTCCTCCCATATCATGGTTTCACCTAGGTCTCAAAAACTTCATCCACACAAAACTTGAAAAAAAAAACTCGTGAGATAGGTTAGTGCACATAAGAATAAATAAACACTTTATGTACTGCCAAGACAAGTTGCATAATAATTTTCAAATATTATATACTGTATATTGTCATTTCCACAATTTATATCTACCAATATAAGTCATGAAAACTATAGGAGAAGCAGATAACAAAACTATGACAGCAATCTGTCTAAACAGGACAGTCTGTAACAATTAATTTACAAAGTGCACTTATTTATCTGAAAATTTTATAAAAATTTAGGACATGTAAAATTTTTATATAAAAATATTGTGTAAAAATTTTAGAAACTTTCCACGTTCCTGTAAAATATGAAAATTCAAACACTACAGTTAAAGTTTCTGTTTTTACACAGCTCACATGAAACATGCAATTCAAGCATCCAAAAAGGCAATTCTTGGAACTTATTATTGAAATACATGATTATAAATAACAGCAAGCAAAGTTTAACAAAATAAAATGACGCTCCAAGCAAAACACATATTATGTGACGGATAAAAATATAGTTCCAAGTAAGATATACTGATAATGTTGAAGACGAAAGAGGGGATGCCTTCCGGGGCATCTCCAAGCTTAGACACTTGAGTCTTCCTTGGATATTACATTTGGGGTGCCTTGGGAACCCCCACACATAGGGTATTTCCACTGCTTATTTCCTCATATCGGTATCTCACCCAAAACTTGAAAACTTCAATCACACAAAACTTAACGGAACTTCGTGAGATGGGTTAGTGCAATAAAGATAGATCATTCACTTAGGTACTTCCAAGACAAGATTTATAATTGTTCTCACATAATACCTACTGTATTCTATCCTTCCCATAATTTATATGACTCAATATAAGCTATGGGAACACTAAAACAAGCAAACTATGCATGCAAAACAGAATCTATCAAGAACAGAAAAGTCTGTAAAGATCTGAACTTAAACCATACTTTCCTGTCTCTAAAAATTCTAAAAACATAGGACAACGCAGAAAATTTGCATAGAAAAAATGTGTAAAAATTTCAGAATTTTTTAAATCTCCAGCAAAATCAGAGAAATTCTGCACTGGACATAGAAGTTTATGTTTTTGCATGGAATCAAACTAACAAATATCCACACTATCCCAAAGGCTTTACTTGGCTCCTTATTGAAATAAAAGACACAAAACGTGATTACTACAGTAGCTTAATCACCTGAACACACAAAAACAGAAAGGAACAGTGTTGGGTTGTCTCCCAACAAGCGCTTTTCTTTAAAGCCTTTTAGCTAGGCATGAGGATTTCAATGATGCTCACATAGGAATAGTATTTGAAACATACAAGGGTGCATCATGAATCACATGGCAAGCACATTTAAGTCCAACCCACTTCCTATGCATAGGGATTTTGCAAGAAAACAATTTATTGTAGCAAGAATCAACTTGCATAGGAAGGAAAACAAGCATGACTTCAAAACTTTGAACACATAGAGAGGAAACTTGATATTATTGCAATACCTACAAGCATAAGTTCCTCCCTCATAATAATTTTCAGTAGCATCATGAATGAATTCAACAATATAACTATCACATAAAGCATTCTTTTCATGATCCACAAGCATAGAATTTTCATTACTCTGCACATAAGAAAACTTCTCATTTATAATAGTGGGAGAAAACTCAACAAAATAACTATCATGAGACACTTGATTGACATAACCACATTGAATATTAAAATCATGATGACAAGTTTCATGGTTACTATCCCTCTTTATAGCATACATGTCATCACCATAATCATCATAGATAGGAGGCATGCCATCATCATAATAAATTTGCTCATAAAACATGGGGGATAGCATCACATAGCATCACCAAGCTTGTGGCTTTGCATATTATTAGCATCATGGATTTTTAGAGAATTCATACTAACAATATTGCTATCATGCCCATCATTCGAGGTTTCATATTAAGCATTTTTATAAATTCTTCCTCTTACAATTGAGCACAATTTTCCGAACCATCATTTTCACGAAAGAGGCGAAGCAATTGAGGCAACCTAAATTCCATTTTGTGTAGTTTTCTGTTATAAAACCAAACTAGTGAAAAACAAGAAACTAAAAGATTTAATTGCAAGATCTAAAGATATACCTTCAAGCACTCACCTCCCCAACAATGGCGCCAGAAAATACATTGATGTCTACTACGCAACTTTATTATTGTAGACTCTATTGGGCCTCCAAGCGCAGAGTTTTGTAGGATAGTAGCAATTTTCCCACAAGTCGATGACCTAAGGTTTATCAATCTGTGGGAGGTGTAGGATGAAGATGTTCTCTTGTGTCCCCAACACCCAATACAATGGCAAATTCTATATGTGCACTATTCGGCAAAGAGATGGTGATACAAGTGCAATATGGATAGTAGGTATAGGTTTTTGTAATCTGAAAATAGAAAAATAGCAAGATGGCAAGTGGCAAACAGCGAGCAAAACGTTGTATAAATGATTGGGAATAAGGCTTAGGGTTCATACTTTCACTAGTGCAATCTCTCAACAATGCTAATATAATAGAATCATATGATCATCCCTCAACGTGCAACAAAAATCACTCCAAATTCCATATCTAGCGGAGAATATAAGATGAAATTGTTGTAGGTAGTAGAACCACCTCAAAGTTATTCTTTGTGATCAATCTTTTGAGCTATTACTATAAGTTTCACAAACAGCCCTAGATTTCGTACTAGAATAACACCATATGATACGCATCAATCAACCCTAATGTCACCTAGATACTCCAATGTCACCACAAGTATCCGTGAGTCAATTATATGATATGCATCAAGCAATTTCAAATTCATCATATCAAATCCACGCAAAAGAACTTCAAAGAGTACCCAAAGATTTCTATCGGAGAAAGTAGGACAAGAACGTGTGTCAACCCATATGCATAGATTACCCCATTGTCACCACGGGAATCCACAAGTTGAGTACCAAAACATATATCAAGTGAATCAATGGAACACCCCACTGTCACCACGGGTATCCACATGCAAGACATACGTCAAGTGATCTCAAATTCATATTCAATCCAACATAGCAAAACCTCAAAGGGAAAGACTCAGTTCATCACATCAAGATAGAGAGCGAAGAACACCATATGATCCAACTATATTAACAAAGCCCATGATACATCAAGATTGTGACATCTCAAGAACGCGCGCGAGAGAGAGAGATCAAACACATAGCTACTGGTACATACCCTCAGCCTCGAGGGTGAAATACTCCCTCCTCATCATGGACACCGTCGGGATTATGAAGATGGCCTTCGGTGATGATTGCCCCCTCCGGCAGGATGCCGGAACAAGGCTTCGGATGAGTTTTCCTTAAAAGTTTAAAAACTTTACAGACATAACCCCCTAAACCTAGCTACTGCTCGTCGTCATCCACGTTAGAGCCACTGCCAATGCCAGAGAAGGAGGAGCCGCCCTCGTTGCCACCCCCATGCTTGCCCTCGTCATCATCCTTGCTCTCGAGGTCAATGGCGACGTCAGCCACTGAGGCGATGACCGCCTATCACAGGCCTAGCGAGTCCACCGGATCATCGGGTGGCGCCACGACCCCTTTGTTGATTTGCGCAACGCTAGGAGGAGCCCGGGCATGTCTGCAAGGTCACCGTCCTTGCTGACCAACAGCAGCGGCGACTCCGGCTCCAGTTTGGGATCGAGCAGCGGGCTATGCGAGCTCATCCCGGGCTCCGGCTTCGGCACGAGCAGTGGGCCGCGCCAACTCGTCCTGGGCTCTGGCTTTGGGACTAGCAGAGGGGCGCCACAGGAACTCGGGATGCGCAGCCCGGTGCAGCGCACTGCAGAGCTCGTCCCTGGCTCCGGCTTGGGCATGCGCATGCCGGTGCCACACACTGCAGAACTCGTCCCCAGCGTCCCTGGCTCCAGCTTTGGAATGCGGAGGCCCCTACTGGTACTTGGCCCACCGCCTCCTCCTGCAGATGTGGGTGTGGCCCGCGACGTGAGTCGAGGCATGTCTCGCGGCGGCAAAACCCGCTCGCCCTCCTCTAGACCGAGCTTCACGCAGCACGCGGCCATGACATCAGGGAAGGTATGGCCTTCCTAGAATTCGTACCTCTCGTCTATGTTGTTCCGCGAAGGCGGGTAGCGGATGTCGTAGTGCTGGATGCGGGCAGCGTGTTCGTCTGCCAGGATATCTGTCCACCGTGGGTTGTCAGGCGCTTAGTGAGGCTTGGACCGGTCCTCCGGCGGCAAGCCTTCCTGAAACGCGTGTATCGCGCGCGACATGGCCAGCGTGCGGACGGAGTGGACAGGGGGTACCGTGAGCTTCCCAAGCTCATGTGATAGTCGCCCGACAGGCGTGTGTCCAGTGGCACCATGATGCCGCAGTGGTAGAGGAGCGATGCCTCGTCGACCCGAAGGGTGCGCGGCAAGCTCGGAAGCACAGCGTGCAACGACGGTCCCAACTGCTGCTTCCGACCCCATGACCGTAGCTGGCCATTGTTCCCACTGCGAAAGGGGAGGCGGCTAGGCCTTGGTGGAGGTGGCTAGGGTTTGGTGGAGGTGCACAACGGAGAAGGCTGTGGGGCGGCAAGGGGAGGGGAGGGGATTGGGACAGGAATGGAGGAACGCCGGTGCATCGCGCCGCTATAAAATGCATTAACAAACTCCTAGCGGGCACTTCGGCGACGCGACTCCTCGCATGGGAAACCGCGTAGTGCGAAAATGCCTACGTGATGGCGATGTGACTACACATGCATGCGGGCACATGCCACGACCGATTGCGAGAGTGCCACATGGCACGGTGTGTCCCACTCGTCAGTAACAACGGCGGCTAACAGTCAACTCTCTTGACGAACGGCAAACCCCCGTTAGGGCATTGGTGAGTGTGGGTGGCGCGGGGGAGGAGGAAGTGAGCAAAAAAGTTGGTGTGGGAAAACCTGAGGAGGACTAAGCAATGAGGGGCACAGAAATAGAAAACCCATCATTCAAATAGCATCGTATGAGACTCTTATGTTGGTAGTACTATTTTTTCCTTAATATGCAATGGACGATTAATATATGGACCTTAAGAAGCACAACCTTCAACAAAAAACAGAGAGGGTATCCTGCGCGGCTCCAATGGCGCTCCCAGCAGCATGTTGACGACGAGCGCCAGATCACCATGCATGCCGTAGTGGACACACACAGAAGGTTCACGGAGCTCTCGATGGTGTACACCAGACATCCGATCTGGGTGGAGAACTCTATCCATGTTATGGAGCTATTGCTTGACGCAGAAAAGTACAAAGTGGTCGGGTTCGAGCTCGAGTCCCTCTGGGCGCTCTGGTCTCGCGTCCCTTCGTTCACTCTGCTCTCGCGCCCCTCCACGCGTGCTCTGCCAGTGTTTGGGGCCGGCCCATGATCACGTTTGGGGCGCCATATGGATGCGGTTGCACCGCGGACATTGCCACGATGCAGTTACATGTGCCACGATGGAATCACGCGCTAGAAAAAATGCCATCTGGACGTGCCGGTTTTCTAGGACTTCCATCCCCCATTTATACCCATGGCCATTAACCATAGTGTCTTCAACTTTTCGATCATGCCCCACAACACAATAAGCACACCCACGATGACACATACATAGAGGATGTCCAGTGGAACTCCAATGGAGTTCGGCATGCATCATGTGGACACCCACATCAGGAACATGGACCTCGGGGTGGTGTACACCAACGTCCCGACCATGGTGTAGGACTCCATAAACACTATGGAGTATTTGCTTGCTCGGGATGGAAAGTACAAAGTGGTCAACTTCGCCCTCACGTACACTGGCGGTCGTGTCGGGCATGATTAGAAGGTTGTCGTTGCCCAGTTGTGCGTGGGCCATCACGTCCTCGTCTAACACTACTGCCTGGCCACAAGGCCTTGCGATTGTTTCGCCAGTTTTGTCAACAACCTCGACTATAAGTTCGCTACGGTGGACACCATAAACGATCTAAAGGTGCTCGAGACTTCGGGCTTGGCCTGCCGGAATCTTATCGACATCCATCACCACTACAGGGTCCGGGGCAGCACGAAGGATAAGGACTCCCTGGTTGACCTCGCCGTGGCGATCATCGACCCTTACTACAAAAACATGAGGGCTAAGTCCGAGAAGAACAAGCTTGAATGGCACAGGGTCTGGGTGAGCAGACTGAATGAAGATCACCTCAAGTCTATGGCCAAGGACGCATACAAATGCTACGAGATGTTCAGGCGGATCGTTGACATGAGAAAGTGCCTCCTACGTGAAGATGACGTGAGCTCGAGCCACAAGCAGAGAGGTGGCAACAAGCGTCAACAGAAGTAGATGAGTTGATGATCGTTGCTCATAGTTTATTATGCATGTAATAGTTTATTTAGGTGTGCCAATCTTATGTGTGTAGTCACTTGTGTATTTGGATGCTTAATTAGGTTATGCAATCATGTTGTTATGTGTGTAATAGTTTATTGAGGTGTGCCGGTGTGTTATGTGTGTAGTCACTTATGTATTTGAATGTTTAATTTTGTTATACAAGCATGTTGTTCTGTACACAGACCATAGATGTGTGTGCAGACTGAGAAAATCACATCGCATACGGATTAACCTACTGAACTCGTCTGTGATGATTTCATAAATCGCTGGCAATTCTTTACCAGGAACTGTTTGCCTACAACACACACATCCTAATAGAAGGAATCGTATGTATTATTATCGGTCTTACAACACTATTCTTATTACTCACTTGTTTATAGGGTATCACACATCTTGTTAATACGAATTGTTTGTGTTATTTTTTGCTCATCGCAGATAGTTCATAAGACCGACTTGTATGTCGTCTATCGCACACAGCTTGATCGGGCTAAACGTTTTTATTGTAAGGGATGAGCACAAACAGTTCATGTAGTGACATGTATGTCATCTATCGCACACACCTTGATCTGGCTAACTATTTCTATAGTTTGGGCTGATCACGAACGGTTCATCCAACTGACCTGTATGTCGTCTATCACACACACCTTAAACTACCGAATCATTTCTGTTGTTTTGGCTGAACGTAAACAGTTCATCCGAGTGGCTTGTATGTTGTACATCGCAGATATCTTTATTTAGTTAAACGTTTGCTATATGTTGGTTCATCACAAACAGTTCGTTTGGATCAACTGCTTGCGTGTATCGCACATGCACCTCTTTTTTGAATCGTATTTGATGGACCCTCAATCGCACATAGTTCGCGTTATTGGCGACGGAGCTAGAACTATATTGTTTGTGATTCATGCATCACACACAGTTTTGCTGAAGGGTCTCAGATTGATGTGTCGTCTTTGGACCTTCCTGGAGTAGTGTGAAAAACCATACAAGCAATCAAACAATGGTTAGGGATGTGCACTATGTGAGTGTCATTATGTTTTATGATCAATGTCAAGGCTTAACTCGTCAGAGTTTGGATAACAACATAGTGGTTGTCTTTTTTGGAATACATGTGACATAAGGATTCAAATGCAAGTTTCAATTATGGTTCATCTGATCCTGTCAGTGGATCATGGCAAAAGAGTCATGATATATGAATGCTAGGTAGCCAAGCTCGGGTTCAAGTTGGAATGACAATTCAAACTTGTTGACCTTTCATGAGTTTGAATACACTAAAGTCTAAATATGATAACGTGGTCTAGCTTTTGCTCCTAATTGGTTTTGAACTAGGCTTCATCCTACTTGGTTTCATTTGAAAAGGGTTTACAAGTAAATTTGAATTTGGGTTAGGGTTCATCCTCTTTGAATTTGAATTGGATTTGGTTTACAATTTTATTTGGTTTCACAAATTCAATACAATTATGAACTTTCATAAAACATTTAAGTTGGTTTCCAAGATCATTATTATCTTCCAACCTAAAGTCATACACAATCCAAAATACTACTAAGGTATTTTAACTAAATTGTTTGTAATCTATTGTGATAGGTTCATTTGGTTTGGTTCAGCTAAAGTCAAGTATAAATCCAAAAATAATTACTAAGCTTCAAATTGTTTTCAAACCAGTGTGAGTTTAAACTTGGTTTAATTTGATTTCATCTTTCCCTAAATTCAAATATTGAATACAACTTGAAGTACTAAGTTAAATTTGATTTAAACAATCTATTTGATTTGGTTTAATTAAATTTTAAACTTTGGTTTCAATTTAAGTTTTAGACTAGGTTTGAAATGAAATTCCAATCGTATTTGAATTACCTAAAATCAAATTATAATCCATAAATTATTTACAAAAGATTAATTGAAGTTTCTAAAATATTTGCTTAATATTTGTTTTTATTAAACAATTTATTAATTCAAGTTAAACCTAATTAGGTTTAATCCCTATTTCCATTCTGTCCTAATTGGATTCTATTTGAAATATAATTTATATTAATTAAAATTTGAACCTAAGTGTCCTGAGATGAAAGGTTATTTAATTTGATACGAATTTCAAAAATAAACAATTAATTTGGATTTACCAATTGCATGTTATGGCCTATTCAAATTCGAATTCATTCTGTTTGAATTTGAATTTTAAATTAGTCAAAAGTGAAATATTTCTTTACACGGTGAAAGTAGAGTTCATTCGGTTCATTTTGGAAAAAGAATCACCTAATTTGGACTTGTAGATAATTATTTATGAGCATTTGAAACTGAGGGTCTTTTCTGCAAAATTCCCATTTAACAGATTTTTCTCTATTTTCTACCGATTAGACAGGGGCTACGTGGCGGTTTCCTATTGGCTGAGGCGGTTTGCGCGCTGGGTGTTACGGGTGGTCGACCAAATGTTTACAAAAAATGTTTCATCTGATAAGTTACTTAACCAGGGACGTTGGATCTGAATCCAATAGTTGAAATTAGATCGGCTCACCTTGGGTTTTTAGGTCGCCGGAGATGCTCGTCGGTTTTTCCTCGTACATGTCGAGCACGATGAAGCGCGGCTCGGACGTCGAGAAATCCAGAGCTCTAGGGGTCTGGGGCTGCGCCGAAGATGCGTGCGGATGCGAGAAGCGACGGCAAGGTCGATGGTAGGCTCAACTGGCCTCGGGAATGTTGACGTCGGGCAGGGCGAGGCTGTCGGAGACGAAGGTGCGCCAGCGAGCTACAGATGTGGTGTCTGTTGATGGTTCAGTGCGCGCCTAAACAATCAAAAGGTTCAGGGCGACGCTCTCATGCAAAGCGAACATGAAGGACGTGTTGGAAGCGTCCAGGCGTGCTCACCACGCCAGAATCAATTGCAGGGTAGCGGAGGGCTTTGGCTCCGGTGGGCAAGCGCTTCCAGGGGTCTTCAGGCTCTGGGAAGATGTCCATGGGGTTCTCTAGGGAACGGCGGGCATGTTGGTAGCTTCTACGGGGCTCAGAAATGGATGCGCTGCCTGAATTTTGCCGGAGCGGCGCTAGGTCAGTGGCGGAGCTCGGGCTCGACGGTGAGGCAGCCTAACGGCAAGGTGCTCCGCGGGTTGGGGCAAAATAGCAAGCAGGAGAGAGGGATTTAACGGGCAGAGTCCGCGGCGTTGGGTGTGGCCGTGGGTGTGTAAACATAGGCATCGTGGGCGCGGCTCGCCGATGGTCGTGGAGCTATTGCTTGACGCGGACAAGTACAAAGTGGCCGGGTTCGAGCTCGAGTCCCTCGGGGCGCTCTGGTCTCACGTCCCCTCGTTCACTCTACTCTCGCGCCCCTTCGCACTCGCTCTGCCAGCTGTTAGAGCCGGCCCATGATCACGTTTATGCGGTTGCACCTCGCGCATCGCCACGATGCAGTTACGTGCGCCACGATGGAATCACGCGCTGGAAAAAATGCCATCCGGACGTGCCAGTTTTCTAGGACTTCCAGCCCCCATTTATACCCATGGCCATTAACCAGAGTGTCTTCAACCTTTCGATCATGCCACACAACACAATAAGCACACCCACGACGACACATACACAGAGGATGTCCAGCTGCCCTCCAATGAGGTTCGGTGTGCATCATGTCGACACCCACATCAGGAACATGGACCTCAGGGTGGTGTACACCAACATCGCGACCGTGGTGGAGGACTCCATAAACACTATGGTGGATTTGCTTGCTCAGGATGGCAAGTACAATGTGGTCACCTTCGCCCTCGCGTACACTGGCAGTCATGCCGGGCATGATTAGAAGGTTATCGTTGCCCAGTTGTGCATGGGCCATCACAACCTCGTCTACCACTACTGCCTGGCCACAAGGCCTTGTGATTGTTTAGCCAAGTTTGTCAACAACCTCGACTATAAGCTCGCTACGATGGACACCACAAACGATCTAAAGGTGCTCGAGACTTCGGGCTTGGCCTGGCCGAATCTTGTCGACATCCATCGCAACTACTGGGTCTGGGGCAGCACGAAGGACAAGGACTCCCTGGTTGACCTCACCGAGGCGATCCTCGACCCCTACTACAAAAACATGAGGGCTAAGTCCAAGAAGAACAAGCTTGAATGGCACAGGGTCTGGGTGAGCAGACTGGATGAAGATCACCTAAAGTCCGTGGCCAAGGACATGTACAAATGCTACGAGATGTTCAGGCGGATCTTTGACATGAGGAAGTGCCTCCTACCTGAAGACGACGTGGGCTTGAGCCTCAAGAAGAGCGATGGCAACAAGCATCACAAGAAGTAGATGAGTTGATGATCATTGCTCATAGTTTATTATGCATGTAATAGTTTATTGAGGTGTGCCAATGCTAGGTGTGTAGTCACTTGTGTATTTGGATGCTTAATTAGGTTATGCAATCATGTTGTTATGTGTGTAATAGTTTATTGAGGTGTGCCGGTGTTATGTGTGTAGTCACTTATGTATTTGGATGTTTAATTTTGTTATACAAGCATGTTGTTCTGTACACATAGCATAGATGTGTGTGCAGACTGAGAAAATCACATCGCATACGGATTAAACTACCGAACCCGTCGGTGATGATTTCATCAATCGCTGGCAATTCTTTACTAGGAACTGTTTGCCTACAACACACACACACTAATAGAAGGAATCGTTTGTGTTATTATTGGTCTTACAACACTATTCTTATTACTCACCTGTTTACCGGGTATTACACATCTTGTTAATACGAATTGTTTGTGTTATTTTTCGCTCATCGCACACAGTCCATCCGAGCGACCTGTATGCCGTCTATCGCACACAGTTTGATCTGGCTAAATATTTCTGTTGTAAGGGATGATCACAAACAGTTCATCTGAGTGACATGTATGTTTTCTATCACACACACCTTGATCTGGCTAACTATTTCTGTTGTTTGGGCTGATCACGAACGGTTCATCCGAGTGACATGTATGTCGTCTATCGCACACACCTTAAACTGCCAAATCGTTTCTGTTGTTTTGGCTGAACGTAAACAGTTTATCTGAGTGGCATGTATGTCGTACATCGCACATATCTTTATTTACTTAAACGTTTTCTATATGTTGGTTCATCACAAACAGTTCGTTTGGATCAAGTGCTTGTCATGTATCGCACACGCACCTCTTTTTTGAATCGTATTTGATGGACCCGCCATCGCAAATAGTTCGTGCTATTCACGCCCGAGCTAGAACTATACCGTTTGCGATTCATGCATCACACACAGTTTTGCTGAAGGGGCTCAGATTGATGTGTCATCTTTGGACCTTCTGACGTGGCTTGAGACTGCGTCGGTATTTCCCCAAAGAGGAAGGGATGATGCAGCATAGCTACAATAAGTATTTCCCTCAGTTATGAAACCAAAGTTATCGAACCAGTAGGAGAACCACGCAACACTATGTAAACGGTACTTGCACACAAAGAACAAATACTTGCAACCCGACGCGTAAGAGAGGTTGTCAATCTCTCCACGGTAAAAAGATAGATTAGATTGTAGTAGATTGGATAGATAGATCGCACAAGAACACAAAATAAAAGAGGCAAATAAAAAGTGCAACAAGGTATTTTTGGGTTTTTGGAATAATAGATCTGAAAACAAAAAGTGGCAAAAGATAGATCAGAACGCAATTTGTTGGAAAAGTAGACCCGGGGGTCGTATGTTTCACTAGTGGCTTCTCTCATGAGTATGGCACACGGCGGGTGAACAAATTACTATTGGGCAATTGATAGAAGATCAAATAATCATGATGATATCCAAGGCGATGATCGTTATATAGGCATCACGTCCAAGATTAGTAGACCGAAACGATTCTGTATCTACTACTATTACTCCACACATCAACCGCTATCCAGCATGCATCTAGTGTATTAAGTTCATGGAAAAACGGAGTAATGCAGTAAGAACGATGACATGTTGTAGACAAGATCTATTCATGTAGGAATAGACCCCATCTTCTTATCCTTAATAGCAAGGATACATGCGTGCCTCGCTGCCCCTTCTGTCACTGGGAGAGGACACTGCAAGATCGAACCCATCACAAAGCACCTCTTCCCATGGCATGAAAAATCGATCTAGTTGGCCTAACTAAACCAAAGATTCGAAGAAGAAATACGAGACTATAAGTAATCATGCATATAAGAGATCAAAGAAGACTCAAATAACATTCATGGATAGAAACTGATCATGAACTCAAAATTCATCGGATCCCAACAAACACACCGCAAAAAGTCATTACATCAAATAGATCTCCAAGAGACCATTGTATTGAGAATCAAAAGAGAGAGAGAAAGCCATCTAGCTACTGCCTACGGACCCGTAGGTCTATGGTGGACTACTCACACATCATCGGAGAGGCACCAATGAGGATGATGAACCCCTCCGTGCTGGTGTTAGATTGGATCTCGCGGTTCTGGAACTTGCGGCGGCTGGAAGTATTTTTCGTCGACTCCTTTAGGGTTTCTGGAATATTTGGGTATTTATAGAGCTCAGATGTGGTGGAGGGGAGTCATGAGGCCACCACAACCCACTAGGGCGCGTCGGGGGCCTCTGGCACGCCCTGGTGTCTTCTAGGCCCCCTGGGCCTCCTCTCGGGTGCTTATTTGGCTCACTAGCTTTCTTTTGGTCCAAACAAAATCTACAAAAAGTTTCATCGCGATTGGACTCTGTTTGGTACTGATATTCTGCGAAGTAAAAAACAAGCAAAAAAGAGCAACTGGCACTTGGCACTATGTCAATAGGTTAGTCCCAAAAAATGATATAAAGTTGCTACAAAATGATTGTAAAACATCCAAGAATGATAACATAACAGCATGGAACAATAAAAAATTATAGATACGTTGGAGACATATCACCTTCCTGGAGTAGTGTGAACAACCATACAAGTAATCAAACAATGGTCAGGGATGTGCACTATGTCAGTGTCATTATGTTTTTAGATCAAGTGTCAAGGCTTAACTCATCAGAGTTTGGATAAGAACATAGTGGTTGTCTTTTTCAGAATACATATGACATAAGGATTCATATGCAAGTTTCAATTATGGTTCATCTGATGCTGTCACTGGATCATGGCAAAAGAGTCATGGTCTATGAATCTTAGTTAGCCAAGTTCAGGTTCAAGTTTGAATGATATTTCAAATGTGTTGACCTTTCATGAGTTTGAATACACTAAGGTCTAAAAATGATAACTTGGTCAGGCTTTCGCTCCTAATTGGTTTTGAACTAGGCTTCATCCTACTTGGTTTCATTTGAAAAGGGTTTACAAGTAAATTTGAATTTGAGTTAGGGTTCATCCTATTTGAATTTGAATTGGATTTGGTTTACAATTTTATTTGGTTTCACAAGTTCAATTCAATTATGAACTTTCATAAAAAATTTAAGTTGGTTTCCAAGATCATTATTATCTGCCAACCTAAAGTCATACACAATCCAAAACACTACTAAGGTATTTTAACTAACTTGGTTGTAATCTATTGTGATAGGTTCACTTGGTTTGGTTCAGCTAAAGTCAAGTATAAATCCAAAAATAATTCCTAAGCTTCAAATTGTTTTCAAACTAGTTTGAGTTTGAACTTGGTTTAATTTGATTTCATCTTTCCCTAAATTCAAATATTGAATCCAACATAAAGTACTAAGTTTAATTTGATTTAAACAATCTATTTGGTTTAATTAAATTTTAAACTTTGGTTTCAATTTAAGTTTTAGACTAGGTTTGAAATGAAATTCAAATCATATTTGAATTACCTAATGTCAAATGTTAATCCAAAAATTATTTACCAAAGATTCATTACAGTTTCTAAAACATTTGCTTAATATTTGTTTTTATTAGACAATTTCTGAATTCAAGTTAAACCTAATTAGGTTTAATCCCTATTTTAATTCTGTCCTAATTGGATTCTATTTTAAGTATAATTTAAATTAATTAAAATTTGAACCTAAGTGTCGTGAGATGAAAGGTTATTTAATTTGATATGAATTGCAAACAGGAATCAATTAATTTGGATTTACCAATTGCATGTTATGGCCTATTCAAATTTGAATTCATTCTGTTTGCATTTGTATTTTAAATTATTCAAAAATGAAATATTTCTTGACACTGTGAAAGTAGATTTCATTCGGTTCATTTTGCAAAAAGAATCACCTAATTTAGACTTGTAGATAATTATTTATGAGCATTTGAAACTGAGGGTCCTTTCTGCAAAATTCCCATTTAGCTGATTTTTCTCTGTTTTCTACCGATCGGACATGGGCTACGTGGCGGTTTCCTATTGGCTGAGGGGGTGTGCGCGCTGGGTGTTACACGCGGTAGACCAAACATTTAAAGAAAATGTTTCGTCAGATTAGTTACTTAACCAGGGACGTTGGATCTGAATCCAACATTTGAAATTAGATCGGCTCACCTCGGGTTTTTAGGTCACCGGAGACGCTCATCGGTTTTTCACCGGAGATGTCGAGCATGACGGCGCACGGCTCGGATGTCTGGAAATACGGAGCTCTAGGGGTCTAGGGCTGCGCCGAAGACGCGTGCGGCTGCGAAGAGCGACGTCGAGGTCGATGGTGAGCTCAGCTGGCCACGAGAATGACAACATCGAGCAGGGCGAGGCTGTCGGAGATGCGGGTGCGCCGGTGAGCTTCAGATGCGGTGTCTCTTGACGGTTCAGTGAGCGCCTAGACAAACAAAAGGTTTAGGGTGATGCTCTCATGCAAGCCGAACATGAAGGACATGTTGGAAGCCTCCAGGGCGTTCTCACCTCACCGGAATCAATTGTAGGGCGGCAAAGGGTTTGGCTCCGGTGGGCAAGTGCTTCGAGAGGTCTTCAGGCTCCGGGAAGATATCCACGGGGTTCGCTAGGGAACGGCGAGCACGATGGTAGCTTCTACGGGGCTCAGAAATGGATGCGCTGCCCGAATTTTGCAGGAGCGGCGCTAGGTCAGTGGCGGAGCTCGGGTTCGAGGGTGAGGCAGCCTAACAGCGAGGTGCTTCGCAGGTTGGGGAAAAATGGCGAGCAAGGGGAGGGGGATTTAAGGGCAGGGTCCGCGGCGTCGGGTGTGGCCGTGGGCGTGCAAACGTAGGCATAGTGTGCGCGACTCGCCCACGATCGTGGGCGTGGGAGGTTAGGGACGAGCCGACAGGTGGGGCCCGCCTGTCAGCATTTGCGGGACGAGACGGAGCGCGGAAGCGAGGGTGGGCGTGCGTGCTGGGCCCGCTGGCCTGGCTGGGCCACGTGGAGGCTTCTCCTTTTATTCTGTTTCTGTTTTTTCTCTTTGCTTTTCTGCCTTTTTCTAAATTCAATTCTATTTTGAATTTGAAAATTCTTTCAACGGAGGATAGTTTTAAAATTCCGAATTTTATATTTAGAAATGTTTGAGCATTTCTATTGGGCAATTTGGGCATATAAAGTTTGCACTTATTTTTCCTTTTTTGAACTTGAATTTGGTTTCAAATTCATTTTTAGAAAATGGAAGCGGGTCTAGGTCATTGGTTGGACTTGTGCACTTTCATTTCCTTCCAAATAAATTCCAAAGCCATGCTTTATAATTACCTGTTGATTTGAACCTGATTTTAAAACAAATCAATTAATTTCTTTTATGGAATTTCAATATTTGGCTTGAATATTGTTGGGACATATTTGAATAATCTTGCCCAACAATATCTCAAATGGTTTTGGGGTTCCACCTATTTGCTAGCTAGGTCTCCACTAGTTTCATTAGGTTCTAACCCTTTTGATCAAACAATCAAGCAAATTCAACTAGCAAGCAATCAAATAGAGGTTTTGTTTTGAAAAAAATTATTTCCCTGTGAAATTTTCAATATACCAGATTTGGGAAAAAACAGGGATGAGACATGGTGGTTCACATTTTATTTATGGTGCTTTAATTTTTTTTGGCTAAATATGATGCAAACAATAGAGTAGAATCACCTTATCATCTCCAGTCTAGTGGTCAAGAGTAACTAAGAAATAGAGAAATAAAATCAATCTTGCACAAGACTGTTAAGATCTAGAAAGAACTGGTCTATGAAATGTGATGATGCACTCTCGGCATACATGCATGACTGCTTATAAAAACCATATGGGTATGTATCCTTATAAAATGGTTTATGGAAAAGCTTATCATTTACCTCTTGACTTACAACAAAAAACTTATTGGGCAATTAAAGAACTTAATTATGATTTCAAACTTGCCGGTGAAAAGAGGTTATTTGACATGAGTTCTCTAGATGAGTGGAGAATGTAAGCTTACGAGAATGCCAGGTTATTTAAAGAAGTTAAAAGATGGCATGATAAGAGAATTCAAAAACAAGAATTTAATATTGGTTAAAGTGCTTTTATGCAATTCTCCTCTTAGATGTTTTGTAGGCAAACTCCTCTCAAAACCGGAAGGCCCATATGTCGTGGAGGAAGTTTATCGTTCTAGAGCTATCAAGATTAATAATGCCGAAGGAGATCACGCAAAGCTAGTTAATGGGCTAATAATATAGTATTATATTGCAGGTACCCCCATTAACATTGATTTAGACGTTATTCAAGTAATTACACTGGAAGACTACATAAAAGAAACCTTCTAGATCACACCACAATCCTAAAAAAGGAATAGCTATGTGATACGGTAAGTAAACCGACTCCGAAAATTCCGTAAAAAACTATTCATTAGTTTTGGAAATACAGAAAATACAAAAATAATGAACAGCTGAGGGAGTGTCCGAGGGGGCCACAAGCTCCAGGGGAGCGCCCCTAGGGACGCGCCACTCGATCTTGTGGGCCCGTCTTCCACTTCACCGATTCCGTTTTCTCCACGTATACTTGTCCCCCACACTATAATTCATTATATATATATATGTTTTGATGTTTTGACCTCAGTATCGCAAGTTTTCCTCCTGTTTTCATTTCAGGCTATTTTTCTGTTCGGTTTTCAGATATGTACATCGGCATGTCTTCATCAAGCTCTTCTAAGGATCAACACTTTTAGAAGGTCATCAACCCTTACCTATCGGGGGTCATGAAACACCCCAAAACCATGGAGTTCCGGGATTGGGTACTTCATATCTGGGATCTAGAGGGACACAAGGAGGGAGAAGCGAAGTCAGGCTTGCCGATGTGGACCAAGAGCTCTTCAAGTGCAGTTTGATGGTTGAGAGTGGACTTGATGCCAACCACTCGATGATCAATGACTTCACCAACAAGAAAAAGTGGGAAAATGGCCAGATCTGGAAGGCTATTGATGGACTTCATGTCTGGATTATGGATCTTAAAGCACAAGTCCACGATCTCCAAAATCAAAACCCTGAGTATGAAACCAACTTTAAAAGGATGAGTTTGGTTGTGGATTACAAGACGCCGGAGAATTTATGCTCTTTCACGGACGGGGAACCCATGGCATGGAAGAAGGAGGAACAATTTGCCGCCCCATCACCACCATCACCAAGAAGAAAACTTGAGTACTTGGTATGGGCACCACGCTTGTCCCAGTATGCGGGAGGTGCCCTGGTATCGTATCATCATCACCTTATTATTATTATTTTTGTTATCTATCTTAGTTCAATCTTTGAGTTATTTTGTGATATAGAAGAAGTATTAGTTTGAATAAGTTTTGAGTGTGTGTTTCATTCCCCTGCTGTCAATGTAACCATGTGTGAGAGTTCTCTTTAATAAAATTAGTAGGAGTGTCTTTTGATTTTATTGCATCAATCCTAGCAACATAAATAGCATCTGCTCATCCTATGGGAAGTAATGACTTCACATAAAGGGTGTTAGTAGTAACAACTATTGGGAATTAACAAACATAGCATTGGTCGTTCAAACAATTCATGCAAAAATAAACAAGGAAGGGGGATTTAACATGCAAATATACTATCTTCGACATCTTGATGATGATGAAGACCCATTAATTATTTCCAAAAAGATCAAATAGTTGAAGTTGAACAAGGAAGACAACATAATGAGTTATGTTTGTGTATATTTAAATAGCATTTATATTGTCATGGATCTGTCCACATGTGTGGTGCTTACTTATATTCTTTTGCTAGCCAAAAATTCCGCACTAAGTAGAGATCCTTAGACCTAGTTTCTCGCCATGAGAGTTCACTATATCTACCTCTATATTAAATAAGATCCTTCAAGTAAGTTGTCATCGGTGCAAGCAATAAAAATTGCTCTTAAATATGTGTGATCTTTTATTGAAAGGGAATATGAAACTAGGTACTAACTTGTGAAGATGGAGTAATAAAAGCGACAGACTTCTCAATAAAGATCATCATCATAACGAGCAATATTTAGGTGATGCTCTTTTTCATTAAGAATTCAGACATCACATTCTAAAAGCGCATGAAAACCTCTGCTTCCCTCTACGAAGGACCTATCTCTTATTTATCAAGTCTTATTTTTATGCAAAAGTCAAATTCCTCTTATTCCATCCTTAATTATTCTCTACTTGGCAAGCAACATGTGGTGTGGAAAGATCCTGGCACATATATCAAGTCAAATCACTACTGCAGGATGGTCCAAAGACAACACATCAATCAGAGACCCTTCGACGAAACTGTGTACGATGCACGAATCGCAAATGGTATAGTTCAAGCTTCGTTGCCAATAACGTGAACTGTGTGTGATGGCGGACCCATCAAATATGATTCAGAAAAGACTTACGTGTGTGATTCCTGACATACAGTTCTTCCATATGAACTATTTGCGATTAGCCAAAATAACACAAACGATTACATAGATCCAGATGTGTGTGATAGAGGGCACACGGTTCACTAACATAAATTGTGTGCGATGTTATAGAAGAACACAAACAACATAACAAGATGTGTGCGATATAGGGCACACAGTTCACTACCATAAACTGTGTGCGGTAATATAGCAGAAAACAAACGATTTGGCATAACAAGATGTGTGCGATACAGGGCACATAGTTCACTACCATAAATTGTGTGCCATGATATAGCAGAACACAAACGATTCAGCATAACAAGATGTGTGCGATAGAGGGCAAACATGTGAGTAATCAGAATCGTGTGCGAACACCAGAAATAACACAATTGATTGGTGTTCATAATCTGTGTGTGTTGTGGTGAAACGCTTGCTAGTATACGGGTTTCATAGTTTTGTCCATGTGTACTGTGATTTGCTATGTCTGCACAACATCTATGATGCCTACATGTCACTCGGGTGAACTATTTGCAAAGAGGGGAAAGAGACGATGGAGAGCAAAGAGTGGTGATATTTATTTATGACCCTATACACGATTGTAGATAGTTGCTACATATTTTCCGTGTGGATTATGTTTGCACCAAAAAAACTAATCACCTCCGATGAGTGACGCAACCACACACGGGTTTAAAGTACCAACTGTGTGCCACGACTCGCCGCCAGTGATCGCCGTACCCTCACTTACCAATGGTGGCTGGTCGTCGCTCATGGGCTCCATTTAGTCTTCCCGCTCTCGATCCAATGCTTCCCGCGCAAGCGCAAGCACCAGCCACAATGGTAAATTGTAAAATCCCCAATCCCCTTGGCCTTCACAGTAGCTAGCTATAAATAACACAACGATGGCTGGCGGGGGCGAGTTGAGTCAATGATCCCCTGGCTAGTTGCCACACATACCGTCAAACCTCCAATGGCCGACGACAGGATGGAGTTGGGCGACGGCGGAATCCAGGCTGCCGGCGCAATGGTCGGCTTGAGGGTTGACGGTCATGCTGCTACCTCTCCCGAAGACAGCCAGAGGAGGTAGGAATCACAACACGAGCAAGCCAGCAGGTTAGCCAGGGTCGTCTTGAAAGTAGCTAGGGATCGCCAGCGGGCGCTATTGCGGGCTCAACGCAGAGTGCGACGGATGGTGCGGGCGGCGGAATGGGAACTGCGATGCCGCAAGCACAACTGCGGCAGTGGTCACCGCACGAGGCACGGGCTTCTATCCCAGATGGAGGAGGACGCAGTTTCGGATGTCGGGGGGGCCTGGCGGTCGTTGTTGCAGCACTGGCGATAGCCAGGGTCCCGTCGACCGCCGGGACGATGTATGAAGACCCGACGGATGCCGCAGTCCTGGTGAGAGCCGTGTTCGAGGCAGTAGCGGAGATCACCAATGTCGAGGCTGGCCCTTCCTCGGTCGATCAAGGTGTTGGTCATCGACTTGGCGACCTCCTGTCCTCCTGAGCCAAGGAACGACACGATATCGATGGACGATGGTAGTTGTGCGTGCTGCGTCGGCGTTATGGGCAGTAGCACTTTTGTGCGCGCGCGGTTCATATATATTATATTGATGTAAAATAGCAAGCTAATGTTTTGTAAATTACTCCGCCAACTATGCACTGTACCAATTTGAGCATGTAGATGCTTGATTGAATTGTTCATGCCTGATTTGTGCTTGCACTGTGGACAATACGACGGCTTTTTTCCCCGGGTGATTGACACGGACATACGAACTGTGATAAGGGATGCTCAAATATTTTGCGAAATTAATTACCTAGTTCTGCATTAGGAACAAACGGCCCCAATCGAGCAGCGTCGAGAAAGTCGGCGCCGATAGGCGTCGGTGAGGGGATGAAACAAAATGTAGTGGTGTTCGTCGGCGGCAGCCGGCTGCGACAGGCATCGTCGAGCTCGAAGATTTGGGCGGGCCGAGGTCGAGAATGAGCAACTATACAGCAATGTGAATGAGGACGAAGGGGGAGAGGGCCGGGGTAGAGGGTCAGCGTAGGAAATGGTTCGTAAACATGAACCGTGTGTGATTAATGCCATTAAAGTTTTTGTCGGTAGCTTAATTTAGTGCATGTACGAACTAAATCCCAACTATAGTATACAGGTGTGACGGGAGAAGTGTGGATTGTCGTTCGATCGTGGTGCATCCTACGGTGCGCATGCGCGATCCGTGTGGCTGGGGTTCTCGCCAATCAGAACACAGCGTAGAATGGGTTGAACGCACACGACATTCGCAAAGTAACTGTTTGCCCAAATAAATCACAAAGTTTCAAGGGAAACCCATATTTCCTTGGTCGTTTCTCCATTATTATTTTTCTTCTATCAATATACCCACTAGAATGCATCGTGTCCAAGTTTCACATTTTTTTCAGGGTCGTTTACCATATTTAGTCTTTTTTGTGTACTTTTCTAGGCATTTACCGCTTATAATTCATATTTGAACATTCTGTACATGAAAAGGTGTTCAAAAAGGACTCGGAAATTCGTAATTGTGTCATTAAATAACTTTTCATGTATTTTACAGGAAATTGATAGAATTTTAAAGGATATGTGTGGAAGAGGCAACCACAGATGTGTCGTTTATTTGTTTTGTTACTCTAGAAAAATGGAAAACATGCCTAAAAAACATGTTACCTCGTGTGGTGCCTAGGCATGACCTCAATATGATGCGGTAAATATTTGAGGAGGTATGGATAATGTCGTCATACGCACTCTTCATATACCGGACCATCACCTATGGAGATTCATGGTTCGGGGAGCAAAATCACCATGTTTTGAAGGGGGGCCCATATTTCCTTGGTCCTTTCAACTTGATGTAGTTTCTACGATTATCATACCCACTTTAATGCACCGTGTCCAAAATTTGACATTTTTTCAGGCTCGTTTACCATATTTAGTCCTTTTTGTGTACTTTCTAGGCCTTTTGTGCTTATAATTCAAGTTCAAACGTTATGTACATGAAAAGGTGTTAAAAAGGACTCGAAAATTCGTAATTGTGTCATTGAATAACATTTCATGTATTTTACAGGAAATTAAAAGAATTTTAAAGGATATGTGTGGGAAGAGGCAACCATGGATGTGTCTTTTATTTGTTTTGTAGCTCTAGAAAAATGGAAAACAATCCTAAAAAACATGTTACCTCATGTGGTGCCTAGGCATGACCACAATATGATGCGGTGAATATTTGAGGAGGTATGGATAATGTCGTGATACGCACTCTTCATATACCGGACCATCGCCTATGGAGTTTCATGGTCCAGGGAGCGAAATCACCATGTTTTGGAGGGGAACCCATATTTCCTTGGTCCATTCAACTTGATTTATTTTCTACGATCATCATACCCACTAGAATGCATCGTGTCCAAATTTCACATTTTTTCAGGCTCGTTTACCGTATTTAATCTTTTGTGTACTTTTCTAGGCATTTACTGCTTATAATTTAAGTTCGAAGGTTCTGTACATGAAATGGTGTTCAAAAAGGACTCGAAAATTCGTAATTGTGTCGTTGAATAACTTTTCATGTATTTTACAAAAAATTAATAGAATTTTAAAGGATATGTGTGGGAAGAGGCAACCAAAGATGTGTCGTTTATTTATTTTGTAACTCTAGAAAAATGGAAAACATGCCTGAAAAACATGTTACCTCGTGTGGTGCCTAGGCATGACCTCAATATGATGTGGTAAATATTTGAGGAGGTATGGATAATGTCGTGATACACACTCTTCGGGTGTGTTTGGTTTCTGTCACCAAGTGGAATGGGACGGGTCGGTTCCGTTCCTAGGGGTCGTTCCCGTGTTTAGTTGGACAGAGGTACCGGAACGCAGTCGTTCCTAGGAACGGCATATTCGCCGAAGATGCCGAACGCGCTGGTACCTCCAAATCGGAGGAACCACGCGGAACGGCTCGTCGCTCCCGGAAACCCTACGCTCGCTCGCTCGCAGGTGCGTTCGCCCCCCCCCCCCCCCCCAACCCCCGCGCCCGTGCGCCGCCTGCTGCCCCGGGCCGCCGCCGCCAGCCGCCCCATTCCCCCGTCCCCCCGCTGGCGAGGCGCTCCCCCGGCGCGCCGCCCCATCTGCTGGCCCGCCGCCGAGCCGCTCCCCCGGCGCGCTGCCCCCCCCCCCCCCCCCGCGGAAGCGCGCTGCCCCCCCCCCCGACGAGCCGCTCCTCTGCTGGGCCGCCGCAGAGCCCCCCCCCCCGACGAGCCGCTCCTCTGCTGGGCCGCCGCAGAGCCCCCCCCCCCGACGAGCCGCTCGGGCGCCGCTCGCGGCCGTTCCATTTGCCCCCCCCCCGGCCCGCGGCCGCGCCATCTAGCTGCCCGGGGCGTTGCTCGCGATGTGCCTCTGGCTCCATCTGATGTCCGCGCCTGATGTGCCTCTCGATCTGCTGCAGGTTGAACTGGAAGAAGGCAGGGGCAGTGTCCAGGTGCTTCTCCGGCGCGTTGGCTGAGCGAAGCAGAGCAGGTATGAATCCCTCTTGGTGCTGTCCAGTGCATTTTTTGTGTAAAATTAGTGCTGTCCAGTACATCTATGCAATATGTGGCAATGTGTAATATTTTTGATAGCATATATCAATTGTAGATGGTCAAGAAGATGAACAAAAGAAAAAGGATGGTTAGGGGAGCTGCTGTTTTTGTCGCACTTGCTGCAATGGCAGTCATTGTTCGAGCTTTAATAAGGAAGAGAAGACCCCGTATTACATATGGCCCAATGCATGAAAGAGATAGAACCAGATTTGATTATCTAAACGAAAAAGTTTGGCAAAGCGATGTGTTGTGTAAAAACATGTTAAGGTTTGAAAGAGCTGCCTTTTTTCGCTTGTGTGACATATTGAGGGATCGCAAGTTGCTAGAAGATAGTCCACATCTTAGCGTGGAGCAACAATTAGCGATGTTTTTGCATACACTTGGGCATAACCTTCGGAATAGGGTTATTTCAGCCAACTTTTGTAGATCATACGGCACAACCAGCATCTATTTTAGAAAGGCTCTTCATGCCATAGGCGAGCTTCGTAATGATTATATAAGGCCACCATCATTGGAGACCCCCACAAAAATTGCTGGAAATCATCGATTTGACCCATATTTTAAGGTAAATTCAGAAACTATTCGTTAGCTATCTAGGTTATATGATATGCCATTTATTAATACGTGTCACTATATAGGATTGTATTGGAGCTATCGATGGTACACATGTGCGAGCAGGTGTTACCAAAGATGTGGAGCATTCTTTTCGGGGTAGGAAGGCCTTCACCACTCAAAATGTGATGGCAGCGGTAGATTTTGACCTACGCTTCACATATGTGTTGGCTGGATGGGAAGGGTCAGCACATGATGCTACTGTTTTAGCTGATGCATTAACGCGTGAGAGAGGCTTACAAGTACCACCTGGTAAGAAGTTGCGTAAGAAAATTGTCCATTTGTTATTGCATTTCAAGAACCATTGTCACCAATTAATTTTTTCATTTTTTTAGGAAAGTACTACCTAGTTGACGCTGGTTATGGAGCAAAGCCTGGGTTCTTACCACCTTTTCGTGGTGTGAGGTACCATTTGAATGAGTGGGGCAACAATCCGGTCCAAAATGATAGGGAGTTGTTCAACCTTAGGCACTCATCTCTACGGGTGACGGTAGAGAGGGCTTTTGGATCTCTCAAGAGGCGTTTCAAAATTTTAGATGATGCCAAGCCATTCTTCACTTTTCCGGTGCAAGTCGACATTGTTATAGCTTGTTGTGTTCTTCATAATTATGCACTGTCACAAGGGATTGATGAATTTATTATACCGGAAGTGACATGGACCACCCAACCAGTTCGAACAACAAGGCAACAAGCAAGTGACCATAGGGCCGTGGTAGACAGTAGGCTTCAAATGGCTGCCCAAATGTGGGAAGATAGACAACTCATGTATGCTAATGTATGAGTGTGGCTGGACAGATTGTATCATTTAGTATATTTGAACAATGTATTTGTGATGTCTATGCCACTACATATCAGTTTATTTGATGGCTGGACAGATTGTATCATTTTGTATGTTTGAACCATGTATTTGTGATGTTTATGCAACTATATTTGAAATTATTTGATGGCTGGACAGATTGTTTCAATTATGTATTTGTGATGTCTATGCCACTACATATCAGTTTATTTGATGCCACTACATATCAATTTATTTGATGCCACTATATTTGAAATCTTTTGTTGGCTGGACAGAAATGGAGGATGTAGAAGTCACCGCTGCAAGTGCGAGCTCGGGGAGAGCTGGGGTCATTGTGTGGACCAATTCCATGACGAAAACCATGCTCGGTTTTTTGGCTGGTCTTGTTGCTGATGGGAAGAGGACTTCAAGTGGATTCAGGGATGTGCATCATAGACAATGTGCTGCTGTTTTGAATGAGAAATTCAAGCTTTCTGTCACTGGAGATCAAGTCAAAAACCATCTCAAGAAGTGGAGGAAGATTTGGACAAAGGTAGTCAACTTGAAGAATTTGAGTGGAGCTCTTTGGGATGAAGATACTTGCACAATTAGGCTCAGTGAGGAGCACTATGCAGGGCATTGTATGGTATGCTTCTCAACCCAAAAATCTCATGTCAATTTATGTTTGCATTATGCTAATCATCTTGAATGCTGTTTATAGACAGACAAATCTGATGCCCCCTTCTTGAATACCCCAATTGAATACTATCATGCTTTGGCTTCCATTTATGGGACAATTGGGGCTAAGGGGTTGGGTGCTAGGTCTGGCAATGATCTTCTTTCTATTGATATGGAAGACGAGGAGAATGGTGAGGCGAACACTTCCCCAAATGTTGGTGAGTCTTCTGACCCGAAAGCACCACCCAAAAAGAAGGCCAAGGTAAAGCACGTTGAAGATGATCCACTAGTTCTCACTCTCAAAGATGGGTTTAAACTTGTGGCTGAAGCACTTGTGAAGTCTAGTGGAGATGATGATGATATACCCGATGACCTTTGGGATGTAGTCTCTGTCTTGCCAGATTTTGATGAAGAGCACCTAGCCCACTACTATGCTCATCTTGTGGACAACCCCAAGACAGCAAGAGCCTTCATGAAACTTACCCAAATCAACAAGTCCGTTTGGGTGAGTAGGTATGTGAAGAAGAACTTTTAAATTCGATATGGTTGTATGGTTGACAAGTATGTGAACTTGACATATGACTCTTGTGCACTTTGGCTGCTTTTGGAGATTTCATATGTGAACTTGACATATGTGGCTGTCAATCAGTGGTGAACTTGACATGTATGACTATTGCACTTTGATGCTTTGGGAATTTCGTATGTGAACTATATGGTTGTATGTGCATCTTGTTGAAAATTATGTTATGTATTGTCATTTATGTGTTATAAGCTTGTCAATATCTATTGTTATGTTGTTTTTCTTCAAATTACAAATGAAATGCTGTCGAAATTTTGAATTTTGTGTCGTTCCATTTTTCATTACGTGCTTCCAACCAAACACCGAAATGGAACCGACCCGTTCTCCTCTTTTGTTCAAACCAAACACAGGAATGGAACGGACCCGTTCCTCTGGAATGGAACCATTCCATTCCATGACAGTTGGTCCCCCAACCAAACACACCCTTCATATACTGGACCATCACCAATGGAGTTTCATGGTACAGGGAGCGAAATCACCATGTTTTTGAGGGGAACCCCTATTTCCTTGGTCCTTTCAACTTGATTTATTTTCTACGATCATCATACCCACTAGAATGCACCATGTCCAAATTTCACATATTTTCAGGCTCGTTTACCGTATTTAGTCTTTTTTGTGTACTTTTCTAGGCATTTACTGCTTATAATTCAAGTTCGAACATTCTGTACATGAAAAGGTGTTCAAAAAGGACTTGAAAATTTGTAATTGTGTCGTTGAATAACTTTTCATGTCTTTTACAGGAAATTAATAGAATTTTAAAGGATATGTGTGGGAAGAGGCAACCACAGATGCGTCGTTTATTTGTTTTGTAACTCTAGAAAAATGGAAAACATGCCTGAAAAATATGTTACGTCGTGTGGTGCCTAGGCATGACCTCAATATGATGCGGTTAATATTTGAGGTGGTATGAATCGTGATACGCACTCTTCATATACTAGACCATCACCTATGGAGTTTTATGGTTCAGGGAGCGAAATCGCCATGTTTTGAAGGGGAACCCATATTTCCTTGGTCCTTTCAACTTGATTTATTTTCTACGTTCATCATACCGACTAGAATGCACCATGTCCAAAATTTGACATGTTTTCAGGCTCGTTTACCGTATTTAGTCCTTTTCGTGTACTTTCTAGGCCTTTTGTGCTTATAATTCAATTTAGGCCTGGTCTGGTGTCATTATACGACACCAGTATGCATTGGAAAATATTTGAACACCAAGCTAAGTATAATGCACTATCTGATACTATCAGTGTTCCAAAAATACAGCTTTAACGGCAAAAGTTTTCTTACAACGAACCATTTGCAAAACGTCCGATGGCATGAGAGAGAGAAGGCTTGAAATTTTTCCGAAGCGGGATCACCAATTTTCTCTTTTCTCGCACACGAGTATTTGATGCGCTTCGTCTGTGTTGCGTGTTCCCCCCCCCCCCCCCCCGTAAGGTTCGAGTTTCACCGCCAAATTTTCAATAGGCGCGCGATTTCAGAAGTTATTCCTCCCACCCCATACCCACCCATCACATTTCCCCCTATCCCCCACCCCCTCTAACTACATCCCAAACCGCCGCCGCCGCCGCAACCAAATCTACATTCTGCCCCAGTCTCGCTCGTCGATCTAGTGAGGTAACCTCCGATCTCCATTATCGCCCCGGCCCGATTGCTCAGATGGAGCCTACGAACCACACTCATGCCTCCACATCCCCACTCCCTATCGCCGATCATCCCCGCGTAAGCCCAACCACATATAAGGCGGAGGTCGAGGAGCTGATCATGGCGGTCGATTACACAGTGGACGCTATGCGTGCCGACCCGGAGGAACACCTTGTCGCTGACGCCGCCAACTTGGTGCGGGCTCTGGCCCAGATGAAGTGCCCCACGCTTCTAAGACTTACTTGTTGTTTGTACACGTACATACTATAGCGGTACTGATCCACGCTTCGATCCGCAGGAACACCTCGCCACCGACTTTGCATGGGCTCTAGTCGAGATGAAATGCCCAAGCAACTACCCCTCAGGATTTACCAAGTATGAACTGTCCAGTTCATTTTTACGAACACTAGTTGCAATGTTTAGCCGTGTCAATTTCAGTTTCAACGATACACGTTTAAATCGCCATGTTAGGTTGTCTGTACTCTATAGTTAACACGTCTGTTGTTCATTTTAGTTATGCGCACTGTGTTCTTCAAGTATGAACTGTCCAGTTCAATTTCACCAATACCAGTTACAAACTTACAATGCCTATGCTAGGTTGTTGTTAAGCCTACTGTAGTGAACAGTTATATCCATTTTTTACGCTATCCATTATGTACCGTGCTACACTTCGCAAAGAAGATATCACTGGAGATGATGTCCTTCAATTACCATTAGATATTTTTGGTGCATGTTAACCCTATTCTAATCGACATGCCTTTCCATGTACTTACGCAGTGTCACAATGCACAATGATGTTGTTTACCGTCGAGGTTAGTCACATCCCAATATATTATAGTATTTCACATCATTTGTTCAATTGCAGTTTAGCTTCTAACATTCACTTGTTGCTTGTAGGTACATATGTTAGCGGTACTGATCCATGTTGCAACCAGCAGGAACACCTAGCCACGGACTTTGTGCAGGCTCTGGCCGAGTTGAAGTACCCCAGTAACTACCCCTCGGGATTTACCAAGTATGAACTGGCTTCGATGTTTAACCGTGTCAATTTCAGTTTCACTGGTACAAGTTTTAATGACTATGTTAGGTTGTCTGTACTCTGAAGTTAACACGTCTATTGTTTATTTAAGTAATGCGCACCGCTGTTCAAGTATGAACTGTCCAGTTTAATTTCACCAATACCTGTCCCTTTGTTACCGTGCTACTCCTCGCAATGAAAATATCACCTGAGATACTGTCGATTAATTAACATTTGCTATTATTGGTGGATGTTAACCCTGTTGTATTTAACACGCCTTTCTATGTGCTTATGTAGGGCTACGATGCGCGATGTTGTTGTTTACCGTCGAGGTTAGTCACATCCCATTTTCTTATAATATTTTACATCATTTGTGCAATTGCAGCTTAGGTTCTAACATTTATTTGTTGCTTGTAGGTACATATGTTAGTGGTACTGATTCACGCTTCGACCCCCTTTGCATATGGGGTAATGAGATAAACATGAACAAGCATCAAGTGAGGAAACTAAGAAAAATTGTTAGGCAGAAGAGACATCTGATCGGAATTAAACTCTTTATTTATACTTTATCCAAGACATCAATGAACTTTAGGATGGTAAGTAATATGTTGCCTTCTTTTCCAGCCCAGAACAAGTTACTCTATTAGACATGAATACCTGAAAGTTGTCTCTTTTCAATGGTTTCCGAAGGAATTTACTCAAGATTACCTAGCAAACTACCTGACCGAAGTGGAGGCAACGAAGATTATAGTATATAATTCATGCTACCATGATAATGGTCTAGAAGTCTTCCTGGAGGCGGTGAAGGATGGACGGGCGATCACCACAAGGGGTTGGACAAAAGTTGTGCGCACCTTTGTCATGGAGGAGGGCACATTATGGGTACTCCGCTTCTTAAACACCATCGACAGCCAAAAGCATTTACAATTTTCTCTTCACCTTTAACGCCTCTAGTACTATATATTGTGGTTCATCATATTTAATCTTCTACCGAACTATGTAACCATCGAACATGTACTGAGCTTTTGATTTATGCATTGGTTGTTGAACCATTGTAATAAGAGTATGCATTGATGGATGTGAAATCCACATTTCATAATTAAAAAATTGAAATTTCCAATTCTAATAATATTTGACAAAAGTTGTGCGCACCTTTGGCATGGAGGAGGGCACATTATGGTTACTCCGCTTCTTAAACACCATCGACAGCCAAAAGCATTTACAATTCTCTCTTCACCTTTAACGCCTCTAGTACTATATATTGTGGCTCATCATATTTAATCTTCTACCAACCTATGTAACCATCGAACATGTACTGAGCTTTTGATTTATGCATTGGTTGTTGAACCATTGTAATAAGGGTATGCATTGATGGATGTGAAATCCACATTTCATAATTAAAAAATTGAAATTTCCAATTCTAATAATATTTAACAAAAATAACCTATTAGGTAATAAATTATGGCGCACACAGTTAGAACGATTAAACCGTGTGTGATGGTGTCATATGTCGCACACGATTGTTTGAAGAATAGTGTGTGTGATTATCAGCTTTACAACACACGGTCGCATATTTTGCCTGTGTGGGATGCGCGCACAATCACACACGCGTTTGCACGTCGTAACCGTGTGCACTTGCCGTCAATAGCACAAACGGTTCCAAACCTATGTACGTGTGTAATGTAGGACGATAAGAAGACGGTTGACATACGTTTCGCGTGTGCGATCCGAATAACTACCGCACACGAATATATATGTGCCATCGTCTCATATGTGTGCTTGATCACAAACATAACGTCGAAGTGTGGCGTGTGGGATATGCTACCACTTCGCATACGTTTACGTTAGACGAATCGTCAGCAGGCGCTTGCACCATCGCAGACGATGTTTCGTTGTTGTGTGGGATGACCCCCCCTCCCCCCTATCGCCCACACATGCAAGGCGATGGTTCGGAACTACATCGCGGAAAGGGGTTAAAAACCGTTTGTATAGCACCTAATGGTACCAGTGAATATATATGATCACAAGTTATTATTGTTGACAATTGTCCTGTGATAAGTTAGTTAGGAGGTGAAACCCCTGTCTTCTTTTGTGTTCAATGGAAACTTGTTGCTCTAAAGATATGCCTCGAGTACCAGCAATCATTAAAGATTATATTATAGTTGAGCATGTGAATTTTGCCAATCAAAAGCTCTTACATAGATGCTTATACAAATAATGATGAATTGTAATTGCTTGATTGACTAAAAACATACTTTAATAGTTGTCAAGAGAGTTTATTATTTACACTTGGTTTGAGGATAGATTATTACTTGATCATGAGAAGTTATATGAATAATAATATTTTTTGTTATATTGACGATCATAAAGAAGATGTTGCTATGTCCGTATTTTACTTTATCAACATCTCTCTCTCTCTCTCTCTCTCTCTCTCTCTCTCTCTCTCTCTCTCTCTCTCTCTCTCTTTCTCTCTCTCTCCCCCCCTCTCTCTCTAAGCATGTGGTCATGATTATCGAGTTCGGTATTCACTTGAGGACAAGCGGAGTCTAAGCTTGGGGGAGTTGATACGTCCATTTTTCATCATGCTTTTCTACTATTATTTATTATGTTTGGGAGTCATATTACCTTTTATTATGCAATTCTAATGCCTTTTCTCTCTTAAAATGCAATAGTCACCAAAGGGAGGGACATTATCGGCAACTGGAATTCTAGCCTAAAAACAGCTACAACAGAGATAGAAAATCTCCGGAGATCCAAATGACCTGAAAATTTACTAAGGTTTATTTTGGAATTTATTAAAAATATTGGAAGCAAAAAAGTAAAAGAGATGAGCCTCGGTGGAGCCACAAGCTTTGGGGGCGCCCTCCAAGCTTGTGGGCCCCATGTTGGCCCTTCGATGGTGATCTTCTCCTATATGAAGTGTTTTACCCTAGAATAAATCAAGAGAATACTTTCGGTACCTGCCACCACCTTCTCCAGGCAGAACCTGGGCAGGAGCACTTTTGCTCTTAGGCAAAGCGATTCTGCCGAGGAAACTTTCGTCCCCGAGGCGGAAATCGAAGCCATCGTCATCAAGCACGCTCCTCTCATCATGGCAGGCTTCATCTTCATCAACATCTTCACCAGCACCATGTCATCTCTAAACCCTAGGTCATCTCTTATACTCAATCTTTGTATCATTTACCTACTCGAGAACGAGAAGGAATTAAGATTGGGGATGCTGATACGTCTCATACGTATATATAATTTTGATTGTTCCAGGTTGTTATATTATCATTGTAGGATACTTTATATGCATTTATATGCTATTTTACATCATTTTTGTGAACTAACCTATTAACCTAGTGCCGTGTACAAGCTGTTGTTTTCTGCTTGTTTCGGCCTTTCATGAAACTAGTACCAAACGAAGTCCAAATGACCCGAAACTTTTTTATGATTTTTTCTGGACAAAAATAAGACCTGGAATCTTTAGAGGGAGTCCTTGCCTTGGGGCCACCTCGTGGCTTCGTTTGACCAACCTCCACCTCTATATATTCTCTAAAATCGAGAAATCAACGGAGAGCCACCCGAAACCCCTTTTCCACTACAGCAACTCTCTGTTCCGCCGTGTGCCCATCTGGAGCCCTGTTCCGGTACTCTACCGGGGGGATCAATCACGGAGGGTCTCTACATCAACGTTGCTGCTCCCATGAAGATGTGTGAGCAGTTCACCACAGACCTAAGGGTCCATAGCTAGTACCTAGATGGCTATCTCTCTCTATGATCTTCAATACAAAGTTCACCGCGATTCCTGAAGTGATCTATTCGATGTAATGTTCTTTGCGGTGTGTTTGTTGGGATCCGATGATTTGTGGGTTTATGATCACATTATTCATGAATATTAATTGAGTCCTCTCTGAATTCTTTTATGCATGATTGTTATAGCTTCATATTTCTCTCCGATCTATCGGTTTGGTTTGGCCAACTATATTGATTTATCTTTAGTGGGAGTGGTGCATTGTCATGGGTTTAATCTTGCGGTGCTCTATCCTTGTGACAGAAGGGGTCACAATACGTATTGTATTACTGCCGGGTGTTTATTCATATTAGTTGAGTTTACTTTGTCTACATCATGTCATCTTGCTCAAAGCGTTACTCTATTTCATACTTAATACTCTAGATGCATGTTGGATAGTGGTCGATGAGTGGAGTAATAGTAGTAGATGCAGGCTGGAGTCGGTCTACTTGCTTACGGACGTGATGCCTATATACATGATCATTGCCTTGGATGATTGTCATAACTATGCGCTTTTCTATCAATTGCCCAACAGTAATTTGTTTACCCATCGCATGCTTTCTTCGAGAGAGAAGCCTCTAGCGAACACTATGGCCCCCGGGTCTACTTAAATATAAAAACTAAATAACCTTATTTACCTTGATGTCCTTTTATTACTTTTATTTTACTTTGCATTTATAATATCTATCTATCAAGATTTAATCCTTGCAAGTAACTAGTTCAAGGGGCTTGGCAACCGTCTTGCCCGCGTTGGGTGCAAGTGTTTTATTCTTTCTATGCACGTGATGTTGACGGGGGTTTGTGTGATTCTCCTATTGGTTCGATTACCTTGGTTCTCACTGAGGAAAATACTTATCTCTACTATGTTGCATCCCCTCTCCTCTCCGGGGAAAAAAACCCACGCAGTTTACAAGTAGCAGCAGCTCATCAGGAAAGACAGCTGGGTATTTACATACCACTAGCACTTGGTCCATCTCAACTCCTGACAGACAATTCACTTGGGGGTCTGGAACTGAAGCTGGGTTGGGGACATACTTGACTTCAACTCCTTGGGTATTGATCATGGTGACGGTCCGCTTGGCGCAATGTAGCAAGCCTTGGTGCTTGGTTAACCAATCCATACCAAGGATGACATCCAAGCCTTGTGATCTCAAGATGTTGAGGTCTGCTATGAATGCTACTCTGTTGATGATAACCTCAACTCCTTTCAACCCTATCTTGGTTCTCAACTCTAAACCCGGAGTTTTTACCACCATGGAGTTACCCAAGGGTGTAGGCTCCATGCCACTCTCTAATGCAAACTTTTGAGTAACAAAAGAATGTGAAGCCCCACGATCAAACAAGATAGTTGCATGTGTCGATTTGACAAGTAACGTACCCAGTATGACGTCTGGGTCTTCTTGGGCTTCCTCAGCGGTGACATGGTTCACACGGACCTTTCCATTGTTGTGCTGGTTCCGGGGAGCTTGATTCCTTGGTGGCGCTCCACAGCCTTGTCCTTGGCTCTGCGTATTAGGGCGTAGAGCATATGGCTTCTTGTTGGGGCACAACTTAGAGTTGTGTCCAGGTTGACCACATCCAAAGCATGTGATTTGACCTGAGTTGTGGTTCTTCCCACCTTTGTTGTTATTGGGGTTCTTGTAGACAGGTTTGGGATTGGCATACTCCTGAGGCTGGTAGCTCGAACGAGGTGCGGGAGTCTTGGTTTGTTGAGGCTGATAGGCTGGGCGAGGCTTTTGGTTACTAGAACTACCATTGCTGACCATCTTGCGCTTGCAGGTATCTTCCATAGCACGAAGCTTGTCTTCGAGCATAAGTGCCTTGTTCACCAGATCAAAGAAAGTTGGGCAGTCGTAGACAATGAGCTGATACTACATGGCTTGGTGAAGGCCTTCCGTGAAACGTTCCTTCTTAGCTGCCTCAGTGTTAACATCCTCGGGGGCGTACCTTGACAGACGGTTGAACTTTTTCATGTACTCCTTGACTAAGACACTTCTTTGCTTCAGCAGTCAGAATTCACGCTTCTTCATTGCCATGATCCCAAAAGGAATGTGAGCCTTGCAAAAACCATCCTTGAAATCATTCCAAGTGACCACATGGTCGCCATGCATGACCTTGAATCCGTCCCACCAATCTCTGGTGGTCCCTCCGAGACAGTGGGAGGCATACAACACTTTCTCATGGTCTTCATTGTAGTTGACCAGTGCAAGAAGATCCTCGATGGTGCAGATCCAGCCATCGGCATCCAAAGGTTCAGTAATCTCGGTCAAGGTTGGGGGCAAAATTCCCATGAACTCTGACAAAGTGGAGCGGCCATTGCTGTTCCTAGCTTGCTGCATGTTGTTGACGAGGATCTGAGCCATCTGCTAGATAGCAGCAGTGTTGGCTTGGCGTTCGTCCCGGAGAACTTGGAGGAATTGGGCTACGGTCATGTTCTCCGGTGGGGGTGCTGGTGGAGGAATGCCTCCTTGTGGATGCTCTTGGTGAACTTCAGCTTGAGCGGATCCACCAGCTCCCAGCTGATGGCTAGAGTCGCTGGTCTTGGGGATGGCAAAGGTGCTGGTGCGGGTTGCAGTCACCATCCTGTTGGAGCAACCAAAGTCAAATGACTGGGATAGATGATAGGGAAAAGCAATAATGGGGGAGAGGCGCGTAAAGGGGGTGGCATAGTGCAAGTGTGATCAAAAAAAGGCCGAAAAGGCCAACCCTCATATATTAAGATAAGATAGGCAATATAGTCGCTTACATGCTGCCTAAGGCAAAATCGTGACTTGCATCGAAACACAAACAATAAAAACAAACAACAAGCACACATGGTTTCATTTGAACCATTACACGGAATCGACTTCGCATGGGGGGTACACAACTCAACCTACCCTAGGGGCACTCGGACTTAGGTAGTGCAGTGCTTGGTCTCATACTCACGCTCTTCCGGGTCTTCCTCCTTGTCATCATCCATACGGGTAGTCATCTCCAGTTGAGGGGTTGGAGAACGGGGAGCTCCATCCCGACGATGCTTCGCCGGTGATCTGGTCAAGAGCTCTTGGTACAGCGCTGACACGTTTCCTGAGCGGGTGCATCTCTGTCTGGGGTTACTCCACCTCTATAAGCGATGGCGGGTCGTCCACTAGGGGCACCATCCTTTTTGATCATGTTTGTCTTCTTTTGGGCACGACGAAGTTGCTGCCGGGCATGGCGAAGTTCCTTCCGGAGCTTCACCGACTCCACAATCAGGTTGTGAGCCATACTCTCGGTAAAGAGGCTGAAGTAGGTCCGGAACCTGAGTGGTGATGCATCCTCCTTTGATGGGGTCAATGCCCAACTCTCGCCAATAACATCCTTCCTGAAAGGTAGGTGGCGGGTAGCTGGCTCGTCGCCCATCTATGGGAGAATGTCTCGAAGTTTAGTGAGGGACTTCCGTGTTGCTGTCTCGACTGTGATCGCTAGGATCTCCATGAACCAACTTGTCGGGGAGTCATTTCCAATCACGACCACGTCAACATAGTACTCCTTCGTGGTGGCATCAACCCGGTGCTCGTAGTAGAGGAAAATGGGAGCTCAACGAAACTGGCACTTCTGCAGGGTGTCCTCAAGGATTTGGGGAAAACAAGTGGCTAGGAGGTCCTCGGGTACGATGGCCATCTACAAAGTTTTGAGGGAGGGGAGTCAGTAAGATTTTGAAACGAGGCTGTAAGAGATAAGAAGTATAAAAACTTTTGGATATAGCAACTAGGGACAAGCCAATGAGTACTTTGAATATACTCGCAAGCAACCCATGATCGGAAACGGAATTAACATGCACGGTATATCACTAAGTTGGTGGTTTTTACGGAAAGCTAGTTTTGAGTGTAATTACATGTCATAATATTTTAGAAAGCATACATCAATAGGTTACAGATATCCACATCAATAGGTTACATATACCAATATAAACAGAGTATCTCAACTCTAGGTTCATCATCTCGACAGACCATCTGTCATAGCTCAAAGTTTTCTTTCACATACCCAAGTTTTGCAAAATAGTGGACGTATCCCAAGAGAGGTTATCCAACTATCCTTGACCGTGGACACGGCTATTAGAATAGTTTGACACTCTTCAGAGGTTGCACAAGTTACCCACAAGACTCGGGGAACTTTCGTGTCAATCCATGACTCGTTGTACATTAAGTACCCGAGGTAAGCACCCGAACAATACCTTTCCCCAGATGACACTAACATAGAGTCCACACATTGGTACCTGGCCCTCGTATAAATTCATCACGCTAAACAAGTTCATCATTACATTTACACGAGGGGACTCAATGTTGTGCCCGGTGTGTGTGAAAACATCCATAGTCGTCCATACCGGCACGACCCCGTATCGAGAGTCACTCCCGCCACTAGTATCGAGCAAGGTAATCAATAAAGCCCCGTCCCATAAGGGGTAGTGTGCTTCTACATGTAAGGTTGGAGTAATGGTAGCAACTTAAACCAATCCTTTTTCAAAAACAACACCACTTCTTTATCAAGCGGTTACCTAGCTCATCATCTCCCAAGGGCTTTAGTGGCACCCTTTGGGGTTTTCAAAAGTTCTCGATAAAATCACTTTTTCCATCTTGATGCTTAAGCTCGTCCCTCTTGCGTAGCCAACTACTTAGCACCTATCTACTTCCCATCCGCATAACTCTAAGCGGGAATAGAGTTATGCACAATACAAGTTTCAACGGATCATGCAACGGACACAAACCTAGCAAGGTTGTCACCATATCATCATGCATTTAATGCATAAAGAAAATGCTAGAATGCCATGCACAAAATAGTTTCATCAACATGGTCCAAGGGTTGCTTGCCTGGCTTAGCAAAGTCTTCGAGGTCTTCAAATGCTTCTGCTCCAACTCCCTCGTCAACAACGTGATCTAACATTGCAAAATAAAGGGACACAAATAAGGCACTAGCCACGACATAAAAATAAAAACACTCAGAAAAATTTCAACCTATTTTCATTAAATACTAGGTTAAAATCTAAAAATACCATATTTGTTAGTTTTAGAGTTGGGCTAACACAAACATGAATTTGGATTTTAACAAGTGGATTTAAATGCCCAAATATGTGTTTAAATTTGGATAGTGTAGAAAATGTCGTCTAAATGTTGTGGAAGTTATACCATTAAAAAGGTAGGAATTTAACAAGATTTTAGGAGTTTGAATCACCGCATTTGGATAAATATATAGACTTGGGTAATTTTTGCAAAGTCCCTAGAAAACAGAAAAGGAAAAAATGCCAGTAGGGCAGCTTGGCCAGAAGGGCCGTGGCTGGGCCGGCCCAGAGCCAAGCCAGCCCGGGGCGAACCAGTGCACGCGCGTACACCAAGTTCAAACCCAACAGGCTGGGCCTAGCCGCCAGCGAAAGACTAAGGGAGGGATAGAGATGTGGATGACAGGCGGGCCCCGCCTGTTATATTCAACCTCGCGATAGGGAGGCCGGCGATCTCACATGCGACGTTGTTGTGCACAGCAGGAGGAACGGTTGGCATGGTGATACTCAGCGTCGAGCCGCACGTCGGGTGGCGATCCAGGAGGTCGTCGGAGGGCCGGGGTTCGTCGGCGACGTGAATCCACGGCGGAGGATCTTCGGGTGGTTGTCGCCCTGGTCAATCCCGATCGATAGACACGGTGGAGAGGGGGGAAATGATCAGTGTGCTGAGAGAGGACCAGAGGGAGAAAGAGGAGCGCCGGAGGGGGCCTGTACCTCGAGATCCAGAGCGACCCGAGGCTGTGGAGGCCCGGTCGATCTCGAGCTCTGGGGTTTTTTGAGGTGGTTTGAGGGGTGTGGGCGCTCGATTGGGTGGGAGAGAGATTCGGGGAAGGGGAGAGAAGGGATCAGGGTGACCTTTTATGCCCCTGCCACCGGAGCACCATGGACGAAAACTCGGTGAGGTCGTGGGTGTCTCCTGAGGCCACGGGGGCTCACTAGCTCGTTTCCTGGGTGTTTGTGGACGTGTCCTTGGACCCGGGGAGGAAGAGAAAGACCGAGCAAGAGTCGGCCATTAGCTGAGCCGAGTGGCGTTGGACACATGTTGCAGCGGGATGAGAGAGGGGGAGAGAGGAGGGGCCCGACAGGGTGGCGTGTCGTGCACGCCGAGGGGCCTGATGACCCACAAGTATAGGGGATCAAACGTAGTCCTTTCGATAAGTAAGAGTGTCGAACCCAACAAGGAGTAGAAGGAAATGACAAGCGGTTTTTAGCAAGGTATTCTGTACAAGTTTTATAAGTAACGATAGTAGATAGTTTTGTAGTAAGATAATTCATAACAAGTGACATGTAAGAATAGTAACAAAGGTGCAGCAAGGTCCAATCCTATTTGTAGCAAAGGACAGGCCTAAAAGTACTCTTATATTAAGCAAGCGCTCCCGAGGACACATGGGAATTTCTATCTAGTCATGTTCATCATGTTGAGTTGATTCGCATTCGCTACTTTGATAATTTGATATGTGGGTGGACCGATGCTAAGATGCTGTTCTTACTTGAACTAACAACCTACTTATGATTACCCCCTCTCGCAAGCATCCGCAACTATAAAACATGGATCCAAAACAGCTCCTTATGAAGCAACGCATAAACGGGAGTCTAAGCTTCTGTCACTCTAGCAACCCATCATATACTTGTTACTCCACAATGACTTCCCTTAGGCCCATAACATGGTGAAGTGTCATGTAGTCGACGTTCACATGACACCACTAAGAGAAGTAACAACATACCTATCATCAAAATATCAAACGAATACCAACTTCACATGATTACTTATAACAAGACTTCTCCCATGTCCTTAGGAACAATAGTAACTACTCACACCTCATCAACATGTTCAAGATCAGAGGTGCAATAATAATAATTAAGGATCTGAACATAATATCTTCCACCAAGTAATCAAACAAGCATCAACTATGAGATTTAATCAACACAACTAGTAACCCACAGGTACCAATCTGAGGTTTTGAGACAAAGATTGGATACAAGAGATGAACTAGGGTTGGAGATGAGATGGTGCTGGTGAAGATGTTGATGAGGATTGGTCCTCCCACGAAGGAGGAAGCGTTGATGATGATGATGGCTTCGATCTCCCCATCCCGGACAGAGATTCCCCTGTCAGAATCTGACTGCTGGAGTGCAAAAGGGCCTCTGCCTAGGTTTCCGCCTCGAGACGGTGGTGCTTCGTCCCAAAAGGTTGCTTATAATTTTTTCTAGGGTAAAACACGAAATATAGGAGAAGAGGGGCGTCAGGAGGCCAGCAGGGGCCCCACAAGCCATGAGGCGCGGCCTGGGGGGCGCCCTGTTAGCTTGTGCCTAGCTGGTGGGCCCCCTCTGGTATATTCTTGGACCAGAAATTCTCAAATATTCGGTAAAATTCTCCGTGAAGTTTGAGGTCATTTGGAGTCTGGTGATTTTTCTGCCTTTTTCTCAGTTTTCTGGTCCAGAATTCCAGTTTCCAGATATTTCCCTCTTTGTGATGTACCTTGCATATTTAGAGAGAAAGAGCATAAGAATTGTAAGATAATAGGGAATAATGGACGAGAATAACATAAATATGAATAAGAAATCATGATGCAGAATGGACGTATCAACTCCCCCAAGCTTAGACCTCGCTTGTCCTCAAGCAAAAGCCGAGCTCGAGAATAATGACCACATAATTTGAGAGAGAGGTGTTGATAAAACAGAATACAGACATGAGAGCATCATGAATACCATTATAGCAGCAAGCATTTCATCATATAACTTCTCATAAACAAGTAAAGATCTATTCACAATTATCGAAGTATGAAGCATAAACCTTATTGACACCAACAAACGGTGCCTTCAGTCATGGTGATAATCATAATTCATCATATTCAAGAGAAGAGTCTATATAAGAGCTTTCATTTTAGCAAACCCACATACTGAACTATCATTTAGTCATCTATGATTGTTGACACTCATTGCATATGTTTGGAGCTAATGTTTTTGCCGGACACGTAGGAAGATAGGGGCTTCATTTGCCACCCGACTCATTTACCTCAAGGATAATGTCAACAATAATGAATCATGATTTCTTACATTCAACTGGTGATGGTTGCCAATTAAGAGAGTTTATAAATTAAAAGAAGGGAAGATATTAATGACTCTTGTGTAAAAGTAAGAACTTTATGAAAGTAAAAGATAGCCCCTTCGTAGAGGGAAGCAGATGTTGTCATGCGCTTTTATTTGCTTAGGTGTGCAATCTCTTAATGCAAAGGAACGTCACTTTATATTGCCCCTTGTGATAGCGAACTTTAGTATGCACTTTGTCGCTTTTATTTCTTCGTTATTACAAGATCGTACAAAGCTTATTTTCCTTTTCAATAAGAGATCATACATGATTATAGGCAATTTTTATTGCTTATGAACCAACGACAACTTACTTTAAGGATCTTATTCAATCCATAGGTAGGTATGCTGGACTCTCACGGAAAGAAACTGGGTTTAAGGGGTTATGGATGCACAAGTAGTATCTCTACTTGGTGCGGAAGTTTTGGCTAGCAAAAGTTCTAAGAGAAACATCACATGGTAAAGGATCGATGACTATATAACTTCTATGCAAATGTAAGCAATCATGACCATTAGGTTGTCTTCCTTGTCCAACTTCAACACTTGATCATTATTTAATATTTGGTGAGGGTTCGCAATCATAGATGATGTCCAAGATAGTGTATTTGTATGTGTACTTGTCTTGCATAGATTATAACAATGACTAAGGTTACGTTTGTTTTGTTCCCCACAATTTTCATCGCTCATACTTTCTTTTTACGTGAAGTCATTACTTCTCACGAGATAAGCATATGATCTTTCCTATTCTTTTTATTGTCATGCTATGATCATTGGTGCAAGAGAGTAAAGCACACGGACTCAACTAATCTTTATTATATAACTCTCATACTCGATTACAAGGGTAGGTAGATCTCAAAGCAAAATCCTAAGCAAAGCAAATCTGAAACTTTATTTCTCTAAACCACGAAATAACTAAGGGTCAAACTAAAATAAAAGATGATGGTAAAAAGTGATGGTGATACGATACCGGGGCGCCTCCCCCAAGCTTGGAACAAGCCAGGGGTGGTGCCCATACCCATGTACTCAAGTGTTCTTCCGTGATGGTGGTGGTGTGAGGAAATCCTCCATCTTCCAAGGCATAGGTTCCCCATTATGGAAAGAAAGTCTTGTCTCCGGAATCCTGAAATCAGCAGCGAGGCTCATCCTTTTAAACCTAGATTCATACTCACAGTTCTGGGTTTGAAGTTCATAGATTTGATCTTAGAGGTGCTCGATCCGCTCTTGAAGCTTGAAGAGAGCTTCTCCCAAGCTCCTTGTGTGAATATTGTTTTCGTGGATGAAGTACGTGATCATAGAGTGATTAGCACTCAGACCACGTTCAAAGATCCCCTGGCACTTGAAGATCTCCTACTCCACTTCTGCAAGCCTGGCCTTGTCAATTCCCTCCTTCTTGGGACCTTGGACATCCCGGATGTGGAGCACCCCCTCACGCATCTCAATGGCTTGAGGGTGCTTCATCACCTTCGATAAGTAGGGGATGATGACCTTCTCAAAGAACTTGTCTTTAGATGAACTTGGGGAAGTCATGGCGATCTAGATCTGTCAGAAAAACAGCTCGAAATAAGAACAGAGGAGAAACTCGCGATGCGGTGGTCAAAACACACGGGAGTATATATAATAATTTTTTCTAGGTTAGAATACGTGTTCGGGAAGAAATCGGAGTCGAGGAGGCACACGAGGGCCCCACAAGCCATCAGGGCACCCTAGGGGGGCCGCGCCCTGTTGGCTTGTGCCTCCCTCGTGAGTCCCCCTGACTCCATTTTATTTTTGGAATTTTTCTAAAATACTAAAACCAACAGAAACTATTTTTTTGGAATTATTGGAGTCGATTTACTTACCCTATCACATACCTACCCCTTTTCAGGTTTTTGGAGTGTTCCAGAAGGCCTCCCGTATGTGTTCTTCCGGTGTTATTGAATGATATTAGTCTCTTCATTAATGGGCATACCTGAAATATAATGCTTGATTCTTTGCTCATTCATCACTCTTGGGTTTTTGCCTTCAAAGTTATTATTTTTTATAGCATCGGAGCGATTGACCTCTTCGATAACATATGGACCCTCCCATTTGGATAAGAGTTTTCCTGCAAAAAACGTGAAATGAGAATTGTACAAAAGAAAAAGGTCTCCTACATTGAATTCCCGTTTTTGAATCCTTTTGTCATGCCATCTTTAACCTTTTCTTTAAACAACTTAGCATTTTCATAGGCTTGTATTCTCCATTCATCTAGTGAGCTAATATCAAATAACCTCTTTTCACAGGCAAGTTTAAAATCATAATTAAGTTCTTTAATTGCCCAATAAGCCTTATGTTCTAGCTCAAGAGGCAAATGACAAGATTTTCCATACACCATTTTATATGGGGACATCCCCGTAGGGTTCTTATAAGCAGTTCTATAAGCCCATGGAGCATCATCTAGTTTCTTAGACCAATTCTTTTTGGATCTATTGACAGTCTTTTGCAAGATTAATTTCAGTTCTCGATTGCTCAATTCAACTTGGCCGCTAGATTGAGGATGATAAGGTGATGCAATTCTATGGTTAACATCATATTTAGCTAGAAGTTTACGGAAAGCACCATGAATAAAATTTGAACCACCATCAGTCATTAAGTATCTAGGGACTCCAAACCTTGGAAAAATAATTTCTTTAAGCATTTTAATAGAAGTGTTATGATCAGCACTACTAGTTGGAATAGCATCTACCCACTTAGTAACGTAGTCAACGGCAACTAAAATATGAGTATATCCATTTGAAGCAGGAAAAGGTCCCATGAAGTCAAAACCCCAAACATCAAATGGTTCAATGGCAGGTGAATAGTGCATAGGCATTTCCTGACGTTTACCAATATTACCAAGTCTTTGGCATTCATTACATGAAAGGACATACTTACGAGCATCTTTGAAAAGAGTGGGCCAATAAAAACCAGATTGTAATACCTTGTGTGCAGTTCTGTGACCAGCATGGTGTCCTCTGTAAGGCTCGGAATGACACTTCCTTAAAATCTGTTCCTGCTCATGCTCATGTATACAACGTCTAATAACATCATCCACTCCCTCTTTAGAAAGATGTGGGTCATCCCAAAAGTAGAGTCGTAAATCATAAAAGAATTTTTTTTCTTTTGTTGATAGGTGATACTAGGTAGAATATATTTAGCAACAATATAATTAGCATAATCAGCATACCAAGGAGTGCTACGTGAAGTATTTATAGCAGCAAGTTATTCATCAGGAAAATTATCATCAATAGGCAATGGGTCATCAAGAATATTTTCCATTCTAGACAAGTTATCTGCTACCGGGTTTTCAGCTCCCTTTCTATCAATGATATGCAAATCAAACTCTTGAAGCAAAAGCACCCATCTAATAAGTCTAGGCTTAGCATCTTTATTTTCCATAAGGTATTTAATAGCATCATGATCAGTGTGAATAGTTACTTTGGAATCAACGATATAAGGTCTAAACTTATCGCATGCAAAGACAACTACTAAAAATTCCTTTTCAGTGGTGGCATAATTTCTGTGGGCAGCGTCTAGAGTTTTACTAGCATAATGGATAACATTCAATTTCTTGTCTACTCTTTGCCCTAGAACAGCACCAACAGCATAATCACTAACATCACACATAATTTCAAATGGCAAGTTCCAATCAGGTGGTTGAACAATAGGTGCAGAAATCAAAGCTTTCCTAAGTATTCAAAAGATTCTTCACAATCATCATCAAAAACAAAAGGAATATCTTTTTGAAGAAGATTAGTTAATGGCCTAGAAAGCTTTGAGATATCTTTGATGAAACGCCTATAGAAACCAGCATGACCAAGGAAACTTCTTATACCTTTGATATCTTTTGGGCATGGCATTTTCTCAATTGCATCAACTTTAGCTTTGTCCACTTCAATGCCTCGTTCAGAAATTTTGTGCCCAAGCACTATGCCTTCATTCACCATAAATGGGCACTTTTCCCAATTCAAGACAAGATTAGTTTCTTCACATCTCTACAAAACTCGATCAAGGTTGCTCAAGCAATCATCAAAAGAAGTCCCGTAAACGGAAAAATCATCCATGAAAACCTTAATAATATTTCCACAAAAATCAGAGAATATAGCAGTCATACATCTTTGAAAAGTAGCAGGTGCATTGCATAAACCAAAAGGCATACGTCTATAAGCATATGTTCCAAAAGGGCAAGTAAAGGTAGTTTTCTCTTGATCCTCTTATGAGACAGGTATTTGAGAAAAACCAGAATATCCATCAAGAAAACAAAAGTGTGTGTGCTTAGATAATCTGTCTAGCATTTGATTGATAAAAGGCAAAGGTTAGTGATCTTTCCTAGTAGCTTTATTTAATTTCCTGAAATCAATCACCATCCTATAACCAGTTACTATTCTTTGTGGGATAAGTTCATTTTTATCATTAGGCACAACAGTTATCCCACCTTTCTTAGGGACACATTGAACAGGACTTACCCATCTACTATCAGCAATAGGATAAATTATACCTGCTTCCAGAAGTTTTAATGTTTCGGTTCTTACCACCTCCTTCATCTTAGGATTGAGACGACGTTGATGGTCAACGACTGGTTTAGCGTCCGGTTCCATATTAATCTTGTGCTGACATAGAGTGGGGCTTATGCCTTTAAGGTCATCAAGAGTATATCCAATAGCAGCCCGGTGCTTCTTCAGAGTTTTAAGTAATCTCTTTTCTTCATGCTCTGAAAGATTATCACTAATAATAACAAGATATATCTTCTTTTCATCAAGGTTAGCATATTTCAAAGTATCGGGTAAAGTATTTAATTCAAACACGGGATCTCCTTTGGGTGGAGGAGGATCCCCTAAAATATCAACTGGTAAGTTGTGTTTAAGAATAGGCGTTTGATTAAGAAATGTGTCATCTATTTCATTTCTCTCATTCATATGCATATCATTTGCATGGTCTAGTAAATATTGTTCTAACGGATCGGTGGGAGGTACGGCTATAGAAGCAAGACCAATTATTTCATCCTTACTAGATAATTCCTTCTCATGTGGTTGTCCACTAAACTTGGAGAAGTTAAATTCATGAGACATACCACCAAAGCTTACTTTGACCTTCTCAGTAACACAATTAATTTAAGCATTAACAGTATTTAAGAAAGGTCTACCAAATATAATGGGACAAAAGTTATCTTGTGTTGAACCAAGTACTAAGAAAATAGTGGGGTAGTTGACTTTTCCACAAAATACTTCAACATATCTAACAATCCCAAGTGGTGTAATAGTGTCTCTGTTTGCAAGTTTAATAGTGACATCAATATCTTCAATTTCAGCGGGTGCTATGTCATTCATAATTTCTTTATACAAGGTAAAATGTATGGCACTAACACTAGCACCCGTGTCACACAAGCCATGATAACAATGGTCTCCAATTTTAACAGAAACAACGGGCATGCCAATAACTGGTTTATTTTTGTCTAACTCATCCCGCTTATGTCTAATAGGTTTTACAATTCTATTAGTTTCATCACGGAAGTAAATAACATGTCTATCAATGTTATCAACTAGAAGATCTTTTACCATAGCAATTTTGGGCTCAACATTTATTTGTTTAGAAGGTATAGGTGTCCTAACATGACTCTTATTAACCACAGTTGTAGCTTTAGAATGTTCCTTAATTCTAACAGGGACAGGTGGCTTCTCAATGTAAGCCGTAGGAACAATTGGATCAACATGGCTAACAATTATTTCTTCCTTCTCAATTTTAATAGGTTCCTCTAATTGTTTTTCAATGGGTGGATGATATTTAAACCATTTCTCCTTAGGGAGATCAACATGAGTAGCAAATGATTCACAGAAAGAAGCTACTATCTCAGAGTCGGGGCCATATTTATTGCTAAAATCATAGAAAGCATTGGTTCCCATAAAAGATTTAACACAATCAAACTTGAGATTTATACCTCACTCTTTACCTTTGTTGAGTTCCTAGTCTTCAGAGTTGCGCTTAATACTTTCCAGAAGATCCCATTTGAATTCAATAGTCCTATTCATAAAGGAACCAGTAGAAGAAGAATTGAGTAGTACTTGATCATCATGAGAAAGTCAAGCATAAAAATTTTGTATAATCATTTCTCTTAAGAGCCCATGGTTGGGGCAGGTGTGCATCATGGATTTAAGCCTCCCCCAAGCTTGAGAGATACTTTCTCCTTCACGAGGCCAACAACTATAAATAAAGTTCCGATCATGATGGACAAGATGCATAGGATAAAACTTCTGATGAAATTCCAGCTTCAAGCGATTCCAGTCCCATGATCCAATATCGCCCAATAGCCTGTACCACATTAATGCCTTTCCCTCCAAATATAAAGGGAAAAATTTCTTCTTAACTTTGTCTCCAGACAACCCTGCAAGCTGAAATAATCCACAAACTTCATCGACAAATATCAAATGGTAATCAGGATGAGTCGTTCCATCATATGGATTAGATAACAATTTTTCAAGCATACCCGAAGGAATCTCATAATAAATATTTTCAGTAGGTTGAGGAACAATTTCCTCATTTTCATTTCGAGGCGAAGATGCCCCGAACAAGCCACTCAAAGGGTGACCGTTCATAGTGACAAGCAATAGTAAATTTCAGCATGTACAAAAAATGTTTCCTTACCAATTCCACTTACCAAAAGCGCTTCACTCCCCGGCAACGGCGCCAGAAAAGATTCTTGATGACCCACAAGTATAGGGGATCAATCCTAGTCCTTTCGATAAGTAAGAGTGTCAAACCCAACGAGGAGCAGAAGGAAATGAAGTAAAAACTAAGAGAAGTAACAACATACATATCATCAAAATATCGAACGAATACCAACTTCACATGATTACTTATAACAAGACTTCTCCCATGTCCTCGGGAACAATAGTAACTACTCCCACCTCATCAACATGTTCAAGATCAGAGATGCAATAATAATAATTAAGGATCTGAACATAATATCGTCCACCAAGTAATCCAACAAGCATCGACTGCAAGATGTAAACAACACAACTAGTAACCCACAGGTACCAATCTAAGGTTTTGAGATAAACATTGAATACAAGAGATGATCTAGGGTTGGAGATGAGATGGTGCTGGTGAAGATGTTGATGAGGATTGGTCCTCCCACGAAGGAGGAAGCGTTGGTGATGACGATGGCTTTGATCTCCCCCTCCCAAAGAGGGATTCCCCCGGTAGAATTTGACTGCCGAAGTGCAAAAGGGCCTCTGCCCAGGTTTCCGCCTCGAGATGGCAGCGCTTCATCCCGAAAGGTTGCTTATGATTTTTTTTCTAGGGTAAAACACACCATATTGGAGAAGAGGGGCGTCGGGAGGCCAGCAGAGGCCCCACAAGCCATCAGGGCGCGGCCTGGGGGGCGCCCTATTGGCTTGTGCCCAGCTGGTAGCCCCCCTCTGGTATATTCTTGGCCCAGAAATTCTCAAATATTCGGTAAAAATTCTCCGTGAAGTTTCAGGTCATTTGGAGTATGGTAATTTTTCTGCCTTTTTCTCGGTTTTCCGGTCCAGAATTCGAGTTTCCAGATATTTCCCTCTTTGTGATGTACCTTGCATATTCAGAGAGAAAGAGCATAATAATTGTATGATAATAGGGAATAATGGACGAGAATAACATAAATATGAATAAGAAATCATGATGCAGAATGGACGTATCAGGGCCTCGGCTGGCGTGCGGGGGAGGCCCGAGGTGGTCGGGAGCACGACATCAACACTGGGATGCGCTGCAGCGCGCTCCAGAGCAGGCTTTTTGTCGGCATGGGCGTGTCTGCACGCGCTCTGGCAGGCCCACTTGTGTCCATTAGCTGCAGGGAGGAATAAACAAAGAGGGAGTGCCCTTGGATGCTCTGGGATCCGGCTAGGAGAGTGGGAGAGCTGAGAGAGAGAGAGAGAGAGAGAGAGAGAGAGTTTACTGCTGTCCAGGGGTGGAAATTGGGGTTTTACCCCATCAATGATTGAGCTAAGGCCATGGGTGAGTTACTGGGGGTAGAGGGGGATCAGGGCAAGGTGTGGTAAAAATCCCAACCCAAGGAGAACTCCTTTGCCCCCTCAATCATTGAGCATAAATATAGAGTAGATGGTGTTTGATCCTTGCTCGGGGCACCTAGGGGGATCCAATGGCCATGAGAGTTCACAGAAATGATCTTGGGGTTTATTTGGACTAGATCACCAATTTGTAGCTCATTAGGAGAAAGTAGCCAATGCAACTATTGCAAACCCTAGAAATCAACAGAAATGGATTTGAATAGATCCAGCTAAGTTGCACTGTTCTCCTTGATGCACCACTTGGTGCAACTGAAAGAATAGAAGTTTCGAACATGTACACAAAATTTGAGCTTATTTGGTGACACTTGGCAATGCAAAGTTGATCAAAGTTTGAAATGGACAGAGAGAGTTTTGGGGCACTTTTGTGAACCAAAACAATTTGGACTGAGATGTTACTTGGCAAGATCATCATATGAGGCGTATGTTATTTGCTAGAATTTTCCTAGATTTAGAAATATTTCAAATACTAGAAATATCCAGAAAAGCATTTGGAGGGTTTTGTCCAGTACTTTGAACATGACCATGTGTTGAAACCCATATATATGGAAAATATATGTCCACTGAGTTTCCCTAAATTTTCTCAAATAATTTTGAAACGTTAAAATATTTTTTTCCCAACAAAAGACCATTTCCGGCCTCAGGAAAAGCCTTTCAACAAAATATAAAAATAACTTTTAAAATATTATTTTTGTGGTTTTGGGAAGTCTTGTATAAAATAGGTTTCAAATATAATTTTTGAAAGAATTGAAATGCCCTAATGTAAGGACTTGAAGTTCAAGACTCATCTCAGGCATTTTTGAAAACCTAAATTCAGTAAATGCTTTTTGGCCAAAAATAAATTTGTACAAAACTATTTTTATGTCCTATACACATGGTATGGTCATCGGGCAAAGCCTTGGATCAAGGAGAAGAGTTATGCGACTCGGAGAGTTTTTGTGAATTAGGAGCACACTCAAACAAGCAAGCAATAGCAATCTATCAAGCATCACATCCACATAGAAACAGTTTTTGTTGGTCCAAATTTTTAAGCTTTATTAAGAAAGAGATGTGATACAAAACACAGGGTGGACAGACCTACTCCCCTTACAAGAATCTCGTCCTCGAGATTCCTAAGGTAGGCGCTAAAGAGATTAGGATATTCGTATTCGAGGTAGTCTTCACGCTACCAAGTTGCTTCTGCTTCGGTGTGGTTGATCCACTGGACCTTCAAGTACTTGATGGTGCAGCTCCGAGTGCAATGCTTGGCTTCATCGAAGATGCGAACTGGTCTCTCGCGATAAGTGAGGTCTGGCTGAAGGTCCATGGCTTGATGGTCGATATCCTTGTAGAGGTCGGGGTTGTTGGGAACTTGTAGACACTTCCAGAATTGTGACACGTGGAAAATGTTGTGCACATCAAATAACTCGAAAGGTAACTTGTAACGCCCAAGATGCGGTCCTATCCTTATATTGGCTCGTGTGCCTCGATAGGGATAGAAGTGCATCTCATCGTTTCGGAAGAAAGGATATCATTACAAGTACAAGTAAAGAGGAGATGAGTATATGGAATTGGCTTACACTCGCCACAAGCTAAATCATGAACATCTCAAATACAACAATACATTCAATCACCAGACAGAAGAGCAGGGTCGGACTACGGCAATCTCATTTCCAAGGGTATCAAGACTAGCAAAGCTTAATGGGTAAGGTATGGTTAAGTGGTGAGGCTGCAGCAAGCACTAATCATTTATTTGAGTGGCTAACTTACGAGTACAAGTTTAAGAAGAGTGATCTACGCATAAACGGACGTGAACTAGAAATGATCAATAAGTGATCCTGAACACCTACTTACGAGACAAATTTAACCCCATCGTGTTCTCTACCCAAACTCCCTCGAAAAGAGATGGTCACGGTTACGCACACGGTTGGTGTATTTTAATTGGGTTTGCTTCAAGTTTTCTATTACCAGATATTATAAAATTTCCAAGCTGCCACATAACCGCGGGCACGACTCTCAGAAAGATTTAACCCTGCACGGGTGCTCCAACTCATCCAGCACAAACTAGCCACAAGCTGCGGTGGAAAACCTCAACCGCGGGATAGCCCGTAGTATCCTCGGAATCCCAGTGGAAAACCTCTACCTCGAGTTAGCGCAAAGTGTCCTCGGAATCCCAGTGCACAAGACGTTCGAGAAAGGTAAAACAAATCCAGCAAGACCGCCCGACATGTCGACGAACCCGATAGGAGCCGTGTATCTCGTTCTCAGGACACGACGGATAAGCGAAGCATACGGTGGCCTGATAGAAATCTCCCGAGTTGCCCCGTGTTGGCCCCGCACGGTGCTCTAGTTTGGACCAACACTCATGAGGAGGACTGGCCCGGGGGTTGATTAATTATCCACGGGTTAATTACTCCCTATTCAAGTTTTATTAGTTAGGCAAATGTAGTACCAATGTTGGGCCTTGCTGGAAGAGTTTTATCCCAATACGAAAATCAAGGGGGTCCCCATAACAACCCCAAGCATGTTAGGAGCGCTCAATATGGAACATAACATCGGTACTCGAAAACTGAGGCGACAAGAATGGAACAAAACACCAAGCAAAAGGCCGAGCCTTCCACCCTTTACCAAGTGTATGGATGCATTAAATTAAATAGCAAAAATATTGTGATATCCCAAGATATCCATGTTGTCACATGGAAACAACCTGCACCTCCAACTAGCAATGCTATAAGAAGGGGCTGAGCAAGCGGTAACATAGCCAAACAATGGTTTGCTGGGATATGGAATGTTAGAGGCTTATCATGGCATTTTGGGAGGCTTGACAAACAAGTGGTAGCTAGCGAGACATAGTGATAGAAACGAGACAACTAGCATGGCAATGATAGTAGTGGTATCCAGGAAAATGGTCATCTTGCCTGAGATTCTGCTTGGAAGAAGAACGAATCCGTGAAGAAGACGAACCAACATAGTCGAAAGGATCCTCACACTCTGAAACGCTTTTGGAACTCTATCGAGAAGAAGCAATCCGGAAACAAACAAATGACACGGTAAACATCACAACATATTCATGACATGATGCACAATCAAGAATGATGCATGTCCGGTTTAAATATGCAAGGTATGAGATGGCAATATGCAACAATCAAACACTACAAATTAAGCGAAGTTCAATATGCAATGAGTTGCATATTGACGAAACTCCACTTTCGAACCATTTAGTTCACTCTCGTGTATTTACACGGCAAGTTTAAATTTTTTAAGCATGCCAAAAGGTGAAGTATGAACAACTACATCATCTAGGCATTTTAAATGAGGTCGGAAACAACTTATAGTATTTCCGAAACAACCTCATATGCAATTTATGAATTTGGTCCAGATCTGATATAAACACATTTTATATTTATAAACCAGAAAATAAAGTGCACCATGTTAATTACACATTTTTCTAGTCAAGTTACATATGTGGATCATTTTAATCGGACCAGCGGTTATTTAGTTATGAAATAAACCATTTTAACATGGCATTTTGAGCAAAATGATGCAAACAGCAATTTTAAATATTTTACACACGGATGAAATAAGCATATTATGAATCTACACAAAATTCTGAACATTTTTCATATATAAATTGTTTTAATCCAATGCACGGTTATTTAATGATTAACATTTAAAAAACATGGCATTTTATGAAATTATGAAATGCACTAGATAATTGACAAATTCGCAGAGACTAAAAAAAACATGATTGGGCCAGATTGCAGCAGACTGCAGTGGCCCATGAGGATTTGGCCCAAGCGGCCATGAGTTTGGTTCCCTTCAAAACAGACAACACCCAAAAAGTAATAAGATAGGAGGAACCTGGGATCAAACCCAGGACCTCCTACAGGTGTGCCACTCTAGTTAACCAGTTGAGCTACGAAAGAACAGACTGAAAGTGCAGAACAGAGTGGTCTGTAGGTTAACGGAAATAAGGCAAAAAACAAAATAGGGGCTCCTGGGATTCGAACCCCAGACCCCTCGGATTACTACGCACGGTAATGACCAGCTCGCCTAGCATGGTTTTTGTGACAGAACACAATGGCATAGCCAAACATCATATAAGCCAGAACGAATCGGGCAATGAGATGCCTTTTGGCCATGGCGGGATGTGCTCATAGCGACGCAATCGGAGAGGTCGGCGGGCAGCGCAGGCACGGGATCCGGAGGACCCGGACGAGGGCGAAGCAGGGGACCCGGAGGCCGGATCCGAGGCAGTCAACGGCCTTGAGATGGCGTTGATGGGAGGCTACAGGGAGCTCCCTAGGAGGCGTTGGGCATGGTAGCTCCTGGTTCCTGGGAAGACGACGATCAGAGAGCAAGGAGATGCGTGAGGGAGAGAGAGATGCATGAAAAAAAGGAGGAATGGAGAGTAGAGGGGAGGGCGCTGGGCAAGGCGACCTTGGCTCTAGTAGGCTCATCAACGGCGGACATGGAAGCTCCTTGGGCAGCGAAAATGGAGCAGACGAAGAGGATCCGCACGGGCAAGCTTTGGAGATGGCCGATTGCGACCTTGGCGAGCTCCTGACAGCGAGGTTCTTGGTGGGGCGGCGATTCCTCGGGCTGGTTGCCGACGGCCAGGTCGAGATCTGGTGGAGACGCACGGGAGGAGCGGGCCTTTGGAGCTCGGGCTCCTATGGTCACCAGACACGTCCAGGGACAGCAGGGGCGAGGTGGCCATCGGGTGGCTGGCTGCGGTTGGTAGCTCGAGGGGAAGCTCAGGTTGGCTGGCTGGATGGGTTTTTGGATTGGGGAGACAGGGGAGATCCCGAGGTGGAAGACGGTGTGTAGGGGTGGCGGCAGCGCTGAGAGGGGGAATCCCTAGGAATTAGGGTTGGTCTAGAAATAGACTAGGGTGGGCTGCTATATATAGCGGTAGATCCAAATGCAGTCTAATCGGACCCTCCGATTTAGATCGGACGATCAAAAATAAATATGCTAGGGGAGTCCAATGAAGAAATGGAAAATGTTTGGGGTATTCCGGGGATGATCCGGACCCACTGGTCGCGACCACCGGGTTCCAGTCTGGAGAAGTTTTCGGACTAGGTTGCGAGCGGATCGGTGCACTATGCACAGAGGCTAGGCGGAGATGAGAGCGAAAATGTGCAGCCCGGCAACAAGTTTGAAATATCGAAAACGTCCGATATTTAACCGGCTAGAGTTCTGCTATAGTTATCCGTTGGGGTATTAAACCACCTCCGAATGCGACAAAATTTGGCAAGCGGTCTATCCACAATAAAACAAGACCGCACGCCATCTTTCAACCCATTCCAAGAATATTTTTATCTCACTTTTTAAAATAATATTTTTTTGTGATGCTGCGGGCGCGTGCGTGTGTGGTTGGTCACGAAACGATGAACGACGGGAACGGAGAGAACCGGTGACATGGCATGATACTGCGTCGGTATTTCCCCAAAGAGGAAGGGATGATGCAGCACAGCGACGGTAAGTATTTCCCTCAGTTATTAAACCAAGGTATCGAACCAGTAGGAGGATCATCACCACTACGTAAACAGCACCTGCACGCAAAGAACAAATACTTGCAACCCGACGCGAAAGAGAGGTTGTCAATCTCTCTACGGTAAAAAGATAAATTAGGATATTATAGATTGGAAAGATAGATCTCTCAAGAACACAAAATAGAAGAGGCAAATAAAAAGTGCAACAAGGTATTTTTGGTTTTTTTTGGAGTAATAGATCTAAAAACAAAAGCGGCAAAAAGATAGATCGGAAAGCAATATGTTGGAAAAGTAGACCCGGGGGTCGTAGGTTTCACTAGTCGCTTCTCTCATGAGTATAGCGCACGGTGGGTGAACAAATTACTATTGGGCAATTGATAGAAGATCAAATAATCATGACGATATCCAAGGCGATGATCATCATATAGGCATCACGTCCAAGATTAGTAGACCGAAACGATTCTGCATCTACTACTATTGCTCCACACATCTACCGCTATCCACCATGCATCTAGTGTATTAAGTTCATGGAAAAATGGAGTAATACAATAAGAACGATGACATGATGTAGAAAAGATCTATTCATGTAGAAATAGACCCCATCTTGTTATCCTTAATAGCAACGATACATGCATGCCTCGCTGCCCCTTCTATCACTGGGAGAGGACACCACAAGATCGAACCCATCACAAAGCACCTCTTCCCATGGCAAGAAAAATCGATCTAGTTGGCCTAACTAAACCAAAGGTTCGAAGAAGAAATACGAGGCTATAAGTAATCACGCATATAAGAGATCAAAGAAGACTCAAATAATATTCATCGATAGAAACTGATCATGAACTCAAAATTCATCGGATCCCAACAAACACACCGCAAAAGTTTACATCGAACAGATCTCCAAGAGACCATTGTATTGAGAATCAAAAGAGAGAGAGAAGAAGCCATCTAGCTACTGCCTACAGACCCGTAGGTCTATGGTGGACTACTCACGCATCATCGGAGAGGCACCAATGAGGATGATGAACCCCTCCATGATGGTGTTAGATTGGATCTCGCGGTTCTGGAACTTGCGGCGGCTGGATGTGTTTTTCGTCGACTCCCCTAGGGTTTCTGAAATATTTGGGTATTTATAGGCATCAGAGGCGGTGGAGAGGCGTCCCGAGGAGGGCACAACCCATCAGGGCGCTCCCTGGTGGGTTGTGGTCTCCTCGGCCATCCCCTCTGGCACTTCTTTGGCCCACTGGATGTCTTCTGGCCCAAAACAAATCTCCAAAAATTTCGCGATGTTTGGGCTTCGTTTGGAACTAATATATTCTGCAAAGTAAAAAACAAGCAAAAACAGTAGCTGGCACTTTGGCACTATGTCAATAGGTTAGTCCCAAAAAATGATATAAAGTTGCTATAAAATGATTTTAAAACATCCAAGATTGATAATATAACAGCATGGAACAAGCAAAAATTATAGATACGTTGGAGACGTATCAGCATCCCCAAGCTTAATTCCTACTCGTCCTCGAGTAGGTAAATGATAAAAACAGAATTTTTGATGTGGAATGCTGCCTAACATGTTCATCACATATTCTTTTCTTTTGTAGCATGGACATTTGGACTTTTAGATGGTTCAAAGCAATAGTCTAGTTTCAACATAATGACTTTAATACTCAAGCAAGCCAACAAGCAACCATGTCTTTCAAAATATCAACACTAAAGAAAGTTATCCCTAGCCCATCATGCTCAATCATTGATCCATTCATGAAACACACTCAAATATTAACTACACCCAATGCTCAAGTATGATCATAGTGCCCCCTAGTTGGTGCTTTATAAGAGAAGATGGAGACTCAAATAAAAATAAAAGTTGCATAAAGTGAATAGATAGGCCCTTCGCAGAGGGAAGTAGGGATTTGTAGAGGTGCCAGAGCTCAAAGTTTAAATTGAGAGAGAGAAATATTTTGAGTGGCATGCCTTTCCTGTCAACGAAAACGACAAAGTAGCTCACAATACTTTCCATGCTAGATATATCATAGGCGGTTCCCAAACATAAAGTAAAGTCTATTCCTTTTTCCACCATTCTTTCACAATCCATGGCTGGCCGTATCCACGGTTGCCTTCCATACCAACACTTTCCAAGGAATTTATTATTTGACAACATAAAGTAAAAAAAAAATTCATTTCGGGACTGGGTATCCCTATTACCGCCGTACTCTTGTGCAATGACAAGTGAATAAACACTCATCTTGAGAATAACACATCTAGCATGGAAAAATATTGGACACCCCCTACCGTTTCATGAGCGGTACGAGCACACAAAAAGGAAATTTATTTTGAAAAGTAGAGATGGCACATACAAATTTGCTTAGAACGGCATGGAAATACCGCATATAGGTAGGTATGGTGGACTCATAAGGCAGATCTGGGTTTAAGGATTTTGGATGAACAAGTAGTATCTCTACTTAGTACAAGTGGAGGCTAGCAAATAGATTGAGAAGCAACCAACCAAGAAACGAAAATTCACATAAGCGAGCATTGAGCATAACTAACACTGAATAATACACCATAAGTAGGATGTAATTTCATTGCATAACTATTGACTTTCGTGCTTGCATAGGGAATCACCAACCTTAACACCAATATTCTTACTAAAGCATAATTACTCACTAACATGACTCACATATCACTATCATCATGTCTCAAATCTATTACAAGGAATCAAGTTTAATTTGTCCAATGATCTTCATGAAAGCTTCTATTATATCCTCCATGGATATCTATCACTTTGGGACTAGTTTCATATATTGCCATTGCTTTTGACAAGCTCAAACAAATTTAAGTGAAGAACATGAGCATAAAAGTTTCATCTCTCAAAATAGTATAAGTGAAGTTTGAGAGGATTTCTTCAAAATTTACTAACTCTCAAATTTATCTAAGTGAAGCATGAGAGTATTTCTACAAAAAATTCCAAGCACATCGTGCTCAAAAAGATATAAGTGAAGCACTAGAGCAATTCCATAGCTCAAAAAGTATAAGTGAAGCATATAGAGCAATTCTAACAAATCATAGCATAATTTTGGCTCTCTCAAATAGGTGTGTCCAGAAAGGATACTAGTGACAAACTAAAAATAAAAACAAGCAAAGACTAAAATGATACAAGACGCTCCAAGCAGAACTCATGATATGTGACGAATAAAAATATAGCTCCAAGTAAAATACCAATGGTCGTTAGAAGAAAGAGGTGGTGCCACTCGGGGCATCCCCAAGCTTAGTTGCTTGTTCCTCATTGGATATATCTTGGGGGTTCTGTAGCATCCCCATTCTTAGGCTCTTTTAACTCCTTATTCCTTCATCCATCATGATCTCACCCAAAACTTGAAAACTTCAATCACACAAAACTCAACAAAACCTTCATGAGATCCGTTAGTATAATAAAGCAAATCACTACTTTAAGTACTGTTACAAACCCATTCAAATTTTGTTATTGCATTATACCTACTGTATTTTAACTTTACCATGGCTCATACCCTTCAATACAACCCATAGATTCATCAAAACAAGCACACAATGCAATGAAAACAGAATCTGTCTTAAACAGAACAGTCTGTAGTAATCTATACTCTAACCATACTTCTGTAACTCTAAAAATTCTGAAATATTAGGACAACGTAAAGCATTTGTATAGAAACATTGTGTTAAAATTTCAGCTCAATATCGCGCTCCACTAAAAAATGAAAATTCGAATACTGGAGGCAAAGTTTCTGTTTCAGATTCAGCATTGTTTCTACTCATCTTATGAATCATCCTAAAGGCTTTACTTGGCACAAACACTAAATAAAACATAAAAACACAATCATGACAGAGGCATAATTGTGTCAACACTCAAAAGCAGAAAGAAAAGAAGTAAATAAGTTTATTCATTGGGTTGCCTCCCAACAAGCGCTATCGTTTTACGCCCCTAGCTAGGCATAAGGCATAGATTCAAGTATTGTCATCTTTGATTTTTGCTACTTTTGTGAGGGATTTCTCAAACCCGGGGGGCTCTTTGCGCTTCCCCAAGCTTTCAGGAGAAGATTCCATCTTGAGATCCAAAATGTCCAAACGCTTATTGCAAAGAGTAATCAAAGTATTCATGCGATTGAGGTTCCCACTAATATGTTTAAGAGGTTCATTATATTTTTGCAGCTCGACCAAGTGTTTATTTAGATCACCCAATTTGTCTAAAATTTGAACCCCCTCTTGTGTAAAAGAAAGCCCCTTTTTTGATGGGGGAACCCCCAATATCCCTTCCAAAATTTCATAAGTGGTGTTTGCATCAAGCTCGATAAAGTTTCCTTTAGCGGCAAAACCCAAGAGTTGTCTGTGATGCAAAGCTAATCCTATGAAAAATTTCGAAGCAAAATCTTTGCATCTCCTTTTAGATTGCTAATGCGATAGGATTCCATTAGCCTATACTAGGCATCTTTCAAATTTTCCCCATGTTTTTGTTTGAAGTATAGAACTTCAAAATCTGGTGACAAAGAGGGAGTAGTAACGCCAGTCATAGCAACAAGGTAGGCAAACAAGAGATTTGACTAGAAAAGGGCAAACGAAAAAGGGGGCGAATAAAACGGCAAATTTGGTGAAGTGGGGGAGAAGAAAACGAGAGGCAAATGGCAAATAATGTAATTGCAATGAGATGATATTTGTGATTAGGAACCTGATAGATGATGATGGTGTCTCCTCGGCGCCAGAGATTGGCACGTAGAAGAGACCGCTTCCTCCCCAGCAACGGCGCCAGAAATTCCTTTGACGTGGCTTGAGACTGCGTCGGTATTTCCCCAAAGAGGAAGGGGTGATGCAGCACAGCGACGGTAAGTATTTCCCTCAGTTATGAAACCAAGGTATCGAACCAGTAGGAGGATCATGACCACTACGTAAACAGCACCTGCACACAAAGAACAAATACTTGCAACCCGACGCGAAAGAGAGGTTGTCAATCTCTCTACGGTAAAAAGATAGATTAGGATATGATAGATTGGATAGATAGATCTCTCAAGAACACAAAATAAAAGAGGCAAATAAAAAGTGCAGCAAGGTATTTTTGGTTTTTTTGGAATAATAGATCTGAAAACAAAAGTGGCAAAAAGATAGATCGGAAAGCAATATGTTGGAAAAGTAGACCCGGGGGCCGTAGGTTTCACTAGTGGCTTCTTTCATGAGTATAGCACACGGTGGGTGAACAAATTACTGTTGGGCAATTGATAGAAGATCAAATAATCATGATGATATCAAAGGCAATGATCATTATATAGGCATCACATCCAACATTAGTAGACCAAAATGATTCTGCATCTACTACTATTACTCCACACATCGACCGCTATCTAGCATGCAACTAGTGTATTAAGTTCATGGAAAAACGGAGTAATGCAATAAGAACGGTGACATGATGTAGACAAGATCTGTTCATGTAGGAATAGACCCCATCTTGTTATCCTTAATAGCAACGATACATGCGTGCCTCGCTGCCCCTTCTGTCACTGGGAGAGGACACCGCAAGATCGAACCCATCACAAAGCACCTCTTCCCATGGTAAGAAAAATCGATCTAGTTGGCCTAACTAAACCAAAGATTCAAAGAAGAAGTACGAGGCTATAAGTAATCATGCATATAAGAGATCAAAGAAGACTCAAATAGATAGAAACTGATCATGAACTCAAAATTCATCGGATCCCAACAAACACACCGCAAAAGTTTACATCAAATAGATATCCAAGAGACAATTGTATTGAGAATCAAAAGAGAGAGAGAAGAAGCCATCTAGCTACTGCCTACGGACCCGTAGGTCTATGGTGGACTACTCACGCATCATCGGAGAGGCACCAATGAGGATGATGAACCCCTCCTTGATGGTGTTAGATTGGATCTCGCGGTTCTGGAACTTGCGGCGGCTGGATGTGTTTTTCGTTGACTCCCCTAGGGTTTCTGGAATATTTGGTTATTTATAGGCATCAGAGGCGGTGGAGAGGCGTCCCGAGGAGGGCACAACCCATCAGGGCGCGCCCAGGGCCTCTGGCGCGCCCTGGTGGGTTGTGGTCTCCTTGACCATCCCCTCTGGCACTTCTTTGGCCCACTGGATGTCTTCTAGCCCAAAAAAATCTCCAAAAAGTTTTGCACTGTTTGGGCTTCGTTTGGTACTGATATTCTGCGAAGTAAAAAAACAAGCAAAAACAGTAACTGGCACTTTGGCACTATGTCAATAGGTTAGTCCCAAAAAATGATATAAAGTTGCTATAAATGATTGGAAAACATTCAAGATTGATAATATAACAACATGGAACAAGCAAAAATTATAGATACGTTGGAGACGTATCAACCGGCAACTACGAACGGATGCAAGTTTTGAAAAATGACGGCGACGGAGTGCCGATGCTATGCGGATGATGCGAATGATGCGATGATGAATGCGACAACCAAATAAATCACACGGTGATAACGAAATAAAATGGGAATCTTCTGGAGTGTCGGTCTCGGGCTGTTATGTAACAGCCCAAGTGCAATCCTTGCCATCTTTGTAATATTTCATGTGTGGACCTTCATGTGGTGCCCTTGTGATTTGAGTAATATAGTTTTGCTTCATGTCATTCCTCACGCATCATAATCATCATGTCATCATCCATGTTTTCCTCATGCTATGTTATGTGGTGATGTTGTTGTGAATGGTGGTGTTGTGGTGTTGGTATGTGTAGGGTTCATGTGTGGTTTTGGTGTGAAGAACCCCTCCTCAACTTTCTATAAAAACTATGCCAAACTCTCTCTTTTCAAATATTTGCAACATGTGGAATTTTTACTTGCTTATTAATTTCTATGAAAATGTTGCCTCTTTTCTATATATTCTGTTGAGAATTATGAACCAACTCTCCATCATGATCTAATATATTTTCATTTTTGATTCTCCACAAATCAGATTCATATGTTAATAATAAGTTTTTATTTTGCTTGCTCTAAAAATGCCAAGACCATTTTATTAAATAGGACCCATTTTTTGTGAGTGCAACTATATTTTTGTTTCACTATAAAACCTTTCAATCTTCCCTGGCCTTTATTTTGTTTTTTTGTTTTTAAATTAAAGAAAAAAACCTTTTCTTCTAGGCGGAGAGAGAGAAGCCAGCGTGTTGGGCCTCTCCTGGCCCAACAGCAGCGAGCTCAGGGATCCCACAGCTCAGTCTAGCCTCAGTGTCAGGGTCATCGTCTTTCCTGTACGGCAGCCATCCAGAGCGCCACGTCCCCGACCTCATCGCTTGACGGCCATCAGTGCCCCTAGCCACCTCTAAGAGACGTCCTAGACCTAGCCCGAGCTCCCCTCGCTCCATTTCGTCCCTCCCCTCACCTTGCCGCCGACAGGTAAGTTAGCCACGCTCCTCGCCGTCGCCATGCTCCCGGCGCTCCGGCCAAGCCTCTGCTCGCGCGCGGGGTGATCCTTCCGCAGCCTCTCGTCGCGCTGCGGTGCCGTGGGATCGTTGCCCCGGGGAGCCTCTTCTTCCTCGACAACTCGAGGGAGCGCCAAGGCTAGCCAGTCGCCGCCGTCGCCCCGATCTTCTTCCTCTTCGTTTCGGGCAGAACCTCACCGGTGGTCGTCGCTTCGTCGCCGTCGCCTCGGTGCCTATGCGTCGTCATCGTCTCGCCTCAGGTAGCTAGGTACCTTCAGCCTCCTCCCTGCGTTTTATTGTCGCTATTAGCTAGCCGTAGGTCGCACCGTAGCCATGCCATGTCCGTGCTCCCCGCGCTCTGTTGCTTTCCCTGAAGTTTTCTTCAGAGAAGGAGCAGCTTGAGGTCCTTCGATCCGGATCTGAGGCTCCCCCGCCCAGCGCTCGTTCGAGCTTCCGCGCCCTCTAGCAGCTTCGCCAGGGCCTTGCCTTACCCGTTCGCGTCGTCGTCCTGATCCCCATGGCGAAAGCTCCGAGCTTGCGCCCCCCACCTTGAGTGCATGTTGCCGCCTCTTCGACGCGCCCTAACCCTAGGAATGGAACCCCCTAGGGATCCCGCGCCCCCACCGGCAACCCTTGGCCGCCGCCATCGATGTCCCGCTTGCCGGCGGCGACCTCTTCTCCTCTACCTGGAGGTGGAAGAAGGGCAGCGCCCTGCTGTAGCTCAATAGGAGCCAGTCCCGCCTTTAGACAGATCCCCCATTGTAGCCTAGTGGTCAATGCCTCCTGCTCCTACTCAGGAGGTATGGGGTTCAATTCCCCCCCAGACCATCCTTTTATTTTCCTTTCTGATGTGCTAGTGTGTGGCTGGCCCCACTAGTCATCATCTTGGAGGCCCCTGGTGTCACTGCCAGGTGGGGCCCCAATTGTTTTATTTATTTTTGTGATGTTTTTCTTTGTTTTGTTTTATTTTCAGTACATTTAAGTTATTTCCTTTTAAGGAAATGCCCCTTTTTGTTTTTATTCCAAATCTGGCAATAATCCTAGGATATGCCAAATTAGACATATAAGTGGCTGTAAGTGATTTTGTGATTTTGTGATTGGATTGTTGTGAGATTTATCAACAGCAATATAGGCATGTGACATATGGTTTTGGGGTAGAAAAATTCAGTGAATCCAATGGTGTGGTTGGTTTTGTCATTTGGACATGTTTGCAAAAATGTCATTTTGTGATATTGTGCCATTTTGACTTTTTCACATGAATTAATTCTTGCACTATTTGGAAAACTTGTCAACTTGAAATATGCTCATTTGTGTATGTGCTAGCCCCTGGTATTTTTGCATGCCATGGTAGATCATCATGTGGGTGGCATTCTTGATGTCAACATGTCACCAAAAATTAGGTTTTCACATGCCCAAAATATTCTAAGTGTTGGAAATCTGTTATTTTGTTGCCATGTTATCTAGATGATTCCCATGTATAGGTTGTTCCTTTGGAGTTAGCACCATGGCATGAATTGTTATGCTTGGCACCCTCTGTATATGTGTTCCGAGAACTTGGGGTTAAGTTATTGCATCCTATATAAAACTTGTTGTCAACATGCTATACTGTTAACAAGTGCCATGTTTGGCTCTTGTAAATTCTACTAAGTCTGTGAATCTGCTATTTTCAATATGTCAACTTGTGGGGATGGTAGCCATTGATATATGCATATTTGGGTGTTGACATAATATAATCAATTGAAGTGCATGTTGCCCTCTACCTTCCTGTTAATTTTCCTGCCATGAAAGATCCTGTAGCATATATAACAGTTGCTGCCAAGTTGCTATCATGTTAACTCAGATTCTGTAAAACTGGAATTTTCTCTAAGTCCCTTAAAACAGATTCAACATGCCATCTTGTGAGCTTCATTGCCATTGATCCATGCTTCCTTTCATGTTGCTGTAGATAGATGAATTGTTAAGCATGATGTATACTTCATGTCCATGCCTTGGTTGTGATTTGAAACCTGTTGTAGCTCTGGTTATGTGTGTTGCAAGATGACATGTTACTGTTTGTGGACAGATTGTGTGTTGGATTGTTTTGTGACTTGTGGTAGCTATACTCCATTGTTTTGCTTGATCTTTAGCTCTATTCTTGCTAGATTTTCATTTCCTATCCAGTGGCATCCTTGGAATACCAAGGAATAGTCCATGGCCTCCCTCATCTTGAGTTTTTTCTCCGTTAATGTTCGTACATTACTCCGTTTGCAACATTCTACATATGCATTTGCATCGATTTTGCATGAAGCATTCATATTTGCCATGATCATGCATGTTCAAATAACTAATATTGAGGTTCCGTCCAGAATACTAAAGAACTTAATAAGTGCATGAGAAATATGACTAGCATAGGGTTGCCATGTTAAATACTTCAACTTGGTCATGCATCATCTTGTTTGCGCATTGCACCTTGCTTGTATGTTTATTTGGTGTTGTTTATCTTTTGGTAGACGCGAGTGTTGAGCCTGAGTAAGAGGATCCCGGAGAGTACAACTATGAGGACCCAGCTCTTTGTCCCTCTGAAGACCCAACAGGCAAGATCATCATACCCGGATCCCGACACTATTTTTGCTGTGCTAGATGTCTCGCTTCTACCGTTATGTTTCGTTACCTATCACTTAAACTGTCAGCCTCCTAAATTGCCATGAAAGCCTCTAACCCCTCCACTACCTAGCAAAACATTGATTGGCTACATTACCGCTGCTCAGCCCTTATCTTATAGCGTTGCTAGTTGCAGGTGCAAGCTTTCCATGTATCAACAAGGATTTTTGGAGATATCATCTTATTTATTGTTATTAAATTAATGCACATGTATATCTGGCATCGGTGGAAGGCTTGGCCTTTTGCCTGGTGTTTTTTTCCGCTTTTGCCGTACTAGTTCCGAGTACCGGTGTTATATTCCATATTTTGCGCTCCTAACATGCTCGGGGTTGTTATGGGGACCCCCATGACCATTCGTTTTAGATTAAAACTTGTCTGGCAAGACCCAACTTTGGTACTACATTTGCTAAACAACTTAATAAAATTGCATAGGGCATAGCTACCCCGTGGATAATTAATCAACCCCCCCGGGCCAGTGCTCCTCATGAGTGTTGGCCCGAACTAGAGCACTATGCGGGGCCAACCCGGGGCAACTCGAGAGATGTCTATCAGGCCCTGTACACTAGCTTATCCGGTCGTGTCCTGAGAACAAGATACGCGGCTCCTATCGGGTTCGTCGACACGTCGGGCGGTCTTGCTGGACTTGTTTTACCTTTCTCGAATGTCTTGCACGAGGAATCCCGAGGATATTTCGGTCTATCTCAAGCTTGAAGTTTTCCAATAGAATTGCCTAGGAAATCACGGGATTCATGGTCGAGGTTATTCCCGCGGCGTGTGGTTAGTTTGTGATGGATGAGTTGGAGCACCCCTGCAGGGTTAAATCTTTCGGAAAATCGTGCCCGCGGTTACGTGGCAACTTGGAAATTTGTTTAACACCCGGTTATAGTTAACTTGAAGTAAACTCTAATAAAATACACCAATTGTGTGCGTAACCGTGACTTTCTCTGCTCGTGAACATGAACCGAGAGAGAACACGGTGGGGTTATGTTTGACGTAAGTAGGTGTTCAGGATCACTTAGTGATCATGCTAGTTCACGACCGTCATGCGTAGGCCACCATATTTACATTCATGTTCTCGTAAGTTAGCCACCAAAAACATGCTTAGTGCTTGCTGCAGCCTCACCACTTAACCAAATCCTCACCTATTGGCTTACATAGTTTCGGTACCCGGGTTATGAGATTGCTGAGTCCCTGTGGCTCACAGATTACAACAATACAGGTGCAGGTGTTGACGAGTGCGTGCCAGATGATGTGACTCAGCTCCAGTGGGAGTACGATGAAGAAAGTAGGCGTATGTACGTTACGTATCCTGATGAGTAGGGGAGCTTCGTGGTGGTGATCCTGGGATAGCAAGACAGTTTATCATTGCTTCTTTTATCATTTGATTTCGTCTGTAACCAGACCCTGTCTTCTGGATGATGTATGAATAATTTGTGTGCACTTGTAAGATAGCTTGTGGCGAGTGTAAGCGAACTCATATACTCATCTCTTCCTACATGTATGCAATGTTTACTGTACTTGTGAAACGACTAGATGCGCTTCTATCCCCGTCGAGGCCCTCGTGCCTTAATAGGGATAGGACCGCATCTTGGGCGTTACAAGTTGGTAATCAGAGCCATACCGACCATAGGAGCCCCTTGCTTGATCGAACTTGGCCGAGTTGAGTCTAGTGAAAAACTATTTTGAGTCTAGTTATATCAGAGAGTAGGATTCTTTTACTCCTCTTCTATACTCTGGTGAGGAATTACGACTTAGGAATTTAATTCTACTCCTCTTCTCGCTCAAAAAAAATATAGGATCACGCGAGTATTTTGGAGCCTCTATGATACCGATGTGACAGGAATTCTGTTCTTGGTGCCTCCCGTACGTATGGATTGGACCCGGGGAGTAGAGCTCCCGGGGATTCTTGACACATCGTTGTCGTTCAGTTTCCTTAGTACTTAAGAACGCGGATGTTCGAAATTGCTTCAATACTATTCGTGGTGCGAAGAGTGTGGCGGCACCCAGTACTGGGGAGCAGGATCACATGTACTGCCATCTTTAGTATCGTTGTGATTACGAGGGTCTGAGGTAGATGAGTTTCCGAGGTCTTTGGGTGTGTATTGAGGGATGTGATACACTGGAGAGTAGTATTACTGCTAGAAGTTGAGTGATGGATAAAAACTCCGTGTATCCGTGTACCCGATTGCATAACCAAGATTTCGGAAGTTCCTAGGTGGGATTTTCAATAGTTTCCTAGGATCATCTTCCGACAGATGTATGGTGGTTTATAAATTTGTTCCGAGCAACCTTAGCTCAATACTTGTTGTGTTATTTCAAGTGGCTTCATGATCTAATGATGTTATCATGATCCTGCAGAAAGCGTTCTACTATTTGCAGTTTGAATGCAATTGATGATATGTCGTTGCAAATTCTTTCAAGCCATTTGATTCGGCTTATTTCAATCATATTTTTCAATGGTGTGCTGATAATCTTGTCCATCTTCAAGATGGCGCCAGCAACTCGTGGGAATCAGGGTCGTGATGGAGAGCAGTCTGATCCTCCACCACCCCCACCTCCACCTCCAGAAGCTTGGCAAGCTGTGATGGCCACAACCAATGCCAACACTCAGATGTTGCTTAGGTTGCTGCAGAAAAGAGAGCAGGGACAGCAAGGTCATCAAGGGAATTTCCATAATCAGCAGTAGTTCGCCACTCTGAACCAGTTCCTCGCAAATCAACCCAAGTCCTTCACATGCTGTGATCAGCTTCTCGATGCAGATGATTGGCTCTGTGACAAGAACAAGCATTTTGAGTGTAGGAATGTCAAGCCAGATGACTATGTCAAGTTTGTGACTTTCCAGCTCAAGGGTCAGGCAGTAGATTGGTGGCAGCAGTACAAGGATTCCCGAGGTGGCCGTGCAGTCTCTTGGGATGATTTCTGCCGTGACTTCAGAGCCCATCATATCCCGAGGAGCTTTGTCGAGGGTATGTGTGAGAAGTTCAGGAATATGAAGCAGGGGAGTATGTCTGTCTATCAGTACAACTCTAAGTTTCAAAATCTGGCCCGCTATGCTAAGCAAGATGTTCCTCATGAGAAGTCCAAGATTTATCAGTTTAGAGGTGGCCTCAGGGATGATCTTCAAATTGCTCCCGTCCTTCACGAGCCTCCTGTGTTTGATCAGTTCTACAACTTGGCTCTAAAGTTCGAGGCAGTTCAGCTCAGGCTTGAGAATTCCAAGAAGCGGTTCAGAGACACCAACCCATCCTCGTCCAGCTCTCAGATTGTTCCTAAGCAGCAGAAGTATTGGGTTCCTCCTCCTCCTCCATTTCGTCCTCCTCAGCAGCAGAAGCAGCACGATGATCGTGGACCTTCCCACCCACCCAACCCAGGTTTTCAGCAGAGGCCTCAGGCTCCCAAGTCAGCAAATGCTCCTCCTCCAAGCAACTTTCATCCGCTCTTAGAGGTTACGTGTCACAAGTTTGGTCAGAAGGGCCACTACTCCAACAAGTGCACCAACCAGCGGCGTCTTCCACCTCCTCCTCCTATCAGCCCCCCGGGTAGTGCTATGGTGAAGCACAATCCCAAGGCAGCAAGAGTGAACATGGTCAATGCAGCTGAAGCAGAGGATTCTTCTCAAGTGATAATGGGTAATCTCTTGGTTAATTCTATTCCTGCAAAAGTTTTGTTTGATACTGGTGCATCGCATTCATTCATGTCTAGGCCATTTGCTCTCAAGCATGATTTCTATTCCGAGATGTTGAGTAAACCTTTGGGTGTGGTCTCTCCGGGTTTGGCAATGAAGACCACCTCAGTGATTCTAGATGTCTCTATCAAGATGGGCAATTATTCTTTCCTGGCTTCTCCTTATGTTCTCGGCAATTCCGATATTGATCTTATTCTTGGCATGGATTTTCTGGCGATGAACGAGGCTTGTGTTGATTGCAAAGCTAAAGAAGTTCAATTGACTCATCCTTCTGAAGATGTGATCATTTTCGCTGCTCGCGATGACATGATTTGTCTATTTTCTCTCAATGAGAAGGGTGAAATTTCTGCCATCTCTCAAATCCCTGTCGTTTTTGAGTATGAAGATGTCTTTCTAGAAGAATTGCCAGGAATGCCTCCTCACAGGCCAGTTGACTTTGTGCTTGAACTCGAGCCTGGAACTGAACCGGTGTGCAAGCGTCCTTATAAGCTTGGCCCCGAGGAGCGGAAGGAATTGAAGCAGCTAGATGAACAAGAGCGTCTGGGTCTGATCAGACCAAGTTCTTCACCTTGGGGTTGTGGTGTTCTGTTTGTCAAGAAGAAGGATGGCATGGACCGACTATGTGTCGATTACTGTCCATTGAATAAGAAGACAATCAGGAACAAGTATCCACTTCCCAACATCAATGAGTTGTTTGAGCAATTGAAAGGTGTCAAGGTTTTCTCGAAGTTAGATCTCCGTATGGGCTATCATCAAATCCGTATTCGTGAAGAAGATATTCCAAAGACCGCTTTCAGGACGAGTTTTGGCTCTTATGAGTACACTGTCATGTCCTTTGGTGTAGCAAATGCGCCTCCGACCTTCTCCAGAACGATGAACTTCATATTCTCTCCTTTCAAGAATGAGTTCGTCTTGGCGTATTTGGATGACATCCTTGTGTTCTCGGAGACCGAACAAGAGCATGCAGAGCATCTCCGGCTTGTGCTTGACAAGCTAAGAGAGCATCGGTTCTATGCTAAGTTCTCCAAGTGTGAGTTTTAGCTCAATGAAGTGGTGCACCTTGGGCATGTCATCTCTGCCGAGGGCATTAAAGTGCACCCTGGGAAAGTTGAGGCAATTGTGAAGTGGGAGCCTCCTCAGAATGTCAAGCAGCTTCGAAGCTTCCTCGGGCTTGCAAGTTACTATAGAAGATTCATCGAGAACTTATCTCAAATTGCTAAACCTCTGTCTAACCTCCTTCAGAAGAGTGTCAAGTATATGTGGACTCCTGAGTGTGATGTGGCGTTCAATACATTCAAGGAAAAGCTGACTTCAGCTCCAGTTCTCACTCCTCCAGATGAATCCAAGCCATTCTAAGTGTTCTGTGATGCTTCCCTCCAAGGTCTTGGTGGTGTTCTTATGCAAGATAAGAAGGTTGTGGCTTATACCTCGCGGCAGCTGAAGCCTAGCGAGAAGAACTACCCCACTCATGATCTTGAGTTGGCGGCAGTTGTTCATGCTCTGATGACCTGGAGACATCTATTGTTGGCACGACCAGTTGAGGTGTTCACCGACCACAAGAGCTTGAAGTACATTTTCACTCAACCCAATCTCAATCTTCGGCAAACACGTTGGGTGGAAATGATCGAGGAGTACAATCCAAGCATTGAGTATACTCCTGGTAAAGCAAATGTCATTGCAGACATGCTGAGCAGAAAGGCGTACTACAACAGTCTCATTCTCAAGCCTCTCCAACCCGAGCTTTCTGAAGCATTCCGCAGGCTCAATCTCCAAGTTGTTCCTCAAGGATTTCTTGCCAATCTTCAAGTCTCTCCGACTCTCGAAGATCAGATTCACCAAGCTCAGCTTCTTGATGCTATGATGAAGAAAGTGAAGAAAGGTGTGGCCAAGAGCATTCCAAAGTATAAGCGCTTCTGTGTTGATGACAAAGATACCTTGTTCTTCGAGGCCCGTCTGGTGGTTCCAAAGGTGAACTAAGGAAGGTTATCATGGATGAAGCACATAATTCCCTCCTCTCAATTCATCCAGGAAGTTCCAAAATGTATTAGGACCTCAAGCAAACCTTCTGGTGGACTCGTATGAAACGTGAGATTGCTCAGTTTGTGAACGAGTGTGATGTTTGTCGCAGAGTGAAGGCGGAACATCAATGTCCAGCAGGCCTCCTTCAGCCTTTGCACATCCCAGAGGGGAAATTCGATCATGTTGAAATGGATTTCGTCAGTGGGTTTCCTAAGTCCAAGAGAGGGAACGATGCCATCTTCGTGGTCATCGACAAGCTCACCAAAGTTGCCCACTTCCTTGCGGTCAAAGAATCTATCTCGGCAGCTCACCTGGCAGAGTTGTACACGTCAAGGATAGTTTCTTTGCACAGTGTTCCTCAGCTCATATCCTCTGATCGTGGAAGCATCTTCACTTCCATGTTTTGCGATTCCTTCCAAACTGCAATGGGGACCAATCTCTGTTTCAGTAAAGCTTCCCATCCTCGGACTAGTGGTCAAGTTGAGAGAGGCGATCAAATCCTAGAAGATATGCTCAGATCTTGTGTGATTTCTTTTGGCATGAAGTGGGAAGATTGTCTCCCGTTTGCTAAGTTCTCATACAACAATAGCTTCCAAGCAAGTTCCGGCAAGGCTCCTTTCGAGATTCTCTATGGCAGAAAGTGCCACACCCCGCTCAATTGGTCTGAAACCGGTAAGCGTCAAATCCTTGGGAATGACATGATCACTGAAGCAAAAGATATGTGCCGTGTCATTCGTGAAAATCTCAAAGCAGCTCAATCTCGTCAGAAGAGCTATTATGATAGCAAGCATCGTGACATGACCTTTCAGATCGATGAGTTTGTCTATCTCAAAGTGTCTCCTATGAAGGGCACTCAACACTTTGGCATCAAAGGAAAGCTTGCTCCATGCTTTGTGGGTCCTTTCAAGATTGTGGGCAAGAGGGGTGATCTTGCCTACCAGCTCGAGCTTCCTCCCAATTTCTCAAATGTGCATGATGTTTCACGTCTCTCAGTTCCGGAAGTGTTTCAAGACTCCCGAGCGCACCGTTGATCTCCAAGACATTGATCTCCAGGCAGACCTATCCTATCATGAGCATCAAGTTGCTATCCTTGAAGAAACTGAGCGTAAGACTCGCAACAAGTCAATCAGGTTTCTATAGGTGCAGTGGTCACATCACTCCGACAAAGAAGCCACTTGGGAACAAGAAGACCATCTCCGTTCTGAATTTCCCGAATTCTTCCGTTCCTAGATCTCGGGACGAGATCCTCATGTAGTGGGGGAAAGTTGTAACAGCCCAAGTGCAATCCTTGCCATCTTTGTAATATTTCATGTGTGGACCTTCATGTGGTGCCCTTGTGATTTGAGTAATATAGTTTTGCTTCATGTCATTCCTCATGCATCATAATCATCATGTCATCATTCATGTTTTCCTCATGCTATGTTATGTGGTGATGTTATTGTGAATGGTGGTGTTGTGGTGTTGGTATGTGTAGGGTTTATGTGTGGTTTTGGTGTGAAGAATCCCTCCTCAACTTTCTATAAAAACTATGCCAAACTCTCTCTTTTCAAATATTTGCAACATGTGGAATTTTTACTTGCTTATTAATTTCTATAAAAATGTTGCCTCTTTTCTATATATTCTGTTGAGAATTATGAACCAACTCTCCATCATGATCTAATATATTTTCATTTTTGATTCTCCACAAATCAGATTCATATGTTAATTATGTTTTTATTTTGTTTGCTCTAAAAATGCCAAGACCATTTTATTAAATAGGACCCATTTTTTGTGAGTGCAACTATATTTTTGTTTCACTATAAAACCTTTCCATCTTCCCTGGCCTTTATTTTGTTTTTCTATTTTTAAATTAAAGAAAAAAAACTTTTCTTCTGTGTGGAGAGAGAGAAGCCAGCGTGTTGGGCCTCTCCTAGCCCAACAACAGCGAGCCCAGGAATCCCGCAGCCCAGCCAAGCCTCAGCGTCAGGGTCATCGTCTTCCCTGTACGGCAGCCATCCAGAGCGCCACGTCCCCGACCTCGTCGATTGACGACCGTCGATGCCCCTAGCCCCCTATAAGAGACATCCTAGACCTAGCCCAAGCTTCCCTCGCTCCATTTCGTCCCTTCCCTCGGCTTGCCGCCGCCAGGTAAGGTAGCCACGCTCCTCGCCATCGCCATGCTTCCAGCGCTCCGGCCGAGCCTCTGCTCGCGCGCGGGGTGATCCTTCTACAGCCTCTCGTCGAGCTCCGGTGCCGTGGGATCGTCGCCCCGGGGAGCCTCTTCTTCCTCGACAGCTCGAGGGAGCGCCAAGGCCAGCCAGTCGCCGTTGTCGCCCAGATCTTCTTCCTCTTCGTTTCGGGCAGAACCTCGCCGGTGGTCGTCGCTTCGTCGCCGTTGCCTCGGTGCCTCTGCGTCGTCGCCGTCTCGCCTCAGGTTGCTAGGTACCTTCAGCCTCCTCCCTGCGTTTTATTGTTGCTATTAGCTAACCGTAGGTCGCGTCGTAGCCATGCCATGTCCGTGCTCCCCGCGCTCTGTTGCTTTCATTGAAGTTTTCTTCAGAGAAGGAGCAGCTTGAGGTCCTTCAATCTGGATCCGAGGGTCGCCAGCCCAGCACTCGTTCGAGCTTCCGCGCCCTCTAGCAGCTTCGCCAGGGCCTCGCCTTGCTCGTTCGTGTCGTCGTCCTGATCCCCATGGCGAAATCTCCGAGCTTGTGCCCCCCACCTTGAGTGCATGCTGCCGCCGCTTCGACGCGCCCTAACCCCGGGAATGGAACCCACTAGGGATCCCGCGCCCCCGCCGGCAACCCTTGGCCGCCACCATCGCCGTCCCGCTCGCCGGCGGTGACCTCTTCTCCTCTGCCTGGAGGTGGAAGAAGGGCAGCGCCCTGCTGTAGCTCAATAGGAGCCAGTCCCACCTTTAGACAGATCCCCCATCGTAGGCCAGTGGTCAACGCCCGCTGCTCCTACTCAGGAGGTCTGGGGTTCAATTCCCCCCAAGACCATCCTTTTATTTTCCTTTCTGATGTGCTAGTGTGTGGCTGGCCCCACTAGTCATCCTCTTGGAGGCCCCTGGTGTCACTGCCGGGTGGGGGCCCGTTTGTTTTATTTTTTGTGATGTTTTTCTTTGTTTTGTTTTATTTTTAGTACATTTAAGTTATTTCCTTTTAAGGAAATGCCCCTGTTTGTTTTTATTCCAAATCTGGCAATAATCCTAGGATATGCCAAATTAGACATATAAGTGGCTGTAAGTGATTTTGTGATTTTGTGATTGCATTGTTGTGAGATTTATCAACAGCAATATAGGCATGTGACATATGGTTTTGGGGTAGAAAAATTTAGTGAATCCAATGGTGTGGTTGGTTTTGTCATTTGGACATGTTTGCAAAAAATGTCATTTTGTGATATTGTGCCATTTTGTCTTTTTCACATGAATTAATTCTTGCACTATTTGGAAAACTTGTCAACTTGAAATATACTCATTTGTGTATGTGCTAGCCCCTGGTATTTTTGCATGCCATGGTAGATCATCATGTGGGTGGCATTCTTGATGTCAACATGTCACCAAAAATTAGGTTTTCACATGCCCAAAATATTCTAAGTGTTGGAAATCTGTTATTTTGTTGCCATGTTATCTAGATGATTCCCATGTATAGGTTGTTCCTTTGGAGTTGGCACCATGGCATGAATTGTTATGCTTGGCACCCTCTGTATATGTGTTCCGAGAACTTGTGGGTTAAGTTATTGCATCCTATATAAAACTTGCTGTCAACATGATATACTGTTAACAAGTGTCATGTTTGGCTCTTGTAAATTCTACTAAGTCTGTGAATCTGCTATTTTCAATATGTCAACTTGTGGGGATGGTAGCCATTGATATATGCATATTTGGGTGTTGCCATAATATAATCAATTGAAGTACATGTTGCCCTCTACCTTCCTGTTAATTTTCCTGCCATGAAAGTTCCTGTAGCATATATAACAGTTGCTGCCAAGTTGCTATCATGTTAACTCAGATTCTGCAAAACTGGAATTTTCTGTAAGTCCCTTAAAACAGATTCAACATGCCATCTTGTGAGCTTCATTGCCATGATCCATGCTTCCTTTCATGTTGCTGTAGATAGATGAATTGTTAAGCATGTTGTATACTTCATGTCCATGCCTTGGTTGTGATTTGAAACCTGTTGTAGCTCTGGTCATGTGTGTTGCAAGATGACATGTTGCTGTTTGTGGACAGATTGTGTGTTGGATTGTTTTGTGACTTGTGGGAGCTATACTCCATTGTTTTGCTTGATCTTTAGCTCTATTATTGCTAGATTTTCATTTCCTATCCAGTGGCATCCTTGGAATACCCAGGAATAGCCCATGGCCTCCCTCATCTCGAGTTTTGTCTCCGTTAACGTTTGTACCTTGTCGTGAGTGTACCGTGAGCTACATTACTCCGTTTGCGATGTTCTACATATGCATTTGCATCGATTTTGCATGAAGCATTCATATTTGCCATGATCATGCATGTTCAAATAACTAATATTGAGATTCTGTCTAGAATACTAAAGAACGTAGTAATGGCATGAGAAATATGACTAGCATAGGGATGCCATGTTAAATACTTCAACTTGGTCATGCATCATCTTGTTTGCGCATTGCACCTTGCTTGTATGTTATTTGGTGATGTTTCTCTTTGGGTAGACGCGAGTGTTGAGCCTGAGTAAGAGGATCCCGGAGAGTACAACTACGAGGACTCAGCTCTTTGTCCCTCTGAAGACCCAACAGGCAAGATGATCATACCCGGATCCCGACACTATTTTTGATGTGCTAGATATATCGCTTCTACCGTTATGTTTCGTTACATACCACTTAAACTGTCAGCCTCCTAAATTGCCATGAAAGCCTCTAATCCCTCCACTACCTAGCAAAACATTGATTGGCTACGTTACCGCTGCTCAGCCCTTATCTTATAGCGTTGCTACTTGCAGGTGCAAGCTTTCCATGTGTCAACATGGATTTTTGGAGATATCATCTTATTTATTGTTATTAAATTAATGCACATATATATCTGGCAACGGTGGAAGGCTTGGCCTTTTGCCCGGTGTTTTGTTCCGCTTTTGCCGCACTAGTTCCGAGTACCGGTGTTATATTCCATATTTTGCGCTCCTAACATGCTCGGGGTTGTTATGGGGACCCCCTTGACCATTCGTTTTAGATTAAACCTTGTCTGGCAAGACCCAACTTTGGTACTACATTTTCTAAACAACTTAATAAAATTGCATAGGGCATAGCTACCCCGTGGATAATTAATCACCCCCCCCCCCCCCGGGCCAGTGCTCCTCATGAGTGTTGGTCCGAACTAGAGCACTGTGCGAGGCCAACCCAGGGCAACTCGGGAGATGTCTATCAGGCCCTGTACACTAGCTTATCCGGTCGTGTCCTGAGAACGAGATATGCAGCTCCTATCGGGTTCGTCGACACGTCGGGCGGTCTTGTTGGACTTGTTTTACCTTTCTCGAATGTCTTGCGCGAGGAATCCCGAGGATACTTCGGGCTATCTCGAGGTTGAGGTTTTCCAATGGAATTGCCTAGGAAATCACGGGATTCGTGGTTGAGGTTATTCCCACGGCGTGTGGTTAGTTTGTGATGGATGAGTTGGAGCACCCCTACAGGGTTAATTCTTTCGGAAAGTCGTGCCCGTGGTTACGTGGCAACTTGGAAATTTGTTTAACACCCAGTTATAGTTAACTTGAAGTAAACTCTAATAAAATACACCAACTGTGTGTGTAACCGTGACTGTCTCCACTCGTGAACACGAACCGAGAGAGAACACGGTGGGGTTATGTTTGACGTAAGTAGGTGGTCAGGATCACTTAGTGATCATGCTAGTTCACGACCGTCGTGCGTAGGCCACCATATTTACATTCATGTTCTCATAAGTTAGCTACCAAAAACATGCTTAGTGCTTGCTGCAACCTCACCACTTAACCAAATCCTCACCTATTGGCTTACATAGTTTCGGTACCCGGGTTATGAGATTGCTGAGTCCCTGTGGCTCACAGATTACAACAATACAGGTGCAGGTGTTGACGAGTGCGTGCCAGATGATGTGACTCAGCTCCAGTGGGAGTACGATGAAGAAAGTAGGCATATGTACGTTACGTATCCTGATGAGTAGGGGAGCTTCGTGGTGGTGATCCTGGGATAGCAAGACAGTTTATCATTGCTTCCTTTATCGTTTGATTTCGTCCGTAGCCGGACCCTGTCTTCTGGATGATGTATGAATAATTTGTGTGGACTTGTAAGATAGCTTGTGGTGAGTGTAAGGTAACTCATATACTCATCTCTTCCTACATGTATGCAATGTTTACTGTACTTGCGAAATGACTAGATGCGCTTCTATCCCCGTCGAGGCCCTCGTGCCTTAATAGGGATAGGACCGCATCTTGGGCGTTACATGTTACATAACTCTAGCTGATTGGCAACTTCTCCCCGTTTGTCAGTGATCCTTAAGGGGCCCATGTATCTTGGTGCGAGCTTCCCTTTGACGTGGAAATGCTTGGTTCCTTTGAGGGGTGTGACTCGGAGATAAACATGATCTCCGATGCGGAAACTCATTTCTCGGCTGTGTGAGTTGGCGTAGCTCTTTTGTCTTAACTTGGCGGTCTTCAGGATCTCTCTGACCAGTTGAAATTGCTCTTCTGCTTTGCGAGAATATCTAGTCCAAATACTAGTCCTTCTCCGGTCTTTGGCCAATTGAGAGGGGTGCGGCATTTACGTCCATACAACACCTCAAACGGTGCCATCTAAAGACTGGACTGGTAATTGTTGTTGTAGGAGAACTCGGCGAAAGGTAGGCAATCTTCCCACTTGGCTCCATACGCCAAAACACAAGCACAAAGCATGTCTTCGTGCATCTGGTTTACTCATTCCGTCTGTCCTCCAGTCTGGGGGTGAAAAGTGATGCTGAAGGATAACTTGATTCCCAAGGCTTCTTGGAATCTTTTACAGAACCATGAGGTAAACCAGGTACCTCGATCTAACACAATCTCCTTAGGAACTCCGTGAAGGCTTATGATCCGGTTGATGTAAAGACTAGCTAGCTGATTCCCCTTGTATGTTGTCTTGATAGGAATGACGTGGGCTACCTTGGTCAAATGATCGACTATGACCCATATGGAATCATGTCCTTTGTTCGACCTGGGCAATCCGTTGATGAACTCCATCCCGACTTTGTCCCATTTCCATTCAGGTAATTTGAGAGGTTGAATTAATGCAGTGGGTCGCTGGTGTTCAGCTTTGACTCTCTGGCATATGTCACACTTAGCGACAAAAGTGTCTATCTCTCTTTTCATTTCATGCCACCAGAATCTTTCCGTAAGATCCCGATACATCTTGGTTCCTCCGGGATGGATGGAATACAAAGTGTCATGGGCTTCTTGCAAGATCAAATTCTTAAGTTCCATTTTGTTGGTACGCAGATGTGATTACCAAACCAAAGAACTCCTTGTTCATCCTGTGAGAATCCTGGGGACTTGCCTGCCTTGATCTTCCTCTTGATACCTTTAATACTTTCGTGTCCCTTCTGAGCTTCCTTAATATCACCCATCAAGGTAGGCTTTGCTTCAAGGTTGGCCAGATAACCAGGTGTGACCAGTTCCAAGCCAAAGCTTTCCAGTTCTTCATACAAGGCGGGTAGCCTTTCCATAATAATAGAATTCAAGGAACAAGCCTTTCTACTTAAGGCATCTACTACTACGTTAGCCTTTTCCAGGGTGGTATTGAACACTGAGGTCGTAATCCTTGATCAACTCCAACCATCTTCGGTACCTCATGTTCAATTCCTTGTGAAAATATATTTCAAACTCTTGTGGTCTGTGTATATCTGACATCACTTCCCTAGAAGGTAATGCCGCCATGTCTTCAAGGCATGAACTACAACTGCTAACTAAAGATCGTGAGTAGTGTAGTTCTCTTCATGAGGACGTAGTTGTCTGGATAGATAAGCTAGGACTCTGCCTTCTTGCATCAGAGCACCTCCAATCCCAGTTCTCGATGCATCACAATATATCACAAACTCCTTGTGAATATCAGGGGTGGCCAAAACTGGGACAGTTGTCAATCTCTTCTTGAGCTCTTGGAAGCTTTCTTCGCACTTCGGCGTCCATTCGAACTTCTTGTCCTTCTTCAAGAGCTGAGTCATGGGTCAGGCAATGCTTGAGAATCCTTCAATGAACTTACGATAGTATCCCGTGAGTCCGAGGAAGCTTATGACTTCCTTCACATTGCTTGGGGATTGCCATTCAGTCATGGCTTCTATCTTTGCAGGATCCACTAACAATCCTTCTGCAGTCAACACATGACCCAAGAATCCAACCTCATGCAGCCAGAATTTGCACTTGTTGAACTTGGTATAAATCTGGTGCTCTTGAAGCTTTTCCAGGACCATCCTCAAGTGTTGCTCATGCTCTTCCTCAAACTTGGAAAAGATGATGATATCATCAATGAAGACGACAACAAACTTGTCCAAGTACTCCATGAAGACTTTGTTCCTGAGGTACATGAAGTAGGTTGGGGCATTGGTTAATCCGAATGACATGACCGTGTATTCATACGGGCCATACCGGGTTACGAATGTTGTCTTGGGAATGTCTTGTGGTCTGATCTTCAACTGATAGTACCCAGACCTAAGATCGATCTTGGAAAACACTTTGGCTCCATTCAGCTTATCAAATAGATCTTCTATATTGGAAGTGGGTACTTGTTCTTAATTGTGACTTCATTGAGAGATAGATAATAGACACATAGCCAAATAGTACCGTCCCTCTTTTCTACAAATAGAACAGGTAGTCCCCAAGGAGACGCACTAGGGCGGATAAATCCTTTTATGAGTTGCTCAGCTAGTTGCTTCTTCAATTCAACCAACTCTTCCGATCCCACTCTATAGGGTTTCTTATAGATGGGTCCTGCTACGAGTATTTATCTCTATGATGAACTCAATGTCACGGTCAAGACGCATTTCGGGCAGCTCATCAGGAAAGACATCTAGGTATTCACATACCACTAGCACTTGGTCCATCTCAACTCCTGACAGACAATTCACTTGTGGGTCGGAGCTAAAGATGGGTTGGGAACATACTTGACTTCAACTCCTTGGCTATTGGTCATGGTGACGGTCCGCTTGGCGCAATATAGCAAGCATTGGTGCTTGGTTAACCAATCCATACCAAGGATGACATCCAAGCCTTGTGATCTTAAGATGATGAGGTCTGCTAGGAATGTTGCCCCATTCATGATAACCTCAACTCCTTTACACCCTATCTTGATTCTCAACTCTGAACCCAGCGTTTTTACCACCATGGGGTTACCCAAGGGTGTAGGCTCCATGCCACTCTCTAATGCAAACTTTTGAGTAACAAAAGAGTGCAAAGCCCCACAATCAACAAGACAGTTGCCGGTGTCGAGTTGACAAGGAACGTACCCAGAATGACGTTCAAGTCTTCCTGGGCTTCCTCAGTGGTGACATGCTTCACACGGCCCTTGCCATTGTTGGGCTAGTTGCGGGGAGCTTTATTCCTTGGTGGCCCTCCAGGACCTTGTCCTTGGCTCTACATATTGGCACACGGAGCATATGGCTTCTTGTTGGGGCACAACTTAGAGATGTGTCCAGGCTGACCACATGCTTGATTTGACCTGAGTTGTTGTTCTTGCCACCATTGTTGTTATTGGGGTTCCTGTAAGCAGGTCTGCGATTGGCATACTGCTATGGCTGGTAGCTCGGATGAGGTGCGGGAGTCCTAGTTTGCCGAGGCTGATAGGTTGGCCAGGATGGGGCTGGCTGCCACGGGCGAGGCTTCTAGTTACTGGAACTACCCTTGCTGACCATATTGCACTATGCGGGTATCTTCCATAGCACGACGCTTGTCTTTGAGCATAAATGCCTTGTTCACCAGATCAAAGAAAGTTGGGCAGTCATAGACAATGAGCTCATAATGTAGGGCTTGCTGAAGGCCTTCCATGAAATGTTCCTTCTTAGTTGCCACAGTGTTGACATCCTCAGGGGCGTACCTTGACAAAAGGTTGAACTTCTGCATGTACTCCTTGACTGAGCCACTTCCTTGCCTCAGCGCTTGGAATTCATGCTTCTTGATAGCCATGATCCCAGAAGGAATGTGAGCCTTGCGAAAACCATCCTTGGAATCATTCCAAGTGACCACATGATCCCCTTGCACGACCTTGAATCTGTCCCACCAAGCTCTAGCGGTCCCTCAGATACAGTGGGAGGCATACATCACTTCCTCATGATCTTCATTGTTGTTGACTAGTGCAAGAAGATCCTCGATGGTGTGGATCCAGTCATCGGCATCCAAAGATTCAGCAGTCTCGATGAAGGTTGGGGGTGAATTTCTCATGAACTCCAATAGAGTGGAGCGGCCATTGTCGTTCCTAGCTTGCTGCGGGTAGTTGACGAGGATATGAGCCATCTGTTGGATAACAACAGTGTTGGCTTGGCGTTCGTCCTGGATAACTTGGAGGAACGGGGCCATGGTCATGTTCTTCAGTGGGGGTTGTTGTGGAGGAATGTCTCCCTGTGGATGCTCTTGGTGAGCTCCAGCTTGAGCTGATCCACTAGCTCCCGGCTGCTGGCTGGAGTCGCCGGTCTCGGGGTTGGCAAAGGTCCTGGTGCGGGTTGCAGTCACCATCCTGTTGGAGCAGCCAAAGTCAAATGACTAGGATAGACGAGAGGGAAAAGCAATAATGGGGGAGAGGCGCCTAAAGGGGGTGGCATAGTGCAAGTGTGATCAAACAAAGGCCTAAAAGGCCAACGCTCATGTATTAAGATAAGATAGGCGACACAGTCGCTTACATGCTGCCTAAGGCAAAAACGCGACTTGCATCGTTACACAAACAATAAAAACAAACAAGAAGCACACATTGTTTCATTTCAACCATTACACGGACTCGACTTCGCGTGGGGGATACACAACTCATCCTACCCTAGGGGCGCTCGGACTCAGGTAGTGGAGTGCTCGGTCTCGTACTCATGCTCTTCCAGGTGTTCCTCCTTGTCATCATCCGTATGTGTGTCATCTACAGTCGAAGGGCTTGGAGAACAGGGAGGTCCATCCTGACGATGCTTCGTCGGTGGTCCGATGAAGAGTTCTCGGTATTCCTTCGCACTCATGCGACGGCACTAAGACGTTCCCTAAGCGGGTGCATCTCTGGTTGGGGGTACTCCTCCTCTATAAGCGATGGCGGATCGTCCACTGGGGGCACCTTCCTTCTTGATCCTGTCTGGCATCTTCTGGGCTCAACGAAGTTGCTCCCGGGCTTGGTGAAGTTTCTTCCGGAACTTCACGGACTCCTCATTTAGGTTGTGAGCCAGACTGTCGGCAGAGAGGCTGAAGTAGGTCTGGAACCCGAGGAGCGCTCCATCCTCATTTGATGGGGTCAACACCCAACTCTCGCCAATATCATCCTTCCTGAAAGGTAGGTGGCGGGTAGCTAGCTCGTGAACCATCTCTGGGAGAATGTCTCGAAGATCAGTGAGGGCCTTCTGTGCTGCCGCCTTGACAGCGATCGCTAGGTTCTCCATCTGTGGTCCCTCGAAGAACCAACTCATCAGGGAGTTGTTTGCCATCACGACCACGTCTCGTGGTGGCATCAACCCGGTGCTCGTGCTAGAGGAAAATGGGAGGTCGGCAAAACTGTCACTTCTGTAGGATGTCCTCAAATAGTAGGGGGAAACCGGTGGCTAGGAGGTCCTCGGGTACGACGAGCATCTACAAAGTTTGAGGCGAGGGGAGTCAGTAAGGTTTTGAAAAGAGTCTAGAAAAGATAAGAAGTATAAAAACTTTTGGATATAGCAACTAGGTGTAGGTTTCGAAAATAGTTTCATCCAATCTAACGTCCATACTAACTAAGGTTTCCTACTGTCAGGATGGCTCAAAACAACCCATGATAACAAGGGACAAGCCAAAGAGTACATTGAATGTACTCAAAGCAACCCATGATCGGAAACAGAATGAACATGCACGGTATAGCACTATGTTGGTGGTTTTTGCGGAAAGCTAGTTTTGAGTGTAATTTCATGTCCTAATATTTTGGAAATCATACATCAAAAGGTTATAGATATCCATATCAATAGGTTACAGATACTAATATAAATAGAGTATCTCAACTCTAGTTTCATCATCTTGACAGACCATCTGTCATAACTCAAGGTTTTCTTTCACATACCCAAGTTTTGTAAAATAGTGGACGTAGCCCAAGAGTGGTTAGCCAATTGTCCTTGACCGTGGACACGGCTATTCGGATTGTTTGACACTCTGCAGAGGTTGCACACTTTACCCACAAGACTCAAGGAACTTTCGTGTCAATCCACGACTCGCGGTACATTAAGTACCCGAGGTAAGCACCCGAACAATACCTTTCCCCAGACGACACTAACATAGAGTCCACATGATGGTACCTGGCCCTCATGTCAATTCATCACACTAAACAAGTTCATCATTACATTTACACGAGGGGACTCAACGGTGTTCCCGGTGTCTGTGAAAACAGTCATAGTCGTCCATACCGGCATGACCCTGTATCGAGAGTGGTCGAGTCACACCCGCCACTAGTAATGCGGGCTCTCTGCTATTATCGAGCAAGGTAATCAATGAAGCCTCGTCCCATAAGGGGTAGTGTGGTTGTACATGTAAGGTTGGAGTAACGGTCGCAACTTAAACCAATCCTTTTATGAAAACAACACACTCAACTTGCCTTGGCACACCACTTCTTTATCAAGTGGTTACCAAGCTCATCATCTCCCAAGGGCATTAGTGCCACCCTTTGGGGTTTTCGAAAGTCTTTGACAAAATCACTTTTTGTTTCCATCTTGATGCTTAAGCCCGTCCCACTTGCGTAGCCAACTACTTAGCACCTATCTACTTCCCACCCACATAACTCTAAACGGGAATAGAGTCATGCACAATGCAAGTTTCAACGGATCATGCAACGGAGACAAACCTAGCAAGGTTGTCACCACATCATCATGCTTTTAACGCATAAAGAAAATGCAATAATTCCATGCACAAAATAGTTTCATAAACATGGTCCAACAGCTACTTGCCTGGCTCAGCAAAGTCATCGAGGTCTTCAAATGTTTCTGCTCCAACAGCTTCGTCAACAACGTGATCTAACGTCGCAAAATAAAGGGACACAAATAAGGCAATAGCCACAACAGAAAAATAAAAACACTCAAAAAAATGTCAACCTATTTTCATTAAATACTAGGTTAAAAACTAAAAATACCATGTTTGTTAGTTTTAGAGTTGGGCTAATAGAAACAAGGATTTGGATTTTAAAAAGTGCATTTAAATGCCCAAATATAAGTTTAAATTTGGACAGTGTAGAAAATGTCATCCAAATGTGGTGGAAGTTGTACCATTAAATAGGTAGGAATTTGACAAGTTTTTAGGAGTTTGAATCACTGCATTTGGATAAATTATACAGACTTGGGGAATTTTTGGTCATGGGCGGTGAAAGATATCCATCGACAGAGAGGCGATCCAGATGGCCGCACGTGGATGTGGATGACATCCACTTGCCTTTCGTCTTGGAGGCAACCCGTTCCTTGGTCGGTGCAGCAGCAACGCCCTTGCCGGTTTTGACGGGTCCTCCACATTTCATCAGGCAACGTCGATGACCCATGGTGGAGCGATACAGATGCGAGGAAGCGCTAGAGAGGTGGAGCAATGGTGCGGAGGCACCAATGAGTGACGGTAGGAGGAAGAAGAAGGGAGAAGGAAATGAAGTGTAATCCTCTTCACTCCATCCATGGGCCATATCTATAGGTGGGTGGAAAGTTGGAGGAGCGGCACTAAATCCATGCCACGAGGCAAGAAATCTCTTTGTATCTAGATAACGGCGTTTAGAGTGCACAATTATCGAGGAGTCCACCGTTAATTATCTGGGAGAATCGAGGCGCACAATGGGACGAGGCCCTGGTGGGACCCAAGCCCATCATCGCACGTTGTGATGACTGTTAGCATTATATTAGTGATGTCTTTTGGCCTTTTGCATTCTAATCTTTTGGCATCCTTTTGTAGCCTTTTGGCATCCTCATGTATGTGTATATATGTTGGCTTTGACCTTCTAAGGCCTTCCACTATGTAGGCCAAAAGAGGTCCCAAATCCACTTTTACATTACTTGGCATTAGTGCCATCCATAGCCCATGTGGTGCCATAAAAAAATCTGGGAACCGGAGCATGTTGTTGTTCCGATGCCCACTTCCAACATTGCAATATAATATATTAAACTATAACTTCCATCTGTACTAGAGTATTTCTATATCAACTACCACTGAACAACAGCCTTCTATTCACAGCAAACAACATTTAATTCACAACATATGACCATTGCATTGCACCAGCAAAATTTGCCCGTTTGGAGAAGATGAAGATCTCTATATAATGTACATCACAAGTTCATAGAACACAACAGATCCTGGAAAAGCTCTCTCCCAAACCATGGATCATTCATCTTCTCAAAGTTTCACAAGCATGATGAACTCCTTCTCACCTTCATATGCACAGAGCCCAAATAACCTACAAAATACACAAAAACCCATTAGCCTGCAACACAATCCTAGTTTTCAGCCCCATCATCCACACATGAACTATCCACCCACACAATATATTCCTAGTTTCTAGCATCAACACCCACACCATGCAAATTTATATGCCCAAGGAGATTACCGGCAAGTTCCATCCATACCTTCAGGCTACCATGGTGTTTCCTTCCAACGTAACATGGGGTAGTACCCTCCCGGAGCATTTGGAGCAGGCTCAAGTAGCAGTCCAGCTTCTCTTGTTGGATGCATGCCTTTTCTTGGATCTACAAGAGGCACTAGTTCAACAGGAGATGAGAATGGTCCGGTTGGATTAAGTTCTCCCATGTCACCAGCATATCAAGTGGATGAAGATCCGACTGTCAACAATCAACATGGCAGTGATAGTAGTCTTGATGAGATTCAAAAAAAAGGAAAAGGCAAGAACTGGAGTAAGCGCGAGGATGAACTACTCATAGCAGCTTGGGTGCACAATTCATGTGATCCGATTGACGGAAACTCCAAAAGGGCAGATACCTATTGGAAGGAAGTCACGGCAGAGTATAACGAATATGCAACGAAAGAGCAAAAGAAAACAGTTATGCAATGCAAGAACCACTTGACCAAGACCACAAAGAAGGTTACAAAGTTCAATGGTATCTATAATGTTGAAAAAAGTACATGGCCTAGTGGGAGCGATGACAAGCAACTTATGGAGAGGGTACGTGCCAAATACATGAGTGTTGCCAAGACAAAAAGACCCTTTCCATATGAGCACTGGTGGGCGTATGTGCGGAAAGAGGCTAAATGGAGAAGGTCATATTCAGTTGAAGAGATTAACAAAAGAAACAAGTTGAATGCATCATGAGCTTATAGTTCTCCAACCCAGGCAATAGACGAGGAAGGTGAACTTTAACGACCCCCGGGACGCAACACTTCAAAAGATACAAAAGATAAACAGAAATCATCAAGCAAGTCTAAATGCTCTGGAAGCTTGACAAGTGAGAGCGTCGACAAATTTAATGAGATTCAACTACGAAAATCAATTGCTGCAGAGAAAATGGCCGATGCCACCCTTATTCAAGCAGAAGCTAAGAAAGAAAGAGTTGAAACTGAGAAGGAGAAGATAAAGGTGGACAAACTGAGCAAATACCTTGATCTTCTTCACAAAGATACTTCAGGTTATGATGATACCCAAAAGAAAAGACATGAGCAAGTTCTAGATTTCTTAGCTAAGGATCTGTTCGGTTAAGATTAGATGTATCTTGTAGGTGAACGATGCCTATGTAATCAGTTTCATGTAATCATTGGTTGTTAGAACTTTATGAATTAGTATGTAATCATTGGTTGTAAGCATTATATAAATTACTATGTAATTATTTGATGAATTGTTATGCATTGCATTTAACTTGCTGGAAATATAGTCGTTGGAAACTAGCCGTTGGAAACTATTCCCTATTAATAGTGGCAGCAGCTCCATCCCACCAAGACCAAACACAACACACCTTCCACTCAAGATATGTCCACCGATGAGAACCCACAAGCAGAGCAGCAAGACAGTGTTGACGAAGCAATTAGTTTCGAAGCCATTGGTGACTTTTTCTGGGACTTCATCAATGACCCAGTAGAAGCCCAGATTCAAGAAGAAATTCGAGCTCAGATTGCAGCATAACAGATAGGTACATTCAATGAACACAGAAGACTACCTAGTAGACACCTTGATAGAGATAGGCAAGGTGGTGAGGATAGGCTGATGGCTGACTACTTCTCAGAAAATCCATTGTACACTGACAAGCAATTTAGGCGTAGGTTTCGTATGAGGAAGTATTTATTTTTACACATTGTCCAAACTCTTGGTGAGTAGTCTCCATTCTCTACTTAGAAGAGTGATGCATTTGGCAAGCCTGGTTTTTCTCCCTTGCAGAAATGCACTGCTCCTATGCGAGTGCTAGCATTTGGGACACCTGTTGATTTGTTTGATGATAACTTGAGAATGGGTGAAACCACAATCATCAAGTGCATGACCACATTTTGCAAGGGTGTGATGAAGTTTGGTCCAGAATATCTTAGAAGGCCCACTAACGAAGACATACAACGCTTACTTCATGTAGGGGAGGCTCGTGGCTTTCCTAGCATGTTGGGAAGTCTTGATTGCATGCACTGGACATGGAGAAATTGTCCAGTGGCTTGGAAAGGAATGTTCACTCGCGGCGATCATAAAGGTTCCACAGTCATGCTCGAAGCTGTGGCCTCACATGACCTATGGATATGGCATGCATTTTTTGGGGTCGCTGGATCAAGTAATGATATCAATGTCCTAGATCAATCAACTTTGTTTACGCAAGTGCTGCAAGGTACGGCTCCAGAGGTTCATTTTGAAGTCAATCAGAATGAGTATAAGTTGGGATACTACCTAGTATATGGCATTTATCCGGAATGGGCGACATTTGTGAAATCAATCCCTATGGCTCAAAGTGAGAAGCACAACTTATATAAAGCACACCAAGAAGGAGCAAGGAAAGATTTAGAGCGGGCTTTTGGTGTTTTGCAAGCTCGTTTTGCTATAGTTTGTCATCCAGGGCATATGTTGCAAAGGTGTGCCCTTGCTGAGATCATGTATGCTTGCATTATATTGCATAACATGATTGTTGTAGATGAGAGGCACACCTACAAGTGCTATGACAAATATGGTTGTGACTATGAATTGCTACAAGGCGCTAAAATACCATGTCTTGAAACAGAACAAGGACCATTTGATGGGTTTGATGTGGTTCTTGAGACAGATGCTGCCATCCGGGATCGACACACACATTGTCGTCTCAAGGCTGATTTGGTTGAGAACATTTGGCAAAAGTTTGGAGGAAACGGACATTAGCATTTATAAGTTTTATATGAGTACATCTAAGTAGTTTGCACCCCATTCAAGCATCTTCTTTTGTAATTGTGTAATTCAGATTACAAACTGTTGAATGACAACATTTTAATTATTTCTTGTTGCTAAACATTATTATCTCTGCTGCTTGGTGCAATGGTGAACACTAATTCACTGAATATTGCAATGTAAACCAATCAAACATTCAGAACCAAGCTACAAAATTCTACTCGTATTAGTCAATTCATAGACTGAACATTACTATCTCCTAACTGGATATTGTAAGGCTTTTTTCTTTGTATCCTGATGCAACACCACGCAACCTCACCTGTGCTGCTTCCAGTTGCGTACGTACGTGCTGGTGTAGTACAGCAGCGGCAACGGTCGGCCGTCCACCAGTCCGGATGACAGCGCTACCTGCAACATGGTGATGGACCGCCTCCGTCTCCTCCTTTCGCGGCCGGCCGTCCCCGCCGCAGATTGCCTCCATGAAGTGTGGCGCCTCAGGCCAGCTGTCCCCCAACGCACATCAGCCCACTCACCGCAGTGCCTCAGGCCATCCGTCCGTCCCGGCACACTACCTTCACTCACCGCGGCGCCTCGGCGGACATCTTCTCCTCGCTCCTCTGATCTGCCTAGATCTTGGGCCGACCAATACATAGCCTGGAGGTGAGGAGGTGAGGAAGGAGATGGGGAAGGAGGCGAGGAAGGAGATCCATGCTGGATCGGGACGAGGAGGTGAGAGGGGAGATGGATCTGGTCAGAGGAGAAGGGGGGTTTTTCTGGGGGTGGACGAGAGGAACTCGCGCGAAGGATTGACGGGAGGTTGGCTCGCTGGAATTTTCTATGTATGTATGGGTCCCACTTTTTTACGGGCTTCACCCGCATGGTGTGAGGCCGGTGCCAAAGAAATTTATCAGGGCATCGATGCCCAGTTTGCCATATTTTAACGTGTCGGGCACCGGCTACACAGTGGAAGTCCTAATAATACATGTTGCATATTTCTTGACATGGTATTAAAGCTTAGGTCAATTCTTCGCACGTGCAACTCGTGCTTGATCCTTCTGTAGCGTCGCCTCGTCGTCTTGTCCGGCGTCGCCGCTCCCTCATCTCCGTTGTTGTCGTTCTTCCTACGAGATCACTGTTGTTTATCCTCCAAAACGTACTCAGGACTACAGCCACCGGCTCTTGCCCCTTACCAGGCGGCCATCGAGGAGCTTCTCTGCCGTCGTCGGTAAATTTCAGGCAGCCGCCCAGCGCTCCACCGGCCGCGCCCGCAGCCCATCGGGCGCTGCTCCTCCGGTCGGCGCCTGGCGCTCCTTCGGACGCTGCCTGCAGCCCATCGGGCACTGCTCCTCCGACCTCCGCCCGGCTGCTCCTCCGGCCCCGTCCGACCGTCGCCTCCGGCCCCTACCGCCCGTCGCCACCGACCGCCCGTCCGGCACTGTCATCTCCGCACTGTTGCTGGCTACCATCGGCGCCATCATCGCATCGCTGCTGGCTTCGGGTGTGTGCGTGAAACTGTGGGTGTTTCAACTCCAGATCAATCGATCTGATGTGCATCGTCACCAGGCCATCAGGATCCAGTCGCCAGAGCCGCCAGGATCAATCGCCAGGACTGCCAAGTCACCGTCTTCTCGATCTACTTCCATCAAGGTGCTCCACCTCGATCTGATTCCATCGAGGCGCTCGGGGCGGCCCACTCTGTTCGATTGAGGTGTTTGGCTGGGGTTGACTCGATCTACTGAGGTTGTTGGTACTGTTTCGGTTGACAGTCTTCCAAAACAATATAGCACCGTCAGGCTACATCGCCATCTCGCGCTGCCAGGTGATGCCAGGTGATATTTGATGGGGCTAATTTTTGTTGAATTTGTTAGATTTATGTGCATTCACGTTGCTCCTGTGGCTCCTATCCCGCCACCGACCCCACAGGATCATGCTGCAGATGCTTCTGATGATGATAGGGCCGCAGCCAGGGTTGTTGCTGATGATGCGGCCGCTGCTTATGACCAGCAGGTCTTGGAGTATTCAAATGCTCTTTTCGTTTATCATGATGATCTGACTTCTTATACTCAGTGATGTGATGATGATGCTCGTGTTGCGGTTGTCCTCACTTCTAGTGTTCTACTCCAGTTTGCTTTTGAGTTTATGGGCCTTAATACTGCCTTTGAGATGTGGACTCATCTTCGCTAGCGCTATCAGCCCTCTAGTGATGCTCTCTACTTGTCTGTTGTTCGTCAGGAGCATGCTCTTCAGCAAGGACTATTGATGATTTCTATACTTATAGAGTTCTGCTATCTGGCACCAGCTTGAGTCCCTTCGCACTACTGTTTGTGGCACTTGCCCGTGTTGCCACACTATGAGGTCAGACTTGGAGTTTCAACGCATCTATGAGTTCTTGTCGCGGCTCCGTGGGGAGTTTGAGCCTCGACGTGCTCGGTTGTTTGCTTGTGGTCGTGTTCCTATTTCTGAGGTGCTTGTTGAACTTCCTGCTGAGGAGGTTCGCCTCTGTGGTGCTGGTTTGCTTTAGGTTCCCTCTGTGCTTGCTGCTCGAGCTGCTCCACCAGTGTTTTCTCGCTAAAGTACTCCGCCGCTACTGCCCACTCCTTCTGGTACTGAGGGTCGCTCTCGTGAGGGTCGCTCTCGTCCTTGTACTCATTGCGACTATTGGATTAAGGATGGTCACCCCAAGTCTGAGTTCTTCAAGACGAAGTATGATATGCGTAACAGGAAGCGCAATTCTGGGACTCGTGCTTCTTCCTTGATGTTGTCTACTGTCTCCTTGATTGAGCGGGATATTGTAAAACTTAAGTGTCTATGATTGGTGCTTCCGGTGCTGAGCGATCACTGTCTACACAGTCAGGTACATCCCCATGGGGTCTGGATTCTGGAGCTTCGTTTCATATGTCTTTCAATTCTTCTATATTGTCCTCTCTTAGATCTCTCTATCTTCCTACTAATGTTCTTATAGCAGATGGTACTCATCTTCCTGTGGCTAGTCGAGGCACTCTTTCCACCTCTTCATTTTATGTTCCAGATGTTTCTCATGTTCCTCGTCTTACCATGAACCTATTTTTCGCAAGTCAGCTTACCGATTCTGGTTGTCGTGTCATTCCTGATGTTGATTCTTGCACAATCCAGGATCGTCGCACGAATGCTATAGTTAGAGTTGGCCCTTGCCACCATGATTCTCAAGGGCTTTGGGAGTTAGCCTGGCTTCATGTTCCTTCCGCTGCCACCACACTCGCAAGTTCATCCGCCTTCGCCGCTTCAGCTACTAGCTCCTTCCAAAAGTGGCATCATCGACTTGGTCACCTTTGTGGTTCTCGACTATCGTCTTTAGTTCATTGTGGTCTTCTGGGGCCTGTCTCAGGAGATGTCTCCTTACACTGTCAGGGTTGTAGGCTGGGTAAACAAGTTCAGTTATCTTATCCTACTAGTGAGTCAGTGTGTCAGCGCCCTTTTGATTTAGTTCATTCCGATGTATGGGGTCCGGCTCCCTTCGATTCCAAAGGGGGTCATCGATATTACATTATTTTTATAGATGATTTCTCTCGCTACACTTGGCTTTTTTGGGGAACGTTGTATGGGAAACAAAAAATTTCCTACGCACACACAAGATCTATCCATGCAGACGAGCATCTACGAGAGGAGAGATCGGATCCACATACCATTGTAGATCGCTAAGCGGGAAGCGTTAAGAAACGCGGTTGATGTAGTCGAACGTCTTCGCGATCCAAATCGCAAGCCGTCTCGCGATCCAATCACGATCTAGCGCCGAACGGACGGCACCTCCACGTTCAGCACACGTACAGCTCGATGACGATCTCCGCCTCCTTGATCCATCAAGGGAGGGCGGAGAGGTAGATGAGTTCTCCGGCAGCACAACGGTGTGGTGGCGGTGGTGGTGGGGCTGTTCCGGCAGGGCTTTGCCGAGCACTACCGAAACCGATTAGAGGAGAACTAATCTAGAGGGAGAGAGAGAGGGTTGCGCCATGGCATGGGGTGTGGCTGCCCTCCCTCTTCCTCTCTATATATAGGAGGAAGGGGTAGGTGGGGTGCAGCCCTAGCCCCTCCTCCAAGGAGGGGTTCGGCCAAACCAAGGGGGAGGATTCCTCCTCCCACAAGGGAGGTGGGAACCCTAGGGAGGAGTCCCTCCCCTCCAAGGCACCTCCACCTTTTTTTCTTTTCCTTTGGGCGCATGGGCCCTTATGAGGTCGGCTGCCCAGCCCACCAGGGGCTGGTGCGCCACCTCTTGGGCCCATGTGGCCCCCGGGGTGGGTGGGCCCCTTCCAGTGGACCCCCGGAACCCATTCGTCACTCCCGGTACACTACCGGAAGTACCCGAAACTTTTGCGGAACCCAAATACCACTTTCCTATATATAAATCTTTACCTCCGGACCATTCCGGAGCTCCTCGTCACGTCTGGGATCTCATCCGGGACTCCGAACAACCTTCGGTCACCAACATACATAACTCGATAATACCGAAACGTCATCGAACGTTAAGTGTGCAGACCCCGCGGGTTCGAGAACTATGTAGACATGACCGAGACACCTCTACGGTCAATAACCAATAGCGGGACCTGGATGCCCATATTGGTTCCTACATATTCTACGAAGATATTTATCGGTTGAACCTCTATGTCAAGGATTCAGTTAATCCCGTACACTGTTCCCTTTGTTAATCGGTATGTTACTTGACCGAGATTCGATCGTCGGTATCTCCATACCTAGTTCAATCTCGTTACCGGCAAGTCTCTTTACTCGTTCCGTAACACAAGATCCCGTGGCTAACTCTTTAGTCACTTTGCTTGCAAGCTCATTGTGATGTTGTATTACCGAGTGCGCCCTGAGATACCTCTCCGTCACACGGAGTAACAAATCCCAGTCTTGATCCATGCCAACCCAACAGACACCTTCGGAGATACCTATAGAGCATCTTTATAGTCACCCAGTTACGTTGTGACGTTTGATACACACAAGGTACTCCTCCAGTGCCAGTGAGTCACACGATCTCATGGTCATAGGAACATATACTTGACATGCAGAAAACAATAGCAATAAACTGACATGATCATATGCTACGTTCATAGTTTGGGTCTTGTCCATCACATCATTCTCCTAATGATGTGATCCCATCATCAAATGACAACTCTTGTCCATGGCTAGGAAACCACAGCCATCTTTGATTAACGAGCTAGCCCATTAGAGGCTTGCTAGGGACACATTGTTGTCTATGTACCCACACATGTGTTTGAGTTTCCAATCAATACAATTATAGCATGGATAATAAACATTTATCATGAACAAGGAAATATAATAATAACCATTTTATTATTGCTTCTAGGGCATATTTCCAACAGTCTCCCACTTCCACTAGAGTCAATAATCTAGCTCACATCACTATGTGATTTTACATTGTAATGAATCTAACACCCATACAGTTCTGATGTTAATCACGTTTCCCTCTTTGAAGAGGCTTAGTCAACGGATCTGCAATATTCAGATCCGTGTGTACTTTGCAAATACTTATGTCTCCTCCCTCGATGTAATCGAGGATGGAATTGAAGCGTCGCTTTATGTGTCTGGTCCTCTTGTGAAACCTTGGTTCCTTGGCTAGAGCAATGGCACCTGTGTTGTCACAGAACAGAGTCATTGGGTCCAGTGCACTGGGCACAACTCCAAGATCCGTCATGAACTGCTTCATCCAGACACCTTCCTTCGCCGCCTCCGAGGCAGCTATGTACTCTGCTTCGCATGTAGAATCAGTTACCACGCTTTGCTTGGAACTGCACCAGCGTACCGCTCCTCCATTGAGAATAAATACGTATCTGGTTTGAGACTTAGAGTCATCCGGATTAGTGTCAAAGCTTGCATCGACGTAACCCTTTACGTCGAGCTCTTGATCACCTCCATAAACGAGAAACATTTCCTTAGTCCTTTTCAGGTACTTTAGGATATTCTTGACCGCCGTCCAGTGATCTACTCCTGGATTACTTTGAAACCTTCCGGCCATACTTATGGCAAGGCTGACGTCTGGTCTTGTGCACAACATTGCATACATGATAGAGCCTATCGCAGAAGCATAGGGGATGACACTCATCTTTTCTCTATCCTCTGCAGTCACGGGGCATTGAGTCTTACTCAACTTCACACCGATACAGAACTCCGAGTGCTCCACACACAGAGGGATTGAAAAGTACTTGTTCAAATTTTGTGATGCAGCATGAATGGAATGTGAGGTGAGAAAGCATAGATAGCTAGAGAGTGGTCCTAAGCATTCTTGTCCATCCAATTGGTCAAAAGATAAATCAAAAGCCAAATAGCAACAATTGGATGTCCTCGAATGGGTAAATAAATGCAGACCAACATGCTCACACAATAAGATGTCAAATGAAATCATGACAAACATGCACATACATACTAGCATCTAACAAGCACGTTGGCGATGACGGAGTCATCTGTATATGAGTATATTGACTTAGGATCCAAGTAAGAATACTTGATCATAGGTCATACTCATCGTTTAAGCACAAGTGGGGTTACCACTTTTACATAAAGCATTTAATGTTGTCACATACTAAGAGATGCTTTAACTCAAGTCTTAGAGTAAAGCTCCCCCTTGATGTGACATCCCCCCATAAGAGGGATAAACTAACCTTGGGTTTTGTCGATGAAGACTTCATGTTGGTGAGGTAGTGATGGATGCTCAAGGTTGATGAAGATCACCAAGAGTTGGGAGCATCCTTGTTGTTTCCTTACTCTTCTCACCTACATGGTTTAGTCCCAACACACAAGAGACAAATACAAGGATATCTATGGACATGGAGTGTTGTAGGACCGAAAGTATGTGTAATGATGTCCATTGATTTGTTGATTACCTTGTCCCTTGCTTACCTTTGAGGGAATGTGTGTCTGCTTGAACTATTGCATAGAGTTGATGTTGATTCCAAATAGTTCTTGCCAATAATGAATGTGAGTGAATTTCATTGGCGGAGTCACCCCTCAAGAACTTTCTAGTTCTTCTTCTTGGGGACCCACATCAAGTTGATGGGGATCCTTGGTGTTGAAGTAGCCTTTGTAGAAGTTGAGCTTGAAGTAGCCTTGGGAACCCACTCCACCAAAGCTAGGGATTCATCTTCATATGAGTCAATGTCCTCTTGAAGCTTGTTCTTGTCCTTGAGCTTGTGGTCTTATGGTGGAAGGTCATCTTGAGTGTTTGTTCCCTTGGGAAGAGTATTTTCATACTTCCCCTTTTGAGGAACAAACTTAGGCTTGGGGTATTGACCTTCTTCCCATTCAACTCCATTTGCGTTGAAGTAGCCAACACCATGGTTCTTTTGGTATCCTCCGTGCTTGCGTACAATTTCCTCAAATTGCTTACATCCGGCAAGACTCTTGTAGATACCTTTCTCTATAATTCCTTTCAATAAAGCATTTTCTTGCTCAAGTGTAACTTGGCTAAGAGAATCATCATTAGTGGAATCAATAGAACTACTAGAAGCAACATCATTAGGTTTAGCATTTTTATTGTTGCTACTAGATGAAGAACCTTTCTTGCCTTTGTTACTAGTTTGCTTAGATTTAACTTGTGGCATGAATGTAGACAAGAGTAGTCGTTTGGCTAGATAAGATGAAGTCTTCTTTTGGAGATCGTCATTGATAGCTTTAAGAAACTCATGCTCTTGCTCCAAGTTGAGCTACTCGAAGCGTAGCTTCTCATGAGTCCTTACAAGCTCTCTATGATCTTCAAGAGTAGATTCATGAGCTAACTTAAGAGTGTTTAGTTCTTTAGTTAGTTGTTCTATTTTCATCTTATCATCATCAAATGACTTATCTTGACTAGCATGAGAATTATCAAGTTCATTTTGACTAACATCACTAGTTTTATCAAAGAGCAAGTCATCATCACAAAGCAAATCACCTTCATCACTATTGAAATCAAGATACTCGGGGTGTGATACCTTGGTGCCTTTAGCCATGAAGCAACTTCCACTCCCTTCGTTTGGTGAATCAAATAGATCATAGGAGTTGGTAGTCACTAGAGCAATACCGGCAACACCTTCATCTTGACTATAGTCGGAGTCGGAGTGATAGCTTCTCTCGGAGTTGTTATCGGAGTCGGAGCCGGAAACCCATTCACCAACATGAGCTTGATGTTTTCTTCTTGTGTAGCTCTTGGTGTACTTGTCCTTCTTCTCTGAATCTCTACTTCTCCTTGAGGGTCTTCGTTCATAACGATCATCTCTACTCATTCTCTCTCTTTGAGGTGATTCATTCCTTGAGCTTCGTCTTCGAGGTGACTCTTCTCTTCGTTTGTAGGGAGCCGTGCACTCATTGGAGTAGTGTCCGGGCTTCCCACAATTGTAGCAATTGCGGTCACGACTTGACGAACGCTTCTCTTCATATCTTGAGTTGGAGCTTCTTTCTTTGCCTCTATTCTTGTAGAACTTGTTGAATTTCTTGACCATGAGGCTTATCTCTTCATTGGTGACAAGGTTGTCGCTTGAAGTTGTGGGAGCATCACTTGCGGCTTTGTAAGCACCGCTAGACTTGTTGTGAAGCTCTTCTTTGTCTTTGAGTGTCATCTCATGAGCAACAATCCTTCCAATGACTTCCGTAGGCTTGAGATCTTTGTAATTGGGCATCATTTGGATCAATGTGCACACGGTGTCGTATCTCTCATCCAAAGCTCTAAGTATCTTCTTGATGATGAATTTGTCGGTCATTTCTTCGCTTCCTAAGCCGGCAATCTCATTGGTGATGAGAGCTAGCCTAGAGTACATCTCTGCGACTCCTTCACCATCCTTCATCTTGAACTTGTCAAGCTGACTTTGAAGAACATCTAACTTGGATTCTCTCACGGACTCGGTTCCTTCGTGCATATCAACCAAAGTATCCCAAATCTCTTTTGCATTCTCAAGACGGCTGATTTTGTTGAATTTTTCAGGGCATAGGCAGTTGAAGAGAATGTCGCATGCTTGAGCGTTGTATTGCAATATCTTCAATTCATCCGCGGTCGCTTCACGATCCGGTTCCTTTCCATCACCAAAGAATTCACCTTGCAAGCCAACATGAACAACAGCCCATACGGCGGGGTTATGACCAAGAATATGCATTTTCATTTTGTGCTTCCAACTAGCAAAATTAGTGCCATCAAAGTACGGACCTCTACGGTGATAATTTCCCTCACTAGACGCCATACTCTCCTAGGTTGTGACAACAATGCAATGGAGACCAAAGCTCTGATACCACTTGTAGGACCGAAAGTATGTCTAGAGGGGGGATGATTAGACTACTTGACCAAATAAATTTTTTACCTTTTCCCAAGTATTAGAGTTGGTAGTTTTTAACATTCATGGCAAGTCAAGTACACCCTACACATGCATGTCTAAGAGTATAGCAGCGGAAAGTAACAACAAGCATGAGTAGAAAGGAAGGGAAGAGGATCAAACGCAATTGTAGACACGATGATTTTTCCCGTGGTTCCGATAGGTGGTGCTATTGTACATCCACGTTTATGGAGTCTTCAACCCACGGAGGGTAACGGTCGCGAGAGTCCACGGAGGGCTCCACCCACGAAGGGTCCACGAAGTAGCAACCTTGACTATTCCATAACGGCTTCCGTCCACGAAGGACTAGCCTCACTATGGGTAGATCTTCACGAAGTAGGCGATCTCCTTGCCCTTACAAACTTCTTGGTTCAACTCTACAACACGAAGTAGGAGGCTCCCAAGCGACACCTAACCAATCTAGGAGGCACCACCCTCCAAAAGGTAATAGGCTCGGCAATGATGATGAACTCCTTCCTCTTGTGCTTCAAGATGATAGACTCCTCAACACACAATCACTCTCTCACAGATTTGGCTTGGTGGAAGAGATGGGATTGGTGGAAAGCAACTTGGGGAGGTTAGAAATCAAGATCCATATGGTTGGAGTGGATGATCTTGACCTCAACACAAGGGTAGGTGGCTCTCTCTCAGAAAACTGGATGGGCAAGTATGGAATAGTTCTGAGTGCTTCTCTTTCGAGTGGGTGGTGGTGAAGGGGTATATATAGGCATCCCCAAAAATCCAACCGTTACACACAAAATGACCAACTCGGTGACACCGATGTGTTAATCTCGGTGGTACCGAAGTGATCAAAAGGTGGCAACTTTTGAATCTCGGTGAGACCGATATATAACTCTCGGTTGCCAATCCATTTCCTTGCATCTTGGGGTATCTCCATAATCTCCACAATCCTTTTGCCAATCCTATCATTGAACTTTTCCTGAAATATACTTAGTGAAAACATTAGTTCAATGACTTATATGTTGTTATTAATTACCAAAACCACCAAGGGAGCAAATGTGCTTTCACCTTTGTCGAATCCGATTCAACTAAAGTGGGAGAGACAGACACCCGTCAGCCATCTTGTGCAACAGAGTTACATGTCAGTCGATGGAACCGGTCTCTCGTACGTGGACGAGTAAGGTTGGTCCGGACCCCTTCATCCCACAATACCGCTGAATCAAGAAAAGACTAAGGAGGGAAGCAATCTGAATATCAACGACCACAAACTCCTTTGTGTTCTACTCGTGATCTCATCTACGCATAGACCTAGCTCATGATGCCACTTTTAGGGAACGTTGCATGGGAAACAAAAAATTTCCTACGCACACACATGATCTATCCATGGAGATGAGCATCTATGAGAGGAGAGATCGGATCCACATACCCTTGTAGATCGCTAAGCGGGAAGCGTTAAGAAACGCGGTTGATGTAGTTGAACGTCTTCGCGATCCAAATCGAAAGCTGTCCCGCGATCCAATCATGATCTAGCGCCGAACGGACGACACCTCCGCGTTCAGCACACGTACAGCTCGATGACGATCTCCGCCTCCTTGATCCAGCAAGGGAGGGCGGAGACGTAGATGAGTTCTCCGGCAGCACAACGGCGTGGTGGAGGTGGTGGTGGAGCTGTTCCGGCAGGGCTTCGCCGAGCACTACCGAAACCGATCTAGAGGAGAACTAATCTAGAGGGAGAGAGAGAGATGCGTCGTGGCTTGGAGTGCGGCTATCCTCCCTCTCCCTCTCTATTTATAGGAGGAAGGGGTAGGTGGGGTGCAGCCCTAGCCCCTCCTCCAAGGAGGGGTTCGGCCGAACCAAGGGGGGAGGAGTCCTCCTCCCACAAGGGAGGTGGGAACCCTAGGGAGGAGTCCCTCCCCTCCAAGGCACCTCCACCTTTTTTTTCTTTTCCTTTGGGCGCATGGGCCCTTATGAGGTCGGCTATCCAGCCCACCAGGGGCTGGTGCGCCACCTCTTTGGCCCATGTGCCCCCCCCCCCGGGGTGGGTGGGCCCTTCCCGGTGAACCCCCGGAACCCATTCGTCACTCCCGGTACACTACCGGAAGTACCCGAAACTTTTGTGGAACCCAAATACCACTTTCCTATATATAAATCTTTACCTCCGGACCATTCCGGAGCTCCTCGTGACTTCCGGGATCTCATCCGGGACTCCGAACAACCTTCGGTCACCAACATACATAACTCAATAATACCGAAACGTCACCGAACGTTAAGTGTGCAGACCCTGCGGGTTCGAGAACTATGTAGACATGACCGAGACACCTCTACGGTCAATAACCAATAGCGGGACCTGGATGCCCATATTGGTTCCTACATATTCTACAAAGATCTTTATCAGTTGAACCTCTATGTCAAGGATTCAGTTAATCCCGTACGCTGTTCCCTTTGTTAATCGGTATGTTACTTGCCCGAGATTCGATCGTCGGTATCTCCATACCTAGTTCAATCTCGTTACCGGCAAGTCTCTTTACTCGTTCTGTAACACAAGATCCTGTGGCTAACTCTTTAGTCACTTTGCTTGCAAGCTCATTGTGATGTTGTATTACCGAGTGCGCCCTGAGATACCTCTCCGTCACACGGAGTAACAAATCCCAGTCTTGATCCATGCCAACCCAACAGACACCTTTGGAGATACCTGTAGAGCATCTTTATAGTCACCCAGTTACGTTGTGACGTTTGATACACACAAGGTACTCCTCCGTTGTCAGTGAGTCACACGATCTCTTGGTCATAGGAACATATACTTGACATGCATAAAACAATAGCAATAAACTGACACGATCATATGCTACGTTCATAGTTTGGGTCTTGTCCATCACATCATTCTCCTAATGATGTGATCCCATCATCAAATGACAACTCTTGTCCATGGCTAGGAAACCACAACCATCTTTGATTAACGAGCTAGCCCATTAGAGGCTTGCTAGGGACACATTGTTGTCTATGTACCCACACATGTATTTGAGTTTCCAATCAATACAATTATAGCATGGATAATAAACATTTATCATGAACAAGGAAATATAATAATAACCATTTTATTATTGCTTCTAGGGCATATTTCCAACAAGCTTTACTTTATGTCTTCTCGTAGTGAGGTTGTCTCTATTTATAAGCGTTTTGTTGCCATGGTCCACACTCAGTTCTCTACACCTATACGCCCTCCGGTCCTTTTTACTCCGCATATTAGATTTGTATCAAGTCAAACTTTATAAAGTTTGACCAAATTTATATTAAAATATATCAACATCTACAATGCCAAACATATATACTATGGAACTACATTTTGTAATGAATCTAAAAATATTCATTTGGTATTGTGAATGTTGACACCTTTGTCTCTAAGTTTGGCCAAAGTAGCGATACTTTGATTTCAGACAAAACTTATATGCAGACTAAAAAGGACCGGAGGGAGTACGTGTGTTCCGTGTTAATTATGCTGGCAAGTATATCTCTAAAATGTTGCGTGGTTTTCTTGCTGAGTAGGGTACTGTTGCTCAGTTCTCTTGTCCTGGTGCTCATGCTCAGAATGGCATGGCTGAGCGCAAGCATCGTTACCTTCTTGAGACAGCTTCTGCGATGATGGTTGCCACTTCTCTTCCGCCTTATTTTTGGGCTGAGGTTGTCTCCACTACCATATATCTCATAAACATTCAGCCCTCATCTGCTCTACAAGGTGGTATTTCTTTAGAGTGTCTTTCTAATCATTTTCCTGATTATTCGGCACTTAGGTTGTTTGGTTGTGTTTGCTATGTTCTCCTTGCCCCCCGAGAATGCACCAAAGTGAACGCTCAGTCCGTCGAGTGTGTTTTTCTAGGCTACAGTGGTGAGCATAAGGGTTATCGGTGTTGGGATCCCGTTGGCCGTCGGATGCGTATTTCTCGAGACATGACTTTTGATGAGTTGCGTCCATTCTACCCGCGACCATCCTCCTTGTCCTTTTTAGTAGACGATATCTCTTTTCTTACATTTCCTGATACACCTCTCTATGTGCCTTGTATTCCTACTCCTCCTTCTCGTCCCACCATTGCAAATCCGACGGCTTCTTCTCCTACGCTTTGTTCTCCTTCATTGTTACATGACTCTCCACCTTCATCATCGATGTCTTCTCCATCTCCATCTCCATCTCCATCTCCTCCATCTCCTCCGGTTGTTCCTTCTTGTCCCACTTTTCCTTTTCATTATACCCGTCGTCCATGTGTTGTGGATGCATCTATTGACATGGCATCTACTTCTGGTGTGTCGTCTTCCTAGTCCCAGCCGACTTATGGTCTTCGGGCTTGGCCTTGTCCTCCTCCTGACTGCTATTCTCCTTATCTATATGGTCTTTCGGCTGTTCTTGAGACTAACTCTATCGTGATGTTGTTGTTCATCCTGAGTGGCAGTTTGCGATGGCAAAGGAGCTTGCTGCTCTTGAGCGCACTGGCACGTGGGATCTGGTTTCTCTTCCTCCCCACGTTCGTCCCATCACTTGTAAGTGGGTCTATAAGATTAAGACTCGCTTTGATGGTTCTCTTGAGCGTTATAAAGCTCGGCTTGTGGCTCGTGGCTTTCAGCAGGAGCATGGTCGTGATTACGATGAGACATTTGATGCCCATATGACCACTATTCGCACATTTCTCGCTAGGGCCTCTACTTGCCATTGGTCTGTGTCTCAGCTTGATGTGAACAATTGTAGGATCGAAAGTATGTCTAGAGGCGGTGATTAGACTACTTGACCAAATAAAAATCTAACATTTTCCCAATTTTAATTGTTGGCAGATTTTAGCAATTGTAACAAGTCAAGTACACCCTACACATGCAAGTCTAAGAGTATAGCAGCGGAAAGTAAAGACATGCACATGAAAGTAAGGAAGGGATAAGAAGATCAAACACAATTTGAAGACACGAAGATTTTTCACGTGGTTCCGATAGGTGGTGCTATCGTACGTCCACGTTTATGGAGACTTCAACCCACGGAGGGTAACGGTCGCGAGAGTCCACGGAGGGCTCCACCCACGAAGGGTCCACGAAGTAGCAACCTCGTCTATTCCATGATGGCCTACGTCCACGGAGAACTAGCCTTACTCGGGGTAGATCTTCACGAAGTAGGCGATCTCCTTGCCCTTACAAAATCCTTGGTTCAACTCAACAATCACGAAGAAGGGGGCTCCCAAGCGACACCTAACCAATCTAGGAGTCACCACCCTCCAAAAGGTAATAGATGTGGTAGTATGATGAACGCCTTGCTCTTGTGCTTCAAAAGATAGTCTCCTCAACACTCAATCACTCTCTCACAGATTTGGCATGGGTAGAAGAGATTGATTGGATGGAAAGCAACTTGGGGAGGCTAAAAATCAAGATCCATATGATTGGAGTGGATGATCTTAACCTCAACACAAGGGTAGGTGGTTCTCTCTCAGAAAATTGGATATGACAAGTGGGTGTATGTTCTGAGTGCTTCTCTTGCGAGTGAGAGGTGGTGGAGGGGTATATATAGGCATCTCCAAAAATCCAACTGTTACAACATTATTGCCCAACTCGGTGAAACCGAAGTGGAAACTCGGTTGCACCGACTAGTGCAAAATGTGGCAACTTTTGCGTTTTCGGTGAGACCAATATATGAATCTCGGTGGTACCGATATGGGTGACCTAGGTAGTTACCAAAACCCGGTGAGACCGATTCCTCAAACTCGGTGGGACCGATTTTAAGAAATTGGTTAACAGAGAGTTGGTCCAACACTCGGTGAGACCGATTCTCAAGTCTCAATGGGACCGTTTCTTGAAAAATGGCTAACAGAGAGTTGGTCACTGGTTTCGGTTTCACCGAATGGAATGTTGGTAGTACCAAGATGCTAGGGTTTGGTTTGGCTTCTGTCTAGGGTAAAACTCGATGGATCCGAATGGGAAATGTTGGTGTCACCGAATTTTGACTTTTGGCTTCGGACAGAAGATTTCTGTGGGAAAGTGGGTGAGTATTTTTGGTGGCTAATCTCTAAGCACTTGAGCAACCAGATCATCATATTTACCTCATCCCCTTTTAATAGTATTGGCTTTCCTATGGACTCAAAGTGATTTCTCACAAAATGTAAAATGTAAAGTCCTCAATCTTGAAGCATGGCCAATCCTATTCCTTCCTTTCCTTGGGGAGGTTCTCCACACAATCCTTTAGCCATCCCATCATTGAACTTTTTCCTGAGATACACTTGGTGGAAACATTAGTCCAATGAAATATATGTTGTTATTAATTACTAAAACCACCTAGGGAGAAGTTGTGCTTTCAACAATGCCTTTCTTAATGGCGAGTTGCATGAGGAGGTTTATATGCAGCCACCACCTGGGTATTCCGTTCCTGATGGCATGGTTTGTCGTCTTCGTCGCTCTCTCTATGGTCTTGAGCAAGCCCCTCGCGCTTGGTTTGAGCGTTTTGCCTCTGTGGTTACTGCACCTGGTTTTTCTCCCAGTGCTCATGATCCAGCATTGTTTGTCCACCTTTCTACTCGTGGTCGCACTCTTCTTCTTCTCTTTGTTGATGACATGATCATCACTGGCGATGATCCTGAATGCATTGCCTTTGTCAAGGCATGTCTCAGTGAGCAGTTTCTTATGTGCGATCTTAGTCGTCTTCGTTACTTTCTTGGGATTGAGGTTTCCTCCACCTCTGCTGGCTTTTTATTTCCCAAGAAAAATATATCCAGGATCTTCTTACTCATGCGGCGCTTACTGATGAGCGCACTGTTGAGACTCCTATGGAGCTCAACATTCACCTTCGCGCTTCTAATGGTGAGCCCTTGTCTGATCCAACATGTTATCGTCATCTTGTTGCGATTCTTGTCTATCTCCGTGTCACTCGTCCAGATATCTCCTATCATGTCCATATTCTGAGTCAGTTTGTTTCTTCTCCTACTTCGGTATATTATAGTCACCTTCTTCGTGTTCTACGACATCTCGTGGCACAATCTCTCGTCGTCTCTTTTTTCCTCGTTCCAGCTCATTACAGCTCCAGGCCTATTCGGATGCTGCGTGGGCTAGTGATCCTACGGATCGCCATTCACTTTCTGCTTACCGTGTTTTTCTTGGCGGTTCTCTCATTGCCTGGAAGACAAAGAAACAGACTGCAGTTTCCTTTCGAGTGCAGAGGCTGAGTTGTGAGCTATGGCTCTTCTGACGGCAGAGGTGGCTCGGTTACAATGGTTACTAGAGGATATTGGTGTTTCTGTGACTACACCTACCCCCCCTCCTGTCAGACAGCATAGGTGCTATCAGTATTGCGCGGGATCCCGTGAAGCATGTGCTTACCAAGCATATTGGTGTGGATGCTTCTTATGTGCTCGCTGATGTGCAGGATAATGTTGTTGCTCTTCAGTATATGCCTTCTGAGTCAGCTAGCAGACTTCTTCACGAAGGCTCAGACTAGAGCGCAAGATTCACCATGAGTTTGGGGGGGGGGGGGGGGGGGGGTTAGTTATATTAGTGATGTCTTTTGACCTTTTGCATTCTAATCTCTTAGCACCCTCAAGTAGCCTTTTGGCATGTATATGTATATATGTTGGCTTTGTCCTCCTAATAATACATGTTGCATATTTCCTGACACTGACCAGTCGGTCAAGCCTGACACGTGGTCTTGCCTAACCAACTGATGAGACCGGTCTGATCTAATAGACTGTACTAGACGAGTTGAGCTTATCCATAGTGGGGAAAAAGGTCTGTGGTGGCTGGTTGCGCGGAAAACATTTTGCAGCATAGATCGCCTATCTTCATTGACAAATTGAGGGCGAGATGGTGCACGCCACTTCAGAGGCAGCACGGCAAGGAGTCCGGCTGCGAGCAGATGTTGTTGGGGAAGCTTCGATGAACCAGTTTCAACCTCGCTGACCGAAAGACGACGTACAGCCTGGTTCTGGTCATGGTGCGACCAAGCTTGAAGACCGGTTCAGGGGCTACTGACGGTTTCCTGGCCCAGGGGTTCCCCACCATGTCGGTTATCGGCCTAAGGACCCCTAGGTCGGCTCCATCGTAGGCCACGTTGGGCAGCCCAAGACGCGCTTTACAGAAGACTCCGAAAGACTTGTTGTACACGGTGAAGATACTCGAGCCACTCTACCTCCATCGACATAGCCGACTAGGCTCTGTAACCTTAGGGTCCCTGGTATGCTATATAAGCTACGGTCCGGGATAGTCGATAGACAGTTTAAAATCCCTTGGTTCATACATGTACTTTGTACGTCCCAATCACAATATACACGAGCAGCAGTGGTGTGTTACCTCTTCTCGCTGGGCGTAACTTGGGTAAACTTTGCGTCCTGTTTCTCTTCCAACCTAACTGCTATGCCGAGATATTATACTGGGGATCTGCCGGAATTGTCTTCAACACCAGCCATGACTGTACTACACTTGAAGTCATCATCATTGCCAACCAAGAAACCACACCACGCTGATCCAGGGTCGCCGACCCACCATCCTTTCAGCAAGCAGCGACAAAACCTGCAAAACAGGACAGCTCCAGGACGATGCCTTCGAGAAGGACCACGACACAAGATGCTCCGCCATCATCCATTTTGATCTTGTCCTTTTGAGGGGATCTGGCTGCTCGGTGAGAAAGCCTTGCTCCGCCGGAACCGACGATGATGACGCCTGCTGGTGCCGCTAACCTTACTGAAGGCATCATGGTCTGAGGGCCTCTGCTCTCCTCTCACGAACTCCAAGGGAAACACTACACTTGTTAAACAGGCTTTCTCACCGAGCAGCCAGATCCCCTCAAAAGGACAAGATCAAAATGCACCAGAGCATCATTAGGTCAGAGGTTAAACACAGCGTTTGCACCAGTTGCACCTCTGAATAGGACACCACCGGCCCCTAGGTCTAGGTGGCCTACTGATCAGGTCCATGTGTCACATATTGAGCATGGTGCTGTAGGTTGCTGCATCATCACTCGCTATCGCTGCTGCCAACCAGCGACCAGTGGAAAATGACGTGTCAGCAACTAGTTTTACCTAATAAAAGTAGTGCGTCTTTGTGGTTTTCTCACCCATTTGCATCGAAGTAAATTATCTATATTTGCATTATGAAAAGAAAATGATGGACCAAATTGATAATATGAACTTTTTGATCTACCAATTCAAAGGTGAGGAATTCCCATGTTCTAAAATTTCAATTGATCAAGTTGAATAGGGAATAAATACGTCAGTCAGAGCTGCAATTGCAGAATTCAAATGTTTAGTGTGAGCGAATTACATGCATTCCTGTTCTAATTGAAAAAGATAAAGCAACCAAGGTATATTTTATTTCAAAGCAACAATACTAAAAGCAAAGGGACTGTCAATCTTCAACTTCAGAAAAATAACGGACATATTCTAGATTCAGAACTATGCCCAGTAGATTCGTCTAGTACGATTAGGGTGACTAAAACACCATAATGAGCTCAGTTCAACACAACATGCTCCCCACTTGTGACAGTCCAATCGCTGCATTTGTGACTGGGATGAAAAGCTCAAGAGCAAGCCCCAGAATATGGCATTCTAGTTTATCATTTAGTATGATAACCAAATCCTTCTTTTCACAGGATAATGAAGTCATCACAGGTAATATGGATTGGAGGGAGTAGCAATCCTTACCGGATGGTATTGACAGACATTCTTTGCTAATATATTAATTTGAGAAAGGATGTACATTTCAACACATATGTAGACAAACCCGCTCTACATCACCGTTGCTTTCAGAGATCAGTGACAGGTATTGGACCCATACGCACTTGACAGTGAAGAACCATTTTTCAGCATCATCACAATATCCAAATTCTGGCAGCTGAAATTATCAATAAAGAGATCTTGATCATCTAAATACTGTGAGCGAGATCTTCAAATTTACTGTCTAAGTGTTGTGACTAGAAAAACTACACAATACTGCATTCTTATATCTAAACAGTTATCTCTAAGAAAATATTCATAGGAAAACATCATACAGGTTCTAGAGATGCAGCACAAGCTCCACTTGATACAGCTGCCCGTCAAACCTCAATCCCAAGGATTCTGCTGGATGCATAAGTGCATCAACCATTCCACCAAAAACATACACACAGTAACCAGAAGTATCTGCACATGCCCCATGGAAGGACCGGCAATTTGGGGATTGACCATCAATCCTTAGTCGTTTCCACATCCTCTTTGCCATTTTCCTGGTACCTGACTCAAACTGAAGTAATGTTGGTATATCTAAGATCCAGAAATCATCCATCCGCCGTCTTTCTTTGTCTTCCCCACCATATACAAGGATCTTGCCACCAAAGAGAAATGTTGCTGAATGCCCAGCCCGGGGGGAAGGCAATTCACCAAGAATACTAGACAAATCGTACTTTTGCTCTTTCCATTGCAGGAAATTATCACCAATATCAAACAGCCAGACATCACTAAGCACCTCATATTCTGATCCTCTACCACCAAAAAGAACCATGCGCCTATCACCAATCCAAGTTAAGGTGTGGCCAGAACGAGCTGAAGGCAAAGGTCCAGTGTCCCCCATTTGGCGCCAACTGCCAGATCGAAGTCCATCAGAGAGATCAAGAAGCCATGTATCGCCAAGCCGGCTTCCATGCACCCCTATCCCACCGTGAATCACAATTAACTTATCATCTATGCAGCAGGCTGCATGGGCCCCACGAGGAGATGGTGCCAGGGGGCCTATCTCAAGCAGTCTCCATGAGAACCTCATCCTGCAAGGTTCTTCGCAAATTATTTGGCCTATCCAGGTGTCATTCAAACGAAGCCCACGGTCATTGATCCCGCCAAACAGGACTAGTGCATCACCAACGAGAATGCATGAATGACCAAAACGACCACTTGGAGTGCCAGAGGCCAATTGCTGCCAGCTAAGTACATTGGACGATCTAGTTCCAACTCCATTTCCAACATATGTTGCCCAGATATCATCAAGATGACGACCTAACTAGAGCAAAAGAGCATGTCAAAAAGCATACAAGATCGGGACAAATCAGAACAAACATAAGATAGCTGATTTGTACAAAGATTTGTAGCATAATGCAACCGTTGTTATGTACAAATAGACACAGAAAAGGTGCAAACCTCAAACATAAGTCCACAAAGAAAATTCAGCAAAGCTAAAAACAGGAATCATTGTCTGAAGATTACTAGTGCATCTAGTAAGCATCTGAAAAGAGATGTGCAGATGCAAACTCATCCTGAGGAGAACTCACACTATCAACAGAATGAGTAACTAAAATGCTGCTGGATTGAACTTTGACATTTCTACTGTATGAGGTTTGGTTGTGTGTATATGGTAGAACCTGTTACTTTTGCCCACGCTTTTTGGTATGTATCCAAGTCAATGCACGCACTATAACCGATGGAAACCACCGTTATGTATATGGCTCACAGCAATAGATAATCTAAACCAATGGAACTAGTGAAACTTCAAATTGCTAATTATCGACGGTATCACTTATCATTAAAAATAAGGTACACACATATTGACAGAATAGTAGCGGGGCACTGGCTTTGGGGGAACAAAACCGTCTATTTCACAAATTAACATCTTTATTAGTAAAAACTTCTTGAATACTTGAGCAGAAACATCATCACACATCCATAAAATTTTCACAGGAGAAAAGACATCTAACGAATATAAAACTTTATTTGTGATCTGCGAAAGACTTTGCATATTTCTAGGGTAGAAATAATTTTGCTCAGTACCAACTACTACACCTATGATCAATAAATGACCAAAGTTATTGAGCAGAGAAGGCCATTGTCCCGAAACAAACTAAATTTCACTTAAATTTTCGAAACCTACCAGGCCAAGGTAATACAGGTCATATTCAACCTACTAAACAAGGCAATCAGCGACCCTAACCCAACAGGTGTGGTGTTTATATTTAATTAAAAAGACCGAAAGATAAATATTGAATCTGAACAAACATTGGCAAGCATAGAGATGAAAATGGCGAACAGAAAAAACCAACTATAATCAGTAACATTTCTACTAAGGTACGCACGTATTGACAGAATAGTAGCGGGGCACTGGCTTTGGGGGAACAAAACCGTCTATTTCACAAATTAACATCTTTATTAGTAAAAATTTCTTGAACACTTGAGCAGAAACATCAACACACATCCATCAAATTTTCACAGGAGAAAAGACATCTAATGAATATAACACTTTATTTGTGATTTGCGAAAGATTTTGCATATTTCTAGGGTAGAAATAATTTTGCTCAGTACCAACTACTACACCTATGATCAATAAATGACCAAAGTTATTGAGCAGAGAAGGCCATTGTCCCGAAACAAACTAAATTTCACTTAAATTTTCGAAACCTACCAGGCCAAGGTAATACAGATCATATTCAACCTACTAAACAAGGCAATCAGCAACCCTAACCCAACAGGTGTGGTGTTTATATTTAATTAAAAAGACTGAAAGATAAATATTGAATCTGAACAAACATTGGCAAGCATAGAGATGAAAATGGCGAACAGAAAAAACCAACTATAATCAGTAACAACAAATGAACCTAAAAAAAATAGTTAGATAGGTCTAAAGGTGTCATTTAAACATTTCAAGAGTTTTAACTTTAGTATAAGTCTCGTGCTGCATAGTGTGTGACTATTGTTTTGGTACACCCCTCGTAGAACTTAGAACATTTAAAAGCAAACAAACGCTGAAGATTAAACTTAGTAGCCAACTAGTCATCTTAGTTTTCACATTTATTTTATGCTAAAACAAAACTAGTCTGTAAAGCTTGTACTACTTTTCCGATAAGAAAACGGTTTTACTACTACTAACTCATGCATGTACGAAGAATTTTCTGTGCTCTTTCTAATGATGCCCCACAGCAACATCATATACCTTGCCCACTAATGAATCAATAGTAGTGCCTACTCATTACAACTTTTTATCGTCTTATGAAGCCAACCTATATATCTGCTCCGAGTGAGTTGTACCAAGTAGCAGATCTTTAACCAAGACACAAACGCGATCATGAGGAGCGATCCACACATATCAAAGTCAACCAATACATACTAGATAGATGGCTGCCACAGCAAGAACAATAGAACATGCGTCTTAGTTTCAGGGAAATGATGCATTAAAAAAGGAATAGAGACATAATATCCCACAAAGGAGCTAATTTTGTTGTTGATTCGGTCTTCTTTTACAACACTAGGATTTAGAGCCATATTGCAACTACTTTTATGACTCGTACCAATTTGCCCCTACATTCTTGTAACTATTATACTATTAAAATTTGTGCAAAATTTCTGTAGAGGTGCAGAGAAACAGGACTCATGATCTGTAGAGATGTGAGCTATGATTGTGTAGCCTCCCTATTATTCCTGTATTAGGTCAAAAGTCTTGATTAGCGCTTGTTATGCAATCCCTAGCCCGGTAGGTTAGCGTCCTGGCCCCAGGTCCATTGCGATGGGGCACCTTTGCCCATTTTAAGTAACAAATACTGAATCTGAACAACCATTGGCAAGCATAGAGATGAAAATGGTAAACAGCAAATGCGGAACAACACTCTTATATTTCATAATTAAATCCAATCAAATACTACAATACTCTCCAAATAATCAAAAGTTTCCTCTCAATAATTTTTTTGACTCAGCTAAGCTGCAGCTAGGCTCTCCAAACAATTGCGCAAGTCAAGTAAAATTTGTCTTCGGATTATTTATCTTAATCTTGCACAAACAAAGCAAATATCTCATACTAAATTAACAAGCTCCGACACTACTATGCCATAATAAGGATCTCTCATTCAGTCTGTCAGCAATTTTTCACAACGAAATCTACTACAGTTCTTCATTCCGACACATCCCCAGATGATCAAATTCCTCGATGTCATACGAAGCCCAAAGAAAGCAATTTGATAACAAGAATAGACTGAAAAGGTTACACGGCCGGCAATTACCTCCCTCGCAGCCACCGCCGAAGACTAGTAGCCAGCCCGCCACGAGGTTGAGGGAGTGCGACGCACGGGGCCGTGGCGAGGTGCCCTTCACCTGGAGCCGGCGCGCCTGCAGGGCGCTTAGCCGGGCGACCTCAGCGTAGAGGCGGCGCCAAGGCACGCCGCACCGCCAGTCCGCGAGCGCCGCGGCGGCGGCGCGTGCCCCCCAGTCGCGTCGGCAGAGCGCCTCCCAGAGCACGTCGGAGGAGGCCCAGTCGCGAAAGGCGCGGCAGGTGGCGGCGAAGGAGAGCACGGCCTCAGCTGGAAGGAGGCGCAGGATGGACAGTACCTGGTCGTAGCCCAGGTGTCCGACGGGCGCCGCGTCCATCGCTTACTGCCGCTTGTCAATTCTTAGCACTTGCAATATGTGACTTCCCATGGTGTTTGCGTCCTAGGTCGCCATGATTCTCAGTCGATTCCCCACGTGTTATACCTAGCAGACGTTCTTTGTTTCTTGGCCTCTTTGGTGCTTGGATCCTGTGATAAGCTAGGTATAGTAAGTTTTTGGCTGTTTGGTTCCCAAAACTAGGTTAGGTCATCTCCGGCGCATGGTATTTATCCGCGCACTAATCCAAGATTGATGTCCGGATATAAATACGAAAGAAGGTCATCCAGTTATAACGTATCTTAAAAGTCTATTTTTATTAAGTAAAAGAACATTTCGCTAAATTCTTCCGCAAATTAGTAGCCTTTTGCCAATGTGTTATAAAGAACCTTAATAAAAATCTTAATAAACAACTAATCACTTTGCTAATCATACGCATGGTCAAATGCGTTTGGTCATTTCCAAACCTTCAGTCAAATGCCAAATCTATTGGCTATGAGGGGCGATTTGGTTCCCAAAATTAGGTTAGGTCATCTCCAGGCTCCAACGCACAATGTATGTATGGTATTTGTCCGCGGACTAATCTGGATTGATGTCCGGACATGAATACGAAAGACGGTCATCCAGCCATAACCACGTATCTTAAATGTCTATTCCTACTAAGTAAAAGAACATTTTCTTTCGCAAATTAGTAGCCTTTTGCCAATGTGTTTTAAAGAACCTTAATAAAAATTGCAAAGCTTCCGTCACTTCGCCAACGTGAAAACAAACTTTACTAAAAAATAATCACCTTGCCAAATGCTACCAAGTATACCTTTCGCCAAATGCCCAAAACCTATTTGCAAAGCTTCCGCCAAACGCCCAAATACTATTTGCAAAGCTTCCGCCAAATGCCCAAATACTAATCATCATACCCCATTTTAACATGCTAGCCTTTCGCCAATTAACAGCAACAGTCAGCGGCCTTTCGCCATCAGGGCGAAGAGGTGGATAAGCGGCTTTTGATTTGTCATGAAGATGTCCGGACTCCTGTAAAGTCTCCTTTTGGTTGGTTCCGATTTGTGAGAAAATAGACGTCTGAACCGCTCTGCTGACCGATGGGGTACCGTGTTGGATGGCAAACTGTGTTCGGACTGCGCGGTCCAGATGAACGCGAACGATTTGAGCTATTTACTCAAGCTCAAAAACTTACCCAAATGCTAAGCAACTAACGTTCCCTCAACCTATTTTTTTTTGCACGACGAGACAGAGCCCTTCACACGAAACCTGGTGCAAGGTGATAGACGTGTGTGTCGGTGGAAAACCATTCACTCCAAAACGTATCTATAGCATCATTCCAATCGCGCCGCTCTAGCCATTCGAAGTACGTTATCGATTCTTCTTCCATGTCCTATTCATTCCCCATTCCCACTCGCTCCTCTCGCTTGTCTATCCTCACCCAAATCGCCATCGGTTCAAGGGCATCGCGTCGTCCGTTCCCGTACTGGCGGAGGGGGCCTTCAAGGCACGCTAGCTCGGTGTAGCGGAGGAGCTCATGCACCATCAGCGACGAAGTCATCATCGGATCGACGGCACCGCAATGGCGACGTTGATGGTGGCGAGAGGAGGTCATCATGGCACGCGAGCTTGGTCTGTCGGAGGAGCTCATCCACCATCAGTCGGCTTCTATGCATCCTCTCTGTCCATCATCCCTTCACTACTCTCACTGGCGACCCCTACTTGATTTAGGGCAAACCCCAAGGTCGCCCCGATCTTCACGAATTGGAGGTGGATTCGAGAAACAAGACGAAGAACACAGAGAGAAACATGGAGAAATCAAAGGGGAAAGCACTCTATTGGACAATATCCACACCAAGTACTCCTCAAATCACAAGCAATACAAGAGGTGCATCAAGATCCAAGAACAACAAGGAAAATAAAGGTACAAGGTAGATCTTGAGAGATAGTTCATCCAAATCTCATGGAGAGATGGGTCTTAAATCCATGGATGGATCTTCCCATGAAAGGGTCTTGAATCCCTAAGGATCTTCTCCAATGGAGGCCTTGTGCTCCAATGGAGTCTCGCTCTCAAGAGGAATCCCACACTATAAGATACATGAGCTAAGCTCTATGATATAAGATCTATTCTTAGCTATCCTTAGAAATGAGTAGGATGGGGTCTATATATAGTTCTAGGGGTGAATGAGCAAGTTACATGGCCACTTGGATGTCCGGGTAGCTAGTCGTATGATCCGAGCATCGTCCAGATGAGGTATCCGGATGGTCCGGCCGGTTGAGACCGTTGGAGATGGCCATACGTACAGGGTCGTGCCCGGACGATCCGGCTTCACATGAGGCCTTCGGGTGCCTCATGTCATCATAGCCAGACGATCAGGGATGGTTGCCGGATGATCCGGGTGTCGATCGAATCGTCCTAGCAGGCAGTCGGACGTCCGTACAAGCGTAGGATTTCTCTTCTTCTCCCTTTTTTGTCTTCTCTTCAACGTTTCCTTCTTGTATGAAGTAGTTTTGCTCTTGCGCTTGAACTCCTCCTCGCCAAGTGTGGAGCTCCGCTCAAACCTATGCGTGCATGCGGGAGGAGGGTCAAGTAGTATACCATCCAAGATAGCATCAAGAGGACATGTGTAAAGGAGATGATTCACATTTGTGTATATGAGGTAGATGTTGAGTGCGTCTCTTGGTGAAAGGACTCTTGACATGGTGATGTTCGTACGATGAGACCCGACTAGACGGCGAGTCGTTCGTTGACCCAATCTCTCACGGTACAAGGAAATAAACGACAAACCATAACGAACAATTCTTGTAATAGCAGAAATAGACGACGAAGTAGCATACTGGTTCTTTAGATCAAGCAATATGCAAGAAGACCAAAGAATAAAAACATGCGTACAAAATCAACCAGATTAATCACTATGTACAACAGCTCTCGAATCCCTCACGGATCAGCAAACAAAGGTAGTTTTGGTGCATCCTGACATGATGTGTTTTCTGTATTTTCTCAACTCCAAATTATGTCCTTGTACAAAGTCGAAGCATGTTTGTTTTATAGGCGAAACTAGACCTGGACAAACCGACCTAATAAAGAAGCTAAAAAGATACATACTATTATCTCTTTCCTATTTAAACTAAATCAGGTTTAACTAATTAAGTATCCCGCAAGCTAATCACTAAAATCCAAAGGAGACTATCATGAAAGACACAACATATGGAAACATATGACAACATTAAATATCGATGAAAGCATGGAAATAGGTGTCATCAACCACATGAAACGAGCAAGTATGAATCATCGGTGTGCAACACAGGCAATCATATGAATCATGTGGGCAAATATTGGGCATATGCAATGTGCATGACATATCACAATCAATACAAATAATTGGGCAAGCATCAATATGTTGGGGAGGGGTCTATAGAAGGAACAAGGCATAACCATATTTCTCCCAACACAAATATCATCAGAGACATGGGGTACAAAGCAAACATGGCAATAAATAGAAATATCTCCACAAAGCTTGCAAATACACACATAAGTGCTAGAATCATGGATCATGCATATTTTAAAGCATGGTCCACCATGTCGGTGCTAAAACAGGTGGATCTCGGGTAGACAAGAGAGACGATGTTTTATCCAGGTTTGGGCCCTCTCGAAGAGGTAAAACTCTACGTCCTACTTTGGTTGTATTGATTTGATTGGGTACAGAGTACAAGATGATATACCTTGAGATCGGATGATTGTATTCTAAACCCTAAGGCTGGTAATCGTATCCCTAAACACTTATACCCTCAGTTTATATATGCACCGGGGGTACCTAGTGTAACACCCCAAAATTTTAAATTGGTTATTTCATTTTTTTATAAAAGAAAAATGGTCGCGTTTAATTATGGCATTTTAAAATTTTAATTTATTTTGAGTTCTATCTTGAAAGTTTTATTTTGGTCTTTAAAGATTTCATTTGGTTTCAGATTTGTGGGTTCCAACTATTTTGAAAAGTTTTAAAGAAATTGTGGAGTGGTTTCCTCTTTGTGTAATTTGGCTAGTTTGTTTTCTTTTGAAACTAGGGTCCTTTATAACTCAAATTTTATTTCCAAAAAAATTCACAAGCAAAATTTCTTTCGCAAAATTTTCTTTTACAAAATTTATACATTTTCAAAATCAACTCACATTCATATGAGCCTATCCTGGATTTGCAAAGGAGCTCCATTTTTCTTAGCTTTTCTAATCCCTCAAAAATTATCTCAGCTAGACATCAGTACCCAAACTCCGTTTCTCCAAAAACATTATGTTCTCAAGTTGAAATATTTCAAATTTCATTTGAATGAAATTTGAATCAGATCCCTACCCTATCTAAAAAACCCCAATTTCTACAACTCCAAAATTTCTGAAATTTTTACAGGACCTCTGCTATGCACCAGAGCATCACCACAAAAAATTTCGAAAATTTTAAAAATGCCTAGCTTCAATTGACATTCTGTCGAACACCTTTCGGGCAAGAATCTAGATTGTCCAAATTTTGGCAAAATCACAGTGGCTTGCACCACCCCTCATTTGGCCTTCAATGCCTCACCCAGGGACCCTCCCGCCAGCCTCTCACTGTCATTTGACCGGTGGCAAACCGGTGCAACGCCGCCGTCCAAGCCATGGCGGACTGGTGGATAACCATAACAATGGACGCGTCATTCCTCCCTTGCACCGCCCACCGTACCTACTCCACCATGCGCCGCCTCCTCGCATCGCCGGTGCACCATCCAAACCACCAAGGACCCCACCTGCTAGTTGCTAGAGCCGGACATCATGCGCCATGGCCCTACCCAGCTCCACTATGGTTGGAATAGATAGGGCTTGCAATCATCCGCGCTGGCACTTCCAGAAGTTACCTTCGGTACCCACCGCCCATGCGCACAGACCACAACTACCCTCACCGGCCTGAATTACTCCAACGTGATCTACTCCGCTCCGGCCATCCTCGGACGCCTATATAGAGGGCACCCCGAACCCCGTTCAACACCCACACCACCTCCACACATCCACAATCGTCATCCACAGGGGGCGGACGACCTCGGGGAGGTCTTCTTCCCCAACTTCGGCTGCTCGATCCGCCTCTGGTCCCGAGAAGAATCCATCGTGGTTCGTCCACCTCCACCTCTCATACCTTGCCAGTAGCCTCCTAGTGCCTCACCTTGCCTGACCCACGCGTCAATTTGACATTCGCAGGTCCCTCCAGTGAGATCCAAACTCACTCGACGCCACCATTGCCGAGTCGACGCCGCCGTCACCACACTGCATGACGGCGACCAGCTCCACCACCCATCGAAGCGGATGAGCCCCCTGAGCACGCCTGCACCATCGTCGTCCCCTGGATCGCCGCCGCCGGTGACCACCCGCTCCCCTATGTTCACACGCACAAAATTCAGACCTGAACACCCGTCAGATTTTACGATTTTTCAGTTAATTCGCTGGCGCCTTTTGCCAGATTACGTTTTCTTTGCGGAGAAGCGTATTCTTTCCGAAAACGTTTTCTTTTAAAACATGAATGACCCGATAGTAGTTATTTTAATTACATAGAGGTCCCTGATTTTAAAACTATCATTACTTTTTATCCATAACGCCTTTTCAGTTGATTCTTTTTCGGAAAGTTTTATTTTTCAATCTAGGTTTTTATAGTATTTATCTAAAAGTATTTTAAATAAACATTTTGTACTGAAATAAAATTTTATGTGGATTCTTTATCTCTGTTTTATAGAAAACGAAGGGGGAAACTTCTTCGAGAATTTTGTAGGATCACCTTCTGCCTACATTGATCCAAGTAAGCATGTTTGAACTTGGGATATGGTGATTGCATGCATGTTTGCTTAATTTAAACCCCATGATATAAAGTAGATAGTGAACGTATATATATATATATATATATATATATATCCGAACTGCATGCTCAACGGAAGTGAACTGCATTTCTGTACAGAGCGCACTGCTATGCTTTACGAGAGAACTGTTGTAGAGTTTTGCGGTCCGCCCGTGAGTTCTGTGTGTAATCGTGTGTTGCAGGATGATTTAATTTGTTTCTGGACGCGAGTTGACCTTTATTCTTTGCAATTTACAGGAAAACGCACACAAATCTGCGCAAATCGAGCGATTTGGCGGGCGATCTTTGCTCTGTTCGTTCGTGTTCGTGTCCAATGCGGCTTTTTCGCGCTCAGATGTTGTTTGTTAGTAGGAATTCTTTGATTGCGTTCGTTTAATCACCCCCTTTACTCTACAATCTTTGTAATTTTTAGGAATCATGTTTCAATTTTTGCGAAATCGATTGTGCGGGCGTATGAGCTTCGTTCGCTTCTTTGTTCTTGTTGTTTTTTTGGATTTTGTGCGTCGATGCGTTTTGAATCTTGTAATTAGTTTCTCTGTTCAATTTGAATTCATTGTATTGCGCCTGGAATCTTCATATTTTGGTTTGCATTTTTAAAGGAGAACCTATGTTGTTCATCCTAGTGGTCGTGAGTTTGATTTAATTTTTTGCGGGGTATTTTTCAAAATTGAGTCATTGCGCAATCGAGTTATCGAATTGCGAGTGGAATTGTCACCTTTGTTAGTCTCCCACGTATCTGGATCTGTACTGCTTTAATTTTATGGTTGCAGTTCTGGCATACGTTGTAGTGTACTGCATTTCCGTTAGTAGTGGATTTCATTGTAGCTGATTACAGTGGGCTTGAGAGCTTATGAGATTTCTCTTTTCTTAAAATGCATTCCGTGTTTTAGAGAACTACATAATATGCATTTTCGTACTACATTAGAAGTATAGTTATTGTGCTATTTCTGCTATTATGACAATTCTTCTGAACTGCATACTATGACAATTCTTTTGAACAACATATGTTAACTACAAAGTTTCGACCATGGGCATTGCACTGTTACTATTCATAGTACTGCATTTTTTATATAAGGACCACACTATGTGTATTAGAGAACTGCATTTCTATCAGCAGATGAGGTCGCATACTTTAAAAAGGCACCGTTGAAAGCGTCTGATGGACATAATTTTAAAAGCATACAACATAAGCAAAACATATGAATATGCCACATGTTGCTTGCTTTATCCTAGACAACCTACGGTGCAAATATTCTAAACTTCAGGGAGTCTTCTTCTTTGTAGAAAAACACCATGGCCACTTCTCCAGCCTCAAAGCCATTCTGGGAGACAAAATCTTTCCAACCAGTAGTTATGTTGATACAGTCTTCGGAGTCAATGTGGTAGTCAGCCTGCATGTTTGCATACCCATACTTGTGGTCTGTCTCCAAAGTAAGCTTCTCTGAACTCGGAGCAGCGGCAGTTTCTGCATTTTGGCATGCATGGAAAAAGATTTTTTATAAGTAAACACCAAATGTTTTTCTTTATGTTAGGATGATCTGTTTATATTGACTTAAATATGTACGGACATATAACTACTATTTAAGAAAGCAGTTGCAATGTATGAACAAATTTACATACGGACTTGACATCTAGCTTTAGTAGAATATATACTATTCTATAACACCTTCACACTCCAAGGTCAATTGCAGTGTACTACGTTAGCATATCAGAAGAACTGCTAGACTGAGGTACGGTACTGAAGAAAAATAGTTAGAACTATCTAGTCTTAATTGATGACAAATCTGAATAACAATGCAGATCTTTGTATTGATGATACTACTGAAGAAATTGATGGAAATATACATTCAGATGTGGATTTGCAGCCTAGATTGGTCAAAAATTGTGAGGCGAAAAATATACCCATTTATCCTGCGGGTATGCGGATGTGAGTCGATGAAGAAATGGTGCCCGAAACCCCCTGTTTGGTATCAGCAGGCACCCGAGCTGGCTATGCCACTCAGACTCGGTGAGCTTCAGACCATCGGTGTACACGCATGCGTCCGCTATCGGCGCCATCCTTGCCAAGCACCCGCATGAACAGTCCATGGGTGGTTCAGCGGAAAATGAGAGAACAGTTGGGGATGGGCGGAACCCTAGATCTACGATTTGAAGAAGAAGATTAAGGGGGAGGAGTTGTGTGAGTCCGAAGCACGAATGGATAGGTTTTATGCAGCCAATTGAGCAACGAAAGGAATAAATGTTGTGGTGGGTGTTAGGTGGTGGAAGGATTCTGATTCAGTTTGCCAAAATGCATTTGAGAAGGAAGAGCACTACTTACTTGAGTCTAGCGGACTTCAGGTTTTATGCAAACGAACTGCAGAATGCGTGGATTGTGTTAGTGTTTTTTATTTTTCTAGTTATTATTTTATTTTATTGGGCTGTGGTTTTTCATGGTATGTTGGAATGTTTTTTATATTAGTGGCGTCTCTCGCGTTTTGGGCTTGTTGGGGAGCAAAGACTCATTCGGCCCAAGTAGGCTGCTTCGCGTGCGCTAATGTTTAGTCCCACCTCGCCCGCCGAGAGTGCCCGCGACCGGTTTATAAGCCTTGGGAAGGCTTCCGTTCCGAACTCCTCTAGTTACTTATTGAGCGCTCATACACGGCGCTCGCTGCAGTTTCCTACCTGACCTGTGGGTCCTTGTGTGACATGCCCCACGCATCGTGTGTCAGAATGGACTCGCCTGTGTTGATTAGCGGGCGCGTAACCTAGTACGAGACTGGCTGGGGCCTGGTTGCACCTGGGCGGTCAATTTTTTTTATATTTTTCCTCTTACGTATCTTCTAATATAGGGCGTGAACTGCTTTGTTAGATAGTTGTGCACTGCATTCATCAGAATACTATACTGCTTGTGCCCACATTTTGCACTACAAATGTAGTAGCATTTCTGGACTGCATGCATCCTATTTGTGCATCGCATCTTCGTCCAATTTTTTTTTCTTTTTTTTGTTACGTATCTTTTAATATAGGGTGTGCACTGCTTTGTTAGATCGTTGTGCACTGCATTCATCAGAATATTATACTGCATGTGCCCACAGTTTGCACTGCATGCATCTTATCTGTGCACTACATCTTCGTCCGTTTGTGCACTGCTCGAATCACATACTTTGTGTGCACTGCAGTATGTTCTAATATTGAACTCTAGTTTTGTAACTGAAAAAAAATTGTTCATAACATAAGCAAAGTTCATCATTACAAGCCATTCTGTATGACAAGCAAACTAAGTTCAGCAAAAGCAAACGATCACAAGCAAACTAACTTTACATAAGCATACAACAGAAAGCAAATTTGATGATAAATCTAAAACGACGCGTGCAATGTTGGAGATACTTTTTTGGCCGGCACCGTTTGCTTCTTCACCACCCGAAGTCTCCCCAGCTCCTGGCGCGCTTCTTGGGGGGCTCCTCCTTCTCCAGCTTTGCGTGGCAAATCCCGTCCTGGGTGAGGGTGATGCAGTTCCATATCTCGTACGCTGTGTACGCATCCTTTGCCGCGTACTCGATGTGCCTCATGGACAGGGGCAGGGAGTCCCAGCGCCTGTGTTCTTCGGCGGTGATCTTCTTCTTCATGTCGTTGTAGTAGTCGTCGACGAGCATTCCGGCGACGTCTGCAAGGGAGTCCAAGTCCTTGGTGGCTTCGGGCACCCTCCATTCCTTCTGGATGTCGATGAAGTTGGCAACCTCCAAATTGACGAGCTCGAGCCTGGTTTTGTCGCCGCCGATGGAGAAGCCAGCAAACGTGTACCCGGGGTCGGCGAGGAAGTTGTCAAAGATGGTGCACCTTTTAGCGGCGCTCAGTTGGAAGAGCAGCACCGGCTGAGTCTTGCCGACGGAGAGTTGGACGAGGGCGGGTTTCTGCGTCTCGTCAAGCTTGTTGGTGTACTCCAGATCAATTCCAACGATCTTGTGGCACTGGAGTCTGAGGTGGCGCTCGTACTTCTTGAGGGAGGTCGTCATCTGCTTCTTGTTGTTGGTGTGGATCACGTGCAACATGGTGTTGCCGTGGGCCTGCACCTGCCTATACTCGTCGACGAACCCCATCGCCGGCAGAGCGGTTGGTGTCTTCTGTGGAGATTGAAGAGAGGGAGGGATTTGGTGGCAGCAATGGAGACTTGTGTTGTTGTGGATGAGAAAGCCTTGGCGGGGGTCTGAATTTAAGGGGGAGATTGCCGCAACGGATGAACTGCACGATCTCGCTCACAATGCGGTTGTGCAGATCGTGGGTTGGGTTGCGTCTGTGATCATGGCTTTGTGGAGATGCAACCGCTTGGATTGTGCCGTTGTCTCTGAACGTGGTTTTTTTAACGTGGTTTTATTTTATTTTCATCAGTAATTTTTGTTAACCACCATGTTTTCTCCGGACGGGTTTTGTCTCATCATATGCGTAAACATGTTGGCCAAACTGCATTGCTTATGGTACCGTATGTTGGGTTCTACCGTAGGTGCATCGCATGCCAATTAAAATTTTCCTACGCGCGGAACAACCAAGAACATGCTACGGAGATGGATCACAGTTCGTTACCACTAGACGCACAGTGCCGTGCAACGGAAGTAGAGTTGGGGCAGCGCGTTAGCGTGGTCCGTCTCCACCTAGTCCAATCTCCCTCGATCAGCCGGTCCGATCTCCCTCGAACAGCCGGTCGTCAGATCCCACGTACAGGTTCGCCGGAGCGGCGCAAGTGCACCGCCTCTAATGGTATCCGCGCGTGCAGGAGGATCTTCGTGCAGCGGACTGCTAGATCCGCTTACACAGTCAGCGGAAGCAAGTGGAGGTGGCTAGTTGCAACACATGCAAAGCCCTAATGACGGCGCCGAAGCTATCAACCAGATTGGTGTGCCGCACCTCCACTATATATAGGCATCGGTCGCGGGCTCAACTCTTGGGCCTCGCACGGATCCTAAAGCCCACGTGTTCCTTCCCTTAAGCGTGCGACCCCTTAGGTTCTCGTTCACTTGGTCGTGAGTCAGATCACATCCGACTCGGCTAGTCGGTAGCGGCCTCTAGCAAAGCATGCAGACTCCAAGTGTCCGATGAAGCTGGTTAGGCGAACCTGTACATCACACTTCCGTTCCCTTTGCCACACGATATATGTTGTCGTGCTCAAGGCGACATGGTCATCCTTGTTGCCGCACGACCTCTTTCTCATTCTGGTGAATCCGACCAACACTTCGGATTATCTCATAATCCTCATCGCATGGCCATGCTTATCCAGGTCGGATCACCCAAGGGGCCCAGAGTATATCTCTCCTCATCGGAGGGGCAAATCCCATCTTGCTCGACCATGTCTCGCAGTATGGGTCTGGACAAGCCCGAAACCTACCTTTATAACTACCCTGTCACGGAGTAGCATTTGGTCGGCCCAAAGCAAGTCTGTCACCATCCCGAGTACATGTGCCAGCTCAGGTCTTAGGACACAGAACGTATGTTGTACTAGAGACTCGCAGATGACCTATCGCTGCGTCTCATAGTTGGGTCTGTCCAACTCAGACCTTATCTCGACTCGGATCTGACTACGTCAAATCCGACCAGATCTTTCCGAGTCCATATTATCCGGTTAGCATCCAATGCTACATGGTTAGCGAGACCGAACCATCCACCGTGTCATATGCTAGTCTAACTGGTTGTGCGTCCACACAACCCTTTCAACTAGGGACCATTTAGGACAGTCATCATACAATGCATAGTCTCACAAACAAGTCACGTACTTGTTAATACACATCATTGATAATGTCCAAGGACTAACTTTATTCATAAACACATAGGAAATATCATCATACATGATTGCCTCTAGGGCATATCTCCAACAATCTCCCACTTGCACTAGAGTCAATCAAATAGACATCGAATGCCCATAGCTCTAATGTGCCCCTCATGCTTAGGTTGTGGAAGCGGCTTAGTCAACGGATCTGCAACATTTTCATCCGTATGAATCTTGCGTAAATTAGTATCACCATTCTTTATGAGCTTTCGTATCAGGTGATACTTGCGGTCTATGTGCCTGGTCTTGTGGTGTTGTCTCGGCTCCTTGGCCTGTGGGATGGCACCTGAATTGTCGCAATACAGGTCCAACGGTTTTGCCAAGCCCGGGAACACACCAAGATCCTCCAGGAACTTTCGAATCCAAACACCTTCCTTTGCGGCTTCACAAGCTGCAATGTATTCGGCCTCTGTTGTGGAGTCGGCCACCGTATCTTGCTTGGAACTCGTCCAGCTCACTGTTCCTCCATTCATGACATACATGAATCCAGTTTGCGATCGACAATCATCCCTGTCGATTTGGAAACTAGCATCAGCGTAACCCTTTACGCAGAGCTCCTCCTCACCTCCATAAACTAGGAACATCTCTTTAGTCCTTTTCAGGTACTTCAGGATAGTTTTCACCGTTGGCCAGTGACTCTCACCTGGGTCAGCCTGGTATCTGCTTGTTAAGCTTATTGCATAGGCAACATCGGGTCGAGTACATAGCATGGCATACATGATGGATCCTATTGCCGAAGCATACGGAATCCTACTCATCCGGTTTCGCTCATCAGAAGTCGTAGGACTCTGAGTCTTGCTTAGCCTTATACCATGTGAGATGGGCAAGAACCCTTTCTTGGCCTCACTCATGTTGAACCGCTTCAACACTTTGTCTATGTACGTGCTCTGGCTTAAGCCGAGCAGCCTCTTCGATCTATCTCTATAGATCTTGATGCCTAAAATGTACACTGCTTCTCCAAGGTCTTTCATTGAAAACTTGCCATTCAATGATTCCCTGACTGAGTTCAGCATCGAAACATCATTTCCGATCAGCAGTATGTCATCCACATACAGGATCAAAAATACTACCGAGCTCTCACTAGACTTCTTGTATAAACAATAGTCCTCTTCGTTCTTGATGAAACCAAGGTCAACGATGACTTCATCAAAACGAATGTTCCAACTCCGAGCTGCTTGCTTCAATCCATAAATGGATCTATTGAGCTTGCATATTTTACTAGCATTATTTGGATCGACAAAACCTTCAGGCTGTATCATGTATACATCCTCCTTTAAATTTCCATGAAGGAAAGCCGTTTTGACATCCATCTGCCATATCTCATAATCGAAATATGCAGCTATAGCTAGTATGATCCTCACCGACTTTAGCATCGCTACCGGCGAGTAGGTCTCGTCGTAGTCAATTCCTTGAACTTGTACATAACCTTTAGCGACAAGCCGAGCTTTGTGGATCTGAACGTTTCCATCCACATTGCAACCAATGGCAATTACGCCTGGTGGTGGATCAACCAAGTCCCAGACTTGATTATCATCCATGGACTTTAACTCGGATCTCATGGCCTCCAGCCATGCCTCGGAATCTGGGCTCACCATCACTTCCGCATATGTGGCCGGCTCGTCGCTTTCTAGCAACAACACATCGCGCACTCTACGCAATCTTTCCGACCTCCGTGGCTCCGGTGCCGATTCCACTACGGGTTCCCTGACCAACTCCGGTATGATCTCAGCACCAGCCGAGTCGTCCCCGAGTGACTCTCGAATTTCTTCGAGTCGCACCGTTCTCCCACTGGCTTCCCGACTGAGAAACTCTTTCTCTAGGAAAACCCCGTTCCGAGCAACAAACACTTTGTTCTCTTCTCGGTTGTAGAAGCTGTATCCCAAGGTTTCCCTCGGATATCCCACGAATATGCATTTATCCGACTTACGTGTAAGCTTGTCCAACATGAGTCGCTTGACAAATGCTTCACAACCCCAAATCTTTAGAAAAGACAAACTAGGACTCGTCCCAGTCCACATCTCATGTGGTGTCTTGTCTACGGATTTTGATGGTACCCTGTTTAGTGTGAAAGCTGCAGTTTCTAGAGCGTATCCCCAGAATGACAAGGGGAAATCCGATTTGCTCATCATTGATCGGACCATGTCCAACAAGGTTCGATTTCTCCGTTCTGACACGCCGTTTCTCTGCGGCGTACCCGGAGGTGTGAGCTGAGGTACTATACCTCGGCTTTTCAGATGATCATCAAACTCATGGCTCATGTATTCACCTACACGATCTGATCGCAGAAGCTTTATCGTTTTGCCGAGTTGATTTTAAACCTCGTTTTGAAACTCTTTGAACTTTTCAAAAGTTTCCGACTTGTGCCTCATCAAATATATATATATATATATATCCATATCTACTCAAGTCGTCGGTAAAAGTCATGAAGTACTGATAGCCACCTCTGGCCGTTGTGCTCATTGGACCACACACATCACTGTGTATAAGCTCCAATAGCTCGGACGCCCTTTCGCAACTCCTTGCAAAAGGAGACTTAGTCATCTTGCCTAGCAAGCATGATTCGCATGTCTCGAACGACCCGAAGTCGGACAAAGTTAGGAGTCCATCATCATGGAGCTTCTTCATGCGTTTCAGACTAATGTGTCCAAGCCGGCAATGCCAGAAGTAAGTCAGATTTATCTCAGTAGGCTTATGCCTCTTGACATTCATGTTATAGACTGGTTCCGTTTCTAGATTTAAAATAAATAGCCCATCCACAATGGGTGCATAGCCGTGGAACATTCCATTCAAAAAAAGTGAACAACCATTGTCCTTTAAACTAAATTCATAACCCTGACTCATCAAGCATGAGGCAGAAATAATGTTTCGACTAAGTGCGGGAATGTAATAACAATTATTCAATTCCAAAATAAATCCAGAAGGAAGCTTGAGCTGCATCGTGCCGACCTCCAACGCAGCAACTCTTGCTTTGTTGCCGACCCTGATGTCAATCTCCCCTTGTGCCACACGCCTAGTTCTTATCAGCCCCTGCATCGAGTTGCATATATGAACAACCGATCTGGTATCAAATACCCAAGAGCTACTAGGTATGTCAGCAAGGTAAATGTCTATAACATATGTAACAAGTGTACCTTTGCCTGAAGAAGCATTTCCGGCCTTTTTGCCATGCTCAGCAAGTCACTTGCTACAGTTCCTCTTCCAGTGACCAGTTTCCTTGCAATGAAAGCACACGGTCTTTGAGTCCGGTCCCGGCTTCGGCACAGCGGCGGAGACAACCTTCCCCATGCCCTTTGCCTTACCCTTTTTCTTGGACCAACTCTTCTTGAACTTAGCCGAGTTCTGCACCATCAACACTTGATGTGTGCCTTTCTTAATATCTTCCTCTGCCACCTTAAGCATCCCATGCAATTCAGTGAGCTTCTTATACATGCCGTGCATATGATAGTTCGAGACGAACGTCCCATAGCTAGGTGGAAGAGAACCCAGAATTGCATCCGTGGACAGCTCGTCCCCAAGTGGGAAGCCTAACCGATCCAAAGCTTGCACGTATCCAATCATCTTGATCACATGCGGGCTCAGTGGATCACCCTCTTTCAGCTTACAATCCGTCAAAGATTGCCAGACGTTGAACCTTTCGGTCCTAGCCTGCACCTGAAACATGCTCTTGAGACTCTCGATCATATTGAAAGCGTCAACGTTTTCGAAATGCTGTTGCAAATCGGGCTCCATACAAGCCAGCATGAGGCAGCTGATCTCGTTTGATTCATCAACGAGTTTCTGATGGGCATTCTTGGTTGTGGCATTAGCATTCTCGGCAGGTTCCTCTGGAAGTGGATCCTATAGAACATGTTCCTTTTTATCGTGCTTGAGAACAATTCTCAAATTTCTATACCAGGTGGTAAAGTTTGTTCCATTCAGTTTATCCTTTTCCAGAATTGATTTCAATGCAAAGTTGGGTTGAGCAGGTGGTGCCATTGATGTACAACAGAAAATATGCAAACACTAAGCAATGTGTTTATGTAGAGTAATTCAAGCCTTAAACAGAACTACTCCCACTTAAGTCGGCATCCCTCCGCGAACTCTCAGTGATTCAGGACCCGTCTAGAGCGAGCGACTAGTGAGCTTTAGCATCACTGCTAGCCAACTTGCCTATTCGGTAAGCAACTCCTTGCTAATCGTATCTCTATACGACTCCTGTCGGTCGGGTAGGTATCTTATACCCCGGCTCCCAACCTTCTTTGCCACAAGGCCCAAAACCGTTTTGATAGCCTTGTCAAGTTAACCTGATGCAGTGCATTTCCGTGTCCGACACGAACCCTCCAGTTCAAGGACACCTAGTGGCACCTCAATTTTATGAGCCCACCACTAAACGTACTTGACGTGCGAAGGTGCAACATCTGGAATGGCAATGTGCTTGATATTAACGAGGGATCTTTCTACCATTTTAACATGCATAGAAAAACAAGAAGCAATATCAATCACATATAAACATAAATATGTGAAATAGTATGGCTCCTTCATGGATGTCCTTCCAGGCCGGCTCCAACTCCTATGGCCAGGGCGGAACTCCATCTTCTCCGTCACGCCGGGACGCCAAAACCTCGAACTTGATCTCTGTTCTCGAAATACTACAACTAGTAATGAATTTACCGAGAATCACAAGTCGACACGCAGGTCGTTATACAATATAATGACAACACTTTGGCTCTTGCCAGCTGACAATCATGACACACAGGTCATGTTAAATTACACACATGCATCACATACATATGAGCCATACTATTCACATCAAACCTGCAAAAAAAAGTTATGCATAGAATCGCATTCTACCGGTTTGTGTATCGTGTACGAAATACAAGACGCTACACACACGACGTTTTCAGAAATCACAGATCGAATCTGTACTCCGATCATGCCAAATTTTCTGGTCTGACCGATCTTATCGATCATCGCGAACCCAATTCGGATTTACGTTTCACAGTTAATCCCGTTGGCGGATACCGACCGGTAGGGGTAGGTTGTGTCACGACCTCGTCGATTCCGATTGACAGAAAACATAGCCATATCGATCCCCATGTGCAGTTGATCTCATCAACCGTGCACATAGCCAATCTCATAAACAACGACAGATCTCATATGCCGCCTCCACATATCAAATATGCATCCGATCTGAATCCAAATCCTATAGCAAAAGGCTCTGATACCACTGTTGGGTTCTACCGTAGGTGCATCGCATGCCAATTAAAATTTTCCTACGCGCAGAACAACCAAGAACATGCTACGGAGATGGATCACAGTTCGTTACCACTAGACGCGCAGTGTCATGCAACGGAAGTAGAGTTGGGGTAGCGCGTTCGCGTGGTCCGTCTCCTCCTCGTCCGATCTCCCTCGATCAGCCGGTCCGATCTCCCTCAAACAGCCGGTCGTCAGATCCCACGTACAGGTTCGCCGGAGTGGCGCAAGTGCACCGCCTCTAATGGTATCCGCGCGTGCAGGAGGAACTCCGTGCAGCGGACTGCTAGATCCGATCACATAGTCGGTGGAAGCAAGTGGAGGTGGCTAGTTGCAACACATGCAAATCCCTAATGACGGCGCCGAAGCTATCAACTAGATTGGTGTGCCGCACCTCCACTATATATAGGCATCCGTCGCGGGCTCAACTCTTGGGCCTCGCACGGATCCTAAAGCCCAGGTGTTCCTTCCCTTAAGTGCGCGACCCCTTAGGTTCTCGTTCACTTGGTCGTGAGTCAGATCACATCCGGCTCGGCTAGTCGGCAGCGGCCTCTAGTAAAGCATGCCGACTCCAAGTGTCCAATGAAGTTGGTTAGGCGAACCTGTACATCACACTTCCATTCCCTTTGCCACACGATATATGTTGTCGTGCTCAAGGCGACATGGTCATCCTTGTTGCCGCACGACCTCTTTCTCGTTCCGATGAATCCGACCAACACTTCGGATTATCTCATAATCCTCATCGCATGGCCATGCTTATCCAGGTCGGATCACCCGAGGGGCCCAGAGCTCTCCTCATCGGAGGGGCAAATCCCATCTTGCTCGACCACGTCTCGCAGCATGGGTCTGGACAAGCCCGAAACCTACCTTTATAACTACCCTGTCATGGAGTAGCGTTTGGTCAGCCCAAAGCAATTCTGTCACCATCCCGAGTACATGCGCCAGCTGAGGTCTTAGGACACAGAACGTATGTTGTACTAGAGACTCGCAGATGACCTATCGCTGCGTCTCATATTTGGGTCTGTCCAACTCAGACCTTATCTCGACTCGGATCTGACTACGTCGAATCCGACCAGATCTTTCCGAGTCAATATTATCCGGTTAGCATCCAATGCTACATGGTTAGCGAGACCGAACCATCCACCGTGTCATATGCTAGTCTAACTGGTTGTGCATCCACACAACCCTTTCAACTAGGGACCATTTAGGACAGTCATCATACAATGCATAATCTCACAAACAAGTCACGTACTTGTTAATACACATCATTGATAATGTCCAAGGACTATCTTTATTCATAAACACATAGGAAATATCATCATACATGATTGCCTCTAGGGCATATCTCTAACACCGTACTTCTTCGTCTATATCAATGCTCTCCATTGTGGAGAGCTGTGAACTGCACCTGTTGCGTGTACTTGATGCAGCTCCTGGCACGGGTTGGGGGGCCCCCCATTTTTTGTTTGCTGTGACACTTATTTGAAGGCAGACTTTTTTGTCGGACGCGTTATCTTAACACGGGCGTTGTTTTTTTGGACTTTAACTGTTTATAAGAACTATATGTATTTCTTTGTTTGATTGTCCTAACTTCATTTTCCATCATAGCGAACTGCATCTGGTAAGAACTTCTTTGTTTCGGACTGGTCCGTCTAATTTAGCCGGGCCGTTTTGGGTCAGCCCGTTTATGCAACCCTTCCCGCGAGGCCCTCACACGTGGCCCTCCCAGGCGCTCCCATTGCTTCGCTCATAGGGAGAAACCGAAAAAACCCCTCTCCCCACTCTTCCAGTTCCCGTCAAAACATCTCCTCCTCGTGCAAACTGCCGTCGCCGTGAGCAACCGCCGTCACCCGCAGAACCGCCGTCCTCCACAGGTCTAGATTCCTGCATTTCATGCCCCCCTCCGCTCCCCCACCCCTTCCCCCTCCGCTCCCTACCCCTTCCCCCCTCCGCTCCCCTACCCCTTCCCCCTCCGCTCCCGCCGCTGCCCCCACGGCCGCCGTTCATCCCCTTGATTGTGGTCCGCTTCTCGCGCCCTTGGTCGTGATCGTCCACCCATCTAGTTTTCTGATTCTCGTAGTGGCTGCGTTTTTTGCTCATGTGTTTTTTTGCGTGAGCAAGCGATTTGTTCTCAATTTGAAGTCTGTACACGGGTGGGATCTGGAGGCAGAGCAAGGTGCATCTAGGGTTTCGCCATTTTTTGTCGATTTTGTTGCTGATATTTGTCACTCCGTCCTTGCGCTGCACACAAACGCCATGTCTTCCCCAAGCAGAGTCGATGGAGGAGTTCAAGGTATGTGGAGTGCTTGCTTGGGCTTGTTTATTTTCTGTCTTGTTTATCAAGTTGTCTAGTTCATCCTGCAGATTTGTTTATATTGTGTTAGTTCTCAGCGTTGCTGGCATTATTGTCATGTGATGTTCTTAATTTCTGTTTCTGGTTTTATTGAATCCAGTAGGTGATTTTGATGGCACTGGTCATAATGATACTGTTCATGATACGCCAATTGGCACTCGTATTCATGGTGGCAAGGATCTTGGTGGTAAGGCAGGCTATGAAGTGAATTCACCAATTGAAACTTCTCCTATAGGTGGGGCCGCTCCTTTTGGTATGTTGTTTATTCTTTTTCTTATTTATTTTGCCAAATTGGTTGTATCACTCTGTTTCTTGTAAATTTCATATGTGTCCTGTCAGTTTTGAACCGCATTGATCTTATATATACTTGCTATTTTTGATCTGCATGGTTTGTTTATTATGTATGCTACTTACTTGATGTTGTACAAACTGCTGATGCCTTGCTGAAGTTAGTCAGCCATTTTTTTGGAAACAAACGTGTAGTTAGTGTATGCAGCACTGCATTTATATGTATATGTGAACTCGACTATACGTATGTGTGAACTACATTGTCGTTTTATTCAGGTTGTGTATGCAGATGGGTTAACTCCAGTACATTGATATGTGAACTACATTATTTTTTATTTAGCTTGTGTATGAAGCACTACATTTATATGTATATGTGTACTGCATTTGTTGCTTTTGCGCACTTCTTAATGACCATAGTTAAACTTCATTTTTGACACTGTGTCTGGTTTTTATGCTGGGGCGCCTGGGTTTGAGGAGGTTACTCAATTGATTAACCATTATTTTGCAGAGGGTGACATTGGTGTGAGCTTTGACCAGAGCATTAGGCGTCATGTCTTGTCTGAAAAACAGTCACAATCTGTTGATGGCACAGAGGAAGTTACGCAAGAGTGGGCGGTCCCGGATCGGCTTCTTGCATATGAATTGAAGCAACGCAAGAAAATGTTGAGGTTTGAAAGTGACTCAAAGGAGTATGCGGAGAAAGAGAAGCAGAGGAGGGCTGCAGATGGTGCCAAGGGTGACAAATTTGGTAAAGTCAAGCAGCCTGCTTTGCAGAAGAAGAGACGAAGTTCTGTTACTGAGGAAGGTGGTACTCCTCGGCGGAGTCCTTGTGTTGCTTGCATGAACAAGAACCTTGGTAAGAGAGATACTGAAGCTAGTGCAGAGGATCCTCAGCGGAAGCGACCACATGTCAATGAAGGGCCCAACTCTGACGATGATGACTTTGTGCTTGCTGATTTCGTGAGGGATGTTCAGACTAGTAGACGAAAAGATTGTGGTCCATCTAAGAGTCAACCTAAGCGGCCCCATGATGATGGCGAGGAAGATGCGGATGCTGACTCTGATGGGGAGGGGGATGTTGTTCCAAATGTTTGTTGAAGTGGACTGCATTTGTTTCTTTCATTGTCATTCTATTTGCCGTTTTTTGTCTCTTTTGTGGCTAATTTTCTAATGTGGACTGGATTTTCCTTTACACAGAGGAAGAAGTCTAGTAAGAGCAAGGGAACTGAAGATGACGGCGAGGGAGATGATGCTCGATTTAACAACAACGTACATTTGTCTCTCCCCACTGTGTGCAAGGCTGCTGCTTTATTGAAAGAAGCACACTGTAATCATTTTCGGGACGCTGGCTTTGGCGATGTCTTTGAGTTGACAGTAAAGAAAAATGTGTCGCGCATTCTTATGTGCTATCTGATGGGAGTGATTGACCCTGCCACGATGACAATGGACTTTGGGAATGACAGGGTTCATCGAATCAATCGTGCTGCAGTTCATCACATTTTTGGTTTTCCTATGGGACCTCGCACTACACCCATGCCTGCTACTAGTGGCCATGATGACTCGTTGTCTGCCCTCAAGGATGAGCTTGGCTTTCACCGTTCACGAAGTATAGGTGTCAAGGACTTGTTACAAAGGCTGGCGAAGTTGGTGGAGGATGATGATCATGTGACGGTTGATCTTGCTGTCAAGGTATTCTTCCTGATACTTTATCAGAATTTGCTATGCCCCGGGCCTGCAGTTCGTTTGTCAGGGTTGCTGCCATGGTTGAGAACATGGATTATGCGGCTATGGCGCAGATGGACTTTTGTCAGCTTGTTGTTGATGAGCTGCAGGTAGCTGTGGTGAAGTGGCAGACAGATGGCAGCAAGCAGAATTCTGCAGAGGGTTGTGCCATTGTGCCCCTAATTATGTATCTTGATTGCTTCAAGCTTCGCAAATTTTCAGTTATGCGCACGTTGACGCCGCGTGCGTCATTCCTGACGAACAAGGACCTGATGAAGTTATACAATGAGGATATAGTTGTCAAGGGAAAGATTTATCTGGAAACTTACAGATTTGGGAGGCTGCCGGTTAGTGCATCAGAGTTTTTTTAATTTGCAGTCATTATAAATCTGAACTTTCTAGTATTCACATGTGTACTTCTTTCCCTTTTTATCTTTTTTGAAGTGGAAGGCGTCAGGCGATATTGTGTACAACCGATGATGCGGCATACCCTACCACAAACATGCCTAGTACACATGTCATGATGAATAACCCGGTCATTGACAAGGGGTTGCAGGCATCTGCGGCAATCGTTGACAAAGGGGTGCAAACGGAGGATATCGTGGATAAGGTGACAACAGTGCAAGTTGACGAAACATTGGCCAAAAATATAGTTAACCAAAAAAAGGATGAAATAAATATGCAGAAGATGATGCAACTTAACAAAGGTAAACATGGACACATACGTGTACTATGTGGCCCAGCCTTTGTGTCATTTGTTTGCAAACAAGGGGTTCATGTTAAATGTGAGAGCGTTGCTAGATTGGAGAAGCCCATCCAAGTATGTGCACGCACGAAGAGGGATGGTCTGTTTCCTAATCCACTTGCAAGAGAATATTACGCATGCACTTGGAGAAATAATAAGACATCGAGAATAACAAGAAAAGAGGCTACACACAGATTTGTTAGTTGTGCTTCATGGAGCAGGATCAAGCATGGAGAAGAAGGTGTGCGCACGGGAAGGAACAATGGACTTTCCAGTGGTGATTTTCGCACTTTGAAGCCACCATAAGGAGTGCTTGGAGGCTTGGAAGAAATATACATCATGCCGCTTCATAAACTTCGTCCATAGGCTATTATAGGTGTTGTGTCACCTTATTTTTGGGCCAGGCCCGTGTAATTTCGAAATACCATATTATAGGCTGTTTTTAGTGTCCGTATGTGTGAGGAAACTAAGTTAGGGTTGGTTTCGGACCCCTCCTCCAAGGGGCCACGAAATCCCCCTCTATTCCCCCATATATACAACCCTTAGGGCATCGTTTTAGACTTGGGTTTTGTTTAGATTAAAAGTTCGCCATAGCTGCAACTTTGCGTTCTTCGTTTGTGTTATAGGACCAGACAAAGGCGTCATAGAACCCCACTTTCATCAATAAAGATTTCCTCTTATATTCGCAATATCCAGATTGCAATCTTAGTTTCTTGCTTGTTCTTCGTTTGCGTGCAGGAAACAGACCATCGTGGTCAGGTTGATCGTTCTCCAGCGTGGTCAATAACCTCTCGGAGTTGGTTTAGCGATTGCTAAGGCGCGGCATCCGCGCACGTTCGTAGTCGGATCATCAAAGTCGACTCTACCACAAACGATAGCCACATCTCATCGAAAGACAGGGACAACTTCGCTTCTATCACCAAGGCCCCTCTAAGGGAAGATCCTAAGGGATTCAAGACCTCCTCCTTTGGAGTGAGGAGACTACCGGTTACGTGTATCCTTATGTTGATTGTGGATCTTGTATCTTGTGTGCTCGTGTGTTTCTAGTGGACTTGTAATCAAAGATCGTCCTTGAGTTTGTGATTTCCCCTCGTGTTCTTCGTGGAAACCTCCTCCAATTCGTGAATGATCGACACACACGGGTGTGCCCCGTATCATATGGGTATCAAGAGCCACGTTTCTCACGAATTTGGAGTTCCCCCCTTCGTTTTCTAGCCAATTTTATTTTGTTTTGACCTAATTTTGAAAATCCCCACAAAAAATACCCATACCAAATTTCTTGGATTCGTTTGATTTGAGGAGATTTTGTTGATTTTGATCCGTGGATTTCGTTGTGGACTAGTGGATCTACCTTTCCACCATCATCCCCATCATTTTCCACCATGAAATCGTCAAAAAATTTCCCAAATTTTTCTTTCCCTTTTCTAGCTCATAGCTCCCTGGTGATTTGGGCCAGCCCGCACGCCTCGGACGACCGAACGCCGGACGACCGACAGGGTCCGGACGTCCGAGCAACCCTGAGAGAACTGAATTTTCAGACGGCAAAATTTTGTTTTCTCTGCCATTTCTTCCGCATTGTTCCTCCACCATTTCTTCCGCAAACCCTTTGCTTTTTCCTAGATTTCTTCCACCATTTCTCCTCAAAGCTTCTTAGATTTCTTCTGCAAATTTTGCATTTGAGATTTTGCGTCGCGAGCATCGCCACTTCCTAAGGTGTTTCGGCTAATTAGGAGTGGTTCTTCATCGACATCTCCACTCATCATCGCCCCGGATCGTCGCCGACCAACTCTTCATTCAAACCACACCATAAGCAAGGACGGTAACCGCGACAACTCCCTTGTTACATACCCTTGCCATTGCATTGTTACCCCGAGCCTATTTGCGTTACTTGCCTATCGAGACTAGCCATTGAGTATTGCCGGGCTACGCTACTTGTACAGTTTAGTGATACATACTCTGCATAGCTAAAATTGCGTGCATATATCTTAGTATCATCTTTTGTGTTACGAATAGTACCCACATGCATAATTGTTGTTTGGTGTGCACGTCCCGCATTGTGTCCATACAAAACATCATTGCAAAAGAAAAGAGTAGCAAAGCTTTTAAGCAAGAGCAAAAGAGCAAAAGAGAAATAGCATCGCATAGCATATTTGATCATCTTGGATCACTTGAGCGAGTGACACGTGCCACATACACACATAGCAAGTCGGGCATAGGAAGACGACACGTTTGGTTCCTATTTGGTTGTGCAGAAGTGCGTATCTCGCCCATTGGAGTAATCGTGCTAGCATCTCTCTAGTGTTCTGCAACGAGAGCATTTTCCATGCGTCCCACATTTTGGCTCATCCTTGGTTGCACAACCCCGACTTTCTTCCGTGTGTGTGTTTTCGTGTATACACATTGCTATTGATCTACATTGTCTCATTTGCGAATTTTACGAATCTCTTTCAACTTTATTGAATCTTATCTTTCGGATTGCTTGAAATTTGTGCCACTATCCTAACCAAGCTACTCCATAAGCCTTATTTGTGTAGGTGTGAGAGGGACGATCTTCGGTACCAATTCTACTACTTCCATACTTGCACATTGAGTGATCTTGATCCACTTTCAACTTTTGGAACGGTAATTGGTGTTGTCTTCTCACTCTTCCACTTATATCTACTTGAGTGTTGTTATGGATAGGTCAAGCATCCACAACCCGACATTTGAGGAGCAAGAATACGACGAAACCGACTTAGTCACCAAGATGCACTTCTTCGGCGCGCAAAAAGCAATGCGCCAATCGCATGACGCTTTGAATGACCGCATCGAGCACCTCGCCACCGACGTTCGCGAATCTGAAGTGCGAACAAGGAACTACCTCGACAACAAGCTCTCAAGCCAAATGGAGGAAATTTGAGCCTTGATGGTCCAGCACGCTTCCTCCACATCTACATCGTCAAGGAGGCGCAACTCAAGTCGTCACTCATCGGAGTACTCTTCCGGCGAGAGCCCACCTCGAGCACATGCTCATCACCGCGATGACCATTCCGGTCCAAGTTCACACCAAGGCCGCCAACGTCAAGCTTCAGACAACCCCTTCCATGGCAATGGGCTACAAGATCGACTTCGCGAGCATGCTAGGCGTGACAAACAAGAACAAGAAGCATTGGAACAAGAACTCCAATAAAAACGCCGTGAAGACGAACTACGTCAACGTGAGGAACAAGCGCTTGAAGCACAACGTGCCCTCCGTGATGCTACGCGCGCGTTGGAGGAACACAACCGTCAAGCATGTCTCGATCAAGAAGGACTTCGCCAAGAACGACAAGACGAACTTCGTCGACAACGACAAGAAGAAGCCAATCGCCAAGAGGAGCACCAAGAAAGGCACAACTGAGTGCGTCCACCTCGTTGCCGTCCTCAAGCTCATCGCGTCAAACCCGACCATGAAGACGAGCAAGGACAAGATCAACGCCAACACAATCAAGACAATGACAATGAGGATCCACATCCAAGACAAGGATTTCGGCATCACCACCACAATGATGAAGAACACTTCGGCAAGCTCAAGTTCACAATGCCAAAGTTTTCCAGAAGAAATGATCCCGAGGACTACTTATCATGGGCCCTCAAGGTTGACAACATCTTTTGCCTCCACAACTATGATGAAGAGAAGAAGATCGCCATGGCTTCACTCGAGTTCCAAGACTACGTCCTTATTTGGTGGGAACAAGTGATTGAGCGGAGAAGAGAAAGAGGCGAGCCACCTATCAACACTTGGTCCCAAATGAAGGATCTCATGTGAGCCCGTTTTGTGCCTACACACTACAACCAGGATCTTTTCAAGAAGCTCCAACAATTCAAGCAAGGCACCAAGTCCTTAGAAGAGTACTATCAAGAGATGGAGATTGCAATGATCCGAGCCAATGTCAAGGAAGATGACGAACAAACAATGGCGCGATTCTTGAATGGCCTCAACTACCAAGTCAAGAAAATCGCCGACTTCCAACCATACTCAAACCTACTTGATCTCATGCATCAAGAAAACAAGGCGGAACGACAAGTGCAAGATGACTACAAGTACTCCAAGTTCTCCTCCAAGACCTACGGCTGAAGTGCTCAAGCTACTACGACAACGACACCTTCGACTATGAAATCTACAACTCCTACCGGCAACAAGTCAAGCTACAAGGACAAGACGACTTCATCAAGCCGTTCTACTACAACCAACTACAAGCCGAGAGCTTCATCCTCTACTCCAACACCGGATGCTACCACCAAGACAAGCTCCATCAAGTGTTTCACGTGCCAAGGCCGAGGCCACAAGACATATGAGTGTCCAACAAGATGCACCATGATCCTTCAAGAAGATGGCACCTATGACTCTATGAGCGACGACGAGATGCAAGCTTTGGAGCAAGTGGCCATACATCGCCAAGCGAATGAAGATGAAGATTCACAAATCTTTTGCGACAACGATTCGAGCCCCGCTCTCGGTGTCTCCAAGGTTTTGACGCTCCAACAACAAGACGACGAGGACCAACGTTGCCACATCTTCCACACAAAGGTGGGCATCCAAGGAAAATCCGTCAAGGTCATCATCGACGGCAGGAGTTGCCACAACTTGGCAAGTGAGGACCTTTGTTCCAAGCTACAATTGGTCAAGAAAAAGCACCCTCGCCCCTACAAAGTCCAATGGTTAAGTGATTCCGGCACCCTACAAGTTGACCATACCGTTGAAGTTTCCTTCAAGATAGGTGCTTATGAAGACACTTTGGAGTGTGATGTTGTTCCAATGTACGCTTGCCACCTCCTACTTGGTAGACCTTGGCAATTCGACCATGGCGTCACACACAACGGTCGGACAAATCAATATAGCTTCAAAATGATGGCAAGCAATATGTACTTCGACCAATGACTCCAAGCCAAGTCATCGCCGACAAACAAGCTTCATCCCATCGTGGAGATAAAAGTGAGAGAGTGATCCACCTAAAGGAGAGTGAGCGCCACAAGCCAAACTTGAGTGACTCCACGAAGAGGGACATGAGAGATATAGTTCTTTAAGCCACCAAAAGAGATTTGAGGGATGTGAGTGAGAGCCCATCGACCGTTCTTCACTATGTACTTGTGTGCAAAGATGACGTCGTTCGAACTAACCCTTCACAACATCTTCCTCTTGTGTTATCTAAGTTGTTGTAGGAATTCCAAGATGTTTTCCCCGATGAGGTACCTCCGGGACTACCACCAAAACGAGGGATCGAACACCGCATCGACCTCATCCCCGGAGCACCGCTTCCTAAGACGGCTCCCTACCGCGTCAACCCCGAAGAAACAAAGGAAATACAAAGGCAAGTCTAAAAACTCCTAGATAAAGGGCATGTACGTGAGAGTTTGAGTCCTTGTGCGGTTCTGGTGATTCTAGTTCCTAAGCAAGATGGTAGTATGCGCATGTGATCCGATTGCCGTCCTATAAATGCTATAACTATTCGTTATCGTCATCCCATTCCTTGCCTTGATGATATGCTAGATGAACTTAGTGGTGCCACTATATTTTCTAAGATTGACTTAAAAAGTGATTACTACCAAATACACATACAAGAGGGTGATGAGTGGAAAACGGCTTTCAAAACAAAGTTTGGTCTCTATGAATGGCTAGTGATGCCCATGGGCTTATCCGAGGCACCGAGTACCTTTTATGCGTGTCATGCATTATCTTTTGCAACCCCTTATTGGCTATTGTGTTGTGGTCTATTTTGATGACATTCTTGTCTTTAGCAAGTCACTTGAAGAGCATGCTACCCATGTTCGTGATATTTTGCAAATCCTTAGGAAAGAACAACTCTATGCAAACATGGAGAAATGCACCTTTGGTGTTGAGAAGGTAGTTTTCCTAGGTTTTGTAGTATCTTCTAAGGGCGTTCATGTAGATGAAACTAAGATTGATGCTATTAAAACTTGGCCCACACCAACAAATTTGCAACAAGTGCGTAGTTTCCTATGACTAGATGGTTTCTACCACTGTTTTGTCAAGGAATTTAGCACTATTCCATCTCCTCTCCATGCTTTGAGCAAGAAGAATGCCCCATTTATTTGTGGTACTTCACAAGACACCCCATTCCATGAACTTAAAAATTTGCTAACTCATGCACCTTTGCTTGCTTTGCCCAACTTTGATAAAGCATTTGAACCGCATTGTGATGCTAGTGGTAATGGAATAGGTGGTGTGCTTATGCAAGAAAAGAGGCCAATTGCGTAGTTTAGCGAGAAACTATCCGGCGCTCAACTTAATTATCCCATCTATGACAAAGAATTGTATGCTTTGGTGAGAGTTTTACATGTGTGGGAACATTATTTGCGACCTCATGAGTTTGTTATCCATACCGACCATGAAACGCTCAAGTACTTAAAAGGCCAAACTAAGTTGAACAAACGGCATGCTAAATGGAGTGAATTTATTGAGTCTTTCCCTTACGTCATCAAATACATTAAGGGTAAGGAAAACGTTGTGGCGGATGCCCTTTCCCGCAAATGCATGCTAGTCACTCAACTTGAATTGAATGTTGTGGGTTTTGAGCATATAAAAGACTTCTATGAGCATGATGTTTCCTTTTCTACTCCATACGCTAAATGTCAAGTGTAAACTTGTTGGGAGAACTACTATATGAAAAATGGCTATCTTATGCGTGCTAACAAAATTTGTATACCCGAGTCTTCTCTTCGTTTGTTGCTTTTGCAAGAGGCTCACGGTGGAGGACTTATGGGTCATTTTGGACGCGACAAGATGTATGCCACACTATCCAACAAGTACTTTTGGCCCAAGATGTTTCGTGATGTTGCACGCTTCACCAACCGATACTCTACATGCCGCAAAGCTAAGTCAAAAGCTCAATCCCATGGTCTTTATATGCCTCTCCCTATACCCTTCCAACCGTGGGAAGACATTAGTATGGATTTTGTGCTTGGGTTGCCACGAACTAAAAATGGCCATGATTCCGTTTTTGTCGTTGTGGATCGCTTTTCCAAGATGGCTCATTTCATTCCATGTCACAAGATAGACGATGCTTCACATATTGCAAATCTCTTTTGTAGGGACATCTTGCGACTACATGGCGTCCCCAAGACCATTGTGTCCTATCGTGACGTCAAGTTCCTAAGCTGCTTTCGGAATCAAGCTTCTATTCTCTTCGGCATATCACCCACAAACCGATGGACAAACGGAGGTGACGAACCGCACACTATCTACTCTACTCCGTGTATTGATCAAGAAGAACATCACGGAATGGGAAGAATGCCACCCCATCGCCGAGTACGCCTACAATCGCGCAAGTCACTCCACCACCGGCAAGTCTCCGTTCGAAGTGGTCTACGGCTTCAACCTTTGTCCCCATTGGACATCCTGCCTCTACCACTCCAAGAGCGCGTCAACATGGATGCAAGTGCAAGGGAAACCTACATCAAGAAAATGCATGAAGATACAAGGCGCACTATCGAACGTCAAGTGGAACGCATCATTGACAAGCGCAACCTCAACAAGCACCCCATGGTGTTCAGGACCGGTGATCTTGTGTGGCTACACCTTCAAGGTGTTGGCACGCTACAACAACAATGCTTACAAGATCAACATCTGATAACCTACAAGTATAGGGGATCGCAACAGTTTTCGAGGGTAGAGTATTCAACCCAAATTTATTGATTCGACACAAGGGGAGCCAAAGAATATTCTCGAGTATTAGCAGCTGAGTTGTCAATTCAACCACACCTGAAAGACTTAATATCTGCAGCAAAGTATTTAGTAGCAAAGTAGTATGGAAGTAATGGTAACGGTGGCAAAAGTAACAGTAGCGGTTTTGTAGCAATCGTAACAGTGGCAACGGAAAAGTAACTTAGCAAAGATCAATGTATGAGAAGCTCGTAGGCAATGGATCAGTGATGGATAATTATGTCGGATGGCATTCATCATGCAACGGTTATAACATAGGGTGACACAGAACTAGCTCCAATTCATCAATATAATGTAGGCATGTATTCCATATATAGTCATACGTGCTTATGGAAAAGAACTTGCATGACATCTTTTGTCCTACCCTCCCGTGGCAGCAGGGTCCTAATGGAAACTAAGGGATATTAAGGCCTCCTTTTAATAGAGAACCGGACCAAAGCATTAGCACTTAGTGAATACATGAACTCCTCAAACTACGGTAATCACCGGAAAGAATCCCAGTTATTGTCACCCTGGGGGATGCGGATCATAACTCGTAATAGGTGTCTACAACTTGCAAGATAGGATCAAGAACACATATATATTCATGAAAACATAATAGGTTCAGATCTGAAATCATGGCACTCGGGCCCTAGTGACAAGCATTAAGCATAGCAAAGTCATAGCAACATCAATCTCAGAACATACACTACTGGAATTCAGTTATTTGCCGTCTGCCATAGCGGACGGCAAAGGACAGGACCACCGACGGCAAAGCCTTTGCCGTCGGGCAGCAGACGGCAAAATTTCCGGCACTGAGAACACCGGTAAAGGAGTGCTTTGCCGTCTGCCTTTATACAGCGGACGACAAAGTGTTTTTGCCATCAGGCAGCAGACGGCAAAGTGTCTGGACGGCCTAAACTTGAGTTAGCCCCGTTAGTGGCTAACGGAGCCTTTGCCGTCTGCCACTCCCCCTTTGCCGTCCGCACCCTTTGCCGACGGCCACTCCTTTGCCGACGGCCACCGTCGGCATAGCTTCTTTGCTGTCCGCCCCCCCGCCAGCCTCCTTTGCCGACGGTCACTGCTATGCCGACGGTGGCCATCAGCATATCTTCTTTGCCGTACGCCCCCGCCACACTCCTTTGCTACAGTGCCACTGCTATGCCGACGGTGGCCGTCGGCAAAGTGGCAATATTGCCCCAGTTTTTTCTGTTTTTTCTAATATCCAATTTTCACAGGCAAAATATGCTATATATGTATATATTTCACAATAACCCTAGTGATGATCATCCAACAACAAGCACAAGCACAAGTATCCAACAAACATACCAAAACAAATGTCACATTCACCATATTACAATAGTAACAAGTTTCACATATGTAGCAAGTTTAACATTGTTCATCGATACAAAATCACAAGCACTCCATCAATGCAAGCTTCCGTGAAGTGACTCTAATCTGCAAAATGGGAAATACGAAAGTTAGATGAAGAAGACTAGAATAAGAAGAAGAAGATGAAGAAGCGGTTTTCTTCTCTCTATCTTTCTCCTCTTGTTTTCCTCTTCTTATTGCTTATTTGTGTCATTCGGGCGAAAGTTAGATGAAGAAGACTAGAATAAGAAGAAGAAGATGAAGAACACTAATATTTTGGAAGGAGCTAAGTTTGTCTAAGTGCTAAGTTTGTCTAAGTGCTAAGTTTGTCTAAGTGCTAAGAAGATGAAAAACGAGCTAAGTTTGGGGCTTACCGTCCTCGTCATCACGGAGGAGAGGCACCGCGGTTGCTCGGACCAGTTTCACCTGGAGAAGGCTGCCCTGGAGAAGGGTCGTGCGATGCGACTCCGGAGTTAAGCTGCACCAAAGATGATTTGCAATGTCTCGTTAGCATGAAGACACTGAAAAGATCATTGCATTGAAATGAAACTCACCGTTGCAGCCGTGGTAATGACTGGCATCGACGGAGCGGCCTGGCCGGTCTTCTCGCACATAGTCTGCACATTTGGTTTTCACAAGTCAACGATATTCATTATTAATGAAAGGAACATTATATGCAAGATTTGACAAATATGAAGAAGAATATTACCACGAAGAGCTCGTAGATGGCCCGGTAAGACGCATCGGACCGTGCCCTCTCCTCCTCCAACAACCTTGCCGTCCTCTCCTCCATCTCCTTCTCCTTCGCCGCCATAAGCGCCTGTGTTGCCTCTCTCTCTTTCAGAATAGCAGCCTGCAACACAACTCCTCGTTAGCATTGTAATCATCTTTGCTCACACACACAACGTAATGAGGAAAGATATCTGAGTCCGTATAACTAACCTCGATGGCGAGCTCGACTGGCCGTGGACGAGGCCTTATCTCAGGACAGGAGCTCGTTTGGCGCGCCTTGATCTCCCGGAGGTTGGTAGGACAACGTATAAGGCCATCTCCAATGGCAATCGAGCCATGGGGCCTCCCGCCGCCAGCTATCATCACCAGCTCTGGATCAATAGGCTCCTGGCTCGGGTTAAAGTCCTCCCCTTTCCTCGCCTTCCCCTTATCTCTGTACCTCACGAGCTTGTTGTGGGAGGAGATGTTGCTGAACTTCAATGGATCATCGAGGTCAGACTCAGAGAATGCCTTGACCTTCTTGTACGAGGCAGTATGGGCCATCGCATAGAGGTCGTACATCTGTGGCACCTCCGTTTTATTGTGATGCGCCTAAAAGAGAGAGAGAGGAACAAAGTATTAGTAAAGGGCTCAAGCTAGAATCAAGAATGAATTGCATGAATCATGAAGCTAACCACATACCCAGTTCAGACCAAACTGATTTAAGTTGGCGCTCCCTTGATGGTGTGGAAAACCAACCATTTTGTTACGCCGGTCCTTGGCATTGTTGTGGACGGTCCACCCTAGCAGTCCTGTGCTCGGGTGAATCAGCTGGGGGTGGCGGCGAGGAAGGCGTAGCAGCCACCCTACCTTTGCCGCGGCCTCCTCTCCCTCCTCTCCCACCTCTACTACCTCTCTTCTTCCCCCGACCTCCTCTCACGGGGGTCGACGAAGAAGCGGCCACCGGTGTATGCAGACTAGAGAGAAACGCTCTCCGGAGAGAGTCGGCAGGAATGGAAGTACCCATCCCACCACCCTCCGACGAAGGAGCCGCGGAGTGCTCTCGACCCTTTCCCACCATCTTTCAACAACTGCCATGGCAAATTTTGTCCGACTGGTACAAGTTTGGAGGCAGTACATGGCCTTTGGGTAGAAAGCGTCCAAATATTGTCATCATCGCGTCGTAGCATTCTCTGCCCAGGTTGAATTGAGCCTTCAGAGCCATTACTTGCGCGATGGCATCCGGCTGACAAAGCTCAGTGTGCTCGTGGAGATGACGTTTTGAAGACTCCAACATTTCATAGAATGCCTTTGCAGATTCCTCCATCTCATCGTCCGAATCCTGAGCATCATCAAAGTCTTGCACCATGTCTTCGATCCCGGTACCATGCTCGTCGGTGCGATGACGAACCACCTCAGCTCTGGCACGTTGGGCAGACTCACCATGAAAAGTCCACACCGTATAATTAGGCCTGAAACCCCACTTCTGCAGGTGTTTAACCATTTCACCCTCTGTCTGCCTTTTAAAGTTGTCGCACCGGGGACAGGGACACCATGTTTTTTCCTGGCCATTTGCAAATGCGGCTCTCACAAACCCCTTGGTATTTGTAAACCATTCTTTGGTCATGTCGTTCTGACTGGTGTGATCGGTGTACATCCACGCACGATCAGTCATCTTGCCTAGCTACTGGACACGCAAGAAATATATATATATAATTCAGCATATATATTCATCAGTTAATCAAGTTTGTCAGTTTTATTACGTCCATGCAACCTACACGCTAATAGGTAAAGATAGGTCCTAATCCCACCCCAGTATGTGTAGATTGGGTTCGTTTTCCCATGCTCTGCTCCGGATCCGACGCAGAATTTCGGCAGCACCTCCCCGCTGTTCTCCTGATACACGTCTCGGCAATAAGCAGAGAGGATGTGTACCTGGAGAACAACAGGGAGGCACTGACGAAATTCCGCATCGGATCCGGAGCAGAGCATATGGGAAAACGAACCCAATCTACACATACTCGGGCTGTCCATGGATAATGTTGGACAATTCGAAAGGATGGCGGTTATAAATATGCAAAGACATGCATATTTATAGATGCTGCCCTTTCGAACGGGAGACGCATACTGGTCACACATACTGATGATTGAAGACACCTATAGCTAGCAAGTTTCATCGGCGCGAAGACCGGAACAGAGCAAATTAAGGGGGGGAGGAGATGTGTGCTCACCCACGAACGCAGGGGAGCTCGTCAAACACACAGGGAGGTCGTCGAACAGCAGACCCTCGCAGCGACGAAACAACTGCACATTGAAATCCAAAGATGAGTAACATAGCATTATTGTTTTTTCCGTCTACCTAACTAAATATTTAAAATACGATGCCATCGCCAAGTTGAAATTTAGGGTTCCATCGACGCCGAGGTACGCCCTCCGCCGACAGGCCACCCTGGCCCTCTCTTTCCTATCCTCCTCCTCCTCCTCCTCCTCTTCTTCTTCTTCCTTCTTTTCCTTTTTCCTCTTCTTCCCTTTTCCTTTTTCCTCTTCTTCTCCTTATTTTTCTTTTCTTCTTAGTTTTTTTCATCTTTCTTCTTCTTCTTCTAATTATCTAAACCTAAACTAAACCTAGCCCTAACCTAAACCAAACACTAATTAACCTAAACCTAAATAGTAAAACAACAGAAAAAAGGAAAAAAATCACCTTGAGGGCCGGTGGAGGAGGGCCGGCGCGGTGGTGGAGGAGGGTCGGCGCGGTGGTGAAGGAGGGCCGGCGCAGGGGGAGGAAGGCCGCGGAGAGGGGGGCAGAGCCGCGGCCTGCTCCGGCGGTGGGGCAGAGCAGCGGCCGCTCCGAGGTCGTCGGGGGAGGGGCGGGCGCAGGGGCCGGAGAGCGGGGCGGCGGGGCAGGTCGTCGGGGAGGGGCGGCGGGGGAGCTCGTCGGGGAAGGGGCCGGCGTAGGGGCTGGGGAGCGGGGCGGGGCGGCCGGTGACAGTGGCGGCGGGGTGAGGGGCAGCGGGTGAGGGTGGCGGCGGGTAGGGGCGGCGGGTGAGGGTGGCGGCCGGTGAGGGGCGGCGGGGAAGGGGCTGGCGTAGGGGCTGGGGAGCGGGGCGGGGCGGCCGGTGACAGTGGCGGCGGGGTGAGGGGCGGCGGGTGAGGGTGGCGGCGGGTAGGGGCGGCGGGTGAGGGTGGCGGCCGGTGAGGGGCGGCGGGGCAGGGGCGGCGGGTGAGGGGTGGCGGCGGGTGAGGGGCGGCCGGTGGTCGTGTGGGGTGAGAGAGAGATGCACAGAGAGAGAGAGGGGGTCGGGGCCGGCCGGGGGGTTTTGTTAGGCCGGGTGAGGGTCTTTGCCGTCCGCCGTTTGCCCCTTTGCCGTTCGCTAGCAGACGGCAAAGAGGGGGTGGGGCCGGGGGCTAACGACCGTTAGCCAGGCGTCTTCTTTGCCGTCTGCTAACGGACGGCAAAGGGACCAAAGGCAGACGGCAAAGATACGGCGGACGGCAAAGAGCTCGTCCATTTGACCTAACCAGCCTCACGCCCCAGTGGGGCCCAGGTGGGCTCTTTGCCGTCTGCCTTTGGTCCCTTTGCCGTCCGCTGGCCGACGGCAAAGACCTGGTGGACGGCAAACAATATCTTTGCCGTCAGTCCGTTTTTTGCCGTCAGTTTCTTGTGAGCGGACAGCAAAGACGTTCTTTGCCGTCCGCCAGCAGACGGCAAAGAACTGGCAGACGGCAAATTCCTGGATTCCAGTAGTGATAGTGGATACTAGGGATCAAACCCTAACAAAACTAACTCGATTACATGGTAAATCTCATCCAACCCATCACCGTCCAACAAGCCTATGATGGAATTACTCACGAACGGCGGAGAGCATCATGAAATTGGTGATGAAGGATGGTTGGTGATGACGACGGCATCGATTTCCCCTCTCCGGAGCCCAAAACGGACTCCAGATCTGCCCTCCCGAGGAAGAACAGGAGGTGGCGGCGGCTCCGTATCGTGAAACGCGATGAACTCTTCTCCTTGATTTTTTTCTCCCCGAATAGGGTTATATGGAGTTGGAGTTGAGGTCGGAGGAGTTGCAGGGGGCCCACAAGCCAGGGGGGCGCGGGCGCGCCCCCCTGGCTTGTGGCCAATGGGTGGACCCCCTCTGGTTGATTCTTTCGCCAGTATTTTTTATTAATTCCAAAAATATTCTCCGTAAATTTTTAGGTCAATCCGAGAAGTTTTATTTCTGCACAAAAATAACACCAAGGCAATTCTGCTGAAAACAGCGTCAGTCCGGGTTAGTTCCTTTCGAATCATGCAAATTAGAGTCCAAAACAAGGGCAAAAGAGTTTGGAAAATTAGATACGATGGAGACGTATCAACATCACCTGCGAGAAGTACAACGTGAGTGATACTTTCAATGTCAAGGATCTATCCCCTTTTCATGGAGATGAAGATCTTGATCCGAGGACGGATGTTCCCCAAGGGAGGGGGAGATGATGCGGAGAATCCCACCATCATCCCCATGAAACCTACTCCATGAAACCAACCCCCAAGTTGATAGAGGCAAAGTTGTCCCTATCTTTCGATGAGATGTGGCTATCGTTTATGGTAGAGTCGACTTTGACGATCCGACTACGAACGTGCGAGGACGTCGCGCCTTAGCAATCGCTAAACCAACTCCGAGAGGTTATTGACCACGCCAGAGCACGATCAACCTGACCACGAGGGTCTATTTCTTGCACGCAAACGAAGAACAAGCAAGAAACTAAGATTGCAATCTGGATATTGAGAATATAAGAGAAAAGCTTTATTGATGAAACTGGGGTTCTGTGACGCCTTTGTCTGGTCGTGGAACACAAACGAAGAACGCGAAGTTGCAGCTATGGCGAACTTTCATTCTAAGAAAAACCCAAGTATAAAACAATGCCCTAAGGGCTGTATATATGGGGGAATAAAGGGGGATTTCATGGCCCCTTGGAGGAGGGGTCCGAAACCAGCCCTAACTGAGTTTCCCCACACATACGGACTCTAAAAACAGCCTATAATATGGTATTTCGAAATTACATGGGCTGGCCCAAAACTAAGGTGACGCAGCACCTATAATAGCCTATGGACGAAATTTATGAAGTGGCATGATGTATATTTTGTCCAAGCCTCCAAGCACTCCTTATGGTGGCTTCAAAGTGCGAAAATCACCACTGGAAAGTCCATTGTTCCTTCCCACGCGCGCACCTTCTTCTCCATGCTTCATCCTGCTCCAATGGCCATCCTTCTTGTCCATTCTAGGTCCTTCATTCATAAATAAAACAAAAGTATCTAATTTAGGCAGCATCATATGTTCATGAACATTATAAGGATTTCCAAGAAAGAAAAGTACCTGATAATTAAGTTGGCGTGCGCGGGCTCTAGTAACTGGTCCAATATGTGTAGCTGGTGGGGATGTGGGTGTAACCTTATTAGGGATGTCCTCATTATCCTCCCCTTCTTGAACTGAAGTCGTCCTCGACAGAAACTCATCATCCTCACCCAAATAAGGCTTCAAATCCGCAATGTTAAAAGTGGGACTAACCCCAAAATCTACAGGCAGCTCAAGTTTATATGCATTATTATTATTTTCTCTAACACCTTAAAAGGACCATCATCACGTGGCATTAGCTTTGACTTGCGCAATTCAGGAAACCTATCCTTACGCAAATGTAACCAAACAAGATCTCCAGGTGCAAAGACAACATGTTTTCTACCCTTATCTCCAGCAAGTTTATATTTAGCATTCATACGCATAATGTTCTCCTTAGTTAACTCATGCATCTTTAATATCAATTCACCACGTTCTTTAGCATCAAAATTAACCTTCTTCGAAGATGAAAGAGGCAACAAATCAATAGGTGCACGAGGTAAGAAACCATACACTACTTCAAAATGGCACGTCTTAGTAGTAGAATGCAGCGAACGATTATAAGCAAATTCAATATGAGGCAAGCATTCTTCCCACATTTTTTGGTTATTCTTCAAAACAGCTCAAAGCATAGTAGACAATGATCTATTCACTACTTCAGTTTGTCCATCAGTTTGGGGGTGACATGTAGTACTAAAAAGCAGTTTAGTCCCCAACTTAGCCCATAAACATCTCCAAAAGTGGCTAAGAAATTTAGCATCACGATCTGAAACAATTGTATTTGGCACACCATGCAAGCGAATAATTTCACAAAAGAACAAATCAGCAACATTAGCAACAGCATCAATTTTATGACATGGTATAAAGTGTGCCATTTTTGAAAATCTATCCACGACAACAAATATGCTATCCCTCCCCTTCTTTGTTCGAGGTAAACCTAAAAAAAAGTCCATAGATATATCCTCCCAAGGAACACTAGGTACAGGCAAAGGCATATATAAACCATGAGGATTGAGTCGTGACATAGCTTTTTGACATGTAGTGCAACGAGCAACAAAACGCTCAACATCCCGTCTCATCTTTGGCCAAAAGAAATGTGTAGCAAGCCTTCGTCTTCTTCACACCAAAGTGTGCCATTAATCCTCCTCCATGCGCCTCCTGTAACAACAAAAGACAAACGGAGCTAGCTGGAATGCATAGCTTGTTAGCACGGAACACAAATCCATCATTAGTGTTGAACTTGTTCCATGTTCTCCCTTCTTTACAATTCACCAACACATCTTTAAATTCAGCATCATGCATATATTGATCTTTGATGGTCTCCAAACCAAATATTTTAAAGTCAAGTTGTGAAAGCATAGTATAACGACGAGACAATGCATCAGCAATAACATTTTCTTTACCCTTCTTGTGTTTAATGACATAAGGAAAAGTCTCAATGACTTCAACCCATTTAGCATGTCTACGGTTTAGTTTTGCTTGACTTTTAATATGTTTCAAAGATTCATGGTCAGAATGTATAACAAATTCTTTGGGCCATAAATAATGTTGCCATGTTTCCAAAGTCCGAACAAGAGCATATAATTCCTTATCATGAGTAGAATAATTCAGACTAGGCCCACTCAATTGTTCAGAAAAGTATGCAACAGGTAAGTAGTTGCAACTCCCTCCATCGATGATGAGGCGAACAGAACGCTCCTTCACAACTCCCTTTGTATGGAACAAGTTGTGCCTCTGATTTTGCTCAGCCTGTGTAACCTGCACACTCAGAACACGTTGAGCAACTAAACTTTCATACCTGTCAGCGTAGTCAGCAGCCATGTAGTGTGTCTCTTGTTCAGTCGCCTCTACACCCTTTTCTTCACTCACAATAAGAGCTAGGGTCTCCTCATCATAATCACTAGCGGAGTCGTATCCACCATCCTCAATAACAATCATCACACGCTGGAAAGGGCATTCTCTCGCATAGTGACCTCCACCCTTGCAACGATGACATATAACCTCATGTGTTTGCCCCATGGATGCAATGGAAGAAGAAGAGCTCTGTGCAGGCCCGGAAGGTGTGCTCCTCGCGGAGGGAGGGGCGGGGGCCTGTTTCCTGGTATCTCGGTTGGAGTTGGTGGCTGAAGTAGGCAGTGATGCAGCAGGACGTGTGGAAGTAGATGGGGTACGTGGCGTCCATGATGAAGTGCGACTTGGAGAAAAATTAGTTCTTGCCAATGCATGTCGATCCTACACTTCATGTTCAGCTTTGCAAGCAAGATGGAATAAATGACTGATAGTATTATACTCCTTATACTCTAATATAGTCTGAATATCTCTATTTAATCCACCCATAAAACGTGCAAGCATAGCTTCATTCTCCTCAACAATACCACATCTAATCATGCCAGTTTGTAATTCCTGATAATATTCCTCTACAGAATTTTTTCCTTGTCTTAAACGCTGCAAATTTTGAAGCAATTCACGTTGATAATATGGTGGAATCCAACGATTACGCATAGCAGTTTTCAAAGTAGCCCAAGTAGTAGGGATATTATCATGATGTATTCTACAATGTTCAGACCACCAAACACAAGCAAAACTCGTCAAAGCGCAAACAGCAGCAGCAACACGTCTATCCTCAGGAAATTGTAAGCACGTAAAACGTTGTTCTGTTTCTAACTCCCAAGTAAGATATATATCAGGAACATATCTAGCCTGAAATGTCCGAATATTCAATTTTATCTTAGGGAGATGATCATGATCCCGTACCTGAGGTGGTGGTGGAGCCCTACCGTTGCGAATATAACCATGTGGATGACCCGGTGCTTGTGTTGGCGGTTGCCCCTGGGGTTGATCTGGAGCAACCTCTCCCTCATCGTCGTGATCACCATCATAATCGTCATTCTGCTTAATGACTGTAGCAGCAGCAGAAGCAACAGAAGCTTGAGCAGCAACAACAGTATCAATGGCACCAGAATATTGGCCTTGGTCAATAGGCACACGTCGCGCTCGTCCCGTGAAATTCGGGTGTTGTTGGTGTTGTTGTTGCCTAGGTACGACAGGTACAATTGGTGGTGGTAGACGTGCAAGCACCTCATTGAACTTAGAGTCCAGCTTGGTGTCGAATGTCTTCTCCAAAGCCCCTAGCTTCTCCATGGCCTCTCCAAGGCTGGTCATGACGTCGTGTACCTGGTCAGCCATCATTTGCTGAAATTTATCATGGAGCTCCTTGTTCGTCATGCCGTCCTAGTTGATCTCGTCGGCTTGTGATCCTGTCATAGTTAGCAGCAATAGGAACACACAAGAATATGAACCTACAGACTACTAGGGAGTGGTGGTCGTGGTGGTGGTGTGTCACAAATCCGTCAAGCAAATCTCAAATTCTTACCAGTTCTTACCCAGCAGCAGGCGGTGATCGGCAACCATTGTAGTCAAAAACTCTCAATGCTTGGATAGAGCGATTGCCAAGTGGTGTCAACACACGACGTAGATGTATGTGTAGCTGGGATGACATATATATGGTAGCAAAAGGGGTCAGCGATAATAAATTCAGAGATGTAAAGTTGAATAACCGCTCAACGACGGTACTGTGCTAGTCCTAGGCTAGACCGTGCTAGAGACGCGAGCCTAGAACACCAACAAAATCACGACGCTACACGTAATCAAGGGAACAACACACTCTGAACTTTTTATTTCGTCCTTTTTTTGGCGCCTCTTTTTTTTGCTCAGATAATAACTATAATGGCGAGTGTCTCAAAATTCTCCCGACGGTCTAAAAATAGGATAGTCACGAAAAAAATTTGACTATTTTTTTTCCTGGAGCGATTCGGGGCTGCGACGACCAAAAATTGCGACAAAAATCACTATGATGGCGAGTGTCTCAAAACGCTCCAAAAAGCCTAAAAATAGGATAGGGAAAAAAATATTTCCACCCGCCGAAATTTTGGCCTAAAAAGTGCTCTGAAAACCGTGCCAGACCGAAAACAAAGGAAACTCGAAACCTACTTAGGTAAGGAAACCCGAAACTGAAAACAATGGAAACTCGAAAGCAATCCTAATATGTGAAGTACTCGGATTGGTGGCGGATAGGTGGTGGAGATATATGGCAGCGGATATGGTGATGGTGGGTGGTGATATATGGCAAGGATGACAACGATGGTGGGTGATGGTATATGGCAGCGGTGATGATGGTGCGGTGGCGGCGTGACTACTTGTGAACAAAACTCGAAACTCTAAAGGACTAAACCCTAAGACCAGCAACTCGACATGACGATGCAACCGCAAATTCAACAAAGCAAAAACACTGAAAAGATTATGCAACGGCTCAGATTGGTTCGGATATGATGAACTAACCCTAATTTTTTTGTGGCTTTTTCGTGGACTATAGGTATGAAGAACAGATGCGATCTAACTATGAAAAACTGGTAAAATCTCACCGAGCAACCTGGAAATCTGATACCACTTGATAGAGGCGAAGTTGTCCCTGTCTTTCGATGAGATGTGGCTATCGATTATGGTAGAGTCGACTTTGACGATCTGACTACGAACGTGCGAGGACGTCGCGCCTTAGCAATCGCTAAACCAACTCCGAGAGGTTATTGACCACGCCGGAGCACGATCAACCTGACCACGAGGGTCTGTTTCCTGCACGCAAACTAAGAACAAGCAAGAAACTAAGATTGCAATCTGGATATTGCGAATATAAGAGGAAAGCTTTATTGATGAAAGTGGGGTTCTATGACGCCTTTGTCTGGTCGTGGAACACAAACGAAGAACGCGAAGTTGCAGCTATGGTGAACTTTCATTCTAAACAAATCCCAAGTCTAAAACGATGCTCTAAGGGCTGTATATATGGGGGAATAGAGGGGGATTTCGTGGCCCCTTGGAGGAGGGGTCCGAAAGCAGCCCTAACTCAGTTTCCCCACACATACTGGCTCTAAAAACAGCCTATAATATGGTATTTCGAAATTAAATGGGCCTGGCGCAAAAATAAGGGGACGCAGCACCTATAATAGCCTATGGACGAAATTTATGAAGTGGCATGATGTATATTTCTTCCAAGCCTCCAAGCACTCCTTATGGTGGCTTCAAAGTGCGAAAATCACCAATGGAAAGTCTATTGTTCCTTCCCGCGTGCGCACCTTCTTCTCCATGCTTGATCCCGCTCCAATTTCTTCTCCATGCTAGGTCCTTCATTCATAAGTAAAACAAAAGTATCTAATTTAGGCAGCATCATATGTTCATGAACAGTATAAGGATTACCAAGAAACAAAGTACCTGATAATTAAGTTGGCGTGCGCGGGCTCTAGTAACTGGTCCAACATGTGTAGCTGGTGGGGATGTGGGTGTAACATTAGTTGGGATGTCCTCATCAAATTTTCTGAGGATAGATGTGTTGCTGCTGTTGTTTGTGCATTGACTAGTTTTGCTTCCGTTTGGTAGTCTGAACATTGTAGAATACATCATGATAATATCCCTACTACTTGGGCTGCTTTGAAAAGTGTTATGCGTAATCGTTGGGTTCCACCATATTATCAACGTGAATTGCTTCAAAATTTGTAGTGTTTAAGACAGGGAAAAAATTATGTAAAGTAATATTATCAGGAATTACATACTGGCATTATTAGATGTGGTATTTTTGAAGATAATGAAGCTATGCTTGCACGTTTGATGGGTGGATTAAATAGAGAGATTCAGACTATTCTAGAGTATAAGGAGTATAACACTGTCACTCGTTTATTCCATCTTGCTTGCAAAGCTGAACGTGAAGGGCAGGATCGAGAGGTAATGGGGAGAACTAATTTTTCTGCGGGGCGAGCTTCATCATGGACACCACGTACATCATCTACTTCCACACGTCCTACCACAGCACCACTTACTTCAGCCGTCAACTCCAATAGAGATACAAGCCAACAGACTCCGCCACCAGCCTCCAGCAAGGGCACACCTTCGGGGCCTGCACAGAGCTCTTCTTCATCCATGGCATCTACAAGGAAAACACATGAGGTTATTTGTCGTCGTTGCAAGGGTGGAGGTCACTATGCGAGACAATGCCCTTCCAAGCGTGTGATGATTGTTAATGAGGATTGTGGATATGCGTCCGCTAGTGATTATGATGAGGAGACTTTGGCTCTTCTTGCAAGTGAAGAACAAGGTGCCGAGGATGCTGACGAAGAGACACACTACATGGCTGCTGACTACGTTGACAGGTATGAAAGTTTTGTTGCTTAACGTGTTCTGAGTGTGCAGGTTACACAGGCTGAGAAAAATCAGAGGCACAACTTGTTCCATACAAAGGGAGTTGTGAAGGAGCATTCTGTTCGCGTCATCATCGATGGAGGGAGTTGCAACAACTTGGCTAGCATGGAGATGGTGGAGAAGCTGTCTCTAACCACCAGACCACATCCTCATCCTTATTACATCCATTGGTTCAACAACAGTGGCAAGGTTAAGGTAACACGTACTGTCGTGTGCACTTTAGCATTGCTACATATTTTGATTATGTTGATTGTGATGTGGTACCCATGCAAGCATGCTCCGTTTTACTTGGTAGACCATGGCAATTTGATAAAAATTCTGTACACCATGGTAGGACAAATCAGTATACTCTTGTTCATAAGGATAAAAATATAACTTTGCTTCACATGTCTCCTGAACATATTATGAAAGATGACATTCCTAGAGCTAGTAAAGCAAAATAGGAGCAAAATAAGAGTGAAAATCAGATTGTGGCAAGCAACATAATAAGACTAATAAACCATCATCTAGTGTTGTTTCTGAAATAAAATTAAAGAGTGGATGTTTACTTGCTACTAAATCTGATATTACTGATTTGGATGTTACTACATCTGTTTGCTATGCTTTTGTCTGCAAAGAGGCTTTATTTTCATTCGACGACGTGCCTCCCTCTTTGCCTCCTGCTGTTGCTAAGATCTTGCAGGAGTTCGTCGACGTCTTTCCACAAGACGTGCCACTACGATTAACACCTATTAGAGTGATTGAGCATCAGATTGACTTAATTCCTGGTGCATCGCTACCCAACCGTGCGCCATACCGTACCAATCCAGAGGAGACGAAGGAGATTATGCGTCAAGTACAAGAGTTGCTCGACAAAAGTTATATACGGGAATCCCTTAGTCCTTGTGTTGTTCCTATTATTCTAGTACCAAAAAAGGATGGTACATCGCGTATGTGTGTGGATTGAAGAGGCATTAATAATATTACTATTCGGTATCGTCATCCTATTCCTAGGCTAGATGATATGCTTGATGAATTAAGTGGCTCTACAATTTTCTCCAAAGTTTATTTGCGTAGTGGATACCATCAAATTCGTATGAAATTGAGAGATGAATGGAAAACAGCATTTAAAACCAAGTTTGGTTTATATGAGTGGTTAGTCATGCCTTTTGGGTTAACTAATGCACCTAGCACTTTCATGAGATTAATGAACGAGGTTTTACGTGCTTTCATTGGACGATTTGTGGTAGTCTACTTTGATGATATACTAATTTATAGTAGATCTTTGGATGAACAATTGGATCATTCGCGTGCGGTTTTTGTTGCTCTACGTGATGCACGTTTGTTTGGTAACCTTGGAAAGTGCACCTTTTGCACCGACCGATTATCTTTTCTTGGCTATGATGTTACTTCATAGGGAATTGAAGTTGATAAAGCCAAGATTTGAGAGTTGGCCGCAGCCCAAAACGGTCACACAAGTGAGTAGTTTTCTTGGACTCGCTGGTTTCTATAGGCGTTTTGTGAGGGATTTCAGCACCATTGCTGCACCTCTCAATGAGCTTACAAAGAAGGATGTGCCTATCGTTTGGGGTACCGCACAGGAAGAAGCCTTCACGGTATTGAAAGATAAGTTAACACATGCTCCTTTACTCCAACTTCCTGATTTTAATAAGACTTTTGAGCTTGAATGTGATGCTAGTGGAATTGGATTAGGAGGTGTGTTATTACCAGATGGTAAACCTGTTGCATACTTTTCTGAAAAATTGAGTGGGCCTAGTCTGAATTATTCTACTTATGATAAGGAATTATATGCTCTTGTTCAGACTTTGGAAACATGGCAACATTATTTATGGCCCAAAGAATTTGTTATACATTCTGATCATGAACCTTTGAAACATATTAAAAGTCAAGCAAAACTGAACTGTAGACATGCTAAATGGGTTGAATTCATTGAGACTTTTCCTTATGTCATTAAACAAAAGAAGGGTAAAGAAAATGTTATTGCTGATGCATTGTCTCGTCGTTATACTATGCTTTCACAACTTGACTTTAAAATATTTGGTTTGGAGACCATCAAAGATCAATATATGCATGATGCTGAATTCAAAGATGTGTTGGAGAATTGTAAACAAGGGAGAACATGAAACAAGTTCATCATTAATGATGGATTTGTGTTACGTGCTAACAAGCTATGCATTCCAGCTAGCTCCGTTTGTCTTTTGTTGTTACAGGAGGCGCATGGAGGAGGATTAATGGGACACTTTGGCGTGAAGAAGACGAAGGACGTACTTGCTACACATTTCTTTTGGCCAAAGATGAGACGGGATGTTGAGCGTTTTGTTGCTCGCTGCACTACATGTGAAAAAGCTAAGTCACGACTCAATCCTGATGGTTTATATATGCCTTTACCTGTACCTAGTGTTCCTTGGGAGGATATATCTATGGACTTTGTTTTAGGTTTACCTCGAACAAAGAAGGGCAGGGATAGCATATTTGTTGTTGTGGATAGATTTTTGAAAATGGCACACTTTATACCATGTCATAAAAGTGATGATGCTGCTAATGTTGCTGATTTGTTCTTTCGTGAAATTATTCGCTTGCATGGTGTGCCAAATACAATTGTTTCAGATCGTGATGCTAAATTTCTTAGCCACTTTTGGAGATGTTTATGGGCTAAGTTGGGGACTAAACTGCTTTTTAGTACTACATGTCACCCCCAAACTGATGGACAAACTGATGTAGTGAATAGATCATTGTCTACTATGCTTTGGGCTGTTTTGGAGAATAACCTGAAAATGTGGGAAGAATGCTTGCCTCATATTGAATTTGCTTATAATCGTTCGCTGCATTCTACTACTAAGATGTGCCGTTTTGAAGTTGTCTATGGTTTCTTACCTCGAGCAACTATTGATATGTTACCTCTTCCATCTTCGAAGAAGGTTAATTTTGATGCTAAAGAAAGTGCTGAATTGATATTAAAGATGCATGAGTTAACTAAGGAGAACATTGAGCGTATGAATGCTAAATATAAACTTGCTGGAGATAAGGGTCGAAAACATGTTGTCTTTGCACCTGGAGATCTTGTTTGGTTACATTTGCGTAAGATAGGTTTCCTGAATTGCGCATGTCAAAGCTAATGCCACGTGCTGATGGTCCTTTCAAGGTGTTAGAGAAAATAAATGATAATGCATATAAACTTGAGCTGCCTGTAGATTTTGGGGTTAGTCGCACTTTTAATATTGCAGATTTGAAGCCTTATTTGGGTGAGGATAATGACCTTCCATCGAGGACGCTTCATTTCAAGAAGGGGAGGATGATGAGGACATCCCTACTAATGTTACACCCACATCCCCACCAGCTACACATATTGGACCAGTTACTAGAGCCCGCGCACGCCAACTAAATTATCAGGTACTTTTGTTTCTTGGATATTCTTCTAATGTTCATGAACTTATGATGCTGCCTAAATTGGATACTTTTGTTTTACTTACAAATGAAGGACCTAGCATGGACAAGAAGGATGGCAATTGGAGCGGGAACAAGCATGGAGAAGAAGGTGCGCGCGCGGGAAGGAACAATGGATTTTCAAGTGGTGATTTCCGCACTTTGAAGCCACCATAAGGAGAGTATGAAAGCTTGGACGAAATATACAAGATGCCACTTCATAAATTTCGTCCATAGGCTAATACAGGTGTTGCGTCACCTTATTTTTGGGCCAGGCCCATGTAATTTCGAAATACCACTTATTAGGCTGTTTTTAGAGTCCGTATGTGTGGGGAAACGGAGTTAGGGTTGGTTTCGGACCCCTCCTCCAAGGGGTCACGAAATTCCCCATCTTTTCCCCCATATATACAGCCCTTAGGGCGCCGTTTAGACTTGGGTTTTGTTAGATTAAAAGTTCGCTATAGCTGCAACTTCACGTTCTTCGTTTGTGTTCCACAACCAGATAAAGGGGTCACAGAACCCCACTTTCATCAATAAAGATTTCCTCTTATATTCGCAATATCCAGGTTGCAATTTCAGTTTCTTGCTTGTTCTTCATTTGCTCGTAGATAATAGACCCTCGTGGTCAGGTTGATCGTGCTACGGCGTGGTCAATAACCTCTCGGAGTTGGTTTAGCGATTGCTAAGGTGCGACATCTTCGCAGGTTCGTAGTCGGATCGTCAAAGTCTACTCCACCGAAAACGATAGCCACTATCTCATCGAAAGACAGGGACAACTTTGCCTCTATCAAGAGTCACATACCAAGGAACAATTCCTCAAAACAGTTTCGGAAAATGGAGTTTCGAGCAAAGAGAGGGCTAGGAATATTTTTCTGGAGGTATGTGTAACGCCCAAGATACGGTCCTATCCCTATTAAGGCGCGAGGGCCTCGAAGGGGATAGAAGCGCATCTAGTCGTTTCGCAAGTATAGAAAATCATTGCAATACATGTAAAGAGGAGATGAGTATATGAGTTCGCTTACACTCGCCACAAGCTAAGTTACAATTCCACACATCATCCATACAATCATTCATAAAATGTAGGGTCCGACTACGGACGAAATCAAATGACAAAAGCAATGAAGTCTATCTCGCTAAGCCCAGGAATACGACCAACTAACTCCCTACTCATCAGGGTATGTCACGTACATATGCCCACGCTCGTCGTCGAACTCCCACTGGAGCTGAGAAGCGTCAACCTGCTCAAACTCGTCAGTACCTGTACCTGTATTGTTGTAGTAATCTGTGAGCCACGGGGACTCAGCAATCTCATTAACCCGGGTACCGAGACTATGTAAGCCAATGGGTGAGGTATGGTTAAGTGGTGATGCTGCACTAAGCACTAAGCATATATTTGAGTGGCTAACTTACGAGAGCAAGAATAAGTATGGTGGTCTACGCATAACGGATGTGAACTAGAATGATCACTAGGTGATCCTGAACACCTACTTACGTCAAACATAACCCCACTGTGTTCTCTCTCGGTTCAAACTCACGAGCAGAGACAGTCACGGTTACGCACATGGTTGGTGTATTTTATTTGAGTTTACTTCAAGTTTACAATAACCGGGTGTTAAACAAATTTCCAAGTTGCGACATAACCACGGGCACGACTTCTCGAAAGGATTTAACCCTGCAGGGGTGCTCCAACTCATCCATCACAAACTAACCACACGCTGTAGGATAACCTCAGCCACGAGATAGCCCATAGTATCCTCGGGAATCCGGTGGAAGAATTCGAGAAAGGAAAAACAAGTCCAGCAAGACCGCCCAACGTGTCGACGAACCCGAAAGGAGCAGCGTATCTCGTTCTCAGGACACGACCAGATGAGCACAGCGTACAGTGGCCTGATAGAAATCTTCCGAGTTGCCCAGGGTTGGCCCCGCACACGGCTCTAGTTTGGACCAACACTCATGAGGAGCACTGGCCCGGAGGTTGATTAATTATCCACGGGGTAGCTAAGCCCTATGCCTTTTAATTAGGTTGTTTAGGAAATGTAGTACCAATGTTGGGTCTTGCCAGACAAGTTTTATCCCAAAACGAATAGTCAAGGGGGTCCCCATAACAACCCCGAGCATGTTAGGGGCGCTCAATATGGAACATAACACAGGTACTCGATACTAGGGCGGCAAAAGTGGAACAAATCACCAGGCAAAAGGCCAAGCCTTCCACCGTCACCAAATATATATGTGCATTAAATTAAATAATAGTAAATAAGGTGATAATCCAAGATATCCATGTTGCCACATGAAAACAACCTGCACCTACAACTAGCAACGCTATAAGAAGGGGCTGAGCAAGCGGTAACTTAGCCAATCAATGTTTTGCTAGCTAGCGGAGGGGTTAGAGGCTTTCATGGCAAATTGGAAGGCTTGACATTTAAGTGGTAGGTAATGTGACATAACGGCAGAAGCGAGACATCTAGCAATAGCAAAAATAGTATCGGGATTCGGGCAACGATCATCTTGCCTGTAGGGACTTCAGGGGGATAGAACTCTTGCTCTTCAGACACGTTCTCGACTGGTTCCTCGTACTCGTTCTCGACACCCGATGCTACCCAAAAGAAATAGCAGCAATAAACACACAAGCAAGGAATAATGCTCAATCAAGGATGATGCATGTCCAATTTGATGCATTTAACATGGCAACCTACTCTAGTCACATTAAAATGAAGTAAACATATGCAACTTTTAGTGGATTTAGTATTGTGGACAGAACAACAAGATTAGTTGTTTGGATATGCATGAACATGGCAAAAATGAATGCTTCATGAGAAAACGATGAAAATGCATATGAAGAACGTAGCAAACGGATTAACGGAACTCTCGGAACTCTCACGACAAGGATCTAGCGGTAACGAAGACAAAAAGAAAGAAGAGTAAGGTCATGGGCAATTCCTTGGTATCCGAAAGGTGCCACTGGATTGGAAATGAAAATCTACTGGCATGAAATTTAACAGGATTATAGAGGACAACATGCACTTCAATTTACTCCATTACATCAACATCAAAAGGTGCACAGATCACTGGTTATCAACCTCCCAACATGGCATATTGAACTTAACAGCCTCCCAGACTTGAAAAAATTAACAAGTGGCAAGCAGGGCATTTTCATCAGGATGACATGTTTGATAGCAAGTTTAACCAAGATGCAATACCTCTACTTGCAAGCAATTGGTACAGCTAACAGAGGACAGCATGCTCAACAAATGACTCCATTAGGGCAACCCCAAAGGAGCTACAGATTGATGGCAATCATCCTGCCAACCTAGCAACAAAATAACCAGATTCTACACTTAGAAATATTTGAGCATGTGAAAACAACATTATTTTGTAGCATGTTGGCAGCAAGAATTCCACACCTAAACAAGGTTTATCATGGCATCAAATATACCAGGGGCTAGTACACATATCACACAGCGAGTTTCATGTTGAAAAGTTTACCAAAGGATGCAAGGATTAATTCATGCAAAAATAACAAGATGGCATAATATCACAAAATAGCATTCTAACAAACTTGCTCAAATGATCAAAAGAACTCCACAAATGGATTAGTTGGATTTTTCTACCCCAAATTCATATATCACATGCCTATGTTACTATAGAGAAATATCACACAAATCCCATTCGAAATACTCAAGAACTAGTTATAACATTGTATATGCCAAAATAGGCATATACCTTATCTGGACACTGCCCTAAAGGGAATGGCCAGAAATGGTAACTTACCCTAAAAGGAAATAAATCAGAAACAGAAAAATAAAAACAATAAAACAAAAATAAAACAAGGGGGGCACTGGCATACTCACCAGGTGTCCCAAGAGGATGACATGTGGGTCCTTGGACCCACTGTCAGTCTCACAAGGAAATAAGAAAAAAAGGGGGGTTTAATGTGTGCCCGGGGGGAATCGAACCTGGGTCGCTCGGGGTGGAGACAGGGGGTGCTACCGCTAGGCTACGGGCTCAGATGCTGACTGAAAGGGGGGTCTCTGCTCTTTTGAACAGACCCAGGGGCTGGATCTCCTCCTTCCCCACGACAGGGAGAACGACGGGGTCGACGGCGAGCAGGGTAGGGACGACGGCGGCTATGAACTACCGGCGGGGAATGCGGACTTGGCGGGGAATCCATTCTCGTTCCTACGAAGAGCTACGGCGCGCGGTTGCGGGGGCTCGAGCTCGAGCTTGTGCTCGGCTCGGGCATGGAGACGGAGGCTAGCAGCGGAGGCAACTACGGCAACAGCAGGCTGCGGCGAGTGCGAGGGGAGGCAAGGTTACTACGCAACGAGCAGGCATGGACACACGCTAGGCGACCCGAAGCGGAGAGGGAAAAACTGCTCGCCTCTGAAGTTTTTCTTCACAGAACCATGCAGAGCGCGACGAGCGCGGCGATGGCATGAGCACGGCGTGGCCTACGGGCGACGAGTGACACAAAGAAGGCATGAAGGAGGAGAGGGATATACCTCCACTACCTTAGACAAAAAGAGACCGTCGGAGAAGCAGCGTGAGGCCGACGGAGAGGCGACGAACTCTGGCGATGCTCGGATCCGACGCGACAGGAGAAGGAGAGGACGAAGGGGACGTCGCGACCGAGGCCTTGGCGATCTCCTGGACGTCAAGGAGGAAGAGGGCGCACCGGGAAACGCTTCCCATGGCACCAGAGCGACGGAGGCGAGGCGAGGAAGTCACCCGGAGCCTGAGCGTGAGCTCGGCCGGAGCATGGCGGGCAGGGCGACGGCGATGCTTGGGGGAGACTTACTTGAAGCGGCGGGGTGAGGAGAGGGACAGAATGGGGCGAGGGTTGCTAGGGCTAGGTCTGGGACAAGTTTTATAGGCGGCTAGGGCTTTCTCCGGCCGTCAAATCGACCGGACGGCTGACATGGCTCTCTGAATGGGCGCCGTACAGGAGGAAGATGACGCGCGCGGTGCTCGCTGGGCTGCGCGAACGCTGGGCCTGCGGGAGGCTGCGAGGCCAGTGGGCCTGGGCTAGCGACAAGGCCCACTGCCACCACTCTCTCTCTCCTGGGGTTTCCCTTTTTAAGAAACATCAAAACAAAAGAAAAAGCCAGGGAAGTTTAGGAAGGGATTAGAGTGAAAACAAAATAGTTTTGGAGAGTTGGGAAAATCTACAATTTTATAAAATTGGTTTAGGGTTTTTTAGAGAAAATAAATAAAACACATATTTTATTACTATGATGCTGTTTTTGCAAAATAGAAAAATGGTGGAGAGCATAACATGGTTAAGTATAATTTTTAAAATGACATACAAAATATTAGGCAACTCCCCAACATTTTATGCAATGGGCTAGGTCAAGCAAAATCACCACCTCCACAAAAACTTGAATTAAGAAAGGGATCGCGACATAGTGGAGAGGAAGTGGTAGGGAGGTTTTTACACAAGGAATATCACTTGGGTTGCAACACAACATCACAACACACACTCACACCACATAGCATATGATGCAAAAGAATGATTATGGAATGATGACATGATGCCATGATGCAAAAATGAAAGACATGAAGCAATCTTTATTATACCAAACCACATGAGGGCAAATCATGAAAGGTCACACATGGAATATATTACAAGGATAGCAAGGACTGCACTTGGGCTGTTACAACTCTCCGCCACTACAAGAGGATCTCCTCCCGAGATCTAGGAATGGAAGAATTCGGGAAATTCAGAATGGAGAAGGTCCTCGCGTTCCCAAGTGGTTTCTTTGTCGGAGTGATGAGACCACTTCACCTTTAGAAACTTGATAGACTTGTTGCGAGTCTTGCGCTCAGTCTCTTCAAGGATAGCAAGTGGATGCTCATGATAGGATAGGTCTGCTTGAAGATCAATGTCTTGGAGATCAATAGTGCGCTCGGGAGTCTTGAAACACTTCCGGAGCTGACAGACGTGAAACACATCATGCACATTTGAGAAATTGGAAGGAAGATCGAGTTGGTAGGCAAGGTTGCCTCTTTTGCCAATAATCTTGAAAGGACCCACAAAGTGAGGAGCAAGCTTTCCTTTGATGCCAAAGCGTTGAGTGCCCTTCATGGGAAACACTCGGAGATAGACAAAGTCATCGATTTGAAAGGTCATGTCCCGATGCTTGCTATCATAATAGCTCTTCTGACGGGATTGAGCTGCTTTGAGATTTTCACGAATGACATGGCACATTTCTTCTGCTTCAGTGATCATGTCATTACCAAGGATTTGACGCTCACCGGTTTCAGACCAATTGAGCGGGGTGCGGCATTTCTTGCTATAGATGATCTCGAATGGGACCTTGCCGAAACTTGCTTGGAAACTGTTGTTGTATGAGAACTCGACAAACGGAAGGCAGTCTTCCCGCTTCATGCCAAAAGAAATCACATAAGCTCTAAGCATATCTTCAAGGATTTGATTGACTCTCTCAACTTGACCACTTGTTTGAGGATGGAAAACTATGCTGAAATGGATCTTGGTACCCATCGCAGACTGAAAGGAATCCCATAACTTGGAAGTGAAGATGCTTCCTGATGAGGACATCCCTACTAATGTTACACCCACATCCCCACCAGCTACACATATTGGACCAGTTACTAGAGCCCGCGCATGCCAACTAAATTATCAGGTACTTTCGTTTCTTGGAAATCCTTATAATGTTCATGAACATATGATGTTGTCTAAATTAGATACGTTTGTTTTACTTATGAATGAAGGACCTATCATGGACAAGAAGGATGGCCATTGGAGCGGGATCAAGCATGGAGAAGAAGGTGCGCGCGCGGGAAGGAACAATGGACTTTCCAGTGGTGATTTTCGCACTTTGAAGCCACCATAAGGAGTGCTTGGAGGCTTGGACGAAATATACATCATGCCGCTTCATAAATTTCGTCCATAGGCTATTATAGGTGCTGCGTCACCTTATTTTTGGGCCAGGCCCATGTAATTTCGAAATACCATATTATAGGCTGTTTTTCGAGTCTGTATGTGCGGGGAAACCGAGTTAGGGCTGGTTTCGAACCCCTCCTCCATGGGGCCACGAAATCCCCCTCTATTCCCCCATATATACAACCGTTAGGGCATTGTTTTAGACTTGGGTTTTGTGTAGATTAAAAGTTCGCCATAGCTGCAACTTCGCGTTCTTCGTTTGTGTTCCACGACCAAACAAAGGCGTCACAGAACCCCACTTTCATCAATAAAGCTTTCCTCTTATATTCGCAATATCCAGATTGCAATTTCAGTTTCTTGCTTGTTCTTCATTTGCGTGCAGGAAATAGACCCTCGCGGTCAGGTTGATCATGCTCCGGCATGGTCAATAACCTCTGATAGTTGGTTTAGCGATTGCTAAGGGGCAACATCCTCACACGTTCGTAGTCAGATCGTCAAAGTCTACTCCACCGAAAACGATAGCCACCATCTCATCGAAAGACATGGACAACTTCGCCTCTATGAAGTGGTATTAGATTTCTCGGTTGCTCGGTGAGATTTTACCAGTTATTCATAGTTTAGATCGCATCTGTTCTTCATACCTATAGTCCATGAAAAAGCCACAAAATGTTTAGGGTTAGTTCATCATATCCGAACCAATCTGAGCCGTTGCATAATCTTTCAGTGTTTTTGCTTTGTTGAATTTGCGGTTGCATCGTCGTGTTGAGGCTCTGGTCTTAGGGTTTAGTCCTTTAGAGTTTCAAGTTCTGTTCGCAAGTTGTCACGCCGCCACCGCACCATCATCACCGCTGCCATATACCATCACCCACCATCGTTGTCATCCTTGCCGTATATCACCACCCACCATCACCATATCCGCTGCCATATATCTACATCACATATCCACCACCAAGCCGAGTCCATCCCGTATTTGGATTGATTTCGAGATCCCTTTGATTTTATTTTCGCATTTCATTGCCTGAGTAGGTCTCGAAAAAAAAGCGCAAAAAAAAGAAGAGGCACCAAAAAAAATAGATGAAAAAAAGGTTCAGAGTGTGCTCTTCCCTTGATTACGTGTAGCGTCGTGATTTTGTTGGTGTTCTAGGCTCGCGTCTCTAGCACGGTCTAGCCTAGGACCAGCACAGTACCGTCGTTGAGCGTTTCTTCAACTTTGCATCTCTGAATTGATTATTGCTGACCCCTTTTGCTACCATATATAAGCCATCCCAGCTACACATACATCTACGTCTTGTTTGACACCACCTGGCAATCGCTCTATCTAAGCTTTGAGAGTTTTTGACTACAACGGTTGCCGATCACCACCTGCTGCTGGGTAAGAACTGGTAAGAATTTGAGATTTGCTTGACGGATTTGTGACACACCACCACCACCACCACTCCCTAGTAGTTTGTAGGTTCATATTCTTGTGTGTTCCTATTGCTGCTAACCATGATAGGATCAGAAGCCGGCGATATCAACTGGGACGGCATGACGAACAAGGAGCTCCATGATAAATTTCAGCAATGATGGCTGACCAGGTACAAGACTTCGTGACCAGCCTTGGAGAGGCCATGGAGAAGCTTGGTGCTTTGGAGAAGACATTCGACACCAAGCTGGACGCTAAGTTCAACGAGCTGCTTGCACGTCTACCACCACCAATTGTACCTGTCGTACCTAGGCAACAACAACACCAACAGCACCCGAATTTCGCGGGACGAGCGCGACGTGTACCAATCGACCAAGGCCAATATTCTTGTGCCATTGATACTTGAAAGGATAGATATGGTTGACTAGAGGGGGGGTGAATAGGCAACTAACAATTTTTAACTTTTCTTTAACAATTTAGGCTTGCAACAAATAGGTTGACTAGATATGCAACTAGGTGAGCAACCTATATGATGCTAATCACAACAAGCACACAAGCAAGCAAGGGATACAACACAATAATAGCTTGCAAGAAGTAAAGGTAAGAGATAACCAAAAGTGGAGCCGGTGGAGACGAGGATGTGTTACCGGAGTTCCTTCCCGATAAGGGGAAGTACGTCTCCGTTGGAGCGGTGTGGAGGCACAATGCTCCCTAAGAAGCCACTAGGGCCACCGTATTCTCCTCACACCCTCACACAATGCGAGGTGCCGTGATTCCACTATTGGTGCCCTTGAAGGCGGCGACCGAACCTTTACAAACAAGGTTGGGGCTATCTCCACAACTTAATTGGAGGCTCCCAACGACACCACGAAGCTTCACCACAATGGAATGTGGCTCCGAGGTGACCTCAACCGTCTAGGGTGCTCAAACACCCAAGAGTAACAAGATCCACAAGGGATTAGTGGGGGGAATCAAATTTCTCTTGGTGGAAGTGTAGATCGGGGCCTTCTCAACCAATCCCGAGAGAATCAACAAGTTTGATTGGCTAGGGAGAGAGATCGGGCTAAAATGGAGCTTTGAGCAACAATGGAGCTTGGGGAGGGAAGAGGTGGTCTTCTTGGGGAAGAAGACCCCCTTTATATAGTGGGGGGAAGGATCCAACCGTTATCCCCACTCTCAGCCCGCGCATTGCGGTACTACCGCAAGAGAGCCACGGTACTACCACAAGGGGCTGCGGTACTGTGACGCCCCCAATTTCGACCGTACGCTAAACATACACGCAATGCGTACGATCAAGATTAGGGACTCACTGATCGATATCACAACACAACACTAGACACAAATTAAAGTCATACAGCTTCATATTACAAGCCAGGGGCCTAGAGGGCTCGAATACAAAGCTCGACAAGCACGAGTCAGCGGAAGCAAAAAATATCTGAGTACAGACCTAGGTTAGACAAGTTTTGCCTTAAGAAGGCTAGCACAAACATAAGCAGCGGATCGAAAGAGGCGAGGCCTCCTGCCTGGGAACCTCCTATCCTACTCCTGAGCGTCGGCATTCTCCACGTAGTAGTAGGCTCCAGCGGTGGTGTAGTAGTCGTCTCCGGCGTACTCCATCTCCTGGGCTCCGTCGTCTGAACGCAGAATCGTATCGAGGGGGAAAGAGAAAGCAAAGCAGCGGTGAGTACTCATCCAAAGTACTCGCAAGACTGACATCAGAACTATGCTAAGTATGCATCATTATCAAGGGGAGGGGTTATATCTGGACTGACTGCAGAAAGCAAGAATAGGGAGAAGGCCTATTCCTATCGAAGACTAGCATCTTCAGCAACTTGCAGCATTAGAAGAGAGTAGACTGGTAAATCATATATAGTCATATTAATGTAGCAATTTTATTAAGTAACCATGCCCAAAGATTCTTCCTCGACTCCCTGCGAGGAAGCAATCTCGGAGCCACAATTCATTTCAAATTTAAATCACAGTTATAGTTGTATAAGGTCAAGGTACAACTCCAAGTCGTCCTGTTACCGTGGACACGGCTATTCGAATAGATTATTTCTTCCCTGCAGGGGTGCACCACATATTCCCCAACACGCATGAGTCACCTCCGGCCGGACACACTTTCCTGGGTCATGATCGGCCTCGGGATATCAGCACGTCGTCGCCCCACCTAGGCTCAACGAAGAGGCCAGCCCGCCGGTCTAAATCCTAAGCGCGCAGGTTCGTGGGCCCACTTGCCCTTGCACTCCTGCACGATGCGTACGCGGCCGGAAGCAGACCTAGTACACTCCAGTCCAAGAGCTGCACCGTCCAGTCCAATCCGGTGCGCGCCGCTCCATTGCTGACGTTCGAAGAGCTTCGGCTGATACAACGACGCTGAGTGCCCTTATCTTCTCCACGTGAAGGTTAGTGCGTATTAAGGCCAACGACCTAACTCAGATCAAGTACCCAACCCATTAGCATTTTATTAATGTGGGGCAAGCGCGACCGATAAAGTGCGGTCCGTCGCCCCGCCTCGAGGATGTGTGGCAAGGGCCTCTCTTGCCAGTCCCGTCTTTCACATGTAAACAAAGTCAAGTTGAAGTAACTGTGTGTTTATACACCAAGTGGATATCCGAGGAATCACCCTCGATGGATCCCACTCGAGGTATGTGTATGACAAGAGTCGCTATCGATAAATGGGAAGGAGGAATCACCCTCGATACCCACGACTGATTAGCTACGCTACAGAATTAACACCGGGAGTGCTAAGTGAGGTATCACCCTCGGCACTCGGTAGTAGCTCTGCAGTGCCATACTTAAGGGGTGCGCGGTGATGTGAGGGGGCTGGCTTGTCGGTCGGTTGACCGAGTCTTCGGGTCTTCGAGTCGTCGAGTCGTCGATGAAGAAGCAGGGGCAACTGGGACTAAGGGGGTCACTGGGGATTCATTGATCAACCTATACCAAGCAGTTGATATGATTGCATGTATAGTAACAGTTTATCAAAAACAGGCTATGCATCAGAATAGGAGCTAACTAATACAGTAGCAAACATCTAATGCAAGAATAAGAGGGAAAGGAATAGGCGATATCGGAATGATCAAGGGGGGTTTGCTTGCCTTGCTGCTCTGCGGCAAAAGGCTGTTCGTCAACGGTGTAGTCGTACCCGGCAGCACCGTCAGTCTCGGGGTCTATCGGTAAGAAGAGGGGGGAAGAAACAATAAATATAAAGCAGACAAATGCATCACAATGCATGACATGGCAATATGCAGAGCTAGGCATGCACTAACGCTGTATTATACGTCGCAGACGGGTCGGAAGAATATCTGACGATATTTTCCGGGTCTCTGGCTTTTACCGGACAGACGGAAACGATGGAAAAGTTCCACGTTTGCTATGCTAGAGGCATGTGGCAGACTAACGGACTGCGTACTCAGAACCGTAGGATTTTTCTGAGCAACTTTCATGTTGAAAACTTTTTAATCCGGACTACGGTTTATTTTATATTAATTATTAAAGATTTAATAATATTCTGAAATTAATTTAATTATTAAATCCGAATTATCCAAAACAGTAAAATACTGTTTATTTAATTTAATTAACAGTTTAATTAATTAATCTAATTAAACTTAATCATCTAATTAACTAATTAATTTCTTAAGTAATTAATTAATTATTAATATTAATATCTATTTATTTATTTATTTTCTAAATTCATTTTATTAATATTTTTATTTTGTTTTTAGTATATACATATATACATACATACATAAATACATACACACATACATGCATACATACCTACATACATACATACACATACACACACACACACATCTGCACACACGCACACACACACACATACACATACGCACGCACGCACACGGCCGGGTCGGGCCGACGCGGACGGCGCGGTGGCCGCCGGCGGGCGCTGTCGGGGGGGGGGGGGCTCACAGGGGGGAGGCCGGACGGCGGCGGGGGGGACGAGGCGGAGGCGGCGGGTCGCCGGCGGGTGACGGGGGCGAGGGCGACGGGCGGCGGGCGTTGGTCCAGCGAGCGCCGGCGCGGTGCGGCGAGGTCGACGGCGGTGGCGACGCGGGGCGGCGGGGCGGCGACGCGGTGACGGGAGGCGTCGGCGCGGCCGCAGGCGAGCGGCGGCGGGGCGGGTCGGGCCGGCCGAGGCGGTGGCGGTCGGGCCGGCCGGGGCCGTTCGGCGGGGGGGGGGGACGCGCGCGGGGCTGGGGGCTCGGGCGCCCAGCGAGCGGCGGCGGCGGGGGGGGGGGGGGGGGGGAATCGGGATCGGGCACCGGGGGCGCTAGGGTTCGCCCCCATATAGCCGCCGGCTGGGCCTCGGCTCAGTTGGGCCCGGGGGGTGGGCTTTGCCCCTTTTTTTATTATTATTTATTATTATTATTATTATTTATTTTTAATAGCGTCTGTTTTAATCATTTAGAGGCGTCAAAATACTTCGAAAAATCCCGGTTCCAATTTTATAAATCCTGAGGGAATATTTGTAATCCAGCCAACATTTTTAATTCCAGTTTTGCCAAACTTTTAAATCCACTCTTTAAATGAATATTTAAATCGCAAAAGAATTCGAATTGGAATTTGATTCCAATAGTGATCATTTTTCGATTAGCAAAAGCATTAGCTTGATCAAGGTCATTACTGTAGCTTAATTACATGGATTACTGTAGCTTAAATATCTGGGCGTCACAATTCTCCCCTACTAACAAGAATTCTCGTCCCGAGAATTAGGAAGTAGAAGGAAAGAGCCCGGGGTATTCTGCACGAAGATGATCTTCGCATTCCCAAGTGGCTTCATCTTCAGAATGATTTGCCCACTGCACCTTGAAGAACTTGGTAACCTTCTGACGAGACTGAGCAGCCTTCAGATTTGCATGAATAATGCGGACTTGATCTTCAGCTTGTTGAATAATATCCGGACCGATAAGTGTACGTTCCCAAATTTCTGACCAATTCAGAGGAGTTCGACACTTACGTCCATATAACACCTCAAAGGGAGCCATCTTCAGACTAGCTTGATAGCTATTGTTGTAGGAGAACTCAGCATACGGGAGAGATTCCTCCCATTTCTTGCCGAAAGAAATGACACAAGCTCGAAGCATGTCTTCGAGAATCTGATTGACTCTTTCAACTTGTCCCTGGGATTGAGGGTGAAAGGCGGTGTTGAATGACAAGTGAGTTCCCATAGCTTCTTGGAAACTTGCCCAGAATCTTGAAGTGAATAAATTGCCACGGTCTGAACTGATAACCAGTGGAATACCGTGGAGTGAAACAACTCTGGACATGTAAAGATCTGCTAGCTGACTAACAGTAATAGTTTCCTTGACAGCCAGAAAATGTGCAACTTTGGACAGTCGGTCAATGACGACAAGAATAGCATCATTACCTTTCTGCGATCTGGGAAAACCAGTAATGAAGTCCATTTCAACATGATCCCACTTCCATTCAGGAATAGAAATAGGTTGCAGAGTCCCAGCAGGCTTTTGATGTTCTGCTTTGATCCGACGGCAAATGTCACATTCTGAAACATAGCGTGCAATGTCTTGTTTCATGTTTGGCCACCAGAACCTTTGACGGATGTCCTGGTACATCTTGGTACTACCCGGATGAATAGACAGCGGAGTATCATGAGCTTCTTTCAGTATTTTAGCAGTCATATTCAGGTTTTTCTTCTTTGTGGGAACGAATAAGCGACCCTTGAAGTACACGACTTCATCATCAGCAACGGTGAAGCATGAGGGTTTACCTTCCGCCAGATAGCGTTTAATCTTTTCGACTTCACTGCAATAGTGTTGCATAGTTTTGATGCTGCCCACGAGATCTGGCACAACAACCAAGTTGCTCAGGGAACCCTGGTTAACAACACGAAGGTGCATCTTACGGGCCTCCGGTGGAGGGGGAACGAGATAACCCTGAGGAACAATATGGAGGTTCAGCTTGCGGAATTCCTTTTGAAGAAGGGGGTGAACCTTGTGAACCTGAAGGTGGTTGCAGTATGACTTGCGGCTCAAAGCATCAGCCATTACATTAGCCTTGCCTGGTGTATAAGAAATACCCACGTTGTAATCTGCTATGCGCTCCATCCATCTTTGTTGACGGAGATTCAGATCTGGCTGAGTAAACAAGTACTTCAGACTTTGGTGATCGGTGTAGATCTCGCAACGATTACCAATAAGGTATTGCCGCCACTCTTTCAGTGCGTGAATTACTGCAGCAAGTTAAAGGTCATGAACTGGGTAGTTCTCTTCGTGAGGACGCAATTGACGAGATGCATAAGCAACCACTCTGCGCTCTTGCATTAGGACACAACCTATTCCCTGACGCGAAGCGTCACAATAAATGACGAAGTCCTTACGAGTATCTGGAGGAGCTAGCACTGGAGCAGACGTCAGTTTGTCCTTAAGTGCCTGAAAGCTCTCCTAACATTTTTCTGTCCACTCATATTTAACACCTTTGTGAAGCAGATTGGTTAAGGGCTTTGCAATCTTGGAGAAGTTCTCGACGAATCGACGGCAATAGCTGGCGAGTCCGAGAAAACTTCTGACTTGCTTGACATTCTTCGGGGGAGTCCAGTCAAGAATAGCCTGAACTCGTTCAGGGTTGACCGCAATACCATCCTTGGAGATCACATGACCAAGGTAGGTTACTTCGTCCATCCAAAACTCACACTTTGAATACTTTGCATAAAGTTGATGTTCTCGAAGCCTCTCCAGTATAAGACGAAGATGTTCAGCATGTTCTTCTTTATTCTTAGAATAAACCAGGATATCATCCAGATAAACCAGGATATCGGCCGGCGGGTGACGGGGGCGAGGGCGACGGGCGGCGGTCCAGCGAGCGCCGGCGCGGTGCGGCGAGGTCGACGGCGGTGGCGACGCGGGGTGGCGGGGCCGCGAGGTGGCGGCGGGGCGGCGACGCGGTGACGGGAGGCGGCGGCGCGGGTCGGGCCGGCCGAGGCGGCGGCGGTCGGGTCGGCCGGGGCCGTTCGGCGGGGGGGGGGGGGAGGGACGCGCGCGGGGCTGGGGGCTCGGGCGCCCAGCGAGCGGCGGCGGCGGGGGTGGGGGAATCGGGATCGGGCACCGGGGGCGCTAGGGTTCGCCCCCATATAGCCGCTGGCTGGGCCTCGGCCCAGTTGGGCCCGGGGGTGGGCTTTGCCCCTTTTTATTATTATTTTTTTAATAGCGTTTGTTTTAATCATTTAGAGGCGACAAAATATTTCGAAAAATCCCGGTTCCAATTTTATAAATCCTTAGGGAATATTTGTAATCCATCCAACATTTTTAATTCCAGTTTTGCCAAACTTATAAATCCACTCTTTAAATGAATCTTTAAATCGCAAAAGAATTCGAATTGGAATTTGAATCCAACAGTGATCATTTTTCGATTAGCAAAAGCATTAGCTTGATCAAGGTCATTACTGTAGCTTAATTACGCGGATTACTGTAGCTTAAATATCCGGGCGTCACAGGTACTACCGCTGCAGGGTGCGGTACTACCGCTCGCACGGTAGTGACCTGACGCAGACCTATTGCACGGGGCAACGAGCGGTAGAACCGCCGGAGAGGTACTACCGCGCGCCCATACGGTACTACCGCATGGTAGGCATCGTCTGGCACAGGAGATGCACGAAAGTAAAAAATTACTTCCGTGCCTACCTCCGCTGAGGGCGGAGCTGCGCAAAAGTCTGGCACGGTAGTACCGGACATACATCACGGTACTACCGCTCTAGGGCGGATGTAAAAAATTACATCCGCGCCTACTACCGCAGGCGCACGCACCAGGGCTGGGGTCGGCGGTACTACCGCTCCTTGGAGCGGTACTACCGCGGGCACCTGCGGTACTACCGCTCCCTTGAGCGGTTCTACCGCTAGCCACTGGAAACTAGCGCCTTGCTGCCTTCAATTTGCACAGACAAGGAAAACGGACTGGAGCTCCATTGAAGTGTAGGAAAGGTGGTGCAATAGAACAGATGTGTACGTGTTGATTCCACCCAAACCTTTCCGAAGCGGAGCCCCTCTTAATAGTACGGCTTTCCTACGACTCAAATCCACCGAAAGGAAACGTAGAAAGCAACCGTCTTCGATAGACTCCGAGGGGCACCGAATCGTCTTGTGCCTAGTCATGAGATATCTGAAATGCTCAATGCACACGATTAGTCCGCAAATGAATTGTCATCAATCACCAAAACCACTTAGGGAGAAATATGCCCTTACAATCTCCCCCTTTTTGGTGGATTGATGACAATATGGGATTTGCACATAAAGATATATAATGAGCATATGCAAACCCAACATCTATAAAATATAGACAGGCTCCCCCTAGATGTGTGCAATCTATATATATGCTTTGGACTGCAAAGCACACACACTAGGATCAACACTCCCCCTATATTTTATAGACATGGCAATCCTTGCAACAGAATGAATAATCAATAAGCATGGAAACAAGGCATAGCATGTGAGCATGAAGATAAGGGCACATAATAGACAAACTCACAAGCTACTAGTCATACTAGACAATAATATGATAAGAGTGATAGCATATGTCTCACACCATATGATAGAAGAAATCTCCTGGTCTCACACACAAGACAAACATAAACCAAGGCAACGACGAACGTTCAACGAAAGCAAGGAGACGACGAAAACGAACGAAAACACTCGCAAATCCTACACTCTCTCCCCCTTTGGCATCGAGACGCCAAAAAGGCAGAGAGGACACCTAAGACACAGGTGGTAGCTCATCATCCTCCTCTGATGCAGCTGGAATAGACTCCTCATCTGAATCAACCCACTGATAGCTCTTCTTCTTCATCCAAGCAGCCTCAGGAGTGATGTTCTTCTCAGACCCACTCGAGATGGTCTCGCGAAGCTTCCTCAGAATCCGCTTGTCGCGCTGACGACTCTCCTTCTGAGCAACGTGAGTCTGGTACTGTCCCTTGGCCTGCATGCAGAACAAAGTCTTCATCCTGTTCTTGAGCTTCTTGGCCCAAGATGGCTCGGTAGACGGTGGCTCATACATTTCTGAACTGTCCTCCTCCTCCTCTTCAATCTCATCTTCATCAACATCCATATGTGTAGCTGCGGGCTTAGTGGTAGTGTTAGCCCACTTGTCCTTCTGACGCAGCCGAATAGGCTCATGACGGATCCAGTCGGGAGCATGAAAGTCATCACCCGGAAAGGTCTTCTCCCAAGTCTTCTGAATCAAGTGGAACAAGTAGGGTCCATAGATGGGGACCTTGCGGTGGAACACAGCAGACTGAAGCTCACTCCACATGATGTGAGAGACACCAAGTGGTCCAGGAATCTGAATCCTCCCTTTCTCACAAATGAGAAGCATATCCACTAGATAGGAATGCACCTTGTCCTTGTCTCCCACGCGAGGAAAGAGAGTGTTGTGAAAGATCCGGTGCATGACATCGAGAAACGGGTTAAGCACATAAGTTTTCTCACCAGAGGGTAAAGTCTTCCCAACAAGGTATGGCAGAAGCTTCTCCTTTTTAGCAGAATGTGGGCTGGCGTGCGGGCGCAAACCAGCAGGCACATCAAGCCCCTCATCACGAACATGCAGCAGATCCATGAATTCCTTCCAATTAGCAGTCAACTTTTTTCCATTGGTCATCCAAGTCATGCTCCGCTCCACATCCGTGTGGAAGTGAACAGAAGCAAAGAACTGAGCCACAATCTCGGGATCAAAGTCAAGATGGAACGAGATGATATTCTCGATATCAAACTGCTCCACCATATCCAGAGGCTCACCAAAAGATGCCTGGTTCTTCCTCAGATGAGTCATGTCAATCCACTGGGCAGGAACATACATAATCTTCTTTCCCTTGATCACATCTATATAGATGAGATATTGTTGCTTGGTCCAAAACACGTCATTGCCCCTGAAATGTTCCCTAGGGTTGACATAGGGGTTGATCTTCCGACGAACCAGAAACTCTGCTTGAGGCATCTCTTCCCAGTCGACAACTGGCTCCTTGGTCTTGGTAGCGGTTCTCTTGAAGTGGCGAGGTGAGGTATTGGACCCCTCAGGTGCATCTTGATTGCGTAGACGCTTTGAACTCGTATCACGAGAGGGATTCGAGCGTCTTGAACCGGAACCGGAACCGGAGCCACCACCTATGACACACAACACAAACACAAGAGAAGAGCGAAAGAAGTCATTGCAAAGATCAAGGCAAACAAGAGAACCACATAGAAGTGAGAATTGGCGGGACAAAACAGGGAAATTTTGGATCGAGCAGTAGTACCGCAGGTCTTGCGGTAGTAAAATTTTACTACCGCGCCGACCGCGATAGTACCACTCCAGGTAGGGGCGGTAGTACCGGGCTGAGCGCGGAAGTAAAATTTTACTTCCGCCCGACGGGCGGTAGTACCGTACCAGGAGGTGCGGTAGTACCGCACGGGGTGGAGTCCTCAAGAACAGCGGATCTGAGACGAAAAACCACACCGGTACTACCGTAGATCAAAAACTGCCTTATTGTATATTACCAAATAACAATTCTACCGCACAAGCACTCTCCAACCATCACCTCATGCAAAGATTTAGCCAAAAATCACAAGACCAACTCATATTTCTCCCTAAACCTAGATCCAAAAATAGAGAGGCAAAGAGAAAAGCACAAGGGGAAATACCGGGGTCCATGGCAAGAGGACGAGGTGGGGAACGATCTCACCGGATGGAATGGGAGGAGAGAGGCCAGAGATGGGGATCCGGCGAGGTCCTCCGGCGCCGTTCGTGGGGAGGAGAGAGAGAGAAACAAGAGGGGAAGAGATGAATGGGTATGTGATAAGGGGTGTCCCGATCTTCTCGTTGAGCTCGATGTAGGTGGATGATAACTTGTGGGACGCTGACGAATCTCTGGCTGTTCCCCCGTTGCCAATGCAACAGTTCTCAACCCTATTCGATATTCGCAACTTCACACACTTGCGCACGTAGCCGCCGACCACGAAGCGGTTTGCAATCTACCAATTCCCAATGGAACAACAGAAGACACTTGAATCTTGCAGTAGGATAAACACCAGATCGCAACAAAGTGGTGAAGGTAGAATACTCCTGATCGAATCAAAGAGGAATATTGATTACAGAGGAATGCTTAAAGCAATTCAATCTGAAAAGAGGTTTAATCAAAACGTGGTCTGCCTCTAACTAACCCTAAGGAAGGGTATTTATATCCTAAGATAGTTGGAAGGGGTACACGGCCCGTCAGCCCAAAAGCCTGCGCGCAGGCAGCACGGTAGTACCGCTTATAGCATGCGGTACTACCGCTTAAGTACCGCTCTAGTACCGGTTAGGTCGCTTGGATGCCAGAAATATTTTGCTAAGCGGTACTGAGTACGGTAGCACGGGGCGGTACTACCGCTTTAAGCGGTACTACCGCTGGTGTGGGGCGGTACTACCGCCCTGGAAACTGCAGGGTCCTCCTCCCTGCCCAGCTGCACTGCCTCCTTGCTCTCCTCCTTGCTCCCTTGTGCTATGCCTTCCTCTCCAATGTACCTAATGACACACACACACACAAGGATTTAGGCAGTATAAAGCTCTCATTAAAATAAATAGCATTATCAACTAAGAGAGAATCCACCTGTTGTTCTAGTAGTTTAGCACGAGCTCTTGTAATGGGTCCAATCCTGATTTCATCATTGGACATCTTCTTTGTAGCAACAGGTTGTTCATGAGGTAGAGATGGAGTCATAGTATAGATGTCCTCATCATCCTCCCCCCCTTGAAAAGGCGTCGACCTCGACGCGTCAAGGTCATCTCCAAGATAGGGCGTCAAATCAGCAACATTAAAAGAATTACTGACACCAAACTCCTCGGCAGGAAGATCAATCGTGTATGCATTATCATTTATTTTTGTAAGCACTTTATAAGGACCAGCACCACGTGGCATCAACTTGGACTTGCGCAGATTAGGGAACCTATCCTTGCGGAAGTGTACCCACACCATGTCACCCGGCTGGAACAACACCTCCTTGCGCTTCTTGTTAACACGAGCAGCTGTGTGCTTGCCCTCCTTCTCAATGGCTGCCTTTGTTTTCTCATGAATCTTTTTCACAAAATCTGCACGCTGCGAGGCCTCCATGTTCACCCTTTCTTGCGTTGGCAGCGGCAGCAAGTCAAATGGTGCAATGGGTTTGAAACCATAGACCACCTCAAATGGACAAAGTTGCGTGGTAGAGTGCACCGCTCTGTTGTAAGCGAACTCCACATGCGGCAAGCATTCCTCCCACTCACGCAGATTCTTCTTGATCATGGTTCTCAGCAATGTGGAAAGTGTACGATTCACCACCTCCGTTTGACCATCAGTTTGGGGATGACAAGTAGTACTGAACAGTAGCTTCGTTCCCAGCTTGCCCCAAAGTGTCTTCCAGAAGTAGCTCATGAATTTCACATCACGGTCAGAAACAATCGTCCTTGGTACGCCATGTAAACGCACGATGTCCCTGAAAAACAGATTAGCAATATGCGACGCATCGTCGCTTTTGTGGCAGGCAATAAAATGTGACATCTTTGAAAATCTGTCTACTACCACAAAAATAGAATCATGTCCTCTCCTGGTTCTAGGCAATCCTAAAACAAAATCCATGCTGATATCTTCCCATGGAGAATGAGGTGCAGGAAGAGGGGTATACAGACCGTGAGGTTTCAGCTTGGACTTTGCCTGATTGCAAGCGATGCAACGCTTCACATACCTGTCCACATCACGCCTCATCTTTGGCCAGTAAAAATGATCTGCGAGCATAAGGAACGTCTTCTCACGTCCAAAGTGGCCCATCAAACCGCCAGCATGAGATTCCTGCAACAAGAGCAAACGCACGGACGATTCTGGCACACACAATTTGTTAGCGCGAAACAAGTACCCATCATGTATATGGTATTTTTCCCACGCTTTCACAGCAGAACATTGAGCAAATGGCGTCGCAAAATCAGTATCCAAAGCATATAAATCATGCAAACTCTCTAAACCAGGAACTTGAACATCAAGTCGTGTCAATAACATGCTTTTCCGAGAGAGTGCATCAGCAACAACATTGTCTTTTCCTTTCTTATACTTAATGATGTATGGGAAGGATTCAATGAAGTCAACCCATTTAGCATGTCGTTTATTCAGATTTGACTGGCTTTTTAAAAACTTCAAAGCCTCAAGGTCAGAATGTATGATAAATTCTTTTGGCCACAAATAATGTTGCCAAACCTCAAGAACTCTAACGAGAGCATACAATTCTTTATCATAAACAGGATAGTTCAATTGTGCACCATTCAGTTTCTCAGAAAAATATGCAATTGGTTTACCCTCTTGCATTAGCACACCTCCGATTCCAATGACACTAGCATCACATTCGATCTCAAATTGCTTATGGAAATCAGGAAGTACAAGCAACGGTGCAGTAATTAAACGACGTTTCAGCTCATCAAATGCAGAATCTTGGGCTGTGCCCCACACAAACTCAACACCTTTTTTGGTAAGGTCATTCAAAGGTGCAGCAATAGTACTGAAATCTTTCACAAAACGTCTATAAAAACCAGCAAGACCATGAAAGCTTCGTACTTGACGAACATTCAAAGGAGTAGGCCAATTTTTAATAGCTTCAATTTTAGATTCATCTACCTCAACACCATGAGCAGAAACAACATAACCCAGAAATATGACCTTATCTTTGCAAAATGTGCATTTATCCAGATTACCATAAAGCTTAGCATCACGCAACACTTGCAAAACTTGGCGAATATGATCAGAATGTTCAGATGCATTGCGGCTGTAAATAAGTATATCATCAAAATAGACAACCACAAATTTACCAATAAAGTGCCTCAAAACATGGTTCATTAATCTCATGAAAGTACTAGGTGCATTAGTTAACCCAAAAGGCATGACTAACCACTCATATAAACCAAACTTTGTTTTAAAGGCTGTCTTCCATTCATCCCCTTGTTTCATCCTAATTTGATGATAACCACTACGCAATTCAATTTTAGAGAAAATAACAGCACCACTCAATTCATCTAGCATATCTTCCAAACGTGGAATAGGGTGACGATATCGAATAGTGATGTTATTTATAGCTCGACAATCTACGCACATGCGCCATGTACCATCTTTCTTAGGAACTAAAATTACAGGAACAGCACAAGGACTTAAGCTCACGCGAATATAACCTTTGTCGAGAAGCTCTTGTACTTGTTTCTGAATTTTCTTAGTTTCCTCGGGGTTGGTGCGGTATGGGGCCCGATTGGGCAGCGACGCTCCTGGTATCAAATCAATTTGATGCTCGATACCCCGCAATGGTGGCAAACCAGCAGGGACCTCCGCCGGAAACACGTCACCAAATTCCTGTAACACATTAGAAACACCAAGAGAGAGAGGAGTCATATCATTAGAAATCAAAATTTCACCCCTGCACAGAAGCACAAGAGGAACAGCAGTGGGATCCTCACGGAACTCTCTCAAATCAGATTTGGTGGCTAACATGACTAAGGAATTCACTCCCTCACATTTACTTTTACCGCTCAAATTTGGCTTGTGGCTCTCACTCACCGGAAGTGTAGTCTCTCGCCTATCTAATCTCTCGCTCTCTTTCTCAAGATTCACTTCAATTTTTTGACGAGATTCAGTTACAATTTGCTGCGGAGTCATGGGTCGCAAAATAATGTCCTTGCCATGCCAAGTCAACTGGTATGTGTTGGCTCTCCCATTGTGAAGAACGTTTCTATCATATTGCCATGGGCGGCCCAACAACAAGTGACAAACAGTCATAGGAACCACATCAAACTCAATGGAGTCTTTATATGGTCCAATCTGAAAGTCCACACGCACCATGTGGCTGACCTTCATCTCTCCAGTATCGCTCAACCACTGAATATAATAAGGGTGTGGGTGCGGTAAATATTTCAGCTTTAGTTTGGCACAGAGCTCTTTACTAGCCAAATTGCGACAACTACCACCATCAATGATCACTTTGCACGCCTTGCCAGGACCAATAATAGCCTTTGTTTGAAACAAATTACACCGCTGATTATCAGCACTAGGCTGAACACTTAACACTCGTTCCGAGCAAACGATAGTAGGAAAGTGTGTTGCATAAGCATCGAGAGCCCCATCAGTGGTATCCTCATTCTCCCAATCTTCAGAAGTAGGATCAGCATCATCACCGGTCTCATACTCTAAATCCTCATTAATCAACATGACCTTCTTATTGGGACAATCCTTCTTGAAGTGACCTTTGCCTCCACATGTATGACAATGCATATCCCTATTTCTTGCGGTAGACATAGATGAACCAGTAGCACTCGCAGCAGGGTGCACCGGTTTCGTTGCAGTAGAAACAGCAGAATCTGACTTGTTACTGGAAGGAACAGGAAAACCAGAAGTATCACTTTGTGGGGGCGCCCCACCAGTAGGTCGTGGGGTGAAACGACCACAAGCAGAAGCAAAACGAGAGGTAAACTTGGCTTCTTCGTCCAACTGAATTTCTGCTTCACGGGCTTGATGTAACAAATCTGACATGTCTTGATATTGGTGATGCCGAACAATACGCTTGATATTGTATGTCAAACCAGAAAGAAATCGCTGCATGGTCTGTTCGGGCTGTTCACGGACTCGGGCACGCTGCATAATCAACTCCATGTCTTGAAAATAATCATCCACAGACATTGTACCTTGCCGCAAACTCTGCAACTTATCATAAAGAGAACGAATATAGTTGCGTGGAACAAACCGGGCACGCATCACTTCCTTCATATTGCGCCATGTAAGAATTGGAGGATCTCCATCCTCCCGTCTTGTACGCACAAGATGATCCCACCAACGCAAAGCATAACCATCAAATTCAGAAGATGCCAACTTGATTTTTCTGTCCTCGGTGTACTCATGTAAACGCCACAATCTCTCTATCTTGAGCTCCCAACTAAGATATTCTTCCACATCAGTAGAGCCCTCAAATGTGGGAATAGAGAATTTCGGCTTACCCAGCCCATCCTCATCACGGTGAGGTTGCTGAATATCAGTATCACGGCGTGCACCCAAAACAGCAAACCCACGGCCACCCCCACGGCCGCCATTACCACGGCCACCATGACCACGACCACCATGAACCATAATATTGGCAGCATGAGCAGCGTTTGCAGCTGCGTCAGCTACATGACCACCATGAACACTTGCCTCACCATCATCATCAAGATCATCAGCTTGCTCCCGAATGCGTCGTTGACCCACGGAAGCTTGCAACGCAGCTACGGCATGCGTCAAATCCGTAACGGGCTGCTGAAGTGTAGTCATAGTTTCACGAGTTGTATTCATGGTATCTTGAGTGTCAGCAAGCTTTAAGTCAAGAGCACGCACATCCTCTTGTATACCATCACAAGCAGAAGTAAATTGGTTCGTCAAATGATCACGAAGTGCCGCATATTCATTCCAATGCACCACGGATTTAGGATCCTTTCGCTGCTGGACATCAAAAGACTCTTCGGACATGATTAGGGAATTAGTACGCACAGAAAGAAAAATATAGTGGGTGTATGTGAAAAACTCTCAACTCACTCAAAACTAAAAGAAACAAGGTATCTTACCGTTCCAAAGTGAATTAGAATCGCTTACCAACTTGGATAGGCAGAACTTGCACGGATGTGAGGAAGCGAATACCGAGGGAAAAACTATCACACGACAAACCAGGGTATATAGTGGAGCTTGGTTGGGATACCTAACAACACCGAAGATAAAGCCTAGTGCTGATCGTGTGAGTCACACCCAAGGAAACACAAACGGTGGAGAGAAACTTGGCAAAGCAACTCTCGCACGGTACGTAGCTCCACAACTGCGAAAGATAATAACAAGGAACTGCCCTCGATTCTTCTCTTTCTTTCTTTCTTTCTTCTTCTTTTTTTTTTTCAAATGTCACGTGAACAGTGCCGTGAACAGTAACGCGGATTTTTTTTTAACTACTTGGAAACAAATCTGGAAATCTAAACTCCAATGGAAATAGATCGGATCACAAGGATAAACCCAACGACCAGCAACTAAAACCAATCTACGATGCAATCTAGGCTATGGCAAACTATGAAGAACCCTAATATTTTTGTGAGGCTTTTTCTGGATAGGAGGAAAACAACACTAATCTAAGGGATTGATGGATGCTCACCGAGTAAACACTGGATATCTGATACCAAGATGATAAGGGGTGTCCCGATCTTCTCGTTGAGCTCGATGTAGGTGGATGATAACTTGTGGGACGCTGATGAATCTCTGGCTGTTCCCCCGTTGCCAATGCAACAGTTCTCAACCCTATTCGATATTCGCAACTTCACACACTTGCGCACGTAGCCGCCGACCACGAAGCGGTTTGCAATCTACCAATTCCCAATGGAACAGCAGAAGACACTTGAATCTTGCAGTAGGATAAACACCAGATCGCAACAAAGTGGTGAAGGTAGAATACTCCTGATCGAATCAAAGAGGAATATTGATTACAGAGGAATGCTTAAAGCAATTCAATCTGAAAAGAGGTTTAATCAAAACGTGGTCTGCCTCTAACTAACCCTAAGGAAGGGTATTTATATCCTAAGATAGTTGGAAGGGGTACACGGCCCGTCAGCCCAAAAGCCTGCGCGCAGGCAGCACGGTAGTACCGCTTATAGCATGCGGTACTACCGCTCCAAGCGGTACTACCGCTTAAGTACCGCTCTAGTACCGGTTAGGTTGCTTGGATGCCAGAAATATTTTGCTAAGCGGTACTGAGTACGGTAGCACGGGGCGGTACTACCGCTTTAAGCGGTACTACCGCTGGTGTGGGGCGGTACTACCGCCCTGGAAACTGCAGGGTCCTCCTCCCTGCCCAGCTGCACTGCCTCCTTGCTCTCCTCCTTGCTCCCTTGTGCTATGCCTTCCTCTCCAATGTACCTAATGACACACACACACAAGGATTTAGGCAGTATAAAGCTCTCATTAAAATAAATAGCATTATCAACTAAGAGAGAATCCACCTGTTGTTCTAGTAGTTTAGCACGAGCTCTTGTAATGGGTCCAATCCTGATTTCATCATTGGACATCTTCTTTGTAGCAACAGGTTGTTCATGAGGTAGAGATGGAGTCATAGTATAGATGTCCTCATCAGTATGGGGGAGTTTGAACTCCCCCTGCCCGCTCTTAACCCCCACGCGGATCTCACGGCGCGGTAGTACCGCCTGGTCAGCGGTAGAAAAAAAATACTGCCGCTCGTTGGGCGGTAGTACCGCTCCTCCAGCGGCAGTAAAAAATTACTGCCGCGCTGGAGCCGGTAGTACCGAGCCGGGGTCGCAACTGTGCGAGCATAGGAGCAACCCCTCTCCTGCGGTAGTACCATGGCGTACCACGGTAGTACCGCGCTGCCAACAAAATGCAGGTTTTGGAAGAGAAAGAAAAGCCTTTGCACCAGAATTAATTTTGAAAAGACATTAAGGCACGAAGATAAATCAATAAGCTCCAAGCAAAAAGGACACAAACGAAAGAGCACAAAAGAAGCAGCTCAACCACGAACAAGGTCAAAAAGATTAGAGAGGAGAAACGGACCAAACATCGAACCACTACCTCTCATGAAGAGAGGGCGGTGGCCGGAGCCACCTATGTTTGAGTCAATTGGTATGGCACCGCGAAGAATTATCCTTGGGCCCATGACCAAAACTCGTCTTTGAAGCACAAGTGCCATTAATAATGGCGAATGTGAAAGAGTTTGATTAGTTTATGCATAATAGGAGGAGGGATAGTTCATTGAGAGAACTAGACTCCCCCTAAATTCTTGCCTACATCTAAACAAGACATAATTATGAGTGTGGTGGGGTGTGCACAAAGTCAAACCACATTGCTCGAATCAATGATATTTAGCTCATGACTTAACTCGCGAAATCTTGCTTCATCTAAAGGCTTCGTGAATATATCTGCAAGCTGTTCCTTAGTATAGAGATGAATAAGATCAATGTCTCCACGCTTGATGTGATCCCGGATGAAGTGATGACGAATCTCAATATGCTTTGTCTTGCAGTGTTGAACCTGGTTGTTGGAGATCTTGATTGTGCTTTCATTGTCGCAGTAAAGAGGCACTTTGTCACAGTTGACACCATAATCCTTTAAAGTTTGCCTCATCCAAAGAATCTGAGCACAACAGCTTGCGGCGGCTACATACTCGGCCTCGGTGGACGAGAGAGAAACACAATTTTGTTTCTTGGAAGACCAACTTACCAGAGAGCGGCCAAGAAATTGGCAACCTCCGGAATTGGACTTCCTTTCCACACGGTCTCCCGCCCAATCCGAGTTAGTATATCCAATGAGATCAAATGAAGCACCTTTGGGGTACCATAAGCCAAAGTTTGGGGTATGAGCCAAATATCGAAAGATTCGCTTGACAGCCACATAGTGACTCTCCTTAGGTGCGGAGTGAAATCGTGCACAAATTCCCACACTCAACATGATATCCGGCCTAGATGCACAAAGGTAAAGCAGAGATCCAATCATGGAGCGATATACCTTTTGATCCACAACTTTACCATTGGGATCACTGTCAAGTTGGCATTTGAGTGGCATCGGAGTGTTGGCCTTCGGAGGATTTAGCTCATCCATCTTGAACCTCTTGAGCATGTCTTGAGTGTATTTGGCTTGGTTGATGAAGGTTCCTTGGCTTCGTTGCTTGACTTCGAATCCAAGGAAGAACTTCAACTCTCCCATCATAGACATCTCAAACTCTTTGGTCATTAGTGCGGCGAACTCATCATTAAAAGCTTTGTTAGAAGAACCAAAGATAATATCATCTACATATAGTTGGCATACGAACAAGTTCCCGTTAACCCTCTTAGTAAAAAGAGTGGGGTCGATTTTCCCAATTTCAAACCCACGATCTTGCACCATCTCGGTAAGGTGCTCATACCACGCATGTGGGGCTTGTTTAAGGCCATAGAGTGCCTTATCGAGAACGTATACATGATTGGGGAACTTGGGGTCCTGAAACCCCGGGGGTTGCTTGACATATACCAACTCCTTAAGTGGACCATTAAGAAAAGCACTCTTCACATCCATTTGATATAATATAAAATCATGATGAGAAGCATAAGCAAGCAACATGCGAATAGATTCAAGGCGAGCAACAGGGGCAAAGGTTTCACCGTAGTCGATACCCTCGACTTGGGAGTAGCCTTGAGCCACCAGTCTTGCCTTGTTGCGAATAATGATACCACGTGCGTCTTGCTTGTTCTTAAAGATCCATTTGGTTCCGATGACATTGTGATTCTCTTTTGGTCTTGGCACCAATCGCCACACTTTGTTGTGCTCGAAGTTGTTGATTTCATCGTGCATGGCTTCAAGCCAATCCTCGTCTTCGAGCGCATCATGTACCTTGAGGGGTTCAAAGCAAGAAACAAACGCATGATGTGCACAAAAGTTTGTTAATTGATGACGAGTAGTTACCCCTCTTTTCAAGCTTCCGTAGACGTTCTCTAGGAGGTGTTGCTTTTTCTGAAGCTTGGCAGTAGTCTTGGCAGCTCGTCTTTCAAGAATTTCCTCCATGGAAAGTTGAGGCTTGGTAACTTGACGAGCTTCGGTACTAGCACCGGCTTGCTCATGATCTTGATCTTTAGCTTGACCTTGATCTTGAAGTTGATCTTGGTCCTGAGCTTCATCTTGAGCTTGAGCTTGCACGGGGGTGTGAACAAGATCTTGAGCATCATGTGAAGTAGAAACATCACTATCAAGTTGATCTTGCCCTTGATCTTGATCACGGGGTTGAGGGCCTTCACTGCGTTCTTTGGAAGCGTGTGGGTCGTGCGTCGGTGATGGTTCCACTTGAGTGGAACATTGTCCTTCTCCTTCAGCCACAAGGGGTTCCTCAACGGGTAGGAAGTATCCCACACCCATTCTTCTTATGGCTTGGGGAGGAATTTCATCACCTACATCACAAAGACCACTTTGCTCCACTTGGGAGCCATTATTTTCATCAAACTCTACGTTACTCGTCTCCTCAATGAGTCCCGTGGACTTGTTGAGGACACGGTAAGCATGAGAGTTTGCAGCATAACCAACAAATATGCCCTCATGGGCTCTAGATTCAAATTTAGACAAACGAACACCTTTCTTGAGAATGAAACACTTACAACCAAACACCCGGAAGTATTTGAGGTTGGGCTTGTTCCCGGTAAGAATCTCATAAGGGGTCTTGTTCAAGCCTTTGCGGAGATAGAGCCGATTTGATGCATGACACGTTGTGTTGATGGCTTCGGCCCAAAAGTTGTACGGAGATTTAAACTCCGCCATCATGGTTGTTGCCGCATCCATCAACGTCCGGTTCTTCCTCTCCGCAACACCGTTTTGTTGAGGGGTGTACGGTGTGGAATATTGGTGCTTTATCCCCTCATCACTGAGAAACTCATTTAGGGTGTAGTTCTTGAACTCAGTGCCGTTGTCACTTCTGATCATCAAAATCTTTGCTTCATGTTGACGTTGGACTTCATTTGCAAAGTCGATGACGGTCTGTTGGGTCTGACTCTTCCTCTTGAAGAAATATACCCATGTGTATCTCGAGTAATCATCCACAATCACCAAGCAATATCTTCTTCCTCCAAGGCTGTCAAAGGATGGAGGCCCGAAGAGATCCATGTGGAGGAGCTCTAAGGTCCTCTTTGAGTAGATTGTTGTAGTTGGACGATGAGCTTTTTCATGTAGCTTTCCTTCGATACAGGCACTGCAAGCACGATCTCTGGCAAAACTCACATTTGTTAGTCCAAGAATGTGATCCCCTTTGAGGAGACTTTGCAAAGATCTCATATTGACATGGGCTAGTCGGCGATGCCAAAGCCATCCCACATCAACTTTAGCCATTAGACATGTCGCGGTCTTAGTGGGTCGCTCCGAGAAGTTAATCACATAGAGACCGTTTTTGACATGTCCAACAAAGGCTACTTTAAGAGTCTTGCTCCACAAAAGGGTCACGGTATCAATGCCAAAGAAAGTACTAAAACCCATTAGTGCAAGTTGACGAACGGAAAGTAAATTGTATGCAAGGGTCTCAACAAGCATGACTCTCTCAATAGTTAAGGTCGGAGAGATAACCACCTTGCCAAGACCCAATACCTTTGAGATTGCATCATCTCCAAATGAGACTTGGGTGGCCACGGATGCATCGGGTCGAACGTCCACCACCAAGTCCTTGCTTCTGGTCATATGATTTGTTGCTCCGCTATCGAGCAACCATGAGACTCCCCCGGAAGCAAAGTCCTACAATAGATCAATGCTTGGATTTAGGTACCCATACTTGAATGGGTCCTTTCATGTTAGTGACAAGGGTCTTAGGAACCCAAATAGACCACTTAATATACTCATACGAAGAACCATCAAATTTGGCATAAACATGCCCATCACTAGCACGGCACAAAATATAGGAGGGGTTAAAATCGCCGGCCTTGTTGGTGGGAGTGATCTTGCCCTTCTTGGCACTATCACTCACAACCATGTCTTTCTTCTTCTCATGAGTAATGCTCCCTGCTTTGACAAATGTTTACTTGAGCGGAGGAGCCTGCGAGGTCTTCTTCTTCTTTTTGGATTTGGGTGCAAACCCAACTCCTTCCTTTGCAATCAATTCCTTTTGATTGCTCAAAAGGTCATTGAGATTCTTCTCACCTTGTATACATGTCACAAGGCCTTTCTCAAGTTGTTCTTTTAGCTTAGCATTTTCCTCCACAAGATGTGCATGCTCACAACACGGGTTAAAAGCAGATGCATTATCAATTAAGACAAAGGGAGGACACGTGGCAATTTCCTTAGTGAGTTTTACTTGGAGTTGATCATGCGACTCTTTAAGGGAAGCATGAACGCTCTTCAATGCCTTATGAGAAATGTCAAGGGAGACAAACTCATCCTTGAGTCGAGCATGGTCAACCCCAAGTGCAACCTTTTCAGATTTAAGAACACGGTTAAGAACAATAGCATGATCATAATCTTTACGTAATTTAGTAAAGTCTTCATTTTGTGACTCCTTAAAAGTCAAATGAAGACCTCGCTCTTCCTCTAGAGCAATAGAAAGATCTGCTATCTCATCGGCATAATCACGACTATGGCCTCTCATCTCCTCAAGAGATTCTTCTTGAGAATCAATCGTGTCATTGGCCTCACCAAGTTGTTCCAAGAGAGCAACGAAGTGCTTCTTGGTCTCTCCCTTGAGTTTACCCAAGAATTTGTCAAACTCATTCTCACCCTCTATCGCCTCCTCAAGTTCATCCACACAATCTAACAAAGACGGAGTGGAAGAAACAGAAGTCTTAATGTTTGAGGTTTTGGCGTTGGAGGTTACCTTGGTGATACCTTTTGCCATGAGGCACCTAGCGATGTGGTTCGCATTGGGGGCGTCGAAGAGTGACACCTTTGTTGGGGTAGAGGATGCAATTGCCACAGATGCCATTGCTATTCCTTCACCACTTGTGTCTCCGTCATCACCATCATCATCCGATGCATACTCTTCTTGAACCACCAACACTTTGTGTGGAGTCTTCTTGGTGAAGTTGGTCTTGTTGGGGAACGACTTGGCCTTATCTTTGCGGATGAGCTTGCCACCATTGTCTTCCCTCTTCTCGTATGGACAATCCACCACAAAGTGACTCACATTACCACAGTTGTAGCAGGTCCTCACACGTTGCTTGCCCTTTGACCCGTTTGAGTTGTTCTTGGAGAAGTTGGGCCTTGTGTTTCTCTTGTTGCCCCAAAATTGCCTGGAAGCAAGAGCCATGTGCTCATGATAAGCATATTTGGTGTCCTCGCGGCAACCCTCTTCTTCTTCTTCTTCCTCTTGACAGACCTTCGCCTTCAAAGCAAGGTTGGGGGATGATTTCTTTGACCGTTGCACGCGAGCGAGAGCATTGTCAGCTATCGTGTTCAAGATGTTCATTGCAATAAATTTATCCAACACATCACCAGAAGACAGAGTGTGAAAGTCCGGTCTTTGACGGATGACAGCGGACATGGCCTTGTTGTAGGGCATGATGGCCTTCAGAAACTTACGCTTGATCCAAGTATCATCCACATCCTTGCTGCCATGATCTTTGAGGGCAACCGCGAGGGCAGTCACCCTTCTATAGAGCTCACGCGGTTCCTCATCCTCTACCATTACAAACTCATCTGACTGATCAAGGATAACTTCATAGTTTGACCGTTGAATGCTTGAGCTGCCCTTGTACATGGAGATAATGTGCTCCCAACACTCTTTAGCAACAGTGAAGGGATGCAGGTGAGGTAGGTCTTCAGTAGGAACAGCAGCTTGGAGTATGAACAAGGCGGAGGAATTTAGCTGTTTATCCGCTTCTTCCCTTGGAGTGAGGTTGCGTGGATCACGAGGGTAGTATCTTTCTTCAATGACTCGCATGAGTTGAATTGAGCTGTGATCCAAATGAGACTTGATACAGAAAACCCAATTAGCAAAATCATTTTTAACTAGCTTAGGAGGAGGACCGTTGAAAGGACGTGGATGTCGCCTAGAGGGGGGGGGATGAATAGGCGCTTTAAAATAATTACGGATTAGGCTTGAACAAATGCGGAATAAAACTAACGTTTAATAAGTCAAGCACAAAACCTAAAACAACTAGGCTCACCTATGTGCACCAACAACTTATGCTAAGCAAGATAAACAACTAAGTGATAGCAAGATATATAGCAAGAAACAATATGGCTATCACCAAGTAAAGTGCATAAGTAAAGGTCTCGGGTAAGAGATAACCGAGGCACGCGGAGACGACGATGTATCCCGAAGTTCACACCCTTGCGGATGCTAATCTCCGTTCGGAGCGGTGTGGAGGCACAATGCTCCCCAAGATGCCACTAAGGCCACCGTAATCTCCTCACGCCCTCACACAATGCAAGATGCCGTGATTCCACTAAGGGACCCTTGAGGGCGGTCACCGAACCCGTACAAACTAGGTTGGGGCAATCTCCACAACTTAATTGGAGGCTCCCAACGACACCACGAAGCTTCACCACAACGGACTGTGGCTCCGAGGTGACCTCAAATGCTCGGGGCAATCTCCACAACCTAATTGGAGACCCCGACGCTTGCCCGGAGCTTTGCACCATAATGATTGAGCTCCGAGGCAACACAAGCCGTCTAGGGCGCCAAGGCACCCAAGAGGAACAAGCTCTAGGGTGCTCAAACACCCATGAGTAATAAGCTTCTCAAACTTCACTTCCACGTATCACCGTGGAGAACTCAAACCTATGCACCAAATGCAATGGCAAGGGCACATGGAGTGCCCAAGTCCTTCTCTCCCAAATCCCTCCACAACAACTAATGCTATGGAAGAAGATGAGAGGAAGAACGAAGAAGAACACGAAGAACTCCAAGATCTAGATCCAAGGGGTTCCCCTCACATAGAGAAGAAAGTGATTGGTGGAAATGTGGATCTAGATCTCCTCCCTCTTTTCCCTCAAGAACTAGCAAGAATCATTGGAGGGATTGAGAGTTAGCAAGCTCGAAGAAGGTCAACAATGGGGGGCAAACTCGAGCTAAAGAGATAAGGTTCAAAGGGGAAGAAGACCCCCTTTTATAGGTGGGAAAAAATCCAACCGTTATGCTCACAGCCCGCACAGAGCGGTACTACCGCTCATGGGAGCGGTACTACCGCTCATGGGAGCGGTACTACTGCTAGGGCGGTGGAAGCCCTTTGGAAAACAACAGCGAGGAGGCAAAAGGCCAGTAGAACCGCCGGAGCGGTACTACCGCTTGTCCTAACGGTACTACCGCTAGGGATAGCGGTACTACCGCTAAGGGTAGCGGTACTACTGCTTGCGAGCGGTACTAAAAAAATACATCCGTGCCTACCACCGCTGGACTTAACACGAGATTTTGGTCCGGAGCGGTACTACCGCGGCTCGGTAGTACCGCTCTGGAGCGGTAGTAAAAAATTACATCCGCTCAAGCCGCGGTAGTACCGCTGCAGCCTTTTAAGAACACCAAAACTGCCACAACTTCTGCAAACGGACTCCGAATTCAACGAAACCAAGTTTGTTGGAAAGCTAACGACATGGGCTAACACAATCTTGATAGAAATATCAATAAGAAGCAAATGAGAAAAGTCCCATAAGAAAATGGTGAGAACCCTTCCTCGGATAAGACCGGTAAAACCTCCAACACCGAAAACGCAATAGAAGAAGCATATGAAATCCGTTTTCGATGTACTAGAGCTTGTCACGAAGATAACCACAAGCTCTAAAACCTCAAAAAGATAAAATACAAATAAGAATCAAGAAAGATGATGCAAGGATGCAATGGTTTGAGCTCTCGACGAACGATACGATCAAGCTACTCACTTGAAAGCATCCCTTGATAGTATGGCTATCGATCCTATAACCCGGTCTCCAAACTATCACCATGAGACCGGTAAAATAGAAAACCTATCAAGGGCAAACCTTTGCCTTGCACGAAGTCCACTTGAGCTAGATGATGACGATCTTGACTCCCTCAAGTTGGACCACCTTTCGTGATTGCGTTGGCTCGATGAAGGCTAGTTGATTGCTCCCCCATACTCCACTATGGGTGAGTCACTCTTCGGCACACCTTCACAAGTCCATTGTCACCACAATGGACGGCAAGCTACAAGCATGATTTCTTCGTGATGCTTCACTTGAACTTGCACACCGCAACCTTGATGACGATCACCACTTGATGTCATCTTCTATGGGTTGTATGGGATCTTCCTCTCGATGCAATCCCATGGAAATATACCTAACCCTACAAAGAACACTCACGTAGACCATGGGTTAGTACACAAAGCGTAATGGACAATGCTTACCATACCATGGGATCACTTGATCCTTCTCGGTATATCTTGTACGCTTTATGTGTTAATCAACTTGGTTCACTCTTTGACTTAGTCTTGATCAACCTTGTATCTTATCTTCTCTCTTCATAAAGATGATGTCTTGAAGGTAAACATGAATGCTCACACAGTCTTCTTCTTCAAGACATGCTTGCAGTAAGCTCAACTCTTACATGACCAATCTTTGGATAACACCTTGAATACCACCTTGGTCACCATATAAACTCCTTGAAACCAACAGATGGACTTCAAGAAGTACCTACGGACAAATCCTTTGAATATAACTCAAGGCAACCATTAGTCCATAAGGGTGTCATCAATTACCAAAACCACACATGGAGAAATGTGCTCTTACAATCTCCCCCATTTTGGTAATTGACGACAACCACTTTCAAGAGAGTTTATATAAGGAAAGAAGCACAACCAAGCACACACACATGCAGAGCAATGCATGGGTGTGAGATGCAACTGCTTAAGCAATAAAAGCAAAACTCTCCAAGCTTTCCAAACTAAACTCTCTAAACTTCTCCCCCATTGGCATCGATTGCTAAAATGGGCGAAAAGCTTAGAAAGCCAATATAATAGGTGTTCCTCCAAAAGGTTTGTATTTCTCAAAATATGAGTGCAATGAAATACACATATCCAATGATAAGCAGTTGGAGGAAAACAAACTATATTGAGGATCCAAAGATTGCAAAAAGGATCGTATGGCACAAAGACATACACCAGAGTGAAGCAAGCAATCAAAAGATACCAATTGGAACAATCAATCAGATGGTCCTACCAGCCACATGAATAAAAGATATTATGATATGGGCAAAAGAGTGTTTATAAAGAAACTAGATGAGCTCCCCATGATTTGTGCACAAATAAGAATTTTTGTATTTGAATACAAGTGCACAAAATAGGATCATGACTCCCCCAAAATCAATATAAACACACAACAAGTGCAAGCAAGTAGATAAGACAATGAGCATAGTACTTGCACTAAACATATGGTTGAGCAACAGGTATAAGAGGCAACTTAAGAGTAGGCTCAACCAAAATGATGTGTGTGCACTTGAGAAGACTAATATAAGGATGAGCATTAAGCATCACATAGTCTTGAAGCAATGAGACACAGAGTGCAAGCCATATCCTTCCCACAAACACAAACCACTGGCAAATGGGTCCACAAGCTTACTAATAAGAAAATTAAAAACCAAAGCTTGTGACAACCCCTCGTGAAGATAGAAAATAATAGCCTTGTCAGGAGGAGGGATACCAATCGAAATGGCAAAACTCTCGTAAAGACAAGCATGAGGGAAAAAAAATCTTCACCACCAAAGAGTGCATCAAGATGAAAGGATATAAGATCCACACTCAAGACAAATTTTTTCACGAAACCACCAAGTAAATAAAAAGGAAATGCAACGGTGGACGTGAAAGAAAAGAGGATATCAACTAGAGATGTAACTTCTTTCATGTGTATAAGATTCTAGGTAGAGGGCAATCATGATGATATATCCACAAAGAATGATGTACACACGAAATAGTTACAAGAAGGAACAGACAAGATATCCAAAAGGAAGTCATAAATATACCAATAAGATCTTTGCTTGAAAGCATAGCACATAGCCTAATATTTTCTTATTGTACATAAATGAACTCCCAATATACGAACATCAAAGACATCACAACTAGCAATATGACATCATCGTTGAGACGCTTTGAGAAAGGAAACAAGTACCACAAGAATGACTCAAGAAATTGATGCCATGATGCAACCTATAAAAGGTTGAATGCGAGAAATGTATGCATGAAGTAGAGATACTTGTTACCGAGATAGCATTGGATTGATGAAGTAGACAATGGTTCTTCGATCATCCTAGCATGGCTCCAATAAGCACATGGTGTCAACACCTTCCTTGTAAGTGAGCCGAGTGTCCAATGTATCTCCAATTGTTCCTAGAACAACACTACAAACAAAGTGGTACCCAAACTTATTGGGACCAAAAGTTAGTGGACCAACAATACATAGTACAAAACTCCACATAAATATGTGCATATAGATATGAACTTGAATTTCATGCACACTTTAGCCAATTTATGTCATAGTGGAGTTTCCCCTATATATTGGGTCAAGGAAAGAGAACTTGCCAACGAAAGTACATGTAGTAAATATGCATGATCAAGGCTTTCAAGAATCACATCAACACATAGTTGATAAGATACCGAAAGATAAGGAATCAAGTGAAAATAAGATACCAAGCGAAAAATTATCACTTGATGGATACCAACTAAAAGATACATCAAGGAATGAGATATTCATTGACACATGCCAAATAGAAGGAAACAAGATACCAATTGAAGGAAAACAAGAGGTATCAAGTTGCCAAAAGAGAGCTAGGTTCCAAACAAACCAAACCCTCCGCAAATTTTCATGATGGCACAAAGCACCATAGAGAAAAGGCTTGCCTTCCACTAACACACACTTGATGAAGATCAAAAGATTTTATGATAAACACATAAAGGGAGTGTTCTAAAGAAAATAGGATAGCTCCCCCAAGAGATGTGCGTTATATAGAATTTGCATTTGAATACAAAATGCACACGAAGGGATCATCACTTTCCCTATATCTATAGAAACACTAGACATGCTCAAAAAGATCCACAAGAGGCAAGGAAGACAAACGATAAACAAAAACCTATGTAAAGATGATTAGCAAATTCTACCACTTAAAAGGAATACCAATTGTCAAAGGACAAGAAGTATTTAGAAATAATTCCCATTGGTAGATTGCAAATAGATCCAACATCATCTTTACTCCTAAATCACAAGCAAATGACACTTGTAGAGCTAGCATGCCACCTAGGAACAAGATAAATTATAATATCAAATCTAAGTGGCAATATCTCAAATGTACACATTCTCTGGGCTTGTAATATGCACATAGCATATTACTCCACCATAATGTGGTAACCCAACGTTAATAACAAGTGGCAAATGAAATCCAACAAGAGATGATTAATAGACCATTCAGAATTTGAATTTCTCATGAGAAGACATACCACATAGAAGCTAGATAATCTTGTAATATCAATACTAAGTGGTATTCCTCATGTACACACATTTTTAGGGTCGTGAAGTGCACAAAGCACATCACTCCCCCAAAATGGGATAATCCATTAATCTCTCAAAAGAGCCAACTAAGATTCAAACTAGATGCAAAAGGCTCAACACAAGTCTCACACATACATGATGTGCAAACCACCATACATACTTGATTACTCAAGAAAATAAGTAGGAAGCACAACATATATAAATACATGCAAGGTACAAAACTACAACGTGCAAAGGGGCAAGTAACTATTAATGTAAACAATTTAAGTACAAGTTACCGCAAGGAGGACATTGTATATAGGATAGAAACTCGATAGCCAAAATGACTTGGCTTGAGATAATATGAATGATGAAGATCCCTTAATTCTTCATAATGTAGCCAAGTCTCCAATGCCCTCCAACATCACCTATTGATCAAGATTGAGCTTGTTGGTCCCCAACCAAGTTGGGTCCTAAGAGGTTAGTCACAATAGGCTTGGCTACCCAAATGGTTCTTTTCTTGACACCACATTGAGTACCAACAAACTTGGCAAACACATTGCCAACCTTATCCTTCCCAAGAGAATAGATATCATCAATAATAATTGGGTTGGATAATTTCCATTCATGCATGAAGAAGCAAGGTGACCCTTCTCACGATATAAGTAGCAACACCTACCCTTTACTTTCTTCTCAATTGATTTCTCAACTTGAGGAGCATTGACTTGGGTCTTCTTGGGAAGAGGCCTTTCTTCAACTTGAGGTTGAGCATGAGATTGAACTTGTGGCCGCTTCCCTTGTTGCTTGTCACTATGGGGCTTCTTCTTTAATGGGCAAGATCTAACATGATGAGGACATCCCAGGTTCACCTCGTTTGTCATCCTCTCCTCATGATAAAACTCAGCTCTCAAATGAAGCTGCTACAAAGAAGACCTATTTGGGTCCCATGACAAGGAGCCGTGCCAAACATATAGAACAAGAGGTGAACGCGCTCCTAGCTGATCATACTTCAACTATCCATGAGAACTTTATACTGCCTAAATCATCTGTGCTGATTTTACTCAGGTACAATGTTGAGGACAACCAACAACTTTCAGCACATGAAGAAACAAATTCAGCTCATGAAGAAACAAGTTCTGAAGCCCATACAACAAGTTTGAAGAGAACAAGTTTCAACTCTGATGTAAACCATGTTTTGGTGACAAGGGCAACTAATTACACCTCAAGGAAGAATAGCAAGCCATCTCAACAATCTATTGTTGCATGCATAGTTCCAGAATTCGTCTCAGAACTTGCTGCATCATGCAACACAAATATATGAGGTTCCAGCACGTGTGAGAGTACAAATTGGACAGCATTTGAAGTCTACTTTCAGGAAAATCAAATGGTGCAACCTTTGGAGTCCTGAGTCAAAGGATATGAGAGTTCCAATGCAAGCTGTCCAGAGCATTAATTGCTGCGCGAGGCTCCATGTGTTTGCTCCCTTGACCAGCTGGTTACCACGAATTTGAGCCTCTCTTTTGGACTGGTTTCACACCTAAGCTAGGAGGGCTGTTCCTAGTATAAATACCCCTTCCCTCACTTCAGCCACAACTCTTTGGCAATTTGATTTCAGCATAGGTTAGCTAAGTGCAACCAGAATCTTGTTTGAGAGTTCACTTCCTCCTTAGCTCTTGTAATCTTGCCTTGTGAGAGGGTAAACTCACTTTGTGATTTTACAACAGTAGCCGTTGAGGCGGCGACCAGTTCGTGCTTCCAACTTCGTGCGTGGTTGCGTGGATTGGAATCCTAAGAGTGTGGTTGGGCGAATACTTGTTGCTGGTTGTTGCATATGCAGTAGCTAGCTTCGGTCTCGTCAGGTTGCACTAGTTATCCTTTACCCGACAGCGTTGTTGGCTGGGATCGAGGGTTTCCTTCGTACCCTTCAGGTGGCGTTGATTCGTTCCTCAAGCAGATCCTCCGTGAAGATCGGGCAACCCCGTATCATAACATGGTGCCCTTCTATTTTGCACTTGAAGCAAATAATCTTGGCCAAAATCTTGACTTGTTCTTGGCCCTTCTTCTTCTTATAGCTTTTGGACTTCTTCTTATTGGAGTTGAATCCAAGTCCACCCTTGTCATTTGGGGATTTTTGCACACTCATGATATTGTTGAGTGTGGACTTCCCTTCATGACACTTTTTCAAGTCATTCTTCAAAGAAGTGACTTGGGCCATGAGCTCTTTGATTTCCTCTACATGGTTAGTATCAACACAAGTACTAGAGGAAGTAAAAGCTTCATCGTTAGAGCAACAATGCAATGAAAGTAATTCATCACAAGATGTAGCAACATTATGAGTAGATGAACTACAAGGACTAGCACATGGCAATAAAGCATTTCTACTAGATGTAGTGCTAATGTCCACATGAGGCTCACTAGATGTTACCTTAGTAGTACTAGCCTCATGAGCTATTTTTAGCACATTATGCAATACTAGAAGATCACCATGAGAGCTAGAAAGCTTTCCATGACTTTCTTCCAATATCCCATAATTGCTAAATAGCAACTCAAGTTGAGCCCTTAGCTCAACAGTCTCCTTCAAAATGGATGCTTCACAAGGAATAGAGTTAGTAGCACAATCATCAACATTAACAACAAGAGGAGAAGGCAACTTGGCAAGCTCTTTAGCATATGAAGCTTTAAGTTGAGCATGAGACTCGATGAGTTCAATAAGCTAACTCTTAATGGCCCTTGAGCCATTTTCGAGGTGCTCAAAGTCCTCAAGGAGTTGAGCATGAGCAACTGCAAGCTTATCATTTTTATTTCTAAAATCATTAGCCACCTCGAGAGCTCTATCATGGGATTCCTTTAATCTAGATAATTCTAGAGCAAAGGTCTCCTCAAGAGATTCCTTGGTGGTTTGTTCATTTTCAAGAGCTTGAGATAGCTCCGCGATCTCATTAGCATAATCACGCTCATGACCTTCCATTTTATCAATGGTGGCCTCATGCTCCTCGAGATGAGCTTCCAACTCCTCAATATATTTCTTGCCCTCAATTGCAATAGACATGATTTCCATGAAGTTGGAACGAGCAATTTTATTCTTATGAAGAGCTTTAAAAACCATTTCTCCCTTAATTTTTAAGGAAGCAATATTATCACTCTCTTCATCATCATCAACATCATCATCATGGGATATATTGGGATTCAAAGTAGGAGATACCTTTGAAGCCTTAGCCATAAGGCAAAAGTGAGAAATAATAGATGATGATGTAGGATCCCTTGACGCACCATTCAAGACCACATCTTGTTCCATGGAGTGTTGGGTTTCCTCTACATTGTTAGCACAACAACTCGAGGAAAGCAATGCATTTTTATCACGATAACAAGACATGGCAAGCATATCATCACGAGATTTAGTCAAGCAATTTCTACATGATATGCAAGGACTATCAACACAAGCATGTGAAACATTTAGAGTGCTCAAAGTGTTGAGGTCCAAAGATGAAGCATTGCAATAAGATAGTGATGAAGAATCATCAACAATAAGCCCACTATTATCATTACAATGAACACCACTACTCACCATAACATTACCTTGTGGCAATCCACATGTAGGTGAAGTAGATGAAGTTGAGAAGGCAACACGACCGGAGGTGGAGGGAGAACAATCATCCTTAGAAATCTTGGACACACCATATTTATCTTGAAGCTTTGTCCACAACTCATGAGCATCCCGGAATGGCATGAGTTGAAATATAACTACATTGCTCAAAGCATCAAAAAGCACATTAGAAGCTTGAGCATTGAGATAAGAGTTTTTCTCATCCTCTAAAGATATGTGTTGAGAATCCTTTGGAGGAGAAAAACCCATATCTACAATTCGCTCCAAATTTGGGTCCATGGCCCTAAAGAGATTAAGCATGCGAATTACCCAAACATCAAAATTTGTGCCATCGAAACTAAGAGTGTCAGAGAATCCTAATCCCCTAGTCGACATCCTTACTCTCTAGGTGGTTAAACCTAATAATGCGAGACCTAGCTCTGATACCAATTGAAAGCAAGATATATAGCAAGAAACAATATGGCTATCACAAAGTAAAGTGCATAAGTAAAGGTCTCGGGTAAGAGATAACCGAGGCACGCGGAGACGACGATGTATCCCGAAGTTCAAACCCTTGCGGATGCTAATCTCTGTTCAGAGCGGTGTGGAGGCACAATGCTCCCCAAGATGCCACTAAGGCCACCGTAATCTCCTCACGCCCTCGCACAATGCAAGATGCCGTGATTCCACTAAGGGACCCTTGAGGGCGGTCACCGAACCCGTACAAACTAGGTTGGGGCAATCTCCACAACTTAATTGGAGGCTCCCAACGACACCACGAAGCTTCACCACAATGGACTGTGGCTCCGAGGTGACCTCAAATGCTCGGGGCAATCTCCACAACCTAATTGGAGACCCCGACGCTTGCCCGGAGCTTTGCACCATAATGATTGAGCTCCGAGGCAACACAAGCCGTCTAGGGCGCCAAGGCACCCAAGAGGAACAAGCTCTAGGGTGCTCAAACACCCAAGAGTAATAAGTTTCTCAAACTTCACTTCCACGTATCACCGTGGAGAACTCAAACCTATGCACCAAATGTAATGGCAAGGGCACACGGAGTGCCCAAGTCCTTCTCTCCCAAATCCCTCCACAACAACTAATGCTATGGAAGAAGATGAGAGGAAGAACGAAGAAGAACACGAAGAACTCCAAGATCTAGATCCAAGGGGTTCCCTCACATAGAGAAGAAAGTGATTGGTGGAAATGTGGATCTAGATCTCCTCTCTCTTTTCCCTCAAGAACTAGCAAGAATCATTGGAGGGATTGAGAGTTAGCAAGCTCGAAGAAGGTCAACAATGGGGGGCAAACTTGAGCTAAAGAGATAAGGTTCAAAGGGGAAAAAGACCCCCTTCTATAGGTGGGGAAAAATCCAACCGTTATGCTCACAGCCCGCACAGAGCGGTAATACCGCTCATGGGAGCGGTACTACCGCTAGGGCGGTGGAAGCCCTTTTAAAAACAACAGCGAGGAGGCAAAAGGGCAGTAGAACCGCCGGAGCGGTACTACCGCTTGTCCTCGAGATACTACCGCTAAGGGTAGCGGTACTACTGCTTGCGAGCGGTACTAAAAAAATACATCCGTGCCTACCACCGCTGGACTTAACACGAGATTTTGGTCCGGAGCGGTACTACCGCTCTGGAGCTGCGGTAGTACCGCTCTGGAGCCACGGTAGTACTGCTCTGGAGCAGTAGTAAAAAATTACGTCCGCTCAAGCCGCGGTAGTACCGCTGCAGCCTTTTAAGAACACCTGTCACAACTTCTGCAAACGGACTCCGAATTCAACGAAACCAAGTTTGTTGGAAAGCTAACGACATGGGCTAACACAATCTTGATAGAAATATCAATAAGAAGCAAATGAGAAAAGGCCCATAAGAAAATGGTGAGAACCCTTCCTCGGATAAGACCGGTAAAACCTCCAACACCGAAAACGCAATAGAAGAAGCATATGAAATCCGTTTTTGATGTACTAGAGCTTGTCACGAAGATAACCACAAGCTCTAAAACCTCAAAAAGATAAAATACAAATAAGAATCAAGAAATATGATGCAAGGATGCAATGGTTGGAGCTCTCGACGAACGATACGATCAAGCTACTCACTTGAGAGCCCCCCTTGATAGTACGGCTATCGATCCTATAACCCGGTCTCCAAACTATCACCATGAGACCGGTAAAATAGAAAACCTATCAAGGGAAAACCTTTGCCTTGCACGAAGTCCACTTGAGCTAGATGATGACGATCTTGACTCCCTCAAGTTGGACCACCTTTCGTGATTGCGTTGGCTCGATGAAGGCTAGTTGATTGCTCCCCCATACTCCACTATGGGTGAGTCACTCTTCGGCACACCTTCACAAGTCCATTGTCACCACAATGGACGGCAAGCTACAAGCATGATTTCTTCGTGATGCTTCACTTGAACTTGCACACCGCAACCTTGATGACGATCACCACTTGATGTCATCTTCTATGGGTTGTATGGGATCTTCCTCTCGATGCAATCCCATGGAAATATACCTAACCCTACAAAGAACACTCACGTAGACCATGGGTTAGTACACAAAGCGTAATGGACAATGCTTACCATACCATGGGATCACTTGATCCTTCTCGGTATATCTTGTACGCTTTGTGTGTTGATCAACTTGGTTCACTCTTTGACTTAGTCTTGATCAACCTTGTATCTTATCTTCTCTCTTCATAAAGATGATGTCTTGAAGGTAAACATGAATGCTCACACAGTCTTCTTCTTCAAGACATGCTTGCAGTAAGCTCAACTCTTACATGACCAATCTTTGGATAACACCTTGAATACCACCTTGGTCACCATATAAACGCCTTGAAACCAATAGATGGACTTCAAGAAGTACCTACGGACAAATCCTTTGAATATAACTCAAGGCAACCATTAGTCCATAGGGGTGTCATCAATTACCAAAACCACACATGGAGAAATGTGCTCTTACAACCGTGATTAACTATATGAGGTGGGTGCACCGGTCCTCCATAGACCAAGGGAGGGGGAACTGAGGCAAAAGTCCCCGACCCATTAATTCCTTGAGAACGATTATCTTTATCAGCACTAGCCCCCTCCTTACCGGAGTTGACATCCGATGCCGAGTTAGTGGGATTAACCACTTGAACCGCATCGGTGGAAAGTTTAAGTGTGTCAAGGAATTCTTTAAACATGGATTTGACCTCGGTCATCATGGAGGATTTAGGTGAGGACATGGCCTCATTTAAATCCTCGCGAGAGACCGTGTTCACTCCCACGGCCTCGGGAAGTTCTCCCAACCGCTCCTCTTCGCCCTCCATACTCTTCGGGTGGTGTAACCCTTAATAAAGAGACGAGGCTCTGATACCAATTGAAAGGATCGATATGGTTGACTAGAGGGGGGGGGTGAATAGGCAACTAACAATTTTTAACTTTTCTTTAACAATTTAGGCTTAGCAACAAATAGGTTGACTAGATATGCAACTAGGTGAGCAACCTATATGATGCTAATCACAACAAGCACACAAGCAAGCAAGGGATACAACACAATAATAGCTTGCAAGAAGTAAAGGTAAGAGATAACCAAAAGTGGAGCCGGTGTAGACGAGGATGTGTTACCGGAGTTCCTTCCCGATAAGGGGAAGTATGTCTCTGTTGGAGCGGCGTGGAGGCACAATGCTCCCCAAGAGCCACTAGGGCCACCGTATTCTCCTCACGCCCTCACACAATGCGAGGTGCCGTGATTCCACTATTGGTGCCCTTGAAGGCGGCGACCGAACCTTTACAAACAAGGTTGGGGCTATCTCCACAACTTAATTGGAGGCTCCCAACGACACCATGAAGCTTCACGACAATGGAATGTGGCTCTGAGGTGACCTCAACCGTCTAGGGTGCTCAAACACCCAAGAGTAACAAGATCCGCAAGAGACTAGTGGGGGGAATCAAATTTCTCTTGGTGGAAGTGTAGATCGGGGCCTTCTCAACCAATCCCGAGAAAATCAACAAGTTTGATTGGCTAGGGAGAGAGATCGGGCTAAAATGGAGCTTTGAGCAACAATGGAGCTTGGGGAGGGAAGAGGTGGTCTTCTTGGGGAAGAAGACCCCCTTTATATAGTGGGGGGAAGGATCCAACCGTTATCCCCACTCTCAGCCCGCGCATTGCGGTACTACCGCAAGAGAGCCACGGTACTACCGCAAGGGGCTGCGGTACTACCGCTGCAGGGTGCGGTACTACCGCTCGCACGGTAGTGACCTGACGCAGACCTATTGCACGGGGCAACGGGCGGTAGAACTGCCGGAGCGGTACTACCGCGCGCCCATACAGTACTACCACATGGTAGGCATCGTCTGGCACAGGAGATGCACGGAAGTAAAAAATTACTTCCGTGCCTACCTCCGCTGAGGGCGGAGCTGCGCAAAAGTCCAGCACGGTAGTACCGGACATACATCACTGTACTACCGCTCTAGGGCGGATGTAAAAAATTACATCCGCGCCTACTACCGCAGGCGCACGCACCAGGGCTGGGGTCGGCGGTACTACCGCTCCTTGGAGCGGTAATACCGCGGGCACCTGCGGTACTACCGCTCCCTTGAGCGGTACTACCGCTAGCCACTGGAAACTAGCGCCTTGCTGCCTTCAATTTGCACAGACAAGGAAAACGGACTGGAGGTCCATTGAAAAGAAGGAAAGGTGGTGCAATAGAACAGATGTGTACGTGTTGATTCCACCCAAACCTTTCCAAAGCGGACCCCCTCTTAATAGTACGGCTTTCCTACGACTCAAATCCACCGAAAGGAAACGTAGAAAGCAACCGTCTTTGATAGACTCCGAGGGGCACCGAATTGTCTTGTGCCTAGTCATGAGATATCTGAAATGCTCAATGCACATGATTAGTCTGCAAATGAATTGTCATCAATCACCAAAACCACTTAGGGAGAAATATGCCCTTACAATACTGCTACTACTGCTCAAGCTTCCGAGGCTGCTGCTGCTGCTAGTGTCGTTGAGCAGAATGACGATTATGATGGTTATCACGACGATGAGGGAGAGGTTGCTCTAGATCAGCCCCAGGGGCAACCGCCACCACAAGCATCGGGTCGTCAACATGGTTATATTCGCAACGGTAGGGCTCCACCACCACCTCAGGTACGGGATCATGATCATCTCCCTAAGATAAAATTGAATATTCTGACATTTGAGGGTAGATATGTTCCTGATATATATCTTACTTGGGACTTAGAAACAGAACAATGTTTTACATGCTTACAATTTCCTGAGGATAGACGTGTTGCTGCTGCTGTTTGTGCTTTTATTAGTTTTGCTTGTGTTTTGTGGTCTGAACATTGTAGAATGCATCATGATAATATCCCTACTACGTGGGCTGCTTTGAAAACTATTATGCGTAATCGTTGGGTTCCACCATATTATCAACGTGAATTGCTTCAAAATTTGCAGCGTTTAAGACAAGGAAAAAATTCTGTAGAGGAATATTATCAGGAATTACAAACTGACATTATTAGATGTGGTATTGTTGAGGAGAATGAAGCTATGCTTGCACGTTTTATGGGTGGATTAAATAGAGATATTCAAACTATAAGAGAGTATAAGGAGTATAATACTATCACTCGTTTATTCCATCTTGCTTGCAAAGCTGAACGTGAAGTGCAGGATCGATAGGCAAGAACTAATTTTTCTACAGGTCGCACTTCATCATGGACGCCACGTAACCCATCTACTTCCACACGTCCTACTGCAGCACCGCCTACTTCAGCCACCAACTCCAACCGAGATACCAGGAAACAGGCCCCCGACCCACCCTCCTCGAGGAGCACACTTTCCGGGCCTGCACAGAGCTCTTCTTCTTCCATTGCATCCACGGGGTAAACACATGAGGTTATATGTCGTCGTTGCAAGGGTGGAGGTCACTATGCGAGAGAATGTCCTTCCGAGCGTGTGATGATTGTTACTGAGGATGGTGGATATGACTCCGCTAGTGATTATGATGAGGAGACCCTGGCTCTTATTGCGAGTGAAGAACAAGGTGTAGAGGAGACTGAACAAGAGACACACTACATGGCTGCTGACTACGCTGACAGGTATGAAAGTTTAGTTGCTCAACGTGTTTTGAGTGTGCAGGTTACACAGGCTGAGCAAAATCAGAGGCACAACTTGTTCCATACAAAGGGAGATGTGAAGGAGCGTTCTGTTTGTGTCATCATCGATGGAGGGAGTTGCAACAACTTGGCTAGCATGGAGATGGTGGAGAAGTTGTCTCTAACCACCAGACGACATCCTCATCCTTATTACATCCAATGGTTCAACAATAGTGGCAAGGTTAAGGTAACATGTACTGTTCGTGTGCACTTTAGCATTGCTACATATTTTGATTATGTTGATTGTGATGTGGTACCCATGCAAGCATGCTCTGTTTTACTTGGTAGACCATGCTAATTTGATAAAAATTCTGTACACCATGGTAGGACGAATCAGTATACTCTTGTTCATAAAGATAAAAATATAACTTTGCTTCCTATATCACCCGAACATATTAGGAAAGATGACATTGCTAGAGCTAGTAAAGCAAAATAGAAGCAAAGTGAGAGTGAAAATCGGATTGTGGCAAAGGAATTTGAGCAACATAATAAGCCTTATAAACAATCATCTAGTGTTGCATCTGAAATAAAACTGAAGAGTGGTTGTTTACTTGCCACTAAATCTGATATTACTGATTTGGATGTTACTACATGTGTTTGCTATGCTTTTGTATGCAAAGAGGTATTATTTTCATTCGAGGACATGCCTCCTACCGTCGCTAACATTTTGCAGGAGTTCACTGACGTCTTGACACAAGACGTGCCACCGGGATTACCACTTATTCGAGGGATTGAGCATCAGATTGACTTAATTCCCGGTGCATCGCTGCCAAACCGTGCGCCATACCGTACCAATCCAGAGGAGACGAAGGAGACGAAGGAGAACTGTTTCCGACAATCCTTTCCGCGGACTTTCTGCACTTCTTCCCGGCGTATTCATCGACCCCCAGGCAAGCCAACCTCTTATCATGAGCTCCGGACTTGCGTGATGACTTTGCTTGCACCCTGAGTGTTTATCGTAGTACATCTGGATCATCTGCTAGTCTGCATTTGCATACACCTGTTATGACATCTGTATTAGATGCTAGCATTACTTTCATCTGATGCCATGACTTGTTTTCATATCACATTTTTCCCTGCTAATAATAGTATTGTTAATCATATTATCATGTTAGTGCTATGGTCTGATCTCATGACATGATTATTAGTACTATGATCTTGCTATGCTGCTGTTAAGTGATTGTTAGCACTTATAATTGTCGATGTAATGGTACGATGAGGGATATGTTGAGTTGAATTAATAAACTAAACCTAGTCGGTTGATCTGGAGTCACCTGTCCGGGCTTACACATTTGCCGGTATGGGACGGCCTTGACTTGGTCTGGCCCCGTGCTCTTTCACCGGTACCTCCAGACAGGGAGGGTTATGCGTGCGTGCTACCCTCATCAGGTAGGCGGCGATAACCCTGTGAGCCCAGTTGAGTGTTTAGCCCGGGAGTCCCCGTTTGGGACAGTTGTTTGGCCATGACGGTGGCAGGTGTCATGAGGACACAGGGGCCACCCAGGGCAGGACTCCGGGGGAGGATGAATGCCGGTGGTACGATGGGAGAGTCACGGGTCAGGCAGGTTTCGTTGGAGCAACGCTGGTCCACCCGAATGGGATCACGAGGCCAGGTGCTTCATGGTGTGGGTAAAGTGCGCAACCTCTGCAGAGTGTAAAATCTATTCGAATAGCCGCGTCCACGGTATTGGACAGCCCGTCCAGACCTCACTAGGTGGTCAACCGTAACAATGATAACAATGATGGAGGAACTTGTCTTGTATTCGGAAGTGCCCATTGAGTCATGAGTATCTTGAGGGTTGTGGGACAACCCAGAAGAGAGTAAGTTGGTATTCGGTAACAGCAAGTACTTTAAGCACCTGAGGTAATCATTGCCATGCTATGTTATGTAGATTATATGCCTGATCTATGTTATGCCATGCTTGATCCATGTTTTTCCTATTAATTCCATGCCATGTTTAGAATAATTATTATATAAGCATAGGGCTTGCTTTGTCATCTGCCTGTTTGGATGCTATGTATTTGGTTGTCTTGCGAGTACATTCAAAGTACTCACCTGGCCTTGCACGTGGCCAGTTGCAGGAGAAGGTCCGTCGTGCTAGATCGTAGCCCAGCCAGTCCTGTGAGTTATGGAGCCCAGCCAGAGACGTCGTTGCCGCTGACCCAAGACCTCCGCCGCCATTTAGTTAGCCTTGGAGCTATGTTGTAAGCAACAATATTGTAATACTCCATTTCATATAATAAAGCCATTTTGTGCCTGGAATTGCTGTATCATGTCTTTGACATGCGCCAGGTCTTATCCTGGGGCTGGCATGCGTCGGCCCTCTATCGGGGTGCCACATCTTGATACCAAGATGATACAGGGCACACCCGTGTGTGTGTCGATATTTCACGAATTGGAGGTGGATTTGTGAATGAACACGAAGAACACGAAGAACACGAGGGGGAAATCACAAGAGAAAAACTTAAGAACAAGTCCAATCACACATGCACTATGCTCACATACACACAAGATCCACAAGGGTACAAGAACAATAAAGAGAAAGAGGATACATGGTAGAGTTCATCCCAAATCCCATAGGGATATGAGGCCTTGGAATCCCGGAGGATCTTCCCGTGCAAGGGGCCTTGACATCCACTAGGGGTCTTCTCTCATAGAGGCATCTACACCATGGGAGAGGTAGTGGAAGGAGAAAAGTCTCATCTATCTATGAGCTAAATCATTGCTAACCCTAGAATGGAGGAAGGGGATGTCTATTTATAGTACAAGGCAAGATGGGGGTGAGAGAGAGAGAGATACATGGGCCTTTGGCCTGGTGGTGCACGCGCAGGCGCCGGATGTTCGGGCTGGGGGGCGGATGTCCGGGGCTGGGCCGGATGTCCGGTCGAGCGATGGCTCGATCCCGCGCGGTTCTGGTCTCCTTGTGCCGGATTTCTGGGCAGGGGCACTGGATATCCGGCGGGCCTTGTGGCGCCGGATGTCCGGAGGTCGGCCGAATGTCCGGCCGCTGTAGAGTCACCTGGCGCCTGTCTTCCTCTGGTCTTCCTCAGTTTGGTGGCGCCGGATGTCCGGGCTTCGACCGGATGTCCGGCCGCTGTAGCTTGGCGACGACTCCACTTGAAGCACTTCTTGCTTCGTCTTCTTCCGCCTCCGCTTCCACACTTCCCTCGCGGATGGTGTAGTTGTACGTAGGTGCCGGCACTCCTCCTCGTCATCCGTGAAGCTCCGACAATACGTATGCATGCACACAAGAGGAGTGTCAAGTAGTATACCATCCTCGAAGGTGTCAAGTGAACACGTGTAAAGGAGATGATTCACCTTTATGTATGTGAAGTTGTTGTGACACGTGTTACTTGCCAAACAGAATCTTGTCATGGTGATGTCCGTAAGATGCTCTGCATCAGATGCCATCGGCGAAGATGACATGCCCAAGGTACACCACTTCATTGAGCAAAAACTCGCACTTGGAGAACTTAGCATAGAACCGATGCTCTCTTAGCTTGTCAAGCACAAGCCGGAGATGCTCTGCATGTTCTTCTTCGGTTTCAGAGAAGACTAGAATGTCATCCAAATACACCAAGACGAAATCATTCCTGAAGGGAGAGAAGATGAAGTTCATCATGCGGGAGAACGTCGGAGGCACATTTGTGAAGCCAAAGGACATGACGGTGTACTCATAAGAGCCAAAACTCGTCCTGAAAGCAGTCTTTAGAATATCCTCTTCACGAATACGGATTTGATGATAACCCATTCGAAGATCTAGCTTTGAGAAAACCTTGGCCCCTTTCAATTGCTCAAACAACTCGTTGATGTTGGGAAGTGGGTACTTATTCCTGATTGTCTTCTTATTCAATGGACGGTAATCGACGTAGAGTTGGTCCGTGCCATCCTTCTTCTTGACAAACAGAACACCACAACCCCACGGTGAAGAACTTGGCCTGATCAAACCCAGACGCTCTTGTTCATCTAGCTGCTTCTTCAACTCTTTCAGCTCTTCGGGGCCAAGCTTATAAGGACGCTTGCATACCGGTTCAGTTCCAGCTTCGAGTTCAATCACAAACTCCACTCACCGGGGAGGAGGCATTCCTTGCAATTCTTCTGGAAAGACATCTTCATACTCACAAACAACGGGGATTTGAGATATGGCTGAGATTTCACCCTTCTCATTGAGAGAAAAGAGACGAATCGTGTCATCGCGAGCAGCGAAAATGATCGCGTCTTCAGAAGGATGAGTCAATTTGACTTCTTTGGCTGAACAATCGACATAAGCCTTGTTCATCCCCAGAAAATCCATGCCAAGAATTAGATCAATATCGAAATTGCCGAGCACAATTGGAGAGGCCAGAGAAGAATAGTTGCCCATCTTGATAGAGACATCCGGAACTAAGCAGTTGGAATTCATTAACTTCCCACGAGAGACAACTGATACAGGCCTAAGCAGATCTTGACAAGAAAACTCATGCTTTGCAAAGAACGGACGAGACATAAAACAATGCGATGCACGAGTGTCAAACAAAACTTTTAGGGGAATAGAATTAACCAAGAGATTACCCATTATCACTTGAGAAGACTTCTCTGCCTGAGCTGCATTGACCATGTTCACTCTGACTGACTTGGGATTGTGCTTCACCATTGCATTTCCTGGAGGCCTGACTGGAGGAGGAGGCGGAAGACACCGTTGGTTGGTGCACTTGTTGGAGTAGTGGCCCTTCTGACCACACTTGTGACAGGTAACCTCTGAGAGAGGACGGAAGTTGCCTGGAGGAGGAGCATTAGCTGACTTGGGAGCCTGAGGCCTTTGCTAAAATCCTGGGTTGGGTGGGTGGGAAGGACCACGACCACCGTGCCACTTCTGCTGCTGAGGTGGACGAAACGGAGGAGGAGAAGGAACACAATACTTCTGTTGCTTAGGCATAATCTGAGAGGAGGGCGAAGAAGTATGAGAGTCTCTGAACCGCTTCCTGGAATTCTTGACCTTGATCTGAACTACCTCGAACTTTAGAGCCAAGTTATAGAACTGATCAAACTCAAGAGGCTCGTGAAGGACGAGAGCAAGCTGAAGATCTTCCCTGAGGCCACCTCTGAATTGATAAATCCTGCTCTTCTCATCAGGAACGTCTTTCTTAGCATAGCGGGCCAGATTCTAGAACTCAGAATTGTACTGATAGACAGTCATACTTCCTTGCTTCAGGTGCCTGAACTTCTCACACATACCCTCGACAAAACTCTTCGGGATATGATGAGCTCTGAAGTCACGGCAGAAATTGTCCCAGCTGACTGCACGACCACCTCTGGAATCCTTATAATGCTGCCACCAATCTGCTGTCTGACCCTTGAGCTGGAAGGTCGTAAACTTGACATAGTCCTCAGGCCTGACATTGCTGCACTCGAAATGCTTGTTCATGTCACGGAGCCAATCGTTCGCATCAAGAGGTTGTTCACAACAGGTGAAGGACTTGGGTTGATTTGCGAGGAATTGGTTCAGAGTTGCGAGTGCGGCTGATTATTGAAATTCCCTTGATGGCCTTGATGTCTCTGATTCTGAAAGCCTTGCAACAAACTGAGCAACATTTGGGTATTGGCATTGGTTGCGGCCATCACCGCCTGCCAAGCCTCTGGAGGTGGAGGTGGAGGTGGGGGTGGTGGAGGATCAGACTGCTCCCCCTCACAACCTGGGTTCCCACGAGTTGCTGGAGCCATCCTGGAGATGGACATGAAGATTAGAACACCATTGACAAAGATGATTGAAATAAGCTGAATCAAATCGCTTGCAAATTGCAACGGGGATATTATCAATTGCATTCAAACTGAAAATTAGTAAGAACGCCTTCTGCAGGTTCGTGAGAACATCCTTTGATCGTGAAGCCACTTGCATAAAACAACAAGGTATTGAGCTAAGAGTTTCTCGGAACAAATGTATAAACCTTCATACATCTCTCGGAAGATGATCCTAGGTAACTACTAGAATTCCCACTTAAGAACTTCCAAAATCTTTGGTTGTGCAATCGGGTCCACGGATACACGGAGTTTAATCCATCACTCAACTCCTAGCAGTATCACTACTCTCCAATGTATCTCATCCGTCAACACACAACCAGAGGCCTCGGAAATTCATCTACCCCAGACCCTCATAATCACAACGATACTAAAGATGGCAGTACATGTGATCCCGCTCCCCAGTACTGGGTGCTGCCACACTCTTTGCACGACAAATAGTATTGAAGCAATTTCAAACATCCGCGTCCTGAGGTACAAGAAAACTGAACGATAACGATGTGTCATGAATCCTTGGAGCTCTACTCCTCGGAAACAGGAGGCACCATGTACAGAATTTCGTCACATCGGTATCATAGAGGCTCCAAAATACCCACGTGATCCTCAAAACATTTTTGAGCGAGAAGAGGGTAGAATTAAAATTCCTAAGTCGTAATTCCTCACCAGAGCATAGAAGAGGAGTAAAAAGAATCCTACTCTCCGATATAACTAGACTCAAAATAGTTTTTCACTAGACTCGACTCGGCCAAGTTCGATCAAGCAAGGGGCTCCTATGGTCGGTATGGCTCTGATTACCAACTTGTAACGCCGAAGATGCGGTCCTATCCCTATTAAGGCGCGAGGGCCTCGAAGGGGATAGAAGCGCATCTAGTCGTTTCGCAAGTATAGAAAATCATTGCAATACATGTAAAGAGGAGATGAGTATATGAGTTGGCTTACACTCGCCACAAGCTAAGTTACAATTCCACACATCATCCATACAATCATCCATAAAATACAGGGTCCTACTACGGACGAAATCAAACGACAAAAGCAATGAAGTGTATCTCGCTAAGCCCAGGAATACGACCAAGTAGCTCCCTACTCATCCGGGTACGTCACGTACATACGCCCACGCTCCTCGTCGAACTCCCACTGGAGCTGAGAAGCGTCAACCTGCTCGAACTTGTCACTACCTGTACCTGTATTGTTGTAGTAATCTGTGAGCCACGGGGACTCAGCAATCTCATTAACCCGGGTACCGAGACTATGTAAGCCAATGGGTGAGGTATGGTTAAGTGGTGAGGCTACATCAAGCACTAAGCATATATTTGAGTGGCTACGCATATATTTGAAGAGGGTATGGACAACAAGAATAAGTATGGTGGTCTACGCATAACGGACGTGAACTAGAATGATCACTAAGTGATCCTAAACACCTACTTACGTCAGACATAACCCCACCATGTTCTCTCTCGGTTCAAACTCACGAGCAGAGACAGTCACGGTTACGCACACGATTGGTTTATTTTGTTTGAGTTTACTTCAAGTTCACTATAACCTGGTCTTAAACAAATTTCCAAGTTGCCATATAACCGCGGGCACGGCTTCTCGAAAAGATTTAACCCTACAGGGGTGCTCCAACTCATCCATCACAAACTAACCACACGCTGCATGGATAACCTCAACCATGAGATAGCCCATAGTATCCTCGGGAATCCGGTGGAAAACCTCAACATCGAGATTGCCCGAAGTATCCTTGGAATCCCGTGCACAAGACATTCGAGAAAGGTAAAACAAGTCCAGCAAGACCGCCCGACGTGTCGACGAACCTGATAGGAGCCGCGTATCTCGTTCTCAGGACACGACCGGATGAGCACAGCGTACAGTGGCCCGATAGAAATCTCCCGAGTTGCCCCGGGTTGGCCCCGCACACGGCTCTAGTTTGGACAAACACTCATGAGGAGCACTGGCCTGGGGGTTGACTAATTATCCACAGGGTAGCTAAGCCCTATGCATTTTAATTAGCTTGTTTAGCAAATGTAGTACCAATGTTGGGTCTTGCCAGACAAGTTTTATCCCAAAACGAATAGTCAAGGGGGTCCCCATAACAACCTCGAGCATGTTAGGAGCGCTCAATATGGAACATAACACCGGTACTCGGAACTAGGGCGGCAAAAGTGGAACAAATCACCTGGCAAAAGGCCAAGCCTTCCACCGTCACCAAATATATATGTGCATTAAATTAAATAACAATAAATAAGGTGATAACCCAAGATATCCATGTTGCCACATGGAAACAACCTGCACCTGCAACTAGCAGCGCTATAAGAAGGGGTTGAGCAAGCGGTAACTTAGCCAATCAATGTTTTGCTAGGTAGTGGAGGGGTTAGAGGCTTTCATGGCAAATTGGGAGGCTTGACATTTAAGTGGTAGGTAACGTGACATAACGGCAAAAGCGAGACATCTAGCAATAGCAAAAATAGTATTGGGATCCGGGTAACGATCATCTTGCCTGTAGGGTCTTCAGGGGGATAGAACTCTTGCTCTTCAGACACGTTCTCGACTGGTTCCTCGTACTCGTTCTCGACACCCGATGCTACCCAAAAGAAATAGCAGCAATAAAAACACAAGCAAGGAATGATGCTCAATCAAGGATGATGCATGTCCAATTTGATGCATTTAACATGGCAACCTACTCTAGTCACATTAAAATGAAGTAAACATATGCAACTTTTAGTGGATTTAGTATTGTGGACAGAACAGCAAGATTAGTTGTTTGGATATGAATGAACATGGCAAAAATGACTGCTTCATGAGAAAACGATGCAAATGCATATGAAGAACGTAGCAAACGGAGTAACGAAACTCTCAGAACTCTCACGACAAGGTTCTAGCGGTAATGAAGACAAAAACAAAGAAGGGGAAGGACATGGGCAATTCTGATGAGGACATCCCTACTAATGTTACACCCACATCCCCACCATCTACACATATTGGACCAGTTACTAGAGCCCGCGCACGCCAACTAAATTATCAGGCACTTTCGTTTCTTGGAAATCCTTATAATGTTCATGAACATATGATGCTGCCTAAATTAGATACTTTTGTTTTACTTATGAATGAAGGACCTAGCATGGGCAAGAAGGATGGCCATTGGAGCGGGATCAAGCATGGAGAAGAAGGTGCGCGTGCGGGAAGGAACAATGGACTTTCCAGTGGTGATTTTCGCACTTTGAAGCCACCATAAGGAGTGCTTGGAGGCTTGGACGAAATATACATCATTCCACTTCATAAATTTCGTCCATAGGCTATTATAGGTGCTGTGTCACCTTATTTTTGGGCTAGGCCCATGTAATTTCGAAATACCATATTATAGGCTGTTTTTAGAGTCCGTATGTGTGGGGAAACTGAGTTAGGGCTGGTTTTGGACCCCTCCTCCAAGGGGCCACGAAATCCTCCTCTATTCCCCCATATATACAGCCCTTAGGGCATCGTTTTAGACTTGGGTTTTGTTTAGATTGAAAGTTCGCCATAGCTGCAACTTCGCGTTCTTCGTTTGTGTTCCACGACCAGACAAAGGCGTCACAGAACCCCACTTTCATCAATAAAGCTTACCTCTTATATTCGCAATATCCAGATTGCAATCTTAGTTTCTTGCTTGTTCTTCGTTTGCGTGCAGTAAACAGACCGTCGTGGTCAGGTTGATCGTGCTCCGGCATGGTCAATAACCTCTCGGAGTTGGTTTAGCGATTGCTAAGGCGCGATGTCCTCGCATGTTCGTAGTCGGATCGTCAAAGTCGACTCTACCATAAGCGATAGCCACATCTCATCGAAAGACAGGGACAACTTCACCTCTATCAAGTGGTATCAGATTTCCAGGTTGCTCAGTGAGATTTTACCAGTTTTTCATAGTTTAGATCGCATCTGTTCTTCATACCTATAGTCCACGAAAAAGCCACGAAAAAAATTAGGGTTAGATCATCCTAGCCGAACCAATCTGAGCCTTTTGCAATTTTCTGTTAGGTGATTTGCTTTGTTGAATTTGCGGTTACATCGTCGTGTCGAGTTGCTGGTCTTAGCGTCTGGTCTTTTAGAGTTTCGAGTTCTGTTCACAGATTGTCACGCCACCGCCGCACCATCTTCATCGCATCTGCCATATACCACCTCCGCACCATCTTCATCGCATCTGGCATATACCACCGGCGCACCATCTTCATCGCATCTGCCATATACCACCACCGCATCATCTTTATCGCCGCTGCCATATATCACACCCACCATCATCACCTCCACTGCCATATATCACCACCCCATATCCGCCTCCAATTCGATTTCCTTTGTTATTAGGTTTAGTTTCGAGATCCTCTTGTTTTCGGTTTCGTGTTTCCTTGCCTGAGTAGGTCTCGGAAAAAAAATCGGCCAAAATTTTCAGAGCACTTTTTAGGAAAAAATTCGGCGGGTGAAAATATTTTTCCCTATCCTATTTTTAGGCTTTCCGGAGCGTTTTAATAAACTCACCATCATAGTCATTTTTGTCGCATTTTTTGGTCGTCGCAGCCCCGAATCGCTCCTGAAAACAAAATTAGTCAAAAAAATTGTGCCTATCCTGTTTATACGACTTGGGAAGAGTTTTGAGGCACTCGCAATTATAGTGATTTTCTGAGCAAAAAAAAAGAGCGCAAAAATAAAAGAGGCGCCAAAAAAACAAAGAAAAACAAAATTCAGAGTGTGCTCTTCCCTTGATTACGTGTAACGTCATGATTTTGTTGGTGTTTTAGGCTTGCGTCTCTAGCACGGTCTAGCCTAGGACCAGCACAGTACCGTTGTTGAGCGTTTATTCAACTTTGCATCTCTGAATTGATTATTGCTGACCCCTTTTGCTACCATATTATAAGCCTTCCCAGCTCCACATACATCTACGTCGTGCGTTTGACTCTTCCTGGTAATCGCTCTATCCAAGCTTTGAGAGTTTTGACTACAACGGTTGCCGATCACCACCTGCTGCTTGGTAAGAACTGGTAAGAATTTGATATTTGCTTGACGGATTTGTGACACACCACCACCACCACTCCCTAGTAGTCTGTAGGTTCATATTCTTATGTGTTCCTATTGCCGCTAACCATGATAGGATCACAAGCCGACGAGATCAACTGGGACGGCATGACGAACAAGGAGCTCCATGATAAATTTCAGCAAATGATGGCTGACCAGGTACAAGATGTCGTGACAAGCCTTGGAGAGGCAATGGAGAAGCTTGATGGTTTGGAGAAGACGTTCGAGACGAAATTGGACACTAAGTTCAATGAGGTGATTGCACATCTACGACCAGCTGCACCGGTCATACCTCATCAACAACAACAACAACAACAACATCGGCCGAATTTCGCGGGGCGCGCACGACGTGTGCCCCTCGAGTAAGGCCAACATTCTGGTGCCATTCCTAGTGCTGTGGCTTCTGTGGCTGCTGCTACTACTACTGTTGATCAGAACGCTGATTATGATGGTGATTACGATGATGAGGGAGAGGTTGCGCCAAATCAGCCCCAGGGCCAACCACCACCACACACACCAGGTCGTCCACGTGGCTACGATCGAAACGGTATGGTTGCACCACCACCTCAGGTACGGGATCATGATCATCTCCCTAAGATAAAATTGAATATTCCGACATTTGAGGGTAGATATGTTCCTGATATATATCTTACTTGGGAGTTGGAAACAGAACAACGTTTTACATGCTTACAATTTCCTGAGGATAGAGATGTTGCTGCTGTTGTTTGTGCTTTCACTAGTTTTGCTTGTGTTTGGTGGTCTGAACATTGTAGAATACATCATGATAATATACCTACTACTTGGGCTGCTTTGAAAACTGCTATGCGTAATCGTTGGGTTCCACCATATTATCAACGTGAATTGCTTCAAAATTTGCAGCGTTTAAGACAAGGAAAAAATTCGGTAGAGGAATATTATCAGGAATTACAAACTGGCATGATTAGATGTGGTATTGTTGAGGAGAATGAAGCTATGCTTGCACGTTTTATGGGTGGATTAAATAGAGATATTCAAACTATATTAGAGTATAAGGGGTATAACACTATCACTCGTTTATTCCATCTTGCTTGCAAAGTTGAACGTGAAGTGCAGGATCGACAAGCAATGACGAGAACTAATTTTTCTGCAGGTCGAGCTTCATCATGGACACCACGTACATCCTCTACTTCCACACGTCCTACTACAGCACGACTTACTTCAGCCACCAACTCCAATAGAGATACAAGGAAACAGGCACCGCCACCAGCCACCAGCAAGGGCACACCTTCGGGGCTTGCACACAGCTCTTCTTCATCCATGGCATCTACAGGGCAAACGCATGAGGTTATTTGTCGTTGTTGCAAGGGTGGAGGTCACTATGTGAGAGAATGCCCTTCCAAGCGTGTGATGATTGTTACTGAGGATGGTGGATATGCATCCGCTAGTGATTATGATGAGGAGACTTTGGTTCTTATTGCAAGTGAAGAACATGGTGCCGAGGATACTGAAGAAGAGACAGACTACATGGCTGCTGACTATGCGGAGAGGTATGAAAGTTTAGTTGCTCAACGTGTTCTGAGTGTGCAGGTTACACAGGCTGAGCAAAATCAGAGGCACAACTTGTTCCATACAAAGGGAGTTGTGAAGGAGTGTTTTGTTAGCGTTATCATCGATGGAGGGAATTGCAACAACTTGGCTAGCATGGAGATGGTGGAGAAGCTGTCTCTAACCACCAGACCACATCCTCATCCTTATTACATCCAATGGTTCAACAACAGTGGCAAGGTTAAGGTAACACGTACTGTTCGTGTGCACTTTAGCATTGCTACATATTCTGATTATGTTGATTGTGATGTGGTACCCATGCAAGCATGCTCCGTTTTACTTGGTAGACCATGGCCATTTGATAAAAATTCTATACACCATGGTAGGACAAATCAGTATACTCTTGTTCATAAGGATAAAAATATAACTTTGCTTCCTATGTCTCCCGAACTTATTATGAAAGGTGACATTGCTAGAGCTAGTAAAGCAAAACAAAAGCAAAGTGAGAGTGAAAATCAGATTGTGGCAAAGGAATTTGAGCAACATAATAAGCCTAATAAACAATCATCTAGTGTTATATTCTGAAATAAAACTGAAGAGTGGTTGTTTACTTGCCACTAAATCTGATATTACTGATTTGGATGTCAATACATCTGTTTGCTATGCTTTTGTATGCAAAGAGGTATTATTTTCATTCGAGGACATGCCTCCCTCTTTGCCTCCTGCTATCACTAACATTTTGTAGGAGTTCGCTGACGTCTTTCCACAAGACGTGCCATCGGGATTACCACCTATTCGAGGGATTGAGCATCAGATTGACTTAATTCCCAGTGCATCGCCACCCAACCGTGCACCATACCGTACCAATCCAGAGGAGACGAAGGAGATTATGCATAGTGTACTGGAGCTATTCGAAAAAGGTTATATACGCGAATCCCGTAGTCCTTGTGTTGTTCCTATTATTCTAGTGCCTAAAAAGGATGGTACATCCCGTATGTGTGTTGATTGTAGAGGCATTAATAATATTACTATTCGTTATCGTCATCCTATTCCTAGGCTAGATGATATGTTTGATGAATTAAGTGGCTCTACAATTTTCACCAAAGTTGATTTGCGTAGTGGATACCATCAAATTCGTATGAAATTGGGAGATGAATGGAAAACAACATTTAAAACTAAGTTTGGATTATATGAGTGGTTAGTCATGCCTTTTGGGTTAACTAATGCACCTAGCACTTTCACGAGATTAATGAACAAGGTTTTACATGCTTTCACTAGACGATTTGTGGTAGACTATTTTGATGATATACTGATTTATAGTAGATCTTTGGAGGAACATTTCGAACATTTACGTGTTGTTTTTATTGCTCTACGTGATGCACGTTTGTTTGGTAACCTTGGGAAGTGCACCTTTTGCACCGACGGAGTATCTTTTCTTGGCTATGTTGTTACTCTTCAGGGAATTGAAGTTGATAAAGCCAAGATTGAAGCTATTGAGAGTTGGCCGCAACCCAAAACGGTCACACAAGTGAGTTTTCTTAGACTCACTGGTTTCTATAGGCATTTTGTGAGAGATTTCAGCACTATCGTTGCACCTCTAAATGAGATTAAAAAAGGATGTGCCTTTTGTTTGGGGTACCACACAGGAAGAAGCCTTCACGGTATTGAAAGATAAGTTAACACATGCTCCATTACTCCAACTTCCTGATTTTAATAAGACTTTTGAGCTTGAATGTGATGCTAGTGGAATTGGATTAGGAGGTTTGTTATTACAAGATGGTAAACCTGTTGCATACTTTTCTGAAAAATTGAGTGGGCCTAGTCTGAATTATTCTACTTATGATAAGGAATTATATGCTCTTGTTCGGACTTTGGAAACATGGCAACATTATTTATGGTCCAAAGAATTTGTTATACATTCTGATCATGAATCTTTGAAACATATTAAAAGTCAAGCAAAACTAAACCGTAGACATGCTAAATGGGCTGAATTCATTGAGACTTTCCTTATGTCATTAAACACAAGAAGGGTAAAGAAAATGTTATTGCTGATGCATTGTCTCGTCGTTATACTATGCTTTCACAACTTAACTTTCAAATATTTGGTTTGGAGACCGTCAAAGATCAATATATGCATGATGCTGAATTTAAAGATGAGTTGGAGAATTGTAAAGAAGGGAGAACATGGAACAAGTTCGTCATTAATGATGGATTTGTGTTCCGTGCTAACAAGCTATGCATTCCAGCTAGCTCCGTTTGTCTTTTGGTGTTACAGGAGGCGCATGGAGGAGGATTAATGGGACACTTTGGCGTGAAGAAGACGGAGGATGTACTTGCTACACATTTCTTTTGGCCAAAGATGAGACGGGATGTTGAGCGTTTTGTTGCTCGCTGCACTACATGTCAAAAAGCTAAGTCACGACTCAATCCTCATGGTTTATAAATGCCTTTGCCTGTACGTAGTGTTCCTTGGGAGGATATATCTATGGACTTTGTTTTAGGTTTACCTCGAACAAAGAAGGGGAGGGATAGCATATTTGTTGTCGTGGATAGATTTTCGAAAATGGCACACTTTATAACATGTCGTAAAAGTGATGATGCTGCTAATGTTGCCGATTTGTTCTTTCGTGAAATTATTCGCTTGCATGGTGTGCCAAATAAAATTGTTTCAGATCATGATGCTAAATTTCTTAGCCACTTTTGGAGATGTTTATGGGCTAAGTTGGGGACTAAACTGCTTTTCAGTACTACATGTCACCCCCAAACTGATGGACAAACTGAAGGAGTGAATAGATCATTGTCTACTATGCTTAGGTCTGTTTTGAAGAACAACCTAAAAATGTGGGAAGAATGCTTGCCTCATTTTGAATTTGCTTATAATCGTTCGCTGCATTCTAGTACTAAGATGTGCCCTTTTGAAGTAGTGTATGGTTTCTTACCTCGTGCACCTATTGATTTGTTGCCTCTTCCATCTTTGGAGAAGGTCAATTTTGATGTTAAAGAACGTGCTGAATTGATATTAAAGATGAATGAGTTAACTACGGAGAACATTGAGCGTATGAATGCTAAATATAAACTTGCTGGAGATGAGGGTAGAAAACATGTTGTCTTTGCACCTGGAGATCTTGTTTGGTTACATTTGCGTAAGGATAGGTTTCCTGAATTGCGCAAGTCAAAGCTAATGCCACGTGCTGATGGTCCTCTTAAGGTGTTAGAGAAAATAAATGATAATGCATATAAACTTGAGCTGCCAGCAGATTTTGGGGTTAGTCCCACTTTTAACGTTGCAGATATGAAGCCTTATTTGGGTGAGGATGATGAGCTTCCGTCGAGGACGACTTCAGTTCAAGAATGGGAGGATGATGAGGACATCCCTACTAATGTTACACCCACATCCCCACCAGCTACACATATTGGACCAGTTACTAGAGCCCGCGCATGCCAACTAAATTATCAGGTACTTTCGTTTCTTGGAAATCCTTCTAATGTTCATGAACATATGGTGCTGCCTAAATTAGATACTTTTGTTTTACTTAGGAATGAAGGACCTAGCATGGACAAGAAGGATGGCCATTGGAGCGGGATCAAGCATGGAGAAGAAGGTGCGTGCGCGGGAAGGAGCAATGTAGTTTCGAGTGGTGATTTTCGCACTTTGATGCCACCATAAGGAGAGTGTGAAGGCTTGGACGAAATATACAAGATTCCACTTCATATATTTTGTCCATAGGCTAATATAGGTGTTGCGTCACCTTATTTTTGGGCCAGGCCCATGTAATTTCGAAATACCACTTATTAGGCAGTTTTTAGAGTCTGTATGTGTGGGGAAACCGAGTTAGGGTTGGTTTCGGACCCCTCCTCCAAGGGGTCACGAAATTCCCCCTCTATTCCCCCATATATACAGCCCTTAGGGTGCCGTTTAGACTTGGGTTTTATTTAGATTGAAAGTTAGCCATAGCTGCAACTTCGCGTTCTTCGTTTGTGTTCCACGACCAGACAAAGGCGTCACAGAACCCCACTTTCATCAATACAGCTTTCCTCTTATATTCGCAATATCCAGATTGCAATCTTAGTTTCATGCTTGTTCTTCGGTTGCGTGCAGGAAACAGACCCTCGTGGTCAGGTTGATCATGCTCCGGCGTGGTCAATAACCTCTCGGAGTTGGTTTAGCGATTGCTAAGGCGCGACGTCCTCGCACGTTCTTAGTCGGATCGTCAAAGTCTACTCCACCGAAAACGATAGCCACCATCTCACCGAAAGACACGGACAAGTTCGCCTCTATCATTATTTGGGTGAGGATGAAGAGCTTCCGTCGAGGATGACTTCAGTTCAAGAAGGGGAGGATGATGAGGACATCCCTACTAATGTTACACCGACATCCCCACTAGCTACACGTATTGGACCAGTTACTAGAGCCCGCGCACGCCAACTAAATTACCAGGTACTTTCGTTTCTTGGAAATCCTTATAATGTTCATGAACATATGATGCTGCCTAAATTAGATACTTTTGTTTTACTTATGAATGAAGGACCTAGCATGGACAAGAAGGATGGCCATTGGAGCAGGATCAAGCATGGAGAAGAAGGTGCGCGCGCGGGAAGGAACAATGGAGTTTCGAGTGGTGATTTTCGCACTTTGATGCCACCATAAGGAGAGTGTGAAGGCTTGGACGAAATATACAAGATTCCACTTCATATATTTTGTCCATAGGCTAATATAGGTGCTGCGTCACCTTATTTTTGGGCCGGGCCCATGTAATTTCGAAATACCACTTATTAGGCAGTTTTTAGAGTCTGTATGTGTGGGGAAACCGAGTTAGGGTTGGTTTCGGACCCCTCCTCCAAGGGGTCACGAAATTCCCCCTCTATTCCCCCATATATACAGCCCTTAGGGCGCCGTTTAGACTTGGGTTTTGTTTAGATTGAAAGTTAGCCATAGCTGCAACTTCGTGTTCTTCGTTGGTGTTCCACGACCAGACAAAGGCGTCACAGAACCCCACTTTCATCAATAAAGCTTTCCTCTTGTATTCGCAATATCCAGATTGCAATCTTAGTTTCATGCTTGTTCTTCGTTTGCGTGCAGGAAACAGACCCTCGTGGTCAGGTTGATCATGCTCCGGCGTGGTCAATAACCTCTCGGAGTTGGTTTAGCGATTGCTAAGGCACGACATCCTCGCACATTCTTAGTCTGGTCGTCAAAGTCTACTCCACCGAAAATGATAGCCACCATCTCTTCAAAAGACAGGGACAACTTCGCCTCTATCATTATTTGGGTGAGGATGATGAGCTTCCGTCGAGGATGACTTCAGTTCAAGAAGGGGAGGATGATGAGGACATCCCTACTAATGTTACACCGACATCCCCACTAGCTACACATATTGGACCAGTTACTAGAGCCCGTGCACGCCAACTAAATTACCAGGTACTTTTGTTTCTTGGAAATCCTTATAATGTTCATGAACATATGATGCTGCCTAAATTAGATACTTTTGTTTTACTTATGAATGAAGGACCTAGCATGGACAAGAAGGATGGCCATTGGAGCGGGATCAAGCATGGAGAAGAAGGTACGCGCGTGGGAAGGAACAATGGACTTTCCAGTGGTGATTTTCACACTTTGAAGCCACCATAAGGAGTGCTTGGAGGCTTGGACGAAATATACATCATGCCACTTCATAAATTTCGTCCATAGGATATTATCGGTGCTGCATCACCCTATTTTTGGGCCAGGCCCATGTAATTTTGAAATACCATATTATAGGCTGTTTTTAGAGTCCGTATGTGTGGGGAAACTGAGTTAGGGCTGCTTTCGGACCCCTCCTCCAAGGGGCCGCGAAATCCCCCTCTATTCCCCCATATATACAGCCCTTAGGGCATCGTTTTAGACTTGGGTTTTGTTAAGATTAAAAGTTCGCCATAGCTGCAACTTCGCATTCTTCTTTTGTGTTCCACGACCAGACAAAGGCGTCGCAGAACCCCACTTTCATCAATAAAGCTTACCTCTTATATTCGCAATATCTATATTGCAATCTTAGTTTCTTGCTTGTTCTTCGTTTGCGTGCAGGAAACAGACCCTCGTGGTCAGGTTGATCGTGCTCCAGCGTGGTCAATAACCTCTCAGAGTTGGTTTAGCGATTGCTAAGTCGCGACGTCCTCGCACGTTCGTAGTCAGATCGTCAAAGTCGACTCTACCATAAGCGATAGCCACATCTCATCGAAAGACAGGGACAACTTCGCCTCTATCAAATTCCTTGGTATCCCAAGGGTGCCACTGGATTGGAAATGAAAATATAGTAGGAATAGACCTAAAGATCAAGCCAAACAAGTGGGTATAACCCTTACAAGGCACAAAACAAGAACACAAGCAATCTGTCCACAACATCAACATGACATATTGTATCCCACAACATCAACAGCTACATCACACTAAAATGCACAACAAGGGCATGGGGATGTAGGCAACATGATGCACAACAATTCATATAACAGCAGCAACATGAATGGAAGCATGGATCAATAGCAAATGAGCTCACAACATGGCATGTTGAACAGCAGTTAAAGACTTAGTGAAAATTATCAGCTTTCACAATCTGATTTAACAGGATGGCATTTTGACAGCAACAAATACACATGCTACAGGGACTTTCATGGCATGAAATTTAACAGGATTATAGAGGACAACATGCACTTCAATTTACTCCATTACATCAACATCAAAAGGTGCACAGATCACTGGCTATCATCCTCCCAACATGGCATATTGAACTTAACAGCCTCCCAGACTTAGAAAAATTTACAAGTGGCAAGCAGGGCATTTTCATCAGGATGACATGTTTGACAACAAGTTTAACCAAGATGCAATACCTCTACTTGCAAGCAATTGGTATAGCTAACAGAGGACAACATGCTCAACAAATGACTCCATTTGGCCAACCCCAAAGGAGCTACAGATTCATGGCAATCATCCTGACAACCTAGCAACAAAATAACCAGATTCTACACTTAGAAATATTTGAGCATGTGAAAACAGCATTATTTTGTAGCATGTTGACAACAAGAATTCCACACCTAAACAAGGTTTAACATGGCATGCAACTATACCAGGGGCTAGTACACATATCACAGAGCGAGTTTCATTTTGACAGGTTTAACAAAGGATGCAAGAATTAATTCATGCAAAAATAACAAGATGACATAATATCACAAAATAGCATTCTCACAAACTTGCTCAAATGATCAAAACAACTCCACAGATGGATTAGTTGGATTTTTCTACCCCAAATTCATATATCACATGCCTATGTTATTGTAGAGAAATACAAATCCCATTCGAAATACTCAAGAACTTGTTATAACATTGTATATGCCAAAATAGCCATATACCTTATCTGGACACTATCCTAAAGGGAATGGCCAGAAATGGAAACTTACCCTAAAAGGAAATAACTCAGAAACAGAGAAATAAAAACAATAAAACAAAATTAAAAAAAGGGGGCAACTGGCATACTCACCAGGGTCCCAAGAGGATGACATGTGGGCCCTTGGACCCACTGTCAGTCTCACAAGGAAATAAGAATAAAAAGGGGGGGTATAATGTGTGCCCCGAGGGAATCGAACCTGGGTCGCTCGAGGTGGAGACAGAGGGCGCTACCATTGGGCTACAGGCTCGCATGCTCACTGAAAGGGGGGTCTCTACTCTTTCGAACAGACCCTGGGGCTGGATCTCCTCCTTCCACATGATAGGGTGAACGACGGGGTCGGCGGCGAGCAGGGTAGCGACAATGGCGGCTGTGAACTACCAGCGGGGAATGCGGACTTGACGAGGAATCCATTCCCGTTCCTACGAAGAGCTACGGCGCGCGGCTGCGGGGGCTCGAGCTCGATCTTGTGCTCGGCTTGGGCATGGAGACGGAGGCTAGCAGCGGAGGCTACTATGGCAACGGCAGGCTGCGGCGAGCGTGAGGGGAGGCAAGGCGACTACGCAACGAGCAGGCACGGGCACACGCTAGGCTACCCGAAGCGGAGAAAAAACTGCTCGCCTCTGAAGTTTTTCTTCAGAGAAACACGCAGAGCGCGACGAGCGCGGCGATGGCCTGAGCATGGCGTGGCCTACGAGTGACGAGCGACGCAAAGAAGGCATGGAGGAGGAGAGGGATATACCTCCACTACCTTGGACAAAAAGAGGATGTCGGAGAAGCAGCGTGAGGCCGACGGAGAGGCTACGAACTCCGGCGATGCTCTGATCCGACGCTGCAGGAGAAGAAGAGGACGAAGGGGACATCACGACCGGGGCCTTGGTGATCACCTGGACGTCGAGGAAGAAGAGGGCACGCCGGGAAATGCTTCCCGTGGCACCAGAGCGATGGAGGCGAGGTGAGGAAGTCACCCCGAGCACGAGCGCGAGCTCGATCGGAGCATGGCGGATAGGGTGACGGCGATGCTTGGGGGGAAACTTACCTGCGGTGGCGAAATGGGGCGAGGGTTTCTAGGGCTAGGTCTGGGACAAGTTTTATAGGGGGGCTAGGGCTTTCTCTGGCCGTCAAATCGACCAAACGGCCGACGTGGCTCTCTGGATGGGCGCCGTACAGGAGGAAGATGAAGCGCGCGGTGCTGGCTGGGCTGCGCGAGCTCTGGGCCTACGGGAGGCTGCAAGGCCAGTGGGCCGGGGCTAGCGACAAGGCCCACTGCCACCACTCTCTATATCTCCTGTGTTTTCCCATTTTAATAAACAACAAAACAAAAGAAAAAGCCAGGGAAGTTTAGGAAGGGATTAGAGTGAAAACAAAATAGTTTTGGAGAGCTGGGGAAATCTACAATTTTATAAAATTGGTTTAGGGTTTTTTAGAGAAAATAAATAAAACACCTATTTTATTACTATGATGCTGTTTTTGCAAAATAGAAAAATATTGGAGAGCATAACATGGTTAAGTATAATTTTTAAAATGACATACAGAATATTAGGGAACTCCCCAACATTTTATGCAATGGGCTAGGTCAAGCAAATCACCACCTCCACAAAAACTTGAATTAAGAAAGGGATGGTGACATAGTGGAGAGGAAGTGGTAGGGAAGTTTTTACACAAGGAATATCACTTGGATTGCAACACAACATCACAACACACACTCACACCACATAGCATATGATGCAAAAGAATGATTATGGAATGATGACATGATGCCATGATGCAAAAAAAAAAGACATGAAGCAATCTTTATTATACCAAACCACATGAGGGCAAATCATGAAAGGTCACACATGGAATATTTTACAAGAATGGCAAGGATTGCACTTGGGCTGTTACAATAGGAGAAGGAATGGGCTGAAGGGATAAGGCAGGGGGCCCTGTGGGCCCCACAAGCCATCATGTGTCGGCCTAGGGTGGCGCGCCCTGTTGGCTTGTGCCACACAGGTGCACCCCCTGCTGCAATTTTAATGCCAAAAATTCTTAAATATTCCAGAAACAATCATGTTAAAATTTTGTGGCAATATGAGACTTTTTATTTTTGGGCATTTTCTATGCACGAGAAAAACAGGAAAACGGAAAATCATGCTAATTTATTTTATATAAAATGAAAATAACAGAGGATAAAATTTTGATACAGAGAGTTGTGAATACTAAATTCATCAATCACATGCCTTCCGAAAAGGATCTATTAATAAGTTTGATCATGTCTTGTTAACAACCGTTTTCGGTTAACATGCAACCGAAGATTTTTTTTATATCACTAGGTTACCTCAATGGGGATTTGCATCTCCCCAACAATAAGATTATAATATTTCTTCTTGACAGTAGGTAGAGGAATTGCAAAACTTCCAACGATAACGGTAGGGGTAGGCTCAATGACGTTAATATTATTAACCAAAGTTAGCTCCTTCGGGAAAAGCACGGTATGTTGCTTGCCATTGACATGAAAGGTAACCTTGCTTTTATTGCAATCAATAACAGCCCCTACAGTATTTAGAAAGGGTCTACAAAGGATGATCGACATATTGTCGACCTCGGGCATATCAAGAATAACAAAATTTGTCAAGATAGTAACATTTGGAACCACAACAGGAACGTCCTCGCAAATGCCAATAGGTAGAGCAGTGGATTTATCAGCCATTTGCGAAGGTATATCAGTAGGTGTAAGCTTACTCAAATCAAGTCTTTTATAAAGGGAGAAAGGCATAACACTAACACCGGCCCCTAAATCACATAGAGTAGTTTTGACATAATTTCTTTTAATAGAGCAAGGTATTGTGGTTACGCCAGGATCTCCTAGCTTCTTAGGTATTCCTCCATCAAAATAATAATTGGCATGCATAGTAGCAATTTCAGTTTCAGGTATTTTTCTTTTGTTGGTAATAATATCTTTCATATACTTAGCATACGGAGGCATTTTCAGTATATCAGTCAAACGAGTACGCAAAGGACAGGTCTAATCATTTCAGCAAAGCGCTCAAAATCTTCATCGTCCCTACTCTTAGAAGACTTATGAGGGAATGACATGGGTTTTTGAACCCATGGCTTTCTTTCCTTTCCATGTTTTTGATAGAGGCAAATTTGTACCTATCTCTCGATGAGATGTGGCTATAATTTATGGTAGAGTCTACTTTGACGATCCGACTACGAACGTGTGAAGGATGTCGCACCTTATCAATCACTAAACCAACTCCGAGAGGTTATTGACCACGCCGGAGCATGATCAACCTGACCACGAGGGTCTATTTCTTGCACACAAACGAAGAACAAGCAAGAAACTAAGATTGCAATCTGGATATTGCGAATATAAGAGGAAAGATTTATTGATGAAAGTGGGGTTCTGTGACACCTTTGTCTGGTCATGGAACACAAACGATGAACGCGAAGTTGCAGCTATGGCGAACTTTTAATCTAAACAAAACCCAACTCTAAAACGATGCCCTAAGGGCTGTATATATGGGGGAATAGAGGGGAATTTTGTGGCCCCTTGGAGGAGGGGTCCGAAACCAGCCCTAACTCAGTTTCCCCACACATACGGACTCTAAAAACAGCCTATAATATGGTATTTCAAAATTAAATGGGCCTGGCCCAAAAATAAGGTGACGCAACACCTATAATAGCCTACAGACGAAATTTATGAAGTGGCATGATGTATATTTCGTCCAAGCCTCCAAGCACTCTTTATGGTGGCTTCAAAGTGCGAAAATCACCACTGGAAATTCAATTGTTCCTTCCCGCGCGCGCACCTTCTTCTCCATACTTGATACCGCTCCAATGGCCATCCTTCTTGTCCATGCTAGGTCCTTCATTCATAAGTAAAACAAAAGTATCTAATTTAGGCAGCATCATATGTTCATGAACATTAGAAGGATTTCCAAGAAACGAAAGTACTTGATAATTTACTTGACGTGTGCGGGCTCTAGTAACTAGTCCAATATGTGTAGCTGGTGGGGATGTGGGTGTACCATTAATAGGGATGTCCTCATCATCCTCCCCTTCTCGAACTGAAGTCGTCCTCGACGGAAGCTTATCATCCTCACCCAAATAAGGCTTCAAATTCAGTTTATATGTTAAAAGTGGGACTATCCCCAAAATCTGCAGGCATCTCAAGTTTATATGCATTATCCTTTATTTTCTCTAACACCTTAAAAGGACCATCAGCACGTGGCATTAGCTTTGACTTGCGCAATTCAGGAAACCGATCCTTACGCAAATGTAACCAAACAAGATCTCCAAGCGCAAAGACAACATGTTTTCTACCCTTATCTCCAGCAAGTTTATATTTAGCATTCATACGCTCAATGTTCTCCTTAGTTAACTCATGCATCTTTAACATCAATTCAGCACGTTCTTTAGCATCAAAATTAACCTTCTCCGAAGATGGAAGAGGCAACAAATCAATAGGTGCACGAGGTAAGAAACCATACACTACTTCAAAAGGGCACATCTTAGTAGTAGAATGCAGCGAACGATTATAAGCAAATTCAATATGAGGCAAGCATTATTCCCACATTTTCAGGTTATTCTTCAAAACAGCCCTAAGCATAGTAGACAATGATCTATTCACTACTTCAGTTTGTCCATCAGTTTGGGGATGACATGTAGTACTAAAAAGCAGTTTAGTCGCCAACTTAGCCCATAAACATCTCCAAAAGTGGCTAAGAAATTTAGCATCACGATCTAAAATAATTGTATTTGGCACACCATGCAAGCGAATAATTTCACGAAAGAACAAATCAGCAACATTTAGCATCATCACTTTTATGACATGGTATAAAGTGTGCCATTTTCGAAAATCTATCCACGAAAACAAATATACTAACCCTCCCCTTCTTAGTTCGAGGTAAATCTAAAACAAAGTCCATAGATATATCATCCCAAGGAACACTAGGTACAGGCAAAGGCATATATAAACCATGAGGATTGAGTTGTGACTTAGCTTTTTGACATGTAGTGCAGCGAGCAACAAAACGCTCAACATCCCGTCTCATCTTCGACCAAAAGAAATGTGTAGCAAGTACGTCCTCTGTCTTCTTCACGCCAAAATATCCCATTAATCCTCCTCCATGCGCCTCCTGTAACAACAAAAGACGAACGGAGCTAGCTGGAATGCATAGCTTGTTAGCGCGGAACACAAATCCATCATTAATGACAAACTTGTTCCATGTTCTCCCTTCTTTACAATTCTCCAACACTTCGTTAAATTCAGCATCATGCATATATTGATCTTTGATGGTCTCCAAACCAAATATTTTAAAGTCAAGTTGTGAAAGCATAGTATAACGACGAGACAATGCACCAGCAATAACATTTTCTTTACCCTTCTTGTGTTTAATGACATAAGGGAAAGTCTCAATGAATTCAACCCATTTAGCATGTCTACGGTTCAGTTTTGCTTGACTTTTAATATGTTTCAAAGATTCAAGATCAGAATGTATAACAAATTCTTTGGGCCATAAATAATGTTGCCATGTTTCCAAAGTCCGAACAAGAGCATATAATTCCTTATCATAAGTAGAATAATTCAGACTAGGCCCACTCAATTTTTCATAAAAGTACGCAACAGGTAAGTTGTTGCAACTCCCTCCATCGATGATGACGCGAACAGAACGCTCCTTCACAACTCCCTTTGTATGGAACAAGTTGTGCCATGATTATGCTCAGCCTGTGTAACCTGCACACTCAGAACACGTTGAGCAACTAAACTTTCATACCTGTCAGCGTAGTCAGCAGCCATGTAGTGTGTCTCTTGTTCAGTCGCCTCTACACCTTGTTCTTCACTCGCAATAAGAGCTAGGGTCTCCTCGTCATAATCACTAGCGGAGTCATATCCACCATCCTCAGTAACAATCATCAATCACTTGGAAGGGCATTCTCTCGCATAGTGACCTCCACCCTTGCAACAACGACATATAACCTCATGTGTTTGCCCCGTGGATGCAATGGAAGAAGAAGAGCTCTGTGCAGGCCCGGAATGTGTGCTCCTCGCGGAGGGTGGGGCGGGGGCCTGTTTCCATGTATCTCGGTTGGAGTTGGTGGCTGAAGTAGGCGGTGCTGCAGTAGGACGTGTGGAAGTAGATGGGGTACGTGGCGTCCATGATGAAGTGCGACCTGCAGAAAAATTAGTTCTTGCCAATGCATGTCGATCCTGCACTTCACGTTCAGCTTTACAAGCAAGATGGAATAAACGAGCGATAGTATTATACTCCTTATACTCTAATATAGTCTGAATATCTCTATTTAATCCACCCATAAAACGTGCATGCATAGATTCATTCTCCTCAACAATACCACATCTAATCATGCCAGTTTGTAATTCCTGATAATATTCCTCTACAGAATTTTTTCCTTGTCTTAAACACTGCAAATTTTGAAGCAATTCACGTTGATAATATGGTGGAACCCAACGGTTATGCATAGCAGCTTTCAAAGCAGCCCAAGTAGTTGGGATATTAGCATGATGTATTCTACAATGTTCAGACCACCAAACACAAGCGAAACTAGTGAATGAACAAATAGCAGCAACAACACGTCTGTCCTCAGGAAACTGTATGCATGTAAAACGTTGTTCTGTTTCTAACTTCCAAGTAAGATATATATCAGGAACATATCTACCATCAAATGTAGGAATATTCAATTTTAGTTTAGGGAGATGGTCATGATCCCGTACCTCAGGGGGTGGTGTAGGCCTACCGTTGCGATTGTAGCCATGTGGATGACCTGGTGCTTGTGGTGCTGGTTGCCCTTGGGACTGAGTTGGAGCAACCTCTCCCTCATCATCGTAAGCACCGTCATAATCCTCAGCATAATCCTCATTCTGCTCAACGACAGTAGCAGCAATAGAAGCCGCAACAGTAGCAGCAGTAGCAACGGCACCAGAATTTTGGCCTTGGGCGAGAGGCTCATGTCGCGCTCGTCTCTCGAAATGCGTGCCCTGTTGATGTTGTTGTTGGACAGGGACGTTAGCTGCAGCTGGTGGTGGTAGACTGGCAAGCACCTCATTGAACTTGGCGTCGAGCTTGGTGTCGAATGTCTTCTCCCAACCATCTAGCTTCTCCATGGCCTCTCCAAGGCTAGTCACGAAGTCTTGTACCTGGTCAGCCATCATTTGCTGGAATTTGTCATAAAGCTCCTTGTTGGTCATAACCTCCCATTCGACCTCGTCAGCTTGTGATCTTGGCATGGTTAGCAGCAATAGGAACACACAAGAATATGAACCTACAGACTACTAGGAAGTGGTGGTGGTGGTGGTGGTGGTGTGTGAAAAATCCGACAAGCGAATCTCAATTTCTTACCAGTTCTTACCCAGTAGCAGGTGGTGATCGGCAACCGTTGTAGTCAAAACTATCAAAGCTTGGATAGAGCGATTGCCAGGTGGTGTCAAACACACGACGTAGATGTATGTGGAGCTGGGAAGGCTTATAATATGGTAGGAAAAAGGGGTCAGCAATAATCAATTCAGAGATGCAAAGTTGAATAAACGCTCAACGACGGTACTGTGCTAGTCCTAGGCTAGACCGTGCTAGAGACGCGAGCCTAGAACACCAACAAAATCACGACGCTACACGTAATCAAGGGAAGAGCACACTCGGAATTTTTTGTTTTTTGTTTTTTTGGGCGCCTCTTTTTTTGGCGCTCTTTTTTTTTGCTCAGAAAATCACTATAATGGCGAGTGTCTCAAAACTCTTCCTGAGACGTATAAACAGGATAGGTACACAAAAAATAACATGTTTTTTCTTTTTTTTGCCGGGAGCGATTCGGGGCTGCGACGACCAAAAATTGCGACAAAAAGCACTATGATGGCGCGTGTCTCAAAACGCTCCAAAAAGCCTAAAAATATGATAGGGAGAAAAAATTCACCCGCCGAACTTTTGGCCTAAAAAGTGCTCTGAAAACTGTGCCAGACTCTTTTTTTTCAAGACCTACTCGGGCAAGGAAACACGAAACCGAAAACAAAGGGATCTCGAAATCAACCCTAATATGGGATGGACTCGGCTTGGTGGTGGATATATGGTGGTATATATGGATACGAATTGATGGCAGATATTTGGTGGTGGTATATGATGGTGGGTATTGAAGCGGTGATGATGGTGGTGGGTATGGCAGCGGTGCTGATGATGGTGGTGGGTATGGCAGCGGTGCTGATGATGGTGGTGGGTATGGTAGCGGTGCTGATGATGCTGGTAGATATGGCGGCGTGACAACTTATGAACAGAACTCGAAACTCTAAAGGACTAGACGCTAAGACCAGCAACTTGACACGACGATGCAACCAAAAATTCAACAAAGCAAACACCGAACAGAAAATTGCAAAAGCTCAGATTGGTTCAGATATGATGATCTAACCCTAATTTTTTTGGCTTTTTCGTGGACTGTAGGTATGAAAACAGATGCAATCTAAACTATGAATAACTGGTAAAATCTCACCGAGCAACCTGGAAATCTGATACCACTTGATAGAGGCGAAGTTGTCCCCGTCTTTCGATGAGATGTGGCTATCGTTTATGGTAGAGTCGACTTTGATGATCCGACTACGAACGTGTGAAGGACGTCGCGCCTTAGCAATCGCTAAACCAACTCCGAGAGGTTATTGACCACGCCGAAGCACGATCAACCTGACCACGAGGGTCTGTTTCCTGCACGCAAACGAAGAACAAGCAAGAAACTGAAATTGCAATCTGGATATTGCGAATATAAGAGGAAAGCTTTATTGATGAAAGTGGGGGTTTTGTGATGCCTTTGTCTGGTCGTGGAACACAAACGAAGAACGCGAAGTTGCAGCTATGGCAAACTTTTAATCTAAACAAAACCCAACTCTAAAACCACGCCCCAAGGGCTGTATATATGGGGGGATAGAGGGGGATTTCGTGGCCCCTTGGAGGAGGGGTCCGAAACCAGCCCTAACTCAGTTTCCCCACACATACAGACTCTAAAAACAGCCTATAATATGGTATTTCGAAATTACATGGGCCTGGCCCAAAAATAAGATGACGCAGCACCTATAATAGCCTATGGACAAAATTTATGAAGTGGCATGTTGTATATTTCTTCCAAGCCTCCAAGCACTCCTTATGCTGGCTTCAAAGTACGAAAATCACCACTTGAAAGTCCATTGTTCGTTCCCGCGCGCGCACCTTCTTCTCCATGCTTGATCCCGCTCCAATGGACATCCTTCTTGTCCATGCTAGGTCCTTCATTCATAAGTAAAACAAAAGTATCCAATTTATGCAGCATCATATGTTCAAGAACTTTAGAAGGATTTCCAAGAAATGAAAGTACCTGATAATTTAGTTGGCGTGCGCGGGCTCTAGTAACTGGTCCAATATGTGTAGCCGGTGGGGATGTGGGTGTAACATTAGTAGGGATGTCCTCATCAACTGCCTCTGCCCCGTATACCAGGGCAAAGGGGGTTTCACCGGTGGCTCGATTTGGCGTCGTTCTAATCGACCAAAGAACCGCCGGCAACTCATCAATCCAGCGCCTGCCATGCTTGCGCAGCTTGTCGAAAGTCCTCATCTTGAGACCCCGCAGCACTTCAGCATTTGCCCTCTCTACTTGCCCATTGCTCCTGTGGTGAGAAACCGAGGCAAAGAAGATTTGGGAGCCGATGTCTTGACAGTATTGCATAAAAGTGCTACTGGTGAATTGTGTGCAGTTATCGATGATGATCCGGTTGGGGACCCCGAAACGGCAAACAATCCCTCTGAGGAACTTGACCACCGCCTGCGCCATTACCTTTCTCACTGGCTCAACCTCGGTCCACTTCGTGAACTTGTGCTGGTTGGTGTATTTGCTTGGCGTGGTATTGGCATGGCGGATCATCTATTTGCTTGGCGGTCAAGTTCCTCAGAGGGATTGTTTGCCGTTTCGGGGTCCCCAACCGGATCATCATCGATAACTGCACACAATTCACCAGCAGCACTTTTATGCAATACTGTCAAGACATCGGCTCCCAAATCTTCTTTGCCTCGGTTGCTCACCACAGGAGCAATGGGCAAGTAGAGAGGGCAAATGCTGAAGTGCTGCGGGGTCTCAAGATGAGGACTTTCGACAAGCTGCGCAAGCATGGCAGGCGCTGGATTGACGAGTTGCCGGCGGTTCTGTTTGGTGTATTTGCACGGGGGAGGGGGCCGACGATGTCGAGCCCCCTGACTGAGAATAACCAGGAGAGCGGCACTGTTTGAAGGGCTTGTGCTGGTTGGTGTATTTGCTTGGCGTGGTATTGGCATGCTTCGCATGTTGTTACCACCGCCAAGGTGTCTTGAAGGGCTGTGGGACAGTAGAAGCCTTGCCGGAACGCCTTCCCGACAAGGGCTCTTGATCCGATGTGGGAGCCACAGGTCCCCTCGTGTATCTCTGCCAGCAGCTTTTGTCCTTCCTCCTGAGCGATGCACCTCAATTTCACTTCGTTCGATCTTCTTCTGTACAGATTGTTGTCCACGAACTGGTACATACTCGACTGCCGGGTTACTTTTTCGGCCAATTCTTGCTCTTCGGGGAGGTCTCCGGTCTGGAGGTACCGGACAATTTGCTGCGCCCATGTCGGAGCCCGTGGCTCGACGACAAGGACTAAAGGCATTTCTTCTGCTGCGGGAGCGCTAGCTTCGACGGCGGGGACCGCCTGTCCCGCCGGGGCTCGGCACTCATCGTCAAGCATTCCGTTGCTTCCGGCAACCTTCTTGGCGGCCGCTGGCGGCTTTGCCAGGAAGTAGTCACCGGAGCTAATATTTCTCTTCTTGGCATGTCGCCCGAATGGTGCAACTGATGGCTGAGTGAGTCGGAGCACAAAGGTGCCTGGTGCCTGGTTCCACAGGCAACTTCTGAGCTGCCCGCTTCGATAGGTCGTCGCCAATGTCATTCTCTGCCCTGGGGACATGTTCCATCTGCAGACCATCGAACCGTGCTTCCAAATTCTTCACTTTGTCAACATATGCTTCCATCAGGGGGCTCTGGTAATCCTTGTTGACTTAGCGCACGACCAGTTGTGAGTCTCCCCGGACTATCAATTTCTTGATTCCCAAATCCGCTGCTATCCGCAGCCCGGCAAGTAAACTCTCATACTCGGCCGTGTTGTTGGTCGACACCTCCCGAGGGAAGTGCATCTAGGCCATATACTTGAGGTGCTCTCCGGTGGGTGCTATGAGCAGCACTCCGGCACCGGTGCCTTGCAGCAAGAAAGCCCTGTCGAAGTACATGATCCATACGTGAGGTGTTTCCTTGCCGTGAAGCGCTGTCTCTGGGGTTTCCTCATCTGGGGTCGGCCTCCATTCGGCAACGAACTTAGCCAGTGCCCGGCTTTTGATGGTTGCCGTGCTCTCGAAACTCAGATCAAAGCTGGCCAGCTCCAAGGCCCATACCACAATCCTGTCGGTTGCTTCCGGGTTCCTCAAGATCCGCTGCAGCGGGAAGCAGGTGAAGACTGTAATGCGGTGCGCTTGGAAGTAGTGGCGCAGCTTCCGGGAGGCCATGAGGAGGCCGAAGAGTAGCTTCCGAATCCCAGAGTACCTCGATCGAGCCCCCTGCAGGAGGGATCTGACAAAGTACACTGGTCGCTGCACCATCCTTGTCTTCTGCGGGGCTCACTGTTCCGCTTCCTGTGTTGTCCTTGCGTCGGTTTCTTGGTTCATCCAGGTAGGCTCTTGTTCGTTGGCTGTCGTCTTGGGGGCCGCCGGTTCACCGTCCTCGGCTTCCCTCTCCGCCACTAGTGCGGCGCTGACCACATGGTTCGTCGGCGCCAAGTACAACAGCAACGGTTCCTCAGGCTTGGGTGCAACTAGGACGGGGGCCGAGGATAGGTACTTCTTCAGGTCTTGCAATGCCGCCTCTGCTTCTACGGTCCATGTCATTGGGCCTGCCTTCTTTAGGATCTTGAAGAACGGTAGTGCCCGCTCCGCAAACTTGGAGATGAACATGCTGAGGGCGGCGACGCAGCCCGCCAGTCGTCGTACGTATTTGACGCGCTTTGGTGCCTCCAGCTGCTCGATCGCTTTAATCTTGGCGGGGTTGGCTTCTATCCCACGCTGAGATATGAAGAAACCGAGGAGCTTGCCGGAAGGGACTCCAAACAAGCACTTCTTAGGATTGAGCTTCAGGTTGATCTTGTGCAAATTCACAAAGCTCTCCTCCAGATCCTTGACCAGTGTGGCCTTGTCTTTGGTTTAGACTACGATGTCATCCATGTAGGCCTCCACATTCCTATGCAGCTATGGTCCGAGGCCGATCTGGACGGCTCTCGCGAATGTTGAACCCACGCTCTTCATACCAAAGGGCATGCGTTTGAAGCAGTATGTGCCGCAGGGAATGATGAATGCCGTTTTCTCCTCATCTTCCTCGGCCATGAAGATTTGGTGATAGCCAGAGTAGGCGTCGAGCAATGACAACAGCCGGCGGTTGAGTCCACTATCTGGTAGATGCATGGCAGGGGAAAGGGATCCTTTGGGCAGGCTTCGTTGACCTCTGTGAAGTCGATACAAAGTCTCCATTTCCCACTCGCCTTACGCACCACCACGGGATTTGCCAGCCATGTCGGGTGGAGTACACCCCTGACTAGGCCCGCTGCTTCCAACTTCTTGATCTCTTCGGCAATAAATTCTTGCCGCTCCAGTGCTTGTTTTCGAACCTTCTGCTTGACGGGGCGCGCGTGGGGACAGACAGCAAGGTGGTGCTTGATCACCTCCCTGAGAACACCGGGGATATCAGACGGTTGCCAGGCAAACACGTCGACATTCGCCCGCAGGAAGCAGACAAGCGCACTTTCCTATTTGCTGTCGAGGGTGGCACTTATAGTGAAGGTGCCGCCCTTGCCGTCCTCCCGCGCAGCCACCTGCTTCGTCTTGGGGATGGTCACTTTGCCCTTCTTGTTCCTACCAGCAGAGGTCTCTGGTAAGTCCTCGACAGGCATGCTGCACTCTGTCATGCGCTTCCCGGAGTCCTCACGAGCCTTGTCGGAGGTCCTGTCCTTGTTCTTTCCCCCGGGAGCTTTGTCGGCACGAGCGAGTGCTTCGCCAGCAAACGCTGCCACTGCCTCCCGGTAGATCTTGTCGACGCAGAGGACCGTGTATTTCTTGTCGGCATGATGGTGATGACACTCATCAGCCTAGGCATCTTGAGTGTGTTGTAGGCGTGGTGGGACGCCGCCACGAACTTCGCTAGTGCCGGGCGGCCCAAGATCCCATTGTACGACAACAACATCTTGGCGACGTCGAAAACGATCCTCTCTATCCTGAAATTGAGCTCGCTGCCGAATGTGACTGGGAGGATTATTTTCCCTTTTGGCTGAGATCTTCCCCTGCCCACTCCTTGGAAGGAGCCCGTCGGTTTGAGGTCCAAATCAGGGATCTGCTGCCTCTTGATCACATCGGGCGAAATCAGGTTCAGGTCGGCCCCACTGTCGACCAACATCTTCGTGACTCTGAGGTTGCGGATTGTTGGTGACACCAACAATGACACGCACCCGACCGCGATGACACAGTCAGGGTGGTCCTCAGCGTCGAAGATGATGGGAGTGTTGGACCATTCGAGGGGCTTCCTTGCCTCTGCCGCGTTGACTTCACGAACCCATTGCTTGAGATGTCTGTGGGAGGAGTGCAAAGATGTGCCTCCATCAACACACGTGGCATCCACGGCCTTCTGGAACACTTGCTTGTCAAATACGTCTTCATCTTCGTCATCGTCATCATCATCGTCGGATTTGTCGCCTTGGCCTCTAGCAGGTTTTTCATTCTGTTGTTTGGCCTTTCCGCGGCGGTCGCTTCGACCATTGCAGTTCTTCTTGTCGGGTCCACCGGCACCATCCCGGCCCTTCTCCTTGTCGCCCCTTTTGTACTCTTGCTTCTGCTTCTCAGCAAGCTGTTCTACTTGGCGGCACTCATTGATGTCGTGGCCCTTGGTGAGGTGGATCTTGTAGTAAGGCTTGCCGGTCTTCTCGCCTGCCTCGGTCTCGTCATCTCCGGAGCACGCGACAACATCCTTGCCGGGCTCCTCTGATTTGGCCTTCTTGCTGGCGCTAGGCTTGCTGGAGCTCTCGACAACCATTACTGCCTTGCCTTTGTGCTTCTTGTTGCACTTGCTCCCCTTCCTTGAGGAGGCAGGCGCGTTCTTGTCGTCATAGGAGTCGACCTCCACGCTAGCGTCCTCCCCCGGGAGCCTCCATCTGATGTGGAGCATCCCATGATCACCCCCATGGAACCATCACCAACACCTCAAGCTATGCAAGGACCCATGACTAGAGCTCGTGCACGCGCTATTGGAAACGAGGTGACTTGATGCGGAGCATCCTACGGACATCACCATGACAAGAGTCCGTTTGGCATGTGACACGTGCCACAACTACTTCACATACATAAAGGTGAATCATCTCCTTTACACGTGTTCACTTGACCCCTTCGAGGATGGTATACTACTTGACACTCCTCTCGTGTGCCTGCACATGTATTGTCGGAGCTTCACGAATGATGAGGAGGAGTGCTGGCACCTACGTACGACTACACCATCATCGAGGGAAGCTTGGAAGCGGAGAAAGAAGACGACGGGGTCCCGAAGAAGGAAGAAGAGCCAGGACACCTTCTAGGCCCAGGACATCCGGCCCTTGGCCCGGACATCCGGCCCCTGGAGATCACACAAGGACCAAGGGCAAGCTGCAGCCGAAGCAACAGGGCCCGGACATCCGGCCCCTAGACCCCGGACATCCGGCTAGCCCCGGAAATCCAGCCCCTCGCCCAGGATATCCGGCCATGAAATGTCAGAACTGAAGGCTCTCTGACCAGACGCAGCCCGGACATCCAGCCCAGCCGCCTGGACATCCGGCACCCACTCGAAGCCCCGGACATCCGTCCCCCTTGCCCGGACATCCGGCCCGTGTGAGGGCAGTCGCGGGCCAAGTGGCCATGTAACCATTCCTCTCGCCCCTTTCTCACCTAGCACTATATATACTCCACCCCCTCCTCCATTTTAGGGTTAGCAATGGTTTAGCTCATAGATTAGTTGAGCATTCACTGGTGTAGCGACGTGCTATACAAATAGTTTTTAACCCCTTTTCGCGACATACTTTGAAACAGTCGCCTTGCATGTGTGGGCGATAGGGGGGTCCAGCCCACACGACACAGAACAATCGTCGGCGATGGTGTCCAACGAACGCAAACGTTTGGCAAAACTAAGCGTATGAGATGTCCGTATCTATAACAAACGAGAGTCACTGGTGAACCGTTTGAGATATGGTGGACTTCCCATACGGCCCATCCTTGCAACTCGTGTGAGATCCCACTAATATCACAAACACTTATATTGGACGAACCGTTGGCGATATTTAACTAAGACGATAATTTAACCGTCGTACAAGTATCGGATAGGTTTAAGAAACGTCTAAATGTCGTACTCGCGTCCGACAGGATAAGTATCACACACGTTATTCTGTGGTCCAACGTTTGCGATGCATACTACATCACAAACAGTTTATCATTTTAAACTGTGTGCGACATAGATTCTATCACCAACGTTGAATTCAGTTGCACCTTTTGTTATATTATCTGAAATCACACATGATTTGCAAACGACAACCGTGTGCATGGGCGCACACGTTTTCTATCTGTGAAACGTGTCGAATCATGAGGTATATCACAAACGTTGAGACTTACAAACCATGTGTGGCGTCATGACCCTCAGAGCATTTCTTTTATTATTTTAATCGCTACAATATAAAATTGTACAGAATTTGAATTTGAAAGTAGTGAGTAGCTTTTTACATATACATAGATAGGTACATCAACCAATGCATTATTCCATTCACAGGTACATACGTTCAAGAATTACGTCAACGAAAGAATTACATAAGCACCAAATAAAGAAAGATGAACGACAGTTGAATACTTGTATTGAAGACGGCAAAGAAAGAGGCAAAAGATATTCTGATTGATGTAAAAGGTGAAGCTGAATGCCTGTAGTGTGCCCTCCTCCATGTCGTATGCACAAACGACTCTAGCCCAATCCCTTTTGATGGCCGACCGCCCATCCTTCAATATCTTCATGACTTCCAGATAGCCAGTCTAGTCTGGTAGAAATACATGTACATTTGCATGTCCAACAATCATGTAGTGTGAGAGGTGATCTTGCGTAGACTGCGTTGGGAACCACTGCAAATGAAAAAGATACATAGATTGTCATCTAACAACTCATTATGTGTAGTAAAAAGGGTACATAGTTCTGAGTTAATATACGTCATATCACTGTTGTCTTGGACAAACAGTAAATAAATAGTTTAATTGCCACATTTTGACCCATTGTACTAACAATCTTTATTAGTTACCTCACATGATGATATCTCTGTCCCACTATATAAGATCTAATTACATCCAATGCACGAACATATTGGATGTATTAGCGTCTTATATTATGGGGCGGAGGGAGTATAACATGGGAAACAAATATAGCCATCTGAACCAAAAACCATTAAAATAGGCATATGCTCACTACACCAGGCTTAACAACAACAAAATAAAGTCATTCATAATGGTATTGTTGAATTTTCATAGAACAAATCTTGTACTTAAACATCAAATTGTATAATTGAACATCACAGAGTGAAAAAAACAGGAGGTGTATTACCTACACCAGGCTTAACAGGAAATAAATATGGCCATTGAACTGGTATTAATCAAATTGTACTAGACATTGTGAATAACTAAATAAACAAGGCATACTACAGCAACCAAATAGTCATTCATATCGGTATTGTTGAAGTTGCATAGAACGTAACATGTGCTTAAACATCAAATTCTATGATTTAACATCACATTGTTAGAAAACCGAAATAAACAGGGGCATGTTAACTACACCAGCTTTAACAGGAACCAATTGTATGATTGAACAACCAAATCTAGCAATTGAAGCTGGACATATGTTCACTACAAACAACCAAAAATAAATAAACAAAGTATATGTGATGAGGACATGACTACCTTGGATACGACCAAAAATATTGCATACGTGCATATTTTTGAGGTGATTTCTTATAAGAATTATGCAATAATTTATTTATGTTATCCAGAACAAAAATACTTCACCTATTTTTAGTTTATGGATAAATGTAGAATGGCCGAACACTTGTATGAACCACGTGTGATGACAAAGGAAGAGGAAATGGCTGGGTGCTATTCAAGAGGTCCTCTCACGTCAAAGGAAATAATTAGGTGTTGTTCAAGAAGTTCTCTCACGTCACTTTTAGCCCAAGAGAAGATAGAGTCCAAGTCTCTCACGTTGTGGACTCAGATTCGGACTCCACAGACACACATGTCTCAAAACGCCAAGAACTTTTTCATCTGGACTCCGAATTGGGTGATTTTTTTGTTGGAAACTAGATTTCATATGCGTTCCAGCCCAATTGGAATCACCTTAAAATTCGTCCGGAGCGTGGAGATATTGACGAAACAATCTGACGTTGCAGCAGAATCCGAGTCAAACTACAAGTCCAAAGGTGTTGCATCACCTCCACTTGGCCCCATGGGCCTTGTACGACCTAGGGTTAGTTTTGGACTGCCTTGGGATGTCCTCCCACCTCCTTGGCCGCCACCACTTGCTCCTATATAAGTAGATCAATCTAGTAGCTTTTTCTTTGGGTTTTGTTTAGTTAAAAGTTAGCCATTGCAACTTCGGGTACTTCGTTTGTGTCCAACGACCAGACCAAGACTGCTTTCGAAACCCCACCTTTATCAATACTTCATCTACATTCACAATATTCAGATTGCATTATCATATTCTTGCTTGTTCTTCGATTGCTTGCAGGAATAGACCTTTGTGGTCAGGTTGATCATGCGCCAGCGTGGTCAATAACGTCCTGGAGTTGGTTTAGCGATTGCTAAGGTGCAACGTCGTGCACGTTTGTAGTCGAATCGTCAAAGTCGTCTTCACCAAATCGATAGTTATCATCTCATCGAAAGATCGGGACCCTTGCCTCCATCAAGTGGTATCAGTTTTCATGTTGCTCGGTGAGAATTTCCAGTTATCCCTAGATTAGATTATTTTTTCTTACCTATTACCCAAGAAAAAGACACAAAAAGAAAGTTAGATCCATTCATCCCATATCCGAACCAATCTGAGCCTTTTTGCAATTTTCTGTTCGGTGTTTTGCTTTGTTGAATTTGCAGTTGCATCGTCGTGTCGAGTTGCTGGTCTTAGCGTCTAGTCTTTTAGAGTTTCGAGTTCTATTCACAAGTTGTCACGCCACCGCTGCATCATCATCCCTTCCGTTGTCTCCCACTATCATCCATAAATTTTCATCACGTGCTCCCCATCGTTCATTGTCATAGTCATACTTGAGGTCCTTCACATCTACACTTGATCCAATCTGCATCTTATCTGTTGGAGAGAAAAAAGTGAGAGAAAAAAAGAACAAAAAAAGTGAGAGAAAAATAGAGAGAAGAAAAAAAAGTACCAGAAAAGTGAGAAAAAAATAGAGAGAAGAGAAAAAAACAAAATTCGGATCTACCTACACTCAATCTCGTATGTGAATTCGGATTGAAATATGTTTTGCGGAGTGTTCAGTAAAACAGGCGTAACTTCCTCATACGAAGTCCGTTTTGGCTCCACGAGTACTCAAATTCGAGCTATGGACGAGGTGCATCCGAATAGTTCATCAAGCTTGTTCATTATTGTCACCTCCAAATCGACTTCTAAATAGGACTTTTTGCCCTTCGAAGGTCGTGAACACAGTTTGTCATTATTTTTCAGGTTTGTTCCCGAATTTTTTGACTCCTCATACGAACTCGGAATTGAGTCATTCTTTTTGCATTGGAAAGTTTGAGTCAGTAGCAATCTTGAGAAAAAATATCAAAAAATTGGCATAATATTTTCGATAGGAAAGGTGTAGAGAGATTTTGTTATATCCTACTTGGCGGTTATTTCTCATCATCGTCTTTACTGCCATTGTGATCTTCACTTATATCTTGCTATCCAGAGCTACTTCATATCATCCGTGGCTGCTATTTTTGCTACGTCGTGACTCCATTAGTGTTCTAGGCTCGCGTATCTAGTACGGTCTAGCCTAGGACCAGCACAGTATCGTCGTTGAGCGTTTATTCAACATTGCATCTCTGAATTGATTATTGCTACTCTTTTGCTATCATATATTAAGCCTTCCAAGCTCTACATATTTCTACACCGTGTATACATACGTTCACCTGGTTATCGCTTTACTCAATCTTCGGAGATATTGACACCGTCGGTTGGCGGTCACCACCTGCTGCATGGTAAGAATTTGTAAGACATTGATATTTGCTTTACTATGAGCGTTTTACCACCACATCCCAGTAGTACATAGGAACAACATCTTGGATTTTGTTTCTAGTTTCTACTAACCATGACAGGATCCAGAGTTGTTAGTTTGTGGGCTTCGTCGATCGTGGGAGACATGCCACCACAACAACCGTTACGAGAGGTGCAAATAGATCCAAATGGACATGATCAGGTTAATGTTTCTATACCACCATTTAATGGTCGTTTTAGACCTGCTTTATATATTGAATGGGAGTTTGAAATGAATGATATATTTGCTTCCCATAATTTTGCTGAACATAAGAAACTTAAGCTCGCAGTTGGGTCATTCACTGGTTATGGTTCAGTTTGGTGGAGCGAATATTGTCGGTTACACCCTGATTATATACCTACCACTTGGGATGATTTGAAACTTTCTATGAGACACACATTCATTCCTGCTTATTATACTCGTGACATGATTAAAAAGTTACAACATTTAAAACAAGGTAGTGACACCGTAACGAAATATTATTATGATTTACAAACGACCTTGTTGTATTCCTCATTAGAAGAAAGGGAAGAAGATTTTATGGATAGATTTTGGGGAGGATTAAACCATGATATTCAGGAGATACTAATTCATGAAAAGTGTTATCCTATGGATCGTTTGTTCCATCTTGCTTGCAAACCTGAACAGGAAATCAAACAACGTGTTGCCCGCAAGGTGCACATTCTGAGAGTTGATATGGTTGTTCCTTCAACTACTAGGCATACTATTCTAACGACATCAATTGTTGTGAGGGTTACATCACCTTCACCATGTGACACGTCACCACCGAGAGTGCCTACATCATCTGAGTTGATCATAAGAGGTAATGACAAAGGTACCGATCTTCCACCTCCAAAGGAGTATGACGAATGCCTTGTCAATTCCAATGTACCATGTGATGAGCTACCCATTACTTTGATCACACCACCTATTTTAGAGGACTATGTTCATGATTTGACTTTGCCATGTGATCATATATCAACAAATTTGAGTGCACCCATTGAATTAACTATTGATCATAAAGAACCATGTGAATCAGGAAATAAATCAAATTTGGATCAAATATGTTTGAAAATAATTCTGCCATTGTTTAATCGTTTTGATATGACCTCCAATTTTGGTGATGATTCTGTGTCAAATGAGATGTTGCATGTTTGCTTATTTAAGCATGTTGTAGCATCTAAATTTGGAATAATTCAAGTTTATTTACCAATGTTGGGATGGTTTAATGATGAACATTGTCAATAATCTTTTGATATGAATAAGGACTTCACTCATATGTGCAAACTGAGTTGCAATATTTTCAAGCCTTCTACTTCTTGTGATAATATTTTGGCTTTATATTTCATGACATTTCAAGTGTGCTCTTGTATAAATGTGTCACATTTGCCACAACTGAGATCAATAAAAATAGATGACATATACATAGACAACATGTACATCTTGTCTCTTTTGTTAGCCACATTTCAGACTAAGCAACGCCGAGGACGACTTTGTTTTCAAGAAGGGGAGGATGATGAGGACATGACTACCTTGGATACGACAAAAAATATTGCATACATGCATATTTTTGAGGTGATTTCTTATAAGAATTATGCAATAATTTATTTATGTTATCCGGAACAAAAATACTTCACCTATTTTTTATGGCAAAATGCAGAATGGCCGAACACTTGTATGAACCACGTGTGATGACAAAGGAAGAGGAAATGGTTGGGTGCTACTCAAGAGGTCCTCTCACGTCAAAGGAAATAATTAGGTGTTGTTCAAGAAGTTCTCTCACGTCATTTTTAGCCCAAGAGAAGATAGAGTCCAAGTCTCTCACGTTCTGGACTAAGATTCGGACTGCACAGACACACCTGTCTCAAAATGCCAAGAACATATTCATCCGGACTCCGAATTGGGTGATTCATTTTTTGTTTGAAAGTAGATTTCATATGCGTTCCATCCCAACTAGAATCACCTTACAATTCGTCCGGAGCGTGGATATATTGACGAAACAATCTGACGTTGCAGCAGAATCCGAGTAAAACTATAAGTCCAAAGGTGTTGCATCACCTCCACTTGGGCCCATGGGCCTTGTACGACCTAGGGTTAGTTTTAAGCTGCCTTGGGACGTCCTCCCACCTCCTTGGCCACCACCTCTTGCTCCTATATAAGTAGATCAATCTAGTAGTTTTTTCTTTGGGTTTTGTTTACATTAAAAGTTTGCCGTAGCTGCAACTTCACGTTCTTCATTTGTGTTCCACGACCAGACAAAGGCATCACAGAGCCCCACTTTCATCAATAAAGCTTTCGTCTTATATTCGCAATATCCAGATTGCAATTTCAGTTTCTTGCTCATTCTTCGTTTGCGTGCAGGAAATAGACCCTCGTGGTCAGGTTGATCGTGCTCCGGCGTGGTCAATAACCTCTCGGAGTTGGTTTAACGATTGCTAAGGCGCGAAGTCTTCGCACATTCGTAGTCGGATCATCAAAGTCTACTCCACCGAAAACGATAACCACCATCTCATCGAAAGACAGGGACAACCTCGCCTCTATCAGAAAGATAAGTTAACATATGCTCCTTTACTCCAACTTCCTGATTTTAATAAGACTTTCGAGCTAGAATGCGATGCTAGTGGAATTGGATTAGGAGGTGTGTTATTACAAGATGGTAAACCTGTTGCATACTTTTCTAAAAAATTGAGTGGGCCTAGTCTGAATTATTCTACTTATGATAAGGAATTATATGCTCTTGTTCGGACTTTGGAAACATGGCAACATTATTTATGGCCCAAAGAATTTGTTATACATTCTGATCATGAATCTTTGAAACATATTAAAAGTCAAGCAAAACTGAACTGTAGACATGCTAAATGGGTTGAATTCATTGAGACTTTCCCTTATGTCATAAAACACAAGAAGGGTGAAGAAAATGTTATTGCTGATGCATTGTCTCGTCGTTATACTATGCTTTCACAACTTGACTTTAAAATATTTGGTTTGGAGACCATCAACGATCAATATATGCATAATGCTAAATTTAAAGATGTGTAGGAGAATTGTAAAGAAGGGAGAACATGGAACAAGTTCGTCATTACTGATGGATTTGTGTTCCGTGCTAACAAGCTATGCATTCCAGCTAGCTCCGTTCGTCTTTTGTTGTTACATGAGGCGCATGGAGGAGGATTAATGGGACATTTTGGCGTGAAGAAGACGGAGGACGTACTTGCTACACATTTCTTTTGGCCAAAGATGAGACGGGATGTTGAGCGTTTTGTTGCTCGCTGCACTACATGTCAAAAAGCTAAGTCACGACTCAATCCTCATGGTTTATATATGCCTTTGCCTGTACCTAGTGTTCCTTGGGAGGATATTTCTATGGACTTTGTTTTAGGTTTACCTCGAACAAAGAAGGGGAGGGATAGCATATTTGTTGTCGTGGATAGATTTTCGAAAATGGCACACTTTATACCATGTCATAAAAGTGATGATGCTGCTAATGTTGCTGATTTGTTCTTTCGTGAAATTATTCGCTTGCATGGTGTGCCAAATACAATTGTTTCAGATCATGATGCTAAATTTTTTAGCCACTTTTGGAGATGTTTATGGACTAAGTTGGGGACTAAACTGCTTTTTAGTACTACATGTCACCCCCAAAGTGAAGGACAAACTGAAGTAGTGAATTGATCATTGTCTACTCTTCTTAGGGCTGTTTTGAAGAATAACCTGAAAATGTGGGTAGAATGCTTGCCTCATATTGAATTTGCTTATAATCGTTCGCTGCATTCTACTACTAAGATGTGCCCTTTTGAAGTAGTGTATGGTTTCTTACCTCGTGCACCTATTAATTTGTGGCCTCTTCCATCTTCGGAGAAGGTTAATTTTGATGCTAAAGAACATGCTGAATTGATATTAACGATGCATGAGTTAACTAAGGAGAACATTGAGCGTATGTATGCTAAATATAAACTTGCTGGAGATAAGGGTAGAAAACATGTTGTCTTTGCGCCTGGAGATCTTGTTTGGTTACATTTGCGTAAGGATCGGTTTCCATAATTGCGCAAGTCAAAGCTAATGCCACGTGCTGATGGTCCTTTTAAGGTGTTAGAGAAAATAAATGATAATGCATATAAACTTGAGCTGCCTGTAGATTTTGGGGTTATTCCCACTTTTAACATTGTAGATTTGAAGCCTTATTTGGGTGAGGATGATGATCTTCCGTCGAGGACGACTTCAGTTCAAGAAGGGGAGGAAGATGAGGACATCCCTACTAATGTTACACCCACATCCCCACCAGCTACACATATTGGACCAGTTACTAGAGCCCGCGCACGCCAACTAAATTATCAGCTACTTTCGTTTCTTGGAAATCCTTCTAATGTTCATGAACATATGATGCTGCCTAAATTAGATACTTTTGTTTTACTTATGAATGAAGGACCTAGCATTGACAAGAAGGATGGCCATTGGAGCGGGATCAAGCATGGAGAAGAAGGTGCGCGCGTGGGAAGGAACAATGGACTTTCCAGTGGTGATTTTCGCACTTTGAAGCCACCATAAGGAGTGCTTGGAGGCTTGGAGAAAATATACAACGTGCCACTTCATAAATTTCGTCCATAGGTATTATAGGTGCTGCATCACCTTATTTTTGGGCCAGGCCCATGTAATTTTGAAATACCATATTATAGGCTGTTTTTAGAGTCCGTATGTGTGGGGAAACTGAGTTAGTGCTTGTTTCGGACCCCTCCTCCAAGGGGGCACAAAATCCCCCTCTATTCCCCCATATATACGGCCCTTAGGGCATCGTTTTAGACTTGGGTTTTGTTTAGATTAAAAGTTTGCCATAGCTGCAACTTCGCGTTCTTCGTTTGTGTTCCACGACCAGACAAAGGCGTCAGAGAACCCCACTTTCATCAATAAAGCTTTCCTATTATATTCGCAATATCTAGATTGCAATCTTAGTTTCTTGCTTGTTCTTCGTTTACGTGCAGGAAATAGACCCTCATGGTCAGGTTGATCGTGCTTCGGCATGGTCAATAACCTCTCAGAGTTGGTTTAGCGATTGCTAAGGCGCGACTTCTTCACACGTTCGTAGTCGGATCGTCAAAGTCGACTCTACCATAAACGATAGCCACATCTCATCGAAAGACAGGGACAACTTCACCTCTATCACCCAGCGTGGAGGACGGGGATGGGGATGGGACATACATAGCATTACCCGCCTTAACCATGAAATAACTTACATGTGGGCTCTGAAATTAGTAGACCCCACATAATTTGCGCCCTCGGTCACCCAAATTTCAACAGATCCCACCCATATGGCCCAAATGTCCCTAAGAAATCCCAAACTTAGCCACAACATATTGTTTATTGCGTTGAAATACTGGGTTTTTTTTACTGAAATACTATCGAATGTTGTTCTTAAATGGATGTTGGGTTTCCCCACGGGGATAAAGAAGTGGCGACGGGGATGGGAAACTTTTTATCCCCACGCACGGGTACGGAGACGGTGACGGGAATAGGAGGGCGGTGATGGGGACGGGGTTGGGAAACTTTTTATCCCCGCGCACGGGTACGGAGACGGTGACTGGAATGGGAGGGCGGTGATGGGGACATGGATGGGACTCCAATATACCCGGCTGAGTAATCCCCATTGTCAACTTGATACCTAACTAACCGGACAACCCCACGTGATGGCACGCATACGATGCGTATTGTGTGCCGGACCCCACACCCCCACTCGTCACACCATACCACCGTCACTTCGAGGCATACATGTCAAACTTTTTTATGTAGTGCACATGTGACAATAGGAGTGCAGTGTTAAAATTTGATTTTTAAAGAACATTAAGACATTTTATACATTAAATGGATTCCTTAGTATTTAAATTGTAAAATTCAAATTTGAACTATATGCACACGCGGTTGTGCGCCCGAATGGATTAGAAATTCATTTTTTTTGTCTTGGGTGCATGTTTAGTCCCCATGGAAGGAAAAAAATAAATTTCGAACATCTCGGGGCCGCAAACATTGACTCTTGGCTTTCAAATTCCAGCAAACGCCCAGCTAAGCTAGAATTCATGAAACATTGACATGATTTCATGATAGGGACCTTATATGTCGTGGTAAATAAGTCGTCCAATTTGAGAGAAGTTTTCATCTAAGCTTCTTGCAAAAGGGGGCTTATTAATAGATGCAATAGAGAACCATCACATTTACATCGCAAACGGTTTATTAATCTAAACTGTTTTTATTTAGTCCGCGTATTAGCGTTGGTTAAAGTCAAGCTTTGTAAACTTTGACCAAATTTAGAAAAAATGTTAACGTTTATAACTAAAAATTATTACCAATACTTTCTTTATTGAATGTACCTTCACATCATATATATGTGTCATGGTAATTATTTCTATTTCTTTCTTTAAAGTTGGTCAAACGGTATCAAGTTTGACTTCAGTCAACTCTAATATGCAGACTAAATAAAGACGGAGGGAGTAAGTGTCGTACCTTCGTAGAAAAACAATACACGCCCCGCGATCCGTGCACGCAGATATGACTTGACATGATGCATGCTAGCAGGTCGCCTCGTAGGATGACCAGGATGCGTGCGAGAAGGTGTGTGAATTGATGGGAGGCGTGTTCACTGCACAGTTTCGCAGGGAGACGTGTCGTCAGGCATGTGAATTGACGGTGCGCATGCCAGCAATCCGGTGCACAGGCGGCTCACCGGGAGGCGAGCCATCCCTTTAAACCACCACCCGCCTCCCTCTCAAGTCCCAACTCCCCTTTATTAACCGCGCACAAGCTGCTAGTTTTAACATTCTCGCTACACACAATCCTCTCTCACACCCTGCTGTTGGGACACATTGCATGGGAAACAAAAAAATTCCTACGCACATACAAGATCTATCCATGGAGATGAGCATCTATGAGAGGGGAGATCGGATCCACATACCCTTGTAGATCACTAAGCGGAAGCGTTAAGAAATGCGGTTGATGTAGTCGAATGTCTCCGCGATCCAAATCGCAAGCCGTCCTACGAACTCATGATCAAGTGCCGAACGGACAGCACCTCCGCGTTCAACACACGTACGGCTTGATGATGCCTTCACCTCCTCGATCCAACGAGCAATGGTGAAGTGGTAACCCGAGCCCTCCGGCAGCACGACGGCGTGGTGATGTGGTGGTGGTGACAGCTCAGCAGGGCTTCGCCACGCGATATGAGGAGGAGAAGAACTACGAGGGAGAGAGAGGGCAGCGCCGTAGCACGATCTGGTGTGGCTGCTCCTCTCTCTACCTCTCTATATATAGGGGGAAGGGAGGAGGAGGGGTGCCCAAGGGTTTCCCCCTAGGGGCCGGCAGCTAGGGATGGTGCGGCTAGGGTTTGGGTGGCCCCCCCTAGGCGCCTTGCCTCCCAAGGCAGGGGTGGCCGGCGGCGCTAGGGGGTGGGGTCCACCTCCCAACCGAGTGAACTGAGGTGGGGCGCGGCGCTCAGCCCCTTGTGGGCTGGTGTGCCCCTCTCCATGGCCCATGGGGCCCCACAACACTTGTCGGGACCCCCGAAACCCCTTTCGGCACTCCGTCGGTTCCCCGGTATGCCCCGGAACACTTCCGGACTCCTATTCCCTTCGTCCTATATATCAATCTTCACCTCCGGACCATTCCGGAGTTCCTCGTCACGTCCAAGATCTCATCTGGGACTCAAAACAACCTTCGGTCACCAACGTAATAGCTCGACTATATCGTCACCAAACGTTAAGTGTGTAGACCATGGGGGTTCGAGAACAATGCAGACATGACCGAGACACCTCTACGGTCAATAACCAATAGCGGGACCTGGATGCCCATATTGGATCTTACATATTCTACGAAGATCTTTATCGGTTGAACCTCTATGTCAAGGATTATGTTAATCCCGTACGCTGTTCCCTTTGTTCATCGCTATGTTATTTGCCCGAGATTCGATCGTCGGTATCTCCATACCTAGTTCAATCTCGTTACCGGCAAGTCTCTTTACTCGTTCCGTAATACAAGATCCCGTGGCTAACACTTTAGTCACTTTGCTTGCAAGGCTCATTGTGATGTTGTATTACCGAGTGGACCCTGAGATACCTCTCTGTCATACGGAGTAACAAATCCCAGTCTTGATCCATGTCAACTCAACAGACACCTTCGGAGATACCTGTAGAGCATCTTTATAGTCACCCAGTTACGTTGTGACATTTGATACACACAAGGTACTCCTCCGGTGTTAGTGAGTTACATGATCTCATGGTAATAGGAACACATACTTGACATGCAGAAAACAATAGCAAAAAACTGACACGATCATATGCTACGTTCATAGTTTGGGTCTTGTCCGTCACATCATTCTCCTAATGAGGTGATCCCATCATCAAATGACAACTCTTGTCCATGGCTAGGAAACCACAGCCATCTTTGATTAATGAGCTAGTCCACTAGAGGCTTACTAGGGACACATTGTTGTCTATGTACCCACACATGTATTTGAGGTTCCAATCAATACAATTTTAGCATGGATAATAAACATTTATCATGAACAAGAAAATATAATAATAACCATTTTATTATTGCTTCTAGGGCATATTTCCAACAGTCTCCCACTTGCACTAGAGTCAATAATCTAGCTCACATCACTATGTGATTTACATTGTAATGAATCTAACACCCATACAGTTCTGGTGTTGATCATGTTTCCCTCGTGTAAGAGGCTTAGTCAATGGATTTGCAACATTCTGATCCGTGTGTACTTTGCAAATATTTATGTCTCCTCCCTCGATGTAATCACGGATGGAATTGAAGCGTCGCTTTATGTGTCTGGTCCTCTTGTGAAACCTTGGTTCCTTAGCTAGAAGAATGGCACCAGTGTTGTCACATAAGAGAGTCATTGGGTTCAGTGCACTGGGCACTACTCCAAGATCCGTCATGAACTTCTTCATCCAGACACCTTCCTTCGCCGCCTCCGAGGCAGCTATGTACTCCGCTTCGCATGTAGAATCAGCTACGACGCTTTGCTTGGAACTGCACCAGCTTACCGCTCCTCCGTTGAGAATGAATACGTATCGGGTTTGAGACTTAGAGTCATCTGTATCAGTGTCAAAGCTTGCATCGACGTAACCCTTTACGACGAGCTCTCGATCACTTCCATAAACGAGAAACATTTCCTTAGTCCTTTTCAGGTACTTTAAGATATTCTTGACCGCCGTCCAGTGATTCACTCCTGGATTACTTTGATACCTTCCGGCCATACTTATGGCAAGGCTGACGTCTGGTCTTGTGCACAACATTGCATACATGATAGAGCCTATCGTAGAAGCATAGGGGATGACTCTCATCTTTTCTCTATCCTCTGCAGTCACTGGGCATTGAGTCTTACTCAACTTTACACCTTGTAACACAGGCAAGAACCCTTTCTTGGACTGATCCATTTTGAACTTCTTCAAAACTTTATCAAGGTATGTGCTCTGTGAAAGTCCTATTAAGCGTCTTGATCTATCTCTATAGATCTTGATGCCTGATATGAAAGCAGCTTCTGCTAGGTCCTTCATTGAAAAACTCTTGTTCAAATATTCCTTTACGCTCTCCAAAAATTCTATATTGTTTACAATTAGCAATATGTCATCCGCATATAATATTAGAAACGCTATAGAGCTCCCACTCACTTTCTTGTAAATACAAGCTTCTCCGTAAACTTGTATAAACCCAAACGCTTTGATCACCTCATCAAAGCGCCTATTCCAACTCTGAGATGCCTGCACCAGTCCATAAATGGATCGCTGGAGCTTGCAAACTTTGTCAGCATTCTCTGGATTGACAAAACATTCTGGTTGCATCATATACAACTCTTCCTCAAGGAAACCGTTGAGGAACGCTGTTTTGACATCCATCTGCCAAATTTCATAATCGAAAAATGTAGCGATTGCTAACATGATTCTGACGGACTTAAGCATCACGGGAGAGAAAGTCTCATTGTAGTCAATTCCTTGAACTTGTGAAAAACCCTTTGACACAAGTCGAGCTTTATAGACGGTGACATTACCGTCTGCGTCCGTCTTCCTCTTAAAGATCCATTTATTCTGAATGGCCTTTCGCCCTTCAGGTAATACTTCCAAAGTCCACACTTTGTTTTCATACATGGATCCTATCTCGAATTTCATGGCCTCTAACCATTTTTCGGAATCCGGGCCCACCATCGCTTCTCCATAGCTCGTAGATTCATCGTTGTCCAACAACATGACCTCCAAGACAGGGTTACCGTACCACTCAGGAGCAGTACGTGCCCTTGTCGACCTACGAGGTTCGATAGTAACTTGATCTGAAGCTTCATGATCACTATCATTAGTTTCCTCTTCAACTGATGTAGGCTCCACAGAAACATCTTTCTGTGTTGCGCTACTCTCTGGTTGAAGTGAAGGTTCAACAACCTCATCAAGTTCTATCTTCCTCCCACTCAATTCTTTCGAGAGAAACTCTTTCTCAAGAAATGACCCATTCTTAGCGACAAACACTTTGCCTTCGGATCTGAGATAGAAGGTGTACCCAATCGTCTCTTTTGGATATCCTATGAAGACGCATTTCTCCGCTTTGGGTTCCAGCTTTTCAGGCTGAAGCTCTTTGACATAAGCATCGCATCCCCAAACTTTAAGAAACGACAACTTTGGTTTCTTGCCAAACCACAGTTCATATGGCGTCGTCTCATCGGATTTAGATGGTGCCCTATTTAAAGTGAATGCAGCTGTCTCTAACGCATAACCCCAAAACGATAGTGGCAAATCGGCAAGAGACATCATAGACCGCACCATATCCAATAAGGTTCGATTACGACGTTCGAACACACCATTACGCTGTGGTGTTCCAGGTGGCGTTAAATGTGAAACAATTCCACATTGTCTTAAGTGATTGCCAAACTCATAACTCAGATATTCTCCTCCTCGATCAGATCATAGGAATTTAATCTTCTTGTTACGATGATTCTCAACTTCACTCTGAAATTGCTTGAACTTTTCAAACGTTTCAGACTTATATTTCATTCAGTAAATATACCCATATCTACTTAATTCATCGGTGAAGGTGAGAAAATAACGATATCCACCGCGCGCCTCAATGCTCATCGGACCGCACACATCGGTATGTATGATTTCCAACAAGTCACTTGCCCGATCCATTGTTCCAGAGAACGGGGTCTTAGTCATCTTCCCATGAGGCATGGTTCACATGTGTCAAGTGATTCAAAATCAAGTGACTCCAAAAGTCCATCAGCATGGAGTTTCTTCATGCGTTTTACAGCAATATGACCTAACCGGCAGTGCCACAAGAAAGTGGTACTATCATTATCAACTCTACATCTTTTGGCATCAATGTTATGAACATGTGTATCACTATCGAGATTCAATAAGAACAAACCCCTCACAATGGGTGCATGACCATAAAAGATATTACTCATATAAATAGAACAACCATTATTCTCTGATTGAAATGAGTAACCGTCTCGCAATAAACAAGATCCAGATATAATGTTCATGCTTAACGCAAGCACTAAATAACAATTATTCAGGTTCATCACTAATCCCGATGGTAATCGTAGAGCGAGCGTGCCGACGGCGATCACATCAACCTTGGAACCATTTCCCACGCGCATCGTCACTTCGTCCTTTGCCAGCCTCCGTCTATTCCGCAGTTCCTGTTTTGAGTTGCAAATGTGAGCAACCGAACCGGTATCAAATACCCAGGCACTACAACGAGAGTTGGTAAGGTACACATCAATAACATGTATATCATATATACCTTGTTTGGTGTTGGCCGCCTTCTTGACGGCCAGATACTTGGGGCAGTTCCGCTTCCAGTGGCCAGTACCCTTGCAATGAAAGCACTTAGTTTCTAGCTTGGGTCCAGCCTTGGGTTTCTTCACGGGAGGGGCAACTGCTTTGCCACTCTTCTTGGAGTTACCCTTCTTGCCCTTGCCATTCTTCTTGAAACTAGTGGTTTTATTGACCATCAACACTTGATGCTCCTTCTGGATTTCAGACTCAGCGACTTTCAGCATCGCAAACAGCTCGGCGACTGACTTGTTCATCCCTTGCATGTTATAGTTCAACACAAAGCTCTTGTAGCTAGGTGGCAGTGATTGAAGAACTCTGTCAGTGATCGGCTCCGGCGGGAGGGCAATTCCCAACTCAGCTAGACGGTTGGAATACCCAGACATTCTGAGTATGTGCTCACTAACAGACCCGTTCTCCTCCATCTTGTAAGCATAGAACTTATCGGAGGTCTCATACCTCTCGATCCGGGCATTCTTTTCAAAGATAAACTTCAACTCCTGGAACATCTCATATGCTCCATGACATTCAAAACGCCTTTGAAGTCCCGGCTCTAAGCCATACAACATAGCACACTGAACTATTGAGTAATCATCCTAATGCGACTGCCAGGTGTTCGCAACATCTGGAGACGACACTGGAGCAGGTGGCTCACCAAGCGGTGCATCAAGGACATAAGCCTTTTGGGAAGCCGTGAGGATAATCCTCAGATTATTGGCCCAGTCTACAAAGTTACTTCCATCATCTTTCAGCTTAGCTTTCTCTAGGAACGCATTGAAATTTTGGGGAACTACTGCGCGAGCCATTGATCTACAACACAAAATTTGCAAAGACAACTTAGACTATTGTTCAAGATAATGAGTTTAGTTAATCATATTACTTAAAAACTCCCACTCAAATTGACATCCCTCCGGTCATCCGAGGGCTACATGATCCAAATTCACCAACCCAAGTCCGATCATCACGTGAGATGAGGTGGTTTCAATGGTGAACATCTCCATGTTGATAATATCTACTATATGACTCATGTCATGTTCGACCTTTCCGTCTCTTGTGTTCCGAGGCCATGTATGTACATGCTAGGCTCTTCAAGTTTAACCCGAGTGTTCCGCATGTGCAACACTCGCTTGCACCCGTTGTATGCGAACGTAGAATCTATCACACCCGATCATCACGTGGTGTCTCGAAACGACGAACTTTCGCAACGGTGCACACTCGAGGAGAACACAATTTTATCTTGAAATTTTAGTGAGGGATCACCTTATAATGCTACCGTCGTCCTAAGCATAATAAGATGCATAAAAGGATTAACATCAAATGCAAATCATAAGTGACATGATATGGCCATGGACTTGTGCTTTTGATCTCCATCTCCAAAGCACCGGCATGATCTCCATCGTCACCGGCATGACACCATGATCTCCATCATCTTGATCTTCATCAACGTGTCGCCATCGGGGTTGTCGCGCCAACCATACTTCTAGTACTATTGCTACCGCTTAGCGATCAAGTAAAGCATTACATAGCGCTTAATGAGTGACACGCATGCCACATAATAATTAAAGACAACCCTATGGCTCCTGCCGGTTGCCGTACTCATCGACATGCAAGTCGTGATAATCTATACAAAACATGATCATCTCATACATCACATATATCTCATCATGTTTTTGGCCATATCATATCACATCATACCCTGCAAAAACAAGTTAGACGTCCTCTAATTTATTGTTGCATGTTTTACGTGGCTGCTATGGGTATCTAGCAAGAACGATTCTTACCTACGCAAAACCACAACGCTGATATACAAGTTGCTATTTCACCTTCTACAAGGACCGCCTTTGTCGAATCCAATTCAACTAAAGTGGGAGAGAGAGACACCCGCCAGCCATCTTATGCAACAAAGTTACATGTCAGTCGATGGAACTAGTCTCTCGTACGTGGACGAGTAAGGTTGGTCCGAGCCGCTTCATCCCACAATACCGTTGAATCAATAAAAGACTAAGGAGGGAAGCAATCTGAATATCAACGCCCACATACTCCTTTGTGTTCTACTCGTGATCTCATCTACACATAGACCTAGCTCATAATGCCACTGTTGGGAAACGTTGCATGGGAAACAAAAAAAATTCCTACGCACATACAAGATCTATCCATGGAGATGAGCATCTACGAGAGGGGAGATCGGATCCACATACCCTTGTAGATCGCTAAGCGGAAGCGTTAAGAAACGCGATTGATGTAGTCGAACGTCTCCACGATCCAAATCGCAAGCCGTCCCACGAACTCACGATCAAGTGCCGAACGGACGGCACCTCCGCGTTCAACACACGTACGGCTTGATGACACCTTCACCTCCTCGATCCAGTGAGCAATGGTGAAGTGGTAGCGTGAGCCCTCCGGCAGCACGACGGCGTGGTGAGGTGGTGGTGGTGACAGCTCAGGAGGGCTTCATCGCGCGATATGAGGAGGAGAAGAACTACAAGGGAGAGAGATGGCAGCGCCGTAGCACGATCTCATGTGGCTGCCCCTCTATCTACCTCTCTATATATAAGAGGAAGGGAGGAGGAGGGGTGCCCTAGGATTTCCCCCTAGGGGCCGGCGGCTAGGGGTGGTGCGGCCAGGGTTTGGGTTCCCCGCCCAGGCGTCTTGCCTCCCAAGGCAGGGGTGGCCGACGGCACTAGGGGGTGGGGTCCACCTCCCAGCCAAGTGGGCTGAGGTGGGGCGCGGCGCCCAGCCCCTTGTGGGCTGGTGTGCCCCTCTCCTTGGCCCATGGCCCCCCCCAATACTTGTCGGGACCCCCCGAAACCCCTTTCGGCACTCCGTCGGTTCCCCGGTATGCCCCGAAACACTTCCGGACTCCAATTCCCTTCATCCTATATATCAATCTTCACCTCCGGACCATTCCGGAGTTCCTCATCACGTCCAAGATCTCATCCGGGACTCTGAACAACCTTCGGTCACCACCATAATAGCTTGACTAAATCGTCACCAAACGTTAAGTGTGTAGACCCTGCGGGTTCGAGAACTATGCAGACATGACCGAGACACCTCTACGGTCAATAACCAATAGCGGGACCTGGATGCCCATATTGGCTCCTACATATTCTACGAAGATCTTTATCGGTTGAACCTCTATGTCAAGGATTCAGTTAATCCCGTACGCTGTTCCCTTTGTTCATTGGTATGTTACTTGCCCGAGATTCGATCGTCGGTATCTCCATACCTAGTTCAATCTCGTTACCGGCAAGTCTCTTTACTCGTTCCGTAATACAAGATCTCGTGGCTAACACTTTAGTCACTTTGCTTGCAAGGCTCATTGTGATGTTGTATTACCGAGTGGGCCTTGAGATACCTCTCCGTCATACGGAGTAACAAATCCCAGTCTTGATCCATGTCAACTCAAAAGACACCTTCAGAGATACCTGTAGAGCATCTTTATAGTCACCCAGTTACGTTGTGACGTTTGATACACACAAGGTACTCCTCCGGTGTCAGTGGGTTACATGATCTCCTGGTCATAGGAACACATACTTGACATGCAGAAAACAATAGCAATAAACTGACACGATCATATGCTACGTTCATAGTTTGGGTCTTATCCATCACATCATTCTCCTAATGATGTGATCTCATCATCAAATGACAACTCTTGTCCATGGCTAGGAAACCACAGCCATCTTTGATTAACGAGCTAGTCCACTAGAGGCTTACTAGGGACACATTGTTGTCTATGTACCCACACAAGTATTTCAGTTTCCAATCAATACAATTTTAGCATGGATAATAAACATTTATCATGAACAAGGAAACATAATAATAACCATTTTATTATTGCCACTAGGGTATATTTCCAACACCTGCATCCTCGCCGCCGTTCTCAATCGTCATCACCGGCCTCCCTGCACCATGGGAGGGAGTAACCACGTCGGTGCCGGCGAAGCACCCGAGCACAGCGTGAAGGTGGGCAGAGAGATTGCCGTTGTTGGAGATGATGTATCGCGCGGACAACAGCGTGGCCTTGACATTGTCGCCGCCGCCGTGCTTCCCCAGCCGGAGCCGGTGGTCCACACCGACTGCGACGAACACTCCAGCGACGACAACGACTCGGACGAAGAACCGGTTGGTCATATATACCCATTTTTGGTAAATACATATAAAAGGTTGATTGGTTTGCTACCAACATCTGGTATTGCTGCCAATATTTGGCCAAATCAGAAGTTGTCAACATTTCGCAACCTTTTGTGAGATTGATAACGAGAATTGTTATGCAACCAATCTCTAGCCAACATTTGGCAGTTGCTAAAATATGGCATGCCAACTTTTGGCATTAAACCAATTAGCTTCGATTTAGGGTTCACGTTATCGCATGAAATATTATGTTTCATAAACTCTGCCTTGCAAATTCGCATTATAAAACATACGGTAGCCACATTTTTCACTATGCATAGGTGCTATCTCACGATGTGGACAGCGAGGATGAAGACATCCAGGAGAGGTTCAAGAGGCAAACGCTGAGAGAGCTTATGGCTGGAAAGCATAACAGGCGTGTCAGGAAGAATGGGGGCTATGGATGCCCGTTCTGCAACCATAAGATTACCAACGTGTACTCTAGTGTTCTGGCGCATGCAAGAGGACGAGCCGTTGGCTCCTTCAAGCAGAAGTATTCTCGCGGGATAGCGCACACCGCGTACGCCCAGTTCCTGGAGAATCTTAACGATCAAGCATGAAGATGATTTGTTGGATTGAATCTATCTAGTTTGTGTGTATACCTTCCGGCCTCCGAAACTTCCAGCCGGCCCGGATCTTCCGGCCTTAGCAGAAAGTTGCTGAGTCCTTTTGCAGTCCCTTTCGTACCAGTTTTCCGCCATTTCTTCCGCTACCACCACCATTTCTTTCGCAACTCATTTGCACTTGAGATTTTGAGTCGCGAGCATCGCCACTTCCTAAGGTGTTTCGACTAATTAGGAGTGGTTCTTCATCAACATCGCCGCTCATCATCGCCCCGAATCATCGCCGACAAACTCTTCGTTGAAACCACACCGTAAGCAAGGACGGTAACCGCGACGACTCTCTCGTTATGTACCCTTGCCATTGCATTGTTACCCCGAGCCTATTTGTGTTACTTGCCTATCGAGACTAGCCATTGAGTATTGCCAGGCTATGCTACTTGTGCACTTTAGTGATACATACTCCGCATAGCTTCAATTGTGTGCATTTCATAGTATCATCTCTTGTGTTTACATAGTTCCCCGCATACATAATTGCTATCTTGGTGTGCACGTCCCGCATTGTGACCATACAAAACATCATTGCAAAAGAAAACAGAAGCAAAGCTTTTAATCAAGAGCAAAAGAGCAAAAGAGCAATAGCATCGCAAGCTTCGCATAGCATACTTGATCATCTTGGATCACTTGAGAAAGTGACATGTGCCGCATACATACATAGCAAGTCGGGCATAGGAAGACGGCATGTTTTGTTCCTTTTAGGTTGTGCACAAGTGCGTATCATGCCCATTTGAGCAATCGTGCTAGCATCTCTCTAGTGTTGTGCAACGCAAGCGTTTTCCGTGGACTCCACATTTTGGCTCATCCTTGGTTGCACGACCCCAATTTTCTTCCGTGTGTGTGTTTACGTGTATACTCTTTGCTATTGATCTACATTGTCTCACTTGCGAATTTACGAATCTTGTTCAACATTATTGAATCTTATCTTTCGAATTACTTAAAATTTGTGTCACTATCCTAACCAAGCTCCTCCATAAGCCTTATTTGTGTAGGTGTGAGAAGGACAATCTTCGGTATCAATTCTACTACTTCTACATTTGCACATTGAGTGATCTTTGATCCATTTTCAGACTTGTGGAATGGTAATTGATATTGTCATCTCATTCTTCCACTTATATCTACTTGAGCGTTGTTATGGATAGGTCAAGCATCCACAACCTGGCATTTGAGGAGCAATAGGACAACGAAACCACCTTCGTCACCAAGATGCAATTCTTCGGCGCGCAAAAGGCAATGTGCCAATCGCATGACGTCTTGAACGACCGCATCGAGAAACTCGCCACCGACGTACGTGAATCTGAAGTGCGAACAAGGGACTACCTCGACACCAAGCTCTCAAGCCAAATGTAGGAAATTCGCGCCTTGAGGGTCACGCGTGCTTCTTCTACATCTACATCCTCCGGACGGCGACACTCAAGTCGTCACTCCTCGGAGTACTCTTCCGGCGAGAGTCCACCTCGAGCATGTTCTCATCATCGAGATGACCGCTCCGATCCAAGTTCACAACAAGGCCGCCAACGTCAAGCTTCGGATAACCCATTCCATGGCAATGGACTACAAGATCGACTTCGCGAGCGTGCTCGACGTCAACAACATGAACAAGATGCATTCGAACAATAACGCCAACAACAATGTCGTGAAGAAGAAATACGCCTTTGTGAAGAACAAGCGCTTGAGCCCAACATGCACTACGTGATTCTACTCGTGCGTTGGAGGAACGTAACCATCAAGCACGTCTTGAGCAAGAAGAACTTCGTCGACAGCGACAAGAAGAAGCCAATCGCCAAGAGGAGAACCAAGAAAGGCGGAACCGAATGCATCTACCTCGTCGCCATCCTTAAGCTCATCGCGACGAACCTGAGCATGAAGACGAGCAAGGACAAGATCAACGCCAACACACCTAAGACAATGAAAATGAGGATCCACCTCCAAGACAAGGATTGCGGCATCACCACCACAATGATGAACAACGCTTCGGCAAGCTCAAGTTCACAATGCCAAAGTTTTCCGGAAGCAATGATCCAGAAGATTACCTATCATGGGCACTCAAAGTTGACAACATCTTTCGCCTCCACAACTATGATGAAGAAAAGAAGGTAGCCATGGCTTCACTCGAGTTTCAAGACGACGTTCTTATTTGGTGGGAACAAGTGATTGAGTGGAGAAGAGAGAGAGGCGAGCCACCTATCAACACTTGGGCCCAAATGAAGGATCTCATGAGAGCTCGTTTTGTGTCTACACACTACAACCGGGATCTCTTCAATAAGCTACAACAACTCAAGCAAGGCACTAAGTTGGTAGAAGAGTACAATCAAGAGATAGAAATCGCAATGATACGAGCCAATGTCAAGGAAGATGACGAACAAACAATGGCACGTTTCTTGAATGGCCTCAACTACCAAGTCAAGAAAATCACGGACTTCCAGCCATACTCCAACTTACTTGAACTTATGCATCAAGTGACCAAGGCGGAACGGCAAGTGCAAGATGACTACAAGTACTCCAAGTTCTCTTCCAAGACCTAAGGTTCAAGTGCTCAAGCTACTACGATAACGACACCTTCAACTACGAAATTTACAACACCTACCGGTGACAACTCAAGCTCCAAGGACAAGACGACTTCGTCAAGCCGACCTACTACAAGCAACTACAAATCGAGAGCCTCCTCCTCTACACCAACACCGGATGCTACCGCCAAGACAAGCTCCATCAAGTGTTTCACGTGCCAAGGCCGAGGCCACAATACTTATGAGTGTCCAACAAGACGCACCATGATCCTTCAATAAGATGGCACCTATGACTCTATGTGTGACGGTGAGATGGAAGCATTGGAGCACGTGGCCATGCATCGTCAAGTCAATGAAGATGACGATTCGCAAATCTTTTGCGACAATGATCCGAACCCCGCTCTCGTTGTCTCCAAGGTTTTGATGCTCCAACAACAAGAAGACAAGGACCAATGTTGCCACATCTTCCACACCAAGGCGGGCATCCAAGGAAAATCCGTCAAGGTCATCATCGACGGCGGAAGTTGCCACAATTTGGCAAGTGAGGACTTTTGCTCCAAGCTACAATTGGTCCAGAAGAAGCACCCATGCCCCTACAAGGTCCAATGGCTAGGTGATTCAGGCACCCTCCAAGTTGAACACACCGTGGAAGTTTCCTTCAAGATAGGCGCTTATGAAGACACTTTGGAGTGTGATGTGGTTCCAATGTCCGTTTGCCACCTTCTACTTGGTAGACCATGGCAATTCGACCATGGCGTCATCCACAACGGTCGGAAAAATCACTATAGCTTCAAGTTGAAGGGCAAGCAATATGTACTTCAACCAATAACTCGAAGTCAAGTCATAGCCGACAAACATGCTTCATCCCATCGTGGTGATAAAAGTGAGAGAGCGATCAGCCTAAAAGAGCATGAACACCACAAGCCAAATTTGAGTGACTCCACGATGAGGGACATGAGCCACCAAAAGAGATTTGAGGGATGTGAGTGAGAGCCCATCGGCCGTTCTTCACTATGTACTTGTGTGCAAAGATGACGTCGTTCGGACTAACCCTTCACAACATCTTCCTCTTGTGTTATCTCAATTGTTGCAGGAATTCCAAGATGTTTTTCCCGATGAGCTACCTCCGAAACTACCACCAAAACGAGGGATCGAACACCGCATCGACCTCATCCCCGGAGCACCGCTTCCTAACAAGGATCCCTACCGCGTCAACCCCGAAGAAACAAAGGAAATACAAAGGCAAGTCCAAAAACTCCTAGATAAAGGGCATGTACGTGAGAGTTTGAGTCCTTGTGCGGTTCTGGTGATACTAGTACCTAAGCAAGATGGTAGTATGTGCATGTGTTCCGTTTGCCGTCCTATCAATGCTATAACTATTCATTATCGTCATCCCATTCCTCGCCTAGATGATATGCTAGATGAACTTAGTGGTGCCACTATATTTTCTAAGATTGACTTAAAAAGTGGTTACTACCAAATACGCATACAAGAGGGTGACGAGTGGAAAACGGCGTTCAAGACTAAGTTTGGTCTCTATGAATGGCTAGTGATGCCCATGGGTTTATCCGAAGCACCGGGTACATTCATGCGTGTCATGCATTATGTTTGGCGACCCCTCATAGGATATTGTGTTGTGGTCTATTTTGATGACATTCTTGTCTTTAGCAAGTCTCTTGAGGAGCATGCAACCCACTGATACGTCTCCAACGTATCTATATTTTTTGCTTGTTCCATGTTGTTATATTATCAATCTTGGATGTTTTACAATCATTTTATAGCAACTTTATATCATTTTTTGGGACTAACCTATTGACATAGTGCCAAAGTGCCAGTTACTGTTTTGCTTGTTTTTTACTTCGCAGAATATTAGTACCAAAGGAAGCCCAAACATCGCAAAACTTTTTGGAGATTTTTTGGGCCAGAAGACATCCAGTGGGCCAAAGAAGTGCCAGAGGGGATGGTCGAGGAGACCAGAACCCACCAGGGCGCGTCAGAGGCCCTGGGCGCGCCCTGATGGGTTGTGCCCTCCTCGGGACGCCTCTCCACCGCCTCTGATGCCTATAAATACCCAAATATTATAGAAACCCAAGGGGAGTCGACGAAAAACACACCCAGTCGCCGCAAGTTCCAGAATCTCGAGATCCAATCTAACACCATCACGGCGGGGTTCATCATCCTCATTGGAGCCTCTCCGATGATGCGTGAGTAGTCCACCATAGACCTACGGGTCCGTAGGCAGTAGCTAGATGGCTTCTTCTCTCTCTCTTTTGATTCTCAATACAATGGTCTCTTGGACATCTATTTGATGTAAACTTTTGCGGTGTGTTTGTTGGGATCCGATGAATTTTGAGTTCATGATCATTTTCTATCCATGAATATTATTTGAGTCTTCTTTGATCTCTTATATGCATGACTACTTATAGCCTCGTATTTCTTCTTCGAATCTTTGGTTTAGTTAGGCCAACTAGATCGATTTTTCTTGCCATGGGAAGAGGTGCTTTGTGATGGGTTCGATCTTGCGGTGTCCTCTCCCAGTGACAGAAGGGGCAGCGAGGCACGCATGTATCATTGCTATTAAGGATAACAAGGTGGGGTCTATTCCTACATGAATAGATCTTGTCTACATCATGTCACCGTTCTTATTGCATTACTCCGTTTTTCCATGAACTTAATACACTAGATACATGCTGGATATCGGTCGATGTGTGGAGTAATAGTAGTAGATGTAGAATCGTTTCGGTCTACTAATCTTGGACGTGATGCCTATATAATGATCATCGCCTTGGATATCGTCATGATTATTTGATCTTCTATCAATTTCCCAACAGTAATTTGTTCACCCACCGTGTGCTATGCTCATGAGAGAAGCCACTAGTGATATTGAGCTGAAATTTTAGAGTTACAGAAGTATGGTTAGAGTACACATTGCTACAGACTGTTCTGTTTAAGACAGATTCTGTTTTCATTGCATTGTGTGTTTTGATGAATATATGGGTTGTATTGAAGGGTATGGGCCATGGTAAAGTTAAAATACAGTAGGTATAATGCAATACTAAAATTTGAATGTGTTTGCAACAGTACTTAAAGTAGTGATTTGCTTTATTATACTAACGGATCTCATGAAGGTTTTGTTGAGTTTTGTGTGATTGAAGTTTTCAAGTTTTGGGTGAGATCACGATGGATGAAGGAATAAGGAGTGAAAAGAGCCTAAGCTTGGGGATGCTACAGCACCCCAAAGATATATCCAAAGAGGAACAAGCAACTAAGCTTGGGGATGCCCCGAGTGGCATCCCCTCTTTCTTCTAACGACCATCGGTATTTTACTTGGAGCTATATTTTTATTCGTCACATATCATGAGTTTTGCTTGGAGCGTCTTGTATCATTTGAGTCTTTGCTTGCTTTGCTTTTTAGTTTGTCACTAGTATCCTTGCTGGACACACCTATTTGAGAGAGCCAAAAATATGCTATGATTTGTTAGAATTGCTCTTTATATGCTTCACTTAAACTTTTTGAGCTATGGAATTGCTCTAGTGCTTCACTTATATCTTTTTGAACACGGTGTGCTTGGAAATTTTTGTAGAAATACTCTCATGCTTCACTTAGATAAATTTGAGAGTTAGTAAATTTTGAAGGAATCCTCTCATGCTTCACTTATACTATTTTGAGAGATGAAACTTTTATGCTCATGTTCTTCACTTAAATTTGTTTGAGCTTGTCAAAAGCAATGGCAATATATGAAACTAGTCCCAAAGTGATAGATATCCAAGGAGGATCTAATAAAAACTTTCATGAAGATTATTGGACAAATAAAACTTGATTCCTTGTAATAGTTTTGAGACATGATGATAGTGATATGTGAGTCATGTTAGTGAGTAATTATGCTTTAGTAATAATATTGGGGTTAAGGTTTGTGATTCCCTATGAAAGCACGAAAGTCAATAGTTATGCAATGAAATTACATCCTACTTATGGTGCATTATTCGGTGTTAGTTATGCTCATTGCTCGCTTATGTGAATCTTTGTTTCTTGGTTGGTTGCTTCTCAATCTATTTGCTAGCATCCACTTGTACTAAGTAGAAATACTACTTGTGCATCCAAAATCCTTAAACCCAGTTTTGCCTTATGAGTCCACCATACCTACCTATATGCGGTATTTCCATGTCGTTCTAAGAAAATTTGTATGTGCCATCTCTACTTTTCAAAATAAATTTCCTTTTTGTGTGCTCGTACCGCTCATGAAACGGTAGGGGGTGTCCAATATTTTTCCATGCTAGATGTGTTATTCTCAACATGAGTGTTTATTCACTTGTGATTGCACGAGAGTACGGCGGTAATAGGGATGCCCAGTCCCGAAATGAAAAAGAAAAAAAATTACTTTATGTTGTCAAATAATAAATTCCTTGGAAAGTGTTGGTATGGAAGGCAACCGTGGATACAGCCGGCCATGGATTGTGAAAGAATGGTGGAAAAGGAATAAACTTTACTTTATGTTTGGGAACCGCCTATGATATATCTAGCATGGAAAGTATTGTGAGCTACTTTGTCGTTTTCGTTGACAGGAAAGGCATGCCACTCAAAATATTTTTCTCTCTCAATTTAAACTTTGAGCTCTGGCACCTCTACAAATCCCCATGTGAAGGGCCTATCTATTTACTTTATGCAACTTATATTTTTATTTGAGTCTCCATCTTCTCTTATAAAGCACCAACTAGGGGGCACTATGATCATACTTGAGCATTGGGTGTAGTTAATATTTGAGTGTGTTTCATGAATGGATCAATGATTGAGCATGATGGGCTAGGGATAACTTTCTTTAGTGTTGATATTTTGAAAGACATGGTTGCTTGTTGGCATGCTTGAGTATTAAAGTCATTATGTTGAAACTAAACTATTGCTTTGAACCATCTAAAAGTCCAATTGTCAATGCTACAAAACAAAAGAATACGTGATGAACATGTTAGGCAGCATTCCACTTCAAAATTTTTGTTTTTATCATTTATCTACTCGAGGACGAGTAGGAATTAAGCTTGGGGATGCTGATACGTCTCCAACGTATCTATAAGTTTTGCTTGTTCCATCCTGTTATATTATCAATCTTGGATGTTTTACAATCATTTTATAGCAACTTTACATCATTTTTTGGGACTAACCTATTGACATAGTGCCAAAGTGCCAGTTGTTGTTTTTGCTTGTTGTTTACTTCGCAGAATATCAGTACCAAATGAAGCCCAAACATCGCGAAACTTTTTGGAGATTTTTTTGGGCCAGAAGACATCCAGTGGGCCAAATAAGTGCCAGAGGGGATGATCGAGGAGACCACAACCCACCAGGGCGCGCCCTGATGGGTTGTGCCCTCCTCGGGACGCCTCTCCACCGCCTCTGATGCCTATAAATACCCAAATATTACAGAAACCCAAGGGGAGTCGACGAAAAACACACCCAGTCGCCGCAAGTTCCAGAATCTCGAGATCCAATCTAACACCATCACGGTGGGGTTCATCATCCTCATTGGAGCCTCTCCGATGATGCGTGAGTAGTCCACCATAGACCTACGGGTCCGTAGGCAGTAGCTAGATGGCTTCTTCTCTCTCTCTTTTGATTCTCAATACAATGGTCTCTTGGACATCTATTTGATGTAAACTTTTGCGGTGTGTTTGTTGGGATCCGATGAATTTTGAGTTCATGATCATTTTCTATCCATGAATATTATTTGAGTCTTCTTTGATCTCTTATATGCATGACTACTTATAGCCTCGTATTTCTTCTTCGAATCTTTGGTTTAGTTAGGCCAACTAGATCGATTTTTCTTGCCATGGGAAGAGGTGCTTTGTGATGGGTTCGATCTTGCGGTGTCCTCTCCCAGTGACAGAAGGGGTAGCGAGGCACGCATGTATCATTGCTATTAAGGATAACAAGGTGGGGTCTATTCCTACATGAATAGATCTTGTCTACATCATGTCACCGTTCTTATTGCATTACTCCGTTTTTCCATGAACTTAATACACTAGATACATGCTGGATATCGGTCGATGTGTGGAGTAATAGTAGTAGATGCAGAATCATTTCGGTCTACTAATCTTGGACGTGATACCTATATAAGGATCATCGCCTTGGATATCGTCATGTTTATTTGATCTTCTATCAATTGCCCAACAGTAATTTGTTCACCCACCGTGTGCTATACTCATGAGAGAAGCCACTAGTGAAACCTACGGCCCACGGGTCTACTTTTCCAACATATTGCTTTCCGATCTATCTTTTTTCACTTTATTCAGATAAATTATTCCAAAAAACCCAAAATTACCTTGCTGCACATTATTTGCCTCTTTTATTTTGTGTTCTTGAGAGATCTATCTATCCAATCTATCATATCCTAATCTATCTTTTTACTGTAGAGAGATTGACAACCTCTCTTTCGCGTCGGGTTGCAAGTATTTGTTCTTTGTGTGCAGGTGTTGTTTACGTAGTGGAGGTGATTCTCCTACTGGTTCGATACCTTGGTTTCATACCTGAGGGAAATACTTACCGTCGCTATGCTGCATCATCCTGATAGAGGCAAGGATGTCCCTGTCTTTCGATGAGATGGTGGCTATCGTTTTCAGTGGAGTAGACTTTGACGATCCGACTACGATCGTGCGAAGACGTCACGCCTTAGCAGTCGGTAAACCAACTCCGAGAGGTTATTGACCACGCCGGAGCACGATCAACCCGACCACGAGGGTCTGTTTCCTGCACGCAAACAAAGAACAAGCAAGAAACTAAGATTGCAATCTGGATATTGCGAATATAAGAGGAAAGGTTTATTGATGAAATTGGGGTTCTGTGACGCCTTTGTCTGGTCGTGGAACACAAACGAAGAATGCGAAGTTGCAGCTATGGCGAACTTTTAATCTAAACAAAACCCAAGTCTAAACGGCGCCCTAAGGGCTGTATATATGGGGGAATAGAGGGGGAATTTCGTGACCCCTTGGAGGAGGGGTCCGAAACCAACCCTAACTCCATTTCCCCACACATACGGACTCTAAAAACAGCCTAATCAGTGGTATTTCGAAATTACATGGACCTGGCCCAAAAATAAGGTGACACGGCACCTATATTATCCTATGGACGAAATTTATGATGTGGCATCTTGTATATTTCGTCCAAGCCTTCATACTCTCCTTATGGTGGCTTCAAAGTGCGAAAATCACCACTTGAAAGTCCATTATTCCTTCCCGTGCGAGCACCTTCTTCTCCATGCTTAATCCTGCTCCAATGGCCATCCTTCTTGTCCATGCTAGGTCCTTCATTCATAAGTAAAACAAAAGTATCCAATTTAGGCAGCATCATATGTTCATTAACTTTAGAAGAATTTCCAAGAAACGAAAGTACCTGATAATTTAGTTGGCTTGCGCGGGCTCTAGTAACTGGTCCAATATGTGTAGCTGGTGGGGATGTGGGTGTAACATTAGTAGGGATGTCCTCATCATCCTCCCCTTCTTGAACTGAAGTCGTCCTCGATGGAAGCTCATCATCCTCACCCAAATAAGGCTTCAAATCTGCAATGTTAAAAGTGGAACTAACCCCAAAATCTGCAGGCAGCTCAAGTTTATATGCATTACCATTTATTTTCTCTAACACCTTAAAAGGACCATCAGCACGTGGCATTAGCTTTGACTTGCGCAATTCAGGAAACCTATCCTTACGCAAATGTAACCAAACAAGATCTCCAGGTGCAAAGACAACATGTTTTCTACCCTTATCTCCAGCAAGTTTATATTTAGCATTCATACGCTCAATATTCTCCTAAGTTAACTCATGCATCTTTAATATCAATTCAGCACGTTCTTTAGCATCAAAATTAACCTTCTCCGAAGATGGAAGAGGCAACAAATCAATAGGTGCACGAGGTAAGAAACCATACACAACTTCAAAACGGCACATCTTAGTAGTAGAATGCAGCGAACGATTATAAGCAAATTCAATATGAGGCAAGCATTCTTCCCACATTTTTAGGTTATTCTTCAAAACAGCCCTAAGCATAGTAGACAATGATCTATTCACTACTTCAGTCTGTCCATCAGTTTGGGGGTGACATGTAGTACTAAAAAGCAGTTTAGTCCCCAACTTAGCCCATAAACATCTCCAAAAGTGGCTAAGAAATTTAGCATCACGATCTGAAACAATTGTATTTGGCACACCATGCAAGAATAATTTCGCGAAAGAACAAATCAGCAACATTAGCAGCAGCATCACTTTTATGACATGGTATAAAGTGTGCCATTTTCGAAAATCTATCCACGACAACAAATATGCTATCCCACCCCTTCTTTGTTTGAGGTAAACCTAAAACAAAGTCCATTGATATATCCTCCCAAGGAACACTAGGTACAGGCAAAGGCATATATAAACCATGAGGATTGAGTCATGACTTAGCTTTTTGACATGTAGTGCAGCAAGCAACAAAACGCACAACATCCCGTCTCATCTTTGGCCAAAAGAAATGTGTAGCAAGTACGTCCTCCGTCTTCTTCACGCCAAAGTGTCCCATTAATCGTCCTCCCTGCGCCTCCTGTAACAACAAAAGACGAACGGAGCTAGCTGGAATGCATAGCTTGTTAGCACGGAACACAAATCCATCATTAATGATGAACTTGTTCCATGTTCTCCCATCTTTACAATTCTCCAACACATCTTTAAATTCAGCATCATGCATATATTGATCTTTGATGGTCTCCAAACCAAATATTTTAAAGTCAAGTTGTGAAAGCATAGTATAACGATGAGACAATGCATCAGCAATAACATTTTCTTTACCCTTCTTGTGTTTAATGATATAAGGGAAAGTCTCAATGAATTCAACCCATTTAGCATGTCTGCGGTTCAGTTTTGCTTGACTTTTAATATGTTTCAAAGATTCATGATCAGAATGTATAACAAATTCTTTGGGCCATAAATAATGTTGCCATGTTTCCAAAGTCCGAACAAGAGCATATAATTCCTTATCATAAGTAGAATAATTCAGACTAGGCCCACTCAATTTTTAAGAAAAGTATGCAACAGGTTTACCATCTTGTAATAACACACCTCCTAATCCAATTCAACTAGCATCACATTCAAGCTCAAAAGTCTTATTAAAATCTGGAAGTTGGAGTAATGGAGCATGTGTTAACTTATCTTTCAATACCGTGAAGGCTTCTTCCTGTGCGGTACCCCAAACAAAAGGCACATCCTTATTAGTAAGCTCATTTAGATGTGCAGCAATGGTGCTGAAATCCCTCACAAAACGCCTATAAAAACCAGCGAGTCCAAGAAAACTCCTCACTTGTGTGACCGTTTTGGGCTGCGGCGAACTCTCAATAGCTTCAATCTTGGCTTTATCAACTTCAATTCCCTATGGAGTAACAACATAGCCAAGAAAAGATACTCGTTCAGTGAAAAGGTGCACTTCCCAAGGTTACCAAACAAACGTGCATCACGTAGAGCAATAAAAACAGCACGCAAATGATCCAAGTGTTCCTCCAAAGATCTACTATAAATCAGTATATCATCAAAGTAGATTACCACAAATCGTCCTATGAAAGCACGTAAGACCTCGTTCATTAATCTCATGAAAGTGCTAGGAGCAATAGTTAACCCAAAAGGCATGACTAACCACTCATATAATCCAAACTTAGTTTTAAATGTTGTTTTCCATTCATCTCCCAATTTCATATGAATTTGATGGTATCCACTACGCAAATCAACTTTGGAGAAACTTGTACAGCCACTTAATTCATCAAGCATATCATCTAGCCTAGGAATAGGATGATGATAACGAACAGTAATATTATTAATGCCTCTACAATGAACACACAAATGAGATGTACCATCCTTTTTCGGTACTAGAATAATAGGAACGGCACAAGGACTAAGAGATTCGCGTATATAACCTTTGTCAAGCAGCTCCTGTACTTGACGCATAATCTCCTTCATCTCCTCTGGATTGGTATGGTATGGTGCACGGTTGGGTTGCGATGCACCGGGAATTAAGTCAATTTGATGCTCAATCTCCCGGATAGGTGGTAATCTTGGTGGCATGTCTTGTGGAAAGACATCAGCGAACTCCTGCAAAATGTTAGTGACAGCATGAGGCAAAGAGGGGGGCATGTCCTCGAATGAAAATAATACCTCTTTGCATACAAAAGCATAGCAAACAGATGTAGTAACATCCAAATCAGTAATTTCAGATTTAGTGGCAAGTAAACAACCACTCTTCAGTTTTATTTCAGATGCAACACTAGATGATTGTTTATTAGGCTTATTATGTTGCTCAAATTCCTTTGCCACAATCTGATTTTCACTCTCACTTTGCTTCTGTTTTGCTTTACTAGCTCTAGCAATGTCATCTTTTATAATATGTTCGGGAGACATAGGAAGCAAAGTTATAGTTTTATCCTTATGAACAAGAGTATACTAATTTGTCCTACCATGGTGTACAGAATTTTTATCAAATTGCCATGGTCTACCAAGTAAACAACCACTCTTCAGTTTTATTTCAGATGCAACACTAGATGATTGTTTATTAGGCTTATTATGTTGCTCAAATTCCTTTGGCACAATCTGATTTTCACTCTCACTTTGCTTCTGTTTTGCTTTACTAGCTCTAGCAATGTCATCTTTTATAATATGTTCAGGAGACATAGGAAGCAAAGTTATATTTTTATCCTTATGAACAAGAGTATACTAATTTGTCCTACCATGGTGTACAGAATTTTTATCAAATTGCCATGGTCTACCAAGTAAAACGGAGCATGCTTGCATGGGTACCACATCACAATCAACATATTCAGAATATGTAGCAATGCTAAAGTGCACACGAACAGTACGTGTTACCTTAACCTTGCCACTGTTGTTGAACCATTGGATGTAATAAGGATGAGGATGTGGTCTGGTGGTTAGAGACAGCTTCCCATGCTAGCCAAGTTGTTGCAACTCCCTCCATCGATGATGACACGAACAGAACGCTCCTTCACAACTCCCTTTGTATGGAACAAGTTGTGCCTCTGATTTTGCTCAGTCTGTGTAACCTACACACTCAGAACACGTTGAGCAACTAAACTTTCATACCTGTCAGTGTAGTCAGCAGCCATGTAGTGTGTCTCTTCTTCAGCATCCTCGGCACCCTGTTCTTCGCTTGCAATAAGAGCCAAAGTCACCTCATCATAATCACTAGCGGACGCATATCCACCATCCTCAGTAACAATCACCACACGCTTGGAAGGGCATTCTCTCGCATAGTGACCTCCACCCTTGCAACGACGACAAATAACCTCATGTGTTTGCCCTGTAGATGTCATGGATGCAGAAGACCACTGTGCAGGCCCCGAAGGTGTGCCCTTGCTGGAGGCTGGTGGCGGTTCCTGTTTCCTTGTATCTTTGTTGGAGTTGGCGGCTGAAGTAAGTGGTGATGCGGTAGGACGTGTGGAAGTGGATGATGTACGTGGTGTCATTGATGAAGCTCGACCTGCAGAAAAATTAGTTCGCGCCATTGCTTGTCGATCCTGCACTTCATGTTCATCTTTGCAAGCAAGATGGAATAAACGAGTGATACTGTTATACTCCTTATACTCTAGAATAGTCTGAATCTCTCTATTTAACCCACCCATAAAACGTGCAAGCATAGCTTCATTCTCCTCAACAATACCACATCTAATCATGCCAGTTTGTAATTCCTGGTAATATTCCTCTACAGAATTTTTTCCTTGTCTTAAACGCTGCAAATTTTGAAGCAATTCACGTTGATAATATGGTGGAACCCAACGATTATGCATAGCAATTTTCAACGCAGCCCAAGTAGTTGGGATATTAGCATGATGTATTCTACAATGTTCAGACAACCAAACACAAGCAAAACCAGTGAATGAACAAACAGCAGCAGTAACATGTCTATCCTCAGGAAATTGTAAGCATGTAAAACATTGTTCTGTTTCTAACTCCCAAGTAAGATATATATCAGGAACGTATCTACCATCAAATGTAGGAATATTCAATTTAAGTTTAGGAAGATGGTCATGATTTTGTACTTGAGGGAGTGCTGCAGCCCTACCATTGCGAATGTAGGCATGTGGACGACCTGGTGCGTTTAGAGGTTGCCCTTGTGGCGGATCTGGAGCAACCTCTTCCTCAACATCGTAATCACCATCGTAGTCAGCGTTCTGATCAACAGTAGTAGCAGCAGCAGCCACAGAAGCCACAGCAGTAGGAATGGCACCAGAATGTTGGCCTTCCTCGAGGGGCACACGTCGTGCGCGCCCCGCGAAATTCGGCCGATGTTGTTGTTATTGCTGAGGTATGACCGGTGCAGCTGGTGATAGACGTGCAAGCACCTCATTGTACTTAGCATACAACTTCGTCTCGAACGTCTTCTCCACCCCATCAAGCTTCTCCATGGACTCTCCAAGGCTGGTCACGAAGTCTTGTACCTAGTCAGCCATCATTTGCTGGAATTTGTCATGGAGCTCCCTGTTGGTCATAACCTCCCATTCGACCTCGTCGGCTTGTGATCCTGGCATGGTTAGCAGTAATAGGTGTTGGAAATATGCCCTAGAGGCAATAATAAATTGGTTATTATTATATTTCCTTGTTCATGATAATCGTTTATTATCCATGCTATAATTGTATTGATTGGAAACTCAAATACATGTGTGGGTACATAGACAACACTGTGTCCCTAGTAAGCCTCTAGTTGACTAGCTTGTTGATCAAAGATGGTTAAGGTTTCCTAGCCATGGACATGAGATGTCATTTGATAACGGGATCACATCATTAGGAGAATGATGTGATGGACAAGACCCAAACTGTAAACGTAGCATTTGATCGTGTCAGTTTATTGCTATTGTTTTCTGCATGTCAAGTATCTGTTCCTTTGACCATGAGATCATGCAACTCACTGACACCGGAGGAATACCTTGTGTGTATCAAACGTCGCAACGTAACTGGGTGACTATAAAGGTGCTCTACAGATATCTCCGAGGGTGTCTGTTGGGTTGGCATGGATCAAGACTAGGATTTGTTACTCCGTATGACGGAGAGGTATCTCAGGGCCCACTCGGTAATACAACATCACAATGAGCCTTGCAAGCAATGTGACTAAAAGTGTTAGCCACGAGATCTTGTATTACGGAACGAGTAAAGAGACTTGCCGGTAACGAGATTGAACTAGGTATAGAGATACCGACGATCGAATCTCGGGCAAGTAACATACCGAAGAACAAAGGGAACAGCATACGGGATTAACTGAATCCTTGACATAGAGGTTCGACCGATAAAAGATCTTCGTAGAATATGTAGGAGCCAATATGGGCATCCAGGTCCCGCTATTGGTTATTGGCCGTAGAGGTGTCTCGGTCATGTCTACATAGTTCTCGAACCCGCAGGGTCTACACACTTAACGTTTGGTGACGATTAGTATAATTGAGTTATTATGTTGGTGACCGAAAGTTGTTCGGAGTCCCGGATAAGATCCCGGACATGACGAGGATCTCCGGAATAGTCCGGAGGTAAAGATTGATATATGTGATAATAGTGTTTTGATCTCCGGAAGAGTTCCGAAGTTCACCGGAAGGGGTTCCGGATGTTTACCGAAGTGTTCGGGTGCAGCAACACTTTATATGGGCCAAGGGATAAAAGCCCACGAGGTATTGGAAAGTGCAAAAGTAGTTTTGCTGCCGCGTAAGCGGTACTACCGCTTGTGTGAAGCGGTACTACCGCCCAAGCGGTACTACCGCTTGTGTGAAGCGGTACTACCGCCCAAGCGGTACTACCGCTTGTGTGAAGCGGTACTACCGCTTGTGTGCGGCTGTGCACGGTTCGGCAGGGATCCGAGTTGGACTCTTTCCCTGCGGGCCAAACCGACCTTGTGCGGGCAAAACCGACCCGGAGGAGGCTTTTACTCCAAGTTTAGACCCCAAGGCTCAACATATAAATAGAGGGGCAGGGCTAGCACACGGGACACATCAGGATTTCCCAAGCCGTGTGCCGGCAACCCTAGCCCTCTAGTTCCTCCGTCATAATCTCCGTAGCGCTTGGCGAAGCCCTGCAGAGATTGTTCCTCACCACCATCACCACGCCGTCGTGCTGCTGGAACTCAACCACTACTTCACCATCGCTCGCTGGATCGAGGAGGTGAAGGCGTCATCAAGCCGTACGTGTGTTGAACGCGGAGGTGCCGTCCGTTCGGCACTAGATCGGAAGGATCGTGATTGGATTGCGGGACGCTCGGCGATTTGGATCGCGAAGACGTTCGACTACATCAACCGCGTTTATTAACGCTTCCGCTTAGCGATCTACAAGGGTATGTAGATTCACTCTCCCTCTCGTAGATGCTCATCACCATGGATAGATCTTGCGTGTGCGTAGGAAAATTTTTTGTTTCCCATGCAACGTTCGCCAACAGTGGCATCTGAGCTAGGTCTATGCGTAGATGAGATCTCGAGTAGAACACAAACGAGTTGTGGGCGTGGGTGTATACATATTGCTTGCCGTTACTAGTTGATACTTGATTCAGCGGTATTGTGAGATGAAGCGGCCCGGACCGACATTACGCGTACGCTTACGCGAGACTGGTTTTACCGCTGCGTGCACTTGTTGCATAAAGGTGACTGGCGGGTGTCTGTCTCTCTCACTTTAGTTGAATCGGTTCAATGAAGAGGGTTCTTTTAGAAGATCAAAAAGCAATCACTACACCACGTTGTGGTTTTGCGTAGGTAAGAACGGTTCTTGCAAACCCGTAGCAGCCACGTAAAATTTGCAACAACAATTAGAGGACGTCTAACTTGTTTTTGCAGGGTATGATGTGATATGATATGGCCAATTACATGATGAGATATATGTGATGTATGAGATGATCATGTTTTGTATAGAATATCACGACTTGCATGTCGATGAGTACGGCAACTGGCAGGAGCCATAGAGTTGTCTTTAATTATTGTATGACCTGCGTGTCAATCATTAAGCGCTATGTAATGCTTTACTTTATCGCTAAACGTTAGCAATAGTCGTAGAAGCAACAGTCGGCGCGACAACCTTATGGTGACACGTTGATGGAGATCAAGATGATGGAGATCATGGTGTCATGCCGGTGACGATGGAGATCATGCCGGTGCTTTGGAGATGGAGATCAAAAGCACAAGTTCATGGCCATATCATGCCACTTATGATTTGCATGTGATGTTAATCCTTTTATGCATCTTATTTTGCTTAGGACGACGGTAGCATTATAAGGTGATCCCTCACTTAAATTTCAAGATAAATTGTGTTCTCCCCAAGTGTGCACCGTTGCGAAAGTTCGTCGTTTCGAGACACGCCGTGATGATCGGGTGTGATAGACTCTACGTTCGCATACAACGGGTGCAAGCCATGTTGCACGTGCGGAACACTCGGGTTAAACTTGACGAGCCTAGCATGTACAGACATGGCCTCGGAACACAAGAGACCGAAAGGTCGAACATGAGTCATATAGTAGATATGATCAACATGAAGATGTTCACCATTGAAACCACCTCAACTCACGTGATGATCGGACTTGAGTTGGTGGATTTGGATCATGTTACACTCGAATGACCGGAGGGATGTCAATTTGAGTGGGAGTTTTTAAGTAATATGATTAACTAAACTCATTATCTAGAACAATAGTCTAAGTTGTCTTTGCTATATTTATGTTGTAGATCATGGCTCGCGCAGTAGCACCCCTGAATTTTAATGCGTTCCTAGAGAAAGCTAAGTTGAAAGATGATGGAAGTAACTTTGTGGACTGGGCCCGTAATCTAAGGATTATCCTTACGGCTTCCCAGAAGGCTTATGTCCTTGATGCACCGCTTGGTGATCCACCTGCTCCAGTTGAGTCTCTAGACGTTGTGAACGCCTGGCAGGCTTGTTCTGATGATTACTCAATAGTTCAATGTGCAATGTTGTATGGCTTAGAACCGGGACTTCAAAGACGTTCTGAACGTCATGGAGCATATGAGATGTTCCAGGAATTGAAGTTTATCTTTCAGAAGAATGCCCGGATCGAGAGATATGAGATCTCCGATAAGTTCTATGCTTGCAAGATGGAGGAGAACGGGTCTATCAGTGATCACGTGCTCAGAATGTCTGGGTACTCCACCCGTCTGGCTGAGTTAGGGATGCCCCTTCCGCCAGAGGCTATCACTGACAGAGTTCTTCAATCATTGCCACCTAGCTACAAGAGCTTCGTGTTGAACTATAACATGCACGGGATGAACAAGTCAGTTGCCGAGCTGTTTGCGATGCTGAAAGCCGCTGAGTCTGAAATTCAGAAGGAGCATCAAGTGTTGATGGTCAATAAAACCACTAGTTTCAAGAAAAATGGCAAGGGTAAGAAGGGTAACTCCAAGCAGAGTGGCAAAGCAGTTGCTCCTCTCGTGAAGAAACCCAAGGCTGGACCCAAACCAGAAACTGTGTGTTTTCATTGCAAGGGAACTGGACACTGGAAGCGGAATTGCCCCAAGTATTTGGCTGACAAGAAGGCGGCCAACAACAAACAAGGTATATATGATATACATGTTATTGATGTGTACCTTACCAACTCTCGTTGTAGTGCCTGGGTATTTGATACCGGTGCGGTTGCTCATATTTGCAACTCAAAACAGGAACTGCGGAATAGACGGAGGCTGGCAAAGGACGAAGTGACGATGCGCGTGGGAAATGGTTCCAAGGTTGATGTGATCGCCGTCGGCACGCTCGCTCTTCGATTACCGTCGGGATTAGTGATGAACCTAAATAAGTGTTATTTGGTGCCTGCGTTAAGCATGAACATTATATCTGGATCTTGTTTATTGCGAGACGGTTACTCATTTAAATCAGAGAATAATGGTTGTTCTATTTATATGAGTAATATCTTTTATGGTCATGCACCCGATGTGAGGGGTTTATTCTTATTGAATCTCGATAGTAATGATACACATGTTCATAACATTGATGCCAAAAGATGTAGAATTGATAATGATAATACCACTTTCTTGTGGCACTGCCGTTTAGGTCATATTGGCGTAAAACGCATGAAGAAGCTCCATGCTGATGGACTTTTGGAGTCACTTGATTTTGAATCACTTGACACATGTGAGCCATGCCTCATGGGCAAGATGACTAAAACGCCGTTCTCTGGAACAATGGAACGGGCAAGTGACTTATTGGAAATCATACATACTGATGTGTGCGGTCCGATGAGTATTGAGGCGCGCGGTGGTTATCGTTGCTTTCTCACCTTCACTGATGACTTAAGTAGATATGGGTATATTTACTTAATGAAACATAAGTCTGAAACATTTGAAAAGTTCAAACAATTTCAGAGTGAAGTTGAGAATCATCGTAACAAGAAGATTAAATTCCTACGATCTGATCGAGGAGGAGAATATCTGAGTTATGAGTTTGGCAGTCACTTAAGACAGTGTGGAATTGTTTCACAATTGACACCGCCTGGAACACCACAGCGTAATGGTGTGTCCGAACGTCGTAATCGAACCTTATTGGATATGGTGCGATCTATGATGTCTCTTGCCGATTTGCCACTATCGTTTTGGGGTTATGCATTAGAGACAGCTGCATTCACTTTAAATAGGGCACCATCGAAATCCGTTGAGACGACACCATATGAACTTTGGTTTGGCAAGAAGCCAAAGCTGTCGTTTCTTAAAGTTTGGGGATGTGATGCTTATGTCAAAAAGCTTCAGCCTGAAAAGCTGGAACCCAAAGCGGAGAAATGCGTCTTCATAGGATACCCAAAAGAGACAGTTGGGTATACCTTCTACCTCAGATCCGAAGGCAAAGTGTTTGTCGCTAAAAACGGAACATTTCTTGAGAAAGAGTTTCTCTCGAAAGAATTGAGTGGGAGGAAGATAGAACTTGATGAGGTTGTTGAACCTTTACTTCAACCTGAGAGTAGCGCAGCGCAGAAAGTTGTTTCTGTGGAGCCTACATTAGCTGAAGAGGAAGTTAATGATGATGATCATGAAGCTTTGGATCAAGTTGCTATCGAACCTCGTAGGTCGACAAGGACGCGTACTGCTCCCGAGTGGTACGGCAACCCTGTCTTAGAGGTCATGTTGTTAGACAACGATGAACCTACGAGCTATGGAGAAGCGATGATGGGCTCGGATTCCGAGAAGTGGTTAGAGGCCATGAAATCCGAGATGGGATCCATGTATGAAAACAAAGTATGGACTTTGGAAGTATTACCTGAAGGGCGTAAGGCCATTCAGAACAAATGGATCTTTAAGAGGAAGACGGACGCGGACGGTAATGTCACCGTCTATAAAGCTCGACTTGTGGCAAAGGGTTTTTCACAAGTTCAAGGAGTTGACTACGATGAGACCTTCTCACCCGTAGCGATGCTTAAGTCCGTCAGAATCATGTTAGCAATAGCTGCCTTTTTCGATTATGAAATTTGGCAGATGGATGTCAAAACAGCGTTCCTTAACGGTTACCTTAAGGAAGAGTTGTATATGATGCAACCAGAAGGTTTTTTCGATCCAGAGAATGCTGACAAAGTTTGCAAACTCCAGCGATCCATTTATGGACTGGTGCAAGCATCTCGGAGTTGGAATCTTCGTTTTGATAAAGTGATCAAAGCGTTCGAGTTTATACAAGTTTACGGAGAAGCTTGTATTTACAAGAAAGTGAGTGGGAGCTCTATAGCGTTTCTAATATTATATGTGGATGACATATTGCTGATTGGAAACAATATAGAAATGCTGGAAAGCGTAAAGGAATATTTGAACAAGAGTTTTTCAATGAAGGACCTAGGAGAAGCTGCTTTCATATTAGGCATCAAGATCTATAGAGATAGATCAAGACGTTTAATAGGACTTTCACAAAGCACATACCTTGATAAGATTTTGAAGAAGTTCAAAATGGATCAGTCCAAGAAGGGGTTCTTGCCTGTTTTGCAAGGTGTGAAGTTGAGTAAGACTCAATGCCCAGTGACTGCAGAAGATAGAGAAAAGATGAGTGTCATCCCCTATGCTTCAGCCATAGGCTCTATCATGTATGCAATGCTGTGCACAAGACCCGATGTCAGCCTTGCCATAAGTATGGCCGGAAGGTTTCAAAGTGATCCAGGAATGGAACACTGGACGGCGGTCAAGAATATCCTGAAGTACCTGAAAAGGACTAAGGACATGTTTCTCGTTTATGGAGGTGATCAAGAGCTCGTCGTAAAGGGTTACGTCGATGCAAGCTTTGACACTGATCCGGATGACTCTAAGTCGCAAACCGGATACGTATTTATTCTTAATGGGGGAGCGGTTAGCTGGTGCAGTTCCAAGCAAAGCGTGGTAGCTGATTCTACATGCGAAGCGGAGTACATCGCTGCCTCGGAGGCGGCGAAGGAAGGTGTCTGGATGAAGGAGTTCATGACAGATCTTGGAGTAGTGCCTAGTGCACTTGACCCAATGACTCTGTTTTGTGATAATACTGGTGCCATTGCTCTAGCCAAGGAACCAAGATTTCACAAGAGGACCAGACACATAAAGCGACGTTTCAATTCCATCCGCGATTACATCAAAGAGGACGACATAAATATTTGCAAAGTACACACGGATCTAAATGTTGCAGATCCGATGACTAAACCTCTTCCAAGGGCTAAACATGAACAACACCAGAACTGCATGGGTGTTCGATTCATTACAATGTAAATCACATAGTGATGTGAACTAGATTATTAACTCTAGTGCAAGTGGGAGACTGTTGGAAATATGCCCTAGAGGCAATAATAAATTGGTTATTATTATATTTCCTTGTTCATGATAATCGTTTATTATCCATGCTATAATTGTATTGATTGGAAACTCAAATACATGTGTGGGTACATAGACAACACTGTGTCCCTAGTAAGCCTCTAGTTGACTAGCTTGTTGATCAAAGATGGTTAAGGTTTCCTAGCCATGGACATGAGATGTCATTTGATAACGGGATCACATCATTAGGAGAATGATGTGATGGACAAGACCCAAACTGTAAACGTAGCATTTGATCGTGTCAGTTTATTGCTATTGTTTTCTGCATGTCAAGTATCTGTTCCTTTGACCATGAGATCATGCAACTCACTGACACCGGAGGAATACCTTGTGTGTATCAAACGTCGCAACGTAACTGGGTGACTATAAAGGTGCTCTACAGATATCTCCGAGGGTGTCTGTTGGGTTGGCATGGATCAAGACTGGGATTTGTTACTCCGTATGACGGAGAGGTATCTCAGGGCCCACTCGGTAATACAACATCACAATGAGCCTTGCAAGCAATGTGACTAAAAGTGTTAGCCACGAGATCTTGTATTACGGAACGAGTAAAGAGACTTGCCGGTAACGAGATTGAACTAGGTATAGAGATACCGACGATCGAATCTCGGGCAAGTAACATACCGAAGAACAAAGGGAACAGCATACGGGATTAACTGAATCCTTGACATAGAGGTTCGACCGATAAAAGATCTTCGTAGAATATGTAGGAGCCAATATGGGCATCCAGGTCCCGCTATTGGTTATTGGCCGTAGAGGTGTCTCGGTCATGTCTACATAGTTCTCGAACCCCCAGGGTCTACACACTTAACGTTTGGTGACGATTAGTATAATTGAGTTATTATGTTGGTGACCGAAAGTTGTTCGGAGTCCCGGATAAGATCCCGGACATGACGAGGATCTCCGGAATAGTCCGGAGGTAAAGATTGATATATGTGATAATAGTGTTTTGATCTCCGGAAGAGTTCCGAAGTTCACCGGAAGGGGTTCCGGATGTTTACCGAAGTGTTCGGGTGCAGCAACACTTTATATGGGCCAAGGGATAAAAGCCCACGAGGTATTGGAAAGTGCAAAAGTAGTTTTGCTGCCGCGTAAGCGGTACTACCGCTTGTGTGAAGCGGTACTACCGCCCAAGCGGTACTACCGCTTGTGTGAAGCGGTACTACCGCTTGTGTGCGGCTGTGCACGGTTCGGCAGGGATCCGAGTTGGACTCTTTCCCTGCGGGCCAAACCGACCTTGTGCGGGCAAAACCGACCCGGAGGAGGCTTTTACTCCAAGTTTAGACCCCAAGGCTCAACATATAAATAGAGGGGCAGGGCTAGCACACGGGACACATCAGGATTTCCCAAGCCGTGTGCCGGCAACCCTAGCCCTTTAGTTCCTCCGTCATAATCTCCGTAGCGCTTGGCGAAGCCCTGCAGAGATTGTTCCTCACCACCATCACCACGCCGTCGTGCTGCTGGAACTCAACCACTACTTCACCATCGCTCGCTGGATCGAGGAGGTGAAGGCGTCATCAAGCCGTACGTGTGTTGAACGCGGAGGTGCCGTCCGTTCGGCACTAGATCGGAAGGATCGTGATTGGATTGCGGGACGCTCGGCGATTTGGATCGCGAAGACGTTCGACTACATCAACCGCGTTTATTAACGCTTCCGCTTAGCGATCTACAAGGGTATGTAGATTCACTCTCCCTCTCGTAGATGCTCATCACCATGGATAGATCTTGCGTGTGCGTAGGAAATTTTTTTGTTTCCCATGCAACGTTCCCCAACAATAGGAACACACAAGAATATGAACCTACAGACTAATAGGAAGTGGTGGTGGTGGTGCTGTGTCATAAATCCGTCAAGCAAATCTCAATTTCTTACCAGTTCTTACCCAGCAGCAGGTGGTGAGCGGCAACCGTTGTAGTCAAAACTCTCAAAGCTTGGCTAGAGCGATTGCCAAGTGGTGTCAAACACATGACGTAGATGTATGTGGAGCTGGGAAGGCTTCTAATATGGTAGCAAAAAGGGTCAGCAATAATCAATTCAGAGATGCAATGTTGAAAAGACGCTCAACGACGGTACTGTGCTGGTCCTAGGCTAGACCGTGCTAGAGACACGAGCCTAGACCACCAACAAAATCACGACGCTACACGTAATCAAGGGAAGAGCACACTCTGAAAAAAAATCGTTTTTTTGCGCTTTTTTTTTTGCTTAGAAAATCACTATAATGGCGTGTGGCTCAAAACTCTTCTCGAGACGTATAAACAGGATAGGCACAAAAAAATAGATTTTTTTTTCAGGAGCGATTCGGGGCTGCGACGACCAAAAATTGCGACAAAAATCACTATGATGGCCAGTGTCTCAAAACGCTCCAAAAAGCCTAAAAATAGGATAGGGAAAAATATTTTCACCCGCCGAAATTTTGGCCTAAAAAGTGCTCTGAAAACTGCCACACTTTTTTTTCCCGAGACCTACTCAGTCAAGGAAACGCGAAACCGAAATCAAAGGGATCTCGAAATCAATCCGAACACCTAAGGAATTCGGATTAGAGGTGGATATGGGGTGGTGATATATGGCAGTGGAGATGATGATGGTGGGTGGTGATATATGGCAGGGATTGCGATTATGGTGGATGGTGATATATGGCAGCGGTGAAGATGATGGTGGATTGCAGCGAAGGCGAAGATGGTGCGGTGGCGGCATGACAACTTGTCAACGGAACTCGAAACTCTAAAGGACTAAACCCTAAGACCAGCAACTCGACACGACGATGCAACCGCACATTCAACAAAGCAAAAGCACTAAAAAGATTATGCAAAGGCTCAGATTGATTCGGATATGATGAACTAACCCTAATTTTTTTCTGTGGCATTTTCGTGGACTGTAGGTATGAAAACAGATTCAATCTAAACTACGAAAACTTGTAAAATCTAACCGAGCAACCTGGAAATCTGATACCACTTGATAGAGGCGAGGATGTCCCTGTCTTTCGATGAGATGGTGGCTATCGTTTTCAGTGGAGTAGACTTTGACTATCCGACTACGATCGTGCGAAGACGTCGCGCCTTAGCAATCGCTAAACCAACTCCGAGAGGCTATTGACCACGCCGGAGCACGATCAACCTGACCATGAGGGTCTATTTCCTGCATGCAAACGAAGAACAAGCAAGAAACTAAGATTGCAATCTGGATATTGCGAATATAAGAGGAAAAATTTATTGATGAAAGTGGGGGTTCTGTGACGCCTTTGTCTGGTCGTGGAACACAAACAAAGAACGCGAAGTTGCAGCTATGGCGAACTTTTATTCTAAACAAAACCCAAGTCTAAACGGCGCCTTAAGGGTTGTATATATGGGGGAATAAAGGGGGAATTTCGTGACCCCTTGGAGGAGGGGTCCGAAACCAACCCTAACTCCGTTTCCCCACACATACGGACTCTAAAAACAGCCTAATAAGTGGTATTCGGAAATTACATGGACCTGACCCAAAAATAAGGTGATGCAGCACCTATATTAGCCTATGGACGAAATTTATGAAGTGGCATCTTGTATATTTCGTCCAAGCCTTCATACTCTCCTTATGGTGGCTTCAAAGTGCGAAAATCACCACTTGAAAGTCCATTGTTCCTTCCCGCGTGCACACCTTCTTCTCCATGCTTGATCCCGCTCCAATGGCCATCCTTCTTGTCCATGTTAGGTCCTTCATTCATAAGTAAAACAAAAGTATCCAATTTAGGCAGCATCATATGGTCATGAACATTAGAAGAATTTCCAAGAAACGAAAGTACCTGATAATTTAGTTGGCGTGCGCGGGCTCTAGTAACTGGTCCAATATGTGTAGCTGGTGGGGATGTGGGTGTAACATTAGTAGGGATGTCCTCATCACATCCCTTCCTCTTTGGGGAAATACCGACGCAATCTCAAGCCACGTCACCCACGTTCGACATGTTTTGCAAATTCTTAGGAAAGAACGACTTTATGCAAACATGGAGAAATGCACTTTTGGTGTTGACAAGGTCGTTTTACTAGGATTTGTACTATCTTCTAAGGACGTTCATGTAGATGAAACTAAAATTGATGATATTAAAACTTGGCCTACACCAACGAATTTGCAACAAGTGCGTAGTTTCCTAGGACTAGCCGGTTTCTATCGACGTTTTGTCAAGGACTTTAGCACTATTGCATCTTCTCTCCATGCTTTGAGCAAGAAGAATGCACCATTTATTTGGGGTCCTTCCCAAGACACCGCATTCCATGAACTGAAAAATTTGCTCACTCATGCACCTTTGCTTGCTTTGCCCAACTTTGATAAAACATTTGAAGTGCATTGTGACGCTAGCGGTACCAGAATAGGTGGTGTGCTTATGCAAGAGAAATACCCAATAGCGTACTTTAGCGAGAAACTTTCCGGCGCTCAACTTAACTATCCAATCTATGACAAAGTGTGGGAACATTATTTGCGACCTCATGAGTTTGTTATTCATACCGATCATGAAACACTCAAGTACCTTAAGGGTCGAACCTGAACAAACGACATGTTAAATGGAGTGAATTTATTGAGTCTTTTCCTTATGTCAACAAATACATTAAGGGTAAAGAAAACGTTGTGGCGGATGCTCTTTCCCGCAAATGCATGCTAGTTACTCAACTTGAATTGAATGTTATTGGATTTGAGCACATCAAAGACTTATATGAGCATGATGTTTCTTTTGCTACTCCTTATGCTAAGTGCCAAGTGAAACCTTGTTGGGAGAACTACTACATGAAGATGGCTATCTTATGCGTGCTAACAAACTTTGTATACCCGAGTCTTCTCTTCGTTTGTTGCTTTTGCAAGAGGCTCACGGTGGAGGACTTATGGGTCACTTTGGACGCGACAAGACATATGCCACACTATCCAACAAGTATTATTGGCCCAAGATGTTTCGTGATGTTGCACGCTTCACCAACCGATGCTCTACATGCCGCAATGCTAAGTCTAAAGCTCAATCCCATGGTCTTTACATGCCTCTTCCTATACCTTTCCAACCCTGGGAAGACATTAGTATGGATTTTGTGCTTGGTTTGCCATGAACTAAAAATGGCCATGACTCCATTTTTGTCGTTGTGGACCAATTTTCCAAAATGGCTCATTTCATTCCAAGTCACAAGATAGACAATGCTTCACATGTTGCAAACCTCTTTTGTAGGGACATCTTGCGACTACATGGCGTTCCCAAAACCATTGTCTCGGATCGCGACGTCAAGTTCCTAAGCTACTTTTGGAAGACCCTATGCGCCAAGCTCAGAATCAAGCTTCTATTCTCTTCGGCATATCACCCAAAAACCGATGGACAAACGGAGGTGACGAACCAAACGCTATCTAATCTCCTACGCGTGTTGATCAAGAAGAACATCAAGGAATGGGAAGAATGCCTCCCCATCACCGAGTACGCCTACAATCGTGCAAGTCACTCCACCACCGGCAAGTCTCCCTTCGAAGTGGTCTATGGCTTCAACCCTTTGTCCCCATTGGACATCCTTCCTCTAGCACTCCAAGAGCGCGTCAACATGGACGCAAGTGCAAGGGCAAGCTACATCAAGAGGATGCATGAATATACAAGGCGCATGATCGACCGTCAACTGGAACGCGTCACCAACAAGCGCAACCTCAACAAACACTCCATGGTGTTCAAGACCGGTGATCTCGTATAGCTACACCTTCGCAAGGATCGCTTCCCCGCCGAGCGCAAGTCCAAGTTACTTCCTCGAGCCGACGGCCCATTCAAGGTGTTGGCACGCTACAATGACAATGCCTACAAGATCGACATTCCATGCGACAAGTACAATGTGAGCGACATCTTCAATGTCAAAGACCTCTCGCCTTTCCATGGTGAAGAAGATCTTGATCCGGGGATGGATCCCCAAGGGAGGGGAGATGATGCGGAGCATCCCATGATCACCCCCATGGAACCATCACCAACACCTCAAACTATGCAAGGACCGATGACTAGAGCTCGTGCACGCGCTATTGGAAACGAGGTGACCTCTCTCTATTGCGACGCTTCCTTTGATACTCATGAAACTTTGACGCTACCTCATACAGAGATTTTGTGCATACTCCGGTACATCGACGCCAACCGGAGCTCGGAGGTGAAAGGAGAAGAACCGCTCGAAGAAGAGGAGTCAAGCACCAAGGGCAAGTCTCTGGGCAGCCCGGAACTTCCGGCCCGCCTGAAACTTCCAGCCCACCATAGACCCAGGACCGAGTCCAGGAGTGCAAACTCTCTGGATAGCCCGGAACCGGCCCGGACCCTCGGCCGGAACCTCTGGACCCCAGAACTTCCGGCCGGCCCGGAATGGCCGGCCCCCGCGCAGCTAAGCCTCAGAAGACGGCGCCAACTCTCTGTTCTGCCAGGACCCTGCTCGGAACCAGCCCGGAACTCCTGGCCTAGCCCGGAACTTCCGGCCTTCCAGCACGAAACCACTCGGGCCCGAGGCCCATGTACCCCTTCGCTTACCCCTTCGTCCCTAGCACTATAGATACCCCTCCTCCACCTCCGAATTAGGGTTAGCTTATGTTTAGCATTGGATATTGTTGAGCATAGCTACATCTACCTCCTTCTCCCACGGAGTTGACCACCTCCTCGAGAGAAGATCCGAGTTTGATGCCAAGGCCCCTCTAGGGAAGATCCCACGGGATATCAAGACCTACTCTCCACGGAATGAGACGACTATCGGTTACCTTGTATTGCTTGTTTGACTTTGGATCTTTGTATCTTGTGTGCTTGAGTGGATTTAGCAGATGTGTGATCGGAGATCTTCCTTGTGTTCGTGTTTTCTCTTATGGTTTCTCCCTTCTTCCCCTTCCAAGTGTGAAAAGGTCGACCTACACGGGCGTGCCCCGTATCACCTTCCTTCTTCGGCCCATGCGCACTTGTCAGCCAGAGCGTAGAGCTCGGCGACATCCCGCACCTTGTTGATGCTCATTTCCTCGCGCATGCGACTATTGCGTACGTTTGTGTGGAATGCAGCGATCACCGCAGCGGGGTGGATGTCCGGGATGTTGTGTTGCACGCGGCTAAACCTCTGGATGTACTTGCGAAGGGTTTCGCCGTCTCGCTGGGGGAGCATGTGCTGATCGCTGGGTTGCCCCGGTAGTTTGTGGCCCCCGTGCTAAGCCCCGACGAACTGATTAGCCAGCTCCTCACGTTGGGTTTGAGCGCTAGCGGGAAGTAGTTGGCTAGCACCTTCTCGTCTCGTCCCCCGGTAGCCTGCACCGCGATGGTGTAGATGCCTAGGAACTCCGACGGGCTAATCGTGTCATCGTATTTATCCGGAAGCTCCGGCTTGAAGGACCTGCTGGAGGGCCAGCGAACTTGCCGCAGTTCCCAGGTGAACGCCGGGCATCCGACCTTGTAAGGTAAGCTCCCCGGCGCCCCGGGCGTGGGCTCGTCGACCGCCGGGTCTGCGTGACCATCGGACTGACGATGCGCTTCACGCCGTCTCTCGATGACGGTGTGCACGTCCTCCTTGCGCCTGTCCCTTAGGACTTGGCGTTGGTCCTGCTTCAGCCGCGGGTCCGTCGACGGTTGAGACACTTCGTCTTGTAAGTCGGTGTAGCGGGAGGTCCACCCCTGTCATGGGGGCGACTGGACCATATGTGCCCCGTCGGCTTCACGTCTTGCGGTGGGTTCCGTGGGAGCCGTGTGTCGGGCGCGCGAGGAGCCCGCCGCATCTGGTTTGTCATTGTTGGCAAAGCTCAGCAGGCTTTGTATGGTCGCCCTCCACTCCTCCATCGCCTCCAGCGCGGGTGGAAAGTTTAGCAGAAGTTGGGCCTGCGCCAGAGCTTCTCCTGCGGTTTTGGGGACCGGACGGGACAAGGCGTGGGTAGCGCTCTTACTCCTGGCGATGCCAGAAGGAACGCTTCCCCGTGTCGTCGCACGTCGCTGGCCCTCACCGGGAGGCGGTCATGGAGCTCGGCCCTGCGCCTCGGGAGAGCGGCGCACAAGGGCCCCGTCTGCGCGAGGCTCCGGTCCTCGCCGCCTCGCAGGCGCGGGTCGTGGTCGTCTTGCGAGGGGCGCGGCGAAGGTCCGGTCGCAGCCCTCACGGTCGTTGCGGCCATGGCTGTTGCCCCGGATGCCGCAGCAGCGTCACCGTCGGTCACCGCCGGCGCGTTCCACGCTATGACGGCGGCGGGGTCTGGGCCGCAATTAGCGGAACTACGTGCAGTGTTATGGCTGTGCTCACCGGCGGGGTGAGCGCGGCGGTCGCCACCATCGGTGGCTTGGGATGGCAGCTTGGATGTGGTCGCGGCGGGTGCCACCTGTTGGAAATATGCCCTAGAGGCAATAATAAATTGGTTATTATTATATTTCCTTGTTCATGATAATCGTTTATTATCCATGCTATAATTGTATTGATTGGAAACTCAAATACATGTGTGGGTACATAGACAACACTGTGTCCCTAGTAAGCCTCTAGTTAACTAGCTCGTTGATCAAAAGATGGTGAAGGTTTCCTAGCCATGGACATGAGATGTCATTTGATAACGGGATCACATCATTAGGAGAATGATGTGATGGACAAGACCCAAACTACGAACGTATCATATGATCGTGTCAGTTTATTGCTATTGTTTTCTGCATGTCAAGTATCTGTTCCTATGACCATGAGATCATGCAACTCCCTGACATCGGAGGAGTACCTTGTGTGTATCAAACGTCGCAACGTAACTGGGTGACTATAAAGGTGCTCTACAGGTATCTCCGAGGGTGTCTGTTGGGTTGGCATGGATCAAGACTGGGATTTGTTACTCCGTGTGACGGAGAGGTATCTCAGGGCCCACTCGGTAATACAACATCACAATGAGCCTTGCAAGTAATGTGACTAAAGTGTTAGCCACGAGATCTTGTATTACGGAACGAGTAAAGAGACTTGCCGGTAACGAGATTGAACTAGGTATAGAGGTACCGACGATCGAATCTCGGGCAAGTAACATACCGAAGAACAAAGGGAACAGTATACGGGATTAACTGAATCCTTGACATAGAGGTTCGATCGATAAAGATCTTCGTAGAATATGTAGGAGCCAATATGGGCATCCAGGTCCCGCTATTGGTTATTGATCGTAGAGGTTTCTCGGTCATGTCTACATAGTTCTCGAACCCGCAGGGTCTACACACTTAACGTTTGGTGATGATTAGTATAGTTGAGTTATTTTGTTGGTGACCGAAGGTTGTTCGGAGTCCCGGATAAGATCCCGGACATGACGAGGATCTCCGGAAGAGTCCGGAGGTAAAGATTGATATATGTGATAATAGTGTTTTGATCTCCGGAAGGGTTCTGGAATTCACCGGAAGGGGTTCCGGATGTTTACCGAAGTGTTCGGGTGCAGCAACACTTTATATGAGCCAAAGGGGTAAAGCCCACGAGGTATTGGGAAGTGCAAAAGGAAGTTTTGCTGCTGCCTTAAGCGGTACTACCGCTGGTAAGGCAGTACTACCGCGTAAGCGGTACTACCGCTTGTGTGAAGCGGTACTACCGCTCAAGCGGTACTACCGCTCGTGAGCGGTACTACCGCTTGTGCGCGGTACTGCAGGGATCCGAGTTGGACTCTTTCCCTGCGGGCCAAACCGACCTTGTGCGGGCAAAACCGACCTGGAGGAGGCTTTTACTCCAAGTTTAGACCCCAAGGCTCAACATATAAATAGAGGGGCAGGGCTAGCACACGGGATACATTAAGATTTCCCAAGCCGTGTGTCGGCAACCCTAACCCTCTAGTTCTCCCGTCATAATCTCCCTAGTGCTTGGCGAAGCCCTGCAGAGATTGTTCCTCACCACGCCGTCGTGCTGCCGGAACTCATCTACTACTTCATCATCGCTCGCTGGATCGAGGAGGTGAAGGCGTCATCAAGCCGTACGTGTGTTGAACGCGGAGGTGCCGTCCGTTCGGCACTAGTTCGTGATCGGATCGAGGGACGACTTGCGATTTGGATCGCGGAGACGTTCGACTACATCAACCGTGTTTCTTAACGCTTCCGCTTAGTGATCTACAAGGGTATGTAGATTCACTCTCCCTCTCGTAGATGCTCATCATCATGGATAGATCTTGTGTGTGCGTAGGAAAAAAATTTGTTTCCCATGCAACGTTCCCCAACACCACCGCGCCCTTGGCCTTCTTGGGCGCCATGGACGCCTGCAAAGGCGCGCAGAAAACGCCGGTGAAGGTTCGCGCACAGGACGAGCGCCCCTACCTGGCACGCCAAAGATGTCGGGGGTGTGATTCACGACGATCTATGGGACCAACGAGGCCCCTTTTCGGTTCGGCGGGGGCGTCGAGTGCACAAAGAGCATCAGTTGGCCATGACTACGCGCAGGGTTTATACAGGGTCGGGCCGCTCGGGAGCATAAAATCCTACGTCATGTCTGTGTGTTGTATATCTGCATCCAAATACAAGGAAACAACCACCCGGCAAGGATGCTCGAGAGGTGCTGCTACGTGTGCAAATGGACGGATTGTCGACCTTTCCAAGGTTGCCACGGGCCTCCTTTTATAGTTCAAGGGGTTACCACAAGGGCTACGATGGTCTTTTGCTGGGTGTACAGTGTGTTCTTACAGCTACAGGGGCTATCGTCAGAGTGGTAGTGGGATACACCTAACTCTGACGGACTAGGACAGGCGCATTGAATGCGCCGTGAGGTGGCGCGCTGGCGACGGTTCCCAGCAAGGATTGCCTCTCCTTCTATGCCATTCTCCCAGCTACCACTTATTCTTCTGCCACGCCATGGGGCTGGTGGCGTTAAAGCTGCAACAAGCCCGCCGTCGTGGCCACGTGCCCCGGCCAGCTCTGCCTGCCCACTCGACACCTCAGGCGATGTAGACTATAGTCCTTGGTGAGGTGGAGCGGTGGCCTAGCGGGTCGAAATCCTTGCCGGGGGCACTCGCGAACAGGCTATTCCACTCTGCGAAGGGCCCGGATGCCTTCCTCTGGTCTTGACTCTTGTTCGCCTCGTAGGCTGGTGCGACCCCGGCAGGAAGTTGCCGGTCTCGGGCGACTGCCCGTGCACAAGTCAGGGGACTAGGGACCCCCAGTCCTTAGTACACCGACAGTGCTCGACGGTGTGGAGCGCCTCTGTCACACCCTGTGTTTGTATCACTTTGCTATGCTATGGATTTACAAAAATTGGAACCATTTAAAACTTTTTAAGTGCATGTGTTTGATTGATTTGTTGATGCTTGCTTGTTTGATTGATTGTGTTTGGCACTCATAGATTCTACTCCTCTCCACCTTCACCTTCCTGAATCCAAACATCTTGCCCAATGATCATACCATGTGTGTAGTACCCAAAACTATTTTTATCAAATATTATTTTGGCCAAAAAGGATTTATTCAAATTAGGTTTTCAAAAACCCCTGAATTGAGGTTTGTACTACAAGTCCTCAAATTGGGTGGATCCTTTTTCCACAAAGACTTTATTTGAAACCTACTATATATAAGACTTCCCAAAACCACCAAATATTAATTTTAAAGATTATTTTGCTATTTTATTTAAAGGATTTTTCTTAAGGCCAGAAATGGTTTTTCATAGGGAAAAATTATTTAAATGCTTTGAAAATATTTGAGAAAATTTAGGGAAACTCATTGGACATATATTTTCCATATATATGAGTTTCAACACATGGTCATGTTCAACATAATGGGCAAAACCCCTCAAAACCCTTTCTGCCTAAATCAAGCTTTTGAAATATTTCTATTAGCAATATTCTCAATAAAATCCAGGAAAATGCTAGCAAGTCACACATGCTATATGTGATGATCTTGCAAAGTTTCATCTCAATCCCAATTAATTTGATCCATCAAAATGTTCCAAAACCATTCCTGTCCAGAGTCAAGTTTGAACAACTTTACATTGTGAAGTTTATCCTATTGACCCCAAACTTTGTGTGCATGCTCCAATCCCTAATTAATGCTATTACACCAAGTGGTCGATTTGGAGGAAGTTAAATGCATGATTGGATCTATAGAAATCTGATTCTGCCAAATTCTAGGGTTTTTCAAGTTTGTACTATCAACTTTCTTCAAATCATCTCAAACTTGGCGGTCCACTCTATTTTTACCTACAATTCCATCCTGTTAAATCTCATGGCAAGTAAACCCCATTTACTTGTCCAAATCAACATCAAACACCTTCTGACAGTTTAGTAAAAAACATGTTTGACCCCCTTCCTCTATTCTCCTTAAGTCGCAATTTTTACCACAATGCCTCCTAGTGCCCATTTACCTCTAGCAAATTTTTCTGGCCAAGACTCAATCATTGGAGGGGGTAAAACCCTCATTTTACCCCCTGGACAGCAAGATCAACACCCATTTTATCTCTCCCCCACTCCATTCTTTTTCTCCCTAGCCCCCTCTAGCTCCTAGAGCATCTACAGATCACCCAGGAGCTAAGAGACATGCAGGGACGCGTCCAGAGCACGCAAGCATGCCATGGCATGCCAAAGGCATGCTCTGGAGCGCGCTACAGTGCATGTCCACACTATAGCAGGAGCATCCCGAGGCCCCCCGACAGCATTGGGATGGGGGAAGCTGTCCCCCGAGATGCCATCGACGTCGGCAACCCTCCAAGGTGCCAGCCCCCTCCTCCTTCTCTCTCCGGCGCCCCCAGTTACGCATGCCCGAGCGCCGCGGAGCTCCGCCACTCCCTGTCCACGCAGGGGACCCGCCTCGAGCTCGCCCTGCTCTCTCTCTCTCTCTCTCACCTCCCTCGCCCATGGACGAACCCCACAAGCGCTGCTAACCCGTTCTGGCCCCTTCCAACGGTCCCTAGGACCGATCCCGTGGGCACTCGCTGTAGGGGAACGCAGCAGAAAACAAAAATTTCCGACCTACGCACCAGCCCAGGATCACTATGGAGACTGCATACAAGGTTTGATCTGTTTCGTTACCGACTCGTAGCGCAGCGGAAGTAGAGTCGATGACGATCGGCGGTGCAGATCCCCGCAGCTAGGATTTACGACCTCCCAACCGCGAGGATGTACTCCCACATCTGCCCCTCGGACAGCCCTTCGGGAGGCGGTCGGACAGTCCCTCAGACGGTGTCGCGGACAGCCCTTCGGGAGGACCTTCGAAACTCGAACGGTCACTCGGACAGCCCTTCGGGAGGACCCTCGAAACTAAGACGATCACTTGGACAGCCCTTCGGGAGGCACTCTCGAACTAAGACCGAAACTACGATCTCTCTACAGAGTTGCACACATACGGTGTCATCTATCCGGCAGGGCTTCGCCGTCCAGAACTAGTTCCCACCGGAACCCAGACAGCCTTTCGGCTCTACGAAACTATTTCGCTGGGAGGGAGAGAGAAGCCAGACAAGTCAATGGCATGTGTATGAGAGCAAGCATGAGCTGATTTTGGAGAGCTCTCTCCACCTCTATTTATAGGAGGAGCAAGGGGTAGAGGAAAGACCAAAAGGACCTTCCTAGGATCTTTCCACCACATGCCACATAAGGGTGTGTAGAAGATATCCACCATGAGGTGGAAGGACACCTCAAGGAGGGCCCCCCCATGCCATGGCCGAAATTTGCAGCCCCCTTGGGGAGCTCCACCTCCCTTTCACACACCAAAAGTTGTTTTCTTCTAGAAGAAAAACCCCATTCGCAAATCAGCCCAAAAAGTGCTTTTCACTATTCACGAAGACATTTTTCTGCGTCCGTTAAAACCCAAATTATTTCTGTGTGCCTAGAATAATTCTAGCACCCACCAAAACAATTTTGAACGCATTCCGAAACAATTTCGGAACAATGTTTCTTCAGCGAAAAGCAACCAAAACGGTTCCGGCTGCTCCGGAACATTTCCGGTTTTTGTCCCGGAAAATTCCCAGAAGTTTCCAGAACACTTCTGGCATCCTCCAAGAATTTCCAGGTGTGTGCCAGAACCAATTTGACTTAATGGAATACCCTGAAACAACTTTTCAGTTTCACCGGAACTATTCCGGTGTTCTCTCCGGAACGTTTCCGTTTCGTCCGAAACTTTTTCGGTGATTTTCTCTCAGACTCCCCGTCTAGTATTCAGCAGATAGATGACCCTTAAGCGTGTGACCCTATAGGTTCGGTGAAGTATAGACATGACCGGAACTCTTTCCGATCAATTATCAACATCGGAGCCGTGGACACCCATATTGACCCCTATACCCACACGAATGAATATTCGAGTGAACCTCCAGTTGCCGTGTGCTATTCCTGTTGCTTCGCGATATGTTGCAAATACCCGAGGTGAGAAACATCGGCATCCTCGTGGATCAACACTTGTCCACAATGCCAGTTACCTCGTTGCCGGTTTTTGTTCTCTTTTCTCGTTTCTGTGTTCCGGTATCCCTGTGATCAAATCACACTTGTGTCTGGCCAGACGATGATGGATACCGTAACACCGAGAGGGCCCAGAGATATCTCTCCATCGTCGGAGGAGCAAATCCCAATCTTGAGCTATCAAGTTACTTAACATACTTTTCCATGAACCCGTAAGCCGCCGTAATAGCCACCCATTTACGGATGACGTTTAACAAACCCCAAAGTTCATGAAGCAAGCATGAAGAAACTCGACACTCTCATGGTCTAAGGAATTATGCAAACATTAACTTCTCTGTGTTATTAACCATTAACTTATGACGAATGAATCTCATAGCATAACATCAATCGGGTCGATTCAACACAAGTGTTCTACTAACATTGTTCCCTCAAAGTTGCCGGCATAGACATGCCCATGATCAGGAAAACAGAACCATCATGCAACACTTGGGCTAGTCTTAGAGGCCAGACTAGGAATACATTTTACCGTTTATTATTCCACACGTGCATATGAGTCTTCCTCCAAGCCTCGTGGTTATTGCAAGAACCATAGCAGTTATAGCATGGAACATAAACCTAATTATGAACAGGGAGATAATCAATAACATTTATTATTGCCTCTAGGGCATATCTCCTACACTCGCGAGCTTAGATCACTGTGCACCATGGCCTGCCTATATAAGGCCACCCCGACCTCCCATTCACCTCTGGACGCCCCTTCTCCCTCTCGATCGAGCCGAACATCGCCGCCTCTGGTCGCCGGCGCCGAACGGTGAGAGCCCCGTTAGCCACCCCTCTCCGTCGATCTGGAATTGCAGCGGTGCACTGATCCTTTTCCCTCGCTTCTCCGTGCCTATTGCAGCCCGGAGCGAGCGCATCAACCTCGAGCCGAAGCTCCTCCGCCCGATCTTCTCGCCGCCGGTGACTCGGGCCACACTGGCGCTCCCTTTGACCCCCAACCGAACGGCGGGACCACTCTGGTTCCATTCCCGTCGTCGCCAAGCCCGGTCGTGCCCCATCTCGCTGCCGGTAAGCTCTCCCCCTCCCCTGTCTCGAGGTTGAAGACGAACCCGGGCGGGCCCCATCTGTCATCCTCCCTTTCCCCTCTCCCTCGCTGCCCACTGGGGCCCAGCAGTCAGGTTTGAACGCGCAAGCGCGCGTGCGCTATGTCGGCCGAAGGCGCATTTCACCTTTACGCCATCGACGTGGCCGCCTGGCACGGGCTGATTCCCTCTGGGCCAACTGTGTTGAGCCCATTTTGGCCCACAGGGAGAATAACCCTTTCCTTTTTCTTTTTTTCAGTAAACTTGCAAAAATCCCACATAATTAAATAATTGTCCAATCCCAAATATTTTTCCACCATAAATCTTAGAATATTCTATAGAATTTAACAGTGCCACTTGTGTAAATTTTTGAAGACATTTCATGTACTGTTTTATTTTAAAACCCCTTTTTAGGCATTTTTAGCCATTGTTAAAATAGTTTTGAAAACCTTTTACACTGCAAAACCTTAGACAAATATTTTTAGTTTGGTATGTAGTATTTTACAGAGTAGGGTAACATTTTATAAGTGGAGTTTGTGCTCTGTTTTTGTTGTGATTCTTATTATTACCATTATTTATCGCGACGATTGATTGCGCTGTTAACGAGGGAGTTGGACCCGAAGACTTTGAAGACCCCGAAGACTTTGTTGAGCCAGGCAAGCAGCCCCTTGACCATGTTAAAAAACCATTTTCATGCATGTCATATAGCACTTTATTTCGTTATGTTGATCATGTGATGTGGAGACCACTTCGGTGGGATGCCTCCGTTACTTTGTTGTTGATACTTGCATCATGCATGACCCTACCTCCTTATGAGGGTTGTGCGGGTAGGAGTAGATAGGATGCTTGGTAGATGCTACGCAAGTGGGATCAGGAATATGCATGGTGATGGAAACAAAAGTGTTTTCAAAGACTTTTCGAAAACCCTGTCGGGTGCCACTAATGCCCCAGGGAGATGTTGATGAGCTAGGTAACCACTTGATAAAGAAGTGGGGTACCGGAGCAAGTGAGTGTGTGTGTTTTTGAAAACGGATTAGATTTAAGATTTGTCGAGCGTTCCCAACCTTACATGTACAACCACGATACCCCTTATGGGACGAGGCTTTGTTGATTACTTTGGTGGGTACTAGCATAGAGCCCGCATTACGAGTGGCGGGAGTGACGTGGTCACTCTCGATACGGGGTTGTGCCGGTAAGGACGATCATGCGTTGTCTTCACAGGCACCGGGCACACCGTTGGTCCCTACATGGATGTTACTTGTGATGTACATCATGTGGGCTGGGTACCAATCGAGTGGACTCTTTGTTTAGTATCGTCAGGGGAAAGACAATGTTCGGGTACTTACTTCGGGTATGAATAATACCGCGAGTCGTGGCTTGACATGGAAGTTTCCCGAGTCTTGTGGGTAAAGTGTGCAACCTCTGCAGAGTGAAAAACTATTCGAATAGCCGTGTCCACGGTCAAGGACATTTGGGTGGTGCTGCTTAAACTATGTCCAGTGTTTTCATAAACTTGGCGTGTGTGTGTGGTTAACAAAGAAGGAATACTCGAGACAAGTCGGATGACTTGACATGATAATTGAACACGAGATGTTCAGACCTCGATTATATTGATATCGGTAACCTATTTGTGCGGATACTTGTATCCTCATGATGCATGCTATTACTAGTTATCCGCAAAACTAGTTAGCTTTCCGCAAAACTTACCTACTTAGTGCTATATCATGCATTGTTAATGCCTTGTTCCAAACATGGGTTGCTTGCGAGTACATTCAAAGTACTCATTGGCTTGCCACTTGTTATTTAATTGGCCAGGCATGGAAGAGCAGGAATTTGGTGAAGAGTTCGATGATGACGAACATGCGAACTAGGACGCTTCCCAGTCAGAATGCCTGTAGGTTAAGGCAGATGGCCTGGGTCTACGCTTTTGATCAAGATTTCCGATGCTAGCTATATTTGTTGTTTGGCCTTCGTGGCCCTATCTATGTAAGACTTGACCTTCATGGTCTTTATTTGTGTAAAACGCTAAATGTGGATGTAAGACTCTTGTTATTCAGCTTCTGTGTGTTCAGTGAGCATTGATCTCTTGGATCACTGTACACGTGCATTCGGTGATCACGACTTATGAGTCGGGGTCCCCACAGAGCTGGTATCAGAGCCATCCTGACTGTAGGAAGTCCTTAGTTAGCATGGACGTTAGTTAGGATAAAACCGTTTTCAAAACTACACCTAGCACCCATACTTAGGAGTTTCTGCCCTTATTACCTCTTCTATTCTTCACACAGCACTATACTGACTCTCCTCCCTTCAAACCTTGTAGATGGCCGTCGTACCTGAAGCCCTCCTAGCATCCGGCTTTCCCCCACTCCTTGAGGATAGCCTGGAGAAGTGCCAGTATCGCCGATCACCCGTTTTCCTCTACCACGAGCACTGGGGCGATGCCGTCACGAAGGAGTACCACGTTGATGTGGTCGTGAAGGCAAACGACTCCTCGACCAGTTGGTTCTTTGAAGGACCACAGATGGAGACCCTGGCACTCGCAGTCGAGACAGCTGCACGGAAGGCACTCGTCCACCTTCGAGGCATCATCCCAGAGATGGCTGACGAGCCAGCTACTCGCTATCTACCCTTCAGGAGGGATGATATTGGCGAGAGTTGGATGTTGGTTCCATCCAAGGAGGACGGGACACCACTCAGATTCTAGACCTACTTAAGCCTCTCCGCCAACAGTCTAGCTCACCACTTGATTAAGGAATCCGTGAAGCTCCGCGAGGAACTTCACCACACCCGAGAGCTACTTCGTCAAGCCAAGATGAAGCCAGACAGGATCAAGAAGGATGGAGCCCCCGAGGGACGACCAGCTGTCGCTTACCGAGGAGTACCCCCAGCTAGAGAAACACCCACACGTCATTGTCGCATGTGTGCGAAGGAGTACCGCGAGCTCTTCACTGACCCACCGACGAAGCGTCGTCGGGATGGGCCTCCTCGTTCTCCGACCCCTTCGACTGGAGACGATGCCCATACGGATGATGATCATGAGGAAGACCCAGAGGAGCGCGACTACGAGACCGAGCACTCCACTACCTGAGTCTGAGAACCCCTAGGGTAGGATCAGTCATGTACCCCCTCATGCAAAGTCGAGTCCGTGTAATGGTTCATATGAAACCATGTGTGTTTGTTGTTTGCTTTTGTTGTTTGTGTTCCGATGCAATTCGAGCTTTTGCCTTAGGCAGCTGGTAAGCGACTCCATCGTCTATCTTATTTTAATATATGTGTTGGTCTTTCGACCTTTGTTTTACCACACTTGCCCTATACCAACCCCCTTAGGCGCGCTCTCTCTATTGCTGCTTTTCCCTCCCCTTTTGTCCAGTTGTTTGACTTGGCTGCTCCAAATAGGAGGGTGACTACAACCCGCAACAACTTCTTCACCAACCCTGAAACCGGCAACTCCAGCCAGCAATAGGGAGCTGGTGGGGCTGCTCACGCTGGAGATCACCCGGAGCAGCCACAAGGCGACATTCCCCCGCCACCACCTCCACCGGAGAACATGACCATAGCTCAGTTCTCCAAGTTCTCCAGGAGGAACTCCAGACCAACACTGCTGCTATCCAGCAGATGGCTCAAGTCCTTGTGAACAACCAGCAGCAAGGCAGGAACGGCAATGGCCGCTCCACTCTGTCTGAGTTCATGAGGAATTCTCCCCCAACCTTCACCGAGACTGCTGAACCACTGGATGCTGATGACTGGATCCGCACCATCGAGGACCTCCTTGCACTGGTCAATTGCAATGAGGATCGTGAGAAGGTGCTTTATGCCTCTCACTGCCTCGGGGGTACCGCCAGAGCCTGGTGGGATGGATTCAAGGTCATGCAAGGCGATTGAGTGATCACCTGGGATAACTTCAAGGAAGGATTCCGCACCGCCCACATTCCCTTTGGGATCATGGCTATCAAGAAGAGGGAATTCCGAGCGCTGAAGCAAGGAAGTGGCTCTGTCAAGGAGTACATGCAGAAGTTCAACCTACTGTCAAGGTATGCACCTGAAGATGTCAACACGGAGGCTGCTAAGATGGAACGCTTCATGGAAGGACTTCAGCAGACCCTGCAGTACCAACTCATCGTCTGCGACTGTCGGACCTTCTTCGACCTGGTGAACAAGGCGCTCATGCTTGAAGACAAGTGTCGTGCCATGGACGACACTCGCAAGTGCAAGATGATCAGCAAGGGTAGTTCCAGCAACCAGAAGCCTCGCCCCTGGCAGCTAGCCCCAGCCAAGCCAACCTATCAGCCGCAGCAGGCTAGACCTCCTGCACCTCGTCCGAGCTACCAGCCTCAGCAGTATGCAAATCCCAGGCCAGCTTACAACAACCCCAATAACAACAACGGCGCCAGGAACTACAACAACAACAGCAACCCTGGACAAGTCGCTTGCTTTGGGTGTGGTCAGCCAGGACACATCTCTAGGCAGTGCCCCAACAAGAAGCCAGATGCATCGCGCCCCAATGCGCCAAATCAAGGTCAAGGTCGTGGAGCACCACCAAGGAATCAAGTTCCCCGCAACCATCCCAACAATGGCAAGGGTCGTGTGAATCACGTCACCGCTGAGGAAGCCCAGGAAGACCCGGACGTCATACTGGGTACGTTCCTCGTCAACTCAACCCCAGCAACCGTACTGTTTGATTGTGGAGCTTCGCATTCTTTTGTCACCCAAAAGTTTGCACTAGCAAGTGGTATGAAGCCTACACCCCTGGGTAGTCGTATGTTGATTCAAACCCCGGGATCAGTTATGAAGTCCGGGATAGGTTGTAAAGGAGTTGAGATTAACATCAATGGGGTAGACTTCCTAGCAGACCTTATCATCCTGAAGTCGGAAGGCTTGGATGTGATCCTAGGCATGGACTTGTTAACCAAGCACCAAGTCTTGTTAGACTGTGCCAAGAGGATTGTTACCATGACCAATAGCCAAGGAGTGGAAGTCAAGTATGTTCCAAACCCTTCCTGTGCTCAAGCCCCTCAGGCTAACTGTCTGTCGGGAATTGAGTTGGATCAAGTGCCAGTGGTATGTGAATACCCGGATGTATTTCCTGATGAGCTGCCCAGAATGCCTCCTGACCACGACATTGAGTTCACCATTGAGCTAATGCCCGGAGCAGGACCCATCTATAAGAATCCCTATAGAATGGGATCCGAAGAGTTGGTGGAGTTGAAGAAGCAACTGGCAGAGCAGCTCCGAAAAGGATTCATTCGCCCTAGTGCCTCTCCTTGGGGGTCACCTGTTCTATTTGTGTCCAAGAGGGACGGAACTATCCGACTTTGTGTTGATTACCGTTCTCTCAATGAAGTCACGATAAAGAACAAGTACCCACTCCCCAAGATTGAAGACCTGTTCGATTAGCTGAATGGAGCCAAGGTGCGACCTCAGGTCAGGGTACTACCAGTTGAAGATCAGACCCCAAGACATTCCGAAGACGGCGATTGTAACCCGGTATGGCTTGTATGAATATACGGTCATGTCATTTGGGTTGACCAATGCCCCTGCCTACTTCATGTACCTCATGAACAAAGTTTTCATGGAGTACTTGGACAAGTTTGTTGTCGTCTTCATTGACGACATACTCGTCTTTTCCAAGTCAGAAAAAGAGCATGAGCAACACTTGAGATTTGTCCTAGAAAAGCTTCGAGAGCACCAGCTTTTTGCCAAGTTCAGCAAGTGTGAATTCTGGCTGGATGAAGTTGGATTCTTGGGTCATGTGTTGACTGCAGAAGGATTGTCAGTGGATCCTGCCGAGATTGAAGCCGTGACTGAATGGCAATCCCCAACCAATGTGAAGGAAGTCAGAAGCTTCCTCGGACTCGTGGGATATTACTGCAAGTTCGTCGAAGGATTCTCGAGTATTGCCCGACCCATGACTCAGCTTTTGAAGAAGGACAAGAAGTTCGAATGGACGCCGAAGTGTGAAGAAAGCTTTCAAGAGATCAAGAAGAGATTGACCACAACCCCAGTTTTGGCCACCCCCGATATTCACAAGGAGTTTGTGATGTATTGTGATGCATCGAGAACCGGGCTTGGAGGTGTTCTGATGCAAGAAGGCAGAGTCGTAGCATATCTATCCAGACAGCTACGTCCTCATGAAGAGAACTATGCTACCCATTATCTTGAGTTGGCAGTCGTAGTTCATGCCTTGAAGACATGGCGACATTACCTTCTCGGGAAGCGATGTGAGATATACACAGACCACAAGAGTTTGAAGTATGTTTTCACTCAAAAGGAATTGAACATGAGGCAGCGAAGATGGTTGGAGTTGATCAAGGATTATGACCTCAGTGTTCAATACCACCCCAGAAAGGCTAACGTGGTAGCAGACGCCTTAAGCAGAAAGGCTTGTTCCTTGAATGCTATGATTAAGGAAAGGCTACCCGCCTTGTATGAAGAGCTTGAAAGCTTCGGCTTGGAACTAGTTGCGCCTGGATTCCTAGCCAACCTCGAAGTAGAGCCTACCTTGATGAATGATATTAAGGAAGCCCAGAAGGGACACGAGAGCATTGAAGGCATCAAGAGGAAGATCAAGGCAGGAAAGGCCCCAGGATTCTCAGTGGATGAGCAAGGAGTTGTATGGTTCGGGAAGCGCATTTGCGTACCCAACAAGGTAGAGCTCAAGAACTTGATGTTGCAAGAAGCTCACGACACTCCGTATTCCATCCACCCTAGAGGAACCAAGATATACCAAAACCTCAAAGCAAGATTCTAGTGGCATGGCATGAAACGGGAGATAGGCACCTTTGTTGCTAAGTGTGACATATGCCAGAGAGTCAAGGCTGAGCATCAGCGACCCGCTGGACTATTGCAACCCCTCAAGGTACCTGAATGGAAATGGGACAAAGTCGGGATGGACTTCATCACCGGATTGTCGAGGTCAAGCAAGGGACATGATTCCATTTGGGTCATTGTCGATCACCTAACGAAGGTAGCCCATTTCATTCCCGTCAAGATAACCTATGATGGAAGCCAGCTGGCAAACCTCTACATCAACCGCATCGTGAGTCTTCACGGAGTTCCAAAAGAGATTGTGTCAGATCGAGGCACCCAGTTTACCTCAAGATTCTGGAAGAAGTTTCAAGAAGCAATGGGGACCAAGCTCTCCTTCAGCACTGCCTTTCACCCCCAGACTGGAGGACAGACGGAACGAGTAAATCAGATACTCGAAGACATGCTTCGTGCTTGTGTTCTGGCATATGGAGCCAAGTGGGAAGATTGCTTACCATTCGCCGAGTTCTCCTACAACAACAGCTATCAGTGAAGTCTTCAGATGGCACCGTTTGAGGTATTGTATGGACGCAAGTGCCGCACTCCCCTCAACTGGTCGGAAACCGGAGAAGGACTAGTCTTTGGACCAGATATCCTCCGCGAAGCCGAAGAGCAAGTTCAACTCGTCTAAGGACGTCTGGAGACCGCCAACTCAAGACAGAAGAGTTGCGCCGACTCTCACCGCCGAGAAGTGAGCTTCAATAACGGAGATCATGTCTATCTCCGAGTCACACCTCTTAAAGGGACCAAGCGTTTCCACGTCAAAGGAAAGCTTCCACCAAGATACATCGGCCCCTTCAAGATCACTGCAAGACAAGGAGAAGTTGCCTATCAGCTAGAGCTACCTTCCGAGTTATCAGATGTGCACAACGTTTTCCACGTATCACAACTCCGAAAGTGTCTCCAAATTCCCAACCGCCCCGTCCTCTACAAGGACATCGACCATCAAGCAATCGACCTTCAGCCAGACCTCACTTATCGTGAGAGGCCCGTTCATATTCTGGATGAAGCAGAGCATTGCACCCGAAGCAGCACCATCAAGTACTTCAAGGTCCAATGGAGCAATCACACTGAAGCTGAAGCAACCTGGGAACGTGAAGACTACCTTAGAGCAGAGTTCCCTTATCTTTTTAGCGCTTAGCCTAGGAATCTCGGGGACGAGATTCTTGTAAGGGGGGTAAGTCTGTCACACCTTGTGTTTGTATCACTTTGCTATGCTATGGATTTACAAAAATTGGAACCATTTAAAACTTTTTAAGTGCATGTGTTTGATTGATTTGTTGATGCTTGCTTGTTTGATTGATTGTGTTTGGCACTCATAGATTCTACTCCCACTACAGGAATCAGAGACTTTGCCGTCCGCCATGGCAGACGGCAAAGGCACAACCACGGACGACAACATTTTGGGCCGAATAAAGTCCGGCAAAGAGGTCCTTTGCCGTCTGCATTTGCACAGCGGACGGCAAAGACTTTTTGCCGTCAGCCTGCAGACGGCAACGAGCCTAGACGGCGTAGTACTGCCGTTAGCAGCCCCCGCCGTTAGCAGTCTTTGCCGTCTGCCCCCGCCCTAGGCTTTGCCGTCCGCCCCCGCTATGCCGACGGCCACCGTCGGCAAAGCAGCCAGCCTTTGCCGTCCGCCCGCTCCCAACGGTTTGCCGTCCGCCCTATCTATGCCGACGGCCACCGTCGGCAAAGCAGCCTGCCCATTGCCGTCTGCCCCCGCCCTACGCTTTGCCGACCGCTCCTCTATGCCGACGGCCACCGTCGGCAAAGCAGCCAAATGGACCAGGCCTGGCGCTCCCAGTTTTACCAGTGGCTGCCACGTGTCCCCTATGCCGACGGTGGCCGTCGGCATAGCTGTCTTTGCCATCCGGGGCATACGGCAAAGCGGCTGTATTACCTCTTTTTTGCATGTTTTTGATATATTCAACAATTTTCACAGGCAAATATATGATATGTATATATATATTTCACAGAAACAATATCCCTGCCATATGGATATGATCAACCAACAATTATACCAAATTAAAAGTATCAAATGTCACATTGTTCACCATATTACATTAGTTTCATCCATACATACATAGGTAGAAAGTTAGAAATTAAACACTAGCACTACATCAAAGCAAGCTGCCGTGAACTCAATCAAATCTGCAAAATAGGAAATAAGAAAGTTAGAATAAGAATACTAGAAGAAGTAGAAGAATATCTAGAAGAAGAAGATGATGAAGAAGCATTTTTCTTCTCTCTATTTCTTCTCTTGTTTTTCTTCTTCTTATTGCTTATTTGTGCCATTTTATAGCTAACCTAGGTAATTATCACATTTTTGACCTAACTAAGCTTATTGTGTCATTTTGCAAGAAAATAAGCTAAGTCTATGGCATCTATGAGGTTACCAAGTCTATTATGCCATTTTTGAGTTAACTAAGCTTATTATGTCATTGTGGAGGAAACAATGCTAAGTATAGGTCATTTTAGAGGTAACTTAGGTACAATATGTCATTTTGGAGGTAAGTAAGCTTACTATGTCTTTTTAGAGGAAACAAAGCTAACATAGGTAAAATATGACATTTGTCTAAGTGCTAAGTTTGTCTAAGTGCTAAGTTTGTCTTTGTTTGAGAAAATGAGCCAAGTGAGTGGCATATTACGGCTTACCGTCCTCGTCATCACGGAGGTGAAGCACCAGGGTTGCTCGGCCCGGTGTTAGCTGGAGCACTACTTCGCCCTGGAGAAGGATCGTGCGATGCGGCTCGGGAGTTATGCTGCACCAAAGATCATTTGCGTTAGCATGATGACGCTGAAACGTTAAGACTAGTAACTAATGAACATTGAAATGAAACTGACCGTTCCAGCCGTGGTAATGACTGGCATCGGCGGAGGGGTCTGGCCGGTCTTCTCGCACAAAGTCTGCACATTTGGTTTTGACAAGTCAATCATATTGGTTATTAATGAAAAGAACATATAGTGCATGATTTGGCTAATATGAAGAAGAAACTTACCACGATGAGCTCGTACATGGCCCGGTTAGACGCATCGTTCCGTGCCCTTTCCTCGTCCAACAACCTAGCCGTCCTCTCCTCCAAATCCCTCTTCTCATCCGCCGCCTGCCGGGCCTGTTCCGCCATAAGCGCCTGGGTTGCCTCTCTCTCTTTCTGCAGAGCAGCCTGCAACACAACTCCTCGTTAGCACTGTAATCATCTTTGTTCGCACACACAATGTAATGGAGGAAAGCTATCTGAGTCTGTATGACTAACCTCGATGGCGAGCTGGACTGGCCATGGACGAGGCGTCATCTCAGGACAGGAGCTCGTTTGGCGCGCCTTGATCTGTCAGAGAGTGCGCGAAGACCGTATAAGTCCATCTCCAATGGCTATATGGCCATGGGGCCTCCCGTCGCCAGCTATCATCACCAGGTCTGGATCAATAGGATGCTGGCTCGGGTTGAAGTCCTCCCCATTCACTGCCTTCCCCACATCTCTGTACCTCACGAGCTTGTTGTGGGAGGAGATGTTGGTGAAGTTGTTGGGATTATCGAGGTCAGAATCAGAGAATGCCTTGGCCTTCTTATACGAGGCGGTATGGGCCATCGCATAGAGGTCGTACATTTGTGGCACCTCCGTTTTATTGTGATGCGCCTAAAAGAGAGGAACAAAGTATTAATAAAGGGGTCAAGCTAGCATCAAAAAATGAATTGCAGCAATCATGAAGCAAACCACATACCCAGTTCCGCCCGAACTGAAATAAGTTGGAGCTGCCTTGATGGTGTGGCACACCTTCCATTTGGGTACGCCATTCCTTGGCATCGTCGTGGACGGCTCGCCATTCGTCAGAGCACCACTCATTCACCAACGCCTCCCAACAATCCATCTTATCCGCACACCATCTCGGGGGCACCTAAGTTAGTAAAGAGAAATTTGAGAGCTACACCTACGAATCAAAGCAAGGAAACTGATCCCCGCCACCATCAGCATGGCCACTCGGCTCCGGCTGATGCAGATCCGGCCAGGTATCCCATCCGGTCGAAGCGTGTGGAGTCTCGTAGGACGAAGCGTCTGGCACAGGAGTGTCGCGGGTGGCCGCGTCTAAGATAGAAGGATCGTCGACCCGAGGCTCATGGACAGGAGTCCTTATAGCCTCCACCTCAGACGGGTCCACCGTAGCAGTCCTGTGCTCGGGTGAATCAGCTGGGGGTGGCAGCGAGGAAGGCGTAGCAGCCTTCCTACCTCTCCCACGGCCACCACGTGTAACTTTAGTAGCCTTCCTACCTCTCCCCCGACCTCCTCTCCCGGTCGGCAACTTCGCCGACGAAGAAGCGCCCTCGGGTGTCCCAATACTGTCGTACAACGCTCTCCGGAGAGTTTGGGATGGAATGGAAGTACCCCTCCCACCACGCGCCGACGAAGGAGCCTCGGATCGCTCTCGACCCGCGCCCACCATCTTTCAACACCTGCCATGACAAAGAGTAAACGAAATTAGTACAACATAAAAAAATTGAATATCGACATGAATAATAATATGTATATATATAATTTGAGTGTATCATCATCATGTATATAATAAAAATTGAATAATACCTGACATGAACTAATAATAATCTTCATCGTCTATATATGCTCCGGGATCAATAAATGCATCGTCATCATCACTATCATCAATAAATGCATCATCATCATCACTATCGGGAACAACATGTGGAAGGCCTCCTTTATGTAATCGGTCAAGCATTGAGAGGTCATCCGCAGTAGTAACCTCTTCTTCTTCCGTCTCTTCTTGTTCTGGCTCAGGGGTCAAGTCGGATTCACTTTCGTTGTCTACTTCAATGTTCTGGGGTGAAGTAGAGCGGTTCTTGAAACGTTTTTTGGAAAGACGTGTTTCTTGGAAGAATTCTCCTTCATATGTGTCTGGGTTAATGTGAGGTTCATAATCATCTTCATTGAGGGGAGGTGGTCTAAAACGTGGTGGCACATCATAAACGACATCCCAACCATTCAGATTTGGATCAGTTTGGCAGGCCCACGGTAGATAAAAAACTTGGGTCGCCTGTTGAGCCGTAATATAGACATCGGGAACATCTAAATGGGTGCTTTGTTTGATTTCGACTAGCCCTATATGTTCATGAGTCTGCATTAGCCTACAAGTATAATACGAAAGGATTGTTGCATTAGCCGCAAACTAGATGAAGAAATGAAATGGTCTAATGGAAATTACCGTTTGTTTGAACCAAGAGATGAAACCGGGATAGCCGCCTCCATGCTTTGCCAGAAGCTCATACTCTTCGATGGAATCCTTTTGGATCACCGCTCCATCCGAGAAATTGGCGACGTATCGACTGTATCACATATCCGGGAATAAGAGCATTTCAAAGGAATTAGAAGTTGCGAAACAATGTACCGAGAACTTACTCGATGTACGGCCGCACTTCTGTTAGGTTGTTGAAGATATACAACAAAATGGTCTGCCATTCTTCGACATCCAACGCTATTGCTTTCGAAGCACCGGCTGGTGCGAGCTTCCCTTTGAATAGGCTGAGGTTGGATCGACCTTTTTCACGGTCGCCATCATTGTACCGAGGCTTCGGATTATGCAAATGACGATTCTTGGCTTCGTAGTGTGCTGTCACGAAGTTTGCCGCCTCCTCAGTAATGAATGCCTCGGCCATCGATGCTTCAATTCTACGTTTATTTTTACATTTTGCTCGAAGCGTCTTCTGCATCCTCTCAGTTGCGAAGCACCAACGATTTTGCACGGGCCCCCCCAATCTTGCCTCGGTCGGGAGATGCAAAATCAAATGCTGCATTGGATTAAAGAATCCCGGTGGAAAGATCTTTTCTAACTTGCAGATCAACTCCGGCGCCAACTCTTCCAGTTCGTCTAGCACGTCAGGCGATAGTTCTTTCGCACAAAGAGCACGGAAGAAATAGCTCAGCTCTGCCAGTACTAGCCATTCATCCTCAGGGATAAAGCCACGCAACATCACTGGCATTACCCGCTCAAGCCATATGTGCCAATCATGACTCTTGAGACCAAATATTTTCAATTTGTCAAGACTCGCTCCCCTCTTTAGATTCACTGCATACCCATCGGGGAACATCAACTGCATTTTCACCCACAAGATCATTTCCCTCATAGCTGGCCTTCCAAGATTGAACCATGCCTTTGGCTTCCTCCAGTTCTGCTTTCCTTTCGGTTGTCGCATGTTCTGTGAAAGTCAATCACATAGAGTCTGCTGATCGACTCTAGCCTTAGGATTATCCTTTGACTTCCCCTCTATGTCGAACAATGTACCAAAAAGGGCCTCTCCGATATTCTTTTCAGTGTGCATCACGTCGATGTTGTGTGGAAGAAGGAGGTCTTTGAAGTAAGGCAGATCCCACAAGCATGTCTTGTGAGTCCAGGCGTGTTCCGAATTATACCCTTTGAAATAACCTGGACGCGCTGGATCAGGCTCGAGAGCGTTTAACTGATCCAGGGTCTGTTGGCCTGTCAATGCAGGTGGTGCATAGTTTTTGACACCTCTACCTTTGATGAAATTCTTCTTGTCTTTTCTGAACTTATGGCGAGGATCCAGAAACTGTCTATTGAAGTCGAAGCAAGAATACTTGCGACCAGCCTGCAGCCAACGGAACTCAAGAGCTGCCTTGCATGTGGGGCACGGGAACCTTCCATGCACACACCAGCCAATGAATAGCGCATACGCCGGCAAGTCATGCGTCGAGTACATGTACCACACATGCATTTTGAAGTTATGTTTTGTAGCGGCGTCATATGTCTTGATCCCATTATCCCAAGCTTCTTGCAATTCATCCTTAAGCGGCTGCATGTACACATTCATATTCTTCCCCGGATAGTTGGGCCCTGGAATTATCAACGTTAAGAAAATGTTCTTTCTTTTCATAATCTCTCCGGGGGGGAGATTGAGTGGAATAACAAATACAGGCCAACAACTGTATTGGGTTGCCGTCATACCAAACACATTGAACCCATCCGTGCTGATGGCGACTCGAGGATGCCTTGGATCTACCGCTTTATCCTTATGTAATGCATCGAAGTGCTTCCACGCAAAAGCGTCTGAAGTGTGTCCCAACATCGGATTCCCTTCTGCATCTAGTTCGGTTCTTTTGCCCAATTTGTGCCACGTCATCTGTCTGGCCGTCTCTTCGACCATGAAAAGACGTTGAAGTCTTGGTATGATTGGCATATACCGAAGAACATTAACTGGGATTTTGGTCTGACTCTTCTCACCCATACCGTTGTCTACCACAACATACCTGGAAGACTTGCAAATGGGACAATAGGTCAAGCCCTCATACTCAAGCCTAAATAAGGCACATCCATTCTCACAGGCATCTATCTTCTCATAGGGCATCTTAAGTGCGCGTAGGATTTTGTCCGACTGGTACAGGTTTGCAGGCAATACATGGCCTTTGGGTAGAAAGCGTCCAAATATCGTCATCATCGCGTCGTAGCATTCTCTGCCCAGGTTGAACTGAGCCTTCAGAGCCATTACTTGCGCGATGGCATCCAGCTGACAAAGCTCAGTGTGCTCGTGGAGAGGATGTCTTGAAGACTCCAACATTTCATAGAAGGCCTTTGCAGATTCCTCCATCTCATCATCCGAATCCCGAGCATCATCAAAGTCTTGCACCATGTCTTCGATCCCGGTACCATGCTCGTCGGTGCGACGACGAACCACCTCAGCTCTGGCACGTTGGGCAGACTCACCATGAAATCTCCACACCGTATAATCAGACGTAAAACCCCACTTCTGCAAGTGTTTACCCATTTCATCCCGTGTCCACTTTTTATGGTTGTCGCACCGGACACAGGGGCACCAGGTTATTTCCTGGCCATTTGCAAATGCGGCGCTCAGAAACCCCTTGGTTTTTGTTAACCATTCAATGGTCATGTCTTTCTGACTAGGGTGACCGGTGTACATCCATGCACGATCACTCATCTTGCCTACCTACTAAACACACGAGAAATATATATAATTCATCATCTATATTCATCAGTTAATCAAGTTTGTCAGTTTTATTACGTCCATGCAACCTACACGCTAATAGGTAAAGATAGGTCCTAATCCCACCCGAGTATGTGTAGATTGGGTTCGTTTTCCCATGCTCTGCTCCGGATCCGACGCAGAATTTCGGCAGCACCTCCCCGCTGTTCTCCTGATACACGTCTCGGCAATAAGCAGAGAGGATCTGTACCCGGAGAACAACAGGGAGGCACTAACGAAATTCCGCATCGGATCCGGAGCAAAGCATAAGGGAAAACGAACCCAATCTACACATACTCGGGCTGTCCATGGATAACGTTGGACAATTCGAAATGATGGCGGTTATAAATATGCAAAGACATGCATATTTATAGTTGCCCCCCTTTCGAACGGGAGACGCATACTGGTCACGCATACTGATGATTGAAGACACCTATAGCTAGCAAGTTTCATCGGCACGAAGACCGGAACAGAGCAAATTAAGGGGGGAGGAGATGTCATTTGTGCTCACCCACGAACGCGTCGGGAAGCTCGTCAAACGCACGGGGAGGTCATCGAACAACAGACCCTCGCAGCGACGAAACAACTGCACATTGAAATCCACCCGATCAACACAAAATATGATGTTTTTCATAACAGCTAGAATCGGAATATATATATTTCTTCTTCTTCTTCTCATCTTTTCCTTTTTCCTATTCTCCTTCTCCTCCTCTCCTCTTTCTTCTTCTTCTTCTTCTTCTTCTTCTTCTTCTTCTTCTTCTTTTTTCTTCTAGTTTTTTTTCCTTTCTTCTTTTATTCTAAGTTTTTTCTTTTCTATCTAAGTTTTTCCTACCTAATAAATTAACTATCTAATTTAACAGAAAATAAAACAGAAAATAAACTAACTATCTAATTTAACTAACTAACTAAGTAACTAACTAAAAAAACAGGAAAAAACAAAAAAAATGTGAGGGGGGGGCGGCGGCCGGGCACTCACCGGAGTTGGGTGGGGGCGGCCGGGGCGGCGGTGGGAGGGGGATCCGCGGGGAGGGGGGAGCCGCGGGGAGGGGGGAGCCGCGGGGAGGGGGCGGCTTCAGGAGCCGGTGAGGGGAGGGGTGGCTCGGGGAGGGGGGCCCCGCGGGGGAGCTGCCGAGGGGAGGGGGCGGCGCAGGGAGGGGGGGCAGAGCGGGGGAGCCGCCGAGGGGAGGGGGCGGCGCGGGGACAGGGGTGGCGACGGCGAGAGGGCCACGGGGAGGGGGCGCGGTGGTGGCGGCGGCGGGAGCAGGGGGTGGCGGCGGCGAGGGGGCGCGGGGAGGGGGGCGCGGCGAGGGAGGCGCGGTGGTGGCGGCGGCGGGAGCAGGGGGTGGCGGCAGGAGCACGGGGTGGCGGTGGCGGCGGCGCGGCGGGCGCTGGTGGTGGCGGCGGCGGGCGCAGGGGGTGGCGGCGGCGAGAGGTGGCGTCCGCACAGGAAGTGGGAGTGAGAGAGAGTGGAGTGGGGCGGGGCACGGCCGTTACTTGTTTATTTGAGAACCGTTACTACTCCGTTCCCTTTGCCGTCTGCCAGCGGACGACAAACATTCTTTGCCGTCCGCTGGCAGACGGCAAAGGGATAACCCATCCGACCTTAATCTTGAGCAGGGCAGCTGGCTCATTTGCCGTCTGCCAGCGGACGGCAAAGAATGTTTGTCGTCCGCTGGCAGACGGCAAAGATTCGGCCTACGGCAAACACCATCTTTGCCATCTGGCATTTCTTTGCCGTCCGCTTTTTTCTAGCAGACGGCAATGTCCTTCTTTGTCGTCCGCTGGCAGATGGCAAAGAACTGGCAGACGGCAAATTCCCTGATTCCAGTAGTGTCCTCTCCACCTTCACCTTCCTTGATCCAAACATCTTGCCCAATGATCATACCATGTGTGTAGTACCCAAAACTATTTTTATCAAATATTATTTTGGCCAAAAAGGATTTATTCAAATTAGGTTTTCAAAACCCCCTGAATTGAGGTTTGTACTACAAGTCCTCAAATTGGGTGGATCCTTTTTCCACAAAGACTTTATTTGAAACCTACTATATATAAGACTTCCCAAAACCACCAAATATTAATTTTAAAGATTATTTTGCTATTTTATTTAAAAGGCTTTTTCTTAAGTCTAGAAATGGTTTTTCATAGGGAAAAATTATTTCAATGCTTTGAAAATATTTGAGAAAACTTAGGGAAACACAGTGGACATATATTTTCCATATATATGAGTTTCAACACATGGTCATGTTCAACATAATGGGCAAAGCCCCTCAAAACCCTTTCTGCCTAAATCAAGCTTTTGAAATATTTCTATTGGCAATATTCTCAATAAAATCCAGGAAAATTCTAGAAAGTCACACATGCTATATGTGATGATCTTGCAAAGTTTCATCTCAATCCCAATTAATTTGATCCACCAAAATGTTCCAATACCATTCCTGTCCAGAGTCAAGTTTGAACAACTTTACATTGTGAAGTTTATCCTATTGACCCCCAACTTTGTGGGCATGCTCCAATCTCTAATTAATTCTACTACACCAAGTGGTGGATTTGGGGGAAGTGAAATGCATGCTTGGATCTACAGAAATCTGATTCTGCCAAATTCTAGGGTTTTTCAAGTTTGTACTATCAACTTTCTTCAAATCATCTCAAACTTGGTGGTCCACTCTATTTTTACCTACAATTCCATCCTGTTAAATCTCATGGCAAGCAAACCCCATTTACTTGTCCAAATCAACATCAAACACCTTCTGACAGTTTAGTAAAAACCATGTTTGGCCCTCTTCCTCTATTCTCCTTAAGTCACAATTTTTACCACAATGCCTCGTAGTGGCCATTTACCTCCAGGAAATTTTCCTGGCCAAGACTCAATCATTGGAGGGGGTAAAACCCTCATTTTACCCCCCTGGACAGCAAGATCAACACCTATTTTACCTCTCCCCCACTCCATTCTTTTTCTCCCTAGCCCCCTCTAGTTCCTAGAGCATCTACAGATCACCCGGGAGCTAAGAGACATGCAGGGACGCGTCCAGAGCACGCAAGCATGCCATGGCATGGCAAAGGCATGCTCTGGAGCGCGCTACAGTGCATGTCCGCACTGTTGCAGGAGCATCCCGAGCCCCCCCCCCCCCCGACAGCATTGGGATGGGGGAAGCTGTCCCCCGAGATGCCCTCGACGTCCGCAACCCTCCAAGGTGTCGGCCCCCTCCTCCTTCTCTCTTCGGCGCCCCCACTCACGCGTGCCCGAGCGCCGCGGAGCTCCGCCACTCCTTGTCCACGCGGGGGACCCGCCTCGAGCTCGCCCCGCTCTCTCTCTCACCTCCCTCGCCCGTGGACGAACCCCACAAGCGCCGCTGACCCATTCTGGCCCCTACCAACGGTCCCTAGGACCGATCCCGAGGGCACCCGCGAGCTAAGCTCACGGTGCACCATGGCCTGCCTATATAAGGCCACCCCCGACCTCCCATTCGCCTCTGGACGCCCCTTCTCCCTCTCGATCGAGCCCCGGAAGAAACCGCGCTCCCTCCGCTGCATCCAGTGCTCCGGATCGAGCCGGACATCGCCGCCTCTGGTCGCCGGCGCCCGAACGGTGAGAGCCCGGTTAGCCACCCCTCTCCGTCGATCTGGAATCGTGGCGGTGCACTGATCCTTTTCCCCCGCTTCTCCGTGCCTATTGCAGCCCGGAGCGAGCGCATCAACCTCGAGCCTAAGCTCCTCCGCCCGATCTTCTCGCCGCCGGTGACTCGGGTCACACCGGCGCTCCCTTTGACCCCCAACCGAACGGTGGGACCACTCTGGTTCCATTCCCGCCGTCGCCAAGCCCGGCCGTGCCCCATCTCACCGCCGGTAAGATCTCCCCCTCCCCTGTCTAGAGGTTGAAGATGAACCCGGGCGGGCCCCGTCTGTCATCCTCCCTTTCCCCTCTCCCTCGCTGACCGCTGGGGCCCAGCGGTCAGGTTTGAACGCGCAGGCGTGCGCGCGCTATGTCGGCCAAAGGCGCATTTCACCTTTACGCCATCGACGTGGCCGCTTGGCGCGGGCTGATTCCCTTTGTGCCAGCTCTGTTGAGCCCATTTTGGCCCACAGGGACAGTAACCCTTTCCTTTTTCTTTTTTTCAGTAAACTTGCAAAAATCCCACATAATTAAATAATTGTCCAATCCCAAATATTCTTCCACCATAAATCTTAGAATATTCTATAGAATTTAACAGTGCCACTTGTGTAAATTTTTGAAGACATTTCATGTACTGTTTTATTTGAAAAAAACCTTTTTAGGCATTTTTAGCCACTGTTAAAATAGTTTTGAAAACCTTTTACCATACAAAACCTTAGACAAATATTTTTAGTTTGGTCTGTAGTATTTTACATAGTAGGGTAACATTTTAGAAGTGGAGTTTGTGCTCTATTTTTGTTGTGATTCTTATTATTACCATTATTTATTGCGACGATAGATTGCGCTGTTGACGAGGGAGTTGGACCCGAAGACTTTGTTGAGCCAGGCAAGAAGCCCCTTGACCATGTTAAGAAACCATTTTCATGCATGTCATATAGCACTTTATTTCGTTATGTTGATCATGTGATGTGGAGACCACTTCGGTGGGAAGCCTCGGATACTTTCTTGTTGAGACTTGCATCGTGCATGACCCTACCTCCTTATGAGGGTTGTGCGGGTGGGAGTAGATAGGATGCTTAGTAGATGCTACGCAAGTGGGATCAGGAATATGCATGGTGATGTAAACAAAAGTGTTTTCAAAGACTTTTCGAAAACCCCGTCGGGTGCCACTAATGCCCGAGGGAGATGTTGATGAGCTAGTTTACCACATGATAAAGAAGTGGTGTACCGGAGCAAGTGAGTGTGTGTGTTTTTGAAAACGGATTAGATTTAAGATTTGTCGACCGTTCCCAACCTTATATGTACAACCACGATACCCCTTATGGGACGGGGCTTTGTTGATTACTTTGGTGGGTACTAGCATAGAGCCCGCATTACTAGTGGCGGGAGTGATGTGGTCACTCTCGATACGGGGTCGTGCCGGTAAGGACGATCATGCGATGTCTTCACAGGCACCGGGCACACCGTTGGTCCCTACATGGATGTTACTTGTGATGTACATCATGTGGGCTGGGTACCAATCGAGTGGACTCTTTGTTTAGTATCGTCAGGGGAAAGACAATGTTCGGGTACTTACCTCGGGTATGAATAATACCGCGAGTCGTGGCTTGACACCTAAGTTTCCCGAGTCTTGTGGGTAAAGTGTGCAACCTCTGCAGAGTGTAAAACTATTCGAATAGCCGTGTCCATGGTCAAGGACAGTTGGTGGTGCTGCTTAAACTATGTCCAGTGTTTTCATAAACGTGGCGTGAGTGTGTGGTTAACAAAGAAGGAATACTCGAGACATGTCAGATGACTTGACATGTGATTGAACATGAGATGTTCAGACCTTGATTATATTGATATCAGTAACCTGTTTGTGCGGATACTTGTATCCTCATGATGCATGCTATTACTAGTTATCTTTATCATGTCATTGCACTCAAAATTAGCTTTCCACAAAACTTACCTACTTAGTGCTATATCATGCATTGTTAATGCCTTGTTCCAAACATGGGTTGCTTGCGAGTACATTCAAAGTACTCCTTGGCTTGCCACTTGTTATTTAATTGGCCAGGCATGGAAGAGCAGGAATATGGTGAAGAGTTCGATGATGACGAACATGCGAACTAGGACGCTTCCCAGTCAGAATGCCTGTTGGTTAAGGCAGATGGGATGGGTCTACGCTTTCGATCAAGATTTCCGCTGCTAACTACGTTTGTTGTTTGGCCTTCGTGGCCCTATCTATGTAAGACTTGACCTTCGTGGTCTTTATTTGTGTAAAACGCTAAATGTGGATGTAAGACTCTTGTTATTCAGCTTTTGTGTGTTCAATGAGCATTGATCTCTGGGATCACTGTACACGTGCATTCGGTGATCACGACTTATGAGTCGGGGTCCCCACAGCCTCCCTCTCGTCGCAGTGGATGGTGAGGGTGCCGCTGCAACTGACCATCTTGAGGACACCGTTGGCATGGTGGGTCACCGCCATGAACTTGGCAAGCGCATGGTAGCCCAGGATGGTGTTGTAGGGCAGGCCGATGTGGGCCACGTTGAAGACGATGAACTTTGTGCGAGTTCTTGCCGGTGCCGAAGGTGATGGGGAGGCGCACGTGGCCGATGGGGTGGGTGGAGCCGTCGGTGACACTCGAGAAAGGCCTGGTGGGCATCAGATGCTCGTAGGGCACTTGAAGTGTCTCAAAAGTCTCTATGGAGAGCACGTTGAGTCCCGCCCCGCTGTCGATGAGAGTCTTGGTGACAACTACGTTGTTGATGGTGGGTGTGCACGGCAGGGGAACAGCGCCCACGACCCAGGTGGACTATGGGTGGTCACTGACGTCAAAGGTGATGGGGAACTCTGACCACCGGAGGCGGCTGGTCGGCTCAGGTAGCGCTAGGAGGAGGGCCGCATTCACCTCGCGAGAGAACTGCTTGAAGCAGCGGTTGGACGGGGGGCCTAGGCCCCGCCTAGGATGCAGGCGCCCCTGCGGGGCTCCTGGTATCCCCCGTTGCCCTCGGCAGGAGGGGGGTCACTGGCGCGGGGTGGGGGAGCAAGGGTCGGGAGGTCCGCCTGCGGCGGCTAGCCCTGCCAGCCCTGACGACTACTCTCGCCGGCTCCATTGTGGTGGTTGTCGTCACCCCAGCGGCCGCCCTCGCTGCCTCCAGCGTGGCCCCTGCCACACGTCTTGCGGATGCCCGGGTAATCAACACGACTCTCATGGAGCTGCCTGAGCTCGTAGCAATTCTTGGTGATGTGGGTGTTCACGTTGTGGTAGGCGCACAAAGGGTGGCCTTCCTTCTTGGCGTCCATGCCGCCGCCGCGCTTGCCGTCTCGCTTTGTTGCAAGCACGAGGGGTCCCTTGCGCTTGACATCCTTGCTCTTGGGCTTGGCGATAACAGGCTCTGCGTTAGGGTCGCCCTGGAGGGAGAGGCGCCCTTCCTCAGCCTTGGCGCAGCGGTCGGCGAGGAGGAACAGCTTCGCCACGGAGTCGGGCTCGTCCCTGACAGAGAGCTTCTCGTACATCTTCATGTCCGTGATGCCGTTGGTGAAGGTGAAGATGATGGAGGCATCTGAGGCCTTCAGGATCCTGTTGCGCACCTCGCTGAAACGTTGGACGAACTTGTGAAGGGACTCACCTGGGCGTTGGCGCACAGCCCACGGGTCCTTGAGCGTGAGAGGGCGGTCACTTGTGCCGGTGAAGTTGGCAATGAACTGGTTGCGCAGGTCGTCCCACGAGGAGATGGACGCCTTAGGGAGGTTCACGAGCCACGAGCGTGCGGTGTCCTTGAGGGCCATGGGGAACCAGTTTGCCATGACCCGTTCGTCTCCCCTCGCGGCCTGGAACCTGAGGGTGTGATACGTCCATTTTGCATCATGATTTCTTTTTCATATTTACATTATTCTTATCCATTATTCCCTATAATCATACAGTTCTTATGCTCCTTCTCTCTGAATATGCAAGGTACATCACAAACGGGGAATTATCTGGAAACTGAATTCTGGACCGGAAAACCGAGAAAAAGGCAGAAAAATCACCAGACTCCAAATGACCTGAAACTTCATGAGGAATTTTTATTGAATATATAAGAATTTTTGGACCAATACCAGAGGGGGCCACCAGCCAGGCACAAGCCAACAGGGCGCCCCCCCACCCCCCGGCCGTGCCCTGATGGCTTGTGGGGCTCTGGCTGGCCTCCCGACGCCCCTCTTCTCCTATATGGTGTGTTTTACACTAGAAAAAATCATACACAACCTTTCGGGACGAAGCGCCGCTGCCTCGAGGCGGAAACCAAGGCAGAGGCCCTTTTGCACTCCGGCAGTCAGAATCTGTTGGGAAAATTCCTCTCCGGGAGGGGAGATCGAAGCCATCGTCATCACCAATGCTTCCTCCTTCGTGGGAGGACCAATCCTCATCAACATCTTCACCAGCACCATCTCATCTCCAACCCTAGTTCATCTCTTGTATTCAATCTTTGTCTCAAAACCTCAAATTGGTACCTGTGGGTTACTAGTTGTGTTGATTACATCTCGTAGTTGATGCTTGTTGGATTACTTGGTGGAAGATATTATGTTCAGATCCTAATCATTATTTTTACACCTCTGATCTTGAACATGTTGATGAGGTGTGCGTAGTTACTATTGTTCCTGAGGACATGGGAGAAGTCTTGATATAAGTAATCATGTGAAGTTGGTATTTGTTCGATATTTTGATTATATGTATGTTGTTACTTCTCTTAGTGGTGTCATGTGAACATCGACTACATGACACTTCACCATGTTATGGGCCTAAGGGAATTCATTGTGGAGTAACAAGTAGATGATGGGTTGCTAGAGTGACAGAAGCTTAAACCCCGATTTATGCGTTGCTTCATAAGGGGCTGATTTGGATCCACATGTTTCATGATATGGTTAGATTTATATTAATTCTTCTTTCGTAGTTGCGGATGCTTGCGAGAGGGGGTAATCATAAGTAGGTTGTTAGTTCAAGTGAGAACAACACCTTAGCATCGGTCCACCCACATATCAAATTATCAAAGTAACAAACGCGAACCAACTCAACATGATGAACATGACTAGACAGAAATTCCCATGTGTCCTCGGGAGCGCTTGCTTAATATAAGAGTACTTTCAGGCCTGTCCTTTGCTATAAAAAGGATTGGGCTACCTTGCTGCACCTTAGTAACTATTGTCACTTGTCACTCGTTATGATTTATCTTGCTACAAAACTATCTACTATCGTTACTCACAGCACTTGCAGATAATACCTTGCTGAAAACCGCTTGTTATTTCCTTCTGCTCCTCGTTGGGTTCGACACTCTTACTTACCGAAAGGACTACGATTGATCCCCTATACTTGTGGGTCATCAAGACTCTTTTCTGGCACCGTTGCCGGGGAGTGAAGCGCCTTTGGTAAGTGGAATTGGTAAGGAAACATTTTCTATACGTGCTGAAATTCACTGTTGCTTGTCGCTATGAATGGTCACCATTTGAGTGGCTTGTTCGGGGCATGTTCGCCTCGAACTGAAAATAAGGAAATTATTCCTCAACCTACTAAACATACTGAAAATATTTATTATAAGATTCCTTCGGGTATGCTTGAAAAACTCTTATCACATCCATATGATGGAACGACTCATCCTGATTATCATTTGATATTTGTCTATGAAGTTTGTGGATTATTTCAGCTAGCAGGGTTGTCTGGAGACAAAGTTAATAAGAATGTTTTCCCTTTATCTTTGGAGGGGAAGGCATTAATGTGGTATAGGCTATTGGACAATATTGGATCATGGGACTAGAATCGTTTGAAGTTGGAATTTCATCAAAGGTTTTATCCTATGCATCTAGTTCACCGTGATCGGAACTTTATTTATAATTGCTGGCCTCGTGAAGGAGAAAGTATCGCTCAAGCTTGGGGGCTTAAATCTATGGTGCACACTTACCCCAACCATGAGATCTCAAGAAATACTATTATGCAAAAAAAATATGCTCGGCTTTCTCATGATGATCAAGTACTACTCGATTCTTCTTCTATTGGCTCCTTCATGAATAGGACTATTGAATTCAAATGGGATCTTCTAGAAAGGATTAAACGCAACTCTGAAGATTGGGAACTCGACAAAGGTAAAGAGTCCAGTATAAAGCTTAAGTTTGATTGTGTTAAAACCTTTATGGAAACTGATGCTTGCTATAAGTTGAGTAATAAATATGGCCTTGACTCTGAGATAGTAGCTTCTTTCTTTGAATCATTTGCTACTCATGTTGATCTCCCTAAGGAGAAGTGGTTTAAATACCATCCACCCATTGAAAAGCAATTAGAGAAATCTATAAAAATTGAGAAGGAAGAAATAATTGTTAGCCATGTTGATCTAATTGTTCCTACGGCTTACTTTGAGAAGCCACCTTTCCCTGTTAGAGCATCTCCAGCCGTTTGCCCCCCCCCCCCCCAACGCGCCTGGCGAGGCCGTAAAACGTTCCAGCCGGCGTTATTTTCGCCCTGGGGGGATCAACATCCCATTCGCACCCCCGAGTTTCGGCCACAAGCACATGCAAATTCAAACGTTCCATTTCTCGCTACCAAAAAAACGACGCAAGTCGGCGATCATGCCACAGTTCGACGTCGGTCTTGCCACAAGTCAGCGTCCATCATGCCACAGGCCGGCGATCGCCACCACAGGTCCGGCGATCAAAACATGCCAATAGTCCGGCATACAAAAAGGCGGGAGACATGCACATAGAACTCAAATGGCCAGCTCGTCATCTCTCGGAATGGCAGGAGAGGTCGGCGTAGGCGTCGGCTCCGGCGCGTTCGGAGGCGTCGGACATGAAGGCGCACTCGGCGGTGGCGTGGGCGATGCGGTCGGCGTCGGCATGAGATTCAGGATGAGGTTGCGCTCCGCCAAGTACCATGCTTTCATCTGCGGGTCCATGTCCGACGTGACGCCTCCCATGAGGAACGCCAGGTCGGTGTTGCGCTTCTTTGCGGTGACATTGGTCCTGAGGAGGTCGAGCTTGGCGTCTTGCTTCGTCATCAGCGCCGACCACCTCGCCTCCGACTTCTCCTCCCTCAGGGCAGAGTGCGTCTTTGCGTCGGCGATGCATTTCTCGATAGACGCCTGCAGTCGTTCGGCAGCCGGCGCCTCGTTCCTGGCCTTCTTTGCCTTCTTGTTCCCATCTGGCTGCCCTTCTGCCGCCCCAGCAACAGGCGCATCCGGGCTGTACACGCCGTCCTTGTTGGCGAGTGCAAGCCGGACCTCGGCCCATTTCTCGCATGACTCAATCCTGGTGAACACATGGAGGAACTTGAACTAGGCATCGGTTTCGCTGTCCCTGCGAAACAATTCGAACATCCGAACCATCTGCAGCAAGAACAAGTGTTGCCGAAGAACACGGCGAAGAAGGCTAACCAGGGGCGTTTATGGACGTACCTGTTGTTCGACGTTTGCGCCACTCTCAGGGCGAGCCTGGACCTGTTCCTGGATCCCATGCCACTTGTTGCACGCTAGTTGGATGCTCGCCCAGTGGTTGGACATGGCCTTGTCGCCACGCTCCATGTGTATGCCAGTGAACTCAGGGTCGACCAACTTGCGCTCGTCGAACGCTGCCTTGATCCTCTTCCAGTACGTCTCGGTGTTCTGGTTCGCGCCGGTGATCGGGTCCATGCTGACCAGCTTCCATGCTTCGGCGAGGCACACGTCTTCCTTCGCCCCACTTGATGCAGGGCTCGGTCGGCTTCCCATTGGCCGACCTTGACTTCTTCTTTCTCCCTTTGCCCCTCACCGGCGCTGGCTCCGGCTCTACCGGCTCTTCCTCCTCCATCTCCTCCTTGGCCTCGTCGGGGTCGACATTGTGCATGTCGCCGATGTCCTCCTCCACCTCTTGCATACCGAACCCGGGGCATGACGCGGCCACGGCGGAGTCGGTGTTGATGATCTCCTCCATCTCGGCGTCGGCGGTGCTGAATTGTGGGGCTGAACCAGGCACCAAAGGCAGGGGCCACGTCGCAAAGCCGTCGTGGACGAGCCCGAGTACGTCAACGAGGGCGCGTAGCCGCACTCGGCATTGGGGTGGCCGGAGGAGAAGGTGGAAGGCGTGCGCGGGAAGGTGATGTTGGGGTTGAAGCCGCCGAGGGCGTCGCCGTCGACGTACTCCGGCGAGGGCGCGTAGCCGTCCCACGCTGGCGACTGGAAGTTGGGGTTGGCCAACGACGAGACGCTCTGCTGGCTGCCCCACGCGCCTTGCGGGAACAGACCCACCTACTGCTGCCCCGGGTAGATTGTCCGCTCGTTCGCCATGGCCGAGCGAGACGACGGCTCACGCTCCGCCGCCGCATCCCTGGCTTTCTTCATGAGAACCTTGTTCCGGAGATCGGTGGTCACCGCCTCCCTACAGTCGACGTCGGCCTTCCACTGCGCGTTCATCAAGCCCGGCGGCCTTGGCATCGGCGCCCGAGCCTTCCTCTTCTTCGGCGCGACTGGGGCGGTGGCTTGGCGAGGGGCGGCGTACTTCTTTGGCGGCATGGCTGCTGAGAGAGATGGAGGGAAGTGGAGAGAATGGAGAGAATGGCAGGGAAACGGCGGGATGGGGGAGGGAAAAGGAGGGAAAACGACGGGAAGAAGCAGCCGGTGTCGTCGACAGCTCGGCCTCACGTGACCTTTTCCTTCAGCCGGCGCCCCCCAGCGCGCTGGGTTCGGCCTGGGTCGCCAGACCAAAAAAGGGGCCCAGCCAGCGAAAATCGGCGCCCTGGGGGGCGACTGGGAAATTTTTCGTCCGCCGGCGATAAAAAACAGGCCTGCAGGGTCCATTGGGGCCGCTGCTGGAGATGCTCTTAGAATCAGGGAACACGCTAAAGCTACAACTGTGGTTAATAAAAGTCATGTTAGGACATCTACACCTCCTGAACAAATAAATGTTGAGCCTAAAGTTGCTATGGTTAAAGATCTGCTAGTTGATAACATTGAGGGTCAAGTTATTTACTTCTGTGGTCAAGCCGCTAGAATTGCAAAACCTACTAGAAACGCGCAAGATGAACTAGATAAAAATAAACCGGTTGTTGGCATGCTTGTATTTTCAGTTAAAATTGGAGATCATTGTTACCACGGCTTGTGTGATATTGGTGCTAGTGTTAGCGCTATACCTTTTACCTTATATCAGGAAATTATGAATGACATAGCACCATCTGAGCTTGAGGACATTGATGTTACTATTAAAATTGTAAACAGAGACACTATTACACCAATTGGGGTTGTTAGAGATGTTGAGGTCTTGTGTGGAAAAGTCAAGTACCCCACTGATTTTCTAGTACTTGGTTCAGAACAAGATAACTTTTGTCCCATTATAGTTGGTAGACCCTTCTTGAATACTGTTAATGCTGAATTTAATTGTTTTACTGAGAAGGTCAAAGTAAGCTTGGGCGATGTGTCTCATGAATTTAATTTCTCCAAGTTTAGTAAACAACCATATGAGAAGGAATTACCAAGCAAAGATGAGATCATTGGTCTTGCTTCTATTGTCGTACCTCCTACCGATCCTTTAGAACAATATTTACTAGACCATGAAAATGATATGCATATGAATGAGATAAGTGAGATAGATGACATATTTCTTAAACAAACACATATTCTTAAACATAACTTACCGGTTGATATTTTAGGGGATCCCCCTCCACCCAAGGGAGATCCCGTGTTTGAGTTAAAGACTTTACCCGATACTTTGAAATATGCCTACCTTGATGAAAAGAAGATATATCATGTTATTATCAGTGCTAACCTTTCAGAGCATGAAGAAAAGAGATTACTTAGAACACTGAAGAAGCATCGGGCTGCTATTGGATATACTCTTGATGATCTTAAGGGCATTAGTCCCACTCCATGTCACCACAAGATTAATATGGAACCGGATGCTAAACCTGTCGTTGATCATCAACGCCGCTTAAATCGTAAGATGAAGGAAGTGGTAAGAACTGAAATACTAAAGCTTCTGGAAGCAGGTATAATTTGTGACCGCTATATTCTTTGATTTTTGTGAAAAGATTGTTGAGGTTTTCATGGATGACTTTTCCCTTTACGGGACTTCTTTTGATGATTGCTTGAGCAACCTTGATCGAGTTTTGCAGAGATGTGAAGAAACTAATCTTGTCTTGAATTGGGAGAAGAGCCATTTTATGGTGAATGAAGGCATTGTACTTAGGCATAAAATTTCTAAACGAGGGATTGAAGTGGACAAAGCTAAAGTTGATGCAATTGAGAAGATGTCATGCCCAAAATATATCAAAGGTATAAGAAGTTTCCTTTGTCATGCTGGTTTCTATAGGTGTTTCATCAAAGATTTCTAGGCCGTTAACTTCTTCAAAAATATATTTCTTTTGTTTTTTATGATGATTGTGTAGAAGCTTTCGAAATACTTAAGAAAGCCTTGATTTCCGCACCCATTGTTCAACCACCCGATTGGAACTTGCCATTTGAAATTATGTGTGATGCTAGTGACTATGCTATTGGTGCTGTTCTAGGGCAAAGAGTAGACAAGAAATTGAATGTTATCCATTATGCTAGTAAAATCCTTGATGCTGCCCAAAGAAATTATGCAACGACTGAAAAGGAATTTTTAGCAGTTGTCTTTGCATGTGATAAGTTTAGACCTTATAATGTTGATTCCAAAGTAACTATTCACACTGATCATGTTGCTATTAAATACCTTATGGAAAAGAAAGATGCTAATCCTAGACTTATTAGGTGGGTGCTTTTGCTTCAAGAGTTTGATTTGCATATCGTTGATAGAAAGGGAGCTGAAAACCCTGTAGCAGATAACTTGTCTAGAATGGAAAATGTTCTTGATGACCCACTGCCTATTGATGATAATTTTCCAGATGAAAAAATTGCTACTATAAATACTTCACATAGCACTCCTTGGTATGCTGATTATGCTAATTATATTGTTGCTAAATATATTCCAACTAGTTTCACCTATCAACAAAATAACAAATTCTTTTATGATTTCGACATTACTTTTGGGACGACCCACATCTTTATAAAGAAGGAGTAGATGGTGTTATTAGACGTTGTATACCTGAGCACGAACAGGAACATATTGTAAGGAAGTGTCATTCCGAGCCTTACGGAGGACACCATGCTGGTGACAGAACGGCACACAAGGTATTACAATCCGGTTTTTATTGGCATACTCTTTTCAAAGATGCTCGTAAGTATGTTCTTTCATGCAATGAATGTCAAAGAGTCGGTAACATTGGTAAACGACAAGAAATGCCTATGAATTATTCACTTCCCATTGAACCATTCGATGTTTGGGGTTTTGACTTCATGGGACCTTTTCCTTCCTCAAATGGATATACTTATATTTTAGTGTCTGTTGATTACGTCACTAAGTGGGTAGAGGCCATTCCAACTAGTAGTGCTGATCACAACACTTCTATTAAAATGCTTAAGGAAATTAGTTTTCCCAGGTTTGGAATCCCTAGATACTTAATGACTGATGGTGGTTCACACTTTATTCATGGTGCTTTCCATAAACTTCTGGCTAAACATGATGTTAACCATATAATTGCTTCACCTTATCATCCTTAGTCTAGTGGCCAGGTTGAATTGAGCAATCGAGAACTAAAATTAATCTTGCAAAAGACTGTTAATAGATCCAAGAAGAATTGGTCTAAGAAACTAGATGATGCTCTATGGGCTTATTGAACTACTTATAAAAACCCTATGGGGATGTCCCCACGCAAAATGGTGTATGGAAAAGCTTGTCATTTACCACTTGAGCTAGAACATAAGGCTTATTGGGCAATTAAAGAACTTAATTATGATTTTAAACTTGCCGGTGAAAAGAGGTTATTTGATATTAGCTCACTAGATGAATGGAGGACACAAGCCTATGAAAATGCCAAGTTTTTTAAAGAAAACGTTAAAAGGTGGCATGACAAAAGGATTCAAAAACGGGAATTCAATGTAGGAGACCTTGTGCTTTTGTACAATTCTCGTTTCAGATTTTTTGCAGGAAAACTTTTATCCAAATGGGAAGGTCCATATGTTGTCGAAGATGTCTATCGCTCCGGTGCCATAAAAATTAATAACTTAGAGGGCAAAAACCCGAGAGTGATGAATGGGAAAAGAGTCAAGCATTATGTTTCGGTTACACCCATTAATGAAGAGACTAATGTCATCCAAGTAATAACACTGGAAGAACACATACGGGAAGCCTTCCGGAACACTCCAGAAACCTGAAAAGGGGTAGGTATGTGGTACGGTAAGCAAACCGACTCCGAAAATTACAAAAATAATAATTTCTGTTGGTTTTAGTAGTTTAGAAAAATTCCAAAAATAAAACGGAGTCGGGGGGGCCCACGAGGGGGGCACAAGCCAACAGGGCGCCCCCTGGGGCGCGCCCTGATGGCTTGTGTGGCCCTCGTGTGCCTCCCCGACTCCGACTTCTTCCCTAACAAGTATTCTGACCTAGAAAAAATCATTATATATACTCCCGTATGTTTTGATCACTGCATCGCGAGTTTCTCCTCTGTTCTTGTTTCGAGCTGTTTTTCTAACAGATCTAGATCGCCATGACTTCCCCAAGTTCCTCTAAAGACAAGTTCTTCGAGAAGGTTATCAACCCCTACTTGGCGGAGGTGATGCCCTCAAGCCACTGAGATGCGTGAGGGGGTGCTCCACATCCGGGATGTCCAAGGTCCCAAGAAGGAGGGAAGTAACAAGGCCAGGCTTGCAGAAGTGGAGCAGGAGATCTTCAAGTGCCAAGGGATAGTTGAACATGGTCAATCACTCTATGATCACGGAGTTCATCCGCGAAAACAAGATTGACACAAGGAGCGTGGGAGAAGCTCTCTTCAAGCTGCAAGAGCGGATCGAGGACCTCCAAGATCAAATCTATGAACTTCAAACCCAGAACTGTGAGTATGAATCTACGTTTAAAAGGATGAGCCTCGCTGCTGATTTCAGGATACTGGAGACAAGAGTTTCTTTCCATGATGGGGAACCTATGCCCCGGAAGATGGAGGATTTCCGCACACCACCGCCATCACCAAAGAACACTTGAGTACATGGGTATAGGCACCACCCCTAGCTTGTTCCAAGCTTGGGGGAGGTGCCCCGGTATAGTATCACCATCACTTTTTACCATCATCTTTTATTTTAGTTGATCCTTAGTTATTTCATGGATTAGAGAAATAAAGTTTCAGATTTGGTTTGCTTAGGATTTTGCTTTGAGATCTACCTGTCCTTGTAATCGAGTGTGAGAGTTATATATTAGTTGAGTCCGTGTGCTTTACTCTCTTGCACCAATCATCATAGCATGGCAATAAAAAGAATAGTAAAGATCATATGCTTATCCCATGGGAAGTAATGACTTCACGTAAAAAGAAAGTATGAGCTATGAATTTTTTTGGGAATAGAACAAACATAGCCTTAGTCATTGCTATAATCTATGCAAAATTATGATAGAGAAGATAAGATCCACATACAAATACACTATCTTGGACATCATATATGATTGCGAACCCTCACCCAATATTAAATAATGATCGAGTGTTAAAGTTGGACATGGAAGACAACCTAATGGTCATGATTGCTTACATTTGCATAGAAGTTATATAGTCATGGATCCTTTAACATGTGATGCTTCTTTTAGAACTTTTGCTAGCCAAAATTCCCGCACCAAGTAGAGATACTACTTGTGCATCCATAACCCTTTAAACCCTGCCTCTTCCGTAAGAGTCCTCCTTACCTACCTAGGGATTGAATAAGATCCTTCAAGTAAGTTGTCATTGGTGCATAGGCAATAAAAATTGCCTTTAATCATGTATGATATTTTATTGAAAAGGAAAATAAGCTTTGTACGATCTTGTGATGGTGAAGAAATAAAAGCGACAGAGTGCATAATAAAGTTCGCTATCACAAGGGGCAATATAAAGTGAAGTTCCTTTGCATTAAGAGATTGCATATTTAATTAAATAAAAGCGCATGACAACCTCTGCTTCCCTCTCCGAAGGGCTTATCTTTTACTTTCATAAAGCTCACATTTTTTCACAATAGTCATTAATATCTTCCCTTCTTTTAATTTATAAACTCTCTTAGTGGTAAGCATCGCATGTTGAGGAAACATCCAGGCATTTATATCCAGTTGAATGTAAGAAATCATGATTCATTATTGTTGACATTATCCTTGCGGTAAATGAGTTGCGTGGCAAATGAAGCCCCTATCTTCCTATGTATCTAGCAAAAACATTAGCTCCAAAAATATGCAATGAGTGTCAACAATCATAGATGACTAAATGATAGTTGAGTATGTGGGTTTGCTAGAATGAAAGCTCTTATATAGACTCTTCTCTTGAATATGATGAATTAAGATTATCTCCATGACTAAAAGCACCGTTCGTTGGTTGTCAATAAGGTTTATGCTTCATACTTTGATAATTGTGAATAGATCTTTACTTACTTATGAGAAGTTATATGATGAAAAGCTTGCTGCTATAATGATATCCATGATGCTCTCATGTGCGTATTCTATTTTTATCGACACCTCTCTCAAATTATGTGATCGTTATTTTAGAGCTCGGCTTTCGCTTGAGGACAAGCGAGGTCTAAGCTTGGGGGAGTTGATACGTCCATTTTGCATCATGATTTCTTATTCATATTTACGTTATTCTTATCCATTATTCCCTATTATCATACAATTCTTATGCTCCTTCTCTCTGAATATGCAAGGTTCATCACAAAGGGGGAATTACCTGGAAACTGGAATTCTGGACCAGAAAACCGAGAAAAAGGCAGAAAAATCACCAGACTCCAAATGACTTGAAACTTCATGAGGAATTTTTATTGAATATATAAGAATTTTTGGACCAAGAATATACCAGAGGGGGGCCACCAGCCAGGCACAAGCCAATAGGGCGCGGCCCCCCTCCAGGTTGTGCCCTGGTGGCTTGTGGGGCCCTGGCTGGCCTCCCGATGCCCCTCTTCTCCTATATGGTGTGTTTTACCCTAAAAAATCATAAGCAACCTTTTGGGATGAAGTGTCGCCGCCTCGAGGTGGAAACCTGGGCAGAGGCCCTTTTGCACTCCGGCAGTCAGATTCTGCCAGGGAAATTCCTCTCCGGGAGGGGTAGACCGAAGCCATCGTCATCACCAACGCTTCCTCCTTCTTGGGAGGACCAATCCTCATCAACATATTCACCAGCACCATCTCATCTCCAACCCTAGTTCATCTCTTGTATTCAATCTTTGTCTCCAAACCTGAGATTGGTACCTGTGGGTTACTAGTTGTGTTGATTACATCTCGTAGTTGATGCTTGTTGGATTACTTGGTGGAAGATATTATGTTCAGATGCTTAGTCATTATTATTACACCTATGATCTTGAACATGGTGATGAGGTGTGAGTTGTTACTATTGTTCCTGCGGACATGGGAGATGTCTTGTTATAAGTAATCATGTAAAGTTGCTATTCGTTCGATATTTTGATGATATGTATGTTGTTACTTCTCTTAGTGGTGTCTTCTGAACGTCGGCTACATGACACTTCACCATGGTATGGGCCTAGGGGAACTCATTGTTGAGTAACAAGTAGATGATGGGTTGCTAGAGTGACAGAAGCTTAAACCCCAGTTTATGCGTTGCTTCATAAGGGGCTGATTTGGCTGCACATGTTTCATGCTATGGTTAGATTTATCTTAATTCTTCTTTCGCAGTTACGGATGCTTGCGAGAGGGGGTAATCATAAGTAGGTTGTTAGTTCAAGTAAGAACAGCACCTTAGCACCGGTCCACCCACATATCAAATTAACAAAGTAGCGAACGCAAACAAACTCAACATGATGACATGACTAGACAGAAATTCCTATGTGTCCTCGGGAGCGCTTGCTACAAAAAGGATTGGGCTACCTTGCTGCACCTTAGTTACTATTGTCACTTGTCACTTGTTACGATTTATCTTGCTACAAAACTATCTACTATCGTGACTCACAGCACTTGCAGATAAAACCTTGCTGAAAACCGCTTGTCATTTCCTTCTGCTCCTCGTTGGGTTCGACACTCTTACTTATCGAAAGGACTATGATATCCCCTATACTTGTGGGTCATCAGGGTGTAGAGCAGGAGGAACTCCGCGGGGTTGGTGTTGTCGTTGTAGCGGGGAGGGAGCTCTGGCTTGAACTTGTCAGGCCACACCACGCGGCGCAGCTCGGGCGTAAGAGCTAGGTAGCCCCCGATGGAGGGAGCGCCGTCTTCGAGGGCCGCACCGCCCTGGCGGTTGGGAGCCTTCTCGGGGGCCGCGCGCGCGTCTGGGGGCGCGCGGCGGATGATCTCGCAGTTTTCGTCGTTGCCGACGTGCGCGGGCGAACCATGGGACGGAGCCGGAACCTGCGGCTCGGGGCACCGCTCGGCCGCACGCCGAGTTGGTGATGGAGGAGGAGGGACATCGTGCTCCGTGCGGCCAGCATGCGATGGTGGAGCGGGTAGGGAGCACGAGGGTGCCGGGCTTAGTAGGCGTCTTCGGAGGGCGGTAACGCAGTAGCTCCTACGCCATGAGAAGAGCGGCGATCGGCGTGGGGTCATCGTGGCGCGCGAGCGAAGAGGTGGCGACGGGGTGGCCGCGCGCCTTCTCATTCACCGATGGGTGGGCGGAGGAGACAGCGCGCTCTCTGATCGGCTCCGTGGCGGCGTGAGGGCGCCTCCCCGGGGCGCCACGGACGGCAGGTGCCGCATGGGCCTTGGCGGCAGCTCGGCATGCGGCAGGTTTGCGGCGAGCGGTGGCTTCGTCCATGTCGAGGTCGGCGTCGAGGTCGAAGGCGCGAAGATTGCCAGTCCCCCTACCTGGCGCGCCAAATGTCGGAGTCTTGGATCTGCGTCCAAGAACTTCTCCAGAAACAAGATTCGAACACTGGGGGGCTTGGCTTAGCTACCTACAACTCAACGGCGAATGTGGGAAGATCGATGACGAGCCCGTTGCTGCTCGCCGGACACGATAGGGACACGCGAGCTACCCAGGTTCAGGCCACTGTGGAGGTGTAATATCCTACTCCTGCGTTGTGTTGGATTTTTCTCTGTGTGAGAGCTATGCCCGAGGTACACGAGGTCTGGGGGAGAGAAAATGGCTCGATTCCCTTACATGGAAGCGGCCCGTCCCCTTTTGTAGTGCCTTGGTCCTCTTCCCCAAAAACAGAGGCGGGAAAGGGCAGCCACAGGGCGGCAATTCAAAGGGGGATTGGAACTAAGACCTATCCTGACAAAAGGCGGTCACCGGAAGCTAAAGCAGTCCTCGTGACGCGCCGGTGGGCTCGGTGATGACATCCGTCCTGTAGCGCCGATCCGTTCTGATCTTCTTGCACCAAAGGGGAATCACTTTGGGACTTGCTTTATGGGAGGCGGGCTCCACTGCCTCCCCTATCTTCAAAATGGAAACCGTCCTGCCTGCTGTCCTTGCCATGACATCACGAGGATTGCCTTTATGAAGAGGGCCGTGCCCTGTGGCTGGCCGTGTGCCAAGTTCCTCGCAAAGCCATCCCGCGAGGGAGGCCTCATGAGCCGCTTGTGCCTACCAAGCCACCTCGGCAGGGCTCGGCCTATCGCAAGGGACGCTGCCCCTCGCGAGGCAAACCTCTTGGGAGAGAAAAGAGGGGGTTGAACCCTCATGGGCAGGCCCAATGTTGCCTCCTGACTCGGCCGATAGACAGGCCGTGGTACCCCTGGTCCCACTAGGCTGACACATGACCCGGAAGGCACCCCGTCTTTCGTCTCAATCCATCGGTATGTCACTTGGAGCTATATTTTTTATTCATCACATGGTATGTGTTTTGCTTGGAGCGTCTTGTGTTTTAGTTTGTTTTTGTTTTAGTTTTCCACAATCATTGTTTGCTGGACACGCCTACTTGAGAGAGAGACATGTTCACCATAATTTGTTAGAATACTCTATGTGCTTCACTTATATCTTTTGAGTTAAGCAGTTGCTCTAGTTCTTCACTTATATCTTTTAGAGCAAGGTGGCGTATAGATTTTATAGAAATAACTGCACTCTCGTTCTTCACTTAATTTTTGTAAGAGTTTAATATATAGTGACGGTAATTTTCATGGGTTATAAGACTAGTCAAAAAATAATAGGTATTCAAGGAGTGCATAATCAAAACCTTCATGTAGCACATAAAAGAGAAATTGTGGGTTAATGATATTGATGTGGTAATATGAAAGGGCGTGAGTGCATGGTTGTTGGTTAGTATAATTATCGATAGTTAAAGGGTGTTAATTTTATGTTCATCTAAATATTGGTTATGGCATGGTGATGATGTGTGAGCATTCTTATTCCTCGTTGAAGTCCTAGTGTTATTTAGGTAGGGGGCATGCGATGGTTAACTCCTACCAACCTCCTCCCTAGGGGCATGCGAGTAGTACTTTGCTTCGAGAGAGCTAATAAAGCTTTGCAATAAGTATGTGAGTTCTTTATGACTATTGTGAATCCATGGATGTACGCACACTCACCTTTTCATAATATGCTAGCCTCTTCGGTACCGTGCATTGCCCATTCTCACCTCGAGGATCGGTGAAGTTTTCGTCGGTGTATCCAAACCCCGTGACATGATACGCTCTGTTGCACATAAGCGTCCTTATATCTTCCTCAAAACAGCCACCATACTAACCTATTATGGCATTTCCATAGCCATTCTGAGATGTATTGCCATGCAACTACGCCATTACATCATATGACTTGTGCACCCATTGTCATATTGCTTTGCATGATCATGTAGCTTACATAGTATTTTTGGCAAAGCCACCGTTCATCATTGTTTACATGTTACGGTAGATGATTACACATCCTGGTACACTGTCAGAGGCATTCATATGGAGTCATATTGTTTAGTAGTTTTTCATATCGAGTTGTAAGTAAATAAAAGTGTGATGATTATCATTATTAGAGCAATGTCTAAGTGAGGAAAGGATGATGGAGACAATGATTCCCCCACAAGTCGGGATGAGACTCCGGACGAAAAATGAAAATAAAGAGAAAAAGGAGAAAAAGAAAAAAAGAAAAAACTGAGAGATAAAGAGAGAAGGGACAGTGCTACTACCTCTTTTTCCACACTTGTGCTTAGAGAAAGCACCCTGCTTCTCATATAGAGTCTCATGTTTTGTCATTTTCATATGCTAGTGGGAATTTTTCATTATAGAACTTGGCTTGTATATTCTGATGACGCGCTTCCTCAAATGCCCGAGGTCTTCATGAGCAAGCAAGTTGGATGCACACCCACTTAGCTTCATTTGAGCTTTCATACACTTATAGCTCTAGTGCATCTGTTGCATGGCAATCCCTACTCCTCGCATTGATATTGATTCATGGGCATATCCATAGCCCGTAGATCCGCCTAGTTGATGCGAGACTTCCTTCTCACTTTTGCCCTTTTGAAACCTACCACCATATTCTATTCCACCTATATGCTATGTCCATGGTTCACGCTCATTTATTGAGTGAGGTATAAAATGCTGAAGCGCGTGAAAAAGTACGATCCAATTGCTTGGCTTAACACAATGGTGCTTGACATTTGTATTTAGGTGGTGCAGACGGAGCCATGCCATGCTAATATGATAAAATGAATGGGGGTAAACATTCTTTAAGGTTTGTATATTTTGAAAGTTGATGATTGTGTTACTTATGTTTATGGATATTACTATGTTAATGGTTGTTGATTCATCATTTCTCAATGATCATACCAAAAAACATAACATGTTGGGTAGCATGTCACATCAAAAATTCTATTTTTATCATTAACCTACTCGAGGACGAGCAGGAATTAAGCTTGGGGATGATGATACGTCTCCAACGTATCTATAATTTTTTATTGTTCCATGCTATTATATTATCAATCTAGGATACTTTTTAGGCATTTACTTGATGTTTTATATTATTTTTGAGCACTAACCTATTAACCCAGTGCCAAGTGCCAGTTGCTTTTTATGCATGTTTTTGGCTTTTCAGGAATATTGTACCAAACGAAGTCCAAATACCACGAAACATTTTCATGATTTTTTCTGGACCAAAGTAAGACCTGGAAGCTTTGAAGGAAGACCGGAGGGCACACGAGGTGCCCCCAAGCCAATAGGGCGCGCAGGGGGGTGGCCGTGGCCTGATGGCTTGGGGCCACCTCCCCGCTCTCCTGGCCCTGATCTCCAACCTATAAATTCACATGTATTCTAAAAACCCTAGAGAGCCTCCCGAAACAATTTTTCCGCTGCCGCAAGTCTCTGTTCCGTCGTGTGCCCATCTGGAGCCCTGTTCCGGTGCTCTGTCGGAGGGGGGCAATCACGGAGGGCATCTACATCAACCTTGCTGCTCCCATGGTAATGTGTGACTAGTTCACCACAGACCTACGGGTCCGTAGTTAGTACCTAGATGGCTATCTCTCTCTCTATGTTCTTCATTCCCAAGATCATCGTGATTCACGCGCTGATCTATCTTATGTAATCAATCTTTGCGGTGCGTTTGTTGGGATCCGATGAATTGTGGGTTTATGTTCAGATTATTCATGAAAAGATATTGAATACTTGGTGATATTTTATTTGCATGATTGTTATAGCTTCGTAATGCTCTCCGATCTATCGGTTTGGTTTGGCCAACTAGATTGATTTATCTTCAAGTGGGCGTGGTGCGTTGTAGTGGGTTTAATCTTGCGGTGCTCAATCCAAGTGACAGAAAGGGACATGACACGTATTGTATTGCTGCCACTAAGGGTAAAATGATGGGTTTCATTCATATTAACTGGATTTACTTTGTCTACATCATGTCATCATCCTCCAATCATTACTCCGTTTTTACTTAATACTCTAGATGCATGCTGGATAGCGGTCGATGGGTGGAGTAATAGTAGTAGACGCGGGCAGGAGTCGGTCTACTTGTTTATGGACTTTATGCCTATATACATGATCATTTTCGTGAATAACTATTGCATAACTATGCGCTTTTCTATCAATTGCCCAACAGTAATTTGATTACCCACTGTATGCCTTCTTCGAGAGAGAAGCCTCTAGCGAACACTATGGCCCTCGGGTCTCCTCACAAATATAATTAAGAAAACTCTAAATACCTTCCTGTCATTATTTACTTTCTTTTTATTTTCAATTTATATTTATAAAACTATCTATCTATCACTACTTATCGCTTGCAAGTAACGACTTCAAGGGGATTGACAAACTCTTGCCCGCGTTGGGTGCAAGTGTTTGCACTTTTGTGCGTAGGCGCTGAAGACGGGAGTTTGTGTGGTTCTCCAATTGGTTCGATAACCTTGGTTCTCACTGAGGGAGATACTTACCTCTACTATGTTGCATCATCCCCTCCTCTTCGGGGAAAATCCCAACGCAGTTTACAAGTATCACTCCTTTCCGAAGTGGAGTGCGTCTGGGCTGCCTCAAGGAGATCAGCCCTTGTGTGCTCTTCCCCTTGGCGCTCCGTCCCCGTCTGCAAAGGAACAGAGAAAGCGCCAGCACCCGCGCCGGGGATCGCCAGTGGGTATTGAAAAGTACTCTCTGGCTGGGGGCTGTGAGGCGGGCTGCACCGGGGGCTGTTGACGATAACCTCCACATCCGTCGTGGAACTTGTCGTCCCCTCCGTGGTGGCAGCAATCTTGGCCCACTTGGCCACTCATTGTGCCAAGGTCTCTTGGTCCCTGCAAGACAATGCCAGCAAAGTTGAGGAAAATAGATGCATCAAGGATTCAAGATTAATCAAGACAAATGCGGACACTTACTCTTCCTCCTCGTCCTCTGAGCTGCTGAGGCCTGACAAGTCCCAGATGGGCTTCTGGCCGGCAGCAGGAGCGGGCGGCGGGGTAGGAGTCTTGTAGCAAGACGAAGACGTGGCGGCGCAGGAAGATCCTGCCGCCTTGATGGAGGCCTCTGCTGGGCGCTTGGAGATGATGCGCCATGTCCGCCGAGGACGGGCGACGTCAATAGTGGGGTTCTCCTCCTCTTCTCCTTCTTCGGCCGACGGTGATGGGCGGACCAGCGCCCCGGTAGAAGCTTTTTGGAAGGCGCAGGGCCTTTTCTTTGGCGCGGTCAGAGCCGGGGGCTCCTCAATCTCCAGCTCCTCTGGGATTTCGTCTCCTTCACCCCCGCCGAGTTCCTCCGACAAGTTCATTGACGGCGCCTCTTCCTCCTCGTCGTCCTCAGACTCCTCGTCCTCGTCACCTTCCATGGTCTCCAACCCACCGGAAGTCACATCCATGCCCACTTCCTTCACTCTATGGGCGATGTGAGCCAGCTCCGCATCGCTGGTCTCGCGGACAAGGTCTTCTTCCTTCTAGACGGGTTTCTCCATCAGGTTGTCAAACCACTCCTGCAGGGCCACCTTTGGTGGTGCTTCCCATGTGGGATCGACACTTTGGGCGTTGCAGAGCGGCATCATCGCCACGACGGAGTCCCTGGTGGAGTTGTTGTGGAGTGGCACCACCCCAGCCGACCAGTTAAACTTGTCGGAGACCCGAAAGAGCATGTGGCAGAGAGCCTTGTCTTGTATCACCGTCAGGTTGTCAGCCAGCCCGGCACGCACCCTCATGATATCCATTGCGTTATTGAAGTCCCAAACGGGGCGCTTCTGTTCTTGCAAGGGGGCAATGCGGCGGAGGAGCAAGTCAGCTCCCACCATTTTAATGGTGGGCCCGACGGTCCTGTGACGAAGGATGCGAGTTGCTGCATTCTTAAGCTTGCTCTCATGGGCGTCAAAGTTGATCCAAGACTTGAGGTGGTCGGGCTTCTTCTTCCGTGGCAAGCAGAATTCCGGGAACTTTTCCTCCTTAATCCAACACCAGTCCGCCCTCCACTCGGACCACTCCTGGTGATACAGCCCCTCGGGGTAGATCTGCTTGATGTCGTTCCTGGGGACCCAGGTGACACTGCCGAAAGCGCATCCCCTTCGATGCAGGGGGTGAAGTAGTGGTGGAACAGGGCGATGGATGGCATCACCCCGACAAAATTCTCACAAAGATGCGCAAACACGGCCATGCAGGTGACCGCGTTCGGCGTAAAATCAAGAAGGTGAAAGCCATAAGTCAGCATGAGCTCTGTGAAAAAGGCAGAGAAGGGGGGACGAGCCTGCAGTAGAAATGTGTGGCGAAAAGGTGGTACTTGTCCGGCCCATGGTTGTTGGTGCCGGGGAGCATGGTCGGCACCATGTGCGCTGACGTATCCTTACCCCACATAAAGGAGTACCAGGAGGTGAGGTCGGCGGTGGTCAGCGCCGGCTGCGTGAAGACGATGTTCTCCTGTCGCTTCTTCGCGACGATCTCCTTCCACGCTTCCGCCTCTGGGTCGACAGTGATAGAGGCGAAGTTGTCCCTGTCTTTCGATGAGATGTGGCTATCGTTTATGGTAGAGTCGACTTTGACAATCCGACTACGAACGTGCGAGGACGTCGCGCCTTAGCAATCGCTAAACCAACTCCGAGAGGTTATTGACCACGCCGGAGCACGATCAACCTGACCACGAGGGTATGTTTCCTGCACGCAAACGAAGAACAAGCAAGAAACTAAGATGAAAGCTTTATTGATGAAAGTGGGGTTCTGTGACGCCTTTGTTTGGTCGTGGAACACAAACGAAGGACGCGAAGTTGCAGCTACGGCTAACTTGTAATCTAAACAAAACCCCAGTCTAAAACGATGCCCTAAGGGTTGTATATATGGGGGAATAGAGGGGCATTTCGCGGCCCCTTGGAGGAGGGGTCCGAAACCAGCCCTAACTCAGTTTCCCCACACATACGGACTCTAAAAACAACCTATAATATGGTATTTCGAAATTACATGGGCCTGGCCCAAAAATAAGGTGACGCGGCACCTATAATAGCCTATGGACGAAATTTATGAAGTGGCATGATGTATATTTTGTCCAAGCACTCCTTATGGTGGCTTCAAAGTGCGAAAATCACCACTGGAAAGTCCATTGTTCCTGCCCGTGCGCGCACCTTCTTCTCCATGCTTGATCCCGCTCCAATGGCCATCCTTCTTGTCCATGCTAGATCCTTCATTCATAAGTAAAACAAAAGTATCTAATTTAGGCAGCATCATATGTTCATGAACATTATAAGGATTTCCAAGAAACGAAAGTACCTGATAATTTAGTTGGTGTGCGCGGGCTCTAGTAACTGGTCCAATATGTGTAGCTGGTGGGGATGTGGGTGTAACATTAGTTGGGATGTCCTCATCAGACAGGCTTGGGCGCTTTAGCGGCCTTACCGCTCCTTTTCGGCGCCATCTCCGGATCAAGCAATGGGATGGTGGTTAGCATGGCCTGGAAGTGAAAAAAGTGGTGTGATATAACAATCCCATCGAATGTCTTGAATTCCATCTCACAGAAATTACTTTGAATGAGTACCGAGGCACCAATCTAGAGATTCAATTCGACAGATTCTTTGTTGAGAAAGCAAGGGTGCTCAAGGTAATGAGCTTTGCACTATATTTAGTGTGCTAAAATGATTGGTTTGCTGATCAGCGCATGCGTCTGTAGATGAATGGAAGAGCCTCTGCAGAAGCTGGATTTCACTTTGGAAGTTCATATGACAGATTATTCGGAATGTTGTCTATACAGCCGATATATGACTTCTCGATGGCTGACCCCTTTGTAGAAATATTTCATGACAAAGATTCTAAAGAAGATGGTCTTGATTTCTAATATCAGTTTGAACCTTGTAATCTTTGCATTTGGGCCTTGTAATGCTGGAATTTGAACCTTGTAATATTTCTGGTATTTGCGATACAATGTTTGAAATGGCATTGTGTTATTTTTTGTTTATGCAATCATGTTCCTATAAGTATATATGTTGTTGTTTTGTAGACACGGCATAGATGTTGTGTAGACAGAGCAAATCACATTACACACGGACTAAACTACGAAACCCTTCGGTGATGATTTCATCAATCGATGACAATTGTATACCAGCAAGCATTTTTCCCACAACACACACAGCTTATTAGTAGCAATCGTCTATGTTATTTCTGGCGTTCGCACACGATTCTGATTACTCAATTGTTTGTTGTCTATCACACACATCTTGCTACGTCCAATCATTTGTGTTCTCTTGTATCATTGCACACAGTTTATCATAGTGAACTGTGTGCCCTTTATCGCACACATGTTGTTACGACAAATCATTTGTGTTCTCGTGTATCATCACACACAGTTTATCATAGTTAATTTTTGTCCTCTATCGCACACATCTGGATCTCTATAGTCGTTTGTGTTATTTTGGCTAATCGCAAACAGTTCGTCTGGATCAACTGTTTGCCACGTATCACACACGCAATTCTTTTTTGAATCGTATTTGGTGGATTTGCCATTGCACACAGTTTGCGTTATTGGCGATAGAGTTATAACTATATCGTTTCCGATTCATGATTCGCACATAGTTTAGTCGAAGGGTTTCAGATTGATGTGTCGTCTTAGCACCTTCCTGCAGTAGTGAGTTGCCCCTGGCGGCCACCGACGGTTGACAAGTTTGGACCAACACTCATGAGGAGTATTGGCCGGGTTTGTTGATTAATTATCCATGGGGTAATTACTCTGTATGCAAGTTTTACCAGTGTGTGGCCTTGCCGGAAGAGTTTTATTCCAAAACAAATGTTTAAGGGGGTCCCTATAACAACCCCAAGCATGTTAGGAGCGCTCAATATGGAACGAAACACCGGTAATCAGAAATTAAATCGGCAAGAGTGGAACAAAACACCAAGCAAAAGGCCAAGCCTTCCACCCTTTACCAAGTGTATAGATGCATTAAATTAAATAGCAAGAATAATGTGATATCCCAAAATATCCATGTTTGCACATGGAACAACCTGCACCTGCAACTAGCAACGCTATAAGAGGGGCTGAGAAAGCGATCACTTAGCCAAACAATGGTTTACTAGGATGTGCAGGGTTAGAGGATTATCATGGCATTTTTGGGTGGCTTGACAAACAAGTGATAGGTAATGAGACATAGCGATATAATCGAGACAACTAGCATAACAATGATAGTAATGGTATCCAAGGTAGTCATCTGGCATGTAATCCTGGTTGGAAGAAGATTGAATCCGTAAAGTAGTCGAACCAGCGTAGTCGAACGAATCCTCACACTCCCAACGCTTTCGGAACTCTAGCGAGGAGAAGCAAATCCAGAAACAAACAAATGACACAAAAATCCATCACAACATATTCAAGATATGATGCGCAAACAGGTATGATGCATGTCCATTTAAATATGCAAGGCATGGCAAAGCACAACAAATAACTACTACACAAGAAGTGAAGTTCAATATCCAACGAGTTGCATATTTACGAAACTCCACATTCAAATATTTAGTCCACTCTTGTTTAGGTACTCAACAATATTAAATGTTGTTAACATGGCAAGAGGTGAAGCATAAGTAATCTACCTATCTAGGGAAGCTTAAATGAGGTTGGAAACAACATATAGTATTTTCAAAACAACCCCATATGCAAATTTTGAATTTGGTACAGATCTGTCCTAAACACATTTTATATTTATTAAACAGGAAAACAAAATGCACCATGTTATTCTACACATTTTTCTAATCAAGTTACATATATAGTTCATTTAATTTGGAGCTATGGTTATTTAGTTATGGAATAAACCATTCTAGAATGGCATTTATGCAAATTTAATCAAACATCAATTTTAAACATTTTAACATGTGTGAAACTTGAATATTGTGAAACTACATAAACTTCTAAGCATTTTACATATATGACATGTTTTATTTGGATGCATGGATATTTAATTATTAATATTTTAAAACAGTGGCATTTTGTGTAATTTTGCAATTCCTGGGAATTGATAAATTCGCAACAGAGGGAAAAAACTCTATAGTGCTGAAACTGGTGGGCGCTAGACACTATAACGTGCCTACAGGCGTTGAACATCACCAGGCAACATGGGACAAGGCCCCGAACAGAGGAGGAGGCGTAGGTTCTTCACCTCATGGGCCTGAGGCCCGTCAGAGGAAGGAGGCCGGTCGGGCTGGGAAGGCTGGGAGCCCTCATGCTCCCTCGATGTGGTTAATGCGAGTAGGGGAGGAATCGAGCGGGACAAAGCATGAACGAACAAAGGATGTTGTCACGCCACGGTGGCTTCTTGCTCCGGCCGGATCCGGCACGGAGGGGCGTGCGGTTGCGGATCCAGGGTGCCTTGGCGGCGGGGATGTTCACGTGAAGGCAAGCCCTAACCGGATCTGGATGGCATGGAGATCGAGGCAGCGAAGCTTCCAGCGGCAGCAAAGACCCGAGGCAGCGACGGTCTACGGTCGGAGGCAATGGCGTCATGTCATGAACAAAGGAGAGGTTAGAGAATTAGAGAAGAAAGGGGTCACGGGGGGGAGGAGGCGAGGTGACCTGAACAGCTCCAGCGCGATGACGGCATGGAGATAGGACGTGCTTGAGGAGCTCCTCTCCTCGGATGAATGCATGGTGGAGGCAGGGACTTGGGCGCGAAGACGCGACTGGAAGCTTCTGCGTGCGGGTGGCTGGGCATCTGGCCATGTGGACGTGTCCACTGGCGGCTTGGAGGTCGGGGTCGAGTAGGAGGAGCTCGGGAATGAAGGCGCTCGGGGGACTCCGACGGTTGGGGGCTGATGCTCCGGTGGCTCGGTTCCATGAGGAGGCCGAGGCGCCCGTGCTAGATCCTGTGGTGGCTGCGGGCCAGGTCTATTGCGAGGACGGACGCGATGGGATTGGCTCGAGGATGAAATCGAGGAGGGAGAAGACTGCGAGTGGTTGGCTCGGCTGGGATCCCGAGGGGAATTTTGGAGCGGGTGGCGACGCCTGTGGGAATGGGTGGATGGAACAGTTAGGGGCTAGGGTTGCACTGATTAAATAGGTAGGGATGGCTATTGGGACAGATCTTGGACCCTTCGATTTTAATCGGACGACTCCGGAACAATGGGTAGTCAAATGAAGGAACCGAAGATGTTTGGGGTACTTCGGGGTTGAACCAGACCAATCGGTCATGACTCAGCGATTCGGGTTTGGGAAAGTTATCGAGCGCACGCGAGGGTCTAAGCACTGTGCAGAGAGGCTAGGCATTTAGCACACAGAGAAAACGGGCAGCCCGGCAACAGTTTTAAATACCGAAAACGTGTGCGATTTGAGCGGCGATAGTGTCGCTATAGTTATCCGTTGGGGTATCAAACGGAGTCGGAATGCGACGAAATTTAGCAGGCGGTCTACCTAATATATTAAGACCGCACGTCAACTTTCAACCCATTCGGACAACATTTTATTCCCACTTTTAAAATGATCTTCTAATGATGCCGAGGGAAACGGTGGCAACGGAGTGTCGATGCAATGTGAATGATGCCATGATGTCACAACCCTAGAATTATTTGGTGCCATTATTTTTTTTTTGGTGTGAATAATTGCATTTATAATCATCATGTGTCATGTTTAAATTTCTGAAACCTAAATTGAGGAATTTCAAAAGCCTAAAATTTCTAAATAAAAGAAAGGCAAAGAACCCTGGAAATCTCATTCTTGGTTTCCAAGATGGCCTTATGAAATGTTTGAGAGTTTTGGCAAGAGTTATATATCAAACCAAAATTTAGGAACATTTCTAAGGAATTATTTTTGGGACTTTGAATTTAAATCAATGTTGTATTTGCATTGGGTTATATTCTGCTATAAATGGAATATAAATCGAATAACTCTGAAAAATTGTTGTGTGGCTTTAGAAAAGCCCACTCAAGCCACATAAAATTATTCAGAAGATTTGCCACTAGTTTTGAATTTTAGTTTGAGTCCAAAACAGTGGGAAATAAATAAAAACAGAAATAAACAGAAATAAAAGAAGAGAGGGACTTACCTAACTTACCTGGTCGGCCCACTAGTACAGCCCAGCCCACCAAGGGCGAAGAGGTCTTCTTCCACCTCCCGCCAGTAGGACGAGAGGCGTGTTGCCCGCGCAAGCGTACGGCGCCAGCTTCTGCTTGCCATGGAGAAGGTCGTCCGAGCCTATCTTCCTCGCCAGGAGACGTGTGTGAGCTCCCTCTCGCTCCCCCCTCACTGACTGCACTCCCCCTCATCCCCCTCCTTCGATTTTGAGCTCCACCGAGAGGAGCCGGAGCATGCCACCGTTGCCGCCGCGGCCACCGCACCTTTCTCGCCCTCCCGCCGTGTCCAGAGGAGTCACCGCATCGCCGCAAACTTCTCCAGAGAGCCATGCAAGCGCGGACGCCCTACAGAGCCGCCATCGGGATCATCTTCATCCTCGAGAGCCGACCACCGCTGTCATTGATTCGCCAGCCACAACGCGTCCCCGACCTCACCACCAGCGCCAACGGCTCCGCGGTGATCTACTGCTCTGTTCCCCCTTGCCCTCATCGTCATGCGCGTGCTGTAACTAGGACCCCCGCCGTGCCTGAGAGCTTGGTGCCGTAGGCCACGTCGCCGCTGTGCCCAGAGCTCGATTCGGCCTAGTCCGAGCATGTTTTCGTGCTCCTGGGTCTCCCAGGGATCCGCCTAGACCCTTAGACGACCTTCTTGACCACCGTAGCCTCGCGTACGTACAAGCCAAGCTCCGACCGCCGCCTCCGGAGTCGCTACCGTCAGCTCCGGCCACCCCGCGCCCAGTTGTCTGCCTTCCTGGATGCGGGTGACCACAGGCAACGCCCTAGTAGCCTTGGTCGCCGCTCCCGTGGACTTTCGAGCGGACACCACCGAGTTCCCAGGTCGCCGGCGTTGAGCTCCGGCGATGCTGACGTGGCATCATCATTAGGCGCTAAGCATCACCTAATTAACCACTAGGTCACTCATTATGGGCCCTTCTTGTTAATTAGCTAACTAATAGTAAATAGTTAGTTTAAATAAACCCTATTAATTAACTAAGTCAATGACATGTGGTTCCCAGCCATCAGGTTTGACTTGGACTGGCGCCTTTGACTCGTTGACGTCATGCTGACCTTTGATGACGCATTAATTAGTTCCTGGAATGAAAATAAATCAAAAATGGTTTATTAATTTCAGAAATTAATTAAAAATTGTAAAATTCATAGAAATTCAACCATGCCTCAGAATGAAATAAGTTATATATGAAAAATGATCCGAAAAATATGAAAAATCGGTTTACACCATGTTCATGCATGTTTGAACAAGTTAACATCACCAACTAGGATAGATCATGATTAGGACAACTTGATAAATAGTGTTGGAGTTGGAATTTGATGTATATTTGAATTCCACTTCACTTAACTTGACTAAATGTTGCATTAGGTAAATTCAATACCTTAATATGACATATTGATACGTCTCCAACGTATCTATAATTTTTGATTGTTCAATGCTATTATATTATCATTCTAGGACACTATTTGGGTGTTTATTTACCAATTAAAATTATTTTTGAGTACTAACCTATTAACCTAGTGCCCACTGCGAGTTGCTGTTTGTTGCATGTTTTTTTTCAGGATTACCATACCAAACGAAGTCCAAATGCCACGAAACTTTAATATGATTTTTTCTGGACCAAAAGAAGACCTAGAAGCTTAAGGAGGAGACGAGAGACTGCACGAGGGAACCACGAGCCAACAGGGCGCGCTAGAGGACCAGGTCACGCCCTGTTGGGTCGTGGCCCCCTCGGTTGCCCTCTCGTGCCCCTCTCTAGCCTATAAATTCTCAAATATTCCCAAAACACTAGGAGAGCTCCCGAAACACTTTCCGCCGCCGCAAGTCTCTGTTCTGCCGTGTACCCATCTGAAGACCTTTTCCGGCATTCTGCCGGAGGGGGAATCGATCACGGAGGGGCTCTACATCACCCTTGCTGCCTCCATGATGAGTTGTGAGTAGTTCACCACAGAACTACGGGCCCGTAGTTAGTATCTAGATGGCTATCAATCTCTCTCTATTGATCTTCTATACAATGATCATCGCATCTTCGCTTTGATCTATTCGATGTAATCCCTTTGTGTGGTGTGTTTGTTGGGATCCGATGAATCGTGGGTTTATGTTCAGATTATTCATGAAAAGTATTTGAGTCACCTCTGATTATTATGATTCTTATTTGCATGATCATTATAGCTTCGTAAATCTCTCCGATCTATTCAGATAGTTTGGCCAACTAGATTGATATTTCTTCAGTGAGAGGGGTGCGTTGTAGTGGATTCAATCTGGCGGTGCTCTATATCCCAGTGACAAAAAGGGACAAGACACGCCTTTGTATTGATGCCACTAAGGATAAAACGATGGGGTTAGTTCATATTAATTGAATTCTCTTTGTCTACATCATGTCATCGTTCTCCAAGCATTACTCTGTTTTACTTAATACTCTAGATGCATGCTGGATAGCGGTCGATGGGTGGAGTAATAGTAATAGGTGCAGGAAGGAGTCGGCCTATTTGCTTATGGACGTGATGCCTATATATACATGATCATTGCCGTGAATAAAGATTGCATAACTATCCGCTCTTCTATGAATTGCCCAACAGTAATTTGTTTACCCACCGTATGCTTACTACATGAGAGATGCCACTAGAGAAAACTACGGCCCCCGGGTCTATCCACTTATAAGTTTACAAACACTTTCAATACCTTGTTGCCATTATTTTAATTTTAATTTATTTTGCAATTTAAAATTATCTACAATTATCTACACATCTCACTTACTTGCAAATAATGAGATCAAGGGGATTAACAACCCTCTTGCCGCGTTGGGTGCAAGTGTGTGCTCTTGTGTGTGCAGCCGCTGAAGACGATCGATGACCGATATTCCTATTGGTTCGATAAACCTTGGTTCTTAACCGAGGGAAATACTTACCCGCATTGTGCTGCATCACCCGTTCCTCTTCACGAAAAACCCAACGCAGATCACAAGCATCAGGAAGGATTTCTGGCGCCGTTGCGGGGGAATATCATCATCAACTATCAAGTAACTTCACACAAATTATCATTCACTTGTTCTTCTTTTTATTTTATTTTATATTTAGTTTGCATTATAAAAAACAAAAATACAAAAATATTTATCTTTGCTTGTGACTAGTTTACTTCGACGCTTGCTAGTTTACTTGTCCTACTTGTTACTTTGATTGCTTGGTCACCATGTCTATGATGTCTACTACGCAACCTTCTTCTTGTAGACTCGTGTTGGGCCTCCAAGAGCAGAGTTTTGTAGGATAGTAGCAAATTTCCCTCAAGTGGATGACCTTTATCAATCCGTGGGAGGCGTAGGATGAAGATGGTCTCTCTCAAACAACCCTGCAACCAAATAACAAAGAGTCTCTTGTGTCCCCAATACACCCAATACAACGGTCAATTGTATAGGTGCACTAGTTCGGCGAAGAGATGGTGATACAAGTGTAATATGGATGGTAGATATAGGTTTTTATAATCTAAAAATATAAAAACAGCAAGGTAGCAATTAACAAAAGTGAGCAAAAACGGTATTGCAATGCTTGAAAACAAGGCCTAGGGTTCATACTTTCACTAGTGCAAGTTCTCTCAACAATACTGACATAGTTGAATCATATGTAAATCCCTCACGTGTGACAAAGAGTTCACTCCAAAGTCACAAATAGCGGACAACAAACGAAGAAATTATTGTAGGGTACGAAACCACCTCAAAGTTATATTTTCCGATCAATCTTATGAACTATCCCTATAAGTGTCACGAACAGCCTAGAGTTCGTACTAAAATAACACCTTAAGATACACATCAACCAAAACCCTAATGTCACCTAGATACTCCAATGTCACCACGAGTACCCGTGGGCTTGATTATACGATATGCATCACACAATTTCAGATTCATCATGTTCAATCCAACACAAAGAACTTCAAAGAGTGCCCCAAAGTTTCTACCGGAGAGTCAAGACGAAAACGTGTGCCAACCCCTATGCATAGATTCCCAAGGTCACGGAACCCGCAAGTTGATCACCAAAACATACATCAAGTGGATCAATAGAACATCCCATTGTCACCACGAATATCCCATCGCAAGACATACATCAAGTGTTCTCAAATCCTTAAAGACTCAATCCGATAAGAAAACTTCAAAGGGAAAACTCAATTCATCACAAGAAGATAGAGAGGGGAAAACTCCATATGATTCATCTATATCAATAAAGCTCGCGGTACATCAAGATCGTGTCATCTCAAGAACACGAGAGAGAGAGATCAAACACATAGCTACTGGTACATACCCTCAGCCCCGAGGGTGAACTACTCCCTCCTCGTCATGGAGACCGCCGGGATGATGAAGATGGCCTCCGGTGATGGTTTCCCCCTCCGGCAGGGTGCCTGAACGGGCTCCCGATTGGTTTTTCGTGGCTACAGAGGCTTGCGGCGGCGGAACTCCCGATCTAGGTTTGTTTCTGGGGGTTTCTCTATTTATAGGAATTTTTGGCGGCGGAAACAAGTCAGGGGGGTCCACGAGGCGGCGACAAGCCAGCAGGGCGCGCCCTAGGGAGGCGCCCTAGGGGCTTGTGGCTGCCTCGTGGCTCTTCTGGCCCAACTCCGATGCTCTGTGGGTCTCTTCTGGTCCATAAAAAATCACCGTAAATTTTTATTCCGTTTGGACTCCGTTTGATATTCCTTTTCTGTAAAACTCAAAAACAAGGAAAAAACAGAAACTAGCACTGGGCTCTGGGTTAATAGGTTTGTCCCAAAAATAATATAAAGTTGTAGTAAAATGATTGTAAAACATCCAAGAATGATAATATAACAGCATGGAACAAGCAAAAATTATAGATACGTTGGAGACGTATCAGCATCCCCAAGCTTAATTCCTGCTCGTCCTCGAGTAGGTAAATGATAAAAACAGAATTTTTGATGTGGAATGCTGCCTAATATGTTCATCATATTCTTTTCTTCTTTGTATAGCATGGACATTTGGACTTGTAAATGATTGAAAGCAATAGTCTAGTTTTAACATAATGACTTCAATACTCAAGCATGTCAACAAGCAACCATGTCTTTCAAAATATCAACACTAAAGAAAGTTATCCCTAGCCCATCATGCTCATTCATTGATCCATTCATGAAACACACTCAAATATTAGCAATGCCCAATGCTCAAGTACGATCATAGTGCCCCCTAGTTGGTGCTTATCAGAGAAGATGGAGACTCAAAGCAAAAATAAAAATTGTATAGAGTAAATAGATAGGCCCTTCGCAGAGGGAAGTAGGGATTTGTAGAGGTGCCAGAGCTCAAGGTTTAAATTGAGAGAGAGAAATATTTTGAGTGGCATGCTTTTCCTGTCAACGAAAACGACAAAGTAGCTCACAATACTTTCCATGCTAGATACCTTATAGGCGGTTCCCAAACAGAATAGTAAAGTTTTTACTCCCCCTCCACCAATCAATCACACTCCACGGCGAGCCGAATCCACGGGTACCGTCCATACAAACAACAATCCTGGGGGAGTTTTGTTTCATTATTTTTTTGATTTGAATTTTGAGCATGGGACTGGGCATCCCGAATACCAGCCACTTTCTCGTGAATGATAGTGAATCAACACATATCGTGAGAATAACACACCTAGCATGGAAAAATATTGGATACTCCCCACCGTTTCATGAGCGGTACGGGCACACAAAAGAGAAAAATTATTTTGAAAATTTAGAGATGGCACGTACAAATTTGCTTGGAACGGCATGGAAATACCGCATATAGGTAGGTATGGTGGACTCATAAGGCAAAACTTGGTTTAAGGATTTTGGATGCACAAGTAGTATTTCTACTTAGTAAAAATTGGCTAGCAAATAGATTGGGAAGCAACCAAACCAAGGAACGAAAAATCACATAAGTGAGCATTGAGTCATAACTAACACCGAATAATGCACCACAAGTAGGATGTAACTTCATTGCATAACTATTGACTTTCGTGCATGCATAGGGAATCACAAACCTTAACACCAATATTCCTACTAAGCATAGTTCCTCACTAACATGACTCACATATTACTGTCATCATGTTTCAAAAACTATTACAAAGAATCAAGTTTAATTTGTCCCATGATCTTCATGAAAGTTTTTATTATATCTTCCTTGGATATCTATCACTTTGGAACTAGTTTCATATATTGCCATTGGTTTTTCGACAAGCTCAAACAAATTTAAGTGAAGTACAAGAGAATAAAAATTTCATCTCTCAAAAAGGTATAAGTGAAGCATGAGAGGAAATGACAAGCTACTCTCAAAAGATATAAGTGAAGATCAATGAGTAGTCAAACAATTAAGGAGCTATGTGAGGGCTCTCTCTCCCTCAATAAATATTTTCAGATCTGAGTATTTTATTCAACAGCAGGCAAAAGAAAAATAGCGCTCCAAGAATAGCATGCATCATGTGAACGAATAAAAATTTAGGCTCAACATAGGCTAATCGATAATTGTTGATGAAGAGAGGTGGGATGCGTAGCATCCCCAAGCTTAGATGCTTGAGACTTCTTGAAATATTTACTTGGGGTGCCTTGGGCATCCCCAAGCTTGAGCTTTTGTATCTCGTTCAATCCTCTCATATCATGGTTTCACCTATTCTCAAAAACTTCATCCACACAAAACTCGAAAAGAACTCGTGAGATAGGTTAGTACACATAAGAATAAATCAACACTTCATGTACTGCCAAGACAAGTTGCATAATAATTTTCAAACATTAGGTAATGTATACTATCATTTCCACAATTTATATCTACCAATATAGGCTATGGAAACTAGAGGATAAGTAGATAACAAAACTATGACAGCAATCTGTCCAAACAGAACAGTCTGTAGCAATTTATGAAAACAGTGTACTTCTGTCACTCAAAAAATTATGAAAATTTAGGACATGCTAACTAATTTATATGACAACACTGTGTAAAACTTTCAGAAACTTTCCACGTTCCAGTAAAATATGAAAATTCAAACACTACAGCCAAAGTTTCTGTTTTTACACAGCACTCATCAAAACATGCAATGCAAGCATCCTAAAGGCAATTCTTGGAATTTTTTATTGAAAAACAAGATTATAAATAGCACCTAACAGAGAACAAGAAAATAAAATGATGCTCCAAGAAAAACACATATTATGTGACGAATAAAAATATAGCTCCAAGTAAGATATACCGATAGTGTTGAAGATGAGAGAGGGGATGCCTTCCGGGGCATCCCCAAGCTTAGGCGCTTGAGTCTCCCTTGGATATTACCTTGGGGGTGCCTTGGGCATCCCCAAGCTTAGGTTCTTGTCACTCCTTGTTCTCCTCATATCGGTGTCTCACCCAAAACTTGAAAACTTCAATCACACAAAACTTAACGGAACTTCGTGAGAAGGGTTAGTGTAATAAAGATAGATCATTCACTTGGGTACTGTCAATACAAGATTCATAATTGTTCCCACATGATACCTACTGTATTCTATCATTCTCATAATTTATACCACTAAATATAAGCTATGGAAACACTAAAACAAGTAAACTATGCATGCAAAACAGAATCTGTCAAAAACAGAACAGTGTGTGAAGATATGTAGTGTAACCATACTTCCCTGTCTCGACAAATTCTGAAAAATTAGGAAAATCTAGGAAATTTGTATATAAATCATGTATAAAAACTTCAGATCAAAAGCATGTTCCAGTGAATTTACAAAATTCCTGGACTGAGAGCAAAAGTTTCTGTTTTTTGCACAAAATCAAGTCAACTATCATCCACACTATCCCAAAGGCTTTACTTGGCACTTTATTGAAACAAAAGCTATAAAACATGATTATACAGTAGCTTAATCATGTGGACACACAAAAACAGTAAGGATAAATATTGGGTTGTCTCCCAACAAGCGCTTTTCTTTAATGCCTTTTAGCTAGGCAAGATGATTTCAATGATGCTCACATAAAAGATAAGAATTGAATCACAAAGAGAGCATCATGAAGCATATGACTAGCACATTTAAGACTAACCCACTTCCTATGCATAGGGATTTTGTGAACAAACAATTTTTGGGAGCAAGAATCAACTAGCATAGGAAGGAAAAAGAAGCATAACTTCAAAACTTTCAACACATAGAGAGGAAACTTGATATTTTTGCAATTCCTACAAGCATATATTTCTCCCTCATAATAATTTTCAGTAGCATCATGAACGAATTCAACAATATAACCAGCACATAAAGCATTCTTTTCATGATCTACAAGCATAGAAATTTTACTACTCTCCACACAAGAAAATTTCTTCTCGTTCATAATAATGGGAGCAAACTCAACAAAATAACTATCATGAGATACTTGATTGACATAACCACATTCAATATTAAAATCATGATGACAAGTTTCATGGTTACTATCACTCTTTATAGCATACATGTCATCATCATAATCATCATAGATAGGAGGCATGCCATCATCATAATATATTTGCTCATCAAAACTTGGGAGACTAAAAATATCATCTTCATCAAACATAGCATCCCCAAGCTTGTGGCTTTGCATATCATTAGCATCATGGATATTCAGAGAATTCATACTAACAACATTGCAAGTATGCTCATCACTCAAAGATTTAGTGCCAAACATTTTAATAACTTCTTCTTCTAACACTTGAGCACAATTTTACTTTCCATCATTTTCACGAAAGACATTAAAAAGATGAAGCATATGAGGCAACCTCAATTCCATTTTTTTTGTAGTTTTCTTTTATAAAACCAAACTAGTGATAAAACAAGAAACTAAAAAGATTCAATTGCAAGATCTAAAGATATACCTTCAAGCACTCACCTCCCCGGCAACGGCGCCAGAAAAGAGCTTGATGTCTACTACGCAACCTTCTTCTTGTAGACTCGTGTTGGGCCTCCAAGCGTAGAGTTTTGTAGGACAGTAGCAAATTTCCCTCAAGTGGATGACCTAAGGTTTATCAATCCGTGGGAGGCGTAGGATGAAGATGGTCTCTCTCAAACAACCCTGCAACCAAATAACAAAGAGTCTCTTGTGTCCCCAACACACCCAATACAACGGTCAATTGTATAGGTGCACTAGTTCGGCGAAGAGATGGTGATACAAGTGTAATATGGATGGTAGATACAGGTTTTTATAATCTGAAAATATAAAAACAGCAAGGTAGCAAGTAACAAAAGTGAGCAAAAACGGTATTGCAATGCTTGAAAACAAGGCCTAGGGTTCATACTTTAACTAGTGCAAGTTCTCTCAACAATACTGACATAGTTGAATCATATGTAAATCCCTCACGTGCGACAAAGAGTTCACTCCAAAGTCACAAATAGCGGAGAACAAACGAAGAAATTATTGTAGGGTACGAAACCACCTCAAAGTTATCTTTTTCGATCAATCTTATGAGCTATCCCTATAAGTGTCACGAACAGCCCTAGAGTTCGTACTAAAATAACACCTTAAGATACACATCAACCAAAACCCTAATGTCACCTAGATACTCCAATGTCACCACGAGTACCCGTGGGCTTGATTATACGATATGCATCACACAATTTCAGATTCATCATGTTCAATCCAACACAAAGAACTTCAAAGAGTGCCCCAAAGTTTCTACCGGAGAGTCAAGACGAAAACGTGTGCCAACCCCTATGCATAGATTCCCAAGGTCACGGAACCCGCAAGTTGATCACCAAAACATACATCAAGTGGATCAATAGAACATCCCATTGTCACCATGAATATCCCATCGCAAGACATACATCAAGTGTTCTCAAATCCTTAAAGACTAAATCCGATAAGAAAACTTCAAAGGGAAAACTCAATTCATCACAAGAAGATAGAGAGGGGAAAACTCCATATGATTCATCTATATCAATAAAGCTCGCGGTACATCAAGATCGTGTCATCTCAAGAACACGAGAGAGAGAGATCAAACACATAGCTACTGGTACATACCCTCAGCCCCGAGGGTGAACTACTCCCTCCTCGTCATGGAGACCGCCGGGATGATGAAGATGGCCTCCGGTGATGGTTTCCCCCTCCGGCAGGGTGCCTGAACGGGCTCCCGATTGGTTTTTCGTGGCTACAGAGGCTTGCGGCGGCGGAACTCCCGATCTAGGTTTGTTTCTGGGGGTTTCTCTATTTATAGGAATTTTTGGCGGCGGAAACAAGTCAGGGGGGTCCACGAGGCGGCGACAAGCCAGCAGGGCGCGCCCTAGGGGGGGCGCCCTAGGGGCTTGTGGCTGCCTCATGGCTCTTCTGGCCCAACTCCGATGCTCCGTGGGTCTCTTCTGGTCCATAAAAAATCACCGTAAATTTTTATTCCGTTTGGACTCTGTTTGATATTCCTTTTCTGTAAAACTCAAAAACAAGGAAAAAACAGAAATTGGCACTGGGCTCTGGGTTAATAGGTTAGTCCCAAAAATAATATAAAGTTGTAGTAAAATGATTGTAAAACATCCAAGAATGATAATATAACAGCATGGAACAAGCAAAAATTATAGATACATTGGAGACGTATCATTCTACAATGTCTCTTACTACCAAAGAATGACTGAAATAGAAAGTTCTATGAAAACTTTCATGACCTCACAATATGAGCATAATAAATTCTTTGCTTCTGAAATTAAGGAACATTCAACTTTGGTAGACGCTATTATTAAGTAACTTGATGAAGTCAATAAGGAGTTGCCTAATCTCCAATCACAATTTGCTCAAACTGAAGAGCTGATAGGAAAGATCTCTGATAAGCAAACCACTCTAGTGAATAGGATGGCCGCTAAACCGGAATCTTTCCTTATTAATAATCATGACGAAGATCTTAAAATGCTTGGCACTTCTCCTATTGAATCTTTGTTTACTTCTCTGAAATTAAATGATAAAGGGACTGGAGTTGAGTCAACTCTAGCTAGAGAGAATCCCGTTTGCTTGGAGGGTGATGATTCTAATGCTAAAACGGAAAAAAGTGGGTTTGGAGAGGTTAAAACTTTAACTAGTGATGTGCCCACTATCTTGGATTACAAGGATTTTAATTATGAGAGCTTCTCTTTAGTAGAATGTATTTCCTTGTTGCCATCCATTATTAGGTCACCCAATTCTTATGGACAAAATAAACCTTTTACTAATCATATAGTAGAAGCTATGATAAAAGCTTATGATGAGAAACCTGAGCTAGAAGTTTCTATTCCTAGAAAATTGCATGATGAATGGGAACCTACTATTAAAATAAATCTTAAAGAATATGAATGCAATGCTTTGTGTAACCTTGGTGCTAGTGTTTCAACTATACCTAAATCTCTTTGTGATGTGCTTGGTCTCACGAATATTCAAGATTGTTCTCTAAACTTGCATTTTGCGGATTCTACGATCAAGAAACCTTTAGGTAGAATAAATGATGTTCTTATCCTTGCTAATAGGAATTATGTGCCTATAGATTTCATTGTGCTTGACATTGAATGCAATCCTACTTGTCCAATAATACTTGGAAGACCCTTTCTACGAACTAGAGGTGCAATAATTGATATGAAAGAGGGAAACATATGATTCCAATTCCCATTAAAGAAAGGGATGGAACACTTCCCTAGAAAGAGAATCAAACCACCTTATGAATCTATCATGAGGGCCACTTATGGGTGGAGTGTCAAAGATAACAACACTTGATAATACACGTTATGCCTAGCTAGGGGCGTAAAACAATAGCGCTAGTTGGGAGGCAACCCAATAGTTATCTTATTTTTAATGTTTAATTTTCTGTTTGTGTGTCATAACATGATTGTTCCCTCTGTAATGATTGTGTTTTTATGTTTTAATTAGTTTTTGTGTCAAGTAAAGCCTTTGGGATAATTTGCATGATGAATATAATGGATGCTGTGCAAAAACAGAAACTTTCGCCTCCATTGCAGAATTTTTGGTTCTCCGCTGGAGCGTGGTAAATTCCTGAAATTTTTATAGAGTATTGTTATACGAATTCCCCAGGTTGTCCTAATTTGTCAGAATTTTAGAGATACAGAAGTATAGTTTCTCTACAGATCTTTATAGACTTTTCTGTTTTACACAGATTCTGTTTTTGCTTGCATGTTTTGCTTGTTTTGATGATGCCATGGATTATATTGGGCAATATAAATCATGGAGAACTTAGAATACAGTACCTTATGCAATAATAAAACGTGAATCAATTTATAACAGTACCTAAAGTATTTGATACGTTTATTATACTAACGGATCTCATGAGGTTTCTGTTGAGTTTTGTGTGCTAAAGTTTTCAAGTTTTGGGTGCTATCACGATGGACGAAGGAATAAGGAGCGGCAAGATCCTAAGCTTGGGGATGCCCAAGGCACCCCAAGGTAATATTCTACGAATACTCAAGCGTCTAAGCTTGGAGATGCCCCGAAAGGCATCCCCTCTTTCGTCTCAATCCATCGGTATGTCGCTTGGAGCTATATTTTTATTCATCACATGATATAAGTTTTGCTTGGCGCGTCATTTGCTTTAGTTCGCTTTTTGTTTTAGTTTCCCACAATCATTGTTTTCTGCACTCACCCACTTGAGAGAGACACAATATCATCATGATTTATTAGAATACTCTATGTGCTTCACTTATATCTTTTGAGCTTGGTAGTTGCTCTAGTACTTCACTTGTATCTTTTAGAGCACGGTGGCGTATAGATTTTATAGAAATAATTGCACTCCCGTTCTTCACTTATATTTGTTTGAGAGTTAATAAATAGTAACGGTAATTTGCATGGGCCATAAGACTAGTCCAAAAATAATAGGTATTCAATGACTGCATTATCAAAACCACATGTAGCACATAAAAGAGAAATCATGGTTAATGATATTAATGTGGTAATGTGAAAAAGCATGAGTGCATGATCATTGATTAAAAAAGGTATCGTGAATTAGAGGTTGTTAACTTGCTGTTCATCCAAATATTCTTATAACATGGTGATGATGTGTGAGCATACTTGTTCCTCGTTGAAATCCTAGTGTTGTTTAGGTCGGGGGCGCACGATGGTTAATTCCTACCAACCTCCTCCCTAGGGGCATGCGAGTAGTGCTTTGCTTCGAGAGAGCTAATAAAATCTTGCAATAAGTATGTGAGTTCTTCATGACTAATGTGAATCCATGGATAAACGCACTCTCACCTCCACATATTTGCTAGCCTCTTCGGTACCGTGCATTGCCCATTCTCACCTTCAGGATCGGTGCAACTTTCGCAGGTGCGTCCAAACCCCGTGACATGATACGCTCTATTGCACATAAGCCTCATTATATCTTCATCAAAACAGCCACCATACCTACCTATCATGGCATTTCCATAGCCATTCCGAGATATATTGCCATGCAACTTCCACCGTCACATCATATGACTTGTACTTACATTATCATATTGCTTTGCATGATCACATAAGCTAACATAGTATTTGTGGCAAAGGCACTGTTCATCATTAATATCATACATGTTACGTTTGATCATTGCACATCCTGGTACACTGCCAGAGGCATTCATATAGAGTCATACAGTTTCTCATGTTGAGCTGTACGTAAATAAAAGTGTGATGATCATCATTATTAGGGCACTGTCTCAGTGAGGAAAGGATGATGGAGACAATGATTCCCCCACAAGTCGGGATGAGACTCCGGACGAAAAAGAAAAAGAAAAAAAAGAAAAAGGAAAAGAAAAAAAATAGAAAGAGAAAAGAAAGAAAGAAAAAAAAGAGAAAGAAAAAGAAAAAAATAAATAAATGAGAGAAAAGAGAGAAGGGACAGTGCTACTACGTCTTATTCCACACTTGTGCCTCAAAGTGGTACCATGATCTTCATATAGAGAGTCTCATGTTTATCACATCCATATTCTAGTGGGAATTTTTCATTATAGAACTTGGCTTGTATATTCCGATGACGGGCTTCCTCAAATTCCCGACGTCTTCATGAGCAAGAAAGTTGGATGCACACCCACTTAGCTTCCGTTGAGCTTTCATAAACTTATAGCTCTAGTGCATCCGTTGCATGGCAATCCCTACTCCTCGCATTGATATCTATTGATGGGCATCTCCATAGCCCGTTGATACGCCTAGTTTGATGAGGACATCCCTACTAATGTTACACCCACATCCCCACCAGCTACACATATTGGACCAGTTACTAGAGCCCGCGCACGCCAACTAAATTATCAGGTACTTTTGTTTCTTGGAAATTCTTCTAATGTTCATGAACATATGGTGCTGCCTAAATTGGATACTTTTGTTTTACTTATAAATGAAGGGCCTAGCATGGACAAGAAGGATGGCCATTGGAGCGGGATCAAGCATGGAGAAGAAGGTGCGCGCGCGGGAAGGAACAATGGACTTTCAAGTGGTGATTTTCACACTTCGAAGCCACCATAAGGAGAGTATGAAGGCTTGGACGAAATATACAAGATGCCACTTCATACATTTCATCCATAGGATAATATAGGTGTTGTGTCACCTTATTTTTGGGCCAGACCCATGTAATTTCGAAATACCACTTATTAGGTTGTTTTTAGAGTCCGTATGTGTGGGGAAACGGAGTTAGGGTTGGTTTCGGACCCCTCCTCCAAGGGGTCATGAAATTCCCCCTCTATTCGCCCTATATACAGCCCTTAGGGTGCCGTTTAAACCTGGGGTTTTGTTTAGATTAAAAGTTTGACATAGCTGCAACTTCGCGTTCTTCGTTTGTGTTCCACGACCAAACTAAGGCGTCACAGAACCCCACTTTCATCAATAAAGCTTTCCTCTTATATTCGCAATATCCAGATTGCAATCTTAGTTTCTTGCTTGTTATTCGTTTGCGTGTAGGAAACAAACCCTCGTGCTCAGGTTGATCGTGCTCCGGCGTGGTCAATAACCTTTCGGAGTTGGTTTAGCGATTGCTAAGGCACGACGTCCTCGCACGTTCGTAGTTGGATCGTCAAAGTCGACTCTACCATAAACGATAGCCACATCTCATCGAAAGACAGGGACAACTTCACCTCTATCAAGTGGTATCAGATTTCCACGTTGCTTGGTGAGATTTTACCAGTTATTCGTAGTTTAGATCGCATCTGTTCTTCATACCTACAGTCCACCAAAAAGCCAAAAAAAATAGGGTTAGATCATCATATCCGAACCAATCTGAGCCTTTGCAATTTTCTGTTCGGTATTTGCTTTGTTGAATTTGCGGTTGCATCATCGTGTCAAGTTGCTGGTCTTAGCGTGTAGTTCTTTAGAGTTTCGAGTTCTGTTCACAGTTTGACGCCGCCGCCGCATAATCTTCATCGCTGCCATATCCCACCACGACACCAAATACATCACCGCTGCCATATACCACCACATATCCGCCATCACACCAATCCGAGTCCACCTCCATCACAGATTCACCACCAACCCGTGTTCCACCAGATTCATAACCATCACCAATCCTAGTCCGAGTCCATTACATATTAGGTTTAGTTTCAAGATCCTCTTGTTTTTAGTTTCGGGTTTCCTTGCCTGAGTAGGTTTCGAAAAAAAAACGAGTCTGGCACAGTTTTCAGAGCACTTTTAGGCCAAAATTTCGACGGGTGAAAATATTTTTCCCTGTCCTATTTTTAGGCTTTTCAAAGCGTTTTGAGATACTCGCCATCATAGTGATTTTGTCGCAATTTTTGGTCGTCGCAGCCCCGAATCGCTCCCGGGAAAAAAATTTGTCAATTTTTTTTATTTGTGCCTAGCCTGTTTATACGTCTCGGGAAGAGTTTTGAGACACTCACCATTATAGTGATTTTCTGAGCAAAAAAAAAGCGCAAAAAAAGAGGCGCCAAAAAAACGAAAAAAAAATTCAGAGTGTGCTCTTCCCTTGATTACGTGTAGCGTCGTGATTTTATTGGTGTTCTAGGCTCACGTCTCTAGCACGGTCTAGCCTAGGACCAGCACAGTACCGTCGTTGAGCGTTTATTCAACTTTGCATCTCTGAATTGATTATTGCTAACCCCTTTTGCTACCATATTATAAGCCATCCCAGCTACACATAAATCTACGTCGTATGTTGACACCACCTGGCAATCGCTCTATCCAAGCTTTGAGAGTTTTTTTTACTACAACGGTTGCCGATCACCGCCTGCTGCTGGGTAAGAACTGGTAAGAATTTGAGATTTTCTTGACGGATTTGTGACACACCACCACCACCACTTCCTAGTAGTCTGTAGGTTCATATTGTGTTCCTATTGCTACTAACCATGACAGGATCACAAGCCAACGAGATCAACTGGGATGGCATGGCGAACAAGGAGCTCCACGATAAATTTCAACAAATGATGGGTGAACAGGTGAACGACTTGGTGACGAGCCTTGGAGTGGCTATGGACAAGCTAGATGGTTTGGAGAAGACGGTCGACGCCAAGCTTGAGGCTAAATTCAATGAGGTGCTTGCACGTCTACCTCCACCAGCTGTACCTGTCGTACCTCGGCAACAACAGCAGTGCCCGAATTTCGCGGGACGAGCGCGACGTGTGCCTCTTAACCAAGACCAGAATTCGGGTGCCGTTGCTACTCCTGAGACTTCTGTGGCTGCTGCTGCTATTGTTGATCGGGATGCAGATTATGATGGTGATTACGATGATGAGGGAGAGGTTGCTCCAGATCAGCCCCAGGGGCAACCACCACCACAAGCACCAGGTCGTCCACATGGCTACATTCGCAACGGTAGGGCTCCACCACCCCCTCAGGTACGGGATCATGACCATCTCCCTAAACTTAAATTGAATATTTCGACATTTGAGGGTAGATATGTTCCAGATATATATCTTACTTAGGAGTTAGAAACAGAACAACGTTTTACATGCTTACAATTTCCTGAGGATAGACGTGTTGTTGTTGCTGTTTGTGCATTCACTAGTTTTGCTTGTGTTTGGTGGTCTGAACATTGTAGAATACATCATGATAATATCCCTACTACTTGGGCTGCTTTGAAAACCGCTATGCGTAATCGTTGGGTTCCACCATATTATCAACCTGAATTGCTTCAAAATTTGCAGCGTTTAAGACAAGGAAAAAATTCTATAGAGGAAAATTATCAGGAATTACAAACTGGCATGATTAGATGTGGTATTGTTGAGGAGAATGAAGCTATGCTTGCACGTTTTATGGGTAGATTAAATAGAGAGATTCAGACTATTCTAGAGTATAAGGAGTATAACACTATCACTCGTTTATTCCATCTTGCTTGCAAAGCTGAACGTGAAGTGCGGGATCGACAGGCAATGGCGGGAACTAATTTTTCTGCAGGTCGAACTTCATCCTGGACACCACGTACATCATCTACTTCCACACGCCCTACCACAGCACCACTTACTTCAACCGCCAACTCCAACAGAGATACAAGGAAACAGGCACCGCCACCAGCCTCCAGCAAGGGCACACCTTCAGGGCCTGCGCAGAGCTCTTCTTCATCCATGGCATCTACAGGGCAAACACATGAGGTTATTTGTCGTTGTTGCAAGGGTGGAGGTCACTATGCGAGAGAATGCCCTTCCAAGCATGTGATGATTGTTACTGGGGATGGTGGATATGCGCCCGCTAGTGATTATGATGAGGAGACTTTGGCTCTTATTGCAAGTGAAGAATAGGGTGCCGAGGATACTGAAGAAGAGACACACTACATGGTTGTTGACTATGCTGACAAGTATGAAAGTTTAGTTGCTCAACGTGTTCTGAGTGTGCAGGCTACACAGGCTGGGCAAAATCAGAGGCACAACTTGTTCCATACAAAGGGAGTTGTGAAGGAGCGTTCTTTTCGCGTTATCATCGATGGAGGGAGTTGCAACAACTTGGCTAGCATGGAGATGGTGGAGAAGCTGTCTCTAACCACCAGACCACATCCTCATCCTTATTACATCCAACGGTTCAAGAACAGTGGCAAGGTTAAGGTAACACGTACTGTTCGTGTGCAATTTAGCATTGCTACATATTCTGATTATGTTGATTGTGATGTGGTACCCATGCAAGCATGCTCCGTTTTACTTGGTAGACCATGGCAATTTGATAAAAATTATGTACACCATGGTAGGACAAATCAGTATGCTCTTGTTCATAAGGATAAAAATATAACTTTGCTTCCTATGTCTCCTGAACATATTATGAAAGATGACATTGCTAGAGCTAGTAAAGCAAAACAGGAGCAAACTAAGGGTGAAAATCAGATTGTGGCAAAGGAATTTGAGCAACACAATAAGCCTAATAAACCATCATCTAGTGTTGTTTCTGAAATAAAACTGAAGAGTGGATGTTTACTTGCTACTAAATCTGATATTACTGATTTGGATGTTAATGCATGTGTTTTCTATGCTTTTGTGTGCAAAGAGGTATTATTTTCATTTGACGATATGCCTCCCTCTTTGCCTCCTGCTGTCACTCAGATTTTGCAGGAGTTCGCTGACGTCTTTCCACAAGACGTGCCACCAGGATTACAACCTATTCGAGGGATTGAGCATCAGATTGACTTAATTCTTGGTGCATCGCTACCCAACCGTGCACCATACCGTACCAATCCAGAGGAGACGAAGGAGATTATGCGTCAAGTACAAGAGCTGCTCGACAAAGGTTATATACGCGAATCCCTTAGTCCTTGTGTTGTTCCTATTATTCTAGTGCCAAAAAAGGATGGTACATCGCGTATGTGTGTTCTAGAGGCATTAATAATATTACTATTCATTATCGCCATCCTATACCTAGGCTAGATGATATGTTTGATGAATTAAGTGGCTCTACAATTTTCTCCAAATTTGATTTGCGTAGTGGATACCATCAAATTCATATGAAATTGGGAAATGAATGGAAAACAACATTTAAAACTAAGTTTGGGTTATATGAGTAGTTAGTCATGCCTTTTGGGTTAACTAATGCACCTAGCACTTTCGTGAGATTAATGAACGAGGTTTTACGTGCTTTCATTGGACGATTTGTGGTAGTCTACTTTGATGATATACTCATTTATAGTAGATCTTTGGAGGAACATTTGGATCATTTGTGTGTTGTTTTTATTGCTCTACGTGATGCATGTTTGTTTGGTAACCTTGGGAAGTGCACCTTTTGCACCGACCGAGTATCTTTTCTTGGCTATGCTGTTACTCCATAGGGAATTGAAGTTGATAAAGCCAAGATTGAAGCTATTGAGAGTTGGCCGCAGCCCAAAACGGTCACACAAGTGAGGAGTTTTCTTGGACTCGCTAGTTTTTATAGGCGTTTTGTGGTGCTGCACCTCTAAATGAGCTTACAAAGAAGGATGTGCCTTTTGTTTGGGGTACCGCACAGGAAGAAGCCTCCACGGTATTGAAAGATAAGTTAACACATGCTCCTTTACTCCAACTTCCTTATTTTAATAAGACTTTTGAGCTTGAATGTGATGCTAGTGGAATTGGATTAGGAGGTCTGTTATTACAAGATGGTAAACCTGTTGCATACTTTTCTAAAAAATTGAGTGGGCCTAGTCTGAATTATTCTACTTATGATAAGGAATTATATGCTCTTGTTCGGACTTTGGAAACATGGCAACATTATTTATGGCCCAAAGAATTTGTTATACATTCTGATCATGAATCTTTGAAACATATTAAAAGTCAAGCAAAACTGAACCGTAGACATGCTAAATGAGTTGAATTCATTGAGACTTTCCCTTATGTCATTAAACACAAGAAGGGTAAAGAAAATGTTATTGCCGATGCATTGTCTCGTCGTTATACTATGCTTTCACAACTTGACTTTAAAATATTTGGTTTGGAGACCATCAAAGATCAATATATGCACGATGCTGAATTTAAAGATGTATTCAAGAATTGTAAAGAAGGGAGAACATGGAACAAGTTCATCATTAATGATGCATTTGTGTTCCGTGCTAACAAGCTATGCATTCCAGCTAGCTCCGTTCGTCTTTTGTTGTTACAGGAGGCGCATGGAGGAGGATTAATGGGACACTTTGGCATGAAGAAGACGGAGGATGTACTTGCTACACATTTCTTTTGGCCAAAGATGAGACGGGATGTTGAGCGTTTTGTTGCTCGCTGCACTACATGTCAAAAAGCTAAGTCACGACTCAATCCTCATGGTTTATATATGCCTTTGCCTGTAACTAGTGTTCCTTGGGAGGATATATCTATGGACTTGGTTTTAGGTTTACCTCGAACAAAGAAGGGGAGGGATAGCATATTTGTTGTCGTGGATAGATTTTTGAAAATGGCACACTTTATACCATGTCATAAAAGTGATGATGCTGCTAATGTTGCTGATTTGTTCTTTCATGAAATTATTCGCTTGCATGGTGTGCCAAATACAATTGTTTCAGATCGTGATGCTAAATTTCTTAGCCACTTTTGGAGATGTTTATGGGCTAAGTTGGGGACTAAACTGCTTTTTAGTACTACATGTCACCCCCAAACTGATGGACAAACTGAAGTAGTGAATAGATCATTGTCTACTATGCCTAGGGTTGTTTTGAAGAATAACCTAAAAATGTGGGAAGAATGCTTGCCTCATATTGAATTTGCTTATAATCGTTCGCTGCATTCTACTACTAAGATGTGCCCTTTTGAAGTTGTCTATGGTTTCTTTCCTCGTGCCCCTATTGATTTGTTGCCTCTTCCATCTTCGGAGAAGGTTAATTTGGATGCTAAAGAACGTGCTGAATTGATATTAAAGATGCATGAGTTAACTAAGGAGAACATTGAGCGTATGAATGCTAAAGATAAACTTGCTGGAGATAAGGGTAGAAAACATGTTGTCTTTGCACCTAGAGATCTTGTTTGGTTACATTTGCGTAAGGATAGGTTTCCTGAATTGCGCAAGTCAAAGCTAATGCCACGTGCTGATGGTCCTTTTAAGATGTTAGAGAAAATAAATGATAATGCATATAAACTTGAGCTGCCTGCAGATTTTGGGGTTAGTCTCACTTTTTAACATTGCAGATTTGAAGCCTTATTTGGGTGAGGATGATGAGCTTCCGTCGAGGACGACTTCGGTTCAAGAAGGGGAGGATGATGAGGACATCCCTACTAATGTTACACCCACATCACCACCAGCTACACAGATTGGACCAATTACTACAGCCCGCGCACGCCAACTAAATTATCAGGTACTTTCGTTTCTTGGAAATCCTTCTAATGTTCATGAACATATGATGCTGCCTAAATTAGATACTTTTGTTTTACTTATGAACGAAGGACCTAGCATGGACAAGAAGGATGGCCATTGGAGTGGGATCAAGCATGGAGAAGAAGGTGCGCGCGCGGGAAGGAACAATGGACATTCAACTCGTGATTTTCGCACTTCGAAGCCACCATAAGGAGAGTATGAAGGCTTGGACGAAATATACAAGATGCCACTTCATAAGTTTTGTCCATAGGCTAATATAGGTGATGCGTCACCTTATTTTTGGGCCAGGCCCATGTAATTTCGAAATACCACTTATTAGGCTGCTTTTAGAGTCCGTATGTGTGGGGAAACGGGGTTAGGGTTGGTTTCGGACCGCTCCTCCAAGGGGTCACAAAATTCACCCTCTATTCCCCCATATATATAGCCCTTAGGGCGCCGTTTAGACCTAGGGTTTTGTTTAGATTAAAAGTTCGCCATAGCTGCAACTTCGCATTCTTCGTTTGTGTTCCACGACCAGACAAAGGCGTCACAGAACCCCACTTTCATCAATAAAGCTTTCCTCTTATATTCGCAATATACAGATTGCAATCTTAGTTTCTTGCTTGTTCTTCGTTTGCGTGCAGGAAACAGACCCTCGTGGTCAGGTTGATCGTGCTCCGGCGTGGTCAATAACCTCTCAGAGTTGGTTTAGCTATTGCTAAGGTGCGACGTCCTCGCACGTTCGTAGTCGGATCGTCAAAGTCGACTCTACCATAAACGATAGCCACATCTCATCGAAAGACATGGACAACTTCGCCTCTATCATAGTTGATGCGAGACTTTCTTCTCCACTTTTTACCCCTTCGAAACCTACCACCATATTATATTCCACCTTTATGCTATATCCATGATTCACGCTCATATATTGCGCAAGTAATAAAAAGCTAAAGCGCGTTAAAAAGTACGATCCAATTGCCTGACTTGCCACCGTGGTGCTTGACATTTGTATTTATGTGGTGAAGACAGAGCCATGTTATTCTAATATGATAAAATGAATAGGGGGTGAACATTCTTTTTGGATCGTATACTTTGAAACTTTATGATTATGTTTCTTATGTTTATAAATATTACTATGTTGATGTTTACTAATTCATCATTTCTCAATGAACAAACCTGCAATAGATTACATGTTGGGTAGCATGTCACATCAAAAACTCTTGTTTTTATCATTTACCTACTCGAGGAAGAGCAGGAATTAAGCTTGGGCATACTGATACATCTCCAACGTATCTATAATTTTTGATTGTTCCATGCTATTATATTATCATTCTAGGATACTTTTTGGGTGTTTATTTACCAAATAATATTATTTTTTAGTACTAACCTATTGACCTAGTGCCCGGTGCCAGTTGCTGTTTTCTATATGTTTTTTTGCTTTTCAGGTTTACCATACTTCCAAATGCCTTGAAACTTTAATATGCTTTTTTCTGGACCAAACGAAGACCCGGAAGCTTCGGGGGGAGACGAGAGGCTGCACGAGGGAACCACGAGCCAACAGGGCGCACCAGAGGGCCAGGTCGCGCCCTGTTAGATCGTGGCCCCCTCGGCTGCCCTCTCGTGCCCCTCTCTGGCCTATAAATTCTCAAATATTCCAAAAACCCTAGGAGAGCTCCCGAAACACTTTTTCCACCGCCGCAAGTCTCTGTTCTGCCGCGTACCCATCTGGCGACCTTTTTCGGTGATCTGTCGGAGGGGGAATCGATCACGGAGGAGCTCTACATCACCCTTGTTGCCTCCATGATGAGTTATGAGTTGTTCACCACAGACCTACGGGTCCGTGGTAGTATCTAGATGGCTATGTCTCTCTCTCTCTCTCTCTTGATCTTCAATACAATGAGCATCGCATATTCGCTTTGATCTATTCGATGTAATCCTTTTGTGCGGTGTGTTTGTAGGGATCTGATGAATTGTGTGTTTATGTTCAGATTATTCGTGAAAAGTATTTGAGTCACCTCTGATTATTATGATTCTTATTTGCATGATCATTATAGCTTCGTAAATCTCTTCGATCTATTGAGATAGTTTGGCCAACTAGATTGATATTTCTTTAATGAGAGGGGTGCGTTGTAGTGGGTTCAATCTGGCGGTGCTCTATATCCCAGTGACAGAAAGGGACAAGACACGCCTTTGTATTGCTGCCACTAAGGATAAAACGATGGGGTTAGTTCATATTAATTGAATTCTCTTTGTCTACATCATGTCATCGTTCTCCAAGCATTACTCTGTTTTACTTAATACTCTAGATGCATGCTGGATAGCGGTCGATGGGTGGAGTAATAGTAATAGGTGCAGGCAGGAGTCGGCCTATTTGCTTATGGACGTGATGCCTATATATACATGATCATTGTCGTGAATAAAGATTGCATAACTATCTGCTCTTCTATCAATTGCCCAACAGTAATTTGTTTAACCACCGTATGCTTACTACATGAGAGATGCCACTAGAGAAAACTACGGCCCCCGGGTCTATCCACTTATAAGTTTACAAACGCTTTTAATACCTTGCTGCCATTATTTATATTTTATTTTATTTTGCAATTTACAATTATCTACAATTATCTACACATCTCACTTACTTGCAAATAACGAGATCAAGGGGATTGACAACCCTCTTGCCGCATTGGGTGCAAGTGTGTGCTCTTTTGTGTGCAGCCGCTGAAGACGGTTGATGACCGATATTCCTATTGGTTTGATAAACCTTGGTTCTTAACTAAGGGAAATACTTACCCGCATTGTGCTGCATCACCCGTTCCTCTTCATGGAAAACCGAACGCAGATCACAAGCATCGCATATCATACATTGATTGAGCACTGCATTGAATGTTGTTCCCTTTGCTGTTTGCCGATGTTAGTTCCCTCTCGGTAGACGTTATTCCGACATTGAGATCGATGCCACCGATCAAGACTCACTGTTATCTTCAGAAGTGTCAGGCAAGCAAACCCCCTTTGAGCGTTCTGATACCATCCCGCTCTCTCGCTCTTGCTCTCTTTACTGCATTAGGATAACAACGATTCAATTGTTACATGTTTCGGTAGTTGAACCCATTCCTCTGCATGACCTGTTTTTGCCACACTAAATAGTTGAAACCTCTTAGCATGAGTAGCAACTGCTTGAGCCTTGTTGTGACTACTCATCCATGTTCGCTTCTTGTGCTTTCTATGCTTAGAGTTGTGTCAGGTCTGATCCATCTAGGCGATGAATTGGAATGGTTATGATCATGTCCTATAGTGAGAATGCTAAGTGTGTGTCCATTATGGTAAAGGTAGCGATGAGAGGTCATGTAGGAGTACATGGTGGGTTGTGTCATTGAAATCGCTCTTAGGACCAGAGATCTTGGCTTTGTGTTCCAAGACAAGATGCTACCGCACATTGGGCCCGAAACCAATGGACCCTCTCGGCCTATTAACTTCCTTGTTCTTAGTCCAAGAGTCACAGAAGTTCAAAACGTTGATAGGTGTGGTCAGGCCTGCGAAGTGGATGAACGGCCCAATCGGGCCAGCTTGGGGCCCTGCACACAACTTTTGAGGCCATATTGGAAAACTCAGCCGGACTTCCGTTATGGGTTCCAACTCAGATAGGCGACTACCTTGGATGCGAGTCATTGTAAGTTAAAGTCCAGGGCCGACACCCTCGCCAGGCTTCCGCTTGAAGCTTGCCGCGATACATGACGTGTATATGGTGATAAGTGGTGGGAGCGTGTGAGAAGAGGTATACCCCTGCAAGGTAAATGATCTATTCGAATAGCCGCGTCCTCGGATATGGACTACTTGGAAACTTATATGGTTCATAGACAAGTGAAATGGATACTTTAAAATGCGCAAGATAAGCGTGAGTGCTATGGATGGCCTTCTCATAGGGAGACGGGAGAGGATCCATAGTGGTGAATATGTGGACTCGTGTGCGCTCTCTCATCTCAAAGAAAGTACTCGGAGTCGTAGTATAGGTTAGCCAATAGTCAAATCTGGTTTGCTTCAATAAACTCCAAAAAACCCTTTGTTGACAATGATGCATATGTAGATAGTTCTGATGTAAGTCTTGTTGAGTACCTTTGTACTCACAGTTGCTTAATTTTTGTTTTGCAGACGAGACTTCGGTCTCACTTCTGGTTTCGATGATGTGTTCGATGTTAACCGGATTAGCTTGGGAATCCCAGACAGAGGTATGGCTCCTTTGGGAGGGTCGTTGTAGATTTTCAGGCTCCTCTAGGCACTTTTACTAGATGTCTGTACCCAGACATGATATGTTTCCACTTGTTGCTTGTATGACTTTGAGTGTTGGGTCATGTGACCCCTGTTTGTAATATCACACTATGATTGGCTTTTATGAGTCTTTAATAAATACTTGAATCATAGAGTTATGTTGTGATGCCATATTGTATCTACGCATATCGTGCGTACTGCATATATGTTTGAAATGCATTGGTATGTGTGGGATTCGACACCTAGTCGTATGCCTATGGTAGCCTTCTTTACAGGGAAATGCCTCTTTGTGTTTCTACTGAGCCCTAGTAGCTTGCTACTGCTCCGGACACATTGATTGACCGACATGTATCCTTCTTTGCTGTTGTGTCTATCCCTACGGGGAAATGTCACGCGGTGTAATGGAGTCCATGTAGCTTGCTACGACTCGTCTACGCATGTTGATGACCGACGCCTGCATTGTTGGGTTATGTATGCATGTTCCTGTACGGTTGTGCCACTTGGGTCTATAACTAGTCATGTCGACCCAGGTTCTCTGGCATATGATTGCTAGCGACATATTCATATACGTGAGACAAAAGGCGCAAACGGTCCTAACCAAGGTAAGGTGGCAGCCGTGGAGCTTACCGTGCGTGAGGCCGCAAAGTGATATGATGTGTTACATGCTAGATTCGTCTGGCCTAGGAGCGGGGTCCCGACACATGATGAATGCAATAAACAATAACTCACAAGGCAAAACTCGAAATAAGTGGAAGGCATATGGGTGTCGGTCTCGGGCTGATACAAGCTCCTTGCTCCTTCACCGACCAGTCGCTCGCCCTGCGCCCGTACTCCGACTTCAGTTGGGTGACCTCCTCGGTGCCCTGGCCCACCCACTCGTCCCTCTCGGCCAGCACCTTGCGGTGGTCCTCCTCCAGCCGTCTGAGTGCGCCCTGGCGGGCCTCCGCCAGCTGGCCCTTCTTCGCGGTTAGCTGGTCCACCTGCCCCTGCAGCCGGTCGCGCTCCGCGACCGCCTGGTCTTGCTGCCGGCCGACTTCGTCCAGCCGGCGCTGGAGCTCCTGCACCTCAGTCGGGTCGACACCGACGGCTGTAGAGCGAACCAAGCCTCCTAGTCAGTAGCCGGGCAAAGAAGAAAGAAGAAGAAGAAAGAGAGAAACCAAAAAATCCAAACAAGATCCGAACCAACAGCTGTGCAGACAGCCCAAATCTCGGGGGCTACACTCAGTGGGTGTGCTGGCGCGCCCACACTAGAATAAAGTGAGTCACATAACTTTGGTCTGTTGTAGCTCTGCCTCCTTGACAGCCAGCTGGGCCTTGGCCTCCTTGTACAAGCCCAACAACTTGTTGAAGGCCACCACCAGTTGGTCGTGGAGGGCCTGCGGAGTATAGGTTAGGCAAAAAGAGAAAGACAAAGCATTCAAAGAAGGCTCAACCCGCCTGCGGTGCAGCTGGCTCGAGCCTCAGGGGCTACAACCAGTGGGTGCGCTGGCGCGCCCCCACTGAATTTTTTTTAGAAGAAGCAAAGGCAAAAAGATGGATGGGAGGTACTAACCACGACGAATGGCTCCAGCCGTACGAGGCGGCACTACGCCCCCTGGGCGAACTCCTGAAGGTGGCGGCCATAGTCGGCGAACTACGCGTGCACAACGTTCACCACAGCGGTCGGGATGCCCTGGGCCACTCCATAGGTGGCTTCGCTGCTGCTCTCCCAGTCCTCGTGCAGCTGTGGCACGGAGCTGGCACTGGTCCCGTTGCCGGCCGGCCGTGTTGAGGTGACGATGGCGTCGGGTCCCTTAGGCGCTGCCTTCACACCCGATCGTGGCGCCCCTCCTCCTTCGGCCATGACGACCTCGCCCCTAGGGCCGCCCTCGTTGCCATGGTCGGCTCCTTCATTCCGGCTCGTGTCGGGCGCGTCGGCCTGGTTGGAAGCCGGCTCGTGGGGGCCCTCCCCGTCCCGGCCGGCCACCTCGGCTTCATGTGGTTCTCCAGCAACAACGGCGGCAAGTTTGCCTCGCACGCCAGTCACGCGTCGTCTTCTACCCCGCTTTGGGCTGTAGCGCCTCCTCTCGCCCTAGTGGCGTCCTCCCATGCCTTGGCCCCGGCCGCCTCCATCGCTCTCACGTCGCCTTCCCATGCCTTCCACGCGGCGCTCTCCTCCTCCCGTTCGCCGTCCTCTTGCCGGGCCACGAGCCCCTCCGCAGCGTCACCGACCAGCTCGGGCTCCCACATGTCATCCTGGACCCTAATGCAGAGCATCCTACGGTCATCCCCATGTACACTCCGACAACTCCCCAAGCCCCAAGTGCCATTGGACATAAGGTGAACTCGCTCCTAAGTCCCTCTCCTTTCAATTCACTCAAGACGTAGATGCTACCTCAAGAGGAAGCACTATGCATGCCTAGGTACCATGAAGGCGACCTTGGAGACACTCGGAGTGAAGGTCAAGCCCCCACGAAGACGGACGACGAAGATCATCAAGTGGAGGTGCGCGAAGCTACAGCAGCAGGACATCTGGCCTCGCCCCGGACATCCGGCCCCGGCCCGGAAATCCGGCTCGAAGACACCAGAACCGGACGCTCTCTGACCAGCTCGATCCCGAACATCTGGCCCAAGCCCGGACATCCGGTGACTCCCGAAGCCCTAGACATCCGGCCCCCAGCCCAGACATCTAGCCCGCCCTGAAGCCTCGGACGTCCGGCCTCCAGCCCGGACATCCGGCCCCTACGTGGGCTGATGCGGGCCAAAGGCCCATGTATCCCTCCTCTCTCACCCCCATCTCGCCCTAGACTATAAATAGACATCCTTCACCTCTTTCTAAGGTTAGTAATGGTTTAGCTCATAGATTAGTTGAGCATTGCCCCTTCCACTTACCTCCTCCATGGAAATGGCCTCTATGTGAGAAGATCAAGTGGATGTCAAGGCCCCTATCATAGGGAAGATCCTCCGGGATTTCAAGGCCCCTTCTCCCCCATGGGATTTGGGATGAACTTTACCATGTATCCTCTTTCCCTTTCTTATTCATGTACATTTGTGGATCTTGTGTGGATGTGAGTCTAGTGGATTGGTCTTGTTCTTGAGTGTTTCCTCTTGTGATTTCTCTGTGTTCTTCCCCGTGTTCATCGTGTTCTTCGTGGAATCCCCCTCCAATTCGTGAAAGATCGACATCTTGGGCTTGGCCCCGTATCATGTTGGTATCAAGAGCCACGTTTCTCACGAATTTGGAGTCCCCCCTTCGTTTTCTAGCCTAATTTTGTGTCTTTTTGTCCCAATTCGAAAATCCCCACAAAAAATAGCATCACCAATTATTTTACAATTGTTGGTTCTTGTGAGATTTTATTGATTTTGATCCATGGAATTCGTGTTTGGCAAGTAGATCTACCTTTCCCACCATGAAATCCACCCCAATTATTCTTTCCCCCCATCAATTTTGACCCCTGAGCTCAAAATTTCCACCCCAAATCGAGTTCCCGAGCCCAAATCATGATCTAGAATCATCGGGCCAGACATCCGGGGCATTGGGCCGGACATCCAGCCCTTGGAGCACAAAATCGGCCATGTTTCTAGACACCGGGCCCCGAAAATCCGGCCTACCCCCGGATATCTGGCCCGTGTAGTTTCAGCCTTCCGTGTTTCACCATTTTGACCATAACTAATTCATCCGGAGTCCGATTACGGCGTTATTTAGCTCGTTTTGTACATATTGACATCCCCCATGCAACAAAATTAATTCCACCACCATTTGACTCCATATTTTTCACATTTTGGCATCTTTGCCTAGGCCTCCACCTAAACTTCTGCAACGCCATCCCACCATACACTTCCGCCACCTTAACCCAATTTTGTTTGAGAATTTGAGTTGTGGTTTTCGTTTCCTAAGGTGTTTCGGCTACTTAGGAACGGTTCGACATCGACGACACCACCGCTCATCATCGCCTCAGCCTCGACATGGACAACGACCACTTTGCCTTTCGCCACCTCAACCGTAAGCAAGGACGGTAATCTCAATGACATCATTGTCTATTTCCTTGCCATTGCATTGATCGTCTCGAGCCTATTGCGTACCTTACCCATTGAGACTAGTGAGTTGAGAATTGTCGGGCCACGTTACTTGTGCACCATAGTGATACTCTTATGCCGCATAGCTAGTTTTAGCGTGCAAACATCTTGCTTTCTACATTGTGCCATAAGTCTCTCCCGTGCATATCCATCATACTTGTCTCATATCTTGGTTCGAGCATCAAGCATAGTAAAAAAAGAGCAAAATAAGAAAAAGCTATTAAGCAAAAGAGGGGATACAAAAGAGCTTATAAGCAATAACAATAGCAATAGCATTGAGACATTTTGCATGGTACATACTCTTGGATCATACATACATAGCATATTTGGGATTGAAGACGGCACGTTTACTCTTTTAGGTTGGTGCACAAGTGAGTATCTAGGCCATTTGAGCAATCGAGCTATTGTCTCTTCTAGTATCCGTGCAACACGAGCTTTTTCCGGGTCTCTTACATTTTGTGCTCATCCCTTGATTGCGCGGATCCCATTTATCTAACCGTGTGTGTGTTCCTAGTGCCACGATAGCTATTCATCTATTGGCTTTGCATTGCAATTTTGTGAATCTTCCTCAACATTTTCGATATCTTGGAATAACATTTGCTTGAATTTTGTGCCACTTGTCCTAACCAAGCCACTCGATAAGCTTTACTTGTAGGTTGGAGTGAACAAGTCCGGTACCAATTCCACTATTCTCTCAATTCACATTGAGTGAAACGGGATACATCCTCAACTTTGGGAAGGTATCTTAGTATTGTTTATCTCATTTCCCACTCACTTTTGCTCGAGTCTTGTGATGGCTAGGTGATACGTCTCCAACGTATCTATAATTTTTGCTTGTTCCATGCTGTTATATTATTATTCTTGGATGTTTTACAATCATTTTATAACAACTTTATATCATTTTTTGGGACTAACCTATTGACAAAGTGCCAAAGTGCCAGTTGCTTTTTTTGCTTTTTTTTACTTCATAGAATATCAGTACCAAACGGAGTCCAATCACGACAAAACTTTTAAAGATTTTTTCTGGACCAGAAGACACCCAGTGGGCCAAACAAGAGCCAGGAAGGTGGGCTGTGGAGAGCACAACCCACCAGGGCGTGCCAGGGGGCCCCCGGCGCGCCCTGATGGGTTGTGCCCTCCACGGAGCCCCTCTGCACCGCCTCTGATGCCTATAAATTGCCAAATATTCGGAAAACCCTTGGGGAGTCAACGAAACACAATTCCAGCCGCCGCAAGTTCCAGAACCGCGAGATCCAATCTAAACACCATCACGGAGGGGTTCATCTTCTTCATAGGTGCCTCTCCGATGATGCGTGAGTAGTCCACCATAGACCTACGGGTCCGTAGGCAGTAGCTAGATGGCTTCTTCTCTCTCTCTCTTATGATTCTCAATACAATGGTCTCTTGGAGATCTATTTGATGTAAACTTTTGCGGTGCGTTTGTTGGGATCCGATGAATTTTGAGTTCATGATCAGTTTCTATCCATGAATATTATTTTAGTCTTCTTTGATCTCTTATATGCATGATTGCTTATAGCATCGTATTTCTTCTTCGAATCTTTGGTTTAGTTAGGCTAACTAGATCGATTTTTCTTGCCATGGGAAGAGGTGCTTTATGATGGGTTCGATCTTGCGGTGTTCTTTCCTAGTGACAGAAGGGGCAACAAGACACGCATGTATCGTTGCTATTAAGGATAACAAGATGGGGTCTATTCCTACATGAATAGATCTTGTCTACATCATGTCATCGTTCTTATTGCATTACTCCGTTTTCCCATGAACTTAATACACTAGATGCATGCTGGATAGCTGTCGATGTGTGGAGTAGTAGAGGTAGGTGCAGGCAGGAGTCGGTCTACCTATCTTGGACGTGATGCCTATATAATGATCATCGCCTTCGATATCGTCATGACTATTCGATTTTCTATCAATTGCCCAACAGTAATTTGTTCACCCACCGTGCGCTATACTCATGAGAGAAGCGACTAGTGAACCCTACGCCCCCCCCGGTCTACTTTTCCATCATATTGCTTTTCGATCTACGTTTTTGCAATCTTTGTTTTCAGATCTACAAAACCAAAAACCCAAAAATATATTGCTGCATATTTTATTTGCCCTTTTTATTTTGTGTTCTTGAGAGATCTATCTCTCCTATCTATCACTACCTAATCTATCTTATTACCGTAGAGAGATTGACAACCTCTCTTTCGCGTCGTGTTGCAAGTATTTGTTCTCTGTGTGCAGGAGCTGTTTATGTAGTGGTGGTGATCCTCCAACTGGTTCGATAACCTTGGTTTCATAACTGAGGGAAATACTTACCGTCGTTGTGCTGCATCATCCCTTCCTCTTTGGGGAAATACCGACGCAGTCCAAGCACGTCAAAGGAATTTCTAGCGCCGTTGCCGGGGAGGAAGCGATCTCTTCTACGTGCCTATCGTAGGCGCCGAGGGGACTCCATCATCATCTACCAGGTTCCTAATCACAAATCTCATCTCCTTGCAATTACATCATTTGCCATTTGCCTCTCGTTTTCCTCTCCCCCACTTCACCAATTTGCCATTTTATTCGCCCTCTTTTTCATTTGCCCTTTTATTGCCGGATCTCTTCCTTGCTTGCAATCTCGTTTGTATAGTCACGATGACTCAAGTGAACACCAAGTTGTGTGATTTTTCTAATACTAATAACAATGATTTTATTAGTACTCTGATTGCTCCTCCCGCCACTAGTGCGGAGTCTTGTAATATTAATGTCGCTTTGTTGAATCTTGTCATGAAAGATCAATTTGCCGGTACTCCTAATGAGGATGCCGCGTCCCATCTAAACACGTTCGTAGAATTGTGTGATATGCAAAAGAAAAAAGATGTGGACAATGATATTGTGAAGTTGAAATTATTTCCTTTTTCCTTGCGGGATCGTGCAAAAAATTGGTTTTCCTCTTTGCCTCGCAATAGTATCGACTCTTGGAATAAGTGCAAGGATGCTTTTATCACTAAGTATTTTCCGCCCGCAAAAATTATTTCCCTTAGGATGCAAATCATGAATTTTAAGCAACTTGAGCATGAGCATGTTGCACAATCTTGGGAAAGAATGAAGTTGATGCTAAGAAATTGTCCTACTCATGGTTTAAATCTTTGGATGATCATACAAAAAATTTATGCGGGGTTGAATTTTGTCTCTAGAAATCTTTTAGATTCCACCGCGGGTGGTACTTTTATGGAGATTACTTTGGGTGAAGCTACTAAATTGCTAGATAATATCATGGCTAATTATTCTCAATGGCATACCGAAAGAGCACCTACTAGTAAAAAAGTTAATTCGGTAGAGGAAATTAGCACTTTGAGTGATAAAGTTGATGCTTTGATGAAATTGGTTGCTAGTAAAAATGCTCCTATTGATCTTAATGATGTGCCTTTGTCTACCTTGATTGAGCAAAATAGCGATTCCGTAGATGTGAATTTTGTCTCGCGAAACAATTTCAATAACAATGCTTATAGAGGTAATTTTAATCCTAGGCCTTTTCCTGGAAATTCCTCTAATAATTATGGTAATTCCTATGGTAATTCTTCTTACAATAATAATAGGAACACCTCTGATCTTGAGAGTAATATTAAATAATTTATCAATGCGCAAAAGGCTTTCAATAGATTGATGATATGTCTAGAAGCATTGATAGAATTTCTCATGATGTTGAAAATCTCAAGTTGGAAGCTTTTGTGCCTAAGATTGATGAATCTATTAAAGCTTTATATGTCTCCATGGATGAGAGTAAGAAAAGGACCGCTATGCTTAGAGCTAAAAGAGAAATCTTAGAAAAATCATTTTCTAGTGATTGCCTTCATAAGAAAGATAAAGATCTTAAAGTGATTGGTGTTTCTTCTATTGATTCCTTGTTTAGTAATATTAAAATTGATAATGAAGGGACTGAAGTAGAGTCAACTTTAGCTAGAAGGCGTCCCAATAATTTGGAGGGTGAAAATCTTGATGAAAATTTTGCTAAAAAAGGGTTTGAAGAGGTCAAAACTTTAACTAGTGATGTGCCCACTATCTTGGATTGCAAAGAATTTAATTATGATAGTTGCTCTTTGATTGAATGTATTTCTTTGTTGCAATCCATGTTGAATTCACCCCATGCTTATGAGCAAAATAAAGCTTTTACTAAACATATCGTTGATGCCATGATGAAATCTTTTGAAGAAAAGTTGGAGTTGGAGATTTCTATTCCTAGAAAATTACATGATGAGTGGGAACCTACCATTAAGGTCAAGATTAAAAATTATGAATGCTTTTCTTTGTGTGATTTGGGTGCTAGTGTTTCCACGATTCCGAAATCTCTATGTGATGTGCTTGGTCTCACCAATATTGAAGAATGTTCTCTTAATTTGCACCTGGCGGATTCTACTATTAAAAAGCCTTTGGGAAGAATTAATGATGTTCTTATTCTTGCAAATAGGAATTATGTGCCCATTGATTTTATTGTGCGTGATATTGATTGCAATCTGTCTTGTCCCATTATACTTGGTAGACCGTTTTTACGCACTATAGGTGTCGTGATTGATATGAAAGAAGGCAATATTCGTTTTCAATTTACACTAAGAAAGGATATGGAACACTTCCCTAGAACAAGAATTAAGCCACCATATGAATCAATCATGAGGGCATCCTATGGATCCAAAACCAAAGATGACAATACTTGAATCTATCCATTATGCCTAGCTAGGGGCGTAAAACGATAGCGCTTGTTGGGAGGCAACCCATGAATAAATAAATTTTTGCTTTTTCCTTTATGTTTTTGAGTGTTGACACAATTATGCCTCTGTTATGATTGTGTTTTTATGGTTTATTTAGTGTTTGTGCCAAGTAAAGCCTTTAGGATGATTCATAGGATGAGTAGAAGCGATGCTGAATCTGAAACAGAAACTTTGCGTCCAGTATATGAATTTTCATATTTTGCTGGAACGTGATCTTGAGATGAAATTTTAACAAAGTGTTTCTATACAAATTCCTTACGTTGTCCTAATGTTCCAGAATTTTTAGAGTTACAGAAGTATGGGTAGAGTACAGATTACTACAGACTATTCTGTTTAAGACAGATTCTGTTTTCGTTACATTGTGTGCTTGTTTTGATGAATCTATGGTTTGTATTTTGGGGGGTATAAGACATGGTAAAGTTAAAATAAAGTAGGTATAATGCAATAATAAAATATGAATGGGTTTGCAACAGTACCTAAAGTAGTGATTTGCTTTCTTATACTAACGGATCTTACGAAGATTTTGTTGAGTTTTGTGTGATTGAAGTTTTCAAGTTTTGGGTGAGATCACGATGGATGAAGGAATAAGGAGTGATAAAAAGCCTAAGCTTGGGGATGCTACCACACCCCCAAGATATATCCAAAGAGAAACAAGCAACTAAGCTTGGGGATGCCCCCGAGTGGCATCCCCTCTTTCTTCTAATGACCATCGGTATTTTACTTGGAGCTATATTTTTATTCGTCACATATCATGAGTTTTGCTTGGAGTGTCTTGTATCTTTGCTTGCTTTGTTTGTTAGTTTTTCCTTTGTATCCTTGTTGTACACACCTATTTGAGAAAGCCAAAATCATGTTATGAGTTGTTAGAATTGCTCTATGTGCTTCACTTAAACTTTTTGAGCTATAGAATTGCTCTAGTGCTTCACTTATATCTTTTTGAGCACGGTGTGCTTGGAATTTTTTGTTGAAATACTCTCATGCTTCACTTAGATTAATTTGAGAGTTAGTAAACTTTGAATAAATCCTCTCATGCTTCACTTATACCTTTTTGAGAGATGAAATCTTTATGCTCATGTGCTTCACTTAAATTTGTTTGAGCTTGCCAAAAAGCAATGGCAATAATGAAACTAGTCCCAAAGTGATAGATATCCAAGGAGGATATAATAAAAACTTTCATGAAGATCATTGGACAAATTAAACTTAATTCTTTGTAATAGTTTTGAAACATGATGATAGTAATATGTGAGTCATGTTAGTGAGTAATTATGCTTAGTAGGAATATTGGTGTTAAGGTTTGTGATTCCCTATGCATGCACGAAAGTCAATAGTTATGCAATGAAGTTACATCCTACTTATGGTGCATTATTCGGTGTTAGTTATGCTCAATGCTCGCTTATGTGAATTTTCGTTTCTTGGTTTGGTTGCTTCTCAATATTTTTGCTAGCCTCCATTTGTACTAAGTAGAAATACTACTTGTGCATCCAAAATCCTTAAACCAAGTTTTGCCTTATGAATCCACCATACCTACCTATATGCGGTATTTCCATGCCGTTCCAAGCAAATTTGTATGTGCCATCTCTAAATTTTAAAAATAAATTTTCTCTTTTGTGTGCCCGTACCGCTCATGAAACGGTGGGGAGTGTCCAATATTTTTACATGCTAGATGTGTTATTCTCATGATGAGTGTTTATTCACTTGTCATTGCACGAGAGTGCAGCGGTAATAGGGATGCCCATTCCCGAAATGAAAAAGAAAAAAATATTTACTTTATGTTGTCAAATAATAAATTCCTTGAAAAGTGTTGGTATGGAAGGCAACTGTGGATACAGCCCGCCATGGAAAGTGAAAGTTTGGTGGAAAAAGGAATAAACTTTATTTTTTGTTTGGCAACCGCCTATGATATATCTAGCATGGAAAGTATTGTGAGCTACTTTGTCATTTTCGTTGACAGGAAAAGCATGCCACCCAAAATATTTTTCTCTGTCAATTTAAACCTTGAGCTCTGGCACCTCTACAAATCCCTACTTCCCTCTGCGAAGGGCCTATCTATTTACTTTATGCAATTTTTATTTTTGCTTTGAGTCTCCATCTTCTCTTATAAGCACCAACTAGGGGGCACTATGATCGTACTTGAGCATTGGGCATAGCTAATATTTGAGTGTGTTTCATGAATGGATCAATGATTGAGCATGATGGGCTAGGGATAACTTTCTTTAGTGTTGATATTTTGAAAGACATGGTTGCTTGTTGACATGCTTGAGTATTGAACTCATTATGTTAAAACTAGACTATTGCTTTGAATCATTACAAGTCCAAATGTCCATGCTATACAAAAGAAAATAATATGATGAACATGTTAGGCAGCATTCCACATCAAAAATTCTGTTTTTATCATTTACCTACTCGAGGACGAGTAGGAATTAAGCTTGGGGATGCTGATACGTCTCCAACGTATCTATAATTTTTGCTTGTTCCATGCTGTTATATTATCATTCTTGGATGTTTTACAATCATTTTATAACAACTTTATATCATTTTTTGGGACTAACCTATTGACATAGTGCCAAAGTGCCTGTTGTTGTTTTTGCTTGTTTTTTTACTTCACAGAATACCAGTACCAAACGGAGTCCAATCGCGACAAAACTTTTTAGAGATTTTTTCTGGACCAGAAGACACCCAGTTGGCCAAACAAGAGCCAGGAAGGTGGGTTGTGGAGAGCACAACCCACCAGGGCGCGCCAGGGGGGCCCCGGTGCGCCCTGATGGGTTTTGGCCTCCACGGAGCCCCTCTGCACCGTCTCTGATGCCTATAAATTCACAAATATTTGGAAAACCCTAGGGGAGTTGACGAAACACAATTACATCCACCGCAAGTTCCAGAACCGCGAGATCCAATCTAAACACCATCACGGAGGGGTTCATCTTCTTCATAGGTGCCTCTCCGATGATGCGTGAGTAGTCCACCATAGACCTACGGGTCCGTAGGCAGTAGCTAGATGGCTTCTTCTCTCTCTCTTATGATTCTCAATACAATGGTCTCTTGGAGATATATTTGATGTAAACTTTTGCGGTGTGTTTGTTGGGATCCGATGAATTTTGAGTTCATGATCAGTTTCTATCCATGAATATTATTTGAGTCTTCTTTGATCTCTTATATGCATGATTGCTTATAGCATCGTATTTCTTCTTCGAATCTTTGGTTTAGTTAGGCCAACTAGATCGATTTTTCTTGCCATGGGAAGAGGTGCTTTGTGATGGGTTCGATCTTGCGGTATTCTTTCCCAGTGACAGAAGGGGCAGCAAGACACGCATGATCGTTGCTATTAAGGATAACAAGATGGGGTCTATTCCTACATGAATAGATCTTGTCTACATCATGTCATCGTTCTTATTGCATTACTCCATTTTCGCATGAACTTAATACACTAGATGCATGCTGGATAGCGGTCGATGTGTGGAGTAGTAGAGGTAGATGCAGGCAGGAGTCGGTCTACCTATCTTGGACGTGATGCCTATATAATGATCATCGCCTTCGATATCGTCATGACTATTCGATTTTCTATCAATTGCCCAACAGTAATTTGTTCACCCACCGTGCGCTATACTCATGAGAGAAGCCACTAGTGAACCCTACGGCCCCCGGGTCTACTTTTCCATCATATTGCTTTTCGATCTATGTTTTGCAATCTTTGTTTTCAGATCTACAAAACCAAAAACCCAAAAATATATTGCTGCATATTTTATTTGCCCTTTTTATTTTGTGTTCTTGAGAGATCTATCTCTCCTATCTATCACTACCTAATCTATCTTATTACCGTAGAGAGATTGACAACCTCTTTTTCGCGTCGGGTTGCAAGTATTTGTTGTTTGTGTGCAGGTGTTGCTTATTGGGTGGTGGTGATCCTCCTACTAGTTCGATAACCTTGGTTTCATAACCGAGGGAAATACTTACCGTTGTTGTGCTGCATCATCCCTTCCTCTTTGGGGAAATACCGACGCAGTCCAAGCACGTCACTGGGCAAAGCACATCATCTCTGGTCTTCAACGACAACGACGGCGCGAATAACTACATCACCAAAAGTCACCTCTCCGGACTACAACGAGCAATGCAAGATAACTTGTGTGACCGCGTTGAATGACTCGCCACCGACATACGACACTCCGAAGCTCTGAAAAGAAACTACATAGACAACAAGCTGGACGCACACATGGAGCAACTTCGACACATGTTGGCCAACTACAAGTCTTCTTCCCCTTCGTCATCTTCAAGGCGGAGACGCTCAAGTCGTACATCTTCGGAGCGCCCATCCAATGCAAGCACAAGTCGGCCACATCCTCATCTTCGAGACGACCGCCATGACAACCATCACGTTCGTGATCTACATCATCAAGAAGTGTAAGCCACCTCCAAGAAACAAGTGCGCGAAGACACTACCACATGAGTGAGATGAGTGACTCCACCATATGTGACATTGAGTGCATTTCCTATGAGAGGATGAGCGTGACCACCACTAGCCCTACACATGAAAACATGCCAAAATTCCTATGTGAGGTTGAGAGCCATCACGGCCCTTTGAGCGATTCAACCAACCATATGAGTGAGAGCATCCTAGAGGGAGTGAGTGAGGTGGTTGAGAGGGCACGTCAGGCCACTATGATTCCTAACAACTTAACATGTACTCCTATTGTGTCTTCTTTTGTGCAAGGTATCCTACATGACGATGTGCCTACCCTCGACGAGTCCATCCCTCCAATGGGAATGACGATGGCCATGGTGGACGATGATGCCCCACCCATATGGTTCCATCATGATGTTAACCACGAGTTGGCCCTTCCCACGAGTTGGCCCTTCCCACCCATATGGTAACATAGGTGAATGTTCTTCGCTTGTCCCACTAGTGAACTATCTTGACATTGATTGCTTGCATCATGTTGATCACCTTATGGACACACCACATGCTATGTCTTCGTCATGCTTAGATGTGCCACCAGTTTTTGATGAATATGATGATGAGCATGTCAAATTACCTAGTTGTGAGGCTATACTCCATAGTATAACTTGTGAAAATACTATTGGTCACATCATGTTTGATAATCCGCTAAACTTGTCATATGCTATGAGTGAGATTTCCCATATTGCATCATTGCAATCTCACCGTAGTGCCTATGCATATCCTATAAAGTAAATCCCATTTGCACATATGGCATACACGACAAACCCATGGTTATTGGCATTTGCTTTTCTTGTGATGATATTGCCATGCTTCCTTTGCATTATTTGCGCAATTATTCACATATGCCATGACATGATCACCATGATTTGGAAATGCATTGTTTTGGATTTGTCCATATTCTCCAGATTATGCTTCCACTGTTGCACACGAGGAGACCCCCATAGTTTCCTCATACATGTTAGGAGATTTTGTTCCATCCCATCCATTGCATGATCCCAATAATTGTGTGCACCATCCGCATATCATGAATAACAATGCTCCCGATATTTCAAGTGATGCACTACATATTTCTAGTCTCCATTATGCTATACATCACAACAAACTTTTCATGATGGATGACATGTTCCTATATCATGCTTCTCACTTATTTGAGCATTGGATATTTTGTGCTAATGAACACATGCACATGCACATCCTAATGGATGATGTATACATATAACACGCACACACCATTTTTCCTTTGTCTTTGTTGCGTGTAGGTACTCATGAATACTCGTCAACCTCACAATCCATGAGTTGACGAAACGAGCTCTTTAGAGCAACGATGGTTTGGGATTCACTGGAGTGTGTCTCCAACCATTCCCCTCGCGCAAGGACTACGCGCACCTCTTTTACTTGGTTCTCACACGACTATGGGCTATTTACCACTTGTCATCTTATGCTCATTTTCTTGTGTTCACTTTGCATGTTGTGCCTCTTTCTATGATTGTGCGATGCAATTGTGACCCATGCTTGCATTTACTCATGATTCACCATTCTACTCGTTCTATGTGTATTTGCATGCTTGGTGGAGATCCTCGTTATTATTGCCATGTTTACCTTGTGCACTATGCTATTGTTCCTTCTTGTGTTGGGAGAGTCATGATGTTCCATTGCTATTCACATAGGACTTCTTGCCAATACAATGACGATATTTTGCTCATATCTCGTTTTCACGATTGTGATATGTCATGTCCATTATGTATCACCACTATTTGCAGACATGACATGATCGCCATGATTACATCTAGTATGTTGCATCTTCGCACTACTAGCTTCCATGCCTTGATTACTATGATCACTTGCCTTGTTGCATCACCCATGTTACATACTTGATCTTTTCCTTGGGTTGATGACATACATGGCCATGCCTCTCACATGATTCGTGCTGATCATTGTCTCTTGTCTCTTTACTTGCATCTTGTAGTGAGTGCACCCATGCTATGATTATTGATATTGAGATTGCACTACCATTCTCATTTATACTTGGAGACTTGGACATATCACTTGTGAAGCATGCTTGTTCGAATGTGCTTAATGTCTTTGGTTGTGCTCGCATCATATGCTTAAATACCATGTCGCATTCTCTTGTCCCTTCTTATGATAAGCATGATGATGACACTTGTTGGGTCTCTCACCACATGAATGATAGGTTTTGCATTCCCGCTAACCTCATTTGTTTTTCCGGGTGTTTGTCATGTTCTTTTGTTATGAAGGCTTTCCAAGGTGATGTCGTCATGAGACATATTGGCCATGCGAAGGCACACATGATGAGCGACAACAACACCTTCGAAAACCTTCCTACGGTGAGCTCGCTCCTTTTGGGTCAGTTTCACATGCACTCATTGAATGGACCACATTATCGTTCCCTCCTTATTGCTTACATGCTACATCTCATGGATGGAGAAGCAACATCTCATGTTGAGCCATTTAGACTTGGGTACATCCCAATGCATTTGGAAACTTGCACCTACACTTTCACACTTGTTATCCAACATGCTAAATGGAAACATTCTTTCCACAACACATTTGCTTATTATGAATGGCTTCATGCATCTTGTCTTTCCATCTCATACTTGATATATGAGAGTGTGCACTTTCTTAGCAAATTTGTTGTGATTTGCCTTGATGGACTATTTATACATGATGCTCATTTTGTCCAACATCAATTGCATGATAACACTATCATTTTTGAGCCATATTTGCCATGTTCATGCTATTGATAACGTCCGGCCCCTACGTGGACTGATGCAGGCCAAAGGCCCATGTATCCCTCCTCTCTTACCCCCATCTCGCCCTAGACTATAAATAGACATCGTCCACCTCTTTCTAGGGTTAGCAATGGTTTAGCTCATACATTAGTTGAGCATTGCTCCTTCCACTTACCTCCTCCATGGAGATGGCTCTATGTGAGAAGATCCAACTGGATGTCAAGGCCCCTATCATAGGGAAGATCCTCCAGGATTTCAAGGTCCCATCTCCCCATGGGATTTGGGATGAACTTTATCATGTATCCTCTTTCCCTTTGTTGTTCATGTACCTTTGTGGATCTTGTGTGGATGTGAGTCTAGTCGATGTGTGATTGGACTTGTTCTTGAGTGTTTCCTTTTGTGATTTCTCTGTGTTCTTCGTGGAATCCCCCTCCAATTCGTGGAAGATCGACATCTTGGACTTGGCCCTGTATCAGACCCCCTGTCGACCACTCGAGCTCCCGGGCGCGGTCGACGCGACCGCCTTGGTAAGCTGGAGGGGGCCGTGGTGTGCGCGAGAGAAATGTGAAGGGGGGAGAGAAAAGGCAAAGGCAAATTTGACAAGTTAAAAGCAAGACAAGGACAACACTTACCCAACCATTGTGGGGACCGCCCGCCGACGGCTTGTCGTCAGGGCGACGATATGCGCTTTCTTGGCAGCTCCTCATTTGCCTCTCGGTTGCGTCCCCTCTAGGCGCTTCTCTATCGGGCGTGACTCGATCGGTCGCTTCCCATACGGCCGCCTCGCTGACCGGTGCGGCGTCCACTGCCTTCCAGAGCCGCCCCCCGTGACGGGGGTGTCATCGGCTGCCGTGGCCTACTCCTCTGCACCAAGCATGTCATTGAAGTCATCGTCGTCCGTCCAATCATGCAAAGGACATGGAGAAAGGGACTCACCAACCATGCCCCGATCCGCTGGCTTGGGCATCCTCCGCCTGCTCCTCCTCCTTGTCGTTCTCCTCCTCCTCCCCATCCAAGGCCAGTCGGTTGTCTGCCAGGATTTGCGGGTTCGGCCCATCATGCGTCTGTTGGCTCGGGAACAGCTATAGCCGGAGCCGGAGCACATCATGACATGACCCAAGAAATACAAATGTAGGGAGCTGGCCAAAGGTTTACCTTGGGAGCCAGGTTGGCACGGCTTTAGGGCTCCTTCCCCCAAGTACATGTGTCCTCCGGGAGCTTGGCGGTGGTGATGTTGTTGACGCGTTGGGCGGTCTGAGCCGGCGTTAGCTCCTTCATCGCCAGCCAAGATGGGTCGAGCCGGCTGCTCATATCGCATATCGTGTGCTGCTGGCGCTGCAGCGGCTGCACCCGACAACCGATGAAGGTTGCCATGAGGTCGAAGGCCTTGAGGACCTCTCGTCTGGTCATCTCCTCCAGCCGGACGCCTGTCTTGTTGATCTTCGTCGATGTTTTCTTCGGGTCGACTCCCCAATTCAACCGCACAGTCGACGGGTGGTTAATGAAGGGCGGGAGGTTGATGAAGTCCCAGGCTGCGTTGATGTTCTTCACGTGGAAGAAAGATCGCTACCACTTCTTGGCTGACTCATGTAGATTAAGCTTGGGGAAGTCGTGTCCGAGTCGGATATACACGAGCACCGCCCCGCAGGCAGTCATGGCCTTGGTCCCTGCCGCCTTGTCCTCCACCGTTTGTTACTTGAGGAAGAACAGTCGGCTCCAAAGTGCTGGAGCCGGGACAAGGCTGAGGAATCCCTCACAGAGAGCCACAAAGGCCTACAACTTTAGGATTTAGTTGGGGCATGGTGGTGCGGTTGCAGGCCAAAGAAGGTGAGGAATCGGCAGCAGAATGTGTTCACGGGGAGGCCAAACCCAAGAGTGAAGTGCTCGGCGAAGACGACGACCTTGCGGTCCCGGGACACTGGCACTGGCTCATCCTCCGGGATGCTCGCCTCCACTTGTGTCACCGGTGGGAGCTTCTGACAATGGCGGAGGTGCCCGATGTACTCCCAGCCCACGTCGGAGCCCTCCCACAAGCCTTTAGGTCCCGCCATCTTCGGGCGCGGCATGGGCTCGGGAGCGGCGACGATGCGGAGGGCACTGAGTAGATGGCCCAGCGGGTCACCGGCGCGAGCACGGCGGTGGCCGGTGTCGTGGGCGGCGGCGAGGCTCTGCGGGCAAGCCCATGCGCGAAGAAGCAGAGGAAGAAGGAGAGCAGAGGGGCAAGGGCGAAGTGAGGGTGGCGCATCGGCCGCTCCCCCTCCCGTCCATTTAAACCCCTGTGGGGTCGTGGGGAGTGGGATCATATGCGCCCACGATGCCCACTCCCCCTGCAATTATTGGGCACATTAATGCCCTGAGAACCCAAGCGTCGGGCCCCTATCACAGCGGATCCCGCGTGTGGCCCTAGGCTGCGGCCCAGCAGGGCCGGTCCACATGGACGCATTGTCGCGCGTGTGGCATGGCAGGGTGCGGACCGCCGACGGTCCGCACGTGGCGCGCCCACGGTGGGCTCGTCTTTTCCTGCCGGAGGCGCTAGCCGGTCGCGTCGTTCACCTTCTTCTCCAACCGGAGGCAGGGCGGAGCCGACCGGTCCTTCGCTCGGCCACACTTCATCATCTCCTGAGAAGGGGTAAGCTGTCGAGGGCTGCCGTCTCGGACCACCGGGCCTCGACAGCTTTGGGGACTACTGTTGGGGTGATGACCCCCAGGTAGGCTCAAGGACGTAGGTCAGCTTTTCAAAACATCGAGGCGGCCAGCGCCCCTCCTTCCGGCTGGCCCCCTAGTGTGGGATCACTAGAAGAGGCGTCTAGAGGGGGGATGAATAGAGTACTTGACAAAATTAAAACCTAACCTTTTCCCAAGTTAATTGGTTGTCAAGTTTTAGCAATTATAGCAAGTCCAATGCACCCTACACATGCTAGTCAACAAGTATGGCAGCAGAAAGTAAAGACAAGCATATGTAAGAGAGTAGAGATAGGAAGATCAAACGCAATAGATGACATGAAGATATTTCCCGTGGTTCCGATAGGTGGTGCTATCGTACGTCCACGCTGATGGATACTTCAACCCACGGAGGGTAGCGGTCGCAAGAGTCCACGGAGGGCTCCACCCGTTAGGGTCCACGAAGTAGCAACCTCGTTTATTCCATCACGGCTTCCGTCCATGAAGGACTAGCCTCACTATGGGTAGATCTTCACGAAGTAGGCGATCTCCTTGCCCGTACAAACTTCTTGGTTCAACTCCACAATCACGAAGAAGGAGGCTCCCAAGCGACACCTAACCAATCTAGGAGGCACCACCCTCCAAAAGGTAATAGATGTGCTAGTATGATGAACTCCTTGCTCTTGTGCTTCAAAAGATAGTCTCCTCAACACTCAATCACTCTCTCACAGATTTGGCATGGGTATAAGAGATTGATTGGATGGAAAGCAACTTGGGGAGGCTAGAAATCAAGATTCATATGGTTGGACTGGAATATCTTGATCTCAACACATGAGTAGGTGGCTCTCTCTCAGAAAATTGGATATGGCAAGTGGGTGTATGTTTTGAGTGCTTCTCTTACGAGTGATAGGTGGTGGAGGGGTATATATAGGCATCTCCAAAAATCCAACCGTTACAACATTATTGCCCAACTCGGTGAAACCGAAGTGAAAACTCGGTTGCACCGACTAGTGCAAAATGTGGCAACTTTAGGCTTTTCGGTGGTACCGATATACACAACTCGGTCCTACCGATTTTGGTCTAACCAGGGCAGTTCCTCATCTCGGTGACACCGATTCACCAAACTCGGAAATTCCGAATTTAGGAATTAGCTAACCAGAGAGTTGGTCACTGATTCTCGGTCGTACCAAAACCGGTATTGGTTGTACCGAGTTGCTAGGGTTTTGGATAGGTTCTGTCTCAAGGGAAAATTTGTATGGCCGAGTGGGAAAACTTGGTGGCATCGATTTGAACTTTAGGTTTTGGACAGAGTATTTTGTGGGAGAATGGATGAGTATTTTTGGTGGCTAATCTCTAAGCACTTGAGCAACCAGATCATCGTAATTCTTCATCCCCTTTAATAGTATTGGCTTTCCTATGGACTCAATTGTGATTTCTCACAAAATGTAAAATGCAGAGTCTTGAAGCTTAAAGCTTGCCCAATCCTATTCCTTCCTCTTCTTCTTTCCTTGGGAATTCTCCTCACAATCCTTTGCCAACTCTCTTTGTGGACTTCATCTAAAATAAGCTAGGTAAAACTATTAGTCCAAGAGATAATGTATGTTGCCATGAATTATCAAAACCACCAAGGGAGCATATGTGCTTTCAATCTCCCCCTTTTTGGTAATTGATGACAACATACAATCAAAGCTTCAAATTAAGATATGCAAGGATATAATGAAGACTTTGAGAGACACATGACTAAGATAAACTCCCCTAAATGTGTGCAATCCTTTTAAGGGATAGTTGCTTTGGAATGCATGGACACACACATAGTAGAAGGGATATGAAGAGTCATGTGAGCCTTGGCAATATGCATCAAACAGATATGAATGAGATGTTCCCATGTTCAAGACTTCACTCTTGAAAACAATATGTGCAATAAGCAAGAGATCATCTTGACCAAGGATATGATGCATATACTTACCTTGAAGTTCCTGAGCATTCTAGTAGTAGAAACACACTTGAGAAAATAATGTTAGGAAAAACACAAGAGTATTCTACTTATCCAAATGCAAAATGATTCAACGTACCAAGATATGGAAGGCATAGGAAGAATAGAGTTTCTTAAGATTGATATGTCTCCAAGGCACATTTAGAAATTTCTCCCGTAAGTATGGATTTGTAAATCTTCCTCTCCCCCTGAATCTTAGCATGTAGATATTGGGAGTAGGTAGGGTGAGACAAGTCTAACATAAATTTCGTCTGTTCTCTCCCCCTTTGGATAAGCATAAGCTTGGATAATCTCCCCCTATATATATTCTCCCCCTTTTAAGATTTCTCCCCCTTTGTGAGCAAGTATAAGCTTTGATATTTCTCCGTCTTTGGCATTAATTTCCAAAAAGGGTGACACAAAGGGTCAGAGGAAAGGGGTCATTGAGAGGGAAGGGATCCTTGAGAATAAGGGTCATAGAAAGTAGGGATCCTTGAGAGTAAGGGTCATTGAGAGCAATTGAGACTAAGGGATCCTTGAGTACTTTTTCTCCCCCTTTTATTATCTGAAAATCTTTTTAAGATTTCTCCCCCTTTGACATAGTGATCCTTGAAGAAATTGAGATTTTGCTAATTTTGACAAAGAACACAGAAGATAGCAAAATCGGTGGCTCTGAGGCAAATGAGTCGGTGGAACCGATATGTGGTTGTGCAGCCTATCTGTATGATCGGTGACACTGAGTTATCTGGATCGGAGGGTCCGAAATGCAAAACAAAAACTTGGCAAAGATTGTCAAAAGAAATTTTTTAGAAAGTCTTAATAGAATAAAATGATTTGTAGTGAATTTTCAAAGTGATTTGAGAAAGATTTGCAGGGAATATTCAACTAGATGGAAATTGAGTGGTTCCAAGAAAGCATGCAACTATAAGATGAACCAAATAAGATACTTCATCTAGATGAAGGGCGGTGACTAGGTCACCTATATTAGAGTATATTGACTTAAGGAGCCAAGAAAGAATACTTGATCATAGGTCATACTCTACGTTAAGCTCAAAATGGGGTTACCATTTTTCGATTAAGCATTTTAATGTTTTCATATCACTTGAGTTTCTTTAGCTCATGACTTGGAGTAAAGCTTCTTCAAGGATATGATCACATACCTTTGAGTGATGTTGATGACGTAACATGTAGGAGAAATTGTTGTGGATGCTCATTGTTGATGAAGATCATCTTGAGTTGAGAGCTATCCTTGATCGTTTTGGTTCTCTTTTCACCTACATGGGTTAGTCATGCAAGGAAGAACAAGATATATCCATATGAAAAGAATTAAATTTGTTTATCAAGTGGTTGTCAAGGATATGGTTTGAATTGTCTTCTTCCTTCCATCATCAAAGAAGAGTTGTGGACACTTGGCCATGACAAGATTGCTTGTGATGTGAGTTGATGGCAATCTTGTGGAATGTAGTTCTTCCAAGTACCTACAAAAGGTTAGATGCAATACAAGGGAGCATAGATTTCCAAGATATAAGATATTATGTCAAAGGTATCAAGGAATAGTCATGTAAGCTGATGCCCTTGCATGCATCCGAGTGAGTCTAGCTCAAGTTTGAAGCATCAATGATGTTCAACTCACTCCTCAAGTGACAAAACACTTTCTCATCAAGTGGCTTAGTAAAGATATCGGCCAATTGCTTGTTGGTGCGAACATGTTTGAGATTAATGCCCCCTTTGGTAACATGATCACGAATGAAATGGTGACGAACTTGAATATGTTTAGTTTCGAGAATGTTGCACGGGATTATGAGCAATCTTAATGGCACTCTCATTGTCACACAACAATGGAACATGTTTCACATGGATTCCATAATCCTTAAGAGTTTGAGTCATCCATAGCAATTGCGCACAACATGATCCGGCGGCAATGTATTCTGCTTCGGCAGTGGATAGAGATACTGAGTTTTGTTTCTTGGATGACCAAGACACAAGAGATCTACCAAGAAATTGACATGTACCCGAGGTGGATTTTCTATCAATGTTATCTCCGGCATAGTCCGAGTCGGAATAGCCAACAAGGTTAAAGGAAGATCCCTTGGGATACCATATACCAAAGTTTGGTGTATGTATCAAGTATCTCACAATTCTTTTCACGGCCTTAGGATGACACTCTTTTGGAGCGGCTTGATATCTAGCACACATGCACACACTAAGCATAATATCGGGACGGGAGGCACATAGATATAGCAATGAACTGATCATTGATCGATAAACCTTTTGATCAACCGGTTTGTCCTCCTTGGTGAGGTCAACATGTCCACTAGTAGGCATAGGAGTTTTCATACCTTTACTTGCATGTTGAACTTCTTAATCAAGCCCTTGGTATACTTGGATTGAGAGATGAAAGTTCCTTCTCTTGTTTGCTTGATTTGCAAACCAAGGAAAAATTTCAGCTCACACATCATGGACATCTCATACTTCTTGGACATCAACCTTTAAAATTTCTCACTAAATTATGGGTTAGTACATCCAAAGATAATATCATCCACATAAATTTGGCACACAAACAATTCACCATTAACTCTCTTAGTGAATAAGGTTGTGTCAATTTTACCAATTTCAGAACCTTTTTCGATAAGAAACTTCGTTAAGCATTTGTACCAAGCTCGTGGAGCTTGCTTAATACCATAGAGAGCTTTACGAAGCTTGTAAACATGGTTATGTTTCTTAGGGCTTACAAAACCAGGGGGTTGTTTAACATAGACCTCTTCCTCAATCTCACCATTTAAAAAAGCACTTTTTTAATATCCATTTGATAAAGAGTGATATCATGGTGATTAGCATAAGCAAGAAGAAGTCTAGCAACGGGGGCATAGGTCTCACCGTAGTCCATACCTTCGACTTGGGTGTAGCCTTGAGCCACGAGACGCACCTTGTTGCGTACGACTTGAACGTCTTCGTCTTGTTTGTTCTGAAACACTCACTTGGTTCCTATGATGTTTTGATCGTCCTTGGGCTTCTCCACTAGTGTCCCCACTTCGTTCCTCTCGAAGTTGTGTAGCTCCTCGTGCATAGCATTCACCCAATCCGGGTCCTAAAGAGCTTCTTCCACCTTCAAAGGCTCAATACTAGAGATGAATGCTCACAAAAGTTAGCCAATCGAGTTTTAGAGCGAGTTATTCTCTCGGTTTGTATGTCACCGAAGATTTGCTCTAAGGGATGATTTTTGTTCACTCTTGCTCGAACTCGAGGTAGCTTTTGCTTGTTGGACGGAGGAGCTTCCTCATCATCATCTTCTTCTTCATTGTTGTTGAAGGTGTCATTGCCTTGAACTGGTGTTGAAGATGGTTGTGGTGGATCATCATGATGTACTTCTTCCTCCTCTTCATCTTGTCATGTACCGCTTGTGGATGCCTCCATGTCGTGTTAAGGTTCTCCTTAACGCGAAGTTGGAGCTTCCACTTGTGTTGATGAAGTACTTTCCTTCACCTCCATGAGACGAATCTTGCCGATGGACAAGTCTTGGATGGCTTCCGAAGGTTCCTTATCTCCTACATCATTTGGCAATTGTTCGACTTGCGAACCATTAGATTCATCAAACTTCACATCTACTGTCTCTTCAACTTTTCGAGTGAAGTTGTTGTAGACACGATAAGTGTGAGAGTTTGATCCGTAACCGAGTAGGAAACCTTCATGAGATTTAGGAGCAAATTTAGAACGACGATGATTATCAAGAATGTAACACTTGGAGCCGAATACCCGAAACTATCCAACTTGGGATTGTTATCGGTGAGTAGCCTGTATGCCGTTTTACCGATAAGCTTGTGTACATAGAGTCGGTTCGTAGCATGACAAGCTTTTTCCACGGCTTCCGCTCAAAAGTGTCTTGACGTCTTGTATTCGTTGAGCATCGTTCTAGCCATCTCTATGAGAGTCCGGTTCTTCCTCTCAACAACTCCATTTTGTTGAGGCGTGTACGTAGCCGAGAACTCATGTGAAATTCCTTCTTCATCAAGAAACAAATCCACATTCATGTTCTTGAACTCCGATCCGTTGTCGCTTCGAACTTTCTTGATCTTCACTTCAAATTGATTTTGAGCCTTGCAGGCAAAGTTCTTGAAGTTCTTTTGCACCTGCGACCTATCATCTAGAAAGAATAACCACGTAAATCTGGAAAAATCATCAACTATAACTAGACCAAAGGAATTTCCACCGAGGCTCTTGTAAGCATTGGGACCAAAACTGATACGGGGCACACCCGTGTGTGTTGATCTTTCACGAATTGGAGGGGATTCCACGAAGAACACGAGGGGAAAATGAGGAGAAATAACAAGAGGAACACTCAAGAACAAGTCCAATCACACATCCACTATGCTCACATACACACAAGATCCACAAGGGTACACGAACAACAAAGGGAAAGAGGATACATGGTAGAGTTCATCCCAAATCCCATAGGGAGATGAGGCCTTGGAATCCCGAAGGATCTTCCCGTGCAAGGGGCCTTGACATCCACTAGGGGTCTTCTCTCATAGAGACATCTACTCCATGGGAGAGGTAGTGGAAGGAGCAAAGGCTCATCTATCTATGAGCTAAACCATTGCTAACCCTAGAAATGAGGAGGGGGTGGAGTATATATAGTGCTAGCCACGAAGGGGTAAGTGAGAGGGGGGATACATGGGCCTCGGTCCCGTCACGCACACAGGCATGGCCGGATGATCCGGACCAGGGTCCGGATGATCCGGGCATCTTCCGGATGATCCGGACGGTGGTCCGGATGATCCAGCTTCAGGTCCTCCTTGGCCGGTTCTGTTTCGCATTGTCCGGATGATCCGGGCCGGGGGGCGGATGATCCGGGCTTCTTCCGGATGATCCGGGCGCCGGTCCGGATGATCTGGCTTCGTGCAGAAGCTACGGGTATTTTTGGTGGCCATAGCTGGATGATCCGGATGGATGTCCGGATGATCCGGGCGTCGTCCGGATCGTCGGGGAGGTCGTCCGGACGTCCGGGCTTCTGCTTCCCTGCGCTTCCTTCTTCTCTTCCATGCTTCCCTCGCGGATGGTGTAGTCATACGTAGGCGCTCGCACTCCTCCTCGTCATCCGTGAAGCTCCGGCAATACCTATGCATGCACACGAGGGGAGTGTCAAGTAGTATACCATCCTCGAAGGGATCAAGTGAACATGTGTAAAAGAGATTATTAACCTTTATGTAAGTGAAGTAGATGTCGCACGTGTCACTTGCCAAAGAGACTCTTGCCATGGTGATGTCCGTAGGATGCTTCGCATCATCCCCTTCCCCTTGGGAAAGATCCGTCCTCGGATCAAGATCCAAATCACCATGGGAAAGAGATGGCGTCGCCATGTAAAAGTGGACGATCACCAAGCACTCATCATCATCAAACTCGAAAGGGGCACTCTCCAATGTCTCACCGCCTAGGAATTCCTTCAAAATAAGCAAATACGACAAACACTTGGAAAAACAAATGTGGTTAGCGTTAGTGCAAAACCAAGCATTCAAGTGGTGAATCACCGCACAAGTGTTGTCATCATGCATAACATATGGTGTGACAAGGGATTGTGTCATGGCATGTAAGCATACAAATTGAGCACAAGTAATGCAATCATGCAAACAAGTACACAAAGGTGAGGTAGGGATGCAAATATGTGTGACAAAATAACAAGCATCTACCTCATGGTCATCGAAATCATGCACAAGGCAATCAATGAAAGGTCTATGGTAGGCATATGAATCATTCACAACACCAAGTAAAATGAAGTGTCTAGACACATGGTGCAAGTGCAAGACAATCCAAGCATAATATGCACATGGTGTGGTGAAGATAGTGCGGCACTCAACACAATAGAAAGAGCAATTGTTCATCATGTGTGAGGCAATCAAGTCAAGCATGTAGCAAGCAATGTGGCATGGCAAATATGAAGAATGGACATTGTTACAACCAAGCATATGATAAGAGCAAACAATCCACAAGTTGGATGCAACACACAAAGCATATACGTCATGAGGCATGGAATGATGGCAATCATGAGTGAAAGCAATATCTCTAACATGTGTGCAAGTAAGTGGTCCCAAATGACCAATATGTGTCATGATACAAGCAACACAAGTAGGATGATCCACAATATCCATGCTCAAGAAGGATGTCACCTTGAAAACTTGTCCTTGTGCGTCCTTCACAATGTCGATGCGCAAGAAAGTGTGATGTAGAATCGCGTCGGTGGAGCGTGTCTCGCTCTCAAGAGCTCAAATTGTCAACTCACGTGAAGTGGAAGTTGACATGTGGTCGAAGTATCCTACACACACAACAAAGGAAACAATGTATGTGCATGGTAGACAAACACATCATCCATCATGATGGTTCTCTTCTCTTGCACATAACAATTAGAAGCAAAACTGCATGAATAATATGATGCAACAATGTCTATATTCATGGCACTAGGCATATGGTGCAAAGAAGGAAAGAAAGCATGCTTCACATGAAAGATGTCAAAAGCTCCACTAATATGAGAGAAAGCTATGGGGGCAATCTCATTAGCAAGATCAAAAGCATTGTTGCACTCAATACATGGCAAAGCATCGAGCATGAGAGAGGCAACACATGGAGATGTATGACAACAAGCAATATCAATCTTGTGCAAAATATGGCAATGGTTGTCATCAACCGCATGAAAAGAGCACATCGGTGATGCAACACAAGCAAGCATAGTGATCATGTCGTGCAAACTAGTAGTGCGAAGATGCAACATACTAGTGGAAATCATGGCAATCATGTCATGTGAGCAAATTGTGGACATCAATAATGCACATGACATATCGCGAGCACGAAGTAAGAGCAAAGTATCATCATAGACATGGGTCAACAAGCAAACATGGCAATAGCAAGTAAATCCTCCACCAAGCTTGTAAACACACATACGAATATGAGAATCAAGTGACATGTGAGATGCAAGGCATGGGTCACAAATGCATGGCAAAGGCATAGAAATGAACATATCATGCAAAGTGAACATGGCAATATGGGCATAATAAGTGTAATGGGAAATAAGCCATAGCCATGTGAGAGCCATGTAGAAGAAATGCGCGAAGTCCTTGCGCGAGGGGAATGGTTGGAGACACATCCCGGTGAATCCCAAAGCATCGGTGCTCTCAAGAGCTCGTTTCGTCAACTCATGGGATTGTGAGGTTGACGAGTAATCATGAGTACCTACACACAACAAAGGCAAAGGGAAAATTGTGTGCGCGTGGTATATGTATACATCATCCGTTAGGATGTGCATGTGCTTGTGTTCATTAGCACAAAATATCCAATGCTCAAATAAATGAGATGCATGATATAAGAACACGTCATCCATCATGAAAGGTTTGTTTTTATGTATAGCATAATGGAGACTAGAAATATGTAGTGCATCATGTGAATTATTGGGAGCATTGATATTCATGATATGCGGATGGTGTACACAATAATTGGGCTCATGCAATGGATGGGATGGAACAAAATCTCCTAACATGTATGAGGAAACTATTGAGGTCTCCTCATGTGCAATAGCGGAAGCATAATGCGGAGAGTATGGACAACATCCCAAACAATGCATTTCCAAATCATGGAGATCATGGCATGGCAATAGTGAAGAATTACGCAAATGATGCAAAGGAAGCATGTCAATATCATCACAAGAAAAGCAAATGCCAATAACCATGGGTTTGTCATCTATGCCATATGAGCAAGTGGGATTAATTTTTATGGTATATGCATAGTCGCTACGGTGAGATTGCAAAGATGCAATATGGGAAATTTCACGCATAGGATATGAAAAGTTTAGCGGGTTGTCGAAGATGATGTGACCAATAGAGTTTTCACATGATATCCTATGGAGTATAGCATCACAACTAGGCAAGTCAACATGCTCATCATCATATTCATCAAAAATTGGTGGCACATCTAAGCATGAAGAAGACATAGCATGTGGTGTGTCCATAACGTGATCAACATCATGCAAGCAATCAATGGCAAGATAGTCCACTAGTGGGACAAGCAAAGATCCTTCACCTATGTTACCTTTGGAGCTCCGCTCATGTGATGTAGGTGAGGCGGGAAGTACCAACTCGTGGTCGACATCATGATGGAACCATGTGGGGGTGCATCATATTCCACCATGGCCATCGTCATTCCCATTGGAGGGATGGAATCGTCGAGGGTAGGCACGTCGTCATGTAGGGGACCTAGCACCAAAGAGGAAGGCACAATAGGATTAGAGGTTAAGTTGTTAGAAATCATAGTGGCCTCACGTGCCCTCTCAACTACCTCACTCACTAAGTGTTGTGGCTCACCCACTCCCTCTAGGTAGTTGCACTCATACTCACATATGGTGGAGTCACTCATCTCACTCAAGTGGTGGGGGTTGTGGCTCTCCTCACATGGAAATTGGGGCATCTCGTCATATGTGTCGGAGAGATGTAGGTGCAAACGTCTCCATGCTCAACTCCTTTCGCCTCCTTGGTTGAAGGGATGGTCCCATGCTCAACCGTCTCGTCGTCGTCGTCGTGGATGAAGGCCGAAAGATGGCACATAATCACTCGCCTCCATGACCGAAGGGAGATTCCCATGCTCGGCCATCTTCCTTGGGATGCTTCCGAATATGGAAGGGTCATCCATGCGTCTAGTCGGTCGCCTTGGTGTTGGCGTCGAAGCTTGTCCTTGGTGACGTTCTTGGTCTTCGTGCACTTGTTTCTTGGAGGTGGCTTACCCTTCGCGATGATGTAGATCACGAGCATGACGGTTGTTGTGGCGGTCGTCTCGAAGATGAGGACGTGGCCGACTTGTGCTTGCATCGGATGGGCGCTCCGAAGATGTGCGACTTGAGCATCTCCGCCTTGGAGATGACGAAGGCGAAGAAGACTTGTTGTTGGCCAACACATGTCAAAGTTGCTCCATGTGTGCGTCCAACGTGTTGTTGATGTAGTCTCTTTTTCGAGCTTCGGAGTGTCGTATGTCGATGGCGAGTCGCTCGAGTTTTTGGTTGATGTGGTTGTTCATGTTGATGTAGTCGTCGAAGACCGAAGATGCCGTGTTTTGCCTAGCCATCGCAAGACTCGAGCAAAGGTGAGTGGGAAATGAGATAAACAATACCAAAATATCATTTCCCAAAGTTGAGGATGTATCCCGTTTCACTCAATGTGAAATGAAAGAATAGTGGAATTGGTACCGGACTTGTTCACTCACACCTACAATGTAAAGCTTATCGATTGGCTCGGTTAGGACAAGTGGCACAAAATTCAAGCAATTGTTAATCCAAGATATCAAAAATGTTGAGGAAGATTGATAAGGGGTGTCCCGATCTTCTCGTTGAGCTCGATGTAGGTGGATGATAACTTGTGGGACGCTGACGAATCTCTGGCTGTTCCCCCGTTGCCAATGCAACAGTTCTCAACCCTATTCGATATTCGCAACTTCACACACTTGCGCACGTAGCCGCCGACCACGAAGCGGTTTGCAATCTACCAATTCCCAATGGAACAGCAGAAGACACTTGAATCTTGCAGTAGGATAAACACCAGATCGCAACAAAGTGGTGAAGGTAGAATACTCCTGATCGAATCAAAGAGGAATATTGATTACAGAGGAATGCTTAAAGCAATTCAATCTGAAAAGAGGTTTAATCAAAACGTGGTCTGCCTCTAACTAACCCTAAGGAAGGGTATTTATATCCTAAGATAGTTGGAAGGGGTACACGGGCCGTCAGCCCGAAAGCCTGCGCGCAGGCAGCACGGTAGTACCGCTTATAGCATGCGGTACTACCGCTCCAAGCAGTACTACCGCTTAAGTACCGCTCTAGTACCGGTTAGGTCGCTTGGATGCCAGAACTATTTTGCTAAGCGGTACTGAGTACGGTAGCACGGGGCGGTACTACCGCTTTAAGCGGTACTACCGCTGGTGTGGGGCGGTACTACCGCCCTGGAAACTGCAGGGTCCTCCTCCCTGCCCAGCTGCACTGCCTCCTTGCTCTCCTCCTTGCTCCCTTGTGCTATGCCTTCCTCTCCAATGTACCTAATGACACATACACACAAGGATTTAGGCAGTATAAAGCTCTCATTAAAATAAATAGCATTATCAACTAAGAGAGAATTCACCTTATGATATTTGTCAACGAGGCGCAATATTTCTTCCCAGTTTAAGCAAGCAGAATCATCATATTTCGTGAATATATCCTCATCAAAGATTCAAAAAATTGCAATGCAAAGCAAATAGATCAATAGGTATGGTGGCACTAGAAACACACACACACGGATAGATAAATGGGATCCGCGCAACCAAGGAATGAGCACAAAATGTGAGAGACCCGAGAAAAGCTCGTGTTGCACGGATACTAGAAGAGACAATAGCTCGATTGCTCAAATGGGCTAGATACGCGCTTGTGCACCAACCTAAAAGAGTAAACGTGGCGTCATTAATCCCAAGTATACTATGTATGTATGATCCAAGTGTAAATACTATGCAAAATGGCTCAATGCTATTGCTATTGCTTATAAGCTCTTTTGTATCTCCTCTTTTTGCTTAAAAGCTTTTTCTTCTTTTGCTCTTTTTTTCACTATGCTTGATGCTCGAACCAAGATATGAGACAAGTATGATGTATATGCACGGGAGACACTTATGGCACAATGTAGATAACAAGATGTTTGCACGCTAAAACTAGCTATGCGACATAAGAGTAACAGTACGGTGCACAAGTAACGTGGCCCGGCAATTCTCAACTCGCTAGTCTCAATGGGTAAGGTACGCAATAGGCTCAAAGCGATCAATGCAATGGCAAGGAAATGAACAATGACATCGTCGAGATTACCGTCCTTGCTTACGGTTGGGGTGCCAAAAGGCAAAGTGACCGATGTCGATGTCGAGGCCGTGGCGATGATGAGTGGCGGTGTTGCCAATGTAGAACCATCCCTAATTAGCCGAAACACCTTAGGAAACGGAAACCGCAACTCAAAATCTCAAACAAAATTGGGTTAGGGTGGCGGAAGTTTATGACGGGAACGCTATGCGGAAGTTATGGTGGTGGCCTAGGCAAAGATGCCAAATATGCAAAAATATGATGGTGTCAAATGATGGTGAAACTAATTTTGTGGGATGGTGGATGTCAATAGCTACAAAACGAGCTAAAAACATCCAAATCGGAGTTCGGGTGAATTAGTTATGGGCAAAACAAGAATCAGCCGTGCCAGTTTTGGGGTTACCCGGACATCCGGGAGGGGGTCCGGATGATCCGGGTTCAGCTTCCGGATTTTTTATGTTTGGGCTGCCCGGACATCCGGGAGGGGGTCCAGCTGATCCGGGTGATGGTCGGATGATCCGGGTCCGTGTCCGGATGATCCGGGCAGGTCAAACTGCTCAGGATTTTCTCTCGGGGGCGCGTTTTTGGGCGGAAATTTCGATCTCGGGTGGTCAAAATTGATGGAGAAAAGAAAAATTAGGGTGGGTTTGGTGGTGGGAAAGCTAGATCTACTTGCCAAACACGAACTCCATGGATCAAAATCAACAAAATCTTACAAGAACCAACAAATCACAAAATTTTTGGTGAGGCTATTTTTGGTGGGGATTTTCGAATTGGGACAAAATCAAACAAAACTAGGCTAGAAAACGAAGGGGGGGGCTTCAAATTCGTGAGAAACGTGGCTCTTGATACCAATATGATACGGGCACACCCGTGTGTGTCGATCTTTCACGAATTGGAGGGGATTCTACAAAGAACATGAAGAACACGAGGAGAAATCACAAGAGAAACACTCAAGAACAAGTCCAATCACACATCCACTATGCTCACATACACACAAGATCCACAAAGGTACAAGAACAACAAAGGGAAAGAGGATACATGGTAGAGTTCATCCCAAATCCCATAGGGAGATGAGGCCTTGGAATCCCGTAGGATCTTCCTGTGCAAGGGGCCTTGACATCCACTAGGGGTCTTCTCTCATAGAGGCATCTACTCCATGGGAGAGGTAGTGGAAGGAGCAAAGGCTCATCTATCTATGAGCTAAACCATTGCTAACCCTAGAAATGAGGAGGGGGTGGAGTATATATAGTGCTAGCCATGAAGGGGTAAGTGAGAGGGGGGATACATGGGCCTCGGGCCCGTCACACACACATGCATGGCCGGATGATCCGGACCAGGGTCCGGATGATCCGGGCATCTTTCGGATGATCCGGACGGTGGTCTGGATGATCCGGCTTCAAGTCCTCCTTGGCTGGTTCTATATCGCATTGTCCGGATGATCCGGGTCGGGGGCCGGATGATCTGGGCTTCTTCTGGATGATCCGGGCGCCAGTCCGGATGATCCGGCTTCGCTCAGAAGCTACGGGTATTTTTGGTGGCCGTAGCCGGATGATCCGGATGGATGTCCGGATGATCCGGGCGTCGTCCGGATCGTCCAGGAGGTCGTCCAGACGTCCGGGCTTCTTCTTCCCTGCGCTTCCTTCTTCTCTTCCATGCTTCCCTCGCGGATGGTGTAGTCGTACGTAGGCTCTCGCACTCCTCCTCGTCATCCGTGAAGCTCCGGCAATACCTATGCATGCACACGAGAGGAGTGTCAAGTAGTATACCATCCTCGAAGGGCTCAAGTGAACACGTGTAAAAGAGATGATTCACCTTTATGTATGTGAAGTAGATGTCGCACATGTCAATTGCCAAAGGGACTCTTGACATGGTGATGTCCGTAGGATGCTCCGCATCAAAAAAGATCCATATGAAGCAACTCGAGTGGTCTCCTAGTAGTCATGATATTCTTTACGGGATGACTTACACCTACTTGCTTTCCAGCTTGACAAGCACTACAAAGTCTATCTTTGTCAAAGATAACATCTTTAACACCAAGTATATGATCACCTTTGATGAGCTTGTCTAGATTACGCATACCAACATGTCCTAGTCTTCTATGCCAAAGCCAACCTTTAGAAGATTTTGCAATAAGACAAGTGCAAGGTTTGGATCTCTTAGTGAAATCAACAATGTATAGGTCACCTCTACGGAAACCGGTAAAGACCATGCTATGATTGTCTTGACGAAACACTTGGCAATCTACTTTGATAAATAGCACATTAAAACCGAAATCGGTGAGTCTAGATACAGAAAGAAGATTGTAGCCAAGGGATTCAACAAGCATGACATTTTGAATGGAGCTATCATGAGATATGGCCACCTTACCAAGACCGAGTACCTTACCCTTGGAGTTGTCTCCAAAAGTCACATACCTCTGTGGTCCATGGTTTGGTGTGATCTCTTGAAACATGTCTCTATCTCCGGTCATGTGATCGGTGCATCCACTGTCGAGAATCCACTCTTTTCCTCATCTCCTCCTCCCCCCTTCATTTGCTCTGTTCCAGTCTTCGTGCCGACGATACTTGCTAGCTATAGGTAGATTCAATCATCAGTATGCGTGACCAGTATGCGTTTCCCGTTCGAAAGGGTTACAGTTATAAATATGCATGCATTTGCATATTTATAACCGTGATTCTTTCGAATTGTCCAACGTTATCCATGGATTGCCCAAGTATGTGTAGATTGCGTTCATTTTCCCATGCTCTGCTTTGGATCCGATGCAACATTTCGTCAGTGCCTCCCTGTTGTTCTCCAGGTACACATCCTCTCTGTTTAATGCCGAGACGTGTAACAGGAGAGCAACGAGGAGGTGCTGCCGAAATTCTGCGTCGGATCCGGAGCAGAGCATGGGAAAACGAACCCAATCTACACATACTCGGGTGGGATTAGGACCTATCTTTACCTATTAGCGTGTAGGTTAAATGGACGCAATAAAATTGACAAACTTGATTAACTGATGAATATATATGCTGAATTATATATATATTTCTTGTGTGTTTAGTAGCTAGGAAAGATGGGTGATCGTGCGTGGATGTACACCGGTCACACTAGTCAGAAAGACATCACCAATGAATGGTTAACAAAAACCAAGGGGTTTGTGAAAGCCGCATTTGCAAATGGACAGAGAAAAACCTGGTGCCCCTGTATTAGGTGCGACAACTTTTCACAGAGGACAGAGGGTGAAATTGGTAAACACCTGCAGAAGTGGGGTTTTACGCCTGCTTATATGGTGTGGACATTTCATGGTGAGTCTGCCCAACGTACCAGAGCTGAGGTGGTTCGTCGTCGCACCGACGAGCATGGTAACGGGATCGAAGACATGGTGCAAGACTTTGATGCTGCTCGGGATTCGGACGATGAGATGGAGGAATCTGCAAAGGCCTTCTATGAAATGTTGGAGTCTTCAAAACGCCCTCTACACGAGCACACTGAGCTTTGTCAGTTGGATGCCATCGCACAAGTAATGGCTCTGAAGGCTCAATTCAACTTGGGCAGAGAATGCTACGACGCGATGATGACACTATTTGGACGCTTTCTACCCAAAGGCCATGTCATGCCTGCAAACCTGTACCAGTCGGACAAAATCCTCCGTGTACTTAAGATGCCCTATGAGAAGATAGATGCCTGTGAGAACGGGTGTGCCTTTATTTAGGCTTGAGTATGCGGGCTTGAACTATTGTCCCATTTGCAAGTCTTCCAGGTATGTTATGGTAGACAATGGTATGGGTGAGAAGAGGCAGACCAAAATCCCAGTTAATGTTCTTCGGTACATGCCAATCATACCAAGACTACAACGTCTTTTCATGGTCGAAGAGATGGCCAGACAGATGACATGGTACACATTGGGCAAAAGAACCAAACTAGATGCAGATGGGAATCAGATGTTGGTACACACATCGGATGCTTTTGCATGGAAGCACTTTGATGCATTACATGAGGATAAAGCGGCAGATCCAAGGCATCCTCGAGTCTGCGTCGGCACAGATGGGTTCAATCCGTTTGGTATGACGGCAACCCAATACAGTTGTTGGCCTGTATTTGTCATTCCACTCAATCTCCCCCCCGGACAGATTATGCAAAGAAAGAACATTTTCTTGACTTTGATAATTCCAGGGCCCAACTATCCGGGGAAGAATATGAATGTGTACATGCAGCCGCTTAAGGATGAATTGCAAGAAGCTTGGGATAATGGGTTCAAGACATACGACGCCGCTAGAAAAGAAAACTTCAAAATGCATGTCTGGTACATGTACTCGATGCATGATTTGCCGGCGTATGCGCTATTCGCTGGCTGGGGTACGCATGGAAGGTTCTCGTGCCCCACATGCAAGGCAGCTCTTCAGTTTCATTGGTTGCAGGCGGGTCGGAAGTATTCTTGCATCGACTTGCATAGACAGTTCCTAGATCCTTGTCATGAGTTCAGAAAAGACAAGAAGAACTTCATCAAAGGTACAATTGTCAAAAACTCTGCATCACTTGCGTTGACAGGCCAACAGATCCTGGATCAGTTAAATGCTCTTGAGCCTGATCCAGAGCGTCTAGGGTATTTCAAGGGGTATAATTCGGAACACGCCTGGACTCACAAGACATGCTTGTGGGATCTGCCTTACTTCAAAGACCTCCTTCTTCCACACAACATCAACGTGATGCACACTGAAAAGAATATCGGAGAGGCCCTTTTTGGTACATTGTTCGACATAGAGGGGAAGTCAAAGGATAATCCTAAGGCTAGAGTCGATCAGCAGACTCTATGTGATTGACTTTCACAGAACATGCGACAACCGAAAGGAAAGCAGAACTGGTCGAAGCCAAAGGCCTGGTTCAATCTTGCAAGGGGAGCTATGAGGGAAATTATCTTGTGGGTGAAAATGCACTTGCTGTTCCCCGATAGGTATGCAGCGAATCTAAAGAGGGGAGCGAGTCTTGAAAAATTGAAAATATTTGGTCTCAAGAGTCATGATTGGCACATATGGCTTGAGCGGGTAATGCCGGTGATGTTGCGTGGCTTTACCCCTGAGGCTGAATGGCTAGTACTGGCAAAGCTGAGCTATTTTTTCTGTATTCTTTGTGCGAACGAAATATTGCCTAGCGTGCTAGATGACATGGAAAAGTTGGCGCCTGAGTTGCTCTGCAGGTTAGAGAAGATCTTTCGACCGGGCTTCTTTAATCCAATGCAGTATTTGATTTTACATCTCCCGACCGAGGCAAGATTGGGAGGGGGTGTGCAAAATCGTTGGTGTTATGCAACTGAGAGGATGCAGAAGACGCTTCGAGCAAAATGTAAAAATAAACGTAGAATTGAAGCATCGATGGCCGAGGCCTTCATTACCGAGGAGGCGGCAAACTTCGTGACAGCACACTACGAAACCAAAGATCGTCATTTGCATAATCCGAAGCCTCGGTACAATGCTGACGACCCTAGAAAGGTGGATCCAACCTCAGCCTATTCAAAGGGAAGCTCACACCAGTCGGTGCTTGGAAACCAATAGTGTCGGATGTCAAAGAATGGCGGACCATTTCGTTGTATATCTTCAACAACCTAACAGAAGTGTGTCCGTATATCGAGTAAGTTCTTGGTACATTGTTTCGCAACTTCTAATTCCTTTGAACTGCTCTTATTCCCGGATATTTGATACAGTCGATACGTCGCGAAATTCTCGGATGGAGCGGTGATCCAAAAGGATTCCATCGAAGAGTATGAGCTTCTAGCAAAGCATGGAGGCGGCTATCCCGGTTTCATCTCTTGGTTCAAACAAACGGTAATTACCATTAATAGACCATTTCATTTCTTGGTCTAATTTGCGGCTAATTCAACTATCATTTCGTATTAAAATTGTAGGCTAATTTAGAGTCTAGGGACGCCGAATTGAGACAAGCCGCTAATGGTTTTGACCATAAGGTCCGTTCATTTGAGAAATACGACATCAACGGGTATCGCTTTCGTACCTTTGGCAAAGAGCAATCTATGGCCGACCGAAAATCTACAAATTGTGGTGTCTCTACTATCGGCGAAGGAGGTACCGAGTATTATGGAAGAGTTGAAGCAATTTATGAACTTCTATTCTATGGTGAAAACCCACCGACCGTCGTAGTCTTCAAATGTTATTGCTTCTAGCCGAAGGAGACTAGAAGGACTCATGAACATATAGGGCTAGTCGAAATCAAAGAAAGCACTAATTTAGATGTTCCCGATGTTTATATTACGGCTCAATAGGCGGCCCAAGTTTTCTTCTTCTTCTTCTTCTTCTTCTTCTTCTTCTTCTTCTTCGTATTCTTCTTCTTCTTCTTCTTCTTCTTCTTCTTCTTCTTCTTCTAGTCTTCTTCTTCTTCTTCTTCTTCTTCTTCTTCTTCTAGTCTTCTTCTTCTTCTTCTTCTTCTTCTTCTTTTTCTTCTTCTTTTCTTCTTCTTCTAGTCTTCTGCTTATTCTTCTTCTTCTTTTCTTCTTCTTATTCTTCTTCTCTTCTTCTTCTTCTTCTTCTAGTCTTCTTCTTCTTCTAGTCTTCTTCTTCTTCTAGTCTTCTTCTTCTTCTTCTTCTTCTTCTTCTTCTTTTCTTCTTCTTCTAGTCTTCTGCTTATTCTTCTTTTCTTCTTCTTCTTCTTCTTCTCTTCTTCTTCTTCTTCTAGTCTTCTTCTTCTTCTAGTCTTCTTCTTCTTCTAGTCTTCTTCTTCTTCTTCTTCTTCTTCTTCTTCTTCTTCTTCTTCTCCTTCTTCTCCTTCTTCTCCTTCTTCTCCTTCTTCTCCTTCTTCTTCTTCTTCTAGTCTTCTTCTTCTTCTAGTCTTCTTCTTCTTCTTCTTCTTCTTCTTCTTCTTCTTCTTCTTCTTCTTCTAGTCTTCTTCTTCTTCTTCTTCTTCTAGTCTTCTTCTTCTTATTCTTCTTCTTCTTCTTCTTCTTCTTCTTCTTCTAGTCCTCTTCTTCTTCTTCTTCTTCTTCTTCTTCTTCTTCTTCTTCTTCTTCTTCTTGTATATATGGATGAACAATGCGAAACTATATATGTATGTATATATGGATGAACAGTGTGACTACTTGAACTATGTATGGATGAACATCTGGCATTGGTTCTTTTAATATGTATTGGTTCTTTTGATGACCTATGTGACTGCTTGAACTATATATATCATATATGTGTTGTGAAAATGCAGAGAAATAACAGAAAACAAATTAAAAAGTGGTAATATAGGAACTTTGCCATCCGCCAACGGACGGCAAAGACATTTGTTGTCGGTAGGCAGACGGCAAAGGGGCCACGTGGCAGCAACCTGTGCAACCTGGGAGCACGAGGTCTGACCAATTTGGTCATTTTGCCGTCAGCTAGCCAGCAGGCAGACGACAAAGACGCAGCAGGCAGACGACAAAGATGGAGCAACAGTGACGTGTAGCCACATGACTACTTACGTCAGCTGGCGGACGGCAAAGGCATGTGGAAGTTTGCCTTCCTCAGGCAGACGGCAAAGTCTGTCGTTAGCCACCTAACAGGGCTAACACCTGTACTTTGCCGTCTAGGAGCATTGCCGTCAGCTTGGTTGGCAAGACCGACGAAAAAGAGTGATGAGGACATGACTACCTTCGATATGACCAAAAATATTGCATACATGCATATTTGTGAGGTGATTTCTTATAATAATTATGCAATAATTTATTTATGTTATCCGAACAAAAATACTTCACCTATTTTTATTTTATGCCTAAATGCAGAATGCCCGAACACTTGTATGAATCACGTGTGATGACAAAGGAAGAGGAAATGGTTGGATGTTATTCAAGAGGCCCTCTCGCGTCAAAGGAAATAATTAGGTGATTGCTAAGGCGCAACGTCGTGCACGTTTGTAGTCTGATCGCCAAAGTCGTCTCCACCAAATCGATAGTTATCATCTCATCGAAAGATCGGGACCCTCACATCTATCAAAGAGCTTTGCCGTCAGCTATTGTTTTGCAGACGGCAAACAAGCTCGTTGCCGTGACTTTCTGTGCCAAAAGTGGGGCCGTCAGCCAGCAGACGGCAAAGGTCTTTGCCGTCCGTGTCCTGGTCCTTTGCCGTCCGCTATGACAGACGGCGAAGAAGCTCATTCTTGTAGTGATTAGTCCAAGAGATAATGTATGTTGTCATGTATTATCAAAACCACCAAGGGATCATATGTGCTTTCACCTAGCCGGCTCACCCGCCACGGGCTGTGTAAGAGCATATTTCTCCATGTGTGGTTTTGGTTAATTGATGACAATCCCTATGGACTAATGGTTGCCTTAAGTTATATTCGAAGGATTTGTCCATAGGCACTTCTTGAAGTCCATTTGTTGGTTTCAAGGAGTTTATATGGTGACCAAGGTGGTATTCAAGGTTTTATCCAAAGATTGGTCATAAAGAAGATAAGATACAAGGTTGATCAAGGCTAAGTCAAAGAGTGAATCAAGTTGATCAACACACAAAGCGTACAAGATGTACCGAGAGGGATCAAGTGATCCCATGGTATGGTAAGCATTGTCCATTACGCTTTGTGTACTAACCCATGTTCCCTGTGAGTGTTCTTTGTGGGGTTAGGTATGTTTCCATGGGCGAGCATCAATAAGAAGATCCCATACAATCCATGGAGGATGACATCAAGTGGTGATCGTCATCAAGGTTGCGGTGTGCAAGTTCAAGTGAAGCATCACGGAGAGATCATGCTTGAAGCTTGCCGTCCATTGTGGTGACAATGGACTTGTGAAGATGTGCCGAAGAGTGGCTCACCCATAGTGGAGTATGGGGGAGCAATCAACTAGTCTTCATCAAGCCAACGCAATCAAGAAAGGTGGTCCATCTTGAGGAAGTCAAGATCATCATCATCTAGCTCAAGTGGACTATGCGCAAGGCTAAGGTTTGACCTTGATAGGGTTTTCTATTTTACCGGTCTCATAGTGGTAGTTGGGAGACTGGGTTATAGGATAGATAACCGTACTATCAAGGGGGCTCTCAAGTGAGTAGCTTGATCGTATCGTTCGTTGAGAGCTCAAACCATTGCATTCTTGGCATCATCATCTTTCTTGGTTCTTGGTTGGTTTTTCTCTTTGAGGTTTCTTGAGCTTATGGTCAGCTTCATGACAAGCTCAAGTTCATCGAAAACGGAGTCCATATGCATCTTCTATGATGTTTTCGATGTTGGAGTTTTTGCCGGTTCTTCATTGATAGATGTTTCACATCTCTATACCATTGGCATTTTTATACTGCCTCTTCTTAATCCAATCAGTCGCTGTTGGATAGCTCTTGTCATGCTGAATCCAACAAGCTTGAGTTTGCTCATTTCGGAGCTCGTATGCGAAAGTTATGGCAGTTTCAGTGCCAGGGCAGTTTTTCTCTGAACTAGCGGTAGTACCGCTCCGGCGGTACTTCCGCTATGTACTACCGCTGCTACTACCGCTTATATTTTCCTTCTGGTGCCCACGGGGGCCTCTGGCCATTTTCAGCGGAAGTACCGCTCCCCCAGAGCGGTACTACCGTTTTAGGCGGAAGTACCGCTCTCCCCAGAGCGGTAGTACCACTCCAGCGGTACTGCCGCCCTGAGGTTCCGTGGCTACTTCCGCCTAAGCGTTTCTTCTGGCTTCTTGGGATTATTTGAGCGGAAGTACCGCTCCCTCCAGAGCGGTACTACCGCTTTGTTGTTCCAGGACGAGTGTAAGCGGAAGTACCGCTCCCTTGAGCGGTACTACCGCTTGTGTGCGGGCTGTGGGGGTAACGGTTGGATTTTCCCCCACCTATAAAAGGGGGTCTTCTTCCCCATTGCTCCCCAACTCTTGAGCTCGTGTTCTTCCCCCATTATTGACCTTCTTCGAGCTTGCTAACTCTCAATCCCTCCAATGATTCTTGCTAGTTCTTTAGGGAAAAGGGAGAGGAGATCTAGATCCACATTTCCACCAATCACTTTCTCCTCTTTGTGAGGGGAACCCCTTGGATCTTGATCTTGGAGTTCTTCGTGTTCTTCTTCGTTCCTCCTCTCATTTTCCTCCCTAGCATTAGTTGCTTTGGTGGGATTTGGGAGAGAAGGACTTGGGCACTCCGTGTGCCCTTGCCATTGCATTTGGTGCATAGGACGGTGATACGTGGAAGTGAGAAGTTGAGAAGCTTATTACTCTTGGGTGTTTGAGCACCCTAGAGCTTGTTCCTCTTGGGTGCCTTGGCGCCCTAGACGGTTGGTGGTGCCTCGGAGCTCAATCATTGTGGTGTAAAGCTCCGGGCAAGCGTCGGGGTCTCCGATTAGGTTGTGGAGATTGCCCCGAGCAACTTGTACGGGTACTGGTGAACCGCCCCCAAGGGTTGCCAAAGTGTACGGGTACCGGTGACCGCCCCCAAGGGTCGCCATTTGTACGGGTTCGGTGACCGCCCTCAAGGGTCCCTTAGTGGAATCACGGCATCTTGCATTGTGCGAGGGCGTGAGGAGATTACGGTGGCCCTAGTGGCTTCTTGGGGAGCATTGTGCCTCCACACCGCTCCGAACGGAGATTAGCATCCGCAAGGGTGTGAACTTCGGGATACATCATCGTCTCCTCGTGCCTCGGTTATCTCTTACCCAAGCCCTTTACTTATGCACTTTACTTTGTGATAGCCATATTGTTTGTTGCTATATATCTTGCTATCACTTAGTTGTTTATCTTGCTTAGCATAAGTTGTTGGTGCACATAGGTGAGCCTAGTTGTTTTAGATTTTGTGCTTGACATATTAAACGTTAGTTTTATTCCGCATTTGTTCAAGCCTAAATCGTAATTATTTTAAAGCGCCTATTCACCCCCCTCTAGGCGACATCCACGTCCTTTCAGGCTGGCTCGGCATGACGCCACGTCGCGAGCCAGCTGGGCACGAGACGGCAGCCAGCGAGGTCAGCTCCTGTCCCGTCCATCCGTACGACAAGACCGCACCCACTCCGGTGAGGCGTGGCAGCAGTGCCCGTAGGACCGCTAACCAAGAGAAGCATGGCAATAGTAACCCGACCTTACCACTGACCGAGGCAAACGGCGACCAGGCGACGCAACACTATGGCTGCACAGTGCCAAACACTCCGTGATGCCATTGACGCGTGGCTACAGTGGCGAGGAGCCGGTGGACCTCCCAGCAATGGGACACGACAGCCGGCGACCCCCAAGGCCAACGAGACCCTGCAGGCGGTGGACCCCACGGCCGGCCAAAGAGGCTGGCAGCCGGGGCCCACCCCCATATTCCATGCATATTGTAAGCTGGGGGGTTGGCCTATAAAACTCCCCAGTAGCCCTCCTGGTAGAGGGTCGACTCATTCCAGACCCACACACACACAAGAGAGGCAAGCGGGAGAGCTAGCTCCTTCTTGCTCCTCCGTCGAATAGCTCCAGGAGCACCATTGTAACCCTTGTGATCTTCATAGTCTAATCCAGCAGGACTAGGGGTGTTACCTCCCACGAAGGGCTCCGAACCAGTGTACATCTTGTGTCTTGCACCGCTTGTCTTCAATCTCGCTTCCGGAATCTACCGGCGTCCTTTGGCCCCAACCACACTCGATTAGCCATCCTATGGCATCTGCCGTGAGAACACCACGACATAGCTGAAGATACAAAACATATTATAGAATGGCATGTCAACAAAACAATAAAAACAAAAGCAGGGTGTGCAAATGAGTGGTAGAAACTGCCATGTTGTATATATACAAAAAACAATAGAAAAAGAGGAAATTTGTCATGGAACAGATGAACAGTTAAAACTAGGACACTTCATGGTCAATTTGCCATGGAACATATGTAAAGGTATCAATACCTCCTTGCAAATCTGTTTTCCGCCACATCATTCCTTCTCATGAAATCATCGTCATCGTCGACTGAGCCATTAAGAACCATGATGAAAATAAAATCTGCAAACTCAAGAGAAAACACGATTTTAAGGCAATTCTGTGGAACTATAGAAAATAACTATTTTAACCCCCCCCCCAACCCTCCCTCCCCTCATATTAAAAATTCAAGATGGCCATGGGAAGAACGTAGTAAAATACAATATCTCATGGATGACAAAAATGGCAAATACTACCAAAAAATAATAGGATGGTAATACTAAGCAAACCACGTACATGATGGCATGGCAAATTTGCATTGAACAAAGTATTGCATATATGACAACATGGCAAACAAGAAAAAAATCAAATCACACATGTGAAATGACATGGCAAATTTACATTGAACAAAGTACTACATATATGACACCATGGAAAAAATAATGTGACCAATCGCAAACAAGACACTATGACAAATTTGAAGTGAACAAACTTCTGCATACATGAGAGCATGGCAACGAAGTAGAAAAATCACACATCTAAAAGGGCATGGCAAATATTATATACCTAAAATTATTCGACTTATATTCAATAAATACTGTTACAACTATACTTAACCAAATATAATAAGACAAATGTATTTTTTATTTTGGTTCTCATGTTATCAACCCAAATTTCAACAAAAAATTATCGCAACAACGCGCAAGGTATCTGCTAGTTTGCATTAAACGAGCTACTACAAATATGACAATGTTGCAAATATATAACACATCAAACATCTAAAAATGACCATGGAAAAACTGTGAAATGAAATGGCAAATTTACATTCAACAGCTACTTCATATATAACGACATGGTAAAAATGTAACAGATCACATGCATGATGACATGGCAAATTTGAAGCGAACCATGCTACTACATTCATTACAACATGACAACAGATTAAACAATCCATTAAATAAATCACACATCTAAAAAGGACATATATAATTTTGCATTGAACAAAGTAGTACATATATGCCAACATGGCAAATGTGTAACACATATCACATCTAAAATGACCGGCAAAAATTGCAATGAAAGGAAAAGATACAAAATCATGACAATGCAGGTATATCAAACAACACACGTCTACAAATTACAAAAGTAACCAAGCTGCATAATGGGACATGACACGAATTGCAAACAACCACACCCTGGACATGGCAAAAATCCTACATGAACACAAACAAAAGGAGGAGCACGACAAAAAGAGGGGAAATTGCCCCCACTAAAGAAAATTGTCGTGGCCGCCAAATGCCCCATATGATGATCTATCGGCCTGGGCCACGAAGCTCGCCACCGCAACACCAAAAAATCAAAGAGTTGTTGTGTCCTTCCCCATCGCGGTGACTGCATGCAAACACATCAAAACCCTACCCCACATCACCGTCATGTGCCGGCATCGCCCAACCGCAGCAACCTAACGAACGATGATGCAACCGCCGCCACCCGTAACAGAGCTGCCTTCTCGTCATGAGTGATAATCGACATTTTTCTTTATTGGGGGCCTAAGTAGTCTTTTCACATTTTTCTTTGGGCCACGCTACGAGTCGGTCAACGGATCATTCTCAAAAGATCAGCCGCCTCGGCAATGGTTAGATGTACGACTATCCAGCGTCCATCACTGTTTTCTTCATTGCAACAAGGGTATTGTTGCAAAATACTTTGCAATACATATTATGTTGTAAAAATCTTTGGCAACATAAGTGATAGTTCTTCACTATTTTTGCAACATGGGGTTTATGCGGGAAAAAAATTACAACACATACAATGTTGCAATTTTTTTAAAGTTTCTTGTCTTTACTTTTTGCAACATGGGTGTTGTTGCGAAATGCAATTGGCAACACACAACACATGATGTTGTAGAAAAAAAAGACGCAAAGGACTCACGTATATGCATCACACATAAGAGATCGCTGTTGAAAAGGGAGAGAGGTTTGATAGAATCATTGTTGTATTGCTTGAGCCTCGTGGGCATATATATAGGAGTACAATGACCAACTTGAAGTACAACACAAGGCAAGATAAATCCTAGTCTATCTCATATTTCCTAACTAATCACGATACTCAACATCCCCCCGCAGTCACAACGGCAGCGACGCAGACGGTGAAGACTGGAGAAGAATCCGAAGGTAAGCCGACGGTCATCCCCCCCCCCAACAGTCGTAACGGTCGATGCATCGCGGAAGTCGTGGCTGGAGTAGAAACCGACGAGGTTGCTCAAGCAAGGCAGTAGCCCTTTGTGCCGTTTGTCGAGGTAGCCGAGAGCGTAGGGTGGTGTAGCCGTGGTCGAGGTAGCCGTACAAAGAACGCTGTTGTCAATGTCGAGTCGGGGTAGCCGGGGTCGAGGTAGTCGCCGAGGAGCCGCGGGCGCAAGGAGGCGCCGAGTTAGTCATGGGCGCAGGGGTGTCGAAGTAGTGGTGCGCCGGGAAGAAGACGAAGTTGAGACGCGTCGCGCCAGGATTGCCAAGTCCGGGGACACGTCGTGGACGAAGGCACGCATCGGTGTTGCCAGCACCGGGCATGCGTAGACGGACGAAGTCGATGTTGGCGATGCGTCACTCCAGGCTTGCCAGACCTGGGAACACATCGGGGACGAAGGCACACGTCGTTGTTGCCAGCATCGGGCATGCATAGACGGGGACCTGCACACAACTTGTACGCCATGTCGAGGAGGCTAGCAGAGAAGGACTCGACAACGGTCGTGACACAAATCGGCGGGGGCCGATGTCGTCCGCGGTGGTCGGAGTAGATGAAGTGGTCGGGGTAGACGACGGCGACGCTGGCGATGAGCTGGTGCTGGACGAAGATGAAGGGGGTGGGCGGGCGACGCGGCTCGGGTGAGCGAGCTGCACTGGCGTCGAAGAAGAGCGGCGGCAGCGGCTGGTTAGGAGCGCGACGGCGATGCTCGAAGTAGGCGAGGAAGAACCCGGCAGCGTGACGAAGACCGGCGCGGACGGTGGTGTTCCCGCGCCAAGGGAGGCGGCGCGACGCATACCACGTAGAGTCGACGCACGGAGACGGCGGAGTGAGCCGCGGGCTGCGGCGCTACGCCCCGAAGGGGCGATGCAGCGACAGCAGGCGGTCGGGGCGACGGCAGGAAGACCTCGGGACAGCTGCGTGGACCGCGTGCCGCGGCGCTACAGCCCGAAGGGGCGGCGGTGCGCGGGTCGGTGCAGCCACGGGGACGGCCTCGGGCGGCGGCGGGGACCGCGTGTCGCGGCACTACAACACGAATGGGTGGTGTAGCGGTGGCTCGCGGGTCACGGGGACCGCGTGTCGCGGCACTACGGCCCTAAGGGGCGACGTAGGGGCAACGCGCGAGTCGGTGCAGCCGCGAGGAGAACCACGGGGCGGCGGCGCGGCGGCCCGACGGGGCGACGCAGCGGCAGTCCGGTGCTCGATCGGTGCAGGGGAGCGCTTTACTCGGGACAGTCTTCACGGGACCTGCGAAGGCGCGCACAACCGACGGGCCAGGTTGGTCGCACGGCGTAGATGAGGCGGATCGCTGCGGCGTGCGGGTGATCAATCTGATCGCGCACGAGGTCGTGGACGCCGCTCGATGGAGGCGGGATGGCGGCGGGGTCCGAGATGAAGCCGACGACAACGGTCGGCAGGGCGGTCGTACAGGCGCGTCGTAGATCGACGGGACGGGCCGGCGCGCGAACGACGGATGTGATGGGCCGCCGCACGGCGCGAGGCCGCCGAGTTGGGGCGATGCAGGAGTCCCGATCGGAGCAGGGCGGTGACGGCCGGCGTAGGGCGATGGGCGAGCAGACGCACGGGCGACGGTCATGAGGGGCCACCGCGTCGCGCGAGGCCGCCGGGTCGCGCCGATGTCGGAGTAGAGGCGCGGGGTCGACGGCGGCAGTGGACGACGCAAACCGATCTTAGATCGGAAAATCAAAAAGGAAACGCCGATCAATGCGACCGGCGGAAGAGAGAAAACTCTGGATCAAGAGATCGGGAAAAAGACTCTCTAGGGCAGCCGGTCAACACGACCGGCGGACGAACCCTAGGTACAGGCGATGCGGCCCACAGCGGCGGTCATGGAGGCCGACCGCCCCAGGGGCGGCGCGCGGTACGAAAGCGGCGGGCGCCGGCTAGGTCTAGGAACTTGCGGCAGATACCATGTTGAAAAGGGAGAGAGGTTTGATAGAACGATGTTGTATTGCTTGATCTTCGTGGGCATATATATAGAAGTACAATGACCAACTTAAAATACAAGACAAGACAGGACAAATCTTAGTCTATATTATACTCCCGCCGTCCCAAAATAAGTGACTCAACTTTACACTAACTCTAGTACAAAGTTAGTACAAAGTCGAGTCACTTATTTTGGAACGGATGGAGTATTTCCTAACTAATCACGATACTCAACAATCGCTATCGCTAGCGTGCGATCCCGGCTGAAGGTAAGCATTTCCCTTTTTCTTTTTTTTAGGGAAATTTCCCTTTTTCTTTTTGGTACATATATACATGAGTGGGGCCTGCGAGGCAGGTTTTACTTTCACAAGCCGGACCGGGATTGTGCGGGTGGACAGAACGAGCCGGCACAGGTCCGGTTTTTAAAGCCCGCGATGATTAGCGTGGCCGGACCTCTTCCTCTTCGTCTCGCAAATACTCGCAGCGTCAAACCCGACGGTGGAAGGAAGCCCCTCTTCGCCGACCACCGACGGCCTCCGTGTCTCCTCCAGCCGGAGCACGTAGCTACGCTAGCCCATCTTTCCTCTCCTGCTTCGTCTCCCGCCTCCTCGCCCCATCTGCCGGAACATGGCGTTGAGCGGAGGAGATCCATCCGGATTCGTCGGTAAGCCCTAGCTTTGCTTTGGTAGCTCCAATTCGTCCCTGTGCTTCCCTCGCCGGGAGTGATTGAGGGCGAATTTACACTCTTGTTGGCCTTGAGCCTTCTTCTGCTCCAGACCTCGCGGTGCTACGAGGGTGTAGGTTGTAACCCTAAACCGGAGCGTGTAATTGTGGCTTGTTTACCGAGAATTGGCACGTTTGGGGTATGCACCTACCGCTGCAAGGGAGGAATTCCCCCAATAACAATATGGTTGCGCTGAATTGCTCTCTGCACGGTGCCGAGATTAGTGCCCTTTTGCTAGGCGCCGAATTAGCACATATATGACAGTTGCCGGATATAGCAAAAGAGTCCTCCCGCAAAAAAAAAAAAAAAAGAAGCAAAGGAGTGAAATATATGATGAATTAGCTCGACAAGCGCCTCTACTCGTTGCTAGCAGATTATGTGTGGTAAAGGCTCATAAGTATTTTTTAAGCCTGCCTGAAATTTGAGTTAGCTGGTTCACTGAATTAATTATTTTGCTACTGATACACTGAGCATCGCAAAGCTATTTTACAGTCACATGGGTGTCTTGAGCAAAAGACATGGGTGTGACCAATGGTAAATAATTTGATAAGAGGTTGCTGTTAATTGCTTAAGAAGTACAAGCACTCTTTTTTTTGCATGTGTCTTAGGTTTGCAGTTTTTTTCTCTCAATTCCTTAAGCAATTTATCTGTCTCATGTGAAATACACGTGAATCAAAGAGTGCTTTAGCATGTTGGTCGTACGATTCTCTGGCTTATATGATGCAATTTCAGTATGTACCACAGCAAAACTTGCTGGAAATTCCCCTTTTCAGCTTATGTGTGCATGCACCTTCTTTTTTGTAGATTGCACAATTCTGCTGCAATCAGAAATTGTAGTCGATAATAACTCCTCCAAGAGTGTAAATACCAAAGAACAGGTAATGTGCCTGTACAGTTTATTTTCTCCCCTTCTGTGCAAACATTGAAATATTACCGACATTTGATGTTTGTTGCATCAGATTAATTCTATTACAGCTGAGAAAACAAGTGCTACCGATGCGCGTGGCTCTACCTCCTTAAAGTCACCAAAAGGTGCACAAGAGAAGGCTAATTTTTTGGGAAAAGGTGGAGAACAGCCTTATGTCTTCCAGCCCAATGTGTATGCACCACAGCCACAGACAGTCTATTCTGGAGGTTAGGTTGCTATTATTTTCTCTGTACTAATAATGCTGATACTAATACATATTCTAAGCATCATTTGCACATTGCAGAGGAAAAAAAATGCATACCCAGAACACTAAAGGGTCAAGTTTGCATTGTTGCCTACTATATTTGTTTTTTACTATTCATACAATTGATTTTGCTTCACTGGTCTTCTTTGTTCACCACTGCAACCTCTGTAACTAAATATATGATGTCTTATATTTAGTTACAGAGGTAGTAATATGAAGTGCTATTGAAGTGTTATATCTTGATTCTTACGAGGTTAGATGGTAGATTATTTGGTACATCCTTTTCATGGGATGCTTTTTTAATTTGAAAATTATTTTGATCTTCTGTAGGATACATCAATCCTTCAGGGCAATGGGAAGAGTATCCCTATTATGTGAGTATGGAAGAACTCCATTCTGCATCACCTGTAAGTAGCTGGCTGTTGAACTGGTTTTACTTTCTTAATTATGTTCCCAAGTGTTTTTGCTGATGTAATTATACAATGTTAACTAGTCAATTATGCTATCTCCTGGGTATGCGAGCAACCCCCAAATGATGTATGGAGCTTATTCTCCTGTTTCAACTGTTGGAGAGGGCCAGTCCTACTCCCCTATGCCCTTCCCCTTCTCAAGTCCTTACTATCAGCCACCGGCTTCTCTTAGTATGGGATACTCAAATTCTGGTACTGGAATGTCTCAAGGAGACCCTATGCTTCAGCAAGAGTACTTCCTTCCTGATGGTCTTCTCTATTCACCCACAACAGTGTACCACCAACCATTTGGGTCATACAACAGAGGTAAGTTCTCTACCTTTCAGTCTCTGGTATTATTCCAGGCAAAAGTATATTGGTTGGAAGCAATATGTGTTGTTGTGATAGATTGGTCAGAGCCATGTCAAACTAATTGTGAGTTTCTTCCGCAGCGGCAACACAACCAAGCAATGCTCCGGGATTATTTGGGCAAGGGAATGCACCATTGACTTCTGGAATGGTATGTTGTCATGCTCCCCTGGACACGTTCAGTTCAGTAAAAATGGAGCAGTTATTATTGGACCTCAAGTTTGGTTATTTGAGTACTGACTATGCATGTTATTTGCAGCAACATGGATCAATGTATAATTCTGGATCCTACAAGGCACGCCAACAAGCTAGTAAATATGGAGGCACTACTCCTAATTGGGGTTCTGCTGGTCGTAGATTTAATAATTTCGACTACAACTCCAGTCAACAAAGGGGGAGCATGCCATTCAATATCCAGAATGGTGCACTGGAGTTTCTGAATGAGCAAAATCGTGGCCCACGTGCTGCAAAACCAAAGAAACAAGACAGAGACACTTCAGTAGATGACAAAAGCGAGAAAACTACTCAACTTATTGACAGTGAACTGTACAATTGTCCTGATTTTGCCACGGAGTACAAGGATGCGATTTTTTTTGTAATTAAATCATACACAGAGGACCATGTACATAGGAGCATTAAGTACAATGTTTGGGCCAGCACAGCTAGTGGGAATAGAAAGCTGGATTCAGCTTATCGTGTGGCCAAACAGAAAGAAGACCATTGCCGTGTTTTCTTGTTCTTCTCGGTAAGACCAGACCCTTTCTTTCTATAGTTTATATATTCCTGTTGATGTAAAGACGAGGCTGGGAATGATGCATTGGATCTACTCCCTCTGTAAACTAATATAAGACGTTTTAGATAGTGATCTAAAACATCTTATACTCCGTATTAGTTTACAGATAATATAAGACGTTTTAGATAGTGATCTAAAACATCTTATATTAGTTTACAGAGGGAGTACATGTTTTGTGTCTTTAGAGATGTGATTTTTTTTCTAATACATAACTGCTTATAGGTTAATGGCAGTGGTCAGTTTTGTGGTGTTGCTGAGATGATTGGACCTGTTGACTTCGACAGAAGTGTTGATTATTGGCAGCAAGACAAGTGGAGTGGCCAGTTTCCTGTGAAGTGGCACATTATTAAGGATGTCCCAAACACCCTACTCCGGCACATCACTCTTGAGAACAATGACAACAAACCTGTAACAAATAGCAGGGACACCCAGGAGGTAAAAACAATTCGAGTTTTTACGGGGAATACTTGAAAAGGAGATGATATGTTAACCAAATGACAACTCATGCAGGTGAAGCTAGAGTATGGTCTCCAGATGCTAAGCATATTCAAGAATCATGAGGCCGAGACAAGCATTGTGGAGGACTTCGACTTCTATGAGCAACGGGAGAAAGCCTTGAAGGAAAATAGACGTCAGCAGCAGCCTGGCAGCGCAGAGTCCCTGAAGCCAACAGACGCTAAGGCTGTAGGAAATTCCGTTACTCATATCGCGGACTCATTTTCTCGGAGCATCCAGCTGAAAGAAATTGAGAAAACTGATAATAAACTGACAGCTGATGGTGCCATCTCAGTGAATGATGCACAGACAGCTACCGTCAAGGCCGAAGAAAGCAACGCAAACAAAACTACAGGTTCTGTGGAGGAGAGCAGTTGATTTATCTCCTGCCATTTACTAGTTTGGAGCAGCAGTTAGATCCATATGATTTGATGCTCGTTTGGAGTTAAGGGAAAAAGATGCCGATTTGAGTCACGTGGGCTACTGCTGCTTCTGTTGTGAACATCATAGTCCTATTCGCCTCCATTTAGGTTATAGTTTCAATATCATAGTTCCAAAATTCTTGTTCGTGGATCCTTGCTTTTGTGTTCTTTCTTGTTTTCTTCTCTTTGTTTTACTTGCGTTGTGTCTGTTCAGTTTTAGTGGCCTTCTCATCTCCTCCTTTTGGTTTACCCCTGTTTGTTATACATGTTGTCGAGTTTTAGTGGTACCTGCGTCATGTTGTGAATGATCTTCCCTTCTACTAGTGTTTTAGCCGTAAGAAGCGGCAGATTTATGCATCAATAACATTCCATAATGTACAGCTCTGTGATAGTTTTATCTCTATGCCTCTTATCTTTTCTCATTCTCATTACGTTATAATCTCGTTATTCTCTTGTCTTTCTGTTGTGCCCCTGTATTGGTCAGGGTGCTTCCTAATATTCGTTTATAGATGAGATTTCTACGGCCGTTTTCATGCCTAAGAAACAGGCGTATAACTTTGATGACCAACGGTGGACTTGCGTGTTGTCTAGCTAATACTCAACATTTGAATATATGAAGCTTACATTTTCATTTAATTTAAACTAGCACATATGCCTGTGTGATGCAACGGGAGCAAACACCCCTGTTTTTTCTAGCATAACGCTCACACGGGCGGACAAAAATCACAAAACTCATATTTTTTTTCTATACAAACAGGATTCATGCCTTGATGGTTGTGCACATGCTTAACATTTTTAAGAGAAAATTACTACTCCCTCCGTCCCGTAATGTAGGACGTTTTTTTACACTAGTGTAGTGTAAAAAAACGTCCTACATTACGGGACGGAGGGAGTATGTTATAAGGAAAAATGGGTACTTGTGTGGTTGTTTGCCTCAAAAAATACAACATTTTTTAACTTTGTTAACGGTTCAGTTTTCCGGTATATACTATAAAAATCTAAATTTTAGACGTTATGGAAAGTTCAAACCATACTGAAAACCAAAAACCATAAAAAAAACGTAAAATTGGTTCGGTTTGGTGTGTTTTCAGCATGGTTTTTCAGTTCGGTTTTAAACTGCACACAATGACCATTTGGTGACTTCATAAATCTTAAGATGGTATTTCGGCTCAATCTTTTAAAGGTGCTTATAGGATAGGATATATGTATATGAGTTCATAGGAGTGTATGTGCATATCTTGTTCGTGTTTGTGTTTCTACATGTTAAAAAATAGTTAATATCCTTGGTGGTCTTTCCATGTGCACGTAACGAAGAGTAGCATATATTATGTAAAGAAAACAGTCAATTGGTGGCCTCAACTCAGCAAAAGAAAATCATTGGTAGCCTTCCCACATGCACGGCAAAGAGGAAAATCATGTCGTGCTCTGCAGGCCTTCGGCCACCGCCACGGGCTGAGAGCCCTGACCGCCCAACGCTCGTTGGGTCCTCTCTTTATTTCTTTATTATTCCTTATTCACACTTTTGTTGGGACTCTTTATTTCTTATTTGCGAGTGCAACCACGGATCCCCCATCGTATCCTCCTTTTGTATTTCACAAGGAACCTTGTTGATTATCCGGACAACACGTAGCGTATATAAACTGATGAGATTTGGCATAAAAGGGCGAGGTGCTACTATTCTACACCCGTGAAATTGCTAACCTTGGAAGCAGAGGAGGCCCATTAGCGCACAATACGACCCATTACAGTGACGTATACAGGTGGTGAAGTGCGGCCCAAAGCCGCAATCTGGATAGTTTATTTACATCAACATATATTCTAAACCGAAACTCCTAGCTAGCTCAGATGGTTAGCACGGTAGTTGTAGTGTTTGAGATCCTGAGTTCGAGTCTATGGGCATGCAAAGAATATTACCTTGCTTTATTAGTAGGTATATATATTATGTAAAGAAAACAGTTAATTGGTGGCCTCAACTCAGCAAAACAAAATCATTGGTAGCCTTCCCACATGCACGACAAAGAGGAAAATCATGTCACGCTCTGCAGCGGCCACCGCCACGGGCTGAGAGCCCTGACCGCCCAGCTCTCGTTGGGTCCTCTCTTTATTTCTTTATTATTCCTTATTCACACTTTTGTTGGGACTCTTTATTTCTTATTTGCGAGTTCAACCACCGATCCCACATCGTATACTCCTTTTGTATTTCACAAGGAACCTTGTTGATTATCCGGACAACACGTAGCGTATATAAACTGATGAGATTTGGCATAAAGGGGCGAGGTGGTACTATTCTACACCCGTGAAATTGCTGACCCTGGAAGCAGAGGAGGCCCATTAGCGCACAATTGCGGCCCATTACAGTGACGTATACATGTGGTGGAGTGCAGCCCAAAGCCGCAATCTGGATAGTTTATTTGCATCAGCGTATATTCTAAACCAAAACTCCTAGCTAGCCCACATGGTTAGCAGGGTAGTTGTAGTGTTAGAGATCCTGAGTTTGAGTCTATTGGCACGCAATTTTTTTTGGCTCATCATATGAGCGAGCACAGTACGCCGAAAATATTAGTACCACTTCGGATTCTCTGTTATTTGGCTCATCATATGAGCAAGCGCAGTACGCCGAAAATATTAGCATCACTTCGTGATACGGGGCACGCCCGTGTGCGTCGATATTTCACGAATTGGAGGGGGATTCCACGAAGAACACGAGGGGAAATCACAAACTGAAGGACAATCTTAGATTACACATCCACTAAAAACACGCGAACACACGAGACACAAGATCCACAATCAACATAAGGATACACGTAACCGGTAGTATCCTCACTCCAAAGGAGGAGGTTTTGAATCCCTTAGGATCTTCCCTTAGAGGGGCCTTGGCATCACTTGGATCTTCTCTCGATGGAGGTCAATCTCCGTGGGAGAAGTAAGTAATGGAGCTATGCTCAACAATGGTCTTTGCTAAACATAACCTAACCCTAATCCGGAGGCGTAGGAGGAGTATATATAGTGCTAGGGACGAAGGGGTAAGTGGGAGAGATACATGGGCCTCGGGCCCGAGTGCAGTCGCTCTGGAAAGGCCGGAAGTTTCGGGCTAGGCCGGAAGTTCCGGGAGCCGGAAGTTCCGGGCTGGTTCCGGGCAGGGTCCGGGCTGAACAGAGAGTTGGCGCAGGCTTCGAAGGCTGGTTTCACGAGGGCGGAAGTTCCGGGCCGGTCGGAGGTTCCAGGCGAGGGTCCGGGCTGGTTCCGGGCTATCCAGAGAGTTTGCACCTCTGGACTTGGCCCTGGGTCACCGGTGGGCCGGAAGTTCCGGGCAGGCCGGAAGTTCCGGGCTGTCCAAAGAGTTGCCCTTGGTGCTTGACTCCTCTTCCTCTGGGCCTTGGTCTTGGGGATGCTTCCTTGGTCCTTCGTGGTCGTCTTCCTCGTACCTAAGTATTCACAGGGTTTCATTGTGAGGTAGCATCCAAGTTCCTTTGCCATCCAAGTCGTATTCGAAGAGGAGTGAGTTCACCTTAGTTCCAATGTCGCGTGCGCGTGATCTTGTCATAGGGCCACTTGGGGGTTGGTTTGATGGTGTAGTCTTCATGGGGATGATGGTGGGATGCTCCGCATCATCTCCCCCCCTTGGGTAAGATCCGTCCTCGGATCAAGATCTTCATCACCATGAAAAGGGGATAGATCCGTGACGTTGAAGGTGTCACTCATGTTGTACTTGTCGCGTGGGATGTCGATCTTGTAGGCATTGTTGTTGTAGCGTGCCAACACCTTGAAGGGTCCGTCGGCTCGAGGGAGTAGCTTGGACTTGCGTTTGTTGGGGAAGCGGTCCTTGCGAAGGTGTAGCCACACAAGATCACCGGGCTTGAACACCATGGGGTGCTTGTTGAGGTTGCGCTTGTTGGTGCCGCATTCCACTTGACGTTCAATCGTGCGCCTTGTATCTTCATGCATTTTCTTGAGGTAGCTTGCCCTTGCACTTGCGTCCATGTTGACGCACTCTTGGAGTGGTAGAGGGAGGATGTCCAATGGGGACAAAGGGTTGAAGCCGTAGACCACTTCGAACTGAGACTTGATGGTGGTGGAGTGACTTGTGCGATTATATGCGTACTCGGCGATAGGGAGGCATTCTTCCCATTCCTTGATGTTCTTGTTGATCAACACGCAAAGGAGAGTCGATAGCGTCCGGTTCGTGATAGAGGCGACGTTGTCCCTGTCTTTCGAGATGTGGTTATCGTTTATGGTAGAGTCGACTTTGACGATCCGACTACAAACGTGCGAGGACGTCGCGCCTTAGCAATCGCTAAACCAACTCCAAGAGGTTATTGACCACGCCGGAGCACGATCAACCTGACCACGAGGGTCTGTTTCCTGCAAGCAAACAAAGAACAAGCAAGAAACTAAGATTGCAATCTGGATATTACGAATATAAGAGGAAAGCTTTATTGATGAAAGTGGGGTTCTGTGACGTCTTTGTCTGGTCGTGGAACACAAACGAAGAACGCGAAGTTGCAGCTATGGAGAACTTTCAATCTAAATAAAACCCAAGTCTAAAACGACGCCTTAAGGGCTGTATATATGGGGGAATAAAGGGGGATTTCGTGGCCCCTTGGAGGAGGGGTCCGAAACCAGCCCTAACTCAGTTTCCCCACACATGGACTCTAAAAACTGCCTATAATATGGTATTTCGAAATTACATGGGCCTGGCCCAAAAATAAGGTGACGCGGCACCTATAATAGCCTATGGACGAAATTTATGAAGTGGCATGTTGTATATTTCGTCCAAGCCTCCAAGCACTCCTTATGGTGGCTTCAAAGTGCGAAAATCACCACCGGAAAGTCCATTGTTCCTTCCCGCGTGCGCACCTTCTTCTCCATGCTTGATCCCGCTCGAATGGCCATCCTTCTTGTCCATGCTAGGTCCTTCATTCATAAGTAAAACAAAAGTATCTAATTTAGGCAGCATCATATGTTCATGAACATTAGAAGGATTTCCAAGAAACGAAAGTACATGATAATTTAGTTGGCGTGCGCGGGCTCTAGTAACTGGTGCAATATGTGTAGCTGGTGGGGATGTGGGTGTAACATTAGTAGGGATGTCCTCATCATCCTCCCCTTCTTGAACCGAAGTCGTCCTCGACGGAAGCTTATCATCCTCACCCAAATAAGGCTTCAAATCTGCAATGTTAAAAAGTGGGACTAACCCCAAAATCTGCAGGCAGCTCAAGTTTATATGCATTATCATTTATTTTCTCTAACACCTTAAGAGGACCATCATCACGTGGCATTAGCTTTGACGTGCATAATTCAGGAAACCTATCCTTACGCAAATGTAACCAAACAAGATCTCCAGGTGCAAAGACAACATGTTTTCTACCCTTATCTCCAGCAAGTTTATATTTAGCATTCATACGCTCAATGTTCTCCTTAGTTAACTCATGCATCTTTAATATCAATTCAGCACATTCTTTAGCATCAAAATTAACCTTCTCCGAAGATGGAAGAGGCAACAAATCAATAGGTGCACGAGGTAAGAAACCATACACTACTTCAAAAGGGCACATCTTAGTAGTAGAATGCAGCGAATGATTATAAGCAAATTCAATATGAGGCAAGCATTCTTCCCACATTTTCAGGTTATTCTTCAAAACAGCCCTAAGCATTGTAGATAATGATCTATTCACTACTTCAGTTTGTCCATCAGTTTGGGGGTGACATGTAGTACTAAAAAGTAGTTTAGTCCCCAACTTAGTCCATAAACATCTCCAAAAGTGGCTAAGAAATTTAGCATCACGATCTGAAACAATTGTATTTGGCACACCATGCAAACGAATAATTTCACGAAAGAACAAATCAGCAACATTAGCAGCATCATCACTTTTATGACATGGTATGAAGTGTGCCATTTTCGAAAATCTATCCACGACAACAAATATGCTATCCCTCCCCTTCTTTGTTCGAGGTAAACCTAAAACAAAGTCCATATATATATCCTCCCAAGGAACACTAGGTACAGGCAAAGGCATATATAAACCATGAGGATTGAGTCGTGACTTAGTTTTTTGACATGTAGTGCAGCGAGCAACAAAACGCTCAACATCCCGTCTCATCTTTGGCCAAAAGAAATGTGTAGCAAGTACGTCCTCCGTCTTCTTCACGCGAAAGTGTCACATTAATCCTCCTCCATGCGCCTCCTGTAACAACAAAAGACGAACGGAGCCAGCTGGAATGCATAGCTTGTTAGCACGGAACACAAGTCCATCATTAATGACGAACTTGTTCCATGTTCTCCCTTCTTTACAATTCTTCAACACATCTTTAAATTCTGCATCATGCATATATTGATCTTTGATGGTCTCCAAACCAAATATTTTAAAGTCAAGTTGTGAAAGCATAGTATAACGACGAGACAATGCATCAGCAATAACATTTTCTTTACCCTTCTTGTGTTTAATGACATAAGGGAAAGTCTCAATGAATTCAACCCATTTAGCATGTCTACGGTTCAGTTTTGCTTGACTTTTAATATGTTTCAAAGATTCATGATCAGAATGTATAACACACTCTTTGGGCCATAAATAATGTTGCCATGTTTCCAAAGTCCGAACAAGAGCATATAATTCCTTATCATAAGTAGAATAATTCAGACTAGGCCCACTCAATTTTTCAGAAAAGTATGCAACAGGTTTACCATCTTGTAATAACACACCTCCTAATCCAATTCCACTAGCATCACATTCAAGCTCAAAAGTCTTATTAAAATCAGGAAGTTGGAGTAATGGAGCATGTGTTAACTTATCTTTCAATACCGTGAAGGCTTCTTCCTGTGCGGTACCCCAAACAAAAGGCAAATCCTTCTTTGTAAGCTCATTTAGCGGTGCAGCAATGGTGCTGAAATCCCTCACAAAACGCCTATAGAAACCAGCGAGTCCAAGAAAACTCCTCACTTGTGTGACCGTTTTGGGCTGCGGCCAACTCTCAATAGCTTCAATTTTGGCTTTATCAACTTCAATTCCCTGTGGAGTAACAACATAGCCAAGAAAAGATACTCGGTCGGTGCAAAAGGTGCACTTCCCAAGATTACCAAACAAACGTGCATCACGTAGAGCAATAAAAACAGCACGCAAATGATCCAAGTGTTCTTCCAAAGATCTACTATAAATCAGTATATCATCAAAGTAGACTACCACAAATCGTCCAATGAAAGAACGTAAGACCTCGTTCATTAATCTCATGAAAGTGCTAGGTGCATTAGTCAACCCAAAAGGCATGACTAACCACTCATATAATCCAAACTTAGTTTTAAATGTTGTTTTCCATTCATCTCCCAATTTCATACGAATTTGATGGTATCCACTACGCAAATCAACTTTGGAGAAAATTGTAGAGCCACTTAATTCATCAAGCATATCATCTAACCTAGGAATAGGATGACGATAACGAATAGTAATATTATTAATGCCTCTACAATCAACACACATACGTGATGTACCATCCTTTTTAGGCACTAGAATAATAGGAACAACACAAGGACTAAGGGATTCGCGTATATAACCTTTGTCGAGCATCTCCTGTACTTGACGCATAATCTCCTTCGTCTCCTCTGGATTGGTACGGTATGGTGCACGGTTGGGCAGCGATGCACCGGGAATTAAGTCAATTTGATGCTCAATCCCTCGAATAGGCGGTAATCCCGGTGGCACATCTTGTGGAAAGACGTCAGCGAACTCCTGCAAAATGTTAGCGACAGCAGGAGGCAAGGAGGGAGGCATGTGCTCGAAGGAAAATAATACCTCTTTGCATACAAAAGCATAGCAAACATATGTATTAACATCCAAACCAGTAATATCAGATTTAGTGGCAAGTAAACAACCACTCTTCAGTTTTATTTCAGATGCAACATGATACGGGGTTGCCCGATCTTCACGGAGGATCTGCTTGAGGAACGAATCAACGCCACCTGAAGGGTACGAAGGAAACCCTCGATCCCAGCCAACAACGCTGTCGGGTAAAGGATAACTAGGGCAACCTGACGAGACCGAAGCTAGCTACTGCATATGCAACAACCAGCAACAAGTATTCACCCAACCACACTCTTAGGATTCCAATCCACGCAACCACGCACGAAGTTGGAAGCACGGACTGGTCGCCGCCTCAACGGCTACTGTTGTAAAATCACAAAGTGAGTTTACCCTCTCACAAGGCAAGATTACAAGAGCTAAGGAGGAAGTGAACTCTCAAACAAGATTCTGGTTGCACTTAGCTAACCTATGCTGAAATCAAATTGCCAAAGAGTTGTGGCTGAAGTGAGGGAAGGGGTATTTATACTAGGAACAGCCCTCCTAGCTTAGGTGTGAAACCAGTCCAAAAGAGAGGCTCAAATTCGTGGTAACCAGCTGGTCAAGGGAGCAAACACATGGAGCCTCGCGCAGCAATTAATGCTCTGGACAGCTTGCATTGGAACTCTCATATCCTTTGACTCAGGACTCCAAAGGTTGCACCGTTTGATTTTCCTGAAAGTAGACTTCAAATGCTGTCCAATTTGTACTCTCACACGTGCTGGAACCTCATATATTTGTGTTGCATGATGCAGCAAGTTCTGAGACGAATTCTGGAACTATGCATGCAACAATAGATTGTTGAGATGGCTTGCTATTGTTCCTTGAGGTGTAATTAGTTGCCCTTGTCACCAAAACATGGTTTACATCAGAGTTGAAACTTGTTCTCTTCAAACTTGTTGTATGGGCTTCAGAACTTGTTTCTTCATGAGCTGAATTTGTTTCTTCATGTGCTGAAAGTTGTTGGTTGTCCTCAACATTGTACCTGAGTAAAATCAGCACAGATGATTTAGGCAGTATAAAGTTCTCATGGATAGTTGAAGTATGATCAGCTAGTAGCGCGTTCACCTCTTGTTCTATATGTTTGGCACGGCTCCTTGTCATGGGACCCAAATAGGTCTTCTTTGTAGCAGGTTCATTTGAGAGCTGAGTTTTATCATGAGGAGAGGATGACAAACGAGGTGAACCTGGGATGTCCTCATCATCCTCCCCCTCTTCAAAAGGAGTCGTCCTCGACTCTTGACCCTCTTGATCGAAGTTTGGAGACAAATCAGCAACGTTGAATGTTGGACTCACAGCATAGTCTCCAGGAAGCTCGATCTTGTAAGCATTGTCATTGATCTTTGCCAAGACTTTGAATGGTCCGTCTCCACGAGGCATTAGCTTGGATTTGCGCTTCTCAGGAAAACGATCTTTGCGCAAATGTATCCAAACCAGATCTCCGGGCTCAAAAGTCACCCTCTTGCGGTTTTTGTTTGCCTTAGCTGCATAGTACTTGGATTTCCTTTCTATCTCTTCTCTGGTCTTCTCATGAATCTTCTTCACATATGCAGCACGCTTTGAAGCCTCCATGTTACATCTCTCTTGTAATGGAAGAGGCAACAAGTCAATTGGTGCAAGTGGTTTGAATCCATATACCACCTCAAATGGGCACATGCTTGTGGTAGAGTGAACTGCTCTGTTGTAAGCAAACTCCACGTGTGGCAAACACTCTTCCCACTCCTTCAAATTCTTCTTGATCATTGTACGCAGCAAGGCTGAGAGTGTGCGGTTCACCACCTCTGTTTGCCCATCAGTTTGTGGGTGACATGTCGTTGAAAACAGCAGCTTGGTTCCCAACTTTGCCCATAATGTTTTCCAAAAATAGCTCATGAACTTCACATCACGATCTGAAACAATGCTCCTCGGCATTCCATGCAAGCGAACAACTTCCCTGAAAAACAAATCAGCAACATGTGAAGCATCGTCGTTCTTGTGGCACGGAATGAAGTGTGCCATTTTTGAGAACCTATCAACTACAACAAAAACTGAATCCCTCCCCCTCTTAGTCCTAGGTAGTCCTAAAACAAAATCCATGCTAATATCTTCCCAAGGAGCATTTGGAACTGGTAGGGGAGTATATAAACCATGGGGGTTCAGTTTAGACTTAGCTTTGTGGCATGTGATGCATCGCTGAACAAATCTCTCAACGTCCTTCCTCATCTTTGGCCAATAAAAATGATCAGCCAACAGCTCATATGTCTTCTCACGACCAAAGTGTCCCATTAATCCTCCTGCATGTGATTCCTGCAACAACAAGGGCCTAACAGAGGAATCTGGAACACACAGTTTGTTAGCCCTAAAAAGGAACCCATCATGCACATGGTATTTATCCCAACCTTTGCCATCTTTACATTTTGCATATGGTTCTGAAAATATATGATCAGTGCAATACAGTTCTTTTAGGCTCTCAAGTCCCGGTACCTTCACTTCCAATTGTGTCAAAAGAACATGCCTACGGGACAAAGCATCAGCAACCATGTTTTCCTTTCCTTTCTTGTACTTCACAACATATGGGAAAGTTTCAATGAATTCAACCCACTTAGCATGCCTACGATTCAGTTTAGCTTGGCCTTTCAAATGTTTCAAAGCCTCATGATCAGAATGTACAATAAATTCCTTAGGCCATAAGTAATGTTGCCAAGTTTCAAGCACTCTAACCAAAGCATACAACTCTTTATCATAAACAGAATAATTCAGTTGCGCACCACTCAGCTTCTCACTAAAATATGCTACTGGTTTTCTTTCTTGCATTAAGACACCTCCAATACCTATTCCACTAGCATCACATTCTATTTCAAAAGTTTTAGTGAAATCAGGTAGAATCAGCAAAGGTGCTTCAGTTAATTGTTTCTTAAGCTCAAGAAATGCTTCTTCTTGTGGTGCACCCCATTTGAAAGGAATACCTTTCTTTGTCAATTCATTCAAAGGTGCAGCAATTGTACTAAAATCTTTAACAAACCTCCTGTAGAAACCAGCAAGGCCATGAAAACTTCTCACTTGGCTTACATTCACTGGAGTTGGCCAATTCTTGATTGCATCCACCTTAGATTCATCCACTTCAATTCCCTGTCCTGAAACAACATAGCCAAGAAAAACAACCTTGTTTGTGCAAAAGGAGCACTTCTCAACGTTAGCATATAATTTTTCTGTCCTTAGCACATTCAGCACTTGTTTTAGATGTTCAATATGTTCCTCAATGGATCTGCTATAGATTAGAATGTCATCAAAGTACACAACAACAAATTTGCCAATGTAAGCTCTCAAAACATGGTTCATCAATCTCATGAAAGTACTTGGTGCATTAGTTAACCCAAAAGGCATGACTAACCACTCATACAACCCAAATTTTGTTTTGAAAGCAGTTTTCCATTCATCTCCTTCTTTCATCCTAATCTGATGGTATCCACTTCTCAAATCAATTTTAGAGAAAACAGTAGAGCCACTCAATTCATCAAGCATATCATCTAACCTAGGAATAGGATGACGATACCTAATGGTTATAATATTGATGGGCCTACAGTCCATTACCATTCGCCATGTTGCATCTTTCTTAGGCACCAAAATCACAGGTACAGCACAAGGACTTAAACTTTCACGAACATAACCTTTCCTTAAAAGTTCTTGTACCTGCCTTTCTATCTCCTTTGTTTCTTCAGGATTGGTGCGGTAGGGAGCTCGATTTGGAAGTGATGCTCCTGGAATGAGGTCAATCTGATGTTCTATGCCGCGCAAGGGAGGTAGACCAGCGGGTACTTCCTCCGGAAAAACATCCTCGAAATCCTGCAAGACATCACAAACAGCACTAGGGAGACAAGTTAGGTCGTTAGCTGAAAGCAAAACGTCTTTGTACACAAGTACAACGACCACTTGATTTGGGTTGGGCCTCACATCTCTCAATTCTGATTTGGTGGCTAACATTACTAAGTTCTCTCCCTCTCTTTTATTTTTCTCTCTCAAATTTGGCTTGTGGCGCTCACTCACAGATTTGTGGATCTCTCTCTCACTCTTTTTCTCTCCCTCTTTCTTACTCACTACTTTTACTTCAGAAACTTTTTGCATGTGCTCAGCCATAATTTGTTGGGGAGTCATGGGCCTTAGCACCAAGTCTTTGCCCTTCCACTTGAGGGTGTATTGATTGGTTCTGCCACAATGTTTTGCTGAAAGATCATATTGCCACGGTCTGCCTAACAGCAAGTGACACACCTTCATGGGCACCACATCACACTCAACGGTGTCATTATAATCTCCAATCTTGAATTGCACCTGTACCATGTGTGTGACCTTAATCTCTCCACATTCACTCAACCATTGGATATGATATGGGTGGGGGTGTTGCAGCAGCTTCAGCCCAAGCTTATCACACATTTCTTTACTTGCAAGATTGTGACAACTCCCACCATCAACAATTACTTTGCATACCTTGTCTTGCACTTTGGCTCTAGTTTGAAACAGATTATGTCGTTGTCCATTCTCAGCTTCTTTGATCTGCACACTCAAAACTTTAGTGACAACAAGAGAAGCACCTTGCTCATAATCACAATAGGTATGCTCATCACCATCTGAATTTTCACCATTTTCAATTTCTTCCTCAGGTTCGCTACAAGACTCATATTCTCCATTCTCTGTGATCAGCATGGTACGCTTGTTGGGACAATCTTTCTTCATATGGCCACGTCCCTTACATGTAAAGCACTCTATATCACTAGTTTTCCCAGTGGAGCCAATGGACGATGAACTTGGGGCTGCAAATTTGCTCTTTTCTTTTGCATTTGATACCTCATTCCTGCTCGTGGCTGCACGTGCATGGGACTGATTTCCACCTCCAGAACTAGTCATGATGCCTCGACCAACATTGAATTGAGGTACAAACTTACTCCCACTTGATGTAGCTCTAGCTGTGAAGGATGTAGTTCTGTTTTGCCTGGAGTCTTCTTGCAATTGACGTTCAGCCTTAGAAGCAAGATGTACAAGTTCTACCACATTACGATATGGCTGCAGATCAACCACTCGTTTGACATTAGGATTCAGCCCATAGAGAAACCTTGCCATGGACTGCTCCTCATCTTCATGTATGTTGGCTCTTATCATTGCCTTCTCCATCTCCTTATGATACTCCTCAACAGATAACTTTCCTTGCCTCAAATTCTGGAGCTTATCAAAGGTATCACGCCTATAATGCCTTGGGACAAATCTTGCCCTCATCTCTCTTTTCATTTCTGCCCATGTAGCAACAGCAGGTTCTCCTTCTTCTTCTCGCTGAATCTGAACTTGCTCCCACCATATTAGAGCATAATCTTCAAACTCAAGTGAGGCCATTGCTAACTTCTTCTCTTCAGAGTAGTTGTGCATGCGGAAAATCTTGTCAACCTTCAATTCCCATGTGAGATAAATTTCTGGATCAGATCCACCATCAAACTTGGGCATGGTAAATTTCAGCTTTCCAAACCTCTCCTCTTCCTCTCGTTCACGACCATTGTTTCTTCGACGATGAAATCTAACATTCTGGTGCATGCCATCTTCATCTTCGTCAAACTCATCTTCACTACCTTCATGGTGCAGTTTTGCTCTCCGGTGGCCTCCTCTAAGACCACGACCAGTAGCAGCTTCATGATGAGCATGTCCATTAGCATGAGCATTTCCACGTCCGGGACCGGGAGATCGCATGGCATGGGGAGCAGCAGCACGGTTTCTTCTAGCTTGTGCATTGGAGGCAGCACCTTCCCCATCAGTTGCATTATGTTCATCACCATGGACACTTGCTTCTTCTCGGCTTTGACGAAGCTCTCGCACAATATCAGCAACAATATCAGCCCTCATGGCTGCCATGTTTTGAGTGAGCTGCTCATTAACATTACCCATAAGTTGCTGCAAATCTCTTGACAACTTCTCTTGCTTCTCTTCAATTGGATCAAGGCTGTTTCTGAATTCTCGGCGTAGATGATCACGTAATGCATTGAAGTGAAACCGTGTGACAGGCTGATTGAGATGCCCATGTCCTTCAACATCATATTCGTCTTCATCACCTGCCATGGTTAGTTTTCCAAAATCCCTATAGTACTAGAAGCATATATGTGGGTAACAACTCAAGCTCACCTCACTTACCAACCGAAGCTCATGTAACTTCCAAGTGAGGGCAGAATCGTGCTCAACCGTGGTGCCGGTAGTTGGTATACAAAGAGTGATGAATCAAGCGAATACAAGTCTAGGGTTGCACATGCGGGGCTGTTTGGTGGGGCTTGGGTGGGATATATATGTAGCAAAAGATTGACTAATCTGTAATCTAGATATTGTTGAACCAAGTAATCATCCACACAAGATTCTAATGCCCTTCGTTGCTGAATAAGATATAAGTGAGGTACATGCAACTCATACCAAGGAATCAGATTTGCTAGAAAGCAAGGATTGAAGATGTTGCACACTTGACAAGTTTCAGCTCACAATACAAACTGGGATTTCTCAAGATATAAGTGAAGAACAGTCCCAAATTTCTCTCTTTTGTATCTTGCACACACTTTCTTTCTTTGGGCAGATCTCTTTTTTTTGTTGCCTCTTTTTTTTTTTTTGCTTTTTTTTTGACAAACTTCAACAAGGGACTTGGATCTGAACACACACTTTGGGGGATCCACGAAAATTACAATGGATGAGCTCAAACAACAAGAACATGCAACTGAAACTTTGGCAGAAAACACACACGAACTGATCTGATTTTTCTGGATGGAAAACACGATGGGAATCAGATCTAACAAGGATGGATGGAAAGTACACGGTGTGGGCTTTCCAAAATGCACAAAAACACCCAAAACGGACTCCGGATGACAAAGATACACAAGATTTGGTGGAGGATGCAGATCTGAAATCTGTGCACGAAAATGAACACAAACACACAAGAATGGATGGGGGGAAAACTCAGCAACTAAAAACAAAGATCTAGTGGACAAGAACTTGATAAAACTCACCAAATAACAGATTAAGGGCTGCAACGGGCTAGGTAAAGGTATTTTTTTTGTGGGGCTATTTTCTGGACTTTAGGATGAACAAGAACACGAACTGAACTAGGGATACAAGATCCTACCGTGTCAACCGAAGCTCTGATACCAAGATGATACGGGGTTGCCCGATCTTCACGGAGGATCTGCTTGAGGAACGAATCAACGCCACCTGAAGGGTACGAAGGAAACCCTCGATCCCAGCCAACAACGCTGTCGGGTAAAGGATAACTAGGGCAACCTGACGAGACCGAAGCTAGCTACTGCATATGCAACAACCAGCAACAAGTATTCGCCCAACCACACTCTTAGGATTCCAATCCACGCAACCACGCACGAAGTTGGAAGCACGGACTGGTCGCCGCCTCAACGGCTACTGTTGTAAAATCACAAAGTGAGTTTACCCTCTCACAAGGCAAGATTACAAGAGCTAAGGAGGAAGTGAACTCTCAAACAAGATTCTGGTTGCACTTAGCTAACCTATGCTGAAATCAAATTGCCAAAGAGTTGTGGCTGAAGTGAGGGAAGGGGTATTTATACTAGGAACAGCCCTCCTAGCTTAGGTGTGAAACCAGTCCAAAAGAGAGGCTCAAATTCGTGGTAACCAGCTGGTCAAGGGAGCAAACACATGGAGCCTCGCGCAGCAATTAATGCTCTGGACAGCTTGCATTGGAACTCTCATATCCTTTGACTCAGGACTCCAAAGGTTGCACCGTTTGATTTTCCTGAAAGTAGACTTCAAATGCTGTCCAATTTGTACTCTCACACGTGCTGGAACCTCATATATTTGTGTTGCATGATGCAGCAAGTTCTGAGACGAATTCTGGAACTATGCATGCAACAATAGATTGTTGAGATGGCTTGCTATTGTTCCTTGAGGTGTAATTAGTTGCCCTTGTCACCAAAACATGGTTTACATCAGAGTTGAAACTTGTTCTCTTCAAACTTGTTGTATGGGCTTCAGAACTTGTTTCTTCATGAGCTGAATTTGTTTCTTCATGTGCTGAAAGTTGTTGGTTGTCCTCAACATTGTACCTGAGTAAAATCAGCACAGATGATTTAGGCAGTATAAAGTTCTCATGGATAGTTGAAGTATGATCAGCTAGGAGCGCGTTCACCTCTTGTTCTATATGTTTGGCACGGCTCCTTGTCATGGGACCCAAATAGGTCTTCTTTGTAGCAGGTTCATTTGAGAGCTGAGTTTTATCATGAGGAGAGGATGACAAACGAGGTGAACCTGGGATGTCCTCATCACAACACTAGATGATTGTTTATTAGGCTTATTATGTTGCTCAAATTCCTTTGCCACAATCTGAATTTCACTCTCACTTTGCTTCTGCTTTGCTTTACTAGCTCTAGCAATATCATCTTTCATAATATGTTCGGGAGACATAGGAAGCAAAGTTATATTTTTATCCTTATGAACAAGAGTATACTGATTCGTCCTACCATGGTGGACATAATTTTTATCAAATTGCCATGGTCTACCTAGTAAAACGGAGCATGCTTGCATGGGAACCACATCACAATCAACATAATCAGAATATGTAGCAATGAACAGTACGTGTTACCTTAACCTTGCCACTGTTGTTGAACCATTGGATGTAATAAGGATGAGGATGTGGTCTGGTGGTTAGAGACAGCTTCTCCACCATCTCCATGCTAGCCAAGTTGTTACAACTCCCTCCATCGATGATGACGCGAACAGAACACTCCTTCACAACTCCCTTTGTATGGAACAAATTGTGCCTCTGATTTTGCTCAGCCTGTGTAACCTGCACACTCATAACACGTTGAGCAACTAAACTTTCATACCTGTCAACGTAGTCAGCAGCCATGTAGTGTGTCTCTTCTTCAGCATCCTCGACACCCTGTTCTTCACTTGCAATAAGAGCCAAAGTCTACTCATCATAATCACTAGCGGACGCATATCCACCATCCTCGATAACAATCATCACACGCTTGGAAGGGCATTCTCGCGCATAGTGACCTCCACCCTTGCAACGACGACAAATTCATGTGTTTGCCCTGTAGATGCCATGGATGAAGAAGAGCTCTGTGCAGGGCCCGAAGGTGTGCCCTTGCTGGAGGCTGGTGGCGGTGCCTGTTTCCTTGTATCTCTGTTGGAGTTGGCGGCTGAAGTAAGTGGTGCTGTAGTAGGACGTGTGGAAGTAGATGATGTACGTGCTGTCCATGATGAAGCGCGACCTGCAGAAAAATTAGTTCTCTCCATTGCCTATCGATCCTGCACTTCACGTTCAACTTTGCAAGCAAGATGGAATAAACGAGTGATAGTGTTATACTCCTTATACTCTAGAATAGTCTGAATCTCTCTATTTAATCCACCCATAAAACGTGCAAGCATAGCTTCATTCTCCTCAACAATACCACATCTAATCATGCCAGTTTGCAATTCCTGATAATATTCCTCTACAGTATTTTTCCTTGTCTTAAACGCTGCAAATTTTGAAGCAATTCACGTTGATAATATGGTGGAACCCAACGATTACGCATAGCAGTTTTCAAAGCAGCCCAAGTAGTAGGGATATTATCATGATGTATTCTACAATGTTCAGACCACCAAACACAAGCAAAACTAGTAAAAGCACAAACAGCAGCAGCAACACGTCTATCCTCAGGAAATTGTAAGCATGTAAAACATTGTTCTGTTTCTAACTCCCAAGTAAGATATATATCAGTAACATATCTATCCTCAAATGTCGGAATATTCAATTTTGTCTTAGGGAGATGATCATGATCCCGTACCTGAGGTGGTGGTGCAGCCCTACCGTTGGGATGGTAAACATGCGGACGACCCGGTGCTTGTGGTGGTGGTTGCCCCTGGGGCTGATCGGGAGCAACCTCTCCCTCATCATCGTAATCACCATCATAATCCTCATTCTGCTCAACGACAGTAGCAGCAGCAGCAGCCACAGAAGCTTCAGCAGTAGCAATGGCACCAGAATACTGGCCTTGGTCGAGAGGCACACGTTGCGCTCGTCCCGCGAAATTTGGGCGTTGTTGTTGCCGAGGTACGACAGGTACAGCTGGTGGAGGTAGACGTGCAAGCACCTCTTTGAACTTAGCATCCAACTTGGTGTCGAATATCTTCTCCAAAGCACCTAGCTTCTCCATGGCCTCTCCAAGGCTGGTCACGACGTCTTGTACCTGGTCAGCCATCATTTGCTGAAATTTATCGTGGAGCTCCTTGTTTGTCATGCCGTCCCAGTTGATCTCGTCGGCTTGTGATCTTGTCATGGTTAGCAGCAATAGGAACACACAAGAATATGAACCTACAGACTACGAGGAAGTGGTGGTGTTGGTGGTGGTGGTGGTGGTGTGTCACAAATCCGTCAAGCGAATCTCAAATCCTTACCAGTTCTTACCCAGCAGCAGGCGGTGATCGGCAACCGTTGTAGTCAAAAACTCACAAAGCTTGGATAGAGCCATTGCCAGGTGGTGTCAACACACGACGTAGATGTATGTGTAGCTGGGATGGCTTATATATCGTAGCAAAAGGGGTCAGCAATAATCATTTCAGAGATGCAAAGTTGAATAAACGCTCAACGCGGTACTGTGCTGGTCCTAGGCTAGACCGTGCTAGAGATGCGAGCCTAGAACACCAACAAAATCACGACGCTACACGTAAACAAGGGAAGAGCACACTCTGAACTTTTTTTTGTCTTTTTTTTTCTTTTTTTGGCGCCTCTTTTTTTGCGCTATTTTTTTTGCTTAGAAAATCACTATAATGGCGAGTGTCTCAAAACTCTTCCGAAGGTCTAAAAACAGGATAGGCACGAAAAAAAATTGACTATTTTTTTTCCTGGAGCAATTCGGGGCTGCGACGACCAAAAATTGCGACAAAAATCACTATGATGGCGAGTGTCTCAAAACGCTCCAAAAAGCCTAAAAATAGGATAGGGAAAAAAATATTTTCACTCGCCGATTTTTTTTCGAATCCTACTCGGGCAAGGAAACGCGAAAATAAAATCAAGATCTTGAAATCAATCCGAATATGGGATGAACTCGGATTGGTGGTGGATATATGGTGGTATATATGGATACGGATTGATGGCAGATATATGGTGGTGGTATATGGACTCGGATTGGTGGCAGATATGTGAGGGTATATATGGCAGCGGCGATGATGGTAGCGTGGTGGTGGTATATGGCAGCGGTGATGAAGATGATGCGGTGGCGGCGTGACAAACTATGAACAGAACTCGAAACTCTAAAGAACTAGACGCTAAGACCAGCAACTTGACACGACGATGCAACCGCAAATTCAACAAAGCAAATACCGAACAGAAAATTGCAAAGGCTCAGATTGGTTCGGATATGATGATCTAACCCTAATTTTTTTTGTGGCTTTTTCGTGGACTGTAGGTATGAAGAAAAGATGCAATCTAAACTATGAATAACTGGAAAATCTCACCGAGCAACCTGGAAATCTGATACCACTTGATAGAGGTGACGTTGTCCCTGTCTTTCGATGAGATGTGGTTATCGTTTATGGTAGAGTCGACTTTGACGATCCGACTACGAACGTGCGAGGACGTCGCGCCTTAGCAATCGCTAAACCAACTCCAAGAGGTTATTGACCACGCCGGAGCACGATCAACCTGACCACGAGGGTCTGTTTCCTGCAAGCAAACGAAGAACAAGCAAGAAACTAAGATTGCAATCTGGATATTGCCAATATAGGAGGAAAGCTTTATTGATGAAAGTGGGGTTCTGTGACGCCTTTGTCTGGTCGTGGAACACAAACGAAGAACGCGAAGTTGCAGCTATGGCGAACTTTCAATCTAAACAAAACCCAAGTCTAAAACGACGCCCTAAGGGCTGTATATATATGGGGGAATAGAGGGGGATTTCGTGGCCCCTTGGAGGAGGGGGTCCGAAACCAGCCCTAACTCAGTTTCCCCACACATACGGACTCTAAAAACTGCCTATAATATGGTATTTTGAAATTACATGGGCCTGGCCCAAAAATAAGGTGACGCGGCACCTATAATAGCCTATGGACGAAATTTATGAAGTGGCATGTTGTATATTTCGTCCAAGCCTCCAAGCACTCCTTATGGTGGCTTCAAAGTGCGAAAATCACCACCGGAAAGTCCATTGTTCCTTCCCGCGCGCGCACCTTCTTCTCCATACTTGATCCCGCTACAATGGCCATCCTTCTTGTCCATGCTAGGTCCTTCATTCATAAGTAAAACAAAAGTATCTAATTTAGGAAGCATCATATGTTCATGAACATTAGAAGGATTTCCAAGAAACGAAAGTACCTGATAATTTAGTTGGCGTGCGCGGGCTCTAGTAACTGGTCCAATATGTGTAGCTGGTGGGGATGTGGGTGTAACATTAGTAGGGATGTCCTCATCAGTTCGTCACCTCCGTTTGTCCATCGGTTTGAGGGTGATATGCCGAAGAGAATAGGAGCTTGATTCCGAGCTTGGCGCATAGGGTCTTCCAAAAGTAGCTTAGGAACTTGACGTCGCGGTCCGAGACAATGGTCTTGGGGACGCCATGTAGTCTCAAGATGTCCCTACAAAATAAATTTGCAATATGTGAAGCATCGTCTATCTTGTGACATGGAATGAAATGAGCCATTTTTGAAAAGCGGTCCACAACGACAAAAACGGAATCATGTCCAGTTTTAGTTCGTGGTAAGCCAAGCACAAAGTCCATACTAATGTCTTCCCAAGGTTGTTAAGGTATAGGAAGAGGCATGTAAAGACCATGGGATTGAGCTTTTGACTTAGCTTTGCGGCATGTAGAGCATCGGTTGGTGAAGCGCGCAATATCATGAAACATCTTGGGCCAAAAGTACTTGTTGGATAGTGTGACATACGTCTTGTCGCGTCCAAAGTGACCCATAAGTCCTCCACCGTGAGCCTCTTGCAATAGCAACAAATGAAGAGAAGACTCGGGTATACAAAGTTTGTTAGTACGCATAAGATAGCCATCGTTCATATAGTAGTTCTCCCAACAAGTTTTCACTTGGCACATAGCGTAAGGATTAGCGAAATAAGCATCATGCTCATACAAGTCTTTGATGTGCTCAAAACCAATAACATTCAATTCAAGTTGGGTAACTAGCATGCATTTGCGGGAAAGGGCATCCGCCACAACGTTTTCCTTGCCCTTAATGTATTTGATGACATAAGGGAAAGACTCGATAAATTCACTCCATTTAGCATGCCGTTTGTTCAACTTGGTTTGACCCTTTAAGTACTTGAGTGTTTCATGGTCGGTATGAATAACAAACTCATGAGGTCTCAAATAATGTTCCCAAACATGTAAAACTCTCACCAAAGCATACAACTCTTTGTCATATATGGGGTAGTTAAGTTGAGCGCCAGAAAGTTTCTCTCTAAAGTAGGCAATTGGGCACTTCTCTTGCATAAGCACACCACCTATTCCATTACCACTAGCATCACAATGCACTTCAAATGTTTTATCAAAGTTGGGCAAAGCAAGCAAAGGTGCATGAGTGAGCAAATTTTTAAGTTCATGGAATGCGGTGTCTTGGGAAGGACCCCAAATAAATGGTGCATTCTTCTTGCTCAAAGCATGTAGAGGAGATGCAATAGTGCTAAAGTCCTTGACAAAACGTTGATAGAAACCTGCTAGTCCTAGGAAACTACACACTTGTTGCAAATTCGTTGGTGTAGGCCAAGTTTTAATAGCATCAATCTTAGTTTTATCTACATGAACGCCCTTAGAAGATACTACAAAGCCTAGGAAAACTACTTTCTCAACACCAAATAAAGGTGCATTTCTCCATGTTTGCATAGAGTTGTTCTTTCCTAAGGATTTGCAAAACATCACGAACATGGGTAACATCAAAGTAGACCACAACACAATATCCTATGAGGGGTCGCAAAACATAATGCATGACACGCATGAAAGTACCCGGTGCTTCGGATAAGCCCATGGGCATCACTAGCCATTCATAGAGACCAAACTTTGTTTTGAAAGCCGTTTTCCACTCATCGCCCTCCTGTATGCGTATTTGGTAGTAACCACTTTTTAAGTCAATCTTGGAAAATATAGTGGCACCACTAAGTTCATCAAGCATGTCGTCTAGGCGAGGAATGGGATGACGATAACGAATAGTGATAGCATTTATAGGACGGCAATCGGAACACATGCGCAGACTACCATCTTGCTTAGGTACTAGAATTACCGGAACCGCACAAGGACTCAAACTCTCACGTACATTCCCTTTATCTAGGTGTTTTTGGACTTGCCTTTGTATTTCCTTTGTTTCTTCGGGGTTGACGCGGTAGGGAGCCTTGTTAGGAAGCGGTGCTCCGGGGATAAGGTCGATGCGGTGTTCGATCCCTCGTTTTGGTGGTAGTCCCGGAGGTAGCTCATCGGGGAAAACATCCTGGAATTCCTGCAACAACTTAGATAACACAAGAGGAAGATGTTGTGAAGGGTTAGTCCGAACGACGTCATCTTTGCACACAAGTACATAGTGAAGAACGGTCGATGGGTTCTCACTCACATCCCTCAAATATCTTTTGGGGGCTAAAAGAACTATATCTCTCATGTCCCTCATCGTGGAGTCACTCAAGTTTGGCTTGTGGCGCTCACTCTCGTTTAGGTGGATCACTCTCTCAGTTTTATCTCCACGATGCGATGAAGCTTGTTTGTCGGTGATGACTTGACTTGGAGTCATTGGTCGAAGTACATATTGCTTGCCCTTCATTTTGAAGCTATATTGATTTGTCCGACTGTTGTGTGTGACGCCACGGTCGAATTGCCAAGGTCTACCAAGTAGGAGGTGGCAAACGGACATTGGAACCACACACACTCCAAAGTGTCTTCATAAGCGCCTCTCTTGAAGGAAACTTCCACGGTATGTTCAACTTGGAGGGTGCCGGAATCACTTAGCCATTGGACCTTGTAGGGGCGAGGGTGCTTTTTCTTGACCAATTGTAGCTTGGAACAAAGGTCCTCACTTGCCAAGTTGTGGCAACTCCCGCCGTCGATGATGACCTTGACGGATTTTCCTTGGATGTCCGCCTTTGTGTGGAAGATGTGGCAACGTTGGTCCTCGTCTTCTTGTTGTTGGAGCGTCAAAACCTTGGAGACAACGAGAGCGGGGCTCGAATCGTTGTCGCAAAAGATTTGCGAATCTTCATCTTCATTCACTTGGCGATGTATGGCCACTTGCTCCAAAGCTTGCATCTCGTCGTCACTCATAGAGTCATAGGTGCCGTCGTCGAGTAGGACCATATTCCGTTTGGTTGGACATTCGAAGGTCTTGTGTCCTCGGCCTTGGCACGTGAAACACTTGATGGAGCTTGTCTTGGCGGTAGCATCCGATGTTGAAGTAGAGGATGAAGCTCTCGGCTTGTATGTACTTACGGTTCGTTGGCTTGACAAAATCGTCTTGTCCTTGTAGCTTGACTTGTCGCCGGTGGTTTTTGTAGTTCTCGTAGTCGAAGGTGTCGTTATCGTAGTAGCTTGAGCACTTGAGCTGTAGGTCTTGGAGGAGAACTTGGAGTACTTGTAGTCATCTTGCACTTGCCGTTCCACCTTGGTTGCTTGATGCACAAGTTCGGGAAGGTTAGAGTATGGTTGGAAGTCGGCAATTTTCTTGACTTGGTAGTTGAGGCCATTCAAGAAGCGTGCCATTGTTTGCTCGTCATCTTCCTTGACATTGGCTCGGATCATTGCAATCTCCATCTCTTGATAGTACTCTTCTACGAACTTTGTGCCTTGCTTGAGTTGTTGTAGCTTCTTGAAGAGATCACGGTTGTAGTGTGTAGGCACAAAACGGGCTCGCATGAGATCCTTCATTTGGGCCCAAGTGTTGATAGGTGGCTCGCCTCTTTCTCTTCTCCGCTCAATCACTTGTTCCCACCAAATAAGGACGTAGTCTTGGAACTCGAGTGAAGCCATGGCGATCTTCTTCTCTTCATCATAGTTGTGTAGGCGAAAGATCTTGTCAACCTTGAGGGCACATGACAAGTAGTCTTCGGGATCATTGCTTCCGGAAAACTTTGGCATTGTGAACTTGAGCTTGCCGAAGCGTTGTTCATCATTGTGGTGGTGATGCCAAAATCCTTGTCTTGGATGTGGATCCTCATTGTCATTGCCTTGAGCGTGTTGACGTTGATCTTGTCCTTGCTCGTCTTCATGGTCAGGTTTGTCGCGATGATCTTGAGGACGGCGACGAGGTGGACGCACTCGGTTGCGCCTTTCTTGGTGCTCCTCTTGGCGATTGGCTTCTTCTTGTCGTTGTCGACGAAGTTCGTCTTGTCGTTCTTGGCGAAGTGCTTCTTGCTCAAGATGTGCTTGACGGTTGCGTTCCTCCAACGCGCGAGTAGCATCACAAAGTGCTTGTTGGGCTTCGAGCGCTTGTTCTTCGCGGTGGCAGAGTTCTTCTTCACGGCATTGTTGTTGGCGTTCTTGTTCTTGTTGGTGACGCCTAGCACGTTCGCGAAGTCGATCTTGTAGCCCATGCCATGGAAGGGATTGTCCGAAGCTTGACGTTGGCGGCCTTGGTGTGAACTTGGACCGGAGTGGTCATCATGGTGATGAGCACGAGCTCTAGGTGGTCTCTCACCGGAAGAGTACTTCGATGAGTGACGACTTGAGTTGCGCCTCCTTGACGATGTAGATGTGGAAGAGGCGCGCTGGACCATCAAGGCGTGAATTTCCTCCATTTGGCTTGAGAGTTTGTTGTCGAGGTATTCCCTTGTTCGCACTTCAGATTCGCAAACGTCGGTGGCGAGGTGCTCGATGCGGTCGTTCAAAGCGTCATGCGATTGGCGCATTGCTTTTTGCGCGCCGAAGAAGTGCATCTTGGTGACGAAGTCGGTTTCGTCGTATTCTTGCTCCTCAAATGCTGGGTTGTGGATGCTTGACCTATCCATAACAACACTCAAGTATATATAAGTGGAAGAGTGAGAAGAGAATACCAATTACCATTCCGAAAGTTGAAAGTGGATCAAGATTACTCAATGTGCAAGTATGGAAATAGTAGAATTGGTACCGAAGATCGTCCTTCACACACCTACACAAATAAGGCTTATGGAGGAGCTCGGTTAGGATAGTGGCACAAATTTCAAGCAATCCGAAAGGTAAGATTCAATAATGTTGCAAGAAATTCGTAAATTCGCAAGTGAGACAATGTAGATCAAAAGCAATGAATATACACGGAAACACACACACAGAAGAAAATTGGGGGCATGCAACCAAGGATGAGCCAAAATGTGGAAACCACGGAAAATGCTCTCGTTGCACAACACTAGAGAGATGCTAGCGTGATTGCTCCAATGGGCATGATATGCACTTGTGCACAACCTAAAATGAACCAAACGTGTCGTCTTCCTATGTCCGACTTGCTATGTATGTATGAGGCATGAGTCACTCGCTCAAGTGATCCAAGATGATCAAATATGCTATGCGAAGCTTGCAATGCTATTGCTCTTTTGCTCTTGCTTAAAAGATTTGCTTCTCTTTTCTTTTGCAATGATGTTTTGTATGGTCACGATGCGGGACGTGCACAGCAAGATAGCAATTATGTATGCGGGTACTACTTGAACACAAAAGATACCAATATGATACCGAAATGATACTAAGATATATGCACGCAATTGAAGCTATGCGGAGTATGTATCACTAAAGTGCACAAGTAGCATGGCCCGGCAATACTCAATGGCTAGTCTCGATAGGCAAGTAATGCAAATAGGCTTGGGGTAACAATGTAATGGCAAGGGTAGAGTGAAGAGTGTCGTCGCGGTTACCGTCCTTGCTTACGGTGTGGTATCAATGAAGAGTTGGTCGGCGACGATCCGAGGCGATGATGAGCGGCGATGTCGATGAAGAACCACTCCTAATTAGCCGAAACACCTTAGGAAGTGGCGATGCTCGCGACTCAAAATCTCAAGTGCAAAGGATTTGCGGAAGAAATGGCGGTGGCACAATGCGGAAGAGATGGTAGATAGAACAAAAAATTTTGGCGGAAAACTGCAGTTTCGTCAGAGTTGCTCGGACGTCCGGGCCCTGTCGGTCGTCCGGCGTCCGGTCGTCCGACGACTGTTGGTCGTCTGAGGCCTGCGGGCTTCACTAGTTCACCAGGGAAACTATGAACTCGAAAAGGAAAGAAAAATTTGGGCAAAATTCCAACGATTTGACGGTGGAAAATGATGGGAAATATGGGGAAAAGGTAGATCCATTTGTCCACAATGAAATCCACGGATCAAAATCAACAAAATCTCCTCAAATCAAACGAATCCAAGAAATTTGGTATGGCTATTTTTGTGGGGATTTTCGAAATTAGGTCAAATCAAAACAAAAATTGGCTATAAAGTGGGGGATGGGACTCCAAGGTGTGAATCAACGTGGCTCATGATACCAATATGATACGGGGCACACCCGTGTGGTCGACCTTTTCACACTTGGAGGGGGAAGAAGGGAGAAATCATAAGAGAAAACAAGAGCACAAGGAAGAACTCCAATCACACATCCGCTAAATCCACTTAAGCATACGCAAGATACAAGGATCCAAAGTCAAACAAGCGATACACGGTAGCCGGTAGTCGTCTCACTCCGTGGAGGAGGTCTTGATATCCCGTAGGATCTTCCCTAGAAGGGGCCTTGGCATCCGCTTCAGATCTTCTCACGTAGAGGCGTCTCTCCACGAGGGAAGGAAGTGAATGGAGCTATGCTCAACATTATCAATGCTAAACATAAGCTAACCCTAGAGAGAGGAGGGGGGTCTTTATATAGTCTTAGGCGAAAAGAGGGGATACATGGGCCAAGGCCTGAGCGGCTGCGCTCAACAGGTGTCGGACGTCCGGACGTTGTCGGACGTCCGAGGCTTCACGGCGGTCCGGATGTCCGGAGGTGGCCGGTCGTCCGAGGATTCGGCTCTGGAGCGTAGTTGTCGGATTTCCGGGACGTGTCGGACGTCCGAGGCTCGGCCGTTCGGAGGCCTTATGATTTCTGAGGATTCGGCTCTGGGTAGCTGGAGACGGAATTCCGGAGAGAGGCCGGGCGTCCGGGCGCCGGGGGGTCTCGGACGTCCGAGCGGCGTCGGTCGTCCGGGCGCTGGAGGGTCTCGGACGTCTGAGAGGTGTCGGTCGTCCGAGAGTTGTAGCTCGTCTGCGGCTCCTTCTTGAGGCTTCCAAACTTGGCGTCCTCGTGGCCTCTTGCGTGTTCCTCTCCCGAGTACCTGAGTATGCAAAGGGTCTCATTGTGAGGTAGCATCCAAGTCCCGTTGATATTCAAGTCTAGCTCGAAGAGGAGTGAGTTCACCTTAGCTCCAATGTCGCGTGCGCGTGTTCTTGTCATAGGACCAATTGGGGGTCGGTTTTATGGTGTAGACTTCATGGGGATGATGGAGGGATGCTCCGCATCAAGGACCCTCGTGAGCTCTACCGAAGAGAGACAACTCTTGCAGTATCCGTTCAAGATCATGGGAGCAAGGATACGGATGGCAATTGGATCAAGCGCAAGTTTCTCAAGGCCATCATGCCATTCAACAAGGCCATGTCCTCCGTCATCCGCCAAAGACCGGACTTCCACTCCTTTTCCTCGAGTGATGTGTTGGATGAATTCTTTGCTATGAACATCTTGAACAAGACCGCCAACAACGCACTAGCTTGTGTTCAACGGTCAAAGAATTCTTCACCCAACCTTGCTTTGAATACCAAGGCAATTCTAAAAGAAGAAGAAGATGAAGAAGAGGAGAGTTGCCCCGAAGACACCAAATATGCATACCACGAGCACATGGCTCTTGTGTCAAGGCAATTTTGGGGCAACAAGAGAAACTCAAAGCCAAACTTCTCCAAGAACAACTCAAGTGGCTCCAAAGGCAAGCAACGTGTGAGAACCTGTTACAATTGTGGCAATGTGAGTCACTTCGTGGTGGATTGCCCATATGAGAAGAGGGAGGACAATGGTGGCAATCTCATTCACAAAGACAAAGCCAAGTCCTTCCCCAAGAAGAACAACTTCACCAAGAAGGCGCCTCACAAGGTGTTGGTGGCTCAAGAAGAGTATGCCTCTGATGATGATGATGATGATGATGAAGATGCAAGTGGTGAAGGGATGGCAATGGCTATAGTGGCAATCACATCCTCCACCCCAACCAAGGTGTCTCTCTTCGACTCCCCCAACGAGAACCGCATCGCCAAGTGCTCACGCCTCTCTTAAGGAGTCTCATGATCAACTCCAAGTAAAACTCACTAAGGAAATAGCCACATGTCCTTCTTTTGTGTTAATTGAAAATCCCAATGCTACTAACCCTTGCTTGTGAGCATGCTCACCTTGTGGAGAAAAATGCTAAGTTGAAAGAGCAACTTGAGAAATGCCTTGTGACATGTATCCAAGGTGAGAAGAATCTCAATGACCTTTTGAGCAATCAAAAGGAAGTTGTAGCAAAAGAAGGGATTGGGTTTGCACCCAATTCTAAGAAGAAGAAGAAATTGAAGACCAAACAACCTCTCCCGCTCAAGGAAACCTTTGTCAAAGCGGGGAAGGTTACTCATGAGAAGAAGAAGGACAAGGTTGTGGGTGGTAATGTTAAGAAGGACAAGACCACCCCCTCCAACAAAGCCGATGATTTTAACCCCTCTTAAGTTTTATGCCGTGCTAGTGATGGGCATGTTTATGCCAAATATTTTAGTTCTTCTTATGAGTACATTGAATGGTCTATTTGGGTTCCTAAGACCCTTGTCACTAACATGAAATGACCCATTAAAGAATGGGTACCTAAATCCAAGCATTGATCCATTGTAGGAGTTTGCTTCCAGAGGAGTGTCATGGTTGCTTGATAGTGGAGCAACAAATCATATGACCGGAAGCAAGGACTTGGTGGTGGACGTTCGAACCGACGCATCTTTGGCCACTCAAGTCTCCTTTGGTGATGACACAATTTCAAAGGTATTGGGTCTTGGCAAGGTGGTTATCTCTCTGGACTTAACCATTGAGAGAGTCATGCTTGTTGACACCCTTGCATACAATTTACTTTCTGTCCATCAACTTGCACTCATGGGTTTTAGTACTTTCTTTGGTATTGATACCGTGGCCCTTTTGTGGAGCAAGACTCTTAAAGTAACCTTTGTTGGGCATGTCGAAAACGGTCTCTATGTGGTCAACTTCTCGAAGTGACCCACTAAAACCGCGACTTGCCTAATGGCTAAGGTTGATGTGGGATGGCTTTGGCATCGCCGATTAGCCCATGTCAATATGAGATCTTTGCAAAGTATCCTCAAAGGGGATCACGTTCTTGGACTAACAAATGTGAGTTTTGCCAAAGATCGTGCTTGCAGTGGTTGTATCGAAGGAAAGCTACATGAGAAGGCTCACCGACCCACGACTACCATCTACTTGAAGAGGCCCTTGGAGCTTCTTCACATGGAGCTCTTCGGTCCTCCATCTTTCGATAGTCTTGGGAGAAGAAAGTATTGCTTGGTGATTGTGGATGATTACTCAAGATACACATGGGTTTATTTCTTCAAGAGGAAGAGTGAGACCCAACAAACCGTCATCGACTTTGCAAATGAAGCTCAACGCCAACATGATGCAAAGATATTGATGATTAGAAGTGACAATGGCACCGAGTTCAAGAACTACACCTTGGACGAGTTTCTTAGTGATGAGGGGATCAAGCATCAGTACTCTGCACCCTATACCCCTCAACAAAATGGTGTTGCGGAGAGGAAGAACCGAACGTTGATGGACGCGGCAAGGACCATGATGGCGGAATTCAAATAACCATACAACTTTTGCGCCGAAGCCATCAACACCGCGTGTCATGCATCTAATCGGATCTACCTCCGCAAAGGCTTGAACAAGACTCCATATGAAATACTTACCGGTAACAAGCCCAACCTCAAGTATTTTCGGGTGTTCGGTTATCAAGATCATGCTCAAGATCAAGAGCAAGCTCATGATGGCTTGCAAGATCGTCAAGACGATGCTCCTCAACCTTATATGGAGGATATTCTAGAAAGACGAGCCGCCAAGATTGCTTCCAAGCTTAAAACATAAACAACACATTTTGGAGAATGTCTACGGAAGCCTGAATAAAGGGGTAACCACTCGTAGTCAATTAACAAACTTTTGTACATATCACGTGTTTGTTTCTTGCATTGAACCCCTAAAGGTACAAGAGGTGCTTGAGGACACGGAATGGCTTGAATCCATGCATGATGAACTCAACAACTTCGAGCGCAACAAAGTGTGGCGTTTGGTGCCAAGACCAAAGGAGAATCACAATATCACTGGAACCAAATGGATCTTCAAGAACAAGCAAGATGCGAACGGTGTTGTCATTCGCAACAAGGTAATATTGGTGGCACAAGGCTACTCCCAAGTCGATGGTATCGACTATAGTGAAACTTTTGCTCCCGTGCTTGCCTTGAATCTATTCGCATGTTGCTTGCATATGCCTCTCATCATGATTTCAAATTATGTCAAATGGATGTGAAGAGTGCATTTCTTAATGGTCCACTTAAGGAGTTGGTATATGTCAAGCAACCCCCGGGGTTTGAGGATCCTAAGTTCCCCAATCATGTATACGTTCTCAATAAGGCACTCTATGGCCTTAAACAAGCCTCACGTGCGTGGTATGAGCACCTTACGATGTTGCAAGATCGTGGGTTTGAAATTGGGAAAATCGATCCCACTCTTTTCACAAAGAAGCTTAAAGGGAACTTGTTCATATGCCAACTATATGTTGATGATATTATCTTTGGTTCTCCTAACAAAGCTTTCAATGATGAGTTTGCCGCACTAATGACCAAAGAGTTTGAGATGTCTATGATGGGAGAGTTCAAGTTCTTCCTTGGATTCGAAGTCAAGCAACGAAGTCAAGGAACCTTCATCAACCAAGCTAAATACACTGAAGACATGCTCAAGAGGTTCCAGTTGGATGATCTCAAGCCGACCAAGGCCAACACTCCCATGCCACTCAAATGCCAACTTGATAGTGCTCCCAATGGTAAATCCGTGGATCAAAAGGTATATCGCTCCATGATTGGATCCCTACTTTACCTTTGTGCATCTAGACTGGATATTATGTTCAGTGTGGGAATTTGTGCATGATTTCAATCCGCACCTAAGGAAAGTCACTATGTGGTGGTCAAGCGAATCTTTCGATATTTGGCTCATACCCCATAATTTGTCTTATGGTACCCCAAAGGTGCTTCATTTGATCTCATAGGATATTCGGACTCGGATTGGGCGGGAGACCGTGTGGAGAGGAAGTCAACTTCTGGAGGGTGCCAATTTTCCTTGGTCGCTCTTTAGTAAGTTGGTCTTCGAAGAAACAAAATTGTGTTTCTCTCTCGTCCACCGAGGCCGAGTATGTAGCCGCTGCTAGCTGTTGTGCACATATTTTTTGGATGAGGCAAGCTTTGAAGGACTATGGTGTCACTTGTGACAAAGTGCCTCTTTACTGTGACAATGAAAGTGCGATCAAGATCTCCAACAACCAGGTTCAGCATTGCGAGAGAAAGCACATTGAGATTCGTCATCACTTCATCCGAGAGCATATCAAGCGTGGAGAGATTGATCTTATTCATCTCAATACTAATGAGCAACTTGCATATATCTTCACGAAGCCATTAGATGAAGCAAGATTTCGCAAGTTAAGGCATGAGCTAAATATCATTTATTCGAGCAATGTGGCTTGAAGTATTGCACACCCCACCACACTCATCATTATGTCTTGTTTAGATGTAGGCATGGACATAGGGGGAGTGTTGTTCACTCAGTGAACTATTCCTTCCCTTATTATGCATAAATTGATGAAGTCTTTCACATTAGCCATTTTTATGGTGCTTGTGCTTCAAAGACGAGTTTTGGTCATGGGCCCAAGGTTAAAATCTTCGCGGTGCCATACCAATTGACTCAAACATAGGTAGCTTCGGCCACCGCCCCTCCTCCTAGTGAGGTAATTGCTATTTGAGAGCTTGTTCTTTGATTTACGTCTCTCCAAGTATTCTTCTATGTCTTGATATCTTTATTTCTGCCTTGGAGTGTCCCCTCTCTTTGCATAAGTCATATTTCTTTTTGTGTGTATGGTTGGGCTATGTTTTTGGTCGCAAGCGGTACTACCGCTGGGTCTGGCTGGTACTACCGCTCCAGCGATACTACCGCGCTCGCCCGTGGTAGTACCGCCTCGAGCCTTCCAAGACGGGTTAAGTGGTGGGCACGGGGAGTTCTAACTCCCCCATACCCAATCCCTTCTCCCCTCCTCGTGCCCTCTCTCATAGGCGACCAAAATTTGCCCAGGAGGCCGGCTCCGATCCCCCGATTCCGTGCCGTTTCCCGCTTTTCCATCTGGTGAGATCGTTCCTGGTGACCCACAAGTATAGGGGATCAATCGTAGTCCTTTCGATAAGTAAGAGTATCGAACCCAACGAGGAGCAGAAGGAAATGACAAGCGGTTTTCAGCAAGGTATTCTCTGCAAGCACTGAAATTGTAGGTAACAGATAGTTTGATAGCAAGGTAATTTGTAACGACCAACTAACGGTAACGGTAAACGAGATGCAGCAAGATAGCCCAATCCTTTTGAGGCAAAGGACAGGCCAGCACAATCACTAGTAATAGGCAAAGTGTTCTTGAGGGTACACGGGAATTTCGTCTAGTCACTTTTATCATGTTGGTTTGATTCGTGTTCGCTACTTTGATAATTTGATATGTGGGTGGACCGGTGCTAAGGTGCTGTTCTTAGTTGAACTAACAACCTACTTATGATTAACCCCCTCGCAAGCATCCGCAACTACGAGAAAAGTATTAAGACAAAGTCTGACCATAGCATTAAACATGTGGATCCAAATCAGCTCCTTACGAAGTAGCGCATAAACTAGGGTTTAAGCTTCTGTCACTCTAGCAACCCATCATCTAATAACTACTCCACAATGCATTCCCTTAGGCCCATGAATGATGAAGTGTCATGTAGTCCACGTTCACATGACACTACTAAGGGAATCACAACATACATATCATCAAAATATCGAACACATATCAAATTCACATGATTACTCGCAACATGACTTCTCCCGTGACCTCAAGAACAAGGGTAACTACTCACAAATAATAATCATGCTCAAGATCAGAGGAGTAAGGAATAGCATAATGGATCTGAACATATGATCTTCCACCAAATAAACCATATAGTAATCAACTACACAAGGTAATCAACACTACTAGTCACCCACAGGTACCAATCTGAGGTTCCGGTACAAAGATTGAACACAAGAGATGAACTAGGGTTTGAGAGGAGATGGTGCTGTTGAAGATGTTGATTAAGATTGGCCTCCCAAAGATGAGAGGGGTGTTGGTGATGACGATAGCTTCGATTTCCCCCTCCGAGAGGGAAGTTCCCCCGGCGGAATCGCTCCGCCGGAGGGCAAAAGTGCTCCTGCCCAAGTTTCGCCTCGAGGCGGCGGCGCTTTGTCCCAAAAGTCCTCTCTCTATTTTTTTAGGTTTTTAGGGAATTTATACCAGAAGATGGGCACCGGAAGCGGGCCAGGCTGGGCACAACCCATCAGGGAGCGCCCAGGGGGACCTAGCGCGCCCTGGTGGGTTGTGCCCACCTGGGGGCCCTCCTTCGGTAGTTTTCAGCTCCAGTAATTTTTATTAAATACAAAAATAATCTCCGTAAATTTTCAGCTTCATTGGAGTTGTGCAGAATAGGTATCTCTAAAGTGCTTTTCTTGGGTCCAGAATTCCAGCTGCCGGTATTCTCCCTCTTTGTGTAAACCTTGCATATTATGAGAGAAAAGGCATTAGAATCACTCCCCAAAGCATTATTATTCAACAAAACAAAGTAAATAACAGTAGGAAATCATGATGCAAAATGGACGTATCAACTCCCCCAAGCTTAGACCTCGCTTGTCCTCAAGCGAAAGCCGATATTGAAAAGCATGTCCACATGGTTTGAGAGAGAGGTGTCGATAAAAACAAAATACGGACATAGAAGCATCATGCTTATTAACACAACAGCAACAAATTCTAACATAGGAACTTATTTCAATATATTTTATCATAAGGCTTCTCATGAACAAGTAACAATTCATCACAACATTATTCTCAATATCTTCCAACTTCCTAAGATAAAGATCAAAGCTTTTGGGTTGAGCCATAAAGACGAGCAAACGATCTAACACACAAGCAAACAAAAAGCAAACGAAAAGACGAACGAAAGAAGGGCGAATAAAAAGGCAAATCTTTTTGGTTTTTTCTGAAAATCGTTTTAGAAGAGGGGGAGAGGAAAACAAGAGGCAAATGGAAAATAATGTAAATGCAAGAGATGAGTTTGTGATGGGTACTTGGTAGGCTTGATGTCTTGACTTGCTATGTATCCTCCCCAGCAACGGCGCCAGAAATCCTTCTTGCTACTTGTTGAGCTTGCGTTGGTTTTCCCTTGAAGAGGAAAGGGTGATGCAGCAAAGTAGATAAGTATTTCCCTCAGTTGTTGAGAACCAAGGTATCAATCCAGTAGGAGGTACAAGCAAGGCCCCAATCTTTGCACCTACACAAACAATCAAACACTTGCACCCAACGCTATAAAGGGGTTGTCAATCCCTTCACGGTTACTTGCAAGGATGAGATCTGATAGAGATAGATATAAAAGATTGCTAAAAGTAAAACTAAAATAAAAGTAAATAGATTGCAGCAAAGTATTTTTGGTATTTTTGGTTTATAGATCTGAAAATATAATATGGAAAATAGACCCGGGGGCCATAGGTTTCACTAGAGGCTTCTCTCTTGAAGGAAAATAATACGGTGGGTGAACAAATTACTGTCGAGCAATTGATAGAAAAGCGCATAGTTATGACGATATCCAAGGCAATGATTATGCATATAGGCATCACGTCCGTATCAAGTAGACCGAAACGATTCTGCATCTACTACTATTACTCCACACATCGACCGACTCCTGCCTGCATCTAGAGTATTAAGTTCATGAAGAACAGAGTAACGCATTAAGTAAGATGACATGATGTAGAGGGATAAACTCAAGCAATATGATGAAAACCCCATCTTTTTACCCTTGATGGCAACAATACAAATACGTGCCTCGCTACCCCTACTTTGTCACTGGGTGAGGACACCGCAAAATTGAACCCAAAACTAAGCACTTCTCCCATTGCAAGAATTACCAATCTAGTTTGGCCAAACCAAACCAATAACTCGAAGAGACTTGCAAAGATATGAAATCATGCATATAAGAATTCAGAGAAGATTCAAATTATATTCATAGATAATCTGATCATAAACCCACAATTCATCGGATCTCGACAAACACACCGCAAAAGAGTATTACATCGGATAGATCTCCATGAAGATCATGAAGAACGTGGTATTGAAGAGCATAGAGAGAGAAGAAGCCATCTAGCTACTAGCTATGGACCCGAAGGTCTGAGGTGAACTACTCACGCATCATCGGAGGGGCAATGGAGTTGATGTAGATGCCCTCCGTGATCGAATCCCCCTCCGGCAGATTACCGGAAAAGGCCCCAAGATGGGATCTCACGGGAACAGAGGCTTCCGACGGCGGAAAAGTATTATCGTGGCTCTTTTTGGTATTGGGGGAATATTCCTGAATTTATAGGCGAGGAATTAGGGTTGGAGGAGCCACGGGGGGCCCACAAGCCAAGGGCCCCCCCAGGGGCGCGCCCAGGTGGCTTGTGGCCCACCCATGGGTCTTCTGGCCTCTTCTCCAAGTCTCCTGGGTTCCTTCTGGTCCAAGAAAAATCATCGTAGAATTTTATTCCCAGGTTGCAGATGCTTGTGAGGGGGTTAATCATAAGTAGGTTGTTAGTTCAAGTAAGAACAGCACCTTAGCACCGGTCCACCCACATATCAAATTATCAAAGTAGCGAACACGAATCAAACCAACATGATAAAAGTGACTAGACGAAATTCCCGTGTACCCTCAAGAACACTTTGCCTATTACTAGTGATTGTTCTGGCCTGTCCTTTGCCTCAAAAGGATTGGGCTACCTTGCTGCACCTTGTTTACCGTTATCGTTACTTGCTCGTTACAAATTACCTTGCTATCAAACTATCTATTACCTACAATTTCAGTGCCTGCAGAGATTACCTTGCTGAAAACCGCTTGTCCTTCTGCTCCTCATTGGGTTCGACACTCTTCCTTATCGAAAGGACTACGATTGATCCCCTATACTTGTGGGTCATCATGGATCACCGAGCGGTGCATCAAGGACATAAGCCTTTTGGGAAGCCGTTAGGATAATCCTCAGATTACGGGCCCAATCTACAAAGTTACTTCCATCATCTTTCAGCTTGGCTTTCTCTAGGAACGCATTGAAATTCAGGGGAACTACTGCGCGAGCCATTGATCTACAACATAAATTTTGCAAAGACAACTTACACTATTATTCAATATAATGAGTTTAGTTAATCATATTACTCAAAAACTCCCACTCAAATTGACATCCCTCCGGTCATTCGAGTGCTACATGATCCAAATTCACCAACCCAAGTCCGATCATCACGTGAGATGAGGTGGTTTCAATGGTGAACATCTCCATGTTGATCATATCTACTATATGACTCATGTTCGACTTTGGTCTCTTGTGTTCCGAGGCCATGTCTGTACATGCTAGGCTCGTCAAGTTTAACTCGAGTGTTCCGCATGTGCAACACTGGCTTGCACCCGTTGTATGCGAACATAGAGTCTATCACACCCGATCATCACGTGGTGTCTCGAAACGACGAACTTTCGCAATGGTGCACACTCGGGGAGAACAAAATTTTATCTTGAAATTTTAGTGAGGGATCACGTTATAATGCTACCCTCGTCCTAAGAATAATAAGATGCATAAAAGGATTAACATCACATGCAAATCATAAGTGACATGATATGGCCATGAACTTGTGCTTTTGATCTTCATCTCCAAAGCACCGGCATGATCTCCATCGTCACCGGCATGACACCATGATCTCCATCATCTTGATCTCCATCAACGTGTCGCCATGAAGTTGTCGCGCCAACTATTGCTTCTACAACTATTGCTAACTCATAGCGATAAAGTAAAGCAAATGACACAAATTAATTAAAGACAACCCTATGGCTCCTGCCAGTTGCCGTACTCATCGACATGCAAGTCGATACAAACTATTACAAAACATGATCATCTCATACATCACATATATCACATCATGTTTCTAGCCATATCATATCACAACATACCCTGCAAAAACAAGTTAGACGTCCTCTAATTTGTTGTTGCATGTTTTACGTGGATGCTATGGGTATCTAGCAAGAACAATTCTTACCTACGCAAAACCACAAGGGTGATATACAAGTTGCTATTTCACCTTCTACAAGGACCGCCTTTGTCAAATCGGATTCAACTAAGGTGGGAGAGACAGACACCCGCCAGCCATCTTATGCAACAAAGTTACATGTCAGTGATGGAACCGGTCTCTCGTACGTGGACGAGTAAGGTTGGTCTGAGCCGCTTCATCCCACAATACCGCTGAATCAAGAAAAGACTAAGGAGGGAAGCAATCTGAATATCAACGCCCACAAACTCCTTTGTGTTCTACTCGTGATGTCATCTACGCATAGACCTAGCTCATGATGCGACTGTTGGGGAACGTTCGCAAAACTCCTGGCGTCTGGCCCCTGGCCTTCGCAAAACTCCTTTTGCACCTTCCTAAAGCCTCGTGGGCTTTACCCTTTGGCCCAAATAAAGTGTTCTCGTACCCGAACATTTCGGGAAACATCTGAAACCCCTTCCGGTGAATTCCGGAACCCTTCCGGAGACAAAACACTATTATCCCATGTATCAATCTTTACCTCCGGACTATTTCGGAGCTCCTCGTCATGTCCGGGATCTCATCCGGGACTCAGAACAACCTTCGGTCACGAACATAACAACTCAATTATACTTATATCGTCACCAAACGTTAAGTGTGTCGACCCTGCGGGTTCGAGAACTATGTAGACATGACCGAGACACCTCTACGATCAATAACCAATAGCGGGACCTGGATGCCCATATTGGCTCCTACATATTCTACGAAGATCTTTATCGGTTGAACCTCTATGTCAAGGACTCAGTTAATCTCGTATGATGTTCCCTTTGTTCATCGGTATGTTACTTGCCCGAGATTCGATCGTCGGTATCTCCATACCTAGTTCAATCTCGTTACCGGCAAGCCTCTTTACTCGTTCCGTAATACAAGATCCCGTGGCTAACTCTTTAGTCACTTTGCTTGCAAGCTCATTGTGATGTTATATTACCGAGTGGGCCCTGAGATACCTCTCCGTCACACGGAGTAACAAATCCCAGTCTTGATCCATGCCAACTCAACAGACACCCTCGGAGATACCTGTAGAGCATCTTTATAGTCACCCAGTTACGTTGCGACATTTGATACACACAAGGTACTCTTCCGGTGTCAGTGAGTTACATGATCTCATGGTCATAGGAACATATACTTGACATGCAGAAAACAATAGCAATAAACTTGACACGATCATATGCTACGTTCATAGTTTGGGTCTTGTCCATCACAACATTCTCCTAATGATGTGATCCCGTTATCAAATGACAACTCATGTCTATGGCCAGGAAACCTTGACCATCTTTGATCAACGAGCTAGTCCTATAGAGGCTCACTAGGGACACGGTGTTATCTATATACCCACACATGTATTTGAGTTTCCAATCAATACAATTTTAGCATGGATAATAAACATTTATCATGAACAAGGAAATATAATAATAACCATTTTATTATTGCCTCTAGGGCATATTTCCAACATCGTTTGCTTTCACGAACACGTCAACGTGGTACTCCTTCATGACGGCATTGACCCAGTGCTCATGGTAAAGGAAAACGGGAGGTCGGCGAAACTGGCACTTCTCCAGGCTGTCCCCAAGGAGTAGGTGTAACGCCCCGGACACACCCGCCGGTGGTTGTTACTCATGGCGGGATCTAGACTGGCCCCACAAATCAATACTAGTCTTTTCTGCGCACTTTGTCCTCACTAGTGCGCACCCGGGACAAACTTCCCGGTCGGTCACCCATCCTAGAACTACTCCAAGCCAAGCACGCTTAACTTGGGAGTTATGTTTGAATGGGCTCCCGAAAAAGAAGGAATTCCTTATTATTATGAGTAGTCTATCATCCCTAATATGCCAGGCTATCACAGTAGGGGAAAGCCGGATGCTAGGAGGTCCTCGGGTACGACGGCCATCTACAAGGTTTGAAGGGAGGAGAGTCAGTAAAGGTTTCAAATAGACTAGAAGAGAAGGGAAGTATAGAAATTGTTGCACTTGGCAACTAGGTATGGTTTTTGAAAAGGGTTTTATCCTAACTAATGTCCATGCTAACTAAGGCTTCCTACAGTCAGGATGGCTCTGATACCAGCTATGTGGGGACCCAAACTCATAAGTCGTGATCACCGAATGCACATGTACAGTGATCCCAAAGATCAATGCTCACTGAACACACAGAAGCTGGATAACAAGAGTCTTACATCCATACTGATAGAGGCGAAGGTGTCCCATCTTTCGATGAGATGGTGGCAATCGTTTTTGGTGGAGTACACTTTGACGATCCGACTACGAACGTGCGAGGACGTCGCCCCTTAGCAATCGTTAAACTAACTCCAGAGGTTATTGACCACGCTAGAGCACGATCAACCTGACCACGAAGGTCTATTTCCTGCACGCAAATGAAGAACAAGCAAGAAATTGAAATTGCAATCTGGATATTGCGAATATAAGAGGAAAGCTTTATTGATGAAAGTGGGGTTCTGTGACGTCTTGGTCTGGTCATGGAACACAAACGAAGGACGCGAAGTTGCAGCTATGGCGAACTTGTAATCTAAACAAAACCCAAGTCTAAACGGCACCCTAAGGGCTGTATATATGGGGGAATAGAGAGGGATTTTGATGACCCCTTGGAGGAGGGGCCCGAAAACAACCCTATCTCGGTTTCCCCACACATACACACTCCAAAAACAGCCTATAATGTAGTATTTCGAAATTACATGGGCCTGGCCCAAAAATAAGGTGACACGGCACCTATAATAGCCTATGGACGGAATTTATGAAGTGGCATCTTGTATATTTCGTCCAAGCCTTCATGCTCTCCTTATGGTGGCTTCAAGTGCGAAAATCACCACTGGAAACTACATTGTTCTTTCCCGCATGCACACCTTCTTCTCCATGCTTGATCCCGCTCCAATGGCCATCCTTCTTGTCCATGCTAGGTCCTTCATTCATAAGTAAAACAAAAGTAACTAATTTAGGCAGCATCATATGTTCATGAACATTATAAGGATTTCCAAGAAATGAAAGTACCTGGTAATTCAATTGGCGTGCGCGAGCTCTAGTGATTGGTCCAGTATGTGTATAGCAGCAGGGGTTGTGGGTGTAACAATGGTATAGATGTCCTAATCATCCTCCCCTTCTTTAATTGAAGCCGTCCTCGACGGAAGCTCATCTTCCTCACCCAAATAAGGCTTCAAATCTACAATGTTAAAAGTGGGACTAACCCCAAACTCTGCAGGCAGCTCGAGTTTATATGCATTATCATTTATTTTCTCTAACACCTTAAAAGGACCATTAGCACGTGGCATTAGCTTTGACTTGCGCAAATCAGGAAATCTATCCTTACGCAAATGTAACTAAACAAGATCTCCAGGCGCAAAGACAACATGTTTTCTACCCTTATCTCCAACAAATTTATATTTAGCATTCATACGCTCAATGTTTTCCTTAGTTATCTCATGCATTTTTAATATCAATTCAGCACGTTCTTTAGCATCAAAATTAACCTTCTCCGAAGATGGAAGACGCAACAAATCAATAGGTGCACGAGGTAAGAAACCATACACAACTTCAAAAGGGCATATCTTAGTAGTAGAATGCAGCAAACAATTATAAGCAAATTCAATATGAGGCAAGCATTCTTCCCACATTTTCAGGTTATTCTTCAAAACAGCCCTAAGCATGGTAGACAATGATCTATTGGCTACTTCAGTTTGTCCATTAGTTTGGGGGTTTAGTCCCCAACTTAGCCCATAAACATCTCCAAAAGTGGCTAAGAAATTTAGCATCATGATCTGAAACAATTGTATTTGGCACACCATGCAAGCGAATAATTTCACGAAAGAACAAATCAGCAACATTAGCAGCATCATCACTTTTATGACATGGTATAAAGTGTGCCATTTTTGAAAATCTATCCACGACAACAAATATGCTATCCCCCCCCCCCCTTCTTTGTTCGAGGTAAACCTAAAACAAAGTCCATAGAGATATCCTCCCAAGGAACACTAGGTACTGGCAAGGGCATATATAAACCATGAGGATTGAGTCGTGACTTGGCTTTTTGACATGTAGTGCAGCGAGCAACAAAACGCTCAACATCCCTTCTCATCTTTGGCCAAAAGAAATGGGTAGCAAGTATCTCCGTCTTCTTCACGCCAAAGTGTCGTATAAACAGGATAGGCACAAAAATAATTTGACTAATATTTTTTTCTGGAATGATTCGGGGCTGCGACGACCAAAAAGTGTAGCAAAAAATCACTATGGTGGTGAGTGTCTCAAAACGCTCCGGAAAGCCTAAAAACAGGATAGGGAAAAAATATTTTCGCCCGCTGAAATTTTGGCCTAAAAATTGTTCGGGGGTCTCCAGACTTTTTTTCCCCGAAACCTACTCGGGAAGGAAACCCGAAACTGAAAACGAAGGGATCTCGAAATCAAACCTAATATGTGATGGACTCGGATTGGTGGCGGATCTGTGGTGGTATATATGGACACAGATTGATGGTGATGGTGGGTGGTGATATATGGCAAGGATGACAACAATGGTGGGTGATGGTATATGGCAGTGGTGATGATGGTGGTGGGTGATGGTATATGGCAGCAGTGAAGATGGTGCGGTGGCGGCATAACAACTTGTGAACATAACTCGAAACTCTAAAGGACTAGACCCTAAGACCAGCTACTCGCCACGACGATGCAACCGCAAATTCAACAAAGCAAAAACGCTGAAAAGATTATGCAAAGGCTCAGATTGGTTCGGATATGATGAACTAACCCTAATTTTTTGTGTGGCTTTTTCGTGGACAATAGGTAAGAAAAATAAATCTAATCTAGGGATAACTGGACATATCTATTATAAGCAAATTCAATATGAGGCAAACGTGCACGACGTTGCGCCTTAGCAATCGCTAAACCAACTCCAAGAAGGTTATTGACCATGCCGGAGCACGATCAACCTGACCACGAAGGTCCATTCCTGCAAGCAATCGAAGAACAAGCAAGAATATGATAATGCAATCTGAATATGCGAATATAGATGAAGTATTGATAAAGGTGGGGTTCCGAAAGCGGTCTTTGTTTGGTCGTTGAACACAAACGAAGTACACGAAGTTGCAGTGACTAACTTTTAACTAAACAAAACCCAAGGAAAAAGCTACTATATTGATCTACTTATATTGGAGCAAGGGGTGGTGGCCAAGGAGGTGGGAGAATGTTTCAAGGCAGCCTAAAACTAACCCTAGGTCGTACAAGATCCATGGGCCCAATTGGAGGTGATGCAACACCTTTGGACTTGTAGTTTGACTCGGATTCTGCTGCAATGTCAGATTGTTTCGTCAATATCTCCAAGCTCCATACGAATTTGAAGGCGAATCTAATTTGGCTGGAACACATATGTAATCTACTTTCCAACAAAAAACGAATCACCCAATTCGGAGTCCGGATGAAAAAGTTCTTAGCGTTTTGAGACAGGTATGTCTGTGCAGTCCGAATCTGAGTCCAGAACGTGAGAGACTTGGACTCTATCTTTTGGGGGGCAAAAAGTGACGTGAGAGAACTTCTTGAATAGCACTTTTTTTTCTTGAACAGCACCTAAACGTCTCTTTTTCCCTTCTCTTCATATGTGGATTGTACAAGTGTCCGGTAGTTCTGCAATTAGTCATGAAACAAAAAGAGGTGAAGTACTTTTCCGTATAGCATAAATAAATTATTGCATAACTTTTATCCGAAATCACCTCAAATAAATACGCATATGCAATATTTCTGATCTTATCCAAGGTATCCATGTCCTCATCACCACTTCATCCATCCGGCTTTAATTCGATGGTTCACATCTTCATCGATATCCCCATCCTTCTGCAACATTGACCCCAAATATCGAAAGGTGTCCTTCTGAGGCACCACCTACCCATCAAGGCTAACATCATCATCCTCCTCCTCGTGCCTAGTTGTACTGAAAGCGCACCTCATGTACTCGGTTTTAGTCCTACTAAGTCTAAAACCTTTCGATTCCAAGGTTTGTCTCCATAACTCCAACTTCATGTTGACCTCCGTCCGACTATCATCGACTAGCACCACATCGTCCGCAAAGAGCATACACCATGGGATATCTCCTTGTATATCCCTTGTGACCTCATCCATCACCAAGGCAAAAAGATAAGGGCTCAAAGCTGACCCCTGATGCGGTCCTATCTTAATCGGGAAGTCATCAGTGTCGACATCACTTGTTCGAACACTTGTCACAACATTATCATACATGTCCTTGATGAGGGTAATGTACTTTGCTGGGACTTTGTGTTTCTCCAAGGCCCACCACATAACATTCCACGGTATCTTATCATAGGCCTTCTCCAAGTCAATGAACACCATATGCAGGTCCTTCTTTTGCTCCCTATATCTCTCCATAAGTTGTCGTACCAAGAAAATGGCTTCCATGGTCGACCTCCCAGGCATGAAACCAAACTGACTTTTGGTCACGCTTGGCATTCTTCTTAAGCGGTGCTCAATGAATCTCTACCATAGCTTCATTGTATGGCTCATCAGTTTAATTCCATGGTAATTAGTACAACTCTGAACATCCCCCTTGTTCTTGAAGATTGGTACTAATATACTCCGTCTCCATTCTTCTGGCATCTTGTTTGCCCAAAAAATGAGGTTGAAAAGTTTGGTTAGCCATACTATCGCTATGTCCTAAGGCCTCTCCACACTTCAATGGGGATACAATCAAGGCCCATCGCCTTGCCTCCTTTCATCCTCTTTAAAGCCTCCTTGACCCCTGGATTCGCCACACAAAACGCCTGCTAGTATCATCAAAGGAGTCATCCAGTTCAATGGTAGAGCTCTCACTCTCCCCATTGAATAGCTTGTTAAAATACTCCCGCCATCTATGCTTAATCTCCTCGTTATTCACCAGGAGTTGATCTGCTCTGTCCTTGATGCACTTGATTTGGTCAACATCCCTCGTCTTCCTCTCTCGGATCTTGGCCATCTTATAGATGTCCCTTTCGCCTTCCTTCGTGTCTAACCGCTGGTAGAGGTCCTCATACGCCCGGCCCCTTGCTTCACTCACAGCTTGCTTTGCGGCCTTCTTTGCCATCTTGTACTTCTCTATGTTGTCTGCACTCCTATCCAGATATAGGCATCGGAAACAATCTTTCTTCTCCTTAATTGCCTTCTGGACATCATCGCTCCACCACCAGGCATCTTTAGTTTCTCTTCTACTTCCCCTGGACACTCCAAACTCCTTTGAGGCCACCTTACGAATGCAAGTCGCCATCTTCATCCACATGTTGTCTTCATCACCTCCTTCCTCCCAAGGGCCCTCCTTAATGACCTTCTCCTTGAACGCCTGAGCTACCTCCCCCTTGAGCTTCCACCACTTCATTCTAGCGACTTTGGCACGCTTGTCCCGCTGGACACGAATTCGAAAGCGGAAGTCAGCAACCACAAGCTTATGTTGAGGGACAACACTCTCTCCAGGTATCACCTTACAGTCTAGGCATGCACCATGTGTTTAGACACTTCGTTTTATTTGGTGTTGTGAATGATTCCTATGCCTATCATAGTCCTTTTGTTGATTGCTTTGTGCATGCGTGCTATGAACTTGAGGTAGATGCTTGTTCTATTGTCACACATTTTAGCATCCCTACCTCACCTTTGCATACTTGTTCCCATGATTACATTGCTTGCGCTCAATTTATATGCTTACATGCCATGACACAATCCCTTGTCACGCCATATGTTATGCATGATGACGACACTTGTTCGGTGAATAACCGCTTGAATGCTTGGTTTTGCACTATCGCTAACCACATTTGTTTTTTGAAGTGTTTCTTGTCCTTGCTCCTTTTGAAGGAATTACAAGACGGTGCGACATTGGAGAGTGCCCTTTTCGAGCTTCTAGATGATGAGCGCGTGATGATCGTCCACTTCTACATGGCGACGCCATCTCTTTCCCATGGTGATTTGGATTTTGATCCGAGGACGGATCTTTCCCAAGGGGGAGGGGATGATGCGGAGCATTCTACGGACATCACCATGACAAGAGTCTGTTTGGCAAGTGACACGTGCCACATCTACTCGACATACATAAAGGTGAATCATCTCCTTTACACGTGCGCACTTGACCCCTTCGAGGATGGTATACTACTTGACACTCCTCACGTGTGCATGCATAGGTATTGTCGGAGCTTCACGGATGACGACGGGGAGTGCGAGCGCCAAGGAACAACTACACCATCCGTGAGGGAAGCGTGGAAGCGACGGCGGAAGAAGACGGGGCTGCTGAAGCTACAGCGGCCAGACATCCGACGCGTGTGAAGAAGTGGAGCAGCGCCCTGGAGCGACCAAAGCTACAGCGGCCGGACATCCGGCGCCTGCCCGAAAATCCGGCGCAAGGACACCCGAAGCCGCAGCTCCCTGACCAGTGCTAGGCCGGACATCCGGTCAAAGCCCCGGACATCCGGCACCTCGCAAACGGTCGGACATCCGGCCCCCAGCCCGTACATCCGGTGCCTGCCTGCGCACAGCCAACGGGCCGAAGGCCCATGTATCCTCCTCTCACTTACCCCTTCGTGGCTAGGACTATATATACTCCACCCCCTCCTCATTTCTAGGGTTATCGAAGTGATAGATCATTTCTATTTGAGCTTTGCTCCTTCCTCTACCTCTCTCATGGAGACCGAGGCCTCCACTGGAGAAGATCCCTAGAGGATGTCAAGGCCCCTTTCGAGGGAAGATTCATTATGGATTTCAAGGCCCATCTCTCCTAGAGATTTGGATTAACTACCCATGTGTCTTTATTTCCATTGTTGTTCTTGGATCTTGATGCTCCTCATGTATTGCTTGTGATTTGAGGAGTACTTGGTGTGGATCTTGTCCAATAGAGTGTTTTCCCCTTTGATTTCTCCATGTTTGCCCCTCGTGTTCTTCCTCGAATCCACCTCCAATTCGTGAAGATCAGGCCACCCTCGGGTTTGCCCCGTATCATTGACCTTCACCTTCTTGTCGGTGATGGTGTCGATACCGATGTGACCTTGCTGGAGATGGTAGGTCAGAAGCATGTGCACTTGAGCGTCTTCTAGAAGATGAGGAACGTGTCTTGCTGGTGGTGATGAGGGCTTTGAGCTCCTCCATGTGCTTGCCCATCTTGGCATCGATGTGGTCCTTCATGGCATCAAACTCGTCGTTGTGGTGGTAGACCGAAGTAGATGTGTCGTACCTATACATCATGGCACGAGTGCAAGTAGTAAGTGGCTAAAGGAAAAGAACAATATCAAGTTACCTTCTCGGCTCCGTGGATGACAAGGTCGAAGATGTCCAATGTGTACCAATAAAGCAAATATGGTGTTGATAAGTGTTCCCAACGCACACCTACAATCTCACAATAAGGCTATATGTGGAGCTCAGTAGGGTTAGTGGCACAAAAACATCATGCAAATTGAAGTCCAACATATCGTAAATGTTGAAATCAATCCAAAGGACTCAAAATGCAAAGCAAGTGATCATAAATATAGAGGAGGGCAACAAAGAAACACGCATGGTGGGATAATGGGGCTTGTGCAACTATAGGAATGAGCAATACAAAATTGCCTAACAAAGACTAAGCTCGTGTTGCACAAACACAAGGAGAGACGCTAGCTTGATTGCACGTTTGGGCACAATTCACCACTTGGCACCAATCCTATCTAGGCAAGCAAAGCGTTTCCTATTCCATGTATCCTCATGCACAAGTATCTCTTTTCATTCTCAACCCTTTGCTTATAAGCTTTTGATCATTCTTCTTGCTTAGAAGCTTTTTTTTATCTTCTCTTCCTTTCCACTATGCTTTTAAGCCTCAACCGAATATATGAGACAAGTATCACAAGGTATGCACGGGAGCAAGCAATTGCACTATATTATATTTCAACTGATGTAACACTATGATGTCATATCACTATGGTGCACAAGTTTTCGTGAAGCCCAGCAATACTCGGAATAGCTAGTCTCAATAGGTATGATCGTATTCGCAAAGATGGTGGGGCTATCAATGTATAATGGAAAGGAAGGAAAAGTTTATGACGGAATGGATACCTTCGTCACACTTAACCTTTCATGAAGTCAGGGGTAACCAGCTTTGCTTCCGGATGAAGATGGTCTCAAAGGATGGATAGCCGGCATCGATGTAGATTGTCGGTGGTTGATGTAGTTGATGGCAAGATACAAATCACCGGTGATTGATGAAGAAGTAACCGTCTCTAATTAGCCGAAACACCTTAGGAGACTCAAATCACAACTCAAGAAACCACAAACACAATGATAATCAAAATGGGTTAGGTTGCGGAAGGCTATGGAGGTATTGCGGGTGATATGGTGGAGGGCCTAGGCAAACTACCAAAATTCTATATTTGATGGAGTCAAGTGGTGTTGGAACTAATTTTTTGGGATGGGGAATGTCAATATCTACAAAACGAGCTAAAGAACGCCGAAATCGGAGTCTAGATGAATTAGCTATGGCCCAAAGAAGAATCAGTAAAAGTGAGTTTCTACAGGTACCGGACGTCCGGAAATGGAGGATGTCCGGTGGCTGGGAGGAACGAACGTCCGAAAATGGCCGAAAATCTATGAATTCTGGTTGTTTATGGGGGCGGTTTTCCGGTGCTTCACGGTGGTCCGGACATCCGATAAAGTGTCGGTCATCCGGTGGGTCGGGGTCAACGCGGGATTGGAGTTCTGGGACACGATTTTGGGCGGAAATTGATGATTTTGGACAAGAAATTGATGTGGAAAAGAAAAAATGGGGCTAGGTTACGCCAAAGGGAGGTAGATTCACCTGCCAAACACTAGATTCATGGATCAAAATCAACAAAAACTAACAAGAACAACAAATCACAAGAAATTTTGGTATGGCTCTTTTTGTAGGAAAAAACGAAATTCGAGAGAAAAAATCAAACTAAAGGCTATAAAAGTGGGGGTAGGGCTCCAAATTCGTGTCAACGTGGCTCGTGATACCAAGATGTGTAGGGCAAGACCCTAATCGGTGTAATTTGTCCTGATATTCACGAATTGGAGGGGCGTTCATGATGAACGCAAAGAACACGAGGGAAATCACGAAGGGAAACACAAATCAACAAACATAGATGCAATAAAAGATACACATAGATAAATCCATGATCCAAATCATCCAAAGAGTGGGATAGAACACGATATGGTTCTTCCCCATGTCCTAGACAAGGAGGCCTTGAATCTATAAACGGATCTTCCTTCGGAAGGGGCCTTAACATCCTCTACGGATCTTCTTCGCTCGAGGCCTCGGTCTCCATGAGAGATGTGGAGGAAGGAGCAAAGTTCAACTAGTAAAGGCTATCACTTTGCTAACCCTAGAAATGAGGTGGGGGAAGAGTATATATAGTCTTAACCACGAAGGGGTAAGTGGGAGAGAGATACAAGGCCATAGGCCCACTGTCGGGGATATACCCCGCGGTATGACCCGGGGACAGTTAACCCGGCAGACAGTTAACCCGGCAGACAGTTAACCCGGCAGACAGTTAACCCGGCAGACAGTTAACCCGACAGACAGTTAACCCGGCAGACAGTTAACCCGGCAGACAGTTAACCCGGCAGACAGTTATAACCCGGCAGACAGTTATGACCCGGCAGACAGTTATGACCCGTCAGACAGTTATGACCCAGTAGACAGTTAAGTCCCGGAGACGAGTCCCTGAAGATGAGTCTTGAAGATAAGCCCTGGTTGTAAGCCGCCCGGTTAAGCCGCCCGGTTAAGCCGCCCGTCTGAGATAAGAAGCCCGGGACTCAGAAGCCCATGAAGAGAAGCCCGCGATGGGAAGTCATAATAAGTTAAGTCTCAATCCGACTTAGACTCTACATGTAAACCGCCCCTTCAACTTATATAAGGAGGGGCGGGTCACCCCAAGGGGGTCAAGTTATTAGACGTCTCCATAGACAGGTCTTAGACAGACAAGTCATTAAAGATAGTCAGATTAGAGGTTCTCGAGATTAGAGGTAGCGACTTCGCACCCTTGTAACCGAGATCGTCGTCATCATCAATATAGACACAAAGCAGGACGTAGGCTTTTACCTCCATCGGAGGGGCCGAACCTGGGTAAACTCGCGTCTCTCGATTCCGACCAACCCCTCTCAAGCCGCCACATAGTTGCGATGGCCTCACACCTAAGTTATCTCACGAGGACAACATGCCGTGACAAAACCACGACAGTTGGCGCCCACCGTGGGGCTAACGCGCGGTGGTGTTGTGTTCTTGGAGGGACCTCTTCCATGGATCGAGAAGCTCGTGATTGTTTGGATGAAAGAAGATCCGACTCAGAAGGAAAAGCATGTCCGTGTACAGAGACCTCTCTACCCACGTGAAGATCAAGTAAAAAAAAAGGGATCCCGACCCGGGGGTGGATCGTCCAAGACCATCACGACCCGGAAGAGGAGTCCGACCCGCCTCACGTCGCGTCGTCTCCTAGCCGCCCCCGCCGGAGTAGGCCTCGAGTTGTCACTTCTGCTTGCAAGCCGGCCTGCCTGGCTCCGCTTCCGCTCCAAGTCGCCTCCGCCCATTGCAGCCGTCCGAGCCACCACCGTGGCCTCGCCTTCACCTCGAGTCCCCCCGCCGGCTCACCTCTGCCTCCACGGCCTTGTCCCGACGGTGCGTCCCGCCGGCTCTGCCCCGCCGGCCGCCGAGCCGGCCGGCTGCTGTCGCAACCCGCCGCCGCCTCTGCTCTGACCGCGCGCCGCCTCTGCTCTGACCGTGCGCCGCGCCCCCGGCCGCCGGCTTCGCCCAAACCTCTCCCTGCCGCGGACTCATCCCGCGCCTCCACAGAGCCGCCGGGGGCCTCTCCAAGCCGCCGCCGCGAGCCGCCTGTCTGCGCCTCCGAGCCGCTCCAGCCGCGCTCTGCCTACGTCGCCGCCAGCTCCACGCCGCGCCTCGCCGCTGGCTCCGCCTCGCTGATCCCCCTGTGCCTGCCGGCTCGACGCCCCTCTCGGGCCCGTTTGGATGGATATAAGAGGTAGGGGGAGCCAGTTAAGAAAAGTGTGGTGGGTAAAAAAAAAACATGTTGGTCTATACGACCTGGAGGGTCTGTTATGAGCCGCCCAGCTCTGGCTCGGCTGCGGTCGCGCTTCAAGCCATTGTCTCCACCGTCGCCGCTGCGACCTCGCGCTTGAGCCGCCCTCGCCGCCTGCTTTGAGCCGCCTAGTCGGGGCTGGCTTCGTATCTGCTCCTGCACACTCCCCTGCTGGCTGAAGTCATCGTCAACCCCGAGTTGATACCTTCTGATAAAACATATCAGGTGAAATCCATCCAGTCAAGTTTTTATATATTGTCATTCTTTCGAGAACAGTTACTCTGGCTTGTGATCGTTTTCCTGCAGGACAATTATTCACTGCAAGAGCAAATATTGTGCCACGGATACAGAGAGCGTGCAACTGGCGTCCTTCTGCACCAACGCCCGTCTGTGCCGGCTTACAACGCCACATCCGACTCTCCCGTCTGCGCCGGCTTACAACGCCCGTGGCCGACTCCCCCGTCTGCGCCGGCTTACAACGCCACAGCCGACTCTCCCGTCTGCGCCGGCTTACAACGCCGCGGCCGTCTCTCGCGACCGAACCGGCTTACAACGCCGCAACCGTCTCTCGCGACCGCACCGGCTTACAATGCCGCGGCCGTTTCTCGCGACCGCGCCGTCTTCAAACGCTGCGGCTGACTTCTACGTCTACATCAACACGCCAGGGGCCGCATACACCAGTACGAGCCGCCCTACGAGCGCTCGTGAGTCGCCACCCTGCGGTCCAGTCTACATCGATACGTCAGTATCGTGCTTGCTCACTTGAGCCGCCCAACGGACGCGCGCAAGTCGCCGTGCCCGCGGTCCGGTTTACATCAACACATCGGTGCAGTGCTCGCCTATACGAGCCGCCCAACAGACACGCGCAAGACGCCGCCCCTGTGATCCGGTTTATTCCAACGACTCTGAAGCAAGTCATTATATATTATCAGCCTCTGCCTACACCAAATGGCTCAATGGACAGGCGCACAAGTCGCCGCCACTACGGTTTGGTTAACGTCAACAACCAGCCGGGACGAACCATCGACCGGGTTACTGACACAACTCATACGGGATCATTTATAACCCGCCACGGTCAAGGTCAACCTTTCGCGGATTCACATCGTGTTCTCAACGCAAAGGATATACAATTAGTGTCGCGAAGATCATCAACTTGCCACCTCACCTTCAACTTCAACACATTCTAGCGTTTCCGCTGTCAACTATATGCCTGCTTATGCCACAGCCAAGTATGAAGAATCTCAAGCCAACTCCTCGAGTCGACTTAAGACTCAGGGGCTGCACCGACACGACTCGGCAGAATTGACTATTACCACATTGGTGAAAATTTCCGGTTCAACATCCGGTTCAAGAGAAATCTATCTCTGACAAAGTTCGGGGCTCTCAATATCCGGCTCAACGTCCGGTTCAAAAGGAGTCTATCTCTCCCAAAGTTCGAGTTTCAGAAAATTAAAAGTTGTCCAAGCGGACGAACCGCCATGATGCACCATTCAAACATGGGTGCCCTGATTTATTGGATCATCATAAAGTCACTTGATGAGGACATCCCAGGTTCACCTCGTTTGTCATCCTCTCCTCATGATAAAACTCAGCTCTCAAATGAAGCTGCTACAAAGAAGACCTATTTGGGTCCCATGACAAGGAGCCGTGCCAAACATATAGAACAAGAGGTGAACGCGCTCCTAGCTGATCATACTTCAACTATCCATGAGAACTTTATACTGCCTAAATCATCTGTGATGATTTTACTCAGGTACAATGTTGAGGACAACCAACAACTTTCAGCACATGAAGAAACAAATTCAGCTCATGAAGAAACAAGTTCTGAAGCCCATACAACAAGTTTGAAGAGAACAAGTTTCAACTCTGATGTAAACCATGTTTTGGTGACAAGGGCAACTAATTACACCTCAAGGAAGAATAGCAAGCCATCTCAACAATCTATTGTTGCATGCATAGTTCCAGAATTCGTCTCAGAACTTGCTGCATCATGCAACACAAATATATGAGGTTCCAGCACGTGTGAGAGTACAAATTGGACAGCATTTGAAGTCTACTTTCAGGAAAATCAAACGGTGCAACATTTAGAGTCCTGAGTCAAAGGATATGAGAGTTCCACTGCAAGCTGTCCAGAGCATTAATTGCTGCGCGAGGCTCCATGTGTTTGCTCCCTTGACCAGCTGGTTACCACGAATTTGAGCCTCTCTTTTGGACTGGTTTCACACCTAAGCTAGGAGGGCTGTTCCTAGTATAAATACCCCTTCCCTCACTTCAGCCACAACTCTTTGGCAATTGGATTTCAGCATAGGTTAGCTAAGTGCAACCAGAATCTTGTTTGAGAGTTCACTTCCTCCTTAGCTCTTGTAATCTTGCCTTGTGAGAGGGTAAACTCACTTTGTGATTTTACAACAGCAGCCGTTGAGGCGGCGACCAGTTCGTGCTTCCAACTTCGTGCGTGGTTGCGTGGATTGGAATCCTAAGAGTGTGGTTGGGCGAATACTTGTTGCTGGTTGTTGCATATGCAGTAGCTAGCTTCGGTCTCGTCAGGTTGCACTAGTTATCCTTTACCCGACAGCATTGTTGGCTGGGATCGAGGGTTTCCTTCGTACCCTTCAGGTGGCGTTGATTCGTTCCTCAAGCAGATCCTCCGTGAAGATCGGGCAACCCCGTATCATCTTGGCATCAGAGCTTCGGTTGACACGGTAGGATCTTGTATCCCTAGTTTAGTTCGTGTTCTTGTTCATCCTAAAGTTCAGAAAATGGCCCCACAAAAAAAATATACCTTTACCAAGCCCTTTGCAGCCTTTAATCTGTCATTTGGTGAGTTTTATCAAGTTCTTGTCCACTAGATCTTTTGTTTTTAGTTGTTGAGTTTCCCCCATCCATTCTTGCGTGTTTGTGTTTGTTTTCGTCCACAGATTTCAGATTTGCATCCTCCACCAAATCTTGTGTATCTTTGTCATCCGGAGTCCGTTTTGGGTGTTTTTGTGCATTTTGGAAAGCCCACACCGTATACTTTCCATCCATCCTTGTTAGATCTGATTCCCATCGTGTTTTCCACCCAGAAAAATCAGATCAGTTCGTGTGTGTTTTCTGCCAAAATTTCAGCTGCATGTTCTTGTTGTTTGAGCTCATCCATTGTAATTTTCGTGGATCCCCCAAAGTGTGTGTTCAGATCCAAGTCCCTTGTTGAAGTTTGTCAAAAAAAAAGAGGCAAAAAAAAAGAGATCTGTCCAAAGAAAGAAAGTGTGTGCAAGAAACAAAAGAGAGAAATTTGGGACTGTTCTTCACTTATATCTTGAGAAATCCCTGTTTGTATTGTGAGCTGAAACTTGTCAAGTGTGCAACATCTTCAATCCTTGCTTTCTAGCAAATCTGATTCCTTGGTATGAGTTGCATGTACCTCACTTATATCTCATTCAGCAACGAAGGGCATTAGAATCTTGTGTGGATGATTACTTGGTTCAACAATATCTAGATTACAGATTAGTCAATCTTTTGCTACATATATATCCCACCCAAGCCCCACCAAACAGCCCCGCATGTGCAACCCTAGACTTGTATTCGCTTGATTCATCACTCTTTGTATACCAACTACCGGCACCACGATTGAGCACGATTCTGCCCTCACTTGGAAGTTACATGAGCTTCGGTTGGTAAGTGAGGTGAGCTTGAGTTGTTACCCACATATATGCTTCTAGTACTATAGGGATTTTGGAAAACTAACCATGGCAGGTGATGAAGACGAATATGATGTTGAAGGACATGGGCATCTCAATCAGCCTGTCACACGGTTTCACTTCAATGCATTACGTGATCATCTATGCCGAGAATTCAGAAACAGCCTTGATCCAATTGAAGAGAAGCAAGAGAAGTTGTCAAGAGATTTGCAGCAACTTATGGGTAATGTTAATGAGCAGCTCACTCAAAACATGGCAGCCATGAGGGCTGATATTGTTGCTGATATTGTGCGAGAGCTTCGTCAAAACCGAGAAGAAGCAAGTGTCCATGGTGATGAACATAATGCAACTGATGGGGAAGGTGCTGCCTCCAATGCACAAGCTAGAAGAAACCGTGCTGCTGCTCCCCATGCCATGCGACCTCCCGGTCCCGGACGTGGAAATGCTCATGCTAATGGACGTGCTCATCATGAAGCTGCTACTGGTCGTGGTCTTAGAGGAGGCCACCGGAGAGCAAATCTGCACCATGAAGGTAGTGAAGATGAGTTTGACGAAGATGAAGATGGCATGCACCAGAATGTTAGATTTCATCATCGAAGAAACAATGGTCATGAACGAGAGGAAGAGGAGAGGTTTGGAAAGCTGAAATTTACCATGCCCAAGTTTGATGGTGGATCTGATCCAGAAATTTATCTCACATGGGAATTGAAGGTTGACAAGATTTTCCGCATGCACAACTACTCTGAAGAGAAGAAGTTAGCAATGGCCTCACTTGAGTTTGAAGATTATGCTCTAATATGGTGGGAGCAAGTTCAGATTCAGCGAGAAGAAGAAGGAGAACCTGCTGTTGCTACATGGGCAGAAATGAAAAGAGAGATGAGGGCAAGATTTGTCCCAAGGCATTATAGGCATGATACCTTTGATAAGCTCCAGAATTTGAGGCAAGGAAAGTTATCTATTGAGGAGTATCATAAGGAGATGGAGAAGGCAATGATAAGAGCCAACATACATGAAGATGAGGAGCAGTCCATGGCAAGGTTTCTCTATGGGCTGAATCCTAATGTCAAACGAGTGGTTGATCTGCATCCATATCGTAATGTGGTAGAACTTGTACATCTTGCTTCTAAGGCTGAACGTCAATTGCAAGAAGACTCCAGGCAAAACAGAACTACATCCTTCACAGCTAGAGCTACATCAAGTGGGAGTAAGTTTGTACCTCAATTCAATGTTGGTCGAGGCATCATGACTAGTTCTGGAGGTGGAAATTAGTCCCATGCACGTGCAGCCACGAGCAGGAATGAGGTATCAAATGCAAAAGAAAAGAGCAAATTTGCAGCCCCAAGTTCATCCTCCATTGGCTCCACTGGGAAAACTAGTGATATAGAGTGCTTTACATGTAAGGGACGTGGCCATATGAAGAAAGATTGTCCCAACAAGCGTACCATGCTGATCACAGAGAATGGAGAATATGAGTCTTGTAGCGAACCTGAGGAAGAAATTGAAAATGGTGAAAATTCAGATGGTGATGAGCATACCTATTGTGATTATGAGCAAGGTGCTTCTCTTGTTGTCACTAAAGTTTTGAGTGTGCAGATCAAAGAAGCTGAGAATGGACAACGACATAATCTGTTTCAAACTAGAGCCAAAGTGCAAGACAAGGTATGCAAAGTAATTGTTGATGGTGGGAGTTGTCACAATCTTGCAAGTAAAGAAATGTGTGATAAGCTTGGGCTGAAGCTGCTGCAACACCCCCACCCATATCATATCCAATGGTTGAGTGAATGTGGAGAGATTAAGGTCACACACATGGTACAGGTGCAATTCAAGATTGGAGATTATAATGACACCGTTGAGTGTGATGTGGTGCCCATGAAGGTGTGTCACTTGCTGTTGGGCAGACCGTGGCAATATGATCTTTCAGCAAAACATTGTGGCAGAACCAATCAATACACCCTCAAGTGGAAAGGCAAAGACTTGGTGCTAAGGCCCATGACTCCCCAACAAATTATGGCTGAGCACATGCAAAAAGTTTCTGAAGTAAAAGTAGTGAGTAAGAAAGAGGGAGAGAAAAAGAGGGAGAGAGAGATCGACAAATCTGTGAGTGAGCGCCACAAGCCAAATTTGAGAGAGAAAAATAAAAGAGAGGGAGAGAACTTAGTAATGTTAGCCACCAAATCAGAATTGAGAGATGTGAGGCTCAACCCAAATCAAGTGGTCGTTGTACTTGTGTACAAAGACGTTTTGCTTTCAGCTAACGACCTAACTTGTCTCCCTAGTGCTGTTTGTGATGTCTTGCAGGATTTCGAGGATGTTTTTCCAGAGGAAGTACCCGCTGGTCTACCTCCCTTGCGCGGCATAGAACATCAGATTGACCTCATTCCAGGAGCATCACTTCCAAATCGAGCTCCCTACCGCACCAATCCTGAAGAAACAAAGGAGATAGAAAGGCAGGTACAAGAACTTTTAAGGAAAGGTTATGTTCGTGAAAGTTTAAGTCCTTGTGTTGTACCTGTGATTTTGGTGCCTAAGAAAGATGCAACATGGCGAATGGTAATGGACTGTAGGCCCATCAATATTATAACCATTAGGTATCGTCATCCTATTCCTAGGTTAGATGATATGCTTGATGAATTGAGTGGCTCTACTGTTTTCTCTAAAATTGATTTGAGAAGTGGATACCATCAGATTAGGATGAAAGAAGGAGATGAATGGAAAACTGCTTTCAAAACAAAATTTGGGTTGTATGAGTGGTTAGTCATGCCTTTTGGGTTAACTAATGCACCAAGTACTTTCATGAGATTGATGAACCATGTTTTGAGAGCTTACATTGGCAAATTTGTTGTTGTGTACTTTGATGACATTCTAATCTATAGCAGATCCATTGAGGAACATATTGAACATCTAAAACAAGTGCTGAATGTGCTAAGGACAGAAAAATTATATCCTAACGTTGAGAAGTGCTCCTTTTGCACAAACAAGGTTGTTTTTCTTGGCTATGTTGTTTCAGGACACGGAATTGAAGTGGATGAATCTAAGGTGGATGCAATCAAGAATTGGCCAACTCCAGTGAATGTAAGCCAAGTGAGAAGTTTTCATGGCCTTGCTGGTTTCTACAGGAGGTTTGTTAAAGATTTTAGTACAATTGCTGCACCTTTGAATGAATTGACAAAGAAAGGTATTCCTTTCAAATGGGGTGCACCACAAGAAGAAGCATTTCTTGAGCTTAAGAAACAATTAACTGAAGCACCTTTGCTGATTCTACCTGATTTCACTAAAACTTTTGAAATAGAATGTGATGCTAGTGGAATAGCTATTGGAGGTGTCTTAATGCAAGAAAGAAAACCAGTAGCATATTTTAGTGAGAAGCTGAGTGGTGCGCAACTGAATTATTCTGTTTATGATAAAGAGTTGTATGCTTTGGTTAGAGTGCTTGAAACTTGGCAACATTACTTATGGCCTAAGGAATTTATTGTACATTCTGATCATGAGGCTTTGAAACATTTGAAAGGCCAAGCTAAACTGAATCGTAGGCATGCTAAGTGGGTTGAATTCATTGAAACTTTCCCATATGTTGTGAAGTACAAGAAAGGAAAGGAAAACATGGTTGCTGATGCTTTGTCCCGTAGGCATGTTCTTTTGACACAATTAGAAGTGAAGGTACCGGGACTTGAGAGCCTAAAAGAACTGTATTGCACTGATCATATATTTTCAGAACCATATGCAAAATGTAAAGATGGCAAAGGTTGGGATAAATACCATGTGCATGATGGGTTCCTTTTTAGGGCTAACAAACTGTGTGTTCCAGATTCCTCTGTTAGGCCCTTGTTGTTGCATGAATCACATGCAGGAGGATTAATGGGACACTTTGGTCGTGAGAAGACATATGAGCTGTTGGCTGATCATTTTTATTGGCCAAAGATGAGGAAGGACGTTGAGAGATTTGTTCAGCGATGCATCACATGCCACAAAGCTAAGTCTAAACCGAACCCCCATGGTTTATATACTCCCCTACCAGTTCCAAATGCTACTTTGGAAGATATTAGCATGGATTTTGTTTTAGGACTACCTAGGACTAAGAGGGGGAGGGATTCAGTTTTTGTTGTAGTTGATAGGTTCTCAAAAATGGCACACTTCATTCCGTGCCACAAGAACGACGATGCTTCACATGTTGCTGATTTGTTTTTCAGGGAAGTTGTTCGCTTGCATGGAATGCCGAGGAGCATTGTTTCAGATCGTGATGTGAAGTTCATGAGCTATTTTTGGAAAACATTATGGGCAAAGTTGGGAACCAAGCTGCTGTTTTCAACGACATGTCACCCACAAACTGATGGGCAAATAGAGGTGGTGAACCGCACACTCTCAGCCTTGCTGCGTACAATGATCAAGAAGAATTTGAAGGAGTGGGAAGAGTGTTTGCCACACGTGGAGTTTGCTTACAACAGAGCAGTTCACTCTACCACAAGCATGTGCCCATTTGAGGTGGTATATGGATTCAAACCACTTGCACCAATTGACTTGTTGCCTCTTCCATTACAAGAGAGATGTAACATGGAGGCTTCAAAGCGTGTTGCATATGTGAAGAAGATTCATGAGAAGACCAGAGAAGAGATAGAAAGGAAATCCAAGTACTATGCAGCTAAGGCAAACAAAAACCGCAAGAGGGTGACTTTTGAGCCCGGAGATCTGGTTTGGATACATTTGCGCAAAGATCGTTTTCCTGAGAAGCGCAAATCCAAGCTAATGCCTCGTGGAGATGGACCATTCAAAGTCTTGGCAAAGATCAATGACAATGCTTACAAGATCGAGCTTCCTGGAGACTATGCTGTGAGTCCAACATTCAACGTTGCTGATTTGTCTCCATGCTTCGATCAAGAGGGTCAAGAGTCGAGGACGACTCCTTTTGAAGAGGGGGAGGATGATGAGGACATCCCAGGTTCACCTCGTTTGTCATCCTCTCCTCATGATAAAACTCAGCTCTCAAATGAAGCTGCTACAAAGAAGACCTATTTGGGTCCCATGACAAGGAGCCGTGCCAAACATATAGAACAAGAGGTGAACGCGCTCCTAGCTGATCATACTTCAACTATCCATGAGAACTTTATACTGCCTAAATCATCTGTGCTGATTTTACTCAGGTACAATGTTGAGGACAACCAACAACTTTCAGCACATGAAGAAACAAATTCAGCTCATGAAGAAACAAGTTCTGAAGCCCATACAACAAGTTTGAAGAGAACAAGTTTCAACTCTGATGTAAACCATGTTTTGGTGACAAGGGCAACTAATTACACCTCAAGGAAGAATAGCAAGCCATCTCAACAATCTATTGTTGCATGCATAGTTCCAGAATTCGTCTCAGAACTTGCTGCATCATGCAACACAAATATATGAGGTTCCAGCACGTGTGAGAGTACAAATTGGACAGCATTTGAAGTCTACTTTCAGGAAAATCAAACGGTGCAACATTTGGAGTCCTGAGTCAAAGGATATGAGAGTTCCAATGCAAGCTGTCCAGAGCATTAATTGTTGCGCGAGGCTCCATGTGTTTGCTCCCTTGACCAGCTGGTTACCACGAATTTGAGCCTCTCTTTTGGACTGGTTTCACACCTAAGCTAGGAGGGCTGTTCCTAGTATAAATACCCCTTCCCTCACTTCAGCCACAACTCTTTGGCAATTGGATTTCAGCATAGGTTAGCTAAGTGCAACCAGAATCTTGTTTGAGAGTTCACTTCCTCCTTAGCTCTTGTAATCTTGCCTTGTGAGAGGGTAAACTCACTTTGTGATTTTACAACAGCAGCCGTTGAGGCGGCGACTAGTTCGTGCTTCCAACTTCGTGCGTGGTTGCGTGGATTGGAATCCTAAGAGTGTGGTTGGGCGATTACTTGTTGCTGGTTGTTGCATATGCAGTAGCTAGCTTCGGTCTCGTCAGGTTGCACTAGTTATCCTTTACCCGACAGCGTTGTTGGCTGGGATCGAGGGTTTCCTTCGTACCCTTCAGGTGGCGTTGATTCGTTCCTCAAGCAGATCCTCCGTGAAGATTGGGCAACCCCGTATCATCACTTGGAGGCTTCTGCCATTTCTTCATACAAGATGGCGGCTTACAAGATGGTGCAAAAAGTTGACTCCGTCGACAAGGTCATTTGGGGGCTTCCAACCCACCAGGGTTTAGCTTACACACCCTCTTGATCGGCTCTTCAGCCACCGTAAGGCGGGTTGTATACCCAAACGTTGACTCCGTCAACAAGGTTATTTGGGGGCTTCCAACCCACCGGGTTTAGCTTACACACCCTCTTGATCGGCTCTTCAGCCACCGTAAGGCGGGTTGTATACCCAAACGTTGACTCCGTCAACAAGGTCATTTGGGGGCTTCCAACCCACCGGGTTTAGCTTACACACCCTCTTGATCGGCTCTTCAGCCACCGCAAGTTGGAGTTAAACCTGCCTGTATGCCGCTGCTGCGCCACTAGGTGACCCGCCGAACTCTTATCAGTTAATCTCGACTAGAGACCCTGAGCTGTTCAAAGTATTTGACAGTCACTCTCACTAGAGACCCTGTACTGATCAAGGTTAAACCGACGGATTTTTTCACGTGAGGGCCGGCTTACAGAAAGCGAGGATAAACTCACCCATTTGCTGCCGACTCTCCGCTATGTGGCCCGTTCGTACTCTTAAACAGTTACTCTTTTAAAGACCCTGCAATGTTTAAGGTTCAAATGACGGATTTATGTCACGTGAGAGGTAGCTTATGGGCCCTGGGGGCATGACCCGCCGTTTGCTGCGTCTCTCTCTGGTTCGTTGCGCTCTTATCAGTTAATCTCGCCTAGAGACCCTGAGCCACTCAAAGGAGTTGACGGTCACTCTCACTAGAGATCCTGTACTGCTAAGAGTTCAAGCAGCGAGTCCACCCAGAAGAACCGGCATATGAGTTTTCGAAAAAAAAAAGAGGAAGAAAAAAGCAAGAACATCATACATTGCGTCATACATTGCATCATCTTAACATGCATCATATATGCATGGATATCCTGGTCTACATTGCAGGAACCTGGTTCCTTCAAACCGGGTTATATTATTCAAATCTTAAATAGACAACATGGCTGGATTTTTCATTATGGTTGTCATAACCAGCATTGGATGATTGAGGTTTTCAAAGCCCCTTCAGAGTAATGGTTATTATTCCTTCATCCCAAAAATACCAGCTTACAGCAAGGAGCATGGTTCAGCATTGATATGTAAGGCTTTCAGCAACATCATCAGGAGAGTGGATAAGATTTTATTCTGCAATGGAAGGAATAGTCCCGAGTCGCCGCAGGCATGCAACCCGATACTTGGGGGCTACATTCAAGTCCTGTTTATATCAAGTATGCAAGTCCCATGTCACTGCAAGCATGCACCACGGCACTTGGGGGCTAATGCAAGATGTTTTTCAAGTCATTATGTTGTCAACAGACCCCGTTATCTCAAAGGAGATGAGCCGGTCTCTATATCTTTTTCTAAAGTCCCAGCCCAGTATTGTCTTACTGAGCCGACCCTTGGGGGCTACCCATTGCTCCTCAAGTCTATATGATCAGATCTACAACAAGTTCCTGCTCATTATTGCATAATGACCCGGCCCTTGGGGGCTACGCTGGCTGAAGTTTTATGAGCATAAGACATTTACAAGTCCCAGGTTTCTGCAGGCAAGACAACCCGGTACTTGGGGGCTACATATGTGGAACGTTCAACTTATGACTGGTGACTCAGACGAGCAATCCAGATTTCTCTAGAGTTGCAATATTTATATTGAAGCAAGTCTTAAGGCTATCACTACGTTTCCCCTCTTAAGACTTGGGGGCTACAGGCAATATGAATATGAGGAAGATATGCCTTCAAATTCTCAGTTATGAGGGAACCAGACGAATTTTTCAAACCAAGGCAGTTGATAATAAGGGTTATTTTTTCTACAAAGGAATCAGCGTCAGTGTATTAATATGACAGAGTTTCAGAATTTTCAGGAGCTGGTCAACTGGTATTTTTGAGTGAACCGGTCCCTTTACGTATTCTTATTTCAAGAGGTTACCATGAATAAATTCAAGCTAACCTGGGGGCTAATGTCGGGGATATACCCCGCGGTATGACCCGGGGACAGTTAACCCGGCAGACAGTTAACCCGGCAGACAGTTAACCCGGCAGACAGTTAACCCGGCAGACGGTTATAACCCGGCAGACGGTTATGACCCGTCAGACAGTTATGACCCAGTAGACAGTTAAGTCCCGGAGACGAGTCCCTGAAGATGAGTCTTGAAGATAAGCCCTGGTTGTAAGCCGCCCGTCTGAGATAAGAAGCCCGGGACTCAGAAGCCCATGAAGAGAAGCCCGCGATGGGAAGTCATAATAAGTTAAGTCTCAATCCGACTTAGACTCTACATGTAAACCGCCCCTTCAACTTATATAAGGAGGGGCGGGTCACCCCAAGGGGGTCAAGTTATTAGACGTCTCCATAGACAGGTCTTAGACAGACAAGTCATTAAAGATAGTCAGATTAGAGGTTCTCGAGATTAGAAGTAGCGACTTCGCACCCTTGTAACCGAGATCGTCGTCATCATCAATATAGACACAAAGCAGGACGTAGGCTTTTACCTCCATCGGAGGGGCCGAACTTGGGTAAACTCGCGTCTCTCGATTCCGACCAACCCCTCTCAAGCCGCCACATAGTTGCGATGGCCTCACACCTAAGTTCTCTCACGAGGACAACATGTCGTGACAAAACCACGACACCCACGGCTGCACACAGGCAAGTACCGGACGTCCGGAGGATGTCGGTCGTCCGGTGGCTCGGGAGGGTCCAAACTTCCGGAGCATGTCAGACTTACGACGATATGCTTCTTGACAGGTGGCACCGAATTTCCGATAGATGTCGGTCGTCCGGTGGTTGGGACTTGTCAAACGTCCGATGGTCGTCTGTCGTCCCGCCGCTATAGCATTTCAGCAGCTCCCGCCTTCTGTTCGGTGAGCGTGGTCGCGTCGGACGTCCGGTGGACGTCGGTCGTCCGGGCGCTATAGAGTGTCGGACGTCCGGTGGTTTCCGGTTGTCCAGCCGTTGTAGACTCCGCAGCTCCGTCTTCTTCTGTCTCCGCTTCCAAGCTTCCCTTGCGGATGGTGTAGTCGTACGTTGGTGCTTGCATGCCTTCTCGTCGTTCATGGAGTTCCGACAATACCTATGCATGCACACGAGAGGAGTATCAAGTAGTATACGATCCTCGAAGGGGTCAAGTGAACACGTGTAAAGGAGATGATTCACCTTTATGTATGTGGAGTAGAGGTCGCACGTATCACTTGCCAAACGGACTCTTGACACGGTGATGTCCGTAGGATGCTCCGCATCACTGGTCGTGGCTCACCTCATTGAAAATGTCAACGCGGTAGCGGTGGCACTCTAGCTTATCTGGTTGTGCTCCTGAGATGTCCTGAACATGCGCAGGATGTCAAAATCATGGGCTAGAGCGCATAGGTGAAATGGAAGGGAGGGTTGGCTCCAACGGTACATGGTCACGTCGGATTCAACTATCTCCGCCGTAGGCAATGGCGAACATGGTGTTCCAATTTCGTTTGATACACTGGCTGAGAGGACTGGCAGAGAGGGGTTCTGGTAAAGGGGGTCCTATGGGTATTTATGCGGTTTGGCGTGGCCATTGTGGCTTAGGCGTGTGCTGGACGTCGGCATCATGCTTGATGTGGGCGTCGTGGACACGTGCCGCGATTCTTGGGCAGAGGTGGACGACAACCTTGGGGGGGCCCGCTGTTAGAGAGAGAGGAGAGAACGTGGAGTGGCGTCGGCAGTTGGATAGCGCACGGACATCCACGATTAGATTTTGTACTACGGATTCTAAATGTGAATGGGGGCTAGCTAGGTCGGTGGCTCGTTGGGCCGTGGTGGTTCGGCTTGACTGGGCTTCTTTTTTTTCTTTTCTCATCCTCTTTTGTGTTTTTGTTTTTAACCTAGAATTTGAATGAGATTTGAATTTTTCCAATTTCAAACAATTGCAAATTCTTTGAACAAAAAAGTTTACAAACAAAAACTAGGGCATATATATCTTAGAAAAAATATTTACTGTCCATAAGCTGATTTTGAAATTCATTTTTATGCAAAGGACTTCATATGGCTATTAAATAAACCCAGTTTGAATTTAGAGTTTATAAAATAGTCAAATAGATTCCAAAGCTCCAAAAATGGAGTGAAATCGTGACATGCATATGTTTATAAGTTCACATCCTAAATTTGAAAAATTCGGGATGTGACAGTGATCTTCTCACAACTAGAATATTTGGAAAATGGTCAACCCTAACCTGAAGTGGTATGTGGCTAAAAGGGGAGATGGAATTATGAATTTTTTGTTGAAAACGCACTTCAAGAGGCCTCGGCCCGAATTGCTCGGAGGCTCTATGTGAGCCATAGAGGATGAGGTAGAACCAGCAGAGTGGGGTAGTTATGGGATTCAAAGTAAGGCCTGGAGGCTCCGACACGAAATGCTCGGAGGCTCTAGGTCCAACCCGAGAGTGGCCAGAGAGAGAGAGGGTCGGAGTGTCAGGCTAGGGTATCATCCCACATCCTGGACACCAGCCGGGGACATGGGGCCCTAGAGACTAGCCCTCCAGGTAGACACTCCAAGGTACCGGTAGAAAGACCTAGCGACTCCCATTCCAATCTAAGAGGACCAGATGAAATCTGACATGCTCCACGGAAAACACCTACTCTGATAGCCATAGATGCCTGCGTGGCGGCTCCGGTCAACATAGAACCTGCACATTTGTTGATTTTGACGTAGGATTTGTTTGGGTTTTTTGGCATTGGATTATGGGTTGAGGAACATGGTATATTATTGATGACTTCAGCACTCCTTTGCCACCCAAAGATCCGCTCTTGATAGCATGGGATCCCTAACACTCAAGAATAAAAAGAGATGCTATAAAAGTTAAGTCTTCAAGAGGTCCTCTTTTAGCACTTCATTTCTTTAAGGACGTCAATCATCCACACAAGTCGGCGAATCGGATGAAATGAGTTGTTTTTTTTGGTACAATTCATGAACATGTGAGATTTGAATTTGACTTCAAGCATTAACAATTGAAATGTTGTTGAATAGTCCGCATTCAAAACATAAAGGTTTTAAGTATGTTGTTGAAATAAAGCCAAAATGAGATTTCCCCACACATACAATAGGACAAGAGAAATAGCAAAGGACAAGTTTGTTATCCTTGGAATTCCTTTGTGCAGCTTAAGAAAAAACTCAACTCTTTTATTTTGGGGATCAATTAGAGATGCCCTTAAATGTTGCAGATTATAATTTGCTAAGCTCTAAATTGTTACTATATCTTTTGAGATGTTTCTTGTACTGGTTAAATGAAGAGCTGAGTTTTTGTCTGCAGATGGGTTTGTGATCGCCTTAGCAAAAGAGCCAAGTTTTTTTTTTGTATGCAAATGGGTGTATGAAGGAAAATGCTCCCTATAAAAAGACAGCAACATATCACACGGGTTTTTAACAGCAAACAATCCAGGAGGGTGGAATTATACAATCGACCAAGAATTTATTGTCACGATACCGTTACAATGCAGAGACATTCAAAGAAAGATGGACCAAAGAAAATAACAGCAACATCTTGCTCATCTATAAATAGTATAGGAGAGCTGTTGACGGATGCCTTGATTCTTTCGTCTTGGGTTTTCTCGGAAGTTACCAGCACACTGATGGGCTGACATTGTCCTGCATATGAAATTGCAGAGAGGAAGGGAACAAGAGAAGGGCAAGTGCATGTTTGTTTCCCCTGTTCATGAAATCGGTAGTCCATACGACTCCGACCTAAACTCTTGCATGTCATCCTAGATTAAGGATTCCATATTAATGTAAAAGCAGCATGCGACAACTGTGAAAGGGATATAAATAATAGGGCAGACACCATGGCGACTACAGAGCAAGTTTACTCATGCTCCGTCACTAAAACACAAGTATTCTACAATTTTGCACTACTATTGTCACATTAACATTCTATTCAAACTGTTGCCAGGAGAGGGGGGAAACTAAGCATACCAAAATCTGATTTCTCCAGTAATTTTACATGTCTCGTCTAGCCGCAACCAAAGAAACTGAAATAATGAGGCAAGCGTTCCTGCAATCGACAAATCAACATAGTTACCTCTTTGAACGACGTCCTTCTATGGAATCTTATCATACTATGAGTTATATGAGAACGTCCTAAGATCTAGGTCATGAAGCAGGCTAACAATGAGTACCATGGAATTGACAAAAGATATTAAGAATCACAACCATTCAAACACAGCAAACAGAATGTCCCCAACCAAAAGGAAGCAGTATTTGATTAACTATAATATTGCTGCAAAGCATGTACTCCCTCCGTACCATAATATATGACGTTTTAGCAGTTCAATGTGAACTGCTAAAACGTCATATATTATGGTACGGAGGGAGTATATTGCATGTAAATCAACTAAAAGTAAGATAATACGGGAGTATGACATTCAACATTATTGTCTAGCTCCTCTAGGTCATGTATAATAAAAATATAACCACAGCTGAATGTGTATTAGAATGCAGGACAAATTACGCTCTCAGTTCCTTGTATAGAAAAAGGCAAAAAATACGGTCTCGAGTGTAGTATAGTCAAGTTGCAAGGTCAGGGATATATGATATTTTCTCCAAATCATTTTATGCATTTTTGGTCGCAGCACGAAATTGCACAGATACTCACCAGCTAGGCCCACCTAAGAAATATTACTGGGGCCAGATCGACATTTGGAATGGACAATAGGCCCCAAATGCGACCTTTGGAGACCAACAATATTACCATCAGGTGCATTCATGTAAACTGCACCTTTGTACATCCACTCTTCAGTTGCATCGCTGTAGAAATCCTCAAATGGCTCTTGACATAAAGCACATGTTGTTTGGTTTTCATCGGCAGGAACAGCCATTTCTTTCTCTTCATTTCTGTCGGGAATTGGTTCTGCGAGCTCGAAAGAAGGAACACCATCATTTCCTACTGTTTCTGCTGCTCTCAACCATTCCCCCACGGTGACAAAATATTTACGTGAAGATTGCTTGCGATTTTTGGAATTTCTGTTTTTCGTAACATGCCAATCCATATGAGCACAGTGCTCCTCCTGGCATTTAAAACGAAGGCCACACGTTTTGCATTGCCTGTGGAGATCCTGATACAGAGCATTAATGACAGACTCGTTCCGCGCCTTGAGGTCTACATTGAAGTCAACTCCAACAGAGTCCTAAATGAACATGTATAAATATACAATAAAAATCATTCTATTAATTGCATAACAAAATAATATTAGATAGCTGTAATGTAATAAGATGCACGCATGCATGAAAAGTACCTGAGGTTGACTAGGTGGCTCCAGTGTAATTACACCGTGATTCATAAGGTTACTTAAAATTCCAGAGAAATATGTTGTAGGCCCACCAACTTGTGATGAAGATGGACCCATCTGCAACGAAGCAGGAGGTAGGCTACGATGTAACGGTGGCAGAGCAAAACTAGACACTGACGACACACCATAGGGTTGCACAGTAGGTGTTACAGAAAAGGTGTTTGGTAGAGGTGGAACTGGTGGTACTGCTGCACTACCTCCTTGTTCTGGGAATGGATTTTGGGGGGGAACTACAGGCATGCTGGCGGCAAAGCTTCTAAATGCCTCCGGAGGGTGGGAATGAGGATGAAACTGTGGCATATCATGAGGCTGAGATTGATTCCCAAAATGTGTACCTTGATTTTGTTGACTCGATGACAACAAATCTGGGTGCTGGTATGGTGGTTGAGCTAAGTTACCAGTACTTACAGTTTTCCGATCCAATGCATCATATAGATGCCGAGGAACAAATACAGATGAATTGATTACATGCCTGATAAATGGCCGAACTTCAAGACTATCTGTTGCACCTCTAATATCTTTTGTATTATGTGGTGGTTGACTATGATGATGAAGAGGCCATTCTATGGGAGCAGGAGCAGGTGAGGACCTATTAGTCAAGGGTAAGTCTACATGCATAGCATCATCATATGTACCACCAGTGGCCAACATCTTGACAGGCATTTCAACATCAGTGGGCAGTGCCAACCTATTCAGTGTTGATGAAGGTTGAGGTGCTTGTATTCGCAAAGGCAGACCAATAGTCTGCTGCCACGGTGGAGCTGACATAGCAAGAATTCTTCCAGGATCAAGGGTATTGTCAGAACTATGGTACTCTGAAATAGCTCCATTGTGCAGATCAAAATTGCCTGGATATCTCCTACTGGCTATGTCAACATGCTGCAAAAAAAAAAATGCTAAGTCAACAGGTAGTAAAGTGGGTCCACCTCAATACAACATTAGCTTATAAATTGAACTGATAAAGGATTAAATGTTGAGAAGTTGCATTTAAACATTATGGCAATGGAGTAATGTATTCCAGGACTGCAGCATCCTTGCTACCGGTTTCTCTAAAGTCAAAATTGAACACTGTCCAAGAGAATCAAATGAGGTGGCCCATGAGATTGCTAAAAGTTGTTTCCTTTCTCTTGAAACTAGCGTTTGGGATGTAGACCCTCCTGGTTTTATTATTCCCATGATGATAAACGGCATAATAAAGATAGCCGTAAGGCATTCCCTCAAAAAGGAAGTGCACTATTCAGAATTCAAACTTCAGAAGGCTACTTTGGAATCAACTACGCATGGTATGTGCACCCCTGAGTGCTATACAAACTTGTTGGCAGACAGAATATATGCATTTCCATAGCATTCAAGTTCCAAAACCCAAATGAAGAAGTGCTGAAGAAGTGGAAAGTCTATTTTGTTCAAGTGATCGCTAACATTGTACTCCCTTTGTCCCAAGATAAGTGTCATTGATCTAGTACAAAATTTGTACTAATTTAGTATTAAATCTGCGACACTTATTTTGGGACGGAGGGAGTATGTAGGTAATGAAGATGTGTTTGGACAAATATGTAGCCCAGCAAAAGGATAAGCATCGCCACGTAAGAAAACATATAAACCATACCAGACAGTTACTCTTTTCAGTCATAAAGTGTAACAACAAAATCTTAGGGCATAATTAGATTAGCTGCCAGAAATCTATGATTTGTTGCAAAGAATACTTCCATAAATCATAACTGTATAATTAATCAAATTTACAAACACACTATAATAAAAATTGCTGATCTAGGTTGTATAAAACTGTCATCATTATAAAGTTAAAAAAATATATATCTCAGAACAGGGGTTAAAAGATCAACAGAAGAAAAATCACAGAAAAAGGAAAAGTGATAGAAGGTATGAGAAGTGTTGTGTCAATGTTATTATTCATCATAATAAAAAAAGGTCAGACAAGCGTACACCAGTCCTGTCTTCGAGATTTAGTGCTGGTCGAGGAGCCTGGCTTCGCCAGCTGCGCATCCCAATGTCAGAATCCAGCTGCCCAGTGTTTGGCCCAGGAAATCCAGCTCTCGAGGTTTCAGAGGAAGGTAAAGACGGAATGTTGTTTCTATTTCGGGACAAAGTTGGACGCATATCCTCCCAAGTATACTCCTCTTCCTCTGAAGTGAGCCATTTTTGTGCACTGGATCTACTTACCATGCCATTTGATTCTAGCCGTTGCATCTTGGGAAGCCTTTCATCAGCATCACTGACTTGAGAATTTCCGTAGGCATCAATAAGTTCTCTTGCACTTTGCTTCCTGTATTCTTCATCAAGCGTGCTCATCGAAGGCCGCTGTGCACCTTCCTCAAAAGCACATTGTCGGTCAAACCAACCATTTCTATCAGGCAATCTTCTAGGATCATGTCCCAATACAGAATGAGACAGTCGCGGCATCTCTAGTGGTCTTTTTGGGGATGCATTCCTAGGGAGCACACCAGGAGGTGGTGATCTGGACATGTCTCTTCTTATCAATCCAATATGTGATTGAAATGTTTCTTGTTGATCAGGATTTTCAGTATACAGTATCGTAGATCTCTGTCCATATGATTCCAGGAATGATTATAAGCAACACTTGTGTTATATAAGTAGAAATCACATGCTACATTGTAAGTTATAAAGCTGAAAGTGTCAAATGCATTCTGAAATATATGGATACCATTTCATCTAAATAAATCTGAAGGACCTTACATTCTCTTGATGAAAGACATCTAGCTAATACTGAAAGTGAGCTGTATCAACCCAGCAACAAGAAATGGTAATAGGCTAGGAGCTATCAGAACTTCAGATGACTTAGAACAGAGGAAGAGTTTACAAATAGACACAGCACATGATTGTCATCTCAAATAAACATATTATTCCCTAGGAAAATCAAGAACAGAAACAGTCTCCTTGTGTCTACCAATCAGACTACTGCCAGGTCAGTAAGCAGTATGTATGTAACTAGACTAAAGCCAGTATTCTGCTAAACTGCTACAGATGAAGAAAAAAATAAGATACACCAGCACACCAAGATGCTGTCATCAGGCTTAGCCTGCTCCTAGCCCTTGGGAGTTGGAGCCACGACCGCGCTCAGACAAGCTCCTCCCAGCTGCCAGCGCAATGGGCCTCGTCAATATTTGTTGTGACCCAAATCATGATTTGTGTTCTGGTGCATGTTTGTTAGGAGGTTAGTTGTACTTATTATTATTGTGAAGAGATCGCCAAGGGAGATTGAACTAGGAGGTGAGAGAGAAAATGTAGCACCCACCGCAATCGTCACCAACTCGAATACTTCGGGTTGTATCAGGAAGGTAACATCATATCTTGATATGCTGGTGCGGAGCAGGCCATGGACATCACCATGGATCCTACACCAACACCCGAAATGCCAGCTGGACCAATGACTAGAGCACGGGCACGCGCCATTGAATCCGAGGCAAATTCACTCCTCTTCGAACTTCATATGCCTTCCCATGAGACATGGCTACTACCTACAACCGGGACTCTATGCATACTCAAGTACCAAGTAATTGACCATGAAGAAGCAAGGGGAGAAGGCCAAGTCATAGTGGAGGAGAAGCGAGGAGATGAGTTAGAAATGCAGCCGAAGCTACAACGGCCGAACGTTCGGACAATTGCGGCCTACAACGCAGACGTCCGACATGACCCCGGACAATCCGGCTTCCAGCCCGGACGTCCGACTCCTAGAGATCACTCCGCGCCCGAAGACCGCACCAGCTGGAGCAGCAACTCCATCGGTGACCAGACTGTCCGGCATCCAACTCCGACGTCCGACCCCTGCCTGTGTGCAACTCAGGCCATGAGGCCATGTACCCCTCTCCTGCCACCCTCCTTCGCCCCTACACTAATACCGTACCCTCGACTCCCATTAGGATTAGCAAAGCATATACCTAGACCTTGAGAGAGCTTTGCTCATCATATCTCCTAGCCTCCCAAGGCCTCCTAAAGGGAGAAGGATTCACCAATTGGAGCATCAAGACCTCCATTCCCACTAGGATTTGGAGAAAAACATCTCAAGGGCCCACCTCTCTTAGATGTTTTAGAATAACTTATCCTTTTACTTCTACTTTTGCTGCTTGTGGATCTATGTGCATCTTTGTTTGGATGTTTGGATAGCACATGCGTGATGAAACTTGTCCAATCTAGTTTATCCTCTTGTGTTCTTGAGCTATTTGTGTTTTCTCTCCTTGCTGTGAAGATTAAGCATCAAATAAGGCTTTGCCCCACATCATATGCTCCCCTACGCAAGAACTTGGGATGACAAGATTGTATGCAGGGTGCTTGACTGCTTGTGATGCTTTGCTTATGACCTTGATGGCTCAGTTTACCCTGTTATGCTACCAAAATTTATAATAATGTAAGTTGGAAGCCCCGACATACTCGGTTATGTTGGTTTCCAAGACAAGGCAAGCGATATGTTGCATACCTAAAAAGGGTGAAAAATGCAAAAAGGTCTGACTTGCAAGTTGCTACCGCCAACTACTCCGCTACTGACAATACGATTTAATTTGTGCAATTTAGTTTTGGATGAAAGCATGGAAGCACTACCAGCTACTCAAAAGGAGAAGAGTACAACTTCTCTAGTTCATACACAGAAAGAATGGCTCCTAGGTTGGAAGCCAGACTAGGAGTAGGACAGAAAGGAAAAGATATGACAAAAGGAGCAAAAGGGCAGATGGAACACTGAGGGTCTGTTTGGTTTAAGCCCCAGCTAGCCCCACCAAAATTTTGGCATGACCAAAGCAAGGGCATGACCAAAGCAAGGGCATGACCAAATTTTTTGCAAGTTGATGTTGTTTGGATTGTGACCATTACATCAACCAAAATTTTGGCAGAAGAGACCTTTGTTTGGTTTGTGGCCAGTTGACATGATGATTATCCTACTTTCAAACGTTTTATTTTTTGAGAGTACTTGTAAACATATTTAAGGGAATATTTTTTGGACTATAAATGAATATTTATTTAAATGCATCTATTGCCTAAAATTGAGATGGTGTACAGGTAATAAGTGCCAAAAGAATACCACAGGATTATTGCAATTTAGGACGCAAATCCCGTGCTGCACCATGTCGTATGCACTTCTTTTTTGAAGATTGCTGCATGTACGTGCTAATCACGCGGAAGCAATATTTTTTAGAGAGAACCGCGGTGATTTGTTACTGATTTGTTAGAACCAGCCAACAGAATCAATTATCCTAACCTAACATGCACACGTAGGGACCACCAGAGAACCCGCCAAATTTTCGGCGAAGGTTTTGCTCGCCCACGTCTCGCCCAGAAGTTGGCGAAAATTACATGGTGGGAAGCCCAGGTTGTTGGGCGAGCCAAATTTTGGGTAGTGATCCAAACGGCAGCCAAATTCTATGGGCTAGCCAAAATTTTGGCATGGTCAGTTTTGGTTACAATCCAAACAGCCCCTGAATACCTGGAGCTTTGCAGAAGTGGAAGGAAATCCCCGCAAACTATTTGTTGTTAACCCATTAGTATGATCCTCCACTACGTCAAGCATTTGTCTGCCTCGAGTTGCTAGCTGATCCACCTGATTAAAAAAAAAAATACTGACTTCAACAATTTTAAATTTGATCTGCAAAAAGGCCTCAAAGGTTGCCAGCCATAGAGGATACAAGAACATACTTGAATTCCAAACAAATACACCCAACTATTGGCCTTTATTGAACTGTCCCATTTAACGAATATAACGATATTCTTACCTTGGTACCATTCTTGAACTGGTGTCGCACTTCTAGATACTTTGGATTTACATGGATGCCATGAGATGGCCTAGGAGATAACGACTCTGACTGCCGTGGAATAGTCGTTGTGGCAGGACGCTTATTCTCTGAAGGAGAAAACTGAAGCTCGTCCTCGATCCCTTGAAGGACAGAAGAAGGGAACACTTGCGACCAGGTACGGAAGAGGTGTTGCATTGCAGGATGCTGTTTGGGATGAACTTCCCTGTATGCAAAACAAAATACCTTCTGCAATCGAGTGGCAAAGTCCGCTACATATTCTCGTCCAATGTTCTTCACAATACTATCTAGCAGATACAAAGATGGCAATTTCTGCTCAACTGGCACCTGCAAGAACATTGCAGAATGACGCCTATCATGCAAACAAACCTTAGGCGTAGAGGTAATTGATAGAAGCAAGCATGTAAAATAAAAATTCTACCAGGATTAACTCTCATATTTTTCCATCTAAAACTGCATAATGCCCTCTTCAGGAAATAAAAAAGAAACATTGTTCTATCACCAAACATAAATAAACAAAATCATATCTGCCAAGAAATATCTAATTAGTTCACATCCAATCCAGTAATCCCCGAAGTTTAAAAAAAGACTATTTCCTTACACTTCCACTTCAGGCTGCAATCCTATTTTACAAGTTGATAACAGGACATCTGAACAGAATAAAGTATCCCAGAAAACCAGCTTTCATCATAACTAAGTGTCTCCACTGCTAATTTTATTCAGTTTCAGCCTCAAAAGTTCACAGCCAAAATAGCAGTTGCCGTATCTGGCAACCAAATTATGCAACTGCAATGCCTATGCACAAGGTGGGTTTCAACTACATTACCAACCATGTACCCGATATCAGAAAACTAATACAGTATTAAGAATAAACAGAGCAAATTAGATCACGGGGTGCTAAGCGTCAATCTTATACATCTCAAATTGCATTTATTTGCTTTAAAACTCTTAAATCCAAGTCAGTGTGATTACAGAATTCTAGAGGTCGAACTTGTAACCAGCAACGTATCTACACACAGGAACTCTGAGATTACGCACTACATGAGCACCAACTCATCCCAATGTTTCGCATGAAAATGCAGTGATTACACTATTCTAGGGACAAAGGGTGTGCCAAGGACATCAAGCCCAAACTTTAAAAATAGTTTCACGAAACTTCTCAACTTTCAGCAAACCCTAGAACCAACGGAAATCTACAAGTAAGCATCGCCGAATAAGCACAGCAAGCAGCTCCTCATGCAGACCTAGGCCCTCAAATCCCAAGCCTTTCTTTCTCAAAATACAACATGACCGCCCTCGGGAAAAGCATGGAAGGGAGAGCAACTACCTCGAGGATGCGGGCGCAGATGGCGTCGGCGATGCCCCTGGCGGCGAGCGCGGCGTGCTGGCCCGCGATGATGGTGAGCTCTGTGATGATGGGCTTGCAGTTGAAGGTGAGCTCGGCCAGGGCCTCCTTGTAGACGCCCACCACCGCGGCCGCCCCCGGCTCCTCTCCCGCCTCCTCACGCAGCCGCGCGCGGAACCGCTCCACGACCTGGCCCACGACTGGGGCCGCCGCAGCGGCGGAGGCCATAGGGAGATCTAGGGTTTCGGGGGAAAGGGCGGCGCGGGCTAGGGTTTCGGAGGCTGGCGACGAGGAGGCATGCGGAAGCGAAGCAAAGCCAAGCTGGGAAGGAGTTGGGATTGATTTGGGATTTGTAACACGGGAGGATCGTGTGATCCTTTTCCCGATCGTCTTCGACCTGCAGTAATTTAATCCGGAAGTACGGAAAATGTTTGGTTTGAGCCCAAGCTAGCCCCGCCAAGTCGAAATAAGGGCATGATCAATTTTTATTATTTTTTTTTGGCGAATTGATCATTGTAATGTCCTCCAAAATTTTGATCAAAATAGATGTATTTGTGGTTTGCAACGAGAGGTGACATGATAGTTATTATTATTTGTTTATTTATTTTTTTAATAGCTGACATGATAATTATATAGTTCTTGAAAAAAATCTACACAAATCTACATTATTCTATCCCTACTATTAAAGTACAGGTCGCGATATCTGCCGGACGTGTGAGAGGTGGGAGGTACCTGCCGCACGCCTTGTGTGGCACCGACCCAGGTCCGCCCGCACGCGCACGTCCGGGCGTCTCAAATCGCAGCCCGCACGTCCGGTGGCTGGGACGATTGCCCGCACGACCTGGCTTGCCATCGCGCTGCCTTCACGTCCGGGCTCCCCACCCACCGGCCCACACGCAAGAAATCCCCCACACTCGTCGTACTCCCCCACCATCTCCTACCTCCCGATCCAGCCGTCTCCCACCTCCCGATCTAAAATCTCCTTGCCTCCTGCATCTTGGTTGCCATGGCAACAATGCTAGAACAGATCTAGCGATTGTTGGGTCAAGAACGCGGCAAAAGGTATGCACCCCGTGTGGGATCTGGTCAAGCTACTCTCTCCTCCCATCAAATTGACCTCGTAAAACGACCATCACGCGTCCGAATTGGCCATGGCAACCACTGTATAGGAACCATAGAGCGGCAATGGACAGTTGCTAAAAAGTAGATCCACAGCAGAATAGTTGCCCATCATCTGCCATAGATTGGTATATGGAGTTGGAAATTTTTAGGTTGTAATCAGAGTGAAGTGCTAGTAGGTTGGACCAAATACACCGAGGATCATACGGTGAGTGAGTTGCCATAGGTGCGTACGGGAGGAGCAGGGCAAAGCAGGGTAACTACTAAAAGAGGAGATGGTAGGAAAAATAGTTGCCATCCAACTTTGCTAGTAGTTGTCGTCTTGCTGCAAAGTTAGTTGCCATAGGTGCGTACGGGAGGAGCAGGGGAAAAGCAGAGTAACTACTAAAGAGGAGATGGAAGGGAAAATAGTTGCCATCCAACTTTGCTGGTAGTTGTCGCCTTGCTACATAGTTAGATGCCGCCAATTTTCATGGTAGTTGCCATGCAGATTGAACAAGAACTATGCAGATGCATGCACTGATAAAAAAATAGATGGGCGACTACAAATGTTGAACTTGCCATGCCATGCTAGGGGTCTATGGTAATGATGCAACAAGCTTGCCATTTTCCTCATAGATTAAGGTAATGCATACTCACTCATGTCGTGATTGAACGTTGTGCAGGTATTGAAAAACAGGGAGGGGACCAAAATGTATCCTGGAGACGGGACTAATACTTGGTTTTTAGGACAGCCACAAGCGCCCCCTTGGGATGCACTAGGGTACAGCGAACTAATTTCATCTGGTCCGCTGCTACCACTACTGCAAGAATACGCAAACATGGGTAGGGATGTGTGAAAAAGAAAAACAAGTTCTATTTGGATTGTTTGTACGAATGAAGTAATGGCAATCCGTCTTACGTTTTTCAATGACATGTTTGCAGGTTATGACGGTACGTCCGCACCACCAGGAGAGCCATGGCAAAGTACACCACATGGGACTATCCGCATTGCAGATGTAGGGCAGCAATTTCAATTGACACAAATGGCAAACCAAGGTATTAGATAACCCATGATACTGTCTGACATAGTTACCATTTAAGAGTTCGTACGTTTGCCAGTGAGGTTGTTATGCATTTGCCATGCCTGCTGAACTAAGATTGCCATTCCATGTTCAACTGTACTAGCCATCTCAAGTCAACTGCAGCTCCCATGACTGGCCAACTGTAGTTTGGCATATTGGGCAAGCATAGTTGAGCAGTCATGGCAACTATAATGGGTTTAGAATTAAACATGACAGCCACCTAAATGTTTTACGTTGGCATGAACGCAGGTATCCCATGGCAAGTTGCGCCACTTGAAGCTATCGGTAATGCAAACAGAGGACACCAGTTCGAAGGTATCGTGACACAAAAAGAATAAACATGCAAAAAATTGATGTGGCAACAAACAAAAAAATCTGGGTTCATGAACTGACAAACTTACAAATTTTCAATACGCAGGAGCATCAAGCAGCGCGTGGCAACAACTGACATCTATAGACCTACCATCAACATCTACCGCAGGTGAGAAAAAGAGAAGAAAAACTGCTGGCATGTAGTGTATCATGTGAAAAAACTGATTGAGCATGGCAACTATAATGGGTGTTACAGCAAAATGAAAATAATGAATTGCAACTGTAAAATTTTGTCAGTAATGATTGTCAAATTGTGTAGTGAAATTCACTACCAATTGTGAACAGTTGCCATGTATGGACAGCTGCAGCTGCCATGTATGAAGAGCTGCAGTTGCCATGTCCTGGCAACTGCAGTTGCCAGGTGTTGTGTGACCGTAGTTGCCATTTGTGCTTAAATGCAAATATCATGTTTTTGCTGGACTGCACTGCCCCATGGATGCTAAAATTGTAGTTGATAAGGATGCTGAGCTTATATATGCCATCCTTGGGCAACTGCAATTGCCAAGCCATGCCAATTGCAGTTGCCAATCCATGTCAGCTGCATTTGCCATGACTGGCCAGGTGCATATGCCATAACATATCAAAATACATAGTGGCATGCACAGTAGGTTAAAAGTTTCCATGTTTTGAGGACTGAACTTTTAGCTGAATACACTTATGGTTATCTAGTTTTGCCACAGGAAAACAACTAAAGTTGTCGTACGTCAATTCAATGTAGCAGCAAATTTTCTGCTAACCTGCATTTTGACTAGTGGCATCAAATGCAGTTGTCGTGGTTTATTAAACAATGCAGTTGCCATAGGTGATCTTAAAGAAGTTGCCATTCAAGAATACTGATTGTGAACTTACTTGATGAAAAAAATTCAGGAGCTATAACAACGTTCAACGGCATCCCGCGCACGGCTGCTCAGGGCAACTCTGAACACACAGAAGAGACGTTCCACGAGCCGGTCAACGAGCCTGTCACGAACAATGCAGGGACAGTGTCAGAACTTGCCATCGTTCCAGCAACGACAACAAGCACACCAGGACACACCAGCACGAGCAACGTCCAAACAGATGGGTCAACCACAAATACTGAAGTTCCGCGTGATGAAACTGATGACGAAATGCAAATGGGAGAAGAAGAGGAACAGCCTGAATTCATAATAACGCAGCCACCTTATCTTGGACAGAGATTCAGTTCATTTGAAGATGCCAGGAAATACTACCAGAACTATGGCATGTTTAATGGATTTGCAATAAACACAGAATACCATAGGAAGATAAAAGAAACTGGGCAGTACAACAGAGGCGAGTTTAGGCGCTACAAGGCACGGAAAAACAAGAAAGCTAAAGGTGTCGTGCCAGTCGTGCCAAAGCGGAGAAGAGGCATCACTGTCAAGACGCAATGCCCTGCCAGATTGAAGCTAAACGTAGATGGAGCCTGGTGGGTGGTCACCGAGTTTGTCGCCGAACACAACCACGATATGATAAAGAAGTTTGACCTCGTAAAATTTCTAAGCGCCCATCGAGGATTCAGCTTCCAAGAGAAGAGATTCATATAAAACTGCTGCACGACTGTAATGTGAGCACTTCAAGAATGGTCCAGATACTGTCCCTGATACACAACAAAGATGGGAAACTGAGCAGCATGCCCTACCTCCCAGCAGACATCACAAACCTGAAGGCAAAGTACCACAGAGAAAGCAAGTTGGCTGACGTGGAGGACACAATTGCATACTTCGAAGAGAAAGCAAAAGAAGATCCTGATTTCTTCTTTAGAATAAGACTCGATGACGAGGACCGTGTGAGGAACATGTACTGGGTCGACGGTGCAGCGAGGAGAGCGTATAAGCATTACCGTGATTGCATTTCATTCGACGCGACATATCTCACAAATATGTACAAGATGCCATGTGCTCCATTCATTGGAATAAATAACCACAACCAGTCTTTGCCGTTCGGCTGCGGCCTTGTGCGGAACGAAGATATCGACGGCTACACCTGGTTGTTCAATACTTTCTTGGAGTGCATGGGTGGACTTGCTCCGATGAACATAATAACAGATCAGGACTTCAGCATGCGTGCAGGCATAAGTGACGTCTTCCCCACGGCAATTCATAGACACTGCAGGTGGCATATAGTTAAGAAGGCAGAAGAGACACTGGGACCATTCTTTGCTGACCGTCCAGAATTGCACAAGGCTTTCGAGTTGTGTGTCGACCACAGCTTGACAGTGGAAGAGTATTAACGGAGCTAGACATGTATGATTGAAAAGTACCAAGTACAGGACAACGAGACACTACAGAGCCTATGGGAGAAGCGGATGTACTGGGTGCCAGCCTACTTTATGCAGTGCTTCTACCCATTCCTACAAACTACGCAGCGTAGTGAGGGTTTCAATGCTGTTTTGAAGCGTTACGTGAGCCCCGGCAACTCATTGCTGCAGTTTGCTAAACAGTATTCAGCTTTACAACAGAAAATATTGGGATCGAAGCTGCAGCAAGAAGCAAACACAGCCTAAATTTCTCACATACATGCCAATGGAGAGGCAAATGAGCAAAATATACACAAACAAGATCTTTTTCAAGTAAGTATTTTGCTCGCACGATCCTTAGTTGACAAAAAATGGTAGAATGCGACCACAACCATAATTAATAAAAATTAAAAAATGTGAAACAAAACAACAAAGAAACATGCTACAAGCATTTTGGTTTTTTAAAAAAAGTGTTCAAAAAACAGAATGGGATACCGAGGATGATCGAACAAAGTTGCCATGCCAGAATGAACAATATTGGCAGCATGAAAAAGTGGTGTGCAAAAATGTGGCTAGATAGCAGACAAGAATAATAGTTGCCATGTGTGATGTTGCGTGAGTGCAATCTAGATTTGTAGTGTAATTGCCATGTGTGAACTGGTTTGTGTAGAGATGTAGTTTGTAATTTAGAGTAGAAATGTGTTTCGTGTGAAGACATCAACTGCGGTTGCCACGCAAAAGAAGTTGTTGCAGTTGCCATATTTAAGCATCCATAGTTGCCATGTGCATAGCACTCTGTTTGCCATGACAAATGCACGAGAGAGTTGCCACTGCTGACCCTATTTTCATATGGCTCATGCACCTACTAGATTCACATATGCAAAATGGGGTACAAACGACAAACAAATGCATTAAGACAATATGTTTCGTCACAAATTGTGATGCAATTGCCATGTGGAAACGATAGAAAATATACCGTGCGTACTATCCTTTGTTTGCCATGTTCAATTTAGTATGGTTTCTATTTTCTGTCCTGCTAGGAAACAATAAAAAACTGATAAGAAAGGGAGTGAGAAACTAACGACCACAAATCATGCAGGTTCCAAGAAGAAATAAAGCGGTCCACCTCGTACGCAGCTTTTCAGGTTGACGAATGGACATTCAAGGTGTGCAGTCTCAGGGACATGTCCGATTCGGAAACAAAAGATCCGGACAAGGGTAGAAACTACTTTGTGAAGGCAGCCGTAGCAGAAGGTGAGTACTACTGCGAGTGTTGCAAGTTTGAACGGGATGGGATTGTGTGCTGCCACATACTCAAAGTTATGGAAAACCACGCGGTCAAGCGTTTACCCCGCCATTTCATACGCCGCCGATGGACTTGGGACGCTGACGAGGCGTTGGGACCGCAAACGTCGAACGCAGTATTGGCAATACATGAGGACAGATCGGAAGCAACAATGGACTCCGTGAGGCACATGGTATTGACTAGGGATTTTATTGAACTAATAGATGATGCATGCAAGAGCGATGAGATGGTAAGAGTTGCAGACAAGCACAGAAAAGGCCTTCAAGAGAGACCTTGAGGAGTTCAAGAAAAGGAAGGCTGAGGAGGCCTTACACAAATTCCCGCGCATTTCAAAGGCAACTTCATCCACGGGTCCGTCCTCTGAAAACTCAGAAGTAGGGTCAGGAGCATCAAACACGCAGACGCAGATCAGGAACCCGCCACGCTCCATCACGAAAGGGCGTCCAAAAGAAGTGAGATACAAGTCAGGCTTAGATATTCAAGCAAAGCACAAAAAACCAAGAAAAGCTGCTGGCAACCCGTAGGGAGATGCACAGGGGCTGGACTTGCGGTTAGATAAAATTTTGTAGCACAAAAAATGTTGATGGTTTAGAAAAATGTCACAACTACTTGAGTTTTCTTACATAGAATTGCCATGTATCTTGCATAGAATTCTGCAACAGAAAATTAGCAATGTATCTCCTGGCAAAATTGCCATGGGGTAGAAACACATTTTGCGTTTCCTGGGGGGGAAATGTATCGTGTGGAAAGCTGTTCAAGTATTTTTTTTGTCAGTACAGAATGATAAGTTGTGTAGTGAAGTTCACTACCACATGTGAACAGTTGCCATGTATGAGAAATGTAGTTTCCATGTATGAACAAACTGAAGTTGCCATGTATAGACATCTACTGTTGCCTTGTATGGACAACTACTGTTGCCATGTATGGACAACTGCAGTTGCCATGTATGGGTAACTGCAGTTGCCATGTATTGGGTGACTGTAGTTGCCATTTGTGCTTAGATGCAAGCATCATGTTTTTCCTGGACTGCACTTGTATATCAAAACTACATCTGCCATGTATAAAAATAGCTATATGAAAAAGTTGTTCTATACGTAACCAACGTATTTACGTATGTACGAATCGTTGCATCAAAACAACTGCCGTGTGATCGTACGGTGCATGTGACGTGGCTTGAGACTGCGTCGGTATTTCTCCAAAGAGGAAGGGATGATGCAGCACAGCGACGATAAGTATTTCCCTCAGTTATGAAACCAAGGTTATCGAACCAGTAGGAGGATCACCAACACCCAATAAGCAACACCTGCACACAAACAACAAATACTTGCAACCCGACGCAAAAGAGAGGTTGTCAATCTCTCTACGGTAATAAGATAGATTAGGTAGTGATAGATATGAGAGATAGATCTCTCAAGAACACAAATAAAAAGAGTAAATTTTGGGTTTTTGGTTTTGTAGAACTGAAAACAAAGATTGCAAAAAGATAGATCGGAAAGCAATATGATGGAAAAGTAGACCCGGGGGCCGTAGGGTTCACTAGTGGCTTCTCTCATGAGTAGCGCACGGTGGGTGAACAAATTACTGTTGGGCAATTGATAGAAAATCGAATAGTCATGACGATATCCAAGGTGATGATCATTATACAGGCATCACGTCCAAGATAGATAGACCGACTCCTGCCTGCATCTACCTCTATTACTCCACACATCGACCGCTATCCACCATGCATCTAGTGTATTAAGTTCATGGAAAAACGGAGTAATGCAATAAGAACGATGACATGATGTAGACAAGATCTATTCATGTAGGAATAGACCCCATCTTATTATCCTTAATAGCAATGATACATGTGTGTCTTGCTGCCCCTTCTGTCACTGGGAAAGAACACCGCAAGATCAAACCCATCACAAAGCACCTCTTCCCATGGCAAGAAAAATCGATCTAGTCGGCCTAACTAAACCAAAGTTCGAATAAGAAATACGATGCTATAAGCAATCATGCATATAAGAGATCAAAGAAGACTCAAATAATATTCATGGATAGAAACTGATCATGAACTCAAAATTCATCGGATCCCAACAAACACACCGCAAAAGTTTACATCAAATAGATCTCCAAGAGACCATTGTATTGAGAATCATAAGAGAGAGAGAAGAAGCCATCTAGCTACTGCCTACGGACCCGTAGGTCTATGGTGGACTACTCACGCATCATCGGAGAGGCACCCATGAGGAAGATGAACCCCTCCGTGATGGTGTTTAGATTGGATCTCGCGGTTCTGGAACTTGCGGCGGCTGGAATTGTGTTTCGTCGACTCCCCTAGGGTTTTTGGAATATTTGGGAATTTATAGGCACAGCCCACCTCTCCGGCAGTTGTTTGGCCCACTGGGTGTCTTCTGGTCCAGAAAAAATCTCCAAAAAGTTTCGTCGCGATTGGACTCCGTTTGGTATTGATTTTCTACGAAGTAAAAAACAAGCAAAAATAGCAACTGGCACTTTGGCACTATGTCAATAGGTTAGTCCCAAAAAATGATATAAAGTTGTTATAAAATGATTGTAAAACATCCAAGAATGATAATATAACAACATGGAACAAGCAAAAATTATAGATACGTTGGAGACGTATCAGCATCCCCAAGCTTAATTCCTACTCGTCCTCGAGTAGGTAAATGATAAAAACAGAATTTTTGATGTGGAATGATGCCTAACATGTTCATCACATTCTTTTCTTTTGTATAGCATGGACATTTGGACTTATAAAGATTCAAAGCAATAGTCTAGTTTTAACATAATGACTTCAATACTCAAGCATGTCAACAAGCAACCATGTCTTTCAAAATATCACCACTAAAGAAAGTTATCCCTAGCCCATCATGCTCAATCATTGATCCATTCATGAAACACACTCAAATATTAGCTGTGCCCAATGCTTAAGTACGATCATAGTGCCCCCTAGTTGGTGCTTATAAGAGAAGATGGAGACTCAAAGCAGAAAATAAAAATTGCATAAAGTAAATGATAGGCCCTTCATAGTGGGAAGTAGGGATTTGTAGAGGTGCCAGAGCTCAAGGTTTAAATTGAGAGAGAAAAAATATTTTGGGTGGCATGCTTTTCCTGTCAACGAAAATGACAAAGTAGCTCACAATACTTTCCATGCTAGATATATCATAGGCGGTTCCCAAACAGAAAATAAAGTTTATTCATTTTTCCACCAAACTTTCACTTTCCATGGCGGGCCGTATCCACGGTTGCCTTCCATACCAACACTTTCCAAGGAATTTATTATTTGACAACATAAGGTAAATATTTTTTTCCTTTTTCATTTCGGGAATGGGCATCCCTATTACCGCCGCACTCTCGTGCAATGACAAGTGAATAAACACTCATCTTGAGAATAACACATCCAACATGGAAAAATATTGGACACTCCCCACCGTTTCATGAGCGGTACGGGCACACAAAAGAGAAAATTTATTTTGAAAATTTAGAGATGGCACATACAAATATGCTTGGAACGGCATGGTAATACCGCATATAGGTAGGTATGGTGGACTCATAAGGCAAAACTTGGTTTAAGGATTTTGGATGCACAAGTAGTATTTCTACTTAGTACAAATGGAGGCTAGCAAATAGATTGGGAAGCAACCAAACCAAAAAACGAAAAATCACATAAGTGAGCATTGAACATAAGTAACACCGAATAATGCACCACAAGTAGGATGTAACTTCATTGCATAACAATTGACTTTCGTGCATGCATAGGGAATCACAAACCTTAACACCAATTTTCCTACTAAGCATATTTACTCATCAACATGACTGACATATTACTATCATCATGTTTCAAAACTATTACAAGGAATCAAGTTTAATTTGTCCAATGATCTTCATGAAAGTTTTTATTATATCCTCCTTGGATATCTATCACTTTGGGACTAGTTTCATATATTGTCGTTGCTTTTTGGCAAGCTCAAACAAATTTAAGTGAAGCACATGAGCATAAAGATTTCATCTCTCAAAAAGGTATAAGTGAAGCATGAGAGGATTTATTCAAAATTTACTAACTCTCAAATTAATCTAAGTGAAGCATGAGAGTATTTCTACAAAAGTTTCCAAGCACACTGTGCTCAAAAAGATATAAGTGAAGCACTAGAGCAATTTCTATAGCTCAAAAAGTTTAAGTGAAGCATATAAAGCAATTCTAACAAATCATAGCATGGTTTTGGCTTTCTCAAATAGGTATGTCCAGCAAGGATACAAAGGAAAAACTAACAAACAAAGCAAGCAAAGATACAAGACACTCCAAGCAAAACACATGATATGTGACGAATAAAAATATAGCTCCAAGTAAAATACCGATGGTCGTTAGAAGAAAGAGGGGATGCCACTCGGGGGCATCCCCAAGCTTAGTTGCTTGTTTCTCTTTGGATATATCTTGGGGGTGCGGTAGCATCCCCAAGCTTAGGCTTTTGCTACTCCTTATTCCTTCATCCATCGTGATCTCACCCAAAACTTGAAAACTTCAATCACACAAAACTCAACAAAATCTTCGTGAGATCCGTTAGTATAAGAAAGCAAATCACTACTTTAGGTACTGTTGCAAACCCATTCATATTTTGTTATTGCATTATGCCTACTGCATTTTAACTTTACCATGGCTTATACCCCCCAATACAAACCATAGATTCATCAAAACAAGCACATAATGCAACGAAAATAGAACCTGTCTTAAACAGAACAGTCTGTAGTAATCTGTACTCTACCCATACTTATGTAACTCTTAAAATTCTAAAAATTTAGGACAACGTAAGGAATTTGTATAGCAACATTGTGTTAAAATTTTAGCTCAAGATCACGTTCCAGTAAAAAATGAAAATTCATATACTGGACGCAAAGTTTCTGTTTCAGATTCAGCATCACTTCTACTCATCCTATGAATCATCCTAAAGGCTTTACTTGGCACAAACACTAAATAAACCATAAAACACAATCATAACAGAGGCATAATTGTGTCAACACACAAAAACAGAAAGGAAAAAGAAAAAAATTATTTATTCATTGGGTTGCCTCCCAACAAGCGCTATCGTTTTACGCCCCTAGCTAGGCATAATGATTTCAATGATGCTCACATAAAAAGTAGTAATTGAAATATGCAAGAGAGCATCATGAATATCATGACAAGCACATTTAAGTCTAACCCACTTCCTATGCATAGGGATTTTGTGAGCAAACAATTTATGGGAACAAGAATCAACTAGCATAGGAAAGCAAAACAAGCATAACTTCGAAACTTTGAACACGTAGAGAGGAAACTTGATATTATTGCAATTCCTACAAGCATATGTTCCTCCCTCATAATAAATTTCAGTAGTATCATGAAGGAATTCAACAATATAACTATCACATAAAACATTCTTTTCATGATCTACAAGCATAGAAAACTTATCACTCTCCACATAAGCAAATTTCTTCTCATCCATGGTAGTGGGAGCAAACTCAACAAAATAAGTATCATGAGACACTTGATTGACATAACCACATTGAATATTAAAATCATGATTACAAGTTTCCTGGTTATCATTACTCATTATAGCATACGTGTCATCACCATCATTATGAATAGGAGGCATGCAATCATCACAATAAATTTGCTCATCAAAACTTGGGGGACTAAAAATATCATCTTCATCAAACATAGCATCCCCAAGCTTGTGGCTTTGCATATCATTAGCATAATTGACATTAATAGAATTTATAGTAACACCATTGCAATCATGCTTTTCAATCAAGGAGCTATCATGAATCACCTTATAAATTTCTTCTTTCAACACTTCATCAAAATTTCCAGATTCATGATTTTCAAGCAAAACGTCATAGAGATAATCAAGCGCACTCAACTGACTAGCAATTGGTTCATCATAATTTGGTCTTTTGAAAAGATTAGCAAGTGGATGAGAATCCATATCAATAGATTTTTAGCAAGCGAAGATGCAAGCAAATAGAAGGCACATGGCAACACAAGCAAAGATAGCAAACAAGCAAACAAAAAGAGATCCGGCAAGAAAAAGGCGAACAAAAAAGAGGGCGAATAAAACGGCAAATTGTAGAAGTGGGGGAGAGGAAAACGAGAGGCAAATGGCAAATAATGTAATTGCAAGGAGATGAGATTTGTGATTAGGAACCTGGTAGATGATGGTGGAGTCCCCTTGGCGCCTACGATAGGCACGTAGAAGAGACCACTTCCTCCCCGGCAACGGCGCCAGAAATTCCTTTGACGTGGCTTGAGACTACGTCGGTATTTCCTTAAAGAGGAAGGGATGATGCAGCACAACGACGGTAAGTATTTCCCTCAGTTATGAAACCAAGGTTATCGAACCAGTAGGAGGATCACCAACACCCAATAAGCATCACCTGCACACAAACAACAAATACTTGCAACCCGACGCGAAAGAGAGGTTGTCAATCTCTCTACGGTAATAAGATAGATTAGGTAGTGATAGATAATAGAGATAGATCTCTCAAGAACACAAATAAAAAGAGTAAATTTTGGGTTTTTGGTTTTGTAGAACTGAAAACAAAGATTGCAAAAAGATAGACCGGAAAGCAATATGATGGAAAAGTAGACCCGGGGGGGGGGGGCGTAGGGTTCACTAGTGGCTTCTCTCATGAGTATAGCGCACGGTGGGTGAACAAATTACTGTTGGGCAATTGATAGAAAATCGAATAGTCATGACGATATCCAAGGCGATGATCATTATATAGGCATCACGTCCAAGATAGATAGACCGACTCCTGCCTGCATCTACCTCTATTACTCCACACATCGACCGCTATCCAGCATGCATCTAGTGTATTAAGTTCATGGAAAAACGGAGTAATGCAATAAGAACGATGACATGATGTAGACAAGATCTATTCATGTAGGAATAGACCCCATCTTGTTATCCTTAATAGCAACGATACATGCGTGTCTTGCTGCCCCTTCTGTCACTGGGAAAGAACACCGCAAGATCGAACCCATCACAAAGCACCTCTTCCCATGGCAAGAAAAATCGATCTAGTCGGCCTAACTAAACCAAAGATTCGAAGAAGAAATACGATGCTATAAGAAATCATGCATATAAGAGATCAAAGAAAACTCAAATAATATTCATGGGTAGAAACTGATCATGAACTCAAAATTCATCGGATCCCAACAAACACACCGCAAAAGTTTACATCAAATATATCTCCAAGAGATCATTGTATTGAGAATCATAAGAGAGAGAAGAAGCCATCTAGTTACTGCCTACGAACCCGTAGGTCTATGGTGGACTACTCACGCATCATCGGAGAAGCACCTATGAGGAAGATGAACCCCTCCGTGATGGTGTTTAGATTGGATCTCGCGGTTCTGGAATTTGCGGTGGCTGGAATTGTGTTTCGTCGACTCCCCTAGGTTTTTTGGAATATTCGGGAATTTATAGGCATCAAAGGCGGTGCGGAAGGGGGCCGAGGAGGGCACAACCCATCAGGGCGCGTCGGGGGCCCCCTGGCGCGCCCTGGTGGGTTGTGCTCTCCACAGCCCACCTCTCCGGCAGTTGTTTGGCCCACTGGGTGTCTTGTGGTCCAGAAAAAATCTCCAAAAAGTTTCGTCGCGATTGGACTCCGCTTCGTATTGATTTTCTGCGAATTAAAAAACAAGCAAAAACAGCAACTGGCACTTTGGCACTATGTCAATAGGTTAGTCCCAAAAAATGATATAAAGTTGTTATAAAATGATTGTAAGACATCCAAGAATGATAATATAACAACATGGAACAAGCAAAAATTATAGATACGTTGGAGACTTATCAGCATGACACATAGACACATGCATAACACAAAGAAAGTTGAACAACTAGTCATCGTTCCTTCTAAATGAAGTACTGGTGCACACAAACGACAAGTTCGAACATCACTACGAACATTCACAAACACAATCTAAAACACATAAAAGGTGCTAGTTGTCATAACTAAACAGATTCGGTAGCACACTTATATTAAAAGATAAGAGAAGGCATGCAAGCCATCGCTAACAAGTACGGGTATGGTGAAAAGACAGAACGTAGCACACGCAAATAAGCTTTTGAAGACGAGCGGAGAATACCTTACATTCATCCAACACAGAATGTAAGGCGTGGGGGATCAGCCACAACATGATCACTTGTACTTCTTGCAGGCGGTTTTGACAGCTTCGTCGATGAAATCCCGTGCTGAAGGCCGCTTGTTGAAATCTCCATTCGTCACCCAGTTCCACGTCAATATTTTACGGAGCTCGACAACACTTGCCTTCGGGATGGCCGGAACCTTTCTTCCTTCCCACTTTGCAAGGTATTCCAACAGGTAGTATCCGCAGTCATACCTGCAGCAAAAAAGAAAACGTTCAATAAAACTGAGGATCAGTTTAGTAAAGGGACAGAAAATGGCGTTGCGTATATGGTGCCTCCTTACCCATTGCCTTGCTTATCGGTCAGGACATACTCGATTGGAAAGTGGCTGGTTTGCACCTTTGAGCTTCCGTAATGACGGTTCCACGTTTCCTTGAGGTTGCTCACGAAGAATTCAGCATGGGAAGTGAGGCTGGTATCATCTCCTGAACGAAGTGAATCAAGCACCTCGAACCGTTGGTGCTTGAGGTCAAGGCATATGGTGTAGTGGTGACCACACTTATCGACAGGGTTTTCTGGCTTGAGGTTTTGGAACATGGGGAACATGACCTATAACGGGGAGAAAACAAAAAGGGGGATTGTTAACATGGAAAAGCATTGTGGGTAGAGTTGCCATGAGGTTTGCGACGAATTTTCCATGAAAACTACGTGCAGGAACAAGTGTAATGCTGATCATCTTTTAAAAACATGTGGGAAAATATAGAAGTTGGTGCCATCTTGTGTGTGAAAATGGCTTACAGTTGCCATGTGCAAGTGTAAATAGTTACCATATATGTTGTACTAATGTTGCCATCAGTTTACACAATATAAAATGCCACAAAAGCGAAAACAGATTAAAAAATGTATATACGAGCAATAACAACATATATGAGACATGAAAACACAAAACAGCGAGGGAAAGCACTCACAAATTGTTTCAATGTGAGCTTCGAATCACCATGTGCGGCGAAATTTTTCCTGATTATGGAATGGTGGAAGTCACCATCCCATATTTTGCTCGTCACGCTGTAGGACATGATGATCTTGTCGACACAAATGTCCATATGGTTCTTGATGTAGTCGATCCCACAAGCAACTACATTCTGCGACATTTTACCAGTGGGCCTCACAGACTCAACTAGATCACCAAGGTGAACGTACGTCGAATCGCATTGAATGATTTTAGTTCTGTCCAAACACGAGCTGTATGAAAATGATAATACACGAAAGAAAAATAAATCTTCGAAAAGGAACAATTAAAAAGAAATATGCATGAACAAGAACATGGGGTGGGTTGTGGGTTTGTATGGTGCATTACTCTTTCAGCTGCTCCATGTGTTTGCTGCTTGCCCTCGCATTACCGAAACGCTTGACAATATCGTATAGAAGATTCTGCTCCCTGGTAGCCCTCAGATCGGGCTAGCAATCATCAGCTACTGGTGCATGAATGACCCTCGCCTGCTTCATAGAACCATGGGTTGCGCTTCTGATGACGTCATCAGGCACTAAGTTAGCAGGGTCAGCAGAGCTCGATTGGCCCTGATTGCGCAAAAACCTCTTCTTAATAGCATCCTGCTCAATCATGCGGTAAGCTTCTTCAAGTGATGGCGAAATCTCCTCGGGGGTTGCTGTAAAAAAGGTACACAAGAAAATAAATAAACAAACACATAAAGTTGCCATTTCACCAGAAAAAATGCCGTGTTTGTGCAGCTGCACTTGCCATGGACACAATACGAAAGCAACAAAAAATTGGGTCATCAAACTACATTTGCCATGCAAAAAATGTAGTTAAAACAGTCAGGAAAATAACAACAACAAAATAGTGGAGTTGGCACTCAAGGTCAGGTACCAAAAATGGCACGTACAAAACATAATATTAGCCATCAGAATTTCAAACATAGTTTGCCATTTGAGATCATGAAAATTTGCCATGCAAAATGAACTAAAATTGCCATGTGACAGTAAAATCAATGACCACGTGAGATCGAAAGTAAGAACGGGAACAAAATAGCAACAAAAAAATGGAGTTGCCATGCAAAGCTAACTACAAATGCCATGTACAACACATAAGATTTGTCATAGAATGTGACACATATTTTGCAACGAACATCAAAACATAAAATAAAAAGTGAAACGTATAGTTTACCTTGTACTATAGGCTCTGCAAACTTCACAGCCTTCCGGCCATCGGGGATGGGCTGCGCCATCGTTGGGGCCATGCCTGCAGGAAAAGCAAAATTGACCGGCTCGGGATCAATTGGTGGTTCATCCTGACTGCGATCTATACCAAGGCTGCAACTTGGTGGCGTGAAATCCATGGGGTGCCTCTCCTGCAGCTCAGACGGGTTCCGCGTAAACTGATTAGCAGAATCTAGAGGTGACAGCTGAACAAACATATCAATATCGAATGTTGCACGAGAATCAGGCTTGTTGGTAGGACGAGGCGAACTGTCGGTGATTTCAATCACATCCTTCTGGCCTATCTTCTTGTTAGGACTGTACGACACACCAAAGTTAACAGGAATCTTGGAAGTTTTCAAATTCAACTTGGGGTCCTTATGGGTGGTAAGGGGCGCCGTCGACTGTGTACGTGCAGCTCCGTTAGTAGAGTCTTGCTTGCCGCTAGCAACTCCCGAAATCCCAACTTCCATCAACCCCGTTGACTTGCTTTGCTCAGAAGGTGGGAATAGAGTGGAAGCAGACACAAAACCCATGTCAGGTCTGCTTTTAACGACATCCACTGCAGTAGATGCCTTTGTAGGATTCTTGCGGGGGCTGCGCCTAGGAGGCAGGCCAGCTCTCAAAACATTTGCTGGAGCACCTTGGGCAATGGGAGCTGATGTAGGAACTGTGCGGCGAAAGTCGTCCGTGGATGTCCTCTGATCAGGAATTTCAACCGCAACAGCTTCTTGCGTGGGCATAGCAGTACCAGCAGCCCCACGTGTGGAGTCCGTACCAGTTGAGCAGGAATCTTCCTTGTTAAAGATAAGATCTGGAGCAGTCACTTCATCACTTGCCGAGCGACTAGGTGGGATAGTGGTAGTATCCCTCATTGACAGCAGCGTAGGCACAACCTCAGTGGTCCTCGCAGACACTGACTCGTCGCTGCTAGATAGTCTTGCATCAGAAATACCAATTGTTCCACTTGTAGTATGTACCTCTACAGCTGGCACAGATGGATGCTTAGGTGCATCAAAACTAGCAGCAGCATTTGGCACATCGGCATCAGGTTTGTTAACTAGCGGCACATGAATGTCCACATTGCCGGACGTAGATAACTTTGAGTGAATGCGTTCCTATGGGTCTTTGTTAGTAGCTTTGGTCGGGCGTGATATGGTCTTCTTTACCCTACAAAAAATGTGGAACGAACAGATATTAGTGAAAAAGAAACACGTATGAAATAAAATGTGGTAGAAAAGAAGCAAGTAATTGCCATGTACGTTAACATAGAAATCTGTAGTTGATGTGGAAGAGTCAGCAAATGTATGGCAAGCATGAAGTTCAATTGTGTGATGCATGCTAGTTGCCACGTGAGTAAGCTAGTATCTGCCATGTGTGGTAGGTAGAAGTTGCCATAATGGAACAATTAGAGTTGCCATGTGGAAATCATGAAGTTCAAGTGTGTGATGCATGCTAGTTGCCATGTGAGTAAGCTAGTATCTGCCATGTGTGCTAGGTAGAAATTGCCATGTTGGAACAATTATAGTTGCCATGTGAAAATGATGAAGTTCAATTGTGTGATGCATGCTAGTTCCCATGTGAGTAAGCTAGTATTTGCCATGTATGGTAGATACTAGTAGCCATTTTGGAGCAGTCAGAGTTGCCATGTGGAAATCATGAAGTTCAAGTGTGTGATGCATGCTAGTTGCCATGTGAGTAAGCTAGTATCAACCATGTGTGCTAGGTAGAAATTGCCATGTTGAAACAGTTATAGTTGCCATGTGAAAATGATGAAGTTCAATTGTGTGATGCATGCTAGTTCCCATGTGAGTAAGCTAGTATCTGCCATGTATGGTAGATACTAGTAGCCATGTTGGAACACTTAGAGTTGCCATGTGGAAATCATGAAGTTCAAGTGTGTGATGCATGCTAGTTGCCATGTGAGTAAGCTAGTATCTGACATGTATGGTAGCTAGAAGTTGCCATGCTGAAACAGTTAGAGTTGCCATGTGAACTGAATTAAAGTTGTGTCTGGATATGGAATGCATCAAACATACCGTATGACTTGGCATGTTGAACATGCTACAAATGCCATGTGATTTTTCAGAAAAAATAAATGACATAGCACGCGCTTGTTCAAAAAACAGTTGGATTAGGACAGAAGAACACAAAATTAGTAAAAATGAGAGCATACTTTTTGCTTTGTTTCCTCATGTCTTCAAGCACAACGGGATCACCGGTATTGGACAACGACGCACGAGGAGACGAACGAGTAGACGAAATACCAATAGTAGTGTGTACTGATACGTCTCCAACGTATCTATAATTTTTGCTTGTTCCATGCTGTTATATTATCATTCTTGGATGTTTTACAATCATTTTATTACAACTTTATATCATTTTTTGGGACTAACCTATTGACATAGTGCCAAAGTGCCAGTTGTTGTTTTTGCTTGTTTTTTACTTCGCAGAAAATCAGTACCAAACGGAGCCCAAACGCTGCGGGGATTTTTGTGGATTTTTATGGACCAGAAGAAAGAAGATGGGCCAAAGAACACCAGAAGAGGGGGCCCAGGGTGGCCATCCCCCACCAGGGCGCGCTAGAGGCCCCCTAGCACGGCCTGGTGGAGGATGGGCACCTCGGGCACCCCCTCCACCGCCTCCGATGCCTATAAATTCCCAAATATTCGGAAACCCCCAAAAATAACCCTAGACTCTCCGCTCCGCCGCCGCAACTCTCTGTATCGATGAAAAACCAATCTGGAGGCGTTCCAGTACCCTGCCGGAGAGGGGAATCCATCTCCGGTGGCCATCTTCATCATCCCGGCGGAGGCCATGACGAGGAGGGAGTAGTCCACCCTCGGGGCTGAGGGTATGTACGAGTAGCTATGTGTTCAATCTCTCTCTCTCTCATGTTCTTGAGATGTCACGATCTTGATGTATCACGGGCTTTGTTAATATAGTCGGATCACATGATGTTATTCCCTCTCTATCTTGTTGTGATGAATTGAATTTTCCCTTTGAGATCTCGTTATGTTGGATTGAATATTGGATTTGAGAACACTTGATATATGTCTTGCATGCGGATACCCGTGGTGACAATGGTGTGTTCTATTGATTCACTTGGTATATGTTTTGGTACTCAACTTGCGGATTCCCGCGGTGACATTGGGGTAATCTATGCATAGGGGTTGATACACGTTCTTGTCCTACTTTCTCCGATAGAAATCTTGGGGCACTCTTTGAGGTTCTTTGTGTTGGATTGAGTGTTATGAATCTGAAATTGTTTGATGCGTATCATATAATTAACTCATGGATACTTGTGGTGACATTGGAGTATCTAGGTGACATTAGAGTTGGTTGATGCGTATCATATGGTGTTATTCTAGTACGAACTCTTAGATAGATCGAACGGAAAGGATAACTTGATGTCATCTTAGTACGAACTCTTGAATAGATCGATCGGAAAGAATAACTTTAAGGTGGTTTCGTACCCAACAAACAATTTCTTCTTATGTTCTCCGCTAGATAAGAACTTTGGAGTGATTCTTCGTTGCACGTTGAGGGACGGTTATGTGATCCAATTATATTAGCATTGTTGAGAGATTGCACTAGAGAAAGTACGGACCCTAGGCCTTGTTTTCAAGCATTGCAATACCGTTTGTGCTCACTTTTGTTACTTGCTACCTTGCTATTTTTATATTTTCAGATTACAAAAACCTATATCTACCATCCATATTGCACTTGTATCACCATCTCTTTGCCGAACTAGTGCACCTATACAATTTTCCATTGTATTGGGTGTGTTGGGGACACAAGAGATTTCTTGTATTTGATTGCAGGGTTGTTTGAGAGAGACCATCTTCATCCTACACCTCCCACGGATTGATAAACCTTAGGTCATCCACTTGAGGGAAAATTGCTACTGTCCTATAAAACTCTACGCTTGGAAGCCCAACAAAGTCTACAAGAATAAAGTTGCGTAGTAGACATCAAGCTCTTTTCTGGCGCCGTTGCCGGGGAGGTGAGTGCTTGAAGGTATATCTTTAGATCTTGCAATTAAATCTTTTAGTTTCTTGTTTTTCACTAGTTTGGTTTTATAAAAGAAAACTACAAAAAATGGAGTTTAGGTTGCATCATTTGTATCGTCTTTATAATGTCTTTCGTGAAAGTAAGGATTCAGAAAATTGTGCTCAATTGGTAGAGGAAGAAATTATGAAAATACTTATTGAGAATTCCTTAAATGACGAGCATGATTGCAATGTTTCTAGTATGAATTCTCTGAATATCCATGATGCTAATGATATGCAAAGCCACAAGCTTGGAGATGCTATGTTTGATGAAGATGATATTTTTAGTCCACCAAGTTTTAATGAGCAAATTTATTATGAGGATGGCATGCCTCCTACCTATGATGATTATGATAATGACATGTATGCTATAACAGTGATAGTAACCATGAAACTTGTCATCACGATTTTAATTTTCAATTTGGTTATGTCAATCATGTGTCTCATGATGGTTATTTTGTTGAGTTTGCTCCCGCTACCATGGATGAAAAGGAATTTGCTTATGTGGAGAGTAATGAAAATTCTATGCTTGTGCATCATGAAAAGAATGCTTTATGTGATAGTTATATTGTTGAATTCATTCATGATGCTACTGAAAATTATTATGAGGGAGGAACATATGCTTGTAGGAATTGCAATAATACCAAGTTTCCTCTCTATGTGTTCAAAGCTTTGAAGTTATGCTTGTTTTGCCTTCCTATGCTAGTTGATTCTTGCTCCCATAAATTGTTTGCTCACAAAATCCCTATGCATAGGAAGTGGGTTAGACTTAAATGTGCTTTTCATGAGATTCATGATGCTCTCTTTTATGTTTCAATTCTTTACTTTTATGTGAGCATCATTGAAATCATCATGCCTAGCTAAAAAGGCATTAAAGAAAAGCGCTTGTTGGGAGACAACCCAACACTTTTCCTTTCTTTTTTTGATGTGTTCACATTATTAAGATACTGTATTAATAATGTTTTGTGCCTTTTATTTCAATAAAGTGCCAAGTAAAGCCTTTGGGATGACTCACAAGATGAGTAGAATTGATGCTGAACCAAAACTGAAACTTTTGCCTCCAGTAAAGAATTTCTATGATTTTACTGGAGCATCAGAAAGTTATGATTTTTTTACAAAGTCTTGATATACAATTTCTTCAGGCTGTCCTAATTTTTCAGAATTTTTAGAGATAGGGAAGTATGGTTACACTACAGATCTTCACAGACAGTTCTGTTTTTGACAGATTCTGTTTTGCATGCATAGTTTGCTTGTTTTAGTGTTCCCATAGCTTATATTTAGTGGTATAAATTATTGGAATGATAGAATATAGTAGGTATCATGTGGGAGCAATTATGAATCTTGTCTTGACAGCACCTAAGTGAATGATTTATCTTTATTACACTAACCCTTCTCATGAAGTTCCGTTAAGTTTTGTGTGATTGAAGTTTTCAAGTTTTGGGTGAGACACCGATATGAGGAGAATAAGGAGTGACAAGAACCTAAGCTTGGGGATGCCCAAGGCACCCCCAAGGTGATATCCAAGGAAGATTCAAGCATCTAAGCTTGGGGATGCCCCGGAAGGCATCCCCTCTTTCGTCTTCAACATTATCGGTATATCTTACTTGGAGCTATATTTTTATTCGTCACATAATATGTGATTTGCTTGGATCATCATTATATTTTGTTATTTTCTGTTAGGTGTTATTTATAATCTTGTTTTTCAATAAAAAGTTCCAAGAATTGTCTTAGGATGCTTGCATTGCATGTTTTGATGTGTGCTGTGTAAAAACAGTAACTTTTGCTGTAGTGTTTGAATTTTCATATTTTACTGGAACGTGGAAAGTTTCTGAAAGTTTTACACAGTGTTGTCATATAAATTATTTAGGATGTCCTAAATTTTCATAATTTTTTGAGTTACATAAGTACACTGTTTTCATAAATTGCTACAAACTGTTCTGTTGGGACAGATTGCTATCATAGTTTTGTTATCTGCTTATCCTATAGTTTCCATAGCATATATTTGTAGATATAAATTGTGGAAATGATAGTAAAAAGTAGATGATGTTTGAAATTATTATGCAACTTGTCTTGGTAGTACATGAGGTGTTGATTTATTCTTATGTGTACTAACCTATCTCACGAGTTCTTTTTGTGTTTTGTGTCGATGAAGTTTTTGAGAATAGGTGAAACCATGATATGAGAGGATTGAACGAGATACAAAAGCTCAAGCTTGGGGATGCCCAAGGCACACCAAGTAAATATTTCAAGAAGTCTTAAGCATCTAAGCTTGGAGATGCTACGCATCCCACCTCTCTTCGTCAACTATCGGTTAGCCTATGTTGAGCCTAAATCTTTATTCGTTCACATGATGCGTGCTATTCTTGGAGTTCTATTTTTGTTTAATTTGTTGTTTAAATAAAATACTCAGAGATGAAAATCTTTATTGAGAGAGAGTCCTCACATAGCTACTTAATTGTTTGACTACTCGCTTGATCTTCACTTATACCTTTTTGAGAGATGAAATCTCTATGCTCATGTGCTTCACTTAAATTTGTTTGAGCTTGTCAAAAAAAGCAATGGCAATATATGAAACTAGTACCAAAGTGATAGATATCCAAGGAGTATATAATAAAAACTTTCATGAAGATCATTGGACAAATTAAACTTGATTCCTTGTAATAGTTTTGAAACATGATGATAGTAATATGTGAGTCATGCTAGTGAGTAATTATGCTTAGTAGGAATGTTGGTGTTAAGGTTTGTGATTCCCTATGCATGCATGAAAGTCAATAGTTATGCAATGAAGTTACATCCTACTTGTGGTGCATGATTCGGTGTTACTTATGTTCAATGCTCACTTATGTGATTTTTCATTTCTTGGTTTGGTTGCTTCCCAATCTATTTGCTAGCCTTCATTTGTACTAAGTAGAAATACTACTTGTGCATCCAAAATCCTTAAACCAAGTTTTGCCTTATGAGTCCACCATACCTACCTATATGCGGTATTTCCATGTCGTTCCAAGCAAATTTGTATGTGCCATCTCTAAATTTTCAAAATAAATTTTCTCTTTTGTGTGCCCGTACCGCTCATGAAACGGTGGGGAGTGTCCAATATTTTTCCATGCTAGATGTGTTATTCTCAAGATGAGTGTTTATTCACTTGTCATTGCACGAGAGTGCGACGGTAATAGGGATGCCCATTCCCGAAATGAAAAAGAAAAAAAATATTTACTTTATGTTGTCAAATAATAAATTCCTTGGAAAGTGTTGGTATGGAAGGCAACAGTGGATACGGCCCGCCATGGAAAGTGAAAGTTTGGTGGAAAAAGGAATAAACTTTATTTTCTGTTTGGGAACCGCCTATGATATATCTAGCATGGAAAGTATTGTGAGCTACTTTGTCGTTTTCGTTGACAGGAAAAGCATGCCACCCAAAATATATTTTTTCTCTCTCAGTTTAAAACTTTGAGCTCTAGCACCTCTACAAATCCCTACTTCCCTCTGCGAAGGGCCTATCTATTTACTTTATGCAATTTTTATTTTTGCTTTGACTCTCCATCTTCTCTTATAAGCACCAACTAGGGGGCACTATGATCGTACTTGAGCATTGGGCATGTCACGCCCAAGATGCGGTCCTATCCCTATTAAGGCTTGCGGCCTCGACGGGGATAGAAGCGCATCTCGTCGTTCGCAAGTACAGTAAAACATTGCATACATGTAGGAAGAGTCATGTATATGAGTTGGCTTACACTCGCCACAAGCTATCTTACAAGTCCACACAAATTATTCATACATCATTCAGAAGGCAGGGTCCGGCTACGGACGAAAACAAACGATAAAAGAGCAATGATAAACTGTCTTGCTATCCCAGGATCACCACCACGAAGCTCCCTACTTGTCTGGATACGTAACATACATCCGACCACGTTCTTCATCATACTCCCACTGGAGCTGCGACACGTCATCTGACACGTACTCGTCAACACCTGTACCTATATTGTTGTAATCTGTGAGCCACAGGGACTCAGCAATCTCATAACCCGGGTACCGAAACTATGTAAGCCATTGGGTGAGGAAAAGGTTAAGTGGTGAGGCTGCGGCAAGCACTAAGCATGTATTTGGTGGCTAGCTTACGAGAACATGAATGTAAATATGGTGGCCTACGTAAGACGGTCGTGAACTAGCATGATCACTAAGTGATCCTGAACACCTACTTACGTCAATCATAACCCCACCATGTTCTCTCTCGGATCATGTTCACGAGTAGAGACAGTCACGGTTACGCACACAGTTGGTGTATTTTATTGGAGTTTACTTCAAGTTAACTATTACGGGGTGTTAAACAAATTTCCAAGTTGCCATGTAACCGCGGGCACGGCTTTCCGAAAGATTTAACCCTGCAGGGGTGCTCCAACTCATCCATCACAAACTAACCACACGCCGCGGGAATAACCTCGACCACAAATCTTGTGATCTTCCTAGGCAATTCCACTGGAAAACCGCAACCTCGAGATAGCCCGAAGAAAAATCGGAGTTCCTCGCACAAGACATTCAAGAAAGGTGAAACAAGTCCAGCAAGACCACCCGACGTGTCGACAAACCCGATAGGAGCCGAGTATCTCGTTCTCAGGACACGACGGATAAGCGACGCGTATGGTGGCCTAATAGAAATCACCCAAGTTGCCCTGGGGTGGCCCCGCACAGTGCTCTAGGTTGGACCAGCACTCATGAGGAGCACTGGCCCGGGGGTTGATTAATTATCCACGGGGTAGCTATGCCCTATGCAATTTTATTAAGTTGTTTAGCAAATGTAGTACCAAAGTTGGGTCTTGCCATACAAGTTTTAATCTAAATCGAATGGTCAAGGGGGTCCCCATAACAACTCCGAGCATGTTAGGAGCGCAAAATATGGAATATAACACCGGTACTCAGAACTAGTGCGGCAAAAGCGGAACAAAACACTGAGCAAAAGGCCAAGCCTTCCACCGTTGCCAGATATATGTGCATTAATTTAAATAACAATAAATAGAGTGATATAAACAAAATCCATGTTGACACATGGAATGCTTGCACCTGCAACTAGTAACGCTATAAGATAAGGGTTGAGCAGCGGTAACATAGCCAATCAATGTTTGCTAGGTGGTGGAGGGGTTAGAGGCTTTCATGGCAATTTAGGAGGTTGACAGTTTAAGGGGTAGGTAACGGAAAACATAACGGTAAAAGCGAGACATCTAGCAAGGCAAAAATAGTGTCGGGATCCAGGTATGATCATCTTGCCTGTTGGGTCTTCAAAGGGACAAAGAGCTGGGTCCTCGTAGTTGTACTCTCCTGGATCCTCGTACTCAGGCTCAACACTCGTGTCTACCCAAGAGAAACAACACCAAATAAACACACAAACAAGGTGCAATGCACAAACAAGATGATGCATGATCCATTTGAAGTATTTAACATGGCAACCCTAAGCTAGTCATGTTTCTCATGCATTTATTAACTTCTTTAGTATTCTGGACAGAACCTCAAGTTTAGTTATTTGAACATGCATGATCATGGCAAATATGAATGCTTCATGAAAAATCGATGCAAATGCATATGTAGAACGTTGCAAACGGAGTAACGTAGCTCACGGTACACTCCCGGCAAGGTACGAAAGTTAACGGAGACAAAACACAAGATGAGGGAGGCCATGGGCTATTCCTTGGTATTCCAAGGATGCCACTGGATAGGAAATGAAATCTAGCAAGAATAGAGCTAAAGATCATGCAAAACAATGGAGTATAGCTCCCACAAGTCACACAACAATTCTACACACAATCTGTCCACAAACAGCAACATGGCATCTTGCAACACACATAACCAGAGCTACAGCAGGTTTTAAATCACAATCAAGGCATGGGCATGAAGTACACATCATGCTTAACAAATCATCTATCTACAGCAACAAGAAAGGAAGCATGGATCAATGGCAAATATGCTCACAAGATGGCATGTTGAATCAGTTTTTAGGGACTTTGTGAAAATTCCAGTTTTATAGAATCTGAGTTAACATGACAGCAACTTGACAGCAACTTTCATATATGCTAGAGGGCATTTCATGGCATGAAAATTAACAGGGTGATAGAAGGCAACATGTACTTCAATTGATTACTTTATGGCAACATCAGAAAATGCATGTATCAATGGCTACCATCCTCACAAGATGACATATTGGAAATAACAGGTTCTCAGACTTAGTGAAATCTAGCAAGGATAAACATGGCACTTGTTAACAGAATAGCAAGTTGACAGCAAGTTTAACATGTGATGCTATAGCTTAACCCACAAGTTCTTGGCACACATCTACAGAGGATACCAAGCACAACAATTCATGGCATTGGACCAACCCCAAAGGAACACTATATCCATGGGAACCATCTACACAACATGGGAAGAAAATAACAGCTCTAACACTTAGAAATATTTGCACATGTGAAAACAGAATTTTAGTGGCATGTTGGCAACAAGAATCCCACTCATCACAAGATCTATCATGGCAAGCAAAAATACCAGGGGCTAGAGCACACCCAAATGAACATATAACATGTTGACAGTTCACCAAAGCATGCATGAATTAAATCATACAAAAACAACAAAAGGCCACCTCATCACAAAATAACATATTTACCCAGTTGCTCAAATGACAGAAACAATGCCACCATTGGATTCCTGGGATTTTTCTACCCCAAAATCATATATCACAAGCCTATCTTACTGTTAAGAAAACTCACACAAATGCATAAGAAATCCCATGATTACAGTCAGATTGGGAAAAAGCCAAAACTGGGATATTTCCCTAAATAGAAATAAGTCAACACAGGGAAAAAAATAAAGACAAAAACAAAAATAAAAAAGGGGCCTACCTGGCATACACACCAGGGGCCCTGTGTGCATGACATGAGGGCCCTGGGCCCACTGTCAGTGACTTAACGTGCAGGGAAAAATGGGGGGAATAATATTGTCGCGCGCGGGGGGGGGGGGGGGGGGGGTCGAACCCGCGACCACCTGCACACACAGCGGGCGCGCTACCACTGCTCTACACGGGGGTACTCGACAGAAGAGGGGGCTCAGCTCCTCTTAGCTAAACTACACGGGGGAAACAACCACTTGGTGGCAGAACCACGGCGACGCACGGCGGCAGCCTCCGGCGAGGGGAACTACCGGCGGGGAACGCGGACTGCGAGGGGAACCCATCCACGGGGTTAACCAACGGCTACGCGGACGGGGCGAGCTGCCCGAGCTCGAGCGGAAGCTCGGCTCGGTCATGACGGCTACGGCAGCAAGCGAGGCGCGGCTTGCGGGCACAGAGCGCGCGCGAGGCATGGCAGGGCGACTACGCGAGCGAGCACGCGCACGCGAGAGGGAAAGCGAAGCGGAGGAGGGGTGCTGCCCTTCTCTGAAGATGATCTTTAGAGATCCGCGCAGAGCACGGGGAGCACTGGCGTGGCACGGCTACGGCGGCGTCTACGGGGCTAGCAACGGGGGGGGAAAGGAAGGGGATGGGCGAGATGCTCACCCAGGGGTCTGGCAGACGACGAGGGGCATCGAGGATGAGGAAGAGGTGTTGGTCGAGGAAGAAGGCAACGCGGACGGGGCAGCGGGTCCGCGAAGAAGACGAAGAAGAGGTCGTCGATGCAGGGACGCCCCGCTCCTACTGACTCCGGGAATCGGACGAGCGCGACGCCGGGGGCCTTCGGGACATCCTTGGAGGCGTGGAGGGGGGTCACCGGAGACGAGGGCGATGGCGACGAAGGCAATCGCCCTCTGCTTCTTCTCTGAAACACTCTCTGCACTCACACTGCGCTTACCAGAAGAACGAGGGAAGGGAGGAGAGGTGGTGGCGGCGAGGAGGAAAAGGGGGAAACCCTAGAAGGGCCATGCACGCCGAGGCTTAAATAGGAGAGGCGCGTCGCGGAGCCATGGCCACGGTGGCCATGTGCCTCTGAGCTGGGGTTTTTACTGTGAGAGGGAGGAACCGAGAGGAGGAAGAAAAGCAGAGGGGAAGAGAGACTAGCAGGTGGGGCACCCCCGGTGTCCACCTAGATTTACCAGCGAGGGGAAGAAATGCTGGGGCTCTTGGTGGGCTTCGGGGAAGGTAAGGCCCAGGTGGGCTTCACTCCTCTCTCTCTCTCTCTCTGATCAGGAGAAAACAAAGAGGTTTTCCTTTTAAATAAAACCACACATGCAAAAATCCACAGAGAAAAGTAGATGGATGCTTTGGCACATATTTGGCCTCACAGAAATACACACTAATTAATAAAAATGGAGTTGGCATTTTTAGGGCACACAAATTAAATCATATATAATTATTAAAAATTCTGTTTTGCAAAGATCAAAGACAAATAAACCACAACCATTACTTAGGGCTATGTAACCATGAACAATAGAATATTAAGAAGAGGAGCAACATTTTTTAAAGAATTTAAATAGCAAGCAAAATTCCACATGTTGCAATATTGCAAAGAGAGAGAGTTGGGCATAGTTTCTATAGAAATTCTGGAGGGGTTTTCTACCAAGACAACACATGTACCTCTCACACACCACACCACAAAACACACACTCACAACCAGCACAAGCATATGATGCAACATAATTTATGTGATGATGCCATGATGCCATGATGATGATGAAAGTCATGAAGCACAAATTATTTCTACTCAACCACATGAGGGCAAACTTGGGAGGTTCATACAAGACTAATATTACAAATAAGGCAAGGGATGCTCTTGGGTTGTTACAGGGCATAGCTAATATTTGAGTGTGTTTCATGAATGGATCAATGATTGAGCATGATGGGCTAGGGATAACTTTCTTTAGTGTTGATATTTTGAAAGACATGGTTGCTTGTTGACATGCTTGAGTATTGAAGTCATTATGTTAAAACAAGACTATTGCTTTGAATCATTTACAAGTCCAAATGTCCATGCTATACAAAGAAGAAAAGAATATGATGAACATGTTAGGCAGCATTCCACATCAAAAATTCTGTTTTTATCATTTACCTACTCGAGGACGAGTAGGAATTAAGCTTGGGGATGCTGATACGTCTCCAACGTATCTATAATTTTTGTTTGTTCCATTCTGCTATATTATCATTCTTGGATGTTTTACAATCATTTTATTACAACTTTATATCATTTTTTGGGACTAACCTATTGACATAGTGCCAAAGTGCCAGTTGTTGTTTTTGCTTGTTTTTTACTTCGCAGAAAATCAGTACCAAACGGCGCCCAAACGCTGCAGGGATTTTTGTGGATTTTTTATGGACCAGAAGAAAGAAGATGGGCCAAAGAACACCAGAAGAGGGGGCCTAGGGTGGCCATCCCCCACCAGGGCGCGCCAGAGGCCCCCTGGCGTGGCCTGGTGGAGGATGGGCACCTCAGGCACCCCCTCCACCGCCTCCGATGCATATAAATTCCCAAATATTCGAAAACCCCAAAAAATAACCCTAGACTCTCCGCTCTGCCGCCGTAACTCTCTGTATCGACGAAAAACAAATCTGGAGGCGTTCCAGTACCCTGCCGGAGAGGGGAATCCATCTTCGATGGACATCTTCATCATCCCGGCGGAGGCCATGACGAGGAGGGAGTAGTCCGCCCTCGGGGCTGAGGGTATGTACGAGTAGCTATGTGTTCAATCTCTCTCTCTCTCGTGTTCTTGAGATGTCACGATCTTGATGTATCACGGGCTTTGTTAATATAGTCGGATCACATGATGTTATTCCCTCTCTATCTTGTTGTGATGAATTGAATTTTCCCTTTGAGATCTCGTTATGTTGGATTGAATATTGGATTTGAGAACACTTGATATATGTCTTGCATGCGGATACCCGTGGTGATAATGGGGTGTTCTATTGATTCACTTGATATATGTTTTGGTACTCAACTTGCGGATTCCCGCGGTGACATTGGGGTAATCTATGCATATGGGTTGATACACGTTCTTGTCCTACTTTCTCCGATAGAAATCTTGGGGCACTCTTTGAGGTTCTTTGTGTTGGATTGAGTGTTATGAATCTGAAATTGTTTGATGCGTATCGTATAATTAACTCATGGATACTTGTGGTGACATTGGAGTATCTAGGTGACATTAGAGTTTGTTGATGCGTATCATATGGTGTTATTCTAGTACGAACTCTTAGATAGATCGAACGGAAAGGATAACTTGATGTCATCTTGATGCGGAGCATCCTACGGTCATCCTCATGTACACTACGACTACTCCCCAAGCCCCAAGAGGACATACGACGAGACCTCGAACATACGCCATTGGACACAAGGTTAACTCGCTCCTCTCCGAACCATCACTTTCCACATGTGAGACATGGCTACTACCTCAAACATATGTGCTATGCATGACCAGGAACCAAGAGGAAGACCATGGAACAGCTAGGATCATTGGACAAGACGGCGAGGACACCAAGCGCGAGGAACAAGAGGAAGGGCTGACTACAAGTCACAGCCACCGGACGACCGACCCAGTCCGGACGTCCGACGCCTGGAGTTTCAACCAGCCAGGACAACTACAGCCGAGGCACCTTACAGCGGCCGGACGACCGACAGACGCCGGACGTCCGACATCCATCAGCCACCGGACGACTGACCATGTCCGGAAATCCGAAGACTCGTGTCCAGAGAAGAATCGTCGGAAGTCCGGCCTCCTCCGGACGACCGGACGCTCGTGAGCGACCGGACGACCGACACCCGTCGGACGTCCGACACTGCCTGTGCGCAGCCATTCGGGTTTCCACCCATGTACCCCTTCGCCCCCTAGACTATATATATACTCTTCTTCCACCTACGTTTTAGGGTTAGCTAAGATTAGATCTGAGAGCTTAGCTCCTCCCCTTGTGGGACTCCTCTTGAGAGAGAGAGAGACACTCCATTGGAGTTCAAGACCTCCATTGGAGAAGATTCCCTAGTGGATTCAAGACCTCAATTCCTCTTAAGGATTGGGATGAACTAGTTACCCTTGTATCTCCCTTTGTTGGATTTGGACCGTGTATCTCTCCGTGTGTATGTGGATCTAGCACATGTGTGATTGGATCGTGTTGATTTGAGTGTTTCTCTCGTGTTTCCCCTCTTGTTTTCCCCCGTGTTCTTCGTGTTCTTCGCGGGATCCGCTCCAATTGTGAAAGATCGACACCGTTAGGTTTCCACCCTACATCACATCTTAGTACGAACTCTTGAATAGATCGTTCGGAAAGAATAACTTTAAGGTGGTTTCGTACCCAACAAACAATTTCTTCTTATGTTCTCCGCTAGATAAGAACTTTGGAGTGATTCTTCGTTGCACGTTGAGGGACGGTTATGTGATCCAATTATATTAGCATTGTTGAGAGATTGCACTAGCGAAAGTACGAACCCTAGGCCTTGTTTTCAAGCATTGCAATACCGTTTGTGCTCACTTTTGTTACTTGCTACCTTGCTGTTTTTATATTTTCAGATTACAAAAACCTATATCTACCATCCATATTTGTTGGTTTGATGATGTTCTGTTGATTTTGATCCATGGATTCGTTGTGTTTTAAGTGGATCTAGCCTTCCCCATCTTTTCCTCCATTTCCATCCACGAAATCTTCTCAATTTTGACCCTGAAATCCCCAATTTCCGCCCAAAATCACGTCCCGGATTTGAAATCCCGAGTTGACCCAGACTCGTCGGACGTCCGACACTTTTCCGGACGTCCGGAGCCCCGGAACCACCAGAAGTCCGGTACTTTCCGGAAATCCGACACCCCGAAACAGAGAAGAATTCTCGGAAGTCCGGTAATTCTCGGACGTCCGGTCCCGGTGAAAACTAACACGGCTGAAATCTTGTTTTGACCATAACTAATTCATCCGGAGTTCGATTTTAACGTTCTTTAGCTTGTTTTGTAGCTATTGACATCCCCCATCCCACAAAAATACCTCCATCATCATTTGACTCCACCAAATTTTTGGAACTTTGACATATTTGCCTAGGGCCTCCACCATATCATACGCTATTCCACCATAGACTTCCGCAACCTAACCCAGTTTGATCCCCGTTGCGTTTGAGGTTGTTTGAGTTGTGGCTTGTGTCTCCTAAGGTGTTTCGGCTACTTAGGGACCGTGACTTCTACTCCGACAACATGTATAGCCCCACCATACTCTTCCGCCACCTTAACCCGTTTTGACCGGGTTTCCACCAATACTTCCGCAACCACCACCGCTAATCCGCTACCACTATTTGACATTTGCGTTTGAGATTTTGAGTTCGCGGTTTTTCCATTTCCTAAGGTGTTTCGGCTAATTAGGAACGGTTCGACATCGAGAGCACCGCCACTCATCATCGCCACGAGGTCGTCATCGACATTGCCACTTCACCATTTTGACACCATCAACCGTAAACAAGGGACGGTAACTTCGACGACACCATTGTATATTCCCCTTGCCATTGCATTGTTAACCCCTAGCCCATTTTGCGTCACTTGCCTATCGAGACTAGCCATTGAGTATTGCCGGCAACGTTACTTGTGCACATTAGTGATCATCGATCCGCACCTTCCATTGCATACATACATCATATTGGTATCATCTTGGTATCATCATATCATCTCTTGTGTCACAAGATTGTTCCCGCATATACATAATTGCTATCTTGGTTTGAGCATTGCGCATATTGGCCAAATTAAAAAAAAAATGCAAAAGCTTTTAAGCAAAGAGAAAGAGAAAGCAAAGAGCTTGTAAGCAATAGCCATAGCATACCGCCACATTGCATATCCTATACCATCATTGATCATCTTGGATCATTGTGTGAGAAACACCGGGAACCATACATACATAGCATACTTGGGATAGGAAGTCGATACGTTTTGTCTTCCCTAGGGTGTGCACAAGTGTCGTATCCGCCTATTGAGCAATCATGCTAGCGTCTCTCTAGCGTTGTGCAACACGAGCATTTTCCATGGATCTCACATTTTGAGCTCATTCCTTGGTTGCACGTCCCCATTTATCTATCCGTGTGTGCGTTTCTGTGTGCCATTCATTGCTATTGGTCTACTTGTTTCATTTGCGAATTTGTGAATCTCTTTCAACTTTATTGACTCTTACTAACAATCGCATCAAATTTTTGTGCCACTATCCTCACCAAGCTCCACCAAAAGCTTTACTTGTGTAGGTGTGAGAATTGACAAGATCCGGTACCAATTGTGCTATTTCCATAATACATTATTGGGTGATCATTGATCCATCTTTAACATTGGATAAGGTACATTGGTCTAGTTCTTTCCTTTCTTCCACTCACATTTCTTTGAGCGTGATGGATAGGCAAAGCATTTCATCTCCGGTCTTCGACGGCAACGACGGCGCGAACAACTACAACACCAAAACTCCCTACTTCGGACTACAACGAGCAATGCAAGGCATCGAGAACATCGCCACCGACATACGAACCGCCGAAGCAAGGAAAAGGGACTACATCGACAACAAGGTGGACGAGCTAAAGGACCAACTACGAGACATGTTGGCCGACTACAAGTCTTCTTCTCCTTCGTCATCTTCAAGGCGGCGGCGAGCAAGTCGAACATCTTCGGAGCGGTCAAGCGATGCAAGCGCAATTCATCCACGTCCTCATCTTCGTGGCGACAACCATCATGTTCGTGATCCACATCGTCATGAAGGGCGTGTCACCTCCACGCAACATGTGCGCGACGACGAAGCATGCCATAAACCTCAAGCACGACAACGACACCATCAAGATGAAGATGCTCGAGACGCGCAAAACTACAAGTCCCAACAAGCTCTACATCAAGCTACAGCCAACCTTCTTGCGCACAAGAGAAGACCGCGAGACAAGCACCAGCGAGAGGAAGCTCCGGCTACCACCACCACTTTGGCATCTTCGCCAAGTGTTATCAAGGCATCTTCGCCTTTGGACGTACGGCATCTTCGCCTACTTCCCATGAGTACGCCTACATCGACATCATCAAGTCCAAGGCGACCACCTACAAGCGAGGGCGACACTTCCATCTTCGGAAGCCCCTCAAGGAAGATGGCCGAGCATGGGAATCTCCCTTCAGTCATGGAGACGAGCTACGAGGTGCCACATCATATGGGCCTCCTACAACAAGACGGCGACAGGACGGTCGAGCATGGGCCATCCCCTTCGACCACGGCGACGACAACGAACCTCTTCGACGACATGAAGATGACGCCCACATGGGACTCCTACTCCGAGTCAAGCTACGAGACCGCCCATGAGACCCTCTCTTTGGTCTCGGAGGAGAATGATGATTTGCCACTTCCTACGGCATTTATCTTTGGAGGCGTTATGGATGAGGAGGTTGAGCATGGGACTATCCCTTCAACCAAGGCGGTGATAGGAGTTGAGCATGGAGACGTTTGCACCTACATCTCTCCGACACCCATATATGACGCGATGCCCCAATTCCCATGTGAGGAGCACCACCACCCCATGAGTGATAAGAGTGACTCCACCATATGTGACATTGAGTGCATTTCCTTTGAGAGAATGCTTGAGACCACCACTAGCCCCCCACACGTGAGCATGCCACACACCCTATGTGAGGTTGAGAGCCATTTGAGTGACTCCACTAACCATATGAGTGAGCATCCTACCAAGAGTGAGTGAGCCACAACACTTAGTGAGTGAGGTAGTTGAGACGGCTTGTGAGGCCACTATGATTTCTAACGACTTACCCCCTACTCCAAGTGTGTTTTCTTTGGTGCTAGATCTCCTACAAGACGAAGCGCCAATCCTCGACGAGTCCATACCTACAATGGGCAATACGATGGCCATGGTGGACGATGATGCACCCCCCACATGGTTCCATCAAGACGACAATGTTGATCAAGCGTCAATTTTTGCCACCGCACCTACACCACACGAGTGGAGCTCCAAAGGTAACATAGGTGACGGTGCTTCGCTTGTCCCACTAGTGGACTATCTTGACATTGATTGCTTGCATGATGTTGATCACCTTATGGATTCACCACATACTATGTCTTCTACATGCTTAGATATGCCACCCATTTATGATGAATATGATGATGAGCATGTCGAATTACCTAGTTGTGATGCTATGCTCCATAGGATATCATGTGAAAATTCTATTGGTCACGTCATGTTTGACAATCCATTAAACTTGTCATATGCTATGAGTGAGATCTCCCATATTGCCTCATTACAGTCTCAACATGGTAACTATGCATGCCCTGTTAAAATAAATCCCATTTGCACTTATGGCATAAATGACGAGATGATGGTTATTGGATCTTGTTTCTCTTGTGATGATATTGCTATGCTACCTTTGCAAAATTTGTGCAATTCATCCCATATGCCATGCCACGAAAATGATTGTCCATCGCATGAATCCATACATTGTGTGCGTCATCCATGCCATGAAATTGGTTATAGATTGCATGAATGCATCCATTGTGTGCACCATATGCTATCCATTCTTGACAATGCTTTAGATATTTCAAGTGATGCATTACACACTTTGAGTCTCCATTATGCTATACATAACAACAAACCAATCATGATGGATGACATGTTCGTATATCATGCATCTCATTTATTTGCGCATTGGATATCTTGTGCTAACCAACACAAGCACGTGCGCATCATAATGGATGATGTGTACATATACCACACGCACACAATTTTCCCTTTGCCTTTGTTTTGTGTAGGTACTCATGAATATTTGTCAACTTCACAATCCCATGAGTTGACGAAACGAGCTCTTGAGAGCAACGATGCTTTGGGATTTCTTGGAATGCTTCTCCGACCGTTTCACTCGCGCAAGGACTATGCGCATATCTTTTACTTGGCTCTCACACGGCTATGGGCTATATACCATTTGTCACCTTATGCCCATTTTACCGTGTTCACTTTGCATGTTATGCCTCTTTATATGCTTTTGCCATGCAATTGTGACCCTTGCTTGCATTTACCCATGATTCACCATTACCCTACTCCTATGTGTATTTGCATGCTTGGTGGAGATACTTGTTGCTATTGCCCTGCCCTATGTGCGCCCCATGCTATTGTTGCTTATTGTGTTGGGAGAGTCATGTTGTTCAAGTGCCATTTACTTAGGACTTCTTGCCAATACAATGATGTTACTTTCCTCATATCTTGTTTTCATGCTTGTGATATGTCATGTGCATTATGTATGCCTACTATTTGCACACATGACATGATTTCTATGATGACCTCTAGTATGTTGCATCTTCGCACTACTAGCTTGCATAACTTGATCACTATGATTGCTTGCTTTGTTGCATCACCCATGATCCATCCTTGCTCGTTTCATTGGGTTGATGGCATATATGTTCATGCCTCTCACATGATTTCTTTTGCTCATTGTCAATTTTCTCCATTAGTTACCTCTCTCATATTCACGTGTAGTGAGTGCAGCCATGCTATGCTTATTGATCTTGGAGACTTAGACATCTTACTTGTGATGCATGCTTGTTGGATTGAGCTTAATGCCTTTGGTTGTGCTAGCATCTTATGCCTACATACCATGCCCTACACCCTTGTACTTTCTTATGATAAGAATGATGACAACACTTGTTGGGTAACTCACCACACGAATAGGTTTTGCAATTCCGCTAACCTCATTTGTTTTTCTGAGTGTTTGTCATGTTCTTTGGTTTTGAAAGATTCACAAGGCGGTATCGTCATGAGACAACTTGGTCATGTGAAGGAGTATACGATGTGCGACACCGACATCTTCGCGAACATTCAAAAGGTGCACTCCTTCCCTTTGAGTCATCCTCAATTAGGCATATTGGATGGGTCATACTTTCATTGTTCTTTGCTCCTTATCTACATGATGCATCTATTGGATGGAGGCGCGACAATGGAGATTGCCCCTATGGACCTTCAAGTTGAGGAGCGCTCGGACTTAGTGGATACACCACCGGACCATCACTCCTGCCACGCAATCGAGCCATGGTACAACAATATCCAAAACACATTTGCACCTTATGCATGGATTGACCTACATTGTGACTACCTTGTTGCATCTTGCATTTCCATGACATCCATGATATATGAGCTTGTTCACTTCCTTAGCAAATTTGTTGTGATATACCTTGATGGCCTCTTCATACATAGTCCTCACATTGGCCACCATCAATTGCATGATAGCATCCATTGCCATGTTCATGCTATTGATAACCCATCACACTATGATATCATTTTGCATAATGGTAGCATTTGTCACTTCATGCACAATGAGCTTGATCACATGAATGCATTATATGCCATGCTCTATCATTTTGCTCCACTTCATGCTCATTGTCACGACCCATTTCATCGTACGAACTCATGCTTCATAGATCGACACATTGTGTGCGCTAACCATTGTATTTCCAAGTGTCGTTTGTGTTTGCTCTTTCTGCATGTATACCACTCTGGAGACACCTTGCAGTACTTGGATTGCGCCATGTCTTCAACTCTGTCCAACTACAAGTCCGTCCACGACAACCGTTTCCATGGTGATGAGGTTTACGATCCGAGGTCGGATCTTTCCCAAGGGGGGGGGGAGATGATGCGGAGCATCCTACGGTCATCCCCATGTACACTACGACTACTCCCCAAGCCCCAAGAGGACATACGACGAGACCTCGAACATACGCCATTGGACACAAGGTTAACTCGCTCCTCTCCGAACCGTCACTTTCCACATGTGAGACATGGCTACTACCTCAAACATATGTGCTATGCATGACCAGGAACCAAGAGGAAGACCATGGAACAGCTAGGATCATTGGACACCAAGTGCGAGGAACAAGAGGAAGGGCTGAATACAAGTCACAGCCACCGGACGACCGACCCAGTCCGGACGTCCGACGCCTGGAGTTTCAGCCAGCCAGGACAACTACAGCCGAGGCACCTTACAGCGGCCGGACGACCGACAGACGCCGGACGTCCGACATCCATCAGCCACCGGACGACCGACCATGTCCGGAAATCCGAAGACTCGTGTCTAGAGAAGAATCGTCGGAAGTCCGGCCTCCTCCGGACGACCGGACGCTCGTGAGCGACCGGACGACCGACACCCGTCGGACGTCCGACACTGCCTGTGCGCAGCCATTCGGGTTTCCACCCATGTACCCCTTCGCCCCCTAGACTATATATATACTCTTCTTCCACCTACGTTTTAGGGTTAGCTAAGATTAGATCTGAGAGCTTAGCTCCTCCCCTTGTGGGACTCCTCTTGAGAGAGAGAGAGACACTCCATTGGAGTTCAAGACCTCCATTGGAGAAGATCCCCTAGTGGATTCAAGACCTCAATTCCTCTTAAGGATTGGGATGAACTAGTTACCCTTGTATCTCCCTTTGTTGGATTTGGATCGTGTATCTCTCCGTGTGTATGTGGATCTAGCACATGTGTGATTGGATCGTGTTGATTTGAGTGTTTCTCTCGTGTTTCCCCTCTTGTTTTCCCCCGTGTTCTTCGTGTTCTTCGCGGGATCCGCTCCAATCGTGAAAGATCGACACCATTAGGGTTCCACCCTACATCACATCTTAGTACGAACTCTTGAATAGATCGTTCGGAAAGAATAACTTTAAGGTGGTTTCGTACCCAACAAACAATTTCTTCTTATGTTCTCCGCTAGATAAGAACTTTGGAGTGATTCTTCGTTGCACGTTGAGGGACGGTTATGTGATCCAATTATATTAGCATTGTTGAGAGATTGCACTAGCGAAAGTACGGACCCTAGGCCTTGTTTTCAAGCATTGCAATACCGTTTGTGCTCACTTTTGTTACTTGCTACCTTGCTGTTTTTATATTTTCAGATTACAAAAACCTATATCTACCATCCATATTGCACTTGTATCACCATCTCTTTGCCGAACTAGTGCACCTATACAATTTTCCATTGTATTGGGTGTGTTGGGGACACAAGAGATTTCTTGTATTTGATTGCAGGGTTGTTTGAGAGAGACCATCTTCATCCTACACCTCCCACGGATTGATAAACCTTAGGTCATCCGCTTGAGGGAAAATTGCTACTGTCCTACAAAACTCTGCGCTTGGAGGCCCAACAAAGTCTACAAGAATAAAGTTGCGTAGTAGACATCATGTACCCCTTTTTTCAACCGGGCAGAAGCACAAGAGGGGGTGGGTGCCTGTTTCTATTTAGTTGCTCGGCCACCGACTGTCGTCTCCCTGCCAACAGAAAGCAAAATAGAAAACCCCAGTAAGAAAAAATAAATCATGGCATGCAACTCATAAAAAAAGAAGAAGCGTGTGACATGTCACAACGAACAAACAGCAAACCTCATCCTAGCAGCAACAGGATCAATCCTACGCTTCTTGCCATCAGGACCCTGATCAAGGTCCTCTGTAGTCCTACCCCTCTTTGAGGGAGAAACACCCGCGTCATTCACAACGGTTGATGCATTGCCTCCCTTCGATGCATTAACAACATCTGGAGCCTTGCCACTGTTATCGCCAGCAGGAAATTCATGAGATTTCATCTGATCTCTGCCATGCTGCACATTAGCTGTGACATCATGGCCATCAGGACCCTTTGCAGGACCAGCATCTATTCCACCCAAACCGTCCACAAAAGAATCCTCTTGGGTATCAGGGTGCTCCTGAGAGCTGTTGTAATCGTACCGACCACGACAACCAGTTGGATGGTGTGTGCGTGCCCCAACAAAAGAGGTAAAGTGCTCGCAACTTCATCAACATCGGAACCATTTAATGTTGTCCAGCCCTCAACCAACTTCCCAAGCAAGCTCGTCATGCCGGAAGCAAACTGTCCAACTAGGTGCTCCACGGGAGCCCTGGCCTAAAATGGCAGTAAAACATTAAACAACTTTAGATATAAAAAAGTGTTAAAAAATTGGACAAGAAATTGCAAGAGATGCAAAGAACTCCGTTGCAAAAAAAAGTAATGAAAAAACAAATGCAGCTGAAAAATACCTCAGGGGTGCACGACGGAGCTGAATGCACATCCATCCACTTGGCGAAATTACTTGAACCATCGAAAACACTGTAGTCAATGGCATGCTTGGCCATCAACTGAAAAATGAGAGAAAAAAAATGAAGGAGTCAAAAATAACATTGCCAACAAACATGGGGTGGCGCAGGCAAAAAATTGACAATATTGGATCATGACTGCCATGTAAAGTATGGTACAGTTGCCACATGGGGGTCAAAACATAGCTGCCATGTATTTTGGGTTTTACGACCCCTTTTGGAAAAAGTAGTATGAATGGACAAATGGACAAACAACTTTGTTTTTTTTAATATTCATTTTTTAGTAATATACTTCAAATTTACAATGCAAGAAGTACAATATCACTAACCTGCAGTTTGCCATACTTCGTGTCGGATATCCTGTCTGCAGCAAGCACAGCCTTGACAGCGTCGTACGTCCAGGCGGAGACAACAAATTTGTGTGGGGGAGGCAGACCTCCTACGGCAGCGAGATCGACGGTAGATAAATCAAGGCGATCGACATACATGAGTTGACAAACACAAACACAAAAAAGAAAAGAAAAAAACATGTCAGAATTCTAGAAGTTCCATTTACATACTGGTAAGATTGCCATGTATTAGCTTCTAAAAAAATACACGTACGTGGGCATTGAAAAACAGCAAAAACAAATAGAGCACACTCAGAAATAAAGTATGCATGAAATATGTATCTGAATGTAGTTGCCAAGAAGCAAAAACTATAGGTGACATGCATCAACATCTATAATAGCCATCCACAACATCAACATGAACCAGAGTTTGTCATTGTACGACATGTGGACTTGCCATGCAGAACGCACTGGAGCCGCAATGAAGAGTCATCCAAAAGTTGCAATGTGTTGACAACTGAGTTTAAAATGCGTGAACAACTGGGCTTGCCGCAGCAGCACAACTACAGTTGCCATGCATGATCAAGTACATCTGCCGCATATTTTGCTTACTAAAAAAAGCATACGAATAAGATACAATTCAAGCTTGAATGCCCCTAGATTATTATGTTTTATGCATTACTGACAATAAAAGAATCAACTCCTGGTAAAAACACATACTGAGAGCAAAACAAGAATACCATTAGGTGTAGGCGGCAACCCTTTTGGTACATCTTGTTTGAGAGTGCATCATGCAGAAAGTCGGCAATGAATTTGCACCAATTCATGTTCTTCACATCGTCAAGTCTGGCCTGCAAAATAAAGCAAAGATTTGAAGAACATCAACACAGACGCAAGAAAACATCATCAGACATTGCGGAACAACAAAAAATAGATGAAGAACATTCACCAGGATAGGGAAGCATTTGTTGCTTGGACATAGCGAAGTGGTAGGCGCAAAGACATACGAAATCAAGTACATTAGAAGCTTCATCTTGAATACAATGCCGTGGGTTTTCATCTTTTCCAACGAAGTTGCAAGCACCGTCTTATTAGGCATGGTTGCAGCATCAGGAAACAAACGGGGGAACAATTCTTGCTCAATATCATTGTTCGTCTCATAAGGAACAATCAATTCCCCACGGGGTACACCTAATGTGCAGAAAACGGACTCCTCGTCCAAAGGCAGTCTTCCACGTCCCGGAATGACAAATTCCTTGGATGCAGGGTCATATATCTCCCCAAGCCAATCACATAGAGGGTTCACCAGATTTGAGCACAGGACATTCATTAAAGCCTGCACCCCCATATCGCCGGCGGCTTTCTTCTGGTCCTCGCTGAAGCCCTTGGTCATTAAAGTCAGTTGTTCTTGAGAAGCCCTATTATGCCGCGTACATTTCTTATTCTGCAAAAAAAAAAGAAAACAGAAACACGATGATTCTTGGCAAGTTCAATAAATGAATGAAAAACATGTATAGCACAAATAATACATTGTGTGTGTGTGGGGGGGGGGGGGGGGCGAGGGAAGAACCTCATCACCGTCTTTCCCAGGAGCAGCTGCACGTTGCCGTGGGAGTGGCTCCATGAAGTCATTGTCATCGTCTTGCTGGTCGACGCGAACCATGATGTTGTAGTAAGAACAAGCACACATGAGTACGAACAGAGAGGAACAGCTAGATTCAAACAAAAAAAGGGAATCTGCCATGTTGAATAGACATACGGATGGCAAATGCCTTGATCAAACAAAAACTGATGGCAAACTACATAATTGATGTATGCACAACAAAAAGATGCCGTGGGTTGGAAATGTTTGCAAACCAACACCAAAAATGAAGTTGCCATAGAGGCAGAAAGGTGGGGACTATCACATTTGCAAACTAAAGCATTGATGCAAAATCTGGTGTGTTGCTACACGAACATATTTGACACGTTTGCAAAACAAAATAAAGTGAGCAAGATGCATTTTCAATGTGGCCCTGCTAAAAAGGTCTCATTGACTCCTAGTTGCCAATGCAAACAATGCTAGAACAGATATAGCGATTGCTGGACCAAGAAGTTGCCATGGAGCACTGCAGAGGACATCGCGAAAAAGAAAGTTTGGTGTAAAAGTGAGAGTTCCACCTCTTGTATAAAATGCATTACACAGTTGCTGTGTGACACTACCGAAAGCAACGGTATAAAGTGTGTTGGGTTAAAAATAGGAGTTGCCACATGCAAACTGAAAGTAGAGTAGGGAATTGCCATGTAACAATGCAAGTACATGGCAAAAAAGGATGTCATGTATTTTATGATCACAGTGGGTAGTTTGACACGCATGAATAGGTGTACAAGCATGGCAATTGATATCTTAGGTTCAACAGACAGTTACCACCAAACAAGTAAACTCAGAGGCAAAATGTCCATGAACCAACAGGTCAACGTTGCCATGTTCTACAGAACAGCATGGCAAATGAAGTGTATACGGAAAACAATTTGTCTGCTTAATTGGATAGCAGGTACGAAATTGCCCCTGAATCAGTGGCAAGAGCAGATGGCAACTGAGAGTTCGTGTTCAACTGACTAGTTGCTATGTATTTAAAAAGCATAGTGGGAATCTGTATGTAGGCTGGTAGACTAGAGTTGCCATGTTTGCAGAGAACAACATGGCAAATAAGTGATTTTGGAGGAACAAAAAAGTACATTGCTTACAAAATGAAATGTCTGTAAAATTTAGATCTGGGGCTAATACCATGCTCTCAGACCCGAACATCAATAAAAAAACACCCCTGAAAAAAGGGAAATTGTTGCCTACAAGAGCATCAACTAGGAAATCAGAGCATAGTCGCTGCATAATAGACCTGAGGGCGTCTAATCTCTCAAAACAGAGAGTGTACCACCTGATGAACGGCGAGCATCACCGGCGTGGTTTCCATCGCAGCGGCAAAATGAACTAGGTGTTGCTGGCAAAATGGCACACCTTGCTACTCCCTCGTCGCCGGGGATGAGTAAATCGACCCCGATATCAACGCGAATCTCGCCGGAATCGAGAAGCAGATGAGGGGGAGGGGGAGGGGGGGATTCGGGGGCGGGGGAGGAGGCAGATTCGCACCAGGGGAATCGCCGACGCCCTACCCGTGCGCGGTGACTGCGCCGCGGACGACGCTCCGGTTGCTTGAGCACCAACGACAGCCACAAAGGCCGGCTGCTTGTCCGCCGCCGCCGCCCCTCTCCTCTGCTCCGCCTAGAAACTGCCAGACGAATGAGGATGGGGAGAGAAGCTATGAAGGCTATGGGGAAATGCAGGGCGCGGTAGTGGGGAAACCGTCGGGGAGGAAGTGGAAGAGGAGAAGTGCGCGGCGTGCGGGCGCAACAGTAGAACCACCACACGCCGGCTTGACAACTGCGAGCAATCCGAGAGAAACTGTCGTGCGGGCGAAGTGGGTAAACCTCCACACACCAGCCGAGTCCTACGTGGCAAAGAAAATCATGCAAATTTTGCCAAGATTCGTGCAGCTGCCAATGGACGGAGATCCATCCGTGTGGGCGGGTTGCCAAACCCCCACACGTGTGGGCGTTATCTTTTTCGTAAAGTACGGATCGTTTCTACCCATCCGTCATATATTTTATAAAAAAACTGAGTTTTTCATTAAATAACCCGCAGTCCAACATTAAGTGTTTTAAGCTTCGGCCCAATTGCGGTAGCTGTTATCTCGCGTGTCTGGATGCTGGTTAGTATACTCCGCTTAGCTGCAGTGCAGTAGGCTCAATTTGCCCTGTTTTCGGCCCATTTAGGTCCCTGACTTTTATTATTTACAAAAACTATGTTAAACATGATTATACTATAACTTTGCAACCGTAACTTGGATTAAAATAATCTGTATATGTAATTTGATAAGAAAAATCCGTAGTTTTCAATCATGTTATTACTTGTTCTAGTGAACCACTTTAAAATTTTGTTTTGGGCATAACCTTAATTAATCTAATTAATTGTTATGGTTTATTTTGAAAAATGCTAACACACAACATATCATTTATATAGAGAGAGTATGTTAGGAGGGTATATATATATAGATTGGAGGGAGTATAAAGGATAAGTTTTAATAGACATATAGGAGTAATAAAGAAAGAAAAGAATAAAGGGCGTGAGACAATTTTTATTAATCTTCAAACGTATGCAGAGATGTCCTAAAACACATTTAATAGAATCCTTTTAGTGAGATTTTTCTATTTTATAAAAAAATTGAGTTTTTCTTTAAATAACCCGCAGTCCAACATTAAGTATTTTAAGCTTCGACCCAATTGCGGTAGTTGTTATCTCGTGTGCCTGGATGCTGGTTAGTATACTCCGCTCAGTTGCAGTGCAGTAGGCTCAATTTGCCCTGTTTTCGGCCCATTTAGATCCCTGACTTTTATAATTTACAAAAAATATGTTAAACATGATCATACTATAACTTTGCAACCGTAACTTGGATTAAAATAATCTGTATATGTAATTGGATTAGAAAAATCCGTAGTTTTCAATCATGCTATTACTTGTTCTTGTGAACCACTTTAAAATTCTGTTTTGGGCATAACCTTAATTAATCTAATTTATTGTTATGGTTTATTTTGAAAAATGCTAACACACAACATATCATTTATATAGAGAGAGTATGTTAGGAGGGTCTATATATAGACTGAAGGGAGTATAAAGGATACATTTTAATGGACATATATGAGTAATAAAGAAAGAAAAGAATAAAGGGCGTGAGACAATTTTTTATTAATCTTCAAACGTATGCAGAGATGTCCTAAAACACATTTAATAGAATCCTTTTAATGAGATTTTTCTCATGACTTGGTGCAAATTTCAAACATCGTTTCAACTTACAAGTAATGCTTTGGTATGAAAAAAATGAAAATTATGCTCTTTAAGATCATATTAGTCATACAAAAATCATACCGAAGACCATTTTGATTTTTTTACCGTTTCAAAAATATTTGTACCAAATGTATTGTATGCATGCTCCTTAATGTACTATCGATATGAATTTTTATTAGAACTCAATATGTGCCTCTCTACCGTGGCCGGGCACAATTGGGATGTTGTTGGATCGTGTTGATGAAAAGTGGACACGTCAATTATCTTTCCCGTTGCAACGCACGGGCATATTTGCTATCTATATATATATTTATACCTACTATTAAAGTACGGAGTGTTTCTGTCTGTCCGTCCTACGTTTTACAAAAAAGTCCCTGATTTTTTCTTTAAAAAAGTCCTTTATCTCTTGGGCTTCGGCCCAATTGCGGTAGCCGCTATCTTGCGCTTCTTGGCGCTGGTTAGTATTTCGTGCTTGCCCAGTTTGTTCTGTTTTCGACCCGTTTAGGTACCTAGTCTTTTATTAATTACAAAGTATTTTAAACATGAGCACGCTATAATTTTTCAACCGTATCTCGGATTAAAATAATCTTTATATGTAATTTGATCAGAAAAATGCGTAGTTTCCAACCGTGTAATTATTTGTTCCATTTAACCAGTTTAAGATTCTATTTAGTGCATAACCTTAATAAACCTAATTAATTGTAATGGTGTATTTTAGAAAATGCTATAAAAACACACAATATAAAATTGTATATAATCTTTATAAATATGAAGTATGTTAGAAGGGCCTATATGGATCGGAGGGAGTACGAATGATCAGTTTTAGTGGGCGTACGTTAGTAATAAAGAAAGGAGAGAATAAAGGGTGTGAGGATAAAAAAAGGGAGATTAAAAAAATATGATGGAGAGAATAACAAAAAGGAATTGGTATTAATATCAAGGGTATGACATGCATGCAATTCAACAATGAAAATGAATTAACCCTAAAGGACGTGGAAGGGGCACGAATATATGCGTTGTTGCGCAATGTGCGACCGTTATGTGCAACTGAAATAACGCAACCAGAAGGTGAGAGACGCTTTGTGAGCATCGAGTTAAATGCAACGAACTAGGATCACTTCGCTCACACGTAGACAACTTTTTTTATTAATCATCAAGCGTATGTGTATGCGGAGATGGGCTAAAACGCATTTAATAGAATCCTTTTATTGAGATTTTTCTCACGACTTGGTGTAAATATCGAACATTGCTTTAACTTAAAAATAATGGCTCGCTATTAAAAAATTAAAAATTAGGCTCTTTAAGATTACAATCGCTGTACCGAAAATATTGTCTGTGTAGCATGCTTTTTAATGTACTCCTGATATGAATTTCTGCTAGACCTCAGTGTGCGTCTCTCTGCCGTGACCGAGCACAATTCAATTGTTGTTGGGACGTGTGAGGGAGTCCGGAATTAAGGGGTCCTCGGGCTGCCCTTAAACCCAAAAGTTTTCGGGAGTATGCATGGTGATGGAAACAAAAATGATTTCAAAGACTTTTCGAAAACCCCATCGAGTGCCACTAATGCCCGAGGGAGATGAAGGTGAGCTAGGTAACCACTTGACAAAGAAGTGGTGCACCGGAGCAAGTGAGTGTGTGTGTTTCCAAAAACGGAGAGATTTAAGATTTGCTGACCATCCCAACCTTACATGTACAACCATGATACCCCTTATGGGACGGGGCTTTGTTGATTACCTTGGTGGGTACTAGCAGAGAGCTCGCATTACTAGTGGCGAGAGTGACGATGTCACTCTCGATACGGGGTCGTGCCTGGTAGGGCGACCATGCGCTGTCTTTACAGGCACCGGGCACACCGTTGCGTGCCCTCATGGATGATACGTGTGATGTACATCATGGGGGATGGCACCAACGAGTGGACTCTTTGTTTAGTATCGCTCGGGGAAAGACAATGTTCGGGTACTTACCTCGGGTATGGACAATACCGCGAGTCGTGGCTTAACACGGAAGTTTCCCGAGTCTTGTCGGTAAAGTGTGCAACCTGTGCAGAGTGTAAAACTATTCGAATAGCCGTGTCCACGGTCATGGGCAGTTGGAGGTCCTTCTTAAACTACGTCCGATGTTTTCACAAACTTGGTGTGTGTGTGTGTGTGAGGATGACACAAGGATGAAACTTGAGCTAAGTACGATGACTTGGCATGATGATGAACATGAGATGTTCAACCCCTGCTTATGATGATAACTGAGACTAGTTCACATGAATACCTGTCAACAGTTGATGCATGCTTACTCAAGTTACTTGATCATATCATTGCGCTTAAAATTAGCTTTCCGCAAAACATACCTACTTAGTGCTATATCATGCATTGTTGTACCTTGTTCCAAAACTTGGGTTGCTTGCGAGTACATTAAAAGTACTCATTGGCTTGCCACTGGTTATTTTATTGGTCAGGCATGGAAGAGCAGGAGTATGGTGAAGAGTTCGTTGGTGACGAACATGCGAACAAGGACGCTTCCCAGTTAGAATGCCTGTAGGTTTAAGGTAGATGGCATGGGTTCACGCTTCCGATCAAGATTTCCGCTGCTTGTTATGTTTAAGTGTTTGGCCCTTGTGGCCCTATCTATGTAAGACTTGACCTTCATGGTCTTTATTTGTGTAAAACGCTAAATGTGGATGTAAGACTCTTGTTATTCAGCTTCTGTGTGTTCAGTGAGCATTGATCTCTGGGATCACTGTACATGTGCATTCGGTGATCACGACTTATAAGTCGGGGTCCCCACAGAGCTGGTATCTTAGCCATCCTGACTGTAGGAAGCCCTTAGTTAGCATGGACGTTAGCTAGGATAAAACCGTTTTCAAAACTACACATATACTTAGGAGTTCTGCACTTCTTACCTCTTCTAGTCTTCTCACAGCACTATACTGACTCTCCTTGCTTCAAACCTTTGTAGATGGCCGTCGTACCCGAAGGCTTCCTGACACCCGGCTTTCCCCTACTCCTTGAGGATAGCCTGGAGAAGTGCCAGTTTCGCCAACCACTTGTTTTCCTCTACCACGAGCACTGGGTCGATGCCGTCATGAAGGAGTACCACGTTGATGTGGTCGTGAAGGCAAACGACTCCCCGACTAGTTGGTTCTTTGAAGGACCACAAATGGAGACTATGGCACTTGCAGTCGAGACAGCTGCACGCAAGGCACTCCTACACCTTCGAGACATCACTCCAGAGATGGCTGACGAGCCAGCTACTCGCTACCTGCCTTTCAGGAAGGATGATCTTGGCGAGAGTTGGACGTTGATTCCATCCAAGGAGGATGGCACAGCACTCAGGTTCCAGACCTACTTCAGCCTCTCCGCCGATAGTCTGGTTCACAACCTGATTAAGGAGTCCATGAAGCTCCGCGAGGAACTTCACCACACCCGAGAGCTACTTCGTCAGGCCAGGACGAAGCCAGACAGGATCAAGAAGGATGGAGCCCCGAGGGACGACCAGCTGTCGCTTACCGAGGAGTACCCCCAGCTAGAGATGCACCCACACGTCGTCGTTGCATGAGTGCGAAGGAGTACCGTGAGCTCTTCACTGACCCACTGACGAAGCGTCGTCGGGATGGGCCTCCTCGTTCTCCGACACCTTCGACCGGAGACGATGCCCGTACGGATGATGATCAGGAGGAAGACCTAGAGGAGCGTGACTACGAGACCGAGCACTCCACCACCTGAGTCCGAGAACCCGTAGGGTAGGATCAGTCATGTACCCCTCATGCGAAGTCGAGTCCGTGTAATGGTTCATATGAAACCATGTGTGCTTGTTGTTTGTTTTGTTGTTTGTGTCCCGATGCAAGTCGCACTTTTGCCTTAGGCAACATGTAAGCGACTCCATCGTTGATCTCATCTTACTATATGTGTTGGTCTTTCGACCTTTGTTTTACCACACTTGCACTATACCAACCCCCTTAGGCGCGCTTTCTCCATTATTGCTTTTCCTCTCGTCTATCCCAGTTGTTTGACTTGGCTGCTCCAAACAGGATGGTGACTGCAACCCGCAACAGCTCCTTCACCAACCCTGAAGCCGGCAACTCTAGCCAGCAACAGGAAACGGGTGGGACTGCTCAGGCTGGAGGACACCAGGAGCAGCCACAAGGCGACATTCCCCCGCCACCACCTCCACCGAAGAACATGACCATAGCTCAGCTTCTCCATGTTCTCCGGGAGGAACGCCAGGCCAACACCGCTGCTATCCAACAGATGGCCCAAGTCCTTGTGAACAACCAGCATCAAGGCAGGAACGGCAATGGCCATTCCACTCTGTCTGAGTTCATGAGGAATTCACCCCGAACCTTCACCGAGACTGCTGAACCACTGGATGCCGATGACTAGATCCGCACCATCGAGGACCTCCTTGCACTGGTCAATTGCAATGAGGATCGTGAGAAGGTGTTGTATGCCTCTCACTGCCACGGAGGTACCGCCAGAGCTTGGTGGGATGGATTCATGGTCATGCAAGGCCATCGCGTGATCACCTGGGATAACTTCAAGGAAGGATTCCGCACTGCCCACATTCCTTCTGGGATCATGGCTATCAAGAAGAGAGAATTCCGAGCGCTGAAGCAAGGAAGTGGCTCTGTCAAGGAGTACATGCAGAAGTTCAACCTGCTATCAAGGTATGCACCTGAAGATGTCAACACGGAGGCTGCTAAGATGGAACGCTTCATGAAAGGACTTCAGTAGACCCTGCAGTATCAGCTCATAGTGTGCGACTGTCGGACCTTCTTCGACCTGGTGAACAAGGCCCTCATGCTGGAAGACAAGCGTCGTGCCATAGACGACACTCGCAAGCGCAAGATGATTAGCAAGGGTAGTTCCAGCAACCAGAAGCCTCGCCCCTGGCAGCCAGCCCTAGCCAAGCCAACCTATCAGCCGCAGCAGGCTAGACCTCCTGCACCTCGTCCGAGCTACCAGCCTCAGCAATATGCCAATCCCAGGCCAGCCTACAACAACCCCAATAACAACAACGGTGGCAGGAGCAACAACAACAACAACAACAACTATGGTCAAGTCACTTGCTTTGGGTGTGGTCAGCATGGACACATCTCTAAGCAGTGCCCCAACAAGAAGCCAGATGCACCGCGCCCCAATGCGCCAAACCAAGGTGAAGGCCGTGGAGCGCCACCAAGGAACCCAGCTCCCCGCAACCAGCCCAACAATGGCAAGGGTTGTGTGAATCACGTCACCGCTGAGGAAGCCCAGGAAGACCCGAACGTCATACTGGGTACGTTCCTCGTCAACTCAACCCCAACAACCGTATTGTTTGATTGTGGAGGTTCACATTCTTTTGTCACTCAAAAGTTTGCACTAGAGAGTGGTATGAAGCCTACACCCCTGGGTAGTCATATGTTGATACAAACCCCGAGTTCGGTTATGAAGTCCAAGATAGGTTGTAAACGAGTTGAGATTATCATCAACGGGGTAGACTTCCTACCATACCTCATAGTTCTGGATTCACCAGGCTTGGACGTCATCCTTGGCATGAATTGGTTGACCAAGAACCAAGGCTACTTGGACTGTGCCAAGAGGATCGTTACCATAACCAATAGCCAAGGAGTGGAAGTCAAGTATGTTCCCAACCCTGTCTCCGCTCAAGCCCCTCAGGCTAACTGTCTGTCGAGAATCGAGTTGGATCAAGTGCCAGTGGTATGTGAATACCCAGATGTATTTCCTGATGAGCTGCCCAGAATGCCTCCTGACCGCGACATTGAGTTCATCATTGAGCTAATGCCCGGAGAAGGACCCATCTATAAGAAGCCCTATAGAATGGGATCCGAAGAGTTGGCTGAATTGAAGAAGCAACTGGCAGAGCAGCTTCGAAAAGGATTCATTCGCCCAAGTGCCTCTCCTTGGGGATCACCTGTTCTATTTGTGTCAAAGAGGGACGGAACTATCAGACTCTGTGTCGATTACCACTCTCTCAATGAAGTCACAATAAAGAACAAGTACCCACTCCCCAAGATTAAAGACCTGTTCGATAAGCTGAATGGAGCTAAGGTGTTTTCCAAGATCGACCTCGGGTCTGGGTATTATCAGCTGAAGATCAGGCCCCAAGACATTCCGAAGACGGCGTTTGTAACCCGGTATGGCCTGTATGAATACACGGTTATGTCATTTGGGTTAACCAATGCCCCAGCCTACTTCATGTACCTCATGAACAAGGTCTTCATGGAGTACTTGGACAAGTTTGTTGTCGTCTTGATTGACGACATACTCGTCTTTTCCAAGTCGGAAGAAGAGCATGAGCAACACTTGAGATTGGTCCTAGACAAGCTTCGAGAGCACCAGCTTTATGCCAAGTTCAGCAAGTGTGAATTCTAGCTGCATGAAGTTGGATTCTTGGGTCATGTGTTGACTGCAGAAGGATTGTCAGTGGATCCTGCCAAGATTGAAGCCGTGACAGAATGGCAATCCCCAACCAATGTCAAGGAAGTGAGAAGCTTCGTCGGACTCGCGGGATATTACCGCAAGTTCGTCGAAGGATTCTCGAGCATTGTCCGACCTACGACCCAGCTTTTGAAGAAGGACAAGAAGGTCGAATGGACGCCAAAGTGCGAAGAAAGCTTCCAATAGCTCAAGAAGAGATTGACCACATCCCCAGTTTTGGCCACCCCCGATATTCACAAGGAGTTTGTGATATATTGTGATGCATCGAGAACCGGGCTTGGAGGTGTCCTGATGCAAGAAGGCAGAGTCGTAGCATATCTATCCAGACAGCTACGTCCTCATGAAGAGAACTACGCTACTCATGATCTTGAGTTGGCAGCCGTAGTTCATGCCTTGAAGACATGGCGACATTACCTTCTGGGAAAGCGATGTGAGATATACATAGACCACAAGAGTTTGAAGTATATTTTCACTCAAAAGGAATTGAACATGAGGTAGCGAAGATGGTTGGAGTTGATCAAGGATTATGACCTCAGTGTTCAATACCACCCTGTAAAGGCTAATGTGGTAGCAGATGCCTTAAGCAGAAAGGCTTGTTCCTTGAATGCTACGATTAAGGAAAGGCTACCCGCCCTGTATGAAGAACTTGAAAGCTTCGGCTTGGAAGTAGTTGCACCTGGATTCCTAGCCAACCTCGAAGCAAAGCCTACCTTTATGGATGAAATTAAGGAAGCCCAGAAGGGACACGAGAGCATTGAAGGCATCAATAGGAAGATCAAGGCAGGAAAGGCCCCAGGATTCTCAGTGGATGAGCAAGGAGTTGTATGGTTTGGGATGCGCATTTACGTACCCAACAAGGTAGAGGTCAAGAACTTGATCTTGCAAGAAGCTCACGACACTCCGTATTCCATCCACCCTGGAGGAACCAAAATGTACCAAGACCTCAAAGCAAGATTCTGGTGGCATGGCATGAAACGGGAGATAGGCATCTTTGTTGCTAAGTGTGACATATGCCAGAGAGTCAAAGCTGAGCATCAGCGACCCGCTGGACTATTACAACCTCTCAAAGTGCCTAAATGGAAGTGGGACAAAGTCGGGATTGATTTCATCACCGGATCACCAAGGTCCAGCAAGGGACATGATTCTATTTGGGTCATTGTCGATCACCTGACCAAGGTAGCCCACTTCATTCCCGTCAAGACCACCTATGATGGTAACAAGCTAGCCAGTCTTTACATCGAGCGTATTGTGAGCCTTCATGGAGTTCCAAAGGAGATTGTGTCAGACCGAGGAACTCAGTTTACCTCAAGGTTCTGGAAGAAGTTTCAAGAAGCGATGGGGACCAAGCTCTCCTTCAGCACCGCATTTCACCCCCAGACCGGTGGACAGACAGAATGAGTGAATCAGATACTCGAAGACATGCTTCGTGCTTGTGTTCTGGTGTATGGAACCAAGTGGGAGGGTTGCTTACCATTCGCCGAGTTCTCCTACAACAACAGCTATCAGTCAAGCCTTCAGATGGCACCATTTGAGGTGTTGTATGGACGTAAGTGTCGTACCCCCCTCAACTGGTCGGAGACCGGAGAAGGACTAGTCTTTGGAATAGATGTCCTCCGCGAAGCCGAAGAGCAAGTTCAACTCATCCGAGAACGTCTGGAGACCGCGAAGTTAAGACAGAAGAGTTGCGCCGACTCTCACCGCCGAGAAGTGAACTTTTGTGTCAGCGATCATGTCTATCTTCGAGTCACGCCTCTCAAAGGAACCAAGCGTTTCCACGTCAAAGGAAAGCTTGCACCGAGATACATTGGCCCCTTTAAGATCACCGCCAAGCGAGGAGAAGTTGCCTACCAGCTAGATCTAACTTCCGAGTTATCGGATGTGCACAACGTATTCCACGTGTCACAACTCCGGAAGTGTCTCCAAGTTCCCAACCGCCCCGACATCTACAAGTACATCGATCATCAAGCCATCGACCTTCAGCCAGACCTCACATATCGTGAGAGGCCTGTCCGTATTTTGGATGAAGCAGAGCATTGCTCCCGAAGCCGCACCATCAAGTATTTCAAGGTCCAATGGAGCAACCACACAGAAGCAGAAGCAACATGGGAGCCTGAAGACTACCTTAGATCTGAGTTCCCTTATCTTTTTAGCGCTTAGCCTAGGAATCTCGGGGACGAGATTCTTGTAAGGGGGGTAGGTCTGTCACACCCTGTGTTTGTATCACCTTGCTATGCTTGGATTTACAAAATTTGGAACCAATTAAAACTTTTGAGTGCATATGCTTGTTTGAATTGTTGCTTGTTTGCTTGTTTGGTTGCTTGTGTATGGCACTCTTAGGTTCTACTCCTCTCCATATTTATCTTCCTTGATCCAAACTTCTCGCCCAATGATCATACCATGTGTATAGTACCTAAAACTATTTTTATCAAAATTTATATTGGCCAAAAAGGATTTATTCAAACTAGGTTTTCAAAACCCCCTGAATTGAGGTTTGCACTACAAGTCCTCAAATTGGGTGGATCCTTTTTCCGCAAAGGCTTTATTTGAAACCCACTATATATATTACTTCCCAAAACCACCAAATATTAATTTTAAAGATTATTTTACTATTTCATTTAAAGGCTTTTTCTTAAGGCCAAAAATGGTTTTTCATAGGGAAAATTTATTTAAATGCTTTAAAAATATTTGAGAAAATTTAGGGAAACTCAGTGGATATTTTCCATATATATGAGTTTCAACACATGGTCATGTTCAATATAATGGGCAAAACCCTCCAAAACTCTTTCTGCTTAAATCAAGCTTTTGAAATATTTCTATAAGAAATATTCGCAATAAATTCCAGGAAAATTCTAGTAAGACACACATGCCATATGTGATGATCTTGCAAAGTTTCATCTCAAGCCTCCTTGATTTGCTTCACCAAAATATTCCAAAACCATTCCTGTCCAGAGTCAAGTTTGAACAACTTTACATTCTGAAGTTTGACCTATTGACCCCAAACTTTGTGGGCATGTGCTAAACCCCAAATGATGATACCACACCAAGTGGTGGATTTGGGGGAAGTGAAATGCATACCTAGATCTACAGAAATCTGATTCTGTTGATTTCTAGGGTTTTACAAAGTTACATTGTGAACTTTCTTCAAATGGGCTCAAACTTGGTGATCCACACTATTTATACATTGTATCTCATCCTGTTAAACATCATGGCAAGCAAACTTCATTTGCTTGGCCAAACCTCCATCAAACACCTTCTGCATGTTTGGTAAAAACCTTGTTTGACCCCTTTCCACTATTCTTCTTGACCTAGTATTTTTACCACAACCTCACAGTATAACCTCCTACCTCCAGTAAGTTTTGCTGCCCAAGACTCAGTCATTGGAGGGGGTAAAACCCCAGGAATTACCCCCTGAACAGCCTAGACAGGAGCTCCTCACCCCTATTTTTCTACTCCTTCCCCTCACCCTAGCTCCAAGGCATCCAAGGGGCATCTATGCAACCCCGAGGAGCTAGTGGACAAGGCAGGGCATCCCAGAGCGCGTGGGCAACGGCAATGCGGCCATTTGCACGCTCTGGAGCGTGCTACAGTGCGCTCTCGCACTGTAGCCGCACCCATCCTGAGCTGCCCGACCACCTTGGGATGCGGGGGCTTGTCCCCTGGCCCTCCTCGACGTTCATGACACGGTGGCAGGACGACCCCCTCCTCCCTCTCTCTCCTTTGTCTCCCCACACGCGCGCCCGACGCCGTCGGCTTGGCCAACCCCGAGCCTCACACGCGCGCGCATCCCCGCTCTCTTTCTTCCCTCCCCTGGTCCTGGACTGCGTCCAGAAGGACCCCAAACTCGCTCTCTCTCTCCCCTGTGCCCTCCAGCGAGCGCTGCAACCTCGCCGGTGCACCACCGTGCGGTGGACCTCGCCCCGCCTATATAAGGGCACCCCGAGCCCATTTCTCCCCTCTGGTCCCTCCTTCCCACTCCCAATCGAGCACCAGCACCACCCCTTCCACCTCCCAGGGCCCTTGCGCTCGGGATCGAGCTCGATGCCGCCGCCTCGGGCCGCCGTCGATCTCCCGGTAGGGTGACGCTCCGGCCCTCCTTATCCTCCCATTGGTCCTCCCTTGCCTCCCTGACCCTTTCCCCTTCCTTTCCCTGGTAATTTTCAGCCGGAGACGACCGGAGCGAGCTCCTCCCGAAGCACCTCCGCCGCGGGACCTCTTCGCCGGTGACCAGGGCCTCCCCGTTGACCAACTCCGGCACCTCCCGAACGACGGCAGCCTTCCGAGCCCATTCCCGTGCTCGCCACCCCTCGCCGTGCCCTCCTTCGCCGCCGGTGAGCGCCGCCGCCCCCTGGACAGAGGAGGACGATGACCTGCCAGTGGGGCCAGGTCGTCAGCCTCCCACCTCTCTCCTGCGCCTACCCTCTCTCTCTGGCCAACGGGCCCCACCTGTCAAGTTTGAAACCTGACGCGCGCGGGGGCGCTGAGCCGCCTGGGCCGCCCGCTGGCTAGCTGGCTGGGCCGGCCCAGCTGCTGGCCGAATCTGGCCCAGGGCACAGAGCCCTTTTCTTTTTCTTTTTCTGTTCTGTTTTCTAAAATTTCCAGGGGATTAAATAATACTCCAATTCCAATAATTCTTCCACCTAAATTCCTGCAATATTGTGTAGTATTTATTAGTGCCATTTGTGAATTTTTTTGAAAACCTTTTATGTACTGTTTTATTTTAAAACCTCTTTTTAGGCATTTCTGCCTCTGTTAAAAATAGTTTTGAAAACCTTTTTCACCACAAAACCTTATACACATATTTTTAGAATAGCTTGTAGTATTTATCAAAGTAGGGTAACATTTTAGAAGTAAAGTTTGTGCTCTGTTTTTGTTGTGATGCTTATTATTACCGTTGTTTATCGCGACGATAGATTGCGCTGTTGACGAGGGAGTTGAACCCGAAGACTTTGAAGACCCCGAAGACTTTGTTGAGCCAGGCAAGCAACCCTTTGACCATGACTAAGAACCCTTTTTCATTGCATGGCATATATCACTTATTTCCATGATGTTGATCATGTTGGTGTGGTGACCACTTTGGTGGGATGCCTCCGATACTTTACCATTGATACTTGCATCGTGCATGACCCTACCATTCTTATGAGGGTTGTGCGGGTGGGAGTAGTTAGGTTGTTAGTAGAAGCTACGCAAGTGGGATCGGGAGTATGCATGGTGATGAAAACAAAAATGATTTCAAAGACTTTTCGAAAACCCCGTCGGGTGCCACTAATGCCCGAGGGAGATGAAGTTGAGCTAGGTAACCACTTGACAAAGAAGTGGTGTACCGGAGCAAGTGAGTGTGTGTGTTTTCGAAAATGGAGAGATTTAAGATTTGCTGACCATCCCAACCTTACATGTACAACCACGATACCCCTTATGGGACGGGGCTTTGTTGATTACCTTGGTGGGTACTAGAAGAGAGCTCGCATTACTAGTGGCGAGAGTGATGAGGTCACTCTCGATACGGGGTCGTGCTTGGTAGGGCGACCATGTGGTGTCTTTACAGGCACCGGGCACACCGTTGCGTGCCCTCATGGATGATACGTGTGATGTGCATCATGGAGGATGGCACCAACGAGTGGAATCTTTGTTTAGTATCGCTCGGGGAAAGACAATGTTCGGGTACTTACCTCGGGTATGGACAATACCGCGAGTCGTGGCTTGACACGGAAGTTTCCCGAGTCTTGTGGGTAAAGTGTGCAACCTGTGCAGAGTGTAAAACTATTCGAATAGCCGTGTCCACGGTCATGGACAGTTGGAGGTCCTGCTTAAACTACGTCCGATGTTTTCACAAACTTGGTGCGTGTGTGTGTGAGGATGACACAAGGATGAAACTTGAGCTAAGTCCGATGACTTGGCATGATGATGAACATGAGATGTTCAACCCCTGCTTATGATGATAACTGAGACTAGTTCACATGAATACCTATCAACAGTTGATGCATGCTTACTCAAGTTACTTGATCATATCATTGCGCTTAAAATTAGCTTTCCGCAAAACATACCTACTTAGTGCTATATCATGCATTGTTATACCTTGTTCCAAAACTTTGGTTGCTTGCGAGTACATTCAAAGTACTCATTGGCTTGCCACTGGTTATTTAATTGGCCAGGCATGGAAGAGCAGGAGTATGGTGAAGAGTTCGTTGGTGACGAACATGCGAACTAGGACGCTTCCCAGTCAGAATGCGTGTAGGTTTAAGGCAGATGGCATGGGTTCACGCTTCCGATGAAGATTTCCGCTGCTTGTTATGTTTAAGTGTTTGGCCCTTGCGGCCCTATCTATGTAAGACTTGACCTTCATGGTCTTTATTTGTGTAAGACGCTAAATGTGGATGTAAGACCCTTGTTATTCAGCTTCTGTGTGTTCAGTGAGCATTGATCTCTGGGATCACTGTACACGTGCATTCGGTGATCACGACTTATGAGTCGGGGTCCCCACATAAGCATGAAATTGTGAGGTAGGGATGCAAATATGTGTGACGATAGAACGAGCATCTACCTCAAGGTCGTAGCACGCATGTACAAAGCAATCAACAAAAGGTCTATGGTAGTCATAGGAATCATTCACAACACCAAGTAAAATGAAGTGTTTAAACACATGGTGCAATCCAAAGTGCAAGACAATCCAAGCATAATGTGCACATGGTGTAGTGAAGATAGTGAGGCACTCAACACAATATAAAGAGCAATTGGTCATCATGTGTGAGGCAATCAAGTCAAGCATGTAGCAAGTAATGTGGCATGGCAAATGTGAAGAATGGACATTGTTGCAACCAAGCATATGATAAGAGCAAACAATCCACAAGTTGGATGCAACACACAAGGCATATATGTCATGAGGCATGGAACGATGGCAATCGCGAGTGAAAGCAATATCTCTAACATGTGTGCAAGTAAGTGGTCCAAGATGACCAATATGTGTCATGATACAAGCAACACAAAAAGGAAGATCCACAATGTCCACGCTCAAGTAGGATGTCACCTCAAAAGTGTGTCCTTGTGCATTCTTCACAATTCCGAAACACAAGCAAGTGTGATGTAGAAGCGCGTCTTTGTAGCATGGCTCACTCTCAAGAGCTCGAATCGTCAACTCACGTGAAGTGGAGGTTGACATGTAGTCGAAGTGTCCTACACATACACACAACAAAGGAAACAATGTATGTGCATGGTAAACAAACACATCATCCATCATGATGGTTCTCTTCTCTTGCACATGACTAGTAGGATAAAGAGTGCATGAACAATATGATGCAACAATGGCTATACTCATGGCACTAGGCATATGGTGCAAAGAAGGAAAGAAAGCATGCTTCACATGAAAGATGTCAAAAGCTCCAAGAATATGAGAGAAAGCTATGGGGGCAATCTCATTAGCAAAATTAATAGCATGGTTGCACTTAATACATGGCAAAGCATCGAGCATGAGAGAGGCAACATGTGGAGACATATGACAACAAGCAATATCAATCATGTGCGAAGCATGGCAATGGTTGTCATCAACCGCATAAAAGGAGCACATCGGTGATGCAACCTAAGCGAGCATAGTGATCATGTCGTGCAAGCTAGTAGTGCGAAGATGCAACATACTAGAGAAAATTATAACAATCATGTCATATGAACAAATAGTGTACATAACTAATGCACATGACATATCGCGAGCACGAACACAAAGCAAGATCAACGTGTCATCATAGGCATGGAGCACAAGGAAAACATGGCAATAGCAAGTAATATCTCCACCAAGCTTGCAAATACACATACAAGTCATATAATCAAGTGTCATGTGAGATGCAAAGCATGGGTCACAAATGCATGTTAAGGTCATAGAAGTAAGCATATCATGCAAAGTGAACATGGCAATATGGGCATAATAAGTGCAATGAGTAAGAAGCCATAGCCATGTGAGATCCATGTAGAAGAAATGCGCGAAGTCCTTGCACGAGGGGAATGGTTGGAGACACATTCCGGTGAATCCCAAAGCATTGGTGCTCTCAAGAGCTCGTTTCGTCAACTCATGGGATTGTGAGGTTGACGAGTAATCATGAGTACCTACACACAACAAAGGCAAAGGGAAAATTGTGTGCGCGTGATATATGTATACATCATCCGTTAGGATGTGCATGTGCTTGTGTTCGTTAGCACAAAATATCCAATGCTATAATAAATGAGATGCATGATATAAGAACATGTCATCCATCATGAAAGGTTTGTTGTTATATATGGCATAATGGAGACTAGAAGTATGCAGTGCATCACTTGGAATATTGAGAACATTGTTATTCATGAAATGCGGATGGTGCACACAATTGTTGGAATCATGCAATGGATGGGATGGAACAAAATCTTCTAACATGTATGAGGAAACTATGGGGGTCTCCTCATGTGCAATTGCGGAAGCATAATACGGAGAGTATGGACAACATCCAAAACAATGCATATCTGTAGCTAGGTGGTTATGGCATGTCATATGTGAGCAATTGCGCAAATGATGCAAAGGGAGCATGGCAATATCATCACAAGAAAAACAAATGCCAATAACCATGGGCTTGTCGTCTATGCCATATGAGCAAATGGGATTAATCTTTATGGGATATGCATAGTCGCTACGGTGAGATTGCAAAGATGCAATATGGGAAATTTCACGCATAGCATATGACAAGTTTAGCGGATTATCAACCATGATGTGACCAATAGAGTTTTCACATGTTATCCTATGGAGTATAGCATCACAACTAGGTAATTCAACATGCTCATCATCATATTCATCAAAAATAGGTGCCACATCAAAGCATGAAGAAGACATAGCATGTGGTGTGTCCATAAGGTGATCAACATCATGCAAGCAATCAATGGCAAGATAGTCCACTAGTGGGACAAGCGAAGAACCTTCACCTATGTTACCTTTGGAGCTCCGCTCATGTGATGTAGGTGAGGTGGGAATGACCAACTCATGCTCAACATCATGATGGAACCATGTGGGGGGTGCGTCATCGTCCACCATGGCCATCATCTTGTCCAAAGGAAGGACGAAGTCATCGAGGATCGACGCGTCATCAAATATGGGACCTTGCACCAAATGAGAAGACACAATAGAGGAAGAGGTTAAGTTGTTAGAAATCAAAATGGCCTCACATGCCTCATTAACTACCTCACTCTCTTTATGTGGTGGCTCACACACTCCCTAAAGGTAGGTGCACTCAAACTCACATGTGGTGGAGTCACTCATCTCACTCAAGTGGTGGGGTTTGTGGCTCTCCTCACATGGGAATTGAGGCAACTCATCATATATGGAGCTAGTGGTGAAGTCACTCTCATTCTCAATATGGTGGCATAAGTCTCTCAACTCATCACCAAACGCCGCCGTGGTCGAAGGGAAAATCCCATGCTCAACCAACTCATCACCGTCGTCATGGATGAAGGCCGAAGATGGCACACCATCACTCTCGCCTCCAAAGATGGAAGCGTCATCCTTGCTCGCCACCTTGTCGCTCGCTTCCAAATCATGTTCCTTGAGTGGCTACGTAGTCGTGGTCGTCGCCGCGCTGTCTTCAAAAAGAGTCATGGTAGACTCGGCATTGTCAATGCCACAAAGAGGGATGGCGGTGAAGTCGGACTTGGGAGCATCGTCTTGGAGCTCGTCGGGCTTGGACATCTTGGTGGTACCATCCTCATGCTCGTCGTCGTGGAGCTTGGTCATCGCGAAGTGAGCTTGGGGTGGAGAAGCCTTGGCCTTCTTGAGTTCTTGAACCGCCTTGAGAGCACCAATGTAGAGGTTATCGAGAGACCTGTAGGTGTTGTTGAAGATAGTCTTGGCGATGTCGTTGTTCAATCCCATCATGCAGTAGAACTTCATCCAAGTGGGGTCATCCAATCCGGCTCGTCGCAAGGTTTTTGTCATCTCCATGAAGTACTCGTCGAGGGACTTGCATCCTTGTATGGTGTTCTCCAATTGGCATTGAAGATGTTTCGTGTACTTGGAAGGCACAAATTCTCGCCTCATAGCTTTCTTCTTCTTCGACCAACTCATGTCTAAGCTCTTCGAAGGTGTGTGAAGCCACCATGTTGACGCGTAGTCATGGAAGTTTCTTGTGGCACACTTCACTTGATCTTCGGAAGGAACTTGAAGTAGCTTGATGTAGGTGTCCATCTTGCGCTCCCACTCGAGGTACTCTTCGGGGTCATGAGTCCCATAGAATGGAATGTCGAAGTCGTAGTAGCTCGTGGAAGTCGCGGTCTTGAGCTTGGGGAGCTTCTCTTGAGGTGCTTGTCGGCGAAGGTGCCGCATATCCAAAGGCGAAGATGCCTTGAAGTCGCTTGGCGAAGATGCCAAGGTAGGTGGTGAAGTCATCGAGCGATGGTTGGTGTCGAGCTTGTGACCTTCACGCTTGTTCTTTGTTGGACGCCTTGATGTTGGCATCGTTATTTCTTCATGTCTTTGATGTTGTCAATGTCGATGAGATCTTGCCGGGGATGGTAGCTCGGAAGCATGTGCACTTGAGCGTCTTCTCAAAGATGAGGAAGACCTCTTGTCGGTGTTGATGATGACCTTGAGCTCTTCCATTTGAGCATCTATCTTGGCGTCGATGAAGTTCTTCATGGCATTGAACTTGTCGTCGTGGTGGTAGACCGAAGTAGATGTGCCGTCCCTATCCATGGAAGCACTCGAGAAGTTGAGAGAACGAGACGGAATGAACATACCAAAGTTACCTCTTTCGGAAGTTGTAGATGGATCTTAAAAGACCACAATGTATGCAAGGAAAAGAGTGCACTTGGTGAAAAACCTTGTCCAATTCTCACAACCTACACAAATGGCTTATAGTGGAGCTCGGTGGGGTTAGTGGCACAAAATATAAAGCAAAATGAAGTCCAAGATATTGCAAATGTTGAAATCAATCCAATGTACTCAAAGTGCAAAGCAAGCGATCACAATATAGAGGAGGGCAATAAAAAAAAACACACGATGGGATAATGGGGCTTGTGCAACTATAGGCATGAGCAATACAAAATTGCCTAACGACGACTAAGCTCTTGTTGCACAAACACAAGGAGAGACGCTAGCTTGATTGCACGTTTGGGCACGATTCACCACTTGGCACCAATCCTATTCATGCAAGCAAAACGTTTCCTATTCCATGTATCCTCATGCACAAGTATCTCTTTTCATGCTCAACTCCTTTTGCTTATAAGCTTATGATCTTTCTTTCTTGCTTAGAAGCTTTTTTTTTCTTTTTTTTGTCTCTTCTCTTCCTTTCCACTATTCTTATTGAGCCTCAACCAAATATATGAGACCAGTATCACAAGATATGCACGGGAGCAAGCAATTGCACTAATTGATATTTCCAATGATGCAACAATATGATATAGTATCACTATGGTGCACAAGTTTTCGCGAAGCCCGGCAATACTCGGATAGCTAGACTCAATAGGTATGAAGGTAATCGCAAAGATGGTGTGGCTATCAAGGTGTAATGGCAAGGAAGGAAAAGTTTATGACGGAATGGATACCTTCATCACACTTAACCTTTCACGAAGTCGGGGGTAACCGGCCTTGCTTCCGGTTGAAGTTGGTCTCAAAGGATAGATGGTCGTCGTCGATGTCGATCGTGGGTGGTCGATGTAGATGATGGACCGATACAAGTCACCGGTGGTTTATGAAGAAGTAACCATCCCTAAGTAGCCTAAACACCTTAGGAGACTCAAATCACAACTCAAGCAACCACAAATGCAAGGGGAACCAAAATGGGTTAGGTTGCGGAAGTCTATGGTGGTATTACGGATGATATCGTGGAGGGCCTAGGCAAACTTGCCAAAATTTGAAAAATATGATGGTGGAACTAATTTTGTGGGATGATGGATGTCAATAGCTACAAAATGAGCTAACGAACGCCTAAATCGGAGTCCGGATGAATTAGTTATGGCCGAAACGGTGAAACACGGAAGGCTGAAAACTACAGGGGCCGGACATCCGGGGGTGGGGCCGGAAATCCGGGCACTAATGTCCAGAACCGAGTCTGTTTTGGCTCTCGAGGAGCCGGATGTCCGGCCGGTGGCCCGGATGTCCGGCCCGATGCCCGGAAATCCGGCCCGACAAATCCAGATCACGATTTGGGGCTCGAAAACTTGATTTCGGGCAGAATTTCGTGATTCCAAAGCCAAAATTTGATGGGGAAAATGTGGAATTAGGGCTAGGGGACGCCAAGGGAGGTAGATCCACTTGCCAAACACCAAATCCATGGATTAAAATCAACAAAAACTCACAAGAACAACAAATCACAAGAAATTTTTTGGGGCTATTTTGTGGGATATTTTCGAAATTGGGGAGAAAATTTCGAACTAAAGCAAGAAAAGTTGGGGGGGGGGGTAGGGCTCCAAATTCGTGGCAACGTGGCTCATGATACCAATATGATATGGGGCAAACCCGATGGTGGCCCGATCTTCACGAATTGGAGGTGAGAAGAACACGAAGGACACGAGGGGAAAACGTGGAGAAATCAAAGGGGGAAACACTCTATTGGACAAGATCCACACCAAGTACTCCTCAAATCACAAGCAATACACGGGATGCATCAAGATCCAAGAACAACAACGGAAATAAAGATACATGGGTAGTTCATCCAAATCTCTAGAAGAGATGGGCCTTGAAATCCTCTAGGGATCTTCCCTCGAAAGGGGCCTTGACATCCTCTATGGATCTTCTCCGATGGAGGTCTCGATCTCCATGGGAGAGGTAGAGGAAGGAGCAAAGCTCAACTATGAATGAGCTATCACTTTGCTAACCCTAAAATGGAGGAGGGGGTGGAGTATATATAGTGCTAGCCCACGAAGGGGTAAGTGAGAGGGATACATGGGCCTCCTGCCCGCATCTGCCCGCACAGGGGCCGGATGTTCGGGCTTGGGGGCCGGATGTGTGGGGCTTCAGCGGTAGGCCGGATGTCCAGGCCGTGGGGCTGGATGTCTGGGGCTCGGGCGTCGGTTTCTGTGGCTCTCTGGATACATGTGCGCCGGATTTCCGGGAGCCGGGGCCGGATGTCTGGGGTGTGGAGGGGTCGCCGGATGTCCGGGGCGCGGGCCGGATGTCCGGCGCCTGTAGCTTCCAGCAGCTTTGGCCTTGGCGCCAGAGAGATCTCCAGGGGCCGGATATCCAGGGTATGTGCCAGATGTCCGGGGCCTGGGAGGTTGCTTGGCCTTCTTCCGTCGTCACTTCCATGCTTCCCTTGCGGATGGTGTAGTCGTTCCTCAGCACTTGCACTGCTCCACGTCATCCGTGAAGCTCCTACAATACCTATGTATGCACACGAGGGGAGTGTCTTGTAGTATACCATCCTCGAAGGGATCAAGTGAACACGTGTAGAGGAGATGATTCACCTTAATGTATGTGAAGTAGATGTCGCACGTGTCACTTGCCAAACGGGCTCTTGTCATGGTGATGTCTGTAGGATGCTTCGCATCACCGACCTATGCTCGAAACGGTTTGGAGGCCGGCCCCTGGGAATCTTGCTTCCCACCCACCACCCACTTAATAGCCACCATCAAAGATTTAACCGATGTGTTGAACTTCTCTTCGGATGAGGGCGAGGAAACATATGCGGACGTCGGCACAACTGCTCCCCCCGCAACTGGGCAATAGACCGCCACATCGACATATAATGTTTACATGGTGGATACTCCCGGCAATAAGGACGGCAGCACGTCCGCTTCGAGCGGCGATGGCATCCCACCCAATAACGGTGGTGACGACACACTCAAGTGCCGTCGTCAGCATAAAAAATCCAAGGGGTGCAAGGGCAGGAAAAATAACACTGCCTCTGAAAACTTTACATCAGACACCCCCGAAGATCCCGCTGACCCAGTCGCCCCGAACAAGAGGGCGATCCCGCTAGGGAGATAGATCCTGAAAACCCTAAGGACCCCACCGATTCCGAAGACAGCAACTACCTACCTCCTTCCGAAGATGTTGTCAGCCTCGGCGAGGAGGATTTCATCATCCCAGAAGACCCGCTTGATCAAGAGCGATTCAAGCGTCAACTGATCGCCACCGCCCAAAGCCTCAAGCTGAAACAAAAGCAAATCAAATCTGAACAAGACACCCTCAATGACAGGTGGACGCGAGTCCTAGCTACCGAGGAAGGATACGGCCATGGACGACAGGATCAAGATAAAGATTACCCGCGCCGCCGTTTATTGCCAGAATTCGATGACGAGGCCCTTGAGACCACACTCCCTAGACACGCCAAAGATGACCAGCCAGACCGCCCCCCTCGAGGATGGGATAGGCCGACTGACAAAGCGGGAGAAGTACCCGAGTACCCCCGCAAAGGATGGAAAGAACCAGCGCGACCCGAAGACCCGTTTGACCTACGACACACTCTGAACGCTCACGTGGGACAGACAAGATCCATCTATGGATCCAAAGGACGAACCCCTACTAGATGGGACGGGTATCAAGCTTGGCTCGATCAGAATGATAGAGTTCGAGGACAGCACTGGGACCGAACTCAATCTGATCTCCAGCGCGATGTGGCCAGGGTCAGGGGCGCCGCCCACCCGATGTGTTTCATTGATGAGGTGATGCAGCACCCGTTCCCTGAGGGGTTCAAACCTGTCAACATTGAACAATACGATGGCACCACTGACCCGGCTGTATGACTTGAAGACATACACATGGCTCGCGGAGATGACCTCAACGTCATTAAGTACCTACCACTAAAGCTCAAAGGACCAGCACGACATTGGCTGAACAACCTCCCCGAAAACTCCATCGGGAGTTGGGAAGAACTCGAGGATGCCTTCCGTTCTAACTTTCAAGACAGTTATGTTAGGCCGCGGGATGCTGCGGACCTGAGCCACATCGTCCAACAAGCCAGAGAGTCATCCCGACAATTCTAGAACCGATTCCTGACCAAGAAGAACCAAATAGTCGATTACTCTGACGCCGAGGTGTTGGCCTCCTTCAAGAACAATATTCGGGACGAATTCTAGCCCGTCAACTCGGACAGGAACAACCTCGAACAATGCCCGCTCTCACCTCATTTTTGTCCCGCTTTTGCGCGGGCGAAGACAGCTGGCTAGCACGCCGGAACCATTCTCCTACAAACCCCGGTACTTCCGAAGTGCGGGACAACAACAGGAAACCACGACGTAACAAAAATAAACGTTGGCACAATGGCACTGAAACCGAAGACACGGCGTTAACGCCGGATTCAGTAACTCCAAATCGTCACAGCGAAAGAAACCCTCTAAAGGGAATAGGGATGGTCCCTCTTGTTAGGGAACGTTGCATGGGAAACAAAAAAATTCATATGCTTCACCAAGATCAATCTAGGAGATGACCATCTACGAGAGGAGAGATTGCATCTACATACCCTTGTAGATCGCTAAGCGGAAGCGTTAAGAAACGCGGTTAATGTAGTCGAACGTCTTCGCGATCCAATCACAATCCGTCCCGATCTAGCGCCGAATGGACGGCGCCTCCACATTCAGCACACGTGTAGCTCGATGACGTTCTCCGCCTCCTAGATCCAGCAAGCGAGGGCGGAGAGATAGATGAGTTCTTCGGCAGCACGACGGTGTGGTGGAGGTGGTGGTGGAGCTGATCCGGCAGGGCTTCGCCAAGCACCACCGGAATCAATCTAGAGGAGAAAATGATCTATGAGGGAGGGAGAGGCTGCGCCGTGGCTTAGGGTGTTGTGGCCCTCCCTCCCCTCACATATATATATAGGGGGAGAGGAGGGGGCCGGCCGCCCTAGGATTTCCCCTAGGGTTTGGTGCGACGGCCAAAGGGGTGCCTTGCCACCCAAGGCAAGGGGTGGCGGCCCCCTTTGGGCTTGGCCCCCCACCTCCAGCCGCATGGGCCTATGTGGAAGGGGCGGCCAGCCCACCAGGGGCTGGTGCGCCCCCTCTCACAGCCCATGGAGCCCTTCGAGGCATGTGGGCCCCTTCCGGTGGACCCTCGGAACCATTCGGCACCCCCGGTACACTGCCGGTGACGCCTGGATTCTTTCCGGTGAGCAACACGGTACTTCCCATATATCAATCTTTACCTCCGGACCATTTCGGAACTCCTCGTGACGTCTGGGATCTCATCCGGGACTCCGAACAACTTTCAGTCACCAACATATATAACTCATCAATACCTAATCGTCACTGAACGTTAAGTGTGCAGACCCTGCGGGTTCGAGAATATGCAGACATGACCGAGACACCTCTACTGTCAATAACCAATAGCGGGACCTGGATGCCCATATTGGTTCCCACACATTCTACGAAGATCTTTTATCGGTCGACCACGATGTCAAGGATTCAGTTAATCCCGTATTCCGTTCCCTTTGTTCATCGGTATGTTACTTGCCCGAGATTCGATCGTCGGTATCTCCAAACCTAGTTCAATCTCGTTACCGGCAAGTCTCTTTACTCGTTCCGTAATACAAGATCCCGTGTCTAACTCTTTAGTCACTTTGCTTGCAAGCTCATTATGATGTTGTATTATGATAGAGGCGAAGTTCTCCATGTCTTTCGATGAGATGTGGCTATCGTTTATGGTAGAGTCGACTTTGAAGATCTGACTACTAACGTGCGAGGACGTCGCGCCTTAGCAATCACTAAACCAACTCCGAGAGGTTATTGACCACGTGTAACATCCTAAAATTTGGAATGTTATATTAATCACTAGAATGATTGATTGTTTGATTGATTGAGTGATTGAATCTGAGTGAAAATTCGAAACTTTCAAAAAACTTTTGAATGAGAGGGAATAAAATGACTTTCCCCTTTGTTCTTGAATTCAAATTCATTCAATTCAAATCAGTGAGAGAAGATGACATGACTTCTTCAAAACAAAGAATTTGAAGTTTTGGATTTGAAAACTACTAAAACCTTTCTTGTTGGAATTCATTTCATTTTGGTTCTATTTTAAAGTTTCAATGAATTCAAACTCCCCTACCTAAATTCAAAATTTTGAGAGGAGGAACATGACCCTCCAAACGAGGGGTATTTTTGTGAAATTTCGAACCAAAAAACCCAGGGGGTTATTGGAAAATTATTTGCAAAAGAAATAAAAAACCAGTTTAAGCATTTTTCTGTAAAATAGTTTGCAAAATTATTTATATTGGCCGTGGAAAAATGTTCATCTTATTGCATTTATTTTTCTGATCATTTTGGTATATAATACTTCTATATTTAGTTTAGTATTTATTTTCCTTTTCTAATTTTTACTTTCCTGTTTTAAAACAAAAGGAAACAAATCACTTTTATTAGGAAACCCACGTGGCCCATACGGAAGGAACCGGCCCAGGATCCACACCGTCAGATCCGAAAAAGATTCGGATCGGCCACCGATCGCCCTCGCCCTCTCTCTCCCTCGCCGACACGTGGGTCCCACCCAACCGACTGAATCTCCCCGTCGCCCTTCTCCTTCCTTCCTCTCCCCTCTCTTTCCCTCGCCGGAGTCCGACCGGATCCGATCGGATCTCCCTCTCCCCTTCCTTTCCGTTGACTCCGAGGCCACCTATAAATAGAGGTGCTCGACCGCACCCTGTTCCGCTCGAATCCCCCTCGCCCGACCCTCTCCCCTCGCCGGAATCTCTCGCTGGAGACAGAGGCCGCCGCCGCGACCCCGAGCTCGCCCCGCTCCATCCCGACACCCCTAGCCCTCGCCACCACCCTCATCCGCCTCGCCTTGCTCCACCGCACCTCCCCGTCCCCTCGCCTGAGCACCAGAGCCACCAGAGCGCCGCTGTCGACGACCTCCCGAGTGCCACCGCCGCCTTGAAGCTCGCCGTCGTTAGTCCCGTCATCCCCGAGCTCCCCCTCGACCACCAGACAAACCGCAATGCTCGCCCACGTCGCCTGGTGCCTTTGCCGTCGCCAGAGGACCACCGGAAACGCAACTCCCTTCAACCCGAGTCCCTCCGCCGCCACCGAAGCCTCACCGGAGTTCCCCGCCGCTGTAAGCCTCTCCTCTCCGTCCGATCTCGTTCAATGGCTCAGATTAGACCCCGCATACCTCTTTGTTAGATCCGGTTTAGTATAACTGAACCGGCCGGTTTTATTTGTTTAATTTTAAACCAAAACATTTTCTTTATTTTGCGAACGATCATCTGTTAGGAAATACAACGCACACCCGTAGCCTATAGGAGCTTGCCACGTAACCCTGTTCGTAATTTAGATATTTTAACTTTTTCTGTTTTCTATTTTAAAAACAGAATAGTTTTGTTTTTGTTTTTGCCTTATCTCTTAGGATTGTTAGTGTTTTATTTTGATTCTTTTTTGCATTACGTCACAATTTTTATCTAGTTTCTGTAGATATAACGTTTGACCATATTTGAATATTTGACATTTGAATTCAAATAGATTTGATTCAAACACCAATTTGCTTATAACTTGAGTTTAAAAATAGGTTTTGAGTTGATTCTTTTTGCTACTGGTCACTTATGACTTTGTTTATCAGTAGGAAAAATTAGGGAATTTTCAGAATATTTTAAATTAGGGTTTCAAGCAAAACAGATTCTGTTTTAGTTCTTTTTAGGTTTATTACTTTTTCTTTTGTTTTAAATGTTTTTAATTTGTTTTGTTTTGTATTAGTTGACAAGTTTTACTTTGTTTTCTGTTAGTTAGCAGTAGTATTTCAACCAATTTTATTTTTATTTTTATTTATTATTTTTGATCGCATGAAATCAATTCTAGTTCAATTATAATTTGCAAATTGATTTCATTGCTAGTTTGAGTTCCTATTTGAAGATATTTTCTATAAATTGTTTTATAAGTTTTAATTTCTGTTAACTTTATTTTAGATCAGAAACAATTTGTATTAAAGTTGAAATTGTTTGTGGTTTAATTCAAGGTTAACATTGTTTAGGTCATAAGATGAGTTTGATAAAAATGTTTTATTAGTTCTTAGTTGTTCTTCAAAAGTAATTCTTTTTGCTAGTAAAAGATTTACTAAAATACTATTGTTAGATTTTACTTTGTTGTTATATTTTTTGCTATTGAAAAATAGGTTGTTTGTAGGAAAAACTATTCTTGGTTACTTTGACGAAGTTTTGTTGTTTTTTAACTTTTGTCTTAAGTATTTTCCTTCATCACAACACTTTTGTGTTTGGTTTTTGTGTTGCTTTTTGATTGATAGTATTGATTGCTAGAATTGGTTGCTTATATGAATGCAATGTTGGTTATATAGATTTCATCGGAGAGTGACGAATAGTTCTATCAAGTTATTTCTAAGAGCAATATTATCTTCATCAACCTTACCAGGCAAGTTCACTTTGATCATCTTACATTGCCTATGTTTTATTTGCATTAGAACAAATCTCTCCATCATACATCTAGTAGGATATTGAGCTTGAAATTGTCTTAGTATCATGAGGTAGGAGAAACCCAACACCCTGCTACCATTGCTCGGGAAGGGACGTTACTTCACATTTGCTACGCTTTAGTAGACGGGGTTGGTTGTGAGATTCAGGAGTGTTGTGAGGTTAATTAATTATTTCAAGACCTACAAGATGATCAAGACTTCAAGACTTCAAGGACTCAATATACCTCTGGGTGGATTGGACATGCATCTGGCAGCCTGATATCTATCATGGTTATGCCCGTGAATCCTGGTATCTACCTATGATCATCCCGACGGAATGCCACCCAGGTCCAAAGAGATGGGCTCTGGCTTGGTTGACCTTAGTCGGGACTCTGGTAGGTCAGATTGCTACGAGATGTAGAAGAACGGTAGGATTGGATGGGCACTGACTTTCTATCGGAGGATCGCTTTGGAAGACCATGTTTCGATCGTCTCGTTCTCAAACACCAGGCAGTGCGAGGACACAACGAGAGGGATCGAATCTTGCGGGTAAAGTGTACAAACCTTTGCAGAGTGTCAAACTAATCGATTAGCCGTGTCCCCGGTTATGGACAACATGAGCACCAGAGATGATACTATCAGCCAGTCTCAACACAATTAATAAATTATGATGTGGGTCTATTAATAATTTTTGGGACATGAGAATTGGTTGGTGGAACCATCTCATTAACAACCAACTTTTGTAGTGATTTTCCGTTTGACTCCTTTGTTGTAGGGAAAATAAAACCAGCTTTTCTGCAAAAACTCAGACACAGAGCCACAAAGCCTTTTGCATATAGAATAGTCTTTATCATTTTATCCTATGGTGATCTTGCCGGTACATTCAATGTACTGACCTACACGGCTGCAACGTCTTATGTTGCAGATACTTTTCTACGACGAGTAAGAGTACGATTCAGGGTTACGGTCTACACTCAACCTGCCGTTGGTGTTTATTGGGACTCCACTCCCGTTGACTGTTTCCGCTGAGATTTAAGAGGTATATATCAGTTTTACGTTATTTACATGTGATTGCACTTTGATATATACATTGATGTACTGTGTGTGCCAGCATACTGATCCAGGGAGGGCACTGACACACAGAGGCTTGACTCGTTTTGAGTCGGGACGCTACATAAATGGTATCAGAGCACATGTTGACTGTAGGACGTGACCCTAGAAACTGGAAAGCCCATAGGACATGATATCTCTCAAACTTTATTCTCAAAAAGATCCTTTACTTCTTATCCTTCTGAGTTTATCAAATATTCCCCTTACCCCAGATAGTTAGACAAAAACCTTGTTCCATTGACCACTCAGAGGAATCAACTAATGTCACTTCAATCAGGACAAGATATCAGACAACTGATGACCAACTTAGACCAAAATAAATAAATGGATTTCACTATGGAAAGAGCTACAAAAAATTGAAGACTATAAAGACCCGAAGAAATTGAAGACCCTGAAGAAATTCCAAGATTTTATGTCCCCTAGAAGACCAAACCCCTGTTGTATACTCACGTTAGATACGATGATTTGTGAGCTATCATTTGTGTGTATTTTTTTGACAGCCACAAATAAAACCTATTTTCAAAACTATTGTTTGTATTGTGTGTATCTCCCTCCATCTCTCTCCCGTATCTCATCCCAAAACCATTGGACCCAATAGATGGTGAATGAAGACGGACCTGCATTCTCCGGACCAATGACACAACTGGAAGTAGCACAGTGGGTACAGAACATGGAAGATCGCATGAAGGAGTACCGTATTGAAGGAGAGTATATGGTTCCATACACCTTACGACGCCTCACACAAGGTGCTGCAACATGGCACGAGATACAACAAGCTATACAAGATTGGAATGGAGCAACTGCTTGGGAAGAACTCAAGACGATTCTACTAAGGTTTCATACCATACAAAAGCCCTGTGATCGTGAAGTGAAGAAGCCTTGTGCATGCAAAATATGTGGAGAAATAGGACACACCCATGAAGAACACAAGGATGGATGCCCTCATTGTGAAGAAAATCACCCAGCTGAGGAATGCCCAACTAGTCTGGTGACTTGTTTCTTGTGTGAAGGAACCACCCACTACCCGGTTCAGTGCCACATTTACCCCAAGGTACAACAAGTTGTCAAGCAGCATAAAGAAGCAATGAAGGATACCTTCAAGAAGATTTTAGAAGAACCTGCGATGAAGGAAGATGTTGAAGACCCTGATGGACAAGGCCTAACCAGATTTTTCTCCAATGCCTGCTACTCGTGTGGAGAAGAAGGACATCTTTCACAAGATTGCTTCAAGGCAAGCCAAGAGAATCTGGGAGGCTTCCTGACAGAAAAAGTGAAGATTGATCCACATGAAATAGAAGAATTGATTGGAATGAAGAAGACCAGGAAGAGAAAGAGCGTGCATTCCCAGAACAACCCAAAGCCAACAAAGGATAAGAGTCATATTACCTATTTTGAGTGTAAGAACACAGGTCACTACGCCAGTAAATGCCCAGAAAGGAAGCCAAGAACCCAAGGAAATTACGAAATCACAAAGAAGCCCCGAGACATGTTGGAAGTCATTTGTTTGCACTGCAGGGAAGCAGGACATTTTGCTAGGGAATGTTCAGAAGAGAAGAAAGCTTGTAGCGAGTAATTGAGATCTTGGGTATTGGAATAAAGAATGTAATATGTGTAGTGGGAAGCACTCTTAGTTTTCATATGGAGTTGAACTATGTAATGGAAGACTCGGAGATTGTAATAGTTCATGAAAGTTGATATGTTCTATGTTGAAAGGCTCTATGAGGTTTTATGTTAATAACAATTATTTTGAACTACTTATGCGTGTAAACATGGATGAAAATGAGTTGTTGATGCATAAACTGGGATTTTGCTAAAGTACAAGGATACAATAGAATATGGTCAATGGATAACCCATTACATTTTGTTTTAAGGATGACAATACCCTGTAAGATGTTGGGAAGTGAAATTGAAGCATGGTTTGGATGATATGGATGTTTATCGAAGAAGAATACATACATTAGTCTGAGTACCCTTTTCTGACATTTGCAGATGACAACCCTTTATGAGTCTTTCCTCAAGGGCCCAGAGACGATCATGACCCTAACTGGTGATCATGATTACCCAAGGATCCTGAAGGATATGATGAAGCACATTCATCTTGAAGGAGATGCAGTCTACAAAGGCTACCCATTCATGGAAAATGGAGTGGAACTCTGGTATGTGGAGGTACACCTCCATCGTGTGAAAGGAGTTTGCCCAAAGACTATGGGGCGATCCTTTTTCATCTCTCGTGTACCCCGAGCAACTTTCTTCGACGCTGTTCGTGAAGTTGCCATGGAAGCCATAAGACAGATTGGAGAAATACTTGAAGCAAGACTCCGTCATACTCAGGAATACCTACGGGAGGTGCATACAGAGATGATGGAGATGAAGCTCATGTCCACCCTGATAAAGCAAAAGATGGATGATTTCAAGGAGGACCTCGCAAAGTATATCCAAGGGGACCAAATGAATAAAGTTGGAAGTGATGCTTGACCATACCAAACTATGTGGATGGCAGCATTTGTAATAAAGTATTTTTAAATTTGGAGTTTTGAGATGTGATTGAGGATGTAATGAAGGATTGAATATGAGAAGAATATGACTTTTGATGAACCAACACCTGTATTGGTAAAACAGACCAATGGAAAGGAAAATGAGTTCCACAAAGTGGAGTCTGTATCAAGAATAAGTCTCAGAATTATTCTATTTGAACGTTACCCCAAGATCATGAAGGAAGAGGTTGTGATTTGAATCGACAGATGTTTCTTAGGAGTATACGATAACCTGAGAGTTGTGAAGGAACGCTAGATCTTTTGTTTAGCTTACAGAATCAATGGATTTAACCGAACTTCGTTCGTGGACATGAGAAATTCTGCAATGCTTGTGAGAATGCCCAAGTGTTAGAATACGAGATTCACAAAACCTTATACAAGGTAATGATTTGGGTGTGGAATGGATTGATCACCATGATGACTTACTCTTATCATTTCTCTTGCTATTCGGAATGGTAAATCTGAGAGACTTACCCATAGTAAAGAGACAACAATCTTTGAAGCTTTTGTTTAAGCCATAGAATGGTATGATGAAAACCCCTTGAACATGGCAGTTGTTGTCACACGTAGGAAATTTTACGGTGAAGATGAAGCCAAGACCCATTTCACTGCAGGAAAGCCACAAATGGTAGACCACCATGAGATCATCGATAAGTTATTTAGAATGGTCACGAGGCCTGTCAGTTGAGAAGACCTAGTACCGGAAGAAATCTATTTTGATATGAGAACACAAGATTTTAAATGAAACGGAAGAGCATCACCGAAGGAGTTATTGTAAGGAATGTCATTTTAAGTGTGGTAGCCCCCCACTTTCCAGGACAATGGATTTGCTAGAAGACCCCAAACCCTAACCTTTCTTTCTAGCCCCTTCGAATCTCGAGGACGAGATTCATTTTAGGTGTGGTAGGTTTGTAACATCCCAAAATTTGGAATGTTATATTAATCACTAGAATGATTGATTGTTTGATTGAGTGATTGAATCTGAGTGAAAATTTGAAACTTTCAAAAAACTTTTGAATGAGAGGGAATAAAATGACTTTCCCCTTTGTTCTTGAATTCAAATTCATTCAATTCAAATCAGTGAGAGAAGATGACATGACTTCTTCAAAGCAAAGGATTTGAAGTTTTGGATTTGAAAACTACTAAAACCTTTCTTGTTGGAATTCATTTCATTTTGGTTCTATTTTAAAGTTTGAATGAATTCAAACTCCCCTACCTAAATTCAAACTTTTGAGAGGAGGAACATGACCCTCCAAACCAGGGGTATTTTTGTGAAATTTCGAACCATAAAACTCAGGGGGTTATTTGAAAATTATTTGCAAAACAAATAAAAAACCAGTTTAAGCATTTTTCTGAAAAATATTTTGCAAAAGTATTTATTTTGACCGTGGAAAAATGTTCATCTTATTGCATTTATTTTTTTGATCATTTTGGTATATAATAGTTCTACATTTAGTTTAGCATTTATTTTCCTTTTCTAATTTTTAATTTCCTGTTTTAAAACAAAAGGAAACAAATCGCTTTTATTAGGAAACCCCACGTGGCCCATACGGAAGGAACCGGCCCAGGATCCACACCGCCAGATCCGAAAAAGATTCGGATCGGCCACCGATCGCCCTCGCCCTCTCTCTCGCTCGCCGACACGTGGGTCCCACCGAACCGACCGAATCTCCCCGTCGCCCTTCTCCTTCCTTCCTCTCCCCTCTCTTTCCCTCACCGGAGTCCGACCGGATCCGATCGGATCTCCCTCTCCCCTTCCTTTCCATCAACTTCGAGGCCACCTATAAATAGAGGAGCTCGACCGCACCCCATTCCGCTCGAATCCCCCTCGCCCGACCCTCTCCCCTCGCCGGAATCTCTCGCCGGAGACAAAGGCCGCCGCCGCGACCCCGAGCTCGCCCCGCTCCATCCCGACAACCCTAGCCCTCGTCACCACCCTCATCCGCCTCGCCTTGCTCCACCGCACCTCCCAGTCCCCTCGCTTGAGCACCAGAGCCACCAGAGCGCCGCCGTCGACGACCTCCTGAGTGCCACCGCCACCTTGAAGCTCGCCGTCGTCACTCCCGTCATCCCCGAGCTGCCCCTCGACCACCAGACGAACCACAGCGCTCGCCCATGTCGCCTGGTGCCTTTGCCGTCATCGGAGGACCACCGAAGACGCATCTCCCTTCAACCCAAGCCCCTCCGCTGCCACCGGAGCCTCACCGGAGTTCCCCGCCGCTGTAAGCCTCTCCTCTCCGTCCGATCTCTTTCAACGGCTCAGATTAGATCCCGCGTACCTCTTCGTTAGATCCGGTTTAGTATAACTGAACCGGCCGATTTTATTTGTTTTAATTTTAAACCAAAATGTTTTCTTTATTTTGCGAATGATCATCTATTAGGAAATACAACGCACACCCGTAGCCTATAGGAGCTAGCCACGTAGCCTTGTTCGTAATTTAGATATTTTAACCTTTTCTGTTTTCTGTTTTAAAAACAGAGTAGTTCTGTTATTGTTTTTGCCTTATCTCCTAGGATTTTTAGTGTTTTAATTTGATTCTTTTTGCATTATGTCACAATCTTTATCTAGCTTCGGTAGATATAAAGTTGACCATATTCGAATATTTTAAATTTGAATTCAAACAGATTTGATTCAAACACGAACTTGCTTATAACTTGAGTTTAAAAATAGGTTTTGAGTTGATTCTTTTTGCTACTGGTCACTTATGACTTTGTTTATCAGTAGGAACAATTAGGGAATTTTTAGAATACTTTAAATTAGGGTTTCAAGCAAAACAGATTATGTTTTAGTTCTTTTTAGGTGTATTTCTTTTTCTTTTGTTTTAAATGTTTTTAATTTGTTTTCTTTGTATTAGTTGACAAGTTTTACTTTGTTTTCTGTTAGTTAGAAGTAGTATTTCAACGAAGTTTGTTTTGATTTTTATTTATTATTTTTGATTGCATGAAATCAATTCTAGTTCAATTATAACTTGCAAATTGATTTCATTGCTAGTTTGAGTTCCTATTTGAAAATATTTTCAATAAATTGTTTTATAAGTTTTAATTTCTGTTAACTTTATTTTAGATCAGAAACAATTTCTATTAAAGTTGAAATTGTTTGTGGTTTAATTCAAGGTTAACATTGTTTAGGTCATAAGATGAGTTTGATAAAAACGTTTTATTAGTTCTTAGTTGTTCTTCAAAAGTGATTCTTTTTGCTAGTAAAAGATTTACTAAAATACTATTGTTAGATTTTACTTTGTTGTTATTTTTTTTGCTATTGAAAAATAGGTTGTTTGTAGGAAAAACTATTCTTGGTTACTTTGATGAAGTTTTGTTGATTTTTAACTTTTGTCTTAAGTATTTTCCTTCATCACAACACTTTTGTGTTTGGTTTTTGTGTTGCTTTTTGGTTGATAGTATTGATTGCTAGAATTGGTTGCTTATATGAATGCAATGTTGGTTATATAGATTTCATCGGAGAGAGAGGAATAGTTCTAAAAAGTTATTTCTGAGAGCGATATTATCTTCATCAACCTTACCAGGCAAGTTCACTTTGATCATCTTACATTACCTATGTTTTAATTGCATTAGAACAAATCTCTCCATCATACATCTAGCAGGATATTGAGCTTGAACTTGTGGTTGTATCATGAGGTAGGAGAAACCCAACACCCTGCTACCATTGCCCGGGAAGGGACGTTACTTCACATTTGCTACGCTTTAGTAGACGGGGTTGGTTGTGAGATTCAGGAGTGTTGTGAGGTTAATTAATTATTTCAAGACCTACATGATGATCAAGACTTCAAGACTTCAAGGACTCAATATACCTCTAGGTGGATTGGACATGCATCTGGCAGCCTGATATCTATCATGGTTATGCCCGTGAATCCTGGTATCTACCTATGATCATCCCGACGGAATGCCACCCAGGTCCAAAGAGATGGATGGATACTTCAAGGCCGGAAAGCTTACGTGTGCAACCGCAAGTCATTATGGGCTCTGGCTTGGTTGACCTTAGTCGGGACTCTGGTAGGTCAGATTGCTACGAGATGTAGAAGCACGGTAGGATTGGATGGGCACTGACTTTTTATTGGAGGATCGCTTTGGAAGACCATGTTTCGATCGTCTCGTTCTCAAACACCAGGCAGTGCGAGGACACAACGAGAGGGATCGAATCTTGCGGGTAAAGTGTACAAACCTCTGCAGAGTGTCAAACTAATCGATTAGCCGTGTCCCCGGTTATGGACAACATGAGCACCAGAGATGATACTATCAGCCAGTCTCAACACAATTAATAAATTATGATGTGGGTCTATTAATAATTTTTGGGACATGAGAATTGGTTGGTGGAACCATCTCATTAACAACCAACTTTTGTAGTGATTTTCCGTTTGACTCCTTTGTTGTAGGGAAAATAAAACTAGCTTTTCTGCAAAAACTCAGGCACAGAGCCACAAAGCCTTTTGCATGTAGAATAGTCTTTATCATTTTATCCTATGGTGATCTTGACAGTACATTCAATGTACTGACCTACACGGCTGCAACATCTTATGTTGCAGATACTTTTCTACGACGAGTAAGAGTACGATTCAGGGTTACAGTCTACACTCAACCTGCCGTTGGTGTTTATTGGGACTCCACTCCTGTTGACTGTTTCCGCTGAGATTTAAGAGTATATATCAGTTTTACGTTATTTACATGTGATTGCACTTTGATATATACATTGATGTACTGTGTGTGCCAGCATACTGATCCAGGGAGGGCACTGACACACAGAGGCTTGACTCGTTTTGAGTCGGGACGCTACACCACGTCGGAGCATGATCAACCTGACCACGAGGGTCTATTTCCTGCACGCAAACGAAGAACAAGCAAGAAACTAAGATTGCAATCTGGATATTGCGAATATAAGAGGAAAGCTTTATTGATGAAAGTGGGGTTCTGTGACGCCTTTGTCTGGTCGTGGAACACAAACGAAGAACGCGAAGTTGCAGCTATGGTGAACTTTTAATCTAAACAAAACCCAAGTCTAAAACGACGCCCTAAGGGCTGTATATATGGGGGAATAGAGGGGGATTTCGTGGCCCTTTGGAGGAGGGGTCCGAAACCAGCCCTAACTCAGTTTCCCCACACATACGGACTCTAAAAACAACCTATAATATGGTATTTCAAAATTACATGGGCCTGGCCCTAAAATAAGGTGACGCAGCACCTATAATAGCCTATGGACGAAATTTATGAAGTGGCATGTTGTATATTTCGTCCAAGCCTCCAAGCACTCCTTATGGTGGCTTCAAAGTGCGAAAATCACCACTGGAAAGTCCATTGTTCCTTCCCGCGCGCGCACCTTCTTCTCCATTCTTGATCCCGCTCCAATGGCCATCCTCCGTGTCCATGCTAGGTCCTTCATTCATAAGTAAAACAAAAGTATCTAATTTAGGCAGCATCATATGTTCATGAACATTAGAAGGATTTCCAAGAAGCGAAAGTACGTGATAATTTACTTGGAGTGCGTGGGCTCTAGTAACTGGCCCAATATGTGTAGCTGGTGGGGCTGTGGGTGTAACATTAGTAGGGATGTCCTCAGTAGGGCGTAGGGCATAGTCAGCAGCCATGTAGTGTGTCTCTTCTTCAGCATCCTCGGCACCCTCTTCTTCGCTTGCATTAAGAGCCAAAGTCTCCTCGGACGCATATCCACCATCCTCAGTAACAATCATCGCACGCTTGGAAGGGCCTTCTCTCGCATAGTGACCTCCACCCTTGCAACGACGACAAATAACCTCATGTGTTTGCCCTATAGATGCCATGGATGAAGAAGAGCTCTGTGCAGGCCCCAAAGGTGTGCCCTTGCTGGAGGCTGGTGGCGGTGCCTGTTTTCTTGTATCTCTGTTGGAGTTGGCGGCTGAAGTGAGTGGTGTTGTTGTAGGACGTGTGGAAGTAGATGATGTACGTGGTGTCCATGATGAAGCTCGACCTGCAGAAAAATTAGTTCTCGCCATTGCTTGTCGATCCTGCACTTCACGTTCAACTTTGCAAGCAAGATGGAATAAACGAGTGATAGTGTTATACTCCTTATAGTCTGAATCTCTCTATTTAAACTACCCATAAAACGTGCAAGCATAGCTTCATTTTCCTCAACAACACCACATCTAATCATGCCAGTTTGTAATTCCTGATAATATTCCTCTACAGAATTTTTTCCTTGTCAACGCTGCAAATTTTGAAGCAATTCACGTTGATAATATGGTGGAACCCAATGATTACGCATAGCAGTTTTCAACGCAGCCCAAGTAGTTGGGATATTAGCATGATGTATTCTACAATGTTCAGACCACCAAACACAAGCAAAACTAGTGAATGAACAAACAACAACAGTAACACGTCTATCCTCAGGAAATTGTAAGCATGTAAAACGTTGTTCTCTTTCTAACTCCCAAGTAAGATATATATCAGGAACATATCTTCCATCAAATGTAGGAATATTCAATTTAAGTTTAGGGAGATGGTCATGATTTTGTACCTGAGGGGGTGGTGCAGCCCTACCATTGCGATTGTAGGCATGTGGACGACCTGGTGCGTGTGGTGGTGGTCGCCCTTGGGGATGATCTTGAGCAACCTCTTCCTCATCATCGTAATTACCATCGTAGTCAGCGTTTTGATCAACAGTAGTAGCCGCAGCAGCCACAGAAGCCACATCAGTAGGAATTGCACCAGCATGTTGGCCTTCCTCGAGGGGCACACGTCGTGCGCGCCCCGCAAAATTTGGCCGATGTTGTTGTTGTTGTTGTTGTTGCCGAGGTATGACCGGTGCAGCAGGTGGTAGACGTGCAAGCACCTCATTGAACTTAGCGTCCAACTTCGTCTCGAACGTCTTCTCCAAACCATCTAGCTTCTCCATGGCCTCTCCAAGGCTGGTCACGAAGTCTTGTACCTGGTCAGCCATCATTTGCTGGAATTTGTCATGGAGCTCCTTGTTGGTCATAACCTCACATTTGACCTCGTCAGCTTGTGATCCTGGCATGGTTAGCAGTAATAGGAACACACAAGAATATGAACCTACAGACTACTAGGAAGTGGTGGTGGTGGTGGTGTGTCACAAATCCGTCAAGCAAATCTCAATTTCTTACCAGTTCTTACCCAGCAGCAGGTGGTGATCGGTAACCGTTGTAGTCAAAACTCTCAAATCTTGGATAGAGCGATTGCCAGGTGGTGTCAAACACACGACGTAGATGTATGTGGAGCTGTGAAGGCTTATAATATGGTAGCAAAAAGGGTCAGCAATAATCAATTCAGAGATGCAATGTTGAAAAGACGCTCAACGACGGTACTGTGCTAGTCTTAGGCTAGACTGTAATAGAGACGCGAGCCTAGAACCCCAACAAAACCACGACGCTACACGTAATCAAGGGAAGAGCACACTCCGAATATTTTTTTTGTTTTTTTGTGCTCTTTTTTTTGCTCAGAAAATCACTATAATGGCGAGTGCCTCAAAACTCTTCCCAAGACGTATAAACAGGATAGGCACCAAAAAAAATTGGACAATTTTTTTTTCGGGAGCGATTCGGGGCTGCGACGACCAAAAATTGCGACAAACATCACTATGATGGCGAGTGTCTCAAAACGCTCCGAAAAGCCTAAAATAGGATAGGGAAAAAATTTCACTCGCTGAAATTTTGGCCTAAAAACTGCTCTGAAAACTGTGCCAGACTCTTTTTTTTTAGACCTACTCAGATAAGGAAACACGAAACCGAAAACAAAGGGATCTCGAAATCAACCCTAATACAGGATGGACTCAAATTGGTGGTCGATATATGGTGGTATATATGGATTGATGACAGATTGTGGGTGGTAATATATGGCAAGGATGACAACGGTTGTGGGTGATGGTATATGGCAAGGATGATGATGGTGGTGGATGATGGTATGTGGCAGCGATGAAGATGGTGCGGTGGCGGCGTGACAACTTGTGAATAGAACTCGAAACTCTAAAGGACTAGACCCTAAGACCAGCAACTCGACACGACGATGCAACCACAAATTCAACAAAGCAAAAACACTGAAAAGATTATACAAAGGCTCAGATTCGTTCGGATATGATGAACTAACCCTAAATTTTTTTGTGGCTTTTTCGTGGACTATAGGTATGAGAAACAGATGCGATCTAAACTATGAAAAACTGGTAAAATCTCACCGAGCAACTTGGAAATCTGATACCAATTGATTGAGGCGAAGTTGTCCCTGTCTTTCGATGAGATGTGGCTATCGTTTATGGTAGAGTCGACTTTGACTCTGACTACTAATGTGCGAGGACGTCGCGCCTTAGCAATCGCTTAACCAACTCCGAGAGGTTATTGACCACGCCGGAGCACGATCAACCTGACCACGAGGGTCTGTTTTCTGCACGCAAACGAAGAACAAGCAAGAAACTAAGATTGCAATCTGGATATTGTGAATATAAGAGAAAAGCTTTATTCATGAAAGTGGGGTTCTGTGAAGCCTTTGTCTGGTCGTGGAACACAAACGAAGAATGCGAAGTTGCAGCTATGGCAAACTTTTAATCTAAACAAAACCCAAGTCTAAAACGACGCCCTAAGGGCTGTATATATGGGGGAATAGAGGGGGATTTCGTGGCCCCTTGGAGGAGGGGTCCGAAACCAGCCCTAACTCAGTTTCCCCACACATCCGGACTCTAAAAACAGCCTATAATATGGTATTTCGAAATTATATGGGCCTGGCCCAAAAATAAGGTGACACAGCACCTATAATAGCCCATGGACGAAGTTTATGTAGTGTCATGTTGTATATTTCGTCCAAGCCTCCAAGCACTCCTTATGGCTTCAAAGTGCGAAAATCACCACTGGAAAGTCCATTGTTCCTTCCCGCGCGCACACCTTCTTCTCCATGCTTGATCCCACTCCAATTGCCATCCTTCTTGTCCATGCTAGGTCCTTCATTCATAAGTAAAACAAAAGTATCTAGTTTAGGCAGCATCATATGTTCATGAACATTAGAAGGATTTCCAAGAAACGAAAGTACCTGATAATTTAGTTGGCGTGCGCGGGCTCTAGTAACTGGTCCAATATGTGTAGCTGGTGGGGATGTGGGTGTAACATCAGTAGGGATGTCCTCATCATATTACTGAGTGGGCCCTGAGATACCTCTCCGTCACACGGAGTAACAAATCCCAGTCTTGATCCATGCCAACTCAACAGACACCCTCGGAGATACCTGTAGAGCATCTTTATAGTAACCCAGTTATGTTGCGACGTTTGATACACACAAGGTACTCCTCCACTGTCAGTGAGTTGCATGACCTCATGGTCATGGGAACATATACTTGACATGCAGAAAGCAATAGCAATAAACTTGACACGATCATATGCTACGTTCATAGTTTGGGTCTTGTCCATCACATCATTCTCCTAATGATGTGATCCCGTTATCAAATGACAACTCATGTCTATGGCTAGGAAACCTTGACCATCTTTGATCAACGAGCTAGTCCTGTAGAGGCTCACTAGGGACACGGTGTTGTCTATTTATCCACACATGTATTTGAGTTTCCAATAAATAGTATTATAGCATGGACCATAAACGATTATCATGAACAAGGAAATATAATCATAATCACTTTATTATTGCCTCTAGGGCATATTTCCAACAGTCTCCCACTTGCACTAGAGTCAATAATCTAGCTCACATCACTATGTGATTTACATTGTAATGAATCTAACACCCATACAGTTCTGGTGTTTATCATGTTTTGCTCGTGGAAGAGGCTTAGTCAATGGGTCTGCGACATTCAGATCCGTGTGCACTTTTAAATATTTATGTCCTCCTCCTTGATGTAATCGCAGATGGAATTGAAGCGTCGCTTTATGTGTCCGGTCCTCTTGTGAAACCTTGGTTCCTTAGCTAGAGCAATGACACCAGTGTTGTCACAGAACAGAGTCATTGGGTCTAGTGCACTGGGCACAACTCCAAGATCTGTCATGAACTGCTTCATCCAGACACCTTCCTTTGCCGCCTCCGAGGCAGCTATGTACTCTGCTTCGCATGTAGAATCAGCTACCACGCTTTGCTTGGAACTGCACCAGCTTACCGCTCCCCCATTGAGAATAAATACGTATCCGGTTTGAGACTTAGAGTCATCTGGATCAGTGTCAAAGCTTGCATCGACGTAACCCTTTACGACGAGCTCTTGATCACCTCCATAAACGAGAAACATTTCCTTAGTCCTTTTCAGGTACTTAAGGATATTCTTGACCGCCATACAGTGATCCACTCCTGGATCACTTTGAAACCTTCCGGCCATACTTATGGCAAGGCTGACATCTGGTCTTGCGCACAACATTGCATACATGATAGAGCCTATGGCAGATGCATAGGGGATGACACTCATCTTTTCTCTATCCTCTGTAGTCACTGGGCATTTAGTCTTACTCAACTTCACACCTTGTAATACAGGCAAGAACCCCTTCTTGGACTGATCCATTTTGAACTTCTTCAAAACTTTATCAAGGTATGTGCTCTCTGAAAGTCCTATTAAGCGTCTTGATCTATCTCTATAGATCTTGATGCCTAATATGAAAGCAGCTTCTCCTAGGTGCTTCATTGAAAAACTCTTGTTCAAATATTCCTTCACGCTTTCCAAAAATTCTATATTGTTTTCAATCAGCAATATGTCATACACATATAATATTAGAAACGCTATAGAGCTCCCACTCACTTTCTTGTAAATACAAGCTTCTCCGTAAACTTGTATAAACCCAAACGCTTTGATCACCTCATCAAAGCGAAGATTCCAACTCCGAGACGCTTGCACCAGCCCATAAATGGATCACTGGAGTTTGCAAATTTTGTCAGCATTCTCTGGATCGACAAAACCTTCTGGTTGCATCATATACAACTCTTCCTTAAGGAAACAGTTAAGGATGTTTTGACATCCATTTGCCAAATTTCATAATCGAAAAATGCAGCTATTGCTAACATGATTCTGACGGACTTAAGCATCGCTACGGGTGAGAAAGTCTCATCGTAGTCAACTCCTTGAACTTGTGAAAAACCCTTTGCCACAAGTCGAGATTTATAGACGGTGACATTACCGTCCGCGTCCGTCTTCTTCTTAAAGATCCATTTATTCTGAATGGCCTTTCGCCCTTCAGGTAATACTTCCAAAGTCCACACTTTGTTTTCATACATGGATCCTATCTCGGATTTCATGGCCTATAACCATTTGTCAGAATCCGGGCCCACCATCGCTTCTCCATAGCTCGTAGGATCATCGTTGTCCAACAACATGACCTCTAAGACAGGGTTACCGTACCATTCAGGAGCAGTACGTGTCCTTGTCGACCTACGAGGTTCGATAGTAACTTGATCTGAAGCTTCACGATCACCATCATTAGCTTCCTCTTCAACTAACGTAGGCTCCACAGAAACATCTTTCTGTGCTGCACTGCTCTCTGGTTGAAGCAAAGGTTCAACAACCTCATCAAGTTCTATCTTCCTCCCACTCAATTCTTTCGAGAGAAACTCTTTCTCGAGAAATGATCTGTTCTTAGCGACAAACACTTTGCCTTCGGATCTAAGATAGAAGGTGTACCCAACTATCTCTTTTGGGTATCCTATTGAGATGCATTTGTCCGCTTTGGGTTCGAGCTTTTCTGGCTGAAGCCTTTTGACATAAGCATCGCATCCCCAAACTTTAAGAAGCGACAACTTTGGTTTCTTGCCAAACCACAGTTCATACGGCATCGTCTCAACGGATTTAGATGGTGCCCTATTTAAAGTGAATGCAGCTGTCTCTAACGCATAACCCCAAAACGATAGTGGCAAATCGGCAAGAGACATCATAGAACGCACCCTATCCAATAAGGTTTGATTACGATGTTCGGACACACCATTATGCTGTAGTGTTCCAGGTGGCGTCAACTGTGAAACAATTCCACATTGTCTTAAGTGATTGCCAAACTCATAACTCAGATATTCTCCTCCTCGATCAGATCGTAGGAATTTAATCTTATTCTTACGATGATTCTCAACTTCACTCTGAAATTGCTTGAACTTTTCAAACATTTCAGACTTGTGTTTCATTAAGTAAATACACCCATATCTACTTAAGTCATCGGTGAATGTGAGAAAGTAATGATATCCACCACACGCCTCAATACTCATCGGACCGCACACATCAGTATGTATGATTTCCAACAAGTCACTTGCCCGTTCCATTGTTCCAGAGAACGGGGTCTTAGTCATCTTGCCCATGAGGCATGGTTCACATGTGTCAAGTGATTCAAAATCAAGTGACTCTAAAAGTCCATCAGCATGGAGCTTCTTCATGCATTTTACACCAATATGACCTAAGAGGCAGTGCCACAAGAAAGTGGTACTATTATTATCAACTCTACATCTTTTGGCATCAATGTTATGAACATGTGTATCATCACTATCGAGATTCAATAAGAATAAACCCCTCACATTGGGTGCATGACCATAAAAGATATTACCCATATAAATAGAACAACCATTATTCTCTGATTTAAATGAGTAACCGTCTCGCATTAAACAAGATCCAGATATAATGTTCATGCTCAACGCAGGCACTAAATAACAATTATTCAGGTTCATCACTAATACTGATGGCAATCGAAGAGCGAGCATGCCAACGGCGATCACATCAACCTTGGAACCATTTCCCACGTGCATCGTCACGTCGTCCTTTGCCAGCCTCCGTCTATTCCGTAGTTCCTGCTTTGAGTTGAAAATGTGAGCAACCGAACCGGTATCAAATAGCCAGGCACTACAACGAGAGTTGGTAAGGTACACATCAATAACATGTATATCATATATACCTTGTTTGGTGTTGGCCGCCTTCTTGTCGGCCATATACTTGGGGCAATTCCGCTTCTAGTGGCCAGTTCCCTTGCAATGAAAGCACTCAGTTTCCGGCTTGGGTCCAGCCTTGGGTTTCTTCACGGGAGGGGCAACTGCTTTGCCACTCTTCTTGGAGTTACCCTTCTTGCCCTTGCCATTCTTCTTGAAACTAGTGGTTTTATTGACCATCAACACTTGATGCTCCTTCTTGATTTCTGACTCAGCGACTTTCAGCATCGGAAACAGCTCGGCGACTGATTTGTTCATCCCTTGCATGTTATAGTTCAACACAAAGCTTTTGTAGCTAGGTGGCAGTGATTGAAGAACTCTGTCAGTGATCGCCTCTGGCGGGAGTGTAATTCCCAACTCAGCCAGACGGTTGGAATACCCAGACATTCTGAGTATGTGCTTATTGACAGACCCATTCTCCTCCATCTTGCAAGCATAGAACTTATCGGAGGTCTCATACCTCTCGATCCGGGCATTTTTCTCGAAAATAAACTTCAACTCCTGGAACATCTCATATGCTCCATGACGTTCAAAACGTCTTTGAAGTCCCGGTTCTAAGCCATACAACATAGCACACTGAACTATTAAGTAGTCATCAGAACACACCTGCCAGGCGTTCGCAACGTCTGCAGACGACACTGGAGCGGGCGGCACACCGAGCGGTGCATCAAGGACATAAGCCTTTTGGGAAGCCGTGAGGATAATCCTCAGATTACGGGCCCAGTCTACAAAGTTACTTCCATCATCTTTCAACTTGGCTTTCTCTAGGAACGCCTTGAAATTCAGGGAGCTATTGCGCGAGCCATTGATCTACAACATAAATTTGCAAAGATTACTTAGACTATTGTTCAAGATGATGAGTTTAGTTAATCATATTACTTAAAACTCCTTCTCTAATTGACATCCCTCCGGTCATGCGAGCGTTACATGATCCAAATTCACCAACCCAAGTCCGATCATCACATGAGATGAGGTGGTTTCAATGGTGAACATCTCCATGTTGATCATATCTACTATATGACTCATGTTTGACCTTTCGGTCTCTTGTGTTTCGAGGCCATGTCTGTACATGCTAGGCTCGTCAAGTTTAACCCGAGTGTTCCGCATGTGCAAAACTGACTTGCACCCGTTGTATGCGAACGTAGAGTCTATCACACCCGATCATCACGTGGTGCTTCGAAACAACGAACTTTCGCAATGGTGCACACTCGGGGGGAACACAATTTTATCTTGAAATTTTAATGAGGGATCACCTTATAATGCTACTGTCGTCCTAAGAAAAATAAGATGCATAAAAGGATTAACATCACATGCAAATCATAAGTGACATGATATGGCCATGAACTTGTGCTTTTGATCTCCATCTCCAAAGCACCGGCATGATCTCCATCGTCACCGGCATGACACCATGATCTCCATCATCATGTTGCCATCGGGGTTGTCACGCCAACCATGCTTCTACTACTATTGCTACCGCTTAGCGATAAAGTAAAGCATTACATAGCGCTTAATGAGTGACACGCAGGCCACATAATAATTAAAGACAACCCTATGGCTCCTGCCGGTTGCCGCATCAACATGCAAGTCGATATAAACTATTACAAAACATGATCATCTCATACATCAAATATATATCCTCATGTCTTTGGCCATATCATATCACAACATACCCTGCAAAAACAAGTTAGACGTCCTCTAATTTGTTGTTGCATGTTTTACGTGGCTGCTATGGGTATCTAGCTAGAACGATTCTTACCTACGCAAAACCACAACGGTGATATACAAGTTGCTATTTAACCTTCTACAAGGACCGCCTTTGTCGAATCCGATTCAACTAAGGTGGGAGAGACAGACACCCGCCAGCCATCTTATGCAACAAAGTTACATGTCAGTCGATGGAACCGGTCTCATGTACGTGGACATGTAAAGTTGGTCCGGGCCGCTTCATCCCACAATACCGTTGAATGAAAATAAGACTAAGGAAGTAAGCAATATGAATATCAACGCCCACAAACTCCTTTGTGTTCTACTCGTGATGTCATCTATGCATAGACCTAGCTCATGATGCCACTGTTGGGGAACGTTGCATGGGAAACAAAAAATTTCCTATGCTTCACCAAGATCAATCTAGGAGATGACCATCTACGAGAGGAGAGATTGAATCTACATACCCTTGTAGATTGCTAAGCGGAAGCGTTAAGAAACGTGGTTGATGTAGTCGAACGTCTTTGCGATCCAATCATGATCCGTCCCGATCTAGCGCCGAACGGACGACGCCTCCGCGTTCAGCACACGTGCAGCTCGATGACGTTATCCGCCTCCTTGATCTAGCAAGCGAGGGCGAAGATGTAGATGAGTTCTCCGGCAGCACGACGGTGTGGTGGCGGTGGTGGTGGAGCTGATCCGGCAGGGCTTCGCCAAGCACCACCGGAATCAATCTAGAGGAGAAAATGATCTATGAGGGAGGGAGAGACTGCACCGTGGCTTAGGGTGTTGCGGCCCTCCCTCCCCTCACATATATATAGGGGGAGAGGAGGGGGCCGGCTGCCCTAGGGTTTCCCCTAGGGTTTGGTGCGGCGACCAAAGGGGTGCCTTGCCACCCAAGGCAAGGGGTGGCGGCCCCCTTTGGACTGGCCCCCCACCTCCAGCCGCATGGGCCTATGTGGGAGCGGCGGACAGCCCACCAGGGGCTGGTGCGCCCCCTCTCATAGCCCATGGAGCCCTTTGAGGCATGTGGGCCCCTTCCGTTGGACCCTCGGAACCCTTCGGCACCCCCGGTACACTGTCGGTGACGCCCGAATTCTTTCCGGTGACCAACACGGTAGTTCCCATATATCAATCTTTACCTCCGGACCATTTCGGAACTCCTCGTGACGTCCGGGATCTCATCTGGGACTCCGAAAAACTTTCGGTCACCAACATATATAACTCAACAATACCTAATCGTCACCGAACGTTAAGTGTGCACACCCTGCGGGTTCGAGAACTATGCAGACATGACCGAGACACCTCTACGGTCAATAACCAATAGTGGGACCTGGATGCCCATATTGGCTCCCCCACATTCTATGGAGATCTTTTATCGGTCGAACCACGATGTCAAGGATTCAGTTAATCCCGTATTCCGTTCCCTTTGTTCATCGGTATTTTACTTGCCCAAGATTCGATCGTCGGTATCTCCATACCTAGTTCAATCTCGTTACCGACAAGTCTCTTTACTCGTTTCGTAATACAAGATCCCGTGGCTAACTCTTTAGTCACTTTGCTTGCAAGCTCATTATGATGTTGTATTACTGAGTGGGCCCTGAGATACCTCTCCGTCACACGAAGTAACAAATCCCAGTCTTGATCCATGCCAACTCAACAGACACCCTCAGAGATACTCGTAGAGCATCTTTATAGTCACCCAGTTACGTTGCGACATTTGATACACACAAGGTACTCTTCCGATGTCAGTGAGTTGCATGACCTCATGGTCATGGGAACAAATACTTGACATGCAGAAAGCAATAGCAATAAACTTGACACGATCATATGCTACGTTCATAGTTTGGGTCTTGTCCATCACATCATTCTACTAATGATGTGATCCCGTTATCAAATGACAACTCATGTCTGTGGCCAGGAAACCTTGACCATCTTTGATCAACGAGCTAGTCCTATAGAGGCTCACTAGGGACACGGTGTTGTCTATTTATCCACACATGTATTTGAGTTTCCAATAAATACAATTATAGCATGGACCATAAACGATTATCATGAACAAGGAAATATAATAATAATCACTTTATTATTGCCTCTAGGGCATATTTCCAACACCTCTTAGCTGGACAAAATAATGGTCAGACCCTGCCAGATTTACGACACTCAAGACAAGCCCGCCATCCACACCAACCGTAGCCGTTGGTTGTTTAAACAGGCAGGCAAGCTCGCAGCCGAAGACCATGGCAAGGGTGCCCGCATCGAGGACGACGAAGAGCCCCGCATGCCGAATAATGGAGGCCAGAAGCAATTCCCTCCTGAGGTAAAAAGTGTGAACATGATTTACGTCACACATATACCATAGAAGGAGAGGAAGCACACACTTCGGGACGTGTACGCCATAGAGCCCGTCGCCCCAAAATTCAACCCATGGTCGGCTTGTCCGATCACCTTTGACCGCACTGACCACCCGACCAGTATTCAGCATGGTGGGTTAGCGACCCTGGTACTCGATCCCATAGTAGACGGGTACCATTTAACAAGGGTCCTTATGGACGGAGGTAGCAGCCTCAATCTGATCTACACAGATATGATGAAGAAAATGGGCATTGATCCATCAAGGATCAAACCTAGCAACACCACCTTTAAAGGTATCATCCCTGGCGTCGAGGCAAAATGCTCGGGCACCATAACTCTAGAAGTGGTGTTTGGCTCACCCGATAACTTCCGGAGTGAGGACTTGATCTTCGATATCGTCCCCTTTCGAAGCGGTTACCACGCACTCCTGGCCGAACATCATTTGCCCGCTTCAACGTTGTCCCCCATTACGTGTATATGAAGCTCAAGATGCCCGGACCCAAGGGGGTCATCACCGTCTGCGGCAACACGGAGCGTTCGCTCCGAACAGAGGAACACACCGCGGCCATAGCGGCCGAGGCACAGCTCGGCAAACAGACGCCAAACACTCAGCCCACCGTCAAGGCGCGAAAGGTTAGTAAAAGGGCTCGAGCTTTGTTTCAACTTCCAGAGCTCTCTCACGAACCACACAAATAGGAATACGTGCCCCACAGCGCATCCCGGATACTCGTAAGGTACGTACCCTGAAATCTCAATTTTGCACTAAAGATTCCATGGGTAGCCGTGGGGACCTCCTATACAACGGCATGGCGTTCGGCTTAACCGAACACAGTCATATATGTCTTCGGACAAACCCAGGCTCCATTTACAGATCCCGTCAGCAGCATTAAGCTCACATAATTCAGCGACCTCTCAAGACTTTCTCTCACAAGGCCTGCTCGTTGACTACCACCTCCTCTAAAGGAGCACCCCCCAGGAAAACAACGGCGCAGACGTGTAGCAGGACACAGTAAAGGACATCAAGCCATTTTTTATCAAGGTCCTGTGTAAACCTTTTTCCTGTAAATTTCTTTTTTGCATACTTGTACCAGTTGCGTGAGCAAACAAAAGTGTACGGAACGTCAAGTGTACATCGCAATAGCGCCCAAACATTACGACTCTAGGGCAATTATTGATATTGTGCATGCCTTTTTGTTCTTCAATACCAGTTTGTTCAGTATGTATTTCTTCAGATGCGGTTGGTCCATAAAACCGGGGGCTTGATCAACTCGCCCCGCGCATCGCCCCAACACTAACTTGATAACATGTGTTTGGCGTCTTGGATATTGCGTTATATGCATCAGTTCCGAATTGTGTCTTTGGTCAAAGGTTGGGTTGCCCGGCTCCTGTGCTTCCCCTTTTACATTCTGCTTGTTCGGCTAAAAGGGGAAAGGGAGCACCATTGTGATTGTACTTCTAGCTCGTCTGGTTAAGTACCTCAGCGGAGAAAGCCGAAAACCGTCTGGCATAATAAGCGTGAATTGATCTGCGATCCGATGACAAGTGTTAAACTAGGAATCGTTGGAGGTTCACCGTGTTAAAACGGAGGGTTTGGAGTAACACAAGCCATGTGATACGGGTCTTCCGCATTGTTAAAATACCCAACATCACAAAGTAAAGGGGGGCTAGTGTTCACTCCCCGCATTTAAGCTCCTATTGTTAAGTGAAAGCAATAAAGCCGCATAGTCTAATTACCTCGTTTTCTTCCGAACTACCGCCTCCGGGTACCAAGACGTTGGCTAAGGGTAACCGTGCGGATATTGAAAACACTCCTTTTAGTATCTATAGGAGGGTTGAAGCCGACGACTGGTAACTTTCAGACTAAAAACAAGCACACATGAGTCAAAACTAACAAAAGCATAACATGACATATACCATGCAAATTCACAAACATTAAGATACAATAAAGTTTCACAAAAGGTAGTACTCTCACTCAAGAACTACATACTTCAGGCATAAAGCCTCTATTGCCTGAGAACCGTCCATAACGGCGGAAAAGTACAGCTCGGGACGCCTATGCTCCTTCCCGGGCGGCGGAGGACCGGTAGTCATTTCAGTGGGCTTCAGCCCCGGCCAATGCACCATCGTCTTTGCAAACGCTATCCGGGCACCCTCGGTGCAGGCAGAGCGAGTCAGGGCATCAACCCGAGGCACAACAGCGACCAACCTTTGCACCGAGCCGAAGTAGCTGACCGACAACGGCTCTATAGGCCATAGCCGGATGCAGAGATCCTTCATGGCCGGCTCGGCTATGCGGTGCAACTCCATCAGCTGCTTCAGCTGATCGGAGACAAGGAGTGGTTGATCAGGGGCTTGGAACTGCTCCCACAACAGCCGTTGATCAGCACCCCCTTCTTGGGAACCATAATGTTGCGCCGCATCCGCCACACTCTTGGTTAGGTCCGCAAATGCGCCTGGAGAACGCCACACTCGAGTGAGCAACCAAAACCTTTTTCCACCAACGGGGCATTGTAGTAAGTATCGCTTACCACTCACAATCTGCTTTATTTGGTGGAGTTCCTTCTCATGGCGCTGCACCTCCATGCGTGCCTCCTGGAGGGCTGCAGAGTTCAAGGACAACTTGGTTGAGCTTGCTCCTTGTTTTCTGCTCAAGGACCTCGAACTTAGAAATGGCATCCTTGAGCTCATGTTGCACTTCCGCAACCCTGGCTTCATGCTTGTTACTTTTGGAATTTGCCGATAATGTATTGGCAGCCGCTTGGTCAGAAGCCGCCTTATGTTCGGCGGTCTCCTGCCTCGCCTTCGACAGCTCGGCCTTGAGATTCTCGATCTCCACGGCCACGGCTGCATTGAGCATTAACATATTCATTTTTTAGATACAACCATAGAAATTCCTCGCTCATATGAGGAAAATAACGATAACAGTCCAGTTCAGACTTACCTTGCGCGTCGTTAAACCACTTGTTAAGGCGGTCGAGCTCGTCTTCGGAACTTTTCAGCTTCTGATTCATCTCTACCAACTCCACGACACTGGGGGCTGTGGTCAGTGGCATCGCGTGTACAGACCATTTACACATGTTAGATTCCCAAGCTATTGGATTCTAAAATCCTCTGTCTGGATGTTTTTCACATTCCAACAGAATCTTGGGGGCTACGGCTAAATTCAAACTACAAAAGAATTTTACTTCGTGTTCTCATCATATTCGACCCCTGCATGAGTTCTTCCGAACTCACACGGGGTCTGGGGGCTACTAAGTATGGCAATTGCATATAAAACCAAAACATACTTTAAAATTGGTATCATACTATGTAAATTACCTTGAAGCCTGCTACCAGGCTGCCGAAGGCTTCCTTCAATCCGCTATCAACGGATTGAATACCTTGCAGTGCCGCGCCCAGAAGGGCGCGGTGCTCTTCGGCGATGGAGGAGTCATTTAGACCCTCCTCCATCAGGGCCGTCCACCCGGACTGAGTCCGTTCTCTTACAGGCGGCTCCGGGTGCAGCATTGTGGTTTCTCCCGCTGGAGAAACCTGAGCAGATGACTCCGGAGCCCGGGATGGCTCTGGAGCTAATTTTGGGGAAAGGTCGGGTTGACCGAGCTCTCCCTCCTTGTGTGACAGAAGGGATTCGCCCTCCTGTTCTTCGGTGGCCGAGGTATTAACCCCAGCCATAGTATCGTCGCCCCCACCCCTCACCTCCTCGGTGGCCGGGGGAGGGAGTTATGGGACGCAGTCCCGCTTTCTGCCAATGCGGCGGGCGGAAGTTCTCCCTTCGAGTTTTGATCGACAGGGAGCTCGCGCATAGGACTGCAATGAGGAAAAAAATGCATACGCGTTCTGTTACAAAACTCTTAGAAGGTATAAAAATGCCGAATTAGGTGGATCCTTTGCGCCTGGGGTTTGACACTGAGGGTCCTTCGAGGGACAACCTCGAAATTTTTAGACTCCTCGTTAGAGTCCGAAACATCGTCGAACAAGGCCACCTTACGCCTGCATGGTCTTTTAGGGGAAGGAGCTGGGTCACCCTCGGAGTCTTCGGATACCGCCATATTCTTAGGGGGAAAGAATCGCTCTCCTCCCCATCCTGCTCCATCTCCCCTTCAAGAGTAGATGAAGCGTGCGTCTCCTCGGATGTTGTGTCCGGGGGGCCTTTGATTGAAGACCCCCGCGGGCCTCCTTCTCCTCTTCTTTCTTCCCCTCCCTCGTCTTCGGGGCTGCATATGGCTTCTCGATTAGTACGACCGTAAGCAGGGGCGTCCGGGGATCCTCGGGTAGCGGAGCCAGGCAGTTAATCTGTTGGGATTTCGCCAGCCAGATCTGTCAAGGCAAGGAGACGAGGGGATTAGAGACTTTGAAAGGGGAAAATCCGAACACAAGCGAAAATAATGCTACCGGTCCAGGAGGGTTCGAGGCTTCCATGCCAAGGTACTCCTCCTGTGCTGGCCAGCTCTTTCGCAACTTGAATAGCACCTTCCACAACTTCTCGTGGGAGGTGCGGAAGAACTCCCACATGCTGACAGGGTCGTCCGGACTATATTCCCACATGGCGGTGGCCCGGTGTCGTCATGGGAGAATGCGGTGGCGGAGCATGACTTGAACTACGTTCGGTAGTTCGATGTTCTTCTTCTCCACCAGCGTGGTGATGCACCTTTGCAAGGTCTTCACCTCCGCTGCACTCCCCCAATCGAGTCCCTTCTTCATCCATGATACTAGTCTGGTGGGAGGTTCAGATCTGAATCTGGGAGGTGCCTCCCATCCCTCTTCGCGCGGTTCGGTGATGTAGAACCACTCCCGTTGCCAGACCTTAATGGTGTCTATAAAAGAACCATCCATCCATTGAACCAGGAGGAGTTTGCTAATCATCACTCCCCAGTAGTCGGCTTGCTCGTCGCGAACAACCTTCAGCTTAATATTGAATACCTTCAACCATAGGCTGAAGTGGGGCTGAACCCGGAGAAAGGCTTCGCAGAAAGTGATGAAAGAGGAGATATGCATGAAAGAGTTCGGGGGGAGATCATGCAAATCCAGCCCGTAATAAAACATAAGACCCCTCACAAAGGGGTGGAGGGGGAAACCTAGGCTCCGGAGAAAGTGCGGAATGAAGACTACCCTCCCGCCTTCTCTAGGCGTGGGTATGACCTGGTTCCTCTCCGGGGCTCGATGGGCGACGTTCGCCGACAAGTAGCCGGAGAGCTTTAGCTCCATAATATCCTTCTCGGTGACCTGGGAGACTTCCCACTTGCCCTTGAAGCCCGCTCCGGCCATATCGAGTTGGGGAAGGGTTTGGGAGATTTGGGAGAAATGGGGCTCGGAAGCACTGAGCTCAGGAGGAAGATGGCAATGGGGGATCTGGAGGAGCGTACTATGGGTCTTGGCAGACGTTTCCTTTTATGGGCCGCTGAAATACCAAGAGTCCCCAAGATGTGCCGTGCGCCTCGCCACTTCCCGATACACCATACAATTATGCACTCATGGGATGACCCAAATCATAAACCATATCCCTGGAAAGGCGAAACACGATCTCCATATTAATGAGACGTGTCGATTAAAAACGAAAACTGCCTCGAACCGCGATTTGAGCTTTTTTGGGGGACTGGTCAACAGTAACGTTCAAGCTGTGACCTTTCGGCAGAAAGTTGTCAGAGAAAAACATTGTTCTTGCTTGAGCGGTTGGCCTTCGATGCTAAGTTATATATTCGAAAATCTGGAGGTACTCGATAGGCGAATTGTCATCGCTAGAGTTTGAATTCAAGGTGGAACTCACCTCGCAAGCCGAAGACCAGAGGAATAGGAAGTTGTTGGGCATCAAGATTGTGGCATTGGAGGTTAGTTCGGGCGCTACTGAGGGAGTCCGGGATTAAGGGGTCCTCGGGCTGCCGGCCTATTGTCGGTGTCAAAACCGGCATATCTCGTGTAGGGGGTCCCGAACTATGAAGCTAGGATCGATGGTTAACAGGGGACGAAGGAGACGATGTTTACCCAGGTTCGGGCCCTCGTGAGGAGGTAAAACCCTACGTCCTGCTTGATTGTATTGATGAGTATGATGGTTACAGAGTTGATCTACCTCGAGATCGAATGAGCTAAACCCTAGATGAGTTGACTTGTCCTTCTACGAACTAAGCCCCCTGGTTTATATAGACACCAGGGGTACCTAGGGTTACACATGGTAGGTTTCCATCCGGGCATAGATACGCCCATTCTCTCTCTCTCTAGTCTTGGAGGTCATGCCAAGTCTTCGGGGCCTTTCCTTCCGAACACGGGAATATCCTGTAGTTCGGCTTTCTAGTAATTGCCACAGAGTGGCCCACCGCGTTAGCCCACCGGAGGTGAACCAACGGCCTGAGGCCCCCTTAGTCCCGGACTCCCTCAGTAGCCCCCAAACTAACCTCCAACGCCGGGCTTCATGGCATCCAAGTGCTTCATTAGTCTAGAGTGTCCGGCCTGCGAGGTGAGTTCTTTTCTTCCCTTTATACCTGGCTGATCCTAGTCTGACCGCCGATGACTCTTCCGAACATGCCTTGCTTAACCTTGAAGGCCAAACTCCTGAGTATGAATAGTGTCTCTCTTGACAACCTTTCTGACGAAAAGCCAAGATAGGCTGCGGCCACTTAGCCAGTCACAAAAACTCGATTCGTGGTTCGAGGCCGCCCTTTAATTGGCACGTCTTATCAACATGAAGATCGTGCTTCATTTTTCATGGGATATGATTAATGATTTGGGTTATCCTACGTGCGCATAACGATGCGGTTGCTTCGGGAAACGACGCAGTTCGCGACGCACTAAGAGGACGCTTGGTATTACGGCCTTCCATAAAAGGGAGAAAATTCCCCAAAGCCTCTCCACGCTCCTCAGATTCGCTCTCTCAACCTCCTTCGCTCCAAGCGCATAGATCTAATCCTCTTCCAGCTCCCTCCAAGACACCCCTCCCCCTTCCCCAAGCTCGGCCATGGCTGGCTCAGGCTCGCAAGGCAAGTGGGAGGTCTCGTGCGTCACCGAGGACGACATCCAGGAGCTGAAGCGCGCCGGCTACTTCCCAGTCGACGTTGCCCACCGAGCCCCTGAGGAGGGCCAAGTGGTTCCCACGCCAAAGCCCGGAGAGCGGGTGGTCTTCATTCCCCATTTCATCCGGGGACTGAGCTTCCCGCTGCACCCCTTTGTAAGGGGCCTGATTTTCTTCTACGGGTTAGACTTCCACGACCTTCCCCCAAACTCCATTATGCACATATCGGCCTTCATCGTCGTCTGCGAAGCCTTTTTGCGGGTCTAGCCGCATTTCGTCTTATGGCTGAAGGTCTTCAATGTCAAGCCGAAGACCGTAAACAGTGAACACGCGGATTCGGAGGGGCGGTGATAGAGGCGAAGTTGTCTGTGTCTTTCGATGAGATGTGGCTATCGTTTATGGTAGAGTCAACTTTGACGGTCCGACTACGAACGTGCGAGGACGTCGCGCCTTAGCAATCGCTAAACCAACTATGAGAGGTTATTGACCACGCTGGAGCACGATCAACCTGACCACGAGGGTCCGTTTCCTGCACATAAACGAAGAACAAGCAAGAAACTAAGATTGCAATCTGGATATTGTGAATATAAGAGGAAAGCTTTATTGATGAAAGTGGGGTTCTGTGACGCCTTTGTCTGGTCGTGGAACACAAACGAAGAACGCGAAGTTGCAGCTATGGCGAACTTTTAATCTAAACAAAACCCAAGTCTAAAACGATGCCCTAAGGGCTGTATATATGGGGGAATAGAGGGTAATTTCGTGGCCCCTTGGAGGAGGGGTCCGAAACCATCCCGAACTCAGTTTCCCCAAACATACGGACTCTAAAAACAGCCTATAATATGGTATTTCGAAATTACATGGGTCTGGTCCAAAAATAAGGTGATGCATCACCTATAATAGCCTATGGACGAAATTTATGAAGTGGCATGATGTATATTTCGTCCAAGCCTCCAAGCACTCCTTATGGTGGCTTCAAACTGCAAAAATCACCACTAGAAAGTCCATTGTTCCTTCCCGAGCGCGCACCTTCTTCTCCATGCTTGATACCGCTCCAATGGCCATCCTTCTTGTCCATGCTAGGTCCTTCATTCATAAGTAAAACAAAAGTATCTAATTTAGGCACGATCATATGTTCATGAACATTATAAGGATTTCCAAGAAATGCAAGAACCTGATAATTTAGTTGGCGTGCGCTGGCTCTAGTAACTGGTCTAGTATGTGTAGCTGGTGGGGATGTGGGTGTAACAATAGTAGGGATGTCCTCATCATCCTCCCCTTCTTGAACTGAAGTCGTCCGCGACGGAAGCTCATCATCCTCACCCAAATAAGGCTGCAAACTACAATGTTAAAAGTGGGACTAACCCCAAAATCTGCAGGCAGCTCAAGTTTATAGGCATTATCATTTATTTTCTCTAACACCTTAAATGGACCATCAGCACGTGGCATTAGCTTTGACTTGCGCAATTCAGGAAACCTATCCTTACGCAAATGTAACCAAACAAGATCTCCAGGTGTGAAGACAACATGTTTTCTACCGTTATCTCCAGCAAGTTTATATTTAGCATTCATACGCTCAATGTTCTCCTTACTTAACTCATGCATCTTTAATATCAATTCAGCACGTTCTTTAGCATCAAAATTAACCTTCTCCGAAGATGGAAGAGGCAACAAATCAATAGGTGCACGAGGTAAGAAACCATACACTACTTCAAAAGGGCACATCTTAGTAGTAGAATGCAGCGAACGATTATAAGCAAATTCAATATGAGGCAAGCATTCTTCCCACATTTTCAGGTTATTCTTCAAAACAGCCCTAAGCATAGTAGACAATGATCTATTCACTACTTCAGTTTGTCCATAAGTTTGGGGGTGACATGTGGTACTAAAAAGCAGTTTAGTCCCCAACTTAGCCTATAAACATCTCAAAAAGTGGCTAAGAAATTTAGCATCACGATCTGAAACTATTGTATTTGGCACATCATGCAAGCGTATAATTTCACGAAAGAACAAATCAACAACATTAGCAGCATCATCACTTTTATGACATGGTATAAAGTGTGCCATTTTCGAAAATCTATCCACGACAACAGATATGCTATCCCACCCCTTCTTTGTTCGAGGTAAACCTAAAACAAAGTCCATAGATGTATCCTCCCAAGGAACATAGGTACAGGCAAAGGCATATATAAACCATGAGGATTGAGTCGTGACTTAGCTTTTTGACATGTAGTGCATCGAGCAACAAAACGCTCAACATCTCGTCTCATCTTTGGCCAAAGAAATGTGTAGCAAGTACATCCTCCGTCTTCTTCACGCCAAAGTGTCCCATTAATCCTCCTCCATGCGCCTCCTGTAACAATAAAAGACGAACGGAGCTAGCTGGAATGCATAGCTTGTTAGCAAGGAACACAAATCCATCATTAATGACGAACTTGTTCCATGTTCTCCCTTCTTTACAATTATCGAACACATCTTTAAATTCAGCATCATGCACATATTGATCTTTGATGGTCTCCAAACCAAATATTTTGAAGTCAAGTCGTGAAAGCATAGTATAACGACGAGACAATTTATCAGCAATAACATTTTCTTTACCCTTCTTGTGTTTAATGACATAAGGGAAAGTCTCAATGAATTCAACCCATTTAGCATGTCTACGGTTCAGTTTTGCTTGACTTTTAATATGTTTCAAAGATTCATGGTCAGAATGTATAACAAATTCTTTGAGCCATAGATAATGTTGCCATGTTTCCAAAGTTCGAACAAGAGCATATAATTCCTTATCATAAGTAGAATAATTCAGACTAGGCCCACTCAATTTTTCAGAAAAGTATGCAACAGGTTTACCATCTTGTAATAACACACCTCCTAATCCAATTCCACTAGCATCACATTCAAGCTCGAAAGTCTTATTAAAATCAGGAAGTTGGAGTAAAGGAGCATGTGTTAACTTATCTTTCAATACCGTGAAGGCTTCTTCCTGTACGGTACCCAAAACAAAAGGCACCTCCTTCTTTGTAAGCTCATTTAGAGGTGCACCAATGGTGTTGAAATCCCTCACAAAACACCTATAGAAACCAACGAGTCCGAGAAAACTCCTCACTTGTGTGACCGTTTTGGGCTGCGACCAACTCTCAATAGCTTCAATCTTGGCTTTATCAACTTCAATTCCCTGTGGAGTAACAACATAGCCAAGAAAAGATACTCGGTCGATGCAAAAGGTGCACTTCCCAAGGTTACCAAACAAACGTGCATCACGTAGAGCAATAAAAACATCACGTAAATGTTCCAAATGTTCCTCCAAAGATCTACTATAAATCAGTATATCATTAAAATAGACTACCACAAATCGTCCAATGAAAGCACGTAAAACCTCGTTCATTAATCTCATGAAAGTACTAGGTGCATTAGTTAACCCAAAAGGCATGACTAACCACTCATATAATCCAAACTTAGTTTTAAATGTCGTTTCCATTCATCTCCCAATTTCATACGAATTTGATGGTATCCACTACGCAAATCAACTTTGGAGGAAATAGTAGAGCCACTTAATTCATCAAGCGTATCATCAAGCCCTTGAATAGGTGGTAGTCCCGGTGGCACGTCTTGTGGAAAGACGTCAGCGAACTCCTGCAAAATGTTAGTGACAGCTGGAGGCAAAGAGGGGGGCATGTCCTCGAATGAAAATAATACCTCTTTGCATACAAAAGCATAGCAAACAGATGTAGTAACATCCAAATCAGTAATATCAGATTTAGTGGCAAGTAAACAACCACTCTTCAGTTATATTTCAGATGCAACAGTAGATGATTGTTTATTAGGTTTATTATGTTGCTCAAATTCCTTTGCCACAATCTGATTTTCACTCTCACTTTGCTTCTGTTTTGCTTTACTAGCTCTAGCAATGTCATCTTTCATAATATGTTCAGGAGACAAAGGAAGCAAAGTTATATTTTTATCTTTATGAACAAGAATATACTGATTTGTCCTACCATGCTGTACAGAATTTTTATCAAATTGCCATGGTCTACCAAGTAAAACAGAGCATGCTTGCATGGGTACCACATCATAATCAACATAATCAGAATATGTAGCAATGCTAAAGTGCACACGAATAGTACGTGTTACCTTAACCTTGCCACTGTTGTTGAACCATTGGATGTAATAAGGATGAGGATGTGGTTTGGTGGTTAGAGATAGCTTCTCCACCATCTCCATGCTAGCCAAGTTGTTGCAACTCCCTCCATCGATGATGACGCAAACAGAACGCTCCTTCACAACTCCCTTTGTATGGAACAAGTTGTGCCCCTGATTTTGCTCAGCCTATGTAACCTGCATACCCAGAACACGTTGAGCAACTAAACTTTCATACCTGTCAGCGTAGTCAGCAGCCATTTAGTGTGTCTCTTGTTCAGTCTCCTCTACACCTTATTCTTCACTCGCAATAAGAGCCAGGGTCTCCTCATCATAATCACTAGCGGAGTCATATCCACCATCCTCAGTAACAATCATCACACGCTTGGAAGGGCATTCTCTCGCATAGTGACCTCCACCGTTGCAACGATGACATATAACCTCATGTGTTTGCCCCGTGGACGCAATGGAAGAAGAAGAGCTCTGTGCAGGCCCGGAAGGTGTGCTCCTCGCGGAGGGTGGGGCGGGGGCCTGTTTCCTGGTATATCGGTTGGAGTTGGTGGCTGAGGTAGGCCGTGCTGCAGTAGGACGTGTGGAAGTAGATGGGGTAAGTGGCGTCCATGATGAAGTGCGACCTGCAGAAAAATTAGTTCTTGCCAATGCGTGTCGATCCTGCACTTCACGTTCAGCCTTGCAAGCAAGATGGAATAAACGAGCGATAGTATTGGGACTCATCAATCTCATTTCCAAGGGTTTCAAGACTATTAAAGCTTAATGGGTGAGGTATGGTTAAGTGGTGAGGCTGCTGCAAGCACTAAGCATTATTTGAGTGGCTAACTTACGAATACAAGAGTAAAGGGGGATGATTGGCGCATAAACGGACGTGAGCTAGCAATGATCACTAAGTGATCCTGAACACCTACTTACGAGTCAAACATAAGCCCACCGTGTTCTCTCTCAGATCAGAAATTCACGAGATGAGACAATCACGGTTACGCAGACAGTTGGTGTATTTTATTTGAGTTTACTTCAAGTTTGCTATGACCGGGTGTTAAACAAAGTTTCCAAGTTGCCACGTAACCGCGGGCACGGCTTCTCGAAAAGATTTAACCCTGCAGGGGTGCTCCAACTCATCCATCACAAGCTAACCACACGCCACGGGAATAACCTCGACCACAAAATCCGTGATCTCCTTGGAAATTCCGTTGGAAAATCTCAACCTCGAGATAGCCCGAAGTGTCCTCGTAATCCCGCGCACAAGACGTTCGAGAAAGGTAAAACAAATCCAGCAAGGCCGCCCGACGTGTCGTCGAACCCTATAGGAGCCGCGTATCTCGTTCTCAGGACACGACGGATGAGCTATGGTTACCACGCCAATCACCGAGTTGCCCTGGGTAGCGTTAATAAGCTGCTCTGGGTTGGACCAACACTCATGCGGAGCACTGGCCCGGGGGTTGATTAATTACCCACGGGGTTCGAAAAGTCCCTATGCAATTTTATTAGTTATTAGGAAAATGTAGTACCAATGTTGGGCCTTGCCAGACGAGTTTTATCCCAAAATGAAAGTCAAGGGGGTCCCCATAACAACCCCGAGCATGTTAGGAGCGCTCAATATGGAACATAACACCGGTACACAAGTAACTAGGGCGGCAAAAGTGGAACAAAACACCGAGCAAAAGGCCAAGCCTTCCACCTTTTACTAAGTATATATGTGAATTAAATTAAATATCAATAATATTGTGATATATTCAAAAAATATCCATGTTGCACATGGAAAGAACTTGCACCTGCAACTAGCAACGCTATAAGAAGGGCTGAGCAAGCGGTAACATAGCCAAACAATGGTTTGCTGGGATGTGGAGGGTTAGAGGCTTATCATGGCATTTTGGGAGGCTTGACATACAAGTGGTAGGTAGCGAGACAAGCGATAGAAACGAGACATCTAGCATGGCAATGAAAGTAATGGTATCCAAGGAAATGGTCATCTTGCCTGAGATCCCGCTCGGAAGAAGATCGAGTCCATGAAGAAGACGAACAACCGTAGTCGAACGAATCCTCACACTCCGAACGCTTTCGGAACTCTATCGAGAAGAAGCAAACCAGAAACAACAATCAACACATGATAACACCACAACATATGCATGACATGATGCGCAAACAACATGATGCAAGTCCGGTTTAATTGTGCAAGGCATGGCAATAACAACAATCAAATACTACACATTAAGTGAAGCTCAATATGCAACGAGTTGCATATTGACACAACTCCACATTCGAATTACTTAGTTCACTCTCGTTAGGTACACGACAATATTAAATGTTGTTAAACATGGCAAGAGGTGAAGCATAATGATACTACACTATCTAGGCATCTTAAATGAGGCCGGAAACAACTTATAATGTTTCCGAAACGACCTCATATGCATATTATGAATTTGGCCGAGATCTGTCCTAAGCATATTATAGTTGTTAAATAGGAAAATAAAGTGTGCCATGAGATTCTACACGTTTTTCTAGTCAAGTTACATATGTGGAACATTTTCAACGGAGCTACGGTTATTTAGTTATTAAATAAACCGTTATAACATGGCATTGATGCAAATTTAACTAAACAGCGAGTTTAAATATCTTAAACATGGATGAAAGTTGGTTATTGTGAATCTACATGAAATTTTAGCCAAGGTACATATATAAAACGTTTTCATCCGATGCATGGGTATTTCGTTATTAACATTTTAAAACCAAGGCATTATGTGTAAATATGCAGTTAATTTGACAAAAGAAAACTACCAACAATAGACACGGGCTGGGCTAGTCACTGCCAATGACAGTGGGGCCGCAAGGATGGTCATCTGGTCAACGTGGATCGGTCAACGGGGATGTGGGGCCAAGGCGTCAAAGGAACAGTCAACACACTACAATTCCTAGCAACAAAATAAAAATGAGGCCACCTATGAATTGAACCCAGGACCTCTCAGTGGTGAGCAAGCAAACAGACCAGCTGGGCTACTGCGTGACTTTGATGCACCATGGATACTCACCAAAGATGTATCACACTGAGGCTCTGATTTGACTAAACTGAAAGACAAAACAGGTTTAATAAAAATAAGACAAAGGCGGTTGGGTTTCGAACCCCAGACCCCTCGCATCACAGCACACGGCAATGACCAGCTCGGCTAACAATGTTTTTGTGACAGAACACAGTGGCATAGCTAAACAATATATCAGCCAGAAGAGATCTACACAAAAAAACTAAGGTTCAGAACGAGGGACTTGTTCACATCGGGGAAACAGCGAGCCCGACGTCCATGGCAAGAAGACGGCCGAGGACGGCGGAGAAGGGCTGGGAAAAACGGGATCCGGTCGAGGGCGGATGGGGATGGATAGATCCAGCCCTCGGGGCACAAAATCTGGCCGGTGACGGGGCTCCATGGCGGTGACGGTCTCCCGTCCATGGCCCTGGTTGTTCCCTGAAGAAAAATAGACAAGGGAGAGAGCTGAGAGGCGGGAGAGAGAGAGATTAGAGAGACCAGGGGGAAACAGAGAGAGGAGAAGAGCAGGACGGGTTATGGCACTGGACCTGCGGCTCCGGTGACCTTGGTGCTTGCGCGGGCGGCGCGGCTTCCATGGGCGGGTGCTGCAGCTGCTACTTCCTGTCGACAGAGAGAGCAAATGGAGAGATGCTGAGGTGAGAGAGGAATAGAGAGGGATGGAATGGGCGAGCGAGGCACCGACATGGCTCACCTTGCTTGTGACGGCTCTGCAGCTTGCAGCCGGTCGATGGAGGCGACCTCCGCTTGGATGGCTCAAGGAGGCAAGCGAGCACGGGCACGACAGGCGGGAGATGCGGGTCCGACAGCAAGGAGACAAGGGCATGGGGGCCTGGCCTGGCTCCAGCAGACGACGTCGCCGACGGTGGCTTCCGGCTCGGCAGTGCGGTGCTCAGGGATGATGGAGACCGCGGGGCTCTACGGCTGCGGGAGCTTCGCTCCAGTGGTCGCGCGGACGAAGTGATCTACGGGCGGCTGGACGCGTCCATGCACGGCAGGGGCTGACTGCGGGCTGCGGTTGGCTACAGGGAGTTGGGTAGGAGGTGGTTGGGTCGGTGGCAAAAACGAGGGGGGTGACTGGGTGGACGAATAGAGAGTAGTGGCTGGCGGCTGGTTCGAGCAGATCCCAAGGAAGGGGGAGATTAGGTGTGGGTGGCGGCGGCTAGGAGGAGGGACAAACCTCCTAGATTTTAGGGTTTGCTTAATTAGGCTAGGGGTTGGTCAATATATAGCAAGTGGGCTAGGTTTAGGGTCATTTGGACCCTCCGATTTAGATCGGAAGGTCGATATAAATAGGTTAGGGAGTCCTATTGAAAAATCGATGATGGTTTGGGGTATTTCGGGGCCGATCCGGACCCAACGGTCACGACCGTATGTTTCGGGTTCGGGGAAGTTTACGAACTAGGTTGCGAGGGTAACGGTGCATTGTGTAGAGAGGCTAGGCGGAGATGAGAGGGAAAACGGGCAGCCCGGCTTCAGGTTTTGAAAAACGAAAAACATCCAACGATTGATCGGCTATAGTGCCGCTATAGGTTTAATGGTTGCGGTATCAAACGACCTCCGAATGCGACGAAATTTGGCACGCGGTCTACCTACAACATAATAAGACCGCACGCCAACTTTCGCCCATTCTGAGAAAGTTTTCTACGCACTTTTGAAAACAATAAATTATCGATGCCGCGGGCGCGTGCGTGTGTGCTAGGTCCCGAAACGGTCAACGAGGAGAACCGGCAACTACTAGCGGATGCAAGTTTTGAAAATGACGACAACGGAGTGCCGATGCAATGCGGATGATGCGAATGACGCAATGATGAATGCGACAACCACACGAATCACACGATGACAACAGAATAAAACGAGAATCTTCTGGAGTGTCGGTCTCAGGGTGTTATAACTCTCCTCCACTTACAAGAGATCTCGACCCGAAATCTTAGAATGAGAATGTGAAGAGGAAGAAAGGAAGAGGTGAAACTTAGTTGCTTCTCTGACAAACGAGTGAAACTATAAAACTTGGAGGTTGCAAGAGATGAAGAATGGCATGAGGAACAAGCAAGAATTCGAAAGAAATTTGGGCAGCACTTCAGTAGAAAAAGAAGAAAAACTTGATAAGATGGAAAGAGCTTGAAAAGATTTCACAACGCACCGGTGATTAGAAAGCATGGAAAAGAACATGATCTTAACAAAACAAGATGATGAATCGAAGAGAGCAACATCAAAATTCCTTCGGAATAAAGGATAGGAGCTAGAATGATGGAAAGAAGAACGGAGAAGAAAATGACAACTTCTATCACCATTGAATTAGAAAAACATCGTTACAAGGAAGGATTGAACGGAGTTGTTGGAAATCAACAACAAAGAATAAACTTGTTGTGGGCTTATGGTAAACATCTCAAAATTATGATGTGACAACCGTCCACAAACGGAAACAATTGATTGCTTGGGAGCCAGAAGAGATGCAAAACTTCTTTCCCCAAGAGGATACATTGAAACTTGGATCATTGATAAGCACCATGATAGCAACAATCCTTAGGAAATGCTTTAGGTGAAATCCAATCCCAGATAGCTCCAATGAAGAAGATGACGGGTTTAAATATCTCATTCTTGACAAATTCTCCTCGAGACTCCTCATAATCAAGAATGTTATAATACCATCTCAAAAGATAAGGGAGAAAGAATTGCACTTTGAAATGCGAAGATAAAGAATACTTGAGGAGCTCCAACAAAATCTTGAAGAACACTTGAGAATGAAAGAAATCTTGATGAACCACCATGAAGAACCTCCGAAAGAACTCTGAAACGAAAGGATGATAGAAAAGAATTGAAGGTTACAAAATGAACAAGATTGAAGTCTTGCAAAGATTTAGATGAAGCTTCGCGAAGAGATACTTGAGAAAACTAGGAACTACGGAAAAGAAAAGATGGACAACTTAGAATCGAGAATTTGATATTATGAACAACTCCGGAAGAAGGATTGAAATCACTTTGATGAAACAAGAATAAGAATTATATTATGCTTATCCTTCATCAAGTTGAATTCATGACAAGCAACGGATTTCACATACTACTTATTCTTCTTGAAAAGGATTGAAGAGAGAGATAGAGCACAAACTTGAAGAATTCTTCAACGAAACACCGGTAAGAATTGAAACCGAATGAGGATAATACAAATGAATGAGAATACATGAGAATGAAGAGATCAAGATCCAAGGCACCGGGATAATGGAGATACGAATGAAGAGACAACAATTAATAAGAATTTGAGAACAAAAGTTGAAAGCTGAGAACAACGAAATCTTTTGAAATGATGGCCTTTGGAGGATCGAGAAAAGAAAACAACACTCAAATGCTCCAGATAGATATGAAAGGAATTACTCATTATTGAAAACAATTTGGGAAGATAGCAAAGCTGAAACCACGAATCTTCAAGAAAATGGACAAAGATTAAGAGAAACACTCCTTCGGTCTTCAATGCTGAGAATGATGACGAGAAACAACATCATGAATTACTCGGACACTCCGGAACAATGAATAAGGAAAGGTTGAGCCAACGATGAAAATAATTTAGAAGCGGTCTTCGAGAAGGCAGAAATATGACTGATGGAATTCATTCTTACGTCACATTTGAAAAGAACTTGAGGTTTCCGGAGAAGATTAGAAGAGCCAGGTAAGATCCTGGGAAAACCTGTGGGTTATGAGCCTACTCAAAGAGATCACCGTTGAAACGATTGCTTGGGAAGAGAAATTGCACCGGTACAAATTAAAAACTTGATGAGGTGAGAACCTCGAACTAACTTGAAAGGATTTGAACGGAAACACGAATCTTCTGAGATATCTTCAGCACTCCTGATAGAATAATGAGAGATGAATAAACAAGAGAGGCTTGATAAGAATTTCTAACATGGAAAAGCATTGGACATATGATGAAGGATATGAAAAACATCGAGAGGTTGAATCGAATCCAGCGGGGAAGAAAACAAAACGAAGAACTACTAACTGAAACTCCAGATAATCTTCACATGAATCACTGGATACAATACGAAAGAAAAGATAGAGGAAGCATCAATGAAAGGAAAGGCACTTGGATGAAAATTTAATCATTGAAGAAAAAGGGCGGGAGGGTGGGGAAAACAAAGACAACTTAGGACGGATGAAAAGAACTCCGAGAAGAAATATGAGGATTGATCTTGCAATATTGGGGAGGAATGAGTTATCTTGATGAGAAACACACCGGTTAGGAAAGATATGAAATCACCACTTGACATCGAAGCAACTCAAATTACCATACTCTAACAAAACCAAATGATGAGGCTTTCGAATTAAGCCGGAAACAAATACATAACCCATTTGCATTTGCTGGAAGGATAATCCTAGGTAACTACTTGAATTCCCACCTAAGAACTTCCGAAATCTTTCTGGTTATGCAATCTGGTCCAACGGATACACGGATAAATTACTGAATAAATCACTCAACTCCTAGCAATAATGATACCCACCGTGTATCACATCCATCAACACAAAACCAGAGAAACCTCGGAAACTCATCTACCTTAGACCCTCGTAATCACAGCGATACTAAACATGGCAGTACATGTGATCCCGCTCCCCAGTACTGGGTGCCACCACACTCTTTGCACCACGAATAGTATTGAAGCAATTTCGAACATCCGCGTCCTGAGATACTAAGGAAACTGAACGATAGCGATGTGTCAAGAACCCCTTGGAGCTCAACTCCCCGGGTCCAATCCATACGTACAGGAGGCACCAAGAACAGAGTTCCGGTCACATCGACATCATAGAGGTTCCAAAATACCTACGTGATCCTAAAAAAATTTGAGTGAGAAGAGGGGTAGAATTAAATTCCTTCGTCAGGATTCCTCACTAGAGCATAGAAGAGGAGTAAAAAGAATCCTACTCTCCGATATATAACTAGACTCAAAATAGTTTTTCACTAGACTCGACTCGGCCAATGTTCGATCAATCAAGGGGGCTCCTAGGTCGGTACAGGCTCTGATACCAACTTGTAACGCCCAAGATGCGATCCTATCCTGATTTTGGCTCGAGGGCCTCGACGGGGATAGAAGCGCATCTCATCGTTTCGCAAGAATGGATATGATTACAAGTACGTGTAAAGAAGGGATGAGTATATGGAATTGGCTTACACTCGCCACAAGCTAAATCGAGTTCACATCAATACAACAACATATACAATCATCATACAGAAGAGCAGGGTCCGACTACGGACGAAATCAAATGATAAAATGTCATCCATCCTTGCTATCCCAGGCTGCCAGCCTGGAACCCATCCTAGATCGATGAAGAAGAAGAAGAACTCCAAATTAAACAAGCATCGCGCTCATGCCAAATTGATGACCCACAAGTATAGGGGATCTATCGTAGTCCTTAAGTAAGAGTGTCGAACCCAACGAGGAGCAGAAGGAAATGACAAGTGGTTTTCAGTAAGGTATTCTCTGCAAGCACTGAAATTATCGGTAACAGATAGTTTTGTGATAAGATAATTCGTAACGGGTAGCAAGTAACAAGTGTAGCAAAGGTGCAGCAAGATGGCCCAATACTTTTTATAGCAAAGGACAAGCTTGGACAAACTCTTATATAAAGCAAAGCGCTCCCGAGGACACATGGGAATTTCTGTCAAGCTAGTTTTCATCATGCTCATATGATTCGCGTTCGTTACTTTGATAATTTGATATGTGGATGGACCGGTGCTTGGGTGCTGCCCTTACTTGGACAAGCCTCCCACTTATGATTAACCCCTCTCGCAAGCATCCGCAACTATGAAAGAAGAATTAAGATAAATCCAACCATAGCATGAAACACGTGGATCCAAATCAGCCCCTTACGAAGCAACGCATAAACTAGGGTTTAAGCTTCTGTCACTCTAGCAACCCATCATCTACTTATTACTTCCCAATGCCTTCCTCTAGGCCCAAACAATGGTGAAGTGTCATGTAGTCGACGTTCACATAACACCACTAGAGGAGAGACAACATACATCTCATCAAAATATCGAACGAATACCAAATTCACATGATTACTTATAACAAGACTTATCCCATGTCCTCAGGAATAAATGTAACTACTCACAAAGCATATTAATGTTCATAATCAGAGGAGTATTAATGATTATTAAGGATCTGAACATATGATCTTCCACCAAGTAAACCAACTAGCATCAACTACAAGGAGTAATCAACACTACTAGTAACCCACAGGTACCAATCTGAGGTTTTGAGACAAAGATCGGATACAAGAGATGAACTAGGGTTTGGAGAGGAGATGGTGCTGGTGAAGATGTTGATGGAGATTGACCCCCTCTCGATGAGAGGATCGTTGGTGATGACGATGGCTTCGATTTCCCCCTCCGGGAGGGAAGTTTCCCCGGCAGAACAGCTCCGCCGGAGCCCTAGATTGGTTCTGTCCAAGTTCTGCCTCGAGACGGCGGCGCTTCGTCCCGAAAGCTTTCTTATGATTTTTCCAGGTCAAAACCCTCCATATAGCAGAAGATGGGCACCGGAGGCCTGCCAGGTGGGTCACAAGCCACAGGGGCGCGCCCAGGGGGGTAGGGCGCGCCCCCTGGCTTGTGACTGCCTGGTGGGTCCCCCCTGGTATATTCTTCGCCCAATATTTTTTATATATTCCAAAACAATTCTCCATAGATTTTCAGGACTTTTGGAGTTGTGCAGAATAGGTATCTCAGATTTGCTCCTTTTCCAGTCCACAATTCCAGCTGCCGGCATTCTCCCTCTTCATGTAAACCTTGTAAAATAAGAGAGAAAAGGCATAAGTACTGTACCATAATGTGTATTAACAGCCCATATTGCAATAAATATCGATATAAAAGCATTATGCAAAATGGACGTATCACAAATCATCGCATTACCTGTACCTGCAACTGTTGTTGTAGTAATCTGTGAGCCACAGGGACTCAACAATCTCATTTCCAAGGGTATCAAGACTAGTAAAGCTTAATGGGTGAGGTATGGTTAAGTGGTGAGGCTGTAGCAAGCACTAAGCATTATTTGAGTGGCTAACTTACGAGTACAAGAGTAAAGGGGGATGATTGGCGCATAAATGGACGTGAGCTAGCAATGATCACTAAGTGATCCTGAACACCTACTTACGAGTCAAACATAACCCACCGTGTTCTCTCTCGGATCAGAAATTCACGAGAAGAGACAGTCACGATTACGCACACAGTTGGTGTATTTTATTTGAGTTTACTTCAAGTTTGCTATGAACTGGTGTTAAACAAAGTTTCCAAGTTGCCACCTAACCGCGGGCACGGCTTCTCGAAAAGATTTAACCCTGCAGGGGTGCTCCAACTCATCCATCACAAACTAACCACACGCCGCGGGAATAACCTCGACCACGAAATCCGTGATCTCCTTGGAAATTTCGTTGGAAAATCTCAACCTCGAGATAGTCCGAAGTGTCCTCGAAATCCCGCGCACAAGACGTTCGAGAAAGGTAAAACAAATCCAGTAAGGACGCCCGACGTGTCGACCAACCCGATAGGAGCCGTGTATCTCATTCTCAGGACACGACGGATGAGCTATGGTTACCACGCCAATCACCGAGTTGCCCCGGGTAGCGTTAATAAGCTGCTCTGGGTTGGACCAACACTCATGCGGAGCACTGGCCCGGGGGTTGATTAATTATCCACGGGGTCCGAAAAGTCCCTATGCAATTTTATTAGTTATTAGGCAAATGTAGTACCAATGTTGGGCCTTGCCATATGAGTTTTATCCCAAAACGAAAGTCAAGGGGGTCCCCATAACAACCCCGAGCATGTTAGGAGCGCTCAATATGGAACATAACACCGGTACACAAGTAACCAGGGTGGCAAAAGTGGAACAACACACCGAGCAAAATGCCAAGCCTTCCACCTTTTACCAAGTATATATATGCATTAAATTAAATAGCAATAATATTGTGATATATTCAAAAAAATATCCATGTTGCACATGGAAAGAACTTGCACCTGCAACTAGCAACGCTATAAGAAGGGTTGAGCAAGTGGTAACATAGCCAAACAATGGTTTGCTGGGATGTGGAGGGTTAGAGGCTTATCATGGCATTTTGGGAGGCTTGACATACAAGTGATAGGTAGCGAGACAAGCGATATAAACGAGACATCTAGCATGGCAATGATAGTAATGGTATCCAATGAAATGGTCATCTTGCCTGAGATCCCTCTCGGAAGAAGATCGAGTCCATGAAGAAGATGAACCAACGTAGTCAAACGAATCCTCACACTCCGAACGCTTTCGGAACTCTATCGAGAAGAAGCAAACCGGAAACAACAATCAACACATGATAACACCACAACATATGCATGACATGATGCGCAAACAACATGATGCAAGTCCGGTTTAATTGTGCAAGGCTTGGCAATAACAACAATCAAATACTACACATTAAGTGAAGCTCAATATGCAACGAGTTGCATATTGATGCAACTCCACATTCGAATTACTTAGTTCACTCTCGTTAGGTACATGACAATATTAAATGTTGTTAAACATGGCAAGAGGTGAAGCATAATGATACTACACTATCTAGGCATCTTAAATGAGGCCGGAAACAACGTATAATGTTTCCGAAACGACCTCATATGCATATTATGAATTTGGCCGAGATCTGTCCTAAGCATATTTTATAGTTGTTAAACAGGAAAATAAAGTGTGCCATGAGATTCTACACGTTTTTCTTGTCAAGTTACATATGTGGAACATTTTCAACGGAGCTACGATTATTTAGTTATTAAATAAACCGTTCTAACATGGCATTGATGCAAATTTAACTAAACAACGAGTTTAAATATCTTAAACATGGATGAAAGTTGGTTATTGTGAATCTACACGAAATTTTAGCCAAGGTACATATATAAAACGTTTTCATCCGATGCATGAGTATTTCGTTATTAACATTTTAAAACCAAGGCATTATGTGTAAATATGCAGTTAATTTGACAAAAGAAAACTACCAACAATAGACACGGGCTGGGCTAGCCACTGCCAATGATAGTGGGGCCGCAAGGGTGGTCATCTGGTCAACGTGGATCGGTCAACGGGGATGTGGGGCCAAGGCGTCATAGGAACAGTCAACACACTACAATTCCTAGCAACAAAATAAACATGAGGCAACCTGGGAATTGAACCCAGGACCTCTCGGTGGTGAGCAAGCAAACAAACCAGCTGGGCTACTGCATGACTTTGATGCAACATGGATACTCGCCAAAGATGTATCACACTGAGGCTCTGATTTGACTAAACTCAAAGACAAAACAGGTTTAATAGAAATAAGACAAAACAAAACAGGGCGGTTGGGTTTCGAACCCCAGACCCCTCGAATCACAGCACACGGCAATGACCAGCTCGGCTAACAATGTTTTTGTGACAGAACACAGTGGCATAGCTAAACAATATATCAGCCAGAAGAGATCTACACAAAAAAACTAAGGTTCAGAACGAGGGACTTGCTCACATCGGGGAAACAGCGAGCCCGGCGTCCATGGCGAGAAGACGGTCGAGGACGGTGGAGAAGGGCTGGAAAAATGGGATCCGATCAAGGACAGATGGGGATGGATAGATCCGGCCCTCGGGGCACCAGATCCGTCCAGTGACGGGGCTCCATGGCGGTGACGGTCTCCCGTCCATGGCCCTGGTTGTTCCCTGAAGAAAAATAGACAAGGGAGAGAGCTGAGAGACGGGAGAGAGAGAGAGAGATTAGAGAGACCAGGGGGAAACAGAGAGAGGAGAAGAGCAGGACGGGTCATGGCACTGGACCTGCGGCTCCGGTGACCTTGGCGCTTGCGCGGGCGACGCGGCTTCCATGGGCGGCTGCTGCTGCTGCTACTTCCTGTCGACAGAGAGAGCAGATGGAGAGATGCTGAGGTGAGAGAGGAACAGAGAGGGATGGAATGGCTGAGCGAGGCAGCGACATGGCTCACCTTGCTTGTGACGGCGCTGTAGCTTGCAGCCTGTCGATGGAGGCGACCTCCGCTTGGATGGCTCAAGGAGGCGAGCGAGCACGGGCGCGACAGGCGGGAGATGCGGGTCCGACAGCAAGGAGACAAGGGGATGGAGGCCTGGCCTGGCTCCAGTGGACGACGTCGCCGACGGTGGCTTCTGGCTTGGCGGCGCAGTGCTCTGGGACGATGGAGACCGCGGGGCTCAGCGGATGTGGGAGCTTCGCTCCTGGGGTCGCGTGGACAAAGCGATTTGCGGGCGGCTGGACGCGTCCATGCACGGCAGGGGCTGACTGCGGGCTGCCGTTGGCTACAGGGATTTGGGTAGGAGGTGGTTGGCTCGGTGGCAAAAATGAGGGGGATGACTGGGTGGACGAATGGAGAGCAGTGGCTGGTGGCTGGTTCGAGCAGATCCCGAGGAAGGGGGAGATTAGGTGTGGGTGGCGGCGGCTAGGAGGAGGGACAAACCTCCTAGATTTTAGGGTTTGCTTAATTAGGCTAGGGGTTGGTCTATATATAGCAAGTGGTCTAGGTTTAGGATTGTTTGGACCCTCCGATTTAGATCGGACGGTTGATATAAATAGCTTAGGGAGTCCTATTGAAAAACCGATGATGGTTTGGGGTATTTCGGGGTCGATACGGACCCAACGGTCACGACCGTATGTTTCGGGTTCGGGGAAGTTTACGAACTAGGTTGCGAGGGTAACGGTGCATTGTGTAGAGAGGCTAGGCGGAGATGAGGGGAAACCGGGCAGCCCGGCTTCAGGTTTTGAAAAACGAAAAAATCCCAACGATTGATCGGCTATAGTGCCGCTATAGGTTTAACGGTTGAGGTATCAAACGACCTCCGAATGTGACGAAATTTGGCAGGTGATCTACCTACAATATAATAAGACCGCACGCCAGCTTTCGACCCATTCTAAGAAAGTTTTCTACGCACTTTTGAAAACAATAAATTATCGATGCCGCGGGCGCGTGCATGTGTGCTAGGTCTCGAAACGGTCAACGAGGAGAACCGGCAACTACTAGCGGATGCAAGTTTTGAAAATGACGACAATGGAGTGCCGATGCAATGCGGATGATGCGAATGATGCGATGATGAATGAGACAACCACACGAATCACACGATGACAACGGAATAAAACGAGAATCTTCAGGACCAGAAGCCAGACACGATGACAATGCGAATAAGCGTCGGTCTCGGGCTTTTACACCTGGGTGTTAGACCTGCCCCTCTATTGTTGAGCCCTGGGGTCGTTTCTTGGAGAAAGAGCCTCCTCTAAGTCGGTTTGGCCCGCAAGGCAAGAGTCCTCCTCGGACTCCAGGACCAGACACCAGGGTTCTCTGCGTCTGGCCCCAGACGCCAGGGTCCCTGGCGTTTGGCCCCTGGCCTTCGCAAAACTCCTTTTGCACCTTCCTAAAGCCTCGTGGGCTTTACCCCTTGGCCCAAATAAATTGTTCTCGTACCCGAACATTTCAGGAAACATCCGAAACCCCTTCCGGTGAATTCCGGAACCCTTCCGGAGACCAAACACTATTATCCCATATATCAATCTTTACCTCCGGACTATTCCGGAGCTCCTCGTCATGTCCGGATCTCATCCGGGACTCCGAACAACCTTCGGTCACCAACATAACAACTCAACTATACTTATGTCGTCACCAAACGTTAAGTGTGTAGACCCTGCGGGTTTGAGAACTACGTAGACATGACCGAGACACCTCTACGGTCAATAACCAATAGCGGGACCTGGATGCCCATATTGGCTCCTACATATTCTACGAAGATCTTTATCGGTTGAACCTCTATGTCAAGGATTCAGTTAATCCCGTATGTGTTGGGGAACGTTGCATGGGAAACAAAAAATTTCCTACACACACACAAGATCTATCCATGGTGATGAGCATCTACGAGAGGGAGAGTAAATCTACATACCCTTGTAGATCGCTAAGCGGAAGCGTTTAAGAAACGCGGTTGATGTAGTCGAACGTCTCCGCGATCCAAATCGCAAGTCGTCCCTCGATCCGATCACGAACTAGTGCCGAACGGACGACACCTCCGCGTTCAACACACGTACGGCTTGATGACGCCTTCACCTCCTCGATCCAGCGAGCGATGATGAAGTAGTGGTTGAGTTCCAGCAGCACGACGGCGTGGTGATGGTGGTGAGGAACAATCTCTGCAGGGCTTCGCCAAGCGCTACGGAGATTATGACGGAGGAACTAGAGGGTTAGGGTTGCCGCACACGGCTTGGGGAAATCTTGATGTGTCCCGTGTGCTAGCCCTGCCCCTCTATTTATATGTTGAGCCTTGGGGTCTAAACTTGGAGTAAAAGCCTCCTCCAGGTCGGTTTTGCCCGCACAAGGCCGGTTTGGCCCGCAGGGAAAGAGTCCAACTCGGATCCCTGCAGTACCGCGCACAAGCGGTAGTACCGCTTAACACAAGCGGTAGTACCGCTTGGGCGGTAGTACCGCTTCACACAAGCGGTAGTACCGCTTGGGCGGTAGTACCGCTTCACAAAACGGTAGTACCGCTTACGCGGCAGCAAAACTACTTTTTGCACTTTCCAATACCTCGTGGGCTTTATCCCTTTGGCCCATATAAAGTGTTGCTGCACCCGAACACTTCGGTAAACATCCGGAACCCATTCCGGTGAACTCCGGAACTCTTCCGGAGATCAAAACACTATTATCACATATATCAATCTTTACCTCCGGACTCTTCCGGAGATCCTCGTCATGTCCGGGATCTTATCCGAGACTCCGAACAACTTTCGGTCACCAACATAATAACTCAATTATACTAATCGTCACCAAACGTTAAGTGTGTAGACCCTGCGGGTTCGAGAACTATGTAGACATGACCGAGACACCTCTACGGTCAATAACCAATAGCGGAACCTGGATGCCCATATTGGTTCCTACATATTCTACGAAGATCTTTATCGGTTGAACCTCTATGTCAAGGATTCAGTTAATCCCATATGATGTTCCCTTTGTTTATCGGTATGTTACTTGCCCGAGATTCGATCGTCGGTATCTCTATACCTAGTTCAATCTCGTTACCGGCCATTCTCTTTACTCGTTCCGTAATACAAGATCCCGTGGCTAACACTTTAGTCACATTGCTTGCAAGGCTTATAGTGATGTTGTATTACTGAGTGGGCCCTGAGATACCTCTCCGTCACACGGAGTAACAAATCCCAGTCTCGATCCATGCCAACTCAACAGACACCCTCGGAGATACCTGTAGAGCATCTTTATAGTCACCCAGTTACGTTGCGACGTTTGATACACACAAGGCACTCCTACGGTGTCAGTGAATTGCATGATCTCATGGTCATAGGAACAGATACTTGACATGCAGAAAACAATAGTAATAAACTGACACGATCATATGCTATGTTTATAGTTTGGGTCTTGTCCATCACATCATTCTCCTAATGATGTGATCCCGTTATCAAATGACATCTCATGTCTATGGCCAGGAAACCTTGACCATCTTTGATCAACGAACTAGTTAACTAGAGGCATACTAGGGACACAGTGTTGTCTATGTACCCACACATGTATTTGAGTTTCCAATCAATACAATTATAGCATGGATAATAAACGATTATCATGAACAAGGAAATATAATAATAACCAATTTATTATTGCCTCTAGGGCATATTTCCAACAGTATGTTGTTCCCTTTGTTCAGCGGTATGTTACTTGCCCAAGATTCGATCATCGGTATCTCCATACCTAGTTCAATCTCGTTACCGACAAGTCTCTTTACTCGTTCCGTAATACAAGATCCCATGGCTAACTCTTTAGTCACTTTGGTTGCAAGATCATTGTGATGTTGTATTACCGAGTGGGCCCTGAGATACCTCTCCATCACACGCAGTAACAAATCCCAGTCTTGATCGATGCCAACTCAACAAACGCCCTCATAGATACCTGTAGAGCATCTTTATAGTCACCCAGTTACGTTGCGACGTTTGATACACACAAGGTGCTCTTCCGGTGTCAGTGAGTTACATGATCTCATGGTCATCGAAACATATACTTGACATGCAGAAAACAATAGCAATAAACTTGACACGATCATATGCTACGTTCATAGTTTGGGTCTAGTCCGTCACATAATTCTCCTAATGATGTGATCCCGTTATCAAAGGACAACTCATGTCTATGGCCAGGAAACCTTGACCATCTTTGATCAACGAGCTAGTCCTATAGAGGCTCACTAGGGACACGGTGTTGTCTATATACCCACACATGTATTTGAGTTTCCAATCAATACAATTTTAGAATGGATAATAAACATTTATCATGAACAAGGAAATATAATAATAACCATTTTATTATTGCCTCTAGGGCATATTTCCAACAAAGAAGAGTTTCGGTACTTTTCTCCGTCCTCTCGAGGTGGAACCATGGCATGAGCACTTTTACTCTCCGGCGGAACGATTTCGTCGGGGATACTTCCCTCTGGGAGGAGAAATCAAAGTCTTCGTTATGTGAACATCGACTACATGACACTTCATTAATCTTTGGGCCTAGAGGAAGGCGTCGTGGAATTAGTTTGCAGATGATGGGTTGCGGGAGTGATAGAAGTTTAAAGCCCAAGTTATGAATGGTTCAGTGAGGGGCTGTTTGGATCCACATGTTTAATACTATGGTTAGATTTATCTTAATTATTTCTCTTGTATTTGTGAATGCTTGCATGGAGGGTATATCATAAGAAGGTGTTTGTTCAAGCAAGAACAATACCTTACCTCCGGTCCACCCACATAACACTTATCAAGGCAATGAACGGGAAGTCGATGAATGGTGGTAAAAGTAACTTGACGATATTCCATGTGTTTTCAAGAGCGTTTTAATCACTAAGAAGTATCACTGATGACCCACAAGTGCAGGGGATCGCAACAGTCTTCGACGCTAGTATTTCACCCAAATTTATTGGTTCAACACAAGGGGAGGCAAAGAATATTTACAAGCCTTAGTAGCTGAGTTGTCAATTCAATCACACTTGAGAAGCAAAATCCTTGTAGCCATTTTTTAGTAGCCCAATAATATGATAATATTGATAGAAGTGATAACATCAGTAACAGTAGTAGCGGTAACAGTAGCAACAATTTTGTAGCAAGTGTAACAGCAAGAGTAGCAGTAACTTGAGAAATATTATGAGAATGTAGGCATGGAGTACCATGGATATTTGGATGAAATTCATTATGTAACAGACATAACCTAGAATGACATAGAACTAGCTTCAATTCATCAATCATATGTAGGCATGTATTCCGTATTAGTCATACGTGCTTGCAATAAGAACTTGCATGTCATATTTTGTCCTACCCTCTGTCGGTCCAGTGAGAACCAGGGTACCACGTCATGTGTGCCTGCGGCCCAAGCACCTGGCGAAAGGCCTAGTAGGCGGCCCACTCAAGATCTCCATAGGCAAAGCACCTCATGAGGCTCGGACCTCGTGAGGCCCCCTCCCCACGAGGCGGAGCTCTCCAAGTCAAGCATCTTCAGCATCACGTAGCCTCGCAAGGCTCGCCTCACGAGGCCCTCCGCCTGGAGGGGCCGTGCGGTGCTGGTCGCGCAGTTGCGCGCTCGCCACGTGGGTTGATAGAGGCGAAGTTATTCCTATCTTTCGATGAGATGTGACTATCGTTTATGGTAGAGTCGACTTTGACGATCTGACTACGAACGTGCGAGGACGTCGCGCCATAGCAATCGCTAAACCAACTCCTAGAGGTTATTGACCACTCCGGAGCACGATCAACCCGAACACGAGGGTCAGTATCATGCACGCAAATGAAGAACAAGTACGAAATTGAGATTGCAATCTGGATATTGCGAAAATAAGAGGAAAGCTTTATTGATGAAAGTGGGGTTATGTGACGCCTTGGTCTGGTCGTAGAACACAAACGAAGAACGCGAAGTTGCAACTATGGCAAACATTTAATCTGAACAAAACCCAAGTCTAAACGGTGCCCTAAGGGCTGTATATATGGGGGAATAGAGGGGGATTTCTTGGCCCCTTGGAGGAGGGGTCCGAAACCAACCCTAACTCAGTTTCCCCACACATACAGACTCTAAAAACATCCTATAATGTGGTATTTTGAAATTACATGGGCCTAGCCCAAAAATAAGGTGGCGCAAACCCTATAGTATCCTATGGACGAAATTTATAAAGTGGCATCTTGAATATTTCGTCCAAGCCTTCATGCTCTCATTATGGTGGCTTCAAAGTGCGAAATTCACCACTGGAACCTCCATGATCTTTCCCGAGTGCGCACCTTCTTCTCCATGCTTGTTCCTGCTCCAATGGCCATCCTTCTTGTCCATGCTAGGTCCTTCATTCATAAGAAAAATAAAAGTATCTAATTTAGGCAACATCATATGTTCATGAACATTAGAAGGATTTCCAAGAAACGAAAGTACCTGGTAATTCAATTGGCATGCGCGAGCTCTAGTAATTGGTCCAGGATGTATAGCAGCAGGGGCTGTGGATGTAACAATGGTATTCTTGTCCTCATCATCCTCCCTCTCTTGAAATGTAGTCGTCCTCGATGGAAGCTCATCTTCGTCACCCAAACAAGGATTCAAATTTGCAATGTTAAAAGTGGGACTAACCCCAAACTCCACAGGCAGCTCAAGTTTATATGCATTATGATTTATTTTCTCTAACACCTTAAAAGGACCATTAGCACGTGGCATTAGCTTGGACTTGCGCAAATAAGGAAATCTATCCTTATGCAAATGTAACCAAACAAGATCTCCAGGTGCAAAGACAACATGTTTTCTACCCTTATCTCCAACAAGTTTGTATTTAGCATTTATACGCTCAATGTTTTTCTTAGTTACCTCATGAATTTCTAAGATCAATTCAACACGTTGTTTAGCATCAAAATTTACCTTCTCCGAAGATGGAAGAGGCAACAAATCAATTGGTGCACGAGGTATGAAACCATACACAATTTCAAAAGGGCACATCTTAGTAGTAGAATGCAATGAACAATTATAAGCAAATTCAATATGAGACAAGCATTCTTCCCACATTTTCAAGTTATTCTTCAAAACAGCCCTAAGCATAGTAGACAATGATCTATTGACTACTTCGGTTTGTCCATCAGTTTGGGGTGACATGCAGTACTAAAAAGTAGTGGCTAAGAAATTTAGCATCACGATCTGAAACAATTTTATTTGGCACACCATGCAAGCGAACAATTTCACGAAAGAACAAATCAGCAACATTAGCATCATCATCACTTTTATGACATGGTATGAAGTGTGCCATTTTTAAAATCTATCCACGACAACAAATATGCTATCCCTCCCCTTCTTTGTTCGAGGTAAACCTAAAACAAAGTCCATAGATATGTCTTCCCAAGGAACACTAGGTATAGGCAAAGGCATATATAAACCATGAGGATTGAGTCGTGACTTAGCTTTTTGACATGTAGTGCAGCGAGCAACAAAACTCTCAACATCCCGTCGCATCTTTGGCCAAAAGAAATGTGTAGCAATTACGTCCTCCGTCTTCTTCATGCCAAAGTGTCCCATTAATCCTCCTCCATGCGCCTCCTGTAACAACAAAAGACGAACAGAGCTAGCTTGAATGCATAGCTTGTTAGCACGAAACCTAAATTCAACATTAATGAAAAACTTGTTCCATGTTCTCCCTTCTTTGCAATTCTCCAACACATCTTTAAATTCAGCATCATGCACATATTGATATTTGATGGTCTCCAAACCAAATATTTTAAAGTCAATATGTGAAAGCATAGTATAACGACGAGACAAAGCATCACCAATAACATTTTCTTTACCCTTCTTGCGTTTAATGACATACGGGAAAGTCTCAATGAATTCAACCCATTTAGCATGTCTATGATTCAGTTTTGCTTGACTTCTAATACGTTTCAAAGATTCATGATCAGAATGTATAACAAATGTTTTGGGCCATAAATAATGTTGCCATGTTTCCAAATTCCGAACAAGAGCATATAATTCCTTATCATAAGTAGAATAATTCAAACTAGGCCGACTCAAATTTTCATAAAAGTATGCAACAGATTTACCATCTTGTAATAACACACATCCTAATCCAATTCCACTAACATCATATTCAAGCTCAAAAGTCTTGTTAAAATCAGGAAGTTGGAGTAAGGGAGCATGTGTTAATTTATCTTTGAATACCGTGAAGGCTTATTCTTGTGCGGTGCTCCAAACAAAAGGAACATCCTTCTTTGCAAGCTCATTGAGAGGTGCAACAATGGTGCTGAAATCCCTCACAAAACGCCTATAGAAACCAGTGAGGCCAAGAAAACTCCTCACTTATGTGACCGTTTTGGGCTGCGGCCAACTCTCAGTTAAATCTTGGCTTTATCAATAGCAATTTCCTATGGAGTAACAATATAGCCAGGAAAAGATACTCGGTCGGTGCAAAATGTGCACTTCCCAAGGTTACCAAACAAACGTGCATCACATAGAGAAATAAAAACAACACGTAAATGTTCCAAGTGTTCCTCCAAAGATCTACTATAAATCTGTATATCATCAAAATAGACTACCACAAATCGTTCAATGAAAGCATGCAAAACCTCGTTCATTAATCTCATGAAAGTCCTAGGTGCATTAGTTAACCCAAAAGCATGACTAACCACTCATATAATCCAAAGTTAGTTTTAAATGCTGTTTTCCATTCATCTCCCAATTTCATACGAATTTGATGGTATCCACTACGCAAATCAACTTTGGAGAAAATTGTAGAGCCACTTAATTCATCAAGAATATCATTTGGCCTAGGAATAGGATGACGATAACGAATAGTAATATTATTATTGCCTCTACAATAAACACACATATGCGATGTACCATCCTTTTTCGGCACTAGAATAATAGGAACAACACAAGGACTAAGGGATTCGCATATTAACCTTTGTCGAGCAGCTCCTGTACTTGACTTATAATCTCCTTCGTCTCCTCTGGATTGGTATGGTATGGCACGCAGTTGGGTAGCGATGCATCGGGAATTAAGTCAATCTGATGCTCAATCCCTCTAATAGGTGGTAATCCCGGTGGCACATCTTGTGGAAAGACGTCAGCAAACTCCTGCAAGATGTTAGTGACAGCAAGAGGCAAAGAGGGAGGTGCGTCCCCAAATGAAAATAATACCTCTTTGCACACAAAAGCATAGAAAACAAATGTAGTAACATCCAAATCAGTAATATCAGATTTAGTGGCGAGTACACATCCACTCTTCAATTTTATTTCAGATGCAGCACTAGATGATTGTTTATTAGGCTTATTATGTTGCTCAAATTGCTTTGCCACAATATGATTTTCACTCTTATTTTGCTCCTGTTTTGCTTTACTAGATCTAGCAATGTTATATTTCATAATATGTTCAGGAGACATAGGAAGCAAAGTTATATTTGTATCCTTATGAACAAGAGTATACTGATTTGCCCTACCATGGTGTACATAATTTTTATCAAATTGCCATGGTCTACCAAGTAAAACGGAGCATGCTTACATGGTTACCACATCACAATCAACATAATCAGAATATGTAGCAATGCTAAAGTGCACACGAACAATATGTGTTACCTTAACCTTGCCACTGTTGTTGAACCATCGGATGTAATATGGACGAGGATGTGGTCTGGTGGTTAGAGACAGCTTCTCCACCATCTCCATGCTAGCCAAGTTGTTGCAACTGCCTCCATCGATGATGACACGAACAAAATGTTCATTCACAACTCCCTTTGTATGTAACAAGTTGTGCCTCTGATTTTGCTCAGCCTGTGTAACCTGCACACTCAAAACACGTTGAGCGACTAAACTTTCATACCTGTCAGCGTAGTCAACACCCATGTATTGAGTCTCTTGTTTAGTATCCTCAGCACCCTAATCTTCACTTGCAATAAGAGCCAAAATCTCCGCATCATAATCATTAGCGGACGCATAGCCACCATCCTCAATAACAATCATCACACGCTTGGAAGGGCATTCTTTCGCATAGTGACCTCCACCCTTGCAACTACGACAATAACCTCATGTGTTTGCCCTGTAGATCCCATGGATGAAGAAGAGCTTTGTGCAGGCCCCGAAGGTGTGCCCTTGCTGGAGGCTGGTGCTAGTGCCTATTTTCTTGTATCTCTGTTAGAGTTGGCGGCTGAAGTAACTCGTGTTGTAGGAGGACGTGTGGAAGTAGATGATGTATGTGGTGTACATGATGAAGCTCGACCTGCAGAAAAATTAGTTCTCACCATTGCCTGTTTATCCTGCACTTCACAATCAACTTTGCAAGCAAGATGGAATAAACGAGTGATAGTGTTTTGCTCCTTATACTCTAGAATAGTCTGAATCTCTCTATTTAATCCACCCATAAAACGTGCAAGCATAGCTTCATTCTCCTCAACAATACCACATCTAATCATGCCAGTTTGTAATTCTTGATAATATTCCTCTACATAATTTTTCCTTGTCTTAAACGCTGCAAATTTTGAAGCAATTCACGTTGATAATATGGTGGAACCCAATGATTATGCATATCAGTTTTCAAAGCAGCCCAAGTAGTAGGAATATTATCATGATGTATTCTACAATGTTCAGACCACCAAACACAAGCAAAACTAGTGAATGCACAAACAACAACAGCAACACGTCTATCCTCAGGAAATTGTAAGCATGTAAAACATTGTTCTGTTTCTTACTACCAAGTAAGATATATATCTGGAACGTATCTACCCTCAAATGTCGGAATATTCAATTTAAGTTTAGGGAGATGGTCATGATCCCGTACCTGAGGGGGTGGTGCAGCCCTACCATAGCGATTGTATGCATGTGGCCACCTGGTGCTTGTGCTGGTGGTTGCCCTAGTGCTGATTGGGAGCAACCTCTCCCTCATCATCATAATCACCATCATAGTCCTCATTCCGCTCAACCACAGTAGCAGCAGCAACCACAGAAACCACAGCAGTAGCAGCAGTAGCAACGGTACTAGAATTTTTGCCATGACTGATAGGCACACATTGCGTGCGTCCCGCGAAATTTGGATGATGTTGTTCTTGTTGCAAAGGTATGATAGGTGCAGCTGGTGGTGGTAGACGTGCAAGTACCTCATTGAACTTAGCGTCCATCTTGGTGTCGAACGTCTTCTCTAAACGATCTAACTTCTCCATGGCCTCTCCCAAGTTGGTCACCAAGTCATCCACCTTTTCACCCATCATTTGCTGAAATTTATCATGGAGCTCCTTGTTGGTCATGCTCTCCCAGTCAATCTCGTTTGCTTGTGATCCTGTCATGGTTAGCAGCAATAGGAACACACAAGAATATGAACTTACTGACTATTGGGAAGTGGTGGTCGTGGTGGTGGTGGTGTGTCACAAATCCGTCAAGCAAATCTCAAATTCTTACCAGTTCTTACCCAGCAGCAGGCGGTGATCGGTAACCGTTGTAGTCAAAAACCCTCAAAGCTTGGATAGAGCGATTGCCAGGTGTTGTCAAATGCACGAAGTAGATGTATGTGGAGCTGGGAAGGCTTATAATATGGTAGCAAAAAGGGTCAGAAATGAGGTACTGTGTTGGTCCTAGGCTAGACTGTGCTAGAGACGCGGGCCTACAACACTAACAAAATCACGGTGTTGCACGTAAACAAGGGAGGAGCACACTCTGAGTCTCTTTTTTTGCTCCGCAACATTTTTTTTTCCGAAAAAGTCTACAAATGGTCTAAAAACTGCCTAGCCAGAATTTTCCACACTTAGTTTTTTTGGAAGTGGAACTAATTTTCTTCTGCGGTTATCATAGAAGTTGGGGGTTCTGACTTTCCCATGACACGTACTAGGGCGTGATCTAGAAATCGAAAACAGAGAAGCAAATATTGGACTCAGACTAGGACTGGTGGCGGAGAAGAATCTGGTGGAACTCAGACTAGTGGCGGAGATATGTAGGGGTGATGGAACACGGACTCGTGGCGGATCTATGATGGAGGTGGACACGGATTGGCATGATGGCGGATATTTGGTGGTATATATGGACTCGGATCGGTGGCAGATATGCGGTGGTGGTATATGGTAGCGGTGATGTATCTGGTGTGGTGGTGGTATATGGCAGCGATGAAAATGGTGCGTTGGTGACGGGAAAACATGTGAACATAACTCGAAACTCTAAAAGACTAGACGCTAAGACCAGCAACTCCACACGATGATGCAACCGCAAATTCAACAAAGCAAAACACCGAACAGAAAATTGCAAAAGGCTCAGATTGGTTCGGATAGGATGAAGTAACCCTAATTTTTTGTGGTTTTTTTGTGGACTATAGGTATGAAGAACAGATGCGATCTAAACTACAAAAAACTGGTAAAATCTCACCGAGCAACCTGGAACTCTTATACCACATGATAGAGGCGAAGTTGTCCCTGCCTTTTGATGAGATGTGACTATCGTTTATGGTAGAGTTGACTTTGATGATCCGACTACGAACGTATGAGGACGTCGTGCCTTAGCAATCGCTAAACCAACTCTGAGAGGTTATTGACCATGCCAGGGCACGAGCAACCTAACCACGAGGGTCTGTTTCCTACACGTAAACGAAGAACAAGCAAGAAACTGATATTGCAATCTGGATATTGCGAATATAAGAGGAAAGCTTTATTGATGAAAGTGGGGTTATGTGACGCTTTGGTCTGGTCCTGGAACACAAACTAAGAACGCGAAGTTGCAGCCATGGCAAACTTTTAATCTAAACAAAACCCAAGTCTAAACGGCGACCTAAGGGTTGTATATATGGGGGAACTGAGGGGGATTTCGTAGAACCTTGGAGGAGGGGTCCGAAACCAACCATAACTCAGTTTCCCCACACATACGGACTCTAAAACATCCTATAATGTGGTATTTCGAAATTGGGCCTGGCCCAAAACTAAGGTGGCGCAACACCTACAATTGCCTATGGACGAAATTTATAAAGTGGCATCTTCAATATTTCGTCCAAGCCTTCATGCTCTCATTATGGTGGCTTCAAAGTGCGAAAATCACCACTGGAAGCTCCATTGTTCTTTCCCACGCGTGCACCTTCTTCTTGATGCTTGTTCATGCTCCAATGGACATCCTTCTTGTCCATGCTAGGTCCTTCATTCATAAGTAAAACAAAAGTATCTAATTTAGGCAACATCATATGTTCATGAACATTAGAAGGATTTCCAAGAAACGGAAGTACATGGTAATTCAATTGGCGTGCGCGAGCTCTAGTAATTGGTCCAGGATGTATAGAAGCAGGGGTTGTGGATGTAACAATGGTGATACGGGGCACACCCGTGTGTGTCGATCTTTCACGAATTGGAGGGGGATTCCACGAAGAACACGAGGGGAAATCACAAACTCAAGGACAATCTTAGATTACACATCCACTAGAAACACACGAACACACGAGACACGAGATCCACAATCAACATAAAGGATACACGTAACCGGTAGTCTCCTCACTCCAAAGGACGAGGTCTTGAATCCCTTAGGATCTTCCCTTAGAGGGGCCTTGGCATCACTTGGATCTTCTCTCAATGGAGGTCAATCTCCGTGGGAGAAGTAAGTAATGGAGCTATGCTCAACAATGGTCTTTGCTAAACATCAGCTAACCCTAATCCGGAGGCGTAGGAGTAGTATATATAGTGCTAGGGACGAAGGGGTAAGTGGGAGAGATACATGGGCCTCGGGCCCGAGTGTAGTCGCTCTGGAAAGGCCGGAAGTTCCGGGCTGGTTCCGGGCAGGGTCCGGGCTAAACAGAGAGTTGGCGCAGGCTTTGGAGGCTGGTTTCACGGGGGGGGGGGGGGAGTTCCGGGCCGGCCGGAAGTTCCGGGGGGCAGAGGTTCCGGGCGAGGGTCCGGGCTGGTTCCAGGCTATCCAGAGAGTTTGCACCTCTGGACTTGGCCCTGGGTCGCCGGTGGGCCGGAAGTTCCAGGCTGTCGAGAGAGTTGCCCTTGGTGCTTGACTCCTTTTCCTCTGGGCCTTGGTCTTGGGGATGCTTCCTTGGTCCTTCGTGGTCGTCTTCTTCGTACCTAAGGATGCACAGGGTTTCATTGTGAGGTAGCATCCAAGTTCCTTTGCCATCCAAGTCATACTCGAAGAGGAGTGAGTTCACATTAGCTCCAATGTCGCGTGCGCGTGCTCTTGTCATAGGGCCACTTGGGGGTTGGTTTGATGGTGTAGTCTTCATGGGGATGATGGTGGGATGCTCCGCATCATCCCCCCCCCCTTGGGGAAGATCCGTCCTCGGATCAAGATCTTCATCACCACGAAAAGGGGATAGATCCGTGACGTTGAAGGTGTCACTCACGTTGTACTTGTCGCATGGGATGTCGATCTTGTAGGCGTGCCAACACCTTGAAGGGTCCGTCGGTTCGAGGGAGTAGCTTGGACTTGCGTTCGTTGGGGAAGTGGTCCTTCCGAAGGTGTAGCCACACAAGATCACCGGGCTTGAACACCATGGGGTGCTTGTTGAGGTTGCGCTTGTTGGTGACGCGTTCCACATGACGTGCAATCGTGCGCCTTGTATCTTCATGCATTTTCTTGAGGTATCTTGCCCTTGCACTTGCGTACATGTTGACGCGCTCTTGGAGTGGTAGAGGGAGGATTTCCAATGGGGACAAAGGGTTGAAACCGTAGACCACTTCGAACGGGGACTTGCCGGTGGTGAAGTGACTTGCACGATTGTAGGCATACTCGGCGATGGGGAGGCATTCTTCCCATTCCTTGATGTTCTTCTTGATAAACACGTGAAGTAGAGTCGATAGCGTCCGGTTCGTCACCTCCGTTTGTCCATCGGTTTGAGGGTGATATGCCGAAGAGAATAGAAGCTTGATTCTGAGCTTGGCGCATAGGGTCTTCCAAAAGTAGCTGAGGAACTTGACGTCGCGGTCCGAGACAATGGTCTTGGGGACGCCATGTAGTCGCAAGATGTCCCTACAAAATAAATTTGCAATATGTGAAGCATCGTCTATCTTGTGACATGGAATGAAATGAGCCATCTTGGAAAAGCGATCCACAACGACAAAAACGGAATCATGGCCATTTTTAGTTCGTGGCAAGCCAAGCACAAAGTCCATACTAATGTCTTCCCATGGTTGGAAGGGTATAGGAAGACGCATGTAAAGACCATGGGATTGAGCTTTTGACTTAGCTTTGCGGCATGTAGAGCATCGGTTGGTGAAGCGCGCAACATCACGAAACATCTTGGGCCAAAAGTACTTGTTGGATAGTGTGGCATACGTCTTGTCGCGTCCAAAGTGACCCATAAGTCCTCCACCATGAGCCTCTTGCAAAAGCAATAAACAAAGAGAAGACTTGGGTATACAAAGTTTGTTAGCACGCATAAGATAGCCATCTTTCATATGGCAGTTCTCGCAACAAGTTTTCGCTTGACATTTAGTATATGGAGTAGCAAAAGAAACATCATGCTCATACAAGTCTTTGATACGATCAAAACCCATGACATTCAATTCAAGTTGAGTAACTAGCATGCATTTGCGGGAAAGGGCATCCGCCACAATGTTTTCCTTACCCTTAATGTATTTGATGACATAAGGGAAAGACACAATAAATTCACTCCATTTAGCATGCCACTTGTTCAACTTGGTTTGACCCTTTAAGTACTTGAGCATTTCATGGTCGGTATGGATAACAAACTCATGAGGTCGCAAATAGTGTTCCCACACATGTAAAACTCTCACCAAAGCATACAATTCTTTGTCATATATGGGGTAGTTATGTTGAGCGCCGGATAGTTCCTCGCTAAAGTACGCGATAGGACGCTTCTCTTGCATAAGCACACCACCTATTCCATTACCACTAGCATCACAATGCACTTCAAATGCTTTATCAAAGTTGGGCAAAGCAAGCAAAGGTGCATGAGTGAGCAAATTTTTAAGTTCATGGAATGCGGTGTCTTGGGAAGGACCCCAAATAAATGGTGCATTCTTCTTGCTCAAAGCATGGAGATGAGATGCAATAGTTCTAAAGTCCTTGACAAAACGGCAATAGAAACCGTCTAGTCCTAGGAAACTACGCACTTGTTGCAAATTCGTAGGTGTGGGCCAAGTTTTAATTGCATCAATCTTAGTTTCATCGACATGAACGCCCTTAGAAGATACTACAAAGCCTAGGAAAACTACCTTCTCAACATCAAAGGTGCATTTCTCCATGTTTGCATAGAGTTGTTCTTTTCTAAGGATTTGCAAAACATCACGAATATGGGTAGCATGCTCCTCAAGAGACTTGCTAAAGACAAGAATGTTATCAAAATAGACCACAACACAATAGCCAATAAGTGGTCGCAAAACATAATGCATGACACGCATAAAGGTACCCGGTGCTTCAGATAAGCCCATGGGCATCACTAGCCATTCATAGAGACCAAACTTTGTTTTGAAAGCCGTTTTCCACTCATCACCCTCTTGTATGCGTATTTGGTAGTAACTGATGAGGACATCCATACTAATGTTACACCCACATCCCCACCAGCTACACATATTGGACCAGTTACTAGAGCCCGCGCACGCCAACTAAATTATCAGGTACTTTCGTTTCTTGGAAGTCCTTCTAATGTTCATTAACATATGATGCTGCCTAAATTAGATACTTTTGTTTTACTTATGAATAAAGGACCTAGCATGGACAAGAAGGATGGCCATTGGAGCGGGATCAAGCATGGAGAAGAAGGTGCGCGCGCGGGAAGGAACAATGGACTTTCTAGTGGTGATTTTCGAACTTTGAAGCCACCATAAGGAGTGTTTGGAGGCTTGGATGAAATATACAACATGCCACTTCATAAATTTCGTCCATAGGCTATTATAGGTGTTGCGTCACCTTATTTTTGGGCCATGCCCATATAATTTCGAAATACCATATTTTAGGTTGTTTTTAGAGTCTGTATGTGTGGGGAAACTGAGTTAGGGCTAGTTTCGAACCCCTCCTCCAAGGGGTCACGAAATCCCCCTCTATTCCCCCATATATACAACCCTTAGGGAGCCGTTTTAGACTTGGGTTTTGTTTAGATTAAAAGTTTGCCATAGCTACAACTTCGCGTTCTTCGTTTTTGTTCCACGACGAGACATAGGCGTCACAGAACCCCAGTTTCATCAATAAAACTTTCCTCTTATATTCGCTATATCCAGATTGCAATTTCAGTTTCTTGCCTGTTCTTCGTTTGCGTGCAGGAAATAGACCCTCGTGGTCAGGTTGATCATGCTCGGGCGTGGTCAATAACCTCTCGGAGTTGGTTTAGCGATTGCTAAGGCACGACGTCCTCGCATGTTCGTAGTCGGATTGTCAAAGTCTACTCCACCGAAAATGATAGCCACCATCTCATCGAAAGACAGGGACAACTTCGCCTCTATCAAGTGGTATCAGATTTCCAGGTTGCTCGGTGAGATTTACCCGATTTTCATAGTTTAGATTGCATCTGTTCTTCATACCTACCGTCCACGAAAAATCCACAAAAAAATAGGGTTAGATCATCCTATCCGAACCAATCTGAGCCTTTTGCAATTTTCTGTTTGGTGTTTTGCATTGTGGAATTTGCGGTTGCATTGTCGTGTTGAGTTGCTGGTCTTAGGGTCTAGTCCTTTAGAGTTTCTAGTTCTGTTCACAAGTTGTCACACCGCCACCGCACCATCTTCGACTTCGCTGCCATCCACCATCATCTTCACCGCTGCCATATATCACCATCCACCATAATCGTAATCCCTGGCATATATCACCACCCACCATCATCATCTCCGCTGCCATATATCACCACCCCATATCCGCCTCTAATCTGAATTCCTTAGGTATTCGGATTGATTTCGAGATCCCTTTGATTTAATTTTCACGTTTCCTTGACTGAGTAGGTTTCGAAAAAAAGAGCGTAAAAAAAAAAAGAGGCGCCAAAAAAAACAGAGTGTGCTCTTCCCTTGATTACGTGTAGCGTCGTGATTTTGTTGGTGTTCTAGGCTCGCGTCTCTAGTACGGTCTAGCCTAGGACCAGCACGGTACCGTCGTTGAGCGTCTTTTCAACTTTGCATCTCTAAACTTATTATTGCTGACCCTTTTTGCTACCATATTATAAGCCTTCCCAGCTCCACATACATCTACGTCGTGTGTTAGACACCACCTGGCAATCGCTCTATCCAAGCTTTGAGAGTTTTGACTACAACGATTGCCGATCACCGCCTGCTGCTGGGTAAGAACTGGTAAGAAATGGAGGTTTGCTTGACGGACTTGTGACACACCACCACCACCAGTTCCTAGTAGTCTGTAGGTTCATATTCTTGTGTGTTCCTATTACTGCTAACCATGCCAGGATCACAAGCCGACGAGGTCGAATGGGAGGTTATGACCAACAAGGAGCTCCATGACAAATTCCAGCAAATGATGGCTGACCAGGTACAAGACTTCGTGACCAGCCTTGGAGAGGCCATGGAGAAGCTTGATGGGGGTGGAGAAGACGTTCGAGACGAAGTTGGACGCTAAGTTCAATGAGGTGCTTGCACGTCTACCACCAGCTGCACCGGTCATACCTCAGAAACAACAACATCGGCCGAATTTCGCGGGGCGCGCTCGACGGGTACCCCTCGAGGAAGGCCAACATTCTGGTGCCATTCATACTGTTGTGGCTTCTGTGGCTGTTGCTGCTACTACTGTTGATCAGAACGCTGACTACGATGGTGATTACGATGATGAGGAAGAGGTTGCTCCAGATCAGCCCCAAGGGCAACCACCACCACATGCACCAGGTCGTCCACATGCCTACAATCGCAATGGTAGGGCTGCAGCACCCCCTCAGGTACAAAATCATGACCATCTCCCAAAACTTAAATTGAATATTCCTACGTTTGATGGTAGATATGTTCCTGATAAATATATTACTTGGGAATTAGAAACAGAACAATGTTTTACATGCTTATAATTTCTAGAGGATAGACGTGTTACTGCTGCTGTTTGTTCATTCACTAGTTTTGCTTGTGTTTGGTGGTCTGAACATTGTAGAATACATCATGCTAATATCCCAACTACTTGGGCTGCGTTGAAAACTTCTATCGTAATCGTTGGGTTCCACCATATTATCAACGTGAATTGCTTCAAAATTTGCAGCGTTTAAGACAAGGAAAAAATTCTGTAGAGAAATATTATCAGCAATTACAAACTGGCATGATTAGATGTGGTATTGTTGAGGAGAATGTAGCTATGCTTGCACGTTTTATGGGTGGATAGAATAGAGAGATTCAGACTATTCTAGAGTATCAGGAGTATAACACTATCACTCGTTTATTCCATCTTGCTTGCAAAGCTGAACGTGAAGTGCAGGATCGACATGCAATGGCGAGAACTAATTTTTCTGCAGGTCGAGCTTCATCATGGACACCACGTACATCATCTACTTCCACACGTCCTACTACAGCACCACTTACTTCAGCCACCAACTCCAACAAAGATACAAGGAAACAGGCACCGCCACCAGCCTCCGGCAAGGGCACACCTTCGGGGCCTGCACAGATCTGTTCTTCATCCATGGCATCTACAGGGTAAACACATGAGGTTATTTGTCGTCGTTGCAAGGGTGGAGGTCACTATGCGAGAGAATGTCCTTCCAAGCGTGTGATGATTGTTACTGAGGATGGTGGATATGCGTCCGCTAGTGATTATGATGAGGAGACTTTGGCTCTTATTGCAAGTGAAGAACATGGTGCCGAGGATACTCAAGAAGAGACACACTACATGGCTGCTAACTATGCTGACAAGTATGAAAGTTTAGTTGCTCAACGTGTTCTGAGTGTGCAGGTTACACAGGCTGAGCAAAATCAGAGGCACAACTTGTTCCATACAAAGGGACTTGTGAAGGAGCGTTCTGTTTGCGTTATCATCGATGGAGGGAGTTGCAACAACTTGGCTAGCATGGAGATGGTGGTGAAGCTGTCTATAACCACCAGACGACATCCTCATCCTTATTACATCCAATGGTTCAACAATAGTGGCAAGGTTAAGGTAACACGTACTGTTCATGTGCACTTTAGCATTGCTACATATTCTGATTATGTTGATTGCGATGTGGTACCCATGCAAGCATGCTCCGTTTTACTTGGTAAACCATGGAAATTTGATAAAAAATCTATACACCATGGTAGGACAAATCAGTATTCTCTTGTTCATAATGATAAAAATATAACTTTGCTTCCTATGTCTCCTGAACATATTATGAAAGATGACATTGCTAGAGCTAGTAAAGCAAAACAGAAGCAAAGTGAGAATGAAAATCAGATTGTAGCAAAGGAATTTGAGCAACATAATAAGCCTAATAAACAATCATCTAGTGTTGCATGTGAAATAAAACTGAAGAGTGGTTGTTTACTTGCCTCTAAATCTGATATTACTGATTTGGATGTTACTACATCTGTTTGCTATGATTTTGTATGCAAAGAGGTATTATTTTCATTCGAGTACATGCCTCCCTCTTTGCCTCCTGCTGTCACTAACATTTTACATGAGTTCGCTGACGTCTTTCCACAAGACGTGCCACTGGGATTACCACCTATTCGAGGGATTGAGCATCAGATTGACTTAATTCCCGGTGCATCGCTACCCAACCATGCGCCATACCGTACCAATCCAGAGGAGAAGGAGATTATGCGTCAAGTACAGGAGTTGCTCGACAAAGGTTACATACGCGAATCCCTAAGTCCTTGTGATGTTCCTATTATTCTAGTGCCTAAAAAGGATGGTACATCATGCATGTGTGTTGATTGTAGAGGCATTAATAATATTACTATTCGTTATCGTCATCCTATTCCTAGGCTAGATGATATGCTTGATGAATTAAGTGGCTCTACAATTTTCCCCAAAGTTGATTTGCGTAGTGGATACCATCAAATTCGTATGAAATTAGGAGATGAATGGAAAACAACATTTAAAACTAAGTTTGGTTTATATGAGTGGTTAGTCTTGCCTTTTGGGTTAACTAATGCACCTAGTACTTTCATGAGATTAATGAAAGAGGTTTTACGTGCTTTCATTGGACGATTTGTGGTAGTCTATTTTGATGATATACTAATTTATAGTAGATCTTTGGAGGAACATTTGGAACATTTACGTGCTGTTTTTATTGCTCTACGTGATGCACGTTTGTTTGGTAACCTTGGGAAGTGCACTTTTTGCACCGACCGAGTAGCTTTTCTTGGCTATGTTGTTACTCCACAGAGAATTGAAGTTGGTAAAGTCAAGATTGAAGCTATTGAGAGTTGTCCGTAGCCCAAAACGGTCACACAAGTGAGGAGTTTTCTTGGCCTCACTGGTTTCTATACACGTTTTGTGAGAGATTTCAGCACTATTGCTGCACCTCTCAATGAGCTTACAAAGAAGGATGTGCCTTTTGTTTGGGGTACCGCATAGGAAGAAGCCTTCTCGGTATTGAAAGATAAGTTAACACATCCTCCATTACTCCAACTTCCTGATTTTAATAAGACTTTTGAGCTTGAATGTGATGCTAGTGGAATTGGATTAGGAGGTGTGTTATTACAAGATGGTAAACCTGTTGCATACTTTTCTGAAAAATTGAGTGGGCCTAGTCTGAATTATTCCACTTATGATAAGGAACTATATGCTCTTGTTTGGACTTTGGAAACATGGCAACATTATTTATGGCCCAAAGAATTTGTTATACATTTTGATCAAGAATCTTTGAAACATATTAAAAGTCAAGCAAAGCTGAACCGTAGACATGCTAAATGGGTTGAATTCATTGAGACTTTCCCTTATGTCATTAAAAACAAGAAGGGTAAAGAAAATGTTATTGCTGATGCATTATCTCGTCGTTATACTATGCGTTCACAACTTGACTTAATATTTGGTTTGGAGACCATCAAAGATCAATATATGCATGATGCTGAATTTAAAGATGTGTTGGAGAATTGTAAAGAAGGGAGAACATGGAACAAGTTCGTCATTAATGATGGACTTGTGTTCCGTGCTAACAAGCTATGCATTCCAGCTAGCTCCGTTCGTCTTTTGTTGTTACAGGAGGCGCATGGAGAAGGATTAATGGGACACTTTGGCGTGAAGAAGACGGAGGACGTACTTGCCACACATTTCTTTTGGCCAAAGATGATACGGGATGTTGAGCGTTTTGTTGCTCGCTGCACTACATGTCAAAAAGCTAAGTCACGACTCAATCCTCATGGTTTATATATGCCTTTGCCTGTACATAGTGTTCCTTGGGAGGATATATCTATGGACTTTGTTTTAGGTTTACCTCGAACAAAGAAGGGGAGGGATAGCATATTTGTTGTCGTGGATAGATTTTTGAAAATGGCACACTTCATACCATGTCATAAAAGTGATGCTGCTGCTAATGTTGGTGATTTGTTCTTTCGTGAAATTATTCGCTTGCATGGTGTGTGTCGGTGTCAAAACCGGCGGATCTCGGGTAGGGGGCCCCGAGCTGTGAGACTAGAATCGAGGGTAACAGGAGAAGTGGGAGACGATGTTTACCCAGGTTCGGGCCCTCCTATGGAGGTAATACCCTACGTCCTGCTTGATTATATTGATGGTATAAGGGTTACAGAGTTGATCTACCTCGAGATCGTATGACTAAAACCCTAGATGAGTTATGTTGCCCTACAACGTAAAACCCTCCGGCTTATATAGACACCGAGGGTGCCTAGGGTTTTTACATAGTCGGTTGCATATCAAAGGGAAAAAACATGCCTATCTACTGTCGACATCTTGGAGGACACACCATGGTTCCTTGAAACTTCCGCCTTGGCGACAGGGCCCCTGATCATCCAATGCTCATCCAGTGGCCCACATAGTCCGGCCCATGAGGAACAGGTCGGCTATCCGAGGACCCCTTAAACCAGGACTCCCTCAGTAGCCCTCGGACTAGCCTCCAACGCCGAGGTATATCCGGATAATCTTGTACACCGAAGTCTTCGGCTTGCGAGGCGAGTCCCTCCATCCCTTCTTGTCCGGCAACCATCCTGTTATCGGCGAAATCCCAAACGTCACGGGATTGCTGGGTCCATAGTAATAACGTTTCTCGATCCTTGCACGTCGTGGGGAGACGAGCGGTTCAGTAGCTTTTTACAAAACTACCCCTCCCACAAAAGAGGCACCACCCATTTAAACAAACTGAATCATGGCCCAAGCCATATCTTCTTCTGCCCCATCGGAAAAAGCCTCCAGCGAAAGGTCTCCACCAAAAATGGCGAGGGCCCCCAGTTCCTCCTCGCATCCTTACGGATCCCATCCCGAGGACTGGACAAGCTGCTCCGTGTCCCTCCTTCGACTACGGGACCTCGAGACCCAAGGATACCTTCCCTCCTCGGATCTGGCAGCTGTTCGCGCCGGTTTGTCTTCATTCAACGGCGAGGCCCTCGCGGAGAATTTCCCCCATCCACAAAAGGGGGAGCGTGTATGCTTTGTGCCCTTCCTCCTGCGGGGTCTCGGGTTTCCCATTCATCCGTTCCTGAGAGGGTTACTGGTGTTTTATGGAATCCAGCTCCACCACCTCACCCCAGGGTCTATTCTGCACATCTCGGGCTTCGTCGCCCTTTGCGAGATGTTCCTGGGCTGCGAGGCACACTTCGAATTGTGGAGGAAGTACTTCTGCCTCGTTCCTTGCACTCGGGACAAGACAATTTTTGAGGTCGGTGGAGCCGAAGTATGCCGCATAGCGGGGACTGGATATCCCGTGGGGACGCCGAAGGAGTCCGAAGTATGGACTTCGGAATGGTTTTATATCGAGGACGTCCCTCTATTCGATCCAGCTCGGAGGGGTTTGCCCGAATACACCGACGCCCCTTTGAAGAAAAGGTACAACTGGCACCCGAAGAGCCTGTCCCAAGAGGACAGCGTTGAGGTGCAGCGCTTAGCAGCCCGGGTGAGGGTACTAGCCCATCATAAGCTGACCATGATAGACGTCATGGCCGCCGCCATCACCCGGTGCGTCCAACCCCTCCAACAGAGGATACACCCCTTGTGGTGTTACAACGGGACAAGCGACACTACTCGCTTCCGAAGACTGGGCCCTGCCGATCAAACAGCATTAGCCGCCGCACTTGCCGACCTATACAAAGGGGAGCAAGAAGATTTTATTTAGCGATCGACAAAGGAGGGATACTCAAGCCACAGTCCCATCGAATGGGTGAGCCTTTCAACCCTGTGACCACAATTCGGGTTCTCAATTTGTCCCTTTTTAACCGAAGCCTTTAACTTTATGTGAACAGGAATGGAGGAGCTTTATCGAGACAGTTAACTGTCCGGCCCCTCAGCCCGAGGACTATTCCCGTGATGATGATCCGGGCTTCCATGATGACCCGGATTTGTCAATCGAGCTCGAAGACGGGGTTTTCTACCAGGACGGCCTTGACGGTTCCAAGGTGGCCATCATAGCCGATTACCCTGGATCCTTCCCTTCCCCTGCGACAAGCAAGAAGAAGACAAACTCGTCCCGCAAAAGGCAAGTACCCTCCACTGACCCCAACACGCCGGCTCCTACTCCCAAGCGCCGTAGATCCGCGCGACATACATCGGCAACGGCGGCAGTGCCCGGGTCGGAAAACAACAGGGATCCGATAAATGAGCCGGTCGCGGGGGCGAGTTCGCCTACGAGTTCATCCCAAAGGTATTTCGCTCGACCGTTTGATTTAGTACTATGATTGATAAAGCCTCACAAGAGACCTCTTTGTCAAAATATTCAGGCAAAGAGTTCGGCCGTCCCCTGCCGAGGACGTCGCCAGGACGTCCGGCGGTGCTCAAGATTCCAGGACTTCCGCTCATGCTGAACCTACTACGGGGGTTCCCACCGTTAATCCAGCCCCAGCCGATTCTGGTGACGCCATATCCGTTACCAAATCCGAGGTTGGAAGTGCTATGCATCATCGACGGCGACGAGAAGCCCTGCGTCACCCAGCCTTCTTCGAACAAGAGTTTAGTGCTCTACGCACGGCGGACGCGCACATTGGGTTCGGGGAGGCCATGAAATTAATATCGTCCAGCCTGCAGGTAAGTAGTCGGTTATTAGAGTCCGAACACTCGTGTAAACCCAGTAGCCCCCGAGCCTTAAATTGGTCGGCACGACCGAATTAAGGATCCTTGTATTGTTTTACTGCTAATGCAGGCCGTGAAGCAACAGAGCGAGCAACTGGAAGCCAGCCGAACACAGGTGGAATATGTTAAGGCCGAATTGGAGCAAGTGAAAAGCTTTACTCGGGAGGCACATGGTGAGTATATCTGTTCTGCTGATCTTAGTGTATTCCCTTGCTTACGCGAGGGTACTATGTAGCAGCTGAATCAATAGGGCAATTACAAAGAGATTTGGATGTAGCCCGAGAATCTCAGAGATATGCCGAGTCCCAGCAGGAGGCTGGCTGTCGTGTTTTACAACGACACCTTGAAGAAAAGAACCGCCTTAAGGAGGAAAACAAACAACAGGCTGAAGAAATTGAGAGCTTAAAGACTCAATTGGCCCAGGCCCAAGAAGAAAACCAGAAGTTACAGAGAGGCATGTTCGGTAAGTGTGATTCTAACATCGGAAGGTATTTCCTATGAATGAGGCATAATACGCCTGCCGTGACTCATGTACAGGTCTCCTATCTGGGCGACCCGAAGAAGAAATCGGATCCTACCAGGGAAGCCTTCTGAAGGAGCTGTCCGCCCTTCATGAGCGGGCTCAAAAGGCCATGAAGAGCATGGTGAAAGCATTGTGGCCCGCCGAGCAACCTCCGGAGGGGATGACTGAACTAGTCGATCGGTTCAAGGGAGCCCGAAGTAGGTTCGAGCTGTGGAAGACATCGGCATGTCGAGAGGGAGCACGAGAGGCGTGGGCGATGATCAAGACCTGCTATACCGGACTTAATCCTGAGCGTATGGCTCGGGTTGGGCCAATAGGGTCAGATGGACAGGAAGTGCCGCTCCACCTGGTATACGACCAAGTGATGCCTGCCGCCCGTCTCTCACAAGAAGATTGCTCCTTGGACACCATAATCGATAATCTTGATCGGCAGCCAGATGTATGATTATATGTAGCTATGTACTAATAATCAAGGAATTACTCCGTCTGTGTTGTAAACTTTGTCTTAACCGGCCATCGGCTTCAGCCTCCCGTGCTAAGAGCTCGGGAGTGTTCCTTGTAAGTTATCACCCTAGGGGAATGAATTATGTTCAGGGAACCAGGCAATCCGGCCATGTGGTGCGAACAGACAGAAAGCACACAGGGAGATATGTTATATTACTGCTTAGCGTAAGAAACATCTTTCGAAGAAAATAGTACCTCTATCGATACCTTTCTTCAGGGTGCTACGTAAATCATAGGTAGAAGGCCGTATACTGTTAGTATGCGACTAAGGGCTTTTGTGAGAGAAGAAGCCCGAGTAATGGTCATAATGACCATAGTCTTTTTAGTTGAGTCCGTCGTAGCCGATCAATTGTCTACTGAAGATAGCTAGCTTTTGGCTTCACCCGTCTGAGGTATGTATCCGGATGACCCGATCGTAACAATCGCAGAGGTGCTCCCTTTACCCTCTAGCCTAACAATCGGGAACGTAGAGGGTAAGCACAGGAGCGAGGCAACCCAGCTTGGCAAAGTCTTAGTTCGAATTGATGCATATGATGGCTTCGAAAAACGACAAGGAAAATGTGCGGACACAATAAATGTGAATAAGTGCTTATAATATGAAAGCATTGGCTTCGGAAAGAAGCCCCCAGGTGCTGTGTTCGGATTTAACACTTAAAGGTGTAGGCCGAAAATCTTAGTACAAGATCGGTTGAGCCGAACATAGAGTTGGGAAGAACAGGAAAAAGTTCAAACCTGCCAAAAATCAAGGTGGGAGGGAAAGTAGAAAATAAAGAAGGAAAAAGGAAAAATGAAATAAAGGGTAAAGAGTGCTACGACATCGGTTTATCCGTAGAAGCGCCGAAGACGAGCTGCTTTCCAGGGGTTTGGTTCAAGGCGGTGATCCGACGGGTCCCGAAGACGGTAAGCCCCTCCCGTGAGTACTTCGTCGATTATGAAGGGGCCCTCCCATTTAGGTTTGAGTTTATGCTTCTGCTTCTCTGGAAGTCGTAAGACGAGCTCACCCACGTTGTACACCTTTGCCCTGACCTCCCTACTCTGGTAACGTCGAGCCTGCTGTTGGTAAAAAGTGGAGCGTGCCCGAGCTATGCCGCGCTCTCCTTCTAGGGCGTCCAGGTCGTCCTGCCGATCTAACTCGGCCTCCCTTTCTTCATACATGCGCACCCTTGGCGCATCATGAATAATGTCGTAGGGGAGGACTGCTTCTGCCCCATAGACCATGAAGAACGGTGTATATCCCGTTGATCTATTCGGGGTGGTGCGCAGGTCCCATAGAACGGAGTCGAGCTCCTCAACCCAATGGCAGTCGGACTCGTGAAGAGACCGGACCAAACGTGGCTTAATGCCGCTCATAATGAGGCCGTTTGATCGTTCGACTTGTCCATTGGTCTGCGGATGATAAACTGATGCGTAATCGAGCTTAATGCCCATTTTTGTGCACCAGTCTTTGACCTCTTGGGCCGTGAAATTGGATCCATTGTCTGTTATTATACTGTGCGGGACGCCGTAACGGTAAACCACGCCGGATATAAAGTCGATTACTGGTCCGGACTTGGCTGATTTGACAGGTTTTGCCTGTATCCATTTGGTGAACTTGTCCACCATGACCAGTAGGTATTTATTCTTCTTGGTCCCCCCTTTAAGTGGTCCAACCATATCCAGCCCCCAGACCGCGAAGGGCCAGGTAATCGGAATAGTCCGAAGAGCTGTTGGGGGCATGTGACTTTGGTTTGCGAAAAGTTGGCACCCCACGCAGTGCTTGACGAGCGACTGGGCGTCTGTCCGAGCTGTGGGCCAGAAAAAACCAGCTCGGAAGGCCTTGCTGACCAAGGCTCTTGTTGCGGCGTGATAGCCGCCCATCCTTGCGTGGACTTCGGCTAAAAGCTGCCGACCTTCTTCCTCCGATATGCACCGCTGTAGTATTCCAGTGGTGCTTTTCTTGTATAACTCACCCTCGTGTACTTTGTAGGCTTTGGATCGCCGATTTTATGTGCTGCGCCTCCGTCTGGTCGTCGGGGAGTTCTTTGCGAAGAAGGTAGGCGAGGAAGGGCTCGGTCCATGGCGCGATTACTGCCATGACCTCGTGAGCCGAAGGCGTTTCGTCCATTACGGAGCCGCCAATGATTTGATCGTCTGGTTCGTTTATAGGGGGAACAACCTCGTCCGTATTGGTTAGATCGGCGCCCTTGTGATCGTCCTGCCAAACCACAGATGGCTTAAAGAGCCGTTCCAGGAAAGTGTTTGTTGGGACAGGGTCGCGTTTGGCCCCCAGGCGAGCCAGTATGTCGGAGGCTTGGTTGTTGTCTCTAGTGACGTGGTGAAATTCCAGCCCCTAGAACCGTGCGGATATCTTTAGGACAGCGTCTCTGTATGCCGCCATCTTCGGGTTTGTGGCATCAAATTCGCCGTTGATTTGGGAGATGGCCAAGTTGGAGTCTCCCGTACCTCTAGCCGGCGTATGCCCATTGATGCTGCCATCCGAAGACCGTGCAATAGTGCTTCATATTCGGCTCCATTATTCGAATCGACATACATGATCTGCAACACGTATCGGACGTTGTCGCCTGTGGGGGATGTGAGGATAACCCCAGCCCCCAGTCCGACCAAAGTTTTAGACCCATCGAAGTACATTGTCCAGTGGGAGTATGTACTATATTCCCTTGGGAGCTCGACCTCTGTCCATTCGGCGAGGAAATCTGCCAACACTTGAGAATTGATAGCTCGTCTTGGCTTGTAAGCGATTTCAAAAGGAAGGAGCTCAATGGCCCATTTGGCTATGCGGCCGGTGGCGTCCCTGTTGTTGATTATATCGTTCAGGGGTACTTCGGATGCCACCGTGACCGAACACTCTTGGAAGTAGTGTCTCAGTTTCCGTGATGCCATAAACACTGTATAGGCTATCTTCTGGTAGTGCGGATATCTTGACTTGCATTGCGTTAGTACCTCTGACACGTAATATACCGGCTTCTGTATCCGGAATTTGTGTCCCTCCTCCTCTCGTTAGACGACGAGCACTGCGCTAACGACTTGGTTGGTGGCCGATATGTATAATAACATTGGCTCACCCGCGCCTGGTGCTGTGAGTATGGGGTTACTTGCCAGGAGTGTTTTAATTTCTTCTAACGCAGCCTTTGCTTCATCGGCCCATTCGAAATTCTTGGTCCGTTTCAGCAATTTGTAGAGCGGTAAAGCCTTTTCACCGAGGCGGGAGATAAAGCGACTTAGCGCCGCCAGGCAACCAGCCAACCGTTGGACATGCTTTAGCTCTGTGGGAACTGCAAGTTCTGATAAGGCGCAGATCTTGGCCGGATTCGCTTCTATTCCTCTATGGGAAACGATGAATCCGAGCAGTTTACCAGCGGGAACTCCGAAGACACACTTCTCTGGATTGAGCCGTATATCGTACTCGCATAGGCTGGCAAAGGTTTGCCTTAGGTCGTCGATCAAATGGCTGACGTGTTTGGTTTTGATTAGCACATCGTCTACGTATGCCTTGATTGTTTTACCGACTTGTTTTGCGAGACAAGTCTGGATCATGCGCTGGTACGTAGCCCCAGCGTTTTTTAGCCCGTAGGGCATAGTGTTGAAGCAGAATGGGCCATAAGGGGTGATGAATGCTGTTGCCGGTTGATCGGATTCCTTCATTTTAATCTGATGGTATCCGGAATAAGCGTCGAGGAAACACAACGAGTCATGCCCGGCTGTGGCATCAATAATCTGGTCTATGCGTGGTAGGGGGAAAGGGTCCTTAGGGCAGGCCTTGTTGCGGTCTTTAAAATCGACACACAACCGCCAGGATTTATCTTTCTTTGGTACCATAACCAGGTTTGCCAACCATTCGGGGTGCTTAATCTCCCGAATGAATCCGGCCACTAGCAGTTTAGCTAGTTCTTCACCCATAGCTTGTCGTTTGGGCTCGGAAAAGCAGCGCAGAGTCTGCTTGACGGGCTTAAAGCCTGTGATGATGTTCAGGCTATGTTCGGCCAGCCGCCGTGGGATTCCGGGCATGTCAGAAGGATGCCAGGCGAAGATGTCCCAGTTTTCTCGTAAGAATGTTCGCAGCGCTTCGTCCACGGTGGGATCGAGCTGGGCTCCGATGGATGCTGTCTTGTTGGGGTCCGTCGGGTGCACCTGAAATTTAACGACTTCCTTTGCCGGTTTAAAGGACGTGGGTTTGGGCCTTTTACTGAGGATCACATCGTCCCTGTCTACTGTTGACCGAAGTGCGGTCAACTCTTCTGCGGCAAAGGTCTCAGCTAGAGCCTCAAGGGCAAGCGCTGCTGTTTTGTTTTCGGCCCGTAGGGCTATATCCGGATCACTAGCGGTTGTGATCACTCCATTTGGTCCTGGCATCTTAAGTTTCATAAACCCGTAATGTGGTATAGCCTGGAATTTTGTGAAGGCGTCACGTCCCAACAGGGCGTGGTAGCCGCTGGGGAAGGGCACGATGTGGAAGAGGAGTTCTTCGGATCGGTAGTTGTCGGGCGTGCCGAACACTACGTCCAAGACGATACGTCCTGAACAGTGCGCCTCTTTCCCTGGGATGATTCCCCGGAAAGTTGTGTTGCTATGCTCGATTCGAGATCGGTCGAACTGCATTTTTTCTAGGGTGTCTTCGTAGATTAGGTTCAAACCACTGCCGCCATCCATTAGCACCTTGTGTAACCTGAAGCCATCAATGATGGGGTTCAGGACTAGTGCGGCCGGTGAATGACCGGGAAGAATGGTTGGTCGGTTAGTATCTCCGAAGGTAATGGGTATGTCTGCCCATGCACTTGTTGCTGCCACATGGTATACCTGCTTGAGTTCTTTAAGAGCTCTTTTCCTCCTGTTCCTCGAGGGGAACATTTCGTAGATCGTCAGGACTTCGGCATTGTATTCTGGTGGCGATGTAGAGCACCTGTTCGGCGGTGGTGCCTCAAGAATGGCTTCACCGCTTTTTGCGATCTGCCTGACGACCCAGCAAGCTCTAAGGCTGTGAGTCGGAGCTGTGTTCAGCAATACGGAGTGTATAGGGCAAGGTTTATCCAGTAGTCCTTCCAGGACAGTACTGTCCCCTGAAAGGGGCATGTTTCTCTTTTTGGCGGGCGCAAGTTTGGCTGGCCGCTTCAGAGGTATCCTCTTTTTCCGATCTCCTCTAGGGTATTTGGTAAAGGTTGGTTCTGAAAACAGCCGATCGGTTTGCCAAGCGCTTTCCATGGCACAATACTTTTCCACCAAAGCTGACAGCTCGGCGAAGTTACGAATGTGTCGACGCGACAGGGCATTGAGAATCCCTTCGTCATGGCAGTTGCGATTGAAGGTCGCCATTACCTCCTGATCACTGAGGCCCCGTATTTTGTTTTTAGCGAGGAGGAGTCTAGCCCAGTAATGATGAACCGACTCTCCTGATAACTGCTTGATGTCCTGTAAGTCCGAAGACTTGGGCTCTGCTGCGGTGCTTGAGCTATCGGCTTGGGAGGTGGGTGGGAAAAGATTTGACCCCACACCACGGGGGGAGTTCGGAATCACGGACTCCGAACTGTGTGATAGATCGGGGACCGATACCGGTCTGTTTCCGGAGCGAACTCCAGAGTCTGGGTTGCCGGCGAGGTCTCAGCGATCGGAGACTGGAGTATAAACCGTTTTTAATTCTGGTCGCTGGGAGGGTGAGCCCCCAGCCGGACACTCGACGGTGGCGACGAGGTGAGTGACTGTGGGGATGTGAATCTCCCTATCGTCGGGTTTAAGCCCGAGCCGGTCATAGACCGGGATCTGGTCATCAGCCATACGCATGATCTCGATCCGATCAAATAGCTCATTCAGAAACGAGGCGATGGTAGGATGCGTGTCACCAAAGCGAGTGGGGCCAGTATATGGCGTCGCAGTTCCGGAGTCGCACGAGAGCGGACCCGGGGCCTGTTTAACCAAGGTAGATCCGGTCATAACGACCGGACTGGGCGGTCCAGACGGCCCGGGGATAACGACTTCATTATCGGAGGCGAGGCCCGATGTGTTCGGCGTCAAGGCGTCGGGATCTGCAGGCTCCTCCGTAGGAGTCGAGGGTTCTATCAAGACGAGTTCTCCCCGTGAACAAGCGATGAACTCTAGGGTTCCGAGCCTGATTCCTTGATCGGGTAAGCGTGCGACGAGATGTCGCCGCTTGCGGGGATATGATCCGGGGTTAGAGTCCCCTGGGTGCAGATCTCGTTGCTTGTGACAAGGCGAGCCATCAATTCCTTTGGCGATCACAGCGGAACTCTCAATGAAAGCACCAATGTCGGTGTCAAAACCGGTGGATCTCGGGTAGGGGGTCCCGAGTTGTGAGGCTAGAATCGAGGGTAACAGGAGAAGTGGGAGACGATGTTTACCCAGGTTCGGGCCCTCCTATGGAGGTAATACCCTACGTCCTGCTTGATTATATTGATGGTATAAGGGTTACAGAGTTGATCTACCTCGAGATCGTATGACTAAAACCCTAGATGAGTTCTGTTGCCCTACAACCTAAAACCCTCCGGCTTATATAGACGCCGAGGGTGCCTAGGGCTTACACATAGTCGGTTGCATATCAATGGGAAAAAACATGCCTATCTACTGTCGACATCTTGGAGGACACGCCATGGTTCCTTGAAACTTCCGCCTTGGCGACGGGGTCCCTGATCATCCAATGCTCATCCAGTGGCCCACATAGTCCGGCCCATGAGGAACAGGTCGGCTATCCGAGGACCCCTTAAACCAGGACTCCCTCAGTGTGCCAAATACAATTGTTTCAGATCGTGATGCTAAATTTCTTAGCCACTTTTGGAGATGTTTATGGGCTAAGTTGGGGACTAAACTGCTTTTTAGTACTACATGTCACCCCCAAACCGATGGACAAACTGAAGTAGTGAATAGATCATTGTCTACTATGCTTAGGGCTGTTTTGAAGAATAACCTAAAAAAGTGGGAAGAATGCTTGCCTCATATTGAATTTTCTTATAATCGTTCGCTGCATTCTACTACTAAGATGTGCCCTTTTGAAGTTGTGTATGGTTTCTTACCTCGTGCACCTATTGATTTGTTGCCTCTTCCATCTTCGGAGAAGGTTAATTTTGATGCTAAAGAACGTGCTGAATTGATATTAAAGATGCATGAACTAAGGAGAACATTGAGCGTATGAATGCTAAATATAAACTTGTTGGAGATAAGGGTAGAAAACATGTTGTATTTGCACCTGGAGATCTTGTTTGGTTACATTTGCGTAAGGATAGGTTTCCTGAATTGCGCAAGTCAAAGCTAATGCCACGTGCTGATGGTCCTTTTAAGGTGTTAGAGAAAATAAATGATAATGCATATAAAATTGAGCTGCTTGCAGATTTTGGGGTTAGTCCCACTTTTAACATTGCAGATTTGAAGCCTTATTTGGGTGAGGATGACTTCAGTTCAAGAAGGGGAGGATGATGAGGACATCCCTACTAATGTTACACCCACATCCCCACCGGCTACACATATTGGACCAGTTACTAGAGCCCGCGCACGCCAACTAAATTATCAGGTACTTTCGTTTCTTGGATGTCCTTGAAAGCACAATATGCTACCTTGGTGGTTTTGATAATTCATGACAACATACATTGTCTCTTGGACTAATACTCTTATCTAGTGTATTTCAGATAAAGTCCACAGCGAGTGATGGCAAAAGGATTATGGAGAGACCCCTAGATGCAAGGAATAGGATTGGCAAAGCTTCAAGCAAGAAGACTCTACATTTTACTTTGTGAGAAATCACTTTGAGTCTATAGGAATGCCAATACTATTAAAAGGGGGTGAGGTATTGATGGTGAACAAAATGCTCCATGTGCATAAGTGATAGTCACCAAAAACACCCACAAGCTCTTCCACAAAAGTCTGTCAAAAGCCTATTATGCAAAATCGGTGCCACCAAATTTTCCCACTCGGCCCTACCGATTTTCACCTCAGACAGATCCTAGCCAAACCCTAAGTTTTCGGTACAACCGATTCTGCATCGGTGGCACCGAGTTTCAGTTGCCAACATTCTAGTGACCCTTTTCTGAAATTCGGAATTTCCGAGTTTTTGGATCGGTGCCACCGAGTTTGCAATCTGACCGTTGGTCACCTTTGTCGGTACTGTCGAGAACTATATATCGGTCTCACCGAGATTCAAAAGTTGCTACCTTTTGAGCAACTCGGTACCACTGAGTTTTATACCTCGGTGTCACCGAGTTGGTCAGTAAAGGTGTAACGGTTGGATTTTTGGAGATGCCTATATATACCCCTCCACCACCACTCACTCAACAGAGAAGCACTCAGAACAGTTCCCCACTTATTCCATCTGATTTTCTAAGAGAGAGCCACCTACTCATGTGTTGAGATCAAGCCATTCCACTCCAACTATATGAATCTTGATTTCTAGCCTCCCCAAGTTCCTTTCCACCCAATCAATCTCTTCCACCAAAGTCAAATCTGTGAAAGAGTGATTGAGTGTTGAGGGGTCTATCATCTTGAAGCACAAGAGCAAGGAGTTCATCATCATTATCGAGCCTATTACCTTTTGGAGGGTGGTGCCTCCTTGGTTAGGTGTCGCTTGGGAGCCTCCTACTTCGTGTTGTGGAGTTGAACTAAGAAGTTTGTAAGGTCAAGGAGATCGCCTAATTCGTGAAGATCTACCCATAGTGAGGCTAGTCCTTCGTGGAAGGAAGCCGTTATGGAATAGTCAAGGTTGCTACTTCGTGGACCCTTATGGGTGGAGCCCTCCGTGGACTCTCGCGACCGTTACCCTCCGTGGGTTGAAGACTCCATAAACGTGGATGTACGATAGCGCCACCTATCGGAACCACGGGAAAAATCCTTGCGTCTCCAAATTGCGTTTGATCTCCCTATCTCAATTCCTTACTCACATGTGCAATGTCTTTACTTTCCGCTGCCATACTTGTTGACTTGCATATGTAGGGTGTGCTAGACTTGCTATAATTGCTAAAATCTGCCAACCATTAACTTTGGGAAAAGGATAAGTTTTAATTTGTGCTAGTAGACTATTCACCCCCCCCCCTCTAGACACACACTTCTAGTGATCCCTCAATTGGTATCAGAGCAGGGTCTCCATAACCCTGGTTTAATCACCTTTGGAGGAAGATGGATGTGTCTAGTTTGGAGAGTTTGAGTTGTAGAGTGCCTATTCTTGATGGGGAGTACTATAGTCAGTGGAAAGATGCTATGCTTGATCTATTTGATAAATTCCATTTGAGCAAGTATATTGAAAATCCCTATGTGCCCCCCATTGATCCCTTACATCCCACACACGAAGAGGAAATTGACATGCTTGGTAACCTCAGAACTGTCAATCTTATCATTAGAGGTTTGCCAAGATTTGTGCTTAATCAATTGAAGAATTTTTAATGTGCTTATACTTTGTGGAATGATTTGGAGAAACGATATCCAAATTATTCATTAAGTAATCTTGATGAAATTCTTCATAAGACCATTGCTTTTCATGAGATGAAGCCTAGTGATCCAAACTTTGATAAATGCTTATTTGAGCTTCGTGATGTTATGCGTGCTAAAGGAGATGTCATTACTATTAGTAACATTGTTGTAGAAGCCATTCACATACATAAGTTTGAACATTGTCTTGGTCGAAATTCTAATGAATCTCTTGGTTTCTACGACAAGGATATTCCACCTGATGATGATAATGAAGAACATGGCTATTATGATGAAGATGAGATGTTTGACATCGAATGTGCCAAAACGATGAAGTGCCTAAGTCTCATGGCAAACTTCAAGGATTACATGTCCGGTGGAAAAGAGTGGATTCTCGACAGTGGATGCACCGATCATATGACTGGAGATAAAGACATGTTCCAAGAGATCACACCTAATCAAGGACCTCGGAGGTATGTGACCCTTGGAGACAACTCCAAGGGTAAGGTACTTGGTCTTGGTAAGGTGGCCATATCTCATGATAGTTCTATTCAAAATGTCATGCTTGTTGAATCCCTTGGCTACAATCTTCTTTCCGTATCTAGAATAGCAGACTTTGGTTTCAAGGTGCTATTTACTAAAGTAGATTACCAAGTGTTTCGTCATGAAAATCATAACATTGTCTTTACTTGTATTCGTAGAGGTGATCTATACATAGTCGATTTCACTAAAAAGGCCCAACCTCGCACTTGTCTTATTGCAAAATCATCTAAAGGTTGGCTATGGCATAGAAGGCTAGGACATGTAGGCATGCGCAATCTAGATAAGCTTATCAAGGGCGATCACATTCTTGGTGTTAAAGATGTTATCTTTGACAAAGATAGGCTTTGTAGCGCTTGGTAAGCTGGAAAGCAAGTAGGTGGAAGTCATCCGGTCAAGAACATCATGACCACTAGGAGACCACTCGAGTTACTTCATATGGATCTTTATGGTCCCAATGCCTACAAGAGCCTCGGTGGAAATTCCTATGGTCTAGTTATAGTTGATGATTTTTCCAGATTTACGTGGGTATTCTTTCTTGATGATAAGTCACAGGTACAAAAGATCTTCAAGAACTTCGCTCGCAAAGCGCAAAATCAATTTGAGGTGAAGATCAAGAAGGTTCGGAGCGATAACGGATCGGAGTTCAAGAACACCCATGTAGATACCTTTCTTGACGAAGAAGGTGTTTCACATGAGTTCTCGGCTACGTACATGCCTCAACAAAATGGAGTTGTTGAGAGGAAGAACCGAACTCTTATTGAGATGGCAAGAACGATGCTTGACGAATACAAGACGCCAAGACACTTTTGGGCAGAAGCCGTGGAAACAGCATGTCATGCCACAAACCGACTCTACTTACACAAGCTTCTCGGTAAAACGGCATAGGAGCTACTCACCGGTAACAAACCCCAAGTTGGATACTTTCGGGTATTCGGCTCTAAGTGCTACATTCTTGATAAGCATCGTCCTACTAAATTTGCTCCTAAATCTCATGAAGGATTCCTACTTGGTTACGGATCGAACTCTCACACTTACCGTGTCTACAACAAATTCACTCAAAAAGTTGAAGAGACGGTAGATGTGAAGTTTGATGAATCTAATGTTTCGCAAGTCGAACAATTGCCAAATGATGTAGGAGATAAGGATCCTTCGGAAGCTATCCAAGACTTGTCCATCGGCATGATTCGTCCCAAGGAGGTGAATGAAAGTACTTCATCAACCCAAGTGGAAGCTCCTACCTCGCGTCAAGGCGACCCACAAAACGACATGGAGGCATCTACAAGTGGTACACGACAAGATGAAGAGGAGGAGGAAGTACATCATGAAGATCCACCACAACCTCCTTCGCCACCACCTCAAGGAAACGACACCTTCGACAACAACGGAGATGAAGGAGATGATGATGAAGAAGCTCCACCATCCAACGAGCAAAAGCTACCCTGAGTTCGAGCAAGAGTGACCAAGAACCATCCTCTAAACCAAATCTTCGGTGACATACAAACCGGGAGAATCACTCGCTCTAAAACTCGCTTAGCAAATTTTTGTGAGCATTATTCTTTCATCTCTAGCGTTGAACCCTTGAAGGTTGAACAAGCACTTGAAGACCCGGATTGGGTGAACGCTATGCATGAAGAGGTTCACAACTTCGAGAGGAACGAAGTGTGGACACTCGTGGAGAAGCCCAAGGACGAGCACAACATCATCGGTACAAAATGGGTGTTTCGGAACAAGCAAGATGAAGACGGTCAAGTTGTACGCAACAAGGCGCGTCTCGTAGCCCAAGGATATACGCAAGTCGAAGGTATGGACTACGGTGAGACCTATGCCCCCGTTGCTAGACTTGAAGCTATTCAAATTCTTCTTGCTTATGCCAATCACCATGATATCACTCTTTACCAAATGGACATTAAAAGTGCATTTTTAAATGGAGAAATAAAGGAGGAGGTCTATGTTAAACAACCTCCCGGATTTGTGAATCCTAAGAAACCTAACCACGTCTACAAACTTCGCAAAGCTTTATATGATCTTAAGCAAGCTCCTCGTGCTTGGTATAAATGCTTAACGAAGTTTCTCATTGAAAAGCGTTTTGAGATTGGTAAAATTGACGCAACCTTATTCACTAAAAGAGTTAATGGTGAACTATTTGTGTGCCAAATTTATGTGGATGATATCATCTTCGGATCTACTAACCCACAATTTAGTGAGAAATTTGGATGGTTGATGTCCGAGAAGTATGAGATGTCCATGATGTGTGAGCTAAAAATTTTCCTTGGTTTGCAAATCAAGCAAACGAGAGAAGGAACTTTCATCTCTCAAACCAAGTATACCAAGGACTTGATCAAGAAGTTCAACATGCAAGAGTGTAAAGGTATGAAAACTCCTATGCCTACTAGTGGACATGTTGATCTTACCAAGGAGGACGAACCGGTTGATCAAAAGGTTTATCGATCTATGATTGGTTCATTGTTATATCTATGTGCCTCCCGTCCCGATATCATGCTTAGTGTTTGCATGTGTGCTAGATATCCAGCTACACCTAAAGAGTGTCATCTTTTGGCCATGAAACGTATTGTGAGATATTTGATACATACACCAAACTTTGGCATTTGGTATCCCAAGGGATCTTCTTTTAACCTTGTTGGCTATTCCGATTCGGACTATGTCGGTGACAAGGTTGATAGAAAATCCACCTCGGGTACATGTCAATTTCTTGGTAGATCTCTTGTGTCTTGGTCCTCCAAGAAACAAAACTCGGTATCTCTATCTACCGCCGCTGAGTATATTGCCGCCGGATCATGTTGTGCACAATTGCTATGGATGACACGAACGCTTAAGGATTATGGAATCCATGTGAAAAATGTTCCATTACTTTGTGACAATGAAAGTGCTATTAAGATTGGTCATAATCCCGTGCAACATTCTTGAACTAAACATATTCAAGTTCGACATCATTTCATTCGTGATCATGTTGCCAAAGGAGATATTAATCTGAAGCATGTTCGTACTAACAAGCAATTGGCCGATATCTTTACTAAGCCACTTGATGAGAAAGTGTTTTGTTACTTGAGGAGTGAGTTGAACATCATTGATGCTTCAAACTTGAGCTAGACTCACTCGGATGCATGCAAGGGGATGAGCTTACTAGACCATTCCATGCTATCATTACCATGAATTTCATATATCTTGGAATTCTATGCTCCCTTGTATTGCATCTAACCCTTTTGTAGGTACCTGGAAGGACAACACTCCACAAGATTGCCATCAACTCATATCTTAAGCAATCTTGTCATGGCTAAGTATCCACAACCCCTCTTTGGTGATGGAAGGAAGAAGACAACAAAACATATCCTTGACACATATTTGAATTTCTCAATTGGTATCAACTTACAATTGGTATCGTGTCATTTTGATATCATGTTCTTCCTTGCATAACTAACCTATGTAGGTGATAAGTGAACCAAAACAAGAAGGATTGCTCCCAACTCAAGATGAATTTCATCAACCTCGAGCATCCTCATCAAGTTCAACTACAAGCCACGTCATCAACATCACTGAAAGGTATGTACTCATATCCTTAATATAGCTTTACTCCAAGTCATGGGATAAAGTAACTCAAGCGATATGAAGACATTAAAAATGCTTAAATGAAAAATGGTAACCCCATTTCGAGCTTAACGATGAGTATGACCTATGATCAAGTATTCTTACTTGACTCCTTAAGTCAATGTACTCTAACATAGGTGACCTAGTCACCGCCCATCATCTAGTTATAAGAATTGAATGGAGAATTTTTGTTTTGTGGATCATTGACATTTCCATTCAACTCTAACCTAGATGAAAATTCATTGCAAATCTTTATGAAAGTTCATTGCAAATCTTTATGAAAATTCATTGCAAATCTTTATGAGAATTCATTGCAAATCTTTCTGAAAATTCCTTGCAAATCTTTATGAGAATTCATTGAAAATCTTTGTGACTCTTTTGAGACTTTCTGAAAAGCTGCATTTGACAAAAATAGCCAAAAATTATTTTGACAAGTTTCTGTTTTCTATCTCGGAGTCTCCGATCCCAAAAACTCGGTCTCACCGATATTGCAGTCACACTGCAAAATCACATATCGGTGCTACCAACACCTTTTGCCTCGGAGCCACCGACTTTTTGCAAAAACTTCTATGCATTTTGTCTGTTTTGGTCTTAGGGTCAGATCAATGATCCCACAATGATGTAGGGGGAGAAACATCGAGAGGTATAATCTCAAATATTCAAGGATCTCTACATCAAAGGAGGAGAAATTTTAACAGCTTTCAGATCTTAAGGGGGAGAAAACTGTTTTCAAGGAACCCTTGTCTCAAATGCTCTCAATGACCCTTATTCTCTAGGATCCCTTCCCACTCAATGATTCCTTTTATCTGACCCTTTATGTGACCCTTTTTGGAAATTAATGCCAAAGGGGGAGAAATATCAAAGCTTCAAAGCTTATACTCATACCAAAGGGGGAGATAATATTAAAGGGGAGAAATCTCTAAGCATTCCTACTTCAGGGGGAGAGATAATCATGAAAAGTAGAAGTGTACACTTAACAAGATAAAGAGGGAGAAAGTTCAAGGATCTCTTCCATGTCAAGGGGGAGAAATATCAAGGATCCCTTATCTCAGAAACACTTCTTAAGATGATTGAATTTGACTCTTATGTCTTTTAGACTTTTCTCAGCCCTACGTACTCCCAATATCTACATGCTATGATTCAAGGGGAGAAAGCTCTAAATGTGTTTGGAGACATATCATTCTTAAGAAACTATTTCTCATATGTCTTCTATGTCTTGGTACTCTCTGTTTCATTTGCATTTGCACAGTTAGAATACACTTTTGTTTCCTAACATTGTTTTTTCAAGTATGTTCCTACTGTTAAAAGCTCAAGGACCTCAAGGTTAGTATATGCATCATATTCCTGCTCAAGATGATCTCCTGCTTCTTGTTTGCAAGAGTAAATCTTGAACATGAAATCATTTCATTCATATATACTTGATGCATATAGCCAAGATATACATGACTTCTCATGTCCTTTCTACTATGTGTGTGCTCATGCATTCCAAGGCAACTATCCCTTAAAATGGATTGCACACATTTAGGGGGAGCTTGTTTTGTCATGTATCCTTCAAAGCCTTCACATATTTCTGCATATCTTAAATTGAAGCTTTGATTGTATGTTATCATCAATTACCAAAAAGGGGGAGATTGAAAGCACAATATGCTCCCTTGGTGGTTTTGATAATTCATGACAACATACATTGTCTCTTGGACTAATACTCTTATCTAGTGTATTTCAGACAAAGTCCACAGAGAGTGATGGCAAAAGGATTGTGGAGAGACCCCTAGATGCAAGGAATAGGATTGGCAAAGCTTCAAGCAAGAAGACTCTACATTTACTTTGTGAGAAATCACTTTGAGTCTATAGGAAAGCCAATACTATTAAAAGGGGGTGAGGTATTGATGGTGAACAAAATGCTCCACGTGCACAAGTGATAGTCACCAAAAACACCCACAAGCTCTTCCACAAAAGTCTGCCAAAACCTATTATGCAAAATCGGTGCCACCAAATTTTCCCACTCGGCCCTACCGATTTTCACCTTAGACAGATCCTTGCCAAACCCTAAGTTTTCGGTACAACCGATTCTGCACCGGTGCTACCGAGTTTCAGTTGCCAACTTTCTGTTGCCCCTTTTCTTAAATTCAGAATTCCGAGTTTTTGGATCGGTGCCACCGAGTTTGCAATCTGACCGTTGGTCACCTTTGTCGGTACTGCCGAGAACTATATATCGGTCTCATCGAGATTCAAAAGTTGCTACCTTTTGAGCAACTCGGTACCACCGAGTTTTATACGTCGGTGTCATCGAGTTGGTCAGTAAAGGTGTAACGGTTGGATTTTTGGAGATGCCTATATATATCCCTCCACCACCACTCACTCGACAGAGAAGCACTCAGAACAGTTCCCCACTTACCCCATCTAATTTTCTGAGAGAGAGCCACCTACTCATGTGTTGAGATCAAGCCATTCCACTCCAACCATATGAATCTTGATTTCTAGCCTCCCCAAGTTGCTTTCCACCCAATCAATCTCTTCCACCAAAGCTAAATCTGTGAGAGAGTGATTGAGTGTTGAGGAGTCTATCATCTTGAAGCACAAGAGCAAGGTGTTCATCATCATTATCGAGCCTATTACCTTTTGGAGGGTGGTGCCTCCTAGATTGGTTAGGTGTCGCTTGGGAGCCTCCTACTTCGTGTTGTGGAGTTGAACCAAGAAGTTTGTAAGGGCAAGGAGATTACCTACTTCGTGAAGATCTACCCATAGTGAGGCTAGTCCTTCATGGACGAAAGCCGTTATGGAATAGTCAAGGTTGCTACTTCGTAGACCCTTATGGGTGGAGCCCTCCATGGACTCTCGCGACCGTTACCCTCCGTGGGTTGACAACTCCATAAACGTGGATGTACGATAGCGCCATCTATCGGAACCATGGGGAAAATCCTTGCGTCTCCAAATTGCGTTTGATCTCCCTATCTCAATTCCTTACTTACATGTGCAATGTCTTTACTTTCCGCTGCCATACTTGTTGACTTGCATATGTAGGGTGTGCTAGACTTGCTATAATTGCTAAAATATGCCAACCATTAACTTTGGGAAAAGGATAGGTTTTAATTTGTTCCACGACCAGACAAAGGCGTCACAGAACCCCACTTTCATCAATAAAGATTTCCTCTTATATTCGCAATATCCAGATTGCAATTTCAGTTTCTTGCTTGTTCTTCGTTTGCGTGCAGGAAATAGACCGTCGTGGTCAGGTTGATCGTGCTCCGGCGTGATCAATAACCTCTCGGAGTTGGTTTAGCGATTGCTAAGGCACGACGTCCTCACACGTTCGTAGTCGGATTGTCAAAGTCTACTCCACCGAAAACGATAGCCACCATCTCATCGAAAGACAGGGACAACTTTGCCTCTATCAGTAGCCACTTTTTATGTCGATCTTAGAAAATATAGTGGCAACACTAAGTTCATCTAGCATTCATCAAGGAGAAACATGGGATGACGATAACGAATAGTTATAGCATTGATACGACGCCAATCGGAACACATACACATACTACCATGCTTAGGCACTAGTATCACCGGAACCGCGCAAGGACTGAAACTCTCACGTACATGCCCTTTATCTAGGAGTTTTTGGAATTGCCTTTGTATTTCCTTTGTTTCCTCGGGGTTGACGCGGTAGGGAGCCTTGTTAGGAAGCGGTGCTCCAGGGATGAGGTCGATGCGGTGTTCGATCCCTCGTTTTGGTGGTAGTCCCCGAGGTAGCTCATTGGGAAAAACATCTTGGAATTCCTGCAACAACTTAGATAACACGAGAGGAAGATGTTGTGAAGGGTTAGTCCGAATGGCGTCATCTTTGCACACAAGTACATAGTGAAGAACGGTCGATGGGCTCTCACTCACATCCCTCAAATCTCGTTTGGTGGCTAAAAGAACTATATCACTCATGTCCCTCATCATGGAGTCTCTCATTTTTGGCTTGTGGCACTCACTTTCTTTGAGGTGGATCACTCTCTCACTTTTATCTCCACGATGGGATGAAGCTTGTTTGTCGGCGATGACTTGACTTGGAGTCATTGGTCGGAGTACATATTGCTTGCCCTTCATTTTGAAGCTATATTGATTTGTCCGACCGTTGTGTGTGACGCCATAGTCGAATTGCCAAGGTCTACCAAGTAGGAGGTGGCAAACGGACATTGGAACCACATCACACTCCAAAGTGTCTTCATAAGCTCCTATCTTGAAGGAAACTTCCACGGTATGTTCAACTTGGAGGGTGTCAGAATAAATCAGCCATTGGACCTTGTAGGGGCGAGGGTGCTTTTTCTTGACCAATTGTTGCTTGGAACAAAGGTCCTCACTTGCCAAGCTGTGGCAACTCCCGCCGTCGATGATGACTTTGACGGATTTTCCTTGGATGCCCGCCTTTGTGTGTAAGATGTGGCAACGTTGGTCCTCGTCTTCTTGTTGTTGGAGCGTCAAAACCTTGGAGACAACGAGAGCGGGGCTCAAATCGTTGTCGCAAAAGATTTGAGAATCTTCATCTTCATTCACTTGGCGATGTATGGCCACTTGCTCCAAAGCTTGCATCTCGTCGTCACTCATAGAGTCATAGGTGCCATCGTCGAGTAGGACCATATTGCGTTTGGTTGGACATTCGAAGGTTTTGTGGCCTCGGTCTTGGCGCGTGAAACACTTGATGGAGCTTGTCTTGGCGGTAGCATCCGGTGTTGAAGTAGAGGATGAAGCTCTCGGCTTCTATGCACTTGCGGTTGGTCGGCTTGACGAAATCGTCTTGTCCTTGTAGCTTGACTTGTTGCCGGTGGTTGTTGTAGTTCTCGTAGTTGAAGGTATCGTTGTCGTAGTAGCTTGCGCACTTGAGCCATAGGTCTTGGAGGAGAACTTGGAGTACTTGTAGTCATCTTGCACTTGCCGTTCCGCCTTGGTTGCTTGATGCACAAGTTCAAGAAGGTTGGAGTATGGTTGAAAGTCGGCAATTTTCTTGACATGGTAGTTGAGGCCATTCAAGAAGCATTCCATTGTTTGCTCGTCATTTTCCTTGACATTGGCTCGGACCATAGCGATTTCCATCTCTTGGTAGTACTCTTCTACGGACTTGGTGCCTTGCTTGAGTTGTTGTAGCTTCTTGAAGAGGTCCCGGTTGTAGTGTGTAGGTACAAAACGAGCTCGCATGAGATCCTTCATTTGGGCCCAAGTGTTGATAGGTGGCTCGCCTCTTTCTCTTCTCCACTCAATCACTTGTTCCCACCAAATAAGGACGTAGTCTTGGAACTCGAGTGAAACCATGATGGTAAGTGCAAAGAAGTTCTCTATCGTCCTCCTCCACATCATCCTCCTCATCATCATCAGGCTCCTCATCTGACTCCTCCTCTGACTCGGTCTCAGGCCACGGATAGTTCTCCTTGATCCACACCTCCTCATCAGTGATCATGTCCTCAGAGCCGCTGTGAACGTCCAAACCTATCTTCCTCATGATCAACTTGTCGTGGCTGCGGGCCTTCTTGTCCGCCACATGAGCTTTATACCGACCCTTTGCCTGGAAACAAAGAAGAGACTTCATCTTTGCTGAGAGCTTGGCAGCCCACGACGGAACGGTCTCAGAAGGTGGATCATAAGTGTCATCTCTTTAATCTGGTTCTTCCTCATCATCAGTGTTGGTGGGGGCAATTTCAGGGCCAGAAGCCGCAACGCCCCAATTCTCCTTCACACGAAGCTTCAGGATACCGTGATGCACCATGTTTTCAGTCATAACAGGCTCGCCAGGGAACGTAGCAACCTAGGTGTCTTCAATTAGCTTAAAGAGATAGGGCCATAGATGGGCACCTTTCGGTCAAGCACAGCTGAGCTAAGCTCCTTCCACATAATGTGGGAAACATCCAAAGTAGAGTCTTTTACCTTCTCCTTGTTGCACATCAGCAGCAGATTTACAAGGTAAGAGTGAACCTGATCCTTGTTCCCAACTCGAGGGAATAGAGTGTTGCGAAAGATACGATGAATAATGTCCAAAAATGGAATGAACTCAGTGCGAGTACCCTTGGCAGTCTTCACAACCCTGGAATAGCGAATCATCTTGGACTTGTCGATTGCAGCAGTCTCAGTGTGTGGCCGGAGGCCAACAGGCTCATCTAACCCATTATCGGCATAACCCAATGAGTTCATGAAAGTCTTCCAGTTGGAGTGCAACACTTGGCCACGTGTCATCCAAGTTAAGCTCCTGGCATCATCATTGTGAAAGTGGACGGTGGCATAAAACTGAGCCACTGCCTCGCAGCAGAAGTCCTTGTTGAAGCTGATGATAGGAAACAGACCCCACTGCTGGCACAGAGCATGAGCTTCAGCGAAGTACTTGATGTTAGGACGACTGCTCATGTACCCAGTGTAGATGAATTTGGCATCAGGCACATAGAGGGTAGTCTTGTTCATGAGAATCCCAACATAAATGAGAGATTGCTCCTTGGTCCAGAAGGGACGCCCAACAAATGCCTCGTCCTGAGAGCGAAGATAGGGGTTGCGCTGTCGTAATTCTAGAAATTCTTCGCTAATCGTGTCAGGAGGAGGTTTAATATTCTTTGTAGCAGTCTTCTTCACAGTTTGTCACTGGGGTTGAGCACTGGAACCAGACACATCCTCCTGCGAAGTCCTGGGACGCTTGGAACCACCCATACGGCCTGGATTCATGCGGTGAGCACGAGGAGGGGAAATACCATCACCTGGAACCCACAAAGAAAGAACAAGGGAAAAAACAAGAGTAAAGCGATTGCATAAGTCAAAAGAGAACAAAAACAAGAGCAGAAGAAGATCACAGGAAGTCTCAAAAGCTGAGTTACTAGCGGTAGCACCTCTCCCCGCAGCGGTAGTTCCACTGTAGGCAAAGCGGTAGTACCACTGGGACAGGGGCGGTAGTACTGCTGTAAGGGGTAGTACCGTCCAGGTGCTGGCGGTAGTACTGCCCTGCCTGCCGGAAGAACTGCTGGGGCAAGGAACCGGTAGTTCTGGTGACGTAGACTTCCTAAAACAGTGACCCTCGACTACAATCCTATCTAGTATGCAAGACACCTCCAGCTCATGCCTAAAAAGGTGAGGAAAATCAAAAACTACCACATGCATTGCCCTAAAACCAAAGATTCAAAATAAGAGACAAAGGAAAGACAGATGAGGGCAATATTGGTGGCCATGGCACGAGGAAGATGTGATAAACGATCCCTCCGGACAAAAATGCGGGGGACGGCACTAGATCGGGGGATCGGAGCTGCCCCCCGGGGGAAAATTTGGTTGCCGGAGAGAGAGGGAATTCGAAGGGGGAAGAGTGAATGGGTATGGGGGAGTTAGAACTCCCCCTACCCACCACTTGAACCGTCTAGGATTCCCCGAAGTGGTAGTGCCGCGGGCTGGAGCGGTAGTACCGGCCAGTCCAAGCGGTAGTACCGCTTCCAACCAAAAACAGCCCCAAAGCAAGGAAGAACAGAAAAACATGACTTATGCGGTTTATGAGTTTGAGAAAATGATGAAACTCGAGGGGGAGACACTCAAACACATCAAATGAGAGGGGACACTCCTAGTTTGTAAAGAGTCCAAACACGAAGAAAAACAATCTTAGAGTGACACAGCATACGAATAAGCTCTTAAAAAGCAAATACCTCACTAGGATGGGGGGGGGGTGGCCGGAGCCACCTATGTTTGAGTCACTTGGTATGGCATCGCGAAGATTTTAACCTTGGGCCCACGAGAAAAACTCGTCTTTGAAGCACAAGTACCATCAAAAATGGCTAATGTGAATAGTTCATTGAGAGAACTACACTCCCCATATGTCCATGCCTACATCTAAACAAGACATACTGAATTGTGTGGTGGGGGTGTGCAAAAATTCAAGCCACATTGCTCAAATCAATGATATTTAGCTCATGCCTTAACTCGCGAAATCTTGCTTCATCCAATGGCTTCGTGAATATATCTGCAAGCTGCTCATTAGTATTGAGATGAATAAGATCAATCTCTCAATGCTTGATATGACTCAGATGAAGTGATGACAAATCTCAATGTGCTTCGTCTTGCAATGTTGAACCGGGTTGTTGGAGATCCTGATAGCACTCTCATTGTCACAGTAGAGGGGCACTTTGTCACAAATGACACCGTAATCCTTTAAAGTTTGCCTCATCCAGAGCAACTATGCACAACAATTTGCTGCAGCTACATACTGGCCTCGGTGGACGAGAGAGAAACACAATTTTGTTTCTTTGAAGACCAACTTACCAAAGAGCAACCAAGGATTTGGTAACCTCCGAAAGTTGACGTCCTCTCTACACGGTCTCCCGCCCAATCCGAGTCCGAATATCCTATGAGATCAAATGAAGCACCTTTGGGGTACCATAAGACAAAGTTTGGGGTATGAGCCAAATATCGAAAGATTCGCTTGACAACCACATAGTGACTCTCATTAGGTGCGGATTGAAATCGTGCAGAAATTCCCACACTCAACATGATATCTGGCCTAGATGCACAAAGATAAAGCAGGGATCCAATCACTGTCAAGTTGGCATTTGAGCGGCATGGGAGTGTTGGCCTTGGCCGGCTTGAGATCATTCAACTTGAACATCTTGAGCAGGTCTTGAGTATATTTTGCTTGGTTGGTGAAGGTTCCTTGACTTTGTTGCTTGACTTCCAATCCAAGGAAGAACTTCAACTCTCCCATCATGGACATCTCAAACTCTTTGGTCATTAGTGCGGCAAACTCATCATTGAAAACTTTGTTAGAAGAACCAAATATAATATCATCAACATATAGTTCGCATAAGAACAAGTTCCCGTTAACCCTCTTTGTGAAAAGAGTGGGATCGATTTTCCCAACTTCAAACCCACGGTCTTGCAACATCTCGGTAAGGTGCTCATACCACGCACGTGGGGCTTGTCTAAGGCCATAGAGTGCCTTATCTAGAACATATACATGATTGGGGAACTTAGGATCCTCGAACCCCAGGGGTTGGTTGACATATACCAACTCCTTAAGTGGACCATTAAGAAAAGCACTTTTCACATCCATTTGATATAATTTGAAATCATGATGAGATGCATATGCAAGCAACATGCAAATAGATTCAAGGCGAGCGACAGGAGCAAAAGTTTCACCGTAGTCGATACCCTCGACTTGGGAGTAGCCTTGAGCTACCAATCTTGCCTTGTTGCAAATGACTACACCGTTCACATCTTGCTTCTTCTTAAAGATCCATTTGGTTCCAATGACATTGTGATTCTCCTTTGGTCTTGGCACCAATCGCCACACTTTGTTGCGCTCGAAGTTGTTGAGTTCATCGTGCATGGCTTCAAGCCATTCTGTGTCCTCGACCGCCTCTTGTACCTTGAGGGGTTCAACGCAAGAAAAAAACACGTGATGTGCACAAAAGTTTTTTAATTGACGACGAGTGGTTACCCCTATATTCAAGCTCCCGCAGACGTTCTCTAGAATGTGTTCCTTATTTCTAAGCTTGGAAGCAATCTTGGTAGGTCGTCCTTCTAAGATCTCTTCCATGGAAGGTTGCGATGTATCGTCTTGACGAACTTGAGAGCCATCACCAACTTGCTCTTGATCCCGAGTAAGATCTTGATCTTGAGCTTGCTCGGGGTTGTGAGTTTGATCTTGAGCATCTTGTGATGTATCATCATCACAGTGAGGTTGATCTTGCTCTTGATCTTGTTCACGAGGTTGAAGGCCTTCACTTTGTTCTTCAGAAGCATGTGGGTCTTGCGTCGGTGATGGTTCCACTTGCGTGGAACATTGTCCTTCTCCTTCAGCCACAAGGGGTTCCACAACAGATAGGAAGTATCCCACACCCATTCTTCTTATGGCTTGGGGAGAAATTTCATCACCTACATCACAAAGACCACTTTACTCCACTTGGGAGCCATTATTTTCATCAAACTCTATGTTACTCGTCTCCTCAATGAATCCTGTGGACTTGTTGAGAACATGGTAAGCATGAGAGTTTGTAGCATAACCAACAAATATGCCCTCATGAGCTCTAGTTTCAAATTTAGACAAATGAACACCTTTCTTGAGAATGAAACACTTACAACCGAACACCCGGAAGTACTTGAGGTTGGGCTTGTTACCGGTAAGTATCTCATATGGAGTCTTGTTCAAGCCTTTGCAGAGGTAGAGCCGGTTGGATGCATGACACGCGGTGTTGATGGCTTCGGCCCAAAAGTTCTACGAAGATTTAAACTCCGCCATCATCCTTGCCGCATCCATCAACGTCTAGTTCTTACTCTCCGGAACACCATTTTGTTGAGGGGTATATGGTGTGGAATATTGATGCTTTATCGCCTCATCACTAATAAACTCATCCAAGGTGTAGTTCCTGAACTCGGTGTCGTTGTCACTTCTAATCATCAGAATCTTTGCTTCATGTTGGCGTTGAACTTCATTTGCAAAGTTGATGACGGTCTGTTGGGTCTCATTTTTCTTCTTGAAGAAGTATACCCATGTGTATCTTGAGTAATCACGCAATCACCACGCAATACTTTCTTCCGCCAAGACTATCAAAAGATGGGAGACCGAAGAGATCCATGTGAAGGAGCTCCAAGGTCCTCTTCGAGTAGATGGTAGTCATGGGTCAATGAGCCTTCTCATGTAGCTTTCCTTCGATACAATCACGGCAAGCACGATCTTTGGCAAAACTTACGTTTGTTAGTCCAAGAATGTGACCCCCTTTGAGGAGACTTTGCAAAGATCTCATATTGACATGGGCTAGCCGATGATGCCACAGCCATCCGACATCAGCTTTAGCCATTAGGCAAGGCGCGGTCTTAGTGGGTCACTCCGAGAAGTTAATCACCATTTTCGACATGCCCAACAAAGGCTACTTTAAGCGTCTTGCTCCATAGAAGGGTAATGGTATCAATGCCAAAGAAATTACTAAAACCCTTGAGTGCAAGTTGACGAACGGAAAGTAAATTGTATGCAAGGATCTCAACAAGCATGACTCTCTCAATAGCTAAGTCCGGAGAGATAACCACCTTGCCAAGACCCGATACCTTTGAAATTTTGTCATCACCAAAGGAGACTTGAGTGGCCAAAGATGCATCGGGTCGAACGTCCACCACCTAGTCCTTGCTTCCGGTCATATGATTTTTTCTCCACTATCAAGCAACCATGACACCCCTTCGGAAGCAAACTCCTACAATGGATCAATGCTTGGATTTAGGTACCCATTCTTTAATGGGTCCTTTCATGTTAGTAACAAGGGTCTTAGGAACCCAAATAGACCATTCAATGTACTCATAAGAATAACCAACATATTTGGCATAAACATGCCCATCACTAGCACGTCATAAAACATAAGAGGGGTTATAATCGCCAGCCATGTTGGTGGAGGTGGTCTTGCCCTTCTTGGCATTACCACCAACAAAATTGTCCTTCTTCTTCTCATGTGTGACCTTCCCCGCCTTGACAAAGGTTTCCTTTAGCAGGGGAGCTTGCTTGGTCTTCAACTTCTTCTTCTTCTTAGACTTGGGTGCAAACTCAATCCCTTCCTTTGCTACAACTTCCTTTTGATTGCTCAAAAGGTCATTGAGATTCTTCTCACCTTGGATGCATGTCACAAGACCTTTCTCAAGTTGCTCTTTCAACTTAGCATTTTCCTCCAAAAGGTGCGCATGCTCACAACAAGGGTTAGTAGCAATGGCATTATCAATTAACACAAAAGGAGGACACGTGGCTATTTCCTTAATAAGTTTTACTTGGAGTTGATCATGAGACTCCTTGAGAGAGGCATGAGAACTCTTCAAAGCCTTGTGAGCCTTGTCAAGTGCATCAAACTCTTCCTTGAGTCTATCATGGCCAACCCCAAGTGCAACCTTATCAGATTTGATCACACGATTAAGAACAATAGCATGATCATGATCTTTACGTAATTTAGCAAGGTCAACATTTTGTGACTCCTCAAGAGCCAAACGAAGACCTCGCTCTTCCTCAAGAGCAATGGAAAGATCTGCTATCTCATTGGCATAATCACGACTATGCCCCTTCAACTCCTCAAGGGATTCCTCTTGAGAGTCAATGGTATCATTGGCCTCTTCAAGTTGTTCCAAAAGAGCAACAAAGTGCTTCTTGGATTCGCCTTTGAGTTTACACAAGAATTTGTCAAACTCATTCTCATCCTCGTTCGCCTCCTCTTGTTCATCCACACAATACAACAAGGAAGGAGTGGTAGAAATGGAAGTTTTAATGTTCGAGGTTTTGACGTTGGGGGGTTACCTTGGTGATACCTTTGGCCATAAGGCACCTAGCAGTGTGGTTCTCATTGGGGCGTCGAAGAGAGACACCTTGGTTGGGGTAGATGATGCAATTGCTATTGTAGCCATTGCCATCCCTTCACCACTTGTATCTTCGTCATCAACATCATCATCGGAGGGATACTCTTCTTGAGCCACCTACACTTTGTGAGGCACGTTCTTGGTGAAGTTGTTCTTGTTGGGGAAGGACTTGGCCTTATCTTTGCGGATGAGTTTGCTACCATTGTCTTTCCTCTTCTCATATGGGCAATCCACCACAAAGTGACTCACATTACCACAGTTGTGGCAAGTTCTCAAACATTGCTCGCCTTTTGACCCGCTTGAGTTGTTCTTGGAGAAGTTGGGCCTTGTATTTCTCTTGTTGCCCCAGAATTGCCTAAATGCGAGAGCCATGTGCTCATGGTAAGCATATTTGGTGTCTTCGAGGCAATCCTCCTCTTCCTCCTCCTCCTCTTCTTCTTGAATGGCCTTGTCCTTCAAACCAAGGTTGGGTGATGATTTCTTTGCCCATTGTATACGAGCTAGAGCGTTGTCAGCGGTCTTGTTCAAGATGTTCATTGCAATAAACTCATCCAACACGTCGCTTGACGACAAGGAATGAAAGTCCAGTCTTTGACGGATAACAGAGGACATGGCCTTGTTGAATGGCATGATGGCATTGAGAAACTTACGCTTGATCCAGTTTTCATCCGTATCCTTGCTCCCATGATCTTGAAGAGCGACGACAAGAGTTGTCACACTTCGGTAAAGCTCACGAGGGTCCTCATCTTCAATCATCACAAACTCATCAGCTTCATCAAGCACTACCTCAAAGTTGGACCGTTGAATGCTTGAGCTGCCCTTGTATAAAGAGACAATGTGTTACCAACAATCCTTAGCACGAGTGAAGGGATGCAAGTGAGCTAGATCTTTGGGAGGCACTGCATCTTGAAGAATGAAAAAGGCAGAGTGATTGAGTTGATTGTCGGTCTCTTCTCTTGGGGTGAGGTTGTTTGGATCATGCGGTTAGTATCCTTGCTCAATGATTCTCCAAAGTTGAGTTGAGCTGTGATTTAAATGACACTTGATACGAAAAATCCAATTATCAAAATCATTCTTAACAAGTTTAGGAGTAGGACCAAGATTAACTATATGAGGTTGGTGCACCGGTCCTCCATAGACCTGGGGAGGGGGTACCGAGGAAAAGGTACCCGTCCCACTATTTCCTTGAGGTAGCTTGTTCTTATCAGTGCTAGCCCCCTCCTTACCAGAGTGGACATCTGTCAGGGATATAACCCCGCGGTATAACTCGCCCTACTAGGCCGGGTCAGTGTATTGGCGGCTCGTGAATCATACTCAAGGTGGGCCGTGCTGTTGAAGACAAGGAGGGCAAGGCGACTTACCAAGTAAGCCGGATGACGGCCCAACACATGAAGACGGAGACTCAAGGCCCAAGAGGCAGAAGACACTCGGAGTTTCCTTGCTTGAAAGGAAAGACGAGTTAGAGACATAGTAGGTCACGAATCGTAACACGACTCAGACTCTTTTAAATCCCAGGGTCTCGACTTGTATATAAAGGCAAGCCCCTAGGGCCAAAAGACTTAAGTTACACACCCTCGAAAGCTAGGTTAGCAATTCCACACCCTTGTAATCGAGATCATTATCAATATAGACAAAAGGTAGGACGTAGGCTATTACCTCCATCGGAGGGGCCGAACCTGGGTAAACTCGTCTCTCGTTCCCAATCAACCCCTTTGAGTCTCCACCTAGCGGCGATGGCCTCACACTCAAGTTCTCCTAAGAGAACATCTGCCGTGACAAAACCACGACAGTTGGCGCCCACCGTGGGGCCATCACCTGGTGGAGTTGATTTCTCAAAGGGAGCCCTTCCAGGGTTCGGAAGATTTACGGTTGGTCAGATGACCAAAAGCCACCACGACAAGCTCTACATCGACGATTCAGGCTGGAGCCCCGAGGCCGACTCAATCGAGTACGGGTACCGGGTCCCCTTGGGCAAGATCCACGTCTTCATCGGTAAAATCGGCGCGTCCGTTCCCGAGACGGACATCTGCACCAACATCATCGAGCCGGCTCGGCGCGCCCAACCCGCCCGCCATCAAGCCGGTCGGCGTCACGCCTTTGTTGGCTTCACCCAGGGAGTCAGCCTCTCGGATGAGCCGGCAGGTAGCAGGGACACCCTCGTCAACTCTGATGGCGAATCTTCCATGGGAGACACCGAATCGATCTGTCCCCTTTATGATGGTGGACTTGTGGGCTCTTCGGAAGCGGAAGCTCCTAGGGAGTCGCATGAGCCGCCTCGTCAGATTACTGTATATATGGCAGGAACATCGGCGGCTCAAGACCTGTCGTCAGCAGGTGCAGCTGGAGGCTCTGGCGGATCAGTCAAGGCGCCGGCTCAAGCCATGATAGATCTGATGGCCGAGATGGCAAAGCTGGTAGAAACACCCGTCACTGCAAAAAACAAGGAGGAGCGCAACACGGAGTTAGTAAAACTCCGCGAGCAGATGACTAAGGTGTAGGAGGAAATTGACGCCGAAAACGCCCGGATGGCGGAAATACAGGCTCGTATCCATAATGAGTCCGAACGTCTGATGGCCGAGGCTTGGCAGTTAGGGCTCCGTCGAGATGCTTCTGAGGTAGTTTACCAGAGACACCAGAGCCGCCTGGCATTGAGTCTCGAGCCGACCCGTTTGTTCCCCACTCCGCAACAGACGCAGGGGGCTGAACGAGCGCGTGAGGATCTCCCTCGTCAGATGGCCCGGCAAACGGATCCGGCTCAACCATCGCCAGCTCAGCCTTCACGACCGCGATTCCAGATGCCGCAAGGACACTTCTCCAACCCCGTTGATAACGTGTTAGCGACAACTTGCAATTTAGAAGCACTTCCCATCCACGGGAACACCCCCGTCGAGATCGAGGCCAGGAACGCCATAGGGATGTTGAAAATAGTGGTGGTGCAGCAAGCGCAGTATTCTTATAGCTATGATCGGATGTACTCCACCCCGTATGCCAGCCGCAGCAAGAGTCGCCATGTGGAATCTCTAGCTGTTTCTAGCCGTGGACGCAGGCAGCAGCCTCAGGTCTCCCCGACCCGGCCTGTGCTGCCAGACGCCCAGGCGGTTGTTGATGCGGCCAGAGCCGCGTGACAGGAAGAGGCGGAAGCAGCGGCAGCGTGGGCAACTTAGCAGTTTCATCCTTAACCGGCGTCTACGGGGGCTGGGGTGAACAGTAGGACGATTGGAATCCCTTGCTTATCCCCGGCTCTCAGTGGCGAGCGTATGCCTAGGGACTTCAAGGTGCCTCGTAAGGTACCAAACTACACAGTAGACCTTGAGCCGGCAACATGGATCGAGAGTTACGAGTTGTCCATGGACATGCTCGACGTCAGTGACGCCGTGTGCGTGAAGTACCTGACCATGATGCTGGAAGGACCGGCTCGAACATGGCTGAAGAACTTGCCACCCAATTCCATCAACACTTGAGCAGAGCTGAATGAACGATTTATCAAGAACTTCCAGGGAACGTGCAAGCGACCAATGACGATTGTGGATTTTCAGCATTGTGTCCAGCGCGGGGATGAGTCGGCTCACCATTGGACTCGTCGGGTTGTAGAAATCATCCACTCATCGGACAGTATCACGGCGGCTCAAGCCGTCCTAATCTTGGAGAAGAATTGCCACTTTCAGCCTCCGGTCCAGAAGCTTGGCCGTCTCAAACGGAAGGTGCAAGATATGGGCGACTTGATGGACGTTCTTACTAGATATGCCGAGCCAGACAACACGAAGGATCCCGGCTCACATGAGGACAAAACAGGCAAGAACAAGAAAGGTGACGGTGGCAAGGGCCAGCAAAACCATGGGAACAGTGGGAACCCGGGGGGACAAGGCAATAACAGTAAGCGGAAACACCATGATGGCGGGTCAGAGTTCGTTGCTAGTACCAACACCGGTTTCAAGAACCAGCATCGCAACAACCGCCCGGGAGGAGCTTACAACGGGGACAAGCCGCGCAATTATGAGGAGGCTCTCAAGGTGCCTTGTCCCAAACATAGTACCCTGGATAAGCCGTCCACACACTCATGGAAAAACTGTTATATCATGCAGGAGTTCCATAACCAGGCTTTCCAGCATCACCAAGGAGGCAATGGTGGGGGACATCCGGGTCAGCTTGGTAAGGGCGGCTCACATGGCGGTTCATCTAGCGGATTTGTGGGGCCAGGTTTCCCTGGCCAGGGCAGCTCAGGAGCAGGTTTTCAGCATCCAGGGAACAACAGCAATGGACAACGCTCCGGCCAAAGCAATCAGTAGCATAATAATCAAATTGGTCTTCAGAGCAATCCCAAGCAATTGAGCAGTGGGCAATATCACGTCTTTACCACTAGCACTTGCAGGAATGATCGCAAGCGGAAGCAAAGGGTCGTTAATTTAGTTGAGTCGGCGGTCCCAAGTTACTTAAACTGGTCCGAGCAGCCAATCACTTGGAGCAGGGAAGATCATCCCCCGCAGGTTGATAACCCGGGGGGTCTTGCTTTGGTGGTGGCGCCACAAGTTGGCGGTTATACCTTGACAAAAGTCCTCATGGACGGTGGAAGTAGCATCAACATCCTGTATTATGACACTTTCCGGCGGAAAAACCTTTCTGAAAGCAGGTTGCAAACTTCAACTATGGTTTTTCACGGTATTGTGCCTGGGAAGTCGGCATACCCAATCGGGCGGATTAAACTTGACGTCGCTTTTGGTGATTAGTTCAACTACCGATGTGAGCCCCTAACCTTTGAGGTGGTTAAGATAAAGAGCCCATACCACGCCCTCTTTGGGCAGCCGTCTTATGCTCGTTTCATGGCTTGGCTCTGCTATGTTTACCTCAAGCTCAAAATGCCGGGTCCGGAGGGTACCATAACTGTGAATGGCAGTCGGAAAATAGCTCAAGAGTGCAAAGAAGGCGATGCAGCTTATGCAGAGTCGGCCTGTGCAGCAGAGGAGTTAAAGTTTTATGCGCCAACGTTGATCCTGCAGATATGACCCCTCTCAAGAAGCCTACTACTGAGTCTCGGTCTTTGCTCAAATTTAAGCCGGCTGAAGATACAAAGCAGATTGACTTCACGCCGGGCGACTCGTCTCAGCAGTTCACTATTGGGACCAGCTTGGACCCCAAATAGGAAAGCGTGCTCATCGAGTTCATCCGTGAGAATCGGGACATCTTTGCATGGAAGCCTTCTGACATGCCTGGAGTGCCAAGAGAACTCGCTGAGCACCATCTTAATGTGGATCCAAAAATGAAACCAGTACGCCAATACCTCTGCAGTTTTAATGAGGAGAGACGCAAGGCTATTGGGGAAGAGGTATCCGGACTCCTAGCTGTCGGGTTTATCATTGAGGTTTTCCACCCCGAGTGGTTGGCTAACCCGACGCTTGTTCTAAAAAAGAACGGTACTTGGCGCATGTGTGTTGATTACATATATCTCAACAAAGCCTGTCCTAAGGATCCTTTTGCTCTCCCGCGTATCGATCAGATCATTGATTCTACGGCGGGTTGTGAGCGCTTATGTTTTCCGGACGCATACTCTGGTTATCATCAGATCAAGATGGTTGTTGAGGATCAGGGGAAGACGGCTTTCATAACTCCTTTTGGTGCTTTCTGCTATGTTTCTATGCCCTTTGGGCTCAAGAGCGCGAGGGCGACTTATCAGCATTGCGTTCAGAACTGCCTTCACCCATTGATTGGACGCAACGTTCATGCTTATGTCGATGACATCGTGGTGAAATCTCAGAAGAAGGAGACGCTCTTGGAAGACCTCAAGGAGACGTTTGATAATCTTCGAGTGTACCAGATGAAACTTAACCCGACAAAGTGTGTCTTTGGTGTTCCTGTAGGCAAGCTATTGGGATTCCTGGTTTCTGAGTGAGGTATAGAAGCTAACCCGGACAACATCAAGGCGGTGACTTCGCTTGGTAAGCCGGCAAATATAAATCAGGTCCAACGCATGGCTGGTCGTATCATAGCGCTAAGCCGGTTTATAAGCCGCCTTGGAGAGAAGGCAATTCCTCTTTATCAATTATTGAAGAAGACGGACAACTTCATCTGGACTGACGCAGCTAACGAAGCTTTTGAAGCCCTCAAAAAGCAGCTAGCTGAGCCGCCCGTTTTAGCCTCCCCAGTCGACAAAGAGCCCATGCTCCTGTACATTGATTCTAATTCCAAGGTGGTAAGTGTTGTAGTTGTCGTTGAGCGAAAGGAGGCAGGGAAGGAGTATCCGGTTCAGCGGCCAGTTTATTTCGTCAGCGAAGTCTTGACCTTGTCCAAGCAGCGGTATCTGCATTGGCAAAAGCTGGTCTTTGGAGATTTTATGGCAAGCCGGTAGTTGAAGCACTATTTTCATGAGCATCCAATTACTGTGGTCAGTTCAGCACCCCTTGGAGATATCATACAAAATCGACAGGCTACTGGTCGAATCGCCAAGTGGGCAATTGAGCTTGGCCCTCACCATGAAATATGTGCCCCGAACTGCCATCAAGTCCCAAGCACAGGTGGATTTCATTAATGATTGGACAGAGATGCAAGTTCCAGAGGATAGGCTAGATAACACGTACTGGACTATACACTTTGATGGGTCCAGACAATTGGAAGGCTCGGGGGCTGGAGTTATATTGTCTTCTCCACGAGGTGACAAATTTTGTTATGTTTTACGGCTCATGTTCCCTTGCAGTAACAATGCAGCTGAGTACGAGGCACTCCTACATGGACTCAGAATGGCTAAAGAGATGAATCTTAGCCGGGTCAGGTGTTTGGGCGACTCAGACTTGGTGGCTCAGCAAGTTTCTGGGACTTGGGATTCTAAGGACCCCTTGATGGCGGCTTACCGGCGGGCAGTCACTGACGTGGCGGGTTATTTCCAAGGCTATCAAGTCGATTATATAGATCGCCGGATCAACGAGGCGGCCGATGCCTTGTCACGACTCGTCTCTCAGCGAAAGCCGGTCTCCCATAACGTCTTTTTAGACATTCTTCATAATCCTTCGATCAAGTTACCATCGGAGGAGGACATAGCTATTCCTGACCCAAAGGCACATTTGGTGGCGGCTCTCCACGCTACCCCTGATTGGACAGTGCCTTATCTGGATTATCTAACTCGAGGCGAGCTCCCAGCAGAGGAAATCATCGCTCGACAAATAATTCGGCGGTCCAATCCGTGACTATCATCAGGGGCGAGTCACATTGACGAAGCAGCACCGGAGTTTTTCAGCGTTGTGTTTCCACTGAGGAAGGACAGGAAATTCTTAATGAAATTCACATTGGCGACTGTGGACACCACGCCGGCTCACGATCTTTGGTGGCAAAGGCTTTTCGTCATGGATTCTATTGGCTGACGGCTCATGCAGACGCATAGGACATTGTACGCAAGTGTGATGGGTGTCAAAGGTTTGCTCGACAAGCCCACGTGCCGGCTCAAGAATTGCGCATGATCCCAATTACTTGGCCGTTTGCGGTCTGGGGGCTTGACATGGTTGGCCCGTTCACGACGTCTTCTAACAAGAAAACCCACCTCTTGGTGGCGGTTGATAAGTTCACCAAGTGGGTCGAGGCAGAACCTGTCAGCAACTGTGATGCGGAGACATCAATCAAATTCTTGAAAAAGTTGATTTTCCGTTTTGGCTATCCTCATAGCATTATTACCGACAATGGTACCAATCTATCCAAAGGAGCTATGGAACAGTTTTGTCAGCGTGAGCATATCCGGCTTGACTTGGCAGCAGTGGCACATCCGCAGTCTAATGGGCAGGCTGAACGAGCTACTCAAGAGATTTTGCGAGGGATCAAACCCCGGCTCATGGTTCCACTATAGCGTACTCTAGGCTGTTGGGTTGAGGAGCTCCCCGTAGTGCTTTGGAGCATCAGAACAACTCCAAACAGATCCACTGGATACACACCTTTCTTTCTGGTATATGGAGCTGAGGCGGTTTTACCAAGCGATATTCGCCATGACTCGCCTCGAGTCACTGCTTACGTTGAGGCAGATAATGAGCAAGCACGTCAAGATTCTTTGGACGCCTTAGAAGAAGAACATGACTTAGCAGCAGCCAGATCTGCTATATATCAGCAAGACCTACGTCGCTATCACAGCCGTAGAGTCTGAAGCCGTACTTTTCAAGAAGGCAACTTAGTGCTCCGTCTGATTCAGGATCAAACTGGGATGCACAAGCTTTCCCCACCTTGGGAGGGTCCTTTCGTCATGAGCAAAAACCTTAATAATGGATCATATTACCTAATAGACTTGCGACCAGAATCATATACCTTTGAAGAAGAGACAACCCGGCCCTGGAATATTGCTCACCTGCGGCCATATTATACTTAGAGCCACCGACTCATTCTCCTTTTTGGTAACCCCCCCTACAAATCCTGTATATACTTCTTTATGTTCAAATATAATAAAGTCGGCACCCCCGAAGCTCGGGGTCTCAATCGTTTCAGCCTGCAAATTGAGCACGAGTCTTTATTTTTTGAAACATAGCTCATTTGGGGGCTTCCAACTCATCGAGTTTAGCCTTCTCACCCTCTTGACCCGGCACAAAAATGCCACACTATATGGTTAAACCTACCTGTATGTGTGACGCGACTCCGATCAGGTGACCCCGTGTACTCTTGACAAGTCAATCCACTTTGGACCCTGAACTTATCAAGGTTAAAACACTGGCTGTCACGTGAGAGCCGGCATACAGAGAGCTAGGATAAACCATGGGTTATCATACCCGCTTCATTGAAGCAAGACTTGAGCCTCGAAAGCCAGTCTCTCTGCCGAGTCTCACTGAGCCGGCTTTTTAACAAAAAAAATTATCATTATTACCATATGTTATTGCTTCTCAAAACTTACAGGTACAATATTATTTATGTACCGGCTCATAAAAGAGTGTCCGAGTTATGAAAAATGTGATCATATAATGACCAGTTCAACTCAATATTCTACAATCAATTGTTGTGGAAAGATTTCAGAAGGCCGGCTTATAAAGACCCGCCAATATTGATTCAAACAATAGCAGGTTCAGCGGAAACATTTGCAGACATGAGGGAAATACATGTTCATCTTTCAGCAACTGCCTGGAAGATCTAAAACTCAAAGGCGACTCGGCTAAGACAATACAAAAGTACAAGTCACGTGATGTATGATTCCTAAGCAAAAGGACAAAAGGCAAGTTAACAAGGCTTGTTACAAGTACAAATCCCTCATCGTCAAGACAAGATAAAAAGTTTAAAACATGCACGAAGGCACGACACAGGCAAACAATTGTCGACTTAAGAATATTACAAAGAGCCATTGAGCCCAGACAGTTGAATAAAAGTTTTTTACAGAAAATTTTATAGCCCGGCCTCTGCACCATCTGGGTTAGCCTCGGGTTTACCTCTTGCCTGAGCCGCCTCCGGATCATCCTCTGCTGGGACTTCTGGTTCTTGGATCTGAAGGTTGTCCAAATCCCAGTTGCAATGGGCTAAAGCCTGGAATACATATTCTTCATTCAAGATGGGGGACGGGTCTACATCAGGGGCGAAGATGTGCTTACGACGTTGAGGAGTCAGGTCCACCGTTTCAAAGGTGGGTGGCCGAACTCGCGAGTTGTTAGCATCATAAGCCGGCTGATAGTTCTTCAACTCCATTTCGGCAACAAGTTGGGTGGCTAACACTCGAGCCGCCTTGACGCACTTAGCATAGTCACCATCGATGAATGCTGACCCGTCGTCCTTAAACTCAGGAAACCCTTTGGCCATCTCTACCGGGTCAAGCGCCTCTGAGTAAGCCAAAGCCCGACTCAACGAAGATGTTGCACCAGCTCGGGAGCTGATCTTTTCAACTCTTCAATCTGTTTCGGGATCGTCGAGAGGCATCTTAGTACATCCTTGATGAGCTTCACGGGCTCATTGTTCCCCATAACGGCCTTAATTGTGTAGTGGCTTCCAGCAAGCATAAAGTTGTTCAGTTAGTGAATACACTGCCTTAAGCTTCAGCAAGCAGTTATCCTGGAGGTTGCGGGTCCGAGGACCTGCACAGCAATTCAAGCACATAAGTCGCCAGGCGATTTATCTTCATACATGAGTATTTGAGCGGGTTAGCAACAACTCATTAAGGTACTTACCAAAGATGGCCTGGGTCATGTGGGCAATGTGCCGCTTTAACCTGGATAGCTCTTCAGTGATGGGCTTTAGTTGACCTTCAACATTTTCTGCGTGCTCCAACAAGGCGGCTTTTTCAGTCTCGAAAGATTTATTCTGTTTTTCAAAGCCTTCCTTGGCCTTCTCCAATTCTTCCAAAGCAAGTCGATGTTTTGCTCAGCCTCTGCTCGGGCGGTTTGCCCCACTTCAAGATCTTTTTTCAAGTCGGTCACATTTGACTCGGCTGATTTCAGAGCTTCCTGCACAATAGGGGTCATCATATTGTTCGGTCATAAGCCGGTAGCAAGGTGCAGCATGACTGATAAGAAAAATTATAACAAGTCCCAAGCAGATTGCAAGCAATATATTTGACGCTTGGGGGCTAATGCATATCAGTTCTTCCAAGCAAAATATTAAGAAGACCCGACTCATCTCAAGAAGATGAGCCGGCCCTTGGGGCTACAGGTTGATTTCTTCAAAATATTAAGAAGACCCGACTCATCTCAAGAAGATGAGCCGGCCCTTGGGGGCTACAGCTTGATTTCTTCAAAATATTAACAAGACCCGATTCATCTCAAGAAGATGAGCCGGCCCTTGGGGGCTATAATAGTTTCATATTTGCAAGACCCGCCTCATCTCATAAAGATGAGCCGGCCCTTGGGGGCTACATAAGGATATATGGAATACACAACAAAGTTGAGCATACCTCGTATTTTCTTTTCATCATGCCGACGAGGCCGTCTTCCATCTCCCGTCTTGTAGAAAGGCGATCCAAATAACCAGCATGCAATTCTTCAGTGCTAAAGTCCTCATAACTTGGAAGCTCTAGCTTGGCCTTCCCCTTCTCAGGCAGTACTGTTTCGTCTTTAGAGACAAGTTTGGTTAGCACCTTGGAGACCTCAGGAGCAGTGTAACCTGACCCAGTAATGGTAATCTCCGCATTTTCATCACAAGGAGCATTTTCAGCTGCCTTCGGATTACTGGGTAGGTTAAGGTTGGCCGCCGGGTCAGCTTCAGTATCCATAGCCTCGGTACTTGCCGGCTCAGGGTGCAGGGGCAAATCAACTTGGGCTTCCTGATGGTCTTCAGCGTGATCAGTATGGATTTCAGGAGCCACCAAATCCGGGTTTGCCGGCTCAAGAACCTCCGGGTTGGTGGATGACTCGCCACCTTTTCTCTTTTTAACGTTGGCATGGGCTCTGCAAACAAGGCAACAGAGTAAAACATATGCAAGGTTAAGCATGAATAAGCGAAATATGGTTTAAAGGAAATTTACCCGTGGTTGATAACAAGGGGCGAAAGCTTTGTGGAGGTTGAGTCGCCCGATGAAGGAGATGACTCGTGATAATTGGAATCAGAGGGATTAAGAGGTTGCCGGAAGAGGCCAGCTTTTGGAAGAGAGGGAGTTGGGCTATGAGGCACCTCATACTGTCGTTTACGGGCGACTGATTTGTTAGGCAAGCCGCCCACAAGGCCACCGGAGTTGCTCCGAGTGTGGCGCCTTACTTCATGCCGAGTTTTCTTCAAAATAAAGTTAGGATCCAAATGAGCATCTGGGTGAGAGAAACGTACTTTCTGAATGTCCCGCCTTGTTTTCCTCGGAGACAAGGATTCTGAGCCAGAAGAGGGGGAGATTACCTCAACATCATCAGCTCGGCTTGTTGCAGCGTTGCCCTGAGTGTAAGAGGTGTTAGCAAGTTCAATAAAAATACACCAAGGTGAGACAAGTTTTTACCTCCGACTGGACATCAACCGTTGTTGACTCGCCCCTTTTTGACGGCTCTGCTGCAACCGCCTTATTCTTCTGGGCAGGTTTTGGCTTTTGTGTTGCAACCTTCCCCCTCTTTTTCTTCTAGAATCTAGAATATGCCTATAAGGTTAACAATGAAAACGACAAGTAAGCTTGGGAGCTTAAAAAGTGTCATGAGCCGGTTGAATAAATATCAAGGATTCTTACTGGTGGCGCCGGGTTGAGAGTACAAAAGGGATTCAGCCAAACTTTACTGCAATCTGCTAAAGTTTCTCCAACCATTTCTTCACAACCTTGTTGATATCATCAGCCTGCAAATCTTGGTTGCTGTATCTTTGCACGTAGTGTAAACCACCAGAGTAGTTACACATCAAATTACTGCGGCAACTCAACGGCAAGATATTCCAAGATGCCCAGCACCTGGTTAGATCAACCCCTGTCAAGCCATGAGCCTGCAAAGCTGCCAGTTTTGGGTATATGGGGGCGAGTTGATCACGTTCTTCTTGTGAAGCCCGCCCAGGAAGCTCAAAATTCATGGGAAGACGATCTGGCCTGTAACCCAGCAGGGGGTTTTCGTTAGCAGGGGCCGTGTTCCGGCAGTAGAACCAAGTTTTGGCCCATCCTTTGGGGTGGCTTGGCAAAATAGCATCAGGGAAGGCACCATCTCTACGCCTTTGAATAGAGACCCCGCTTAATTCTAAGCTGAGGCCATCTGCGCATTCAGTCTGGCGGTTAAGATAGAAGAACTCCATGAAGAGGGGGATGGTTGGTTCCATTTGCAGGTACACCTCACAGAGCACCTGGAATTGGCAAAGGTTGGATATAGAGTTGGGAGCCAGGTCTTGAGGATGAAGGTGGAAAGAGTTTAGAACATCCCGACAGAATTTTGACCCGGGGGGAGAAAACCCCCGAAGAAGGTGATCTATGAACACCACTACTTCTCCTTCGCCGGGTTCTGGGTGCTCCTCTCCATGGGGAGCCCACCATCCAACAGCCGCTTTAGACTGCAGGAAGCCTTGATCTTCATAATATTTAAGCACAAGTTCAGAAACTTGTGAAGGCACCCAGTTACAGGTGTTGGTTTTTGACATGATGAGACGCCTAAGTAGAGAAGCTGTAGAAGCATACATGTTATGATTAAGGATAAGACAGCATAAGTATCTACAACAGGAGAGTCGCCTTATGATGAGCCGACGCTTAAAACAAACAATATTTACATATGGCGGGTTATAGTCATAAGGATGAGCCGGCAAACATAAGGGTGTCTTATGCCAAATCAGAGATTTCTAGTTTTTGCTAAGTGTGGGACAAACAAGTTTCTACCAAACTGGCTACAATTACGGATCTACAAATGGTTCGGAAAAGAAAATATTTGATAAACCTAATGGCGAAGCAGGATGTGGGGACCCCGACTCATAAGTCGTGATCACCGAATGTACGTGCACAGTGATCCCAAAGACCAATGCTCACTGAACGCACAGAAACTAAATAACAAGAGTCTTACATCCATTACATACCGTTTTGCTCGGACATGGCCTTTATGGCCAAGGCTTCATATACTCGCAGCGGAAATCTTCAATGACAGCGTGAACCCATGCCATCTGCCTTAACCCTACATGCATTCTGACTGGGAAGCGTCCTAGTTCACATGTTCGTCTCCAACGAATTCTTCCCCATATTCCTGCTCTTCCATGCTTGGCCAATTAAATAACCAGTGGCAAGCCAATGAGTACTTTGAATGTACTCGCAAACAACCCATGTTTTGGAACAAGGTATAACAAAGCATGATATAGCACTAAGTAGGTAAGTTTGCGGAAAGCTAATTTTGAGTGCAATGACATGATCAAAATAACTTGAAGTAGCATGCATCATGAGGATACACGTATCCATACGAACAGGTTACAAATATCAATATAATCGAGGTCTGATCATCTCATGTTCAATCATCATGTCAAGTCATCCGACTTGACTCGAGTATTCCATCTTTGTTATCCGCACACTCACACCAAGTTTGTGAAAACACGGGACGTAGCACAAGAGCGGTCATCCAACTTTCCTTGACCGTGGACACGGCTATTCGAATAGTTTTACACTCTGTAGAGGTTGCACACTTTACCCACAAGACTCGGGAAACTTCCGTGTCAAGCCATGACTCGCAATATTGTTCATACCCGAGGTAAGTACCCGAACATTACCTTCCCCTAGCGATACTATACAAAGAGTCCACTCGCTGGTGCCATCCCTCATGATATACACCACACGTATCATCCAAGAGGGCACGCAACGGTGTGCCCGGTGCCTGTGAAGACAGGGCATGGTCGCCCTACCAGGCGCGACCCCGTATCGAGAGTGACCACATCACTGCCGCTACTAGTAATGCAGGCTCTATGCTAGTACCCACCAAGGTAGTCACCAAAGCCCCGTCCCATAAGGGGTATCGTGGTTGTACATGTAAGGTTGGAATAACGGTCGCAACTTACACCAATCCGTTTTCGAAAACCGCACACACTCACTTGCTCCGGTGCACCACTTCTTTATCAAGTGGTTACCTAGCTCAACATCATCTCCCTCGGGCATTAGTGGCACCCGACGGGGTATTCGACAGGTCTTTGAAAGTATTTGTTTCCAACTCCATGCATATCCTCGTCCCATTTGCGTAGAAACTACTTAAGCATTCTATCTACTTCCCACCCGCACAACGCTCATAAGGAGGTAGGGTCATGCACGATGCAAGTATCAACAAGAAAGTATCGGAGGCATCCCACCGAAGTGGTTACCACATCAACATGATCAACATCACGAAATAAAGTGCTATATGCCATGCAATCAAATGGTTTCTTAAACATGGTCAAAGGGCTGCTTGTCTGGCTCAGCAAAGTCTTCGAGGTCTTCACCTGCTCCTCGTCCAACTCCAAGCACATCGTCTACTTCGTCAACTACCGCCGGAAACAATCGGAATAAGCAACACAACAAGCAGAGAAATAAAACTGATCTATAAATAGGAGTTTTATTTTTCTTGGACACTTCTGGCTATAAGAAAAATAACCAAGGAGGTTTTATTGGATCTGGATCAAAAGAGATTTTTGAATGGTGGAAATGAATGAAATGATGACCCAATTTGAAGTCTAAAGAAAATATTTTTATAAAAATGAGTGGATGCACTCATCAAATAGGGTTTGATTTTATAGAAATTTAGAAAGTGGTTTCACTGGAGTTGGGGTTGGTTTGATCCAACAAAATAGGTGCATGGTAGAAATGTTCACCATGGCTATATAAACAAGGAATGATTTTTGGAGTCTCTGGAAACTTGAATCACTCCACTTGGAGTTAATATGAGTGCTCTAGGGATTTTACAAGTGAGGCATTTCATAGTTCAAATTCAAATTTGAATTTGAACTCTACAGAAAAGTTTGCAGGAAAAATGTGTAAGGTATATTTTTGGATAGAGCATGATTTTAGCAACATCTAGGAATTTGAATCACCAAATTTGGACTTGAAATGATTTTTCTATGAATTATTTGGTGCCACTAGAAAAGATAAAGGGAAGGGAATTACCAAAAAGGCCAACCTGCGCACAGGGCGCAAGTTAGCAAATGGGCCGGCCCAGCTGCCCGGCTGAGTGTGCGCAAGGCCACGCCGGAGTTGTATTCTGGGGAATACGCCTTCCCAGTGGGGAGGCGGCCGCGGGCAACCCGCCTCCACTTAAACCGGTGGGCCCGACCGGCTGGGTTGCCGACAGGTGGGCCCCGCCCGTCAGGACCTCCTCCCTCCTCCCGCTCGAGCAGAGGAGGAGCAGGGGAGGCAGAGCCGACCGGCGCAGGCGCTCTCTCCAGCAGCACCGGCCATCTCCGGCGGCGCTCTGACCACCGGTATGATCCGGGCGAAGAGCCGCATCCCCCTAGGGGCTCCGTTTTTGCCAGGGAGCGCAGGAGCCATCTCGGCTTCGGCTGCAGCGGTCTCCAACGATGGCCGCAACGGACTTGGCACTCCCATTGAGAGGGGGCAATGAAGCTCGGGGAAGGCCCGTGGAGACGCAGGGGTCACTCCGGTGAGGCTCAGAGGAGCAGGGGGAGGCCACCGTGGACGAATTTGAGAGGAGGCCAACGGGGGAGCTCCGGTCTTAGCGGACGATGGAGGGCTCGGGACGGGAAACGGGATGATCCAGGAGGTTCAGGGGAGAAAGAGAGAACCAAGGGGGACAGTAGGGGCTCGGGGGGCGGCTCTTATAGGGAGGGTGACGGTGCACCGCGAGCTGGTGCGCCGGCTCGGTCACTGTCGTTGCTGGAGGGCACGGGGGGCCGTGGGAGCATGTCCGGGGTGTTGGTGGATGTCGTCCACGACAGGGAAGAGTTAGAGAAGGAGCGGGCGAGTGCAGACGCGTCGCGCGAGCGAGCGAGCCCACTGGTGTGCTCGGGTGGCTGGTGCGCGTGCAAGGGGAGGCCAGCAGAGGGAGAGAGAGGAGGGGGACCGGATCATGGCGTGTCCCGAACGTCGAGGGACCTCGATTGGTGCGCTGGGGAGGCCCGAGGTGGCCAGTGGACGCGAGGTCAGCGCTCGGATGCTCTGCCGTGTGCTTCAGAGCACACTTTTGGCCGGCATGGGCACGTCCTGACGAGATCTGGCTCGCCCACTTCTGTCCAAAAGCTGCTGGGGAACTAAACAATGCGGGAAGGAGCATTGGATGCCCTGGTAGCCTGATAGGAGAGAGGAGAGGCTGAGAGAGGGAGAAAAAGGCTGTTCAGGGGGTGCAAATGGGGTTTTCACCCCTCAATCATGGAGCTGCGGAGGTAGAGGAGGGTCATGAGGGACTGTGCTAAAAATTTGGGCCCAAGGAGAACTCATCTGGTGCTCATTCATTGTCCACAAAATTGTTGCAGAAGGTGTTTGATGAGTGTTTGAGCTAGCTAAGATGATCTACTTGACATGAGATTTAACAGGATTGAGAAATAGGACTAAATGAGCTTGATCACAAGTTTTGAGCACATTTAGAGAAAGTGTCCAATGTAAAAGTTTCAAACCCTAGAAATGGGCAGAAATGGAGTTGCTTAGATCTAGCTAAGCAAAACAATTCTCCTTGATGCACCACTTAGTGTGGTGGCATAATTTGGGGATTAGAGCATGCCCAAAAAGTTTGGGACCAAATGGGGAAACTTGACAATGCAAAAATTTCCATTTCTTAAAATTAATAGAAGTGGGTTTGGGGGGATTTGGTCAAGTGGATCAGGTCTCCTTGATGCACCACTTGGTGTGGATGCATTATTAGAGAATTAGAACATGTCCACCAAGTTTGAGACCAATAGGAGAAACTTCACCATGTAAAGTTGTTCAAATTTGATTCTGGACAGAAAGGGTTTTGGGATATTTTGATGAACCAAAACAATTGGGATTGCTATGAAACTTTGCAAGATCATCACATATAGTATGTGTGACTTGCTGGAATTTTCTTGGATTTATTTGCAAATATTTCTTATAGAAATATTTCAAATGCTTGATTCAAGTAGAAATGGTTTTGGAAGGTTTTGTCCAATATTTTGAACATGACCATGTGTTGAAACTCTTATATATGGAAACTATATGTCCATTGAGTTTCCCTAAATTTTCTCAAATATTTTCAAAGCATTAAATAATTTTTCCCTATGAAAAACCATTTCTAGCCTTAAGAAAAAGCCTTTAAATAAAATAGTAAAATAACCTTCTAAAATTAATATTTTGTGTTTTTGGGAAGTATTATATATAGTAGGTTTCAAATAAAGTCTTTGGGGGAAAAAGGATCCACCTAGTTTGAGGACTTGTAGTGCAAATCTCAATTCAAGGGTTTTTGAAAACCTAATTTGAATAAATCCTTTTTGGCCAAGATAAAATTTGTATAAAAAGAGTTTTTGGTCCTATACACATGGCATGATCATTGGGAAAAGACTTCGGTCAAGGAGATGAGTTTCGTGAGTAGGAGGGATTTTATGAATATAGAGAACAAGCAAGCAAACAAACAATCAGCATTCAAGTCAAGCATCACAAGCATACAAAAAGTTTTAATTGGTCCTAATTTTTTAGCTATGTTGACTTAGACAGAAGAGGCTAAACACAGGATGTGACAGACCTACCCCCCTTACAAGAATCTCGTCCCCGAGATTCCTAGGCTAGGCGTAGAAAAGGTGCAGGAATCCAGAGGTGAGGTAGTCTTCACGTCCCATGTTGTTTCTGCTTTGGTGTGGTGGCTCCATTATTCCTTGAAGTGCTTGATGTCACGGCTTCAAGTGCATCGTTTGGCTTCGTCTGAGGGTGAACGGGGTTGTTGCAATATGCTAGGCTTGCCTAAAGGTCAAGGGTTTGGTGAACGAGGTTCGGGCAAGGGTCTGGCTTGCGTGTGTATTCCAAAGTCGGAATACGTGGCAAGGTAGTGTGTCCGCGCGCTGGTCCTGGGTTTCTCTCGTTGGTTGGTGACATCTAGATGTCTCGTGCTAGAAGGGTCGAGTCTTGATGTAGCTCCCGTTGACGGGGAGGTCCTTGACTCCCTTAAGGCAGGAGATCTTCAGTCGCAGGCGGTCTTCATCCTTGAGGGTGTTGAAGCGCATCATCGTAGGCTTCTCGTCGAGAACTTCTGCTTGAGGAAGTTGGCCATGTAGGTCCTTAATTTCATCTTTGGCCATTTGTCTTCATAGTCATGGACGCACGTTTATGGCGGTCTTCGAGTGTTTGGTCTTCTTGTCTCTCCATAGCCATTTGTGGCAAGGTTTGCGCTGAGTCTCGTCCCCAAGATTAAGCTTAGAGACTTGGCGTCAAAACGAGTTCTACCATCTGGGAGGGCTTCTGAGGGGTTCAAAATAAGCTGACTATCCAAAATTATAGAACAACCATCTAGTCCTCATGGTTTGGGGTCTTGGCAAGTGGGGTGAACTAGCTTTGGCAGGTGGTGCACCATGATTCAGTTAGGGTCATGCCCATGATTGGACCAAAAAGAGGGCTAGTAATGAAGTCATGACAGTTGTCCCACTTCATTCTAGGTCTTGAAAGGATAGGGACGTCATGCTCATCGTACTCCGTCAAAGTGGTGGAGTGAGGGGGTCATCGACTTCTTGGTTCCTTCATAGTCAGGAACTGATAGGTGATCATTTAAAAACAAGGGCTCTTCACTCCCCTTGATGTCCAAAGGCTTTAGCGTGCTTGAACATCAGTGCTTTTTGATATAGTCTAGCTGATGTAGCCAGCAGAGTAGCGGTGGTTGACTTCTCTTGCTTCTTGTTCTTCGTCTTCGTAGCTTCCAAACCGTAGTGGTTCTTCATCTTGCTTGGGCAAGAACGTCTACTGTTGTAGGGAGGGGGCTTCGAGGAGTCCAACTTCTTTAAGGTAAAACCTTACACTTTGAGAGGCAAGGCAGTTGGTGTTTTTGGGGCTTATCCAAATAGGACTAAGGTGTTCCTTTCTCTCATTGGCTAGATAAGTATGTCATCCATGAGGACAACCACATATTTTCCCCATGTATCACACAAGCATATTGCTCGTGGGACATGTGAGAGGAGCGGGCATTTGCTCCGGATGGTCACTTGTCCAGGGATTTGTGGTCCATCGTAATCTAGTTCTTCGTGTCCACCTTCCTTATGGAAAGGGTGGGTGGTGTTCAAGGTGGAGTACTGGCTATAGTCTTTCGACTTAGAGCCCAGGACTATGGTCGTGATCTGACCATGTTGTGGTCCGGTAAGCTAGGGGTTTCAAGGATCTTAGGATGTGAGTGAACGTCTATCATCTTATCCTTGAGCACGGTCCTCAGATGCCAATAGTCCTACCTATTTCCCCAAACAAAATCACCCTATATCATTGAAGGTATCGTCTCATATAAGTCAACTCCAACATCACTCATGCTACTCATATCTCCAAGGTTTTGAGAGAAGGACTAAACCAAAATCTCATATGTATACTACAGCTAACTCATATATGTCCCTATGTAAAAATCCTCGGGAAAGCATACAAGCTGCTAAGCTTGGTTGTGACACTACAAATCCAAGTGTTCAGCTAATATATCCAAGGTCTAAGGTGTTGCATCTCTATGCTAAGAAAACACGTAATATACCAATCCAAAATCTCGTTTCCTTCATAGGAACCCAATTAATCGATCCACGAATACCATCCACTATTACATGATCTATTACTGCTACAAATCCAATACCGGTGACGTTCCATATATCTCCAGATTTCCTGAATCCCCAAATTCTAGAAAGAACTATCTCATAACAGTATAACCAGCAATTCCCATCATGATGATCTAGTAAACTCCAATGTTAGGCGCATATGGATCCTTAAATCAATTCTGACAACCATCCAATATTCCTGGTTTGTCTTCCACCGAGAAACATGGTATCAAGATCAAGACCATTGGACTAAATCCAAATTACTCCGAACCATGTAGTTTGATTGACCCTGAGCACCTATTAGAATCACCCACTAAATTCAAGGTTTATATCTAGTAGGAATCCCCTACTAGTTACTCCAGTCACTATCGTATCACCATCAATCCACCATCAATATTACTTGCCAAAGTCAAGTCATTAATCTACCGAGAATTTCAGCTTGTGGTCATATTTTGTCCTACTAAATGTAATTTGTTCAAGGGAGAATTTATGCAACTCTATTAATTTGATCCACCAAGTTCTTCTACCGCCATGAAAGTCTCGTAACCCACCAAAGATCTTAGCTATATCCTCAAGATATCTATTAGAACCTCAACAAATCATTAGTCTACTGATCATATATCCTCAAAACGATCTTCCCTATGGCATCGTGAGATCAAGTGCTAGCTTAAGGATGTAAGGTGTCCATTCACTATGATCACTCCTATGATGAAATCTAGGGCTAAACCAAGGTTATCGAAACTCAACCAGTGTCCTTGCGCAAACCCGTATGTTAAGCACATGGCTAAGGGTTTGAGCTGGGGGTATCTAGTGAGGTCTGGGTCTATCTAGGGAAGGACTTCCAGCCTTGAGGGGAAAACATAACCCTTTACAGGGTTGCACTTGGTCGAGTAGGTTGTTGTCACGAGTCTTCAGTGCTAGTTGATTGTTGAGGTGGATCATTGGTGCGTCTTGTCTTGTCGGCCTTCAGTTGCTGAGAAAGGCGAGAAGGGAAAGTAGCATAGAGGGGAGTGTCTAAGGGGGTGGTATAATGCAAGTGCAATCAAAAAGTGCAGAGAAGGCCAAACACACTTATTAAGATAAGGTGGGTGATATAGTAGTGTACTTGTTGCCTCGGGCAAAAGTGCGACTTACACCAAAGCACAAACAAGCAACACACATCATGGTTCCATTCAAACCATCACACGGACTCGACTTCGCATGGGGAATACACGACTCATCCTACCCTAGGGGTTCTCGGACTCAGTAGTCGTGCTTGCTTCGTGTATAGGAGTCTGCTCAGTCTTCTGGGTCTACTTCTAGTATCGCCATGCCTCTTGTAGTTGTTCGTCGAAACGATCCTGGCTGTGCCTGAAGAGTCCTTGACAACTTCGCATCTGGTGAGTTGACGATGAAGGTGATTCCTTATGGTCATCATCAACAGGGTCTCCTGGTGCCTTCGTAGCTGTGCCGATGTCTTCTTGTCCTTCTAGGCGTCGAGAGTTCCAAGTGGGCAATCCTTTATGCAATGACATCTAGAAGGCATTATAGAGTTCCAACTTGTCGGTCATGTTGATGATAATATCGACACCAAGAGTGGGGGATGATGAGAACCGTTTTCCTGCTCACTATAGTGAGGCGGACCAAATGGCGAGGTTCTCATCCACCGGTGGTTGCCGATACAACAACGATAAGGACAAGGTTGCTCTATTAGCGATGCATATCATGATCTTCGTATTTTATGCCCTGATCATCGCAGGCCAAGATTGCATCATCTTGGGGTTGTGTCGAGGGTGTCACCATTTTCTGAGTCTTGACGCCTTCATTCCTCGAGATGGTGTTTCCTGTTGGTGTTGTCTTGTCGTGGTGTCGCCAACCTTGTGTTCAGAAGGTGTGGGTGAAAGTCCGGCAAGGTTGCCTCCTTCCCGGTTACCCATGAGGCTTACAAGGAATCCAGTGGTCAAGGGCATAAGGGTACTATCGACCATTTGCAAGGTTTTGAAAAAGTAGATGAGGAGGGTCAACAGAAAAGTGGTGGAAGTGCTGAGGCATAATCCTTCGCTTCCTTTGAAATTTTTAGGAGAGGTGAGAAATATATAGGTTTCTGCAAGTGCTTTGAAGGGCCTGGATAAATAGTTTTGTCCTAACTAACGTCCATGCTAACTAAGGCTTCCTACAGTCAGGATGGCTCTGATACCAGCTCTGTGGGGACCCCGACTCATAAGTCGTGATCACCGAATGTACGTGCACAGTGATCCCAGAGATCAATGCTCATTGAACACACAGAAACTGAATAACAAGAGTCTTACATCCATTACATACTGTTTTGCTCGAACATGGCCTTTATGGCCAAGACTTCATATACTCGACGCGGAAATCTTCAACGATAGCGTGAACCCATGCCATCTGCCTTAACCCTACAGGCATTCTGACTGGGAAGCGTCCTAGTTCGCATGTTCGTCTCCAACGAATTCTTCCCCATATTCCTGCTCTTCCATGCCTGGCCAATTAAATAACCAGTGGCAAGCCAATGAGTACTTTGAATGTACTCGCAAACAACCCATGTTTTGGAACAAGGTATAACAAAGCATGATATAGCACAAAGGAGGTAAGTTTGCAGAAAGCTAATTTTGAGTGCAATGACATGATCAAAATAACTTGAAGTAGCATGCATCATGAGGATAAAAGTATCCGTACGAACAGGTTACATATATATATAATCGAGGCCTGATCATCTCATGTTCAATCATCATGTCAAGTCATCCGACTTGTCTCGAGTATTCCATCTTTGTTATCCGCACACTCACATCAAGTTTGTGAAATCACTGGACGTAGCACAAGAGCGGCCATCCAACTATCCTTGACCGTGGACACGGCTATTCGAATAGTTTTACACTCTGCAGAGGTTGCACACTTTACCCACAAGACTCGGGAAACTTCCGTGTCAAGCCACGACTCGCGATATTGTTCATACCCGAGGTAAGTACCCGGACATTGCCTTTCCCCTAGCGATACTAAACAAAGAGTCCACTCGTTGGTGCCATCCCTCATGATATACATCACACGTATCATCCATGAGGGCACGCAACGGTGTGCCCGATGCCTGTGAAGACAGCTCATGGTCGCCCTACCAGGCACGACCCCGTATTGAGAGTGACCACATCACTCCCGCCACTAGTAATGCGGGCTCTATGCTAGTACCCACCAAGGTAGTCAACAAAGCCCCGTCCCATAAGGGGTATTGTGGTTGTACATGTAAGGTTGGAATAACGGTTGCAACTTACACCAATCCGTTTTCGAAAACCGCACACACTCACTTGCTCCGGTGCACCACTTCTTTATCAAGTGGTTACCTAGCTCAACATCATCTCCCTCGGGCATTAGTGGCAGCCGACAGGGTTTTCGAAAGGTCTTTGAAAGCATTTGTTTCCAACTCCATGCATATCCCCGTCCCATTTGCATAGCAACTACTTAAGCATCCTATCTACTTCCCACCCGCACAACCCTCATAAGGAGGTAGGGTCATGCACGATGCAAGTATCAATAAGAAAGTATCGGAGGCATCCCACCGAAGTGGTCACCACATCAACATGATCAACATCACGAAATAAAGTGTTATATGCCATGCAATCAAATGGTTTCTTAAACATGGTCAAAGGGTTGCTTGCCTGGCTCAGCAAAGTCTTCGAGGTCTTCAACCGCTCCTCGTCCAACTCCAAGCACTTCGTCTACTTTGTCAACTACCGCCGGAAACAACCGAAATAAGCAACACAACCAGCAGAGAAATAAAAGTGATCTATAAATAGGAGTTTTATTTTTCTTGGACACTTCTGGCTATAAGAAAAATAACCAAGGAGGTTTTATTGGATCTAGATCAAAGGAGATTATTGAATGGTGGCAATGAATGAAATGATGTCCCTATTAGAAGTCTCCAGAAAATATTTTTTGTAAAAATGAGTGGATGCACTCATCAAATAGGGTTTGATTTAATAGAAATTTAGAAAGTAGTTTCACTGGATTTGGAGTTGGGATGAATTTCCAATGATTTCCTCAAGGTGAAATAAATGGAAAATGGGCCATTTAGTAGATCCAACAGAATAGGTGCATGGTAAAAATGTTCACCATTGCTATATAAACAAGGAATGATTTTTGGAGTCTTTGGAAACTTGAATCACTCCACTTGGAGTTGATATGAGTGCTCTATGGATTTTACAAGTGGGGAATTTCATAGTTCAAATTCAAATTTGAATTTGAACTCTACAGAAAAGTTTGCAGGAAAAATGTGTAAGGTATATTTTTGGATAGAGCATGATTTTAGCAACATCTAGGAATTTGAATCACCAAATTTCGACTTGAAATGATTTTTCTATGAATTATTTAGTGCCACTGGAAAAGAAAAAATGAAGGGAATTACCAAAAAGGCCAACCTGCGCACAGGGCGCAAGTTAGCAAATGGGCCGGCCCAGCTGCCCGGCTGAGCGCGCGCAAGGCCACGCCGGAGGCGTATTCTGGGGAATACGCCTTCCCAGTGTGGAGGCAGCCGCGGGCAACCCGCCTCCACTTAAACCGACGGGCCCGACCGGCTGGGTCGCCGACAGGTGGGCCCCGCCCGTCAGGACCTCCTTCCTCCTCCCACTCGAGCAGAGGAGGAGCAGGGGAGGCAGAGCCGACCGGCGCAGGCGCTCGCTCCGGCAGCACCAGCCGTCTCCGGCGGCGCTCTGACCACCGGCGTGATCAGGGCGAAGAGCCGCATCCACCTGGGGGCTCCGTTTTTTCCAGGGAGCGCCAGAGCTAGCTCGGCTTCGGCCACGGCGGTCTCCAACGACGGCAGCAACGGACTTGGCACTCTGGCCATCGAGAGGGGGCAATGAAGCTCGGGGAAGTCCCGTGGAGACGCAGGGGTTACTTCGGTGAGGCTCATAGGAGCAGGGGGAGGCCACCGTGGCCGAATTTGAGAGGAGGCCGACGGGGGAGCTCCGGTCTTAGCGGACGATGGAGGGCTCGGGACGGGAAACAAGATGATCCAGAAGGTTCAGGGGAGAGAGAGATCGCCAAGGGGGACTGATAGAGGCGAAGGTGTCCCGTCTTTCGATGAGATGGTGGCTATCGTTTTGGTGGAAGTCGACTTTCACGATCCGACTACGAACGTGCAAAGACGTCGCGCCTTAGCAATCGCTAAACCAACTCCGAGAGGTTATTGACCACGCCGGAGCACGATCAACCTGACCACGAAGGTCTATTTCCTGCACGCAAACGAAGAACAAGCAAGAAACTAAGATTGCAATCTGGATATTGCGAATTAAAGAGGAAAGCATTATTGATGAAGTGGGGTTCTGTGACGTCTTGGTCTGGTCGTGGAACACAAACGAAGGACGCGAAGTTGCAGCTATGGCGAACTTGTAATCTAAACAAAACCCAAATCTAAAACGATGCCCTAAGGGCTGTATATATGAGGTAATAGAAGGGGATTTCGTGGCCCCTTGGAGGAGGGGTCCGAAACCAGCCCTAACTCCGTTTCCCCACACATACGGACTCTAAAAATAGCCTAATAAGTGGTATTTCGAAATTACATGGGCCTGGCCCAAAAATAAGGTGACGCAGCACCTATATTAGCCTATGGACGAAATTTATGAAGTGGCCTCTTGTATATTTCGTCCAAGCCTCCAAGCACTCCTTATGGTGGCTTCAAAGTGCGAAAATCACCACTGGAAACTCCGTTGTTCCTTCCCGTGCGCGCACCTTCTCCCCCATGCTTGATCCTGCTCCAATGGCCATCCTTCTTGTCCATGCTAGGTCCTTCGTTCATAAGTAAAACAAAAGTATCTAATTTAGGCAGCATCATATGTTCATGAACATTAGAAGGATTTCCAAGAAACGAAAGTACCTGATAATTTAGTTGGCGTGCGCGGGCTCTAGTAATTGGTCCAATCTGTGTAGCTGGTGGTGATGTGGGTGTAACATTAGTAGGGATGTCCTCATCAGGGACAGTAGGGGCTCGGGGGCGGCTCTTATAGGGAGGGCGATGGTGCACTGCGAGCTGGTGCGCCGGCTCGGTCACTGTCGTTGCTGGAGGTTACGGGGGGCCGCGGGAGATTGTCCGGGGTGTTGGTGGATGTCGTCCACGACTGGGAAGAGGGAGAGAAGGAGAGGGCGAGTGCAGACGCGTCGTGCGTGCGAGCGCGCCCACTGGTGCGCTCGGGCGGCTGGTGCGCGTGCAAGGGGAGGCCAGCAGAGGGAGAGAGAGGAGGGGGACCGGATCATGGCGTGTCCCGAACGTCGAGGGGCCTCGACTGGCGCGCTGGGATGGCCCGAGGTGGCCAGGGGACGCGAGCTAACCGCTCGGTTGCTCTGCCGCGTGCTCCAGAGCATACTTTTGGCCGGCATGGGCGCGTCCTGACGCGCTCTGGCGCGCCCACTTGTGTCCAAAAGCTGCTGGGGAACTAAACAATGCGGGAAGGAGCATTGGATGCCTTGGTTGCCTGATAGGAGAGAGGAGAGGCTGAGAGAGAGGGAGAAAAGGGCTGTCCAGGGGGTGTAACTGGGGTTTTCACCCCTCAATCATGGAGCTGCGGCCATGCAATATTTACTGGAGGTAGAGGAGGGTCATGAGGGACTGTGGTAAAAATTTGGGCCCAAGGAGAACTCTTCTGGTGCTCCATTCATTGTCCACAAAATTGTTGCAGAAGGTGTTTGATGAGTGTTTGAGCTAGCTAAGATGATCTACTTGACATGAGATTTAACAGGATTGAGAAACAGGACTAAATGAGCTTGATCACAAGTTTTGAGCACATTTAGAGAAAGTGTCCAATGTAAAAGTTTCAAACCCTAGAAATCGGCAGAAATGGAGTTGCTTAGATCTAGCTAAGCAAAACAATTCTCCTTAGTGTGGTGGCATAATTTGGGGATTAGAGCATGCCCAAAAAGTTTGGGACCAAATGGGGAAACTTGACAATGCAAAAATTTCCAATTCTTGAAATCAACAGAAGTGGGTTTGGGGGATTTGGTCAAGTGGATCAGCTCTCCTTGATGCACCACTTGGTGTGGATGCATTATTAGAGAATTAGAACATGTCCACCAAGTTTGAGACCAATAGGAGAAACTTCTATTGGGGAACGTTGCATGGGAAACAAAAATTTTCCTACGCACACACAAGATCTATCTATGGTGACGAGCATCTACGAGAGGGAGAGTGGATCTACATACCCTTGTAGATCGCTAAGCGGGAAGCGTTAAGAAACACGGTTGATGTAGTCGAACGTCTTCGCGATCCAAATCGCCGAGCGTCCCGCAATCCTATCACGATCCGTCTCACGATCCAATCACGATCCGTCCCGTGATCTCATCACGATCCGTCCCGCGATCAAATCATGAACCGTCTCGCGATCCTGATCACGGTCCTTCCAATCTAGCGCCGAACGGACGGCACCTCCGCGTTCAGCACACGTACAGCTCGATGACGATCTCCGCCTTCTTGATCCAGCAAGAGGGAGCAGAGAGGTAGATGAGTTCTCCGGTAGCGCGACGGCGCGACGGCGGTGGTGGTGGAACTATTCCGGCAGGGCTTCGCCTAAACACTGCCAAAACTAGACTAGAGGAGAAAACGATCTAGAGGAAGAAGAGGGCAGCACGTGGCAATTAGAGTTAGCTCTCCCCTCTAAATCCTCTAGTATATATAGGAGGGAGGGAGGGGAGGAGGCAGCCTCAAACCCTCAAGGGTTGGCCGAAATAGGAGGTGGAGGAGTCCTACTCCAATCCTATTAGGAGTAGGATTCCTCCTCTCCACTTGGAAACTCTTTTCACCTTTCCCCCTTTGGGTTTTTCCCACCCCTAGCCGCATGGGCCTTAGTGGGGGGCTCGGCCAGCCCACTAAGGGCTGGCTTGACTCCTCCCACAGCCCATGAGGCCCTTTGGGTCGAGACACCCCTCCCGATGGTCCCCGGTACCCCTCCCGGCACTCCCGGTACACTACCGAAATACCCGAAACTTTTTTGGTGACCAAAACGGGACTTTCTATATATCAATCTTTACCTCCGGACCATTACGGAGCTCCTCGTGACGTCCAGGATCTCATCCGGGACTCCGAACAACCTTCGGTCACCACCATACATAACTCTACTATACCGAAACGTCACCGAACCTTAAGTGTGCAGACCCTGCGGGTTCGAGAACTATGTAGACATGACCGAGACACCTCTATGGTCAATAACCAATAGCGGGACCTGGATGCCCATGTTGGTTCCTACATATTCTACGAAGATCTTTATCGGTTGAACCTCTATGTCAAAGATTCAGTTAATCCCGTATGTTGTTCCCTTTGTTCTTCGGTATGTTACTTGCCCGAGATTCGATCGTCGGTATCTCTATACCTAGTTCAATCTCGTTACCGGCAAGTTTCTTTACTCGTTCCGTAATACAAGATCTCGTGGCTAACACTTTAGTCACATTGTTTGCAAGGCTTGTTGTGATGTTGTATTACCGAGTGGGCCCTGAGATACCTCTCTGTCACACGGAGTAACAAATCCCAGTCTCTATCCATGCCAGCTCAACAGACACCCTCGGAGATATCTGTAGAGCATCTTTATAGTCACCCAGTTACATTGCGATGTTTGATACACACAAGGTACTCCTCCGGTGTCAGTGATTTGCATGATCTCATGGTCATAGGAACAGATACTTGACATGCAGAAAACTATAGCAATAAACTGACACGATCATATGCTATGTTTATAGTTTGGGTCTTGTCCATCACATCATTCTCCTAATGATGTGATCCCGTTATCAAATGACATCTCATGTCTATGGCCAGGAAACCTTGACCATCTTTGATCAACGAGCTAGTCCACTAGAGGCATACTAGGGACACAGTGTTGTCTATGTATCCACACATGTATCAGCGTTTCCAATTAATACAATTATAGCATGGATAATAAACGATTATCATGAACAAGGAAATATAATAATAACCAATTTATTATTGCCTCGAGGACATATTTCCAATAGTCTCCCACTTGCACTAGAGTCAATAATCTAGTTCACATCACCATGTGATTTACATTGTTATGAATCTAACACCCAATGAGTTCTGGGGTTCGATCATGCTTTGCATGTGAGAGAGGTCTTTAGTCAACGGTCTGCAACATTCAGATCCGTGTGTTCTTTGCAAATCTATATGTCATACTACAGATGCTACCACGCTCCACTTGGAGCTATTCCAAATGGTTGCTCCACTATACGTATCCGGACTGCTACTCAGAGTCGTCCGGATAGGTGTTAAAGCTTGCATCGATGTAACCCTTTACGACGAACTCTTTATCACCTCCATAATCGAGAAATATTTCCTTAGTCCTCTAGTTACTAAGGATAACTTTGACCGCTGTCCAGTGATCCACTCCTGGACCACTCTTGTACCCCTTGACACACTCATGGCAAGGCACACACTAGGTGTGGTACACAACATGGCATACTATACAGAGCCTATGGATAAGGCATAGGGGACGACCTTCGTCCTTTCTCTTTCTTCTGCCGTGGTCGAGCTTTGAGTCTTACTCAACTCCACACCTTACAAATCAGGCAAGAACTCTTTCTTTGACTGATCCATTTTGAACTCTTTCAAAATCTTGTCAAGATATGTACTCATTGAAAGTTTTATCAGACGTCTTGATCTATCTCTGTAGATCCTGACGCCCAACATTTAAGTAGCTTTATTCCAGGTTTTCCTTTGAAAAACTCCTTTTCAAACAGCCCTTTATGCTTTCCAGAAATTCTACATCATTTCCGATCAACAATATGTCATCCACATATACTTATCAGAAATTCTATAGTGCTCCTACTCACTTTATTGTAAATACAAGTTTCTCATAAACTTTGTATAGACTCAAAAACTTTGATCACCTCATCAAAGCGTATATTCCAACTCCGAGATGCTTGCTCCAGTCCATAGAAGGATCGCTGGAGCTTGCATACATTTTAGCATCCTTAGGACTGACAAAACCTTCCGGTTGTATCACATACAACCTTTCCTCACGGAAACCGTTAAGGAAACGATGTTTTGACATCCATCTGCCAGATTTCATAATCGAAAAATGCAGCAACTGCTAACATAATTCCAACAGACTTTAGCATCACTACGGGTGAAAAAGTCTCATCGTAGTCAACTCCTTGAACTTGTGAAAAACCCTTTGCCACAAGTCGAGCTTTATAGACGGTGACATTACCGTCCGCGTCTGTCTTCCTTTTAAAGATCCATTTGTTCTGAATGGCCTATCGCCTTCAGGTAATACTTCCAAAGCCCATACTTTGTTTTCTTACATGGATCCCATCTCGGATTTCATGGCCTCTAACCATTTCTCAGAATCCGGGCCCATCATCGCTTCTCCATAGCTCGTAGGTTCATCGTTGTCCAACAACATGACCTCTAAGACAGGGTTGCCGTACCACTCAGGAGCAGTACGCGTCCTTGTCGTCCTACGAGGTTCGATAGTAACTTGATCTGAAGCTTCATGATCATCATCATTAACTTCCTCTTCAACTAACGTAGGCTCCACAGAAACAACTTTCTGCGCTGCGCTACTCTCTGGTTGAAACAAAGGTTCAACAACCTCATCAAGTTCTATCTTCCTCCCACTCAATTCTTTCGAGAGAAACTCTTTCTCGAGAAAGGACCCATTTTTAGCAGCAAACAATTTGCCCTTGGATCTGAGATAGAAGGTATACCCAACAGTCACGTTAGGGTATTCTATGAAGGTAAATTTGTCCGCTTTGGGTTCGAGCTCATCAGGTTGAAAAACCTTTTTCACATAAGCGTCGCAGCCCCAAACATTAAGAAATGACAGCTTAGGTTTCTGTCAAACCAAAATTCATACGGTGTCATCTCAACGGACTTAGATGGTGCCCTATTTTAAAGTGAATGTTGTTGTCTCTAATGCATAACCCCAAAACGATAGTTGCAAATCGATAAGAGACATCATAGTACGCACCATATCCAATAGAGCACGACTACGACGTTCGGACACACCATCACACTATGGTGTTCCAGGTGGCGTGAGTTGTGAAACATATTCCACATTGTCTTAAGTTGTATACCAAACTCGTAGACATTTTATCTTCTTGTCACGATGATCTCAAAGTTCACTCTGAATTTGTTTGAACTTTTCAAACGTTTCAGACTTGTGTTTCATTAAGCAAATATCCCCATATCTACTCAAATCATCAGTGAAGGTAGGAAGATAACGATATCCACCACCCGCTACAACACTCATTGGACCAAACACATCAACATGTATCATTTCCAATAAGTCACTTGCCCGCTCCATCATAACGGAAAACGGGGTCTTAGTCATCTTACCCATGAGGCATGGTTCGCATGTCTCAACCGATTCGAAATCGAATGAGTCCAAAGATCCATCAGCATGGAGTTTCTTCATGCGCTTTACACCAATATGACATTTAGCGGCAGTGCCACAAGTATGTGGTACTATCATTATTAACTTTGTATCTTTTGGCATCAATATTATGAACATGTGTATCACTACGATCAAGATTCAATAAACCATTCTCCTTGGGTGCATGGCCATTGAAGGTATTATTCATGTAAACAGAATAACCATTATTCTCTAACTTAAATGAATAACAGTATTGCAATAAACATGATCTAATCACGTTCATGCTCAACGCAAACACCAAATAACATTTATTTAGGTTCATCACTAATCCCGAAGGTAGAGAAAGCGTGCGATGGTGATCACATCAACCTTGGAAACACTTGCAACACTCATCGTCACCTCACCCTTAGCTAGCCTCCGTTTATTCCGTAGCTTTTATTTTGAGTTACTAACATTTAGCAACCGAACCGGTAACCAATACCTAGGTGCTACTAGGAGTACTAGTAAGGTACACATCAATAACACGTATATCAAATATAGTTATGTCGACGTTGCCAGCCTTCTTATCTACACTAGTAGAAAACAGGCCATTAGTCCCGGTTGGGAAGGGCCTTTAGTCCCGGTTCCCCAACCGGGACTAAAGTATAGAGACTAAAGGGTCCAAGCCTTTAGCCCCGGTTGGCTACGAACCGGGACTAAACCCTGGCCACATGGTCGGCAGCGCGCGCCAGGGCATGGGGACCTTTGGTCCCGGTTGGTAACACCAACCGGGACTAAAGGTTTAGGGGTTTAGGGGTTTAGGTGTTTAGGGGTTTAGTGTTTATTGTTTATTTTTCCTTTTCATTTTGTGTTTTCCATTTAATTCTTTTTCATTTCAAACATATTTTACGCTACTACATACTGTACACATTATGCATATATAATAGAATACTTCGTAGAACCGATCATATATCATAAAATTTCTCGTACAAGCAATCATATATCATAGAATTTCTCATACGATCACATGCATACACACATATATATATATATACAATTTGGTATATACAATTTCTCGTACAATTTGCAGATCATTTGCGGATCGGGTAATGGTATTCTCCGTCGGGAGATATTACCTGCTCAAGCAAAAATCCCGCAATTTCCTCTTGAATTGCTCGTATGCGGTCCGTTGGTAGGAGCTTATCCCGCATCTCGTGCATCTTTAAAGAAGGTGATCAATATGAACATGTTAGTTGTGTGTATATGTATTAGATCATGATAAAAAAATATGAATGGTGTTTACGTACCCAAAGATCTCTTGCACTCCTGTTGCTTTCGGTCATAAAGCGAATGTTCTCGCAAACGTAATATGCACATAGTTCAGTCCCCTGTGACTGCCTCATGCACTTTACGAGAACAGAATTCAATCAGATAATAATGAAGCATGACAATGGTATTGAAACTAAAATTAAAGAGATGCGCGGACGTAGCTAGTACTACTTAATTACCCTCGGCTTTCGCCATCTCAGCTCCTCTTTCCATTCACCGGTGACATCTTTGGTGAACTTTTCCCAAACCCTGCCCGGCAAACAAAATGAAAAAAGGAATTATTAATTACTTGATATCAGGAAATGAACTAATAAAGAAGCCGACATAGTGCGTCAATGATTGAAATTACCTTTCGAGCAACAAATGCAACCTTTTGTAATCTTCAGGGTCTTTACTTAGCGAGTCCAGTACTTCAACAGTTCCATCGTCAACTCTAATGATTCGAAGGATCCAATGGTATCTGCGCACATGATTTGTATAAGCGGGCATGCATAACTCATCAACTACACTTAACATCAAGTATATATATATATAAGCAAAAATAGAATTTGTAGTACAAGAAAGTAACACTCACTGGAAGTTCCAAGGTAAAAGTATTTCTGCTTTGTACTTTAGGGCCTTCAAAAACCTTAGAAGCATTTTCTCCGTGTCTTTAGGGTCCCTTCTCAACACTTCTTCATTGACGGTATTTGGGTCAATGAACCCAATGCCATAGACTCCAGCTCTTTTCAATTCAAAAATCTTCATTCTGCATAATACCACACAAAAGAATATAGTGAGTATAATAACAGGCAATGAACGAGCTGAGCTAGAGACTTAAATTACAGAAAGAAATCACTTACAGACAATAGCAACTGACGATAGATTTGTCAAGTGCTTTTTGATTGAATAACTGAAAAAATTCCGAGTTTTCAATCCACAAAGCATTTTTATGGACGTAATGCTCTTTCTTGACTTTCACCATGAGGCTCTCCATCCCATTCTTTATTTCTCTCATGTACCAGGCATGCAATTTGTACATTTGCGTTGTTAGAAGCTTCTCGTTGTCAGGACTGACCAGAGGTTGCCCGGGGACATATTGCCGTTCTATTTCCTTCAGATCTAACGGTGGAAATTCCTCGATCTCTAGGAATTGTTCAACGGTGATACCGAGCATTATAGCAGTCTCTCTATCAGCGTCGGTTATTACCATGTTATTGGCACTCACCTTGAGCGGGCTGATCGATTGGACTGCCTGTTCTCCGAGCTGGGGAACAGTTTTCCCGCAATTACTGCTACCGCTCGACTTCTGTCTTTTCTGGGATGATGCATAGGACTTGGTAATGCAGCGTTCATAGTCTAATACCGGTCTTTTCTCCGCCGGTTTAGCTGCATCAATAAAGTGTTGTACGACCTCCTCGGGTATTTTCTCCTTTGGCGGTGGGGGCGCTTTCGGTCCAAAATGGGCCTTCAATTCCTTAGCCTCTTGTTCATCGATTTCCTCGGCAGTCATATCGTAAGCTAACTTCTTTTTGGCAGGAGGCTCGGGTTTCTTCTTTTGTGTTCTCTTCCGCTTTGGAGACGCTGTTTTTTGATATCGCGGACGTCTCGCGCTAGGCTCCGTCTCGGGGTGGGATGGACTCTGCTGACGTGGCGGATCTTGATATCGCGGACTCGCCATGCGCTTCGTCTCGGGGTGGGATGGATTCGGCTGGCGCGGTGGAGATGGATTCAAAGGACTCACCCTGCGCTCCGTCTCGGGGAGGGTTGGAGTCTGCTGACGCGGCGGACTTGGAGGAGGAGTCGGTGGCCTTGGCACCGAGTTTGGAAACACGATGCATTCCTTTTTCCATAAAATGACACAATGCCTGGCTTCTCCCAGTGTCCGCTCCCCTTCACCTCCAGGGTAGTCAAGATCTAGTGTTTCATATGCTGGCACAACTTGATCCACCCCGACACGAGCATAGCCAGGTGTAATCGGTTTGCCGTGGAAAGTTGCTTCATGTCCACTCGATAAAGCAAAGCCGTCTGCCGTCTTCATGGATATGTTCTTCAGTTTCACGTGTAGCTCACAAGGTGTCGACTCTAAGATATCATCCACGGGGTAGCGAGCCAGCAGTGCATCATCGGCCGGGACCTCCGTGGAACCCACGCTGCTTTTCGGCATAGATGATGGAATGGTACCATCCAATGCTGGATCTGGTTGCTGCTGCTGCTGAGACGCGCTTTGCTGACTAAGTTTGTTGATTTGCTCCTGCTGCATGTTATATTTGCGTTCCAAGTCCTGGATCCGATCTACTTCATGCTTCTTCTTTCTGTCACGACTTCTGTAGCTGTCGTTCCAATCCGCAAACCCCAGAAACCACGGAACCATGCCTTTGCCTCGTGTTCGTCCGGGGTGTTCAGGATTCTTGAGGGCGCGCGAAAGCTCGTCCTTCTCTCTCTCGGGATCGTACACACCCGCTCGAGCTTCTGCTATTGCTTTAAGTAACTCGTCTGTGGCTTCTTTAAGACTTGCTAGTTCAAGAACCTCCCCTGTCTTTGGGTCCAACTTTCCCCCATGTGCATAAAACCAAGTCCTGCACCTCTCGGGCCAAGTCTCTGTTACTGGAGTGACCCCTGCAGCCTTCATGTTTCTCTCCGATTCATCCCACTTAGGCAACCCATACTTGTAGCCGCCTGGCCCCAGACGATGGTGCCACCTTTTTTTGTTGGCATTTATCTTGTTTATTCTCGACCGTTTCTTAGCTTCTTCTGATTCCTTGAACTTCACAAATTCGTCCCAGTCATCTGCTAACTTCACGTATTCTCCTTTGAATTCTGGAGTCTTCCTTTCGTTTTCCACGTAACTTTTCCATAATCTTTTCTTCCAAGACTGGAATTGTGTGGCCATCTTCTTAAGAGCACACTTCTTGACTTTCTCCCGTTGGAGATCTGTGAGCCTCTGGTAGAGTGAAATGTTTCATGAGCTCCTCCCAAAGCAGATCTTTTCCTCTTTGGCTGACAAAAGAAACTGCTTGGGTATCTTTTGGCTGATTCCATTCTTGAACGGTGATCGGGATTTGGTCCCTAACGATAACTCCGCATTGACGTATAAATTTGTCCGCATTCTCTTTAGGAGCAATCGGTTCGCCATCTGCTCTGATTTGATCGATGTTAAACTTTACGCCTTGTTTCAACTTTTTTGTCGGGCCACGTTTAACCCTTGTAGAAGATTTGCTCGATCCGGAGGGCTATTAAAGGAAGAAAGATTCGTTAATATATACAAATCAATCAATACATCTGATGATCACCAGAGGGCAAATTAATACCTCGCCGGACTCTGTTAAATGGACAAAAATTTCTTCGCCATCGTCATTGTCAGCTGGTTCGCCTTCGTCTCTTGGTTGTTGTTCTTCCTCAATTCCCTCACCGGATGGGTTAAGGTATTGTGAGCCATCATCTACTTCATTCTCTTCGTTTCCGGAGTGTATCAGGTCGTACATGGCATTCTCTTGATCACGGTCGTCCATAGCTGAACTAATCCAGAACAAATATAAAACAATTAGAATGCATTCAATAAGCAGAACCAGAGATATGCAAATCAATACAAGGATGCGGAATGGGTATCGTCGACTCGACGGCTATGCTATGCAATCGATTCGACGGTTAGGAAAGATGCCTTATATGCAGTACCTGACCAGATGCAGTGGATTCATTGAACAATAAGGAACAGCAACAGAACATTTACTTGAAAGTTGACTATAATGCAATCATTAATTTATATAGTGCTGCAAGGTCTTCTGAAATCAGGTGCAACTAGCTATTCAAAAAGGAGATAATCTGCCTTATTTCACCGTATATCCATTTGGACAACTGGGTAACTGTATATTTTCTAAATATGTAGTATTAAAGGACAACTGGGTAAACTCTACAAATGAAGACCTTAATAAAAAGACAGATCAATTATTTGGTTCAATAAACAGAGACCACGAGGCAGCTAGATTGCTAACAATGAAGTACTAAGCAGAGCACTACATAAACAGGGAAAAAGCAAAGTCCATTCTTCAATTCAAGAAAATATAGACATGAGTCAGAACAATCAACATTTCAAAAGCTGATCCAACTGATTTGTAATTTTAGCACCAACATTCATAGCAACCACTTCAGCCCACGATGATACTAAAAGAAATATAACACAACTATATAACAGCTAGAGCTTCTTGGTCATAACGTTTTATACATTAACAAAAAATGCTGGTGGTCTCATGGAGGATCCGGTTAATACAAACTGTAGTCAATGTAGATACGGAGGGCTGGGTATTAAAAAGCACTACCACATGCACTCATAAACAACCCCCGGATGAAAAGCTAAATAATACTCGAAAGACAACCATCAGGTGAGATGAAAAGGCGAAGCATTGACAACATAACCCTCTAGTGTCGGAAAGAAAGTAACACAGAGAACAAAGGTAAGCTGCAATTTTTCAGTTAACAAACAGTTTTTCAGTTTTTCAGTCAGTTTTAGTACCATCAGTTTTTCAGTCAGTTTTTCAGTCAGTACCATTAGTTTTTCAGTCAGTACACAGAGAACATAACCATTAGTTTTTCAGTCAGTTTTAGTACCAAGGTAAGCTGCAATTTTTCAGTTAACAAACAACAGTAGTTAACAAAAAACAATAGTTTTACTACTGAGATAAGCAACAATTTTTCAGTCAGTTAACAAACATCAACAAGTTTTCAGTAACATCTTTCATGTATACTTCCATTGCATAAACGTGAGCAGAGATAAGCTACAATTTATGCAAATAATGAATCAAAAAATTGTAGAGAAGCAGCTCTTGTGTAAAACACTATTCTTCAGATTTCTTGAGAGACAATGATCCACTTATCATTGAAATCCAGAAGCTCTTATACAATCTTAGAACCAAGTGCTATTACTGAGACAATGATTCAAGTGTAGAAATTTGGCCCGTTCACATACACATACACATACACATACATATATACACATCAATTTGGAGGGCGGAGGACGGATCGGGCTTACGGCGTGGAGGAGGAGAGCGGCGCCGACGGAGCTGACGGCGACGGCATGGAGGAGCGGCGCCGGCGGAGCTGAGGGCGCCGGCGTGGAGGAGGAGAACGGTGGCGGAGTCGGCGGAGGTGATCGAGGGAGGATCGGTGGAGCTGAGGGCGACGGCCGGCAGCTGGGAGGAGCGGCGCCGGCGGAGCTGAGGGCGACGGCGTGGAGGAATAAAACGGCGGTGGCGCATGGACGGACGGCGCCATCGATCGAGGGCGCGGGCGGGGCAGCCTGGCGGCGTCGTCGAAGCGAGTGAAGACGGAGTGAATTTGGGGGAGGAAGGAGACGTTGCTATATAGGGAGGACCTTTGGTCCCGGTTGGTATCACCAACCGGGACTAAAGGTCCTCCCTTTACTCCCGGTTGGTGATACCAACCGGGCCTAAAGAGGCCTTTTCGACGGCCCAAATTCGCGCGGGAAGGGACCTTTAGTCCCGGTTGGTGGCTCCAACCGAGACAAAAGGTCCATTTTCTCTTTTTTTGTTTTTCTGTTTTTATATTTGGAATAACTGTTTTTATATTTGCAATAACTGTTAGAATATTTATAGTTTTTTAATGAATCTTTTTGCTTTAGGTCAAAACAATTACAAACTTTCTGTTAGTGCCAGTAGTTTTCAAATTTAAATAGTTTAAATTTGAATTCTTTTGAAATTTTTGTGAATCACTAGTTTGTGAATAACTTTAGTTTAAAAATAGATTTTTGAGTGATTGTTTTTGCTGTTGTTTAATATTAGTATTTTTTTATCATTATGTTAAATTTTGGAATTTTTAGGATATTTTAAATAGGTGTTTAAACAAAACCAGATTCTGTTTACCTCTTTTTAGTTTTATACCTTCATTTGTTTTAATAAAAATCACTATTAATGAACTCTGAAAAGGTTGAAACTTGGCATGGTATCATCATTTCACCCACATAGCATGTGCTAAAAAGTTGAGAGGGTTATGGCAAAAACTGGATGCACTTCGTGTACAAAATGGACAATCTCTTTCGAAGTATCAGGGTTTCGGACGAAAACTCGTCTGTTACAAAAGGATTTCAATTTTTTTTAACTTATTTCAACTCCAGACTTTTTGTGCATTCAATATGAACCATTAGAAGCCACATCCTAAAATTTCAACACTATCTAACTTCATTTACTATTTTTCATGCATTTAATGAATTGTTTTGAGCTAAATGACCTTGAAATTAAAAAGCACCACAAATGAACTCTGAAAAGGTTGGAGCTTGGTATGGTATCATCATTTCACCCACATAGCATGTGCTAAAAAGTTGGGAGGGTTACGGCAAAAACTGGATGCACTTCGTGTACAAAATGGACAATCTCTTTCGAAGTATCAGGGTTTCGGACGAAAACTCGTGTGTTACAAAAGGATTTCAATTTTTTAACTTATTTCAACTCCAGACTTTTTGTTCATTCAATATGAACCATTAGAAGCCACATCCTAAAATTTCAACCCTATCTAACTTCATTTGCTATTTTTCATGCATTTAATGAATTGTCTTGAGCTAAATGACCCTGAAATTAAAAAGCACCACAAATGAACTCTGAAAAGGTTGAAACTTGGCATGGTATCATCATTTCACCCACATAGCTTGTGCTAAAAAGTTGAGAGGGTTACGGCAAAAACTGGATGCACTTCGTGTACAAAATGGACAATCTCTTTCGAAGTATCAGGGTTTCGGACGAAAACTCGTCTATTACAAATGGATTTCAATTTTTTAACTTATTTCAACTCCATACTTTTTGTGCATTCAATATGAACCATTAGAAGACACATCCTAAAATTTCAACCCTATCTAACTTCATTTGCTATTTTTCATGCATTTAATGAATTGTTTTGAGCTAAATGACCCTGAAATTAAAAAGCACCACAAATGAACTCTGAAAAGGTTGAAACTTGGCATGGTATCATCATTTCACCCACATAGCATGTGCTAAAAAGTTGAGAGGGTTACGGCAAAAAATGGATGCACTTCGTGTACAAAATGGACAATCTCTTTCGAAGTATCAGGGTTTCGGACGAAAACTCGTCTGTTACAAAAGGATTTCAATTTTTTTAACTTATTTCAACTGCAGACTTTTTGTGCATTCAATATGAACCATTAGAAGCCACATCCTAAAATTTCAACCCTATCTAACTTCATTTGCTATTTTTCATGCATTTAATGAATTGTTTTGAGCTAAATGGCCCTGAAATTAAAAAGCACCACAAATGAACTCTGAAAAGGTTGAAACTTGGCATGGTATCTTCATTTCACCCACATAGCATGTGCTAAAAAGTTGAGAGGGTTACGGCAAAAACTGGATGCACTTCGTGTACAAAATGGACAATCTCTTTCGAAGTATCAGGGTTTCGAACGAAAACTCGTCTGTTACAAAAGGATTTCATTTTTTTTAACTTATTTCAACTCCAGACTTTTTGTGCATTCAATATGAACCATTAGAAGCCACATCCTAAAATTTCAACCCTACCTAACTTCATTTGCTATTTTTCATGCATTTAATGAATTGTTTTGAGCTAAATGACCCTGAAATTAAAAAGCACCACAAATGAACTCTGAAAAGGTTGAAACTTGGCATGGTATCTTCATCACATACATCACAATGCTTTAGAAAGCTTGCGCACATCATACTAAATATTGTTACACACAAACCGTACTTAAACAGGGACATAATATAAATAATAGTTCAGATATCCATTACAGAAAGTACTGCATAATTGAAGATACCAATCCTACTCTTCCGGATTGCAAACCTACTCGTCCGAATCAGGAGACCCCCAAGCACTACATAATAGAGATAAAAGTGTTTGCCATTGCAAACACTACTCGTCGTCCGGATCAGAATACCCCCAAGCAGGAGATACTAGCGGTACGAGGTGACGCTACCCATAATTGAAGATTCCAATCCTGCGGTACAACTTGTATGCAACGTACCCATCTATTGCTGCATACTCAATGTTGATAGGGTCAAGTGGGGTCTTCTCCCAATGTTGGTGCCCTGACTTGGGGAATTTTGTCTTCATATCAGCGTAGTCCTCATCGATCAGGGCGGCTGCCATATCAGCCATTGAAGTCTTGTCATGCTCAAGCTTGAACCTGCCCTGAAGATCAATGTGGCATTCAGCTGGTATCTCAATACCCCAGGTGCGCCTCATCTTGATCTTGTCATTCGTTATATCAACGCTAGCAAAATATATGCCGCTGCGAAGGAACTCCATGAGTTTTGGACAGTGCTTGTCACTGCTGCAACAACAAAATGGAACAAATGTGTTAAATACTGCTGCAGCAAGTATATTTTAGAACAAGTATAATAAGAATCATAACAAGTATATTTTAGAACAAGTATATTTCGGCACAAGTATAATAAGAATCATAACAAGTATAATAAGAATAACCATAACAAGTATAATTTATAACAAGTATATAATAAGAATCATAACAAGTATAATTCGGAACAAGTATAATAAGAATCATAACAAAGGAAAATTCCTATGCATTTCCTATCCTATGAATCAAAAGAAGCCCCTAGCTAAACTATGACATGTTCTCCCACGATGGCCAATATATATATGCAACTACAAGGAAAATTCTTATGCAATTTTCCTATCCTATTGCTATCCTCCTATTCCTATTCCTATGCAATTTTCCTAATCCTCCTATTCCTATGCAATTTTCTATTCCTATGCAATTTTCCTATGAATCAAAGAAAAAGCCCCAATTTTCCTATGATTCACAGAGAAGCCCCAATTTTCCTATGAATCAAAGAAAAGCCCCAATTTTCCTATGCATTTTTCCTATGAATCAAGGAAACTATGACATGTTCTCGACATTCCCAATCCTCCTATTCCTATATGCAATTTTCCTATCCTATGAATCAAAGAAAAGCCCCGATTAAAACTATGACAAGTTCCGTATTACCTTGCCCACTGGAAGACCATGACATGTTGCTTCAAACAAAGTAGGACGACGGCAACATTGCGACCATCGGCCGTGTACTCGAGATCGAGGCCCATGAACTTGTGTTTTTCCTCTTGAAGCCATTCCTCGAACATGGAAAGAAAACCCTCGACTTTGGCGCTGTCGTTCGTGTAGACGACATGGAGATTGGTCGTGCCATGTGCGAGCACATTCTCGTAGCGAGTTCGTGGATTCATGGTGGAGGATGGGGAAGAAGAGAGGAGAGGGAGACGAACAGAAATAATTGAGGCCGGCCTCGTTACTGTAGCATTTCCGATGTATATGATCTCGCGCGGAACAACTTCCAAGGCGCGGGATTTGAACGGTTGGGACCTTTAGTCCCGGTTTGAGCCACGAACCGGGACTAAAAGGGCTCGCGCCAGGCGAACGGTTGCCACCACCCCTTTAGTCCCGGTTGGTGACACCAACCGGGACTAAAGGGTCCTCACGAACCGGGACTAATGGAGGCATTAGTCCCGGTCCAAAATGCGACCGGGACTAATGCTCCGGTCGAAAGGCCTGATTTCTACTAGTGCTACCATGTATCTAGGGTTGTTCCGCTTCAGCGACCGTTCTCCTCATAATAGAAGCACTTAGTCTCAGGTTTGGGTTCAACCTTGGGTTTCTTCACTGGAACAGTAACTGGCTTGCCATCCATGAAGTTTCCCTCCTTGTTGATGAGGGGAGAATAGCTACTACTCCTGTTATTTCGCTGTCTCCTTATATTCTGAAGGTTGGACGTGTTTGCATGGCAATTCCTCCCACAGATGAAGTGAAGCCCAACTTTAGAACACCTCCAGCTGAGGCATTGCAGCAGGGAAAGGAGGAAGGCCTGGAAGTCCTGCAGAGTTCCCAGGGCGGTAGTACCGCGCGTCTATCGCGGTAGTACCGCGCCTACGGTACTACCGGCCCTGACTACCGTTCTACTGCCGCTTACAAATTCGGTACTGGACTCCGAGCGACTCCAAACGGAAGAGGCGCGGTAGTTGATATTTAGTACGGCGGTAGTACCGCTTATCGCGGTAGTACCGCTTGCCATAAGCGGTAGTACCGCTTATCTGCCTGCGCGCAGAATCTGGGCTGTGCAGCCCGTGTACCCCTTCGTTTCGTCTTAGGCTTTAAATACCCTTCCCTTACCTTCGTTTTAGGGTTAGACAAGAAAGATAAGAGTTTGAGAACAACAGGTTCCTCCCGGATGGGCGGCCTATTGCGAGTATCTATTGGTGTGTTTGCTTGCTGAATGTATTGATCTGATGTGTTGCCATGCGTGGGAGTTGATCTAGGTCAGTTCCAGTGCGAGGTATTAAGGGAAATCAATTCGATCTACTTCTGATTGAGTTCTCTTGTTTGTTATCCTGCTGCCGTTCTGTTGATTGCCGTGAAAGATCGGGCCTAAACCCCTTTGGATCACCTTGATCCATATCATTTGGTCTCAGATTTTGCTAGGTTTCTCACGGCGCGCTTGCTTTGTTGCTTTTGAGTTTTGCTGAGATTGATTTGCTGAGGTTGATTGTGATCTATGGAGAATTCCGTTGATGGATCGCATTCCGTAGCTGCTGGTGAGAAGAAAGCGGATCTTGTACGTCCTGTCTTTGCTGACGATTTGCCCCCTAATGTCCGGGCTGGTTTTGACAGTACGTGTGATTACATTAAACAGAGCCATGATTCTTTGGCCGTGCTAATCGCCGGCTTGTCTACCAGGATTGATGCTTTGGGAGATGTTGTTCCTCGTGCACAGGTGCAGCCGCCTCCTCTTGCACAACCTCGTGACATACTGCCACGCCGCCCTGCTGATGTTCATGCTCGCCGCCACGGGCCTATTGCACAACCTGCTGATGGAGACCTTGAGGATGACGGTGATTATGCACCACAACGGCGACCGTTTGATGCCCGTTTTGCCGGTGCTCATCGTGCTCTGACAGATGATCATAATACGTTTGGACAGGCTGTTCGTGTTCCTCTGGATGATGGTGGTATTGGCCGTGTCAAACTGTCCATCCCTCCTTTCTCTGGTGACCGTGGTCCTGACGATTATTTGGAGTGGGAGATGCGTATGGATCAGATTTTTTCTACCCACCATTATAGTGAAGAGAAGAGACTTCAACTTGCTGCAGTTGAATTCACCGGTTACGTGCTGATTTGGTGGAGTCAAATTCTGCGTATGCCAACTCGCCCAATGTCTTGGAGAGGTATGAAAGAACTCATGCGACGTCGTTTTGTTCCTGAAAATTACAAGCGTGATATGTACCACAAATTGCAGCGGCTCACTCAAGGTAATCAATCGGTGGATGAATATTATAAAGAGATGGAGTTGTTGATGATACGTACAGGAACAACTGAGGACCCGGAGGCCACTATGTCTCGGTTCTTTCATGGGCTGAATGTTGAGGTGCAGGATCGTGTGGAGATGGTGGTCTACGCCAACATCCAAGATCTTGTGCACCAAGCTGAGCGTGCAGAGCAACAACTCAAACGACGCCAAGTTTCAGCCACGAACTCATGGCGTCATTCCCCTATCGAGGCTGCTGGGTCTAGTGCTAAGCCGGCACCTTCTACACGCTCCAACAATTTTTCTAATGATCAGGCGCCAAAATCAGGAGTGTCCAAAGCTGCATCTACTCGGTCCACCGCTGGTCTAGAGTGTTTCACTTGTGGAGGCCGAGGACACATGAGGCGTGATTGCCCTAATACAAAAAGGGTTATGCTCACCCAAGATGGTTATGTCTCTGCCAGTGATGATGAGACGGTTGCTGATCCGTCTAGTGAGGAGTCTAAGGAACAGGACACCGTTGATGTGTACCCTGAGGATGTTGCCCCTAATTGCATTAACTTGATGGTGCAACGTGTGCCAGCAGATCGCATAGAAGGACAAGGGCAGCGCTGGACTATTTTTCAGACCCAATGCACAGTCAAGAACACCGCTTGCAAGCTGATTATTGATGGTGGAAGTTACACCAATATTGTTAGCAAGAGTTTGGTGGATTCTCTCTCATTGCCTACATGGAAGCACCCGCAGCCACATTGTGTTGAGTGGTTGTATAATTTTGGGAAGCTGAAGGTCACCCATAAGGTGCGCCTGACCTTTTCAGTAGGTACTTATGAGGATGTGGTGGTCTGTGATGTTTTACCTATGGATGCATGTCATGTGCTGCTCGGCCGACCATGGCAATTTGATAAGCGTTCCACCCATGAGGGCAGATCCAATGTATACTCCTTGTGGCATAAAGGAAAACGTCATGTGCTGCAGCCTATGCTTGACAAGGATATCAAAGTGGAGGCAAAGAAGGTCCAACAAGTTCAGGCGAAACCGAGGACAGTTTCCATTCAAGTTGGGGGGGATGATGAGGGGAGAATGGCTACTACTCCTGTTATTTCGCTGTCTCCTTATATTCTGAAGGTTGGACGTGTTTGCATGGCAATTCCTCCCACAGATGAAGTGAAGCCCAACTTCAGAACACCTCCAGCTGAGGCATTGCAGCAGGGAAAGGAGGAGGGCCTGGAAGTCCTGCAGAGTTCCCAGGGCGGTAGTACCGCGCGTCTATCGCGGTAGTACCGCGCCTATGGTACTACCGGCCCTGACTACCGTTCTACTGCTGCTTACAAATTCGGTACTGGACTTCGAGCGACTCCAAGCGGAAGAGGCGCGGCAGTTGATATTTAGTACGGCGGTAGTACCGCTTATCGCGGTAGTACCGCTTGCCATAAGCGGTAGTACCGCTTATCTGCCTGCGCGCAGAATCTGGGCTGTGCAGCCCGTGTACCCCTTCGTTTCGTCTTAGGCTTTAAATACCCTTCCCTTACCTTCGTTTTAGGGTTAGACAAGAAAGATAAGAGTTTGAGAACAACAGGTTCCTCCCGGATGGGCGGCCTATTGCGAGTATCTATTGGTGTGTTTGCTTGGTGAATGTATTGATCTGATGTGTTGCCATGCGTGGGAGTTGATCTAGGTCAGTTCCAGTGCGAGGTATTAAGGGAAATCAATTCGATCTACTTCTGATTGAGTTCTCTTGTTTGTTATCCTGCTGCCGTTCTGTTGATTGCCGTGAAAGATCGGGCCTAAACCCCTTTGGATCACCTTGATCCATATCACTTGCCCTTGCCCTTCTCGAAACTAGTGGTTTCACTAACCATCAACACTTGATGCTCCTTCTTGATTTCTACCTTCATGGTGTCAAACATTGCGAACAGCTCAGGGATCATTATTTCCATCCCTGGCCTTTTATAGTTCATCACGAAGCTCTAGTAGCTTAGTGACAGTGACTTGGAGAACTATATCAATCACTATCTTATCTAGAAGATCAACTCCCACTCGATTCAAGCGATTGTAGCACCCAGACAATCTGAGCACATGCTCAACGATTGAGCTATTCTCCATCATCTTGCAGGCATAGAATCTTGTTGGAGGCCTCATACCTCTCAACACGGGCACGAGCCTGAGATCCCAATTTCAGCTCTTAGAACATCTCATATGTTCCGTGACGTTCAAAACGTTTTGGAGCCTCAGTTCTAAGCCGTAATGCATGACGCACTGAACTATCAAGTAGTCATCAGAACGTGCCTATCAGATATTCACAACATCTACAGACGACGCTAGAGGGGGTGGCGCACCGAGCGGTGCATTAAGGACATAAGCCTTCTGTGCAGTAATGAGGACAATCCTTAGATCACGGACCCAGTCCACATTATTGCTACCAGCATCTTTCAACTCTATTTCTCTAGGAACATAAAAATACAAGGGAGCTACAGCGCGAGCTAGTAATCTACAACATAATTTGCAAAGACATTTTGACTATGTTCATGATAATGAGTTTAGTTAATCATACTACTTAAAAACTCCCATCAAATTGACATCCCTCTGGTCATTCGAGTGTCACATGATCCAAATTCACCAACTCAAGTCCGATCATCATGTGAGTTGAGATGGTTTCAATGGTGAACATCTTCATGTTGATTATATTTACTATATGACTCATGTTCGACCTTTCGGTCTCTTGTGTTCCGAGGCCATGTCTGTACATGCTAGGCTCATCAAGTTTAACCCAAGTGTTCCGCATGTGCAACACTGGCTTGCACCCGTTGTATGCGAACGTAGAGTCTATCACACTCGATCATCACGTGGTGTCTCGAAACGACGAACTTTCGCAACGGTGCACACTCGGGGAGAACACAATTTTATCTTGAAATTTAAGTGAGGGATCACCTTATAATGCTACCGTCGTCCTAAGCAAAATAAGATGCATAAAAGGATTAACCTCACATGCAAATCATAAGTGACATGATATGGCCATGAACTTGTGCTTTTGATCTCCATCTCCAAAGCACCGGCCTGATCTCCATCGTAACCGGCATAACACCATGATCTCCATCATCTTGATCTCCATCAATGTGTCGCCATGAGGATGTCGCGCCGACTGTTGCTTCCACGACTATTGCTAACTCATAGAGATAAAGTAAAGCAAAAATGGCGAAAATAATTAAAGACAACCCTATGGCTCCTGCCGGTTGCCGTACTCATCGACACGCAAGTCGTGATATTCTATACAATACATGATCATCTCATACATCACATATATCTCATCATGTAATTGGCCATATCACATCACAACATACCCTGCAAAAACAAGTTAGACGTCCTCTAATTGTTGTTGCATGTTTTACGTGGCTGCTACGGGTATCTAGCAAGAACAATTCTTACCTACGCAAAAACCACAACGGTGATACGCAAATTGCTATTCAACCTTCTCAAGGACCGCCTTTGTCAAATCCAATCCAACTAAAGTGGGAGAAACAGACACCCGCCAGCCATCTTTATGCAACGAAGTTACATGTCAGTTTATGGAACCGGTCTCTCGTAAGCGTACAAGTAATGTTGGTCCGGGCCGCTTCATCCCACAATACCGCTGAATCAAGAAAAGACCAAGGGAGGAAGCAATCTGAATATCAACGCCCACAAACTCCGTTGTGTTCTACTCGAGATCTCATCTACACATAGACCTAGCGCTGATACCACTGTTGGGGAACGTTGCATGGGAAACAAAAAATTTCCTACGCACACACAAGATCTATCCATGGTGACGAGCATCTACGAGAGGGAGAGTGGATCTACATACCCTTGTAGATCGCTAAGCGGGAAGCGTTAAGAAACGCGGTTGATGTAGTCGAACATCTTCACGATCCAAATCACTGAGCGTCCCGCAATGCAATCACGATCCGTCTCGCGATCCAATCACGATCCGTCCCGCGATCCCATCACGATCCGTCCCGCGATCAAATCATGAACCGTCTTGCGATCCTGATCACGGTCCTTCCGATCTAGTGCCGAACGGATGGCACCTCCACGTTCAGCACACGTACAGCTCGATGACGATCTCCGCCTTCTTGATCCAGCAAGAGGGAGCGGAGAGGTAGATGAGTTCTCCGGCAGCGTGACGGCGTGGCGGCGGTGGTGGTGGAACTATTCCGGCAGGGCTTCGCCTAAACACTGCCAAAACTAGACTAGAGGAGAAAACGATCTAGAGGAAGAAGAGGGCAGCACGTGGCAATTAGGGTTAGCTCTCCCCTCTAAATCCTCTAGTATATATAGGAGGGAGGGAGGGGAGGAGGCAGCCTCAAACCCTCAAGGGTTGGCCGAAATAGGAGGTGGAGGAGTCCTACTCCAATCCTATTAGGAGTAGGATTCCTCCTCTCCACTTGGAAACTCTTTCCACCTTTCCCCCTTTGGGTTTTTCCCACCCCTAGCCGCATGGGCCTTAGTGGGGGGCTCGGCCAGCCCACTAAGGGCTGGCTTGACTCCTCCCACAGCCCATGAGGCCCTTTGGGTCGAGACACCCCTCCCGATGGTCCCCGGTACCCCTCCCGGCACTCCCGGTACACTACCGAAATACCCGAAACTTTTCGGGTGACCAAAACGGGACTTCCTATATATCAATCTTTACCTCCGGACCATTACGGGGCTCCTCGTGACGTCCAGGATCTCATCCAGGACTCCGAAAAACCTTCGGTCACCACCATACATAACTCTATTATACCGAAACGTCACTGAACCTTAAGTGTGCAGACCCTGCGGGTTCGAGAACTATGTAGACATGACCGAGACACCTCTACGGTCAATAACCAATAGCGGGACGTGGATGCCCATATTGGTTCCTACATATTCTACGAAGATCTTTATCGGTTGAACCACTATGTCAAGGATTCAGTTAATCCCGTATGCTGTTCCCTTTGTTCTTCGGTATGTTACTTGCCCGAGATTCGATCGTCAGTATCTCTATACCTAGTTCAATCTCGTTACCAGCAAGTTTCTTTACTCGTTCCGTAATACAAGATCCCGTGGCTAACACTTTAGTCACATTGCTTGCAAGGCTTGTTGTGATGTTGTATTACCGAGTGGGCCTTGAGATACCTCTCCGTCACACAGAGTAACAAATCCCAGTCTCGATCCATGCTAGCTCAATAGACACCCTCGGAGATATCTGTAGAGCATCTTTATAGTCACCCAGTTACGTTGCGATGTTTGATACACACAAGGTACTCCTCCGGTGTCAGTGAGTTGCATGATCTCATGGTCATAGGAACAGATACTTGACATGCAGAAAACTATAGCAATAAACTGACATGATCATATGCTATGTTTATAGTTTGGGTCTTGTCCATCACATCATTCTCCTAATGATGTGATCCCGTTATCAAAGGACATCTGTTGTCTATGGCCAGGAAACCTTGACCATCTTTGATCAACGAGCTAGTCCACTAGAGGCATACTAGGGATACAGTGTTGTCTATGTATCCACACATGTATCAGCGTTTCCAATTAATATAATTATAGCATGGATAATAAACGATTATCATGAACAAGGAAATATAATAATAACCAATTTATTATTGCCTCTAGGGCATATTTCCAACAACTTCACCATGTAAAGTTGTTCAAATTTGATTCTGGATAGAAAGGGTTTTGGGATATTTTGATGAACCAAAACAATTGGGGTTGCTATGAATCTTTGCAAGATCATCACATATAGTATGTGTGACTTGCTGGAATTTTCCTGGATTCATTTGAAAATATTTCTTATAGAAATATTTCAAATGCTTGATTTAAGCAGAAATGGTTTTGGAAGGTTTTGTCCAATATTTTGAACATGACCATATGGTGAAACTCTTATATATGGAAAATATATGTCCACTGAGTTTCCCTAAATTTTCTCAAATATTTTCAAAGCATTTAAATAATTTTTCCCTATGAAAAACTATTTCTGGCCTTAAGAAAAAGCCTTTATATAAAATAGTAAAATAACCTTCTAAAAATAATATTTGGTGTTTTTGGGAAGTATTATATATAGTAGGTTTCAAATAAAGTCTTTGGGGAAAAAGGATCCACCCAGTTTGAGGACTTGTAGTGCAAATCTCAATTCAGGGGTTTTTGAGAACCTAATTTGAATAAATCCTTATTGGCCAAGATACAATTTGTATAACAAGAGTTTTTGGTCCTATACACATGGCATGATCATTGGGCAAAGACTTGGGGCAAGGAGATGAGTTTCGTGAGTAACACTACTGGAATCAGGAGATTTGCCGTCTGCCATGTCTTTGCCGTCTGCTGGCAGATGGCAAAGAAGGTCTTTGCCGTCAGCTGGGTGAAAGCAGACGACAAAGGACTGGCAGATGGCACAGAGGATCTTTACCAGCAGACGGCAAAGATTGCCAAAGCAGACGGCAAAGAACCCACCTGGGCGCCACTGGCCCGTGGGGTTTGGTTAGGTCAACTGGGCTGTCCGCCGGCTCTTTGCCGTCTGCTTTCCGGCTCTTTGCCGTCCGCCAGCAGACGGCAAAGAGGATGCCATAATAACGTCCGTCAACCACCCCACCCCTCTCACTCTCTCTCTCACTCACTCTCTCTCTCTTGCCCGCCGCCCCTCTCCCCCCGTGCATTGCCCCCAGCACCGGCCCCCTCCCTGCGCCGCCCCCACCACCGCGCCGCCGCCCTCCTTGCGCCGCCCCCACCACCGCAACCCCTCCCCAAGCCGCCCCCTTGCCCTCGGCGGCTCCCCGCGCCGCCCCCTCCCCAAGCCGCCCCTCCCCGAGCCGCCCCCCACCACCGCGCTGCCGCCCTCCCTGCGCCGCCCCCCTCCACCGCAACCCCTCCCCGTGCCGCCCTCCCTGCACCGCCCTCCCCGCGCCGCCCTCCCCGCGCCGCCCCCCACCACCGCAACCCCTCCCCTACGCCGCCCTCCCTGCGCCGCCCCCACCACCGCAACCCCTCCCGAGCCGCCCCCTCCCGTCGCCGGCTCCCGGCGCCGCCCCCCTCCCCGCGGCACCCCGTCCCCGCGGCTTCCCCCCTCCCACCGCCGCCCCGGCCCTCCCCGGTGAGTTAGTTTAGTTTATTTAGATATATAGTTTATTTTCTGTTAGTTTAGTTTATTTAGATATATAGTTTATTTTCTGGTAGTTTAGTTTAATTAGATAGTTTATTTTCTGTTAGTTTAGTTTATTTAGATAGTTAGTTTATTAGGTAGGAAAAACTTAGATAGAAAAGAAAAAACTTAGAAGAATAGAAGAAAAGAAAAAAAACTAGAAGAAAAAAAAGTATGCGTGACCAGTATGCGTCTCCCGTTCGAAAGGGCGGCATCTATAAATATGCATGTCTTTGCATATTTATAACCGCCATCCTTTCGAATTGTCCAACGTTATCCATGGACAGCCCGAGTATGTGTAGATTGGGTTCGTTTTCCCGTATGCTCTGCTCCGGATCCGATGCGGAATTTCGTCAGTGCCTCCCTGTTGTTCTCCGGGTACACATCCTCTCTGCTTATTGCCGAGACGTGTATCAGGAGAACAGCGGGGAGGTGCTGCCGAAATTCTGCGTCGGATCCGGAGCAGAGCATGGGAAAACGAACCCAATCTACACATACTCGGGTGGGATTAGGACCTATCTCTACCTATTAGCGTGTAGGTTGCATGGACGTAATAAAACTGACAAACTTGATTAACAGATGAATATAGATGATGAATTATATATATATTTCTTGTGTGTTTAGTAGGTAGGCAAGATGAGTGATCGTGATTGGATGTACACCGGTCATCCTAGTCAGAAAGAAATGACCATTGAATGGTTAACAGAAACCAAGGGGTTTCTGAGCGCCGCATTTGCAAATGGCCAGGAAATAACCTGGTGCCCCTGTGTCCGGTGCGACAACCATAAAAAGTGGACACGGGATGAAATGGGTAAACACTTGCAGAAGTGGGGTTTTACGACTGATTATACGGTGTGGAGATTTCATGGTGAGTCTGCCCAACGTGCCAGAGCTGAGGTGGTTCGTCGTCGCACCGACGAGCATGGTACCGGGATCGAAGACATGGTGCAAGACTTTGATGATGCTCCGGATTCGGACGATGAGATGGAGGAATCTGCAAAGGCCTTCTATGAAATGTTGGAGTCTTCAAAACGTCCTCTCCACGAGCACACTGAGCTTTGTCAGCTGGATGCCATCGCACAAGTAATGGCTCTGAAGGCTCAGTTCAACCTGGGCAGAGAATGCTACGACGCGATGATGACGATATTTGGACGCTTTCTACCCAAAGGCCATGTATTGCCAGCAAACCTGTACCAGTCGGACAAAATCCTACGTGCGCTTAAGATGCCCTATGAGAAGATAGATGCCTGTGAGAATGGATGTGCCTTATTTAGGCTTGAGTATGCGAGCTTCAACTATTGTCCCATTTGCAAGTCTTCCAGGTATGTTGGGGTAGACAACGGTATGGGTGAGAAGAGTCAGACCAAAATCCCAGTTAATGTTCTTCGGTATATGCCAATCATACCAAGACTTCAACGTCTTTTCATGGTCGAAGAGACGGCCAGACAGATGACGTGGCATAAATTGGGCAAAAGAACCGAACTAGATGCAGATGGGAATCCGATGTTGGGACACACTTCAGACGCTTTTGCGTGGAAGCACTTCGATGCATTACATAAGGATAAAGCGGCAGATCCAAGGCATCCTCGAGTCGCCATCAGCACGGATGGGTTCAATGTGTTTGGTATGACGGCAACCCAATACAGTTGCTGGCCTGTATTTGTCATTCCACTCAATCTTCCCCCCGGAGAGATTATGAAAAGAAAGAACATTTTCTTGACGTTGATAATTCCAGGGCCCAACTATCCGGGGAAGAATATTAATGTGTACATGCAGCCGCTTAAGGATGAATTGCAAGAAGCTTGGGATAATGGGATCAAGACATATGACGCTGCTACAAAAAAAAACTTCAAAATGCATGTGTGGTACATGTACTCGTTGCATGACTTGCCGGCGTATGCGCTATTCATTGGCTGGTGTGTGCATGGAAGGTTCCCGTGCCCCACATGCAAGGCAGCTCTTGAGTTCCGTTGGCTGCAGGCGGGTCGCAAGTATTCTTGCTTCGACTTGCATAGACAGTTCCTGGATCCTCGCCATAAGTTCAGAAAAGACAAGAAGAATTTCATGAAAGGTAGAGTTGTCAAAAACTCTGCACCACCTGCATTGACAGACCAACAGACCCTGGATCAGATAAACGCTCTCGAGCCGGATCCAAATCGTCCAGGGTATTTCAAAGGGTATAATTCAAAACACGCCTGGACTCACAAGATATGCTTGTGGGATCTGCCTTACTTTAAAGACCTCCTTTGCCCACACAACATCGACGTGATGCACACTGAAAAGAATATTGCCGAGGCCCTTTTTGGTACATTGTTCGGCATAGAGGGGAAGTCGAAGGATAATCCTAAGGCTAGAGTCGATCAGGAGGCTCTATGTGATAGACCGTTACAAAACATGCGACAACCGAAAGGAAAGAAGAACTGGAGGAAGCCAAAGGCATGGTTCAATCTTGGAAGGCCAGCTATGAGGGAAATGATCTTGTGGGTGAAAATGCAGTTGATGTTCCCCGATGGGTATGCAGCGAATCTAAAGAGGGGAGCGAGTCTTGACAAATTGAAAATATTTGGTCTCAAGAGTCATGATTGGCACATATGGCTTGAGCGGGTAATGCTGGTGATGTTGCGTGGCTTTATCCCTGAGGATGAATGGCTAGTACTGGCAGAGCTGAGCTATTTCTTCCGTGCTCTTTGTGCGAAAGAACTATCGCCTGACGTGCTAGACGAACTGGAAGAGTTGGCGCCAGAGTTGATCTGCAAGTTAGAAAAGATCTTTCCACCGGGATTCTTTAATCCAATGCAGCATTTGATTTTGCATCTCCCGACCGAGGCAAGATTGGGGGGCCCCGTGCAAAATCGTTGGTGCTTCGCAACTGAGAGGATGCAGAAGACGCTTCGAGCAAAATGTAAAAATAAACGTAGAATTGAAGCATCGATGGCCGAGGCATTCATTACTGAGGAGGCGGCAAACTTCGTGACAGCACACTACAAAGCCAAGAATCGTCATTTGCATAATCCGAAGCTTCGGTACAATGATGGCGACTGTGAAAAAGGTCGATCCAACCTCAGCCTATTCAAAGGGAAGCTCGCACCAGCCGGTGCTTCGAAAGCAATAGCGTTGGATGTCGAAGAATGGCGGACCATTTCGTTGTATATCTTCAACAACCTAACAGAAGTGCGTCCGTACATAGAGTAAGTTCTCGGTACATTGTTTCACAACTTCTAATTCCTTTGAAATGCTCTTATTCCCGGATATGTGATACAGTCGATACGTCGCCAAATTCTCGGATGGAGCGGTGATCCAAAAGGATTCCATCGAAGAGTATGACCTTCTGGCAAAGCATGGAGGCGGCTATCCCGGTTTCATCTCTTGGTTCAAACAAACGGTAATTTCCATTAGACCATTTCATTTCTTCGTCTAGTTTGCGGCTAATTCAACAATCCTTTCGTATTAAACTTGTAGGCTAATGCAGAGTCTATGGACTCCGAATTGAGACAAGTCGCTAATGGTTTTGACTATAAGGTCCGTTCATTTGACAAATACGACATCAATGGGTATCGCTTTCGTACTTTTGGCAAAGAGCTATCTATGGCCGACCGAAAGTCTACAAATTGTTGTGTCTCCGCTGTCGGCGAAGGAGGTGTCGAGTATTATGGAAGAGTTGAAGCAATTTATGAACTTAGATTCTTTGGTGAAAACCCACCAAACGTCGTAGTCTTCAAATGTTATTGGTTCCAGCCGAAGGAGACTAGAAGGACTCATGAACATATAGGGCTAGTCGAAATCAAACAAAGCACCCATTTAGATGTTCCCGATGTCTATATTACGGCTCAACAGGCGACCCAAGTTTTCTATCTACCGTGGGCCTGCCAAACTGATCCAAATCTGAATGGTTGGGATGTCGTTTATGATGTGCCGCCACATTTTAGACCACCTCCCCTCAATGAAGATGATTATGAACCTCACATTAACCCAGACACATATGAAGGAGAATTCTTCCAAGAAACACGTCTTTCCAAAAAACGTTTCAAGAACCGCTCTACTTCACCCCAGAACATTGAGGTAGACAACGACAGTGAATCCGACTTCACCCCTGAGCCGGAACAAGAAGAGACGGAAGAAGAAGAGGTTACTGCTGCGGATGACCTCTCAATGCTTGACCGATTACATAAAGGAGGCCTTCCACATGTTGCTCCCGATAGTGATGATGATGCATTTATTAATGATAGTGATGATGATGATGCATTTATTGATCGCGGAGCATATATAGACATTGAAGATTATTATTAGTTCATGTCAGGTATACATGATGATGATACACTCAAATTATATATATACATATTATTATTCATGTCGGTATTCATTTTTTTTATGTTGTACTAATTTCGTTTACTCTTTGTCATGGCAGGTGTTGAAATATGGTGGGCGCGGGTCGAGAGCGATTCGAGGATCCTTCGTCGGCGCGTGGTGGGAGGGGTACTTCCATTCCACCCCAAACTCTCCGGAGAGCGTTGTACGACAGTATTGGGACACCCGAGGGCGCTTCTTCGTCGGCGAAGTTGCCGACCGGGAGAGGAGGTCGGGGGAGAGGTAGGAAGGCTCCTAAAGTTACACGTGGTGGCCGCGGGAGAGGTAGGAAGGCTGCTACACCTTCCTCGCCGCCACCCCCAGCTGATTCACCCGAGCACAGGACTGCTACGATGGACCCGTCTGAGGTGGAGGCTACAAGGACTCCTGTCCACGAGCCTCGGGTCGACGATCCTTCTGTCTCAGACGCGGCCACCCGCGAGACTCCTGTGCCAGACACTTCGTCCTGCGAGACTCCTGTGCCAGACGCTTCGTCCTACGAGACTCCACAGGCTTCCACCGGATGGGATACCTGGCCGGATCTGCATCAGCCGGAGCCGAGTGGCCATGCTGATGGTGGCGGGGATCGGCTTACTGATAGCGGGGACGAGGTGGTTGAGGGCACCGTCTACCAGCGTGGGTGTACACGGTTCCCGCCCGTGTCGGCGACCCGCGAGCAGAGGTGGCTGATTAAGCCTGAGTCGCTGAAGTAAGTGCATTTACTCTTTTTAAACCTTTTGCCTTCATGTTTCTCCACATATCTAATGCGTTGGCTTTGTCATACTGCAGGGGTTGGATTCACGCCAAGGATGTCCGCAGGCCCAACTCCATCCTTGGTGTGATTTTACGGCATAACTTCCCGGGGTTTGTCACGTTGCCTGGCGAGGGTCAGCAAGAAGAGGTAGGATTGCAATGGGAGCACTACTTGGCTGCCCCTGCACCACCGGAGGAGATGATCGACGGTGTGTTGTGCCACACGAGGGCCGACATGGTCATCAGGAAGTTCTGGGTAATTTCTCCTTTACACAATTAAAAATCAATAATAGCTAGTTATTGTACTAATCAGTGTTGTCTCTTTTGATTGCAGACCTTCTACAGGTGTGAGGAGGGATACGAGGAGGCCGCGGCAAAGCTTATCGATTACGAGTGCAGGCGCCTACTACAGAACTTACGGCACGAGGCTCGGGTATAGGCTGTTCGAGACTACTACGCCTCGCAGCGTATTAAGAAGGCCAAGTCGTCGTCCCGCCGAAAGTTTCTGGACAAGGAGCAGTACATGAAGGTAATTACCTATTCTTAAGGCCTTGTACTTAGTTTCCTTTGCTTTGATTCGTATGCGTAGCTCTCAAATTTCTCTTTATTAACTTAGGTGCCCCCTAGATGGTGTGCGGATAAGATGGGTTGTTGGGAGGCGTTGGTGAATGAATGGTGCTCTGACCAATGGCGAGTCGTCCACGACGATGCCAAGGCACGGCGTGCCCAAATGGAAGGTGTGCCACACCATCAAGGTAGCGCCAACATTTATCAGTTCGGGCGGAACTGGGTATGTGGTTTGCTTCATGATTCCTGCAATTCATTCTTGTAGTGCTAGGTTTACCCATTATTAATACTTTGTTCCTCTCTTGTAGGCTCATCACAATAAGACGGAGGTGCCAGCGGTGTACGACCTCTATGCCATGGCCCATACTGCCTCATACAAGAAGGTTAAGGCATTCTCTGAGTCTGACCTCGATGATCCCAAGAACTTCAGCAATATCTCCTCCCACCACAAGCTCGTGAGGTACAGAGATGTGGGGAAGGCGGTGAATGGGGAGGACTTCAACCCGAGCCAGCATCCACTTGATCCAGACCTGGTGATGATAGCTGGCCACGGGAGGCCCCATGGCTCGATAGCCATTGGAGATGGACATATACGGTCTTCGAGCACTCTCCAGCAGATCAAGGCGCGCCAAACGAGCTCCTGTCCTGAGATGCCGCCTCGTCCACGGCCAGTCCAGCTCGCCATCGAGGTTAGTCATACGGACTCAGATAGGTTTCCTCCATTACATTGTGTGTGCGAACAAAGATGATTACAATGCTAACGAGGAGTTGTGTTGCAGGCTGCTCTGCAGAAAGAGAGAGAGAGACAACCCAGGCGCTTCTGGCGGAATAGGCCCGGCAGGCGGCGGAGGAGAAGAGGGATCTGGAGGAGAGGACGGCTAGGTTGTTGGAGGAGGAGAGGGCACGGAACGATGCGTCTAACCGGGCCATGTACGAGCTCATCGTGGTAAGTTTCTTCTTCATATTAGCCAAATCATGCACTACATGTTCTTTTCATTAATAACCAATATGATTGACTTGGCAAAACCAAATGTGCAGACTTTGTGCGAGAAGAACGGCCAGACCCCTCCGCCGATGCCAGTCATTACCACGGCTGGAACGGTGAGTTCCATTTCAATGTTCATTAGTTACTAGTCTTAACATTTCAGTGTCATCATGCTAACGCAAATGATCTTTGGTACAGCATAACTCCCGAGCCGCATCGCACGACCTGAGCAACCCCAGTGCTTCACCTCCGTGATGACGAGGACGGTAAGCCCTAATATGCCACACTTACTTGGCTCATTTTCTCAAACAAATACAAACATAGCACTTAGACAAACTTAGCACTTAGACAAACTTAGCACTTAGACAAATGTCATATTTTACCTAAGTTAGCTTTGTTTCCTATAAAATGACATAGTAAGCTTACTTACCTCCAAAATGACATATTGTACCTAAGTTAGCTCTAAAATGACCTATACTTAGCATTGTTTCCTCCACACTGACATAATAAGCTTAGTTAACTCAAAAATGACATAATAGACTTGGTAACCTCATAGATGCCATAGACTTAGCTTATTTTCTTGCAAAATGACACAATAAGCTTAGTTAGGTAAATAATGTGATAATTACCTAGGTTAGCTCTAAAATGACACAAATAAGCAATAAGAAGAAGAAAAACAAGAGGAGACAGAGAAGGAATCTTGCCACACTTTGGCTTGCCACACTTTGGCTTTAGGTGCTCAAATAGTTAGCCACAATTTGGCTTGCCGCAATTTTACCACACTTTGGCTTGCCACAATTTTACCACACTTGCCTTACTTGAGGTGCTCAAATAGTTACCACACTTTGGCTTGCCTAAGGGAATCTTGCCACACTTTTTCTATCTATGACATGTGGGTCTTACTGCTAATAAAAAAAATTCTTGCCTTAGTTGTGGCAAGAACCAAACACACACCTAACATGGTCAAACTTGCCTAAGTTGAGTTGTGGCAAAGTGTGGCTAGTTGTGTCTTGAAACCAAACAGCCCCTTCATCTTCTTCTAATTCTAGATCTTCTTCTACTTCTTAATTCTAGTATTATTTTTCTAACTTTCTTATTTCCAATTTTGCAGATTTGAGACGAGTTCACGACAGCTTGTTTTGATGTAGTGCTAGGTTTACTTTCTGTTTTCATGTATTGAGTCATTTGTATCGATGAGACTATATGTATGTATGGATGAACCTATTGTAATATGGCGAACAATGTGGCATTTGATACTTTTAATTTGGTATAATTGTTGGTTGATCATATATGGCTGTTGCACATTGTTTCTGTGAATTATTTATGTATATATCATATATTGTTTGTTTGAAAATTGTTGAATGTAACAAAAAAAAGGAGGCAATACAGCCTCTTTGCCGTCTGCCCCCGACGGCAAAGGCAGCTATGCCGACGGCCGCCGTCGTCAAAGCTGCCACGTGGCAGACGGCAAAGGGGGGCGCGAGGCAGACGGCAACGGGGGGCGGGAGGCAGACGGCAAAGGGTGGGGGTCCGTTAGTCGCCTAACGGTGGCGCCGTCAGTACTACGCCGTCCAGGTCCTTTGCTGTCTGCAAGCTGACGGCAAAGAACCTTTGCCATCCGCTGGGCCGAAGCAGACGGCAAAGAACCCCTTTGCCGGAGCTCGTTGGGCCCGAAATTGTGCCGTCCGCTAGCGGACGGCAAAGGCCTTTGCCGTCCGCCTTTTGCCCTTTGCCGTCTGCCATGGCAGATGGAAAATCTCCTGATTCCAGTAGTGTAAGAGGGATTTTATGAATGTAGAGCACAAGCAAGCAAGCAAACAATCAGCATTCAAGTCAAGCATCACAAGCATACAAAAAGTTTTAATTGGTCCTAATTTTTGAGCTATGTTGACTTAGACAGAAGAGGCTAAACACAGGATGTGACACAAGGAAGCAGTGGCGGTCCAGTTTATAGATTCTTAAGGGGTATCTGAGTATGCTATATGTGAAATGGAGCCGTTGTTCCTACCACTTTATTCCTATGATAAAGGTCATCGGTGCTATACAAGAACTAGCAATGGTGATGAACGGATAAAATGCTTCGGTACCTCCAACGAACTCCGATGAACTAAGACAGATCTAGGAGAAGAAAAATGGCTTACCTTGACAGTTGCCGAGGGCGGCGGAGACGTTCGGCTGGATCTTGGTGAAGACGGGGCAGTGCTACCGTCCGAGGAATGTTCGCCGTCGATGGATTAACAGCAGCGGTAGCGCGTTGAAGCTTCATGCTCGAGGAAGAAGAAGAAGTGAAGGGGCGAGGTAAAAGTGAAAGAGGCCCCCCCAGTGAATATTTATAAGGAAGAAACCCGAAGGGGCGGCCGGCAGGCACAAGAATCAAGGAGGCGCAGTAAATTTCTCGAAACAAAGACGCCTTGATTTTTGGGATAAACGAATACATGCGTAGATCCATTGTGATGTCATCATTGGTTTCCTGAATTCCCGGCAGATGACATCAATGACGGATGGCAGAAGAAAAAATTACAAGTCTGAAAATGTCGTAAGCCGGCATTTCGTAGTTCAAGGAAGACACAGATACAAGCAGATGATAAGCCGCCAAGTGAAGGTAAGGAAGATTGACATGAATAAATTCAAATCAATCTAGGGCCTAATGTCGGGGATATAACCCCGCGGTGTAACCCGCCCTACTGGGTCGGGTCAGCGTATTGGCGGCTCGTGAATCATACTAAAGGTGGGCCGTGCTGTTGAAGACAAGGCGGCTAAGGCGACTTACCAAGTAAGTCGGATGCAGGCCCAACACATGAAGACGACAACTCAAGGCCCAAGAGGCAGAAGACGCCCAGAGTTTCCTTGCATGAAAGGCAAGACGAGTTAGAGACATAGTAGGTCACGAATCGTAACACGACTCGGACTCTTGTAAAGCCCATGGTCTCGACCTGTATATAAAGGCAAGCCCCTAGGGCCGAAAGACTTAAGTTACACACCCTCGAAAGCTAGGTTACCGATTCCGCACCCTTGTAATCGAGATCATCATCAATATAGACAAAAAGCAGGACGTAGGCTATTACCTCCATCGGAGGGGCCAAACCTGGGTAAACTCGTCTCTCGTTCTCAATCAACCCCTTTGAGTCGCCACCTAGCGGCGATGGCCTCACACTCAAGTTTCCTAAGAGAACATATGCCGTGACAAAACCACGACAATATACGATGTCAAGGTAGTGGGATTAACGATATGCAACTATGGATGGCACCCGTAGGGTATGGGTACGGGTGGAGCCTCCCCATACCCTTACCCGTCTCGTCTGAGCTTAGCCATCACCCTTACCCATACCTGTCAACGGGTACAATTTTTTCCCATACCCGTTACCCGACAGGGTAGATAGGTACCCGCGGGTAAAATTACCCATATTTGCAAAACATCAATTTGAACAACTTAAAGTTATAAACTGCATCATATCATATAGTTTACAAAAAAAGATTCTAACAACAACACATACTTATAAACAACATCATATAGACATAAACAACAACACGTAGGCATACACTTTCCGTTCAAAAATTCTTGACATGGTGTTGATTGTAGAGATAATATTGAGTTTACAAAGATTTTATATGGGTACATGGGTATGTTGGTATGGGTTATATGATCCCATACCCGTACCCGCTCGATGGGTTTTAGATTTTCCTATTTATATACCCATGGGCAATTTTTTGTCCCATACCCTTACCCTAATATGGTTTTTACCCGTAGGGTACGTGGGTAATGGGTACCCATTGCCATCCCTACTTGCAACAGATCGGTAGAAAGTTTGAGACCATCAAGGAATTCTTTAAACATGGATTTGACCTCGGTCGTCATGGAGGATTTAAGTGAGGCCATGGCATCATTTAAATCCTCACGAGAGACCGTGTTCACACCGACGGCCTCGGGAAGTTCAACATCCCGATCACCGTGGTCAACCTTACTCTTTAGGCAGTAAAGCCCTTAATAAAGAGACGTAGCTCTAATACCAATTGAAAAGGATCGATATGGTTGACTAGAGGGGGTGAATAGGCAATTACCAGTTTTTATCTTTTCTTTGGCAAATTAGGTTTAGCAACAAATAGGTTGTCTAGATATGCAACTAGGTGAGCAACCTATATGATGCTGACAACAATAACAACACAAGCAAGCAAAGGATACAATAGAAGTAAAGCTTGCTCAAAGTAAAGGTAAGAAGTAACCACAACTGGAACCGCTGGAGACGAGGATGTGTTACGAAGTTCCTTCCCTTTGAGGGGAAGTACGTCTCCGTTAGAGCGGTGTGGAGGGACAATGCTCCCCAAGATGCCACTAAGGCCACCGTATTCTCCTCACGCCCTCACACAATGCGAGATGCCATGATTCCACTACTGGTGCTCTTGAAGGCGGCGACCGGACCTTTACAAACAAGGTTGGCGCAGTCTCCACAACTTAAAGTGAGGTTCCCAACACCACCACGAAGCTTCACCACAATGGAATATGGCTTCGAGGTGACCTCTTTCGCCTAGGGTACTGAAACACCCAACAGTAACAAGATACGCAAGGGATTAGTGGGGGGAATCAAATTTCTCTTGGTGGAAGTGTAGATCAAGGCCCTCTCCTCCTAACCCTAGAGCATCAACAAGATTCGATGGCTAGGGAGAGAGATCGGGCAAGAATGAGATTAGGAGCAACAATGGAGCTTTTTGGGAAAAGAGGTAAGTCTCCTTGGGGAAGAAGACCCACTTATATAGGGGGAACAAATCTAACCGTTTTTCTGCCCACAATAAGTGTATAAGAGGTAGTACCGCTCAGGGGAGCGGTACTTTCGCTTGCCCCAAAGATCTAGCCCTTCCACACAGCTGACATAGTCAGGGAGGCGGTAGTGCCGCCGGAGCGGTACTACCGCTCCTACAGCAGTACTTCCGCATGGTGCAGCAGTAGGGGCGGATCGGGTGGAAGTACCGGGGGCCAGCATGGTAGTACCGCCCGAAGGAGCGGTACTTCCGCTCATGCTACCGCCCTACTTCCTCCCATTGGGGCACAGGGGACCAGACACATGTCTGGTCGCCCGCGAGGGACTCTGGACCAAACAGCGCGGTACTACCGCTCAGGTGGAGCGGTACTTCCGTTCAATAAAATCCAGAATGCCAGAAGAAAAACTTAAGCGGAAGAGCGCTTAGTACTTCAGGGCGGCAGTACCGATGGAGCGGTACTACCGCTCATCAGGGCGGTACTTCCGCTTATCAGAGACAGAAGGGTCGAGAGGAAAAGTTCAGAAGCTCCGGGAGAGGAGAGTGGTACAAATGTGTACGTGTTTGATTCCACCAAAACTTTCCAAATGCAGACCCCCTCTTGATAGTACGGATTTCCTATGACTCAGGTCCACCAACACAAAATCGTCAGAAACAACCCGTCTTCTCTTTTTAATCATCGAGGGGAAAATAACCGTCTCGTGCCACTTGATAATCTCTAAAAGCTTAGTGCACCCGGTTAGTCCGCAAAATCATTGTCACCAATCACCAAAACTAATAGGATAGAAATATGCCCTTACAACGGGGTACAAAATGACTTGCGGCTGTACATGCTCCGGGAGTCTCTCTTTATGCATCACTATGAGGCTGCAAGAGCTCCCCGTCCATGCTCCAGTGGGGCCCCATGCTCACTCATGGCGGACTTTTTGACCTGAGGGTGCGCCGCCAAGCCGCATCACATCCTCAAATTGACCTGTGTCCAGCACAGTAGCACTTTTTGGTCATGTAAGGAGGGTGAGCCATCTGGCCGCACCGCATCCTCCCGTTAACCCGTGTCCAGCACGACAGCAATCTCCTTTTTGGTTGTGTAATGAACTCCTTCAAGCAGTAGTAGATTGTTATTTCCCAAAATGTGTTTAAATTGTCATGTGCACTTGAAGATATTTCGTTTCAGGAGCTGAACGCGCTCGCGATCTTCCTCGTGAGCATCACGCGAGTGGGGGCTGGACATGGTCCCTATGCTTGGGTCAGTCCCAGTAGCGCCACTAAACTCAAGTGTCTGAGCTCTGGCTCGCGGGCCTGCTCCCATGCACGCCACCTCACTAAGGTCCTTGGTACTTTTGTCTCCTCGCGTGACACCCACGAGTGACTTCACGAGCGCGTGCCACTCCACTAGTGAAATTTGTTGGTATGCTGCCATCACTAATGCAGGATGCAGGAAGCCTCTCAAGCACCAAGCCACGAAGCAGCATGTAGCGTGCGAACTACCTTCTCAAGAAGCCTATGGCAGGCCTCACGAGCGTTGCCTCGTGAGGTGGCCTGTGGCGCTCACACTAACCAAGTGTCGACGGGAGCCCTCATGAGCCCATGGTTCACGAGGCGCGCCCCACAAGTTGCGGCAAGCCAAGATTTGCGCCCCACAAAAGCTAAGTCCCAGTGCTTCATTAATACTTTGGTGTTTCTTGAACTTTTTCTCCTTGTGATTTCATTGAGTGCCCACATTTTCTTCTTGGCGCGAGCCGCCTGCACGTCAAAGTGGGGCATCCTGAGCACCACACCTTAGGAGCCCTTACTACCTCGCGAAGCCCTACACCCTTTCGCTCTGTTGGGTAATGCGCCCCAGCATACCAGCTGATAGATGCGAGGGTCCCGATCTTTTGATGAGATGATAACTATAGATTTGGTGGAGACGACTTTGACGATCCGACTACAAACGTGCACGACGTTGTGCCTTAGCAATCGCTAAACCAACTCCGAGATGTTATTGACCCCGCCGGAGCACGATCAACCTGACCACGAAGGTCTATTCCAGCAACCAATCGAAGAACAAGCAAGAATATGATAAAAGCAATTTGAATATTGCGAATATGGATGAAGTATTGATAAAGGTGCGGTTCCAAAAGCGGTCTTGGTCTGGTCGTTGGACACAAACTAAGTACACGAAGTTGCAATGGCTAACTTTTAACTAAACAAAACCCAAGTCTAAAACGACGCCCTAAGGGCTATATATATGGGGGAATAGAAGGGGATTTTGTGCCCCTTGGAGGAGGGGTCCGAAACCAGCCCTAACTCAGTTTCCCCACACATACGGACTCTAAAAACAGCCTATAATATGGTATTTTGAAATTACACGGGCCTGGCCCAAAAATAAGGTGACACAGCACCTATAATAGCCTATGGACGAAATTTATGAAGTGGCATGTTGTATATTTCGTCCAAGCCTCCAAGCACTCCTTATGGTGGCCTCAAAGTGCGAAAATCACCACTTGAAGGTCCATTGTTCCTTCCCGCGCGCGCACCTTCTTCTCCATGCTTGATCCCGCTCCAATGGCCATCCTTCTTGTCCATGCTAGGTCCTTCATTCATAAGTAAAACAAAAGTATCTGATTTAGGCACCATCGTATGTTCATGAACATTAGAAGGATTTCCAAGAAACGAAAGTACCTGATAATTTAGTTGGCGTGCGCGGGCTCTAGTAATTGGTCCAATATGGGTAGCTGGTGGGGATGTGGGTGTAACATTAGTAGGGATGTCCTCATCATCGTCCCCTTCTTGAACTGAAGTCGCCCTCGACGGAAGCTCATCATCCTCACCCAAACAAGGCTTCAAATTTGCAATGTTAAAAGCGGGACTAACCCCAAAATCTGCAGGCAGCTCAAGTTTATATGCATTATCATATAGTTTCTCTAACACCTTAAAAGGACCATCAACACATGACATTAGCCTTGAGTTGCGCAATTCAGGATACCTATCCTTACGCAAATGTAACCAAACAAGATCTCCAGGTGCAAAGACAATATGTTTTCTACCCTTATCTCCAGCAAGTTTATATTTAGCATTCATACGCTCAAGGTTCTCCTTAGTTAACTCATGCATCTTTAATATCAATTCAACACGTTCTTTAGCATCAAAATTAACCTTCTCCGAAGATCGAAGAGGCAACAAATCAATAGGTGCACGAGGTAAGAAACCATACACTACTTCAAAAGGGCACATCTTAGTAGTAGAATGCAGCGAACGATTATAAGCAAATTCAATAAGAGGCAAGCATTCTTCCCACATTTTCAGGTTATTCTTCAAAACAGCCCTAAGCATAGTAGACAATGATCTATTCACTACTTCAGTTTGTCCATCAGTTTGGGGGTGACATGTAGTACTAAAAAGCAGGTTAGTCCCCAACTTAGTCCATAAACATCCCCAAAAGTGGCTAAGAAATTTAGCATCACGATCTGAAACAATTGTATTTGGCACACCATGCAAGCGAACAATTTCACGAAAGAACAAATCAGCAACATTAGCAGCATCATCACTTTTATGACATGGTATAAAGTGTGCCATTTTCGAAAATCTATCCACGATAACAAATATGCTATCCCTCCCCTTATTTGTTCGAGGTAAACCTAAAACAAAGTCCATAGATATATCCTCCCAAGGAACACTAGGTACAGACAAAGGCATATATAAACCATGAGGATTGAGTCATGACTTAGCTTTTTTGACATGTAGTGCAGTGAGCAACAAAACGCTCAGCATCCCGTCTCATCTTTGACCAAAAGAAATGTGTCGCAAGTACGTCCTCCGTCTTCTTCACGCCAAAGTGTCCCATTAATCCTCCTCCATGCCCCTCCTGCAACAACACAAGACGAACGGAGCTAGCTGGAATGCATAGCTTGTAAGCACGGAACACAAATCCATCATTAATGACGAACTTGTTCCATATTCTCCCTTTTTTACAATTCTCCAACACATCTTTAAATTCAGCATCATGCACATATTGATCTTTGATGGTCTCTAAACCAAATATTTTAAAGTCAAGTTGTGAAAGCATAGTATAACGACGAGACAATGTATCGGCAATAACATTTTCTTTACCCTTCTTGTGTTTAATGACATAAGAGAAAGTCTCAATGAATTCAACCCATTTAGCATGTCTACGGTTCAATTTTGCTTGACTTTTAATATGTTTCAAAGATTCATGATCAGAATGTATGACAAATTCTTTGGGCCATAAATAATGTTGCCATGTTTGCAAAGTCCGAACAAGAGCAAATAAATCCTTATCATAGGTAGAATAATTCACACTAGGCCCACTCAATTTTTCGGAAAAGTACGCAACAGGTTTACCATCTTGTAATAACACACCTCCTAATCCAATTCCACTAGCATTACATTGAAGCTCAAAAGTCTTATTAAAATCAGGAAGTTGGAGTAATGGAGCATGTGTGAACTTATCTTTCAATACCGTGAAGGCTTCGTCCTGTGCGTTTCCCCAAACAAAAGGCACATCCTTCTTTGTAAGCTCATTTAGAGGTGCGGCAATGGTGCTGAAATCCCTCACAAAATGCCTATAGAAACTAGCGAGTCCAAGAAAACTACTCACTTGTGTGACCGTTTTGGGCTGCGGCCAACTCTCAATAGCTTCAATCTTGTCTTTATCAACTTCAATTCCATGTGGAGTAACAACATAGCCAAGAAAAGATACTCGTTCGGTGCAAAAGGTTCACTTCCCAAGGTTACCAAACAAACGTGCATCACATAGAGCAATAAAAACAGCATGCAAATGATCCAAGTGTTCCTCCAAAGATCTACTATAAATCAGTATATCATCAAAGTAGACTACCACAAATCGTCCTATGAAAGCACGAATTTGATGGTATCCACTACGCAAATCAACTTTGGAGAAAATTGTGGAGCCACTTAATTCATCAAGCATATCATCTAGACTAGGAATAGGATGACGATAACGAATAGTAATATTATTAGTGCCTCTACAATCAACACAGATACGAGATGTACCATCCTTTTTCGGTACTAGAATAATAGGAACAGCACAAGGACTAAGAGATCCGCGTATATAACCTTTGTCGAGCAGCTCCTGTACTTGACGCATAATCTCCTTCGTCTCCTCTGGATTGGTACGGTATGGTGCACGGTTGGGTAGCGATGCACCGGGAATTTAGTCAATCAGATGCTCAATCCCTCGAATAGGTGGTAGTCCCGGTGGCACGTCTTGTGGAAAGACGTCAGCGAACTCGTGCAAAATGTTAGTGACAGTAGGAGGCAAAGAGGGGGGCATGTCCTCGAATGAAAATAATACCTCTTTGCATACAAAAGCATAGCAAACAGATGTAGTAACATCCAAATCAGTAATATCAGATTTAGTGGCAAGTAAACAACCAATCTTCAGTTTTATTTCAGATGCAACACTAGATGATTGTTTATTAGGCTTATTATGTTGCTCAAATTCCTTTGCCACAATCTGATTTTCACTCTCACTTTGCTTCTGTTTTGCTTTACTAGCTCTAGCTATGTCATCTTTCATAATATGTTCGGGAGACATAGGAAGCAAAGTTATATTTTTATCCTTATGAACAAGAGTATACTGATTTGGCCTACCATGGTGTACATAATTTTTATCAAATTGCCATGGTCTACCAAGTAAAACGGAGCATGCTTGCATGGGTACCACATCACAATCAACATAATCAAAATATGTAGCAATGCTAAAGTGCACACGAACAGTACGTGTTACATTAACCTTGCCACTGTAGTTGAACCATTGGATGTAATAAGGATGAGGATGTGGTCTGGTGGTTAGAGATAGCTTCTCCACCATCTCCATGCTAGCGAAGTTGTTGCAACTCCCTCCATCGATTATGACGCGAACAGAACGCTCCTTCACAACTCCCTTTGTATGGAACAAGTTGTGCCTCTGATTTTGCTCAGCCTGTGTAACTTGCACACTCAGAACACGTTGAGCAACTAAACTTTCATACCTGTCAGCATAGTCAGCAGCCATGTCGTGTGTCTCTTCTTCAGCATCCTCGGCACCCTGTTCTTCACTTGCAATAACAGCCAAAGTCTCCTCATGATAATCACTAGCGGACGCATAACCACCATCCTCAGTAACAATCATCACACGCTTGGAAGGGCATTCTCTTGCATAGTGACCTCCACCCTTGCAACGACGACAAATAACCTCATGTGTTTGCCCTGTAGATGCCATGGATGAAGAAGAGCTCTGTGCAGGCCCGGAAGGTGTGCCCTTGCTGGAGGCTTGTGGCGGTGCCTGTTTCCTTGTATATTTGTTGGAGTTGGCGGCTGAAGTAAGTGGTGCTGTGGTAGGACGTGTGGAAGTAGATGATGTATGTGGTGTCAACGATGAAGCTCGACCTGCAGAAAAATTAGTTCTTGCCATTGCCTGTCGATCCTGCACTTCACATTCAGCTTTGCAAGCAAGATGGAATAAACAAGTGATAGTGTTATACTCCTTATACTCTAGAATAGTCTGAATCTGTCTATTTAATCCACCCATAAAACGTGCAAGCATAGCTTCATTCTCCTCAACAATACCACATCTAATCATGCCAGTTTGTAATTCCTGATAATATTCCTCTACAGAATTCTTTCCTTGTCTTACACGCTGCAAATTTTGAAGCAATTCACGTTGATAATATGGTGGAACCCAACGATGACGCATAGCAGTTTTAAAGCAGCCCAAGTAGTAGGGATATTATCATGATGAATTCTACAATGTTCAGACCACCAAACACAAGCAAAACTAGTGAATGCACAAACAACAGCAGCAACACGTCTATCCTCAGGAAATTGTAAGCATGTAAAACGTTGTTCTGTTTGTAATTCCCATGTAAGATATATATCAGGAACATATCTACCCTCAAATGTCAGAATATTCAATTTAAGTTTAGGGAGATGGTCATAATCCCGTACCTGAGGGGGTGGTGGAGCCCTGCCGTTGCGAATGTAGCCATGTGGACGACCTGGTGCGTGTGGTGGTGGTTGCCCCTGGGGCTGATCTGGCGCAACCTCTCCCTCATCATCGTAATCACCATCATAATCTGCATCCTGATCAGCAGTAGCAGTAGCAGCCACAGAAGTCTCAGGAGTAGCAACGGCATCCGAATTCTGGTCTTGGTCAAGAGGCACACGTCGCGCTCGTCCCGCAAAATTCGACCGCTGTTGTTGTTGCCGTGGTACGACAGGTAAAGCTGGTGGAGGTAGACGTGCAAGCACCTCATTGAATTTAGCCTCAAGCTTGGCGTCGACCGTCTTCTCCAAACCATCTAGCTTGTCCATAGCCGCTCCAAGGCTTGTCACCAAGTCATTCACCTGTTGATAGATGCGAAGTTGTCCCTGTCTTTCAATGAGATATGGCTATCATTTATGGTAGAGTCGACTTTGATGATCCGACTATGAACGTGCGAGGACGTCGCGCCTTAGCAATCGCTAAACCAACTCCGATAGGTTAATGACCACGCCGGAGCACGATCAAACTGACCACAAGGGTCTGTTTCCTGCACGCAAACGAAGAACAAGCAAGAAACTAAGATTGCAATCTGGATATTGCGAATATAAGAGGAAAGCTTTATTGATGAAAGTTGGGTTCTGTGACGCCTTTCTCTGGTCATGGAACACAAACGAAGGACGCGAAGTTGCAGCCATGGCTAACTTGTAATCTAAACAAAACCCAAGTCTAAAACGATGCCCTAAGGGCTGTATATATGGGGGAATAGAGGGGGATTTCGTGGCCCCTTGGAGGAGGGGTCCGAAACCAGACCTAACTCTGTTTCCCCACACGTACGTACTCTAAAAACAACCTATAATATGGTATTTCGAAATTACATGGGCCTGGCCCAAAAATAAGGTGACACAACACCTATAATAGCCTATGGATGAAATTTATGAAGTGGCATGATGTATATTTCGTCCAAGCCTCCAAGCACTCTTTATGGTGGCTTCAAAGTGCGAAAATCACCACTGGCAAGTCCATTGTTCCTTCCCGCGCGCGCACCTTCTTCTCCATGCTTGATCCCGCTCCAATGGCCATCCTTCTTGTCCATGCTAGGTCCTTCATTCATAAGTAAAACAAAAGTATCTAATTTAGGCAGCATCATATGTTCATGAACAGTATAAGGATTTCCAAGAAACGAAAGTACCTGATAATTTAGTTGGCGTGTGCGGTCTCTAGTAACTAGTACAATATGTGTAGCTGGTGGGGATGTGGGTGTAACATTAGTAGGGATGTCCTCATCACCTGTTCACCCATCATTTGCTGAAATTTATCATGGAGCTCCTTGTTCGTCATGCCGTCCCAGTTGATCTCGTCAGCTTGTGATCCTGTCATGGTTAGCAGCAATAGGAACACACAAGAATATGAACCTACAGACTATTAGGAAGTGGTGGTGTGTCACAAATCCATCAAGAAAATCTCAAATTCATACCAGTTCTTACCAAGCAGCAGGCGGTGATCGGCAACCGTTGTAGTCAAAAACTCTCAAAGTTTGGATAGAGCGATTGCCTGGTGGTGTCAACACACGACGTAGATGTATGTTTAGCTGGGATGGCTTATAATATGGTAGCAAAAGGGGTCAGCAATAATCAATTCAGAGATGTAAAGTTGCATAAACGCTCAACGATGGTATTGTGCTGGTCCTAGGCTAGACCGTGCTAGAGACGCGAGCCTAGAACACTAACAAAATCATGACGCTACAAGTAAGCAAGGGAAGCACACTCTGATTTTTTTTTCGTTTTTATTGGCGCCTCTTTTTTTTGCGCTTTTTTTTTGCTCAGAAAATCACTATAATGGCGATTGTCTCAAAACTCTTCCTGGGACGTATAAACAAGATAGGCACAAAAATAATTTGACAATTTTTTGTCGGGAGCGATTCGGGGCTGCGACGACCAAAAATTGCGACAAAAATCACTATGATGGCGAGTGTCTCAAAACGCTCCGAAAAGCCTAAAGATAGGATAGGGAAAATATATTTTCACCCGCCAAAATTTTGGCCTAAAAACTGCTATGAAAACAATGCCAGACAGGCTAAAAACCGCTCTGAAAAATGTGCACGACATTGCGCCTTAGCAATCGCTAAACTAATCTCCAAGAGGTTATTGACCACGCCGGAGCACGATCAACCTGACCACGAAGGTCAATTCATGTAAGCAATCGAAGAACAAACAAGAATATGATAAAAGCAATCTGAATATTGCGAATATAGTTGAAGTATTGATAAAGGTGGGGTTCCGAAAGCGGTCTTGGTTTGGTCGTTGGACACAAACGAAGTACACGGAGTTGCAATGGCTAACTTTTAACTAAACAAAACCCAAAGAAAAAGCTACTAGATTGATCTACTTATATAGGAGCAAGGGGTGGCGGCCAAGGAGGTGGGAGGACGTCCCAAGGCAGCCTAAAACTAACCCTAGGTCGTACAAGGCCCATGTGCCCAAGTGAAGGTGATGCAACACCTTTGGACTTGTAGTTTGACTCGGATTCTGCTGCAACGTCAGATTGTTTCGTCAATATCTCCAAGCTCCAGACGAATTTTAAGGTGATTCCAATTGGGCTGGAACGCATATGAAAACTACTTTCCAACAAAAAATGAATCACCCAATTCGGAGTCCGGATGAAAATGTTCTTGGCGCTTTGAGATAGGTGTGTTTGTGCAGTCCGAATCTGAGTCCACAACGTGAGAGACTTGGACTCTATCTTCTCTTGGGCTAAAAGTGACGTGAGAGAATTTCTGGAACATCACCTAATTATTTAATTTGACGTGAGAGGACCTCTTGAATAGCACCCAACCATTTCCTCTTTATTTGTCAACACACGTGGTTCATACAAGTGTTCGGTCATTCTGCATTTAGGCATAAAAAAAATAGGTGAAGTATTTTTGTTCTGAATAACATAAATAAATTATTGCATAATTGTTATAAGAAATCACCTCACAAATATGAACGTATGCGATATTTTTGGTCGTATCCAAGGTAGTCATGTCCTCATCAGCGTCCGTGTTGATCCGCTTATCCTTCTCCTCCAGCTGTAGGTTGGCCTTCGCGAGGTTGGCCTCGTAGGAGGACTGGGCGTCCGCCACCTCGCGCTCCAGGGTCATTAGGCACTCGCGCTCAGTGACCTAATCGGAGGTGGTCCTGGCGAGCACCCGCTCCCGGATCACCATGTCACCCTCGTGAGCCGCGATGGCCTACTCTTGTTTGGCGAGTTCCTTCTGCCGGGTAGCCAGTTGCCCCTCACGGCTGCAGCCGCTTCCTCCTGCGTCCGGAGCTCTTCCTCCTGCAGGGCAATCCGCTCCTGGATGGCATTCTCTTGGGCCTCCGCCGCCTCGCGCCGATGGTCGGCTTCATCAACCTCCCGCACATCGTTCTTCCAAAGCTCCATGGAGTCCTGGGCGGTCCTCTTGCGCTTCTCCCATGCAGTATTTTCCTGCCAGCGGCCCAGCTTGACGGCGATGTCGAGCTGGCACCACCCGTCTGCCAGGTGCAGGCGCTCGCTGGCGAGCCACGCCTCCTCCATCTAGAGGACCGCCTCGAGCGCGTCCAGGGCGGCCCGTGCCCTGGAGAGAGCCGCGCAGCAGCACGGCACTACTGCTCACGAGCTGGAGGGCCCAGTCTGGCTACGGCTTCGCGGCACCCTCCAAGATCATGGCCTGCGAGGGCCCTGAGCTCGGCTCCTCCACAGGCCCCTTGCCCTTGTCGCTGTCAAGGGCCACCTCCTCCTCCACGGGATGGGGGCTCTGCGCAACCTCTTCCTCAGCCTACCACGGTGTCGAATGCGGCGGGCTCGCGACGGCAGCCTCAGGGGACCGGCGCACGGGGGAGGCCCGGGGGCTCGCTGTGCTCCCCTCGTCAGCCTGGGCCTCCCTGACCGGCGTGGATTCCTCCAGTGGATTGCGCTCATCAGCCCCCTCCATCTCCATGGCGTTGTCTGCGCCAGGTGACTTCAGAGGCACCTCCCCTCCTTTGGATGGTTGGTCCTGAGGCCGGCTCCCCCCCAGATGGAGGAGCCAAGTCTTCGGGCGACACAATAGTCGTCTCATGCTCCTTTGTCGCCTTGATGCGCCCCACCTCAGCCTCGGGCTGGTGGGCGACCTCATCGCGCCCCTGAGGGCTCATGGGGGCGCACGTGTCCTGTCGGCCCGTGCCACCAGCGGTGATGTCATGGCATCGCGGCCTTCTGCTTCTTGGACGGGGGCGCCCTACAGAATCGTCAAGTCAACCCCGCGCCTCAAGAGACATAAGATACATATCCTAGGGAAAAGATCAGAGCAAAATGCGGAAACTTACGCGTCCTCGGCGATCCAGCGTCTCTTCTTGAGCTTCGGGTGGGGGCGGCTACTGCTGCCACTCCCGTGGGGCTCAAACGAGCTTCCTCCAGAGGGCTCGCCTTGCGGCCCACTGGAGCTTGTCCCGGACATGGCGGAGCGGGTCGCATCCTCCTCATGAAGCTCCGCGACCCCTCGGGTCTTAGGCCCGCGAGGCTCGTCGGACACCTCGTCATCATCGTCATCGCCCGCCGCACCCACATGCCGGTAGGGCGCGACCACGAAGCGCGTGTCATCGTCGTGGTTGTCACTAGCTTCGAGCAACAGCTCGTGGCGGCTCCTCCGCTGCACTTGCTCATGGGTCTCCACACCAGTGTTTGTTGATGGCTCGGCGTCCTCACAGTCGCCCGAGCCAGACACCACCAGGGGGGATTCTTGCGAGGCCCCATGAAGCCACCGGGGACCAATCCCCACTCGTCAAACCAGGGCATCTGCGTCGCGGTGTCGTCCCCATTGTCGAGGCAATACAAGGGGAGCCACTCCTCAGACATGTCAGGCACGTCGTCGAGGAAGAGGATCCTCATGACCCCTTCCACCACCTTCTCTGTGAGGCTGTCGTGGCTCAACCTAGTCATGTCCTTGCGGGCGACGTAGGCCCACACCGAATGTGAGCGCTTCTGGAGGGGGGCAATCCGGTGGCTTGAGAACTCCTTCGCCACCATCACCCCCGTGAGGCCTGACTCCTTTAGGGCCGCAATTCTGTCGAGGGAGTGGCCGCAGCTCGCAGCCGGAGAGCTTGGAGTGCTCCCAGCCTGAACTCTTCTCAGCGGGCGTAGTTGGGATCGTAAGGAGGGCTGCACATACCTGCATCCATGTAGACCCAGCGCGCCCGGAAGGCTTCAACCATCTTAAAGACCTTCACGTTGATGAGGTGGTCTGCCATCCCATCCATGATGCGGAACGAGACGCACCCCGAGCGCTGGGTCGCAGCCGTCAACCGCAGGCTGTAGAATGATCGAAAGAGTGCCATGGAGGGCATCAACACCATGAAGCCCTCGTAGAAGAAGGCAATGATGGCGAGGAGGATGACAGAGTTGGCTTGGATGTAGAGCGCCCGGATCTGGTAGTGGGAGAGAATGGAACAGTAGAACTCGGAGAAAGGAGGAAGCAAACCCCCGAAGACGGTGTGGAGGAAGAAGGCGAAGGCGGTAGCTAGCAGGGAGCGGACCGACTTCGAGTCCGGCCAGATCTTTGTGGCATTGTACTCGTTGAAATCATTGGAGGTCATGGGGACGACCTTTTCTAGCCCCTCCTTGTTGACAATGGTGGACGACAGCAAGGCGTGCTGTAGTCCCACCTCGACGACTTCGCTGCTCTTCATAGGAGCCATGTTGATGGTGCAAGATTTGATATGCGAGGAGGGAGAAGCAGAGGCGGTTCTCCAAGGAAGGGGAGCGGTGCGCAGAGGAGGCGAATGGAGTAGAGGAAGGCAATGAGTACACCCGCGCCATGTGGGTAGGGTTTTATCAGCCCGTACGGTTATCGAGGCATCATGGGAGAAGTGGGGGTGTCCCATCTCATCGTGCTGCCACGCATCCCTGTCTGGGTCCCCGGCTGTCCACTAAGGCCCCGCATCATTTCACCCCGCGCCATTTCAGTTCTCGACGGGCGGAATGTGAGTGCCGCGGGAGCATGGCTACTGTCGGTCCAGTGGGAACCAGGCTACCACGGCCTATCTGCCTGCGGCCCCGGAGCGACACCTGGCGAAAGGCCTAGTAGGCGTCCCACTCAAGATCTCCACAGGCGAAGCACCTTGCGAGGCCCCTCCCAGCGAGGCGAAGCTCTCCAAGTCAAGCATCTTCAGCATCAGGCAGCCTCGCGAGGCTCCCCTCATGAGGCGACTCCCCGGGAGGCCCTCCACCTGGAGGGGCCATGCGGCGCTGGTCGCGCGGCTGCGCGCCCGCCACATGGTTGACATTTTCGTATAGGGAAGGACAGCATGACCATGCCAGCGGGCATGGACAGAGAGGATTTCCTTTCTGGTGATTAAAGGGCAGCACCCACCGCCTCCTGCAAAATAGCTTACCAAAGCTTGCCATTTTGGAGCAAGACATCCAAGGTGACGTCGGTCGCTAGGACGAAGGTCATCACCAAGCCCACAAGCGCGTTATGGGAGGCACCTTTGCACACGAAGACCAACTTTTGTTAGGATAGACTGAGAGCATGTCCCCCTTTGAATTGCCGCCTTGTGGCTTCCCTTTCCTGCCGATATTTTTTGGGGAAGAGGACCAAAGGAAGGATAGGAGGGGCAGGGCTGCCACCAGAGAGGAAAGATCAGTCCATCCAACCCCCAATTATTCACTTGTATGGTCGCCTCCCACCTTGTAATGCCAGTGCCTCTCCAAGAGCAATCCCACCAAACATGAGTAGGGTTTTACACCGCAAGGTGGCCTGAACCTGGGTAAACCATGTGTCCAGTGGTGTGCCCTGTCCATGCATTCTCGCGAAGCTCCATTGGCCTTAGCCATAGTCACCATCGAGTCGTGAGATAGCTGCACGAAGAGGCCCCCAAGTTTGAACCAGGGTTTTGAAGACTGTACCCTAGATCAAACGCTTCTCCGACACCCTCCCATGGCAACGTGGTCCTAATGGAAACTACGGGTAATTAAGGCACCCCTTTTAATAGAGGGCCCAAAAAAGCATTAACACATAGTGAATACATGAACTCCTTAAATTACAGCCATCCCCGGAGAGTATCCCAGTTCTTGTCACCTTGGGTCCACGGATAAGAACAATAACAAGTGCATATAACTTGCATGATAGGAACTAAAGCTCAAATATATTCATGAATCATAATAGGTTCAGATATGAAATCATGGCACTCGGGCCCTAGTGACAAGCATCAAAACATAGTGGATACTAGGGATCCTACTCTGACAAATTGACTCGATGACATGACGAATCTCATCCATATCCACCTACCTCCAGTATACTCACCCCCAGCGGTCATGATCATAAAGTTGTTGATGAAGAAGGGTTGTTGATGACGATCATGACAATTTGCCCTCTCTGGAGCCCCTGGCGGACTCCAGATCAGGCCTCCCGTTGAACAACACGAGGTTGCGGCGGCTCCGTATCGTAAAACGTGATGAAACTTTCTCTCTGATTTTTCTCTCCCGGGAAGACAGTATATGTGTAACAGCCCGAGACCGACGCTCCAGATGATTCCCGTTTTATTTCATCATCACTGCGTGATTTATTGTTTGTCGCAATCTTCATTGCATCATTCATCATCTAATCGGCACTCCTTTGCCATCGTTTTCCAAAACTTGCATCCGTTTGTAGTTGCCACTTCTTACCATTGTCTTCGTCGATCGTTTCGAGACCAACCACACACGCACGCGCCCACGGGCATTGTAAAAAATATTGTTTTATAAGTGGGAATAAAACATTCTCAGAATGGGTTGAAAGTTGGCGACCGGTCATAATATATTGTAGGTAGAGAACCTGCCAAGTTTTGTCGCATTTGGAGGTTCTTTGATACCCCAACCGTTAAACAACAACGACACTATCGTTGGTTAAATGGTCACACAGTTTTTGCAAATAAAACTTGTCGCCGGGCTGCCCACCTCCCCCCTGTTCTCATCCCAATGCCAGTCTACACAGCTCACTAGGCCACCTAACACATAGCCATCTTCGAAGCAGTCCGATTGCGATCGAACGGCTCAAATCGGCTCCAAAAACCCCTAACCCTAAAGCCTTCCAATACAAGGAATGCTAGCACTTCCTAATTTGGAAACCTAGTCCCTTCCCTCGATTTCCGTGCCCCTCCACTCCACAGGAGCCACGTCTCCACCTCAAGCCGCCGGCCCGCCTGATAGAGGCAAAGTTGTCCCTGTCTTTCGATGAGATGTGGCTATCATTTATGGTAGAGTCGACTTTGGCGATCCGACTATGAACGTGCGAGGACGTCGCGCCTTAGCAATCGCTAAACCAACTCCGAGAGGTTATTGACCACGCCGGAGCACGATCAACCTAACCACGAGGGTCTGTTTCCTGCACGCAAACGAAGAACAAGCAAGAAACTAAGATTGCAATATAGATATTGCGAATATAAGAGGAAAACTTTATTGATGAAAGTGGGGTTCTGTGACGCCTTTGTCTGGTCGTGGAACACAAACGAAGAACGCAAAGTTGCAGCTATGGCGAACTTTTAATCTAAACAAAACCCAAATCTAAAACGATGCCCTAAGGGCTGTATATATGGGGGAATAGAGAGGGATTTCATGGCCCCTTGGAGGAGGGGTCCGAAACCAGCCCTAACTCAGTTTCCCCACACATACGGACTCTAAAAACGGCCTATAATATGGTATTTCGAAATTACATGGGCCTGGCCCAAAAATAAGGTGATGCAGCACCTATAATAGCCTATGGACGAAATTTATGAAGTGGCATGATGTATATTTCGTCCAAGCCTCCAAGCACTCCTTATGGTGGCTTCAAAGTGCGAAAATCACCACTGGAAAGTCCATTGTTCCTTCCCGCGCGCGCACCTTCTTCTCCAAGCTTGATCCCGCTCCAATGGTCATCCTTCTTGTCCATGCTAGGTCCTTCATTCATAAGTAAAACAAAAGTATCTAATTTAGGCAGCATCATATGTTCATGAACATTATAAGGATTTCCAAGAAACGAAAGTACCTGATAATTTAGTTGACCTGCGCAGCTCTAGTAACTGGTCCATTATGTGTAGCTGGTGGGGATGTGGGTGTAACATTAGTAGGGATGTTAAGAGTGGGACCCCATCTTGAACTGAAGTCGTCCTCGATGGAAGCTCATCATCCTCAGCCAAATAAGGCTTCAAATCTGCAATGTTAAAAGTGGGACTAACCCCAAAATCTGTAGGCATCTCAATTTTATATGCATTATCATTTATTTTCTCTAACACCTTAAAAGGACCATCAGCACGTGGCATTAGCTTTGACTTGCGCAACTCAGGAAACCTATCCTTACGCAAATGTAACCAAACAAGATCTCCATGTGCAAAGACAACATGTTTTCTACCCTTATCTCCAGCAAGTTTATATTTAGCATTCATACGCTCAATGTTCTCCTTAGTTAACTCATGCATCTTTAATATCAATTCAACACGTTCTTTAGCATCAAAATTAACCTTCTCCGAAGATTGAAGAGGCAACAAATCATTAGGTGCACGAGGTAAGAAACCATACACTACTTCAAAAGGGCCCATCTTAGTAGTAGAATGCAGCGAACGATTATATGCAAATTCAATACGAGGCAAGCATTCTTCCCACATTTTCAGGTTATTCTTCAAAATAGCCCTAAGCATAGTAGACAATGATCTATTCACTACTTGAGTTTGTCCATCAGTTTGGGGGTGACATGTAGTACTAAAAAGCAGTTTAGTCCCCAACTTAGCCCATAAACATCTCCAAAAGTGGCTAAGAAATATAGCATCACGATCTGAAACAATTGTATTTGGCACACCATGCAAGCGAATAATTTCACGAAAGAACAAATCAGCTACATTAGCAGCATCATCACTTTATGACATGGTATAAAGTGTGCCATTTTCGAAAATCTATCCACGATAACAAATATGCTATCCTTCCCCTTCTTTGTTCGAGGTAAACCTAAAACACGGTCCATAGATATTTCCTCCCAAGGAACACTAGGTACAGGCAAAGGCATATATAAACCATGAGGTTTGAGTCGTGACTTAGCTTTTTGACATGTAGTGCAGCGAGCAACAAAACGCTCAACATCCCGTCTCATCTTTGGCCAAAATAAATGTGTAGCAAGTACGTCCTCCGTCTTATTCACGCCAAAGTGTCCCATTAATCGTCCTCCATGCGCCTCTTGTAACAACAAAAGACGAACGGAGCTAGCTGGAATGCATAGCTTGTTAGCACGGAACACAAATCCATCATTAATGATGAACTTGTTCCATGTTCTCCCTTCTTTACAATTCTCCAACACATCTTTAAATTCAGCATCATGCATATATTGATCTTTGATGGTCTCCAAACCAAATATTTTAAGGTCAAGTTGTGAAAGCATAGTATAACGACGAGACAATGTATGAGCAATAACATTTTCTTTACCCTTCTAGTGTTTAATGACATAAGGGAAAGTCTCAATGAATTCAACGCAGTTAGCATGTCCGCGGTTTAGTTTTGCTTGACTTCTAATATGTTTCAAAGATTCATGATCAGAATGTATAACAAATTCTTTGGTCCATAAATAATTTTGCCAAGTTTCCAAAGTCCGAACAAGAGCATATAATTCCTTATCATAAGTAGAATAATTCAGACTAGGCCCACTCAATTTTTCAGAAAAGTATGCAACAGGTTTACCATCTTGTAATAACACACCTCCTAATCCAATTCAACTAGCATTACATTCAAGCTCAAAAGTCTTATTAAAATCAGGAAGTTGGAGAAATGGAGCATGTGTTAACTCATCTTTCAATACCGTGAAGGCTTCTTCCTGTGCGGTACCCCAAACAAAAGGCACATCCTTCTTTGTAAGATCATTTAGAGGTGCAGCAATGGTGCTGAAATCCCTCACAAAACGCCTATAGAAACCAGCGAGTCCAAGAAAACTCCTCACTTGTGTGACCGTTTTATGCTGCGGCCAACTCTCAATAGCTTCAATCTCGGCTTTATCAACTTCAATTCCCCGCGGAGTAACAACATAGCCAAGAAAAGATACTCGGTCGGTGCAAAAGGTGCACTTCCCAAGGTTACCAAACAAACGTGCATCACGTAGAGCAATAAAAACAACACATAAATATTCCAAATGTTCCTCCAAAGATCTACTATAAATCAGTATATCATCAAAATAGACTACCACGAATCGTCCAATGAAAGCACGTAAAACCTCGTTCATTAATCTCATGAAAGTGCTAGTCGCATTAGTTAACCCAAAAGGCATGACTAACCACTCATATAATCCAAACTTAGTTTTAAATGCTGTTTTCCATTCATCTCCCAATTTCATACGAATTTGATGGTATCCACTAGGCAAATCAACTTTGGAGAAAATTGTAGAGCCACTTAATTCATCAAGCATATCATCTAGCCTAGGAATAGGATGACGATAACGAATAGTAATATTATTAATGCCTCTACAATCAACACACATACGCGATGTACCATCCTTTTTAAGCACTAGAATAATAGGAACAACACAAGGACTAAGGGATTTACGTATATAACTTTAGTCGAGCAGCTCCTGTACTTGACGCATAATCTCCTTCGTCTCCTCTGGATTGGTACGGTATGGTGCACGGTTGGGTAGCGATGCACCGGGAATTAAGTCAATCAGATGCTCAATCCTCCAATAGGTGGTAATCCCGGTGGCATGTCTTGTGGAAAGACGTCAGCAAACTCATGCAAAATGTTTAATGACAGCAGGAGGCAAAGAGGGAGGCATGTCCTCGAATGAAAATAATACCTCCTTGCATACAAAAGCATAGCAAACAGATGTAGTGACATCCAAATCAGTAATATCAGATTTAGTGGCAAGTAAACAACCACTCTTCAATTTTATCTCAGACATAACACTAGATGATTGTTTATTAGGCTTATTATGTTGCTCAAATTCCTTTGCCACAATCTGATTTTCACTCTCACTTTGCTTCTATTTTGCTTTACTAGCTCTAGCAATGTCATCTTTCATAATATGTCTGGGAGACATGGGAAGCAAAGTTATATTTTTATCCTTATGAACAAGAGTATACTGATTTTCCTACCATGGTTTACAGAACTTTTATCAAATTGCCATGGTCTACCAAGTAAAACGGAGCATGCTTGCATGGGTACCACATCACAATCAACATAATCAGAATATGTAGCAATGCTAAAGTGCACACGAACAGTACGTGTTACCTTAACCTTGCCACTGTTGTTGAACCATTGGATGTAATAAGGATAAGGATGTGGTCTCGTGGTTAGAGACAGCTTCTCTACAATCTCCATGCTAGCCAGGTTGTTGCAACTCCCTCCATCGATGATAACGCGAACAGAACGCTCCTTCACAGCTCCCTTTGTATGGAACAAGTTGTGCCTTTGATTTTGCTCAGCCTGTGTAACCTGCACACTCAGAACACGTTGAGCAACTAAACTTTCATACCTGTCAGCATAGTCAGTAGCCATGTAGTGTGTCTCTTCTTCAGTATCCTCGGCACCCTGTTCTTCACTTGCAATAAGAGCCAAAGTCTCCTCATCATAATCACTAGCGGACGCATACCACCATCCTCAGTAACAATCATCACACGCTTGGAAGGGCATTCTCTCGCATAGTGACCTCCACCCTTGCAACGATGACAAATAACCTCATGCATTTGCCCTGTAGATGCCATGGATGAAGAAGACCTTTGTGCAGGCCCCGAAGGTTTGCCCTTGCTGGTGGCTGGTGGCGGTGCCTGTTTCCTTGTATCTCTATTGGAGTTGGCGGCTGAAGTAAGTGGTTCTGTAGTAGGACGTGTGGAAGTAGAGGATGTACGTGGTGTCCATGTTGAAGCTCGACTTGCAGAAAATTTGTTCTCGCCATTGCCTGTCGATCCTGCACTTCACGTTCAGCTTTGCAAGTAAGATGGAATAAACGAGTGAAAGTGTTATACTCCTTATACTCTAATATAGTCTCAATATCTCTATTTAATCCACCCATTAAACGTGCAACCATAGCTTCATTCTCCTCAACAATACCACATCTAATATTGCCAGTTTGTAATTCCTGATAATTTTCCTCTACAGAATTTTTTCCTTGTCTTAAACGCTGCAAATTTTGAAGCGATTGACGTTGATAATATGGTGGAACCCAATGATTACCCAGAGCAGTTTTCAAAGCACCCCAAGTAGTAGGGATATTATCATGATGTATTCTACAATGTTCAGACCACCAAACACAAGCAAAACTAGTGAAAGAACAAATAGCAGTAGCAACACGTCTATCCTGAGGAAATTGTAAGAATGTAAAATGTTGTTCTGTTTCCAACTCCCAAGTAAGATATATATCAGGAACATATCTACCCTCAAATGTCGGAACATTCAATTTTATCTTAGGGAGATGATCATGATCCTGTACCTGAGGTGGTGGTGCAACCCTACCGTTTCGATCGTAGCCACGTGGACGACCTGGTGTGTGTGGTGGTGGTTGGCCCTGGGGCTGATCTGGCGCAACCTCTGCCTCATCGTCGTAATCATCATCATAATCAGCGTTCTGATCAACAGAAGTAGTAGCAGCAGCCACAGAAGCCACAGTTAGTAGGAATGGCACCAGAATGTTGGCCTTCCTCGAAGGGCACACGTCGTGCGCGCCCCGCGAAATTCGGCCGATGTTGTTGTTGTTGTTGTTGCTGAGGTATGACCGGTGCAGCTGGTGGTAGACGTGCAAGCACCTCATTGAACTTAGCCACCAACTTCATCTCGAACGTCTTCTCCAAACCATCAAGCTTCTCCATTGCCTCTATAAGGCTGGTCACGACATCTTGTACCTGGTCAGCCATCATTTGCCGAAATTTATCATGGAGCTCCTTGTTCGTCATGCCATCCCAGTTGATCTCGTCGGCTGGTGATCCTGTCATGGTTAGCAGCAATAGGAACACACAAGAATATGAACCTACAGACTACTAGGAAGTGGTGGTGGTGGTGGTGGTGGTGGTGGTGGTGATGTGTCACAAATCCATCAAGCGAATCTCAAATCCTTACCGGTTCTTACCAAGCAGCAGGCGGTGATCGACAACCGTTGTAGTCAAAACTCTCAAAGCTTGGACAGAGCGATTACCAGGAAGAGTCAAACGCACGATGTAGATGTATGTGGAGCTGGGAAGGCTTATAATATGGTAGCAAAAGGGGTCAACAATAATCAATTCAGAGATGCAAAGTTGAATAAACGCTCAACGACGGTACTGTGCTAGTCCTAGGCTAGACCGTGCTAGATAGGCGAGCCTAAAACACCAACAAAATCACGACGTTGCACATAATCAAGAGAAGAGCACACTCTGAATTTTCTTTTTTTTGGCGCCTCTTTTTTTTGCGCTCTTTTTTTTTGCTTAGAAAATCACTATAATGGTGAGTGTCTCAAGACTCTTCCCAAGTCGTATAAACATGATAGGAACAAAAAAATTGACTATTTTTTTCAGGAGCGATTCGGGGCTGCGACGACCAAAAAATGCGACAAAAATCGCTATGATGGTGAGTGTCTCAAAACGCTTTTGAAAGCCTAAAAATAGGATAGGGAAAAAAATATTTTCACCCGCCGAAATTTTGGCCTAAAAAGTGCTTTGAAAACTGTGCCAGACTCAGGCAAGGAAACACGAAACAGAAAACAAGAGGATTTCGAAACTAAACCTAATAACAAAGGAAATTGGATTGGAGGCGGATATAGGGTGGTGATATATGGCAGTGGAGGTGATGATGGTGGGTGTGATATATGGCAGCGGCGATGAAGATGATGCGGTGGTGGTATATGGCAGACGCAATGAAGATGCTACGGTGGTGGTATATGGCAGATGCGATGAAGATGGTGCGGTGGTGGTATATGGCAGATGCGATGAAGATGGTGCGGCGATGGCGTGAAAATCTGTGAACAGAACTCGAAACTCTCAAAGACTAGATGCTAAGACCAGCAACTCGACACGACGATGCAACCGCAATTCAACAAAGCAAAACACCGAACAGAAAATTGCAAAAGGCTCAGATTGGTTTGGATAGGATGACCTAACCCTAATTTTTTTGGTGGCTTTTTCGTGGACTATAGGTATGAAGAACAAATACGATCTAAACTATGAAAAACTGGTAAAATCTCACCGGGCAACCTGGAAATCTGATACCACTTGATAGAGGCGAAGTTGTCCCTATCTTTCGATGAGATGTGGCTATCGTTTATGGTAGAGTCAACTTTGACGATCCGACTACAAACGTGCGAGGACGTCGTGCCTTAGCAATCGATAAACCAACTCCGAGAGGTTATTGACCACGCCGGAGCACGATCAACCTGACCACGAGGGTCTGTTTCCCGCACGCAAATGAAGAACAAGCAAGAAACTAAGATTGCAATATGGATATTGCGAATATAAGAGGAAAGCTTTATTGATGAAAGTGGGGTTCTGTGACGCCTTTGTCTGGTCGTGGAACACAAACGAAGAACGCGAAGTTGCAGCTATGGCAAAGTTTTAATCTAAACAAAACCCAAGTCTAAAATGATGCCCTAAGGGTTGTATATATGGGGGAATAGAGGGGGATTTAGTGGCCCCTAGGAGGAGGGGTCAGAAACCAGCCCTAACTCAGTTTCCCCACACATACGGACTCTAAAAGCAGCCTATAATATGGTATTTCGAAATTACATGGGCCTGGCCCAAAAATAAGGTGACGCAGTCCTATGGACGAAGTTTATGAAGTGGCATGTTGTATATTTCATCCAAGCCTCCAAGCACTCCTTATGGTGGCTTCAAAGTGCGAAAATCACCACTCGAAAATCAATTGTTCCTTCCCGCATGCGCACCTTCTTCTCCATGCTTGATCCCGCTCCAATGGCCATCTTTCTTGTCCATGCTAGGTCCTTCATTCATAAGTAAAACAAAAGTATCCAATTTAGACAGCATCATATGTTCATGAACATTAGAAGAATTTCCAAGAAACGAAAGTACCTGATAATTTAGTTGGCGTGCGCGGGCTCTAGTAACTGGTCCAATATGTGTAGCTGGTGGGGATGTGGGTGTAACATTATTAGGGATGTCCTCATCAGAAACCTTTAGATTAAAAGTGAAAAGAATTTTTTATCATTATACACAAGAAGGGAAAAGAAATTTTTATTGCTGATGCATTATCTCATCGTTATATCATTAAACACAAGAAGGGAAAAGAAATTTTTATTGCTGATGCATTATCTCATCGTTATACTATGCTTTCACAACTTGACTTTAAAACATTTGTTTGGAGACCATCAAAGATCAGTATGTGCATGATGTTGAATTTAAAGATGTGTTGGCGAATTGTAAAGAAGGGAGAACATGGAACAAGTTCGTCATTAATGATGGATTTGTGTTCCGTGCTAACAAGCTATGCATTCCAGCTAACTCCGTTCGTCTTTTGTTGTTGCAGGAGGCGCATGGAGGAGGATTATTGGGACACTTTGGCATGAAGAAGATGGAGGACATACTTGCTACACATTTCTTTTGGCCAAAGATGCGATGGGATGTTGAGCGTTTTGTTGCTCGCTGCACTACACATGTCAAAAAGCTAAGTCATGACTCAATCCTCATGGTTTATATATGCCTTTGCCTGTACCTAGTGTTCCTTGGGACGACATATCTATTGACTTTGTTTTAGGTTTACCTCGAACAAAGAAGGGGAGGGATAGCATATTTGTTGTCGTGGATAGATTTTAAAAAATGGCACACTCTATACCATGTCATAAAAGTGATGATGCTGCCAATGTTGCTGATTTGTTCTTTCGTGAAATTATTCGCTTGCATTGTGTGCCAAAGACTATTGTTTCAGATCGTGATGCTAAATTTCTTAGCCACTTTTGGAGATGTTTATGGGCTAAGTTGGGGACTAAGCTGCTTTTTAGTACCACATGCATAATTTCAGATAAAACCATTATTTTAAATTGCTAATAACTAAATAACCATGCATCGGATTAAAATAATATATATATGTAAAATGCTTAGAATTTTATGTCGCTTCATAATATTAAACTTTCAACCATGATAAAAATATTGCTGTTTGCATCAATTTGCATAAATGCCATGCTAAAATGATTTTATTGATAACTAAATAACAGTATCTCCGAATTAAATAAATTATATATGTAACTTGACTAGAAAAATACATAGAATAACATGGTGCACTTTATATTACTATTTAACAACTATAATATGATTTAGGACAGAGCAGTACCAAATTTGAAATTTGCATCTCGGGATTTTCCGGAATTGTTATTTGTTATTTCCGGCCTCATTTAAATTACCTATATGGGTAGTTTACTTATGCTCCATCTCTTGACATGTTTCACAACATTTAATATTGATGAGTAGCATAACGGGACAGAACTATATAATCGAATGTGGAGTTTCATCAATATGCAACTCGCTGCATATTGAGCTTCACTTAATGTGTAGTATTTGATTGTTGCACCTTGTGATACGGGGCACACCCGTGTGTGTCGATCTTTCACGAATTGGAGGGGGATTCCACGAAGAACACGGGGAAGAACGAGGAGAAATCAGGAGGCTTCGGACGTCTGGAGGCTATCAGACGTCCGACGGCTCGCGAAGGACCGGATGTCCGGAGGGCGTCGGACGTCCGAGGCTCGGTCGTCCGGAGGTCTTCAGATTTCCGTCAGTTCGGCTCGGTCGAGGTCGTGTCTGATTTCCGAAGGGCGTCGGTCGTCCGGGCACTGGAGGTTGTCAGATGTCCGGAAGGCGTCGGTCGTCCTGACGCTGGAGCTTCTGCTCGTCTTCTGGCTAGGCTGGACTCCAGGCGTCGGACGTCCAGAAGACGTCAGACGTCCGGAAGCTGTAGACTCCGCAGCTCCGTCTTCTTTCGTCTTCGCTTCCACGCTTCCTTCGCGGATGGTGTAGGTGTACACTTGCGCTCGCACTCCTCCTCGTCCTCCATGAAGCTTCGAAAATACCTATGCATGCACACGAGAGGAATGTGAAGTTGTATACCATCCTCGAAGGGGTCAAGTGAACACATGTAAAGGAGATGATTCACCTTTATGTATGTGAAGTAGTCGTGGCACGTGTCACTTACCAAACGGACTCTTGTCATGGTGATGTCCGTAGGATGCTCCGCATCAGCCCCTCCCCCTTGGGAAAGATCTGTCCTTGAATCAAAATCCAAATCACCATGGGAAAGAGATGGCGTCGCCATGTAAGAGTGGACGATCACCAAGCACTCATCATCATCAAACTCGAAACGGGCACTCTCCAATGTTTCACCATCAAGTAATTACTTCAAAAGGAGCAAATACGACAAACACTTGGATAAACAAATGTGGTTAGGGTTAGTGCAAAACCAAGCATTCAAGTGGTGAATCACCGCACAAGTGTTGTCATCATGCATAACATATGGTGTGACAAGGGCTTGTGTCATGGCATGTAAGCATACAAATTGAGCACAAGCAATGCTATCATGGAAACAAGTATGCCTAGGTGAGGTAGGGATGCTAATATGTGTGACAATATAACAAAGCAATCAACAAAAGGTCTATGGTATGCATAGGAATCATTCAGAACACCAAGTAAGATGAAGTGTCTAAACACATGGGGCAAGCCAAAGTGCAAGGCAATCCAAGCATAATGTGCATATGGTGTAGTGAAGATAGTGTGGCACTCAACACAATATAAAGAGCAATTGGTCATCATGTGTGAGCCAATCAAGTCAAGCATGTAGCAAGCAATCGGGCATGGCAAATGTGAAGAAATGACATTGTTGCAACCAAACGTAAGATAAGAGCAAGTAATCCACAAGTTGGAGGCAACACACAAGGCATATATATCATGAGGCATGGCTAGATGGCAAGCAAGGTGATCCACAATACCCATGCTCAAGAAGGATGTCACCTTGAAAACATGACCTTTTGCATTCTTCACAATGTCAATGAGGAAGCAAGTGAGATGTAGAAACACGTTGGTGTAGCATGACTCAGTTTCAAGAGCTCGAATGGTCAACTCACGTGAAGTGGAAGTTGACATGTAGTCGAAGTATCCTACACATACACACAACAAAGGAAACAATGTATGTGCATGGTAGACAAACACATCATCCATCATGATGGTTCTCTTCTCTTGCACATAACCATTAGAAGCAAAAGTGCATGAATAATATGATGCAACAATGTCTATATTCATGGCACTAGGCATATGGTGCAAAGAAGGAAGGCAAGCATGCTTCACACGAAAGATGTCAAAAGCTCCAACGATATGAGAGAAAGCTATGGGGGCAATCTCATTTGGAAGATCAAAAGCATTATTGCACTCAAGACATGGCAAAGCATCGAGCATGAGAGAGGCAACGTATGGAAACATATGACAACAAGCAATATCAATCATGTGCGAAGTAGCAATGGTTGTCATCAACCGCATAAAAGGAGCACATCAGTGATGCAACACAAGCGAACATAGTGATCATGTCGTGCAAGCTAGTAGTGCGAAGATGCAACATATTAGAGAAAATCATGGCACTCATGTCATATGAACAAATAGTGGACATAACTAATGCACATGAAATATAGCGAGCACGAACACACAGCAAGATCAACGTGTCATCATAGGCATGGAGCACAGAGAAAACATGGCCATAGCACTTAGGATCTCCACCAAGCATGCAAATACACATAGTGGTAGTATAATGGTGACTCATGGGTAAATGCAAGCAAGGGTCACAATCGCATGGCAAAAGCATAGAATGAGGCATAGAATGCAAAGTGAACACGAGAACATGAGCATAAGATAGCAAGTGGTATATAGCCCATAGTCGTCTGAGAACCAAGTAGAAGAGATGTGCGTAGTCCTTGCGCGAGGGGAATGGTTGGAGACACATTCCGTTGAATCCCAAAGCATCGGTGCTCTCAAGAGCTCTTTTCGTCAACTCATGGGATTGTGAGGTTGACGAGTAATCATGAGTACCTACACACAACAAAGGAAAAGGAAAAATTGTGTGCGTGTGGTATATGTATACATAATCCGTTAGGATGTTCATGTGCTTGTGTTCGTTAGCACAAAATATCCAATGCTCAAATAAGAGAGATGCATGATATAAGAACATGTCATCCATCATGCAACGATAGGTATTATGCTCAACATGATTGGGACGCAAATTGTAGCAAGTATGTGGCACAAGCATATTATTCATATCAATGCCAATTATATTGTGCACACAATGAGTGGGATCATGCAATGGATGGGATGGAACAAAATCGCCTATAATGTATGAGGAAACTATGGGGTTTCCTCATGTGCAATAGCGGAAGCATAATTCGGAGAATATGGAAAACATTCAAAACAAGACATATCCAAAGCTAGGTGGTCATGGCATGTCATATGTGAGCAATTGCACAAATGATGCAAAGGGAGCATGGCAATATCATCACAAGAAAAGAAAATGCCAATAACCATGGGCTTGTCGTCTATGCCATATGAGCAAATGGGATTAATTTTTATGGTATATGCATAGTCGCTACGGTGAGATTGCAAAGATGCAATATGGGAAATATCACGCATAGCATGTGACAAGTTTAGGGGATTATCAAACATGATGTGACCAGTAGAATTTTCACATGATATCCTATGGAGTATAGCATCACAATTAGGCAAGTCAACATGCCCATCATCATATTCATCAAAAATTGGTAGCACATCTAGGCATGAAGAAAACATAGCATGTGGTGTGTCCATAAGGTGATCAACATCATGCAAGGAATCAATGTCCACTAGTGGGACAAGAGCATCACCTTCACCTAAGTTACTTTTTTCATTCCGCTCATGTGGTGTAGGTGAGGTAGCATAGACCAACTTGTTGTCATCTTCATCGTGATGGAACCATGTGGGGGGGTGCTTCATATACCACCATGGCCATCGTCTTGTCCAAAGGAAGGACGAAGTCGTCAAGGATCGGCGCGTCATCGTATATGGGACCTAGCACCAAAGGAGAAGACACAATAGAGGTAGAGGTTAAGTTTTTCGAAATCGAAATGGCCTCACATGCCCTATCAACTACCTCACTCGCTCTATGTGGTGGTGGCTCACTCACTCCCTCTAGGTAGTTGCACTCATACTCACATATGGTGGAGTCACTCATCTCACTCAAGTGGTGGGGGTTGTGGCTCTCCACACGTGGGAATTGGGGCAACTCATCATATATGGGGCTAGTGGTGAAGTCACTCTCACTCTCAATATGGTGGCAAAAGTCTCTCAACTCATCTCCAAACGCCGCCGTGGTCGAAGGGAAAATCCCATGCTCAACCAACTCGTCACCATCGCCGTGGATGAAGGCCGAAGATGGCTCAACATCACTCTCGCCTCCAAAGATGGAAGCATCATCCTTGCTCGCCACCTTGTCGCTCGCCTCCAAAGCATGTTCCTTGAGTGGCTCCGTAGTCATGGTCGTCGCTGCGCCATCTTCAAAAAGATCCGTGGTAGACTCGGCATCGTCAATGCCACAAAGAGGGATGGCGGATAAGTCAGACTTGGGAGCGTCGTCTTGGAGCTCGTCGGGCTTGGACATCTTGGTGGTACCATCCTCATGCTCGTCGTCATCGACCTTGGTCGTCGCGAAGTGTGCTCGGGGTCCAGTAGCCTTGGCCTTGAGTTCATGTTCCGCCATGAGAGCACCAATGTAGAGGTCTTCGAGAGACTCGTAGTTATTGTGGAAGATAGCCTTTGCGATGTCGTTGTTCAATCCCATCATGAAGTAGAACATCATCCAAATGGGGTCGTCCACACCGGCTCGTCGCAAGGCTTTCTTCATCTTCATGAAGTACTCATCGAGTGACTTGGATCCTTGTATGGTGTCCTCCAATTGGCATCGAAGATGTTCTGTGTATGTAGAAGGCACAAACTCTCGCCACAACGCTTTCTTCAACTTGGACAAACTCATGTCGAAGCTCGTCGAAGATGTGTGAAGCCACCATGTCGACACGTAGTCATGGAAGTTTCTTGTGGCGCACTTCACTTGATCTTCAGAAGGGACTTGAAGTAGCTTGAGGTAGGTGTCCATCTTCCGATCCCACTCGAGGTACTCTTCGGGGTCATGAGTCCCATAGAATGGAATGTCGAAGTCGTAGTAGCTCATGGAAGTCACGGTCTTGAGCTTGGGGAGCTTCTCTTGATGTGCTTGTCGGCGAAGATGCCACATATCCAAAGGCGAAGATGCCAAGGTAGTAGTTGAAGTCATCAAGCGGTGGTTGGTGTCGAGCTCGTGACCTTCACACTTGTTCTTTGTTGGACGACTTGATGTTGACGTCGATCTTATTTCATGTCGTTGATGTTGACGATGCCAAAGTGATCTTGCTGGAGATGGTAGTTCGGTAGCATGTGCACTTGAGCGTCTTCTCGAAGATGACGAAGACCTCTTGCCGGTGTTGATGAGGACCTTGAGCTCCTCCATTTGAGCATCCAACTTGGCGTCGATGGTTTTCTTCATGGCATCGAACTCGTCATTGTTGTTGTAGACCGAAGGAGATGATGTGTTTTGCCTATCCATCACAAGACTCGAGCAAAGGTGAGTGGGAAATGAGATAAACAATACCAATATACCATTCCCAAAGTTGAGGATGTATCCCGTTTCACTCAATGTGAATTGAGAGAATAGTGAAATTGGTACCGGACTTGTTCACTCACACCTACAAATAAAGCTTATCGAGTGGCTCGGTTAGGACAAGTGGCACAAAATTCAAGCAATTGTTAATCCAAGACATCGAAAATGTTGAGGAAGATTCACAAAATAGCAATGCAAAGCAAATAGATCAATAGCTATGTTGGCACTAGGAACACACACATGGATAGATAAATGGGATCCGCGCAACCAAGGAATGAGCACAAAATGTGAGAGACCTGGGAAAAGCTCGTGTTGCACGGATACTAGAAGAGACAATAGCTCGATTGCTCAAATGGGCTAGATACGCGCTTGTGCACCAACCTATGAGAGTTAACGTGCCGTCTTCAATCCCAAGTATGCTATGTATGTATGATCCAAGAGTATCTACTATGCAAAATGGCTCAATGCTAGTTCTATTGCATACAAGCTCTTTTGTATCTCCTCTTTTGCTTAAAAGCTTTTTGCTCTTTTGGTCTTTCTCTTTTTTTATGCTTGATGCTCGAACCAAGATATGAGACAAGTATGATGGATATGCACAGGAGAGACTTATGGCACAATGTAGATAGCAAGATGTTTGCACGCTAAACTAGCTATGCGGCATAAGAGTAACACTACGGTGCACAAGTAACGTGGCGCGGCAATTCTCAACTTGCTAGTCCCAACGGGTAAGGTACGCAATAGGCTCGAAGCGATCAATGCAAGGGCAATGAAATGGACAATGATGTCGTTGAGGTTACCTTCCTTGCTTACGGTTGAGGTGCCAAAAGGCGAAGTGGCCAATGTCGATGTCGAGGCCGAGGCGATGATGTGTGGCAATGTTGTCGATGTAGAACCGTCCCTAATTAGCCGAAACACCTTAGGAAACGGAAACCGCAACTAAAAATCTCAAACAAAATTGCGTTAGGGTGGCGGAAGTTTATGGTGGGATGCTTATGCGGAAGTTGTGGTTGTGGCCTGGGAAAAGATGCCAAATATGCAAAATGTTGATCGAGTCAAATGGTTTTGCAAGTACTTTTGTGGGATGGGGGTGTCAATAGCTACAAAACGAGCTAAAGAACGTCAAAATCGGAGTTCGGATGAATTAGTTATGGCTGAAATATCAATTTTCGGGGTCAAAATTGATGGGGAAAAAGAAAATTTAGGTGGATTTTAGAGTGGGAAAGCTAGATCTACTTGCCAAACATGAATTCCATGGAACAAAATCAACAAAATCTCACAAGAACCAACAAATCACAATTTTTTTGGTGAGGCTATTTTTGGTGGGGATTTTTGAATTGGGACAAAAACACACAAAATTAGGCTAGAATACGAAGGCGAGGACTCCAAATTCGTGAGAAACCTGGCTCTTTATACCAATATGATACTTGGCACGCCCGTGTGTGTCAGATCTTTCACGAATTGGAGGGGGATTCCACAAAGAACACGAAGAACATGGGGAAGAACGAGGAGAAATCAAAAGAGAAACACTCAAGAACAAGTCCAATCACACATCCACTACGCTCACATACACACAAGATTCACAAGGGTACAAGAACAACAAAGGAAAAGAGGATACATGGTAGAGTTCATCCCAAATCCCATAGGGATATGAGGCCTTGGAATCCCAGAGGATCTTCCCATGCAAGGGGCCTTGACATCCACTAGGGGTCTTCTCTCATAGAGGCATCTACTCCATGGGAGAGGTAGTGGAAAAAGCAAAGGGTCATCTATGTATGAGCTAAATCATTGCTAACCCTAGAATGGAGGTGGGGGAAGAGTATATATAGTGATGCGGAGCATCCCACCATCATCCCCATGAAGACTACACCATGAAACCAACCCCCAAGTGGCCCTATGACAAGAGCACGCGCACGAGACATTGGAGCTAAGGTGAACTCACTCCTCTTCGAGTATGACTTGGATGGCAAAGGAACTTGGAATACCTCACAAGGAAACCCTGTGCATCCTTAGGTACGAGGAAGACGACCACGAAGGAACAAGGAAGCTGTTGGAAATATGCCCTAGAGGCAATAATAAATTGGTTATTATTGTATTTCCTTGTTCATGATAATCGTTTATTATCCATGCTATAATTGTATTGATTGGAAACTCAAATACATGTGTGGGTACATAGACAACACTGTGTCCCTAGTATGCCTCTAGTTAACTAGTTCGTTGATCAAAGATGGTCAAGGTTTCCTGGCCATAGACATGAGATGTCATTTGATAACGGGATCACATCATTAGGAGAATGATGTGATGGACAAGACCCAAACTATAAACATAGCATATGATCGTGTCAGTTTATTACTATTGTTTTCTGCATGTCAAGTATCTGTTCCTATGACCATGAGATCATGCAATTCACTGACACCGTAGGAGTGCCTTGTGTGTATCAAACGTCGCAACGTAACTGGGTGACTATAAAGATGCTCTACAGGTATCTCCGAGGGTGTCTGTTGAGTTGGCATGGATCGAGACTGGGATTTGTTACTCCGTGTGACGGAGAGGTATCTCAGGGCCCACTCAGTAATACAACATCACTATAAGCCTTGCAAGCAATGTGACTAAAGTGTTAGCCACGGGATCTTGTATTACGGAACGAGTAAAGAGAATGGCCGGTAACGAGATTGAACTAGGTATAGAGATACCGACGATCGAATCTCGGGCAAGTAACATACCGATAAACAAAGGGAACATCATATGGGATTAACTGAATCCTTGACATAGAGGTTCAACCGATAAAGATCTTCGTAGAATATGTAGGAACCAATATGGGCATCCAGGTTCCGCTATTGGTTATTGACCGTAGAGGTGTCTCGGTCATGTATACATAGTTCTCGAACCCGCAGGGTCTACACACTTAACGTTTGGTGACAATATAAGTATAATTGAGTTGTTATGTTGGTGACCGAAGGCTGTTCGGAGTCCTGGATGAGATCCCGGACATGACGAGGAACTCCGGAATAGTCCAGAGGTAAAGATTGATATATGGGATAATAGTGTTTGGTCTCCGGAAGGGTTTCGGAATTCACCGGAAGGGGTTTCGGATGTTTCCCGAAATGTTCGGGTACGAGAACACTTTATTTGGGCCAAGGGGTAAAGCCCACGAGGCTTTAAGGAAGGTGCAAAAGGAGTTTTGCGAAGGCCAGAGGCCAGACGCCAGGATCCCTGGCGTCAGGGGCCAGACGCCGAGGACCCTAGCGTCTGGTCCTGGAGTCCGAGGAGGACTCTTGCCTTGCGGGCCAAACCAACTTTGAGGAGGCTCTTTCTCCAAGTTTCGACCCCAGGGCTCAACATATAAATAGAGGGGCAGGGCTAGCACCCGGAACACATCAAGAATTCCCCAAGCCGTGTGCCGGCAACCCTGCCCCTCTAGTTCATCCTCCGTCATAGTTTCCGTAGTGCTTGGCGAAGCCCTGCGGAGATTGTTCTTCACCACCACCGTCACCACGCCGTCGTGCTACCGGAACTCATCTACTACTTCACCATCGCTCGCTGGATCGAGGAGGTGCAGGCGTCATCAAGCTGTACGTGTGTTGAACGCGGAGGTGCCGTCCGTTCGGCGCTAGATCGGAAGGACCATGATCAGGATCGCGAGACGGTTCGTGATTTGATCGCGGGACGGATCATGATGGGATCGCGGGACGGATCGTGATTGGATCGCGAGACGGATCGCGATGGGATCGCGGGACGCTCGGCGATTTGAATCGCGAAGACGTTCGACTACATCAACCGCGTTTCTTAATGCTTCCGCTTAGCGATCTACAAGGGTATGTAGATCCACTCTCCCTCTCGTAGATGCTCATCACCATGGATAGATCTTGCGTGTGCGTAGGAATTTTTTTGTTTCCCATGCAACGTTACCCAACAGTGGCATCATGAGTTAGGTCTATGTGTAGATGAGATCTCGAGTAGAACACAAAGGAGTTTGTGGGCGTTGATATTCAGATTGCTTCCTCCCTTGGTCTTTTCTTGATTCGGCGGTATTGTGGGATGAAGCGGCTCGGACCAACATTACTCGTACGCTTACGAGAGACCGGTTCCATCAACTGACATGTAACTTTGTTGCATAAAGATGGCTGGCAGGTGTCTGTTTTTCCCACTTTAGTTGGATCGGATTCGACAAAGGCGGTCCTTGAGAACGTTGAATAGCAATTTGCGTATCACCGTTGTGGTTTTTGCGTAGGTAAGAATTGTTCTTACTAGATACCCGTAGCAGCCACGTAAAACTTGCAACAACAATTAGAGGACGTCTAACTTGTTTTTGCAGGGTATGTTGTGATGTGATATGGCCAATTACATGATGAGATATATGTGATGTATGAGATGGTCATGTATTGTATAGAATATCACGACTTGCATGTCGATGAGTACAGCAACCGGCAGGAGCCGTAGGGTTGTCTTTAATTATTTTTGTCGTTGCTTTACTTTATCGCTATGAGTTAGCAATAGTCGTGGAAGCAACAGTCGGCGCGACAACCTCATGGCGACACATTGATGGAGATCAAGATGATGGAGATCATGGTGTCATGCCGGTGACGATGGAGATCATGCCAGTGCTTTGGAGATGGGGATGAAAAGCACAAGTTCATGGCCATATCATGTCACTTATGATTTGCATGTGATGTTAATCCTTTTATGCATCTTATTTTGCTTAGGACGACGGTAGCATTATAAGGTGATCCCTCACTTAAATTTCAAGATAAATTGTGTTCTCCCCGAGTGTGCACCGTTGCGAAAGTTCGTCGTTTCTAGACACCACGTGATGATCGGGTGTGATAGACTCTACGTTCGCATACAACGGGTGCAAGCCAGTGTTGCACGTGCGGAACACTCGGGTTAAACTTGACGAGCCTAGCATGTACAGACATGGCCTCGGAACACAAGAGACCGAAAGGTCGAACATGAGTCATATAGTAGATATGATCAACATGAAGATGTTCACCATTGAAACCACCTCAACTCACGTGATGATCGGACTTGAGTTGGTGGATTTGGATCATGTGACACTCGAATGACCGGAGGGATGTCAATTTGAGTGGGAGTTTTTTAATATGATTAACTAAACTCATTATCATGAACATAGTCAAAATGTCTTTGCAAATTATGTTGTAGATTACTAGCTCGCGCTGTAGCTCCCTTGAATTTTTTATATGTTCCTAGAGAAATAGAGTTGAAAGATGATGGTAGCAATAATGCGGACTGGGTCCGTGATCTGAGGATTGTCCTCATTGCTGCACAGAAGGCTTATGTCCTTAATGCACCGCTCGGTGCGCCACCCCCTCAAGCGTCGTCTGTAGATGTTGTGAACATCTGACAGGCACGTTCTGATGACTACTTGATAGTTCAGTGCGTCATGCATTACGGCTTAGAATTAAGGCTCCAGAACGTTTTGAACGTCACGGAACATATGAGATGTTCTAAGAGCTGAAATTGGGATCTCAGGCTCATGCCCGTGTTGAGAGGTATGAGACCTCCAACAAGATTCTTTGCCTGCAAGATGAAGGAGAATAGCTCAATCGTTGAGCATGTGCTTAGATTGTCTGGGTGCTACAATCGCTTGAATTGAGTGGGAGTTGATCTTCCAAATAAGATAGTGATTGATATAGTTCTCCAAGTCACTGTCACTAAGCTACTAGAGCTTCGTGATGAACTATAAAATGCCAGGGATGGAAATAATGATCCCTGAGCAATTCGCGATGTTTGACACCGCGAAGGTAGAAATCAAGAAGGAGCATCAAATGTTGATGGTTAGTAAAACCACTAGTTTCGAGAAGGGCAAGGGCGAGGAGGGATACTTCATGGATGGCAAGTCAGTTGCTACTCCAGTGAAGAAACCCAAGGTTGAACCCAAACCCGAGACTGAGTGCTTCTATTATGAGGAGAACGGTCGCTGAAGCGGAACTGCCCTAGATACTTGGTAGATAAGAAGGCTGGCAATGTCGATAGAAGTATATTTGATATACGTGTTATTAATGTGTACCTTACTAGTACTCCTAGTAGCACCTGGGTATTAGATACCGGTTCGGTTGCTAAATGTTAGTAACTCGAAATAAAAGCTATGGAATAAACGGAGGCTAGCTAAGGGTGAGGTGACGATGAGTGTTGGAAGTGTTTCCAAGGTTGATGTGATCACCATCGCACGCTCTCTATACCTTCGGGATTAGTGATGAACCTAAATAAATGTTATTTGGTGTTTGCGTTGAGCATAAGCGTGATTAGATCATGTTTATTACAATACGGTTATTCATTTAAGTTAGAGAATAATGGTTATTCTGTTTAGATGAATAAAACCTTCAATGGTCATGCACCCAATAAGAATGGTTTATTGAATCTTGATCGTAGTGATACACATGTTCATAATATTGATGCCAAAAGATACAAAGTTAATAATGATAGTACCACATACTTGTGGCACTGCCGCTAAATGTCATATTGGTGTAAAACGCATGAAGAAACTCCATGCTGATGGATCTTTGGACTCGTTCGATTTCGAATCGGTTGAGACATGCGGACCATGCCTCATGGGCAAGATGACTAAGACCCCGTTTTCCGGTATGATGGAGCGGGCAAGTAACTTATTGGAAATGATACATGTTGATGTATTCGGTCCAATGAGTGTTGTAGCGTGCGGTGGATATCGTTATTTTCCTACCTTCACTGATGATTTGAGTAGATATGGGGATATTTACTTAATGAAACACAAGTCTGTAACGTTTGAAAAGTTCAAACAAAATCAGAGTGAAGTTTGAGATCATCGTGACAAGAAGATAAAATGTCTACGATATGATCGTGGAGGTGAATATCTAAGTTACGAGTTTGGTAAACAACTTAAGACAATGTGGAAGTTGTTTCACAACTCACGCCACCTGGAACACCATAGTGTGATGGTGTGTCCGAACGTCGTAGTCGTGCTCTATTGGATATGGTGCGAACTATGATGTCTCTTATCGATTTACCACTATCGTTTTAGGGTTATGCATTAGAGACAACCACATTCACTTTAAAAGGGGCACCATCTAAGTCCGTTGAGATGACATCGTATGAATTTTGGTTTGGTGGAAACCTAAGCTGTCATTTCTTAAATGTTTGGGGCTGCGACGCTTATGTAAAAAAAGGGTTTTCACCTAATGAACTCGAACCCAAAGCGGACAAATGCATCTTCATAGAATACCCTAACGTAACAGTTGGGTAAACCTTCTATCTTAGATCCAAGCACAAAGTGTTTGTTGCTAAAACGGGTCCTTTCTCAAGAAAGAGTTTCTTTCGAAAGAATTGAGTGGGAGGAAGATAGAACTTGATGAGGTTGTTGAACCTTTGTTTAAACCAGAGAGTAGCGCAGCGTAGAAAGTTGTTCTTGTGGAGCCTACGTTAGTTGAAGAGGAAGTTAATGATACTATCGAACCTCGTAGGTCGACAAGGACGCGTACTGCTCCTGAGTGGTACGGCAACCCTGTCTTAGAGGTCATGTTGTTGGACAACGATGAACCTACGAGCTATGGAGAAGCGATGATGGGCCCGGATTCCGAGAAATGGTTAGAGGCCATGAAATCCGAGATGGGATCCATGTATGAAAACAAAGTATGGGCTTTGGAAGTATTACCTGAAGGGCAAAAGGCCATTCAGAACAAATGGATCTTTAAAAGGAAGACGGACGCGGACGGTAATGTCACCGTCTATAAAGCTCGACTTGTGGCAAAGGGTTTTTCACAAGTTCAAGGAGTTGACTACGATGAGACTTTCTCACCTGTAGCGATGCTAAAGTCTGTTGGAATTATGTTAGCAGTTGCTGCATTTTTCGATTATGAAATCTGGCAGATGGATGTCAAAACATCGTTTCCTTAACGGTATCCGTGAGGAAAGGTTGTATGTGATACAACCGGAAGGTTTTGTCAGTCCTAAGGATGCTAAAATGTATGCAAACTCCAGCGATCCTTCTATGGACTGGAGCAAGAATCTCGGAGTTGGAATATATGCTTTGATGAGGTGATCAAAGTTTTTGAGTCTATACAAAGTTTATGAGAAACTTGTATTTACAATAAAGTGAGTGGGAGCACTATAGAATTTCTGATAAGTATATGTGGATGACATATTGTTCATCGGAAATGATGTAGAATTTCTGGAAAGCATAAAGGGTTGTTTGAAAAGGAGTTTTTCAAAGGAAAACCTGGAATGAAGCTACTTAAATATTGGGCATCTTGATCTATAGAGGTAGATCAAGACGTCTGATAAAACTTTCAATGAGTACATACCTTGACAAGATTTTGAAATAGTTCAAAATGGATCAGTCAAAGAAAGAGTTCTTGTCTGATTTGTAAGGTGTGGAGTTGAGTGAGACTCAAAGCTCGACCATGGCAGAAGAAAGAGAAAGGACGAAGGTCGTCCCCTATGCCTTATCCATAGGCTCTGTATAGTATGCCATGCTGTGTACTGCACCTGTGTGTGCCTTGCCATGAGTCTGTCAAGGGGTACAAGAGTGATCCAGGAGTGGATCACTGGACAGCGGTCAAGATTATCCTTAGTGACTAGAGGACTAAGGAAATATTTCTCGATTATGGAGGTGATAAAGAGTTCGTCGTAAAGGGTTACGTCGATGCAAGCTTTAACACCAATCCGGATGACTCTGAGTAGCAATCCGGATACGTATAGTGGAGCAGCCATTTGGAATAGCTCCAAGTGGAGTGTGGTAGCAATGTCTACAGTATGACATAGAGATTTGCAAAGTACACACGGATCTGAATGTCGCAGACCCGTTGACTAAAGACCTCTCTCACATGCAAAGCATGATCGAACCCCAGAACTCATTGGGTGTTAGATCCATAACAATGTAAATCACATGGTGATGTGAACTAGATTATTGACTCTAGTGCAAGTGGGAGACTGTTGGAAATATGCCCTAGAGGCAATAATAAATTGGTTATTATTGTATTTCCTTGTTCATGATAATCGTTTATTATCCATGCTATAATTGTATTGATTGGAAACTCAAATACATGTGTGGGTACATAGACAACACTGTGTCCCTAGTATGCCTCTAGTTAACTAGTTCGTTGATCAAAGATGGTCAAGGTTTCCTGGCCATAGACATGAGATGTCATTTGATAACGGGATCACATCATTAGGAGAATGATGTGATGGACAAGACCCAAACTATAAACATAGCATATGATCGTGTCAGTTTACTGCTATTGTTTTCTGCATGTCAAGTATCTGTTCCTATGACCATGAGATCATGCAATTCACTGACACCGTATGAGTGCCTTGTGTGTATCAAACGTCGCAACGTAACTGGGTGACTATAAAGATGCTCTACAGGTATCTCCGAGGGTGTCTGTTGAGTTGGCATGGATCGAGACTGGGATTTGTTACTCCGTGTGACGGAGAGGTATCTCAGGACCCACTCAGTAATACAACATCACTATAAGCCTTGCAAGCAATGTGACTAAAGTGTTAGCCACGGGATCTTGTATTACGGAACGAGTAAAGAGACTTGCCGGTAACGAGATTGAACTAGGTATAGAGATACCGACGATCGAATCTCGGGCAAGTAACATACCGATAAACAAAGGGAACATCATACGGGATTAACTGAATCCTTGACATAGAGGTTCAACCGATAAAGATCTTCGTAGAATATGTAGGAACCAATATGGGCATCTAGGTTGCGCTATTGGTTATTGACCGTAGAGGTGTCTCGGTCATGTCTACATAGTTCTCGAACCCGCAGGGTCTACACACTTAACGTTTGGTGACAGTATAAGTATAGTTGAGTTGTTATGTTGGTGACCGAAGGTTGTTCGGAGTCCTGGATGAGATCCCGGACATGACGAGGAACTCCGGAATAGTCCGGAGGTAAAGATTGATATATGGGATAATAGTGTTTGGTCTCCGGAAGGGTTTCAGAATTCACTGGAAGGGGTTTCGGATGTTTCCCGAAATGTTCGGGTACGAGAACACTTTATTTGGGCCAAGGGGTAAAGCCCACGAGGCTTTAAGGAAGGTGCAAAAGGAGTTTTGCGGAGGCCAGAGGCCAGACGCCAGGATCCCTGGGGTCTAGGGCCAGACGCCGAGGACCCTGGCGTCTGGTCCTGGAGTCCGAGGAGGACTCTTGCCTTGCAGGCCAAACCGACTTTGAGGAGGCTCTTTCTCCAAGTTTCGACCCCAGGGCTCAACATATAAATAGAGGGGCAGGGCTAGCACCCGGAACACATCAAGAATTCCCCAAGCCGTGTGCCGGTAACCCCGCCCCTCTAGTTCATCCTTCGTTATAGTTTCCATAGTGCTTGGCGAAGCCCTGCGGAGATTGTTCTTCACCACCACCGTCACCACGCCGTCGTGCTGCCGGAACTCATCTACTACTTCACCATCGCTCGCTGGATCGAGGAGGTGAAGGGGTCATCAAGCTGTACGTGTGTTGAACGCGGAGGTGCCGTCCGTTCGGTGCTAGATCGGAAGGACCATGATCAGGATCGCGAGACGGTTCGTGATTTGATCGCGGGACGGATCATGATGGGATCGCGGGACGGATCGTCATTGGATCGCGAGACGGATCGTGATGGGATCGCGGGACGCTCGGCAATTTGAATCGCGAAGACGTTCGACTACATCAACCGCGTTTCTTAACGCTTCCGCTTAGCGATCTACAAGGGTATGTAGATCCACTCTCCCTCTCGTAGATGCTCATCACCATGGATAGATCTTGCGTGTGTGTAGGAAAAATTTTGTTTCCCATGCAACGTTACCCAACAGAAGCATCCCCAAGTGGTCCAGAGGAAAAGGAGTCAAGCACCAAGGGCAACTCTCTGGACAGCCCGGAACTTCCGGCCCATCGGCGACCCAAGGCCAAGTCCAGAGGTGCAAACTCTCTGGATAGCCCGGAACCAGCCCGGAACCTGCGGCCCCTGGAACTTCCGGCCGGCCCGGAACTTCCGCCCCCCCGTGAAGCCAGCCTCCGAAGCCTGCACCAACTCTCTGTTCAGCCCGGACCCTGCCCGGAACCAGCCCGGAACTTCTGGCGCCCGGAACTTCTGGCCTTTCCAGAGCGACTGCACTCGGGCCTGAGGCCCATGTATCTCTCTCACTTACCCCTTCGTCCCTAGCACTATATATACTCCTCCTACGCCTCCGGATTAGGGTTAGCTGATGTTTAGCAAAGACCATTGTTGAGCATAGCTCCATTACTTACTTCTCCCACGGAGATTGTCCTCCATTGAGAGAAGATCCAAGTGATGCCAAGGCCCCTCTAAGGGAAGACCCTAAGGGATTCAAGACCTCCTCCATTGGAGCGAGGAGACTATCGTTACGTATAAGCTTTTGTTGATTGTGGATCTTGTGACTCGTGTGTTTCTAGTGGATGTGTAATCAAAGATTATCCTTGAGTTTGTGATTTCCACTCATGTTCTTCGTGGAATCCCCCTCCAATTCGTGAAAGATCGACCCACACGGGTGTGCCCCGTATCAATGTTGACCACGAGTTGGTCCTTCCTACCTCACCTACATCACATGAGCGGAGCTCTAAAGGTAACATAGGTGAAGGTTCTTCGCTTGTCCGACTAGTGGACTATCTTGCCATTGATTGCTTGCATGATGTTGATCACCTTATGGACACACCACATGCTATGTCTTCTTCATGCTTTGATGTGTCACCTATTTTTGATAAATATGATGATGATCATGTTGAATTACCTAGTTGTGATGCTATACTCCATAGCATGACATGTGAAAACTCTATTGGTCACATCATGTTTGATAATCCGCTAAACTTGTCATATGCTATGCGTGAAATTTCCCATATTGCATCTTTGCAATCTCACCGTAGCGACTATGCATATCCCATCAAAATTAATCCCATTTGCTCATATGGCATAGACGACAAGCCCATGGTTATAGGCATTTGCTTTTCTTGTGATGATATTGCCACACTTCCTTTGCATCATTTGCGCAATAATTCTCATATGCCATGCCATGATCTCCATGATTTGGAAATGCATTGTTTTGGATGTTTTCCATCCTCTCCGAATTATGCTTCCGCTATTGCACATGAGGAGACCCAAATAGTTTCCTCATACATGTTAGGAGAGTTTGTTCCATCCCATCCATTGCATGAGCCCAATTATTGTGTGCATCATCCGCATATCATGAATAACAATGCTCTCGATATTTCAAGTGATGCACTACATAGTTCTAGTCTCCATTATGCCATACATAATAATAAACCTTTCATGATGGATGACATGTTCTTATATCATGCATCTCACTTATTTGAGCATTGGATATTTTGTGCTAACGAACACAAGCACATGCACATCCTAACGGATGATGTATACATATACCACACACACACAATTTTCCCTTTGCCTTTGTTGTGCGTAGGTACTCATGATTACTCGTCAACCTCACAATCCCATGAGTTGACGAAAAGAGCTCTTGAGAGCACCAATGCTTTGGGATCCACCGGAATGTGTCTCCAACCATTCCCCTCGCGCAAGGACTTTGCACATTTCTTCTACATGGCTCTCACATGGCTATGGCTTCTTACTCATTACACTTATTATGCCCATATTGTCATGTTCACTTTGCATGACATGCTCATTTCTAGGCTCTTGCCATGCATTTGTGACCAATGCTTTGCATCTCACATGACACTTGATTATATGACTTGCATGTGTATTTGCAAGTTTGGTGGAGATATTACTTGCCATTGCTATGTTTGCTTTGTGCTCCATGTCTATGATGATACTTTGCTCTTGCTTCATGCTCGCGATATGTCATGTGCATTATTGATGTCCACTATTTGCTCACATGACATGATTGCCATGATTTCCTCTAGTATGTTGCATCTTCGCACTACTAGTTTGCACAACTTGATCACTATGATTGCTTGTGTTGCATCACCGATGTTCTCCTTTTATGTGGTTGATGACAACCATTGCCATGCTTCGCACATGATTGCTATTGCTTGTTGTCATATGTCTCCATGTGTTGCCTCTTTCATACTAGATTTTCCATGTATTGAGTGCACCGATGCTATTAAATTTGCTAATGAGATTGCCCCCATAACTTTCTCTCATATTATGGGAGCTTTTGACATCTTTCATGCGAAGCATGCCTGCCTTCCTTCTTTGCACAACATGCCTAGTGCCATGAATATAGATATTGTTGCATCATATTATTCATGCACTTTTGCTTCTAATTGTTATGTGCACGAGAAGAGAACCATCATGATGGATGATGTGTTTGTCTACCATGCACATACATTGTTTCCTTTGTTGTGTGTATGTGTAGGATACTTCGACTACATGTCAACTTCCACTTCACGTGAGTTGACCATTCGAGCTCTTGAGAGCGAGCCATGCTACACCCATACGATTCTACATCGCACTTGCTTGCGCATCGACATTGTGAAGGAAGCACAAGGACAAGTTTTCAAGGTGACATCCTTCTTGAGCATGGATATTGTGGATCATCCTATTTGTGTTGCTCTTACCATGACACATATTGGTCATCTTGGACCACTTATTTGCACACATGTTAGTGATATTACTTATACTCATGATTGCCACATTGCCATGCCTCATGACATATATACCTTGTGTGTTGCATCCAACTTGTGGATTCATTTCTCCTATGATATGTTTGGTTGCAACAATGTCATTTCTTCACAATTGCCACGTCCGATTGCTTGCTCCATGCTTGACTTGATTGCCTCACACATGATGACCAATTGATCTTTGTACTGTGTCGAGTGCCACACTATCTTCACTACACCATATGCACATTATGCTTGGATTGCCTTGCACTTTGGATTGCCCCATGTGTTTAGACACTTCACTTTATTTGGTGTTGTGAATGATTCCTATGCCTATTATAGACCTTTTGCTGATTGTTTGTGCATGCATGCTATGACCTTGAGGTAGATGCTCATTCTATTGTCACACATTTTAGCATCCCTATCTCACCTTTGAATACATGTTCCCATGATTACATTGCTTGCGCTCAATTTATATGCTTACATGACGTGACACAATCCCTTGTCACACCATATGTTATGCATGATGACGACACTTGTTCGGTAAGTAACCACTTGAATGCTTGCTTTTACACTAACGCTAACCACATTTGTTTTTCCAAGTGTTTGTCGTCTTTGATCCTTTTGCAGGAATTACTAGACGATGAGACATTGGAGAGTGCCCCTTTCGAGTTTGATGATGATGAATGCTTGGTGATCGTCCACTTCTACTCGGCGACGCCATCTCTTTCCCATGGTGATATGGATTTTGATCCGAGGACGGATCTTTCCGAAGGGGGAGGGGATGATGCGGAGCATCCTACGGACATCACCGTGTCAAGAGTCCGTTTGCCAAGTGACACGTGCGACCTCTACTTCACATACATAAAGGTGAATCATCTCCTTTACACGTGTTCATTTGACCCCTTCGAGGATGGTATACTACTTGACACTCCTCTCGTGTGCATGCATAGGTATTATCGGAGCACCACAGATGATGAGGAGGAGCACAAGCGCAAGTGTACGCCTACACCATCCATGAGGGAAGCTTGGAAGAGAAGGAAGAAGAAGCGAGGAGAAGCTTCAGGAAAGCCCGGAACTTCCGGCCACGAGCCCGGAACTTCCGGCCCCCGGAACGTCCGGCTGTCCCGGAATATCCGGCCTCCGGCGCCCAACACAGCCGAGAGTGTGCCAACTCTCTGGGTAGCCCGGAACCAGCCCGGACCTTTCTCGGAACCTCCGGAGCCCGGAAGTTCCGGCCCTCCCTGAAACTTTCGGCCCTGTCTGCGCGCAGAGACTTGGGCCGCAGCCCGTGTACCTATTTTTCCCCTCACTTACCCCTTTGTGGCTTGCACTATATATACTCTTCTCCCACCTCCATTCTATGGTTATCAAAGTGATAGCTCATTCATAGTTGAGCTTTGCACCTTCCTCTACCTCTCCCATGAAGATCGAGACCTCCACCGGAGAAGATCCATAGAGGATGTCAAGGCCCCTTCCACGGGAAGATCCGTCTACGGATTTCAAGGCCCATCTCTCCTAGAGATTTGGATGAACTACCCATGTATCTTGATTTCCATTGTTGTTCTTGGATCTTGATGCATCCCGTCTATTGCTTGTGATTTGAGGAGTACTTGGTGTGGATCTTGTCCAATAGAGTGTTTTCCCCTTTCATTTCTCCACGTTTTCCCCTCGTGTTCTTCCTCGAATCCACCTCCAATTCGTGAAGATCGGGCCACCCTCGGGTTTGCCCCGTATCATCTACTGTGTGCACATGTTCTAATTTTTTAGAAGAAAGTCATACTTGAAGGTAATCTTATGTTTAGTTATTTAAATGTTGTTTTACACGTATAACAATCGATCTTATGAAAATGCAAATCCTATTTTCACACCATAAAGCCTATGTCTAAATCATGCTGTGCAAAATAAGGCGTAATGCATGGGAAACCCATATTTTAAACTTTATTTTAGAATTGTATAAACTAGTTAAAGTCCTATTTTTCTATATATGTGTATTTTATGTGCCCTATTATGATGTGTGATGGCCATATGGAGGCATAGTTATTGGAAGGCCCGCATGCTTGTTAGTTCGGCCCACGGATTTTTTTGGGTCGCCCTTTCCGCAGCAGAATACGAAGAGGTAAGCCTCGAAAGAAAAAAAGGATACGAAGAAGCAGTGGGTCCGTCTATCTGCCTATTTATTATCTCCTTTTCTTCCCTAGCGGTTCGTTGCTTCGAGAGAGGCGTTTCGTCCGAGACCATCTCCAGCTCCTTGGTGAGATCCCCCCTTTCCTATGCGGGATTTTTTTCATGCATAGATTGGCTCTGTTTTATCTAGGTTATTTACTTTTCCTCTTTGTCTGGCTATTTTTACCCTCCTTGTGTCTTTTTAGCCACTCAGATTCTGTGTCTAACACTCTCCACTTAGGGATGGATACTTATGGAAAGAAATTTTTGTAGCTATGGCAATAGTTTTGGTGTTTAGGCTGATTAGTTTGCCATTCGATCTCATTTCTAAGTAGCATTTTATCCATGGCCATCTGCTCTGTTAAATTTACATGGTGTCAAATTAATTTGTTTTTATAGGTTGTGGTGATTGAAAATCTGTGTTTATATAGGTTTCCTCCGCGGCCGAGCATGAGGGGATCTCGCATGGATGATCCTATGTAGATTAGTTTCGATGGAAGTCCGAACAACATCTCCGATGAAATTTCGGACATTAGTTGAGATGAAAGTTCTGACAGGTCTTCTGATGAAGTGGCGTTCTCGAGCTCTGATGAGGGTGTGTACACAAGCTCCAATATCGGTTGTTGTACCAATAAAAATGTGTATATAGTTAGTATTTTAATTTTCTGGTCTTATAGCTCTTTTCCGTTGCTGAACCATGTAGGCGTCTATCAGCATATTACAAATAAAAGGAAGCCTCGAAAGACATGCAGTGCTGTTTGTGATTGTCCTAAAAATCACATAGTCGGTAAGACATCCATGTTTTTGTTTTGCAGTATTATTTTCTGTATGCATCAAATTAACCTTCTTGGTTTTGTTGTCAGGACATGATCCTAACTCTAAAGCTGAATGGATGTATTCAAAGAAGTTTAAAATCTCAATGTGTTCTCGAAAGCGTCTTAGCCGTTATGTTCGGTCAGTCCAGCCTGCTATTAGTCACTATGTGTGTGAGATGAACAAGACCTTTACGAAGCTTGGGCAGAGAATGGTCTGAAATTAATTGATGCACCTATATCTGTATTAGCGTATTGTGTTAACCATAGTATCTGACTATAATTTTGGTGTACGGTTGCAGTACTTCTCTGGTTTGTTTACTGAGAAGTATCTGTCGCAGTTTCTTTCAACCCGGGTCAAAGGAATGCCGATCAAGCTATCATCTGGACGCTGCCTGACCTATGTTCGGCTTATCAGAGGTGTTGATAAGAGGGCTGCTATAACATGTAACTAGAACCAGTTTATAAAGAAATCCAAGATGAGAAAAGGGGAAATCTGTATTTTCTCTCTTCGAACTCGTAAGGGGGAACCAACATTGACCGTGCACAAAATATGAGAAGGTTGGTATATCAGTTGTATTTCTATTTCTGTAAGATTTTTTTTTATTTCCATGTCTAAGCAAAATTTGTTTTTTGTAGGTTGGCACGGTGTGTTAGATGGCGATGTTAGGCTTTAGTAAGTTCTGTTGGGTTGGCCAGCTAGCATGGTTTTCTTTTGGCATTAATCTACTATCTATGTAATGTAATGAGGAGCTAGACCCTTAATCTGTGGTTAGCGACATGCTTTTGCTGAAGGTTGTAATTATGTTTGTTTCAAGTTGGTTGTGTTTGTTAGTTGGAAATGCTGGATGACTATGTTTGTTGGTTAAAAATGCTGGATGATTCAGGATGTATGTTAGCAGTTTAAAGATGGTGTGTCCCTAGTGTGTATATTGAACTTCCATGTTGTTTTGTGCTGGAGAAGCAGCATGCACGCCATTTCTTTCAATGTTCTTTATAACCTTTCTAAGATGCGTATGATAGTACTCAACAGCTCATGACTAAGATGATGTAATGAACAAGGACATTGAAAGTTTCTAATGGTATTACACATGCTGTTTATAGAAACATACATAGTACAGATAATAAAGATCTCTAGTAGAAGTTCTTAGACATATAGCCAACATAAAGGAAAAGAACAGCTCGGTAAGGGCACACAAAAGGATCAAAATACACTACAATTCTAAGGTTTGGTTTCGGATGCAATTTCTATGGCTTCATCCTAAAAACCCATTCTGATGCTTCTGAACTTCTTTTCTGACTTGATCACTCTGCGTTTGAGCCTTTCTGCCACCTTCTCAATGTTGTTAAGAGGTCCATTTATAAGTTCATCTATGGGTTCTCTCCGAGATGACTTATTCAGCGTTGTCACATTCGATATATGATCAAAGAACCGATGCATGTATCTTGCTAGAACAAACCAACCCATTGCATTGTTCTTGTTCTTGTATTTGTCCATCATGAGCTTGTTTTTTATGGACCTGGCCTTCTTCTTTATCTTTTTATTGTTCTTTGTAGGTATAGTCAGCTCATGCTCTAGGGCTTCATTTTCTTCTTTGAGCATCTTCATGGTGTTGTAGTTGTAGTCTCTTATCTCCGTCTTCACGATGCATTTTATGTATCCTATTGCTTCCACAGCAGCTGTGTCTTGTGACATTGCATAGTTGACACATTGCACTCCAGGAATAGCCAAACGACTACTATGATCTCCAACATACGACCCAGGTGTATGGAAAAAACCCGTCACACGCATCCTACTGCCACCACACTGTTTGCTTCGATATTCGGCTGCTGGAAGCCCCAAAGATTCTAAAAGGACATCCAGGATAATCTTGTAAGGGATCTTCACCATGGGTGGTGTATCATGTGGTATTAAATGCATGTTATTAACTGTAATGACTTGAAAAGAAATGTGAGGTATAATATAGAATGAGATTTTTTTTTCTTTTTAGTTGAAAGACAGAGCGGTTGTACAACTATTCCTAAAATTGTGAATCTGGTATCCATTAGAATCCTTTCTCTCAGAGCTATCTACGTAATTATAAAGCATGGTCATTCAGGGCTAATACTGAATTTGTTTCGTGCACGCAATAAGAAACTATCCTTTCATAGGGCCATGCTGCTATGAACTGCACTAAGAGGCATTATCCAAATGCCTATAATTAGCTCATCATTGGGTATCTCAAGGAAAAAATGCGTGCAATACATAAGTAAATGGCTGTAATCACCAACCTCCGGAGGATGCTGTGAATTCTCATATTCAGCATACCATAATGCATATAAGGATAAGTGGTTGTGGGTCTCTTGTGGGCTTGCCATCTCATTCTATAGCTATGAATTAGAATAGTAAGAGCATATAGAAGGAATTCTTTATATTTATACGAATGTTTCTGTTTTTGGTGACAGGAAATAACCTCAGGCTGCTGTTCTTCAGGTTGGTTGTTGAATGAATGCTCTTCACCTGGAGAAAAGTCTATATGTATTTGCCCTGCATCGTCTGGTGGTTGCTGTAAAAGTGGTCACATGGATCAAATGATGTTCACAGTTCCAGTTTAAATCAGAAGAGAGTTTTCGCCGCCAGATCATAAGGTAGTTACCCGTGTTTTTCTTGAGTGCTTCTCCTGGTCATCAGTCGCTGAAAGAGAGAGAGGAGCTCCGGCCAACAAGCTTGTGTCCCCCTCCGTTGGCGATTCCATTGGTACAGAAGGAGACACGTACCGTGTGGGGAATAGGTCTCTCTCGATCTAGGGTTCAAAAAAGGAGCGCTTTGTCGATCTAGGGTTATAACTGGTTTCCTTTAGAGTATTTATATGGGCAGTCAATGGGCTTTTTGGCTGGGCTACTCTCTCTGGGCCCTTACACCACAAAACTGCAAGGCCTTCTGTAGCAGCTAAAGCTCTAAATGCAGAGTAGATAAATGGACACACCAATTCATCATCTCAAATAAAACTTAGGCTAATTAGGTAATCAATAATCCAGATGGATTACACAGTGCATATGAAAGGACCTAAACAAGCATATTAGAGTGAACGTAATAATACACTGCGGTACAATAAAGATATGATGTGACAAGTCATTTCTAAGACATAGTTGCGATTCCCTGCGTTCTCTGGTGTCAGGGCACGGGATGCACACGATCACCTACGGGACCAGAGGCCCCTTTGTGGTTCGGGAAGGGGGGTCATGTTGCACAAAGAGTGGAGAGCGTGAGGCAGCGCGACGATTGGGACACTAGCATTTTTACCCAGGTTCGGGCCGCTGTGAAGTGTAAAACCCTACTCCTGCTTTTGGTGGATTGATCGTAGGAACACGAAGAACACGCAGCGCTCAATCCCGGCAAGGGCTGCCGTCGGGGAGAGCTACTACGTGAGTACAAGTGTCCAAAGGTCCGAATCTTGAGCTAGGTTGCCTTGGGCCTCCTTTTATAGTGCAAGGGGCAACCACAATGCCAAAACAGTCATTATCTATTGATTAGATAGCTAACGAAGCTATCATACCTAACTCTGGCATTTAGGAAAAAATACCATGATTGCTAGACTAGGTCGCGCTCGGGGGTGCATCCCCGGCAAGCTCTTGCCACCACCTAGCTAGCCGGTGCTTAAGGTCTTGACACGCTGCTGGACTGGTGTCAAATGGGTGTAATATGCCTTCCGGTGCGTCGCCACGTGCTTAGTGAGAGCCACTTAGCCGCTCGAGGGCTCGACACTGCATCGATAAGTGACTGGCGTCGTGATGCGGTGGAGCGGTGGCTGGTCAGCTCGTGCCTGTTGGGGGAGGGCTTGCCGGATCTTCCCAAGATGTGCGCGCCTCAGTCCCCGGCAGACTCCGGGGACGTGGATGGCATGCTTTGTTCCCCCCCTAGGCCATTGTGTTGGTCTTGCCGGTGTTTGCTTGGCCTTCTACAGGTCGTTGCTGCCGGGGGCTGGTTCTTGAATGCTTGCTTGGTGATATGGTAGCTTTTCCCCAACGGTTTTTTTGCTACTACTGCTTGTGCATAAGTCAGGGGCGCTGGATACCCCTATCCTAGTGCACCGACAGGAGCCCCCGGGTCTGGCCCACACGTGCTTGCCTAGCGCTGTTGGGTCAGGCCCAAAATTTATGCACACGCGCGCAATGTAAGGGGGTAACCGCCAATTTGCTAGTCAGCACTGTCCCACCACTTTAGGCCGTTTCCGCCACGCGCGCCGCATGCATAGCGAGGAGCTAGCGGTGGGCGCTCGTGACTTAAAGGCCTGATCGTGGCAGAAACCGCAGCGCCATGGATTGGAACAATGGGGCGATTACCTGTTCGCCCGTGAGTCGCGGGTAGTGGGATTGGTGGAACTGGGCGGCCGCTCTGGACCGAGGGAGAGCCAGCCCCCGTGTTCTCCCCTATAAATCAGGGTGTCACGGTGGCGATGCTCATCCATCTCCATCTCTTCTGACTCCCAAGTCCACATTGCTCGCCCTTCCACTCAGTTTTGTCTTCGAGACGTCCCTTCCTCCCTGATGGTTAGGGGGAAGGGCCTGGCGAGTGTGCTCGTCATCGCTGGGCCTTCTTCGTATGTCCACGCCCAGTCCCCGCTCTAGACCAACGTCCTCGGGCTGAAACTTGGCCGGAGGAGTCTCGGATGGGGGAGCGGGCGGCGCGGTGGTCGCGCCGGGGAGAGCTGCGGTGGCGTGCCTGCTGCTGCGTCGCCCGCTTCTTCAGTTTTGATGGAGCGCCATGCGGTCGACACCGCGCTGGAGTCTACAATGGGAACGCAGCATCGTGGTGGACCGTGGTCCCCGCACTCCTTCAGGGTGATGGAGAAAGATCGTTCGTACGGCTGCCGATTGTGTGTGTGTGGTTGCAGCCGTGGTTCGCCATCTATCGCGGTAAAGTTCTCCACCCATAGTGTTATGGATAACGCGTATGGGTGGAAGTTCTTCGCTCGCGCGTGCTTCTTGAGGGCGGGGGAAATTCCCCGCCTTTGGCCACCGGGGACGACCATGCTCTCTGTGGGGCCCCTTGGCTCCCGCGTTGGGAGCTCGGATGACGGCGGAGGTGTCCCTTCGAGCGGTGGCGATGAGGAAGACGATGGCGGTCGGGGACCCATGACGCATCAGGAGCGCGGATGACGACTCCGACGCGTCGCACTCCCCGGCAGCACCATCATCACCAGCTGGGCTCCGGCAGCGCCACCATCTGCACCTGCCCTCCACCTTCTTCCCCCTTGTCGGTCTTTTCTGCTCTGATGGCTTCGTCCGCCCTGCTTGGGGATGGGGCCCTTCTGCTCTTCGGACGCGTCCCTCTGGTCTTGGCGGGAGGCGCTGAATCCCAACTAGGCGCTCCTTTTGCCCTCTACTTCTTCTTCACCTAGCTCCTAGGAGGAGAGGGACAAGAAAGGCATTATGGGGCACTTATCTTTTTATAAGTCAAAAGATGTAGGCGTTTTCCAAGTTCTAGTTAATCATAATGTAATTTTTATCCAATTTGTATCAACAAACGAATGAATGAATGTTATTTTACTTCCCCGAGTACTATTATTTTCTCTCTTTGTTTCTACTGTGTCAATGTGATTGTCCTCGCCACACGGGACCGCCTACCGGGTCATTATTAACCACGAGCGCCAAAAGGGGAGCGACCCCCGGCAGCAGGCTGGTGTTGTTCTCCGGCAAGGGTCCTTGTCGGTATCGGCGCGTGTCGGTGTCAAAACCGGTGGATCTCGGGTAGGGGTCCCGAGCTGTGGATCTAGAATCGATGGGTAACAGGGGACGAAGGAGACGATGTTTACCCAGGTTCAGGCCCTCCTATGAAGGTAAAACCCTACGTCCTGCTTGGTTGTATTGATGTGTATGAAGATTACAGAGTCAATCTACCTCGAGATCAAGTAGCTAAACCCTAGATGAGTCACCTGCCTCTATGATCTAAACCCTCTGGCTTATATAGATACCAGGGGTCCCTAGGGTTACACATAGTCGGTTGCCTATCGAAGGAATAAACATGCCTATTCTATCATTTTAAGCTTGAAGGGCACGCCTCGGCTCCTGAGGTTTCCCCCCTAGTCACGGGGTATTCGGTCAGTCCAATCCTTCAACGAGTGGCCCACGAGTCCGGCCCATAAGGAATAGGCCGGTATTCCGAGGACCCCTTAATCCCGGAATCCCTCAGTAGCCCCCGAACTAGCCTCCAATGCCGAGGTATGTAGTCTGGACGGTCCTACGCTCCCAAACTCTTCGGCTTGCGAGGCGAGTTCTTCTCCTCCTCTTTGTTCGGTAAACAATAATCCGGTCATTAGTGAGCTCTCGATCGTCGAGACGTCGCAGGGCCCACAACATTAACTTCACCATCCAGCATTAACGACGCCCCTCGATCCCCATGCGCCAATGGGAGATGGGAGACCCAGCAGCCTTTTACAGGACTGCCCTTCCTGCAAGCGAAGGGGAGGAACCGCCCATTTAAGCAGGCTGAATCGTGGCTTAGGCAACCCCTTCCTCTTCCTCACCATCGAAAAGCCCCAAGCGAGAAAACTTGAGAATATGGCGAGCATCCTTGGCTCCTCCTCGCGTCCTCACGGCCCCCTTCCCGGGGATTGGGCAAGTTGTTCAGTATCTCTCCTCCGGCTGCGCAACCTTGAGACCCAGGGTTATCTTCCCGCCTCGGATCTGGCGTTTACCCGCGCTGGATTGACTTCTTCGAACGGCGAGGCCTTCACAGAGAATTTCCCTATTCCACGCAAGGGAGAGCGAGTATGTTTCGTGTCCTTCCTCTTACGGGACCTAGGATTCCCCATTCATCCCTTCTTGAGGGGACTATTGTAATTTTATAGGATCCAACTCCATCATCTCACCCCTGGATCCATCCTGCACATTTTGGGCTTTGTTGCCCTCTGCGAGATGTTCCTGGGTTGCGAGGCCCATTTTGATTTATGGAGGAAGTACTTCTGCCTTGTCCCCCGTACTCGGGGTGGGACAATTCGGGAAGTGGGTGGAGCCGAAGTATGGCGTATAGCCGGGACGGGGTATCCCGTGGGGACTCCAAAGAAAGAGTTCGAAGAATGGACCTCGGAATGGTTCTATATTGACGACGTTCCCCTGTTTGACCCAGCTCGGAGGGGTCTGCCCGAATATTCCGACGCTCCTTTGAAGAAAAGGTTCAACTGGCGACCGAAGAGTCCATCCCAAGAGGAAAGTGCTGAAGTAAAACGCCTAGCCACCCAAGTGAGGCTACTAGTTCACAGTAAGTTAACCATCATCGACGTGATGGCAGCCCTCATTGCTCGATGCGTTCAACCCCTTCAGCAAAGGACACACCCCCTGTGGTGTTACAACGGAACAAATGACACCACCCATTCCCAACGGTAGGGTCCTGCCAATCAGGCGGCAATGGCGGCCATACTGGTCGATCTTTTCAAAGGAGAAAAAGAAGAGTTTGCTCGACTGTCAGCCAAGGATGGCTATTCGAGTCATAACCCCATCGAATGGGTAAGCCTTTGGCTTTGTTTTCTGAGTTCGGATATTTATGTATAATCCTTCTGATCGAAACGTTCAATCTGTCCGAACAGAGTTGGAGGCGCTGGGTCGAGACGGTCAGCTGTCTGGCGCCTCAACCAGAGAGTTATTCTCATGACGACGACCCGGATTCCATGACGATCCGGAGCTATCAATTGAATACGAGGACGGGGTCTTTTACCAGGAGAGCCTTGACGGCTCCAAGGTGGCTCTTCTAGCCGATCACCCCAGACCACTTCCTTCTTCCACCACTAGTAAAAAGAAGGTCTCTTCCCGTAAAGGGCGAGCGACCCCTGCCAACCCGAGTGTGCCGATCTCAACTCCCAAGGGTCGTCGGTCCACGCGTCGAACGTCGTCTACGGCAGCAGGGCCCGTACCGAGCAACAGCAAGAATCCTCCTCGTGAGCCAATCGCGGGACCACCTCGATCGTGCACTCAACCAAGAGGTACTTTATTTAACCATTTAGTTTGGCAATTGTCATGATCATAATAAGTACTCACTAAATCTCGTGTCGAAATACTCAGGGGACGAGTACAGCCACCTTCTTCCGGGAACGTCGCGGAGGCGCCAGGCAACCATCATGAATCAAGGTCTTGTGCTCAAGCTAAACTTGACGCTGAGGCCCCTGTGACGGATCAGCCCACTGAAGATTCCGGGGACGTCTCGGTCACTAACTCCGAGGTAGAAAGTGCGATGAATCACCGGCGGCGAAAGGAAGCCCTGCGCCACCAAGCGTTTTCCGAACAAGAGCTTAATGCCCTAAGTTCGGTGGACGCATACATCAGAGTTGCCCGAGCTGGGCTTGAGGGAGCCGCCAAACTGATATCGTCCAGCCTGGAGGTGAGTAATCGGTTTTAACAGCCGAACACAAATATTAATCCAGTAGCCCCCGAGCCTTGATTTGGTCGGAACGGTCGAGTTAAGGATCTGAATATTGTTTTATTTATAATGTAGGATTCAAGGCAACAAAATGAGAAGTTGGCCGAGGAACTCGAGGTGAGCCGAACACAGGCACAAACCGTGAAGGCCGAGCTTGAGCAAGTGAAGAAGTTCACCCGAGAGGCGCACGGTGAGTATGTCAATTTGCCGAATTATTCGACATTCCCGTACTGATGAGAGACTACTTTATAGCAGCTGAGTCCATAGGGCAGTTGTAGAAAGATTTGGATACAGCCCGAGAATCTCAGAGGTATGCCGAATTTCAGCATGAGGTTGGCCGCCGTGTGTTGAACCGGAGTCTTGAGGAAAAGAACCAGCTTAAGGCGGAAAACCAGCGGCAAGCCGAAGAACTTGAGAGTTTGAAAACTCAATTGGCTCAAGCCCAAGAAGAGAACCAGAGATTACAGAGGGGCATGTTCTGTAAGTGCATTTATATCTTTGTAATTCCGAAAATTACCTTTATTATATCAAGTGTAAGGGACATGCGTCGTCTCGTGTCTAGGTCTCCTGACCGGGAGGCCCGAGGAAGAAATCGGATCATTCCAAGGGAACCTACTGAAGGAACTGTCCGTCGTACATGAGCGGGCTCAGAGAGCCATGAGGAGCATGACCAAAGCGCTCTGGCCTGCCGAGACGCCTCCAGAAGGGATGTCCGAACTGGCTGATCGGTTTAAAGGAGCCCGATGTCGTTTTGAGTTATGGAAGACATCGGCTTGTCGAGAGGGAGCGCGGGAGGCGTGGGCAATGGTCAAGACCCGCTTTACCAAACTTAACCCAGAGCATATGGCTTGGGTTGGGCCGGTAGGGCCGGATGGGCAAGAATTGCCAATTCATTTGGTTTACGACCAAGTGATGCCCGCCGCTCGTCTTTCGCAAGAAGATTGCACCCTGGATACCTTAATAGATAATCTTGACCAGCAGCCAGGTGTTTGATTGTATGTAACTATGTACTTTAAATCAAAAACTGCTCCGTCTATGCTGTAAACATTGTCTTAACTGTCCATCGGCTTCGACCTCCCTCGCTAAGAGCTTGGGAGTGTTCCGTATTGAATGTCCTCCGATAAAAGGAACTTATTTCGGGGAACCAGGCAATCCGGCCACTCGGTGCGAACAGACAGAACGTGCATAGGGAGATATGTTATATTACTTCTTGACGTAAGAAACATCTTCCGAATAAAATAGTTCCTCTATCGGTACCTTCCTTCAGGTTGCTATGTAGATCGTAGATATCAGGGCCGTATACTACTAGTATGCGGATAATGGCTTCTTTGGGAAAATAATCCCAGGTAATGGTGATAACCACCACAAATTTTTTACTTCCGTCGTAGCCGACCAATTTTCTTCTTAAGATAGCTAGCTTTTGGCTTCACCCGTATGAGGTACGTATCCGGATGATCCGGCCGTAACAATCGTAGAGGTGCTCCCTTTACCCTCTAGCCGAACAATCTGGAATGTAGAGGGTAAGCACAGGAGCGAGGCAACCCAGCTTGGCCAAAATCTTAGGTCCAATTGATGCATATACTGGCTTAAAAACGATAAGGGAAGTGTGCATGCATAATACATGTGGATCGGTGCACAGAATATATAATAATCGGCTTCGAGAAGAAGCCTCCAGGTGTTTTTTCGGATAGGACATTTGAAGATGTATGCCGAAAAACTTAACACAAGCTCGGTTTAGCCGAACACATGCTGGGAAATGATATCCAATCCTGTAAAGCTAAAATGGAAGGGAAAGAATATGAAAGAAAAAAAAGAAAAAGAAAAAGAAAGGTAAGAAATATGACGACACCGGTCTAGCCGTAAAAGCGCCGAAGACGAGTTGCGTTCCATGGGTTTAGTTCGAGGCGGTTGTCCGGCGGGTTGCGGAGGCGATAAACCCCTCCTGTAAGTACTTCGCCAATTATGAAAGGGCCCTCCCACTTGGGATTGAGTTTATGCCTCTGCTTCTCAGGGAGTCGTAAGACGAGTTCGCCCACATTATATGCCTTCGCTCTAACCTCTCTGCTTTGGTAGCGCCGAGCCTGCTGTTGATAGGAAGTAGAGCGGGCCCGAGCTATATTGCGCTCTCCTTTCAAGGCGTCTAAGTCGTCCTGCCGATCTAACTCGGCCTCCTTTTCTTCGTACATGCGCACCCTAGGTACGTCATGAATGATATCGCAGGGAAGGACTACTTCTGCCCCGTAGACCATAAAAAACGGTGTGTATCCCGTTGATCGATTCGGGGTGGTACGCAGACCCCACAGAATGGAGTCAAGCTCCTCTAACCAATTGTAGTCAGATTCATGAAGAGATCGGACCAGACGAGGTTTGATGCCACTCATGATTAGGCTGTTGGCCCGTTCGACTTGTCCATTGGTCTGCGGGTGATACACCGAGGCATAATCAAGCTTGATGCCCATGTTTGCGCACCAGTCTTCACCTCCTAGGCAGTGAAATTGGATCCATTGTCCGTTATTATACTGTGCGGGACGGTGTACCACGCCGGATATAAAGTCGACTACCGGTCCGGACTTAGCTGATCTTACTGGTTTTGCTTCGATCCATTTGGTGAACTTGTCGACCATGACTAGTAGATATTTATTTTTCTTCGTCCCCCCTTTAAGTGGTCCGACCATATCCAGCCTCCAGACCGCGAAAGGCCAGGTGATCGGAATAGTCCGAAGAGCTGTCGGGGGCATGTGGCTTTTATTTGCAAATAGTTGACATCCAACACAATGTTGGACAAGTGCTTGGGCGTCCGCTCGAGCGGTTGGCCAAAAGAATCCGGGTCGAAAGGCTTTGCTTACTAAGGCCCGTGCTGCGGCGTGGTGGCCGCCCATGCCAGCGTGGACTTCGGCCAAGAGCTGCCTTCCTTCTTCCTCAGATATGCACCGTTGGATTATCCCGGTAGTACTTTTCTTATATAACTCACCCTCGTGGACCTTATAGGCCTTGGATCGCCGAATTATGCATCTCGCCTCCGTCTGGTCGTCGGGGAGTTCTTGGCGGAGAAGGTAGGCAAGGAAGGACTCGGTCCATGGTGCGATTACTGCCATGACCTCATGAGCCGAAGGCGTTTCTTCAATTATGGAACCGCAGATGATTTGCTCATCTGGTTCATTTATAGGAGGGACAATCTCTTCCGTACTGATGGCTCCAGCGCTATTATTCTCGTCCTGCGATACCACCGATGGCTTGAAAAGCCATTCAAGGAAGGTGTTTTTTGGCACGTGGTCGGGCTTGGCCCCCATACGGGCGAGTATATCAGCCGCCTGAGTGGTGTCTCTAGCGACATGGTGGAATTCTAGCCCCTCGAACCGTGCAGATATTTTAAGAACGACGATTTTGTATGCTACCATCTTTGGGTTTTTAGCATCGAATTCGCCGTTGATTTGAGAGATGGCGAGATTAGAATCTCACCATACTTCAAGCCGTTGTATGCCCATCGATGCTGCCATCCGAAGCCCGTGCAATAGTGCTTCGTATTCGGCCGCATTGTTGGAATCGGCGTACATGATCTGCAACACGTACCGGACGTTGTCTCCCGTGGGAGATGTGAGGATATCTCCAGCCCCTAGTCCGGCCACTGTCTTGGATCCGTCGAAGTACATCGTCCAATGGGAGTATGTACTATATTCTTTGGGGAGCTCGGCCTCTGTCCATTCGGCAAGGAAATCGGCCAACACCTGAGATTTAATAGCTCATCGTGGCTTATAGGTGATTTCGAAAGGAAGGAGTTCGATGGCCCATTTTGCTATGCGGCCGGTGGCGTCCCTGTTATTGATTATATCGTTCAGGGGTACTTCGGATGCCACCGTGACCGAACATTCTTGAAAGTAGTGTTTGAGCTTTCGTGATGCCATAAACACTGTATAGGCTATCTTCTGGTAGTGCGGATATCTGGACTTGCATGGCGTTAGCACTTCTGACACATAGTAGACTGGCTTTTGCACCCGGAATTTGTGACCCTCGTCCTCTCGTTCGACGACGAGCATCGCACTAACCACTTGATTGGTGGCCGAGATGTACAGTAACATTGGTTCACCGGCGCCTGGCGCCGTGAGTATGGGGTTGCTGGCCAGCAGTGTTTTAATTTCCTCTAGTGCAGCCATTGCTTCATCAGTCCGCTCGATGTTTTTGGTCCGTTTCAGCAGCCTGTAGAGCGGTAAAGCCTTTTCGCCAAGGCGGGAGATAAAGCGGCTCAAAGCCGCCACGCAGCCCGCCAGCCTTTGGACGTGCTTTAGCTCAGTAGGAATCGCAAGTTGAGATAGGGCGCGGATTTTAGCAGGATTCGCTTCTATTCCTCTATGGGAAACAATAAATCCGAGTAGTTTACCAGCGGGAACTCCGAAGACACATTTGTCCGGATGTAGCCGTATATCATATTCCCGTAGACTAGCAAAAGTTTGCCTGAGGTCGTCTATCAGCTGGCTGACGTGTTTGGTCTTAATGACCACGTCGTCCACGTATGCCTCGACTGTTTTACCGACTTGTTTTTCGAGACATGTCTGAATCATACTAGTATGTAACACCTGCGTTTTTTAGCCTGAAAGGCATTGTGTTAAAGCAGAATGGGCCGTAGGGGGTGATGAATGCAGTTGCAGCTTGATCGGATTCCTTCATTTTGATCTGATGGTATCCGGAATAAGCGTCGAGGAAGCACAATGAGTCGTGTCCGGCTGTGGCGTCAATAATCTGGTCTATGCATGGTAAGGGGAAAGGGTCCTTGGGGCAGGCTTTATTAAGGTCTTTGAAATCGACACACAGCCGCCAGGATTTATCTTTCTTCGGTACCATCACCAGGTTTGCCAACCACTCAGGGTGTTTGATTTCTCTTATGAATCCGGCCTCCAGCAATTTTGCTAGTTCTTCGCCCATAGCTTGTCGCTTGGGTTCGGAAAATCAGCGTAGAGCCTGTTTGACGGGCTTGAAGCCTGCGATTATGTTCAGACTATATTCTGCTAGCCGTCGTGGGATTCCTGGCATATCTGAAGGATGCCAGGCAAAGATATCCCAGTTTTCTCGTAAAAATATTCGCAGTGCTTCGTCCACCATGGGGTCCAGCTGATCTCCGATGGACGTTGTTTTATTGGGGTCCGTTGGAGGTACCTGAAATTTGACGATTTCGTCTGCACGTTTAAAGGACGTGGGTTTGGGCCTCTTGCTAAGGACCACATCATCCTTGTCCACTGTTGACCGGAGTGCGGTCAATTCCTCTGCTGCAAAGGTCTCAGCTAGTGCCTCGAGGGCGAGTGCTGCTGTTCTGTTTTCTGCTCGAAGGGCTCTATTCGGGTCACTTGTGATTGTGTTTACCCCGTTTGGGACCGGCATTTTGAGCTTCATATACCCGTAATGTGGTATAGCCTGTAATCTTATGAAAGCGTCACGCCCCAACAGAGCGTGGTAACCACTGTGAAAGGGCACGATATGAAAGAGAAGTTCTTCGGATCTGTAGTTCTCGGGCGTGCCGAATACCACATCGAGGGTAACGCGTCCAGAACAACGTGCCTCTTTCCCAGGGATGATCCCACGAAAGGTTGTGTTGCTATGTTCGATGCGGGATCGGTCAAACTGCATTTTTTCCAAGGTATCCTCGTAAATGAGGTTTAAACCACTGCCGCCATCCATTAGCACCTTTTGAAACCTGGAACCATCGACCATGGGGTTGAGGACCAGTGCGGCAGGTGTTCGGCCGGGGTGGGTGATTGGTTGATCAGCTTCTCCGAAGGTGATCGGTGTGTCTGTCCATGAATTTGTTGCTGCCACCTGATAGATTTGTTCGAGTTCTCAAAGAGCTCTCTTCCACTGATTCCTGGAGGAAAACATTTCATAGATCATCAGGATCTCGGCGTTGCATTCTGGTGGCGCTGTTGAACGTCTGCCCAGAGGTAGGGCCTCGAGGATGGCCTGTCCGCTTTTTGCGACCTGCCTGACGACCCAGCAAGCTCTAAGGCTGTGAGTCGGGCTTGTGTTCAGTAAAACAGAGTGTATAGGGCATGGCTTGTCTAATAGTCCGTCAAGGACATCTCTGACTCCCGTAGGGGGTCTGTGCTTTTTCTCGGCGGGTTCGTGTTCGGCCGGCCGTTTCGGAGGTATTCGCTTTTGCCGAGTTCCTCTAGGGTGTTCGGCAGGGACCGGCTCCGAAAACAAACGTTCGGCTTGCCAGGTGCTTTCCATGGCGCAATATTTTCGTACCAGGTCCGATAGCTCGGTGAAGTCATAAATGTGACGACGGGCTGGGGCATTGAGGATTCCTTCATTGTGGCAATTGTGCCTGAAGGTTGCTATTACATCCTGGCCACTAGAGTCTGGTACTCGGTCTTTAATAAGGAGGAGTCTAGCCCAAAAATGATGGACTGATTCCCTGGTTGTTGTTGAACTTCCCATAAGCCCGATAACTTGGGCTCTCCTGCGCTGCTTGAGGAGTGCTCGACTTGGGTGGTGGGCGGGGAAAATTTTAGTTTCTCGCCAGGATGTGAGTCTGGGATCACGGCGTTTGCCTCCCGTGTCATCGCGGGATCTGGCGTGGCGGGTTCGGAGTCCATATTATCAATAGGACCCCTCTGCACGGGTTCTAGGTCGCGCGCTAGATCGGCGGCCGATCCCGAACTATTTTTGGTGTGGGTTCCGGATTCCGGATTGTAGGAGATATCCTAACGGTCGGAAACCAGGATGTAAACTATTTTTAATTCCGGTAGTTGAGAGGACGAGCCTCCGGCCGGACACTCGACGGTGGCGACTAAGTAAGTGATCGGTGGGGTATGAATCTCCCTATCATCGGGTTTAAACCCGATCCGGTCGTAAACTAAGGTTTGGCCGTCGGTCACGCCCGTGGTTTGAATCCGACCAAGTAACTCGTTTAATGACGAGATGTCGGCGGGGTCCATGTCGCTGGAGCGCATGGGGTCGATCCGCAGCGCTGTTGTCCCAGGCTCGCTCGACGACGTGCCCGGGTTGTATTCGGCCGTGGCAGATCCGGGCATATCAGCTAGGTTGGGCGTTATGGCCGAGCCAGGGATAGAGGCCACCTCAGCGGTGGGACCTACTGCCTCCGGCGTTAAGGCGTCGGGGCCTGCGGGCCCCTCCATGAGAGCTGAGAGCTTCGTTCAAACTAGGTCTCCCCGGGAGTCGGCGACGAACTCAAGGTTCCCGAATCTGACTTCCTGATCGGGAATGAAACTTCTGACCTGGCCAAGATGGCCGGCCGGATCGGCATGCGACACGATGCTGCCGAACGCAAAAATCTGACCAGGAACGAAAACGTCCTTGCTGCATACTTCATCGCTGATGATAAGGCGATCCATCGATTCCTCTAGCGATCGCGCAGCGGAATTCTCAATGAAAGCACTAATGTCGGTGTCAAAACCGGCGGATCTCGGGTAGGGGGTCCCGAGCTGTGGATCTAGAATCGATGGGTAACATGGGACGAAGGAGACGATATTTACCCAGGTTCAGGTCCTCCTATGGAGGTAAAACCCTACGTCCTGCTTGGTTGTATTGATGTGTATGAAGATTACAGAGTCGATCTGCCTCGAGATCAAGTAGCTAAACCCTAGATGAGTTCACCTACCTCTACGATCTAACCCTCTGGCTTATATAGATACCAGGGGTCCCTAGGGTTACGCATAGTCGGTTGCCTATCGAAGGAATAAACATGCATATTCTATCATCTTAAGCTTGAAGGGCACGCCACGGCTCCTGAGGTTTCCCCCTTGGACACGGGGTATTCGATCAGTCCGATCCTCCAACGAGTGGCCAAAGAGTCCGGCCCATAAGGAATAGGCGGTAGTCCAAGGACCCCTTAATCCGGGACTCCCTCAGCGCGGTCCCTCAGAGTTGATAGGTATCATGAGCTGGGGGACAACTCGTCCCGACAAAGGTTTTTACCACGTGGGGGAACTTCACCGAGCACGTTCGAAAAGAGAGAATGGATTTTCCTTAAGGGAGTTAACAAACATAAACTTGGGACATGCGATCAGACTTATCTCTTTTTAGGCACTATCCCTTTCTGGAGTTTGCTGGGTCGCCATCCTTGTTCCTTCATCTTCCTTATATATTTACCTGGTGACAAAACACGCAGGGCAAGAGGCCTCGATCCTTTGAGAGGAGAATGCAGTAACAAGGATTATAGGCCCAACAAGTACTCTAACAAATCTCTAGAACTTAAATAGGCGAGGATGTTGCAATCATAAAGATGCATAATGAACATGCAATGCAATGATATAATGCAATGCCTAGCTTTATTATTGTTGCACAGGGTCTGCGCCTGGCTTTGTACAAAGGGTTACATGCAACTTCGGGAAAGGCTTGTAGAAAAGGTGGCTGCCGGGGGCTGCGCCCGACAGTCGCGCCTTACGGGTAGAACTTACGAAGATGCTCAATATTCCATGAGTTAAGCACCTTGGTGCCATCTTCGGTCTCCAGATGGACTGCGCCAGGTCTGGTGACTCGTGCTACCCGGTAAGGGCCTTCCCACTTCGGTGTCAACTTGTTGGTACCCTTGGCGGACTGAACGCACCTAAGGACAAGGTCGCCTTCCTCAAGGCTCCGGGCATGTACCCTGCGGCTATGATAGCGGCATAGGGCTTGCTGGTAGCGTGCAGCACGCACAGCAGCCCGGAGACGATCTTCCTTGAGGAGCATGGCATCGTCATGCCGTAGCTGCTCTTGCTCTACCTCATCGTAGGCAAGTACTCGAGGTGACCCGTATATGAGTTCCGTGGGGAGCACTGCTTCTGCCCCGTACACGAGGGAAAAGGGCGTTTGGCCGGTAGCTCGATTCGGTGTCGTTCTGAGGGACCAAAGAAACACCGGCAGCTCATCTATCCAGCGCTTGCCGCTCCTCCGCATCCTATCGAAAGTTCTTGTCTTGAGACCTCGCATCACTTCAGCATTCATCCTCTCGACTTGCCCGTTGCTTCTTGGATGGGCAACAGAGGCAAAGGAGACCTTGCTTCCAAGGTTTTGGATGTATTGCATGAAGGCGCGGCTCGTGAACTAGGTGCCGTTGTCGGTGATCACTCTATTGGGTACTCCAAAACGGCACACCAGTCCTTTCATGAACTTGATAGCTGACTGCGCGGTCACCTTCCTCACTGGCTCTACCTCAGGCCACTTTGTAAACTTGTCGATTGCTACAAACAAGAACTCAAAGCCCCCAACTGCATGGGGGAAGGGGCCCAAGATATCGAGCCCCCAGACCGAGAAGGGCCAGGACAAAAGGATCGTCTGGAGAGCTTGCGCTAGCTGATGGATGTTCTTGGAATAGAACTGGCAGGCCTCACACTTTGTGACCAATTCAGTTGCATCTTGGAGGGCAGTGGGCCAGTAGAAACCCTGCCGGAAGGCTTTTCCGGCAAGAGCTCTAGATCCAATGTGTGAGCCACATACACCTCCGTGAAACCCTGCCTTAGTTGCGCTAGCTTAATTTCATGCAGTTTGGTCTTTTTCTGTATAGTATGTCATCGACAAACTGGTACATACTTGACTGACGGGCTACTTTTTTGGCCTCTTCTTGCTCATTGGGGAGTTCTCCTGTTTGAAGGAAACGAACTATGTGTTGTGCCCAAGTTGGAGCCTGGGGCTCGACAACTAGGACTAAAGGCATCTCCTCATCCGTGGGAGCGCTGGTCTCGACCATGATAACCTTGGGTTTCGTAGGAGAAAGCTGCTCACCAGGCGAAACGAGACTGTCCCCGGTAGCTTCTCTACCAGCGGCTTCTTGAAGCTCTGCCGGGAAATGCTTGCCAGAGTTCAGCTTTCTTCTTTTCCTGGCCATTGTTGATGGGGATACTGAGGGTTGAGTGAGGCGAAGGATAATAGTTCCTTGTTCCACAGGGAGTTTTTGCGCGGCACATTTTGACAGATGATCAGCAATGGTGTTTTCCGCACGGGGCACATGCTCTGCTTTCAATCCATCAAAGCGCTCCTCCAGTTTCCTCACTTCTTCCATGTATGCTTCCATCAACGGGCTCTGATAATCTTTGTTGACTTGTTTCACCACGAGCTGTGAATCCCCTCGGATGATTAGTCTCTTGATTCCCAATTCCACTGCGATCCCGAGTCCGGCAAGGAGTCCCTCATATTCAACGGTGTTGTTGGTGGCCTCCTCTTGAGGGAAGTGCATCTGAACCACGTACTTGAGGTGTTCTCCGGTGGGGGCGACGAGGAGCACACCTGCTCCGTCACCCTGGAGCGAGAAAGCACCATCAAAGTACATGATCCAATCCTTGGGTGCTTCTTTGCCGGGGAGGACCGTCTCTGGGATTTCTTCATGTGGCGTGGGTGTCCATTCTACAATGAACTCCGCCAACGCCCTGCTTTGAACTGTGGAAGTGCTCTCGTATTTCAAACCAAAACTTGACAGCTCATGGGCCCACTCAACTATCCTGCCGGTGGCTTCGGGGTTTCTCAATAGGCGCTGCAGCGGAAAGCGAGTGACGACTGTGATCTCATGGGCTTGGAAGTAGTGACGCAGCTTCCTCGAGGCCATGATAAGGCTGAAGATCAGCTTTTGCACTCCAGAGTACCTTGACCTAGCTCCATGCAACAAGGAGCTGACAAAGTACACCGGCCGCTGCACCACTTTCCTCTTTGCCATTTCCTTGGAACTGCCTTCGTTAGCTTGCCGAGATTCCCCTGGTTCTATATTGAGTCCTACCGCAGATGCTTCGATTTTGTTCCCGGCAGCGTCGGCTTCAGTGGCTGCGTCCTCATCTACTTCTCGATGCGCCACCAGCGCTGCACTAACCACTTGATTTATCACCGCTAAGTATAGCAGCAACGGTTCTTGTGGTTTAGGAGCACCAAGGTGGGAGCGGAAGAAAGGTAAGTTTTCAGATATTGCGGCGCTGCTTCTACTTCCGGGGTCCACTTTACCGGGCCTGCCTTCTTCAGGATCTTGAAGAACGGCAGGGCACATTTGGTAGATTTGGACATGAACCTACTTAGCGCGGCAACGCATCCGGTCAAACGTCTGATGTCCTTGATGGTCTTGGGTGCCTGTATCTGCTCAATTGCCTTGATCTTGTCAGGATTTGCTTCTATTCCCCATTGACACACAAAGAACCCAAGTAGCTTGCCGGATGGAATGCCAAATACACACTTCTCAGGATTGAGCTTCAAATTGATCTTGCGCAGGTTTGCAAAACACTCTTCCAAGTATTGTATGAGAGTTGCTTCATCGTTGGTCTTGACAACTATATCATCCATGTAGGCTTCTACATTCCTGTGTAACTGTGGCCCAAATCCAGTCTGCATGGCTCTGGCAAAGGTAGAACCAGCGCTCTTTAACCCGAAGGGCATCCGTACAAAACAGTACGTACCGCACGGAGTTATGAACGCGGTCTTTTCCTCATCTTCCTTAGCCATGAAAATCTGGTGGTATCCGGAGTAAGCGTCCAAGAAGGAAAGCAAGTCGCACCCGGAGGTGGAATCAACAATTTGGTCGATGTGCGGCAAGGGGAAAGGGTCCTTCGGGCATACTTTGTTCAGGTCAGTGAAATCTATGCAGAGCCTCATTTCCCATTTGCCTTGCGCACCACTACTGGGTTGGCTAGCCAAGTTGTGTGCAACACCCCTCTGACCAAATCAGCTGCTTCAAGTTTCTTGATCTCTTCGGCGATAAACTACTGCCGATCTAAAGCTTGCTTCCTAACCTTTTGCTTGACGGGCCTGGCATGGGGACAGATAGCAAGGTGGTGCTCGATTACCTCCCTGGGAACACCGGGGATGTTAGATGATTGCCAAGCAAACATATCAACATTCGCTTGCAGGAAGGCAACGAGCGTGCTTTCCTATTTGTCATTGAGTGTTGCGTTGATGTTGAACGTGCCACCAACGTCGTCCTGCCCCGCCGGGATCTTCTTCGTCTCAGGATAGGTGACCTTGGCTTTCTTGCTAATGAAACTCTCCGGCAGGTCCTCGACATGTGCAGCGCACTCCGAAGAGGCGCGCTTCCCGAAGTCCTTGTCGTGGGAACGAGCCTGGCAGTAGAAGGTAGGGGTACGAAAGGAGAGGGCAGCGTCCTAGCTACGGCGAGGCTGTACACACAGATGTATGAGTTCAGGCCCCTCTCGTGGAGGTAACAGCCCTACGTCTCAGTGCTCGGGAGCTTGTCGTGTGGAATATGAGAGTTACAGGGGGTGCGAACCCTTGTGCCAGAGGGGAGGGGTGGCTTATATAGAGTGCGCTGCCCCTAATCAATACCCGGCAACCAAGGGTTCGATCGTGGTAATAAAGATGGACGTTACTGATAACGTATGTAATAAATGCTACTTATGGTCCAGCCGAACGCCTGTCCGTTGGCCTCCCCGGAGTGGCTTCTGGTCTTCTGCGGTCGACTGTCTTCTGGTTCTTCCGAGTGAAAAGCAACTGTCGAGTGGAGGGAGGAACCTCCGAGTGGATGTTGTCGAGTGATCCATGAGTCATGGTGATTTCAGTCGGAGACTTCCTTGTAATCCTTAAGTTCTATAAGGTAGTGTCCTTAGGTAGGGAATGTAGGTCAGGCCTATGACCCTACCCTAGGTACATATCCCCATCATTAGCCCCCGAATGGATCGGGGTTCGAGTGAAAAAAGGGGTCGAAGCAGGTTCTGACAAGACGAACAAATTCCGAATGCATTTTAGGGCTTCACAGAAGTCTGCGTCGATTGGAATCTTTGTCATTCACCCTGATCGATTCTGTCTTGAAATGCGTCCGAGTGAACTTGAGCGTGGAGTCAGGTCCGAGCGGTCAGCAGGGTCTTCTGATGCGACGGGTCGCTTTGTCAGGCCCGGATTTCACGGGATTCAAAAATTTGGTAAGCGCGCGCCGCGCGACGATGACGCAACGACTGGGGCAAGTGGGGTCATGACGCCTCGATTTTCGCGCCATCATTACCGCCACGTACCGCTCTTCCTCTGAAATCGGGATATCCAGAGATATGGCGGGCCCGCAGGTCAGTGACTCACTCGGGCAGCTATAAGACGCGACGGCACGAAGGCCGGTACAGTGCTCCTCCTCCATTCCCCTCTTTTCCTCCGCCTCCCCTGCTCCAAACGCACTGCTCTGCCTCGCCTGGACCACCGCCGCCGCGATGACGAAGGGGAAGACGGAGAAGCTCGAGCGCGCCAAGAAGGGAGCCAAGGCGAAGAAGCCGTCGGGCGCCCGGTCGGCGGTGCCACCGGGGTGGATCCAAGGGGATTTCCTCCGGTCGACCGTCACGGCGGAGGACGTCCAAAATCTCGTCGCCGACGGGCTGATAGCCGAAGGGTCATGGAGGCTGTCGGAGGGAGAGGCCGAGCCGGAGCCGCGCGAAGGCGAGCGAGTCCTCCTCCTCACCCACGTCGAGCGAGGTTTTTCTCTGCCTCCCCATCCATTCATCCGCGGGTTCTTGAACTACTTCGGGGCACAACTGCACCATTTCCCTCCGAATGCCATTGCGTATCTCGCTGCTTTCATAACTCTGTGCGAATGCTTCTTGGGTTGTTCTCCTCACTGGGGCTTGTTCAAACACATATTCACCATTCGGTCTCAGTGTGTCAAAAAAGCCAATCCTAGCGATAGCAAGACCCACGTCATCCAGCTGTGCGGTGGCCTGGGACTCCAAAACAGGGGCAGGAGTGCGTTTCCGTCGATGACCTTTCCTGAATCTGTTCGGGGCTGGCAGTTGACATGGTTTTACTGCAAAGATGTTGCGTCTCCCAATATGTCGACTGGCCTTCCTCCCTTCACATTGGATCGACCCACTACTCCCAGAACATTGAACGTGACAGAGGGAGAGAAAGTCCAGGTAGGAATTTTAGTGAATGCAGTAGTAGATCTGATCCGTGGTGGAGTGACTGGTATGGACCTCCTAGAGGCGTTTCTCAGTCGGCGAATCCAGCCTCTTCAAGCCAGAGACCACACTATGTGGCACTATTCGGGACCCGAAGACACCACTCGGACACATCCAGAGGAAGTCTCCGACGAGACTGTTGCCCAGTGGCTCAGAAGCATCACTGAGCCTGTTGATCACCCTCTGGGAGCCCAGCGAATCTTGCCCTTCTCTGCTTTGAACCCACTGACGAACCTGGTGAGTTACATCTTTGTCGAGTGCTTTCATATTTCGTCGAGTGATTGGGTCTTCAGTCGACTGACTTTACAGTTTGTATCTTGCAGGAGTTTACGAACATGTATTCGCCCGTGCCGAATGGAGAGCAGCCTGACGACGAAGAAGGGAGCGCAGGCGGCAGCGCAGACGTTGATTACGTCGAGGACAGTGAAGGCAGTGGTGACGACCCGGAGGGGAGCGATGAAGAGATTCGGTCTCCTCCGCACACCGAGAACCGTTCCAAGCTGCGCCAAGACCCAGCGGTTGTCCCTAGCAGAACCTTGGCATCAAGCACCAGAAACCCGAAGCGCGACCGTGCTGCAGCATCTGGGTCGACTGAAAAGGCTGCGAAACAGCCCAGGCCTGACGCACCAAAACCTCGAAAGGCTCTGCCCCGTATGAAGATCGCCGTACCTGTCGCCTCGACGTGAGTGTTCACTTTCCTTTTTCTGTTGTTGTGGAACTTCATGTTTTTGCTGATCGAGTGAAATTTGTTTGCTAGAGCTGCTACCTCGGTGATGTCGCCTCCGCGAGATGCAGAGGATCACATGGAAGTGGTGATGAGGATATATTCACGAAATATGATGATTCTACTTGCTTAAGCTGGAAAGAAATATTGAGCCTCGTTGACAAATATCACAAGGTGAATTCATTCCTAGTTGAACATGTTACTTTGATTTGGAAGAATTTTATACTACCTAAATCATGGACTTTTTGTATCACTAGGATTGAATTAATGGCGAGCCGGGTGCATGGTGATGAGGCTATGACTCCATCTCTACCTCATGAACAACCTGTTGCTACAAAGAAGATGTCCAATGATGAAATCAGGATTGGACCCATTACAAGAGCTCGTGCTAAACTACTAGAACAACAGGTACATTGGAGAGGAAGGCATAGCATAAGGGAGCAAGGAGGAGAGCAAGGAGGCAGTGCAGCAGCTCAACGAGAAGATCGGGACACCCCTTATCATCTTGGTATCAGATATCCAGTGTTTACTCGGTGAGCATCCATCAATCCCTTAGATTAGTGTTGTTTTCCTCCTATCCAGAAAAAGCCTCACAAAAATATTAGGGTTCTTCATAGTTTGCCATAGCCTAGATTGCATCGTAGATTGGTTTTAGTTGCTGGTCGTTGGGTTCATCCTTGTGATCCGATCTAATTCCATTGGAGTTTAGCTTTCCAGATTTGTTTCCAAGTAGTTAAAAAAAAATCCGCGTTACTGTTCACGTGACAGTTGAAAAAAAAAAGAAGAAGAAAGAAAGAAAGAGAAGAATAGAGGGTAGTTCCTTGTTATTATCTTTCGCAGTTGTGGAGCTGCGTACCGTGCGAGAGTTGCTTTGTCAAGTTTCTCTCCACCGTTTGTGTTTTCCTTGGGTGTGATTCACACGATCAGCACTAGGCTTTATCTTCGGTGTTGTTAGGTATCCCAACCAAGCTCCACTATATACCCTGGTTTGTCGTGTGATAGTTCTTCCCTCGGTATTCGCTTCCTCACATCCGTGCAAGTTCTGCCTATCCAAGTTGGTAAGCGATTCTAATTCACTTTGGAACGGTAAGATACCTTGTTTCTTTCAGTTTTGAGTGATTTGAGTGTTTTCCCCCTATACATACTTGTTGTTCACTAATCATGGCAAAAGGTGCTGAGGATAATTTGGAGTCTCGAAGATATGACTTCCTCCGCAACAAATCTTGCAGTGCCACCTTTTGGGAGGAAGAACGTGGTAACTTTGATGGAGATGGGCTATTTCACCATGATGTGGTGATTGGAGAGCGACGTGCTACAGCCACCATTGACGGATCATCAACTCTTAATTTGATCAGCATTGAGGTTGTAGAGAAGTTGCAGCTACCTACATGTGCTCGTACAGTGCCATACCTCCTGCACTCATCGTATGGCACATTGCTGATTTCACACACCGCTGATATTCCTATTACTATCGGAGTGCATACCGAGGTTGTGCGATGTGATGTATCTCCTATGCCATTTGATTCTTGTCATGTTTTGTTGGGAGATCGCTGGTGCAGAAAGTTTCAAGTTCAACCTTGCCATCAAGTCAACAAAATTTCTTTCAAGTGGAACATGAAGCGGCGTGCTTTGCTGCGTGCTCCAGCCGACAAATTTCATGAGTATCATCTTGTTCCCAAGGAGAGGACAAAAGAATTTTGTTTGTCTGCTAAGTACAAGGTTATCATGGATGGTGACATTTCAGTTATATGTCATTTTAACCACGATGTGTATCACAACCCATGTGAGAATGAGAGCCACATAGCCAAATTGAGTGTGAGTGTTATCAAAAGTGAGTTATGTGATTCCACTAAACGTGAGGATGAGAGCATCCATTCTGAGAGTATGAGAGAGACAAACAACATGAGTGTAGTAGATGATAGGACATGTGAGGACATTTCTACTAATGTAATCATCTCTATTTCTACTGTTGTTTCTTCTGATTTGCAGGTTGCTTTTGAAGAAAGGGAGCTTGATGCGCAACAACCTGCATCATTTGAAGCGGTGTCGATGGTACCTCCTTCTACATTGGAGGACGTTCCTGAACATAGTGTTGTTTTCAACCTACAAGCAGTCACAACGACATATTGTGAGTCTAATCCTTTGCTGGTAAATTCTTGTGATTTGATTTACACTCATGTTACAACACCATGCGATAAATTGCAAATTTTGGATTTTGATCATGTGTTACTACTTACACATAAAGAAGTTCTCGCAAGAATACCACCTACTGATATTATGTATTCCATCATGCTAAATGAACCTATTAGTTTGAGTTGTGCTATAAATAAGATTTCTGAAATTTTACATCTGAATTATAGCACATATGCCTATAGTTTCACATTTAATTTAATTGGTGAATATAGCATGACTGGTAATTTTCTAGTGGATCACATATGCATTACCTGTGATAGGATTGCTGATTTGAAACTTGCTGTTTTGAGTCCTATATGCTATGTGACAAAGTCGTTTTGCTTTGGGACAGTAGCTAATTTTCATGAGAATATGAAATATCCTTTTGGTCTAGTTGATTTATTGCGGCCAAAAAAAAAAATCAGCTATGTCGAATTGTGTTGATCTTGCTAAAATAGAATCTGATCCATTGTGTTCGTCACAACACCTGTTGCATTTATATGCTATTGCTATAGACTTCACTTATATTTGCAAACTGAGTTGCATCTTACACGCTGCGAGTAATGATGATGATCATACATATGTTTGTTCTACATATCAGAGTGGCGCAGTTGAAGCATGGTATCCAATATCTATACCTTTGAACATTTTCGATTGGTTTGACCTTGGTTATAGCCAATTTGGCCATCGATCTTCTGTGAGGACATTAGATTTAATACTGAACTACATGTTTGTTACTCATTCTGATCATGACTATATGAACTTCACTTATACTTGCAATTATGATTGCCAATTCCTGCGATATTATGTGTTCCCGTATGGACATTTTGTCTTGTATACTTGCAATTTAAGTTGCATATTGCATATTGGGAATCTTTTTCATGACAACAAAAATGATACAGCATGTTATATATACATATATTACGCGTACACGTTGTTCTTTTTGTTTCTGCCATTTTCATCTTGCTCAAAGCCGCGGACGGCTTTTCTTGAAGAAAGGGAGGATGATGAGGATATATTCACGAAATATGATGATTCTACTTGCTTAAGCTAGAAAGAAATATTGAGCCTCGTTGACAAATATCACAAGGTGAATTCATTCCTAGTTGAACATGTTACTTTGATTTGGAAGAATTTTATACTACCTAAATCATGGACTTTTTGTATCACTAGGATTGAATTAATGGCGGGTGCATGGTGATGAGGACATCTATACTATGACTCCATCTCTACCTCATGAACAACCTGTTGCTACAAAGAAGATGTCCAATGATGAAATCAGGATTGGACCCATTACAAGAGCTCGTGCTAAACTACTAGAACAACAGGTACATTGGAGAGGAAGGCATAGCACAAGGGAGCAAGGAGGAGAGCAAGGAGGCAGTGCAGCAGCTCAACGAGAGGACCCTGCAGTTTCCAGGGCGGTAGTACCGGCCCACACCAGCGGTAGTACCGCTTAAAGCGGTAGTACCGCCCCGTGCTACCGTACTCAGTACCGCTTAGCAAAATATTTCTGGCATCCAAGCGACCTAACCGGTACTAGAGCGGTACTTAAGCGGTAGTACCGCTTGGAGCGGTAGTACCGCATGCTATAAGCGGTACTACCGTGCTGCCTGAGCGCAGGCTTTTGGGCTGACGGCCCGTGTACCCCTTTCAACTATCTTAGGATATAAATACCCTTCCTTAGGGTTAGTTAGAGGCAGACCACGTTTTGATTAAACCTCTTTTCAGATTGAATTGCTTTAAGCATTCCTCTGTAATCAATATTCCTCTTTGATTCGATCAGTAGTATTCTACCTTCACCACTTTGTTGCGATCTGGTGTTTATCCTACTGCAAGATTCAAGTGTCTTCTGCTGTTCCATTGGGAATTGGTAGATTGCAAACCGCTTCGTGGTCGGCGGCTACGTGCGCAAGTGTGTGAAGTTGCGAATATCGAATAGGGTTGAGAACTGTTGCATTGGCAACGGGGGAACAGCCAGAGATTCGTCAGCGTCCCACAAGTTATCATCCACCTACATCGAGCTCAACGAGAAGATCGGGACAACCCTTATCAAGTGGACACTGCTGACGCGGCCACCTCCCAACGAGGTATAATAAATCTTCACTCTACTCTGCTTTTTGAAGGTGATTCGTCGATCGAATAAGTTAACGTTGTCGATTGACAGTTGACGACGTCATCCACGTGGAAGACGATGAGGAGCCACAGCAGGGTGCAGAGGACGAAGTTGTGACTTTGGACACTCCACGCGTACGCACTCGGAGGACCTCGTCGGGACAAGCGCCTCGTAGGTCGACTGCTGCATCATCTCAAGAACTGGGCGACTCTTCCCGAGCCAGAGCTGATCTTGTGGCTCCGCTGTCGAGTGCTCCGCCAGCAACTTCAGCTTTTGTGGTTTCAGCGCCGATTGGGCAACATCATGCACCTCTTGCTACCTCAGCTGCGGCACCGACTCATCCGACGTCTGCATATCCTTTGTACCACGTCCCAGAGGACCAGACTGGAGCTGCCAAAGAAGCCATGATCCAGGCTGGACAAATGATGCTGCGTACGAAGGAGGCGTATGAGGCCAGCAAGTTGGCTTATGATGCTAGCTCAGCGCTTCAAGCCAATGTCCGAGTAAGTGCGATTGTAAGTTCGTTTCGGATTGAATTCCTGCTCATCTTGACTCTACACCCACTGGGTGTTCTCTTTTGATGCACATTTGCTTGCTTTCTCCTCGGGTAGACCAGGTCTTAATCGAGTGGTTTTTGGTCCAGTGGGGGCACGCTGAGTGCACCCACTGGGTGTAGTCCCCGAGACCGCTGTCGAATGGCGAAGACATCGGCTGGGGTCTTAAATTTGTTTTGATAGTCGCTTGTCACTCGACATCCTGGTCGAGTGATAGTAGGTCCAGTGGGGGCACGCTGAGTGCACCCACTGGGTGTAGTCCCCGAGACCGCCGTCGAGTGCTTGCATCGGCGGGGGTCTGATAGAGACAATGTTTGCATGTTTGCCCTCTTTTTTTTAATTACTCGGACAGGTCGGACCTGGTCGAGTGGTTTCGTATCCAGTGGGGGCACGCTGAGTGCACCCACTGGGTGTAGTCCCCGAGACTACTGTTGATCGTTTACGATGGGCAGTAGCCTTAAGAACTTGGACTCGGGGTCCTTTTTCGTACTTGGAGTACACTTGTCACCTATCCTGCAGGTTTCATGGACATCATTTCCATCAACCATGATATGACGCTTTGCAGGGGTGTGGGGTGGGGCGGCGGGCCGCCATCCAGTCGACTGAGCTTGCTCCTTTCCACTCGGGAGTGGAGAAATAGTAATGTCGACTGAATTGTTTCTTTGTTGATTTCAGAAAGCTTGTGAGCTTGGGACTCGGTACGTTGACCTGGAGAAGGAGAAGAATCAACTTCAACTGGATCTGGAGGTAACCAAGAACGATCTAGACCATGCACAGACCGAGCTGAAGACCCTGGGAGGTAATCCTTGTCGACCAATTGCACTATCATTTCCATCTTCTATCCTTTGAACCGAGTGTCCTCACTCAAACAGACGTACGTGATGAGAACCGTCGACTCCAAGCGCGACTCAACAATGTTATTTCTTTAGATACCATGAAGAAGGCGCTTGAGGACAAAGACAAGGCACTCGCTGATGCTCAGAAGGTGGCGAGGGAGAAAACCGAGGCTGCTGAGAAGAAGCTTGCTGCCGCCAAAAAGTTGGAAGAAGAGAACGCCAAACTCTAGCAAGAACAAGCCGATTGGATCAAAAAGGTTGAACAGCTAACCAAGAGGAGGAGCTCTCTGGAGAACCACCTGGGAGACTTCGCGAAGAAGATGTTCGGCATGCTTGAAGGTAACTTTTCTTCCGTCGAGTGAATTTCTTTAATTTCTTCAGAACAGCAGCATGACCAACTTTTCATTTCCCCTTCGTGTAGAATTCTGCCAAGATTTTGAAAAGGAGACTGAAGCAATCGAGCCAAATCTGGACCCCACCAAGTCACCCGTCGGGGACGTTGTGGCCATGAACATGTTTCGACTTGAAGCTCGTCTCAGAAGCGTTCAAGGGTATATCACCCGACTGAGGACTGCACTGGAGAAGGTCGACAAAGAACTATGGCCAGAAGACACCCTCCAGACTGACCTCGAGTGGATGATGACCCGCCTCAATGAGATTCCTGGTCGAGTGCAGGCATGGAAAAAATCTGCTGCTCGTTGCGGAGCTGACGTGGCACTTTCACTCGTCCGGGTCCATTGCAAGGAGGCCAAGGAAGACAAACTGAAGGCTCTACGGGTGATCAACACGAAGAAACTTCAATTCGAAGACTTCATGGAGACCTTCATCGAAGCAGCCACTCGGATTGCTGATGGGATTGATCTGGAGACTTTTGTCGAGCCCGCGAGTCCCACCGGAGCTTGATGAAACTTTGATCACAGTTAAAACTTTATTTACCTCGGTATGCCGACTGAAGGTGTAACCGCTTTAAAACTTCGTTCAGGCCTTAAGCTTGAGTACTTTCGTTTGCGCGAACAACTTTTAACCGCGCTAGAAACTTTGGATTTATCTGCATTTTGCTATCAATCCTTTGTTTGGCTGAATTTGTTTTGCTCCCGAATGGAATGGATGTTCAGCACTTGGAAGAATTTCGGACTTAGGCGAAGACTGACTTGCAGCTAAGCCCCCGAGTGTAAGGATTACTCGACACTCGGAGAAGTTTTTAACTTAGGCGAAGACTGATTCGCAGCTAAGTTTTTCGAGTGAATGGGATGCTATCCACTCGGCAAGGTTTTTAAACTTAGGCGAAAGCTGGTTCGCAGCTAAGCCCCCGAGTGAGAGGATCGCTCGTCACTCGAAGAAGTTTTGAACTTAGACGAAGACTGGTTCGCAGCTAAGTTTCCGAGTGAACGGAATACTATCCACTCGGAAGGGTGTTCAACTTAGGCGAAAGCTGGTTCGCAGCTAAGCCCCCGAGTGAGAGGATCGCTCGTCACTCGGAGAAGTTTTGATCTTAGACGAAGACTGGTTCGCAGCTAAGTTTCTGAGTGAATGGAATACTCCACTCGGAAGGGTTTTTAACTTAGGCGAAAGCTGGTTCGCAGCTAAGCCCCCGAGTGAGAGGATCGCTCGTCACTCGGAGAAGTTTTGAACTTAGACGAAGACTGGTTCGCAGCTAAGTTTCCGAGTGAACGGAATACTATCCACTCGGAAGGGTTTTCACCTTAGGCGAAAGCTGGTTCGTAGCTAAGCCCCCGAGTGAGAGGATCGCTCGTCACTCGGAGAAGTTTTGATCTTAGACGAAGACTGGTTCGCAGTTAAGTTTCCGAGTGAATGGAATACTATCCACTCGGAAGGGTTTTTAACTTAGGCGAAAGCTGGTTCGCAGCTAAGCCCCCGAGTGAGAGGATCGCTCGTCACTCGGAGAAGTTTTGATCTTAGACGAAGACTAATTCGCAGCTAAGTTTCCGAGTGAATGGAATACTATCCACTCGGAAGGGTTTTTAACTTAGGCGAAAGCTGGTTCGCAGCTAAGCCCCCGAGTGAGACGATCGCTCGTCACTCGAAGAAGTTTTGAATGCGAAATTGCGCGATCGGAATCGACAATAGACTGCGGGAGTCATAACTTTGACAAACGACGTTGTCTGGAGTACTCTTATTACATCAAAACAACTCAGTTGTCAAGTATAAAAACGTCGAAGTAAATCCGCGTTCCAGGCGCGCGGCTCGTCGATATTCTTCTTGAGGTTGAAGAGGTGGTAGGCTCCATTGTTCAGTACTTTGGTGACGACGAAAGGGACTTCCCATGCTGGGGCCAGCTTGTGAGGTCGCTGCTGATCCACTCGGAGCACAAGATCACCTTCATGGAACGATCGACTCTTGACGTGCTTCGCATGGAAGCGGCGCAGATCTTGCTGATATACAGTCAACCGAATCAGAGCCATCTCACGTTCTTGTTCCAGGAGATCTACACCGTCTTGACGTGCCTGCTCAGCCTCAGCCTCAGAGTAAAGATCTACACGAGGGGAATTGTGAAGGACATCACTCAGCAAAACAGCTTCGGCTCCATACACCATGAAGAAAGGAGTACGTCCCGTCGACCGATTAGGAGTCGTCCTCAAGCCCCGCAGAACAGATGGCAATTCAGTAACCCAAGCTCCAGCTGCATGCTCGAGATCTCGCATGAGTCGAGGCTTCAACCCTTGAAGGATAAGGCCATTTGCTCGCTCAGCTTGACCATTAGTCTAGGGGTGCGCAACGGATGCGTAATCCACCCGAGTGCCTTGGGTGAAACAAAAGTGTCTGAACTCTTCCGAGCCAAAGTTTGAGCCATTGTCTGTAATGATAATGTGGGGAACTCCATATCGGAATGTTATCTCTTTCATGAATTTGATAGCAGTGCGCGAGTTCAGCTTCCTTATGGGTTTAGCCTCAATCCACTTAGTGAACTTGTCGACTGCTACAAGCAAGTGAGTAAATCCACTCTGGCCTGTTCGAAGGGGTCCGACCATATCCAAACCCCATACAGTGAACGGCCAGACGAGTGGAATAGTCTTCAAGGCAGATGCAGGCTTGTGCGACAAGTTTGAATAGAACTGGCACCCTTCACAGTGATCAACAATCTCCTTAGCCATCTCGTTGGCGCGCGGCCAGAAGAAACCAGCTCGGTATGCTTTGGCAACAATCGTCCTAGAGGACGCATGATGACCACAGGTCCCCGAGTGAATTTCCTCCAAAATCAGTCGACCTTCTTCAGGAGAGATACACCGCTGAGTCACGCTAGTTACGCTTTCTCTGTAAAGTTGTCCACCCATAACAGTAAAGGCCTTGGATCTGCGGACGATCTGTCAAGCTTCAACCTCGTCATCTGGGAGTTCTCGCCTCAGAATGTATGCGATATAAGGCACTGTCCAGTCGGGCTTGATCACCAAAATCTCCATGACCAGATCTATGACCGCTGGGACATCAACTTCAGTCGGATCAGAGGTGCTCTTTGCTTGCGGGGGCTCTTTAGTGAAGGGATCTTCCTGCACTGAAGGAGAATGTAGGTGTTCCAGAAACACATTGCTGGGGACAGGCTTCCGAGTGGATCCAATCTTTGCTAGCTCATCAGCTGCCTGATTCTTCCCTCGGGGAACATGATGGAGTTCCAAACCTTCGAACTTCTTCTCAAGCTTTCTTACTGCATTGCAGTATCCAGTCATAGCAGGGTTCCTGGCATCCCACTCTTTCATCACCTGATTGACCACCAAATCAGAGTCACCGTATACCATCAGGCGCCGGACGCCGAGTGAGATGGCCATACGCAACCCGTATAGGAGTGCTTCATATTCAGCTTCGTTATTGGAGGAATCAAAGTGAATCTGCAGGACATAACTGAGTTTGTCGCCTTTTGGGGATACCAATACTACGCCAGCACCAGACCCATTCAGCATCTTCGAGCCGTCAAAGAACATGGTCCAGTGTGCCGAGTGGATTTGGATTGGCTGCTGCTGTTCTATCCACTCGGCCAGGAAATCAGCAAGTGCTTGAGACTTTATTGCCTTTTTCGCTTCAAACTTGATATCAAAGTAAAGGAGCTCAATAGCCCATTTGGCCACTCGACCAGTCGCATCTCAATTGTTGAGGATCTCAGACAATGGAGCATCACTAATGACTGAAATTGAGTGATCTTGAAAGTAGTGTGCTACCTTCTTCGCTGACAGATATATACCATATACGAGCTTCTGGTAATGTGGGTACCTTTGCTTTGAAGGAGTCAACACTTCAGAAATATAATAAACAGGACGTTGGACTTTGTAAGCTTTGCCTTCTTCTTCCCGCTCAACAGTGAGAACTGTACTAACGACCTGATTAGTGGCCGCGATGTACAGGAGCAAGGGCTCTTTGCTGTGTGGAGCAGCAAGCACCGGCTGGGTGGAAAGCAGGGCTTTGAGCTCGACAAACGCTACTTTAGCTTCTGGAGTCCACTCGAACGTATCAGACTTCTTCATCAGTCGGTATAAAGGCAATGCCTTCTCACCGAGACGAGAAATGAATCGACTTAACGCCGCCAGGCAACCTGTGAGCTTCTGGACCTCGTGCACACGCTCAGGGCTTTTCATTCGGGTAATGGCACTGATCTTCTCAGGATTGACGTCGATTCCTCGTTCGGAAACGAGAAAACCGAGCAACTTGCCACCAGGAACACCGAAAGTGCACTTAGTCGGGTTTAACTTGATATCATACCTCCTCAGGTTGGCGAATGTTTCAGCCAAGTCAGTCAGCAGGTCGGAACCTTTGCGAGACTTGACGACAATATCATCCATGTATGCTTCAACATTCCGAGGGATCTGATCAAGCAGGCATTTTTGAATCATGTGCATGAAACTAGCGCCAGCATTTTTCAAACCGAAAGGCATGGTGATATAACAGAAACACCCGAATGGGGTGATGAAGGCTGTCTTTATTTCATCCGGACCAAACAGACGGATATGATGGTAATCGGAGTATGCATCAAGAAAAGATAAACGCTCGCACCCCGCAGTTGAATCGACAATCTGGTCGATGCGGGGGAGCGGAAAATGATCTTTTGGGCAGACCCGATTGATATGTTTGAAGTCAATACACATGCGGAGTGACTTGTCTTTCTTGGGGACCATGACGACGTTCGAGAGCCACTCGGAGTGGAAAATCTCACGTATGAACTTAGCCGCCAAGAGACGAGCCACCTCCTCGCTGATTGCCTTCCGCTTCTCTGCTGCCGACCGACGCAAGTGCTCTTTCACAGGCTTGGCCTTCGGGTCGACTCTCAGTCGGTGCTCAGCCAATTCCCTGGGTACACCCGGCATGTCAGCAGGCTTCCATGCGAAGATGTCCCAGTTCTCACGGAGGAACTGGATGAGCTCGGCTTCCTATTTGCTGTCGAGTGTCGTTGAGATGTTGGTCGGGGCAGCATTTGGATCCTTCGGGTGAATGTGCACTTTCTACACTTCGCCTGCCGACTGGAAGCTGACTCAGAGGCGGACTTCTTGGCATGCAGCAGGTCGGCAGGATCAGCACTCTTCTTATACTCCTCCAACTCGACCACAGCCATCTGATGATCGGCAATTTTGGAGCCTGCTGAAGGCACTCCTCAGCCCTCTGTCGATTGCCAGTGACTGTGATCACACCCTTGTGCCCGGGCATCTTCAGCTTGAGGTACACGTAGCATGGACGGGCCATGAAACGAGCATAAGCCGGACGACCAATGATGGCGTGGTATGCGCTCTGGAAGTCCACAACTTCAAACGTCAATTTCTCTTTGCGAAAATTCTTGTCGGTGCCGAACACCACATCCAATGCAATCTGGCCGAGTGACTTGGCCTTCTTCCCAGGGATGACTCCATGAAACTGCATGTTGCTTTCGCTGAGTCGGGACATCGGAATGCCCATCCCCTTTAGGGTATCCACATACAAGATGTTCAAACCGCTCCCACCATCCATCAGGACTTTGCGGAGCCGAGTGCCTCCCACAACCGGGTCCACCACCAGCGCTTGACGACCGGCGGTAGCGATATGAGCAGGGTGGTCTGACTGGTCGAATGTGATAGCAGTCTGAGACCATTTGAGATATGTGGGGGTGGCAGGAACAGCCATGTTGACTTCTCTATTGATAAATTTCAGTCGACTCTTGCTTTCTACATCGGCAAAAATCAACAGAGTGGCATTGACCTCAGGAAACTCTTCCTTGTCTTCATCATCCTCCTTTTCAGGAGTTTTCTCACTCGACCGACCTTCCTTGAATTGCTGGATCAGTAAACGGCACTGTCAAGTGGTATGCTTCGGCAATATCAAATTGCCTTCCTCATCTTTCTTCGTGTGGATTGCACACGGCAAATCTAGGACATCCGTTCCTGACTGATTCGTTCCTTTCTTGGGGGTAAACTGCCCTTTGGACTTCCCCTTATTTTTTCCTTGCGCCGCCAGAGCGGCCGCCTCTGCCTGAGCAGGGCCATCAGCTTTGCGCTTCTGTTTACGACTGGAATTGTCGCTGGCATCATTGTCGACTGCTTTTCCTTTGCCGCTGCGGATGCGGTCTTCCTCTTCGCCATTGGCGTACCGAGTGGCAATCTCCATCATCTTGCTCAGGGAAATATCACCTGTCCGCCCAAACTTCAGGTAAAGCTCTCTGTACTTCACACCGGCCTTGAAAGCACAAACAACTTGGTGCTCGGAAACATTCTCCACTGTGTGATGCAAGGTGGACTAACGTTGAATGTAATCTCTCAAGGACTCATTGGGCTTCTGAACACAGTGCTGGAAATCGATCAAACCTGCAGGACGCTTGCAAGTGCCCTCGAAAGTTCTGATGAACACTCAGGCAAGATCATCCCAGCAATAGATGCTAGAAGCAGCCAAACGATTCAACCACGCTCGGGCCGAACCATCCAACATCAAGGATAAATGCTTCATGGCTATGTTGTCATTTCCTCCACCAATCTGCACAGCCACTCGGTAATCATCTAACCATGTTTCCGGCTTCGACTCGCCGGAGAACTTGCTTATTCCAGCCGCCAACCTGAAGTTGGGGGTAATCTCTGCAGAGCAAATGGCTCTGCTAAAACATTCGGGGCCAGAAACAACGGTACCACTTCCACTCTGATAGTCTCTGTCGTAAACATCCCTGTGGGCTCTGCCTCTGTCGATCCGCCTTTGTGCGAGGACATTCCTCGCGTCGAACCCAGGATTCCGCTCATCGCCTAACGGGCGCCTATCGTCATTGTGCCGGGGCACATATGAACCACTCCGCGGAGGAGTAGGCACTCGACGGCGGTCATCACGGTGATAACGAGGAGCAAAATGATCTCGCCCCTGATCTTGATACTGATCTTCACGGTAACCTCCGCCCCTGCGACGCAGAGGTGACCCCGGATTGTGCGCTGACTGAACTGTGTCTGCTCTGAGCGAATTACTGTGTAACCTATTGCGCGATTGAGAAACAGCCGAATTCTGTTCTTGTGCTGCATCAAGCAACGCTCGGATCTGTTGCAAACCTCTGCCAGCCTCTGAACGCGACGGCTGAATGGAATCTGCAATCCTAGCGGCTGCTGCAACGTTTAAAACTAGAGTACGGAATACCTCGATGTTGTTCTGAGATCCACTCGGAAACAACTATCGCTGACGTCGACTGGGAAGTGGTGGACGCTGGCGAGCACGCTCGTCGAGTTCTTTCTGAATCTCTTCGAGCCGAAGGCGCGTGGGCTCCAATGCCTGGGCCTCAGCAGTCGCACCGACGATGGGTGTATGGAGGATCTCCTCATCCCGGTGCTGCTACTCATTCGACGTTCCACCAGCCTCGCGTCTACCGCGGCCGAAGCCAGGCGGCGGACTCTGATGCAAACCAGCCATAAGAACCTCAGCTGCAGGATCGCAGCTCTCACACTCGGAGGGAACGTCAGACTGATCCGACGCCGAGTCGAACACGCCGTGAAGAGATTCGGCGGGCTCGATAGCCGCAATCTGTGGAGACGAAGTTTGGCGAGCCGCCGCATGCCTCACCCATAGCTGGAGCCGCGAACGACCATATCGCTTGCGGCGACGAACAGCGGGGAGGGCCGACAAGTACGGAGTCGACGGCTGCTGTAGAAGAACACCACAGGAGCTTGCACGGAAGTGCGCCGCCCCACGGATCGGGATCGCCTCAACATCTAGAGGCGCTTCCTGGAGCCATGCTGAGTCGTCGGCGATGAAGGTGAGCGCTCTGAGACGGATCTCGTGGCCCAGGAACAAACCATCGCCGGAAGACATGACAAAGGAGAAAAAATGCAACCTCGCCGGAAGTCGCTTAGACGTTTGCCCCACGGTGGGCGCCAACTGTCGTGGGAACGAGCCTGACAGTAGAAGGTAGGGGTACGAAAGAAGAGGGCAGAGTCCTAGCTACGGCGAGGCTGTACACACAGATGTATGAGTTTAGGCCCCTCTCGTGGAGGTAATAGCCCTACGTCTCAGTGCTCTGGAGCTTGTCGTGTGGAATATGAGAGTTACAGGGGGTGCGAACCCTTGTGCCAGAGGGGAGGGGTGGCTTATATAGAGTGCGCTGCCCCTAATCAATACCCGGCAACCAAGGGTTCGATCGTGGTAATAAAGATGGACGTTACTGATAACGTATGTAATAAATGCTACTTATGGTCCAGCCGAACGCCTGTCCGTTAGCCTCCCCGGAGTGGCTTCTGGTCTTCTGCGGTCGACTGTCTTCTGGTTCTTCCGAGTGAAAAGCAACTGTCGAGTGGAGGGAGGAACCTCCGAGTGGATGTTGTCGAGTGATCCATGAGTCATGGTGATTTCAGTCGGAGACTTCCTTGTAATCCTTAAGTTCTATAAGGTAGTGTCCTTAGGTAGGGCATGTAGGTCAGGCCTATGACCCTACCCTAGGTACATATCCCCATCAGTCCTTGCTGGTGCCTCTGCTAGACTTCCTCTCTTTCCTTGACTCCTTGGCGGGAGCTGGCGCTTCCGCAACCTCAGCTCCTACCACGTCTCGATACATCTTATCCACGCATATGACGGCATCCTTTTTATCGTACGGGATAGAGATGATTCCAATGGGTCCTGGCATCTTCAAAGTGTTGTAAGCGTAGTGGGATGCTGCCATGAACTTTGCCAGGGCCGGGCGACCAAGAATTCCGTTATAGGCAGGGGAAGCTCAACTACATCGAACACCACCTTCTCCGTTCGGCAGTTTAACTCCCTGCCAAACGTCACATGTAAAGTGATCTTTCCCTTAGGTCGGCTCCTGCCGGGGTTGACTCCTTGGAATGTACCCGTAGCCTTGAGCTCTCCATCGGGGATTTGCAGCCTCTCAACCAGCTTTGGGGAGATCAAGTTCAATCCTGCCCCATCGTTAACTAACATCTTGGTGACCTTGAGGTTACGGATTGTTGGAGAAACCAACAATGGCAAACACCTGACCACAGTGGTGCGATCAGGATGGTCCTCCTCATCGAAGATGATAGGCGTGCGGGACCATCTGAGTGGCCTTTTGGATCCTGCAGCCGGTTCCACAGCGTTGACCTCACGTGTCCATTGCTTGACCTGCCGGTGAGAGGAGTGCAAAGATGTGCCTTCGTCAACACACATGGCTTCAGTTGCTCTCTGGAATTCTCGATCACTGGAATCATCCTCGTCATCGTCATCCTCACTCATATCCTATGTTTCTTTCTTCTCACGGCCTCTGGCCGGCCTTTCCTTCTGCTGCAGAGCCTTGCCGCGGTGGCCTCCTCTGCCGCCACGACCCTTCCCGGCAGCAGCGTCTTGGCCCTTCTCTTTGTCTCGCTTCTCGTACTCCGCCTTCTGCTTCTCGACAAGCTGCGCAACTTGGCGGCACTCTTGGAGATCATGGCCCTTGGTGCGGTGGATTTTGCAGTACGGTCCGTCGGACTTCCCAGTTTTCTCTGCTGCTGCGGCCTCCCGGCAATCAGCGCACGCGGCAGCTTCCTTGCCGGGGGTCTCGGCCTTGGCCTTCTTGCCGGCAGCAAGATTACCAGAGCTCTCCAAAGCCAACACTACTTTTCCCTTGCGCTTCTTGTTACGCTTTCGGTTCCTCCCCTTCGAGCCGGGGGCATCGTCGCCGTCGTCTGAGTCGACTTCGACACCAGCCTCCTCACCGGGGAGTCGCCTTCCTTCCTCAGCACGAGCACACTTGTCCGCCATTGTGTACAACTCATTGACAGTCTTGGGTAGTTTCACATTCATCTTGGCCCGCATCCTTCTGTTGCGCACGTTTGAATGGAATGCGGCAATCACGGCAGCAGGGTGTATTTCTGGGATGTTGCAGTGCACTCGGCTGAATCTCTGAATGTACTTCCGCAAGGTCTCTTTTTTTTGTTGCGGCAGGACTTGCAGATCGATGGGCTGTCCTGGCTCCTGATGGCCGCCTGTGAAGGCAGCGACGAATTCATTGCATAGATCATCCCATGATGAGATGGAGTTTTCCGACAGGTGCATCAGCCACGATCTCAAATTTGGCTTGAGTGCCAAAGGGAAATAGTTGGCAAGCACCTTCTCATCCCTTCCTCCGACAGCCTGAACGGCTATTGTGTAGATGCCCAGGAACTCTGTCGGGTTTAGCTTTCCATCATACTTCTCCATCAGCTATGGTTTGAAAGCTCGGGCCGATGGCCAGCGGACCTGCCGCAGCTCGCGAGTGAAGGCAGGGCACCCAACCTCGTAAGGTAGGTACCCTCCAGCACTGGGCGCGGTGTCGCCAACGCCTGGGCCATTGCGCCTGTCAGACTGACGGTGTGCTTCTCGACGTCGCTCGATGGTGATGCGCGCGTCTTCCTTCCGCCGATCCTCTAGGACACGTCGCTGGTCCCGTCGATCACGTGGGCCGGACGAGGCCATGGATGCTTCGTCGAACTCGTCAGCATGCGAAGCCCGTCGCGGTTGCTCCTGGGTTTGCTGTTGTGGAGGGGACTGCACTGTTGGTGTGTCCCCCTCGACACGATCGCCAGCCCGGGCTGTCGTAGCCATATGCATGTGTCGTGACGGCTCTGCATGTGGAGGTTTGTTGGCTTTGACGAAGGATATCAAGCTTTGGATGGTGGCTCTCGACTCATCCATCTTGTCAGCCGCCAGCGGGAAGTTAAGTAAAAGCTGGGCTCGCGCCATTGCTTCCGACGCCGTGTCCGGCATGGCGAAAGAGGCGGACCGCGACGTTGCCTAGCTCCTGGTGGAACCAATAGGGGCGTCGTCGTGCTCTTGACGCCGTGCGCCGCTCGCCGGGGCAGTCTGACGTGGGGGAGGCCGAGTCTGCGGGTCCGCGGCTCCGCTCGGCGCTCCGTCTTGATCCGGACGAGGCGTGCGTCCAGTAGCCGCACTGGTGATGGGTGCGGACGGGGGGTCGCGGCTCGCTCCAGATTGTGCGCCACCGTGACGACCACGGCCATCTGCGCGGCGAGGAGGCGGTGATTGGTCGTTTCTTCCACCCGCGGCACCAGGGGCATGCTCGCTAGGATGCTGTTGATGTTGCTCCTCTCCGGTGTCCCCCGCTCCAACCTCGGCCACAGGGGACACGACGGTGGCACCGCCTGCGCCAGCCGTGTCGCCCATGACGCTCGCCTCATTCGCAACCGCTGCAGTGCCCATAGCATCTGCGGCTGCGTATGAGGGATCCTTTCAAGTGGAGGGATGCGTGGTCGCACCGGGCTCCTTCCTGGGAGCCGTGGATGAAGAAGATGACGATGAAGATCGACTCGCCGTTCACGAACTCCAGTTCGCGCAAATGATGCACGCCACCTACTTGGCGCGCCAAAGATGCTGGGGCACGGGATGCACAGGATCACCTGGGACCAGAGGCCCCTTTGTGGTTCGGCAAGGAGGGTCATGTTGCACAAAGAGCGGAGAGCGTGAGGCAGCGAGACGATCGGGGCACTGGCATTTTTACCCAGGTTCGGGCCGCTGTGAAGCATAAAACCCTACTCCTGCTTTTCGGGGATTGATCGTAGGAACACAAAGAACACGCAGCGCTCAATCCCCGCAAGGGCTATTGTCGGGGAGAGCTACTACGTGAGTACAAGTGTCCAAAGGTCCGAATCTTGAGCTAGGTCGCCTTGGGCCTCCTTTTATAGTGCAAGGGGCAACCACAATGGTAAAACAGTCATTATCTACCGGTTAGATAGCTAACAGAGCTATCATACCTAACTCTGGCATTTAGGACAAAATACCATGATTGCTAGACTAGGTGGCGCTCGGGGGTGCATCCCCGGCAAGCTCTTGCCACCGCCTAGCTAGCCGCTGCTTAAGGTCTTGACACGCTTGTTGACATCCGATTTTGGCATGGATGAAAACACTAGTAAGGTGGCTTCAAATGAAGAAGTGTTCCACATGAAAAGTTTCGTGGTTCACATGAACATTGTTGAAGTTTGGACCATCGTCATCCGATCTCATCTTGAAGGCCGAAGTTGTACTCAAAGTACTAAGATTTCATATACAGAATACTGTTTGGCCGATTAGGCCTCCAAGATGGCCTGATATGAAAAACGTTTCAACATGGAAAAGTTCTATATCGTCGAGGCAATCGATTCTGATATAAAGATCGTCTCAATCGGAGGTCGTATGCAACGTGTGGAGCCCAAACAAGATCAGCAACAAAAGCTGCAGAGTCATTTCAAATCCACCGAGTTTTTTGACTCGGTGACACCGAGTTGACTCGGTAATTCCGAGAAAAATCATTCGGAAATTCTGAGTGAGATACAAAAGGTTACAGAAAGTTGGCAACGTTAACTCGGTGGGACCGAGAAAAATCACTTGGTGGCTCCGAGTTGGTCCGGAGAATTGCCAAAGTTTCCTGTCCGAGTTAGGTTAGGGCTTTTGACGTTTTGGAAGGATTTTTTAGTCCTTTTCTTGTACGGGAAGTCCAGCCGCCTCATATATATGTTAGAGGTGACGGCCGATTGAACAACACACAATCGCAAAACACATCTACTACTTTTTCATCTATGTTTTTGTCTCTCCCTCGTTCTTCGTCGTTCTTCGTATTGGAGAGCTGCGAATCCCGAGGCTCTAGGGGTGAGCAAATCGTCCTAGGGCAGCCCATTGCCGCAGCACTCCCTGTCGGGGTCCCTCCCGGGCGTGCGAGGTTTCAGGTCCTCAAAAGCTCTCGCCGGTCGTCTTGCGAATCGCGCTTCCGGTGAGACTCCTTCGACGTAAGTTGCGGTGCATCACCCCCGACGTCGAGGGTACACGTGACGTGTTCGTGTGCGAACACACTTTTTGGCGACTCCGCTGGGGAATAAAGAGCAATCATCATCATCATCCATCATGACCGGTCTTCCCAAGCCATCCGAGGTTGATGCCGATAACATCATCAAGCTCAATCTTGAGGAATTATCGGCGGAACATCGCCAAATCTATGAGGAGTACAAGAAGGCGCGTGAAGAGAAGTAGTTGGAGGTGTTCCTTGCAAACGTCAAGAAAGATCGCCAAGGCAACATCACTCCGGTTGGAGAGATCAAGTTCCCTCCTCTTCATGATGAACAGGTTAAACCCGCTGTGAGTACTACCTTTTCTCCCGAGCAATGGGCTGAAATTGAAAGACGTATTACCGATAGCAATAATCTCATATACCAAGATTTTTTAGAGAATACTAATGCTCAGAAAAATATACCACAATCGTCTAGTGGTAATGTTGGTGTGCCTGCTAGCATAGAAACTCCTAATCCAGCTTTACCCCTTTCATCGGCGCCTCCCGTGCCGTTGAGTTATTATCCTACCCAAACAAATCAAATTGTGGCTGCACCCATTAGTCCTCTTACGACTATGCCAAGTTCAGTGGTGATGCCGAACCAAACCCTACCTATAGGTGCAATCGCGGTTAGATCACTGCCGAATTACAATTCGGCATTCATGCCACAATTCACTCTTGCAGCTGTTAACTCTACTCCTCATATGCCTCCGCCACAAGCTTCATCGTCCACTACAGATGATGCTCTAGCTAATTTTAGAGAGGAGATGGCTAAGATACTTCGAGAGAATTTTGGAGTTGAATTACCTAGGAACCAAATTTATCAAAAGCCATATCTAGAATACTTTGATGCAATTCAATGCCCTCCGGGATATAAAATTCCAGACTTTGTCAAGTTTAATGGAGAGGGCACTAAAACCACATGGGAGCATGTTAGTCAATATTTGGCACAATTGGGTGAAGCAGGCTCGCTAAATGAATTGAAAGTGCGTTTGTTTCCTTTATCTTTAACCGGTACCGCATTTTCATGGTTTGCCTCTTTACCACATGGTTCTATTCGTTTATGGTTGCAACTAGAACAGAAATTTCATGATCATTTTTATAGTGGCGACAATGAACTTAAGTTATCACATCTTACATCGGTTAGACAAAAACATGATTAATTGGTCTCCGATTACGTCAAGAGATTTAGAGATAAAAAACCCGGTGCTATAGCTTGGTGATAACTGAGAGAGATTTGGTAGATCTAGTACTTAATGGTTTGAGAACCCATATTAGAGAGAGACTAGAGGGCTATGTGTTTTTAAGTATCAACCAAGTGCTACAAAGGGCTTTGGCTCAAGAAAGCCGAGGTAAAGATCTTAAAGAGGTGCATAGGTATAAAACTGATCGTCCTAAGGTGAATATGATTGAGTATGATAGCGAGCATACGGACGATGAGGGTGATATTTATGTTGCTGAATTCGTTTGGCCATCTAAGGCCAAACCATTTACTTGTAGTGATCTAAAGCCGATTCATAAGAATCGTGATGAAGAGATGAAATTTACTTTCAACATTGCTAAGTGTGATAGGATATTTGATGCTTTATTTCAAGCCAAGATTATTAGAATATCTCATACTTTACCGCCGTTTGAAGAGCTAAAATGGCGTGCTTATTGTAAGTATCATAATTATTTTTCTCATGCTACTAATGATTGCAATGTTTTTCGACGATAGATACAATCGGCCATTAATGACGGACGATTGAATTTTTCTGAGATGCAAGTTGATAAGCAACCCTTCCCAATGAACACCATGGATTTGGAGGGGAAAAAGATGTTAATTCGGCCCAACATAGCCGAATCCGCTAATAAAGATAATGTTGTTATTGGTGAAGCTAGGAAAAGCAAGGAGAGCGACAAGGTTTTTGGGAGACAAGTTGTGCTTGACAGACAACCCGGTGGCAAGGAGATAATTAAGATCACCGTAAAGAATCCTACACTCGGGGGGCAACCACAAGTGCAAGAGAACAGTCATAACAAGTTTGTTAAGCCCAAAAATCCAGAGGTTGGCAAGTGCAAGACGAATGAAGCTAAAGTACAGCGTAGGAGGATCAAGCCAACCTTTGATATGTTGCTATCCATATATGCCAATCAGGCGACTGGTTCTATCTCCAACCGGTCATCAAATTTGAAGCGCTCAAGGTCACCTCCTCGACAAGAATTTCAGCATCACGCAAGGCCATATGGGTCGTGTACACCAGGACCTTGGATGGCGCCACCCCCCTATGCGCCATACTACATGGGAGACTTCAATGGAGGATGGGGACAGCCCCCAATGGCCCCTTATGCTTTTCATCCGGGTTGGGCAGAACCAAGGAGGCCTGTTCGTGAGAGGCTTTCTTATCCCACACGAGGTCGTTTGAACCATGGTGTCAACCGGCCAATGCAAGATAACTAAAAAGGGGTCAGCAAGCAAATGTGGCGTGTTAAATCACCGAGTGCTGAAATTTTAGAGCTTGCCAAGTTAAAGGAAAAGAGTGCTATTGCTGGAACAATTATGATAGGCACTAAAGAATTAATAATCAAAGAGCCGATTATTGTTGATAATCTGGTTGATTCTAATAAAGATGTGGCTGCTGTCCAACAAGGTCCCATGGTTAATGATCATGAAGCTAGGGCAAATATGGCCAAGCCAAGGGGTCCAAAATATACTCAGCCTAAGTGGTGTCCTTCCGGTCTAACCAAAGCACAAAAAAGGAGATTGCAGCGCATGAGGAGCCACGAGAAGTTGGAACAAGAAGCGGAGAAGCAAATGGATAAATTATTCAATGAAGCACGTCCCATGATGCCCGCAAAACAAGTGTGGAAGCCTAAGAAAAAATAAAATGTAGCAGCTTCTACATTAACCATAGCAACACCTACACCACCAACGGAGGACGATGTGGCTGCTATTACATCGTCCACTTCACCTTTTACTTCCTCTTCACTTGGAGATATTTCGGAGTCGGTGGACATGCTTGAGGATGGAGATGATATTCTAGATTATGGGTCTACACCAGTTCATGAAGGTATGGATATTAATATGGTGTATTACTTACCCGCTGAATTTCGTGCTATAGATGAAGAAGGGGAAGTGGCTCAACTGGATTTTGGCCCTAAAAATGCTATATTCGAGAAGCCAAGAGAACCGATGACACACTTGAAGCCGTTGTTCCTTAAAGGTCATATTAATGGATCGCCCGTTGCTAGAATGCTTGTTGATGGTGGTGTTGTGGTGAATCTTATGCCATATTCGGTCTTCAAAACATTGGGGCTACGTGATGAATAGTTAATAAGGACCAATATGGTGCTTAAAGGATTCGAAGGCAAAGAGAAAACTGAAGCCAAAGGGGTTATGTATGTGGAGCTTACAGTGGGGAGCAAAACTTTGGCTACCGCATTCTTTGTCGCCGAGGTGCAAGGTAATTACAATGTGATTTTAGGCCATGATTTGGTTCATGCAAACCAATGCGTGCCATCTACTATGCACCAGTTTTTAATTCAATGGGTTGACGATGAAGTGGAAGTCGTTCATGCGGATAATTCGGCTTGCGTTGCTTTGGCCGATGCATCGGTGGACTGGCAACATCCCAATGCTACTTGCTTGACGGGTCGTGACTTGTCGGAGTTTGATTTTCTCAGTGCCACAAAGAATGGTTTTGTGCCCATTTCTTTAAAGCCGATTGGTGGTAATCGGCTACAAGGTATGATGTATTTAAATGGATTCTAACTTAGAGTGGTTGCAAAAGCGTCTTGTGAAATATCGGTCCAATGAGAACGATATGTACGAGTCTATAGAAGAGTTAGATGATATGGATAAGTTAGGACAAGGTTTTACATCGGCCGATCCATTAGAAGAGGTATATATTGGAGATGGTTTAATTCCTAGGCCTACGTTTGTAAACAAAAATTTGAGAGCCAATTATAAAGCTAAGTTAATCGAGCTGTTAAAAGAATATGTTTGTTGCTTTGCATGGGAATATCATGAAATGTCGGGTTTAAGCCGAGAGCTCGTAGAGCATCGATTGCCTATAAAGGCCGGTTTTAGACCTTACAAGCAATCGGCTAGAAAGTTTAATCCAAAAACATATGATCGGATCAAGGAAGAGATCGGTCGTTTTCTTAAAGCTAATTTTATTAGACCTTGCAGGTATGCTGAGTGGATTTTTAACATTGTACCAATGGAGAAGAAAGGCTCCGGCAAGTTGAGGGTGTGCATTGATTTCAGAGATTTGAATAGAGCTACACCCAAAGATGAGTACCCCATGCCCATAGCTGATATGCTTAGTAATGATGCTTCTGGACATAAGGTCATTAGCTTTCTTGATGGTAATGCGGGGTATAACCAGATTTTTATGGCCGAAGAGGACATGTCGAAAACGGCTTTTCGGTGCCCGGTTTCCTTGGTTTATTTGAGTGGACAGTGATGACCTTTGGATTAAAGAATGCCGGCGCCATGTATCAAAGGGCTATGAATTTGATTTTTCATGATTTACTCGGCGTTATACTTGAAGTTTATATTGATGATATTGTTGTCAAATCGGATGCTTTTGAATCTCATCTAGCCTATTTGCGTTTAGCCTTTGAAAAAATGAAAAAGTATGGGCTGAAAATGAATCCTTTGAAATGTGCATTCGGCGTGTCAACTGGAAGTTTTTAGGTTTCATTATTCATGAAAATGGAATAGAGATTGATCCCAAAAAGATAGAAGCTATACAGAAAGTGGGGGCTCCTACATGCAAAAGAGATATGCAAAAATTCCTTGGCAAAGTCAATTAATTGAGGAGATTCATAGCCAACTTGTCAGGGAAAGTTGATGTATTCACTCACATCCTTCGGTTAAAGAATGATGCCAATTTTACTTGGGGGGCAAGACAGCAAGAACCATTTGATACAATCAAGAATTATTTGTGCACTCCTCCGGTGATGAAAGCACCCAAGCATAGGGAGCCATTTATGCTTTACATTGCAGCAGGGGAAGGTGTTATTGGTGCTGTTTTAACTCAAGAGACCGAAGGAAAAGAGCATGTCATTACATATCTGAGCCGACGTTTATTAGAAGCCGAGACAAGGTATACATTTATTGAAAAATTATGCCTGTGTTTATATTATGCTTGCATAAAACTGAGACATTACCTAGTGCCGAGTGTTTGCATAGTAGCTTGTCAAACCGATGTCATTAAGTACATGTTGCATAAACCAATTCTTAGTGGTAGGATTGGTAAATGGGCTTATGCTTTAAATGAATATGATTTGGCCTATGAATCTCTGAAATCTATGAAAGGCCAAATAGTTCCTAATTTTATTATTGAGCATCGGATTAATGACAAGCATAGTGTTGATATAAATATTGTCTCGTTAGTACCATGGATATTATATTTTGATGGTTCAGTTTGTAGCAATGGCCAAGGTGTTGATATTGTTTATATATCTCCTCATGGTGTTGTTTTTGAAGCCTCATGCCGCTTAGAATATTTTTGCACAAATAATAAAGCCGAATATGAAGCATTGTTATTCGGCCTGGAAATGTTGCTTGCCATAGGTGCTACACATATTGAGGCTTTTGGTGATTCATTATTAGTAGTGCAACAAATATCCAAAATCTTTCAATGTTTTGACAAATCACTTAATGTTTATCTTGATAAATGTCTAGATATAATTTCTGCTTTAGATTATTTTAGCATTGCTCATATATCTAGACATGACAATTGGAAAGCAAATGAGTTGGCACAACAAGCATCTGGCTATCATGTCGATCATGGCATGTTTCATATTTCCGAAAGGCCGATGTCTAGTCTTGCCAACGTTGGGGAGGCCGAACCGGAGCCCACGGCTTCGGCCACTAACGAAAAATTTAATGCAGGAGAAAATCAAGACTGGAGGAAACCCATTATTGATTATTTGCATGATCCTAGTAAAAGGGTGGACAGGACCGTTCGGCATATGGCTTTCAAATATACGATGAGGGATGATGAAGTTTACCGCCGAACGGTTGATGATGTTCTTTTAAAGTGCCTGGACGAGGACCAAGCGAGAGTTGCTGTGGGAGAGGTCCATGAAGGAATTTGTCGTACTCATCAGTCGGCCCCTAAAATGAAATGGGTTGTTTTATTGGCCGGCGATGATTAATGATTGTTTCAGGTATTATAAAGGATGTGAAGCTTGTCAAAAGTTTGGTGATATTCAATTGGCTCCCGCTGCTATGTTACATCCGATTATCAAGCCGTGGCCTTTTAGAGGTTGGGGATTAGACTTTATTGGAGAGATTCATCCTTCTTCTTCAAAGGGGCATCGGTTTGTGTTGGTGGCCACTGATTATTTCACTAAATGGTCTGAAGCAATACCTCTCAAAAATATGACGCATACGGAGGTAATTCAATTCATAACCGAGCACATTATTCATAGATTCGGCATTTCTCAAACATTAACTACGGATCAAGGTTCATCATTCATGTCACATCAAGTTAGATAATTTGCCTAATCGTATAAAATAAAATTGCTCAATTCCTCTCCGTATTATGCCCAAGTCAATGGACAACCTGAGTCTAGCAATAAGATATTGATCAAGCTCGTCAAGAAAAAGATTGAGGATAATCCAAGGAGATGGCATGAGTTATTGTCCGAGACTTTGTGGGCGCATAGAATCTCAAGGCATGGTGCTACAAAGGTAACTCCATATGAGCTCGTATATGGTCAAGAGGCCATTTTACCGGTGGAATTGAATTTGAATGCTTTGATATTAGCCAAGCAAAATGACTCATCGGCAGTGGACTTTTATAACTTGATGATGGACAATATTGATGAGGTTGCTGATAAACGTTTGGCTGCTTTGAAGGCCATCGAGAGAGATAAGTTGAGGGTAGCAAGAGCTTACAATAAGAAGGTAAAGTTGAAGAATTTTCAAGTTGGCGATCTCGTGTGGAAGGTGATCCTACCAATTGGTTCAAAAGACAGAAAATTCTGGAAGTGGTCTCCAAGTTGGGAAGGTCCTTTTAAGATTACAAGAGTAGTTCCCGGAAATTCATATTTGGTGGAATCCATAGAAGGGACATTGTTACCTCGAGCTCTCAATGGCAAATATTTAAAGAAGTATCATCCAAGTGTGTGGCAAGAAGCCTAGATAGGCAACGGCCGATATATAATTATTGCCCTAAGCAAAGACATGGCCGGTATAGAACTATCGCCCTAAGCACATATAATTGGCCGATATATACTTATCGCCCAAAGCACATGCAAAATGGCCGATGGAGTGTTGACATCGTCCTTAGAACAAACTCTAAACAAGTTATTTTTCGGCACGCAAGCTTCGCCGAAAAACAGGGGGGCATGTTGATTAAAACACTAGTAAGGTGGCTTCAAATGAAGAAGTGTTCCACATGAAAAGTTTCGTGGTTGACATGAACATTGTTGAAGTTTGGACCATTGTCATCCGATCTCATCTTGAAGGCCGAAGTTGTGCTCAAAGTACTAAGATTTCATATGCAGAATACTGTTCGGCCGATTAGGCCTCCAAGATGGCCTGATATGAAAAAAGTTTCAACATGAAAATGTTCTGTATCGTCGAGGCGATCGATTTCGATATAAAGATCGTCTCAATCGGAAGTCGTATGCAACCTGTGGAGTCAAAACAAGATCAGCAACAGAAGCTGCAGAGTCATTTCGGATCCACCGAGTTTTTTGACTCGGTGACACCGAGTTGACTTGGTAATTTCGAGAAAAATCATTCAGAAATTCTGATTCGGAAATTCTGAGTGAGATGCAGAAGATTACAGAAAGTTGGCAACGTTAACTCGGTGGGACCGAGAAAAATCACTTGGTGGCTCCGAGTTGGTCCGGAGAATTGCCAAAGTTTCCTGTCCGAGTTAGGTTAGGGTTTTTGACGTTTTGGAAGGATTTTTTAGTCCTTTTCTTGTACGGGAAGTCCAGCCACCTCATATACATGTTAGAGGTGATGGCCGGTTGAACAACACACAATCGCAAAACACATCTACTACTTTTTCATCTACGTTTTTGTCTCTCCCTCGTTATTGCTTCCTTCTTCGTCGTTCTTCGTATTGGAGATCTTCAATCCTGAGGCTCTAGGGGAGAGCGAATCGACCTAGGGCAGCCCATTGCCGCCGCACTCCCTGACGGGGTCCCTCCCGGGCGTGCGAGGTTTCGGGTCCTCAAAAGCTCTCGCCGGTCGTCTTGCGAATCGCGCTTCCGGTGAGACTCCTTCGACGTAAGTTGCGGTGCATCACCTCCGACATCGAGGGTACACATGACGTGTTCGTGTGTGAACAACACTGCTGGACGGGTGTCAAATGGGTGTAATCTGCCTTCCGGTGCGTTGCCACGTGCTTAGTGAGAGCCACTTAGCCGCTCTAGGGCTCGACACCGCATCGATAAGTGACTGGCGTCGTGATGCGGTGGAGCGGTGGCTGGTCAGCTCGTGCCTGCCGGGGGAGGGCTTGCCGGATCTTCCCAAGATGTGCATGCCTCGGTCCCCGGCAGGCTACGGGGACGTGGCTGGCGTGCTTTGGGCCCCTCCTGGGCCGTTGTGATGGTCTTGCCGGTGTTTGCTTGGCCTTCTGTAGGTCGTTGCTGCCAGGGGCTGGTTCTTGAATGCTTGCTTGGTGGTGTGGTAGCTTTTCCCCAATGGGGTTTTTTCGCTACTACTGCATGTGCATAAGTAAGGGGCACTGGATACCCGTGTCCTAGTGCACTGACATCTGGCCTATATTATTTTCCTTGGGAAGTAGCATGGATTTTCTCTTGTAGGCTCATTGCTGTAAGAGTCCTTTTAGCAATTAAAAAATAGTCTCAATATGATATCATAAAAAAACAGCAGAAAGAATATGAATCTATTGATGCATGTATTATACGTTAGTCATTCATGCTCGGAGACTTAACCGTTATCTTTGCACGCCATGTATATAGGGGCATGTAGTGATGTCCAGTATACATATAGTCTGATTAACATCTTCCAGGTGTTATGTAGATGGTGATGTAGTCTGGGATAGTAATGACACTGTCTACCCATCCGAAGCAGCTATATTTATCTGTACCTATCAAACCTTGGCCAGGAATATCAGCTTCTTCCAATAAAATGAATGGACTAAGCAGCTGGCTTGCAATTGCATTCTGGAGTAGTCCAATTGGAACGTCAGTTATAACAATGCGAACAAACCGTGAAAGAGAAAGGTGCTCGGCACCATAAGGAGTCCAAGGAATAGCCCTGAAGATGCGGCCACCAAGTTCGATGTGTCCCCTGGTAATAACACTTGATCTAAAGGTCACAAATGTAGCAAATTGCACATCTCCTCGATAGTGCACAAGGAAAGCATCAAAGCTAATTGGGTTCACATGAATGTATCTAGATGCTAGCACATGCTGGATTACTGTAGAAAAAACATCACGTGTGGTGATGGGTTCAACACCATTACCCATTTTGAGGATTATAGAGTGTAATAGTTCATGGAACCTATCGGGGTCAACTTCCGTGTTTTGAAGGAAACAATACGGCGCAGCAGCACCAATGGTGTTGTTTCGATCATCTAGTATAGGTGGTAAGAACTCAGCTACCCTCAGCTTCTTCTTGAAAGGGTTCTTAAGCACCCTAATAAGCACAGTAAACACGTCTAGATGTATTCCTCCTGTTCTATTTCCTGGCTCTCTAAACTTACGTCTAACCTTGACTTTCAATTGCAATGGCACATTTTATGGTGTGTCTGTCCAGCAAATGCATCGGAAAGCCACGAGATCTTTATAGGCCAGTGTGTCGGGGTACAGTTCAGAGATGACACAGTATGGATGCAACATAAAATCTGTTGTTTTGAATGTCCAAAGGTGCAGCGGCATGTTTCTTATCTCAACCAAGATTTCAGATCCAGCAAGGTTATCATGGGAATCATAACTGGGAGTGCCACAATATGATATTGCTTCATCTGCACATACGATGGTAAAATGTATGTCACCCAATGTAAGTGATACGGGGCACACCCGTGAGTGTCGATCTTTCACGAATTGTAGGTGGATTTGTGAATGAACACGAAGAACATGAAGAACACGAGGGGAAATCACAAGAGAAACACTCAAGAACAAGTCCAATCACACATCCACTATGCTCACATACACACAAGATCCACAAGGGTACAAGAACAACAAAGGGAAAGAGGATACATGGTAGAGTTCATCCCAAATCCCATGGGGAGATGGGGCCTTGAATCCACTAGGGATCTTCCCTCGCAAGGGGCCTTGACATCCACTAGGGGTCTTCTCTCATAGAGGCATCTACTCCATGGGAGAGGTAGTGGAAGGAGCAAAGGCTCATGTATCTATGAGCTAAATCATTGCTTACCCTAAAAAGGAGGGAGCGGAAGAGTATATATAGTCTTAGCCACGAAGGGGTAAATGAGAGAGAGAGAGATACAAGGCGAAAGGCCCACGGCTGCGCACAGGCGGTGCCGGACGTCCGGAGGTTGTCAGACGTCTGATGGCTCCCGAAGGACCGGACGTCCGGAGGGCGTCGGTCGTCCGAGGCTCGGTCGTCCGGAGGCTACGGAAATCTGAGATTTTGGTGCAGGTAGCTTGGCTCCGGATTTCCGGAGGGGCTCGGATGTCCAGAGGCTGGGATGTGTCGAACGCCCGGGCGGCATCGGTCGTCCGGCCGCTGTAGAGTTCTGGTCGTCCTCTGGCTGGGCTGGACTCCAGGCATCGTTCGTCTGGAGGACGTCGGACGTCCGGAAGCTGTCGGACGTCCGGAAGCTGTCGGACGTCCGGCCGTTGTAGACTCCGCAGCTCTGTCTTCTTCTGTCTCCACTTCCAAGCTTCCCTCGCGGATGGTGTAGGTGTACACTTGCGCTCGCACTCCTCCTCGTCCTCCATGAAGCTTCGACAATACCTATGCATGCACATGAGAGGAGTGTCAAGTAGTATACCATCCTCGAAGGGGTCAAGTAAACACGTGTAAAGGAGATGATTCACCTTTGTATATGTGGAATTGACGTGGCACGTGTCACTTGCCAAACGGACTCTTGTCATGGTGATGTCCGTAGGATGCTCCGCATCATCCCCTCCCCCTTGGGAAAGATCCGTCCTCGGATCAAAATCCAAATCACCATGGGAAAGAGAGGCGTCGCCGTGTAGAAGTGGACGGTCACCAAACGCTCATCATTATCAAACTCGAAATGGGCACTCTCCAATGTCGCACCATCTAGTAATTCCTTCAAAAGGAGCAAACACGATAGACACTTGGAAAAACAAATGTGGTTAGCGTTAGTGCAAAACCATGCATTCAAGTGGTGAATCACCGCACAAGTGTTGTCATCATGAATATAATAAGGTGTGACAAAGGATTGTGGCATGGCATGTAAGCATATAAATTGAGCACAAGCAATGCAATCATGGAAACAAGTACACAAAGGTGAGGTAGGGATGCAAATATGTGTGACAATATAACAAGCATCTACCTCATGGTCATAGCAATCATGCACAAAGCAATCAACGAAAGGTCTATGGTAGGCATATGAATCATTCACAACACCAAGTAATATGAAGTGTCTAAATACATGGGGCAAGCCAGAGTGCAAGGCAATCCAAGCATAATGTGCATATGGTGTAGTGAAGATAGCGTGGTACTCAACACAATATAAAGAGCAATTGGTCATCATGTGTGAGGCAATCAAGTCAAGCATGTAGCAAGCAATCGGGCATGGCAAATATGAAGGATGGACATTGTTGCAACCAAGCATATGATAAAAGCAAACAATCCACAAGTTGGGTGCAACACACAAGGTGTATATGTCATGAGGCATGGAAAGATGGCAATCAAGAATGGAAGCAATATCTCTAACATGTGTGTAGGTAAGTGGTCCAAGATGACCCATATATGTCATGGTACGAGCAACACAAGTAGGGTGAGTCATAATATCCATGCTCAAGAAGGATGTCACCTCAAAAGAGTGACCTTGTGCGTCCAATGCGCAAGTAAGTGCGATGTACGAACGTGTTGCTGTAGCATGGCTCGCTCTCAAGAGCTCGAATCGTCAACTCACGTGAAGTGGAAGTTGACATGTAGTAGAAGTATCCTACACATACACACAACAAAGGAAATAATGTATGTGCATGGTAGACAAACACATCATCAATCATGATGGTTCTCTTCTGTTGCACATAACCATTAGGATAAAAAGTGCATGAATAATATGATGCAACAATGTCTATATTCATGGCACTAGGCATATGGTGCAAAGAAGGAAGGCAAGCATGCTTCACATGAAAGATGTCAAAAGCTCCAATAATATGAGAGAATGCTATGGGGGCAATCTCATTTGCAAAATGAATAACATTGTTGCACTCAATACATGGCAAATCATCTAGCATGAGAAAGGCAACACATGGAGACATATGACAAGAAGCGATAGCAATCAAGTGCATAGCATGGCAATGGTTGTCATCAACCGCATGAAAGAAGCAAGTATTAATCATCGGTGATGCAACATTAGCAAGCATAGTGAGCATGTCGTGCAAGCTAGTAGTGCAAAGATGTAACATACTAGAAGAAATCGTGGCAATCATGTCATGCGAGGAAATAATAGGCATACGCAATGCGCATGATATATTCCAGGCAAGACAAGTAATGGGGTAATCCTCAATACCATCATAGGCATGGGTCACAAAGCAATCATGGCAATAGGAAATAATATCTCCACTAAGCTTGCAAATACACATACAAGTCATATAATAAAGTGTCATGTGAGATGCAAAGCATGGGTCACAAATACATGGCAAGGGCATTGAAATGAGCATATCATGCAAAGTGAACATGGCAATATGGGCATAATACGTGTAATGAGCAAGAAGCCATAGCCATGTCAGAGCCATGTAGAAGAAATGCGCGAAGTATTTGCGCAAAGAGGGTGGGTGGAGGGTAAGCACTCCATGGTGGCGCACGTCTTCATTGCTCTCTAGAGCTCGTTTCGTCAACTCGTGCGCTTGCGAGGTTGACGAAGAATCATGTGTACCTACACAAGAAGGAGACACACGAAACAAAGTGTGTGCATGGTAAATGTACACATCATCTGTATGTGCACGTGATAGTTAGCACAAGGTAAGCAATGCTCAAAGAAATTTGATGCATGGTATAGGAACATGTCATCCATCGTGAAAGAATAATTATTGTGTATAACATGGTGGGCATACAAATTGAGCGTACAACTATATGGCACATCAATTGCATTTTTATTCATGGGAAGCATATTGTGCACACATTTATGGGGATCATGCAAAGTGTAGGATGGATCAAAATCTCCTAATAGATTTGAGGAAACTATGGGGGTCTCCTCATGTGCAATAGCGGAAGCATAATATGGAGAGTATAGACAACATCCAAAACAATGCATATCCAAAGTATGGTGGTCATGGCATGGCAATAGTGAACAATTGCGCAAATAATGCAAAGGAAGCATGGCAATATCATCACAAGAATAGCAAATGTCAATAACCATGGACTTGTCGTCTATGCCATATGAGCAAATGGGATTAATTTTTATGGTATATGCATAGTCGCTACGGTGAGATTGCAAAGATGCAATATGGGAAATTTCACGCATAGCATATGACAAGTTGAGCGAGTTGTCAAACATGATGTGACCTATAGAGTTCTATCATATGCAACATAGCATCATAACTAATAGACTCCACATGAGAATCGTCAAACTCATCATAAATGGGTAATTCATCACATGGGGAAGTCACACAATCATGAAGCATGGCAATAGGGTGATCATCATTATGCAAGCAATCAATGGCACGATAGTCCACTAGTGGGACAAGCAAAGAACCTTCACCTATGTTACCTTTAGAGCTCCGCTCATGTGATGTAGGTGAGGCGGGAAGTACCAACTTGTGGTCAACATCATGATGGAACCATGTGGGGGTGCATCATATACCACCATGGCCATTGTCTTGTCCAAGGTGAGGACGAAGTCGTCAAGGATAGGCGCGTCATCGAATATGGGACCTAGCACGAAAGGAGAAGACACAATAGAGGAAGAGGTTAAGTTGTTAGAAATCGAAATGGCCTCACATGCCTCATCAACTACCTCACTCTCTCTATGTGGTGGATCACACACTCCCTCAAGGTAGGTGCACTCAAAGTCACATATGCTGGAGTCACTCATCTCACTCAAGTGGTGGGGTTTGTGGCTCTCCTCACATGGGAATTGAGGCAACTCATCATATATAGAGCTAGTGGTGAAGTCACTCTCACTCTCAATATGGTGGCATAAGTCTCTTAACTCATCACCAAACCCCGCCGTGGTCGAAGGGAAAATCACATGCTCAACCAACTCATCACCGTCGCCGTGGATGAAGGCCGAAGATGGCACATCATCACTCTCGCCTCCAAAGATGGAAGCGGCATCATTGCTCGCCTCCAAAGCATGTTCCTTGAGTGGCTCCGTAGTCGTGGTCGTCGCCGCACCGTCTTCAAAAAGAGTCGTGGTAGACTCGGCATCGTCAATGCCACAAAGAGGGATGGCGGTGAAGTCGAACTTGGGAGCGTCGTCTTGGAGTTCATCGGCCTTGGACGTCTTGGTGGTACCATCCTCATGCTCGTAGTCGTGGAGCTTGGTCGTCACGAAGTGTGCTTGGGGTGGAGAAGCCTTGGCCTTCTTAAGTTCTTGAAACGCCTTGAGAGCATCAATCTAGAGGTCATCGAGAGACTTGTAGGTGTTGTTGAAGATAGTCTTGGCGATGTCGTTGTTCAATCCCATCGTGAAGTGGAACTTCGTCCAAATGGGGTCGTCCACTCCGGCTCATCTCAAGGCTTTCGTCAACTCCATGAAGTACTCGTCGAGGGATTTGGATCCTTGTATGGTGTTGTCCAATTAGCGTTGAAGATGTTTCGTGTACTTGGAAGGCACAAATTCTCGCCGCATCGCTTTCTTCGTCTTGGACCAACTCAGGTCTAAGATCTTCGAAGGTGTGTGAAGCCACCATGTTGACGCGTAGTCGTGGAAGTTTCTTGTGGCGCACTTCACTTGATCTTTGGAAGGGACTTGAAGTAGCTTGAGGTAGGTGTCCATCTTGTGCTCCCACTCGAGGTACTCTTCGGGGTCATGAGTCCCATAGAATGGAATGTCAAAGTCGTAGTAGCTCGTGGAAGTCGAGGTCTTGAGCTCGAGGAGCTTCTCTTGAGGTGCGTGTCGGCGAAGATGCCACATATGCAAAGGCAAAGATGGCTTGAAGTCGCTTGGCGAAGATGCCAAGGTAGGTGGTGAAGTCATGGAGCGGTGGTTGGTGTCGAGCTCTTGCCCTTCACACTTGTTCTTTGTTGGACGCCTTGATGTTTGAGTCATTATTTCTTCATGTCGTTGATGTTGCTGATGCCGAGGTGATCTTGCCGGAGATGGTAGCTCGGAAGCATGTGCACTTGAGTGTCTTCTCGAAAATGAGGAAGACCTCTTACCGATGTTGATGAGGACCTTGATCTCCTCCATTTGAGCATCCAACTTGGCGTCGATGGTTTTCTTTATGGCATCGAACTCGTCGTTGTTGTTGTAGACCCAAGGAGATCATGTGCTTTGCCTATCCATCACAAGACTCGAGCAAAGGTGATTAGGAAATGAGATAAACAATACCAATATACCGTTCCCAAAGTTGAGGATGTATCCCGTTTCACTCAATGTGGAATGAAAGAATAGGGGAATTGCTACCAGACTTGTTCACTCACACCTACAACATAAAGCTTATCGAGTGGCTTGGTTAGGACAAGTGGCACAAAATTCAAGCAAATGTTAGTCAAGATATCAAAAATGTTGAGAAAGATTCACAAAATTGCAATGCAAAGCAAATAGATCAATAGCTATGGTGGCACTAGGAACACACACACGGATAGATAAATGAGATCCGCACAACCAAGGAATGAGCACAAAATGTGAGAGACCCGGAAAAAGCTCGTGTTGCATGGATACTAGAAGAGACAATAGCTCGATTGCTCCAATGCGCTAGATACGAGCTTGTGCACCAACCTAAAAGAGTAAACGTGCCGTTTTCAATCCCAAGTATACTATGTATGTATGATCCAAGTGTATGTACTATGCAAAATGGCTCAATGCTATTGCAATCGCTTATAAGCTCTTTGTATCTCCTCTTTTGCTTCAATGCATTTTCTTCTTTTGTTCTTTTTTTTCTATGCTTGATGATCGAACCAAGATATGAGACAAGTATGATGGATATGCACGGGAGAGACTTATGGCACAATGTAGATAGAAAGATGTTTGCACGTTAAAACTAGCTATGCGGCATAAGAGTATCACTACGGTGCACAAGTAACGTGGTCCGGCAATTCTCAACTCGCTAGTCCCAATGGGTAAGGTACGCAATAGGCTTGAAGCAATCAATGCAATGGCAAGGAAATGGACAATGATGTCGTCGATATTACTGTCCTTGCTTACGGTTGGGGTGCCAAAAGGCAAAGTGGCCGATGTTGATGTCGAGGCCGAGGCGATGATGAGAGGCGGCGTTTTTGATGTAGAACCGTCTCTAATTAGCCGAAACACCTTAGGAAACGAAACCGCAACTCAAAATGTCAAACAAAATTGGGTTAGGGTGACAGAAGTTTATGGTGGGATGCTTATGCGGTAGTTATGGTGGAGGCCTAGGTAAACTTCCGAAACTTTCAAAAATATGATGGAGTTAAATGGTTATGAATCTAATTTTGTGGGATGGAGGGTGTCAATAGCTACAAAACGAGCTAAAGAATGTCGAAATCGGAGTTCGGATGTATTAGTTATGGCTGAAACAAGAATCGGCAAAAGTCAGTTTCTACACGTGTCGGACGTCCGAGAGATGTCGGACATCCGAGGGTCGGACGTCCGGACGGTCCGGAAATCTGAGAAATCGGCTCTGTTTTGGTGTTCCGGACGTCTGGAAAGTGTCGGACGTCCGAGGCTTCGGGAGGGTCCGGACGTCCAGAAAGTGTCAGACGTCCGATGGGTCTGGGTCAGCTTGGGATTTCAGATCCGGGACGCGATTTTGGGTGGAAATATCCATTTTTAGGGTCAAAATTGACGGGGAAAAGGAAAATTAGGTGGATATCACGATGGGAATGCTAGATCTAGTTGCCAAACACGAATTCCATGGATCAAGATCAACAAAATCTCACAAGAACCAACAAATCACAAATTTTTTGGCGAGGCTATTTTTGGTGGGGATTTTCGAATTGGGACAAAAACACACAAAATTAGGCTAGAAAACGAAGGGGACGACTCCAAATTCGTGAGAAACGTGGCTCTTGATACCAATATGATACGGGGCACACCCGTGTGTGTCGATCTTTCACGAATTGGAGGTGGATTTGTGAATGAACACGAGGAACACGAGGGGGAAATCACAAGAGAAACACTCAAGAATAATTCCAATCACACATCCACTATACTCACATACACACAAGATCCACTAGGGTACAAGAACAACAAAGGGAAAGAGGATACATGGTAGAGTTCATCCCAAATCCCATCGGGAGATGGGGCCTTGAATCCACTAGGGATCTTCCCTTGCAAGGGGCCTTGACATCCACTAGGGGTCTTCTCTCATTGTCGGTGCACTAGTACAGGGTACCCAGTGCTCCTGACTTATGCACAGGCGGTAGAAGCAAAGAACCTGGCCAACAATCGAGACAAGACTCCAGCAAGCTCAGCGCGGCAGCCCAAGCCTAGACTGCGATGCGCCAAGCACGTCCTCGATGCTTGCCGGGGATCAAGATGTGCACACCCCCCTGAAGACCCGGCAAGCCACTCCCCGGCAGGCGTGAGCCATCCAACCACCGCTCCACCGCATCGCTACGCCTGTCACTTATCGATGTGGTGTCGAGCCCTCAGGCGGCTAATCAGCTCTCGCTAAGCATGTGGCGACACATTGGAAGGCAAGTTACGCTCGGTTGACACCCGCCCTGTAGCGTGTCAAGATCTTAAGCAACGACCAGCCAAGCGGTGGCAAGAGCTTGCCGGGGATGCACCCCCAAGCACCACCTAGGCAGGTAATCATGGCATTTTGTCCTAAATGCCAGAGTTAGGTATGATAGCTCTGCTTAGCAATCTAATTGATAGATAATGTCTGTTTTGCCATTGTGGTAACCCCTTGCACTATAAAAGGAGGCCCAAGGCAACCTAGCTCAAGGTTGGCAATTCAAACCCCCGGACACTTGTACTCGCATTGCCGCTCTTTCCCCGACAAAAGTCCTTGCCGGGGTTAGGTGCTCTGCGTTCTTCGTGTTCCTCCAATCAATTGATACGTCTCCATCGTATCTATAATTTTTGATTGTTTCATGCCAATATTCTACAACTTTCATATACTTTTGGCAACTTTTTATACTATTTTTGGGACTAACATATTGATCCAGTGCCCAGTGCCAGTTCCTGTTTGTTGCATGTTTTTTGTTTCGCAGAAAATCCATATCAAACGAAGTCCAAACCGGATAAAAACTTACGGAGATTTTTTTTGGAATATATGTGAATTTTGGGAAGTGGAATCAACAGAAGGCGGTGCCCGAGGGGCCCACAAGCCAGTAGGGCGCGCCCTGGGGGGTAGGGCGCGCCCTGAGGGCTTGTGGCCACCCCGTAAGGCGGTTGGTGCCCTTCTTTCACCGCAAGAAAGCTAATATCGGGATAAAAATCGTGTTAAAATTTCAGCCCAATCGGAGTTAAATATCTCCGGGAATTTAAGAAACGGTGAAAGGCCAGAATCTAGGAACGCAGAAACAGATGGAAACAGAGAGAGAGAGATCCAATCTCGGAGGGGCTCTCGCCCCTCCGCCGCCATGGAGGCCAAGGGTCAAGGAAGAAGAAGAAGGAGGGGGGCTCTCTCCCCCTCTCTCTCGGTGGCACCGGAACGCCGCCGGGGCCATCATCGTGACGGCGATCTACTCCAACAACTCCGTCATCTTCACCAACACCTCCATAACCTTCCCCCATCTATCTACAGCGGTCCACTCTTCCGCAACCCGCTGTACCCTCTACTTGAACATGGTGCTTTATGCTTCATATTATTATCCAATGATGTGTTGCCATCCTATGATGTCTGAGTAGATTTTTGTTGTCCTATGGGTTGATTGATGATCATGATTGGTTTGAGTTGCATGTTTTATTATTGGTGCTGTCCTATGGTGCTCTCCGTGTCGCGCAAGCGTGAGGGATCCTCGCTGTAGGGTGTTGCAATGTGTTCATGATTTGCCTATGGTGGGTTGCTTGAGTGACAGAAGCATAAACCCGAGTAGGTGGGTTGTTGCATATGGGAGTAAAGAGGACTTGATACCTTATAATGCTATAGTTGGGTTTTACCTTAATGATCTTTAGTAGTTGCGGATGCTTGCTAGAGTTCCAATCATAAGTGCATATGATCCAAGTAGAGAAAGTATGTTAGCTTATGCCTCTCCCGCATATAAAATTGCAATAATAATTACCGGTCTAGTTATCGATTGCCTAGGGACAATTCCGCAACTCCTACCACCACTTTTAATAGAGCCAACGGTGTCCCGTCTTTCGGTGAGATGATAACTATCGATTTGGTGGAGACGACTTTGACAATCCGACTTCGAACGTGCACGACGTTGCGCCTTAGCAATCGCTAAACCAATCTCCAAGAGGTTATTGACCACGCCGGAGCACGATCAACCTGACCACGAAGGTCTATTCCTGCAAGCAATCGAAGAACAAGCAAGAATATGATAATGCAATCTGAATATTGCGAATATAGATGAAGTATTGATAATGGTGGGGTTCCGAAAGCGGTCTTGGTCTGGTCGTTGGACACAAACGAAGTACACGAAGTTGCAATGGCTAACTTTTAACTAAACAAAACCTAAAGGAAAAGCTACTAGATTGATCTACTTATATAGGAGCAAGGGGTGGCGGCCAAGGAGGTGGGAGGACGTCCCAAGGCAGCCTAAAACTAACCCTAGGTCGTACAAGGCCTATGGGCCCAAGTGGAGGTGATGCAACACCTTTGGACTTGTAGTTTGATTCGGATTCTGGTGCAACGTCATATTGTTTCGTCAATATCTCCACGCTACGGACGAATTTGAAGGTGATTCCAATTGGTACGGAAATCAGATAAAATCTACTTTTCAGCAAAAAAAGAATCACCCAATTCGGAGTCCGGATGAAAAAGTTATTACTATTTTGGTACAGGTATGTCTGTGCAGTCCGAATCTGAGTCCAGAACGTGAGAGACTTGGACTCTATCTTCTCTTGGCCAAAAAGTGACGTGAGATAACTTGTTAAATAGCACCTAATTGTTTCCTCTGACATGAGAGGACCTCTTGAATAGCACCCAACCATTTCCTCTTCTTTTGTCATCACACGTGGTTCATACAAGTGTTCGTCCATCCTGCATTTAGGCATAAAATAAAAATAGGTGAAGTATTTTTGTTCCGGATAACATAAATAAATTATTGCATAACTCTTATAAGAAATCACCTCACAAATATGCATGTATGCAATATTTTTGGTCGTATCCAAGGTAGTCATGTCCTCATCATCCTCCCTTTCTTGAAAACAAAGCCGTCCTCGGCGTTGCTTAGTCTGAAATATGGCTAACAAAAGAGACAAGGTGTACATGTTGTATATGTATATGTCATCTATTTTTCTGGATCTCAGTTGTGGCACATGTGACACATTTATACAAGAGCACACTTCAAATGTCATGAAATATAAAGCCAAAATATTATCACAAGAAGTAGAAGGCATTAAAATATTGCAACTCGGTTTGCATATATAAGTGAAGTCCTTATTCATATCAAAAGATTGACAATGTTCATCATTAAACCATCCCAACATTGGTAAATAAACTTGAATTATTCCAAATTTTGATGCTACAACATGCTTAAATAAGCAAATATGCAACATGTCATTTGGCACAGAATCATCACCAAAATTGGAGGTCATATCAAAATGATTAAACAATGGCAAAATTATTTTCAAACATATTTGGTCCAAATTTGATTTATTTCCTGATTCACATGGTTCTTTCTCATTAACAGTTAATTCAATAGGTGCACTCAAAATTGTTGATATTTGATCACATGGCAAAGTCAAATCATGAACATATTCCTCTAAAATAGGTGGTGTGATCAAAGTAATGGGTAGCTCATCACATGGTACATTGGAATTGACAAGGCATTCATCATACTCATGTGGAGGTGGAAGATCAGTACCTTTGTCATTACCTCTTATGATCAACTCACATGATGTAGGCACTCTCGGTGGTGACGTGTCACATGGTGAAGGTGATGTAGCCCTCACAACAATTGATGTGGTTGTCATACTATGCCTAGTAGTTGAAGCAACAACCGTATCAACTCTTGAAATGTGCACCTTGCGCTCGTTCTCCTTGTGGGCAACACGTTGTTTTATTACCTGTTCAGCTTTGCAAGCAAGACAAAACAAACGATGCATAGAATAACACTTTTCATGAATTAGTATCTCCTGAATATCACGGTTTAATCCTCCCCAAAATCTATCCATAAAATCTTCTTCACTTTCTTCTAATGAGGAATGCAACAAGGTCGTTTGTAAATCGTCATAATATTTCGTTACGGTGTCACTACCTTGTTTTAAATTTTTGAACTTTTTAATCATGTCACGAGTGTAATAAGTAGGAACGAATGTGTGTCTCATGGCAAGTTTTAAATCATCCCAAGTAATATGTATATAATCAGGGTGTAAACGACAATATTCACTCCACCAAACTGAAGCATAACCAGTGAATGAATCAATCGCGACCTTAACTTTTTTATGTTCAGCAAAATTATGAGAAGCAAATATATCATTTATTTCGAACTCCCATTCAATATATAAAGCAGGTCTAAAACGGCCATTAAATGGTGGTATAGAAACATTAACCTGATTATGTGTATTGGAATGTCTTTGCACTTCTCGTGACGGTTGTGGTATTTTCTTAGGTGGTGGCACGTCTCCCACGATTGACGAAGCCCACAAACTGATAACTCTGGATCCTGTCATGATTAGTAGAAACAAGAAATAAAATCCAAGAATATTGTTCCTATGAACTACTGGGATGTGGTGGTAAGACGCTCACAGTAAAGCAAATATCAATGTCTTACAAATTCTTACCATGCAGCAGGTGGTGACCGGCAACCGATGGTGTCAATATCTCCGAAGATTGAGTAAAGCGATTACCAGGTGAACGTATGCATACACGGTGTAGAAATATATGGAGCTTGGAAGGCTTAATATATGGTAGCAAAAGATTAGCAATAATCAATTCAGAGATGCAATGTTGAATAAACGCTCAACGACGGTACTGTGCTGGTCCTAGGCTAGACCGTACTAGAGACGCGAGCCTAGAACACTAATGAAGTCACGGCGTAGGACAAATAGCAGCAACGGATGATGAGAATTAGCTCTGGACAGTAAGATATAAGTGAAGATCACAATGGCAGTAAAGACAATGATGATAAATGACCGCCAAGCAGGATATACTGAAACTCTCTCTACAATTTTCCTATGAAAGATAATATGTCAAATTTCTGATATTTGTTCTCAAGAATGCTACTGACTCAAGCTTTCGTATGCAAAAAGAATCACTCAATTCCGAGTTCGTATGAGGAGTCAAATAATTCAGAAACGAACCTGAAAAATAATGACAAACTGTGTTCACGACATTCGGAGGGCAAAAAGTCCTATTTAGAAGCCGATTTGGAGGTGACAATAATGAACAAGCTTGATGAACTATTCAGATGCGGCTCGTCGATAGCTCGAATTTGAATACTCGTGGAGCCAAAACGGAGTTCGTATGAGGAAGATACGCCTGTTTTACTGAACACTGCGCAAAACAGATTTCAATCCGAATTCAGATACGAGATTGAGTCTAGATAGATCCGAAATTTGTGTTTTTTTTCTCTTCTCTCTTTTTTTTTCACTGACTTTTTTTTTGTCTTCTTTTTTTTTCTCTCTCTCTCACTTTTTTTTTCTTTTTTTTTTCTCTCTCACTTTTTTTTTCAACAAAATCAGATAAGATGCAGATTGGATCAAGCGTAGATGTGAACGACCTCAAGTATGATAATGACAATGACCGAAACAGGCGGTGGAAATTGATGTGGGCAACAACGGAAGGGATGACGGCTGTGTGCTGGTGGTATATGGCAGCAGCGATGAAGATGGTGCGGCGACGGCGTGACAATCTGTGGACAGAACTCGAAACTCTAAGGCACTAGATGCTAAGACCAGCAACTCGACACGACGATGCAACCGATAATTCAACTATGCAAGCACTGAAAAGAAAATTGCAAAGGCTCAGACTGGCTTGGACAAAGGATGAATAGATCTAAATTTTTTTGTATGGCTTTTTCTTGGGAAATAGGTAAGAAAAATAAATCTAATCTAGGGATAACGGGAAATTCTCACCGAGCAACCTGAAAACTGATACCACTTAATAGAGCCAACGGTGTCCCGTCTTTCGGTGAGATGATAACTATCGATTTGGTGGAGACGACTTTGACGATCCGACTTCGAACGTGCACGACGTTGCGCCTTAGCAATCGCTAAACCAATCTCCAAGAGGTTATTGACCACGCCGGAGCACGATCAACCTGACCACGAAGGTCTATTCCTGCAAGCAATCGAAGAACAAGCAAGAATATGATAATGCAATCTGAATATTGCGAATATAGATGAAGTATTGATAATGGTGGGGTTCCGAAAGCGGTCTTGGTCTGGTCGTTGGACACAAACGAAGTACACGAAGTTGCAATGGCTAACTTTTAACTAAACAAAACCCAAAGGAAAAGCTACTAGATTGATCTACTTATATAGGAGCAAGGGGTGGCGGCCAAGGAGGTGGGAGGACGTCCCAAGGCAGCCTAAAACTAACCCTAGGTCGTACAAGGCCTATGGGCCCAAGTGGAGGTGATGCAACACCTTTGGACTTGTAGTTTGATTCGGATTCTGGTGCAACGTCATATTGTTTCGTCAATATCTCCACGCTACGGACGAATTTGAAGGTGATTCCAATTGGTACGGAAATCAGATAAAATCTACTTTTCAGCAAAAAAAGAATCACCCAATTCGGAGTCCGGATGAAAAAGTTATTGCCGTTTTGGTACAGGTATGTCTGTGCAGTCCGAATCTGAGTCCAGAACGTGAGAGACTTGGACTCTATCTTCTCTTGGCCAAAAAGTGACGTGAGAGAACTTGTTGAATAGCACCTAATTGTTTCCTCTGACATGAGAGGACCTCTTGAATAGCACCCAACCATTTCCTCTTCTTTTGTCATCACACGTGGTTCATACAAGTGTTCGTCCATCCTGCATTTAGGCATAAAATAAAAATAGGTGAAGTATTTTTGTTCCGGATAACATAAATAAATTATTGCATAACTCTTATAAGAAATCACCTCACAAATATGCATGTATGCAATATTTTTGGTCGTATCCAAGGTAGTCATGTCCTCATCATCCTCCCTTTCTTGAAAACAAAGCCGTCCTCGGCGTTGCTTAGTCTGAAATATGGCTAACAAAAGAGACAAGGTGTACATGTTGTATATGTATATGTCATCTATTTTTCTGGATCTCAGTTGTGGCACATGTGACACATTTATACAAGAGCACACTTCAAATGTCATGAAATATAAAGCCAAAATATTATCACAAGAAGTAGAAGGCATTAAAATATTGCAACTCGGTTTGCATATATAAGTGAAGTCCTTATTCATATCAAAAGATTGACAATGTTCATCATTAAACCATCCCAACATTGGTAAATAAACTTGAATTATTCCAAATTTTGATGCTACAACATGCTTAAATAAGCAAATATGCAACATGTCATTTGGCACAGAATCATCACCAAAATTGGAGGTCATATCAAAATGATTAAACAATGGCAAAATTATTTTCAAACATATTTGGTCCAAATTTGATTTATTTCCTGATTCACATGGTTCTTTCTCATTAACAGTTAATTCAATAGGTGCACTCAAAATTGTTGATATTTGATCACATGGCAAAGTCAAATCATGAACATATTCCTCTAAAATAGGTGGTGTGATCAAAGTAATGGGTAGCTCATCACATGGTACATTGGAATTGACAAGGCATTCATCATACTCATGTGGAGGTGGAAGATCAGTACCTTTGTCATTACCTCTTATGATCAACTCACATGATGTAGGCACTCTCGGTGGTGACGTGTCACATGGTGAAGGTGATGTAGCCCTCACAACAATTGATGTGGTTGTCATACTATGCCTAGTAGTTGAAGCAACAACCGTATCAACTCTTGAAATGTGCACCTTGCGCTCGTTCTCCTTGTGGGCAACACGTTGTTTTATTACCTGTTCAGCTTTGCAAGCAAGACAAAACAAACGATGCATAGAATAACACTTTTCATGAATTAGTATCTCCTGAATATCACGGTTTAATCCTCCCCAAAATCTATCCATAAAATCTTCTTCACTTTCTTCTAATGAGGAATGCAACAAGGTCGTTTGTAAATCGTCATAATATTTCGTTACGGTGTCACTACCTTGTTTTAAATTTTTGAACTTTTTAATCATGTCACGAGTGTAATAAGTAGGAACGAATGTGTGTCTCATGGCAAGTTTTAAATCATCCCAAGTAATATGTATATAATCAGGGTGTAAACGACAATATTCACTCCACCAAACTGAAGCATAACCAGTGAATGAATCAATCGCGACCTTAACTTTTTTATGTTCAGCAAAATTATGAGAAGCAAATATATCATTTATTTCGAACTCCCATTCAATATATAAAGCAGGTCTAAAATGGCCATTAAATGGTGGTATAGAAACATTAACCTGATTATGTGTATTGGAATGTCTTTGCACTTCTCGTGACGGTTGTGGTATTTTCTTAGGTGGTGGCACGTCTCCCACGATTGACGAAGCCCACAAACTGACAACTCTGGATCCTGTCATGATTAGTAGAAACAAGAAATAAAATCCAAGAATATTGTTCCTATGAACTACTGGGATGTGGTGGTAAGACGCTCACAGTAAAGCAAATATCAATGTCTTACAAATTCTTACCATGCAACAGGTGGTGACCGGCAACCGATGGTGTCAATATCTCCGAAGATTGAGTAAAGCGATTACCAGGTGAACGTATGCATACACGGTGTAGAAATATATGGAGCTTGGAAGGCTTAATATATGGTAGCAAAAGATTAGCAATAATCAATTCAGAGATGCAATGTTGAATAAACGCTCAACGACGGTACTGTGCTGGTCCTAGGCTAGACCGTACTAGAGACGCGAGCCTAGAACACTAATGAAGTCACGGCGTAGGACAAATAGCAGCAACGGATGATGAGAATTAGCTCTGGACAGTAAGATATAAGTGAAGATCACAATGGCAGTAAAGACAATGATGATAAATGACCGCCAAGCAGGATATACCGAAACTCTCTCTACAATTTTCCTATGAAAGATAATATGTCAAATTTCTGATATTTGTTCTCAAGAATGCTACTGACTCAAGCTTTCGTATGCAAAAAGAATCACTCAATTCCGAGTTCGTATGAGGAGTCAAATAATTCAGAAACGAACCTGAAAAATAATGACAAACTGTGTTCACGACATTCGGAGGGCAAAAAGTCCTATTTAGAAGCCGATTTGGAGGTGACAATAATGAACAAGCTTGATGAACTATTCAGATGCGGCTCGTCGATAGCTCGAATTTGAATACTCGTGGAGCCAAAACGGAGTTCGTATGACGAAGATACGCCTGTTTTACTGAACACTGCGCAAAACAGATTTCAATCCGAATTCAGATACGAGATTGAGTCTAGATAGATCCGAAATTTGTGTTTTTTTTCTCTTCTCTCTTTTTTTTTCACTGACTTTTTTTTTGTCTTCTTTTTTTTCTCTCTCTCTCACTTTTTTTTTCTTTTTTTTTTCTCTCTCACTTTTTTTTTCAACAAAATCAGATAAGATGCAGATTGGATCAAGCGTAGATGTGAACGACCTCAAGTATGATAATGACAATGACCGAAACAGGCGGTGGAAATTGATGTGGGCAACAACGGAAGGGATGACGGCTGTGTGCTGGTGGTATATGGCAGCAGCGATGAAGATGGTGCGGCGGCGGCGTGACAATCTGTGGACAGAACTCGAAACTCTAAGGCACTAGATGCTAAGACCAGCAACTCGACACGACGATGCAACCGATAATTCAACTATGCAAGCACTGAAAAGAAAATTGCAAAGGCTCAGACTGGCTTGGACAAAGGATGAATAGATCTAAATTTTTTTGTATGGCTTTTTCTTGGGAAATAGGTAAGAAAAATAAATCTAATCTAGGGATAACGGGAAATTCTCACCGAGCAACCTGAAAACTGATACCACTTAATAGAGCCAACGGTGTCCCGTCTTTCGGTGAGATGATAACTATCGATTTGGTGGAGACGACTTTGACGATCCGACTTCGAACGTGCACGACGTTGCGCCTTAGCAATCGCTAAACCAATCTCCAAGAGGTTATTGACCACGCCGGAGCACGATCAACCTGACCACGAAGGTCTATTCCTGCAAGCAATCGAAGAACAAGCAAGAATATGATAATGCAATCTGAATATTGCGAATATAGATGAAGTATTGATAATGGTGGGGTTCCGAAAGCGGTCTTGGTCTGGTCGTTGGACACAAACGAAGTACACGAAGTTGCAATGGCTAACTTTTAACTAAACAAAACCCAAAGGAAAAGCTACTAGATTGATCTACTTATATAGGAGCAAGGGGTGGCGGCCAAGGAGGTGGGAGGACGTCCCAAGGCAGCCTAAAACTAACCCTAGGTCGTACAAGGCCTATGGGCCCAAGTGGAGGTGATGCAACACCTTTGGACTTGTAGTTTGATTCGGATTCTGGTGCAACGTCATATTGTTTCGTCAATATCTCCACGCTACGGACGAATTTGAAGGTGATTCCAATTGGTACGGAAATCAGATAAAATCTACTTTTCAGCAAAAAAAGAATCACCCAATTCGGAGTCCGGATGAAAAAGTTATTGCCGTTTTGGTACAGGTATGTCTGTGCAGTCCGAATCTGAGTCCAGAACGTGAGAGACTTGGACTCTATCTTCTCTTGGCCAAAAAGTGACGTGAGAGAACTTGTTGAATAGCACCTAATTGTTTCCTCTGACATGAGAGGACCTCTTGAATAGCACCCAACCATTTCCTCTTCTTTTGTCATCACACGTGGTTCATACAAGTGTTCGTCCATCCTGCATTTAGGCATAAAATAAAAATAGGTGAAGTATTTTTGTTCCGGATAACATAAATAAATTATTGCATAACTCTTATAAGAAATCACCTCACAAATATGCATGTATGCAATATTTTTGGTCGTATCCAAGGTAGTCATGTCCTCATCATCCTCCCTTTCTTGAAAACAAAGCCGTCCTCGGCGTTGCTTAGTCTGAAATATGGCTAACAAAAGAGACAAGGTGTACATGTTGTATATGTATATGTCATCTATTTTTCTGGATCTCAGTTGTGGCACATGTGACACATTTATACAAGAGCACACTTCAAATGTCATGAAATATAAAGCCAAAATATTATCACAAGAAGTAGAAGGCATTAAAATATTGCAACTCGGTTTGCATATATAAGTGAAGTCCTTATTCATATCAAAAGATTGACAATGTTCATCATTAAACCATCCCAACATTGGTAAATAAACTTGAATTATTCCAAATTTTGATGCTACAACATGCTTAAATAAGCAAATATGCAACATGTCATTTGGCACAGAATCATCACCAAAATTGGAGGTCATATCAAAATGATTAAACAATGGCAAAATTATTTTCAAACATATTTGGTCCAAATTTGATTTATTTCCTGATTCACATGGTTCTTTCTCATTAACAGTTAATTCAATAGGTGCACTCAAAATTGTTGATATTTGATCACATGGCAAAGTCAAATCATGAACATATTCCTCTAAAATAGGTGGTGTGATCAAAGTAATGGGTAGCTCATCACATGGTACATTGGAATTGACAAGGCATTCATCATACTCATGTGGAGGTGGAAGATCAGTACCTTTGTCATTACCTCTTATGATCAACTCACATGATGTAGGCACTCTCGGTGGTGACGTGTCACATGGTGAAGGTGATGTAGCCCTCACAACAATTGATGTGGTTGTCATACTATGCCTAGTAGTTGAAGCAACAACCGTATCAACTCTTGAAATGTGCACCTTGCGCTCGTTCTCCTTGTGGGCAACACGTTGTTTTATTACCTGTTCAGCTTTGCAAGCAAGACAAAACAAACGATGCATAGAATAACACTTTTCATGAATTAGTATCTCCTGAATATCACGGTTTAATCCTCCCCAAAATCTATCCATAAAATCTTCTTCACTTTCTTCTAATGAGGAATGCAACAAGGTCGTTTGTAAATCGTCATAATATTTCGTTACGGTGTCACTACCTTGTTTTAAATTTTTGAACTTTTTAATCATGTCACGAGTGTAATAAGTAGGAACGAATGTGTGTCTCATGGCAAGTTTTAAATCATCCCAAGTAATATGTATATAATCAGGGTGTAAACGACAATATTCACTCCACCAAACTGAAGCATAACCAGTGAATGAATCAATCGCGACCTTAACTTTTTTATGTTCAGCAAAATTATGAGAAGCAAATATATCATTTATTTCGAACTCCCATTCAATATATAAAGCAGGTCTAAAATGGCCATTAAATGGTGGTATAGAAACATTAACCTGATTATGTGTATTGGAATGTCTTTGCACTTCTCGTGACGGTTGTGGTATTTTCTTAGGTGGTGGCACGTCTCCCACGATTGACGAAGCCCACAAACTGACAACTCTGGATCCTGTCATGATTAGTAGAAACAAGAAATAAAATCCAAGAATATTGTTCCTATGAACTACTGGGATGTGGTGGTAAGACGCTCACAGTAAAGCAAATATCAATGTCTTACAAATTCTTACCATGCAGCAGGTGGTGACCGGCAACCGATGGTGTCAATATCTCCGAAGATTGAGTAAAGCGATTACCAGGTGAACGTATGCATACACGGTGTAGAAATATATGGAGCTTGGAAGGCTTAATATATGGTAGCAAAAGATTAGCAATAATCAATTCAGAGATGCAATGTTGAATAAACGCTCAACGACGGTACTGTGCTGGTCCTAGGCTAGACCGTACTAGAGACGCGAGCCTAGAACACTAATGAAGTCACGGCGTAGGACAAATAGCAGCAACGGATGATGAGAATTAGCTCTGGACAGTAAGATATAAGTGAAGATCACAATGGCAGTAAAGACAATGATGATAAATGACCGCCAAGCAGGATATACCGAAACTCTCTCTACAATTTTCCTATGAAAGATAATATGTCAAATTTCTGATATTTGTTCTCAAGAATGCTACTGACTCAAGCTTTCGTATGCAAAAAGAATCACTCAATTCCGAGTTCGTATGAGGAGTCAAATAATTCAGAAACGAACCTGAAAAATAATGACAAACTGTGTTCACGACATTCGGAGGGCAAAAAGTCCTATTTAGAAGCCGATTTGGAGGTGACAATAATGAACAAGCTTGATGAACTATTCAGATGCGGCTCGTCGATAGCTCGAATTTGAATACTCGTGGAGCCAAAACGGAGTTCGTATGACGAAGATACGCCTGTTTTACTGAACACTGCGCAAAACAGATTTCAATCCGAATTCAGATACGAGATTGAGTCTAGATAGATCCGAAATTTGTGTTTTTTTTCTCTTCTCTCTTTTTTTTTCACTGACTTTTTTTTTGTCTTCTTTTTTTTCTCTCTCTCTCACTTTTTTTTTCTTTTTTTTTTCTCTCTCACTTTTTTTTTCAACAAAATCAGATAAGATGCAGATTGGATCAAGCGTAGATGTGAACGACCTCAAGTATGATAATGACAATGACCGAAACAGGCGGTGGAAATTGATGTGGGCAACAACGGAAGGGATGACGGCTGTGTGCTGGTGGTATATGGCAGCAGCGATGAAGATGGTGCGGCGGCGGCGTGACAATCTGTGGACAGAACTCGAAACTCTAAGGCACTAGATGCTAAGACCAGCAACTCGACACGACGATGCAACCGATAATTCAACTATGCAAGCACTGAAAAGAAAATTGCAAAGGCTCAGACTGGCTTGGACAAAGGATGAATAGATCTAAATTTTTTTGTATGGCTTTTTCTTGGGAAATAGGTAAGAAAAATAAATCTAATCTAGGGATAACGGGAAATTCTCACCGAGCAACCTGAAAACTGATACCACTTAATAGAGCCAACGGTGTCCCGTCTTTCGGTGAGATGATAACTATCGATTTGGTGGAGACGACTTTGACGATCCGACTTCGAACGTGCACGACGTTGCGCCTTAGCAATCGCTAAACCAATCTCCAAGAGGTTATTGACCACGCCGGAGCACGATCAACCTGACCACGAAGGTCTATTCCTGCAAGCAATCGAAGAACAAGCAAGAATATGATAATGCAATCTGAATATTGCGAATATAGATGAAGTATTGATAATGGTGGGGTTCCGAAAGCGGTCTTGGTCTGGTCGTTGGACACAAACGAAGTACACGAAGTTGCAATGGCTAACTTTTAACTAAACAAAACCCAAAGGAAAAGCTACTAGATTGATCTACTTATATAGGAGCAAGGGGTGGCGGCCAAGGAGGTGGGAGGACGTCCCAAGGCAGCCTAAAACTAACCCTAGGTCGTACAAGGCCTATGGGCCCAAGTGGAGGTGATGCAACACCTTTGGACTTGTAGTTTGATTCGGATTCTGGTGCAACGTCATATTGTTTCGTCAATATCTCCACGCTACGGACGAATTTGAAGGTGATTCCAATTGGTACGGAAATCAGATAAAATCTACTTTTCAGCAAAAAAAGAATCACCCAATTCGGAGTCCGGATGAAAAAGTTATTGCCGTTTTGGTACAGGTATGTCTGTGCAGTCCGAATCTGAGTCCAGAACGTGAGAGACTTGGACTCTATCTTCTCTTGGCCAAAAAGTGACGTGAGAGAACTTGTTGAATAGCACCTAATTGTTTCCTCTGACATGAGAGGACCTCTTGAATAGCACCCAACCATTTCCTCTTCTTTTGTCATCACACGTGGTTCATACAAGTGTTCGTCCATCCTGCATTTAGGCATAAAATAAAAATAGGTGAAGTATTTTTGTTCCGGATAACATAAATAAATTATTGCATAACTCTTATAAGAAATCACCTCACAAATATGCATGTATGCAATATTTTTGGTCGTATCCAAGGTAGTCATGTCCTCATCATCCTCCCTTTCTTGAAAACAAAGCCGTCCTCGGCGTTGCTTAGTCTGAAATATGGCTAACAAAAGAGACAAGGTGTACATGTTGTATATGTATATGTCATCTATTTTTCTGGATCTCAGTTGTGGCACATGTGACACATTTATACAAGAGCACACTTCAAATGTCATGAAATATAAAGCCAAAATATTATCACAAGAAGTAGAAGGCATTAAAATATTGCAACTCGGTTTGCATATATAAGTGAAGTCCTTATTCATATCAAAAGATTGACAATGTTCATCATTAAACCATCCCAACATTGGTAAATAAACTTGAATTATTCCAAATTTTGATGCTACAACATGCTTAAATAAGCAAATATGCAACATGTCATTTGGCACAGAATCATCACCAAAATTGGAGGTCATACCAAAATGATTAAACAATGGCAAAATTATTTTCAAACATATTTGGTCCAAATTTGATTTATTTCCTGATTCACATGGTTCTTTCTCATTAACAGTTAATTCAATAGGTGCACTCAAAATTGTTGATATTTGATCACATGGCAAAGTCAAATCATGAACATATTCCTCTAAAATAGGTGGTGTGATCAAAGTAATGGGTAGCTCATCACATGGTACATTGGAATTGACAAGGCATTCATCATACTCATGTGGAGGTGGAAGATCAGTACCTTTGTCATTACCTCTTATGATCAACTCACATGATGTAGGCACTCTCGGTGGTGACGTGTCACATGGTGAAGGTGATGTAGCCCTCACAACAATTGATGTGGTTGTCATACTATGCCTAGTAGTTGAAGCAACAACCGTATCAACTCTTGAAATGTGCACCTTGCGCTCGTTCTCCTTGTGGGCAACACGTTGTTTTATTACCTGTTCAGCTTTGCAAGCAAGACAAAACAAACGATGCATAGAATAACACTTTTCATGAATTAGTATCTCCTGAATATCACGGTTTAATCCTCCCCAAAATCTATCCATAAAATCTTCTTCACTTTCTTCTAATGAGGAATGCAACAAGGTCGTTTGTAAATCGTCATAATATTTCGTTACGGTGTCACTACCTTGTTTTAAATTTTTGAACTTTTTAATCATGTCACGAGTGTAATAAGTAGGAACGAATGTGTGTCTCATGGCAAGTTTTAAATCATCCCAAGTAATATGTATATAATCAGGGTGTAAACGACAATATTCACTCCACCAAACTGAAGCATAACCAGTGAATGAATCAATCGCGACCTTAACTTTTTTATGTTCAGCAAAATTATGAGAAGCAAATATATCATTTATTTCGAACTCCCATTCAATATATAAAGCAGGTCTAAAACGGCCATTAAATGGTGGTATAGAAACATTAACCTGATTATGTGTATTGGAATGTCTTTGCACTTCTCGTGACGGTTGTGGTATTTTCTTAGGTGGTGGCACGTCTCCCACGATTGACGAAGCCCACAAACTGACAACTCTGGATCCTGTCATGATTAGTAGAAACAAGAAATAAAATCCAAGAATATTGTTCCTATGAACTACTGGGATGTGGTGGTAAGACGCTCACAGTAAAGCAAATATCAATGTCTTACAAATTCTTACCATGCAGCAGGTGGTGACCGGCAACCGATGGTGTCAATATCTCCGAAGATTGAGTAAAGCGATTACCAGGTGAACGTATGCATACACGGTGTAGAAATATATGGAGCTTGGAAGGCTTAATATATGGTAGCAAAAGATTAGCAATAATCAATTCAGAGATGCAATGTTGAATAAACGCTCAACGACGGTACTGTGCTGGTCCTAGGCTAGACCGTACTAGAGACGCGAGCCTAGAACACTAATGAAGTCACGGCGTAGGACAAATAGCAGCAACGGATGATGAGAATTAGCTCTGGACAGTAAGATATAAGTGAAGATCACAATGGCAGTAAAGACAATGATGATAAATGACCGCCAAGCAGGATATACCGAAACTCTCTCTACAATTTTCCTATGAAAGATAATATGTCAAATTTCTGATATTTGTTCTCAAGAATGCTACTGACTCAAGCTTTCGTATGCAAAAAGAATCACTCAATTCCGAGTTCGTATGAGGAGTCAAATAATTCAGAAACGAACCTGAAAAATAATGACAAACTGTGTTCACGACATTCGGAGGGCAAAAAGTCCTATTTAGAAGCCGATTTGGAGGTGACAATAATGAACCAGCTTGATGAACTATTCAGATGCGGCTCGTCGATAGCTCGAATTTGAATACTCGTGGAGCCAAAACGGAGTTCGTATGACGAAGATACGCCTGTTTTACTGAACACTGCGCAAAACAGATTTCAATCCGAATTCAGATACGAGATTGAGTCTAGATAGATCCGAAATTTGTGTTTTTTTCTCTTCTCTCTTTTTTTTTCACTGACTTTTTTTTTGTCTTCTTTTTTTTTCTCTCTCTCTCACTTTTTTTTTCTTTTTTTTTTCTCTCTCACTTTTTTTTTCAACAAAATCAGATAAGATGCAGATTGGATCAAGCGTAGATGTGAACGACCTCAAGTATGATAATGACAATGACCGAAACAGGCGGTGGAAATTGATGTGGGCAACAACGGAAGGGATGACGGCTGTGTGCTGGTGGTATATGGCAGCAGCGATGAAGATGGTGCGGCGGCGGCGTGACAATCTGTGGACAGAACTCGAAACTCTAAGGCACTAGATGCTAAGACCAGCAACTCGACACGACGATGCAACCGATAATTCAACTATGCAAGCACTGAAAAGAAAATTGCAAAGGCTCAGACTGGCTTGGACAAAGGATGAATAGATCTAAATTTTTTTGTATGGCTTTTTCTTGGGAAATAGGTAAGAAAAATAAATCTAATCTAGGGATAACGGGAAATTCTCACCGAGCAACCTGAAAACTGATACCACTTAATAGAGCCAACGGTGTCCCGTCTTTCGGTGAGATGATAACTATCGATTTGGTGGAGACGACTTTGACGATCCGACTTCGAACGTGCACGACGTTGCGCCTTAGCAATCGCTAAACCAATCTCCAAGAGGTTATTGACCACGCCGGAGCACGATCAACCTGACCACGAAGGTCTATTCCTGCAAGCAATCGAAGAACAAGCAAGAATATGATAATGCAATCTGAATATTGCGAATATAGATGAAGTATTGATAATGGTGGGGTTCCGAAAGCGATCTTGGTCTGGTCGTTGGACACAAACGAAGTACACGAAGTTGCAATGGCTAACTTTTAACTAAACAAAACCCAAAGGAAAAGCTACTAGATTGATCTACTTATATATGAGCAAGGGGTGGCGGCCAAGGAGGTGGGAGGACGTCCCAAGGCAGCCTAAAACTAACCCTAGGTCGTACAAGGCCTATGGGCCCAAGTGGAGGTGATGCAACACCTTTGGACTTGTAGTTTGATTCGGATTCTGGTGCAACGTCATATTGTTTCGTCAATATCTCCACGCTACGGACGAATTTGAAGGTGATTCCAATTGGTACGGAAATCAGATAAAATCTACTTTTCAGCAAAAAAAGAATCACCCAATTCGGAGTCCGGATGAAAAAGTTATTGCCGTTTTGGTACAGGTATGTCTGTGCAGTCCGAATCTGAGTCCAGAACGTGAGAGACTTGGACTCTATCTTCTCTTGGCCAAAAAGTGACGTGAGAGAACTTGTTGAATAGCACCTAATTGTTTCCTCTGACATGAGAGGACCTCTTGAATAGCACCCAACCATTTCCTCTTCTTTTGTCATCACACGTGGTTCATACAAGTGTTCGTCCATCCTGCATTTAGGCATAAAATAAAAATAGGTGAAGTATTTTTGTTCCGGATAACATAAATAAATTATTGCATAACTCTTATAAGAAATCACCTCACAAATATGCATGTATGCAATATTTTTGGTCGTATCCAAGGTAGTCATGTCCTCATCATCCTCCCTTTCTTGAAAACAAAGCCGTCCTCGGCGTTGCTTAGTCTGAAATATGGCTAACAAAAGAGACAAGGTGTACATGTTGTATATGTATATGTCATCTATTTTTCTGGATCTCAGTTGTGGCACATGTGACACATTTATACAAGAGCACACTTCAAATGTCATGAAATATAAAGCCAAAATATTATCACAAGAAGTAGAAGGCATTAAAATATTGCAACTCGGTTTGCATATATAAGTGAAGTCCTTATTCATATCAAAAGATTGACAATGTTCATCATTAAACCATCCCAACATTGGTAAATAAACTTGAATTATTCCAAATTTTGATGCTACAACATGCTTAAATAAGCAAATATGCAACATGTCATTTGGCACAGAATCATCACCAAAATTGGAGGTCATATCAAAATGATTAAACAATGGCAAAATTATTTTCAAACATATTTGGTCCAAATTTGATTTATTTCCTGATTCACATGGTTCTTTCTCATTAACAGTTAATTCAATAGGTGCACTCAAAATTGTTGATATTTGATCACATGGCAAAGTCAAATCATGAACATATTCCTCTAAAATAGGTGGTGTGATCAAAGTAATGGGTAGCTCATCACATGGTACATTGGAATTGACAAGGCATTCATCATACTCATGTGGAGGTGGAAGATCAGTACCTTTGTCATTACCTCTTATGATCAACTCACATGATGTAGGCACTCTCGGTGGTGACGTGTCACATGGTGAAGGTGATGTAGCCCTCACAACAATTGATGTGGTTGTCATACTATGCCTAGTAGTTGAAGCAACAACCGTATCAACTCTTGAAATGTGCACCTTGCGCTCGTTCTCCTTGTGGGCAACACGTTGTTTTATTACCTGTTCAGCTTTGCAAGCAAGACAAAACAAACGATGCATAGAATAACACTTTTCATGAATTAGTATCTCCTGAATATCACGGTTTAATCCTCCCCAAAATCTATCCATAAAATCTTCTTCACTTTCTTCTAATGAGGAATGCAACAAGGTCGTTTGTAAATCGTCATAATATTTCGTTACGGTGTCACTACCTTGTTTTAAATTTTTGAACTTTTTAATCATGTCACGAGTGTAATAAGTAGGAACGAATGTGTGTCTCATGGCAAGTTTTAAATCATCCCAAGTAATATGTATATAATCAGGGTGTAAACGACAATATTCACTCCACCAAACTGAAGCATAACCAGTGAATGAATCAATCGCGACCTTAACTTTTTTATGTTCAGCAAAATTATGAGAAGCAAATATATCATTTATTTCGAACTCCCATTCAATATATAAAGCAGGTCTAAAACGGCCATTAAATGGTGGTATAGAAACATTAACCTGATTATGTGTATTGGAATGTCTTTGCACTTCTCGTGACGGTTGTGGTATTTTCTTAGGTGGTGGCACGTCTCCCACGATTGACGAAGCCCACAAACTGATAACTCTGGATCCTGTCATGATTAGTAGAAACAAGAAATAAAATCCAAGAATATTGTTCCTATGAACTACTGGGATGTGGTGGTAAGACGCTCACAGTAAAGCAAATATCAATGTCTTACAAATTCTTACCATGCAGCAGGTGGTGACCGGCAACCGATGGTGTCAATATCTCCGAAGATTGAGTAAAGCGATTACCAGGTGAACGTATGCATACACGGTGTAGAAATATATGGAGCTTGGAAGGCTTAATATATGGTAGCAAAAGATTAGCAATAATCAATTCAGAGATGCAATGTTGAATAAACGCTCAACGACGGTACTGTGCTGGTCCTAGGCTAGACCGTACTAGAGACGCGAGCCTAGAACACTAATGAAGTCACGGCGTAGGACAAATAGCAGCAACGGATGATGAGAATTAGCTCTGGACAGTAAGATATAAGTGAAGATCACAATGGCAGTAAAGACAATGATGATAAATGACCGCCAAGCAGGATATACTGAAACTCTCTCTACAATTTTCCTATGAAAGATAATATGTCAAATTTCTGATATTTGTTCTCAAGAATGCTACTGACTCAAGCTTTCGTATGCAAAAAGAATCACTCAATTCCGAGTTCGTATGAGGAGTCAAATAATTCAGAAACGAACCTGAAAAATAATGACAAACTGTGTTCACGACATTCGGAGGGCAAAAAGTCCTATTTAGAAGCCGATTTGGAGGTGACAATAATGAACAAGCTTGATGAACTATTCAGATGCGGCTCGTCGATAGCTCGAATTTGAATACTCGTGGAGCCAAAACGGAGTTCGTATGAGGAAGATACGCCTGTTTTACTGAACACTGCGCAAAACAGATTTCAATCCGAATTCAGATACGAGATTGAGTCTAGATAGATCCGAAATTTGTGTTTTTTTTCTCTTCTCTCTTTTTTTTTCACTGACTTTTTTTTTGTCTTCTTTTTTTTTCTCTCTCTCTCACTTTTTTTTTCTTTTTTTTTTCTCTCTCACTTTTTTTTTCAACAAAATCAGATAAGATGCAGATTGGATCAAGCGTAGATGTGAACGACCTCAAGTATGATAATGACAATGACCGAAACAGGCGGTGGAAATTGATGTGGGCAACAACGGAAGGGATGACGGCTGTGTGCTGGTGGTATATGGCAGCAGCGATGAAGATGGTGCGGCGGCGGCGTGACAATCTGTGGACAGAACTCGAAACTCTAAGGCACTAGATGCTAAGACCAGCAACTCGACACGACGATGCAACCGATAATTCAACTATGCAAGCACTGAAAAGAAAATTGCAAAGGCTCAGACTGGCTTGGACAAAGGATGAATAGATCTAAATTTTTTTGTATGGCTTTTTCTTGGGAAATAGGTAAGAAAAATAAATCTAATCTAGGGATAACGGGAAATTCTCACCGAGCAACCTGAAAACTGATACCACTTAATAGAGCCAACGGTGTCCCGTCTTTCGGTGAGATGATAACTATCGATTTGGTGGAGACGACTTTGACGATCCGACTTCGAACGTGCACGACGTTGCGCCTTAGCAATCGCTAAACCAATCTCCAAGAGGTTATTGACCACGCCGGAGCACGATCAACCTGACCACGAAGGTCTATTCCTGCAAGCAATCGAAGAACAAGCAAGAATATGATAATGCAATCTGAATATTGCGAATATAGATGAAGTATTGATAATGGTGGGGTTCCGAAAGCGGTCTTGGTCTGGTCGTTGGACACAAACGAAGTACACGAAGTTGCAATGGCTAACTTTTAACTAAACAAAACCCAAAGGAAAAGCTACTAGATTGATCTACTTATATAGGAGCAAGGGGTGGCGGCCAAGGAGGTGGGAGGACGTCCCAAGGCAGCCTAAAACTAACCCTAGGTCGTACAAGGCCTATGGGCCCAAGTGGAGGTGATGCAACACCTTTGGACTTGTAGTTTGATTCGGATTCTGGTGCAACGTCATATTGTTTCGTCAATATCTCCACGCTACGGACGAATTTGAAGGTGATTCCAATTGGTACGGAAATCAGATAAAATCTACTTTTCAGCAAAAAAAGAATCACCCAATTCGGAGTCCGGATGAAAAAGTTATTGCCGTTTTGGTACAGGTATGTCTGTGCAGTCCGAATCTGAGTCCAGAACGTGAGAGACTTGGACTCTATCTTCTCTTGGCCAAAAAGTGACGTGAGAGAACTTGTTGAATAGCACCTAATTGTTTCCTCTGACATGAGAGGACCTCTTGAATAGCACCCAACCATTTCCTCTTCTTTTGTCATCACACGTGGTTCATACAAGTGTTCGTCCATCCTGCATTTAGGCATAAAATAAAAATAGGTGAAGTATTTTTGTTCCGGATAACATAAATAAATTATTGCATAACTCTTATAAGAAATCACCTCACAAATATGCATGTATGCAATATTTTTGGTCGTATCCAAGGTAGTCATGTCCTCATCATCCTCCCTTTCTTGAAAACAAAGCCGTCCTCGGCGTTGCTTAGTCTGAAATATGGCTAACAAAAGAGACAAGGTGTACATGTTGTATATGTATATGTCATCTATTTTTCTGGATCTCAGTTGTGGCACATGTGACACATTTATACAAGAGCACACTTCAAATGTCATGAAATATAAAGCCAAAATATTATCACAAGAAGTAGAAGGCATTAAAATATTGCAACTCGGTTTGCATATATAAGTGAAGTCCTTATTCATATCAAAAGATTGACAATGTTCATCATTAAACCATCCCAACATTGGTAAATAAACTTGAATTATTCCAAATTTTGATGCTACAACATGCTTAAATAAGCAAATATGCAACATGTCATTTGGCACAGAATCATCACCAAAATTGGAGGTCATATCAAAATGATTAAACAATGGCAAAATTATTTTCAAACATATTTGGTCCAAATTTGATTTATTTCCTGATTCACATGGTTCTTTCTCATTAACAGTTAATTCAATAGGTGCACTCAAAATTGTTGATATTTGATCACATGGCAAAGTCAAATCATGAACATATTCCTCTAAAATAGGTGGTGTGATCAAAGTAATGGGTAGCTCATCACATGGTACATTGGAATTGACAAGGCATTCATCATACTCATGTGGAGGTGGAAGATCAGTACCTTTGTCATTACCTCTTATGATCAACTCACATGATGTAGGCACTCTCGGTGGTGACGTGTCACATGGTGAAGGTGATGTAGCCCTCACAACAATTGATGTGGTTGTCATACTATGCCTAGTAGTTGAAGCAACAACCGTATCAACTCTTGAAATGTGCACCTTGCGCTCGTTCTCCTTGTGGGCAACACGTTGTTTTATTACCTGTTCAGCTTTGCAAGCAAGACAAAACAAACGATGCATAGAATAACACTTTTCATGAATTAGTATCTCCTGAATATCACGGTTTAATCCTCCCCAAAATCTATCCATAAAATCTTCTTCACTTTCTTCTAATGAGGAATGCAACAAGGTCGTTTGTAAATCGTCATAATATTTCGTTACGGTGTCACTACCTTGTTTTAAATTTTTGAACTTTTTAATCATGTCACGAGTGTAATAAGTAGGAACGAATGTGTGTCTCATGGCAAGTTTTAAATCATCCCAAGTAATATGTATATAATCAGGGTGTAAACGACAATATTCACTCCACCAAACTGAAGCATAACCAGTGAATGAATCAATCGCGACCTTAACTTTTTTATGTTCAGCAAAATTATGAGAAGCAAATATATCATTTATTTCGAACTCCCATTCAATATATAAAGCAGGTCTAAAATGGCCATTAAATGGTGGTATAGAAACATTAACCTGATTATGTGTATTGGAATGTCTTTGCACTTCTCGTGACGGTTGTGGTATTTTCTTAGGTGGTGGCACGTCTCCCACGATTGACGAAGCCCACAAACTGACAACTCTGGATCCTGTCATGATTAGTAGAAACAAGAAATAAAATCCAAGAATATTGTTCCTATGAACTACTGGGATGTGGTGGTAAGACGCTCACAGTAAAGCAAATATCAATGTCTTACAAATTCTTACCATGCAGCAGGTGGTGACCGGCAACCGATGGTGTCAATATCTCCGAAGATTGAGTAAAGCGATTACCAGGTGAACGTATGCATACACGGTGTAGAAATATATGGAGCTTGGAAGGCTTAATATATGGTAGCAAAAGATTAGCAATAATCAATTCAGAGATGCAATGTTGAATAAACGCTCAACGACGGTACTGTGCTGGTCCTAGGCTAGACCGTACTAGAGACGCGAGCCTAGAACACTAATGAAGTCACGGCGTAGGACAAATAGCAGCAACGGATGATGAGAATTAGCTCTGGACAGTAAGATATAAGTGAAGATCACAATGGCAGTAAAGACAATGATGATAAATGACCGCCAAGCAGGATATACCGAAACTCTCTCTACAATTTTCCTATGAAAGATAATATGTCAAATTTCTGATATTTGTTCTCAAGAATGCTACTGACTCAAGCTTTCGTATGCAAAAAGAATCACTCAATTCCGAGTTCGTATGAGGAGTCAAATAATTCAGAAACGAACCTGAAAAATAATGACAAACTGTGTTCACGACATTCGGAGGGCAAAAAGTCCTATTTAGAAGCCGATTTGGAGGTGACAATAATGAACAAGCTTGATGAACTATTCAGATGCGGCTCGTCGATAGCTCGAATTTGAATACTCGTGGAGCCAAAACGGAGTTCGTATGAGGAAGATACGCCTGTTTTACTGAACACTACGCAAAACAGATTTCAATCCGAATTCAGATACGAGATTGAGTCTAGATAGATCCGAAATTTGTGTTTTTTTTCTCTTCTCTCTTTTTTTTTCACTGACTTTTTTTTTGTCTTCTTTTTTTTTCTCTCTCTCTCACTTTTTTTTTCTTTTTTTTTTCTCTCTCACTTTTTTTTTCAACAAAATCAGATAAGATGCAGATTGGATCAAGCGTAGATGTGAACGACCTCAAGTATGATAATGACAATGACCGAAACAGGCGGTGGAAATTGATGTGGGCAACAACGGAAGGGATGACGGCTGTGTGCTGGTGGTATATGGCAGCAGCGATGAAGATGGTGCGGCGGCGGCGTGACAATCTGTGGACAGAACTCGAAACTCTAAGGCACTAGATGCTAAGACCAGCAACTCGACACGACGATGCAACCGATAATTCAACTATGCAAGCACTGAAAAGAAAATTGCAAAGGCTCAGACTGGCTTGGACAAAGGATGAATAGATCTAAATTTTTTTGTATGGCTTTTTCTTGGGAAATAGGTAAGAAAAATAAATCTAATCTAGGGATAACGGGAAATTCTCACCGAGCAACCTGAAAACTGATACCACTTAATAGAGCCAACGGTGTCCCGTCTTTCGGTGAGATGATAACTATCGATTTGGTGGAGACGACTTTGACGATCCGACTTCGAACGTGCACGACGTTGCGCCTTAGCAATCGCTAAACCAATCTCCAAGAGGTTATTGACCACGCCGGAGCACGATCAACCTGACCACGAAGGTCTATTCCTGCAAGCAATCGAAGAACAAGCAAGAATATGATAATGCAATCTGAATATTGCGAATATAGATGAAGTATTGATAATGGTGGGGTTCCGAAAGCGGTCTTGGTCTGGTCGTTGGACACAAACGAAGTACACGAAGTTGCAATGGCTAACTTTTAACTAAACAAAACCCAAAGGAAAAGCTACTAGATTGATCTACTTATATAGGAGCAAGGGGTGGCGGCCAAGGAGGTGGGAGGACGTCCCAAGGCAGCCTAAAACTAACCCTAGGTCGTACAAGGCCTATGGGCCCAAGTGGAGGTGATGCAACACCTTTGGACTTGTAGTTTGATTCGGATTCTGGTGCAACGTCATATTGTTTCGTCAATATCTCCACGCTACGGACGAATTTGAAGGTGATTCCAATTGGTACGGAAATCAGATAAAATCTACTTTTCAGCAAAAAACGAATCACCCAATTCGGAGTCCGGATGAAAAAGTTATTGCCGTTTTGGTACAGGTATGTCTGTGCAGTCCGAATCTGAGTCCAGAACGTGAGAGACTTGGACTCTATCTTCTCTTGGCCAAAAAGTGACGTGAGAGAACTTGTTGAATAGCACCTAATTGTTTCCTCTGACATGAGAGGACCTCTTGAATAGCACCCAACCATTTCCTCTTCTTTTGTCATCACACGTGGTTCATACAAGTGTTCGTCCATCCTGCATTTAGGCATAAAATAAAAATAGGTGAAGTATTTTTGTTCCGGATAACATAAATAAATTATTGCATAACTCTTATAAGAAATCACCTCACAAATATGCATGTATGCAATATTTTTGGTCGTATCCAAGGTAGTCATGTCCTCATCATCCTCCCTTTCTTGAAAACAAAGCCGTCCTCGGCGTTGCTTAGTCTGAAATATGGCTAACAAAAGAGACAAGGTGTACATGTTGTATATGTATATGTCATCTATTTTTCTGGATCTCAGTTGTGGCACATGTGACACATTTATACAAGAGCACACTTCAAATGTCATGAAATATAAAGCCAAAATATTATCACAAGAAGTAGAAGGCATTAAAATATTGCAACTCGGTTTGCATATATAAGTGAAGTCCTTATTCATATCAAAAGATTGACAATGTTCATCATTAAACCATCCCAACATTGGTAAATAAACTTGAATTATTCCAAATTTTGATGCTACAACATGCTTAAATAAGCAAATATGCAACATGTCATTTGGCACAGAATCATCACCAAAATTGGAGGTCATATCAAAATGATTAAACAATGGCAAAATTATTTTCAAACATATTTGATCCAAATTTGATTTATTTCCTGATTCACATGGTTCTTTCTCATTAACAGTTAATTCAATAGGTGCACTCAAAATTGTTGATATTTGATCACATGGCAAAGTCAAATCATGAACATATTCCTCTAAAATAGGTGGTGTGATCAAAGTAATGGGTAGCTCATCACATGGTACATTGGAATTGACAAGGCATTCATCATACTCATGTGGAGGTGGAAGATCAGTACCTTTGTCATTACCTCTTATGATCAACTCACATGATGTAGGCACTCTCGGTGGTGACGTGTCACATGGTGAAGGTGATGTAGCCCTCACAACAATTGATGTGGTTGTCATACTATGCCTAGTAGTTGAAGCAACAACCGTATCAACTCTTGAAATGTGCACCTTGCGCTCGTTCTCCTTGTGGGCAACACGTTGTTTTATTACCTGTTCAGCTTTGCAAGCAAGACAAAACAAACGATGCATAGAATAACACTTTTCATGAATTAGTATCTCCTGAATATCACGGTTTAATCCTCCCCAAAATCTATCCATAAAATCTTCTTCACTTTCTTCTAATGAGGAATGCAACAAGGTCGTTTGTAAATCGTCATAATATTTCGTTACGGTGTCACTACCTTGTTTTAAATTTTTGAACTTTTTAATCATGTCACGAGTGTAATAAGTAGGAACGAATGTGTGTCTCATGGCAAGTTTTAAATCATCCCAAGTAATATGTATATAATCAGGGTGTAAACGACAATATTCACTCCACCAAACTGAAGCATAACCAGTGAATGAATCAATCGCGACCTTAACTTTTTTATGTTCAGCAAAATTATGAGAAGCAAATATATCATTTATTTCGAACTCCCATTCAATATATAAAGCAGGTCTAAAACGGCCATTAAATGGTGGTATAGAAACATTAACCTGATTATGTGTATTGGAATGTCTTTGCACTTCTCGTGACGGTTGTGGTATTTTCTTAGGTGGTGGCACGTCTCCCACGATTGACGAAGCCCACAAACTGACAACTCTGGATCCTGTCATGATTAGTAGAAACAAGAAATAAAATCCAAGAATATTGTTCCTATGAACTACTGGGATGTGGTGGTAAGACGCTCACAGTAAAGCAAATATCAATGTCTTACAAATTCTTACCATGCAGCAGGTGGTGACCGGCAACCGATGGTGTCAATATCTCCGAAGATTGAGTAAAGCGATTACCAGGTGAACGTATGCATACACGGTGTAGAAATATATGGAGCTTGGAAGGCTTAATATATGGTAGCAAAAGATTAGCAATAATCAATTCAGAGATGCAATGTTGAATAAACGCTCAACGACGGTACTGTGCTGGTCCTAGGCTAGACCGTACTAGAGACGCGAGCCTAGAACACTAATGAAGTCACGGCGTAGGACAAATAGCAGCAACGGATGATGAGAATTAGCTCTGGACAGTAAGATATAAGTGAAGATCACAATGGCAGTAAAGACAATGATGATAAATGACCGCCAAGCAGGATATACCGAAACTCTCTCTACAATTTTCCTATGAAAGATAATATGTCAAATTTCTGATATTTGTTCTCAAGAATGCTACTGACTCAAGCTTTCGTATGCAAAAAGAATCACTCAATTCCGAGTTCGTATGAGGAGTCAAATAATTCAGAAACGAACCTGAAAAATAATGACAAACTGTGTTCACGACATTCGGAGGGCAAAAAGTCCTATTTAGAAGCCGATTTGGAGGTGACAATAATGAACAAGCTTGATGAACTATTCAGATGCGGCTCGTCGATAGCTCGAATTTGAATACTCGTGGAGCCAAAACGGAGTTCGTATGAGGAAGATACGCCTGTTTTACTGAACACTGCGCAAAACAGATTTCAATCCGAATTCAGATACGAGATTGAGTCTAGATAGATCCGAAATTTGTGTTTTTTTCTCTTCTCTCTTTTTTTTTCACTGACTTTTTTTTTGTCTTCTTTTTTTTTCTCTCTCTCTCACTTTTTTTTTCTTTTTTTTTTCTCTCTCACTTTTTTTTTCAACAAAATCAGATAAGATGCAGATTGGATCAAGCGTAGATGTGAACGACCTCAAGTATGATAATGACAATGACCGAAACAGGCGGTGGAAATTGATGTGGGCAACAACGGAAGGGATGACGGCTGTGTGCTGGTGGTATATGGCAGCAGCGATGAAGATGGTGCGGCGGCGGCGTGACAATCTGTGGACAGAACTCGAAACTCTAAGGCACTAGATGCTAAGACCAGCAACTCGACACGACGATGCAACCGATAATTCAACTATGCAAGCACTGAAAAGAAAATTGCAAAGGCTCAGACTGGCTTGGACAAAGGATGAATAGATCTAAATTTTTTTGTATGGCTTTTTCTTGGGAAATAGGTAAGAAAAATAAATCTAATCTAGGGATAACGGGAAATTCTCACCGAGCAACCTGAAAACTGATACCACTTAATAGAGCCAACGGTGTCCCGTCTTTCGGTGAGATGATAACTATCGATTTGGTGGAGACGACTTTGACGATCCGACTTCGAACGTGCACGACGTTGCGCCTTAGCAATCGCTAAACCAATCTCCAAGAGGTTATTGACCACGCCGGAGCACGATCAACCTGACCACGAAGGTCTATTCCTGCAAGCAATCGAAGAACAAGCAAGAATATGATAATGCAATCTGAATATTGCGAATATAGATGAAGTATTGATAATGGTGGGGTTCCGAAAGCGGTCTTGGTCTGGTCGTTGGACACAAACGAAGTACACGAAGTTGCAATGGCTAACTTTTAACTAAACAAAACCCAAAGGAAAAGCTACTAGATTGATCTACTTATATAGGAGCAAGGGGTGGCGGCCAAGGAGGTGGGAGGACGTCCCAAGGCAGCCTAAAACTAACCCTAGGTCGTACAAGGCCTATGGGCCCAAGTGGAGGTGATGCAACACCTTTGGACTTGTAGTTTGATTCGGATTCTGGTGCAACGTCATATTGTTTCGTCAATATCTCCACGCTACGGACGAATTTGAAGGTGATTCCAATTGGTACGGAAATCAGATAAAATCTACTTTTCAGCAAAAAACGAATCACCCAATTCGGAGTCCGGATGAAAAAGTTATTGCCGTTTTGGTACAGGTATGTCTGTGCAGTCCGAATCTGAGTCCAGAACGTGAGAGACTTGGACTCTATCTTCTCTTGGCCAAAAAGTGACGTGAGAGAACTTGTTGAATAGCACCTAATTGTTTCCTCTGACATGAGAGGACCTCTTGAATAGCACCCAACCATTTCCTCTTCTTTTGTCATCACACGTGGTTCATACAAGTGTTCGTCCATCCTGCATTTAGGCATAAAATAAAAATAGGTGAAGTATTTTTGTTCCGGATAACATAAATAAATTATTGCATAACTCTTATAAGAAATCACCTCACAAATATGCATGTATGCAATATTTTTGGTCGTATCCAAGGTAGTCATGTCCTCATCAACTTTTCCACACTCGTTAAACTAACTTAGTTGTTTCTTTATCTAAGCAGCCCCTAGTTTTTATTTACGTGCTCTTTATTATCTTGCAAACCTATCCTATCACACCTACGAAGTACTTCTAGTTTCATACTTGTTCTAGGTAAAGCGAACGTTAAGCGTGCGTAGAGTTGTATCGGTGGTCGATAGAACTTGAGGGAATATTTGTTCTACCTTTAGCTCCTCGTTGGGTTCGATACTCTTACTTATCGAAAGAGGCTACAACTGATCCCCTATACTTGTGGGTTATCAAGACCTTTTTCTGGCGCCGTTGCCGGGGAGCAATAGCGTGGGGTGAATATTCTCATGTGTGCTTGTTTGCTTTATCACTAAGTAGATTTTATTTGCTGTTCCAAGTTGTTCTCTATCTTTAGTTATGGATATGGAACACGAAATACCAAAAAAATTAGGTGTACTTGCTACTCATGGAGATGGGGAACCTCCTAAAACCCTCGATGCTCGTTATGTGAAAGATATTATGCACTACTTTAATAATCCTGAGAAAACCCCATTCAATTATATAATGGGAGACACGTTGGATCAACGTGTATACTTTAGGGATTATCGCTTGACTCAAAAAGGGAAACTGTTATGGGATCAAATTCATATGTTGAAATGGTATGCTTGGAATTTATGCCAGAGATATGATTATACTTGTTGCTCTAGGATGAAGGCTCCACACCTTCCTTTTTCATGTAAATTTAATGATAATGAAACCTTGGCTTCTTATGCTAAAGGTATTTATGATTACTATGATGTGGAACGAATAGAAGAATTCGTTGCTTTTAAGGGTGCTTATGAAATTGAATCTTTGTTTGAGAAGTGTGAAAATTATGATGATGCTGTTTATAGACCTGAAAATTTTGCTATACTTAAATATTGCCATGAGAATTATGAATATAATTCCGATATTGATGCATTTATTGAGAAAGTCTCCGCTGTCCAAGAAGAGACTAATATTTTGCAGGAATCTATGGAAGAAGAAATTGATGACACTGTGAGCTCATTGCATGAAAAAGATGAGGAGGAGAGCAAAGAACAAAAGGAGGAAGAGCGGATTAGCTACCCGTGCCCACCTTATAATGAGAGTAACTTTTCAACTCATACATTGTTTAATTTCCCTTCGTTCTTACCGAAGGATGAATGCTATGATAATTGCTATGATCCCTTGGATTCGTTTGAAATATCCCTTTTTGATGAACTTGATGCTTGCTATGCTTGTGGCCATGATGCCAATATGAATTATGCTTATGGAGATGAACTTGCTATAGTTCCTTATGTTAAGAATGAAATTGTTGCTATTGCACCCACGCATGATAGTCCTATTATCTTTTTGAATTCTCCCAACTACACTATATCGGAGAAGTTTGCACTTATTAAGGATTATATAGATGGGTTGCCTTTTACTATTAAACATGATGATTTTGATAGATATAATATGCATGTGCTTGCTGCTCCTACTTGCAATTATTCTGAGAGAGGAACTACATCTCCACCTCTCTATGTTTCCAATACGATAAAATTGCAAGAAACTGTTTATACTATGCATTGACCTTTACTTTGTGTGCATGAATTGTTCTTTTATGACATGCCGATGCATAGGAAGAGAGTTAGACTTCGTTGTTGCATGATATGTGTTACTTTGTGCTCAATACTAAATTATAAATCATTGTTAATTAAAATTGGCTTTGATATACCTTGGGATCCGGGTGGATCAATTACTTGAGCACTTTATGCCTAGCTTAATGGCTTTAAAGAAAGCGCTGCCAAGGAGACAACCCGGAAGTTTTAGAGAGTCATTTTATTCTGGTGTGTGCTTTTATATAGTTTAAAAAACAAAAAAATAAAGAGGGGAACCTAAAACTGTTTCAAAAAGAAAAGTGGAAGTGAGAGGGACGAGCATTGTGAAAGTGGGAGCTAGCCTTGAACTTTGTTCATGCCCTTGGAAACCTTGTTAATCTTAATTACAGAAACTTTTCAACAAAAGTAATTATCCCCTTGTATAAATCCATTGTATTATAAAAATAATGTGCCAAGATTTACCTTTAAGATGATTAGATTGCTTGTTTGGTGTGTGCAGTGCAAAAACAGAAACTTTGGCTGTAGTGCGTGAATTTACATTTTTTACTGGAATGTCAAAAGTTTCTGAATTTTTTACATAGTACTTCTATGCAAATTTTTTATTTTTTCCTAATTTTTCAGAATTTTTAGAGTTACAGAATTATGGTGAATGTTCAGATTGCTACAGACTATCCTGTTTAAGACAGATTCTGTTTTTGATGCATTGTTTTGCTAGTTTCGATGAAACTATCGATTTTATCGATGGTATAAGCCATAAAGAAGTTAATACAGTAGCTACAATGCAAAAATAAAATGTGAATGGGTTTGCAACAGTACTTAAAGTGGTAATTTGCTTTATTATACTGACGGATCTCACGAGGGTTTTGTTAAGTTTTGTGTGATTCAAGTTTTCAAGTTTTGGGTGAGATCACGATGGATGAAGGAATAATGAGTGGAAAGAGACTAAGCTTGGGGATGCCCGAGGCACCCCAAGGTAATATTCAAGGACACCCAAGAAACTAAGCTTGGGGATGCCCCGGAAGGCATCCCCTCTTTCTTCTAACAACCATCGGTAATTTTACTTGGAGCTATATTTTTATTCGTCACATGATATGCGTAAATCTTGGAGCGTCGTGTGCTTTTTATTTTTCTTTTAACAATGCACCATGCTGGTATGAGAAAGTCCTTGGTTGATTTATAGAAGGCTCTTTGCACCTCACTTATATCTTTTGAGTATGGCTTTATTGAATGCTTCATGTGTTTCACTTATATCATTTGAAGTTTGGATTGCCTGTTTCTCTACACGTAGAAAACCGCCATTTGTAGAATGCTCTTTTGCTTCACTTATATTTTTTAGAGCGTGGGCATATCTTTTGTAAAAATAATTAAACTCTCATGCTTCACTTATATCTATTTAGAGAGTTAACAGGAGTTGGTCATTCACATGGTTAGTCATAAAATCCTACATAAAACTTGTAGATCACTGAATATGATATGTTTGATTCCTTGCAATAGTTTTGCGATATAAAGATGGTGATATTAGAGTCATGCTAGTGAGTAATTGTGGATTGGTAGAAATACTTGTGTTAAAGTTTATGATTCCCATAGCATGCACGTATGGTGAACCGTTATGTAACGAAGTCAGAGCATGATTTGTTTAATGATTGTCAACCTTTGTGTGAGGGTCGGGAGCGCGCGATGGTTAACTCCTACCAACCTCTCCCCTAGGAGCATGCGTCTAATACTTTGCTTCGATAACTAATAGACTTTTGCAATAAGTATGTGAGTTCTTTATGACTATTATGGCATTTCCATAGCCATTCCGAGATATATTGCCATGCAACTCCCACCGTTCCATTTTTCATGACACGCACCATCATTTTCATATTGCTTTGCATGATCGTAAGATAGCTAGCATGATGTTTTCATGGCTTGTCCGTTTTTTGATGTCATTTGCTAGGCTAGATCGTTGCACATCCCGGTACACCACCGGAAGCATTCATATAGAGTAATATTTTGTTCTAGGTATCGAGTTGTAAGTAAATAAAAGTGTGATGATTTTCATTATTAGAGCATTTGTCTCGTGTGAGAAAAGGATGATGGAAACTATGAATCCCTCACAAGTTGGGATGAGTCTCCGGACTTTACAAATAATAAAAGAGGCCAGCGAAGCCCAAAAAAAAAAGAGGCCAAAGATGCCCACCAAAAAAAAAGAAAAAAAAGAAAAAAATGATGAGAGAAAGAGAGAAGGGACAATGCTACTATCTTTTTCCACACTTGTTCTTCAAAGTAGCACCATGATCTTCATGATAGAGAGTCTCCTATTTTGTCACTTTCATATAGCTAGTGGAATTTTTCATCATATGCACAACCACTTAGTTTCTTTTTGAGCTTTCATACACTTATAGCTCTAGTGCATTCGTTGCATGGCAATCCCTACTCACTCACATTGATATCTATTGATGGGCATCTCCATAGCCCGTTGATACGCCTAGTTGATGTGAGACTATCTTCTCCTTTTCCTCACAACCTCCACCATACTCTATTCCACCTATAGTGTTATATCCATGGCTCACGCTCATGTTTTGCATAAGAGTTGAAAAGGTTTGTGAACATAAAAGGTGTGAAACAATTGCTTGACTTGTCATCGGGGTTGTGCATGATTTAAATACTTTGCGTGGGGAAGATGGAGCATAGCCAGACCATATGATTTTGTAGGGATAGCTTTCTGAGGCCATGTTATTTCGAAAGGACGCAATTGCCTTATTAATATGCTTGAAGTATTATTGTCTTAATGTCAAATGATAGACTATTGCTTTGAATCACTCATGTCTTAAATATTCATGCCATGATTAGATTATATGATCAAGATTATGCTAGGTAGCATTCGACATGAAAAATTATCTTTTTTATCATTTACCTACTCGAGGACGAGCAGGAATTAAGCTTGGGGATGCTGATACGTCTCCGTCGTATCTATAATTTTTGATTGTTTCATGCCAATATTCTATAACTTTCATATACTTTTGGCAACTTTTTATACTATTTTTGGGACTAACATATTGATCCAGTGCCCAGTGCCAGTTCCTGTTTGTTGCATGTTTTTTGTTTCGCAGAAAATCCATATCAAACGAAGTCCAAATGGGATAAAAACTTACGGAGATTTTTTTTGGAATATATGTGAATTTTGGGAAGTGGAATCAACAGAAGGCGGTGCCCGAGGGGCCCACAAGCCAGTAGGGCGCGCCCTGAGGGGTAGGGCGCGCCCTGAGGGCTTGTGGCCACCCCGTAAGGCGGTTGGTGCCCTTCTTTCGCCGCAAGAAATCTAATATCTGGATAAAAATTGTGTTAACATTTCAGCCCAATCGGAGTTACGGATCTCCTGGAATTTAAGAAACGGTGAAAGGCCAAAATGTGGGAACGCAGAAACAGAAGGAAACAGAGAGAGAGATCCAATCTCGGAGGGGCTCTCGCCCCTCCGTCGCCATGGAGGCCAAGGACCAGAGGGGAAAGCCTCCTCCCATCTAGGGAGGAGGTCAAGGAAGAAGAAGAAGGAGGGGGGCTCTCCCCCCTCTCTCCCGGTGGCACCGGAACGCCGCCGGGGCCATCATCGTGACGGCGATCTACTCCAACAACTCTGTCATTTTCACCAACACCTCCATCACCTTCCCCCATCTATCTAGAGCGGTCCACTCTCCCGCAACCCGCTGTACCCTCTACTTGAACATGGTGCTTTATGCTTCATATTATTATCCAATGATGTGTTGCCATCCTATGATGTCTGAGTAGATTTTTGTTGTCCTATGGGTTGATTGATGATCATGATTGGTTTGAGTTGCATGTTTTATTATTGGTGCTGTCCTATGGTGCTCTCCGTGTCGCGCATGCGTGAGGGATCCTCGCTGTAGGGTGTTGCAATGTGTTCATGATTTGCCTATGGTGGGTTGCTTGAGTGACAGAAGCATAAACCCGAGTAGGTGGGTTGTTGCATATGGGAGTAAAGAGGACTTGATACCTTATAATGCTATGGTTGGGTTTTACCTTAATGATCTTTAGTAGTTGCGGATGCTTGCTAGAGTTCCAATCATAAGTGCATATGATCCAAGTAGAGAAAGTATGTTAGCTTATGCCTCTCCCTCATATAAAATTGCAATAATGATTACCGGTCTAGTTATCGATTGCCTAGGGACAATTCCGCAACTCCTACCACCACTTTTCCACACTCGTTAAACTAACTTAGTTGTTTCTTTATCTAAGCAGCCCCTAGTTTTTATTTACGTGCTCTTTATTATCTTGCAAACCTATCCTATCACACCTACAAAGTACTTCTAGTTTCATAGTTGTTCTAGGTAAAGCGAACGTTAAGCGTGCGTAGAGCTGTATCGGTGGTCGATAGAACTTGAGGGAATATTTGTTCTACCTTTAGCTCCTCATTGGGTTCAACACTATTACTTATCGAAAGAGGCTACAGCTGATCCCCTATACTTGTGGGTTATCATCAATCCACCAAAAAGTAGGAGTAGGGTTTTACGCTTAGCAGCGGCCCGAACCTGGGTAAAATGCCTATGTCCTGATCGTTGCGCCGTCTCATGCTCTCTGCTCTTCGTGCAACGTGACCCCCCTTGCCGAACCACAAGGGACCTCTGGTCCCATAGGTGATAGTGAGCATCCGTGCACCAGGTAGGGGGCGTGCATCATTTGCTCGAACCCGAAGAAGAAATCATCATCATCTTCAACAATGGCTCCGAAGAAGAAATCCAGCACGGCCGCGCATCACTCCACTTCGAAGGCTCCCACGCACGTGGTCGCCGGCGCCGTAGGCGCTGCGGCGGCTACGGGCGAGGTGGGCATCGTGGATGACGCGGTCGGCGCACGAGGCGCCCCCGTCCAGCCTTTCGTGGCCGGAGATGGAGCAGGAGGCGCCGGAGAGGAGCAACTACAACAGCAACATGGCGAGCTCGTACCCGACGCCACGGGCGGAGGGAACATCTGTTCATCGCCTCCCCGTCGCGCGGATGGCCGATGTCGCCTCAGTGGCGCCCGGTCCGGTGCGAGCTGTGACCTTCCGACCGCACCCGTCGCCAGTGAGATTGTTGGGCGTGCACCTCGTGTGGAACGAGACGAGGCGCCCAGCGGAGCCGCAACCCCACAGGATCATCCCACAGCCCACCAGAAAGCTCCAGTGAGTGGCGCGCGGCATCAAGGATGCAGCGACGCTCGTCTTGATCCTACCAAGAGTCGAGCAACGTCGCGATCCACCTCGTTCGCCATGCCGGGCACCAACAAGGAGGCCATGGCGAGAGCCCAGATGGTGCTCAACTTCATGCCAGCGGCTGATAAGATGGATGAATGGAGAGCCACCATTCAGAGTTTGATTTCCTTCGTTGAAGCCAACAAGACCCAGCATGCAGAGCCGTCGCGACGTACGCGAACAGCAGCGGCAGCCTGGGGCGGCGAGCGCGTTGAAGGGGCCACCCCGACGGTGCAGTCTCCTCCGCGACAACAGGCCCAGAGGCAGCCGCAGCAAGCTTCGCATGTTGACGACCACGACGAGGCATCCATAGTCTCGTCTGGCCTGCGCGACCGCCAAGATCAACGGCGTGTCCTTGAAGACCGGCGGAAAGAAGACGCGCGCATCACCATCGAGCGACGCCGGGAAGCACACCGTCAATCTGACAAGCGCAACGGTCCAGACGTCGGCGACCCCACGCCCAGTGTTGGCGGGTACCTTCCTTACGAGGTTGGTTGCCCTGCCTTCACTAGCGAGCTGCGACGGGTCCGCTGGCCGTCGACCTGAGCTTTCAAGCCTGCGCTACCAGAGAAATACGACGGGAACCTGAACCCTGCGGAGTTCTTGGGCATTTACAAGATAGCTGTTCAAACTGCGGGAGCAAGAGATGAAAAAGTGCTCGCCAACTATTTCCCTTTGGCGCTCAAGCCAAATGTGAGATCATGGCTGATGCACCTGCCGGAGAATTCCTTTTCGTTTTGGGCTGATCTTTGCAACGAGTTCGTTGGCGCCTTCATCGGTGGTCATCAAGAACCAGGCCAGCCCAACGATCTCCAAGTCCTCCCGCAAAAAGATGGAGAAACCTTGAGAAAATATATCCAAAGATTCAGCCGAGTACACCGCAACATCCTAGAGATCCACCCCACAACAGTGATTGCCGCGTTCCACTCGAACGTGCGCAATAGAAGGATGTGAGCCAAGATGAATGTCAAGCTCCCCAAGACTGTCAATGAGCTTTACACCTTGGCGGATAAGTGTGCTCGAGCTGAAGAAGGAAGGCGACTTCCTGGAGAAGAGGCGGGCGTCGAAGTGGACTCTGATGATGACGATGATGCCCCCGACCCGAAGGGAAGGAACAGGAAGCGCAACAAGAAGCGTAAGGGAAAAGCAGTATTGACTGTCGAGAGCTCCGGAGACCTCAGTGCGGGCAAGAGGGCGAAAGCCGAAACCCCCGGCAAGGGAGCTGCCGCGTGCGCTGATTGCCGGGAGGCTGCTGTCGCTGAGGAGACCGGGAAGTCCGACAGGCCGTACTGCAAAATTCACCGCACCAAGAGCCATGATCTCCAAGAATGACGACAGGTCGAGCAACTTGTTGAGAAACAGAGGGCCGAGTACGAGAAACGCGACAAGGAAAAAGGCCAGGACGGCGCTGTCGGGAAAGGCCATGGCGGCAGAGGAGGTCGCCGTGGCAAGACCCCGCAGCAAAAGGAAAAGCCCACCAGAGGCCGAGAGAAGAAGGAAAAAGATGATATGAGTGAAGATGAGGATGATGATGAGGATTCCAGCGACAGGGAGTTTCAGAAAGCAACCGAAGCCATGTGCGTTGACGGGGGTGCATCCTTGCATTCCTCTCGCCGCCAGCTCAAGCAATGGGCATGCGAGGTCAATGTTGTGGAACCTACTATGGAATCTAGGAAGCCACTCAGATGGTCCCGCACGCCTATCATCTTTGACGAAGAGGATCATCCTGACCGTACCTCTACGGTTGGGTGTTTGCCATTGTTGGTTTCCCCGACAATCCGCAACCTCAAGGTGTCTAAGAGGTTAGTTGACGGTGGGGCCGTATTGAACTTGATCTGTCCTAGAGTGGCTGAGAAACTGCAGATCCTTGATAAAGAGTTCGAAGCCACGGGTACGTTCCAAGGAATCAATCCTCCCCGGCAAGGAGGCACCCAAGGATTGGATCATGTACTTTGACGATGTTTTCTCACTCCAGGGGGCTGGAGCAGGTGTGCTCCTCATCGCCCCGACCGGAGAGCACCTCACGTACGTCGTCCAGATGCACTTTCCCCGGGAGGAAGCCACCAACAATACCGTTGAGTACGAGGGGCTCCTTGCCGGACTTAGAATCATGGTGGAATTGGGAATAAAGAGGCTGATCGTCCGAGGAGATTCTCAACTTGTGGTAAAGCAAGTCAACAAGGATTACCAGAGCCCGCTGATGGAAGCCTACGTGGAAGAAGTAAGGAAATTGGAGGAGCACTTCGATGGGCTGCAAACAGAGCATGTGCCACGAGCAGAAAACAACATTGCTGACCACCTATCGAAGTGCGCTGCGCAGAAGCTTCCTGTGGAACCAGGAACCTTTGTTCTCTGCCTCACCCAACAATCAGTATCCCCATCTGCGATGTCCAAGAAGAGAAGAAAGCTGAACTCCGGCAAGCATTTCCCGGCAGAGCTTCCCGAAGCCGCTGGTAGAGAAGCTGCCGGGGAAAATCCCGTTCCGGTTGGCGAGCAGCTCCCTCCCGCAGGACCTCAGGGACTAGCGGTTGAGACAAGTGCTCCCGGAGACGAGGAAATGCCTTTAGTCCTTGTTGTCGAGCCACAGGCTCCAACCTGGGCGCAGCATATAGTCCATTTCCTTCAAACAGGAGAACTCCCCGAAGAGCAAGAGGAAGCCGAAAGAGTAGCCCGTCGGTCAAGTATGTACCAGTTTGTCGATGACACCCTGTACAGAAGGTGGCCGAACGGCGTGCAATTGAGGTGTATCTGCCGGGGGGCTGGACTAAAGCTGTTGGCGGAGATTCACAGAGGAGTATGTGCTGCCCACATTGGATCAAGGGCCCTTGCGGGGAAAGCTTTCCGGCAGGGTTTCCATTGGCCCACTGCCCTCCAGGACGCTACTGAACTGGTCACCAAGTGTGAAGCCTGCCAGTTCTATTCCAAGAACATCCATCAACCAGCGCAAGCCTTGCAAACAATCCCTCTATCCTGGCCGTTCTCGGTCTGGGGGCTCGATACCCTGGGCCCCTTCCCCGTGCTGTCGGGGGCTTTGAGTTCTTGTTCGTAGCAACCGACAAGTTCACAAAGTGGCCTGAGGTGGAACCAGTGAGAAAGGTGACCGCACAAGCAGCTATCAAGTTCATGAAAGGACTGGTGTGCCGCTTTGGAGTGCCTAACAGAGTGATCACCGACAACGGCACCCAGTTCACGAGCCGCGCCTTCATGCAATATATCCGAAATCTTGGAAACAATGTCTCCTTCGCCTCTGTTCCTCACCCGAGAAGCAACGGGCAAGTCGAAAGCATGACTGCTGAAGTGCTGCGAGGACTCAAGACAAGGACTTTTGATAAGCTGTGGAAGAGCGGCAGGCGCTGGATAGATGAGCTGCCGGTGGTTCTTTGGTCCCTCAGAACGACACCGAATCGAGCTACTGGCCAGGCGCCCTTCTCCCTAGTGTACGGAGCGGAAGCAGTACACCCCACGGAACTCATATACGGGTCACCTCGAGTGCTTGTGTACGATGAAGTAGAGCAACAGCAGTTGCGGCATGACGATGCCACGTGCCTCGAGGAAGACCGTCTCCGGGCTGCTGTGCATGCCGAACGCTACCAGCAAGCTCTACGCTGCTACCATGGCAGCAGAGTTCATGCCCCGGAGCCTTGAGGAAGGCAACCTTGTCCTTTGGCGTGTTCAGTCCGCCAAGGGTACAGACAAGTTGACGCCGAAGTGGGAAGGCCCTTACCGGGTAGTACGAGTCACCAGACCTGGCGCAGTCCGTCTGGAGACCGAAGATGGCACCAAGGTGCAGAACTCATGGAACATTGAGCATCTTCAAAAGTTCTACCCGTAAGGCGCGGCTGCCGGGCTCAGTCCCCGGCAGCCACCTTTTGTACAAGCCTTGCCGATGTTGCATGTAACCCTTTGTACAAAGCCAGACGTAGACCCTGTGCAACAATAATAAAGCTAGGCATTGCATCACATCATCATCCTTACATGCTCATTACGCATTTTTTATGACTGCAATGTTAGTGATTTTTAAGTTATAAGTATTTGCTAGAATGCTTGGTGAAACCGTAATCTTTGTTGCTGTCATCACCCTACTTGTTTTACCATCGAGAAAACAGGAAAGGGGAACAAAGAAATAAGGATGGTGGCCCATCACGCTCGAAAAGAAGATACTACCTAGAAAAGATAAGTATATCACATATTTCCAGTTCAGTACTTCTCATTTTCTCAAGGAAACCCTTAGTATCTTCCTTACTGCGGGATGTGGAGTCATCCACGTGGTGAAAACCCTTGTCGGGACGAGCCATCCCCCTATCCTTCCTTATAGGGGTGACTGCGCCGATACCGACAAGGAGCTCTGCCGGGGAACAACGCCAACCTGTTGCCGGGTGAGGACCCACAAGTATAGGGGATCTATCGTAGTCCTTTCGATAAGTAAGAGTGTCGAACCCAACGAGGAGCAGAAGGAAATGACAAGCGGTTCTCAGTAAGGTATTCTCTGCAAGCACTGAAATTATCGGTAACAGATAGTTTTGTGATAAGATAATTCGTAACGGATAGCAAGTAACAAGTGTAACAAAGGTGTAGCAAGGTGGCCCAATCCTTTTTATAGCAAAGGACAAGCCTGGACAAACTCTTATATAAAGCAAAGCGCTCCCGAGGACACATGGGAATTTCTGTCAAGCTAGTTTTCATCATGCTCATATGATTCGCGTTCGTTACTTTGATAATTTGATATGTGGGTGGACCGGTGCTTGGGTGCTGTCCTTACTTGGACAAGCCTCCCACTTATGATTAACCCCTCTCGCAAGCATCCGCAACTACGAAAGAAGAATTAAGATAAATCTAACCATAGCATGAAACATGTGGATCCAAATCAGCCCCTTACGAAGCAACGCATAAACTAGGGTTTAAGCTTCTGTCACTCTAGCAACCCATCATCTACTTATTACTTCCCAATGCCTTCCTCTAGGCCCAAACAATGGTGAAGTGTCATGTAGTCGATGTTCACATAACACCACTAGAGGAGAGACAACATACATCTCATCAAAATATCGAACGAATACCAAACTCACATGATTACTTATAACAAGACTTATCCCATGTCCTCAGGAACAAACGTAACTACTCACAAAGCATATTAATGTTCATAATCAGAGGAGTATTAATGATTATCAAGGATCTGAACATATGATCTTCCACCAAGTAAACCAACTAGCATCAACTACAAGGAGTAATCAACACTACTAGCAACCCACAGGTACCAATCTGAGGTTTTGAGACAAAGATCGGATACAAGAGATGAACTAGGGTTTGGAGAGGAGATGGTGCTGATGAAGATGTTGATGGAGATTGACCCCCTCTCGATGAGAGGATCGTTGGTGATGACGATGGCTTCGATTTCCCCCTCCGGGAGGGAAGTTTCCCCGGCAGAACAGCTCCGCCGGAGCCCTAGATTGGCTCTGCCCAGGTTCCGCCTCGAGACGGCGGCGCTTCATCCCAAAAGCTCCTTTATGATTTTTTTCAGGTCAAAACCCTCCATATAGCAGAAGATGGGCACCGGAGACCTGCTAGGGGCCCCACAAGCCACTAGGGCGCGCCCTGCAGGCTTGTGGCTGCCTGGTGGGTCCCCTCTGGTATTTTCTTCGCCCAGTATTTTTTATGTATTCCAAAATAATTCTCCGTAGATTTTCAGGACTTTTGGAGTTGTGCAGAATAGGTATCTCAGATTTGCTCCTTTTCCAATCCATAATTCCAGCTGCCGGCATTCTCCCTCTTCATGTAAACATTGTAAAATAAGAGAGAAAAGGCATACGTATTGTACCATAATGTGTATTAACAGCCCACAATGCAATAAATATAGATATAAAAGCATGATGCAAAATGGACGCATCAACTCCCCCAAGCTTAGACCTGGCTTGTCCTCAAGCGAAAACCGAAATCGATAAATATGCCCACATGTTTAGAGATGGAGGTGTCGATAAAATAAAATGCGGACATGAAGGCATCATGATCATCTTAAGAACAACAACATAAATTGGTATATAATTTCTTACGCTAAAGTGACAATTCATTCACAGGGTAAAGTATGAATCAAGAACTCTATTAAGAACCAACAAACTATGATCTCAGTCATTGAAGCAATTCCAATTTATCATAACATCGGAAAGAGTCAATATAAGAGCTTGTAAAGCAAATCCACATACTCAATCATCTTTTAGTCTTTCATAATTGCTAACACTCACGCGATACTTATGAGGTCAAAGCTTCAATCGGACCCAGAGAAAGATAGGGGCTTATAGTTTTGCCTCCCAACTATTTACCTCAAGGGTAATGTCAACAGAAATAACTCGTGCTCACCCACATCCGAGTGGATATATGTGTCTAGATCTTTCCTCAACACATGACGCTTGCCAAGAGATAAAGGCGAAATAAAGGAAGCAGTGATGATCACTACGACTCTTGCATAAAGGTAAGTACTAGAAAATAAAAGTAACAGATAGGCCCTTCGCAGAGGGAACCAGAGGTTGTCATGCGCTTTTATAGTTGGATGCGCAATGCCTTAATGCAAAAGAACATCACTTTATATTGCCCCTTGTGATAAAGAACTTTATTATGCAGTCCGTTGCTTTTATTTCTTCCATATCACAAGTTCGTATAAAGTTTATTTTCCTCACACTAATAGATCTTGCATATTTGTAGAGCAATCTTTTATTGCTTGCACCGATGACAACTTACTTGAAGATCTTACTCAATCCATAGGTAGGTATGGTGGACTCTCATGGCAAAACTGAGTTAAGGGTGTTTGGATGCACAAGTAGTATCTCCACTTGGTGCGGAAGTTTTGGCTGATATGGGGTGGAAGCAAGCGTCACATGTTGAAGGATCTATAACCATATAACTTCTATTCGGAAATAAGCAAGCATAAACCATTATGTTGTCTTCCTTGTCCAACATCAACTTTTTAGCATATAATATTTTAATGAGTGCTCACAATCATAAAAGATGTCCAAGATAATATATTTATATGTGAACCTCTCTTTCTTTATTACTTCCTTTTTATTGCAGCAATGACCAACAGCTATGTTTGTTAACTCACAACAAATTTCAATCAACATACTCTTTATATGTGAAGTCATCACTCCCCATAAGATCATCATATACACTCTTTGCTTTTATTCTATACTTCTTTCTATTTCTTTTTCTCAAGATCATAGCAAGCAAACAAAGCCCTCAACTCAAAACTACTCTTTATTATATAACTCTCGGACTTGCTTACATAGGGTGGAACATAAAGCAAAACTCAAAACTAGATCACACTAAAAACTTTATTCTACTAGATCAAGATGTAACCAAAAGGAACAAACTAAGAAAAACGATAAAAATAAAAAAATAAAAGATGTGATGGTGATACGATACCGGGGCACCTCCCCCAAGCTTGGCACAAGCCAAGGGGAGTGCCCATACCCATGTGTTTAGTTTCTTGCTTCGGAGGTGGTGATGTTAGATTCTTGGCGATGATGCCCCTCAGAATGCGATTCTCCTCCTCACGCTTATTATTTTGCTGTCTGAGATCCATTACTTCCTTGCGAAGTTTTCCAGTGACGGTTAGAGCTCCCATAACCCATGGGTGTTTCATTGCTCCGGGGGAATAAGCAACACTCTTTTTCATATTTTCATAAGTAAGAAATTTAGCGTTGGGAGGGATAACTGAATTCAGAACTGCTGAGCTCTGAAGTTCTTCCAACATGGCTCCAGGTTGTAGACGAGAGGTAACTTCTTGGTCTTCCTCCATGGCATCTATCCTTTTCAAGTCGGCCTCCATCTCTTCCTCCGTGGCCTGCCCGAAGTGATTGGCTTCGCTGTATGCTCCAGGTCCCGGTGTCAGGTGAGAGACACGGCTCTCCCCGACCGACTCTTGCGAAGACATCTTGCTCTTAATCTGCTGCAGAAACAGCTCAAAACGAAAACAGGAGGTATTGTCGTGATACGAAGATCAAAACCTTCGGGAGATTATATAATGAATTTTTACCGACCCGAAGGAGTATACCACAAGAAAACGGAGTCCGGAGGGTACACGGGGTGGCCACAAGCCACTAGGGCGTGCCCAGGGGGGTAGGGCGCGCCCTCCTGGCTTGTCGCCCCCTCGTGCACTTTTCGGACTACTTTAAATTTTCCTAATTTTTTAAATATTCCAAAACAGAGAAAAATTGCTATTGGAAAAGTTTTGGAGTCGGTTTGCTTACCGTACCACATACCTATTCCTTTTCGAAGTCTGAAACATTCTGGTAGGTCTCCCTGATGTACTCCTCAGGAGCTATTGTATTAATAATATTGGTTTCAACATTTATGGGAGTACCTGAGATATAATGTTTGATTCTTTGCCCGTTTACCACCTTCGGGTTTGTACCTTCGGCGTTGTTGATCTTGATGGCACCGGAACGGTATACTTCCTCGATAATGCAAGGCCCTTCCCATTTAGAGAGAAGTTTTCCTGCAAAAAATCTTAGACGAGAATTGTATAGCAAGACATGATCACCTACATTGAATTCACGCTTTTGTATCCTTCTATCATGCCATCTCTTAACCTTTTCTTTAAACAACTTGGCATTCTCATAGGCCTGGGTTCTCCATTCATCGAGTGAGCTAATGTCAAATAACCTCTTCTCACCAGCAAGTTTGAAATCATAGTTGAGCTCTTTAATTGCCCAATAAGCTTTATGTTCAAGTTCAAGAGGTAAGTGACATGCTTTACCATAAACCATTTTATACGGAGACATACCCATAGGGTTTTTGTAAGCAGTTCTATAAGCCCATAATGCATCATCAAGTTTCTTAGACCAATTCTTCCTGGATCTATTAACAGTCTTCTGCAAGATCAATTTAATTTCTCTATTGCTCAATTCTACTTGACCACTAGACTGAGGATGATAAGGAGATGCAATTCTATGATTAACAGCATACTTAGCAAGCAATTTACGGAAAGCACCATGAATAAAGTGTGAACCCTCATCAGTCATTAAATATCTAGGGACTCCAAATCTAGGGAAAATAACTTCTTTAAGCATTTTAATAGAAGTGTTATGATCAGCGCTACTAGTTGGAATAGCTTCTACCCACTTAGTAACATAATCAACAGCGACTAGAATATGAGTATACCCATTAGATTGCGGAAAAGGTCCCATATAATCAAAACCCCAAACATCAAACGGTTCAATAACAAGAGGGTAATTCATAGGCATTTCCTGACGTCTACTAATATTACCAATTCTTTGACATTCATCACAAGACAGGACAAACTTACGAGCATCCTTGAAGAGAGTAGGCCAATAAAAACCAGATTGTAATACCTTGTGTGCAGTTCTATCTCCAGCGTGGTGTCCCCATAGGCCTCGGAGTGACACTTGCGTAGGATCTGTTCCTATTCATGCTCTGGTACACAATGTCTAATAACACCATCTACTCCTTCTTTAAAAGGTGTGGGTCAACCCAAAAGTAATGTCTTAAATCATAGAAGAACTTTTTCTTTTGTTGGTATGTGAAACTAGGCGGTATAAATTTAGCAACAATGTAATTAGCATAATCAGGATACCAAGGAGCATTACGCGAAGCATTTATGACAGCTAATTGTTCATCAGGAAAGCTATCATCAATAGGTAGTGGGTCATCAAGAACATTCTCTAATCTAGACAAGTTATCTGCTACGGGGTTATCAGCACCCTTTCTATCAATAATATGCAAATCAAATTCTTGTAGCAGAAGAACCCATCTAATAAGTCTAGGTTTAGCATCTTTCTTTTCCATAAGGTACTTAATAGCAGCATGATCGGTGTGAACAGTTACTTTGGAATCAACAATATAAGGTCTGGACTTATCACAAGCAAACACAACCGCTAAAAATTCCTTTTCAGTGGTAGCATAGTTTCTTTGAGCACTGTCTAGAGTTTTACTAGCATAATGGATAACATTTAATTTCTTATCAACTCTTTGTCCTAGAACAGCACCAACAGCATAATCACTAGCATCACACATAATTTCAAAGGGTAGGTTCCAATCAGGTGGTTGGACAACAGGTGCGGAAATCAAGGCATTCTTAAGAATTTCAAATGCTTCTACACAATCATCATCAAAAACGAATGGAACGTCTTTTTGAAAAAGATTAGATCTTAGAGAAATCTTTAATAAACCTTCTATAGAAACCAGCATGACCAAGGAAACTTCTTATACCTCTGATATCCGTAGGACATGGCATTTTTTCAATAGCATCAACTTTAGCTTTATCAACTTCAATACCTCTTTCGGAGATTTTGTGCCCCAAGACAATGCCCTCATTAACCATAAAGTGGCACTTCTCCCAATTCAAGACAAGATTAGTTTCTTCACATCTCTGCAAAACTCGATCGAGGTTGCTCAAGCAATCATCAAAAGAAGTTCCGTAAACGGAGAAATCATCCATGAAAACCTCAATAATCTTTTCACAAAAGTCAGAGAATATATCCATCATACATCTTTGAAAGGTAGCAGGTGCATTGCATAAACCAAAAGGCATACGTCTATAAGCAAAGGTACCGAAAGGGCAAGTAAAAGTGGTCTTTTCTTGATCCTCTTTTGACACAGGTATTTGAGAGAAACCAGAATAACCATCTAGAAAGCAAAAATGTGTGTGTTTGGATAGTCTTTCTAGCATTTGATCAATAAAAGGTAGAGGGTAATGATTTTTCCTAGTAGCTTTATTTAATTTCCTAAAATCAATTACCATTCTATATCATGTAACAATTCTTTGCGGGATCAATTCATTTTTATCATTAGGAACAACGGTAATACCTCCCTTCTTAGGGACACAATGAACGGGACTAACCCATCTACTATCAGCAATAGGATAAAATTATACCTGCCTCCAGAAGCTTTAGTATTTCATTTCTTACCACTTCTTTCATTTTAGGATTCAACAGTCGTTGGTGATCAACAACTGGTTTAGCATCAGGCTCCATATTAATTTTATGCTGACATAGAGTGGGACTAATGCCCTTAAGATCATCAAGAGTATATCCAATAGCAGCACGGTGCTTCCTCGGAGTTTTCAATAATCTCTTTTCTTCATGCTCTGAAAGGTTAGCACTAATAATAACAGGATATATCTCCTTTTCATCGAGATAAGCATATTTCAGTGTATCAGGCAATTGTTTAAGCTCAAACAGGGGATCACCCTTGGGTGGAGGAGGATCCCCAAGTATTTCAACAGGTAGGTTGTGTTTCAAAATAGGCTGCTGATCAAAGAAAATCCTATCTATTTCATTCCTTTCATTCATATGCATATCGTTTTCATGGTCTAGCAAATATTGTTCTAAGGGATCAGTAGGAGGCACAGCAATAGAAGCAAGACCAATAACTTCATCTTTACTAGGCAATTCTTTATCATGAGGTTGTCTATGAAATTTAGAGAAATTGAACTCATGAGACACATCCCCAAAACTTACAGTAACAGTTTCTTTCTCACAGTCTATCCTAGCATTAACAGTATTCAAGAAAGGTCTACCAAATATAATGGGACAAAAATCATCTTGTGGGGAACCAAGAACAAGAAAATCAGTGGGATATTTTATTTTCCCACACAAGACTTCAACATCTCTGACAATCCCAATTGGTGCAATAGTGTCTCTATTAGCCAGCTTAATGGTAACATCAATTTCCTCTAATTCAGCTGGTGCAATATCATGCATAATTTCTTGATATAAGGTGAAGGGAATTGCACTCACACTAGCACCAACATCACATAAACCATGATAACAATGATCTCCTATTTTAACAGAAACAACAGGCATGCCAACAACAGGTCTATGTTTATCTTTAGCATCAGGTCTAGCAATTCTAGCAGCTTCATCACAGAAATGAATAACATGCCCATGAATATTATCAACCAAGAGATCTTTAACCATAGCAATACTAGGTTCAACCTTAATTTGTTCAGGGGGAGTAGGTGTTCTAGTACAACTCTTACGAACCACAGTTGAAGCTCTAGCATGTTCCTTTATCCTAACAGGGAAAGGTGGTTTGTCAATATAAGCGGTAGGAACAACAGGATCAACATTATAAGTAATGGTTTTTTCTTCAACTTTAATAGGTTCAACTACTTTCACTGCAATGGGAGGATGATATTTAAACCACTTCTCCTTAGGGAGATCAACATGAGCAGCAAAAGATTCACAGAAAGAAGCTACTATCTCAGAGTCAAGTCCATATTTAGTGCTAAATTCACGAAAAGCATCGGTGTCTATAAAGGATTTAACACAATCAAACTTAAGGTTTATACCTGACTCATTACCTTCGTCGAGTTCCCAATCTTCAGAGTTGCGTTTAATTCTTTCCAATAAAGCCCATTTGAATTCAATATCTTTCTTCATAAAGGAACCAGCACAAGAAGTATCGAGCATGGATTGATTATTACGAGAAAGCCGAGCATAAAAATTCTGAATAATAATTTCTCTTGGGAGCTCATGATTGGGGCATGAATATAACATTGACTTAAGCCTCCCCCAAGCTTGAGAGATTCTTTCTCCTTCACGAGGCCAAAAATTGTAAATATAATTTCGATCATGATGAACCAGATGCATAGGATGAAACTTCTGATGAAATTCCATTTTCAATCGGTTGTAGTTCCATGATCCAATATCATCACATAGCCTATACCATGTCAATGCCTTCTCCTTCAAAGATAAAGGGAAGACCTTCTTCTTGACATCATCCTCGGGCAAACCTGCAAGCTTAAATAATCCACAAACTTCATCCACATAGATCAGATGCAAATCAGGATGTAGTGTTCCATCTCCTGCATAAGGATTAGCTAGCAGTTTCTCTATCATACCCGAAGGAATTTCATAATAAATATTTTCAGTAGGTGCAGCAGGTTGAGGAGCAACTCTTTGTGCTTCCGGTCGAGGTGAAGATACCCCGAACAAGCCCCTCAAAGGATTATTTTCCATAGTAACAAGTGACAGTAAATTTCAGCACACTATATAAATTTTTCCTTACCAAGTTCCACTCACCAAAGGCGCTTCACTCCCCGGCAACGGCGCCAGAAAAGAGTCTTGAGGACCCACAAGTATAGGGGATCTATCGTAGTCCTTTCGATAAGTAAGAGTGTCGAACCCAACGAGGAGCAGAAGGAAATGACAAGCGGTTCTCACTAAGGTATTCTCTGCAAGCACTGAAATTATCGGTAACAGATAGTTTTGTGATAAGATAATTCATAACGGATAGCAAGTAACAAGTATAACAAAGGTGCAGCAAGGTGACCCAATCCTTTTTATAGCAAAGGACAAGCCTGGACAAACTCTTATATAAAGCAAAGCGCTCCCGAGGACACATGTGAATTTCTGTCAAGCTAGTTTTCATCATGCTCATATGATTCGCGTTCGTTACTTTGATAATTTGATATGTGGGTGGACCGGTGCTTGGGTGCTGTCCTTACTTGGACAAGCCTCCCACTTATGATTAACCCCTCTCGCAAGCATCCGCAACTACGAAAGAAGAATTAAGATAAATCTAACCATAGCATGAAACATGTGTATCCAAATCAGCGCCTTACGAAGCAACGCATAAACTAGGGTTTAAGCTTCTGTCACTCTAGCAACCCATCATCTACTTATTACTTCCCAATGCCTTCCTCTAGGCCCAAACAATGGTGAAGTGTCATGTAGTCGACGTTCACATAACACCACTAGAGGAGAGACAACATACATCTCATCAAAATATCGAACGAATACCAAACTCACATGATTACTTATAACAAGACTTATCCCATGTCCTCAGGAACAAACGTAACTACTCACAAAGCATATTAATGTTCATAATCAGAGGAGTATTAATGATTATCAAGGATCTGAACATATGATCTTCCACCAAGTAAACCAACTAGCATCAACTACAAGGAGTAATCAACACTACTAGCAACCCACAGGTACCAATCTGAGGTTTTGAGACACAGATCGGATACAAGAGATGAACTAGGGTTTGGAGAGGAGATGGTGCTGATGAAGATGTTGATGGAGATTAACCCCCTCTCGATGAGAGGATCGTTGGTGATGACGATGGCTTCGATTTCCCCCTCCGGGAGGGAAGTTTCCCCGACAGAACAGCTCCGCCGGAGCCCTAGATTGGTTCTGCCCAGGTTCCGCCTCGAGACGGCGGCGCTTCGTCCCGAAAGCTCCCTTATGATTTTTTTCAGGTCAAAACCCTCCATATAGCAGAAGATGGGCACCGGAGACCTGCCAGGGGCCCCACAAGCCACTTGGGCGCGCCCTGGGGGGTAGGGCGCGCCCTGCAAGCTTGTGGCTGCCTGGTGGGTCCCCTCTGGTATTTTCTTCGCCCAGTATTTTTTATATATTCCAAAATAATTCTCCGTAGATTTTCAGGACTTTTGGAGTTGTGCAGAATAGGTATCTCAGATTTGCTCCTTTTCCAGTCCAGAATTCCAGCTGCCGGCATTCTCCCTCTTCATGTAAACCTTGTAAAATAAGAGAGAAAAGGCATAAGTATTGTACCATTATGTGTATTAACAGCCCACAATGCAATAAATATAGATATAAAAGCATGATGCAAAATGGACGTATCACCGGGGGCTCGTTCCCCCACTTTGGCACTCGTGGTTTGAATGATGACCCGGCAAGTAGCTCCGTGCGGCAGAGACAAAAAATGCTAATGCAGTATAAATAAGGAAAGAAAGGGATAGTACTTGCGGGAAGAAAATGGCGCTTTATTCTCATTCATTTTCTGATACAAAATGGGTAGAGATTACATTATGATTCGTTAAAACTTGGCAAGCGCCTACATCTTTTGACATAAAAAAAGATAAGTGCAACATAATCCCTTTCTTGTCCCTCTCCTCTTATGGATTAGGTAGAGAAGAAGCAGAAGGGCGAGCTCTGTGGGTTTGCACTCAAGGAGGAAGAAATGATGGATGAGCATCGCCCCTCGCAACCCCCAATTTATAGGGGAGAGCGCAGGGGCTGGCTCTCCTCTACTCCAAAGGTCGCCGCCCATCTCCACCAATTCCATCGCCCACGATCACGGGTGAACAGGTAACCGCCCCATTGCTCCAATCCATGGCACTGTGGTTTCTGCCATGATCAGGACTTTAAGTCACGCGCGCCCATCGCTAACTCCCCGCTATGCATGCGGCGGGCGTGGCGGAAACGGCCTGAGGTGGTGGTTCAGTGCTGGCCAATAAATTGGCAGTTACTCCCTCACATTGCGTGCCTGTGCATGAAACTTGGGCCCGACCCAACGGCACTTGGCGAGCATATGTGGGCCAGTCCCGGGGGCTCCTGTTGGTGCACTAGTACAGGGGTACCCACTGCTCCTGACTTCTGCACAGGCGGTAGAAGCAAAGAACCCGGCCAACAATCGAGACAAGACTCCAGCAAGCTCAGCGCGGCAGCCCAAGCCTGGACTGCGATGCGCCAAGAACATCCCCGGCGCTTGCCGGGGACCAAGACGTGCACACCTCCCTGAAGACCCAGCACGCCACTCCCGGCAGGCGTGATCCATCCAACCACCGCTCCACCGCATCGCTACGCCTGTCACTTATCGATGCGGTGTCGAGCCCTCAGGCGGCTAATCAGCTCTCGCTAAGCATGTGGCGACACATTGGAAGGCAAGTTACGCTCGGTTGACACCCGCCCTGGAGCGTGTCAAGATCTTAAGCAACGACCGGCCAAGCGGTGGTAAGAGCTTGCCGGGGATGCACCCCAAGCGCCACCTAGGCAAGTAATCATGGCATTTTGTCCTAAATGCCAGAGTTAGGTATGATAGCTCTGCTTAGCTATCTAATCGATAGATAATGTCTATTTTTCCATTGTGGTAACCCCTAGCACCATAAAAGGAGGGCCAAGGCAACCTAGCTCAAGGTTGGCAATTCGAACCCCCAGACACTTGTACTCGGATTCCGCTCTTTCCCCGACAGCAGTCCTTGCTGGGGTTAGGTGCTTTGCGTTCTTTGTGTTCCTCTAATCAATCCACCAAAAAGCAGGAGTAGGGTTTTACGCTTAGCAGCGGCCCGAACGTGGGTAAAATGCATGTGTCCTGATCGTTGCGCCGTCTCATGCTCTCCGCTCTTCGTGCAACGTGACCCCCCTTGCCGAACCACAAGGGACCTCTGGTCCCATAGGTGATTGTGAGCATCCGTGCACCGACACTCATAGAGGCATCTACTCCATGGGAGAGGTAGTGGAAGGATCAAAGGCTCATCTATATATGAGCTAAATCATTGCTTACCCTAGGAAGGAGGGAGGGGAAGAGTATTATAGTCTTAGCCACGAAGGGGTAAGTGAGAGAGAGATACAAGGCCAAATGCCCACGGCTGTGCACAGGCGGTGCCGGACGGCCGGAGGTTGTCGGACGTCCGATGACTCGCGAAGGACTGGACGTCCGGAGGGCATCGGTCATCCGAGGCTCGGTCGTCCGGAGGCTTCGAAAATCCGAGATTTCAGTGCGGGTAGCTTGGCTCCGGATTTCCAGTGGGTCTCGGATGTCCGGAGGCTGGGATGTGTCGGATGCTCGGGTGACGTCGGTCGTCCGGCCGCTATAGATTTCTGCTCGTCCTGTGGCTAGGCTGGACTCCAAGCATCGGTCGTCTGGAGGACGTCGGATGTCCGGAAGCTGTCGGACGTCCGGCCGCTGTAGACTCCGCAGCTCCGTCTTCTTCCGTCTCCGCTTCCAAGCTTCCCTCGCGGATGGTGTAGGTGTACACTTGCGCTCGTACTCCTCCTCGTCCTCCATGAAGCTTCAACAATACCTATGCATGCACACGAGAGGAGTGTCAAGTAGTATACCATCCTCAAAGGGGTCAAGTGAACACGTGTAAAGGAGATGATTCACCTTTGTTTATGTGGAGTTGACATGGCACGTGTCACTTGCCAAACGGACTCTTGTCATGGTGATGTCCGTAGGATGCTCCGCATCAGTAAGCCTTTGGTCGGACTGAAGAAACACGTTCTGCTTGCTTGGTTGTACTGTGGCTTGTCTAGTATGCTAAGTAGAAACTCCTCATTAGGAGTATCCAAAGAAAAAGCATCGTCATCTAGCTCAAAAGCTTCAGCCAGTGTATCATGAAATCGGTTCCGTGTGCTTCTATTATCAGGAGAGAAAATAACTCTGAAATGGTACTGGGTCCGGATCTCTGGGCATTTTGTTTCACCATGAGAAACAAAAGCTCTTGTTATGTTTCTTCTTGAAGAGACAGACAAGCATGAAACTCCTAAAAGGATTACAAAGTTGTTTAGAGATAATCTGGACGCCGGCTTAAGTGTTAAGAAGAAGCAAGCAGAACGATGCAAGAATAAAAGAGTGTATGGAACGTGCCTGTAGTTGGAACAGTGGTGTTGGCCGTTGCCTTCCCGGTCGAAGAAGAGGATGCCATTGGCCCAGAGCACCAAGACGTGGTGAGCCACCAAACCCTAGAAAGGGGTGTGCTGGGGATTCTGGCGGTGGGGCTGGTGTCATGAAGGAAGAGAGGGCGTAGGTTATAGGGCACAGATGGTTGCTTCCGACAAGGTAGGTGATCCAACGGCAGAAAAAGGGCAGAGCACACTGGCCATACATTTCGGCCATACAGTTGCTTCGTGGATAAGTCACAAAAGGGCCGAATGGGCCAAGACTGAAGCAGAGGCAGCCCAAAGGCTTTAACGGCAGGAGAAATTAATATGAGCATCAGAGAGCGAAAAAAAAGAATGAATATGAAAATCATTTATCTGAAGAAGAGGAAACTAATTGTAAGTTGTGAAGCAGCATATCACACACATAAATCAAAGCAAGAGCCTCACAGCATACACATCCACATAATAATTTCAAGTTCGCTTCATAATACAGGGGAGTCTGGTTTTTTCCTTGCTTTGGCATGGCTACTTGAGCAACCAAAGACTTTCTTGGGACAAACACACATAACATAGGGGAGTTTTGAAGCATGCTTGGTAAGAAGCATTCAAGTAAACTAAGTTTATTCAAGAGGCATACACATCGGCGGTCTCTGCTTCAACTGGTCAAAGAGCATTTGTATGGAGCGTCGTCGATAGTGAAGCCAGTGGCACAAATCATCATCTTTCTTCTTCGACGTCGCTTAGACATTAATATACATAGGATAGGTAGCCTGCAGTGAGATGCAAGGTCTTAGGAAATTAAGCCCACACATGCTAACAGGAATGAACCTAAGAACAAAAGTGTAGAGCAGAATTGCGATGTACCTATAGGTACCCTATTTCTGCATGGCCAGAGCAAAGCTGATGCGGAGCATCCTACGGACATCACCGTGGCAAGAGTCCATTTGACAAGTGACACGTGCCACAACTACTTCACATACATAAAGGTGAATCCTCTCCTTTACACGTGTTCACTTGACCCCTTTGAGGATGGTATACTACTTGACACTCCTCTCATGTGCATGCATATGTATTGTCGGAGCTTCACGGATGACGAGGAGGAGTGCCGGCACCTACGTACGACTACACCATCCATGAGGGAAGCTTGGAAGCGGAGACGGAAGAAGGCGGAGCTGCAGAGTCTACAACAGCTAGACGTCCGACATCTTCCGGATGTCCGACACCCTTCGGACGTCCGACGCCTAGAGTCCAGCCCCAGCCAGAAGCCGGGCAGAAGCTACAGCGTCCGGACGACCGACACCATCCGGACGCCCGACAATCCCCAGAGCCTGGACGACCGAAGCCTTCCGGACGTCCGACAGACTCCAGCGCCCGGATGCCCGAGCCCATCCGGAAAACCGGCGCCAAGACACCCGCACCGAAATCTCGGATTTCCGAAGCCTCCGGACGACCGACGCCCTCCGGACGTCCAGACCCTCACGAGCCGACAGACGTTTGACGACCTCCGGACGTCCGGCACCGCCTGTGCGCAGCCGCGGGCCTTGGGCCTTGTATCTCTCTCTCACTTACCCCTTCATGGCTAAGACTATATATACTCTTCCCCCACCTCATTACTAGGGTTAGAAATGATTTAGCTCATAGATAGATGAGCGTTTGCTCCTTCCACTACCTCTCCCATGGAGTAGATGCCTCTATGAAAGAAGACCCCTAGTGGATGTCAAGGCCCCTTGCGAGGGAAGATCCCTAGTGGATTCAAGGCCACATGTCCCCATGGGATTTGGGATGAACTCTACCATGTATCCTCTTTCCCTTTGTTGTTCTTGTACCCTTGTGGATCTTGTGTGTATGAGAGCGTAGTGGATGTGTGATTGGACTTGTTCTTGAGTGTTTCTCTTGTGATTTCCCCCTCGTGTTATTCGCGTTATTCGTGTTCATTCACAAATCCACCTCCAATTCGTGAAAGATCGACACACACGGGTGCCCCGTATCATATTGGTATCAAGAGCCACGTTTCTCACGAATTTGGAGTCATCACCTTCGTTTTCTAGCCTAATTTTGTGTGGTTTTGTCCCAATTCGAAAATCCCTACCAAAAATAGCCTCACCAAATTTTTTGTGATTTGTTGGTTCTTGTGAGATTTTGTTGATTTTGATCCATGGAATTCAAGTTTGGCAAGTAGATCTAGCTTTTCCACCGCAAAATCCACCTAAATTTTCTTTTTCCCCATCAATTTTGACCCCGAAAATCGATATTACCGCCCAAAATCGCATCCCGGATCTGAAATCTCGAGCTGACCCAAACCCATCGGACGTCCGACCCTTTCCGGACGTCCGGACCCGTCTGAAGCACCGGACGTCCGACACTTTCCGGACGTCCAGAACAACTAAACAGAGCCAAATTCTCGGATTTCCGGACCTTCCGGACGTCTGACCCCCGAATGTCCGTCGCTTCTCGGACGTCTGACTTTTGCTGATTCTTGTTACGGCCATAACTAATTCATCCGGACTCTGATTACGACGTTCTTTAGCTCGTTTTGTAGCTACTGACACCCCCATCCCACAAAAATACTTTCATAACCATTTGACTCCATCAAAATTTTGCATATTTGGCATCTTTGCCTAGGCACAACCACAACTTCCGCATAAGCATCCCACCATAAACTTTCGCCACCCTAACCCAATTTTGTTTGAGATTTTGAGTTGCGGTTTCCGTTTCCTAAGGTGTTTCGGCTAATTAGGGACGGTTCTACATCGACAACGTCGCCGCTCATCATCGCCTCGGCCTTTACATCGACATTGGCCACTTCGCCTTTTGGCACCTCAACCGTAAGCAAGGACGGTAACCTCGACGACATCATTGTCCATTTCCTTGCCATTGCATTGATCGCTTCGAGCCTATTGTGTACCTTACCCATTGAGACTAGCGAGTTGAGAATTGCCGGGCCACGTTACTTGTGCACCGTAGTGTTACTTTATGCCGCATAGCTAGTTTTAGAGTGCAAACATCTTGCTATCTACATTGTGCCATAAGTCTCTCCCGTGCATATCCATGATAATTGTCTCATGTCTTGGTTCGAGCATCAAGCATAAAAAAATAGAAAGAGAAAAAAAAACTTTTAAGCAAAAGAGGAGATCCAAAAGAGCTTGTAATCAATAGAAATAGCATTGAGTCATTTTTCATAGTAGATACTCTTGGATCATACATACATAGCATACTTTGGATTGAAGATGGCACGTTTACTCTTTTAGGTTGGTGCACAAGCGCATATCTAGCCCATTTGAGCAATCGAGCTATTGTTTCTTGTAGTATCCGTGCAACACGAGCTTTTCCCGGGTCTCTCACATTTTGTGCTCGTTCCTTGGTTGCGCGGATCCCATTTATCTATCCGTGTGTATGTTCCTAGTGCCACCATAGCTATTGATCTATTTGCTTTGCATTGCAATTTTGTGAATCTTCCTCGACATTGTCGATATCTTGGATTAACAATTGCTTGAATTTTATGCCACTTGTCCTAACCAAGCCACTCGATAAGCTTTACATTGTAGGTGTGAGTGAACAAGTCCAGTACCAATTCCCCTATTCTTTCATTTCACATTGTGTGAAACGGGATACATCCTCAACTTTGGGAAATAGTATTTTGGAATTTTGGTATTGTTTATCTCATTTCCCACTCACCTTTGCTCGAGTCTTGCGATGGCTAGGCAAAGCACGACATCTTCGGTCTTCGACGACTACATCGACATACGACACTCCGAAGCTCGGAAAAGAGACTACATCGACAACAAGTTGGACGCTCACATGGATCAACTTCGACATGTGTTGGCCAACAACAAGTCTTCTTCCCCTTTGTTATCTTCAAGGCGGAGACGCTCAAGTCGCACATCTTCGGAGCGCCCATCCGATGCAAGCACAAGTCGGCCACATCCTCATCTTCGAGACGACCTCCACAACAACCATCACGCTCGTGATCTACATCATCGCGAAGGGCAAGCCACCTCCAAGAAACAACTGCACGAAGACCAAGAACGCCACCAAGCACAAGCTTCGACTCCAACATCAAGGCGACCGACTACACGCATGGATGACCCTTCCATCTTCAGAAGCATCCCAAGGAAGATGACCGAGCATGGGAATCTCCCTTCGGTCATGGAGGCACGCGACGAGGTGCCATCTTCGGCCCTCATACAAGGCAACAACGACAAGACGGTCGAGCATGGGATTTTCCCTTCGACCACGGCGGCGAGCGCGACCCTCTTCACCGACTTGAAGACGGTGCCCACATGGGACTCATACTTGGAGTCAAGCACCGAGGCCGAGCTTGGGATGTTCCCTTCGGTCTTGGAGAAGATTGATGTTTTGCCACACCCCATGGCATTCATCTTCGGAGGCATTATGGATGAGGAGGTTGAGCATGGGACTATCCCTTCAACCACGGCGGCGAAAGGAGTTGAGCATGGAGACATTTGCACCTACATCTCTCCGGCACCCACATGTGACGAGATGCCCCAGTTTCCATGTGAGGAGAGCCACCAACACATGAGTGAGATGAGTGACTACACCATATGTGACATTGAGTGCATTTGCTATTAGAGGATGAGTGTGACCACCACTACCCCCATACATGAGAATATGCCAAACTTATGTGAGGCTGAGAGCCATCACCACCATTTGAGTGACTCAACCAACCATATGAGTGAGAGCATCCTAGAGGGAGTGAGTGAGCCACAACACTTAGTGAGTGAGGTAATTGAGAGGGCACATGAGGCCACTATGATTTCTAACAACTTAACCTCTACTCCTATTGTATCTTCTTCTTTGGTGCAAGGTCTCCTACATGACGACCCGCCTACCCTTGATGATTCCATCCCTCCAATGGGAATGACGATGGCCATGGTGGATGATGATGCCCCACCCACATGGTTCCATCATGATGTTGACCACGAGTTGGTCCTTCCTACCTCACCTACATCACATGAGCTGAGCTCTAAAGGTAACATAGGTGAAGGTTCTTTTCTTGTCCCACAAGTGGACTATCTTGCCATTGATTGATTGCTTGCATGATGATGATCCACCTATTGCCATGCTTCATGATTATGTGACTTCCTCATGTGTTGAATTACCGATTTATGATGAGTTTGACGATTCTCATGTGGAGTCTATTAGTTGTGATGCCGTATTGCATAGGATACCATGTGAAAATTCTATTGGTCACATAATGTTCGACAACCAGCTAAACTTGTCATATGCTATGCGTGAAATTTCCCATATTGCATCTTTGCAATCTCACCGTAGCGACTATGCATATCCATAAATATTAATCCCATTTGCTCATATGGCATAGACGACAAGCCCATGCTTATTGGCATTTGCTTTTCTTGTGATGATATTGCCATGCTCCCTTCGCATCATTTCCGCAATTGCTCACATAGCCATGACCACCTAGCTTTGGATGTGTCTTGTTTTGGATGTTTTGCATATTCTCCGAATTATGCTTCCGCTATTGCACATGAGGAAACCCCCATAGTTTCCTCCTACATTAGCAGATTTTGTTCCATCCCATCCATTGCATGATCCCACTCATTGTGTGCACAATATGCTTGCCATTGATATGAATAATATGCTCATGCCACATACTTGCTACAATTTGCATCCCAATCATGTTGAGCATAATACCTATCGTTGCATGATGGATGACGTATTCCTATACCATGCCTCAAATTTCTTTGAGCATTGCTTATCTTGTGCTAACTCTCACGTACACATACACATCATGATGGATGATGTGTACATTTACCACGCACACACCTTGTTTCGTGTGCCTCATTATTGTGTAGGTACTCATGATTCTTCGTCAACCTCGCAAGCGCACGAGTTGACGAAAAGAGCTCTAGAGAGCAACGAAGACGCGCGCCACTATGGAGTGCTTACCCTCCACCCACCCTCTTTGCGCAAATACTTCGCGCATTTCTTCTACATGGCTCTCACATGGCTATGGCTTAGTTCACATTACACTTATTATGCCCATATTGCCATGTTCACTTTGCATGATATGTTCATTTCTATGGCTTTGCCATGCACTTGTGACGCATGCCTCGCATCTCACATGTCACTTGATTCTCATATTCGTATGTGTATTTGCAAGCTTGGTGGAGGATTTACTTGCTATTGCCATGTTTGCTTGTTGACCCATGTCTATGATGATACTTTGCTCTTGCTTCGTGCTCGCGATATGTCATGTGCATTATTGATGTCCACTATTTCCTCATATGACATGATGGCCATGATTTCTTCTAGTATGTTGCATCTTTGCACTACTAGCTTGCACGACATGATCGATTTTCTTGCTTCATGTGTTGCATCACCGTTGATTACTACTTGCTCATTTCATGCGGTTGATGACAACCATTGCCATGCTTTGCACATGATTGATATTGCTTATTGTCATATGTCTCCATGTTTTGCCTCTTGCATGTTAGATTTGCCATGTATTAAGTGCAACAATGCTATTTATCTTGCTAATGAGATTGCCCCCACAGTTTCCTCTCATATTCTTGGAGCTTTTGACGTCTTTCATGTGAAGCATGCTATCCTTCCTTCTTTGCACCATATGCCTCGTGCCATGAATATAGCCATTGTTGCACTATATTGTTCATGCACTTTTGATCATAACGGTTATGTGCAAGAGAAGAGAACCATCATGATGGATGATGTGTTTATCTACCATGCATATATATTCTTTGCTTTTGTTTGTGCATGTGTAGGATACTTCGGCTACATGTCAACTTCCACTTCACGTGAGTTGACCATTCGAGCTCTTGACAGCAAGCCATGGTACACCAACGCGTTTTTACATCGCACTTGCTTGCGCATCGGCATTGTGACGGACGCACAATGTCATGCTTTTGAGGTGACATCCTTCTTGAGCATGGATATTGTAGCTCATCCTACTTGTGTTGCTTGTACCATGACATATATTTTTCATCTTGGACCACTTACTTGCACACATGTTAGTGTTATTGCTTTTCCTCACGATTGCCACATTGCCATGCCTCATGACATATATGCCTTGTGTGTTGCATCCACATTGTGGATTGATTTCTCCTATCATATGTTTGGTTGCAACAATGTTAATTCTTCACATATGTCATGTCCGATTGCTTGCTACATGCTTGACTTGACTGCCTCACACATGATGACCAATTGCTCTTTCTATTGTGTTGAGTGCCCCTATATCTTCACTACACCATATGCACATTATGCTTGGATTGCCTTTCACTTTGGATTGCCCCATGTGTTTAGACACTTCATATTATTTGGTGTTGTTAATGATTCCTATGCCTATCATAGACCCTTTGTTGATTGCTTTGAGCATGCGTGCTATGACCTTGAGGTAGATGCTCGTTCTATCGTCACACATATTTGCATCACTACCTCACATTTTCATGCTTGTCTCCATGATGCCTTAGATTGTGCTCAATCCATACGCTTACATGTCATGACACAATACCCTTGTCACATCAAATGTTATGCATGATGACGACACTTGTTCGGTGAATAATCGCGTGAATGCTTGGTTTTGCACTAACTCTAACCACATTTGTTTTTCCAAGTGTTTGTCGTATTTGCACCTTTTGAAGGAATCACTTGACGGTGCGACATTGGAGAGTGCCCCTTTTGAATTTTATGATGATGAGTGCTTGGTGATCATCAACTTTTCCACGGCGACGCCATCTCTTTCCCATGGTGATTGGGATTTTGCTCCGAGAATGGATCTTTCCCAAGGGGGAGGGGATGATGCGGAGCATCCTACGGACATCACCATGGCAAGAGTCCGTTTGGCAAGTGACACGTGCCACAACTACTTCACATACATAAGGTGAATCATCTCCTTTACACGTGTTCACTTGACCCCTTTGAGGATGGTATACTACTTGGCACTCCTCTCGTGTGCATGCATAGGTATTGTCGGAACTTCACGGATGATGAGGAGGAGTGCCGGCACCTACGTACGACTACACCATCCATGAGGGAAGCCTGGAAGCGGAGACGGAAGAAGGCGGAGCTGCATAGTCTACAGCAGCCGGACGTCCGACATCTTCCGGACGCCCAACACACTTCGAACGTCCGACGCCTAGAGTCCAGCCCTAGCGAAGCCGAGCAGAAGCTACAGCGTCCGGACGACCGACGCCTTCCAGACACCCGACAATCCACAGCGCCCGAACGACCGACGCCTTCCGGACGTCCGACAGACTCCAGCGCCCAGACGCCCGAGCCCATCCAGAAATCCGGCGCCAAGACACCCGCACCGAAATCTGTTATTTCCGAAGCCTTCGGACGACCGAGCGTCAGACGACCGACGCCCTCCGGACGTCCAGACCCTCACGAGCCGTCGGACGTCCGACGACCTCCGGATGTCCGGCACCGCCTGTGCGCAGCCGCGGGCCTTGGGCCTTTTATCTCTCCCTCACTTACCCCTTCGTGGCTAAGACTATATATACTCTTCCCCCACCTCATTTCTAGGGTTAGCAATGATTTAGCTCATATATAGATGAGCCTTTGCTCCTTCCATTACCTCTCCCATGGAGTAGATGCCTCTGAGAAGACCCCTAGTGGATGTCAAGGCCCCTTGCGAGGGAAGATCCCTAGTGGATTCAAGGCCCCATCTCCCCATGGGATTTGGGATGAACTCTACCATGTATCCTCTTTCCCTTTGTTGTTCTTCTACCCTTGTGGATCTTGTGTGTATGAGAGCGTAGTGGATGTGTGATTGGACTTGTTCTTGAGTGTTTCTCTTGTGATTCCCCCCCTCGTGTTCTTCGTGTTCATTCACAAATCCACCTCCAATTCGTGAAAGATCGACACACAAGGGTCTGCCCCGTATCAAAAGCAGTCACTGCCTTGTTTTCTTTCCTGCCGCAGCTCCTTTTCCGGCAGCAGAGCTCCTTTATTCGAAGGTGTCATACTTAGAGATGAACACATGGGATTGCTATATAAGTAAAGAAGGATGGTAAGATAAACACGCAGTATAAGAAGTTGGACCTTTTGTTTTTTGTCACACGAGTCTTGTCATCCTTTCCTTTAGTACCAGATGAAGGATCTTCAGCCTTGTCATCATAGTTCTCTTGTTACATTTAGCCTATAAATTAGGGCAATAGCAGAGGAGCATCGTACGTCAATATTCGAAGGTAATTAAACTATTTGTAATATGTTTGAGTCAACATGATCAGCTAGACATCTTCCAACAAAATTCCTTTATGCCTACCCATGTCTTTCATCCTCATAAATAAAACATACAATGTGAGGTATATTTTTTCGCGTAAGACAATCACTTCATTTTTAGAATGGAATATAAAAGCTAGGCATGCTAAAAAGGCAGCAACAATCAATTAGCGCACAAGTGAACTGCTCTCTTTTGAAATGGAAAACATGTGCATTCATAGGTATTTGCGCGAGGGGCATAAAAAGCTTTACCTCAGCTGCGTCGGCGGATTTCTTCATAGGCTCTTCTGGCAAAGTAGTTTTCTTTTCATCATCGAGGAACAAGACACGCCTGGCACTGCCGGCTGGGCATGGTGATTTGCTACACAAGAAAACACAAGCATGAGGGCAGGCAAGCAGCTGAAAACATTCTAGAAGTTTATTTCAAAAAGACATACCTTGGAGATGCAGATGAAAGGAGACAAACACTGAGCTTTGAATTTGGTGTGCATGCCTACGTGTCAAAAGACAGTAAGAAGAGTTGAGTCTACTGTCACTTAGACTGAACAAATAATGTAATATAAGGCAAACCAACATAGGTATTTACCGCTCCAGTGGGTGTTTGATAGCCTATGGCAAGGCTTCCTGATGAGCTGCCAGGTTGTGCCTGCTGGATGCTTGGAGTATTGGGTGTAAACATTTCGGAAGGTACTGGACTATCAATGAGCAAGGCAGAAGATGATGCCCCAGAAGTCCCGGGGTTAACGTCAAAGGCAGACGAGCTTAACTCAGGCTTGTATGTTTCCATAATCTTGACAACCTGGAATGACAATTGCGTGCTGGTGGTTGCAAAGCTTCTCTTTGAAATGGATACAGGAAGCTTATACCTCTGACCGACAATCTGCATAACCTCTGGTGGATTGTCCTTACGCTATGTGCCAAGTGAAAACTTGTTGGGAGAACTACTATATGAAAGATGTCTATCTTATGCGTGCTAACAAACTTTGTATACCCAAGTCTTCTCTTCGTTTGTTGCTTTTGCAAGATGCTCACGGTGGAGGACTTATGGTTCACTTTGGACGTGACAAGATGTATGCCACACTATCCAACAAGTACTTTTGGCCCAAGATGTTTCGTGCTGTTGTGCGCTTCACGAACCAATGCTCTACATGCCGCAAAGCTAAGTCAAAAGCTCAATCCCATGGTCTTTACATGCCCCTTCCTATACCTTTCCAACCTTGGGAAGACATTAGTATGGACTTTGTGCTTGGTTTGCCACAAACAAAAACTGGACATGATTCCGTTTTTGTCGTTGTGGACCGCTTTTCGAAAATGGCTCATTTCATTCCATGTCACAAGATAGACGATGCTTCACATATTGCAAATTTATTTTGTAGGGACATCTTGCGACTACATGGCGTCCCCAAGACCATCGTCTCGGACCGCGACGTCAAGTTCCTAAGCTACTTTTGGAAGACCCTATGCGCCAAGCTCGGAATCAAGCTCCTATTCTCTTCAGCATATCACCCTCAAACCGATGGACAAACGGAGGTGACGAACCGGACGCTATCGACTCTACTTCACGTGTTCATCAAGAAGAACATCAAGGAATGGGAAGAATGCCTCCCCATCGCCGAGTACGCCTACAATCGCGCAAGTCACTCCACAATCGGCAAGTCCACGTTCGAAGTGGTCTACGATTTCAACCTTTGTCCCCATTGTACATTCTCCCTCTACCACTCCAAGAGCTCGTCAAGATGGACGCAAGTGCAAGGGCAAGCTACCTCAAGAAAATGCATGAAGATACAACGCGCATGATTGAACGTCAAGTGGAACACGTCACCAACAAGCGCAACCTCCACAAGCACTCCATGGTGTTCCAGCCCGGTGATCTTGTGTGGCTACACCTTCGCAAGGACCGCTTCCCCAACGAACGCAAGTCCAAGCTACTCCCTCGAGCCGACGGACCCTTCAAGGTGTTGGCACGCTACAACAACAATGCCTACAAGATCAACATCCCACGCGACAAGTACAATGTGAGTGACACCTTCAACGTCACGGATCTATCCCATTTTCATGGTGATGAAGATCTTGATCCAAGGACGGATCTTCCCCAAGGGGGGGAGATGATACGGAGCATCCCACCATCATCCCCATGAAGACTACACCATCATGCCAACTCCCAAGTGGCCCTATGACAAGAGCATGCACACACGACATTGGAGCTAAGGTGAACTCACTCCTCTTCGAGTATGACTTGGATGGCAAAGGAACTTGGATGCTACCTCACAATGAAACCCTATGCATCCTTAGGTACGAGGAAGGCGACCACGAAGGACCAAGGAAGCATCCCCAAGACCAAGGCCCGGAGGAAAAGGAGTCAAGCACCAAGGGCAACTCTCTGGACAACCCGGAATTTCCGGCCTGCCCGGAACTTCCGGCCAACCAGCGACCCCGGGCCAAGTCCAAAGGTGCAAACTCTCTGGATAGCCCGGAACCAGCCCAGACCCTCCCCCAGAACCTCTGGGCCCCGTGAAACAAGCCCCCGAAGCCTGTGCCAACTCTCTGTTCAGCCCGGACCTTGCCCGGAAGCAGCCCGAAACTTCCGGCGCCCGAAACTTCCGGCGCCCAGAACTTCCGGCGCCCGGAACTTCCGGCCTTTCTAGAGCGACCGCACTCTGGCCCGAGGCCCATGTACCTCTCCCACTTGTCCCTTCGTCCCAAGGACTATATATACTCTTCTTCCACGTCGAATTAGGGTTAGCTATTGTTTAGCAAAGACCTTTTGTTGAGCATAGCTCCATTACTTCCTTCTCCCACAGAGGTTGCCCTCCATTGAGAGACGATCCAAGTGATGACAAGGCCCCTCTAAGGGAAGATCCTAAGGGATTCAAGACCTCCTCCTTTGGAGTGAGGAGACTATCGTTACGTGTATCCTTTTGTTGATTGTGGATCTTGTGTCTCGTGTACTCGTGTGTTTCTAGTGGATGTATAATCGAAGATTATCCTTGAGTGTGTGATTTGCTCTCGTGTTCTTCGTGGAATCCCCCTCCAATTCGTGAAAGATCGACGCACACGGGCGTGCCGCGTATCACATTAGCTTTGACTTGCGTAATTCAGGAAACCTATCCTTACGCAAATGTCACCAAACAAGATCTCCAGGTGCAAAGACATCATGTTTTCTACCCTTATCTCCAGCAAGTTTATATTTAGCATTCATACGCTCAATGTTCTCCTTAGTTAACTCATGCATCTTTAAGACCAATTCAGCACGTTCTTTAGCATCAAAATTAACCTTCTCTGAAGATGGAAGAGGCAACAAATCAATAGGTGCACGAGGTAAGAAACCATACACTACTTCAAAAGGGCACATCTTAGTAGTAGAATGCAGCGAACGATTATAAGCAAACTCAATATGAGGCAAGCATTCTTCCCACATTTTCAGGTTATTCTTCAAAACAGCCCAAAGCATAGTAGACAATGATCTATTCACTTCTCGAGTCTGTCCATCAGTTTGGGTGTGACATGTAGTACTAAAAAGCAGTTTAGTCCCCAACTTAGCACATAAACATCTCCAAAAGTGGTTAAGAAATTTAGCATCACGATCTGAAACAATTGTATTTGGCACACCATGGAAGCGAATAATTTCACGAAAGAACAAATCAGCAACATTAGCAGCATCATCACTTTTATGACATGGTATACAGTCTACCATTTTCGAAAATCTATCCACGACAACAAATATGCTATCCCTCCCCTTCTTTGTTCGAGGTAAACCTAAAACAAAGTCCATAGATATATTCTCCCAAGGAACACTAGGTACAGGCAAAGGCATATATAAACCATGAGGATTGAGTCGTGCCTTAGCTTTTTGGCATGTAGTGCAGCGAGCAACAAAACGCTCAACATCCCATCTAATCTTTGGCCAAAAGAAATGTGTAGCAAGTACGTCCTCCGTCTTCTTCACGCCAAAGTGTCCCATTAATCCCCCTCCATGCGCCTCCAGTAACAACAAAAGACGAACGGAGCTAGCTGGATTGCATAGCTTGTTAGCACGGAACACAAATCCATCATTAATGACGAACTTGTTCCATGTTCTCCCTTCTTTACAATTCTCCAACACAACTTTAAATTCAGCATCATGCACATATTGATCTTTGATGGTCTCCAAAGCAAATATTTTAAACTCAAGTTGTGAAAGCATAGTATAACGACGAGACAATGCATCAGCAATAACATTTTCTTTACCCTTCTTGTGTTTAATGACATAAGGGAAATTCTCAATGAAATCAACCCATTTAGCATGTCTACGGTTCGGTTTTGCTTGACTTTTAATATGTTTCAAAGATTCATGATCAGAATGTATAACAAATTCTTTGGGCCATAAATAATGTTCCCATGTTTCCAAAGTGATAAGGGGTGTCCCGATCTTCTCGTTGAGCTCGATGTAGGTGGATGATAACTTGTGGGACGCTGAGGAATCTCTGGCTGTTCCCCCGTTGCCAATGCAACAGTTCTCAACCCTATTCGATATTCGCAACTTCACACACTTGCGCACGTAGCCGCCGACCACGAAGCGGTTTGCAATCTACCAATTCCCAATGGAACAGTAGAAGACACTTGAATCTTGCAGTAGGATAAACACCAGATCGCAACAAAGTGGTGAAGGTAGAATACTCCTGATCGAATCAAAGAGGAATATTGATTACAGAGGAATGCTTAAAGCAATTCAATCTGAAAAGAGGTTTAATCAAAACGTGGTCTGCCTCTAACTAACCCTAAGGAAGGGTATTTATATCCTAAGATAGTTGGAAGGGGTACACGGCCCGTCAGCCCAAAAGCCTGCGCGCAGGCAGCATGGTAGTACCGCTTATAGCATGCGGTACTACCGCTCCAAGCAGTACTACCGCTTAAGTACCGCTCTAGTACCGGTTAGGTCGCTTGGATGCCAGAAATATTTTGCTAAGCGGTACTGAGTACGGTAGCACGGGGCGGTACTACCGCTTTAAGCGGTACTACCGCTGGTGTGGGGCGGTACTACCGCCCTGGAAACTGCAGGGTCCTCCTCCCTGCCTAGCTGCACTGCCTCCTTGCTCTCCTCCTTGCTCCCTTGTGCTATGCCTTCCTCTCCAATGTACCTAATGACACACACACACAAGGATTTAGGCAGTATAAAGCTCTCATTAAAATAAATAGCATTATCAACTAAGAGAGAATCCACCTGTTGTTCTAGTAGTTTAGCACGAGCTCTTGTAATGGGTCCAATCCTGATTTCATCATTGGACATCTTCTTTGTAGCAACAGGTTGTTCATGAGGTAGAGATGGAGTCATAGTATAGATGTCCTCATCATCCTCCCCCCCTTGAAAAGGCGTCGACCTCGACGCGTCAAGGTCATCTCCAAGATAGGGCGTCAAATCAGCAACATTAAAAGAATTACTGACACCAAACTCCTCAGCAGGAAGATCAATCGTGTATGCATTATCATTTATTTTTGTAAGCACTTTATAAGGACCAGCACCACGTGGCATCAACTTGGACTTGCGCAGATTAGGGAACCTATCCTTGCGGAAGTGTACCCACACCATGTCACCCGGCTGGAACAACACCTCCTTGTGCTTCTTGTTAACACGAGCAGCTGTGTGCTTGCCCTTCTTCTCAATGGCTGCCTTTGTTTTCTCATGAATCTTTTTCACAAAATCTGCACGCTGCGAGGCCTCCATGTTCACCCTTTCTTGCGTTGGCAGCGGCAGCAAGTCAAATGGTGCAATGGGTTTGAAACCATAGACCACCTCAAATGGACAAAGTTGCGTGGTAGAGTGCACCGCTCTGTTGTAAGCAAACTCCACATGCGGCAAGCATTCCTCCCACTCACGCAGATTCTTCTTGATCATGGTTCTCAGCAATGTGGAAAGTGTACGATTCACCACCTCCGTTTGACCATCAGTTTGGGGATGACAAGTAGTACTGAACAGTAGCTTCATTCCCAGCTTGCCCCAAAGTGTCTTCCAGAAGTAGCTGATGAATTTCACATCACGGTCAGAAACAATCGTCCTTGGTACGCCATGTAAACGCACGATGTCCCTGAAAAACAGATTAGCAATATGCGAGGCATCGTCGCTTTTGTGGCAGGCAATAAAATGTGACATCTTTGAAAATCTGTCTACTACCACAAAAATAGAATCATGTCCTCTCCTGGTTCTAGGCAATCCTAAAAAAAATCCATGCTGATATCTTCCCATGGAGAATGAGGTGCAGGAAGAGGGGTATACAGACCGTGAGGTTTCAGCTTGGACTTGGCCTGATTGCAAGCGATGCAACGCTTCACATACCTGTCCACATCACGCCTCATCTTTGGCCAGTAAAAATGATCTGTGAGCATAAGGAACGTCTTCTCACGTCCAAAGTGGCCCATCAAACCGCCAGCATGAGATTCCTGCAACAAGAGCAAACGCACGGACGATTCTGGCACACACAGGTTGTTAGCGCGAAACAAGTACCCATCATGTATATGGTATTTTTCCCACGCTGTCACAGCAGAACATTGAGCAAATGGCGTCGCAAAATCAGTATCCAAAGCATATAAATCACGCAAACTCTCTAAACCAGGAACTTGAACATCAAGTCGTGTCAATAACATGCTTTTCCGAGAGAGTGCAACAGCAACAACATTGTCTTTTCCTTTCTTATACTTAATGATGTATGGGAAGGATTCAATGAACTCAACCCATTTAGCATGTCGTTTATTCAGATTTGACTGGCTTTTTAAAAACTTCAAAGCCTCATGGTCAGAATGTATGATAAATTCTTTTGGCCACAAATAATGTTGCCAAACCTCAAGAACTCTAACGAGAGCATACAATGCTTTATCATAAACAGGATAGTTCAATTGTGCACCATTCAGTTTCTCAGAAAAATATGCAATTGGTTTACCCTCTTGCATTAGCACACCTCCGATTCCAATGCCACTAGCATCACATTCGATCTCAAATTGCTTATGGAAATCAGGAAGTACAAGCAACGGTGCAGTAATTAAACGACGTTTCAGCTCATCAAATGCAGAATCTTGGGCTGTGCCCCACACAAACTCAACACCTTTTTGGGTAAGGTCATTCAAAGGTGCAGCAATAGTACTGAAATCTTTCACAAAACGTCTATAAAAACCAGCAAGACCATGAAAGCTTCGTACTTGACTAACATTCAAAGGAGTAGGCCAATTTTTAATAGCTTCAATTTTAGATTCATCTACCTCAACACCATGAGCAGAAACAACATAACCCAGAAATATGACCTTATCTTTGCAAAATGTGCATTTATCCAGATTACCATAAAGCTTAGCATCACGCAACACTTGCAAAACTTGGCGAATATGATCAGAATGTTCAGATGCATTGCGGCTGTAAATAAGTATATCATCAAAATAGACAACCACAAATTTACCAATAAAGTGCCTCAAAACATGGTTCATTAATCTCATGAAAGTACTAGGTGCATTAGTTAACCCAAAAGGCATGACTAACCACTCATATAAACCAAACTTTGTTTTAAAGGCTGTCTTCCATTCATCCCCTTGTTTCATCCTAATTTGATGATAACCACTACGCAAGTCAATTTTAGAGAAAATAACAGCACCACTCAATTCATCTAGCATATCTTCCAAACGTGGAATAGGGTGACGATATCGAATAGTGATGTTATTTATAGCTCGACAATCTACGCACATGCGCCATGTACCATCTTTCTTAGGAACTAAAATTACAGGAACAGCACAAGGACTTAAGCTCACGCGAATATAACCTTTGTCGAGAAGCTCTTGTACTTGTTTCTGAATTTCCTTAGTTTCCTCGGGGTTGGTGCGGTATGGGGCCCGATTGGGCAGCGACGCTGCTGGTATCAAATCAATTTGATGCTCGATACCCCGCAATGGTGGCAAACCAGCAGGGACCTCCGCCGGAAACACGTCACCAAATTCCTGTAACACATTAGAAACACCAAGAGAGAGAGGAGTCATATCATTAGAAATCAAAATTTCACCCCTGCACAGAAGCACAAGAGGAACAGCAGTGGGATCCTCACGGAACTCTCTCAAATCAGATTTGGTGGCTAACATGACTAAGGAATTCACTCCCTCACATTTACTTTTACCGCTCAAATTTGGCTTGTGGCTCTCACTCACCGGAAGTGTAGTCTCTCGCCTATCTAATCTCTCGCTCTCTTTCTCAAGATTCACTTCAATTTTTTGACGAGATTCAGTTACAATTTGCTGCGGAGTCATGGGTCGCAAAATAATGTCCTTGCCATGCCAAGTCAACTGGTATGTGTTGGCTCTCCCATTGTGAAGAACGTTTCTATCATATTGCCATGGGCGGCCCAACAACAAGTGACAAACAGTCATAGGAACCACATCAAACTCAATGGAGTCTTTATATGGTCCAATCTGAAAGTCCACACGCACCATGTGGCTGACCTTCATCTCTCCAGTATCGCTCAACCACTGAATATAATAAGGGTGTGGGTGCGGTAAATATTTCAGCTTTAGTTTGGCACAGAGCTCTTTACTAGCCAAATTGCGACAACTACCACCATCAATGATCACTTTGCACGCCTTGCCAAGACCAATAATAGCCTTTGTTTGAAACAAATTACACCGCTGATTATCAGCACTAGGCTGAACACTTAACACTCGTTCCGAGCAAACGATAGTAGGAAAGTGTGTTGCATAAGCATCGAGAGCCCCATCAGTGGTATCCTCATTCTCCCAATCTTCAGAAGTAGGATCAGCATCATCACCGGTCTCATACTCTAAATCCTCATTAATCAACATGACCTTCTTATTGGGACAATCCTTCTTGAAGTGACCTTTGCCTCCACATGTATGACAATGCATATCCCTATTTCTTGCTGTAGACATATATGAACCAGTAGCACTCGCAGCAGGGTGCACCGGTTTCTTTGCAGTAGAAACAGCAGAATCTGACTTGTTACAGGAAGGAACAGGAAAACCAGAAGTATCACTTTGTGGGGGCGCCCCACCAGTAGGTCGTGGGGTGAAACGACCACGAGCAGAAGCAGAACGAGAGGGAAACTTGGCTTCTTCGGCCAACTGAATTTCTGCTTCACGGGCTTGATGTAACAAATCTGACATGTCTTGATATTGGTGATGCCGAACAATACGCTTGATATTGTATGTCAAACCAGAAAGAAATCGCTGCATGGTCTGTTCGGGCTGTTCACGGACTCGGGCACGCTGCATAATCAACTCCATCTCTTGAAAATAATCATCCACAGACATTGTACCTTGCCGCAAATTCTGCAACTTATCATAGAGAGAACGAATATAGTTGCGTGGAACAAACCGGGCACGCATCACTTCCTTCATATTGCGCCATGTAAGAATTGGAGGATCTCCATCCTCCCGTCTTGTACGCACAAAATGATCCCACCAACGCAAAGCATAACCATCAAATTCAGAAGATGCCAACTTGATTTTTCTGTCCTCGGTGTACTCATGTAAACGCCACAATCTCTCTATCTTGAGCTCCCAACTAAGATATTCTTCCACATCAGTAGAGCCCTCAAATGTGGGAATAGAGAATTTCGGCTTACCCAGCCCATCCTCATCACGGTGAGGTTGCTGAATATCAGTATCACGGCGTGCACCCAAAACAGCAAACCCACGGCCACCCCCACGGCCGCCATTACCACGGCCACCATGACCACGGCCACCATGAACCATAATATTGGCAGCATGAGCAGCGTTTGCAGCTGCGTCAGCTACATGACCACCATGAACACTTGCCTCACCATCATCATCAAGATCATCATCTTGCTCCCGAATGCGTCGTTGACCCACGGAAGCTTGCAACGCAGCTACGGCATGCGTCAAATCCGTAACGGACTGCTGAAGTGTAGTCATAGTTTCACGAGTTGTATTCATGGTATCTTGAGTGTCAGCAAGCTTTAAGTCAATAGCACGCACATCCTCTTGTATACCATCACAAGCAGAATTAAATTGGTTCGTCAAATGATCACGAAGTGCCGCATATTCATTCCAATGCACCACGGATTTAGGATCCTTTCGCTGCTGGACATCAAAAGACTCTTCGGACATGATTAGGGAATTAGTACGCACAGAAAGAAAAATATAGTGGGTGTATGTGGAAAACTCTCAACTCACTCAAAACTGAAAGAAACAAGGTATCTTACCGTTCCAAAGTGAATTAGAATCGCTTACCAACTTGGATAGGCAGAACTTGCACGGATGTGAGGAAGCGAATACCGAGGGAAAAACTATCACACGACAAACCAGGGTATATAGTGGAGCTTGGTTGGGATACCTAACAACACCGAAGATAAAGCCTAGTGCTGATCGTGTGAGTCACACCCAAGGAAACACAAACGGTGGAGAGAAACTTGGCAAAGCAACTCTCGCACGGTACGCAGCTCCACAACTGCGAAAGATAATAACAAGGAACTGCCCTCGATTCTTCTCTTTCTTTCTTTCTTCTTCTTTTTTTTTCAAATGTCACGTGAACAGTGCCGTGAACAGTAACGCGGAATTTTTTTTTTAACTACTTGGAAACAAATCTGGAAATCTAAACTCCAATGGAAATAGGTCGGATCACAAGGATAAACCCAACGACCAGCAACTAAAACCAATCTACGATGCAATCTAGGCTATGGCAAACTATGAAGAACCCTAATATTTTTGTGAGGCTTTTTCTGGATAGGAGGAAAACAACACTAATCTAAGGGATTGATGGATGCTCACTGAGTAAACACTGGATATCTGATACCAAGATGATAAGGGGTGTCCCGATCTTCTCGTTGAGCTCGATGTAGGTGGATGATAACTTGTGGGACGCTGAGGAATCTCTGGCTGTTCCCCCGTTGCCAATGCAACAGTTCTCAACCCTATTCGATATTCGCAACTTCACACACTTGCGCACGTAGCCGCCGACCACGAAGCGGTTTGCAATCTACCAATTCCCAATGGAACAGCAGAAGACACTTGAATCTTGCAGTAGGATAAACACCAGATCGCAACAAAGTGGTGAAGGTAGAATACTCCTGATCGAATCAAAGAGGAATATTGATTACAGAGGAATGCTTAAAGCAATTCAATCTGAAAAGAGGTTTAATCAAAACGTGGTCTGCCTCTAACTAACCCTAAGGAAGGGTATTTATATCCTAAGATAGTTGGAAGGGGTACACGGCCCGTCAGCCCAAAAGCCTGCGCGCAGGCAGCACGGTAGTACCGCTTATAGCATGCGGTACTACCGCTCCAAGCAGTACTACCGCTTAAGTACCGCTCTAGTACCGGTTAGGTCGCTTGGATGCCAGAAATATTTTGCTAAGCGGTACTGAGTACGGTAGCACGGGGCGGTACTACCGCTTTAAGCGGTACTACCGCTGGTGTGGGGCGGTACTACCGCCCTGGAAACTGCAGGGTCCTCCTTCCTGCCCAGCTGCACTGCCTCCTTGCTCTCCTCCTTGCTCCCTTGTGCTATGCCTTCCTCTCCAATGTACCTAATGACACACACACACAAGGATTTAGGCAGTATAAAGCTCTCATTAAAATAAATAGCATTATCAACTAAGAGAGAATCCACCTGTTGTTCTAGTAGTTTAGCACGAGCTCTTGTAATGGGTCCAATCCTGATTTCATCATTGGACATCTTCTTTGTAGCAACAGGTTGTTCATGAGGTAGAGATGGAGTCATAGTATAGATGTCCTCATCACAAAGTCCGAACAAGAGCATATAATTCCTTATCATAAGTAGAATAATTCAGACTAGGCCCACTCAATTTTTCTGAAAAGTATGCAACAGGTTTACCATCTTGTAATAACACACCTCCTAATCCAATTCCACTAGCATCACATTCAAGCTCAAAAGTCTCAATGAAGTAAGTGGTGCTGTAGTAGGACGTGTGGAAGTAGATGATGTACGTGGTGTCCATGATGAAGCTCGACCTGCAGAAAAATTAGTTCTCGCCATTGCCTGTCGATCCTGCAGTTCACGTTCAGCTTTGCAAGCAAGATGGAATAAACGAGTGATACTGTTATACTCCTTATACTCTAGAATAGTCCGAATCTCTCTATTTAATCCACCCATAAAACGTGCAAGCATAGCTTCATTCTCCTCAACAATACCACATCTATTCATGCCAGTTTGTAATTCCTGATAATATTCCTCTACAGAATTCTTGTCCTGTCTTAAACGCTGCAAATTTTGAAGCAATTCAAGTTGATAATATGGTGGAACCCAACGATTACGCATAGCAGTTTTCAAAGCAGCCCAAGTAGTAGGGATATTATCATGATGTATTCTACAATGTTTAGACCACCAAACACAAGCAAAACTAGTAAATGCACAAACAGCAACAACAACACGTCTATCCTCAGGAAATTGTAAGCATGTAAAACGTTGTTCTGTTTCTAACTCCCAAGTAAGATATATATCTGGAACATATCTACCCTCAAATGTAAGAATATTCAATTTAAGTTTAGGGATATAGTCATGATCCCATACCTGAGGGGGTGGTGGAGCCCTACCGTTGCGATAGTAGCCATGTGGATGACCTGGTGCGTGTGGTGGTGGTTGGCCCTGGGGCTGATCTGGTGCAACCTCTCCCTCATCATCGTAATCACCATCATAATCAGCGTTCTGATCAACAGTAGTAGCAGCAGCAGCCACAGAAGCCACAACAGTAGGAATGGCACCAGAATGTTGGCCTTCCTCGAGGGGCACACGTCGTGCGCGCCCCGCGAAATTCGGCCGATGTTGTTATTGTTGCTGAGGTATGACCGGTGCAACAGGTGGTAGACATGCAAGCACCTCATTGAACTTAGCGTCCAACTTTGTCTCGAACGTCTTCTCCAAACCATCAAGCTTCTCCATTGCATACAATCCTCAATTCATGAGGACGCAAATAATGTTCCCACACATGTAAAATACGCACTTGGGCGCTTCTCTTGCATAAGCACACCACCTATTCCATTACCACTAGCATCACAATGCACTTCAAATGTTTTATCAAAGTTGGGCAAAGCAAGCAAATGTGCATGAGTGAGCAAATTTTGAAGTTCATGGAACGCGGTGTCTGGTGAAGGACCCCAAATAAATGGTGCATTCTTCTTGCTCAAAGCATGAAGAGGAGATGCAATAGTGCTAAAGTCTTTGACAAAACGGCTATAGAAACCGGCTAGTCCTAGAAAACTACGCACTTGTTGCAAATTCGTTGGTGTGGGCCAAGTTTTAATAGCATCAATCTTAGTTTCATCTACATGAACGCCCTAAGAAGATACTACAAAACCTAATAAGACGACCTTCTCAACACCAAAGGTGCATTTCTCCATGTTGGCATATAGTTGTTCTTTCCTAAGGATTTGTAAAACATCACGAACATCAGTAGCATGCTCCTCAAGAGACTTGCTAAAGACAAGAATGTCATCAAAATAGACCACAACACAATATCCTATGAGGGGTCGCAAAACATAGTGCATGCCACGCATGAAGGTACCCGGTGCTTCGGATAAGCCCATGGGCATAACCAACCATTTATAGAGTCCAAATTTAGTCTTGAATGCAGTTTTCCACTCGTCACCCTCTTGTATGCGAATTTGGTAGTAACCACTTTTTAAGTCAACCTTAGAAAATATAGTGGCACCACTAAGTTCATCTAGCATATCATCGAAGCGAGGAATGGGATGACGGTAGCGAATGGTGATAGCATCGATAGAACGACAATCGGAACACATGTGCATACTACCATCTTGCTTAGGCACTAGTATCACCGGAACCGCACAAGGACTCAAACTCTCGCGTACATGCCCTTTATCTAGGAGTTTTTGGACTTGCCTTTGTATTCCCTTTGTTTCTTCGGGGTTGGCGCGATAGAGAGCCTTGTTAGGAAGCGGTGCTCCGGGGATGAGGTTGATGCGGTGTTCGATCCCTAGTTTGGGAGGTAGTCCCGGAGGTAGCTCATCGGGGAAAACATCTTGGAATTCCTGCAACAACTTAGATAACACAAGAGGAAGATGTTGTGAAGGGTTAGTCCGAACGATGTCATCCTTGCACACAAGTACATAGTGAAGAAAGGTCGATGGGCTCTCACTCATTATAGAGGCGAAGTTGTCCTTGTCTTTCGATGAGATGTGGTTATCGTCTATGGTAGAGGACGTCGCGCCTTAGCAATCACTAAACCAACTCCGAGAGGTTATTGACCACGCCGGAGCACGATCAACCTGACCACGAGGGTCTGTTTCCTGCAAGCAAACGAAGAACAAGCAAGAAACTAAGATTGCAATCTGGATATTGCGAATATAATAGGAAAGCTTTATTGATGAAAGTGGGGTTTTGTGACGCCTTTGTCTGGTCGTGGAACACAAACGAAGAACGCAAAGTTGCAGCTATGGCTAACTTTCAATCTAAACAAAAACCCAAGTCTAAACGGCGCCCTAAGGGCTGTATATATGGTGGAATAGAGGGGGAATTTAGTGACCCCTTGGAGGAGGGGTCGGAAACCAACCCTAACTCTGTTTCCCCACACATACGGACTCTAAAAACAGCCTAATAAGTGGTATTTCAAAACTACATGGGCCTGACCCAAAAATAAGGTGACGCAGCACCTATATTAGCCAATGGACGAAATTTATGAAGTGGCATCTTGTATATTTTGTCCAAGCCTTCATACTCTCCTTATGGTGGCTTCAAAGTGCAAAAATCACCACTTGAAAGTCCATTGTTCCTTCTCGCGCGTGCACCGTCTTCTCCATGCTTGATCCCGCTCCAATGGCTATCCTTCTTGTCCATGCTAGGTCCTTCATTCATAAGTAAAACAAAAGTATCCAATTTAGGCAGCATCATATGTTCATGAACATTAGAAGAATTTCCAAGAAACGAAAGTACCTGATAATTTAGTTGGCGTGCGCGGGCTGTAGTAACTAGTCCAATATGCGTAACTGGTGGGGATGTGGGTGTAACATTAGTAGGCATGTCCTCATCAACTCACATCCCTCAAATCTCTTTTGGTGGCTAAAAGAACTATATCTCTCATGTCCCTCATCGTGGAGTCGCTCATTTTTAGCATGTGGCACTCACTCTCTTTGAGGTGGATCACTCTCTCACTTTTATCTCCATGATGGGATGAAGTTTGTTTGTCGGCGATGACTTGACTTGGAGTCATTGGGCGAAGCACATATTGCTTGCCCTTCATCTTGAAGCTATATTGATTTGTCCGACTGTTGTGTGTGATGCCACGGTCGAATTGCCATGGTCTACCAAGTAGGAGGTGGCGAACGGACATTGGAACCACATCACACTCCAAAGTGTCTTCATAAGCGCCTGATGAGGACATGACTACCTTGGATACGACCAAAAATATTGCATACATGCATATTTGTGAGGTGATATTTTATAAGAGTTATGCAATAATTTATTTATGTTATCCGGAACAAAAATTCTTCACCTATTTTTATGTTATGCCTAAATGCAGGATGGACGAACACTTGTATGAACCACGTGTGATGACAAAAGAAGAGGAAATGGTTGGGTGCTATTCAAGAGGTCCTCTCATGTCAAAGGAAACAATTAGGTGCTATTCAACAAGTTCTCTCACGTCACTTTTTGGCCAAGAGAAGATAGAGTCCAAGTCTCTCACGTTCTGGACTCATATTCGGACTGCACAGACATACCTGTACCAAAACGGCAATAACTTTTTCATCCGGACTCCGAATTGGGTGATTCTTTTTTTGCTGAAAAGTAGATTTTATCTGCTTTCCGTACCAATTGGAATCACCTTCAAATTCGTCCGTAGCGTGGCGATATTGACGAAACAATATGACGTTGCACCAGAATCCGAATCAAACTACAAGTCCAAAGGTGTTGCATCACCTCCACTTGGGCCCATAGGCCTTGTACGACCTAGGGTTAGTTTTAGGCTGCCTTGGGACGTCCTCCCAACTCCTTGGCCGCCACCCCTTGCTCCTATATAAGTAGATCAATCTAGTAGCTTTTCCTTTGGGTTTTGTTTAGTTAAAAGTTAGCCATTGCAACTTCGTGTACTTCGTTTGTGTCCAACGACCAGACCAAGACCGCTTTCGGAACCCCACCATTATCAATACTTCATCTATATTCACAATATTCAGATTGCATTATCATATTCTTGCTTGTTCTTCGATTGCTTGCAGGAATAGACCTTCGTGCTCAGGTTGATCGTGCTCCGGCGTGGTCAATAACCTCTTGGAGATTGGTTTAGCGATTGCTAAGGCGCAACGTCGTGCACATTCGAAGTCGGATCGTCAAAGTCGTCTCCACCAAATCGATAGTTATCATCTCATCGAAAGATCGGGACCCTCGCCAATATTAAGTGGTATCAGTTTTCAGGTTGCTCGGTGAGAATTTCCCGTTATCCCTAGATTAGATTTATTTTTCTTACCTATTACCCAAGAAAAAGCCATACAAAAAAAAGTTAGATCTATTCATCCTTTGTCCAAGCCAGTCTAAGCCTTTGCAATTTTCTTTTCAGTGCTTGCATAGTTGAATTATCGGTTGCATCGTCGTGTCGAGTTGCTGGTCTTAGCATCTAGTGCCTTATAGTTTTGAGTTCTGTCCACAGATTGTCACGCCACCGCCACACCATCTTCATCGCTGCTGCCATATACCACCAACACACAGCCGTCATCCCTTCCGTTGTTGCCCACATCAATTTCCACCGCCTGTTTCGGTCATTGTCATTATCATACTTGAGGTCGTTCACATCTACGCTTGATCCAATCTGCATCTTATCTGATTTTGTTGAAAAAAAAAAGTGAGAGAGAAAAAAAAAAGTGAGAGAGAGAGAAAAAAAAAGAAGACAAAAAAAAAGTCAGTGAAAAAAAAAGAGAGAAGAGAAAAAAACACAAATTTCGGATCTATCTAGACTCAATCTCGTATCTGAATTCGGATTGAAATCTGTTTTGCGCAGTGTTCAGTAAAATAGGCGTATCTTCCTCATACGAACTCCGTTTTGGCTCCACGAGTATTCAAATTCGAGCTATCGACGAGCCGCATCTGAATAGTTCATCAAGCTTGTTCATTATTGTCACCTCCAAATCGGCTTCTAAATAGGACTTTTTGCCCTCCGAAGGTCGTGAACACAGTTTGTCATTATTTTTCAGGTTCGTTTCTGAATTATTTGACTCCTCATACGAACTCGGAATTGAGTGATTCTTTTTGCATACAAAAGCTTGAGTCAGTAGCATTCTTGAGAAAAAATATCAGAAATTTGACATATTATCTTTCATAGGAAAATTGTAGAGAGAGTTTCGGTATATCCTGCTTGGCGGTCATTTATCATCATTGTCTTTACTGCCATTGTGATCTTCACTTATATCTTGCTGTCCAGAGCTAATTCCTATCATCCGTTGCTGCTATTTGTCCTACGCCGTGACTTCATTAGTGTTCTAGGCTCGCGTCTCTAGTACGGTCTAGCCTAGGACCAGCACAGTACCGTCGTTGAGCGTTTATTCAACATTGCATCTCTGAATTGATTATTGCTAATCTTTTGCTACCATATATTAAGCCTTCCAAGCTCCATATATTTCTACACCGTGTATGCATACGTTCACCTGGTAATCGCTTTACTCAATCTTCGGAGATATTGACACCATCGGTTGCCGGTCACCACCTGCTGCATGGTAAGAATTTGTAAGACATTGATATTTGCTTTACTGTGAACGTCTTACCACCACATCCCAGTAGTTCATAGGAACAATATTCTTGGATTTTATTTCTTGTTTCTACTAATCATGACAGGATCCAGAGTTGTCAGTTTGTGGGCTTCGTCAATCGTGGGAGACGTGTCACCACCTAAGCAAATACCACAACCGTCACGAGAAGTGCAAAGACATTCCAATACACATGATCAGGTTAATGTTTCTATACCACCATTTAATGGCCGTTTTAGACCTGCTTTATATATTGAATGGGAGTTCGAAATAAATGATATATTTGCTTCTCATAATTTTGCTGAACATAAAAAAGTTAAGGTCGCGATTGATTCATTCACTGGTTATGCTTCAGTTTGGTGGAGTGAATATTGTCGTTTACACCCTGATTATATACATATTACTTGGGATGATTTAAAACTTGCCATGAGACACACATTCGTTCCTACTTATTACACTCGTGACATGATTAAAAAGTTCGAAAATTTAAAACAAGGTAGTGACACCGTAACGAAATATTATGACGATTTACAAACGACCTTGTTGCATTCCTCATTAGAAGAAAGTGAAGAAGATTTTATGGATAGATTTTGGGGAGGATTAAACCGTGATATTCAGGAGATACTAATTCATGAAAAGTGTTATTCTATGCATCGTTTGTTTTGTCTTGCTTGCAAAGCTGAACAGGTAATAAAACAACGTGTTGCCCACAAGGAGAACGAGCGCAAGGTGCACATTTCAAGAGTTGGTACGGTTGTTCCTTCAACTACTAGGCATAGTATGACAACCACATCAATTGTTGTGAGGGCTACATCACCTTCACCATGTGACACGTCACCACCGAGAGTGCCTACATCATGTGAGTTGATCATGAGAGGTAATGACAAAGGTACTGATCTTCCACCTCCACATAAGTATGATGAATGCCTTGTCAATTCCAATGTACCATGTGATGAGCTACCCATTACTTTGATCACACCACCTATTTTAGAGGAATATGTTCATGATTTGACTTTGCCATGTGATCAAATATCAACAATTTTGAGTGCACCTATTGAATTAACTGTTGATGAGAAAGAACCATGTGAATCAGGAAATAAATCAAATTTGGATCAAATATGTTTCAAAATAATTTTGCCATTGTTTAATCATTTTGATATGACCTCCAATTTTGGTGATGATTTTGTGCCAAATGACATGTTGCATATTTGCTTATTTAAGCATGTTGTAGCATCAAAATTTGGAATAATTCAAGTTTATTTACCAATGTTGGGATGGTTTAATGATGAACATTGTCAATCTTTTGATATGAATAAGGACTTCACTTATATATGCAAACCGTGTTGCAATATTTTAATGCCTTCTACTTCTTGTGATAATATTTTGGCTTTATATTTCATGACATTTGAAGTGTGCTCTTGTATAAATGTGTCACATGTGCCACAACTGAGATCCAGAAAAATAGATGACATATACATATACAACATGTACACCTTGTCTCTTTTGTTAGCCATATTTCAGACTAAGCAACGCCGAGGACGGCTTTGTTTTCAAGAAAGGGAGGATGATGAGGACATGACTACCTTGGATACGACCAAAAATATTGCATACATGCATATTTGTGAGGTGATTTCTTATAAGAGTTATGCAATAATTTATTTATGTTATCCGGAAAAAATACTTCACCTATTTTTATGTTATGCCTAAATGCATGATGGACGAACACTTGTATGAACCACGTGTGATGACAAAAGAAGACGAAATGGTTGGGTGATATTCAAGAGGTCCTCTCATGTCAAAGGAAACAATTAGGTGCTATTCAACAAGTTCTCTCACGTCACTTTTTGGCCAAGAGAAGATAGAGTCCAAGTCTCTCACGTTCTGGACTCAGATTCGGACTTCACAGACATACCTGTACCAAAACGGCAATAACTTTTTCATCCGGACTCTGAATTGGGTGATTCTTTTTTTGCTGAAAAGTAGATTTTATCTGCTTTCCGTACCAATTGGAACCACCTTCAAATTCGGCCGTAGCGTGGAGATATTGACGAAAGAATATGACGTTGCACCAGAATCCGAATCAAACTACAAGTCCAAAGGTGTTGCATCACCTCCACTTGGGCCCATAGGCCTTGTACGACCTAGGGTTAGTTTTAGGCTGCCTTGGGACGTCCTCCCACCTCCTTGGCCGCCACCCCTTGCTCCTATATAAGTAGATCAATCTAGTAGCTTTTCCTTTGGGTTTTGTTTAGTTAAAAGTTAGCCATTGCAACTTCGTGTACTTCGTTTGTGTCCAACGACCAGACCAAGACCGCTTTCGGAACCCCACCATTATCAATACTTCATCTATATTCGCAATATTCAGATTGCATTATCATATTCTTGCTTGTTCTTCGATTGCTTGCAGGAATAGACCTTCGTGGTCAGGTTGATCGTGCTCCGGCGTGGTCAATAACCTCTTGGAGATTGGTTTAGCGATTGCTAAGGCGCAACGTCGTGCACGTTCGAAGTCGGATCGTCAAAGTCGTCTCCACCAAATCGATAGTTATCATCTCATCGAAAGATCGGGACCCTCGCCAGTATTAGCGCCTATCTTGAAGGAAACTTCCATAGTATGTTCAACTTGGAGGGTGCCGGAATCACTTTGCCATTGGACCTTGTAGGGACGGGGGTGCTTTTTCTTGACCAATTGTAGCTTGGAACAAAGGTCCTCACTTGCCAAGTTGTGGCAACTTCCGCCATCAATGATGACCTTGACGGATTTTCCTTGGATGCCCACCTTGGTGTGGAAGATGTGACAACGTTGGTCCTCGTCTTCTTGTTGTTGGAGCGTCAAAACCTTGGAGACAACAAGAGCGGGGCTCGAATCGTTTCCGCAAATGATTTGCGAATCCTCATCTTCATTCACTTGGCGATGTATGGCCACTTGCTCCAAAGCTTGCATCTCGTCGTCACTCATAGAGTAATATGTGCTGTCATCGAGTAGAACCATATTGCGCTTGGTTGGACATTCGAAGGTCTTGTGGCCTCGGCCTTGGCACGTGAAACACTTGATGGAGCTTGTCTTGGCGGTAGCATCCGTTCTTGGAGTAGAGGATGAAGCTCTCGGCTTGTTGTTGTAGAAGCTCTCGGGGAAAAATCCAGTTTCGTCAGAGTTGCTCAGACGTCCGGATCGTGTCGGTCATCTGGAGTCCGGTCGTCCGACGACTGTCAGTCGTCCGAAGCCTGTGGGTTTCACCAGATGAACTCGAACGAAACAAAAAATCTCGGGCAAAATTGCGGCGATTTTGTGGATGAAATTGATGGGGAAGATGGGGGAAAGGTAGATCCACTTGTTGACGACGAAATCCACGGACAAAAATCAACAAAATCTCCTCAAATCCAACGAATCCAAGAAATTTTGGGTATGGCTATTTTTGTGGGGATTTTTGAAATTAGGTCAAAACAAAACAAAATTGGCTAGCAATCGAAGGGGGAGACACCAAATTCGTGAGAAACCTTGTCTCTTGATACCAATATGATACGGGGCACGCCCGTGTGCGTCGATCTTTCACGAATTGGAGGAGGATTTCCACGAGAAACACGAGGAACGCGAAGAACACAAGGGGAAATCACAAACTCAAGGACAATCTTCGATTACACATCCACTAGATTCATACGAGTACACGAGACACAAGATCCACAATCAACAAAAGGATACACGTAACGATAGTCTCCTCACTCCAAAGGAGGAGGTCTTGAATCCCTTAGGATCTTCCCTTAGTGGGGCCTTGGCATCACTTGCATCTTCTCTCAATGGAGGGCAATCTCCGTGGGAGAAGGAAGTAATGGAGCTATGCTCAACAAAAAGTATCTGCTAAACAAAGCTAACCCTAGAGAGAGGGGGAAGAGGAGTTTATATAGTCTTGGGCGAAAAGAGGGGATACATGGGCCAAGGCCCGAGCGGCGGCGCTCAACATGTGTCGGACGTCCGGATGCTGTCGGCCGTCCGAGGCTTCACGATGGTCCGGACGTCCGGAGGTGGCCGGTCGTGCGAGGATTCGGCTCTGGAACGGGGTCCTCGGATTTCCGGGGCGCGTCGGACGTCCGAGGCCCGGTCGTCCGGATGTCTTCAGATTTCCGAGGATTCGGCTCTGGGTAGCCGGCGTCGGATTTCCGGGATGGCTCGGTCGTCCGTGCGCTGGAGCGTGTCGGTCGTCCGGGCGGTGTCGGTCGTCCGGGCGGTGTAGTGTCCTGGTGGTCTTCAGGCGGGGTCGGTCTCCAGGCGTCGGACGTCCGAGGCGTCTCGGTCGTCCGAGGCTGTCCGGGCATCCGAGAGCTGGGACTTGTCCGCAGCTCCTCCCTTGTCCTTCCAAACTTGTCATCCTCCGGTCCAACCATCTGCATTTCCATTGTACCTGATCATGCAAAGGATCTCCGATTGAGGTAGCATCCAAGTTCCATGAACATCAAAGAGAGAATCATATAGGAGAGATGTCACCTCGTGTACAATAGCACGTGCCCGAGCTCTAGTCATGGGTCCCTTTGTGGCTTGATGTGATGGTGTAGAATCCATGGGGATGATGGTGGGACGCTCCGCATCACATTACAGGGCACTTATCTTTTTATAAATCAAAATGTGTATGCGCTTGCCAAGTTTTAGCCAATCATAATGTAATCTTTATCCATTTTGTATCTTAAATGAATGAAAGAATGTTATTTCTCTTCCTTAAGTACTATCCCTTTCTCCCCCTGTTTATACCGCGTCAGCATGTTTGTCCTTGCCGCACGGAACTATTTGCCATGTGAGTACTAACCGCGAGCGCCAAAGGACGGGCGAGCCCCCGGCTGGTATCATTCCCCGGCAAGGCTCCTTGTCGGTATCGGCGCGGCCCCCCAGAGCTTATAAGCGACATGAGCTGGTGGACGGCTCGTCCCGACACGGGTTTCCATTACGTGAAGGACTCCATGGTACATAGTCAAAAAGGATAGCAAGGGTTTCCTTAAGGGAGCAAATGGCACCGAGCTTGGAATATGTGATTAGACTTATCTTTTCAGGCAGTATCCCTTTCTGGAGTACGATGGGCCGCCGTCCTTGTTTCTTTGCCCTTCTTCCTTGTTTTCCTGACGGTCAAACATGTAGGGCAAGAGGCCTCTGTCCTCTGGTTAGAGAGAATGCGGTAACAAGGATCATAGGCTCATCAAGTACTCTAGCAAATTTTTAAAACTTAAAAGCGATAACACTACAACATAAAAATGCATAGTAAACATGCAGTTCGATGGTATGATGCAATGCCTAGCTTTATTATTGCATGCACAGGGTCTGCGCCTGGCTTTGTACAAAGGGTTACATGCACTGCGGCAAGGCTTGTACAAAAGGTGGTTGCCGGGGACTGATCCCAGCAACCGCGCCTTACGGGTAGAACTTACGAAGATGGTCAATATTCCATGAGTTAAGCATTTTGATGCCATCTTCGGTCTCCAGACGGACTGCGCCAGGTCTGGTGACTCGTGCTACCCGGTAAGGGCCTTCCCACTTCGGCGTCAACTTGTTGGTAACCTTGGCGGACTAAACGCGCCTAAGGACAAGGTCGCCTTCCTCAAGGCTCCGGGCGTGGACCCTGCGACTATGATAGCGGCGCAAGTCTTGCTGGTAGCGTGCAGCACGCACAGCGGCCTGGAGACGATCTTCCTCGAGGAGCATGGCATCGTCATGCCGTAGCTCCTCTTGCTCTACTTCATCGTAGGCAAGTACTCGAGGTGACCCATATATGAGTTACGTGGGGAGAACTGCTTCCTCCCCGTACACTAGGGAGAAGGGTGTCTGGCCGGTAGCTCGATTCGGTGTCGTTCTGAGGGACCAAAGAACCACCGGTAGCTCATCTATCCAGCGCTTGTCGCTTCTTCACAGTCTATCGAAAGTTCTTGTCTTGAGTGCACGCAACACTTCAGTGATTCATCCTCTCGACTTGCCCGTTGCTTCTCGGGTGGGCAACAGAGGCGAAGCAGACCTTGCTTCCAAGGCTTTGGATGTATTGCATATAGGTGCGGCTCATGAACTGGGTGCCATTGTCGGTGATCACCCTGTTGGGCAATCCAAAACGGCACACCAATCCTTTCAGGAACTTGACAGCTGGCTGTGTGGTCACCTTTCTCACTGGTTCCACCTCAGGCCACTTTGTAAACTTGTCGATTGCTATGAACAAGAATTCAATGCCCCCAATGGCGCGGGGAAAGGGGCTCAAAATATCGAGCCCCCAGACCGAGAATGGCCAGGATAAAGGGATTGTCTAGAGAGCTTGTGATGGTTGATGAATGTTCTTGGAATGGACTAGCAGGCTTCACACTTGGTGACTAGCTTAGTTGCATCCTGGAGGGCAGTGGGCCAATAGAAACCCTGTCGGAATGCTTTTCCGGCAAGGGCCCTTGATCCAATGTGAGACATGCCTCCGTGAATCTCTGCCAACAGCTTCAATCCATCTTCCCGGCGAATGCACCTTAATTTCACACCATTTGGTCTTTTTCTGTATAGAGTGTCATCGACAAACTGGTACATACTTGACTGACGGGCTACTTTTTCGGCTTCTTCCTGTTCTTCGGGAAGTTCTCCTGTTTGAAGGAAGTGGACTATATGTTGTGCCCAAGCTGGAGCTTGTGGCTCGACAACGAGGACTAAAGGCATCTCCTCGTTCGTGGGAGCGCTTACCTCGACCGCAAGAACCCGGGGTTCTGCAAGAGGGAGCTGCTCACCAACTGAAACGAGACTGTCCCCGGTAGCCAGGGGCGGGCATATTAACCGAGAACCGATGTACCGAACTGAAAGAACCGGTATCGAAACCGAATAGACCAAAACCGAAAATTATGGTTCATATTTCGGTCATTAAATCTACATAACCGAAATATATGTGGCAAGTTCGGTTTTTACACTTGGTTAACCGAAAGAGCCGAGATACCCGAAAAGATAGTCCCTCCCTGCTCCTTCTATTACGTATCCTCGTAGCGTAGCTCTAAAGAGCCTCGCTTGAGGGAGGGAGTAATTCTCTCGGATTTCTCACGCATTAGTCTGGTATGGCCCAAAAGTAGTACAACAATCAGCCCATATAAAATACACCGTTGGACTGTATCAAGCTTCTAGTTTAGTACCCCCTCGATGAGCTATTGAGAAAGGCAGCATGGGCAACACTATAAAGCTAGCAGCTAGCCGTACAACAGTTCTGGAACGTGTGGCATTGTGACAGGCTAAAAAAAGCTGTACTGTTGCGCCTGAGCTTAAGTATTCGGTCACAACCGATGACCGAACCGAAGTTTCGGTTTGAAAAAAGGTCGGTTCCTTCAGTGTGCTGGGATCAATCGGTTTGTAATATTAAGAAACCAAAAATGTTTTCTTTTTGCGAAACCGAACCGATCGGTTCGGTTAAACCGAATGCCCAGCCCTACCGGGAGTCTCTCTACCAGCGGATTTAGGAAGCTCTGTCGGGAAATGCTTGCCGGAGTTCAGCTTTCTCCTTTTCCTGGTCATCCCTGATGGGGATACTAATGGCTGAGTGAGGTGGAGGACAAAAGTTCCTGGTTCCACAGGAAGCTTTTGCGCAGCGCACTCTGATAGATGATCAGCGATGCTGTTTTCTGCACGCGGTACATGCTCTGCTTGCAATCCATCAAAGTGCTCCTCCAGCTTCCACACCTCTTCCACGTATGCTTCCATCAACGGACTCTAATAATCTTTGTTGACTTGTTTTACCACGAGTTGAGAATCTCCTCTGATGATCAGTTTCTTGATTCCCAACTCCACCGCGACTCTGAGTCCGGCAAGGAGCCCCTCATACTCAGCGGTGTTGTTGGTGGCCTCCTCCTGGGGAAAGTGCATTTGAACCACATATTTGAGATGCTCTCCGGTGGGGGCGATGAGGAGCACGCCTGCTCCGGCGCCCTGAAGCGAGAAAGCACCGTCAAAATACATGATCCATTCCTTGGGCGCTTCTTTGCTGGGGAGAATTGCCTCTGGAACCTCTTCGTCTGGCTTGGGCGTCCATTCCGCAATGAATTCCGCCAACGCCCTGCTCTGAACTGTGGATGAGCTCTCAAACTTCAAACCAAAACTTGACAGCTCTAGTGCCCACTCAACTTTCCTGCCAGTGGCTTTGGGGTTCCTCAATATACGCTCCAGCGGAAAGCGAGTGACAAATGTGATCTCATGGCCTTGGAAGTAGTGGCACAGTTTCCTCGAGGCCATGAGAAGGCCGAAGATCAGCTTTTGCACTCCAGAATACCTTGACCTAGCCCCTTGTAATAAGGAGCTGACAAAGTACACTGGTCGTTGCACCACTTTCTTCTTTGCCGCTTCCACTACTGGAATTCAGTTATTTGCCGTCTGCCAGATCTTTGCCGTCTGCTGGAAGATGGCAAAGAAGGTCTTTGCCGTCTGCTGCCATAAAGCAGATGGCAAAGAGCTGGCAGACGGCAAAGGTTCTGTTTGCCATCTGCTAGTCCTTTGCCGTCTGCCAGCAGACGGCATAGACCCTAAAGGCAGACGGCAAAGAGGCTAGATAGGTCCCACTGGACCTTGGTCCCACTGGCAAAGAGGTATGCCGTCCTCTTGATCTTTGCCGTCTGCCCTCCTTGTCTTTGCCGTCCGCTAGCGGACGGCAAAGGGGATGCACCTCTAACGGCCGTTTCCCCCCCGGCCCCATTACCCCCGCACTCTCTCCCCCCAGCCCCCTCTCTCTCTCTCTCCACCCACACACACCGCGTGCGGCCATCGATCCCCTTCTCCACCACAGCAGCTCCCCGCGGCGAGCCCCCTCTCCTATCCGGAGCAGGACGCGGCGCCGCCCCCCTATCCGCGGCCTTCCTCCCCCGCGCCAGCCCTCCTCCACCGGCCCTGCAAGGTGAGTTTTTTTTTCTTTTTTTCTGTTTTTTACTGTTTAGTTTAGGTTACTAGTGCTAGTTTAGTTTAGTTTACTGTTTTTTTCTGTTTGTTATTGTTTAGTTTAGGTTAGTGCTAGTGCTTGTTTAGTTTAGGTTAGTGCTAGTGTTTAGTTTTTTTACTGTTTAGTTTAGTTTACTGTTTAGTTTAGTTTAGGTTAATTTGTGTTTGGTTTAGGTTAGTGTTAGTTTTATGTTTAGGTTTAGATAATTAGAAGAAGAAGGAGAAAGATGAGAAAAAATAAGAAGAAAAGAAGAATAAGTAGAAGAAGAGGAAAAAGGAAAAGAAGAAGAAGAAGAAGAAGAAGAAGAGAGGAGGAGGAGGAGAAGAAGAAGAATAAGAAGAAGAAGAAGAAGAAAACTGACCCCCGACGCCACTGACCCCCGACGCTACTGACCCCCGACCCCCGACGCCACTGACACCCGACCCCGACCCCCAACACCTCTTCGGCCTCCTGTTGACCGAAAAGGTGCTCTTCGGCCTTCCAAAGGCCGACGGGGTCATAGTTTTGTAAATTATGAGTTAGGTCATATATATATTCCGATCTTGTTATAAAAAACATCATAGTTGTGTTGATCGGGTGGATTTCAATGTGCAGTTGTTCGACGACCTCCCCGTGCGTTTGACTAGCTCCCCTGCGTTCGTGGGTGAGCACAAATGACATCTCCTCCCCCCCCTTAATTTGCTCTGTTCCGGTCTTCGTGCCGATGAAACTTGCTAGCTATAGGTGTCTTCAATCATCAGTATGCGTGACCAGTATGCGTCTCTCGTTCGAAAGGGTGGCATCTATAAATATGCATGTCTTTGCATATTTATAACCGCCATCCTTTCGAATTGTCCAACGTTATCCATGGACAGCCCGAGTATGTGTATATTGGGTTCATTTTCCCTATTGCTCTGCTCCGGATCCGATGCGGAATTTCGTCAGTGACCACCTGTTGTTCTCCGGGTACACATCCTCTCTGCTTATTGCCGAGACGTGTATCAGGAGAACAGCGGGGAGGTGTTGCCGAAATTCTGCGTCGGATCCGGAGCAGAGCATGGGAAAACGAACCCAATCTACACATACTCGGGTGGGATTAGGACCTATCTTTACTTATTAGCGTGTAGGTTGCATGGATGTAATAAAACTGACAAACTTGATTAACTGATGAATATAGATGATGAATTATATATATATATTTCTTGTGTGTTTAGTAGGAAGGCAAGATGAGTGATCGTGCGTGGATGTACACCGGTCACCCTAGTCAGAAAGACATGACCATTTAATGGTTAACAAAAACCAAGGGGTTTCTGAGCGCCGCATTTGCAAATGGCCAGGAATAACCTGGTGCCCCTGTGTCCAGTGCGACAACCATAAAAAGTGGACACGGGATGAAATGGGTAAACACTTGCAGAAGTGGGGTTTTACGCCTGATTATACGGTGTGGAGATTTCATGGTGAGTCTGCCCAACGTGCCAGAGCTGAGGTGGTTCGTCGTCGCACCGACGAGCATGGTACCGGGATCGAAGACATGGTGCAAGACTTTGATGATGCTCGGGATTCGGACGATGAGATGGAGGAATCTGCGAAGGCCTTCTATGAAATGTTGGAGTCTTCAAAAGCCTCTCCACGAGCACACTGAGCTTTGTCAGCTGGATGCCATCGCGCAAGTAATGGCTCTGAAGGCTCAGTTCAACCTGGGCAGAGAATGCTACGACGCGATGATGATGATATTTGGACGCTTTCTACCCAAAGGCCATGTATTGCCTGCAAACCTGTACCAGTCGGACAAAATCCTACGTGCGCTTAAGATGCCCTATGAGAAGATAGATGCCTGTGAGAATGGATGTGCCTTATTTCGGCTTGAGTATGCGGGCTTGAACTATTGTCCCATTTGCAAGTCTTCTAGGTATGTTGTGGTAGACAACGGTATGGGTGAGAAGAGTCAGACCAAAATCCCAGTTAATGTTCTTCGGTATATGCCAATCATACCAAGACTTCAACGTATTTTCATGGTCGAAGAGACGGCCAGACAGATGATGTGGCACATGGTCGAAGGGCATGGAACGATGCGTCTAACCGGGCCATGTACGAGCTCATCGTGGTATGTTTCTTCTTCATATTAGCCAAGTCATGCACTACATGTTCTTTTCATTAATAACCAATATGATTGACTTGTCAAAACCAAATGTACAGACTTTGTGCGAGAAGGCCGGCCAGACCCCTCTGCCGATGCCAGTCATTACCACGGCTGGAACGGTGAGTTTCATTTCAATGTTCATTAGTTACTAGTCTTAGCGTTTCAGCGTCATCATGCTAACGCAAATGATCTTTGGTACAGCATAACTCCTGAGCCGCATCGCACGATCCTTCTCCAGGGCCAAGTAGTGCTCCAGCTGACACCGGCCCGAGCAACCCCGGTGCTTCACCTCCGTAAGCCCTAATATGCCACTTACTTGGCTCATTTTCTCAAACAAAGACAAACATAGCACTTAGACAAACTGAGCACAATGACAAACTTAGCACTTAGACAAATGTCATATTTTACCTAAGTTAGCTTTGTTTCCTCTAAAATGACATAGTAAGCTTACTTACCTCCAAAATGACATATTGTACCTAAGTTAGCTCTAAAATGACCTATACTTAGCATTGTTTCCTCCACACTGCCATAATAAGCTTAGTTAACTCAAAAATGGCATAATAGACTTGGTAACCTCATAGATGCCATAGACTTAGCTTATTTTCTTGCAAAATGACACAATAGGCTTAGTTAGGTCAAAAATATGATAATTACCTAGGTTAGCTTTAAAATGACACAAATAAGCAATAAGAAGAAGAAAAACAAGAGGAGACAGAGAGAGAGAAGAAAAACGCTTCTTCATCTTCTTCTTCTTCTACATCTTCTTCCACTTCTAGATCTTCTTCTACTTCTTCTAGTATTCTTTTTCTAACTTTCTTATTTCCAATTTTGCAGATTTGATTGAGTTCACGGCAGCTTGCTTTGATGTAGTGCTAGTGTTTACTTTCAGTTTTCATTTTGTATCGATGAACTTACGTGAAACTTTCTACCTATATGTATGAGACTATGTATGTATGGATGAAACTATTGTAATATGGTGAACAAAGTGACATTTGATACTTTCAATTTGGTATAATTGTTGGTTGATCATATCCTTATGGCAGGGATATTGTTTCTGTGAAATATATATATACATATCATATATTTGCTGGTGAAAAATGTTGAATATAACAAAAACAGAAAAAAAAGAGGCAATACAGCCTCTTTGCCGTCTGCCCGGACGGCAAAGACCGCTATGCCGACGGCCACCGTCGGCAAAGAAGACACGTGGCAGCCAGCTGTTAAACCTGGGAGCGCCAGGCCTGGGTTCTTTGCCGACGGTGGCCGTCGGCATAGCGTGGGGGCGGACGGCAAAGGGCTGTGGCCATTTGGCTTCTTTGCCGATGGTGGTCGTCGGCATAGCGAGGGGCGGACGGTAAAGGGCTGGGCTGGGCCGTCGGGGGCAGACGACAAAGGGCTGGGCGGGGAGCAATGGGCTGGGTGGGGGCCGTCAGGGGCAGGCGGCAAAGAAATGTGTGGGCCGTCCGAGGCAGACGGCAAAGGGCTGGGGGGGCGTTAGCCACCTAACGGTGCTACCGTTAGTACTACGCCGTCTGCCGTCTTTCCGTCTGCAGGCTGACGGCAAAAAATCTTTGCCGTCCGCTGTGCCAATGCAGACGGCAAAGAACCCATTTGCCGGAGTTTATTCGGCCCAAAATTTTGCCGTCCGCTGGCCGACGGCAAAGGCCTTTGTCGTCCGTGGTTGTGCCTTTGCCGTCTGCCATGGGAGACGGCAAAGAGCCTGATTCCTATAGTGTTCCTTGAAACTGCCTTCGTTTGCTTGCTTAGGTTCCCCTCGGTTTGTATCAGGTCTTGCCGCGAATGCTTCGGTTCCACCTTCGATGAAATCAGTCGCAGCGGCTGCATCTTCATCCACTTCTCACTGCGCCACCAGTGCTACGCTAACCACTTGATTTGTTGCCACCAAGTATAGTAGGAACGGTTCTTGCGGTTTAGGCGCAACCAAGTTGGGAGCGGAGGAAAGGTAAGTTTTCAGATCTTGCAGCGCTGCTTCTGCTTCCGGGGTCCACTTCATCGGGCCGGTCTTTTTCAGAATCTTGAAAAATGGCAGGGCGCGTTCAGCGGATTTGGAAATGAACCTACTCAACGCGGCAATGCATCCGGCCAAGCGTATTAAGTCCTTGACGGACTTGGGTGCTTGTATCTGCTCGATTGCTTTGATCTTGTTGGGATTGGCTTCTATTCCCCGCTGAGATACAAAGAACCCAAGCAACTTGCGGGATGGGACACCAAACACACACTTCTCAGGGTTGAGCTTCAAATTGATCTTGCGCAAGTTCATAAAAGTTTCTTCCATGTCTTGTATGAGGGTTGCTTCATCTTTGGTTTTGACTACTATGTCATCCATGTAAGCTTCCACGTTCCTGTGCAACTGAGGTTCAAATCCAATCTGCAATGCCCTTGCAAAGGTAGAACCAGCGCTTTTTAACCCGAAGGGCATACATACAAAGCAGTACCTGCCACACGGAGTTATGAACGCGGTCTTTTCCTCATCTTCCTTGGCCATAAATATCTGGTGGTATCCGGAGTATGCGTCCAGGAAGGAAAGCAAGTCATACCCAGAAGTGGAATAAACAATCTGATCGATGCGCGGCAAGGGAAAAGGGTCCTTCGGGCATGCTTTATTCAAGCCAGTGAAATCAATGCAAAGCCTCCATTTCCCATTCGCCTTGCGCACCACTACCGGGTTGGCTAACCAATTTGGATGCAACACTCCTTTGACCAAACCAGCTGCTTCGAGCTTCTTGATCTCCTCGACGATGAACTGCTGCCGGTCCAAGGCTTGCTTTCTAACTTTCTGCTTGATGGGCCTGGCATGAGGGCAAACAGCAAGGTGGTGCTCAATTACCTCCCTGGGAACACCGGGGATGTCAGATGGTTGCCAAGCAAACACATCGTCATTCGCCCGCAGGAAGACAATGAGCGCGCTTTCCTATTTGTCATTAAGGGTGGCACTGATGGTAAACGTACCATCAACGCCATCCTGTCCAGCCGGGACCTTCTTTGTCGTAGGATTGGTGACCTTGGATCTCTTGCTAGTGGAACTCTCCGGTAGGTCATCGACGGGTGCACCGTACTCCGAAGAGGCGCGCTTCCGGGAGTCGTTGCCGGCGTCCCTGCTAGACTTCTTCCCCTTCTTTGATTCCTTGGCGGGAGCTGGGGTTTCCGCGACCTCAGCTGCTACCGCGTCTCAATACATCTTGATGCGGAGCATCCCACCATCATCCCCATGAAGACTACACCATCAAACCGACCCCCAAGTGGCCCTATGGCAAGAGCACACGCACGCGACATTGGAGCTAAGGTGAACTCACTCCTCTTCGAGTATGACTTGGATGGCAAAGGAACTTGGATGCTACCTCACAATGAAACCTTGTGCATCCTCAGGTACGAGGATGATGACCACGAAGGACCAAGGAAGCATCCCCAAGACCAAGGCCCAGAGGAAAAGGAGTCAAGCACCAAGGGAAACTCTCTGGACAGCCCGGAACTTCCGGCCCACGAGCGACCCAGGGCCAAGTCCAGAGGTGCAAACTCTGTGGATAGCCCGGAACCAGCCCGGACCCTCGCCCGGAACTTTCGGCTGGCCCGGAACTTCCGGCCCACAGTGAAACAAGCCCCCGAAGCCTGCGCCAACTCTCTATTCAGCCCGGACCCTGCCCGGAACCAGCCCGGAACTTCCGGCGCCCGGAACTTCTGGCCTAGCCCGGAACTTCCGGCCTTACCAGAGCGACTGCACTCGAGCCCGAGGCCCATGTACCTCTCCCACTTACCCCTTCATCCCTAGGACTATATATACTCTCCTTCCACCTCGAATTAGGGTTAGCTGTTGTTTAGCAAAGACCTTTTGTTGAGCATAGCTCCATTACTTCCATCTCCCACGGAGATTGCCCTCCTTTGAGAGAAGATCCAAGTGATGCCAAGGCCCCTCTAAGGGAAGATCCTAAGGGATTCAAGACCTCCTCCTTTGGAGTGAGGAGACCATCGTTACGTGTATCCTTTTGCTGATTGTCAATCTTGTGTCTCGTGTACTCGTGTGTTTCTAGTGGATGTGTAATCGAAGATTGTCCTTGAGTGATGCGGAGCATCCTACGGACATCACCATGACAAGAGTCCATTTGGCAAGTGACACGTGCCACGTCTACTCCACATACATAAAGGTGAATCATCACCTTTACACGTGCTCACTTGACCACTTCGAGGATGGTATACTACTTGACACTCCTCTCGTGTGCATGCATTGGTATTGTCGGAGCTTCACTGATACGGGGCACGCCCGTGTGCGTCGATCTTTCACGAATTGGAGGTGGATTTGTGAATGAACACGAAGAACACGAAGAACACGAGGGGGAAATCACAAGAGAAACACTCAAAACAAGTCCAATCACACATCCACTATGCCCACATCCACACAAGATCCACAAGGGTACAAGAACAACAAAGGGAAAGAGGATACATGGTAGAGTTCATCCCAAATCCCATAGGGAGATGAGGCCTTGAATCCACTAGGGATCTTCCCTAGAAAGGGGCCTTGACATCCATAAGATCTTCTCACACGTGGAGGTCGTAATCTCCTAGGAGAAGTATATGGAAGGAGCAATGCTCAACTAATCTATGAGCTAAACCATTGCTAACCCTAAAACGGAGGTGGGAGACAAGTATATATAGTCTAGGGCGAAGTGGGGGTGAGAAAGGGGTACATGGGCCTCGGGCCCTTGTGGCTACCCACACGCAGGCCGGAAGTTTTGGGCTGGGCCGGAGGCTCCGGGTGCCGGAAGTTCCGGGCAGGTTCCGGGCTACCCAGAGAGTTGGCACGCCTGGGATGCGCTGAGGCCGGAAGTTCCGGGCAGGCCGGAAGGTCCGGGGTCCGGAAGTTCCGGGCGAGGTCTGGACAGGGTCCGGGCTATCCAGAGAGTTGGCACGCCCGGGGCCGGCTGTGGTCGAGGAGGCCGGAAGTTCCGGGCAGGCCGGAAGGTCCAGGGTCCGGAGGTTCCGAGCAGGTCGGAAGGTCCGGGACTTCCAGAGACTTGTCCTCGCTTCTTCTTCCTTCTCTTCCAAGCTTCCCTCGCGGATGGTGTAGTCGTACGTAGGTGCTGGCACTCCTCCTCGTCATCCGTGATGTACACGAGAGGAGTGTCAAGTAGCATACCATCCTCGAAGGGGTCAAGTGAGCACGTGTAAAGGAGATGATTCACCTTTATGTATGTGAAGTAGATGTCGCACGTGCCACTTGCCAAAGGTACTCTTGCCATGGTGATGTCCGTAGGATGCTCCGCATCATCCCCTCCCCCTTGGGAAAGATCCGTCCTCGGATCAAAATCCAAATCACCATGGAAAGGAGATGGCGTCGCCGAGTAGAAGTGGACGATCACCAAGCACTCATCACCATCAAACTCGAAAGGGGCACTCTCCAATGTCGCACCGTCTAGTAATTCCTGCAAAAGGAGCAAATACGACAAACACTTGGAAAAACAAATGTGGTTAGCATTAGTGCAAAACCAAGCATTCAAGATGTTATTCACCGAACAAGTGTCATCATCATGCATAACATATGGTGTGACAAGGGATTGCATCATGACATGTAAGCATATGAGTTGATCACAATCTAAGGCATAATGGAGATAAGCATGAAATTGGGAGGTAGGGATGCAAATATGTGTGACAATAGAACGAGCATCTACCTCAAGGTCATAGCACGCATGCACAAAACAATCAACAAAAGGTCTATGGTAGGCATATGAATCATTCACAACACCAAGTAAAATGAAGTGTCTAGACACATGGTGCAAGTGCAAGACAATCCTAGCATAATGTGCACATGGTGTAGTGAAGATAGTACGGCACTCAACACAATAGACAGAGCAATTGTTCATCATGTGTGAGGCAATCAAGTCAAGCTTGTAGCAAGCAATGAGGCATGGAAAATGTGAATAATGGACATTGTTGCAACCAAGTATATGATAAGAGCAAACAATGATAAGTAGAAGACCGGGTGATTGAATATGACACACAATGATAAGAGCAAACAGTCCACAAGTTGGATGCAACACACAAGGCATATGGGTCATGAGGCATGGGAAGATGGCAATCAAGCAACAGAAATAGGGTGAGCTATAATATCCATGCTCAAGAAGGATGTCACCTCAAAAACATGTCCTTGTGCGTCCTTCACAATGCCGAAACACAAGCAAGTGTGACGTAGAAGCGTGTCGTTGTCGCGTGGCTCGCTCTCAAGAGCTCGAATCGTCAACTCACGTGAAGTGGAAGTTGACATGTAGTCGAAGTATCCTACACATACACACAACAAAGGAAACAATGTATGTCCATGGTAGACAAACACATCATCCATCATGATGGTTCTCTTCTCTTGCACATAACCATTAGGATCAAAAGTGCATGAACAATATGATGCAACAATGGCTATATTCAAGGCACTAGGCATATGGTGCAAAGAAGGAAGGAAAGCATGCTTCACATGAAAGATGTCAAAAGCTCCAAGAATATGAGAGAAAGCTATGGGGGCAATCTCATTATCAAGATGAAAAGCAATGTTGCACTCAATACATGGCAAAACATCGAGCATGAGAGAGGCAACATATGGAGATATATGACAATAAGCAATATCACTCATGTGCAAAGCATGGCAATGGTTGTCATCAACCGCATAAAAGGAACACATCGGTGATGCAACACAAGCAAGCATAGTGATCATGTCGTGCAAACTAGTAGTGCGAAGATGCAACATACTAGAGGAAATCATGGCAATCATGTCATGTGAGCAAATAGTGGACATCAATAATGCACATGACATATCGCGAGCACGAAGCAAGAGGAAAGTATCATCATAGACATGGAGCACAAAGCAAACATAGCAATGGCAAGTAATATCTTCACCAAGCAAGCAAATACACATAGTAGTAGGATAATGGTGAATCATGGGTAAATGCAAGCAAGGGTCACAAATGCATGGAAAGACCCTAGAAATGAGCATATCATGCAAAGTGAACATGGCAATATGGGCATAATAAGTGCAATGAGTAAGAATCCATAGCCATGTGAGAGCCATGTAGAAGAAATGCGCGAAGTCCTTGCGCGAGGGGAATGGTTGGAGACACATTCCGGTGAATCCCAAAGCATCGGTGCTCTCAAGAGCTCTTTTCATCAACTCATGGGATTGTGAGGTTGATGAGTAATCAGAGTACCTACACGCAACAAAGGCAAAGGGAAAATTGTGTGTGCGTGGTATATGTATACATCATCCGTTAGGATGTGCATGTGCTTGTGTTCGTTAGCACAAAATATCCAATGCTCAAATAAGTGAGATGCATGATATAAGAACATGTCATCCATCATGAAAGGTTTGTTTTTATGTATAGCATAATGGAGACTAGAAGTATGTAGTGCATCATGTGAATTATCGAGAGCATTGTTATTCATGATATGCGAATGGTGCACACAATAATTGGACTCATGCGATGGATGGAATGGAACAAAATCTCCTAACATGTATGAGGAAACTATTGGGGTCTCCTCATGTGCAATAGCGGAAGCATAATATGGAGAGTATGGGCAACATCCAAAACAATGCACATCCAAAGCATGGTGATCATGGCATGGCAATAGTGAACAATTGCGCAAATGATGCAAAGGAAGCATGGCAATATCATCACAAGAAAAGCAAATGCCACCATGGGCTTGTCGTCTATGCCATATGAGCAAATGGGATTAATTTTTACGGTATATGCATAGTCGCTACGGTGAGATTGCAAAGATGCAATATGGGAAATTTCACGCATAGCATATGACAAGTTTAGCGGGTTGTCGAACATGATGTGACCAATAGAATTTTCACATGATATCCTATGGAGTATAGCATCATAACTAGGCAAGTCAACGTGCTCATCATCATATTCATCAAAAATTGGTGGCACATATAAGCATGAAGAAGACATAGCATGTGGTGTGTCCATAAGGTGATCAACATCATGCAAGCAATCAATGGCAAGATAGTCCACTAGTGGGACAAGCAAAGAACCTTAACCTATGTTACCTTTAGAGCTCCGCTCATGTGATGTAGGTGAGGCAGGAAGTACCAACTCGTGGTCCTCGTCATCGTGATGGAACCATGTTGGGGGTGCATCATATACCACCATGGCCATTGTCTTGTCCAAAGTGAGGACGAAGTCATCAAGGATCGGCTCGTCATCGAATATGGGACCTAGCACCAAAGGAGAAGACACAATAGAGGAAGAGGTTAAGTTGTTAGAAATCGAAATGGCCTCACATGCCATATCAACTACCTCACTCGCTCTATGTGGTGGTGGCTCACTCACTTCCTCTAGGTAGTTGTACTCATACTCACATATGGTGGAGTCACTCAACTCACTCAAGTGGTGGGGTCTGTGGCTCTCCTCACATGGGAATTGGGGCAACTCATCATATATGGGGCTAGTAGTGAAGTCACTCTCACTCTCAATATGGTGGCAAAAGTCTCTCAACTCATCACCAAACGCCGCCGTGGTCGAAGGGAAAATCCCATGCTCAACCATCTCGTCACCGTCGCCGTGGATGAAGGCCGAAGATGGCACATCATCAATCTCGCCTCTGAAGATGGAAGCATCATCCTTGCTCGCCACCTTGTCGCTCGCCGCCAAAGCATGTTCCTCGAGTGGCTCCGTAGTCGGGGTCGTCGCCGCGCCGTCTTCAAAAAGAGTCTTGGTAGACTCGGCATCGTCAATGCCACAAAGAGGTATGGCGGGGAAGTCGAACTTGGGAGCGTCGTCTTGGAGCTCGTCGGTCTTGGACAGCTTGGTGGTACCATCCTCATGCTCGTAGTCATGGAGCTTGGTCGTCGCGAAGGGTGCTTGGGGTGCAGAAGCCTTGGCCTTGCGTTCTTGAACCGCCTTGAGAGCACCAATGTAGAGGTCCTCGAGAGACTCGTAGTTGTTGTGGAAGATAGTCTTGGCGATGTCGTTGTTCAATCTCATCATGAAGTGGAACTTCATCCAAATGGGGTCGTCCACACCGGCTCATCGCACGGCTTTCTTCATCTTCATGAAGTACTCATCGAGAGACATGGATCCTTGTATGGTGTTCTCCAAGTGGCGGTGAAGATGTTCCGTGTATGTAGAAGGCACAAACTCTCGCCGCAACGCTTTCTTCAACTTGGACCAACTCATGTCGAAGCTCGTCGAAGATGTGTGAAGCCACCATGTCGATGCGTCGCCGTGGAAGTTTCTTGTGGCGCACTTCACTTGATCTTCGGAAGGGACTTGAAGTAGCTTGAGGTAGTAGTCCATCTTGCGCTCCCAATTGAGATACTCCTCGGGGTCTTGACTCCCAAAGTAAGGAATCTCGTGGTCGATGTCGATGTCGTAGTAGCTCGTGGAAGTCGCGGACTTGAGCTTGGGGAGCTTCTCTTGAGGTGCTTGTCGGCGACGATGCCGCATATCCAAATACGAAGATGCCTTGAAGTTGCTTGGCGAAGATGCCAAGGTAAGTGGTGAAGTCGTCGAGCGGTGGTTGGTGTCGAGCTCATGACCTTCACAATTGTTTTTTCTTGGACGCCTTGATGTTGGCGTCGTTATGTCTTCATGCCATTGATGGTGTCGATGCCGAGGTGATCTTGCCAAAGATGGTAGCTCGGAAGCATGTGCACTTGAGCGTCTTCTCGAAGATGACGAAGACCTCTTGCCGGTGTTGATGAGGACCATGAGCTCCTCCATTTGAGCATCCAACTTGGCATCGATGGTTTTCTTCATGGCATCGAACTCGTCATTGTTGTTGTAGACCGAAGGAGATGATGTGCTTTGCCTATCCATCACAAGACTCGAGCAAAGGTGAGTGGGAAATGAGATAAACAATACCAAAATACCGTTTCCCAAAGTTGAGGACGTATCCCGTTTCACTCAATGTGAAATGCAAGAATAGGGAAATTGGTACCGGACTTGTTCACTCACACCTACAATGTAAAGCTTATCGAGTGGCTTGGTTAGGACAAGTGGCACAAAATTCAAGCAAATGTCAATCCAAGATATCGAAAATGTTGAGGAAGATTCACAAAATTGCAATGCAAAGCAAATAGATCAATAGCTATGGTGGCACTAGGAACACACACACGGATAGATAAATGGGATCCGCGGAACCAAGGAATGAGCACAAAATTGAGTGAGACGGAAAAGATCGTGTTGCACGGATACTAGAAGAGGCAATAGCTCGATTTCTCAAATGGGCTAGATACGCGCTTGTGCACCAACCTAAAAGAGTAAACGTGCCATCATCAATCCCAAGTATGCTATGTATGTATGATCCAAGTGTATCTACTATGCAAAATGGCTCAATGCTATTGCTATTGCTTATAAGCTCTTTTGTATCTCCTCTTTTGCTTAAAAGCTTTTTGCTCTTTGTTTTTCTCTTTTTTTCTCTATGCTTGATGCTCGAACCAAGATATGAGAAAAGTATGATGGATATGCACGGGAGAGACTTATGGCACAATGTAGATAGCAAGATGTTTGCACGCTAAATGTAGCTATGCGGCATAAAAGTAACACTACGATGCACAAGTAACGTGGCCCGGCAATTCTCAACTCGCTAGTCTCAATGGGTAAGGTACGCAATAGGCTCGAAGCGATCAATGCAATGGCAAGGAAATGAACAATGATGTCGTCGAGGCTACCGTCCTTGCTTACGGTTGGGGTGCCAAAAGGCAAAGTGGCCGATGTCGATATCGAGGCCGTGGCGATGATGAGCGGCGGTGTTGTCAATGTAGAACCGTCCCTAATTAGCCGAAACACCTTAGGAAACGGAAACCGCAACTCAAAAGCTACAACAAAATTGGGTTAGGGTGGTGGAAGAGTATGGCGGGAAAACTATGCGGAAGTTATGGTGGTGGCCTAGGCAAAGATGCCAAATATGAAATTTTTTGATGGAGTCAAATGGGTTTGGAAGTATTTTTGTGGGATGGGGGGTGTCAATAGCTATCCAACGAGCTAAAGAACGGTAAAATCGGACTCCGGATGAATTAGTTATGGCCGAAACGGTGAAAAGGCTGAAGCTGAAAACTGTGCAAAGATTCTAGTTAGGCCGGAAGTTCCGGGCCTGGGGCCGAAAGTTCCGGGGGGGTTCCGGAAGTTCCGGGGGTCACGGGAAAGTGTGGGGAAACTCTCTGGTTAGGCCGGAAGTTCCGGGTTTGGGCAGGAAGTTCCCGGGGCTGGAAGTTTCGGGTGATGTCGGAAGTTCCGGGGGTCGCGAAAACACTTCTGGGACGAACCCTAAATTCCGGATCTGAGAACGGGGGCGGAAAAACTCGATTTCGTGGGTCAAAATTGATGGGGAAAAAGAAAATTTGGGGGGATTTCGTGGTGGGGAAGCTAGATCTACTTGCCAAACACGGATTCCATGGATCAAAATCAACAAAATCTCACAAGAACCAACAAATTGCAAAAAAAATTGGTGAGGCTATTTTTGGTGGGATTTTTCGAATTGGGACAAAAACACACAAAATTAGGCTAGAAAACGAAGGGGAGGACTCCAAATTCGTGAGAAACATGGCTCTTGATACCAATATGATACGGGGCACGCCCGTGTGCGTCGATCTTTCACGAATTGGAGGTGGATTTGTGAATGAGCACGAAGAACACGAGGGGGAAATCACAGGAGAAACACTCAAAACAAGTCCAATCACGCATCCACTATGCCCACATCCACACAAGATCCACAAGGGTACAAGAACAACAAAGGGAAAGAGGATACATGGTAGAGTTCATCCCAAATCCCATAGGGAGATGAGGCCTTGAATCCACTAGGGATCTTCCCTAGAAAGGGGCCTTGACATCCATAAGATCTTCTCACACGTGGAGGTCGCAATCTCCTAGGATAAGTATATGGAAGGAGCAATGCTTAACTAATCTATGAGCTAAACCATTGCTAACCCTAAAACGGAGGTGGGAGACGAGTATATATAGTCTAGGGCGAAGTGGGGGTGAGAAAGGGGTACATGGGCCTCGGGCCCGAGTAGCTGCCCACACGCAGGCCGGAAGTTCTGGGCTGAGCCGGAGGCTCCGGGCGCCGGAAGTTCCGGGCAGGTTCCGGCCGGGTTCCGGGCTACCTAGAGAGTTGGCACGCCAGGGATACGCTGAGGCCGGAAGTTCCAGGCAGGCCGAAAGGTCCGGGGTCCGGAAGTTCCGGGCAAGGTCCGGAAAGGGTCCGGGAAATCCAGAGAGTTGGCACGCCCGGGGCCGGCTGTGGTCGAGGAGGCCGGAAGTTCCGGGCAGGCCAGAACGTCCGGTGTCCGGAGGTTCCGGGCAGGCCAGAAGGTCCGGGACTTCCATAGACTTGTCCTCGCTTCTTCTTCCTTCTCTTCCAAGCTTCCCTCGCGGATGGTGTAGTCGTACGTAGGAGCTGGCACTCCTCCTCATCATCCGTGATGCACACGAGAGGAGTGTCAAGTAGCATACCATCCTCGAAGGGGTCAAGTGAGCACGTGTAAAGGAGATAATTCACCTTTATGTATGTGAAGTAGATGTCGCACGTGTCACTTGCCAAAGGTACTCTTGCCATGGTGATGTCCGTAGGATGCTCCGCATCATTCACAGAGGACAAGGAGGAGTGCCAACACCTACGTACGACTACACCATCCGCGAGGGAGGCTTGGAAGAGGAGGAAGAAGAAGCGAGGACAAGACTCTAGAAGTCCCGGACCTTTCGGCCTGCCCGGACCTTCCGGCCTCCTCGACCACAGGCGACACCAGGCGTGCAGACTTTCGGCTTAGCCCGGAACCCCGCCGGAACCTGCCTGGAACTTTCGGCCCCCGAAACTTCTGGCCTACTCGGAACTTCCGGCCTCAGCACACCCTAGGCATGCCAACTCTCTAGGTAGCCCGGAACCCGGCCGGAACATGCCCAGAACTTCCGGCGCCCGGAACTTCCGGCCTACCCGAAACTTCTGGCCTTTTCAGAGCAACGCCACTCGGGCCTGAGGCCCATGTATGTCTCCCTCGTACCCCTTCGTCCCTAGACTATATATACTCGTCTCCCACCTCCGTTTTAGGGTTAGCAATGGTTTAGCTCATAGTTAGTTGAGCCTAGCTCCTTCCACTACCTCTCCCATGGAGTAGATGCCTCTATGAAAGAAGACCCCCTAGGTGATGTCAAGACCCCCATCGCGTGGGAAGATCCCTAGTGGATTCAAGGCCCCATCTCCCCATGGGATTTGGGATGAACTCTACCATGTATTCTCTTTCCCTTTATTGTTCTTGTACCTTGTGGATCTTGTGTGTGGTGAGTCTAGTGGATGTGTGATTGGACCTGTTCTTCAGTGTTTCCTCTTGTGATTTCTCCTCGTTCTTCCCCGTGTTCTTCGTGTTCTTCATGGAATCCCCCTCCAATCCGTGAAAGATCGATACACACGGGTGTGCCCCGTATCATATTGGTATCAAGAGCCATGTTTCTCACGAATTTGGAGTCCTCCCCTTCGTTTTCTAGCCTAATTGATGTGGAGCATCCTCCGGACATCGCCATGACAAGAGTCCGTTTGGCAAGTGACACGTGCGACGTCTACTCCACATACATAAAGGTGAATCTTCTCCTTTACACGTGCTCACTTGACCCCTTCGAGGATGGTATACTACTTGACACTCCTCTCGTGTGCATGCATAGGTATTGTTGGAGCTTCACGGATGATGAGGAGGAGTGCCAGCACTTACGTACGACTACACCATCCGCGAGGGAAGCTTGGAAGAGAAGGAAGAAGATGCAAGGACAGCTTCTGGAAGGCCCGAACCTTCCGGCCTGCCCGGAACCTCCGGACCTTCCGGCCTCCGGCGACCAGAGCAGCTCCCACATGTGCCAACTCTCTGGATATCCCGGACCCTGTCCGGACGTCGCCCGAAACCTCCGGACCCCGGACTTTCCGGCCTGCCCGGAACATCCGGCCTCAGCGCACCCCAGGCGTGCCAACTCTCTGGGTAGCCCGGAACCAGCCCAGACCCTGCCCGGAACCTACGGCCCCCGGACCTTCCGGCCTAGCCCGGACCTTTCGGCCTGCCTGCGTGCAGCCTCTCTGGCCCGAGGCCCATGTACCCACTTCGCCCCTCACTTACCCCTTCGTGGCCACCACTATATATACTTCACCCCCTCCTCATTTCTAGGGTTAGCAAAGTGATAGCTCATTCATACATGAGATTTGCTCCTTCCTCTACTTCTCTCATGGAGACCGAGGCCTCCACCGGAGAAGATCCCTAGAGGATGTATAGACCCCTCTCAAGGGAAGATCCGTCTACGGATTCAAGGCCCATCTCTCCTAGAGATTTGGATGAACTACCCATGTATCTTTATTTCTGTTGTTGTTCTTGAATCTTGATGCACCTCTTATATTGCTTGTGATTTGAGGAGTACTTGGTGTGGATCTTGTCCAATAGAGTGTTTTCCCTTTGATTCTCTCCACGTTTTCCCCTCGTGTTCCTCGTGTTCTTCCTCAAATCCACCTCTAATTCGTGAAGATCGGGCCACCTTCGGGTTTGCCCCGTATCATATTGGTATCAAGAGCCACGTTGCCACGAATTTGGATCCCTACCCCCCACTTTTCTTGAATTAGTTCGTGTTTTTCTTCCCAATTTCGAAAATATCCACAAAAAGAGCCCCAAAAAAATTTCTTGCATTCTGTTGTTCTTGTGAGTTTTTGTTGATTTTGATCCGTGGATCTAGTGTTTGGCAAGTGGATCTACCTCCCTTGGCATTCCCTAGCCCCAATTTCACCTTTTCCCCCTTCAATTTCGCCCTGGAAATCGAGTTTTTCCGCCCCCGTTCTCAGATCCGGAATTTAGGGTTCGTCCCGGAAGTGTTTTCGCAACCCACGGAACTTCCGGCATCACCCGGAACTTCCGGCCCAAACCCGGAACTTCCGGCCTAACTAGAGAGTTTCCCCACACTTTCCCGTGACCCCCGGAACTTCCGAAACACCCCGGAACTTCCGGAGCCCGGAACTTCCGGCCCCTGGCCCGGAACTTCCGGCCTAACCAGAGAGTTTACCCGAAATTTCAGCATCAGCCCCATTCACCATTTTGGTCATAACTAATTCATCCGAACTCCGATTTGGGTGTTCTTTAGCTCGTTTTGTAGCTATTGACATCCACCATCCCACAAAATAAGTTCCACCATCATTTGACACCATCATAGTTTTCAAATTTTGGCAAGTTTGCCTTGGCCCTCCACCATATCATCCGCAATGCCACCATAGACTTCCGCAACCTAACCCATTTTGGTTACCTTTGCATTTGTGGTTGCTTGAGTTGTGATTTGAGTATCCTACGGTGTTTCGGCTACTTAGGGACGGTTACTTCTTCATCAACCACCGGTGACTTGTATCGGTCCATCATCTACATCGACCATCGACGATCGACATCGACGACGACCATCCATCCTTTGTGACCAACTTCAACCGGAAGCAAGGCCGGTTACCCCCGACTTCGTGAAAGGTTAAGTGTGACGAAGGTATACATTCTGTCATACACTTTTCCTTCCTTCCCATTACATCTTGATAGCCACACCATCTTTGCGATTACCTTCATACCTATTGAGACTAGCTATCCGAGTATTGCCGGGCTTCGCGAAAACTTGTGCACCATAGTGATACGATATCATATTGTTGCATCATTGGAAATATCATATAGTGCAATTACTTGCTCCCGTGCATACCTTGTGATACTTGTCTCATATATTTGGTTGAGGCTCAATAAGAATAGTGGAAAGGAAGAGAAGAGACACAAAAAAAAAGCCTCTAAGCAAGAAAGAAAGATCAAAGCTTATAAGCATAGAGTTGAGCATGAAAAGATATACTTGTGCATAAGGATACATGGAATAGGGAACGTTTTGCTTGCATGAATAGGATTGGTGCCAAGTGGTGAATCGTGCCCAAGCGTGCAATCAAGCTAGCGTCTCTCCTTGTGTTTGTGCAACAAGAGCTTAGTCTTCGTTAGGCAATTTTGTATTGCTCATCCCTATAGTTGCACAAGCCCCATTATCCCACCGCATGTGTTTCTTTATTGCCTTCCTTTATATTGGTGATCACTTGCTTTGCATTTTGAGTCCTTTGGATTTATTTCAACATTTGCAATATCTTGGACTTCATTTTGCTTGATATTTTGTGCCACTAACCCCACCGAGCTCCACTATAAGCCATTTGTGTAGGTTGTGAGAATTGGACAAGGTTTTTCACCAAGTGCACTCTTTTCCTTTGCTTACATTGTGGTCTTTTAAGATCCATCTACAACTTCGGAAAGAGGTAACTTTGGTATGTTCATTCCATCTCGTTCTCACGCCTTCTCGAGTGCTTCCATGGATAGGGACGTCACATCTCCTTCGGTCTACAACAACAATGACAAGTTCGATGCCATGAAGAAAACCATCGATGCCAAGATGGATGCTCATTTGGAGGAGCCCAAGGCCCTCATCAAGAACCGCATAAGATCTTCATCATCTTCGAGAACACGCTCAAGTACACATGCTTACGAGCTACCATCTCCGGCAAGATCAAACCGGCATCGACACCATCAACGACATGAAGAAATAACGACGCCAACATCAAGGTGTCCAACAAGGAACAAGTGTGAAGGTCTCGAGCTCAACACCAACCACCGCTCGATGACTTCACCACTTACCTTGACATCTTCGCCAAGCGACTTCAAGGCATCTTCGCCTTTGGATACGCGGCATCTTCACCGACAAGCACTTCAAGAGAAACTCCCCAAGCTCAGGTCCTCGACTTCCACGAGCTACTACGACCTCGACATCGACCACGAGATTCCTTTCTTTGGGAGTCAAGACCCCGAGGAGTATCTCGATTGGGAGCGCAAGATGGACTACTACCTCAAGCTACTTCAAGTCCCTTCCGAAGCTCAAGTGAAGTGCGCCACAAGAAACCTCCACGGTGACGTGTCGACATGGTGGCTTCACACATCTTCGACGAACTTCGACATGAGTTGGTCCAAGTTGAAGAAAGCGTTGCAGCAAGAGTTTGTGCCTTCTACATACACGGAACATCTTCACCGCCACTTGGAGAACACCATACAAGGATCCATGTCTCTCGATGAGTACTTCATGAAGATGAAGAAAGCCTTGCGACGAGCCGGTGTGGACGACCCCATTTGGATGAAGTTCCACTTCATGATGGGATTGAACAACGACATCGCCAAGACTATCTTCCACAACAACTACGAGTCTCTCGACGACAGCTACGTTGGTGCTCTCAAGGCAGAACAAGCACTCAAGGCCAAGGCTACTCGACCCCGAGCACACTTCGTGACGACCAAGTTCCACGACGACGAGCATGAGGATGGTACCACCAAGATGTCCAAGACAGACGAGCTCCAAGACGACGCTCCTAAGTTCGACTTCACCGCCGTACCTCTTTGTGGCATTGACGATGCTGAGTCTACCACGACTCTTTTTGAAGACAATGCGGCGACGACTACAACTACGGAGCCACTCAAGGAACATGCTTTGGAGGCGAACGACAAGGTTGACATTGGGTCGTCTTCGGTCTTCATCCACGGCGATGCTGATGACATGGTTGACATTGGGATTTTCCCTTCGACCACGGCGATGTTTGGAGTTGAGTTGAGAGACTTTTGCCACCATCTTGAGAGTGAGAGTGACTTCACCACTAGCCCCATATATGATGAGTTGCTCCAATTCCCATGTGAGGAGAGACACAACCCCCACCATTTGAGTGAGATGAGTGACTCCACCATAGGGCATGTGATGCCATTTTGATTTCTAACAACTTAACCTCCACCTCTATTGTGTCTTCTCCTTTGATGCTAGGTCCCATATACGATGACGCGCCGATCCTTGAAGACTTCGTCCTCCATTTGAACAAGACGATGGCCATGGTGGAATATGATGCACCCCCCACATGGTACCATCACGATGAGGATGACCATGAGTTGGTCCTTCCCACCTCACCTACATCTCATGAGCGGAGATTTAAAGGCAACATAGGTGATGGTTCTACTCTTGTCCCACTAGTGGACTATCTTGACATTGATTGCTTGCATGATGATGATCACCCTATTTCCATGCTTCATGATTATGCGACTTCCTCTTGTGATGAATTGCCCATTTATGATGAGTTTGACGATTCTCATGTGGAGCCTATTAGTTATGCTGCCATGTTGCATAGGATACCTTGTGGACATTCTATTGGTCACATCATGTTTGACAATCCGCTTGACTTGTCATATGCTATGCATGAGATCACTCATATTGCATCTTTGCAATCTCACCATAGCAACTATGCCTATCCCATAAAAATTAATCCTATTTGCTCATATGGCATAGTTGACAAACCCATGGTTATTGGCATTTGCTTTTCTTGTGATGATATTGCCATGCTTCCTTTGCATCATTTGCGCAATAATTCTCATGTGCCATGCCATGACAACCATGCTTTGGATATGCATTGTTTTGGATGTTGTCCATATTCTCCATATTATGCTTCCGCTATTGCACATGAGGAAACCCCCATAGTTTCCCCATACATTATAGGAGATTTTGTTCCCTCCCATCCTTTGCATGATCCCATTCATTGTGTGCACAATATGCTTGCCATTGATAAGAATAATATGCTTGTGCCACATACTTGCTACAATTTGTGTCCCAATCATGTTGAGCATAATACCTATCGTTGCATGATGGATGATGTATTCCTATACCATGCCTCAAATTTCTTTGAGCATTGCTTATTTTGTGCTAACTCTCACGTACACATACACATCATGCTGGATGATGTGTACATTTACCACGCACACACCTTGTTTCGTGTGTCTCCTTCTTGTGTAGGTACACATGATTCTTCGTCAACCTCGCAAGCGCACGAGTTGACGAAAAGAGCTCTAGAGAGCAATGAAGACTTGTGCCACCATGGAGTGCTTATCCTCTACCCACCCTCTTTGCGCAAATACATCGCACATTTCTTCTACATGGCCCTCACATGGTTATGGGTTATTGTCCATTTTATATCCTTTGCCCATATTGCCATGTTCACTTTGCATGATATGCTCATTTCTATGCCCTTGCCATGCATTAGTGACCCATGCTTTGCACCTCACATGACACTTGCTTATATGACTTGTATGTGTGTTTGCAAGCTTGGTGGAGATATGTCTTGTCTTTGCCATGTTCCTTTTGTGTGACATCATATTGTTCATGCTTGTGTTGGGAGAGTCATATTGACCAATTGCTCTTTACATAGGACTTCTCGCCAATACAATGATTATGCATTTCCCATTATTTTCTTGCGTGCTTGTAATATGTCATGTGCATTGCCTATGCCCACTATTTGCTCACATGACATGATTGACATGATTCCCTCTAGTATGTTGCATCTTCGCACTACTAGTTTGCACAGCATGATCACTATGCTTGCTTATGTTGCATCATCGATGTTCTCCTTTTATGCGGTTGATGACAACCATTGCCATGCTTTGCACATGAGTGATATTTCTTATTGTCATATGTCTCCATATGTTGCCTCTCTCATGCTTGATGCTTTGCCATGTATTGAGTGCAACAATGCTTTTGATCGTGCTAATGAGATTGCCCCCAGAGCTTTCTCTCATATTAGTGGAGCTTTTCACATATTTCATGTGAAGCATGCTTTCCTTCCGTCTTTGCACCATATTCCTAGTGCCATGAATATTGCCATTGTTGCATCCTTTTATTCATGTACTTGTGATCCTAACGCTTATGTGCAAGAGAAGAGAACCATCATGATGGATGATGTGTTTGTCTACCATGCACATACATTGTTTCCTTTGTTGTGTGTATGTGTAGGATACTTCGACTACATGTCAACTTCCACTTCACGTGAGTTGACCATTCAAGCTCTTGAGAGCGAGCCATGCTACGCCGACGCGTTTCTACATCGCACTTGCTTGCGCATCGGCATTGTGACGGACGCACAAGGTCACACTTTTGAGGTGACATCCTTCTTGAGCATGAATATTGTGGCTCATCCTACTTGTGTTGCTTGTACCATGACATATATGGGTCATCTTGGACCACTTACTTGCACACATGTTCGAGTTATTGCTCCTCACGATTGCCACATCTCCATGCCTCATGACATATATGACTTGTGTGTTGCATCCACCTTGTGGATTGTTTGCTCTTATCATATGCTTCGTTGCAACAATGTCCATTATTCACATTTTCCATGCCACATTTCTTGCTACATGCTTGACTTGCTTGCCTCACACATGATGCCCAATTGCTCTTTATATTGTGTTGAGTGCCACACTATCTTCACAACACCATGTGCACATTATGCTTGGATTGCCTTGCACTTTGGATTGCACCATGTGTTTAGACACTTCATATTACTTGGTGTTGTGAATGATTCCTATGCATACCATAGGCCTTTGCTTGATTGCTTACATGCCATAACACTATCCCTTGTCACACCATATGTTATGCATGATGACAACACTTGTGCGGTGATTCAGCACTTGAATGCTTGGTTTTGCACTAATGCTAACCACATTTGTTTTTCCAAGTGTTTGTCATGTTTGCTCCTTTTGAAGGAATTACTTGACGGTGGGACATTGGAGAGTGCCCAGTTCGAGTTTGATGATGATGAGCGCTTGGTGATCGTCCACCTCTACACGGCGTCGCCATCTCCTTCTCATGGTGATTTGGATCTTGATCGGAGGACGGATCTTTCCCAAGGGGGAGGGGATGATGCGGAGCATCCTACGGACATCACCATGACAAGAGTCCGTTTGGCAAGAGACATGTGCGACGTCTACTCCACATACATAAAGGTGAATCTTCTCCTTTAGACGTGCTCACTTGACCCCTTCGAGGATGGTATACTACTTGACACTCCTCTCGTGTGCATGCATAGGTATTGTCGGAGCTTCACGGTTGACGAGGAGGAGTGCCAGCACTTACGTACGACTACACCATCTGCGAGGGAAGCTTGGAAGAGAAGGAAGATGAAGCAAGGACAGCTTCTGGAAGGCCCAGACCTTCCGGCCTACACGGAACCTCCGGACCCCGGAACTTCCGGCCTGCCCGGACCTTCCGGCCTCCGGCGACCAGAGCAGCTCCCACATGTGCGAACTCTCTAGATAGCCCGGACCCTGTCCGGACCTCGCCCGGAACCTCCGGACCCCGAACCTTCCAGCCTGCCCGGAACTTCCGGCCTCAGCGCACCCCAGGCGTGCCAACTCTCTGGGTAGCCCTGAACCAGCCCGGACCCTGCTCGGAACCTCCGGCCCCCGGACCTTCCGGCATGCCTGCGTGCAGCCTCTCGGGCCCGAGGCCCATGTACCCACTTCGCCCCTCACTTACCCCTTCGTGGCCACCACTATACATACTTCACCCTCTCCTCATTTCTAGGGTTAGCAAAGTGATAGCTCATTCATACATGAGCTTTGCTCCTTCCTCTACTTCTCTCATGGAGACCGAGGCCTCCACCGGAGAAGATCCCTAGAGGATGTCAAGACCCCTCTCAAGGGAAGATCCGTCTATGGATTCAAGGCCCATCTCTCCTAGAGATTTGGATGAACTACCCATGTATCTTTATTTCCGTTGTTGTTCTTGGATCTTGATGCACCTCTTGTATTGCTTGTGATTTGAGGAGTACTTGGTGTGGATCTTGTCCAATAGAGTGTTTTCCCTTTGATTCTCTCCACGTTTTCCCCTCGTGTTCCTCGTGTTCATCGTGTTCTTCCTCAAATCCACCTCCAATTTGTGAAGATCGGGCCACCTTCGGGTTTGCCCTGTGTCACTAATTTTGTATGTTTTTGTCCCAATTCGAAAATCCCAACCAAAAATAGCCTCACCAATTTTTTTTGCAGTTTGTTGGTTTTTGTGAGATTTTGTTGATTTTGATCCGTGGAATTCGTGTTTGGCATGTAGATCTAGCTTTCCCACCACGAAATCCCCCCTAATTTTCTTTTTCCCCCATCAATTTTGACCAACGAAATCGAGTTTTTCCACCCCCGTTCTCAGATCCGGAATTTAGGGTTCGTCCCGGAAGTGATTTCACGACCCTCGAAACTTCCGGCATCACCCGGAACTTCCGGCCCTAGCCCGGAACTTCCGGCCTAAACAAAAAGTTTCCCCACACTTTCCCGTGACCCCCGGAACTTCCGGTACACCCCCGGAACTTCCGGAGCCCGGAACTTCCGGCCTAACCAGAGTGATTGCACAGTTTCAGCTTCAGCCTTTTCACCATTTTGGTCATAACTAATTCATCTGGACTCCGATTTTGACGTTCTTTAGCTCGTTTTGTATCTATTGACACCCCCATCCCACAAAAATACTTCCAAAACCATTTGACTCCATTAACTTTTTCCCATTTTGGCATCTTTGCCTAGACCACCACCATAACTTCCGCATAGCGTTCCCACCATAAACTTCCACCGCCCTAACCCAATTTTGTTTGAGATTTTGAGTTGCTGTTTCCGTTTCCAAAGGTGTTTCGGCTAATTAGGGATGGTTCTACATCGACAACACCGCCGCTCATCATCGCCATGGCCTCGACATCAACATCGGCCACTTTGCCACCCCAACCGTAAGCAAGGACGGTAATCTCGACGACATCATTGTTCATTTCCTTGCCATTGCATTGATCGCTTCGAGCCTATTGCGTACCTTACCCATTGAGACTAGCGAGTTGAGAATTGCCGGGCCACGTTACTTGTACACCGTAGTGATACTCTTATGCCGCATAGCTACGTTTAGCGTGCAAACATCTTGTTATGTACATTGTGCCATAAGTTTCTCCCGTGCATATCCATCATACTTGTCTCATATCTTGGTTCGAGAATCAAGCATAGTGGGAAAAAAAGAGAATGAAAAGAGCAAAAGCTTTTAAGCAAAAGAGGAGATACAAAAGAGCTTGTAAGCAATAGTAATAGCATTGAGCCATTTTGCATAGTAGACACACTTGGATCATACATACATAGCATACTTGGGATTGAAGACGGCACGTTTACTCTTTTAGGTTGGTGCACAAGCGCGTATCTAGCCCATTTGAGCAATTGAGCTATTGTCTCTTCTAGTATGCGTGCAACACGAGCTTGTCCTGGGTCTCTCACATTTTGTGCTCATTTCTTGGTTGCGCGGATCCCATTTATATATCCGTGTGTGTGTTCCTAGTGCCACCATAGCTATTGATCTATTTGCTTTGCTTTGCAATTTTGTGAATCTTCCTCAACATTTTCGATATCTTGGATTAACAATTGCTTGAATTTTGTGCCACTTGTCCTAACCAAGCCACTCGATAAGATTTATGTAGTAGGTGTGAGTGAACAAGTCCGGTACCAATTCCCCTATTCTTTCATTCCACATTGAGTGAAAAGGGATACATCCTCAACTTTGGGAACAGTATATTGGTATTGTTTATCTCATTTCCCACTCACCTTTGCTCGAGTATTGTGATGGACAGGGAAAGCAAATCATCTCCTTCGGTCTACAACAACAACGACGAGTTTGATGCCATGACGAAAACCATCGACGCCAAGTTGGATGCTCAAATGGAGGAGCTCAAGGTCTTCATCAACATCAGCAAGAGGTCTTCCTCATCTTCGAGAAGACGCTCAAGTGCACATGCTTCCGAGCTACCATGTATGGCAAGATCACCTCGGCATTGACACCATCAAAGACATGAAGAAATAACGACGACAACATCAAGGCATCAAACAAAGAACAAGTGTGAAGGCCATGAGCTCAACACCAACCACCGCTTGACGACTTCACCACCTACCTTGGCATCTTCGCCAATCGACTTCAAGGCATTTTCGCCTTTGGATATGCGGCATCTTCGCCGACAAGCACCTCATGAGAAGCTCCCCAAGCTCAAGACCGCAACTTCCACGAGCTACTACGACTCCGACATTCCATTCTATGGGACTCATGACCCCGAAGAGAACCTCGAGTGGGAGCGCAAGATGGACACCTACCTCAAGCTACTTCAAGTCCCTTCCGAAGATCAAGTGAAGTGCGCCACAAGAAACTTCCACGACTATGCGTCAACATGGTGGCTTCACACACATTCGAATTGCTTAGACATGAGTTGGTTCAAGACGAAGAAAGCTATGAGGCGAGAGTTTGTGCCTTGTACATACACGGAACATCGTCAACGCCAATTGGAGGACACCATACAAGGATCCAAGTCCCTCGATGAGTACTTCATGAAGATGAAGAAAGCCTTGCGACGAGCCGGTGTGGACGACCCCATTTGGATGAAGTTCCACTTCATGATGGGATTGAACAATGACATCGCCAAGACTATCTTCCACAACAACTATGAGTCTCTCGAACACCTCTACATTGGTGCTCTCATGGCGGAACATGAACTCAAGGCCAAGGTTACTCGACCCCGAGCACACTTCGCGACGACCAAGCTCCATGACGACGAGCATGAGGATGGTACCACCAATATGTCCAAGCCCGACGAGCTCCAAGACGATGCTTCCAAGTCCGACTTCACCGCCATCCCTCTTTGTTGCATTGACGATGCCGAGTCTACCATGACTCTTTTTGAAGACGACGCGGCGACGACCACGACTAAGGATCCACTTAAGGAACATGCATTGGAGACGAGCGACAAGGTGGCGAGCAAGGATGATGCGTCCATCTTTGGAGGCGAGAGTGATGTTGAGCCATCTTCGGCCTTCATCCACGGCGCCGGTGACGAGATAGCTGAGCATGGGATTTTCCCTTCGACCATGGCGACGTTTGGAGATGAGTTGAGAGACTTTTGCCACCATATTGAGAGTGAGAGTGAGTTCACCACTAGCCCCATGTGTTATGAGTTGCCTCAATTCCCATGTGAGGAGAGCCACAACCCCCACCACTTGTGTGAGATGAGTGACTCCACCATATGTGTGTATGAGTGCAACTACCTAGAGGGAGTGTGTGAGCCACAACACTTAGTGAGTGAGGTAGTTGAGAGGGCACGTGATGCCACTATGATTTCTAACAACTTAACCTCTACTCCTATTGTGTCTTCCTCTTTGGTGCTAGGTCCCCTACATGACGACGTGCCTACCCTCGACGATTCCATCTCTCCAATGGGAATGACGATGGCCATGGTGGAATATGATGCACCCCCACATGGTTCCATCATGATGTCGACCACGAGTTGGTACTTCCCGCCTCACCTACATCACATGAGCGGAGCTCTAAAGGTAACATAGGTGAAGGTTCTTTGCTTGTCCCACTAATGGACTATCTTGCCATTGATTGCTTGCATGATCTTGACCACCTTATGGTCACACCACATGCTATGTCTTCTTCATGCTTAGACGTGCCACCAATTTTTGATGAATATGTTAATGAGCATGTTGACCTGCCTAGTTGTGATGCTATACTCCATAGGATATCATGTGAAAATTCTATTGGTCACATCATGTTCGACAACCCGCTAAACTTGTCATATGCTATGCGTGAAATTTCCCATATTGCATCTCTAGAATCTCACCGTAGCGACTATGCATATACCATAAAAATTCATCCCATTTGCTCATATGGCATAGACGACAAGCCCATGGTTATTGGCATTTGCTTTTCTTGTGATGATATTGCCATGCTTCCTTTGCATCATTTGCGCAATTGTTCACTATTTACATGCCATGATCACCATGCTTTGGATGTGCACTGTTTTGGATGTTGCCCATACTATCCATATTATGCTTCCGCTATTGCACATGAGGAGACCACAATAGTTTCCTCATACATGTTAGGAGATTTTGTTCCATCCCATCCATTGCATGATCCCAATTATTGTGTGCACCATCCGCATATCATGAATAACAATGCTCTCGATATTTCAAGTGATGCACTACATATTTCTAGTCTCCATTATGCCATACATAATAGGAAACCTTTCATGATGGATGACATGTTCTTATATCAAGCATCTCACTTATTTGAGCAGTGGATATTTTGTGCTAACGAACACAAGCACATGCACATCCTAACGGATGATGTGTACATATACCACACACACATAATTTTCCCTTTGTCTTTGTTGTGTGTAGGTACTCATGATTACTCGTCAACCTCACAATCCCAAGAGTTGACGAAAAGAGCTCTTGAGAGCACCAATGCTTTGGGATTCACCGGAATGTGTCTCCAACCATTCCCCTCGCGCAAAGACTTCACGCATTTCTTCTACATGGCTCTCACATGGCTATGGTTTCTTACTGATTACACTTATTATGCCCATACTGCCATGTTCACTTTGCATTATATGCTCACTTCTATGACCTTGACATGCATTTGTGGCACATGCTTTGCATCTCACATGACACTTGATTCTATGACTTGTATGTGTATTTGCAAGCTTGGTGGAGATATTACTTGCCCTTGCTATTTTTGCTTTGTGCTCCATGCCTATGATAACACATTGATCTTGGTTTGTGTTCGTGCTCGCGATATGTCATGTGAATTAGTCATGTACACTATTTGTTCATATGACATGATTGCCATGATTTCCTCTAGTATGTTGCATCTTCGCACTACTAGTTTGCAGGACATGATCACTATGCTTGCTTATGTTGTGTCACCGATGTGCTCCTTTTATGCGGTTGATGACAACCATTGCCATGCTTCGCACATGATTGATATTGCTTGCTGTCATATGTCTCCACATGTTGCCTCTCTCATGCTCGATGCTTTGCCATGTATTGAGTGCAACCATGCTATTATTTTTGCTAATGAGATTGCCCCCATAGCTTTCTCTCATATTACTGGATATTTTGACATCTTTCATGTGAAGCATGCTTTCTTTCCTTCTTTGCACCATATGCCTAGTGCCATGTATATAGCCATTGTTGCATCATATTTTTCATGCACTTTTGCTTCTAATTGTTATGTGCAAGAGAAGAGAACCATCATGATGGATGATGCGTTTACCTACCATGCACATACATTCTTTGCTTTGTTGTGTGTATGTGTAGGATACTTCGACTACATGTCAACTTCCACTTTGGAGCGACGCGTTTCTACATCGCACTTGCTTGCGCATCGGCATTGTGACGGACGCACAAGGACAAGTTTTCAAGGTAACATCCTTCTGGAGCATGGATATTGTGGCTCCTCCTACTTGTGTTCCTTGTACCATGACATATATTGGTCATCTAGGACCACTGACTTGCACACATGTTAGAGATCTTGCTTTCACTCATGATTGCCATCGTTCCATGCCTCATGACATATATGCCTTGTGTGTTGCGTCCAACTTGTGTATTGTTTGCTCTTATCATATGCTTGCTTGCAACAATGTCCATTCTTCACATTTGCCATGCCACACTGCTTGCTACATGCTTGACTTGATTGCCTCACACATGATGAACTATTGCTCTTTCTAGAGTGCCGCACTATCTTCACTACACCATGTGCACATTAGACTTGGACTGTCTTGCACTTGCACCATGTGTCTAGACACTACATTTTATTTGGTGTTGTGAATAATTCCTATGCCTACCATAGACCTTTTGTTGATTGTTTTGTGCATGCGTGCAATGACCTTGAGGTAGATGCTCGTTCTATCGTCACGCATATTTGCATCCCTACCTCACAATTTCATGCTTGTTTCCGTGATAGCATTGCTTGTGCTCAATTTGTATGCTTACATGCTATAACACAATACCTTGTCACACCATATGTTATGCATGACGACAACACTTGTGCGGTGATTCACCACTTGAATGCTTGGTTTTGCACTAATGCTAACCACATTTGTTTTTCCAAGTGTTTGTCGTGTTTGCTCCTTTTGAAGGAATTACTAGTTGGTGCGACATTGGAGAGTGCCCATTTCGAGCATGATGATGATGAGTGATTGGCGATCGTCCACTTCTACTCGGCGACGCCATATCCTTTCCATGGTGATTTGGATTTTGATCCGAGGACGGATCTTTCCCAAGGGGGAGGGGATGATGCGGAACATCCTACGGACATCGCCATGACAAGAGTCCATTTGGCAACTAACACGTGCCACGTCTACTCCACATACATAAAGGTGAATCATCACCTTTACACGTGCTCACTTGACCCCTTTGAGGATCGTATACTACTTGACACTCCTCTCGTGTGCATGCATTGGTATTGTCGGAGCTTCACGGAGGACGTGGAGGAGTGCCAGCACCTACGTACGACTACACCATCCGTGAGGGAGGCTTGGAAGAGGAGGAAGAAGAAGCGAGGACAAGACTCTGGAAGTCCCGGACCTTCCGGCCTGCCCGGAACTTCCGGCCTCCTCGACCACAGGCGACACCAGGCGTGCAGACTTTCGGCCTAGCCCAGAACCCCGCCGGAACCTGCCCGAAACTTCCGGCCCCTGGAACTTCTGGCCTACCCAGAACTTCCGGCCTCAGAGCACCCCAGGCGTGCCAACTCTCTGGGTAGCCCGGAACCTTCCCGGAACTTCGGGCCTACCCGAAACTTCCGGCCTTTTCAGAGCAACACCACTTGGGCCCGAGGCCCATGTATCTCTCCCTCATACCCCTTCGTCCCTAGACTATATATACTCGTCTCCCACCTTCGTTTTAGGGTTAGCAATGGTTTAGATCTTAGTTAGTTGAGCCTAGCTCCTTCCACTACCTCTCCCATGGAGTAGATGCTTCTATGAGAGAAGACCCCCTAGTGGATGTCAAGACCCCCATCGCGTGGGAAGATCCCTAGTGGATTCAAGGCCCCATCTCCCCATGGGATTTGGGATGAACTCTACCTTGTAATCTCTTTCCCTTTGTTGTTCTTGTACCTTGTGGATCTTGTGTGTGGTGAGTCTAGTGGATGTGTGATTGGACTTGTTGTTGAGTGTTTCCTCTTGTGATTTCTCCTCATTCTTCCCCGTGTTCTTCGTGTTCTTCGTGGAACCCCCCTCCAATTCGTGAAAGATCGACACACACGGGTGTGCCCCGTATCATTGAGTGTGTGATTTCCTCTCGTGTTCTTTCGTGTTCCTTGTGAAATCTACCTCCAATTCGTGAAAGATCGACGCACACGGACGTGCCCCGTATCATATTGGTATCAAGAACCACGTTCATCACGAATTTGGACTTTGCCCCTTCGTTTTCTAGCCAATTTTGTTTTGTTTTGACCTAATTTCGAAAATCCCCCCAAAAATACCCATACTAAATTTCTTGGATTCGTTTGATTTGAGGAGATTTTGTTGATATTGATCTGTGGATTTCGTTGTGGATGAGTGGATCTACCTTTCTATCCATCCAATTCCCCCCAATTTTTCTTTTCCCCCCTCAGATTTGGGTTTTTCCTCTCGGTTTTCTGCCCAAGTCCAAGATCTGGAAATTAGGGTTCGTCCCAATTTTCCCGACCCCCGAAACCTCCGGCCTAACCCGGACCTTCCGGCCCCCGGACCCTCCGGCCACCCCGGACCGACCTTCCGGTCTCCGGAATTCCGGCCGAGCCGGACCTTCTGGCCTTAGCAGAAAGTTGCTAATTTTTCTTTCAGTTTATTTTCCCAAGTTTTCCGCCATTTCTTCCGCTACTTCCACCATTCCTTCCGCAACCCAATTGCATATGAGATTTTGAGTCGCGAGCTTCGCCACTTCCTAAGGTGTTTCGGCTAATTATGAGTGGTTCTTCATCGACATCGCCGCTCATCATCGCCATTGATCGTCGCCGACCAACTCTTCGTTCAAACCACATCGTAAGCAAGGACGGTAACCGCGATGACACTCTTGACTCTACCCTTGACATTGCATTGTTACCCCAAGCCTATTTGCGTTACTTGCCTATTGAGACTAGCTATTGAGTATTGCCGGGCTACGCTGCTTGTGCACTTTGGTGATACATACTCCGCATAGCTAAAATTGCGTCCATATATATTAGTATCATTTTGGTATCATATTAGTATCTTTTGTGTTCAAGTAGTACCCGCATACATACTTGCTATCTCGGTGTGCATGTCCCGCATTGTGTCCATACAAAACATCATTGCAAAAGAAAAGAGAAGCAAAGCTTTTAAGCAAGAGCAAAAGAGAAATAGCATCGCAAGCTTCGCATAACATATTTGATCATCTTGGATCACTTGAGCGAGTGACACGTGCCACATACACACATAGCAAGTCGGGCATAGGAAGTCGACACGTTTGGTTCCTTTTAGGCTGTGCAGAAGTGCGTATCGCGCCCATAAGAGCAATCGTGCTAGCATCTGTCTAGTGTTGTGCAACGAGAGCATTTTCCGTGGATTCCACATTTTGGCTCATCCTTGGTTGCACGACCCCGATTTTCTTCCGTATGTGTGTTCCCGTGTATACTCATTGCTATTGATCAACATTGTCTCATTTGCGAATTTTACGAATCTCTTTCAACTTTATTGAATCTTATCTTTCGGATTGCTTGAAATTTGTGCCACTATCTCCATAAGCCTCATTTGTGTAGGTGTGAGAAGGACGATCTTCGGTACCAATTCTACTATTTCCATACTTGCACATTGAGTGATCTTGATTCACTTTCAACTTTCGGAACGGTAATTGGTATTGTCTTCTTACTCTTCCACTTATATCTACTTGAGTGTTGTAATGGATAGGTCAAGCATCCACAACCCGGCATTTGAGGAGCAAGAATACGACGAAACCGACTTCGTCACCAAGATGCACTTCTTCGGCGCGCAAAAAGCAATGTGCCAATTGCATGACGCTTTGAACGACCGCATCAAGCACCTCGCCACTGACGTTCACAAATCTGAAGTGCGAACAAGGGAATACCTCGACAACAAGCTATCAAGCCAAATGGAGGAAATTCGCGCCTTGATGGTCCAGCGCGCCTCTTCCACATCTACATCGTCAAGGAGGCACAACTCAAGTCGTCACTCATCGGAGTACTCTTCCGGCGAGAGCCCACCTAGCGCTCGTGCTCATCACCGTGATGACCACTCCGGTCCAAGTTCACACCAAGGCCGCCAACGTCAAGCTTCGGACTATCCCTTCCCTGGCAATGGGCTACAAGATCGACTTCGCGAGCATGCTAGGCGTCACCAATAAGAACAAGAACACCAACAACAACGCCGTGAAGAACTACTTCAACGTGAGGAACAAGCGCTTGAAGCACAACATGCCCTCCGTGATGCTACTCGCGCGTTGGAGGAACGCAACCGTCAAGCACATCTTGAGCAAGAAGCACTTCGCCAAGAATGACAAGACGAACTTTGTCGACAACGACAAGAAGATGCCAATCGCCAAGAGGAGCACCAAGAAAGGCGCAACCGAGTGCGTCCACCTCGTCGCCGTCCTCAAGATCATTGCGACGAACCCGATAATGAAAACGAGCAAGGACAAGTTCAACGTCAACAAGCTCAGGGCAATGACAATGAGGATCCACATCCAAGACAAGGATCTCGGAATCACCACCATAACGATGAACAACGCTTCGGCAAGCTCAAGTTCACAGTGCCAAAGTTTTCCGGAAGCAATGATCCCGAAGACTACTTGTCATGGGCCCTCAAGGTTGACAAAATCTTTCACCTACACAACTATGACGAAGAGAAGAAGATCGCCATGGCTTCACTTGAGTTCCAAGACTACGTACTTATTTGGTGGGAACAAGTGATTGAGCGGAGAATAGAAAGAGCCGAGCCACCTATCAACACTTGGGCCCAAATGAAGGATCTCATGCGAGCTCGTTTTGTGCCTACTCACTACCACCGGGATCTCTTCAAGAAACTACAACAACTCAAGCAAGGAACCAAGTCGGTAGAAGAGTACTACCAAGAGATGGAAATCGCTATGATCCAAGCCAATGTCAAGGAAGATGACGAGCAAACAATGGCACGCTTCTTGAATGGCCTAAACTACCATGTCAAGAAAATTGCCGATTTCCAACCATACTCCAACCTTCTCGAACTTGTGCATCAAGCAACCAAGGCGGAACGACAAGAGCAAGATGACTACAAGTACCCCAAGTTCTCTCCCAAGACCTACGACTCAAGTGCTCAAGCTACTACGACAACGACACCTTTGAGCACGAAATCTACAACACCTACCGGCGACAAGTCAAGCTACAAGGAAAATACGACTTCATCAAGCCGCTCTACTTCAACCAACTACAAGCCGAGAGCTTCATCCTCTATACAACAACGGATGCTACCACCAAGACAAGCTCCATCAAGTGTTTCACGTGCCAAGGCCGAGGCCACAAGACATATGAGTGTCCAACAAGACGCACTATGATCCTTCAAGAAGATGGCACCTGTGACTCTATGAGTGACGACGAGATGCAAGCTTTGGAGCAAGTGGCCATACACTGCCAAGTGAATGAAGATGAGGATTCACAAATCTTTTGCGGACCAACGTTGTCACATCTTCCATACCATGGCGGGCATACAAGGAAAATCCGTCAAGGTCATCATCGAAGGCGGGAGTTTCCACAACTTGGCAAGGGAGGACCTTTGTTCCAAGCTTCAATTGGACAAGAAAAAGCACCCTCGCCCCTACAAGGTCCAATGGCTAAGTGATTCCGGCACACTCCAAGTTGACCATACCGTGGAAGTTTCCTTCAAGATAGGCGCTTATGAAGACACTTTGCAGTGTGATGTGGTTCCAATGTCCGTTTGCCACCTCCTACTTGGCAGACTATGGCAATTCGATCGTGGAGTCATACACAACAGTCAGACAAATCAATATAGCTTCAAAATGAAGGGCAAGCAATATGTACTCCGACCAATGTCTCCAAGTCAAGTCATCGCCGACAAACAAGCTTCATCCCATCGTGGAGATAAAAGTGAGAGAGTGATCCACCTCAAAGAGAGTGAGTGCCACAAGCCAAAAATGAGAGACTACACGGTGAGGGACATGAGAGATATAGTTCTTTTAGCCACCAAAAGAGATTTGAAGGATGTGGGTGAGAGCCCATCGACCGTTCTTCACTATGTACTTGTGTGCAAAGATGACGTCGTTCGGACTAACCCTTCACAACATCTTCCTCTTGTGTAATCTAAGTTGTTGCAGGAATTCAAGGATGTTTTCCCCGATGAGCTACCTCCGGGACTACCACCAAAACGAGGGATAGAACACCGCATCGACCTCATCCCCGGAGCATCGCTTCCTAACAAGGCTCCCTACCGCGTCAACCCCGAAGAAACAAAGGAAATACAAAGGCAAGTCCAAAAACTCCTAGATAAAGGGCATGTACGTGAGAGTTTGAGTCCCTGTGCGGTTCCGGTGATTCTAGTACCTAAGCAAGATGGTAGTATGCGCATGTGTTCCGATTGCCGTCCTATCAATGCTATCACTCTTCGTTATCGTCACCCCATTCCTCGCCTAGACGACTTGCTTGATGAACTTAGTGGTGCCACTATATATTCCAAGATTGACTTAAAAAGTGGTTACTACCAAATACGCATACAAGAGGGCGATGTGTGGAAAACGTCTTTTAAAACAAAGTTTGGTCTCTATGAATGGCTAGTGATGCCCATGGGTTTGTCCGAAGCACCGGGTACTTTCATGCGTGTCATGCATTATGTTTTGCGACCCGTCATAGGATATTGTGTTGTGGTCTACTTTGATGACATTCTTGTCTTTAGCAAGTCTCTTGAGGAGCATGCTACCCATGTTCGTGATGTTTTGCAAATCTTTAGGAAAGAACAACTATATGCAAACATGGAGAAATGCACCTTTGGTGTTGACAAAGTAGTTTTCCTAGGCTTTGTAGTATTTTCTAAGGGCGTTCATGTAGATGAAACTAAGATTGATGCTATTAAAACTTGGCCTACACCAACGAACTTGCAACAAGTGTGTAGTTTCCTAGGACTAGCCGGTTTCTATCGACTCTTTGTCAAGGACTTTAGCACTATTGCATATCCTCTACATGCTTTGAGCAAGAAGAATGCACCATTTATTTGGGGTCCTTCCCAAGACACCGCATTGCATGAACTTAAAAATTTGCTCACTCATGCACCTTTGCTTGCTTTGCCCAACTTTGATAAAACATTTGAAGTGCATTGTGATGCTAGTGGTAATGGAATAGGTGGTGTGCTTATGCAAGAGAAGCGTCCTATCCCATACTTTTAGCGAGAAACTATCCGGCGCTCAACTTAACTACCCCATATATAACAAAAAATTGTATGCTTTGGTGAGAGTTTTACATGTTTGGGAGCATTATTTGAGACCTCATGAGTTTGTTATTCATACCGACCATGAAACGCTCAAGTACTTAAAGGGTCAAACCAAGTTGAACAAACGGCATGCTAAATGGAGTGAATTTATTGAGTCTTTCCCTTATGTCATCAAATACATTAATGGTAAGGAAAACGTAGTGGCGGATGCCCTTTCCCGCAAATGCATGCTAGTTACTCAACTTGAATTGAATGTTATTGGTTTTGAGCACATCAAAGACTTGTATGAGCATGATGCCTATTTTGCTAATCCTTACGCTATGTGCCAAGTGAAAACTTGTTGGGAGAACTACTATATGAAAGATGGCTATCTTATGCGTGCAAACAAACTTTGTATACCCGAGTCTTCTCTTCGTTTGTTGCTTTTGCAAGAGGCTCACGGTGGAGGACTTATGGGTCACTTTGGACGCAACAAGACGTATGCCACACTATCCAACAAGTACTTTTGGCCCAAGATGTTTCGTGATGTTGCACGCTTCACGAACCGTTGCTCTACATGCCGCAAAGCTAAGTCGAAAGCTCAATCCCATGGTATTTATATGCCTCTTCCTATACCTTTCCAACCTTGGGAAGACATTAGTATGGACTTTGTGCTTGGCTTGCCACGAACTCAAACTAGACATGATTCCGTTTTTGTCATTGTGGATCGTTTTTCCAAGATGGCTCATTTCATTCGATGTCACAAGATAGACGATGCATGACATATTGCAAATCTCTTTTGTAGGGACATCTTGCGACTACATGGCATCCCAAAGACCATCGTCTAGGATCGTGATGTCAAGTTCCTAAGCTACTTTTGGAAGACCCTATGCGCCAAGCTCGGAATCAAGCTTCCATTCTCTTCGACATATCATCCTCAAACCGATGGACAAACGGAGGTGACGAACCGGACGCTATCGACTCTACTTCGCGTGTTGATCAAGAAGAACATCAAGGAATGGGAAGAATGCCTCCCCGTCGCCGAGTACGCCTACAATCGTGCAAGTCACTCCACAACTGGCAAGTCCCCGTTCGAAGTGATCTACGGCTTCAACCCTTTGTCCCCATTGGACATTCTCCCTCTACCACTCCAAGAGCGTGTCAACATGGACGCAAGTGCAAGGGCAAGCTACCTCAAGAAAATGCATGAAGATACAAGGCGCACAATTGAACATCAAGTGGAACGCGTCACCAACATGCGCAACCTGAACAAGCACCCCATGGTGTTCAAGCCTGGTGATCTTGTGTGGCTACACCTTCGCAAGGACCGCTTCCCCAACGAACGCAAGTCCAAGCTACTCCATCGAGCCGACGGACTCTTCAAGGTGTTGGCACGCTACAACAACAATGCTTACAAGATCGACATCCCACGCGACAAGTACAACGTGAGTGACACCTTCAACGTCACGGATCTATCCCCTTTTCATGGTGATGAAGATCTTGATCCGAGGACGGATCTTCCCCAAGGGGGGGGAGATGATGCGGAGCATCCCACCATCATCCCGTTGAAGACTACACCATCAAACCGACACCCAAGTGGCCCTATGACAAGAGCACGCGCACGCGACATTGGAGCTAAGGTGAACTCACTCCTCTTCGAGTATGACTTGGATGACAAAGGAACTTGGATGCTACCTCACAATGAAACCGTGTGCATCCTCAAGTACGAGGAAGACGACCACGAAGGACCAAGGAAGCATCCCCAAGACCAAGGCCCAGAGGAAAAGGAGTCAAGCACCAAGGGCAACTCTCTGGACAGCTCGGAACTTCTGGCCTGCCCGGAACTTCCGGCCCACCAGCGACCCAGGGCCAAGTCCAGAGGTGCAAACTCTCTGGATAGCCTGGAACCAGCCTGGACCCTCGCCTAGAACCTCCGGGCCCCGGAACTTCCGGCCGGCACAGAACTTCCGGCCCACCGTGAAACAAGCCCCCAAAGCCTGCGCCAACTCTCTGTTCAGCCCGGACCCTGCCCGGAACCAGCCCGAAACTTCCGGCACCCGGAACTACTGGCCTTACCAGAGCGACTGCACTCGGGCCCGAGGCCCATGTACCTCTCCCACTTACCCCTTTGTCCCTAGGACTATATATACTCTTCTTCCACCTCGAATTAGGGTTAGCTGTTGTTTAGCAAAGACCTTTTGTTGAGCATATCTCCATTACTTCCTTCTCCCACGGAAATTGCCCTCCATTGAGAGAAGATCCAAGTGATGCCAAGGCCCCTCTAAGGGAAGATCCTAAGGGATTCAAGACCTCCTCCTTTGGAGTGAGGAGACTATCATTACGTGTATCCTTTTGTTGATTGTGGATCTTGTGTTTCGTGTACTCATGTGTTTCTATTGGATGTGTAATCGAAGATTGTCCTTGAGTGTGTGATTTCCTCTCGTGTTATCTCATGTTCTTCGTGTTCCTTGTGAAATCCACCTCCAATTCGTGAAAGATCGAAGCACACGGGCGTGCCCCGTATCACATCTTGTCCACACATATAACTGCATCCTTCTTATCAGATGGAATGGAGATGATTCCCATGGGCCTTGGCATCTTCAAAGTGTTGTAAGCATAGTGGGATGCTTCCATGAATTTTGCCAGAGCTGGGCGACCAAGAATCCCATTGTAAGGCAGAGGGAGTTCGACCTCATCAAACACCACCTTCTCAGTCTGGTAGTTCAACTCCCCGCCAAACGCCACAGGCAAAGTGATCTTTCCCTTGGGACGGCTCCTGCCGGGGTTGATTCCTTGGAACGTACCTGTAGCTTTGAGATCTCCGTCAGAGATCTGCAGCTTTTCAACCACTTTAGGGGAGATTAAGTTCAACCCCGCCCCGCCGTCAACTAACATCTTGGTTACTTTGAGGTTGCTGATTGTTAGGGATACCAACAACGGTAAACATCCGAACGCAGTGGTGCGGTCAGGATGATTCTCTTCGTCAAAGATGATAGGCGTGCGGGACCATTTGAGTGGCCTTCTGGATTCTGCAGCTGGCTCCATGACGTTGATCTCACGCGCCCACTGCTTGAGCTGGCGATGAGAGGAATGCAAGGACGCACCCCAGTCAACACACATGGCTTTAGTTGCCTTCTGGAATTCTGGATCAGTGGACTCTTCTCCATCATCCTCATCATCACTCATATCATCTCTTTCTTTCTTCTCACGGCCTTTAGCAGGTTTTTCCTTTTGCTGCGGGGTCTTGCCGCGGCGGCCCCCTCTACCACCACGGCCCTTCCCAGCAGCACCATCTTGGCCTCTCTCCTTGTCACGCTTCTCGTATTCAGCCTTCTGTTTCTCAGCAAGCTGCTCAACTTGGCGGCATTCCTGGAGATCATGACCTTTGGTGCGGTGGATTTTGCAGTATGGCCCGTCAGACTTCCCGGTTTTCCCTGCCGCCGTGGGCTCCCAACAATCAGCGCACGCGACAGCTTCCTTGCCAGGGGCTTCGGCCTTGGCCTTCTTGCTGGCACTAAGATAACCAGAGCTCTCAACGGCCAACACTGTCTTTCCCTTACGCTTCTTACTGCGCCTTTGGCTTTTCCCCTTCGGGCTAGGGGCATCATCGTCGATATCTGAGTCGACTTCAATGCCAGCCTCCTCTCCGGGGAGTCGCTGATACGGGGCACACCCGTGTGTGTCAATCTTTCACGAATTGGAGGAGGATTCCATGAAGAACACGAACAACACGGGGAAGAACGAGGAGAAATCACAAGAGGAAACACTCAAGAACAAGTCCAATCACACATCCACTAGACGCACCACACACAAGATCCACAAGGTACAAGAACAACAAAGGGAAAGAGGATACATGGTAGAGTGATGAGGACATCCCTACTAATGTTACACCCACATCCCCACCAGCTACACATATTGGACCAGTTACTAGAGCCTGCGCACGCCAACTAAATTATCAGGTACTTTCGTTTCTTGGAAATCCTTATAATGTTCATGAACATATGATGCTGCCTAAGTTAGATACTTTTGTTTTACTTATGAATGAAGGACCTAGCATGGACAAGAAGGATGGCCATTGGAGAGGGATCAAGCATGGAGAAGAATATGTGCGCGCGGGAAGGAACAGTGGACTTTCCAGTGGTGATTTTTGCACTTTGAAGCCAGCATAAGGAGTGCTTGGAGGCTTGGACGAAATATACATCATGCCACTTCATAAATTTCGTCCATAGGCTATTATAGGTGTTGCGTCACCTTATTTTTGGGCCAGGCCCATGTAATTTTGAAATACCATATTATAGGTTGTTTTTAGATTTCGTATGTGTGGGGAAATTGAGTTAGGGCTGGTTTCGGACCCCTCCTCCAAGGGGCCACGAAATCCCCCTCTATTCCCCCATATATACAACCCTTAGGGCATCGTTTTAGACTTGGGTTTTGTTTAGATTAAAAGTTTGCCATAGCTGCAACTTCGCGTTCTTCGTTTGTGTTCCACGACCAGACAAAGTCGTCACAGAACCCCACTTTCATCACTAAAGCTTTCCTCTTATATTCGCAATATCCAGGTTGTAATTTCAGTTTCTTGCTTGTTCTTCGTTTGCGTGCAGGAAATAGACCCTCTTGGTCAGATTGATCGTGCTCCGGCGTGGTCAATAACCTCTCGGAGTTGGTTCAGCGATTGCAAAGGCGCGACGTCCTCGCACGTTCGTAGTCGGATCGACAAAGTCTACTCCACCGAAAACGATAGCCACCATCTCATCAAAAGACAGGGACAACTTTGACTATATCAAGTGGTATCAGATTTCCAGGTTGCTCGGTGAGATTTTACTAGTTTTTCATAGTTTAGATTGCATCTGTTCTTCATACCTATAATCCACGAAAAAGCCACCAAAAAAATTTAGGGTTAGATCATCATATCTGAACCAATCAGAGCCTTTGCAATTTTCTATTCGGTGTTTGCTTTGTTGAATTTGCGGTTACATCGTCGTGTCGAGTTGCTGGTCTTAGGGTCTAGTCCTTTAGAGTTTTGAGTTCTATTCACATTTGTCATGTTGTCGCCACACCATCTTCATCACCGCTGCCATATACCACCACCACGCTACCATCATCGCCGCTGCCATATATACCACCACATATCCGCCACCAATCCGAGTCCATATGCCACCACCATATATCTGCCATCAATCCGTATACATATATACCACCACATATCCACCACCAATCCGAGTCCATCCCATATCCGGATTGATTTTGAGATCCCTTTGATTTTATTTTCGTGTTTCCTTGCCTGAGTAGGTCTCGGAAAAAAACGAAAAAATCAGAGCACTTTTTAGGCCAAAATTTCGGTGGGTGAAAATATTTCCCCCTATCCTAATTTTAGGCTTTTCGGAGCGTTTTGAGACACTCGCCATCATAGTGATTTTTGTCAAAAAATTTGGTCGTCGCAGCCCCGAATCGCTCCCAAAAAAAAATTTGTCAATTGTTTTGTTTCTGCCTATCCTGTTTATATGTCTCGGGAAGAGTTTTGAGACACTCGCCATTATAGTGAGTTTCTGAGCAAAAAAAAAGCGCAAAAAAAAGAGGCCCCAAAAAAAATAAAAAAATCGGAGTGTGCTCTCCCCTTGATTACGTGTGACCTTCACACTTGTTCTTTGTTTGAAGCCTTGATGTTGTCGTCGTTATTTCTTCATGTTGTTGATGGTCTCGATGCCGAGGTGATCTTGCCATACATGGTAGCTCAGAAGCATGTGCACTTGAGCGTCTTCTCGAAGATGAGGAAGACCTCTTGCTCATGTTGATGAAGACCTTGAGCTCCTCCATTTGAGCATCCAACTTGGCGTCGATGATTTTTGTCATGGCATCAAACTCGTCGTTGTTGTTGTAGACCGAAGGAGATGATGTGCTTTGCCTATCCATCACAATACTCGATTAAAGGTGAGTGGGAAATGAGATAAACAATACCAATATACCATTCCCAAAGTTGAGGATGTATACCATTTCACTCAATGTGGAATGAAAGAATAGGGCAATTGGCACCGGACTTGTTCACTCACATCTACAACATAAAGCTTATCGAGTGGCTTGGTTAGGACAAGTGGCACAAAATTCAAGCAATTGTTAATCCAAGATATCGAAAATGTCGAGGAAGATTCACAAAATTGCAATGCAAAGCAAATAGATCAATAGCTATAGTGGCACTAGGAACACACACACGGATAGATAAATGGGATCCACGCAACCAAGAAATGAGCACAAAATGCGAGAGACCCGGGACAAGCTCGTGTTGCACGGATACTAGAAGAGACAATAGCTCGTTTGCTCAAATGGGCTAGATACGCGCTTGTGCACCAACCTAAAAGAGTAAACGTGCCGTCTTCAATCCCAAGTATGCTATGTATGTATGATCCAAGTGTATCTACTATGCAACATGGCTCAATGTTATTGCTATTGCTTACAAGCTCTTTTGTATCTCCTCTTTTGCTTAAAAGCTTTTGCTCTTTTCTTTCTCTTTTTTTCCCACTATGCTTTGATGCTCGAACTAAGATATGAGACAAGTATGATGAATATGCACGGGAGAGACTTATGGCACAATGTAGATAACAAGATGTTTGCACGCTAAAAGTAGCTATGCGGCATAAGAGTATCACTACGGTGCACAAGTAATGTGGCCCGACAATTCTCAACTCGCTAGTCTCAATGTGTAAGGTATGCAATAGGCTCGAAGCGATCAATGCAATGGCAAGGAAATGGACAATGATGTCGTCAAGATTACCGTCGTTGCTTACGGTTGGGGTGCCAAAAGGCAAAGTGGCCGATGTCCATGTCGAGGCCGTGGCGATGATGAGCGGCGGTGTTGTCGATGTAGAACCGTCCCTAATTAGCCGAAACACCTTAGGAAATGGAAACCTCAACTCAAAATCTCAAACAAAATTGGGTTAGGGTGGTGGAAGTTTATGATGGGAACGCTATGCGGAAGTTAGTGTGGTGGCCTAGGCAAAGATGCCAAAATGGGAAAAAATTGATGGAGTCAAATGGTTTTGGAAGTATTTTTGTGGGATGGGGGGTGTCAATAGCTACAAAAGGAGCTAAAGAACGTCAAAATCGGAGTCCGGATGAATTAGTTATGACCAAAACGGTGAAAAGGCTGAAGCTGAAACTGTGCAATGACTCTGGTTAGGCCGGAAGTTCCGGGCCTAGAGCCAGAAGTTCCGGGCTCCGGAAGTTTCGGGGGTGTACTGGAAGTTCCGGGGGTCACGGGAAAGTGTGGGGAAACTTTCTGTTTAGGCCAGAAGTTCCGGGCTAGGGCCGGAAGTTCCGGTGATGCCGGAATTTCCGGGGGTCGCAAAATCACTTCCGGGACGAACCCTAAATTCCGGATCTGAGAACGGGGGGCGGAAAAACTCGATTTCGTTGGTCAAAATTGACGGGGAAAAAGAAAATTAGGCGGGATTTCGTGGTGGGAAAGCTAGATCTACTTGCCAAACACGAATTCCATGGATCAAAATCAACAAAATCTCACAAGAACCAACAGATTGCAAAAAAAATTGGTGAGGCTATTTTTGGTGGGGATTTTCGAATTGGGACAAAAACACACAAAATTAGGCTAGAAAACGAAGGGGAGGACTCCAAATTCGTGAGAAACGTGGCTCTTGATACAATATGATTTGGGGCACACCCGTGTGTGTCGATATTTCACGAATTGGAGGAGGATTCCACGAAGAACACAAAGAACACGGGGAAGAACGAAGAGAAATCACAAGAGGAAACACTCAAGAACAAGTCCAATCACATATCCACTAGACTCACCACACACAAGATCCACAAGGTACAAGAACAACAAAGGGAAAGAGGATACATGGTAGAGTTCATCCCAAATCCCTTGGGGAGATGGGGCCTTGAATCCACTAGGGATCTTCCCACGCGATGGGGGTCTTGACATCCACTAGGGCGTCTTCTCTCACAGAGGCATCTACTCCATGGGAGAGGTAGTGGAAGGAGCTAGGCTCAACTAACTATGAGCTAAACCATTGCTAACCCTAAAATGGAGGTGGGAGACGAGTATATATAGTCTAGGGACGAAGGGGTACGAGGGAGAGATACATGGGCGTCGGGCCTTAGTGGCGTTGCTCTGGAAAGGCCGGAAGTTCCGGGCAGGTTCCGGCCAGGTTCCGGGCTACCCAGAGAGTTGGCACGCCTGGGGTGCCCTGAGGCCTAAAGTTCCGGGTAAGCCAGAAGTTTCGGGGGCTGGAAGTTCCGGGCAGGTTCCGGCGGGGTTCCGGGCTAGGCCGAAAGTCTGCATGCCTGGTGTCACCTGTGGTCAAGGAGGCCGGAAGTTTCGGGCAGGCCGGAAGGTCCGGGACTTCCAGAGTGTTGTCCTCGCTTCTTCTTCCTCCTCTTCCAAGCCTCCCTCGCGGATGGTGTAGTCGTACGTAGGTGCTGACACTCCTCCTCGTCCTCCATGAAGCTCCGACAATACCAATGCATGCACACGAGAGGAGTGTCAAGTAGTATACCATCCTCGAAGGGGTCAAGTGAGCACGTGTAAAGGTGAAGATGCACCTTTATGTATGTGGAGTAGACGTGGCACGTGTCACTTGCCAAATGGACTCTTGTCATGGTGATGTCCGTAGGATGCTCCCCATCAGTCGCCTTCCTTCCTCGACACAAGCACACTTGTCCGCCATTGTGTACAACTCATTGACGGTCTTGGGGATTCTAACATTCATCTTGGCCCGCATCCTCCTGTTGCGCATGTTCGAATGGAACGCGGCAATCACGGCTGCGGGGTGTATCTCTGGAATATTGCGGTGTACTCGACTGAATCTCTGGATGTACTTCCGCAAGGTTTCTCCCTCCTTCTGTGGAAGGACTTGCAGGTCGCTCGGTTGTCATATAGATGCCCAGGAATTCCGCCGGTTTTAGCTTCCCGGTTATGTGGACATGGATACCTCAGATACGTTCAATACTATTGCACGCATTCATATTTTACAGGTGACTTCTAGTAGTAATTATAAAATATATTATTTTGTTATTAAAGACAAAATTACCACATCTCTATTTATTTCATGCAGACTGGTTGGAGATTTATTCAAACCATGTGTCAAGATACGGCTGCTAGTGTATATGTACACATACATGCTTATGTGTACACACATCCATATACTGACTTGGTGCAGCCGTGCATACTCCAGACGCTTATGTGTGTGCATGCTTCATTACCAAATTACCAAAGTCAAAGGCATGCATGCCCTCCACCACCGAACCATCTACCCCATCCATCATGCATGCATGCAAGAAGCCAACACTACATGGTTCATTTATTTTGCCTACGTGGAACAAGAGGACTTTCGGGCCAACACGTCTTGTCAAACGAAGCAAACGACACCGCCATACACTGTCTGGCCTTTGTACGACCCGACGTTCCGTGACACCAGCAGCAGGTCATCCCTCTTAATAAATAGCTAGTTTAAATTAGGTTTATACTCGGGTTTTATTGTATGGTCTAACTATTGCTACAAATCGCATCTACAAGATGTGTAGGACTACCGCCTTGTCAGATCCATAGTGGAACCCCAACTTTTCATCTAGTTCATGTGCTCAATTTATTATCCGCAATTTCAGATTGCAATTATCATTATTCTTGCTGGTTCTTCGGTTGCTTGCAGGAACTCGAACCTCGTTGTTCAGGTTGATCGTGCCTTCGGCAAGGTCAATAACCATCGGAGATTGGTTTAGCGATTATCGAGGCGTATCGTCGGGTACGGTATAGCCGGATTGTTAAGGTCAAAATCCACCAAATCGATAGTTATCCCCACTCTCATCGAAAGATCGGGCCGTCGTCACATCACCCGTCGTATTTCTCTGTCAGTTCAGGCTTGAAAGCTCGGGCCGATGGCCAGCAGACCTATCGCAGCTCGCGAGTGAAGGCAGGGCACCCAACCTCATCAGGCAGGTACCCGTCAGCACTGGGCGCGGGGTCGCCAGCATCTGGGCCATTGCACCTGTGAGATTGGCGGTGTGCTTCCCGGCGTCGAGGATGAGGACATCCCTACTAATGTTACACCCACATCCCCACCAGCTACACATATTGGACCAGTTACTAGAGCCCGCGCACGCCAACTAAATTATAAGGTACTTTCGTTTCTTGGAAATCCTTCTAATGTTCATGAACATATGATGCTGCCTAAATTAGATACTTTTGTTTTACTTATGAATGAAGGACCTAGAATGGACAAGAAGGATGGCCATTGGAGCGGGATCAAGCATGGAGAAGAAGGTGCGCGCGCGGGAAGGAACAATGGACTTTCCGGTGGTGATTTTCGCACATTGAAGCCACCCTAAGGAGTGCTTGGAGGCTTGGACGAAATATGCAACATGCCACTTCATAAATTTCGTCCATAGGCTATTATAGGTGCTGCGTTTCCTTATTTTTGGGCCAGGCCCATGTAATTTCGAAATACCATATTATAGGCAGTTTTTATAGTCCGTATGTGTGGGGAAACTGAGTTAGGGCTGGTTTCGGATCCCTCCTCCAAGGGGCCACGAAATCCCCCTCTATTCCCCCATATATAAAGCCCTTAGGGCTTCGTTTTAGACTTGGGTTTTGTTTAGTTAAAAGTTAGCCATTGCAACTTCGTGTACTTCGTTTGTGTCTAACGACCAGACCAAGATCGCTTTCGGAACCCCACCTTTATCAATACTTCATCTATATTTGCAATATTCATATTGCATTATCATATTCTTTCTTGTTCTTCGATTGCTTGCAGGAATAGACCTTTGTGGTCAGGTTGATCGTGCTCTGGCGTGGTCAATAACCTCTTGGAGATTGGTTTAGTGATTGCTAAGGCGCGACGTCTTCTCATGTTCGTAGTCGGATCGTCAAAGTCTACTCCACCGAAAACGATAACCACCATCTCATCGAAAGACAAGGACAACCTCGCCTCTATCAAGTGGAATCAGATTTCCAGGTTGCTCTGTGAGATTTTGCTAGTTTTCGTAGTTAGATCGTATCTGTTCTTCATACCTATAGTCTATGAAAAAGCAAAAAAAATTAGGGTTACATCATCATATCCGAACCAATCTGAGCCTTTGCAATTTTCTGTCCGGTGTTTGCTTTGTTGAATTTGCGGTTACATCGTCGTGTCGAGTTGCTGGTCTTAGGGTCTAGTCCTTTAGAGTTTCGAGTTCTATTCACAGTTGTCACGCTGCCGCCACACCATCTTCATCGTCGCTGCCATACCACCACCACGCCATCTTCATCACCGCTGCCATATACCACCACCACGCTACCATCATCGCCGCTGTCATATATACCACCACATATCCGCCACCAATCCGAGTCCATATATACCACCACATATCCACTACCAATCCGAGTCCATCCCATATTCGGATTGATTTCGAGATCCCTTTGATTTTATTTTCGCGTTTCCTTGCCTGAGTAGGTCTCGGAAAAAAATCGGCGGGTGAAAATATTTTTTCCTTATCCTATTTTTAGGCTTTGCGAAGCATTTTGAGACACTCGCCATCATAGTGATTTTTGTCAAAAATTTTGGTCGTCGCAGCCCCGAATCGCGCCCGGAAAAAAATTGTCAATTGTTTTGTTTCTGCCTATCCTGTTTATACGTCTCGGGAAGAGTTTTGAGACACTCTCCATTATAGTGAGTTTCTGAGCAAAAAAAAATGAGCGCAAAACAAATGAGGCGCCAAAAAAACCCCGAAAAAATCAGAGTGTGCTCTTCCCTTGATTACGTGTAGCGTCGTGATTTTGTTGGTGTTCTATGCTCGCATCTCTAGCACGGTCTAGCCTAGGACCAGCACCTTACCATCGTTGAGCGTCTTTTCAACTTTGCATCTCTGAACTGATTATTGCTGACCCTTTTTGCTACCATATTATAAGCCTTCCCAGCTCCACATATATCTACGTTGTGTGTTTGACACCACTTGGCAATCGCTCTATCCAAGCTTTGAGAGTTTTGACTACAACGGTTGCCGATCACCACCTGCTGTTGGGTAAGAACTGGTAAGAAATTGAGATTGGCTTGATGGATTTGTGACACACCACCACCACCACCAATTCCTAGTAGTCTGTAGATTCATATTCTTGTGTGTTCCTATTACTGCTAACCATGCCAGGATCACAAGCTGATGAGGTCGAATGGGAGGTTATGACCGACAAGGAGCTCCATGACAAATTCCAACAAATGATGGCTGACCAAGTAGAAGACTTCGTGACCAGCCTTGGAGAGGCAACGGAGAAGCTAGATGGTTTGGAGAAGACGTTCGAGACGAAGTTGGACGCTAAGTTCAATGAGGTGCTTGCACGTCTACCACCAGCTGTACCGGTCATACCTCAGCAACAACAACAACAACATCGGCCGAATTTTGCGGGGCGCACACAACGTGTGCCCCTCGAGGAAGGCCAACATTCTGGTGCCCTTCCTACTGCTATGGCTTCTGTGCCTGCTGCTGCTTCTACTACTGTTGATCAGAACGCTGACTACGATGGTGATTACGATGATGAGGAAGAGGTTGCTCCAGATCAGCCCCAAGGGCAACCACCACCACACGCACCAGGTCATCCACGTGCCTACAATCACAATGGTAGGGCTGCAGCACCCCCTTAGGTACAGCATCATGACCATCTCCCTAAATTTAAATTGAATATTCCTACATTTGATGGTAGCTATGTTCCTGATATATACCTTACTTGGGACTTAGAAACATAACAATGTTTTACATGCTTACAATTTCCTGAGGATAGACGTGTTACTGCTGCTATTTGTTTATTCACTAGTTTTGCTTTTGTTTAGTAGTCTGAACATTGTAGAATACATCATGCTAATATCCCAACTACTTGGGCTGCGTTGAAAACTGCTATGCGTAATCGTTGGGTTCCACCATATTATCAACGTGAATTGCTTCAAAATTTGCAGCGTTTAAGACAAGGAAAAAATTCTATAGAGGAATATTATCAGGAATTACAAACCGGCATGATTAGATGTGGTATTGTTGAGGAGAATGAAGCTATGCTTGCACGTTTCATGGGTGGTTTAAATAGAGAGATTCAGACTATTCTAGACTATAAGGAGTATAACACTATCACTCGTTTATTCCATCTTGCTTGCAAAGCTGAACGTGAAGTGCAGGATCGACAGGCAATGGCGAGAACTAATTTTCCTGCAGGTCAAGCTTCTTCATGGACACCACGTACATCATCTATTTCCACACATTCTACTACAGCACCACTCACTTCAGCCGCCAACTTCAACAGAGATACAAGAAAACAGGCACCGCCACTAGACTCTAGCAAGGGCACACCTTTGGGGCCTACACAGAGCTCTTCTTCATCCATGGCATCTACAGGGCAAACACATGAGGTTATTTAACGTCGTTGCAAGGGTGGAGGTCACTATGTGCGAGAATGCCCTTCCAAGCATGTGATGATTGTTACCGAGGATGGTGGATATCTGCCAGCTAGTTATTATGATGAGGAAACTTTGGTTCTTATTGCAAGTGAAGAACAGGGTGCCGAGGATGCTGAAGAAGAGACACACTACATGGCTGCTGACTATGCTGACAGGTATGAAAGTTTAGTTGCTCAACGTGTTCTGAGTGTGCAGGTTACACAGGCTGAGCAAAATCAGAGGCACAACTTGTTCCATACAAAGGGAGTTGTGAAGGAGCGTTCTGTTCGCGTCATCATCGATGGAGGGAGTCACAACAACTTGGCTAGCATGGAGATGGTGGAGAAGCTGTCTCTAACCACCAGACCACATCCTCATCCTTATTACATCAAATGGTTCAACAACAATTGCAAGTTTAAGGTAACACGTATTGTTCGTGTGCACTTTAGCATTGCTACATATTCTGATTATGTTGATTGTGATGTGGTACCCATGCAAGCATGCTCCGTATAACTTTGTAGACCATGGCAATTTGATAAAAAAATTGTACACCATGGTAGGACGAATCAGTATACTCTTGTTCATAAGGATAAAAATATAACTTTGCTTCCTATGTCTCCCGAACATATTATGAAAGATGATATTGCTAGAGCTAGTAAAGCAAAGCAGAAGAAAAGTGAGAGTGAAAATCAGATTGTGGCAAAGGAATTTGAGCAACATAATAAGCCTAATAAACAATCATCTAGTGTTGGATCTGAAATAAAACTGAAGAGTGGTTGTTTACTTGCCACTAAATCTGATATTGCTGGTTTGGATGTTAATGCATCTGTTTGCTACGCTTTTGTATGCAAAGAGGTATTATTTTCCTTCGAGGACATGCCTCCCTATTTGCCTCCTGCTGTCGCTAACATTTTGCAGGAGTTCGCTAACGTCTTTCCACAAGACGTGCCACCGGGATTACCACCTATTCGAGGGATTGAGCAACAAATTGACTTAATTCCCGGGGCATCGCTGCCCAACCGTGCGCCATACCATACCAATCCAGAGGAGACGAAGGAGATTATGCGTCAAGTACAGGAGCTGCTCGACAAAGGTTATATACGCGAATCCCTTAGTCCTTGTGTTGTTCCTATTATTCTAGTGCCTAAAAAGGACGGTACATCGCGTATGTGTGTTGATTGCAGAGGCATTAATAATATTACTATTCGTTATCGTCATCCTATTCCTAGGCTAGATGATAAGCTTGATGAATTAAGTGGCTCTACAATTTTCTCCAAAGTTGATTTGCCTAGTGGATACCATCAAATTCGTATGAAATTGGGAGATGAATGGAAAATAGCATTTAAAACTAAGTTTGGATTATATGAATGGTTAGTAATGCCTTTTGGGTTAACTAATGCACCTAGCACTTTCATTAGATTAATGAACGAGGTTTTACGTGCTTGCATTGGATGATTTCTGGTAGTCTACTTTGATGATATACTGATTTATAGTAGAACTTTGGAGGAACACTTGGATCATTTGTGTGCTGTTTTTATTGCTCTACGTGATGCACGTTTGTTTGGTAACCTTAGGAAGTGCACCTTTAGCACCGACCGAGTATCTTTTCTTGGCTATGTTGTTACTCCACAGGGAATTGAAGTTGATAAAGCCAAGATTGAAGCTATTGAGAGTTGGCCACAGCCCAAAATGGTCACACAAGTGAGGAGTTTTCTTGGACTCTCTGGTTTCTATAGGCGTTTTGTGAGGGATTTGAGCACCATTGCTGCACCTCTCAATGAGCTTACAAAGAAGGATGTTCCTTTTGTTTGGGGTACCGCATAGGAAGAAGCCTTCACGGTATTGAAAGATAAGTTAACACATGCTCCTTTACTCCAACTACTTGATTTTAATAAGACTTTTGAGCTTGATTGTGATGCTAGTGAAATTGGATTAGGAGGTGTGTTATTACAAGATGGTAAACCTGTTGCATACTTTTCTAAAAAATTGAGTGGGCCTAGTCTGAATTATTCTACTTATGATAAGGAACTATATGCTCTTGTTCCGACTTTGGAAATATGGCAACATTATTTATGGCCCAAAGAATTTGTTATACATTCTGATCATGAATCTTTGAAACATATTAAAAGTCAAGCAAAACTGAACCGTAGACATGCTAAATGGGTTGAATTCATTGAGACTTTCCCTTATGTCATTAAACACAAGAAGGGTAAAGAAAATGTTATTGCTGATGCATTGTCTCATCGTTATACTATGCTTTCACAACTTGACTTTAAAATATTTGGTTTGGAGACCATCAAAGATCAATATATGCATGATGCTGAATTTAAAGATGTGTTGGAGAATTGTAAAGAAGGGAGAACATGGAGGAAGTTCATCATTAATGATGGACTTGTGTTCCGTGCTAACAAGCTATGCATTCCAGCTAGCTCCGTTCGTCTTTTGTTGTTATACGAGGCGCATGGAGGAGGATTAATGGGACACTTTGGCGTGAAGAAGATGGAGGACGTACTTGCTACACATTTATTTTGGCCAAATATGAGACGGGATGTTGAGCGTTTTGTTGCTCGCTGCAGTACATGTCAAAAAGCTAAGTCACGACTCAATCCTCATGGTTTATATATGCCTTTGCCTGTACCTAGTGTTCCTTGGGAGGATATATCTATGGATTTTGTTTTAGGTTTACCTCGAACAAAGAAGGGGAGGGATAGCATATTTGTTGTCGTGGATAGATTTTCGAAAATGGCACACTTTATACCATGTCATAAAAGTGATGATGCTGCTAATGTTGCTGATTTGTTCTTTCGTAAAATTATTCGCTTGCATGGTGTGCCAAATACAATTGTTTCAGATCGTGATGCTAAATTTCTTAGCCACTTTTGGAGATGTTTATGGGCTAAGTTGGGGACTAAACTACTTTTTAGTACTACATGTCACCCCCAAACTGATGGAGAAACTGAAGTAGTGAATAGATCATTGTCTACTATGCTTAGGGCTGTTTTGAAGAATAACCTGAAAATGTGGGAAGAACGCTTGCCTCATATTGAATTTGCTTATAATCGTTTGCTGCATTCTACTACTAAGATGTGCCCTTTTGAAGTTGTGTATGGTTTCTTACCTCGTGCACCTATTGATTTGTTGCGTCTTCCATGTTAAGAGAAGGTTAATTTTGATGCTAAAGAACGTGCTGAATTGATATTAAAGATGCATGAGTTAACTAAGGAGAACATTGAGCGTATGAATGCTAAATATAAACTTGCTGGGGATAAGGGTAGAAAACATGTTGTCTTTGCTCCTGGAGATCTTGTTTGGTTACATTTGCGTAAGGATAGGTTTCTTGAATTGCGCAAGTCAAAGCTAATGCCACGTGCTGATGGTCCTTTTAAGGTGATAGAGAAAATAAATGATAATGCATATAAACTTGAGCTGCCTGCAGATTTTGGGGTTAGTCCCACTTTTAACATTGCAGATTTGAAGCCTTATTTGGGTGAGGATGATGAGCTTCCGTCGAGGTCGACTTCAGTTCAAGAAGGGGAGGATGATGAGGACATCCCTACGAATGTTACACCCACATCCCCACCAGCTACACATATTGGACCAGTTACTAGAGGCCGCGCACGCCAACTAAATTATCAGGTACTTTCGTTTCTTGGAAATCCTTCTAATGTTCATGAACATATGATGCTGCCTAAATTAGATACTTTTGTTTTACTTATGATTGAAGGACCTAGCATGGACAAAAAGGATGGCCATTGGAGCGGAATGAAGCATGGAGAAGAAGGTGCACGCACGGGAAGGGACAATGGACTTCCCGATGGTGATTTTCGCACTTTGAAGCCACCATAATGAGTGCTTGGAGGCTTGGACGAAATATATAACACGCCACTTCATAAATTTCTACCGTAGGCTATAGGTGCTGCGTCTCCTTATTTTTGGGCCAGGCCCATGTAATTTCTAAATACCATATTATAGGCAGTTTTTAGAGTCCGTATGTGTGGGGAAACTGAGTTAGGGCTGGTTTCGGACCCCTCCTCCAAGGGGCCACGAAATTCCCCTCTATTCCCCCATATATACAGCCCTTAGGGCATCGTTTTAGACTTGGGTTTTGTTTAGTTAAAAGTTAGCCATTGCAACTTCGTGTACTTCGTTTCTGTCCAACGACCAGACCAAGATCGCTTTCGGAACTCCACCTTATCAATACTTCATCTATATTCGCAATATTCAGATTGCATTATCATATTCTTGCTTGTTCTTCGATTGCTTGCAGGAATAGACCTTCGTGGTCAGGTTGATCGTGGCTCCGGCGTGGTTAATAACCTCTTGGAGATTGGTTTAGCGATTGCTAAGGCGCGACGTCTTCTCACGGTCGTAGTCGGATCGTCAAAGTCTACTCCACCGAAAACGATAACCACCATCTCATCGAAAGACAGGGACAACCTCGCCTCTATCAGTCGCTCTATGGTGACACGCGCGTCTTCCCTCCGCCGGTCTTCCAGGACACGCCGCTGGTCCCGGCGATCGTGCAGGCCAGAAGATCCATTGATGCTTCGTCGGGCTCGTCGACATGTGGAGCTCGTTGTGGCTGCCTCTAGGTCTGCTGTCGCGGGGGGGATTGCACCATTGGCGCGGCCCCCTCTACACGACCATCAGCCTGGGCCATCATTGCCGTCCGCGGGTATCGCGATGGCTCTGCATGCTGCGATTTGCTAGCTTCGACGAAGCCGATCAAACTCTGGATGGTGGCTCTCCACTCGTCCATCTTGTCACTCGCCGGTGGGAAATTTAACAGCGGCTGGGCCCGCGCCATCGCTTCCGCTGTATTGGTTGTCATGGCTAGAGAGGAGGATCGCGACGTCGCTCGACTCCTGGTGGAACCAAGAGGGGCGTCGCCGCATTCTTGTCGTCATGCACCGATCGTCGGGGCGATCTGACGTGGAGGAGGTCGAACTTATGGGTCTACGGTCCGGTTCGGCACTCCGTCTTGCTCTAGGCGAGGCGCGCGCCCAGCAACCGCGCCTGTGATAAGCGTAGCTGGAAGATCACGGCTTGCCCCAGATTTGGCGCCGCTGTTGCGGCCGTGGTCACCAGTACAACGGGGAGGTGGAGACTGAACGTTTCCTCCTCCCGCGTCACTAGGGCCGAGCTCGCCAAAATGTTGCTGCTGTTGCTCCTCTTCAGCGTTTCCCGCTCTAGCTTCGGCCGTGGGTGACACGACGGTGGCGTCGCCTGTGCCAGCCGCGTTGCCCACGACGCCCACCTCACTCGTCGCCGCCGTAGTGCCAACGACGTCCGCAGCTGCGTGCGAGGGGGCCTTCGAAGAGGAGGGATGCGCGGTCGCGCCGGTCTTCTTCTTGGGAGCCATATATGAAGAAGACGACGATGAAGATCGACACGCCGCTCACGATCTCAGGTTCGCGCAAATGACGTGACCCCTACCTGGTGCGCCAAAGATGTCGGGTCACGACACCCACGATCACCTATGGGGCCACGGGCCCCTTTGTGGTTCGGCAGGGGTGAGGCCACGTTGCACAAAGAGCAAAGGTAGTGAGCCAGCACGACGACAAGACGCTGGTGTTTTACCCAGGTTCGAGCCGCTGGGAAGCGTAAAACCCTACTCCTGCTTTGGTGGATTGATTGAGGGAACAGGAAGCACACACAGTGTGATGAGGACATCCCTACTAATGTTACACCCACATCCCCACCAGCTACACATATCAGACCTGTTACTAGAGCCTGCGCACGCCAACTAAATTATCAGGTACATTCATTTCTTGTAAATCTTTATAATGTTCATGAACATATGATGCTGCCTAAATTAGATACTTTTGTTTTACTTATGAATGAAGGACCTAGCATGGACAAGAAGGATGGCCATTGGAGCGGGATCAAGCATGTTGAAGAAGGTGCACGCGCGGGAAGGAACAATGGACTTTCCAGTGGTGATTTTTGCAGTTTGAAGCCATCATAAGGAGTGCTTGGAGGCTTGGACGAAATATACATCATGCCACTTCATAAATTTCGTCCATAGGCTATTATAGGTGCTGCGTCACCTTATTTTTGGCCCAGGCCCATGTAATTTTGAGATACCATATTATAGGCTGTTTTTAGAGTCCGTATGTGTGGGGAAACTGAGTTAGGGATGGTTTTGGACCCCTCCTCCAAGGGGCCACGAAATCCTCCTCTATTCCTCCATATATACAGCCCTTAGGGCAACGTTTTAGACTTGGGTTTTGTTTAGATTGAAAGTTCGCCATAGCTGCAACTTCGCGTTCTTCGTTTGCGTTCCACGACCACACAAAGGCGTCTCAGAACCCCACTTTCATCAATAAAGCTTTCCTCTTATATTCGCAATATCCAGATTGCAATCTTAGTTTCTTCCTTGTTCTTCATTTGCGTGCAGGAAACAGACCCTCGTGGTCAGGTTGATCGTGCTCCGGCGTGGTCAATAACCTCTCGGAGTTGGTTTAGCGATTGCTAAGGCGCGACGTCCTCGCACGTTCGTAGTCGGATCGTCAAAGTCGACTCTACCATAAACGATAGCCACATCTCATCGAAAGACAGGGACAAGTTCGCCTCTATCACAGTGCTCAAACCCGACAAGGTTGCCTTCGGGGGAGCTGCTACGTGAGTACAAGTGTCCAAAGGTCCGAATCTTTAGCTAGGTTGCCTTGGGCCTCCTTTTATAGCTCAAGGGGCAACCACAGTGGCAAAACAGACATTATCTAGTGATTAGATAGCTAACAGTGCTATCATACCTAACTCTGGCACTTAGGACAAAATGCCATAAATGCTAGCCTAGGTGGCGTGCGCGGATGCATCCCTGGCAAGCTTTTACCACCGCTTTAGTTTAGTATTGCTCAATATCTTGACATGCCTCTGGACGGGTGTCAAATGGGCATAATCTGTCTCCCAGCGAGTCGCCACGTACTTAGCGAGAGCCACTTAGCCACCTGAGGGCACGACACCGCATCGACAAATGATTGGCGTTGTGATGCGGTGGAGAGGTGCCCGATCGGCTCGCACCTGCCGGGGGATGGCTTGCCGGGTCTTCCTGAAGATGTGTGTGCCTCGGTCCCCGGCAGGCACCGGGGAAGCAACTGGCGCGGTTCGGGCCCGTTCTGAGCCGTTGCATCGACCTTGCCTGCGTTGCATGGCCAGCGTAGGCTGCTTGTGTCGGAGTCTTGGTCTTGAGTGCTGGTTTCGTCTTCTTGATGTGCTCCTTGATCTCACGTAGAGCGGCTTCTCTGTTTTGGACTAGTTATGACTGTACTTGCATTGATGGGTTCTACTACACTTCATGTCCATAAGTCAAGGGCACTGGGTACCCCAGTCCTAGTGCAACGACATCCGGGGGCTCGGGAGGGTCCGGACATCCGGAGCATGTCAGACGTCCGACAATTCGGCTCTACTCGGGTGGCGCCGGATTTCTAGTAGCTGTTGGTCGTCCGGTGACTGGAGTCTGTCGGACGTCCGGAAGACGTCGGTCGTCCGGCTGTTATAGAGTGCCGGACGTCCGGTGGCAGTCGGTCGTCCTGTCGCTATAGACTTCGCAGCTCCGTCTTCTTCCGTCTCCTCTTCCAAGCTTCCCTCGCGGATGGTGTAGTTGTTCCTTGGCGCTTGCACTCCTCCTCGTCATCCGTGAAGCTCCGACAATACCTATGTATGCACACGAGAGGAGTGTCAAGTAGTATACCATCCTCAAAGGGGTCAAGTGAACACGTGTAAAGGAGATGATTCACCTTTATGTATGTGGAGTTGATGTCGAACGTGTCACTTGTCAAACGGACTCTTGTCATGGTGATGTCCGTAGGATTCTCCGCATCAGAACTTGTGCACAACCTATCAGAAAAAAACATGTCATTTTCCTATTCCCGACTTGCTATGTATGTATGAGGCACGAGTCATTCGCTCAAGTGATCCAATATGATCAAGTATGATACGCAAAATTGGCGATGCTATTGTTCTTTTGCTCTTTTGCTCTTGCTTAAAAGCATTGCTTCTCTTTCTTTTTGCGATGATGTTGTGTATGGTCACAATGTGAGACGTGCACACCAAGATAGCAATTATGTATGCGGGTACTTATGAGAACACAAAAGATGATACTATGATATATGCATGCAATTGGAGCTATGCGGAGTATGTATCACTAAAGTGCACAAGTATCGTAGCCCAGCAATACTCAATGGCTAGTCTCGATAGGCAACTAACGCAAATAGGCTCGGGGTAACAATGCAATGGCAAGGGTATATGTCGAGAGTTTCGTCGCGAATACCGTCCTTGCTTATGGTGAAGGGTCCATGTAGAGGTGGTAGGCGACGATGCGGACGATGATGAGCGGCGATGTCGATGAAGGGCCACTCCTAATTAGCCGAAACACCTTAGGAAGTGGTGATGCTCACGACTCAAAATCTCAAATGAAAATGGGATGCGGAAGAAATGGTGGTGGTTCCGGAAGAAATGGTGGAAAAATGAGGTGAAAAGAAACCCCAAAATTGCGGAGGAAAAATTTCCTGCTAAGGCCGGAAGGACCCGGCTGGCCGGAGGTACCGGTGTCCGGAAGTTTCGGGGAGGCCGGAGGGTCAGGAGCTGGAAGTTCCGGGTGCGGCCGGAAGTTCCGGGTTCGGGAAAATTGGGATGAACCCTAATTTTCAGATCGGGGACTTGGGCGGAAAACCGTGAGGAAAACCCAAATCTGTTGGGGAAAAAGAAAAATTGGTGGAAATTGGCTGGATGGAAAGCTAGATCCACTCGTCCACAACGAAATCCACAGATCAAAATCAACAAAATCTCCTCAAATCCAACGAATCCAAGAAAATTTGGTAGGGCTATTTTTACGAGGATTTTCGAAATTAGGTCAAAACAAAACAAAATTCGGCTAGAAAGTGGAGGGAAAGACTCCATGGTGTGAATCAACCTTGGCTCATGATACCATGATGATACGGGGCACACCCGTGGTGGCCGATCTTTTCACACTTGGAGGGGATAAGGGAGAAAATCAAGAGAGAAACACGAAACTCAAGAACGATCTCCGATCACACATCCACTACATCCACTCAAACACAAGAGGTACATAGATCCAAGCTCAAACAAGGAGATACAAGTAACCAATAGTCGTCTCACTCCGGATGAGATGAGGGCTTGATATCTCGTGGGATCTTCCCTTGATAGTGGCCTTGGCATCCACTTTGGATCTTCTCTCAAAGAGGTCTTCAACTCCGTGGGAGAAGGAAGTAGATGGAGCTATGCTCGACAAAGTCAAGTGCTAAACATAAGCTAACCCTAAAACGAAGCTAGGAGAAGGGTATTTATAGTCTAGGGCGAAAGAGACGAGCAAATGGGTACACGGGCCTCGGGCTCGAGTGGTGTCGCGCTGGTAGGCCGGAAGTTCCGGGCACCGAAAGTTCCGGGCAGGTTCCGGCCTGGTTCCGAGATGGACAGAGAGTTGGCGCCCTGGGCTTCGGCTGGGCTGTGCAGGGGCCAGAAGTTCCGGGCGAGGTTCCGGCCAGGTTCCGGGCTATCCAGAGAGTTTGCACTCCTGGAATTGGCCTCAGGTCGATGGTGGACTGGAAGTTCCAGACTGGCCAGAGTGTTTCCCTTGGCGCTTGACTCCTCTTCTTCAAGCGGTTCTTCTTCCCGCGCCTCCGAGCTCCGGTTGGGGTCGAGGTACCTGAGTATACACAGAGTCTCTGCTTGAGGTAGCGTCGACGTTCCGAGAGCATCAAAGGAAGAGTTGGAAAGGAGAGATGTCACCTCGTTTCCAATAGCGCGTGCACGAGCTCTTGTCATGGGTCCTTGTATAGCTTGAGGTGTTGGTGATGGGTCCATGGGGATGACCATGGGATGCTCCGCTTCATCTCTCAAAGAGGCCTTCAACTCCGTGGGAGAAGAAAGTAGATGGAGCTATACTCAACAAACTAAAGTGCTAAACGTAAGCTAACCCTAAAATGAAGCTAGGAGAAGGGTATTTATAGTCTGGGAAGAAAGAGACGAGCAAATGGGTACATGGGCCACAGGCCTGAGTGGTGTCCCGCTGGTAGGCCGGAAGTTCCGGGCTAGGCTGAAAGTTCCGGGCGCCGGAAGTTCCGGGAAGGTTCCGGCCTTGTTCCGGACTGGACAGATAGTTGGCATCCTGGGCTTCAGCTGAGCTGTGCAGGGGCCGGAAGTTCCGGGCCGGCCGAAAGTTCTGGGGGGCGGATGTTCTGGGCGAGGTTCCGGGCAGGTTCCGGGCTATCTAGAGAGTTTGCACTCCTGTAATTGGCCTTGGGTTGATGGTGGGCCAAAAGTTCCGGGCTGGCCGGAAGTTCCGGCTGACCAGAGTGTTTCCCTTGGCGCTTGACTCCTTTTCTTCAAGCGGTTCTTCTTCCTGCGCCTCTGAGCTCCAGTTGGGGTCGAGGGAACTGAGTATACACATAGCCTCTACTTGAGGTAGCGTCGATGTTCCGAGAGCATCAAAGGAAGTGTTGCAAAGGAGAGATGTCACCTCGTTTCTAATAGCGCGTGCACGAGCTCTTGTCATGGGACCTTGCATAGCTTGAGGTGTTGGTGATGGGTCCATGGGGATGACCATGGGATGCTCCGCATCATCTCCCCCTTCCCTTGGGGAAGATCCGTCCTCGGATCAAGATCTTCATCACCATGGATAGGAGAAAGGTCCTTGACGTTGAAGATGTCACTCACATTGTACTTGTCGCGTGGAATGTCGATCTTGTAGGCATTGTTGTTGTAGCGTGCCAACACCTTGAAAGGTCCGTCGGCTCGAGGTAGTAACTTGGACTTGCGCTCGGCGGGGAAGAGTTCCTTGCGTACGTGTAGCCACACAAGATCTCCGGTCCTGAACACCATGGGGTGCTTGTTGAGATTGCGCTTGTTGGTGACGCGTTCCACTTGACGTGTGATCGTGCTCCTTGTATCCTCATGCAGCTTCTTGATGTAGCTTGCCCTTGTGATACGTGGCACACCCGTGTGTGTCGATATTTCACGAATTGGAGGTGCATTTGTGAATGAACACGAAGAACACGAGGGGGAAATCACAAGGAAAACACTCAAGAACAAGTCCAATCACACATCCACTAGTCTCAGATACACATAGGATCCACAAAGGTACAAGAAAAACAAAGGGAAAGAGGATATATGGTAGAGTTCATCTCAAATCCCAAAGGGAGATGAGGCCGTGGAATCCCGGAGGATCTTCCCCCTAGGGGGCCTTGGCATCCACTACGTGATCTTCTCTCACAGAGGCATCTACTCAATGGGAGAGGTAATGGAAGGAGCTAGGCTCAACTATCTATGAGCTAAACCATTGCTAACCCTCGAAATGAGGAGGTGGAGGAGTATATATAGTCTTAGGCAACCAAGGGGTAAGAGAGGAGCGAGATGGGGATACATGGGCCAAGCCCAACAGATGCACGCAGGCAGGCCCGTGTGCATGGGGTAAGTGGAGCCCGTGCGCACGGGGTACACAGGGAGCCGTCCACTTAGCCCGTGCGCACGGGCTTGTATCATGGGCACGGGGGTCCCGTGGGCACGGGGTCTTCCGGGCCCGTGCGCACGGGGTACCCAGAGAGTTCCTGGTAGGCTCATGCGCATGGGGTCCAGGGAGACCGTGCACACGGGGTGTCCAGGGGCTTCACTCCTTCTTTGGGACTCCGTCTTCTTCCGTCTCCGCTTCCAGGCTTCCCTCGCAGATGGTGTAGTTGCTTCTTGGCGCTTGCACTCCACCTCGGCATCCATGAAGCGCCGACAATACCTATGCATTCACACGTGAGGGATGTCAAGTAGTATACCATCCTCGAAGGGGTCAAGTGAACACGTGTAAAGGAGATGGTTCACCTTTGTGTATGTCAAGTAGTCGTGGCACGTGGCACTTGCCAAACGGACTCTTGTCATAGTGATGTCCGTAGGATGCTCCGGATCATCCCCTCCCCCTTGGGAAAGATCCGTCCTCGGATCAAAATCCAAATCACCATGGGAAAGAGATGGCATCGTCGTGTAAAAGTGGACGACACCAAGCACTTATCATCATCAAACTCGAAAGGGGCACTCTCCAATGTTGCACCGTCTAGTAATTCCTTCAAAAGGAGCAAATACGACAAACACTTGGAAAAACAAGTGTGGTTAGCGTTAGTGCAAAACCAAGCATTCAAGTGGTGAATCAACGCACAAGTGTTGTCATCATGCATAAGATATGGCGTCACAAGGGATTGTGGCATGGCATGTAAGCATACAATTTGAGCACAAGCAATGCAATCAGGGAAACAAGTATGCAAAGGTGAGGTAGGGATGCAAATATGTTAGGCAATATAACAAGCATCTACCTCATGGTCATAACAATCATGCACAAAGCAATCAACGAAAGGTTTATGGTAAGCATAAGAATCGTTCACAACACCAAATAAAATGAGGTGTCTAAACACATGGGGCAATCCAAATTGAAAGACAATCCAAGCATAATGTGCATATGGTGTAGTTAAGATAGTGAGGCACTCAACACAATAGAAAGAGCAATTGGTCATCATGTGTGAGGCAATCAAGTCAAGAATGTACTAAGCAATCGGGCATGGCATATATGAAGAAATGACATTGTTGCAACCAAGCATATGATAAGAGCAAGTAATCCACAAGTTGGATGCAACACACAAGGTATATATTTCATGAGGCATGGAAAGATGGCAATCAAGAGTAGAAGCAACATCTCTATCATGTGTGCAAATATGTGGTCCAAGATGACCAATATATTTCATGGTATAAGCAACACAAATAGGATGATCCACAATATCAATGCTCAAGAAGAATGTCATCTTGAAAACGTGTCCTTGTGCTTCCTTCACAACGTCGATGCGCAAGCAAGTGCGATGTAGAATCGTGTCGGTGTGGCATGGCTCGCTCTCAAGAGGTCGAATGGTCAACTCACGTGAAGTGGAGGTTGACATGTAGTCGAAGTATCCTACACATACACACAACAAAGCAAAGAATGTATGTGCATGGTAGACAAGCACATCATCAGTCATGATGGTTCTTTTCTCTTGCACATAACCGTTAGGATCACAAGTGCATGAATAAAAGGATGCAACAATGGAAATATTCATGGCACTAGGCATATGGTGCAAAGAAGGAAGGAAAGCATGCTTCACATGAAAGATGTCAAAAGCTCCACTAATATGAGAGAAAGCTATGGGGGCAATCTCATTAGCAAGATCAACAGCATTGTTGCACTCAATACATCGCAATGCATCGAGCATGAGAGAGGCAACATATGGAGACATATAACAATAAGCAATATCAATCATGTGCAAAGCATGGCAATGGTTGTCATCAACCTAATGAAAGAAGCAAGTATTAATCATCGATGATGCAACACAAACAAGCATAGTAATCATGTCGTACAAACTAGTAGTGCGAAGATGCAACAAACTAGAGGAAATCATGGCAATCATGTCATGTGAGCAAATAGTAGGCATAAGTAATGCACATGACATATCGCGAGCACGAATACAAAGCAAGATCAAAGTATCATCATTGTATTGTTGAGAAGTCCTATGTAAAGAGCAAGTGGTCAACATGACTCTCCCAACACAAGCATGAACAATAGCATGGCTCACAAAAGGAACATGGCAACAATGACAAGAAATATCTCCACCAAGCTTGCAAATACACATACAAGTCATATAATCAAGTGTCATGTGAGATGAAAAGCATGTGTCACAAATGCATGGCGAGGGCATAGAAATGAGCATATCATGCAAAGTGAACATGGCAATATGGGCATAATAAGTGTAATGAGTAAGAAGCCATAGCCATGTGAGAGCCATGTAGAAGAAATGCGTGAAGTCCTTGCGCGAGGGGAATGGTTGGAGACACATTCCGGTGAATCCCAAAGCATCGGTGCTCTCAAGAGCTCTTTTCATCAACTCATGGGATTGTGAGGTTGACGAGTAATCATGAGTACCTACACACAACAAAGGCAAAGGAAAAAGTGTGTGCGCATGGTATATGTATACATCATCCGTTAGGATGTGCATGTGCTTGTGTTCGTTAGCACAAAATATCCAATGCTCAAATAAATGAGATGCACGATATAAGAACATGTCATCCATCATGAAAGGTTTGTTTTTATGTATAGCATAATGGAGACTAGAAATATGTAGTGCATCATGTGAATTATCGGGAGCATTGTTATTCATGATATGCGGATGGTGCATACAATAATTGGGATCATTCAATGTATGGGATGGGACAAAATCTCCTAACATGTATGAGGAAACTATGGGGGTCTCTTCATGTGCAATAGCGGAAGCATAACATGGAGAGTATGGACAACATCCAAAACAATGCATATCCGAAGCTAGGTGGTCATGGCATGTCATATGTCAGCAATTGTGCAAATGATAGAAAGGGCGCATGGCAATATCATCACAAGAAAAGAAAATGCCAATAACCATGGGTTTGTCATCTATGCCATATGTGCAAATTGGGTTTATTTTAATGGCATATGCATAGTTACTACGATGAGATTGCAAAGATGCAATATGGGTGACCTCATGCATAGCATATGACAAATCAAGCGGGTTGTCAAATATGATGTGACCAATAGAGTTCTCACAAGGTATCCTATGCAAGATGGCATCATAACTAATAGACTCCACATGAGAATCGTCGAACTCATCATAAATGGGCAATTCATCACATGAGGAAGTCGCATAATCATGAAGCATGGAAATAGGGTGATCATCATCATGCAAGCAATCAATGTCCACTAGTGGGACAAGAGCATCACCTTCACCTATGTTACCTTTGTCATTCCACACATGTGGTGTAGGTGTGGTGGCATAGACCAACTCGTGGTCCTCGTCATCGTGATTGAAACATGTGGGGGTGCATCATATTCCACCATGGCCATCGTCTTGTCCAAAGAGAGGACGAAGTCGTCGGGAATCGACGCGTCATCAAATATGGGACCTTGCACCAAATGCGAAGACTCAATAGAGGTAGAGGTTAAGTTGTTAGAAATCTAAATGGCCTCACATACCCTATCAACTACCTCACTCGCTCTATGTGGTGGTGGCTCACTCACTCCCTCTAGGTAGTTGCACTCATACTCACATATGGTGGAGTCATTCATCTCACTTGAGTGGTGGGGGTTGTGGCTCTCCTCACATGTGAATTGGGGAAACTCATCATATATGGGGCTAGTGGCGAAGTCACTCTCACTCTCAATATGGTGGCAGAAGTCTCTCAGCTCATCTCCAAACGTCGCCATGGTCGAAGGGAAAATCCCATGCTCAACCATCTCGTCATCGTCGCCGTGGATGAAGGCCGAAGATGGCACATCATCACTCTTGCCTCCAAGGATGGAAGCATAATCCTTGCTTGGCACCTTGTCACTCGCCTCCCAAGCATGTTCCTTGAGTGGCTCCATAGTCGTAGTCTTCGCCGCGTCGTCTTCAAAAAGAGTCGTGGTAGACTCGGCATCGTCAATGCCACAAAGAGGCATGGCGGTGAAGTCGAACTTGGGAGCGTCGTCTTGGAGCTCGTCGGGCTTCGACGTCTTGGTGGTATCATCCTCATGCTCGTAGTCGTGGAGCTTGGTCGTCGCGAAGTGTGCGCGGGGTCGAGTAGCCTTGGCCTTGAGTTCTCAAACCGCCTGGAGAGCACCAATTGAGAGGTCATCGAGAGACCCATAGGTGTTGTTGAAGATAGTCTTGGCGATGTCGTTGTTCAATCCCGTCGTGAAGTGGAACTTCATCCAAATGGGGTCGTTCAATCCGGCTCGTCGCAAGGCTTTTTTATTCTCCATGAAGTACTTGTCAAGGGACTTGGATCCTTGTATGGTGTTCTTCAATTGGCGTTGAAGATGTTCCATGTACTTGGAAGGCACAAATTCTCGCCTCATAGCTTTCTTCTTCTTGGACCAACTCATGTGTAGGTTCTTCGAAGGTGTGTGAAGCCACCATGTTGACGCGTAGTCATGGAAGTTTCTTATGGCGCACTTCACTTGATCTTTGGAAGGGACTTGAAGTAGCTTGAGGTAGGTGTCCATCTTGCGCTCCCACTCGAGGTACTCTTCGGGGTCATGAGTCCCATAGAATGGAATGTCGAAGTCGTAGTAGCTCGTGGAAGTCGCGGTCTTGAGCTTGGGGAGCTTCACTTGAGGTGCTTGTCGGCAAAGATGCCGCATATCCAAAGGCAAAGATGCCTTGAAGTCGCTTGGCAAAGATGCCAAGGTAGGTGGTGAAGTCATCGAGCGGTCGTTGGTGTCGAGCTCGTGACATTCACACTTGTTCTTTGTTGGATGCCTTGATGTTGGCGTCGTTATTTCGTCATGTCTTTGATGGTGTCAATGCCGATGAGATCTTGCCAGAGATGGTAGCTCAGAAGCATGTGCACTTGAGCGTCTTCTCGAAGATGAGGAAGACCTCTTGTCTGTGTTGATGATGACCTTGAGCTCTTCCATTTGAGCATCTATCTTGGCGTCAATGAAGTGCTTCATGGCATCAAACTTGTCGTTGTGGGCATAGACCGAAGTACATGTGCCATCCCTATCCATAGAAGGACTCGAGAAGTAGTGAGAACGAGATGGAATGAACATACCAAAGTTACCTATTTCCGAAGTTATAGATGGATCTCAAATACTACAATGTATGCGAGGAAAAGAGTGCACTTGGTGAAAAACCTTGTCCAATTCGCACAACCTATACAAATGGCTTATAGTGAAGCTCGGTGGGGCTAGTGGCACAAATTCATACAAATTGAAGTCCAAGATATTGTAAATGTTGAAATAAATCCAAAGGTCTCAAAATGCAAAGCAAGTGATCACAAATATAAAGGAGGGCAAATAGAGAAACACATGCGGTGGGATAATGGGGCTTGTGCAACTATAGGGATGAGCAATACAAAATTGCCTAACGAAGACTAGGATCGTGTTGCACAAACACAAGGAGAGACGCTAGCTTGATTGCACGTTTGGGCACGATTCACCACTTGGCACCAATCCTATTCATGCAAGCAAAACGTTTCCTATTCCATGTATCCTCATGCACAAGTATCTCTTTTCATGCTTAACTCTTTTTGCTTATAATCTTTTGATCTTTCTTTCTTGCTTAGAAGATTTTTTTTTACTCTTCTCTTCCTTTCCACTTTTCTTATGGAGCCTCAACCAAATATATGAGATAATTATCACAAGATATGCACGGGAGCAAGTAATTGCACTATATGATATTTCAAATGATGCAACAATATGATATCGTATCACTATGGTGCATAAGTTTTTGCGAAGCCTAGCAATACTCGGATAGCTAGTCTCAATAGGTATGAAGGTAATCGCAAAGATGGTGGGGCTATCAAGGTGTAATGGCAAGGAAGGCAAAGTTTATGAAGGAATGTATACCTTCGTCACACTTAACCTTTGACGAAGTCGGGAGTAACCGGCCTTGCTTCCGGTTGAAGATGGTCTCAAAGGATGGATGGTCGTCGTCGATGTCGAACTTCAGTGGTGGATGTAGTCGATGGCACAATACAAGTCACCAGTGGTGGATGAAGAAGTAACCGTCCCTAAGTAGCCGAAACACCTTAGGAGACTCAAATCACAACTCAAGCAACCACAAATGCAAGGGGAACCAAAATGGGTTAGGTTTTGGAAGCTTATGGTGGTGGTGCGGAAGTTATGGCGGAAGGCCCAATGCAAAGATGCTAAAATGTGAAAAACATGGGCTCAAATGATGGTAAAACCAACATGAGCATCTTGGGCATGTCGATAGCTTCAAAACGAGCCAAATTACACTCAAATCGGAGTTCGGGGGTGAAAGTGATGGGCAAAAACGTGAAGCGGTGGTGGCTAGTCTGGGAGAGTCATCCGCACTGGGTCTTAGGCCCGTGGGCACGGGGTCCCGTGCGCACGGTACAAGGCTATGCGCACGGGGTGGTCAGGAACTTTGTGGGGGCCCGTGCGCACGGGGTGGGGACTATGTGGGCACGGGGTAGGCGGAAATTTCACGATTTCGGGGCTCAAATTTGATGGAGAAAAGAAAAATTAGGGTATGGGGACCAAAAGGGAAGTGGATCTACTTGCTAAACACCAGATCCATGGATTGAAATCAACAAAAACGCACTAGGAACAACAAATCACAAAAAAATTGGTATGGCTCTTTTTGTGGGGATTCTCGAATTGGGACAAAAACACACAAAATTAAGGCTAGAAAACGAAGGGGGGGACTCCAAATTCGTGAGAAACGTGGATCTTAATACCAAGATGATACGGGGCACACCCGTGTGTGTTGATCTTTCATGAATTGGAGGTGGATTTGTGCATGAACACGAAGAAAATGAAGAACACGAGGGGGAAATCACAAGAGAAACACTCAAGAACAAGTCCAACCACACATCCACTAGTCTCACATACACATAAGATCCACAAAGGTACAAGAACAACAAAGAGAAAGTGGATACATGGTAGAGTTCATCTCAAATCCCAAAGGGAGATGAGGCCTTGGAATCCCGGAGGATCCTCCCTCTAGGGGGCCTTGGCATCCACTAGGTGATCTTCTCTCATAGAGGCATCTACTCCATGGGTGAGGTAGTGGAAGGAGCTAGGCTCAACTATCTATGAGCTAAACCATTGCTAACCCGAGAAATGAGGAGGTGGAGGAGTATATATAGTCTTAGGCAACCAAGGGGTAAGAGAGGGGCGAGATGGGGATACATGGGCAAGCCCAACAGATGCACGCAGGCAGCCCCGTGCGCACGGGGTAAGTGGAGCCCGTGCGCACGGGGTACCCAGGGAGCCGTCCACTTAGCCCGTGCGCACGGGGGTCCCGTGGGCACGGGGTCTTCTGGGCCCGTGCGCACGAGGTACCCAGAGAGTTCCTGGTAGGCTCATGTGCATGGGGTCCAAGGAGGCCATGCGCACGGGGTGTCCAGGGGCTTCACTCCTTCTTCGGGACTCCGTCTTCTTCCGTCTCCGCTTCCAGGCTTCCCTCACGGATGGTGTAGTTGCTTCTTGGTGCTTGCACTCCTCCTCGGCATCCGTGAAGCTGCGACAATACCTATGCATGCACACGAGAGGGATGTCAAGTAGTATACCATCCTCGAAGGGGTCAAGTGAACACGTGTAAAGGAGATGATTCACCTTTGTGTATGTGTAGTAGTGGTGGCACGTGGCACTATACAAACGGACTCTTTTCATGGTGATGTTCGTAAGATGCTCCGCATCATCCCCTCCCCCTTGGGAAAGATCCGTCCTCGGATCCAAATCCAAATCACCATGGGAAAGAGATGGCATCGCCATGTAAAAGTGGATGATCACCAAGCACTCATCATCATCAAATTCGAAGGGGCACTCTCCAATGTCGCACCATCTAGTAATTCCTTCAAAAGGAGCAAATACGACAAATACTTGGAAAAACAAATGTGGTTAGCGTTAGTGCAAAACCAAGCATTCAAGTGGTGAATCACCACACAAGCATTGTCATCATGCATAATATATGGTGTGACAAGGGAATGTGGGATGGCATGTAAGCATACAATTTGAGCACAAGCAATGCAATCAAGGAAACAAGTATGCAAAGCTGAGGTAGGGATGCAAATATGTGAGGCAATATAACAAGCATCTACCTCATGGTGATAACAATCATGCACAAAGCAATCAATGAAAGGTCTATGGTAGGCATAGGAATCATTCACAACACCAAATAAAATGAAGTGACTAAACACATGGTACAATCCAAGCATAATGTGCATATGGTGTAGTGAAGATAGTGAGGCACTCAACACAATAGAAAGAGCAATTGGTCATCATGTGTGAGGCAATCAAGTCAAGCATGTAGTAAGCAATCGGGCATGGCATATGTGAAGAAATGACATTGTTGCAACCAAGCATATGATAAGAGCAAGTAATCCACAAGTTGGATGCAACACACAAGGTATATATGTCATGAGGCATGGAAAGATGGCAATCAAGAGTGGGAGCAACATCTCTATCATGTGTGCAAATATGTGGTCCAAGTGACCAATATATGTCAAGATACAAGCAACACAAATAGGATGATCCACAATATCCATGCTCAAGAAGAATGTCACCTTGAAAACTTGTCCTTGTGCTTCCTTCACATTGTCGATGCACAAGCAAGTGCGATGTAGAATCGCGTCGGTGTGGCATGGCTCGCTCTCAAGAGCTCGAATGGTCAACTCACGTGAAGTGGAGGTTGACATGTAGTCGAAGTATCCTACACATACACACACCAAAGCAAATAATGCATGTGCATGGTAGACAAGCACATCATCCATCATGATAGTTCTCTTCTCTTGCACATAACCGTTAGGATCACAAGTGCATGAATAAAAGGATGCAACAATGGCAATATTCATGGCACTAGGCATATGGTGCAAAGAAGGACGGAAAGCATGCTTCACATGAAAGATGTCAAAAGCTCCACTAATATGAGAGAAAGCTATGGGGGCAATCTCATTAGCAAGATCAAAAGCATTGTTGCACACAATACATCACAAAGCATCGAGCATGAGAGAGGCAACATATGGAGACATATGACAATAAGCAATATCAATCATGTGCAAAGCATGGCAATGGTTGTCATCAACCGCATGAAAAAGAAGCATGTATTAATCATCGATGATGCAACACAAACAAGCATAGTAATCATGTCGTGTAAACTAGTACTGTGAAGATGCAACACACTATAGGAAATACTGGCAATCATGTCATTTGAGCAAATAGCAGGCATAAGCAATGCACATGACATATCGCGAGCACGAACACAAAGCAAGATCAACGTATCATCATTGTATTGTTGAGAAGTCCTATGTAAAGAGCAAGTAGTCAACATGACTCTCCCAACACAAGCATGAACAATAGCATGGCTCACAAAAGGAACATGGAAACAATGACAAGAAATATCTCCACCAAGCTTGCAAATACACATACAAGTCATATAAATCAAGTGTCATGTGAGATGAAAAGCATGTGTCACAAATGCATGGCAAGGGCATAGAAATGAGCATATCATGCAAAGTGAACATGGCAATATGGGCATAATAAGTGTAACGAGTAAGAAGCCATAGCCATGTGAGAGCCATGTAGAAGACATGCGCGAAGTCCTTGCACGAGGGGAATGGTTGGAGACACATTCCGGTGAATCCCAAAGCATCGGTGCTCTCAAGAGCTCTTTTCGTCAACTCATGGGATTGTGAGGTTGACGAGTAATCATGAGTAACTACACACAACAAAGGCAAAGGAAAAATTGTATGCGCGTGGTATATGTATACATCATCCGTTAGGATGTGCATGTGCTTGTGTTCGTTAGCACAAAAATATCCAATGCTCAAATAAATGAGATGCACTATATAAGAACATGTCATCCATCATGAAAGGTTTGGTTTTATGTATAGCATAATGTAGACTAGAAATATGTAGTGCATCATGTGAATTATCGGGACTATTGTTATTCATGATATGCGGATGGTGCATACAATAATTGGGATCATGCAATGTATGAGATGGGACAAAATCTCCTAACATGTATGAGGAAACTATGGGGGTCTCCTTATGTGCAATAGCGAAGCATAGCATGGAGAGTATGGACAACATCCAAAACAATGCATATCCGAAGCTAGGTGGTCATGGCATGTCATATGTGAGCACTTGCGCAAATGATGCAAAGGGAGCATGGCAATATCATACAAGAAAAGCAAATGCCAATAACCATGGGTTTGTCATCTATGCCATTTGTGCAAATTGGGTTTTTTATGGCATATGCATAGTTACTACGATGAGATTGCAAAGATGCAATGTGGGTGATCTCATGCATAGCCTATGACAAATCAAGCGGGTTGTCAAACATGATGTCACCAATAGAGTTCTCACAAGGTATCCTATGCAAGATGGCATCATAACTAATAGACTCCACATGAGAATCGTTGAACTCATCATAAATGGACAATTCATCACATGAGGAAGTCGCATAATCATGAAGCATGGAAATAGGGTGATTATCATCATGCAAGCAATCAATGTCCACTAGTGGGACAAGAGCATCACCTTCACCTATGTTACCTTTGTCATTCCACACATGTGGTGTAAGTGTGGTGGCATAGACCAACTCGTGGTCCTCTTCATCGTGATGGAACCATGTGGGGGGTGAATCATGTTCCACCATGGCCATCATCTTGTCCAAAGAGAGGACGAAGTCGTCGGGAATCGGCGCGTCATCAAATATGGGACCTTGCACCAAATGCGAAGACACAATAGAGGTACAGGTTAAGTGATAGATGTGAGGGTCCCAATCTTTTGATGAGATGATAACTATCGATTTGGGTGGAGTAGACTTTGACGATCCGACTACAAACGTGCACGACGTTGCGCCTTAGCAATCGCTAAACCAACTCCAAGAGGTTATTGACCACGCCGGAGCACGATCAACCTGGCCACGAAGGTCTATTCCTACAAGCAATCGAAGAACAAGCAAGAATATGATAATGCAATCTGAATATTGCGAATATAGATGAAGTATTGATAAGGATGGGGTTCCGAAAGCGGTCTTGGTCTGGTCGTTGGACACAAATGAAGTACACGAAGTTGCAATGGCTAACTTTTAACTAAACAAATCCCAAAGAAAAAGCTACTAGATTGATCTACTTATATGGGAGCAAGTGGTGGTGGCCAAGGAGGTGGGAGCACGTCCCAAGGCAGCCTAAAACTAACCTTAGGTCGTACAAGGCCCATGGGCCCAAGTGGAGGTGATGCAACACCTTTGGACTTGTGATTTGACTCGGATTCTGTTGCAACGTCAGATTGTTTTGTCAATATCTCCGCACTCTGGACCAATTGGCATGGAACGCATATGAAATCTAGTTTCCAACAAAAAAAGAATCACCCAATTCGGAGTTCGGATGAAAAAGTTCTTGGCGTTTTGAGACAGGTGTGTCTGTGTCGTGCGAATCTGAGTCCAGAACGTGAGAGACTTGGACTCTATCTTCTCTTGGGCTAAAAGTGACGTGAGAAAACTTCTTGAACATCACCTAATTATTTCCTTTGATGTGAGAGGACCTCTTGAATAGCATCCAAACATTTCCTCTTCCTTTGTCATCACACGTGGTACATACAAGTGTTCGGCCATTCTGCATTTAGACATAAAATAAAAATAGGTGAAATATTTTTGTTCCGGATAACTTAAATAAATTATTGAACAATCCTTATAAGAAATCCCCTCACAAATATGCACGTATGCAATATTTTTGGTCGTGTCCAAGGTAGCCATGTCCTCATCATCCTCCCCTTCTTGAAAACAAAGTCGTCCTCGGCATTGCTTAGTCTGAAATGTGGCTAACAAAAGAGACAAGGTGTACATGTTGTATATGTATATGTCATCTATTTTTATTAATCTCAGTTGTGGCACATGTGACACATTTATACAAAAGCGAACTTCAAATGTCATGAAAAAGCCAAAATATTATCACAGGAAGTAGAAGGCATGAAAATATTGCAACTCAGTTTGCACATATAAGTGAAGTCCTTATTCATATCAAAAGATTGACAATGTTCATCATTAAACCATCCCAACATTGGTAAATAAATTTGAATTATTCCAAATTTAGATCCTACAACATGCTTAAATAAGCAAACATGCAACATGTCATTTGACACAGAATCATCACCAAAACTGGAGGTCATATCAAAATGATTAAACAGTGGCAGAATTATTTTCAAACATATTTGATCCAAATTTGATTTATTTCCTAATTCACATGGTTCTTTCTGGTCAACAGTTAATTCAATGGGTGCACTCAAAATTGTTGATATATGATCACATGGCAAAGTCAAATCATGAACACAATCCTCTAAAATAGGTGGTGTGATCAAAGTAATGGGTAGCTCATCACATGGTACATTGGAATTGAATCTATCCATAAAATCTTCTTCACTTTCTTCTAATGAGGAATGCAACAAGGTCATTTGTAAATCATCATAATATTTCGTTACGGTGTCACTACCTTGTTTTAAATGTTGTAACTTTTTAATCATGTCACGAGTGTAATAAGCAGGAACGAATGTGTGTCTCATGGCAAGTTTTAAATCATCCCAAGTAATATGTATATAATCAGGGTGTAACCGACAATATTCACTCCACCAAACTGAAGCATAACCAGTGAATGACCCAACTGCGAGCTTAACTTTCTTATGTTCAGCAAAATTATGGGAAGCAAACATATCATTTATTTCAAACTCCCATTCAATATATAAAGTAGGTCTAAAACGGCCATTAAATGGTGGTATAGAAACATTAACCTGATCATGTGCATTTGGATCTATTTGCACCTCTCGTAACGGTTGTTGTGGTGGCATGTCTCCCACGATCGACGAAGCCCACAAACTGACAACTCTGGATCCTATCATGGTTAGTAGAAACAAGAAACAAAATCCAAGAATATTGTTCCTATGTAGTACTGGGATGTGGTGGTAAAACGCTCAAAGTAAAGCAAATATCAATGTCTTACAAATTCTTACCATGCAGCAGGTGGTGACCGGCAACCAACGGTGTCAATATCTCCGAAGATTGAGTAAAGCGATTACCAGGTGAACGTATGTATACATGGTGTAGAAATATGTGGAGCTTGGAAGGCTTAATATATGGTAGCAAAAGATTGGCAATAATCAATTCAGAGATGCAATGTTGAATAAACGCTCAACGACGGTACTGTGCTGGTCCTAGGCTAGACCGTACTAGAGACGCGAGCCTAGAACACTAATGGAGTCACGGCGTAGGACAAATAGCAGCAAGGGATGATATGAATTAGCTCTGGACAGCAAGATATAAGTGAAGATCACAATGACAGTAAAGACAATGATGACAAATGATCGCCAAGCAGGATATACCAAAACTCTCTCTGCAACTTTCCTATAGAAAATACTATGTCAAATTTCTGAATTTTTTTCTCAAGAATGCTACTGACTCAAGTTTTCCAATGCAAAAAGAATCAGTCAATTCTGAGTTCGTATGAGGAGTCAAAAAATTCGGGAACGGACCTGAAAAATATTGACAAACTGTGTGTGCGACCTTCGGAGGACAAAAAGTCCTATTTAGAAGACGACTTGTAGGTGACAATAATGAACAAGCTTGATGAACTATTCTGATGCGGCTCGTCGATAGATTGAATTTGAGTACTTGTGGAGCCAAAACGGACTTCGTATGAAGAAGATATGCCTGTTTTACTGAACACTGCGCAAAACAGATTTCAATCTGAATTCAGATACGAGATTGAGTCTAGGTAGATCCGAAATTTGTTTTTTTCTTTTCTCTCTATTTTTTTCTCACTTTTTTTATTTTTTTCTCACATTTTTTCTCCTGGCCACTTGATAGATGTGAGGGTCCCGATCTTTCGATTTGGGTGGAGTAGAGACTTTGACGACCCAACTACAAACGTGCACGACGTTGCGCCTTAGCAATGGCTAAACCAACTCCAAGAGGTTATTGACCACGGCGGAGCATGATCAACCTGACCACGAAGGTCTATTCCTGCAAGCAATCGAAGAACAAGTAAGAATATGATAATGCAATCTGAATATTGCGAATATAGATGAAGTATTGATAAGGGTGGGGTTTCGAAAGCGGTCTTGGTCTAGTCGTTGGACACAAACGAAGTACACGAAGTTGCAATGGCTAACTTTTAACTAAACAAATCCCAAAGAAAAAGCTATTAGATTGATCTACTTATAAGGGAGCAAGGGGTGGTGGCCTAGGATGTGTGAGGACGTCCCAAGGCAGCCTAAAACTAACCCTAGGTCGTACAAGGCCCATGGGTCCAAGTGGAGGTGATGCAACACTTTGGACTTGTGGTTTGACTTGGATTCTGTTGCAAGTTTAGATTGTTTCGTCAATATCTCCGTGCTCCGGACCAATTGGGCTGGAATGCATATGAAATCTAGTTTCCAACAAAAAAAGAATCACCCAATTCGGAGTCCGGATGAAAAAGTTCTTGGCGTTTTGAGACAGGTGTGTCTGTGTAGTCCGAATCTGAGTCCAGAACGTGAGAGACTTGGACTCTATCTTCTCTTGGGCTAAAAGTGACGTGAGAGAACTTCTTGAACAGCACCTAATTATTTCCTTTGATGTGAGAGGACCTCTTGAATATCACCCAACCATTTCCTCTTCCTTTGTCATCACACGTGGTTCATACAAGTGTTCGGCCATTCTGCATTTAGACATAAAATAAAAATAGGTGAAGTATTTTTGTTCCAGATAACATAAATAAATTATTGCACAATCCTTTAAGAAATCACCTCACAAATATGCACGTATGCAACATTTTTGGTCATATCCAAGGTAGCCATGTCCTCATCATTAAGTTGTTAGAAATCAAAATGGCCTCACATGCCCTATCAACTACCTCACTCGCTCTATGTGGTGGTGGCTCACTCACTCCATCTAGGTAGTTGCACTCATACTCACATATGGTGGAGTCACTCATCTCACTCAAGTGGTGGGGGTTGTGGCTCTCCTCACATGGGAATTGGGGAAACTCATCATATATGGGGCTAGTGGCGAAGTCACTCTCACTCTCAATATGGTCACAAAAGTCTCCCAACTCATCTCCAAACGTCGCCGTGGTCGAAGGCAAAATCCCATGCTCAACCATCTTGTCATCGTCGCCGTGGATGAAGGCCGAAGATGGCACATCATCACTCTTGCCTCCAAGGAAGGAAGCATCATCCTTGCTCGTCACCTTGCCGCTCGTCTCCCAAGCATGTTCCTTGAGTGGCTCCGTAGTCGTAGTCGTCGTCGCGTCGTCTTCAAAAAGAGTCATGGTAGACTCAGCATCGTCAATGCCACAAAGAGGGATGGCGGTGAAGTCGAACTTGGGAGTGTCGTTTTGGAGCTCGTCGGGCTTGGACGTCTTGGTGGTACCATCCTCATGCTCGTAGTCGTGGAACTTGGTCGTCGCGAAGTGTGCACGGGCTCGAGTAGCCTTGGCCTTGTGTTCTTGAACCGTCTTGAGAGCACCAATGCAGAGGTCATTGTTGAAGGTGTGCGGGTGACCATCAAGGACCGGAGCTCCTCCATTTGGCTTGAGAACTTGGTGTCGAGGTATTCCCTTGTGCGCATTTCAGATTCACGCAAGTTGGAGGTGAGTTGGTCGATGCGGTCACGCAAGACATCTTGAGCTTGAGTAATTGCCTTGTGTGCGCCGAAGAAGTGCAACTTGGTGACGTGGTTGTTCATGTCGTCGTCATTATCCTTGAATGCCGGGTTCAACATGATGTTCCTATCCATAGCACTCAAGAAGATATAAGTGGAAGAGTGAGAAGACAATACCAATTACCGTTCCAAAAGTTGAAAGTGGATCAAGATCACTCAATGTGCAAGTATGGAAATAGTAGAATTGGTACCGAAGATCGTCCTTCTCACACCTACACAAATAAGGCTTATGCAGTAGTTTGGTTAGGATAGTGGCACAAATTTCAAGCAATTCGAAAGATAAGATTCAATAATGTTGAAATAGATTCGTAGAATTCGCAAATGAGACAATGTAGATCAATAGCAATGGGTATACACGAAAACACACACACACGGAAGAAAATTGGGGTCATGCAACCAAGGATGAGCCAAAATGTGGAATCCTCAAAAAATGCGGGTACTATGTTGTAACACAAAAGATGATACTAAGATATATGCACGCAAATGAAGCTATGCGGAGTATGTATCACTAAAGTGCAAAAGTAGCGTAGCCCGGCAATACTCAATGGCTAGTCTCGATAGGCAAGTAACGCAAATAGGCTCGAGGTAACAATGCAATGGCAAGGGTATATGGCGGAAGAGAGAGTCGTCGCGGTTACCGTCCTTGCTTACGGTGTGGCTTGAACGAAGAGGTGGTTGCGACGATCCGGGGCGATGATGAGCGGCGATGTCGATGAAGAACCACTCCTAATTAGCCGAAACACCTTAGGAAGTGGCGAGGCTCGCTGCTCAAAATCTCAAATGCAAAGGGTTGCGGAAGAAATGGTGGAGGAAACAATGCGGAAGAAATGGCGGAGAAACAAAAAATTACGGGGAAAATTTCAGTTTCGTCAGAGTTGCTCGGACGTCCGGACCGCGTCTGTCGTCCGGCGTCCGGTCGTCCGAAGCCTGCGGGTTTCACCGGATGAACTCGAACCAAACAAAAAATTTCGGGCAAAATTGCAGCGATTTTGCGGATGAAATTGATGGGGAATATGGGGGAAAGGTAGATCCACTTGTCGACAACGAAATCCACGGATCAAAATCAACAAAATCTCCTCAAATCCAATGAACCAAGAAATTTTGGGTATGGCTATTTTTGTGCGGATTTTCGAAATTATGTCAAAACAAAACAAAATTGTCTAGCAAACGAAGGGGGAGACTCCAAATTCGTGAGAAACCTTGCTTCTTGATACCAATATGATACGGGGCACGCCCATGTGCGTCGATCTTTCATGAATTGGAGGGGATCTCACGAGGAACATGAAGAACACGAGAGAAACACGAGAGGAAATCAAACACTTAAGGACAACCTTCGATCACACATCCACTAGAAACACACGAGTACACGAGACACAAGATCCACAATCAACAAAATGATACACGTAACGATAGTGTCCTCACTCCAAAGGAGGAGGTCTTGAATCCCTTAGGATCTTCCCTTGGAGGGGCCTTGGCATCACTTGGATCTTCTCTCAATGGAGGGCAATCTCCGTGGGAGAAGGAAGTAATGGAGCTATGCTCAACAAAAAGTATCTGCTAAACAAAGCTAACCCTAGAGAGAGGGGGAAGAGGAGTTTATATAGTCTTGGGCGAAAAGAGGGGATACATGGGCCAAGGCCCGAGCGGCTGCGCTCAACAGGAGCCTGACATCCGGACGCTGTCGGACGTCCGAGGCTTCACGGCGGTCCGGACGTCCGGAGGTGGCCGGTAGTCCGAGGATTCGGCTCTGGAACGGGGTCCTCGGATTTCCGGGGCACGTCGGACGTCCGAGGCCCGGTCGTCCGGAGGTCTTCGGATTTCCGAGGATTCGGCTCTGGGTAGCTGGCATCGGATTTCCAGGATGGCTCGGTCATCCGTGCGGTGGAGCGTGTCGGTTGTCCGGGCGGTGTCAGTCGTCCGGGCGCTGTAGTGTCCTGGTGGTCTTCGGGCGGGGTCGGTCTCCTGGCGTCGAACGTCCGAGGCGTGTCGGTTGTCCGAGGCTATCCGGACGTCCGAGAGCTGGGACTTCTCCGCAGCTCCTCCCTTGTCCTTCCAAACTTGTCATCCTCCGCTGCAAGCATCTTCTAGACCATCTCCATTTCCATTGTACATGATCATGCAAATGATCTCCGATTGAGGTAGCATCCAAGTTCCATGAACATCAAAGAGAGAATCATATAGGACAGATGTCACCTCGTGTTCAATAGCACATGCCCGGACTCTAGTCATGGGTCCCTTTGTGGCTTGATGTGATGGTGTAGACTCCATTGGGATTATGGTGGGATGCTCCGCATCATGGTAGCTCAGAAGCATGTGCACTTGAGCGTCTTCTCGAAGATGAGGAAGACCTTTTGTCAGTGTTGATGATGACCTTGAGCTCGTCCATTTGAGCATCTATCTTGGTGTCAATGAAGTTCTTCATGGCATCGAACTTGTCATTGTGGGCGTAGACCGAAGTTGATGTGTCGTCCCTATCCATAGAAGCACTCGAGAAGTAGTGAGAACGAGATGGAATGAACATACCAAAGTTACCTATTTCCGAAGTTGTAGATGGATCTCAAATACCACAATGTATGCGAGGAAAAGAGTGCACTTGGCGAAAAACCTTGTCAATACAACCGACACAAATTAGCAAAGCCCAAGAGATGCACGCATGTAGCCCCGTGTGCACGTAGTAAGTGGAGCCCGTGCACACGGGGTATCCAGGGAGCCGTTGATAAGGGGTGTCCCGATCTTCTCGTTGAGCTCGATGTAGGTGGATGATAACTTGTGGGACGCTGACGAATCTCTGGCTGTTCCCCCGTTGCCAATGCAACAGTTCTCAACCCTATTCGATATTCGCAACTTCACACACTTGCGCACGTAGCCGCCGACCACGAAGCGGTTTGCAATCTACCAATTCCCAATGGAACAGCAGAAGACACTTGAATCTTGCAGTAGGATAAACACCAGATCGCAACAAAGTGGTGAAGGTAGAATACTCCTGATCGAATCAAAGAGGAATATTGATTACAGAGGAATGCTTAAAGCAATTCAATCTGAAAAGAGGTTTAATCAAAACGTGGTCTGCCTCTAACTAACCCTAAGGAAGGGTATTTATATCCTAAGATAGTTGGAAGGGGTACACGGGCCGTCAGCCCAAAAGCCTGCGCACAGGCAGCACGGTAGTACCGCTTATAGCATGCGGTACTACCGCTCCAAGCGGTACTACCGCTTAAGTACCGCTCTAGTACCGGTTAGGTCGCTTGGATGCCAGAAATATTTTGCTAAGCGGTACTGAGTACGGTAGCACGGGGCGGTACTACCGCTTTAAGCGGTACTACCGCTGGTGTGGGCCGGTACTACCGCCCTGGAAACTGCAGGGTCCTCTCGTTGAGCTGCTGCACTGCCTCCTTGCTCTCCTCCTTGCTCCCTTGTGCTATGCCTTCCTCTCCAATGTACCTGTTGTTCTAGTAGTTTAGCACGAGCTCTTGTAATGGGTCCAATCCTGATTTCATCATTGGACATCTTCTTTGTAGCAACAGGTTGTTCATGAGGTAGAGATGGAGTCATAGTATAGATGTCCTCATCACCATGCACCCGGCTCGCCATTAATTCAATCCTAGTGATACAAAAAGTCCATGATTTAGGTAGTATAAAATTCTTCCAAATCAAAGTAACATGTTCAACTAGGAATGAATTCACCTTGTGATATTTGTCAACGAGGCTCAATATTTCTTTCCAGCTTAAGCAAGTAGAATCATCATATTTCGTGAATATATCCTCATCAGCCGTCCACTTCTGGGCCCGTGCGCACGGGGTACCCAGAGAGTTCCTGGTAGGCTCGTGCACACGGGGTCCAGGGAGGCCATGCGCACGGGGTGTCCAGGAGCTTCACTCCTTCTTTGGGACTCCGTCTTCTTCCGTCTCCGCTTCTAGGCTTCCCTCACGGATGGTGTAGTTGCTTCTTGGCGCTTGCACTCCTCCTCGGCATCCGTGAAGCTCCGACAATAACTGTGCATGCACATGAGAGGGATGTCAAGTAGTATACCATCCTTGAAGGGGTCAAGTGAACACGTGTAAAGGAGATGATTCACCTTTGTGTATGTGAAGTAGTCGTGGCACGTGGCACTTGCCAAACGGACTCTTGTCATGGTGATGTCCGTAGAATGCTCCGCATCACCTTGCACTTGCATCCATGTTGACGCGCTCTTGGAGTGGTAGAGGAAGGATGTCCAATGGGGATAAAGGGTTGAAGCCATAGACCACTTCGAAAGGAGACTTGCCGGTGGTGGAGTGTCGTGCGCGATTGTAGGCGTACTCGACGATGGGGAGGTATTCTTCCCATTCCTTGATGTTCTTCTTAATCAACATGCATAGGAGAGTAGATAGCATATGGTTCGTCACCTCCGTTTGGCCATCGGTTTGTGGGTGATAGGCCAAAGAGAAAAGTAGCTTGATTTCGAGCTTGGCGCATAGGGTCTTCCAAAAGTAGCTTAGGAACTTGATGTTGCAATCCGAGACAATAGTCTTGGGGACGCCTTGTAGTTGCATGATGTCCCTACAAAAGAGAGTTGCAATATGTGAAGCATCGTCGATCTTATGACATGGAATGAAATGAGCCATCTTGGAAAAACGGTCCACAACGACAAAAACGGAATCATGGCCATTTTTTGTTCGTGGCAAACCAAGCAAAATGTCCATACTAATGTATTCCCAAGGTTGAAAAGGTATAGGAAGAGGCATGTAAAGACCATGGGATTGAGCTTTAGACTTAGCTTTGGGGCATGTAGAGCATCGGTTGGTGAAGCGTGCAACATCACGGAACATCTTTGGCCAAAAGTACTTGTTGGACAGTGTGGCATACATCTTGTCGCGTCCAAAGTGGCCCATAAGTCCTCCACCATGAGCCTCTTGCAAAAGCAACAAATGAAGAGAAGACTCGGGTATACAAAGTTTGATAGCACGCATAAGATAGCCATCTTTCATGTAGTAGTTATCCCAACAAGGTTTCACTTGGCACTTAGCATATGGAGTAGCAAAGTGTAACACCCCGAGACCGACGCTCCAAAAGATTCCCTTTCAATCCGTTGTCGCCGTGTGACTTATTTGGTTGTCGCATTCATCATCGCATCATTCGCATCATCTACATAGCATCGGCACTCCGCTGCCTTCATTTTTCAAAACTCGCATCCGTTCGTAGTTGTCAGTTCTCTCTGTTTTGTCGTGGACAGTTTCGAAACAAACCACACACGCACGCGCCCGTGACATCATTTAAAATATAGTTTTCAAAAATGTGTATAAAACTTTCTTGGAATGGGACTAAAGTTGGCAAACGGTCTTATTATATTGTAGGTAGACTACCTGCAAAATTTCATCGCGTTCGGAGGTCGTTTGATACCCGAACCGTTAAACATATAGCGGCATTTTAGCCGGTCAAATGTCGGACGTTTCGGTCTTTCAAAAACATTGTGCCTGGCCGCAATCCTCTCTCTTCTCTCAGCCCAACCCCCCTACACAGTCCACTACCCCAGCCTAGCCCACCCTCCGCTTCCGGACCATCCGATCAAAATCGAACGGTCCGAAAACGAAGCAAATCCCCTAACCCTAGCCCGTTGTCTATAAATGGACACCCAACCTGCCAATTTTGGACACCCCTAGCCTCCACCTACCTCCAGCCGCCGCCACTCCTTGAAATCCGCACCGGCCGACCCCTTCGCCGCCACTTGGTGCCGCCGCAGCCATCATCCCAGCCAACCACAGCGGGCCACGTCACCCCAAGCCGCTGCCTCCACCACTCCCGCATCGCCACGCGTCCCCACCAGCGCCCCAGCCAGCCGCGGCCCACCAAGCACACACGAGGCCCGACCGGGACCGAGTGCGCCTACTCCCCCGCGCCCGAGCGCGCCCGAGCCAAGGCCTGTTCCAGTGGCGGCGCCGCCTCGACCTCGCCGGCGGCCACGATCCTTCGCCGGAGCTCCACGCCGCGCCGCCGGATCCACCTCGCCGGCCGACCCCGACCCAGGTCGCCCCTTGCCCCTAGCCTCTCCTTCTCCCTCTTGCCTCTCTTCTCCTTCTAACCTCTCTCTTCCTCTGTCCTATAGAAGCCTCCATGGATGAAGCTCGCCCCTCCATGGCCACCTCTGGCCCCGCAAAGCCCAGATCCGGTTGCCGACCACACGGATCCGGCTGACCCCGGTCAGGTCAGGCCGCACCCGAAGCCTCCTCGCCGCCATGGAGCTGCGTCGACCCTTCCTTCCCCGATCCAGGTGGGATCGAGAGGAGCACGATGGCCGTCGCTCACCCCTTCGCCTGGGTCGCGCTGCCGCGCGTGGGCCACCACCCCTTGGGCCGGCCCAGCTGCCAGCCGCGCCTCCGACCAAGGCCGAAGCCCGGCTAGGTGAGCACCTGCAACTCCTATTCCCGGCCCGTGCACTGTTTAGTTATCTTGCGCCCATTGTCCTGTGTAGCCCAACAGTGCACCAGATTCGGCCCAGTACATGTTTTTCTCCTCCGGAGAATTTCTCTATTATCCAGCAAATTGCATGATTAGAGGAAATGCCATCATTTCTAAACCGATAATAAGTAAATAACCGTGCATCAGAATAAAATGTTTAATATATGAAGAATGTTCAGAATTTTGTGTAGATTCATAATATGCCACTTTTAACCATGTTTGAAATGTTTAACTTGCTGCTTACATTTAACATGCATAATTGCCATGCTAAAACGGTATTTACTACAACTAAATAACCGTAGCTCCGATTAAAATGATCCACATATGTAACTTGACTAGAAAAACGTGTAGAATAACATGGTACACTTTATTTTCCTGTCTAATAAATATAAAATGTGTTTAGTTGAGATCTGGACCAAATTCATAATTGCATATGAGGTCGTTTCGGAAATGATATATGTTGCTTCCGGTCTCATTTAAAATGCCTTGTGGATGTAGTTGTGTATGATTCACCTCTGGCCATGATGAACAACATTTAAAATGATTGTTTAGTTAAACAACATTAACCGCATTTCTCATAATATGGAGATTTACTATTTTGTTATATGTATGTTCTCCTTCTCCATTTAAAATTGCTTTAATTCCATCTTCACCTTATGCCATGACCAACCATGTTAAACAACATTTAATATTGATGAGTACCTAACCGAGAGTGAACTAAGTAATCCAAATATGGAGTTTCATCAATATGCAACCCGTTGCATATTGAGCTTCACTTAATCTGTAGAAGTTTATTGCTGTGCTTTGCCGTGTCTTGCATGATTAAACTGGACATGCATCATCTTTGTTTACGCATCATGTCATGCATATGTTGCGGTGTTTATCATATGTTGATTGTTGTTTCCGGATTTGCTTCTTCTCGATAGAGTACCGAAAGTGTTCGGTGTGTGAGGATTCGTTCAACTATGTTGGATCGTCTTCTTCACGGATTGGTTCTTCTTCCAAGCGGGATCTCAGGCAAGATGAACATTTCCCTAGATACCACTACTATCATTGCCATGCTAGTTGTCTCGTTTCTATCGCTATGTCTCGCTACCTACCACTTGTTTGTCAAGCCTCCCAAAATGACATGAATAGCCTCTAACCCCTCCACATCCCATCAAACCATTGTTTGGCTATGTTACCGCTTGCTCAGCCCTTCTTATAGCGTTGCTAGTTGCAGGTGCAAGTTGTGATGAGGACATCACTACTAATGTTACACCCACATCCCCACCAGCTACACATATTGGACCACTTAATAGAGTTCGCGCATGCCAACTAAATTGTCAGGTACTTTCGTTTCTTGGAAATCCTTATAATGTCATGAACATATGATGCTGCCTAAATTAGATACTTTTGTTTTACTTATGAATGAAGGACCTAGCATGGACAAGAAGGATGGCCATTGGAGCGTGATCAAGCATGGAGAAGAAGGTGCGCGCGCGGGAAGGAACAATGGACTTTCCAGTGGTGATTTTCGCACTTTGAAGCCACCATAAGGAGTGCTTGGAGGCTTGGACAAAATATACATCATGCCACTTCATAAATTTCGTCCATAGGCTATTATAGGTGCTGCGTCACCTTATTTTTGGGCCAGGCCCATGTAATTTCAAAATACCATATTATAGGCTGTTTTTAGAGTCCGTATGTGTGGGGAAACTGAGTTAGGGCTTGTTTCGGACCCCTCCTCCAAGGGGCCACGAAATCCCCCTCTATTCCCCAATATATACAGCGCTTAGGGCATTGTTTTACACTTGGGTTTTGTTTAGATTAAAAGTTCGCCATAGTTGCAACTTCGCGTTCTTCGTTTGTGTTCCACGACCAAACAAAGGCATCACAGAACCCCACTTTCATCAATAAAGCTTTCCTCTTATATTCGCAATATCCAGATTGCAATCTTAGTTTCTTGCTTGTTCTTCGTTTGCGTGCAGGAGACATACCCTCGTGGTCAGGTTGATCATGCTCCGGCGTGGTCAATAACCTCTTGGAGTTGGTTTAGCGATTGCTAAGGCGCGACGTCCTCGCACGTTCATAGTCGGATCGTCAAAGTCGACTCTACCATAAACGATAGCCACATCTCATCGAAAGACAGGGACAACTTCACCTCTATCAAGTGGTATCAGATTTCCAGGTTGCTCGGTGAGATTTTACCAGTTTTTCATAGTTTAGATCACATGTGTTCTTCGTACCTATAGTCCACGTAAAGGCCACCAAAAAAATTAGGGTTAGATCATCCTATCCAAACCAATGTGAGCCTTTTGCAATTTTCTGTTCAGTGTTTTGCTTTGTTGAATTTGCGGTTGCATCGTTATGTCGTGTTGTTGGTCTTAGCATCTAGTCTTTTAGAGTTTTGAGTTCTGTTCACAGATTGTCACGCCACCGCCGCACCATCTTCATCGCTTCTGCCATATACCACCCCCGCACCGTCTTCATTGCGTCTGCCATAAACCACCACCGCATCATTTTCATCGCCGCTGCCATATATCACACCCACCATCATCACCTCCACTGCCATGTATCACCACCCCATATCCGCCTCCAATCCGATTTCCTTTGTTATTAGGTTTAGTTTCGAGATCCTCTTGTTTTCGGTTTCGTGTTTCCTTGCCTGAGTAGGTCTCGAAAAAAAAGAGTGTGGCACAGTTTTCAGAGAACTTTTTAGGCCAAAATTTCGGCGGGTGAAAATATTTTTCCCTATCCTATTTTTAGGCTTTCCGGAGCGGTTTGAGACACTCACCATCATAGTAGTTTTTGTGCCTATCCTATTTATACGACTTGGGAAGAGTTTTGAGACACTCGCCATTATAGTGATTTTCTGAGCAAAAAAAAAGAGACGCCGAAAAAAAAAACAAAGAAAACAAAAAAAACAAAATTCAGAGTGTGCTCTTCCCTTGATTACGTGTAACGTCGTGATTTTGTTGGTGTTTTAGGCTCGCATCTTTAGCACGGTCTAGCCTAGGACCAGCACAGTACCGTCGTTGAGCGTTTATTCAACTTTGCATCTCTGAATTGATTATTGATGACCCCTTTTGCTACCATATATAAGCCATCCCAGCTACACATACATCTACGTCGTGTGTTGACACCACCTGGCAATCGCTCTATCCAAGCTTTGAGAGTTTTTGACTACAACGGTTGCTGATCACCGCCTGCTGCTGGGTAAGAACTGGTAAGAATTTGAGATTTGCTTGACAGATTTGTGACACACCACCACCACCACCACTCCCTAGTAGTCTATAGGTTCATATTCTTGTGTGTTCCTATTGCTGCTAACCATGACAGGATCACAAACCGACGAGATCAACTATGACGTCATGACGAACAAGGCGCGCCATGATAAATTTCAGTAAATGATGGTTGACCAGGTACAAGACGTCGTGACCAGCCTTGGAGAGGCCATGGAGAAGCTAGGTGCTTTGGAGAAGACATTCGACACCAAGCTGGACGCTAAGTTCAATGAGGTGCTTGCACGTCTACCACCACCAATTGTACCTGTCGTACCTAGGCAACAACAACACCAACAACACCCGAATTTCATGAGACGAGCGCGACGTGCCTATCGATCAAGGCCAATATTTTGGTGCCATTGATACTGCTGCTACTGCTCAAGCTTCTGTGGCTGCTGCTTCTGCTACTATCGTTGAGCAAAATGACGATTATGATGGTGATCACGACGATAAGGGAGAGGTTGCTCCAGATCAGCCCTAGGGGCAACCGCCACCACAAGCACCGGGTCGTCCACATGGTTATATTCGCAATGGTAGGGCTCGACCACCACCTCAGGTACGGGATCAGGATCATCGCCCTAAGATAAAATTGAATATTCCGACATTTGAGGGTAGATATGTTCCTGATATATATCTTACTTGGGAGTTAGAAACAGAACAACGTTTTACATGCTTACAATTTCCTGAGGATAGACGTGTTGCTGCTGCTGTTTGTGCTTTTACTAGTTTTGCTTGTGTTTGGTGGTCTGAACATTGTAGAATACATCATGATAATATCCCTACTACTTGGGCTGCTTTGAAAATTGCTATGCGTAATCATTGGGTTCCACCATATTATCAACGTGAATTGCTTCAAAATTTGCAGCGTTTAAGACAAGGAAACAATTTTGTAGAGGAATATTATCAGGAATTACAAACTGACATGATTAGATGTGGTATTGTTGAGGAGAATGAAGCTATGCTTGCACGTTTTATTGGTGGATTAAATAGAGAGATTCAGACTATTCTAGAGTATAAGGAGTAACACTATCACTCGTTTATTCCATCTTGCTTGCAAAGCTGAACGTGAAGTGCAGGATCGACAGGCATTGGCAAGAACAAATTTTTCTGTAGGTCGCACTTCATCATGGACGCCACGTACCCCATCTACTTCCACACGTCCTGCTGCAGCACCGCCTACTTCAGCCACCAACTCCAACCGAGATACCAGGAAACAGGTCCCTGCCCCACCCTCCGCGAGGAGCACACCTTCCGGGCCTGCATAGAGCTCTTCTTCTTCCATTGCATCCACGGGGCAAACACATGAGGTTATATGTCGTCATTGCAAGGGTGGAGGTCACTATGCGAGAGAATGCCCTTCCAAGCGTGTGATGATTGTTACCGAGGATGGTGGATATGACTCCGCTAGTGATTATGATGAGGAGACCCTGGCTCTTATTGCGAGTGAAGAACAAGGTGTAGAGGAGACTGAATAAGAGAGACACTACATGGCTGCTGACTACACTGAACGGTATGAAAGTTTAGTTGCTCAACGTGTTCTGAGTGTGCAGGTTACACAGGCTGAGCAAAATCAGAGGCACAACTTGTTCCATACAAAGGGAGTTGTGAAGGAGCATTCTGTTCGCGTCATCATCAATGGAGGGAGTTGCAACAACTTGGCTAGCATGGAGATGGTGGAGAAGCTGTCTCTAACCACCAGACCACATCCTCATCCTTATTACATCCAATGGTTCAACAATAGTGGCAAGGTTAAGGTAACATGTACAGTTCGTGTGCACTTTAGCATTGCTACATATTCTGATTATGTTGATTGTGATGTGGTACCCATGCAAGCATGCTCTGTTTTACTTGGTAGACCATGGCAATTTGATAAAAATTCTGTACACCATGGTAGGACGAATCAGTATACTCTTGTACATAAAGATAAAAATATAACTTTGCTTCCTATGTCTCCCGAACATATTATGAAAGATGACATTGCTAGACCTAGTAAAGCAAAACAGAAGCAAAGTGAGAGTGAAAATCAGATTGTGGCAAAGGACTTTGAGCAACATAATAAGCCTAATAAACAATCATCTAGTGTTGCATCTGAAATAAAACTGAAGAGTGGTTGTTTACTTGCCACTAAATCTGATATTACTGATTTGGATGTTACTACATCTGTTTGCTATGGTTTTGTATGCAAAGAGGTATTATTTTCATTCGAGGACATGCCTCCCTCTTTGCCTCCTGCTGTCGCTAACATTTTATAGGAGTTCGCTGACGTCTTTGCACAAGACGTACCACCGGGATTACCACCTATTGGAGAGATTGAGCATCATATTGAATTAATTCCCAGTGCATCGTTGCCCAACCGTGCGCCATACCGTACCAATCAGAGGAGACGAAGGAGATTATGCGTCAAGTACAGGAGCTACTCGACAAAGGTTATATACGCGAATCCCTTAGTCCTTGTGTTGTTCCTATTATTCTAGTGCCTAAAAAGGATGGTACATCGCGTATGTGTGTTGATTGTAGACAATTAATAATATTACTATTCGTTATCGTAATCCTATTCCTAGTCTAGATGATATGCTTGATGAATTAAGTGGCTCTACAATTTTCTCCAAAGTTGATTTGCGTAGTGGATACCATCAAATTCGTATGAAATTGGGAGATGAATGGAAAACAGCATTGAAAACTAAGTTTGGATTATATGAGTGGTTAGTCATGCCTTCTGGGTTAACTAATGCACCTAGCACCTTCATGAGATTAATGAACGAGGTTTTACGTGCTTTCATTGGACGATTTGTGGTAGTCTATTTTGATGATATACTGATTTAGAGTAGATCTTTGGAGGAGCATTTTGAACATTTACGTGCTGTTTTTATTGCTCTACGTGTGCACGTTTGTTTGGTAACCTTGGGAAGTGCACCTTTTGCACCGACCGAGTATCTTTTCTTGGCTATGTTGTTACTCCATAGGGTATTGAAGTTGATAACGCCAAGATTGAAGCTATTGAGAGTTGGTCACAACCCAAAACGGTCACACAAGTGAGGAGTTTGCTTGGACTCACTGGTTTCTATAGGCGTTTTGTCAGGGATTTCAGCACCATTGCTGCACCTCTAAATGAGCTTACAAAGAAGGATGTGCCTTTTGTTTGGGGTACCGCACAGGAAGAAGCCTTCACGGTATTGAAAGATAAGTTATAACATGCTCCATTACTCCAACTTCCAGATTTTAATAAGACTTTTGAGATTGAATGTGACGCTAGTGGAATTGGATTAGGAGGTGTGTTATTACAAGATGGTAAACCTGTTGCATACTTTTCTGAAAAATTGAGTGGGCCTAGTGTGAATTATTCTACTTATGATAAGGAATTATATGCTCTTGTTCAGACTTTGGAAACATGGCAACATTATTTATGACCGAAAGAATTTGTTATACATTATGATCATTAATCTTTGAAACATATTAAAAGTCAAGCAAAACTGAACCGTAGACATACTAAATGGGTTGAATTCATTGAGACTTTCCCTTATGTCATTAAACACAAGAAGGGTAAAGAAAATGTTATTGCTGATGCATTGTCTCGTCGTTATACTATGTTTTCACTATTTGACTTTAAAATATTTGGTTTGGAGACCATCAAAGATCAATATATGCATGATGCAGAGTTTAAAGATGTGTTGGCGAATTGTAAAGAAGGGAGAACATGGAACAAGTTCGTCATTAATGATGGATTTGTGTTTCGTGCTAACAAGCTATGCATTCCAGCTAGCTCCGTTCGTCTTTTGTTGTTACAGGAGGCGCATGGAGGAGGATTAATGGGACACTTTGGCGTGAAGGAGACGGAGGACGTACTTGCTACACATTTCTTTTGGCCAAAGATGAGACAGGATGTTGAGCGTTTTGTTGCTCTCTGCATTACATGTCAAAAGCGAAGTCACGACTCAATCCTCATGGTTTATATATGCCTTTGCATGTACCTAGTGTTCCTTGGGAGGATATATCTATGGTCTTTGTTTTAGGTTTGCCTCGAACAAAGAAGGGGAGGGATAGCATATTTGTTGTCGTGGATAGATTTTCAAAAATGGCACACTTTATACCATGTCATAAAAGTGATGCTGCTGCTAATGTTGCTGATTTGTTCTTTCGTGAAATTATTCGCTTGCATGGTGTGCCAAATACAATTGTTTCAGATCGTGATGCTAAATTTCTTAGCCACTTTTGGAGATGTTTATGGACTAAGTTGGAGATTAAACTTCTTTTCAATACTACATGTCACCCCCAAACTGATGGACAAACTGAAGTAGTGAATAGATCATTGTCTACTATGCTTAGGGCTGTTTTGAAGAATAACTTGAAAATGTGGGAAGAATGCTTGCCTCATATTGAGTTTGCTTATAATCGTTCGCTGCATTCTACTACTAAGATGTGCCCTTTGCAAGTTGTGTATGGTTTCTTACCTCGTGCACCTATTGATTTGTTGCCTCTTCCATCTTCAGAGAAGGTTAATTTTGATGCTAAAGAACGTGCTGATTTGATATTAAAGATGCATGAGTTAACTAAGGAGAACATTAAGCGTATGAATGCTAACTATAAACTTGCGGGAGATAAGGGTAGAAAACATGTTGTCTTTGTACCTGGAGATCTTGTTTGGTTACATTTGCGTAAGGATAGGTTCCCTGAATTGCGCAAGTCAAATCTAATGCCACGTGCTGATGGTCTTTTTAAGGTGTTAGAGAAAATAAATGATAATGCATATAAACTTGAGCTGCCTGCAGATTTTGGGGTTAGTCCCACTTTTAACATTGCGGATTTGAAGCCTTATTTGGGTGAGGATGATGAGCTTCCGTCGAGGATGACTTCAGTTCAAGAAGAGGAGGATGAGGAGGACATCACTACTAATGTTACACCCACATCCCCACCAGCTACACAAATTGGATCACTTACTAGAGCCCGTGCACGCCAACTAAATTATCAGGTACTTTCGTTTCTTGGAAATCCTTATAATGTTCACGAACATATTATGCTGCCTAAATTAGATACTTTTGTTTTACTTGTGAATGAAGGACCTAGCATGGACAAGAAGGATGGCCATTGGAGCGGGATCAAGCATGGAGAAGAAGGTGCGCGTGCGGGAAGGAACAATGGACTTTCCAGTGGTGATTTTCGCACTTTGAAGCCACCATAAGGAGTGCTTGGAGGCTTGGACGAAATATACATCAGGCCAATTCATAAATTTCGTCCATTGGCTATTATAGGTGCTGCGTCACCTTGTTTGTGGGCCAGGTCCATGTAATTTCGAAATACCATATTATAGGCTGTTTTTAGAGTCCGTATGTGTGCGGAAACTGAGTTAGGGATGGTTTCGAACCCCTCCTCCAAGGGGCCACGAAATCCCCATCTATTCCCCCATATATACAGCCCTTAGGGCATCGTTTTAGGCTTGGGTTTTGTTTAGACTAAAAGTTCGCCATAGCTGCAACTTCGCGTTCTTCGTTTGTGTTCCACGACCAGACAAAGCCGTCACAGAACCCCACTTTCATCAATAAAGGCTTCCTCTTATATTCGCAATATCCAGATTGCAATCTTAGTTTCTTGCTTGTTCTTCGTTTGCGTGCAGGAAACTGACCCTCGTGGTCAGGTTGATAGTGCTCCGGTGTGGTCAATAACCTCTAGGAGTTGGTTTAGCGATTGCTAAGGCGCTACGTCCTTGCACGTTCGTAGTCAGATCGTGAAAGTCGACTCTACCATAAACGATAGCCACATCTCATCGAAAGACAGGGACAACTTCGCCTCTATTAAGTTGTTTCCATGTGCCCACATGGATATATTGAGGTATCACAATATTATTGCTATTTAATTTAATGCACATATATACTTGGTAAAAGGTGGAAGGCTTGGCCTTTTGCTTGGTGTTTTGTTCCACTTTTGCCGCCCTAGTTACTTGTGTACCGGTGTTATGTTCCATATTGAGGGCTCCTAACATGCTTGGGGTTGTTATGGGGACCCCCTTGACTTTCGTTTTGGGATAAAACTCGTCTGGCAAGGCCCAACATTGGTACTACTTGCTTAATAACAACTAAAATTTGCATAGGGCATGATCACCCCGTGGATAATAAATCAACCCCCGGGCCAGTGCTCCTCATGAGTGTTGGTCCAAAATAGAGCACTGTGTGGGGTCAACCCGGGGCAACTCGGGAGATTTCTATCAGGCCACTATACGCGTAGCTCATCCGGTTGTGCCCTCAGAACGAGATACACGGCTCCTATCGGGATTGTCAGCACGTCGGGCGGCCTTGCTGGATTTGTTGTACCTTTCTCGAACGTCTTGCGCATGGGATTCCGATGATGGGCTATCTCGAGGTTGAGGTTTTCCACCGGAATTCTGAGGATACTACGGGCTATCCCGTGGTTGAGGTTTTCCACGCAGCGTGTGACTTGTTTGTGATGGATGAGTTGGAGCACCCCTGCAAGGTTAAATCTTTTCGAGAAGCCTTGTCCGCGGTTATGTGGCAATTTGGAAAAAATTTAACATCCGGTCATAGAAAACTTAAAGTAAACTCAAATAAAATACACCAACTGTGTGCGTAACCGTGACTGTCTCCACTCATGAGTTCTAAACTGAGAGAGAACACGGTGGGGTTATGTTTGACTCGTAAGTAGGTGTTCAGTTTCACTTAGTGATCATTACTAGTTCACGTCCGATTATGCGTAGATCACCCTTCTTATTCTTGTACTCGTAAGTTAGCCACTCAAATAAATGCTTAGTGCTTGCTGCAGCCTCACCACTTAACCATATCTCACCCATTAAGCTTTGCTAGTCTTGATACCCTTGGAAATGAGATTGCTGAGTCCCTGTGGCTCACAGATTACTACAACAACAGTTGCAGGTACATGTAGTGTGATGCTTTGACGTGAGAGCGATGCTTTGTTTGATTTGGAGTTCTTCTTCTTCATCATCGATCATAGGATGGGTTCTATGCCGGCAGCCTGGGATAGCAAGGATGGATGTCGCTCTTATCGTTTGATTTTGTCCGTAGTCGGACCCTGCTCTTCTGTATAGTGATTGAATGTATCGTTGTATTTGATATGAGCATGATCTAGCTTGTGGTGAGTGTAAGCCAATTCCATATACTCATTTCCTCCTTACATTTACTTGTAACGATATCCATTCTTGCAAAAACGCTGAGATGTGCTTCTATTCGTGTTGAGGCCCTCGAGCCAAAATAAGGATAGGATCACATCTTGGGCGTTACAAGTTGGTATCAAAGCAGTACCGACCTAGGAGCCCCCTTGATTGATCGAACTTGGCTGAGTCGAGTCTAGTGAAAAAACTATTTTGAGTCTAGTTATATATTGGAGAGTAGGATTCTTTTTACTCCTCTTCTATGCTCTGGTGAGGAATCCTGACGTAGGAATTTTAATTCTATCTGTCTTCTCACTCAAAAATTTTGTAGTATCACGCGAGTATTTTGGAACCTCTATGATGTCGATGTGACAGGAATTATTTTCTTGGTGCCTCCCGACCATATGGATTGGACCCGGGGAGTTGAGCTCCTGGGGATTCTTGTCACATCGTTATCATTCAGTTTCCTTAGCATCTCAGGACGCGGATGTTCGAAATTGCTTCAATACTATTAGTGGCGAGAGGAGTTTGGCGTCACCCAGTACTGGGGAGAGCGTCCAGATGTACTGCCATGTTTAGTATCGTTGTGATTATGAGGGTCTGAGGTAGATGAATTTTCGAGGCTTCTGGTTATGTGTTGTCGGGTGTGATATATTGGAGAGTAGCATTACTGCTAGGAGTTGAGTGATGGATTTTACTCCGTGTATCCGTGGATCCGATTGCATAACCAAAGATTTTGGATGTTCTCAGGTTGGAATTCAAGTAGTTACCTAGGATTATTGATGCGGAGCATCCTACGGACATCACCATGACAAGAGTCCGTTTGGCATGTGACACGTGCCATGTCTACTCCACATACATAAAGGTGAATCATCTCCTTTACATGTGCTCACTTGACCCCTTCGAGGATGGTATACTACTTGACACTCCTCTCGTGTGCATGCATAGGTATTGTCAGACCTTCACGGACGACGAGGAGGAGTGCCAACACCTACGTACGACTACACCATCCGCGAGGGAAGCTTGGAAGAGAAGGAAGAAGAAGCAAGGACAGCTTCTGGAAGGCCCGGACCTTCCGGCCTACCCGAAACCTCCGGACCCCGGACCATCCGGCCTCCGGCGACCAAAGCAGCTCCCACATGTGCCAACTCTCTGGATAGCCCGGACCCTGTCTGGACCTCGCCCGGAACCTCCGGACCCCGGACCTTCCGGCCTGCCCGGATCATCCGGCCTCAGCGCACCCCAAGCGTGCCAACTCTATGGGTAGCCTGGAACCCGGCCGGAACCTGCCCGGAACTTTCGGCGCCCGGAACCTCCGGCCCAGCCCGGAACTTCCGGCCTGTGTGCGGGCAGACACTCGGGCCCGAGGCCCATGTACCCCTTTCTCACCCCCACTTCGCCCTAGATTATATATACTCCTCCACCTCCTCCATTTTAGGGTTAGCAATGATTTAGCTCATAGATAGATGAGTCTTTGCTCCTTCCACTACCTCTCCCATGGAGTAGATGCCTCTATGAGAGAAGACCCCTAGTGGATGTCAAGGCCCCTTGCACGGGAAGATCCTCCGGCATTCCAAGGCCTCATCTCCCTATGGGATTTGGGATGAACTCTACCATGTATCCTCTTTCCCTTTGTTGTTCTTGTACTCTTGTGGATCTTGTGTGTATGTGAGCATAGTGGATGTGTGATTGGACTTGTTCTTGAGTGTTCCTCTTGTGATTTCTCCTCGTTCTTCCCCGTGTTCTTCGTGTTCTTCGTGGAACCCCCCTCCAAATCGTGAAAGATAAACACACACGGGTGTGCCCCGTATCATATTGGTATCAAGAGCCACGTTTCTCACAAATTTGGAGTCCTCCCTTCGTTTTCTAGCCTAATTTTGTGTGTTGTTGTCCCAATTCAAAAATCCCCCCCAAAAATAGCCTCACCAATTTTTTTGCAATTTGTTGGTTCTTGTGAGATTTTGTTGATTTTGATCCATGGAATTCGTGTTTGGCAAGTAGACCTAGCTTTCCCACCACGAAATCGCCCCAAATTTTCTTTTCCTCCATCAATTTTGACCCATCGAATCGAGTTTTTCCGCCCCCGTTCACCTATCCAAAAACTAGGGTTCGTCCCAGAGTTGTTTTCGCGACCCCTGGAACATCCGGCATCACCCGGAACTTCCGGCCTAACCAGAGTGTTTCCCCTCACTTTCCCGTGACCCCCAGAACTTCCGGTACACCCCCGGAACTTCTGGCCCTAGGCCCGGAACTTCCGGCCTAACCAGAAACTATGCACAGATTTTACGCTTCAGCCTTTTCACCGTTTTGGCCATAACTAATTCATCCGGAGTCTGATTTTGACGTTCTTTAGCTCGTTGGATAGCTATTGACACCCCCATCCCACAAAAATACTTCCAAAACCATTTGACTCCATCAAAAAAAATTCATATTTGGCATCTTTGCCTAGGCCACCACCATAACTTCCGCATAGCGTTCCCACCATAAACTTCCGCCACCCTAACCCAATTTTCTTTGAAATTTTGAGTTGCGGTTTCCGTTTCCTAAGGTGTTTCGTCTAATTAGGGATAGTTCTACATCGACAACACCGCCGCTCATCATCGCCACGGCCTCGACATCGACATCGGCCACTTTGCCTTTTGGCACCTCAACCGTAATCAAGGACGGTAACCTCGACGACATCATTGCCTATTTCCTTGCCATTGCATTGATCGCTTCGAGCCTATTGCATACCTTACCCATTGAGACTAGCAAGTTGAGAATTGCCGGGCCACGTTACTTGTGCACCGTAGTGATACTCTTATGTCGCATAGCTAGTTTTAGCGTGCAAACTGTTGGAAATATGCCCTAGAGGCAATAATAAATTGTTTATAATTATATTTCCTTGTTCATGATAAATGTTTATTATCCATGTTATAATTGTATTGATTGGAAACACAAATACATGTGTGGTTACATAGACAACACTGTGTCCCTAGTATGCCTCTAGTAGACTAGCTCGTTGATCAAATATGGTCAAGGTTTCCTAGCCATAGACATGAGATGTCATTTGATAACGGGATCACGTCATTAGGAGAATGATGTGATGGACAGGACCCAAACTATGAATGTAGCATATGATCGTGTCAGTTTTTTGCTATTGTTTTCTGCACGTCAAGTATCTGTTCCTATGACCATGAGATCAAACGTCACAACGTAACTGGGTGACTATAAAGATGCTCTACAGGTATCTCCGAGGGTGTCTGTTGAGTGGGCATGGATCAAGACTGGGATTTGTTACTCCGTGTGACGGAGAGGTATCTCAGGGCCCACTCGGTAATACAACATCACAATAAGCCTTGCAAGCAAAGTGACTAAAGAGTTAGCCACGGGATCTTGTATTACGGAACGAGTAAAGAGACTTGCCGGTAACGAGATTGAACTAGGTATAGAGATACCGACGATCGAATCTCGGGCAAGTAACATACCGAAGAACAAAGGGAACATCATACGGGATTAGCTGAATCCTTCACATATAGGTTCAACCGATAAAGATCTTCGTAGAATATGTAGGAACCAATATGGGCATCCAGGTCCCGCTATTGGTTATTGACCATAGAGGTGTCTCGGTCATGTCTACATAGTTCTTGAACCCGCAGGGTATGCACACTTAACGTTCGGTGACGTTTCGGTAGTATTGAGTTATGTATGTTGGTGACCGAAGGTTGTTCGGAGTCCCGGATGAGATCTCGGACGTCACGAGGAGCTCCGGAATGGTCCGTAGGTAAAGATTGATATATAGGAAGTCCCGTTTTAGTCTCCGGAAAAGTTTCGGGCATTTCCGGCAGTGTACCGGGAGTGACGAATGGGTTCCGGGGGGTCCACCAAGTGGGGCCCACCCACCCCAAGGGTCACATGGGCCTAGGATGTGGCGCACCATCCCCTGGTGGACTGGCCGGCCAGCCCCTAGGAGGCCCTTGTGCAAGGGGTGGGGAGGAGGCCAAGTGGGGAGGAGTCCTACTAGGATTCCACCTCCCTTATGGGAGGTGGACTCCTCCTCCATGGTGGTTCGGCCGAACACCTAGGGGAAACCCTAGGGGTTGCCTCCTCCTCCCTCCCTCCTATTACTAGAGGGTTTTTGAGGGCAGCCCCTAACCTAAAAATCCACGTCTGCCTCTCTCTCCCTCTAGATCTGTTCTCCACTAGATCGTCTCGGTTGCGCTTGGCGAAGCCCTGCCGGGACAGCACCACCACCACCGTCACCACGCCGTCGTGCTGCCGGGGAACTCATCTACCTCTCCGCTCCCTCTTGCTGGATCAAGAAGGCGGAGATCGTCATCGAGCTGTACGTGTGCTGAACGCGGAGGTGCCGTCCGTTTGGCGCTAGATCGGGACGGATCGTGATTGGATTGCGGGACGGCTTGAGATTTGGATCGCGAAGACGTTCGACTACATCAACCGCGTTTCTTAACGCTCCCCGCTTAGCGATCTACAAGGGTACGTAGATCCACTCTCCCTCTCGTAGATGCTCATCACCATGGATAGATCTTGCGTGTGCGTAGGAAATGATTTTTTTCCCATGCAACGTTCCCCAACACAAACATCTTGTTATCTACATTGTGCCATAAGTCTCTCCCGTGCATATCCATCATACTAGTCTCATATCTTGGTTCGAGCATCAAGCATAGTGAAGAAAAAAAATAGAAAGAGAAAGAAAAGAGAAAAAGCTTTTAAGCAAAAGAGGAGATACAAAGAGCTTATAAGCAATAGCAATAGCATTTAGCCATTTTGCATAGTAGATGCTCTTGGATCATACATACATAGCATACTTGGGATTGAAGATGGCACGTTTACTCTCATAGGTTGGTGCACAAGCGCAAATCTAGCCCATTTGAGCAATCGAGCTATTGTCTCTTCTAGTATCCGTGCAACTCGAGCTTTTCCCGGGTCTCTCACATTTTCTGCTCATTCCTTGGTTGCGCGGATCCCACTTATCTATCAGTGTGTGTGTTCCTAGTACCACCATAGCTATTGATCTATTTGCTTTGCATTGCAATTTTGTGAATCTTCCTCAACATTTTCGATATCTTGGATTGACATTTGCTTGAATTTTGTGCCACTTGTCCTAACCAAGCCACTCGATAAGCTTTACATTGTAGGTGTGCGTGAACAAGTCCGGTACCAATTCCCCTATTCTTTCATTCCACATTGAGTGAAACGGGATACATGCTCAACTTTGGGAACGGTATATTGGTATTGTTTATCTCATTTCCTACTCACCCTTGCTCGAGTCTTGTGATGGATAGGCAAAGCACATCCTCTACTTCGGTCTACAACAACAATGACGAGTTCGATGCCATGAAGAAAACCATCAACGCCAAGTTGGATGCTCAAATGGAGGAGCTCAAGGTCCTCATCAACATCGGCAAGAGGTCTTCCTCATCTTCGAGAAGACACTCAAGTGCACATGCTTCCGAGCCTCCATCTCCGTCAAGATCACCTCGGCATCGACACCATCAACGACATGAAGAAATAGCGACGCCAACATCAAGGCACCCAACAAAGAACAAGTGTGAAGGTCACGAGCTCGACACCAACCACCGCTTGATGACTTCACCACCTACCTTGGCATCTTCGCCAAGCGACTTCAAGGCATCTTCGCCTTAGGATATGCGACATCTTTGCCGACAAGCACCTCAAGAGAAGCTCCCCAATCTCAAGACCGCGACTTCCACGAGCTGCTACCACTTCAACATTCCATTCTATGGGACTCATGACCACGAAGAGTACCGCGAGTGGGAGCGCAAGATGGACACCTACCCCAATCTACTTCAAGTCCCTCCTAAAGATCAAGTGAAGTGCGCTACAATAAACTTTCATGACTACGGGTCGACATGGTGGCTTCACACATCTTCGACGAGCTTCGACATAAGTTGGTCCAAGTTGAAGAAAGCGTTGCGGCGAGAGTTTGTGCCTTCTACATACACGAAACATCTTCAACGCAGTTTGGAGAACACCATACAAGGATCCAAGTCCCTCGATGAGTACTTCATGAAGATGAAGAAAGCCTTGCGACGAGCCGGTGTGGACGACCCCATTTGGATGAAGTTCCACTTCATGATGGGATTGAACAACGACATCGCCAAGACTATATCTTCCACAACAACTACGAGTCTCTCAAAGACCTCTACATTGGTGCTCTCATGGCGGAACGTGAACTCAAGGCCAAGGCTACTCGACCCCGAGCACACTTCGCGACGACCAAGCTCCATGACGACGAGCATGAGGATGGTACCACCAAGATGTCCAAGCCCGACGAGCTCCAAAACGACTCTCCCAAGTCCGACTTCACAGCCATCCCTCTTTGTAGCATTGACGATGTCGAGTCTACCACGACTCTTTTTGAAGACGGCGCGGCGACGACCACCACTACGGAGCCACTCAAGGAACATGCTTTGGAGGCGAGCGACAAGGTGGCGAGCAAGGATGACGCTTCCATCTTTGGAGGCAAGAGTGATGATGTGCCATCTTCGGCCTTCATCCACGGCGACGGTGACGAGTTGGTTGAGCATGGGATTTTTCCTTCGACCACGGCGACGTTTGCTGATGAGTTGAGAGACTTATGCCACCATATTGAAAGTGAGAGTGACTTCACCACTAGCTCCATATATGATGAGTTGCCTCAATTCCCATGTGAGGAGAGCCACAAACCCCACCACTTGAGTGAGATGAGTGACTCCACCATATGTGAGTTTGAGTGGACCTACCTTGAGGGAGTGTGTGAGCCACCACATAGAGAGAGCGAGGTAATTGATAGGGCATGTGAGGCCATTTCGATTTCTAACAACTTAACCTCTTCCTCTATTGTGTCTTCTCCTTTGGTGCTAGGTCCCATATTCGATGACACGCCGATCCTTGACAACTTCGTCCTCACCTTGGACAAGACGATGGCCATGGTGGTATATGATGCACCCCCACATGGTTCCATCACGATGACTATGACCACAAGTTGGTCTACGCAACCTCACCTACACCACATGTGTGGAATGAAGAAGGTAACTTAGGTGAAGGTGACGCTCTTGTCCCACTAGTGGACATTGATTGCTTGCATGATGATGATCACCCTATTGCCATGCTTCCTGTTTGTGTGACTTCCCCATGTGATGAATTACCCATTTATGATGAGTTTGACGATTCTCATGCCGAGTCTATTAGTTATGATGCCATGTTGCATAGGATACCTTGTGAAAATTCTTTTAGTCACATCATGTTCGACAACCCACTAAACTTGTCATATGCTATGCGCAAAATTTCCCATATTGCATCATTGCAATCTCACCGTTGCGACTATGCCTATCCCATAAAAATTACTCCCATTTCCTCATATGGCATAGATGACAAACCCATGATTATTGGCATTTGTTTTTCTTGTGATGATATTGCAATGCTCCCTTTGCATCATTTGCGCAATAACTCTCATATGCCATGCCATGATCTCCATGATTTGGAAATGCATTGTTTTGGATGCTGTCCATCCTCTCCGAATTATGCTTCTGCTATTGCACATGAGGAGACCCCAATAGTTTCCTCATACTTGTTAGGAGATTTTGTTCCATCCCATCCATCGCATGAGCCCAATTATTGTGGGCACCATCCGCATATCATGAATAACAATGCTCTTGATATTCCAAGTGATGCACTACATATTTCTAGTCTCCATTATGCTATACATAAAAACAAACCTTTCATGATGGATGACATGTTCTTATATCATGCATCTCACTTAATTGAGCATTGGATATTTTGTGTTAATGAACACAAGCACATGCACATCCTAACGGATGATGTATACATATACCACGCGCACACAATTTTCCCTTTTCCTTTGTTGTGTGTAGGTACTCATGATTACTCGTCAACCTCACAATCCTATGAGTTGACGAAAAGAGCTCTTGAGAGCACCGATGCTTTGGGACTCACCGGAATGTGTCTCCAACCATTCCCCTCGCGCAAGGACTTCGCGCATTTCTTCTACATGGCCCTCACATGGTTATGGGTTATTGTCCATTATATATCCTTTGCCCATATTGCCATGTTCACTTTGCATGATATGCTCATTTCTATGCCCTTGCCATGCATTTGTGACCCATGCTTTGCATTACACATGAACCATGATTCTTGTATCTATATGTGTATTTGCAAGCTTGTTGGAGATATTAATTGCCATTGTCATGTTTGCTTTGTGCCCCATGCCTATGATGACACATTGATCTTGCTTTGTGTTCGTGCTCGCGATATGTTATGCGTGTTTCTTATGCATACTATTTGCTCACATGACATGATTGCCATGATTTCCTCTAGTATGTTGCATGTTCGCACTACTAGTTTGCACGACATGATTACTATGCTTGTTTGTGTTGCATCATTGATGAATAATACTTGCTTCTTTCATGCGGTTGATGACAACCATTGCCATGCTTTGCACATGATTGATATTGCTTATTGTCATATGTCTCCATATGTTGCCTCTCTCATGCTCGATGCTTTGCCATGTATTGAGTGCAACAATGCTTTTGATCTTGCTAATGAGATTGCCCCCATAGATTTCTCTCCTATTAGTGGAGCTTTTGACATCTTTCATGTGAAGCATGTTTTCCTTCCTTCTTTGCACCATATGCCTAGTGCCATGAATATTGCGATTGTTGCATCCTTTTATTCATGTACTTGTGATCCTAACGCTTATGTGCAAGAGAAGAGAACCATCATGACGGATGATGTGTTTGTCTACCATGCACATACATTGTTTCCTTTGTTGTGTGTATGTGTAGGATACTTCGACTACATGTCAACTTCCACTTCACGTGAGTTGACCATTCGAGCTCTTGAGAGCGAGCCTTGCTACACCGACGCGATTCTACATCGCACTTGCTTGCGCATCGACATTGTGAAGGACGCACAAGGACAAGTTTTCAAGGTGACATCCTTCTTGAGCATGGATATTGTGGTTCACCCTACTTGTGTTGCTTGTACCATGACACACATTGGTCATCTTGGACCACTTACTTGCACACATGTTAGAGATATTGCTTTCACTCATGATTGCCATCGTTCCGTGCCTCATGAAATATATACCTTGTGTGTTGCATCCAACTTGTGGATTACTTGCTCTTATCATATGCTTGGTTGCAACAATGTCCATTCTTCACATTTGCCATGCCGATTGCTTGCTACGTGCTTGACTTGATTGCCTCACACATGATGACCAATTGCTCTTTCTATTGTGTTGAGTGCCGCACTATCTTCACTACACCATATGCACATTCTGCTTGGATTGCCTTGCACTTTGGATTGCCCCATGTCTTTAGACACTTCATTTTACTTGGTGTTGTGAATGATTACTAAGCCTACCATAGACCTTTCGCTGATTGCTTTGTGCATGCGTGCTCTGACATTGGGGTATATGCTTATTATATTGTCACACATATTGGCATCCCTACCTCACCTAGGCATAATTGTTTCCATGATTGCATTGTTTGTGCTCAATTTGTATGCTTACATGCCATGACACAATCCTTTGTCACACCATATGTTATGCATGATGACAACACTTGTGCGGCGATTCACCACTTGAATGCTTGGTTTTGCACTAACGCCACATTTGTTTTTCCAAGTGTTTGTCGTATTTGCTCCTTTTCAAGGAATTCCTAGGCGGTGCGACATTGGTGAGTGTCCCTTTCGAGCTTGTTGAAGATGAGTGCTTGGTGATCGTCCATTTCTACTCGATGACGCCATCTCCTTTCAATGGTGATCTGGATTTTGATCCGAGGACGGATCTTTCCCGAGGGGGAGGGGATGATGCGGAGCATCCTACGGACATCACCATGACAAGAGTCCGTTTGGCAAGTGACACATGCCACGTCTACTCCACATACATAAAGGTGAATCATCTCCTTTACACGTGCTCACTTGGACCCTTCGAGGATGGTATACTACTTGACACTCCTCTCGTGTGCATGCATAGGTATTGTCAGAGATTCACGGACGACGATGAGGAGTGCCAACACCTACGTACGACTACACCATCTGCGAGGGAAGCTTGGAAGAGAAGGAAGAAGAAGCAAGGATAGCTTCTAGAAGGCCCGGACCTTCCGGCCTGCCCGGAACCTCCGGACCCCGAACCTTCCGGCCTGCCCGGACCTTCCGGCCTCCGGCGACCAGAGAGGCACCCACATGTGCCAACTCTCTGGATAGCCCGGACCCTGTCAGGACCTCACCCGGAACCTTCGGACCCCGGACCTTCCGGCCTGCCCGGAACTTCCGACATCAGCGCACCCCAGGCATGCCAACTCTCTGGGTAGCCCGAACGTGGCCAGAACCTGCCCGGATCTTCCGGCGCCCGGAACCTCCGGCCCAGCCCGGAACATCCGGCCTGTGTGTGGGAAGCCACTCAGGCCCGAGGCCCATGTACCCCGTTCTCACCCCCACTTCGCCCTAGACTATATATACTCCTCCACCTCCTCCATTTTAGGGTTAGCAATGATTTAGCTCATAGATAGATGAGCCTTTTCTCATTCTACCTCTCTCATGCAGTAGATGCCTCTATGAGGGAACACCCCTAGTGGATGTCAAGGCCCCTTGCACGGGAAGATACTCCGACATTCCAAGGCCTCATCTCCCTATGGGATTTGGGATGAACTCTACAATGTATCCTCTTTCCCTTTGTTGTTTTTGTACCCTTGTGGATCTTGTGTGTATGTGAGCATAGTGGATGTGTGATTGTACTTGTTCTTGAGTGTTCCTCTTGTGATTTCTCCTCGTTCTTCTCCGTGTTCTTCGTGGTCTTCGTGGAATCCCCCTCCAAATCGTGAAAGATCGACACACACGGGTGTTCCCCGTATCAATTATCCTTCCAACGAATGCATAATGGGTTATGTATTTATTCCGGCTTAATTTGCAAGCCACATCCTTTGTTTTGTTGGAGTATTGTAATTCAAGTTGCTTCGATGTCAAGTGATGAGTTCATAACCTTCCTAAGTGGCGTTCTCATATTTCTATGTGAGTGCTAATTGTTTTGCTCAATCAAATTGTCATGTCAATTCTTTTCCATCTGGAGTGCTTCTCTTCAAGATAATTCAACCATCTCCAATATTTGCAAGATCTATCCTCATCTTTCCTTTTCCCGGAGTTTGTTTCATCCATCCCAAGCTTTCTTTGTTTTTCCCGCCCTCCCGCCCTTTTCCTTCAATGATTAAATTTTCATCCAAGTGCCATTCTTTTCATCGATGCTTCCGCTATCTCTTCTTCTATTTTATATCCAGTTATTCATTGTGAAGATGCTCAGGTACTAAGTTCATTATTCTTCCTTCTTGTTTTCTTCCCTGGTGGATTCGATTCAACCTCTCCGTGTTCATCATATCCTTTTCATCCATTAAATGTATTCCCGTGGTAGAAATTCTTATCCTGGCCTCTCTTGTTTAGTCATCTCTTTTTGTTCTATCCGGAGTGGCAAGATGTCTCAGAAGACTTTCATTTCCATTCATATCCTCTTAAATTATTTCGAGGGGTCTCACCTCATCGAGTTTTCAATTTTTACTGGCGCAATCTCTCTTTCTAAGCAATCCTTTCAACGGTGGTTTCTTTTGAGTGGGCCCATAACCCACAGGTTTTTCCCCCAGGATCTTACCTGGCCCTTCTAATCTTTCTGGAGATCTCAAGTTCTTCTCAAATATGATGTAAGAATGAATCCCATCAGTCATATTCCTTCACCAAGATCGCTTCAAATTATTTGATAGTTGGCCCAACCTTTCCCATTGTTCTGGAGTATCTCAGTAATTCTTGGTATTGTTTTCTCGTCATCATTCTCAGCGTTGAAGACCGAGGAAGAGTTTCTCTTAAATCTTGGTCCATTCTATTGAAGATTTGTGTTTCGAGCTTGATGCTATTCTTTCAAATTGTTTCCAATTTTGAGAAATTCCTTCCATATCTATCCGGAGCATTGCAATGTTGTGTTCATTTCTTGATCTTCCGAAGGCCGTCATCTCAGAAGATTTTCTTCATTCTCAGCTTCCAGCTTTTGTTCTCTAATTCTTCTCAATTGTTGTCTCTTCGTTCGTATCTCAATTATGCCGGTGCTTTGCTCAAGATTTCTCTAGGAGGATCATGATCTTTTCATTCCCATGGCATGTATCTCCTTTCATTTGTAGTATCCTCATTCGTTTCAAATTCAAACCGGTGGTTCATTCAAGAATTCTTCATGTTCATGATATTCCCCAATCTTTTCAAGAAGAATAAGTGGTATGCCAAAGCCGTTGCTTGTCATCAATTAAACTTGATGAAGGATAAGCAAACATAATTCTTATTCTTATTTCATCAAGATGATTTCAATCCTTCTTCCGGGTTGTTCTTGACATCAATTCTCGATTCTAAGCTGGTCATCTTTTCGATCCGGAGTTCCAAGTCTTCTCAAGTATCTCATTGCGAAGTTCCATCTAAATCTTTGCATGTTCATAATTTTATTCTTTCAACTTTCATTTCTTTTTATCTTTCTCTTGAATACAGAGGTTCTTTGTGGTGGTTCGTCAAGAATTTAATTCATTCTCGAAGTATTCTTCAAGATTCTTGTTGGAGGAGCTCAAGTATTCTTTATCTTACATTTCTAAGTGAAATTCTTTCTCCCTTATGCTTTGAGATGGTGTGATAGAATTCTTGATTCATGATGAGTTTCGAAGAGAAGTTTTCAAGAATGAGATATTTAAACCCATTCGTCTTTCTTGGCGCTATCTTGGATTGGATTTTAACTAAAGCATTTCCTAGGATTGCTGCTATCATGGTGCTTATAAATGATCCAAGTTCTCAATGTATCCTCTTGGTGAAAGAAGTTTTGCATATCTTGTTGCTCCCAAGCAATATTTGTTTTCCGTTAGTGGCAGGTTGTCACCTCATAATTTTGAAATGTTTTCTGTAAGCCCACAACAAGCTTTTCTTTTCGTTGTTGATTTTCCAACAACTCCGTTCAATCCTTTGTTTAGGAGGATGCTTCTCCATTCAGTTGTAGCATAGTTGTCCTTTTCTTCCCGTCCTCCTCTTTCCAACGGTCTAGTTTCTATTCTTTTGTTCCGGAGGTTTTGTCATGTGGATCTCTTCGACCCATCATCTCGTTTTGTAAAGGTCATGTTCTTCCTTTGCTTGTCCATTAACTGGAGTGTTGGGCCCTCTTTTCAAGTCTTTCCATCTTATCATGTTTTGCTTCTCTTTTCTACCGAAGTGCTGCCCAAATTTCTTTTGAATTCTTGCTGTTCCTCGTGACATTCTTCATCTCTTTTCAACCTCGAAGTTTTGTTGGTTTCACTCGTTTGTCAAAGAACCAACTAAGTTTACCTCTTCCTTTCATCTTTCTCTTTCTCCTCTCATTCTAAGATCTCGGGTCGAGATCTCTTGTTAGTGGAGGATAGTTGTAACAGCCCGAGATCGACGCTCCAGAAGATTCCCTTTCATTCCATTGTCACTGTGTGACTTATTTGGTTGTCGCATTCATCATCGCATCATTCGCATCATCTGCATAGCATCGACACTCCGCTGCCTTCATTTTTCAAAACTCGCATCCGTTCGTAGTTGGCGGTTCTCTTCGTTTTGTCGTGGACCGTTTCGAGACCAACCACACACGCACGCGCCCGCGGCATCATTTAAAATATTGATTTCAAAAGTGTGTATAAAACATTCTTGGAATGGGACTAAAGTTGGCGAGCGGTCTTATTATATTGTAGGTAGACCGCTTGACAAATTTCGACGCGTTCGGAGGTCGTTTGATACCCTAACCGTTAAACATATAGCGGCATTTTAGCTGGTCAACCGTCGGACGTTTTGTTTTTTCTAAAACATTGTGCCGGGCCGCAATCCTCTCTCTTCTATCAGCCCAACCCCCCCTTCACAGCCCACTAGCACAGCCTAGCCCCCCCGCCGCTTCCGGACCGTCCGATCGAAGTTGAATGGTCTGCAAAGGGAGCAAATACTCTAACCCTAGCCCCTTGTCAATAAATGGACACCCAACCTGCCATTTTTGGACACCCCTAGCTTCCACCTACCTTCAGCCGCCGCCACTCCTCGGAATCCGCGCCAGCCGAACCCTTGGCCTCCACTTGGCGCCGTCGCAGCCATCGTCTCGGCCAACCACAACACGCCACCGCCTCAAGCCACCGCCTCAACCACTCCCGCGCCGCCACGCGTCCCCACCAACACCCCAGCCAGTCGCGGCCCGCCGAGCCCACGGGAGGCCCGACCGGGCCCGAGCGCGCCCGCTCCCCCGTGCCCGAGAGCGCCCGAGCCAGGGCCTGTCCCAGCCGCGCCGCCGCCTTGACCTCGCCGCCGGCCATGGTCCGTCGCCGGAGCTCCACGCCCGCCGCCGGATCCACCTCTCCGGACGACCCCTTGCCCCTGGCCTCTCCTTCTCCCTCCTGTCTCTCTTCTCCCTCTAACCTCTCTCTTCCTCTGTCCTGTAGAAGCCTTCATGGATGAAGCTCGCCCCTCCATGGCCATCTTCGGCCTCGCGAAGCCCAGATCCGGTCATCGACCACCCGGATCCGGCGGATCCCCGTCCTCGTCAGGTCCGGCCTTCCCCGAAGCCTCCTCGCCGCCATGGAGCTGCGTCGGCCCTTCCATCCCTGATCCAGGAGGGATCGACAGGAGGACGATGGCCGTCGCTCGCCCCTTCGACTGGGTCGCGCTGTCGCGCCCGTGGGCCACCACCCCGTGGGCCGACCCAGCTGCCAGCCGCGCCTCCGACCAAGGCCGAAGCCCAACTAGGTGAGCGGCTGCAGCTCCTATTCCCCGCCCGTGCACCGTTGTTATCTTGTGCCCATTGTCCTGTGTAGAACAACAGTGCACCAGATTCGACCCAGTACATGCTTTTCTCCTCGCGTGAATTTCTCTATTATCTAGCAAATTGCATGATTATAGGACATGCCATCATTTTTAAAATGCTAATAAGTAAATACCGTGCATCGGAATAAAATGTTTAATATATGAAGAATGTTCAGAATTTTGTGTAGATTCATAATATGCCACTTTTAACCATGTTTGAAATGGTTAACTTGCTGTTTACATTTAAATTGCATAAATGCCATGCTAAAACCGTATTTACTATAACTAAGTAACCGTAGCTCCGATTAAAATGATCCAGATATGTAACTTGACTGGAAAAACATGTAGAATAACATGGTACACTTTATTTTCCTATATAAAATATGTTTAGTTCAGATCTGTACCAAATTCATAATTGCATATGAGGTCATTTCGGAAATGCTATATGTTGCTTCCGGTCTCATTTAAAATGCCTAGTTGATGTAGTTGTGTATGCTTCACATCTGGCCATGATGAACAACATTTAAAATGATTGTTTAGTTAAACAACATTAACCACATTTCTCAAAATATGGAGATTTACTATTTTGTTATATGTATGTTCTGCTTCTACATTTATTTATTTTTTAATTCCATCTTCACCTTATGCCATGACCACCCATGTTAAACAACATTTAATATTGACGAGTACCTAACCGAGAGTGAAATAAGTAATCCAAATGTGGAGTTTCATCAAGTTGATATTTTGAGATATCACAATATTATTGCTATTTCATTTAATGGACATATATATACATGGTAAAAGGTGGAAGGCTTGGCCTTTTGCTCGATGTTTTGTTCCACTTTTGCCGCCTTAGTTACTTGTGTACCGGTGTTATGTTCCATATTGAGCGCTCCTAACATGCTTGGGGTTGTTATGGGGACCCCCTTGACTTTGGTTTTGGGATAAAACTCGTCTGGCAAGGCCTAACATTGGTACGATTTGCTTAGTAACAACTAAAATTTGCATAGGGCATGATCACCCTGTGGATAATTAATCAACCCCTGGGCCAATGCTCCTCATGAGTGTTGGTCCAAAATAGAGCACTATGCGGGGCCAACCCGGGCAACTCGGGAGATTTCTATCAGGCCATTGTATGCGTAGCTCATCCGGTTGTGCCCTGAGAACGAGATACGCGGCTCCTATCGGGATTTTCGGCACGTGGGGTGGCCTTGCTGGATTTGTTTTACCTTTCTCGAACGTCTTGTGCACGGGATTCCGATGATACTTTGGGCTATCTCGAGGTTGAGGTTTTCTACCAGAATTCTGATGATATGACGGGCTATCCCGTGGTTGAGGTTTTCCACGCAGCGTGTGGCTAGTTTGTGATGGATGAGTTGGAGCACCCCTGCAGGGTTAAATCTTTTCGAGAAGCCATGCCTGCGGTTATGTGGCAACTTGGAAATTTGTTTAACATCTGGTCATAGAAAACTGAAAGTAAACTCAAATAAAATACACCAACTGTGTGCATAACCGTGACTGTCTATACTCGTGAGTTCTGAACCAAGAGAGAACACGGTGGGGTTATGTTTGACTCGTAAGTAAGTGTTCAGGATCACTTAGTGATCATTACTAGTTCACGTCCAATTATGCGTAGATCACCCTTCTTATTCTTGTACTCGTATGTTATCCACTCAAATAAATGCTTAGTGCTTGCTGCAGGCTCACCACTTAACCATATCTCACCCATTAAGCTTTGCTAGTCTTGATACCCTTGGAAATGAGATTGTTGAGTCCCTGTGGCTCACAGGTTACTACAACAACAGTTGCAGGTACAGGTAATGTGATGCTATGACGTGAGAGCGATGCTTTGTTTGATTTGGAGTTCTTTTTCTTCGTTATCGATCATAGGATGGGTTCTAGGCCGGCATCCTGGGATAGCAAGGATGGATGTTGCTTTTATCGTTTGATTTTGTCTGTAGTCGGACCCTGCTCTTTTGTATGGTGATTGAATGTATCATTGTATTTGATATGATCATGATCTAGCTTGTGGCGAGTGTAAGCCAATTCCATATACTCATCTCGTCTTTACATGTACTTGTAACGATATCCATTCTTGCAAAAACACTGAGATGCGCTTCTATCCCTGTCGAAGCCCTCGAGCCAAAATAAGGATAGGATCGCATCTTGGGCGTTACACAAAGGAAACATCATGCTCATACAAATCTTTGATATGCTCAAAACCAATGACATTCAATTCAAGTTGAGTAACTACCATGCATTTGCGGGAAAGAGCAGCGGCCACAACCTTTTCTTTACCCTTAATGTATTTGATGACATAAGGAAAAGACTCAATAAACTCACTCCATTTGGCATGTCGTTTGTTCAACTTTGTTCGACCCTAAAGGTACTTTATCATATGGTCGTAGATAATGCTCCCAAACATGTAACACTCTCACCAAAGCATACAATTCTTTATCGTATATTGAATAATTAAGTTGAGCGCAGGAAAGTTTCTCGCTAAAGTACGCAATTGGGCACTTCTCCTGCATTAGCACACCACCTATGCCATTAACACTAGTGTCACAATGCACTTCGAATGTTTTATCAAAGTGGGGTAAAGCAAGCAAAGGTGCATGACTAAGCAAATTTTTAATCTCATGGAATGCGGTGTCTTGGGAAGGTCCCCAAACAAATGGTGCATTCTTCTTGCTCAAAGCATGTAGAGGGGATGCAATAGTGCTAAAGTCCTTGATGAAACGACGATAGAAACCAGCTAGTCCTAGGAAACTACGCACTTGTTCCAAATTTGTGGGTGTAGGCCAAGTTTTAATAGCATCAATTTTAGTTTCATCCACATGAACACCCTTAGAAGATACCACAAATCCTAGGAAAACGACCTTGTCAACGCCGAAAGTGCATTTTTCCATGTTTGCATAAAGTTGTTCTTTGCTAAGAATTTGCTAGACTTCTCTAACATGAGTAGCAAGCTCCTCAAGAGACTTGCTAAAGACAAGAATGCCATCAAAATAGACCACAACACAATATCCAATTAAGGGTTGTAGGACGTAATGCATGAGATGCATAAATGTACCCGGTGCTTCGGATAAGCCCATTGGCATCACTAGCCATTCATAGCGACCAAACTTAGTCTTGAACGCCGTTTTCCACTCAACACCCCCTTGTATGCGTATTTGGTAGTAACCACTTTTTAAGTCAATCTTGGAAAATATAGTGGCACCACTAAGTTCATCTAGCATGTCATCTAGGCGAGGAATGGGGTGGCAATATCTAATGGTTGTAGCTTTTGATAGGACGGCAATCGGAACACATGCGCATACTACCATCTTTCTTAGGTACTAGTATCACTGGGACCACACAAGAACTCCAACTCTCACGTACATGCCCTTTATCTAGGAGTTTTTGGACTGGCCTTCGTATTTCCTTTTTTTGTTCGGGGTTGATGTGGTAGGGTGCCTTGTTAGGAAGCGGTGCTCCGGGGATGAGGTCGATGCGGTGTTCGATCCCTCGTTTTGGTGGTAGTCCTGGAGGTAGCTCATCGGGGAAAACATCTTGGAATTCTTGCAACAAACGAGATAATACAAGAGGAATATGTTGTGAAGGGTTAGCCCGTACGACGTCATCTTTGCACACAAGTACATAGTGAAGAACGGTCGATGGGCTCTCACTCACATCCCTCAAGTCTCTTTTGGTGGCTAAAAAAACTAAATCTCTCATGTCCGTCATTGTGGAGTCACTCAAATTTGGCTTGTGGCGCTCACTCTCTTTGAGGTGGATCACTCTCTCACTTTTGTCTGCACGATGGGATGAAGCATGTTTGTCGGTGATGACTTTACTTGGAGTCATTGGTCGAAGGACATATTGCTTGCCCTTCATCTTGAAGCTATAGTGATTTGTCCGACCGTTGTGGATAACGGCACGGTCGAATTGCCACGGCTGACCAAGGAGAAGGTGGCAGACGGACATGCGAACCACATCACACTCCAAGGTGTCTTCATAAGCGCCTATCTTGAAGGAAACTTGCACGGTCTGTTCAACCTGGAGAGTGCCGGAATCACTTAACCATTGGACCTTGTAGGGGCGAGGGTGCTTCTTGTTAACCAATTGGAGCTTGGAACAAAGGTCCTCACTTGCCAAATTGTGGCAACTTCCGCCATCGATGATGACCTTGATGGATTTTACTTGGAGGCCCGCCTTGGTATGGAAGATGTGACAACGTTGGTCCTCGTGCTCTTGTTGTTGGAGCGTCAAAATCTTGGAGACGACCAGAGCGGGGCTTGGATCATTGTCGCAAAAGATTTGCGAATCTTCATCTTTATTGACTTGAAAATGCATGGCCACATGCTCCAATGCTTCCATCTCGCTGTCACTCATAGAGTCATAGGTACCATCATCTTGAAGGATCATGGTGCGTTTTGTTAGACACTCGTAAGTCTTATGGCCTCGGCCTTGGCACGTGAAACACTTGATGGAGCTTGATTTAGAGGTAAGATCCGATGTCGGTGTAGAGGATGAAGCTCTTGATTTGTAGTTGCTTGTTGGAGGTTGGCTTGACGAAGTCGTCTTGTCCTTGTAGCTTGACTTGTCACCGGTAGTGGTAGTAGGTTTCGTAGTCGAAGGCGTCGTGGCCGGAGAAGCTTGAGCACTTGAACTGTAGGTCTTGGAAGAGAACTTGGAGTACTTGTAGTCATCTTGCACTTGGCGTTCCCCCTTTGTCGCTTGATGCACAAGTTCAAGTAAGTTGGAGTATGGTTGGAAGTCCGCGATTTTCTTGACTTGGTAGTTGAGGCCATTCAAGAAACGTGCGATTGTTTGCTCGTCATCTTCCTTGAAATTTGCGCGGATCATTGCGATTTCCATCTCTTGATAGTACTCTTCTACCGACTTGGTGCCTTGCTTGAGTTGTTGTAGCTTCTTGAAGAGATCCCGATTGTGGTGTGTAGGCACAAATCGAGCTTGCATGAGATCCTTCATTTGGGCCCAAGTGGTGATAGGAGGGTCACCTCGTTCTCTTCTTCGTTCAATCACTTTTTCCCACCAACTGAGAACATAGTATTGGAACTCGAGTGAAGCCATGGCTATCTTCTTCTCTTCATCATAGTTGTGAAGACGGAAAATCTTGTCAACCTTGAGCGCCCATGGGAGGTAATCTTCGGGATCATTGCTTCAGGAGAACTTTGGCATTGTGAACTTGAGCTTGCCAAAGCGTTGTTCATTGTTGTGGTGGTGATGCCGACGTCTATGTCTTGGATGTGGATTCTCGTTGTCTTGGCCTTGTTGACGTTGTTCTTGTCCTTGTTCGTCTTCATCCTCGGATTCGTCATCATTAGCTTGAGGAAGGCGACGAGGTGGGCGCGCTCGGTTTCGCATTTCTTGGTGCTCCTCTTGGTGACTGGCTTCTTCTTGTCATTCATGGCAAAGTTCTTCTTGTTCTTGACGTGCTTGACGGTTGCGTTCCTCCAAAGCACGAGTTGCATCACGGAGTGCACGTTGGGCTTCTAGCGCTTGTTCTTCGCGTTAACGTTGTTCTTCTTCACGGCGTTATTGTTGGTGTTCTTGTTCCAATGCTTCTTGTTCTTGTTGGTGACGTCGAGCACGCTCGCGAAGTCGATATTGTAGTCCATTGCCATGGAAGGGATTCTCTGAGGTTTGACGTTGGCGATCTTGGTGTGAACTTGGACCGGAGCGGTCATCTCAGAGATGAGAACGTGCTCGAGGTGGGCTCTCACCGAAAAGAGTACTCTGATGAGTGGCGGCTTGAGTGGCGCCTTCCGGACGAGGTAGATGTAGAAGAAGCGTGCTTGACCATCAAGGCGGGAATTTCCTCCATTTGGCTTGAGAGCTTGGTGTCGAGGTAGTCCCTTGTTCGTACTTCGGATTCACGTACGTTGGTGGCGAGTTGCTCGATGCGGTCATTCAAGACGTCATGCGATTGGCACATTGCCTTTTGCGCTCCGAAGAATTGTAGCTTGGTGACGTAAGCGGTTGCGTCGTCTTCTTGCTACTCAAATGCCGGGTTGTGGATGCTTGACCTATCCATAACACTCAAGTAGATATAAGTGGAAGAATGAGACGACAATATCAATAACCATTCCACAAGTTTGAAATTGGATCAAGGATCACTCAATGTGCAAATATGGAAGTAGTAGAATTGGTAACGAAGATCGTCCTTATCACACCTACACAATTAAGGCTTATGGAGTATCTTGGTTAGGATAGTGACACAAATTTCAAACAATCTGAAAGATAAGATTCAATAATGTTGAAAAAGATTCGCAAATTCGCAAGTAAGACAATGTAGATCAATAGCAATGAGTATACATGGAAACACACACACGGATAGAAAAGTGGGGTCGTGCAACCAAGGATGAGCCAAAATGTGGAATCCACGGAAAACGCTCGCGTTGCACAACACTAGAGAGACGCTAGCACGATTTCTCAAATGGGCGTGATATGAACTTGTGCACAACCTATACGAAACAAAACGTGCCGCCTTCATATTCCCGATTTGCTTTGTATGTATGAGGCACATGTCACTCGCTCAAGTGATCCAAGATGATCAAGTATGATATGCAAAATTGGCGATGCTATTGTTCTTTTGCTCTTTCTTAAAATCTTTGCTTTCTCTTTCTTTTTGCGATGATGTTGTCTATGGTCCCAATGCGGGACATGCACACCAAGATAACAATTATGTATGCGGGTACTTATGAGAACACAAAAGATGATACTATGATATATTCATGCAATTGGAGCTATGCGGAGGTATCACTAAAGTGCACAAGTAGCGTAGCCCGGCAATACTCAATGGCTAGTCTCGATAGGCAAGTAACGCAAATAGGCTCGGGGTAACAATGCAATGGAAAGGGTATATGTCAAGAGTTTCGTCGTGATTACCGTCCTTGCTTATGGTGAAGTGTCAATGTAGAGGTGGTAGGCGACGATGCGGGCGATGATGAGCGGCGATGTCGATGAAGGGCCACTCCTAATTAGCCGAAACACCTTAGGAAGTGGTGATGCTCGCGACTCAAAATATCAAATGCAAATGGGATGCGGAAGAAATGGTGGAAAAATGAGGTGAAAAGAAACCCCAAAATTGCGGAGGCAAAATTTCCTGCTAAGGCCGGAAGGTCCGGGCTAGCAGGAGGTTCCGGTGGCCGGATGGTCCCGCTGCAGCCGGAAGTTCCGGGGGTCGGGAAAATTGGGATAACCCTAATTTTCAGATCGGAGACTTGGGCGGAAAACCGTGAGGAAAAACCCAAATCTGATGGGGAAAAAGAAAAATTGGTGGAAATTGGCTGGATGGAAAGGTAGATCCACTTCTCCACAACGAAATCCACGGATCAAAATCAACAAAATCTCCTCAAATCCAATGAATCCAAGAAAATTTGGTAGGGCTATTTTTGTAGGGATTTTCGAAATTAGGTCAAAACAAAACAAAATTCGGCTAGGAATTGGAGGGAAAACTCCAAGGTGTGAATCAACCTTGGCTCATGATACCATGATTGATAGAGGCAAAGTTGTCCCTGTCTTTCAATGAGATGTGGATATCGTTTATGGTAGAGTCGACTTTGACGATCCGACTACGGACGTGCGAGGACGTCGTGCCTGAGCAATCGCTAAACCAACTCCGAGAGGTTATTGACCACACCGGAGCACGATCAACCTGACCACGAGGGTCTGTTTCCTGCATGCAAACAAAGAAGAAGCAAGAAACTAAGATTGCAATCTGGATATTGCGAATATAAGAGGAAAGCTTTATTGATGAAAGTGGGGTTCTGTGACGCCTTTGTCTGGTCATGGAACACAAATGAAGAACGCGAAGTTGCATCTTGATGACGACATCCCTACTAATTTTACACCCACATCTCCACCAGCTACACATATTGGACCAGTTACTAGAGCCCACGCACGCCAACTTAATTATCAAGTACTTTCGTTTCTTGTAAATCCTTATAATGTTCATGAACATATGATGTTGCCTAAGTTAGATACTTTTGTTTTACTTATGAATGAAAGACCTAGCATGGACAAGAAGGATGGCCATTGGAGCGGGATCAAGCATGGAGAAGAAGGTGTGCGCGCGGGAAGGAACAATAGACTTTCAAGTGGTGATTTTCGCACTTTGAAGCCACCATAAGGAGTGCTTGGAGGCTTGGACGAAAGATACATCATGCCACTTCATAAATTTCGTCCATAGGCTATTATAGGTGCTGCGTCACCTTGTTTTTGGACCAGGCCCATGTAATTTCGAAATACCATATTATAGGCTGTTTTTAGAGTCCGTATGTGTGGGGAAACTGAGTTAGGACTGGTTTCGAACCCCTCCTCCAAGGGGCCACAAAATCCCCCTATATTTCCCCATATATACAGCCCTTAGGGCGTCGTTTTAGACTTGGGTTTTGTTTAGATTGAAAGTTCTCCATAGCTGCAACTTCGCGTTCTTCGTTTGTGTTCCATGATCAGACAAAGGCGTCACAGAACCCCACTTTCATCAATAAAGCTTTCCTCTTATATTCGCAATATCCAGATTGCAATCTTAGTATCTTGCTTGTTCTTCGTTTGCGTGCAGGAAACAGACCCTCATGGTCTGGTTGATAGTGCTCCGGCGTGGTCAATAACCTCTCGGTGTTGGTATAGCGATTGCTAAGGCGCGACGTCCTCACACGTTCGTAATCGGATCGTCAAAGTCGAGTCTACCATAAACGATAGCCACATCTCATCGAAAGACAGGGACAACTTCACCTTTATCAAGTGGTATCACATTTCCAGGTTGCTCGGTGAGATTTTCCAGTTTTTCGTAGTTTAGATCGCGTGTGTTTCTCATACCTATAGTCCACGAAAAAGCCACAAAAAAATTAGGGTTAATAAATCATAGCCTTTGCATAAACTTTTCAGTGTTTTTGCTTTGTTGAATTTGCGGTTGCATCTTCGTGTCGAGTTGCTGGTCTTAGGGTCTAGTCCTTTAGAGTTTCGAGTTCTGTTCAGAATTTGTCACGCCGCCACCGCACCATCTTTAACTTCGCTCCCATCCACCATCATCTTCACCGCTGCCATATATTACCATCAACCATAATCGTAATCCCTGCCATATATCACCACCCACCATCATCATCTCCGCTGCCATATATCACCACCCCATATCCGCCTCTAATCTGAATTCCTTAGGTATTCGGATTGATTTCGAGATCCCTTTGATTTTATTTTCGCGTTTCCTTGACTGGGTAGGATTCGGAAAAAAAAGTCTGGCGTAGTTTTCAGAGCACTTTTTAGGCCAAAATTTTGGCGAGTGATAATATTTTTTCCCTATCCTTTTTTTAGGTTTTTCACGGCGTTTTGAGACACTCGCCATCATAGTGATTTTTGTCGCAATTTTTGGTTGTCGCAGCCCTGAATCGCTCCCGGAAAAAAAAATTGTCAATTTTTTTCTGCCTATCCTATTTATACGTCTCGGGAATAGTTTTGAGACACTCGCCATTATAGTGAGTTTCTGAGGAAAAAAAACAAAAATAGAGCGCAAAAAAAAGAGGCGCCAAAAAAAAGACGAAAAAAAAAGTTTAGAGTGTGCTCTTCCTTTGATTACGTGTAGCGTGGTGATTTTGTTGGTGTTCTAGGCTTGCGTCTCTAGCATGGTCTAGCCTAGGACCAGCACAGTACGGTCGTTGAGCATTTCTTCAACTTTGCATCTCTGAATTGATTATTGCTTACCCTTTTTGCTACCATATTATAAGCCTTCCCAGCTCCACATACATCTACGTCATGTGTTTGACACCACATGGCAATCGCTCTATCCAGGCTTTGAGAGTTTTGACTACAACGGTTGCCGATCACCACCTGCTGCTGGGTAAGAACTGGTAAGAAATTGAGATTCGCTTGATGGATTTGTCATACACCACCACCACCACCACTTCCTAGTAGTCTGTAGGTTCATATTCTTGTGTGTTCCTATTGCTGCTAACCATGCCTGGATCACAAGCTGACGAGGTCGAATGGGAGGTTATGACCAACAAGGAGCTTCATGACAAATTCCAGCAAATGATGGCTGACCAGGTACAAGACTTCGTGACAAGCCTTGGAGAGGCCATGGAGAAGCTAGATGGTTTGGAGAAGACATTCGACACCAAGCTGGATGCCAAGTTCAATGAGGTGCTTGCCCGTCTACCACCACCAGCTGCAGCTAACATCCCTGTCCAACAACAACATCAATAGAGCATGCTTTTCGAGAGACGAGCGTGACGTGTGCCTCTCGCCCAAGGCCAAAATTCCGGTGTCGTTGCTACTGCTGCTACTGTTGCGCCTTCTGTTGCTGCCACTGTCGTTGAGCAGAATGAGGATTATGCTGAGGATTATGACGGTGCTTATGATGATGAGGGAGAGGTTGCTCCAATTCAGCCCCAGGGTCAACCACCACCACAAGCACGAGGTCAGTCACATGGCCACAATCACAACGGTAGGCCTGCACCACCCCCTCAGTTATGGGATCATGACCATCTCCCTAAACTAAAATTGAATATTCCTACATTTGATGGTAGATATATTCCTGATATATATCTTACTTGGGAGTTAGAAACAGAACAACGTTCTACATGCTTACAGTTTCCTGAGGATAGACGTGTTGTTGCTGCTGTTTGTTCATTCACTAGTTTTGCTTGTGTTTGGTGGTCTGAACATTGTAGAATACATCATTCTAATATCCCAACTACTTGGGCTGCTTTGAAAGCTGCTACGCATAATCGTTGGGTTCCACCATATTATCAACGTGAATTGCTTCAAAATTTGCAGCGTTTAAGACAAGGAAAAAATTCTGTAGAGGACTATTATCAGGAATTACAAACTGGCATGATTAGATGTGGTATTGTTGAGGAGAATGAAGCTATGCTTGCACGTTTTATGGGTGGATTAAATAGAGAGATTTAGACTATTCTAGAGTATAAGGATTATAACACTATCACTCGTTTATTTCATCTTGCTTGCAAAGCTGAACGTGAAGTGCATGATCGACAGGCATTGGCGAGAACTAATTTTTCTGCAGGTCGCACTTCATCATGGACGCCACGTGCCTCCTCTACTTGATAGAGGCAAAGGGTCCCAATCTTTCGATGAGATGATAACAATCGATTTGGTGGAGACGACTTTGACGATCCGACTACAAACGTGCACGACGTTGTGCCTTAGCAATCGCTAAACCAATCTACAAGAGGTTATTGACCACGCCGGAGCACGATCAACCTGACCACGAAGCTCTATTCCTGCAAGCAATCGAAGAACAAGCAAGAATATGATAATGCAATCTGAATATTGCGAATATAGATGAAGTATTGATAAGAGTGGGGTTCCGAAAGCGGTCTTGGTCTGGTCGTTGGACACAAACAAAGTACACGAAGTTGCAATGGCTAACTTTTAACTAAACCAACCCAAGTCTAAACGGTGCCTTAAGGGCTATATTTATAGGGGAAAAGAGAGGGGATTTTGTCCACCCTTGACAAGGTGGGACTAAACCACCTCCTGAGTCATTTCCCCTACAATACAGGCTCTAAAAATAGCCTATGAAGTAGTATTTCGAAACTACATGGGCCTGGCCCAAAAATAAGGTGGCGCAACACCAATAGTAATCCATGGAGGAAATTTATAAAAGTCCATCTTGTATATTTCATCCATCTTTTTGTATGACATCAAGGTGGTTTCAAAGTGCGGAAATCTCCACTGGACACTCCGTTCTTGTTCCCTTCGCACGCGCCTTCATATCCAAGCTTGATCATGCTCCAATGTCCATCCTTCTTATCCATGCTATCCCCTTCAATTGTAATAAACACAAATGTATTTAAGTTAGGTAGCATCACATTCTCATGAACATTAGAAACATTACCAAGAAACGAAAGTACCTGATAATTTAATTGGCATGTGCGACCTCTCGTCATTGGTCCAACAGGTATAGCAACTGGGGTTGTGGGTGTAACTATGGTATCCATGTCCTCATCATCCTCCCCTTTTTGAAAACAAAGCCGTCCTCGGCGTTGCTTAATCTGAAATGTGGCTAACAAAAGAGACAAGGTGTACACATTGTATATGTATATGTCATTGATACGTCTCCAACGTATCTATAATTTATGAAGTATTCATGCCATGTTTACAATAATTTTATATGATTTTGGTATGATTTGATTAGAACTAACCCGGACTGATGTTGTTTTCAGCAGAGCTACCGTGGTGTTATTTTTGTGCAGAAATAAAAGTTCTCAGAATGGGCTGAAAATTTACGAAGAATATTTTTGGAAAATATAAAAAATACTGGAGCGAAAAGTCACCGGAGAGGAAGGTCGAGGAAGCCACAAGGGTGGGGGGCGTGCCCCCCCTAGGGCGCGCCCCCTGGCTTGTCACCTCCTCGGGAACCTTCTGGACATGGGACCAACGCCAAAAACTCTTATAAATATAGAAATCTCCGAAAAGAAACCTAGATCGGAAGTTCCGCCGCCGCAAGTCTCTGTAGCCACGAAAGATCAATCTTGGCCCTCTCCAACACCCTGCCGGAGGGGGTCACCTTCACCGGAGACCATGGAGGAGGAAGACGGAGGGGCCATCATCGCCATGGAGGCCAAGGACCAGAGGGAGAACCTCTCCCCACTCAGGGGGGAGGCCATGGAGGAGGAAGCACAAGGGGGAGACCCTCTCCCCCTCTCTCTCGGTGGCGCCGGAGTGCCATCGGGGGAACCATCGCCGCGGTGATCGTCTTCATCAACATCACCTTCTTCATCACCATCCTCATCTCCTTTCAGCGGTCCACTCTCCCGCACCCCGCTGCAATCCCCTACTTGAACATGGTGCTTTATGCCACATATTATGATCCAATGATGTGTTGCCATCCTATGATGTTTTGAGTAGATTCCTTTTGTCTTATGGGTTGATTGATGATCTAGATTGGTTTGAGTTGTATGTTTATTTTGGTGCTGTCCTATGGTGCCTTCCATGCCGCGCACACGTGAAGGATTCCCGCTGTAGGGTGTTGCAATACGTTCATGATTCGCTTATAGTGGGTTGCTTGAGTGACAGATGCATAAACCCGAGTAGGTGGGTTGTTGCGTATGGGATAAAGGGGACTTGATGCTTTAATGCTATGGTTGGGTTTTACCTTAATGATCTTTAGTAGTTGCGGATGCTTGCTAGAGTTCCAATCATAAGTGCATATGATCCAAGTAGAGAAAGTATGTTAGCTTATGCCTCTCCCTCATATAGAATTGCAATAATGATTACCGATCTTGTTAACAATTGCCTAGGACAATTCCGCACATCGACCCATCATTATTCCACACTCGCTGTTTGTAATATATTGTAATATATTCTAACTTTATGATAACAGCACCTATTTTTATATTTTAGTTCTCCGATATCATGCAAAGCTATTCTCTTCATACCCACAACGTAGTTTTATTTCTCGTTTCTAGTTGGAAGCAAACGTTCGGCGTACGTAGAGTCGTATCAGTGGCAGATAGGACTTAAGAGAATATTGATCTTACCTTTAGCTCCTTGTGAGTTCGACACTCCATACTTATCACTTCCACCTTTGGAAATTGCTACGATGATTCCTTGCACTTGGGGATTATCAAACTCTTTTCTGGCGCCGTTGCCGGGGAGCAATAGCGTGGGGTTGATATTCTCGTGTGTGCTTGTTTGCTTTCTTCACTAAGTAGATTTTGTTTTCCCTTTTTGCTTTCTTTAGTTGTGGGTGAAACATAAAAAAAATTAAATAATGAAAAATACAAAAAGAATTACTTGCCTCTTTTGCCTAATAAGTTTTTCAAAAAGAGAAGTGATTGGAAGGTTGTGCATTGGAAAAGTGAGGGTCGACCTTGAACACTTGTAGAATTTTTCATGGAAGTTTCTCAAAAATAATTATCCCCTTGTATATATCCTTTGTATTATAAAAATAATGTGCCAAGATTTGGTTTTAGGATGATTAGATTGCTTGTCTGCTTTGTGCGGTGCAAAAACTGAAACTTTGACTGTAGTGCATGAATTTACATTTCTTACTGGAACATCAAAAGTTTCTGAAATCTTTACACAGTACTTCTATAAAAAAAAATTGTCCTAAATTTTCAGAATTTTTTGAGTTATAGAAGTATACGAAGTTTCCAGATTTCTATAGACTGTCCTGTTTTTGACAGATTCTGTTTTCTATGCATTGCTCTCTTATTTTGATGAATCTATGGGTAGTATCGGGGGGTATGAACCATGGTGAAGTTGGACTACAGTAGATATAATGCTAATATGAATTTGGAATGAGTCCACAATAGTACTTAAAGTAGCATTTTGCTTTATTATACTAACGGATCTCACGAGGGTTTTGTTAAGTTTTGTGTGAATGAAGTGTTTGAAGATCGAGGAGGTATCGATATAAGAAGAATACGGAGAGACAAGAGTTCAAGCTTGGGGATGCCCAAGGCACCCCAAGTAAATATTTCAAGGAGACTCAAGCATCTAAGCTTGGGGATGCCTCGGAAGGCATCCCATCTTTATTCTTCAACAATTATCGGTATACCTCGGTTTTTGTTTTGTTCCCATGGTATGCGTTTTTCTTTTCCTTTATGCACCCTTCTAGTATGAGAAAGTCCTTCATTGATTTTGTAGAATGCTCTTTGTGCTTCACTTAAATCTTTTGAGCATGGCTTTGTAGAATGCTCTTTGTGCTTCACTTAAATCTTTTGAGTATGGCTTTATAGAATGCTTCGTGTGCTTCACTTATATATTTTGAGCTTGGGTATTAGTTAATCTTCATTAATTGTAGAATGCTCTATGAACTTCACTTATATATTTTAGAGTATGAATAAAATTTCCATCGGAATTGGGTTTGGAAGTGTATCAATGTCATGCCTAGCTAGAAAGGCATTAAAGAAAAGCGCTTGTTGGGAGACAACCCAATATTTACCCTTTCTGTTTTTGTGTTTTAACATGATTAAGCTACTGTAGTAATCATGTTTTGTGCCTTTTATTTCAATAAAGTGCCAAGTAATGCCTTTGGGATGATGTGGTTGATAGTTGACTTGATTCTGTGCAAAAACAGAAACTTTGGTGCCCAGTCCAGAATTTTTATAAATTCACCAGAGAGTCAAAAGCTTCTGAATTTTTTACACATGATTGATATACAAATTTCCTAGGTTTTCCTAATTCTTCAGAATTTTTAGAGACAGGGAAGTATAGTTACACTACAGATCCTCACAAACTGTTTTGTTTTTGACAGATTCTGTTTTACATGCATAGTTTGCTTCTTTTAGTGTTTCCATAGCTTATATTTAGCGGTATAAATTATGGGAATGATAGAATACAGTAGGTATCATGTGGAAACAATTATGAATCTTGTCTTGACAGTACCTAAGTGAATGATTTATCTTTATTACACTAACCCTTCTCACGAAGTTCCGTTAAGTTTTGTTTGATTGAAGTTTTCAAGTTTTGGGTGAGACATCGATATGAGAAGAATAAGGAGTGACAAGAACCTAAGCTTGGGGATGCCCAAGGCACTGTAACACCCTGGTTTTCGCTCCCTGTTTTTTTTTCCTTCGCGGGATTTGCCTCCCGTCTTTTTTCTCGGTGTTATCGGATTTCTTTCACTCTTGGGTACGTGAAGATGGTCATCTAGCCTTGCCTTCCCTATCCAACCAGAGATGGCTCAGGGTTTTGCTGTCGAAACCCTACCTTCCGAGTTGCCGGAAGGGAAACCCTAATCTTTCCAGTTGCAAAGGAACCCCAATTTCCTTTGATCTGTTGCCTCCCAAACTCTTCCCAGTGATCATCCTACGTCTATAAACCCTGGATATGCAAAAATATTTCCAAGTCATTTGCAATATTTTTCATTTATAATTAATTCTTTTTTCTGCCAGTTAAAGGAAGTAAATCCAGGAAAATATCTATCCATCTCCAGAGTTCATGAAAACTTGTGGAGATATTCTTTGTGATCATATTAAGCTCTCGAAAAAATATTGGCCATAATTAAATAAGGGAAATTGCATTTTCCTATTTAATGCCAATATTGCATTTTGGGCACTTTCTAAAGGAACTACCATTTTGGTAGCCAGGAAAAATCCCAAATAAATTGTGGAGCTTCTCAGATCCATATCTTCGTCATTTCCATCAAGAACCCAAGTTCCATAGTTCAAAGTTTGAGCACAACATCAATTTGCAGATTCTGTCCAGCTGGGCAAGTTGCAAAGGAAGTGCTCTATTCCTTTATCTATTTGAGCTGAAACTTTTCATGGTGGTTAACATTGCTAAATCACTCATGGATACCAAAAATCAGCTCAATCCATCTATCCATTGTTTCCCCAACAATTTTCCTAAGTTTCTGTCCATTTGAAAGCTCTGTGAAGGAAGTACCATTTTGATATACCCAAATGGTATGAAACTTCTACAGTGGCTTACTATGTTCAAATCATCACCCTAGACCAAATTTGAGCCAAATCCATTTAGCCATTTTTGCCCGGCACCGCCATTTCCATTTCTGGCCAGTTTGCAAGTTTGCAAATGAAGTGCCAGCTAGGCTTGCCCAATTGTGCTGAATCTTGGCCAAGATAGTCACCCTAGTGAGTGATTAACCCCTGCCCCAGATCATGCCAAGAGGAGTACTGTGGTGGCCACAACACTTGTCAAACACTTTGCTGCCAGCTGTTGTTTGACTTGGTGCAGTCACACCAGAGCTCACTGTTCTTGCTTGAGGAGGTTTAGTCAGCTCAGTGCAGGGTGTAGAACACCCTGGACATTGTTTGGCATCGAGCAACGCGTGGCAATGCCGTGGCCACGCGGTGACCACGGGCAGAGCGCGCCAAATGCATGCTCTGTGCATTGGGGCCCTCGGCCTCGTCCGTATCCTCTTCTTCTCGAGCCCTCTCCATGTCCAGTAGCTAGCCCGTGCTCGTGCAGTCAATTCCCCTCTTCTGCCCCACCTTATCTCACCGTGGTTACGTCGCCATCGCCGTGCCCGCGACGAAAACTGCCTCTGCTCCTCCGTCGCCATGTGTCCAGAGCGCTTCCGAGCTCTCCCGAAGCTGCTGCTGGCTTCTCCTCCTCCCTGGTGCCCATGCCGACATCGCATCCTCCCTCCGCGTGTCGCCGGAGCTGCAGTGCCTGGCTAAGATCGCCCCGGTGGCCGTCCCTATCCGCTCCGGCCGGCCGGCTATAAAAGCCGCAGTCCCGAGCCTTCCCCGGGCATCCTTGAGCCTCTCAACCTCCTCCTCTCTCTCCCAGCAGCCGAGCCCCCTCCTTCCCCGAGCTCCCCGAGCTCTCCTCGCCGCCCATGGCCGCCTCAGTTCCTGCCGGCCGCTGCCGAAATTGGCGCGATGCCGCGCCTCTCTCGCCCTCCTCTCCGCTCCCGTGGAACCCCCGAAGCCACCAGAGCTTCCCTAACTCTCTATCCTCCCGCCGGAGCACCGTAGCCGCGTGCCCATCTTCGGCCACTGCCGTCGTCCACCAGCCTTAAGGCTGCGCTCGACCTTGCCTCTCCCGCGGTCCGTGCCATACATGAGTGGATGCGCCGCATCCTTCTGAGCTCGCGGATGGCCGGAGCACCTCAAGAGATGGCCGGAGTTGGCCGGGCAAGCGTCGGCGCTGGCAGCCTCCCTCTGCCCTGCGAGCGGGAGTCGGGGAAGAAGAAGGAGGCAGGAGGAGAGAGAGAGATGGCGCGGGGCGCGCCCGTAAGTGGCTCTGCCACCGGGCCCGTGGTTTAAGTGGAAACGCACTCTCTGAAATGCGTTTTCCCTTTTGGGAAAGCGTATTTCGTTACTACTTCAGCCGGAAATATGCTTTCAGTTTACAGGAAGCGTATTTTTCTGAAGTGAGTTTTCTGATTAAACCCGCCAGCCGAAACGGTTAGATTGTGGACGTTCACCGGTTTAGAGCGAAAATGAATACATTATTATTTATTTTCTGCCTAAACAACGAACGGCCACAACTTTTTAACCATAACTCCGATCGAGGTGAATCCAGCGCCCTCATCTTCGTCTCGTCAAGCCCGTTCTTTTGGCATCACTTCCACAATGTGTTCACACAGTGGAAATGACCATTTTGCCCTTGCCTCTAATCAGCCCCCTTCGAGAGAGAACGGACTCCGGCGATCCTTTCCGCGGACTCTCCGCACTTCTTCCCGGAGTATTCTTCGACCTCAGGCAAGCCGACCATCTGATATATGCCCTAAACATTGCTCTATGTTATTCTTGCGTGTTTAACTAATGATTATGCCTGCGATAGAAATAATTAAGCTTCTGTTAGATTGCACTTACCGCTTACATTACTTGCATTAGTTTGCTATGTGCTAATTCAAAGTAATTTGCTTAGATGCGTAGTTGCTGCCACCACAACTTGTTGTGATAGATAACCATGCTTGCTAAATGATGGCTAAAGCTAAATTTAGCCGGTTGATCTAGAGTCACCTGTCCGGGCTTATCCGTGCAGCCACATTTGCCGGTATGGGACGGCCTTGACTTGGTCTGATCGCGTGCTCTTTCACCGATACCACCAGACAGGGAGGGTTATGCGTGCATGCTACCCTGATCAGGTAGGCGGCGATAACCCTGTGAGCCAGTTGTTTGTTTGCGCGCGGTCCCCGTTTGGGATAGTTTAGTTTGGCCACGACGGTGGCAGGTGTCATGAGGACACAGGGGCCACCCAGGGCAGGACTCCGGGGGAGGATGAATGCCGGTGGTACGATGGGAGAGTCACGGGTCAGGCAGGTTTCGTTGAAGCAACGCTGGTCCACCCGAATGGGATCACGAGGCTAGGTGCTTCATGGTGTGGGTAAAGTGCGCAACCTCTGTAGAGTGAAAAATCTATTCGAATAGCCGCGTCCACGGTATTGGACAGCCCGTCCAGACCTCAGTAGGTGGTCAACCGTAACAGTGATAATAATGATGGAAGAACTCGTCTTATGATCAGAAGTACTCAGTGGATCGTGAGTATTCTGCGGGTTGAGAGGCAACCCGGAAGAGAGTAAGCTTGTCAGGCTTATGGTGCAGATGCATGGACATCGGGTGATGTCAGGAGAATAAGAATATTCGGAGTATAAATTATTTACTTAATATGCTTTACCTTACCGTATTTACTTTAGTAGTTATCTTGCTGGATAATCCTGTTACAACATAATAATTAATATTGTTAGATAGGTATGCCATGACATGATAAGTAATGTTGCTCTAATAACAAATGCATGCTGGAATGCCATGGATTGCTTTGCTTGGTGTATATGTTAGTTTGGTTTGCTTGCGAGTACATTCAAAAGTACTCAGCGGCCTTTAACGTGGCCAGGTTCACATAAGGATCCGTCGCCCGTCGTCGAGGAACCGGAGTGTTCGCGGGCTAGGAGAGTAACCCAGTCAGATCCCTGTGGATTGGAGCCGCACCAGGACCCTGCTGCCTTAGATAGAGCCCTTCCGCTGCCATCACCTCTTGTAACATACCATGTAAGACTTATAAATCCATTAATAGAAATGCCTGTGTTCATGATACTTGTTGTAAACGTGCATGCCAAAGTGATTTCCTGGGCTGGTATGCGGGGCGACCGTCTGGCTACAGTGGTAATCAGGCGGGGGCGCCACAAACAATGGTATCAGAGCCAGGCTGACTATAGGTTACCCTAGCCAGACTTCACTGTCTCGTGTTCAGTAGAAAGCCCAGATGGATTTCAGCCATCTTTGCCACCTGGCACGGCTACTATTGATCATAAGGCAACCCCATAGGTCTTTGGCTCCATCAGACCCCAACTCTCGTGGCCCTTGCCACCGGTGTGAAACGCTTGCACCGGGCAACGACCCGTGAGCCCTGAAACCCCTAGGTAAACCAGATATCCTTACCCTGCTTGCTAGCCATGGCATTTCTCCTCTTACTCTAGTTTCCTTTGGGAAACGCCTATAAATTCCATCTTTCCCCGATAACCCTAGGATCGTTGACTAAGCCGCTTTGGCTATGGTCCTACGTCGAGTGTGATGCTCCTAAGGAAGTAGTAGGAGCTTGACACCAGTGCTACCAGGAGCATTGTGTGGTTTCGCTTCTAAATCCTTAGAGGTGCATCGAGCGTGCTATACTAGTTGTACTAGTGGATCCTTGGCCACATGTGTAAGGTCTGCAAAAATTTGAGCTTTATTTGCTTTTTGGTTTTTCACGGTTCTTGTTTCTTTTGTCGGTTCCATTTCTTCGCTCCGACTGGATCCATCCGCAAGTGCCGTCAAGAAGATCAGCATGCAACTGGGATAATACCCAATAATCCCAATTCAGCAAGAGTCCTGTCCAGCCAACTACCTGATATTCAGAACATTACCACCGGATCTGTCAAGAATGAAGAATGGGTCAGAAGCAGAATCCGTGTGCAACAGACAAGGCCGGAATATACCTTGAGAGAGAGTTTGCCTCAGAACAGACCACACCTAAGGAGCAGTCAGATGAGCTACCAAGAATGAACACCAGTAGGGACAAATGATTCCGTCCTCGACACAAGGATTATTTCAGTCAGTAGGGTGAACCTTAAGTCTTCTCTCAGTGGACCCAAGAATCATTTATCACCCACCGAGGACATATTTCAAGAATGCGAATGTGCCACAAGCAGCAACAAAACTCCGGTACGTTGGTACAAATTTCAAAGCATATTTTGAAGTTCACCGATACAAATACAAAGTTTTCTGGGCACTGTGAACAAGGTCTGCAAGGAATATGGATAAGTTTGCGGTTGCCAGAATCAACGAGAACTTCACATGCCTGGAAGCTCGGCTGAACCAAATGGAATTATCCGTCAACTGCTTATTACCGGCAACAGATGGTATTCCAAATTAATTGTCAACATGAGGTCCGCATCAGTCATGCAACCTTTACAGCAACAACGATCAGACCCGCAGAAGGACAAGCGATGTGCATGACCATCGGAATATCATCAGTCAAGGTATGGCCTATACCAAGTTTGGCTCCGCTATGAGTAAAATTCCGGATACTTCGGAAGGAAGCCAGAATCGGCCATAGATCCGACTATGTACACAAGGCTTCTGGTATAAGGAACCCCGCCTTCCTCCACAAGCCATCAGAAGGGGCTTACGATACCAGACTGCCAACCTTCCTCGGTACGCCACTTGGTGAGAAAACCTTCTGGGATACGGTACCCCCGTCCTCCACAGCGGGATACCGCGAAAGATTTCCGGGATAAGGCACCCGACCTTCCTCAGCAAGACACATGATGGAAAAGCTTCTGAGGTATGATACCCAGCTTATTCAGCACGCTACCATGGCAGAAGCCTCGAGCATAAGGAATTCAGCCCTCTTCAATATACCCCGTGCCCACAACAATCCTGTCAGAAGCACGAACTAGTCTGGACACACCCGTCTGCCACAGAACTCAGTGGTTATGAAAGGATTTATCCTACATCTGCTTATGTTGTGAGCATGCAGTCCAGTGGATCATGCGAGCCACTCGTACACGGGAATGACTGTGTTCAGAGAAACATTGGCCCATGTTTAAAAGAAGAATATGAGCACATCAACCTCTACGAGGTATGCAAGAGTAAGTTCTGAGAACAAGCCCGACAAACCGGGAAAGCAATCAAGGAGCCGTGTTGGCAGGTCATTACAGGTCCATCAAAGGAGTCCACAAGAACAAAGAAGTTGTGGATAAACAACCTCCATGACGGTCAACAAGATACAACTTCATGGACAGAGTGGTAATACCAACCCTTGTCAGACTCTTGCATATACGGCCACAACAGTGCAACCGGCATGTCAAACTCGACATGAATATGGGCCATCAACCAAGACAGAAGGCTATGCTCCGAAAGATACACCAAATGCTAGCCATACTATGCTCAGCTCAGTGGTCATAGCACGAACTACAGAGGCTATATATATGACAGAGCCATCTCCACGAACGATAGAGTGTGAAACAAGACATTCAGATAGAATGGTTCGAAGCACATCACATCAACAGCTCGTAGACACCATGACATCATTGGAGTAAGAGATTACTGTCTATGATTATTTTGTGATCATGCCTGACATTTCAGTTGATGATATAGCAGCCGTAGTTCAGTCATGTTGATTCCTGGAGTGATGGATCACCTAAAGGCAAGGTCAGGATGCATAAGCCAGAAAGAAACATCAGAATGGAATCCATAGCCAGATTGAACATTCTGACACGGTAGAAAGGAGGTCATCCCACTCACTCGAGGCCATACGATCACATGAGCCTGGTACCAGGAAAGGATATCTTGCCCATAACAGTCAAGGTACGAAGCATTACAATAAAACCCGAAGCAGGTACTTCCAGGCCCTGGAAATCGAGCTGTCTATTGGTATTACCCGCTACCCCATCCAGCAACAAACTACCGGGACAAAAGGTACACCTGACAGGAAAGAGAAGGATTCAAGGAAGCTGTGCGCAGAGACCACACATGGTCCATCAGAAGAGGCTGTTAAAAGGTCAGTGAACCAGCGAAGACAGGACAACTGATGGATCCAAGTCGCACACAGGTAAGTCCCCCTTCCCCGAGAGGTAAGCCTGGAAATCTCGAGGACGAGATTTTCTTAAGGGGGGTAGGTTTGTAACACCCTAGTTTTCGCTCCCTCTTTTTTTTCCTTCGCGGGATTTGCCTCCCGTCTTATTTCTCGGTGTTATCGGATTTCTTTCACTCTTGGGTCTGTGAAGATGGTCATCTAGCCTTGCCTTCCCTATCCAACCAGAGATTCTTCCCAGTCCAACCTTGCCACCCAAGATCTTTGGCTCAGGGTTTTGCTGTCGAAACCCTACCTTCCGAGTTGCCGGAAGGGAAACCCTAATCTTTCCAGTTGCAAAGGAACCCCAATTTCCTTTGATATGTTGCCTCCCAAACTCTTCCCAGTGATCATCCTTCATCTATAAACCCTGGATATGCAAAAATATTGCCAAGTCATTTGCAATATTTTTCATTTATAATTAATTCCTTTTTCTGCCAGTTAAAGGAAGTAAATCCAGGAAAATATCTATCCATCTCCAGAGTTCATGAAAACTTGTGGAGATATTCTTTGTGATCATATTAAGCTCTCACAAAAATATTGGCCATAATTAAATAAGGGAAATTGCATTTTCCTATTTAATGCCAATATTGCATTTTGGGCACTTTCTAAAGGAACTACCATTTTGGTAGCCAGGAAAAATCCCAAATAAATTGTGGAGCTTATCATATCCATATCTTCATCATTTCCATCAAGAACCCAAGTTCCATAGTTCAAAGTTTGAGCACAACATCAATTTCCAGATTCTGTCCAGCTGGGCAAGTTGCAAAGGAAGTGCTCTATTCCTTTATCTATTTGAGCTGAAACTTTTCATGGTGGTTAACATTGCCAAATCACTCATGGATACCAAAAATCAGCTCAATCCATCTATCCATTGTTTCCCCAGGAATTTTCCTAAGTTTCTGTCCATTTGAAAGCTCTATGAAGGAAGTACCATTTTGGTATACCTAAATGGTATGAAACTTTTACAGTGGTTTACTATGTTCAAATCATCACCCTAGACCAAACTTGAGCCAAATCCATTTAGCCATTTTTGCCCGGCACCCTCATTTCCATTTCTGGCCAGATTGCAAGTTTGCAAATGAAGTGCCAGCTAGGCTTGCCCAATTGTGCTGAATCTTGGCCAAGATAGTCACCCTAGTGAGTGATTAACCACTGCCCCAGATCATGCCAAGAGGAGTACTGTGGTGGCCACAGCACTTGTCAAACACTTTGCTGCCAGCTGTTGTTTGACTTGGTGCAGTCACACCAGATCTCACTGTTCTTGCATCAGGAGGTTTAGTCAGCTCAGTGCAGGGTGTAGAACACCCTGGACATTGTTTGGCATCGAGCAAGGCGTGGCAATGTCGTGGCCACGCGGTGACCATGGGCAGAGCGCGCCAAATGCATGCTCTGTACATTGGGGCCCTCGGCCTCGTCCGTATCCTCTTCTTCTCAAGCCCTCTCCATGTCCAGTAGCTAGCCCGTGCTCGTGCGGTCAATTCCCCTCTTCTGCCCCACCTTATCTCGCCGTGGTTACGTCGCCATCGCCGTGCCCGCGACGAAAACTGCCTCTGCTCCTCCATTGCCATGTGTCCAGAGCGCTTCCGAGCTCTCCCGAAGCTGCTGCTGGCTTCTCCTCCTCCCGGGAGCCCCTGCCGACATCGCCTCCTCCCTCCGCGTGTCGCCGGAGCTGCAGTGCCTGGCTAAGATCGCCTCGGTGGCCGTCCCTATCCGCTCCGGCCGGCCGGCTATAAAAGCCGCAGCCCCGAGCCTTCCCCGGGCATCCTCAAGCCTCTCAACCTCCTCCTCTCTCTCCCAGCAGCCCAGCCCCCTCCTTCCCCGAGCTCCCCGAGCTCTCCTCGCCGCCCATGGCCGCCTCGGTTCCCGCCGGCCGCCGCCTAAATTGGCGCGACGCCGCGCCTCTCTCGCCCTCCTCTCCGCTCCCGTGGAACCCCCGAAGCCACCGGAGCTTCCCTAACTGTCTATCCTCCCGCCGGAGCACCGTAGCTGCGTGCCCATCTTCGGCCACTGCCGTCGTCCGCCGGCCTTAAGGCTGCGCTTGACCTTGCCTCTCCCGCGGTCCGTGCCATACATGAGTGGATGCGCCGCGTCCTTCTGAGCTCGCGGATGGCCGGAGCACCTCAAGAGATGGCCGGAGTTGGCCGGGCAAGCGTCGGCGCCGGCGGCCTCCCTCTGCCCTGCGAGCGGGAGTCGAGGAAGAAGAAGGAGGCAGGAGGAGAGAGAGAGATGGCGCGGGGCCCGCCCGTAAGTGGCTCTGCCACTGGGCCCGTGGTTTAAGTGGAAACGCACTCTCTGAAATGCGTTTTCCCTTTTGGGAAAGCGTATTTCGTTACTACTTCAGCCGGAAATACGCTTTCAGTTTACAGGAAGCGTATTTTTCTGAAGTGCGTTTTCTGATTAAACCCGCCGGCCGAAACGGTTAGATTGTGGACGTTCACCGGTTTAGAGCGAAAATGAATACATTATTATTTATTTTCTGCCTAAACAACGAACGGCCACAACTTTTTAACCGTAACTCCGATCGAGGTGAACCTCATCTTCGTCTCGTCGAGCCCGTTCTTTTGGCATCACTTCCACAATGTGTTCACACAGTGGAAATGACCATTTTGCCCTTGCCTCTAATCAGCCCCTTCGAGAGAGAACGGACTCCGGCGATCCTTTCCGCGGACTCTCCGCACTTCTTCCCGGAGTATTCTTCGACCTCAGGCAAGCCGACCATCTGATATATGCCCTAAAGCATTGATCTATGTTATTCTTGCATGTTTAACTAATGATTATGCCTGCTATAGAAATAATTAAGCTTCTGTTAGATTGCACTTACCGCTTACATTACTTGCATTAGTTTGGTATGTGCTAATTCAAAGTAATTTGCTTAGATGCGTAGTTGCTGCCACCACAACTTGTTGTGATAGATAACCATGCTTGCTAAATGATGGCTAAAGCTAAATTTAGCCGGTTGATCTAGAGTCACCTGTCCGGACTTATCCGTGCAGCCACATTTGCCGGTATGGGACGGCCTTGACTTGGTCTGATCACGTGCTCTTTCACCGGTACCACCAGACAGGGAGGGTTATGCATGCGCGCTACCCTGATCAGGTAGGCGGCGATAACCCTGTGAGCCAGTTGTTTGTTTGCGCGCGGTCCCCGTTTGGGACAGTTTAGTTTGGCCACGATGGTGGCAGGTGTCATGAGGACACAGGGGCCACCCAGGGCAGAACTCCGGGGGAGGATGAATGCCGGTGGTACGATGGGAGAGTCATGGGTCAGGCAGGTTTCGTTGAAGCAACGCTGGTCCACCCGAATGGGATCACGAGGCCAGGTGCTTCATGGTGTGGGTAAAGTGCGCAACCTCTGCAGAGTGAAAAATCTATTCGAATAGCCGCGTCCACGGTATTGGATAGCCCGTCCAGACCTCAGTAGGTGGTCAACCGTAACAGTGATAATCATGATGGAAGAACTCGTCTTATGATCAGAAGTACTCAGTGGATCGTGAGTATTCTGCGGGTTGAGAGGCAACCCGGAAGATTGTAAGCTTGTCAGGCTTATAGTGCAGATGCATGGACATCGGGTGATGTCAGGAGAATAAGAATATTCGGAGTATAAATTATTTACTTAATATGCTTTACCTTACCGTATTTACTTTAGTAGTTATCTTGCTGGATAATCCTGTTACAACATAATAATTAATATTGTTAGATAGGTATGCCATGACATGATAAGTAATGTTGCTCTAATAACAAATGCATGCCTGAATGCCATGGATTGCTTTGCTTGGTGTATATGTTAGTTTGGTTTGCTTGCGAGTACATTCAAAAGTACTCAGCGGCCTTTAACGTGGCCAGGTTCACATAAGGATCCGTCGCCCGTCGTCGAGGAACCGGAGTGTTCGCGGGCTAGGAGAGTAACCCAGTCAGATCCCTGTGGATTGGAGCCGCACCAGGACCCTGCTGCCTTAGATAGAGCCCTTCCGCTGCCATCACCTCTTGTAACATACCATGTAAGACTTATATATCCATTAATAGAAATGCCTGTGTTCATGATACTTGTTGTAAACGCGCATGCCAGAGTGATTTCCTGGGCTGGTATGCGGGGCGACCGTCTGGCTACAGTGGTAATCAGGCGGGGGCGCCACAAACAATGGTATCAGAGCCAGGCTGACTATAGGTTACCCTAGCCAGACTTCACTGTCTCGTGTTCAGTAGAAAGCCCAGATGGATTTCAGCCATCTTTGCCACCTGGCACGGCTACTATTGATCATAAGGCAACCCCATAGGTCTTTGGCTCCATCAGACCCCAACTCTCGTGGCCCTTGCCGCCGGTGTGAAACGCTTGCACCGGGCAACGACCCGTGAGCCCTGAAACCCCTAGGTAAACCAGATATCCTTACCCTGCTTGCTAGCCATGGCATTTCTCCTCTTACTCTAGTTTCCTTTGGGAAACGCCTATAAATTCCATCTTTCCCCGATAACCGTAGGATCGTTGACTAAGCCGCTTTGGCTATGGTCCTACGTCGAGTGTGATGCTCCTAAGGAAGTAGTAGGAGCTTGACACCAGTGCTACCAAGAGCATTGTGTGGTTTCGCTTCTAAATCCTTAGAGGTGCATCGAGCGTGCTATACTAGTTGTACTAGTGGATCCTTGGCCACATGTGTAAGGTCTGCAAAAATTTGAGCTTTATTTGCTTTTTGGTTTTTCACGGTTCTTGTTTCTTTTGTCGGTTCCATTTCTTCGCTCCGACTGGATCCATCCGCAAGTGCCGTCAAGAAGATCAGCATGCAACTGGGATAATACCCAATAATCCCAATTCAGCAAGAGTCCTGTCCAGCCAACTACCTGATATTCAGAACATTACCACCGGATCTGTCAAGAATGAAGAATGGGTCAGAAGCAGAATCCGTGTGCAACAGACAAGGCCGGAATATACCTTGAGAGAGAGTTTGCCTCAGAACAGACCACACCTAAGGAGCAGTCAGATGAGCTACCAAGAATGAACACCAGTAGGGACAAATGATTCCGTCCTCGACACAAGGATTATTTCAGTCAGTAGGGTGAACCTTAAGTCTTCTCTCAGTGGACCCAAGAATCATTTATCACCCACCGAGGACATATTTCAAGAATGCGAATGTGCCACAAGCAGCAACAAAACTCCGGTACGTTGGTACAAATTTCAAAGCATATTTTGAAGTTCACCGATACAAATACAAAGTTTTCTGGGCACTGTGAACAAGGTCTGCAAGGAATATGGATAAGTTTGCGGTTGCCAGAATCAACGAGAACTTCACATGCCTGGAAGCTCGGCTGAACCAAATGGAATTATCCATCAACTGCTTATTACCGGCAACAGATGGTATTCCAAATTAATTGTCAACATGAGGTCCGCATCAGTCATGCAACCTTTACAGCAACAACGATCAGACCCGCAGAAGGACAAGCGATGTGCATGACCATCGGAATATCTTCAGTCAAGGTATGGCCTATACCAAGTTTGGCTCCGCTATGAGTAAAATTCCGGATACTTCGGAAGGAAGCCAGAATCGGCCATAGATCCGACTATGTACACAAGGCTTCTGGTATAAGGAACCCCGCCTTCCTCCACAAGCCATCAGAAGGGGCTTACGATACCAGACTGCCAACCTTCCTCGGTACACCACTTGGTGAGAAAACCTTCTGGGATACGGTACCCCCGTCCTCCATAGCGGGATACCGCGAAAGATTTCCGGCATAAGGCACCCGATCTTCCTCAGCAAGACACATGACGGAAAAGCTTCTGAGGTATGATACCCAGCTTATTCAGCACGCTACCATGGCAGAAGCCTCGAGCATAAGGAATTCAGCCCTCTTCAATATACCCCGTGCCCACAACAATCCTGTCAGAAGCACGAACTAGTCTGGACACACCCGTCTGCCACAGAACTCAGTGGTTATGAAAGGATTTATCCTACATCTGCTTATGTTGTGAGCATGCAGTCCAGTGGATCATGCGAGCCACTCGTACACGGGAATGACTGTGTTCAGAGAAACATTGGCCCATGTTTAAAAGAAGAATATGAGCACATCAACCTCTATGAGGTATGCAAGAGTAAGTTCTGAGAACAAGCCCGACAAACCGGGAAAGCAATCAAGGAGCCGTGTTGGCAGGTCATTACAGGTCCATCAAAGGAGTCCACAAGAACAAAGAAGTTGTGGATAAACAACCTCCGTGACGGCCAACAAGATACAGCTTCACGGACAGAGTGGTAATACCAACCCTTGTCAGACTCTTGCATATACGGCCACAACTGTGCAGCCGGCATGTCAAACTCGGCATGAATATGGGCCATCAACCAAGACAGAAGGCTATGCTCCGAAAGATACACCAAATGCTAGCCATACTATGCTCAGCTCAGTGGTCATAGCACGAACTACAGAGGCTATATATATGACAGAGCCATCTCCACGAACGATAGAGTGTGAAACAAGATATTCAGATAGAATGGTTCGAAGCACATCACATCAACAGCTCGTAGACACCATGACATCATTGGAGTAAGAGATTACTGTCTATGATTATTTTGTGATCATGCCCGACATTTCAGTTGATGATATAGCAGCCGTAGTTCAGTCATGTTGATTCCTGGAGTGATGGATCACCTAAAGGCAAGGTCAGGATGCATAAGCCAGAAAGAAACATCAGAATGGAATCCATAGCCAGATTGAACATTCTGACACGGTAGAAAGGAGGTCATCCCACTCACTCGAGGCCATACGATCACATGAGCCTGGTACCAGGAAAGGATATCTTGCCCATAACAGTCAAGGTACGAAGCATTACAATAAAACCCGAAGCAGGTACTTCCAGGCCCTGGAAATCGAGCTGTCTATTGGTATTACCCGCTACCCCATCCAGCAAAAACTACCGGGACAAAAGGTACACCTGACAGGAAAGAGAAGGATTCAAGGAAGCTGTGCGCAGAGAGCACACATGGTCCATCAGAAGAGGCTGTTAAAAGGTCAGTGAACCAGCGAAGACAGGACAACTGATGGATCCAAGTTGCACACAGGTAAGTCCCCCTTCCCCGGGAGGTAAGCCTCGAAATCTCGAGGACGAGATTTTCTTAAGGGGGGTAGATTTGTAACACCCTAGTTTTCGCTCCCTCTTTTTTTTCCTTCGCAGGATTTGCCTCCCGTCTTATTTCTCGGTGTTATCGGATTTCTTTCACTCTTGGGTATGTGAAGATGGTCATCTAGCCTTGCCTTCCCTATCCAACCAGAGATTCTTCCCAGTCCAACCTTGCCACCCAAGATCTTTGGCTCAGGGTTTTGCTGTCGAAACCCTACCTTCCGAGTTGCCGGAAGGGAAACCCTAATCTTTCCAGTTGCAAAGGAACCCCAATTTCCTTTGATATGTTGCCTCCCAAACTCTTCCCAGTGATCATCCTTCATCTATAAACCCTGGATATGCAAAAATATTGCCAAGTCATTTGCAATATTTTTCATTTATAATTAATTCCTTTTTCTGCCAGTTAAAGGAAGTAAATCCAGGAAAATATCTATCCATCTCCAGAGTTCATGAAAACTTGTGGAGATATTCTTTGTGATCATATTAAGCTCTCACAAAAATATTGGGCATAATTAAAAAAAGGAAATTGCATTTTCCTATTTAATGCCAATATTGCATTTTGGGCACTTTCTAAAGGAACTACCATTTTGGTAGCCAGGAAAAATCCCAAATAAATTGTGGAGCTTCTCATATCCATATCTTCATCATTTGCATCAAGAACCCAAGTTCCATAGTTCAAAGTTTGAGCACAACATCAATTTGCAGATTCTGTCCAACTGGGCAAGTTGCAAAGGAAGTGCTCTATTCCTTTATCTATTTGAGCTGAAACTTTTCATGGTGGTTAACATTGCCAAATCACTCATGGATACCAAAAATCAGCTCAATCCATCTATCCATTGTTTCCCCAGGAATTTTCCTAAGTTTCTGTCCATTTGAAAGCTCTATGAAGGAAGTACTATTTTGGTATACCCAAATGGTATGAAACTTTTACAGTGGCTTACTATGTTCAAATCATCACCCTAGACCAAATTTGAGCCAAATCCATTTAGCCATTTTTGCCCGGCACCCTCATTTCCATTTCTGGCCAGTTTGCAAGTTTGCAAATGAAGTGCCAGCTAGGCTTGCCCAATTGTGCTGAATCTTGGCCAAGATAGTCACCCTAGTGAGTGATTAGCCACTGCCCTAGATCATGCCAAGAGGAGTACTGTGGTGGCCACAGCACTTGTCAAACACTTTGCTGCCAGCTGTTGTTTGACTTGGTGCAGTCACACCAGATCTCACTGTTCTTGCATCAGGAGGTTTAGTCAGCTCAGTGCAGGGTGTAGAACACCCTGGACATTGTTTGGCATCGAGCAAGGCGTGGCAATGTCGTGGCCACGCGGTGACCATGGGCAGAGCGCGCCAAATGCATGCTATGTACATTGGGGCCCTCGGCCTCGTCCGTATCCTCTTCTTCTCGAGCCCCCTCCATGTCCAGTAGCTAGCCCGTGCTCGTGCGGTCAATTCCCCTCTTCTGCCCCACCTTATCTCGCCGTGGTTACGTCGCCATCGCCGTGCCCGCGACGAAAACTGCCTCTGCTCCTCCATTGCCATGTGTCCAGAGTGCTTCCGAGCTCTCCCGAAGCTGCTGCTGGCTTCTCCTCCTCCCTGGAGCCCCTGCCGACATCGCCTCCTCCCTCCGCGTGTCGCCGGAGCTGCAGTGCCTGGCTAAGATCGCCTCGGTGGCCGTCCCTATCCGCTCCGGCCGGCCGGCTATAAAAGCCGCAGCCCCGAGCCTTCCCCGGGCATCCTCGAGCCTCTCAACCTCCTCCTCTCTCTCCCAGCAGCCCAGCCCCCTCCTTCCCCGAGCTCCCCGAGCTCTCCTCGCCGCCCATGGCCGCCTCGGTTCCCGCCGGCCGCCGCCTAAATTGGCGCGACGCCGCGCCTCTCTCGCCCTCCTCTCCGCTCCCGTGGAACCCCCGAAGCCACCGGAGCTTCCCTAACTGTCTATCCTCCCGCCGGAGCACCGTAGCTGCGTGCCCATCTTCGGCCACTGCCGTCGTCCGCCGGCCTTAAGGCTGCGCTTGACCTTGCCTCTCCCGCGGTCCGTGCCATACATGAGTGGATGCGCCGCGTCCTTCTGAGCTCGCGGATGGCCGGAGCACCTCAAGAGATGGCCGGAGTTGGCCGGGCAAGCGTCGGCGCCGGCGGCCTCCCTCTGCCCTGCGAGCGGGAGTCGGGGAAGAAGAAGGAGGCAGGAGGAGAGAGAGAGATGGCGCGGGGCCCGCCCGTAAGTGGCTCTGCCACCGGGCCCGTGGTTTAAGTGGAAATGCACTCTCTGAAATGCGTTTTCCCTTTTGGGAAAGCGTATTTCAGCCGGAAATACGCTTTCAGTTTACAGGAAGCGTATTTTTCTGAAGTGCGTTTTCTGATTAAACCCGCCGGCCGAAACGGTTAGATTGTGGACGTTCACCGGTTTAGAGCGAAAATGAATACATTATTATTTATTTTCTGCCTAAACAACGAACGGCCACAACTTTTTAACCGTAACTCCGATCGAGGTGAACCTCATCTTCGTCTCGTCGAGCCCGTTCTTTTGGCATCACTTCCACAATGTGTTCACACAGTGGAAATGACCATTTTGCCCTTGCCTCTAATCAGCCGCTTCGAGAGAGAACGGACTCCGGCGATCCTTTCCGCGGACTCTCCGCACTTCTTCCCGGAGTATTCTTCGACCTCAGGCAAGCCGACCATCTGATATATGCCCTAAAGCATTGCTCTATGTTATTCTTGCGTGTTTAACTAATGATTATGCCTGGATTGAAATAATTAAGCTTCTGTTAGATTGCACTTACCGCTTACATTACTTGCATTAGTTTGGTATGTGCTAATTCAAAGTAATTTGCTTAGATGCGTAGTTGCTGCCACCACAACTTGTTGTGATAGATAACCTATGCTTGCTAAATGATGGCTAAAGCTAAATTTAGCCGGTTGATCTAGTGTCACCTGTCCGGACTTATCCGTGCAGCCACATTTGCCGGTATGGGACGGCCTTGACTTGGTCTGATCGCGTGCTCTTTCACCGGTACCACCAGACAGGGAGGGTTATGCATGCGCGCTACCCTGATCAGGTAGGCGGCGATAACCCTGTGAGCCAGTTGTTTGTTTGCGCGCGGTCCCCGTTTGGGACAGTTTAGTTTGGCCACGATGGTGGCAGGTGTCATGAGGACACAGGGGCCACCCAGGGCAGAACTCCGGGGGAGGATGAATGCCGGTGGTACGATGGGAGAGTCATGGGTCAGGCAGGTTTCGTTGAAGCAACGCTGGTCCACCCGAATGGGATCACGAGGCCAGGTGCTTCATGGTGTGGGTAAAGTGCGCAACCTCTGCAGAGTGAAAAATCTATTCGAATAGCCGCGTCCACGGTATTGGATAGCCCGTCCAGACCTCAGTAGGTGGTCAACCGTAACAGTGATAATCATGATGGAAGAACTCGTCTTATGATCAGAAGTACTCAGTGGATCGTGAGTATTCTGCGGGTTGAGAGGCAACCCGGAAGAGAGTAAGCTTGTCAGGCTTATGGTGCAGATGCATGGACATCGGGTGATGTGAGGAGAATAAGAATATTCGGAGTATAAATTATTTACTTAATATGCTTTACCTTACCGTATTTACTTTAGTAGTTATCTTGCTGGATAATCCTGTTACAACATAATAATTAATATTGTTAGATAGGTATGCCATGACATGATAAGTAATGTTGCTCTAATAACAAATGCATGCCTGAATGCCATGGATTGCTTTGCTTGGTGTATATGTTAGTTTGGTTTGCTTGCGAGTACATTCAAAAGTACTCAGCGGCCTTTAACGTGGCCAGGTTCACATAAGGATCTGTCGCCCGTCGTCGAGGAACCGGAGTGTTCGCGGGCTAGGAGAGTAATCCAGTCAGATCCCTGTGGATTGGAGCCGCACCAGGACCCTGCTGCCTTAGATAGAGCCCTTCCGCTGCCATCACCTCTTGTAACATACCATGTAAGACTTATATATCCATTAATAGAAATGCCTGTGTTCATGATACTTGTTGTAAACGCGCATGCCAGAGTGATTTCCTGGGCTGGTATGCGGGGCGACCGTCTGGCTACAGTGGTAATCAGGCGGGGGCGCCACAGGCACCCCCAAGGTAATATTCAAGGAAGATCCATGCAACTAAGCTTGGGGATGCCCCGGAAGGCATCCCCTCTTTCGTCTTCAACACTATCGGTATATCTTACTTAGAGCTATATTTTTATTCATCACATAATATGAGTTTTGCTTGGAGTGTCATATTATTTTGTTGTTCTCTGTTAGGTGTTATTTATAATCTTGTTTTTCAATAAAAAGTTCCAAGAATTGCCTTAGGATGCTTCCATTGCATGTTTGATGTGTGCTGTGTAAAAAACATAAACTTTTGCTGTAGTGTTTGAATTTTCATATTTTACTGGAACGTGGAAAGTTTCTGAAATTTTTACACAGTATTTTCATATAAATTCCTTAGCATGTCCTAAATTTTCATAATTGTTTTAGTTACGGAATTACACTGTTTTCATAAATTGCTACAGACTGTTCTGTTTGGACAGATTGCTGTCATAATTTTGTTGTCTACTTATCCTCTAGTTTCCATAGCCTATATTGGTAGATATAAATTGTGGAAATGGTAGTAAACAGTAGATGATGTTTGGAAATTATTATGCAACTTGTCTTGGCAGTACATGAAGTGTTGATTTATTCTTATGTGTACTAACCTATCTCACGAGTTCTTTTCGAGTTTTGTGTGGATGAAGTTTTTGAGAATAGGTGAAACCGTGGTATGAGAGGATTGAACAAGGTACAAAAAGCTCAAGCTTGGGGATGCACAAGGCACCCCAAGTAAATATTTCAAGAAGTCTCAAGCATCTAAGCTTGGGGATGCTAAGCATCCTATCTCTTTTCATCAACAATTATCGGTTAGCCTATGTTGAGCCTAAATTTTTATTCATTCGCATGATGCGTGCTATTCTTGGAGTGCCACTTTTATTTTGTTTTTCTGTTTGAATAAAAGCCTTGGATCTGAAATTCTGAATAAGAGAGAGAGTCCTCACATGGCTATTTAACTAATTGACTACGCATTGATCTTCACTTATATCTTTTTGGAATAGTTTGTCATTCAATCTCGTGCTTCACTTATATCCTATGAGTAAATGGTTGAATGAATTAGATATCATAAATCTGAAATTAAATATGCTTCATATACTTATCCCATGGGGAGTAATGACTTCACACATAATAAGTATAGGTGGTAAAATTTATTGAAAGTCAGCAAACACCGCATTGGTCACTTGAACAATTCATGAAAGAATATTGAAGGAAGAGAGATTACACATATAAATATACTACCTTGGACATCTTCTATGATTGTGAGCTCATTAATAATTTTCAAACTTGAGCAAATTAGTTGAAATTGGACAAGGAAGACAACTTAATGAGTTATGTTTGGGTATATTTGTATAGAAGTTATATTTTTATGGATCCTCCAACATGTGGTGCTTGCTTCCACCTCATACTAGCCAAAACTTCCGCACCAAGTAGAAAAACTACTTGTGCATCCAAACACCCTTAAACCAGTTTTGCCATGAGAGTCCACTATACCTACCTATGGATTGAGTAAGATCCTTCAAGTAAGTTGTCATCGGTGCAAAAAGCAATAAAAATTGCTCCTAAAAATGTATGATCTTTTATTGTGAGGGAAAATAAGCGTTGTACGAACTTGTGATGGTAAAGAAATAAAAGCGACGGACTGCATAATAAAGGATGCTATCACAAAGGGCAATACAACGTGACGTTCCTTTGCATTAAGGGTTTGCACGTCCAAAAACAAAAAGCGCATGACAACCTCTGCTTCCCTCTGCGAAGGGCTTATCTTTTACTTTCTAGTACTTACCTTTATGCAAGAGTCATGGTGATCTTCACCACTTCCTATATTTCGCCTTTTTCTCTTGGCAAGCGTCATGTGTTGGGGAATGATCAAGACATATATATCCACACAAATATATTTGATCATGAATTATTATTGTTGACAATTATCTATATGATAAATAAGTTGGGAGGCGAAACATTAAGCCCCTATCTTTCTCTATGTTCGACGGATGCTATTTGTTCTAAAAATATGCTTTGAGTGCCAATAATCATGGAAGACTATATGATAGTTGAGTATGTGGAATTTGCTAAATCAAAGCTCTTACATAGACCCTTCCTGAAAATAAGATGAATTGCAATTGTTCGATGACTAGGAATATGGTTTGTTAGTTTTCAACAAACTTTCTGGTCTATACTTTAACATGTGAATAGCTTGTTACTTCATCATGAGAAGTTTTATGAGATGAGCTACTGTTTATGGTTTATATTGATGCTAGAAAAAGTGATTGGAATTATCATTGATCAAACTTGTGCACTTTCTAGCATTCACACTTTATAAATTATTTCTTTTATCAGTTACCTACTCGAGGACGAGCACGAATTAAGCTTGGGGATGCTGATACGTCTCCAACGTATCTATAATTTATGAAGTATTCATGCCATGTTTACAATAATTTTATATGATTTTGGTATGATTTGATTAGAACTAACCCGGATTGACGCTGTTTTCAGCAGAGCTACCGTGGTGTTGTTTTTGTGTAGAAATAAAAGTTCTCGGAATGGGCTGAAAATTTACGGAGAATATTTTTGGAAAATATAAAAAATACTGGAGTGAAAAGTCACCGGAGAGGAAGGCCGAGGAAGCCACAAGGGTGGGGGGCGCGCCCCCCCTAGGGCGCGCCCCCAGGCTTGTCACCTCCTCGGGAACCTTCTGGACGTGGGACCAACGCCAAAAACTCTTATAAATATAGAAATCTCCGAAAAGAAACCTAGATCGGAAGTTCCGCCGCCGCAAGTCTCTATAGCCACGAAAGATCAATCTTGGCCCTCTCCGGCACCCTGCCGGAGGGGATCACCTTCACCGGAGACCATGGAGGAGGAAGACGGAGGGGCCATCATCGCCATGGAGGCCAAGGACCAGAGGGAGAACCTCTCCCCACTCAGGAGGGAGGCCATGGAGGAGGAAGCACAAGGGGGAGACCCTCTCCCCCCTCTCTCTCGGTGGCGCCGGAGTGCCATCGGGGGAACCATCGCCGCGGTGATCGTCTTCATCAACATCACCTTCTTCATCACCATCCTCATCTCCTTTCAACGGTCCACTCTCCCGCACCCCGCTGTAATCCCCTACTTGAACATGGTGCTTTATGCCACATATTATGATCTAATGATGTGTTGCCATCCTATGATGTTTTGAGTAGATTCCTTTTGTCTTATGGGTTGATTGATGATCTAGATTGGTTTGAGTTGTATGTTTATTTTGGTGCTGTCCTATGGTGCCTTCCGTGCCGCGCACACGTGAAGGATTCCCGCTGTAGGGTGTTGCAATACGTTCATGATTCGCTTATAGTGGGTTGCTTGAGTGACAGAAGCATAAACCCGAGTAGGTGGGTTGTTGCGTATGGGATAAAGGGGACTTGATGCTTTAATGCTATGGTTGGGTTTTACCTTAATGATCTTTAGTAGTTGCGGATGCTTGCTAGAGTTCCAATCATAAGTGCATATGATCCAAGTAGAGAAAGTATGTTAGCTTATGCCTCTCCCTCATATAGAATTACAATAATGATTACCGATCTTGTTAACAATTGCCTAGGACAATTCCGCACACCGACCCATCATTATTCCACACTCGCTGTTTGTAATATATTGTAATATATTGTAATATATTCTAACTTTATGATAACAGCACCTATTTTTATATTTTAGTTCTCCGATATCATGCAAAGCTATTCTCTTCATACCCACAACGTAGTTTTATTTCTCGTTTCTAGTTGGAAGCAAACGTTCGGCGTACGTAGAGTCGTATCAGTGGCAGATAGGACTTAAGAGAATATTGATCTTACCTTTAGCTCCTTGTGGGTTCGACACTCCATACTTATCACTTCCACCTTTGGAAATTGCTACAATGATTCCTTGCACTTGGGGATTATCAGTCATCCATTTTTATTGATCTCAGTTCTGGAACATGTGACACATTTATACAAGAGCACTCTTCAAAAGTCATAAAATATAAAGCCAAAATATTATCCCAAGAATATGAAGGCATGAATATATTGCAACTCAGTTTGCACATATAAGTGAAGCACTTACTCAAATCAAAAGGTTGGCGATGCTCATCATTAAACCATCCCACCATTGGTGAATAAACTTGCAACATGTCATTTGACACAGAATCATCACCAAGAATGGAGGTCATATCAAAATGATTAAACATTGGCACAATTATTTTCAAACATGTTTGATCCAAATCTGATTTATTCACTGATTCACATGGTTCTTTCACATAAACGGTTAATTCAATGGGTGCACTCAAAATTGTTGATATTGCAGTTGTTTGATCACATGGCCAAGTCAAATCATCAACATAGTCCTCTAAAATAGGTGGTGTGATCAAAGTAATAGGCGACTCACCACAGGGTGCATTCAAATTGACAAGGCATTCATCATACTCATCTGGAGGTGGAAGATCAGTACCTTTGTCATTACCTCTATGTGCAACTCAGATGATGTAGGCACACTCGATGGTGACATGTCACATGGTGAAGGTGATGTAGTCCTCACAACAACGGATGTGGTCATCATAGTACACCTAGTAGTTGAAGGAGCAATCATATCAACTATGGGAATGTGCACCGTGCGCTTGTTCTCCTTGGGGGCAACACGTTGTTTTATTTCTTGTTCAGCTTTGCAAGCAAGACGAAACAAACTGTCCACTGGATAACACTCTTCTTGAATTAGGATTTCCTGAATATCACGGTTTAATCCTCCCAAAAATCTATCCATAAAATCTTCTTCACTTTCTTCTAAAAAGGAATGCAACAAGGTAGTTTGTAAATCATCATAATATTTTGTTACGGTGTCACTACCCTGTTTTAAATGTTGTAACTTTTTAATCATGTCACGAGTATAATAAGCGGGGATGAAAGTGTGTCTCATAGCAAGTTTCAAAGCATCCCAAGTAGTAGGTATATAATCATGGTGTAACCGACAATATTCACTCCACCAAACAGAAGCATAAGCAGTGAAAGAACCAACTGCAACCTTAACTTTCTTATGTTCAGCAAAATAATGGGAAGCAAATATATCATTTATGTCAAACTCCCAATCAATATATAAAGCAGGCTTAAAACGTCCATTAAATGGTGGTATAGAAACATTAACCCGATCTAGTGCATTTGGATCTCTATGCACCTCTCGTAACGATTGTTGTATTCGCGTATGGTGTGGCACGTCTCCCACGATCGAAGAATCCCATGAACTGACAACTCTGGATCCTGTCATGATTAGAAAAACAAGGAGCAAAAATCCAAGAATATTGTTCCTATGAACTACTAGGATGTGGTGGTAAAATGCTCACAGTAAAGCAAATATCAATGCCGTACAAGTTCTTACCATGCAGCAGGTGGTGACCAGCAACCAGCGGTGTCAAATAACTCCAAAAGTTGATAAAGTGATTGCCACGTGAACGTAAATATGCATGGTGTAGAAATATGTGGAGCTGGGCTGGCTTTATATATGTGGAAAAATTGCTACAACCATGTTGATTAATGCAAGTTGAATAAACGCTCAAAGTAGTCGAGTGCTGATCCTAGGCTAGACTGTGCTAGAGACGCGAGCATAAGACACAGACGAATTCACGTACTGAAGCAAATTTAAAATACCGAGCACAACCAACAGTACTAGCAAATCGTGTAATCTCTGACCACTGCTCCATGCAAATCAGCCTCTTTTTTTTCTTTCCAAACTCTAGTTTTTTTTTCTGTTTGGCCGATCCAACCTCCAACGTACAACTAGTATATCCTTCCAAGTTCCAACGATTGACTTGTGGCAGTTTTTTTCTTCTAGACGAACAAAGCAAACCAGATTTTCCTTCTTTCGTTTTAAATCTTTCCTCTGTAAACATGCATGGCGTGTGGAATATCTTTCCAAACCGAAAGCACTTTCCTTTTTTTTGCTGCGATTTCCACTTCTCCCATAATCCAAGGGTGCCAAATCTTTTTTTCCTCCTTGTTACTTTCCAAGTCATAGCACACAATTCACGTCCTTCCAACCAAACCGATTGGCAGTTGCCTTCTTTTTATGTGCCAATCTGAACCTTCCAAGTATCCAAAGTTTCTTTCCTTGTACGGGGAAAGAGATCTCAACGTGACCCTCTCTCCTTTCCTGCCGAAAATAACAAGGCACAGACGTGGCAGCTAATTAAACTTGCTAAATAGGCACAACCGATGGACAAACTTCCTCTTTTTAATCTCTTTCCTTGTGCGCCTAGGAGAAAAATCCACTTTTTTTTTACTATTTCTGAGCCACGTGTTCTCTTTATCTCCAAAAGTAAATAACAATCCAAACTCCACTTAGCTTTGCGTGGAAACACAAGCGAATCTTGCTGTTTGTTTTCTTCCTCCCAAGATGGATCAAGATGACGACGAACGATAACAGCAGATTGATGGTGGTGATGACGGTAGCGGTGGCTAAGAAAAAAAGGGCAATGAAAGATGACAATGAAGTGGATGATGGTATGAGCAGACGCGACGTGAACAAAACGTGACTAGAAATCGAAACTCTAAAAGACTAGACACTGAAACCAGCAACTCGACACACAAGGCAACCGAAAATTCAACAATGCAAAAACTAAGTTGTAATGGCGAAAGGCTCAGACTGTTTGGGACATGGATGAACTAATTTAACTTTTTTTGTATGGCATTTTCTTGGACTCTAGGTATGATGAACATATGCAATCTAGACTACGAAAACTAAAAATCTCACCGAGCAACATGAAAACTGATACCACTTGATAGAGGCAAAGGGTCCCGATCTATCGATGAGATGATTGATGAGGACATCCCTACTAATGTTACACCCACATCCCCACCAGCTACACATATTGGACCAGTTAGTAGAGCCCGCACACGCCAACTAAATTATCAGGTACTTTCGTTTCTTTGAAATCCTTCTAATGTTCATGAACATATGATGCTGCCTAAATTAGATACCTTTGTTTTTACTTATGAATGAAGGACCTAGCATGGACAAGAAGGATGGCCATTGGAGCGGGATCAAGCATGGAGAAGAAGGTGCACGCGCGGGAAGGAACAATGGACTTTCCAATGGTGATTTTCGCACTTTGAAGCCACCATAAGGAATGCTTGGAGGCTTGGACGAAATATACAAGATGTCACTTCATAAATTTCGTCCATAGGCTAATATAGGTGCTGCATCATCTTATTTTTGGGCCAGGCCCATGTAATTTCGAAATACCACTTATTAGGCTGTTTTTAGAGTCCGTATGTGTGGGGAAACGGAGTTAGGGCTGGTTTTGGACCCCTCCTCCAAGGGGCCACGAAATCCCCCTCTATTCCCACATATATACAGCCCTTAGGGCGTCGTTTTAGACTTGGGTTTTGTTTAGATTGAAAGTTAGCCAAAGCCGCAACTTCGTGTTCTTCGTTTGTGTTCCACGACCAGACAAAGGCGTCACAGAACCAACTTTCATCAATAAAACTTTCCTCTTATATTCACAATATCCCGATTGCAATCTTAGTTTCTTGCTTGTTCTTCGTTTGCGTGCAGGAAACAGACCCTCATGGTTAGGTTGATCATGCTCCGGCGTGGTCAATAACCTCTCGGAGTTGGTTTAGCGATTGCTAAGGCACGACGTCCTCACACGTTCGTAGTCGGATCGTCAAAGTCTACTCCATCAAAACGATAGCCACCATCTCATCGAAAGACAGGGACAACTTCGCCTCTATCAAGTGGTATCAGATTTCCAGGTTGCTTGGTGAGATTTTCCAGTTTTTCATAGTTAGATCGCATCTGTTCTTCATACCTAAAGTCCATGAAAAAGCCACAAAAAATTTAGGGTTAGATCTTCATATCCGAACCAACCTGAGCCTTTGCAATTTTCTGTTCGGTGTTTGCTTTGTTGAATTTGCGGTTGCATCGTCGTGTCAAGTTGCTGGTCTTAGCGTCTAGTCTTTTAGAGTTTCGTGTTCCGTTCACAGGTTGCCACGCCGCCGCCGCACCATCTTCATCGCTGCCATATACGACCACCACACCATATACATCACCGCTGCCATATACCACCACCACACCAGATACATCACCGCTTCCATCTACCACCACCGCATATCTGCCACCAATTCGAGTCATATAGACCACCACATATCCGCCATCACGCCAATCCGAGTCCACCTCCATCACAGATTCGCAACTAGTCTGAGTTACACCAGATTCGTATCCACCATCAATCCTAGTCCGAGTCCAGTATTTGCTGCTTTGTTGTTGATTTCCATATCCCGCGATATTACGTGTCGTGGGCAAGGCAGACTCCCCAACTTCAGTGCTACCCGCAGAAGAAAAATAGTTCCAGTTTCAAAAAAAAAAACTAAGTCTGGAAAATTCTGGCTAGGCAGTTTTGAGACCATTCTAAGAATTTTTCAAAAAAAATTGTTGCGGAGCAAAAAAAAAGTCAATTTTTTTTCAGAGTGTGCTCCGCCCTTGTTTACGTGCAGCGCCGTGATTTTGTTGGTGTTCTAGGCTCACGTCTCTAGCACAGTCTAGCCTAGGACCAGCACGGTACCGTCGTTGAGCGTCTTTTCAACTTTGCATCTCTGAACTGATTATTACTGACCCTTTTTGCTACCATATTATAAGCTTTCCCAGCTCCACATACATCTACGTCGTGTGTTTGACACCACCTGGCAATCACTCTATCCAAGCTTTGAGAGTTTTGACTACAACGGTTGCCGGTCACCACCTGCTGCTGGGTAAGAACTGGTAAGAAATTAAGATTGGCTTGACGGATTTGTGTCACCACCATCACTTCCTAGTAGTCGGTAGGTTCATATTCTTGTGTGTTCCTCTGACGCCCCCGACTTAATTGTGCACTAATCATACACGCAAATGCACACGATCAAGCCTAGGGACTCACTTGAAGATATCACAACACAACTCTAAACACAACATAAAATAATACAAGCTTTATATTACAAGCCAGGGGCCTCGAGGGCTCGAATACAAAAGCTCGCGGTCAAGCGTCAGCGGAAACAACAACAGTATCTGAGCACAGACACAAGGTTAAACAAGATGCCTTAAGAAGGCGAAAACAAACAACAGCTCAGATCGAAAAAGGCAAGGCCTCCTGCCTGGGAGCCTCCTAAACTACTCCTGGTCGTCGGGGATCTCCACGTCGTAGTAGACTCCTCCGGGGATCTCCTGCTCCTGGGCTTCGACGTCTGATGTATCATCAAATGGGTATGGGGAAAAGAATAGCAGAGCAACCGTGAGTACTCATCCAAAGTACTCGCAAGACTGACATCAAATCTATGCTAATTATGCATTGGTATCAAGTGGAGAGGCTGTATCTGTGGACTATATAGCAGCAAAGCCAGAATAGAGAGAAAGGCCTAGCCTATCGAAGACTAGCATCTTCAGGGGCTTGCAGCATAAGAAGAGTACAGGTTATCATATTATTAATTAACAAGTATGTGGAAGCAAAGCCTAGAGATCCTTCCTCAACTCCCTGCGAGAAAGCGATTCCGAAGCTTATAATTATTTAACATGTATCCAGTTCAAGTAATAATAGATCGGGATACAACACTGAGCGTCCTGTTACCGTGGACACGGCTATTCGAATAGATAACTTCCCTGCAGGGGTGCACTAATGTTACCCAACACGCTCGATTAGCTCTGGCCGGACACACTTTCCTGGGTCATGCCCGGCCTCGGCTGATCGACACACCACAGCCCGACCTAGAGCTAAGCTGAGAGGTCCCCGCCGGTCTACATCCTAAGTGCTCAGGGGTCCTGGGCCCGTCGCCCTTTGCACTCCGGGTCGTTGTGCGCAGGGTTAGATCCAGGCACCACCTTTGTCATGGATGGCGCCGATCCTGCCGTGCCACAAGGCTAAACTGGACGTCTGACAAAGCGTTCGGCTGATACATACGGCGTAGAGGGTCCCATAACCATTATCCCACGTGGTGGTAGTGCGTATAGGGCACGACGACCCACTCAGATCAATACCCAAATCCATTAGCGCATTATTAGGAGCTCGCGGTGACGATCAGTACTCCTGTCGTCCCGTCTCGAGGAAGTGCAACAAGGGCCAGGCCCATCCCTCTCTAGGGCAGTCTCTGCCTGCCCGGCCGCGCCTCGTATTTATCTCGCGGGTACCCTCCAGGTCAACCCGACTTCACAACTCTCGCGGGTACCCCTCGGGGTCGACCCGACTTTACCCGGGGACTGTAGTAAAAGTAAAGTATCCGTGTGTTCATCACACCAGAGGGGAATCCGAGGAATCACCCTCGATGGATTCCTACTCGTTGTATCCGACAAGGTGAACCCGGAGGAATCACCCTCGATGGCATTCACACTTGCGGGGTTGCACGACAGAAGCTTCTCCGGAGGTGGAGGGAGAGGAATCACCCTCGGTAATCCACGTCCGACTAGCTATACTACAGAGGCATCATCGGGAGTGAGTTAAGAGGTATCACCCTCGTCACTCGATATTAGCTCTGCAGAGTCGAGCAACTTGGGGTGTGTGTGTAGTGCGGTGCTGGTCTCAGCCCGTTCGATCTCATCGATCGGGGCACAGATACTAAAGCGGGGCAACTACAGCAAGGAAGAGGGGCCACAGATGGTTTACCATCCAACCTATACTAAGCATTTTGGATAACAGGCAGGTATCAATAACAGTTACAAGGACAGGCTATGCATCAGAATAGGATAACGCAAAGTAGCAGCAATTTTCTAATACAAGCAGGAGGGAGAAGGAATAGGTGATTTAGGCATGCGTCAAGGGGGGTTTGCTTGCCTGGTTGCTCTGCTGAAAAGGACGGGTCGTCGGGGACGTAGTCGATCACAGTGGCAGCATCGGTCTCGAAGTCTACCGGAGAGAAGAGGGGGAAGAAACAGTAAATACAAAGCAGACAAATGCACACAGATGCTTGGCATGACAACAGGCTGTGCTAGGGTGCCCTAACGCAGTGCTACACGTGGCAGATGAAGCGGGGAATTTAACAGGAACGTTTTCCCGGTTTCGGACGTGTGTCAGACAGATGAACCGAAGGGGATGGTTCCATGTTCAGGTAGTTAGGGACACGTGACAGATGAACGGAGGGCATATTCGGAATCGTCATATTTTTCTGATCGTTTTACATACATAAATTATTTTAATCCGAGTTACGGTTTAAAAGATATGATTTTATAAAGTTTTTATTAATTTCTGGAATTATTTAAATTATTTAAATTAACATTATCCGAAACAGTGCATGCTGACATCAGCATGACGTCACTGTGACGTCAGCAGTGAACAGTACCAGTGGGTCCCACCTATCAGCGTCTAATTAAATTAATTAGGGTTTAATTAGACTAATTACAGATTAATTAGGTTAATCAAATAATTAGTTTAATTAAACATGATTAATAAAGTTAATTAATTAGTTAGTTAATTAATTAATTAATTAATAATTATTATTTATTATTTTCTTTCCTTTTTCACGTTTAAACAGGGGCTGGGCCCCACCTGTCATCTGGACAGGCCGGACATGTCCGCCCGTGCCCGCTCGGGCGTCGAACACGTCCGGTGTCCGTAACGCACGCGCATAGAGAGGGCGGCGGACGCGTCCGGTGGCGCGTAGCGCGCGCGCGCACGCATGGCCGCACAGAGGAGGCCGGCGATGGCCACGGCGGAATGGGGCCGGGGCAAAGGGCGGCGAGGGGCGGAGCCAGGCGCGGCAGCAGGTGAAGGCGGGCGGCCACAGCGGAGCAGCAGAAGCAGCAGCAGGCCGCAGCGGGGAGAGGCGGACGCGGGCGGGCGCGGTAGGGCTCGCGCACGCGGCGAGTAGCGGGCGGGAGGCGAACGCAGGCTCGGCGAGCGCGAGCGGACGGCGGAGCGCGGGGAGGAGCGGCGAGCGCGGCGACGGCCGTGGTGCGGGCAACGGCGGACGGCGGAGGGGAGAAGGAGAAGGGGGTGCTCACGGTTGTCGTGAGAAGAGGGGGCGGCGAGGCTCGTTGGAGCTCGTCGGGGAGGCGGACGGGGTGGAGACGACGACGGCGAGGCGACGACGATGGGCGACGGCGGCGGCGACAGGCGACGTCGGGGCAGAGGGGAGCGAGGGGGAAGTGGGGATCGGGGGTTAGGGTTTCGGGTGTGGCTGGGAGGCCATATAGGCCTCGGGGTGGGGGTGGGCCGGTCGGGCCGGCTGGGCCGAGGCCCAGTGGGCGGGAAGGGGGGCTTCTTTCCTTTTTCTTATTTTCTGTTTTACTTTTCTGTTTTTGTTTATTTTTCTTTTTGTGTTTTATTTTACTTTCCAAATCATTTTAGTTTTATAAAATATAAGATTAGCACCTAATTTAGTGTTACTAAATATACCTCTGCCACAAAAAGTTTGGCACCTAAATAATTTAGTTTGATAATTTATAATTTATGAAAGGCATTTAATTAATTGTTTTAGCTCCTGTTTTAGGTTGTTAGGGGTCTTTAACTAATTCAATTAATGCTGGCTATAATTGTATAAATGCCTCTGGATTATTTGCAACATAATAAACATTTTAGTTTTTCAAATTTGAACAACTTTTATTTGTCACTTTAAATTTGAATTTCAATTTAATTTGGAATTTGAAATGTGATATGATGCAAATGATGATCAAGCATAGTTAATCATGGTGACATGGCATTATCAAGAGGTGATTACTGTAGCTATTACATGGGGATGTTACAATTCTCCTCCTCTAATAAGAATTCTCGTCCCGAGAATTAAGAGGTAGGTTGAAAGAAAGCGGGGTATTCTTCACGAAGACGATCTTCGCGTTCCCAAGTGGCTTCGTCTTCAGAATGATTCGACCACTGAACCTTGAGGAACTTGATCGACTTCTGACGGGTTCTACGCTCAGCTTGATCAAGAATGCGAATCGGATACTCTGGATAAGAAAGATCCTCTCCTAATTCAAGCACTTCATGATCCACTGCTCGGATAGGATCCTTGAGGCAGCGTCGAAGTTGCGATACATGAAAGACATCATGCACTTGAGAAAGGTTTGGCGGCAATTCCAATTGATATGCCACTTCTCCTCGACAAGCGAGAATACGGAACGGGCCAATGTAGCGAGGAGCTAACTTGCCCTTGATTCCGAAACGGTGAGTGCCCTTCATCGGAGTAACACGAAGGTAAGTGATGAGGACATCTATACTATGACTCCATCTCTACCTCATGAACAACCTGTTGCTACAAAGAAGATGTCCAATGATGAAATCAGGATTGGACCCATTACAAGAGCTCGTGCTAAACTACTAGAACAATAGGTGAATTCTCTCTTAGTTGATAATGCTATTTATTTTAATGAGAGCTTTATACTGCCTAAATCCTTGTGTGTGTGTGTCATTAGGTACATTGGAGAGGAAGGCATAGCACAAGGGAGCAAGGAGGCAGTGCAGCTGGGCAGGGAGGAGGACCCTGCAGTTTCCAGGGCGGTAGTACCGCCCCACACCAGAGGTAGTACCGCTTAAAGCGGTAGTACCGCCCAGTGCTACCGTACTCAGTACCGCTTAGCAAAATAGTTCTGGCATCCAAGCGACCTAACCGGTACTAGAGCGGTACTTAAGCGGTAGTACCGCATGCTATAAGCGGTACTACCGTGCTGCCTGCGCGCAGGCTTTTGGGCTGACGGCCCGTGTACCCCTTCCAACTATCTTAGGATATAAATACCCTTCCTTAGGGTTAGTTAGAGGCAGACCACGTTTTGATTAAACCTCTTTTCAGATTGAATTGCTTTAAGCATTCCTCTGTAATCAATATTCCTCTTTGATTCGATCAGGAGTATTCTACCTTCACCACTTTGTTGCGATCTGGTGTTTATCTTACTGCAAGATTCAAGTGTCTTCTGCTGTTCCATTGGGAATTGGTAGATTGCAAACCGCTTCGTGGTCGGCGGCTACGTGCGCAAGTGTGTGAAGTTGCGAATATCGAATAGGGTTGAGAACTGTTGCATTGGCAACGGGGGAACAGCCAGAGATTCGTCAGCGTCCCACAAGTTATCATCCACCTACATCGAGCTCAACGAGAAGATCGGGACACGCCTTATCATCTTGGTATCAGATATCCAGTGTTTACTCGGTGAGCATCCATCAATCCCTTATATTAGTGTTGTTTTTCCTCCTATCCAGAAAAAGCCTCACAAAAATATTAGGTTTCTTCATAGTTTGCCCTAGCCTAGATTGCATCGTAGATTGGTTTTAGTTGCTGGTCGTTGGGTTCATCCTTGTGATCCGATCTATTTCCATTGGAGTTTAGCTTTCCAGATTTGTTTCCAAGTAGTTAAAAAAAAAACCGCGTTACTGTTCACGGTACTGTTCACGTGACAGTTGAAAAAAAAAACAAGGAAGAAAGAAAGAAAAAGAAGAATAGAGGGCAGTTCCTTGTTATTATCTTTCGCAGTTGTGGAGCTGCGTCCCGTGCGAGAGTTGCTTTGCCAAGTTTCTCTCCACCGTTTGTGTTTCCTTGGGTGTGACTCACACGATCAGCACTAGGCCTTATCTTCGGTGTTGTTAGGTATCCCAACCAAGCTCCACTATATACCCTGGTTTGTCGTGTGATAGTTTTTCCCTCGGTATTCGCTTCCTCACATCCGTGCGAGTTCTGCCTATCCAAGTTGGTAAGCGATTCTAATTCACTTTGGAACGGTAAGATACCTTGTTTCTTTCAGTTTTGAGTGAGTTGAGAGTTTTCCACATACACCCACTATATTTTTCTTTCTGTGCGTACTAATTCCCTAATCATGTCCGAAGAGTCTTTTGATGTCCAGCAGCGAAAGGATCCTAAATCCGTGGTGCATTGGAATGAATATGCGGCACTTCGTGATCATTTGACGAACCAATTTAATTCTGCTTGTGATGGTATACACGAGGATGTGCGTGCTATTGACTTAAAGCTTGCTGACACTCAAGATACCATGAATACAACTCGTGACACTATGACTACACTTCAGCAGTCCATTACGGATTTGACGCATGCCGTAGCTGCTTTGCAAGCTTCCGTGGGTCAACGGCGCATTCGGGAGCAAGATGATGATCTTAATGATGATGGTGAGGCAAGTATTCATGGTGGTCATGTAGCTGACGCAGCTGCAAACGCTGCTCATGCTGCCAATATTATGGTTCATGGTGGCCGTGGTCATGGTGGCCGTGGTAATGGCGGCCGTGGTGGTGGCCGTGGGTTTGCTGTTTTGGGTGCACGCCGTGATACTGATATTCAGCAACCTCACCGTGATGAGGATGGGCTGGGTAAGCCGAAATTCTCTATTCCCACATTTGAGGGCTCTACTGATGTGGAAGAATATCTTAGTTGGGAGCTCAAGATAGAGTGATTGTGGCGTTTACATGAGTACACCGAGGACAGAAAAATCAAGTTGGCATCTTCTGAATTTGATGGTTATGCTTTGCGTTGGTGGGATCATCTTGTGCGTACAACACGGGAAGATGGAGATCCTCCAATTCTTACATGGCGCAATATGAAGGAAGTGATGCGTGCCCGGTTTGTTCCACGCAACTATATTCGTTCTCTCTATGATAAGTTGCAGAAATTGCGGCAAGGTACAATGTCTGTGGATGATTATTTTCAGGAGATGGAGTTGATTATGCAGCGTGCCCGAGTCCGTGAACAGCCCGAACAGACCATGCAGCGATTTCTTTCTGGTTTGACATACAATATCAAGCGTATTGTTCGGCATCACCAATATCAAGACATGTCAGATTTGTTACATCAAGCCCGTGAAGCAGAAATTCAGTTGGCCGAAGAAGCCAAGTTTACCTCTCGTTCTGCTTCTGCTCGTGGTCGTTTCCCACGACCTACTGGTGGGGCGCCCCCACAAAGTGATACTTCTGGTTTTCTTGTTCCTTCCAGGAACAAGTCAGATTCTGCTGTTTCTACTGCAACGAAACCGGTGCACCCTGCTGCGAGTGCTACTGGTTCCTCTATGTCTCCAGCACGAAATAGGGATATGCATTGTCATACATGTGGAGGCAAAGGTCACTTCAAGAAGGATTGTCCCAATAAGAAGGTCATGTTGATTAATGAGGATTTAGAGTATGAGACCGGTGATGATGCTGATCCTACTTCTGAAGATTGGGAGAATGAGGATACCACTGATGGGGCTCTCGATGCTTATGCAACACACTTTCCTACTATCGTTTGCTCGGAACGAGTGTTAAGTGTTCAGCCTAGTGCTGATAATCAGCGGTGTAATTTGTTTCAAACAAAGGCTATTATTGGTCCTGGCAAGGCGTGCAAAGTGATCATTGATGGTGGTAGTTGTCGCAATTTGGCTAGTAAAGAGCTCTGTGCCAAACTAAAGCTGAAATATTTACCGCACCCACACCCTTATTATATTCAGTGGTTGAGCGATACTGGAGAGATGAAGGTCAGCCACATGGTGCGTGTGGACTTTCAGATTGGACCATATAAAGACTCCATTGAGTTTGATGTGGTTCCTATGACTGTTTGTCACTTGTTGTTGGGCCGCCCATGGCAATATGATAGAAACGTTCTTCACAATGGGAGAGCCAACACATACCAGTTGACTTGGCATGGCAAGGACATTATTTTGCGACCCATGACTCCGCAGCAAATTGTAACTGAATCTCGTCAAAAAATTGAAGTGAATCTTGAGAACGAGAGCGAGAGATTAGATAGGCGAGAGACTACACTTCCGGTGAGTGAGCGCCACAAGCCAAATTTGAGCGGTAAAAGTAAATGTGAGGGAGTGAATTCCTTAGTCATGTTAGCCACCAAATCTGATTTGAGAGAGTTCCGTGAGGATCCCACTGCTGTTCCTCTTGTGCTTTTGTGCAGGGGTGAAATTTTGATTTCTAATGATATGACTCCTCTCTCTCTTGGTGTTTCTAATGTGTTACAGGAATTTGGTGACGTGTTCCCGGCGGAGGTCCCTGCTGGTTTGCCACCGTTGCGGGGTATCGAGCATCAAATTGATTTGATACCAGGAGCGTCGCTGCCCAATCGGGCCCCATACCGCACCAACCCCGAGGAAACTAAGGAAATTCAGAAACAAGTACAAGAGCTTCTCGACAAAGGTTATATTCGCGTGAGCTTAAGTCCTTGTGCTGTTCCTGTAATTTTAGTTCCTAAGAAAGATGGTACATGGCGGTAGATTGTCGAGCTATAAATAACATCACTATTCGATATCGTCACCCTATTCCACGTTTGGAAGATATGCTAGATGAATTGAGTGGTGCTGTTATTTTCTCTAAAATTGACTTGCGTAGTGGTTATCATCAAATTAGGATGAAACAAGGGGATGAATGGAAGACAGCCTTTAAAACAAAGTTTGGTTTATATGAGTGGTTAGTCATGCCTTTTGGGTTAACTAATGCACCTAGTACTTTCATGAGGTTAATGAACCATGTTTTGAGGCACTTTATTGGTAAATTTGTGGTTGTCTATTTTGATGATATACTTATTTACAGCCGCAATGCATCTGAACATTCTGATCATATTCGACAAGTTTTGCAAGTGTTGCGTGATGCTAAGCTTTATGGTAATCTGGATAAATGCACATTTTGCAAAGATAAGGTCATATTTCTGGGTTATGTTGTTTCTGCTCATGGAGTTGAGGTAGATGAATCTAAAATTGAAGCTATTAAAAATTGGCCTACTCCTTTGAATGTTAGTCAAGTACGAAGCTTTCATGGTCTTGCTGGTTTTTATAGACGTTTTGTGAAAGATTTCAGTACTATTGCTGCACCTTTGAATGACCTTACCAAAAAAGGTGTTGAGTTTGTGTGGGGCACAGCCCAAGATTCTGCATTTGATGAGCTGAAACGTCGTTTAATTACTGCACCGTTGCTTGTACTTCCTGATTTCCATAAGCACTTTGAGATCGAATGTGATGCTAGTGGCATTGGGATCGGAGGTGTGCTAATGCAAGAGGGTAACCCAATTGCATATTTTTCTGAGAAACTGAATGGTGCACAATTGAACTATCCTGTTTATGATAAAGAATTGTATGCTCTCGTTAGAGTTCTTGAGGTTTGGCAACATTATTTGTGGCCAAAAGAATTTATCATACATTCTGATCATGAGGCTTTGAAGTTTTTAAAAAGCCAGTCAAATCTGAATAAATGACATGCTAAATGGGTTGAGTTCATTGAATCCTTCCCATACATCATTAAGTATAAGAAAGGAAAAGACAATGTTGTTGCTGATGCACTCTCTCGGAAAAGCATGTTATTGACACGACTTGATGTTCAAGTTCCTGGTTTAGAGAGTTTGCGTGATTTATATGCTTTGGATACTGATTTTGCGACGCCATTTGCTCAATGTTCTGCTGTGAAAGCGTGGGAAAAATACCATATACATGATGGGTACTTGTTTCGTGCTAACAAACTGTGTGTGCCAGAATCGTCCGTGCGTTTGCTCTTGTTGCAGGAATCTCATGCCGGCGGTTTGATGGGCCACTTTGGACGTGAGAAGACGTTCCTTATGCTCGCAGATCATTTTTACTGGCCAAAGATGAGGCGTGATGTGGACAGGTATGTGAAGCGTTGCATCGCTTGCAATCAGGCAAAGTCCAAGCTGAAACCTCATGGTCTGTATACCCCTCTGCCTGCACCTAATTCTCCATGGGAAGATATCAGCATGGATTTTGTTTTAGGATTGCCTAGAACCAGGAGAGGACATGATTCTATTTTTGTGGTAGTAGACAGATTTTCAAAGATGTCACATTTTATTGCCTGCCACAAAAGCGACGATGCATCGCATATTGCTAATCTGTTTTTCAGGGACATCGTGCGTTTACATGGCGTACCAAGGACGATTGTTTCTGACCATGATGTGAAATTCATGAGCTACTTCTGGAAGACACTTTGGGGCAAGCTGGGAACGAAGCTACTGTTCAGTACTACTTGTCATCCCCAAACTGATGGTCAAACGGAGGTGGTGAATCGTACACTTTCCACGTTGCTGAGAACCATGCTCAAGAAGAATCTGCGTGAGTGGGAGGACTGCTTGCCGCATGTGGAGTTTGCTTACAACAGAGCGGTGCACTCTACCACGCAACTTTGTCCATTTGAGGTGGTGTATGGTTTCAAACCCATTGCACCATTTGACTTGCTGCCGCTGCCAACGCAAGAAAGGGTGAACATGGAGGCCTCACAGCGTGCAGATTTTGTGAAAAAGATTCATGAGAAAACAAAGGCAGCCATTGAGAAGAAGGGCAAGCACACAGCTGCTCGTGTTAACAAGAAGCGCAAGGAGGTGTTGTTCCAGCCGGGTGACATGGTGTGGGTACACTTCCGCAAGGATAGGTTCCCTAATCTGCGCAAGTCCAAGTTGATGCCACGTGGTGCTGGTCCTTATAAAGTGCTTACAAAAATAAATGATAATGCATACACGATTGATCTTCCTGCCGAGGAGTTTGGTGTCAGTAATTCTTTTAATGTTGCTGATTTGACGCCCTATCTTGGAGATGACCTTGACGCGTCGAGGTCGACGCCTTTTCAAGGGGGGGAGGATGATGAGGACATCTATACTATGACTCCATCTCTACCTCATGAACAACCTGTTGCTACAAAGAAGATGTCCAATGATGAAATCAGGATTGGACCCATTACAAGAGCTCGTGCTAAACTACTAGAACAACAGGTGAATTCTCTCTTAGTTGATAATGCTATTTATTTTAATGAGAGCTTTATACTGCCTAAATCCTTGTGTGTGTGTGTCATTAGGTACATTGGAGAGGAAGGCATAGCACAAGGGAGCAAGGAGGAGAGCAAGGAGGCAGTGCAGCTGGGCAGGGAGGAGGACCCTGCAGTTTCCAGGGCGGTAGTACCGCCCCACACCAGAGGTAGTACCGCTTAAAGCGGTAGTACCGCCCAGTGCTACCGTACTCAGTACCGCTTAGCAAAATAGTTCTGGCATCCAAGCGACCTAACCGGTACTAGAGCGGTACTTAAGCGGTAGTACCGCATGCTATAAGCGGTACTACCGTGCTGCCTGCGCGCAGGCTTTTGGGCTGACGGCCCGTGTACCCCTTCCAACTATCTTAGGATATAAATACCCTTCCTTAGGGTTAGTTAGAGGCAGACCACGTTTTGATTAAACCTCTTTTCAGATTGAATTGCTTTAAGCATTCCTCTGTAATCAATATTCCTCTTTGATTCGATCAGGAGTATTCTACCTTCACCACTTTGTTGCGATCTGGTGTTTATCTTACTGCAAGATTCAAGTGTCTTCTGCTGTTCCATTGGGAATTGGTAGATTGCAAACCGCTTCGTGGTCGGCGGCTACGTGCGCAAGTGTGTGAAGTTGCGAATATCGAATAGGGTTGAGAACTGTTGCATTGGCAACGGGGGAACAGCCAGAGATTCGTCAGCGTCCCACAAGTTATCATCCACCTACATCGAGCTCAACGAGAAGATCGGGACACCCCTTATCAGTAAGCCTGTTCGCCAGGTTGATAGACCATTACCTTGTGTTTACGGTCATAGTTGCTCTTTTGACGAGACTGGGCAGTCTTCAAATTTTCACGGATAATGCAGACTTGTTCTTCAGCTTGTTGAATAATGTCCGGTCCGACGAGTGACCGTTCCCCAGTTTCTGACCAATTCAGAGGGGTTCGACACTTACGTCCATACAGAACTTCAAACGGTGCCATCTTCAAACTAGCTTGATAGCTATTATTGTAAGAGAATTCGGCATATGGAAGAGATTCCTCCCATTTCTTACCGAATGAGATGACGCAAGCTCGAAGCATATCTTCAAGCACTTGATTGACTCGTTCAACTTGTCCCTGAGACTGAGGGTGAAAAGCGGTACTGAAGGACAGATGAGTTCCCATAGCTTCTTGGAAACTGTTCCAAAACCTTGAAGTAAAGAGGCTGCCACGATCTGAGCTGATTTCCAACGGAATACCGTGAAGTGACATGATTCTGGAAACATACAAGTCTGCTAACTGACTAGCAGTGATTGTCTCCTTGACTGGCAGAAAGTGAGCAACCTTTGAGAATCGGTCAATGACGACAAAGATGGCATCATGACCCTTCTGTGATCTAGGAAAACCAATAATGAAATCCATTTCGACTTTGTCCCATTTCCATTCAGGAATATCAAGGGTTGCAGAAGTCCAGCAGGCCTTTGATGTTCAGCCTTGATGCGACGACAAACGTCACATTCAGCAACATATTTAGCAATATCATGTTTCATATCGGGCCACCAGTACCGCTGACGAATGTCTTGGTACATTTTGGTACTACCAGGGTGAATAGACAAAGGCGTGTCATGTGCTTCTTTCATGACATCCGAACGGGAGTCCAGATTTTGCCTTCTGGGGACCACTAGGCGGCCTTTGAAGAACAAGGCACCATCCTCACCAACATGGTAGAAAGAAGGATTACCCTTGGAGAGGAAGTTCTTAATCTTCTCTACTTCAGAATCATATTTCTGTCTGGTCTTGATGTTGCGCTCGAGGTCTGGCTCAACCTCCAGGGTATTGAGATAACCCTAAGGAACAATGTGAAGGTTCAATTTGCGAAGCTCTTCATAAAGCATAGGTTGTGCTTCCTGAACCATGAGGTTGTTGCAATAAGCCTTGCGACTCAAAGCATCGGCCATTACATTAGCCTTGCCAGGGGTATAAGAGATATTCATATCATAATCGGCTATTGTCTCGAGCCATCTCTGTTGACGAAGGTTCAGATCTGGTTGGGTGTACAAGTACTTCAAACTCTGGTAGTCCGTGTATATCTCGCAACGGTTACCAAGGAGGTAATGTCGCCACAGTTTTAGAGCATAAATTACTGCAGCAAGCTCGAGATCATGTACTGGATAATTTTCCTCGTGAGGACGCAATTGACGAGAGCCATAAGCAATTACTTTGCGCTCTTGCATTAGGACACAGCCTAATCCTTGACGGGATGCGTCGCAATATATCACAAAGTCCTTTTGAGAATCCGGGGGTGCTAGCACTGGGGCAGATGTCAATTTATCTTTAAGTGTCTGAAAGCTTTCCTGGCATTTTTCTGTCCACTCAAATTTAACACCTTTGTGGAGCAGATCAGTCAATGGTTTAGCAATCTTGGAGAAGTTCTCGACGAACCGGCGGCAATAACTTGCAAGGCCAAGAAAACTTCTGACTTGCTTAACATTCTTAGGAGGAGTCCAGTCAAGAATAGCCTGAACTCGTTCTGGGTTAACAGCAATGCCATCTTTAGAAATCACGTGGCCGAGATATGTCACTTCAGATAACCAGAATTCACACTTAGAGTATTTGGCATATAGCTGATGTTCACGCAGCTTCTCCAGTACAAGCCGAAGATGTTCGGCATGTTCTTCTTCATTATTGGAAAATATAAGGATATCATCCAAATAAACCACGACGAATTTGTCGAGGTAATCCATGAAGATATAGTTCATCAACCGAGAGAAGGTTGCTGGAGCATTGGTTAAGCCGAAGGACATTGGTTAGCGAGTAACAAAGGCTGTCTTCGGAATGTCCTCCTTACGAACTCGGATCTGGTGGTATCCCAACCTCAAATCAAGTTTAGAGAATATTGAGGAACCAGCAAGTTGATCATACAGATCGTTGATTCTGGGGAGCGGATACTTGTTCTGAATTGTTGCCTGGTTGATAGGTCGGTAATCTTGAACCAACCGATTTGTTCCATCCTTCTTCTTAACAAAGAGAGAAGGTGCTCCCCAAGCAGAAGAACTGGGGCGGATGAAACCCTTTTTAAGTGACTTGTCGATTTCCTCCTTAAGTTCAAGGAGTTCATGCGGTGGCATCTTGTACGGCCGCTTGGCAATCGGAGTGGTGCCTAGTTTCAGGTTGATAACGAATTCAACACCTCTAACAGGGGGTATTCCTGGAAGTTCTTCTGGAAAGACGTCCGAAAAATCACGAACGACTGGGACGTTCTCAATTCCCTCAAGAGGTGAAGCATTCAAAGCATTCAGAGCATATATCTGGCTCTCGGCATCCTGAACTGTTCGGGCTGAGTATTTGACTGTCTGGCCAGAAGGGTGCGTGAGCTGGACTGTCTTGGCGGCACAGTCTATTAAGGCTTTATGAGCGGTCAACCAGTCCATACCGAGAATGACATCAATGTTGGAAGGTCCGAGCACAATTAGAGAAGCAGGGAAAACTAGACCTCCAATTTTGATTTGGTTGTGGGGGCTTACCATTGTGGTTTGCCACTTGGATCCCGGAGATTGAACCGCTAAAGGAGTGGGCAAATTTTCCATATCTTACCCATGCAACCGCGCAAATTGTTGGGACACAAAGGCATGCGACGCTCCTGAATCAAAGAGAACAGACGCTGGCACTGAATTAACTGGAAGAGTACCCATCACGATTTTTGGGGACTCACGAGCTTCTTCAAGCTTGACATGAGTAACTTGACCACCACCCATAGCAGACGGACTGGCATTATGGCTACTAGAGGGATGTTTCCGACGGCCCTTCTTACGTCCCACAGTTGATCGCGGTGCATTTTGAGGCTGATCCTGGCGACAGTTGAGAGCACGGTGCCCTGGCTGTCCACACTTGAAGCAATTCCCATCATTGGGGCGAGGAGCCATAGTATTGGGCTGTCCACTTGGAATATTCAGTTGTCTAGGTGGTGGAGGCAGACGAGGTGCACATAAGACGGCCTCGGTGTTAGAGCAGGGCGGTGAAAAACATTGTGCGGGATCCAGACTTGACGTTTCTGAGCAGGCTAACCCGAGGATGAGCCCATATCTCGAGTACGCTTGAGCGATTCCTGGTACTTATTCAAAGCAGTTTCAATTCGGAAAGACTGGCTGACAAGCATTGCAAAGTCTGCAGCTTCATGAACAGCAAGTGCGAGCTTGATATCAGGATGCAGTCCTTCACGGAATTTCTCCTGCTTGCGAGCGTCAGTGCAGACGTCATCTTCAGCATAGCGGGATAATTCAAGGAATTTCCTCTGATATTCATCCATAGTCATTTTGCCCTGAGTGAGTTTGCGGAACTCCTGTTTCTTCTGGTCGATCAGACCTTGAGGAATGTGTCGTGCACAGAAGGCTACCTGAAATTCCTGCCAAGTGGTTACAGTCCCAGTAGGCAGCATACGCCTGTGGCTTTCCCACCACTGAGCAGCTGGACCCTTCAAGTGAAATGCCGCAAAGGTGACGTAACTGTCAGGGGCAACACTAGCTGACTCCATCTCAAACAGAATATCACGAAGCCAATCATCAGCATCCATAGGATTGGTGGAGTTGCGGAAAACAGACGGGTTGAGGCGCACAAACTCTTGCAGTGAGATTGGTCCAGGCTCCTGACGAGCTTCGTTGCGTTCCAAACGATTTACCAGACTCTCGTTGAGCTGACGATTCAATTCAAACTGCTGCATCATTGCGGAAATATAGGGTGGAGGCGGAGGATCGTCAGCCATCCTGCCAAATCAACAGGGGCAGTTTAACAAGAACAACTGCATGTGTCAGAGATCATTTATGACGTAACATGAGAAATGAACAAGAAGTGCATTAGATACATATTAGTAGTCATTAAAGACATACAGATCCATGCACAGAATTGGATATCAACGGACAATGCGAGTTCGGAAACACACGCAGCTAGACAAACTAGGCGGCGCGGAGGCACGCGGTGAGGAATACACAACGAGACATAGCAAAGGCTATATCAACGTCGGAGAAAACTTTTGGAGCGAGGAATCTGCAAGGAACAACGCAGGGTGTCCTCGATAAAAGGATCCTGCGGTCCGTGGTATTGTGCAGCAGAACCTGGCCCTCATCTTGAAGAAAGGGGGGATAATTCAGAACTCCGGGTGGATGTGATCACGAGAACCTAATGTTAGAGTTAGCAAAACTTTAACCCGAATAGGAGAGAGAGCAGAGTCCCAGAGTAAGGAAAAGGAATAAAAGATCCTAATACCACTCATTGGCGACATGGGCCCGTAAGCCACACAGCCATGTTAGTAAAATAGTTTTCGGAAAGACTAGACTCAACTTCGGCCAAGGAGTTGGAAAGGGGGCTACCTACAGGCAGTCGGCTCTGATACCAACCTGTGACGCCCCCGACTTAATCGTGCACTAATCATACACGCAAATGCACACGATCAAGCCTAGGGACTCACTTGAAGATATCACAACACAACTCTAAACACAACATAAAATAATACAAGCTTTATATTACAAGCCAGGGGCCTCGAGGGCTCGAATACAAAAGCTCGCGGTCAAGCGTCAGCGGAAACAACAACAGTATCTGAGCACAGACACAAGGTTAAACAAGATGCCTTAAGAAGGCGAAAACAAACAACAGCTCGGATCGAAAAAGGCAAGGCCTCCTGCCTGGGAGCCTCCTAAACTACTCCTGGTCGTCGGGGATCTCCACGTCGTAGTAGACTCCTCCGGGGATCTCCTGCTCCTGGGCTTCGACGTCTGATGTATCATCAAATGGGTATGGGGAAAAGAATAGCAGAGCAACCGTGAGTACTCATCCAAAGTACTCGCAAGACTGACATCAAATCTATGCTAATTATGCATTGGTATCAAGTGGAGAGGCTGTATCTGTGGACTATATAGCAGCAAAGCCAGAATAGAGAGAAAGGCCTAGCCTATCGAAGACTAGCATCTTCAGGGGCTTGCAGCATAAGAAGAGTACAGGTTATCATATTATTAATTAACAAGTATGTGGAAGCAAAGCCTAGAGATCCTTCCTCAACTCCCTGCGAGAAAGCGATTCCGAAGCTTATAATTATTTAACATGTATCCAGTTCAAGTAATAATAGATCGGGATACAACACTGAGCGTCCTGTTACCGTGGACACGGCTATTCGAATAGATAACTTCCCTGCAGGGGTGCACTAATGTTACCCAACACGCTCGATTAGCTCTGGCCGGACACACTTTCCTGGGTCATGCCCGGCCTCGGCTGATCGACACACCACAGCCCGACCTAGAGCTAAGCTGAGAGGTCCCCGCCGGTCTACATCCTAAGTGCTCAGGGGTCCTGGGCCTGTCGCCCTTTGCACTCCGGGTCATTGTGCGCAGGGTTAGATCCAGGCACCACCTCTGTCATGGATGGCGCCGATCCTGCCATGCCACAAGGCTGAACTGGACGTCTGACAAAGCTTTCGGCTGATACATACGACGTAGAGGGTCCCATAACCATTATCCCACGTGGTGGTAGTGCGTATAGGGCACGACGACCCACTCAGATCAATACCCAAATCCGTTAGCGCATTATTAGGAGCTCGCGGTGACGATCAGTACTCCTGTCGTCCCGTCTCGAGGAAGTGCAACAAGGGCCAGGCCCATCCCTCTCTAGGGCGGTCTCTGCCTGCCTAGCTGCGCCTCGTATTTATCTCGCGGGTACCCTCCAGGTCAACCCGACTTCACAACTCTCGCGGGTACCCCTCGGGGTCGACCCGACTTTACCCGGGGACTATAGTAAAAGTAAAGTATCCGTGTGTTCATCACACCAGAGGGGAATCCGAGGAATCACCCTCGATGGATTCCTACTCGATGTATCCGACAAGGTGAACCCGGAGGAATCACCCTCGATGGCATTCACACTTGCGGGGTTGCACGACAGAAGCTTCTCCGGAGGTGGAGGGAGACGAATCACCCTCGGTAATCCACGTCCGACTAGCTATACTACAGAGGCATCATCGGGAGTGAGTTAAGAGGTATCACCCTCGTCACTCGATATTAGCTCTGCAGAGTCGAGCAACTTGGGGTGTGTGTGTAGTGCGGTGCTGGTCTCAGCCCGTTCGATCTCATCGATCGGGGCACAGATACTAAAGCGGGGCAACTACAGCAAGGAAGAGGGGCCACAGATGGTTTACCATCCAACCTATACTAAGCATTTTGGATAACAGGCAGGTATCAATAACAGTTACAAGGACAGGCTATGCATCAGAATAGGATAACGCAAAGTAGCAGCAATTTTCTAATACAAGTAGGAGGGAGAAGGAATAGGTGATTTAGGCATGCGTCAAGGGGGGTTTGCTTGCCTGGTTGCTCTGCTGAAAAGGACGGGTCGTCGGGGACGTAGTCGATCACAGTGGCAGCATCGGTCTCGAAGTCTACCGGAGAGAAGAGGGGGAAGAAACAGTAAATACAAAGCAGACAAATGCACACAGATGCTTGGCATGACAACAGGCTGTGCTAGGGTGCCCTAACGCAGTGCTACACGTGGCAGATGAAGCGGGGAATTTAACTGGAACGTTTTCCCGGTTTCGGACGTGTGTCAGACAGATGAACCGAAGGGGATAGTTCCATGTTCAGGTAGTTAGGGACACGTGATAGATGAACGGAGGGCATATTTGGAATCGTCATATTTTTCTGATCGTTTTACATATATAAATTATTTTAATCCGAGTTACGGTTTAAAAGATATGATTTTATAAAGTTTTTATTAATTTCTAGAATTATTTAAATTATTTAAATTAACATTATCCGAAACAGTGCATGCTGACATCAGCATGCCGTCACTGTGACATCGGCAGTGAACAGTACCAGTGGGTCCCACCTATCAGCGTCTCATTAAATTAATTAGGGTTTAATTAGACTAATTACAGATTAATTAGGTTAATCAAATAATTAGTTTAATTAAACAAGATTAATTAAGTTAGTTAATTAATTAATTAATTAATAATTATTTATTTATTATTTTCTTTTCTTTTTCATGTTTAAACAGGGGCTGGGCCTCACCTGTCATCTGGACAGGCCGGACATGTCCGCCCGTGCCCGCTCGGGCGCCGGACACATCCGGTGTCCGTAACGCGCGCGCACAGAGAGGGCGGCGGACGCGTCCGGTGGCGCGTAGCGCGCGCGCACGCACGACCGCACAGAGGAGGTCGCCGATGGCCACGGCGGAATGGGGCCGCGGCAAAGGGCGGCGAGGGGCGGAGCCAGGCGCGGCAGCAGGCGGAGGCGGGCGGCAGCGGAGCTGGCGGGGCAGCGGCGGCGGGCGGCCGCACCGGAGCAGCAGAAGCAGCAGCAGGCCGCAGCGGGGAGAGGCGGACGCAGGCGGGCGCGGCAGGGCTCGCACGCGCGGCGAGTAGCGGGCGGGAGGCGGACGCAGGCTCGGGGAGCGCGAGCGGACGGCGGAGCGCGGGGAGGAGCGGCGAGCGCGGCGGCGGTCGCGGTGCGGGCAACGGCGGACGGCGGAGGGGAGAAGGAGAAGGGGGTGCTCACGGTCGTCGTGAGAAGAGGGGGCGGCGAGGCTCGTTGGAGCTCGTCGGGGAGGCGGTCGGGGTGGAGACGATGACGGCGAGGCGGCGACGACGGGCGATAGGCGACGGCGGGGCAGAGGGGACCGAGGGGGAAGTGGGGATCGGGGGTTAGGGTTTCGGGTGTGGCTGGGAGGCCATATAGGCCTCGGGGTGGGGGTGGGCCGGTCGGGCCGGCTGGGCCGAGGCCCAATGGGGGGGAAGGGGGGCTTCTTTCCTTTTTCTTATTTTCTGTTTTACTTTTCTGTTTTACTTTTCTGTTTTTGTTTATTTTTCTTTTAGTGTTTTATTTTACTTTCCAAATCATTTTAGTTTTATAAAATATAAGATTAGCACCTAATTTAGTGTTACTAAATATACCTCTGCCACAAAAAGTTTGGCACCTAAATAATTTAGTTTGATAATTTATAATTTATGAAAGGCATTTAATTAATTGTTTTAGCTCCTGTTTTAGGTTGTTAGGGGTCTTTAACTAATTCAATTAATGCTGGCTATAATTGTATAAATGCCTCTGGATTATTTGCAACATAATAAACATTTTAGTTTTTCAAATTTGAACAACTTTTATTTTTCACTTTAAATTTGAATTTCAATTTAATTTGGAATTTGAAATGAGATATGATGCAAATGATGATCAAGCATAGTTAATCATGGTGACATGGCATTATCAAGAGGTGATTACTGTAGCTATTACATGGGGATGTTACAGTTCCTATTACTGCTAACCATGCCAGGATCACAAGCTGACGAGGTCGAATGGGAGGTTATGAACAACAAGAACCTCCATGACAAATTCCAGCAAATGATGGCTGACCAGGTACAAGACTTCGTGATCAGCCTTGGAGAGGCCATGGAGAAGCTAGATGGTTTGGAGAAGACGTTCGAGACGAAGTTGGACGCTAAGTTCAATGAGGTGCTTGCACGTCTACCACCAGCTGCACCGATCATACCTCAGCAACAACAACAACGTCGGCCGAGTTTCGCGGGGCGTGCACAACGTGTGCCCCTCGAGGAAGGCCAACATTCTGGTGCCCTTCCTACTGTTGGGGCTGCTGCTACTACTACTGTTGATCAGAACGTTGACTACGATGGTGATTACGATGATGAGGAAGCGGTTGCTCCAGATCAGCCCCAAGGGCAACCACCACCACACGCACCAGGTCGTCCACATGCCTACAATTGCAATGGTAGGGCTGTAGCACCCCCTCAGGTACAAAATCATGACCATCTCCCTAAACTTAAATTGAATATTCCTACATTTGATGGTAGATATGTTCCTGATATATATCTTACTTGGGAGTTAGAAACAGAACAACATTTTACATGCTTACAATTTCCTGAGGATAGACGTGTTACTACTGCTGTTTGTTCATTCACTAGTTTTGCTTGTGTTTGGTGGTCTGAACATTGTAGAATACATCATGCTAATATCCCAACTACTTGGGCTGCGTTGATAAATGCTATGCGTAATCGTTGGGTTCCACCATATTATCAACGTGAATTGCTTCAAAATTTGCAGCGTTTAAGACAAGGAAAAAATTCTGTAGAGGAATAATAACAGGAATTACAAACTGGCATGATTAGATGTGGTATTGTTGAGGAGAATGAAGCTATGCTTGCACGTTTCATGGGTGGTTTAAATTGAGAGATTCAGACTATTCTAGAGTATAGGGAGTATAACACTATCACTCGTTTATTCCATCTTGCTTGCAAAGCTGAACGTGAAGTGCAGGATCGATGGGCAATGGCGAGAACTAATTTTTCTGTAGGTCGAGCTTCTTCATGGACACCACGTACATCATCTACTTCCACACGTTCTACTACAGCACCACTCACTTCAGCCGCCAACTCCAACAGAGATACAAGAAAACAGGCACCGCCAGCAGCCTCCAGCAAGGGCACACCTTCGGGGCCTGCACAGAGCTCTTCTTCATCCATGGCATCTACAGGGCAAACACATCAGGTTATTTGTCGTCGTTGCAAGGGTGGAGGTCACTATGCGCGAGAATGCCCTTCCAAGCGTGTGATGATTGTTACTGAGGATGGTGGATATGCATCCGCTAGTGTATGATGAGGAGACTTTGGCTCTTATTGCAAGTGAAGAACAGGGTGCCGAGGATGCTGAAGAAGAGACACACTACATGGCTGTTGACTACGCTGACAGGTATGAAAGTTTAGTTGCTGTGTTCTGAGTGTGCAGGTTACACAGGCTGAGCAAAATCGGAGGCACAACTTGTTCCATACAAAGGGTGTTGTGAAGGAGCGTTCTGTTCACGTCATCATCGATGGAGGGAGTTGCAACAACTTGGCTAGCATGGAGATGGTGGAGAAGCTGTCTCTAACCACCAGACCACATCCTCATCCTATTACATCCAATGGTTCAACAACAGTGCCAAGGTTAAGGTAACACGTATTGTTCGTGTGCACTTTAGCATTGCTACATATTCCGATTATGTTGATTGTGATGTGGTACCCATGCAAGTATGCTCCGTTTTACTTGGTAGACCATGTCAATTTGATAAAAATTATGTACACCATGGTAGGACGAATCAACATCCTCTTGTTCATAAGAGTAAAAATATAACTTTGCTTCCTATGTCTCCCGAACATATTATGAAAGATGATATTGCTAGAGCTAGTAAAGCAAAGCAGAAGCAAAGTGAGAGTGAAAATCAGATTCTGGCAAAGGAATTTGAGCAACATAATAAGGCCCGTGTAATTTCGAAATACCACTTATTAGGCTGTTTTTACAGTCCGTATGTTTGGGGAAACGGAGTTACGGCTGGTTTCGGACCCCCTCCTCCAAGGGGCCACAAAATTCCACTCTATTCCCCCATATATACAGCCCTTAGGGCATCGTTTTAGACTTGGGTTTTGTTTAGATCAAAAGTTCGCCATAGCTGCAACTTCGCGTTCTTCATTTGTGTTCCACGACCAGACAAAGGCGTCACAGAACCCCACTTTCATGAATAAAGCATTCATCTTATATTCGCAATATCCAGATTGCAATCTTAGTTTCTTGCTTGTTCTTCGTTTGCGTGCAGGAAACATACCCTCGTGGTCAGGTTGATCGTGCTCTGGCGTGGTCAATAACCTCTCGGAGTTGGTTTAGCGATTGCTAAGGCGCGACGTCCTCGCACGTTCGTAGTCGAATCGTCAAAGTCGACTCCACCAAAAACGATTGCCACCATCTCATCGAAAGATAGGGACACCTTCGCCTCTATCATGAAGCATGGAAATAGGGTGATCATTAACATGCAAGCAATCAAAGTCCACTAGTGGGACAAGAACATCACCTTCACCTAAGTTACCTTTTTCATTCCACTCATTTGGTGTAGGTGAGGTTGCATAGACCAACTTGTGGTCATCTTCATCATGATGGAACCATGTGGGGGGGGGGGTGCTTCATATACCACCATGGCCATCGTCTTGTCCAAGGTGATGACGAAGTCGTCAAGGGTCGGCGCGTCATCGAATATGGGACCTAGCACCAAAGGAGAAGACACAATAGAGGAAGAGGTTAAATTGTTAGAAATCGAAATGGCCTCACATGCCCTATCAACTACCTCACTCGCTCTATGTGGTGGTGGCTCACTCACTCCCTCTAGGTAGTTGCACTCATACTCACATATGGTGGAGTCACTCATCTCACTCAAGTAGTGGGGGTTGTGTCTCTCCTCACATGGGAATTGGGGCAACTCATCGTATATGGAGCTAGTGGTGAAGTCACTCTCACTCTCAATATAGTGGCATAAGTCTCTCAACTCATCTCCAAACGTCGCCGTGGTCGAATGGAAAATCCCATGCTCAACCATGTCGTCACCATCGCCATGGATGAAGGCCGAAGATGGCACATCATCACTCTCGCCTCCAAAGATGGAAGCGTCATCCTTGCTCGCCACCTTGTCGCTCGCCTCCAAAGCATGTTCCTTGAGTGGCTCCGTAGTCGTTGTCGTCGCCGCGCCGTCTTCAAAATGAGTCGTGGTAGACTCGGCATCGTCAATGCCACAAAGAGGGATGGTGGTGAAGTCGGACTTGGGAGCGTCGTCGGGCTTGGACATCTTGGTGGTACCATCCTCATGCTCGTCGTCGTGGAGCTTGGTCGTCGCAAAGTGTGCTCGGGGTCGAGTAGCCTTGCCCTTGAGTTCATGTTCTGCCATGAGAGCACCAATGTAGAGGTCTTCGAGAGACTCGTAGTTGTTGTGGAAGATAGTCTTGGCGATGTCATTGTTCAATCCCATCATGAAGTGGAACTTCATCCAAATGGGGTCGTCCACACCGGCTCGTCGCAAGGCTTTCTTCATCTTCATGAAGTACTCATCGAGGGACTTGGATCCTTGTACGGTGTTCTCCAATTGTCATTGAAGATGTTCCGTGTATGTAGAAGGCACAAACTCTCGCCGCAACGCTTTCTTCAACCTGGACCAACTCATGTCGAAGCTCGTCGAAGATGTGTGAAGGCACCATGTCGACACGTAGTCATGGAAGTTTCTTGTGGCGCACTTCACTTGATCTTCGGGAGGGACTTGAAGTAGCTTGAGGTAGGTGTCCATCTTGCGCTCCCAAGCGAGATACTCCTCGGGGTCTTGACTCCCATAGAAAGGAATCCCGTGGTCGATGTCGAGGTCGTAGTAGCTCGTGGAAGTCGCAGACTTGAGCTTGGGGAGCTTCTCTTGAAGTGCTTGTCGGCGAAGGTGCCGCATATCCAAAGGCGAAGATTCCTTGGTAGGTGGTGAAGTCATCAAGCGGTGGTTGGTGTCGAGCTCGTGACCTTCACACTTGTTCTTTGTTGGATGCCTTGATGTTGGCGTCGTTATTTCTTCATGTCGTTGATGGTGTCGATGCCGGTTTGATCTTGCCGGAGATGGTAGCTCGTAAGCATGTGCACTTGAGCGTCTTCTCGAAGATGATGAAGATCTCGTGCGTTTCTTGATGAGGGCCTTGAGCTCCTCCAAATGAGCATCCATCTTGGCGTCGATGGTTTTCTTCATGGCATCGAACTCGTCATTATTGTTGTAGACTGAAGGAGATGTGCCATCCCTATCCATGGAAGCACTCGAGAAGGCGTGAGAACGAAATGGAATGAACATACCAAAGTTACCTCTTTCCGAAGTTGTAGAAGGATCTCAAAAGACCACAATGTAAGCAAGGAAAAGAGTACACTCGGTGAAAAACCTTGTCCAATTCTCACAACCTACACAAATGGCTTATAGTGGAGCTCGGTAGGGTTAGTGGCACAAATTCATGCAAATTGAAGTCCAAGATATTGTAAAAGTTGAAATAAATCCAAAGGACTCGAAATGCAAAGCAACTGATCACAAATATAGAGGAAGGCAATAAAGAAACACACGCGGTGGGATAATGGGGCTTGTGCAACAATAGGGATGTGCAATACAAAATTGCCTAACGAAGACTAAGCTCTTGTTGCACAAACACAAGGAGAGATGCTAGCTTGATTGCACATTTGGGCACGATTCACCACTTGGCACCAATCCTATTCATGCAAAAACGTTTCCTATTCCATGTATCCTCATGCACAAGTATATCTTTTCATGCTCAACTCTATGCTTATAAGCTTTTGATCTTTCTCTCTTGCTTAGAAGCTTTTTTTTCTTTTTTTGACTCTTCTCTTCCTTTCCATTATTCTTATCGAGCCTCAACCAAATATATGAGACAAGTATCACAAGATATGCATGGGAGCAAGCAATTGCACTATATGATATTTCTCTTGTTCAGTCTCCTCTACACCTTGTTCTTCACTCGCAATAAGAGCGAGGGTCTCCTCATCATAATCACTAGCGGAGTCATATCCACCATCCTCAGTAACAATCATCACACGCTTGGAAGGGAATTCTCTCGCATAGTGACCTCCACCCTTGCAACGACGACATATAACCTCATGTGTTTTCCCTGTGGATGCAATGGATGAAGAAGAGCTCTGTGCAGGCCCGGAAGGTGTGCTCCTCACGGAGGGTGGGGCAAGGGCATGTTTCCTGGTATCTCTATTGGAGTTGTTGGCTGAAGTAGGCGGTGCTGCAGCGGGACGTGTGGAAGTAGATGGGGTAAGTGGCGTCCATGATGAAGTGCGACCTGCAGAAAAATTAGTTCTTGCCAATGCCTGTCGATCCTGCACTTCACGTTCAGCTTTGCATGCAAGATGGAATAAATGAGTGATAGTATTATACTCCTTATACTCTAATATAGTATGAATATCTCTATTTAATCCACCCATAAAACGTGCAAGCATAGCCTCATTCTCCTCAACAATACCACATCTAATCATGCCAGTTTGCAATTCCTGATAATATTCCTCTACAGAATTTTTTCCTTGTCTTAACCGCTGCAAATTTTGAAGCAATTCACGTTGATAATATGGTGGAACCCAATGATTACGCATAGCAGTTTTCAAAGCAGCCCAAGTAGTACGGATATTATCATGATGTATTCTACAATGTTCAGACGACCAAACACAAGCAAAACTAGTGAAAGCACAAACGGCAGCAGCAACACGTCTATCCTCAGGAAATTGTAAGCACGTAAAACGTTGTTCTGTTTCTAACTCCCAAGTAAGATATATATCAGGAACATATCTACCCTCAAATGTCGGAATATTCAATTTTATCTTAGGGAGATGATCATGATCCCGTACCTGAGGTGGTGGTGCAGCCCTACCGTTGCGATGGTAAACATGCGGACGACCCGGTGCTTGTGGTGGTGGTTGCCCCTGGGGCTGATCGGGAGCAACCTCTCCCAGATCATCGTAATCACCATCATAATCCTCATTCTGCTCAATGACAGTAGCAGCAGCAGCAGCAGCCACAGAAGCTTGGGCAGTAGCAGCAGTATCAATGGCACCAGAATATTGGCCTTGGTCAAGAGGCACACGTTGCGCTCGTCCCGCGAAATTTGGCCGTTGTTGTTGTTGTTGCCGAGGTACGACAGGTACAGCTGGTGCAGGTAGACGTGCAAGCACCTCATTGAACTTAGCGTCCAGCTTGGTGTCGAATGTCTTCTCCAAAGCACCTAGCTTATCCATGGCCTATCCAAGGCTGGTCACGGCGTCTTGTACCTGGTCAGCCATCATTTCCTGAAATTTATCATGGAGCTCCTTGTTCGTCATACCGTCCCAGTTGATCTCGTCGGCTTGTGATCCTGTCATGGTTAGCAGCAATAGGAACACACAATATGAACCTACAGACTACTAGGAAGTGGTGGTGGTGGTGGTGGTGGTGTGTCACAAATCGGTCAAGCGAATCTCAAATCCTTACCAGTTCTTACCCAGCAGCAGGCGGTGATCGGCAACCGTTGTAGTAAAAAACTCTCAAAGCTTGGATAGAGCGATTGCCAGGTGGTGTCAACACACGATGTAGATGTAAGTGTAGTTGGGATGGCTTATATATGGTAGCAAAAGGGTCAGCAATAATCAATTTAGAGATGCAAAGTTGAATAAACGCTCAACGACGGTACTGTGCTGGCCCTCGGCTAGACCGTGCTAGAGACGCGAGCCTAGAACACCAACAAAATCACGACGCTACACGTATTCAAGGGAAGAGCACACTCTGAACTTTTTTTTCGCATCTTTTTTTTTGGCGACTCTTTTTTTTATTTGCGTTTTTTTTTTGCTCAGAAAATCACTATAATGGCGTGTGTCTCAAAACTCTTCCGAAGGTCTAAAAATAGGATAGGCACGAAAAAAATTTGACTAATTTTTTTTTTCTAGAGCGATTCGGGGCCGCGACGACCAAAAATCGCGACAAAAATCACTATGATGGCGAGTGTCTCAAAACGCTCCAAAAAGCCTAAAAACAGGATAGGGAAAAATTATTTTCACGTGTCGATTTTTTTTTTCCGACACCTACTCGGGCAAGGAAACGCGAAAATAAAATCAAACGAATCTCAAAATCAATCCGAATACCTAAGGAATTCAGATTAGAGGCGGATATAGGGTGGTGATATATGGCAGGAAAGATGATGATGGTGGGTGGGGATATATGGCAGGGATTACGATTATGGTGGATGGTGATATATGGGTGGTGGAACACGGGTTGGTGGTGAATCTGTGATGGAAGTGGACTCGGATTGGCGTGATGGCGGATATGTGGTGGTATATGGCAGCGGTGATGTATCTGGTGTGATGGTGGGATATGGCAGCGATAAAGATGATACAGCGGCGGCGTGACAAACTGTGAACAGAACTCGAAACTCTAAAGAATTAGACGCTAAGACCAGCAACTTGACACGACGATGCAACCGCAAATTCAACAAAGCAAATACCAAACAGAAAATTGCAAAGGCTCAGATTGGTTCGGATATGATGGTCTAACCGTAATTTTTTTTGTGGCTTTTTGGTGGACTGTAGGTATGGAGAACATATGCGATCTAAACTATGAATAACTGGTAAAATCTCACCGAGCAACCTGTAAGTCTGATACCACTTGATAGAGGCGAAGTTGTCCCTGTCTTTCGATGAGATGGTGGCTATCGTTTTTGGTGGAGTAGACTTTGATGATCCGACTACGAACGTGCGAGGACGTCGCGCCTTAGCAATCGCTAAACCAACTCCGAGAGGTTATTGACCACGCTGGAGCTCGATCAACATGACCACGAGGGTCTGTTTCCTGCAAGCAAATGAAGAACAAGCAAGAAACTAAGATTGCAATCTGGATATTGAGAATACAAGAGGAAAGCTTTATTGATGAAAGTGGGGTTCTGTGACGCCTTTGTCTGGTCGTGGAACACAAACGAAGAACGCGAAGTTGCAGCTATGGCGAACTTTCAATCTAAACAAAACCCAAGTCAAAAAAGATGCCCTAAGGGCTGTATATATGGGGGAATAGAAAGGGATTTCGTGGCCCCTTGGAGGAGGGGTCCGAAACCAGCCCTAACTCCGTTTCCCCACACATACAGACTCTAAAAACAGCCTAATAAGTGGTATTTCGAAATTACATGGGCCTGGCCCAAAAATAAGGTGACGCGGCACCTATATTAGCCTATGGACGAAATTTATGAAGTTTGTATATTTCGTCCAAGCCTTCATACTCTCCTTATGGTGGCTTCAAAGTGCGAAAATCACCACTGGATACTCCATTGTTCTTTCCCGCGTGCACACCTTCACCTCCATGCTTGATCCCGCTCCAACAGCCATCCATCTTCTCCATGCTAGGTCCTTCATTCATAAGTAAAACAAAAGTAACTAATTTAGGCAGCATCATATGTTCATGAACATTAGAAGGATTCCCAAGAAATGAAAGTACCTGGTAATTCAATTGACGTGCGCGAGCTCTAGTAATTGGTCCAGTATGTATAGCAGCAGTGCCTGTGGGTGTAACAATGGTATTGATGTCCTCATCATCCATGATGAAGTGCGACCTGCAGAAAAATTAGTTCTCGCCAATGCCTGTCGATCCTGTACTTCACATTCAGCTTTGCAAGCAAGATGGATGATACGGGGTTGCCCAATCTTCACGGAGGATCTGCTTGAGGAACGAATCAACGCCACCTGAAGGGTACGAAGGAAACCCTCGATCCCAGCCAACAAAGTTGTCGGGTAATGGATAACTAGTGCAACCTGACGAAACCGAAGCTAGCTACTGCATATGCAACAACCAGCAACAAGTATTCGCCCAACCACACTCTTAGGATTCCAATCCACGCAACCACGCACGAAGTTGGAAGCACGAACTGGTCGCCGCCTCAACGGCTACTATTGTAAAATCACAAAGTGAGTTTACCCTCTCACAAGGCAAGATTACAAGAGCTAAGGAGGAAGTGAACTCTCAAACAAGATTCTGGTTGCACTTAGCTAACCTATGCTGAAATCAAATTGCCAAAGAGTTGTGGCTGAAGTGAGGGAAGGGGTATTTATACTAGGAACAGCCCTCCTAGCTTAGGTGTGGAACCAGTCCAAAAGAGAGGCTCAAATTCGTGGTAACCAGCTGGTCAAGGGAGCAAACACATGGAGCCTCGCGCAGCAATTAATGCTCTGGACAGCTTGCATTGGAACTCTCATATCCTTTGACTCAGGACTCCAAATGTTGCACCGTTTGAATTTCCTGAAAGTAGACTTCAAATGCTGTCCAATTTGTACTCTCAGATGTGCTGGAACCTCATATATTTGTGTTGCATGATGGAGCAAGTTCTGGGACGAAATCTGGAACTGTGCATGCAACAATAGATTGTTGAGATGGCTTGCTATTCTTCCTTGAGGTGTAATTAGTTGCCCTTGTCACCAAAACATGGGTTATATCAGAGTTGAAACTTGTTCTCTTCAAACATGTTGTATGGGCTTCAGAACTTGTTTCTTCATGAGCTGAACTTGTTTCTTCATGTGCTGAAAGTTGTTGGTTGTCCTCAACATTGTACCTGAGTAAAATCAGCACAGATGATTTAGGCAGTATAAAGTTCTCATGGATAGTTGAAGTATGATCAGCTAGGAGCGCGTTCACCTCTTGTTCTATATGTTTGGCACGGCTCCTTGTCATGGGACCCAAATAGGTCTTCTTTGTAGCAGCTTCATTTGAGAGCTGAGATTTATGATGAGGAGAAGATGACAAATGAGGTGAACCAGGGATGTCCTCATCATCCTCCCCCTCTTCAAAAGTAGTCGTCCTCAACACTTGGCCCTCTCGGTTGATACATGGAGATAGACCAACAACATTGAATGTGAGGAATAGCTTGGCTCCTGAGTTCCTTCTCATCTTCACCTTTGGTTTGTGTAGATCATCATCTACATGCCTGCATAATAGTAATGATAGTAGTAGCTCCGCCTCCATTAAAATAAATAATATGGAACCCATAGTATATGTGTTCACCTGATCGTCAACATGGCACAATAGTAGGCGCATTCCATCAATGGTCGCCATGATGGATTTCTCAAGTGTTTGGCTGCAACTAAACAAGCTTAGTTGCGCAGGATGGTCCTCATCATCCTCCCTTCCTTCAAGAAAACCCGTCCTCGGTTTTTGATAACCTGTAACAGCACTAAGGAAAACAAACAACGTGTATGCATGGTATATGAAGACGTCACACATTTTGTTGTTACCAAGATTTTGCGCATTCCAAATTTCAGAAAAGTAATCTTCATAGCAGCAAACCATATTTCTCAATGGGTCAACATAAGTTTTGAGTTTGTAAAAATTGTTGCTTGTTTTGCAAATATAAGTTAGGGACATAGCAGAATCATTCACATCATTCCTACTCCTAGAAAAGCATGTTGTGATCATTTCAAAGCCAAAATTAGAAGTATGTATGTGTGACTCAACATATTTGGCTAGCAAAAATTTCTCATATGATAGTTCAGATTTTTGCATAGTAGACCCTTGCAATTGTGATGAACAAAGTTTTAGTATCTTCCATTGATCAACTCTTTTTGTTGCAACTTTAGTGCATGCAAAATGTGAACATATGAGGACCAACAAATAAGTGACACCTTCACCACAAACATACAGTTTCATTTTCACATAAGAATGGTTGCCCAAATGATTATCTTTCAGTTCTGCAAATCTATTGCAAGCAATGCATATTTTGTCCACAACAAACTTCCCGCCAACACCATATTCTCCAATCAAATTAAACTTAAAACAGTAGGTGTAGGTTTTATAGAGAGAGTACAAATGTGTGATTTCAGAAATGTTCATGACAGGATAACTCGATTCAATAGTTTTAGCAAGCGTGGCACAATATAAAGCATGAACATGAGATATTTTATCATGCATTTTGTCAGGTCTTACTAATTTCACATTATCAAAATGATAGGCAATAATGTGATCCAATGGTTCAGGCATAGTAGAACAAGCAATCATAGAAGACATCGCTGCAGTACGGTTATACTTACAATCATTCTCAAGTTGTTGTTGTAATCTTACTTCAATACCATCTTCCTCTTCTTGAACAAGCCATCGTTCCTCATGAGCACATGATGAATTATCAACTCTGGTTTGCTTCTCTTCTTGTTCCTCCATGATGTGGGAAAGTGTAACATCACTGGATTCCTCTTCCTGAAAGCAAACCTGTACATTGCAAGGAATAGAAAGAGTTATGTTAGTTTCAGAATCCTCATATTTTGTATCAACTAATACTCTCATTTCCTTTGGTGTATCTCTCGAACTCTCCTTTGTGGTGGGGCTCTCAATCTCACTTTTAGTGGAGTCACACAGCTCACTTTTTATAATATCACTCTCACATATTTTGGATATGTGGCTCCCATTCTCACTTGGGATTTGATGTGTATTTGTTGCTACAGAATTTTGACCAATTGTGAGGCTCTTTTCTCGTGTTGCAAGCACCTTTTTCTCATCACAAATCTGGTTTCTTGTTGTAACCAACCTTTGCTCCATCTTGTTCTCTGCATTGCTTGGCCTCTTCACACGACTGATTCCTGAAGGGGACTGAATACCCAAGGTGAGTGGACGTGCACGTTCTTTCTGAATTCTCCTTTCTTCATCTATGGCAAAAGTCACAAGGTCCTGCATACTACTGTCATATTTCAAACGAACTGTCGCAGCCACATCACGATTCAGACCACTTTTAAAATATGCCCTTGCTGTAGATTTATCCACAACATTGGCACGATACATTGCTACCTTCAGCTCATCATAATAAGCTTCGGCAGATCTGAGACCTTGCCTAATGCTCTTCATGTGATGAAACAAATAGTCCTCATGTCTTGTTGGAACAAACTCCTTCCTCATGATCTCCTTCAACTCGACCCATGTTCTTATAAACCTCCTTTTGCGGTGGTGCTTCCACCACTTACAAGCATACTCTTCAAACTCCATGGTTGCTCGAAGCACTTGTTTTGTTTCTGAAAATTTCTTCAACTCCAACTCCATGAATTGTACCCATTCAAGGTACTCCTCCGGATCAGCACTTCCATAGAAAGGAAGTTCCATGTACTCACGACCTGCCATGGTTAGTTTTGCAAAAGCCCTATAGTACTAGAAGCATATATGTGGGTAACAACTCAAGCTCACCTCACTTACCAACCGAAGCTCATGTAACTTCCAAGTGAGAGCAGAATCGTGCTCAACCGTGGTGCCGGTGGTTGGTATACAAAGAGTGATGAATCAAGCGAATACAAGTCTAGGGTGGCACATGCGGGGCTGTTTGGTGGGGCTTGGGTGGGGTATATATGATAGAAGCGAAGGTGTCCCGTCTTTCGATGAGATGGTGGCTATCGTTTTGGTGGAAGTCGACTTTCACGATCCGACTACGAACGTGCGAAGACGTCGCGCCTTAGCAATCGCTAAACCAACTCCGAGAGGTTATTGACCACGCCGGAGCACGATCAACCTGACCACGAAGGTCTATTTCCTGCACGCAAACGAAGAACAAGCAAGAAACTAAGATTGCAATCTGGATATTGCGTATTAAAGAGGAAAGCTTTATTGATGAAGTGGGGTTCTGTGACGTCTTGGTCTGGTCGTGGAACACAAACGAAGGACGCGAAGTTGCAGCTATGGCGAACTTGTAATCTAAACAAAACCCAAATCTAAAACGATGCCCTAAGGGCTGTATATATGAGGTAATTGAAGGGGATTTCGTGGCCCCTTGGAGGAGGGGTCCGAAACCAGCCCTAACTCCGTTTCCCCACACATACGGACTCTAAAAATAGCCTAATAAGTGGTATTTCTAAATTACATGGGCCTGGCCCAAAAATAAGGTGACGCAGCACCTATATTAGCCTATGGACGAAATTTATGAAGTGGCCTCTTGTATATTTCGTCCAAGCCTCCAAGCACTCCTTATGGTGGCTTCAATGTGCGAAAATCACCTCTGGAAACTCCGTTGTTCCTTCCCGTGCGCGCACCTTCTCCCCCATGCTTGATCCTGCTCCAATGGCCATCCTTCTTGTCCATGCTAGGTCCTTCGTTCATAAGTAAAACAAAAGTATCTAATTTAGGCAGCATCATATGTTCATGAACATTAGAAGGATTTCCAAGAAACGAAAGTACCTGATAATTTAGTTGGCGTGCGCGGGCTCTAGTAATTGGTCCAATCTGTGTAGCTGGTGGTGATGTGGGTGTAACATTAGTAGGGATGTCCTCATCATCCTCCCCTTCTTGAACTGAAGTCGTCTTCGACGGAAGCTCATCATCCTCACCCATATAAGGCTTCAAATCTGCAATGTTAAAAGTGGGACTAACCCCAAAATCTGCAGGCAGCTCAAGTTTATATGCATTATCATTTATTTTCTCTAACACCTTGAAAGGACCATCGGCACGTGGCATTAGCTTCGACTTGCGCAATTCAGGAAACCTATCCTTACGCAAATGTAACCAAACAAGATCTCCAGGTGCAAAGACAACATGTTTTCTACCCTTATCTCCAGCAAGTTTATATTTAGCATTCATACGCTCAATGTTCTCCTTAGTTAACGCATGCATCTTTAATATCAATTCAGCACGTTCTTTAGCATCAAAATTGACCTTCTCCGAAGATGGAAGAGGCAACAAATCAATAGGGGCACGAGGTAAGAAACCATACACTACTTCAAAAGGGCACATCTTAGTTGTAGAATGCAGCGAACGATTATAAGCAAATTCAATATGAGGCAAGCATTCTTCCCACATTTTCAGGTTATTCTTCAACACGGCCCTAAGCATAGTAGACAGTGATCTATTCACTACTTCAGTTTGTCCATCAGTTTGGGGGTGACATGTAGTACTAAAAAGCAGTTTAGTCCCCAATTTAGCCCATAAACATCTCCAAAAGTGGCTAAGAAATTTAACATCACGATCTGAAACAATTGTATGTGGCACACCATGCAAGCGAATAATTTCACGAAAGAACAAATCAGCAACATTAGCAGCATCATCACTTTTATGACAGGGTATAAAGTGTGCCATTTTCGAAAATCTATCAGACACGGCCCTTCCTCAACTGCTTCGTTCTTTGGCGTCTTCTTCATCTTGAGTCAGGTAAATCTCATCCCTCCTCATTAGGGTTTCAATGTTCATTGGTAGTTCATCGGGGTTCTTCGAATTTGTTCAAACACACAGTCACAGATCTTATTAACATCCATACAACCGTGAGTCTAGCACGTCTTCGGCGCCGCTATCCCTGGCCATGCTGCAGATCCATAATAGCTTCGTTTTTAAACCTTCATAGATGCTTTGTTTTGATTACTTTGCTAGTCAGGGCATATTTTCCATCCTTTTTTCCACTTTATCTAGATCTGTTTGCTCCCCTGTGTGCGCAGAAAGTTGTTTGCTAGCACAAAAAATATCTCCAAGTCCTGAGTACCTATGTCACTCTCCTTGCTGGCTTATGTAGTGACCAGCTCATGTTTGTCGTTCTTTGTCTCGTTATCTGTCCGACTTATTTAATCGTACACTACAGGTATCAGGTACTTTGCCGTCTGCCATGGCTGACGGCGAAGGACAGGTTCATGGACGGCGAACACCTTTGCCGTCTGCTGGCAGACGGCCCCACTTCCAGCATAGAAAACCACGGTAAAGTGCTACTTTGTCGTCTGCATAAATAAAGCGGACAGCAAAGACCTTTGCCATCTTCCATATAGGCCAAGCAGACGGCAAATTGAGTGGACGACATAGCACTGAGGTTAGCCCCGTTAGGTGGCTAACGGCAGACTTTGCCGTCTGCCTGCAGACGGGAAAAAGACAAGTTCCTTTGCCATCTGCCAGAGACAAGCTCCTTTGCCGTCTGCTAGGTGACGTCAGTTGGCCTTAGGTGGCTACTGGCAGACTTTGCCATCTGCCAGCCGACGGCAAAGTGACCAAATGGGTCAGACCTAGTGCTCCCAGGTTGCACAGGTTACTGCCACGTGTCACATTTGTCGTCTATGGCTGACGGCAAAGTGCCCTTTGCTGTCGGTGGCAGATGGCAAAGTGCCTGTCTTGCCCCTTTTTATTTTGTTTTTTGTTATATCCAAGCATTTTCACAGCAAATATATGATATATATATATATATATATATTTGACAGGGCAAACAATATGTGCTAGTTTCACAGCAAATATATGATATCCAACACATAAGAAAGTATATCCCTGCCATATGGATATGATCATCCAACAGATATACCAAATCAAAACATATGTGCAAGTTTCACCATATTACAACAGTTTCATCCATACATACATAGTTTCATCCATATTACAATAGTTTCATCCATAGGTAGCAAGTTTCACATTGTTCATTGATACAAAATCAAAAAGAAAAGTAAACACACGCACTCCATCAATGCAAGCTTCCGTGAAGTGAATCAAATCTGCAAAATGGGAAATAAGAAAGTTAGAAGAAGAAGACTAGAAGAAGAAGAAGAAGAAGAAGAAGAAGAAGAAGAATAAGAGTTTTTCTTCTCTTTCTTTTTCTCCTCTTGTTTTTCGTCTTCTTATTGCTTATTTGTGTCATTTTAGAGCTAACCTAGGTAATTATGCCATTTTTGACCTAACTAAGCTTATTGTGTCTTTTTGGAGGAAAATAAGCTAAGTATATGACATTTATGAGGTTACCAAGGTTATTATGCCATTTTTGACCAAAGTAAGCTAATTATGCCATTTTTGACATAAGTAAGCTAAGTATAGGTCATTATTGAGCAAACCTAGATAATTATGCCATTTTTGAGTTAACTAAGCTTATTTTGTCATTTTGGAGGAAACAAAGCTAAGTATAGGTCATTTTAGAGCTGACTTGGATAAAATAGGTCATTTTGTTGCTAAGTAAGCTTACTATGTCATTTTGGAGGAAAATAAGCTAAGTATATGACATGTATGAGCTTACCGAGGTTATTATGCCATTTTTGACCTAAGTAAGCTAATTATGTCATAAATGAACTAAATAAGCTAAGTATAGGTCATTATTGAGCTAACCTAGGTAATTATGCCATTTTTTAGTTAACTAAGCTTATTATGTCATTTTGGAGGAAACGAAGCTAAGTATAGGTCATTTTAGAGCTAACTTAGTTAAAATATGTCATTTTGGAGCTAAGTAAGCTTATTATGTCATTTTGGAGGAAAATAAGCTAAGTATATGACATTTATGAGCTGACCAAGGTTATTATGCAAGTTTTAACCTAAGTAAGCTAATTATGTCATAAATGAACTAAATAAGCTAAGTATAGGTCATTATGCATTTGTTAAGCAAAACACGAGAGAAAACTTACCGTCATCACGGAGGTGAAGCACCGGGGTTGCTCGTGCCAGTTACACCTAGAGAAGGTTCGTGCGATGATTTTCTGGAGTTACGCTGCACCAAAGATCATTTGCAATGTCTCATTAGCATGATGACACTCAAATGTTAAGACTAGTAACTAATGCCCATTCAAATGAAACTCACCGTGGTCGCGGGAGCAATGACTGGCATCGGCGGAGGGGTCTGACCGGTCTTCTCACACATAGACTGCACATTTGGTTTTGATGAGTCAGTCATATTAGTTAGTAATGAAACGAACATTACGTGCATTATTTGGCTAATATGCCGAAGAAACTTACCATGAGGAGCTCGTACATGGCCCGGTGAGCCGCGTCATTCCGTGCCCTCTCCTCCTCCAACAACCTAGTCATCCTCTCCTCCAACTCCCTCTCCTTCTCCACCGCCTACTGGTCCCTATCCTCTAGAAGCGCCTGGGTTGCCTCTCTCTCTTTCTGAAGAGCATCCTGCAACACCACTCCTCGTTAGCATTGTAACTATCGATGGTCGCACACACAATGTAATGGAGGAAAGATATATGAGTCCGTATAACTAACCTCGATGGTGAGCTCGACTGGCCGTGGGCGAGGCCTTATCTCAGGACAGGAGCTCGTTTGGCGAGCCTTGATCTTCGGGAGAGTGCAAGGACAATGTATAAGTCCATCTCCAATGGCTATCGAGCCATGGGGCCTCCCGCCACCAGCTATCATCACCAGCTCTGGATCAATAGGATGTTGGCTCGGGTTAAAGTCCTCCCCTTTCCTCGCATTCCCCTCATCTCTGTACCTCACGAGCTTGTGCTGGGAGGAGATGTTGGTGATGTTCTTGGGATGATCGAGTTCAGACTCAGAGAATGCCTTGATCTTCTTGTACTTTGCAGTATGGGCCATGGCATAGAGGTCGTACACCTCTGGCACCTCCGTATTATTGTGTTGCGCCTAAAACAAAGGAACAAAGTATTAGTAAAGGGCTCAAGCTAGCATCAAGAATGAATTGCATGAATCATGAAGCAAACCACATACCCAGTTTTGCCCGAACTGATATAAGTTGGCGCTGCCTTGAAGGTGTGGCACACCAACCATTTTGGCACGCCGGTCCTTGGCATTGTTGTGGACGGCTAGCCATTTGTCTGAGCACCGCTCATCCACCAACGCCTCCCAACAATCCATCTTATTCGCACACCACCTCGGGGGTACCTAAGTTAGTAAAGAAAAATTTGAGCGCTACGCCTACGAATCAAATCAAGGAAACTAAGTACAAGGCCTTAAGAATAGGTAATTACCTTCATGTACTGCTCCTTCTTCAGAAAACTTTCCGCGGCACGATGGCTTGTCTTTCTTAACACCACGCGAGGCGTAGTAGTCTCGAACAACCTATGGCTGAGCCTCGAGCCGTAAGTTTTGTAGTAGGCGCTTGCACTCGACATTGATAACCTATGCCGCGGCCTCCTCGTATCCCTCCTCACACCTATAGAAGGTCTGCAATCAAAAGAGATAACACTGGTTAGTACAATAACTAGCTATTGTTGATTTTTAATTGTGTAAAGGAGAAATTACCCAAAACTTTCTGATCACCATGTCGGCCCTTGTGCGGCACAAGACACCGTTGATCATCTCCTCCGACGGGGCCGGGGCAGCCAAGTAGTGCTCCTAGCTCAATCCTAGTTGTGGAAGCTGACCCTCACTGGGCAACTTGACAAACCCCGGGAAGTTTTGCCGGCAAATCACACCAAGGACTTGGTTGGGCCTGCGGACATCCTTGGCGTGTAGACAAGCCCTGCAGTATGACAAGGCCAACGCATTAGATATTTGAAGAAACGTGAAGGCAAAAGGTTAATAAAGAGTAAATGCACTTACTTCTGCCCATCAGGCCTAATCAACCACCTCTGTTCGCGGGTCGCCGGCACGGGCGGGAGCCGTGTACTACCACACTGGTAGATGGTGCCCCCCTCAACCACCTCGCCCTCGCTATCAGAAAACCGATCCCCGCCACCATCAGCATGGCCACTCGGCTCCTGCTGGGCAGACACACCATGAAATATCCACTCCGTATAATCAGGCATAAAACCCCACTTCTGCAGGTGTTTACCCATTTCACCCTCTGTCCTCTTTTGAAAGTTGTCGTGCCGGACACAGGGGCACCAGGTTTTTCTCTGGCCATTTGCAAATGCGGCTCTCACAAACCCCTTGGTTTTTGTTAACCATTCATTGGTCATTTCTTTCTGACTAGTGTGACAGGTGTACATCCACGCACGATCACTCATCTTGCCTAGCTACTGGACACACAAGAAATATATATATAATTCAGCATATATGTTCATCAGTTAATCAAGTTGGTCAGTTTTATTACGTCAAGGCAACGTACACGCTAATAGGTAAAGATAGGTCCTAATCTGACCCGAGTATATGTAGATTGGGTTCGTTTTCCCATGCTCTGCTCTGGATCCGACGCAAAATTTCGGCAGCACCTCCCCACTATTCTCCTGATACATGTCTCGGCAATAAACAAAGAGGATGTGCACCCGGAGAACAACAGGGAGGCACTGACGAAATTATGCATCGGATCCGGAGGAGAGCATATGGGAAAATGAACCCAATCTACACATACTAGGGCTGTCCATGGATAACGTTGGACAATTCGAAAGAATCACGGTTATAAATATGCAAATGCATGCATATTTATAATTGTAACCCTTTCGAACGGGAGACGCATACTAGTCACGCATACTGATGATTTAATCTACCTATAGCTAGCAAGTTTCATCGGCACAAAGACCGGAACAGAGCAAATGACGGGGGGAGGAGGAGATGTCAGTTGTGCTCACCCATGAACGTAGGGGCAGAGCTCGTTGAACACCACACCCTCGCAGCGACGAAACAACTACACAATTTGTCGGATTTCGGGCTCCGCAAAACCCTAAGGAATTCGAACCGAGGGGCGTGTGCGAAGATTCCCCAACAGCTTCGCCCACTCCAAGCTACAACACAATACCCCCGCTCGATGGCGAGGAAGACGATGGCACACAAGAGTTTACCCAGGTTCGGGCCGCTGCGAAGCGTAAAACCCTACTCCTGCTTTTGGTGGATTGCCTCGCGAGGAGGATTGTGGATGAACTAGTACAGCGGTGTGTTTGCGGGGTGGTTGCTCTCCCTCTCTACCGAGCTACTTGGTCTCTATTTATAGCGGCCCGGGTCCTCTTCCCTTATCACAATGGCGAGAAGGGATCCCATAACGGCCAAATTTGAAAGGGGACAGGAACTACGCCCTATCCTGACGAAAGGCGGTCTTCACCTGCAAAGTTAGTGGTGGTGACGCGGTGGTGGGCTCGCCGGTGACATCCGTCCTGCTGCGCTCGCTGACCCGGTCTTGTTGCACCAGAATGGAAACCTTTGGCGGGCCTTCTTGGGAACCCGCAGTCATCCTTGTCCCCTTTGCACCAAAGAGGAAACTGCTCCTTCTAGCGTGCTGGCGCCCGCTTGTCCTGGCTGTCGTTACCCCTGACCTCCTGAGGCCCGGCATTGCATAGGGGTCTCCTCCGCTCGGGAGGGGGCCTGGGGAGGCCTATCTCCCCGTGGGTCTTGGCGTTGCTTCCCTCGCGACCTTGGGGCCTCGCGGGGGTCTTGTATAGAGTGAGGTCGCGCCGGGCCATACTTGGCCGTCGAGGTGGGCCACGCCTTGGGCCGCAGGCAGGCAACTCTGGGTACCCTGGTATCCAGAACGCCGACAGTAGCCCCCGGGCCCTAGGCATGCTCGAGCTAGCTTCGAGGCGAAGCCACGGTGAGTGGGCCGGAGCGCCGTGGGCCCAATCGCGTGCGGCCCTGACACGACGCGTGGCGCGCCGCAGGGCATAGACGTCTCGGCTCCCCGAAGAGTCGGGAATCGCCTTGAGTCGAATTGACGCCCGGTCTGCACGCCTCCTTGGTCATCATTACCCTCCTTTGAATGTTGCTAACTCCTTGCACCCTCCCCCGCCTCGGGCCACGCGGATGTGACTCGACGGGGCAGGGGAAGCGACGTGAGGCAGGATGCCGCGCCGGTCGAGTCCGGCACACGCCGCCCGAGGCGCCCGGTAGCCCCACTTCTCACGCCGTCTCGGCAACTGCTTCATCTGGCCTTGAACCGTCGCGCGTAGCGGGGCCTTCAATCCCCGAGGCTGGGAAGACGCCGGTTGGCTTCCATCCAGCTATAAATGGGCGAGGGGGGACCGAGCCCCCAGCCCATTCCTACTTCTTGCTCTCCCGCCTTTGTCTTCCACCCGCTCCATTATGACGCCGATGAGGAGGTTCTCCGCCGCCGAGAAGGGAAAAGCCAGCTAGGGATCGCCGGGCCAGCAACCTCCCAGGAGTTGTAGGGGTCGCCCCCGAGTATGCTGGGGTACCCCCTGCGGCTCCCCGTGGGCACGGGCGCCTTTCCGCGGGGCCCGGTGCTTCCGCCGGTGCACCCAGGGGCGGCGGGCATGGCGGCCGCGGCAGGGGGGAAGGCGGTGCCCGGCCGCCGCGTCCGCAAGCCCGCTCAGCCGACGCGGGCCCGGAGTTCCTGGTGCCGGTGGAGAGGGCGACGAGCTCCTCGTTGCAGCTTCCTCGCTCCTTCGCGGAGGCGTCGCCAGCTGGCGCGCCCACGGGCTTGTGGCTACAGGCCGATGGGTGTTGCAGCGGCGCGTTGTGGGTGGAAGTCGAGGTCACCCCCGCGGGCAATGCCTTTCTGGGCTGCGGGTGGCAGACCTTCGCCCGCGCCCATGGCCTAGAGGGGAGGCCCACGCTCCACTTCAAGCACGACGGCGCCGCGACATTATCCGTCAAGATCTTTGGTGAGGACGGGAGGCGTTTGGACTGCTGCCCAGAGGGTGGCGGCAGTGGTGATCTTGGAGGTGGGCTTGCCCTTGGCGACGGCCGCCATGCTTCCAGCAGCAGCGATACGTCATCCGGGGGGAGCCCGAGCGACGACAGCTATGATGTTCCACCCTGCCGTCGTGCCCGGACTTTGGGGGGAAGCCAGCCACGGCGGCGCCGCTCCCCCACCTGGGAAGCGGCCACGCCGACGTGCCAACATGGCGCCATCAAGGAGGAGGAGGACTCTGATTCAGCGTTTGCACGCCGAGGGCGAGGCCTTAGGAACGGCGGCCCCCAAGGCGGGGATCCTTCGCCTTTTTCTTTCCTTTCTTCTACCTGTAATCAGAAATCGTGGGGGACCCTTTCGGATGTATGACGAACCTTGGCGCTTGCGCCCCCTTGTTGATGCTCTCGTTGTGCGTCATGGTCGTTGTGTTACTATTAACCGCGGCCTCTCCCCGAACGCAGCCAGGGTGCTTAGCTTGACGCGTCCGCGGCAGGCCTCCGTGTCAAAAGGTTTAGCAGTGGCGTTCCGTGAGCCGATAACGCTTGGAGAGCTTGGGGAAGTTCTTCTTTCCTGCGAATGAGGCGACTCGGGGGAAACCCCTTTCGGCGCTCTACATCTGCAGGGCCCGACCCCATGCATGCCCCCCCACCGTTGGGACGTCCGGATCACCAGGACGAGACCAAAGGAGGCGGGGCCTCGGTCGCCATTGGAGCCGTCCGGATCACCAGGACGAAACCAATAGCGAGCGAGTAGCCACGCGATCAGTGAGGCTCCCGAGGCGCAGTGCTCAGGAGCCCCCCTTTTAACGCTCAAGCGGCACCCTACGTCTGCACATCCTGATCCCGTGCTTGCCTCGCCACCGTTGGGGCGTCCGGATCACCAGGACGAGACCAAAGGAGGCGAGGCCTCGTTCGCCATTGGAGCCGTCCGGATCACCAGGACGGAACTAATGGCAAGCGAGTAGCCACGTGATCGGCAAGACTCCTGAGGCGTGGTGCTCAGGAGCCCCCTTGACGTTCAAGTGGTGGCTAATCCTTTTTGCCGATTTTTGTTCCTAGGGGGCATGAGCCTCCATGGTTCTAAAGACAGCGCACCGGCCGCGGCGGAGCCCCCAAGCGAGAGTAGGACGGCGTGCGCCTGCTAGCTTGCTCGAGAGCGCCACGCGAGGACCAGGACGCCAAGGCCACTCGGGGACCAGGGCGCCACGGCCTTGGCGACGTGTGCGCACCGTGCCAGTAGCCCCCGCCCGCGGGGCGCGAGAGGGTGAGGTTGGCAGGCGTTGCTCCGAAGAAAGAAATTCCAAGAGAGAGAAGGGACTGCTAGAAGAAAAATTCCCGCCCCCTTTTTCCTTTAAATAGAACCAACAGAAAAACTCGGACTTCTCTCCAGAGAAAAGGCAAATTCGAACATAAGAAAGGCAGAGAAAAAGCCGCGTCCGGCGCCTAGGCTAGTCTTCGTCTTCCCCCAGCGCGGAACATAGGGCATCCACGTTGCGTGGGCATAGTCATGGGTGTCCGCCAGCGCGGAGCATGGGGCTTCCACTTGGGCGTGGGTGGGAACCCCTCCGCGTCCTCGGGGGGCTCCGGGCGTATACAGCCCACTCATTATTACGTGAGAGTGTCACAGGTAGAACTTGCGGAGGTGCTGGATGTTCCAGGCATTCTAGATATGGACGCCGTCTTGAGTCTCCAGACGCACAGCGCCAGGTCTGGAGACGCGGGTGACCTTGAACGGGCCCTCCCACATGGGCGAGAGCTTATGTAAACCCTCCCTGGAGAGGACTCGCCTCAGGACGAGGTCCCCAACTTTGAGGGTTCTAGAGCGGATGTTACGGCAATGGTAGCACCGCAGCGCCTGCTGATACCTTGCAGCTCGGAGCGAGGCTCGACGCCGAGCCTCCTCCCCGAGCATGAGGTCCGTCCCCCGCGAGGCGTCCTGACACTCCTCGTCAAATGCCAGAACCCGTGGGGAACGGTGCTTGACTTCGTGCGGGAGGACGGCCTCGGCCCCGTAGACGAGGAAGAACGGGGTCTCGCCGGTGGGCTTAGTCGCGGTGGTGCGGATAGACCATAGCACGGACTGAAGCTCGTCGACCCAACTCTTGCCGCAGGAATCAAGCTTCTTCTTGAAGCTCCTTGCCTTGAGGCCCCGTAGGACCTCCGCATTGGCACGCTCTGCCTGACCGTTGCTCTGGGGATGCGCCACCGAGGTGTAACATATCTGCGTTCCAAGGTTAGTGCAATATGTCCTGAAGAGGTTACTTGTGAACTGCGAACCTTTGTCCGTGATGATGCGGTTGGGGACGCCGAAGCGGCTCACGATGCCCTTGATGAACTTGACGGCTGATCCGGCGGGGATGGTGCGCACAGGCTCCACCTCCGCCCACTTGGTGAACTTGTCGATGGCGACGTATAGGTAGCGGTACCCGCATGCTACCCGCAGGAAGGGCCCCAGTATGTCCAGCACCCAGACCGCGAAGGGCCAGGAGAGCGGGATGGTCTGGAGGCCTTGCGCGGGCTAGGGAATTTGCTTGGCGTGGAACTGACGGGCCTCACAAGACCGGACCAGCTCGGTGGCGTCGTTGAGCGCCGTGGGCCAGTAAAAGCCAGAGCGAAACGCCTTCCCTACAAGGGTGCGTGACGAGGAGTGATGCCCGCAGTCTCCCCCATGGATGTCGGCCAGCAGCTCACACCCTTGCTCCTTGGATACGCACCGCAGCGCGACATCGTTCGGACGTCTGCGGTACAGCTCGCCGTCTCGAAGACAATAAGCCGTGGCCTGTCGTTCTACACGCTTCGCGTCCTCCTCCTTTTCAGGTAACGTGCCGTGGAGAAGGTATGCCTTGAACTCCTGTGTCCATTCGTCGGCTTGGGGCTCCAGCGCCAGGAGCAACCGGGCTCCTGAGGCCGGGCCACAAGTTGGAGCTCCTAAGGGTGGCGCTGGGGGAACCTCTTCATTCCGTGATGCCTGATCCCCAGTTGGTGGCATCGCGGATGGCTTGAAGAGCCGCTCCTCGAAGACACCCGGCTCTTGAGGCTCACAGCGCGATGCCCTCTTGGCGATGTCATCGGCCTCCTTGTTCGCGCCGCGAGGGATGTGCTGCAGCTCTAAGCCCTGGAAACGCTTTTCGATCCTTCGTACTTCCGTCAAGTATGCCTCCATGTGCTCGTCCTTGGGCGTGTACTCCTTGTTGGAGAAGTTGACGAGAAGTTGGGAGTCTCCCTTGATGGCGAGGCGTTGAATCCCCAAGGCGGCCGCGGCCCGAAGGCCGGCGATCAAGCCTTCATATTCCGCGATGTTGTTAGAGACCTTTTCCCCATGCTGGAAAAAGAGTTGCACGGCGTAGTAGAGTTTGTCCCCAGTTGGGGAGATGAGCACTACTCCGGCCCCTGCTCCCCTGCGCGCGAAGGTCCCATCGAAATGCATGATCTAGCCTTCGGGCGCCTCCTCGCCGGGGGTGCGGGACTGGCTCTCGCCCAGCCCCCGGTCAGGAGCGTCTATCCATTCGGCTACAAAGTCCGCTAGGGCTGCCCCCTTGATGACCCTGGTCGTTCTGAAGTCTATATTAAAGGCTTGCAGCTCGATGTTCCATTCTGCCACCCTTCCTGCCGCGTTGGGGTTGCGCATGATCTTCTCCAAGGGGTACGCGGAGATGACCTTGATGGGATGCCCCTGGAAGTAATGGCGCAGTTTCCTTGAGGCGACAAGGAGTGCGAGCAGAGCTTTTGTTGCATAGGGTAGCGCGAGCGCGCGTCTCGCAACACGGTGCTAACGTAGTACACCGGCCGTTCGACGAGAACGTGGCCTTCTACACCACCTCCCTCCTCTGCGGGCTCTTGAGGCTCCGGTGCCTCGGGAGTGGTCGGGGCAGCTGGGACCTCGGGGGCGTTGTCCTGAGGTGATGGAGGTTTCTTGGTGCTTGACAAGTCGCTCGGCCCCCCACCCGGGGGCCCGCCCGCCCCTGAAGGCGCGATGCGCTTGTGAGTATGCTCTTCCCTGACCGCCACCAGCGCAGCACTGGCGGAGTGCGGGGTGGCAGCCAGGTATAGCACCAGGGGCTCCTGAGGGTGAGGTGCCACCATCACTCGTGGGCTCGTGAGGTACCGCTTGAGGTCCTCAAACGCCGCGTCTGCTTCCGGAGTCCACTCGAAGGGGCCCTTCCGCTTCATGAGCTTGAAGAATGGCAGGGCCCTCTCGCCAAGCTTCGAGATGAAGCGCCCCAAGGAGGTCACGTAGCCCTCCAGCTTCTGCATTTCCTTGAGTGTCTACGGCGGGCTCATCTTGCCTATAGCCTTGACCTTCTCCGGGTTCGCCTCGATTCCTCGGTACGATACCAAGAAAAAAGCAGTTTGCCCGACGGGACCCCGAAGACGCACTTCTCGGGGTTGAGCCTGAGGTTCACCCGCCTCAGGCTGGCGAACGTCTCCTCCAGGTCCTCGATCAAGGTCTTGGCTTCTCGCGACTTGACCACAATGTTGTCGACGTAGGCTTCCGCGTTCCTCCCGAGCTGCGGCCCCAGGGCGATGTGCATCAGCCGCTAGAAGGTCGTGCCCGCGTTCCGTAGCCCGAAGGGCATGCACGTATAGCAGAACACGCCGCACGTGATGAGGAAGGCTGTCTTCTCGACATCCTCCACCGCCATCTTGATCTGATGGTAGCCCGAGAAGGCGTCCAGGAAACACAGGAGGTCGCACTCGGCGGTGGAGTCCACGATTTGGTCGATGCGCGGTAGCGGGAATGGGTCCTGAGGGCATGCCTTGTTGAGGTTCGTGAAGTCGACACACATGCACTCCTTGCCGCACTTCTTTGGGACGACAACCGGGTTGGCGAGCCACTCCGGATACTGCACCTCCCGGATGACTCCCGCCTCCTTCAGTTTGCCAACCTCTTGGGTGATGAACGCCTGCTTTTCTTGAGCCTGCCTCCTCGCCTTCTGCTTCACTGGTCGCGCATTAGGACACACCATGAGGTGGTGCTCGATTACGTCCCTCGGGACCCCCACCAGGTCAGAGGTGTTCCATGCGAACGCATCTTTGTTCACGCGGAGCAGGGCCACCAACGCTTCTTCTTGCTCCTGAGGCAGGCCGGCGCCGATAGTGAAGGTAAGGCCAGGGTTCTCATCGCCCACGGGTACCTGCTTCGTCTCGGGCCGGTTTTGAGAGAACAATTGCTTCTTTTTCAATGGCGCGACGTTGGCGATGTCTTCGACGCCCTCCGAGGCCTGCTCGGCATCGCCCGTGCTGGGGCGTGCCGCGGCTGCTGCCTTGTAAGCGAGCTTGAGAGTGTGGGCCGCGTCCTTGGTGTCTTCGGCGACGGAGAGGATGCCGCCGCTCCCGGGCATCTTGATGACGTTGTAGCCCGGGTGCGTTGCCGCCATGAACTAGGCGAGAGCGGGGTAGCCGAGTATCGCGTTGTAAGGGAGGTGGATGTGAGCAACGTCGAAGTTGATCTGCTCGGTGCGGTAGTTGGAGCGGGTGCCGAAGGTGACGGGGAGGCGCACTCGCCCCAAGGGGGCGACGGAGCCACCAGCCACCCCGGAGAAGGGCCTTGAAGGTGCGAGCTGGTCCAGGGGCACCTGAAGCGCGTTGAAGGCTTCCACGGAGAGGACGTTGAGGCCGGCTCCGCCGTCTATGAGGGTCCTGGTGACGGCCACCCTGCTTATGCTAGGCGTGCACAACATGGGGAGCGCACCGGCGGCGGCCGTTGTCCTTGGGTGGTCGTCGGGGCCGAAGGTGATGTCGATCTTCGGCCATACTCGGTGCTGCGGGGTCTCGGTCCATGGTCGGACCGCGCCCGCCTGGCGGAGGAATTGCTTGACCTGGCGGTCGGAGGCGGGCGCCTGCGATCCTCCAAGGATGCAAGCGACCGCCGGGCTGACCTCGGGAGCCGAGGCACCACTGCGCGCCAAGGGCAGCTCGGCCTTCGGAGTTGTGTCGGCCTTCGGAGTTGTGTTGGCCATCGACGCGGCGGGGCAAAGGAGAAGAAGCGAAGCTTGCTGGGGGCTCCTACACGCCCCCTACCTGGCGCGCCAAATGTCGGATTTCGGGCTCCGCAAAACCCTAAGGAATTCGAACCCAGGGGCGTGTGCGAAGATTCCCCAACAGCTTCGCCCACTCCAAGCTCACAACACAATACCGCCGCTCGATGGCAAGGAAGACGATGGCACACAAGAGTTTACCCAGGTTCGGGCCGCTGCGAAGCGTAAAACCCTATTCGTGCTTTTGTTGGATTGCCTCCCGAGGAGGTTTGTGGATGAACTAGTACATCGGTGTGTTTGCGGGGTGGTTGGTCTCCCTCTCTACCGAGCTACTTGGTCTCTATTTATAGCGGCTCGGGTCATCTTCCCTTATCGCAATGGCGGGAAGGGATCCACCAACGGCCAAATTTGAAAGGGGACAGGAAGTATGCCCTATCCTGACGAAAGGCGTTCTTCGCCTGCAAAGTTGGTGGTGGTGACGCGGTGGTGGGCTCGCCGGTGACATCCATCCTGTTGCGCTCGCTAACCCGGTCTTGTTGCACCGGAATGGAAACCTTTGGCGGGGCTTCTTGGGAACCCGCGATCATCCTTGTCCCCTTTGCACCAAAGAGGAAACTGCTCCTTCTGGCGTGCTGGCGCCCGCCTGGCCTGGCTGTCGTTACCCCTGACCTCCTGAGGCCCGGCGTTGCATAGGGGTCTCTGCTGCTCGGGAGGGGGCCTGGGGAGGCCGATCTCCCCGTGGGTCTTGGCGTTGCTTCCCTCGCGACCTTGGGGCCTCGCGGGGCTCTTTTATAGAGTGAGGTCGCGCCGGGCCGTACTTGGACGTCGAGGTGGGCCATGCCTTGGGCCGCAGGCAGGCAAGTCTGGGTACCTTGGTATCCAGAACGCCGACACATTTAAATCCAAAGATGAGTAACATATCATTATTGTTTTTTCCGTCAACCTATCTAAATATTTACAGCAGGATGCCACCGCCAAGTTGTAAAAAAACGATTTGCACTGCTTCTTCCCCGCCACAACCCCTAACCTAAAGAGTTATCATTTAGGGTTCCCTCAACACTATGGCACCCGCTAACCTAAACAGATGTCATTTATTGTTCCATCGATGCCGAGGCACCCCCTAACCTAAATAGCTGTAATTTAGGGTTCCATCGACGCTGAGGTACGCCCTAACCATATTTGATGTTACTTAAGGTTCCGTCCACGTGGAGGCACCCCTAACCTATATAGATGTCATTTAGGCTTTCGTCGACGCCATGGAACCCCCTAACCTAAATAGTCGTCATTTAGGGTTCAATCGACGCCGAGGAACCCCCTAACCCGCTCGTCCCCGGGCGCCCTCAGGTATGGCGACGCACGGTCAACGGGTCAGCACGCCATCTCTTTCGATTCCAGAGACCTCTCCTCTCTGCCTCTCCTCTACTCTCCGAGGATGCTGATGATGAGGTCCGCCGCCGCCCCTGCTCCTTCACCTCCATGCCCCTCCGCCACTTCACCTCCTCCTCCTCCAATTCATACGCCATCCGCCAACAGGCCACCCTGGCCCTCTCTTCCCTATCCTCCTCCTCCTCCTCTTCCTCCTCTGCTAGTTTCACCACCTGGTACCCTCCCCCTCTTTCCGGCAGCACCCATCTCTACTTCTAATTTAGTTCACAAACTTAAAAAATGCCAAGTGCAAAACTATACAGCTACACGAACGAAACTGATATTTTCAGAAACTTTGGCAGTAGCTATTAACTTTGACACATTATATTTTTTGTCCGTTTCCGGTCCGAATCCGTAGTCTGATATAATCCGCATCCGGTCAATATCCGCTCCACTCCGAATCCGTCAAAAAAATATGGTAAAGGATATGGTTGAAGCATTATACGATCCGATCCGATCCGTTTACATCCCTAATAATATCCTATCCATCTATGAAAAAAACAGAAAAAAAACTAGCATGTGGCAGGGGGGCTCACCAGAGGGGCGTCGGGGTGGCCGGCTTCGGGGCTGGGCCAGTCGGCGGTTGGGCAGAGGGGTGGAGGGCTGCTGGACGGCGGTGCGGGGGGCGGCGGGAAGGGGTGCAGCGGGGCGGCGGGGCATCGGCGGCGGCGGCAGCTCGTCGGCGAGAGAGAGAGAGAGAGAGAGAGAGAGAGAGAGAGAGATGCACGGGGGTTGGGGGGAAGAGTGGGGAGTTCGGATGGTGCGCAGGCCGTTAAGGGGAAATACCCTCTTTGCTGTCTGCTAGCAGACGACAACGAGGGTATCCGTTAGGGTTAGCCGACGCTGTGCTAAGGTAGGGCCCACACCACTCTTTTGTCGTCTGCTTTTTTATTCTTTGCCGTCTGCTAGCTGATGGCAAAGAGGTAGCAGACGACAAACAGCTGACCTAGCCAACGCAGCTCTTTGGTGGGGCCCGCACCACTCTTTGTCGTCTGCCGTTTTCCTCTTTGTCGTCCGCTAGTAGACGACAAAGAAGGAATTGACGGCAAAAATAATCTTTGCCATGAGTCCATTCTTTGCGATCTGCTTAATCTAAGCTGATGGCAAAGACAGTCTTTGCCGTCAGCTGGTAGACGACAAAGAGCCAACAGATGGCAAATTCTCTGTTTCTAGTAGTGGTACCGGCTCATCTTTTGGCCGGCTTATTTTTATATCACACAAACACCCGCTTATTGCTGAAATCCTCATTGTTGCGTAATCCAAACCTTTGACTGGCTTATCAATTTGTCTTCCTGTTGGCTACTCAAAATATACACCATCTCATTTTTCTTATTTTGCTTGTAGCTGATCTATAAGTCGCCATCGCCCCAAAGAACACCAAGATCTGTGGTTGGGTCAGATCTCAGGAGTCAACACTCACAAAGAGTCAACATCGCTTGAAATTCTTCAGGGATATTTTACACTTTTTCAACCTCAGGCCTTAGGATATTGGTCCAAATTACATGACCAATATTTGTCAATATCAAGTTTTGTGTGAAGTATACCTCCAGATCGAGCCGTCTGTGACCCTCTTCAGGGAATTTTTCTATCTTAACCATCAGACTAAGACCAAGAATGGCTCCAGTGTGGAACTTGGCGGGTTATCGATTGGAACGGCTTAATACCAATGCTGATTTCCCGGGTTGGCCCACTAAAGAGGAGAGAGACCTACTGGCGTCTGTGCGCACAAAACTAGGAGCTTTAACTGCTCATGGCCTTACCGGGATCGACTTGATCCGGTGTTTGATAACATGGCGAATCCAACCTGTCAGCGCGAGAGGCGACTTGATGTGCAATTATACGGGCGAATTAGGAGATGTTGAATGCTTCAGCATGAAGGAACTAACTGATGATGCCATCAACAAGGCTACTAAAAGATTCTTTGCCGACTCAATGGAGAAGTGTAGCGTTACCGGACTGTCTCCATTTTGTTTGAAGAATCTAGTTCCTCCGGTATGAACTTTTCTGAATACGTTTCATTTCTTTGTGAACCCTACTTTGACCCGTCATACTCATTATCCAGCTTATATTACTACATGCAGACTCTAATTTCTGGAAGGCCACGCCCAAGGCTCCTGTTCCTTCGTCAGGTCAAATGGATGACCTGGCTCATGAATCGTCATTAGGAGAAGAATCTGAGGTAGAACTTGACTCGCTTGGCCGTTTATTCATTGCACTTGCTGATGCATCCTCTTCCCAGGACAACACCGAAACTAGTGAAGCTGGCGACGTTGAGGTAATTTCAATTTCCTCCAACTCATTAGAAACGTATATCCCAAGGAATCCAAGACGAGCCGTCAGGAAAGTTAAGATTTCTCATCCAGATGCTCACTTAGACCCCAACTTTCTTTTGAAGAAAACTTAACACGCCGGCTAGTCGAAGCGCAAGACCTGAAGCAGATCGGGCGAGTTGGCGCCCGGCTTATCTCTTGAGCCGGCCGCCCGTAGGCAACGTGTTGAGGTGCCACATAGTCCAACCGCTTCTCGTCCAAAAGCCGATGTTTTTAAGCAGTCTCTTAGCCCTTCTAATTCACTTTATCGGGAATCGCCGCCTTCGTCTGGCGACTCAACGGTAAAACAGCTCCCACCTTTCACCATCAATCATGGGTAAGCTTCTACCTGAACTTATGTTGTGTATCTTGTCATGATTTGTTTTTCTTCCTTAATTCAATATTTGTCTTTGATGACTGTAGGGTCAAAGCTATTCTGAGGAAACAGACAACCGGATCATCTTCCGGTGATATAGATCATCAAGTTCCGCCCCCACCGCCAGATGAGACGGCTTCTCATGTTGAACCTTTAGGTGGAGATCACCCGGAATTTAATGCTGAGGCGGCCTTGGATGTGGAGACGGCCCACGCTGACGAGACGGCTGTTATAGAAAAGATGGCTAAAGACCGAGGTGTACCATCTGAACCAGTCTTTCAGCCACCAAATCCTCCTCGTCCTGCAAGCCCTGTGGCCAATGTGGATGATGTCAATCCATCAACCACAAATAACAACACAGAAGTTGTTTTTATAAAAGAAAACATCTAAGCTCCTGGAATTTCATCTTAGCTTTGGCTAAAGTTGTAGCTAAGCATGAGCCGGAGATGTTGGAGAAGGGTAAAGCAAAGCTGGAACTTCCTGAATTTTCTTCTTTTGAGACTGATAGCTTGTACAAACAGTATCTAACCCGGCTATCTGAAAGCCGGGAAATTGAGATGAACCTGGTCAGCGTCATGAAGCAGAAATATGAGGTATGATTTTACCTTCCTGCCATTCATGTATACTCTTATAGCCCCCAAGGAACAACTTAGTATGAAATAGTGAGCTGGTTCTTTAATATAATTATTAGAATCAACCGTAGCCCCCAAGGACCGTATCATTATTATAATAATGAGCTGGAACTTCATGTGATATAAGAATAAAAAGTTTCCTTCCGTAGCCCCCAAGGACCGGGTCATTATGATAATAATGAGCTGGTACTTTCGAGATGACTTTGAAATAAGAATTTCCACCTCTAGCCCCCAAGGGCCGGCTTTATCTTTTGAGAAGCGAGGTACATTAGAGAGGCGAGGTACATTAGCCCCCAAGTGACATGTAGATTGCTTGCAACTACATGGGACTTATAAAAATTTGATTTGTGAATGTTGTAGCCCCCAAGTACCGGGTCGTCTACCCACGCCGGCTCGAGGCTTTGAATACCTGTTCTCATTCCTTATCTTGTGCATGAATCGTTAGGCGAAACAGAATCTGTTGTAACCGAGTTGCAAAGGCGGCTGAAGCAGGAGAAAAAGCTCAAGGCCGATCCGAACCATTTGGCGGCTCATCACCAAGACACTGCTCGCCAAGCAAATAATCTTCTGAATGAAGCCAAGGCTGAGTTTGAAATGCAAAGAGCCTCCCTTCTGAAGTGTGCTGAGGATGCAGAGAAAAAACTTTGGCCTGTAACTGATGAGTTGCGGATGCTGAAGAAACAACTTAACGATATGGTTACTGCCATCTTTGGTTTGTCTTGTGAATTCTGGGTCAGCACTTTTGGCGACTTATACTGATGTTTTAATCCTTTTTGTGCAGATCGAAAAGATCAAAATCTGGTGAAAAAACCAATAGTCAAGCTCAAGGCAATCTTCACATATGTGGAGCGGCTGTTCACAGGCTCTATGTATGCAATTATGGCAGTGAAGAACCTTGAGCATCCTCCAATGAACATTAAGGATATGTTGAATCAGGTATCTATAATGTAACAGCCCGGGACCGACGCTCCAGAAGATTCCCCTTTTGTTCCGCTGTCGTCGTGTGATTTGTTTGTTTGTCGCATTCATCATCGCATCATCGGCATAGCATCATCACTTGTTTTCGAAAACTTGCATCCGTTAGCAGTTGCCGGTTCTTCCCGTCGTCCGTTTCGAGTCCAGCCACACACGCACGCGCCCGCGGCATCGTTAAAAATGTTGTTTTAAAAGTGTGGATGAAACTTTCTCAGGTCGGGTCGAAACTTGGCAAGCGGTCGTAATATGTTGTAGGTGGACCGCCTACCAAATTTCGTCGCGATCAGAGCTCGTTTGATACCCGAACCGTTAGACCTAGAGCGGCTCCGTCATCGGTGTATTGTCGCATGTTTTGTTTTAAAATATGTTGTCGGGCCGCACACCTCCCTCTCTCCTCAGCCCACACCACCTCTACACAGCCCACCGCAGCCCACCTAAACCTACCCTCGACCGAAGCCATTCGATTGCGATCGTACGGTCCGAAACCGTCCCCAAACCCTCAAACCCTAGCCCCATTTGCTATAAATAGACCTCTCCCTTGTCCAAAATTGGGTCTAACCCTCTCCCACCTCGGGCTCCGCGCCCCACCAGTCCAGCCACCGCCCTCCACCTTGAAATCCGCGCAGCCAGCCCCTGCCTCCCCACTTGGCGGTGCCCCAACGGCCGCGCCGCCACCAGAGCCGCCGCAGCCACACCCCGCAGCCAATCCGGGGCTGCCATGCGTCCCCCAGCGCCTCCCACCAATGCGGGCCCGCCCGAGCCCATCTGCGGCCCGCCCCGGGCCGAACCGGACCCGAGGGGAGCCGCCGCTCGCAGCCGAGCTCCCGCAAGAGCAGACCCCGCCGCCTCGTCGCCTCCGGTCGACTCCGGCGAGCCCGGTCGCCGGAGGACCTTGCCGCCGCGCTGGACCCTGACCAGGTCATGCCCCGCATGCCTCCTCTCTCTTTCTCTCCTCTCTCTCTCTCTCGGTCTCACCTTCCTTTCCCTCTCATGGCTGCCCGCAGGAAGCTTTCATGGAGGCCGGCCACGCCCTTCGCCTAGATCTGGCGAACCGAGCCGCCGTCGGAGCCCTTCCCGGCCGGATCCGGGAGCCGCGCCCCTCCCCCACCGTCGGCGAGCCTCCTCCGCGCCGGAGGCCCCGGTTGCCGCCGTTGGCCGCCGCCCTTGCTCGGGTTCAAGCGAGGAGGACGAGCGCCTCGACGCTCCAACGACCGCGCCCGTTGACCCGCGGCCCAGCTCGCCAGGCCCAGCATCGCCCAAGCCGCCTGCGCACCGAACGGGCCTTGGCCCATCTGGTGAGCAGCCCGCCCCCATAGGCGCAATATAGTATATGTCGCCACTGCATGTTTTGGCCCATTGTGTTTTTTTTGTCTGAACGAATTTCCTAATTAATCCTGAGCATTATAATTACAAAAAAAAAACTTGCTTTTAAAATGCTCATAATTCTTTAACCGTGCACCGTATAAAAATGTTTTATATATGAAAAATGCTCAGAAAACTGTGTAGATTAATTATATGCCATTTTCATCCATGTTAAAAATGCCTAAGCTCGCTGTTTGCATCGGTTTTGCATAATTGCCATCATTTTGCATTGTCATATTTAATTAACGTGCATCGGGATTTAATCCAATCATATATTAAAATGTTCATATTATCGGCATCGCATTTTCATGCATGACAAACCTGTTCATTGAAATATTTGCATTTAACTTGCATTTATTGTTGCTAAATGGGATTAGGCCATAAACTTGCATAATTAATTGTGACATATTTCCCCACATGAACCTACGCATATTATATGTGTTTTCCGGGTAGAAAAATCCATAGAATTTAACTGTGCATTTAGTTTTGTCATTGGAGGAAGTTCGTGTGCATGTCATTTTTGCCATGATGCCCTTTTGTCTATTTTGTGTGATTTAATCCAAGCACCATATGAAATAATTTTGAACATGAGATATGCCCTTGGACATGTGTGCTAGGCCCTGGTATTTTTGGTTGTCATAGAAATGCATGTTTAGGTGTTGTTTTCTTGTTGCCAACATGCTATAAAAATCTGATGTTTTGAGGGTCCAAAATATTTCTAAGTCTGCAAATCTGTTATTTTGTTGCTGTGTTGCCATGTGATTTGCTATTGATCTAGGAGTCTTTTGTGTTTTCCACCAAGGAGTCTTTTGTTAAGCATGTTGTTGCCTATCATGTTGAGCCAATAGTTTGCATTAATAGGGTTAGCATCATAATTAAACCTGCTGTCCAATATGTCAATCTGTTAAAAACTGCTGCTCATGACTAGCCTAATTTTCACTAAGTCTGAGAATCTGTTTTCTTCAATAAGCCATGTTGTGTTGATGGTTGCCATGAATCTGAGCGTAATTTGATGTTGCCATAAAGTAATGATTTGTAGTGCATCATGCCTACTACCATGCTGTTAAGTTTCATGCCAATATATGACCTGTAGCATATAGTTTTACTGCTGCCAATATGCCTCCGTGAAATCTGCTAAGCTAAAAAACCTGTTATTTTCACTAAGTCCTAATCTGCTATATTTTGTTGCCATGTTGTGAGCTTCGTACCATGTGATCCATAACTCTTTTGAGTATGATATGTGAAGATGAAATGAAGTGTGTGTTATATGCTATTGCCCCATGCTTAGTTTGTGCATTTTAGAATCTTGTAGCTTGTTGTTTTCATGTGTGCAAAACGCTATCTTGCTGTTTTGGGCAGATTTCAAATAAAACTTGTGTTGGTTGTTGTGGTTGAACCGTAGCTCCGTTTTGAACATGTTGCACATGAAACTTGTTTAGAATCTCATGTAGTTTCATAATATCTTGCTGCATATTTGATTTAACATGTTGTGGTGGGTGTTTGCATGCATTTTGCATTCATGTCATATGCATCTTGCGAATGTCATATCTTTTAGATCGTAGCTCCGTTTCAAACGTTCTATACATGTAAATCGACTAGAATGACGAGTAGAATCTCATTGTGCACTTTATTTCCCTGTTTAATAAATATAAAACATGATTAGTTCAGATCTGGACCAATTTCGAAATTAACATATGGGGTCATTTCGGAAATGCTATATGTTGTTTCCGGCCTCATTTAAACTTGACTAGATGTGTAGTTTACTTATGCTTCACCTCTTGCCATGTTTAACAACATTTAATATTGTCGTGTACCTAAACGAGAGTGAACTAAATATTCGAATGTGGCGTTTCGTCAATATGCAACTCGTTGCATATTGAGCTTCACTTAATGTGTAGAAGTTGATTGTTGTGCTTGCCATGTCATGCATAACATGCATCATATTTGAAGTGCATCATGTCATGCATATGTCGTGGTGTATCATGTGTTGATTGTTGTTCCGGATTGTTTCTTCTCGATAGAGTTCCGAAAGTGTTCGGAGTGTGAGGATTCGTTCGACTACGTTGGTTCGTCTACTTCACGGATTCGTTCTTCTTCCAAGCGGGATCTCAGGCAAGATGATCATTTGCCTGGATACCACTACTATCATTGCCATGCTAGACGTCCCGTTTCTATCGTTGTCTCGCTACCTACCACTTGTATGTCAAGCCTCCCAAATGCCATGATAAGCCTCTAACCCTTCACATCCCAGCAAACATTGTTTGGCTATGTTACCGCTTGCTCAGCCCTTCTTATAGCGTTGCTAGTTGCAGGTGCAATTGTTTCCAGCTATCACAATATTATTGCTATTTAATTTAATGCACATATATACTTGGTAAAGGGTGGAAGGCTTGGCCTTTTGCTCGGTGTTTTGTTCCACTCTTGCCGCCCCTAGTTACTTGTGTACCGGTGTTATGTTCCATAATTGAGCGCTCCTAACATGCTCGGGGTTGTTATGGGGACCCCCTTGATTTTCGTTTTAGGATAAAACTTGTCTGGCAAGACCCAACATTGGTACTACATTTGCCTAATAACTAATAAACCTGCATAGGGAGTAATTAACCCGAGGATCTTTAATCAACAACCCGGGCCAGTGCTCCTCATGAGTGTTGGTCCAACCCAAAGCAGCTTATTAACGCTACCCGGGGCAACTCGGTGATTGGCGTGGTAACCATAGCTCATCCGTCGTGTCCTGAGAACGAGATACGCGGCTCCTATCGGGTACGTCGACACGTCGGGCGGCCTTGCTGGATTTGTTTTACCTTTCTCGAACGTCTTGTGCGAGGAATTCTGAGAATACTTCGGGCTATCTCGAGGTTGCGGTTTTCCAGTGGAATTGCCTAGGAAGATCACGAGATTCGTGGTCGAGGTTATTCCCGCTGCGTGTGGTTAATTTGTGATGGATGAGTTGGAGCACCCCTGCAGGGTTAAATCTTTCGGAATGCCGTGCCCGCAGTTACGTGGCAACTTGGAAACTTTGTTTAACACCCGGTCATAGCAAACTTGAAGTAAACTCAAATAAAATACACCAACCGTGTGCGTAACCGTGACTGTCTCTTCTCGTGTGTCCTTATCCGGGAGAGAACACGGTGGGGTTATGATTGACGTAAGTAAGTGTTCAGGATCTCTTAGAGATCATTACTAGACCACGTCCGTTTATTCGACAATCACCCCCCTTTATTCTTGTACTCATAAGTTATCCACTCAAATAAATGCTTAGTGCTTGCTGCAGCCTCACCACTTAATCATATCGCACCCATTAAGCTTTAATAGTCTTGATACCCTTGGAAATGAGATTGTTGAGTCCCTGTGGCTCACAGATTACTACAACAACAGTTGCAGGTACAGGTAATGCGATGAATTGATGTGAGAGCGATGCTTGTTTGATTTGGAGTTCTTCTTCTTCTTCTTCATCAATCTAGGATGGGTTCCAGGCGGCAGCCTGGGATAACAAGGATGGATGTCACTTTATCGTTTGTTTTCGTCCGTAGTCGGACCCTGCTCTTCTGTATGATGTTTGGATATGTTGTTGTATTATGTGTTATTGATGTAGCTTGTGGCGGGTGTAAGCCAATCCCATATACTCATCTCTTCTTTACATGTACTTGTAATGATATCCATTCTTGCAAAACGACGAGATGCGCTTCTATCCCTGTCGAGGCCCTCCTGCCAAAATAAGGATAGGATCGCATCTTGGGCGTGACAAGTTGGTATCAGAGCCAGGTTCCGACCTAGGAGCCCCCTTGATTGATCGAACTTGGCCGAGTCGAGTCTAGTGAAAAAAAACTATTTTGAGTCTAGTTATATCGGAGAGTAGGTTTCTTTTACTCCTCTTCTATGCTCTGGTCAGGTATTCGACTTAGAAATTTTCATTCTACTCCTCTTCTCGCTCAAAATTTTTTTAGGATCACGCGGGTATTTTGGAAACTAGATGATGCCGATGTGACGGAGTTCTGTCTTGGTGCCTCCTGTCTGACTTGATTTCTTCCGGGGAGTTGAGCTCCAGGGGATTCTTGACACATCGTTATCATTCAGTTTCCTTAGTATCTCAGGACGGAGAATGTTCGAAATTGCTTCAATACTTTTCGTGGCGAGATAAGGCTGGAGTCACCCAGTACTGGGGAGGCATCCGGGGTACTGCCATGTTTAGTATCGTTGCGATTACGAGGATCTGAGGTAGATGAGTTTCCGAGACCTTTGGTTGTGTGTTGAGGGATGTGATACACTGGAGAGTAGTATTACTGCTAGGCGTTGAGTGATCATGTAAAACTCCGTGTATCCGTGTACCCGATTGCATAACCGAGATTTCGGGAGTTCTTAGGTGGGAATTCAAGTGGTTACCTAGGATTATCTTCCGCAGATGATGATGTGAGGTTGGGGTTCGACATCTAGTGGTTCGCTTGTTGACGGTCTTTCTTACAGCGGTTCTCGTTGTGTCTTAAAGAGTCCTTGTAGCTTGCTATGACTCGGGGACGCTTCGTATGTCGTGTGCACTGCCTTGTACATGATGGCTACTGTAAGATCGAGCCCGTGTGAGCCTTACCACGAAAATATCGAGCGAAATCTCTATCATATATTTGTTTCCGGCTTAATCCTCAAGCCCCATCCTTTGTTTTGTTGGAATATGGAGAACACGGTGGGGTTATGATTGACGTAAGTAAGTGTTCAGGATCTCTTAGAGATCATTACTAGACCACGTCTGTTTATTCGACAATCATCCCCCTTTATTCTTGTACTCGTAAGTTAGCCACTCAAATAAATGCTTAGTGCTTGCTGCAGCCTCACCACTTAATCATATCGCACCCATTAAGCTTTAATAGTCTTGATGCCCTTGGAAATGAGATTGTTGAGTCCCTGTGGCTCACAGATTACTACAACAACAGTTGCAGGTACAGGTAATGCGATGAATTGATGTGAGAGCGATGCTTGTTTGATTTGGAGTTCTTCTTCTTCTTCTTCTTCATCAATCTAGGATGGGTTCCAGGCGGCAGCCTCGGATAACAAGGATGGATGTCATTTTATCGTTTGTTTTCGTCCTTAGTCGGACCCTGCTCTTCTGTATGATGTTTGGATATGTTGTTGTATTGATGTGTTATTGATGTAGCTTGTGGCGAGTGTAAGCCAATCCCATATACTCATCTCTTCTTTACATGTACTTGTAATGATATCCATTCTTGCAAAACGACGAGATGCGCTTCTATCCCTGTCGAGGCCCTCGTGCCAAAATAAGGATAGGATCGCATCTTGGGCATGACATATAATCCCTCAATGGGTGGAGGAGATCAGAAAATCGGCGGCTCGAATGGGAGCGAAGATGGGACTTGGAAGGGAAAAAGCCTATCTGCGTGAGTTGGATCTAGCAGTGCTGGCAGACGGGTTTCCAGATTATAAGATTGACGGCTCGGTGTGTTTTGAAGAAGACTTCACTGCATGCGAAAAAGAAACCGGCCCACTGGCAACACTTATCGCAGATGAGCTAGATTGGTAAAGATATCAAAATGCCTATTCCATGCAAAACAAACACATTGATCCACCTAAGGACCAATTTTCTGAGCTTGTACCCCTCGATGTAAGTGTTGTTTTGCCCCTGATGTTTACCCGTCTACTATTGTGCCTGGCGACTCAAACTTCAAAGCTTTTACATCAATCCAGTGGGTGCAAAAGGGCCACCAGACCCAAGAAGATGAGTCGGCGTAGGCGGAGCCAGAAGCTAGAGGTGAAGCTGAAGCCGTAGAAGCTGCAAGGCAGGAGGCATAAGCCGGTTTCCAGTAGTAATAATTAGTTCTTCGTGAAAAACTTGTCATATTTTATGGCTCCTGATGTGGGCCTTCAATAAAGATAGCAAACTTTGATCTCTCTGCCATGCCATCATGCACGTATCTACTCATTTGTTGCGGCTAGTTTGCCTGACAACTTGGACTTCCAATGAGTCGCCATTCTATAAACTGCATCCACTTTGTCTCTGATGACAACTTGTTGCTCAATGACCCACCTTTGATATGGTATCAGCCGGTCAATTTAAGCTGGCGAAATAAGATCATCTATAGCCACTTGTGTCTTTTGAAAGATGTGTATAAAATAATTGGTCATGGTATGAGTCCAGTGTCTTAACCCGGACGTTAAATTTTGAGCCGGTTAAAAAGATGATAGTATTAAACCTGAAAAGGATAAAAATATAGCATTGTAATAATATAGTGCAGAAAATTTAATAAGCCGGCTTTGTAAGACTCGGCATATAGACTGGCTTTCGAGGCTCAAGTCTTTCTTCAATGAAGCGTGTGTGACAACCCATGGTTTATCTGATGAGGACATCCCAGGTTCACCTCGTTTGTCATCCTCTCCTCATGATAAAACTCAGCTCTCAAATGAAGCTGCTACAAAGAAGACCTATTTGGGTCCCATGACAAGGAGCCGTGCCAAACATATAGAACAAGAGGTGAACGCGCTCCTAGCTGATCATACTTCAACTATCCATGAGAACTTTATACTGCCTAAATCATCTGTGCTGATTTTACTCAGGTACAATGTTGAGGACAACCAACAACTTTCAGCACATGAAGAAACAAATTCAGCTCATGAAGAAACAAGTTCTGAAGCCCATACAACAAGTTTGAAGAGAACAAGTTTCAACTCTGATGTAAACCATGTTTTGGTGACAAGGGCAACTAATTACACCTCAAGGAACAATAGCAAGCCATCTCAACAATCTATTGTTGCATGCATAGTTCCAGAATTCGTCTCAGAACTTGCTGCATCATGCAACACAAATATATGAGGTTCCAGCACGTGTGAGAGTACAAATTGGACAGCATTTGAAGTCTACTTTCAGGAAAATCAAACGGTGCAACCTTTGGAGTCCTGAGTCAAAGGATATGAGAGTTCCAATGCAAGCTGTCCAGAGCATTAATTGCTGCGCGAGGCTCCATGTGTTTGCTCCCTTGACCAGCTGGTTACCACGAATTTGAGCCTCTCTTTTGGACTGGTTTCACACCTAAGCTAGGAGGGCTGTTCCTAGTATAAATACCCCTTCCCTCACTTCAGCCACAACTCTTTGGCAATTTGATTTCAGCATAGGTTAGCTAAGTGCAACCAGAATCTTGTTTGAGAGTTCACTTCCTCCTTAGCTCTTGTAATCTTGCCTTGTGAGAGGGTAAACTCACTTTGTGATTTTACAACAGTAGCCGTTGAGGCGGCAACCAGTTCGTGCTTCCAACTTCGTGCGTGGTTGCGTGGATTGGAATCCTAAGAGTGTGGTTGGGCGAATACTTGTTGCTGGTTGTTGCATATGCAGTAGCTAGTTTCGGTCTCGTCAGGTTGCACTAGTTATCCATTACCCGACAGCGTTGTTGGCTGGGATCGAGGGTTTCCTTCGTACCCTTCAGGTGGCGTTGATTCGTTCGTCAAGCAGATCCTCCGTGAAGATCGGGCGACCCCGTATCATCTTGGCATCAGAGCTTCGGTTGACACGGTAGGATCTTGTATCCCTAGTTCAGTTCGTGTTCTTGTTCATCCTAAAGTCCAGAAAATAGCCCCACAAAAAAAATACCTTTACGTAGCCCGTTGCAGCCCTTAATCTGTTATTTGGTGAGTTTTATCAAGTTCTTGTCCACTAGATCTTTGTTTTTAGTTGCTGAGTTTTCCCCCCATCCATTCTTGTGTGTTTGTGTTCATTTTCGTGCACAGATTTCAGATCTGCATCCTCCACCAAATCTTGTGTATCTTTGTCATCCGGAGTCCGTTTTGGGTGTTTTTGTGCATTTTGGAAAGCCCACACCGTGTACTTTCCATCCATCCTTGTTAGATCTGATTCCCATCGTGTTTTCCATCCAGAAAAATCAGATCAGTTCGTGTGTGTTTTCTGCCAAAGTTTCAGTTGCATGTTCTTGTTGTTTGAGCTCATCCATTGTAATTTTCGTGGATCCCCCAAAGTGTGTGTTCAGATCCAAGTCCCTTGTTGAAGTTTGTCAAAAAAAAAGCAAAAAAAAAAAAAAGAGGCAACAAAAAAGAGAGATCTGCCCAAAGAAAGAAAGTGTGTGCAAGATACAAAAGAGAGAAATTTGGGACTGTTCTTCACTTATATCTTGAGAAATCCCAGTTTGTATTGTGAGCTGAAACTTGTCAAGTGTGCAACATCTTCAATCCTTGCTTTCTAGCAAATCTGATTCCTTGGTATGAGTTGCATGTACCTCACTTATATCTCATTCAGCAACGAAGGGCATTAGAATCTTGTGTGGATGATTACTTGGTTCAACAATATCTAGATTACAGATTAGTCAATCTTTTGCTACATATATATCCCACCCAAGCCCCACCAAATAGCCCCGCATGTGCAACCCTAGACTTGTATTCGCTTGATTCATCACTCTTTGTATACCAACTACCGGCACCACGGTTGAGCACGATTCTGCCCTCACTTGGAAGTTACATGAGCTTCGGTTGGTAAGTGAGGTGAGCTTGAGTTGTTACCCACATATATGCTTCTAGTACTATAGGGATTTTGGAAAACTAACCATGGCAGGTGATGAAGACGAATATGATGTTGAAGGACATGGGCATCTCAATCAGCCTGTCACACGGTTTCACTTCAATGCATTACGTGATCATCTACGCCGAGAATTCAGAAACAGCCTTGATCCAATTGAAGAGAAGCAAGAGAAGTTGTCAAGAGATTTGCAGCAACTTATGGGTAATGTTAATGAGCAGCTCACTCAAAACATGGCAGCCATGAGGGCTGATATTGTTGCTGATATTGTGCGAGAGCTTCGTCAAAACCGAGAAGAAGCAAGTGTCCATGGTGATGAACATAATGCAACTGATGGGGAAGGTGCTGCCTCCAATGCACAAGCTAGAAGAAACCGTGCTGCTGCTCCCCATGCCATGCGATCTCCCGGTCCCGGACGTGGAAATGCTCATGCTAATGGACGTGCTCATCATGAAGCTGCTACTGGTCGTGGTCTTAGAGGAGGCCACCGGAGAGCAAAACTGCACCATGAAGGTAGTGAAGATGAGTTTGACGAAGATGAAGATGGCATGCACCAGAATGTTAGATTTCATCGTCGAAGAAATAATGGTCGTGAACGAGAGGAAGAGGAGAGGTTTGGAAAGCTGAAATTTACCATGCCCAAGTTTGATGGTGGATCTGATCCAGAAATTTATCTCACATGGGAATTGAAGGTTGACAAGATTTTCCGCATGCACAACTACTCTGAAGAGAAGAAGTTAGCAATGGCCTCACTTGAGTTTGAAGATTATGCTCTAATATGGTGGGAGCAAGTTCAGATTCAGCGAGAAGAAGAAGGAGAACCTGCTGTTGCTACATGGGCAGAAATGAAAAGAGAGATGAGGGCAAGATTTGTCCCAAGGCATTATAGGCGTGATACCTTTGATAAGCTCCAGAATTTGAGGCAAGGAAAGTTATCTGTTGAGGAGTATCATAAGGAGATGGAGAAGGCAATGATAAGAGCCAACATACATGAAGATGAGGAGCAGTCCATGGCAAGGTTTCTCTATGGGCTGAATCCTAATGTCAAACGAGTGGTTGATCTGCAGCCATATCGTAATGTGGTAGAACTTGTACATCTTGCTTCTAAGGCTGAACGTCAATTGCAAGAAGACTCCAGGCAAAACAGAACTACATCCTTCACAGCTAGAGCTACATCAAGTGGGAGTAAGTTTGTACCTCAATTCAATGTTGGTCGAGGCATCATGACTAGTTCTGGAGGTGGAAATCAGTCCCATGCACGTGCAGCCACGAGCAGGAATGAGGTATCAAATGCAAAAGAAAAGAGCAAATTTGCAGCCCCAAGTTCATCGTCCATTGGCTCCACTGGGAAAACTAGTGATATAGAGTGCTTTACATGTAAGGGACGTGGCCATATGAAGAAAGATTGTCCCAACAAGCGTACCATGCTGATCACAGAGAATGGAGAATATGAGTCTTGTAGCGAACCTGAGGAAGAAATTGAAAATGGTGAAAATTCAGATGGTGATGAGCATACCTATTGTGATTATGAGCAAGGTGCTTCTCTTGTTGTCACTAAAGTTTTGAGTGTGCAGATCAAAGAAGCTGAGAATGGACAACGACATAATCTGTTTCAAACTAGAGCCAAAGTGCAAGACAAGGTATGCAAAGTAATTGTTGATGGTGGGAGTTGTCACAATCTTGCAAGTAAAGAAATGTGTGATAAGCTTGGGCTGAAGCTGCTGCAACACCCCCACCCATATCATATCCAATGGTTGAGTGAATGTGGAGAGATTAAGGTCACACACATGGTACAGGTGCAATTCAAGATTGGAGATTATAATGACACCGTTGAGTGTGATGTGGTGCCCATGAAGGTGTGTCACTTGCTGTTAGGCAGACCGTGGCAATATGATCTTTCAGCAAAACATTGTGGCAGAACCAATCAATACACCCTCAAGTGGAAGGGCAAAGACTTGGTGCTAAGGCCCATGACTCCCCAACAAATTATGGCTGAGCACATGCAAAAAGTTTCTGAAGTAAAAGTAGTGAGTAAGAAAGAGGGAGAGAAAAAGAGTGAGAGAGAGATCCACAAATCTGTGAGTGAGCGCCACAAGCCAAATTTGAGAGAGAAAAATAAAAGAGAGGGAGAGAACTTAGTAATGTTAGCCACCAAATCAGAATTGAGAGATGTGAGGCTCAACCCAAATCAAATGGTCGTTGTACTTGTGTACAAAGACGTTTTGCTTTCAGCTAACGACCTAACTTGTCTCCCTAGTGCTGTTTGTGATGTCTTGCAGGATTTCGAGGATGTTTTTCCGGAGGAAGTACCCGCTGGTCTACCTCCCTTGCGCGGCATAGAACATCAGATTGACCTCATTCCAGGAGCATCACTTCCAAATCGAGCTCCCTACCGCACCAATCCTGAAGAAACAAAGGAGATAGAAAGGCAGGTACAAGAACTTTTAAGGAAAGGTTATGTTCGTGAAAGTTTAAGTCCTTGTGCTGTACCTGTGATTTTGGTGCCTAAGAAAGATGCAACATGGCGAATGGTAATGGACTGTAGGCCCATCAATATTATAACCATTAGGTATCGTCATCCTATTCCTAGGTTAGATGATATGCTTGATGAATTGAGTGGCTCTACTGTTTTCTCTAAAATTGATTTGAGAAGTGGATACCATCAGATTAGGATGAAAGAAGGAGATGAATGGAAAACTGCTTTCAAAACAAAATTTGGGTTGTATGAGTGGTTAGTCATGCCTTTTGGGTTAACTAATGCACCAAGTACTTTCATGAGATTGATGAACCATGTTTTGAGAGCTTACATTGGCAAATTTGTTGTTGTGTACTTTGATGACATTCTAATCTATAGCAGATCCATTGAGGAACATATTGAACATCTAAAACAAGTGCTGAATGTGCTAAGGACAGAAAAATTATATGCTAACGTTGAGAAGTGCTCCTTTTGCACAAACAAGGTTGTTTTTCTTGGCTATGTTGTTTCAGGACAGGGAATTGAAGTGGATGAATCTAAGGTGGATGCAATCAAGAATTGGCCAACTCCAGTGAATGTAAGCCAAGTGAGAAGTTTTCATGGCCTTGCTGGTTTCTACAGGAGGTTTGTTAAAGATTTTAGTACAATTGCTGCACCTTTGAATGAATTGACAAAGAAAGGTATTCCTTTCAAATGGGGTGCACCACAAGAAGAAGCATTTCTTGAGCTTAAGAAACAATTAACTGAAGCACCTTTGCTGATTCTACCTGATTTCACTAAAACTTTTGAAATAGAATGTGATGCTAGTGGAATAGGTATTGGAGGTGTCTTAATGCAAGAAAGAAAACCAGTAGCATATTTTAGTGAGAAGCTGAGTGGTGCGCAACTGAATTATTCTGTTTATGATAAAGAGTTGTATGCTTTGGTTAGAGTGCTTGAAACTTGGCAACATTACTTATGGCCTAAGGAATTTATTGTACATTCTGATCATGAGGCTTTGAAACATTTGAAAGGCCAAGCTAAACTGAATCGTAGGCATGCTAAGTGGGTTGAATTCATTGAAACTTTCCCATATGTTGTGAAGTACAAGAAAGGAAAGGAAAACATGGTTGCTGATGCTTTGTCCCGTAGGCATGTTCTTTTGACACAATTAGAAGTGAAGGTACCGGGACTTGAGAGCCTAAAAGAACTGTATTGCACTGATCATATATTTTCAGAACCATATGCAAAATGTAAAGATGGCAAAGGTTGGGATAAATACCATGTGCATGATGGGTTCCTTTTTAGGGCTAACAAACTGTGTGTTCCAGATTCCTCTGTTAGGCCCTTGTTGTTGCAGGAATCACATGCAGGAGGATTAATGGGACACTTTGGTCGTGAGAAGACATATGAGCTGTTGGCTGATCATTTTTATTGGTCAAAGATGAGGAAGGACGTTGAGAGATTTGTTCAGCGATGCATCACATGCCACAAAGCTAAGTCTAAACTGAACCCCCATGGTTTATATACTCCCCTACCAGTTCCAAATGCTCCTTGGGAAGATATTAGCATGGATTTTGTTTTAGGACTACCTAGGACTAAGAGGGGGAGGGATTCAGTTTTTGTTGTAGTTGATAGGTTCTCAAAAATGGCACACTTCATTCCGTGCCACAAGAACGACGATGCTTCACATGTTGCTGATTTGTTTTTCAGGGAAGTTGTTCGCTTGCATGGAATGCCGAGGAGCATTGTTTCAGATCGTGATGTGAAGTTCATGAGCTATTTTTGGAAAACATTATGGGCAAAGTTGGGAACCAAGCTGCTGTTTTCAACGACATGTCACCCACAAACTGATGGGCAAACAGAGGTGGTGAACCGCACACTCTCAGCCTTGCTGCGTACAATGATCAAGAAGAATTTGAAGGAGTGGGAAGAGTGTTTGCCACACGTGGAGTTTGCTTACAACAGAGCAGTTCACTCTACCACGAGCATGTGCCCATTTGAGGTGGTATATGGATTCAAACCACTTGCACCAATTGACTTGTTGCCTCTTCCATTACAAGAGAGATGTAACATGGAGGCTTCAAAGCGTGCTGCATATGTGAAGAAGATTCATGAGAAGACCAGAGAAGAGATAGAAAGGAAATCCAAGTACTATGCAGCTAAGGCAAACAAAAACCGCAAGAGGGTGACTTTTGAGCCCGGAGATCTGGTTTGGATACATTTGCGCAAAGATCGTTTTCCTGAGAAGCGCAAATCCAAGCTAATGCCTCGTGGAGACGGACCATTCAAAGTCTTGGCAAAGATCAATGACAATGCTTACAAGATCGAGCTTCCTGGAGACTATGCTGTGAGTCCAACATTCAACGTTGCTGATTTGTCTCCATGCTTCGATCAAGAGGGTCAAGAGTCGAGGACGACTCCTTTTGAAGAGGGGGAGGATGATGAGGACATCCCAGGTTCACCTCGTTTGTCATCCTCTCCTCATGATAAAACTCTGCTCTCAAATGAAGCTGCTACAAAGAAGACCTATTTGGGTCCCATGACAAGGAGCCGTGCCAAACATATAGAACAAGAGGTGAACGCGCTCCTAGCTGATCATACTTCAACTATCCATGAGAACTTTATACTGCCTAAATCATCTGTGCTGATTTTACTCAGGTACAATGTTGAGGACAACCAACAACTTTCAGCACATGAAGAAACAAATTCAGCTCATGAAGAAACAAGTTCTGAAGCCCATACAACAAGTTTGAAGAGAACAAGTTTCAACTCTGATGTAAACCATGTTTTGGTGACAAGGGCAACTAATTACACCTCAAGGAACAATAGCAAGCCATCTCAACAATCTATTGTTGCATGCATAGTTCCAGAATTCGTCTCAGAACTTGCTGCATCATGCAACACAAATATATGAGGTTCCAGCACGTGTGAGAGTACAAATTGGACAGCATTTGAAGTCTACTTTCAGGAAAATCAAACGGTGCAACCTTTGGAGTCCTGAGTCAAAGGATATGAGAGTTCCAATGCAAGCTGTCCAGAGCATTAATTGCTGCGCGAGGCTCCATGTGTTTGCTCCCTTGACCAGCTGGTTACCACGAATTTGAGCCTCTCTTTTGGACTGGTTTCACACCTAAGCTAGGAGGGCTGTTCCTAGTATAAATACCCCTTCCCTCACTTCAGCCACAACTCTTTGGCAATTTGATTTCAGCATAGGTTAGCTAAGTGCAACCAGAATCTTGTTTGAGAGTTCACTTCCTCCTTAGCTCTTGTAATCTTGCCTTGTGAGAGGGTAAACTCACTTTGTGATTTTACAACAGTAGCCGTTGAGGCGGCAACCAGTTCGTGCTTCCAACTTCGTGCGTGGTTGCGTGGATTGGAATCCTAAGAGTGTGGTTGGGCGAATACTTGTTGCTGGTTGTTGCATATGCAGTAGCTAGTTTCGGTCTCGTCAGGTTGCACTAGTTATCCATTACCCGACAGCGTTGTTGGCTGGGATCGAGGGTTTCCTTCGTACCCTTCAGGTGGCGTTGATTCGTTCGTCAAGCAGATCCTCCGTGAAGATCGGGCGACCCCGTATCATTATCCTAGCTCTCTGTAAGCCCGCTCTCACATGACTCAAGCTGGTGTTTTAACCTTGATAAGTTCAGGGTCCAGATGGATTGACTTATCAAGGGTACACGGGGTCACCTGTTCGGAGTAGCGTCTTGCAAACAGGTAGGTTTAACCATTTATTTTGATTGGCTTGTAGCCTAGTCAAGAGGGATATTAAAGACTGACTCGTTGAGTTGGAAGCCCACAAGTGACTTATGTTCAAAGAATAAAGACTCATGCACAATTTGATAGGCTGAAACGACAGAGACCCCGAGTTTTGGGGGTGACGGCTTTATTATATTGGAACATAGAAAAGTATATACAGAGGTATGTACATTGGGGTGGAGCCGGTGGCGCTAAGTATTATAAGGCCGAAGATGAGTAATGTTCCAATGCCAGGTTGTTTCCTCTTCAAAGGTGTATAATCCTTTGCGTAAGTCAATCAGGTAATATGACCCATCATTGAGGTTCTTGCTGACGACGAAAGGCCCTTCCCAAGGTGGTGAAAGCTTATGCATCCATGTTTGATCTTGAATCAGATGAAGCACTAATCGCCTTCTTGAAAAGTACGGCTTCAAACTCTACGATTGTGATAGTGACATAGGTCTTGCTGATATATAGCAGACCGGGCTGCTGCCAGGTCACGTTCCTCTTCTAAGGCATCCAAAGAATCTTGGCGTGCCTGCTCGTTGTCTGCTTCAACATAGGCAGTAACCCGGGGGGAATCATGATGAATATCACTTGGCAATACCTCCTCAGCTCCATAAACCAGAAAGAACGGTGTATAACCGGTGGACCTGTTAGGAGTAGTTATGATGCTCCAAAGTCTTGCGTGGAGTTCTTCGACCAACATCTAGGAGTGCGCTGGAGTGGAACCATAAGCCGGGGTTTGATCCCTCTTAAAATCTCTTGATTAGCTCGTTCCGCCTATCCATTAGACTATGGATGTGCAACCGCAACCAAATCGAGCCTTATGTGCTCACACTGACAAAACTGCTCCATAGCTCCTTTGGGTAAATTAGTCCCGTTGTCAGTGATGATGCTATGAGGGTAACCAAAGCGGAAGATCTATTTTTTCAAAAACTTGATTGCTGTCTCAACGTCGCAATTGCTGATAGGTTTAGCCGGAACCCACTTGGTGAATTTATCAACTGCTACCAATAGGTGAGTTTTCTTGTGAGAAGACAGTTTGAATAGGCCGACCATATCGAGCTCCCAGACCACAAACGGAAAGGTTATTGGAATCATGCGCAACTCTTGAGCCGGCACATGAGCTTGTCTAGCAAACAATTGGCATCCGTCGCACTTACGCACAATATCCTCTGCATCTGCATGAGCTGGTAGCCAGTAAAACCCGTGCCGAATAGCTTTTGTGACCAAAGACCGTGAGCCGGCGTGATTTCCACAATCTCCTCCATGAATTTCATTGAGAATCTCCTGGCCTTCCTTAGGGGAAACACAACGCTGAAAAACACCATTACTACTCCGACGATGTAACTCGCCATTGACGTTAGTCATGGACTTGGATCGCCGAATTATCTGTTGAGTGATGATTTCCTTAGCTGGGAGCTCCCCTCGAGTTAGATAAGACAAATATGGCACTGTCCAGTCAGGAATAGCGTGAAGAGCCGCCACCAAGAATGCCTCTAGGTCGGGAATAGCTATGTCCTCCTCAGATGGCAATTTGATTGAAGGGTGGGGAAGTACATCCAGAAACACATTGGGAGGAACCGGCTTGCGCTAAGAACAAAGACGTGATATAGCGTCCGCAGCCTCATTGAGTCGGCGATCAATTTGATCCACATGATAACCTTGAAAATGACCTGCAATATCCGTGACTGCTCACCGATAAGCCACCATCAAAGGATCTTTAGAATCCCAGGTCCCAGAGGCTTGTTGAGCCACAAGATCTGAGTCACCCAATCATGTGACCGGGCTCAAATTCATCTCCTTAGCCATGCGGAGCCCATGTAGGAGAGCTTCGTACTCAACTGCATTGTTAGTACAAGGGAACATGAGTCGTAAGACGTAGCAGAATTTGTCACCTCGTGGACAAGACAAAATAACTCCAGCCCCCGAGCCCTCCAATTGTCTAGATCCATCGAAGTGTATAGTCCAGTACGTGTTATCTGGCCTATCCTATGGGATTTGTAATTCCGTCTAGTCATTGATGAAATCCACCAACGCCTGGGATTTGATGGCTGTCTGAGGCATATATTTCACCTGGTGAGGACCAAGCTCAATTGCCCACTTTGCGATCGGTCCAGTAGCCTCCCGATTTTGTATGATATCTCCAAGGGGGCTGAGCATACTACAGTAATTGGATGCTCCTAGAAATTATGTTTTAGCTTTCGAATTGCCATGAAAACGCCAAAGACTAACTTTTGCCAATGCGGATACCGCTGTTTTGACACAGTCAGAACTTCGCTGACGAAATAAACAGGCCGACGTACTGCGTACTCCTTTCCTACCTCCTTGTGTTCGATGACAACTGCAACGCTTACTGCTTTGGAGTTTGCAGCAATGTACAGGAGCATAGGCTCTTTGTCAGTCGGGGCGGCTAGGACGGGCGGATTAGCCAATTGTCTCTTAAGTGCTTCAAAGGCTTCGTTGGCAGCATCGGTCCCGATAAAATAATCTATCTTTTTCAACGGCTGATACAGAGGAATGGCCTTTTCTCCCAAGAGGCTTATAAACCAGCTTATTGCCTCGATGCGACCAGCCATGCGCTGAACTAGATTGATATTGGCCGGCTTAGCAAGCGATATTACTGTCTTGATTTCATCTGGGTTAGCTTCAATACCATGCTCAGAAACTAGAAATCCTATTAATTTACCTGCAGGAACACCAAAGACACACTTGGCCGGGTTGAGCTTCATTTGGTACACCCGAAGATTATCAAGCGTCTCCTTGAGGTCATCCAAAAGCGTCTTCTTTTTCTGAGATTTTAGAATGATATCATCAACATAGGCGTGAACATTGCGTCCAATCTGTGGATGAAGGCAGTTTTGAACGAAGCGTTGATAAGTAGCCCCCGCGCTCTTAAACCCAAAGGGCATAGAGACATAATAGAAAGCGCCAAAGGGGGTGATAAAACCCGTCTTCTCTTGGTCCTCAACGACCATCTTAATCTGATGATAGCCGGAGTATGCGTCCAAGAAACATAAACGCTCACAGCCAGCTGTAGAATAAATGATTTGGTTGATGCAAGGGACAGCAAAAGGATCCGTGTGACAAGCTTTGTTGAGGTCCATGTAATCAATGCACATACGCCAAGTGCCATTGTTCTTCAGAAGAAGCAATGGATTTGCCAACCACTCAGGGTGAAAAACTTCAACGATGAACCCGGCAGCTAGGAGCCAGGCCACCTCTTCCCCAATAGCCTTATGTCTCTCCTCGTTAAAACGATGGAGGTATTGTCGTACTGGTTTCATCTTTGGATCCACATTAAGGTGGTGCTCAGTGAGTTCTCTCGGTACTCCAGGCATGTCAGAAGGTTTCCATGCGAAGATTTCCCGATTCTCACGGATGAACTCGATGAGCGTGCTTTCCTATTTGGGATCCAGGCCTATCCCAATGGTGAACTGTTGAGATGAGTCGCCTGGGGTAAAATCAATTTGCTTTGTATCCTCGGCCGACTTGAACTTCAGTTGAGGCTCGACTCAGTAGTGGGCTTCTTGAGGGAGGTCATAACTATGGGATCAACGTTGATTGTGTAATACTTCAATTCCTTTGCGGCACACGCAGACTCAGCATAAGCTGCATCCCCTTCCTCACATTCCTGATCTATTTTCTAGCTTCCATCCACAGAAATGGTGCCGTTTGGTCCGGGCATCTAGAGTTTGAGATAAACATAGCAAGGTCGGGCCATAAACTGATTATACGCCGGCCGTCCAAAGAGGGCATGGTAAGGGCTCTTGATCTTCACCACTTCAAAGGTCAGGGACTCGCATCTATAATTATATTTTGAGCCGAAAGCGACGTTGTGTTTGATCCGCCCAATTGGATAACTTGATTTTCCGGGAACAATCCCGTCGAACACCGTGGTTGAAGGCTGCAACTTGCTCTTGGAAAGATTCATTCGCCGGAAGGTTTCATAATACAAGATGTTGATACTTCTGCCCCCATCCATGAGGACCTTCGATAGAGTATAACCACCAACTTGAGGAGCCATCACTAGAGCCAGACCACCTGGGTTGTCAACCCGGGGAGGATGATCTTCCCTGCTCCAAGTGATTGATTGCTCAGACCAGTTTAGATACCTTGGCACAGCTGGCTCAACCACGTGTATGGCCCGCTACTTCAGCTTACGATCACGTCTACAGGTGCTGGTGGTGAACAAATGATACTACCCACTGTTCAACTACTTAGGGTTGCTATAAAAGCCGGCTTGATTGTTGTGTTGTTGATTGCCTTGACCTGGGCGCTGCCCGTTGTTGTTATTTCCATGGTGTTGGAAACCAGCTCTTGAGCTGCCTTGACCGTGAAAACCTGATCCTAGAAAGCCACCAGATGAACCGCCATGTGATCCTCCAGGGCCAGGTTGACCCGGATGTCCAGCACCACTACCTCCTTGATGATTCTGGAAAGCTTGATTGTGGAATTCCTGCATGATGTAGTCGTTTTCCCATGAGTGGGTGGATGGTTTATCCGGGAAGCTATGTTTGGGACAAGGCGCCTTGAGTGCCTCCTCATAGTTGCGCAGTTTATTCCCATTGTAAGATCCGTTAGGGCGGTTATAACGGCGCTGATTCTTGAAATCAGTATTGGCATTAGCAGTGAAGTCTTACCCGACCTCGGTGTGATTTCGTTTACCATTATTGCCTTGATTTACTGGATTCCCATTGTGACCATGGTTTTGCTGATTGCCCTTGCCGCCATCGTTTTTCTTGTTCTTGCCAGTTTTGTCTTCGTTAGAGCCGAGATCTTTTGTGTTGTCTGACTCAGCGTACCTGGTGAGAACGTCCATCAAATATCCCATATCCTGGACCTTTTGCTTCAGACGCCCGAGCTTCTGAACAAGTGGCTGGAAGTGGCAATTCTTCTCTAAAATTAAGATGGCTTGAGCAACGGTGATGCTGTCCGAAGAGTGGATGATTTCGCCACCCTACGAGTTCAATGATGAGCAGTCTCGTCCGTGCGCTGGATGCAATGCTAAAGATCAACAATTGTCATTGGGCGTTTTCAAGGTCCTTGAAAGTTCTTGATAAAACGTTCCTTTAGTTCCGCCCAAGAATTGATGGAATTGGGGGGAAGATTCTTCAACCACGTTCGAGACGGCCCTTCCAGCATCATGGTCAAGTATTTTACGCATACAGCATCGCTGACATCAAGCATATCCATGGCTAACTCGTAGATTTCGATCCATGCTGCCGGCTCGAGATCTGCTGTATAATTGGGTACTTTGCAAGGCCCCTTAAAATCCTTAGGCATACGCTCGTTGTGGAGAGCCGGGGATAATCAAGGGATCCTGATCATCCTACTGCTGACTCCAACCCCCATGGTTGCTAGCTGGGGATTGGAGGGGGGATGCTGACCCGCCCTTGCGTCCGCTGCCTTAGCCTCCACTTGTCACATGGCTCGAGCCGCGTCGACCACCGCCTACGCATCTGACAAAACTAGCCGGACAGGAGAATTTTGGGCACGCTGTCTGCGCCCACTACAGGAAACCGCCGGGGATTCCACGTGTCAGCTCTTGCTATGGCTCACGTATGGTGTCGAGTGCATCCGATCACGGTTGTAAGAGTACTGCGCCTGTTGGGTCTCCGTGGTCTTTAGCATCTCAATGGCATTTCTGGCCTCCACCTCAATCAGGGAATTTCCTTGGATGGGGAGTGCCTCCAAGTTGCGAGTTGCTGCCAACAATATAATCCACAGGGTTATAGTACTGACCCGGTGGAGTCTGGGACCGTCGAAGCAGTGATTGAGCCGGCGTATGATGCGGCGGCTCGCGTGGCTGGTCCGGGCGTGGCTGTCCAACCGCCGGAGTGGGCTGGGGCGTGACAAACAAACAATGAGGTTCTAGGTTGAGGGGGAGCCTGCTCTAGTGCCTCCTCTGGTGGACCGTATTGGAGGATTCTTGGCGAAGGCCTAGCCACCAGGCTACCGCTTTCAAGCGTTCAATTTCACCATGGATGTGATTCTGTAATTCCGCCATGCGTGCGATTTTGACGTTGATCTCCTCCTGGATCTTGGCCATCTATTCGCGAAGTGTGGCTAGCATTGTATTGCGTTCCTATTGATTTTTCGTGGTTACTGGTGTCTCCAGTAGTTTCGTTATCTCCACCATCAGGTCGGCCATGGCTTGAGCCGGGGATTTGCTCGACCTAACCGTTCTGGAAACTGGGACAGCCCCGGTTGTTGCTACAGCTGTAGCCGTGACATAAGTCGCCGCCATTCCAGCCATGAAAATTGCGACTTGGCAAGGAGACTAATGGGATTCCCTGGTGGCTTCGTCTCCTGAGTAGGCCCCGAGCCTACCGTAAAAAAGCAGACAGATTAACTCGGTGTCCCCCATGGAAGACTCGCCATTGGAGTTAATGAGGGTGTCTCCATTGACTGCTGCTCCACCTGCGAGATCGACTCCTTGCGTGAAGCCGACGAAGACATGATGCTGGCCGGCTTGACGCCGGCCAGGTTGAGCGCGCCGAGCCGGCTCGACAATGTTAGTGCAGATGTCCGGCTCGGGTTCTGACGCGTCAATCTCACTGATGAAAACATGGATCTTGCTGAAGGGGACCCGGTGCCCGTACTCGATCGAGTCAGCCTCGGGGCTAGCCTGAGTCGTTGTTGTAGAGCTTTCCACGGCGGCCCTTGGTCATCAATCCAACCGCGTATCTCCCGAACCCTGGAAGGGCTCCCTCCAAGAACACAACTCCATCGTGCGACGGCCCCACGGTGGGCGCCAACTGTCGTGGTTTTGTCATGGCAGATGTCCTCGTAAGAGAACTTAGGTGTGAGGCCATCGCAATTAGGTGGCGACTTGAACGGGGTTGATCGGGAATGAGTGACAAATGATTACCCAGGTTCGGCCCCTCCGATGGAGGTAAAAGCCTACGTCCTGCTTTGTGTATATTGATGATGGTCTCGATTACAAGGGTGCGGAATCGCTAACCTAGCTCTCGAGGGTTTCTTTCTTACTTGATCCCTCTATCTCAGGGGCTCGCCTTTATATATAGGTTGAGTCCCATAGTTACAACAGAGGCCGGGTCGAACAAGTACCCGTGACCTAATATGATTCCTACTTGTCTTGCCTTGCAAGTAGTAGACTTATCACGATTTCTTCATTGAGGCGGCCCACCGAGCCCAGCCCACGAGCCGGCCTTTAGGAGTACGCCACCTTTCTATCAAGCCGCCATCTTCGCTTGTGGGCTCTTCATGAAGTAATTGTCTTTATCTTGGTAACTCGCCATTGCATAGACCGGGTCACACCTGCATGGCGGGTCACCCGTGGGGTATAGCCCCAACACTTCCCGAAACGCGCGTATCGCGCGCGACATGGCCGGCGTGCGGACGGAGGGGACAAGGACCACCGCGAGCCTCCCAACCTCATGTGCCGTCAACCGGTAGGCGCGTGTCCAGCGGCACCACGATGCTATAGCGGGCGAGGAGCAACTCCTCGTCAACCCGGTGGGTGCACGGCATGCCAGGAATGCACAACACGCGAAGGCGCTCCCGGCTAGTGCTTCCGGCCCCACGAACGTAGCTGGCCATTGCTCCGACTGTGGAAGGGGAGGCGGCTAGGGTTTGGTGGAGGCGCATGGCAAAGAAGGCTGTGGAATGGCGAGGGTAGGGGGTGGGATTGGGACAGAAATGGGTGAACCCCGGTGGGTATGCCGCGCCGCTATAAAATGCATTAACAGAAGCCTGGTGGGCACGCCAGCAACGCATGGGAAACCGCATGGTGTGAAAATGCCTACGTGACGACGATGTGGCTCCACATGCATGCGGGCACATGCTCGGCCGATTGTGAGAGCGCCACATGGCACGGTGTGTCCCACTCGTCAGTAACAACGGCGGCTAAAAGTCAACTCCCACAAACCTCCGTTTGGGCATTAGTGAGCATAGGTGGCGCGGGGAGGGGAAAAGTGAGCAAAAAAAGTTGGCATGGGCAAAACTAAGGAGGACTAAGTAATGAGGGGCACAGAAATAGAAATCCCTATAAATAATAGTAGGACAATATGATGCAAAATTGAAGTATCAACTACCCCTAGCTTAGACCTTGCTTGTCCTCAAGCAAAATCTGAACTCGGTAATCATGACCACAAGCTTAGAGGGAGAGAGAGAGAGAGGTGTCGATAAAACAAAATAAAAACATGGAAGCATCATGATCCTTATCATAGCAGCAACTATTTGTCATATAGCTTCACATAATCAAGTAACGATTCATCCACAATGTTGAAGTATAAATCGTAAACTTTCTTGAAAACAAGCAAACTATGTTCTTAGTCATTGAAGCAATTACAATTCATCATATTTCAAGGAAGAGTCTATGTAAGAGCTTTTGTTTTAGCAAGATCCGCATACACAACTATCATATAGTCTTCTATCACTATTGCAGGAAGGTCCAAAGACGACACATCAATCAGAGACCCTTCGACGAAACTGTGTGCGATGCATGAATCGCAAACGGTATAGTTCAAGCTCCGTCACCAATGACACGAACTGTGTGCAATACTGGATCCATCAAATACGATTTAGAAAATAGTTACGCGTGCGATCTATGGCAGATACTTTACTTTTACGAATTGTTTGTGATGAGGCAAAACGGCACAAACGGTTAATCAAACAGAGATGTGTGTGATGTATGGCATACAGTTCAAAGTGCGGAACTATTTGCAAAGAAATAATATAACGCAAACGATTACGTAGATCCGGATCTGTGCGTTGTACGGCATACATGTGTGGGGACCCCGACTCATAAGTCGTGATCACCGAATGCACGTGTACAATGATCCCAGAGATCAATGCTCACTGAACCCACATAAGCTGAATAACAAGAGTCTTACATCCATACATACCGTCTTACACAAATAAAGACCATCGAGGTGAAGTCTTACATAGAAAAGGCCATGAAGGCCAAATAACAAACACAAACTCGCAGCGGAAATCTTGAAAGAATAGCATAGACCCATGCCATCTGCCTTAACCCTACAGGCATTCTCACTGGGAAGTGTCCTAATTCGCATGTTCGTCACCAACAAGTTCTTCACCATATGCTTGATCTTCCATGCCTGGCCTATTGGAACCAGTGGCAAGCCAATGATTACTTTGAATGTACTCGCAAGCAACCCATGTTTTGGAACAAGGTATAATAATGCATGATATAGCACTAAGTAGGTAATTTGCGAAAAGCTAGTTTTGAGTGCAATGACATGATCAATAGCCTAGTAAGAGCATGCATCACGAGGCTACAAGTATCTGTCTGAATAGGTTATAGATATCAATATAAACAGGGTCTGAAGATCTCATCTTCAATCATCAAGTCAAGTCATCCGACTTAACTCAAGTATCATCTTTCCCACTCACACACACACACACCAAGTTCTTGTGGACGTAGCCCAAGAGCGGTCATCTAACTGTCCTTGACCATGGACATGGCTATTCTAATTGTTTTACACTCTACAGAGGTTGCACACTTTACCCACAAGACTCGGGAAACTTCCGTGTCAAGCCACGACTCATGGTATTGTACATACCCGAGGTAAGTACCCGAACAATGCCTTTCCCCTGACGACACTAACAAAGAGTCCACTCGTTGGCACCCAGTCCGCATGATGTACATCACAAGTATCATCAATGAAGGGACCAACGGTGTGCCCGGTGTCTGTAAAAACATCCCATGATCATCCTTTCCGGCATGACCCCGTATCGAGAGTGACCACGTCACTCCCGCCACTAGTAATGCGGGCTCTCTGCTAGTACCCACAAAGGTAATCAACAAAGCCCCGTCCCATAATGGGTTTCGTGGTTGTGCATGTAAGGTTGGAGTAACGGTCGCAACTTACACCAATCCGTTTTCAAAAAACCAACACACTCACTTGCTCCGGTACCACCTCTTTATCAAGTGGTTTCCTAGCTCATCATCATCTCCCTCGGGCATTAATGGCACCCGACAGGGTTTTCGAAAAGTCTTTCAGAACACTTTTGTTTCCATCACCATGCATAATCCCGTCCCATTTGCGTAGCACTACTGAGCATCCTATCTACTTCTCACCTGCATAACTCTAAGTGTAAGTAGAGTTATGTCATGCAAGTATCAACGAGGAAAGTAACGGACGCAACCCATAGAGGTGGTCACCATTTCAACATGATCAACACAACAACGGTACAGTGCTATATGCCATGCAATAAAATGGTTTCTTTAAACATGGTCAAGGGGCTGCTTGCCTGGCTCAACAAAGTCTTCGGGGTCTTCAAAGTCTTCTGGTCCCATTCCCTCGTCAACAACGCAATCTATCGTCGCAATATCAACGGGCAAAAATAAGAACAAGGCAAAAACAGAGAAAATAATTCACTTCTAAAATGTCACACCACTCTGTAAAATACTATACTAAAAAATATAAATTTAGTTTCTGGTTTTGAAGTGTAAAAAGTTTTGAAAATTATTTTAACGGTGGTTTTAAATATTCAAAACTAGGTTTTAAATAAAACCAGTACATGAAACTATTTTCAAAAAGTGCACAAGTGGCATCATTAAATAGTACAGAATATTACAAGGCTTTTGGTGGAAGAATATTTGGATTTGGAAAGATATTTGAATTTGTGGAAATTTTGGAAAGTGACAAAAAAAGAAAAGGAGAAAGTGGCACTGTGCCACTGGGCCAGAAGCGGCTGGTCGAGCCGGCCCAGCCAGCGAAACGGCCCAGGCGACCCGAGGCGCGCGCTCTCGTCAGGTTTGAACCTGACGGGCGGGCCCTGGTGACCAGAGAGAGAGAGAGAGGGGCGAGAGTATGACAGGCGAGGCCTGCCTGTCATCTCCCTCCTCGTGGCATGGGGGCTCGGGAGCTCACCGCCGGCGATGTGGAGCACGAGGGGAGGAGTTGATGGCACCGTTGTGCTTAGGGCATTGCCGCCAGTCAAACTGTGGTGGAGAGGGGCGTCGGGGAGCTCCCGTTCGCCGGTGACGTGGAAGTCCGGCGGCGGCGCTTCGGGAGGGGGATGCTCCGGTCGTTACTGGCTGCAAGCAGCGAAGAGGAGAAGGGGAATCAAACCAGGGTGGCGAGGGGGTCCATACAAAGGAGAAGGAGCACCGGAGAAGCCTCGTACTGCGAGATCGACGGCGGCCCGTTGCGGCGGAGCTCGGGTCTGATCCAGGCATAGGGGCTCCCGGGGCTCGTGTGGGTGTTTCAGAACCTCGATTGAGGGTGCTAGGGGGCCAACAGAGGAAAGGGAGGAGTGTGGGGTTGCTTAAATAGCCGGGGGCGCGGTGCACTGTGGGCGGAGCTCACCGACGCCCGCGGAATCGGCACTGGTGGCCATGGGAAGTAGCAGGGGCTGCTCTGTGGTGTTGCTAGGGTTGGCCTAGGACCAGCGGGAGCAAGAGAGAGAGAAAGCGCACACGTGTGAAGCGGTTCACTGACCGAGCCGGCGGTGCTCGGCACACGCGGAAGGAGTGAGAGGGAGGAAGAGAGAGGAGGGGGCGACCAGCCAGTGTGTCCCGGACGTCGAGGCGACCTCGGGGGACACGAGGGGGAGGCCCAAGGCTGTCGAGAGAGGCGATTGGGGGGCGGCTATAGTGCGGCTGGGCACTGTAGCGCGCTCCAGAGCATGCGTTTTGCATGCCATGGCATGCAACACACGCTCTGGGCGTGTCCCACCTTGTCCACTAGCATTTGGGGGGTCCGGAGATGCTCCTTGGTTGCTTAGGTGCTAAGGGAAGAGGTAGAAAGTAAAAATGGGGGAGGAGAGAGGTGTTGCCATGGTTGTCTAGAGGAAAAAAATAAGGGTTTTACCCCCTTCAATGATTGAGACTTGGCCAGGGAAACTTACTCGAGGTAGAAGGTGTCTAGGTGGAGCTGTGGTAAAAAGAGGGAGTCAAGGAGAACAAGTTAAAAGGTGAAACCAGTAACTTTAGGATTTAATCAGAAGGTGTTTGATGTTGATTTGGGCAAGTAAAAGGAGTTTGCTTGCCATGATATTTACCAGGATCAAAGAGAAGGTAGAAAGAGAGGTTGATCACCAAGCTTGAGCTTATTTGAGGAAAGTTGATAAAGCAAACTTTGTAAACCATAGAAATTAACCGAATCAGGTTTGTGTAGATCTAGGCATGTAAATCTCTTCTCCTTAATGCACCACTTGGTGTAGTAGCATCATTTGGGAATTAGAACATGTCCACAAAGTTTGAGGTCAATAGGAGACAGTTGGCAATGTAGAGTTGCTCAAATTTGGATCTGGAGAGGAATGGTTTTGGGATATTTTGGTGAACCAAAATAATTTAGATTGGGATGAAACTTTGCAAGATCATCACATTAAGCACATGTGACTTGCTAGAATTTTCCTGGATTTATTTGTGAATATTTGTTATAGAAATATTTCAAATGCTTGATTTAAGCAGAAATGGTTTTGGAGGGTTTTGCCAATTATTTTGAACATGACCATGTGTTGAAACTCATATATATGGAATATATATGCCCACTGAGTTTCCCTAAATTTTCCCAAATATTTTGAAAGCATAAAAATAATTTTTCCCTATAAAAGACCATTTCTGGCCTTAAGAAAAAGCCTTTAAATAAAATAGGAAAATAATCTTTAAAATTAATATTTGGTGGTTTAGGGAAGTCTTATATATAGTAGGTTAAAAATAAAGTCTTTGTGGCAAAACAATCCACCCAATTTGAGGACTTGTAGTTCAACCCTCAACTCAGGGGTTTTTGAAAACCTAATTTGAATAAATCCTTTTTGGCCAAAATAATATTTGATAAAAATAGTTTTAGGTACTAGAGACATGGCATGATCATTGGGCAGGGAGTTTGTATCAAGGAAGTTAGTATGGAGAATAGGAGGAAGAAGAATCCTTGAGTGCTAAAACACAATCAACCAAACAAGCAATCAGACAATCAATTCATGCACAAGCACTAAAAAAAGTTTTAAATGGGTCAAATTTTTATAAAATCATAGCATAGCAAAGTGATACAACACAGGGTGTGACAGACCTACCCCCCTTACAAGAATCTCGTCCCCGAGATTCCTATGTTAAGCGCTAAAAAGATAAGGGAACTCGGATCTAAGATAGTCTTCACGCTCCCAGGTTGCTTCTGCTTGAGTGTGGTTGCTCCATTGGACCTAGAAGTACTTGATGGTGCGGCTTCGGGTGCAACGCTCGGCTTCATCCAAAATACGAACTGTCCTCTCACGATAAGTGAGGTCTGGCTGAAGCTCGATGGCTTGATGATTGACGTCCTTGTACATGTCAGGGCGGTTGGGAACTTGGAGGCACTTCCAGACTTGTGACACGTGGAATATGTTGTGCACATCGGATAGCTCGGAAGGTTGCTCCAGTTGGTAGGCAACTTCTCCTTGTCTGTCGGTGATCATGAAGGGGCCGATGTATCTTGGTGCAAGCTTTCCCTTGACGTGGAAACGCTTGGTTCTTTTGAGAGGCGTGCCTCGAAGATAAACGTAGTCCCCAACATGGAAACTCATGTCTCGGCGGTGTGAGTCAGCATAGCTCTTCTGTCTTGACTTGGCGGTCTCTAAACGTTCTCTGACGAGTTGAACTTGCTCTTCTGCTTCGCGGAGGATATCCGGTCCAAAGACTAATCCTTCTCCTGTTTCTGACCAGTTGAGGGGAGTGCGGCACTTGCGTCCATACAACACCTCAAATGGTGCCATCTGGAGACTCGACAGATAGCTGTTGTTGTAGGAGAACTTGGCGAAGTGTAGGCAGTCTTCCCACTTGACTCCATATGCCAAAACACAGGCACGAAGCATATCTTCGAGTATCTGATTTACTCGCTCCGTCTGTCCTCTAGTCGGGGGGTGAAAAGCAGTGTTGAAGGATAACTTGGTTCCCATAGCTTCTTGGAATCTATTCCAGAATCTCGAGGTAAACTGGGTTCCTCGGCCTGGCACGATCTCCTTTGGAACTCCATAGAGGATCATGATCCGGTTGATGTAGTGGTTGGCTAGCTGGTTCCCATTGTAGGTGGTCTTGACGGAAATGAAGTGGGCTACCTTGGTCAGGTGATCGACAACGACCCAAATGGAATCATGCCCTTTGCTTGACCTGGGCAAAACCAGTGATGATGTCCATCCCAACTTTGTCCCACTTCCATTCAGGCACTTTGAGAGGTTGTAACAATCCAGCGGGTCGCTGATGATCAGCTTTGACTCTCTTGCATATGTCACACTTAACGACGAAAGTGGCTACCTCCCTTTTCATGCCATGCCACCAGAATCTTGCTTTGAGGTCTTGGTACATCTTGGTTCCTCCAGGATGGATGGAATACAAAGTGTCATGGGCTTCTTGCAAGATCAAATTCTTGAGCTCAACTTTGTTGGGGACGCAGATGCCAGTCCCAGACCATAAAACTCCTTGCTCATCCAATGAGCATCCTGGGGCCTTACCTTTCTTAATCTTCCTGTTGATGCCTTCAATGCTGTCATGACCCTTCTAAGCTTCCTTAATATCATCCATCAAGCTAGGCCTTGCTTTGAGGTTGGCAAGGAAACCAGGTGCAACTAGTTCTAGGACAAAGCTTTCAAGCTCTTCATACAAGGCGGGTATCCTTTCCTTAATCATAACATTCAAGGAACAAGCCTTTATGCTTAAGGCGTCTGCTACCACATTTGCCTTTCCAGGGTGGTATTGAACACTGAGGTCGTAATCCTTGATCAACTCCAACCATATTCGTTGCCTCATGTTCAACTCCCTTTGAGTGAAAATATACTTCAAACTCTTGTGGTCTGTGTATATGTCACATCGCTTTCCCAGAAGGTATTGTCGCCATGTCTTCAAGGCATGAACTATAGCTGCCAACTCAAGATCATGGGTAGCGTAGTTCTCTTCATGAGGACGTAGCTGTCTGGATAGATATGCTACGACTCTGCCTTCTTGCATTAGAACACCACCAAGCACGGTTCTCGATGCATCACAATATATCACAAACTCCTTGTGGATATCGGGGGTGGCCAAAACTGGGCTGTTGTCAACCTCTTCTTGAGCTCTTGGAAGCTTTCTTCGCACTTCAATGTCCATTCGAACTTCTTGTCCTTCTTCAAAAGATGTGTCATGGGTCAAGTAATGCTCAAGAATTCTTCGACGAACTTGCGGTAATATCCCGCGAGTACGAGGAAGCTTCTGACTTCCTTCACATTGCTTGGGGATTGTCATTTAGTCACGGTTTCGATCTTGGCATGATCCACTGACAATCCTTCTGTAGTCAACACATGGCCCAAGAATCCAACTTCAAGTAGCCAGAATTCCCACTTGCTGAATTTGGTATAAAGCTGGTGATCTCAAAGCTTGTCTAGGGCCAATCTCAAGTGTCGCGCATGTTCTTCTTCAGACTTGGATAAGACGAGTATGTCGTCGATGAAGACAACAAAAAACTTGTCCAAATACTCCATTAAGACTTTGTTCATGAGGTACATGAAGTAAGAAGGGGCATTGGTCTACCCAAATGACATGAATGTGTACTCGTACAGGCCATACCGGGTTACGAATGCCGTCTTCGGAATGTCTTGGGGTCTAATCTTCAGCTGATAGAACCCGGACCTGAGATCGATCTTGGAAAACACCTTGGCACCATTTAGCTGATCGAATAGGTCTTCAATCTTGAGAAGTGGGTACTTTTTCTTTATTGTGACCTCATTGAGAAAACGGTAATCGACACAGAGTCGGATAGTTCGGTCCCTCTTTGACACAAATAGAATAGGAGATCCAAGGAGAGCCACTAGGGCGAATAAATCCTTTTCTGAGCTGCTCAGCCAGTTGCTCCTTCAGTTCACCCAACTCTGCGGATCCCATCCTATCGGGCTTCTTATAGATGGGTCCTGCTCCGGGCATTAGATCAATGATGAACTCAATGTCACGGTCAGGAGGCATTCCGGCAGCTCATCAGGAAAGACATCCGGGTATTCACATACCACACGCACTTGATCCAACTCAATTCCCGATAGACAATTAACCTGAGGGGCTTGATCGGAGGCAGGGTTGGGAACATACTTGACTTCAACTCCTTGGCTATTGGTCATGGTAACAGTTCACTTGGCACAGTCTAGCAAGCCTTGGTGCTTGGTTAACCAGTTCATGCCAAGGATCACATCCAAACCTGGCGAATCCAAAACTATGAGGTCTTCTAGGAAGTCTACCCTGTTAATGCTGATCCCGACTCCTTTACATCCTATCTTGGACCTCATAACTGAACCCAATGTTTGTATCAACATGTGACTACCCAGGGGTGTAGGCTACATACCACTCTCTAGTGCAAACTTTTGGGTAACAAAAGAATGTGAAGCTCCACAATCAAACAGAACGGTTGCTAGAGTTGAGTTGACGAGGAACGTACATAGTATGACGTCCGGGTCTTCCTGGGCTTCCTCAGCAGTGACGTGATTCACACGACCCTTGCCAGTGTTGGGCTGGTTGCGGGGAGCTGGGTTTCTCGGTGAAGCTCCTCGGCCTTGACCTTGGTTTGGCGCATTGGGGCGCGGTGCATCTGGCTTCTTGTTGGGGCACTGCCTAGAGATGTGCCCTGGCTGGCCACATCTAAAGCAAGTGACTTGGCCTGAGCCATTGTTGTTGTTGTTGCCACCATTGTCGTTATTGGGGTTGTTGTAAGCTGGCCTGTGATTGGCATACTGCTAAGGCTGGTAGCTCGGACAAGGTGTAGGAGGCCTAGCCTGCTAAGGCTGATAGGTTGGCTTGGCTAGGTTTGGCTGCCAGGGGGTGGCTTCTGGTCACTGGAACTACCCTTGCTGCTCATCTTGCGCTTGCGGGTGTCTTCTATGGCACGACACTTGTCTTCCAGCATGAGAGCCTTATTTACCAGGTCGAAGAAGGTCCGACAGTCGCAGAGAATGAGTTGATACTGCAGGGCTTGCTGGAGTCCTTCCATGAAGCGTTCCATCTTAGCGGCCTCAGTGCTGACATCTTCGGGGGCATACCTCGACAGCAGGTTGAACTTCTGCATGTACTCCTTGACAGAGCCACTTCCTTGCTTCAGCGCTCGGAATTCTCTCTTCTTGATAGCCATGATCCCAGAAGGAATGTGAGCGCTGCAGAATCCTTCCTTGAAGCCCGCCCAGGTGATCACACGGTCACCTTGCATGACCTTGAATCCATCCCACCAAGCTCTGACGGTACCTCCGAGGCAGTGAGAGGCATAAAGCACCTTCTCACGATCCTCATTGCAGTTAACCAGTGCAAGGAGGTCCTCGATGGTGCGGATCCAATCATCAGCATCCAGAGGTTCAGCAGTCTCAGTGAAGGTTGGGGGCTAATTCCTCATGAACTCGGACAGAGTGGAGCGGCCATTGCATTTCCTGCGTTGATGCTGGTTGTTCACAAGGACTTGAGCCATCTCCTGGATAGCGGCAGTGTTGGCTTGGTGTTCGTCCCGAAGAACATGGAGAAACTGAGCTATGGACATGTTCTCCGGTGGAGGTGGTGGTGGGGGGATGTCGCCATGTGGCTGCTCCTGGTGCTCTCCAGCCTGAGCAGTCCCACCAGCTCCCTATTGCTGGTAGGAGTTGCCGGCTTCGGGGTTGGTGAAGGAGCTGTTGCGGGTTGCAGTCACCATCCTATTTGGAGCAGCCAAGTCAAACAACTGGGATATACGATATGGAAAGCAACAATAGAGATAGCGCGCCTAAGGGGGTTGGTATAGTGCAAGTGTGATCAAATAGAGGTCGAAAGACCAAGCACATTATATTAAGATAAGATAGATGATGGAGTTGCTTACACGTTGCCTAAGGCAAAAGCGCGACTTATATCGGAGCACAAACAACAAACACACATGGTTTCATATGAACCATTACACGGACTCGACTTCGCATGAGGGGTACATGACTGATCCTACCCTAGGGGTTTTCGGACTCAAGTGGTGGAGTGCTTGGTCTCGTACTCACGCTCCTCTGGATCTTCCTCCTGGTCGTCATCCATACGGGCGTTGTCTCCGGTCGAGGGGGTGGAGAACGAGGAGGTCCATCCCAACGTCGCTTCGTCGGTGGGTCGATGAAGAGCTCACAGTACTCCTTCACACTCATGCAACGACGACGTGTGGGTGCATCTCTAGCTGGGGGTACTCCTCCTATGTAAGCGGCAGCTGGTCGTCCCTCAAGGGCTCCATCCTTCTTGATCTTGTCTGGCCTCATCTTGGCTTGACGGAGTAGCTCTCGGGTGTGGTGAAGTTCCTCGTGGAGCTTTACGGACTCCTTAATCAGGTTGTGAGCTAGACTGTCGGCGGAGAGGCCGGAGTAGGTCTGGAACCTGAGTGGTATCCCATCCTCCTTGGAGGGAATCAACGTCCAACTCTCGCATTCTCATCCTTCTTGAAAGGGAGGTGGTGAGTGGCTGGCTCGTCAGCCATCTCTGGAATGATGTCTCGAAGGTGGATAAGTGCCTTGCGTGCAGCCGTCTCGACTGCGAGCGCCAGGGTCTCCACCTGTGGTCCCTCAAAGAACCAACTAGTCGAGGAGTCGTTTGCCTTCACGACCACATCTACGTGATACTCCTTCATGAAGGCATCGACCCAGTGCTCGTGGTAGAGGAAAACGGATGGTCGGCGATATTGGCACTTCTCCAGGCTATTCTCAAGGAGTAGGGGAAAGCCGGATGCTAGGAGGGCTTCGCCTACGATGGCCATCTACAAGGTTTAGGGGAGAGGAGTCAGTAGAGTTTTGAAAGTAGACTTGGAAAAGGTAAGAAGTGCAGAAACTCCTAAGTGTGGGTGCTAGGCATAGTTTTGAAAGGGTTTTATCCTAACTAACATCCATGCTAACTAAGGCTTCCTACAGTCAGGATGGCTCTGATACCAGCTATGTGAGGACCCCAACTCATAAGTTGTGATCACCGAACGCACGTGTACAGTCATCCCAGAGATCAATGCTCACTAAACACACAGAAGCTGAATAAGAAGAGTCTTACATCCATACATACCGTATTACACAAATAAAGACCATCGAGGTCAAGTCATAAATAGATAGGGCCATGAAGGCCAAATAACAAACATAAACTCGCAGCGGAAATCTCGAAAGATAGCGTAGACCCATGCCATCTTCCTTAACCCTACAGGCATTCTGACTGGGAAGCATCCTAATTCGCATGTTGGTCACCAACGAATTCTTCACCATATTCCTGCTCTTCCATGCCTGGCCAATTAAATAACCAGTGGCAAGCCAATGAGTACTTTGAATGTACTCGCAAGCAACCCATGTTTTGGAACAAGGTATAACAATGCATGATATAACACTAAGTAGGTAATTTGCGGAAAGCTAATTTTGAGTGCAATGACATGATCAATAGCCTAATAAGAGCATGCATCATGAGGTTACAAGTATCCGTCTGAGCTAGTTACAGATATCAATATAAAAAGAGTCTAAACATCTCATGTTCAATCATCAAGTCAAGTCATCTGACTTAACTCAAGTATCATCTTTCCCACTCACACACACACACAACAAGTTTTTGTAAACAATGGACGTAGCCCAAGAGCGGTCATCCTACTGTCCTTGACCGTGGACACGGCTATTCGAATAGTTTTACACTCTGTAGAGGTTGCACATTTCACCCACAAGACTCTGGAAACTTCCGTGTCAAGCCACGACTCACGGTATTGTACATACCCGAGGTAAGTACCCGAACAATGCCTTTTCCCTGACGATACTAACAAACAGTCCACTCGTTGGCACCCATCCCACATGATGTACATCACAAGTATCATCCATGAAGGGACCAACGGTGTGCCCGGTGTGTGTAAAAATAGGCCATCATCGTCCTTTCCGGCACAACCCCGTATCGAGAGTTACCACGTCACTCCCGCCGCTAGTAATGCAGTCTCTCTGCTAGTACCCACCAAAGTAATCAACAAAGCCCCGTCCCATAAGGGGTATCGTGGTTGTGCATGTAAGGTTGGAGTAACGGTCGCAACTTACACCAATCCGTTTTCAAAAAACCAACACACTCACTTGCTCCGGTACAACACCTCTTTATCAAGCGGTTACCCTCATCATCATCTCCCTCGGGCATTAGTGGCACCAGATGGGGTTTTCGAAAAGTCTTTGAAAACACTTTTGTTTCCGTCACCATGCATAATCCCGTCCCATTTGCATAGCACTACTGAGCATCCTATCTACTTTCCACCCGCACAACTCTAAGTGTAAGTAGAGTTATGTCATGCAAGTATCAACGAGGAAAGTAACGGAGGCAATCCATAGAGGTGGTCACCATTTCATCATGATCAACACAACAACAGTAAAGTGCTATATGCCATGCAATAAAATGGTTTCTTTAAACATGGTCAAGGGCCTACTTGCCTGGCTCAACAAAGTCTTCGGGGTCTTCAAAGTCTTCTTGTCCAACTCCCTCATCAACAACGCAATCTATCATCGCAATATCAACGGGCAAAAATAAGAACACGGCAAAAACAGAGAAAGTAATTCACTTCTAAAATGTCACACCACTAGGTAAAATAATATACTAAAAACTAAAAATATTAGTTTATGATTTTGAAGTGTAAATAGTTTTGAAAACTATTTTAACAGTGGTTTTAAATATTACATAAAACTATTTTCAAAAAGTGCACAGGTGGCATCATTAAATAGTACAGAATATTACAAGATTTTTGGTGGAAGAATATTTGGACTTGGAAAGATATTTGAATCTGTGGAAATTTTGGATAGTGACAGAAAAGAAAAAGAGAAAGTGCACTGTGCCACTGGGCCAGAAGTGGCTGGCCGAGCCGGTCCAGCCAGTGAAACGGCCCAGGCGACCCGAGGCGCGCGTGCTCGTCGGGTTTGAACCTGACGGACGGCCCCGGTGTCCAGAGAGAGAGAGAGGGGTGAGAGTATGACAGTCGGGGCCCGCCTGTCATCTCCCTCCTCGCGGCAGGGGTTGGGACCTCACCGCCAACAATGTGGGGCTCGAGGGGAGGAGCTGATGACACCGCTGTGCTTAGGGCATCGCCGCCAGTCGAACGGTGGTGGAGAGGGTCGCCGGGGAGCTCCCGTTCGACGGCGACGTGGAAGTCCGGCGGCGACGCTTCGGGAGGGGGATGCCCCGGTCGTTACCGGCTGCAAGCAACGAGGAGGAGAAGGGGAATCGACCAGGGTTGCGAGGGTGTCCATAGGGAGGAGCAGGAGCAACGGAGAAGCCTCATACCGCGAGATCGACGGCGGCCCTTGGCGGCGTAGCTCGGGTCCGATCCGGGCACAGGGGCTCCCGGGGCTCGTGTGGGCGGTTCAGGCGCTCGATTGAGGGTGCTAGGGGGGCAACAGAGGAAAGAGAGGAGTGTTGGGGTAAATAGCCGGGGGCGCGGTGCACCGTGGGCGGAGCTCACCGGCGCCCGCGGAATCGGCCCTGGTGGCCATGGGAGAGAGCTGGGGCTGGTCTGCGATGTTGTTGGGGTTGGCCAGGACCAGGGGGAGAAAGAGAGAAAGAGGGAAAGCACGCGCGTGTGAAGCAGTTCACTGGCCGAGCTAGCGGTGCTCGGCACACGCAGAAGGATGGAGAGGGAGGAAGAGAGCGGAGGGGGTCGACCAGCCAGCATGTCTCGGACGCCAAGGCGACCTCAGGGGACACGAGGGGGAGGCCCAAGGCAGTCGGGAGAGGCGATTGGGGGGCAGCTATAGTGCGGCTGGGCACTATAGCGTGCTCCAGAGCATGTGTTATGCATGCCATGGCATGCAGCACATGCTTTGGGCGTGTCCCACCTTGTCCACTAGCATTTGGGGGTTTGGAGATGCTCCTTGGATGCTTAGGTGCTAAGGGAAGAGGTAGAAAGTAAAAATGGGGGAGGAGAGAGGTGTGGCGAGGGCTGTCCAGAGGGGAAAATAGGGGTTTTACCCCCTTCAATGATTGAGGCTTGGCCAGGGAAACTTACTGGAGGTAGAAGGTGTGTAGGTGGAGCTGTGGTAAAAAGGGGGAATCAAGGAGAATATGTTAAAAGGTGAAACCATGAACTTTAGGATTTAACCAAAAGGTGTTTGACGTTGATTTGGGCAAGTAAAAGGAGTTTGCTTGCCATGATATTTACCAGGATCAAAGAGAAGGTAGAAATAAGGTTGATCACCAAGTTTGAGCTTATTTGAGGAAAGTTGACAGAGCAAACTTTGTAAACCCTAGAAATTAACAGAATCAGGTTTCTGTAGATCTAGGCATGCAAATCTATTCACCTTGATGCACCAATTGGTGTACTAGCAACATTTGGGGATTAGAACATGTCAACAAAGTTTGAGGTCAATAGGAGACAGTTGGCAATGTAGAGTTGCTCAAATTTGGATCTGGACAGGAATGATTTTGGGATATTTTGGTGAACCAAAACAATTGGGATTGGGATGAAACTTTGCAAGATCATCACATTAAGCATCCGTGACTTGCTAGAATTTTCCTGGATTTATTTGAGAATATTTCCTATAGAAATATTTCAAATGCTTGATTTAAGCAGAAATGGTTTTGGAGGATTTTGCCCATTATTTTGAACATGACCTTGTGTTGAAACTCATATATATGGGAAATATATGTCCAATGAGTTTCCCTAAATTTTCCCAAATATTTTGAAAGCATAAAAATAATTTTTCCTATAAAAGACCATTTCTGGCCTTAAGAAAAAGCCTTTAAATAAAATAGGAAAATAATCTTTAAAATTAATATTTGGTGGTTTTGGGAAGTCTTATATATAGTAGGTTCCAAATAAAGTCTTTGTGGCAAAACAATCTACCCACTTTGAGGACTTGTAGTTCAACCCTCAACTCAGGGGTTTTTGAAAACCTAATTTGAATAAATCCTTTTTGGCCAAAATAATATTTGATAAAAATATTTTTAGGTACTATACACATGGCATGATCATTGGGCAGGGAGTTTGGACCAAGGAAGTGAGTATGGAGAGTAGGAGGAAGAAGAATCCTTGAGTGCTAAAACACAATCAACCAACCAAGCAATCAGACAATCAATTCATGCACAAGCACTAAAAAAAGTTTTAAATGGGTCCAAATTTTATAAAATCATAGCATAGAAAAGTGATACAACATAGGGTGTGACAACAGGTCCCTTAGATGAACTGTTTACGATGGTATGGAAGAACACAAACGGTTTGGTGTAACAAGGTGTGTGTGATACGCTGCAAACAGTTCGATAATCAGAATTGTGTGCTATAATTCTGGACAGCACATACGATTTGTTGTTCTGAATTGTGTGCTCGACAGGGCACACAATTCAAGAAACCAACTGTGTGCGATTTTGGGAATGATCACTGTCGAATCTGTATTCTTAACCGTTTGCAAGGATATCGACAGTGTCGTTAAGGAATAAATATGAGCAAACAACAACAGAGTTAAGGAGTACATTATGTTTTACTTCTTCTTATTGTTGTTGGATGGCCCCGTGCCATCGTCTTGACGTGAATGCTTCTTGTCGCTGACCGCTGGCTTTTCATCGCCATCGTCGTCACCATAGTTGTTGATATCCTCCTCAGCGTTCTCGCTGTCATCTTCCCTGTTTGACCATTCCTCCTCCTTCTCATTGTCGTCGTCTTCATCGTCCTTCAGCGGCTCCTCTTTGTCGTCCTCCTTGTTCAACCACTCCTCCTCCTCCACATTGTTGTCGTCTTATTCGTCCTTCGGGGGCTCCTCGTCCATCTGGCCGTCGTCCGATGATTCCAGCGGCGACATCCCTTCCATGAGTCGTATAAAATGGAGGTCAGGTGTAACGCCCCAGACACACCCGCCGGTGGTCGTTACTCCTGGCGGGATCTAGACTGGCCCCACAGATCAATACTAGTCTTTTCTGCGCACTTTGTCCTCACTCGTGCGCACCCGGGACCAACTCCCCGGTCGGTCACCCATCCTAGAACTACTCCAAGCCAAGCACGCTTAACCTGGGAGCTCTGTTCGAATGGGCTCCCGGAAAAGAAGGAATTCCTTATTGATATGAGTAGTCTATCATCCCTAATATGCCAGGCTATCACATACACCCCACTCAGAGGAACTGACGTCCTTGTCGGGCCACAGGAACGTTCCCTCTTGGCACAAACGTCTATGCATCCAGTCCAGTACATGTGCCATGCCGGGTGCCACGACGGGTCACAAACGGCATGAACAACATGACCGCACACCTGTCCGCAAACATCCGTGTAACCGCGAGGGTCGGCTCTGATACCAACTTGTAACGCCCCGGACACACCCACCGGTGGTCGTTACTCCTGGCGGGATCTAGACTGGTCCGATAGATCAATACTAGTCTTTTCTGCGCACTTTGTCCTCACTCGTGCGTACCCGGGACCAACTTCCCGGTCGGTCACCCATCCTAGAACTACTCCAAGCCAAACACGCTTAACCTAGGAGTTATGTTCGAATGGGCTCCCGGAAAAGAAGGAATTCCTTATTGATATGAGTAGTCTATCATCCCTAATATGCCAGGCTATCACATCAGCGCTCGACACCGGACTCATACTGGAAGACGAGCGCGATGATTCTGAGGTTGACCCCAGATCGGGGGCCAGACTGGTGGAACTGTCATCCTCGCTTTCGCTCGACATTGCTACGCTACCTAAACAACCGGAGAGAAAGCGAGATTGCAGAGTGTGTGGAAGTGTAGCATGGCCAGCCGAGACGATGAAGATGGTGCTAACTAAAGTGTGGTGTGAAGAAAAGAGGAATGGCAATTGAAGCGGGGGATTGGCGGATTCTATTGGCGCCTTGGCAGGCGGTTAAAATTCCGATATAATCAACCGCAATTGTGTGTACCCGGTCCGTCGCTCTAAATTCCCGCTATTGTGCAGTTCTCAATGTGATAATTACGCGCACGAATTGGAGCATCCAAATGTGTGCAATATGCCAAATGTTTCACATGTGTACATTTTAGCAGTTCACACGGTTCGCTAGATGCATTGTTTAACTACCCACACGCTTATATGAAACACAACGGGTGTGAAACAGGCATTTAACATAGGACAGTTGGTAAGCAATAGATGAGCTCTGCTTATTGATGTAGCCATTAATAATCAAACGAAACCCCTATTGATCATTGCAAACAACGCATAGAAGATGGCTAATGCGGCAACTATAACTACACATGCTAGTTCCTTCTTGTCTCTTGCTTTCATCTGTTGCCTGTGATTGATTCTTTCTTGCTTCATCGTAGTGATTGTACACTCCAGATTAGTCAGTTTCTTCTTCAGCTTTACATTATGTTCTGCAAGCTTGATGATAACAGTCAGAGCCATGCCATGCTATTCATCATCCAACCAGTTTACAAAGGCACAAGCCTCATATCCCTGTGAATGTTAAATAATCAAGATGAGTGGGGGCATTAACTGAACTTAAGGGATGAACTTATCACTAACCTCTAAGGGCAACCGAGAAACCGTCTGCTAATGTCGAATCCCTCCGTGCATACACGTCGAGCAGGAGTGTGTCCATGCACACAACTCAGCTTTTCGTAATTCTCGGTGGCGCAAAACTCGTTATCGAACTCATGTTACGGGAGTCTGCTGGAGACATACTCTGGATCCGGCATTTGATCGCTTTCCGGTGTGTGTGGGGGGGATCCAATTCAGGACGGACTGAGTGAGCTGCTTGCTTTGGACATGCTAAAAAGATGAGGAATGATTGCGACCTGACAAGACGATTCGGATCCGTAGTACACCGGCCTCCTGGTGACCTTAGGCAATTGCTCGGCGGTGACCGCCGTCGTGGCAGCACTGCCAAGAGCGACTGTACGAACCGGTGCAGCCGCACTGAAACTGTCAGCACCACTCGTGCACATTCCCCCAATGTTAGCGCCATGCTAGGTAATAAGGGCGCTAGGGATTTGGAAGTTATTTAGGGATTTGGGAAAGACGGGGAAACTATGGGGATCTGATGATAACGGGCGGTGAACTATTTATCGCATTCTATTGTATACGGCACACGGTTTTCCTAACCAAATCGTGTGAGATGGTGCGTGATACACGGTTCTCGTAACATGACTGTTTGTGATGTGCTTCCCGGTACATATGGGTGCGGTAAACAACTGTTCTTCGTAAACCCAAACAAAACGTTATGCTGATAGAGATGTCGGCGGCGACCGAGGCAGCAGCTGCCGGATAAGAGGTCAATCCCCGGTCGGTCGGCGGTGTCGGCGTTATAGGAAGTCCATCTTCGGTCGGTCGGCGGTGGTGGTGTGATAGGAGGTCAATCCTTGGTCGGCGAAGGGAGATATAAGACGAGCTCAATCCTCGTGGTCGGCGCCGGCATGACTCGAGCACGTCCCTCGCGGTCGTAGGCAGGATAGTGGAGACCGGACTTCAGGCAGGTGCCCCGCTAAGCTCTGCTCCTCGACCCTGCTGTCTCGCCATGACGCTGCTAATTAATTAAGGTATTATTTTCCTTGAGTGGCCTAATTAAGGTATTAAATTCATATAAGGGAACTACTGATGATGTGTGTAAATTGACTGGTTGATTAGTGTCATTGCACGGCTAGATAACATTATGTAGCGCCCTCCATAAATTTTGAAAATAAAATCTTGTGATTTATTCACCCATCTTTGTGCATCAATTAAGGATGCAACGTGTGCAGATGGAATGATCTGAATGGATGGGGGATCGGACTAGCTCAAGGTATAAGGATGGCGTGAAGGAGTTCATGGCTTTGGCTGAACGGACAAAGAGGAGAATTTTCAAAGAATATTACCTGCTCTGTCCATGCAAGGATTGTACAGATACGGTGTCATTTCCAATTGATGAGGTCGAGTTACACTTATACAAAAGGGGATTCATGGGTGGATACACAAGATGGACTAAACACGATGAAGAGCCGGTTATGGATGAGGGTAATAACCTGCATGTCGGCGGGGTGCCAAACCTCGATCAGTGTTACATGGGTGTTGAATTTAACCTTGGGGCTCATACGTCAAGCTACAGACAAAGGACAGGCATGCCAAAAAAACCAAAGAAAAACCAAGAGTGTGAAGCAGAAAACACCGACCTTGATTATATGCTAGATTTTGCTGCTATGATTGCAGATTTCCAGGGCCCAGATAAAGATCTAGCCAAGTACAAGGAGCTGCCAAGCATTGATGCAGCCTCCAAGGAAGATTTGTATGTAGGTTGTAAAAAGAAATATTCCAAGTTGAGTGTCACACTGGCGCTTCTCAGATTTAAAGCACAAAGTGGTCTATCAAACAAGGCCTTAACAGAGTTGTTAAGTCTTTTCAAAGACATTCTTGCAGAAGATAATGTGCTCCCCAAAAGCACGAACGAAGAGAAGAAAGTTGTTTGTCCATTGGAACTTGAAGTCCAGAAGATACATGCTTGTGTGAATGATTGTATGTTGTACCGCGGTGTCTACAAAGATTTGCATTCATGTCGCATATGCAAGCAAGCACGATACAAGCGCAAGAGAGCAAAGGACAAGTACAAAATGTACGAAGAGATCGAGACAGGAATCCCGTTCAAGGTTGTTTGGTACTTGCCTACAATTCCAAGGTTGAAGCGTTTGTTTGCAAACCCTAGAGAGGCAAAGAGGTTGTGGTGGAATCATGATGAGCGAACTGCGGATAAATATATGAGGCACCCGAAATATGGGGCTCAGTGGGAACAAATCGCAGATAGGTTTAAAGATTTTGCAAAGGATCCTTGAAATATATGGCTAGGGGAGTGTACTAATGGATTTAATCCATTTGGCGATATGAACACCAAACAAATGCTTCTGTACATATATAATTGTAAGTGCATCTAGTGCCACCCTTGTTTGGTTTTGGAGTATTGAAGACAAACGTGGTTGAGGGACTAATGTGTTTGTGAGAGTTCACAGGATAACACAGATAGAAGTCCCTAGAGATTCAGTTTAACCGTCGAAGACGACCCCTAAAAATGTCTGAAGACATTGATGATGCCCGAAGCCATTGGTGGTATGCGAAGATAATCGCCTGAAGATAATGAAACGTGAAGACGAAGTCTTTTCGTAGTTTTGTTTCTTCTTTCCTGAGTCATAGGAACCATCGTACTGTTAAGTGGGGTCGATGTGATCGAAGTCGGACGCTGACGTGATCCTCAACCCATACCTATGTCTTCGAGTGAAGACAATGAGAGGAAATCTCTTCTAGAGTTGGTTGAGTCAGCTTTACTTGTAGCCCGAGTAATGTTGCCATGTGTGTTTGAAATCCGACCGTTGTGACATGTGTCGGTTGGCCATTGACGCAGGGTCAGTTTGGTCATATCAGGTCGGGTTGCCCGCTGGCTATAAATAGCCCACCCCATTCACCATGAGAAAGTGGCTACTCAGAGAGAGAGATACGGCTATTGTTGTTTTGGAGCAACCCACCTCGAAGACATTGAGAGAGAGAAACATCCTGCGAGGATAAACCTAAACACCCAGAGCTAGAGTGTTTGAGCATCACTGAAGTCATTCTGTTCTGAGTGAACTAAAGACTTATTACACTTGAAGACTGTGATCTTCCAGACGGTTAGGCGTCTGGGTCTAGAGCATCCAAGAGTCATTGTGGATTGCGGGGTGACCAAGTTTGTACGGGTTTCGGAAGTCTCCCCTGAAGACTTACCTGAGTGATTGGGTGTTGTCTAAGTGACTTCGGCTCAAGGGGAACAAGGTGAAGACGAGGTCTTCTGAGTTGAATCTCAACCTCCCTAACCAGACGTACAGTTGTCACGACAACTGGAACTGGTCCAACAAATTATGTGTCTTCATCAAGCTACTGGTTCTATCCTTCACTCTTTTACATTCTGTACTGAACTGTGAAGCCCTTGCTTGAATACTTCTGACTGAAGACATTGCCCGAAGACATTCATGTCTACTTTTAATATTCATACTGTCTAAGTTTGTCCTCGACTCATCTTAGTGTGTACAATGATAATGCTAAACTTGCTTGTATGTCTTCGTGGTACTGCATGCCTTGCCTAGATCCTTGATTGTATCCCTACCTGATCCTCTTTCGCCTCCGTATATTTCGAATATATTCACTGTTTTGAAGCCTTTCATAAAATCGCCTATTCACCCCCCCCCTCTAATCGATAACTAGCACTTTCAATTGGTATCAGAGCAAGGTACTCCCTTGTTCTATGTTTCGGTTTGACCACCTGGAGTTTTAGCTATGTCGACTGGAGGGATTATCAAGGTCTCCGCTGCGTGCCCTGTCTTTGATGGCACTGACTACCCCTACTGGAAGAACAAGATGCGCATGCATCTCCAAGCCATTGACAACGACTTATGATATGTCGTCATGGCGGGCATTCTTGAGGTTGGTGAAGGTGTTACTGTTGCTGATGTGAAGAGGTTCGCATAACTGAACTCCACCGCCAAGAACATCATCTGTGGTCACCTGACCAAAGGACAGTATGGCCGTGTGAGTGCACTGAACACTGCAAAGCAAATCTAGGAATGGCTATCAAAAGTGAATGAAGGTGTCTCGTCTCAAAGAGACTCTCGAGTTGATGTGCTTCGCAACCTGTTCAACCGCTTCAAGGGACTCGACAACGAAAATGTCCAGCTCACGTTTGATCGACTCACTGACATCAATTGAGCTGAATGCACTTGGCGCCACTGATATCATCAAACATGAAGTCGTGAAGAAGCTACTCAAATCACTTGACAGTTCCTTTGACACTCTCGCACTCATGATCCAAGACTGCCCTGACTTCAAGAGTTTGGATCCCGCCGACATCCTCGAGAGGTTGAACACACATGAATTCCAACAAGATGAGAAGAGGGATATCTACGGTCCCAGTTACAGTCGCTCTCGCGCCCTGAAAGCCAAGGCCGTGTCCTCATCTGAAGACGGCTCTGACTGCAGTTCTGATGGTGCTGAAGACTTTGGAAAAGAACTTGCTGTGCTTGTCAGGAAATTTAGGAAGTTTGCCAAATCAAAACGCTATGCAAAGTCTTCAAAGCGTGATTCCAAGAGGTCTGATGAAATCTCTTCAAGGGACAGCAAGAAGCAAACCTGTCACAAGTGCAAGAAAGTTGGCCACTTCATTGCTGATTGTCCTCGATGGGAAAATGAATCCAAGAAGAAGAGGAAGGACTATGACTCAAATGACAAGAAGAAGAAGAAGTATGCAAAGTCTTCATCACACAAGAAGAGTTCATCTGGCAAAGCACGTGCTTTTATCAGAAAGGAGATGGATTCACAGTCTGAATCTGGCTCTGAGGCTGAGGAAGTATCTGAGGAGGAATCTAACACTGAAGTAGCTGGACTGGCAATGTCTTCGGCATATCTCTCCACTTCTGTCTTCGAACCCGAAGACAAATGTCTCCTTCTTCAACACCGAAGCCAGTGATGATGATACTACTCCTTCCTACTGCTTCATCGCGAATGCCTCCAAGGTATCTCCAAAACCCTCACATCTTGACTTTGAATCCGAAGCTGAATCTGATGATGACATGAAACCTAGCTATGCTAAACTTGTAAAAATTGCCACCAAACAACAAAGTGCCATGGAGAAAATGTAAACTACTCTAGAGAAAAGCGATGACCTGTTACGTGAAGAGATGAGTCTGAACGAAACTATGGCTGGAGACATGCGTAGTCTTCGTTCAAGGTTTTAGGATCTCCAAAGTCATCATGATGCCCTCTCAACTGAACATGAGAAGCTTTCTCTCGAATATCTTCAGAAAAATATTGATCTTGAGAAGTTGAGAGAAGCTCATGATGACCTACGGAAGGAAAATGACTCACTCCTAGCAGAACAGATTAGTACCGCTCAGGATGAATTTGATGCTCCATGCTTAAAATGTCTTGCTCGTGAAGCTAATGATTCAACTGCTGAATGATCAAATGCTTCTAAAAATGCATTATCTTCAATTGTATCTGTGGTGACTAACCCCTCATCTGAGGAAACCACTGCTATCACTGACGACAATGACAAGTTGAATACATTGCTTGAAACTGGCATTTACAAGAGTCTGAAGGGACATCAAATTCTTTGTGATGTCCTAAAGAAGACAATCTTGAACAAAAAACCCTAGGAAAGAGGGTTCGGGTTTCGACAGGAATATCAATGTCGATAGTTCTTAATGGACACCTGAGCAGTATCCCAAAACCACATGGGTTGCTGCAAAAGGTCCTTCAGTGGATCCATTCACAGTATCTGGATTTAACTTTGCTAACCCTCTCATCATTGACGAGTCATTTGACTCCAATTATAAGTTGTTCAAATCTATGAATGGTGAAGTGTTTGCCAGGTACATTGGAACTAACTGCAGGAATGGTTCACCTATGAGGAAGGTCTAGGTTCCCAAATGTCTTCTCAAGAAGCTTGCTGTCAATGTTATGACACCACCAAGGAAGAAGACAAACCCCAGACCAAAGTCTTCATATGGAAGAAAGTCTTCATATGGACTGAAGTCTTCATATGATCATTCTAACACCTATGTTTCGCAGGGGAGAACCGAAAGGGATGATGAATATGTGCACTATGGAATGAACCGTTATGTTCATCCCACTAAGAATGCATATTCATTTGAGTATTCTAACCCCCCTGTGAAACATACTATTAAGGCATATTTTCCTAAATTCTCTGATGCTGCCTTACGTCTCATTGCTTCTAAGCCACCCATTTGCATGTGGGTGGTTAAGAAGAAATAATATCTTCATGCAGCATCGGGTCTCCATATGGCATGTAGCCCATCTCGAAGATTATCTTTGGAGACCCGGAAATAATCTTGTTTGGACGCAAGATAGCCAATGCGAATGTTATCATTGATATCGTCCAATATCTTCGTACAATCGTGCACTGCAATATCTTCATCAATGCATGTTACAGTTGCATGCCTTCGTGAACTAGACTAATTCTCAATGCAGGAAGACAAATCCAATACCACTGAATGAATTATGGATACTGGATGCACCAGTCACATGACTGGTGATCGAAGTCTATTGATGGAGCAAACTCTTCGAGCTCCAACAAAAGACCACACCGTCTTTGCTGACAAGAGCAGCAGCAAAGTATTGGGGCGAGGTAGAGTTGCTATCTTAAGGGACCTACACATGGAAAATGTCATGCTTGTCGAATCCCTTGGTTACAACTTGATGTCTGTCTCAATGCTCTGTGACTTAGATATGCTTGTCATATTTGGAAAATTTCGATGTGTTGTGCTAATGGCCTCTGACAAAACCAAAGTCTTCGAAGGTTTTCGAAGAGGTGATTTGTATATGGTAGACTTCTCTACAGGACCACAGGTTGCCTCATGTCTTCTAGCAAAGGCTTTGGAATGCTGGTTATGGCACATAAGGCTAGGACATGCTGGGATGAGGAACTTATACACACTCACCAAGAAGAAGCTCATCATTGGCGTCGAGGGTGTCAAGTTCAAGAAGGACCACCTTTGTGGTGCCTGTGAAGCCGGGAAGATGACTAGGGCCAAACATCCCTCGAAGACAATCATGACAACCACACGTCACTTCGAGCTGCTACATATGAACTTATTCGGCCCTACTCACTATTCCACCTTCTCTACCACTGCAAATCTATATGGCTTCATAATTGTTGATTACTATTCTCTATTCACTTGGGTACATATCATACTCTATAAAACAGAAGTGCAAGATGTCTTCAGGCATTTCGCAAATAGGTGTATGAATAACTACAACATCAAGATCAAGCACATCAGGAGTGACAATGGCACTGAATTCAAGAAAACGGGTTTGGATACCTATCTTGATACTCTTGGCATCACTCATGAGTTCTTTGCTCCATACACACCTCAGCAGAATGGCGTCGTGGAGCGCAAGAATAGGACTCTCATTGAGATGGCTCGCACCATGCTTGATGAATACAAGGCACCACGGAAGCTATGGCCTGAAGTCATAGGGCTTCAGATTTGACAACAACCCAATGGCATCTTCATATCTCAGGAGAAGTACCTCAAGGACTGCCTCAAGAAATTTGGCATGAATGAAGCCAAAGGTTACAAGACGCCAATGCCTACTAATGGTCACCTCTGCACTGACGAAAATGGTAAATATTTCGATCAGAAGGTATATCGCTCCATGATTGGCTCTTTATTGTACCTATGTGCATCTAGGCCAGATATAATGCTTAGTGTTTGCATGTGCGCCCGATTTTAAGCGGCACCAAAGGAGTCGCATCACCTAGCGGTGAAGCGAATACTTAGATATCTGGCTCACACCCCAACACTAGGATTATGGTATCCAAAGGGTTTGAAGTTTGAGCTCATTGGCTATTCAGATTCTGATTTCGCTGGCGACAGAGTTGATCGCAAGTCCACATCGGGAACTTGTCACTTTCTGGGACGATCTCTTGTATGTTGGTCCTCGAAGAAGCAGAACTGTGAATCACTTTCCACTGCCGAAGCCGAATACATTGCCGCTGGCGCTTGCTGCACTCAGCTTCTCTGGATGAAGCAGACTCTCAAGGACTACGGCATCAACCTAAAGAATGTACCTCTCTACTGCGACAATGAGAGTGCAATCAAGATCTCCTACAACCCAGTACAGCATTTGTCGTGGATTTGTCACGGCAAGATGTCCTCGTTGAGAGAACTTAGGTGTGAGGCCATCGCAACTATGTGGCGGCTTGAGAGGGGTTGGTCAGAATCGAGAGACGCGAGTTTACCCAGGTTCGGCCCCTCCTGACGGAGGTAAAAGCCTATGTCCTGCTTTGTGTCTATATTGATGATGATGACGATCTCGGTTACAAGGGTGCGGAATCGCTACCTCTAATCCCGAGAGTCTCTAATTTGTCTCCCTCATGACTTGTCTATCTAAGACCTGTCTATTGAGACCTCTAAAAACCTGACCCTCTTGGGGTGACCCGCCCCTCCTTATGTAAGCTGAAGGGGCGGTTTACATGTAGAGTCTAAGTCGGATTGAGAATTAATTTATTATGACTTCCCATCGCGGGCTTCTCCTCATGGGCTTCTGAGTCCCGGGCTTCTTATCTCCGACGGGCGGCTTACAACCGGGCGGCTTACAACCGGGCTTATCTTCAAGACTCATCTTCAGGGACTCGTCTCCGGGACTTAATTGTCTGCCGGGTCATAACTGTCTGACGGGTCATAACTGTCTGCTGGGTCATAACTGTCTGCCGGGTTATAACTTTCTGCCGGGTTATAACTGTCTGCCGGGTCACAACTGTCTACCAGCTTACAACTGTCTGCCGGGTTATAACTGTCTGCCGAGTCACAACTGTCTGCTGGCTTACAACTGTCCCCGAGTCATACCACGGGGTATATCCCCGACATTAGCCCCCAGGTTAGCTTGAATTTATTCATGGTAACCTCCTGAAATAAGAATATGTAAAGGGACCGGTTCACTCAAAAATACCAGTTGACCAGCTCCTGAAAATTCTAAAACTCTGTCATATCAATACACTAACGCTGACTCCTTGTAGAAAAAATAACCCTTATTATCAACTGCCTTGGTTTGATAAATTCGTCTGGTTCCCTCATAACTGAGAATTTGAAGACATATCTTCCCCATATCCATATTACCTGTAGCCCCCAAGTCTTAAGAAGGGAAACGTAGTGATAGCCTTAAGACTTGCTTCAACATAGTGCAAACATAGAGAAATCCAGATTGTTTATCTGAGTCACCAGTCATAAGTTGAATGTTCCACATATGTTCAAAGTATTTGACAGTCACTCTCACTAGAGACCCTGTACTGGTCAAGGTTAAACCGGCGGCTCTTGTCACGTGAGGGCCGGCTTACGGAAAGCGAGGATAAACTCACCCATCTGCTGCATACTCTCCGCTATGTGGCCCGTTCGTACTCTTAAACAGTTACTCTTTTAAAGACCCTGCACTGTTTAAGGTTCAAACGACGGATTTATGTCACGTGAGAAGTAGCTTATGGGCCCGGGGGTACTCATGCCCTGCTGCGCCTCTCTATGGTTCGTTGTGCTCTTACCAGTTAATCTCGCCTAGAGACCCCGAGCCGCTCAAAGGAGTTGACGGTCACTCTCACTAGAGACCCTGTACTGTTAAGAGTTCAAACAATGAGTTCATGCCAGGAGAGCCGACATATGAGTTTTCGAAAAAGAAAAAGCAAGAACATATACAACAGTTGATCTCTTCTGGTTGTGCCTTCAAAGCAAGAACATCATACATTGCATCATACATTGCGTCATCATTGCATCATCTTACCATGCATCATATATGCATGGATATCCTGGTCTACATTGCAGGAACCGGTTCTTTCAAACCGGATTATATTATTCAAATCTCAAATAGCCAACATGGCTGGATTTTTCATTATGGTTGTCATAACCCAGCATTGGATGATTGAGGTTTTCAAAGCCCCTTCAGAGTAATGGCTATTATTCCTTCATCCCAAAAATACCAGCTTACAGCAAGGAGCATGGTTCAACATTGATATGCAAGGTTTTCAGCAAACATTATCTGGACAGTGGATAAAATTTTATTCTACAATGGAAGGAATAGTCCCGAATCGTTGCAGGCATACGACCGGCACTTGGGGGCTACATTCAAGTCCTGTTTATATCAAGTATGCAAGTCTCATGTCACTACAAGCATGCACCACGGCACTTGGGGGCTAATGCAAGCTGTTTTTCAAGTCATTATGTTGTCAACAGACCCCGTTATCTCAAGGAGATGAGCCGGCCTTTATATCTTTTTCTAAAGTCCCAGCCCAGTATTGTCTTACTGAGCCGGCCCTTGGGGGTTACACATTTCTCCTCAAGTCTATATGATCAGATCTACAACAAGTTCCTGCTCATTATTGCATAATGACTCGGCCCTTGGGGGCTACACTGGCTGAAGTTTTATGAGCATAAGACATTTACAAGTCCCAGGTTGCTGCAGGCAAGACAACCCGGTACTTGGGGGCTACATATGTGGAACATTCAACTTATGACTGGTGACTCAGATAAACAATCTGGATTTCTCTAGGTTTGCACTATGTTGAAGCAAGTCTTAAGGCTATCACTACGTTTCCCTTCTTAAGACTTGGGGGCTACAGGTAATATGGATATGAGGAAGATATGTCTTCAAATTCTTAGTTATGAGGGAACCAGACGAATTTATCAAACCAAGGCAGTTGATAATAAGGGTTATTTTTTCTACAAGGAGTCAGCGTCAGTGTATTGATATGACAGAGTTTTAGAATTTTCAGGAGCTGGTCAACTGGTATTTTTGAGTGAACCGGTTCATTTACATATTCTTATTTCAGGAGGTTACCATGAATAAATTCAAGCTAACCTGGGGGCTAATGTCGGGGATATACCCCGCGGTATGACCCGGGGACAGTTGTAAGCCGGCAGACAGTTGTGACCCGGCAGACAGTTATAACTCGGCAGACAGTTGTAAGCCGGCAGACAGTTGTGACCCGACAGACAGTTATAAACCGGCAGAAAGTTATAACCCGGCAGACAGTTATAACCCAGCAGACAGTTATGACCCGTCAGACAGTTATGACCCGGCAGACAGTTAAGTCCCGGAGACGAGTCCCTGAAGATGTGTCTTGAAGATAAGCCCAGTTGTAAGCCGCCCGGTTGTAAGCCGCCCGTCGGAGATAAGAAGCCCGGGACTCAGAAGCCCATGAGGAGAAGCCCGCGATGGGAAGTCATAATAAATTAAGTCTCAATCCGACTTAGACTCTACATGTAAACCGCCCCTTCAGCTTATATAAGGAGGGGCGGGTCACCCCAAGAGGGTCAGGTTTTTAGAGGTCTCAATAGACAGGTCTTAGATAGACAAGTCATGAGGGAGACAAATTAGAGACTCTCGGGATTAGAGGTAGCGATTCCGCAGCCTTGTAACCGAGATCGTCATCATCATCAATATAGACACAAAGCAGGACGTAGGCTTTTACCTCCGTCAGGAGGGGCTGGTAAACTCGCGTCTCTCGATTCCGACCAACCCCTCTCAAGCCCCCACATAGTTGCGATGGCCTCACACCTAAGTTCTCTCAACGAGGACATCTTGCCGTGACAAATCCACGACAGCATTCGAAGATCAAACATATTCAGATACGACATCATTTTCTTCGGGATCACGTGATGAAATGCGACATCAACATCAAGCATGCTGACACTGAAGACCAATTGGCGGATATCTTCACGAAGCCTTTGGATGAGAAGAGATTTTGCAAGTGGCGGTGTGAGCTAAATATCTTAGAATCCTCAAATGTCCTTTGAATGGGAATACACCCTAACGCTTATGCATGTTGATGACTTTGATGCACAACACACGAAGTAACGTATGTCTTCAATTCATGAAGACTTACACTCCAAGTGTGAATACATTAATGAAGAATATGACTACAGAATGCCATGATAATTGTGCGCCATGTCTGGGTCAAACATTCTTATACGGTGGGTAACGCCACCACCCCATCCTGAAGACTTTGTTTTTATCTTCGTCTATATCTATGTCTTCAGGAAACTATCATTTTCTTTGAATTGATTTGAGTTTGCATATCACATAAGATTGTATATATTTAGTATGCTACTTGGAGTTTTGTCCTATACAACATTGGGCCTATAGCTATATCTTCGAGTTTTATCTAGGCCAATGTGATCGGACCCACTATCCTTGTCTATTCTAATCTCGTCTTACTCTATTCAACTCCAGTCATATGCATTCTACTTGACACGTGTTGATTGTCTTCACTGAGTCCTTGTCAGTCGAAGACTCATCTAACCGACCGGTTAAAATTCCAATTTGTTGTCGTTACCGCACTTATCGCAACAAACTTCCCGTGTCGTTGCTTCCGGTCGTGTAGTGGGCTGTCAGACGTGCTGCATGCACGCCACATGTCCCACTAAGCCGAACAGTCATGGGCATATCCGTCCTAAAATATCGGATGTTCTTGTCCTTATAAATACATGTCCACGTGCTCATTAAATTACTCTTCCTCGCCACCTCCATCGCTCGAGCTCCCAAACCCTAGCGCCGTCGCTGGATTCCACCACCGCCGGAGATGAAGAGCTTAGCTGCCACGACTTCTCCGACAATGTACTCACGCCGGCCGTGAACATCTCCATCTCATCGCCATCGTAGCTGTGTGCCTCCACCAAGTTAGGGTGAGGCAGATCGAACCTCTCGGCCTCTCCGCCTCGTTGAGCTGTTCTTCGTGATCTTCACCGCGATAAATAAATCGCTATTTTTACCGCCTATTTGATCTGAAAATTTACTGAAAATATTCGATTGATGTTCTTCCACCTTTTCTTCAACAACATTTAGATCTCAAACTTAATCTGCCTAATACTTTCACTTTCTATCGATATTGGGGTAATTTCTCACTTGTACAAATTCTCGGACTTGTACAAATCTGAAACAACTCTATTCTCAATAAAAGTGAATGTCTTCGATAAACGAGGTCAATGTTTTCAAACACTGGTTTATCTTCAAATCTTCTGAGAATGCATATGACCTCTCCTCTTCCCTCGCGTCTCTAACTCTTTCACAGGAACGTGTCCGCAGCAGAATCGCTTGGATCTCACAGTTTGAATTCATTTGTAGACTACTTGCAGATACATCTGGACTCATCCGGTCCTTGCTCTCATTCGCGCACACCAGTGAAGCCTTTGCCGAAGTCAATGGCCACCGAAAAATTATCCAAGAAGAGTGGTCGGCAAAGACGTCTCAACACTGCCAATGATCTTCCCCCAAAGCTGTATGAGCGCTACAAGTCTGATGAAGATGAAACCTATACACAACGCAAGACTCGAATCCAATGGATTCGAAGATATTGGGTGGAAAAATGGTTCAACTATCAGTTCGTAACGGATGAGTATGCTGAGAAAAATGCTGAGAAGGCACCTTGGACAGATATCATCTACAAATATCTTCATCCGAAGACTGAGGCTGAAGCAATAAGGATTGGCTTCTTCCCATGCATGGTCAGGCCTCCAATGCCTAGCAACCCACATCCCTCCAACATTCTTGGCTGCCCAGAACTAGCAGAGTCTGAGGATGGGGCTGAAGAGAATCCTCCGGCTCCTGATCCAAAGCCTAAGAAGAAGGCAAAGGCTTCAAAGCCTCAAGCTTCAAAGGCCACCAAGCCTGCTGACTCAACACCTCAAGCTTCGCGATCACCCTCAGTTGATCCAGAAGACACTGAGGAAGAAGATTGCCTCCACAGGCGAATGAAAAGGAAAGTTGCTACTGCCAGGGGGGCCAGACCCACCGTCTCGTTGATGGATGCTGCCAACATGATCGAACTGTCTGACGATGAGTTTGATGACGAAGCCTTAGCAAGACTAATTCAGCAAAACGAAGAGGAAGCCAAGCGTCTTGAAGACCTACCTCTCTTCGACCCCGCCTTTCTTGATCACTTCATTGATGAATGGTTCGCTGATCCCTCCCTCACCATCGACGCCCTACAACTTCCAATTGGACCAAGCATCACATTTCAAGGGCTGGTGAATGAGCATCTTAATGTGGCTCAGAGAGCCAAACAAATGAAAGCGAAGATTAGCCATGAAAAGGATGTCTTCAAGAAGAATGTCCACAGACTCACTGCAAGTCAAATTCAGGGCTATCAAGTGCACATGAAGGATCTCAAAGCTGAATTCGAGAAGAGGTGTGAAGCTGTCAAAGGAGCCCTAGTGCGTCTCAAGAGGAAGGCATCGATCATGGTCCAAGCCCATAACGATATGCTGAAGAGAAAGGCTCTTGGTCAGCCTGCCCTTGATCCCAAAATCATTGAACGCTCCAAGCAAGCTTCACTGACTTCGGACCATCTAGCTCCAGCAAGATCTGAACCCCGCAGCATTGTCTTCCCCACTGGCTTCGCCAGCTCAAGGAAACGTCCCTCTTCCACTGCTACATCTAGCAAGAGGACCAAGCATGCTGAAGCTGAAGCTAAGAAGCGCAAGCGTGCTCTGCCCACTGAAGCTCAACCCTCTCCGCCGCTGAAGACTAAGAAAGTAAATTCTTCACGCCCTGCTCAAGTTCAACAGACCCCTCTGATTCAAGAAGAACCACTCCGTGTGATGCCTAGCTCCGTTGCTCCACCTACCTCTGCAAACACTGAGAGGCGAGTTATTCTTCATGAGTCTGCTACCACAGAGGCTCCGCACACTGAAGACATCCCAGCTGCCGACACAAATAGAGCTGAAGACATTGCATCTAAAGACAATGTTGAGCAAAATGAGGTGCCTCAAGTTGATGCACCAATGGTATCATCGCCCCAACAGGAAAGCGAGTACGTGGACATTGGTACTCCAATCAGGCCTGAGATTCCTAAAGCTGATCCCGATACTCCTTCTCCGCCATTCTTTCCCCCTGCTCCAAGATCTCCTGAATCGCCATTTGTGGCCAAGGAGATAGAAACTACTCCTCGTGCGTCGCCTCTTAGAAGGCTTCGCCGTGGACCAAGACCTGCTATGGCTTCAATGCATAGCATCCCTGAAGATGAAGCTCATGTCTCACCAACTGCACCAGTTGATGAAGTGCTCATGATTGAGGATATTGTTAGAGATCAACATGAGCAGGAAGCCAAAGTTGTCGAAGACATTGCAGCTGACAACACTGTGGGCGAAGTTAATGCCCCTGATGGTCCTCCTGTCCCTGCCATGCCATTGACCGACGACAATGATGAGAATATCGTCAGGGCTAGCAACAGGGAAGGAGAAATGGTTTCTACAAGGTGGCCCAGGCTCATGGCTCCGCCAAGGATGGGGCCTCATTATGAATTCCACCTCAATCGACGCCCCAATGTTATGAATCCAATGCCTAGACTTCCATGTCTTCGCCAGTCTGGCCCTACAAGACAGTTGGTCTTCGAACTAAGAAGCTTCAGATTGAACAACACTTAGTCGACTCCGACCGCAATCCATACAACCGCCCAAAGATACAGTCTGACAGATTTTGGAGTGCTCCACAACGTCAGTATTACATGTGTGTGCTCTATGGTCAGAACATGATCTTTCCCCCACAAGCATCTTAGCTTTGAAGCTATGAAAGGTCTTCCCTGTTTTGATCAAGCACTAGATTGTCTTCGGGATGTTGGACTGTTGCCGTTCTGCACTGATCATGAAGACTGGAATGAGGAACTCATCCTCCAGTTCTATGCAACTCTCCACATCTCTGGTTTTGGCCATGACTTGAACACCTGGAAGATGGACTTTATGATCCGAGATGAGAACATCACTGCCACTGCACTGGATTTCTTCCCTGCTACACCTCTTGCCGCCTCTGGTGAAGATTTGGATCCACGATCTAAAGCCTATGTTGTTGCCACTCGAAGCATTTTCAAAATGCCAGAGCCCAATATGACTGAGATGCTCACCTTGATGAGGCCTTTGGCTCAAGATGCAGATTTTCCCACTTCTTTCTTTGTTGATGATCTTCAGTATCTGCCAAGGACCATCTATCACATTCTTCGGCACACAATCTAGCCGATCAAAGGGCACAACTCAACTCGCGAGATTGAAGGGGCTGTGAAGACATTGATCTACAACACTGTCTATGGCATCAGGTTTAATCTTCAAGATTTATTCCTTCGCAACCTCACAGCAAATGGCATCAATCTCTTGGAGCCGGAGATATATGCCCCATGGATAACGCACTTCATTAAGTACAGAACCAACACCAGGTTTCAACCCTCTGCTCGCAATCATGGCATTTATCTTTCAGATATTGAAATTGTTCAAGCAGATCTCTATCCATCAAAAGGCAAGAACCCTATTGTAGAAGGAACCAGTGGCACTTCTGAAGATGAAGGTCTTCACCTTCCATCTAATCCCTCAAGGGCAAGACTAATTGGCGCATTTCGCCAACCAAGACCAAGTGCTACTGCTACTGAAGCCACTGCTAGCACCTTGCCCTGCCAAAGACTGCCAAGAAGAGAGCGTGCCCTCACTGATCGTGAAGTTCTCGTCTCTCTGATTCAAAAGTAGGATTGGCACCATGAGTGGTCACGAAGACAGATGCATTCCATGGTTCAAGATATCAACCACATTCGCAACCTCGCCATCAAGAATGCATTTGTGGCCTATGAAACCAGTCGTCGCTCATGGAGGACTTTGACCATGCTGGCCCCTGAGGAAGATCTTCGAGAGGATGGCTTCCACAACCGCTACAAATTTGGTGCACCACCTCCCAGCACAGAGAAATGGCGCAAGACTCCATCGCTTGAAGACAGTGACTTCTCCTCGTCGGCTCCTTTCGTCAGTGTCAGGACTACAGATGAAGCAGATGATGCAACCTCCCTGCCTCCATCGACTCGGTGTTGCGACACTGCACCAAGCACCCCATGACTCTACTGCACCTTCGACCTCAACTCATGCTGGGGACGTGTAGCGCTCAATGTGTTCGCCCCTTTTTGGTCATGCGATGACAAAGGGGGAGAAGCATTGGATAATAGTCTTCAAACGGGTCTACTAATATGGGATGGGTGCTGCTTTTTGTTAAGTTTACAACTCTCGTTTCTGAACATTTACTATTTGGGTTGTAAAACTTAAGTCTTGATGGACGTCTACACACTTTATGTTTACCGTACTATTTGGCGCTACTTCAAGCTTTATCATATGCACCCGAAGTCATACTGCAGACGCCCATTTTTCATTATGCATTTCATTATCTTCGAAATATCATTTAAATGCATAGTGATTGGATTACAAGATATAGGGGGAGGTCTCCACAAACTATAACCTTCCATGTGCTTTGGCATTCCAAGCAAAATCTTCATAAGCACATTTTCAGGGGGAGCTCTCTATATCTTGCAATCATAATCTCCAACTCTTTATCTTCACATGTTTTATCCCCGTAGAAAACTTCAACCAGTTTGTCATCAATCACCAAAAAGGGGGAGATTGTAAGTGCATCTAGTGCCACCCTTGTTTTGTTTTGGAGTTTTGAAGACAAACGTGGTTGAGGGACTAATGTGTTTGTGAGAGTTCACATGATAACATAGATAGAAGTCCCTGGAGATTCGGTTTAACCGTCGAAGACTACCCCTAAAAATGTCCGAAGACATTGATGATGGCTGAAGCCATTGGTGGTATGCGAAGATAATCGCCTGAAGATAATGAAACACGAAGACGAAGTCTTTTGGTAGTTTTGTTTCTTCTTTCCTAAGTCATAGGAACCACCGCACTGTTAAGTGGGGTCGATGTGATCGAAGTCAGACACTGACGAGATGCTCAACCCATACCTATGTCTTCGAGTGAAGACAATGAGAGGAAATCTCTTCCAGAGTTGGTTGAGTCAGCTTTACCTGTAGCCCAAGTAAAGCTGTCGCGTGTGTTTGAAATCTGACCGTTGTGACACGTGTCGGTTGGCCATTGACCCAGGGTCAGTCTGGTCATATCAGGTCAGGTTGCCCGCTGGCTATAAATAGTCGACCCCCTCCACCATGAGAAAGTGGCTGCTCAGAGAGAGAGATACGGTTGTTGTCGTTTTGGAGCAACCCACCTCGAAGACATTGAGAGAGAGAGAAACATACTGCGAGGATAAACCTAAACACCCAGAGCTAGAGTGTTTGAGCATCACCGAAGTCGTTTTGTTCTGAGTGAACTGAAGACTTATTACACTTGAAGACTGTGATCTTCTAGAATACTAACCTGCATGTGCTGCCTCAGTGTGAGGGAGAGTCCCTCCACAACTATATCCAAATATTCAGCCGTGTACACAACAACATTCCTGATATTCACCCTATCGATGTGATCGCGTCGTTCCACACGAACATGCGCATTCGCAAGATGCACGGGGAGATGAGTATTCAGAAGGTCAAGACCATGAATGAGCTTTATGCTCTCATGGACAAGTGTGCACGGGCTGAAGAAGGAAGGAGACTTCCTAGGGAAGATGCGGGCGCACATGTCGATTCTGAGGAAGACGACCCCACCTCCTCGAAGAAGAAGGGTCGGAAGTGCAACCGCAAGCGCAAAGGCAAAGCACTGATGGCCATCGAAGGCTCCAGAAACAACGCCGGCAAGAAAGACAAGGTCAAAGGGTATGGCAAGGACGCCTCCATATGCACCTGTGGTCATGAGGCTGCAGCGGGCGACAATGTAGACAAGACTAACGGGCCGTACTACAAGATCCACCGCACCAAGAGCCATGTTCTCCATGAGTATTGGCGTTCTGGGATCGGGGGTACCCAGTTCTGCCTGCCTGCGGCCCAGCGCGTGGCCCACCTAGACGGCCTAGTACGGCCTGACGGCAAACCCCCCAAGACAAGACCCTCGTGAGGGCCCCGGCCTCGCGAGGCGAACAACGCCAAGACCTCCATGGGAGTGGCCTCCCCAGGCTGCCTCCCGAGGAGCGGAGATTCCTATGCAGGTACCCGGCCTCAGGAGGCTGCGATGACGTGAGCCATGACGACCGAGGCAGACCGGACGCCAGCGGGCGCCAGCGGGCGCAGGGGGGACAGTTTCCTCTTTTGTGCTAAGAAGGCAAAGACGTACGCGGGCTCCCAAGGAATCCCCCAAAGGTTTCCGTTCTGGTGCAACAAGACCAAGACCACGGGCTCGGTAGGAGGGATGTCATCGCCGAGCCCACCTCTGCGTCATGCCCAGAAGCTTTGCAGGCGAAGACCACCTTTAGTCAGGATAAGACGTACCTCTTGTCCCCTTTCAAAATTGGCCGTTGTGGGATCCCTTATCGCCTGTGCGATAAGGGAAGAGGACCAAGGCCACTATAAATAGGGACCAGCACCCACCGTAGAAGGGGCCGATCGATCCATCCTCACCTCTGAGCCCTCGCGAGGTCGCTCAACCACTGTGCTAGTTCATCCCCAAACCTCCTCGTGAGGCCAATCCACCAAAAGCAGGAGTAGGGTTTTACACCGCAAGGTGGCCCCAACCTGGCTAAATCTCTGTGTCCATCTTCTCGTTCGCTCGCACGTATTCGGCGAGGTTTGGCTGCAGGGTGGCGAGCTTGAGGCTAGAGCTGGTTGAGATCTTCGCACATGCCCCAGAGTTCGAACCTTCTTGGGTCTGCGGAGCCCCGATTCCGACATTTGGCGCGCCAGGTAGGGGGCGTGTCGTAATCCTCCCTCCAAATTCTTCGTCTCCGCTTCGTCGCTCCTATGGCCAAAGCTCGCCGGGCTCGCGCTAAGCGCCGGGCAGCACTCGTCGCCCAGACGGCGCCCGTGGGCCACAGCGTCCCGCTCTGCTCCGCCCTTCCGGCAGCTAACGCTGCCACCGACCCAGCTGCTCCCGGGCAGCAGGACTCGTTGCTGCTGCCCACCGTGCGGCGCGATGGCCGTGCCGCTACTCCGTCCCTCGCTCCCGCCGCGGCGTCGTCCTCGCGCGCTCGCCGCGGGCCGGCGAACGCGCGGGTTGCCCGGCTCGTGGCGCGCGAGCTGCTGCGTTAGCACCCCGCCAACGATCACTACGACGATTGGCCAGGTCACGTCGCCGAGCCCGTCAACACCGCCAGCGAGGCCCCGGTGCTCTTCCCCGGGGCGGGCTCGGGGGCTTCCACCTGGTGAGCTCCCGACCTGACCGGCGCGGCGAGAGGGGCGCTCGGGCACCGCTTGGGGGCGCGCTTCGATGCGGCCCCCACGAGCAAGGAGCAAGGCGCGAGGTTGCAGGCTCGCGGGGCTTCATCACTAGCGCGATCGAGGAGCTACAGGAGCCGCGGGCCATGCATGGCGAGCGACGCCCCGCACCACCCAGTGCGGCTGCCGCCCCCGGCGTGGCTGACAGGCTAAACGCCTGCGTCGACATCCCGGGTGTGGGGACCCCGACTCATAAGTTGTGATCACCGAATGCACGTGTACAGTGATCCCAGAGATCAATGCTCACTGAACACATAGAAGCTGAATAACAGGAGTCTTACATCCACATTTAGAGTCTTACACAAATAAAGACCATGAAGGTCAAGTCTTACATAGATAGGGCCGCAAGGGCCATACACTTAAACATAATAAGCAGCGGAAATCTTGATCGAAAGCGTGAACCCATGCCATCTGCCTTAAACCTACAGGCATTCTGACTGGGAAGCATCCTAGTTCGCATGTTCGTCACCAACAAACTCTTTGCCATATTCCTGCTCTTCCATGCCTGGCCAATTAAATAACCAGTGGCAAGCCAATGAGTACTTTGAATGTACTGGCAAGCAACCCAAGTTTTGGAACAAGGTATAACAATGCATGAAGTAGCACTAAGTAGGTAAGTTTTGCAGAAAGTTTGCTTGCCATGAGATTTAACAGGATGGAGATGAAGTTAGAAATATGGTTGATCACCAAGTTTGAGCTTGATTGGAGAAAGTTCACAATGTAGATATTGCAAACCCTAGAAATCAACAGAATCAGCTTCTGGAATATTTTGGTGAATCAAATCAACTTGGATTGAGATGAAACTTTGCAAGATCATCACACATGGCATGTTTGACTTGCTGGAATTTTCTTGGAATTATTGGAGAATATTTCTTATAGAAATGTTTCAAAAGCTTGATTTAGGCTGAAAAGGTTTTGAGGGGTTTTGCCCATTATGTTGAACATGACCATGTGTTGAAACACATATATATAGAAATTATATGTCCACTGAGTTTCCCTAAATTTTCTCAAATATTTTTAAAGCATTTAAATAAATTTTCCCTATAAAAGACCATTTCTGGCCTTAAGAAAAAGCCTTTAAATAAAATAGTAAAATAATCTTAAAATTAATATTTGCTGGATTTGGGAAGTCATATATATAGTAGGTTTCAAATAAAGCCTTTGGGGAAAAAGGATCCACCCAATTTGAGGACTTGTAGTGCAAACCTCAACTGAGGGGTTTTTGAAACCTAATTTGAATTAACCCTTTTTGGTCAAAATAAATTTTGATAAAAATAGTTTTAGGTACTACACACATGGTATGATCATTGGGCAAGATGGTGGAGTTCCTGGCGGAGCTTCACGGGTTCTCTGCTTCCTGTCCAGGAGGGAAGAAGACTTGGTTGCTTGCTGGGGTTCCTTCTGGCAGGATGCCCATGCTTGTGATACCCGGAATAGGTGACGGAAATCCAGAAGTTGCTACTCGTCCTTGGGCTAAGATGTCTGTGGCTTGGCGAAGTAGCTCTCAGGTGTGGTGGAGTTCTTGGCGGAGTTTCACGGACTCCTTAATCAGGTTGTGAGCCAAGCTATCGACGGAGAGGCTGAAGTATGTCTGGATCCTGAGCGGGGTGCCATCTTCCTTGGATGGGACCAACGTCTGACTTTCGCTGATGTCATCCTTCCTGAAGGGTAGGTAGCGAGTAGCGGGCTCGTCAGCCATCTCTGGGATGATGTCTCGAAGGTGGACAAGTGCCTTGCATGCTGCCGTCTCGACTGCAGTCTCCAGGGTCTCCATTGTGGTCCTTCAAAGAACCAACTTGCCGGGGATTCGTTTGCCATCAGGAACACATCAATGTGATACTCCTTCGTGATGGCATTGACCCAGTGCTCGTGGTAGAGGAAAATGGGTGGTCGGCGATACTGGCAATTCTCCAGGCTATCCTCAAGGAGTAGGGGGAAGCCGGATGCTAGAAGGGCTTCAGGTACGAGGGCCATCTACAAAGGTTTTGAAGGGAGGAGAGTCAGCAAGACTTTGAAATAGACTTGGAAGAGAAGAGAAGTATAGAAGTCGTTGCACCTAGCAACTAGGCATAGTTTTGGAAAAGGGTTTTATCCTAACTAACGTCCATGCTAACTAAGGGCTTCCTACAGTTAGGATGGCTCTGATACCAGCTCTATGGGGACCCCAACTCATAAGTCATGATCACCAAATGCACGTGTACAGTGATCCCAGAGATCAATGCTCACTGAACACACAGAAGCTGAATAACAGGAGTCTTACATCCACATTTAGCGTCTTACACAAATAAAGACCATGAAGGTTAAGTCTTACATAGATAGGACCGCAAGGGCCATACACTTAAACATAACAAGCAGCGGAAATCTTGATCGAAAGCGTGAATCCATGCCATCTGCCTTAAACCTACAGGCATTCTGACTTGGAAGCGTCCTAGGTCGCATGTTCGTCACCAACGAACTCTTCGCCATATTCCTGCTCTTCCATGCCTGGCGAATTAAATAACCAGTGGCAAACCAATGAGTACTTTGAATGTACTCGCAAGCAACCCAAGTTTTGGAACAAGTTATAACAATGCATGAAGTAGCACTAAGTAAGTAAGTTTTGCAGAAAACTAATTTTATGTGCATTGATATGATCAAGTAACTTAAGTAAGCATGCATCAACCGTAGACAGGTATCCATGTGAACAAGTCACAGTTATCATCATAAGTAGAGGTTGAACATCTCATGTTCATCATCATGCCAAGTCATCAGACTTAGCTCAAGTACCCCCCTTGTGTCATCCACGCACACACCCACACCAAGTTTGTGAAAACATCGGACGTAGTCTAAGGAGGACCTCCAACTGTCCATGACCGTGGACACGGCTATTCGAGTAGTTTTACACTCCGCGGAGGTTGCACACTTTACCCACAAGACTCGAGGAACTTCCGTGTCATCCTCAACTCGCGGTATATTACATACTCGAGGTAAGCACCCAAACATTGCCTTTTCCCTAGCGATACTAAGCAAAGAGTCCACTCGTTGGTGCCATCCCCCATGATGTACATCACACGTATCATCCATGAGGGCACGCAACGGTGTACCCTGTGCCTGTAAAGACAGCGCATGGTCGCCCTACCAGGAACGACCCCGTATCGAGAATGACCACGTCACTCCCGCCACTAGTAATGCGAGTTCTCTGCTAGTACCCACCAAGGTAATGAACAAAGCCTCGTCCCATATATAAGGGGTATCGTGGTTGTACATGTAAGGTTGGGATGGTCAGGAAATCTTAAATCTCTCCGTTTTCGAAAACACACGCACACAACTAGCTCCGGTACACCACTTCTTTATCAAGTGGTCACCTAGCTCAACTTCATCTCCCTGGGGCATTAGTGGCACCCGACGGGGTTTTCGAAAAGTCTTTGAAATCATTTTTGTTTCCATCACCATGCATACTCCCGATCCCACTTGCGTAGCATCTACTAACAACCTAACTACTCCCACCCGCACAACCCTCATCAGAATGGTAGGGTCATGCACGATGCAAGTATCAACGGTAAAGTATCGGAGGCATCCCACCGAAGTGGTCACCACACCAACATGATCAACATCACGGAAATAAGTGCTATATGCCTTGCAATGAAAAAAAAGGGTTCTTAGTCAAGGTCAAAGGGCTGCTTTCCTGGCTCAACAAATCTTCGGGGTCTTCAAAGTCTTCGGGTCCAACTCCCTCATCAACCTCACAATCTATCGTCACGATAAATAACGGCAAAAATAAGAATCATCACAAAAACAGAGCACAAAACCCACTTCTAAAATGTTGCCCTACTCTGATAAATACTACAAACTATACAAAAAATATTTGCCTAAGTTTTTGGGATGAAAAGGATTTTCAAAACTATTTTTAATAGAGGCAAAAATGCCTAAAAAGAGGTTTTAAATTAAAACAGTACATAAAAGGTTTTCAAAAAAATTCACAAATGGCACTAATAAATACTACACAATAGTTTAGGAATTTAGGTGGAAGAATTATTGGAATTGGGATTTTATTTAGTTCTGTGGAATTTTTGGAAAATGCCAGAAAACATAAAAGGAAAAATGGGCACAGTGCCCTGGGCCAGACTCGGCCAGCAGCTAGGTCGGCCAAGCCAGCAGGCGGCCCAGGCGGCTCAGCGCCCCCACGCGCGTCAGGGTTCAAACCTGACGGGCGGGGCCCGTTGGCCAGAGAGAGAGAGGAAGAGACGCGGGAGGGGTGAGAGGCTGACGACCTGGCCCCACTGGCAGGTCGTCGTCCACCTCTGTCCAGGGACTGGCGGTGCTCACCGGCGGCGAAGGCGGGCACGGCGAGGGGAGGTGAGGGCAGGAACGGCTTTAGGGCGTCGTCGCGTCTCTGGGGAGGTGGAACTGGTCGCCGGGGAGCAGGGAGTCGCTGGCGACGAGGAAGCAGGGTGGCGACGCTTCGGGAGGTGGTCGAATCCGACGCCTTCGGCTGCAAATTGCCCGGGAAAGAAGGGGAAAGGATCAGGGGGGCGAGATAGGACCGAAGAAGAAGAACGGGGCCGGGGGGAGCCCGTTTACCTCGCGAACGCCGGTGGCCTGAGGCGGCGAGCTCCGGCTCGATCCCGAGCGCTCGAGCTCCAAAATGAAGGGGGAGAGGTGCGGAAGCACGATTAGCGGGGAGAGGAGGGATCAAGAGGGGAGAGAGAGACGCGGGGAGGCCTATTTTAGGCGAGCCATGGTCCACCGATTGCCCATGCGATGGCGAGGTCGATGCCGTCGCTGGGGGCCACGGGAGGAAGAGCGGGGGTGTCTCGGGGTGTTCCTAGGGTTTGTTTAGGCCGCGGGAGAGAAGAGAGAGAGCGGGGACAGCTCGCGCGTGCGAGGCCCGCGGTTGGCCGAGAGGGGCGACCGCGGCGCGCGTGTGGGAGGCCGCTGGAGAGAGAGGGAGGAGGGGGCCGGCAGCTTGTCGTGGTGCGGACATTGAAGGAGGCCAAGTGGCGAGAGGGGGAGGCCCGAGGCTGTCGGGGCCATGCAGTGGGCGGCGGCTACAGTGGGGTCGGGCACGGTAGCGCGCTCTGGAGCACGCGTTTGGCATGCCAACGGTGTCCTGGGCACGGCCATAGGTGTCTATGGGGTCTAGGGGGTCTAGACTAGGGGAATCTGGCATTGGATGCCCTGGGAACCCATTTGAATAGAGAGGGGGGGGGGGGGTGGAGAGAGAGGTGTTTTACTGCTGTCCAGAGGGTAAATTGAGGGTTTTACCCCATCAATAAGTGAGCAATGGCCATGCAGAGCTAGCTGGAGGTAAAATGTGATAATGTGGGAATGTGGTAAGATCTTGGGGGCAAGGAGATTAGTGGAAGGGGTGGAAACATGATTTTTACAATTCTTGCAGAAGGTGTTTGAGGTTGAATTGGGCAAGTAAAATGAGTTTGCCTGCCATGAGATTTAACAGGATGGAGATGAAGTTAGAAATATGGTTGATCACCAAGTTTGAGCTTTATTGGAGAAAGTTCACAATGTAGATATTGCAAACCCTAGAAATCAACAGAATCAACTTCTTGAAGATCTAGGCATGCATTTCCATTCTCCTTGATGTACCACTTGGTGTAGCATCATTATTTGGTGAATAGAACATGTCCACAAAGTTTGGGATCAATAGGAGATACTTCACAATGTAAAGTTGCTCAAATTTGACTCTGGACAAGAATGGTTTTGGAATATTTTCGTGAATCAAATCAACTTGGATTGAGATGAAACTTTGCAAGATCATCACATATATCATGTTTGACTTGCTGGAATTTTTTTGGAATTATTTGAGAATATTTCTTATAGAAATATTTCAAAAGCTTGATTTAGGCAGAAAAGGTTTTCAGGGGTTTTGCCCATTATGTTGAACATGACCATGTGTTGAAACTCATATATATAGAAAATATATGTCCACTGAGTTTCCCTAAATTTTCTCAAATATTTTTATAGCATTTAAATATTTTTTTCCATATAAAAGACCATTTCTGGCCTTAAGAAAAAGCCTTTAAATAAAATAGTAAAATAATCTTTAAAATGAATATTTGGTGGTTTTGGGAATTCATATATATAGTAGGTTTCAAATATAGCCTTTGGGGAAAAAGAATCCACCCAATTTGAGGACTTGTAGTGCAAACCTCAACTCAGGGGTTTTTGAAAACCTAATTTGAATAAACCCTTTTTGGTCAAAATAAATTTTGATAAAAATAGTTTTAGGTACGACACACATGGTATGATCATTGGGCAAGATGTTTGGATCAAGGAAGATGAATATGGAGAGTAGTAGAACCTAAGAGTGCCAAACACAATCAACCAATAAGCAATCATCAAACAGATCAAACAAGCATATGCACTCAGAAGTTTTAAATGGTTCCAAATTTTGTAAATCCATAGCATAGCAAAGTGATACAAACACTGCGTGTGACACCGGGCCTCGACGGGGCCGCATCACAGGGCCCCTCCCGACCATCGCGTGTCGGCCGTAGTAGGGGCTACCCCTGCAGCCGCGACACACGTACCCACAACACCGAAGGCTGCCAGGGGCTCAAGCCCCTCCGTGGCGAGCGTGTAGACCAGCATCCAGACCGCAACGGCCATGGCGTCGGCCGCAGCAACGACGGGTGGAACAGCCGCGGCCTCGCGAGCGGCCTCCGCCAAGACTGGCGCGAGCGGCCTCGCGAGGACAACTGGCGTGGTTGGCCTTGTGAGGATGCCTGGCGTGAGCAACCTCGCGAGGCACGCCCTCAGGCTAGGGGCTATCACAAGCATGCGCTCTTGTCTCCGGGCCGGGTGTCGCCCGCCTGGAGACGGAGTGTGGAGCAGGTGCCCATGTCTCCAGGCGGGGCGTTGCCCGCCTGGAGACGGAGGGTGGAGCAGGCGCCCATGTCTCCGAGCCGGGCGTTGCCCGCCTGGAGACGGAGGGTGGAGCAGGCGCCCATGTCTCCGGGGTGGGCGTTGCCCCCTGGAGACGGAGTGTGGAGTAGGCGCCCATGTCTCTAGGCCGGGCGTTGCCTGCCTGGAGACGGAGGGTGGAGCAGGCGCCCATGCCTCCAGGGCGGGTGTTGCCCGCCTGGAGACGGAGGGTGGAACACTCGCCCATGTCTCCAGGCGCGGCGCTGCCCGCTTGGAGATGGAGGGTGGACTGCCCGTACAGGGCGCCCCGATGCCCCGGCAAGGTGCGCCGGGGTGCCGCACTTGGGACCAACCTCGCGCTTGGCGAGAGGGTCCGACGCCGGGCCCCGTCGGCGTCGGAAGGAGTCACGGCGCTACCACGGCGGCGGCGTACGCCTCCAGGCCCTTGGGAACCAGAGACCTCGTCCCGAAGCAGGTCCTCCCCGGAAAGGGCGCCCGTGGGCTCCCGCCATGCGAGAGGACCCGTTCGGAGCCGACGGCACCCCAGGCCTGCCGCTGCGCGCCTGGGGACAGGGGATGGGGTCCGCGCCCCGGAGGCATGGAGCACCCTACGCCTCCCCAGGATCTACCCGTGACACTCTCACGTAATAATGAGTGGGTTGCACACGCCCGGAGCCCCCCGAGGAGTGCCATACGAGGCCGCGGAGGGGCTCCCACCCACGCCCAAGTGGAAGCCCCATGCTCCGCGCTGGCGGACGACACGGTCTTACAACGACTATGCCCACACCTAGTGGAAGCCCCATGCTCCGCGCTGGTGGGAAGACTAGCTTATGTGCCGGACGCGGCTGTTCTTTGCTTTGGCTCCGCAGACCCAAGAAGGTTCGAACTCTGGGGCATGTGCGAAGATCTGAACCAGCTCTAGCCTCAAGCTCGCCACCCCGCAGCCAAGCCTCGCCGAATACGTGCGAGCGAACGAGAAGATGGACACAGAGATTTACCCAGGTTTGGGCCACCTTGCGGTCTAAAACCCTACTCCTGCTTTTGGTGGATTGGCCTCACGAGGAGGTATGGGGATGAACTAGTACAGTGGTTGAGCGACCTCGACAGGGCTCAGAGGTGAGGATGGATCAATCCCTTCTACGGTGGAGGCTAGACCCCTTTATAGTGGCCTTGGTCCTCTCCTCTTATCGCACAGGCGGGAAGGGATCCCACAACGGCCAATTTTGAAAGGGGACAAGATGTATATCTTATCCTGACTAAAGGTGGTCTTCGCCTTCAAAGCTTCTGGGCGTGACGCAGAGGTAGGCTCGCCGATGACATCCGTCCTGCCGAGCTCGTAGTTTTGGTCTTATTGCACTGTAACGGAAACTATTGAGGGATTCCCTGGGAACCCGCGTACGTCCTTGCCTCCTTAGCACCAAAGAGGAAACTGTCCCCTCTGCGCCCGCTGGTGCCCGCCTAGCCTTGGTCGTCATGGATCATGTCATCCCAGCCTCAAGAGGCTGGGTACCTGCATAGGAATCTCCGCTCCTCGGAAGGCAGCCTGGGGAGGCTACTCCCCTGGAGGTCTTGGCGTCGTTCCCCTCACGAGGCCGGGGCCCTCACGAGGGTCTTGTCTTGGGGAGTTTGCCGCTAGGCCGTACTGGGCCGTCAAGGTGGGCCACGCGCTCGGGCTGGCTTCGGGGCGAAGCCAAGGAAGGAAGGCCGAAGCGCCATGGGCCCCGATTTCCTGCGGGCCAGGCACGACGCGTGGCGCACGACGGGACGCGGACGCCTCCACTTCCCCATGTCGCCTCGGCAACCACCCTGACTGACAAAGGCAGACGCGTGCCGCGGGGCCATCATTGCCCAGAATGCGGAGGGACGCCGGTTGGCCTCCGATCAGCTATAAGTGGGCGAGGGAGACAAAGCCCCTAGCCCGTCTTCATCTTCTTGCCTCCTTACTCCAAGCTGCAGCTTCCATGGTCATGGTGCCAGTGAGAAGATTCTTTGCCGCCGAGAAAAGGAAGGCCCGTCTGGAGGGACCGGACTCGCCACCGCCCAAGAGGGGCCGCGGCCGTCCCCGCAAGTAAACCGCGACACTGGCTGTGGTCCCCCAAGGGTGCGGGCGCACCCCCGTGAAGGCCGGCGCTAACTCCGGTAGCCGTAGGAAGGCTCCCTCCCGCGCAGGCGGCTGCAGTAGCCGCGGCGCCCGCGGTCAAGTGGGAAAGTTTGTGGCGGGCGTCCGGCTGCCCCGCCCGCAATCCCACACGGTCGACGCGGCCCAGGAGTTCATCGTGTGGGCGGAGGGGCCATTAATCACCTGGCTCGTGCTCCCGCGCTTCTTCGCAGGGGCGCTGCCGGCCGGAGGGCCTGCTGGCCTTTGGCTGCAGGCCGATGGCTGCTGCAGCTAGGCCTCATGGGTGGATGTCGAGGTCACACCCACGGGCTATGTGTTCCTGAACCGCGGGTGGCAGAAGTTCGCCCGCGCTCGCGGCCTGCAGGGGAGGCGTACCCTCGACATCAAGCATGACGGGGCGGCGACGCTCTTTGTCAAGATCTTCGGGGAAGACGGCAGGCGCTTGGGGTGCTGCCCGGAGGGCGACGGCGGCGACAGCGACCACCTCTCCGCCGACGACAGCCATCGCGGCGGCGGTGTCCTTGGTGGAGAACTTGCCCTTGGCGACGGCCGCAGCACCTCCAGCAGCAGCGACGCCTCCTCCGGGGGAAGCTCGAGCGACGATGACTACGACGAGCCGCCATGTCAGTGCGCCCGGACCAAGGACGACAGCGAGCCACCGTGGCTCCGTGCCCCTGCCCTGGAGGTCGTCGAGCCACCATGCCGCCGTGCCCCCGTCAAGGAGGAGGAGGACTCCGTCTGAGGACGGGCGGCACCGGAGCCAGGCCTCAGGAGTGGCGGTCCTCGGGAGGCCGCCTTTTGTTTTTTATTTCCTGCGTCAAGAATCATGGAGGGCCCCGCGGGGGCGTGTAATGAACTATGGCGCTTGCATCTTTATGTTAGCGTTTTCATCTCATACTCTAGTATTTATATTGCTACCAATTGAAAGTTCCTGCTTGTCGCGATTAGGATAACTTAGCTTGGTGTAGTCGTGGTGGGTTCCTGCGTCGTGAGGTGCAGCTCGGGCACCGGGGCAGCTTAGAGATCTTGCCGGGGGCTTCTTCCTTGCGGACCGGACGACTTCAGAGCCTAGAGAGGTGTCCGCTGCTCGCGACGTTCCTGGGGGGTTTGCGAGATGTCTGGGCCTCCGGAGGTGCCTCCTCAAGGCACCGCATCCTCCGACGGCGCCAAAACATGCTTTACACAGGGTTAGGGTTCCATGGTAATGAGTCAAACCGTGGCTGCACCTTCCTCGGTCATCCTTCTCCCGGCGACCATTTTTGGTTGGAGCCCCCGAGCGAGGGTCGATCGTCACAGGTATGCCGGGTCGCGATGCCCAACAAGGCCAGGAGATGAGCGCTCCTGAGGCCGGGGACCTGAGGCAACATGCGCCTGGTGGCTCGCTCGAGAGCGTCGCGCGAGGATTAGGACGCCAAAGTTTTGGCGAGGTGCATACCCTGTCTAGCCCCCGCTCGCGGGGCGCGCGCGCGAGAGAAAACTGGCAGGTTGCAAACCTCTTAAAAACGAGACTTCAAAACGGGAAACGCTGCAAGGAGAAAAATTCCCACCCCTTTTTTGAACAAAGACGCGAAAACTTAAAGTTTCATTCCAAAAAGTGGCAAATTTGGTTACAAAAGAGAGCAAAGAACAGTCGCGTCCGGCACCTAAGCTAGTCTTCACACTAGCGCGGAGCATGGGGCCTCCACTAGGCGTGGGCATAGTCGTTGTAAGACCGTATCGTCCGCCAGCGCGGAGCATGGGGCTTCCACTAGGCGTGGGCATAGTCGTTGTAAGACCGTGTCATCCGCCAGTGTGGAGCATGGGGATTCCACTTGGGCGTGGGTGGGAGCCCCTCCGCGGCCTCGTACGACACTCCTCGGGGGGCTCCGGGCGTATATAGCCCACTCATTATTATGTGAGAGTATCATGGGAAGAACTTCCGGAGATGCTGGATGTTCCAGGCATTCTGGATGTGGACCCCATCCTGCGTTTCCAGGCGTACGGCGCTAGGCCTGGAGACACGGGCGACCCTGAACGGGCCTTCCCACATGGGCGAGAGCTTGTGCAAGCCCTCCCTTGAGAGGACCCGCCTCAGGACGAGGTCACCAACTTCGAGGGTCCTGGAGCAGATGCTGCAGCGGTGGTAGAGCCGCAGCACCTGCTAGTACCTCGATGCGCGGAGCGAGGCCTGGTGGCGGGCCTCCTCCCCGAGCACGAGATATGTTCCCCGCGAGGCATCCTGACACTCCTCGTCGAATGCCGAGACTCACGGGGAGCGATGTTTGACCTCTTGCGGGAGGACCGCCTTAGCCCCGTAGACGAGGAAGAACGGAGTCTCGCCGGTGGGCTTAGTCGCAGTGGTGCGGATGGACCACAACACGGACTGAAGCTCACCGAGCCAACCCCTGTCGCAGGCCTCAAGCTTCTTCTTGAAGCTCCTCGTCTTGAGGCCCCTTAGGACCTCCGCATTGGCGCGCTCAACCTGGCCGTTGCTCCGTGGGTGCGCCACAGAAGCATAGCATATCTGCGTTACAAGGTTAGCACAATATGTTCTAAAGAGGTTGCTTGTGAACTGTGAGCCATTGTCAGTAATAATAAGGTTGTGGACAACGAAGCGGCTCACGAGACCCTTGATGAACTTGACGGCCGAGCCGGCGGGGATGGTGCGCACGGGCTCCATTTCCGCCCACTTGGTGAACTTGTCGATGACAACGTAGAGGTAGTGGTAACCACCGGCTGCCCGAGGGAAAGGCCCCAGTATATCCAGCACCTAGACCGCGAAAGGCCAGGAGAGCGGGATGGTCTGGAGACCCTGCGCGGGCTGATGAATCTGCTTGGCGTGAAATTGGCAGGCCTCGCAGGATCGGACCAGCTCGGTGGCGTCGTGGAGCGCCGTGGGCCAGTAGAAGCCGCTGCGGAACACCTTCCCCACGAGGGTGCAGGACGAGGAATGGTGCCCGCAATGGCTGCCGTGGATGTCGGCCAACAGCTCGCGCCCCTGCTCTTCGGATATGCCCCGCAGCGAGACGTCGTTGGGGCGCCTGCGGTACAGCTCGTCGTCCTGCAAACAATAAGCGGTGGCCTGGCAGACCACGCGCTCCGTGTCTTCCTCCTTCTCCGGCAAGGCGTCGCGGAGCAGGTGATACGTCTCCAACGTATCTATAATTTTTGATTGTTCCATGCTATTATATTATTTGTTTTGGATGTTTTATATGCATTAATATGCTATTTTATATTATTTTTGGGACTAACCTATTAACCTAGTGCCTAGTGCCAGTTTCTGTTTTTTCCTTGTTTTTGAGTATTGCAGATAAGGAATATTAAACGGAGTCCAAACGGAATAAAATCTTCGGAACGATTTTTCTTGGACCAGAAGAAACCTGCCAGACTTGGAGATGAAGGCAGGAGACTTGCCGGGAGGCGACAAGCCACCTGGGCGCGCCCTAGGGGGGGCGCCCACCTGGCTTGTGGCCCCCCCCAGCAGGTCTCCTAACCCTATTCTTCGGCCTATAAATTCCCAAATATTCCCCCAATACCAAAGAGAGCCACGAAAATACTTTTCCGCCGCCGGAACCCTCTGTTCCCGTGAGATCCCATCTTGGTGCCTTTTCCGGTAATCTGCCGGAGGGGGATTCGATCACGGAGGGCATCTACATCAACTCCATTGCCCTTCCGATGATGCGTGAGTAGTTCACCACAGACCTTCGGGTCCATATCTAATAGCTAGATGGCTTCTTCTCTCTCTATGTTCTTCAATACCATGTTCTTCATGATCTTCATGGAGATCTATCCGATGTAATACTCTTTTGCTGTGTGTTTGTCGAGATTCGATGAATTGTGGGTTTATGATCAGATTATCTATGCATATTATTTGAATCTTCTCTGAATTCTTATATGCATGATTTCATATCTTTGCAAGTCTCTTCGAGTTATTGGTTTGGTTTGGCCAACTAGATTGGTAATTCTTGCAATGGGAAAAGTGCTTGGTTTTGGGTTCAATCTTGTGGTGTCCTCACCCAGTGACAAAGTAGGGGTAGCGAGGCACGTATTTGTATTGTTGCCATCGAGGATAAAAAGATGGGGTTTTCATCATATTGCTTGAGTTTATCCCTCTACATCATGTCATCTTACTTAATGCGTTACTCTGTTCTTCATGAACTTAATACTCTAGATGCAGCCAGGAGTCGGTTGATGTGTGGAGTAATAGTAGTAGATACAGAATCGTTTTGGTCTACTTGACACAGACGTGATGCCTATATGCTTAATCATTGCCTTGGATATCGTCATAACTATGCGCTTTTCTATCAATTGCTAGACAGTAATTTGTTCACCCACCGTATTATTTTCCTTCAAGAGAGAAGCCTCTAGTGAAACCTATGGCCCCCGGGTCTATTTTCCATATTATATTTTCAGATCTATAAACCAAAAATACCAAAAATACTTTGCTGCAATCATTTTACTTTTTTTTACTTTTCGTTTTAGTAATCTTCTATATCTATCTCTATCAGATCTCATCCTTGCAAGTAACCGTGAAGGGATTGGCAACCCCTTTATAGTGTTGGGTGCAAGTGTTTGATTATTTGTGTAGGTACATCTATTGGGGACTTGCTTGTATCTCCTACTAGATTGATACATTGGTTCTCAACAACTGAGGGAAATACTTATCTACTTTGCTGCATCACCCTTTCCTCTTCAAGGGAAAACCAACGCAAGCTCAAGAAGTAGCAAGAAGGATTTCTGGCGCCGTTGCCGCGGAGATTTACATCAAGCCTACCAAGTACCCATCACAAACTCATCTGTTGCATTTACATTATTTGCCATTTGCCTCTTGTTTTCCTCTCCCCCACTTCTAAAACGATTTTCAGAAAGATTGCGTTTTTATTCGCCCCTCTTCCGTTCGTCTTTTCCTTTGCTTTTTGTTTGCTTGTGTGCTAGATTGCTTGCTTTGTCACGATGACTCAAGAGAATACCAAGTTGTGTGACTTTTCCAATACTAACAATAATGATTTTATTAGTACTCCGATTGCTCCCGCCACTAGTGCGGAATCTTATGAAATTAATGCCGCTTTGCTTAATCTTGTTATGAAAGAACAATTTTCCGGCCTTCCTAATGAAGATGTCGCATCCCATCTAAATACTTTCGTTGAGTTGTGTGATATGCAAAAGAAGAAAGATGTGGATAATGATATTGTTAAATTGAAGCTATTTCCTTTCTCACTACGAGATCGTGCTAATACTTGGTTTTCTTCTTTGCCTAAAAATAGTATTGATTCATGGAATAAGTGTAAAGATGCTTTTATTTCCAAGTACTTTCCGCCCGCTAAGATCATCTCCCTTAGGAACGATATAATGAATTTTAAGCAACTTGATCATGAGCATGTTGCACAATCTTGGGAGAGGATGAAACTAATGATTAGAAACTGCCCCGCACATGGTTTGAGTTTATGGACTACTATACAATTTTTTTATGCGGGATTGAATTTTGCTTCTAGAAATCTTTTAGATTCCGCCGCGGGTGGTACTTTTATGGAAATCACATTAGAAGAAGCTACTAAACTCCTGGATAATATTATGGCAAATTACTCTCAATGGCATACCGAAAGATCTCCTACTAGTAAAAAAGTGCATGCTATTAAAGAAATAAACACTTTGAGTGAAAAGATGGATGAATTAATGAAATTATTTGCTAGTAAGAGTGCTCCTATTGATCCTAATGATATGCCTTTGTCTTCTTTGTTTGGAAATAATAATGAATCTATGGATGTGAATTTTGTTGGTAGGAACAATTTTGGTAATAACGCGTATAGAGGTAATTTCAACCCTAGGCCGTTTCCTAGTAATTCCTCTAATAATTATGGTAATTCCTACAACAATTCTTATGGAAATTATAATAATATGCCCTCTGATCTTGAGAATAATATTAAAGAATTTATTAGTTCGCAAAAGGTTTTCAATGCTACGATTGAAGAAAAATTGGTCAAGATTGATGATTTGGCTAGGAACGTTGATAGAATTTCTCTTGAGATTGATTCTTTGAAAATTAGATCTACTCCACCTAAGCATGATATTAATGAGTCTTTAAAAGCTATGAGAACTTCTATTGATGAGTGTAAGGAAAGAACCGCTAGAATGCGTGCTAAGCGTGAATGGCTTGAAAAGATCTGTTCTCGTGATAATAATGATGAAGATCTTAAAGTGATTGATGTGACTCCTATTGAATCTTTGTTTTCTAATACAAATCTTGATAAAGATGGGACTGGATATAAGGCAACTTTAGTTAAAAGGCCTCCAAATGATTCGGAGTTTATAGATCTTAATGCTAACATTGATAAAAGTGGGATTGAAGAGGTCAAAACTTTAAATAGCAATGAACCCACTCTTTTGGATTTCAAGGACTTTAATTATGATAGTTGTTCTTTGATTGATTGTATTTCCTTGTTGCAATCGATGTTGAATTCTCCACATGCTTATAATCAAAATAAAGCTTTTACAAAACATATTGTTGATGCTATGATAAAATCTTTTGAAGAAAAACTTGAGTTGGAAGTTTCTATACCTAGAAAGCTTTATGATGAGTGGGAACCTACTATTAAGATTAAAATTAAAGATTATGAGTGCCATGCTTTGTGTGATTTGGGTGCTAGCGTTTCCACGATTCCGAAAACTTTATGTGATGTGCTAGGTTTCCATGATCTTGATGATTGCTCTTTAAATTTGCATCTAGAGGATTCTATTATTAAGAAACCTATGGGAAGGATTAATGATGTTCTTATTGTTGCAAATAGGAATTATGTGCCCGTAGATTTCATTGTTCTTGATATAGATTGCAATCCTACATGCCCTATTATTCTTGGTAGACCTTTCCTTAGAACGATCGGTGCAATTATTGATATGAAAGAAGGAAACATTAGATTCCAATTTCCATTAAGGAAAGGCATGGAACACTTTCCTAGAAAGAAAAGTAAATTACCTTATGAATCTATTATGAGCGCTACTTATGGATTGCATACCAAAGATGACAATACGTAGATCTATTGCGTTATGCCTAGCTAAGGGCGTTAAACAATAGCGCTTGTTGGGAGGCAACCCAATTTTATTTTATGTTTCTGTTTTTTGCACATTATTACCTCTGTAGTAATTGTGTTTTATTGTTTTAATTAGTGTTTGTGACAAGTAAGACCTTTGGGATGGTTTACGGTGATTGTTGATTTGGTTTTGCTGAAAAACAGAAACTTTTGCGCTCAGTCCAGGAATTTTATAAATTCACCAGAGCGTCAATTGGATCTGAAGTTTTTACACAAGATTCATATACAAATTGCCCTGATTGTCCTAATTTTTCAGAATTTTTGGAGTTACAAAAGTATTCGAAGTCTACATATTGCTACAGACTGTTCTGTTTTTGACAGATTCTGTTTTCTTTGTGTTGTTTGCTTATTTTAATGTATCTATGGGTTGTATCGGGGGGTAAGAACCACGGAGAAGTTATAATACAGTAGATATTACACCAATATAAATAAAGAATGAGTTCAGAACAGTACCTAAAGTGGTGATTCATTTTTCTTATACTAACGGATCTCATGAGTTTTCTGTTGAGTTTTGTGTTGTGAAGTTTTCAAGTTTTGGGTAAAGATGTGATGGACTATGGAATACGGAGTGGAAAGAGCCTAAGCTTGGGGATGCCCAAGGCACCCCAAGCTATACTCAAGGAAACCAAAGAGCCTAATCTTGGGGATGCCCCAGAGGGCATCCCCTCTTTCGTCTTCAATCCATCGGTAAATTTACTTGATGCTATATTTTTATTCACCACATGATATGTGTTTTGCTTGGAGCGTCTTGTATGATATGAGTCTTTGCTTTTTAGTTTGCCACAATCATCCTTGCTGCACACATCTTTTGAGAGGGACACGCATTAATCTTGAATTTATTAGAATACTCTATGTGCTTTACTTATATCTTTTGAGCTAGGCAATGTTGCTCTAGTGCTTCACTTATATCTTTTTAGAGCACGGTGGTGTCTTTATTTTATAGAAATAATTGAACCCTCGTACCTCACTTATATTATTTTGAGAGTCTTTAAACAACATGGTAATTGGTTTAGGTTATGAATTTAGTCCTAATATAATGGGCATCCAAGAGGGATATAATAAAAACTTTCATATAAAGTGCATTGAATACTATGAGAAGTTGGATTCCTTGCATATAGTTTTGAGATATAAAGATGGTGATGTTAGAGTCATGCTAGTGAGTAATTGTGGAATGGTAAAAATACTCGTGTTGAAGTTTGTGACTCCCGTAGCATGCACGTATGGTGAACCGTTATGTAACGAAGTCGGAGCATGATTTGTTTAATGATTGTCATCCTTCGTGTGAGGGTCGGGAGCGCGTGATAGTTTACTCCTACCAACCTCTCCCCTAGGAGCATGCGTCTAACACTTTGCTTCGATAACTAATAGATTTTTGCAATAAGTATGTGAGTTCTTTATGACTAATGTGAGTCCATGGATTATACGCACTCTCACCCTTCCACCTTTGCTAGCCTCTCTAGTACCGCGCAACTTTCGCCGGTGCATTAAACCCACCTTCATCAAAACAGCCACCATATACCTTCCTCAAAACAGCCACCATACCTTCCTATTATGGCATTTCCATAGCCATTCTGAGATATATTGCCATGCAACTTCCACCGTTCCGTTTTTTTATGACACGCACCATCATTGTCATATTGCTTTGCATGATCGTAAGACAGCTAGCATGATGTTTTCTTGGCTTGTCCATTTTTTGATGTCATTTGCTATGCTAGATCGTTGCACATCCCGGTACACCACCGGAAGCATTCATATAAAGTCATATCTTGTTGTAGGTATCGAGTTGTAAGTAAATAAAAGTGTGATGATCATCATTATTAGAGCATTGTCCCATGTGAGGAAAGGATGATGGAAGCTATGATTCCCTCACAAGTAGGGATGAGTCTCCGGACTTTACAAATAATAAAAGAGGCCAATGAATCCCAAATAAAAAAATGAGGCCAAAGATTTCCACCAAAAAAATGAGAGAAAAGAGAGAAGGGACAATGTTACTATCTTTTTTCCACACTTGTGCTTCAAAGTAGCACCTTGATCTTCATGATAGAGAGTCTCCTATTTTTTGTCACTTTCATATACTAGTGGGAATTTTTCATTATATAACTTCGCTTGTATATTCCAATGATGGGCTTCCTCAAATTGCCCTAGGTCTTCGTGAGCAAGCAAGTTGGATGCACACCCACTTAGTTTCTTTTTGAGCTCTCATACACTTATAGCTCTAGTGCATCCGTTGCATGGCAATCCCTACTCACTCACATTGATATCTATTGATGGGCATCTCCATAGCCCATTGATACACCTAGTTGATGTGAGACTATCTTCTCCTTTTTCCATACAACCTCCACCATATTCTATTCCACCTATAGTGCTATATCCATGGCTCACGCTCATGTATTGCGTGAAAGTTGAAAAGGTTTGAGAACATAAAAAATGTGAAACAATTGCTTCACTTGTCATCAGGGGTGTGCATGATTTAGATACTTTGTGTGGGGAAGATGGAGCATAGCCAGACTATATGATTTTGTAGGGATAACTTTCTAAGGCCATGTTATTTTGAAAGGACACAATTGTTTGTTAGTATGCTTGAAGTATTACTGTTTTTATGTCAATATTGAGCTTTTGTTTTGAATCTTATGGATTTGAACATTCATGCCACAATAAAGAATATTACATGGATAAATATGTTAGGTAGCATTCCACATAAAAAATTCTGTTTTTATCATTTACCTACTCGAGGACGAGCAGGAATTAAGCTTGGGGATGCTTGATACGTCTCCAACGTACATATAATTTTTGATTGTTCCATGCTATTATATTATCTGTTTTGGATGTTTTATATGCATTAATATGCTATTTTATATTATTTTTGGGACTAACCTATGAACCTAGTGCCTAGTGCCAGTTTCTGTTTTTTCCTTGTTTTTGAGTATTGCAGATAAGGAATATTAAACGGAGTCCAAACGGAATAAAATCTTCAGAATGATTTTCCTTGGACCAGATGAAGGCAGGAGACTTGCCGGGAGGCGACAAGCCACCTGGGCGCGCCCTAGGGGGGCGCGCCCCCCTGGCTTGTGCCCCCCCAGCAGGTCTCCTAACCCTATTCTTCGGCCTATAAATTCCCAAATATTCCCCCAATACCAAAGAGAGCCACGAAAATACTTTTCCGCCACCGGAACCCTCTGTTCCCGTGAGATCCCATCTTGGAGCCTTTTTCGGTAATCTACCGGAGGGGGATTCGATCACGGAGGGCATCAACATCAACTCCATTACCCTTCCGATGATGCGTCAGTTGTTCACCACAGACCTTCGGGTCCATAGCTAGTAGCTAGATGGCTTCTTCTCTCTCTATGTTCTTCAATACCATGTTCTTCATGATCTTCATGGAGATCTATCCGATGTAATACTCTTTTGCGGTGTGTTTGTCGAGATCCGATGAATTGTGGGTTTATGATCAGATTATCTATGAATATTATTTGAATCTTCTCTGAATTCTTATATGCATGATTTCATATCTTTGCAAGTCTCTTCGAGTTATTGGTTTGGTTTGGCCAACTAGATTGGTAATTCTTGCAATGGGAGAAGTGCTTGGTTTTGGGTTCAATCTTGCGGTGTCCTCACCCAGTGACAAAGTAGGGGTAGCGAGGCACGTATTTGTATTGTTGCCATTGAGGATAAAAAGATGGGGTTTTCATCATATTGCTTGAGTTTATCCCTCTACATCATGTCATCTTACTTAATGCGTTACTCTGTTCTTCATGAACTTAATACTCTAGATGCAGGCAGGAGTCGGTCGATGTGTGGAGTAATAGTAGTAGATGTAGAATCGTTTCGGTCTACTTGACACGGACGTGATGCCTATATGCATAATCATTGCCTTGGATATCGTCATAACTATGCGCTTTTCTATCAATTGCTCGACAGTAATTTGTTCACCCACCGACCTTCAAGAGAGAAGCCTCTAGTGAAACCTATGGCCCCCGGGTCTATTTTCCATATTATATTTTCAGATCTATAAACCAAAAATACCAAAAATACTTTGCTGCAATCTTGTTACTCTTGTTTCACTTTTCATTTTAGTAATCTTCTATATCTATCTCTATCAGATCTCATCCTTGCAAGTAACCGTGAAGGGATTGACAACCCTTTTATAGCGTTGGGTGCAAGTGTTTGATTATTTGTGTAGGTACATCTATTGGGGACTTGCTTGTATCTCCTACTGGATTGATACTTTGGTTCTCAACAACTGAGGGAAATACTTATGTACTTTGTTGCATCACCCTTTCCTCTTCAAGGGAAAACCAACGCAAGCTCAAGAAGTAGCAGCAGGTACGCCTTTAACTCCTCGGTCCAGTCGCCGGCCTGAGGTTCCAGCGCCAGGAGCAGTCGGGCTCCTGAGGCCGGACCACAGGCCGGGGTGCCTGAGGGCGGGGCCGGTGGCAGCTCCTCCTGAAGCGACACCGGGCTTGCGGTCGGGGGTGCCGTCGATGGCTTGAAGAGCCTCTCCTCAAAGACGCCAGGCTCCGGAGGCTCGCGACGCGATGCCCTCTTGGCGATGTCGTCTGCTTCTTTGTTCGCGCCACGCGGGACGTGCTGCAATTCCAAGCCCAGGAAACACTTTTCAATTTTACGTAACTCTTCCAAGTATGCCTCCATGTGCTCGTCCTTCGGCTTGTACTCCTTGTTGGAAAAGTTGACGAGGAGCCGGGAGTCGCCCTTGATGCTGAGGCGCTTGAACCCCAGAGCGGCAGCGGCCCTGAGGCCAGCGATCAAGCCCTTGTATTCCGCAATGTTGTTGGAGACTTCCTTCGCCATGTTGGAAGCAAAGCTGCACGACGTAGTAAAGCTTGTTCTTCGTCGGGAAGATGAGTACAACTCCAACCCCCGCGCCCCACCGTGCGAAGGCTCCGTCGAAGTGCATGACCCAGCGGTCGGGCGCCTCATCGCCAGGCGCGAGGGACTAGCCCCCATCCAGCCCCTGGTTGGGAGCGTCCGTCCACTCCGCCACGAAGTCAGCGAGGGCTGCGCCCTTGATGAACCTGGTTGTGCTGAACTCCAGGTGAAAGGCCTGCAGCTCGATGTTCCACTCTGCAACCCTTCCAGCAGCATTGGGGCTGCGCATCACTTTCTCCAGGGGGTATGGAGAGATGACCTTGATGGGGTGGCCCTGGAAGTAATGGCGTAGCTTCCTTGAGGCGACGAGGAGTGCGAGCAGGAGCTTCTGCTGCGTAGGGTAGCGGGCACGTGCGTCCCGCAGCATGGTGCTGACGTAGTACACCGGGTGCTCGACGAGGGACGAGGTGTTGGCGCCGCCCTGCTCCGCGTGGGGCGCGAGGGACTCGGGTGCCCCGTGGGTTGATGAAGTGACGAGGGCCTCAGGAGCGCCATCCTGGGGCGACGAACGTTGTGCGACCCCTCGCGGGCCGCCTTGCTCCGCGCCTGTGCCGGCGCGCTCCTCTCGGACCACTACGAGCGTTGCACTGGCTGAGTGGGGGGTCGCCGCCATGTAGAGCACCAGGGGCTTGCGAGGACAAGGCGCCACCATAACAGGTGGGCTCATGAGGTACCGCTTGAGGTCCTCGAAAGCTGCCTCCGCTTAAGGGGTCCACTCGAAGGGGCCCTTCCTCTTCATGAGCTTGAAGAAGGGGAGGGCGCGCTCGCCAAGCTTGGAGATGAAGCATCCCAAAGAGGTCACGCAGCCCGCCAGTTTCTGCATTTCCATGAGGGTCTGAGGCGGGCGCATCTTCCCGATTGCCTTGATCTTCTCTCGGTTTGCCTCGATCCCCCGATGCGACACCAAGAAACTGAGTAGCTTGCCGGACGGGACCCCAAAAACGCACTTTTCCGGGTTAAGCCTCAGGTTCACTCGACGCAGGCTGGCGAACGTCTCCTCCAAGTCCTCGATCAGGGTCCTCGCCTCTCGCGACTTGACCATGATGTCGTCGATGTACGCCTCCACATTTCTCCCGAGCTGCTGCCCCAGGGTGATGCGCATCAACCACTGGAAGGTCGCGCCTGCGTTCCGCAGCCCAAAGGGCATGCAAATGTAGTAGTACACACTGCACGGGGAGAGGAAGGCCGTCTTCTCGACGTCCTCCACTGCCATCTTGTTTTGGTGGTAACCTGAGAAAGCATCCAGAAAGCATAACAGATCTCACTCGGTGGTGGAGTCCATGATCTGGTCGATGCGCGTGAGCGGGAAGGGATCCTAAGGACAAGCCTTGTCGAGACTCGTGAAGTCGATGCACATGCGCTTCTTCCCACCCTTCTTGGGGACAATCACTGGGTTGGCCAGCCAATCCGGGTGTCGTACTTCCCGAATAACACCAGCTTCCTGCAGCTTGCTGACTTCTTGGACGATGAATGCTTGCTTCTATTGTGCTTGTCGTCTTGCCTTTTGCTTCACCAGGCGTGCACTGGGGCGCACCATTAAGTGGTGTTTGATCACCTCTCTCGGGACTCCTACCAGGTCGCATGCCTCCCACGCAAACATGTCCTTGTTCGCACGGAGGAAGTGAACCAGCGTCTTCTCCTGCTCCAGGGGAAGGCCGGCGCCAATGGTGAAGGTGGGGCCCGGGCTCCCGTCATCAACAAGCACCTGCTTCGTCTCAGCCCGGTCCTAAGAGAACAAATGTTTCTTCTTTGCGGGCGCGGCCTTTGGAGCCTGCGCGACGCTCTCGGCGTTAGGGCATGAGGCAGCTGCAGCCTTGTAGACGAGCTTGAGGGCTCGAACCGCGTCCTTGGTGTCTTCGGCCATAGTGATGATGCCGCTACTGCCAGGCATCTTGATGATGTTATAGCCTGGGTGCGTCGCCGCCATGAACTTGGCGAGGGACGGATATCCCAGGATGGTGTTGTACGGGAGGCCGATGTGGGCCACGTCGAAGTCGATAAGCTCGGTGCGGTAATTGTCGCGAGTGCTGAAGGTGATGGGGAGGCGCACCTGCCACAAGGGGGTGGCGGAGCCTCTGACCACCCCTGAGAAGGGCCTGGAGGGCGCGAGCTGGTCGTAGGGCACCTGGAGCATGTCAAAAGCCTCCACGGAAAGGACGTTGAGGCCGGCGCCGCCGTCGATGAGGGTCTTGGTCACCACAACGTTATTGATGGTGGGCGTGCACAGCATAGGGAGCGCACCAGCAGCGATCGCCGTCCTGGGATGGTCCCTGGAGTTGAAGGTGATGTCGGCCTCCGGCCTCGCCCTGCTCCGCGGGGCCTCGGTCCGTAGCTGAGCTGTGCTCGCCTGGCGGAGAAGCTGCTTGACATGGCGGCTGGACGCGGGTGCCTGCGACCCGCCGAGGATACAAGCGACCGCGGGCACGGCCGGGTAACCCGCACCGTGCCCATAGGCCACGGGCTGCCAAGCCTGGGGAGCGGCACCTGCCATGGAGACGACGAGGCGAGGGTGGAACGCGGCTGACAAAGAAGGAGCTTCGACATGTCCCTACCTGGCGTGCCAAATGTCGGAATCGGGGCTCCACAGACCCAAGAAGGTTCGAACTCTGGGGCATGTGCAAAGATCTCAACTAGCTCTAGCCTCAAGCTCGGCACCCCGCAGCCAAGCCTCGCCGAATACGTGCGAGCGAACGAGAAGATGGACACAGAGATTTACCCAGGTTCGGGCCACCTTGCGGTGTAAAACCCTACTCCTACTTTTGGTGGATTAGCCTCACGAGGAGGTTTGGGGATGAGCTAGTACAGTGGTTGAGCGACCTCGCGAGGGCTCAGAGGTGAGGATGGATTGATCCCTTCTACGGTGGAGGCTAATCCCCTTTTATAGTGGCCTTGGTCCTCTCCCGTTATCGCACAGGCGGGAAGGGATCCTACAATGGCCAATTTTGAAAGGGGACAAGAGGTACATCTTATCCTGACTAAAGGTGGTCTTCACCTGCAAAGCTTCTGGGCGTGATGCAGAGGTGGGCTCGGCGATGACATCCGTCCTGCCGAGCTCGTGGTCTTGGTCTTGTTGCACCGGAACAAAAACATTTGAGGGATTCCCTGGGAACCTGCGTACGTCCTTTCCTCCTTAGCACCAAAGAGGAAACTGTCCCCTCTACGCCCGCTGGCGCCCGCCTGGCCTTGGTCGTCATGGCTCATGTCATCCTAGCCTCATGAGGCCGGGTACCTGCATAGGAATCTCCGCTCCTCGGGATGCATCCTGGGGAGGCCACTCCACTGGAGGTCTAGGCGTCGTTCCCCTCGCGAGGCCGGGGCCCTCACGAGGTTGTTGTCTTGGGGAGTTTGCCGCTAGGCCGTACTGGGCCGTCAAGGTGAGCCACGTGCTGGGCCGCATGTAGGCAGGTCTGGGTACCCCCGATCCCAGAACGCCGATGCCTCCAGGCCGGGCGTTGCCCGCCTAGAGACGGCGGGTGGAACACTCTCCCATGTCTCCACGCGCGGTGCTGCCTGCTTGGAGACGGAGGGTGGAGTGTCCGTACAGGGCGCCCTGATGCCCCGGCAAGGCGCGCCGGGGTGCCGCGCTGGGGACCAACCTCGCGCTTGGTGAGAGGGTCTGACGCCGGGCCCCGTCGGCGCCGCAAGGAGTCGCGGCGCTACCACGGCGGCGGCGGCCGCCTCCAGGCCCTTGGGAGCCAGAGACCTCGTCCTGAAGCGGGTCCTCCCTGGAAAGGGCGTCCGTGGGCTCCCACCACACGGGAGGACCCGTTCGGAGCCGACCGCACCCCAGCCCGCCGCCGGGCGCCTGGGGACAGGGAATGGGGTTTGCGCCCTGGAGGCATGGAGCATCCTACGCCTCCCCGGGCTCTACCCGTGACACTCTCACGTAATAATTAGTGGAAGCCCCATGCTCCGCGCTGGCGGACGACACGGTCTTACAACAACTATGCCCACGCCTAGTGGAAGCCCCATGGTCCGTGTTGGTGGGAAGACTAGCTTAGGTGCCGGACTCGGCTGTTCTTTGCTATCTTTTGTAACAAAATTTGCCACTTTTTGGAATGAAACTTGAAGTTTTCGCTTCTTTATTCGAAAAAGGGGTGGGAATTTTTCTCCTTCCACTGTTTCCCGTTTTGAAGTCTCGTTTTTAAGAGGTTTGGCACCTGCCAGTTTTCTCTCTCTCGCGCGAGAAGGACGACCCCGGAGGAGGTGGCGCTGCTGCTGGAGGTGCTGCGGCCGTCGCCAGGGGCAAGTTCACCGCCGAGGACACCGCCGCCGCGATGGCTATCATCGGTGAAGAGGTGGTCGCTTTCGCCGCTGTCGCCCTCCGGGAAGCACCCCAAGCGCCTGCCGTCTTGCCCGAAGATCTTGACAAAGAGCATCGCCGCCCCGTCATGCTTAAAGTGGAGGGTGCGCCTCCCCTGCAGGCCGCGAGCGCGGGCGAACATCTGCCACCCGTAGTTCAGGAACACATAGACCGCGGGAGTGACCTCAACCTCCACCCACGAGGCCTCACTGCAGCAACCATAGGCCTGCAGCTATAGGCCAGCAGGCCCTCCGGCCGGCAGCGCCGCTATGAAGAAGCGCGGGAGCTGGAGCCAAGTGATTGTCGGCCGAGTGGGATCGCCGGCAGGGCAGCCGGGTGCCCGCCAAAAGCTTCCCCCCTTGGCCACGAGCACCACGGCCACTTCAGCCGCCTGCGCGGGAGGGAGCCTTCCTACGGCTGCCGGAGGTAGCGCCGGCCTTCACGAGAGTGCGCCCGCCCACTCGGGGGACAACAGCCGGCGTTGTGGTGTACTTACGGGGACGGCCGCGGCCCCTCTTGGGCGGTGACGAGTCCGGTCCCTCCAGGCGGGCCTTCCCTTTCTCGGCGGCAGACAATCTCCTCACTGGTGCCATGGCCGTGGAAGCAGCAGCTTCGAGTGAAGAGGCGAGAAGATGAAGACGACTAGGGGCTATGTCTCCCTCGTCCACTTATAGTTGATCGGAGGCCAACCGGCGTCCCTCCGCATTCTGGGCAATGATGGCCCCACAGCACGCGCCAGCCTTTGTTAGTCAGGGCGGTTGCCGAGGCGACGTGGGGAAGTGGAGGCGTCCGCGTCCCGTTGTGCGCCACGCATCAGGCCTGGCCCGCAGGCGATTGGGGCCCATGACACTTCGGCCTTCCTTCCTTGGCTTCGCCCCGAAGCCAACCCGAGTGCGCCTTGGACCTGGGGGCTACTGTCGGCGTTCTGGGAGTGGGGGTACCCAGATCTGCCTGCCTGCGGCCCAGCGCGTGGCCCACCTCGACGGTGCAGTACGGCCTCACGGCAAACCCCCCAAGACAAGACCCTCGTGGGGGCCCAGCCTCGCAAGGCGAACAACGCCAAGACCTCCACGGGAGTGGCCTCCCCAGGCTGCCTCCCGAGGAGCGGAGATTCCTATGCAAGTACCCGGCCTCAGGAGGCTGCGATGACGTGAGCCATGATGACCGAGACTAGGCGGGCGCCAGCTGGTGTAGGGGGGACAGTTTCCTCTTTTGTGCTAAGGAGGCAAAGACCTACGCGGGCTCCCAAGGAATCCCCCAAAGGTTTCCGTTCCGGTGCAACAAGACCAAGACCAAGGGCTCGGTAGGACGGATGTCATCGCCGAGCCCACCTCTGCGTCACGCCCAGAAGCTTTGCAGGCGAAGACCACCTTTAGTCAGGATAAGACGTACCTCTTGTCCTCTTACAAAATTGGCCGTTGTGGGATCCTTTCCCGCCTGTGCGATAAGGGAAGAGGACCAAGGCCACTATAAATAGGGACCAACATCCACCGTAGAAGGGGCCGATCGATCCATCCTCACCTCTGAGCCCTCGTGAGGTCGCTCAACCACTGTGCTAGTTCATCCCCAAACCTCCTCGTGAGGCCAATCCACCAAAAGCAGGAGTAGGGTTTTACACCGCAAGGTGGCCCAAACCTTGGTAAATCTCTGTGTCCATCTTCTCGTTCGCTCGCACGTATTCGGCGAGGCTTGGTTGCAGGGTGGCGTGCTTGAGGCTAGAGCTGGTTGAGATCTTCGCACACATGCCAGAGTTTCAACCTTCTTGGGTCCGTGGAGCCCCGATTCCGACAATGAGTGCCGGCAAGTTGAGCGTCTTGCCCAGAAGCAAAAGCAAGAATATGAGAAGTGCAAAATGGAGAACGGCCAAAATAGTGTTGGTGGGTCCGGCAAGAAATGCGGTGGCCGCGGAATTCGCCAAGGCAAGGCCAAGCAGCAGAAGGAGAAGCTTGTGTGAGGTCGTGACATGAAAGAAGAAAATGACGATGATGATGACGAGGATGAAGAAGGACCTGATGGACAAGAATTCCAGAAGGCCATAGAGGCTATGTGCATTCACGGAGGCGCATCTTTGCACTCCTCTCACCGGTAGCTCAAGTAGTGGGCCCGAGAGATCAATGTTGCGGAACCGACAATGGAAGCGCAGAAGCCGCTCAAGTGGTCTCACATGCGCATCATCTTCGACGCCGAGGACCACCCTGATCGCACCACAGTGGTCGGGTGCTTGCCGTTGTTGATCTGACCAACAATACCCAACCTCAAGCTGACTAAGATGTTGGTTGAAGGTGGGGCCGGCTTGAACTTAATCTCTCTCGAGGTGATCAAGAGGCTCCAAATCCTTGATGAGGACCTTAAGTAGACAGTCACTTTCCATGGTATTAATCCGGGAAGAAGTCATCCCAAAGGGAAGATAACATTGCCGGTGACGTTCGGTGGTGAGCCCAACTTCAGGACATAGAAGATTGTCTTCGATGTCGTTAAGATACCGCTGGTGTACAATAGAATTCTCGGCCGCCCATCCCTGGCAAAATTCATGGCGGCATCACACTATGCCTACAAGACATTGAAGATGCCAGGGCCGATGCACGTCATCACCATCCTCTCTAACAAGCAGGACGCAGTCCTCTGCGCCGAGAAGCTCTACCGGGAGGCAGTGGCAGCATCAGCCGGCAAGGCTCTTGCTCCTGCCGACAAAGCTCCCAGGGGAAAGAAGAACGGCAAGACCTCTAGCAAGGACTCCGGGAAGTGCACTACAGAGTGCAGCACACCCGTTGAGGACTTGCCAGAGAGCTCTGCCACCAGAAGAAAGAAGCTCAAGACTGCCACGCCTGTGACAAAGCAAGTGGCCGCACGGGAGGACGGCAAGGGCGACACTTTCAGCACAAGTGCTACCCTTGACAACAAATAGGAAAGCGCGCATGTCTCCTTCCTGCAGGCGAATGTTGATGTGTCTGTCTGGAAACCATCTGACATCCGCGGTGTTCCCAGGGAGGTGATTGAGCACCATCTTGATGTCTGTCCCCATGCAAGCCCTGTCAAGTAGAAGGTCAAGAAGCAAGCTCTAGAGCAGCAAGAGTTTATTGCCAAGGAAATCAAGAAACTAGAAGCGGCAGGCCTGATCAGGGGAGTGATCCACCCAACTTGGTTGGCAAATCATGTGGTAGTGCAAAAGGCAAATGGGAAGTGGAGGCTTTGTATTGACTTTACTGATTTAAATAAAGCTTGTCCAAAAGACCCATCTCCCCTGTCGTGCATTGATCAGATAGTAGACTCCACTGCCGGCTGCGACCTCCTCTCCTTTCTTGACACCTATTCTGGTTTTCATCAAATCTTTATGGCTAGGGAAGATGAAGAGAAAACCGCCTTTATTACTCCATGTGGCACACACTTCTTTAAGCGTATGCCTTTCGGACTAAAAAGTGATGGTTCAACATTTTCAAGAGCTCTCCAGATTGGGTTTGAACCTGAGCTACACAAGAATGTATAAGCCTATATGGATGGTATAGTGGTCAAGAACAAGGACAATGCTACACTAATCAAAGACATAGAAGAAACATTTGCGAACATGCGCAATATTAACTTGAAGTTGAACCTCGAGAAGTGTGTGTTTGGCATTCCATCCAATCGGCTTCTCAGGTTCTTTGTTTCTGAACGTGGAATTGAAGCCAATCCCAGCAAGATCAAAGCAATTGAGCGGTTGGAAGTACCGAAGCGCGTCAAGGATGTGCGCCACTTGGCGGGTTGTGTTCTTGCTCTAAGCAGGTTTATTTCTAAATCTACTGAGCGCACCCTGCCGTTTTTCAAAATCTTGAAAAAGACAGGTCCAATGAAGTGCACTCTAGAAGCGGAGGCAGTGCTGCAAGATTTGAAGAAATATCTGTCCTCAAGGCCAATACTAGGTGAGCCTAAGTCGCAAGAGACGTTGCTGCTGTATCTAGCTGCAATCTATCAAGTGGTTAGTGTTGCATTAGTGGTGGAGAGGGAGGCTGACGATGAAGAGGCAGCAACTCCTGAGCTGGCATACGGCAAGCCAGATTCTTCCTCGGCAAGCCAAGAAGATGCCAATGCAAGTACAACGCAACAAGCAAACCAACAAGTTGTGTAGAAGAAGAAGGTGGAGCAATGCCCAGTTTATTTTGTCAGCTCTCTTCTGCAGGGGATATATCAAGATATTCTACTGTGCAAAAGTTGATCTTCGGCTCCTCATGGCCTCCCGGAAGCTGCGCAACTACTTCCAAGCACAACCCATCACCGTCGTCACTCGCTTACCATTTCAGTGCATCTTGAGAAACATAGAAGCAACTGGCAAGATAGTGTAGTGGGCGTTGGAGTTGGCCAGTTTTGACTTGAAGTTTGAAAGCACATCAATAATTCATTGCAGAATGGACACCAACGCAAGATGCAAAAATTCAAGAGACTTCTCTCCTCGACAAGGAATCAAGCCAACAATGGATCGTGTACTTTGACGGAGCCTTTTCGCTGCAAGGTGCATGTGCCGTAGTGCTGCTTGTCGCACCCACCGGAGAGCACCTCAAGTACATGATCCAAATGCACTCTTCACGGGAGAAAGCTACAAACAACAATGCTGAGTAAGAAAGCTTATCATCCGAGGAGACTCGCACTTGGTTGTACGGAAAGTCAATAAAGATTACCAGAGCCCTTTGATGGAAGCATATGTGGATGAAGTAAGGAAGTTGGAAAAGAACTTTGACAGTCTACAAACTAAGCACGTTCCCCGTGTAGAAAACAACATTGCTGATGACATGTCCAAGCTTGCCGCCTAGAAGCTACGTGTGGAACCAGGAACTTTTGTGCTTGATACGTCTCCAACGTGTCTATAATTTTTTATTGTGCCATGCTACTATATTATCATTCTTGGATACTTCATATGCATTCATATGTATCATTTTTTAGAACTAACCTATTAATCCAGTGCCTAGTGTCACTTGCTGTTTTCTGCTTATTTTTGGCATTTCATGAAAACTGTACCAAACGAAGTCCAAATGCCACGAAACATTTTGATGATTTTTTCTAGACAAATATAAGACCTAGAAGCTTCAGAGGGAGACCGGATGCCACACGAGGTGGTGCCAAGCCAACAGGGTGCGCTCAGGGGGGGTGGCCGCAACCTGCTAGCTTGGGACCACCTCCCGACGCCTCTTGACCTAACTCCGCCACTATAAATTCTCATAAATCAGGAAAACACCCAAGAGCCAGCAAAAATACTTTTTCCACATCTGCAAGTCTCTGTTCCACCATGTGCCCATCTGGAGCACTGTTCCGGTGCCCTGCCGGAGGGGCGGTCGATCAGGGAGGGCCTCTACATCAACCTTGCTGCCCCCACGATGATGTGTGAGTAGTTTATCACAGACCTAGGGGTCCATAGCTAGTACCTAGATCTATCTCTCTCTATGATCTTCAATACAAAGTTCATCGCGATTCCCGCAGTGATATATTTGATGTAATCTTCTTTGAAGTGTGTTTGCTGGGATTCGATGAATTGTGGGTTTATGATGAGATTATTCATGAAAATATATTGAGTATTTACTGAATTCTTATACGCATGATTTTTATAGCTTCGTATTTCTCTTCGATCTATCGGTTTGGTTTGACCAACTAGCTTGATTTATCTTCAGCAGGAGTGGTGCGCTGTGATGGGTTTAATTTTGCGGTGCTCTGTCCCCGTGATTGAAGGGGTCAAGACACGTATTGTATTAGTTAGATTAAGTGGAAAATGATGGGGTTTATTCATATCGATTGCATTTACTTTGTCTACATCATGTCATGTTGCTCCAAGCATTACTATGTATTTACTTAATACTCTAGATGCATGTTGGATAGCGGTCGACGGGTGGAGTAATAGTAGTAGATGTAGTCAGGAGTCAGTCTACTTGCTTATCGACGTGATGCCTATATACATGATCATTGTCGTGAATAAATATTTCATAACTATGTGCTTTTCTATCAATTGCCCAACAGTTATTTGACTACCCACCGTATGCTTTCTTCGAGAGAGAAGCCTCGAGCGAAAACTATGGCCCCCGGGTCTTCACAAAATATGTTAAAAAATATCCAAAAATAATGCTGCCATTTATTTACTGTTATTTTATTTTATATTTAAATTACCTATGTATCATTATTTAATCCTTGCAAGTAACGAGTTCAAGGGGCTTGACAACCCTCTTGCCCGTGTTGGGTGCGAGTATTTAGTCTTTTGTGTGTAGGTGCCGACGACGGGAGTTTGCGTGATTCTTCTATTGCTTCGATAACCCTGGTTCTTGCTAGGGAAAATACTTATCTCTACTGTGCTGCATCTCCTCTCCTCTTTGGGGAAAATCCCAAAGCAGTTTACCAGTGCATGAGGAATTTCTGGCGCCATTGCCGGGGAGACATCATCAAATTCTTATCAAGTACATTCGCACAAATTATCATTCACTTGTTCTACTTTTTATTTGCTGTTATATTTTACTTTATATAAAAATCGAAAATGCAAAAATATTTGAATTTGCTTGTTTTCTTAGTTATCTAGTTTACTATGTAGTCTACTCGTTTGCTTGCTAGTTTACTTGTTTCGTCACCATGTCTCAATATACTACTAAGTTGTGTGATTTCTCAAATACTAATAATAATGATTTTATGAGTACTCCTATACCGCCCTCCACTAGTGCGGAGTTTTATGACATCAATGCCACTTTGCTAAATCTTGTTTTGAAAGAACAATTTTCGGGAAGTCCTAATGAGGATCCCGAGTCGCACCTTAAAACCTTTGTTCAATTATGTGATATGCAAAACAAAAAGGACATGGATAATGATGTGGTTAAATTAAAATTATTTCCTTTTTCACTAATAGATAAAGCTAAAACTTAGTTTTCATCCTTGCCTCGCAATAGTATTGGAACATGGGATAAGTTGTAAGGATGCTTTTACTGCCAAGTAATTTCCTCCCGCTAAAATTATATCTCTCCGAAACCAAATTATGAATTTTAATCAACATGAGCAAGAACATGTTGCACAAACATGGGAGAGATTTAAAATGATGATTAGAAATTGTCCCACTCATGGTTTGAACTTATGGATGATTACACAAAATTTCTTTGACAGACTAAACTTTGTGTCGAGAAACCTTCTAGATTCTGCTGCAGGTGGTAGCTTTATGGATGTGACATTAGGAGAGGATACAAAGCTTCTGGACAATATCATGACAAATTATTCTCAATTGCACACCGAGCGAGCTCCAACTGGTAAGAAGGTAATTTCCGTCGAAGAAATTACTACTTGGAGTGATAAAATGGATGCTCTTATGAATATGATTGCAAATATGAATTCTCAAGTTTATCCTAATGATATGCCATTGTCTACTTTGATTGAGCAAAATAATCATGCTAATGATGTGAACTTTGTCTCTCGAAATAATTTCAACAACAATGCTTAGAGGTAATTTCAATGCTAGGCCGTACCCTAGTAATTCCTCTAATAATTATAGCAATAATTAAGGTAATTCCTATGGAAATTCATCCAATAATAACAATAGGATACCTACTGATCATGATAACACCATTAAGGAAATTATTAGTTCTCAAAAGATTTTCAACACTATGGTAGAAGAAAACTTGGATAGGATTGCTCATGATGTGGAAAATATTAAAAGTAAAACTTTGCCACCTAGGCATGATATTAATTAGTCTATTAAATCCATCCAAATGTCTATTAATGAAATTATGGAGAGGACCGCTAGGTTTAGAGCTGAGCAAGAATTTCTAGAAAAGGCACTTCCTCCCGGTTTTTATTGTAATCATGATGAAAATATTAAAATGATTGTTAATTATCCCATGGAATCCTTGTTTACTAATATAAAAATAGATGATAAAGGGTCTGGAGATGAGTCGACTTTAAGTAAAAGGCATCCCATTTGCTCGGAGGGTGATGATCTTAATGATCAAAATGGAAAAAGAGGGTTTGGAGAGGTCAAAGCTTTAGCTAGTGATGCACCCACTACCTTGGATCACAAGGACATTAATTATGATAGTTTCTCTTTAGTAGAATGTATTTCCTTGCGGCAATCCATAATTAGCTCACCCAATGCCTATGAACAAAATAAGGCTTTTACTAAACATATCGTAGTAGCTATGCTAAAAGCTCATGAAGAAAAACTTGAGTTAGAAGTTTCTATTCCTAGAAAGTCTCATGATGAGGGGAACATACTATTAAAATAGAGATTAAAAAATATGAACGCAATGCTTTGTGTGATCTTGGTGCTAGCGTTTCCACTATACCAAAATCTTTATGTGATGTGCTAGGTCTCACCGATATAAATGAATGTTCCCTTAACTTGCACTTAGCGGATTCCACTATTAAGAAACCATTGGGTAGAGCAAAGGATGTGATTATTCTTTCTAATAGAAATTATGTGCCCGTGGATTTCATTGAGCTTGATATTGAATGCAATCTGTCTTGTCCAATAATACTAGGTAGGCCTTTCCTACGAACTATAGGTGCTATTATTGATATGAAGGAGGGAAACATAAGATTCCAATTCCCACCAAAGAAAGGGATGGAAGACTTCCCTAGAAAGTTAATTAAACAACCTTATAAATCTATCATGAGGGCCACCTATGTACCGAGTGTCAAGGATGACAACACTTGATACTATGCATTATGCCAAGCTGGGAGCATAAAACGATAGCGCTTGTTGGGAGGCAACCCAATAGTTATCTTTAAATTTTTTGTTTTAGTTTCTATCTTGGTGTGTTTAAATTATTATTTCTACTGTAATGATTTTTTATGTTTTAATTAGTGTTTGTGCCAAGTGAAGCCTTTGGGATTGATTTGGAAGATAGTAGAATTGATATTGTTCAAAAACAGAAACTTTTTCGTCGAGTGCAGAATTTCTCTGATTTTACTGGAATGCATTTTTGATCTGCAAGTTTTCACAATATTGGTATACAAATTTACCAGGTTTTCCTAATGTTTTAGAATTTTCGGACTTACAAAAGTATGGTGTTTGTGTCGATCATTATAGACTGTTCTGTTTTAGACAGATTCTATTTTTTCTTGCATAGTTTGCTTGTTTTGATGATGCTATAGATTATATAGGGGGTTTAACCAATGGTGAAGTTATAATACGGTACCTTATGCAATAATAAAATATGAATCTATTTATAACAATAACTAAAGTTTTTTATTTACATATTATACTAACTTATCTCACGAGTTTTCTCTTGAGTTTTGTGTGCTGAAGTTTTCATGTTTTGGGTGCGATCACGATGGATGAAGGAATAAGGAGTGGCAAGAGCCTAAGCTAGGGGATGCCCAAGGCACCCCAAGGTAAAATTATAGGAAGACTCAAGCATGTAAGCTTGGGCATGCCCCGGAAGGCATCCCCTCTTTCATCTCCATTCCATCGGTATGTCACTGGGAGCTATATTTTTATTCATCACACATGATATGTGTTTTGCTTGGAGCGTTGTGTATTATAGTTTTCCTTATTTTTAGTTTTCCACAATCATTGTTTTCTGGTCACACCTATTTGAGAGAGACACATGTTCATCATGATTTGTTAGAATACTCTATGTGCTTCACTTATATCTTTGGAGCTAAGCAGTTGTTCTAGTGCTTCACTTATATCTTTTAGAGCACGGTGGCGTGTAGATTTTATAGAAATAATTGAACTCTCGTGCTTCATTCAAACTTGTTTGAGAGTCTAATAAATAGTAACGGTAATTTGCATGGGTTATAAGACTAGTACAAAAAGGATAGGTATTTAAGGAGTGTATAATCAAAACCTTCATGTAGCTCACCATATAAGAGAAATTGTGGGTTAATGATATTGATGTAGTAATATGAAAGGGCATGAGTACATGATTGTTGGTTAGTAGAAATATCGGTTGTTAAAGTGTGTTACTTGTTGCTCATCTAAATATTGGTTATGGCATGATGATTATGTGTAAGCATTCTTATTCCTTGTTGGAACCCTAGTGTTGTTCGGGTCGGAGGTGCGCGATGGTTAACTCCTGCCAACCTCCTCCGTAGGGGCATGTGGTAGTACTTTGCTTCAAGAGAGATAATAAGGCTTTGCAATAAGTATATGAGTTCTTTCTGACTAATGTGAATCCATGGATGTACACACACTAACCTTTCCATATAATGATCGCCTCTTCGGTACCGTGCATTGCCCGTTCTCACCTTGAGGATCGGTGCAGCTTTGGCCGGCGCGTCCAAACCCCATGATATGATATGCTCTATCACAGATAAGTCTCCTTATATCTTCCTCAAAACAACCACCATACCTACCTTTTATGGCACCATAGCCATTCCGAGATATATTGCCATGCAACTTCCACAGTTATATCACATGACTTGTGTGTTTATTATTACATTGCTTTGCATGATCATATAGCTGACATAATATTTATGGCAAAGCCACCGTTCATCATTGTTTACATGTTACTCTAGATCATTGAATGATACGTCTTCGTCGTATCTATAATTTTTGATTGTTTAATGCCAATATTATACAACTTTCACATATTTTTGGCAACATTTTATATGATTTATTGGACTAACCTATTGATCCAGTGCCCAGTGCCAGTTCATGTTTGTTGCATGTTTTTTGTTTCGCAGAATTACCATATCAAACGAAGTCCAAACACGATTAAAATTTACAGAGATTTTTTTTGGAATATTTGTGAATTTTGAGAAGTGGAATCAACGCAACCGGAGGTCCACAGCCCCCACAAGACACCAGGGCGCGGCCAGGGGGCCGAGGCACGCCCTGGTGGGTTGTGATCACCTCGTATGTCGGTTGGAGCTCTCCTTTGGTCGCAAGGAAGCTAATTTTTGGATAAAAATCTCCTTAAAATTTCAGCCCGATCGGAGTTACAGATCTCCGAGAATATAAGAAACGGTTTTCGGCCAGAAAACAGGAACGTGAAACAGAAGAGAACAGAGAGGGAGATCCAATCTAGGAGGGGCTCCTGCCCCTCCACCGCCATGGCGGCCATGGACCAGAGGGGGAACTCTCCTCCCATCTATGGGGGAGGCCAAGGAAGAAGAAGAAGGAGGGGGCCTCTCTCCCCCTCTCTCCCGATGGCGCTGGAACGCCGCCGGGGCAAGCATCGTGACGGCGATCTACTCCAACAACTTCGCCGCCGTCAACACCAACTCTCTCTCCCTCTATGCAGCGGTGTAACTCCCCTTCTCCCACCTGTAATCTCTACTTAAATATGGTGCTCAACTCCATATACTATTTCCCAATGATATATGGCTATCCTATGATGTTTGAGTAGATCCGCCTTGTCCTATGAGCTAATTGATGATCGTGGTTGGTATGATTGTATTTTTTATTATGGTGCTGTCCTACGGTGCCCTCCGTCTCGCGCAAACGTGAGGGATCCTCGCTGTAGGGTGTTGCAATGTGTTCATGATTTGCCTATGGTGGGTGGCGTGAGTGACAGAATACACAGACCCGAGTAGGTGGGTTGTTGCGTATGGGAGTAAAGAGGACTTGATACTTAATGCTATGGTTGTGTTTTACCTTAATGATCTTTAGTAGTTGCGGATGCTTGCTAGAGTTCCAATCATAAGTGCATATGATCCAAGTAGAGAAAGTATGTTAGCTCATGCCCCTCCCTCATGTAAAATTGCAAGAATGATTACCGGTCTAGTTATCAATTGCCTAGGGACAAATAACCTTCTTGTTTGACAAAAGCTTTCTACTAAACAACTAACTTTTATTATCTTGCAATTTACTCGTAGTTTTATTCCCTGCAAATTACTTCTAGTTTTATTCATGCAAACTATCCTACCACCTAAAAAATAGTTTCATACTTGTTCTAGGTAAAGCAAACGTTAAAGTGTGCGTAGAGTTGTATCAGTGGTCGATAGAACTTGAGGGAATATTTGTTCTACCTTTAGCTCCTCATTGGGTTCGACACTCTTACTTATCGAAAAAGGCTACAAACGATCCCCTATACTTGTGGGTTATCAAGACCTTTTTCTGGCGCCGTTGCCGGGGAGCAATAGCGTGGGGTGAATATTCTCGTGTGTGCTTGTTTGCTTTATCACTAAGTAATCTTTATTTTCTGTTATTAGATGTTTTATATCTTTAGTTATGGATATGGAACACGAAACACCAAAAAAATTAGTGGTACTTGCTACTCATGGAGATGGGGAACCTCTTAAAACCCTCGATGCTAGTTATGTGAAACACGTTAATTACTCCGATAATCCTGAGAAATCCTCAAGGAACTTTATAATGGGATACACATTGGATCGACGTGAGTACTTTAGGGATTATCGCTTATCTCAAAAAGGGAAACACTTATGGGATCAAATTAGAATACTGGAATGGTTTGCTTGGGATGCATGCTCGAGATGTGACTTTACTTGGTGCTCTAATATAGAAGCTTGACACCTTCCCTTTCAGTGCAAATTTAATGATAATGAAACCTTAGCTTCTTATGCTAAAGGTATTTATGATTACTATGATGTGGAATGAATAGAAGAATTTGTTGCTTTTAAAGGTGCTTATGAAATTGCTTCTTTGCTTGAAAATTATGATGATGGTGTTCCTTACGAATCTGAAATTTTATCCATAGTTAAATGTTGCTATGAGAATTATGATTGCAGTGCTGATATTATTGAATTTATTGAGAAAATGTCCGCTGCCTTGGAAGAGACCAATATTTTGCAGGAACATATGGAAGAAGAAATTGCTGAAATTGTGAGCTCATTAGATGAAAAAGATGAGGAGGAGAGCGAAGAACAAAAGGAGGAAGAGCGGATTAGCTACCCATGCCCACCTTCTAATGAGAGTAACTCTTCAACTCATACATTGTTTAATTACCCTTCGCACGTACCGAAGGATGAATGCCATGATGAATGCTATGATGATTGCTATGATCCCTTGGATTCTTTTGAAATATCCCTTTTTGATGAACTTGATGCTTGCTATGCTTGTGGCCATGATACCAATATGAATTATGCTTATGAAGATGAACTTGCTATAGTTCCTTATGTTAAGCATGAAATTGTTGCTATTGCACCCACACATGATAGTCCTATTATCATTTTGAATTCTCCCAACTACACTATATCGGAGAAGTTTGCTCTTATTATGGATTACATTGATGGGTTGCGTTTAGCTACTACACATGATGATTTTGATGAATATAATATGCATGTGCTTGCTGCTCCTACTTGCAATTATTATGAGAGAGGAACTACATCTTCACCTCTCTATGTTTCCAATACTATAAAATTGCAAGAAACTGTTTATATTATGCATTGGCCTTTACTTAATGTGCATGAATTGTTCTTGTATGACATGCCGATGCATAGGAAGAGGGTTAGACTTCATTGTCACATGATATATATCACTTTGCGCTCACTACTAAATTACAAATCATTGCTAATTAAAATTGGCTTTGATATACCTTGGGATCCGGTTGGATCAATTACTTGAGCACTTTATGCCTAGCTTAATGGCTTTGAAGAAAGCACTGCCAGGGAGACAACCCGGAAGTTTTAGAGAGTCATTTTATTTTGTTGTGTACTTTTATAAAGTTTAAAAACAAAAAAATATAGAGGGGAACCTAAAACTTCACAAAAGGAAAGGTGAAAGTGAGAAGAGATGATGAGCATCGTTGAAGTGAGGGACGTCCTTGAACTTTTGTTCATGCCCATGGAAACTTTGTGACTATTGAATCACGGAAACTTTTCCAACAAAAATAATTATCCCCTTGTACAAATCCATTGTATTATAAAAATAATGTGCCAAGATTTGCCTTTATGATGATTAGATTGCTTGTTGGTATGTGCGGTGTAAAAACAGAAACTTTGGCTATAGTGCGTGAATTTTCAATTTTCACTGGAATGTCAAAAGTTTCTGAATTTTTTACACAGTATTTCCATACAAAATGTTTAATTTTTCCTAATCATTCAGAATTTTTGGAGTTACATAAGTATGGTCAAAGTTCAGATTACTACAGACTGTCCTGTTTAAGACAGATTCTATTTTTGATGCATTGTTGTGCTTGTTTTGATGAAACTATCAATTTTATCGATGGTGCAAGCCATAGAAAAGTTATAATACAGCAGGGATAATGCAAATATAAAATATGAATTGGTTTGCAACAATACTTAAAGAAGTATTTTGCTTTATTATACTAACGGATCTTACCAGTCTTCTGTTAAGTTTTGTGTGGATGAAGTGTTCGAAGATCGAGGAGGTCTCGATATGAGGAGAAGAAGGAGAGGCAAGAGTTCAAGCTTGGGGATGCCCAAGGCACCCCATGTAAATATCCAAGGAGACTCAAGCGTCTAAGCTTGGGGATGCCCCTGAAGGCATCCCATCATTCTTCAACAAGTATCGGTATGTTTTCGGATTCGTTTCATTCATGTGATATGTGCAAATCTTGGAGCGTCTTTTGTGTTTAGTTTTCACTTTTCTTTTATGCACCATGCTGGTATGAGATAGTCCATGGTTGATTTATAGAATGCTCATTGCACTTCACTTATATCTTTTGAGTATGGCTTTATAGAATGCTTCATGTGCTTCACTTATATCATTTGAAGTTTGGATTGCCTGTTTCTCTTCACATAGAAAACCGTTATTCATAGAATGCTCTTTTGCTTCACTTATATTTATTAGAGCATGGTCTTTTGTAGAAAGAATTAAACTCTATTGCTTCAGTTATATCTATTTAGAGAGTCAACAGGAATTGGTCATTCACATGGTTAGTCATAAAATCCTACATAAAACTTAGGGATCACTGAATATGACATGTTTGATTCCTTGCAATAGTTTTGCGATATAGAGATAATAATATGTGGGAGGTACTAGTGGATGATCGTGTTTAGTAAGATACTGGTGTTAAGGTTTGTGATTCCCGAAGCATGCACGTATAGTCTCTCGTTATGCTAGGAAGTTGGAGCACAATTTATCCTTGATTGTCTATCTTTGTGTGAAGGTCGGGGGCGCACGATGGTTAACTCCTACCAACCTCCCCCCTAGGAGCATGCGTAGTAATACTTTGCTTCGAGAGAGCTAATAAAACTTTTGCAATAAGTATGTGAGTTCTTTATGACTAATCTGAGTCCATGGATTATACGCACTCTTACCTTTCCGCAATTTGCTAGCCTCTACGGTACCGTGCATTGCCCTTTCTCACCTCGAAAGTCGGTGCAAACTTCGCCGGTGCATCCAAACCCCGTGATATGATACGCTCTATCACACATAAGCCTTATTATATCTTCCTCAAAACAGCCACCATACCTACCTATTATGGCATTTCCATAGCCATTCCGAGATATATTGCCATGCAACCTCCACCGCCTCCGTTTTGATGACTTGAGCATTCATTGTCATCTTGCATTACATGATCGTATGCTAGCTAGCATGATGTTTTCATGGCTTGTCCGTTTTTTGATATATTTGCTACGCTAGACCATTGCATTCATATAGAGTCATACTTTGTTCTACTATCATTGTAGTATTGAGTTGTAAGTAAATAGAAGTGTGATGATCATCATTATTCATTATTAGAGCATGCCCCAGCGATGAAAGGATGATTGAAACTATGATTCCCCCACAAGTCGGGATGAGGCTCCGGACAAACAAAGGAAAGACAAAAGAAAAAGAAAAAGAAATAGAAAAAAAGGAAAAAAGAAAAAAGAAAAAAAAAAGAAAAGAAAAAAAATGAAAGAAGTAGAAGGGGCATGCTAATTCCACACTTGTGCTCAAAGTAGCACCATGTTTTTCATATAGAGAGTCTCCTGTGTTGTCACTTTCATATACTAGTGGGAATTAGATGCATACCCATTTAGTTTTCATATTGAGCTTTCATACACTTATATTTCTTAGTGCATCCGTTGCATGACAATCCCTACTCCTCGCATTGATATCTATTGATGGGCATTTCCATAGCCCGTTGATACACTGAGTTGATGCGAGACTTTCTTCTCCACTTTTACCCCTTTGAAACCTACCACCATATTCTATTCCACCCATAGTGCTATATCCATGGCTTGCGCACATGTATTGCGTGAGGGTTGAAAATGCTGAAGCGCGTTAAAAGTATGAACCAATTGCTTGGCTGACACCGGGGTAGTACATGATTTATACTTTGTGTTAAGAAGACAGAGCATGACAAGGCTATATGATTTTGTAGGGATAGCGTTCTTTAGCCTTGATATTTTGAAAGACATGATTGTTTGTTGGGATGCCTGAGTATTAATGTCTTTATGTCAAAACTAGACTATTGCTTTGAATCACTTGTGTCTTATTATTCATGCCATGATTAGATATATGATCAAGATTATGTTGGGCAGCACTCCACATCAAAAATTATCGTTTTAATCATTTACCTACTCGAGGACGAGCAGGAATTAAGCTTGGGAATGCTGATAAGTCTCCGTCGTATCTATAATTTTTGATTGTTTAATGCCAATAATACACAACTTTCACATATTTTTGGCAATATTTTATATGATTTATTGGACTAACCTATTGATCCAGTGCCAGTGCCAGTTCCTGTTTGTTGCATGTTTTTTGTTTCGCAGAATTACCATATCAAACGAAGTCCAAACGCGATAAAAATTTATGGAGATTTTTTTTTTGGAATATTTGTGAATTTTGAGAAGTGGAATCAACGCAACCGGAGGCCCACAGCCCCCACAAGACACCAGGGCACGACTAGGGGGCCCACGCGCGCCCTGGTGGGTTGTGCTCACCTCGTATGTTGGTTGGAGCTCTCCTTTGTCCGCAAGGAAGCTAATTTTTGGATAAAAATCCCCTCAAAATTTCAGCCCGATCGGAGTTACGGATCTCCGGGAATATAAGAAACGGTTTTCGGCCAGAAAACAGGACCATGAAAGAGAACAGAGAGGGAGATCCAATCTAGGAGGGGCTCCTGCCCCTCCACCGCCATGGTGGCCATGGAACAGAGGGGGAACTCTCCTCCCATCTAGGGGGAGGCCAACGAAGAAGAAGAAGGAGGGGGCTCTCTCCCCTCTCTCCCGATGGCGCCGGAACGCCGCCGGGGCAAGCATCGTGACGGCGATCTACTCTAACAACTTCGCCGCCGTCAACACCAACTCTCCCCCCTCTATGCGGCGGTGTAACTCCCCTTCTCCCAGCTGTAATCTCTACTTAAACATGGTGCTCAACTCCATATACTATTTCCCAATGATATATGGCTATCCTATGATGTTTGAGTAGATCCGCTTTGTCCTATGGGCTAATTGATGATCGTGGTTGGTATGATTGTATATTTTATTATGGTGCTGTCCTACGGTGCCCTCCGTCTCGCGAAAACATGAGGGATCCTTGCTGTAGGGTGTTCCAATGTGTTCATGATTTGCCTATGGTGGGTGGCGTGAGTGGCAGAATACACAGACCCGAGTAGGTGGGTTGTTGCATATGGGAGTAAAGAGGACTTGATACTTAATGCTATGGTTGGCTTTTACCTTAATGATCTTTAGTAGTTGCGGATGCTTGCTAGAGTTCCAATCATAAGTGCATATGATCCAAGTAGAGAAAGTATGTTAGCTCATGCCTCTCCCTCATGTAAAATTGCAAGAATGATTACCAGTCTAGTTATCAATTGCCTATGGACAAATAACCTTCATGTTTGACAAAAGCTTTCTACTAAACAACTAACTTTTATTATCTTGCAATTTACTCGTAGTTTTATTTCCTGCAAATTACTTCTTGTTTTATTCGTGCAAACTATCCTATCAGCTACAAAATAATTTCATACTTGTTCTAGGTAAAGCAAACGTTAAAGTGTGGGTAGAGTTGTATCGGTGGTCGATAGAACTTGAGAGAATATTTTTTCTACCTTTAGCTGCTTGTTGGGTTCGACACTCTTACTTATCGAAAAAGGCTACAAACGATCCCCTACACGTGTGGGTTATCATTGCACATCCTCGTACACTGCTAGAGGCATTCGTATAGAGTCATTTCTTTTTCATCATTGAGTTGTTATATCGAGTTCTAAGTAAATAAAAATGTGATGATCATCATTATTAGAGCATTGTCCCAGTGAGGAAAGGATGATGGAGTAATGATTCCCCCACAAGTAAGGAGGAGCTCCAGACAAAAAATGAAAAAATGGGGGAGGCCAAATGAGCCCACCAAGAAAAAAAGAAAAAGAGAAAAAAAGAAAAGAAAAAGAAAAGAAAAAAAAGAAAAAAATGACAGAAAAAGAGAGAAGGGACATTGCTACTATCCTTTGGCACACTTGTGCCTCAAAGTGGCACCATGTTCTTCATATAGAGAGTCTCCTGAGTTGTCAGTTTCATATGCTAGTGGGAAATTTTCATTACAGAACTTTGCTTGCATATTCTGATGACGGGCTTCCTGAAATTCCGAGGGCCTTCATGAGCAAGCAAGTTGGATGCACACCCACTTAGCTTCCATTGAGCTTTCATACACTTATATTTGTAGTGCATCCGTTGCATGGCAGTCCCTACTCCTCACATTGATATCGATTGATGGGCATCTCCATAGCCTGTTGGTCCGCCTAGTTGATGCGAGACTTTCTTTCCACTTTGACTCCGTTTGATCTCCACCGCCATATTCTATTCCACCTGTATGCTATATCCATGGTTCATACACATGTATTGATTGAGGTTTAAAATGCAGAAGTGCGTTAGAAATATGATCCAATGCGTGACTTGACAGCATGGTGCTCATGATTTGTACCTATGTGGTTACGACGTAGTCATGCCATGCTAATATGGTAAAATGAGTGAGGGGTAACATTCTTTAAGGATTATATATTTTGAAAGTTAATGATTATTTTGTTTATGTTTATGGATATTACAATCTTGATGTTTATTAGTTCATCGTTTCTCAAAGATCATACCTAAAAGATATTACATATTGGGTAGCATGTCGCATCAAAAATTCTATTTTTATCATTTACCTACTCGAGGACGAGCAGGAATAAGCTTGGGGATGCTGATACGTCTCCAATGTATCTATTTTTTTGACTATTCCATGCTACTATATTATCATTCTTGGATACTTTATATGCATTTATATGTTGTTTCATAACATTTTTTAGAACTAACCTATTAATCCAGTGCCCGATGCCTTTTGTTGTTTTTTGCTTGTTTTTGGTCTTTCAGATGAACTGTACCAAACGAAGTTCAAATGCCATGAAACTTTTTGATGACTTTTTCTGCACAAATATAAGACCTGGAAGCTTCAGAGGGAGATCGGAGGCCACACGAGGTGGCGCCAAGTCAACAGGGCGTGCCCACGGTAGTGGTCGCGCCCTGATGGCTTGGGACCACGTCCCGATGCGTCTTGAACTAACTCCGCCACTATAAATTCTCATAAATCGGGAAAACACCTGAGAGCTAGCCAAAATACTTTTTCCGCAGCCGCAAGTCCTTGTTCCACCGTGTGCCCATCAGGAGCCCCGTTCCGGTGCCCTGCCGGAGGGGGGTTCCATAGCTAGTACCTAGATGGCTCCCTCTCTCTCTGTGATCTTCAATACAAAGTTCACCGCGATTCCCGTGATGACCTATTCGATGTAATATTCTTTGCGGTGTGCTTGTTGGGATCCAATGAATTGTGGGTTTGTGATCAGATTTTTCATGAAAAAATATTGTGTCTTTACTGTTTACTGAATTCTTATATGCATGATTGTTATAGCTTCGTATTTCTCGATCTATCGGTTTGCTTTGGCCAACTAGATAGATTTATCTTCAGCGGGAGTGGTGTGTTGTGATGGGTTTAATCTGGCGGTGCTCTATCGTCGTGACAAAAGGGGTCAATGCTCGTATTGTATTACTTCCATTAAGGGCAAAGTGATGGGGTTTAATCATATTGATTAGATTTACTTTGTCTACATCATGTCATCTTGCTCCAAGCATTAGTCTGTTTTTACTTAATAATCTAGATGCATGCTGGATATAGCGGTTGATGGTTGGTGTAATAGTAGTAGATGCAGGCAGGATTCAGTCTACTTGCTTATGGACGTGATGCCTATATACATGATCATTACCCTAAGTAAATATTTCATAACTCTGCGCTTTTCTATCAATTTCCTAACAGTAATTTGTCTACCCACCGTATGCTTTCTTCAAGAGAGAAGCCTCTAGCAAAAACTAGGGCCCCCGGGTCTTCACAAAATATATTATAAAAACTCCAAAAATATTGCTTCTATTTATTTACTTTACTTTTATTTTATATTTATATTAGTTCAACGGGCTTGACAACCCTCTTGCCCGTGTTGGGTGCGTGTGTTTTCTCTTTTGTGTGTAGGTGCCGACAACTAGAGTTTGCGTGATTCTCCTATCGGTTTGATAACCTTGGTTCTCACTCAGAGAAATACTTATCTTTACTGTGCTGCATCTCCTCTCCACTTTGGGGAAAATGCCAAGGAAGTTTACAAGCAGCAGTGCTCCGTGTGAATCAACCCTTTGTTCCACCATCATTGCTGCAATCCTAGAAAAGAAAAATTGGCTCGAATGACTATTTTCCGGCAGAGCTCCCGCAAGCCCCCGAGAAGAAGATTGCCGGAAGCAATACATCGCTAATCGGTGAGCAGCAAGCTCCAGAAGGGCCTGAGACCCTAACCTTTGAAGCAAGCATTCCCGCGGCACAGGAAATGCCTTTGGTCCTTGTTGTCGAGCCACAAGCTCTGGCATGGGTGCAACAGATAGTACAGTACCTCCAAATAGGAGAAATTCCCGAAGAGTAAGAAGAAGCTGAAAGAGTAGCCCGGTAGTCGGTCATGTATCCATTTGTGGACAACATTTTGCATAGAAAGTGACCGAACGGGGTGAAATTAAAATTCAACCGAGAAGATGGACAAAAGCTGTTGGCGGAGATACACATAGGGGTGTCCAGTTCCCATATCGGGTCCCATGCTTTTGTCGGCAAAACATTCCAGCAAGATTTCTACTGGACGATAGCCCTTCAAGATAAAGTGGTTGTGCTAACAAGATGTGAAGCATGTCAATTCGACGCCAAGAAAATACATCAGCTAGCCCAAGCCATCCAAACTATACCTATTTCCCGGCCCTTTTCGGTTTGGGGGCTCGACATTGTTAGCCCTTTCCCTCGTGCTACAGGGGGCTTCGAATTCTTGTACGTAGCAATCGACAAGTTCATGAAGTGGCCAGAAGTAGAGCCGGTATGGAAGGTGACAACACAGTCAGTCGTCAAGTTCTTCAAGGACATGGCTTGCCGTTTTGGGGTACCCAATAGGATCATCACCGACAACACCACCCAATTCACAAGCCGCACCTTCATGTAGTACCGCGAGACCCTTGGAAGCAAGATCTGATTTGCCTCTGTCGCTCATCCAAGAAGCTACGGCTAAGTGGAAAGAGCAAATGCTGAAGTGTTGTGTGGTCTCAAAACAAGGACATTCGACAAGCTGCACAAGTGCGGGAGGCGCTGGATTGATGAGCTGTCGGCGGTTCTTTGGTCACTCAGAACAACACCCGTGCTCCACACAGAACTCACATATGGATCACCTTGAATGCAAGATTTTGATGAGGCTGAGCAAGAGCAGTTGCGGCAAGATGGCGCAACACTCCTCGAGGAGAACCGTCTCTAGGCTGTTGTGCGTTTTGCATGCTGCGAGCAAGCTTGCGCCGCTACCATAGCGGCAAGATTCATGTCAGGAGTGTTGGGGAAGGCGACCTTTTCCTTCAGTGGATCTAGTCTGTGAGAGGAAGCAACAAGTTGACGACAAAGTGGGAAGGCACTTACTAGGTGGTACGAGTCACTAGGACTGACGCAGACCGCCTGGAGACATAAGATGGCACTCCGGTGCAAAATTCATGGAATATCGAACATCTTCACAAGTTCTACCCATAAGGCGCGCTTGCTCCCCCGGCGAGCCCCTTTTGTATGAGTCTGCCGGCAAGGCATGAAAACCTTTGCACAACGCCAGATGAAGACCCTGTTCATAATCAATAAATCTAAGTGTCATGTAACTTTTTGCACAACTTTTTGTTAAATTATGTATGATTGTATAAAATTTTGTGTTCATTTTAACTTCTGTGAAAATGGTTGATGAACCGGTGACGTTCCTAGCCTCCTTTTTTCTCTTCTTTCTTTTTCTCACAGGATAGAAGGGGCCCTCGCGGGCAAGTTTTCCTGGGGGGGCGTGATGGTATGGATACCCAAAAGGCGTTCAAGTTAATCATTTGGCGAGAAGAAGTACGACAAAGAAAAGTTAAGTTGTAAAACTTTAAGTTCTTTGTTGTAGACGTCTTTTTCCTTGAATGATTTTGACATTTGTATGAGAAAACCTGCACGCAAAGGACCCTTGTCGGAATCTGTTGCGCTCCTAGGTTGTTTCGAGTCCGCCCAGCAACCAAGGTAGCTCCACTAAGGACGACAAGGTGATTTTGCTGGCAGCGGCATTTCTGGAGGGCTGCTAAGGACCTGTTCCTAAAGCGCTCGCGGCAAGAATGTGCGTACTGGCAAGCACTTCCGACGAGTGTAGGGTTGAGAAACATACAAGTATAAAGTCAAGTATAAGGAAAAGCGGCCAGTCATTCAAACAAATAGGGTATTACATCCGTAAACAAAAGTGCAATGCTAATTCAAGATAATTATCTTTAATACATGCACAACACTAGTGGCAAGGATGAAGCGAGAGGGCTTCACTCCTTCATCTTGACAGAACCAACCCTCTCGGAGATAGGCGCGACAAGAGCTTCAACAGCACTGGTGTCGGCATCCTTTGGCAGCTTGGAGAAGGCCATGGATAGGTTGATCCAAGGATTGTGGAAGGCGACCTTTACCAGTATCTTGTGGATGACGTCACGGCAGAGCTCACAGTACTCCTTGATGAATCTATCGGCCCTGTCCTCCTCATGCTTGTCCAATGCCCCGATAAGCCCCAGAATAAAATGGACAGCCTGACGCTATCCACTTCCCTGCCGTCACTGGGGAACCTCCACTTGGCCCGTGGTAGCTAGCTGGGTGAAGAGCCTATTGGCGATGTTCACGAGTTACTCTGTCCAAAGCGCCAAGTTTTTCTTTAACTCATTGGAGGAGTGGGCGGTAGAGGCGAGCATGTAACAGCCCGAGACCGACGCTCCAAAAGATTCCCCTCTTATTTCGTTATTATCGTATTATTTATTTGATTATCGCATTCATCATCGCATCATCCGCATCATTCGCATTGCATCGGCACTCCGTCGCCGTCATTTTTTTAAAACTTGCATCCGTTCGTAGTCGCCGGTTCTCTCCGTTCTCGTCGTCGACCATTTCGTGCCCAACCACACACGCACGCGCCGGCGGCATCGTCAAAATATTGTTTTTTAAAAGTGCGTATAACACTTTCCTGGAATAGGTTGAAACTTGGCGAGCGGTCGTAATATATTGATGGTAGACCGCCTACCAAATTTCGTCGCATTCTGAGGTCGGTTGATAACCCAACATTCAACTGTAGCAGCATCGTCATCGGTTAAATTCGCGGACGTTTACGGTATTTCAAACCTGTCAGGGGCTGCAAATCTCCCTCTCATCTCAGCCCCATGCCACTCTACATAGCCCGCTAGCCCACCTGCCTATAAATGGACGCCCGCACACATAGCCCGCGACCGGAGCCGTCCGATTGTGATCGAACGACTCAAAATGGTGCAAAACTCCCTAACCCTAGACCCCCTGCCTATAAATGGACGCCCTAACCTGCCTGTTTTAGAACCCTAGCCCCTCTCCCTCGAAATCCGTGCGCAGCCAACCATCAGCCGCCGCCACCCACGCTCTGTCTCCCTCCAGCCACCGGGCCCGTGGAGCCTAGATCCGGCCCGCACAGGTCTGAAGCCGCGCCGCCGCTGCCTGCAACAGCCGCCTCCCGCGAGCTTCTCGCGCCCATGGCCCCCGCCCGAGCACGTCGTCCCCGTAGCCCCTTGCTGGAGTGCTGCCCCGGCCGATCACCGGAGGACCTCGCCGCACCGGAAGCCGCCGTCGCCCGCCAGGTCGATCCCAAGCGCCGCCCCTCGTCCCCTGTCTCTCTCGCTCCCTCTCTCTAACTCCCTCCTTCTATGTCCATGCCCAGGGAGTCGCCGCCGCCATGGAAGCTGTAACACCCCCAAAATTTAACCATATTTTTATTAAGTAAAATTTGGCCAGAAATAAAATTTTGAATTGTAATAAGTTCTTTAATGATTTTTAGAGCCTTTCCTATTCCTGTCTTTCAAAAATTCTTCCCTCCATATAGGAATTTTAGGAAATATTATTGTGGCCTTTGGGAGTTTTCTTAAACCATCTCATTATTACTTTAATAACAGTAGGAATTAATCTCAAAATAAAATTTGCCCCAAAATAATTCTTTTAATAGCATTTTCAATACTTTAACTGCTTCTGTTGCACTACAACTACTCTAAATAATTCTTTAAAAATTCCACAAAAATTATGGGAGGTCATGTGATGCCTATATATCACTTTTATGCAAAAACCTAACTTGGTGTTTTGAAAATTTTGAATGTAACACCCTCTTTTCAATCATGTCCAGTTTCTAGGTTATAACTACAACCCCAATTTCCCTTGCCCAAACAATTCCCAATTTTTTCCCACTTATAGTACTTCCAACCAAAACCTTAAGTCCAGAAGATCAGCTCCATTTGCATCTTGGAAGTCCACCAAATACCCCTCTGTAGTTTCTGTCCAATACTGAAGTTTTGTAAAACTTGCATTAGAAAGTTTTCTCTTTCCACAAACCAACTCCACTACTATCTTTACCATCCAAAGAGACCTCCACCTGCCAATTTCCTTGTCTACCAGAATCACCTAGGTCACCCTAACATTCTATCGAACACCTTCAGCTCATGACAGTAAATTTGCAACTCTCTAATCTGCACTTGACACTAGATCTTCAGGCCAAACCATCATGTCCATCATCTCTAGAATCTCCAGGAGCATCACCCTTCCAAAACCACCTCATTAGAATCAACTTGGAGCACCCTGGCATATCACCGAGCACCTGGCGTGCGTGTCCAGAGCGCGTCGGGCGCATCCAGAGCACGCGTACTGCACGCCAGGGCGCCGCCCGCACCCGTTTCCCCAGCATCGCACGCCTGAGCCACCTCCCGCACCAGACTCGGCCTTCCCTCACCTCGCCTCGTCGCCTAGCGCCGGCCAGCCACCGACCAGAGCGCCGCCCGACGAGTCCCGTTCCGCCACGCCTCTGCCCGAGCCGCCTCGCCTTAATTGCCAACGGCTCAAGCCTATCCGCAGCTCGCCAGCTCTCCACCGACCCCTACCGGCCTCGCTGACTCGTGCCACCGCCCATAACCACCTCGCCGGCGCAGTAATGGCCGCCGCCGCGATGGTTATCTCTGGAAGCCGCGGCACCGCCTCTCCCCTCCTATAAAACCCATCCCTGAGCTCGTCTCGTTTCTCAGGATCGTCTCTCTCTCCCCTAGCTACCTCCCAGGCAGCCAATCGACCGGGAGTGGCCGTTTCCCTCACCTCCGGCCGTGGGGCTCGCCGGCGTCTCTCGGTGAAATTCATCGCCCCCAGAGCTCTCCCCACTCCATTAGCTACGCCGGTGACTTTATCGCGGTGCTCCGAGTCCATTCCCCTCTTAGTTATCTCTCGGGGAACCGCCATGGGCGGAGTTCATCTCGGAGCCGATGCCGCCGTCCGTCGGGATCGAAGCCACCGACACCCCTGAGCTCGTCGGTGACAGTGGCGTACCTCCCCTTGATTGTCGCAAGCTCTTGAGCGCGACGGTCTGATCGGCGCGTGTCGTGGTGCCCTCTACTGCCGACGAGGATTGCCGGGAGTTCTCCTCCTGCTCGGCCAGAGGAGGGAGAAGGCCGCTTTGACCGTAGGTCAAAGCTGACCGATGGGCCCCGCACGTCAGCCACTAGGTCGCGCCTGAGCTGTCATAAGTGAAGGCGCCTTTTCCCTGAGTATGTCTTCGGTTCTAGAAAGCGTATTCCACCCGAAACGCTTTTCTTTTCTTTGATTTATTCAAAAACAGAAGTTTGACTAATCTTTGACTACCTATAACTTTTTAACCACAACTTAAAATCAATTGATTCTTTTTCTGTTGCCACCCAAATTTGACATAGTTTATTTACATATTTATTTCAAAAATATTCCAACACCTTTTTCTGCACTGTTTTCGAATTGTGTGTTGATTTCCAATAATTTAAAAAATAGGAAATGGAGGGGAGATAAATATTTCAAACTTTTGGAGTGCACCCAACACTTCTGCATGCTCAAGGCAAGCATTTTTGAACACTTGATATGGTGGATATTTGATAATTGCTAGCTAGAATATTTGAAGCATGGTTTTGGTAATTTTAATAGAAATTGCATATGGGTAGTAATATTGCATGAATGCATGGTCATGTATATATTTTCTCTTGCATGTATTCCACTCAAGTCCTGACATGCATAAGTTGTGAGAATCCAGGAGTGTGCTCCTGCCTTGGACGTGCCGGTGGGCACGAGACATATTTTACACGGTGGCGTCACATGATATATGTGGAGCATACCGGTGATAATAAGTAACACCTCCTGAGTCGACCGTAGATCGAGTCTTGTCACCGGTAACCCCCATACTTGATTCGTGCTGCCACTTGTCCCTGCCTCAGGTGGGGTATGGTTCAGTAAGTTGTTAACCCCTTTCCTTGCACACACCACATAGAGGGCCACGATGAGGGTTTCCGCGGCCGTGGACTAAATCCTGTCATCGGGTCAGGGGCATGGGTGTTTCCGGTTGGTGGCCGAGAGGGGGGAACCCCTTGTAATCCGCACGTATGAATAGTGATCCCATGTAGGACGTTGGTCTCCCCGTCTTAGAGTTTTAGCGAACAGATACCCTGGGTGATTCCTGGCATCCGGACGGTTAAGCTGGTGTGTGCTGGTTAGGTGTGTTTCAACCTAAAGACCGTAATGGTAATTAGCCAACGTCTCGGTGCTGGCTAAAGAAATCCTTTACTTGGGGGTAAAGAGTATACCCTCTGCAGAGTTATATCTATTCGAATAGCCGTGTCCGCGGTTAAGGACTACAGTCTGGGTTGGTCAAGTGTCGGTCTTAGAGTCGGTCTCCATAGGAAATAATTAAAATTGTGCATGGTCTATTTTGCAGAATAATTACTACTACTGAAGTTATCATGAATATTATTGATGATATGATTATTATTGTGGACTAACCCATTTCTCTTAATTTTATTTTCTGAGTGTCTCAGGGGCTGGCTAGACTACCCCGGGCATTCATTTTTATTTTCAAGACCTTACGAGGCGTCTCTCGAGTTCTCGGGTGGTACTGTCTCGCCCGACACTCTTGTAGATACCCGTCTGGCATTTCTTTTCAAGACCTCTCGTGGCGTCGCTTGAGTTCTCGGATGGTTCTGTCTCGTCCGATTACTCTTTTAGACACCCGTTTGGCATTTCTCTTCAAGACCTACCGTGGTGTCACCTGACATCCAACCGGCATTTCTTTTATATTTTCTTTGGATTCTCGGATGGTTCTGCCTCGTCCGACTTTCCATCAACCTTTTTTGTTTGTCGCTAACTCATTACTTCTGCACATGCTAAAATTTCATCATGCCATGATTCAATTCCTGTCAGCATGCATATAATATAATCCAGCATGAGTATAAGCAAATAGTTTAGTTCATCATGATCATATATTATCTGCTGCATTCGGTATATCATTTGTTCATAATGTTTGCGAGTACATTGAAACGTACTCACTGGCTTGTCCCTGGTTATTTCATTGGCCAGGTCAGAAGAGTATTATGTCGACGTCCATACGGAGCCTAGGATAGCAGCCACGCGGGATAGGAGTTATCCAGGTCAGCCGTTCCTATGGGAATGGAGCCCCATCGACGTTGGAGAATTCACGAATCGCTTCCGTCATCCACCGCCAGAAATCATTATTGTATCATTAGACCTTTGTGCACCGGAGATGACACGAGGGGTTAATTTCTGGAATTTTGTGCCCCGGAAATCTGGCCCTGACAGAAGCCATCCAGGAGCTCGCCGTCACCTAGATCCGGCGGTCCAGAGTCTGGATCACGTTGCCCCGGCCCGTTTCCGGCCATCCCCGTCGGCCTCCGTCCCGAGCTCGCTGCGCCGCCGCACCATTGCCCCATCGCCATGGCCTCGCCTGCCTCGTCTCGCTTGGGACCGGGAGGAAGAACCGCCTTGCCCCTGCAGCGCCAGGTGGGCTGCCAATCCAGCCAGCCAAATAGCGTCGCCCAACCGCTCAACCCGCGCCTCCTCCAACCGGCCCGATGGCCCAGGGTGAGCCTGCCCATTCCCAGCCTATCTGACGCCCCTGAGCGCCATATTATTTCCTGCGCCCGTTGCCTGTTGGACCTCTGCTCAGATTCGACCCACTTAGGTGTTTTTTCCAGCTCCGCGAATTTGTCTATTATCCTGAGAATTACTAGAATTGCAGAAAACCCCCTGCTTCATGCATTTAATAACTCACTAACCGTGCATCGGATTAAAATGATTTAAACATGTAAAATGCTTAGAATTTTGTGTAGATACATAATATCCAACTTTCATCCGTGTTTAAAATGTATAAACTTGATGTTTGATTTAATTTGCACAAATGCCATGTTAAAATGGTTTATTTCATAACAAAATAACCGTAGCTCCGTTTAAAATGCTCCACATATGTAACTTGACTAGAAAAATGTTCAGAATCACATGGTGCATTTTATATTGCTATTTACCAACAATGAAATATGGTTAGTTCAGATCTGGACAAAATTCTAAAATTGCATATGAGGTCGTATGGGAAATACTATAAGTTGTTTCCGGCCTCATTTAAAATGCCAAGATGATGTTGTTGTGTATGCTTCACCATTTGCCATGATGAACAACATTTAAAATGATTGTTTAGTGAAACAACATTAACCACATTTCTCTTGATATGGAGAGTTATTATTTTGTTGTATGTATGTTCTCCTTCTCCATTTAAAATTGCTTTAATTCCATCTTCACCTTATGCCATGACGACCCATGTTAAAAACATTTAATATTGATGAGTACCTAAACGAGAGTGAACTAAATGATTCGAACGTGGAGTTTCGTCAATATGCTACTCGTTGCATATTGAGCTTCACTTAATGTGTAGTGTTTGACTGTTGCATCTTGCCATGCCATGCCTTGCATATTTAAAGTTGACATGCATCAGCATTGCTTGCGCATCATGTCATGAAGATGTTGTGGTGTTTACTGTGTCATTTTTTTTCCAGTTTGCTTCTTCTCGATAGAGTTCCAAAACCATTCGGAGTGTGACGATCCGTTCGACTACGCCCCGTTCGTCTACTTCACGGACTCGTTCTTCTTCCAAGCGGGATCTCAAGAAAGATGAACATTTCCCTGGATACCACTACTATCATTGCCATGCTAGTAGTCTCATTTCTATCGCCATGTCTCGCTACCTACCACTTTTTTGTCAAGCCTCCCAAAACGTCATGAAAAGCCTCTGACCCGCCACATCCCAGCAAACCATTGTTTGGCTATGTTACCGCTTGCTCAGCCCTTCTTATAGCGTTGCTAGTTGCAGGTGCAAGTTGTTTAATTTAATGCACATATATACTTGGTAAAAGGTGGAAGGCTTGGACTTTTGCTCGGTGTTTTGTTCCACCTTTGCCGCCCTAGTTACTTGCGTACCGGTGTTATGTTCCGTATTGAGCGCTCCTAACATGCTTGGGGTTGTTATGGGGACCCCCTCGATTTTCGTTTTGGGATAAAACTCTTCTTGCAAGGCCCAACTTTGGTTTTACCATTCTCCAACCTAATAAAACTTGCATAGCGTCTTTCCGGACCCCGTGGATAATTAATCAACAACCCGGGCCAGTGCTCCTCAGGAGTGTTGGTCCAAAATGGTAGTAGCCGGGGCCATCAACGGGTGTGCCAGCCGGAAACTTAGCCAATCCGGCCGTGTCCTGAGAACGAGATACGCGGCTCCTATCTGGTTTGTCGACACGTCGGGCGGCCTTGCTGGATTTGTTTTACCCTTCTCGAATGTCTTGAGCACGGGATTCCGAGGCTATCTCGAGGTTGAGGTTTTCCACCGGAATTCTGAGGATACTACGGGCTATCCCGTGGTTGAGGTTTTCCACGTAGCTTGTGGTTAGTTTGTGATGGATGAGTTGGAGCACCCCTGCAGGGTTAAATCTTTTTGAGAAGTCGTGCCCACGGTTATGTGGCAACTTAGAAACTTGTTTAACATCTGGTCATAGAAAACTTAAAGTACACTCAAATAAAATACAGAAACTGTGTGCGTAACCGTGACTGTCTCTACACGTGTGTCCTGATCCGAGAGAGAACATAGTGGGGTTATGTTTGACCGTAAGTAGGTGTTCAGGATCACTTAGTGATCATTACTAGTTCACGACCATTTATGCGTAGATCACCCCCCCCTCTTATTCTTGTACTCGTAAGTTAGCCACTCAAATAAAATGCTTAGTGCTTGCTGCAGCCTCACCACTTAACCATACCTTACCCATTAAGCTTTGCTAGTCTTGATGCCCTTGGAAATGGGATTGATGAGCCCTTGTGGCTCACAGATTACTACAACAACAGTTGCAGGTACAGGTAATGTGATGCTTTGATGTGAGAGCGATGCTTGTTTGATTTGGAGTTCTTCTTCTTCATCATCAATCATAGGATGGGTTCCAGGCCGGCATCCTGGGATAGCAACGATGGATGTCATTTTTATCGTTTGGTTTCATTCGTAGTCGGACCTTGCTCTTTTGTATGGTGATTGAATGTATTGTTGTATTTGAGATGTTCATGATTTAGCTTGTGGCGAGTGTAAGCCAATTCCATATACTCATCTCCTCTTTACATGTAGTTGTAACGATATCCATTCTTGCAAAACGATGAGATGCGCTTCTATCCCTATCAAGGTCCTCGAACCAAAAGAAGGATAGTACCACATCTTGGGCATTACAAGTTGGTATCAGAGCAGTACCGACCTAGGAGCCCCCTTGGTTGATTGAACTTGGCCGAGTCGAGTCTAGTTAAAAACTATTTTGAGTCTAATTATATATCGAAGAGTAGGATTCTTTTTACTCCTCTTCTATGCTCTGGTGAGGAATCGTGACGTAGGAATTTTAATTCTACTCCTCTTCTCTCTCAATTTTTTTTAGGATCACGCAGGTATTTTGGAACCTCTGTGATGTCGATGTGACCGAAATTTTGTTCTTGGTGCATCCTGTTTCTGGGGAGTAGAGCTCCAGGGGATTCTTGACACATCGTTATCATTCAGTTTCCTTAGTATCCCAGGACGCGGCTGTTCGAAATTGCTTCAATACTATTTGTGGCGAGAGGAGTTTGGCGTCACCCAGTACTGGGGAGAGCGTCCAGATGTACTGCCATGTTTAGTATCGTTGTGATTACGAGGGTCTGAGGTAGATGAATTTTCGAGGCCTCTGGTTGTGTGTTGACGGATGTGATACATTGGAGAGTAGTATTACTGCTAGGAGTTGAGTTATGGATTTTACTCCGTGTATCCGTGGACCCGATTGCATAACCAAAGATTACAGAAGTTCTTAGGTGGGAATTCAAGTAGTTACCTAGGATTATCTTCCAACAGATGCATGATGTGAGGTTGGGGTTCGACATCTAGTGGTTCGCTTGTTCACCGTCTTTCTTACAAAGGACAGTCTCGGTATGCTTCGTCAAGCCTTGTAGTTTGCTACGCCTAGGGAGCATATTCGAGCGTCATTTCAATATGACAATCCAATGTACGATCGAGCCCGTGCGAGCCTTACCATGAAAATATCGGACGAAATCTCTGTTATGTTTTTGTTTCCGTTTTAATTTGCAAGCCTCATCCTTTGTTTTGTTGGAATATGGTAATCCGAGTTGCTTCGATGTCAAGTGTTTATTCCAGACTTTCCTAAATGTTGTCCTCATATCTCGACGGAGCGTCTTCCCTTTTCATCAATTTATTTTGTCCACACTCCGGATGGGAAAGAATTGCATATTTTTCCTAAAGGAGTACTTCTCTTCAAGATAATTCAATCTTTTCCGATGTTTGCGAGATCAATCCTCATATTTCTTTTCGGAGTTTGTGTCATCCGTCTCAAGTTTTCTTTGTTTTCCCGCCCTCCCGCCCTTTTCTTCGATGATTATATTCCCGTCTAGGTGCTTTTCTTTTCATGTGATGCTTCCGTTATCTTTTCTTCCGTTTTGTATCCGGTGATTCATTGTGAATATCCCAAGTGCTAAGTTCATCATTCTTTGTTATTGTTTTCTTCCCCTGTGGATTCGATTCAACTTCTCCATGTTGTCATATCTTTTTCATGCACTAAATGCTTTCCCATGTTCAAATTTTAGCCAAGCCTCTTTCTATTCTATCCGGAGTGCTGAAGATATCTCAGAAGATTCGTGTTTTCATTCAAATCCTTTCAAATTATTTTTAGGTTCTCACCTCATCAAGTTTTCATTTGTACCGGTGCAATCTCTCTTCCTAAGCAATCGTTTCAATGGTGTTTTCTTTGAGTTGGCCCCTAACCCACAGGTTTTTCCTAGGATCTTACCTGGCTCTTCTCATCTTTTCCGGAGACCTCAAGTTCTTTTCAAATGAGACGCAAGAATGAATTCCATCAGTCATATTGCCTTTCCAAGATCATTTCCGAATCATCATCATCGTTGGCTAAACCTTTTTTCTTTCTTCTTCCGGAGTGTCTAAACAATTTTGGCGGTGTTCCTCTCATCTTTCTCAATCTGCAAGACCGAAGAAGAGTTTCTCTTAAATCTTTGCTCATTCTCTTGAAGATTCATGGTTCAAGCTTCATGCTATCCTCGTAAATTGTTTTGATCATGAGTAATTCCTTCCATGTCTATCTGGAGCATTTTAGTGTTGTGTTCATTTCTCGATCCTCCGAAGGCCATCATTTCATAGGATTTCTTCGTTCTCAGCTTTCAGCTTTTATTCTCAAATTCTTCTAAATTGTTGTCTCTTCGTTCATATCTCAAGTATTCTGGTGCTTTGTTCAAGTTTTCTATTAGGCAGGTCATGATCTCTTCATTCTCATGTATTTCCATTCATTTTTATTATCCCCATTCGTTGCAATTCTTACCGGTGGTTCGTTCAAGACTTCTTCAAGCTTATGAATCTCTCTTCAATATTTCAAGAAGAATAAGTAGTATGCCAAATCCGTTGCTTGTCATCATTTTAACTTGATGAAGGATAAGCATAACATAATTCTTATTCTTGTTGGTCAAGGTGAATTCAATCCTTCTTCCGGAGTTGTGCATGATATCAAATTCTCGGTTCTAAGTGCTCATCGTTTCTTTTCCCGAGTTCCAAGTTTTCTCAAGTATCTCTTCGTGAAGTTCCATCTAAATCTTTGCAAGGCCTCAATCTTGTAACTTGGCAACCTTCAATTCTTTTCTATCATCCTTTTGTTCCGGAGTTCTTTCAGGTGGTTCTTCATGGTGATTCGTCAAGGATTTCTTTCATTCTCAAAGTGTTCTTCAAGATTTTGTTGGAGGACCTCAAGTATTCTTTATCTGCATTTCAAGTGTAATTCATTCTCCCTTATCTTTTCAGGTGGTGTTATAGCATTCTTGATTCATAGAAGTCTCAAAGGGAATTTTTCAAGAATGAGATATTTAAACCCATCAATTCTTTCTTCGAATTATCTTGGATTGGATTTCACCTAAAGCGTTTCCAAAGGATTGTCGCTATTATGGTGCTTCCCAATGATCCAAGTATTCTTGTATTCTCTTGGTATAAGAAGTTTTGCATATCTTGTTGCTCCCAATCAATCAATTGTTTCTGTTAGTGGTCGGTTTGTCGCCTCATAATTTTGAGATGTTTTCCATAAGCCCACAACAAGCTTTTCTTTTCGCTTTTGATTTTTCAACAAATCCGTTCAATCCTTTCTTTAGGAGGATGCTTTTCAAATTCAGTTGTAGTATAGTTGTCTTTTTCTTCCCGTTCTCCTCTTTCCAATGATCTAGTTTCTATTCTTTTATTCCGGAGGCTTTGTCATGTGGATCTCTTTGACCCATCATCTCGCTTGATCAAGATCATGTTCATTTCCTCGCTTATCTATTCTACCGGAGTGTTGTCAAACTTTCAAGTTCTTCCCATATTATCAAGTTTTGCCTATCTTTTGTACCGAAGTGTTGCCCAACTTTCTTTGGAATTCTTGCTTGTTTCTTGTTCAATTCTTCATCTCTTTGTAACCTCCAAGTTTTGTAGGTTTCACTCGTTTGTGAAAGAAGCAAACAAGTTTTACCTCTTCCTTTCCTCTTCCTCTTCCCCTTCTCATTCTAAGATCTCGGGGCGAGATCTCGACTCAAATAATATTCATGGATAGAAACTGATCATGAACTCAAAATTCATCAGATCCCAACAAACACACCGCAAAAAGTCATTACATCAAATAGATCTCCAAGAGACCATTGTATTGAGAATCAAAAGAGAGAGAAAGCCATCTAGATACTGCCTACGGACCCGTAGGTCTATGGTGGACTACTCACGCATCATTGGAGAGGCACCAATGAGGATGATGACCCCCTCCGTGATGGTGTTAGATTGGATCTCGCGGTTCTGGAACTTGCGACGGCTGGAAGTGATTTTCGTTGAATCGTCTAGGGTTTCTAGAATATTTGGGTATTTATGGAGCTCAGAGGTGGTGGAGGGGAGTCCCGAGGCCACCACAACCCACCAGGGCGCGTCGGGGGCCTCTAGCACGCCCTGGTGTCTTCTGGGCCCCCTGGGCCTCCTCCCGGGTGCTTCTTTGGCTCACTGGCTTTCTTCTGGTCCAAAAAAAATCTCTAAAAAGTTTCATCGCGATTGGACTCCATTTGGTACTGATATTCTGCTAAGTAAAAAACAAGCAAAAAAGAGCAACTGACACTTGACACTATGTCAATAGGTTAGTCCCAAAAAATGATATGAAGTTGCTATAAAATGATTGTAAAACATCCAAGAATGATAATATAACAGCATTGAACAATCATAAATTATAGATACGTTGGATACGTATTAGGGATCATCTTATAATGCTACCGTCGTCCTAAGCAAAATAAGATGCATAACAAGATAAACATCACAAGCAAATCAAAACAAGTGACATGATATGGCCATCATCAACTTGTGCTTTTGATCTCCATGTCCAAAGCACCGGCATGATGTCCATCATCACCGGCATGACACCATGATCTCCATCATCGTTTCATCATCTGGTTGTATCGCCAACTATTGCTACTACCACTATTGCTAAATCATAGCGATAAAGTAAAGCAATGGCATAAAATAAAATAAAGACAACCCTATGGCTCCTGCCGGTTGCCGTACTCATCAACATGCAAGTCGTGATAACTATACAAAACATGATCATATCATACATCACATATATCAAATCACGTCTTGGCCATATCACATCACAACATGCCCTGCAAAAACAAGTTAGACGTCCTCTACTTTGTTGTTGCAAGTTTTACATGGATACTATGGGCAACTAGCAAGAACCGTTCTTACCTACGCAAAGCCACAATGGTGATGATCAAGTTGCCTTTTAACATTCTACAAGGACCGTCTTTGTCGAATCCAATTCAACTAAAATGGGAGAGACAGACACCCGCCAACCACCTTTATGCAAAACAAGTTGCATGTCAATCGGTGGAACCGGTCTCTTGTGCGAGGACAAGTATGGTTGGTCTGAGCCACTTCGTCCCACAATACCGCCGAATCAAAATAAGACTAAGGAGTTAAGCAATCTGAACATCAATGGCCGCAAACGCTTTGTGTTCTACTCGTGCATATCATCTACGCATAGATCTAGCTCATGATGCCATTGATGGAGAACGCTGCATGGGAAACAAAAAATTTCCTACGCACACGCAAGATATATCCATGGAGATGCATAGCTATGAGAGGGGGAGAGTGCGTCTACACACCCTTATAGATCGCTAAGAGGAAGCATTAAAAACGCGTTTGATGTAGTCGTACGTCTTCACGATCCAATCGCGATCCGTCCCGATCTAGCGCCGAACAGACGGTACCGCCGCATTCATTACACGTGCGACTCGATGACGTCTCCGCCTACTTGATCCAGCAAGCGAGGGCGGAGAAGTAGATGGGATCTCGACTAGCACGACGACGTGCTGTAGATGGTGGTGGTGCAATGCCAGCAGGGCTTCGCCAAGCGCCTCTGGAACGACGAACGAGGAAGAACTCGGGAAGATGGAATAGGGGCTGCCCAAGGGAGGGAGAATGAATTGGTGCGTGGCTGCCCTGCCAACCCCTCCTCTATTTACAGGAGCAAGGGGGGAGGGGCGCAACCCCCTTTGCGCCTCCACCAAGGAGGGGGCGGCGGCCCTAGGGAGGAGGAGTGCCCTCCAAGCCAAGTGAAGGGCCCTCCCCCTTAGGGTTTCCGTTCCCTCTAGACACATGGGCCTTGTGGGGAAGGTTCCCATGGCCCAAAACGGCCAGTGCGCCCCCTACATCCCATGCACGCCCTAGGGGCTGGAGGGACCCCTCCGGAACCATCCGGAACCTTTCGGAAGCTTCCCGGTACAATACCACCAAACCAGAAACTTTTCCGATAGCCAAAATATGACTTCTCATATATAAATCTTTACCTCTGGACCATTCCGGAGCTCCTCGTGACGTCTGAGATCTCATCCGGGACTCCGAAGAACACTCGGTCACCAACATATATATCCCAATACTACTCTAGTGTCAATCAAACGTTAATCGTGCGAACCCTACGAGTTCGAGAATCATGTAGACATGACCGAGACACCTCTCCGGTCAATAACCAATAGCAGGACCTGGATGGCCATATTGGTTCCTACATATTCCACGAATATCATCATCGGTCGAACCACGATGTCAAGGATTGAGTCTATCCCGTATGCAATTCCCTTTGTCGAGCGGTATGTTACTTGCCTGAGATTCGATCGCCGGTATCTCCATACATAGTTCAATCTCATTACCGGAAAGTCTCTTTACTCATTCCGTAATACAAGATCCTGTGACTAACTCCTTAGTGACATTGCTTGCAAGCTTCTTGTGATGTTGTAGTACCGAGAGGGCCCAGAGATACCTCTCTGTAAACGGAGTAACAAATCCCAGTCTCGATCCATGCCATCCCAACAGACATCTTCGGAGATACTTGTAGATCACCTTTATGATTACCCAATTACGGAGTGACGTTTGGTACACACAAGGTATTCCTCTAGTGTCAGGGAGTTGCATGATCTCGTGGTCTTAGGAATAGATACTTGGCATGAAGAAAACAGTAGCAACAAACTAAGTGATACGATCAAATGCTTTGCTTATGGTTGGGTCTTGTCCATCACATCATTATCCTAATGATGTGATCCCGTTATCAAATGAAAACTCATGTCCATGGTTCAGAAGCATTAGCCATCTTTGATCAACGATCTAGTCTAGTAGTGGCTGATAACCCACAAGTATAGGGGATCAATTGTAGCCTTTCTCAATAAGTAAGAGTGTCGAACCCAACGAGGAGCTAAAGGTAGAACAAATATTCCCTCAAGTTCTATCGACCACCGATACAACTCTACGCACGCCTAACGTTCGCTTTACCTAGAACAAGTATGAAACTAGAAGTACTTTGTAGGTGTGATAGGATAGGTTTGCAAGATAAAAAAGAGCACGTAAATAAAAACTAGGGGCTGCTTAGATAAAGAAACAACTAAGTTAGTCTTAGTAGAGAGCTTTTTGTCACAAGAAAGTTATTTGTCCCTAGGCAATCGATAACTAGACCGGTAATCATTATTGCAATTTTATATGAGGGAGATGCATAAGCTAACATACTTTCTCTACTTGGATCATATGCACTTATGATTGGAACTCTAGCAAGCATCCGTAACTACTAAAGATCATTAAGGTAAAACCCAACCATAGCATTATAAGGTATCAAGTCCTCTTTATTCCCATACGCAAACAACCTACTTACTCGGGTATGTGCTTCCGTCACTCACGCAACCCACCATAAGCGAATCATAAACATATTGCAAACCCTACAGCGGGGGTCCCTCACGCTTGCGCGACACGGAGAGCACCATAGGACAGCACCAATAATAAAACATGCAACTCAAACCAATCATGATCATCAATCAACCCATAGGACAAAACGGATCTACTCAAACATCATAGGATAGCCATACATCATTGGGAAATAATATATAGCGTTGAGCACCATGTTTAAGTAGAGATTACAGCGGGGAGAAGGGGTGTTACACCGCTGCATAGAGGGGGAGAGAGTTGGTGATGACGGCGGCGAAGTTGTTGGTGTAGATCGCCGTCACGATGATGGCCCCGGCGGCGTTCCGGTGCCACCGGGAGAGAGGGGGAGAGAGCCCCCCTCCTTCTTCTTCTTCCTTGACATCCCCCCTATATGGGAGGAGGGTTTACCCTCTGGTTCTTGGCCTCCATGGCGGCGGAGGGGCGAGAGCCCCTCCGAGATTGGATCTCTCTCTCTGTTTCCTTCTGTTTCTGCCTTCCAGATTCTGGCCTTTCACCGTTTCTTAAATTCCCGAAGATCCGTAACTCTGATTGGGCTGAAATTTTAACACGATTTTTATCCGGATATTAGCTTTCTTGCGGCGAAAGAAGGGCCCCAACTGCCATACGGGGTGACCACAAGCCACCCTGGCGCGCCCTACCCCCTAGGGCGCGCCCTATGGCTTGTGGGCTCCTCGGGCACCGCCTTCTGTTGATTCCACTTCCCAAAATTCACATATATTCCAAAAACAATCTCCGTAAGTTTCTATCCCGTTTGGACTTCGTTTGATATGGATTTTCTACGAAACAAAAAACAAGCAACAAATAGGAACTGGCACTGGGCACTGGATCAATATGTTAGTCCCAAAAATAGTATAAAAAGTTGCCAAAAGTATATGAAAGTTGTACAATATTGGCATGAAACAATAAAAAATTATAGATACGACGGAGACGTATCAGTGGCTCACTAGGGATACAATGTTGTTTATATATCCACACATGTTTCCGGTCAATACAATTCTAGCATGGATAATAAACGATTATCATGAACAAGGAAATGTGATAATAACCACTTTATTATTTCCTGTAGGGCATATTTCCAACACATGCTCCCACTAACTATACATGTGTACAACTTTCAGGCCAATTGGCTTCTATCAGATCTGAACCCATCCCTCAGGCGTGTCACCGTGCTTGCAAGCTCTTGTATTGGATTTCTACAAGGACAACGAATTTACGAATCTTGTTACTGTCTTTGTTGATGAACATGCCTACTAAAACATATTAGCGTGTATTCCGTGTTACATAATGTATTGTCCCTGTGTTTAATACTGATATTGTATATAGGGAAATAAGATGTATGGGAAAATACACGTGATGCATGCATATAGATGCTTGCCTCGTCAAGGATTTCTTTCTAAAATAAGCAAAGAACATGTATAAACCCGTGGAAGGAAGTTCCACGAAAGTAACTCCATGGTTGAAAATTTAGGCGGAGCGTGATGTCCTTGTCAATCATCCTCACTATGCATATCCAGTCACTGATTTTATACATGTACCCTCTATGTTGGAAATAAAGACTCCTTTATAGGCAAGAAAATTCTACTTTTGTGCATGCACAATTATTCCTCCTACTTCCTCCACTTTGCTTAATTACTATATTTCTGGTTCATTTATCATGCTCATGTTTCAATGTATAGATGTTGTCGAAATAGTTTCAGTAATCTCAGATGTCTTGAAGGTTCGACTACCTGTAAGAGCCCAAGATTATGACAAGAGGAACCTCCAGATAACATATATTGAGTAGGCTTTCTCATTGAAATTACGAGACTATCTATTACCTCATTAACTTTTCACTATCTATTATCCTCTAAACTCTCATTCTTGTCGTAGAATCACCTGTACTTAGGGCAATGGTATAATCAATTCTCACATTGCCAAGACATTATCATAATTGCTGGCAAAAAATTAATTACTACAACTAAAAGTAACTATATTTGTGACCTGTGAAATTTTCCAATGACAGGTGAACACTAGCACTGACAACAATGATAGCCCAAATAGAATCGAGAATATGTTGATCTCTCGTGCAATTGGTCACACACTTACTACACCAGTATAGTCATCTACCAAATTATAAAAGTACTCTACATATTTCTTCACTGCATGACGCCAACATAATTGTCTCAAAAATTAATGGGCAAAAAACACCACTGATTGCCAGCCAACTAATGAGGACATGTCTACCTTGAATACAACCAAAAATATTGCACACATGCATATTTGTGAGGTGATTTCTTATAAGAATTATTCAATAATTTATTTATGTTATCGAGAGCAAAAATACTTCACCTATTTTTATTTCATGCCTAGATGCAGAATTGCTGAACATTTTTACGAACCACGTGTGAAGACAAAGGAAGAGAAAATGATTAAGTGTTGTTCAAGAGGTCCTATCACTTCAAAGAAAATGATTAGGTGTTGTTCAAGAAATACTCCCACGTCACTTTTGGCCCAGGAGAAGATAGAGTCCACGTCTCTCATGTTCTAGACTTAGATTCGGACTGCACACACATACCAGTCTCAAAACGCCAACAACTTTTTCATACGGACTTTGAATTGGGTCTGGAGCGTGGAGATATTGACGAAACAATCTAACGCTGTTGCAGGATCCGAGTCAAACTACAAGTCCAAAGGTGTTGCATCACCTCCACTTGGGCCCATCGGCCTTGTATGACCTTGGGTTAGTTTTAGGCTGCCTTGGGACGTCCTCCCACCTCTTTGGCCGCCACCCCTTGCTCCTATATAACTAGATCAATCTATAGCTTTTTCTTTGGGATTTGTTTTGGTAAAAGTTAGCCATTGCAATTTCGTGTACTTCGTTTGTGTCCAATGAACAGACCAAGACCGCTTTCGGATCCCCAGCTTTTATAAACACTTCATCTATATTCGCAATATTCAGATTGCCTTTATCATATTCTTGCTTGTTCTTCAATTGCATGCTGGAATAGACCTTCGCGGTCAGGTTGATCGTGTTCCGGCATGATCAATAACCTCCTGGATTTGGTTTAGCGATTGCTAAGGCGCACCGCCGTTCACGTTTGTAGTCTGATCGTCAAAGTCATCTCTACCAAATCGATAGTTATCATCTCATCGAAAGATCGGGACCCTCGCCTCTATCAAGTGGTATCAGAGCCAGGCTGGTCGGTCAGAATTTCGAGTTATCCCTAGATTAGATTTATTTTTCTTACCTGTTGTCCAAGAAAAGCCACAAAAAAAGTTAGATCTGCTAATCCTTTGTCTAAGCCAGTTTGAGCCTTTGCATTTTTTCTTTTCAGTACTTGCATAGTTGAATTATCGGTTGCATCATCGTGTCGAGTTGCTGGTCTTAGTGTCTATATCCTTTAGAGTTTCAAGTTCTGTTCACAATAGTCATGCCACCGCTGCATCATCATCCCTTCCGCTTTCGCCCACCCCCATCCATCAATTTCCATCGCGTGCTCCCCATCGTTCATTGTCATTATCATACTTGAGGTTGTTCGCATCTACACTTGATCCAATCTGCTCTTATCTGGTTTGTTTTGGAAAGAAGAAGGAAAAGGATGAAAAAAGATAGAGAGAGAAAAAAGTAAAAAAAGTGAGAGAAAAAAAAGTAAGAAAAGTAAGAAAAAAATAGAGAGAAGAGAAAAAAACAAATTTTGGATCTACCTAGACTCAATCTCGTATCTGAATTCAGATTGAAATCTGTTTTGCACAGTGTTCAGTAAAACAAGCATATCTTCCTTATACGAAGTCCGTTTTGGCTCCACGAGTACTCAAATTGAACTATCGACGAGCCGCATCTGAATAGTTCAAGCATGTTCATTATTGTCACTTCCAAATCAGCTTCTATATAAGACCTTTTGCCCTTTGAAGGTGGCAAACATAGTTTATCATTAGTTTTCAGGTTAGTTCCGATTTTTTTGACTCCTCACACGAACTCGGAATTGAGTGACTATTTTGCATTAGAAAGCTTGAGTCAGTAGCATTCTTGAGGAAAAATATCAGACATTTGACATAATATTTTCAAGAGGAAAGTTGCAGAGAGAGTTTTGATATATCCAGCTTGGTAGTCATTTGTTATCATTATCTTTACTGCCATTTTGATCTTCACTTATATTTTTCTATCCAACGCTAATTGTTATCATCCATTGCCGCTATTTGTGCTTTGCCGTGACTCCATTAGTGTTCTAGGCTCGCGTCTCTAGTACGGTCTAGCCTAGGACCAGCACAGTACCGTCGTTGAGCATTCATTCAACATTACATCTCTGAATTGATTATTGCTAATCTTTTGCTACCATATATTAAGCCTTCCAAGCTCCACATATTTCTACACCATGTGTACATACGTTCACCTGGTCACTTTACTCAATCTTCAGAGATATTGACACCGTTGGTTGCCGGTCACCACCTGTCGCATGGTAAGAATTTGTAAGACATTGATATTTGCTTTACTGTGAGCGTTTTACCACCACATCCCAGAAGTTCATAGGAACAATATTCTTGGATTTTGTTTCTTGTTTCTACTAACCATGACAGGATCTAGAGTTATCAGTTTGTGGGCTTCGTCGATCGTGGGAGATGTGTAACCAGCTAAGCAAATGCCACAACCGTCACAAGAAGTGCAAAGACATCCCAATACACACGATCAGCTTAATGTTTCTATACCACCATTTAATGGCCATTTTAGAGCTGCTTTATATATTGAATGGGAGTTTGAACTAAATGATATATTTGCTTCCCATAATTTTGTTGAACATTAGAAAGTTAAGGTCGCAGTTGGTTCTTTCACTGGTTATGCTTCAGTTTGGTGTAGCGAATATTGTCGGTTACACCATGATTATATACCTACTACTTGGGATGATTTGAAACTTGCCATGAGACACACATTCGTTCTTGCTTATTATACTAGTGACATGATTAAAAAGTTACAATATTTAAAACAAGGAAGTGACACCGTAACGAAATATTATGATGATTTACAAACGACCTTGTTGTATTCCTCATTAGAAGAAAGTGAAGAAGATTTTATGGATATATTTTGTGGCGGATTATACCGTTATATTCAGGAGATACTAATGCCTGAAAAGTGTTACCCTACGGATCATTTGTTTCGTCTTGCTTGCAAAGCTGAACAGGAAATAAAACAATGTGTTGCCCACAAGGAGAACGAGCGCAAGGTGCATATTCCAAGAGTTGACACGGTTGTTCCTTCAACTACTAGGCATACTATGACAACCACATCAATTGTTGTGCGAGCTACATCACCTTCACCATGTGAAATGTCACCATCGAGAGTGTCGACATCATCTGAGTTGATCAGAAGAGGTAATGACAAAGGTACTGATCTTCCACCTCCACATGAGTATGATGAATGCCTTGTCAATTCCAATGTACCCTGTGATGAGCTCCCCATTACTTTGATCACACCACCTATTTTAGAGGACTATGTTTATGATTTGACTGTGTCATGTGATCAAATAACTATAGTATCAACAATTTTGAGTGCACCCATTGAATTAACTGTTGATGAGAAAGAACCATGTGAATCAGGAAATGCATCAAATTTTGATCAAATATGTTTCAAAATAATTGTGCCAATGTTTAATCATTTTGATATGACCTCCAATCTTGATGATGATTCTATGTCAAATGAAATGTTGCATGTTTGCTTATTTAAGCATGGTGTAGCATCTAAGTTTGAAATAATTCAAGTTTATTTACTAATGTTGGGATGGTTTAATGATGAGTATTGCCAACCTTTTGGTATGAATAATAGCTTCACTTATATGTGCAAACTGAGTTGCAATATATTCATGCCTTTGACGTCTTGGGATAATATTTTGGCTTTATTTCATGACATTTCATGAGTGCCCTTGTATATATGTGTCACATGTGTCACAACTAAGATCAATAAAAATGGATGACATATACATATACAATGTGTGCACCTTTTCTCTTTTGTTAGCCACATTTCAGATTAAGCAACACTGAGGACGGCTTTGTTTTCAAGAAGGGAAGGATGATGAGGACATGTCTGCCTTGAATACAACCAAAAATATTGCATACATGCATATTTGCGAGGTGACTTCCTGTAAGAATTATGCAATAATTTATTTATGTTATCCTTAACAAAAATACTTCACCTATTTTTATTTCATGCCTAGATGCAGAATTGCTGAACATTTTAACGAACCACGTGTGAAGACAGAGGAAGAGAAAAGTATTAAGTGTTGTTCAAGAGGTCCTATCACTTCAAATAAAATGATTAGGTGTTGTTCAAGAAGTGCTCCCACTTCACATTTGGCCCAAGAGAAGATAGAGTCAAAGTCTCTCACGTTCTGGACTCAGATTCGAACTGCACAGACACACCTGTCTCAAAACGCCAAAACTTTTTCATGCGGACTCCGAATTGGGTGATTCTTTTTTGTTAGAAAGTAGATTTCATGCACTTTCCATCCCAATTGGATTTACCTTAAAATTCGTCCGGAGCATGGAGATATTGAAGAAAAAATCTGGCGCTGCAGTAGAATCTGATTCAAACTACAAGTCCAAAGGTGTTGCATCACCTCCACTTGGGCCCATGTTCCTTGTATGACATAGGATTAGTTCTAGGCTGCCTTGGGACGTCCTCCCACCTCTTTGGCCGCCATCCCTTGCTCCTATATAACTAGATCAATCTAGTAGCTTTTTCTTTGGGATCTGTTTAGGTAAAAGTTAGTCATTTCAACTTCGTGTACTTTGTTTGTGTCCAACGACCAGACCAAGACCGCTTTCGGATCCCCACCATTTATCAATACTTTGTCTATATTCACAATATTCAGATTGCATTTATCATATTCTTGCTTGTTCTTTGATTGCATGCAGGAATAGACCTTAACGATCAGGTTGATCATGTTCCGGCGTGGTCAATAACCTCCTGGTGTTGGTTTAGTGATTGCTAAGGCGCAACGTCATGCACGTTTGTAGTCGGATTGTCAAAGTCGTCTCGACCAAATCGATAGTTATCATCTCATCGAAAGATCGGGACCCTCGCCTCTATCAAGTGGTATTGATGAGGACATCAATACCATTGTTACACCCACAACCCCTCCTGCTATACATACTGGACCAATTACTAGAGCTCATGCACGCCAATTGAATTACTAGGTACTTTTGTTTCTTGGAAATGCTTCCAATATTCATGAACATATGACGCTACCTAAATTAGATACTTTTGTTTTACTTATGAATGAAGGACCTAGCATTGAGAAGAAGGAAAGCCATTATAGCGGGATCAAGCATGGAGAAGTAGGAGCACGCGCGGGAAGGAACAATGGAGTTTTCGGTGTTGATTTTTGCACTTTAAAGCCACCATTAGGAGAGCATGAGGGCTTGGACGAAATATACAAGATGCCACTTCATAACTTTCATCCATAAGCTATTATAGGTGTTGTGTCACCTTATTTTTGGGCCAAGCCCATGTAATTTCTAAATAACACATTATAGGCTGTTTTTAGAGTCCGTATGTGTGGGGAAACTGAGTTAGGGTTGGTTTAGAACCCCTCCTCCAAGGGGTCACGGAATTCCGCTCTATTCCCACATATATACAGCCCTTAGGGCACCGTTTAGACTTGGGTTTTATTTAGATTGAAAGTTCGCCATAGCTGCAACTTAGCGTCCTTCGTTTGTGTTCCACGACCAGACCAAGACGTCACCGAACCCCACTTTCATCAATAAAGCTTTCCTCTTATATTCGTAGTATCCATATTGCAATTTTAGTTTCTTGCTAGTTCTTTGTTTGCGTGCAGGAAATAGACCCACGTAGTCAGGTTGATCGTGCTCCGGCGTGGTCAATAACCTCTCGGAGTTGGTTTAGCGATTGCTAAGGTGCGACGTCTTCGCACGTTCTTAGTCTGATCGTCAAAGTCTTCTCCACCGAAAACGATAGCCACCATCTCATCGAAAGACACGGACACCTTCGCCTATATCAAGTGGTATCAGATTTCTAGGTTGCTCGGTGAGAATTTATAGTTTTTCATAGTTTAGATCGCATCTATTCTTCCTACCTACAGTGCATGAAAAAGCCAAAACAATATTAGGGTTAGATCTCATATCCGAACCAATATGAGCCTTTGCAATTTTCTGTTTGGTGTTTGCTTTGTTAAATTTGAGGTTGCATCATCGTGCCAAGTTGCTGGTCTTAGCGTCTAGTCTTTTAGAGTTTCGAGTTCTAGTCACAAGTTGTCATCCCGCCTCACAATCTTCATCATCGCTGCTAGATACCACCACCACGCCACCATCCTCGTTGCTGCCGTTTACCACCACCACGCCACCATCATCACTCTGATACCACTTGATAGAGGCGAGGGTCCCGAACTTTCGATGAGATGATAACTATCAATTTGGTGGAGACGACTATGACGATCCGACTACAAACGTGCATGACGTTGCGCCTTTGCAATCGCTAAACGAACACCAGGAGGTTATTGACCACGTCGGAAGACGGTCAACCTGACCGCGAAGGTCTATTCCTGCATGCAATCAAAGAAGAAGCAAGAATATGATAAATGCAATATGAATATTGCGAATATAGACGAAGTATTGATAAAAGGTGGGGATCCGAAAGCGGTCTTGGTCTGGTTGTTGGACACAAATGAAGTACACGAAGTTGAAATGACTAACTTTTACCTAAACAGATCCCAACGAAAAAGCTACTAGATTGATCTAGTTATATAGGAGCAAGGGATGGCGGCCAAAGAGGTGGGAGGACGTCCCAAGGCAGCGTAAAACTAACCCTAGGTCGTACAAGGCCCATGGGCTCAAGTGGAGGTGATGCAACACCTTTGGACTTGTAGTTTGACTCGGATTCTGCTGCAGCGGCAGATTTTTTTCGTCAATATCTACATGCTCTGGATGAATTTTAAGATAAATCTAATTGGGAAGGAAAGTGCATGAAATCTACTTTCGAAAAAAGAGAATCACCCAATTCCGAGTCTGTATGAAAAAGTTGTTGGCGTTTTGAGACAGCTATGTCTGTGCAGTCCGAATATAAGTCCAGAACGTGAGAGACTTGGACGCTACCTTCTCTTGGGCTAAAAGTGACGTGGGAGAACTTTTTGGACAACACCTAATCATTTTCTTTGAAATGATAGGACCTCTTGAACAACACTTAATCATTTTCTCTTCCTTTGTCTTCACACGTGGTTCGTCAAAATGTTCATCATTTTGCATCTATGCATGAAATAAAAATAGGTGAAGTATTTTTGTTCTGGATAATAAATAAATTATTTCATAATTCTTATAAGAAATCACCTCACAAATATGCATGTATGCAATATTTTTGGTTGTAATCAAGGTAGACATGTCCTCATCACCAACAGACACAGGATGATCCAAATGCACCTGCCACAAATGCTTCCAGTAGCACAAACAAAAAAAGCAAAAGGGCAAATTGCCACACTGTACTTAACACCGTTCTAGGTTTTATTTCGTACGTACATATATATTAATAGATATCTTCATGATTTCATGGTCAGCAACTAACACAAGCAAGACCTCTGCTTCTGAAAAGAAATTGCATCTCCCTTGAAAAAAGATTGGCTCATCAACTTTGGAAGCTATTAAATAAATGGATATGTTCTGCATGCATCCATCCTTTCTGGATGTTTTACTTATTATGTCGTCCGGGTGAATCAACTATCACTCAGTTGGGTGATAGACTTTGTGTTTGTCAGTTCCAACTTACATGTATTGTGTTTTCGAAGAACAATAATTCTTATCTGAACCAAATTATTTGAGACTTTGATCTCTACAATCACCCTTATTTATCCTCTAAAGTGATGTTTGTGGTCTTTGCGACATTATGATCCTGCATCTCTATTTCCATTACTATTGTAAATCCTTATTTACATCACTTTAGAGGATAAATAATACTTTTCTCAGGAGGCATGAATATATTGCAACACCAGGAGGTTATTGACCACGTCGGAAGACGGTCAACTCAGTCAAAGGCATGAATATATTGCAACACCAGGAGGTTATTGACCACGTTGGAAGACGGTCAACCTGAGACTTTGATCTCTACAATCACCACTTTCCAGAGTCATCCCAAAGGTTTTTCTTCGCACAAACACCAATTAAAACATAAAAATACAATAATTAAAGAGGCAAAAAATCACTTTATGATACAGAAACAGAAAGTAGAACAAGAAAAAAAAGATAACTATTGGGTTGCCTCCCAACTAGCGCTATTGTTTTACTCCCCTAGCTAGGCATAACGCATAAGATCAAGTGTTGTCATCTTTGACACTCCACCCATAAGTAGACCTCATGATAGATTCTATTTCTAGGGAAGTGTGCCATCCCTTTCTTTATGGGAATTGGAACCGTATGTTTCCCTCTTTCATGTCAATTATTGCACCTATAGTTTGTAGAAAGGGTCTTCCAAGTATTGTTGGACAAGTAGGATTGCATTCAATATCAAGCACAATGAAATCTACAGGAACATAATTCCTATTAGCAAGGATAAGAACATCATTTATTCTACCTAAAGGTTTCTTGATGGTAGAATCCGCAAGATGCAAGTTTAGGGAACAATCTTCAATATTCGTGAGACCAAGCACATCACAAAGAGATTTAGGTATAGTAGAAACACTAGCACCAAGGTCACACAAAGCATTGCATTCATATTCTTTAAGATTTATTTTAATAGTAGGTTCCCATTCATCATGCGATTTTCTAGGAATTGAAAGTTCTAGCTCAAGTTTCTCATCATTGGCTTTTATCATAGCTTCTACTATATGTTTACTAAAAGCTTTATTTTGTTCATAAGCATTGGGTGAGCTAATAATGGATTGAAACAAGGTAATACATTTTAATAAAGAGAAGTTATCATAATTAAAATCCTTGTAATCCAGGATAGTGGTCACATCACTAGTCAATGTTTTAACCTCTCCAAACCCACTTTTTCAGTTTTAGCATTAGAATCATCACCCTCTAAGCAACCAGGACTCTCTCTAGCTAGAGTTGACTCAACTCTAGTCCCTTTGTCATTTAAATTCAGAGAAGTAAACAAAGATTGAATAGGAGAAGTGCCAAGCATTTTGAGATCTTCATCATGATTCCGGTAGAAACCAGGTGGGAGAGTTTTTTCTAAGAATTCCCGCTTAGCTTTTAACTTAGAGGTGCTCTCCTTACTTCCATTAATAGATATTTGGATAGATTTAATAGTTTAATTGAAATCATGCTTGGGTGGCAAAGTTTTACTTTTAAGAGTTTCTACATCAAGAGCAATTATATCCATGTTTTTAGCCAAAGCATCAATTGTATGCAACTTTTCTTCTACCATAGTATTAAAAATCTTTTGAGAACTAATGAATTCTTTCATTTTGTTCTCAAGATCAGAGGGTATCCTATTAGAATTTGTAGAAGAATTTCCATAAGAATTTCCATAGGAGTTTTCATAATTATTAGAGGAATTACCGGGATACGACCTAGCATTGAAATTTCCTCTATAAGCATTGTTATTGAAATTGTTTCGCGAGATAAAGTTCACATCAATAGCATCATTATTTTGCTCAATCAAGGTAGACAAGGTCATATCATTTGGATCAACAATTTTTGCTAGCAACCATATTCATAAGAGCATCCACGTTTTCACTCAAAGTAGCGATTTCCTCAAAAGAATTTACCTTCTTACCAGTTGGAGCTCTTTCGGTATGCCATTGAGAGTAATCTGTCATGATGTTTTCCAGAAGTTTGGTGGCCTCTCCTAAGGTCACATCCATAAAGGTACCACCTGCAGCAAAATCTAGAAGATTTCTAGACACAAAGTTCAGTCCAGCATAGAAATTTTGGATAATCATCCACAAGTTTAAACCATGAGTAGGGCAATTTCTAATCATCAATTTCGTCCTCTCGCAAGCTTGTGCAACATGTTATTGATCATGTTGTTTAAAATTCATTATTTGATTTCTAAGGGAGATGATCTTAGCAGGAGGGAAATACTTGGTAATAAAAGCATCTTTACACTTATCACATGTTCCAATACTATTACGTGGTAAAGATGAAAACCAAGCCTTAACTTTATCTCTTAGTGAGAAAGGAAATAATTTTAATTTCACAATATCATTATCCATGTCCTTTTTCTTTTGCATATCACAAAGTTCCACAAAAGTATTAAGATGAGCAGCGGGATCCTCACCAGGACTTCCTGAAAATTGATCTTTCATCACAAGATTCAACAATGCAGCATTAATATCAAAAGCCTCTACACAAGTGGCGGGTGGCATAGGAGTACTAATAAAATCATATTTATTAGTATTTGAGAAGTCACACAACTTTGTAGTATCTTGAGACATGGTGACCAAGCAAGCAAAGTATAAAGCAGGACAAGTAAACTAGCAAACGATGAAGTAAACTAGCGACAAGAAAAGATAAATATTTTTGTATTTTTGATTTTTATAATGAAAACAAAATATAATAGAAAATAAAAAGAAGAACAAATGAGTGATAATTTGTGTGAAGTTACTTGATAGTTGACGATGATACTCCCCGACAACGGCGCCAGAAATCCTTCCTGGTGCTTGTGATCTTCGTTGGGTTTTCCGTGAAGAGGAACGGGTGATGCAGCACAAAGCGGGTAAGTATTTACCTCAGTTAAGAACCAAGGTTTATCAAACCAATAGGAATATCGGTCATCAACCATCTTCAGCGGTGCACACAAAATAGCACACACTTGCACCCAACGCGGCAAGAGGGTTGTCAATCCCCTTGGTCTCGTTATTCGCAACTAAATGAGATGTGTAGATGAAAAAAGATAATTGTAAATTGGAAAATAAAATGAAACAAAAAAATAGGCAACAAGGTATTGATTGTGTTTGTAAATTTACAAGAGGATAGACCCGGGGGTCGTAGTGTTCTCTAATGGCATCTCTCATGTAGTAGGCATACGGTGGGTAAACAAATTACTGTTGGGCAATTGATAGAAAAGTGGATAGTTATGCAATATTTAGTCACGTCAATGATCGTGTATGTATAGGAATCACATCCATAGGCAAAGAGGCCGACTCCTGCCTGCACCTATTACTATTACTCCACCCATCGACCGCTATCTAGCATGCATCTAGAGTGTTAAGTAAAAGAGAGTAATGCTTGGAGAACGATGACCTGATGTTGACAAAGATAATTCAATTAATATGAAATAAACCCATCGTTTTATCCTTAGTGCCAACAATACAAAGACGTGTCTTGCCCCTTTCTTTCACTGGGATATAGAGCACCGCCAGATTGAACCCACTACAATGCACCCCTCTCACTGAAGAAATATCAATCTAGTTGGCCAAGCCATTTCCATAGATCAGAGAGATTTACGAAGCTATAATGATCAGAGGTGACTCAAATACTTTTCATGAATAATCTGAACATAAACCCACAATTCATCGGATCCCAACAAACGCACCGCACAAAAGGATTACATCGAATAGATCAAAACGAAGATGCGATGATCATTGTATTGGAGATCAAAAGAGAGAGAGATAGCCATCTAGCACTAGTAGAAAACAGGCCATTAGTCCCGGTTGGAAAGGGCCTTTAGTCCCGGTTCCCAAACCGGGACTAAAGTATAGAAACTAAAGGGTCCAAGCCTTTAGTCCCGGTTGGCTACGAACCGGGACCAAACCCTGGCCACGTGGTCGGCAGCGCGCGCCAGGGCATGGGGACCTTTGGTCCCGGTTGGTAACACCAACCGGGACTAAAGGTTTAGGGGTTTAGGGGTTTAGGTGTTTAGGGGTTTAGTGTTTATTGTTTATTTTTCCTTTTCATTTTGTGTTTTCCATTTAATTCTTTTTCATTTCAAACATATTTTACGCTACTACATACTATACACGTTATGCATATATAATAGAATTTCTCGTAGAACCGATCATATATCATAAAATTTCTCGTACAAGCAATCATATATCATAGAATTTCTCGTACGACCACATGCATACACACATATATATATACAATTTGGTATATACAATTTCTCGTAAAATTTGCAGATCATTTGCGGATCGGGTAATGGTATTCTCCGTCGGGAGATATGACCTGCTGAAGCAAAAATCCTGCAATTTCCTCTTGAATTGCTCGTATGCGGTCCGTTGGTAGGAGCTTATCCCGCATCTCGTGCATCTTTAAAGAAGAAGATCAATATGAACATGTTAGTTGTGCGTATATGTATTAGATCATGATAAAAAAATATGAATGGTGTTTACGTACCCAAAGATCTCTTGCACTCTTGCTGCTTTCGGTCATAAAGCGAATGTTCTCGCAAACGTAATATGCACATAGTTCAGTCCCCTGTGCCTGCCTCATGCACTTTACGAGAATATAATTCAATCAGATAATAATGAAGCATGACAATGGTATTGAAACTAGAATTAAAGAGATGCGCGGACGTAGGTAGTACTACTTAATTACCATGGGCTTTCGCCATCTCAACTCTGGTTTCCATTCACTGGTGACCTCTTTGATGAAACATTTCCAAACCCTGCCCGGCAAACAAAATGAATAAAGGAGTTATTAATTACTTGATATCAGGAAATGAACTAATAAAGAAGCCGACATAGTGCGTCAATGATTGAAATTACCTTTCGAGCAACGAATGCAAGCTTATGTAATCTTTAGGGTCTTTACTTAGCGAGTCCAGTACTTAAACAGTTCCATTGTCAACTCTAATGATTAGAAGGATCCAGTGGTAGCTGCGCACACGATTTGTATAAGCGGGCATGCATAACTCATCAACTACACTTAACATCGAGTTAGAAGCTCTTTCTCGACTTTCACAATGAGGCTCTCTCGCCCGTCCTTTACTTCTCTCATGTACCAGTCATGCAATTTGTACATTTGCGTTGTTAGAAGCTTCTTGTCGTCAGGACTGACCAGAGGTTTCCCGGGGACATATTGCCATGCTATTTCCTTCGGATCCAACGGTGGAAATTCCTCGATCTCTAGGAATTGTTCAACGGTGATACCGAGCAATCTAGCATCCTCTCTATCAGCGTCGGTTATTACCACGTTATTGGCACTCACCTTGAGTGGGCTGATTGATTGGACTGCCTGTTCTCCGAGCTGGGGAACAATTGTCGGTGTACTAAAGTTTGGGTCTTTTAGTACCCCATACTTGTGCACGGGCGGTTGTAGCCACACCAGCGGCAAGGCCTGCCGGCAAACAGCTGAACACAAGGGCAAGAACATCAAGAGAGCATTCAAGTCAACAATCGGAAGGCAGAAGGCCAAAGGGCTGAAGCCCCGGCAAGAATTCTTGCCGGGATGGCTTGCGAAGCCCCGGCAAGATTCGCACCCGGCAAGACCTCGCCAGCCTGTCATCCACCGCTCCAGCGCAGCGACCAGCCTGTCGTTTAGGCTTTGTCCTCCTGGGTGCGTGTCAAGACACTAACGGCGATGGGGTTAAGCGGTGCTGATGGGACGGGCTCTTTTTCCGTCCCCAAGAAAGTTAGGGACACCTAAACGGAGCATTTAATGCGTTTGTCCTAAGACGTCAGTGATATTTGTATAAACACTGTAGCAACTTTACACCTCTTGTATGCACTGTGCGCCACTGTTGGTGACCCCTTGGACATATAAAATGAGGCCCAAGGCGCAGCTACAGGGGGAGGACCTTCTGGCCCAGATGCATGCGTAGCAGCTGTGTACTGTTCATCACATAGCGCTCCTGGAGCCAGAATTCAAACACCCATAATACACTAAAGCAGGAGTAGGGTTTTACGCTTCTCAGCGGCCCGAACCCGGGTAAAAATCCCTCGCGTTGATCGTTGGATCTGCTCTTTGTGCACGCCTTTCTCCCTGCCGAACCGTAAAAGGGATCCACGCGATCCCATAGGTGTCGTACGCCAATATCTTTGGCGCGCCAGGTAGGGGGAAAGGTTGCGCGAACCTGATCTAGCGATCGGCGCGTCAGTTTCTTCATCATCTTCATCGCCATGGCTCCCAAGAAGAAGGGTTTTACGGCGATGGATCCATCCGCGTCCGGTATACCCGTAGCTACACGGACGGGCGACGGTGTGGACGCAGGCGGAGGAGGCGGAGGTCTTGAGGCTCCACGATGTTCTGGTGATCAAAGCCAAGTGAGCGGCGTCATTCACGGCGGCGACGGCAACCCGCGCGCCACCAGATCTAAGGACGGAGCTGTGCTGCCTACGGGCGGCGTAGTGAACTCCAGGGATGGAAGGGCACTTTCCAAGACACCCACGCCGGCGCATGCGCCGCGGCCTTCTCAGGTCGCACGCGATGAACAATGCCACGACGTTGGTGGTTCCAAGTGTCCCCACGGAAAGACCCCTGAGCATCACTTTCGAGATGCGTGGGACCAGCAAGCACACCAAACCGCTGGTGGAAGCGGCACGCGGTCACGGGACCGTGATGGAGCTCCTTCTAACACGATTATGAGTCAGAGCACCTCACGTTCCTCGCACCTTTCGCCGCCGCCTACACCAGCAGAAGCGTTAGCACGAGCACAGCTGCTCCTGAATTTTCCACCTGCTACGGACAAGCTTGAAGAATGGAGAGCTGCTATTCAGAGCCTCGTCGGCTTCGCTAATGAAGATAGCCCGCAGTAGGAGGAGCCTTCACGACGACGGTCCATCGAGCCGGCGCGTGCCGGTGGCGAAAAGACTGGAGGCGATGCGACCACGGTGCACTTCCTCCACGGTAGCAACAGCGGTCGCTGACTCGACGGACCGGCACCTGTGATGATGATTCCACAGCGTCGTCTGATCCGCGAACACGCCGCGATCAACGTCAAGTTCTTCGGGAACGGAGCAAAGAAGACGCTCGAACTACCATCGAGCGGCGGCGGGAAGCGCGCTATCAATCTGATAAGCGCGCAGGGCCCACTGTAGACAAGCCTGCGCCAGGGTATCCTGGCGACTTACCTTATGAGGTGGGTTGTCCAGCCTTTACCCGTGAGCTGTGGCGAGTCCAGTGGCCCAATTCCCGAACGTTCAAACCGGAGGTCCCGGAGAAATACGACGGCAAGACTCACCCGTCGGAGTTCTTGAGCGTCTACACCATTGCGGTGCAGGCTGCCGGGGCTCGCGACAACAAGATACTCGCCAACTACTTCACATTGGTACTTAAGCCCAACGTCAGGTCGTGGTTGATGCATCTGCCGGAGAATTCCATTTCTTCCTGGGCAGATATATGCCATGAGTTTGTTGGCGCCTTTACCGGAGGCCACCAAGCTCCTAGCCAGGAAAGTGATTTGCATCTCATCCCCTAGAAGGAGGGCGAAACCTTGCGCAAGTATATACAGAGATTCAGCCGCATACACCACAACATTCCAGATGTTCATCCCGCCGCTGTTGTCAGCGCGTTCCATCAGAACGTGCGCAACCATAGGATGCGCGAAGAGCTGGCAATGAACAAAGTCAGGGATGTTGCCGAGCTTTATGCTCTGGCCGATAAGTGTGCTCGAGCTGAAGAAGGGAGGAGATTCCCCGGCGAGGATGCTGGCGTAGGAATCGACTCTGAAGACGAAGACGCCGCCGCCCCGGCAAAGAAAGGCCGACGGTGTAACAGGAAGCGCAAGGGCAAGGCCGTGCTTGCCGTCGAGGAATGCGGTAACCTCGACACCGCCAAGAAGGTCAAAGTTGACGGCCCCGGCAAGGATGTTGCTGGGTGCGCCTCCTGTCAGGCCTTGGCGGCGGTCGACAAGCCGGAGGGCTCCGACAAGCAGTACTGCAAGATCCATCGCACCAAGGGCCATGATCTCCCGAATTGCCGGCAAGTTGAGCAGCTCGTCGAGAAGCAGAAAGCTGAGTATGAAAGGCGAGATAAGGAGAAAGCTCAAGATGGTGCAGAAGGGTCCGGCACGAAACGCGGTGGCCGAGGAGGTCACCGCGGCAAGGCCAAGCAACAGAAGGACGGGCCCGCTCGAGGCCGCGACAAGGGAGAGGGGGGTGACGATGACAACGACGAGGACGGCGAGTCCAGCGAGCACAAGTTTCAAAGAGCTACGGACACCATGTGCGTTGACGGGGGCGCCTTGTTGCATTCCTCTCACCGCCGACTTAAACAGTGGGTGCGTGAGGTTAATGCGACAGAGCCATCTGTCGATGCCCGGAAACCATTGAAGTGGTCCAACACGCCTATCATTTTTTATGCTGAGGATCACACTGATCGCACAACTGCGGTCGGGTGTCTGCCATTGTTGGTTTCACCAATGATTCGCAACCTCAAAGTGACAAAAATGTTAGTTGACGGCGGGGCCGGTCTGAACTTGATCTCGCCCGATGTGATCAGAAGGTTGCAAATTCCTGATGGAGATCTCGAGAAAACGGGCACGTTCTAGGGGATCAATCCAGGAAGGAGCCAGTCGAAGGGCAAGATCACACTACCAGTAACATTTGGTAGTGACCTGAACTTCAGAACAGAGAAGATTGTCTTCGACGTCGCCAAGATTCCATTGCCATATAATGGGATCCTTGGCCGTCCGGCGCTGGCCAAGTTCATGGCGGCATCGCACTACGCTTATAATACATTGAAGATGCCCGGGTCGATGAGCGTCATCACTATCAACTCCGACAAGAAGGATGCGCTTATCTGCACCGACCAACTCTACCGGGAGGCAGTTGCAGCACCTGCCGCCAAGGCACTTGCTCCTGCCGTTGAAGCTCCCGGGGGGAAGAAGACCGGCAAGACCTCTCGCACACACTCCGGCAAACGCACCTCCTCGGAGTGCTACGTTCCTGTTGAGGATGTGCCAGAGAGCTCCACCAGCAAGAGCAAGAAATCCAAGGCAGCTCCACCAGAAACTAAGAAGGTGCCCGTCAAGGAGGACGGTACGGGAGGAACTTTCACCATGAGTTCCACCCTTGACGACAAATAGGAAAGTGCGCTCATTGCCTTCCTGCGGGCGAATGTCGGTGTGTTTGCATGGCAACCATCTGATATCCCCGGTGTTCACAGGGAGATGATTGAGCACCATCTTGTTGTCTGTCCTCATGCACGGCCCGTCAAGCAGAAAGTCAGGAAACAAGCCTTAGAGCGGCAAGAATTTATTGCCGAGGAAATCAAGAAGCTGGAGGCGGCAGGTTTGGTTAGAGGAGTGCTCCATCCAACATGGTTGGCCAATCCAGTTGTAGTGCGCAAGGCGAATGGAAAATGGAGGCTCTGTATTGATTATACAGATATCAATAAAGCCTGTCCAAAAGATCCTTTTCCCTTGCCGCGCATCGACCAGATTGTGGACTCCACTGCCGGCTGTGATCTGCCATCGTTTCTTGACGCCTATTCAGGATATCATCAGATCTTCATGGCTAAGGAAGACGAAGAGAAGACCGCATTTATCACCCCATGTGGTACGTATTGCTTTTTACGTATGCCTTTCGGGTTGAAAAGTGTTGGTTCAACATTTGCGAGAGCGGTTCAGATTGGTTTTGAGCCCCAGCTACATAGAAATTTGGAAGCTTATATGGATGACATAGTGGTTAAGACCAAGGACAAAGCAACGCTCATACAAGATCTAGAGGAGACGTTTGCGAACCTGCGCAAGATCAATTTGAAGCTCAATCCTGAGAAGTGTGTGTTTGGCGTTCCGTCCGGCAAGCTTCTCGGGTTTTTTGTGTCTCAGCGTGGGATCGAGGCAAATCCCGACAAGATCAAAGCAATTGAGCAGATGGAGGCGCCAAGACGCGTCAAAGATGTGCGTCGTCTTGCCGGCTGCGTTGCTGCTCTGAGTAGGTTCATCTCCAAATCTGCTGAGCGCGCCCTGCCCTTTTTCAAAATCTTGAAAAAGACAGGTCCAATGAAGTGGACTCCGGAAGCGGAGGCAGCGCTGCAAGATTTGAAGAGGTACCTCTCCTCTCCGCCAACACTAGTCGCGCCTAAGCCACAAGAGCCGTTGTTGCTATATCTAGCTACAACGAATCAAGTGGTTAGTGCTGCGTTAGTGGTGCAGAGAGAAGCCAACGAAGAAGCAGCGGCAGGGGCAAGACCGCCAAGTCATGAGCCCATCTTCCCCGGCAGAGTCTGGTACCGGCAAGGCAGGATCTGCGTAGTCAAATGAAGCAGTACAGAAGAAAAAGATGGTGTAGCGCCCAGTTTATTTTGTTAGTTCCCTTTTACAGGGGGCTAGATCAAGATACTCTGGCGTGCAAAAGTTGCTCTTCGGCCTCCTTATGGCCTCGAGGAAGCTGCGCCATTATTTCCATGCACATGAGATCACCGTCGTCACTCGCTTCTCGTTGCAGCGGATTTTACGAAATCCAGATGCGACCGGCAGGATTGTGGAGTGGGCATTGGAACTGTCGAGCTTTGGTCTCAAGTTTGAAAGCACTTCAACTATTCAGAGCAGAGCCTTGGCGGAGTTCATTGCAGAGTGGACCCCAACGCCAGACGAAGAGATTCAAGAAACAACTCTTCCCGGCAACAAAATGAATCAAGAGTGGATTATGTATTTTGATGGGGCTTTCTCGCTGCAAGACGCCGGTGCTGGCGTGCTGCTTGTCGCACCCACCGGAGAGCACCTAAAATATGTGATTCAGATGCACTTTCCCCGGGAGAGGTCGACAAACAACACCGCGGAATATGAAGGGCTGCTTGCCGATCTCAGGATCGCGGCAGACCTTGGAATTAAGAAGCTCATCGTCAGAGGTGATTCGCAGCTTGTCATCAAGCAAGTCAACAAAGATTATCAGAGCCCGTTGATGGAAGCTTACGTAGATGAAGTGAGGAAGTTGTAGGAGCGCTTTGACGGTCTGCAAACAGAGCATGTTTCTCGTTCAGAGAACAGCATTGTCGATGACCTGTCAAAGCGTGCTGCCCTCAAGTTACCTGTGGAACCAGGAACTTTTGTGCTTCAATTGACTCAGCCATCCGTAGCACCATCAGCAAAGCAAGACAAGAGAAGGAAGTTGAGTTCCGGCAAGTACTTTCCTGCAGAGCTTCCGGAAGCTGCCGGCAAGAGCCTTGCCGGCAAGGAAGTTGCCGGGAACAACGCCAAGCCTGCCGGGGGGCAACAGGCTCCGGCAGAGCCTCGAGCCCTTGCCGTAGAGACAAACGCTCCCGCGGCAGAAGACATGCCTTTAGTCCTTGTTGTCGAGCCTCAGGCTCCAGCATGGGCGCAGCACATTGTTCAGTTCCTTCAAACAGGAGAACTTCCCGAAGAACAGGAAGAAGCGGAGAAGGTAGCCCGTCGGTCCAATATGTACCAGTTTGTGGACAATGTCCTGTACAGAAAGAGACCGAACGGTGTGAAATTGAAGTGCATTCCTCGGTAGGATGGACTGGAGCTGTTGGCGGAGATACATGGAGGCATATGTGGCTCCCACATAGGATCAAGAGCTCTTGTTGGTAAGGCATTCCGGCAAGGTTTCTTTTGGCCCACTGCTCTCCAGGATGCAACTGCACTAGTAACCAAGTGTGAAGCGTGCCAGTTCCATTCAAAGAAATTGCATCAACCAACTCAAACTCTTCATACAATCCCTCTTTCCTGGCCATTTTCGTTCTGGGGGCTCGACATATTGGGCCCTTTTCCCCGTGCTACCGGGGGCTTTGAGTACTTGTACGTCGCAATCGACAAGTTCAAAAATTGGCCGGAAGTGGAAGCAGTGAGAAAGGTGACAACACAGTCAGCCGTCAAGTTCTTCAAGGGACTAGTTTGTCGTTTTGGTGTGCCTAATAAGATCATCACCGACAACGGTACACAGTTCACAAGCCACGCCTTCATGCAGTACGTCCAAGACCTTGGCGGCAAGATCTGTTTTGCTTCTGTTGCTCATCCAAGGAGCAACGGCCAAGCGGAAAGGGCTTTCGACAAGCTGCGCAAGTGCGGAAGACGCTGGATTGATGAGTTGCCGGCAGTTCTTTGGTCAATCAGAACGACACCAAATCGAGCCATCGGCCAGACACCCTTCTCCCTAGTATACGGGGCTGAGGCAGTTCTCCCCACGGAACTCACATACGGGTCACCTCGAGTGCTCGCCTATGATGAGCTTGAGCAAGAGCAGTTGCGACAAGATGACGTTACGCTCCTTGAGGAAGATCGTCTTCAGGCTGCTGTGCGAGCTGCACGCTACCAGCAAGCCTTGCGCCGCTACCATAGCCGCATGGTTCATGCCCGAAGTCTTGAGGAAGGTGACCTTGTTCTTCGGCGCGTTCAGTCGGCCAAGAATTCCAACAAGTTGACGCCAAAGTGGGAAGGCCCTTATCGGGTAGTATGAGTCACCAGGCCTGGCGCAGTCCGCCTGGAGACCGAAGATGGCGTTCCAGTGAGCAATTCCTAGAACATCGAACATCTTCGTAAGTTCTACCCATAAGGCGCAACCATCTTTTGTACAAGTGTTGCTGGCAAGGCATGTAATCCTTTGTACAAAGCCAGGCGCAGACCCTGTGACATTCTATTACACTTGTTTCTGGTAAGCGTTAACGAACCGCCAAGGTTCCATATCTCTATTTTCTCTTCTTTCTTTTTCTCAAAGGACAGAATGTTCCCTCGCATGCAAGTTTGCCGGGGGGAATGATGGTTTGGATACCAACGGGCGACGTTCAAGGTTGACATCTTGCCGGAAGGAGTACAGCAACGAAAAGCTAAGTTGCAGAGGTTTTAAACAATTTTTTTGTTTTGTAAGGTTATTCTCCTTGAACGATTTTGACTTTTGTATGGGAAACCTGCATGCGAAGGAACCTTGTCATGATCGGTTGCGCCCTTACTTTGTTTCGAGTCCGCTCAACAACTTAAGTGGCTGCACTGAAAACGCCCGGCAGCGGCACCTCTAGCAGGCTGCTAAAGTCCCGCACCTAGTGCTCGCGGCAAGGCTGCGTGCACCGGCAAGTTTCCAATAAAGCATAGGGCATGTACCATACAGAAAGAAATCAGACAAGGAAATAGCATACATGCATCCAGAACATAGTAAGTTATATTACATTAATAGTTGCCATGATTCTAACATAAGATAAAATTGTCTTTGGCATGGTGGCGACAAAAAGAAGAGAAGCAGGTAGTCGCTGCGCTGGCCTTCGACCCTCTTGACTTGGTTCACCTTGTTGACGATGGGCGCGACAAGTTCTTCGAGTGCCTTGAGGTCCGCATCCTTCGGCAGACGGTCAAGAACGTTGGTGAAGTTGATGCTGGGGTTCCTGTACGCCACTTTGGTCAACACCTTGAGGAGGACGGCCCGGCAGAGCTTGCGGGATTCGTTGGCCAGATGGGTTGCTCGATCAGAGTGGAGCAGCTTCACGGCGTCAATCACGCCCTCGAAGAACATGGTCAGCTTGGCGCTCGTAGACACCCTATCATGAGAAGAATAGTTGAAGCCTTGCAGGCCCATGGTGGACAGCTGTGCTGCGAGCCTCTTCGCGACGTCAATAAGGCGCTCAGTCCAGATCTGCACACCTGCCACATAATCGTTATGGGTGACGGCGGCGCTCTCGAGCGGGTCCTTTTCATTCTAAAGATCTTTGATCAAGACCTTCTCACGAGCCGTGCTGTTCTCAAGAGACTCTTTCAGCGTGGTCAGCTTCAGCTCCAGATCGGCAATGGATTCCTTGGCCGAGGTGAGCTGCTGGGTCTTGTCGGACATGGTGACCTGTATCTCCGCCAGGCTGTAAAGAGCTTTCTTTCTTTTGGCTTCGAGCACCGAGATCTTCTTGCCGTGATCCTCAAGGTCCGCCTCCAGCCTCTTCACCTTATCGGCAAGCTCATTCTTGGCGGCCTCTGTAGCTTCGGCAGCATTGATGGCTTCCTTCAGCTTGCCGGCGTGGTCGGTGGTCAGAGCCTCAAGGGCTTCCTTGTGCTGCTGCTCCAGCTCTTGGGTCCGTTGCACGACAAGCTTTTCAATCTCTTCATCCTTACTGCGAAGCTTGTCGGCAAGTGCCTTCTCGCGAGCGTCGAGGTCCTCTTCATAAGCGTCGAGCCCAACGCGGCGCTCTGTTAGGCGAGCTTCCTCTGCAGCAGCCTGTTGTTTAGCCTCCTCTTGTGCCTTCTCAACATCAGACTGCTTCATGAGGAGCTCGTTCCAGTTTTGATTCAGCTGCTCCTGGTTCGCCTTCAGCTCCTGAAAGGCTTCGGCATACCAGACTTGCGTTTCCTCAACGCGCTTCTGGAGATCCGCCTCCGCTACTTCGACAACTGCTGCCCTGGAGTCCAGTTTTTCTTTACGGGCGCGGTGAAGCGCTTGGAGCTTTTGAAAGTTGTTACTCATGGCCTGGAGGAGCTTCTCTTCTTCGGATTTGCTGCTGCTGGCGCTTGGTTCGTCGACAATCTCGAGCCCAGCAGCGGCGATGACGTCTTCGTCAAAGATTTCCCCCTTCAGTTGGCACCCCAATCCTTGCCGTTCCTGGTATGCTGACGAACAGATTGTCGTCAACCCTGAGGTATTTGCTTGAAGAGGGGGCTTCGGATGTTGACGGCTGGTCCTCAACAACCGTCTCACCGGCAACTGGGGGCTCCGTGGCCGGCGTAGCGCCTGGCGCTCTTGCGGCACGAATGCCGTCAGTGTGGTCACCGGTCTCCTTGCCGGCTCTCTCAGCAGACTCCTTGGTGGCCTTTTCCTGTGCGGCCTTGGCGGCCTCGGCAGAAGCATCCTTGGCGGCCTCAACGGCAGCATTCTTGGGGCCTCGTCAGCGGCAATTCTGTCGGCCTCGGCGGCAGCATCCCTGGCAGTCTCCTCGATAACGGCATCGACATCCATGTGTTCCGTCGAGGGAAGATCTGAAGGCCAAGAAAACAAACAAGATAAGGCTGAAGTGGAAGTTCAAGAAGACAAAAAGAAAGACAGAATAACAAGTACTCTGAGGCAAATGGTTTACCTGCGCCGGGCTGTTGAGAGGTGGTTTCTCCTTTCCCGGCAACATTGGTTGCCGGTGTAGGACTGCCGGTGCCTGTGCTTGCCGGTTCTCCCTCAACAAGAATGGGCTCGCCAGTGGAAGCCCTTGCCGAAGATCCGTCCCTAGGCGGCGTAGCCGACGGAGGCGGCACGCCAGGGATGTTTTCTGATGGCTCTCCTCGTTGCCGCTCCCCTCCTACAAGCCCGGTGATGTCAGTAGAAAAGATACATACCCCGACGCTTGCCAGCGGAAAGTGAGTAGTGAACTCATGTTGGGGGCTGCGTCGGGGGCTGCGTTGAGGGCTGGGCTCCGGGCTGATGTTGATCGGCTCTGGCACACCTGTGGTGCTTGCCGGCGGCTCATCGCCCGTTGAAGTCTTCGCCTTCTTCGCCATCCTTTGCGCCAACGTTTTCGTATCTCTGCGGGGATGGGTCAAAGCAAAGCAAGTTAGTTAAGCTAAACCATAAGTTCAGAAGTAAAAAGATGTGCCAGGACCCTTACTCTTCTTCTTCCGAGCTAAAGGCAGAGATGTCGAAGTCAACCTCCACCTCAGTGTTCGTGCGAGGAGGTGAGGGAGTGGTCCTGGGTCGCTTCGCTGCGGCAGAAGCGGAGGGTTGATGCGCCCCTGCTGCCCCGGTTGTCGGTGCCGTCGTATGAGACGCTCTCGCCGCTTCAGTCATTGCCGCGGTCGAGCGCGTCGTACGCTGCACGGGTCGCTGTTGAGCTCCTTGCCGCTGCGCAGCCTTGCCGGCCGCCCCCTTGCCGGGGGCTGCACCGCTCGAAGAAGGTTACTGGACTGGGGCACCAGAGGCAGCTTTCCACAGAACACGCTTCTTCTTCTTCTCCTCGGGAGCTGGGGGCTCCTCGGGCAGCTGCTCCTCGGCTGTATCTTCGACAGAAGAGTCCCCGGCAGCTGTACCACTCTGCTCTCCGGCACCCTCGCCCTGCCCGGCAAGTTTTTCCTCTAATATCACTTCTTCTTCACTGGCTTCCCCTTCCACGAAGCCAGCGCTGCCGGCCTCCGCGGCAAGATTCGCCTCTTCCACCCTACTGGCGATATACGCCAATTCTTCCTCAGTGGTGGGGCGGATGAGGTTTGTTTCTGCCCGGATGGCCCTCTCCGACAAGTTGTCGAAGAACTCTTGTGCCTACTCTGTGGATGGTTCCACCCAAGTCCCGTCAAGGCCGTGAGCGTTACACACCGGCATCATAGCGATGATTGAGGCCAAGGTAGAGTTGTTGCACAGAGGAATTATGTTCGCCGGCAACTTGTATTTCGCGTCAAGCCTGAACAATTTCTGGCAGAGAGCTGTGTGCTGCATGACCGTCAAATTGTTGTTCAGACCAGGACGCAGCCTCATAATGTCTGCCGCATTCCGGAAGTCCCAGGCTGGTCTCCCCTTGTTCTGTAGAGGGGCGATGCGCCGGCGAAGAAAATCAGCGCCAACTATCTCTATTGTGAGCCCGGCAACTCTGAGACGGTGGATCCTGGTAATTGCAATTGTGAGCTTCTCATCTTGAGGATCGAGGTCGCTCCAATCATTACCGCGCACCATCTTGGTTTCTCGAGAAACACAGAAGGGCTGGGGATCTTGCTCCTGAATCCAGCACCACTTGCCCCGCCATTCTTCCCACTTCTCGCGGAAGACCCCGTCTGGGTATATCTCTTTGTTCCATCCCCTTGGAATCCAGGTGATAGAACCAGAAAGGGCTTCTCCTCTTTGAATGCGGGGAATGAAATAGTGGTGGAAGAGGGCTGTGCTAGGGACTACTCCGGCAAAATTTTCACAGAGGTGGGCAAAGATTGACATGCATGTCACGGCATTCGGCGTAAAATCCAAGAGACGGAAGCCGTATGTGTACATGATGTCGTTGAAGAAATCAGAGAATGGGGGACAGAGCCCGCAGTAAAAGTAATCGGCAAAGAAAGGGAATTTATCTGGCCCACCCTTGGAGGAACCTGGGCTCACGCGAGTAGCCGGATGAGCCTTCATCTCTATCACCGACATGCACTGATATCGCTCCTTCAGAGCGCTCACGTCGAGCGCCGAAGTGAAGACGACGTGTTCCCTCCGCATCTTCGCCAGCTTGCTCTTCGGGACGGCGGCTTCCACCTCCTTGCCCTTGCTCGTCTTGGGCGGCATTGCAGCAATGGGAGTAGAGGCCGAGGACGATGAGGGCGTGGAGGCGGCGGATGTGTGGGGAAGACTCTGTTTCGGGCTCAAGGAAGAAGACGACGGTGGTTCCCAGATTGGAAAAGACAGGAGGTAAATGGGCAAGCGCCTCTGCGGTTTCCTTTTTATGGGGAAGACGCGGGGCTGCCCCTTTTACTAGTCAATATGGAAACGCTTTTGCGAGCGCGCTATTACAGCCGCTCCGCGCACGTCCCCCATGTCCCGCATTCAATGGGCGTCGTGGGGAGGCGCAGTAAGCGGAATGATTGCAGCAGTTAACTCTTGCCACGCATGCCCGTGCACTGTTTGGGCCTAGCCCAACAATGCCTCGCACCCGTGTATGACCTAGGCCCGGGGGCTCCTGTCGGTGTACTAAAGTTTGGGTCTTTTAGTACCCCATACTTGTGCACGGGCGGTTGTAGCCACACCAGCGGCAAGGCCTGCCGGCAGACAGCTAAACGCAAGGGTAAGAACATCAAGAGAGCATTCAAGTCAACAATCGGAAGGCAGAAGGCCAAAGGGCTGAAGCCCCGGCAAGAATTCTTGCCGGGATGGCTTGAGAAGCCCCGGCAAGATTCGCACCCAGCAAGACCTCGCCAGCCTGTCATCCACCGCTCCAGCGCAGCGACCAGCCTGTCGTTTAGGCTTTGTCCTCCTGGGTGCGTGTCAAGACACTAACGGCAATGGGGTTAAGCGCTGCTGATGGGACGGGCTCTTTTTCCGTCCCCAAGAAAGTTAGGGACACCTAAACGGAGCATTTAATGCGTTTGTCCTAAGACGTCAGTGATATTTGTATAAACACTGTAGCAACTTTACACCTCTTGTATGCACTGTGCACCACTGTTGGTGACCCCTTGGACATATAAAAGGAGGCCCAAGGCGCAGCTACAGGGGGAGGACCTTCTGGCCCAGATGCATGCGTAGCAGCTGTGTAGTGTTCATCACATAGCGCTCCTGGAGCCAGAATTGAAACACCCATAATACACTAAAGCAGGAGTAGGGTTTTACGCTTCTCAGCGGCCCGAACCTAGGTAAAAATCCCTCGCGTTGATCGTTGGATCTGCTCTTTGTGCACGCCTTTCTCCCTGCCGAACCGTAAAAGGGATCCACGCGATCCCATAGGTGTCGTACGCCGACAACAGTTTTCCCACATTTACTGCTACCGCTCGACTTCTGTCTTTTCTGGGATTCGTAGGACTTGGTAATACATCGTTCATAGTCTGATACCGGCCTTTTCTCCGCTGGTTTAGCTGCATCAATAAAGTGTTGTACGATCTCGTCGGGTACTTTCTCCTTTGGCGGTGGGGGCGCTTTCGGTCCAAAATGGGCCCGCAAAGCGAGATTCACTAATTCATCGAGTTCCTCGTCAGTCTTCTCGTAAGATAACTTCTTTTTGGTAGGAGGCTCGGGTTTCTTCTTTTGTCTTCTCTTCCGCTTTGGGACGGCGGATATCGATATCGCGAACGTCTCGCGCTAGGCTCCGTCTCGGGGTGGGATGGACTCTGCTGACGTGGCGGAGCTTGATATCGCGGACTCGCCATGCGCTCCGTCTCGGGGTGGGATGGATTCGGCTGGTGCGGCGGAGATGGATATGGTGGACTCACCCTGCGCTCCGTCTCGGGGAGATTTGGAGTCTGCTGACGCGACGGACTTGGAGGAGGAGTAGGTGGCCTTGGCACCGAGTTTGGAAACACGATGCATTCCTTTTTCCATAAAATGACACAACGCCTGGCATCTCCCAGTGTCCGCTCCCCTTCACCTCCAAGGTAGTCAAGATCTAGTGATTCATATGCCGACACAACTTGATCCATCCCGACATGAGCATAGCCAGGTGGAATCGGATTGCCGTGGAAAGTTGCTTCAGGTCCACTCGGTAAAGCAAAGCCGCCCGCCGCCTTCATGGATATGTTCTTGAGTTTCATGTGTAGCTCACAAGGTGTCGACTCTAGGATATCATCCATGGGGTAGCGAGCCAGCAGTGCATCATCGGCCGGGACCCCCGTGGAACCCATGCTGCTTTTCGCCATAGATGATGGAATGGTACCATCCAATGCTCGATCTGGTTGCTGCTGCTGCTGAGACGCGCCTTGCTGGCTAAGTTTGTTGATTTGCTCCTGGTGCATGTTATATTTGCGTTCCAAGTCCTGAATCCGATCTACTTCATGCTTCTTCTTTCTGTCACGACTTCTGTAGCTGTCGTTCCAATCCGCAAACCCCAGAAACCACGGAACCATGCCTTTGCCTCGTCTTCGTCCCGGGTGTTCAGGATTCTTGAGGGCGCGTGAAAGCTCGTCCTTCTCTCTCTCGGGCTCGTACACACCCGCTCGAGCTTCTACTATTGCTTTAAGTAACTCGTCCGTGGCTTCTTTAAGACTTGCCGGTTCAAGAACCTCCCCTGTCTTTGGGTCCAACTTTCCCCCCATGTGCATAAAATCAGGTCCTGCACCTCTCGGGCCAAGTCTCTGTTACTGGAGTGACCCCTGCAGCCTTCATGTTTCTCTCAGATTCATCCCACTTAGGCAACCCATACTTGTAGCCGCCTGGCCCCAGACAATGATGCCACATTTTTTTGTCGGCAGTTATCTTGTTTATTCTTGACCGTTCCTTAGCTACTTGTGATTCCTTGAACTTCACAAATTCGTCCCAGTCATCTGCTAACTTCACATATTCTCCTTTGAATTCTGGAGTCTTCCTTCTGTTTTCCACGTAACTTTTCCATAATCTTTTCTTCCAAGACTGGAATTGTGTGGCCATCTTCTTAAGAGCACACTTCTTGACTTTCTCCCGTTGGAGATCTGTGAGACCCTATGGTAGGGTGAAATGTTTCATGAGCTCCTCCCAATGCAGATCTTTTGCTCTTTGGCTGACAAAAGAAACTGCTTGGGTATCTTTTGGCTGATTCCATTCTTGAACGGTGATCGGGATTTGGTCCCTAACTATAACTCCGCATTGACGTATAAATTTGTCCGCATTCTCTTTAGGAGCAATCGGTTCGCCATCTGCTCTGATTTGATTGATGTTAAACTTTACGCCCTGTTTCAACTTTTTTATCGGGCCATGTTTAACCCTTGTAGAAGATTTGCTCGATCCGGAGGGCTAAAAGGAACAAAGATTCGTTAATATATACAAATCAATCAATACATCTGATGATCACTAGAGGGCAAATTAATACCTCGCCGGACTCTGTTAAATGGACAAAAATTTCTTCGCAATCGTCATTGTCAGCTGGTTCGCCTTCGTCTCTTGGTTGTTCTTCCTCAATTCCCTCACCGGGTGGGTTAAGGTATTGTGAGCCATCATCTACTTCATTCTCTTCGTTTCTGGAGCGTATCAGGTCATACATGGCATTCACTTGATCATGGTCTCTGTCTCTACCGTCCATAGCTTAACTAATCCAGAACAAATATAAAACAATTAGAATGCATTCAATAAGCAGAACCGGAGATATGCAAATCAATACAAGGCAATGCAACAATACGATCATATAATATCACTAATACATCATCGAATAGTATCGCTAATACATCATCGAATATAATATCACTAATACAGATCTAGTTGACGTCTCGTGGCGCGGGCGGTGGACACCCAAAGATAAGGAACTATGACAGGATCATAGCTCGGGTGTGATCCCTGAAGAACCTGCCAGGTATTGGAGAACCTAGCGTCCAACGCAGCCATGTAGCGCTGGACGTGCTCGTCCTCCTCCCTGACACGGCGACGTACCACCTCCGCGGGGGCCGGCTCCCTCTGCACCGACAGTGGTCCATGCGACCGCCACCAACTAACCTCCGGGTCGACGACGGAACCCTCATTCCTCACCAAGCTCCGCGCCCCGGAAGGCAGCACCTCCCAGTGCCAGCCCGGCGGAGCCCAGTCCCGGACATGCTGGCGCCTCTCAAGCAGGTGGTCGATGGCGCCGAGTCGACGACGAGGATGCGGGCCAGGCATCGTCCACGTCGAGAACAAATTCTACCACTATTTAAATTCCTACTATTTAATAAACTTTAATAAAGATGATTGCATTTAACAACTATGACAATAATAACGAGAACCACGAGTCCCGAGTCGACGAACCTCGAGTCCCCGATGATCACCGATGAGGAGTCCCCGACGATCGTCGGGGACTCCTCACTGACGATCGCCGGTGAACTCCTCACCGGCGATCATCGGGGACTCCTCACCGGCGATCGTCGGGGACTCGGGGTTCGTCGATTCGGGACTCGTGGTTCGATGACTCGGGACTCGAGACTAAAAAAACAACTAAACTAAAAAAACTAAAACAACTAAACTAAACTAAACTAAAACAACTAAACTAAAAAAACTAAAACAACTAAACTAAAAAAACTAAAACAACTAAACTAGACTAAACTAAACTAAAACAACTAAACTAAAAAACCTAAAAAAACTAAACTAAATCAACAAATTAATAAAAAAATTAACTAAAACAACTAAAACCGGCCGCGGCACCGGCGCACGTGGCCGCGGTGGCCGCGGAGGAGGGGGATCAGAGCAGGCGGTAGGAGCTCACCGGCATGACGGGGCTCGGGGGAGGAGGTGCGGGCGGCGACGACGGGGCTCGGTGAGGCGGTGCGGGCGGCGTCCAGCGTCGGGGGCGGCGATGATGTCGACGAGGACGAGGAGGCATGGCCGTCTTCCGGCATCGGGGGCGGCGATGACGTCGACGAGGACGAGGAGGCACGGGCGGCGTCCGGCGTCGGGGGAGGCGACGACGTCGACGAGGACGAGGAGGCACGGGCGGCGTCCGGCGTCGGGGGCGGCAACGACGAGGACGAGGAGGCACGTGGGGAGCTCCGGCAGCCTGGCGGCGTCAGGGCAGGGTCGGCGTCGGCGTCGGGGGGCTGAATGGGAGAGGTTGGGGAAGAAACGGCAAAGTCTTGTATATATAGAGGGACTGTTTAGTCCCGGGTCGTGGCTCCAACCGGGACTAGAGACCCTTTAGTCTCGGTTGGTATCACCAACCGGGACTAAAGGTCCTCCCTTTAGTCCCGGTTGGTGATACCAACTGGGCCTAAAGAGGCCTTTTCGGCGGCCCAAATTCGCGCGGGAAGGGACCTTTACTCCCGGTTGGTAATACCAACCGGTACTAAAGGTCTATTTTCTCTTTTTTTGTCCCAAATTCGCACGGCCGGCTGTGGTGGGAGTTTAGTCCCACCTCGCTAGTTGAGGAGCACGACGACCAGCTTATAAGGCACGCTGTGAGAGAGGCAGCACGAGCCTCTCTCAAACCGAACATGTGCCTACTATGTCGCTGTTACTAAAGTGAAAATAGATGCTCTTATAGAGAAAATTTAACCTAAATTCAAAGTGCTAGTAAATTCAAAGTGCTAGTAAATTCAAAGTGCTAGTTAACTAGCACTTTGAATTTAGGTTGAATTTTCTCTATAAGCGCATCTATTTTCATTTTTGCTATTTTTATGTTATTTTTTTGCATATTAAAAGTTCTTAACAGAAAATACTTTATGAATATTCTTTTTGCTATTAAAGTTTTTAACAAAAATAACTTTGATAATTTTAGTTGCATAAATTTTATATAATATTAAGTTAAATAACTTTGATCGGACGAAAACACGTCTATTACAAAGGGATTTCAATTTTTCAAACATATTTTAACTCAAGACTTTTTCTGCATTCAATATGCACCATTGAAAGCCACATCATCACTTTTCAACCCTTTTCTGACTTCATTTGCTATTTTTCATGCATTTCATGATTTATTTTGAGCTAAAATGATACTGAAATTAAAGGGCACTGCAAATGAACTCTGAAATGGTTGAAAGTTGGCATGGTATCATAATTTCATCCACATAGCATGTGCTAAAAAGTTGAGAGGGTTACAGGAAAAACTGGATGCACTTCGTGTACAAACTGGACAATCTCTTTCGAAGTATCAGGGTTTTGGACGAAAACTCATCTATTACAAAGGGATTTCAATTTTTTTAACATATTTTAACTCAAGACTTTTTCTGCATTCAATATGCACCATTCAAAGCCACATCATCACTTTTCAACCCTTTTCTGACTTCATTTGCTATTTTCATGCATTTCTTGATTTATTTTGAGCTAAAATGACCCTGAATTGAAAAGCACTGCAAATGAACTCTGAAATGGTTGAAAGTTGGTATGGTATCATAATTTCACCCACATAGCATGTGCTAAAAAGTTGAGAGGGTTACAGGAAAAACTGGATGCACTTCGTGTACAAACTGGACCATCTCCTTCGAAGTATGAGGGTTTCGGACGAAAACTCATCCGTTACAAAGGCATTTCATTTTTAAACTTATTTCAACTCCAAACTTTTTGTGCATTCAATATCCATTCTAAGCCACATCCTCAAATTTCAACCCTTTCTAACTTCATTTTCTATTTTTCATCCATTTAACGAATTGTTTTGAGCTAAATGACCCTGAAATTAAAAAGCACCACAAATGAACTCTGAAAAGGTTGAAACTTGGCATGGTATCATCATTCACCCACATAGCATGTGCTAAAAAGTTGAGAGGGTTACAACAAAAACTGGATGCACTTCATGTACAAAATTGGACCATCCCGGCTACTCACTAGAGAAGAAAAGTGATGACGGTGTAGCCAATCACATCCCAGAGTGGGATCTTGGGGTACAAAACTTTTTCTTCGCATATGTCCCTTGATTATTGCGCTGTAACCATGGACAATCTTCATCATTTAACAGGATGCTTGGGTCAGTCTTCACTGCGAAGGGAGGAATTTCATCAAACTTTTCATAATCTTTTGACATGTCTGTCTTGTCCTCCACTCCCACGATGTTTCTTTTCCCAGAAAGAACTATGTGGCGCTTTGGCTCATCGTATGATGTATCCGCTTTCTTATCTTTCCTTTTTCTCGGTTTTGTAGACATGTCCTTCACATAGAAAACTTGCGCCACATCATTGGCTAGAACGAATGGTTCGTCTGTGTGCCCAAGATTGTTGAGATCCACTGTTGTCATTCCGTACTGCGCGTCTACCATTACCCCTCCTCCAGTCAGATTGGCCCATTTGCACTGGAACAAAGGGACCTTCAAATCACCTCCATAGTCAAGTTCCCATATCTCCTCTATGTAACCATAATATGTGTCCTTTTCCTTGGTGTTTGCCACATCGTCAAAGCGGACACCACTGTTTTGGTTGGTGCTCTTTTTATCTTGGGCGATCGTGTAAAATGTATTCCCATTTATCTTGTACCCTTGAAAAGTCAATATAGTCGAAGATGGTCTCTTGGCCAACAAGTACAAGTCATCTTCAACATTGTCGTCATTCATGAGATGTGTTCGCAACCAACCGCCGAAAGCCTCAATGTGTGTACGTTGAATCCAGGGGTCAGACTTCTCCGGGTTCTTCGAGCGTATAATATCCATGTGTTTCTCAATATACGGGGTGACCAAGGTAGAATTCTGTAGAACTGTGTAGTGTGCTTGCGCCCAAGAATGCCCGTCCCTACATATTATTGATTTTGGTCCAAGCGTGCCTTTTCCACGCAGTCTCCCCTCATGCCGCGATTGAGGAACACCAATCGGCTTAATGTCAGGAATAAAGTCAACACAGAACTCAATAACCTCCTCTGTTTCATGGCCCTTGGAGATGCTTCCTTCTGGCCTAGCACAGTTACGAACATATTTCTTTAAGACTCCCATGAACCTCTCAAAGGGGAACATATTGTGTAGAAATACAGGACCCAGAATGGCAATCTCTTACACTAGGTGAATTAGGACGTGCGTCATAATATTGAAGAAGGATGGTGGGAATACCAACTCGAAACTGACAAGACATTGGACCAAATCATTCTGTAAGCTTGGTAGGATTTACGAATCGATTACCTTCTGAGAAATTGCATTAAGGAACGAACATAGCTTCACAATGGCTAATCGAACATTTTCTGGTAGAAGTCCCCTCAACGCATCCGGAAGCAATTGCGTCATGATCACATGGCAGTCGTGAGACTTTAGGTTCTGGAATTTTTTCTCTGCCATATTTATTATTCCCTTTATATTTGACGAGAAGCTAGACAGGACCTTCATACTGAGTAGGCATTCAAAGAATATTTCCTTCTCTTCTTTGGTAAGAGCGTAGCTGGCAGGACCTAGATACTACTTTGGATGCATGCCGTCGTTTTCGTGCACACGTTGCTGGTCCTCCCGTGCCTCCGGTGTATCTTTTGTCTTCCCATACACGCCCAGGAAGCCTAGCAGGTTCACGCAAAGATTCTTCGTCATGTGCATCACGTCGATTGCAGAGCGGACCTCTAGGACTTTCCAATATTCTAGCTCCCAAAATATAGATTTCTTCTTCCACATGGGTGCGCGTCCCTCAGCGTTAGTCGGAACTGATTGTCCGCCAGGACCCTTTCCAAATATTACTTCTAAATCCTTGACCATATCAAGTATGTCATCACCAGTATGGAGGACGGGCTTCTTCCGGTGATCTGCCACACCTTTGAAATGCTTGCCTTTCTTTCTTAAGGCATGCTTGGCCGGAAGAAATCGACGATGTCCCAGGTACACATTCTTCTTGCATTTGTCCAAATATATACTATGGGTATCATCTAAATAATGCATGCATGCATGGTATCCCTTGTTTGTCTGTCCTGAAAGGTTACTAAGAGCAGGCCAATCATTGATGGTTACAAATAGCAACGCTCGCAGGTCAAATTCCTGCTGTTTGTGCTCATCCCACACACATACACCTTTTTTATTCCACGGCTGTAAAAGTTCATCAACTAATGGCCTTAGGTACACATCAATGTCGTTGCTGGGTTGCTTAGGGCCTTGGATGAGCACTGGCATCATAATGAACTTCCGCTTCATGCACAACCAAGGAGGAAGGTTATAGATACATAGAGTCACAGGCCATGTGCTATGCTTGCTGCTCTGCTCCCCAAATGGATTAATGCCATCTGCACTTAAACCAAACCATAAGTTCCTTGGGTAATCCGCAAAGTCCGGTCACTCTCTCTCGATTTTTCTCCACTGCGACCCATCAGCGGGTACTCTCAACTTCCCGTCTTTCTTACGGTCTTCTTTGTGCCAACGCAACGACTTGGCATGCTCTTTGTTTTGGAACAAACGTTTCAACCGTGGTATTATAGGAGCATACCACATCACCTTGGCAGGAATCCTCTTCCTGGGGCGCTCGCCCTGAACATCATCACCAGGTTCATCGCGACCGATCTTATATCGCAATGCATTGCACACCGGGCATGCATTCAAATTCTCGTACTCACCGCGGTAGAGGATGCAGTCATTAGGGCATGCATGTATCTTCTGCACCTCCAACCCTACAGGGTAGACAACCTTCTTTGCTTCGTATGTACTGTCGGGCAATTCGTTGTCCTTTGGAAGCTTATTCTTCATTATTTTCAGCAACTTTTCAAATGCCTTGTCAGATACACCATTCTCTGCCTTCCATTGCAGCAATTCCAGTGTGGTACCGAGCTTTGTGTTGTCATCTTCGCTATTTGGGTACAACCCTTTTTAGTGATCCTCTAACATGTGCTGCAACTTCAACTTCTCCTTTTCGCTTTCGCAGTTTCTCTTTGCATCAGCAATGGCCCGACCAAGATCATCAGCGGGCTCATCTGATGCCTCGGCTTCTTCTTCTTCATTCTCTTCCCCCATTGTAGTACCATCATATTCAGGACACCCAGGATAGTTGTCGTCATCCTCTTCTTCTTCATTCTCTTCCATTAGAACCCCTCTTTCTTCGTGCTTGGTCCAACAATTATAGCCGGACATGAAACCGGACGTAAACAGGTGGACGTGAATCTGTTTTGAGCTAGAGTAAGTCTTATCATTCTTACACACACCACATGGACAACACATAAAACCATCCCGCTTGTTTGCCTCGGCCGCACGCAAAAAACTCTGCACGCCATTAATGAACTGGGGAGAGCGTCGGTCATCGTACATCCATTGCCGGCTCATATTCATTACACAACACCGAAAAGACCAAATTAATACAAGTTCATACATAAAGTTCATACACACTTATTTTCTCATAAAACAACATACAACTATCTAGATAAAACATTTAAATGCAACAACAAATGTGATCAAAATCGCCACTAAGGTAGCAATTGATCCAACAGCATAATGATACCAAGCCTCTTTATTAATGGCATATTTTCTAATCTTTCTAATCTTCAAGCGCATTGCATCCATCTTGATCTTGTGATCATCGATGACATCGGCAACGTACAACTCCAATTTCATCTTCTCTTCTTCAACTCTTTTCAATTTTCCTTTCAAATCCTCGTTTTCTTTTTCAACTAAATTTAACTTCTCGACAATAGGGTCAGTTGGCATTTCCGGTTCAACTACCTCCTAGATAAAAATATCTATGTCAACTTGATGGGCATAATTGTCATTAACACGAAATGCAACAAATAGTTATAAAAGAGAATATACCACATCCGAATCGTAAACCGGACGAGGGCCGACAGGCACGGATATCATAACCATGGCACTATATATAACAACAATCATACAAGTATGAAAATTATGCAAGTAACTATCTAAATCATACAAATACGATTCTTTTAATAAAAATGATAAGAACACAAGAAGAGGCTCACCAAGGTGGTGCCGGCGACGGGACGGTGCGGGCGATCGACGGTGGTTAGGACGGGGACGGGAAGGCACACTAAGTAAACCACACCTACACATATGCAAACTAAGGAGTTAATTTGAGCTCAAATTGCATATAAATCAAAAAAACTACCACATAATTACACCCAAACTAATACCCACAAATCACTATACTTATAAAGCATTGCATGAGCTGATCTAGCAATAAGAGATGAAAGGACAAAGGTGCTAACCTTTGTGGACACTTGGATGTATTGGGGTGCCTCAAATCTTGACAAATCTTGGCAAAAATGGAGGGAGGAGCTCGAGCTAGGGGAAGAACAGAGAGGGGAATTCGAATGGAGAAAACAGAGAAATGGAGTCGGGCTGTACGAAGGGTTTATATAGGGAAAGCTTTAGTCCCGATTCGTTATACAAACCGGGACTAAAGGTCCACCTATAGTCCCGGTTTGTATCACAAACCGGGACTAAAAGGGCTCGTGGGGGCCCCAGGCTGACACCAGCCTGCCACCACCCCTTTATCACAAACTGGGACTATAGGTCTAGAATGAACCGGGACTAATGGGGCACGTACACCCCGACCGCTCCTAGCCGTTGGAACCGGGACTAATGGACACATTAGTCCCGGTCCAAAGCCAAACCGGGACTAAAGGTTGAAACGGAAGGCCTGTTTTCTACTAGTGTAGATACTAACTACGGACCCGTAGGTCTGTAGTGAACTACTCACAACTCATCACGAAGGCAGCAAGGATGATGTAGAGCCCCTCCGTGATCGATTCCCCCTCCGGCAGATCGTCCGAAAAGGTCGCCAGATGGGTACGTGTCGGAACAGGGACTTGAGGTGGTGGAAAACGTGTTTCGGGAGCTCTGTTATAGTTTTTGGAATATTTCAGGATTTATAGGCCAGAGAGGGGCACGAGAGGATGGCCAAGGGAGCCACGACCCGTCAGGGCTCGGCCTGGCCCCATGGCGAGGCCTGTTGGGTCGTGGCTGCCTTGTGCAGCCGCTCGCTTCCTCCCAAAGCTTCCAGGTCTTCTTTCAGTCCAGAAAAAATCATATTAAAGTTTTGTGGCAATTGGACTTCGTGTGGTATGGTAAACCTGAAAAGCAAAAAACATGCAGAAAACATCAACTGGTACTAGGCACTAGGTCAATAGGTTAGTGCTCAAAAATAATATTAATTGGTAAATAAACACCAAAAAGTACCCTAGAATGATAATATAATAGCATGGAACAATCCAAAATTATAGATACGTTGGAGACGTATCGATCGCCAACATCCACGTCATCTTCCCCGACCACTTCATCTACTCTGACAACCGCGGGGACATTGGCCCCACACTGATTAGCTCTGCAACCATTGTCAAGTCCTCCTCTGCTAGCCCTCTTGACATGGCATACAACTCGTGATGGTCCCTGTTGTCGGGGCACGGATGCTCACGATCACCTATGGGACCCGAAGGCCCCTTGTGGTTCGGCAAGGGGGTCACGTTGCACAAAGAGCGGAGAGTGTGAGACGACACGACGATCAGGACGCGAGCATTTTACCCAGGTTCGGGCCGCTACTAAGCGTAAAACCCTACTCCTACTTTTTGGTGGATTGATTGGATGAACACGAGTGGTGCCTTGCGCTCTGTCCCGGCAAGGGTTGCCTTCGGGGAAAGAGCTGCTAGGTTAGTACAGACGTTCGGCGGTCCGAATCCTGAGCTAGGTAGCCTTGGCCCTCCTTTTATAGTGCAAGGGGTTACCACAATGGAAAACAGTCATTATCTATCGATTGGATAGCTTAACAGAGCTATCATACCTAACTCTAGCATTTAGGACAAAATACCATTATTACCAGCCTAGGTGGCGCTTGGGGGTGCATCCCCGGCAAGCTCTTGCCACCGCTTGGCCGGTCGCTGCTTATGGTCTTGACACGCTGTATGGCAGGTGTCAACTGAGCATAACTTGCCTCCTGGCGTGTCGCCACATGCTTAGCGAGAGCTGATAGCCGCTTGACGGCTCGACACCGCATTGATAAGTGACTCGCGTAGCGATGTGGTGGAGTGGTGGCCGATCAGCTCGCGCCTGCCGAGGGATGGCTTGGCGGGTCTTCGGGAGATGCGCATGTGTTGGTCCCCGACAAGTGTCGGGGACGTGGTTGGCGCGTTGCAGTCCAAGTTTGGGCTACCGCATTGGGCTTGTTGGAGTCTGGTCTTGATCATCCTTCGGGTTTGCACGAACGTTGAAGGGTTCAGCTACTACCGCCTGTGCATAAGTCAGGGGCACTGGGTACCCCTGTACTACTGCACCGACAGGAGCCCCCGGGTCTGGCCCACACGCGCTAGCCAAGTGCCATTGGGTCAGGCCCAAAATCTATGCACAGGCGCGCAATGGGGGGAGTAACTGCCAATTTATTGATCAGCAGTGACCCATCACCTCAGGCCGTTTGCGCCACGTGCGCCGCATGCATAGCGGGGGGTTAGCGATGGGCGCGCGTGACTTAAAGCTCTGGTCATGGCAGAAACCGTAGCGCCATGGATTGGAGCAATGGGGCAGTTACATGTTCGCCCCTGATCATGGGTGGTGGAATTGGCGGAGATGGGCGGCGACCCTTGGAGTGGACGAGAGAGCCAGCCCCCGCGCTCTCCCCTATAAATTGGGGGTCGCGAGGGGCGATGCTCATCCATCCCTTCTTCCTCCTTGAGTTCGAATCCACAGAGCTCGCCCTTCTGCTTCCTTGTCTTGAGCCGCGTTCCCCCTCCCGACGCCCAGGGGGAGGGGTCTGGCGAGCGTGTTTGCAGGGCCTTCCCCTCGGACCCATGTTTAAGCCCCATCATGGATAGACAACTCTGAGCTGAAGGCCGGTCGGGGAAGTCTTGGATGGGGGAGTGGGTAGCGTGGTGGCCGTGTTGGGGACAGCTGCGGTGGCACGCCTGCCGCTACACTGCTCGCTCCTCTAACCTTGACGGAGTGCCGTGCGGTCGACATCGCGCCGGGATCTATATTGGGGGTGCAGCGTCGCGGTGGTCTGCTGTCCCCTCATTCCTTCTTCAAGGTGATGGAGAAAAACCGCCCCCACAGTCGCCACGGGCGCGCGTACGGTTGCTGCCGTGAGTCATCATTTATCACGGTGAAGCTCTCCTCCCGCAGCGTTTTGGGTGGAGCGTACGGGAGGGAGCCCTTCATCTACGCGTGCTCTTCTAAGGCGGGGGGTGGAATTCCCCGCCTTTGGCCACCGGGGACGACCATGCTCTCTGTGGGATCCCCGGGTTGCCGCACCTGGAGCTTGGGTGATGGCTGGGACATCCCTTCGAACGGTGGCGATGGCGGTCGGGGACCTACGACGCATCAAGAGCATGGATGAGGTCTCCGACGCGTCGCGTTCCGCAGCAGCACCATCATCACCAGCTGGGCTCCGGCAGCGCCACCATCTGCACCTGTCCTTTGCCTTCTTTCCCCTTGTCGGTCTTGTCCGCTCTGTGGGCTTCGTCCGCCCTGCCTGGGGACAGGGCCCTTCTGTTCACCGAACGCGTCCCTCTGGTCCTGGCTGGGAAGCGTTGAATCCCGGCCAGGCGCTCCTTTTGCCCTCTATCCCTTCTTCACCTAATCCCTGAGAGGAGAGGGACAAGAAAGGCATTACGGGGCATTTATCTTTTTGCCAGCCAAAAATGTAGGCGTTTGCCAAAATTTTAGCTGATTAGAACGTATTTTCTTATCCACTTTGTATCGGAAAAAATGAATGAGAAAAGGTGCCGTCTTTCTTTCGCAAGTACTATCCCTTTCCCTTCCTTTTTTATAATGTATCGGTATGTTTTTTCCTTGATACATGGAGCTACTTGCCAGGTCATCATTGGAACCACGAGTGCCAAAAAGGGGAAACAAGCCCCCGGCAGCAGGTTGGCGTTGTTCCCCGGGAAAGCTCCTTGTCTGTGTCGGCGCCGCAACCCCCCCCCCACACACACAGTTGTTTAAACAAGGACAGGGGGATGGCTCATCCCGACAAGGGTTTTCACCACGTGGATGACTCCACCACCCGCAGTAAGGAAGATACTAAGGATTTCCTCAAGGAATCGAAAGGTAATGAACTTGGGATATGCGATATACTTATCTTTTCCAAGAAGTATCCCCTTTCAGAGTGTGATGGGCTGCCATCCTTGTTTCCCTTCCCTGTTTTCCCGACGGTCAAACGTGTAGGGTGAGATCAGTAACAAAGATTACGGGTTCATCGAGTATTCTAGCAAATCTTTATGACTCAAAAGCGATAACATTGCAGTCATAAAAAATGCATAATGAGCATGTAAAAATGATGATATGATGCAATGCCTAGCTTTATTATTGTTTCACGGGGTCTGCGCCTGGCTTTGTACAAAGGGTTATATGCAACATCGGCAAGGCTTGTACAAAAGGTGGCTGCCGGGGACTGAACTCGGCAGCCGCACCTTATGGGTAGACCTTACGAAGATGCTCAATGTTCCATGAGTTAAGCACCTTGGTGCCATCTTCACTCTCCAGACGGACTGTGCCAGGTCTGGTGACTCGTGCTACCCGGTAAGGGCCTTCCCACTTCGGCGTCAACTTGTTAGTACCCTTGGCGGACTGAACACGCCTAAGGACAAGGTCGCCTTCCTCAAGGCTCTGGGCGTGGACCATGCGGCTATGGTAGCGGCGCAGGGCTTGCTGGTAACGTGCAGCATGCACTGTAGCCCAAAGACGGTCTTCCTCCAGGAGCATGGCATCGTCATGACGTAGCTGCTGTTGCTCTACTTCATCGTAGGCAAGCTCTCGAGGTGACCCGTATATGAGTTCCGTGGGGAGTACTACTTCCGCGCCGTACACTAGGGAGAAGGGCGTCTGGCTAGTAGCTCGATTTGGTGTCATTCTGAGGGACCAATGAACCACCGGCAGCTCATCTACCCAGCGCCTGTCGCTCTTCCGCAGCTTATCAAAAGTCCTTGTCTTGAGCCCTCGCAGCACTTCAACATTCATCCTCTCGACTTGCCCATTGCTCCTTGGGTGGGCAACAGAGGCGAAGGAGACCTTGCTTCCAAGGCTTTGGATATATTGCATGAAGGCGCGACTCATGAACTGGGTGCCGTTGTCAGTGATCACTCTGTTAGGCACTCCAAAGCGGCACACCAGTCCTTTCATGAACTTGATAGCTGACTGTGCGGTCACCTTTCTCACCGGTTCCACCTCAGGCCACTTTGTGAACTTGTCGGTTGCCACGAACAAGAACTCAAAGCCCCCGACAGCACGGGGGAAGGGGACCAGAATATCGAGCCCCCAGACTGAGAATGGCCAGGATAGGGGGATTGTTTGCAGGGCTTGTGCTGGTTGATGGATGTTCTTGGAATGGAACTTGCAGGCTTCACACTTGGTGACCAGCTCAGAGGCATCCTGGAGGGCAGAGGGCCAATAGAAACCATGTCGGAAAGCTTTCCCGGCAAGGGCCCTTGATCCAATGTGGGAACCACATACTCCTCCGTGAATCTCCACCAACAGCTTCAGTCCATCCTCCCGGCAGATACACCTTAATTTCACACCGTTCGGTCATCTTCTGTACAGGGTGTCATCGACAAACTGGTACATACTTGACCGACAGGCTACTCTTTCGGCTTCCTCTTGCTCTTCGGGGAGTTCTCCTGTTTGAAGGAAATGGACTATATGATGCGCCTAGGTTGGAGCCTGCGGCTCGACAACAAGGACTAAAGGGGTCTCCTCGTCTCCGGGAGCACTTGTCTCAACCGCGGGAACCTAAGGTGCCGCGGGAGGTAACTGCTCGTTAACCGGAATGGGATTTTCCCCGGCAGCCTCTCTACCAATGGCTTCGGGAAGCTTTGCCGGGAAATGCTTGCCGGAGTTCAGCTTCCTTCTCTTCTTGGATATCGCCGATGGGGATACTGATGGTTGAGTGAGGCGGAGAACAAAAGTCCCTGGTTCCACAAGAAACTTCTGCACAGCGCAATTCAATAGATGGTCAGCAATGCAGTTTTCTGCTCGTGGTACGTGCTCTGTTTGCAGTCCATCAAAGTGCTCCTCCAATTTCCTCACTTCTTCCTCGTATGCCTCCATCAACGGGATCTGGTAATCCTTGTTGACTTGCTTCACCACAAGCTGAGAATCTCCTCGGACGATCAACCTCTTTATTCCCAACTCCACCGCGATTCTAAGTCTAGCAAGGAGCCCCTCGTACTGAGCGGTATTGTTGGTGGCTTCCTCACGGGGAAAGTGCATTTGGACGACGTACTTGAGGCACTCTCCGGTAGGGGCAATGAGGAGCACGGCTACTCCAGCACCCTGGAGTGAGAAAGCACCATCAAAGTACATGATCCAATCCTTGGGTGCTTCTTTGCCGGGGAGGATTGTATCTGGAACTTCATCATCTGGCGTGGGTGTCCATTCTGCAATAAACTCCGCCAACGCCCTGCTTTGAATGGTGGAAGTTCTCTCATACTTTAATCCGAAACTTGACAATTCTAATGCCCACTCAACTATCCTGCTAGTGGCTTCGGGGCTCCTCAGGATGCGTTGCAACGGGAAACGGGTGACAACTGTTATCTCATGGGCTTGGAAGTAGTGGTGCAGCTTCCTCGAGGCCATGATGAGGCCAAAGATCAGCTTTTGTACTCCAGAGTACCTTGATCTAGCCCCCTGTAGCAGGGAACTGGCAAAGTACACAGGCTGCTGCAACATTTTCTTCTTTGCCACCTCATTGGACCTATTGTCGATCATTTGCTGAGGTCCCCCTTGATTTGCATCGCGTCCTACCGCGGATGCTTCTTTCTCGTTCCCGGTAACATCAGCAGCCGCTGAATCTCCATCCACTTCCCGCTGTGCCACCAGCGCTGCACTAACCACTTGATTCGTTGCTGCCAAATATAGCAGTAACGGCTCTTGTGGTTTTGGAGCGACCAAGGTGGGAGCAGAGGATAGGTAATTCTTCAGGTCTTGCAGTGCTCCATCTGCCTCCGGGGTCCACTTCATCGGGCCGGCCTGCTTCAAGATCTTGTAGAATTGCAAGGCGCGCTCAGCAGACTTGGAGATGAACCTACTCAGCGCGGCAATACATCCGGTCAAGCGTCTGATATCCTTGATAGTCTTGGGTGCATGTATCTGTTCAATCACCTTGATCTTGTCGGGGTTGGCTTCTATTCCTCGCTGAGACACAAAGAACCCAAGCAGCTTGCCGGATGGGACACCGAACACACACTTTTCAGGGTTGAGCTTCAGGTTGATTTTGCGCAAGTTCGCAAAAGTTTCCTCCAGATCTTGTATGAGAGTGGCTTCATCCTTGGTTTTGACCACGATGTCATCCATGTAGGCTTCCACATTTCTGTGCAGCTGAGGTCCGAAACCAATCTGAAGAGCTCTGGCGAAGGTTGAACCAGCACTCTTTAACCCGAAGGGCATACGCACAAAACAGTACGTGCCACAGGGAGTTATGAATGCGGTCTTCTCTTCATCTGCTTTAGTCATAAATATCTGGTGGTATCCGGAGTAGGCATCCAAAAAGGAGAGCAAGTCACATCCGGAGGTGGAATCAACAATATGATCTATGCGCGGCAAGGGGAAAGGGTCCTTCGGGCAAGCTTTGTTTAAGTCACTGAAGTCTATGCAAAGCCTTCATTTCCCATTTGCCTTACGTACCACCACCGGGTTTGCCAGCCAAGTTGGATGCAACACCCCTCTAACCAAACCAGCTGCTTCAAGCTTCTTGATTTCCTCGGCAATGAACTGCTGCTGCTCCAGGGCTTGCTTCCTAACCTTTTGCTTGACGGGCCGGGCATGAGGACAGACAGCAAGGTGGTGCTCAGTTACCTCCCTGGAAACACCGGGGATGTCTGATGGTTGCCAGGCAAACACATCGACATTCTCCCGTAGGAAGGTAACGAGCGGGCTTTCCTATTTGTCAGTAAGGGCATCACTGATGGTGAACGTACCACCAATGCCGTCCAGCCTTGCCGGGACTTTCTTTGTCTCAGGATAGGTGGCCTTGGTCTTCTTGCTAGTGGAACTCCCCGGCAGGTCATCGTCGGGTGTGGCGCACTCCGAAGAGGCGCGCTTCCCGGCGTCGCTCGATGGTGATGCGCGCGTCTTCTTTCCGCCGGTCTTCAAGGACACGCCGTTGATCTCGGTGGTCGCGTGGGCCAAACGAAACTATGGACGCGTCGTCGCGCCCATCAGCATGCGAAGCTTGCTGCGGCTTCCTCTGGGCCTGTTGTCATGGAGGGGATTGCACCGTTGGGGTGGCCCCTTCGACGCGATCGCCGGCCCGGGATGCCGCTGCCGTTTGCGTACGTCGCGACAGCTCTGCATGCTGGGGCTTGTTGGCTTCAATGAAAGAAACCAAACTCTGAATGTTGGCTCTCCATTCATCCATCTTATCAGCTGTTGGCATGAAGTTGAGCAGCATATGGACTCGCGCCATGGCTTCCTCTGCGGTGCTTGGCATGGCGAAAGAGGCGGACCGTGACGTCGCTTGACTCCTGGTAGGACCAAGAGGAGCGTCGCCGCGTTCTTGATGCCGTGTGCCACTCGCCGGGGTTGTCTGGCGTGCAGGGGGCCGAACCTGCGGAGCTGCGGCCCCGCTCGGCGCTCCGTCCCGTTCCGCACGTGGTCTCGCTGGCGACGGGCACGGCCGAGGGGTCACGGCCCGCCCCGGACCAGGCACCACCGAGGCGGCCGCGGCCATCCGCGCGACGGGGAGATGACGGACGGTTGTTTCCCTCGCCCGTGGCACCGGGGCCGAGCTCGCCAAGTTGTTGTTGTAGTCGTTCCCCTCTGGTGTCTCCTGCTCCTTCTCTGGCCACGAAGGACTGGATGGGGGCGCCGCCTACGCCGACCGCGTCATCCACGATACCCGCCCCACCAGCAGCCGCCACGGCGTCGACGGTGCTGGCGGCCACATGTGAGGGAGCCTTCGAACTGGAGGGATGCGCAACCGCACCGGATTTCTTGTTGGGAGCCATTGTCAAAGAAGATGATGACAAAGATCGATTCGCCGTTCACGAACTCGGGTTCGGCAAATGATGCACGCCCCCTACCTGGCGTGCCAAAGATGTCAGTGCACGGATGCTCACGATCACTTATGGGACCCGGAGGCCCCTTGTGGTTTGGCAAGGGGGGTCACGTTGCACAAAGAGCGGAGAGCTTGAGACGGCACGACGATCAGGACGCGAGCATTTTACCCAGGTTCGGGCCGCTGCTAAGCATAAAACCCTACTCCTACTTTTTGGTGGATTGATTGGAACAACACGAGTGGTGGCTTGCGCTCTGTCCCGGCAAGGGTTGCCTTCGGGGAAAGAGTTGCTAGGTGAGTACAGACGTTCGGGGGTCCGAATCCTGAGCTAGGTAGCCTTGGGCCTCCTTTTATAGTGCAAGGGGTTACCACAATGGCAAAACAGTCATTATCTATCGATTGGATAGCTTAGCAGAGCTATCATACCTAACTCTGGCATTTAGGACAAAATACCATGATTACCGGCCTAGGTGGCGTTTGGGGGTGCATCCCCGGCAAGCTCTTGCCACCGCTTGGCCGGTCGCTGCTTATGGTCTTGACACGCTGCAGGGCAGGTGTCAACTAAGCATAACTTGCCTCCTGACGTGTCGCCATGTGCTTAGCGAGAGCTGATAGCCGCTTGACGGCTCGACACCGCATTGATAAGTGACTGTCGTAGCGATGCGGTGGAGTGGTGGCCGATCAGCTCGCGCCTGCCGGGGGATGGCTTGCCGGGTCTTCAGGAGATGCGCATGTCTTGGTCCCCGGCAAGTGCCGGGGTAGTGCTTGGCGCGTTGCAGTCCAGGTTTGGGCTGCCGCATTGGGCTTGTTGGAGTCTGGTCTTGATCATCCTTCGGGTTTGCACGAACGTTGAAGGGTTCAGCTACTACCGCCTGTGCATAAGTCAGGGGCACTGGGTACCCCTGTACTAGTGCACCGACACCCGTCTATGCATGCCCGGTGCTAGCAACACCGACGCGTGCCCTCATGGCCCGGCTATGCACGCGTGGGTGCCAGATGTCCAGGCTTGGGGCCGGATGTTCGGGGCTTCACCGAGGGGGCGAATGTCCGGCTAGGGCCGGATGTCCGGCTCCCGTAGCTTTCTCGGCCCTGCCTTGATGAGGCTGGTTGGGCCTTCAGGCGCCGGATGTCGGGGCCCTAGGCCGGATGTCCAGCCGCTGTAAACTTCCTGCACCTTCTCTTGATGTCCTATGTCGTCTGTCTTCATGGAGGCTTGGCCTTCACTCCAAGTGTTCCTGAGGTCGTCTTCGTGGTACCTAAGCACACATAGTGTTTCCAGTTGAGGTAGCATCCATGTCTCAAGTTGCTCGAACGAGATTTCATTAAGGAGAGATGTCACGCTGGTTTGGATGGCCCCTACGCGCAATCATTGGTCCACTTGGGGCTTGAGGTGACGTAGGTGAATCCATGGGGATGACTGTAGGATGCTCCACATCATCTCCCTACCCCTTTGGAAAGATCCATCCTCGTATCAAAATCCTCATCACCATGGTAGGGAGCTAGGTCCTTGACATTGAAGATGTCGCTCATGGTGTACTTGTCGCGTGCGAGGTCGATCTTATAAGCGTTGTCGTTGTAGCGTGCAAGCACTTTGAATGGTCCATCCGATTGTGGGAGAAGCTTGGACATTCGTTCGTTGGGGAAGCGGTCCTTGCAAAGGTTTTGCAACACGAGGTCTCTAGGCTTGAACACCATTATCCGCTTGTTGGTGTTGAGTTTGTTGGCTAGGCTTTGCACTTGGAGCTTGATTTTTTGTCTTGGATCTTCATGCACCTTCTTGAGGTAAGTTTCCCTTGCGGTTGCGTCCATGTTTGTCCGCTCTTGTAGTGGAAGCGGAAGCATGACCAATGCCGACAATGGGTTGAAGCCATAGACCACCTCAAAGGGAGATTTCCCGGTAGTAGAGTGGCGTCACTAGCGCAGGCAGCTCCTATACAAACGGTTTTTTACCCCTTTCCGCGACGTAGTTTTAAACCGTCGCCTTGCATGTGTGTGCGATAGGGGGGCCCTATCCCACACGACACCGATAAATCATCGATGATGCCTCCTCTCGTCACACACGCTGGGCAAAATGAGCTCGTGTGCGATTGGGTGGCCCATCGCAAACAGACATATTGTAGAAGTCATGGAAGATGCACTTTGCATCCCACATAGTGAATCCCAAAGATAAGTTACCATTCGTATGGTACATCACACACAATTTTCTGTAGAACACCGTTTGTTATACGTGTGCCCATCACACATTATTATAATTCTATGGATTGCGTTACTAATACATCACGCACGGTGCCTAGAAGAAATGTTCGTGATATGTGGCCTAACGCACACAGTTCGTGGCCAAAAGTCGTGTGTGATTTCCACTTATCCAGCACGCCAACTTTCTAGAAATCGTGTGGGTTTGTTGAGGTCATCGCCCACGGTGTTGTCTGATAATCCGTCTGCAATAGAAAAACGCAATAAGCACCCTGGTTTCCCTATTATTTATAATACATTTAGTAATCAAATTGACATTTCATATCAAGCACACAACATATTTCATATTCTTATTATGACAACCTGGATTTCATAATTGAAATCATAACAGAATAAAACATCATATAGCTTCAGCACTGAGTTACACAATATGGACATATACCTAGCTACCCAATAACAACAACAGGATCACAGTTTCACATGCAACATTTAAAACCTTTGGAAAGTAGCATCATAGACCGTAAATAGACAGATGAATCTCGTCTAGAAAATTGTTGAAGCGGTATGCAAATATTGAGCCTTCACTGATGTCGAAGGTCTTTGCAACTTTAGGCCACTGCATGTGGATGGTTGCCTGCCCATCCTTCACCCTTTTGAGGAAGACTTCAAGATTATACCATGGGTGTTGTATGAATACCTTCCTCGCTTCTTGACTAGACAGATGGTTTGAGACGTGATCATCGATGAACTGCTTTGGAAAGGACTGGAAACAAACATATGCATAAATATCTTTTCTAAAATTTGAAATGGCACAAAGGGAAAAAGACAAGGTAACAGAGATAGTATTATCCTATATTTGACTGATGTCTTCTTCATTACGCAGACAAACATCTTGTTGTTTTTTGTCGCTAGTTTCTTTATCTTAACAATCTTTCTAAGTTTCTTAATTTGACGATATTCATGAACACCTCATTTCCCCACATGTAAAATGGGTCGAACAGTGGGTCTAAACCTCTTACAGCAGGGCCTACATGCGCAAGAACAAATTATTAGAAACCTAAATATTAGAATGGTTCCTGCAATTGCACAATAATGTGCTATTAGCCAGAGGATCATGAATGTGCAAACCTCGATGGTAAACTTTAGTGTATCCCATTGTTTCCCACTTCAATCTATTTAACATAGATATTGATTAGGTTATAAGTGTGATTTGGCATGCTATCAGAAAAATAGGTTAATGAAAAAAACACAATGCAGATCCACCATATTAATTTGAACCACATGGAAAAGCCAAACTTGTTATGAACTATGAAATATAGCAATTGTATGTTTCATATGTATTTACTACATCCAAATTCGATTTACTTCTCACATGCATAACAACACAAAATTGCATTGCAGAATTGAATGGACCAAATGGTTAAATGATCACCACAAGAAATAAACCAAATAGTTAACCGAGCATCACATTGCACAATAGAACATACTAGAAGGTCAGATTGCATAGTAGCATTACATTGGATATTTCAATAGAATTTCCAAGGAAAGACAGGAGTAGCACATGCAAAAGGTAAACCAAACATGCTTAACTAGCATAGCTAGCAGAACATAGGTTGTTACTAATTAAGCTAAAAACAAGCTTTTCTTCGTCGTCGGAGATATCGATAACGATGGGCTTGGAAGAGGGCGAGGGCTCCACATGATGGGTGCCCTCCTCATAGTGGTGAGTGCCCTGAGCCTGTCCAGGCACCAACCTGCCGGCTCTGGAGCTGACGAAAGCACGGGCACGTTGAGAAAACAACTTCTAGTCTTCATTGAAGGCACTAGTGGAGCCCTCGAGAAAACACAACGAGATGTTGTTTAAAGCAGCCAACCGCGTGGCGGCGTCCGCGCGCGAGGCGTTGACAGTGGCCTCGAAGGCGAGGTGCTGCTCCATGATCTGTGGGTTGGCATGCATGACAGCCATCGCGGCCTCATCCATGCGTGCGACCGCGATTTGCTTCTCCGCTGTCAGATGCTCCTTGAGATCCTGGCTATACTAAATGCACCATGTCTTTCAGCGGCGATTATTTGAGGGATGGGGTGGTGATTTTGGTGGAAGGTGTCGCGCTGGCGCTCGGGGCATGTGGGATGAAGGGGGAGGGGGTGGAGGTGGAGGACAGTATGGGGAAGGTGTGGATTACCTGGCTAGATGGAGGAGGTCGAGCAGCAGGAAGGAGCTTCGCCGACGAGGAGGCGGCGCTGCAAGCAAGCAGTTAAGGTTTGAACTTATGAAAGGAAGGGCGAAATAGGGGGAATGTGGCTTTTGGTTCATACGAGGGGTGGGGAGGTAGATATTTGCGCGGCAACCCAAAATTTCCGTTCGGTGTAGCGAAAAACTTGTGCGCACAGTCACATTGGACACCGTCCCTTTATCATAATTGTGTGCAATATCTAACACCACAAACGAATCCTATATTTTAGCCCGTGTGTGATGAGACTGGACGTGGAAATTTTGGTCTTCCAGCTTCCGTCGTAATATATTGGATACTACATTGCACACGGTACTTGCATTTCATTTTAATTTGGAAGACAAAATAGCGATACGGCGGCAAATTTTGGTCCGAATTTCCCACGGTACTATTGCTTAATTTAACATCACTTGCAAATTTGAGTACTACACAAAAGAACCTACAACACTGCCCGAACTTACTGAATCGAGAAATTAAACAAAGTTAGTTGACTTAAACATTACGCTAACAAAAGACCAGCGCTCTAAACAAAGACTAATATTCCGCCTGGCGCTCATCGATCTCCGGGGGAAGGGGCTCCATGGCATCCATTGTCGAAATCAGGGCTCCGCAAAACCCACTGAGGTTCGAACACTGGGGTGCGCTCGCCCTCCAATCCCGCTCAACCTCACAACCTCTCAGTGATTCTACGGCGGTGCTCATAGGAGGAACGAATGGAGGCACGCGATCTTTACCCAGGTTCGGGCCACCTTGCGGTGTAATGCCCTACTCCTGCTTTGTGGTGGATTGACCTCTCGAAGATGCTGTGGATGAACTAGTCCAGTGGTTGGTCGGCCTCGCGAGGGCTCTTTGTGGTGGTGAACTCGACTTGGTTCCACCTTGTTCGACCCGCCTTCTATGGTGGGAGCTCGTCCCTATTTATAGGGGCCACGGTCCTCTTCCTCTGTCGAATAGGCGGGAAGGGATCCCACAACGGTCAAATTTGAAAGGGGACAAGAGGTACATCCTATCCTGACTAAAGGTGGTCTTCGCCTGCAAAGCCTCTGGGTGTGACGCAGCAGTGGGCTCGGTGATGACATCCGTCCTGTCGAGCTCGTGGTCTTGGTCCTCTTACACCGGGAAGGAAACCTTTGGGGGGTTCCCTGGGAACCCGCGTACGTCTTTGTCTCCTTTGCACCAAAGAGGAAACTGTCCTCCCTCTGTGCCCGCTGGTGCCCGCATGTCTTGTTCGTCAGAACCCGCGTCATCCCGGCCTCACGAGGTCGGGTACTTGCATAGGAATCTCCGCTCCTCGGGAGGTGGCCTAAAGGGGTGCCGCTCCTCCGAAGGCCTTGGCGTTATCCTCCTCGCGAGGGCCTTGACTTGAGGGCTCGTTGCGGGGCCATACCGGGACCTCGTGGTGGGCCACGCGTTGGGTCACAGGCAGGCAGATCTGGGTACCCCTGTTCCCAGAACGCCGACAGTAGCCCCCATGCCCAAGGCGTGCCAACCTTGGCTCCGAGGCGAAGGCAAAGTGCAAAGGGCGAAGCGCTGCGGGCCCCCAATCACCTATGGGCCAGGCTCGACGCGTGGCGCATGACAGGGCGCGGACGCCCGACCTTCCCCACGTTGCCTCGGCAACCGTCCTTGCTGACAAAAAGCCTGGCACGTGCGGTGGAACCATCATCGCCTCCCCGCGTGCCCGCCTTTTCCTGCTCCTTCATCCGTGGCTCGCGCCTTCTCCGCCAAGCCTCGCATCTGCCTCCATCTGCCCCTCTGCCATGGCTCCCAAGAGAAAAACGGACAGGGCTTTGATGATGTCAAGGCCCCCGTCGGTGCCCGAGCCCGCGCTGGGCCGGTCCACCGTGCTCAATCTTGAGGGGATGGATAAGGTCCGGCGAGCAGTTGCCGCTGGCTCCAACGATTGGGGGACGACGACGATCTGGCTTGCCTCTCGGCCTGCGGCTGATCCGAGTGCCACCGACATCCCCCTTCATCTCCATGCCCTCTTCTCCGGCTTGCTGCCGCCGTTTTCAGATTTCTTCAACGCCGTGCTCACGCATGGGTCTGTCGTCCTCCTCTCCGCCTTCGCGTTCTTGTGCGAGCCTTTCATGGGCATCACCCCATCCATAACCCTGCTCCGCCATTTCTTCTCCCTCCAGCTGGTCGCCGGCGAACAATGCTCGGGATGCGTGTCACTCCGAGTGGTGGGCGCGGCGGCGGACGCAATCCTCGACGTCGAGCTCAGTCTGGATGCGGCGAGCTTCTGGAGGCAGTGGGTGTTTGTTGACTCCACTATGCGCAATCCCCAGCTCCGGGCCCCGACGTCCCCGGCGGAGCCGAGTGCGAGTTGGGAGCACTTGGAGCTTGCCGACCCGCGGCTCGCGCAGGTCACCGCCAGGTTGAGCTACCTGAAGAAAGTGGGCGTGACGATGGCGATGGTGGTGAGGGAGTTCGTCCGCCGGCGAATCGCCCCCCTTCAGCGCCACTCCTGTCCCATGTGGACTTTCACCGGTCTTGATGACGTCATGAGGCTCCATGTGTCTTCTCTTCCCTCCGGCGCGCTGCGGGAGGCGCTCCGCCTCCTGACCGGGGGGAAGCCTCCCGAGCTTCCTGAGGATAGCCTCCCCTTGTACCGTTATCAGAATGGGAGGGCCTTCGCCCTGAGGATGCCGCACTTCGACGAGTGGGGGCTGCTTCTGGAGGGTCTCGCCGTACCTCGCGGCGGTCCCCTCTCGGTGGCCCCGTGCTCTGGGGATCTTGAGGCTGGTGCCCTTCAAATGGTTGCGGAAGATCGCCCTAAGCCGCACGCTCCTCAGGCGCCTACTCCCACCCTTCCAGGTGGCGATGGGGTTGCCTCGCCCGGGGTCGCCACCGAAGCCCCTGCCATGGGGGGTCATTTGTCGCGCGCCGGCGGGTCGGCCTCGGATCCTCAGATGCGCCGGCGGAGGATAGAACCCGGGGGCCGCATTGGCTTGGTTCCGCCGCCCTGGAGGAAGAAGAAGTGGGTCGCCGTGGATGAGTAAGTGCCTGCTCTTCCTTGTTTCCCACATGATGCGTGTCTCTGAATCCTTGCTCCTCAGGCCCCTTCAAGTCGAAGTGGTGGGTGCACCCCCGCCGTCGCCTCCAGGGGCGACCGGGCATGGAGCGGCCCAATGCCTCGCGAGGCGCATGATGGTGCGCGAGGAGATTGCCATACCCGGGCCGAGGTTATCCCTGGGGGACCACTGGCCCGGGCTTCCTGCATCTTCGTTCAGGCAAGGCCCCCGCCCAGCAATGGCGGGATTGTGGCCTCCCTTGGTGGTCTTCTCCGGCGCCAAGGCGCCAGGTGCATCGGCGCCTTCCTCGAGCGGTGGGGTGACTTCTCGTGAGGCCCGGCCTCGGGCTGGAGCGCCGGGCAGCGGAAACCCAGCCCCCGAGTCCTTGCTGGAGGCGGAAGGGCTTTCGCGGCCCCCTCCTGCTGCCAGGGCCCAGGCCAAGCACTGGAGCTTGCTTGTAGTCACAGCGATACTCGGCGTGGTCTCCTTCAGGACGCGGTTAGCACGCTGGACCGCCTCGGGAAAGAGCTTGATGACGTCGACTTGTACCTCAAGGCGGAGCGTCGGCGCCTGGCGCGTGAGTGGCGTCGGCTTAAGGTCGCCATCAACTTTGGCCGTCTACAACGCGAGAGTGCTCGCGTAGAAGCCGAGGAATCCCTTGCCACGGCGCGAGATGCCCGCGATCGCGCCCTTGAAGAGGCCCAGGCCGCGGACGGGCGGTGTGAGGCTGAAGTGAGGCGCGAGGAAGAGCTTCTGACTTCCAACGCCTCCCTTGAGCGGCAAGTTCTGGCCCGCAAGGCCGCGCTTGCCGCCTTAGCGGGTGGGCCGGCCACGGGTGAAGCCGGGCTCCGCATCCCTGAAGATATGCTGACGCTAGAAGTGATGGAGCTGATCCTGGAGCGCGAGCGCCTAGAGGTGATGGAGCGCCAGGTGGCTGCCGCCGAAGATTCCCTCGCCACTCGCGAGGTGAGGGTTCGTGAGGAGGCCGTTGAGGAGGTGGCTCGGACCCGCAGAAATCTCGCCCAGGACTATCGCGAGAGGCTCAAGCTCCAGGAGTCCCGCTTCTGCAAGTGGCGTGATGAGCTGAAAGCTGAGGTGGATGGCCTCAGGAACAGATTAGCGGTGGCGGAGCGACGCGAGAAGGCCGCGGTGGACGCCCAGGTCACCACCATGCCCGAGCTGTCTTTCCTCTATACGCAGGTGGAGGACATCGCTTCCCGCACAGAGAGGGCCTCGGAAGAGGAGAACCGATCCCGGGGGCTGCAGCATACGCGCTCCAAGATGTTCCAGGCTCTTGAGGGGAGGGCCAACCGGGCCCTGAGCAGCATAAGCGCCGAGAGTGTCTCAAGCCCGCTCGTTGCCGATGACGCCGGCTACCTTTGTTTCTTCACTGGGATCGTGGAACGTCTTGAGGGTGGTGCGGAGAAGGTCCACCAGCTCACAGAGGAGAAGAGCCACGACCTCATCGTGCGGGAATCTTCATGCGTCTTCAGCCACCTTCTTCACCTTGATGCTCACTTTGACTTCGAGTCCGTGACAGCCCCCATGCCCGAGGTGATCCGGTGCGCCCTGGAGGATCCGGTGCAGGATCATGTGGACGGTTTGATCGCGGAGTTCGCACCTGCCGTAGGCGAGGACCACCCCGCTACCGGGGAGCGCGAGTCAGATGGCTGCGGCAGCGACAGCGGTGATGGCGCATCTTGTTAGACTGTCCTCCCTGTTTCCCTGTAAAGATTTTGAATATGACCACGCGGGGACGTGAGTGTGCTTTGGAAGAACTCCCTTATGATATGTTGAGTAATATTGCACTCCCCTGCGCCGCGTTTCCTTGCTCATTGTGTACCCGCAGGCCCTGAGTGGGGGTGTCGGTCATTACTGACACGCTGGACCGTGGTCGTCCGACTAAGCCGGGGGGCGGTTGTTTCAACGAAGCCCCCAGGCCACGCGCGCCTGCTGGCCCGCCCGCGGTATTTGCTGAGGATTCGACGCCAAAACCTTGGCCTGGTGTGGGCGTGGGGCCCGTGGCCATCAAGTTCCTGGCCCTCAAGTTGGGGGGGCCTTAGTGCCGCCCTTGATGCCGCTGGGCCGGCTCGAGTGTGTATACGAGGTCCAGCCCCCGCTCGCGACGCGCGCGAGAGGGAGAGAGCTGGCATACGCCGGCTGCTTAAAAACAAAACTCAAGACGCAAACACAACACGGGAAAACGTCTCCCTCCCTCTTTTTTTCAAATAAGATGCGAAAAGCTTCAACTTCATTCAAGAAAGAGGCAAATTCGATTACAGAAAAGCGCGAGGATCAGCCGCGTCCGGCACCTAATAGCTAGTCTTCGTCTTCCCCCCAGCGCGGAGCATAGGGCTTCCACTAGGCGTGGGCATAGTCATTGGAGGACAGTGTCGTCCGCCAGCGCGGAGCATGGGGCTTCCACTTGGGCGTGGGTGGGAACCCCTCCGCGGCCTCGTACGGCGCTCCTCGGGGGGCTCCGGCCGTGTACAGCACACTCATTCTTACGTGAGAGTGTCACGGTTGGACATAGTTGGGCGGGGGCCCCAGGTGCAATGCCCTGGAGTTCCTGACCGGGTTCTTGAGATTCCCCGCACATTTCTGCGCGGTTGCGCGCTCCTACGGCCCAAACATGGGTGCATTGCTCCCCACGTGACCACGGAATTGCGCTTCCGCGGCCCAAACATGAGCGCAACACACCCCGCGCGACCGTAGGAGTATTGTGTCGGTGCAGTTGCCTCGGGAGGCGCCGCGGTGCCAGCCGGGCTGCGCCCCGGAGGACTCCAGAGCCCCCAGGCCCGCCAGGCCTCAGCAGCCCCCTGGGCACAGCGCCGGCGCCCCCAAGCCCCTGATTGTGCGAGGCCTCGTGGAGCATGGCCCTGCCAGTGGGGCGTCCTCGCGGTGCCGGCCGCGGGTGGCCCGCACTGCTCGAGCCTTGCCGATCTTCTGGGTGCTGGGCCCCTGTAGTCCCGTCGCCCGATGCCGGGTTTCCTGCTCGTGTGGGCGCCTGTTGCGGAGCGCCCCCATGCGACCCCGGGCGCCCCCTTTGCCATGCCGACCGGACCAGGTGCTCCCACAATGGAAGCCCCTGGGCCTGGCTTGACGTGGGGCACCGGGGGTGCCCCCTACGCCTGGGGGGCGTTGGTGCCAGCGACGGGTGCGAGACCCCCGGCGCTGACGCTTGTCCCTACGTTGCCTGGGGCGCGGGCCGCGTCATGAGGGCCTGAATTCCCTCCTGGTGCCCCTCTGGATGCCCCGAGGCTGATCCCCCCGGGCAAGAGCGTGACGCTGTCTTGGGCGCGCATCCCACGGGCGCGCCTGTTGTGCCGCCACAAGGTTGGTCGTGCCCGTCTGGGCGAGAATGGCCATCGTGCCCATTCCCCGTGCCCCCGCCGTGGCCTCCTCCATGTGTGGCGGCGCGAGCTGCCCGGCCCGTGTGCCGGCTGGCGTTTCCGCATCGAGGGAGCGCGAGGGTGTGGTGGTTCTCCATGTTGTCGGCTTGCGCGCCATGGTGTGCGTGGGGCGTTCCACCATTTCCCTCAGGCACGCTGCTGCTGGCTCCGGGCGAAGGCCCGAAACCGGCCACCAGAACCCTGAGGAGGAGAAGCATAGCGCGAGGTGGCCTTGCTCGGGCTCCTCGAGTTGAGGGTCGTGCGCGTTGACGCGCGGCAGCGGAGCTGGTTCGCTGGCCAAGCCTTCCACCCCTTCCGCCGGGGGCCGTAGAGGAAGGTAAGGTGCCAGGGCCCTCCTTGCGACAGTAACCAGCTCTGTGATGTGGTCGGCCCACGCGTCGTAGCCCCCTTCCGTCGGGCGATGGCGAAGGAGTTCGCTGGCCATGAGTAGCGCGTCTTGCGCGTTCAAGTCCCCCACATGGACAGGGACCGTAGAGGACGCGGCGGGGCAGCCGTTCGGGCGCCGCTGTGGGCACGGGGCCCATGCTGTGCGCGAGTGGTGACGGCAACGACGCTGGTGGCCTGATAACGGCCATCCAGCACGGAGCCCCCAAGGCGCGCGCATCCTGAGCTAACCATGGTGTTGGTGAAGCAGGAGCGGAAGGTGACCGACCGCCGGCGAAGCAGGAGTCGACGGGATTGAAGGATGTCGGCGCACCCCTACCTGGCGCGCCAAATGTCAGAATCAGGGCTCCGCAAAAACCACTGAGGTTCGAACACTAGGGTGCACTCGCCCTCCAATCCCTCTCAACCTCACAACCTCTTAGTGATTCTACGGCGGTGCTCGTAGGAGCAACGAATGGAGGCACGCGATCTTTACCCAAGTTCTGGCCACCTTGCGGTGTAATACCATACTCCTGCTTTGTGGTGGATTGACCTCTCGAAGAGGCTGTGGATGAACTAGTACGGTGGTTGGTTGGCCTCGCGAGGGCTCTTTGTGGTGGTGAACTCGACTTGGTTCCACCTTGTTTGACCCACCTTCTACGGTGGTTGGTTGGCCTCGCGAGGGCTCTTTGTGGCTAAAGGTGGTCTTCGCCTGCAAAGCCTCTGGGTGTGACGCAGCGGTGGGCTCGGTGATGACATCCGTCCTGCCGAGCTCGTGGTCTTGGTCCTCCTACACCGGGAAGGAAACCTTTGGGGGGTTCCCCGGGAACCCGCGTACCTCTTTGTCTCCTTTGCACCAAAGAGGAAATTTTCCTCCCTGCGCGCCCGCTGGCGCCCGCCTGTCTTGTTCGTCAGAACCCGTGTAATAGAGGCGAGGGTCCCGATCTTTCGATGAGATGATAACTATCGATTTGGTGGAGACGACTTTGACGATCCGACTTCGAACGTGCACGACGTTGCGCCTTAGCAATCGCTAAACCAATCTCCAAGAGGTTATTGACCACGCCGGAGCACGATCAACCTGACCACGAAGGTCTATTCCTGCAAGCAATCGAAGAACAAGCAAGAATATGATAATGCAATCTGAATATTGCGAATATAGATGAAGTATTGATAATGGTGGGGTTCCGAAAGCGGTCTTGGTCTGGTCGTTGGACACAAACGAAGTACACGAAGTTGCAATGACTAACTTTTAACTAAACAAAACCCAAAGGAAAAGCTACTAGATTGATCTACTTATATAGGAGCAAGGGGTGGCGGCCAAGGAGGTGGGAGGACATCCCAAGGCAGCCTAAAACTAACCCTAGGTCGTACAAGACCAATGGGCCCAAGTGGAGGTGATGCAACACCTTTGGACTTGTAGTTTGATTCGGATTCTGGTGCAACGTCATATTGTTTCATCAATATATCCACTATACGGACGAATTTGAAGGTGATTCCAATTGGTACGGAAAGCAGATAAAATCTAATTTTCAGCAAAAAAAGAATCACCCAATTCGGAGTCCGGATGAAAACGTTATTGCCGTTTTGGTACAGGTATGTCTGTGCAGTCCGAATCTGAGTCCAGCACATGAGAGACTTGGACTGTATCTTCTCTTGGCCAAAAAGTGACGTGAGAGAACTTGTTGAATAGCACCTGATTGTTTCCTTTGACATGAGAGGACCTCTTGAATAGCACCCAACCATTTCCTCTTCTTTTGTCATCACACGTGGTTCATACAAGTGTTCGTCCATCCTGCATTTAGGCATAAAATAAAAATAGGTGAAGTATTTTTGTTCCGGATAACATAAATAAATTATTGCATAACTCTTATAAGAAATCACCTCACAAATATGCATGTATGCAATATTTTTGGTCGTATCCAAGGTAGTCATGTCCTCATCATCCTCCCTTTCTTGAAAACAAAGCCGTCCTGGGCGTTGCTTAGTCTGAAATATGGCTAACAAAAGAGACAAGGTGTACATGTTGTATATGTATATGTCATCTATTTTTCTGGATCTCAGTTGTGGCACATGTGACACATTTATACAAGAGCACACTTCAAATGTCATGAAATATAAAGCCAAAATATTATCACAAGAAGTAGAAGGCATTAAAATATTGCAACTCGGTTTGCATATATAAGTGAAGCCCTTATTCATATCAAAAGATTGACAATGTTCATCATTAAACCATCCCAACATTGGTAAATAAACTTGAATTATTCCAAATTTTGATGCTACAACATGCTTAAATAAGCAAATATGCAACATGTCATTTGGCACAGAATCATCACCAAAATTGGAGGTCATATCAAAATGATTAAACAATGGCAAAATTATTTTCAAACATATTTGATCCAAATTTGATTTATTTCCTGATTCACATGGTTCTTTCTCATTAACAGTTAATTCAATAGGTGCACTCAAAATTGTTGATATTTGATCACATGGCAAAGTCAAATCATGAACATATTCCTCTAAAATAGGTGGTGTGATCAAAGTAATGGGTAGCTCATCACATGGTACATTGGAATTGACAAGGCATTCATCATACTCATGTGGAGGTGGAAGATCAGTACCTTTGTCATTACCTCTTATGATCAACTCACATGATGTAGGCACTCTCGGTGGTGACGTGTCACATGGTGAAGGTGATGTAGCCCTCACAACAATTCATGTGGTTGTCATACTATGCCTAGTAGTTGAAGGAACAACCGTACCAACTCTTGAAATGTGCACCTTGCGCTCGTTCTCCTTGTGGGCAACACGTTGTTTTATTACCTGTTCAGCTTTGCAAGCAAGACAAAACAAACGATGCATAGAATAACACTTTTCATGAATTAGTATCTCCTGAATATCACGGTTTAATCCTCCCCAAAATCTATCCAGAAAATCTTCTTCACTTTCTTCTAATGATGTGGATGAAGATGGCCCTCATTTCGAGGTATGCTCTGATGTGGGGGAAGGCGACCAAGGCGCACTCCGCGCTGGTGGTGATCCCAGGCGATTCCCAGCCCAGCGCAGAGAAGTACCCATACTTTGTGGCATACTTCTACTGCGGGCAGGTTGCTCCTTTTTCTGCATTCTTCATAGATTTGTTGCTGTACGGCTTCAGGCTGCTAGATTTTACACCGAACGCGATGACCACCCTGTCGGTCTTTGCGCATTTATGTGAAAATTTCATAGGGATAGTTCCCAATGTATCTCTCTTCCACCACTTCTTCACTCCACGCATAGAGGGTGATGCTCGCTCCGGCAACATCACATAGATTCCCCGATCCACCCACAAGGAGGTGTACCCTCCCGGCAACTTGCATAATAAGTGGGAAGAGTGGCGGGCGGAGTGGTCTTATATCCTCGACAAGGATCCCCCTTCTTTTTGCAAGATTCGGAGGTCCAAACCCATTCGTGACGAGAGCTGGAGCGCCTGTGCTCCGGACGACAAGAAGTTGGACATTGCCATCATGCGCATGGTCTGCGTGAGGGCCGCCGTGCTCACCATAGAGATGGTGGGCGACGATTTCCTCGCCAGGCGCATCGCCCCCTTCCAGGATCGGGGGCGCTTTGCCTGGGAGTACGGCTGCCCTGCCGGTATCATGCGGCTGCGGCCGGGGCTCGACGTGATGAGGACATCCCTACTAATGTTACACCCACATCACCACCAGCTACACAGATTGGACCAATTACTAGAGCCCGCGCACGCCAACTAAATTATCAGGTACTTTCGTTTCTTGGAAATCCTTCTAATGTTCATGAACATATGATGCTGCCTAAATTAGATACTTTTGTTTTACTTATGAACGAAGGACCTAGCATGGACAAGAAGGATGGCCATTGGAGCAGGATCAAGCATGGGGGAGAAGGTGCGCGCACGGGAAGGAACAACGGAGTTTCCAGTGGTGATTTTCGCACTTTGAAGCCACCATAAGGAGTGCTTGGAGGCTTGGACGAAATATACAAGAGGCCACTTCATAAATTTCGTCCATAGGCTAATATAGGTGCTGCGTCACCTTATTTTTGGGCCAGGCCCATGTAATTTCGAAATACCACTTATTAGGCTTTTTTTAGAGTCCGTATGTGTGGGGAAACGGAGTTAGGGCTGGTTTCGTACCCCTCCTCCAAGGGGCCACGAAATCCCCTTCTATACCTCATATATACAGCCCTTAGGGCATCGTTTTAGATTTGGGTTTTGTTTAGATTACAAGTTCGCCATAGCTGCAACTTCGCGTCCTTCGTTTGTGTTCCACGACCAGACCAAGACGTCACAGAACCCCACTTCATCAATAAAGCTTTCCTCTTTAATACGCAATATCCAGATTGCAATCTTAGTTTCTTGCTTGTTCTTCGTTTGCGTGCAGGAAATAGACCTTCGTGGTCAGGTTGATCGTGCTCCGGCGTGGTCAATAACCTCTCGGAGTTGGTTTAGCGATTGCTAAGGCGCGACGTCTTCGCACGTTCGTAGTCGGATCGTGAAAGTCGACTTCCACCAAAACGATAGCCACCATCTCATCGAAAGACGGGACACCTTCGCCTCTATCAAGTGGTATCAGATTTCCAGGTTGCTCGGTGAGATTTACCAGTTTTTCGTAGTATAGATTGCATCTGTTCTTCATACCTACCGTCCACAAAAAAAAAACCACAAAAAAAATTAGGGTTAGATCATCATATCCGAACCAATCTGAGCCTTTGCATAGTCTTTTCAGTGTTTTGCTTTGTTGAAATTGCGGGTGCATCGTCGTGTCGAGTTGCTGGTCTTAGCGTCTAGTATTTTAAAGTTTCGAGTTCTAGTCACAGATTGTCACGCCGCCACCGCATCATCTTCATCGCTGCCATATACTACCACCCATATCCGCCTCTAATCCGAGTTCCTTAGGTATTCGGATTGATTTTGAGATCCCTTTGTTTTTATTTTCGAGTTCCCTTGCCTGAGTAGGTGTCGGAAAAAAAAAATCTGGCACGCTTTTCAGAGCACTTTCTAGGCCAAAATTTCGGTGGGTGAAAATATTTTTTTCCTATCATCATTTTAGGCCTTTCGGAGCGTTTTGAGACCCTCGCCATCATAGTGATTTTTTTTCGCAATTTTTGGTCGTCGCAGCCCCGAATCGCTCCAGAAAAAAAAAATTTACTCAATTATTTTTCGTGCCTATCCTGTTTATACGTCTCGGGAAGAGTTTTGAGACACTCGCCATTATAGTGATTTTCTGAGCAAAAAAAAAAAAGAGCGCAAAAAAAAAAAAGAGGCGCCAAAAAAAAAAAAAAAAAAATCAGAGTGTGCTCTTCCCTTGATTACGTGTAACGTCGTGATTTTGTTGGTGTTTTAGGCTCGCGTCTCTAGCACGGTCTAGCCTAGGACCAGCATCGTACCGTCGTTGAGCGTTTTTTCAACTTTGCATCTCTGAACTGATTATTGCTGACCCCTTTTTGCTACCATATTTTAAGCCTTCCCAGCTCCACATATATCTACGCCGTGTGTTTGACACCACCTGGCAATCGCTCTATCCAAGCTTTGGGAGTTTTTGACTACATCGGTTGCCAATCACCACCTGCTGCTGGGTAAGAACTGGTAAGAATTTGAGATTTGCTTGACGGATTTGTGACACACCACCACCACTTCCTAGTAGTCTGTAGGTTCATATTCTTGTGTGTTCCTATTACTGCTAACCATGCCAGGATCACAAGCTGACGAGGTCGAATGGGAGGTTATGACCAACAAGGAGCTCCATGATAAATTCCAGCAAATTATGGCTGACCAGGTACAAGACTTCGTAACCAGCCTTGGAAAGGCTATGGAGAAGCTAGATGGATTGGAGAAGACGTTCGAGACGAAGTTGGATGCTAAGTTCAATGAGGTGCTTGCACGTCTACCACCAGCTGCACCGGTCATAACTCAGCAACAACAACAACGTCGGCCGAATTTTGCGGGGCGCGCACAACGTGTGCCCCTAGCGGAAGGCCAACATTCTGGTGTCGTTCCTACTGCTGTGGCTTCTGTGGCTGCTGCTGCTGCTACTACTGTTGATCAGAACACTGACTACGATGGTGATTACGACGATGAGGGAGAGGTTGCTCCAGCTCAGCCCCAAGGACAACCACCACCACACGCACCAGGTCGTCCACGTGCCTACGATCGCAATGGTAGGGCTGCACCACCCCCTCAGGTACAAACTCATGACCATCTCCCTAAACTTAAATTGAATATTCCTACATTTGATGGTCGATATGTTCCGGATATATATCTTACTTGGGAGTTAGAAACAGAACAACGATTTACATGCTTACAATATCCTGAGGATAGACGTGTTACTGCTGCTGTTTGTTCGTTCACTAGTTTTGCTTGTGTTTGGTGGTCTGAACATTGTAGAATACATCACGCTAATATCCCACCTACTTGGGCTGCTTTGAAAACCGCTATGCGTAATCGTTGGGTTCCACCATATTATCAACGTGAATTGCTTCAAAATTTGCAGCGTTTAAGACAAGGAAAAAATTCTGTAGAGGAATATTATCAGGAGTTACAAACTGGCATGATTAGATGTGGTATTGTTGAGGAGAATGAAGCTATGCTTGCACGTTTTATGGGTGGATTAAATAGAGAGATTCAGACTATTCTAGAGTATAAGGAGTATAACACTATCACTCGTTTATTTCATCTTGCTGTAAAAGCTGAACGTGAAGTGCAGGATCGACAGGCATTGGCAAGAACTAATTTTTCTGCAGGTCGCACTTCATCATGGACTCCACGTACCTCTTCTACTTCCACATGTCCGGCTGCAGCACCGCCTACGTCAGCCTCCAACTCCAACCGAGATACCAGGAAACAGGCCTCTGTTCCACCCTCCGCGAAGAGCACACCTTCCGGGCCAGCACAAAGCTCTTCTTCTTCCATTGCATCCACAGGGCAAACACATGAGGTTATATGTCGTCGTTGCAAGGGTGGAGGTCACTATGCGAGAGAATGTCCTTCCAAGCGTGTGATGATAGTTACTGAGGATGGTGGATATGACTCCGCTAGCGATTATGATGAGGAGACCCTGGCTCTTATTGCGAGTGAAGAACAAGGTGTAGAGGAGACTGAACAAGAGACACACTACATGGCTGCTGACTACGCTGACAGGTATGAAAGTTTAGTTGCTCAACGTGTTTTGAGTGTGCAGGTTACACAGGCTGAGCAAAATCAGAGGCATAACTTGTTCCATACAAAGGGAGTTGTGAAGGAGCGTTCTGTTCGCGTCATCATCGATGGAGGGAGTTGCAACAACTTGGCTAGCATGGTGATGGTGGAGAAGCTTTCTCTAACCACCAGACCACATCCTCATCCTTATTACATCCAATGGTTCAACAACAGTGGCAAGGTTAAGGTAACACGTACTGTTCGTGTGCACTTTAGCATTGCTACATATTCTGATTATGTTGATTGTGATGTGGTACCCATGCAAGCATGCTCCATTTTACTTGGTAGACCATGGCAATTTGATAAAAATTCTGTACACCATGGTAGGACAAATCAGTATACTCTTGTTCATAAGGATAAAAATATAACTTTGCTTCCTATGTCTCCCGAACATATTATGAAAGATGACATTGCTAGAGCTAGTAAAGCAAAACAGAAGCAAAGTGAGAGTGAAAATCAGATTGTGGCAAAGGAATTTGAGCAACATAATAAGCCTCATAAACAATCATCTAGTGTTATATCTGAAATAAAACTGAAGAGTGGTTGTTTACTTGCCACTAAATCTGATATTATTGATTTGGATGTCACTACATCTGTTTGCTATGCTTTTTATGCAAAGATGTATTATTTTCATTCGAGGACATGCCTCCCTCTTTGCCTCCTGCTGTCACTAACATTTTGCAGGAGTTCGCTGACGTCTTTCCACAAGACGTGCCACCAGGATTACCACCTATTCGAGGGATTGAGCATCAGATTGACTTAATTCCCGGTGCATCGCTGCCCAACCGTGCGCCATACCGTACCAATCCAGAGGAGACGAAGGAGATTATGCGTCAAGTACAGGAGCTGCTCGACAAAGGTTATATACGTGAATCTCTTAGTCCTTGTGCTGTTCCTATTATTCTAGTGCCTAAAAAGGATGGTACATCGCGTATGTGTGTTGATTGTAGAGGCATTAATAATATTACTATTCGTTATCGTCATCCTATTCCTAGGCTTTATGATATGCTTGATGAATTAAGTGGCTCTACAATTTTCTCCAAAGTTGATTTGCGTAGTGGATACCATCAAATTCGTATGAAATTGGGAGATGAATGGAAAACAGCATTTAAAACTAAGTTTGGATTATATGAGTGGTTAGTCATGCCTTTTGGGTTAACTAATGCACCTAGCACTTTCATGAGATTAATGAACGAGGTTTTACGTGCTTTCATTGGACGATTTGTGGTAGTCTATTTTGATGATATACTGATTTATAGTAGATCTTTGGAGGAACATTTGGAACATTTACGTGCTGTTTTTCTCGCTCTACGTGATGCACGTTTGTTTGGTAACCTTGGGAAGTGCACCTTTTGCACCGACCGAGTTTCTTTTCTTGGCTATGTTGTTACTCCACAGGGAATTGAAGTTGATAAAGCCAAGATTGAAGCTATTGAGAGTTGGCCGCAGCCCAAAACGGTCACACAAGTGAGGAGTTTTCTTGGACTCGCTGGTTTCTATAGGCGTTTTGTGAGGGATTTCAGCACCATTGCTGCACCTCTAAATGAGCTTACAAAGAAGGATGTGCCTTTTATTTGGGGTACCGCACAGGAAGAAGCCTTCACGGTATTGAAAGATAAGTTAACACATGCTCCATTACTCCAACTTCCTGATTTTAATAAGACTTTTGAGCTTGAATGTGATGCTAGTGGAATTGGATTAGGAGGTGTGTTATTACAAGATGGTAAACCTGTTGCATACTTTTCTGAAAAATTGAGTGGGCCTAGTCTGAATTATTCTACTTATGATAAGGAATTATATGCTCTTGTTCGGACTTTGGAAACATGGCAACATTATTTATGGCCCAAAGAATTTGTTATACATTCTGATCATGAATCTTTGAAACATATTAAAAGTCAAGCAAAACTGAACCGTAGGCATGCTAAATGGGTTGAATTCTTTGAGACTTTCCCTTATGTCATTAAACACAAGAAGGGTAAAGAAAATGTTATTGCTGATGCATTGTCTCGTCGTTATACTATGCTTTCACAACTTGACTTTAAAATATTTGGTTTGGAGACCATCAAAGATCAATATATGCATGATGCCGAATTTCAAGATGTGTTGCAGAATTGTAAAGAAGGGAGAACATGGAACAAGTTCGTCATTAATGATGGATTTGTGTTTCGTGCTAACAAGCTATGCATTCCAGCTAGCTCCGTTCATCTTTTGTTGTTACAGGAGGCGCATGGAGGGGGATTAATGGGACACTTTGGCGTGAAGAAGACCGAGGACGTACTTGCTACACATTTCTTTTGGCCAAAGATGAGACGGGATGTTGAGCGTTTTGTTGCTCGCTGCACTACATGTCAAAAAGCTAAGTCACGACTCAATCCTCATGGTTTATATATGCCTTTGCCTGTACCTAGTGTTCCTTGGGAGGATATATCTATGGACTTTGTTTTAGGTTTACCTCGAACAAAGAAGGGGAGGGATAGCATATTTGTTATCGTGGATAGATTTTCGAAAATGGCACACTTTATACCCTGTCATAAAAGTGATGATGCTGCTAATGTTGCTGATTTGTTCTTTCGTGAAATTATTCGCTTGCATGGTGTGCCAAATACAATTGTTTCAGATCGTGATGTTAAATTTCTTAGCCACTTTTGGAGATGTTTATGGGCTAAATTGGGGACTAAACTGCTTTTTAGTACTACATGTCACCCCCAAACTGATGGACAAACTGAAGTAGTGAATAGATCACAGTCTACTATGCTTCGGGCTGTGTTGAAGAATAACCTGAAAATGTGGGAAGAATGCTTGCCTCATATTGAATTTGCTTATAATCGTTCGCTGCATTCTACAACTAAGATGTGCCCTTTTGAAGTAGTGTATGGTTTCTTACCTCGTGCACCTATTGATTTGTTGCCTCTTCCATCTTCGGAGAAGGTCAATTTTGATGCTAAAGAACGTGCTGAATTGATATTAAAGATGCATGCGTTAACTAAGGAGAACATTGAGCGTATGAATGCTAAATATAAACTTGCTGGAGATAAGGGTAGAAAACATGTTGTCTTTGCACCTGGAGATCTTGTTTGGTTACATTTGCGTAAGGATAGGTTTCCTGAATTGCGCAAGTCGAAGCTAATGCCACGTGCTGATGGTCCTTTCAAGGTGTTAGAGAAAATAAATGATAATGCATATAAACTTGAGCTGCCTGCAGATTTTGGGGTTAGTCCCACTTTTAACATTGCAGATTTGAAGCCTTATATGGGTGAGGATGATGAGCTTCCGTCGAGGACGACTTCAGTTCAAGAAGGGGAGGATGATGAGGACATCCCTACTAATGTTACACCCACATCACCACCAGCTACACAGATTGGACCAATTACTAGAGCCCGCGCACGCCAACTAAATTATCAGGTACTTTCGTTTCTTGGAAATCCTTCTAATGTTCATGAACATATGATGCTGCCTAAATTAGATACTTTTGTTTTACTTATGAACGAAGGACCTAGCATGGACAAGAAGGATGGCCATTGGAGCAGGATCAAGCATGGGGGAGAAGGTGCGCGCACGGGAAGGAACAACGGAGTTTCCAGTGGTGATTTTCGCACTTTGAAGCCACCATAAGGAGTGCTTGGAGGCTTGGACGAAATATACAAGAGGCCACTTCATAAATTTCGTCCATAGGCTAATATAGGTGCTGCGTCACCTTATTTTTGGGCCAGGCCCATGTAATTTCGAAATACCACTTATTAGGCTTTTTTTAGAGTCCGTATGTGTGGGGAAACGGAGTTAGGGCTGGTTTCGGACCCCTCCTCCAAGGGGCCACGAAATCCCCTTCTATTACCTCATATATACAGCCCTTAGGGCATCGTTTTAGATTTGGGTTTTGTTTAGATTACAAGTTTGCCATAGCTGCAACTTCGCATCCTTCGTTTGTGTTCCACGACCAGACCAAGACGTCACAGAACCCCACTTCATCAATAAAGCTTTCCTCTTTAATACGCAATATCCAGATTGCAATCTTAGTTTCTTGCTTGTTCTTCGTTTGCGTGCAGGAAATAGACCTTCGTGGTCAGGTTGATCGTGCTCCGGCATGGTCAATAACCTCTCGGAGTTGGTTTAGCGATTGCTAAGGCGCGACGTCTTCGCATGTTCGTAGTCGGATCGTGAAAGTCGACTTCCACCAAAACGATAGCCACCATCTCATCGAAAGACGGGACACCTTCGCCTCTATCACGACGACAATCTAACGTCGCTGTAGCTCTCCACCTTGAAGCACCAACTCTTGTGCAGCGACGAAAATTTCAAGCTCCCAGCAGTCATCATTCCGCGCTGCAGTAGCTTCGCCAGCAATTCGGTCGTGGCGATGATGCCAGCGTGCAATGCCCATGGGATTGATCCCACATGGGAGCCGCCAGCGCAGAAGTTGGTGCGAGTTTGGTTTGATAACTTGATGGAGGTGCATGTTAGGGACGAGGGGTCGCTCGTCTGTGACACTACCGAAGAGGAAATTGCGTGGGTCGGCCGAAGGGTGGATGAGGCCGGATTCGATGTGGGCGGCAGCACCTCCAGTGATGCCGTGCTGGATGATGAGGAGGGGGGACTTGCCAGCAAGGAGGAAGGTGGCGAAGACGCCTCAGCGCTTGACCTGCTGGAAGTGCTTGTCGGGGCTGAGGTACACGAGGCGGCCACGGAGCAGGAACCCGAGGCATTCCAGCCCCAAGCTATGCCTAGGAGGCGGCCCCGCGTGCTCCGCAAAGCTACCACCGGCGAGCCGGTCCATCCTTCTCCGCTGTCGTAGGTCGATGAGGAAGGCGAGGAAGACCCCACCGCTGACATGAGTCGTCCGCGGCAGGCAAGGTGAACCATAGCAAATCACTAGGTGAGCGCTTCTGCACTGGCGTCAGGATCTACCAGATCCATCATCCCCGCGGCACGCACCGGGACGCCCACTACCCCCTGCTGATGTCGCTCGTGAGGGGGGATATGGAACATATCCGCCTTCAGCTCATCGGAGGAAGAAGAAGACGAGTAAGTATGTCACACCCTGTGATTTGCCTCATGACTAAGTTAACATGACTCAAAAACTAGGGCCAATTAAAACTTTTTGAGTGCATATGAATGCTTGACTTGTGTGCTATTTTCTTGCTTGTTTGATTGCTTGCTAGTGCTCTATATTCATAAAACTCCCTCCTACTCTCAAAACTCTTTTCCTTGATCTGAAACTCTTGTCCAATGATCATACCATTTGTATAGGACCTAAAACTATTTTTATCAAAATTTATTTTTGCCAAAAAGGATTCATTCAAATTAGGTTTTCAAAAAACCCCTCAATTGAGGTTTGTACTACAAGTCCTCAAATTGGGTGGAATATTTTACACCAAAGGATTTATTTGAAACCCACTATATATATGACTTCCCAAAACCACCAAATATTATTTTTAAAGATTATTTTACTATTTTATTTAAAGGCTTTTTCTTAAGGCCAGAAATGGTCTTTTATAGGGAAAAATTATTTTTATGCTTTCAAAATATTTGAGAAAATTTAGGAAAACTCAGTGGACATATATTGTCCATATATGAGAATTTAAACACATGGTCATGTTCAAAATAATGGACAAAACCCTTCAAAACCATTTTTGCCTATTTCAAGGATTTGAAATATTTCTATAAGAAATATTCTCAAATAAATCCAAGAAAATTCTAGCATATCACATATGACATATGTGATCATCTTGCCAAGTTTCATCTCAGTCCCAATTGTTTTGATTCGCCAAAATATTCCAAAACCCTCTCTGTCCAGATCCAAACTTGAGCAACTTTACATTGCCAACTATCTCCTGTTAATCTCAAACCTTGTGGACATGTTCTAATACTCCAATAATGCATCCACACCAAGTGGTGCATCAAGGAGAACAGATCCAGTTTCCCAAAACCCCTCAAAACCCTTCCTGCCCAAATCAAGCTTTTGAAATATTTCTATAAGAAATTTTCTCAATAAATTCCAATAAAATTCCAGAAAATCACTCATGCTATAGGTGATGATCTTGCAAAGTTTCATCTCAATCCCCATTGATTTGATCCATCAAAATATTCCAAAACCATTCCTGTCCAGGACCAAATTTGAACAACTTTACATGGTGAAGTTTCTTCCCTTGACCCCAAACTTTGTCAGCATGTTCTGTTACCCAAATAAGGATGCCACACCTAGTGGTGCATCAAGGAGAATGGAAATGCATACCTAGATCTACAGGAATCTGATTCTGTTGATTTCTAGGGTTTTACAAAGATACATTGTGAACTTTCTTCAAAACTCCTCAAACTTGGTGATCCTCTCTATTTCTACCTATATTTTCATCCTGTTAAATCTCATGGCAAGCAAACCCCATTTGCTTAGCTAAACCATCATCAAACACTTTTGCTTCTGCTATGAAAAGCCCTGTTTGACCCCCTTCCTCTATTCTCCTTGAGTCTAAATTTTTACCACACCTTCTTGCAATGCTCAATCACCTCCAGTAAAAACCCCAAGTCCATAAGCCACTGTTTGGTAGGGTAAAACCCCATTTTACCCCCGTGGACAGCAGGAATCTCCTTCTCTTTCCCCTCCTCTCTTATTCTATCAGCTATCCAGAGCATCCAATGCAGCTTCCACCTTGTTTATGCCCCCCTGGACCCACTGGACATGGCTGGCCGTGCCCAGGATGCAGTTGGCATGCCATGGCATGCCAAACGGGCGCTCCAGAGCGCGCTACAGTGGCCGACAGCACTGTAGCCGCCGCCCAATCCCTGCCCCCGACCACCTAGGGCCTACCCCTTGTGTCTCCCGAGGCCGCTTCGACATCCGGGACACGCAACGTGGTCGGCCCCCTCCTCTCTCCCCCTCCTTCTCCCTCCTCCCGCGCGTGCTGAGCGTCGCCCGGCTCGGCCAGTAAGCAGCTCCACACGCGCGCACTCCCCCCTCTCTCTCTCTCTTGCCTCCCTCGCACCTAGACCCCTCCCAGGAACGCCCCGGACACGCTCCCATGAGACCCCGAACCCTGCGGCAATGGCTAGGACCCCGCCGGCACAGGAGCTCTCGGTGAACCACGGGGCCCCTATAAAAGGGCTGCCCCGCATCCCTCTCTCCCCTCTGGATCCCTCCTCGCCCTTCCAATCGCACTCCAGAAGCCCCAGCTCGACCTCCCCGTCCTGGAGCGCTCGGGATCGACCGTAGCGCCGCCGCCTCGGGTCGCCGGCGTTTGCGCTGTAGGGACTTCCCCAGCCCCATCTTTCCTTCGATCTGGAACCTCTGGACCTCCCTGACCCCATTCCCCCTCTCATCCTTCTCTGTTGCAGCGTGTAGCGATGGGGTCAAGCTCGACCCGAAGCACCGCCGCCCTGCATCCTCACCGCCAGCGAACGAGAGCTCCCCGGCCCCCTCCTCCTCCACCAATCGACTGGCGACGAGGCCCTGAGCACGCCGGTGATCGCCGTTCACCTCCCCGTGCCCTGTAGCCGCCGGTGAGCCTCCTCGACCTCCTCTGGCACGAGGAAGGTGATGACAAGTGGGCCCCGCTTGTCATCCTCCCCAAGGTCTCCCGCCTCCCTCTCTCTCGCTGACCGGCCTGGCCCACCAGTCAGATTTAAATCAGCCGCGCACGCGCGCCAGGCTCGCGCGGGTCGGCTCCGCTGGCTGGGCCGATTCGGCCAGCCGCTTTTGGCCCATTTGCTCTGAACCAGTTTTTCTTTTTCTTTTCTTTCAGAATCCCAAAAAAATTCCACAGGACAAATTATTTCTCCTATTGACATAACTCCAACTCCACAAATCTTAGAATATTATGTAGTATTTTATAGTGCCATTTGTAGAAATATTTGAAAATATTTTTGGTACTATTTTATTTTAAAAACCTCTTTTAGGCATTTTTAGCCTCTGTTATAAATAGTTTTGAAAACCTTTTTAACTTCAAAACCCTAGATAAATATTCTTAGAATAGTTTTTAGTATTTATCAGAGTAGGGTAGCATTTTAGAAGTAGAGTTTGTGCTCTGTTTTTGTGATGATTCTTATTATTACCGTTATTTTATCGCGACGATAGATTACGCTGTTGACGAGGGAGTTGGACCCGAAGACTTTGAAGACCCCGAAGAATTTGTTTAGCCAGGCAAGCAGCCCTTTGACCATGACTAAGAGCCCTTTTATTTGCATGGCATATAGCACTTATTTCCATGATGTTGATCATGTTGATGTGGTGACCACTTCGGTGGGATGCCTCCGATACTTTACCATTGATACTTGCATCGTGCATGACCCTACCTTCTTATGAGGGTTGTGCGGGTGGGAGTAGTTAGGTTGCTAGTAGTGCTACGCAAGTGGGATGGGAATATGCATGGTGATGGAAACAAAAATGGTTTCAAAGACTTTTCGAAAACCCCGTCGGGTGCCACTAATGCCTGAGGGAGATGATGATGAGCTAGGTAACCACTTGATAAAAAGTGGTGTACCGGAGCAGGTTGTGTGTGTGTGTGTGTTTTCGAAAACAGAGAGATTTAAGATTTGCTGACCATCCCAACCTTACATGTACAACCACGATACCCCTTATGGGACGGGGCTTTGTTGATTACTTTGATGGTTACTAGCATAGAGCCCGCATTACTAGTGGAGGGAGTGACGTGGTCACTCTCGATACGGGGTCATTCCGGTAAGGACGATCATGCGCTGTCTTCACAGGCACCGGGCACACCGTTGGTCCCTGCATGGATGGTACTTGTGATGTACATCATGTGGGCTGTGTATCCGATCGAGTGGACTCTTTGTTTAGTATCATCAGGGAAAAGACAATGTTCGGGTACTTACCTCGGGTATGGACAATACCGCGAGTCGTGGCTTGACACGGAAGTTTCCCGAGTCTTGTGGGTAAAGTGTGCAACCTCTGCAGAGTGTCAAACTATTCGAATAGCCATGTCCACGGTCATGGATAGTTGGAGGTCCTGCTTAAACTACGTCCGGTGTTTTCACAAACTTGGTATGTGTGTGTGTGTGTGTGTGGATGACACAAAGATGGTACTTGAGCTAAGTCCGATGACTTGGCATGATGATGAACATGAGATGTTCAACCCCTGCTTATGATGGCAACTGAGTCTTGTTCATATGAATACCTGTCAACTGTTGATGCATGCTTACTTACGCTACTTGATCATGTCATTGCACTTAAAACTAGCTTTCTGCAAAACTTACCTACTTAGTGCTATATCATGCATTGTTATACTTTCTTCCAAAACTCGGGTTGCTTGCGAGTACATTCAAAGTACTCATTGGCTTGCCACTGGTTATTTAATTGGCCAGGCATGGAAGAGCAGGAATATGGCGAAGAGTTCGTTGGTGACGAACATGTGAACTAGGACGCTTCCCAGTCAGAATGCCTGTAGGTTTAAGGCAGATGGCATGGGTTCACGCTTTCGATCAAGATTTCCGCTACTTGTTGTGTTTAAGTGTTTGGCCCTTGCGGCCCTATCTATGTAAGACTTGACCTCCATGGTCTTTATTTGTGTAAGACGGTATGTAAGGATGTAAGACTCTTGTTATTCAGCTTCTGTGTGTTCAGTGAGCATTGATCTCTGGGATCACTGTACACGTGCATTCGGTGATCACGACTTATGAGTCGGGGTCCCCACAAAGTATTGGTTTTTACATCTTGCTTCGATCGTCTTCTTGATTCCACTAATTTGTTTTGTCGTTGCTGGTCTTTGTAGGGATGATGAAACCTTGGCGTGACAGATGGCTAGCTGGGCCGCCCCCACACTTGCTACAGAGGGCACGACAAATGCTTCGCCGGAGCAAAATGCTTCCTGGAGCGGGAGGTCGTTGGCCTCAGCTCTTCGAGCGACCCTCAGCAGGAGACCCCGCCGTTGTACCCATCGAGAACCTTGGGCATGGATGCCAGCGCGACTATCTCCATTCCCTTGCCCGTGGGAGCAAAGCACCAAAGGGCAGCTCGCGAATGCTAGACCCTAGAGAGGAGCCCCCTGGCGAGGGCTCCCGCCGACGAAATGGTCGGCGTGGATGACGCGCCGGTGGGCAGAGCCACTGATAGCCAGGGGACAGCGGGGGATCTAGTCGAGGAGGCGAAGTGCATCCCCGTCAGGAGCCCATGGGTAAACTCTTTGCCATTGGAGCCTCGATCCTGTTTTCTTCTTTTTGTCTTCTTGAACTTCTTGTCAGTTCGTAATTTTTTTCTTTTTCCCTAGCGTTGTAGACCTGCCACCGACAGAGGATTCCAACACTGGCGTCGACGTTGAATAAATTGCCAGGGAGGCAGCTGAAGAAGGGACCCGAAGCGCCGCCGAAGTGGTTGCCGCCAGCAGGGGCGCCAGGGACACCGGCACGCAGGTCGTCAAGGGGTCGTCCTCAGAGACGGCGACAGATGCCGCGGGATTTCCCATCTCGGGAGCACTGGCGGCAGGCATGTCCTTCGCGTTGGGGGCCGCCAGTGGGTCCGCTGCTTGGCCGTCGTCATGAGGGGAGCCACCCTTTAGCCGATACTTGAGGATCGACGACCTGTAGTTTGCAATCTTCAAGTCCTTCTCCGAAGGGATGACCGTTGACGTGGAGGTCGCCACCCCCGGAGGCGGAGTGACAATCGATCCCCTTGGTGGGGGTGATGAAGCCAAGGAGCATGCCATCCTGTCCTCCCCAGGAGGGAGCTTACGGCAATTGCAGGCACACTACGTCAACCGCTCATAGAGGCTGGATCGTCGTGAATCCCTTCTCGCAGCCGCGGAAGACAGGTTTCGAGCGCTCCTTCCGGAAACACAGGCCTGGTTTACTAAGAGTCGCAGGGACCTTTCCAGCCAGCAGGTCAGCCTTGGCAAGACCGAAGCTGCATTTATCAACCAAAAAGCCGAAGCGGAGCAGATTTGAAGGGAGGTCGGTGAAAGCATCGCCAACATGGACGCAGAGCTGAACTCGCTCAAGATCTTGCTCGACTCCCATGAGGAAGACATTGCTGCTTAATAAAAGGCTCTCGCCGACAAGCTTGGGGTTGAGCGGGAGAAGCTAATCCACGGGATGGAGTTGAAGCATAAGCAGGCCCTCGAGAGGCAAGCCGTCGAGCACGCCGACAAGCTCTAAGAAGCCGTCAATGCCGTCGAGGCCGCCTAGCCCGCCAAGGTCGAGCTCGAAGACAAGGTGCCGTGGCTGGAATCGGACCTTGCTGCTTCTGGCCAGGAGGTCCTAAAGGTGAAAGACGAGATCTAGAAGAGGACCCAAACCCTGTCAGACCTGCAAGTGGGGCTTTCTGATAAGACCAAGGAGCTGGAGGTTGTCGCAGCCGCCAATGCTGATCTACGTACAAAGGTGGGCACCCATGAAGACAGCCTCAAGGCCGCCCAGAGCAAGCAGCGCGGCCTTCTTGAGGAGCTTCGGAAGGAGAAGGGGTTGCTTGAGTCCGCCGCGTAGACCTCCAACAAGCTCCAGAAGAACATCCCACTATGGACATAGCAGCTCGTCGACATCACCAGCAAGCTTTTTGCCCAGCTCGCGGGAATGGGCTTGGAGGAGTGCGCCTTCTCCAACGAGCGCAAGGTTGTCCATCTTCTTCGGGAAGCTCGTCGACGTCTTGGCGAAGCATGAAGCAGGGCAGGCCGACAAGTTTCTTCATGATTGCCGCGAGCTGTGCTGCTGGGCTCTTCACAAGGTGTTGGTGAAGGTCGCCTACCATAACCCTTGCCTTGACCTGAGCAAGGTCCTATCCAAGCTGTCGAGGGGCTTCGACACCAGCATGCTCGATGCCCTTGTTGCCGCCATCTCTGACAAGGCTGGTTCTGTAAACCTGAAAAATTAATTTTCTGTTTCTGCAATGCATGTATCAAAAACGTTTGCTTTGGTTGTCATGCTCTCGATGCTGAGATCAAAGCTAGCCAGCTCCAACGCCCACTCGACAATCCTACTAGTTGCCTCCGGATTCCTCAGTATGCGTTGCAGAGGAAAGCGAGTGACGACGGTGATGTGATGTGCTTGGAAGTAGTGGTGCAGCTTCCGAGAGCCCATGATAAGGCCAAAAAGCAGTTTCTGCACCCCGGAGTACCTTGATCTAGCCCCCTGCAGGAGAGAACTATCAAAGTACACTGGTTACTGTACCATCTTTTTCTTCTACACAGTCTGTTGATCTGCCTCTTGTGCCGCGCTTGCGTTGTCGGCTCCTTGGCTTGCCGGGGCTGACTCTGGTTTGCTGGTTGCTAGCTCGGGGGTTGCCGCCTCATCCTCCTCAGCTTCCCTCTCTACCACGAGCGCAGCACTAACCACTTGGTTTGTTGCCTCCAAATATAGAAACAACGGTTCTTCTGCTTTAGGTACGACTAGGATTGGCGTTGAGGACAGTTATCTCTTCAAATCTTGCAGCGCTGCCTCCGCTTCTGGAGTCCATGTCATTGGGCCTGCCTTCTTCAAGACTTTGAAAAATAGCTGGGCGCACTCTACAGATTTTGAAATGAACCTACTGAGGGCGGCAATGCAGCTCGCCGAGCAGCGAACGTCCTTGACATGTTTCGGTGCCTCCAACTGCTCAATTGCCTCAATCTTGGCGGGGTTGGCCTCTATCCCGTGCTATGACACAAAGAACCCAAGGAGCTTGCCGGATGGGACTCCAAACACGCACTTCTCATGGTTAAGATTCAGGTTGATCTTGTGCAAGTTGGCAAAGGTTTCTTCTAGATCTTGAATCAGCATGGCCTTGTCGTTGGTCTTGACTACAATGTCATCCATGTATGCCTCCACATTTCTGTGTAACTGTGGCCCAAGACCAATTTGGACGGCCCTTGGAAATGTGGAACCAACACTCTTCAGCCTGAATGGCATGCTCTTAAAGCAGTACATGCCACAAGGGACAATGAATGATGTTTTCTCTTTGTCTTCCTTGGCCATGAAGGTGTGATGATAACCAGAGTAGGCATCAAGGAAAGATAACAGGTCATAGCCGACAGTTGAATCCACTATTAGATCAATGCACGACAAGGGGAAAGGGTCCTTTGGGCAAGATTTATTGACATCGGTGAAGCAATGCAATCTCCACTTCCGTTTTGCCTTGCGCACTACCACTGGATTCGCCAACCAGGTTGGGTGGATCACACATCTGATCAGGCCTACTGCTTCCAGTTTCTTGATCTCTTCGGCAATAAACCCGTGCCGTTCCAGGGCTTTTTTTGGACCTTCTGCCTGACGGGGCGTGCATGGGGACAAACGGCGAGGTGATGCTCGATCACCTCCCTGGGAACACCGGGGATGTCAGATGGTTGCCAGGCAAACACATCAACATTCGCCCGCAGGAAGGAGACGACCGCGCTTTCCTATTTACTGTCGAGGGTGGCACTTATAGTGAAAGTGTCGTCCTCCCGTGCAGCCACTTGCTTCGTCTTGGGGATGGTCGCTTTGTTTTTCCTGCTCCTAGCGGCAGAGCTCTCTGGTAAGTCATCGACAGGCGTGCTGCACTATGCGGCGCGCTTCCTGGAGTCCTTACGAGATTTGTCAGAACTCTTGTTCTTATCGTCCTCCCCCCCCCCGAGCTTTGTCGGCAGGAGCGAGTGCATTGTCGGCAAACGCTGCCACTGCCTCCCAGAAAAGCTTGTAGACGCAGAGGACTGCGTCCTTCTTGTCGGCGTGGACGGTGATGATGCTCATCGGCCCTGGCATCTTGAGTGTGTTGTAGGTGTGGTGGGACGCTGCCATGAACTTCGCCAGCGCCGATCGACCTAAAATTCCATTATATGGCAGCGACATCTTCTCGACATCGAAGATGACCCTCTCTGTCCTGAAGTTGAGCTCGCTACCAAATGTGACCAGCAGAGTTATCTTCCCCTTGGGCTGGGATCTTCCCGGGTTGACACCTTGGGAAGACCCTGTTGGTTTGAGATCCGAGTCGGGAATGTGCAGGCGCTTAATCATGTCGGATGATATCAGATTCAGACCGGCCCCACTGTTGACCAACAACTTCGTGACCTTGAGGTTGCGAATTGTTGGCGATACCAACAACGGCACGCACCCGACAACAGTTATGCGGTCAGGGTGATCCTCAACATCGAAAATGATGGGAGTGTTGGACCATTTGAGCGGTTTTCTTGCCTCTGCCGCTGGCTCAGCAGCGTTGATTTCATGGGCCCACCACTTGAGTTGTCAGTGGGAGGAGTGCAAATATGCGCCTCTGTCAACACACATAGCAACCACTGCCTTCTAGAATTCTTGACCATCACATCCCTCTTCTTCATCATCATCATCGTCTTCGTCATCGGACTTCTTGTCTCGGCCCCTAGCAGGTTTCTTCTGCTGCTGCTTGGCCTTGCTGCGGCGGCCACCATGGCCACCATGGTTCTTCTTGCATGAGCTACCCACACCATCTTGGCCCTTCCCTTTATCACGCCTTTCGTACTATTGCTACTACTTCTCCACAAGTTGTTCTACTTGGCGGCATTCGACGATGTCATGACTCTTGATGAGGTGGATCTTGCAGAATGGTCGACCCGCCTTTTCTCCTGCCACGGCCTCGTCATCTCCGGAGCAGGCAGTAGCCTCCTTGCCGGATCCTTCGGACGTGGCCTTCTTGCCTGTATTGGAGTTGCCGGCCCCTTCGACGACAATAACTGCCTTGACCTTGCGCTTTCGGTTGCACTTCTGGCCCTTTTACTTGGAGGCGGATGCATCTTCGTCGTCATCACAGTCGAATTCTGTGCTGACATCCTCTCCGGGGAGCTTTCTCCCCTCTTCAGCGCATGCACACTTATCAGCCAGGGCATAAAGCTCGGCGACATCCCACACCTTGTTGATGCTCATTTCCACGCGCATCCGCCGGTTGCGCACGTTCGTATGGAACGCGGCAATCACTGCTACAGGATGGATGTCGGGGATGTTGTGCTGCACACAGCTGAACCTCTAGATGTACTTGCGGAAGGATTCGCCATCTCTCTGGAGAAGCACATGCAGATCGCCGGGCAGCCCTGTGAGTTTATGACCCCCATGGTATGCGCCAACAAACTGGTTGCACAGATCAGCCCAAGAGGAAATGGACCCCTCTGGTAAGTTCATCAGCCAACTCCTCACATTGGGCTTGAGCGCGAGCGGGAAGTAGTTGGCGGACACTTTCTCATCGCGTCCCCCGGCGCCCTATACGGCGATGGTGTAGATGCCGAGGAACTCAGATGGGCTGATATTGCCGTCGTATTTATTGGCAGTTCAGGCTTGAAGGCTCTCGTGGAGGGCCAGCGGACTTGCCGCATCTCATGGGTGAACGCCGGGCAAACTACCTGTCACACCCTGTGTTTGTATCATTTTGCTATGCTATGGATTTACAAAATTTGGAACCAATAAAACTTTTGAGTGCATGAGCTTGTTTGATTTGTTTGATGCTTGCTTGCTTGGTTGATTGTGAATGGCACTCATAGATTCTACTCCTCTCCATACTCATCTTCCTTGATCCAAACATCTTGCCCAATGATCATACCATGTGTATAGTACCTAAAAGTATTTTTATCAAATGTTATTTTGGCCAAAAATGACTTATTCAAATTAGGTTTTCAAAAACCCCTCAATTGAGGTTTGCACTACAAGTCCTCAAATTGGGTGGATCCTTTTCCGCAAAGATTCTATTTGGAACCTACTATATATAAGACTTCCCAAAACCACCAAATATTATTTTTAAAGATTATTTTACTATTTTATTTAAAGGCTTTTTCTTAAGGCCAACAATGGTTTTTCATAGGGAAAAAAAATTTAAATGCTCTAAAAATATTTGAGAAAACTTAGGGAAACTCAGTGGACATATATTTTCCATATATAAGAGTTTCAACACATGGTCATGATCAAAATATTGGACAAACCCCTTCAAAACTCTTTCTGTCTGTTTCAAACATTTGAAATCTTTCTACAAGAAATATTCTCAATAAAATCCAGGGAAATTCCAGCAAGTCACACATGCTATAGGTGATGATATTGCAAAGTTTCATCTCAATCCCAATTGATTTGATCCACCAAAATAATCCAAAACCATTCCTGTCCAGAGTCAAGTTTGAGCAACTTTACATTGTAAAGTATCTCCGATTGACCCCAAACTTTGTGGGCATGTTCTAACCAACAAATAATGAAACCACACCAAGTGGTGGATTTGGGAGAATAGGATTGCATGCCTGGATCTACAGATATCTGAGTCTGTTGATTTCTAGGGTTTACCAAGTTTACATTGGAAATTTCCTTCAATTGAGCTCAAAAATTGTGAACACTCTTACATTTACCACCCATTTGATCCTGTTAAGTTTCATTTCCAGTGAAGCACCAGAGGTAGCCCAAACACTGATCAAACACCTTGAGGCAGAATCCAAGAATCAATTATTGAGCCCCCTCCACCACTCTCCTTCACCTCAAATTTTTACCACAGCACCATGCAATCCCTCCCCCACCTCCAGTAAAGTTCTTGGCACCAGAGAGCGAGATTGCATGGGGTAAAAACCCAATTTCCCTCTCTGGACAGCATCTTTTCTCTCGTCTCTCACTTCTCTCTCTCACTCATGGTTACTCCAGAGCATCCAAGGCTCTTTCCCACTTGTTTACTCCCTCCTGCAACCCCTGGACACAAGTGGACAAGCCGGAGCGCGTCAAAAGCTCTGGCATGCCGACCAAAGTCGCGGTCTGGAGCGCACAGCCACGCTCCAGAGGGTTGACCTCCCTCTCCTGCCCATACCCGACCACCTCGAGCTCCCCCCTCGCGCCAGTCGATGCGCCTCGACGTCCGCAACACGCCACGCCCCTGTCCCCCTCCTCTCTCTCCCAGCAACGGCTCCCCTGGTGCGCGCCCGATGCCGCCCGAGCCGGCCAATGCATGGGCTCACACGCGCGGCACGTCTGCCTCACCCCGCGCCTCCCTCTCTCTTTCTCGCGTCATGGACGACTCCCACGAGCACCCCAGGCACACTCACCCCTCCTCCAACGGTCGCCAGCACCGTTGCAGCGGAGCCAAACCCCTGTCCACGGTGCACCCGCACCCCCGCCTATATAAGGCCTTCCCCGACCCCTCTATCCCCTTTGCTGACCCTCTCCCACTCCCAATCGAACCCCTGCGCCACCCAAGTAACCTCCCGGAGCACCAGTGCTCGGGATCGACCAAGGCGCCGCCGCGTCGAGGCTCCGTCGATCTCGGGACACAGGCCCGCTCCGGCTCTCTTCTCTCCTCCTTCGTGACCGCAGCAGGCCCCTGGTCCTTTTCCCCCTCCTCTCCGCTCGGATTGCGGCGGGAATCGTCAACTCTGACCACCTCCCAAAGCGCCTCCGTCGCGGCCACCTCGCCGTCGTCGATTCCTTACGCTCCGACGACCACCCCGACCACCATCCGAATGGCGGGAGTGCAAGGAACCCGTTCCTGCCCTCAGCTCTCCTCGCAATGACCCCAGTCGCCGCCGGTGAGCCTCGCCACCCCTCTGGCGAGAGGTTAACGACGACCTCCCAAGTGGGGCCCGTCTGTGAGCCTCCCGTCCCCTCTCGCCCTCCTCTCTGTCGCTGGCGGCTAGGCCCCGCCTGTCGGGTTTGAACCCCGCGGGCGCGCGCGCCTGGCTCACCTGGGCTGGCTGGCCTCTGGGCCGGCCCAGCTGCGGCCAGAGCTGGCCCACGGCACAGTAGCCCTTCTCCTTTTTCTTTTCTGTTGACTTTCCAAAAATTCCACAGGGCTAAATAAAAATCCAAATTGAGTGATTCCAATTTCTAAAATCTTGTAATATTATGTAGAATTTAATGATGCCACTTGTGTACTTTTTGAAAAATATCTTATGTATTGGTTTTGATTAAAACCTAGTTTTTGAATATTTCAAACCTCTGTTAAAATAGTTTTCAAATCCTTTTTCACTTCAAAACCAGAGATAAATATTTTTAGTATTGCATGTAGTATTTTACACAGTAGGGTAACATTTTAGAAGTGGATTATGTTCTATTTTTTTGTTGTGTTCTTATTTTTGCCCGTTCTTATTGCGACGATAGATTGCGTTGTTGACGAGGGAGTTGGACTAGAAGACTTTGAAGACCCTGAACACTTTGTTGTGCCAGGCAAGCAGCCCTTTGTCCATGACTATGAAACCCTTTTATTGCATGGCATATAGCATTTTATTTCGTGATGTTGATCATGTGATGTGGTGACCACTTTGGTGGGATGCCTCTGATACTTTTACCGTTGATACTTGCATCGTGCATGACCCTACCTCCTTATGAGGGTTATGTGGGTGGGAGTAGTTAGGTTGATAAGTAGTTGCTACGCAAACTGGGACGGGGATATGCATGGTGTTGGAAACAAGAGTATTTTCAAAGACTTTTCGAAAACCCCGTCAGGTGCCACTAATGCCCGAGGGAGATGATGTTGAGCTAGGTAACCACCTGATAAAGAAGTGGTGTACTGGAGCAAGTGAGTGTGTGTGGTTTTCGAAAACGGATTGGTGTAAGTTGCGACCGTTATTCCAACCTTACATGTACAACCACGATACCCCTTATGCGACGGGGCTTTGTTGACTACCTTGGTGGGTACTAGCATAGAGCCCGCTGTCGGTGTCAAAACCGGCGGATCTCGGGTAGGGGGTCCCGAGCTATGAGTCTAGGATCGATGGTAACAAGGGGACGAAGGAGACGATGTTTTACCCAGGTTCAGGCCCTCCTATGGAGGTAAAACCATACGTCCTGCTCGATTATATTGATGGTATGAAGGTTAGAGAGTTGATCTACCTCGAGATCAGATAGCTAGAACCCTAAATGAGTTTCTCTGCCCGACAATCTAAAACCCTCTGGCTTATATAGACGCCCGGGGTCATTAGGGTTACACATAGTCGATTGCCCACCGAAGAAAAAAATATGCCTAATCTACTATCTCAAACTTGACAGACACGCCACGGCTCCTGAGGTCCCCTCTATAGTGACGAGGCCTTCGATCAATCCCATCCTCACAGAGCGGCCCATGAGTCCGACCCATGAGAAATAGGCCGGCAGTCCGAGGACCCCTTAATCCCGGACTCCCTCAGTAGCCCCCGGACTAGCCTCCAATGTCGAGGTATATTATCCGAACAATCTAGCGCGTCGAAGTCTTCGGCTTGCGAGGCGAGTCCCTCTATCCCTTCTTGCTCGGCAACCATTCCGTCATCGGTAAATTCTCAAACGTTGAGAACTTGTGGGACCCATGGTAGTAACTTTCAGCGCTTCTCGATCCCTGTGCGCCGAGGGGAGACGAGCGGCCCGGTAGCTTTTTACAAGACTGCCCTCCCCACGAAGGAGGCACCACCCATTTAAACAAGTTGAATCGTGGTCTGGGCCACATCTTCCTCTTCTTCCCCCTCAGAAAAAACCTCAAGCGAGAGATCACCAGAAAAACATGGCGAGCGCTCCCAGCTCTTCCTCGCGTCCTTACGGCTCTCATCTCGGGGATTGGGCGAGTTGCTCTATAACCCTCCTTTGGCTGCGTGACCTCGAGACCCAAGGGTATCTTCCTTCCTCGGATCTGGCGGCTACCCGCGCCGGTTTGACTTCTTTTGACAACGAAGCCTTCGCGGAGAACTTCCCTAATCCCAACAAGGGAGAGCGGGTATGCTTCGGGCCTTTCCTCATGCGGGGCCTAGGGTTCCCCATTCATCCTTTCCTGAGGGGATTACTGGAGTTCTATGGGATCCAGCTCCATCATCTTACCCCCGGATCTTTTATGCATATCTCGGGCTTTGTTGCCCTTTGCGAAATGTTCCTGGGCTGCGAGGCACACTTTGGATTATGGAGGAGGTAGTTCTGCCTCGTCCCTCGCACTCGGGGTGAGACAATTCGGGAAGTCGGAGGAGCCGAAGTATGTCGTATAGCCGGGACGGGGTATCCAGTGGGGACACCGAAGAAGGAGTCCGAAGAGTGGTCTTCGGAATGGTTCTATATTGAGGACGTCCCCCTATTCGATCCAGCTCGAAGGGGTTTGCCCGAATATTCCGACGCCCCTTTGAGTAAAAGGTACAACTAGTGATCGAAGAGTTCATCCCAAGAGGATGATGCCGAAGTACAACGCTTGGCTGCCCACGTAAGGATACTGTCTCATCACAAGCTGACCATGATTGATGTGTGGCTGCCGCCATCACCCGATGCGTTCAACCTCTTCAGCAAAGGATACATCCTTTGTGGCGTTACAACGGAACAAGTGACACCACTCGCACCCGATGGCTGGGCCCTGCCAATCAAGCGGCATTGGCAGCCGCACTTGCCGACCTGTACAAAGGATAAAAAGAGGTCTTTGTTCGGCTACCGGTTAAGGAGGGCTACTCGAGTTACAACCCCATCGAATGGGTAAGCCTTTCGACTTTGCGACCTGAGTTCGGGTTTTTTATTTGCCCTTTTTGACCGAAGCTTTTAATCTGCGCAAACAGGAATGGAGGAGCTTTGTCGAGACAGTCAACTGTCCAGCCCCCCAACCAGAGAACTACTCTCGTGATGACGATCCAGGATTCCATGACGATCCGGAGCTGTCAATTGAGTACGAAGACGGGGTCTTTTACCAAGAGAGCCATGATCGTTCCAAGGTGGCCATCATAGCCGATCACCCCGGATTACTCCCTTCCCCTACTACATGCAAGAAGAAAAATTCTTCCCGTAAAAGGCAAGCATCCTCCATCAACCCAACTGTGCCGGCTTCCGCCCCCAAGCGTCGTCGGTCCGCGCGACGAACGTCGGCTACGGTAGCTATGCCCGGACTGGGCATCAACAGGGATCCTTCATGTGAGCCGGCCGTGGGGACGACTCCGACCGCCCATTCGACCAAAAGGTACTTCGTTCAGCCGCTTAATCTTTTGTCATTATGATCGATAGGATCTCACCGAAGATCTCATGTCGAAATACTCAGGAAACGAGTACAACCATCTTCTGCCGAGGACGTTGCCGGGATGCGTGGTAACACTCGTGAATCAAGATCTTCTGCTCATGCTGAACCTGCTGCGGAGGCTCCTGTGGTCAATCCAGCCCCTGAAGATTCCGGGGACGCGGTATCAGTCACTGAATCCGAGGTAGAGAGTGCGATGAACCACCGGCGGCGACGAGAAGCCCTGCGCCACCCGGCGTTTTCCGAACAAGAGTTCAATGCTCTATGCTCGGCAGACGCGCACATCGGAACTGCCCGAGCTGGGCTTGGGGAAGCCGTGAAACTGATATCATCCAGCCTGAAGGTGAGTGATTGGTTTTAAGAATCTGGACACACATGTAAACCCAGTAGCCCCTGAGCCTTGAATTGGTCGGGACGACCGAGTTAAGGATCCACATATTGTTTTATGGATGATGCAGGCCTCAAGGCAGCAGAACGAGCAATTGGCCAATGAATTGGAGGCGAGCCAAACACAGGTGGAAGCCGTGAAGGCCGAACTTGAACAAGTGAAGAATTTTACTCGGGAGGCGCATGGTGAGTATATCTATTCTGCTGATCTTAGTATATAATCCCATGCTGACGCGAGGGTACTTTTTAGCAGCTGAATGTATAGGGTAGTTGCAAAAAGATTTAGATGCAGCCCGAGAATCTCAGAGGTACGCCGAGTCCCAGTATGAGGCCAGTTTCCTTTCGTTGCAACGAAACCTGGAGGAGAAGAAACGCCTCCAGGCGGAAAACAAGCAGCAGGCCGAAGAAATTGAGAGTTTAAAGACTCAATTGGCCCAGACCCAAGAAGAGAACCAGAAATTACAGAGGGGCATGTTCGGTAAGTGTGATTATAACATCGAAGGGTATCTCTCCTACATGAAGTGTAATGGACATGCCTTGTCTCATGTATAGGTCTCCTAACCGGGCGGCCAGAAGAAGAGATCGGATCCTACCGGGGGAGCCTTCTGAAGGAACTGTCCGCCATGCATGAGCTGGCTCGGAAGGCTATGAGGAGCATGATAAAAGCGCTATGGCCTGCCGAGAAGCCTCCGGAGGGGATGACCGAACTAGCTGATCGGTTCAAGGGAGCCCGGAGTCGGTTCGAGCTATGGAAGACATTGGCCTGCCGGGAGGGAGCACGAGAGGCATGGGCGATGATCAAGACCCGTTATACCGGCCTTAACCCCGAGCACCTGGCTCAGGTTGGGCCAGCAGGGCCTGATGGGCAAGAAGTTCCACTTCACTTGGTGTACGACCAAGTGATGCCTGCCGCTCGTCTCTTGCAGGAAGATTGCGCCCTGGATACCTTAATAGACAATCTTGACCGGCAGCCCGATGTGTGATTTTATGTAACTATGTACTTTAAATCAAAAAATTGCTCCGTCTGTGTCACAGACTTTGTCTTAACCAGCCATCGGCTTCGACCTCCCGCGCTAAGAGCTTGGGAGTGTTCCTTATAAATATCCCTCGATAAGAGGGAATTCTTGCGAGGAACCAGGCAATCCGGCCATTTGGTACGAACAGACAAAAAATGCACATGGAGATATGTTATATTACTGCTTAGCGTAAGAAACATCTTCTAAAGAAAATAGTACCTCTACCGGTACCTTCCTTTAGGCTGCTACGTAAATCGTAGATAGTAAGGCCGTATACTACTAGTATGCGACTAATGGCTTTCGTGAGAAAAAGAAGCCCGAGTAATGGTGAGAACAACCAGAATTTTATTCGTTGCTTCCGTCGTAGCCGACCAATTTTCTGCTGAAGATAGCTAGCTTTTGGCTTCACCTGTCTGAGGTATGCATCCGGATGACCCGGTCATAACAATCGCAGAGGTGCTCCCTTTACCCTCTAGCCGAACAATCGGGAACGTAGAGGGTAAACACTGAAGCGAGGCAACCCAGCTTGGCAAAAATCTTAGTTCGAATTGATGCATATAATGGCTTAAAAATTGACAAGGGAAACATGCCTACACAATAAATTTAAATAGATGCTTAAAATATATAATCATTGGCTTCGGGAAGAAGCCCCTAGGTGTTTTATTCGGATTTAACATTTGAAGATGTATGCCAAAAATCTTAACACGAGCTCGGTTTAGCCGAACATAGATTTGGGAAGAAAAAATTCGAACCTGCCAAAAATCAAGGTGGGAGGGAAGGGAAATGAAAAAGAAAAGAAAAAGGAGGGTAAAAAGTAAGATGACACCGGTCTAGCCGTAGAAGCGCCGAAGACGAGCTGCGTTCAATGGGTTCGGTCCGAGGCGGTTATCCGGCGGGTTTCGAAGACGGTAAGCCCCTCCTGCGAGTACTTCGTCAATTATGAAGGGGGACCTCCCATTTGGGATTGAGTTTATGCTTCTACTTCTCCGGGAGCCATAAGATGAGTTCACCCACATTATATGCTTTTTCCTTGACCTCCCTGCTCTGGTAACGCTGGGCCTGCTGTTGGTAAAAAGTAGTGCGAGCCCGAGCTATGTCGCGCTCTCCTTCTAAGGCATCCAAGTCGTCCTGCGGATCTAACTCGGCCTCCTTTTCTTCGTACATGCGCACCCTTGGTGCGTCGTGAATAATATCGCAGGGAAGGACTGCTTCTGCCCCGTAGACCATGAAGAACGGTGTGTATCCCGTTGATCGATTCGGGGTGGTACGTAGGCCCCACAGAATGGAGTCAAGCTCCTCTACCCAATGGCAGTCGGACTCATGAAGAGATCGGACCAGACGTGGTTTAATACCACTCATGATGAGGCCGTTGGCCCGTTCGACTTGTCCATTGGTCTGCGGGTGATACACCGATGCATAATCGAGCTTGATGCCCATTTTTGCACACCAGTCCTTTACGTCCTGCGCGGTGAAGTTGGATCCATTGTCCATTATTATACTGTGCGGGACGCCGTAACGGTGTACCACGCCGGATATAAAGTCGATTACTGGTCTGGACTTGGCTGATTTGACAGGTTTTGCTTCGATCCATTTGGTGAACTTGTTAACCATGACCAGTAGATATTTATTCTTCTTGGTCCCCCCTTTAAGTGGTCCGACCATATCCAGCCCCCAGACCGCAAAAGGCCAGGTAATCGGAATAGTCCGAAGAGCTGTTGGGGGCATGTGACTTTGATTTGCAAAGAGTTGACATCCCACGCAACGCTGGACAAGTGACTGGGCGTCTGCTCGAGCGGTGGGCCAGAAGAAACCAGTCCGAAAGGCCTTGCTTACTAAGGCTCTTGCCGCGGCGTGATGGCCGCCCATTCCTGTGTGGATTTCGGCCAAGAGCTTCCTTCCCTCTTCCTCAGATATGCACCGCTGGAGTACTCCGGTGGTGCTTTTCTTGTATAACTCACTCTCGTGAACTTTATAAGCCTTGGATCGCCGAATTATTCGTCTTACTTCTGTCTGATCGTCGGGGAGTTCTTGGCGAAGAAGGTAAGCGAGGAAGGGCTCGGTCCATGGTGTGATTATTGCCTTGACCTCATGAGCCGAAGGCGTTTCGTTCATTATGGAGCCTCCGATAATTAGGTCGTCTGGTTCGTTTATAGGGGGAACGACCTCTTCCGCGCTGATGGAACCGGCGCTCTTATTATCGTCCTGCCAAACCACAAATGGCTTGAAGAGCCGTTCAAGAAAAGTGTTTTTCGGGACTGGGTCGCGTTTGGCCCCCATGCGGGCCAGTATGTCAGCGGCCTGGTTGTTGTCTCTAGCGACATGATGGAATTCCAGCCCCTCGAACCGTGCGGATATTTGAAGGATGGCGTTTCTATATGCCGCCATCTTCGGGTTTTTGGCATCGAATATGCCATTGATTTGAGAGATGGCCAAGTTGGAGTCTCCCAGTACCTCCATCCCTTGTATGCCCATTGAAGCTGCCATCCGAAGACCGTGCAAAAGTGCTTTGTATTCGGCTGCATTGTTGGAATCGGCATACATGATTTGCAACATGTATCGGACGTTGTCGCCTGTGGGGGATGTGAGAATAACTCCAGCCCCCAGTCCGGCCAATGTTTTGGATCCGTCGAAGTACATCGTCCAATGGGAGTATGTACTATATTCCCTGGGGAGCTCGGCCTCTGTCCATTCGGCGAGGAAATCTGCCAACACCTGAGATTTAATAGCTCGTCGTGGCTTATAGGTGATTTCGAAAGGAAGGAGTTCAATGGCCCATTTGGCTATGCGGCCGGTGGCGTCCCTGTTATTAATTATATCGTTCAGGGGTACTTCGGATGCCACCGTGACCGAACACTCTTGAAAGTAGTTTCTTAGTTTCCGTGATGCCATAAATACTGTATAGGCTATCTTCTGGTAATGCGGGTATCTAGACTTGCATTGCGTTAGCACTTTTGACACATAGTAGACCGGCTTCTGTATCCGGAATTTGTGACCCTCCTCCTCTCGTTCGACGACGAGCACTGCGCTAACCACTTGGTTGGTGGTCAATATGTACAATAACATTGGTTCACCGGCGCCTGGTGCTGTGAGTATAGGGTTGCTTGCCAGCAGTGTTTTAATTTCCTCTAACGCAGCAACTGCTTCATCGGTCCATTCGAAATTGTTGGTCCATTTCAGCAACCTATAGAGCGGTAAAGCCTTTTCTCCAAGACGGGAAATAAAGCGGCTTAACGCCGCCACGCAACCGGCCAACTTTTGGACATGCTTTAGCTCTGTGGGAATTGAAAGTTTCGATAGGGCGCGGATCTTAGCCGGATTCACTTGTATTCCTCTATGGGAAACAATGAATCTGAGCAGTTTACCAGCGGGAACTCCGAAGACACATTTCTTCGGATTGAGTCGTATATCGTACTCACGTAAGCTGGCAAAGGTTTGCCTTAGGTCATCGATCAACTGGCTGACGTGTTTGGTTTTAATGACCACGTCGTCTACGTATGCCTCGACTGTTTTACCAACCTGTTTTCCGCGACAAGTCTGGATCATGCGCTGGTATGTAGCCCCAGCGTTTTTAGCCCGAAAGGCATTGTGTTGAAGCAGAATGGCCCGTAGGGGGTGATGAATGCGGTTGCAGCTTGATCGGATTCCTTCATTTTGATCTGATGGTATCCGGAGTAAGCGTCGAGGAAGCACAGTGAGTCGTGTCTGGCTGTGGCGTCAATAATCTGGTCTATGCATGGTAAGGGGAAGGGGTCCTTAGGGTAGGCCTTGTTAAGGTCTTTGAAGTCGACGCACAGCCGCCAGGATTTGTCTTTCTTCGGTACCATCACCAGGTTTGCCAACCATTCGGGGTGCTTGATCTCCCATATGAATCCGGCCTCTAGTAATTTGGCTAGTTCTTCACCCATAGCTTGTCGTTTAGGCTCGAAAAAACGCGTAGAGTCCGTTTGACGGGCTTGATGCCTGGGATTATATTCAGACTATGTTCTGCCAGCCGCCATGGGATTCCTCACATATCGGAAGGATGCCAGGCGAAGATGTCCCAGTTTTCTCGTAAGAATGCTCGCAGCACCTCGTCCACCGTTGGGTGTACTTGAAATTTAACAATTTCTTCTGCAGGTTTAAAGGACGTGGGTTTGGGCCTTTTGCAAAGGATCACATTGTCCTTGTCCACTATTGACCGGAGTGCGGTCAATTCCTCTGCAGCAAAGGTCTCAGCTAGTGCCTCGAGGGCGAGCGCTATTTTGTTCTCAGCTCGAAGGGCTATATTCGGATCACTAGCGATTGTGATTACCCCGTTCGGGCCTGGCATCTTAAGCTTCATATACCCGTAATGGGGTATAGCCTGGAATTTTGGGAAGGCGTCACGCCCCAATAGGGCGTGGTAGCCACTGGGGAATGACACGATATGGAAGAGAAGTTCTTCAGATCGGTAGTTTTCGGGTGTGCCGAACACTACGTCCAGGGTGATACGTCCTGAACAACGCGCCTCTTTCCCAGGGATGATCCCCCGGAAGGTTGTGTTGCTGTGCTCGATGCGAGATCGATCGAACTGCATTTTTTCCAGGGTGTCTTCGTAGATGAGGTTTAAACCACTGCCACCATCCATTAGCACCTTCTGCAGCCTGAAACCATCGACAATGGGGTTTAGGACCAGTGTGGCCGGTGTTTGACCGGGACGGATGGTTGGTTGGTCAGTATCTCCGAAGGTGATGGGTATGTCTGCCCATGAACTTGTTGCCGCCACATGGTAGACCTGTTCGAGTTCTCTAAGAGCTCTTTTCCCCCTGTTCCTAGAGGGGAACATTTCGTAGATCGTCAGGACTTCAGCATTGTGTTCTGGCAGCGTTGTGGAGCACGTGTTCGGCGGTAGTGCCTCGAGGATGGCCTTTCCGCTTTTTGCGACCTGCCTGACGACCCAGCAAGCTCTGAGGCTGTGAGTCGGGCTTGTGTTTAGCAATACAGAATGTATAGGGCATGGCTTGTCCAATAGTCTATCAAGGACAGTTCTGGCCCCCGTAGGGGGTCTATTTCTCTTTTCGGCCGGTTCGTGTTCGGCTAGCCGCTTCGGAGGTATCCGCTTTTTCCGATCTCCTCTAGGGTGTTCGGTAAAGTCTGGTTCCAAAAGTAGCCATTCGGCTTGCCAGGTGCTCTCCATGGCACAGTATTTTTGTACCAGGTCCGATAGCTCGGTGAAGCCGTGAATGTGTCGACGGGATAGGGCATTGAGGATCCCTTCATCATGACAATTGCGACTCAAGGTTGCCATTATCTCCTGGTCACTAGAGCCTGGTACTCTGTCTCTAATGAGGAGGAGTCTAGCCCAAAAATGATGAACCGACTACCCTGGTAATTGTTTGACATCCCGTAAGTCCGAAAACTTGGGCTGTCCTGCAATGCTTGAGTGCTCGACTTGGGTGGTGGGTGGGAAAATTTTTGGTTCCGCGCCACGATGTGAGTCCGGAATCACGGGGTTCAAGTTGCGTGCTAGAACGGGGACCGATCCCGAACTATTTCCGGAACGAACTCCAGAATCTGGGTTACAGACGAGGTCCTGATGATCGGAAATTGGGATATAAACCGTCCTTATTTCCGGTGGTTGGGGGGACGAACCTCCAGCCGGACACTCAACGGTGGCGACTAGGTGAGTGATCGAGGGGTGCGAATCTCCCTATCGTCAGGTTTAAGCCCGATCCGGTCATAGACCGGTGTCTGGTCATCGGTCATGCCCATGGTTTGAATCCGATCGAATAGCTCGTTTAAGGACGAGGCGTCGGTGGGGCGCGTGTCGCTGAAGCACGAGGGGTCAATCCGCAGCGTCGTGGTTCCGGAGTCGCTCGACAGCGAATCCAGGTTATGTTCGGCCACAGCGGGTTCGGGCACAATGACTGGGTTGGGCATTCTAGACAGCCCGGGGGTAAAGGCCGCCTCAGAGGTGGGGCCCGACGCTCCCGGCGTCGAGGCGACGGGATCTGCGGGCTCCTCCATGAGAGCTGAGGGTTCCATCCAAACAAGCTCTCCCCGTGAATCGGCGACGAACTCTAAGGTTCCGAATCTGATTTCTTGATCGGGGAAGAAACTTCCGATCTGGCCAAGATGGTCAGTCGGGTCGGCGCGCGACAAGACGTCTCCGCCTGCGAAGATCTGACCAGGGATGGGGACATCCTGGCTACAGATCTCGTTGCTTATGACAAGGTGAGCCATCGATTCTTTTGGTGATCACAGCGGAACTCTCAATGAAAGCACCAATGTCGGTGTCAAAACCGGCGGATCCGGGTAGAGGGTCCCGAGCTGTGAGTCTAGGATCGATGGTAACAAGGGGACGAAGGAGACGATGCTTTACCCAGGTTTGGGCCCTCCTATGGAGGTAAAACCCTACGTCCTGCTCGATTATATTGATGGTATGAAGGTTACAGAGTTGATCTACCTCGAGATCAGATAGCTAGAACCCTAGATGAGTTTCTCTGCCCTACAATCTAAAACCCTCTGGCTTATATAGATGCCCGGGGTCATTAGGGTTACACATAGTCGGTTGCCCGCCGAAGGAAAAAATATGCCTAATCTACTATCTCAAACTTGACAGACACGCCACGGCTCCTGAGGTCTCCTCTATAGCGACGAGGCCTTCGATCAATCCCATCCTCACCGAGCGGCCCATGAGTCCGGCCCATGAGAAATAGGCCGGCAGTCCGAGGACCCCTTAATCCCGGACTCCCTCACCCGCATTACTAGTGGCGGGAGTAAAGTGGTCACTCTCGATACGGGGTCGTGCCTGGTAGGGCGACCATGCGATGTCTTCACAGGCACCGGGCACACCGTTGCGTGCCCTCATGGATGATACGTGTGATGTATATCATGAGGGATGGCACCAACGAGTGGACTCTTTGTTTAGTATCGCTAGGGGAAAGGAAATGGTCGGGTACTTACCTCGGGTATGAACAATATCGCGAGTCGTGGCTTGACACGGAAGTTTCCCGAATCTTGTGGGTAAAGTGTGCAACATCTGCAGAGTGTAAAACTATTTGAATAGCCGTGTCCACAGTCCAGGACAGTTGGATGACAGCTCCTGTGCTACGTCCAGTGTTCACTAAACTTGGTGTGTGTGTGTGTGAGTGAGGATGACACAGAGATGATACGTAAGTTAAGTCAGAAGACTTGACATGTTGGTCGAACATGAGATGTTCAAACCTTGATTCATATTGATATCTCTAACTTGTTCATACGGATACCTATTATTTGTTGATGCATGCTATCACAATTTATTTTTAACATGACATTGCACTCAAAATTAGCTTTCCGCAAAACTTACCTACTTAGTGCTATATCATGCATTGTTATACCTCGTTCCAAAACTTGGGTTGCTTGCGAGTACATTGAAAGTACTCATTGGCTTGCCACCGGTTATTTAATTGGCCAGGCATGGAAGAGCAGGAATATGGTGAAGAGTTCGATGGTGACGAACATGCGAATTAGGACGGTTCCCAGTCAGAATGCCTGTAGGTTAAGGCAGATGGCATGGGTTCACGCTTTCGTTCAAGATTTCCGCAGGTAGTTATGTTTGTTATTTGGCCTCCATGGCTCTATCTATGTAAGACTTGACCTTCATGGTCTTTACTTGTGTAAGACGTTAAGTATGGATGTAAGACTCTTGTTATTCAGCTTCTGTGTGTTCAGTGAGCATTGATCTCTAGGATCACTGTACACGTGCATTCGATGGTCACGAATTACGAGTCGGGGTCCCCAGAGAGCTGCTATCAGAGCCATCCTGACTGTAGGAAGCCCTTAGTTAGCATGGACGTTAGTTAGGATAAAACCGTTTTCAAAACTACACATATACTTGGGAGTTCTGCACTTCTTACCTCTTCTAGTTTTCTCACAGCACTATACTGACTCTCCTCCCTTCAAACCTTCTAGATGACCATCGTACCTGAAGCCCTCCTAGCATCCGGCTTTCCCCTACTCCTCGAGGATAGCCTGGAGAAGTGCTAGTATCGCCGATCACCCGTTTTACTCTACCACGAGCACTGGGTCGATGCCGTCACAAAGGAGTACCACGTTGATGTGGTCGTGAAGGCAAACGACTCCCCGACGAGTTGGTTCTTATAGGGACCACAGATGGAGACCCTAGCACTCGCAGTCGAGACGGCTGCATGCAAGGCACTTATCCACCTTCGAGACATCATTCCAGAGATGCCTGGCGAGCCGACCACTCGTCACCTCCCTTTCAAGAAGGATGAGAATGGCGAGCGTTGGACGTTGATTCCGTCCATGGAGGATGGGATGCCACTCAGGTTCCAGACCTACTTCAGCCTCTCCGCCGACAGTCTGGCTCACAACTTGATTAAGGAGTCCGTGAAGCTCCGTGAGGAACTCCACACCCGAGAGCTACTTCGTCAAGCCAAGACGAAGCCAGACAGGATCAAGAAGGATGGAGCCCCCGAGGGACGACCAGCTGTTGCTTACCAAGGAGGAGTACCCCCAGCTAGGGATGCACCCACACATCGTCGTCGCATGAGTGCGAAGGAGTACCGTGAGCTCTTCACCGCACCACCGACGAAGCGCCGTCAGGATGGACCTCCTCGTTCTCCGACCCCCTCGACCGGAGATGACGCCCGTACGAATGATGATCAGGAGGAAGATCCTAAGGAGCATGAGTACGAGACCGAGCACTCCACCGCTTGAGTCCGAGAATCCATAGGGTAGGATGAGTCATGTATCCCTCATGTGAAGTCGAGTCCGTGTAATGGTTCATATGAAACCATGTGTGCTTGTTGTTTGTTTTTTTTGTTTGTGTTTCGATGCAAGTCGCGCTTTAGCCTTAGGCAACATGTAAGCGACTCCATCGTCTATCTTATCTTAATATATGTGTTGGTTCTTCAACCTTTTGTTTTGCCACACTTGCACTATACCAACCCCCTTAGGCACGCCCTCTCCATTGTTGCTTTTCATCTCGTCTATCCCAGTTATTTGACTTGGCTGCTCCAAACAGGATGGTGACTACAACCCGCAACAGTTCCTTTACCAACCCTGAAGCCGGCAACTCCAGCCAGCAATGGGGAGATGGTGGGGCTGCACACGCTGGAGATCACCTGGAGCAGCCTCAAGGCGACATTTCCCCGCCACCACCTCCACCGGAGAACATGACCACAACTCAGTTTCTCCAAGTTCTCCGGGAGGAACGCCAGGCCAACACTGCTGCTATCCAGTAGATGGCTCAAGTCCTTGTGAACAACCAGCGGCAAGGCAGGAACGGCAATGGCTGCTCCACTCTGTCTGAGTTCATGAGGAATTCACCCCCAACCTTCACCGAGACTACTGAACCACTGGATGCCGATGATTGGATCCACACCATCGAGGACCTCCTTGCACTGGTCAACTGCAATGAGGATCGTGAGAAGGTGATGTATGCCTCTCACTACGTCGGAGGTACCGCCAGAGCTTGGTGGAATGGATTCAAGGTCATGCAAGGTGATCGTTTGATCACTTGGGATAACTTCAAGGAAGGATTCTGCACCGCCCACATTCCTTCTGGGATCATGGCTATCAAGAAGAGAGAATTCCGAGCGCGGAAGCAAGGAAGTGGCTCTGTCAAGGAGTATATGCAGAAGTTCAACCTGCTGTCAAGGTATGCACCTGAAGATGTCAACACAGAAGCTGCTAAGATGGAACGCTTCATGTAAGGACTTCAGCAGACCCTGCAGTATCAGCTCATTGTCTGTGACAGTCGGACCATCTTCGACCTGGTGAACAAGGCCCTCATGCTTGAGGACAAGCATCGTATCATGGACGACACTCGTAAGCGCAAGATGATCAGCAAGGGTAGTTCCAGCAACCAGAAGCCTCGCCCCTGGCAGCCAGCCCCAGCCAAGCCAAGCTATCAGCCGCAGCATGCTAGACCTCCTGCACCTCGTCCGAGCTACCGGCCTCAGCAGTATGCCAATCCCAGGCCAGCCTACAACAACCCCAATAACAACAACGGCGGCAGAAACAACAACAATAACAACTATGTCCAGGTCACTTGCTTTGGGTGTGGTCAGCTTGGACACATCTCTAAGCAGTGCCCCAACAAGAAGCCAGATGCACCACGCCCCAATGCGCCCAACCAAGGTCAAGGCCATGGAGCGCCACCAAGGAACCCAGCCCCCCGCAACCAGCCCAACAATGGCAATGGTCGTGTGAATCACGTCACCGCTGAGGAAGCCCAGGAAGACCCGGACGTCATACTGGGTACGTTCCTCGTCAACTCAACCCCGGCAACCGTACTGTTTGATTGTGGAGCTTCGCATTCTTTTGTTACTCAAAAGTTTGCACTAGAGAGTGGGATGAAGCCTACACCCCTAGGTAGTCGTATGTTGATACAAACCCCGGGATCACTCATGACGTCCGGGATAGGCTGTAAAGGAGTTGAGATTAACATCAACGGGGTAGACTTCCTAGCAGACCTTATCGTCCTAAAGTCGGAAGGCTTGGATGTGATCCTAGGCATGGACTGGTTAACCAAGCACAGAGGCTTGTTAGACTGTGCCAAGAGGATTGTTACCATGACCAATAGCCAAGGAGTGGAAGTCAAGTATGTTCCCAACCCTGCCTCCGCTCAAGCCCCTCAGACTAACTATCTGTCGGGAATAGAGTTGGATCAAGTGCCAGTGGTATGTGAATACCCGGATGTATTTCCTGATGAGATGCCCGAAATGCCTCCTGACCGCGACATTGAGTTCATCATTGAGCTAATGCCCGGAGCCGGACCCATCTATAAGAAGCCCTATAGAATGGGATCTAAAGAGTTGGCTGAATTGAAGAAGCAACTGGCAGAGCAGCTCAGAAAAGGATTCATTCGCCCTAGTGCCTCTCCTTGGGGATCACCCTTTCTATTTGTGTCAAAGAGGGACGGAACTATCCGACTCTATGTCGATTACCGTTCCCTCAATGAACTCACAATAAAGAACAAGTACCCACTTCCCAAGATTGAAGACATGTTCGATCAGCTGAATGGTGCCAAGGTGTTTTCCAAGATCGACCTCTGGTCTGGGTACTACCAGCTGAAGATCAGACCCCAAGACATCCCGAAGACAACATTTGTAACCGGGTATGGCCTGTATGAATACACGGTCATGTCATTTGGGTCGACCAATGCCCCTGCCTACTTCATGTACCTCGTGAACAAAGTTTTCATGGAGTACTTGGACAAATTTGTTGTCGTCTTCATTGATGACATACTCGTCTTCTCCAAGTCCGAAGAAGAGCATGAGCAACACTTGAGATTGGTCCTAGACAAGCTTCGAGAGCACCAGCTTTATGCCAAGTTCGACAAGTGTGAATTCTGGCTGCATGAAGTTGAATTCTTGGGTCATGTGTTGACTGAAGAAGGATTGTCAGTGGATCCTGCCAAGATTGAATCCGTGACTGAATGGCAATCCCCAACTGAGGGAGTCCTAGACTAGGAGGTCCTCGGGCCACCGACCTACCTTCTACTAGGCCGGCTCGATGGGCTGCTCTCTGGCCATCATGGGAAGGGCCGAATGTATCGAAGACCCCACATTCCAGAAGGAAGCCTCGAAGGCGCGTCGTGCACTCCAAGTCAAGATGAGGGGATCGGCATTCTCCATCCCCGGCAGGTGACCTGTCATGTGTAAACCCTAGGAACCTCCCGGTATCTATATAAACCGGGAGGGTTTTGGATTGTAGGAGAAAAAAAACTCATCTAGGGTTTAGCTAGTCGATCTCGAGGTAGATCAACTCTGTAACCTTCACACCATCAATATAATCAAGCAGGACGTAGGGTTTTTACCTCCATAGGAGGGCCCGAACCTGGGTAAACATCGTCTCCTTCATCCCTTTGTTACCATCGATCCTAGACTCACAGCTCGGGACCCCCTACCCGAGATCCGCCGGTTTTGACACCGACATTGGTGCTTTCATTGAGAGTTCTGCTCTGATCGCCAAAGGAATCGATGGCCCGTGTTGTCATCAACGAAGATGTCCGGAGCATGGACTCCTTTGTCCATGGACAGATCTTCGCTTTCGGCAGCATTGTGCTGCACGCTGACCCGACCGGCCATCTGGTCTGGGTCGGGAGCTTCGCCCCCGATCAAAAGGTCAGATTCGGGAACCTAGAGTTCTCCGTAGACCCTCGGGGCGACCTTTCGCTCACCGGGCTCGCAGTCTTACCCGACGCGCCCGAGGACTTCGAGGCCTTAACCTCGGGTTTCACTTCCAATCCCGTCCAAGGGGCCCGCCCCGATGATGATCTGGATTTCAATCCGGATCCGGCTATAGCGCCGGATGGCCAGACATCAACTCCTGCCGAATACACATCTCGTACGGACGCATCGAAGGCCAACTCCGAACGCGCAGGGCGGATTGACCCGATCGAGCTCTCGACACTCAACGACGCTCTAGATCGGATCTTATCGATGAAAATTACTAACGACCCAACCCCGATCCATGCTCAGATCGGCCTTGAGACTGGTCAAGAAGAATTTTTCATCCCACCCACCACCCACTTAGTAGCCACTATCGTAGACTTAACCGATATGTTGGACTACGCCTCCGAGGGGGCAGAAGACATGGAAGAAGAGGATCGTGCTCCCACCCCCACCAACATCGAGCGGTGGACTGCCACCTCCACCTACGACGTCTACATGGTGGATACTCCACCCAGCAATGGCAAATGCACACCCGCAAATAATGGTGATGAATCGGGTGAAGCGCCATCAAGGCGCCAGAAACCGCGCAAACGATCAAAGACCAAAAAGGGAAGGGAAGCCATTGCTAGCACCGGGGAAAACGGTACCCCAGAAGACCTCGGCGATCCCGATATCCCCGAGCAGCCGCTAGAGGACCAGGAAAGGCCGGAGGACCAGCGCGACTCCGAGGATCCAAACGATTCCGAGGATGATAACTACCTCCCCCCTGTAGAGGAGGAGGATAGCCCGGAAGCCGAGGACTTTTTCGTCCCTGAAGACCCTGAGGATCAGGAACGGTTTAGGCAACAGCTCATAGCTACTGCCCGAAGCCTAAAAGCAAAAGAACGGTAGCTTAAGGCCGAACAAGACACCCTCAATGATAGGTGGACGAGGGTCCTGTCAGCCGAGGAAGGGTACGGCACCGGTCTATCGGACCAGCCCAAGAGCTATCCACGCCGGCGGCTGCTGCCACAATTTGACGACGAGCTCCCCAATACGCCGTCCCCCAAGCACACTCCATACGACCAGCCGGACCGCCCTCCCCGAGGACGAGATAGGACGGCTGGTGATGCCGGTTATAGGCTGGCGATTCCCCGTAGAAGGGGAAAGGAGCCAATGCAGCCTGAGGACAGGTACGACCTGCGACGCGACCTGGATTATAGAACAGGCCGCACGAGATCCATCTACGGATCTAGAGGGTACTCCCCCGATAGACGGGACAAGTACCGACCCTGGCTCGACCGAAACAATAGAGTTCGGGACCAAAACCGGGCCAGAACAGACGCCGACTACCGGCGTGATATAGCCCGGGTCAGAGGTGCTGCCCACCCACTGTGCTTCACCGACGAGGTGATGCAGCATCAGTTCCCGGAAGGGTTTAAACCCGTGAGCATCGAGCAATACGACGGCACGACTGACCCAGCAGTGTGGATCGAGGATTTCCTCCTCCACATTCACATGGCACGAGGAGATGATCTCCACGCCATCAAGTACCTCCCCCTTAAACTTAAGGGACCAGCTCGGCACTGGTTAAACAGTCTCCCCGAAAAGTCTATCGGGAGCTGGGAGGACCTCGAGGATGCATTCCGATCTAACTTCCAGGGAACCTACATGTGGCCTCCGGACTCCTCCGACCTAAGCAATATCGTCCAAAAAGCAGGAGAGTCCGCTCGACAATTCTGGAATCGGTTCTTGACCAAGAAAAACCAGATCGTCGATTGCCTAGATGCCAAGGCTATAGCCTCCTTCAGGCACAATATTCGGGACGAATGGCTAGCTCGCCAGCTCGGTCAGGATAAACCTAGGACTATGTCTGCCCTTACATCACTCATGACCCGCTTTTGCACGGGCAAGGATAACTGGCTAGCGAGACGAAGCCACAACCCCGAAGACCCCGACACCTCCGAAGTCTGGGATGGAAACGGGAAACCACGACGCAACAAAAACAAACGCCGGACAATACTAGTGACGCCGACGACACGGCCGTTAACGCCGGCTTCCGCAACCCTCGATCCGGGCAGCAGAAGAAGCCTCCTAAAGGCAACCGCGATGGACCCACCCCGCTGGACAAGATCATGGAGAGGCCTTGCCAGATCCATGGCACTCCCGACAAGCCCGCCAACCACACCAACCGTAACTGTTGGGTGTTCAAACAGGCCGGCAAACTCGTAGTCGAGGACCAGGGCAAAGGCCCATGCAGCAAGGACGACGAGGAGCCCCGCGGTCCGAACAATGGAGGTTAGAAGCGGTTCCCTCCAAAGGTAGACTGTGAACATGATATACGCCACTCATATACCCAAAAAGGAGAGGAAGCGCGCCCTTCGAGAGGTCTACGCCGTAGAGCCTGTAGCCCCGAAATTTAACCCATGGTCAGCCTATCCGATCACTTTTGATCGACGAGATCACCCGACCAGTATCCGTCATGGGGGGTCGGCGGCCCTCGTCCTAGACCCCATTATTGATGGGTATCACCTCACTAAAGTCCTAATGGACGGAGGAAGTAGCCTAAACCTGATTTACTCAGATACGGTGCAAAAGATGGGTATAGATCCATCAAGGATCAAACCCAGCAACACTACCTTTAAAGGAGTGATCCCAGGCGTCGAGGCCCGGTGCACGGGCTCCGTGAGCCTGGAAGTGGTGTTCGGCTCGCCCGATAACTTCCGTAGCGAGGACTTGATCTTCGACATCGTACCTTTCCGCAGCGGCTATCACGCCCTACTGGGCCGTACAGCGTTCGCTCGCTTTAATGTCGTCCCACACTACGCATACCTCAAGCTCAAGATGCCTGGGCCCAAGGGGGTCATCACCGTCAACGGCAACACAGAGCGTTCCCTCCGAACTGAGGAACATGCATTGGCCCTGGCGGCCGAATTCCATTATGAGGACGGTCGGCAAACACCTAAATCGGCCATAAAGGCCCATAAGGTCGACAAACGAGTTCGGTTTCAATCTGAACTCCCAGATTCTTCTTCTCCCCAGAAATAGGGACAAGCCCCCTATTGCACAGCCCTAACGACCGTCAAACACGTGCCAAGAAGGCACAACTTCGCACTCAAGATTCCATGGGCAGCAGTGGGGAACAACCATCAAAGGGTAAGTGTTCGGCCGGACCGAACCATTACCAGTACACGTCCTCGGACAATACACAGGCACCATCAAGGACCTGCTAAAGCGTAAAGCTCATCCACACTTCGGCGACTTCTCAAGACCTTCTTCCCAAGGTCCGCTCGGCGACAGCATCACCCTTAAAGGGATGCAACCCCCACAGAGGAATATGAACGGACAGGCGACAGGGCACATCGAGGACGTCATGCCACCAATCGAAGACCCCTGGTACAACCTCCCCTCTGTCAATTTTATATTTCACCCTCAAATACCTGTAAACAGTCGCTTCTGCAAACGGAGCTATAAGAATCATTGAGCAAATACAAGACCATTATACATGGCCGCTTCGTTGTATTTTATATTTCCTCTGTTCTTCCCTTATCAACTCTGTCACACCCTGTGTTTTGCCTCATGGCTAAGATAACCTGACTCAAAAATTAGGGCCAATTAAAACTTTTTCTGTGCTTGTGATGCTTGACTTGATTGATGATTGCTTGATTGCTTGTTGGTGCTCTATATTCATAAAATCCCTCCTACTCTCAAAACTCATCTCCTTGCTCCAAATATTTGCCCAATGATCATGCCATGTTTATAGGACATAAAACTATTTTTATAAAAATTTATTTTGGCCAAAATGGATTTATTCAAATTAGGTTTTCCAAAACCCCTAAATTGAGGTTTGTACTACAAGTCCTCAAAGTGGGTGGATTGTTTTTCCACAAAGGCTTTATTTGAAACCTACTATATATAAGACTTTCCAAAACAACCAAATATTGATTTTAAAGATTATTTTGCTATTTTATTTAAAGGCTTTTTCTTAAGGCCAGAAATGGTCTTTTATAGGGAAAAATTATTTAAATGCTTTAAAAATATTTGAGAAAATTTAGGGAAACTCAGTGGACATATATTTTCCATATATATGAGTTTCAACACATGGTCATGTTCAAAATCATGGGCAAAACCCCTCAAAACCCTTTCTGTCCAAATCAAGCTTTTGAAATATTTCTATAAGAAATATTCTCAATAAATTCCAAGAAAATTCCAGCAAGTCACACATGTCATATGTGATGATCTTACCAAGTTTCATCTCAATCCCAATTGATTTGCTTCATCAAAATATTCCAAAACCATTCCTATCCAGAGCCAAATTTGAACAACTTTACATTGTGAAGTTTATTCCCTTGACCCCAAACTTTGTGGTCATGTGCTAGACCCCAAATAATGATACCACGCCAAGTGGTGGATTTGTGGGAAGTGATATGCATGCCTAGATCTACAGAAATCTGATTCTGTTGATTCCTAGGGTTTCACAAAGTTACATTGTGAACTTTCTTCAATCAAGCTCAAACTTGGTGATCAACCCTATTTCTAATCACCATTTGCCCCTGTTAAATTTCTTGGCAAGCAAACTCCATTTGCTTAGCCAGACCTCCATCAAACACTTTTGCTTATCTTGGAAAAACCCTTGTTTGGGCACCTTCCACTATTCTCCTTAACCTAAGATTTTTACCACAGTCACTCACATACCTCTTTTACCTCCAGTAAGTAAGACATGGACTCAGCTCAATTATTGGTGGGTAAAACCCCCCATTTTTACTGTTTGGACAGCCTTGGCATGCCCTTTCTTCCTCTCCCCCACTATTCTGTTCATGAAAATGCCCCCAAATCTTTCCACAACCTCATTTGCATATTGATGAATCTATCCAAGCCCAAAGGTGGCATTCTCATATGGAAAATGTGAGCAGTTCATCTAAACCTCCATTTTGGTAGCAAATGAGGCTTTGAACTACAAGTACCATGTACTTTGATCTACCTGAGCTGCAAATTGGTGTGCATATAATCCTTCCATGCCTATGACCACTGGGCAAGGTTTTTCCCAAATTTGCCTCCAGTAAAAACCCATGATCTGGCCCCAAGTTTGCTGCTGCAAACTTACCCCCTATGGAACCCCCATCTACCCTGCTCTATTCACCTCAAGATTGCACCAGTGGCCTCTAGAATGCATGCCTTGCATGCTGGACATCTTTTGCCGGCCAAAAAGATGCCCTGGACAAGCTATGGCGTGGTGACCACGTCGTTGACATGCAGAAACGGTGCTCTGCCACTTGTCCTTGCCCAATTAGAGGCTCCCGACAGCCTTGGGCCTCGTGGTGCTGTCCCCCGAGACCGCCTCGACGTCCACGACACGGCAGCGTGTCGGGCCCCTCCTCCCTTGCCCTCCTCTCTCCTCTGTCGCGCGTACCCGGCGCCGCTCCGCTCGGCCAGTGCCCGGCCTCACACGCGCGAGGCCCTGGCGGATGCCTCGCTCTCTCTCTCGCTCTCTTGTGTCGTGGACAAGTTCCACCAACGCCCTGGACACACTCCCGCGGCCCCCCGTGCCCTCCAGTAACGGCAGTGGCCGGGCCGGCGCACGAGCTCACGTTGCGTCATCGCCCTCCCTATAAAAGCCGCCCCCGAACCCCCTCTCGATCTCTCTCACTCCTCCTCCCTCCCGTGGACCTCCCGGACCAACTCAAGCTCGCCCCGTGCCCTCCTCCTCCTCCTACGGCCGCCATGGCGCCGCCTCCGCCTCGGCTAAATTGGCACCACCCTGCATCACCACGAGCTTCCCCCGCTCTCCATTCCCTCCCTCAGTTGCTCATGGCACCGTCCCCATCTTGTCTGACGCCGTCCTCCTCCTTGGTCGGCGCCGCGCTCATCTTCGCCCTACCTGTGCCCCGCGGTCCACCCAGGGGGTGCGGCTTGGTTCCCTGAGCCCGACGATGGTCGAACCAGAGAAAACGGTGGCCGCTAGCGCCGGCGACCGCCGCCTGACCTCCCTGCCTCTCCCGTGGTGGGAGCTTGAAGACGGCCCCGTCAGCCGCCGGGCCCCGCCTGTCGGCCGACCAGCTAGGCTGACGGGTGGGCCTCGCCTTTAAGTGGAGACGGGAACCACCAGTGGCCGCCTTCGCTTGCGGATGGCGCATTCACGTGAGGGCGCCTTCGACGTGGCCCGTCAGCTGGCGCGCTCAAGGAACTGGGCCAGGCCCAGTGAGCTGCCGCGCTAAGCTGCGCTCCCTGTGTAGCTTAAGCCCATCTGGGTAAATTTCTTTTCCCTTTTCTTTTTGCAGAGAGAGAAAGAAATTCATAGATAATTCATATGACATCCAAATTTGGTGATTCAAATTCCTGCAGGTTCCTAAAATCTTGGCCTAACCAAATATGTGCATTGCACATTTTTCCAGAAAACTTTCCTGTACACTTATATGATTAAGGCCTATTTTTGTTTTCCTGCTTTAAACTTTGGAAATTCCTAGGGTGCTCACCCTAACTCCAAATGCCATGATTCTAATTCCTAGGTGGGCCTAAATTCATGCACTAAGTGGTGAACATTTTTCCTTACACTTATTCTCCTATATCAAATATTGGACCATTTCTTCATATATGACTCACTTTGCAAATCCCTAGGAAATTCATCCCAACACCAAATCCAGTGAAACTACTTTCTAAATTCTCCTAAAAACATGCCCTATTTGATGAGTGCCTCCACTCATTTTTACAAAAATATTATCTATGGACACCTTATAGGACCATCAATGCCTTCATTTCCACCACTCAAAACTTCCCCTTGACCCACATCCAATAAAACCTCCTTGGTTATTTTTCTCATGACCAGAGGTGTCCAAGAAAAATAAAACTCATGTTTATAGAGCACTTTATTTTTCTGCTTGTTGTGTTGCTTATTGCGGTTGTTTCCGGCGATAGTTGACGAAATTGACGAAGTGCTCGGAGTTGGACGAGAAGCGTGTGAAGACCTCGAAGACGTTGCTAAGCCAGGCAAGCAGCCCTTTGACCATGACTATAAACCCTTTTATTTCATGTCATATAGCACTTGTTGTTCCGATGAATTGATCATGTTGATAAGGTACCCCCCTCCTTCGGTGGGATGCCTCCGATACCTTCTTGTTAATACTTGCATGGTGCATGACCCTACCTCCTTATGAGGGTTGTGCGGGTGGGAGTAGTTAGGTTGCTACTAGTTGCTACGCAATTGGGATGGGAATATGCATGGTGATGGAAACAAAAATGGTTTCAAAGACTTTTCGAAAACCCCATCGGGTGCCACTAATGCCCGAGGGAGATGATGACGAGCTAGGTAACCACTTGATAAAGAAGTGGTGTACTGGAGCAAGTGGGTGTGTGTGTTTTCGAAAACGGATTAGATTTAAGATTTGTCGACCATCCCAACCTTACATGCACAACCATGATACCCCTTATGGGACGGGGCTTTGTTGACTACCTTGGTGGGTACTAGCATAGAGCCCGCATACTAGTGGCGGGATTGAAGTGGTCACTCTCGATACGGGGTCGTACCGGAATGGACGATCATGCGCTGTCTTCACAGGCACCGGGCACACCGTTGGTCCCCTCATGGATGGTACGATCTGGAGCGAGGCTCATGTGATGTACATCGTGAGGGCTGGGTACCAATTGAGTGGACTCTTTGTTCAGTATCGCTAGGGGAAAGGCAATGTTCGGGTGCTTACCTCGGGTATGTGATGTGCCGCGAGTCGTGGATGACACGAAAGTTCCCCGAGTCTTGTGGGTAAAGTGTGCAACCTCTGTAGAGTGTAAAACTATTCGAATAGCCGTGTCCACGGTCAAGGACAGTTGGGTGGTGCTGCTTAGACTATGTCCAGATGTTTTCGCAAAACTTGGTGTGTGTGTGACAAAGAGATACTTGAGCTAAGTCGAAAGACTTGACAAAATGATTGAACATGTGATGTTCAAACCCTACTTATGATGATATCTATAACTTTTTCATATGGATATCTGCCAACTGTTGATGCATGCTTACACAAGTTAGTTGATCATGTCACTGCACTCAAAACTAGCTTTCTGCAAAATTACCTACTTAGTGCTATATCATGCTCCGTTGAACCTTGTTCCAAACATGGGTTGCTTGCGAGTACATTCAAAGTACTCATTGGCTTGCCACTGGTTATTTTATTGGCCAGGCATGAAAGATCAGGTCATGATGAAGATTACCTCGGTGACGAACATGCGAGCTAGGACGCTTCCCAGTCAGAATGCCTGTAGGGTTAAGGCAGATGGCATGGGTTCACGCTATCGTTTAAGATTTTGCAAGTTTATGAAGACTGGGCCCTAAAGGCCATATTTGAGTAAAACGGTACGTAATGGATGTAAGACACTTGTTATTCAGCTTCTGTGTGTTCAGTGAGCATTGATCTCTGGGATCACTATGCACGTACATTCGGTGACCACGACTTATGAGTCGGGGTCCCCACAAACTCTTCTTGCGATAACTGTCCGGTATAAATCATGAGGCAACCGGCTAATAGACCGGGGACTTGAAATTAAAAAAATCGCCCTGAGCATCACCCCAACACAGCGGGTCGTGTGCTCGGCGTCTTGGATTTCGCTTTATATGCCTCGGATCCAAACTACGTCTTGGGTCAATAGTTGGGTTGCCCGGCTCCTGTGATTGCCCCCTTACGTTCCGCTCGTTCGGCTAAAGGGGAAAAGGGAGAACCACTGCGATTGTGTTTCCAGTTCACCTGGTCAAGCACCTCAGGGGAGAAAGCCGAAAACTGACCGTCATAGTAAGCGAGAACCGGTCTGCAAATCCGAGCATAAGTGTCATACTAAATGATCGATAGAGGTTATGCCGTGTTATACGATGGGTTTCGTTCTTGTACAAACCATGTGATGTTGGCTTCGGCCCTGGTACATCCGAACATCACACCACATTGGGGGCTGGTCATCGGCCCCCGCATTTTTCTACACTCCCATGGCTAAGTGAAAGCGATAAAGCACCATAGTCCGATTGCCTTGTCCCACTCGCACTACCGCCTTCGGGCACCGATACCTCGGCTAAGGGTAACAGTGCGGATACGGAGACACCCCGCATAGTATCTACGTGAGGGCTGAAGCCGACGACTCGCAGCTTTCAGATAAACCGGCCACATAGGAGTCTAAATAAAAATAAACTACTTATAAGACATGATAAACCATGCAACACTAATTATAAAGCGTTAAAGTCTTCGGACATATTACATCGCGCTCATTCATACAAAACATCTTTGGAGCATTGGGCCTCTATTGCCCGAGCACCCTCCATTACTACGGGGAAGTACAGCTCTGGGCACCTATGCCCCTTGTCAGGAGGTGGAGGTGCGGTGGCCATCTTGGTCGGCTGGAGCTTCGGCCAGTGCACCATGGTCTTTGCAAAGGCCATCCGAGCGCCCGCGATGCATGTAGAACACTTCAGCACATCGACCCGAGGCGCAGCATCACATAGCTTCTGCACCAGGCCGAAGTAGCTGCTCGGCAACGGCTCCTCAGGCCAAAGCCGGATGCAGAGGTCCTTCATGGCCAGCTCCGCCACTCTATGCATTTCCATCAATTGCTTCATTTGCTCGATAAGGGGAGGAGAGCGCTCAGGGGACTCAAACTGCGCCCAGAATAGCCGGGCCTCATCATCCTCCACCCGCGAAGCATAAAACTTGTTCGCGTCCGCTGCACTCTTCTGGAGATCTGCACAGATGCCTAAGGAACGCCACACCTGGGTGAGCAAAGCAAACTTGCTACCACCAAAGGTGCATTGCAGTGAATACGGCTTACCATCGATGATAGCCTTGACTTGGCGAACCTCCTCTTCAAAGGACTGCCTCTCCACCCGCTCCTTTTGGAGCTCGGATTTTAGCGCGGCTAGCTCGGTGGCTTGCTCTTTGCCTTTCTGCTCAAGGGCCTCACACTTTGTGCTGGCATCCTTGAGCTCTTGCTGCACCTCCTCCACCCGGGCCTCATGCTTGGCACTCGCAGCCTTCAAAGCGGAAAGCGTGGCCGCTGCTTGTTCGGCGGCCGCCTTTTCCTCTGCGGCCTTTTGCTTCATGTTATGGAGCTCGGCCTTGAGTTTTTCAACCTCCGCGGCTGAAGCTGTAGAAGCAATAACTAACTAATTACATTGGGTCACCAGTACGGATCATTAAACGGCCCGGATATTAGAATTCGGCTTACCTTGTGCCTCGTCGAACCTCTTGCTCAGGCCATCAAGCTCCTCTTCGGAGATCTTGAGCTTCCGATTTAGCTCGGTCAGCTCAGCGGCATTAACGGCCGCCACCGATGACGAGGCCTACACAAAACAAAAAATATGCATCCAGTTATGTACATTCCAACCTCCGAACTGTCAAGGATTTGACTCGCTGTTCGGCCCTCTTAAGGGATTTTAAAACATCGCAGGATTAAATGATGCCTTATGCATCAGCGTTCATTCCTTATTCTTTGACCCCCGGATGCGTTTTTGCAAACCCATCCGTGGCTCGGGGGCTACTACATATATAAAGATAGCACAAATTTAAAATTAAAGTTGTTCGGGAAAAAGGTATTACATGACTCACCTTGAAGCCCGCCAAGAGACCATTGAAGGCTCTTTCAGTCCGCTATCAACGGACTGAATTCCTTGTAAAACTGCACCCATAAGAGTGCGGTGATCCTCGGAGATGGGGGCGCTTGCTAGCGCCTCCTCCATTATCGGCCACCCAGTCGTCGATGGCATCGGTGGTGACCAGACAGTCCGATCTCTGATCGGAGACTGAGTCAGTAGCTCCGGAGGCACAGCATGCTCCGGAGACGTCCTCGGAGGGGACTGGGCATCCCTTCGCCCTTCCTCTTCGGCGGCCAGGGGAATGTTCTCCCCCTGGTCCTCAGCGGCCTGGGGGGTTTCCTCTCCCTGGCCTTCGGCGGTCGTGGCATCAGCCTCGGCCATGGCATGGTCACCCCCACCGCCCGCGTTCGTCTCCAACGGAACCTGGCTGGATGACACCTCCGCGGCATCCTTCGCGGCCCCTGGAGGTGTGGGGTGCGACGCAGTCCCACTCTCCGCCAGCTCGGCGGGCGGAGACTCCCCATCCAATATTTGGTCAGTGGAGAGAACGCGCGGTGGGCTGCAGATCAAAAGACGTTCTTGTATTTAAAACATCGAAAACTTTGCATAAATAGCCCGGGAGTCCTCGGATTCATACCTTTGAGCGGGGGGCTTGACCCTTAGGCTCCTTCGGGGAACCCTCTCAAATTCCTCGGTTTCTACGTTAGAATCCGAGCTGTCGCCGGCAGGATCAACCTCGCCAGGCGCGCCCTCTTCAGGGCGGGAGGAGCGGCCTCCTCCGCGACGTCTGATGACGCCGCCCTCTTTCTTGTGAGGGGGGAAACGCCTCCCCCCCGTCTTCATGCTCTTCCTCATGACTAGAGGAGGCATGGGTTTCCCCGGACATAGCGTCCGGCTGGTCTCTGATACGGAGACCTTCTCTGTTCTTCTTCTTCTTCTCTGGCGCCGTGTACGGCGCCATGACGAGCATCGCCGACAACAACTCTGACCTGGGGTCTTCGGGTTGTGGCGCCGGGCAGCTAACGCTCGCGGTTTTCGTCAACCACTTCTACGGAAACGAAGGGGGACGTTCAGTCTCTTTGCCAAAGAAACGAAGTCAGCAGATTAGGGTTGTACCGTACCTAGGAAGGTGGGTTGTCGGAGCGTAGGCCCGAATACTCTTCCTTGGCCGGCCAGCTCTTCCGAGGCTTGAATAAAGCCTTCCACAGCTTCTCAGAGGTAGTGCAGAAGAGTTGGCGGACGGTAGGCTCGTCCTCGGCCTTATAAGCCCACATTGGGGAAGCCCGACGCTGGCAAGGAAGAATGCGTTGGTGGAGCATGACCTGGATCACGTTGACCAGCTCAACCTTGGCCTCGATCACCGAGGTAATGCGCTTTTGCAGCAGCTTCACCTCCGCATCCGACCCCCAGTCGAGGCCCTTCCTGAGCCACGAGGTCAATCTCGTGGGGGGTTCGGATCTGAATTCGGCGGGCGCCGCCCAGCTCTCGTCCCTTGGCTCGGTGATGTAGAACCACTCTTTCTGCCAGATCTTGATTGTGTCGATGAAGGTCCCGGTTGGCCACTCGACACGGGGGAGTTTGCTGATTACTGCCCCTCCGCAGTCTGCGTGCTCGCCTGCGATGGTCTTCGGCTTAACGTTGAAGACCTTGAGCCACAGGCCGAAGTGCGGTTCGACCCGCAGAAAGACTTGACAGAGGATGATGAAAGCCGAAATATGCATAAAGGAATTCGGGGGAAGATCGTGGAAGTCCAGCCCATAGAAAAACATAAGGCCCCTGACGAAGGGGTGGAGCGGGAAGCTCAGTCCCCGGATGAAATGGGGAACAAAGACTACCCTTTCGCCTGGCTTGGGGGTGGGGACGACCTGTTTCGCCTCCGGGGCGCGATGAAAGACGTTGGCGGGGAGGTAGCCGGCGAGCTTTAGCTCCCGGATATCCTGGTCGGTAACCGTGGAGGCCTCCCACTTACCTGTGGAGCCTGAACCCGCCATGGCTAAGCTCAGAGGGGAAGCTGAGGAAGAACTGGATCTGGGCTCTTGGAGCTTGGAAGGATTGGGAAAGCGGAGGATGCGAATGGAAAGCGTGCTTAATCCTTGGGGTTTCTTCCCCTTTTATGAGGCGTCACGCCGATTAAACTCCCCTTGCTGCGCCGTGAGTCTCTGCGCTTCCCAAGGCATGCGTGCCGTTATGCACGCACAAAATAAACCTCGGGTGTTGATTAAATCCCGTGTAAAACGGAGCACGATCTATACATTGATGAGTCGTGTCGATATAAAAGTGGCCTCGAACCGCGAATCGAGTTGTTGTAACTGGTTCAGCGGTCGTGGTCTATTTACACTCTGACGATTGGCCTTCGGGGCCACTCATGGTGCCCGGACAATTGTATGTCCGAAAGAGCTATGCGTCATCGGAAGCCGGACTAGTCCCAGCCGATCATTGAGAAGAAAGGAGAACTCACCCCTCAAGCCGAAGATTCTGATCACGTGAAGCTGCTGGTGTTGTGACCCTTGGCGTTGGGGTTAGTTCGGGGGCTACTGAGGGAGTCCTGGACTAGGGGGTCCTCGGGTCGCCGACCTACCTTCTACTAGGCCGGCTCGATGGGCCGCTCTCTGGCCATCATGGGAAGGGCCGAATGTATCGAGAAGGCACGTCGTGCACTCCAAGTCAAGATGAGGGGATCGGCATTCTCCATCCCCGGCAGGTGACCTGTCATGTGTCCGGTGTCTATATAAACCAGGAGGGTTTTGGATTGTAGGAGAAAAAAAACTCATCTAGGGTTTAGCTAGTCGATCTCGAGGTAGATCAACTCTGTAACCTTCACACCATCAATATAATCAAGCAGGACGTAGGGTTTTACCTCCATAGGAGGGCCCGAACCTGGGTAAACATCGTCTCCTTCGCCCCTTTGTTACCATCGATCCTAGACTCACAGCTCGGGACCCCCTACCCGAGATCCGCCGGTTTTGACATCGACACCAACCAATGTGAAGGAAGTCAGAAGCTTCCTCGGACTCGCGGGATATTACCGCAAGTTCGTCGAAGGATTTTCGAGCATTGCCCGACCCATGACCCAGCTTTTGAAGAAGGACAAGAAGTTCGAATGGACGCCAAAGTGTGAAGAAAGCTTCCAAGAGCTCAAGAAGAGATTGACCACAGCCCCAGTCTCTCTTTCCCGCATCGTGGACGACTCCCACGAGCATCCCAGGCGCACTCCCCCCTCCTCCAACGGTCGCCAGCACCGTTGCCGTGGAGCCGAACCCCTGTCCATGGTGCACTCGCACCCCTGCCTATATAAGGCCTTCCCCGAGCCCTCTCTCCCCTCTGTTGACCCTCTCCCACTCCCAATCGAACCCCTGCGCCACCCAAGTAACCTCCCGGAGCACCAGTGCTCGGGATCGACCGAGGCGCCGCCGCGTCGAGGCTCCGTCGATCTCGGGACACAGGCCCGCTCCGGCTCTCTTCTCTCCTCCATCGTGACCGCAGCAGGCCCCTGGTCCTTTACCCCCTCCTCTCTCCTCAGATTGCTGCAGGAATCGTCAACTCCGACCACCTCCCGAAGCGCTCCGATGACCACCCCGACCACCATCCGAACGGCGAGAGAGCAAGGAACCCGTTCCTGCCCTCAGCTCTCCTCGCCGTGACCCCAGTCGCCATCGGTGAGCCTCGCCACCCCTCAGGCGAGAGGTTGACGACGACCTGCCAAGTGAGGCCCGTTTGTCAGACTCCAGTCCCCTCTCGCCCTCCTCTCTGTCGCTGGCGGCTAGGCCCCGCCTATCGGGTTTGAACCCCGCGGGCGTGCACGCCTGGCTTGCCTGGGCTGGCTGGCCTCTGGGCCGGCCCAGCTACGGACAGATCTGGCCCAGGGCATAGTAGCCCTTCTTCTTTTTCTTTTCTATTGACTTTCCAAAAATTCCACAGGGCTAAATAAAAATCCAACTCCAGTGATTCCAATTTCCAAAATCTTGTAATATTCTACAGAATTTAATGATGCCACTTGTACAGTTTTGGTAAAATATCTTATGTACTGGTGGTGATTAAAACCTAGTTTTTTAATATTTCAAACCTCTGTTAAAATAGTTTTCAAAACCTTTTTCACTTCAAAACCAGAGATAAATATTTTTAGTATTGAATGTAGTATTTTACAGAGTAGGGTAACATTTTAGAAGTGGATTATGTTCTCTGTTTTTGCTGTGTTCTTATTTTTGCCCGTTATTATTGCGACGATAGATTGCGTTGTTGACGAGGGAGTTGGACCAGAAGACTTTGAAGACCCTGAAGACTTTGTTGAGCCAGGCAAGCAGCCCATTGACCATGACTATGAAACCCTTTTATTTCATGGCATATAGCACTTTATTTCGTGATGTTGATCATGTGATGTGGTGACCACTTCGGTGGGATGCCTCCGATACTTTTACCGTTGATACTTGCATCGTGCATGACCCTACCTCCTTATGAGGGTTATGTGGGTGGGAATAGTTAGGTTGCTAAGTAGTTGCTACGCAAAGTGGGACAGGGATATGCATGGTGTTGGAAACAAGAGTGTTTTCAAAGACTTTTCAAAAAACCCGTCGGGTGCCACTAATGCCCGAGGGAGATGATGTTGAGCTAGGTAACCACTTGATAAAGAAGTGGTGTACCGGAGCAAGTGAGTGTGTGTGGTTTTCAAAAACGGATTGGTGTAAGTTGCGACCGTTATTCCAACCTTACATGTACAACCACGATACCCCTTATGGGATGGGTCTTTGTTGACTACCTTGGTGGGTACTAGCATAGAGCCCGCATTACTAGTGGCGGGAGTAATGTGGTCACTCTCGATACGGGGTCGTGCCTGGTAGGGCGACCATGCGATGTCTTCTCAGGCACCGGGCACACCGTTGCGTGCCCTCATGGATGATACGTGTGATGTATATCATGAGGGATGGCACCAACGAGTGGACTCTTTGTTTAGTATCGCTAGGGGAAAGGAAATGGTCGGGTACTTACCTCGGGTATGAACAATATCGCGAGTCGTGGCTTGACACGGAAGTTTCCCGAATCTTGTGGGTAAAGTGTGCAACATCTGCAGAGTGTAAAACTATTCGAATAGCCGTGTCCACGGTCCAGGACAGTTGGATGACTGCTCCTGTGCTACGTCCAGTGTTCACTAAACTTGGTGTGTGTGTGTGTGAGTGAGGATGACACAGAGATGATACGTAAGTTAAGTCAGATGACTTGACATGTTGGTCGAACATGAGATGTTCAAACCTTGATTCATATTGATATCTATAACCTGTTCATACGGATACCTGTTATTTGTTGATGCATGCTATCACAATTTATTTTTAACTTGACATTGCACTCAAAATTAGCTTTCCGCAAAACTTACCTACTTAGTGCTATATCATGCATTGTTATACCTTGTTCCAAAACTTGGGTTGCTTGCGAGTACATTCAAAGTACTCATTGGCTTGCCACTGGTTATTTAATTGGCCAGGCATGGAAGAGCAGGAATATGGTGAAGAGTTCGATGGTGACGAACATGCGAACTAGGAAGCTTCCTAGTCAGAATGCCTGTAGGTTAAGGCAGATGGCATGGGTTCACGCTTTCGTTCAAGATTTCCGCTGCTAGTTATGTTTTTTATTTGGCCTCCGTGGCCCTATCTATGTAAGACTTGACCTTCATAGTCTTTACTTGTGTAAGACATTAAGTATGGATGTAAGACTCTTGTTATTCAGCTTCTGTGCGTTCAGTGAGCATTGATCTCTAGGATCACTGTACACGTGCATTAGGTGATCACGACTTATGAGTCGGGGTCCCCACACTACCTCATAAGGCAGGTTGCCGGGCACCCCGGGCGCAGGCTCGTCGATGGCTGGGTCCGCACGGTCGTTTGATAGGTGACGCGTCTCCCGCCGCCTCCCAATAGTGGTGCGAGCGTCCTCCTTGCACCTGTTGTTCAAGACTTGGCGTTGATCTCATTGTTGTCGTGGATCCGTCGATGCGTAGGACACTTCGTTCTGCATGTCGGTCTGGCAAGTAGTTGCTGCTGTTGTGGGGGCGACTGCATTGTGTGTGTCCTACCAGTGTCGCGCACAGCGATGGGCCTCGCGGAAGCTGCATTGCGCGCACGCGAGGGACCCGCCACGTCCTGCTTGTTGCGGTTTGCGAAGCTCAGCTGACTTTGTACAGTGGGAAGTTTAGCAACAACTGGGCCTGTGCCAGAGCTTCCTCCGTTGTCTTGGGCATGGATCTGTGCAAGGCGTGGGTGGCGCTCTTGCTCCTGACAGAGTCAGGGAGAGTACTTCTCCGTCCCGTCTGCGTCACCAATCTTCTCCAGGAGGTTGATGATGAGCTTGGCCCTGCGCATCATGAGAGTGACATGCAGGGGACTTGTCTGCACGTTGCCCGGTCGCCACCCTGGGGGCGTTGGTTGCGGTTGTCTTGCGAAGAGCACGGCGGAGGTCCTGTCGCCGCCGCTGCCGCTGCCACGGCCGCCGCCGCCGTTGTGGCTGTTGTCGCCACAGCGATGTCCCGGTCGCCGCCGGCGTGTCTCGTGATGTCACAACGACAGGGTCCGAATCACGACTCCTGGAACTCCGCGTAGTGTTGTGGCTACGCTCGCCGATGTGGTGAGCACGAGGGTCGCCTCCGTGTTCGCCGCCAGTGACCGCCTGTGAGGGCAGCTTGGATGAAGTCAGGGCGGGTGTCGACGCGCCCTTGGACTTCTTGGGAGCCAGGGGTGCCGATGAAGTTGTTGGCGATGACACGCAAAAAACGGTGAAGGTTCACGCACCGGAAGCCCCTACTTGGTGCGCCAAAGATGTCGAGCGTACGACGATCTATGGGACCAACGGGGTCCTTTTGCGGTTCTACTGCAGGGATTCTCAGGCACAAAGAGCATCACTGTTCCCTGTAGCCTCAAGGATTTAGAAAGGTTCGGGCCGCTCAGAAGCATAAAACCCTACGTCCTGTGTTTGGTGGATTATGTCAGTTCACTGTACAGGAACGCTACAGCCTGGCAAGAGGGGCTCGAGGAGTGCAGCTACGTGTGCCAATGAACGAAGTGTCTACCTTTCTAAAGGTAGCCATGGACCTCCTTTTGTAGGTCAAGGGGCTACCAGAGTGGCTAAAATTGTCATTACATCAGTAAAGAGTGTATACTGTAGCTGCCAAGACTACTGGCAAGAGCTATAGTGGGATATACCTAACTCTAATGGACTAGGACAGACGCATTGAATGTGTCATGAGGTGTCACGCTGGTGGTGTCTCCGGGCAAGGATCGCCTCTACTTCTGTGTCGTTCGCCCAGCTACCTCGTATTCCTTTGCCACGTCATGGGAGGGGTGTCATTAAAGCTATTGTAAATTGATGTCTACTACGCAACCTTCTTCTTGTAGACTCGTGTTGGGCATCCAAGCGCAGAGTTTTGTAGGACAGTAGCAAATTTCCCTCAAGTGGATGACCTAAGGTTTATCAATCCGTGGGAGGCGTAGGATAAAGATGGTCTCTCTCAAACAACCCTGCAACCAAATAACAAAGAGTCTCTTGTGTCACCAACACACCCAATACAATGGTAAATTGTATAGGTGCACTAGTTCGGCGAAGAGATGGTGATACAAGTGTAATATGGATGGTAGATATAGGTTTTTGTAATCTGAAAATATAAAAACAGCAAGGTAGCAAGTAACAAAAGTGAGCAAAAACGATATTGCAATGCTTGAAAACAAGGCCTAGGGTTCATACTTTCACAAGTGCAAGTTCTCTCAACAATACTGACATAGTTGAATCATATGTAAATCCCTCACATGCGACAAAGAGTTCACTCCAAAGTCACAAATAGCGGAGAACAAACAAAGAAATTATTGTAGGGTACGAAACCACCTCAAAGTTATCTTTTCCGATCAATCTTATGAGCTATCCCTATAAGTGGCACGAACAGCCCTAGAGTTCGTACTAAAATAACACCTTAAGATACACATCAACCAAAACCCTAATGCCACTTAGATACTCCAATGTCACCACGAGTACCCATGGGCTTGATTATACGATATGCATCACACAATTTCAGATTCATCATGGTCAATCCAACACAAAGAACTTCAAAGAGTGCCCCAAAGTTTCTACCGGAGAGTCAAGACGAAAACGTGTGCCAACCCCTATGCATAGATTCCCAAGGTCACGGAACCCGCAAGTTGATCACCAAAACATACATTAAGTGGATCAATAGAACATCCCATTGTCACCACGGATATCCCATCGCAAGACATACATCAAGTGTTCTCAAATCCTTAAAGACTCAATCCGATAAGAAAACTTCAAAGGGAAAACTCAATTCATCACAAGAAGATAGAGAGGGGAAAACTCCATATGATTCATCTATATTAATAAAGCTCGCGGTACATCAAGATCGTGCCATCTCAAGAACACGAGAGAGAGAGAGATCAAACACATAGCTACTAGTACATACCCTCAGCCCCGAGGTTGAACTACTCCCTCCTCGTCATGGAGACCGCCGGGATGATGAAGATGGCCTCCGATGATGGTTTCCCCCTCCGGCAGGGTGCCGGAACGGGCTCCCGATTGGTTTTTCATGGCTACAGAGGCTTGCGGCGGCAGAACTCGCGATCTAGGTTTCTTTCTGGGGATTTTGGTATTTATAGGAATTTTTGGCGTCGGACTCACGTCAAGGGGACTCCCGAGGGACCCACAAGCCAGGGGGCCGCGCCCTAGGGGGGGGGGGGGCGCCCCCTAGGCTTGTGGCTGCCTCGGGACTCCTCTCTGGTATCTTTTTGCTCCAGTAGTTTTTATATTTTCCAAAAATATTCTCCGTAAATTTTCAGCCCATTCCGAGAACTTTTATTTCTGCACAAAAAACGACACCATGGTAGTTCTGCTGAAAACAGCGCCAGTCCGGGTTAGTTCTAATAAAATCATACCAAAATCATATAGAATTATTGTAAACATGGCATGAATACTTCATAAATTATAGATACGTTGGAGACGTATCAGCATCCCCAAGCTTAATTCCTGCTCGTCCTCGAGTAGGTAAATGATAAAAGAAATAATTTATGAAGTGTGAATGCTAGCAAGTGCACCAGTTTGATCAATGATAATTCCAATCACTTTTTCTAGCATCAATATAAACCATAAACAGTAGCTCATCTCATAAAACTTCTCATGATCAAGTAACAAGCTATTCACATGTTAAAGTATAGACCAGAAAGTTTCTTGAAAACTAACAAACCATATTCCTAGTCATCGAACAATTGCAATTCATCTTATTTTCAGGAAGGGTCTATGTAAGAGCTTTGATTTAGCAAATTGCACATACTCAACTATCATATAGTCTTCCATGATTATTGACACTCAAAGCATATTTTTAGAACAAATAGCATCCATCGAACACAGAGGAAGATAGGGGCTTAATGTTTCGCCTCCCAACTTATTTATCATATAGATAATTGTCACCAATAATAATTCATGATCAAATATATTTGTGTGGATATATATGTCTAGATCATTCCCCAACACATGACGCTTGCCAAGAGAAAAAGGCAAAATATAGGAAGTGGTGAAGATCACCATGACTCTTGCATAAAGGTAAGTACTAGAAAGTAAAAGGTCCTTCGCAGAGGGAAGCATTGATTTGCAAAGGTGCCAGAGCTCGAGCTTTTAAAACAGAGATCTTCCATGCTAGATACATTATAGGCGGTTCCCAAACAGAATGGTAAAGTTTTTACTCCCCCTCCACTAATCAATCACACTCCACGGTGAGCCGAATCCACGGGTACCGTCCATACAAACAACAATCCTGGGGGAGTTTTGTTTCATTATGTTTTGTTTTGATTTTTGAGCATGGAACTGGGCATACCGAATACCAGCCACTTTCTCGTGAATGATAGTGAATCAACACATATCGTGAGAATAACCCACCTAGCATGGAAGATACTGACAGCCCCTAGTCACTATATGAGCGATTCGGGCATACAAAACAGAATATTATTTGAAGGTTTAGAGTTTGGCACATGCAAATTTACTTGGAACGGCAGGTAAATACTGCATATAGGTAGGTATGGTGGACTCATATGGAACAACTTTTGGTTTAAGGGTGTTTGGATGCACAAGTAGTATTTCTACTTGGTGCGGAAGTTTTGGCTAGTATGAGGTGGAAGCAAGCACCACATGTTGGAGGATCCATAACAATATAACTTCTATGCAAATATACCCAAACATAACTCATTAAGTTGTCTTCCTTGTCCAATTTTCACTAATTTACTCGAGTTTGAAAATAATTAATGAGCTCACAATCATAGAAGATGTCCAAGATAGTATATTTATATGTGGAATCTCTCTTCCTTCAATATTCTTTCATGAATTGTTCAAGTGACCAATGCGGTGCTTGCTAACTTTCAATAAATTTTACCACCTATACTTATTATGTGTGAAGTCATTACTCCCCATGGGATAAGTATATTAATCATATTTAATTTCAGATTTATGATATTCAATTCATTCAACCATTTACTCATAGGATATAAGTGAAGCACGAGAGTGAATGACAAACTACTCCAAAAAGATGAAGATCAATGCATAGTCAACAATTAAATAACTATGTGAGGACTATCTCATCTAAGAATTTCAGATCTTAAGAATTTTATTAAACAGCAAGCAAAAGAAAAATAGAACTCCAAGAATAGCACGCATCATGTGAATGAATAAAAATTTAGGCTCAACATAGGTAACCGATAATTGTTGATGAAGAGAGGTGGGATGCGTAGCATCCCCAATCTTAGATGTTTGAGACTTCTTGAAATATTTACTTGGGGTGACTTGGGCATCCCCAAGCTTGAACTTTTGAATCTCGTTCAATCCTGTCATATCCCGGTTTCACCTATTCTCAAAAACTTCATCCACACAAAACTCGAAAAGAACTCGTGAGATAGGTTAGTACACATAATAATAAATCAACTATTTATATACTGCCAAGACAAGTTGCACAATAATTTTCAAACATCATCTACTGTTTACTATCATTTTCATAATTTATATCTACCAATATAAGCTATGGAAACTATAGGATAAGTAGATAACAAAACTATGACAGCAATCTGCCCAAACAAAACAGTTTGTAGCAATTTATGAAAACAGTGTACTTCTGTAACTCAAAAAATTATTAAAATTTAGGACACAATATAAAATTTATATGACAATACTGTATAAAAATTTCAGAAACTTACCACGTTCCAGTAAAATACGAAAATTCAAACACTACAGCAAAAGTTTCTGTTTTTACACAGCACACATCAAACATGCAATGCAAGCATCCTAAAGGCAATTCTTGGAACTTTTTATTGAAAAACAAGATTATAAATAACACCTAACAGAAAAAAAGAAAATAAAATGACGCTCCAAGCAAAACTCATATTATGTGACGAATAAAAATATAGCTCCAAGTAAGATATACCGATAGTGTTGAAGATGAAAGAGGGGATGCCTTCCGGGGCATCCCCAAGCTTAAGCGCTTGAGTATTACTTGGATATTACCTTGGGGGTGCCTTGGGCATCCCCAAGCTTAGGTTCTTGTCACTCCTTATTCTCCTCATATCGGTGTCTCACCCAAAACTTGAAAACTTCAATCACACAAAACTTAACGGAACTTCGTGAGATGGGTTAGTATAATAAACAAAGATCATTCACTTAGGTACTGTCAAGACAAGATTCATAATTGTTTCCACATGATACCTACTGTATTCTATTATTCTCATAATTTATACCACTAAATATAAGCTATGGAAACACTAAAACAAGCAAACTATCCATGCAAAACAGAATCTGTCAAAAACAGAACAGTCTGTGAAGATCTGTAGTGTAACCATACTTCCCTGTCTCTAAAAATTATGAAAAATTAGAAAAACCTGAATAATTTGTATATCAAGACTGTGTAAAAATTTCAGATCATTATCACGCTCCAGTAAAAAACTAAAATTCCTATACTGGAGTCAAAAGTTTCTGTTTTGGTTCAGCATCAATTCTACTCATCTTGTCAGTCATCCCAAAGGCTTTACTTGCCACTTTATTGAAATAAAAGACACAAAACATGATTACTACAGTAGCTTAATCAAGTGATCACACAAAAACAGTAGGTATAAATATTGGGTTGTCTCCCAACAAGTGCTTTTCTTTAATGCCTTTTTAGCTAGGCATGATGATTTCAATGATGCTCACAAAAAAGATAAGAATTGAAACACAAAGAGAGCATAATGAAGCATATGACTAGCACATTTAAGCCTAACCCACTTCCTATGCATAGGGATTTTGTGAACAAACAATTTATGGGAGCAAGAATCAACTAGCATAGGAAGGCAAAACAAGCATAACTTCAAAACTTTGAACACATAGAGAGGAAACTTGATATTATTGCAATTCCTACAAGCATATGTTCCTCCCTCATAATAATTTTCAGTGGCCTCATGAAGGAATTTCACAACATAACTATCACATAAAGCATTATCTTCATGATCCACAAGCATCGAAAATTTGTCACTCTCCACATAAGCAATTTTCTTCTCATTCATAATAGTGGGAGTAAACTCAACAAAATAACTATCATGAGATACTTGATTGACATAACCACTTTGAATATTAAAATCATGATGACAAGTTTCATGGTTATCATTATTCTTTATAGCATACATGTCATCACAATAATCATCATAAATAGGAGGCATGCTTTCATCATAATAAATTTGCTCATCAAAACTTGGGGGACTAAACATATCATCTTCATCAAACATAGCATCCCCAAGCTTGTGGCTTTGCATATCATTAACATCATGGATATTCAGAGAATTCATACTAGCAACATTACAATCATGCTCATCACTCAAGGAATTCTCATTAAGTATTTTCATAATTTCTTCCTCTACCAATTGAGCACAATTTTCTAAATCCTTACTTTCACGAAAGACATTATAAAGACGAAACAAATGATGCAACCTAAACTCCATTTTTTTGTAGTTTTCTTTTATAAAACCAAACTAGTGAAAAACAAGAAACTAAAAGATTTAATTGCAAGATCTAAAGATATACCTTCAAGCACTCACCTCCCCGGCAACGGCGCCAGAAAAGAGCTTGATGTCTACTACGCAACCTTCTTCTTGTAGACTCGTGTTGGGCCTCCAAGCGCAAAGTTTTGTAGGACAGTAGCAAATTTCCCTCAAGTGGATGACCTAAGGTTTATCAATCCGTGGGAGGCTTAGGATGAAGATGGTCTCTCTCAAACAACCCTGCAACCAAATAACAAAGAGTCTCTTGTGTCCCCAACACACCCAATACAATGGTAAATTGTATAGGTGCACTAGTTCGGCGAAGAGATGGTGATACAAGTGTAATATGGATGGTAGATATAGGTTTTTGTAATCTGAAAATATAAAAACAGCAAGGTAGCAAGTAACAAAAGTGAGCAAAAACGGTATTGCAATGCTTGAAAACAAGGCCTAGGGTTCATACTTTCACTAGTGCAAGTTCTCTCAACAATACTGACATAGTTGAATCATATGTAAATCCCTCACGTGCGACAAAGAGTTCACTCCAAAGTCACAAATAGCGGAGAACAAACGAAGAAATTATTGTAGGGTACGAAACCACCTCAAAGTTATCTTTTCCGATCAATCTTATGAGCTATCCCTATAAGTGTCACGAACAGCCCTAGAGTTCGTACTAAAATAACACCTTAAGATACACATCAACCAAAACCCTAATGTCACCTAGATACTCCAATGTCACCATGAGTACCCATGGGCTTGATTATACGATATGCATCACACAATTTTAGATTCATCATGTTCAATCCAACACAAAGAACTTCAAAGAGTGCCCCAAAGTTTCTACCGGAGAGTCAAGACAAAAACGTGTGCCAACCCCTATGCATAGATTCCCAAGGTCACGGAACCCGCAAGTTGATCACCAAAACATACATCAAGTGGATCAATAGAACATCCCATTGTCACCACGGATATCCCATCGCAAGACATACATCAAGTGTTCTCAAATCCTTAAAGACTCAATCCGATAAGAAAACTTCAAAGGGAAAACTCAATTCATCACAAGAAGATAGAGAGGGGAAAACTCCATATGATTCATCTATATTAATAAAGCTCGCGGTACATCAAGATCGTGCCATCTCAAGAACACGAGAGAGAGAGAGATCAAACACATAGCTACTGGTACATACCCTCAGCCCCGAGGGTGAACAACTCCCTCCTCGTCATGGAGACCGCCGGGATGATGAAGATGGCCTCCGGTGATGGTTTCCCCCTCCGACAGGGTGCCGGAACGGGCTCCCGATTGGTTTTTCATGGCTACAGAGGCTTGCGGCGGTGGAACTCCCGATCTAGGTTTCTTTCTGGCGGTTTTGGTGTCGGTCTCACGTCAAGGGGACTCCCGAGGGACCCACAAGCCAGGAGGCGCGCCCTGGGGGGGGCGCCCCTAGGCTTGTGGCTGCCTCGGGACTCCTCTCCGGTATCTTTTTGCTCCAGTATTTTTTTATTTTCCAAAAATATTCTCCATAAATTTTCAGCCCATTCCGAGAACTTTTATTTCTGCACAAAAAACGACACCATGGTAGTTCTGCTGAAAACAGCGTCAGTCCGGGTTAGTTCTAATAAAATCATACCAAAATCATATAGAATTATTGTAAACATGGCATGAATACTTCATAAATTATAGATACGTTGGAGACGTATCATAAATCCACCGAGCTGCCATGCGCCCCGACCATCTCTACATAATCGCCTGCCCGCTCGACACCTGGATGATGTAGACAACCAGCCCAGCGACGTGGAGCGACGGCTTGGCGGGTGGAGATCTTGGCGGGAGCGCTCAGTGTCGGGTCTTCTCTACCGGCAAGGAGGCTTGTCGGTTGCCTCGGTCCTTTCTTGGAGCTTGGCGTTCGCCCGGCAAGGTCTTGCTAGTTCGGAGGCCGCAGCCGTCTGTGTACAAGTCCGAGTACTAAGGGCCCCGTTTCTTAGTACACCAACACCGAGGCACCAGAAGAGATGCCACAACACACTGGAGCGGGCCATGCAGGCCATATGCACGCTCTAGAGCGCGCTACAGTGCACCAGGGCACTGTAACCGCTCTCTGCCTAATGTCGTGACAACCTCAAGCCCCTCCCACTCGCCAACAGACTGCCCTCAGCATCCGCAACACGCCAGTGTGTCAGGCCCCTCTTTCCTCACCCCTTCCTCACCCTGATCGCGCATGCCCGATGCCGCCGAGCTCCGCCACTCGCTGCTCGCGCTAGGGTCATGCCTAGAGCTCGCCCCGCTCCCCTTCTAGCTTCCCAGCGACCTCTACTAGCCCCACGAGCACCACAAGGACCTCGAGATAGCCTCCCTTGGCTGCTAGAGCCATGCCCGCGGACGACGGTGAGCCTCGTCCACGGCGAGCCCGACAAACACTATATGAAGCCCCCCCCCCCCCGAGTTCCCCACTTAGCTTTCCTCTCCCTCTCACACCCTCAAGCATGCCCCTGCACCACCCATGCCACCTCCCAGACCCCCCCGTGCTTGGATCGGGCCGGAGCCCCGCTGCCTCGGCTCTCCGATGACCGCATAGTAGAGGCCTCCTCCTGACCCCATTCCCCCTTCTGTGGAACGACATTAAGCTCCTAACCATTTCCCCTCTGCGTATTCTAGGTCCCCGCCTCAGAGATGAGTTAATCGACCACCTCGCCAAGCGCCGCCCCTCGAGCATGGCGCCATTGACGATTCCATCATCACCGAAAACGGTATTGACCTCCCCTGGAAGCACGCAAACCCCTTGATCACCCCCGAGCCCTTGCCTCATCGAACCACCGTCAGGAACGCTCCCGGTGAGGCCCTCTCCTTTCTGTTCAAGGTGGAAGGTGACCCGCGGGGTCCACTTGCCAACGTCACCTCTCTGCTTGTCCCACTGACGGGTGGATCCCACATGTCAGATTCAAATCAGGCCGTTGAGCGTATCGGTTTGGTACGTTAAGCGGAAGCATATTTTCAAAATACGCTTTCGACGTCATCGGCCTGCTCGAGCTGATTTTCTCTGTGGGCCGGGTCGGCTGACGCCCTCCTGGCTAGTTGAACAATGGCATTTTTTTTTCTTTTTCCAGTAACTTTGCAAAATTCCACAGAATAGGATAATTATCGAAGTGCAAAATTCCAACTCCTATATTCTTCCAAAATTCCAAACTATTTAATGGGGCAAATTTCATATTTTTCCATCACTCTTTCCTGTACTGTGCAAATTTAAATTCAAATTTGAACCTCTAAAAATCCACTTAGAAAATCCCTAGAACACTCCTTTTGCATCGAAATGAGATGAACTAAATTTAGCTATTCTATGTAGATTATGCACTATTTATCTAAAAATGGTGAACATTTCTCCAGGGCATAGATTCTGTTGGATCTATTTAATAGGCCATTTCTTCATATAATTTAACACTGTAAATTAGTAGCAAATTCATGTGATGCCAAAATCTAGTAAACCAGCTCCCTCCTATTTCTAAAATCATGCCTAATTTAATGGGTGCCCTCACTCATTTTTACAAAAAGGCATTCTGTGAACTCATTGCAAGTGCATGTTCCCTCTTGATTCCATCCTAATAAAATCCCTAGTGCTTCTAATCTAGTGGAACCACTTTGGTTATTTTTCATATAACTAGAGATGTCCTAGGAAAATGAAACCCCTATTTTTGTGCACTCTTATTTTCTGCTTTGTTGTGTGCTTATGGTGATTGCTTTCGCTGGTAGATGGCGAAGTAGACGGAGTGCTGGTGAATGACCAGAAGAATCGAAGACTTTGTTGAGCCAGGCAAGCAGCCCCTTGACGATGTTGATGAAACCATTTTTATGCATGTCATATATCACTTTATTTTGCTGCATTGAAAGCTTGATGATGATATGGTGACAACCTTGTTGGGTTGTCCCCAGTGCACTTCTTGTTGATACTTGCATTGTGCATGACTCTATTTTTTCATTGAGAGTTATGCGGGTGGGAAGTAGTTAGGATGCTATCTAGTTGGCTACGCAAGTGGGACGGGAATATGCATTGAGATTGAAAGCAAAACATTTTACCAAAGACTTTATGAAAACCCCATCGGGTGCCAATAATGCCCGAGGGAGAAGTTGAGCTAGTTAACCACTTGATAAAGAAGTGGTGTACCGTGGAAAATTATGTGTGTTGTTTTCAAAGAATGGATTGGTTTAAGTTGTGACCGTTACTCCAACCTTACATGTACAACCACACTATCCTTTTTATGCGAAGGGGTTTTATTGAGTACCTTGCTCATTACTACCAAAGAGTCAGCATTACTAGTGGCGGGAGTGGCGTGGTCACTCTTGATACGGAGTCGTGCCTGAATGGACGACTATGGCTATTTTTACAAACACCGGACACAGCGTTGAGTCCCCTCGTGTAGGTGTGTTGTTGGTCTCGACAAAAATGTATTTAGTCCTCTCACTTGAGGCATGTATTTTTTTCTCTCGTATGGGGTCTTGACACAAGGGCCAGATACCAACGAGTGGGCTCGATGCTAATGGCGTCTGGGGAAAGGTAACGTTTGGGTTCTTACCTCGGATATGTAATATACCACGAGTCGTAGTTGACACAAAAGTTCCCTGAGTCTTGTGGGTAAAGTGTACAACCTTTGTAGAGTGTCAAATTTTTGAATAGCCGTGTCCACGGTGAAGGACAGTTGGATGGCCGCTCTTGGGCTTCGTCCATTGTTTTACAAAACTTGGTGTGTGTGTGTGTGTGTGGTAAAGTAATTGATACGTCTCCAATGTATCTATGATATTATCATTCTAGGATGCTTTTTGGGAGATTACTTACCAATTCATATTATTTTTGAGCACTAACCTATTAACCCAGTGCTTAGTGCGAGTTGCTATTGTCTGTGTGTTTTTGACTTTTCAGGTTTACAATACCAAACGAAGTCCAATTTCCCCCCAAAAAAATTATGATTTTTTCTGGAACAAAAGAAGACATGGAAGGTTCGGGAGGAGACCGGAGGCTGCACAAGGGAGAAAGCACACAACAGGGCGCCCCCTGATGTCTGCTGTCCCCCTCGGGTGGCCCCCGACGCCCCTCTCTGGCTTACAAATTCTTATTAATCCCAAAAGCCCTAGAGATCCTCCCAGAATACTTTTTCCGCCGCCGCAAGTCTCTGTTCTGCCGTGTGCCCATCTGGAGCTCTGTTCCGGTGCCCTGTTGGAGGGGGGATCGATCACGGAGGGCCTCTACATCAACCTTGCTGTTCTCAGGTAATGTGTGAGTAGTTCCCTATAGACCTACGGGTCCGTAGTTAGTACCTAGATGGCTATCTGTCTCTCTCTCTTTATCTTTAATACAAAGTTCACCGCATCTTCGCGGTGATCTATTCGATGTAATCACTTTGAGCGGTGCGTTTGTTGGGATCCGATGAATTGTGGGTTTATGTTCGGATTGTTCATGAAAAAGATTTGAGGCTTCTTTGATTTCTATTATGATTCTTATTCACATCATTATTATAGCTTCTTAAATCTCTCCGATCTATTGAAATAGTTTCGCCAACTAGATTGATATTTCTTCATTGAGAGGGGTCCGTTCTAGTGGGTTCAACCTGACGGATTTCTATATCCCAGTGACAAAGTAGGGGACAAGATATGTCTTTGTGTTGTTGCCACTCAGGATAAAACGATGGGCTTAATTCATATTAATTGAATTCTCTTTGTCTACATCATGTCATTGTTCTCCAAGCATTACTCTATTTTACTTAAGACTCTAGATGCATGTTGGATAGCGGTTGATGGGTGGAGTAATAGTAATAGGTGCAGGCCAGTGTCGGCCTATTTGCTTATGGACGTGATGCCTATATACACGTGATTATTGCCGTGAATAAATATTGGATAACTATGCGCTTTTCTATCAATTGCCCAACATTAATTTGTTTACCCACTGTATGCCTATTACATCAGAGATGCCACTAGCGAACACTACGCCCCCTGGTCTATTCATCCATATATTTACGAAATATTTCAATACCTTGATGCCATTATTTATATTTTATTTTATTTTGCACTTTACAACATTCGACTTTCATCAACATATCTCACTAGCTTGCAAATAACGAGTCCAAGGGGATTGACAACCCTCTTGCCCCGTTGGGTGCAAGTGTTTGCTCTTTTGTGTGCAGTCGCCGAAGACGGGGGTTGAGTGTTACTCCTATTGGTTCGATAGACCTTGGTTCTCTATTCAGGGAAATACTTATCTATATTGTGCTACATCACATGTTCCTGTTCAAGGAAAACCGAACGCAGATTACAAGTATCCAGAAGGATTTCTGGCGCCATTGCCGAGGAGTATCACCAACCTACTATCAAGTACCTTCGTACAAATTATCATTCACTTGTTCTACTTTTCATTAGCTGTTATATTTAGTTTGCTTCATAAAATATCAAAAATACAAAAATATTTATCTTTGCTAGTTTATTTCTTTGCTTGTTACTATGGCTAGTCTTACTTATGTTCCCTTTACTCCCGAGAATGAGGTGCTTAATTTTAAACAAAGGGGAGGAGAAAGTTTAAAAGATACATGGTAAAGGATTTGCAATGCTCAAAATAAATCAATTCATAAGCAATCCACCAACATGTTGCTTCATAATTTCTATGTTGGTATTACTACTTGGTATAGGTTCGTGCTTGATACTATTACCGGTGGTAATTTCTTAGTGAGTCAAACTTTGGGTGCTTTCAAAGCTAGGGAAAATTCGGTTGGGGCACCACCTCTTATTATTAATGAAACTCCTTTGACTTTGGAAAAACTTATGCAAAGGCTTGATATTATTGAAAATAAAATTGCTACTGAAGAGCAAGTTGAGGAGTTGGATAAAAAGATTCAGAATCATAATACTAAACTTGGGTCACTTTGAATGCACTAAAGGAGAAAGATACAGCTATTAATGAGCGGGTAGAGAAAGGTTTTGGTAAAATTGATAAAATAGAGGAAGTCTTTGATAAAATGGGTTCCGCTTTTACCCCATCCAAAGCTAATGCTAGTACCTCTCAAGGAAAGAATTCTAAGATTATGTATGTCCCTAAGAATATTAGTATCTCTCCTATTAAAGGAAATGAGGATCTTAAGATTATTAGTGTTCATCCCAATTTTATGAGTTTGATAAAAGATCCTATATTCAAGTTACCTCCTCTTAGGGAACGTGGTTGTGTGATTGAGGAGCTTGAGACTAAAGATGGCAACACTGGAAACTATGCAATATGCCTAGCTAGGGGCGTAAAACAATAGCGCTAGTTGGGAGGCAACCCAATAGTTATCTTTATTTTTGCTTTTTACTTTCTGTTTCTGTGTGATAACATGATTATTGCCTCTGTAATGATTGTTTTTTTATTTTTAAATTAGTGTTTGTGCTAAGTAAAGCCTTTCGGATAACTCACAAGATGAGTAGAATTGATACGGTGCAAAAATAGAAACTTTAGCGTCCAGTGCAGAATTTCTCGGATTTTACTGGAAGGTCTTTTTTATCTGAATTTTTTACATATTATTTGTATACAAACAATTCAGGTTTTGCTAAGTTTTCAGACTTTTTAAAATTACAAAAGTATAGGTTATCTAAAGATCTTTATAGATTGTTCTGTTTTAGACAGATTCTGTTTCTGCTTGCATAGTTTGCTTGTTTTTATGATTTTATGGATTGTATCGGGGGTATAAGCCATGGAGAAGTTAGAATACAGTACCTTATTTAATAATAAAATAAGAATAAATGTATAACAGAAGTATTTGATATGTTTACTATACTAACAGATCTCACGAAGGTTTTGTTGAGTTTTGTTTGCTAAAGTTTTTATGTTTTGGGTTTTATCACGATGGATGAAGGAATAAGGAGTGGCAAGAGCCTAAGCTTGGGGATTCCCAAGGCACCCCAAGGTAATATTCAAGGAAGACTCAAGCGTCTAAGCTTGGGGACTTTCGTCTCAATCCATCGGTATGTCACTTGGAGCTATATTTTTATTCATCACATGATATGAGTTTTGCTTGGAGCGTCGTTTGCTTTAGTTTGCTATTTTTTTGCTTTTCCGCAATCATTGTTTGCTTAACACACCCACTTGACAGAGACACAAGATCACCATGATTTGTTTGAATACTCTTTGTGCTTCACTTATATCTTTTGAGCTTAGAAGTTGCGCTAGTGCTTCACTTATATCTTTTAGAGCACGGTGGCGTAAAGATTTTATAGAAATATTTGCACTCTCGTCTTCAGTTATATTTGTTTGAGAATTAATAAATAGTGATGGTAATTTGCATGGGTTATAAGACTAGTCCAAAATTAATAGGTATCCAATGAGTGTACAATCAAAACCACATGTAGCACATAAAAGAGAAATTGTGGGTTAATGATTTTGATGTGGTAATATGAAAGGGCATGAGTGCATGATCATTGGTTAGTAAAAGTATTGTGAATTAGAGGATGTCAACTTGCTGTTCATCTCAATATTTTTTTATAGCATGGTGATGATGTGTGAGCATACTTATTCCTCGTTGAAATCCTAGTGTTATTTAAGGCGGAGGCGTGCGATGGTTAACTCCTCCTAGCCTCCTCCCTAGGGGCACGTGAGTAGTACTTTGCTTCGAGAGAGATAATAAAATCTTGCAATAAGTATGTGATTTCCTTATGACTAATGTGAAATCCATGGATGTACTCACTCTCACCTTCTCATATTTGCTACCCTCTTCGGTGCCGTGCATTGCCCATTCTCACCTCGAGAATCGGTGCAACCTTCGTTAGTGCATCCAAACGCTGTGACATGATACGCTCTGTTGCACATAACCCTTATTATATCTTCCTCAAAACAGCTACCATACCTACCTATTATGGCATTTCCATAGCCATTCCGAGATATATTGTCATGCAACTTCCACCGTTACATGATATGACTGGTACTTTCATTGTCATATTGCTTTGCATGATCATATAAGCTGACATAGTATTTGTGGCAAAGCCACCATTCATCAATTTGCATACATGTTACGCTTGATCATTGCACATCCTGGTACACTACCAGAGGCATTCATATAGAGTCATACTATATTTTTCATGTTGATTTGTAAGTAAATAAAAGTGTGATGATCATCATTACTAGGGTACTATCTCAGTAAGGAAAGGATGATGGAGACAACGATTCCCCCACAAGTCGGGATGAGACTCCGAACGAAAAATAAAAGAAAAAAGAAAAAAGAAAAAAAGAAAAAAAGGAAAAAAGAAAAAAGAGAGAAAAAGAAAAAGGAGAAAAAAATAAATGAGAGAAAAGAGAGAAGGGATGGTGGTACTACCTCTTTTTCCACACTTTTGCCTCAAAGTGGCACCATGTTCTTCATATAAAGAGTCTCTTGTTTTATCACTTTCATATGCTAGTGGGAATTTTTCATTATAGAACTTGGCTTGCATATTCCGATAATGGGCTTCCTCGAATGCCCGAGGTCTTCATGAGCAAGCAAGTTGGATGCACACCGACTTAGCTTCATTTGAGATTTCATACACTTATAATTCTAGTTCATCCATTGCATGACAATCCATACTCCTCGCATTGATATCTATTGATGGGCATCTCCATAGCCCGTTGATACGCCTAGTTGATCGGTGACTTTCTTCTCCACTTTTACCCCTTTGAAACCTACCACCACATTCTATTCCACCTTTATGCTATATCCATGGTTCATGCTCATATATTGCGTAAGTAATAAAAAGCTGAAGCGCTTTAAGAAGTACGATCCAAATGCCTGACTTGACACTGTGGTGCTTGACATTTGTATTTATGTGGTGAAGACGGAGCCAGGCTTTTCTTATATGATAAAATGAATAGGGGCTGAATATTCTTTAAGGATCGTATATTTTGAAACTTGATGAATATGTTCCGTATGTTTATAAGTATTACTATATTGATGTTTGTTAATTCATCGTTTCTCAATGATCATATCTGCAATAGATTACATGTTGGATAGCATGTCACATCCAAAATTTTGTTTTTATCATTTACCTAATTGAGGACGAGCAGGAATTAAGCTGGGGGATGCTTGATACGTCTCCAACGTATCTATAATTTTTGATTGTTGCATGCTATAATATTAATATTCTAGGATGCTTTTTAGGTGATTCTTTCCAATTTCATATTATTTTTGAGCACTAACCTGTTAACCCAGTGCCCAGTGCCAGTTGTTGTTTTCTGCGTGTTTTTGACTTCTCAGGTTTACATTACCAAACGATGTCCAATTGCCCTGAAACTTTATTGTGATTTTTTCAGGACCAAAAGAAGACCACAAAGCTTCAGGAGGAGATCGGAGGCTGCATGAGGGAGGCAGCACACAACCATGCGCGCCCAGGCGGTAGCCACGCCCTGATGTGTGTTGGCCCCCTCGAGTGGCCCCCGACGCCCCTCTTTGACCTATAAATTCTTACTAATTCCAAAAACCCTAGAGAGCCTCCCGAAATACTTTTTCAACCGCCGCAAGCCTCTATTCCGCCATGTGCCCATCCGGAGCCCTGTTCCGGTGTCCTGCCTATACATCAACCGTGCTCCTCCCATGGTGATGTGTGAGTAGTTCCCTACAGACCTACGAGTCCGTAGTTAGTACGTAGATGGCTACCTCTCACTCTCTGTTGTGATTTTCAATACAAATTTCACCGCATCTTCAAGGTTATTTATTTGATGTAATCATTTTGTGTGGTGCGTTTGTTGGGATCCGATGAATTATGGGTTTATGTTCAGATTATTCATGAAAAAGATTTGAGTCTTCTTTGATTTCTGTTATGATTCTTATTTTCATGATTATTATAGCTTCGTAAATCTCTCTGATCTATTGAAATAGTTTGACCAATTAGATTGATATTTCTTCAGTGAGAGGGATGCGTTGTAGTGGGTTCAACCTGACGGATTTCTATATCCCAGTGACAAAGTAGGGGACAAGATACGTCTTTGTGTTGTTGCCACTAACGATAAAACGATGGGGTTAATTCATATTGATTGAATTCTCTTTGTCTACATCATGTCATTGTTCTCCAAGCATTACTCTGTTTTACTAAATACTCTAGATGCATCCTGGCTAGCGATCAATGGGTGGAGTAATAGTAATAGGTGCAGGTAGGAGTCGGCCTATTTGCTTATGGACAAGATGCCTATATACACATGATCATTGCCGTAAACAAAGATTGCATAACTATGCACTTTTCTATAAATTGCCCAACAGTAATTTGTTTTCCCACCGTATGCCTACTACATGAGAGATGCCACTAGCGAACACTACGGCCCACGGGTCTATTCATCCATATATTTACAAAAGCTTTCAATACCTTGCTGCCATTATTTGTCTTTTATTTTATTTTGCACTTTACAACATTCAACTTTCATTAACATATCTCACTAGCTTGCAAATAACGAGTGCAAGGGGCTTGACAACCCTCTTGCCCGCGTTGGGTGCAAGTGTTTGCTCTTTTGTGTGCAGTCGCCGAAGATGGAGGTTGAGTGTTACTCCTATTGGTTGGATAAACCATGGTTCTCTACTAAGGTAAATACTTATCTATACTGTGCTACATCACCCGTTCCTCTTCACGGAAAACCCAACGCAAATTACAAGTATCAGTAATACTTGATCTAAGTCAGATGACTTGATGAGATGATTAAACTGGAGTTGTTCCAACTCTATTTATATTGGTACATGTAACCTCATGATGCATGATTCTACAAAATGGTAGGACATGATGTTGCATTCAAAACTAGCTTTCCACAAAAGTACCTACTTAGTGCTATACCATGCATTGTTTACCTTGTTCCAAACATGGGTTGCTTGCGAGTACATTTAAAAGTACTCACTGGCTTGTCCCTGGTTATTGAATTGGCCAGGCATGAAAGAACAAAAATATGATTAAGAGTACCTTGGTGATGAACGTGCGAGCTGGGACGCTTCCCAGTCAGAATGCCTATAGTGTTAAGGTAGATGGCCTGGGTCCAAGTTATCGTTGAAGATTTCCGCTGCAAGTTAATGTTTGATGTTTGGCCTTCGTGGTCCTATCTATGAATACTTGGCTATAATGGTCACATTTGTGTTAGACGGTATGTAATGTATGTAAGACTCATGTTATTCAGTTTTCGTATGTTTAGTGAGCATTGATCTCGGGGATCATTGTACACGTGCACTCGGTGACTTCGACCTATGAGTTGGGGTCACCACAGAGTTGGTATCAGAGCCATCCTAACTGTAGGAAGCCTTATTTAGAATGGGCGTTAGTTAGACAGAAACTAGTTTCCAGACCCTTCAGATCACTTGCAAAAAACCTTCTATATTTCTTACCTCTTCTAAGCTTCCAAAGAAACAGGAGATTTTTACCCTAACACTTCCACCATTTTTTCTGTTGGCTCTCCTTATCTGCTTTTTTCAAAATATTGCAAACGGCCGCTAGTACTCTTATTCCCCTGACCACTTGATTCCTAGTAATCTTCTTGGATGACCTGGAAGGGAGCCCTGGTGCCAGACGTCCGCCCAAATCTTTTGAACACAAGGTTGGCGATACCACGACATAATGACACCAACGGGAGACACCTTCTCGAGGAATGAGGACGTGAAGACTCAGAAAGTGGTGACACCTCGACACTGCCCCCAAGATCATGGAACCTTGGCATACAAGGATCTGGGGGTAAGATATGCAAGAACATGATACGCATTGCTAGTAGAGCGACCCTGTCCTTACCTTTGTTGTATCGGCAACCAACGGTGGATGAGAACCTTGCCATTTGATCCACCTCTCCATAGTGAGCAACAAAATTGTTCTCTTCATCCCCCGCTCTTGATGTCGATGTTGTCTTCAATGTAACCGACAGGTTGGACCTCTACCATTCCTTGTTAATTTCATTGTGTGGGGACCCCGACTCATAAGTCGTGATCACCGAATGCACGTGTACAGTGATCCCAGAGATCAATGCTCATTGAACACACAGAAGCGGAATAACAACAGTCTTACATCCACATTTAGTGTCTTACACAAATAAAGACCACGAAGGTCAAGTCTTACATAGATAGGGCCGCAAGGGCCAAACACTTAAACATAACAAGCAGCGGAAATCTTGATTGGAAGCGTGAACCCATGCCATCTACCTTAAACCTACAGGCATTCTGACTGGGAAGCATCCTAGTTCGCATGTTCGTCACCAACGAACTCTTCACCATATTCCTGCTCTTCCATGCCTGGCCAATTAAATAACCAGTGGCAAGCCAATGAGTACTTTGAATGTACTCGCAAGCAACCCAAGTTTTGGAACAAGGTACAACAATGCATGATATAGCACTAAGTAGGTAAGTTTTGCGGAAAGCTAATTTTAAGTGCAATGATATGATCAAATAACTTGAGTAAGCATGCATCAACTGTTGACAGGTATTCATGTGAACTAGTCTCAATTATCATCATAAGCAGGGGTGAACATCTCATGTTCATCATCATGCCAAGTCATCGGACTTAGCTCAAGTTTCATCCTTGTGACATCCTCACACACACACACCAAGTTTGTGAAAACATCGGACGTAGTTTAAGCAGGACCTCCAACTGTCCATGACCATGGACACGGCTATTCGAATAGTTTTACACTCTGCAGAGGTTGCACACTTTACCCACAAGACTCGGGAAACTTCCGTGTCAAGCCACGACTCGCGATATTCTCCATACCCGAGGTAAGTACCCGAACATTGTCTTTCCCCTAGCGATACTAAACAAAGAGTCCACTCGTTGGTGCCATCCCCCATGATGTACATCACACGTATCATTCACGAGGGCACGCAATGGTGTGCCCGGTGCCTGTAAAAACAGCGCATGGTCGCCCTACCAGGCACGACCCCGTATCGAGAGAGTAACTCATACTCTCCCACCACTAGTAATGCGGGCTCCCTTCTAGTACCCATCAAAGTAATCAACAAAGCCCCGTTCCATATAGGGGTAGAGTGGTTGTACTTGTAAGGTTGGAATAATGGTCACAACTTACACCAATCCATTTTTGAAAACCACACACACTCACTTGCTCCGATACACCACTTCTTTATCAAGTGGTTACCTAGCTTAACATCATCTCCCTCGGGCATTAGTGGCACCCGACGGGGTTTTCAAAAAGTCTTTGAAAACACTCTTGTTTCTAACACCATGCATATTACCGTCCCACTTGCGTAGCATCTACTAAGCATCCTATCTACTCCCACCCGCACAACCCTCATAAGGAGGTAGGGTCATGCACGATGCAAGTATCAACGGTAAAAGTATCGGAGGCATCCCACCGAAGTGGTCACCACATCGCATGATCAACATGACGAAAATAAGTGCTATATGCCATGCCATAAAAGGTTTCATAGTCATGGTCAAAGGGCTGCTTGCCTGGCTCAACAAAGTCTTCAGGGTCTTCAAAGTCTTCGGGTTCAACTCCCTCGTCAACAGCGCAATCGGCGTGAGCTCCGTCCACGGCGAGGGATGGCGACGGCGGGAATGAGCTCGGGAGGCAGTCACCGTTCTGGAGGTGGTCGAGGGAGTGGCTGGGGTGGCCGGAGTTGCCGGCGGTGAGGTCCTGTAGCGGAGGCGCTTCGGGCGGAGGTCGTCGGGGCCTTCTCGTGTCGGAGATCGACGATGGTGCCGCCACGGCGGAGCTCCGGTTGATCTCGAGTACGGGCCTCGGGGGGACAAACTGGTGGTGCAGGGGGTCGATTCGGTGGAGGAGAGGGTCAGCAGAGGGGAGGAGAGAGCTCGGGGGTGGCTTAAATAGCCAACCCTCGGTCCACCGTGCTCGGGTGCACCGGCGAGCTTGGAGCCGGGCCAGAGGTCACGGGGGGGGGGGGGGGGGGGGGAGGGAAGAGTGGGCATGTCTGGGGCGTTTGTGGAGCACGTCCATGGCCAGGGAAAGGAGAGAGGAGACGGGGGAACACGCGCGCGTGCGAGCCCCATGGTTGGCCGAATCAGGCGGTTGCGGCGCGTGTGAGGGGGGACAATGGAGAGAGAGGGAGGAGAGGGCCGATAGGCAGGGAGAGTGCGGACATCGAGGGGGGCCAGGTGGACAAGGCCCCACATCCCGAGGCTGTCGGAGGTGGGAATGGGCGCCAACTACAGTGCTTGGGTGCACTGTAGCGCGCTCTGGAGCATGCATTTGGCATGCCAGTGGCGTGCCCACGCGCTCTGGGCATGCCAAAGCTTGTCTACTAGGAAATGGGGGGTCTGGAGATGCTCTAGGGGGCTAGTGGGAGCTAGGGAGAGTAGAGGTGAAAGAGGGGGAGGTAAAAAGGGTGATGTGCATGATGTCCAGAGGTGAAAGTTGGGGTTTTACTCCACCAACCAGTGGCTTATGGACCTGGGGTTTTTACTGGAGGTGAATGGGCACTAGGAGGTACTGTGGTGAAAAGATGGGGTAAAGGAGAATAGAGAAAGGGGGTCAAAACATGTTTTTACCAAACATGCAGAAGGTGTTTGATGGAGGTTTGGCCAAGCAAATGAAGTTTGCTTGCCATGATGTTTAACAAGATGAGATATAATGTATAAATAGTGTGGATCACCAAGTTTGAGCCCATTTGAAGAAAGTTCACAATGTAACTTTGAAAAACCATAGAAGTCAATAGAATCAGGTTTCTGTAGATCTAGGCATTCATTTCACTTCCCCCAAATCCACCACTTGGTGTATTATCATCATTTGGGGTTTAGCACATGCCCACAAAGTTTGGGGTCAATAGGACAAACTTCACAATGTAAAGTTGTTCAAACTTGACTCTAGACAGGAATAGTTTTGGAATATTTTGGTGAAGCAAATCAAGGAGAATTGAGATGAAACTTTGCAAGATCATCACCTATAGCATGAGTGACTTTCTGAAATTTTCTTGGAATTTATTGAGAATATTTCTTATAGAAATATTTGAAAAGCTTGATTTAAGCAGAAATGGTTTTGAGGGATTTTGCCCATTATGTTGAACATGACCATGTGTTGAAACTCATATATATGGAAAATATATGTCCACTGAGTTTCCCTAAATTTTCTCAAATATTTTTAAAGCATTTAAATAATTTTTCCCTATGAAAAACCATTTCCGGCCTTAAGAAAAAGCCTTTAATTGAAATAGTAAAATAGTCCTTAAAATTAATATTTGGTGGTTTTGGGAAGTAATATATATAGTGGGTTTCAAATAAAGCCTTTGGGGGAAAAGGATCCACCCAATTTGAGGACTTGTAGTGCAAACCTCAATTCAGGGGTTTTTGAAAACCTAGTTTGAATAAATCCTTTTTGGCCAAAATAAATTTTGATAAAAATATTTTTGGGTACTCTTCACATGGCATGATCATTGGGCAAGAAGGTTGGATCAAGGAAGATGAATATGGAGAGGAGTAGAACCTAAGAGTGCCAAACACATTCAACCAAGCAAGCAAGCATCAAACAAATCAAACAAGCACATGCACTAAAAAGTTTTAATTGGTTCCAAATTTTATAAATCCATATTATAGCAAGGTGATACAAACACAGGGTGTGATAGACCTACCCCGCTTACAAGAATCTCGTCCCCGAGATTCCTAGGCTAAGCGCTAAAAAGATAAGGGAACTCTAATCTAAGATAGTCTTCACGCTCCCAGGTTGCTTCTGCTTCGGTGTGGTTGCTCCATTGGACCTTGAAGTACTTGATGGTGCGGCTTCGGGTGCAACGCTCTGCTTCATCCAAAATACGGACTGGCCTCTCACGATATGTGAGGTCTGGCTGAAGGTCGATGGCTTGATGATCGATGTCCTTGTAGAGGTCGGGGCGGTTGGGAACTTGGAGACACTTCCGGAGTTGTGATACGTGAAAAACGTTGTGCACTTCTGATAGCTCGGAAGGTAGTTCTAGCTGGTAGGCAACTTCTCCTCGCTTGGCTATGATCTTGAAGGGGCCAATGTATCTTGGTGCAAGCTTTCCCTTGAGGTGGAAACGCTTGGTCGCTTTGAGAGGCGTGACTCGGAGGTAGACATGGTCGCCGACACAGAAGTTCACTTCTCGGCGGTGAGAGTCAGCACAACTCTTCTGTCTTGACTTGGCGGTCTCCAAATGTTCTCGGACGAGTTGAACTTGCTCTTCGGCTTCGCGGAGAACGTCTGGCCCAAAGACTAGTCCTTCTCCGGTCTCCGACCAGTTGAGGGGGGGTACGGCACTTGCGTCCATACAACACCCCAAATGGTGCCATCTGAAGGCTCGACTGATATCTGTTGTTGTAGGAGAACTCGGCGAATGGTAGGCAATCTTCCCACTTGGCTCCATATGCCAAAACACAAGCACGGAGCATATCTTCGAGTATCTGATTCACCCGTTCTGTCTGTCCTCCGGTATGGGGGTGAAAAGCAGTGCTGAAGGAGAGCTTGGTTCCCATCGCTTCTTGAAACTTCTTCCAGAACCTTGAGGTAAAATGAGTTCCTTGGTCTGACACAATCTCATTTGGAACTCCATGAAGGCTCACAATACGCTCGATGTAAAGGCTGGCTAGCTTTCTACCATCATAAGTGGTCTTGATGGGAATGAAGTGGGCTACCTTGGTCAGGTGATCGACAATGACCCAAATGGAATCATGTCCCTTGATTGACCTCGGCAATCTGTTGATGAAATCCATCCTGACTTTGTCCCACTTCCATTCAGGCACTTTGAGAGGTTGCAATAGTCCAGCGGGTCACTGATGCTCAGCTTTGACTGTCTGACATATGTCAAACTTAGGGACAAAGGTGCTTATCTCCCGTTTCATGCCATGCCACCAGAATCTTGCTTTGAGGTCTTGGTACATCTTGGTTCCTCCAGGATGGATGGAATATGGAGTGTCATGAGCTTCTTGCAAGATCAAGTTCTTGAGCTCTTCTTTGTTGGGTACGCAGATGCGATTCCCAAACCATACAAATCCTTGTTCATCCACTGAGAATCCTGGGGCCTTGCCTGCCTTGATCTTCCTCTTGATGCCTTCAATGCTCTCGTGTCCCTTCTAGGCTTCCTTAATATCATCCATCAAGGTAGGCTTTGCTTCGAGGTTGGCTAGGAATCCAGGTGCAACTAGTTCCAAGACGAAGCTTTCAAGCTCTTCATACAGGGCGGGTAGCCTTTCCTTAATTATAGCATTCAAGGAACAAGCCTTTCTGCTTAAGGCATCAGCTACCACGTTAGCCTTTCCGGGGTGGTATTGAACACTGAGGTCATAGTCCTTGATCAGCTCCAACCATCTTCGCTGCCTCATGTTCAATTCCCTTTGAGTAAAAACATACTTCAAACTCTTGTGGTCTGTGTATATCTCACATCGCTTTCCCAGAAGGTAATGTCGCCATGTCTTCAAGGCATGAACTACGGCTGCCAACTCAAGATCATGAGTAGCGTAGTTCTCTTCATGAGGACGTAGCTGTCTGGATAGATATGCTACGACTCTGCCTTCTTACATCAGAACACCTCCAAGCCTGGTTCTCGATGCATCATAATATATCACAAACTCCTTGTGAATATCGGGGGTGGCCAAAACTGGGGCTGTTGTCAACCTCTTCTTGAGCTCTTGGAAGCTTTCTTCACACCTTGCCGTCCATTCGAACTTCTTGTCCTTCTTCAAAAGCTGGGTCATAAGTCGGGCAATGCTCAAGAATCCTTCGACGAACTTGCGGTAATATACTGTGAGTCCGAGGAAGCTTCTCACTTCCTTGACATTGGTTGGGGATTGCCATTCTGTCAAGGCTTCAATCTTGGCAGGATCCACTGACAATCCTTCTGCAGTCAATGTTTGGAGTTGAATTACGTAAAGTAATATTTTGGTGGAATAGGATGACTTCTATTTAAAGAGACATGTAAGACTATTGACATCCAAGAACTGTGCTCAAGGAAATGATGATAGACGTTCACTCACATCCTAAGATGTTTGAAACCCCTAAGCTTTACCGAACCATAGCATGGTCAAAATTATGATCTTGTGCTTTGGCTCTAAGTCAAAAGACTTGGGTCAATACTCCACCTTGACCATCACCAATATTGTCCATAAGGAAGGTGGACACGAAGAACTAGATAACGAAGGGCCACAATGCCCTGGACAAATAACCCCCCGCCAAAACAAATGCCCGCTCCTCTCACATAACCCATGAGCAATGTGTTTATATGATACTTGGAGAAATACGTTGTTCTCCTCAGGGATGACATACTTATTTATCCAAGGAGAGTAAGGAACACCCTAATCCTACTTTGGATAAGCCCCAAAGGCACCGATTTTCAAGCCTCTCAATTGTAGAGATTTACCTTGAAGAAGTTGGACCCAGAGTGCTCTCCCTATAACAGAAGACATTCTTACCCCAAACAAGATCAACATCCAATAACGGTTTGGAAAACCACGGCGAAGATGAAGAAGCATGAGAAGTCAACCACCACTCCCTTGCTAGTAACCTCAGCTAAACTATGTAAAGCAGCACCAGTGTTCGAGTTAGGAACTAACACAAATAGGATCATGGTGAACCACCTGCCAAAGGCAGTCCTCCACACTTGTACAAACCTTAAACGTTGGAGACTAGATGGTTGTTCTATACTTCGGGATAGTGAGCTTATTTGGAACCCCTCAAGAACCTTCTCAGATGGAAGAATCCATTTTTCTACCGAAGATCTAGGAAAAGCCATAGGGACAACATGTCGGTGTACTATGAATGGGGTACCCAGTGCTCCTGTCTTATGCACATGCAGTAGTAGTAGAACCCGTCAACATAAGCCCAGTCCAAGCCAGAGAAGCCGTTCTACGTGAGATCAAGGAGCACATCAAGAAGACAAAGCCAACATCCAATGCCAAGACTCCGGCAAGAGTAGCCTACGCTGGCTAAGCAACGCCGTCAAGGACGATGCGACGGCCCAGAACGGGCCCGAGCCACGCCAGCCATGTCCCCGGTGCCTGCCGGGGACCGAGGCATGCACATCTTCAGGAAGACCCGGCAAGCCATCCCCCGGCAGGCGCGAGCCAATCGGCCACCGCTCCACCGCATCGCAACGCCAGTCATTTGTCGATGCGGTGTCGAGCCCTCAGGTAGCTAAGTGGCTCTCGCTAATGACGTGGCGGCTCGCTGGAAGACAGATTATGCCTAGTTGACACCCGTCCAGAGGCGTGTCGAGATACTAGGCAATGTTTAGCTAAAGCGGTGGTAGAAGCTTGCCAGGGATACACCCCCGCACGCCACCTAGGCTAGCATTTATGGCATTTTGTCCTAAGTGCCAGAGTTAGATATGATAGCATTGTTAGCTATTTAATCACTAGATAATGTCTGTTTTGCCACTGTGGTTGCCCCTTGAACTATAAAAGGAGGCCCAAGGCAACCTAGCTCAAGATTCGGACCTTTGGGCACTTGTACTAGCGTAGCAGCTCTCCCGAAGGCACCTTTGCCGGGTTTGAGTGCTGTGTGTGCTTCGTGTTCCTCTGATCAATCCACCAAAGCAGGAGTAGGGTTTTATGCTTCTCAGCAGCCCGAACCTGGGTAAAACACCAGCATCCCATCGTCATGTTGTCTCACTACCTCTGCTCTTTGTGCAACGTGACCTCACCCCTGCCGAACTACAAAGGTGCTTGTGGCCCCATAGGTGATCATGTGCATCATGACCCGACATCTTTGCCGCGCCAGGTAAGAGGGGCGTCAATTGCATGAACCTAAGTTCGTGAACGGCGCGTCGATCTTCATCGCCGTTTTCTTCATCTATGGCTCCCAAGAAGAAGACCGGCGCAACCGCGCATCCCTCCACTTCAAAGGATGCCTCGCACGCAGCTGCGGACATCATTGGCACCGTGGCGGCGGCGAGTGAGGTGGGCGTCATGGGCGACGCAACTGGAACAGGCGGTGGCATCGTCGCGTCCCCCGCAGCCGGAGCTGGTGCGAGGAATGCCGAAGAGGAGCAACAAATGCAAGATTTTGACGAGCTCGGCCCTAATGCTGCGGGAGGAGGAAACATTCGGTCTCCACCTCCCCGCCACACCGGCGGCCGCGGCCTCAACAGCAGAGCCCAATCTGGGGCAAGCCGTGATCTACCAGCTGCACCCGTCACAGGCGCGACTGCTGGGCGCGTGTCTCGCCCAGAGCAAGAAGGAGCGCCAAGCGGGGCCGTAGACCCGCAAGCTCGACCTCCTCCACGTCAGACCGCCTCGACGATCGGTGCGCGACGACAATAACGCGGCGACTCTCCTCTTGGTTCCACCAGGAGTCAAGTGACGTCACGGTCCGCCTCCCTAGCCATGCCGGCCATAGCAGCAGAAGCGATGGCGTGGGCCCAACTGCTGCTAAACTTCCTGCCGGCAGCTGACAAGATGGACGAGTGGAAAGCAACAATCCAGAGTTTGATCGGCTTTGTCGAAGCCAGCAAATCGCAGCATTCAGAGCCGCCGAGATACCCACGGACGACGACGGTGGCCCGGGCTGACGGTCGCGTCGATGGGGCCAAGCCAACGGTGCAATCCCCTCGGCAACAACAGACCCAGAGGCAGCCACAACAAGCTCCACGTGCCGACGAGCCCCACGAGGCATCTATGGTCTCGTCCGGCACGCACGATCACCGGGACCAGCGACGTGTCCTGGACGACCGGCGGAGGGAAGACGCGCGCGTCACCATAGAGCGACGCCAGGAAGCACACCACCAATCCGACAGGCGCAACGGCCCAGTTGCTGGCGACCCCGCGCCCAGTGTTGGCGGGTACCTGCCTTATGAGGTTGGGTGCCCTGCCTTCAGTCGCGAGCTGCGGCAGGTCCGCTGGCCATCGGCCCGAGCTTTCAAGCCTGAGCTGACGGAGAAATACGATGGGAAGCTAAACCCGAAGGAGTTCCTGGGCATCTACCCGATAGCCGTCCAAGCCGCTGGGGGAAGAGATGAGAAGGTGCTCGCCAACTATTTCCCTTTGGCACTCAAGTCAAATGTGTGGTCATGGCTGATGCACCTGCCGGAGAACTCCATTTCATTATGGGCTGATTTGTGCAACGAGTTGTCGACGCCTTCACAGGTGGCCACCAGGAGCCAGGACAGCTCAGCAACGTGCAAATCCTTCTGTAGAACGAGGGAGAAACCTTGCGGAAGTACATCCAGAGATTCAGTCGAGTACACCGCAATATTCCAGAGATACACCCCGTAGCCGTGATTGCCGCGTTCCATTCGAATGTGCGCAACAGGAGGATGCGGGCCAAGATGAATGTTAAACTCCCCAAGACCGGCAATGAGTTGTATACATTGGCGGACAAGTTTGCTCGCGTTGAGGAAGGAAGGCAACTCCCCGGAGAGGAGGCTGGCATCGAAGTCGACTCCGATGACGAAAACGATGCCCCTGGCCCGAAGGGGGAAAGCCGAAGGCACAACAAGAAGTGCAAGGGAAAGGTAGTGTTGGCTGTTGAGAGCTCTGGTAATCTCAATGCCGGCAAGATGGCCAAGGCTGAAGCCCCCGGCAAGGGAGCTGCCACGTGCGCTGATTGCCGGGAGGCCACAACAATAGAGAAAACCAGAAAGTCCGACGGGCCATACTGCAAAATCCACCGCACCAAAGGTCATGATCTCCAAGAATGCCGCCAAGTTGAGCAGCTTGCTGAGAAGTAGAATGCTGAATATGAGAAGCGTGACAAGGAGAGAGGCCAAGATGGTGCTGCCGGGAAGGGCCGTGGAGGTAGAGGCGGCCGACGTGGCAAAGTCCCGCAGCAGAAGGAAAAAACGGCTAGAGGCCGTGAGAGGAAAGAAGGAGACGATATGACTGATGATCAAGATGATGAGTAGTCTAGTGATCGAGAATTCCAGAAGGCAACTGAAGCTATGTGTGTTGACGGGGGTACGTCCTTGCATTCCTCTCATCGCCAGCTCAACCAGTGGGCACGAGAGATCAACGCCATGGAGCCAGCTGTAGAGTCCAGAAGGCCACTCAAATGGTCCCGCACGCCTATCATCTTTGATGAAGAGGATCATCCTGACCGCACCACTATGGTCGGATGTTTGCCGTTGTTGGTCTCCCCAACAATCCGCAACCTCAAAGTAACAAAGATGTTAGTTGACGGCGGGGCATGGTTGAACTTAATTTCCCCTAAAGTGGTTTGAAAGGCTGCAGATCCCTGACGGAGTGCTCAAAGCTACGGGTACGTTCCAAGGAATCAACCCCGGCAGGAGCTGACCTAGGGAAAGATCACTTTGCCTGTGATGTTTGGCGGAGAGTTGAACTACCGGACTGAGAAGGTGGTGTTTGACGTGGTCGAACTCCCTTTGCCTTACAATGGAATTCTTGGTCGCCCAGCTCTGGCAAAATTCATGGCAGCATCCCACTATGCTTACAACACTTTGAAGATGCCAGGGCCCGTGGGAATCATCTCCATTCCATCTGATAAGAAGGATGCAGTCATATGTGTGGACAAGATGTATCGAGGCGCGGTAGCAGCTGAAGTCGCGGAAGCACCACGTCCCGCCAAGGAATCAAAGAAGGGGAAGAAGTCTAGCAAAGACACCAGCAAGGACTCTGGGAAGCGCGCCTCTTCGGAGTGCGCTGCACCCGTCGATGACCTGCCAGAAAGTTCCACTAGCAAGAGATCCAAGGCTACCTATCCTACGATGAAAAAGGTCCTGGCAGGGCAGGATGGCGCTGATGGTACGTTTATCATCAGTGCCACCCTTAATGACAAATAGGAAAGCGCGCTCGTTGCCTTCCTGCGGGCGAATGTCGATGTGTTTGCTTCGCAACCATATGACATCCCCGGTGTTCCCAGGGAGGTAATTGAGCACCACCTTGTTGTTTGCCCTAATGCCAGACCCGTCAAGCAGAAAGTTAGAAAGCAAGCTTTGGAGCGGCAACAGTTCATCGCCGAGGAAATAAAGAAGCTCGAAGCAGCTGGTTTGGTCAGAAGAGTATTGCATCCGACATGGTTAGCCAACCCAGTAGTGGTGCGCAAGGCGAATGGGAAATGGAGGCTTTGCATTGATTTCACTGACTTGAACAAAGCATGCCCGAAGGACCCTTTTCCCTTGCTGCGCATCAATCAGATTGTCGATTCCACTTCCGGGTGTGACTTGCTTTCCTTCTTAGACGCATACTCCGGATACAACCAGATATTCATGGCCAAGGAAGATGAGGAAAAGACCGCGTTCATAACTCCGTGTGGCACATACTGCTTTGTACGTATGCCCTTCGGGTTAAAGAGCGTTGGTTCTACCTTTGCAAGGGCCATGCAAATTTTATAAATCCATATTATAGCAAGGTGATACAAACACAGGGCGTGACACATTGCAGAAAGGATTGCCTACCCGGATCCCTCGCTTCCTTATAAGGCAAAAGGGAACCACGAAGATAATAGAAGACCCAGCCAATGGCAGTCACGAGGAACCACCTTTGCTCCGTGACCTCACCAGATAAGAAGTTGTCAAAGATTCTTCAGACCCAACCCGGATCATTTCACTGGACGACTACAAGAGCCGTAGCGACAGCCGAGGGAGACCCAGAAGAATACACATCCTTCTCCCCAAAACATGAAGCAAGCACGACCACTGAGTCCGAACACTCCTACGGTAGGATGCGTTGTGTATCCCCTATGTGAAGTCGAGTCTGTGTGATGGTTCAAGTGGAACCATGTTGTGTGTTGCTTGTTTTTATTTGTTTGTGTTTTGATATAAGTCACACTTTTGGCCTAGTCACCAAGTACACGACTATATCACCTACCTTATCTTAATGTTTGTGTTTGGCCCTTTCGGCACTTGTTTGATTGGACCTGCACCATACCACCCCCTTTAGTCCCCCCCGACCTCTATGCTACTTTTTCCTCTCACCTTTCTCATCAACTGAAGACCAGCAAGACAAGATGCGCCAAGGATTACACCTTGACAAACAACCAGCATTGAAGACTTTTGCGACAACCTATTCAACCAAATGCAACCCCGTAGGGCTATTACCTCTCCCTCAAGATTGGAAACCCACCCCTAAACTAGCCCAGACCTCTCAAGCTACCCAAGCTCGAACCCCTAACCTTGTACTTAATCTACGGATTTGCAAGAGAACCAGTTAAGCTTCAATGACCATTGCTTAGTACTGGGCTCATTATGGAACTAGTGATCATAGTGAGCAAACACATTACATCCTTAAGCTAGCACTTGATCTGACGATGACATAGGGAAGATCGTTTTGAGGATATATGATTAGTAGACAAATGATTTGATGTGGCTATAATAGCTATCTTGAGGATATAGCTAAGACCCTTTCGTGGATTATGAGACCTTCATGTTGGTAGAAGAACTTGATGGATCTAATTAATAGAGTAGCATAACTTACTTCTCCCTTGAGTAAATTGGACTTAGTAGGAAAATTATGATCACAAGCTGAGATTCTTGGAGGAGTAAGAATTTGACTTGGCCAGATAATATTGTTATAAATTGGTGATGTGACAAAAATGACTTGGTGGAACAAGTAGGAATTCTCGCTAGACATGAGATTCAGATTTAAAATAGGTGATCCAAATAAGGTGATGATAATAAGTAAGTCTACATGGTTTGAAGTAATTTGGATTTAGTCCTATGATTTCGATCATGAGACCATACTTCTCGATGGAAGATAAACTAGGGACTTGGATTGTTTGTCAAAAGTTGATTTAAGGATCTATGTATAAGCTTGACTTTGGAGTTTACTTGTTTATGATAATGGACATTGGTGGATATACTATGAAAAGATAGTCCTTTCAAGGGTTTGTGGATTATAGGCACTCTAGAAGATTGGGACAACATTGATATCGGATTTGTAGAGTTAATGGATCATGTAATGACAGGTGGAATTGTTGAACCACTAGATTGGATTCATAGGAAGGAAATAAGATCTTGGATTGGTATAATATGTATTTCCTTAGGATAAGGATGCAATACCTTGGACCTTCGACAGGTTAGTGGAGCGCTCAGAGTTCTAGTGTTTTATTCAAGCTTAGTAGCATGTAAGCTCCACCCGAGGATTTTGACATAGGGATACGTGTGAGATAGCTATAGTTGACATATGTGATCTTTGTTTAGTCCTTCTTTCGAGAGTCATGAGGATACAAATAACTTGAGTAATGTTTGGAGTTGAATTACGTAAAGTAATATTTTGGTGGAATAGGATGACTTCTATTTAAAGAGACATGTAAGACTATTGACATCCAAGAACTGTGCTCAAGGAAAAGATGATAGACGTTCACTCACATCCTAAGATCTTTGAAACCCCTAAGCTTTACCGAACCATAGCATGGTCAAAATTATGATCATGTGCTTTGGCTCTAAGTCAAAAGACTTGGGTCAATACTCCACCTTGACCATCACCAATCTTGTCCATAAGGAAGGTGGACACAAAGAACTAGATAACGAAGGGCCACAATGCCCTGGACAAATAACCCCCCGCCAAAACAAATGCCCGCTCCTCTCACATAACCCATGAGCAATGTGTTTATATGATACTTGGAGAAATACGTTGTTCTCCTCAGGGATGACATACTTATTTATACAAGGAGAGTAAGGAACACCCTAATCCTACTTTGGATAAGCCCCAAAGGCACCGATTGCCAAGCCTCTCAAGTGTAGAGATTTACCTAGAAGAAGTTGGACTCAGAGTGCTCTCCCTATAACAGAAGATATTCTTACCCCAAACAAGATCAAAATCCAATAACGGTTTGGAAAACCACGCGAAGATGAAGAAGCATGAGAAGTCAACCACCACTCCCTTGCCAGTTACCTCAGCTAAACTACGTAAAGCAGCACCAGTGTTTGAGTTAGGAACTAACACAAATAGGATCATGGTGAACCACCTCCCAAAGGTAGTCCTCCACACTTGTACAAACCTTAAACCTTGGAGATTAGATGGTTGTTCTATACTTCTGGATAGTGAGCTTATTTGGAACCCCTGAAGAACCTTCTCAGATGGAAGAATCCATTTTGCTACCGAAGATCTAGGAAAAGCCTTAGGGACAACCTGTCGGTGCACTACGAATGGGGTACCCAGTGCCCCTGTCTTATGCACAGGCAGTAGTAGCAGAACCCATCAACATAAACCCAGTCCAAGCCAGAGAAGCCGCTCTACATGAGATCAAGGAGTGCATCAAGAAGACAAAAGCCAACATCCAAGGCCAAGACTCCGGCAAGAGCAGCCTACGCTGGCTAAGCAATGCCGGTAAGGATGATGCGATGCCCCAGAACAGGCCCGAGCCACGCCAGCCACGTCCCCGGTGCCTGCCAGGGACCGAGGCGCGCACATCTTCAGGAAGACCCGGCAAGCCATCCCCCGGCAGGCGCGATTCAATCGGCCACCGATCCACCGCATCGCAACGCCAGTCATTTGTCGATGCGGTGTCGAGCCCTCAGGTGGCTAAGTGGCTCTCGCTAATGACGTGGCGGCTCACTGGAAGAAGAATATGCCTAGTTGACACCCGTCCAGATGTGTGTCGAGATACTAGGCAATGGTTAGCTAAAGCGGTGGTAGAAGCTTGCCAGGGATACACCCCCGCACGCCACCTAGGCTAGCATTTATGGCATTTTGTCCTAAGTGCCAAAGTTAGGTATGATAGCACTGTTAGCTATTTAATCACTAGATAATGTTTGTTCTGTCACTGTGGTTGCCCCTTGAACTATAAAAGGAGGCCCAAGGCAACCTAACTCAAGATTCGGACCTTTGGGCACTTGTACTAGCGTAGCAGCTCTCCCGAAGGCACCTTTGCCGGGTTTGAGCGATGCGTGTGCTTCGTGTTCCTCTGAACAATCCAGCAAAGCAGGAGTAGGGTTTTACGCTTCTCAGTGGCCTGAACCTGGGTAAAACACCAGCGTCCCATCGTCGTGTTGTCTCACTACCTCTGCTCTTTGTGCAATGTGACCTCACCCCTGCCGAACTACAAAGGGGCTTGTGGCCCCATAGGTGAGCATGTGCATCGTGACCCGACATCTTTGGCGCGTTAGGTAGGGGGGCGTCATTTGCGCGAACCTGAGTTCGTGAACGGCGCGTCGATCTTCATCGTCGTTTTCTTCATCTATGACTCCCACGAAGAAGACAAGCGCAACCGCGCATCCCTCCACTTCGAAGGACCCCTCGCACGCAGCTGCGGACGTCATTGGCACCGCGGCGACGGCGAGTGAGGTGGGCGACACGACTCGCGCAGGCGGCCCCACCGTCGCGTCCCCTGCGGCCAAAGCTGGTGCGAGGAATGCCGAAGAGGAGCAACAGCAGCAACATTTTGGCGAGCTCGACCCTAATGCTTCGGGAGGAGGAAACGTTTGGTCTCCACCTCCCCGCCACACCGGCGGCCGCGGCCGCAACAGCAGAGCCCAATCTGGGGCAAGCCATGATCTACCAGCTGTGCCCGTCATAGGCACGGCTGCTGGGCACGCGCCTCGCCCGGAGCAAGAAGGAGCGCCAAGCGGGGCCGTAGACCCGCAAGCTCGACATCCTCCATGTCAGACCGCCTCGGCGACCAGTGCGCAACGACGCTCCTCTTGGTGCCAACAGGAGTCAAGTGACGTCGCGGTCCACCTCCCTAGCCATGCCGGCCACAGCAGCAGAAGGGATGGTGTTCGCCCAACTGCTGCTAAACTTCCCGCCAGCGGTTGACAAGATGGACGAGTGGAGAGCCACCATCCAGAGTTTGATCGGCTTCGTCGAAGCCAGCAAATCGCAGCATTCAGAGCCGACGAGATACCCACGGACGACGACGGTGGCCCGGGCTGACGGTCGCGTCGAGGGGGCCAAGCCAACGGTGCAATCCCCTCGGCAATAACAGACCCAGAGGCAGCCACAACAAGCTCCACGTGCCGACAAGCCCGACGAGGCATCTATGGTCTCGTCCGGCACGCACGATCACCGGGACCAGCGACGTGTCCTGGACGACCGGCGGAGGGAAGACGCGCGCGTCACCATAGAGCGACGCCAGGAAGCACACCACCAATCCGACAGGCGCAACGGCCCAGTTGCTGGCGACCCCGCGCCCAGTGTTGGCGGGTACCTGCCTTATGAGGTTGGGTGCCCTGCCTTCAGTCGCGAGCTGCGGCAGGTCCGCTGGCCATTGGCCCGAGCTTTCAAGCCTGAGCTGACGGAGAAATACGATGGGAAGCTAAACCCGAAGGAGTTCCTGGGCATCTACACGATAGCCGTCCAAGCCGCCGGGGGAAGAGATGAGAAGGTGCTCGCCAACTATTTTCCTTTGGCACTCAAGCCAAATGTGAGGTCATGGCTGATGCACCTCAGGCTAGCAATGGGGATTACCCATGCGGGTATTGGACCCCCATCCCCGTCCCCCCGAGAGCCTTCCAATGCCCGTCCCCATCCCCATACCTGTCCGCGGGGATAAAAATATTCCCATCCCCATCCCCATCGGGTTTTGTATCCCCGTGGGGAAACCCATTTACACAATCAGCAACAACCTTCGATAGAATTTCAGTAGAAAAGATTAGCATTTCAGCACAATAAATAATATAATGTGGCTAGGTTAGATTTTTAAAGGTTTTTTGGCCAAATGGATGAGATGAATAGAAATTTGGGTGGGTAAGGACAGGAATTACATGGTGTCTAGTAATTTTATATGACACATGTAAGGGCTTCACGGGTAAGGCGGGTAATGGCATGGGTAATGCTATCCCATCCCCATCCCCGTCTTGCGTGCTGGGTAAGGTATTTGACCCACCAACTTCATCGTGGGCATTAAAGTTGGCATAGCCCCATCCCCTAATAGAGTAATTACCCATGGGGACGCGGGTAACGGTTAACCATTGCCAGCTTGAGATGCACCTACCGGAGAACTCCATTTCATCATGGGCTGATTTGTGCAACGAGTTTGTCGGCGCCTTCACAGGTGGCCACCAGGAGCCAGGACAGCCCAGCGACATGCAAGTCCTTCGGCAGAACGAGGGAGAAACCTTGTGGAAGTACATCCAGAGATTCAGTCGCGTACACCGCAATATTGCAGAGATACACCCCGCAGCCGTGATTGCCGTGTTCCATTCGAACGTGCGCAACAGGAGGATGCGGGCCAAGATGAATGTTAAACTCCCCAAGACCATCAATGAGTTGTATACATTGGCGGACAAGTGTGCTCGCACTGAGGAAGGAAGGCGACTCCCCGGAGAGGAGGCTGGCGTCGAAGTCGACTCCGATGAAGACGATGATGCCCCTGGCCCAAAGGGGAAAAGCCGAAGGCGCAACAAGAAGCGCAAGGGAAAGGCAGTGTTAGCCGTTGAGAGCTCTGGTAATCTCAGTGCCGGCAAGATGGCCAAGGCTGAAGCCCCCGGCAAGGGAGCTGCCGCGTGCGCTGATTGCCAGGAGGCCGCAGCAGCAGAGAAAACTGGAAAGTCCGACGGGCCATACTGCAAAATCCACCGCACCAAAGGTCATGATCTCCAAGAATGCCGCCAAGTTGAGCAGCTTGCTGAGAAGCAGAGTGCTGAATATGAGAAGTGTGACAAGGAGAGAGGCCAAGATGGTGCTGCCGAGAAGGGCCGTGGAGGTAGAGGTGGCCGCCGCGGCAAAGTCCCGCAGCAGAAGGAAAAACCGGCTAGAGGCCTTGAGAAGAAAGAAGGCGACGAAATGACTGATGATCAGGATGATGAGGAGTCCAGTGATCGAGAATTCCAGAAGGCAACTGAAGCTATGTGTGTTGACGGGGGTGCATCCTTGCATTCCTCTCATCGCCAGCTCAAGCAGTGGGCACGAGAGATCAACGCCATGGAGCCAGCTGCAGAGTCCAGAAGGCCACTCAAATGGTCCCGCACGCCTATCATCTTTGACGAAGAGGATCATCCTGACCGCACCACTACGGTCGGATGTTTGCCATTGTTGGTCTCCCCAACAATCCGCAACCTCAAAGTAACCAAGATGTTAGTTGACGGCGGGGCATGGTTGAACTTAATTTCCCCTAAAGTGGTTTGAAAGGCTGCAGATCCCTGACAGAGAGCTCAAAGCTACGGGTATGTTCCAAGGAATGAACCCCGGCAGGAGCAGACCTACGGGAAAGATCACTTTGCATGTGACGTTTGGCGGAGAATTGAACTACCGGACTAAGAAGGTGGTGTTTGACGTGGTCGAACTCCCTGTGCCTTACAATGGAATTCTTGGTCGCCCAGCTCTGGCAAAATTCATGGCAGCATCCCACTATGCTTACAACACTTTGAAGATGACAGGGCCCGTGGGAATCATCTCCATTCCATCTGATAAGAAGGATGCAGTCATATGTGTGGACAAGATGTATCGAGACGCGGTAGTAGCTGAAGTCGCGGAAGCACCAGCTCCCGCCAAGGAATCAAAGAAGGGGAAGAAGTCTAGCGGAGACACCAGCAAGGACTCTAGGAAGCGCACCTCTTCGGCGTGCGCTGCACCCATCGATGACCTACCGGAAAGTTCCACTAGCAAGAGATCCAAGGCTACCTATCCTGGACGAAGAAGGTCCCGAGAGGGCAGGATGGTGCTGATGGTACGTTTATCATAAGTACCACCCTTAATGACAAATAGGAAAGCGCGCTCGTTGCCTTCCTGCGGGCGAATGTCGATGTGTTTGCTTGGCAACCATATAACATCCCCGGTGTTCCCAGGGAGGTAATTGAGCACCACCTAGCTGTCTGCCCTCATGCCAGACCCGTCAAGCAGAAAGTTAGAAAGCAAGCTTAGGAGCGACAGCAGTTCATCGCTGAGGAAATCAAGAAGCTCGAAGGAGCTGGTTTGGTCAGAAGAGTATTGCATCTGACATGGTTAGCCAACCCAGTAGTGGTGCACAAGGCGAATGGGAAATGGAGGCTTTGCATTGATTTCACTGACTTGAACAAAGCATGCCCAAAGGACCCTTTTCCCTTGCCGCGCATCGATCAGATTGTTGATTCCACCTCCGGGTGTGACTTGCTTTCCTTCTTAGACGCATACTCCGGATACCACCAGATATTCATGGCCAAGGAAGATTTGGAAAAGACCGCGTTCATAACTCCGTGTGGCACGTACTGCTTTGTACGTATGCCCTTCGGGTTAAAGAGCGCTGGTTCTACCTTTGCAAGGGCCATGCGGATTGGATTTTAACCTCAGTTGGACAAAAACGTGGAAGCTTACATGGATGACATAGTAGTCAAAACCAAAGATGAAGCAACCCTCATACAAGACTTGGAAGAAACTTTTATGAACTTGCGCAAGATCAATTTGAAGCTCAACCCTGAGAAGTGTGTGTTTGGTGTCCCATCCGGCAAACTGCTTGGGTTCTTTGTGTCTCAGCGAGGAATAGAAGCCAATCCCGACAAGATCAAAGCAATCGAGCAGATACAAGCACCCAAGTCCATCAAGGACGTAAGACACTTGGCCGGATGCATTGCCGCATTGAGTAGGTTCATCTCCAAGTCCGCTGAACGCGCCCTGTCGTTTTTCAAAATTCTGAAAAAGGCCAACCCGATGAAGTGGACCCCGGAGGCAGAAGCAGCGCTACAAGATCTGAAAGCTTAACTTTCCTCCGCTCCCACCTTGGTCGTGCCTAAACCGCAAGAACCGTTGCTGATATACTTGGCGGCAACGAATCAAGTGGTTAGCGCGGCGCTGGTGGCGCAGCGAGAAGTGGATGAAGATGCAACCGCTGCGACTGATTTCACCGGGGGTGGAACCAAAGAACCCGCGGCAGGACTAGATATAGACCAAGAGGAACCTAAGCAAGCAAACGAAGGCAATTTCAAGGAAGTGGCGAAGAAGAAAGTGGTGCAGCGACCAGTATACTTTGTCAGCTCCTTGTTACAAGGGGCTAGGTCAAGGTACTCTAGAGTGCAAAAGCTGATCTTCGGCCTTCTCATGGCCTCGAGGAAGCTGCGCCACTACTTCCAAGGCCACGAGATCACAGTTGTCACCCGCTTCCCGCTGCAGCGTACGTTGAGGAACCCCGAAGCCACTGGCAGGATAGTTGAGTGGGCGCTAGAGCTATCAAGTTTTGGTTTGAAGTATGATAGCACTTCCACTATCCAGAGCAGGGCGTTGGCAGAATTCATTGCAGAATGGACACCCACGCCAGACGAAGAGGTGCCAGAGACAATCCTCCCCGACAAAGAAGCGCCTAAAGAATGGATCATGTATTTTGACGGTGCTTTCTCGCTTCAGGGTGCGGGAGCAGGCATGCTCCTCATCGCCCCTATGGGAGAGCATCTCAAATATGTGGTTCAAACACACTTTCCCTGGGATGAGGCCACCAACAACACCACTGAGTATGAGGGGCTCCTTGCCGGGCTCAGGATCACGGTGGAGTTGGGAATCAAGAAATCGATCATCCGAGGAGATTCTCAACTCGTGGTGAGACAAGTCAACAAAGATTATCAGAGTCCGTTGATGGAAGCATATGTGGAAGAGGTGAGGAAACTGGAGGAGCACTTTGATGGATTGCAAGCAGAACATGTGCCACGTGTAGAAAACAACATCGCTGATCATCTATCTAAGTGCGCCGCACAAAAGCTCCCTGTGGAACCAGGAACTATTGTCCTCCACCTCATTCAGCCATCAGTATCCCCGTCAACGATGACCAGGAAAAGAAGAAAACTAAACTCCGGCAAGCATTTCCCGGCAGAGCTTCCTGAAGCCGTTGTTAGAGAAGCTACCGGGGACGGCCTCGCTTCGGTAGGTGAGCTGCTCCCTCCTGCAGAACCCCAGGTTCTCGCGGTCGAGGAAACCGCTCCCACGAACGAGGACATGCCTTTAGTCCTCGTTGTCGAGCCACATGCTCCAGCTTGGGCACAGCACATAGTCCACTTCCTTCAAACAGGAGAACTTCCCGAAGAACAAGAAGAAGCCGAAAAAGTAGCCCGCCAGTCAAGTATGTACCAGTTTGTCGATGACATTCTGTACAGAAAAAGACCAAACGGTGTGAAATTAAGGTGCATTTGCCGGGAAGATGGACTGAATCTGTTGGCATAGATTCACGGAGGCATGTGTGGATCTCATATTGGATCAGGGGCCCTTGCCGGAAAAGCATTCCGGCAGGGTTTCTATTGGCCCACTGTCCTCCAAGATGCAACTGAGCTAGTCACCAAATGTGAAGCCTGCCAGTTCCATTCCAAGAACATTCATCAACCAACGCAAGCTCTCCAGACGACCCCTTTATCCTGGCCATTCTCGGTCTGGGATATTTTGGGCCCCTTTCCTCGCGCCGTCGGGGGCTTTGAATTCTTGTTCGTAGCAATCAACAAGTTTACAAAGTGGCCAGAGGTGGAACCGGTGAGGAAGGTGACCACACAGTCAGCAGTCAAGTTCATGAAAGGACTGGTGTGCCATTTTGGAGGGCCAACAGGGTGATCACCGATAATGGCACCCAGTTCACGAGCCACACCTTTATGCAATACTTCCAAAGTCTTGGAAGCAAGGTCTCCTTCGCCTCTGTTGCCCACCCAAGGAGCAACAGGCAAGTCGAGAGGATGAACGCTGAAGTGTTGCGTGGACTCAAGACAAGAACTTTCGATAGACTACGAAGATGTGGCAAGCATTGGATAGATGAGCTGTCGGTGGTTCTTTGGTCCCTGAGAACGACACCAAATCGAGCTACCGGCCAGATGCCCTTCTCCCTAGTGTATGGGGCGGAAGCAGTTCTCCCCACGGAACTCATATACGGGTCACCTCGAGTACTTACCTATGATGAAGTAGAACAAGAGCAGCTACCGCATGACGATGCCATGCTCCTCAAGGAAGATCGTCTCCGGGCTGCTGTGCATGCTGCACGCTACCAGCAAGCCCTGCGCCGCTATCATAGCCACAGGGTCCACGCCCGGAGCCTTGAGAAAGGCGACCTTGTCTTTAGGCGCGTTCAGTCCGCCAAGGGTACCAACAAGTTGACGCCGAAGTGGGAAGGCCCTTACCAGGTAGCACGAGTCAACAGACCGGGCGCAGTCCGTCTGGAGACCGAAGATGGCATGAAAGTGCTTAACTCATGGAATATTGAGAATCTTCGCAAGTTCTACCCGTAAGGCGCGGTTGCCGGGCTCAGTCCCTGGCAACCACCTTTTGTACAAGCCTTGCCGCAGTGCATGTAACCCTCTGTACAAAGCCAGGCGCAGACCCTGTGCATGCAATGATAAAGCTAGGCATTGCATCATACCATCAAACTGCATGTTTACTATGCATCTTTTATGTTGCAATGTTATCGCTTTTAAGCTTTAGAAATTTGCTAGAGTACTTGATGAGCCTATGATCCTTGTTACCGCACTCTATCTCTCCAGAGGACAGAGGCCTCTTGCCTTACATGTTTTACCGCCAGGAAAGCAAAGAAGAAAGGCAAAGAGACAAGGACGGCGGCCCATCGTACAACAAAACGGGATACTTCCTCAAAAGATAAGTCTAATCACATATCCCAAGCTCGGTGCCATTTGTTCCCTTAAAGTAAAACCTTATTATCCTTTTTTGACTGTGTACCATGGAGTCCTTTACGCAATGGAAACCCTTGTCGGGACGAGCCGTCCCCCAGCTCCTATCGCTTATCAGCTCTGGGGGGCCGCGCCGATACCGACAAGGAGCCTTGCCGGGAAATGATACCAGCCTGCTGCCAGGGGCTCGCTCCCCCTTTGGCGCTCACCCGACAGATAGTTCCGTGCGGCAAGGACAAACATGCTGACGCAGTATAAACAAAGGGAGAAAAGAATAGTACTTAAGGAAGAAAATAACATTCTTTCATTCATTTTCGGTACAAAATAGATAAAGATACATTAGAGGACGCTCCTTTAAATTACTCTTTATTTGGCTTTCTCCCCTAGGAACAAGCTACAAAAAGAGAAAAGACTAAAGGAGGGCCTAAGCAGAAGCCCAGCCTGACCCCGTCAGGGCTGGCGGGGCGCGGCTCGACAGGACCACCGGCAGGGAAGACAAAGCCGAAGTCCACGAGACTGCCAGGATCGAGCTGGGGGAGGAGGCGACGTCCAAGTCAAGAACCCCCGGCAAATCGCTCTGCCGGGGGGCTAGCTGACGGAGATGGTGCGACCGACGATCAGCTGGAGTCCGGGTCAACGTACTCCGACTAGACAGCCTGGAGCTCGCTGTCGCCGTCTTCACCGACATTGTCCTCCTCGACGCTATCGCTCGAGGAGGAGCTTTTATCGTCGCTCGAGCTCTCTTCACAGCAGCCAAGACGAGCGCCCGAACGCCCATAAATCTTGATGGAGAGCGTGTCGGCCTCCAATAGCTTGAAGTGAAGGACGTACCCACCCATGAAGCTATGGGCACGTGCAAAGGTTTTCCACCTACGCCTGAGGAACATGACGCGGGGCGCCGGAAACTCGACGTCGGCCTGCACGGTGCCGTTACAGCAGCCGTGCACGCGCAACCACATCGCATGCGGCTTGTTGACCTCCATCACCATGGCAAAAGGACGTGGGAGTCGCAAGCGGCTGCGGGGAGGGCCACGCAGCCTGATGACAAACTCCAGCGTTGTGCCTTCAGTATGCCCCATTGCTGGGGAAGGAACCACCGCCGGAGGAGGATCGGGTGTGGTGCTTCGCCTCCCCCGGCCGCGAGCCCCGCGCCGGCCTCAGCCTCTTCCAGCACTCCCACCGCGCGCGCTGAAACCGCCTCCCATCACCGCGGTTGAAGTGGCGGCATGATCCTGAAGGGAAGCTCTCATCACCGCGGCGGAAGCTAGGAGTCGTCCTCGACCCCTCGTAATGGTGGTGACTAGTGCATCCAAAGACGAAGAAGAAGGGCAAGCAATATGAACTTGAGGTTGAGGAGGAGAAGGGGATGGATGAGCATCGCCCTTTGTGACCCCCCAATCTATAAGGAAAGGCACGGGGGCTGGCTCTCCTCCGCTCCAAGGTGGCCGCCCATCTCCACCAATCCCGCTAACCATGATCACGGGCGAACAGGTAACTGCCCCATTGCTCCAATCCCTGGCGCTACAGTTTCTGCCACTCCCACGCCTGTGAGCCATGCGCATCCACCGCAAACTCCAAGCAATGCATGCGACGCACGTGGCGGGAACGGCCTGAGGTAGTGGGTAAGTTCTGGCTTAAAAGCCAGAAGTTACTCCCTCATATTGCGCGCTTGTGCATAAATTTTGGGCCTGACCCAACGATGCTGGACGAGCGTGCTTGGGCCAGACCCGGGGGCTCCTGTCGGTGCACTAGGAATGGGGTACCTAGTGCCCCTGACTTATGTACAGGCAGTAGTAGCAGAACCCATCAACATAAACCCATTCCAAGCCAGAGAAGCCGCTCTACGTGAGATCAAGGAGCGCATCAAGAAGACAAAGCCAATATCCAAGTCCAAGACTCCGGCAAGAGCAGCCTACGCTGGCTAAGCAACGCCGGCAAGGACGATGCGACAGCCAGAACGAGCCCGAGCCGCGCCAGCCACGTCCACGGTGCCTGCCGGGGACCAAGGCGCGCACATCTTCAGGAAGACCCGGCAAGCCATCCCTCGGCAGGCGCGAGCCATTCGGCCACCGCTCCACCGCATCGCAATGCCAGTCATTTGTCGATGCGGTGTCGAGCCCTCAGGTGGCTAAGTGACTCTCTCTAAGGACATGGCGGCTCGCTGGAAGACAAATTATTCCTAGTTGACACCCGTCCAGAGGCGTGTCGAGATACTAGGCAATGGTTAGCTAAAGCGGTGGTAGAAGCTTGCTGGGGATACACCCCCGCACGCCACCTAGGCTAGCATTTATGGAATTTTGTCCTAAGTGCCAGAGTTAGGTATGATAGCACTGTTAGCTATCTAATAACTAGATAATGTTTGTTTTGACACTGTGGTTGCCCCTTAACCTATAAAAGGAGGCCCAAGGCAACCAAGCTCAAGATTCGGACCTTTGGGCACTTGTACTAGCGTAGCAGCTCTCCCGAAGGCACCTTTGCCGGGTTTGAGCGCTGCGTGTGCTTCGTTTTCCTCTGATCAATCCACCAAAGTAGGAGTAGGGTTTTACGCTTCTCAGCGGCCCAAACCTGGGTAAAACCGTAGCGACCCATCGTCATGTTGTCTCACTACCTCTGCTCTTTGTGCAACGTGACCTCACCCCTGCCGAACCACAAAGGGGCCGTGGCCCCATAGGTGATCGTGTGCATCGTGACCCGACACAACACTAAACCAAACCTTCGCCAAAAGTGGGTACGAAGAGACAAGTAAACCAAACACTCAGAGACATGATAAGAGTGTGCGTCTGTGATTACGAAGACAAATGGCCAAGAAGCAAGCGCAGTTGACTAGAGAACGTGCCTGGACAACCTACTCAAGCAGAAGATCTCAACGAGAAGCCTACGCCGACAAACCTTGATGCCCTTACAGTTGAAGACCACGTGCATCGGAGGATCATCTGTTCCAGGGAAGCCAATGATTCCACGTCACCGAAAAGCTACACCAAGATTATGACCCTTCTAGTCTAGCATGAGACATCAGGATGTCACTAACAAACATGGGTAGCCCAGGGCCAACACACAGGCACAATACTTTCCCACGTATTCTGGCTTTGGAAATACACACAGGCTAGACCCTTGCCCAAACCTCGTTCACAAGGCGTTGGCCCGAGCTGGATCTAACCTGCCACAGAACCTTTAATCACACTCCGGATGTTGAAGGACGACGTACGAGAAGACGCACCATCAAGTACTCCACAAACCTTCTGGGTAACCACCCGGAAGAGAAGGAACTTGGAAACGAGGAGATATTTCTTGCCAACTAGGAATGCCTTCCGGATTTTCCGATGTGCACAACGTTTTCCATGTGTGACAACTCCAGAAGTGTCTACAAATTCCCAACAACCCCGACCTCTACAAGGATATTGATCGTCAGGCCGTCGACCCATAAGTCATACCTAACTTATCGCGAGAACCCCGCTCACATCTTAGATGGAGGCAAGCGATGCACTTGAAGCCGTATCATCAAGTACTTCAAAGGCCAGTGGAGCAACCAAACCGAAGCATAAGCAACATGGGAATGTGAAGACTACCTCAGACCCGGATTTCTGTACCTCTTTAGCGCCTAGCCTAGGAATCTCGGGGACGAGATTCTTGTAAGGGGGGAGGGTAGGTCTGTCACACCCTATGTTTTGCCTCACATAACTAAGTTAATGAAGTTCAAAAAATTGGACCAACAAAAACTTTTTGTGTGCATGTGATGCTTGACTTGATTGTTATTTGATTGTTTGCTTGTATGTGATTTAATTCACAAAACTCCTCCCACCCTCAAAACTAATCTCCTTGATCCAAAATCTTGCCCAACGATCATGCCATGTGTACAGGACATAAAACTATTTTATACAAAAATATTTTGGCCAAAAAGCATTTATTTAATTTAGGTTTTCAAAAACCAGTCTTTTGAGGTTTGAACTACAAGTCCTCAAATTAGGGTAATTTGTTATCCCAAATATTTTATTTGAAACCTATTATATATAAGACTTCCCAAAACCACAAAGATATAATTTAGAAGTTACTTTTGTATTTTATTTAAATGCCTTTTTCTGTGGCCAGAAAAGGTCTTTTATATGGGAAAATTAATTTTATGTTTCAAAACTATTTGGGAGAATTTAGGGAAACTCAATGGACATATATTTTACATATATAAGGGTTTATTAAACACATGGTCATGTTCAAAATATTGGACAAAACCCTCCAAAACTCTTTCTGGATATTTCAAGTAATTTAACATTTCTATAAGAAATATTATCAAGTAAATCCAGGAAAATTCGAGCAAGTTAAATATGCCTCATGTCATGGTCTTGCCAAGTTTCATCCCAATCCAAATAGTTTTGATTCACAAAAGTGCCCCAAAACCCTCAATGTTCACATTCAAATTTGATCAAATTTACATTGAACGGTCACCATTTTAGCTCAAACTTTATGGACATGTTCAAATACCCTAATCATGCATCTACACCAAGTGGTGCATCAAGGGCAACAATTCTAGTTGCTCAAATATCACCAAATCTTTTTTTGCCCATTTCTAGGTTTGAAACTTTTGCATTAGCCACCTTCTCCAAATGAGCTACAAATTTGTAGGCATGACCATTTGGTCCTATTTCTCACTCATGTTAAATCTCATGGCAAGGAGATCAACCTATCTAGCTCAAACTTACATCAAACATCTTCTGTTGATTTCTAAAAGTTATTGTCTAGGCCACTTACTTTGTTCTCCTTAACTCCATCTTTGTACCACAGTCTATCCTAGGACTCCTCTACTTCCAGTGAGAATCTTCTACCCATAATTCAATAATTGATGGGGTGAAACCCCCACTTCCTCCTCTGGTTCACCCTGAAAGACTCTCTCCTTCTCTCTATTTCTTTTACTCCTACTTCCCTTAGCTTTTAAGCATCAAGATGCATCCCAGGAAGCCCCCGGGCACTAGCAGACACGCCAGAGCACGCTGGAGCAGGCCATGTTGGCCACACGCACGCTCCAGAGCACGCTACAGTGCACCAGGGCACTGTAGCCACTCTCTGCACAATGCCCCGACCACCTCGAGCCCCTCCCGCTCGCCAACAGACTACCCTCAGCATTCGCGACACGCCGATGTTGGGCCTCTGATTCTTCGCCCCTCCCTCGCCCTGCTCGCGCATGCCCGACGCCACTGAGCTCCACCACTCGCTGCTCGCGCGAGGGTCCCGCCTAGTGCTTGCCCCGCTCCCCCTCTAGCTTCCCAACGACCTGGACTAGCCCCACGAGCACCACAGGGAGCTCGAGACAGCCTCCCATGGAAGCTAGTGTCGTGCTTGCAGGGAGCTCGAGACAGCCTCCCATGGAAGCTAGTGCCGTGCTTGCAAATGGCCGTGAGCCTCATCCACGGCGAGCCCGGCAACACTATATGAAGCCCGCCCCGAGCTCCCATCTCAGCTCTCCTCTCCCTCTCACACCCTCAATCATGCCCCTGCACCACCCATGCTCGGATCGGGCCGCAGCCCCACCGCCTCAGCTCGCCGATGACCGCACAGTAGAGGCCTCCTCCCGACCCCTTTCCCCCTTCTCGGGAACGACATCAAGCTCCTGACCATTTCCCCTCTGCCAATTCCAGGTCCCTGCCTCAGGGCTGAGCTAATCGACCACCTCGCCGAGCGCCATCGCTCGGGCTTGGCGCCATCGACGATTCCATCATCGTCGGGAACGATAACCACCTCCCCTCGAAGCGCGTGAACCCCTTGATTACCCTCGAGACCTCGCCACCTCGAACAACCATCAGGAATGCACCGGTGAGGCCCTCTCCTTCCTGTCCCGATGTGGAACACGACCCGCGGGGTCCACTTGCCAACTTCACCTCTCTTCTTGTCTCACTGACGGGTGGGTTCCACCCGTGAAATTCAAATCAGGCCACCGCATGTACCGATTCTGTACGTTGAGTGGTAGAATATTTCCAAAATATGCTTTTGACGTCGACGGTCTGCTCTGGCTAATTCTCTCTCTGGGCTGCCTCGGCTGACGCCCTTCTGGCTCGGTTGAACAGTGGCATTTTCTTTTTCTTTTTCCAGTAACTTTGCAAAATTCCACAAAGTAGGGTAATTATGCAAATGCAAAAATTCCAACTCCTATATTCTTCTAAAATTCCAAAGTATTTAATGGTGCTACTTTCATATTTTTCCATCACTCTTCCCTGTACTGTTCAAATTTAACTTCAAATTTGAACCTATAAAAGGCCACTTTGAAAATACCTAAAACACTCATTTTGTATCGAAATGAGCTGATTCGAATTTATCTGTGCTCTGTAGATCATGCACTATTTATCGGAAAATGGTGAACATTTTTCCAGGTCATAGATTCTGTTGGATCTATTTAACAGGCCATTTCTTCATATAATTTACTTGGTAAATTCCTAGCTTATTCATGTGATGTCAAAATCCAGTAAAACCAACTCCCGCTTATTTCTAAAATCATGCCTGATTTAATGGGATCCCTCACTCATTTTTACAAAAATGCATTATGTGGACTCATTGCAAGTGCATGTTCCCACTTGATTCCATCCTAATAAAATCCCTAGTGCTTCAAATCCATTAGAACCACTTTGGTTATTTTTCACATAACCACAGATGTCCTAGGAAAATGAAACCCCTATTTTAGTGCACTCTTATTTTCTGCCTTGTTGTATGCTTATGGTGATTGCTTTCGACGATAGATGACGAAGTAGACAGAGTGTTGGTGAAGGACCAGAAGAATCAAAGAATTTGTTGAGCCAGGCAAGTAACCCCTTGACCATGCTGATGAAACCCTTTTTATGCATGTCATATAATACTTTATTTCGCTGCATTGAAAGCATGATGATGATATGGTGACAACATTGTTGGGTTGTCCCTGATGCACTTCTTGTTCATACTTGCATTGTGCATGACTCTATTTTTCCGTTGACAGTTATGCGGGTGGGAAGTACTTAGGATGCTATGTAGTTGGCTACGCAAGTGGGACTGGAATATGCATTGAGATGGAAAGCAAAACGTTTTACCAAAGACTTTATGAAAACCCCATCGGGTGCCACTAATGCCCGAGGAAGAAGTTGAGCTAGGTAACCACTTGATAAAGAAGTGGTGTACCGAGGAAAGTTGTGTGTGTTGTTTTCAAAAAGGGATTGATTTAAGTTGCGACCGTTACTCCAACCTTACATGTACGACCACACAACCCTTTTTATGGGAAGGGGCTTTATTTAGTACCTTGCTGGTAACTGGCAAAGAGTCTGCATTACTAGTCACGGGAGTGGCGTGGTCACTCTCGATACGAGTTCGTGCCTGAATGGACGACTATGGTTGTTTTTATAGACACGGGCACACCGTTGGGTCCCCTCGTGTTGGTGTGTTGTTGGTATCGACCAAAATGTATTAGTCCTCTCTCTTGAGGCATGTATTTGTCATCTCGTATGGGGTCTTGACACGAGGGTCAAGTACCAATGAGTGGGCTCGATGCTAGTGGCGTCTAGGGAAAGTTATTATTCGGGTGCTTACCTCGGGTATGTAATATACCGTGAGTCGTGGTTGACACGAAAGTTCCCCGGGGCTTGTGGGTAAACTGTGCAACCTATGCAGAGTCTCAAATTATTCCAATAGCCATATCCACGGTCAAGGATAGTTGGATGGCCGCTCTTGGGCTATGTCCATTGTTTTACAAAACTTGGTGTGTGTCTGGGAAAGTAATACTTGAGCTAAGTCAGATGACTTGATGAGATGATTAAACTAGAGTTGTTCCAACTCTGCTTATATTGATATATGTAACCTCATGATGCATGGTTTTACAAAATGGTAGGACATGATGTTGCATTCAAAACTAGATTTCGGCAAAAGTACCTACTTAGTGCTATACCTGCAGTTTTTACCTTCTTCCAAATATGGGTTGCTTGGAGTACATTCAAAAGTACTCACTGGCCGGTCCCTGGTTATTTAATTGCTTAGGCATGAAAGAACAGGGTGTGATTAAGAGTACCTTGGTGATGAACATGTGAGCTAGGACGCTTCCCAGTGAGAATGCCTGTAGGTTTAAGGCAGATGGCATGTGTCAAAGTTATCATTGAAGATTTCCGCTGAGAGTTAATGTTTGATGTTTGGCCTTTATGGTCCTATCTATGAAGACTTGGCCATAATGGTCACATTTGTATAAGACTGTATGTAATTGATGTAAGAATCTTGTTTTTCAGTTGATGTGTGTTCAGTGAGCTTTGATCTCTGGGATCACTGTACACGTGCACTTGGTGACTTCGACCTATGAGTTGGGGTCCCCACACCATCGCGGTTGTTGTTGTCGCCCTCTCAGCTGCAGCAGCTGCCCTTTCAGCTACTTCAGCCGCCCTATCACAGATAGCGGATGCGCTCATGCATGTTTTGAGTGCGCTCATGGCTGATGCGGCCACACTCGGGCCCAAGTGGGTTGCCAAAGTTGCCCTCACGACGGGGATCCAAGTCCCCATGTTTCACCGGCGACGATTGAACAGTAAAATGGTCTTGGGGAGCCAGTGCGGTTAACTCGCCGACGGTGGACTATAGCCGACGAAGCTTCTGGCCTAAGGCATATATGAGGATTGGCCCAAGATATTTTAGACTGCATCACACACAATTCATGATCATCAACTGTTTGTGATATACTTGATTTTCATATTGTTTTTAAAACGAAACATGAGGTTACTTTAGCAAAGGACGGTGTTTGGATTGCAATAAAATTTATCTGCAATGAATGCAGACCAATAGTAGTGCCGTGCAAAAATATGAAATTATCCAGGGTTCGTTTGGCATTTTTATACTTTAATTGAGTTTTCTTGGCATTTAATTTGTATAATTCAAATTTGCACTGCAATCACAAGGTCCAGTGCATCAAAATGGGTTGAAAATAATATAAGTGTCAATGGCTGCATCTTTTGGTCCCATGAAAGTAATGGGAATGAATTTCAAACATCTCGGCATCTTCGCTCGGCCACAAACATTGAGAAACTTGATTTTTGAATTACTGTAAATCCAAAACTCGTCAAGAATTCATGAAACTTGGCATGTTATCATGACATGTCACATATGTGTCGTGGTAAAAAAAATTCCAATTTGGGACAAGGTTTGGCACAAGCCACTTACAAACCGGAGCTTCTCACGGGAAGGTTTGTGGTTCCGATAATGAACGTGTCACCTTATGTGGGCGAAACGACATCCGCTTTCTCTTCCTGCCTTGAACATTTTCTAGAGGCATCATAGACATATAGGAGTGTCGTGCTAAAATATAGAATTATTCAGGATTCGTTTGGCATTTTTATACATTAATTGAGTTCTATGGGCATTTAATGTACATAATTCAAATTTTAACTACAATCACAAGGTCCGGTGCATCAAAATGGGTTGAAAAATCATATAAGGATCCATGGATGCATTTTTAGCTCCCATGCAAGAAATGAGAATGAAGTTCAAACATCTCGAGGTCTTGGCTCAGCCACAAACATTATGAAACTCGGTTTTTAAATTACTGTTAATCCAAACCTCGTCAGAAATTCATGAAACTTTGCATGTTGTCATGACATGGCACATATGTCTCGTGGTAAACAATTATCCATTTTGGGACAAGTTTTGGCACAAGCCCCTTACAAACCGGAGCTTCTCATGGGAATCTTTGTGGTTCGGATATGGAATGTGTCACCTTACATGGGCAAAATGACATCTGCTGCCTCTTCTCGCCTTCAACTTTTTCTAGAGGGAACATAGATCAATAGGAGTGTCGTGCTAAAATATGGAATTATTGAGGGTTTGTTTGGCCTTTTTTATACATTAATTGAGTTTTATAGGCATTTAATGTGCTTAATTCAAATTTGAACTGCAGTCACAAGGTCCGGTGCATCAAAATGGGTTGAAAAATCATATAAGTGTGCATGGCTGCATCTTTAGGTCCCATGCAAGAAATGGGAATGAATTTCAAACATCTCGGGATCTTTGATCGGCCACAAACATTGAGAAACTTGGTTTTTAAATTACTATAAATGCAAAACTCGTCAGAAATTCATGAAACTTCGCATGTTGTCATGACATGGCACATATGGGCCGTGGTAAAAAAAATTGTCTAGTTTGGGACAAGTTTTGGTACAAGCCCAATACAAACCGGAGCTTCTCTCGGGAAGCTTTGTGGTTCCGATGGGGACGTGTCACCTTATGTGGGCGAAATGACATCCGCTGCCGCTTATTGATACGTCTCCAACGTATCTATAATTCATGCCATGTTTACAATAATTTTATATGATTTTGATATGATTTTATTAGAACTAACCCGGACTGACGCTGTTTTCAGCAGAACTACCATGGTGTCGTTTTTTGTGCAGAAATAAAAGTTCTCGGAATGGGCTGAAAATTTACGGAGAATATTTTTGGAAAATATAAAAAATACTGGAGCAAAAAGATACCGGAGAGGAGTCCCGAGGCAGCCACAAGCCTAGGGGGAGCCCCCCCAGGGCGCGCCCCCTGGCTTGTGGGCCCCTCGGGAGTCCCCCTGACTTGATTCCAACGCCAAGTACTCCTATAAATCGGGAGTTCCGCCACCGCAAGCCTGTATAGCCATGAAAAACCAATCGGGAGCCCGTTCCGACACCCTGCCGGAGGGGGAAACCATCACCGGAGGCCATCTTCATCATCCCGGCGGTCTCCATGACGAGGAGGGAGTAGTTCACCCTCGGGGCTGAGGGTATGTACCAGTAGCTATGTGTTTGATCTCTCTCTCTCGTGTTCTTGAGATGGCACGATCTTGATGTACCGCGAGTTTTATTAATATAGATGAATCATATGGAGTTTTCCCCTCTCTATCTTCTTGTGATGAATTGAGTTTTCCCTTTGAAGTTTTCTTATCAAATTGAGTCTTTAAGGATTTGAGAACACTTGATGTATGTCTTGCGATGGGATATCCATGGTGACAATGGGATGTTCTATTGATCCACTTGATGTATGTTTTGGTGATCAACTTGCGGGTTCCGTGACCTTGGGAATCTATGCATAGGGGTTGACACATGTTTTCGTCTTGACTCTCCGGTAGAAACTTTGGGGCACTCTATGAAGTTCTTTGTGTTGGATTGAACATGATGAATCTGAAATTGTGTGATGCATATCGTATAATCAAGCCCATGGGTACTCGTGGTGACATTGGAGTATCTAGGTGACATTAGGGTTTTGGTTGATGTGTATCTTAAGGTGTTATTTTAGTACGAACTCTAGGGCTGTTCGTGACACTTATAGGGATAGCTCATACGATTGATCGGAAAAGATAACTTTGAGGTGGTTTCGTACCCTACAATAATTTCTTCGTTTGTTCTCCGCTATTTGTGACTTTGGAGTGAACTCTTTGTCGCACGTGAGGGATTTACATATGATTCAACTATGTCAGTATTGTTGAGAGAACTTGCACTAGTGAAAGTATGAACCCTAGGGCTTGTTTTCAAGCATTGCAATACCGTTTTGCTCACTTTTGTTACTTGCTACCTTGCTGTTTTTATATTTTCAGATTACAAAAACCTATATCTACCATCCATATTACACTTGTATCACCATCTCTTCGCCGAACTAGTGCACCTATACAATTTACCATTGTATTGGGTGTGTTGGGGACACAAGAGACTCTTTGTTATTTGATTGCAGGGTTGCTTGAGAGAGACCATCTTCATCCTACACCTCCCACGGATTGATAAACCTTAGGTCATCCACTTGAGGGAAATTTGCTACTGTCCTACAAAACTCTGCGCTTGGAGGCCCAACACGAGTCTACACGAAGAAGGTTGCGTAGTAGACATCACTTATCGCCTTGAACTTTTTCTAGAGGCAACATAGACAATAGGAGTGTCGTCTAAAATATGGAATTATTCAGGGTTCGTATGGCCTATTTATAAATTAATTGAGTTTTATAGGGATTTAATTAGCATAACTCCAATTTGAACTACAATAACAAGGTCTGGTGCATCAAAATGGGTTGAAAAATTATATAAGTTGGCTGCACCTTTAGGTCCCATGCAACAAAATGGGAATGAATTTCAAACATCTCGGCATCTTGGCTCGGCCACAAACATTGAGAAACTTGGGCTTTAAATTTATGTAAATCAAAAACTCATCAAAAATTCATGAAACTTGGCATCGTGGCATGACATGGCACATGAAGACATCGTAGGATTTTATTTTCCTATTTGAGACACGTTTTTCGACAAGTTTGTTTCTTCTAGTGCCGACATTGAGAATATTGGTTTAAACTATATTATAGTAAATCTAAAACTCACTCAAAATTCAAGAAATTGGGCATGGCGTCATGATATAGCACAAATATGTTGTGGTGTGTTTCGTGTCAACATTGGGAAAAGGCGCACACATTAATAGCCAACAAAGGTATTTTGGAACAAAGAACTTCCACATTACCATCACAAACAGTTGTATTTTTTATAGATCATGGGCGTTCTACTACACATTTATGTGCCCCCACGTGACACACTCTTTATTGGCTAGGAGGTAACGTGCGAGCAGCTGTTTGAGTAGACGGAGGCATGCGAGCCTGCCTCAGGTGCGCAGGCTCACCGAGAGACGTGTGAGCAGTACGCTGCAGGCTCGCCGGGATGCGAGCCCTTTGACCTCCATATCCACCCGCCTCGCTTCCAACATGTCCATCAATGGCGCCCGAGCCGATGTTTAATACGCGTCCTTACTGCCCACTCATTCACAATCCTCTGTCTTCGCCTCTCATTCACCTCTATCATCCATACCTCCACCTACGCCATGGTGCACAAGGATCTAAACTTCCGGTTTGGTGAAGCCAACCCCGAGCTAGAGGAGATAGAATATAAACAAGAATGGGACGTCATGAACATGGCCCTGAACAAGGTGTGGTCCGCAACGGATGCTGCCCCCGTGCACTCGCCGGCAACCATCTCCACGCCGGCGCGAGCAACCATACCCATGCCATTGACGGGTTGGTCGTCGAGCATCTTTGCAACGCTGGAAACCGTGCATCAGCGAGGTCCCCGTGGACCCGCGCAAGGTCGTGTACATGCTAGTGCCAGCGCCTCCTCCTGCGCAAGTGCTCGTGTGCACCCCTGCACCCGTCGTGCCGGTCGCCGTGTGCATGCTAGCACCCACCGTGCTCGTGCCCATGAACGCGTCTGCACCCACTGCTCCCGTGCCCGTGCGCGTGCCTGCACCCATGGCAGCTCCCTTAGTGGCATGGGACGCCACCGTCGACCGCTTCCTTGCAGCTCTGCTAGTCGCGGCCCCCGGGCTCCCGCCCTTCGATCGTGGGACGACCGGCTCTTTGATTGGGAAGTCCATAACAATCTGGTCTCGTTTGACGGCTCGAACAACGGTGTCTCGGAGGACGCCGATGCCGATGCAGGAAGCTGGAACCGTCGCCACCAACGCAATTAGTTTTCCTTATATTGTATCTCGATCGTATGAATATAAAGTCACAGTTTGATTGAAAGAAATCTATGGTTTGATCAACTCAGTATTTATTTATGAATGCCCATGGTAATCAAAGTAAATAAAAAACATCAATGTTTTTCTCTGAATAAATACTCACCGTAAACGTTTCTGATTGAATACCCATGTGCTGATCGAGAGCTATGCTTCCTTCGCCAGTAAGCCCAGTGAAAATTTGGCACGAAGGATTAGTGGATCACGTCATCGCAAATGATTCAGTCGGATGACCCGTTTTCTTTGTCTATGGGTAACATTGGCATTTGTCAATTTGGTAAGATTTGCATCTGTCATACTGGGTAAGTTGCCATTTGTCAAATTGGAAACATTTGCATTTGTCAATGCATTAAGATTGGCATTTGTCATAATTGTAACACTAACATTTGTTAAATTTTGCAGGAACCAAATCACAAGTACGGCTTAAGTTTGCAACTGAAATTCAGAAAAACATAGATTCCATTCATAGATTAAGCGATCATTCTTCATACAAAATAGTTCAACTCGACAGCTGAACTGAACAATTCTCCCCAATTGTTGCCAACCATGTACTGAAATACCTAGTTCAACTATATATACTAGCTAATTTTGTGTACGCGGTACAATTCAACCATATCTATCATTAGATGAACTAAACAAAATGGCCCGTAAATACTACTACGGAAGGGTCTTTGCACTACTTCCACTAGCCTCTCCTCTACCGAGCACACTCAGTAAGAGGCAGAGGAGGAGGAGGCTAATGACGAGCCGGTGGATTAGAATCCATTGTCTGCCACTCCTCCCCTCCGCAGCTCCAAACGTGCCTCCTGGAAGCGGTGGGACAAGTCATAGATCTTCGCACCCCGCGCTGCCATTGTGGCTTCTCCCTGTGGCCACGGCTGTAACGCCCAAGATGCGATCCTATCCTTATTTTTGGCTTGAGGCCTCAACAAGGATAGAAGCGCATCTCGTCGTTTCCCAAGAATGGATATCATTACAAGTACATGTAAAGAAGAGACGAGTATATGGAATTGGCTTACACTCGCCACAAGCTACATCAAGATCACATCAATACAACAACATATTTAATCATCGTACACAAGAGCAGGGTCCGACTATGGACGAAACCGAATGATAAAATGACATCCATCCTTGCTATCCCAGGCTGCCGGCCTGGAACCCATCCTATGATCGATGAAGAAGAAGAAGAACTCCAAATCAAACAAGCATCGCTCTCACGTCAAAGCATCGCATTACCTGTACCTGCAACTGTTGTTGTAGTAATCTGTGAGCCACAGGGACTCAGCAATCTCATTTCCAAGGGTATCAAGACTAGCAAAGCTTAATGGGTAAGGTATGGTGAAGTGGTGAGACTGCAGCAAGCACTAAGCATTTATTTGAGTAGCTAACTGAGTACAAGAATAAGGGGGGGGGGGGTGATCGTCGCATAAACGGGCGTGAACTAGTAATGATCACTAAGTGATCCTGAACACCTACTTACGGTCAAACATAACCCCACCGTGTTCTCTCTCGTTCAGAAATCACGAGAAGAGACAGTCATGGTTACGCACACGATTGGTGTATTTTAATTGAGTTTACTTTAAGTTTTCTATGACTAGATGTTAAACAAATTTCCAAGTTGTCACATAACCGCGGGCATGACTCTCATGAAAGATTTAACCCTGCATGGGTGCTCCTACTCATCCATCACAAACTAACCACAAGCTGCGTTGGAACTCCTCAACCGCGGGATGACCCGTAGTATTTGCGGAATTCCGATGGAAAATCAACCTCGAGATAGCCCAAAGTGTCCTCGAAATCCCACGCACAAGACGTTCGAGAAAGGTAAAACAAATCCAGCAAGGCCGCCCGACGTGTCGACGAACCCGATAGGAGCCGCGTATCTCGTTCTCAGGACACGACCGGATGAGCAATACGTACGGTGGCCTGATAGAAATCCCTCGAGTTGCACCGAGGTGGCCCCGCAAGTGGCCCTAGTTTTGACCAACACTAATGAGGAGCACTAGCCCGGATTGTAGATTAATTATCCATGGGGTGATCATGCCCTATGCATATTTTAGTTGTTATTAAGCAAATAATACCAATGTTGGGCCTTGCCAGACGAGTTTTATCCCAAAACGAAAATCAAGGGGGTCCCTATAACAACCCCGAGCATTTTAGGAGCGCTCGATATGGAACGTAACACCGGTACACAAGTAACTACGGCGGCAAAAGGGGAACAAGACACCAAGAAAAAGGCCAAGCCTTCCACCTTTTACCAAGTATATATGTGCATTAAATTAAATATCAACAATACTGTGATATCAAAAGCATCCATGTTGGCACATGGAAACAACTTGCACCTGCAACTAGCAACGCTATAAGAAGAGCTGAGCAAGCGGTAACATAGCCAAACAATGGTTTGCTGAGATGTGGAGAGGTTAGAGGCTTAACATGGCATTTGGGAGGCTTGAAATACAAGTGGTAGGTAGCGAGAAAAGTGATAGAAACGAGAGAACTAGCATGGCAATGATAGTAGTGGTATCCAGGGAAATGGTCATCTTGTCTGAGATCCCGCTTGGAAGAAGAACGAATTCACGAAGAAGACGAGCCCACGTAGTGAAACGAATTCTCACACTCCGAAAGATTTCGGAACTCTATCGAGAAGAAGCAATCCGGAAACAACAATCAACACATGATAAACACCACAACATATGCATGAAATGATGCACATCAAATATGATGCATGTTATGCATGACAGGGCAAAGCACAACAATCAACCTCTACACATTAAGTGAAGCTCAATATGCAACGAGCTACATATTGACGAAACTCCACTTTCGAATCATTAATTTACTCTCGTTTATTTACACGACAATATTAAATATTGTTAAGCATGCAAGAGGTGCATCATAAGTAAACTAGACATCTAGGCAAGTTTAAGTGAAGCCGGAAACAACATATAACATTTCCGAAACGACCCCATGTGCAAATTATGAATTCGGTCCAGATCTGAACTAAACAGATTTTACATTTATTAAACAGGGAAATAAAATGCACAATGTTATTCTACACATCATTCTAGTCGATTTACATATATAGAACATTTGCAATGGAGCTACGACCTAAAAGATATGGCACACACAAGGTGAATATGTCATGAATGCAAAATGCATGCAAACAACAACCATAAAAATGTCAAATCATGGATGCAACAAGATATTATGAAACTAAATGAGATTCTAAGCAAGTTTCATGCGCAACATGTTCAAAACGGAGCTACGGATCAACAATAACAATTAACGCCAGTTTTATTTAAAATCTGCCCTAAACAGCAACATAGCATATTGCACACATGAAAACAACAAGCTACAAGATTCTAGAATGTACAAACTAAGCATGGGGCTATAGCCTATAACACACACTTCATTTCATCTTAATATATCACACTCAAAAGAGTCATGGATCACATGGTAGGAAGCTCACAACATGGCAATAAAATATAGCAGATTAGGACTTGGTGAAAATAGCAGTTTTTAACAGAGCAGATTTTCATGAAGGCATATTGGCAGCAAGAAAACAATATGCTACATGGCATATCATGGAATGAAAATTATAGCATGGTAGAGGACATGATGCACTACAATTCAGTCCATAGTGGCAAGGTCTAATTATGCATAGAATCATGGCTAGCATCAACATAACATGGCATTATGAAGAAAACAGATTCTCAGACTTGGTGAAGATTAGACTAGACATGTGCAGCAGCTTTTAACATATTGATATCTTTGACAGGAGAGTTAATTAGGATGAAAACCTCTACAAGAGAACAAATGGCACAATATGGCAGAGCATAACATGCTTAACAAAAGACTCCATGGTGGCAACAACAAAAGAGTCCTAGAACACTAGCAAATCACATGGCAACATGACAACAAAATAATAGTTTCAGACTTAGTGAAATTTAACAATCTCCCAGAACGGCAGTTTGACTAGGCATGTTGACATGGCAATAATAGTAGCTTAACAACCCTCTATGAGCATGGCAAGGACTCTATCAGCAAGAATACATGTCACAATACAAAATACTCCATTGCCACAACTTCATACGGGTCATGGATTGCTTAATATGATGCTCACAAAACAGAACACTTCCTTAACAGATTATAGGTTTTAACGCGATGGCTACTTGAGAGCAACAAATGAACATGGTGATGATGTTTTACATAGCAACCAGAGGCATGGCATCAAAGTACACATCACATAGAGCAACACTCATGAAGACACCACCTTCCAAAGGCCTACGGTTGAGATGCAATCATCCACGAAAGTTTGAATAAAAGTAACATATTTGCACATTACGATGAGATGGACTTTTGCAACAAGGATATGGGCATGCAAATGAGCCCTAAGATGCTTGCAAATGACACCATTCTGTAGAGCATGAAGAGTAGATGCATTTTCATATATAACACATCAAAATCCGCTGCACGGTTTACGAGATATTACCAACACAAAAATGCATTAAAGAGCTGCAGAACAGGGACTTAGTCATCTTTAAACCTCTTTGAAAACTTGGACAAAGTCGTACGATGACGGGACAGTGCGGGTTCTGTGGATCCAGCTGGGTCGTTTGGTTCGCGGGATTGGGGTGGATTGGGACGGGGCCGTCCCGGCGGCTTGAGGAGGTCGGCCATGGCGATGTCCGATGCCGGCGAGGCGGGGCCGGCAGGAGGAGGCCGATGGGCGGCCGGGGTCGATGCGGGCTGACTGGGGCGGCAGGGATCGGAGGTTGTGGACCCGGATCTGGCCGGCGGCGAACCCCGCGGCGGCGAGCAGCAGGAGCTCCGGCGGCGCTCTCGGTGGTTGCGGGGCGAGAGCAACGGGCAGCGGCTCGGGTCACGGCGAGGCGGCGACGGGGCGCAGGGTCCGGCGGTGGCGAGGGCGGAGCAGACCGGCCGGTGGCGGGGTGCTCCGGCGGCTCGGGCGAGCGGGAGCCAGAGGGGCTCAGGAGGAGCGGGCGGCGCGTGGGCTCGGCCTCGGGCCAGATCGGGCCCGGGGAGGGCCGGCCGCGGGCCTCGCAGCGCCAGGCGCGGGGAGGGAGGCTGGAGGTGCTGACGTGGCGGCTCCCGGTTGGTCGGGGCGCCGGTGCAGGTGGCGGCGCGGCCCGTGGCTGCGTGCCAAGTGGCGGCGGCGGGGTCGCCGGTGCTGAAAACGAGGTGGGTGGCGGCTGAGAGGTGGGAGGAAGCTGGCTGCGCGGAATTTGAGGTGGGGCTAGGGTTAGGTCCAAAAATGGACTTGGTGCTTCCTTATATAGCAGGGAGGTCTAGGGATGGGGTATTTCTACCGTTTTCAGACCTTTGGATCTCGATCCAACGGTCCGGAAGCGTTGAGGGGCTTACACGGCTAGGTGAGCTGTGTAGAGGGGGTTGGGGTGAGAGAAGAGTGAGATGCGGTCCGGCAACTGTTTTATAAATCAAAAACGTCTGACGAATAAACCGATGACGACGCCGCTATAGTCGTCCGTTGGGGTATCAAACGGTCTCCGATTACGATGAAATTTGGCAGGCGGCGTACCTACAATATAATAAGACCGCACGCCAAGTTTCGACCCAATCCGAGAATATTTAATACGCACTTTCAAGACAATATTTTATCGATGCCGCGGGCGCGTGCATGTGTGGTTGGTCTCGAAACGGTCCACGGGGAGAACCGGCAACTACTAGCGGATGCAAGTTTTAAAAAAAATGAAGACAATGGAGTGTCGATGCAATGCCGATGATGCGAATGATGCGATGATGAATGCGACAACCATATGAATCACACGATGACAGCGGAATAAATGGGGAATCTTGTGGAGCGTCAGTCTCGGGCTCTTACAACTCTCCTCCACTAACAAGAGATCTCGACCCGAGATCTTAGAATGAGAAGGGAAAGAGGAAGACGAAAGGAAGAGGTAAAACTTAGTTTCTTCTTTGACAAATGAGTTAAACCAACGGAACTTGAAGGTTGCAAAGAGATGAAGAATGGCACAAGCAAGAGTTCAAAAGAAATTTGGGCAGCACTCCGGTAGAAAAGAGAGGCAAAACTTGATAAGATGAAAATAACTTGAAAAGAGGGGACAACAGTCCGGCTAAATGGATAAGCAAGGATAGAACATGATCTTGACGAACGAGATGATAGATCGAAGAGAGCAACAACACAGTGTCTCCCGAACAAAAGAATAGAAGCTAGATCATTGGAGAGAAGAACGAAGAAGAAAAAGACAACTTCTACCATGATTGAATTTGAAAAGAACCCTTACAAAGAAGGATTGAACGGAGTTGTTGGAAAATCAACAACGGAAAGAACAAGCTTGTTGTGGGTTTATAGAACACATCTCAACATTATGAGGTGACAACCGGCCACAAATGGAAACAAGGATTGCTTGGGTGCAACAACATATGCAAAACTTCTTTCACCGAGAGGATACGTTGAGAACTCGGATCATTGATAAGCACCATGATAGCAACAACCCTTAGGAAATGCTTTAGGTGCAATCTATACCAAGATAACTCTGAGAAAGAAATGATGGGTTTACATATCTCATGCTTGACAAATTCTCTTCGAGACTCCTCATGAATCAAGAATGCTATATAACCACCTCAAAAGATAAGGGAGAATGAATTGCACTTTGAAATGCAAGATAAAGAATATTTGAGGTACTATCACAAGAATTTTTGAAGAATACTCCGAGAGAGAATTAAATCCTTAATGAACCACAATGAAGAACTTCTTCAAAGAACTTCGAAATGAAAGGGTGATAGACAGGAATTGAAGGTTGAAAAGAACAAGATTTAGGCCATGCCATGATTTAGATGAAGCTTCGCGAGGAGATACTTGAGAAGACTTGGAACTCCGGATCAAAAAGATGAACAACTTAGCATCGAGAATTTGATATCAGGAACAACTCCGGAAGAAGGATTGAAATCATTTTGATGAAACAAGAATAAGAATTATATTATGCTTGTCTTTCATCAAGTTGAATTGATGACAAGCAACGGATTTCACATACTACTTATTCTTCTTGAAAAGATTGAAGAGAGATACACAAGCTTGAAGAAGTCTTGAACGAAACACCGGTAAGAATTCCCAAATGAATGAGGATACCATGAATGAATGGAGATACAAGAGAACGAAGAGATCACGATCCAAGGCACCGGGATAAACGAGATACGAACGAAGAGACAACAATTGAGAAGAATTAGAGAACGAAAGCTGAAAGCTGAGAACGAAGAAATCTTCTGGAATGATGGCCTTCGAAGGATCGAGAAATGAAAACAACTCTGAAATGCTCCGTATAGATATGGAACAAAATTACTCATGATCGAAAACAATTAGAGCAGCAACAAGCTGAAACCAAGAACCTTCAAGAGAATGGACAAAGATTTAAAAGAAACACTCCTTCGGTCTTCAATGCTGAGAATGATGACGAGAAACAACATCATAAATTACCGAGACACTCCAGAACAATGACTAAGGAAAGGTTGAGCCCATGAAGAAAATGATTTAGAAGCGATCTTCGAGAAGTAATATGAGTGATGAAATTCATTCTTACGTCATAATGAAAAGAACTTGATGACATCTCCAGAAAGATTAGCAGAGCCATGTAAGATCCTGGGGAAAACCTGTGGGTTATGGGACCACTCAAAAAACAACCATCGAAACAATTGCTTAGAAAGAGATGGCACCGGTACAAATGAAAACTTGATGAGGTGAGAACCTCGAAATAATTTGGAAGGATTTTGAACGAAAACATGAATCCTCTGAGATATGCTGAAAACTCCGGATAGAATAGAGAGAGGCTTGGCTTAAATTACCAACACGATAAGCTTTCAACGGAAGACGAAGGATATGACAAACACCGAGAGGTTGAATCGAATCCACCAGGGAAGAAAACAAGAACGAAGAATGATGAACTTAGCACCTGGAATCTTCACAATGAATCACCGGATACAACACGAAAGAAAAGATAGCGGAAACATCACATGAATAGAAAGGCACTTGAATGACAATTTAATCATTTAAGATAAGGGCGGGAGGGTGGGAAAATCAAAGACAACTTGGAACGGATGAAACGAACTCCGAAAAGAAATATGAGGATAGATTTAGCAAATATTGGGGAGGGTTGAATTAACTTGAAGAGAAGCACTCCGGATGGAAAAGAATTCGCATGATAATTTGATTGAGCAAAAGTATTAGCATTCCATAGAAATATGAGAACACCTCTTAGGAAGGATATGAAATCACCACTTGACATCGAAGCAACTCGAATTACCGTACTCCAACAGAAAACAAAGGATGTGGCTTGCAAAGTAAGCCGAAAACAAATACATAACCCATTTGTATTTGTTGGAAGGATAATCCTAGGTAACTACTTGAATTCCCACCTAAGAACTTCCGAAATCTTTGGTTATGTAATCGGGTCCACGGATACACGGAGTAAAATCCATCACTCAACTCCTAGTAGTAATACTACTCTCCAATGTATCACATCCGTCAACACACAACCAGAGGCCTTAGAAATTCATCTACCTCAGACCCTCGTAACCACAACGATACTAAACATGGCAGTACATGTGATCCCGCTCCCCAGTACTGGGTGCCGCCACACTCTTCGCACCACAAATAGTATTGGAGCAATTTCGAACATCCATGTACTGAGATACTAAGGAAACTGAACAATAACGATGTGTCAAGAATCCCCTAGAGCTCAACTCCACGGGTCCAATCCATACAGTCGGGAGGCACCAAAAACAGAATTCCGTCACATCGACATCATACAGGCTCCAAAATACCCGCGTGATCCTAAAAAAATTTGAGTGAGAAGAGGGGTAGAATTAAAATTCCTACGTCAGGATTCCTCACCGGAGCATAGAAGAGGAGTAAAAAGAATCCTACTCTCTGCTATATAACTAGACTCAAAACAGTTTTTCACTAGACTCGACTCGGCCAAGTTCGATCAATCAAGGGGGCTCCTAGGTCGGTACTGCTCTGATACCAAGTTGTAGCGCCCAAGATGCGATCATATCCTTATTTTTGGCTCGAGGCCTCGACAAGGATAGAAGCGCATCTTGTCGTTTCGCAAGAATGGATATCATTACATGTACATGTAAAGAAGAGATGAGTATATGGAACTGGCTTACACTCGCCACAAGCTACATCAAGATCACATCAATACAACAACATATTCAATCATCATACACAAGAGCAGGGTCCGACTACGGACAAAACCTAACGATAAAATGACATCCATCCTTGCTATCCCAGGCTGCCGGCCTGGAACCCATCCTATGATCGATGAAGAAGAAGAAGAACTCCAAATCAAACAAGCATCGCTCTCACGTCAAATCATCGCATTACCTGTACCTGCAACTATTGTTGTTGTAATCTGTGAGCCACAGGGACTCAGCAATCTCATTTCCAAGGGTATCAAGACTAGCAAAGCTTAATGGGTAAGGTATGGTGAAGTGGTGAGGCTGCAGCAAGCACTAAGTATTTATTTGAGTGGCTAACTTACGAGTAGAAGAATAAGGGGCGGGGGGTGATCATCGCATAAACAGGCGTGAACTAGTAATGATCACTAAGTGATCCTGAACACCTACTTACGGTCAAACATAACCCGCCATGTTCTCTCTCATTCAGAAATCACGAGAAGAGACAGTCACGGTTACGCACACGGTTGGTGTATTTTAATTGAGTTTACATTAAGTTTTCTATGACCGGATGTTAAACAAATTTCCAAGTTGCCACATAACCGCGGGCACGGCTCTCATGAAAGATTTAACCCTGCAGGGGTGCTCCAACTCATCCATCACAAACTAACCACAAGCTGCATTGGAACTCCTCAACCACGGGATGACCCGTAGTATTTGCGGAATTCCGATGGAAAATCTCAACCTCGAGATAGCCCGAAGTGTCGTTGAAATCCCGCGCACAAGATGTTCGAGAAAGGTAAAACAAATCCAACAAGGCCGCCCGATGTGTCGACGAACCCGATAGGAACCGCGTATCTTGTTCTCACGACACGACCGAATGAGCAATATGTACGGTGGCCTGATAGAAATCCCTCGAGTTGCCCCGAGGTGGCCCCGCAAGTGGCTCTAGTTTGGACCAACACTCATGACGAGCACTAGCCCGGGTTGTTGATTAATTATCCACAGGTTGATCATGCCCTATGCATATTTTAGTTGTTATTAAGCAAATAGTACCAATGTTGGGCCTTGCGAGACGAGTTTATCCCAAAACAAAAATCAAGGGGGTCCCCATAACAACCCCGAGCATGTTAGGAGCGCTCAATATGGAACATAACACCGGTACACAAGTAACTAGAGTGGCAAAAGTGGAACAAAACACCGAGCAATAGGCCAAGCCTTCGACCTTTTACCAAGTATATATGTGCATTAAATTAAATATCAAAAATATTGTGATATCTCAAAAACATCCATGTTGGCACACGGAAACAACTTGCACCTGCAACTAGCAACGCTATAAGAAGCGTTGAGCAAGCGGTGACATAGCCAAACAATGGTTTGCTGGGATGTGGAGGGTTAGAGGCTTATCATGGCATTTGGCAGGCTTGACATACAAGTGGTAGGTAGCGAGACAAGCGATAGAAACGAGACAACTAGCATGGCAATGATAGTAGTGGTATCCAAGGAAATGGTCATCTTGCCTGAGATCCCGCTTGGAAGAAGAACGAATCCACGAAGAAGACGAGCCCACATAGTCGAACGAATCCTCACACTCTGAACGCTTTTGGAACTCTGTTGAGAAGAAGCAATCCGAAAACAACAATCAACACATGATAAACACCACAACATATGCATGACATGATGCACATCAAATATGATGCATGTTATGCATGACGGGGCAAAGCACAACAATCAACCTCTACACATTAAGTGAAGCTCAATATGCAATGAGTTGCATATTGACAAAACTCCACGTTCGAATCATTAATTCACTCTCGTTTATTTACACGACAATATTAAATGTTGTTAAGCATGGCAAGAGGTGAAGCATAAGTAAACTAGATATCTAGGCAAGTTTAAATGAGGCCGGAAACAACATATAACATTTCCGAAATGATACCATGTGGAAATTATGAATTCGGTCCAGATCTGAACTAAACAGATTTTACATTTATTAAAGAGGGAAGTAAAATGCACAATGTGATTCTACACGTCATTCTAGTCGATTTACATATATAGAACATTTGCAACGGAGCTACGGCCTAAAAGATATGGGACACACAAGATGAATATGTCATGAATGCAAAATGCATGCAAACAACAACCATAAACTTGTCAAATCATGGATGCAACAAGATATTATGAAACTACATGAGATTCTAAGCAAGTTTCATGTGTAAATGTTCAAAACGGAGCTACCGTTCAACAATAACAAGCAACGCCAGTTTTATTTAAAATCTGGCCTAAACAGCAACGTAGCATATTGCACACATGAAAACAACATGCTACAAGATTCTAGAATGTACAAACTAAGCATGGGGCTGTAGCCTATAACACACACTTCATTTCATCTTAATATATCACACTCAAAAGAGTCATGGGTCACATGGTAGGAAGCTCACAACATGGCAATAAAATATAGCAGATTAGGACTTAGTGAAAATAACAGTTTAACAAAGCAGATTTTCGTAAAGGCATATTGGCAGCAAGGAAACTATATGCTACAGGGCATACCATGGCATGAAAATTTACAGCATGGTAGATGACATGATGCACTAGAATTAATTCCATAGTGGCAAGGTCTAATTATGCTTAGAATCATGGCTAGCATCAACACAACATGGCATTATGAAGAAAACTGATTCTCAGACTTAGTGAAGATTAGACTAGACATGTGCAGCAGTTTTTAACAGATTGATATCTTTGACAGCAGACTTAATTAGGATGCAAAACCTCTACATGAGAACAAATGGCACAACATGGCAGAGCATAACATGCTTAACAAAAGACTCCATGGTGGCAACAACAAAAGAGTCCTAGAACACTGGCAAATCACATGGCAACATGACAACAAAATAACAGTTTCAGACTTGGTGAAATTTAACAATCTCCCAAAACTGCAGTTTTACTAGGCATGTTGACATGGCAATAACAGTAGCTTAACAACCCTCTATGAGCATGGCAACGACTCTATCAGCAAGAATACATGTCACACTACAAAATACTCCATTGGCACAACTTCATACGGGTCATGGATTGCTTAATATGATGCTCACAAAACAGAATTCTTCGTTGAGAGATTACAGGTTTTAACGCGATGGCTACTTGAGAGCAACAAATGAACATGATGATGATGTTTTACATAGCAACCAGAGGCATGGCATGAAAGTACACATCACATAGAGCAACACTCATGAAGACACCACATGCAAAAGGCCTACGGTTGAGATGCAATTATCCGTGGAAGTTTGAATAAAATTAACAGATTTGCACATTACGATGGGATGCACTTTTTCAACAGGGATATGGCATGCAAAAGAACCCTGACATGCTTGCAAATGACACCATTTTGTAGAGCACGAAGAGTAGATGCATTTTCATATATAACACGTTAAAATCCACAGCATGGTTTACGAGATATTACCAACACAAAAATGCATTAAAGAGCTGCAGAACAGAGACTTAGTCACCTTTAAACCTCTCTGAAAACTTGGACGAAGTCGTACGTGGACGGGGTGGTGCGGGTTCTCGTGGATCCAGCTGGGCCGTTTGGTTCGCGGGCTTGGGGTGGATTGGGACGGGGCCGTCCCGGCAGCTTGAGGAGGCTGGTCATGGCGACGTCCGACGCCGGTGAGGGCGGGGCCGACAGGAGGAGGCCGGTGGGCGGCCGGAGTCGATGCGGCGCGACTGGGTGGCACGGATCCGCGGTTGGGGACCCGGATCTGGCTGGCGGCGAACCCCACGGCGGCGAGCAGTGGGAGCTCCGACGGCGGTTGCGGGGCGAGAGCAACGGGCGGCGGCTCGGGTCGTGGCGAGGCGGCGACGGGGCGCAGGGTCCAGCGGCGGCGAGGGCGGAGCAGACCGGCCGGCGGCAGGGCGCTCCGGCGGCTCGGTCGAGCGAGATCCAGAGGGGCTCGGGAGGAGCGGGCGGCGCGCGGGCTCGGCCTCGGCCCAGATCGAGCCCAGGGAGGGCCGACCACGGGCCTCGCAGGGCCAGGAGCGGGGAGGGAGGCTGGAGGCGCTGACGTGGCGGCTCCCGGTTGGCCGGGGTGCCGGTGCAGGTGGTGGCGCGGCCCGTGCGCGTCGGTGAGCTTCTTTGCGTGCGCGACTTGGCGCTCGACCTCCTTCTCAAGGAAGTAGATGTAGCGCGCAAGATCTCTCACACAAAAGCCAGCTAGCGAGCCTTTGGCAGCGGAGGCAGAGCATGTGGTGGGTGGCGATCGCACACCCACGAGGGACGCCACGTGCACTACATGCTTCAGAGGACTGCCGCGCCTTTGGGGTGAAGCCTCCCAGCTGGAGTTGTCCTCTGGCAGAGTGGCTGAGCTACGCCGATGGCCATTCCCATTGGTGATTGGGGGAGAAGCAAAGTACATAAGCTATGGGGAGGGAGGGGCTGAAAGCGATGTGTAGTCACCGTCCGTGAGGTTTTTTATAGCAGGCCTGCAAGCATTGGGGATTTGGGGGATTTTGGCGAGCCGGGCGTGAAGCATGCACGGTACATGCGGGAACTGATAAGTCCATTTTGCATCATGATTTCTTACCACTATCTACCTTATTTTTGTCCATTATTCCACATTTTCATACAATTCTTATGCTTATTCTCTCTAAATATGCAAGGTACATCACAAGCAGGGAAATATCTGGAAACTGGAATTCTAGACCAGAAAACCGGGAAAAAGGCAGAAAAATCACCAGTCTCGGAATGACCTAAAAATTTACGGAGAATATATTTGGAATATTTAAGAATTTATGAATCAAAAATACACCGGAGAGGGGCTGCCAGCATGCCATAAGCCAACTGGCCGCGCCCCCCTGGGTGCGCGGCCAGATGGCTTGTGGGCCCCCTGCTGGTCCTCCGATGCCCCTCTTCTCATATATGGTGTGTTTTACCCTAGAAAAATCATAAGAAACCTTTCGAGATGAAGCGCCGCCGTCTCGAGGCGGAAACCTGGGCAGAGGACTTTTTGCACTCTGGCAGTCAGATTCTGTCAGGGAAATCCCTCTCCGGGAGGGGGAGATCGAGGCCATCGTCGTCACCAACGCTTCCTCCTTCGTGGGAGGACCAATCTTCATCAACCTCTTCACTAGCACCATCTCATCTCCAACCCTAGTTCATCTCTTGTATTCAATCTTTGTCCCAAAACCTCGGATTGGTACCTGTGGGTTACTAGTTGTGTTGATTACATCTCGTAGTTGATGCTTGTTGGATTACTTGGTGGAAGAGATTATGTTCAGATCCTTAATTATCATTATTACTCCTCTGATCTTGAACATGTTGATGATGTGTGAGTAGTTACTATTGTTTGTAAGGACATGGGAGAAGTCTTGTTATAAGTAATCTTGTGAAGTTGGTATGCGTTCGATATTTTGATGATATGTATGTTGTTACTTCTGTTAGTGGTGTCATGTGAATGTCGACTACATGACACTTCACCATGTTATGGGCCAAAGGGAAGTCATTGTGGAGTAACAAGTAGATGATGGTTTGCGAGAGTGACAGAAGCTTAAACCCCAGTTTATGTGTTGCTTCATAAGGGGCCGATTTGGATCCACATGTTTCATGCTATGGTTAGATTTATCTTAATTCTTCTTTCGTAGTTGCGGATGCTTGCAAGAGGGGTTAATCATATGTAGGTTGTTAGTTCAAGTAAGAACAGCACCTTAGCAATGGTCCACCCACATATCAAATTATCAAAGTAGAGGACGTGAATCAACTCAACATGATGAACATGACTAGACAGAAATTCCCATGTGTCCTCGGGAGCACTTGCTTAATATAAGAGTACTTTCAGGCATGTCCTTTGCTACAAAAAGGATTGGGCTACCTTGCTGCACCATTGTTACTATTATTACTTGTCACTTGTTATGAATTATCTTGCTACGAAACTAGCTACCACTGTTACTCACGGCACTTGCAGAGAATACCTTGCTGAAAACTGCTTATCATTTCCTTCTGCTCCTCGTTGGGTTCGACACTCTTACTTATCGAAAGGACTACGATTGATCCCCTATACTTGTGGATCATCAAGACTCTTTTCTGGTGCCGTTGCCGGGGAGTGAAGCGCCTTTGGTAAGTGGAAATTGGTAAGGAAAAATTTTCTATACGTGCTGAAATTTACTGTTGCTTGTCACTATGAGCAGTCACCCTTTGAGTGGCTTTTTCGGGGCATCTTCGCCCCGAATGGAAGATGAGGAAATTTTTCCTCCACCTACTACACCTAATTAAAATATTTATTATGAGATTCCTTCCGGTATGCTTGAAAAAATATTGTCTGATCCTTATGATGGTACGACTCATCCTGATTTCCATTTGATATTCATCGATGAGGTTTGTGGATTATTTCATCTTGCAGGTTTGTCTATGGACGAAGTTAAGAATAAAGTTTTCCCTTTTATCTTTGTAGGGAAAAGCATTAATGTGGTATAGTCTATTGGATAATATTGAATCATGGGATTGGAATCGCTTGAAGCTGGAATTTCATCAGAAGTTTTACCCAATGCATCTAGTTCACCGTGATCGCAATTATATATATAACATTTGGCCTCGCAAGGGAGAAAGCATCGCTCAAGCTTGGGGGGGGGGGGCTTAAATCAATGATGCACACTTGCCCCAACCATGAGCTTCCAAGAGAAATTATTATACAAATTTTTTATGCTCGGCTTTCTCATGATGATCAAAAATTATTGGATTCTTCTTCCTCGGGTTCATATATGAATGAAACTATTGAACTCAAATGGGATCTTTTGGAAAGAATTAAACGTAACTCTCAATATTGGGAGCTCGACCAATGTAACGAGTCAGGTATAAAACTTAATTTTGATTGTGTTAAATCTTTTATGGAAACCAGCACCTTTCATGAGTTTAGCAACAAATGTGGTATTGACTCTGAAATAGTATCTACTTTCTATGAATCATTTGCTACTCATGTTGGTCTTCCCAAAGAAAAGTGGTTTAAATATCATCCTCCCATCGAACCATCATTGGAGGAACAAATTAAAATTGAGAAAGAAGATATAATTGTTAGTCATGCTGATCGTGTTGTTCCCACTACTTACATTGAGAAACCTCCTTTTCCTGTTAGAATTCGGGAACATGCTAAAGTTACAACTATGGTCACTAAAAGTCATGTTAGGACATCTACACCTCCTGAACAAATAAATGTTGAACCTAAAGTTTCTATGATTAAGGACCTCTTATGATAATATTGATGGTCAGGTTATCTACCTCTGTGATGAAGCTGCTAGAATTGCAAAACTTGTTAGAAACGAGCGAGAAGAGCTTGATAAGAATAAACCAGTCGTAGGCATGCCTGTTGTCTCAGTTAAAATTGCAGATCATTGTTATCATGGCTTGTGTGACTTAGGTGCTAGTGTCAATGCTATACCTTTAACCTTATATCAAGAAATTATGAATGACATAGCACCCTCTACTATTGAAGATAATGATGTTAATATTAAACTTGCAAACCGAGACACTATTTTGCCACTTGGGATTGTTAGATATGTTGAAGTTTTATGTGGAAAGGTCAAGTACCCCGCTGATTTCTTAGTTCTTGGTTCAAAACAAGATATTTTTTGTCGCATTATATTCGGTAGGCCTTTCTTCAACACTATTAATGTTGAAATCAATTGTGCTACTGAGAAGGTTAAAGTAAGATTTGGTGATGTGTCTCATGAATTTAATTTCTCCAAGTTTACTAATCGAACACATGAGAAGGAATTACCTAGTAAAGATGAAATGATTGGTCTTGCTTCTATTGTCGTACCTCCTACTGATCCTCTAGAACAATATTTGGTAGACCATGAGAATGATATGCAAATTAATGAAAGGAATGAAATAGATAAGATTCTCCTCGAACAAACACCTATTCTCAAACACAACTTACTAGTTGATATGTTAGGGGATCCTCTTCCACCTAAAGGAGATCCCGTGTTTGAATTAAAGACTTTACCTGATACTTTGAAATATGCTTATCTTGATGAAAGTAAGATATATTATTATCAGTGCTAACCTTTTAGAGCATGAAGAAAGAAGATTACTTAAAACTCAGAGGAAGCACATGGCTGCTATTGGATATACTCTTGAGGATCTAAAGGGCATAAGCCCCACTCTATGTCAGCACAAGATAATATGGAACCAGATGCTAAACCTGTTGTTGATCATCAACACCGCTTAAATCCTAAGATGAAGGAAGTGGTAAGAACAGAAATACTAAAGCTTCTGGAGGCAGGTATAATCTATCCTATTGCTGATAGTAGGTGGGTAAGTCATATTCACTGTGTTCCTAAGAAAGGAGGTATTACTGTTGTCCCTAATAATAAGAATGAGCTTATTCCACAAAGAATTGTAACTGGTTATAGGATGGTAATTGATTTTAGAAAATTAAATAAAGCTACTAAGAAAGATCATTACCCATTGCCTTTTATTGATCAAATGTTGAAAGATTATCCAAGCACACCCACTTTTGTTTTCTCGATGGATATTCTGGATTTTCTCAAATACCTATGTCAAAAGAAGATTAAGAGAAAACTACCTTTACATGTCCTTTTGGAACTTATGCTTATAGACGTATGCCTTTTGGTTTATGCAATGCACCTGCTACCTCTAGTGCAGGCACCTGCTATACAAACAGTTTTACCTTGCATGTGCGGGCGATAGGGGGGCTATCCCACACGACATGGAAAACCCGTCGGCGATGGCTGTGCCCGGTCACACACGATGAGCAAAAATATGTCGTGTGCGATTGGAAGGGCCATCACAAATAGATATTTTTGGGAAGTCGTGTGAGATGTGCTTAGCATCCCACACAGTGAATCTATAACATACGTTTCCGTTTGCATTCTACATCACACACAATTTTCTGCATAACATCGTCTGTGTTAGGGGTGGCCATAGCGCACGGTTCCTAGAAGAAACTGTTTGGCATAGGGTTGTCCATCACACACACATTTTATGTGAAAACGTTTGCGAATGTGTGTTCTAACACACACAGTTTACGCCCAGAAGTCGTGTATGATTTTTCACTGATCCAACACACCAAATTTCCATGAACCGTGTGGGTTTGGTGAGGTAATCGCCCACTGTGTTCTATGACAAACCGTCTGCAATATGAAACCACAATAATCAGGCCAATTGCTCTATTATTTATAAACCAGCTAGTAAACAAATTGACACTTCATATCAAGCACACAATATATTTCATTTCGTATTATGGCAACCAGGATTTCATAATTGGAATACATCCGAGTACAACATCATATAGGCATATACTACCTAGCTACCCAATTTCACGATAGGACCGAGTTTCACATCCAACATCTAAAACCTTTGGAAAATAGCATCATATACGGTAAATAGACAGATGAATCTCGTCTAGAAAACTGTTGAAGTGGAAGGCAAATATTGAGCCTTTGGTGATGTCGAAGGTCCTTGCAACTTTATGTCAGTGCATGTGGATGGTTGCCCGCCCATCCTTCATACTCTTGAGGAAGTCTTCAAGATTATACCATGGGTGCTGTATGAATACCTTCCTCGCCTCTTGACCATACATGTGGTTTGAGACGTACTCATCGATGAACTGCTTTGGAAAGGACAGCAAACAAAGATATGCATAAATTTCGTTTCAAAAAATTGTAATGTCACAAAGGGAAAAAAGACAAGGTAAAAGCGATGGTACCATCCTATAGTTCACTGATGTCTTCTTCATTGTGCAGACAAACAGCTTGTTGTTTTTCGTCGCTAGTTTCTTTATCTTAACAATCTTTCTGAGTTTCTTGATTTGACTGATATTCATGAACACATCATTTCCCCACATGCAAAATGGGTCGAACAGTGGGTCTAAACCTCTTACAGTACGACCTACATGTGCAAGACCAAATTATTATTAGAAACCTAAATATTAGAATGGTTCCTGCAATTGCACAATAATGTGCTATTAGCCAAAGGATCATGAAAGTGCAAACCTCGATGGTAAACTTCAGTGTCTCCCATTGTTCCCCCTGTAACGCATTTAAGATAGATATTGATCGGGTTTTAAGTGAGATTTGGCGTGCTATCAGTAAAATATGTTAATGAAAATTATATGCATTGCAGATCGAACATATTAATTCAAGCCACACGGAAAACCCCTCCTCATAGTGGTGAGTGGCATCAGCCTGTCTGGGCACCAACCTGCCGGCTCTGGAGTTGAGGAAAGCACGAGCACGCTGAGAAAACAACTCGTAGTCGTCGTCGAAGGCAAAAGTGGATCTCTCGAGAAAACACAACAAGTTGTTGTTCAAAGCAGACAACCGCGTGGCGGTGTCCGCGCGCGAGGCGTCGACGATGGCCTCGACGGCGATGTGCTACTCCAAGATCTGGGGGTCAGCACGCATGGCAGCCATCGCGGCCTGATGTGTGGTCGTGATTTGCTTCTCCGCTGCAAGGTGCTCCTTGAGATCCTGGCTATACTACGTGCACAATGTCTTTCGGCGGTGATTATGTGGGGGGTGGGCTGGTGATTTTGGTGGAATGTGTCGCGCCGGCATTCAGGGCATGTGGAATGGAGGAGGAGGGGTGGAGGGGGAGGGGTGTGGGGAAGGTATGGATTACCTGACTAGATGGAGGAGGGTGAGCAGTAGGAAGGAGCGTCGCCGGCGAGGAGGCGGCGTTGTAAGCAAGCTGTGCAGGTTTGAACTTAGGAAAGGAAGGGGAAGCAGGGGGTGTGGCTTTTGGTTAGTACGAGGGGCGGGGGAGGTAGATATTTGCGCGGCAGTCCAAAATTTCGTTCGGTGCGGCGAAAAAGTAGCGCGCATAGTCACATCGGACACAGTCCCTTTACCATAACTGTGTGAGATATTCAACAACACAAATGAATCCTATAGTTGATCCCGTGTGTGATGAGACTGAACGTGGAAATTTTGGTCTCCAAGCTTCCGGCGTAAGATATCGGATACTACATTGCACACGGTACTTGCATTTCATTTTCATTTGGAAAAGAAAATGGGCATATGGCGGCAAATTTTGGTCCGAATTTCCCTCGTTACATTGGTCATCGATGTCATTGCTTAATTTAACAACACTTGCAAATTTGAGTACTACACAAAAGAGCCTACAACACTGCCCGCACTTAGTTAATCGAGCAACTAATAATCATTAGTTAGTTGACCTAAACATTACTCTAACAAAAGACCATCGCTCTAGACAGAGACTAATATTCCGCCTGGCATTCGTCGATCTCTGCCTCCTCGATGACCGGCTCTCGCTCGACGACCTCCCGGGTAAGGTGATCCATGGGATCCGTCGCCACATACTCCAGCACCTTGCAGTCTTCCTCCACCATTTCTTTGGATAAGTCCGCCATGAGCCGGGCATGGGCAGCCTTGCTCCGGGCATGGACGGCCACAATCTTGGCTAGGGAGGCCGCCGACGAATGGACTCCTGCTCGAGCACACTCAGCAATTACCAACTCATCGGACGTGGGTTGTCAACCGGTGTGCGAGAAGGCAGATGTGATTTGTGCAGTAACCGACACGAGATGGGCGTGGGCGGCCTCGAGATGGTACTGGGCACCGGCATCAGGTCTACGGCGACTGCCAAGAAACTGATAGCTGATGTGCCGTTCTCGCCATTTGCTATCCCCGTCACGATTGTTGTTGTCGCCCTCTCAGCTGCAGCTGCTGCCCTTTCGGTTGCTGCAGCCGCCCTGTCGGAGGTAGCGGCCGCGTTCAAGCATCTTGAGAGCGCACTCATGGCTGATGCGGCCGCGCTTGGGTCGGAGTGGGTTGCCGAAGTTGCCCTCGCGACGGGGATCCACGTCCCCATCTTTCACCGACGATGATTGAAAAGTAAAATGCTCTGGGGAGTCTGTGCGGTAAACTGGCCGACAGTGTACTGTAGCCGACGAAGCTTCCGTGCTAAGCCATGCATTATGACTTTATGAGGATTGGCCCAAGATGTTTTGTACTGCAGCACACACGATTCCTGAACTTGAACTGTTTGTGAAATACTTGATTTTCAAAATGTTTTTAAAACAAAAAATAAGGTTAGTTCGACAAAGGACGGTGTTTGGATTGCGATAAGATTTATCTGCAGTGAACACTTACCAATAGCTATGTCGTGCTAAAATATGGAATTATTCAGGGTCCGTTTGGCATTTTAATGCATTAATTGAATTTTCTAGGCATTTAATGTTTATAATTCAAATTTTAACTATCGTCCCAATGTCCGATGCGTCAAAATGGGATGAAAATCATATTAGTGTCCATGGCTTCATCTTTAGGTCACGGGCAAGAAATGGGAATAAATTTCAAACATATCGGGGTCTTGGCTCGGCCTCAAACGTTGAGAAACTTGGTTTTTAAATTACTGTAAATCCAAAACGCATCAGAAATTCTAAAAACTTGGCATGTTTTCATGACATGGCACATATGTGCCATTGAAAAAAGTTGTCCAACATGGGACAATTATAGGCACAAGTCCCTTACAAACCGGAGCTTCTCACTGCAAGCTTTGTGGTTCCAATAAGGAACACGTCACCTTAATTACGTGGGCAAAATGACATCCGCTCATCCTCTCGCCTTGAACTTTTGTTAGAGGCAACATAGACCCTCTTGCTAAAATATGGAATTATTCAGGGTTCTTTTTGCATTTTCATACATTAATTGAGTTCTCTAGGCATTTAATGTGGATAATTAAAATTTGAACTAAAATCACAAGGTCTGGTGCATCAAAATGGGTTGAAAAATCATATAAGTGTCCATGGCTACTTTGGGCCCCATGCAAGATATGTGAATGGATTTCAAACATCTCGGGGTCTTGGCTCGGCCACATACATTGAGAAGCTTGGTTTTACATTCATGTATAAATCAAAAACTCGTCATAATTTCATGAAACTTGGCATGGTGTCATGACATGGCTCATACGCTCCCTGGTGAAAAAATGTCCGATTTGGGACAAGTTTTGCAGCAATCCCCTTACAAACATGAGCTTCTCACGGGAAGCTTTTGTGGTTTTGATATGGAATGCGTCACATTATGTGGGCGAATTGACATCTGTTGCATCTTCTCGTCTTGAACTATATATTTCTAGAGGCAACATATACCAAAATGAGTGTCGTTCCAAAAATATAAAAATATACATGGTTCGTTTGGCCTTTTTATACATTAATTGACTTTTATATGCATTATTTAACATGCATAATTCAAATTTGAACTACAATCACACGGTCTAGTGCATCAAAATGGGTTGAAAATAATATAAGTGTACATGCATGTTTAGGATCTCATGCCAGATATGGGAATGAATTTCAAACATCTCACGGTCTTGGCTCGGGCACACATACATTGAGAAAACTCGGGTTTTAAATCATGTATAAAACAAAAACTCGTGAGTAAAGTCATGAAACTTGGCATGGTGTCATGCCATGAATGGCTCATATGTTCCCTAATAAAATAATATCCAATTTGGGACAAGTTTCGGCACAAGCCTCTCACAAACCTAAGCTTCTCATGGGACGATTTTGTGGTTTCGATATGGAACACGTCACCTTATGTGGTCGAATCGACATCCGCTGCACCTTCTCATTTGGAACTATATATTTCCAGAGGCAACATATACCAAAATGAGTGTCGTGCCAAAATATGAAATTATACATGGTTCATTTGGACTTCTTATACATTAATTGACTTTTATATGCATTATTCAATATGCATAATTCAAATTTGAACTACTAACACAAGGTCCGGTGCATCAAAATGGTTAGAAAACAATATTAGTGTGCATGCATCTTTAGGTCCCATGCAAGATATGAGAATGAATTTCAATCATTTCGGAGTCTTAGCTAGGTGAGAGAAATATTGAGAAACTCGGGTTTTAAATCATGTAAATCAAAAACTCGTCACAAGATTCATGAAACTTGGCTTGCTGTCATGAACATGGCACATAAAGGCGTTATATCATTTTCTTTCCCTATTTGAGACTCGTTTTTTAATATAGTTTTCCTTTTAGAGCCAACATTGAGAATATTACGTTAAATCTTGTAAGTCTAGAACTGACACAAAATTCAAGAAATTGGGCATGGCGTCATGATATAGCACAACTATGCTGTGGTATTTTTCGTGTCCATTTTGGAAAAAGACGGACACATTAATAGCTAACAAAAGCTTTTTGGAACAAAGAACTGTCACGTTTCCACGGAAACGGTTGCATTATTTTCAAACCGTGGGCGTTCTACTGCCCTTACGTGATGCCAAGCGTCGCACTCTTCTATTGGCTAGGGCTTAGGAGGTGTCATGTGAGCAGCTGGTAGAGTTGACACGAGGCGTGCGAGCTGGCCTCCGCTGTGCAGGCTCACCGGGAGGCATGCTGGCTGTATGCCGCAGGCTCACCAGGAAGCGAGCCCTTTGACATCCGTATCCGCCCTCCTCGCTTCCAACTTGTCCATCAATGGCGCCCGAGCCGCTGTTTAATAGGCGGCTTTACTGCCCACTCACTCACAATCCTCTCTACATCTTTGCCTCCTATTCCCCTCCATCATTCAGACCTCCACAGCGACCAACACCATGGGGCACAAGGATCATGTGCCACTAGTCTTCCGGTTTGGTGAAGTTGACACCCAGCCGGAAGAGATAGAACATAAAGACGAATGGGACGCCATGGACATGGCCCTGGAAGAGATGCATGCCGCAGCGGATGCTGCCCCGACGCACTCACCAGCAACCATCCCCGCGCCCATGCCAGTAACCATCCCCGTGGCATTGACGGGCTGGTCGCCGAGCATCATTGCAGCGCTGGAAACCGCGGGCGTCAGGGAGGTCCCTGCGGACCCGCACGAGCTCGTGCACGTGCAAGCGTCAGCACCTCCCCCCTCGCCCGTGCTCGTGCGCGCCCCTGTAGAGGCCACACCGATACCAGTGCGCGTGCCCGCACCCATGGCGCCCGACCCCGTGCGTGCGCCTTCACCCGTCATGGGCCCCTCAGAGGATTGGGACACTGCCGTCGACAGCTTCCTCGCAGCGCCGCTAGTCGCCGCCCCCCGGCCCCGCGCCCGTCGATCGTGCGATGACCGGCTATTTGATTGTGAAGTCCATAACATTCTGGTCTCATTTGAAGAACTGTACAACTTCACCCCTGAGCACGAGAACACCGCCGCAGGACGCCGTAGCCGCCGTAACTAGTTTTCTTTATATTGTATCTCGATTGTCTGAATGTAAAGTCAAAGCTTGATTGAATGAAATCTATGGTTTGATGAACTACGTATTTATCTCTGAATTCATATAGCAAACAAAAAACCATCATCGTTTTCTCTTAATAAACACTCATCACAAACAGTTCAGGTTGAATACTCGTATACAGATCGACAGTTATCTTTCCTTCGCCCGTAAGCCAAGTGAAAATATTGGCGTGAAGGATTCGTGTAATGCGTCATCGCAAACGTTTCTCTAGTATGACCCGTGTGCCTAGTACAAACAATCCAGGAAGATTTGCATCTATCACATTGGGTAAATTGCCATGTGTCAAATCGGAAGCATTGGCATCTGTCGATCTAGTAACATTGGCATTTGTCAACATTGTAGCATTGGCATTTGTCAAATTTCGCGGGAACAAAATCACTATTACGGTGCACTTTTGCAACTCAAATTCAACAAACATGGATTTCATTCATAGGTTAACCATTGGTCTTTGTACAAAATAGTTCAACTCGACAACTGAATCGAAGAAACTTTTCCCCAATTATTGCCAACCACATACTGAAATAGCTAGTTCAACTATATATACTAGCTAATTTAAAGTACGTGGTACAGTTCAACCATATCTATAGTTAGTTGAACTGAACAAAATAGCCCCTAAATACTAGTACTACGGAGGGGCTTTGTACCACTTCCAGCAGAATCGAGCGCGCTCAGTAAGAGCAAGTGGAGGAGGAGCCTGCCGACGAGTTGGTGGAGTCGTGTCCGTTGCCTGCCAGTGCTGCCCTCCGACGCTCAAGACGCCCCTCCTTGAAGCGACGGGACTCAGTGTAGATCCCCGCATTCCTCGGCGCCACTGCAGCTTCTCCTGCAGCCACGGCGTCGTTCAGCTTCTTCACGTGCGCGACTTGGTGCTCCACCTCCTTCTCTAGGAAGTAGATGAAGCGTGCAAGGGTTGCGACACAGAAGCCCGGCGGCGGGCCTTTGGCGGCCTCCACCTCCCGCATTCGAGCCTTGGTGGCGGAGCGGGTGATGACCCCGCCGCCTGACGGCGGGGTCGTGGCAAAGACGGACGACGGTGGGGTGGCGGCCCCGGCGGTTGCCGGCGTGTTGGCGGCCACGGCGGCCACAGGCAGCAGCTGCCTTCGGGCAGTGGTGGTGGAGCGTGTAGTTGGTGGCGTGCGCACACCCACCAGGGACACCACGTGCACCACACGCTTCAGAGGACTGGCTTACCGACGTGGTAAAGCCTCCTAGCTGGAGCTGTCCTCTGGTGGAGTGGCTGGGCGACGACGAACGTCCGGTGCCATTGGCGATTGGGGTTGAATCAAACTAGACAAGCTACGGGGAGGGTGGGGATGAAGGCAATGTGGAGTCGCCGGCCGTGAGGGTTTATATAGCAGGCTGGCAAGCATTGGGGATTTCACTGAGCTGGGAGGGAAGCTAGAGCCGTAGGACGGTTTTGTTCGCTGGAACGTGCACTGTTGTGTGCGGGAACGGGCTCATCGAGTGGATGCGTGGCCAAAAGCGGTGCCGAAGCGTGCACTGGAATCCTCGGGCGGCAACACGGTGACAAGACGCGAGAGGAGGACGGGGTGATGCGCAGGCACACGGGTCATAATAATAAAACGTTTGCGATATTAATACAGGCAAACGGCACTTCCCAATGAAGCATCGATAATGATTTCATCCATCGCTGACAATTGTTTGGCAGCAACCGTCTGCCAACAACCCACACAGCTTGTCAGTATGAATCGTTTGGGTAATTATTGGTCTTCCCACACAATTTTGATGAATGAACTGTTTGTCTGGTATCACGCACACCTTGTTATGGTAACTCGTTTGTGTTCTAGCTCGATCAACGCAAACAGTTTGTCTGAATGAATTGTATGTCGTACTTCACACACATATGTATTTTGAGAACCGTTTGTGTTATCTTGTCTAATCGCAAACAGTTCATAAGCACCAACTGTATGCCCAACATCACACACGCAACTATTTTCTGAATCGTATTTGATGGATCCAACATCGCACACAGTTCGTGTCATTAGCGACGGAGCTTGAACTATACTGTTTGCGATTGATGGATCGCACACAGTTTCCACGAAGGGTCTCTGATTGATGTGTCGTCTTTGGACCATTATGTAGTAGTGTATGTTTCAAAGATGTATGACTGCTATATTCTCTGACTTTTGTGAAAAGATTGTTGAGGTTTTTATGGATGATTTTTCAGTTTATGGGACTTCTTTTGATGATTGCTTGAGCAACCTTGATCGAGTTTTGCAGAGATGTGAAGAAACTAGTCTCGTCTTGAATTGGGAGAAGTGCCACTTTATGGTTAATGAAGGCATAGTACTTGGGCATAAAATTTCTGAACGAGGCATTGGGGTAGACAAGGCTAAAGTTGATGCGATAGAGTAAATGCCATGCCCGAGAGATATCAAAGATTCTTCGGAAGTGTCATTCCGAAGCTTATGGAGGACACCATGTCGGTGACCGAACTGCACACAAGGTATTTCAATCTGGTTTCTATTGGTCTACTCTTTTCATAGATGCTCGTAAGTATTTCCTTTCATGCAATGAATGCCAGAGAGTTGGCAACATCGGTAAGCATCAGGAAATGCCTATGAATTATTCACTTGCTATTGAACCATTTGATGTCTGGGGCTTTGACTTTATGGGGCCTTTTCCTTCCTCAAATGGGTATACTCATATTCTAGTTGTTGTTGATTACGTTACTAAATGAGTAGAAGCTATTCCAACTAGTAGTGTTGATCATAACACCTCTATTAAAATGCTTAAAGATATTATTTTCCCAAGGTTTGGAGTTCCTAGATATTTAATTACTGATGGTGGTTCACATTTTATTCATGGTGCTTTCCGTAAACATCTAGCTAAATATGATGTTAACCATAGGATTGCATCACCTTATCATCCCCTGTCTAGTGGTAAAGTTGAATCGAGTAATCGAGAAATAAAATTAATATTGCAAAAGACTGTTAATAGATCTAGGAAGAATTGGTCTAAGAAACTAGATGATGCACTTTGGACTTATAGAAGTGCTTATAAGAATCCTATGGGTATGTCTCCGTACAAAATGGTCTATGGGAAGGCTTGTCATTTACCACTTGAGTTAGAACACAAATCTTATTGGGCAATTAAAGAACTTAACTATGATTTTAAACTTGCCGGTGAGAAGAGGTTATTTGACATTAGCTCACTTGATGAATGGAGAACACAAGCCTATGAAAATGCTAAGTTATTTAAAGAAAAGGTTAAAAGATGGCATGACAAAAGGATTCAAAATCGAGAATTCAATGTAGGAGACTTAGTACTTCTATACAATTCTCGTTTCAGATTTTTTGCAGGAAAACTCCTATCCAAATGGGGAGGCCCATATGTTGTTGAGGAGGTTTATCGCTCTGGTGCTATAAAAATCAACAACTTCGAATGCAAGAACCCGAGAGTGGTGAATGGGCAAAGAATTAAGCATTATATTTTAGGTGCACCCATTAATGAAGAAACAAATGTCATCCAAGTCATCACACCGGAAGAACACATCCAGGAAGTCTTCTAGAACACTCCAGAAACCTGAAAAGGGGGTAGGTATGTGGTACGGTAAGTAAGCCGACTCCAAAAATTCTATAAAAATAATTTCTATCATCTTTGGTATTTTAGAAAAATTGCAAAAATAAAACGGAGTCGGAAGGACCCACGAGGGAGGCACAAGCCAAGAGGCCGCGCCCCCAGGAGGCGCGGCCAGATGGCTTGTGGGTCCCTCGTGTGGCCTCCGGACTCCGATTTCTTCTGGAACACGTATTCTGACCTAGAAAAAATCAATATATATACTCCCGGATGTTTTGACCACCGCATCGCGAGATTTTCCTCTATTCTTCTTTTGGGCTATTTTTTTGACAGATCATGATCGCTATGACTTCCCCTTCGCCAACCAAGGACAAGTTCTTCGAGAAGGTCATCAATCCCTACCTGCCGAAGGTGATGAAGCACCCTCAAGCTATTGAGATGTGTGAGGGGGTGCTCACCATCCGGGACGTTCAAGGCCCCAAGAAGGAGGGAAGCGAGAAGGCCGGGCTTGCACAAGTGGAGCAAGAAATCTTCAAGTTTCAAGGGATGGTTGAACATGGCTTGAGTGCTAATCATTCTATGATCACAAACTTCATCCGTGAAAACAATATGGACACCAAAAGCATGGGGGAGGCTCTCGCCAAGCTTCAAGATCGGATTGAACACCTCCAGTATCAACTCTATCAACTCCAGCTCCAAAACTGTGAGTATGAATCAAAGTTTAAAAGGATGAGCCTAGCTGCTGATTTCAGGATCTCGGAGATAAGGGTTTCTTTCTTTGATGGGGAACCTATGCCTTGGAAGAAGGAGGACTACCAAAAACACCACCGCCATCACCGAAGAACACTTGGCCACATGGGTATGGTCACCACCCTTGGCTTGTTCCAAGCTTGCGGGAGGTGTCTCCGTATCGTATCACCATCACTTTTTACCACCACTATCTATCTTTGTTCGATCTTTAGTTTTTCCTGATTTAGGGAGTTAAATTTCAGATTTTGGTTTGTTTAGACTTTTTGCTTTGAGTTCTACCTATCCTTTTAATCGAGTGTGAGAGTTATATAATAAAGTTAGTTCAGATCGTGTGCCCCTTCTTCACTTGCACCCATCATCTTAGCAAGGCAATAAAAAGAATAGAAAAAAATCATATGCCTATCTCTTGAGAAGTAATGACTTCACACAGAAAAAAGAGGTATAAGCAATAAGAAGTGTTGGAAACCAACAAACATAATGTTAGTAATTGATATGATCTATGCAAAAGTGTGTTAGAGAAGAGGAGATTTACATACAAATATACTATCATGAACACCTTCTATGATTGTGAGCTTCCATAAAAATATTACATAATGATCAAGTGTTGAAGTGGGATATGGAAGGCACCATAATGATCATGTTTGTCTACATTTGCATAGAAGTTATATGGTATTGAATCCTTTAACATGTGATGCTTGCTTAGGACCTTTTGCTAGCCCAAAGATTCGCACTAAGTAGAGATACTACTTGTGCATCCATAACCATTAAACCCAGTTTTTTGCCATGAGAGTCCACCATACCTACCTATGGATTGAATAAGATCCTTCAAGTAAGGTTTCATTGTTGCACAAGGCAATAAAAATTGCCTCTAATCATGTAAGATCTTTTATTGTAAGGGAAAGTAAGCTTTGTACGATCTTGTGATGGTGAAGTAATAAAAGCGACGGAATGCATAATAAAGTTAGTTATCACAAGGGGCGATATGAAGTGATGTTCCTTTATGTTAAGAGATTAAACATATCAAACAAATAAAAGCTCATGAAAACCTCTGCTTCCTTTTGCCAAGGGCCTATCTTTTACGTTCTTACAAGTTTTATTTTCATGCAAGAGTCAATAATATTTCCCTTGTTCTTATTCTCCAAACTATTTAGTGGCAAGCATTATATGTTGAGGAAAGATTCAACCAAATATATCCAGCTGAATGCAAATGATCATGTTCCATTATTGTTGACATTATCCTTGAGGTAAATAAGTTGGGTGGCAAGAACATTAAAGTCCCCATATTCCTATGTATCCCGCGGAGTCACTTGTTCCAAAAATATGCAATGTATGTTAGCAATCATAGAAGGTTACATCATAGTTGAATATGTGAACTTGCTAGAAATATAAGCTCTTACATAGACTCTTCTCTCGATTGCAAAAGCTATGATTATCTCAAGGAATAATTGCAATGCTTGTTGGTTCTCAATAAAGATTATGCCCCATATTTCTTCAGTTGTGAATAGATTGTTACTTGTTCATGAGAGGTTATATGATTGAAAACTTGCTGCTATGATGATATTCATGAGGCTCTCATGTCCGTATTCTGTTTTTATCGACATCTCTCTCTCAAATTATGTGGTCATTATTTTAGACTTCGGCTTTCGCTTGAGGACAAGCAAGGTCTAAGCTTGGGGGAGGTGATACGTTGATACGTCTCCAACGTATCTATAATTTTTGCTTCTTCCATGCTGTTATATTATCATTCTTGGATGTTTTACAATCATTTTATAACAACTTTATATCATTTTTTGGGACTAACCTATTGACATAGTGCCAAAGTGCCAATTGCTGTTTTTGCTTGTTTTTTACTTCGTAGAATATCAATAACAAACGGAGTCCAATAGTGAGAAATTTTTGGAGATTTTTTTTTGGACCAGAAGACACCCAATTGGCTAAAGAAGTGCCAGAGAGGTGGGTCGTGGAGACCACAACCCACCAGGGCGTGCCAGGGGGCCCCCGGCGTGCACTGATGGGTTGTGCCCTCCACGGGAGCCCCCTCAACCGCCTCTGATGCCTATAAGTTCCCAAATATTCCAAAAACCCTAGGGGAGTCAACGAAACACAATTCCAGCCGCCGCAAGTTCAAAAACCTCAAGATCCAATCTAAACACCATCACAGAGGGGTTCATCTTCCTCATAGGTGCCTCTCCGATGATGCGTGAGTAGTCCACCATAGACCTACGGGTCCGTAGGCAGTAGCTAGATGGCTTCCTCTCTCTCTCTCTTATGATTCTCAATACAATGGTCTCTTGGAGATCTATTTGATGTAAACTTTTGCGGTGTGTTTGTTGGGATCCGATGAATTTTGAGTTCATGATCAGTTTCTATCCATGAATATTATTTGAGTCCTCTTTGATCTCTTATATGCATGATTACTTATAGCCTTGTATTTCTTCTTCGAATCTTTGGTTTAATTAGGCCAACTAGATCGGTTTTTCTTGCCATGGGAAGAGGTGCTTTGTGATGGGTTCGATCTTGCGGTGTCCTTTCCTAGTGATAGAAGGAGCAGCAAGGCACGCATGTATCGTTGCCATTAAGGATAACAAGATGGGGTCTATTCCTACATGAATAGATCTTGTCTACATCATGTCATCGTTCCTATTGCATTACTCCATTTTTCCATGAACTTAATACCCTAGATGCATGCTGGATAGCGGTCGATGTGTGGTAGATGCAGGCAGGAGTTGGTCTACTTATCTTGGACGTGATGCCTATATAATGATCATCGCCTTGGATATCGTCATGATTATTTGATCTTCTATCAATTGCCCAACAGTAATTTGTTCACCCACCGTGCGCTATACTCATGAGAGAAGCCACTAGTGAATCTACGGCCCCCGGGTCTACTTTTCCAACATATTGCTTTCCGATCTATCTTTTTGCATCTTTGTTTTTAGATCTACAAAACCAAAAACCCAAAAACATATTGCTGCATTTTTTATTTGCTCTTCTTATTTTGTGTTCTTGAGAGATCTATCTCTCCTATCTATCATTACCTAATCTATCTTTTTACCGTAGAGAGATTGACACTCTTTCGCGTCGGGTTGCAAGTATTTGTTATTTGTGTGCAGGTGCTGCTTATTGGGTGGTGGTGATCCTCCTACTGGTTCGATAACCTTGGTTTAATAACTGAGGGAAATACTTACCGTCACTGTGCTGCATCATCCCTTCCTCTTTGGGGAAACACCGATGCAGTCTCAAGCCACGTCAAATGAATTTTTGGCGCCGATGTCGGGGAGGAAGCGGTCTCTTCTACGTGCCTATCTCAGGCGCCGAGGGGACTCCACCATCATCTACTAGGTTCCTAATCACAAATCTAAAGGCTAAGAAGTTAGCTACCCTAGTAGATGATTTTGGTATGAGTCACCATGAGTAGCTAACTTCTTTTGACGTGGCTTGAGACTGCATCGGTGTTTCCAAAATCACTCATGGTGACAATCACTAGGCTAAGAAGTAGAATTGCTACCCGTCATTAAGAATCCAAAGGCTAAGAAGTTAGCTACCCTTGTTCTCATGCATGAATTTGATCACAAAGTACGTGAAGCTAGGGAGGTCTTTGACTTTTATGGTATGAGTCGTGAAAAGACGGTAATAGGAGAAATCGTTTACAATAGTGATTACATGATGAGATATTTGCTTGGGAATAATCAAAATTTTGATGAGAATCTCAAAAAGGAAGTCCTCGTTTTAGACATGATCCAACAAGTTTTCAGTGATGTAAACCAACCATATTCGTGGATTGTGGCCGGGAATCAAAGGGGATACGTAGAGGGACAACTTGATAATGCTTATTTCATTATGGATGACGTGTTCCAAGTTTTATTTGCAAAACCTCTTGACAAAAACACCTCTACCAAAACCAAAGATGACAATACTTGAAATATATGTGTTATGCCTAGCTAGGGGCGTAAAACGATAGCGCTTGTTGGGAGGCAACCCAATGAATAAATTTATTTTTGCTTTTTCCTTTCTGTTTTCGAGTGTTGACACAATTATGCCTCTGTTATGATTGTGTTTTATGGTTTATTTAGTGTTTGTGCCAAGTAGAGCCTTTAGGATGATTGATAAGATGAGTAGAAGCGATGCTGGATCTGAAACAGAAACTTTGCATCCAGTATTTGAATTTTCATTTTTTTCTGGAACGTGATCTTGAGCCGAAATTTTGACACAGTGTTTATATACAAATTATTTACGTTGTCCTAATTTTTCAGAATTTTTAGAGTTAAAGAAGTATGGTTGGAGTACAGATTACTACAGACTGTTCTGTTTAAGACAGATTCTGTTTTCGTTGCATTGTGTGCTTGTTTTGATGAATCTATGGCTTGTATCGGGGGGTATAAGCCATGGTAAAGTTAAAATATAGTAGGTATAATGCAATAACAAAATATGAATGAGTTTGCAACAGCACCTAAAGTAGTGATTTGCTTTATTATACTAACGGATCTCATGAAGATTTTGTTGAGTTTTGTGTGATTGAAGTTTTCAAGTTTTGGGTGAGATCACGATGGATGAAGGAATAAGGAGTGATAAGAGCCTACGCATGGGGATGCTACTGCATCCCCAAGATATATCCAAATAGAAACAAGCAACTAATCTTGGGGATGCCCCCGAGTGGCATCCCCTCTTTCTTCTAACAACCATCGGTATTTTACTTGGAGCTATATTTTTATTCGTCACATATCATGAGTTTTTCTTGGAGCGTCTTGTATCTTTGCTTGCTTTGCTTGTTTGTTTTTCACTTGTATCCTTGCTGTACACACCTATTTTGGAGAACCAAAATTATGCCATGATTTGTAAGAATTGCTCTCTATGCTTCACTTAAACTTTTTCGAGCTATAGAATTGCTCTAGTGCTTCACTTATATCTTTTTGAGCATGGTGTCCTTGGAAATTTTTGTAGAAATACTCTCATGCTTCACTTAGATTAATTTGAGAGTTAGTAAATTTTGAATAAATCCTCTCATGCTTCACTTATACCTTTTTGAGAGATGAAATCTTTATGCTCATGTGCTTCACTTAGATTTGTTTGAGCTTGTCAAAAAAGCAATGGCAACATATGAAACTAGTCCCAAAGTGATAGATATCCAAGGAGGATATAATAAAAACTTTCATGAAGATCATTGGGAAAATTAAACTTGATTCCATGTAATAGTTTTCAAACATGATGATAGTAATATGTGAGTCATGTTAGTGAGTAATTATGCTTTAGTAGGAATATTGGTGTTAAGGTTTGTGATTCCCTATGCAAGTACGAAAGTCAATAGTTATGCAATGAAATTACATCCTAATTGTGGTGCATTATTCGGTGTTAGTTATGCTCAATGCTCACTTATGTGAATTTTGGTTTCTTGGTTTGGTTGCTTCTCAATCTATTTGCTAGCCTCCATTTGTACTAAGTAGAAATACTACTTGTGCATCCAAAATCCTTAAACCAAGTTTTGCCTTATGAGTCCACCATACCTACCTATATGTTGTATTTCCGTGCCGTTCCAAGCAAATTTGTATGTGCCATCTCTAAATTTTCAAAATAAATTTTCTCTTTTGTGTGCTCGTACCGCTCATGAAACGGTGGGGAGTGTCCAACATTTTTTCATGCTAGATGTGTTATTCTCAAGATGAGTGTTTATTCACTTTACATTGCACGAGAGTGCGGCGGTAATAGGGATGCCCATTCCTGAATTGAAAATGAAAAAATATTTACTTTATGTTGTCAAATAATAAATTCCTTGGAAAGTGCTGGTATGGAAGGCAACCGTGGATACGGCCCGCCATGGAAAGTGGAAGTTTGGTGGAAAAAGGAATAAACTTTATTTTCTGTTTGGGAACCGCCTATGATATATCTAGCATGGAAAGTATTGTGAGCTACTTTGTCGTTTTCGTTGACAGGAAAAGCATGCCACCCAAAAAAAATTCTCTCTCAATTTAAAACGTTGAGCTCTGGCACCTCAGCAAATCCCTACTTCCCTCTTCGAAAGGCATATCTATTTACTTTATGAAATTTTTATTTTTAACATCAAGACCCAATCGCTCAACATATATGTCGTATCATTGTCAGGAGCAATATGTTGGACCCACCAAGCATTAGGCATCTTCTGGCCAACCGAGGCTCTAGAGGATCTGGTCAGCAATAGATAATCTACAAGGATGAAGCTCCTCGTCATCGGTGACACTGTCCGAGCTACTAAACTTATCCAACAAACCGCTCCACCTGACAAAGGCAATCGGGTTCACGAAACCAACATAAAAGAATCAGTTCTGAATTGATAAACTAAATGAAAGCTGGTAAATATACTGGGCCATAGGCCAATTCAGTCAGTTTAGCAAATATATAGGCTATAGTACATACAAAATAGCAGCTTCAGCCATAAATTTACAACTTCTGCTGAACACCAAGAACAAGAAAGAAGCATACCACTACATCCATTCACCAAGCCATCCAGTTGTTCCCTTCAAACCTCCAAGGCTGATGGTGACACCGGCATGACCACACGTGCAACAGTCCACCAAACGAATGAACTAAATCAATTTCTTACACTATGTGTTGTGATTAACAAATTCTGAGACACCACTGTAGCAGTCCAAATAAAGCGGTACATTATCTTTGAACGAATACTGAGATGTACGTATTATCAGAGTTATCTTTCTCACACGATTTGCCATGCAGCTTATTCCACAGAACCAATAATAAAGCATGTAAATAGCTGAAAAGTATACTACACTCATGATCAATACACATCTCTTTTCTTATTATTAGGTGTCCTGTGCCGTGCAAACAATTAACACATAAAAAAGATGAATCAAAAATATGAATAAATACATGTTGTCCCCCGACAAATAAAAAATAGGAACAATAAAAAATTAGATGCATGCATACCAGTTTCTATCTCTGTGCGTAGTATTTCATGTTACGGATCAAGTCAGTTTCTACCTCAGGATTGTGTACGTGTACAAGCCAAGTTCTTGCCTCACGCAGCGGGTCTGCATCAACTCATGATCCCATTGACCGATCGACGCAATCTGTCGTGAATTGCTTGCTGATGAGTTTGATTTGGGTGACGGCTGGGCACCAAGTTGCACATAAGAGAGATATATGGGCATTCCGCGGATGGCACAAAAAAAATCTCTAGGAGGCATCAGTCGCAATGCTGGCAAGATCATGAAGATGCACGCACAAGGTGAGAGGAAGAGTGGCATGGCAGCGTAGCGCACCAACGACAATGCCTCCAATCTGCCTCACCCGCACCCCTCAGTCCGCCTCCACCATACTTGCTCGAGGCCGCGATAGACGAGCCGCGCGCGTTCTTGTTTCAACTCCGCCGCACGGCATTCCGTGAGAGGGAACAAGATGAGAGAGATGGAGCAGGCTCAGGTAGAGGGAATATAAGTACCTCACGCTCGGCTTCCAACATCATCCTAAGCCCGCTGTCGAGGCCTTTTTCACTGTTCTAACCTTCTCAACAAACCTTAGCGCAAAATGAACTAGTTCGAAAATTATTTCACGATCTGACCCTTTTTGGAAACGCCACAGGCCGTGGCGTTGCTACACTATATGAAAACGCCAAACCTGCTCGCGTTGCTGGCCTGGTCGAGACGTTACGTGGCAGGGCAGAAACGCCAAAGTGTTTGGCGTTGCTAGAAATGTCAAAGGGCGTGGCATTGCTGCCCAAATATGAAACCCCATTGCTAGTGGCGTTTCAAGTAGCTTGTTCACATTTGCCACCTATTTATGAAGGGGAGCAACACAGGCTAGGATGGCGTTTCCAAATAGAGAAGAAACGCCACGGCTTTTGGCATTACCAAAAGGGTTAGATCGTGAAATAGTTTTCGAACGAGTTCATTTTGTGCTAAGGTTTGCTGAGAAGGTCAAAACAGTGAAAAAGGCCCCCCGCCGATGCTGCCCTAAGCCACCAGAGGAGAAGAAACATGATGGGAAGGGAATAGCTTTTGGCCGCGGGTGAGGAGGATAGGATCTGAGACTGGATCGTTCGTGGCGATAAAAGGAAGATTAAAAATAAAAAAGAAGGGGTGGAATATGATTTCTGTTTTATATGGAAGGTTCGGGTTTTTTAGGCATGCAAAAATAAAGAACTGACTGATGGCAAATTCTCTGATTCCAGTAGTGATGGGAGGTGGGAGATTGATAAACCGGTGGTGGTTTTCAGTGGGAGGGAAAATCGCTGGTACTGGATGGAAGGGTGGGATCGAGGGGTGGACCTCTCGTTTGATGGAAGGGTGGGATGGAGGGGTGAACCTCTCGTTCGATGGAAACGAACGACCAACCTACCGAAACTTTAGGAGTACAGATTACGTGGCAGTCAATTTTGAGTCCTAACTTTCCTAACACATTGATTGTCATTTAATAATAGAGATTTGATCGTTAGAAAGGATCCATGTGTTAGGAAAGTTAGGATTCAAAATTTATTGCCACATAATTGGATTTCATTGTTTGGTAATGTATTATTGGTTCCTGCCATTTGTAAGATGGTTGGTTAGGAAAACTATGAATGATTAGGAAAGTTTTTATTGGGAGGTGAAAAAACCAATGTGAAGGAGTGGTGGTGGGAGGTGAGACGAAAACCTGGTTTTTTCGTTGTGTGCATTAGGGGTGGGGGCGAGACAAAATTAAATCGGTTGAAAAAAACCTAGATGCTATTCTATCAACTGAGCAATTAGGAGTAGAAATGATAGATGAGTTGGTTAGCTTGCTCCATTGCATCCAAGAGGTGCTGGCTTCGTGTCCCAGGCACCCCGCTGTGACCTGACACCTTGGCCCCGCTGGTCATTCCCACAACTGCAGATTTGGCCCGTATAGGGTTTTTTAGGTTCTGCGAATTTGTCCAATTATCTTGAGAATTACATATTTGCATAAAAACCCACATTTTCATACATTTGATAACTTCACAACTGTGCATCGAATTAAAATGATTTAAACATGTAAATGAGTAGAATTTTATGTAGTTTCACAATACAAGCTTTCATCCATGATAAAAATGTTTAAAGTCATTGTTTACATTAATTTGCATAAATGCCATGTTAAAACGGTTTATTTCATATCTTAATAACCGTAGGTCCAAATTAAATGAACTATATATGTACCCCGATTAGAAAAACATGTAGAAACACATGGTGCACTTTATTTTCCTGTTTAATAATTATAAAATATGTATAGGAAAGATCTGGATCAAATTCATAATTTGCATATGGAGTCATTGCGAAAATATTATACGTTGTTTCCGACCTCATTTAAAATGCCTAGATAGTGTAGTTTCTTTATGCTTCACCTCTTGTCATGTTTAACAACATTTAAACTTGTCGAGTAATTACACAAAAGTGAACTAAATAATTGAATGTGGAGTTTCGGGTTGCATATTGAGCTTCACTTAATTTGTAGTATTTGATTGTTGCATCTTCCCATGCCATGCATATTTAAATGTGACATGCATCATCCTAGTTTGTCATAATGCCGTGAATATGTTGTTGTGTTTACCGTGTCATTTGTTTGTTTCCAGATTGCTTCTTCTTGATAGAGTTCCGAAACTGATTCAGAGCATGAGGATTCGTTCAACTACGCCTGTTCGTATACTTCACGGACTCGTTCTTCTTCCAAGCGGGATTTGAGGCAAGATGATCATTTCTCTGGATACCACTACTATCATTGCCAGGCTAGTTGTCTTGTTTCTATCGCTATGTCTTGCTTCCTACCACTTGTTTGTCAAGCCTCCCAAAATGCCATGATAAGCCTCTAACCCTCCACCTCCCAGCAAACCGTTGTTTGGCTATGTTACCGCTTGCTCAGCCCCTCTTATAGCGTTGCTAGTTGCAGGTGCAGGTTGTTCCATGTGATAACATGGATATCTTTGGGATATCACAATATTCTTGCTATTTAATTTACTGCACATATACACTTGGTAAAAGGTGGAAGGCTTGGCCTTTTGCTCGGTGTTTTGTTCCACCTTTGACGCCCTAGTTCCGTTTACCGGTGTTATGTTCCATATTGAGCGCTCCTAACATTCTCAGGGTTGTTATGGGGACCCCCTTGATTATTCGCTTTGGGATCAAACTCTTCCGGCAAGGCTAAACATTGGTAGTACATTTGCCTAATAACTAATGAAACTTGCATAGGGACCCGCTGGCACCCGCGGATAATTAATCAACAACCCGGGCCAGTGCTCCTCATGAGTGTTGGCCCAAACTAGAGCCACTTGCGGGGCCACCCCATGGCAACTCGAGGGAATTTCTACCAGGCCACCATATTTAGTGCTCATCCGGTCGTATCCTGAGAACGGGATATGCGGCTCCTATCAGGTTCGTCGACACGTCGGGCGGTCTTGCTGGATTTGTTTTACCTTTGTCGAATGTCTTGTGCATCGGGATTCTGAGGATACTTTAGGCTATCTCGAGGTTGAGGTTTTCCACCGCAGCTTGTGGCTAGTTTGTGATGGATGAGTTGGAGCACCCCTGCAGGGTTAAATCTTTCTGAGAGCCATGCCCGTGGTTATGTGTTAATTCGGAAATTGTTTAACACCTGGTTATAGCAAACTTGAAGTAAAGTCAATTAAAATACAAATATCGTGTGTGTAACCGTGACCGTCTCTTCTTGTGAGGTTTGAACGAAGAAGGGAATTCGGTGGAGTTATGTTTGACTCATAAGTAGGTGTTCATGATCACTTCTTGATCATTAGTAGTTCATGTCGGTTTATGCATAGATCGCTCTTCTTATTCTTGTATTCGTAAGTTAGCCAGATATCAAATGTTTAGTGCTTGCTGCAGCCTCACCACCTAACCATACCTCACCCATTAAGCTTTGCTAGTCTTGATACCCTTGGAAAGGAGATTACTGAGTCCCCGTGGCTCACAGATTACTACAATAGATGCAGGTACAGGTAAAGCTATACTTTGTCGTGAGCGTGATGATTGTTCTATTTGGAGTTTTTCCTTCTTCTTCATCGATCATATGATGGGTTCCAGGTCGGCAGCCTGGGATAGCAGGGTGGACGTCGTCTCTTTTTCGTTTGTGTTTCATCTGTAGTCAGATCCTGCTCTTCTGTATGGTGATTGAATGTATTGTTATATTGATGTATTCATGTTGTAGCTTGTGGCGAGTGTAAGCCAAGTCTTGTATACTCTTCTCTTCAGTACATGTACTTGTGACGATATCCGCCTTGCAAAAGCGTCTCCAATATGCGCATCTATCCCTGTTGAGACTTTTAAGTTTCCGCGAGGATAGGACCGCATATTGGGCATGACAGATGGTCCTTCTTATCGAAGGTGATCGGGTTGACCATCCAAGGAGTGCGTTTCGAGTCTGTAGGCTCTATGGCATACACGTCCCGAAGGGCACGCTTCCTCTCCTTTTTAGGAATGTGCGTAACGTAAATCATGTTTACCTCCTTTACTTTGGAGGGGAACTGCTTTTGGCCGTCATTGCTCGGCCCCCGAGGTTCATCCTCGTCATCATCGCTCCTGGACCGACCTTTGCCTGAATTCTTGGCCAGGACTTTACCGGCCTGCTGGAACACCCAACAATTCATGTTGGTGTGGGTGGCAGGTTTTTCCGAAGTGCCATGGATCTAGCATGGTTTTTCCAGTATTCTGTCGAGAGCACTTGGGCCATCTTTGCATCCTTTAGAGGATTTCTTTTTGGGTCCAGACCGTGAATTGGTGAATCCCGCATGGACCGCTGGGTCTTCGGCGTCACTGCCGGTATTCTTATTTTGGCGCTTGTGTTTGTTGCGCCTGGGCTTGTCGTTTCCATCCCAGATTTCCGATGTGTCGTCGTCGCTCCTTCAGGAGCTGCGGGCTAGCCAACTGTCTTCTCCTGCACATAAGCGGGTCATTAGTGTCATGAGGGCCGCCATGGTCCTAGGCTTGCCCTGTCCGAGCTGTCGGGCTAACCATTCGTCCCGGATGCTATGCCTGAAGGCAGGAATGGCCTCGTTGTCGGGGCAGTCGACGATTTGGTTGTTTTTAGTTAAGAACCGATTACAAAACTTCCGAGCTAACTCGCCGTCTTTTTGAATAACATGGCTAAGGTCATCGACATTCGGGGGCCGAACATATGTGCCCTGAAAGTTGGTCCTAAAGGCGTCCTTAAGCTCTTCCCAACTTCCTATAGAATTTCTGGGCATGCTATGGAGCCAGTGCCGTGCTGGCCCCTTAAGCTTAAGACGTAAGTATTTAATGACTTGAAGCTCATCTCGTGGGGCTATGTGTATGTGCAGAAGGAAGTCTTCTATCCAGACGGCAGGATCTGTAGTGCCATCATATTGGTCGATGTTGACGGGTTTAAACCCTTCTGGGATCTAATGTTCCATGACCTTGTCTATGAAACAGATTGGGTGTGCGGGAGCTCGGTACCGGAATGTATCATGGCAGGGATTGGCAGGGGCCTGTTCCCTTCTTATTTCCCGAGCTCGATCTTGCCTATCTAACCAGGCGTCATATATATCCTGACCTGCGAGTATGTGGTCCCGAGTTCCGTAGATTGATCTGGGAGGTGATCTATTCTTGCGTATCTTAGTTTGCAGGTCATATGGCTCAACCATGTCCTTGTCGTGAGGGCGGGGCCTCGTTAGGCGCTCTTTATAGTGCCTAAATCTTGTGTGTTGATTTTTCCTAGGTACAATGTTGAGGACAACCAACAATTTTCAGCACGTGAAGAAACATATTTCGAAGCCCTTACAACAAGATTGAAGAGAACAAGTTTTAACTTTGTTGTAAACCATGTTTTGGTGACAAGGGCAGCTAGTTACACCTCAAGGAAGAAAACCAAGCAATCTCAATACTCTATTGTTGCATGCACAGTTTACGAATTCGTTCCAAAACTTGCTGCATCATGCAACACAAATATATGAGTATCCAGCACTTGTGGGAGTACAAAATGGACAGCATATGAAGTCTACATTCAGGAAAATCAAACGGTGCATCATTTCAGGATATGAGAGTTCCAATGCAAGCTGTCCAGAGCATTAATTGTTGCGCGTGGCTCCATGTGTTTGCTCCCTTGTCCAGCTAGTTACCACGAATTTGAGCCCATCTTTTGGACTGGTTTCACACCAAAACTAGGAGGGTTGTTCCTAGTATAAATACCCCTTCCCCCACTTCAGCCACAACTCTTCGGCAATTTGATTTCAGAATAGGTTAGCTAAGTGCAACCAGAATCTTGTTTGAGAGTTCATTTCCTCCTTAGCTCTTGTAATCTTGCCTTGCGAGAGGGTAAACTCACTTAGTGATTTTACAACTGCAGCAGTTGAGGCAGCGACCAGTTCGTTGTTGGTGTCAAAACTGGCGGATCTCAGGTAGGGGGTCCCGAGCTGTGAGATTAGGATCGATGGGTTACAGGAGACGAAGGAGACAGTGTTTACCCAGGTTCGGGCCCTCCTATGGAGGTAAAACCCTACGTCCTACTTGATTATATTGATGTGTACGAGTATTACAGAGTTGATCTACCTCGAGATCAAGTAGCCAAAACCCTAGATGAACTTGTCTGCCCTCTACAATCTAAACCCTCCGGTTTATATAGACACCGGGGGTATCTAGGGTTTACACATGGTAAGCTTGCAGCCGGAAATAGAGACGCCGATCTTGTCATCTTAACTTGGAGTGCACGCCTCGTCTTCGGAGGTTTCCTTCTGGAATATGGGGTCACCGCCTATCCAGCCATCCCCGTGACAATCAGAGAGCGGCCCACCAAGCTGGCCTGTGAGAGACAAGCCGGCGGCCCGAGGACCCCTTAGTCCAGGACTCCCTTAGTAGCCCCCGAACTAGCCTCCAACGCCTGGGGTCATGACACCAGTAGCTTTGCGTGATCAGAGTCTTCGGCTTGCGGGGCGAGTTCTTTTCCTCTTTTATGATCGGCGAGCTCTAGTCCGGCTACCGATAATACGTAGTCACCCGAACATGAAATTATTCGGATGCCATAAATTGCTTAACCTCGAAGGCCAAATGTTAAAGTATGAATAGTGTTCCCTGACAGCCTTTCTGACGAAGGATCGTGGCCTACCACGACCGCCGAGCCGGTTACAAAAACTCGATTCGCAGTTCGAGGTAGTTTCATTGGCACGTCTTATCAATGTGCAGATCGTGTCCCGTTTCTTACGGGATATGATTAATCCTTTGGGTTATCCCACGCGCGCATAACGGCACGATTATTTCGGGAAGTGGCGAGGCCTGCGGCGCAGCAGAGGGGAGGCTCTTGGTATTACGGCACCCATAAAAGGGAGAAAACCCCCAAGGCCTAATCACGCTCTCTATTCGCAACCTCTGCTTCCTCAACCTTCCCAAGCTCCGAGAGCCCAGATCCAGTTCTCGCACCATCTCCCCTCCGAGCTCGGCCATGGCCGGTTCCAGATCCATGGGCAAGTGGGAGGCCTCCTCCGTCACCGACAACGACATACGGGAGTTGAAGCGTGCCGGCTACCTCTCTGCCAACATCGCCCACCACGCCCCAGAGGCGAATCAGGTGGTTCCCACACCGAGGCAGGGCGAGAGGGTGGTGTTCGTCCCCCATTTCCTCCGGGGACTGGGCTTCCCGCTCCACCCCTTCGTCAGTGGCCTCATGTTCTTTTACGGCTGGACTTCCACGACCTCCCCCCGAACTCCATTATGCACATATCGGCGTTCATCCTTGTCTGTGAAGCCTTCCTGCGGGTACAGCCGCAATTCGGCCTGTGGCTCAAGGTGTTCAACGTCAAGACGAAGACAGTCGCAGGTGTGCATGCGGACTGTGGAGGGGCCGTAATCTGCAAGCTCCCACGTGTCGAGTGGCCGGAGGGCACCTTTATCGACACGGTAAAGATTTGGCAAAAGGAGTGGTTTTATATCACTGAACCAAGGAGCGCGGACGGGATGACGCCCGCCGAATTCAGATCCGGACCCCTGCAAGGCTAACCTCGTGGCTCAAGAAGGGCCTTAACTGAGGGTCGGACGAAGAGGTGAAGTCACTGCAGAAGCGCATCTCCGTGATGATCGAGACCAACATCAAGCTGACCAACGTGGTCCAGGTCATGCTCCGCCGCCATCTCCTCCCCTGCCACCTCCAGGCCTCCCCAATGTGGGCTTACCAGCTCGAGGACCCGGACACCGTACGTCAGTTCTTCTGCACCACCCACAAGAAATTGTGGAAGGTGCTATTCAAGCCTCAGGAGAGCTGGCCGGCCGAGGAAGAGGACACCAGACTCGACGCCGCAAACCCTCACACCAAGGTAAGGTAGAACTTTTAATTATGCGGCTCTGTTTTTTAACAAAGAGCTGAACCCCCTCTCCCTTATTTTCACAGAAATGGCTGAGGAAGGCCATGAAGATCGACTGCCCGGCCCCGCAGCCCAAAGATCCTCGGTCAGATCTGCTGACGGAGATGCTCGTCGTGGCGCCGTATTCGGCGCCAGAGAGGAAGGAGAAGAAGAAAGGAGAGAAGAAGGGGGCCTGAGAGGGTCTTCGCCCAAGGGGTCTCCCGGACACTAAATCTGAGGAGACCCACGCCTCTTCCGCTCATGAGGAAGAGTACGAGGACAAGGGGGAGTGCGACTCCCCCCTCACAAGAAAAAGGGCGGCGTCAGAGGACGTCGCGGAGGACCTACCTCCTCCTGCCCCAAAGAGGACCTGCCGAACAAAGGCGGTCCTAGCCGACGATAGCTCGGACTCCGACGAGGAGTCTGAGGCTTCCGAAAAGGTTCCCCAAAGGAACCCCAGGGTTAAGCCCCCAGCCCAGAGGCATGAATCTAAAGACCTTCCGGGTTACTTGCATAGAGTTTTTAATGCTAAAATGGGCGAACGTATTTCGATTTGCAGCCCACCGCGCGATCTCCCAACCAACCAACTGTCAGACGGGGAGCCTTTGCCCGCCGACCTAGCGGAAAGCGGGACTGCATCGCATCCGACGCCTCCAGAGGACTCGAAGGAGGCTGCGGGGGTGTTGTCGCGCCCGGCTCCTTCTGAGCCGAACACCGGCGGCGGGGGCGACGAAGTCATGGCTGAGGTTAACACCTCGGCCGCTGAAGACCAGGAGGAAGAACATCTCCTGGCGACTAAAGAGGGGGGACGAAACCCGGTCCGTCCCTCTCCGAAGACATCTCCGGAGCGATCTACGCCTCCGGAGCAGCCCGCCCAATCCCCCACAAGAGGGAGGGCTGGTGGACCCCCACCAGTGCCGCCCATGACTGGGTGGCTGGCGTAGATGGAAGCTTTATCCGGCTCCTCCATCGCCGAGGATCACCGTGCCCTTATGGGTGCGGTTTTGCAAGGCATTCAGTCCGTAGATAACGGACTGAAAGAGGCCTTCAACGGTCTCTTGACGGGCTTCCAGGTGAGCCACGTAATATTCTTTTCCTTAGAGAAAGTTAATTTACCTATTTTATACAATCCTTATAAGTGTAGTAGCCCCGGAGCCCTGGGTGAGTTTGAAAAACCCACCCGGGGGTCAAACGTCCGAACATTAGTAACGATGCTCAAGGCATCCTTTGTCCTTTATTATCCTAAGAGCTCTGAAGAGTACTTAGCGTAGGGGTCGGAATCCGATAGCCCGGGAGTTTTAATGCATAGTTTGTTTTGTAGGCTTCGTCATCGGCGGCGGCCGCTAACGCAATGGAGCTTGCCGAATTAAACCGGAAGCTCAAGAGCTCCGATGAGGAGCTCGATCGTCTGAACAAGAGATTCGACGAGACGCAAGGTGAGTCCGAATTGTGACATTCGGGCTATTGTCTATCCTCATTGATTGAGATAGTCGAATTATTCAAAAGTTTGTATTTACTTATTGTTACCACCGCTGTGGCTGCGGAGGTCGAGAACCTCAAGGCCGAGTTGGCCAAGGCGAAGCAGGAGGCCACCGATGAGAAGGCGGCGGCCGAATGGGCGGCAGCTGACCTGTTGGCAATAAAAGCCGTGAATGACAAGCATGAAGCCCGGGTGGTGGAGGTGCAGCTGGAGCTCAAGGATGCCATCACAAAGTGTGAGGCTCTTGAGCAGAAGAACAGAGACCAGGCCACCGAGCTATCCACGCTGAAATCCGAGCTCAAATCGGAGCGTGTTGATAGGCGGTTCTTTGAAGAAGAACTCCGCCAAGTCAGGGCGATCGCGGATGGTAAGTCATACTTACTGCAATGTGCCTTTGGTGGTAACAGGTTTGCGTTGCTCACCCGGGTGTGGCGTTCCTCAGGCGCCTTTACGGACCTCTCGAAGAGTGCAGCGGACACGAACAAGCACTTCGCCTCCCAGGATGGGGATGTTGAGCAACGACTGTTTTGGGCTCAATTTCAAGCCCCCAAGCACCCTCCGCTCCTGAGCAAGCAGATGAAACAGTTGATGGAGCTGCACAGGATGGCGGAGCCGGTCATGAGGGACCTCTGCATCCGGCTGTGGCCCGTAGAGCCGATACCGAGTAGTTACTTCGGCTTTGTGCAGAAACTTTGCGACGCTGCGCCTCGGATTGACGCTCTGAAGCGTTCGGCCTGCAACGAGGGAGCTCGGATGGCCTTTGCAAGGACCATGCTGCACCTGCCGGGGCTCAAGCCAACCGAGATGGCCACCCCGTCTCCACCCCCTGGGAAGGAGCATAGGCGCCCCGAGAAATACTTTTCCGCCATGATGGACGGTGCTCGGGTGATAGAAGCTCAATGCCCGAAAGATGTAATTTATGAATGAACGTTCTGTCATGTATCCGACGACTGTTCCGCTTTATAATGTGGTTGTATGTTTATCATGTCTTTTAAGTTTTGTATTATTTGACTCCCGTGTGGCCGTTTTATCTGAAAGTTGTGAGCCGTCGGCTTCAGCCCCCATGTAGATACTACGCGAGGTGTTTCTACCTCCGCACTGTGACCCTTAGCCAAAGTATCGGTGCCCGAAGGCGGTAGTGCAAGGGGAACAAGGCAATCGGACTATAATGCTTTAGTGCTTTCACTTAGCCGGAGTTGCTTGAATGCGGAGGCAGATGACGAGCCCCCAGTGTTTTGTGATATTCATATACACCGAGGTTGACATCAGCATCACATGGTTTGCAATAGTACAAACCCCTCGTATAACACGGAATAACCTCTATCGATTTTTAGTTTGACACTTATGCTCGGATTGTAGACCGGTTCTCGCTTATTATGACAGTCGGTTTTTGGCTTTCTCCACTGAGGTGCTTGACCAGGCGAGCCGGACGCACAATCGTAGTGGTTCTCCCTTTACCCTTTTAGCCGAACGAGCGGAACGTAAGAGGGCAAGCACAGGAGCCGGGCAACCCAACCATTGACCCAAGACATAATTCGGAACCAATTCATATAAAGCAACATCCGAGACGCCGAACACATGAATAGTAGTGCTGGGGCGATGCTTGGGGCGATTTTTATATTCGAGCCCCGGTCTACTAGCCGGTCGCATCGTAGTATGTACCGAACAACTTTTTGCAATAGGCGCCAGCGAGTAGAGAACAGGGTATGCGACATAAAATATCGCAAGGAGGCCGCAAAGGATGCTCTTTATTTCAGATGAATTCTTACAACTCAAACTGTCGAAGCAACTGTTACAAGTATTTCGGGATGGAAAATAAGGTGTACCAAGGAGAGGCTTTACCCGGGTTCTTCGATGGGTGGTTTGACGTCCTCGATGCGCCCTGTCGCCTGTCTACTCCTTTGCCCCTGAGGGGGTTGCATTCCTTTAAAGGTAATTGTTCTCGACGAACGGACCTTTGGAAGAAGATCTTGAGAAGTCGCCATAGCGTGAATGGGCTTTATGCTTGGCAGGTCCTAGATGGTACCTGTAGTCTGTCCGAAGACATGCGTTGGCAGTAGTTTGGTCCAGCCGAACACTTACCCTTTGATAGCGGGTCCCCACAGCTGCCCATGGTATTTTGAGCACGAATTTGTGCCTTCTTGGCACATGCTTTACAGGAACTAGGGTTGTGCTGTGGGGGGCATATCCCTATTTTTGCTGGGCGGAAGGTGATTCCAGAAGTTCGGGTTGAGGCCGAACTCGTTTGCTATCACGACGCGCCTTTATGGCTGATTTGGGCGTCGGCCTATCATCGCTGCACTGGAATTTGGCTGCCATGGCTTCCGTATGCTCCTCAGTTTGGAGAGAGCGCTCTGTGTTTCCGTTGACAGTAATGACCCCCCTGGGTCAGGGCATCTTGAGCTTCAGGTACGAGTAATGGGGGACGGCGTTAAAGCGAGCGAATGCTGTGCGGCCGAGAAGTGCGTGATAACCGCTGCGAAAAGGGACAATGTCGAAGATCAAGTCTTCGCTGCGAAATTTGTCGGGTGAGACGAATACTACTTCCAGATTTACGGTGCCCGAGCAGCGGGCTTCAATGCCTGGAATCACTCCTTTAAAGGTAGTGTTACTAGGTTTGATCCTTGACGGATCTATACCCATCTTTTTCACCGTGTCTGAGTAAATCAGATTAAGGCTACTTCCTCCGTCCATTAGGACTCTAGTGAGGTGAAACCCATCGATAATGGGGTCTAGGACGAGGGCTGCCGAACCCCCGTGACGGATACTGGTCGGATGATCCCGTCAGTCAAAAGTGATCAGGCAAGCCGACCATGGGTTATACTTCGGGGCTAAGGGCTCCACGGCGTAGACCTCCAGAAGGGCGCGCTTCCTCTCCATTTTTGGTATGTGAGTGGCATATATCATATTCACGGTTTTCACCTCTGGAGGGAACTGCTTTTGTCCTCCATTGCTTGGACCGCGGGGCTCGTCATCGTCCTCGCTGCGTGGGCTCTTGCTTTGCTCCTCGGCTGCAAGCTTGCCAGCTTGCTTGAATACCCAACAATTACGGTTGGTATGGTTAGCGGGCTTGTCCTGAGTGCCGTGGATCTGGTAGGGCCTATCCATAATTTTGTCCAGCGTGGTAGGTCCGTCTCTATTTCCTTTAGAGGGTTTCTTCCGCTGTCCGGATTTCGGGTTGCGGAAGCCGCCATTGACGGCCGTGTCCTCCGCATCGCCGTTGCTATGGCGGCGTTTGTTTTTGTTACGTCGCGGTTTCCCGTTTCCATCCCGGACTTCAGAGGTGCCGGGGTCTTCGGGGTTATGGTTTCGCCGAGCTAGCCAGTTATCCTCGCCCACGCAAAAGCGGGGCATTAGTGAGGTAAGGGCGGACATTGTCCTCGGCTTGTCCTGGCCGAGCTGACGAGCCAGCCATTCGTCCCGGATATTATGCCTGAAGGAGGCTATTGCCTTGGCGTCCGGGCAGTCAACAATCTGGTTTTTCTTGGTCAAGAACCGATTCCAGAATTGTCGAGACGATTCTCCTGCTTTCTGGACAACATTGCTCAGATCGGAGGAGTCCGGAGGCCGGACATAAGTGCCCTGGAAGTTAGATCGGAAAGCATCCTCGAGCTCTTCCCTGCTCCCGATGGAGTTTTCGGGGAGACTGTTGAGCCAGTGTCGAGCTGGCCCCTTAAGTTTTAGGGACAGATACTTGATGGCGTGGAGGTCATCTCCTCGTGCCATATGGATGTGGAGGCGGAAGTCCTCAATCCACACGGCTTGGTCTGTTGTCCCGTCGTATTGCTCTATGTTAACGGGTTTAAACCCTTCAGGGAACTGATGCTAAATCACCTCGTCTGTGAAGCACAGTGGGTGGGCAGCGCCTCTGACCCGAGCTATGTCATGCCTACGATCGGCGGTAGGCCGGGTCCGGTATTGTTCCCGGCCTCTATTGTTGCGGTCGAGCCAAGACCGGTATCCGTCCCGTCTAGCGGGGGGGGGGGGGGGAGTACCCTCTAGATCCGTATATGGATCTTGTGTGGCCTGCTCTATAGTCTAGGTCCTGTCGTAAGTCATACCTGTCTTCGTGCCCCACTGGTTCTTTTCCTCTCCTGCGGGGTGCTTTAGGCCTGTACTCAGCCTCGTCGGCCATTCTATCCCATCCTCGGGGAGGGCGGTCGGGCCGGTCGTATGGAGTATGCCCGGGAGGCGATGTTTCGAAGGCCTCGTCATCGAACTGTGGCAGTAGCCGCCGGCGAGGGTAGCTCTTGGGTTGGTCCGGCAGGTCGGAACCGTACCCTTCCTTAGCTGCCAAGACCCTCGTCCATCTATCATTGATGGTGTCTTGTTCGGCTTTGAGCTGGTGTTTCTTTGCCTTTAGGCTTCGGGCGGTGGCTAGAAGCTGCCGCCTGAACCGTTCCTGATCCGTAGGATTATCGGGGACGGTGAAGTCTTCGGCTTCAAGGTCGTCCTCCTCCTTGGGGGGGGGAGGTTGTTATCGTCCTCGGAATCATTAGGATCCTCGGTGTCGTGCCGATCTTCGGGCTTTTCCTGGTCCTCCAGTGGCTATTCGGGGACTTCGGGGTCGCCGAGGTCTTCCGGGGTATCGTTTTCCCCGGTGCCTGCAATGGCTTCCCTTCCCTTGTGTGCCTTAGATCGCTTGCGCTGTTTCCGGCGCCTAGACGGCGCCTCACCGGATTTATCGCCATTATTCTGAGGGGTGCGATTGCCCTTATCATCGGGGGTGTCCACCATGTAGATGTCGTAAGTGGAGGTGGCCATCCATCGCCCATTGTTGACAGGGGCAGGGGCGCCGTCCTCTTCATCCATGTCTTCTGCCTCCTCGGAGGTGTAGTCCAGCATGTCAGTTAAATCCTCGATAGTGGCTACCAAGTGGGTGGTGGGTGGGTCGAAAAATTCCCAATGACCCGCCTCCGGACCGATCTGAGCATGGGTCGAGGTCGGGTAGTCTGTGGTTTTTATCGTCAGGATCCGATCCAGTGCCTCATTGAGTACTGAGAGCTCGACCAGATCAATCTGCCTAGGACTTCCGGAGTTGACCTCCGACGTGTCCGTACAAAGAGTGTGTTCGGCAAGGGCCGACCTCCGGCCCTCAGGTACTATAACCGGATCTGGACTGGGAGCCAGATCATCGGCAGGGATAGACCCGAGGGCAGAGTCGAGAAGGAAACCCGAAGTTAAGGCTTCGGAGACTTCGGGCTTGTCAGACGAAACTGCGAGCCCGGCGAATGAAAGGTCGCCCCGGGAGTCTACGAAGAACTCTAGGTTCCCGAATATGATCTCTTGATCGGGGGTGACCATCCCGATCCGACCAAGGTGGCCAGTCGGGTCCGCATGCAGCACGATGCTACCGAAAGCGAGAAACTGTCCGGGGACGAAGGAGTCCCCGTTACGGACTTCATCGCTAAGGATCAGGCGAGCCATCAATTCCTCTTGTGATCCCGCAGCGGAACTCTCAATGAAAGCACCAATGTCGGTGTCAAAACTGGCGGATCTCGGGTAGGGGGTCCCGAGCTGTGAGATTAGGATCGATGGGTTACAGGAGACGAAGGAGACATTGTTTACCCAGGTTTGGGCCCTCCTATGGAGGTAAAACCCTACGTCTTGCTTGATTTTATTGATGTGTACGAGTATTACAAAGTCGATCTACCTCGAGATCAAGTAGCCAAAACCCTAGATGAGCTTGTCTGCCCTCTACAATCTAAACCCTCCGGTTTATATAGACACTGGTGGTATCTAGGGTTTACACATGGTAAGCTTGCAGCCGGAAATAGAGACGCTGATCTTCTCATCTTAACTTGGAGTGCACGCCTCGTCTTCGGAGGTTTCCTTCTAGAATATGGGGTCCCCGCCTATCCAGCCATCCCCGTGACAATCAGAGAGCGGCCCACCAAGCCGGCCTGTGAGAGACAAGCCGGCGGCCGAGGACCCCTTAGTCCAGGACTCCCTCATTCGTGCTTCCACTTTTGTGTGTGGTTGAGTGGATTGAAAACTTAAGAGTGTGATTGGTCGAATACTTGTTGTTGGTTCTTGCATATGCAGTAGCTAGCTACGGTCTTGTCTGGTTGCACTTGTTATCCATTATCCGACAACGTTGTTGGCTGGGATCGAGGGTTTCCTTCGTATCCTTCAGGTGGCGTTGGTTCGCATCATCGAGCAGATCCTCCATGAAGATCGGGCCATCCAGTATCATCTTGGCATCAGAGCTTCGGTTCACACGGTAGGATCTTGCATTCCTAGTTTAGTTCGGGTTCTTGTTCATTATGAAGTCCAGAAAATAGCCCCACAAAAAAACTACCTTTACCTAGCCCCTTTATGGCATTTAATCTATTATTTGGTGAGTTTTATCAAGTCCTTGTCCATTAGATCTTTGTTTTTAGTTGCTGAGTTTTCCCTCATCCAATCTTGTGTGTTTGTGTTCATTTTCGTGCATAGATTTCAGATCTGCACCCTCCACCAATTCTTGCGTATCTTTGTCATCCGAAGTCCATTTTGGGTGTTTTTGTGCATTTGGAAAGGCCACTACATCCTCTTTCCATCCATCCTTGTTAGATCTAATTCCCACTATGTTTTCACCCAGAAAAATCAGATCAGTTCATGTGTGTTTGTTGCCAAAGTTTCACCTTGCATATTCTTGTTGTTTGAGCTCTTCCATTGTAATTTTCATGATTCCCCCAAAGTGTGTGTTCAGATCCAAGTCCCTTGTTGAAAGTTTGAAAAAGCAGAAAAGAGGCAAAAAGAGAAAGAAAGATCTGCCCAAAGAAAGAAAGTATGTGCAAGAAGCAAAAGAGAGAAATTTGGGACTGTTCTTCCCTTATATCTTGAGAAATGCTTGTTTGTATTGTGAGCTGAAACGTGTCAAGTGTGCAAAGTATTCAATCCATGCTTGCAGCAAATCAGATTCCTTGGTGTGAGTTGCATGTTATTGATACGTCTTCAACGTATCTATAATTTTTGCTTGTTCCATGCTGTTATATTATCATTCTTGGATGTTTTACAATCATTTTATAACAACTTTATATCATTTTTTTTGGACTAACCTATTCACATAGTGCCAAAGTGCCAGTTGCCATTTTTGCTTGTTTTTTACTTCGCAGAAAATCAATACCAAACGGAGTCCAATCGCGACGAAACTTTTTGGAGATTTTTTCTGGACCAGAAGACACCCAGTGGGCCAAAGAAGTACCAGAGAAGTAGGCAGAGGAGACCACAACCCACCAGGGCGCGCCAGGGGGGCCCCGACGCGCCCTGATGGGTTGTGCCCTCCTCGGGACCCCTCTCCACCACCTCTGATGCCTATAAATTCCCAAATATTCCAAAAACCCTAGGGGATTCGACGAAACACAATTCCAGCCGCCGCAAGTTCCAGAACCACGAGATCCAATCTAAACACCATCCCGAAGGGGTTCATCTTCTACATAGGTGCCTCTCCGATGATGCCTGAGTAGTCCACCATAGACCTACGGGTCCGTAGGTAGTAGCTAGATGGCTTCCTCTCTCTCTCTTATGGTTCTCAATACAATGGTCTCTTGGAGATCTATTTGACGTAAACTTTTGTGGTGTGTTTGTTGGGATCTGATGAATTATGAGTTCATGATCAGTTTCTATCCATGAATATTATTTGAGTCTTCTTTGATCTCTTATATGCATGATTGCTTATAGCATTGTATTTCTTCTTCAAATCTTTGGTTTAGTTAGGCCGACTAAATCGATTTTTCTTTCCATGGGAAGAGGTGCTTTGTGATGGGTTCGATCTTGCGGTGTTCTTTCCCAGTGACAGAAGGGGCAGCAAGACACGCATGTATCGTTGCTATTAAGGATAACAAGATGGGGTCTATTCCTACATGAATAGATCTTGTCTACATCATGTCATCGTTCTTATTGCATTACTCCGTTTTTCCATGAACTTAATACACTAGATGCATGCTGGATAGCGGTCGATGTGTGGAGTAATAGTGGTAGATGCAGGCAGGAGTCAGTCTACTTATCTTGGACGTGATGCCTATATAATGATCATCGCCTTGGATATCGTCATGACTATTCAATTTTCTATCAATTGCCCAATAGTAATTTGTTCACCCACCATGCGCTATACTCATGAGAGAAGCCACTAGTGAACCCTACGGCCCCCTCGTCTACTTTTCCAACATATTGCTTTCAGATCTATCTTTTTTGCATCTTTCTTCAGATCTACAAAACAAAAAACCCAAAAACATATTGCTGCATATTTTATTTGCCTTTCCTATTTTGTGTTCTTGAGAGATCTGTCTCTCCTATCTATCACTACCTAATCTATCTTTTTACCGTAGAGAGATTGACAACCTCTCTTTCGCATCGGGTTGCAAGTATTTGTTGTTTGTGTGCAGGTGCTGCTTATTGGGTGGTGGTGATCCTCCTACTGGTTCGATAACCTTGGTTTCAAAGCTGAGGGAAATATTTACCGTCGCTGTGCTGCATCATCCCTTCCTCTTTGGGGAAATACCGATGCAGTCTCAAGCCACGTCAAAGGAATTTATGGCGCCGTTGCTAGGGAGGAAGCGGTCTCTTCTATGTGCCTATCGTAGGCGCCAAGGGGACTCCATCATCATCTACCACGTTCCTAATCACAAATCTCATCTCCTTGCAATTACATTATGTGTCATTTGCCTCTCGTTTTCCTCTCCCCCACTTCACCAATTTGTCGTTTTATTCGCCCTCTTTTTCGTTTGCCTGTTTCTTGCCGGATATCTTCCTTGCTTGCAATCTTGTTTGTGTAGTCACGATGACTTAAGAAAGCACCAAGTTGTGTGATTTTTCCAATACTAATAACAATGATTTTATTAGTACTCCTATTGCTCCTCCCGCCACTAGTGCAGAGTCTTGTGATATTAATGCTGCTTTGTTGAATCTTGGCATGAAAGATCAATTTGCCGGTACTCCTAATGAGGATGCCGCGTCCCATCTAAACATGTTCGTAGAATTTTGTGATATGCAAAATAAAAAATATGTGGACAATGATATTGTGAAGTTGAAATTATTTCCTTTTTCCTTGCGGGATCATGCAAAAATTTGGTTTTCCTCTTTGCCTCGCAATAGTATCGATTCTTGTAATAAGTGCAAAGATGCTTTTATTACTAAGTATTTTCCGCCCGCGAAAATTATTTCCCTTAGGTCGCAAATCATGAATTTTAAGCAACTTGAGCATGAACATGTTGCACAATCTTGGGAAAGAATGAAGTTGATGCTAATAAATTGTCCTACACATGGTTTGAATCTTTGGATGGTTATACAAAAATTTTATACGGGATTGAATTTTGTCTCTAGAAATCTTTTAGATTCCGTCGCGGGTGGTACTTTTATGGAGATTACTTTGGGTGAAGCTACTAAATTTCTAGATAATATCATGGCTAATTATTCTGAATGGCATACCGAAAGAGCACCTACTAGTAAGAAAGTTAATTCGGTTGAGGAAATTAGTACTTTGAGTGAAAAGGTTGATGCTTTGATGAAATTGGTTGCTAGTAAAAATGCTCCTATTGATCTTAATGATGTTCCTTTGTCTACCTTGATTGAGCAAAATAGTGATTCCGTAGATGTGAATTTTGTCTCGCGAAACAATTTCAATAACAATGCTTATAGAGGTAATTTTAATCCTAGGCCTTTTCCTGGAAATTCCTCTAATAATTATGGTAATTCCTATGGTAATACTTCTTACAATAATAATAGGAACACCTCTGATCTTGAGGGTAATATTAAAGAATTTATCAATGCGCAAAAGGCTTTCAATACTACGATAGAAGAAAAGTTGAATAAGATTGATGATATGTCTAGAAGCATTGATAGAATTTCTCATGATGTTGAAAATCTCAAGTTGAAAGCTTTTGTGCCTAATATTGATGAATCTATTAAAGCTTTATATGTCTCTATGGATGAAAGTAAGAAAAGAACCGCTATGCTTAGAGCTAAAAGAGAAATCTTAGAAAACTCGTTTTCTAGTGATTGCCTACATAAAAACGATGAAGATCTTAAAGTGATTGGTATTTCTTCTATTGATTCCTTGTCTAGTAATATTAAAATTGATAATGAAGGGACTGAAGTAGAGTTAACTTTAGTTATAAGGCGTCCCAATAATTTGGAGGGTGAAAATCTTCATGAAAATTTTGATAAAAGTGGGTTCGAAGAGGTCAAAACTTTAACTAGTGATGTGCCCATTATCTTGGATTGCAAAGATTTTAATTATGATAGTTGCTCTTTGATTGAATGTATTTCTTTGTTGCAATCTATGTTGAATTCACCCCATGCTTATGAGCAAAATAAAACATATCGTTGATGCGATGATGAAATCTTTTGAAGAAAAGTTGGAGGTGGAGATTTCTATTCCTAGAAAATTACATGATGAGTGGGAACCTACCATTAAGGTCAAGATTAAAAAATTTGAGTGCTTCGCTTTGTGTGATTTGAGTGCTAGTGTTTCCACGATTCCGAAATCTCTATGTGATGTGCTTGGTCATACCAATATTGAAGAATGCTCTCTTAATTTGCACTTCGCGGATTCTACTATTAAAAAACCATTGGGAAGAATTAATGATGTTCTTATTCTTGCAAATAGTAACTATGTTCCCATTGATTTTATTGTGCTTGATATTGATTGCAATCCGTCTTGTGCCATTATACTTGGTAGACCGTTTTTACGCACTATAGGTGCCGTGATTGATATGAAAGAAGGCAATATTCGTTTTCAATTTCCCTTGAGAAAGGGTATGGAACACTTCCCTAGAACAAGAATTAAGCCACCATATGAATCAATCATGATGCCATCCTATGGATCCAAAACTAAAGATGACAATACTTGAATCTATGCATTATGCCTAGCTAGGGGTGTAAAACGATAGCGCTTGTTGGGAGGCAACCCAATGAATAAATAAAATTTTGCTTTTTTCCTTTCTGTTTTTGAGTGTTGACACAATTAAGCCTTTGTCATTATTGTGTTTTTTATGGTTTATTTAGTGTTTGTGCCAAGTAAAGCCTTTAGGATGATTCAAGGGATGAGTAGAAGTGATGCTGAATCTGAAAGAGAAACTTTACGTCCAGTATATGAGTTTTCATTTTTTGCTGGAACGTGATCTTGAGTTGAAATTTTAACAGTGTTGCTATAAAAATTCCTTACGTTGTCCTACTTTTTCAGAATGTTTAGAGTTACAGAAGTATTGTTAGATTACAGATTACTACAGACTGTTCTGTTTAAGACAGATTCTGTTTTCGTTGCATTGTGTGTTTGTTTTGATGAATCTATGGGTTATATTGAAGGGTATGAGCCATGGTAAAGTTAAAATAAAGTAGGTATAATTCAATAATAAAATATGAATGGGTTTGCAACAGCACCTAAAGTAGTGATTTGCTTTGTTATACTAACGGATCTCACGAAGATTTTGTTGAGTTTTGTGTGATTGAAGTTTTCATGTTTTGGGTGAGATCACGATGGATGAAGGAATAAGGAGTGATAAAAACCTCAGCTTGGGGATGCTACCACACCCCCAAGATATATCCAAAGAGAAACAAGCAACTAAGCTTGGGGATGCCCCCGAGTGGCATCCCCTCTTTCTTCTAACAACCATCGGTATTTTACTTGGAGCTATATTTTTATTTGTCACATATCATGAGTTTTGCTTGGAGCGTCTTGTATCTTTGCATGCTTTGTTTGTTTGTTTTTCACTTGTATCCTTGTTGTACAAACCTATTTTGGAGAGCCAAAATTATGCTATGATTTGTTAGAATTGGTCTCTATGCTTCACTTAAAAACAATTTGAGCTATAGAATTGCTCTAGTGCTTCACTTAAATCTTTTTGAGCACGGTGTGCTTGGAATTTTTTTGTAGAAATACTCTCATGCTTCACTTAGATTAATTGGAGAGTTAGTAAATTTTGAAGAAATCCTCTCATGCTTCACTTATATCTTTTTGAGAGATGAAATCTTTATGCTCATGTGCTTCACTTAGATTTGTTTGAGCTTGTCAAAAAGCAATGGCAATATATGAAACTAGTCCCAAAGTGATAGATATCCAAGGAGGATATAATAAAAACTTTCATGAAGATCATTGGGCAAATTAAAACTTGATTCCTTGTTATAGTTTTGAAATATGATGATAGTAATATGTGAGTCATGTTAGTGAGTAATTATGCTTGAGTAGGAATATTGGTGTTAAGGTTTGTGATTCCCTATGCAAGTACGAAAGTCAATAGTTATGCAATGAAATTACATCCTACTTGTGGCGCATTATTCGGTGTTAGTTATGCTCAATGCTCACTTATGAGAATTTTCGTTTCTTGGTTTGGTTGCTTCCCAATCTATTTGCTAGCCTCCATTTGTACTAAGTAGAAATACTACTTGTGCATCCAAAATCCTTAAACCAAGTTTTGCCTTATGAGTCCACCATACCTACCTATATGCGGTATTTCCATGCCGTTCCAAGCAAATTTGTATGTGCCATATTTAAATTTTCAAAATAAATTTTCTCTTTTGTGTGCTCGTATAGCTCATGAAACGGTGGGGAGTGTCCAATATTTTTCCATGCTAGATGTGTTATTCTCAAGATGGGTGTTTATTCACTTGTCATTGCACGAGAGTGCGGCGGTAATAGGGATGCCCATTCCCGAAATGAAAAAAGAAAAAAATATTTACTTTATGTTGTCAAATAATAAATTCCTTGGAAAGTGTTGGTATAGAAGGCAACCGTGGATATGGCCTGCGATGGAAAGTGAAAGTTTGGTGGAAAAAGGAATAAACTTTATTTTTTGTTTAGGAACCGCCTATGATATATCTAGCATGGAAAGTATTGTGAGCTACTTTGTCGTTTTCGTTGACCGGAAAAGCATGCCACCCAAAATATTTTTCTCTCTCAATTTAAAACTTTGAGCTCTGGCACCTCTACAAACCCCTACTTCCCTCTGCGAAGGGCCTATCTATTTACTTTATGCAATTTTTGTTTTTACTTTGAGTCTCCATCTTCTCTTATAAGCACCAACTAGGGGGCACTATGATCGTACTTGAGCATTGGGTATAGCTAATATTTGAGTGTGTTTCATGAATGGATCAATGATTGAGCATGATGGGCTAGGGATAACCTTCTTTAGTGTTGATATTTTGAAAGACATGGTTGTTTGTTGACATGCTTGAGTATTGAAGTCCAAATGTCCATGCTATATAAAAGAAAAGATTATGATGAACATGTTAGGCAGCATTCCACATCAAAAATTCTGTTTTTATCATTTACCTACTCAAGGACAAGTAGGAATTAAGCTTGGGGATGCTGATACGTCTCCAACGTATCTATAATTTTTGCTTGTTCCATGCTGTTATATTATCATTCTTGGATGTTTTACAATCATTTTATAACAACTTTATATCATTTTTTGCGACTAACCTATTAACATAGTGCCAAAGTGCCAGTTGCTGTTTTTGCTTGTTTTTTACTTCATAGAAAATCAATACCAAACGAAGTCCAATCGCGACAAAACTTTTTGGAATTTTTTTCTAGACCAGAAGACACCCAGTGGGCCAAAGAAGTACCGGAGAAGTGGGCCGAGGAGACCACAACCCACCAGGGCGCGCCCGGGGGGCCCCGGCGCGCCCTGATGGGTTGTGCCCTCCTCGGGACCCCTCTCCACCTCCTCTGATGCCTATAAATTCCCAAATATTCCAAAAACCGTAGGGGAGTCGACGAAACACAATTCCATCTGCCGCAAGTTCCAGAACCACGAGATCCAATCTAAACACCATCACGGAGGGGTTCATCTTCTACATAGGTGCCTCTCCGATGATGCGTGGGTAGTCCACCATAGACCTACGGGTCCGTAGGTAGAAGCTAGATGGCTTCCTCTCTCTCTCTCTCTTATGATTCTCAATACAATGGTCTCTTGGAGATCTATTTGATGTAAACTTTTGCGGTGTGTTTGTTGGGATCGGATGAATTATGAGTTCATGATTAGTTTCTATCCATGAATATTTTTTGAGTCTTCTTTGATCTCTTATATGCGTGATTGCTTATAGCATCGTATTTCTTCTTCGAATCTTTGGTTTAGTTAGGCCGACTAGATCGATTTTTCTTGCCATGGGAAGAGGTGCTTTGTGTTGGGTTCGATCTTGCGGTGTTCTTTCCCAGTGACACAAGGGGCAGCAAGACACGCATGTATCGTTGCTATTAAGGATAACAGGATGGGTCTATTCCTACATGAATAGATCTTGTCTACATCATGTCATCGTTCTTATTGCATTACTCCATTTTTCCATGAACTTGATACACTAGATGCATGCTGGATAGCGGTCGATGTGTGGAGTAATAGTGGTAGATGCAGGCAGGAGTCGATCTACTTATCTTGGACGTGATGCCTATATAATGATCATCGCCTTGGATATCGTCATGACTATTCGATTTTCTATCAATTTCCGAACAGTAATTTGTTCACCCACCGTGCGCTATACTCATGAGAGAAGCCACTAGTGAACCCTACGGCCCCCGGGTCTACTTTTCCAACATATTGCTTTCAGATCTATCTTTTTGCATCTTTGTTTTTAGATCTACAAAATCAAAAACCCAAAAACATATTGCTCCATATTTTATTTGCCTTTCCTATTTTGTGTTCTTGAGAGATCTATCTCTCCTATCTATCACTACCTAATCTATCTTTTTACCGTAGAAAGATTGACAACCTCTCTTTCGCGTCGGGTTGCAAGTATTTGTTGTTTGTGTGCAGGTGCTGCTTATTGGGTGGTGGTGATCCTCCTACTGGTTCGATAACCTTGGTTTCATAACTGAGGGAAATACTTACCGTCGCTGTGCTGCATCATCCCTTCCTCTTTGGGGAAATACCGACGCAGTCTCAAGCCACGTCAGTTATTCACATATATCTCATTCAGAAACTAAGGTATTAGAATCTTGTGTGGATGATTACTTGGTTTAACAATATCTAGATTGCAGATTAGTATATCTTTTGTTGCATATATACCCAACCCAAGCTCCACCAAACAGCCCTGCATGTGCATCCCTTGACTTGTATTCGCTTGATTATCACTCTTGGTATACCATCCACCAACACCACGATTGAGCACGATTCTTCTCTCACTTGTAAGTTACATGAGCTTTGGTTGGTAAGTGAGGTGAGATTGAATTGTTACCCACATATATGCTTCTAGTACTATAGAGATTTGGCAAAACTAACCATGGCTGGTGATGAACATGAGTATGATGTTGAAGGAAATGGGCATCTCAGTCAGCCCATCACATGGTTTCACTTCAATGCATTACGTGATCATCTGCACCGAGAATTCAGAAATAGCATTGATCGAATTGAAGAGAAGCAAGGCAAGTTGTCAAGAGATTTCCAGCAACTTATGGGTAATGTTAATGAGCAGCTCACTCAGAACATGGCAGCCATGAGGGCCGATATTGTTGCTGATATTGTGCGAGAGCTTCGTCAAGGCCAAGAAGATGCAAGTGTCCATGGTGATGAACATAATGCAACTGATGGGGAAGTTGTTGCATCCAATGCACAAGCTAGAAGAAACTGTGCTTCTGCTCCCCATGCCATGAGACCTCCTGGTCCCGGACATGTAAATGCTCATGCTAATTGTTGTGGTCATCATGAAGCTGTTGCTGGTCGTTGTCTTAGAGGAGGCGACCGGAGAGAAAATCTGAACCATGAAGATATTGAAGATGAGTTTGATAAAGATGAAGATGACATGCACCAGAACGACATATTTCATCATCGTAGAAACTATGGTCGTGGACGGCAGGAGGAGGAGAGGTTTGGAAAGCTGAAATTTACCATGCCCAAATTTTATGGTGGATCCGATCCAGAAAGTTATCTCACATGGAAATTGAAGGTTGATAAGATTTCCCGCATGCACAACTACTCTAAAGAGAAGAAGTTAGCAATGGCCTCACTTGAGTTGGAAGATTGTGGTCTAATATGGTGCTAATAAGTTCCAATTCAGCGGGAAGAAGAAGGAGAACATGCTGCTGCTAAATGGGATGAAATGAAAAGAGAGATGAGAGCATGATTTGTCCCAAGGCATTATCGGAGTGATATGTTTGATAAGCTCCAGAATTTGAGGCAAGGAAAATTGTCTGTTGAGGAGTACAATAAGGAGATGGAGAAGGAAATGATAAGAGCCAATATACATGAAGATGAGGACCATTCCATGGCAAGGTTTCTCTATGGGCTAAATCCTAATGTCAAACGAGTTGTTGATCTGTAGCCACATCGTAATTTGGTAGACCTTGTACATCTTGCTTCTAAGGTTGAACATCAATTGCAAGAAGACTCAAAGCAAAACAGAACTACATCCTTCAAAGATCGAGCTACATATAGTGGGAGTTATTTTGTACGTCAATTCAATGTTGCTCGAGGTATCCTTACTAGTTCTGGTGGTGGAAATCAGCCCCATGCACGTGCAGCCACCAGCAAAAATGATGCATCAAATTTGAAGGAGAAGAGCAGATTTGCAGCCCCTAGTTCATACTTCGTTGGCTCCACAGGGAAAACTAGTGATATATAGTGCTTCACATGCAAGGGACGTGGCCACATGAAAAAAGATTCTCCTAACAAGCGTACCATGTTGATCACATAGAATGGAGAATACGAGTCTTGTAGCGAACTTGAAGAAGAAACTGAGAATGGTGAAAATTCAGATGGTGACGAGCATACCAATTATGATTATGAGGAAGGTGCCTCTCTTGTTGTCACTAGAGTTTTGAGTGTGTAGATCAAAGAAGCTAAGAATGGACAACGTCACAATTTGTTTCAAATAAGAGCCAATGTGCAAGACAAGGTATGCAAAGTAATTGTTGATGGTGGAAGTTGTCACAATCTTGTGAGTAGAGAAATGTGTGATAAGCTTGGGTTGAAGCTGCTGCAACAACCCCATCCATATCGTATCCAATGGTTGAGTCAATGGAGAGCTGAAGGTCACACACATGGTACCAGTGCAATTCAAGATTGGAGACTATAATAATAGCGTTGAGTGTGATGTTGTGCCCATGAAGGTGTGTCACTTGCTATTGGGCAGCGGGGCAATACGATCTTTCAGCTCAACATTGTGGCAGAACCCATCAATACACCATCAAGTGGAAAGGGAAAGACTTGGTGCTAAGGCCCATGACACCCCAAGAAATCATGGCTGGGCACATGCAAAAAAATTCTGGAGTAAAAGTAGTGAGTAAGAAAGAGGGAGAGAAAGAGTGAGAGAGAGATCCACAAATCTGTGAGTGAGCATCACAAGCCAAATACGAGAGATAAAAATAAAAGAGAGGGAGAGAACTTGGCCATGTTAGCCACCAAAATCAGAACTGAGAGATGTGAGCCTCAACCCAAATCAAGTGGTCATTGTACTTGTGTACAAAGACGCTTTGCTTTCAGCTAACGACCTGACTTGTGTTCCTAGTGCTGTTTGTGATATCTTGTAGGATTTCGAGTATGTTTTTCCGGAGGAAGTACCTGCTGGTCTACCACCCTTGCGCGGCATAGAACATCAGATTGACCTCATTCCAGCAGCATCACTTCCAAATTGACCTGCCTACCGCACCAATCTCGAAGAAACAAAGGAGATACAAAGCCAGGTACAAGAACTTCTAGAGAAAGGTTATGTGCATGAAAGCTTAAGTCTGTGTGTTGTACCTGTGATTTTGGTGCCTAAGAAAGATGCAACATGGCGATTGGTTATGGATTGTAGGCCTATCAATATTTCAACTATTAGGTATCATCGTCCTATTCCTGGGTTAGATGATATGCTTGATGAATTGAGTGTCTCTACTGTTTTCTCTAAAATTGATTTGAGAAGTGGATACGATCAGATTAGGTTGAAATAAGAAGATGAATGGAAAATGGCATTCAGAATAAAATTTGGTTGTATGAGTGGCTAGCCATGCCTTTTGGGTTAACTAATGCACCAAGTACATTCATGAGATTGATGAACCATGTTTTGAGAGCCTAGATTGAAAAATTTGTTGTGGTGTATTTTGATGATGTCCTAATCTGTAGCAGATTCATTGAGGTGCATATTGAACATCTAAAACAAGTGTTGAATGTGCTAAGGACAGAAAAATTGTATGCTAAAATTGAGAAGTTCTCCTTTTGCACAAAAAAGTTGCTTTTCTTGGCTATGTTGTTTCCGGGCAAGGAATTGAAGTGGGTGAATCTAAGGTGGAAGCAATCAAGAATTGGCCAACTGTAGTGAATGTAAGCCAGGTGAGAAGTTTTCATGGCCTTGCTGGTTTATACAGGAGGTTTGTGAAAGATTTTAGTATAATTGTTGCACCTTTGAATGAATTGACAAAGAAAGGAATTACTTTTAAATGGGCTGCACCACAAGAAGCATTTCTTGAGCTTAAGAAAAAATTAACAGAAGCCCCTTTGTTGATTCTACCTGATTTCAATATAACTTTTGAGATAGAATGTGATGCTAGTGGAATAGGCATTGGAGGTGTGTTAATGCAAGAATGAAAACCAATAGCATATTTTTAGTGAGAAGATGAGTGGTGCAAAACTGAATTATTTTGTTTATGATAAAGACTTGTATGCTTTGGTTAGAGTGCTTGAAACATGGCAACACTACTTATGGCCTAAGGAATTTATTGTACTGCACTCATCATGTGTTCCAGATTCATTGGTTAGGCCCTTGTTGTTGGAGGAATCACATGCAGGAGGATTAATGGAAAACTTTGGTGACGAGAAGACTTATAAATTGTTGGTTGATCATTTTTATTGGCCAAAGATGAGGAAGGATGTTGAGAGATTTGTGCAGCGATGCATCACATGCCACAAAGTTAAGTCTAAATTGAACCCCCATGGTTTATATACTCCCTTACCTTTTCCAAATGCTCCTTGGGAAGACATTAGCATGGATTTTGTTTTAGGACTACCTAGGACTAAGAGGGGGAGGGGTTCAGTTTTTGTTGTGGTTGATAGCTTCTAAAAAATGGCACATTTCATTCTGTGCCCCAAGAATGACGATGCTTCACATGTTGTTGATTTGTTTTTCAGGGAAGTTGTTCGCTGTCACACCCTGTGTTTTGCCTCACATGACTATGTTAATAAAGATCAAAAACTTGGACCAACAAATACTTTTTGTGAGCATGTGATGCTTGACTTGATTGATATTTGCTTGTTTGCTTGTATGTGGTTTAATTCCCAAAAATCCTCCCACTCTCAAAACTCATCTCCTTGATCCAAAATATTGCCCAATGATCATGCCAGTATAGGACATAAAAATATTTTTATACATGAATATTTTGGCCAAAAAAGCATTTATTCAATTTAGGTTTTCAAAAGCCCCCGAATAGAGGTTTGTTCGACAAGTCCTCAAATTAGGGAAAATATTTTGCCTCAAATATTTTATTTGGATCCTATTATATAAGACTTCCAAAAACCACAAAAATATTATTTTATAAGTTTTTTTGTATTTTATTTAAATGCCTTTTTGAGGCCATAAATGGTCTTTTATAGGGAAAAATATTTTTTTGTTTTAAAAAATATTTGAAAAAAATTAGGGAAACTCATTGGACATATATTTTCCATATATATGAGTTTGAACACATGGTCATGTTGAAAATATTGGACAAAACCTTCCAAAACCCTTTCTGGATATTTCAAGTATTTCAAATATTTCTATAGGGAATATTGTCAAATAAATCCAGGAAAATTCTAGCAAGTCACATATGACCCATGTGATGATCTTGCAAAGTATCATCTCAATCCAAAATCCTCCCTGTCCAGATTCAAATTTGATCAACTTTACATTGCCAAGTATTTCCATTTGATCTCAAACTTTGTGGTCATGTTCTAATATCCAAATGATGTAACTAAACCAAGTGGTGCATCAAGGAGAACAGATCCAGTTGCTCAAATCCCCCCAAACCCATTTTTGCTGATTTCTAGGGTTAAAAATTATTGCATTAGCAAGTTTTCCCAAATAAGCTGAAAGTTTGTGACCAGGACCATTTGGCCCTACCATTTACTCCTGGTAAATCTCATGGCCATTGGATACCCCTAGATGCCCTAGGATAGCAACAAACACCTTCTGTCATAAACTAGTGGACAAGCAAAGTTGGCCCAAAAAGATTCCCCTTGCCTTTAACTTTTTACCACAGCATGTACTAGCGCCCTTCTACCTCCAACAAGTTTCTTGCCCTGGATCAATTATTATGGGGGGGGGGGTAAAACCTCAAGATTCCCTCTTTGGATAGCATTGGCATGCCCCTCTTTCCCCTCTCCTTTTCTTCTGTGCATGCAAATGCCCCCAAACTCTAAGACAATCTCATTTGCATGCTAATGCATCAATCCACACCCAAATATGGCATGATCATGTGGAAAATATGAGTAGTTCATCTAAAACTAGGTTTTGGCAGCAAAAGTAGCCTTGAACTACAAGTGTCATGTACATTTGTCTCACAGAGCTACAAATTGGTTTACATCTTCTCCTTCCATGCCTAAGGCTACCAGACAGCTCTTTACCCCATAAGTCCTTCAGTAAAAAAACCTGAGCTACACCCCAAGTTTGTTGCTGCAAACTTACCCTCTGTCAAAACCCCATCTGCATAGCTCCTACTACTTTCAAACTTCACCAGTGCCATATAGCATGCATGCCTCACATGCTGGACATCTTTTCCCAACCAAAAAGATGCTCTAGATCCGCTATGGTGGAGTCACCACGCTATTGACATGAAAAAACACTGCTCTGCTGTCAAGCTTGTCCTGTAGCAAATGTCCAGCTGCGGTAGGGTGCCCACGCGCGCCAGGGGATCCTCCTTGACCTCCCACGCCCCTCGCCGATGCTAGGATACAGCCAAGGGAGACCAGGCACGCGCGTGCTCGATGCCTGTGGGCATCGCGGTGGCCACGCGAGCTTCTCTTTGTCGCCCTCCTCCATTTACCTTCCCCCGAGTGCCCCAGATGCCCCTAGGCCACCCCCAGTTCCTCTCAGCTACCTCCCGGACCTCCCCATTCGCACCCCCATGCCCTGCATCCATCCCCATGGCTGAAGCCCTTCCGCCGGCCGCAACTCAAATTCGAGCCCCACGGCCCCTCCCTCCCCCTCTAGGTTTCACCAGGACACCACCACCACCGCAGAACCTTCCCTCGCGCTTCATTTTTCCCTCCCGATGGCCGAAGCACCAAATCCATGGCCACCGTCATCGGAGTCCGCTGCAGCCGAAGCCGCACTCACTTCGGCGCTCCCCGACAAAATTGAAGCCCCAGGTGGATGCGGCTCTTCGTCCCGAGCACGCCGATGGCCGGAGCCTCGCCGGAGGTGGCCTGAGCCGCTGGAATGGTGCCGGCGCATGGTCGACCTCGCCTCCCCTACCTCTCCCCTGTTCGAGCGGAGGTGGGGTACGAGCCTGCCAACGGGCCCCGCCTATCGGCCGGCCAACAAGGCCGGCGGGTGGGCCTGGCCCTTTTAGTGGAAACGAACTCGACGGGAAGACGCTTGCGCTCGGGGAAGGCGTAAACCCTCGAGTGCGCCTTTGACATCACCTTTGTCCCGGCCGAGCAACTGGGCCTGCCCAGTTGCTATCTTGCGCTCAGTGCGCGGTTTAGCCATTTTGGTAATTTCTTTAGTCTTTTTTTTCCAGAGAGGCAAATAATTCATAGAAAATTCAAATGAACTCCAAATTCGATGATTCAAATTCCTAGAGACTCCAAAAATCATGCTCTATCCAAAACACTAGCTTGCACATTTTTCCTGTATACTTTCCTATACACCTAATAAATTAACCCTATTTTTGTATTTCTGCAATGAACTTTGGAAATTCATAGGGAGATCACCCTAGATCAAAATGCCATGATTCCAAATCCTGGGTGGATCTAGGTTCATGAACTAAATTATGAATAGTTATCCAGACACTTCCTCTGCAACCTCAATTGTTGGACCATTTCTTCATATATGGACCACTTTGCTAATCCCTAGGAAATTCATCCCAACTCCAAATCCAGTGAAACCAATTCCTCAATACTTCTATTATCAATCCTGATTTAATGGGTGCATTCACTCATTTTTGTAAAAATATATTCTGTGAACTCCTTATACGATCATCATTTCCTTCATTTCCACCTTATTGGCCTATTCAAAAATCTCTATTGATCCAAATCCAGTAGCACCCCTTTGGTTAATTTTTCTTATGACAAGAGGTGTCCAAGAAAAATGAAATTCCTATTTTTAAAGAACTTTTATTTTCTGCCTTGTTGTGTGCTTATTATGATTGCTTTAGATGGTAGTTGACGAAGTAAACAGAGTGCTTGGAGTTGGAGCAGAAGCTTTTGAAGACCTCAAAGACTTTGTTGAGCCAGGCAACAGCCCTTTGACCATGTTGATGAAACTATATTTTAGGCATGGCATTATAGTACTTTGATTGTTGCATGAAAAAGCATGTTGATGATGTGGTGACAACCTTGCTAGGCTCGTCTCCAATGCATTTCTCGTTGATACTTGCAATGTGCATGACCCTAACTTCCGTTGAGGGATATGCAGGTGGGAAGTAGTTAGGTGCAAGTAGTTGCTACGCAAATGGGATGGGAGTATGCATGAGTTGGAAAACAAAGTGTTTTACCAAAGACTTTACGAAAACCCCATCAGGTGCCACTAATGCCTGAGGGAGATGATGACGAGCTAGGTAACCGCTTGAGAAAGGAGTGGTGTACCGAGGCAAGTTGTGTGTGTGGTTTCGAAAACGGATTAGATTTAAGATCTCTTAATCAACCCAACCTTACATGTACGACCACGATACCCCTTATGGGATGGGGCTTTGATGATTACTTTGGTCGATGCTAGCAATGAGCCCGCATTACTAGTGGCGGGAGAGCCAGAGTTACTCTCTAGATACGGGGTCGTGCCTGGAAGGACGACTATGAGCGTTTTCACAGCCATCGGGAACACCATTGTGTCCCCTCAGGGATGATACTTGTGATGTACATCCTGAGGGCTGGGTACCAACGAGTAGACTCTTTGTTTAGTGTTGTCATGGGAAAGACATTGTTCGGGTGCTTACCTCTGGTATGTAATATACTGATGAGGACATCAATACCATTGTTACACCCACAGCCCCTCGTGCTATACATACTGGACCAATTACTAGAGCTCACGCACACCAATTGAATTACTAGGTACTTTCGTCTCTTGGAAATTCTTCTAATGTTCATGAACATATGATGCTGCCTAAATTAGATACTTTTGTTTTACTTATGAATGAAGGACCTAGAATGGACAAGAAGGATGGCCATTGGAGCAAGAACACACATGGAGAAGAAGGTTCACGCGCGGGAAAGAACAATGGAGCTTCCAGTGGTGATTTTCGCACTTTGAAGCTGCCATAATGAGGGCATGAGGTCTTGGACGAAATATTCAAGATGCCAATTCATAAATTTCGTCCATAGGCTATTATAGGTGTTACGCCCCATTATTTTTGGGCCAGGCCCATGTAATTTCGAAATACCACTTTATAGGTTGTTTTTAGAGTCCGTATGCGCGGGGAAACTTATTTAGGGTTGGTTTCAGACCGCTCCTCCAAGGGGTCACGAAATTTCCCTCTATTCCTCCATATATACAGCCCTTAGGGCGCCATTTAGACTTGAGTTTTGTTTAGATTAAAAGTTCGCCATAGCTGCAACTTCGCGTCCTTCGTTTGTGTTCCACGACCAGACCAAGACATCGCAGAAACCCACTTTCATTAATAAGCTTTCCTCCTATATTCGCAATATCCAGATTGCAATTTCAGTTTCTTGCTTGTTCTTCGTTTGCATGCAGGAAATAGACCCTCGTGGTCAGGTTGATCGTGCTCCGGCGTGGTCAATGACCTCTCCGAGTTGGTTTAGCGATTGCTAAGGCGCGACGTCCTCGCATGTTCGTAGTCAGATCGTCAAAGTCTACTCCACCAAAAACGATAGTCACATCTCATCAAAAGACAGGGACAACTTCGCCTCTATCATATACCGCGAGTCGTGGATGACACGGAAGTTCCCCGAGTCTTGTGGGTAACATGTGCAACCTCTACAAAGTGTAAAATTATTCGAATAGCCGTGTCCACGGTCAAGGACAATTGGGTGGTCCTGCTTAAACTATGTCCAGATGTTTTCACAAAACTGGTGTGTGTGGAAAAGAGGTACTTGAACTAAGTCGGGTGACTTGATGAGATGATGAAACTAGAGTTGAGATACTCTGTTTATTTTGATATCTGTAACATGTTCATATGGATATATGTACCTGTTGATGCATGCTTTACAAAATGGTAGGACTGATATGGCATTCAAACCTAGCTTTCCACAAAAGTACCTACTTAGTGCTATACCCTGCATTGTTTACCTTGTTCCAAACATGGGTTGCTTGTGAGTACATTCAAAAGTACTCATTGGCGTGTCCCTGGTTATTTAATTGGCTAGGCATGAAAGAACGGGATATGGTGAAGAGTACCATGGTAACGAACATGCGAGCTAGGACGCCTCCCAGTCAAAATGCAAGCAGGGTTAAGGCAGATGGCATGCGTCCACGCTATCGTTGAAGATTTCCGCTGCGAGTTTATGATTGGTGTTTGCCCTTCATGTCCCTATCTATGAAGACTTGGCCACAGCGTTCACATTTATGTAAAACGGCACATAATGGATGTAAGACTCTTGTTATTCAGTTTCTGTGTGTTTAGTGAGCATTGATCCTTAGGATCACTTCACACATGCATTCGGTGACTTCGACTTATGAGTCGGGGTCCCCACATTCACTTGCGTGGAATGCCGAGGAGCATTGTTTCAGATCGTGATGTGAAGTTTATGAGCTACTTTTGGAAAACATTGTGGGCAAAGTTGGGAACCAAACTGTTGTTTTGAACAACATGTCACGCACAAACTGATGGACAAACATAGGTGGTTAACCGCACACTCGTAGCCTTGTTGGGGACAATGATCAAGAATAATTTGAAGGAGTGGGAAGAGTGTTTTGATGCGGAGCATCCCACGGTCATCCCCATGGACCCATCTCCATTACCTCAAGCTCCAAGTGGTCCTATGACAAGAGCCCGTGCACGTGCCATCGAAACCGAGGTGACATCTCTCCTTATCGACTCTCCCTTTGATACTCTTGGAACTTGGATGCTACCTCAAGCGGAGACTCTATGCATGCTTAGGTACAATGAGGACGACCTCGAAGGCACTCAGAGTGAAGCCCAAGCGACCATGAAGACGAGCGCAAGGACGGATGAAGAAGGCCATCAAAGGGAGGCTGCAAGACCCTCCAGGCCCCTGACATCCGGCCAACACCTCGGACATCCGGCCCCTGGAGATCCCACCAGCGCCAAGGTAGGGCCACAACAGCTCCTGCCGGAAATCCTGCCACCACCCCGAAAATCCGGCGCACCAGGACCAGAACCTTGCAGGAATCCAGCGCCCGAGCCCCGGACATCCTGCCCCCAGGTCTAGACATTCGGCACCCACATGAAGCCCCGGACATCCGGCCTTTCGGCCTAGACATCCGGCCCCTGTGAGGGTAGGTGCGGGCCCAAGGCCATGTATTCCCCTCTTTTTCCCCTCCACTCGCCGAGCAATATAAAAGGGACCCCTCCTCCTCCTTTTAGGGTTAGTTTATGTTTGGCGATTGAGATTATTGAGCATAGCTCCTTCCACTACCTCCTCCCATGGAGTTGACCACCTCTATGTGAGAAGATCCAAGTGGATGTCAAGACCCCTCTTGTAGGGAAGATCCTCCAAGATTTCAAGGCCCCTCCTCCGAAGAGGGAAGACTACCGTTGCTTGTATCCTTTGGTTGACTTTTGGATCATTGTAACTCCTGTGTTTTGTGGATCTAGTGGATGTGTGATTTGGAGATTGTTCTTGAGTATTCTTGTGTTTCCTCTTGATTTCTCCCTTCCCCCCTCCAAGTGTGAAAGGATCGAGCTCATCAGGTTTGCCCTGTATCATCTTGGTATCATGAGCCAGGTTGATTCACACCTTGGAGTCTCATCCTCCACTTTCTAGCCAAATTTTGTTTTGATTTGACCTAATTTTGAACATTCCCACAAAAAATAACTATACCAAAATTTCTTGAATTCATTGGATTTGGGGAGATTTTATCGAGTTTGATCCGTGGATTTCGTTGTAGACACATGGATCTAGCTTTCCCCCATCTTCCCCATCAATTTCATCCACAAATTCCCCTCGATTTTACAAAAAAATGTGTTTATACTCCGTTCATAGGGAATCTCCAGATCAGATATGGATCAGGAGGCCCAGACATCCAGCCCGACCCCTGGACTTCCGGCTTGCCGGACATCCGGCCCGAAGGCCCTGACATCCGGACAGTCACAGGAAGCCTGGCATTTTGCCTTCTTTTCGCATATTTTCGTCATTTTTCCACCATTTTCTTCCGCAACCTCCACCATATTTTTCGCAACCTTTTTGCATTTGAGATTTTAAGACGCGAACTTTCCACTTCCTAAGGTGTTTCGGCTAATTAGGAGTGGTTCTACATCGACATCGCCGCTCATCATCACCCCGAATCGTCGCCACCAACTCTTCTTTGACACTTCACCGTAAGCAAGGACGGTAACTGCGACGACACTCTTGACTCATACCATTGCCATTACATTGTTACCCCGAGCCTATTTGTGTTACTTGCCTATCGAGACTGGCCATTCAGTATTGCCGGGCTACGCTACGTGTGCACTTTAGTGATACATACTTCGCATAGCTTTCAATTGCGTGCATATATCATAGTATCATCTTTTGTGTTACAATAGTACCCGCATACATAATTGCTATCTTGGTGTGCACATCCCGCATAGTGACCCTACAAAATATCATCGCCAAAGAAAGAGAAGCAAAGCTTTTAAGCAAAGAACAAAAGCAATAGCATCGCCTATTTTGCATATCATACTTGATCATATGGATCACTTGAGTGAGTGACATCATGCCTCATACATACATAGCAAAGTCGGGAATAGGAAGACGACACGTTTCGTTTCTTATAGGTTGTGCACAAGTTCGTATCATGCCCATTTGAGCAATCGTGCTAACGTCTCTCTAGTGTTGTGCAACATGAGCTTTTCCATGGATTCCACAGTTTGTGCTCATTCCTTGGTTGCACGACCCCACTTATAAATTCTGTGTGTGTGCTTCCATGTATACTCATTGCTATTGATCTACATTGCCTTACTTGCGAATTTGCGAATCTCTTTCAACATTATTGAATCTAATCTTCGAATTGCTTGAATTTTGTGCCACGATCCTAACCAAGCTACTCCATAAGCCTTATTTTTGTAGGTTTGAGAAGGACGATCTCCGGTACCAATTCTACTATTTACACATTTGCACATTGAGTGATCTTTGATCCATTGTCAACTATGGGAACAGTAATATGTATTGTCTTCTCATTCTTCCACTTATATCTACTTGAGTGTTATGGATAGGTCAACCAAGTCGAACCCAGCATTTGTGGAGCATGACGACGACAAGAATGACAACGTCACCAAGTTGCACTTCTTAGGCGCATAAAAAGCAATGAGCCAATCGCAAGATGTCTTGAACGATCGTATCGAGCAACTCGCCACCGACTTACGCGAATTCGAGGAGTGTACACGAGACTACCTCGACATCAAGCTATCAAGTCAAATGGATGAGTTTCGTTCCTTGACAGTCAACCGCGCTCCTTCAACTTCTACATCGTCAAGGCGGCGCCACTCAAGTCGCCACTCATTGGAGTACTCGTCTGGCGCAAGTCCACCTCGAGCACGTTCTCATCATCGAGACGATCGCTCCGGTCCAAGTTCGCCACCCGATCGCCAATGTCAAGCTTCGGATTATCCATTCCATGAAAATGGATTGCAAGAATGCCTACGGGAGCACGAACGACGTCATCAACAAGATCAAGAACAAGAACAACTAGCCGTGAAGAAGAACAATGTAGTCGCCATGAACAAGCGCTTCAAGCACAACAATTTACATGATGCTACACGCGCCTTGGAAGAGTGCAACCGCCAAGCGCGTGAAGAACAAGAAGCCCTCCAGCGTGAACGACAAGAAGAAGCCGCATGCCAAGAGGAGCACCAACAAAGAAGGAGCCGGGTGCGAGGACCTCGCCAACGGCCTCAAGCACATCACGTCGAGCCCAATGATGACAAAGCCCGAAGGCAACAACAACATCAACTCGACAACAACAATGATGCACCTCCTCCAAGACAAGGGCATCGCCAAAACAATCACAATGAAGAACAACTCTTTGGCAAGCTCAAGTTCACCATGCCTAAATTTTTTGGAAGCAATGGTCCCGAAGACTACCTCTCATGGGCCCTCAAGGTTGACAAGATCTTCCGCCTACACAACTTTCTGGAAGAGAAGAAGATAGCCATGGCTTCCCTTGAGTTCCAAGACTACGTTCTCATTTGGTGGGAGAAAGTAATTGAGAGAAGAAGAGAAAAAGGTGAACCTCCTATCACCACTTGGTCCCAAATGAAGGACCTCATGCGAGCTCGCTTCATGCCAACCCACTACAACCGTGATCTCTTCAAGAAGCTACAACTCCTCAAGCAAGGCACCAAGTCGGTAGAAGAGTACTACCAAGTGATGGAAATGGCCATGATCCAAGCCAATGTCAAGGAAGATGACGAGAAAACAATGGCACGCTTCTTAAATGGCCTCAACTACCAAGTCAAGAAAATCGCAGACTTCCAACCCTACTCCAACTTACTTGAGCTAGTGCATCAAGCGACCAAGGAAGAACGCCAAGTGCAAGATGACTACGAGTATTCCAAGTTCTCTTCCAAGAATTACGGCTCAATTGCTCAAGCTTGTCCGACTACAACGCCTTCGACTACGAAAACTCCAACTACTACCGGCGACAAGTCAAGCTACAAGGACAAGACGACTTCGTCAAGCCACCCTCTTACAAGCAACTACAAGTTGAGAGCTTCATCCTATACATCACCAACGGATGCACCCGCCAAGACAAGTTTGATACAATGCTTCACTTGCAAGGGTCGCAGCCACAAAACTTTCGATTTCCCAAAAAGACGCAATATGATCCTTCATGATGACACTTATGATTCCATGAGGAAGACGAGATGGAAGCACTAGAGCACGTGGCCATGCACCACCTAGTGAATGAAGATGAAGATGCGCAAACCTTTTGCGACAAAGATTCGAGCCCCGCTCTCGTTGTTTCCAAGGTTTTCACTCTTCAACAACAACAAGATGAAGACCAACGTTGCCATTGTTGCCGTCACTCCCGCTGCCCTTAGGACGGCCAGCCTCTTCGTCACCAGTGATAGCCTTGGGTCATTGAGCCTCTCGTGCCCCCATCTGGACCTTGGCACCACCGGGGACAACGGAGTCAACAACAGAGGGTTGTACTGTGTCGCGTCCACATACACCCACTACCGCCTAAAGCCCCCCGCGTCATGGTTGATCTCCATGTCAATGCATTCACCCGCCGTCGCGTCCATGGCATGGAGCGACACGCAACTGGAGCACTGGCTGGCCACGGTTAGCCGGAGGCGGAAGAAATGTCGGAGCAGTGCACCGAGGGGGCCACGCCCAGGAAGGCCTCGCATGGGAAGGCGAAGGCTGAGAGGAGGATCATGGATTTCGGCTCGAAGTGCAGCGCATTGATGACCCACAAGTATAGGGTATCAATCGTAGTCCTTTCGATAAGTAAGAGTGTCGAACCCAACGAGGAGCAGAAGGAAATGATAAGCGGTTTTCAACAAGGTATTCTCTGCAAGTGCTGTAAGTAACGATAGTGGATAGACAAGTGACAAGTAACAATAGTAACAAAGGTGCAGCAAGGTAGCCCAATCCTTTTTATAGCAAAGGACAAGCCGCAAAGTACTCTTATACTCCCTCCGTTCCTTTATGTAAGGTGTATTGTTTTGGGCACGGTGACCAAGGCACCAAATTGTAGAGATATTAGGACGAAATTACCCTTAGCTAATTTGTTTGTTAGTGACAAGTAAATCAGTTAGACTAGGAAAGAAAGAGATATAGGCAATCAGGGCAGAGATACTTTCCTTCTTTTTTCTAGAAGGAGAGATACATGCAATCGGGAGAAAGATACATTCCTTTTTCCTGAAGGGCTAAAAAAGGGATTATGAGGAATTAAAAGAAATGCACCTTACATTGTGGAATTTTATCAGAAAACAAATACACCTTACATAAAGGAACGGAGGGAGTATTAAGCAAGCGCTCCCGAGGACACATGGGAATTTCTGTCTAGTCATGTTCATCATGTTGAGTAGATTCATGTTCGCTACTTTGATAATTTGATATGTGGGTGGACCGGTGCTAAGGTGCTATTCTTACTTTAATTAACAACCTACTTATGATTACCCCCTCTTGCAAGCATATGCAACTACGAAAGAAGAATTAAGATAAATCTAACCATGGCATGAAACATGTGGATCCAGATCAGCCCCTTATGAAGCAATGCATAAACTGGGGTTTAAGCTTCTGTCACTCTAGCAACCCATCATCTACTTGTTACTCCACAATGACTTCCCTTAGGCCCATAGCATGGTGAAGTATCATGTAGTCGACGTTCACATGACAGCACTAAGAGAAGTAACAACATACATATCATCAAAATATCAAACGAATACCAACTTCACATGATTACTTATTACCAGACTTCTCCCATGTCCTTAGGAATAATAGTGACTACTCACACCTCATCAACATGTTCAAGATCAGAGGTGCAATAATAACAATTAAGGATCTGAACTTAATTTCTTCCACCAAATAATCCAACAAGCATCAACTACACGATGTAATCAACACAACTAGTAACCCACAGGTACCAATCTGAGGTTTTGAGACAAAGATTGAATACAAGAGATGGGCTAGGGTTGGAGATGAGATGGTGCTCGTGAAGATGTTGATGAGGATTGGTCCTCCCACGAAGGAGGAAGCGTTGGTGATGATGATGGCTTCGATCTCCCCCTCCCGGAGAGGAATTCCCCCGGCAGAATCTGACTGTCGGAGTGCAAAAGGGCCTCTGCCTCGAGACGGCGGCGCTTCGCCCCAAAAGGTTGCTTATGATTTTTTCTAGGGTAAAACACACCATATAGGAGAAGAGGGGCGTCGGGAGGCCAGCTAGGGCCCCACAAGCTGTCGGTGTACTAAAGTTTGGGTCTTTTAGTACCCCATACTTGTGCACGGGCAGTTGAAGCCACACCAGCGGCAAGGTCTGCCAGGGAATAGCTGGATACAAGCGCAAGATTATCAAGGAAGCATTCAAGCCAATAATCAGAAGACAGAAGACCGAAGGCTGGAGCCCGGAAAGATCTTGCCGGGATGGCTCGCAGCCCCGGCAAGACTCGCACCCTGCAAGACCTCGCCACCCTGTCACCGCTCCAGCGCAGCGACCAGCTTGTCTTTTAGCTGTTGTCCTCCTAGGTGCGTGTCAGGCACTAACGGCGGATGGGCTTAAGCGGTGTTGATGGGATGCCCCTTTTTCCGTCCCCAAGAAGCTAAGGGACACCTAAACGGAGCATTTAATGCGTTTGTCCTAAGTCATCAGTATTAGGTATGATAACACTGTAGCAACTTTACACCTCTTGTAGTTCGCCACTGTTGGTGACCCCTTCGAACGTATAAAAGGAGGCCCAAGGCGTAGCTACAGAGGGGAGGACCTTCTGGCCCATTCTGCATGCGTAGCTGCTGCCCGAACGTACTGTTCATCGGAAGCGCTCCTGGAGCCAGAGTTCAAACACAACCAATACAACTAAAGCAGGAGTAGGGTTTTACGCTTCTCAGCGGCCCGAACCTAGGTAAAAATCCCTCGCGTTGATCGGTGGATCTGCTCTTTGTCCAATCCTTTCTCCCTGTCGAACCAAAAAGGGATCCACACTAAAGTTTGGGTCTTTTAGTACCCCATACTTGTGCACGGGCAGTTGAAGCCACACCAGTGGCAAGGTCTGCTAGGGGCTAGCTGTATACAAGCACAAGATTATCAAGGAAGCATTCAAGCCAATAATCAGAAGACAGAAGACCGAAGGCTGGAGCCCCGGCAAGATCTTGCCGGGATGGCTCGCAGCCCCGGCAAGACTCGCACCCGGCAAGACCTCGCCACCCTGTCACCGCTCCAGCGCAGCGACCAGCTTGTCTTTTAGCTGTTGTCCTCCTGGGTGCGTGTCAGGCGCTAACGGCGGATGGGCTTAAGCGGTGCTGATGGGACGGCCCCTTTTTCCGTCCCCAAGAAGCTAAGGGACACCTAAACGGAGCATTTAATGCGTTTGTCCTAAGTCGTCAGTATTAGGTATGATAACACTGTAGCAACTTTACACCTCTTGTACTTCGCCAGTGTTGGTGACCCCTTCGAACGTATAAAAGGAGGCCCAAGGCGTAGCTATAGAGGGGAGGATCTTCTGGCCCATTCTGCATGCGTAGCTGCTGCCCGAACGTACTGTTCATCGCAAGCGCTCCTGGAGCCAGAGTTCAAACACAACCAATACAACTAAAGCAGGAGTAGGGTTTTACGCTTCTCAGCGGCCCGAACCTGGGTAAAAATCCCTCGCGTTGATCGTTGGATCTGCACTTTGTGCAAGCCTTTCTCCCTGCCGAACCGAAAAGGGATCCACGTGATCCCATAGGTGTCGTACACCGACATCTTTTGCGCGCCAGGTAGGGGTTAAGGTTGCGTGAACCTGATCTAATGATCAGCGCGCCAGTTTCTTCATCATCATCATCGCCATGGCTCCCAAGAAGAAGGGTTTCACGACGGTTGGTCCATCTGCGTCCGGTGCGCCTGTAGCTACACAGACAGGCGGCGGTGTGGACGCAGGCAGAGGAGGCGGAGATCCTAAGCTTCCACGACGTTCTGGTGATCAAAGCCAGGCGAGCGGCGTCGTTCGCGCCGCTAGATCTAAGGACGGAGTTGTGCTGCCTACGGGCGGCATAGCGAACTCCAGAGACGGAAGGGCGCCTTCTAAGACACCCACGCCGGCGCATGCGCCTCGACCTTCTCAGGTCGCACGCGATGAACAGCCCCGCGACGTTGGTGGATCCAAGCGTCCCCATGGAAAGACTCCTGAGCATCACTCTCGAGATGTGCGGGATCAGCATGCACGTCAACATGCTGGAGGAAGCGGTGCGCGGTCGCGAGACCGTGATGGAGCTCCTTCTAACACAGTCAGGAGTCAGAGCACCTCACGTTCCTCGCACATGTCGCCGCCGCGTACACCAGCAGAAGCGTTGGCGCGAGCTCAGCTGCTCTTGAATTTTCCCCCTGCTGCAGAGAAGCTCGACGAATGGAGAGCTGCTATTCAGAGCCTCGTCGGCCTCGCCAATGATGATAGGCCGCAGCAGGCGGAGCCTTCGCGGCGGCAGTCCATCGAGCCAGCGCGCGCCGATGGCGAAAAGACTGGAGGTGGTACGGCCACGGTGCACTCTCCTCCACGGCGGCAACAACGGTCGCTGACTCGACGGATCGATGCCTGTGATGATGATTCAACGGCGTCATCTGATCCGCGAACTCGCCACGATCAACGTCAAGTTCTTCGGGAACAAAGCAAAGAAGACGCTCAGACTACCATCGAGCGACGACGGGAAGCGCGCCATCAATCTGATAAGCACGCATGACTCACTGTAGACAAGCCTGTGCCAGGGTATCCTGGTGACCTACCTTATGAGGTGGGTGGTCCAGCTTTTACTCGTGAGCTGCGGCGAGTCCAGTGGCCCAATTCCCGCACGTTCAAACCAGAGGTCCCGGAGAAGTACGACGGCAAGACTCACCCGTCGGAGTTCTTGAGCATCTACACCATTGCGGTGCAGGCTGCCGGGGCTCGCGACGACAAGATACTCGCCAACTACTTCCCGTTGGTACTTAAGCCCAACGTCAGGTCGTGGTTGATGCATCTGCCGGAAAATTCCATTTCTTCCTTGGCAGATCTGTGTCATGAATTTGTTGGCGCCTTTACCAGAGGCCACCAAGCTCCTGGGCAGGAAAGTGATTTGCATCTCATCCCCCAGAAAGAGGGCGAAACTTTGCGCAAGTACATACAGAGATTCAGCCATGTACATCACAACATCCCAGACGTTCATCCTGCCGCTGTTGTCAGCGCGTTCCATCAGAACGTGCACAACCGCAGGATGCGCGAAGAGCTGGCGATGAACAAAGTCAGGGATGTCACCGAGCTCTATGCTCTGGCTGACAAATGTGCTCGAGTTGAAGAAGGGAGGAGATTCCTCGGCGAAGATGCTGGCGCAGGAATCGACTCTGAAGACGAAGACGCCGGCCCGACAAAGAAAGGCCGTCGGCGTAACAGAAAGCGCAAGGGCAAGGCCGTGCTCGCTGTTGAGGGATCCGGCAACCCCGACACCGCCAAGAAGGCCAAGGTTGATGGCCCCGGCAAGGAGGTTGCCGGGTGCGCCTCCTGTCAGGCCTTGGCGGCTGCCGACAAGCTGGAGGGCTCCGACAAGCAATATTGCAAGATCCATCGCACCAAGGGCCATGATCTCCAAAACTGCCGGCAAGTCGAGCAGCTTGTCGAGAAGCAGAAAGCTGAGTATGAAAGGCGAGATAAGGAGAAGGCCCAGGATGGTGCAGAAGGGTCCGGCATGAAACGCGGTGGCCGAGGAGGTCGCCGCGGCAAGGCCAAGCAACAGAAGGAGAGGCCCGCTCGAGGCCGCGACAAGCAAGAGGGGGGTGACGATGACAACGACAAGGACGACGAGTCCAGCGAGCAAGAATTCCAAAAAGCTACAGACATGATGTGCGTTGACGGGGGCGCCTCGTTGGATTCTTCCCACCGCCAACTCAAACAGTGGGCGCGCGAGGTTAATGCGACAGAGCCATCTGTCGGTGCCCGGAAGCCATTGAAATGGTCCAACACGCCTATCATTTTCGACGCTGAGGATCACCCTGATCGCACAACTGCGGTCGGGTGTTTGCCATTGTTGGTTTCACCAACGATTCGCAACCTCAAAGTGACGAAAATGTTAGTTGACGGTGGGGCCGGTTTGAATTTGATCTCATCTGATGTGATCAAGAGGTTGCAAATTACTGACGAAGATCTCGAGGAAATGGGCACGTTTCAAGGGATCAATCCAGGAAGGAGCCAGCCGAAGGGTAAGATCACATTGCCAGTAACATTTGGTAGTGATCTGAACTTCAGAACAGAGAAGATTAGTTTCGACGTCGCCAAGATTCCATTGCCATATAATGGGATCCTTGGCCGTCCAGCGCTGGCCAAATTCATGGCGGCATCGCACTACGCTTATAATGTATTGAAGATGCCCGGGCCGATGAGCGTCATCACTGTCAACTCAGACAAGAAGGATGCGCTTATCTGCACCGACCAACTCTACCAGGAGGCAGTTGCAGCATTTGCCGCCAAAACACTTGCTCCTGCCGCAGAAGCTCCCGGGGGGAAGAAGACCGGCAAGACCTCTCGCACACACTCCGGCAAGCGCACCTCTTTGGAGTGCTGCGCTCCTGTTGAGGATGTGCCAGAGAGCTCCACCGGCAAGAGCAAGAAATCCAAGGCAGCTCCACCAGAAACTAAGAAGGTGCCCGCCAAGGAGGATGGTACGGGAGGAACTTTCACCATAAGTTCCACCCTCGATGACAAATAGGAAAGCGTGCTCATTGCCTTCCTGCGGACGAATATCGATGTGTTTGCATGGCAACCATCTGATATCCCCGGTGTTCCCAGGGAAGTAATTGAGCACCACCTTGCTGTCTGTCCTCATGCACGGCCTATCAAGCAGAAGGTCAGGAAGCAGGCTTTGGAGCGGCAACAATTATTGCCGAAGAAATCAAGAAATTGGAAGCAGCAGGTTTGGTAAGAGGAGTGCTTCATCCAACATGGTTGGCCAATCCAGTTGTAGTGCGCAAGGCGAATGGAAAATGGAGGCTGTGTATTGATTATACAGATATCAATAAAGCCTGTCCAAAAGATCCTTTTCCCTTGCCGCGCATCGACCAGATTGTGGACTCCACTGCCGGCTGCGATTTGCTTTCATTTCTTGATGCCTATTCAGGATACCATCAGATCTTCATGGAGAAGGAAGACGAAGAGAAAACCACATTTATCACCCCATGTGGTACGTATTGTTTCTTACGTATGCCTTTCGGGTTGAAAAGTGCTGGTTCAACATTTGCAAGAGCAGTCCAGATTGGTTTTGAGCCCCAGCTACATAGAAATATGGAAGCTTATATGGATGATATAGTGGTCAAAACCAAGGACAAAGCAACGCTCATACAAGATCTAGAAGAGACATTTGCAAATCTGCGCAAGATCAATTTGAAGCTCAATCCTGAGAAGTGTGTGTTTGGCATTCCGTCCGGCAAGCTTCTCGGGTTCTTTGTATCTCAACGTGGAATCGAAGCAAATCCCGACAAGATCAAGGCAATTGAGCAGATTGAAGCGCCAAGACGTGTCAAGGATGTGCGTCGTCTTGCCGGTTGCATTGCTGCTCTGAGTAGGTTCATCTCAAAATCTGCTGAGCGCGCCCTGCCCTTTTTCAAAATTTTGCAAAAGGCAGGTCCAATGAAATGGACTCCGGAAGCAGAGGCAGCGCTGCAGGATTTGAAGAGGTACCTCTCCTCTCCGCCAGTACTAGTCGCGCCAAAACCAAAAGAGCCATTGCTGCTATATCTAGCGGCAACGAATCAAGTGGTGAGTGCTGCATTAGTGGCGGAGAGAGAAGTCGATGAAGAAGCAGTGGCAGCGGCAAGACTGCCAAGCGACGAGTTGGGATCTTCCCCGACAGAGTCTGGTGCTGATAAAGTAGGATCTGCGCAGTCAAATGAAGCAACACAGAAGAAGAAGATGGTGCAGCAACAGCTTATTTTGTCAGCTCCCTTTTGCAGGGGGCTAGGTCAAGATATTATGGTGTGCAGAAGTTGCTATTCGGCCTCCTTATGGCCTCGAGGAAGCTGCGCCATTACTTTCAGGCACATGAGACCACCGTCGTCACTCGCTTTCCGTTGCAGCGGATTTTGCGAAATCCAGATGCAACCGGCAGGATTGTGGAGTGGGCTTTGGAACTATCAAGTTTTGGTCTCAAGTTTGAAAGTACTTCAACTGTTCAGAGCAGAGCTTTGGCGGAGTTCATCGCGGAATGGACCCCAACGCCAGACGAAGAGATTCCGGAGACAACTCTCCCCGACAAGGAAACTAATCAAGAGTGGATTATGTATTTTGATGGGGCTTTCTCGCTGCAAGGCGCCGGTGCTGGCGTGCTGCTTGTCGCACCCACCGAAGAGCACCTCAAATACGTGATCCAGATGCACTTTTCCTGGGAGAGATCGACAAACAACACTGCGGAATATGAAGATCTGCTTGCCGGTCTCAGGATCGCGGCAGACCTTGGAATTAGGAAGCTCATCGTCAGAGGTGATTCACAACTTGTCGTCAAGCAGGTGAATAAAGATTATCAGAGTCCATTAATGGAGGCTTATGTTGATGAGGTGAGGAAATTGGAAGAGCGTTTTGACGGTCTGCAAATGGAGCACGTTCCTCATGCGGAAAACAGCATTGGTGATGACTTGTCAAAGCGAGCCGCCCTTAAGTTACCTGTGGAACCAGGAACTTTTGTGCTCCGATTGACTCAACCATCCGTAACACCATCGATGGGACAAGAAAAAAGAAGGAAGCTAAGTTTCGGCAAGTATTTTCCGGCAGAGCTCCCAGAAGACGCTGGCAAAGAAATTGCCGGGAACGACACCAAGCTTGCCGGTGAGCGACAGGCTCCGGCGGGGCCTCAAGCTCTTGCCGTAGAGACAAACGCTCCCGCCGAGCTTGCCGGGGAGCAACAGGCTCCGGCGGGGCCTCGAGCCTTAGCTGTAGAGACAAGCGCTCCCGCGGCAGAGGACATGCCTTTAGTCCTTGTTGTCGAGCCCCAGGCTCCAGCATGGGCACATCACATCGTCCATTTCCTTCAGACAGGAGAACTTCCCGAAGAGCAGGAAGAAGCGGAGAAAGTAGCCCGTCGGTCTAGTATGTACCAGTTTGTGGACAATGTCATGTACAGAAAGAGACCGAACGGTGTGAAATTGAAGTGTATTCCTCGGGAGGATGGACTAGAGCTGTTGGCAGAGATACATGGAGGCATATGTGGTTCCCACATTGGATCAAGAGCTCTTGCTGGTAAGGCATTCCGGCAAGGTTTCTTTTGGCCTACTGCTCTCCAGGATGCAACTGCACTAGTAACCAAGTGTGAAGCGTGCTAGTTCCATTCAAAGAAATTACATCAACCAGCTCAAGCTCTTCAGACAATCCCTCTTTCCTGGCCATTTTCGGTCTGGGGGCTCGACATATTGGGCCCTTTCCCCCGTGCTACCGGGGGCTTTGAGTACTTGTACGTCGCAATCGACAAGTTCACAAAGTGGTCGGAAGTGGAAGCAGTGAGAAAGGTGACAGCACAATCAGCCGTCAAGTTCTTCAAGGGACTAGTTTGCCGTTTTGGTGTGCCTAATAGGATCATCACCGACAACGGTACACAGTTCACGAGCCACGCCTTCATGCAGTACGTCCAAGACCTTGGCCGCAAGATCTGTTTTGCTTCTGTTGCTCATCCAAGGAGCAACGACCAGGCGGAAAGGGCAAATGCTGAAGTATTGCGAGGTCTCAAGACAAGAACTTTCGACAAGCTGCGCAAGTGCGGAAGGCGCTGGATTGATGAGTTGCCGGTGGTTGTTTGGTCAATCAGAACGACACCAAATCGAGCCACCGGCCAGACACCCTTCTCCCTAGTATACGGGGCGAAGGCAGTTCTCCCCACAGAACTCACATACGGGTCACCTCGAGTGCTCGCTTATGATGAGCTTGAGCAAGAGCAGTTGCGGCAAGATGACGTTACGCTCCTTGAGGAAGATCGTCTTCAGGCTGCTGTGCGAGCTGCACGCTACCAGCAAGCTTTGCGCCGCTACCATAGCCGCAAGGTTCATGCTCGAAGTCTTGAGGAAGGCGACCTTGTTCTTCGGTGCGTTCAGTCGGCCAAGAATTCCAACAAGTTGACGCCGAAGTGGGAAGGCCCTTATCAGGTAGTACGAGTCACCAGGCCTGGCGCAGTCCGCCTGGAGACCGAAGACGGCGTTCCAGTTAGCAACTCCTGGAATATTGAACATCTTCGTAAGTTCTATCCATAAGGCGCGGTTGCCGGGTCTCCCGGCAACCACCTTTTGTACGAGTCTTGCCGCCAAGGCATGTAAACCTTTGTACAAAGCCAGGCGCAGACCCTGTGCATAGTTGAATAAGATTGAGTGTTTTACAATTCTTGTCGATTTTTATGTTTACTTATATGCATGCTTATCTGACCCATTGTATTACACTTGCTTCCGGTAAGCATTAACGAACCGCCAAGGTTCCATATCTCTATTTTCTCTTCTTTCTTTTTCTCAAAGGACAGAAGGTTCCCTCGCGTGCAAGTTTGCCGGGGGGGAATGATGGTATGGATACCGACAGGCGACGTTCAAGGTTGACATCTTGCCGGAAGTAGTACAACAACGAAAAGCTAAGTTGCAGAAACTTTAAACATTTTTTTTGTTTTGTAAGGTTATTCTCCTTGAACGATTTCGGCCTATGTATGGGAAACCTGCACGCGAAGGAACCTTGTCATGATCGGCTGCGCCCTTACTCTGTTTCGAGTCCGCTCAACAATTTAAGTGGCTGCACTGAGAACGTCAAGGTTTCTTGCCGGTAGCGGCACCTCCAGCAGGCTGCTAAAGTCCCGCACCTAGCGCTCGCGGCAAGGGTGCGCGCGCCGGCAAGGTCCCAATAAAGCGTAGGGTGTATACCATACATAAAGAAATCAGACAAGGGAAATAGCATACATTCATCCAGAGCATAGCAAGTTATATTACAATAATAGCTGTGTCGCGATTCTAACTTAAGATAAAACTGTCTTTGGCATGGAACGGCGGCGACAAAAAGAAGTGAAGCAGCTAGTCCCAGCGCTGGCCTTCGACCCTCTTGACTTGGTTCACCTTGTCGACGATGGGCGCGACGAGTTCCTCGAGTGCCTTGAGGTCCGCGTCCTTCGGCAAGCGGTCAAGGACGTTGGTGAGGTTGAGGCCGGGGTTCTTGTACGCCACCTTGGTGAGCACCTTGAGGAGGACGGCCCGGCAGAGTTTGCGGGATTCGTTGGCCAGATGGGTTGCTCGGTCAGAGTGGAGCTGCTTCAGAGCATCAATCATGCCCTCGAAGAACATGGTCAACTTGGCGCTCGTAGACACCCTGTCATCGGAAGAATAATTGATGCCTTCCAGGCCCATGGTGGACAGTTGTGCTGCAAGCCTCTCCGCGACGTTGATGAGGCGCTCAGTCCAGATCTGCACACCTGCCACATAGTCGTTATGGGTGACGGCGGCGCTCTTGAGCAGGTCCTGCTGCCCTCAAGAGTCTCGTTCAGCGTGGCCAGCTTCAGCTTCAGATCGGCAATGGATTCATTGGAGGAGGTAAGCAGCTTGGTCTTGTCGGACACGTCAACTTGTATCTCCGCCAAGCTGTAGAGAGTCTTCTCTCTTTCGGCTTCGAGCGTTGAGATCTTCTTGCCGTGATCCTCAAGGTCTGCCTCCAGCTTCTTCACCTTATCAGCAAGCTCGTCCTTGGTGGCCTCTGCAGCTTCGGCAGCATTGACGGCTTCCTTCAGCTTGCCGGCATGGTCTGTGGCCAGAGCCTCGAGGGTTTCCTTGTGTCTCTGCTCCAGCTCTTGGGTCCGCTGTGCGACAAGCTTCTCAATTTCTTCATCCTTGCCGCGAAGCTTGTCGGCCAGCGCCTTCTCGCGAGCGGCAAGTTCCTCCTCGTGAGCGTCAAGCCCAACGTGGCGCTCTATTAGGCGAGCTTCCTCTGCAGCGGCCTGTTGTTTGGCCTCCTCTTGTGCCTTTTCAACATCAGACTGCTTCATGAGGAGCTCGTTCCAGCTTTGATGCAGCTGCTCCTGACTCGTCTTCAGCTCCTGAAAAGCTTCGGCGTACCAGACTTGCGTTTCCTCGACGCGCTTCTGGAAATCTCCCTCCACTGCTTCAACAACTGCTGCTCGGGAATCTAGTTTCTCTCGCCGGGCGCGGTGAAGCGCTTGAATATTCTGGAAGTTGTTGCTCATGGCCTGGAGGAGCGCTTCTTCTTCGGATTTGCTGCTACTGGCGCATGGCTCGTCAACAATCTTGAGCCCAGCAGCGGCGATGATTTCCTCGTCAAAGATTTCCCCTTCGGCTGGCACTCCAGTGATTGCCGTTCCTAGTATATTGATGAACATGTTGTCGCCAACCTTGAGGTACTTGCTTGAAGAGGGGGCTTCGGATGTTGACGGCTGATCTTCAACAGCCGCTTCATCGGCAACTGGGGGCTCCGTGGCCGGCGTAGCGCCTGGCGCTCTAGCGGCAGGAATGCCGTCAGTATGGTCACCAGTCTCCTTGCCGGCCCTCTCAGCAGACTCCTTGGTGGCCTTTTCCTGTGCGGCCTTGGCGGCCTCGGCAGCAGCATCCCTGGCGGCCTCGGCGGCAGCATTCTTGGCGGCCTCGTCAGCGGCAACTCTGTCAGCCTCGGCAGTAGCATCCCTGGCAGTTTCCTCGATGACGGCATCGACATTCATGTGCTCCGTCGAGGGAAGATCTGAAGGCCAAGAAAACAAACAAGATACGGCTGGGGAGGAAGTTCAAGAAGACAAAAAGAAAGACAAAGCGACAAGTACTCTGAAGCAAACAGTTTTCCTGTGTCGAGCTGCTGAGAAGGGTTGCCGGTGCCTGTGCTTGCCGGCTCCTCCTCATCAAGAATGGGCTCATCAGCGGAAGCCCTAGCCGAAGATCCGTCTCTAGGCGGCGTGGTTGACGGAGGCAGCACGTTAGGGGTGGCCCCTGATGGTGCTCCTTGTTGCCGCTCTTCTCCTACAAGCCTGGTGATGTTAGCACTGAAGATACACACCCCGACACTTGCTAGCGGAAAGTGAGCAGTGAACTCACGCTGGGGGCTGTGTCGGGGGCTGCGTCGTGGGCTGGGCTCCGGGCTGATGTTAATTAGCTCTGGCGCACCTGAGGTGCTTGTCGACGGCTCATCGCCCGTTGAAGTCTTCGCCCTCTTCGCCATTCTTTGCGCCAATGTTTCCGTATCTCTGCGGAGACGGGCCAAAGCAAGACAAATTAGTAAGCAAAACCGGAAATTCAGAAGATAATAGAGGTGACGGGATCCTTACTCTTCTTCTTCCGAGCTGAAGGCAGAGAGGTCGAAGTCGACTTCCGCCACGGTGCTCGTGCGAGGAGGTGAGGGAGTGGTCCTGGGTCGCTTGGCTGCGGCAGGAGAAGAAGGTTGCTAGGTTGAGGCACTAGAGGTGGCTTTCCGAAGAACGCGCTTCTTCTTCTTCTCGGGAGCTGGGGGCTCCTCCTGTAGCTGTTCCTCGGCTGTATCTTCGGCAGAAGGACCCCCGACAGACGTGCCACTCTGCTCTCCGGCAACCTCGCCCTGCCCGGCAAGTTTTCCTTCACACATCACTTCTTCTTCATTGGCTTCCTCTTCTGTGAAGCCAGCACTGCCGGCCTCCGCGGCAAGATCCGCTTCTTCCGCCCTGCTAGCGATATACGCCACTTCCTCCTTAGTGGTGGGGCGGATGAGGATCGGTTTTTCCCGGATGGCCCTCTCTGACAAATTATCAAAGAATTCCTGTGCCTGCTCTGTGGATGGCTCTTCCCAAGTTCCGTCAAGGCCGTGAGCATTACATGCCAGCATCATGGCGATGATTGAGGCCAAAGTAGAGTTGTTGCACAAAGGGATTACGCTAGCCGGCAACTTGAATCTCGCGTCAGTGCTGAACAATTTGTGGCAGAGGGTTGTGTGCTGTATGACCGTCAAATTGTTGTTCAGACCAGGGCGCAGCCGCATGATGTTTGCCGCATTCCGGAACTCCCAGGCTAGTCTCCCTTTGTTCTGCAGAGGGGCGATGCGCCGGCGAAGGAAATCAGCACCGATCATCTCTATTGTGAGCCTGGCAACTTTGAGGCGGTGGATCCTGGTAATTGCGATTGTGAGTTTCTCATCTTGAGGATCGAGGTCACTCCAATCCTTACCGCGCGCCATCTTTGTTTGCCGAGGCGCATAGAAGGGCCGAGGGTCATTTTCCTGAATCCAGCACCACTTGGCCCGCCATTCTTCCCACTTCTCGCGATAGACCCCGTCTGGGTATATCTCTTTGTTCCATGTCCTTGGAATCCAGGTGATAGAACCAGAAAGGGCCTCTCCCGCTTGGATACGAGGAACGAAGAAGTGGCGGAAGAGGGCTAGGTTGGGGACTACCCCGGCAAAATTTTTGCAAAGATGGGCAAAGACTGACATACATGTCACGGCATTCAGCGTAAAATCCAAGAATTGGAAGCCGTATGTGTACATGATGTCGTTGAAGAAATCAGAGAAAGGGGGACAGAGCCCGCAGTAAAAATAGTCGACAAAGAAAGGGAATTTATCTGGGCCACCCTTGGAGGAACCTGGGCTCACGCGAGTAGTAGGATGAGCCTTCCTCTCCCTCGCCCACATGCACTAGTATCGCTCCTTCAGTGTGCTCACATCGAGCGCCGAAGCAAAGACGGCGTGCTTCTTCCGCATCTTCACCAGTTCGCTCTCCGGGACGGCGGCTTTCACCCCCTTGCCCTTGCTCGCCTTGGGCGGCATGGCGGCTATGGAAGCAAAGGCCGAAGACGGCGAAGGCGTGGAGGCGGCGGATGAGCGGGGAAGGCTCTGTTTTGGGCTCGAGGAAGGAGACGACGGCGGTTCCCCGATTGGAAAAGACAGGAGGTAAATGAGCAGCGCCTCTGCGGTTTCCTTTTTATGGGGAAGGCGCGGGGCTGCCTCTTTACTAGTCGGTATGAAAACGCTTTTGTGAGCGCGCTGCAGTTACGGCCGCTCCGCGCACGTATCCCACGTCACGCATTCAATGCGCGTCGTGGGGGGGCGCAGTAAGCGGAATGATTACAACAGTTAACTCCTGCCACGCATGCCCGTGCACTGTTTGGGCCTAGCCCAACAACGCCTCGCACCGTGTATGGCCTAGGCCCGGGGGCTCCTGTCGGTGTACTAAAGTTTGGGTCTTTTAGTACCCCATACTTGTGCATGGGCAGTTGAAGCCACACCAGCGGCAAGGTCTGCCAGGGGATAGCTGGATACAAGTGCAAGATTATCAAGGAAGCATTCTAGCTAATAATCAGAAGACAGAAGACCGAAGGCTGGAGCCCCGGCAAGATCTTGCCGGGATGGCTCGCAGCCCCGGCAAGACTCGCACCCGGCAAGACCTCGCCACCCTATCACCGCTCCAGCGCAGCGACCAGCTTGTCTTTTAGCTGTTGTCCTCCTGGGTGCGTGTCAGGCGCTAACGGTGGATGGGCTTAAGCGGTGCTGATGGGACGGCCCCTTTTTCCGTCCCCAAGAAGCTAAGGGACACCTAAACGGAGCATTTAATGCGTTTGTCCTAAGTCGTCAGTATTAGGTATGATAACACTGTAGCAACTTTACACCTCTTGTACTTCGCCACTGTTGGTGACCCCTTCGAACGTATAAAAGGAGGCCCAAGGCGTAGCTATAGAGGGGAGGACCTTCTGGCCCATTCTGCATGCGTAGCTGCTGCCCGAACGTACTGTTCATCGCAAGCGCTCCTGGAGCCAGAGTTCAAACACAACCAATACAACTAAAGCAGGAGTAGGGTTATACGCTTCTCAGCGGCCCGAACCTGGGTAAAAATCCCTTGCGTTGACCGTTGGATCTGCTCTTTGTGCAAGCCTTTCTCCTTGCCGAACCGAAAAGGGATCCACGCGATCCCATAGGTGTAGTACGCCGACACAAGCCATCAGGGTACGGCCTGCGTGGGCGCCCTATTGGCTTGTGCCTGGCTGGTGGCCCCCCTCTGGTATATTCTTGGCTCATTAATTCTTATATATTCAGTAAAAATTCCCCTTGAAGTTTTAGGTTATTTGGAGACTTGTGATTTTTCTGCCTTTTTCTCGGTTTTTCGGTCCAGAATTCCAGTTTCCAGATAATTCCCTCTTTGTGATGTACCTTGCATATTCAGATAGAATAAACATAAGAATTATATGATAACAGGGAATAATTGTTAAGAATAACGTAAATATGAGTAAGAAATCATGATGCAAAATGGATGTATCAACTCCCCCAAGCTTAGACCTCGCTTGTCCTCAAGCGAAAGCCGAACTCGAGAGTAATGACCACATAATTTGTGAGAGAGGTGTTGATAAAAACAGAATATGGACATGAGAGTATCATGAATATTATTATAGCAGCAAGCATTTCATCATATAACTTCTCATAAACAAGTAAAGATCTATTCACAATTATCGAAGTATGAAGCACGAACCTTATTAACAACCAACAAACGATGCCATTAGTCATGGAAATAATCATAATTCATAATATTCAAGAGAAGAGTCTATATAAGAGCTTTCATTTTAGCAAACCCACATACTCAACTATCATTTAGTAATCTATGATTGTTGACACTCATTGCATATTTTTGGAGCAAATGTTTTTGCCGGACACACAGGAAGATAGGGGCTTCATTTGCCACCCAACTCATTTAGCTCAAGGATAATGTCAACAATAATGATTCATGGTTTCTTACATTCAACTGGATATATAAATCTGGATATTTCCTCAGCACGTGATGTTTGCCAACTAAAGGAGTTTATAAATTAAAAGGAAGGGAAATATTACTAGCTCTTGAGTAGAAATAAGGACTAACCAAAATTAAAAGATAGGCCCTTCGCAGAGGGAAGCAGAGGTTGTCATGTGCTTTTATTTGTTTAGATGTGCAATCTCTTAATGCAAAGGAACGTCACTTTATATTGCCCCTTGTGATAACAATCTTTATTATACACTCCGTCGCCTTTATTTCTTCGTCATCACAAGATCGTCCAAAGCTTATTTCCCATTCAATAAAAGATCATACATGATTATAGGCAATTTTTATTGCTCGTGCAGCGATGACAACTTACTTGAAGGATCTTATTCAATCCATAGGTAGGTATGGTGGACTCTTTCGGAAAGAAACTGGGTTTAAAGGGTTACGGATGCACAAGTAGTATCTCTACTTGGTTTGGGAAGTTTTGGCTAGCAAAAGTTCTAAAGGAAACATCACATGTTAAAGGATCCATGATTATATAACTTATATGTAAATGTAAACAAACGTAACCATTAGGTTGTCTTCCATGTCCAACTTCAACACTTGATCATTATTTAATATTTGGTGAGGGTTCGTAATCATAGATGATGTCCAAGATAGTGTATTTGTATGAAGACCTTCTTTTCTCTATCATAATCTTGCATATATTATAACAATGACTATGGCTATGTTTGTTCTATTCTCAACAATTTTCATAGTCCACACTTTCTTTTTATGTGAAGACATTACTTCCCATGGGATAAGCATATGATCTTTATTTTCACTAGATCATTGATGGCGCGCGTTGCCGCGCCCATCCATTTTGGCAACTGAATGATAGGAAATTGCATAAGAGTAGACACAAAACATGAACATTAGATGGATATATGCTTGTAAGATTACCAATTTTATCATGTGATAGAATAATACTCGTAAGAATTTCATAAAACATGGATGCATAAGAAACACCAGCTTTTGTTCTGCTCATCTTGAGCAAATTAGACAATAATGGAGATCACTATTAGCGGTAGCAACATCAGTTGAATTCAAATGGTCGATTTACATATAAATTATTGTCATAGAGTGCAAAATCAGACAATACACAGCAGACCGCAAAACCTAAATCAAACTCCATGAAAAGGACGGAACAATGCCACAATAGCGTCTCACTGTCCACTTTACACTTCTTCAACCACAACGTAACTAAAACTCGAAACAGGTTCTATGACCACATTGTGCAAGGCATACTCTTTAAACCTAGAGTTGACAACCACCCACTCTTCTTTATGGCAACAATGTTTTAGAATACAACATCACTTTGGAAACTACAAACAAAAATTAAAACCTATCAACCAGGAATTCAGGATAATGTAACACCTAGTCAATTTCTACCATTTGTAGTGTTTGGTCGTTTTGTTAAGAGCGCCTTCTAGTGTTGTGAGATTCTCCATCGTTGGATGTCAAAGCATAGAACATACAAAATAGTTGAGGTGATTGATGGCACTTAAATGAGCAGCTTGATTTCTTCAGCATTCAGTTCCAGTGAACATTGGTTTTAATTCACATATCAGGAAGCCTTGAACCATGCAATAGAACAAAATATGAGATAAAAGTGATTTAATGCAACCAAAATAACATAAAATATGTTACATGCGAATGTACTAAACGTGTAACACCAATGCACAATTACTCTGATAATCATTGTAGCATCTCTCAGCTTATCGAAAATCATGTGCGTAATGGTAGATGATGATTGCACTCAGGTAAGCCTTCGCACCCAAAAACATTCATAATTAAATATTTTTGGCATTCAAATGATGATGCTAACAAATAAGATATAAATACATTTTTGATTTTTCAAATGAATATTTTATTAGGTGTAAGGTTCAAAGAAACAGATAGCATGCTATTATTTATTGAGAAAAAAATATTTGGTTTCATTGCATAGTCTTCCTACCTTGCATCGTAAGTACAAAATCTCCTAAGTAAGGAGATTTTAGTCTATATAAAATATTACCATGCATTGGTTGTTGATACATGGAATGCAGCGGCATCGAGGTACCTGTCGGAGATAGCCAGAGATTGAATGAATGTAAGATGAGTAAATTGTGAAGCACTTTAATGGAGAAAAAAATCTAGATATACAGAAAATCATGCATTCACCCCTCTGTTTTTGTCAAAAAGAAGTTCAAACAAACGACTCTTCGTGCACCATCAGCATCCCGCTTTTTTCCAACCAGTTAGATGCAAGCAATATGAATGATGTATATATCACCTCCTGGATTAGCGCTCGTCAAGAATCAATCTAACTATTTAAATAAAAAAACACATTAGATGCGAGCAGCGAGTCGATAGACTGGAGCCACACGAACAAAGAAACATCATGTATCCATCGAGAATGTAAAGTCCATCCAATATAGCTACAACCGACTGACAGAAACCACAAAAAAACGTGTAATTAACTAATGAATTAGCTATTAGGATCCACACGATCCAAACCAAGGAGAAGGGTAGGGAGGAGGCGCACCATCACGGTCATGTAGAACCGAATAGAGCAGAAGAGATAAAACGCATCGTCCTCCCCCATATCCTCCTCGCATGGCTTAGTTATTGCCTTGATGAAGCTGGCTTTTACGCTGTTACAGCTCGCACGAAAAATAAGAATCATGTAGGGAGTGGAGAACATGTGGGAAGCTAGGATTCTTGCTGCGCGATAGAGAGAGATGAAACTCCTAATTTTTAACATTCACATATCCAAACAAAGTGTGTCGTTCATGGGCTGCACAATTATATAGAATTTAACAAAATGAAATACAACCTTGCCATACCAATGGCGAGCAGGTCCAACTTCTTCAAATCATTTGACCTATGCATGAGAAGATACCACATGGCAAAGGTATGCATACGTGAAAGCACATAAGTAATAAGCCAAATTCAGAGTTGAACCTGCAAAATATCTGCATGTTTTCGCCTAACTTATTGTTGAGTTTATGATCAGTTTGACTTCAATATATTGCCAGAGAAATCACCGGTAAATTGATTAAGGGAGCACCAGAAGAGGGGACCTGAATCAGGTAGTGGTTGCCCCCATGCATGCCAAGAAACTGTGAGGAGGTAGCAAGTCTCATTGACTCAAAGCATCCTCATGCAGGTGCAAGGATTCCTCCCTCCCTCCTCAAACCTATAGACTTTCGCCCCACTTTAATCTCTCAAAGAGTACTATACCCAAAGAAAAAATGGAAAGTACTCCATGGAGTAAGTTATATTTTTCTCCTTTTTTGACCCCATGAAGGGATGATTCAAAATCATTGTCACATGCACAATCTACCTGAAATTCCTTTGTAGATCGCACGTCCAGCATTGCTCATGCAACAGCCCAAATGAAACAAGAATCCATGTCAACATCCGAAGAGGACACTGACGGGAAACAAAATGAATGAATCGATCAATCACATACTTGAGTTGGGGTGTGGGAAAAGAAGACCAATAAGTCATGTGTTGTTGTTGGGGCCGCCCATGAAGCTAAATCACCTCGTCTTGGTGCATGTCCATCACGAACGCAGGCAAGAGGATCGTCACACGTCGTTGCCCGGGAGCTATAGGATTTGGCTGTCAAACAACAAAAGGTCGAAGGCGATACGAATGTGAGACGGATGATGGTGGGCATCATATATAAGGAAACGGATGAAGATTAAGAGGCAAGTAACGCATCTGCACTTTCCACCTACGGTTATGGGAGGAAGACCGTCGAGCTTCATCCCCGTCATTACGGCGCCGCCGCCAGTTTCAGGTCGGACGGTACACAGCGACGGAAACGGAAGGGGCGCTCAGGCGCTCAGGGCTAGGAGCGGCGGTCGAGGAAGAAGGCCGAATCGTGCTGGGCTCGCATAGTGCTTTCTCCGATGTGGTCATGCGGCCCTTGCGGCGCATCTGGGAGTTCGTACGTCGCCAGAGGAGAGTGATCGGGATCCCCTGCCACGCGAGGGACGTGACCTAGTGTCCTATTCTTTTTTCTGGCAGCAGGACCGCCATTGTTACATGGCCATTAGGCCCAAGTTAACATGGGACGTCCAAAAAAGTCACTGGAGCAGCGGCCCGGCAAGGTTAGCGCTTCTTAGTAACGTACGCGTGATTCAGAGCTAATCTGATGGCCAAATTGCTACGGAATAACGATCAAACGATGGAAAACACTGATGGCCTGAGAGGGCTGGAAGAGTGCTCAGTTATAATATATCTAAATTGGCATGCTATGATGAATGGCGCAAGAGAGTAAAGCACACAGACTCAACTAATCTTTATTATATAACTCTCATACTCAATTACAAAGGTAGGTAGCACTCAAAGCAAAATCCTAAGCATAGAAAATCTAAAACTTTTATTTCTCTAAACCACAAAATAACTAAGAATCAAACTAATAATAAAATATGATGGTAAAAAGTGATTATGATACGATACCGGGGCACCTCCCCCAAGCTTGGAACAAGCTAGGGGTGGTGCCCATACCCATGTGCTCAAGTGTTCTTCGGTGACGGTGGTGGTGTGCGGAAATCCTCCACCTTCGAAGGCATAGGTTCTCCATCATGGAAAGAAACTCTCGTCTCCGGAATCCTGAAGTCAGTAGCGAGGCTCATCTTTTTAAACCTGGATTCATACTCATAGTTCTGGGTTTCAAGTACTCGATTCATACTCAAGGTTCAAGCTACTGACTCTTGAACCTTGAAGAGAGCTTCTCCCATGCTCTTGGTGTCAATCTTGTTTTCACGGATGAACTCCGTGATCATAAAGTGATTGGCACTCAGACCACGCTCGACTATCCCTTGGCACTTGAAGATCTCTTGCTGCACTTCTACAAGCTTGGCCTTGTCACTTCCCTCCTTCTTGGGACCTTGGACATCCCGGATGTGGAGCACCCCCTCACGCATCTCAATGGCTTGAGGGTGCTTCATCACCTCCGGAAAGTAGGGGTTGATGACCTTCTCGAAGAACTAGTCTTTAGATGAACTTGGGGAATTCATGGCGATCTAGATTTGTCAAAAAAAACAGCTCGAAACAAGAACAAAGGAGAAACTCGTGATGCGGTTGTCAAAACACACGGGAGTATATATAGTGATTTTTTTCTAGGTCAGAATACGTGTTCGGCAAGAAATCGGAGTCGGGAAGGCACACGAGTGCCGCACAAGCCATCAGGGCGCATTGGCTTGTGCCTCCCTCGTGGGTCCCCCTGAGTCCGTTTTCTTTTTGGAATTTTTCTAAAATACTAAAACCAACATAATTTTTTTTGGAATTTTTACAGTCGGTTTACTTACCGTACCACATACCTACCCCCTTTTCAGGTTTTTGGAGTGTTTCGGAAGGCCTCCCGTATGTGTTCTTCTGGTGTTATCACTTGAATGACATTAGTCTCTTCATTAATGGGCATACCTGAAATATAATACTTGATTCTTTGCCCATTCACCACCCTCGGGTTTTTGCCTTCGAAGTTCTTAATTTTTACGGCACCGGAGCGATAGACCTCCTCGACAACACATGGGCCTTCCCATTTGGATAAAAGTTTTCCTACAAAAAACCTGAAACGAGAATTGTACAAAAGCGCAAGATCTCCTACATTGAATTCCCGCTTTTTAATTCTTTTGTCATGCCAACTTTTAACTTTTTCTTTAAACAGCTTAGCATTTTCATAGGCTTGTGTCCTCCATTCATCTAGTGAGCTAATATAAAATAACCTTTTTTCACCGGCAAGTTTAAAATCATAATTAAGTTCTTTAATTGCCCAATAAGCCTTATGATCTAGATCAAGAGGTAAATGGCATGTTGTTCCATACACCATTTTATATGGGGACATCCCCATGGGGTTCTTATAAGCAATTCTATAAGACCATAGAGCATCATCTAATTTCTTAGACCAATTCTTCCAAGATCTATTAACAGTCTTTTGCAAGATTAATTTTAATTCTCTATTGCTCAATTCAACTTGGCCACTAGACTGAGGATGATATGGTCATGCAATTCTATGGTTAACATCATATTTAGCTAGAAGTTTAAGGAAATCACCATGAATAAAATGTGAACCACCATCAGTCCTTAGATATCTAGGGACTCCAAACCTCAAAAAAATAATTTCCTTAAGAATTTTAATAGAAGTATTATGATCAGCATTACTAGTTGGAATAGCCTTTACCCACTTAGTAACGTAGTCAACAACAACTAAAATATGAGTATACCCATTCGAGGAAGTAAAAGGTCCCATGAAATCAAAACCCCATATTTCAATTGGTTCAATGGCAAGTGAATAATTCATAGGCATTTCTTGATGTTTACCAATGTTACCAACCCTTTGACATTCATTGCATGAAAGGACATACTTACCATCATCTTTGAAAAGAGTAGGCCAATAAAAACCAGATGGTAATACCTTGTGTGCAGTTCTGTCACCAGCATGATGTCCTCCTTAAGGCACGAAATGACACTTCCTTAAAATATATTCTTGTTCATGCTCAGGTATACAACGTCTAATAACACCATCTACTCCTTCCTTATAAAGATGTGGGTCATCCCAAAAGTAGTGTCGTAAATCATAAAAGAATTTTCTTTCTTTTGTTGATAGGTGAAACTTGGCGGAATATATTTAGCAACGACATAATTAGCATAATCAGCATACCAAGGAGTGCTACGAGAAGTATTTATTGCAGCAAGCTGTTCATCAGGAAAATTATCATCAATAGGAAGTGGGTCATCAAGAACATTTTCTATTCGTGACAAGTTGTCTGCTACAGGGTTTTCAACTCCATTTCTATCAACGATATGAAAATCAAACTCTTGAAGCAAAAGCACCCACCTAATGAGTCTAGGTTTAGCATCTTTCTTTTCCATACGGTATTTAATTGCAGCATGATCAGTATGAATAGTTACTTTGGAATCAACGATATAGGGTCTCAACTTATCATATGCAAAGACAACTGCTAAAAATCCCTTTTCAGTGGTAGCATAATTTCATTGGGCAGCGTCTAGAGTTTTACTAGCATAATGAATAACATTTAGTTTCTTATCTACTCTTTGCCCTAGAACAGCACCAACGGCCTAATCACTAGCATCACACATAATTTCAAATGGAAAGTTCCAATCAGGTGGTTGAACAATGGGTGCAGAAATCAAAGCCTTCTTAAGTATTTCAAAAGCTTCTGCACAATCATCATCAAAAACAAAAAGCATATCTTTTTGAAGAAGATTATTTAACGGCCTAGAAATCTTTGAGAAATCTTTGATGAAATGCCTATAGAAACCAGCATGACCTTGGAAACTTCTTATACCTTTGATATCTTTCGGATATGGCATCTTGTCAATTGCGTCAACTTTAGCTTTGTCCACTTCAATCCCTCGTTCTGAAATTTTATGCCCAAGCACTATGCCTTCATTAACCATAAAATGGAACTTCTCTTAATTCAAGACAAGATTAGTTTCTTCACATATCTGCAAAACTCGATCAAGGTTTCTCAAGCAATCATCAAAAGAAGTCTCGTAAATGGAAAAATCATCCATGAAAACCTCAACAGTCTTATCACAAAAATCAGAGAATATAGCAGTCATACATCTTTGAAAAGTAACAGGTGCATTACATAAACCAACATGCATACGTCTATAAGCATATGTTCCAAAAGGGCAAGTAAAGGTAGTTTTCTCTTGATCCTCTTTTGACACAGGTATTTGAGAAAAACCAGAATATCCATCAAGGAAACAAAAGTGTGTGTGCTTAGATAATCTTTCTAGCATTTGATCAATAAAAGGCAAAGGGTAGTGATCTTTCCTAGTAGCTTTGTTTAATTTCCTGAAATCGACCACCATCCTATAACCAGTTACTATTCTTTGTGGGATGAGTTCATTCTTACCATTAGGAACGACAGTTATACCTCCTTTCTTAGGAACACAATGAACAGGACTTACCCATCTACTATCAGCAATAGGATAAATTATACCTGCCTCCAGAAGCTTTAGTATTTTAGTTCTTACTACTTCCTTCATCTTGGGATTTAAGTGGCGTTGATGATCAATGATAGGTTTAGCGTCCGTTTCCATATTAATTTTGTGCTGACATGGAGTGGGACTAATGCCCTTGAGATCATCAAGAGTATATCCAATAGCAGCCCGGTGCTCCTTCAAAGTTTTAAGTAATCTATTTTCTTCATGCTCTAAAAGGTTAGCTCTGATAATAATAGGATATATCTTCTTTTCATCAAGGTAAGCATATTTCAAGGTGTCGGAATCGGGGCTCCGGGGACCCAGAAAGGTTCGAACACTGGGGTGCACTCGCTCTCCTACCCTACTCTGCCTCACAACCTCACGGCGACTCTCCAGCGGATCGAGGTAAGGAAGATGAACACGGGACACACGGTTTACCCAGGTTCGGGCCACCTCGCGGTGTTAGACCCTACTCCTGCTTGTTTGGATTGCTTGAGGATGAGGATGAGTACAAGGTGTGTTCTTTCCTGCCCTGGCTTTTTTTCCTCTACGGTGGCTGGTTCCTACTCTTATACTAGCCTTGGTCCTCTCCCCCCCGAAAACACAAGCCGGGAAGGGTTGCCACAACGGCCAGTTTGAAGGGGGACAGGACTGCAGCCTATCCTGACAAAAGTGGTCTTCGCCTGCCAAAGCTCCTCATCGTGATGTGCTTGTGGGCTCGGGAGTGACCTCCGTCCTGACGAGCCCCCGGTCTTGGTCTTCTAGCACAAGAAGGGAAACCTTTGGGGGTTGCTTTGGGAGCCCGCGAGCTGGCGTTGCTCCTCTAGCACCAAGGAGGAAAATCGCTCTGCCCGTGCCAGCTGGTACGACCCTGGCACCGTGTGGCACGGTGCGCGCCATCCATGTGCTCGCGCAGTGGTCACAAGGCCTTGTCGAGCCGACCCTAGGTGGACCTTCCTCCTGAGGGCCTCGGGGACAGCCTTGCGGAGAGGCCGCGCGAAGTCCCTGGCGACGATGTTGCCGCGTGCCTCGCGAGGGGCGGGCCCTCACGAGGACCTTGCCCACGAAGCTCATGGACTGGCCATGCAGCGGCTAAGGCGTCCCCCGCGTGCAGGGCCGTAGCCAGACGGGCCTGGGTACCCCCAGTCCCAGAGGCCCGACAGTAGCCCCCGAGCCCGTGATGTGCACGGTGTGGCCTATTGGGGAAAGCGAAACGGCACGGGCCCTAACCGCATGCAGGCCAGGCTTGACATGTGGCGCGTGATGTAGCGCGCGTCGCCTCCACTTCCCCTCGATGCCTCGAAGACTGTGCCCATGCCTAGAAAAATGCCAGGCCTGACGGAGGGAGCCATCATTGCTCAACTCCCCGGTTCGCCTTCCATCGTGCCACTCCTTCATCTTTGCGCGAACATTGTCTCCGCCTCCCCGCTCTCTTCATGGCGGCCAAGAAGGATGCCACGAGCTCTGGAGCGCGGGCGGGGCCTTCAGCGCCGCCCTCATCTCCCGGAGGCGACGAAGGTCAACGCTCAAGGCCGATCCCAACACGATGGTGCTGGACCGCCAACGACGAGTAAGCGCTCTATCATCCCAGTCTTTTCTTGAATATCCAGCCCGACCGGCGAGCCTGATCACCGAATCTCTTAGGGTGCCCATGCTCAAGAGGCGGAGGGATGCCTCGCCTGGGGCGTCCTCCCATGCACTGCCTGATAACCTACAAGTATAGCGGATCGCAACAGTTTTTGAGGGTAGAGTATTCAACCCAAATTTATAGATTCGACACAAGTGGAGCCAAAGAGTATTTGCGAGTATTAGCAGCTGAGTTGTCAATTCAACCACACCTGGAGATTAAATATCTGCAGCAGAGTGATCAGTAGCACAGTAGTATGATAGTTTGGATAGCAGTAGTAGCAGTAACAGTAACAGTAGCAGTGATAGCAGTAGTTTTGTAGCAGTTGGAACAGTAACAACAATAGTAGCAACTTAGCAAGAGCAGTATGTGGAAAACTCGTAGGCACTGGATCGGTGAATTCGTTGGATGATATTCATCATATAACAGTCATAACCTAGGGCGACACAGAACTAGCTCGAGTTCATAAATGTAATGTAGGCATGTATTCCGTAAATAGTCATACGTGCTTATGGAAAAGAACTTGCATGACATCTTTTGTCCTACCCTCCCGTGGAAGCGGGGTCCATAAGGAAACTAAGGGATATTAAGGCCTCCTTTTAATAGAGTACCGGAACAAAGCATTAACACACGGTGAATACATGAACTCCTCAAACTATGGTCATCACCGGAAAGTATCCCGACTATTGTCACTCCGAGGTTTACGGATCATAACACGTAATAGGTGCGTATGACTAGCAAGATCGGATCAAGAACATAGATATAATGGTGATAACATAAATGGTTCAGATCTGAAATCATGGCACTCGGGCCCTAGTGAGAAGCATTAAGCATGGCAAAGTCATAGCAACATCAATCTCAGAACATAGTGGATACTAGGGATCAAGCCCTAACAAAACTAACTCGATTACATGATGAATCTCATCCAACTCCTCACCGACCAGCAAGCCTACGAAGGAATTACTCACTCCCGGTGGGGAGCATCATGGAATTGGAGATGGAGAAGGGTTGATGATGACGAAGACCGACGATTCCCCTCTCCGGAGCCCCAAACGGGCTCCAGATCTGGCCTCTCGATGAAGAACAAGAGCTGGCGGCGGCTTCATATCGTAAAACGCGATGAAACTTTCTCTCTGATTTTTTTTCTTCCGAAAATAGGATTTTATAGCGTCGGAATTAAGGTCAGTGGGGCCCCGAGGTGGGCACAACCCACCAAGGCGCGCCTAGGGGGGCTGGCGCGCCCTGGTGTCTTGTGCCCAGCCAGGGCTCCCCCTCCGGTGGTTTTTGGCTCTAGTATTTTTTATTTATTGTAAAATAAATCTCCAAAAAGTTTCGTCCAGTTCCGGGAACTTCTATTTCTACACAAAAACAACACCATGGTAGTTCTGCTGAAAACAACGTCAGTCCGAGTTAGTTTCATTCAAATCATGCGAATTAGAGTCCAAAACAAGGGGAAAAGTGTGAGGAAAAGTAGATATGATGGAGACGTATCAACTCGCCCAAGCTTAACCCATTGCTTGTCCTCAAGCAGTAGTTGACAAACTCATAGTGATAAAGAAAAACTTTTACGAACTCTTTTGTTCTTGTTTACATATATATGCTTAAGTAGCACCCAGGTTTTCAGCAAAGATTATGACTAACCATGCCATCAATAACTCTTAGAAATTATATTAACTCATATCAATGACATAAGCAACTAGCGAGCAATAATAAAATATCTCAAGCGCCAACATTATGTCAAAACAATCATTATATAATATGACAATAGTGGTATCTTGCTAGCCCTTTCTGAGACCGCAAAACATAAATGCAGAGCACCTCCAAAGTTCAAGCAGCGACTAAACATTGTAATTCATGGTAGAAAAGATCCAGCCATGCTGCACCCAACATTAACTATACACAACATGGTAGAAAAGATCCAGCCATGCTGCACCCAGCCATGCTTGAGGATGACAATAGTGCTCTCAGGTCTGGCGCTTATTTGAGAAGGTGATGACTCAACATAAAAGTAAATAGATAGTCCCTTCGCAGAGGGACGCAGGGATTCACAGAGGTGCCAGAGCTTAAGGTTTAAAAAAAAGAGATGGATATAATTTTGGGAGGTACACCCTTCCTGTCAACGTTACGACCAAGAGTTATCAATATCTTCCATGCTAAACACATTAGCGGCGGTTCCCAAGCGGTAAAAGTAAAGGTTTACTCCCCCTCCACCAACAATCACACTCCACGGCTAGCCGAATCCACAGGTACCGTCCATACCAACAACATTCTTGGGGGAGTTTTGTTTAATTATTTGTATTTTTTATTTCGGGACTGGGAATCCCTATTACCGCCCCTCTCGCGCAAGGACAAGTGAATAAACACTCATCATGAGAATAACCCACTTAACATGGAAGATACTGACCTCCCCCTGTCGCTCCGTGAGCGGTCCAGGCACACAAAACAGATGTTCATTTGAATTTTTAGAGATGGCACACGCAAATTTACTTTGGAACGGCAGGGTAATACCGCATATAGGTAGATATAGTGGACTCATCTGGAATAACTCTGGTTTAAGGATTTTGATGCACAAGCAGTGTTCCCACTTAGTACAGGCGAAGGCTAGCAAATAGATTGAGAAGCGGCCAGCTAGAGAGCGAAAACGGTCATGAACATGCATTACGAATAATCAACATTGAATACTAGCATGAGTAGGATATGGACACCATGAACATAAATATCATGAAGGCTATGTTGGTTTTGATTCAACTACATGCGTGAACATGTGCCAAGTCAAGCCACTTGAAACATTCAGAGGAGGATACCATATCATCATACCACATCACAACCATTTTAATGCATGTTGATATCAAAGATAAATCATTATCCACTCCTAGCTACTTAAGCATGACATGAGCAACTATAATCTCTAATTGTCATTGCAAACATGTTTGATCATAATATGCTGAATCAAGGATACTTGGCTAAACATATTTACAAAAACAAAAAGAAGTTGAGTTCATACCTGCTTTTCTCCGCCACAGTCACTTCATCAAATATCGTCATTATTGCCTTTCATTTGCATGACCGAATGATAAGAAAATAATAATAGTGCAAGAGTGCCGTGGACTAAGCTGGAATCTGCAAACATTTTATTCAAGAGGAGAAGACAAAGTAACATGGGCTCTTTGTTAGATTAACAATAGTGCATAGCCACTCAACATTTTCATCGCGGTCTTCTCCTTGGTACGACTCAAATAAAAGGAAAAGAATTTCAGAGAAACACACTGAAATATTTTTTTGTTTTTCTTGAAGAAAGCAAATTAAAGAGGGAAAAACAAAAACGAGAAAAACTATTTACACGGGATAGCTCCCAACAAGCTAAAGAAGAAACGAGAAATCTTTTTGGGTTTTCTCAAAGTTTTTCAAACACACAAGAAGAAAGCGAGAAAATAAATCTAGCATGGATACTACAATGAAAAAGTATAAACATCGACAACTGGAATGAGGTGTGTGTGAACATGAATGTAATGTCGGTGGAAATATGTACTCCCCCAAGCTTAGGCTTTTGGCCTAGCTTGGTAATCACCATCCGTAGTTGCCATCCGGACCTAAGTCAAAGTGAGGTGGAGGCGGCACCTGAGCGTCCCACTCCTGGGGCTCCTCCTCAGCAGCTGCTAGGTTGTTCCGATAGGCTGTAATGTCATCTGGCATGATCCTGTATCCGTTCCTGGCAATAGAATCAAAAAGAGCAGGTGCTGGCAACGAGATGACATCACGGGTTTCGACGCTGAATACTAAGTTGTAATGAATGTTATGGAATGAGTCAGTTGCCTTGATAAATTGGTGATCCTGCAATGCCTTGTGATCTAGATAAACTTGGGACAAGGGATAATCATGTGGGCGAATCTAAACATTAAAGTGTCTCGCTAAGAGAGTAGCATAAATACCACCATGTATCTTTCCCTTAGTCCTATTAAGGTGTAAGCGACGTGCAATAATAGCCCCCATGCTAAAGGTACGATCATTATACAATGCATGGTGTAAAATGGCGAAGTCGGGGGCACTTAGTGCGCCAACCTTTTCCCTAGCAGTTAAACACTTCGCAATGAATAAAGCAAAGTAATGCACAGAAGGAAACTGCAAACTCGTAGTAGTGGCATTTCACACGCCTCTATACTCTCCCACTGTTAAAGTGAGGAGAAAGTCCTCAAACTCTGCTGGTCTAGGTTCTCTTAATTCCCCATCAGAAGGAATCAAGCATATGCCGCAAAAGTCGGTGAGCGGCATCTTGTGAGTTTCAGCATATAGCTTAAACTGCACCTGAGGAGGATTATTCCTACTCAGGAAATGGAAACTTTACACAAAGGAATTTTGTAAGGATGTGGTGTTGGTCACACTTAGCTGCGAGGAACTCGGTTAGCCCAACATTTGCAAGAAATTGAGCAAACTCTTGATGGAATTCGGCCTCCTCCATGAAGGCATCATGCGGCCATTCACACGGCCGCACCTCCACCGTTCTCGGGGTGTGAAGGTCATTGTCCGATGATTCCCCAATGACTCCTTTGGAATTTTTCTTGGAGGAAAACTTCCTAAAGAAATCCATCTTATTCCTATAATAAAAATTCTGAAAATTTTAGTCCACAAAATTTTGTCAAAAAAACTTTGTAAGATTGATAGCAACTACTCCCAAGGATGCATAAAGGCCATATTAAGCATTCAAACTACTTAGAACTCTAAGACTTCCACTGCAAGCTCATCGACAGTAGAACCAAGAGTAGCTAATTATTCTAAAAATAACCCACTAAATCAAAAACTAATTGGAGCAATGGAGGAGTCACATACCAAGTAGCAATTCCTCCAAACAGTTTCGGAAACGGAGCTTCGAGCAAAGAGATCGAAATCCGCGGGTTTGAGAGCGAGACCACGGGAATGGAAGCTATGGTGATTTTTTTCTGGAGGTAGGGGATGACATGGGCTAAAGGGATAAGTGAGGGGGCCCACGTGGGGGCCACAACCCACCAGGGCACGCCTGGGGTTGCTGGCGCGCCCTGGTGTCTTGTGGGCACCAGGTGCACCCCCCTCCGATGTTATTTGCACCAGAAATTCAGAAATATTCAGAAAAAAATCGTATCAAATTTTCAGAACATTCTGAGAACTTTTATTTTTGGGTCATTTTTTATTGCACGGAGAAAACAGTAAACAGGATAAACATGGCATTTTATTTTATTTGACTAAGTAAAATAGAAAATAAAAGGTGGGAGCAGAGAGTTGTGCCTACTAGATTCATCAACTTCATACCTCTAAAAAATGATCCATTAAAAAGGTTGATCAAGTCTTATTAACAACCACTTCCGATTAGCATGAAACCGAAGAACTTTCGTAAAACACTAAGTTACCTCAATGGGGATATACATATCCCCAACAATAAGTATATCATATTTTTTTTGGCAGTAGGTAGAGGTAATTGAAAACTTCCAATAGTGATTCTCGGAGATTCTTCAATAACATTTATACCATTCACTTGGAATTATTTCTTCGGAAAGTGCACCATATGCTCATTACCATTGATATGAAAAGTGACTTTGCTTTTATTGCAATCAATAACAGCCCCTGCAGTATTCAAAAAGGGTCTACCATGGATAATCGACATGTTGTCATCCTCGGGCATCTCAAGAATAACAAAGACCGTTAAGATAGTAACATTTGCAACAACAACGGGCACATCCTCACAAATGCCGATAGGTATGGCAGTTGATTTGTCAGCCATTTGCAATGATATTTCAGTAGGTGTGAGTTTATTCAAATCAAGTCTTTTATATAAGGAGAAAGGCATAACACTAACACCAGCTCCCAAATCACACAAAGCAGTTTTGACATAATTTCTTTTAATGGAGCAAGGTATAGTTGGTATTCCAGGATCTCCAAGTTTTTTAGGTACTCCATCCTTAAAAGAATAATTAGCAGGCATGGTGGATATTTCAGCTTCAGGTATCTTTCTTTTATTAGTGATGATGTCTTTCATGTATTTTGAATAAGGGGCCATCTTTAGGATATCAGTTAAGCGGGTACGCAAAAAGACGGGCCTAAACATTTCAGCAAAGCACTCAAATTCTTCATCATCCTTTTTCTTAGATGGTTTAGGTGGATAGGGCATGGGTTTCTGAACCGGCTCTCTTTCTTTACCATGTTTTCTAGCCACAAAGTCTCTTTTATCATATCGTTTATTTTTAGGTTGTGGGTATCAAGATCAACAACAGGCTCTATTTCAACATCATTATTTGGTTCTTTATCATTGTTCGGTTGAGTATCCTCATGAACATCATCATTATCATTTTCATTATCACTAGGTGGATGTTCATTACCGGATTGAGTTTCAGCATCAGAAATAGAGACATCATTATCATCAGGAGGTTTTTGTATCTCAAGTTCACTAGAGCTATGCAAAGTCCTATCATTTTTCTTTTCCTTTTTTGTAACAGCCCGAGAACGACGCGCCAGAAGATTCCCGTTTTATTCTGTTGTCATCGTGTGATTCGTTTCATTGGCGCATTCATCATCGCATCATTCGCATCATCCGCATTGCATCGGCACTCCGTTGTTGTCGTTTTCAAAAAACTTGCATCCGTTCGTAGTTGCCGGTTTGCTTCGTCCGTGACGTCGACCGTTTCGAGACCAAACACACAGCACGTGTCGCATTGCAAATATTGTTTTTATAAGCACGTATAAAATATTCTTGGATTGGGTCGAAACTTGGCGTGCGGTCTTAATATAGTGTAGCTAGACCGCCTGTCAAATCTCGTCGCAATCAGAGTCCGTTTGATTACCGAACGATCGACCGTAGCGGCACCGTCATCGGTTTATTCGTCAGACGTTTCGGTGTTTTAAAAACTCCGTCGCCGGGCCGCAATTATTCCCTCTCTTCTTGGCCCAACCACTCTACACAACCCACTACCCACTACCCTAGCCCCCCCTCCGATCGAGACCGTCGGATCACGATCCTACGGTCCGAATTTGGAGAAAATTAGCTAACCCAAGCCCCCTAATCAGTTGCTGCCTATAAAAGGAAAGAAACCCCTCCAGATCGGGAAACCCTAGCCGCCGCGCCTCGTATTCCGCACCCTCCACACCCACACCGCCACATAGTGGCTCTGCCTCCCACCAGCGGCTACACAGCCCGCGGGCCCGCCAGAACCCAGATCGGGCCCGCCGAGCCCATCCGCAGCCGTCTGCTCCCGATCCAGGGAGAGGAGCTCCCCGAGCCCTGGCCTCGCCGGCGCGCCTCACCGCCGGCGAGCCACAGTCAACCCCGTCGCCCGCGCCGATGAGCATCACCTCCGCGTCGTCGCTTATGTCCTCCCCGCGGCGCCGCCATGCCTGCCGTCGCCACCATGGCCATGGGAGCCGAGCTCCAAACCCGGCGCCGCCTCGTCCTCCTTCCTCCTTTCGCCGCGCATCTGGCCGAGAGCGGTCGGGAGTGACCGGATCCGGCCATGCTCGACCTCCGCCCCTCGCCTGCATGTCGAGTTGGACCGCCCCTCGCCGGAGTTCCCTGCCGTCCGCGCAGCCATGGCCTCCCATACCTGTTGCGGGAGCGGGACGAGGAGGAGCCTCCCCGCTCGCCCGCCCGTCGCTCGGCTTCGCGCCTGGGTCACGGCCTCTCCAGGGCCGGCCCAACCGCACCACTGCCCCAGCCAGCCTCCCGTGTTGACCAGCCCAGCCGCCGGCCCACTCGCTCCACCGACCGGCCCAAGTGGCCATTTGGTGAGCAACCCTCCGCCTAACTCGCGCCCCTGTGCGTTGTTTTGCTAAGCAACGCCCGCATCAGTCGAAGCAGTGCAGTAGATCCGGCCCATTAGCGTTTTTTTAATTACAGAAAAATGTGTGTTTTTTAATGCTAATAAGTAATTAACCGTGCATCGGATTAAAATATTTTATATATGAAAAATTTGTAGAATTTTGTGTAGATTAATTATATCCCACTTTCATAAATGTTTAAAATGTTTAACATGTTGTTTTCTTGGAATTCGCATAAATGCCATATTTTGTATTGCGCATATATATTTAACCGTGCATCGGGATTAATCAAACCATATATGTGAAATGTGTAGATTAATTATATTGCACTTTCATGCATGATAAAAATGTTTGATGTGATGTTTGCATATAATTTGCATAAATGACTTGCTAAAACGGTTTATGTCCTAAACTCGCATAAATGTTGTGCCATTTGTTTTATAGTAAAAACCCACATATTATATATGTTTTGGAGGTAGAAAAATCCATAGAATTTATCTGTGCAATTAGTTTTGTCATTTGAGTAATTTGTGTGCATGTCATTTTGCTATGATGCCCTTTTGTTATTTTGTGTGAATTAATCCATGCATATTTTGGAATAGTTGCAAACATGAGATATGCCCTTGGACATGTGTGCTAGGCCCTGGTATTTTTGGTTGCTATAGAAATGCATGTTTAGGTGTTATTTTCTTGTTGCCAACATGCTATAAAATATTGTTGTTTTGAGGGGTCTAAATATTTCTAATTATGAAAATTGTGTAATTTTGTTGCTGTCTTGCCATGTGGTTTGCTATGGATCTATAGCTCTTTTGGTGTTGCCACAATGGGATGTATTGTAAAGCATGCTATGCTCTATCGTATTGTGCCAATAGTTTGCATGAATAGGTTTAGCATCATAATTAATTCTGTTGTTCAACATGTCAATCTGTTAAAAACTGCTGCCCATGTCTACCCTAAAGTTTCACTAAGTCTTGGAATCTGGTTATATCGGAATGCCATGTTGTGTTGATGGTTGCCATGAATCTGTGCATTATTTGATGTTGCCATAATGGAATGAATTGTAGTGCATCCTGTCCTCTACCATGCTGTTAAGTTTCATGCCAATATATGACCTGTAGCATATAGTTTTACTACTACCAATATGCCTTCGTGAAACTACTCTGTTAAAAACTGTGATTTTCACCAAGTCCTAATCTGTTATATTTTATTGCCATCTTGTGAGCTTATTTCCTAGTGATCCATGCTTCCATTGAATTTGTTGCAATAAGATGAATTGTTGTGCATCATATAGACTACATCACCATGTCCTTGTTTTGCATTTTAGATGGATGTAGCTTGTTGATTTGTGGGTTGCAATATGCTATGTTGCTGTTATGGGCAGATTTTAAATAAAAATTGTGTTGCTTGTTATTGTTGAACCGTAGCTCCGTTTTGAACATGTTGCACAGGAAACTGGCTTAGAATCTCATGTAGTTTCATAATATCTTGTTGCATCCACGATTTGACATGTTTATGGTTGTTGATTGCATGCATTTTACATTCATGACATATTCATCTTGTGTGTGTCATATCTTTTAGGCCGTAGCACCATTGCAAATGTTCTATATATATAAAAATCGACTAGAATGACGAGTAGAATCGCATTGTGCATTTTATTTCCCTGTTTAATAAATATAAAGCATGATTAGTTCAGATCTGGTTCAATTTCTAAATTAACGCATGGGGTCATTTCAAAAATACTATAAGTTGTTTCCAACCTCATTTAAGACGACTAGATAGTGTAGTTTCATTATGCTTCACCCCTTGCCATGTTTAAAAACATTCAACCTTGCTGAGTAAATATACGAGGGTGAACTAAATGGTTCGAATGTGAAGTTTCATCAATATGCAACTCGTTGCATATTGAACTCCACTTAATGTGTAGGAGTTCATTGTTGTGTTTTCCCATGTCATGCATAACATGTTTCATCCTTGTTGTGCATCATATCATGAATATGTTGTGATGTTTATCGTGTGTTGATTGTTGTTTCCGGATTGCTTCATCTTGATAGAGTACCAAAAGTGTTCGGTGTGTGAGGATTCGTTTGACTACGTTGGTTCGTCTACTTTACGGATTCGTTCTTCTTCCAAGCGGGATCTCAGGCAAGATGACCATTTCCCTGGATACCATTACTATCATTGCCATGTTAGATGTCTCGTTTCTATCGCATGTCACGCTACCTACCACTTGTTTGTCAAGCCTCCCAAATGCCATGATAAGCCTCTAACCCTCCACATCCCAGCAAAACATTGTTTGGCTATGTTACCGCTTGCTCAGCCCTTCTTATAGCGTTGCTAGTTGCAGGTGCAAGTTCTTTCCATGTGCAACATGGATATCTTGATATATCACAATATTATTGCTATTTAATTAAATACACATATACACTTGGTAGAAGGTGGAAGGCTTGGCCTTTTGCTCGGTGTTTTGTTCCACCTTTGCCGCCATAGTTACTTTTGTACTGGTGTTATGTTCCATATTGAGCGCTCCTAACATGCTCGGGGTTGTTATGGGGACCCCCTTGACTTTCGTTTTTGGATAAAACTCGTCTGGCAAGGCCCAACATTGGTACTATTTGCTTAATAACAACTAAAATTTGCATAGGGCATGATCACCCCATGGATAATTAATCAACACCCGGGCCAGTGCTCCTCATGAGTATCGGTCCAAACTAGAGCCACTTGCGGGGTCACCTCGGGGCAACTCGAGGGATTTCTATCACGCCACTGTACGTAGTGCTCATCCGGTTGTGCCTTGAGAACGAGATACGTGGCTCCTATCGGGATTGTCGGCACGTCGGGCGGCCTTGCTGGATTTGTTTTACCTTTCTTGAACGTCTTGTGCGCGGGATTTCGAGGACACTTCGAGCTATCTCGAGGTTGAGTTTTTCCAACGAGATTCTGCAAATACTACGGCTGAGGATTTCCAACGCAGCTTGTGGTTAGTGTATGATGGATGAGTTGGAGCACCCCTGCAGGGTTAAATCTTTCATGAGAGCCGTGCCCGCGGTTATGTGGCAACTTGGAAATTTGTTTAACATCTGGTCATAGAGAACTTGAAGTAAACTCTAATAAAATACACCAACCGTGTGCATAACCGTGACTGTCTCTTCTCGTGAATTTCTGAACCGAGAGAGAACACGGTGGGGTTATGTTTGACTCGTAAGTAGGTGTTCAGGATCACTTAGTGATCATTACTAGATCACGTCCGTTTATACGACGATCATCCCCCTTTATTCTTGTACTCGTAAGTTAGCCACTCAAATAAATGCTTAGTGCTTGCTGCAGCCTCACCACTTAACAATATCTCAGCCATTAAGCTTTGCTAGTCTTGATACCCTTGGAAATGAGATTGTTGAGTCCCTGTGGCTCACAGATTACTACAACAATAGTTGCAGGTATAGGTAAAGCGATGCTATGACGTGAGAGCGATGCTTGTTTGATTTGGAGTTCTTCTTCTTCTTCTTCTTCTTCTTCTTCTTCTTCTTCGATCATAGGATGGGTTCTAGGCCGGCAGCCTGGGATAGCAAGGATGGATGTCATTTTATCGTTTGATTTCGTCCGTAGTCGGACCCTGCTCTTCTGTATGATGATTGTATATGTTGTTGTATTGATGTGATCTTGATTTAGCTTGTGGCGAGTGTAACCCAATTCCATATACTCATCTCTTCTTTACATGTACTTGTAATAATATCCATTCTTGCGAAACGACGAGATGCGCTTCTATCCCTATAGAGGCCCTCGAGCCAAAATAAGGATAGGATCGTATCTTGGGCATTACAAGTTGGTATCAGAGCCTGTACCGACCTAGGAGCCCCCTTGATTGATCGAACTTGGCCGAGTCAAGTCTAGTAAAAAACTATTTTGAGTCTATTTATATCGGAGAGTAGGATTCTTTTTACTCCTCTTCTATGCTCTTGTGAGGAATCGTGACATAGGAATTTTAATTATATCCCTCTTCTCACTAAATTTTTTTTTAGGATCACGCAGGTAATTTGGAACCTCTATGATGTCGATGTGACCAGAACTCTGTTCTTGGTGCCTCCCGTACATATGGATTGGACCCGGGGAGTTGAGCTCCAAGGGGTTCTTAACACATCGTTATCGTTCAGTTTCCTTAGTACCTCGGGACAAGGATGTTCGAAATTGCTCCAATACTATTCGTGGTGCGAAGAGTGTGGCGGCACCCAGTACTGGGGAGCGGGATCAGATGTACTGCCATGTTTAGTATCGTTGTGATTACGAGGGTCTAAGGTAGATGAACTTCCGAGGCCTCTGGTTATGTGTTGACGGATTTGATACATTGGAGAGTAGTATTACTGCTAGGAGTTGAGTGATGGATTTTACTCCGTGTATCCATGGACCCGATTGCATAACCAAAGATTTCGGAAGTTCTTAGGTAGGAATTCAAGTAGTTACCTAGGATTATCCTTCCAACAAATGCAAATGGGTTATGTATTTGTTTCCGGCTTAATTCGAAAGCCTCATCCTTTGTTTTGTTGGGGTACGGTAATTCGAGTTGCTTTGCAGTCAAGTGGTGATTTCATATCTTTCCTAAGTAGTGTTCTCATATTTATGGGAATGCTAATCCTTTTCCTCAATCAAATTGTCTTGTTAATTCTTGTTCATCCGGAGTGCTTCTCTTCAAGATAATTCAATCTCTTCCTATATTTGCAAGATGAATCTTTGTATTTCTTTCCGGAGTTCGTTTCATCCATCCCAAGTTGTCTTTGTTTTTCCCCACCCTCCCACCCTTTTTCTTAAAGGATTAAATTCTCTTCCAAGTGCCTTTCTTTTCATTGATGCTTCCGCTATCTTTTCTTCCGGTTGATATACGGTGATTCATTGTGAAGATGCTCAAGTGCTAAGTTCATCATTTTTCGTTCTTGTTTTCTTTCCCGGTGGGTTAAATTCAACCTCTCGGTGTTCGTCATATCCTTTCATTCGCTAAATACTTTCCCATGTTGGAAGTTCTTGTCCAAGCTTCTTTTGTTTATTCTTCCATCTCTCTATTCTATTCTATTCGGAGTGGCAAGTGATCTCAGAAGATTCGTGTTTTTCATTCAAAATCCGCTTAATTTATTTCGAGGTTCTCACCTCATCAAGTTTTTATTTGTTCCGGTGCAATCTCCCTATCTAAGCAATCATTTCATCGGTGTTTTCTTTGAGTGGGCCCATAACCCACAGGTTTTCCCAGGATCTTACCTGCCTCTTCTAATCTTTTCCGGAGATCTTAAGTTCTTTTCAAATGTGACGTAAGGATGAATTTCATCGGTCAAATTACTTCTCGAAGATCGCTGCTAAATCATTTTCCATAACTTCCTCAACCTTTATTTATTCATTATTCCGGAATATCCCAATTATCCTTGGTGGTGTTTCTCATCATCATTCTCACCTTGAAGACCGAAGGAGAGTGTCTCTTAAATCTTTATCCGTTCTCACGAATGTTCGTGTTTATAGATTGTTGATTTTCCTCTCCAATGGTTGTCGATCATGAGAAAATTCCTTCCATATCTATCCGGAGCATTTCATAGTTGTTCATTTCTCGATTCTCCGAAGGCCATTATTTCAGAAGATTTCTTCGTTCTCAGTTTTCAGCATTCGTTCTCAAATTCTTCTCAATTGTTGTCTCTTCGTTCATATCTCAAGCATGCCGGTGCCTTGTTGAAGTATTTTGCTAGGCATATCAAGATCACTTCGTTCTCATGTATTTATATTTCATCCGTAGTATCATCATTCATTTCAAATTCTTACCGGTGTTTCATTGAAGACTTCTTCAAGTTTGTGCCCTATCTCTCTCTTCAATCTTTTTCAAGAAGAATAAGTCGTATACCAAATCCGTTGCTTGTCATCAATTTAACTTGATTAAGGATAAGCATAACATAATTCTTATTCTTGTTTCATCAGTTAATTCCAATCCTTCTTTCGGAGTTTTTCATGATATCAAATTCTCGATTATAGTTGCTTATCTTTTCTTTTTCGGAGTCCCAAGTTTTCTCAAGTATCTCTTCGCGAAGCTCAATCTAAATCATTGCAAGTCCTCAATCTTGTTCTTTGTGGCAACCTTCAATTCTCTTATATCATCCTGTCATTCCGGAGTTCTTTCAATGGTTGTTCATGGTGGTTCGTCAAGGATTTTGTTAATTCTCGAAGTGTTCTTAAAGATTCTTGTGGTAGCTTCTCAAGTATTCTTTATCTTGCATTTCGAGTGAGATTCATTCTCTCCATCTTTTGAGATGGTCTTATAGCATTCTTGATTCATGAGGAGTCTCGAAGAGAAGTTATCAAGAATGAGATAATTAAACCCATCATCTTCTTCATTGGAGCTGTCTTGGATTGGATTTCACCTAAAGCATTCCTAAGGATTGTTGCTATCATGGTGCTTGTCAAGATCCAAGTTCTCAATGTATCCTCTTGGTGTAAGGAGTTTTGCATATCTTGTTGCTCCCAAGCAATTTTGTTTCCGTTAGTGGTCGGTTGTCATCTCATAATTTTGAGATATTTTCCATAAGCCCACAACTAGCCTATCCTTTTTGTTGTTGATGTTCCAACAACTCCGTTCAATCTCTTCTTGTAATGATGGTTTCCAAATCTAATTGTAGTTGAAGTTGTCATTTTCTTCTCCGTGCTTTTTTCTCCAATGATCTAGATTCTATTCTTTCGTTCCGGAGAGTTGTGATGTTGCTCTCTTCGAACCATCATCTAGTTATTTTAAAGATCAAGTTCTTTCATTGCTTATTCAGTTAACCGGAGAGTTGTGTCCTCTTCTTCAAGTTCTTTCCATCTTGTAAAGTTTTTCTTCTCTTTCTGCCGAAGTGCTGCCCAAATTTCTTTTGAAATCTTGCTTGTTTATCATATCATTCTTCATATCTTTGTTAACTTCAAGTTTCATTGGTTTCACTCGTTTGTCAAAGAAGCAACTAAGTTTTACCTCTTCTAATTCTCTTCCCTTTTTCATTCTAAGATCTCGGGTCGAGATCTCTTGTAAGTGGAGGAGAGTTGTAACAGCCCGAGACCGACGCGGCAGAAGATTCCCGTTTTATTCCGTTGTCATCGTGTCATTCGTTTGGTTGGCTCATTCATCATCGCATCATCCGCATCCGCACTCCGTTGTCGTCGTTTTGAAAAAACTTGCATCCGTTCGTAGTTGCCGGTTTGCTTCGTCTGTGACATCGACCGTTTCAAGACCAACCACACACGCACGCGTCGTGGCATTGCAAATATTGTTTTTATAAGCGCGTATAAAATATTCTCGGATTGGATCGAAACTTGGCGTGCAGTCTTAATATAGTGTAGCTAGACCTCCTGTCAAATCTCGTCGCAATCAGAGTCCGTTTGATTCCCGAACGATTGACCGTAGCGGCGCCGTCATCGGTTTATTCATCGGACGTTTCGGTGTTTTAATAACTCCGTCATCGGGCCGCAATTATTCCCTCTCTTCTTGGCCCAACCACTCTACACAGCCCACTACCCACTACCCTAGCCCCCCTCTGATCGAGACCGTCGGATCACGATCCTACGGTCCGAATTTGGACAAAATTAGCTAACCCTAGTGTTGGTGAACGTTGCATGGGAAACAAAAAATTTCCTACGCACATACAAGATCTATCCATGGAGATGAGCATCTACAAGAGGAGAGATCGGATCCACATACCCTTGTAGATCGCTAAGCGGGAAGCCATCCCGCAATCCAATCACGATCTAGCGCCGAACGGACGGCACCTCCGTGTTCAGCACACGTACAGCTCGATGACGATCTCCGCCTCCTTGATCCAGCAAGCGAGGGCGGAGAGGTAAATGGGTTCTCCGGTAGCACGACGGCGTGGCGGCGGTGGTGGTGGAGCTGATCCGGTAGAGCTTCGCTAAGCAATACCGAATCGATCTATACTAGAGGAAAACCGATCTAGGGGAGAGGGAGGGCTGCGCCATGGCTAAAGGTGTGGCAGCCCTCCCAATCGCCCACTATATATAGGGGGAGAGGGAGAGGGGGTGGCTCCCTAGGGTTCCCACCCCTAGGGGTGGCCGCCTAGATGGGGAGCCGCCGACCAAGGGGGGTGCCTTGGCCCCCAAGGCAAGTGGCGGCCGGCCCCCCTTAGGGCTCCCCTCAGCCCTTCGGCCACATGGGACCTTGTGGGAGGGGCGGCCAGCCCACCAGGGGCTGGTGCGCCTCCTCTCATAGCTAATGGGGCCCTCCGGGGCAGGTGACCCACCCGATGGACCTCCGGAACCCTTCCGGCACTCCCGTCGAAACCCGGGCAAACTCCGAAACCATTCTGGTGCCCGAACATCAACTTCCTATATATCAATCTTTACCTCCGGACCATTCCGGAGCTCCTCGTGACATCCGAGATCTCACCCGGGACTCCGAACAACCTTCAGTCACCAACATACATAACCCAATAATACCGAAACGTCACCGAACGTTAAGTGTGCACACCCTGCGGGTTCGAGAACTATGTAGACATGACCGAGACACCTCTACGGTCAATAACCAATAGCGGGATCTGGATGCCCATATTAGTTCCTACATATTCTATGAAGATCTTTATCGGTTGAACTTCTATGTCAAGGATTCAGTTAATCTCGTACGTTGTTCCTTTTGTTTATCGGTATGTTACTTGCCCGAGATTCGATCGTCGGTATCTCCATACCTAGTTCAATCTTGTTACCGGCAAGTCTCTTTACTCATTCCATAATACAAGATCCTGTGGCTAACACTTTAGTCACTTTGCATGCCAGGCGCATTGTGATGTTGTATTACCGAGTGGGCCCTGAGATACCTCTCCGTCACACGGATTAACAAATCCCAGTCTTGATTCATGTCAACTCAACAGACACCCTCGGAGATACCTATAGAGCATCTTTATAGTCACCCAGTTACGTTGTGACGTTTGATACACACAAGGTACCCCTCCGGTTTCAGTGAGTTACATGATCTCATGGTCATAGGAACACATACTTGACATGCAGAAAACAATAGAAATAAACTGACACGATCATATGCTACGTTCATAGTTTGGGTCTTGCCCATCACATCATTCTCCTAATGATGGGATCCCGTTATCAAATGACAACTCTTGTCCATGGCTAGGAAACTATAGCCATCTTTGATTAATGAGCTAGTCCATTAGAGGCTTACTAGGGACACATTGTTGTCTATGTACCCACACATGTATTTGAGTTTCCAATCAATACAATTATAGCATGGATAATAAATATTTATCATGAACAAGGAAATATAATAATAACCATTTTATTATTGCCTCTAGGGCATATTTCCAACACCTAGCCCCCTAATCAGTTGTTGCCTATAAAACGAAGGAAACCCCTCCAGATCAGGAAACCCTAGCCACCGCGCCTCGTATTCCGCGCCCTCCATAGCCACACCGCCACATGGCGGCTCTGCCTCCCACCAGCCGCCGCACAGCCCGCGGGCCCACCAGAACCCAGATCGGGCCCGCCGAGCCCATCCGCAGCCGTCCGCTCCCGATTCGGTGAGAGGAGCTCCCCGAGCCCATCCGCAGCGAGCCGCAGTCAACCCCGTCGCCCGTGCCGATGAGCATCACCTCCGCGTCGTCGCTTCTGTCCTCCACGCGGCGCCGCCATGCGTGCCGTCGCCACCATGGCCATGGGAGCCGAGCTCCAAACCCGGCGTCGCCTCATCCTCCTTCCTCCTTCTGCCGTGGATCTGGCCGAGATCGGTCGACAGTGACCGGATCCGGCCATGCTCGACATCCTCCCCTCGCGTGCATGTCGCCTTGGACCGCCCCTCGCCGGAGTTCCCTGTCGTCCGCGCCGCCATGGCCTCCTGTGCCTGGTGCGGGAGCGGGATGAGGAGGAGCCTCCCCGCTCGCCCGTCCATCGCTCGGCTTCGCGACTGGGCCGCGGCCTCTCCAGGGCCAGCCCAGCCGCACCGCTGCCCCAGCCAGCCTCCCGCGTTGACCAGCCCAGCCACCGGCCCACTCGCTCCACCGACCGGCCCAAGTGGCCATTTGGTGAGCAACCCTCCGCCTAACCAGTGCCCATGTGCGTTGTTTTGCTAAGCAACACCCGCATCAGTCGAAGCAATGCAGTAGACCCGGCCCATTAGCGTTTTTTTATTACAGAAAAATGCGTGTTTTTTTAAATGCCAATAAGTAATTAACCGTGCATCGGATTAAAATATTTTATATATGAAAATGTGTAGAATTTTGTGTAGATTAATTATATCCCACTTTTATAAATGTTTAAAATGTTTAACATGTTGTTTTCTTGGAATTCGCATAAATGCCATTTTTTGTATTGCGCATATATATTTAACCGTGCATCGGGATTAATCAAACCATATATGTAAAATGTGTAGATTAATTATATTGCATTTTCATGTATGATAAAAATGTTTTATGTGATTTTTGCATAAATGACTTGATAAAACGGTTTATGTCCTAAACTCGCATAAATGTTGTGTCATTTGTTTTAGAGTAAAAACCCACATATTATATATGTTTTTGGGGTAGAAAAAACCATAGAATTTATCTGTGCAATTAGTTTTGTCATTTGAGTAATTAGTGTGCATGTCATTTTGCTATGATGCCCTTTTGTTTATTTTGTATGAATTAATCCATGCATATTTTGGAATAGTTGCAAACATGAGGTATGCCCTTGGACATGTGTGCTAGGCCCTGGTATTTTTGGTTGCTATAGAAATGCATGTTTAGGTGTTATTTTCTTGTTGCCAACATGCTATAAAATATTGTTGTTTTGAGGGGTCTAAATATTTCTAATTATGAAAATTGTGTTATTTTGTTGCTTTCTTGCCATGTGGTTTGCTATGGATCTATAGCTCTTTTGGTGTTGCCACAATGGGATGTATTGTAAAGCATGTTATGCTCTATCGTATTGTGCCAATAGTTTGCATGAATAGGTTTAGCATCATAATTAATTCTGTTGTTCAACATGTCAATCTGTTAAAAACTGCTACCCAAGTCTACCCTAAATTTTCACTAAGTCTGAGAATCTGGTTATATTGGAATGCCATGTTGTGTTGATGGTTGCCATGAATATGTGCATTATTTGATGTTGCCATAATGGAATGAATTGTAGTGCATCATGTCCTCTACCATGCTGTTAAGTTTCATGCCAGTATATGACCTGTAGCATATAGTTTTACTGCTACCAATATGCCTTCGTGATAAAATTGCTCTGTTAAAAACAGTGATTTTCACAAAGTCCTAATCTGTTATATTTTATTGCCGTCTTGTGAGCTTATTTCCTAGTGATCCATGCTTCCATTCAATTTTCTGTAATAAGATGAATTGTTGTGCATCATATAGACTACATCACCATGTCCTTGTTTTGCATTTTAGATGGCTGTAGCTTGTTGATTTGTGGGTTGCAATATGCTATGTTGCTGTTTTGGGCAGATTTTAAATAAAACTTGTGTTGCTTGTTATTGTTGACCCGTAGCTCCGTTTTGAACATGTTGCACATGAAACTTGCTTAGAATCTCATGTAGTTTCATAATATCTTGTTGCATCCACGATTTGACATGTTTATGGTTGTTGATTGCATGCATTTTGCATTCATGACATATTCATCTTGTGTGTGTCATATCTTTTAGGCCGTAGCACCGTTGCAAATGTTCTATATATGAAAATCGACTAGAATGACAAGTAGAATCGCATTGTGCATTTTAGTTCCCTATTTAATAAATATAAAACATGATTAGTTCAGATCTGGTTCAATTTCTAAATTAACTCATGGGGTCGTTTCGGAAATACTATAAGTTGTTTCCGACCTCATTTAAGATGCCTAGATAGTGTAGTTTCATTATGCTTCACCTCTTGCCATGTTTAACAACATTCAACCTTGCTGAGTAAATAAACGAGGGTGAACTAAATGGTTCGAATGTGGAGTTTCATCAATATGCAACTCGTTGCATATTGAACTCCACTTAATGTGTAGGAGTTGATTGTTGTGTTTTCCCATGTCATGCATAACATGCATCATCCTTGTTATGCATCATGTCATGAATATGTTGTGATGTTTATCGTGTGTTAATTGTTGTTTCCGGATTGCTTCTTCTCGATTGAGTACCGAAAGCGTTTGGTGTGTGAGGATTCGTTCGACTACGTTGGTTCGTCTACTTCACGGATTCGTTCTTCTTCCAAGCGGGATCTCAGGCAAGATGACCATTTCCCTGGATACCATTACTATCATTGCCATGCTAGATGTCTCTTTTCTATCGCTTGTCACGCTACCTACCACTTGTTTGCCAAGCCTCCCAAATGCCATGGTAAGCCTCTAACCCTCCACATCCCAGCAAAACATTGTTTGGCTATGTTACCGCCTGCTCAGCCCTTCTTATAGCGTTGATAGTTGCAGGTGCAAATTCTTTCCATGTGCAACATGGATATTTTGATATATCACAATATTATTGCTATTTAATTTAATACATATATACACTTGGTTGAAGGTGGAAGGCGTGGTCTTTTGCTCGGTGTTTTGTTCCACCTTTACCGCCATAGTTACTTGTGTACCGGTGTTATGTTCCATATTGAGCGCTCCTAAAATGCTCGGGGTTGTTAGGGGGACCCCCTTGACTCTCGTTTTGGGATAAAACTCGTCTGGCAAGGCCCAACATTGGTACTATTTGCTTAATAACAACTAAAATTTGCATAGGGCATGATAACCCTGTGGATAATTAATCAACAACCCGGGCCAGTGCTCCTCATGAGTATTGGTTCAAACTAGAGCCACTTGCGGGGCCACCTCGGGGCAACTCGAGGGATTTCTATTAGGCCATTGTACGTAGTGCTCATCCGGTTGTGCCCTGAGAACGAGATACGCGGCTCCTATCTGGATTGTCGGCACGTCGGGCGGCCTTGCTGGATTTGTTTTACCTTTCTCGAACGTCTTGTGCGCGGGATTTCAAGGAGACTTCGGGCTATCTCGAGGTTGAGATTTTCCAATGGGATTCCACAAATACTACGGGTTCTCCCGCGGTTGAGGAGTTCCAACGCAGCTTGTGGTTAGTTTGTGATGGATGAGTTGGAGCACCCCTGAGGGTTAAATCTTTCATGAGAGACGTGCCCATGGTTATGTGGCAACTTGGAAATTTGTTTAACATCCGGTCATAGAGAACTTGAAGTAAACTCTAATAAAATACACCAACCGTGTGTATAACCGTGACTGTCTCTTTTCGTGAATTTCTGAACCGAGAGAGAACACGGTGGGGTTATGTTTGACTCGTAAGTAGGTGTTCAGGATCACTTAGTGATCATTACTAGATCACGTCCGTTTATACGACGATCATCCCCCTTTATTCTTGTACTCGTAAGTTAGCCACTCAAATAAATGCTTAGTGCTTGCTGCAGCCTCACCACTTAACAATATCTCAGCCAATAAGCTTTGCTAGTCTTGATACCCTTGGAAATGAGATTGCTGAGTCCCTGTGGCTCACAGACTACAACAATAGTTGCAGGTACAGGTAAAGCGATGCTATGACGTGAGAGCGATGCTTGTTTGATTTGGAGTTCTTCTTCTTCTTCTTCATCGATCTTAGGATGGGTTCCAGGCCGGCAGCCTGGGATAGCAAGGATGGATGTCATTTTATCATTTGATTTCGTCCGTAGTCGGACCCTGCTCTTCTGTATGATGATTGTATATGTTGTTCTATTATTGTGATCTTGATTTGGCTTGTGGCGAGTGTAAGCCAATTCCATATACTCATCTTTTCTTTACATGTACATGTAATGATATCCATTCTTGCGAAACGATGAGATGCGCTTCTATCCCTGTCGAGGCCCTCGAGCCAAAATAAGGATAGGATCGCATCTTGGGAGTTACCTTTTTCTTCTTAGAAGGACTAGGTGCATCAACATTAATTCTTTGAGAGTCTTGTTCAATTCTTTCGGGATGACCTTCTGGATAAAGGGGTTCTTGGGTCATTCTACCACCTCTAGTTACTGCTCTAGCAGCAAAATCATTCATATTACTATTATTTTCATCAAGCAATTCTTTTTGAGATTTAGCAACTTGTTCTAGCTGGGTTTGAACCATAGAGGCATGTTTTCCTACACCTCTAACATCATTACGGATTCTAAATAACAATTCACTCAAGCGAGCAATCATATCAGAGTTATATTTCAGTTGTTTCACAACATGTGCATTGAAGTGATCTTGTTTCAAAATGTAGTTATCAAACTCATATAAGCATTTACTAGGATGTTTATTGTAAGGGATATCACCTTCATCAAACTTTAATAAAGAATTTACCTCTACCACCTATGGAGGTGGTGGTGTGTCAAGGCCATGTATTTCTTCAATAGGTGGTAAATTCTTAACATCCTCAGCTTTAATACCTTTTTCCTTCATAGAGTTCTTTGCCTCTTGCATATCTTCAGGACTGAGAAATAAGATACCCCTCTTCTTCGGAGTGGGTTTAAATGGTGGTTCAGGAAGAGTCCAATCATCATAATTCTTCGGTATGTTATTCAATAATTCCTGAGCTTGTTCAACAGTTCGTTCCCTGAAAACACAACCAGCACAACTATCTAGGAAGTCCCTAGAAGCATCAGTTAGTCCATTATAGAAGATATCAAGTATTTCATTTTTCTTAAGAGGATGATCAGGCAAAGCATTAAGAAATTGGAGAAACCTCCCCCGAGCTTGTGGGAGACTCTCTTCTTCAATTTGCAAAAAGTTAAATATTTCCTATTAGGCAGCTTGTTTCTTATGAGCAGGAAAATGTTTTTCATAGAAGTAGTAAATCATATCCTGGGGACTACGCACACAACCAGGAGCAAGAGTATTGTACCATATCTTAGCATCACCCTTTAATGAGAACGAAAATAATTTGAGAATATAGTAGCAGCGAATCTTCTCATCATGAGCAAAGAGGGTGGCTATATCATTCAACTTAGTAAGGTGTGCCACTACAGTTTCAGTTTCATAGCCATGGAAAGGATCAGATTCAACCAAAGTAATTAACTCTGGGTCGACAGAGAATTCATAATCCTTATCGGTAACAAAGATAGGTGAAGTAGAAAACTTAGGATCGCATTTCATTCTTGCATTCAAAGTCTTTTCCTTGTACTTGCGTAGCAATTTCTTAAGATCATCTCTATCCTTACAAGAAAGAATTTCTCTAGTTATCTCCTCATTCATAACATAACCTTTAGGTATCTTAGGCATTTCAAATCTAGGAGAGCCAGGACTAATAGGTGTTTCATAGTCATCAGTTTCAAAGGCTTCATCAGTTTCAGCTATCTCATCAGTTTCAGCAATTTCATTCTCTTTAGCTCTAGCAATTTGTTCATCGAGAAATTCACCTAGTGGCACATTATCATCAAGCATGGTACTAACATCATCAGAAGCATCATTCATAGCAGAAGTAGCATCATCAATAACTTGCGACATATTAAGATTACTAGCATGTGGTGTCGTTGCAAGCTTACTCATAACAGAAGGTGAATCAAGTGCAGAGCTAGATGGCAGTTCCTTACCTCCCCTCATCTTAGAGGGAAAAATCTTGGTCTTTGGATCCTTCAGATTCTTCATAGTGATCAATTGATATAAATCCCAAGTGACTCAACAAATATAGCTATGCTCCCCGGCAACGGCGCGAGAAAAAGATCTTGATAACCCACAACTATAGGTGATCGCAACAGTTTTCGAGGGTAGAGTATTCAACCCAAGTTTATTGATTCGACATAAGGGGAGCTAAAGAATATTTGCGAGTATCATAAGCTAAGTTGTCAATTCAACCACACCTGGAGATTAAATATCTGCAGCAGAGTGATCAGTAGCACAATAGTATGATAGTTTGGATAGCAGTAGTAGCAGTAATAGTAAGGGTAGCAGTGATAGCAGTAGTTTTGTAGCAGTTGGAAAAGTAACATCAGCAATAGTAACTTAGCAAGAGCAATATGTGGAAAACTCGTAGGCACTGGATCGGTGAACTCGTTGGATGATATTCATCATATAATAGTCATAACCTAGGGCGACACGGAACTAGCTCCAGTTCATAAATGTAATGTAGGCATGTATTCCGTAAATAGTCATACTTGCTTATGGAAAAGAACTTGCATGACATCTTTTGTCCTACCCTCCCGTGGCAGCGGGGTCCATAAGGAAACTAAGGGATATTAAGGCCTCCTTTTAATAGAGTACCGGAACAAAGCATTAACACACGGTGAATACATGAACTCCTCAAACTACGGTCATCACTAGAAAGTATCCCGACTATTGTCACTCCGGGGTTTACGAATCATAACACGTAATCGGTGCGTATGACTAGCAAGATCGGATCAAGAACATAGATATAATGGTGATAACATAAATGGTTCAGATCTGAAATCATGGCACTCGGGCTCTAGTGACAAGCATTAAGCATGGCAAAGTCATAGCAACATCAATCTCATAACATACTGGATACTAGGGATCAAGCCCTAACAAAACTAACTCGATTACATGATGAATCTCATCCAACTCCTCACCGACTAGCAAGCCTACGAAGGAATTACTCACTCCTGGTGGGGAGCATCATGGAATTCGCGATGGAGAAGGGTTGATGATGACGAAGACCGAAGATTTCCCTCTCCGGAGCCCCAAACGGGCTACAGATCTGGCCTCCCGATGAAGAATAGGAGGTGGCGGCGGCTCTGTATCGTAAAATGCGATGAAACTTTCTCTCTAATTTTTCCTCCGAAAATAGGATTCTATAGCGTTGGAATTAGGGCCAGTGGGGCCCCGAGGTGGGCACAACCCACCAGGGCATGCCTGGGGGGGCTGGCGCGCCCTGGTGTCTTGTGCCCAGCCAGGGCTCCCCCTCCGGTGGTTCTTGGCACCAGTATTTTTTATTTATTGTAAAATAAATCTCCAAAAAGTTTCGTCCAGTTCCGAGAACTTTTATTTCTGCACAAAAACAGCACCATGGTAGTTTTGCTGAAAACAGCGTCAGTCCGGGTTAGTTTCATTCAAATCATGCAAATTAGAGTCCAAAACAAGGGCAAAAGTGTGAGGAAAAGTAGATACGACGGAGACGTATCACTGCCCGTTGGAGAGGCCTTTGCCCCCACGCGTGGCTTGACGGGGCCCGTGGGGTGCGCGACCCGCATCGCCGCGCCCACTGCGCCAGGCGTTGAGCGCGAAGCGGAGCTGGCCCGTGTGGGAGGCGGCCATCATTGAGCGGGAGGCCGGCATGGCCCTCCGCGAGCGGGAGGCCGCTCGGACTGCCTTTGACCAAGAGGCAAAGTGCGAGCGGCTTGAGACCCTGGAAGGTCGGGTTCTTGCCAATGAGGCAGCCCTCGCGGCAGTGCGTGAGGAGGCCCGTGCCGGTGCCTACGCGTAGGTGGCTCGGGAGTGGGAGGCTGCCCTGGAGGAGTACCACGGCAAGCTGGCTTGACAGGAGGCCCGCATCCAGCTTCATTGTGACGCGCTCCAAGAGGAGGTGGGTGTGCTCCGAGCCCAGCTGTAGGGCGTTGAGGCCAATCTTCAAGCTGCCCTCGCTAGCAATGGGGCGTAGAGGCGGAGTTGGCATCACTACAGGCTCAGGTTGGTTAAGCCGCCGATGCAGTGCAGATGGCCAGGGATGACGCGGCACGGGCGCGTATGATGGAGGCGCAACGCGCCGGGCAGTTCCTGGACCTCACGCGTCTCGCGGGCGGCACGCTCCGCCGCTTTGTTAGGGATGTCTCGGAGCTGCCGCATGCGCATGATGATGGGGGCTACCTCGACTTCTTCCACAAGGTGGTGGAGGTGCTGGAATCTGGCGTCTCCAAGGTGGATGAAGACATCGAGTCAAGCGCGCGCGATCTTATGGACTGCGTGCTGACGTGCGTCTTCTCCAACCTCCATCACCGCGATCCTGCCTTCGACCTCTCAAGCGTGATGGAGCCTGTGCCCGCGGAGCTCCGGAGCCCCCTCAGGGACAAAGTGCGCGGACATGTGGAGTCGCTGGTCGGGCGGTTCGCCCAGGATGCGCCTACTGAGGAGAGCAGGAGCCCTGGCGGCCGCAACCCCCGATAGTCATGACGAAGGCAGCGCCTCTTTCGCTTAATCATTATGTTCCCCTTTTGTTGTACCTTGAATCACTTGGCCCTAGCGTGGGCATAAGACATTTGGAATGTGCTTTTGTTTATATGGTAGTTGCTTGTCGTGCATTGACACGCCCTCGCTCCCCTAAGGGGCCCTTCGCTTCCCTTCGCGCAGCCCCCACGTCTCAGCTGGTTCTGGCTCGTGAGGCCGGCGAGAGCCCGTGACGCACAGCGCCTGAGACCACCGCTTTTGATGCGTGGCGCGGCCTCGGGGCGGCAGCCCCCTAGGGTCTTTAGCACCTAGCCCTGACCTCACGAGGTTGTCCTCTCCGGACCTTCCTTAGGGAGCCGTTCCGCTGAGCGCTCCTCCCGGGATTCCATGCGCGAGGATGCCCGTCACCCGAGGCCTTGGCAAGGCGGTCGGAGGCTTCGGTAAGATGATGTGCGCAGGGGTAACCCAGGGGCCCAGACCTACCCCTCGGGCCAGCCAAGCACGAGCCAGTGGGGCCGGCCGAACACCGGCACTTCGCCTCCCTTGGTCGATCAATCCCGCTAAGATCCCCAGGGCGGCTTCAGGATGCGGCCCCGCGGAAGGTGCCGTGAAGTCCCCCGACGAAGACTGTTGGCGCGAGCCTCGCGAGGGCCTTGCTCGTGAAACTTGCCGATGTGCTGAGCCTGGCCTGTGCACACGTGGTGCCGTGGGCCGCAGGTAACTCGGCCTGGGGACCCCTGGCTCCGTGGGCCTGGCGATGCAGTCCATGGGCGTGCGGTGGGACCGGTTCCTCTAGCGGGGGAAGATCAGAACGACGCGGGCCCCGACCGCCTAGGAGTCAGGCGCGGCGCGTGGCGCACAACGGGGCGCGGGGCCCCTTCGCTTCCCACGATGCCTCGGTAACCTCCCAGTGCCGTCGTAAAGCCTGTGCAGGGGCACGTGGCCATCATTGCCCCTGTTGGCCCTGCGCGAGCTCAATGAAGGCAAGGGGGGCGCAGGCTAGGGGCCCACCAGGGGTATATATAAGGATGAGGGGGAGCCCTTTATACCAACCTCCTCGCTCTCAGTCTCCATCCCCACTCGTCGCCGTAGCAGTAATGGCACCTGTGAGGAGGTTCTCTGCCACCGAGAAGAATAAATCAGCGATGGAGGAGGCGGGCACGTCCAGGCTGGCGAAGGGAGGCGGCCGCCCTCGCGTGCCCCTCTGGAGGCGCGGGCGGCCTCCACCGGTGACCGGAGCAGTCGTGGGAGGAGCTCTGCCCACGGGCACATGTGCTGTGGGCGAGGCGACCGCGGACGGGGCTAGAGGTAAGGTACAACGGCCCGGTAGCCCCGGCCACGAGGCCATTCCGTCGACGCGGTCCACGAGTTCCTCATGAGGATGGAGAGCAAACCCCGCACTTGGCTCCGGCTCCCGAACTCCTTCGCGAGAGATATCGGGGAGCGCGCACCTCTGGGCCCGTGGTTGCAGCCAGACGACTGCTGCAATGGGTCTTCTTGGGTGGTGACGGAGTTCAACCCTCTTGGCTTCATGTTCTTGAGGCGCGGATAGAAGTCGTTTGCTCTTGCCCGCGGCTTGCGGGAAGGGCATGTCCTCCACTTTAAATTTGACGGGGCCACGACGCTCTACATGAAGATCTTCGGGGAGGCTGGAGATTACCCGGACTACTGCATGGAGGGCGACAGCAGCAGCAGCGGCTCCTCCTTCGGGGGAAGCGGGAGCGAAAGTGATTCTGACGGCTGCCCGGGCGCCTGCGTCAAGGAAGAGGACTCCGACTAGGTGCGGCGACGTCAGGGTCGGGGTCTCTGGAGGCGGTGCTGCGAGAGCCCAACCTTTCTTCTTTTGCGATGTCTTTCCTTTCCTTCAATGAACCATGCTGACCTCGTGGGGGTGTGTAAAAATGGGTTAAGTGCTTCATGCCTTAAGTCGAACGCTATTTTGGGTTGAAAACTAGTTTCTTCTCTGCGCTCTTTGTTAGGCTTGCATCCCTCTCCGGGGTCGCCCTGATGTTCTGTGTCGCCGGGGCCCAGCCCCCGGGCGCGTTCCAACCATCGTCGGTATGAAGGGTCCTGATGCGTGATGCTCGGGGACTGGTCTGGGCCCACCCCGCGGGCCCCCTTGGGGGAACCGCCCTGGGAAGATGATACGGGGTTGCCCGATCTTCACGGAGGATCTGCTTGAGGAACGAATCAACGCCACCTGAAGGGTATGAAGGAAACCCTCGATCCCAGCCAACAACGCTGTCGGGTAAAGGATAACTAGTGCAACCTGACGAGACCGAAGCTAGCTACTGCATATGCAACAACCAGCAACAAGTATTCGCCCAACCACACTCTTAGGATTCCAATCCACGCAACCACGCACGAAGTTGGAAGCACGAACTGGTCGCCGCCTCAACGGCTACTGTTGTAAAATCACAAAGTGAGTTTACCCTCTCACAAGGCAAGATTACAAGAGCTAAGGAGGAAGTGAACTCTCAAACAAGATTCTGGTTGCACTTAGCTAACCTATGCTGAAATCAAATTGCCAAAGAGTTGTGGCTGAAGTGAGGGAAGGGGTGTTTATACTAGGAACAGCCCTCCTAGCTTAGGTGTGAAACCAGTCCAAAAGAGAGGCTCAAATTCGTGGTAACCAGCTGGTCAAGGGAGCAAACACATGGAGCCTCGCGCAGCAATTAATGCTCTGGACAGCTTGCATTGGAACTCTCATATCCTGTCCAATTTGTACTCTCACACGTGCTGGAACCTCATATATTTGTGTTGCATGATGCAGCAAGTTCTGAGACGAATTCTGGAACTATGCATGCAACAATAGATTGTTGAGATGGCTTGCTATTCTTCCTTGAGGTGTAATTAGTTGCCCTTGTCACCAAAACATGGTTTACATCAGAGTTGAAACTTGTTCTCTTCAAACTTGTTGTATGGGCTTCAGAACTTGTTTCTTCATGAGCTGAATTTGTTTCTTCATGTGCTGAAAGTTGTTGGTTGTCCTCAACATTGTACCTGAGTAAAATCAGCACAGATGATTTAGGCAGTATAAAGTTCTCATGGATAGTTGAAGTATGATCAGCTAGGAGCGCGTTCACCTCTTGTTCTATATGTTTGGCACGGCTCCTTGTCATGGGACCCAAATAGGTCTTCTTTGTAGCAGCTTCATTTGAGAGCTGAGTTTTATCATGAGGAGAGGATGACAAACGAGGTGAACCTGGGATGTCCTCATCAGAAGAGATCATGTGTGAAAACACTTGGTCTAGAACGGCACGTGCTTACCAATTTACACTTGGGCACCACGCGAGGAAGACAGGCACCAGGAGCCTTGGTGAGGTGACGTGCGCGTGGGCATGTCCGCGAGCCAAAACCCAGTCCTTTCTGTTCCAACGTCGCTTGGACTAGCCCAAGCACAGGCATCGTGCCCAGACCCCGCGCGCGTGAGGCCCAAGGGGGAGCCGGTGGGCGCGTGCCGCCGGGGGGGGGGGTGGGTGGGTTGGGCTGCAGTTGCCGAAGCGAGGCCCATTCATCGTGAGGCTGTTACAGCCCTCGGCGAGGGGGTTCTTCGTTGGCTTCTCCACCAGCGCGGAGCATGGGGCTTCCACTAGGCGTGGGCATAATCGCGGTTCTACAGTTATTCCGCCAGCGCGGAACATGGGGCTTCCACTTGGGCGTGGGCATAGTCGTTGTTCGACAGTTATTTCGCCAGCACGGAGCATGGGGCTTCCACTTGGGCGTGGGCGGGAGCCCTCCTGAGGCCACGGGGCGGCGCTCCAGGGGGCTCCGGGCCATGTACAGCCCCTAACTCATTATTACGTGAGAGTGTCATGGGCGGCGATAAGGGAGGTGTCGGGTGCCCCGAGCGCCAGGCTCGGGACCGCTCGGGACCCTTTCCTTGTTCTCCGGGCAGCTTTGCGCTGTTTCCGGCGCGGCTGCGCGCTCCCGCGACCCATAACATGGGTGCGGGGCGCACCGCTCAATCGTCATGGCCCTGCGTCAGGGGCGGCTTCGCCCGCGCCGACCCAAGCTGAGCCATGCCCCCATTACCTGCTCGTGACGGTTCTTCGGGAGGGCGGGACACCAAGGACCCTGGTGAGGCGACTTGCATGGGGGGCCAGCCCGTGAGCCAGAGGTCGGTCACTTGGATTTCTCGGCGCTGCGAGGATAAGTCCTGGCGCAGACGCCATGTCCAGCCCTCTCCCACGAAACCGTCGAAGGGGCGGTCGTATGGGCGCGAAGATCCCAGGTGATGGTGAGGCGCTATACTTGAAGCTTAAACAAACAGCATAATCTCAACAAGGGTTAATCGGGTTCATTACATAACGAGGGAGTCCCAGCTTCGTGGTAATGCAAAATACAAAAAAGTGGGTGGGGGGCCGCCTGACTCGAACAGACCACAAAAATAACCTGGCAGCTATGCCGCTGCGGGAGCGTCAGGCCGCTTGATGAAGCGTGCCACGGAGGTTCACCCCTCTGGGGCTGGCTAACACCTGGGGCTTTGGAGACCCGCGAGGCCCTGGCATAGCGCAAGGCGCCATCGCGAGTCGCGCCTGCTTTTGGAAGGTGACGCTGGCGCTCACCAAGCCACAAGGCGCGCAGGCGTAGTTGGTGGTGACGCGCAAGGGCCGGAAGAGGCCCTGGGACCCGGCCCTGTTAGGGCCTGCGGGGTCAACGTATGGGCGCCCCCTGCCGCTCCTCCTGTGATACGGGGCACACCCGTGTGGTCGACCTTTTCACACTTGGAGGGGGAAGAAGGGAGAAATCACAAGAGAAAACACGAACACAAGGAAGATCTCCATTCACCCATCCGCTAAATCCACTCAAGCACACAGGATACACAGATCCAAAGTCAAACAAGCGATACACGGTAGTCGTCTCACTCCGTGGAGATGAGGTCTTGATATCCCATGGGATCTTCCCTAGAAGGGGCCTTGACATCCGCTTCGAATCTTCTCACGTAGAGGTCTCCACGAGGGAAGGAAGTGAATGGAGCTATGCTCAACAATATCCAATGCTAAACATAAGCTAACCCTAGAGAGAGGAGGGGTAGGTGTTTATATAGTCTTAGGCGAAAGAGGGGATACATGGGTCAAAGCCCGAGCGGCTGGGCGCAAACATGGGTCGGACGTCCGGATGATGTCGGACGTCCGAGGCTTCACGGGCTGGTCGTTCGAGGAATCGGTGCTAGAGCGAAGTGTCCGGATTTCTGGGACGAGTCCGACGTTCGAGGCTCGGTAATCCAGAGGCCTTCGGATTTTCTAGGATTCTGCTCTGATCTGCCGGCTTTGGTTTTCCGGAGGTGTGTCGGTCGTCCGGGTGCTCGGGTGTCTCGGACGTCCGAGCAGCGTCGGTTGTCCGGAGGCTGGGTAGTCTCGGACGTCCGAGTGATGTAGCTCGTCTGTGGCTCCTTCTTGGGGCTTCCATGCTTGGTGTCCTCGTGGCTGCTTGCGTGTTCTATTCCCGAGTACCTGAGTATGCAAAGGGTTTCATTGTGAGGTAGCATCCAAGTTCCATTAATATTCAAGTCTAACTCGAAGAGGAGTGAGTTCACCTTAGCTCCAATGTCGCATGTGTGTGCTCTTGTCATAGGACCACTTGGGGGTTGGTTTGATGTAGTAGGTTTCATGGGGATGATGGTAGGATGCTCCGCATCATCTCCCCCCCCCCCTGGGGAAGATCCATCCTCGGATCAAGATCTTCATCACCATGAAAAGGGGATAGATCCTTGACTTTGAAGGTGTCACCCATGTTGTACTTGTCGTGGGGGATGTCAATCTTGTAGGCATTGTTGTTGTAGCGTGCCAACACCTTGAAGGGACCGTCCGCTCGAGAAAGTAGCTTCGATTTGCGTTCGTTGGGGAAGCGGTCCTTGAGAAGGTGTAGCCACACAAGATCATCGGTCTTGAACACCATGGGGTGCTTGTCGAGGTTGCGCTTGTTGGTTACGCGGTCCACTTGACGTTATATCGTGCGCCTGGTATCTTCATGCATCCTCTTGATGTAGCTTGCCCTTGCACTTGCGTCCATGTTGAGGCGCTCTTGGAGAGGTAGAGGAAGGATGTCCAATGGGGACAAAGGGTTGAAGCCGTAGACCACTTCGAAAGGAGACTTGCCGGTGGTGGAGTGTTGCGCGCGGTTGTAGGCCTACTCGGCGATGGGGAGGCATTCTTTCCATTCCTTGATGTTCTTCTTGATCAACACGCGTAGGAGAGTAGATAGCGTCCGGTTTGTCACCTCCGTTTGTTCATCGGTTTGAGGGTGATATGCCAAAGAGAATAGAAGCTTGATTCCAACCTTGGCGCATAGGGTCTTCCAAAAGTAGCTTAGGAACTAGACGTCGCGATCCGAGACAATGGTCTTGGGGACGCCATGGATTCGCAAGATGTCCCTACAAACTAGGTTTGCAATATGTGAAGCTGTTGGGGAACGTTGCATGGGAAACAAAAATTTTCCTACGCACACATAAGATCTATCCATGGTGATGAGCATCTGCGAGAGGGAGAGTGAATCTACATACCCTTGTAGATCGCTAAGCGGAAGCGTTAATAAACGCGGTTGATGTAGTCGAACGTCTTCGCGATCCAAATCGCCGAGCGTCCCGCGATCCAATCACGATCCTTCCGATCTAGTGCCGAACGGACGGCACCTCCGCGTTCAACACACGTACGGCTTGATGACGCCTTCACCTCCTCGATCCAGCGAGCGATGGTGAAGTAGTGGTTGAGTTCCAGCAGCACGACGGCGTGGTGATGGTGGTGAGGAACAATCTCTGCAGGGCTTCGCCAAGCGCTACGGAGATTATGACGGAGGAACTAGAGGGCTAGGGTTGCCGGCACACGGCTTGGGAAATCCTGATGTGTCCCGTGTGCTAGCCCTGCCCCTCTATTTATATGTTGAGCCTTGGGGTCTAAACTTAGAGTAAAAGCCTCCTCCGGGTCGGTTTTGCCCGCACAAGGTCGGTTTGGCCCGCAGGGAAAGAGTCCAACTCGGATCCCTGCCGAACCGTGCACAGCCGCGCACAAGCGGTAGTACCGCTTCACACAAGCGGTAGTACCGCTTGGGCGATAGTACCGCTTCACACAAGCGGTAGTACCGCTCCGGCGGTAGTACCGCTTCACCAAGCGGTAGTACCGCTTACGCGGCAGCAAAACTACTTTTGCACTTTCCAATACCTTGTGGGCTTTATCCCTTTGGCTCATATAAAGTGTTGCTGCACCCGAACACTTCGGTAAACATCCGGAACCCCTTCCGGTGAACTTCGGAACTCTTCCGGAGATCAAAACACTATTATCACATATATCAATCTTTACCTCCGGACTATTCCGGAGATCCTCGTCATGTCCGGGATCTTATCCGAGACTTCCGAACAACTTTCGGTCACCAACATAATAACTCAATTATACTAATCGTCACCAAACGTTAAGTGTGTAGACCCTGCGGGTTCGAGAACTATGTAGACATGACCGAGACACCTCTACGGCCAATAACCAATAGCGGGACCTGGATGCCCATATTGGCTCCTACATATTCTACGAAGATCTTTATCGGTCGAACCTCTATGTCAAGGATTCAGTTAATCCCGTATGCTGTTCCCTTTGTTCTTCGGTATGTTACTTGCCCGAGATTCGATCGTCGGTATCACTATACCTAGTTCAATCTCGTTACCGGCAAGTCTCTTTACTCGTTCCGTAATACAAGATCTCGTGGCTAACACTTTAGTCACATTGCTTGCAAGGCTCATTGTGATGTTGTATTACCGAGTGGGCCCTGAGATACCTCTCCGTCATACGGAGTAACAAATCCCAGTCTTGATCCATGCCAACCCAACAGACACCCTCGGAGATACCTGTAGAGCACCTTTATAGTCACCCAGTTACGTTGCGACGTTTGATACACACAAGGTATTCCTCCGGTGTTAGTGAGTTGCATGATCTCATGGTCAAAGGAACAGATACTTGACATGCAGAAAACAATAGCAATAAACTGACACGATCAAATGCTACGTTTACAGTTTGGGTCTTGTCCATCACATCATTCTCCTAATGATGTGATCCCGTTATCAAATGACATCTCATGTCCATGGCTAGGAAACCTTAACCATCTTTGATGAACAAGCTAGTCAACTAGAGGCTTACTAGGGACACAGTGTTGTCTATGTACCCACACATGTATTTGAGTTTCCAATCAATACAATTATAGCATGGATAATAAACGATTATCATGAACAAGGAAATATAATAATAACCAATTTATTATTGCCTCTAGGGCATATTTCCAACAGTCTCCCACTTGCACTAGAGTCAATAATCTAGTTCACATCACTATGTGATTTACATTGTAATGAATCGAACACCCATGCAGTTCTGGTGTTGTTCATGTTTAGCCCTTGGAAGAGGTTTAGTCAACGGATCTGCAACATTTAGATCCGTGTGTACTTTGCAAATATTTATGTCGTCCTCCTTGATGTAATCGCGGATGGAATTGAAACGTCGTTTTATGTGTCTGGTCCTCTTGTGAAATCTTGGTTCCTTGGCTAGAGCAATGGCACCAGTATTATCACAAAACAGAGTCATTGGGTTAAGTGCACTAGGCACTACTCCAAGATCTGTCATGAACTCCTTCATCCAGACACCTTCCTTCGCCGCCTCCGAGGCAGCGATGTACTCCGCTTCGCATGTAGAATCTGCTACCACGCTTTGCTTGGAACTGCACCAGCTAACCGCACCCCCATTAAGAATAAATACGTATCCGGTTTGCGACTTAGAGTCATCCGGATCAGTGTCAAAGCTTGCATCGACGTAACCCTTTACGACGAGCTCTTGATCACCTCCATAAACGAGAAACATGTCCTTAGTCCTTTTCAGGTACTTCAGGATATTCTTGACCGCCGTCCAGTGTTCCATTCCTGGATCACCTTGAAACCTTCCGACCATACTTATGGCAAGGCTGACATCGGGTCTTGTGCACAGCATTGCATACATGATAGAGCCTATGGCTGAAGCATAGGGGATGACACTCATCTTTTCTCTATCTTCTGCAGTCACTGGGCATTGAGTCTTACTCAACTTCACACCTTGCAAAACAGGCAAGAACCCCTTCTTGGACTGATCCATTTTGAACTTCAAAATCTTATCAAGGTATGTGCTTTGTGAAAGTCCTATTAAGCGTCTTGATCTATCTCTATAGATCTTGATGCCTAATATGAAAGCAGCTTCTCCTAGGTCCTTCATTGAAAAACTCTTGTTCAAATATTCCTTTACGCTTTCCAGCATTTCTATATTGTTTCCAATCAGCAATATGTCATCCACATATAATATTAGAAACGCTATAGAGCTCCCACTCACTTTCTTGTAAATACAAGCTTCTCCGTAAACTTGTATAAACTCGAACGCTTTGATCACCTCATCAAAACGAAGATTCCAACTCCGAGATGCTTGCACCAGTCCATAAATGGATCGCTGGAGTTTGCAAACTTTGTCAGCATTCTCTGGATCGACAAAACCTTCTGGTTGCATCATATACAACTCTTCCTTAAGGAAACCGTTAAGGAACGCTGTTTTGACATCCATCTGCCAAATTTCATAATCGAAAAAGGCAGCTATTGCTAACATGATTCTGACGGACTTAAGCATCGCTACGGGTGAGAAGGTCTCATCGTAGTCAACTCCTTGAACTTGTGAAAAACCCTTTGCCACAAGTCGAGCTTTATAGACGGTGACATTACCGTCCGCGTCCGTCTTCCTCTTAAAGATCCATTTGTTCTGAATGGCCTTACGCCCTTCAGGTAATACTTCCAAAGTCCAGACTTTGTTTTCATACATGGATCCCATCTCGGATTTCATGGCCTCTAACCACTTCTCGGAATCCGGGCTCATCATCGCTTCTCCATAGCTCGTAGGTTCATCGTTGTCTAACAACATGACTTCTAAGACAGGGTTGCCGTACCACTCAGGAGCAGTACGCGTCCTTGTCGACCTACGAGGTTCGATAGCAACTTGATCCAAAGCTTCATGATCATCATCATTAACTTCCTCTTCAGCTAATGTAGGCTCCACAGAAACAACTTTCTGCGCTGCGCTACTCTCAGGTTGAAGTAAAGGTTCAACAACCTCATCAAGTTCTATCTTCCTCCCACTCAATTCTTTCGAGAGAAACTCTTTCTCAAGAAATGTTCCGTTTTTAGCGACAAACACTTTGCCTTCGGATCTGAGGTAGAAGGTATACCCAACTGTCTCTTTTGGGTATCCTATGAAGACGCATTTCTCCGCTTTGGGTTCCAGCTTTTCAGGCTGAAGCTTTTTGACATAAGCATCACATCCCCAAACTTTAAGAAACGACAGCTTTGGCTTCTTGCCAAACCAAAGTTCATATGGCGTCGTCTCAACGGATTTCGATGGTGCCCTATTTAAAGTGAATGCAGCTGTCTCTAATGCATAACCCCAAAACGATAGTGGCAAATCGGCAAGAGACATCATAGATCGCACCATATCCAATAAGGTTCGATTACGACGTTCGGACACACCATTACGCTGTGGTGTTCCAGGCGGTGTCAATTGTGAAACAATTCCACACTGTCTTAAGTGACTGCCAAACTCATAACTCAGATATTCTCCTCCTCGATCAGATCGTAGGAATTTAATCTTCTTGTTACGATGATTCTCAACTTCACTCTGAAATTGTTTGAACTTTTCAAATGTTTCAGACTTGTGTTTCATTAAGTAAATATACCCATATCTACTTAAGTCATCAGTGAAGGTGAGAAAGTAACGATAACCACCGCGCGCCTCAATACTCATTGGACCGCACACATCAGTATGTATGATTTCCAATAAGTCACTTGCCCGTTCCATTATTCCAGAGAACGGCGTTTTAGTCATCTTGCCCATGAGGCATGGCTCACATGTGTCAAGTGATTCAAAATCAAGTGACTCCAAAAGTCCATCAGCATGGAGCTTCCTCATGCGTTTTACGCCAATATGACCTAAACGGCAGTGCCACAAGAAAGTGGTATTATCATTATCAATTCTACATCTTTTGGCATCAATGTTATGAACATGTGTATTATTACTATCGAGATTCAATAAGAATAAACCCCTCACATTGGGTGCATGACCATAAAAGATATTACTCATATAAATAGAACAACCATTATTCTCTGATTTAAATGAGTAACCGTCTCGCAATAAACAAGATCCAGATATAATGTTCATGCTTAACGCAGGCACCAAATAACACTTATTTAGGTTCATCACTAATCCCGACGGTAATCGAAGAGCGAGCGTGCCGACGGCGATCACATCAACCTTGGAACCATTTCCCACGCGCATCGTCACTTCGTCCTTTGCCAGCCTCCGTCTATTCCGCAGTTCCTGTTTTGAGTTGCAAATATGAGCAACCGCACCGGTATCAAATACCCAGGCACTACAACGAGAGTTGGTAAGGTACACATCAATAACATGTATATCATATATACCTTGTTTGTTGTTGGCCGCCTTCTTGTCAGCCAAATACTTGGGGCAGTTCCGCTTCTAGTGTCCAGTTCCCTTGCAATGAAAACACTCAGTTTCTGGTTTGGGTCCAGCCTTGGGTTTCTTCACGAGAGGAGCAACTGCTTTGCCACTCTTCTTAGAGTTACCCTTCTTACCCTTGCCATTTTTCTTGAAACTAGTGGTTTTATTGACCATCAACACTTGATGCTCCTTCTGAATTTCAGACTCAGCGACTTTCAGCATCGCAAACAGCTCGGCGACTGACTTGTTCATCCCGTGCATGTTATAGTTCAACACGAAGCTCTTGTAGCTAGGTGGCAATGATTGAAGAACTCTGTCAGTGATAGCCTCTGGCGGAAGGGGCATCCCTAACTCAGCCAGACGGGTGGAGTACCCAGACATTCTGAGCACGTGATCACTGATAGACCCGTTCTCCTCCATCTTGCAAGCATAGAACTTATCGGAGATCTCATATCTCTCGATCCGGGCATTCTTCTGAAAGATAAACTTCAACTCCTGGAACATCTCATATGCTCCATGACGTTCAAAACGTCTTTGAAGTCCCGGTTCTAAGCCATACAACATTGCACATTGAACTATTGAGTAATCATCAGAACGAGCCTGCCAGGCGTTCACAACGTCTAGAGACTCAACTGGAGCGGGTGGATCACCAAGCGGTGCATCAAGGACATAAGCCTTCTGGGAAGCCGTAAGGATAATCCTTAGATTACGGGCCCAGTCCACAAAGTTACTTCCATCATCTTTCAACTTAGCTTTCTCTAGGAACGCATTAAAATTCAGGGGTGCTACTGCGCGAGCCATGATCTACAACATAAATATTGCAAAGACAACTTAGACTATTGTTCTAGATAATGAGTTTAGTTAATCATATTACTTAAAAAACTCCCACTCAAATTGACATCCCTCCGATCATTCGAGTGTAACATGATCCAAATCCACCAACTCAAGTCCGATCATCACGTGAGTCGAGGTGGTTTCAATGGTGAACATCTTCATGTTGATCATATCTACTATATGACTCATGTTCGACCTTTCGGTCTCTTGTGTTCCGAGGCCATGTCTGTACATGCTAGGCTCGTCAAGTTTAACCCGAGTGTTCCGCACGTGCAACATGGCTTGCACCCGTTGTATGCGAACGTAGAGTCTATCACACCCGATCATCATGGCGTGTCTCGAAACGACGAACTTTCGCAACGGTGCACACTCGGGGAGAACACAATTTATCTTGAAATTTAAGTGAGGGATCACCTTATAATGCTACCGTCGTCCTAAGCAAAATAAGATGCATAAAAGGATTAACATCACATGCAAATCATAAGTGACATGATATGGCCATGAACTTGTGCTTTTGATCTCCATCTCCAAAGCACCGGCATGATCTCCATCGTAACCGGCATGACACCATGATCTCCATCATCTTGATCTCCATCAACGTGTCGCCATAAGGTTGTCGCGCCGACTGTTGCTTCCACGACTATTGCTAACGTTTAGCGATAAAGTAAAGCATTACATAGCGCTTCATGATTGACACGCAGGTCATACAATAATTAAAGACAACTCTATGGCTCCTGCCAGTTGCCGTACTCATCGACATGCAAGTCGTGATATTCTATACAAAACATGATCATCTCATACATCACATATATCTCATCATGTAATTGGCCATATCACATCACAACATACCCTGCAAAAACAAGTTAGACGTCCTCTAATTGTTGTTGCAAATTTTACGTGGCTGCTACGGGTTTGCAAGAACCGATCTTACCTACGCAAAACCACAACGTGGTGTAGTGATTGCTTTTTGATCTTCTAAAAGAACCCTCTTCATTGAAATCGATTCAACTAAAGTGAGAGAGACAGACACCCGCTAGCCATCTTTATGCAACGAAGTTACATGTTAGTTGAAGGAACCTGTCTCGCGTAAGTGTACGCGTAATGTCGGTCCGGGCCGCTTCATCTCACAGTACCGCCGAATCAAATATCAACTAGTAACGGCAAGCAATATGTATACACCCACGCCCACAACTCGTTTGTGTTCTACTCGAGATCTCATCTACGCATAGACCTAGCTCATGATGCCACTGTTGGGGAACGTTGCATGGGAAACAAAAATTTTCCTACGCACACATAAGATCTATCCATGGTGATGAGCATCTGCGAGAGGGAGAGTGAATCTACATACCCTTGTAGATCGCTAAGCGGAAGCGTTAATAAACGCGGTTGATGTAGTCGAACGTCTTCGCGATCCAAATCGCCGAGCGTCCCGCGATCCAATCACGATCCTTCCGATCTAGTGCCGAACGGACGGCACCTCCGCGTTCAACACACGTACGGCTTGATGACGCCTTCACCTCCTCGATCCAGCGAGCGATGGTGAAGTAGTGGTTGAGTTCCAGCAGCACGACGGCGTGGTGATGGTGGTGAGGAACAATCTCTGCAGGGCTTCGCCAAGCGCTACGGAGATTATGACGGAGGAACTAGAGGGCTAGGGTTGCCGGCACACGGCTTGGGAAATCCTGATGTGTCCCGTGTTCTAGCCCTGCCCCTCTATTTATATGTTGAGCCTTGGGGTCTAAACTTGGAGTAAAAGCCTCCTCCGGGTCGGTTTTGCCCGCACAAGGTCGGTTTGGCCCGCAGGGAAAGAGTCCAACTCGGATCCCTGCCGAACCGTGCACAGCCGCGCACAAGCGGTAGTACCGCTTCACACAAGCGGTAGTACCGCTTGGGCGGTAGTACCGCTTCACACAAGCGGTAGTACCGCTCCGGCGGTAGTACCGCTTCACCAAGCGGTAGTACCGCTTACGCGGCAGCAAAACTACTTTTGCACTTTCCAATACCTTGTGGGCTTTATCCCTTTGGCTCATATAAAGTGTTGCTGCACCCGAACACTTCGGTAAACATCCGGAACCCCTTCCGGTGAACTTCGGAACTCTTCCGGAGATCAAAACACTATTATCACATATATCAATCTTTACCTCCGGACTATTCCGGAGATCCTCGTCATGTCCGGGATCTTATCCGAGACTTCCGAACAACTTTCGGTCACCAACATAATAACTCAATTATACTAATCGTCACCAAACGTTAAGTGTGTAGACCCTGCGGGTTCGAGAACTATGTAGACATGACCGAGACACCTCTACGGCCAATAACCAATAGCGGGACCTGGATGCCCATATTGGCTCCTACATATTCTACGAAGATCTTTATCGGTCGAACCTCTATGTCAAGGATTCAGTTAATCCCGTATGTTGTTCCCTTTGTTCTTCGGTATGTTACTTGCCCGAGATTCGATCGTCGGTATCACTATACCTAGTTCAATCTCGTTACCGGCAAGTCTCTTTACTCGTTCCGTAATACAAGATCTCGTGGCTAACACTTTAGTCACATTGCTTGCAAGGCTCATTGTGATGTTGTATTACCGAGTGGGCCCTGAGATACCTCTCCGTCATACGGAGTAACAAATCCCAGTCTTGATCCATGCCAACCCAACAGACACCCTCGGAGATACCTGTAGAGCACCTTTATAGTCACCCAGTTACGTTGCGACGTTTGATACACACAAGGTATTCCTCCGGTGTTAGTGAGTTGCATGATCTCATGGTCAAAGGAACAGATACTTGACATGCAGAAAACAATAGCAATAAACTGACACGATCAAATGCTACGTTTACAGTTTGGGTCTTGTCCATCACATCATTCTCCTAATGATGTGATCCCGTTATCAAATGACATCTCATGTCCATGGCTAGGAAACCTTAACCATCTTTGATCAACAAGCTAGTCAACTAGAGGCTTACTAGGGACACAGTGTTGTCTATGTACCCACACATGTATTTGAGTTTCCAATCAATACAATTATAGCATGGATAATAAACGATTATCATGAACAAGGAAATATAATAATAACCAATTTATTATTGCCTCTAGGGCATATTTCCAACAGAAGCATCGTCTATCTTGTGACATGGAATGAAATGAGCCATCTTGGAAAAGCGATCCACAACGACAAAAACGGAATCATGGCCATTTTTAGTTCGTGCCAAACCAAGTACAAAGTCCATACTAATGTCTTCCCAAGGTTGGAAAGGTATAGGAAGAGGCATATAAAGACCATGGGATTGAGCTTTAGACTTAGCTTTGCGGCATGTAGAGCATCGGTTGGTGAAGCGTGCAACATCACGAAACATCTTTGGTCAATAGTACTTGTTGGATAGTGTGGCATACGTCTTGTCACGTCCAAAGTGATCCATAAGTCCTCCACCGTGAGCCTCTTGCAAAATCAACAAACGAAGAGAAGACTCGGGTATACAAAGTTTGTTAGCACGCATAAGATAGCCATCTCTCATATAATAGTTCTCCCAACAAGGTTTCACTTGGCACATAGCGTAAGGATTAGCAAAAGAAACATCATGCTCATACAAGTCTTTGATGTGCTCAAAACCAATAACATTCAATTCAAGTTGAGTAACTAACATGCATTTGCAGGAAAGAGCATCCGCCACTATGTTTTCTTTACCCTTTATGTATTTGATGACATAGGGAAAAGTATCAATAAATTCACTCCATTTAGCATGCCGTTTGTTCAACTTAGTTCGACCCTTTAAGTACTTGAGTGTTTCATGGTCGGTATGGATAACAAACTCATGAGGTTGCAAATAATGTTCCCACACATGTAAAACTCTCACCAAAGCATATGATACTTTTTCATACATGGGGTAGTTAAGTTGAGAGCCGGAAAGTTTCTCGCTAAAGTATGCTATTGGGCACTTCTATTGCATAAGCACACCACCTATTCCATTACCACTAGCATCACAATGCACTTCAAATGTTTTATCAAAGTTGGGCAAAGCAAGCAAAGGTGCATGAGTAAGCAAATTTTTAAGTTCATGGAATGCGATGTCTTGGGAAGGACCCCAAATAAATGGTGCATTCTTCTTGCTCAAAGCATGGATAGGAGATGCAATAGTGCTAAAGTCCTTGACAAAACGGCGATAGAAACCGGCTAGTCCTAGGAAACTACGCACTTGTTGCAAATTTGTTGGTGTGGGCCAGTTTTAATAGCGTCAATCTTAGTTTCATCTACATGAACGCCCTTAGAAGATACTACAAAGCCTAGGAAAACTACCTTCTCAACACCAAAGGTGCATTTTGCCATGTTTGCATAAAGTTGTTTTTTCCTAAGAATTTGCAAAACAGCACGAACGTGGGTAGCATGCTCCTCGAGAGACTTGCTAAAGACAAGAATGTCATCAAAGTAGAACACAACACAATAGCCAATAAGGGGTCGCAAAACATAATGCATGACACGCATAAAGGTACCCGGTGCCTCGGATAAGCCCATGGGCATCACTAGCCATTCATAGAGACCAAACTTTGTTTTGAAAGCCGTTTTCTACTCATCACCCTCTTGTATGCGTATTTGGTACTAACCACTTTTTAAGTCAATCTTAGAAAATATAGTGGCACCACTAAGTTCATCTAGCATATCAACAAGGCGAGGAATGGGATGACGATAATGAATAGTTATAGCATTGATAGGACGGCAATCTGAACACATGCGCATACTACCATCTTTCTTAGGCACTAGTATCACCGAAACCGCACAAGGACTCAAACTCTCACGTACATGCCCTTTGTCTAGGAGTTTTTGGACTTGCCTTTGTATTTCCTTTGTCTCTTTGGGGTTGACGCGGTAGGCTGCCTTGTTAGGAAGCGATGCTCTGGGGATGAGGTCGATGCGGTGTTCGATCCCTCGTTTTGGTGGTAGTCCCGGAGGTAGCTCATCAGGGAAAACATCATGGAATTCCTGTAACAAATTAGATAACAAAAGAGGAAGATGTTGTGAAGGGTTAGTCCGAACGACGTCGTCTTTGCATACAAGTACATAGTGAACAACGGTCGTTGGGCTCTCACTCACATCCCTCAAATCTCTTTTGGTGGCTAAAAGAACTATATCTCTCATGTCCCTCATCGTGGAGTCACTCAAGTTTTGCTTGTGGCTCTCACTCTCTTTTAGGTGGATCACTCTCTCACTTTTATCTCCACGATGGGATGAAGCTTGTTTGTCGGCGATGACTTGACTTGGAGTCATTGGTGGAAGTACATAATGCTTGCCCTTCATGTTAAAGCTATAGTGATTTGTCCGACCGTTGTGGATGACGCCACGGTCGAATGCCATGGTCTACCAAGTAGAAGGTGCCAGACGGACATGGGAACCACATCACACTCCAAAGTGTCTTCATAAGCTCCTATCTTGAAGGAAACTTCCACGGTATGTTCAACTTGGAGGGTGCCGGAATCACTTAGCCATTGGACCTTGTAGGGGTGAGGGTGCTTCTTCTTGACCAATTGTAGCTTGGACCAAACGTCCTCACTTGCCAAATTGTGGCAACTACCGCCGTCGAAGATGACCTTGACGTATTTTCCTTGGATGTCCGCATTGGTGTGGAAGATGTGGCAACGTTGGTCCTCGTCTTCTTGTTGTCGAAGAGTCAAAACATTGGAGAAGCAATGTGTCGAACGGGCTAACTCTTGTTGTCTCCAAGGTTTTGACTTGCCCTTCATCGCCGCTTGATCGGCTTTTTGAGAAAATGCACCAATGAAAGCATACCAACCCCGATCGAACACCGGCCGCTTTGGTCCTAAACCCCATCGTCGATGGTTTCAGGTTACAAAAGGTGCTAATGGATGGCGGCAGTGGTTTAATCCTCATCTACGAGGACACCTTGGAAAAAAATGCAGTTTGACCGATGTTGCATCGAACATAGCAACACAACCTTCCCGGGGATCATCCCTGGGAAAGAGGCACGTTGTTCCGGACGCATCACCCTGGACGTGGTGTTCGGCACGCCCGAAAACTACCGATCGGAAGAACTTCTCTTCCACATCATGCCCTTCCCCAGCGGCTACCACGCCCTGTTGGGGCTTGACGCCTTCACAAAATTCCAGGCGATACCACATTACGGGTATATGAAGCTCAAGATGCCAGGCCCAAACGGGGTAATCACAATCACCAGTGACCCGAATATAGCCCTTCGAGCTGAGAACAAAACAGCTGCGCACGCCCTCGAGGCACTAGCCGAGACCTTCGCTGTAGAGGAATTGACTGCACTCCGGTCAACAGTGGACAAGGATGATGTGATCCTTAGTAAAAGGCCCAAACCCACGTCCTTTAAACCTGCAGAAGAAATTGTTAAATTTCAGGTACACCCAACGGACCCCAATAAAACAGCGTCCATCGGAGCCCAGCTGGACCCCATGGTGGACGAGGCACTGCGAGCATTCTTACGAGAAAACTGGGACATCTTCGCCTGTCATCCTTCTGATATGCCAGGAATCCCACGGCGGCTAGCAGAACATAGTCTGAACATAATCACAGGCTTCAAGCCCGTCAAACAGACTCTACGCCGCTTTTCCAAGCCCAAACGACAAGCTATGGGCGAAGAACTAGCCAAATTGCTAGAGGCCGGATTCATACGGGAAATCAAGCACCCCGAATGGTTGGCAAACCTGGTGATGGTACCGAAGAAAGATAAATCCTGGCGGCTGTGCGTCGATTTAAAGACCTTAATAAGGCCTGCCCCAAGGACCCTTTCCCCTTGCCACGCATAGACCAGATTATCGACGCCACAGCCGGACACAACTCATTGTGCTTCCTCGACGCTTATTCCGGATACCATCAGATCAAAATGAAGAATCCGATCAAGCTGCAACCGCATTCATCACCCCCTATGGGCCATTCTGCTTCAACACAATGCCTTTCGGGCTGAAAAATGTAGGGGCTACATACCAGTGCATGATTCAGACATGTCTCGAGAAACAGGTCGGTAAAACAGTCGAGGCAGACGTGGACGACGTGGTCATTAAAACCAAACACGTCAGCCAGTTGATTGATGACCTAAGGCAAACTTTTGCTAGCCTACGTGAGTATGATATACGACTCAATCCGGAGAAATGTGTCTTCGGAGTTCCCGCTCGTAAGCTACTCGGATTCATTGTTTCCAATAGAGGAATAGAAGCCAACCCGGCTAAGATCTGTGCCCTATCAGAACTTGCGATTCCTACAGAGCTAAAGCATGTCCAAAAGTTGGCAGATTGCATGGCGGCATTAAGTCACTTTATCTCCCGCCTCGGTGAGAAGGCTTTACCGCTCGACAGGTTGCTGAAACGGACCAACAATTTCGAGTGGACCGATGAAGCAGTGGCTGCGTTAGAGGAAATCAAAACACTGCTGGCAAGCAACCCAATACTCACAGCACCAGGCGCCGGTGAACCAATGTTATTTTACATATCGGCCACCAATCAAGTGGTTAGCGCAGTGCTCGTCGTCGAACGAGAGGAGGAGGGTCACAAATTCCGGATACAGAAGCCGGTCTACTATGTGTCAGAAGTGCTAACGCAGTGCAAGTCTAGATACCCGCATTACCAGAAGTTAGCCTATACAGTGTTAATGGCATCACGGAAGCTCAGACACTACTTTCAAGAGTGTTCGGTCACGGTGGCATCCGAAGTACCCTTGAACGATATAATCAATAACAGGGACGCCACCGGCCGGATAGCCAAATGGGCCATTGAACTCCTTCCCTTCGAAATTGCCTATAAGCCGCGACGAGCTATTAAATCTCAGGTGTTGGCAGATTTCCTCGCCGAATGGACAGAGGCCGAGCTCCCCAGGGAATATAGTACATGCTCCCATTGGACGATGTACTTCGACGGATCCAAAACATTGGCCGGACTGGGGGCTGGAGTTATTCTCACATCTCCCACAGGTGACAATGTCCGATACGTGCTGCAAATCATGTATGTCGATTCCAACAACGCAGCCGAATACGAAGCACTTCTGCACGGTCTTCGGATGGCAGCATCAATGGGCATACAACGGCTGGAGGTATGGGGAGACTCCAACCTGGCCATCTCTCAAATCAACGGCGAATTCGATGCCAAAAATCCGAAGATGGCGGCATATAGAAACGCCATCCTTAAAATATCCGCACGGTTCGAGGGGCTGGAATTCCATCATGTTGCTAGAGACAACAACCAAGCCGCTGACATATTGGCCCGCATGGGTGCCAAACGCGACCCTGTCCCGAAAAACACCGTCCTGGAACGGCTTTTCAAGCCGTCGGTGGTTTGGCAGGACGACAATAAGGGCGTCGGATCCATCAGTGCGGAAGAGGTTGTTCCCCCTATAAATGAACCAGACGACCAAATCATCGACGGCTCCGTAATGGATGAAACGCCTTCGGCTCATGAGGTCATGGCAGCAATCACACCATGGACCGAGCCCTTCCTCGCTTACCTTCTTCGCCAAGAACTCCCCAACGATCAAACAGAGGCGAGACGCATAATTCGGCAATCCAAGGCTTATAAGGTCCACGAGGGTGAGTTATACAAGAAAAGCACCACTGGAATACTCCAGCGGTGCATATCTGAGGAAGAAGGAAGGCAACTCTTGGCCGAAGTCCACGCAGGAATGGGCGGCCACCACACCGCGGCAAGGGCCTTAGTAAGCAAGGCGTTTCGAGCTGGTTTCTTCTGGCCCACCACTTGAGCGGACGCCCAGACACTTGTCCAGCATTGCGTGGGATGTCAACTATTTGCATATCAAAGCCACATGCCCCCAACAGCTCTTCGGAACATTCCGATTACCTGGCCTTTTGCGGGTCTGGGGGCTGGATATGTGTTGGCGTTCTAGATACCAGGGTACCCAGACTTGCCTGCTTGCGACTCAGGGCGTGGCCCACCTGGCGGTCCGTAGGGCCTTGCGTGGCCTCACTCAAGACAAGGCCCTCGCGAGACCCCAAGCTCGCGAGGGAAGCAGCGCCAAGACCCGCGGGGAGGTAGGCCTCCCCAGGCCTCCTCCCGAGCGGTGGAGATCTCTATGCAACGATAGGCCTCAGGAGGTCAAGGGTGACGACAGCCGGGCCAGGCGGGCGCTAGCGCGTCAGAGGGGACAGTTTCCTCTTTGGTGCAAAGGAGACAAGGACGGACGCGGGTTCCCAAGGAGCCCCGCCAAAGGTTTCCATTCCGGTGCAACAAGACCGGGTCAGCAAGCGCGGCAGGACGGATGTCACCGACGAGCCCACCACCGCGTCACCACCACCAACTTTGCAGGCGAAGACCGCCTTTCGTCAGGATAAGATGTACCTCCTGTCCCCCTTCAAATTTGGCCGTTGTGGGCTCCCTTCCTGCCATTGCGATAAGGGAAGAGGACCCGGGCCGTTATAAATAGAGGCGAGGTAGCCCGGTAGAAACACAGAACAACCACCCCGCTAACACACCGACAAGGCAACACGCCTCTGTACTAGTTCATCCACAACCTCCTCGTGAGGCAATCCACCAAAGGCAGGAGTAGGGTTTTACGCTTCGCAGCGGCCCGAACCTGGGTAAACTCTTGTGTGCCATTGTCTTCCTCGCCATCGAGCAGGGGTATTGTGTTGTGAGCTTGGAGGGGGCGAAGCTGTCGGGGAATCTTCGCACACGCCCCTGGGTTCGAACTCCTTAGGGTTTTGCGGAGCCCGAAATCCGACATTTGGCGCGCCAGGTAGGGGGCGTGTCGGAGTCTTCCTCAAGCCTCACCCTTCCTCCGCTTCACCTCTCCGATGGCCGACGCCCGCCGAGCCCGCGATGAGCGCCGTGCTGCCCGTGTCGCCCAGACGGCGCCCGTGGGCCGCACCGCTGCGCGCCGCTCTCCCTCTCCTGTGGCCAACGCCGCCACGGGCCCGGAGGCCCACGAGCAGCAGGATTCGTCGCAACCGGTCACCGCGCGGCGCGACGGCCGCACCGCCACTCCATCAATTGTTCCACCTACTGGGTCGTCCTCCCACGCCCTCCCGAGGCCGGCGCGTGGATCGGGCACGCTAAACATGGCACGCGAGCTACTGCGCTACTGCCCTACCCCCAACCGCCTCGACAACTGGCTCGGGCGCGTCACGGAGCTCGTCAGCGCAGCCGGCGACGCTTCGGCGTTCACCTACTCATTCCGGCCCCAACCCTCCCTGGCAGGCGACGAAGCTCATGATGTGCCGCCTCCTCCTCCCCAGCGCGACGTCGACCCCGAGCCCAGGCACGAAGCATGACCGCGCGACCAGCCGCGCGGGCCCCCGACGAGGGTGAGAGAAGAAGTAAGCTGCCAGGTGGTGCCACGGCCGCGCGTTGACGCGCATGCGCTCCCAGCGCCGGCGCGCCAGCGGCGCGACCGAGCACCCCTGGAGGCAGCCATGCAAGACCATCAAGACGAGGCTCTTCCCGAGCGTGTGCCGCCCATGGGCCCGGTGGGCTGCCGCGCCATCGCCCCGAAACTCCATCCGGCCGTGTGGCCCTGCAAGTTCAAGCCTGACCTACCTCCTCGCTACGATGGCACCGTGGACCCCGCTGAGTTCTTACAGCTCTACTCGCTGAGCATCCAGGCGGCCGGCGGGGACGATAAGGTCATGGCAACCTGCTTCCCCATGGCGCTCAAAGGCGGTGCACTTTCCTGGTTCCTCAACCTCCCGGAAGGCTCAATCACCTCCTAGGAAGGCCTGCGTGAGCGCTTCGTCGCCAACTTCCAAGGCACCCGTGACCGCATGCTTGGAGTGGGTGACCTCCGTCGCGTGAAGCAACAACCTGAAGAGACCGTGCACAAGTTCATACAGCGCATCACGACTACCCGCCTCAAGATCCCGAGGGCGTCAGATGAGGCCATCATCTCGGTGTTCACCGACGGCGTCAGGGATCAGAGGATGAGGGAGGAGTTGGCTATCCACGACGACCTGAGCTCGGCCTTGGAGATGTTCAACTTGGCGAACAAGTGCGCGAAGGCCGAGGAGGGCCGCCTCTCCCTCCGGGAGCTTCCGGAGGCGGAACCCGAAGACAAGAAGACCAAGGCCAAGGAGCCAAAGCGCAAGGCACCCGCGGTGCTGGCGGCTGAGCCTGAGACTAAGCGCGGCCGAGACGAAGAACTCCTCACGGGCGGGCGACTGATACGTCTCCAACGTATCTATAATTTTTTATTGTTCCATGCTATTATATTATCTGTTTTGGATGTTTTATATGCATTAATATGCTATTTTATATTATTTTTGGGACTAACCTATTAACCTAGTGCCTAGTGCCAGTTTCGGTTTTTTCCTTGTTTTTGAGTATTGCAGATAAGGAATATTAAACGGAGTCCAAACGGAATAAAATCTTCGGAATGATTTTTCTTGGACCAGAAGAAACCTGCCAGACTTGGAGACGAAGGCAGGAGACCTGCCGTGGAGTCACAAGCCTGCGGGGCGCGCCCTAGGGGGGGATCCCATCTTGGAGCCTTTTCCGGTAATCTGCCGGAGGGGGATTCGATCACGGAGGGCATCTACATCAACTCCATTGCCCTTCCGATGATGCATGAGTAGTCCACCACAGACCTTCAGGTTCATAGCTAGTAGCTAGATGGCTTCTTCTCTCTCTTTGTTCTTCAATACCATGTTCTTCATGATCTTCATGGAGATCTATCCGATGTAATACTCTTTTGCGGTGTGTTTGTCGAGATCCGATGAATTGTGGGTTTATGATCAGATTATCTATGAATATTATTTGAATCTTCTCTGAATTCTTATATGCATGATTTCATATCTTTGCAAGTCTCTTCGAGTTATTGGTTTGGTTTGGCCAACTAGATTGGTAATTCTTGCAATGGGAGAAGTGCTTAGTTTTGGGTTCAATCTTGCGGTGTCCTCACCCAGTGACAAAGTAGGGGTAGCGAGGCACGTATTTGTATTGTTGCCATCAAGGATAAAAAGATGGGGTTTTCATCATATTGCTTGAGTTTATCCCTCTACGTCATGTCATCTTACTTAATGCATTACTCTGTTCTTCATGAACTTAATACTCTAGATGCAGGCAGGAGTCGGTCGATGTGTGGAGTAATAGTAGTAGATGCAGAATCGTTTCGGTCTACTTGACACGGACGTGATGCCTATATGCATAATCATTGCCTTGGATATCGTCATAACTATGCACTTTTCTATCAATTGCTCGACAGTAATTTGTTCACCCACCGTATTATTTTCCTTCAAGAGAGAAGCCTCTAGTGAAACCTATGGCCCCCGGGTCTATTTTCCATATTATATTTTCAGATCTATAAACCAAAATACCAAAAATACTTTGTTGCAATCTTTTTACTTTTGTTTTTCTTTCCGCTTTAGAAATCTTCTATATCTATCTCTATCAGATCTCATCCTTGCAAGTAACCGTGAAGGGATTGACAACCCCTTTATAGCGTTGGGTGCAAGTGTTTGATTCTTTGTGTAGGTACATCTATTGGGGACTTGCTTGTATCTCCTACTGGATTGATACCTTGGTTCTCAACAACTGAGGGAAATACTTATCTACTTTGCTGCATCACCCTTTCCTCTGCAAGGGAAAACCAACGCAAGCTCAAGAAGTAGCAAGAAGGATTTCTGGCGCCGTTGCCAGGGAGATCTACATCAAGCCTACCAAGTACCCATCACAAACTCATCTCTTGCATTTACATTATTTGCCATTTGCCTCTCGTTTTCCTCTCCCCCACTTCACCAATTTGCCGTTTTATTCGCCTTTTTCTCGCCGGATCTCTTTTTGTTTGCTTGTGTTTCCATGTGCCTTCTATTTGCTTGCATCTTCGCTTGCTAAAAATCTATTGATATGGATCCTCATCCACTTGCTAATCTTTTAAAAAGGCCAAATTATGATGAACCAATTGCTAGTGAGTTGAGTGCACTTGATTATCTCTATGAAGTTTTGTTTGAAAATCATGAATCTGAAAATTTTGATGAAGTGTTGAAAGAAGAAATTTATAATGTGATTCATGATAGTCCCTTGAATGATGAGCATGATTGCAATGTTGCTAGTATGAATTCTATAAATATCCATGATGCTTATGATATGCAAAGCCAAGCTTGGGGATGCTATGTTTGATGAAGATGATATTTTTTGTCCCCCAAGTTTTGATGAGAAAATTTATTATGATGATTGCATGCTCGTGCATCATGAAAAGAATGATTTATGTGATAGTTATATTTTTGAATTCCTTCATGATGCTACTGAAATTTATTATTAGGGAGGAACATATGCTTGTAGGAATTGCAATAATATCAAGTTTCCTCTCTGTGTGTTTAAAGTCTTGAAGTTATGCTTGTTTTGCCTTCCTATGCTAGTTGATTCTTGTTCCCATAAATTGTTTGCTCACAAAATCCCTATGCATAGGAAGTGGGTTAGACTTAAATGTGTTTTTCATGCTATTCATGATGCTCTTTTTCATATCTCAATTACTACTTTTTATGTGAGCATCATTGAAATCGTTATGCCTAGCTAGGGGCGTAAAACAATAGCGCTTGTTGGGAGGCAACCCAATTTTATTTTATGTTTCTGTTTTTTGCTTCTGTTCTTGAGTGTTTTGCACATTATTACCTCTGTAGTAATTGTGTTTTATTGTTTTAATTAGTGTTTGTGCCAAGTAACACCTTTGGGATGGTTTACGGTGATCGTTGATTTGGTTTTGCTGAAAAACAGAAATTTTTGCGCTCAGTACAGGAATTTTATAAATTCACCAGAGCATCAATTGGATCTGAATGTTTTACACAAGATTTATATGCAAATTTCCCTGATTGTCCTAATTTTTCAGAATTTTTGGAGTTACAGAAGTATTCGAAGTCTACAGATTGCTACAGACTGTTCTGTTTTTGACAGATTCTGTTTTCTTTGTGTTGTTTGCTTATTTTGATGTATCTATGGGTTGTATCGGGGGGTATGAACCATGGAGAAGTTAGAATATAGTAGATATTACACCAATATAAATAAAGAATGAGTTCACAACAGTACCTAAAGTGGTGATTTATTTTTCTTATACTAACGGATCTCATGAGTTTTCTGTTGAGTTTTGTGTTGTGAAGTTTTCAAGTTTTGGGTAAAGATTTGATGGACTATGGAATAAGGAGTGGCAAGAGCCTAAGCTTGGGGATGCCCAAGGCACCCCAAGCCATATTCAAGGATACCAAAGAGCCTAAGCTTGGGGATGCCCCGGAAGGCATTCCCTCTTTCGTCTTCAATCCATCGGTAAATTTACTTGAGGCTATATTTTTATTCACCACATGATATGTGTTTTGCTTGGAGCGTCTTGTATGATATGAGTCTTTGCTTTTTAGTTTGCCACAATCATCCTTTCTGCACACATCTTTTGATAAGTACACGCACTAATCGTGAGTTTATTAGAATACTCTATGTGCTTCACTTATATCTTTTGAGCTAGGCAATGTTGCTCTAGTGCTTCACTTATATCTTTTTAGAGCACGGCGGTATTTTATTTTATAGAAATTATTGAACTCTCATACCTCACTTATATTATTTTGAGAGTCTTTAAACAGCATGGTAATTGGTTTAGGTTATGAATTTAGTCCTAATATAATGGGCATCCAAGAGGGATATAATAAAAACTTTCATATAAAGTGCATTGAATACTATGAGAAGTTGGATTCCGTGCAAATAGTTTTGAGATATAAAGATGGTGATGTTAGAGTCATGCTAGTGAGTAATTGTGGAATGGTAAAAATACATGTGTTAAAGTTTGTGACTCCCGTAGCATGCACGTATGGTGAACCGTTATGTAACGAAGTCGGAGCATGATTTGTTTAATGATTGTCATCCTTTGTGTGAGGGTCGGGAGCGCGCGATGGTTTACTCCTACCAACCTCTCCCCTAGGAGCATGTGTCTAACACTTTGCTTCGATAACTAATACAATTTTGCAATAAGTATGTGAGTTCTTTATGACTAATGTGAGTCCATGGATTATACGCACTCTCACCCTTCCACCTTTGCTAGCCTCTCTAGTACCGCGCAACTTTCGCCAGTGCACTAAACCCACCTTCCTCAAAACAGCCACCATATACCTTCCTCAAAACAGCCACCATACCTTCCTATTATGGCATTTCCATAGCCATTCCGAGATATATTGCCATGCAACTTCCACCGTTCCATTTTTTTATCATCATTGTCATATTGCTTTGCATGATCGTAAGACAGCTAGCATGATGTTTTCATGGCTTGTCCGTTTTTTGATGTCATTCGCTATGCTAGATCATTGCACATCCCGGTCCTCCACCAGAAGCATTCATATAGAGTCATATCTTGTTGTAGGTATCGAGTTGTAAGTAAATAAAAGTGTGATGATCTTCATTATTAGAGCATTGTCCCATGTGAGGAAAGGATGATGGAAGCTATGATTCCCTCACAAGAAGGGATGAGTCTCCGGACTTTATAAATAATAAAAGAGGCCAATGAAGCCCGAAAAAAAAGAGACCAAAGATGCCCACCAAAAAAAATGAGAGAAAAGAGAGAAGGGACAATGTTACTATCTTTTTCCACACTTGTGCTTCAAAGTAGCACCTTGATCTTCATGATAGAGAGTTTCCTATTTTTTCACTTTCATATACTAGTGGGAATTTTTCATTATATAACTTGGCTTGTATATTCCAATGATGGGCTTCCTCAAAATTGCCCTAGGTCTTCGTGAGCAAGCAAGTTGGATGCACACCCACTTAGTTTCTTTTTGAGCTTTCCGGTGCATCCGTTGCATGACAATCCCTACTCACTCACATTGATATCTATTGATGGGCATCTCCATAGCCCGTTGATATGCCTAGTTGATGTGAGACTATCTTCTCCTTTTTCCATACAACCTCCACCATATTCTATTCCACCCATAGTGCTATATCCATGGCTCACGCTCATGTATTGCGTCAAAGTTGAAAAGGTTTGAGAACATAAAATGGGTGAAAAAATTGCTTGACTTGTCATCGGGGGTGTGCATGATTTAGATACTTTGTGTGGGGAAGATGGAGCATAGTCAGACTATATGATTTTGTAGGGATAAACTTTCTAAGGCCATGTTATTTTGAAAGGACACAATTGTTTGTTAGTATGCTTGAAGTATTACTGTTTTTATGTCAATATTGTGCTTTTGTTTTGAATCTTATGGATCTGAATATTCATGCCAAAATAAAGAATATTACATGGATAAATATGTTAGGTAGCATTCCACATCAAAAATTCTGTTTTTATCATTTACCTACTCGAGGACGAGCAGGAATTAAGCTTGGGGATGCTTGATACGTCTCCAACGTATCTATAATTTTTTATTGTTCCATGCTATTATATTATCTATTTTGGATGTTTTATATGCATTAATATGCTATTTTATATTATTTTTGGGACTAACCTATTAACCTAGTGCCTAGTGCCAGTTTCTGTTTTTTCCTTGTTTTTGAGTATTGCAGATAAGGAATATTAAACGGAGTCCAAACGGAATAAAATCTTCGGAATGATTTTTCTTGGACCAGAAGAAACCTGCCAGACTTGGAGACGAAGGCAGGAGACCTGCCGTGGAGTCACAAACCTGCAGGGCGCGCCCTAGGGGGGGCGCGCCCCCCTGGCTTGTGGCCCCACGGCAAACCTCCTAACCCTATTCTTCGGCCTATAAATTCCCAAATATTCCCCCAATACCAAAAAGAGCCACGAAAATACTTTTCCGCCGCCGGAACCCTCTGTTCCCGTGAGATCCCATCTTGGAGCCTTTTCCGGTAATCTGCCGGAGGGGGATTCGATCACGGAGGGCATCTACATCAACTCCATTGCCCTTCCGATGATGGGTGAGTAGTCCACCACAGACCTTCGGGTCCATAGCTAGTAGCTAGATGGCTTCTTCTCTCTCTTTGTTCTTCAATACCATGTTCTTCATGATCTTCATGGAGATCTATCCAATGTAATACTCTTTTGCGGTGTGTTTGTCGAGATCCGATGAATTGTGGGTTTATGATCAGATTATCTATGAATATTATTTGAATCTTCTCTGAATTCTTATATGCATGATTTCATATCTTTGCAAGTCTCTTCGAGTTATTGGTTTGGTTTGGCCAACTAGATTGGTAATTCTTGCAATGGGAGAAGTGCTTAGTTTTGGGTTCAATCTTGCGGTGTCCTCACCCAGTGACAAAGTAGGGGTAGCGAGGCACGTATTTGTATTGTTGCCATCAAGGATAAAAAGATGGGGTTTTCATCATATTGCTTGAGTTTATCCCTCTACATCATGTCATCTTACTTAATGCGTTACTCTGTTCTTCATGAACTTAATACTCTAGATGCAGGCAGGAGTCGGTCGATGTGTGGAGTAATAGTAGTAGATGCAGAATCGTTTCGGTCTACTTGACATGGACGTGATGCCTATATGCATAATTATTGCCTTGGATATCGTCATAACTATGCACTTTTCTATCAATTGCTCGACGGTAATTTTTTCACCCACCGTATTATTTTCCTTCAAGAAAGAAGCCTCTAGTGAAACCTATGGCCCCCGGGTCTATTTTCCATATTATATTTTCAGATCTATAAACCAAAAATACCAAAAATACTTTGCTGCAATCTTTTTACTTTTGTTTTACTTTCCGTTTTAGAAATCTTCTATATCTATCTCTATCAGATCTCATCCTTGCAAGTAACCGTGAAGGGATTGACAACCCCTTTATAGCGTTGGGTGCAAGTGTTTGATTATTTGTGTAGGTACATCTATTGGGGACTTGCTTGTATCTCCTACTGGATTGATACCTTGGTTCTCAACAACTGAGGGAAATACTTATCTACTTTGCTGCATCACCCTTTCCTCTTCAAGGTAAAACCAACGCAAGCTCAAGAAGTAGCAGCGACCATTCTGCATCTTCCATGGCACCAAAAGCCACAACACCATCGACTGTCAGGAGGTCAGGGTGGTCCGAGACGAGCACTTCGGCCGGCGCCCTGGGCGCACTGACCGAGGCTATGGATGTGGCGGAGGCCGCTGGGACAACCGTGACCCGCGTCAGGAGTGGCGAGACCAGCCTCGGGAGGACCGCTGGCGCTATCAAACTCGTGAGGACCGCTGGCGCGACGAGCCTCCGGAGGGTTCATGTCGGGGCCAGCCTCGTGAGGTCCGCCCTCGCGAGGCCGGTCTTCCCCCGCTGCCGCCTCCACCCAGAAGGAAGGAAGAGGACAGGCAGAACGACGGGGCTGGGGGCTTCCAAGAGGTCAGGGCAATAGCTTGCATCCTGGGCGGCGCCCAAGCCCCGGCCTCGAACCGCGTCTTCAAAAAGTTTTCGCGGGAGGTGAATGCGGCCCTTCCAAAGCTTGAGGCCATGCGCCCTCAAGTGGTCCCAGTGCGCCATCACCTTCGACTCCAAGGATCAACTCAGATGTTCAGCCATGGCGGGTGCGCTCCCCATGCTGTGCACGCCCACCATCAGCAACGTCCTCGTCACCAAGACCCTCATCGACGGCGGCGCCGGACTCAATGTCCTCTCCATCGAGACGTTCGAGACGCTCCAAGTCTCTTACGACCAGCTCATGCCAACCAAGCCCTTCTCAGGGGTTACTGACGGCTCCACAGTCCCCATCAGGCAGGTGCCCCTGCCCGTCACATTCGGCTGGCGCAGCAATTACCACACCAAGATCATCACCTTTGACGTTGCCCACATCCACCTCCCATACAACGCGATCCTCGGATACCCAGCCCTTGCAAAGTTCATGGCGGTGACCCATCACGGCTACAACGTCCTCAAGATGCTGGGGAGTGGCGGCGTCATCACTATCGCCTGCGATGAGAAGGACGCCGTCTGCTCCCTCGAGCGCGCCTACCGTGCCGCGGCGGCCGAGCACTCGGACGATGAAGGAGGTACCCTGCCCCGCGAGGACGTCCCCAAGAGGAAGAAGCAGCTCCTGTCCAAGGGACGCCAGGGGGCTGAAAACCCTAAGGACGGCGCCTCAGGATCCGCGCCGGGGGCTCAGGCCCCTTTCTCCCTCGCAAAGGAAGGCGCGCCCGGCGCCTCCCTTGGGCCGGGCTTGGGGGCCTCCACCCGGAGGACTACCAACCTGGCCAGTGAGACAAGGGAGGTGCTCGGGCACAACCCGGGGGCGTGCGCCGGCACGCACCCATCCAAGCAAGGAGCACGGCGCGAGGCGCCAAGTTCACGGGAATTCATCACCAGAGCAATCTAGGAGCTTCAGGAAGCGCAGGCTGTGCGAGGTGGGCGCGGCCCCGCACCACCCAACGCCGTCACCGTCATCGACCCAGGCGGCGCGCCGCGCATCTGCGTCAACGTACCCAGCATCAACCGAGCCGCATCATCGGACGTCTTCTGGCCGACGCGCGTCAGTCACGGGAGGGCCTACCCGCGCAACTACGTCAGCATGCCCTTCGGGCTGGCGAACGCGGCCGACACATTCCAGCGCCTTACCCGGGTCATGTTCGTGCCATACCGAGCTAGGCACCGTGAGGAGTTGGAGGAGGTGCCGGGCCCGAGCGGGAGCCCCGAGCCTCCTGAGGCGACGGGCCCGTGAAGGCCGAGCTTGCGGAGGCACGGGGCCAAGCTCCTACGACCACCTCCATGCTTCGGTAGCATCACCGCCAGGTGATCCTTTTGACCCGTACCAGGAAACTTTTTGGTTTGCTCAGTTTGAGGGCGCCCATCGGGCCGCATTATCCTCAGGCGGCTGGTACTCATCCCGCCCGCGTTTTCCCGCATGATTTGGACCTTTACATGCTTTAAATCTATTTCCCTAAGTATTCCAACCTGCATGCTCGGTGCTTCGCCGCCATGAATGTCGTTGCGCCCTAATGAGCCTGCCCTCGACCGCCTCACGATTAAGGGCTGGCACGGCATCTGTGCTCAGGTTCGTCCCTGCAGCGTTGAAAAATCCAAGTAGTCGAGCTCTGTCTCGCGGGCTGGCCCCGTGTACGTCACCTCGCATGGCCCTCGGTGCTTCGCCCTCGCATGAGCTAATCGGGAGTGGGTGAGTCAGGGCGCGCGACACGGTTCCGGTCGGCCTTTCACCGCCCTAGGAGCCGCACGCCGGGTGTTTTCTCCCCGGAGTTGTCGCGTGAGAAGACTGGGCACGGCGTCTGTGCTCGGGTCTGTCCCTGCAGCGTCGATAAACCCAATGGATCATTTCTGTCTGGCGGGCCGGCCCTGTTGACGTCACCTCCTGGGGTCATTGGTGTTTGGCCTTCTCATGCGATGGCCCTTGGAAATCCATTCGGTGCAGGTTTCTCCAAAACGTACAGGACTCGAAGCGGCGATTTCCATCAACAAGATTCAGGCGCAACCCGCCTTTGAGGTAGGGCCACGTGAGACTCGAGCTGTCTCACGTCGCCCATACACACCTCCCAGTTCTACCGTGCAGGCCATGCGTACGAACTTAATGGGATGTACACGCCCGGAGCCCCCCGAGGACGCGGAGGGGTTCCATTCCCACGCCCAAGTGGAAGCCCCATGCTCTGCGCTGGCGGACGACACGGCCTACCAATGGCTATGCCCACGCAACGTCGAAGCCCTATGCTCCGCGCTGGGGATAAACAACTGAGGGCGCCTTAGCGGGTGCATTCAACCTCAGGATGGCTCCTCGCGGCTCCATCTCGTGACATTCCCCCGGGATGCACGCGTGAGGGGGCTGCAAGGGGGCTATGCCACCTCACCAGGTCCCTGGCACCTGGTCTTCACGCGTCCCTCTCGGACAAAAACAAAGGTATGGGAGCTGCTCGTACGTCAAGGGGGACCCTTGAGCATCGCGACTCAGGGGCCTCACTGGTCTCGTAGCCCCTCACCTCTTGGGACCGTCCTGGTGATCCGGACGCCCCAACGACGGTCGAGGTATGCGCGAGACCGGGCCCTGCCGACGCAGAGCTCAAGGCGCTCCAAATCCCCAAGTCAACTCCGTCTTCGCCGCGTTCCCTTCATGAGGGTTGCTCGTACGTCAAGGGGGACCCCTGAGCATCGCGACTCAGGGGCCTCATTGGTCTCGTAGCCCCTCACCCCTTGGCATCGTCCTGGTGATCCGGACGCCCCAACGGCGGATGAGGTATGCGCGGGACCGGGCCCTGCCGACGCAGAGCGCTACAGCAAGCAGGAAGGAAACGGAGCGAAGAAACAAAATCACACAGCTTAGCAGTCATCATAAGCATTAAAATGTCTTCGAAAATGCAAACGAGTCTAATGCCTCCATGAGGCACGATAAACATTACAGGGGAAGAACCCGGAAAAGAAGCTAAGAGGAGCTGGCACCACCGCTCGCCCCGGCCATGGGGAGCTCGTCGTCGACGTCGCTGCCGCTGTCATCGTCGTCGACAGCCCTCACGGTTGTAGGAGGAGCCGAGGGAACGGCGACGCGGGCGAACTTCTTCATCAGCGCATCCACAGCGCCCTCCACGGGTTTTGCCGTAGCGGCGCGAACCCCAGGATCGACCGGGCGAATCATGGAGCCGAAGTCGAAGCTCGGCTCACGAAGGTAGAGGTGGCTGAAGACGCGCATCGCGGCCTCGGAGAAGAGGTCGCGGCACTCACTCTCCAAGACGTTCTCCACCCTGGCGACGGCACCCTCAAGCGCTTCGGCGAGCTTTGAAGAAAGCCCAACGAAGCCACCCTCAGGAGCCGCCAGGGGCTCTGTGAATCCCCTTCGGCGGATGGACTGCAGCGCCCGGCGGAGCCTGAGCTCGACGGAGGGGAAGGCCTCGAGTTCTGCAGCCTTCCTCTCCTCAGCCGCGGCAAGGGACTCCTCCCTGGAGGCAAGCCGGGCCTGCTCCGCAGCTACTTCCCCCTTCAACTTCTCCTGCTGCTCACGCTCGGCGGGTAGCTCGGCAGCCGCCTTGGTCACTGCAGAGTCACGATCGGCGAGCTTGGCCCCGCAGGCCTTGAGTTCCTCCTCCCGCTGGCGGAGCCTCTCCGAAAGCACAGAACTGTCCTCTTGAAGAGCCTTCAGGCGGGCCTCCGCCTCGTCACAGCGCTTCATGGCAGACGCTGCGTTAGCAAGTGCCGCGTCTCGGTCAGCCCTGGTCGACGCGGCCTCCTCCCTGCTCATAGCTGCGGCGGACTCGGCATGGCCCCAAAATGCCACGGCCGAGGCGTCAGATTGGAGCCACCCAGAAAGAAGACCAAGGCGATCCCTCGTGAGGCGATCGTCGACGCCACCAAGGGCGTTTCGGACCTGATCCAAGACGGAGTAGGCCCCGTCCAGGGCGCCTGACTCGACTAGAGGGCCACGAGTCGGTGGCACCGGGACACGACCCGGGGGCGGCGTCTGTGCGGCGACGGGAGCCGCCTCCGGAGAAGCGGAAGCGTGAAGGACAGAAGACGCTGGTGGCTGCACCACGGAGGGAGTCCTGGACTAAGGGGTCCTCGGGACGTTGACCTGTCTCTCAATAGGCCGGCTTGGTGGGCCGCACTCTGACTCTTGCAGGAGGGGCCGGATACATCGAGACCATGTGTTCTAGAAGGAAGTCCTGAAGGCGCGTCGTGTACTCCAAGTCAAGATGAGGGAATGGACATTTCCATCCCCGGCAGGAGACCTGTCATGTGTAAACCCTAGGAACCCCCGGTGTCTATATAAACTGGGAGGGTTTTAGATTGTGAGGGAGAGAAACTCATCTAGGGTTTTAGCTAGTCGATCTCGAGGTAGATCAACTCTGTAACCTTCATACCATCAATATAATCGAGCAGGACGTAGGGTTTTACCTCCATAGGAGGGCCCGAACCTGGGTAAACATCGTCTCCTTCGTCCCCTTGTTACCATCGATCCTAGACTCACAGCTCGGGACCCCCTACCCGAGATCCGACGGTTTTGACACCGACATTGGTGCTTCCATTGAGAGTTCCGCTGTGATCGCAAAAGGAATCGATGGCTCATGTTGTCATTAATGAAGAGGTCCGGAGCATGGACTCCTTCGTCCCTGGACAGATCTTCGCTTTCGGCAGCATTGTGCTGCACGCTGACCTGACCGGCCGTCTCGGCCCGGTCGGGAGTTTCGCCCCCGATCAAGAGGTCAGATTCGGGAACCTAGAGTTCTCTGTAGACTCTCGGGGCGATCTTTCGCTCACCGGGCTCGCGGTCTTATCTGACGCGCCCAAGGACTCCGAGGCCTTAACCTCGGGTTTCACTTTTGATCCCGTCCACGGGACCAGCCCCGGTGATGATTTGGCTTTTAATCCGGATCCGGCTATAGCGCCAGATGGACGGGTATCAGCTCCTGCCGAACACACTTCTTGTGTGGACGCGTCGGAGGTTAACTCCGAAAGCACTGAGCAAATTGACCCGATCGAGCTCTCGACACTCAACAAAGCTCTAGATCGGATCTTATCGATGAAAATTACTGACGACCCAACCCCGATCTATGCTCAGATCGGACTTGAGGCGGGTCAAGAGGAATTTTTCGCCCCACCCACCACCCACTTTGTAGCCACTATCGAAGACTTAACCGATATGTTGGACTACGCCTCCGAGGAGGCAGAAGACATGGAGGAAGAGGACCGCGCGCCCACCCCCGTCAACACCGGGCGATGGACCGCCACCTCCACCTACGACATTTACATGGTGGATACTCCAGCCGATAATGGCGAGCACACACCCGCAAATAATGGTGACGAATCGGGTGAAGCGCCATCAAGGCGCCGGAAACCGTGCAAACGATCAAAGACCAAAAGGGGAAGGGAAGCTATTGCTGGCACTGGGGAAAACGATACCCCGGAAGACCTCGGCGATCCGGATATCCCCGAGCAGCCACTAGAGGACCAGGAAAGGCCAGAGGACCAGTGCGACCCCGAATATCCAAATGATTCCGAGGATGACAACTACCTCCCCCCTGTAGAGGCGGAGGATAGCCCGGAAGCCGAGGACTTCTTCGTCCCCAAAAACCTTGAGGATCAGGAACGGTTTAGGCAACAGCTTATAGCTACTGCCCGAAGCCTAAAAGCAAAAGAACGGCAACTTAAGGCCGAACAAGACACCCTCAATGATAGGTGGACGAGGGTCCTGTCAGCTAAGGAAGGATACGGTACCGGTCTATTGGACCAACCCAAGAGCTATCCACGCCGACGACTGCTGCCACAATTTGATGACGAGCTCCCTAATACGCCGTCCCCCAAGCACACTCCATACGACCAGCCGGACCGCCCTCCCCGAGGACGAGATAGGATGACTGGCGACACTGGTTATAGGCCGGCGATACCCCGCAGAAGGGGAAAGGAGCCAATAGAGCCTGAGGACAGGTATGACCTGCGATACGACCTGGATTATAGAACATGCCGCACGAGATCCATCTATGGATCTAGAGGATACTCCCCCGATAGACGGGACGCGTACCGGTCCTGGCTCGACCGAAACAATAGAGGTCGGGAACAAAACCGGGCCAGAACAGACGCCGACTACCGGCGTGACATAGCCTGGGTCAGAGGCGCTGCTCACCCACTGTGCTTCACCGACGAGGTGATGCAGCATCAGTCTCCGGAAGGGTTTAAACCCGTTAAAATCAAGCAATACGATGGAACGACTGACCCAACCATGTGGATCGAGGATTTCCTCCTCCACATTCACATGGCACGAGGAGACGATTTCCACGCCATCAAGTATCTACCCCTTAAACTCAAGGGGCCAGCTCGGCACTGGTTAAACAGTCTCCCCGAAAATTCTATCGGGAGCTTGGAGGATCTCGAGGATGCATTCCGATCTAACTTCCAGGGCACCTATGTACGGCCTCCGGACTCCTCCGACCTAAGCAACGTCGTCCAAAAGGCAGGAGAGTCCGCTCGACAATTCTGGAATCGGTTCTGGACCAAGAAAAACCAGATCGTCGATTGCCCAGATGCCGAGGCTATAGCCTCTTTCAAGCATAATATTCGGGACGAATGGCTGGCTCGCCAGCTCGGTCAGGATAAACCTAGGACCATGTCCGCCCTTACATCACTCATGACCCGCTTTTGCGCGGGCGAGGATAACTGGCTAGCTAGACGAAGCCACAACCCCGAAGACCCCGGCACCTCCGAAGCTCGGGATGGAAACGGGAAACCATGACACAACAAAAATAAATGCCGGCATAGCACTAGTGATGCCGACGACACGGCCGTTAATGCCGGCTTCCGCAACCCTCGATCCGGGCAGTGGAAGAAGCCTCCTAAAGGCAACCGCGATGGACCCACCCCGCTGGACAAAATCACGGAGAGGCCTTGCCAGATCCATGGCACTCAAGACAAGCCCGCCAACCACACCAACCATAACTGTTGGGTGTTCAAACAGGCCGGCAAGCTCGCAGCCGAGGAGCAAGGCAAGGGCCCACGCAGCGAGGACGACGAGGAGCCCCGCGGTCCGAACAATGGAGGTCAGAAGCAGTTCCCTCCAGAGGTAAAAACTATGAACATGATATACGCCACTCATATACCTAAAAAGGAGAGGAAGTGCGCCATTCGAGAGGTCTACGCCGTTGAGCCTGTAGCCCCGAAGTTTAAGCCATGGTCGGCCTACCCGATCACCTTTGATCGACGAGATCACCAGACTAGTATCCGTCACGGGGGTTCGGCGGCCCTCGTCTTAGATCCCATTATTGATAGGTATCACCTCACTAAAGTCCTAATGGACGGAGGAAGTAGCCTCAATCTGATTTACTCAGATACGCTGAAAAAGATGGGTATGGATCCATCAAGGATCAAACCCAGCAACACCACCTTTAAAGGAGTGATCCCAGGCGTCGAGGCCTGGTGCACGGGCTCTGTGAGCCTGGAAGTGGTGTTCGGCTCGCCCGACAACTTCCGTAGCGAGGACTTGATCTTTGACATCGTACCCTTCCGCAGCGGTTATCACGCCCTGCTGGGCCGCACAACGTTCGCTCGCTTTAATGCCATCCCACACTACGCATACCTCAAGCTCAAGATGCCCGGACCCAAGGGGGTCATTACTGTCAACGGCAACACAGAGCGTTCCCTCCGAACTGAGGAACATGCATTGGCCCTGGCGGCCGAATTCGATTACAATGACGATTGGCCAATACCAAAATCTGCCGTAAAGGCACGCAAGGCTGACAAACGAGCTCGGTCTCAACCCGAGCTCCCGGAATCTTATTCCCCCCAGAAATAGGGGCACGTTCCTCACTGCACAGCCCTAGTGCCCATCAAACACGAGCCAAGACGGCACAACTTTGCACTCAAGATTCCCTGGGCAGCAATGAGGAACAACTATCGAAAGGAAAGTGTTCGGCTGGACCGAACTACGACCAGTACATGTCCTCGGACATACCACAGGTACCATCTAGGACCTGCTAAAGCGTAAAGCTCATCCATACTTCGGCGACTTCTCAAGATCTTCCTCCCAAGGTCCGCTCGCCGACAACATCACCCTTAGAGGAATACAACTCCCTAGGGGGCATAGGAGCAGATTGGAAACAGGGCACATTGAGGACGTCAAGCCACTAATCGAAGACCCCTGGTACAACCTCTCCTCCGTAAATTTTATGTTTTATCTTCAAAATACTTGTAAACAGTTGCTTCAGCACTTCGAATTATAAAAGTTATTGAGCAAATAAAAGACCATTCTACATGTCCTCTCCGCTGTATTTTATGGTACATACTCTGTTCTTGACAACGCCTCTTGCGCAACTATTCGGTATACATTATGATGCAACCGGCTAATAGACCGGGGGCTCGAATTTAAAAAAATCGCCCTGAGCATCACCCCAGCACAACTGGTCGTGTGATCGGCGTCTTGGATTTTGCTTTATATGCATCGGATCCGAACTATGTCTTGGGTCAATAGTTGGGTTGCCCGACTCCTGTGCTTGCCCTCTTACGTTCCGCTCGTTCGGCTAAAAGGGCAAAGGGAGAACCACTGCGATTGTGTTTCCAGCTCGCCTGGTCAAGCACCTCAGGGGAGAAAGCCGAAAACTGACCGTCATAGTAAGCGAGAACCGGTCTGCAAATCCAAGCATAAGTGTCATACTAAAAGACCGATAGCGGTTATTCCGTGTTATACGATGGGTTTTGTACTACTACAAACCATGTGATGCTGGCTTCGGCCCCGGTACATCGGAACATCACAAAATACTGGGGGCTGGTCATCAGCCCCCGCATTTCTATTACGCTCCTACGGCTAAGTGAAAGCGATAAAGCATCATAGTCTGATTGCCTTGTCCCCCTCGCACTACCGCCTTCGGGCACCGATACCTTGGCTAAGGGTCACAGTGCGGATACAGAGACACCCCGCGTAGTATCTACGTGGGGGCTGAAGCCGACGACTCGCAACTTTCAGATAAACCGGCCACATGGAAGTCAAAATAAAAATTAAATACTTATAAGACATGATAAACCATGCAACGTTAATTATAAAGCGTTAAAAAGTCTTGGACATATTACAAACGCGCTCACTCATAAAAAACGTCTTTAGAACATTGGGCCTCTATTACCCGAGCACCCTCCATCACTGCGGAGAAGTATAGCTCGGGGCGCCTATGCCCTTTTTCAGGAGGCGGAGGTGCGGTGGCCATCTTGGTCGGCTGGAGCTTCGGCCAGTGCACCATGGTCTTGGCAAAGGCCATCCGACCTCCCTCGATGCATGTCGAACGCTTTAGCATGTCAATCCGAGGCGCAGCATCGCATAGCTTCTGCACCAAGCCAAAGTAGCTGCTCGACAACGGCTCTTCAGGCCACAGCCGGATGCACAGGTCCTTCATGGCCGGCTCCGCCATCCTGTGCAGCTCCATCAGTTGCTTTATTTGCTCGGCTAGGAGAGGAAGGCGCTCGGGGGACTCAAACTGTGCCCAGAATAGCCGGGCCTCATCATCCTCCTCACGCGAAGCATAGAACTTGTTCGCATCTGCTGCACTCTTCTGGAGATCTGCGCAGACGCCTGAGGAACGCCACACCCGGGTGAGCAAAGCAAACCTGCTACCACCAAAGGCGCATTGTAGTGAATACGGCTTACCATCTGTGATAGCCTTGACTTGGCGAACCTCCTCTTCAAAGGACCGCCTCTCCACCCGCTCCTTTTGGAGCTCGGATTTTAGCGCGGCCAGCTCGGCGGCTTGTTCTTTGCCTTTCTGCTCAAGGGCCTCGCACTTCGTGCCGGCATCCTTGAGCTCTTGCTGCACCTCCTCCACCCGGGCCTCATGCTTGGCACTCGCAGCTTTCAAAGTAGAAAGCACGGCTGCTGCTTGTTCGGCGGCCGCCTTCTCATCCGCGGCCTCTTGCTTCATTTTCTGGAGCTCGGCCTTGTATTTTTCGACCTCCGTAGCTGAAGCTGTGGAAGCAATAAATAAATAGTTACACTCAGTTACCAGTGCGGATCATTAACAACATACAGCCCGAATGTTGCGATTTTGCTTACCTTGTGCCTCATCGAACCTCTTGTTCAAGCTATCCAGCTCCTCCTCGGAGATCTTGAGCTTCCGATTTAGCTCGGTAAGCTCAGCGGCATTAACGGCCACCGCCGATGACGAGGCCTACAAAAAATAAAAAACATGCATCTGGTTATGTGCCTTCCAACCCCCGAACCGTCAAGGATATGACTCTATGTCCGGTCCTCTTAAAGGCTTTTAGAACATTGCGGGACTAAATGGTGCCTTGTGCATCATTGTTCACTCCTGAATATATGACCCCCGGGTGCGTTTTTGCAAACCAATCTGGGGCTCGGGGCTACTGCATATATAAAGATAGCACAAAGATAAAATTAAAATGGTTCGGGAAAAGGGTATTACGTGACTCACCTTGAAGCCCGTCAAGAGACCATTAAAGGCCTCCGCTCTTCCTCCTCGACGGCCAGGGGAGTATTCTCCCCCTGGTCCTCAGCAGCCTGGGGAGTTTCCTCCCTGGCCTTGGCGGCCGAGGCGTCAACCTCGGCCATGGCATGGTCACCCCACCGCCTGTGTTCGGTTGGAGCCTGGCAGGATGACACCTCTGCAGCATCCTTCGCGGCCCCTGGAGGTGTGGGGGTGCGATGCAGTCCCACTCTCCGCCAGCTCGGCAGGCGGAGACTCCCCATCCGATATTTGGTCAGTGGGGAGAACGCGCGGTGGGCTGTAGATTAAAGGATGTTCTTGCATTTAAAACATTGAAAACTTTGCATAAAAGACCCGGGTAGTCTTCAGATTCATACCTTTGAGCGGGGGGCTTGACCCTTAAGTTCCTTCGAGGAACCCTCTCAAAGTCCTCGGACTCTGCATCAGAGTCCGAGCTATCGTCGGGCAGGATCAACCTTGCCCGGCGCGCCCTCTTCAGTGCAGGAGGAGCTGCGTCCTCCGCGGCGTCCGGCGACGCCGCCCTCTTTCTTGTCAGGGGGGAAACGCCTTTCCCCCCCCCCCGTCTTCATGCTCTTCCTCATGACTAGAGGAGGCATGGGTTTCCTCGGACGTGGCGTCCGGCTGGTCCCTTATGCGGAGACCCTCTCCGGCCTTCTTCTTCTCCTCCTTCTTCTCGGGCACCGAGTACGGCGCCACGACGAGTATCGCCGTCAACAGCTCCGACCTGGAATCTTCAGGTTGCGGAGCCGGGCAGTTAACTCTCGTGGCTTTGCTCAACCATTTCTATGAAAATAAGGGAGAAGGCGTTCAGTCTTTTTGTCGAAGAAACAGAGTCAATGGATTAAAATTATACCGTACCTTGGTAGGGGGTTATCGGCACTTAGGCCCGAATCCTCTTCCTTGGCCGGCCAGCTTTTCCGAGGCTTGAATAATGCCTTCCACAACTTCTCAGGGGTAGTGAGGAAGAGTTGGCGCACGGTAGGCTCGTCCCCAGGCTGATAAGCCCACATTGGGGAAGCCCGGCGCTGGCAGGGAAGAATACGGCGGTGGAGCATGACCTGGACCACGTTGACCAGCTCCACCTTGGCCTCGATCACCGAGGTAATGCGCTTCTGCAGCAGTTTCACCTCCGCATCCGACCCCCAGTCGAGGCCCTTCCTGAGCCATGAGATCAATCTCGTGGGGGGTCCGGATCTGAACTCGGCAGGCGCCGCCCAGCTCTCGTCCCTTGGTTCGGTGATGTAGAACCACTCTTTCTACCATATCTTGATTGTGTCGATGAAGGTGCCAGTTGGCCACTCGACACGGGGGAGCTTGCTGATTACCGCCCCTCCGCAGTCTGCGTGCTCTCCTGCAATGGTCTTCGGCTTGACGTTGAAGACCTTGAGCCACAGGCCGAAGTGCGGCTCGACCCGCAGAAAGGCTTCGCAAAGGATGATGAAAGCCGAAATATGCATAAAGGAGTTCGGGGGAAGGTCGTGGAAGTCCAACCCGTAGAAGAACATGAGGCCCCTGACGAAGGGGTGGAGCGGGAAACTTAGTCCCCGGATGAAATGGGGGACAAATACCACCCTTTCGCCTGGCTTAGGGGTAGGGATGACCTGTTTTGCCTCGGGAGCGCGGTGGAAGACGTTGGCAGGGAGGTAGCCGGCGAGCTTTAGCTCCCGGATATCCTGGTCGATGACCGTGGAGGCCTCCCACTTGCCCATGGAGCCCGAGCCCGCCATGGCTAAGCTCGGAGGGGAAGTTGAGAAAGGACTAGATCTGGGCTCTCGGGGCTTGGGAACATTGGGAAGGCGGAGGATGCGAATGGGAAGCGTGAGTAAGCCTTGGGGTTTTTCCCTTTTTATGAGGCGTCACGCCGATTAGCCTCCATTTGCCACGCCGCAAGTCTCTCCGCTTCCCGAGACGTGCGTGCCGTTATGCACACGCGAAGGGAACTTGAGATGCTAATCATATCCCGTGTGAAACGGAGCACGATCTACACATTGATGAGTCGTGTCAATGTAAAAGTGGCCTCGAACCGCGAATCGAGCTTTCATAACAGGTTCAACGGTAATGGTAGGACACGACCCTTCATCAGAAGGGGGTGTCCGAAAACACTATTTACACTTGGACGTTTGGCCTTCAGGGCAGGGCAACCCATGGTGCTCGAACAATCGTATGATCGGAAGAGCTACACTTCATCGGAAGCCGGACTAGTCCCAGCCGATCATTGAAAGGAAAGGAGAACTCACCCCTCAAGCTGAAGATTCTGATCACGTGAAGCTACCGGTGTTGTGACCTTTGGCGTTGGGGGCTAGTTCGGGGGCTACTGAGGGAGTCCTGGACTAAGGGGTCCTCCGGCCGTTGACCTGTCTCTCAATATGCCGGCTTGGTGGGCCGCACTCTGACTCTTGCAGGAGGGGCCGGATACATCGAGACCCTGTGTTCTAGAAGGAAGTCCCGAAGGCGCGTCGTGTACTCCAAGTCAAGATGAGGGAATGGACATTTCCATCCCCGGCAGGAGACCTATCATGTGTAAACCCTAGGAACCCCCCGGTGTCTATATAAACCGGGAGGGTTTTAGATTGTGAGGGAGAGAAACTCATCTAGGGTTTTAGCTAGTCGGTCTCGAGGTAGATCAACTCTGTAACCTTCATACCATCAATATAATCGAGCAGGACATAGGGTTTTACCTCCATAGGAGGGCCCGAACCTGGGTAAACATCATCTTCTTCGTCCCCTTGTTACCATCGATCCTAGACTCACAGCTCGGGACCCCCTACCCGAGATCCGCCGGTTTTGACACCGACATGTTCCACCACCACCACAGACAAGGAAGGGGCGGACGACCCTACGCCCAGCTGGCCCTCGGGCGCTGGCCCCTCGGGCTGCAGCGCGGGCATGCCCCCAAGGGCAGAGACGGCCTCTTCAGTAGGCATCGGGGGCTCCACGGCCGCGACAAGGAGAGTCGCCCCGCGGGCCTCCTCGCCTGCGACGTCCGGCGCCTCGTCACGTAGTGGCAAGGCACCAGGAATGGGCATCGCGTCAGAGGGCGCCCTTGGCTTGATGCCGGCCTTCTTCTTCCTCGACTTCGGCATGGCGGCTCCCCTAATTGACGGACAAAAAGAGGCCCATCAGTACATAAACCTATGTAAGGAGGCCAAGCGGGACTACTTACTCCTCGACGCCAACCCACTTCCTCTTTCTCTCCACATCGGCGAAGGCAGAGAGGCCTCCGTCCTTCTCCAAGGAACTGCTGCTGCGCGGAGGAGCAGTGGAACTGCTCAAAGCGGCCACAGCCGGCAAGGTCATACCAGCCCCGGACGCGACCGCCTCGACCACGAGCTGCGGCTCGGGCACGGGTGAGGCGGGCGCTTCGGCCGCCTTGCCGACGCGAGCTGGGGGCTCCGAAGGAGGCCCAATGCGAGCTGGGGTCACCCGGCAGGCGGATCGAGCGGCCCGAGGTGTGGGGCCTGGCCCCCTGAGGACCCTGGCGAGTCGCGGAGGACTTGTAGCAGGGGGCTCGCCGGCATCGTCGTCATCGAAGCTGCTGAGAAGGGCACTCCGCGACGTAGGAGACACCTCCTCCAAGTCGTCACCCGCCGTCTCCTCCGAGTCCTCTCCATCAACGGTGTCATCGGAGGACACCGCCACAGGGGCGCCTGAGCTCTCGGCCGGAAAGAGCACCAGCTCGTCAAAGCTAGGCATCGCGGCGAGCAGGTCTGCCTTGTCGTCACAGCAGTACAGCGGGGCATAGGCCTCAGGAAGGTCCCCGGGATCGCCGTTGAGCAGGGTCGTCACAACCCTGTTCAACTCCGCGGGGGTCAGGGGCGCAGAACGGAGCCTCATGTCGTCGCCTCCACCCTGGTAGTCCCACATGGGCCTTGAGTGGGACTGGAGGGGCGCCAGGCGCTGCACCAGGAACTCCATTATCACCCCCCTGTTAGCTTCCTGGCGCTGATGTCTCGAAGGACCCGCTCCAAAACGGGCTTGGCCCGGGGGTCGGTGAGCTTCGCGGAGCTCCATGCCGGGATCTTCTCCGGCAGCCCCCTGGGGAGCTCCAGGCGAGGGTCGTTGCCCTGGAGATCCAAGAAGACCCAACAGTTCCTGAAGTTCTCCACCTTCTTCCCGGCCTTGAAGAGCATGTTCCCGCTCTGGACCGCGACGAAGGAGACGCATGCCGACCGCTGAGCTCCGTCATGAAGCCGCAAGCTGAAGAAATGGCGGAACAGGGCCACTGACGGCTTCACACCCACGAAAGCCTCGCAGTAGAAGGCAAACACAGACAGAAGCAGAATGGAGTTGAGTTGAAGGTGGAGGGCCTGGATCCCGTAGTGCTCAAGAATGGCGGTAAAGAACACGGAGAAAGGTGGGACGAGTCCGGAGAAGACGCTGTGGAGGAAGAAAGGATAGGCCGACTTGGCCAGGCGATGCCCCTCGGCGGAGCCGCACCATATCAAGGTCCTCCCCCACTCATTGGAGTCGTCTGCCGTCGACGGGAGCACCGGGGCGAGGTCCCCGTCCTTGGCTATGGTGGGCTCTGAGAGCGCCGGCGAGATGGGGGCAGAAGCCGAGCCCTGGACCTTGGGTTTCGACTTGCCGGCGGGAGCCATTGAGACGCCTCCAGGGCCAAGCGAGCAAGAAGAAGGATGGAGCGGCGCCGAGATCTGGGGAGGTTCTCGCAAGGGATGGAGATCTGGAAAGAAGAGCAAAGGCGCGGAAGAGGAAAGCAATAATGGCTCAGCGTTGGACGTCAGGCTTTTGTCGGTTCGGGCGGTTGCCGAGGATACACGGGGCAGGGACGCCCGCGCCCCACCGAGCGCCCCACGCCAAACCTGGCCCCCAAGCGATAAGGGCCCGCGGCGCTCCGGGCCATCTCCTTCAACTTTCCCCTCGGAGCCAGTTCGAGCGCGCCTTGGGCCCGGGGGCTACTGTCGGCGTTCTGGATACCAGGGTACCCAGACTTGCCTGCTTGCGGCCTAGGGCGTGGCCCACCTGGCGGTCCGTACGGCCTCGCGCGGTCTCACTCAAGACAAGGCCCTCGCGAGACCCCAAGCTCGCGAGGAAAGCAGCGCCAAGACCCACGGGGAGGTAGGCCTCCCCAGGCCTCCTCCCGAGCGGCGGAGATCTCTATGCAATGATAGGCCTCAGGAGGTCAAGGGTGACGACAGCCGGGCCAGGCGGGCGCCAGCGCGCCAGAGGGGACAGTTTCCTCTTTGGTGCAAAGGAGACAAGGACGGACGCGGGTTCCCAAGGAGCCCCGCCAAAGGTTTCCATTCCGGTGCAACAAGACCGGGTCAGCAAGCGCGGCAGGACGGATGTCACCGACGAGCCCACCACCGCGTCACCACCACCAACTTTGCAGGCGAAGACCGCCTTTCGTCAGGATAAGATGTACCTCCTGTCCCCCTTCAAATTTGGTCATTGTGGGATCCCTTCCCGCCATTGCGATAAGGGAAGAGGAACCGGGCCGTTATAAATAGAGGCGAGGTAGCCCGGTAGAAACACAGAACAACCACCCCGCTAACACACCGACAAGGCAACACGCCTCTGTACTAGTTCATCCACAAACCCCCTCGTGAGGCAATCCAGCAAAGGCAGGAGTAGGGTTTTACGCTTCGCAGCGGCCCGAACCTGGGTAAACTCTTGTGTGCCATCGTCTTCCTCGCCATCGAGCGGGGGTATTGTGTTGTGAGCTTGGAGGGGGCGAAGCTGTTGGGGAATCTTCGCACACGCCCCTGGGTTCGAACTCCTTAGGGTTTTGCGGAGCCCGAAATCCGACAATATGGTCGGACCACTTAAAGGGGGGACCAAGAAGAATAAATATCTACTGGTCATGGTTGACAAGTTCACCAAATGGATCGAAGCAAAACCTGTCAAATCAGCCAAGTCCGGACCAATAGTCGACTTTATATCCGGCGTGGTACATCATTACGGTGTCCCGCACAGTATAATAACGGACAATGGATCCAATTTCACCGCCCAAGAGGTAAAGGACTGGTGCGCAAACATGGGCATCAAGCTCGATTACGCATCGGTGTATTACCCGCAGACCAATGGACAAGTCAGACGGGCCAACGGCCTCATCATGAGTGGTATTAAACCACGTCTGGTCCGGTCTCTTCATGAATCTGACTGCAATTGGGTAGAGGAGCTTGACTCCGTTCTGTGGGGTCTGCGTACCACCCCGAATCGATCAATGGGATACACGCCGTTCTTTATGGTCTACGAGGCAGAAGTAGTCCTTCCCTGTGATATTATTCATGACGCACCAAGGGTGCGCATGTAAGAAGAAAAGGAGGCCGAGTTAGATCGGCAGGACGACTTGGACGCCTTAGAAGGAGAGCGCGACATAGCTCGGGCTTGCTCTACTTTTTATCAACAGCAGGCCTGGCGTTACCAGAGCAGGGAGGTCAGGGCAAAGGCGTATAATGTGGGCGAACTCGTCTTACGACTCCCGGAGAAGCAGAAGCATAAACTCAATCCCAAGTGGGAGGGCCCCTTCATAATTGACGAAGTACTCACAGGAGGGGCTTATCGTCTTCGCAACCAGACGGATAACCGCCTCGAACCAAACCCATGGAACGTAGCTCGTCTTCGGCGCTTTTACAGCTAGACCGGTGTCGTCATACTTTTTACCTTCCTTTTCCTTTTCTTTCTTTACTTTCATATTTCTTCCCCTTACACCTTGATTTTGCAGGTTCGGATTTCTTTTCCCAAGTCTATGTTGGGCTAGAACGAGCTCGTGTTAAGTTTTTTGGCATACATCCTCAAATGTTAAACCCGAACAAAACACCTGGGGGCTTCTTCCCGAAGCCGATGATTATATATTTTAAGCATCTATTCACTTTTATTGTGTATGCATGTTTCCCTTGTCTATTTTTAAGCCATTATATGCATCAATTAGAAATAAGATTTTTGCCAAGCTGGGTTGCCTCGCTCCTGTGTTTACCCTCTACGTTCCCGATTGTTCGGCTAGAGGGTAAAGGGAGCACCTCTGCGATTGTTACGACCGGATCACCCGGATACGTACCTCAGACGGGTGAAGCCAAAAGCTAGCTATCTTTAGCAGACAATTGGTCGGCTACGACGGAAGCAACAAATAAAAATTATGGTTGTTATCACCATTACTTGGGTTTTTTTCTCAAAAAAGCCATTAGTCGTATACTAGCAGTATACGGCCTTACTATCTATGATTGACGTAGCAGCCTGAAGGAAGGTACCGATAGAGGTACTATTTTCTTTGGAAGATGTTTCTTACGCTAAGCAGTAATATAACATATCTCCCTGTGCATTTTCTGTCTGTTCGCACCAAATGGCCGGATTGCCTGGTTCCACGAAAGAATTCCCTCTTATCGAAGGATATTTGATAAGGAACACTCCCAAGTTCTTAGCAAGGGATGTCGAAGCCGATGGCCTGTTAAGACAAAGTTTATAGCACAAACGGAGCAATTTTTGATTTAAAGTGCATAGTTGCATAAAATCACACATTTGGCTGCTAGTCAAGATTGTCTATTAAGGCATCCAGGGTGCAATCTTGTTGCGAGAGACGAGCGGCGGGCATCACTTGGTCGTACACCAAATGAAGCGGCACTTCTTGCCCATCCGGCCCTGCCGGCCCAACCCGAGCCATATGCTCGGGGTTAAGACCGGTATAACGGGTCTTGATCATCGCCCACGCCTCTCGTGCTCCCTCCCGGCAGGCCGATGTCTTCCATAACTCGAAACCACACCGGGCTCCCTTGAACCGATCAGCCAGTTTGGCCATCCCCTTCGGAGGCTTCTCGGTAGGCCATAGTGCTTTCAGCATGCTCCTCATAGCCTTCCGAGCCCACTCATGTACGGCGGACAGTTCCTTCAGAAGGTTCCCTCGGTAGGATCCGATCTCTTCTTCAGGCCGCCCGGTCAGGAGACCTATACACGAGATGAAGCATGTCCATTACACTTCATATATTAAAGGTACCCTTCGACGTTATAATCGTACTTACCGAACATGCCCCTCTGTAATTTCTGGTTCTCTTCTTGGGTTTGAGCCAATTGAATTTTTAAACTCTCAATTTCTTCGGCCTGCTGCCGGTTTTCCGCCTAGAGACGGTTCTTCTCCTCAAGATTTCATTGCGACGAAAGGCAGCCGGCCTCATATTGGGATTCGGCGTACATCTGGGATTCTCGGGCTGCATCTAAATCTTTTTGCAACTGCCTATAGACTCAGCTGCTACAAAGTACCCTCGCGTCAGCATGGGACTATATACTAAGATCGGCAAAATGGACATACTCACCATGCGCCTCCCGGGTAAAATTCTTCACTTGTTCAAGTTCGGCCTTCACGGCTTGCTCCTGCGCTCGGCTCACCTCCAGGTCATTGGCCAATTGCTCATTCTGCTGCCTTGAAGCCTACATCATAAATAAAACAATATGCGGATCCTTAACTCGGCCGTTTCGACCAATTCAATGCTCGGGGGCTACTGGGTTAATATGTGTGTTCGGATTATTAAAACCGATCACTCACCTCCAGGCTGGACGATATCAGTTTCGTGGCTTCCCCAAGCCCAGCTCGGGCGGCTTCGATGTGTGTGTCTACCGAACATAGAGCATTAAACTCTTGTCCGGAAAACGCCTGGTGGCGCAGGGCTTCTTGTCGCCGCCGGTGGTTCATCGCACTCTCTACCTCGGAGTTAGTGACTGATACGTCCCCAGAATTTTCAGGGGCCTGATTGGCCACAGGGGCCTGATTGGCCACAGGGGCCTCCGCAGCAGGTTCAGCATGAGCAGAAGACCTTGATTCATGAGTGTTGCCAGGCACCCCGATAACATTCCCGGCAGAAGATGGTTGTACTCGCCTCCTGAATATTTCGACATGAGATCTTCTGTGAATACCTATCGATCATGGTAACAACAGATTAAACGGCCGAATGAAGTACCTTTTGGGTGAATGAGTGGTCGGGGTCGTCCCCGCGGTTGGCTCACATGAAGGATTCCTGTTCGGTCCGGGCATTGTTGCCGTAGTCGACACTCGTCGCGTGGACCGACGACTCTTGGGAATAGAAACCGGCACATTCGGGTCGACGGAGGTCGCTTGTCTTTTACGGGAAGATTTTTTCTTTTTGCCCGTAGTGGGGGAAGGGAGTGATCCGGGGTGATCGGCTATGATAGCCACCTCAGAACCATCAAGGCTCTCTTGGTAAAAGACCCCGTCTTCATGCTTGATGGACAGCTCCGGATCGTCGTGGAATCCTGGATCATCATCATGAGAGTAGTTCTCTGGTTGAGGCACCGGACAGTTGATATTCTCGACAAAGCACCTCCAGTTCTGTTCGCACGGATAGAAAACTTCGGTCAAAAGGGGCAAGTAAAAAACCCGAACTCAGGTTACAAAGTCGAAAGGCTTACCCATTCGATGGGCTTATAACCCGAGTAGCCCTCCTTAACCGGTAGCCGAACAAAGTCTTCTTCTTCCCCTTTGAACAGGTCGGCAAGTACGGCCGCCATTGCCGCTTGATTGGGGGGGCCTAGCCGTCGGGAATGAGTGGTGTCACTTGTTCCGTTGTAACGCCACAAAGGGTGTATCCTTTGCTGAAGGGGTTGAACGCATCGAGCGATGGCGGCAGCCATCACATCAATAATGGTCAGCTTGTTATGAGCTAGCAGCCTTACTTGGGCAGCCAGGCGTTGCACTTCGGCACCTTCCTCTTGGGATGAACTCTTCGGTCACCAGTTATACCTTTTCTTCAAAGGGGCGTCGGAGTATTCGGGCAAACCCCTCCGAGCTGGATCGAACAGGGGAACGTCCTCAATATAGAACCATTCCGAGGTCCATTCTTCGGACTTCTTCTTCGGAGTCCCCACTGGATACCCCGTCTCGGCTAGATGCCATACTTCGGCTCCTCCGACTTCCCGAATTGTTTCACCCCGAGTGCGGGGGACGAGGCAGAAGTACTTCCTCAATAAACCAAAGTGGGCCTCGCAGCCCAGAAACATCTCGCAGAGAGCAACAAAGCCCGAGATGTGCAGAATAGATCCGGGGGTAAGATGATGGAGCTGGATCCCGTAGAATTCCAATAGTCCCCTCAAGAAGGGATGAATGGGGAACCCTAGGCCCCGCAAGAGGAAAGGCACGAAGCATACCCGCTCTCCCTTGTGTGGAGCAGGGAAGTTCTCTGCGAAGGCCTCGTTTCCAAGAGAATTTAATCCGGCGTGGGTAGCCGCTAGATCCGAGGACGGATGATAACCCTGGGTCTTGAGGTCGCGCAGCCGAAGGAGGGATACAGAGCAACTTGCCCAATCCCCGGGAAAGGTGCCGTAAGGACGCGAGGAAGAGCCAGGGACGCTCGCCATGTTTTTTGGTGATATCTCGTTTGAAGCTTTTTCTAATGGGGAAGAAGAGGAAAGGGGTGGCCCAGACCACGATTCAACCTGTTTAAATGGGTGGTGCCTCCCTTGTGGGAAGGGCAGTCTTGTAAAAAGCTGCTGGGCTGCCCGTCTCCCCACGGCGCATAAGGATCAAGGGGCGTCGAAGTTACTACAATGGGTCCCGCAAGTTCTCAGCGATTGAGAGTTCACCGATGACGGGAGTGTTGCCGAACAAGAAGGGATAGAGGGACTCGCCTCGCAAGCCGAAGACTTTGACGCGCGAGACTGTCCGGGTAATATACCTCGGCATTGGAGGCTAGTCCAGGGGCTACTGAGGGAGTCCGGGATTAAGGGGTCCTCGGACTGCCGGCCTATTTCTTATGGGCCGGACTCATGGGCCGCTCGCTGAGGATTGGACTGATCGAAGGCCCCGTCGCCAGGGAGGAAACCTAAGGAGCCGTGGCGTGTCTTTCAAGTTTACGATAGTAGAATAGGCATGTTTTTCCCTTCAGTGGGCAACCGACTATGTGTAACCCTAGGGACCCATAGCATCTATATAAGCCAGAGGGTTTTGGATTGTAGAACACAGAGACTCATCTAGGGTTTTAGCTATCCGATCTCGAGGTAGATCAACTCTGTAACCTTCATACACATCAATATTATCGAGCAGGACGTAGGGTTTTACCTCCATAGGAGGGCCCGAACCTGGGTAAACATCGTCTCCTTCGTCCCCTATTACCATCGATCCTAGACTCACAGCTCGGGACCCCCTACCCGAGATCCGCCGGTTTTGACACCGACAACGTGCTCCAATGCTTCGATCTCATCGTCACTCATAGAGTCATAGGTGCCATCGTCTTGAAGGATCATGGTGCGTTTTGTTGGACACTCATAGGTCTTGTGGCCTCGGCCCTGGCACGTGAAGCACTTGATGGAGCTTGTCTTGGCGGTAGCATCCGGTGTTGGAGTAGAGGATGAAGCTCTCGACTTGTAGGTGCTTTCGGTTGGTCGGCTTGACGAAGTCGTCTTGTCCTTGTAGCTTGACTTGTCGCCAGTGGTTGTTGTAGTTTTCGTAGTCGAAGGTGTCGTGGTTGTAGTAGCTTGAGCACTTGAGCCGCAGGTCTTGTAGGAGAACTCGGAGTACTTGTTGTCATCTTGCACTTGTCGCTCCGCCTTGGTTGCTTGATGCACGAGCTCAAATAGGTTTGAGTATGGTTGGAAGTCCGCGATTTACATGACTTGGTAGTTGAGGCCATTCAAGAATTGCGCCATTGTTTGCTCATCATCTTCCTTGACATTGTCTCGGATCATTGTGCTCGTTTTAGGTTTAGATCTGAAATCATGGCACTCGCGCCCTAGTGACAAGAATTAAGCATAGCAAAGTCATACCAACATCAATCTCAGAAAATGGTGATACTAGGGATCAAGCCCTAACAAATTGACTCGATTACATGAAAAATCTCATCCAACCCCATCACCGTCCAGCAAGCCTACAAAGGAATTACACACTCCCGGTGGTGAACATCATGGAATTGTTGATGGAGAAGGGTTGGTGATGACGATGGCAACGAATTCCCCTCTCTCGAGCCCCAAACGGACTCCAGATCAGCCCTCCCGAGGAGAACAGGAGGTGGCGGCGGCTCTGTCTCGTAAAACTTGATAATTCTTTCTCCTTGATTTTTTCTAGGGTAAAAGACACCTTATGTGGGAAGATGGGCACCGGAGGCTGGCTATGGGCCCACGAGCCCTGGGGGTAGGGCGCGCCCCCAGGCTCGTGGCCACCTGGTGGGTCCCCTTCTGGCACTTCTTCCGCCAATATTTTTTATATATTCTAGAAATAATCTCCGTCAATTTTCAGCTCAATCCGAGAACTTTTAGTTCTACACAAAAACAACACCATGGTAGTTCTACTGAAAACAACATCAGTCCGGGTTAGTTTCATTCAAATCATGCAAATTAGAGTCCAAAACAAGAGCAAAAGTGTTTCGAAAAGTAGATAGATTCGGGACGTATAAACTCCCCCAAGCTTAAGTCATTGCTTGTCCTCAAGCAATTCAGTTGACAAACTGAAAGTGATAAAGAAAACTTTTATAAACTCTTTTGTTCTCGTTGTTGTATATATGCTTAACTATTGTCCAAGTTTCGAGCAAGATTATAAACTAACATGTTAATGATAACACTTAGGTCTCACATTTAATCATGACAATATCATAACTAACTAGCGAGCAATAATAAGACATCTAAGATGCCAAGAATTTGTCAAAACAATCATGATATAATATGATAACATGGTATCTCTTTAGCCCTTTCTGAGACCGCAAAACATAAATGCAGCGCACCTCTAAGGTTCAAGCTGCAACCAAACATTGTTATTAAGGGTAGAAGAGATCCAATCATGATCACATCCAACATTAACTAGACTCAATGCATAAAATGACAGTAGCGCTCTCAGGATTGGTGCTTATATGAGAAGATGATTACTCAACAATGAAAGTAAATAGAAAGGCCCTTCACAGAGGGAAGAATTGATTTGTAGAGGTGTCATGTCTCATGGTTTAAAATAGAGTTGAATGTATAATTTTGGGTGGTGTGCTTTTCCTGTCAACGTCACGATAAAGGATTTCAATATCTTCCTTGCTAAAACCATTAGCAGCGGTTCCAAGCGGAATAGTAAAGTTTACTCCACTCCACAATACATACACAAGCCATGGCTAACCGAATTCACAGGTGCCCGCCAACAATCATCTTCCAGGGGAGTTTGTTTTATTTATTTTTTATTATGCAGGATTGGGCATCCTTTTTACCATCCTTTCGCGTGCAATGACACACGAATAAATGACCATCTTGAGAATAACCCGCTTAGAATGGAAGATATTGACCGCCTCGCTCCTCCATGAGCAGTACAAGCACACGAAACATATGTTTATTTGAATGATTAGAGATTGCACATCAAATTTACTTCGAACGGGAGAGTAATACCGCATATAGGTAGATATGATGGACTCATCTAGAATAACTTTGGTTTACGATTTTGGATGCACAAGCAGTATTCCCGCTTAGTACACGTGAAGGCTAGCAAAAAGACTAGGAAGCGACCAGCTAGAGAGTGACAACGGTCATAGTCATGCACTACAAATAATTAACATTGAACATTAGCATGAGTGGGATATAAACACTCTGAACATAAATATCATGAAGGCTGCATTGGTTTTGAATCAACTACATGTTTGCACATGTGCCAAGTTAAGCTACTCAAATTTCAGAGGAGGATACCATGTTAACACAGTACATCACAACCATTTCAGTGCATGTTGACACACAAGATAAATCATTATCCAGTCCTAGCTATTTAAGCATAACCTGAGTAACTATAATCTCTACACTAGTAGAGAAATGGCTAGCCACAACTCTTGTTGGTGGCGCGCCGTTTTCGGCCGACGCCAGCACTACATTTTTCAAATATCGCTGGCGTCGGCCATTTTGGTACGACATCACAAGTGACTTAGTGCTGGCACTGGACATATGTGGAATGCCACTTGTATGTGGCCTCCAAGGTTGTCTGTGCAGGCGTAACTTACTGTTGGCATACTAGGTTGGTAGTACGCCGGTAGTATTTCACATATCTATGGCGTTGAATTAGCCCAGACGCCAGCAGTTTATTTAGTGGGTCCATTTTTTTGGTCAACATTGGGTCCCACGTAACACCGGCATATCATACGACGGTACACCAGGAATATACATGTTAGTGCTGGCGTGCTGTTTTCTTGAAACGCCAGTAATAAAGTCGCATCACTACTACCCCGTGATAACCCTTGTGTATACACTAGATTCCCCTGCTTCTTCCTCTTCCTCCTCTCTCTTGCCTCTTCTCATCTTGAGACACTCAATTATTTTATCATGATTCTTAATTAGGTAGTTAGATCTAGCTAGGTGATGCGTTATTTACGTTTGCTAGCCTCCTACACACACCACTCTCTAAGCTAGCTATATCTAGCTCTCTCCTTCACCCACTTGCATCAAATTTTCCTTCAACCTCCATTAATGGTGCCCACCAATCTACGTACGGTCGACCGGCTTCTCGCGGGATCGATCGAGGACTAGCTCGACTCGTGTCTCTTCTGCTTGAGGTAATTAACACCAAACACTTCCTCGTCATTTAATTATGCATGTTACGTACGTGTGTGATTAATAAATGGCGAAACGTGCATGGATGGCAAATTTGTAGAGAGAGTTGCCAATGTTTTGGTGAAACGTTGATTCATTTCCGTTTCGTCAAATTTCTGGTACTCAATATGTACCACTTTTAGCAAAGGTCATGCCGAAATTTTGTATGCCCCCGCTTGATATATATGTAATTCATTTCCCTTTACAGGCTACTTTGATCTATCGAAAGATTCAATATGGATCGAAGTGTGAAGGCCTTTCTCAATTTTGCGGTGACGAATATGATGCAAAAGTGTGAAACGCAGATATTATGTCCATGTAAGGCCTGCAAAAATAAAATTTACCATAACCGGTTCGATGGTAGCGTCCTCGCACACTTGCTTCGTCATGGTTTCGTTCAAGGTTATACACGATGGACAAAGCATGGTGAGGAGAATGATGATGTACGTGACGACGACGATGGAGCGGCGGATATGGAAGCGGAGAACCCTTTCAATGATGAATTGTCAGGGCCGGCAGAAGGAGGAAACAATAATTAACATGCGCCTAGAGGAGGAAATGATGAAACGCCACCCGAACATGAAGAGGACGATGTCACCCAGGATATGTCGTTGGCTGAAATGTTGCAGGATCCACATGTTAAAGAACTGCTTCAGAAGAAGACGACAAATGAGAGAGGTGCTAGTAAGGAGGCTCTCAAGTTGGCGCAATTGGAGTTAGACGCGAATGCTCCACTGTATGAAGGTTGTGATCCTGAGCACACCCGCTTGCATGTCACGCTCAAACTTCTAGACATCAAGGCACAGACGCAAGTCTGGACGCTACATTGGAATATTTACATAAAGTTTTGTCCAAGGGGAATTTGTTTCCTAAGAGTGTTGATGAGGCGAAAAAGATCGTGTGCCCTCTTGATTTGCCGCATGTAAGATATCATGCATGCATAAATGATTGCATCTTATATCGTAACGAGCATGAGCACAAAACAGAGTGTCCAACTTGCAAGGAACCCCGATACAAGCCTGGAAAGAAGGATCCTCGAAAGGTTGTATGGTACCTTCCGTTGATTCCACGCCTGTAACATTATTTTGCTGACGCGAAGGAAGCAAAGAACATGACTTGGCACAAGACCAGGAAATCCAAAAATGATGCATTCTGAGACATATTGCTGATGGTTGTCAGTGGAAAGCACTCGACTGCATTGAACCAGAATTCGCAGCAGAACCAAGAAACCCCAGGTTGGGTGTCAGTAGTGATGGACTAAATCCATTTGGCAAGCAGAGTAGCACACATAGTAAATGGCCCGTGTTTGTTTGGATGTACAACCTTCCACCTTGGCTCTGCATGAAACAAAAGTACATACACATGGTAATGCTCATTCAAGGACCACTCCAACCAGGCAACGATATCAACACATATCTTGATGTCACGCCCAAGATACGGTCCTATCCCTATTAAGGCACGAGGGCCTCGACGGGGATATAAGCGCATCTAGTCGTTTCGCAAGTACAAGTAATCATTGCATACATGTAGGAAGAGATGAGTATATGAGTTGGCTTACACTCGCCACAAGCTATCTTACAAGTTCACACAATTATTCATACATTCATCCAGAAGACAGGGTCCGGCTACGAACGAAATCAAACGATAAAAGAAGCAATGAAAACTATCTTGCTATCCCAGGATCACCACCACGAAGCTCCCTACTCATCAGGATACGTAATGTACATACGCCTACGTTCTTCATCGTACTCCCACTAGAGCTGAGACACATCATCTGGCACGTTCTCGTCAACACCTTCACATGTATTGTTGTAATCTGTGAGCCACAGGGACTCAACAATCTCATAACCCGGGTACCGAAACTATGTAAGCCAAAAGGTGAGGAATGGTTAAGTGGTGAGGTTGCAGCAAGCGCTAAGCATGTATTTGGTGGCTAACTTACGAGAACATGAATGTAATTATGGTGGCCTACGGATGACGGTCATGAACTAACATGATCACTAAGTGATCCTGAACACCTACTTACGTCAATCATAACCCCACCGTGTTCTCTCTCGGTTCATGTTCACGAGCAGAGACAGTCACGGTTACGCACATAGTTGGTGTATATTATTTGGGTTTGCTTCAAGTTGACTATAACCGGGTGTTAAACAAATTTCCAAGTTGCCACATAACCGCGGGCACGGCTTTCCGAAAGATTTAACCCTGCAGGGGTGCTACAACTCATCCATCACAAACTAACCACACGCCGCGGGAAAAACCTCGACCATGAATCTCGTGATCTCCTAGGCAATTCCGTTGGAAAACCTCAACATCGAGATAGCCAAAAGTATCCTCGGAATACCTCACGGAAGACATTCGAGAAAGGTAAAACAAGTCCAGCAAGACCGCCCGACGTGTCGACGAACCCGATAGGAGCCGCGTATCTCGTTCTCAGGACACGACCGGATAAGCTAGTGTACAGGGCCTGATAGACATCTCCCGAGTTGCCCCGGGTTGGTCCCGCACAGTGCTCTAGTTCGGACCAACACTCATGAGGAGCACTGGCTCGGGGGAGGGGGGGTTGATTAATTATCCACAGGGTAGCTATGCCCTATGCAATTTTTATTAAGTTGTTTAGCAAATGTAGTACCAAAGTTGGGTCTTGCCAGACAAGTTTTAATCTAAAACGAATGGTCAAGGGGGTCCCCATAACAACCTCGAGCATGTTAGGAGCGCAAAATATGGAACATAACACCGGTACTCGGAACTAGTGCGGCAAAAGCGGAACAAAACACCGGCAAAAGGCCAAGCCTTCCACCGTTGCCAGATATATATGTGCATTAATTAAAATAGCAATAAATAGAGTGATATAACCAAATAACCATGTTGACACATGGAAATCTTGCACCTCCAACTAGCAACACTATAAGATAAGGGCTGAGCAGCGGTAACGTAGCCAATCAATGTTTTGGTAGGTAGTGGAGGGGTTAGAGGCTTTCATGGCAATTTAGGGAGGCTGACAGTTTAAGTGGTAGGCAATGAGTCATAACGGTAAAAGCGAGACATCTAGCATAGCAAAAATAGTGTCGGGATCCGGGTATGATCATCTTGCCTGTTGGGTCTTCAGAGGGACAAGGAGCTGGGTCCTCGTAGTTGTACTCTCCTAGATCCTCGTACTCAGGCTCGACACTCGCATCTACCCAAAGAGAAACAGCACCAAATAAACATACAAACAAAGTGCAATGCACAATCAAGATGATGCATGACCAAGTTGAAGTATTTAACGTGGCAACCCTATGCTAGTCATGTTTCTCATGCAATTATTAAGTTCTTTAGTATTCTGTACAGAACCTCAAGTTTTGTTATTTGAACATGCATGATCATGGAAAATATGAATGCTTCATGCAAAATCGATGCAAATGCATATGTAGAACGTTGCAAACGGAGTAACGTAGCTCACGGTACGCTCACGGCAAGGTACGAACATTAACGGAGACAAAACACAAGATGAGGGAGGCCATGGGCTATTCCTTGGTATTCCAAGGATGCCACTGGATAGGAAATGAAAATCTATAAATAATAGAGCTAAATATCAAGCAAAACAATGGAGTATAGCTCCCACAAGTCACAAAACAATCCAACACACAATCTGTCCACAAACAACACTATGTCATCTTGCAACACACATAACCAGAGCTACAGAAAGTTTCAAATTCCAACCAAGGCATGGACATGAAGTATACAGCATGCACAACATTTCATCTATCTACAGCAACATGAAAGGAAGCATAGACCAATGGAAATGAAGCTCACAAGATGGCATGTTGAATCTGTTTTAAGGGACTTAGTGAAAATTCCAGTTTTACAGAATCTGAGTTAACATGATAGCAACTTGACAGCAACTTTTATATATGCTACAGGAACTTTCATGGCATGCAAATTAACAGGGTGGTAGAGGGCAACATACACTTCAATTGATTTCATTATGGAAACATCAAAATTCAATGGCTACCATCCTCACAAGATGACATATTGAAAATAGCAGATTCACAGACTTAGTGAAAATTCACAAGGGGCAAACAGGGCACTTGTTAACAGAATAGCATGTTGACAGCAAGTTTTATATAAGATGCAACGGCTTAATCCACAAGATCTTGGCTCACATCTACAGAGGATGACAAGCACAACAATTCATGCCATGGTGCCAACTCCAAAGGAACAACATATACATGAGAATCATCTAGATAACATGGCAACAAAATAACAGATCTCAACACTTAGACATATTTTTAGCACTTGAACACAGCATATTGAAGGCATGTTGACAACAAGAATCCCACTCATAACATGATCTATCATGGCATGCAAAAATACCAGGGGCTAGCACATACACAAAAGAGCATATTACATGTTGACAAGTATATCATATAGTGCAAGAATTAATTCATGTGAAAAAGGTAAAAGGAGACATTATCACAAAACAACATTTTTGCAAACATGTCCAAATGACAAAACCAACCACACCATTGGATTCACTGGATTTTTCTACCCCAAATCCATATATCACAAGCCTATATCTCTGTTGATAAGTCTCACATTAATGCAATCACAAAATCAAGAATTCACTTATATTCACTCATATGCCAGATTTGGCATGTCCCAGGAACATTGACAGATTTGGAATAAAAACAAAACAGCATATTTCCTTTAAAGGAAATATCTCTAAATCACAAAAAAAAACAATAAAAACAAAAATGCAAGAAAAAGGGCCACCTGGCAGTGACACCAGGGGCCCTGTAGGGTATGACATGTGGGCCACGGGCCCACTAACAGCGCCGAATCAATTAAATGGGAAAAAGGAGCAGGGGGATTCAAACCCAAGACTTGCTGGTTGTCTACTTGGAGTGCTAGTCACTGCGCTGTGACATGCTAATGTAATAAGGATGGAGTTCAAGGCCTAATAAGCATTCTAAGGTCGCGACCAGGAGCAAAACCGGACTTGCGCACGGAACTTGCCTGCGACGGAGATGAGCGAGGCGACGACCGCTGGGGTTCCCAACCCACTGCGGGCGTGCGGAAACCCACAGGGGCACGGAAACGCTAGCTTGCATGCATGCATGAGCGTGTACGCGGACTGGACCTTGCGTCCATGGCAGCGAGTTGCGATGAGGCTGGAGGCTGTGGTCGAAGGCGAGCAAGGCGAGGCGTGAGCGACCAACGGGGCTGCGGGAATTGCTTAGGAGTGCGAGGGACAACGACTCAACGCGCGGGGAGCAAAAAATAGAAGTGCAAAAAATAGTACGTGTACACTGCATCTATGGCCGAAGCACGGAGAACACGATCGTGGCATGAAGATGGCTACGCGTACGGGGCACTAGAGCGTGAGGAATTTGGTAGACAGGAAGAGGGGTATACCTAGTATACCTAGGACATGAAGGGGTGGCCGGATGCGCGATGGAGACGATGCAAGTGCCGGTGGAAGTCCGGCGATGTTCTGATCCGAATGGGAAGAAGAAGATGACGACGGTGAGGGAGCTCCTGAGGGGGATTGGCGTCGCGTGAGTCGTCGAGGAAGAAGAGGTGCAATGGGACGCCCTTCCCGTGGCACCAGAGCGCAGGATGCGCGGCGTGGAGGTTACCCCAAGCTTGAGCTCGTGCCTAGCCGGAGCATGGAGGGCATGGCTATGGCGTGGAGCGTCTCTCCCTTACCTGGCGGCGGAGAGGGAAGGAGAGGTGCAGAATGGATCGAGGGGAGATCGGGGTAGGGTTTGGCCATGCATTATAGGGGGCTAGGGGCTTCTCCGGCCGTCAAATCAGCGAGGGGGCGACGTGGCTTCGCTGGATGTGCGCCGTACAGAGGTTGACGATGCATGTCGCTAGCGGGCTGCGTTGGCTGCTGGGCCGTCTTTTGTTGGGCCAGGGGAAGGCAAAGGCCCAGGCGAACACTGCTCTCTCTCTCCCTCTCAGACAAAAGGGTTTTCCCCTTTTTATTAAAATGAGAGAAAGCGAAAACACAGAGAAAAGAGAGGGATGTTTTGGAATAAAATTAAAACATATTTGAACTCACAAAAATATGCACTATTTTATAAAAATGGTCTGGGCATTTTTAGAGCAAACAAATTAATTCACATATAATTAACATAAGCATCTGTTTTGTGGAGAATCAAAATGAAAATATATTAAATCATGATGGAGAGTTGATTCATAAATCTCAACAGAATATATAGAAAAGATGCAACATTTTTATAGAAATTAATAAGCAAGTAAAAATTTCACATGTTGCAAATATTTGAAAAGAGAGAATTGGGCATAGTTTTTATAGAAAGTTGAGGAGAGGTTCTTCACACCAAAAGAACACATGAACCACCATCACCAACACCACAAAACACACACTCACAATAACATCACCACAAGAGGATAGTATGAGGCAAAATATGAATGATGACATGATGATTATGATGCCATGATGCATGAGGTATCACATGAAGCAAAATTATATTACTCAAACCACAAGGGCACAACATGAAGGTCCACATGGAATATTACAAGATGGCAAGGATACCACAAGGGTTACACTTGAGCTATTGAAGGAGGAGTTAGACATATTACAGAAGGATGAAGGGGTCAAAATGTGGGACGCCCGCACTGGAAACTATTTTCCAATGAGAGCAGCATTGCTCATGACCGTTCATGACTATCTAGGTTACGGATATATTTCCGGACAAGCGTGTCATGGACATTGCGGATGTTTTAAATGTATGGATGACACATCTTTTCTCCAGCTATCAAAGAATTGGACAGATTGTCCGAAGCCAGGAAACAAGAAAAAAGAAGGCTGGGAAAATGCTGCTAAAAGTATGGAAAAGAAAGGCTGTTTTCTGGGGTTTGAAGTATTAGGAACTACTCAGTTCGCCATATTCTCTTGATATGATGCATATCACAAAAAATATCTGTGAGAGTTTGCTTGGCACACTGTTTGACATGCCAAAAAAAAGCAAAGACGGTACGAGGGCAAGACAAGACTTGAAAGATATAGGTATTAGGGAAGAGCTCTAACCCGCATCCCTTAAAAGAACCAAGGAGATGGCCAAGGGCAAAAACATCGCCATAGCCGACGAGACAACGAAGGGAAAACCATGACAAAAAACAAAGAAGATTATTGCACCCTAGCTTGCTTCACGCTCGACGAGGATGAACTTCATCAACTTTTCAATTGCCTTGACGGCATCAAAGTTCCTTCTGGTTACTCGAGGCTCATACGTAGATATCTTGACACAAAAAAGCAAAGGTTTAGCAACATGAAGTCCCATGATTGTCATGTGATGATGACGCAATTACTTCCGGTAGCCCTCATAGGGATAATGGATGATCACGTTCGCAACACACTTCTTGACTTCTGCAACATTTTCGATGTTCTCTCTCGAAAGTCGATCAGCGTGCGACATCTCACTCGACTACAAGAGGAGATCATCACAATACTATGTGATCTTGAGATATATTTCCCCCCGTCATTCTTTGATGTGATGGTGCATCTCCTAGTTCATGTTGTTTCTGAGGTTAAAGACCTTGGACCAACATTCTTGCATACCATGTTCCCGTTTGAAAGGATGAATGGAACTGTGAAGGGTTACGTTCGTAACAGGGCCCGTCCGGATGGAAGCATCGTCCAGGCCTATCTGACTGAAGAGTGCATATCATTATGCAATAATTATATAGATGATGATCAATCTCTTGGTTTGCCCACGAGGAAGCATGCCGATAGGCTTGATGGAGTAGGTCACTTACAGTTGAAGCGTGATTTAAATGTGGATATACAGAACCGCCGAGACAACTTCGACAGAGCGCACACAGTGGTGTTACAACAAGCAGATATAATCACTCCTTGGCTGCAGACTCACAAGGACACCTTAAAGAGAGAGCATGCAATGGCAGGGAGACAGAGGACCGAAGCCCAGATCATTAGAGAGCACAACTCCAAATTTGCAGCCTGGTTAAAAGAGCGAATTCGGGAGAAACCACTGCCAACGAGTATTGCCAATGCAAATCTCATCTATGCAGTAGCAGTAGGCCCCGCATGCACCGTCGCCACCTACCAATCATATGATATCAATGGATACACATTCTATACTGAGGCAAAAGACAAAAACTCTGATTACCAGAACTCAGGCATCACGTTAATTGCCTCCACCGAGAATGAAACTAACAGATACTCTGGAAGGATCGAAGAGATATGGGAACTTGAGTACGTCGAAGATCACACAGTGCCGCTGTTCCGGGTCAGATGGGCGAAGAATGTCGAGAAGGAAGAACATGGTGCCGTTACCATGTGGCTGCCCGAAGCACAAGCTGCTGGTGCAAAGGGTGTCAAAGGAATTACCGCCAAATATGAGCCTTGGGTATTCGCTAAGGACGTGTCACAATGCTTCTATATAACTGACCCGGCAAAGCCAAGTCGTGTTGTCGTCAGGAGATCCAAGAGATCCATCGTCGGGATGGACGGAGTGGCCAACAAGGATGACTATGATCAGTTCGGCGTCTACCCAAAAGAAGAGGAGAACTATTTTGACGATGAAAATTACACCACCAGAAGGAGCAGAACTACCTTGCCTGAGACAGGACGTCCCTTCTTATGAAAGAGTCATAACGCAGGACGGAAGTATTCAAGCAAGATTAAAAAGACCCAAACCGTCGTTGAGAGGATTGTCAAACGACGTCGTACTAGTTGATTAATTTGTGTGCTTTATTATTCGTGTACTACACTTTTGTGTACTTCTCATTGCGTAATACTTAGCACGATATTGTACTACATTTGTGTGTACCTCCTAATTTGCATTATTATATACTTCGATCCACATTCATGTATGCATTTTCACACGGCATTTGTCAAGTATTATTAGAACAGCCCAAGCTAACATAATGTCAATTACTGCTGGCGCCGGCCACGTCATTGGCGCCACCACTAATGACTAACCGGCACTTTTATCTAGACTACTATTGTGAGAACAACTCAGATTCCCATTCTTCCCCCCACCGCCGGACACTGTTCTCCGCCGTTCCCCCACCACGCCGCGCCCGCACCCTGCGCCAGACGTGCCGCCGCGCTGCCCAGCCCTTTCCCAAGCCCACCTGCTCATCCAAGAGCCTCTTCCTCCATCGTCCTGTCCGGCCACTCTCTCCCTCCGCAGTGGTCCTGTCCGGACACTCTCTCCCTCCGTCGTCCAGTCTGGCCACTCTCTCCCTCCGTCGTCCTGTCCGGTCGCCCCGTCCGCCATGCACCACCACCCCATCGCGCAGTCTTCACGGGCGCCCCCACCGTGCCCTCCTCATAGCCGACCCCCACTCGATCCGGATGGTAAAAATCTATCTCTAACCATTTGATGAAATGCGAATTGATGAAATATGTTATATGTTACATCATCGTGTGTTCTTGCGAATTGTCTCGCGCTAGCTATGTTTCTTTTTGCAGGGAAAGGTCGAGAGAGTGGCCAATGTTTTGGCGAAATGTGGATTCATTTCCGTTTCATCAAAATTTCTTGCACTCAATATGTCCATTTTTTACCTACGTTCATGTCAAAATTTTGATGCTAATAGTGTGGTTTATATGACAATTATATGCCTCAAGATGAAAGATGATTACTACATTGCTTACTATGTTACTATTTTGTTCAAAGACAGAAGCTCCCAAGATGTGTTGTGCCTCCGGTGATGGGTGACCACCAGATATGGACATTTCGATTTAAAAGAATGGAGGCAACAACCCGAGTGATCGCAACTTGTAAGATTGGAGATCGGTGAATCTCTATGCTCCACCATGCATGGAGATGCAGGGGGTTTCCCTCTTCTTCAAGAAACGTGATGAGTACCGTACTAGTAGTTACGACGATGGTTAATGTATGCTTATATATAAATGATGTGTACCATAATATAAATTATGTTGTACGTGCGTTTTCACTTCTTATAGGAATCAATGTGGGACACAAACGTCATTATGTATATACTAATACAAAATTGCGTTCCCGCCGCAGCATTTCTCGCTGCGGTGGCAGCATTTTTTTTGTTGCGTTTGGTCATTTAGTACTGGCGTGCGAAACATCCAATATGCCCGTAATGACCTCTCCAGTGTATGGAGTTGGAAAAGTTAACACGCTGTAGATATATATGATATTGCCGTCGTGGTGATAACGCCAACGCCATAGGTATATGAAATACTGCTGGCGTAGGCTCCAACGCCACCACTATTTTTGAACTGTGGCGTCATATTGCTGGCGTCGGGTGTCTACGCCAGCAAGGCCATTTTGGCAACGCCATAGCTAGAATTTTCTGCACTAGTACTAATTTCATCACAAACATGTTTACTCATAATATGCTGAGTCTAGATCGACTAAGCTAAACATATTTACAAAAACAGAAAAAAAAGAGTTCATACCAGCTTCCTTTACCACAATCACTTCATCTAATTATCTTCATTATTGCCTTTAACTTGCACGAGCGATTGATGTGAAAATAATAATAGTGCAAGTGTTTTGTGTACTAAGCTGGAATCTGCAAAACCATTTATTTGTAGGAGAAGACAAGGTAACATTTGATCTTTGTTAGATCAACAATATAGCATATGAGCCATTCAACAATTACAGCATAGTCTTCTCTGTACGATGACTAAAAGTAAACAAAAAAGAATTTCAGAGAAACACACTGAAATGTTTTTGGATTTTTTTTAGTTTTTCTAAAGAGAGCAAATTAACAAAGGAAAACGAAAAGCGAGAAAAACTATTTACACGAGAAAGCTCCCAACAAATAAGAAGAAGAATGAGAAATATTTTGGGGTTTTCTTCTAATAAAGAAAACTAATTAAACTAAAAAAACAACTGAAAAGAAACGAGAAACGTTTTGGGATTTTTGAGAGTTTTTCAAACACACAAAAGAAAGTGAAAATAAAACTTATGATGGATTATACAATGAAAGAGGATGAACACCGACAACTTCAATGAAAGTTTGGTACATGAATGTAATGTCGGTGAGAAATACGTAATCGCCTAAGCTTAGGCTTTTAGCCTAACTTTGTCGATGGCCACTTCTGGCCTGGATAGAACTCCTAGAGATAGTTCGGGTTATACTCCATTGCAGCTGTGAGTGCCTGGATGGCCGCCTCAGTATGACGAGCAGTCTCCTCTGTCGTCTGATTTGCCTCATCCTCCTCCTGAAGTATGTAATACCTCTGTTTTTCCTGAAAGTTCAAGAAGTGGGGAGCAGGCAAAGTAATATGATAGACCTTGTGCTTGTTAAAGATTGGCCTATGTCGAAATGGTGTGTCATCTCTTTCAAGAAACTGGGTCATCTTCTTTAATGGGTACGCCCAAGTAAGTGGCTAAGCGAGTAGCATAAATCCCACCATAAAGGTCTCCATCAAGAGCATTATGATGCAAGTGACGTGCGATGATGGCCCCCGTGTTAAATTTTCTATCTCTCAGCACAGCACTCTTAAGAATGCTCAAATCGGGTGAGCACAGTGATATGGGGCACGCCCATGTGCGTCGATCTTTAACGAATTGGAGGTGGATTTGGGGATGAACACGAAGAACGTGGAGAAAAACACGAGGAAATCACAAGAGAGAACACAAACACTCAAGACACAATCTCCAATTACACATCCAATAGATCCACACGAACCCACGAGTCTCGAAACGAATTCAACAAACGGATACAAGTACCAGTAGCTTCCACTCCAAAGGAGGGTCTTGAAATCCACTAGGGTTCTTCCCTTGATAGGGGCCTTGGCATCCACTAGGATCTTCTCATGGAGAGGTCATCTCCAAAGAGAGGAGGAAAGTGAATGGAGCTATGCTCTACAAATCTCTAGCATAAGCTAACCCTAACAAATGACCCAAGGTCCAAATATATAGGTAGCAGGAGGTAGGGGGACGAAGTGGAGGCGAGATGGGATGAAACCCGCGGGCCGGCCTGGAAGGCCCGCGCGCACGGCCTAAGTAACCCTCGTGCGCACGGGGGTCCTGTGGGCACGGTACATGCTTGTGCGCTCGGGGTGTCCGGCGGCTACAGCAGAGGGCCCGTGCGCACGGGGTCTCCAGGGACTTTGGGTACCCTCGTGCGCACGGGGTCTTTGGGGCCCATGCGCACGGGGTAGTCTGGAGCTGGGCTTCTTGGCTGCAGCTTGGACTCCGTCTTCTGTGCTTCTTGACGTTCCTCCTCTTGGTCTTGTTCATCCTTCCTAGTCCTTCCTTGGGTGCTCTCCTCATGCCTAATGATGCATAGGGTTTTGTTGTGAGGTAGCATCCAAGTTCCATTGATATCCATGTGTATCCCAAAGAGGAGGTAGTTCACCTTTGTTTCGATGACACGCGCTCGAGCTCTAGTCATAGGTCCACTTGGTGCTTGTAGTGGTGGTGTAGATTCCATGGGGATGATGGTGGGATGCTCTGCATCATCTCCCCCCTTGGGGAAGATCCGTCCTCGGATCAAGATCTTCATCACCATGGAAAGGTGATAGATCCTTGACGTTGAAAATGTCGCTCACATTGTATTTGTCGCCTGGGATGTCGATCTTGTAGGCATTGTTGTTGTAGCGTGCCAACACCTTGAAAGGTCCGTCGTCTCGAGGAAGTAACTTCGACTTGCGCTCTGTGGGGAAGCGATCCTTACGAAGGTGTAGCCATACGAGATCACTGGTCTTGAACACCATGCGGTGCTTGTTGAGGTTGCGCTTGTTGGTGACGCGTTCCACTTGACGTTCGATCGTGCGCCTTGTATCTTCATGCATCCTATTGATGTAGCTTGCCCTTACACTTGCATCCATGTTGACGCGCTCTTGGAGAGGTAGAGGAAGGATGTCCAATGGGGACAAAGGGTTGAAACCGTAGACTACTTCGAAAGGAGACTTGCCGGTGGTGAAGTGATGCGCGCGATTGTAGGCGTACTCGGTGATGGGGATGCATTCTTCCCATTCCTTGATGTTCTTCTTGATCAACACGTGTAGTAGAGTAGATAGCGTCTGGTTCGTCAGCTCCGTTTGGCCATCGGTTTGTGGGTGATATGCCGAAGAGAATAGAAGCTTGATTCCAAGTTTGGCGCATAGAGTCTTCCAAAAGTAGATTAGGAACTTGATGTCACGATCTGAGACAATGGTCTTGGGGACGCCATGTAGCCGTAAGATGTCCCTACAAAAGAGATTTGCAACATGTGAAGCATCGTCGATCTTATGGCATGGAATGAAATGAACCATCTTGGAAAAACGATCCACAACGACAAAAATGGAATCATGTCCATTTCTAGTTCTTGGCAAATCAAGCACAAAATCCATACTAATGTCTTCCCAAGGTTGGATAGGTATAGGAAGATGCATGTAAAGACAATGGGATTGAGCTTTAGACTTAGCTTTGCAGCATGTAGAGCATCGGTTGGTGAAGCGTGCAACATCACGAAACATCTTTGGCCAAAAGTACTTGTTGGATAGGGTGGCAAATGTCTTGTCGCGTCCAATGTGACCCATAAGTCCTCCACAATGAGCCTCTTGGAAAAGTAACAAACGAAGCGAAGACTCGGGTATACAAAGTTTGGTAGCACGCATAAGATAGCCATCTTTCATGTTGTATTTTTTCCAACAAGGTTTCACTTGGCACTTACAAATCTTTGATAAAACCAATTACATTCAATTCAAGTTGAGTAACTAGCATGCATTTGCGAGAAAGAGCATCCGCCATAATGTTTTCTTTACCCTTAATGTATTTGATGACATAAGGAAAAGACTCAATAAATTCACTCCATTTGGCATGGCGTTTATTCAACTTAGTTTGACCTTTAAGGTACTTTAGTGTTTCGTGATCGGTATGAATGACAAGCTCATGAGGTCATGAATAATGATCCCAAACATGTAAAACCCTCACCAAAGCATACAATTCCTTGTCATATATGGGATAGTTAAGTTGAGCGCCAGAAGTTTCTCACTAAAATACGCAATTGGGCTCTTCTCTTGCATTAGCACACCACCTATGCCATTACCACTAGTGTCATAATGCACTTCAAATGTTTTGTCAAAGTTGGGTAAGGCAAGCAAAGGTGCATGAGTAAACAAATTTTTAATCTCATGGAATGCGGTGTCTTGGGATGGTCCCCAAATAAATGGTGCATTCTTCTTGCTCAAAGGCCAAGTTTTAATAGCATCAATTTTAGTTTCATCTACATGAACACCCTTAGAAGATACCACAAATCCTAGGAAAATGACCTTGTTAACACCAAAAGTGCATTTTTCCATGTTTGCATAAAGTTGTTCTTTCCTAAGAATTTGCAAGACTTCTCTAACGTGAGTAGCATGCTCCTCAAGTGACGTGCTAAAGACAAGAATGTCATCAAAATAGATGACAACACAATATCCAATGAGGGGTCATTAGACGTAATGCATGACATGCATAAATGTGCCCAGTGCTTCGGATAAGCTCATGGGCATTACTAACCATTCATAGAGACCAAACTTTGTTCTGAATGCCATTTTCCACTCATCTCCCTCTTGTATGCGTATTTGGTAGTAACCACTTTTTAAGTCAATCTTGGAAAATATAGTGGCACCACTAAGTTCATCTAGCATATCATCTAGGCGAGGAATAGGGTGGCGATATCTAATGGTTATAGCGTTGATAGGTCGGCAATCGGAACACATGCGCATACTACCATCATGCTTAGGTACTAGTATCACCGGAACCGCACAAGGACTTAAGGTTTCACGTACATGCCCTTTATCTAGGAGTTTTTGGACTTGCCTTTGTATCTCCTTTCTTTCTTCGGGGTTGACGTGGTAGGGTGCCTTGTTTGGAAGCGGTGCTCCAGGTATGAGGTCGATGCGGTGTTCGACCCCTCTTTTTGGGGGTAGTCCCGGAGGTAGCTCATCGGGGAAAACATCTTTGAATTCCTGCAACAAACGAGACAACACTAGAGGAAGATGTTCTGAAGGGTTAGGCCGTACGACGTCATCTTTGCACACAAGTACATAGTGAAGAACGGTCGATGGGCTCTCACTCACATACCTCAAATCTCTTTTGGTGGCTAAAATAACTAGGTCTCTCTTGTGCCGCATCGTGGAGTCGCTCATTTTTGGCTTGTGGCACTCACTCTCTTTGAGGTGGATCACTCTCTCACTTTTATTTCCATAATGGGATGAAGCTTGCTTGTCGGCGGTGAATTGACTTGGAGTCATTGGTCGAAGCACATATTGCTTGCCCTTCATCTTGAAGCTATATTGATTTGTGCGACCGTTATGGATGACGCCGCGGTCGGATTGCTATGGTCTACCAAGGAGTAGATGGCAAACGGACATGGGAACCACATCACAATCCAAGGTGTCTTCATAAGCGCCTATCTTAAAGGAAACTTGCACGGTGTGTTCAACTTGGAGTGTGCCGGAATCACTTAGCCATTGGACCTTGTAGGGGTGAGGGTGCTTATTCTTGACCAATTGGAGCTTGGAACAAAGGTCCTCACTTGCAAAATTGTGGCAACTTCCACCGTCGATAATGACCTTGACGGATTTTCCTTGGATGCCCGCCTTGGTATGGAAGATGTGGTAACGTTGGTCCTCGTCTTATTGTTGTTGAAGTGTCAAAACCTTGGAGACAACAAGAGCGGGGCTCGGATCATTGTCGCAAAAGATTTGCGAATCTTCATCTTCATTGACTTGACGATGCATTGCCACGTGCTCAAATGCTTCCATCTCATCGTCGCTCATAGAGTCATAGGTGCCATCGTCTTGAAGGATCATGGTGCGTCTTGTTGGACACTCGTAAGTCTTGTAGCCTCGGCCTTGGCACGTGAAGCACTTGATGGAGCTTGATTTAGCGGTAGCATCCGGTGTCGGTGTAGAGGATGAAGCTTTCGATTTGTAGTTGCTTGTAGGAGGTCGGCTTGACGAATTCATTTTGTCCTTTTAGCTTGACTTGTCGCCGGTAGTGTGTGTAGTTTTTGTACTCGAAGGCGTCGTGGCCAGAGAAGCTTGAGTACTTGAGCCGTAGGTCTTGGAGGAGAACTTGGAGTACTTGTTGTCATCTTGCACTTGGCATTCCGCCTTAGTCGCTTGATGCACGAGCTCAAGTAGGTTGGTGTATGGTTGGAAGTCCGCGATTATCTTGACTTGGTAGTTGAGGCCATTCAAGAAGCGCGCCATTGTTTGCTCGTCATCTTCCTTGACATTTGCTCGGATCATTGCAATTTTCATCTCTTGATAGTACTCTTCTACTGACTTGGTGCCTTGCTTGAGTTGTTGTAGCTTATTGAAGAGATCCCGGTTGTAGTGTGTAGGCACAAAGCGAGCTCTCATGAGATCCTTCATTTGGGCCCAAGTGGTGATAGGAGGTTCACCTTTCTCTCTTCTTCGCTCAATCACTTGTTCCCACCAAATGAGAACGTAGTCTTGGAACTTGAGTGAAGCCATGGCTATTTTCTTCTCTTCGTCCTAGTTGTGGAAACGGAAAATGTTGTCAACCTTGAGCGCCCATGATAGGTAATCTTCGGGATCATTGCTTCCGGAAAACTTTGGCATTGTGAACTTGAGCTTGCCAAAGCGTTGTTCATCGTTGTGGTGGTGATGCCGAAATCCTTGTCTTGGAGGTGGGGCCTCAATGTCTTGGACTTGTTGACGATGTTCTTGTCCTTGTTCATCTTCGCCCTTGGATTCGTCGTGATGAGCTTGAGGACGGCGACGAGGTGAACGTGCTCGATTGCGCATTTCTTGGTGCTCCTCTTGACGATTGGCTTCTTCTTGTCATTGGCGGCGAAGTTCTTCTTGTTCTTGACGTGCTTGACGGTTGCATTCCTCCAACGCATGAGTAGCATCACGGAGTGCATGTTGGGCTTCTAGCGCTTGTTCTTCGTGGTGGCGTAGTTCTTCTTCACGGCGTTGCTATTGGCGTTCTTGTTCCAATGCTTCTTGTTCTTGTTGGTGGCGCCGAGCATGCTCGCGAAGGCGATCTTGTAGTCCATTGCCATGGAAGGGGTTCTCCAAAGCTTGACGTTGGCGACCTTCGTGTGAACTTGGACCGTAGCAGTCATCACGGTGATGAGGACGTGCTCGAGGTGGACTCTCGCCGGAAGAGTACTCCGATGAGTGTCGACTTGAGTTGCGCCTTCTTGACGATGTAGATGTGGAAGAAGCTCGCTTGACCATCAAGACGTGAATTTCCTCCATTTGGCTTGAGAGCTTGGTGTCGAGGTAGTCCCTTTTTTGCACTTCGAATTCACGAACGTCGGTGGCGAGGTGCTCGATGCGGTCGTTAAAGACGTCATGCGATTGGCGCATTGCCTTTTGCGCGCCGAAGAATTGTAGCTTGGTGACGTAAGGGGTTGCGTCGTCCTCTCGCTGCTCAAATGCCGGGTTGTGGATGCTTGACCTATCCATATAACTCAAGTAGATATCAGTGGAAGAGTGAAAGATAATACCAAATACCGTTCCGTAAGTTGAAAATGGATCAAGCACTCAATGTGCCAATGTGGAAATAGTAGAATTGGTACCGGAGATTGGTCTTCTCACACCTACACAAGTAAAGCTTATGGATTGGCTCGGTTAGGACAAGTGGCACAAAATTCAAGCAAATGAGATTCAAGGTATTGCCAATGTTGGGAAAGATTCACAAAATAGCAATGCAAAGCAAATAGATCAATGACTATGTGGTACTAGGAACACACACACAGATAGATAAATGGGATCTGCGCAACCAATGAGCACTAGATGTGATGCCACGGAAAGGCTCGTGTTGCACGGATAAAAGAGAGACCAATAGCTCGATTGCTCAAATGGGCTAGATACGCGCTTGTGCACCAACCTATGAGAGTAAACGTGACATCTACAATCCCAAATATGCTATGTATGTACGACTATGCAAAGTGGCTCTATGCTATCTCTATTGCTTACAAGCTCTTGTGTATCTTCTCTTTTTCTTAAAAGCTTTTGATGTTTTTTTAAGTTTGATGCTTGAGCCGAGATATGAGACAAGTATGATGTTTATGCACGGGAGAGACTTATGGCACAATATAGATATGAAGATGTACTAGAACAAGTCACACTACGGTGCACATGTAATGTGGCCCGGCAATTCTCAACTCTCTAGTCTCAATGGGTAAGCTATGCAAAAGGCTCGAAGTGATCAATGTAATGGCAAGGTATGGACAAAGATGTCGTCAAGGTTACCATCCTTGCTTGCGGTTGAGGTGCCAATAGGCGAAGTGGCCGATGTTGATGTCGAGGCCGGAGCGATGAGTGGCGGTGATGTCGAAGTAGGACCGTCCCTAATTAGCCGAAACACCTTAGGAAATGGAACCCGCAACTCAAATCTCCCAAACAAAAGTATAAGAACAATGGAGGAAGGGTATGTGTGGTGGTGAAGCGGAGGGGCAAAGAAAACAAAATTTTGTGGCTGCTCTGTATGGCCCGTGTGCACGGGGTCTTTTGAGCATGTGGGCATGGGGTGGTCATGGAAGTACCCGAGGGCCCGTGCGCACGGGGTCCTTTTAGCCCGTGTGCATGGGGTGGTCAGGAAGTTTTCGGGGAGGCCCGTGCGCACGGGGTCTTTTGAGCCCGTGGGCGCGGGGTGGTTAGGAAGGTTTTGGGGAGGCCCGTGCGCACGGGGTCTTTTGAGCCCGTGGGCACAGGGTGGCGGAAAATTTTCAGGAAATCTAAGAAATCGGTGGCTATGAGAAAAAATTGGGATTCTTTTGGATAGAACACTAGATCCACTTGCTATGCACACATTTCATGGATCAAACCCAACAAAAACTCACGAGAATCAACAATTGCAAAAAAAATTGGTATGTCTATTTTTGTGGGGATTTTCGAATTGGGATAAAATCAAACAAAATTAGGCTAGAAAACAAAGAGGGGAGGCTCCAAATTCGTGATCAACGTGCTTCATGGTACAAAGATGATACGGGGCACGCCCGTGTGCGTCGATCTTTTACGAATTGGAGGTGGATTTGGGGACGAACACGAAGAACACAGAAAAAACACGAGGAAATCACAAGAGAGAACAAAAACACTCAAGACACAATCTCCAATTACACATCCACTAGATGCACACGAACCCACGAGTCTCGAAACGAATTCAACAAACGGATACAAGTACCGGTAGCTTCCACTCCAAAGGAGGGTCTTGAAATCCACTAGGTATCTTCCCTTGATAGGGGCCTTGGCATCCACTAGGATCTTCTCATGGAGAGGTCATCTCCAAAGAGAGGAGGAAAGTGAATGGAGCTATGCTCTACAAATCTCTAGCATAAGCTAACCCTAACAAATGACCAAGGTCCAAATATATAGGTAGCAGGTAGGGGACGAAGTGGAGGCGAGATGGGCCGAAACCCGCGGGCTGGCCTAGAAGGCCCGTGCGCACGACCTAAGTAACCCCCGTGCGCGCGGGGGTCCCATGGGCACGGTACACGCCCGTGCACACGGGGTGTCCAGTGGCTACAGCAGAGGGCCCGTGCGCATGGGGTCTTTTGGGCCTGTGCGCATGGGGTGTCCAGGGACTTCGGGTACCCTCGTGCGCACGGGGTCTTTTGGGCCCGTGGGCACGGGGTAGTCTGGAGCTGGGCTTATTGGCTGCAGCTTGGACTCCGTCTTCCGTGCTTCTTGACGTTCCTCCTCTTGGCCTTGTTGATCCTTCCTAGTCCTTCCTTGGGTGCTCTCCTCGTGCCTAATGATGCATAGGGTTTCGTTGTGAGGTAGCATCCAAGTTCCATTGATATCCATGTGTATCTCAAAGAGGAGGGAGTTCACCTTTGTTTCGATGGCACGCGCTCGAACTCTAGTCATCGGTCCACTTGGTACTTGTAGTGGTGGTGTAGATTCCATGGGGATGATGGTGGGATCCTCCGCATCACACATGCTGCTAAGGTCATGTTTATCAGTTATGCATTTTCCTATGAATAGAGCGAAATAGTGAATTGCGGGAAAATGAATGCAACCAATTCTGGATTGCGTTATGCCTCTAGTTTCACCTTGAGTGATGCTCTTGAGAAATTCATTGCAATCAGTTTTATACGTTCGCAACAAGTTCCCCAAGTAGGAATTCTACAAGAAATTTAAAATTCCTCAACAGACATGCGAAAAGCTCTATCATATAAATCGAACATGACTTCATGGGAAGAATGATGAACCACATACTTAAATCTACGTATGAATGAATCAGTGATATTATGGAACTGGGGACACTTATCTGACAAGAAGTCCGTCAACTCTGCATTTTGTACGTACATATTGAATTTTTGCTTGATGCCCGCTTTGTTCTTGATAGCATGAGACGGCCACTCGCACGGTTTGACGAGAGCGTCCTGACATGGTTCGAGATCCGTCTCACGAATTGCTGACCTTGGGGAGCGCTTGCTCAAAGAACCACCATGGAAATTTTTCCTGAACATCTTTTCTTTCTCTGAAATAATTCAGAAATTTTTAGTCCCTCAAACTAAAAGGGAACGAAACTCAACAAAATTGATAGCAACTACTCCCACAAGTGTCGAGAGGCTATATCATGCATCAAAACTACTTTCAACCATACAAATTCAACATGCAAGCTCATATACATGGTCACCAACAGTAGCAAATTTTGCAAAATATAAAATACTAGAGCAAAAACTAATTGGAGCATTGGAGGAGTAACATACCAAGGAGTAATTCCTCTCAACATTTTCGGAAATGGTGTTCCGAGCAAGGAGACAAAAAATCCCTAGAAAATGAGCAAGAACATGGGCTAGGAGGTGATGGTGATTTTTTCTAGAGGTGGAAGAAGGTTGTGGGCATGGGCACTAAGTGAATGGGTCCCTGAAGGGCCCACGAGCATGGATGGTGTGCCCAGGGGGTAGGCGCGCCATGTGAGCTCGTGGCTCACAGGTGCACCCCCTGGGTTGTGTTCAGTGCCAAAAAAAATATTTATTCTACAAAAAATCATACTAAATTTTCAGGGCTGAGAACTTTTATTTTTGGGTCATTTTTTATTACATGGTGATACGTCCATTTTGCATCATGCTTTTATATTGATATTTATTGCATTATGGGCTGTTATTACACATTATGGTACAATACTTATGCCTTTTCTCTCTTATTTTACAAGGTTTACATGAAGAGGGAGAATGCCTGCAGCTGGAACTCTGGACTGGAAAAGGAGAAAATATGAGAGACCTATTCTGCACAACTCCAAAAGTCCTGAAAAGTTACGGAGAATTATTTTGGAATATATAAAAAATATTGGGCGAAAGAAATACCAGAGGGGACCCACCAGGTGGTCACAAGCCAGGGGGCGCGCCCTACCCCCCTGGGCGCGCCCCTGTGGCTTGTGGGCCCCCTGGCAGGCCTCTGGTGCCCATCTTCTGCTATATGGAGGGTTTTGACCTAGAAAAAATCATAAGAGAGCTTTCGGGACGAAGCGCCACCGTCTCGAGGCGGAACATGGGCAGAAGCAATCTAGGGCTCCGGCGGAGCTGTTCTGTCTGGGAAACTTCCCTCCCGGAGGGGGAAATCGAAGCCATCGTCATCACCAACGATCCTCTCATCGAGAGGGGGTCAATCTCCATCAACATCTTCACCAGCACCATCTCCCCTCCAAACCCTAGTTCATCTCTTGTATCCGATCTTTGTCTCAAAACCTCAGATTGGTACCTGTGGGTTGCTAGTAGTGTTGATTACTCCTTGTAGTTGATGCTAGTTGGTTTACTTGGTGGAAGATCATATGTTCAGATCCTTAATGAAAATTAATACCCCTCTGATTATGAACATGAATATGCTTTGTGAGTAGTTACGTTTGTTCCTGAGGACATGGGATAAGTCTTGTTATAAGTAATCATGTGAATTTGGTATTCGTTCGATATTTTGATGAGATGTATGTTGTCTCTCCTCTAGTGGTGTTATGTGAACGTTGACTACATGACACTTCACCATTATTTGGGCCTAGGGGAAGGCATTGGGAAGTAATAAGTAGATGATGGGTTGCTAGAGTGACAGAAGCTTAAACCCTAGTTTATGCATTGCTTCGTAAGGGGCTGATTTGGATCCATATGTTTCATGCTATGGTTAGATTTATCTTAATTCCTTTTTCGTAGTTGCGGATGCTTGCGATAGAGGTTAATCATAAGTGGGAGGCTTGTCCAAGTAAGGGCAGCACCCAAGCACCGGTCCACCATTATTTCTAGGTCAAAGAGGCTTATCAAATTAGTTTTTGCTCTAGAAAAAATCATAAGAGGCTTATCAAATTATCAAAGTAACGAACGCGAATCATATGAGCATGATGAAAACTAGCTTGACGGGAATTCCCATGTGTCCTCGGGAGCGCTTTGCTTTATATAAGATTTTGTCCAGGCTTGTCCTTTGCTACAAAAAGGATTGGTCCACCTTGCTGCACCTTTGCTACACTTGTTACTTGCTATCTGTTACGAATTATCTTATCATACAACTATCTGTTGCCGATAATTTCAGTGCTTGCAGAGAATACCTTGCTGAAAACCGCTTGTCATTTCCTTCTGCTCCTCGTTGGGCTCGACACTCTTACTTATTGAAAGGACTACGATAGATCCCCTATACTTGTGTGTCATCAAAACTCTTTTCTGGCGCCATTGCCGGGGAGTGAAGCGCCTTTGGTGAGTGGAATTTGGTAAGGAAAAATTTATATAGTGTGCTGAAATTTACTATCGCTTGTTACTATGGAAAATAATCCTTTGAGGGGCTTGTTCGGGGTATCTTCACCTCGACCGGAAGCACAAAGAGTTGCTCATCAACCTACTGAACCTACTGAAAATATTTATTATGAAATTCCTTCGGGTATGATAGAGAAACTGCTAGCTAATCCTTATGCAGGAGATGGAACACTACATCCTGATTTGCATCTAATCTATGTGGATGAAGTTTGTGGATTATTTAAGCTTGCAGGTTTGCCCGAGGATGATGTCAAGAAGAAGGTCTTTCCTTTATCTTTGAAGGAGAAGGCATTGACATGGTATAGGCTATGTGATGATATTGGATCATGGAACTACAACCGATTGAAATTGGAATTTCATCAGAAGTTTTATCCTATGCATCTGGTTCATCGTGATCGGAATTATATTTATAATTTTTGGCCTCGTGAAGGAGAAAGTGTCGCTCAAGCTTGGGGGAGGCTTAAGTCAATGTTATATTCATGCCCCAATCATGAGCTCCCAAGAGAAATTATTATTCATAATTTTTATGCTCGACTTTCTCGTAATGATCAATCCATGCTCGATACTTCTTGTACTGGTTCCTTTATGAAGAAAGATATTGAATTCAAATGGGACTTATTGGAAAGAATTAAACACAACTCTGAAGATTGGGAACTCGACGAAGGTAAGGAGTCAGGTATAAACCTTAAGTTTGATTGTGTTAAATCCTTTATAGACACCGATGCTTTTCGTGAATTTAGCACTAAATATGGACTTGACTCTGAGATAGTAGCTTCTTTCTATGAATCTTTTGCTGCTCATGTTGATCTCCCTAAGGAGAAGTGGTTTAAATATCATCCTCCCATTGAAGTGAAAGTAGTTGAACCTATTAAAGTTGAAGAGGAAACTATTATTTATAACGTCGATCCTGTTATTCCTGCTGCTTATATTGAGAAACCACCTTTTCCTGTTAGAATAAAGGAACATGCTAAAGCTTCAACTGTGGTTCGCAAGAGCTATGTTAGAACACCTACACCCCCTAAACAAATTAAAGTTGAACCTAGTATTGCTATGGTTAAAGATCTCTTGGTTGATAGTATTGATGGGCATGTTATTCATTTCTGTGATGAAGCTGCTAGAATTGCTAGACCTGATACTAAAGATAAACATAGACCTATTGTTGGCATGCCTGTTGTTTCCGTTAAAATAGGAGATCATTGTTATCATGGCTTATGTGATGTGGGTGCTAGTGTGAGTGCAATTCCCTACACCTTATATCGGGAAATTATGAATGATATTGCACCAACTGAATTAGAGGAAATTGATGTCACCATTAAGCTGGCTAATAGAGATACTATAGCACCTATTGGGATTGTTAGAGATGTTGAAGTCTTGTGTGGGAAAATTAAATATCCTACTGATTTTCTTGTTCTTGGTTCCCCGCAAGATGATTTTTGTCCCATTATATTTGGTAGACCTTTCTTGAATACTGTTAATGCTAAGATAGATTGTGAGAAAGAAACTGTTAGTGTAAGTTTTGGGGATGTGTCTCATGAGTTTAATTTCTCTAAATTTCGTAGACGACCCCATGATAAAGAATTGCCTAGTAAGGATGAAATTATTGGTCTTGCTTCTATTGCCGTGCCTCCTACTGATCCTTTAGAACAATATTTGCTACATCATGAAAACGATATGCATATGAATGAAAGGAATGAAATAGATAAGATTTTCTTTGATCATCACCCTATTTTGAAACACAATTTGCCTGTTGAAATACTTGGGGATCCTCCTCCACCCAAGGGTGATCCCGTGTTTGAGCTTAAACAATTACCGGATACTTTGAAATACGCTTATCTTGATGAAAAGGAGATATATCCTGTTATTATTAGTGCTAACCTTTGAGAGCATGAAGAAAAGAGATTATTGAAAACTCTGAGGAAGCACCATGCTGCTATTGGATATACTCTTGATGATCTTTAGGGCATTAGTCCCACTCTATGCCAGCATAAAATTAATATGGAGCCTGATGCTAAACCAGTTGTTGATCACCAACGACGGTTAAATCCTAAAATGAAAGAAGTGGTAAGAAATGAAATATTAAAGCTTCTGGAGGCAGGTATAATTTATCCTATTGCTGATAGTAGATGGGTTAGTCCCGTTCATTGTGTCCCTAAGAAGGGAGGTATTACTGTTGTTCCTAATGATAAAAATGAATTGATCCCGCAAAGAATTGTTACAGGATATAGAATGGTAATTGATTTCAGGAAGTTAAATAAAGCTACTAGGAAAGATCATTACCCTCTACCTTTTATTGATCAAATGCTAGAAAGACTATCCAAACACACACACTTCTGCTTTCTAGATGGTTATTCTGGTTTCTCTCAAATACCTGTGTCAAAAGAGGATCAAGAAAAGACCACTTTTACTTGTCCTTTCGGTACCTTTGCTTATAGACGTATGGCTTTTGGTTTATGCAATGCACCTGCTACCTTTCAAAGATGTATGATGGCTATATTCTCTGACTTTTGTGAAAAGGTTGTTGAGGTTTTCATGGATGATTTCTCCGTTTATGGAACTTCTTTTGATGATTGCTTGAGCAACCTTGATCGAGTTTTGCAGAGATGTGAAGAAACTAATCTTGTCTTGAATTGGGAGAAGTGCCACTTTATGGTTAATGAGGGCATTGTCTTAGGACATAAAATCTCCGAAAGAGGTATTGAAGTTGATAAAGCTAAAGTTGATGCTATTGAAAAAATGTCGTGCCCTACGGATATCAAAGGTATAAGAAGTTTCCTTAGTCATGCTGGTTTCTATAGGAGGTTTATTAAAGACTTCTCTTAGATTTCTAGGCCTCTCACTAATCTTTTGCAAAAAGATGTTCCATTCGTTTTTGATGATGATTGTGTAGAAGCACTTGAAATTCTTAAAAGAGCCTTGATTACTGCACCTGTTGTTCAACCACCTGATTGGAACCTACCCTTTGAAATTATGTGTGATGCTAGTGATTATGCTGTTGGTGTTGTTCTAGGACAAAGAGTTGATAAGAAATTAAATGTTATCCATTATGCTAGTAAAACTCTAGACAGTGCTCAAAGGAACTATGCTACCACTGAAAAGGAATTTTTAGCAGTTGTGTTTGCTTGTGATAAGTTCAGACCTTATATTGTTGATTCCAAAGTAACTGTTCACACTGATCGTGCTGCTATTAAATATCTTATGGAAAAGAAAGATGCTAAACCTAGACTTATTAGATGGGTTCTTCTGCTACAAGAATTTGATCTGCATATTATTGATAGAAAGGGTGCTGAGAACCCCGTAGCAGACAACTTGTCTAGGTTAGAGAATGTTCTTGATGACCCACTACCTATTGATGATAACTTTCCTGATGAACAATTGGCTATCATAAATGCTTCACGTAATGCTCCATGGTATGCTGATTATGCTAATTACATTGTTGCTAAATTTATACCGCCTAGTTTCACATACCAACAAAAGAAAAAGTTCTTCTATGATTTAAGACATTACTTTTGGGATGATCCACACCTCTATAAAGAAGGAGTAGATGGTGTTATTAGACGTTGTGTACCTGAGCATGAACAGGAACAGATCCTACACAAGTGTCATTCCGAGGCCTACGGAGGACACCACGCTGGAAATAGAACTGCACAAAGGTATTACAATCTGGTTTTTATTGGCCTACTCTATTCAAGGATGCTCGTAAGTTTGTCTTGTCTTGTGATGAATGTCAAAGAATTAGTAATATTAGTAGACGTCAGGAAATGCCTATGAATTACTCTCTTCTTATTGAACCATTTGATGTTTGGGGTTTTGATTATATGGGACCTTTTCCAAAGTCCAACGGGTATACTCATATTCTAGTTGCTGTTGATTATGTTACTAAGTGGGTAGAAGCTATTCCAACTAGTAGTGCTGATCATAACACTTCTATTAAAATGCTTAAAGAAGTTATTTTCCCTAGATTTGGAGTCCCTAGATATTTAATGACTGATGGTGGTTCACACTTTATTCATGGTGCTTTCCGTAAATTGCTTGCTAAGTATGATGTTAATCATAGAATTGCATCTCCTTATCACCCTCAGTCTAGTGGTCAAGTAGAATTGAGCAATAGAGAAATTAAATTGATCTTGCAAAAGACTATTAATAGATCTAGAAAGAATTGGTCTAAGAAACTTGATGATGCATTATGGGCTTATAGAACTGCTTACAAAAACCCTATGGGTATGTCTCCGTACAAAATGGTTTATGGTAAAGCATGTCACTTACCTCTAGAACTAGAACATAAAGCTTATTGGGCAATCAAAGAGCTCAACTATGATTTCAAACTTGCTGGTGAGAAGAGGTTATTTCACATTAGCTCACTTGATGAATGGAGAACCCAGGCCTATGAGAATGCCAAGTTGTTTAAAGAAAAGGTTAAGAGATGGCATGATAAAAGGATACAAAAATGTGAATTCAATGTAGGTGATCATGTCTTGCTATACAATTCTCGTTTAAGATTTTTTGCAGGAAAACTTCTCTCTAAATGGGAAGGGCCTTACATTATCGAGGAAGTGTACCGTTCCGATGCCATCAAGATCAACAACGCCGAAGGCACAAATCCAAAGGTGGTAAACGGGCAAAGAATCAAACATTGTATCTTAGGTACTCCCATAAATATTGAAACCAATATTATCAATACCATAACTCCGGAGGAGTACATTAGGGAGACCTACCAGAACGTTTCAGACTCCGAAAAGGAATAGGTATCTAATACGGTAAGCAAACCGACTCCAAAACTTTTTCAATAGAAATTTTTCTCTGTTTTGGAATATTTAAAAAATTAGGAAAATTTAAAGTAGTCCGAAAAGTGCACCAGGAGGCGACAAGCCAGGGGGGCGCGCCCTACCCCCCTGGGTGCGCCCCTGTGGCTTGTGGCAACCCCGTGTATCCTCCGGACTCCGTTTTCTTGTGGTATACTCCTTTAGGTCAGTAAAAATTCATTATATAATCTCCTGAAGGTTTTGACCCTCGTATCACGACAATACCTCCTGTTTTTGTTTTGAGCTGTTTCTGCAACAGATTTAGAACAAGATGTCGTCCCAAGATTCCGATGGGGGGAGCTATGTATCGCATTATCTTGCCAATCCCAAGCTCTATGGGGATTTAGATCCTTATGGATTGTTCTCGGAGGAGGAACAAGAAGGCAAGTATGAGGAAGAAAGCACAGATGAAGAAGAGATCCCCTTGCCTCAACCAGGAGATATGCACGTGGAGTTCAGGAAATCTAGCCTCCCTAACATAAGGAGAAAACCCAAGGTTCTATTTATCCCTTCTCGTTTTCTGCAGGAGAGCAAGCAAGAATTATGTCAAAGGATATTGAAGCTCAAGCAGGAAGTTGACGATCTGAGGGAACAAAATTTTATGTTTAAGTGTAAACTGAACAAGCTTCCAACCTCATCAACAACTCCAACATCACCACCTCCGAAGGAAGACAACTAAACACATGGGTATGGGCACTCCCCTTGGCTTGTACCAAGCTTGGGGGAGGTGCCCCGGTATTGTATCACCATCACATCTTTTATTTTTATCGTTTTTCTTAGTTCAATCTTTTTGGTTACATCTTGATCTAGTAGAATAAAGTTTTTAGGGTGATTTAGTTTTGAGTTTTGCTTTATGTCCCCCCTTTGTAAGCGAGTCCGAGAGTTATATAATAAAAAGTAGTTTTGAGTTGAGGGCTTTGTTTGCTTGCTATGATCTTGGGAAAAAGAAATAGAAAGAAGTATAGAACAAAAGCAAAGAGTATATATAATGATCTTATGGGGAGTGATGACTTCACGTATAAGAAGTATGTCGATTGAAATTTGTTGTGAGTTGACAAACATAGCGATTGGTCATTGCTGCAATTAAAAGGAAGTAATAAAGAAAGAGAGGTTCACATATAAATATATTATCTTGGACATCTTTTATGATTGTGAGCACTCATTAAAATATTATATGCTAAGAAGTTGATGTTGGACAAGGAAGACAACATAATGGGTTATGTTTGCTTATTTCCGAATAGAAGTTATATTGTCATGGATCCTTTAACATGTGACGCTTGCTTCCACCCCATATCAGCCAAAACTTCCACACCAAGTAGAGATACTACTTGTGCATCCAAACACCCTTAACCCAGTTTTGCCATGAGAGTCCACCATACCTACCTATGGATTGAGTAAGATCCTTCAAGTAAGTTGTCATCGGTGCAAGCAATAAAAATTGCTCTCTAAATATGTATGATCTATTAGTGTGAGGAAAATAAACTTTATACGACCTTGTGATAAGGAAGAAATAAAAGCGACAGACTGCATAATAAAGTTCTTTATCACAAGAGGCAATATAAAGTGACGTTCTTTTGCATTAAGAGATTGGGCATCCAACTATAAAAGCGCATGACAACCTCTGCTTCCCTCTGCGAAGGGACTATCTGTTACTTTTACTTTCTAGTACTTACCTTTATGCAAGAGTCATGGTGACCTTCACCACTTCCTTTATTTCGGCTTTCTCTCTTGGCAAGCGTCATGTGTTGGGGAATGATCTAGACACATATATCCACTCGGATGTGGGTGATCATGAGTTATTTCTGTTGACATTACCCTTGAGGTAAATAGTTGGGAGGCAAAACTATAAGCCCCTATCTTTCTCTGTGTCCAATTAAAGCTTTGACCTCATAAGTACCGCGTGAGTGTTAGCAATTATGAAAGACTAAAAGATGATTGAGTATGTGGATTTGTTTTACAAGCTCTTATATTGACTCTTTCCGATGTTATGATAAATTGCAATTGCTTCAATGACTAAGATCATAGTTTGTTGGTTCTCAATAGAGTTCTTGATTCATATTTTACCTTGTGAATGAATTGTTACTCTAGTATAAGAAATTATATATCAGTAAGTATTGTTGTTCTAAAGATGATCATGATGCCCTCATGTCCGTATTTTATTTTATCGACACCTCTATCTCTAAACATGTGGACATATTTATCGATCTCGGCTTTCGCTTGAGGACAAGCGAGGTCTAAGCTTGGGGGAGTTGATACGTTCATTTTGCATCATGCTTTTATATTGATATTTATTGCATTATGGTCTGTTATTACACATTATGGTACAATTCTTATGCCTTTTCTCTCTTATTTTACAAGGTTTACATGAAGAGGGAGAATGCCGGCAGCTGGAACTCTGGACTGGAAAAGGAGCAAATATGAGAGACCTATTCTGCACAACTCCAAAAGTCCTGAAAAGTTACGAAGAATTATTTTGGAATAAATAAAAAATATTGGGGGAAAGAAATACCAGAGGGGACCCACCAGGTGGTCACAAGCCAGGGGGGCGTTCCCTACCCCCCTGGGTGCGCCCCTGTGGCTTGTGGGCCCCCTGGCAGGCCTCCGGTGCCCATCTTCTGCTATATGGAGGGTTTTGACCTGGAAAAATCATAAGAGAGCTTTCGGGACGAAGCGCCACCGTCTCGAGGCGGAACCTGGGCAGAAGCAATCTAGGGCTCCGGCGGAGCTGTTCTGCCGGGGAAACTTCCCTCCCGGAGGGGGAAATCGAAGCCATCGTCATCACCAACGATCCTCTCATCGAGAGGGGGTCAATCTCCATCAACATCTTCACCAGCACCATCTCCTCTCAAAACCCTAGTTCATCTCTTGTATCCGATCTTTGTCTCAAAACCTCAGATTGGTACCTGTGGGTTGCTAGTAGTGTTGATTACTCCTTGTAGTTGATGCTAGTTGGTTTACTTGGTGGAAGATCATATGTTCAGATCCTTAATGACAATTAATACCCCTCTGATTATGAACATGAATATGCTTTGTGAGTAGTTACGTTTGTTCCTGAGGACATGGGATAAGTCTTGTTATAAGTAATCATGTGAATTTAGTATTCGTTCGATATTTTGATGAGATGTATGTTGTCTCTCCTCTTGTGGTGTTATGTGAACATCGACTACATGACACTTCACCATTATTTGGGCCTAGGGGAAGGCATTGGGAAGTAATAAGTAGATGATGGGTTGCTAGAGTGACAGAAGCTTAAACCCTAGTTTATGCGTTGCTTCGTAAGGGGTTGATTTGGATCCATATGTTTCATGCTATGGTTAGATTTATCTTAATTCCTTTTTTGTAGTTGCGGATGCTTGCGAGAGAGGTTAATCATAAGTGGGAGGTTGTCCAAGTAAGGGCAGGACCCAAGCACCGGTCCACCCACATATCAAATTATCAAAGTAACGAACGCGAATCATATGAGCATGATGAAAACTAGCTTGACGGGAATTCCCATGTGTCCTCGGGAGCGCTTTGCTTTATATAAGAGTTTGTACAGGCTTGTCCTTTGCTACAAAAAGGATTGGGACACCTTGCTGCACCTTTGCTACACTTGTTACTTGCTATCTGTTACGAATTATCTTATCATACAACTATCTGTTATCGATAATTTCAGTGCTTGCAGAGAATACCTTGCTGAAAACCGCTTGTCATTTCCTTCTGCTCCTCGTTGGGTTCGACACTATTACTTATCGAAAGGACTACGATAGATCCCCTATACTTGTGGGTCATCACATGGGTATTTCAGAAAACATAAAATTTTGTGATATTATTTTTATTAAAACCTTAAATAACAGAGAATAAAACTATGGGTGCAGTAGATTGTGCTTACAAAATTTATCGACCACATGCTCTAAAAAAGAATGCATTAATAAGGTTGATCAAGTCTTATTAACGAGCCGTTTCCGAGTGATACGAAACCGATTTTTTTTCGTATAGCACTAAGTTACCTCAAAGGGGATATGCCTTTCCCCAACAATAAGAATATCATCTATCTTCTTGACAGTGGGGAAAGGAAATTTAAACTCACGAATAGTAATTGTTGCAATTTGCTCAATGGAGTTGATATTGTTCACCGAACTTTGTTTCTTCGGAAAGTATACCGTATGCTGATTGCCATTGACATGGAAAGTAACCTTGCTTTTGTTGCAATCAATAACAGCCCCTACAGTATTCAAAATGGTTCTACCAAGGACGATCGACATGTTCTCTTCCTCGGGCATATCAAGAATAAAAATGTTTGTTAAAATAGTAACATTCTCAACCACAACAGGGACATCCTCACAAATTACAATAGGTATAGCAGTGGATTTATGTCGCGACCCGGTCCCATGATAGGGCCCCGAATCTCTGCGCTTACTGTGTCAATCCCTAGGTCAATAGCTGACACGCACAGTCGACAATGAAATACCTAGAATACATCACATGTCATAGTATTCACATAGAAGATCCAGTGCAATACAATACACACCTGCTTAGCTCATGGCTAGCTTACAAAATAATCATGCATCACAGTAGTTATCTAGTCTTGTGGCGTCCATCGACTCACATGAAGTAGTTGAATATAGCGTCGTAACCCTACTTTGTAACCTTCCCTTCGATAAAGTAACCTACAACATGATACGTTGCAACCACAAGGGTTAATAGATAGAATGTATTGGCAAACTTCACCAGGATTTGGCTTGTGGAACATAAACATGCAAAGTGGTGCGACTGGTTTTCCTTTGCGCAAACATAGTTTTCCTATCTTTATAAGGTGGTATAATCTAGCAGCAACAAGACACTTCTGGTACGCCCTGGTCGTAGTCAAGGTCTCTCCAGTAAACCCCGGTCGCAACCCAAGCAGTTTGAGCATGTAGACTCCCGGTACACCCCGGTCATCCCAAGACACTCCACGGACCCTAGTAAACCCCAGACCTCTGAGAACAGCTCTGATACTCCCCATTGGTTCAACCCATTGGTTTTAGATGGAAGTGGCGAGTGAGATTAATCTGACAATTCTGGGATAAGTCGCTCAAAGTTGTCCGTGACCGGGGACACGACTAATCATGATCAGTTTTTTTACACTCTGCAGAGGTTTGTGTACTTTACCCGTGATTCCCGATCACACCCTTCTACCACCAAACTTCATATGTGAAGTAGCTAGGTAGATCAACACAAGACTTTTGGGAAGTAGTCTCCCTCTCTGAAAAGACAGACCCAATCCAACCTACATGCAAGAACTACATTTGATGTCTGTTGCAGGAGGGTTCCCACAACTTACTCAATCCCGACAAAAGCCATATTGCCTCACGGTCACAAATGGAAGCAACTCAACTTTTGAACTCGTACAATCTCTAGTGACTGGGTGGCATTCCCCACCAATGACTACACTCCGATGACCCAATCAAAGCCAGTTCACCCAGATCGATTCATTGATTAGGTGGTAATAGTTAAGTAGTCGACCATGCGTATGGTGGAATTAATAATGGTGTTTCCCAATCCACTTTATAGAAGCTAAGCAACTGCTTATGGGTTAAAAGGTTAGGGTATAAGGAACCTATTCATACTAATGGGCTTTGTCAAGCATAAAGCAAAAAGCCTATAGGGGTTCCTAGTTCAAAATAAACTACAATGCATAAAAATAGGTTATGATCAAAGGTTCCACTTGCCTGTATTGACGATTCTTAAACTTCTCGGTCCTTTATCAACACACTTCGCTCTCGGTAACAATCTATCATAAGTAAAGAGCATTCATGAACATCCATACAAACTATCAAACAATGGTCGGTGATGTGCATTGTGTCGGTGTCATTGTGATGTGTGATCAAGTGTCAAGGCTTAACTCGTCAGAGTTTGGATAACGGCATAGTGGTTATCTTTTTTTGGAATACATGTGACATAAGGGTTCACATGCAAGTTTCAATTATGGTTCATCACATAAGGAGTATGTGATGTCAAAGGTGGTTGTATAATCTAGTCAGTGGATCATGGAAACAAAGTCATGGTCTATGTATCTTGAGTAGCCAAGTTCATGTTCAAGTTTGAATGACAATTCAAACTTGTTGACTTTTCATGAGCTGGAATACTGTAAACTCTGAAAATGATAACTTGGTCTAGCTTTCGCTCCTAATTGGTTTTGAACTAGGCTTCATCCAACTTGGTTTCATTTGAAAAGGGTTTACAAGTCAATTTGAATTTGGGTTAGGGTTCATCGTATTTGAATTCAAATTGGATTGGGTTTACAATTTGATTCGGTTTCACAAGTTCAATTCAATTAAGAACTTTCATAAAATATTTAAGTTCGTTTTATCTAGATCATTTTTATCTACCAACGTAAATTCATTCACAATCCAAACAACTACTTAGGTACTTCAACTGAGTTTGTTGTAAGCTGTTATATTTGGTTCATTTGATTTTGTTTAACTGAAGTCATGTATAAATCTAAAGCAATTACTAAGTTTCAAAAGTTTCCAAACTAGTTTGAGTTTCAACCTAATTTAGTTTTAGTTCAACTTCCCCTAAAGTCAAATATTAAATCCAACACAACTACTAAGTTTAATTTGATCTAAACAATCTATTTGATTTGGTTTAGTTCAAATTAACATTGGTTTCCATTTAAATTTCCACTAGGTTTGAATGAAATCGAAATGGTATTTGAATTACCTAAATTCAGATAATAATCCAAAAATTATTTACTAAAATTTCATTTAAGTTTCTGAAACATTTGCTTAGTATTTGTTTTTATTAAACAATTTCTTAATTCAAATTAAACCTAATCAGGTTTTATTTTCTATTTCCTTTCTGTCCTAATCGTTTTTTGTTTAAACTATAATTTAAATTATTTAAAATTTGAACCTAAGTGTTCTGAGATGAATGTATATTTAATTTGATTAAAATTGCAAAAATAATAAATTAATTTGGATTGACCAATTACTAGTTATGGCCTATTCAAATTTGAATTCATTCTGTTTGAATTTGAATTTTAAATTATTCAAACATGAAATATTTTTGGACAAGGTGAAAGTAGATTTCATAAGATTTATTTTGCAAAAACAATCACCTAATTTCGACTTGTAGATAACTATATATGAGCATTTCAAACCCAGGGTCTTTTCTGGAATATTCGAATTTAAGTGATTTTTCTCTATTTCCGACCGATCGGGCAGGGGCTACGTGGCGGTTGATACGTCTCCAACGTATCGATAATTTGTTATATTTCCATGCTATTATATCATCCATCTTGGATGCTTTCTATGCAATTATATGCTATTTTATATCATTTTTGGGAACTAACTATTAACCCAGTGCCTAGGGCGAGTTGCTGTTTTCTGCTTGTTTTTGGTTTTTCAGGAAAATCAATACCAAACGAAGTCCAAAAGTTATGAAACTTTGTGACGATTTTTTTCTAGACAAAAGAGACCCTCGAAGCTTCAGGAGGAGACCAGACGTGAAGCGAGGATACGGTAAGGCAACAGGGCACCCCCATGGGGGTAGGCGCGCCCTGATGCCTAGTGGGCCCCTTGTGGCTCCGTCTGACCTAATTCCACCTCCATAAATTCTCTAAAATCGGGAAACCAATAGAGAGCCGCCCGAAACACTTTTTTCGCTGCCGCAAGTCTCTGTTCCGATGGGAGCCCATCTAGATACCTTTTTCGATACTCTGCCGAAGGGGAAATCAATCACTAAGGCCTTCTTCGTCAACCTTGTTGCCTCCATGATCATGTGTGAGTAGTCCACCACAGACCTACAGGTCCATAGCTAATACCTCGATGGCTTTCTCTATCTCTCTTTGATCTTCAATATCATGATCACCATGATCCTCGCGGTGATCTATCCGATGTAATCCTCTTTTGCGGTGTGTTTGTTGGGATTCGGTGAATTGTGGGTTTATGATCAGATTATTCATTGAAAGTAATTGAGTCTTTTTTGAATTCTATTATGCGTGATTGTTATATCTTTGTATTTCTCTACGATCTATTGGTTTGGTTTGGCCAACTAGATTGATTTATCTTTAGCGGGAGTGGTGCGTTGGTTCAATCTTGCGGTGCTCTATATCTCAGTGATAGAAAGGGACAAGACACGTATTTGTATGTAGTGACTAAGGATAAAATGATGGGGTCTGCACACATTGGTTGTCTTACTTTGTCTACATCATGTCATTTTACTTAATGCGTTGCTCCGTTTGTCATGAACGTAATACCATAGATGCAGAATCGTTTCGGTCGATTGGTGGAGTGATAGTAGTAGATGCAAGATCATTTCGATCTACTTGTTTATGGAAATGATGCCTACATAAATGATCATTGTCGTGAATAACATGTCATAACTATGCGCAATTATGTCAATTGCTCAATAGTAATTTGTCCACCCACCGTATTGTAACACCCCAAAAATTAACCATGTTTTTATTAATTTAAATTTTGCCATAAATAATTTTTTTAAATTATATTTGGTTCTCTATTGATTCAAAACCCTCTCTGTTCTCTGTCTTCTAAAATTCTTCCCTCCAAGTAGAATTTTTTTAATAGTATTTTGGGCTTTGGATGTTTTCTTAAATAATTTCATTTAATTTACAAATTCATTAGGAAATATTTTTATAATATTACCGAAATTAAATTCTATTAGTGGCATTTTCAGTCTCTGAAATGCCTTTGATACGCTGGAACTATTTTAAATAATTCTTTCAAAATCATACAAAAATTAGGAGAGGTCATGTGATGCCTATAGATCACTTTTATTCAAAATTCCATCTGGGTCATTTGGAAATTTTGAGTCCAACATCCAATTTTCATTTCTGGTCCAGTTTCAACATTTGCAGTGCCACCCCAATTTTCTCAGCTCTATAATTTCTGAAAATTTTCCATCTTATAGTTCTTCCAACCAAACCCTTAAGTCCAGGAGATCAGCCCCAATAGAATCTTTTAAGTCCTCCAAACAACCCTCTGAACCTTTGTGTCAGATCTCAATTCTTGCAAAACTTATAATAACAATTTTCTTATTTTGCCAAACCCACCCCACCATCCTCTATATCACATAAAGAGACATCATCTTGTAGATTTTGGTCATCAAAAAAGTTCCCTAGCTGACCCTATCATTCTGTCGAACACCTTGTGGGAATAGCACATTTTTTACAACTTTCTAAAGTGCATTTGAAACTTGCTCATCTTTCCAAACGATCATGTCAAGCACCTCTATAATCTCAAGGGGCATCACCCTGTCAATTTTGACTTCAATCAAACACTTCTAGACCCTCTTGGCATTTCAACAAGCACATTGTGTGCATGTCCAGAGCACGAGCAGAGCGTGGTTACTGCAGCCAGTGGCACCGATCCACCCCGTCCACCTGCTGCCTTTCCCCCTCTCGGCCTGGTGCTCCTCGGGTCACCGCATCACACTAGAGCCCCACCGACGCCCCCTCCCATCCGCTAGCACCGCTCTGGCACCATCCAGCGCCGCCGCCATAGCCACAGTGGCGGGGCAACCCACCGCCCGTGTCACCTGGTGCTTCCCCTGACAGTCCAGCTCGCCGAGCCTATCCATAGTCACCACCAACCTCTCCACCATCCGCACCGACCACTGCCACCTACCCCATTCGCCATTAATGGCCGACCACCGCCGTGCTGCTCTCTAGACGCCGCAGCACCGTCCCGCGTACGTGGTTCCAGCCAGAGGCCTCCAGCTCTCCCGAGCTCATCCGCAAGCCTCACCGTCCACTCACCGACCATGCCACAGCCTCACCACCGGCCAAGCTCGTCATAAGTGAACCCCCGCCGTGGTTATCCTCGGGTAGTCGCAAAGCCGACGTCCCCGCATTATAAAATGACCACCCCGGGCTCTCAGCGCACTCCAGCACCCTCCCTCCATCCGTAAGAAGCTCCCCACAGAAGCAAATCGACTGAGCTAGCCATCTCCCTAGTCTCCGACAACCTCGTCCGCCACCACATCTCTGCCGAATTCCGACGCACCCGAGACTATCCCTCTCCATCTCCTCCACCACCAGTTCGCTCACGGCCACGTGAACCCATTCCCAACTCCAATTCCACCGAAATCAACCCGTGGGCAGAAGCACCTTTTCACCAGAGCCTTTCTCCCACGATGGTTGAAGGTGTGCTCGCCCTCGAGCTCCCCCCGTACCCAAGCGGATGCGGCGTTCCCTCCCGAGCATCTACATGGCCAGAGCACCTTGAATGGTGGCCTGTGCCACCGGGAATCACCGGCGGCATCCCTACAGGCGTCGCCCGTGGGAGGAAGACGATGACGCCAGTCAAATCTGACTAGTGGTTTTGTTGGAGCCCACCGTCAGTGACCTTTGGCCACGCCCTAGTTTGTAAGCGGTAGCGTATTCTCAGGAATACATTTCTTCCTTTAGGTAACGTAGTTTCCGCCGAAGCGTTTTCCTTTTAAAATCTTATTAAAGTCCAAATTTTGAATAACTTTGACTGGCCCTAGTTTTTAAACCACAACTCCAAATGACTTGATTCTTTTTCTGTTATTCCTCAAATTTCACCAAGTTTATTTTAGAATTTAAATCGAAAAAAATTCAAACAAATTTTGTGTATTGTTTTGATGTTATGTGTTGATTTCAATATTTTCAAAATAGGAAAAATGGAGGGAAGAATACTTTCAAAAAACTTTTGGAGTGCACCCAACCTTTCTACATACGCAAGGCAAGCATCTTGAACACCCAATATGATATAAGTTGGTTGTTTGTTTGCTAGGGTAAATGAATCATGACTATGTTAATTGAAATAATAACTTTGCATATGGAAAATATTCGACCCATGTGACGTGACCCTGCGACGGTGTCGTGGACTAGGGGGTACTAGCCTAGTCGGCCCATGCTCCTCGGATTGGACCGATGGGCCCTCATTCTTCTCAATATGGACTTCGGAAGTTGTACGATGCGGCGTTATCAAGACTGCATCTGCCAAAGGCTTGACGTATACTCCAAGACTTCTCCTTCCGCCTCCACGCCAAGTTGCCAACCTTGTAACCCTACATGCCCTACCTGGCGTGTATATAAGCCGTAGGGTTTAGTCCGTAGGGGGGACATCAACACAATATCATTCACCTAACCCTAGAGTTAGACCACATCTGATGATATCGAGGTAGATCAACTCTGTACTTGATACTTCTCCATTGATATAAACAAGAGTAGGACATACGGTATTACCTCCATTAAGAGGGCCCGGACCTGGGTAAACATCGTCCCCCTGTTCCTGTTACCATCCGTCTGAGATTCACAGCTCGGGGCCCCCTACCCCGAGGTCTGCCAGTTTTCACACCGACACTGGTGCTTTCATTGAGAGTTCCACTGTGAGATCGACAAAAGGATCAATGGCTCATCTACAGATCAACTACGACAACAACAACGAGAACGTTTACGTCCCCGACCAACTTTTCGTGTTCGGCAGCATGAACTTCTTTGCCAATTCGATCGGCCATATGGCCTCCGTCGAGAACTACGCCCCAGATCAGATCGTGACCTTTGGAGGCCTAGAGTACACCATGAATTCCCGCGGAGAACTCATCTAGTCAGGCTGGACGCCCGATCGGATGGAGGGGCTACCCCGTACCGGAGGATCGACTCTGAAACCGATCTCTTTTGAGGGCGTCGGGCCAGAAACCTTGGTGTCGCCGGAGAACCCCAATGTAGAGAGTCCGGGCGATCTCCCCTCGAACACAGGCTCGGCCCCTATCTTTGAAGCTACGTTGGCTCTTGAGCCAACCCTGTCACGGGATCTAGAATCACCCTTGTATCCCCTCCACGCCAGAAACACGCCAAGCTATTGACCGAACAGGCTTTGAGTCAGCCCCGCTTATAGCCAGGCGATGAACTCCGACGAACTATCTCACCTGAACGAGATGCTCGATCATATCCAGAGCATGTCTATATCATATGGCAAGACTTCGGCTTACGACAAGATCGGACTTAAGCCGACGATCAGGAAATTTACGTCCCACCCACCACCCACCTAGTCGCCACGGTCGATGACTTAACCAACGTCCTAGACTACGATGAGGCCACGGACATGTATGAAGATGCCAAGGGCCCCACAGAACTCACCCAAGGTAAACACTGGCAAGTGGACTGCAACATCCACCTATGATGTCTATATGGTGGATACCCTCAAATCCCCTCCAAGACATCGGCGCGGACGCCTAAAGGGCAACAATGGGGAACCCAACTGCAATAACTCCACCGCCGATGACGACGAGGCAATGGCCGACGATGGTGATAACACTGGAGAGGACACTCTAGCCTCCCCAGTACGGAATGGCAATCCCGAAGAAAATCCTGAGGACTTGAATCCCAACGACCTCTTTGAAGGCGTCAATGACAATTACATGCCGGAATCCAAGGAAGACGAGAGCCTCGGTACCGACGACTATATCGTCCCCAAAGACCCTTCGAACAAGTGCGCTTCCGGTGGTGCCTCATTGCCACCGCTCGAAGCATGAAACGCAAGAAGCAGCTGCTGCAAGCGAATACGGATGCACTGAATGAAAAGTGGGTTGAATTACTCTCGATCGAACAAGGTCTCAAAGACTGACGCCGTAGCATGCCAAAATCATGCCCATGTAGGTGTCTCATGCCAGAGTTCGATGAAGAACTAGCCGTCGACATGCCTGACCAACCCCCTAGAGGTCGGGACAGGTCAGTTCGGGAAAACCTAAATACCCGACCGGCTCCATGCCATTATGGCAAAGACCCCGTGGATTACCTAGACCCTCACGATGTTCGACATCACATTGAGGAAAATTGAGCACCTTCTCGGTCCATCTATGGCTCAAGAGGATGCGCGCCAGCCGGGCCCGATGGCTATGACACCTGGTTAGATAGGAATGATCGTGCCCGAGATCAAGCCTACGGACGACTCTCCCCCGACCTTTGACGGGATACTACCAGGTTCCGACCCACCCAATCTGCTTTACAGGCAGGGTAATGGAACATCAATTTCCAGAAGGGTTTAAGCCCATCAACATAGAATCATACGATGGCACCATACACCCAGCAGTGTGGATCGAAGATTTCATTGTCCACATACACATGGCTAATGGAGATGACATCCACACCATCAAATATTTGCTGCTCAAGCTAAAGTTGTTGGCTAGGCATTGGTTTAATAGCCTGCCTCCTCACTCTATTGGTAGCTGGAAGGACCTTGAAGATGCCTTTAGGGCAAATTTCCAAGGCACTTACGTCCAATCTCCGGACGTTGACGACCTCTGTCGTGTCACCTAGCAGCCAGGCGAATTTGCTCGGAAGTTCTGGAACAGGTCCTTACTAAAAAGAACCAGATCATAGACTGCTCCGACGCCGAAGCCATCGTTGCATTCAAAAATAACATCCGAGATGAATTGCTTGCCCGCCAGCTCGGCCAAGACAAGCCGAGGACCATGGCAACCCTCCCTTCACCGATGCCCCGCTTTTGTGTGGGAGAAGACAGCTGGCTCGCATGATGCACTCACAACGGTGAGGCAGGCACTTCGGAGACACGCGATGCCAATGGAAAGCCTCGACGCAATAAAAACAAGTGTAGACGTAAAAATGGTGGGACCGACACAGAGGACGCCACAGTCAATGCAGGGTTCACCGGACCCAGCCAAACAGAAAAGGAAGCCCTTTAAAGGGAATAAGGATGAACCTAGCCAGCTAGACAAGATCCTGGATCGACCGTGCCAAATCCACGACACTCAGGACAAACCAGCAACCCACACTAACAGGAATTGTTGGGTCTTCAACCAAGCTGGCAAGGTAGCGACGGAGGGTCAAAGTAAAATCCAAAATCACAGTGAAGACAAGGATGAACCTCGGCGGCCCAACAACCAAGGCCGAAAGAAGTTTCCTAATGAGGTAACAGAGGTGAACATGATCTATGTTACCCACATCCCCAAGAGGGAGAGGAAGCGCGTACTTCGGGACATATACGCGTTAGAGCCAGTCGCCCCAAAGTTCAACCCATTGTCGGCTTACCCAATCACATTCGACATACATTACCATCTGATACAGGGCCCATTGACGTGGCTTGAGACTGTGTCGGTATTTCCCCAAAGAGGAAGGGATGATGTAGCACGGCGACGGTAAGTATTTCCCTCAGTTATGAAACCAAGGTATTGAACCAGTAGGAGGATCACCAACACAACGTAATCAGCACCTGCACACAACAAACAAATACTTGCAACCCGACGCGAAAGAGAGGTTGTCAATCTTTCTACGGTAAAAAGATAGATTAGGATAAGATAGATTGGATAGATAGATCTCTCAAGAACGCAAAATAAAAGAAGCAAATAAAAAGTGCAGCAAGGTATTTTTGGGTTTTTGGAATAATAGATCTGAAAACAAAAGCGGCAAAAAGATAGATCGGAAAGCAATATGTTGGAAAAGTAGACCCGGGGACCATAGGATTTAGTGGCTTCTCTCATGAGTATAGCGCACGGTGGGTGAACAAATTACTGTTGGTTAATTGATAGAAGATCAAATAATCATGAAGATATCCAAGGCGATGATCATTATATAGGCATGACGTCCAAGATTAGTAGACCGAAACGATTCTACATCTACTACTATTACTCCACACATCGACCGCTATCCAGCATGCATCTAGTGTATTAAGTTCATGGAAAAACGGAGTAATGCAATAAGAACGGTTACATGATGTAGACAAGATCTATTCATGTAGGAATAGACCCCATCTTGTTATCCTTAATAGCAACGATACATGCGTACCTCACTGCCCCTTCTGTCACTAGGAGAGAACACCGCAAGATCGAACCCATCACAAAGCACCTCTTCTCATGGCAAGAAAAATCGATCTAGTTGGCCTAAGTAAACCAAAGATTCGAAGAAGAAATACGAGGCTATAAGTAATCATGCATATAAGAGATCAAAGAAGACTCGAATAATATTCATGGATAGAAACTGGTCATGAACTCAAAATTCATCGGATCCCAACAAACACACCGCAAAAGTTTACATCAAATAGATCTCCAAGAGACCATTGTATTGAGAATCAAAAGAGAGAGAGGAAGCCATCGAGCTACTGCCTACGGACCCGTAGGTCTATGGTGGACTACTTACGCATCATCGGAGAGGCACCAATGAGGATGATGAACCCCTCCGTGATGGTGTTAGATTGGATCTCGCGGTTCCGAAACTTGCGGCGGCTGGATATATTTTTCGTCGACTCCTCTAGGGTTTCTGGAATATTTGGGAATTTATAGGCATCAGAGGCAGTGGAGGGGACTCCCGAGGCGGCCACAACCCATCAGGGCGCGCCCTGGTGGGTTGTGGGCTGCCTAGGCTCCCTCCTGGTAACTTCTTTGGCCCACTGGCCTTCTTCTGGTCCAAAAAAAATCTCCAAAAAGTTTCTTCACGATTGGACTCCGTTTGGTACTGATATTCTGCAAAGTAAAAAACAAGAAAAAACAAAAATTGGCACCTTGGCACTATGTCAATAGGTTAGTCCCAAAAAATGATATAAAGTTGCTATAAAATGATTCTAAAACATCCAAGATTGATAATATAACAGCATGGAACAAGCAAAAATTATAGATACGTTGGAGACGTATCACACACCCGTGAGGGCCGATCTTTTCACACTTGGAGGGGAAAGAGAGGAAAATCAAGAGGCAAATGAAGAACACTCAAGAACAATCCTCAAATCCCACATCCACTAGATCCAATGAACATAAGTGATACAACATTCGAATCCAACAAGACGAATACAAGTACCTATAGTCTTCCCACTTGGAAAGAAGGGGCCTTGAAATCCATGTGGGAACTTCCCTAAGAAGGGGCCTTGGCATCCATAGGATCTTCTCTCAAAGAGGTGTCAATCTCCTAGGGAGAAATATATGGAAGGAGCAATGCTCAACGAACTATGAGCCAACACATTGCTAACCCTAACTTGAGGTAGGAGACGAGTATTTATAGTCTTAGGCGAATGAAGGGGTACATGGGCCAATGCCCGAGTGGCTGTGCACAGACAGGGTCCGGACGTCCGGGGGCTATCATACGTCCGAGGCTTCATAGCGGGTCGGACGTTCGGGGTCGGTCGGTCGTCCGAAGATTAGGCTCGGGTGCGGAGTAGACGGATTTTTGGAGGTGTCAGATGTCTGGGGCTCGATCGTCTGGAGGTCTTTGGATTTCCGTGATTTTATCTCTGGGGTCTTGGAACTGGATTTCCAGAGGGGCATGGTCGTCGGACGCTGGGACTTGTCGGAAGTGCGGGAGCGGTCGGTCGTCCGTGTGCTGGAGCGCTCTGCTGGTCCTCTGACTTGGCCAACCTCCAGGGCTCGGATGTCCATAGGAGTCCCGACGTCCGGAGGATGAAGCTTGTCTTCAGCTCTCCCATGGTCCTTCCTAACTTGGCGTCTTTGCGGTTATTCATGGTCACTTCCTGATCTTCTTCCGAGTATCTGAGTATTAGATTCATTAAGGAGCAATGTCACCACAGTTTCAATGGCACATGCATGGGCTCTTGTCATGGGACCTTTTGTAGGTTGAGGTGTTGGTGATGGGTCCATGGGGAGGACCATGGGATGCTCCGCATCATCTCCCCCCCCCTTGGGAAAGATCCATCCTCAGATCAAGATCTTCATCACCATCGAAAGGGGAAAGATCCTTGACGTTGAAGATGTCACTCACATTGTACTTGTCGCGTGGGATGTCAATCTTGTAGGCGGTGTCATTGTAGCGTGCCAACGCCTTGAAGGGTCTGTCGGATCGAGGAAGTAACTTGGACTTGCGCTCGGTGGGGTAGCGATCTTTGCGTAGGTGGAGCCACACAAGATCACCAGTCTTGAACACCATGGGGTGCTTGTTGAGGTTGCGCTTGTTGGTGACGCGTTCCACTTGGTGTTTGATTGTGTGCCTTGTATCTTCATGCATCTTCTTGATGTAGCTTGCCCTTGCACTTGCGTCCTTGTTGATGCGCTCTTGAAGCGGTAGTGGAAGTATGTCCAATGGGGACAACGGGTTGAAGCCGTAGACCACTTCGAAAGGAGACTTGCTGGTGGTGAAGTGACGTGCGCGGTTATAGACGTACTCGGCGATGGGGAGGCATTCTTCCCATTCCTTTATGTTTCTTGATCAACACACGTAGGAGTGTAGAGAGCGTCCAGTTCGTCACCTCCGTTTGGCCATCAGTTTCTGGGTGATAGGACGAAGAGAATAGAAGCTTGATTCCGAGCTTGGCGCATAGAGTCTTCCAAAAGTAGCTAAGGAACTTGACGTCGCGGTCCAAGACAATGTTCTTGGGGATGTCATGTAGTCGTAAGATTTCCCTACAAAAGGTATTTGCAACATGTGAAGCATCGTCGATCTTATGACATGGAATGAAATGAGCCATCTTCGAAAAACGATACACAACGACAAAAACGGAATCATGGCCATTTTTAGTTCGTGCCAAACCAAGAACAAAGTCCATGCTAATGTATTCCCATGGTTGGAAAGGTATATGAAGAGGCATCTAAAGACCATGGGATTGAGCTTTAGACTTAGCTTTGCAACATGTAGAGGATAGGTTGGTGAAGCGTGCAACATCACGAAACATCTTTGGCCAAAAGTACTTGTTGTATAGTGTGGCATATGTTTTTTCGCGTCCAAAGTGACCCATAAGTCCTCCACCGCGAGCCTCTTGCAAAATCAACAAACAAAGAGAAGACTCGGGTATACAAAGTTTGTTAGCATGCATAAGATAGCCATCTTTCATGTAGTAGTTTTCCCAACAAGGTTTCACTTGGCACTTAGCATATGGAGTAACAAAGGAAACATCATGCTCATACAAATATTTGATATGCTCAAAACCAATAACATTCAATTCAAGTTGAGTACCTAGCATGCATTTGCGGGAAAGAGCATCTGCCACAACATTTTCTTTACCCTTAATGTATTTGATGACATAAGGAAAAAACTCAATGAGTTCACTCCATTTAGCATGTCGTTTGTTCAACTTAGTTTGACCCTTAAGATACATGAGAGTTTCATGATCGGTATGAATGACAAACTCATGTCGTCGTAGATAATGCTCCCAAACATGTAATACTCTCACCAAAGCATGTATATCCTTATCATATATGAGTTAGTTAAGTTGAGCGCCAGAAAGTTACTCACCAAAATACGCAATTGGGCGCTTCTCTTGCATAAGCACACCACCTATGCCATTACCACTAGCGGCACAATGCACTTCAAAGGTTTTCTCAAAGTTGGCTAAGGCAAGGAAAGGTGCATGAGTAAGCAAATTTTTAATCTCATGGAATGTGGTGGCTTGAGATGGTCCCCAAACAAATGGTGCATCCTTCTTGCTCAATGCATGTAGAGGAGATGCAATCGTGCTAAAATCCTTAACAAAGCGACGGTAAAAGTCGGCTAGTCCTAGGAAGCTACGCATTTGTTGCAAATTGGTGGTTGTGGGCCAAGTTTTAATAGCATCAATTTTAGTTTCATCAACTTGAACACCCTTAGAAGATACCACAAATCCTAGGAAAACAACCTTGTCAACACCAAAAGTGCATTTTTCCATGTTTGCATATAATTGTTCATTCCTAAGAACTTGCAATACTTCCCTAACATGTTTAGCATGCCCCTCTAGAGATTCGCTAAAAGCAAGAATATCATCAAAGTATACCACAACACAATATCCAATGAGATGTCGCAAGACATAATGCACGACACGCATAAATGTACCCGGTGCTTGGGATAAACCCATAGGCATAACCAACCATTCATATAGACCAAATTTAGTCTGGAAATCCATTTTCCACTCATCGCCCTCTTGCATGTGTATTTGGTACTAACCACTTTTCAAATCAAATTTAGAGAATATATTGGCACCACTAAGTTCATCAAGCATATCATCAAGGAGAGGAATAGGATGGAGATATCTAACGTTATAGCATTTATAGGGCGGCAATCCGAACACATGCGCATACTTCCATCTTTCTAAGGTACTAGTATCATCAGAACCGCACAAGGACTTAAGCTCTCACGTACATGCCCTTTATCTAGGAGTTTTTGGACTTGCCTTTGTATCTCCTTACTCTCTTCGGGTTGACGTGGTAGGGTGCCTTGTTAGGAAGTGGTGCTCCGGGTATGAGGTCGATGCGGTGTTTGATCCCTCATTTTGGTGGTAGTCCTAGAGGTAGCTCATAAGGAAATACATCTTGAAATTCCTGTAATAAACGAGACAAAACAAGAGGAAGATGTTGTGAAGCATTAGTCCTTATGACCTCATCTTTGCACACAAGCACAAAGTGAAGTACACTCGATGGGCTCTCACTCACATGCCTCAAGTCTCTTTTGGTGGCTAAAAGAACTAGATCTTTCTTGTCCCTCATCGTGGAGTCACTCAAGTTTGGCTTGTGGCTCTCAATCTCTTTGAGGTGGATCACTCTCTCACTTTTATCTCCACTATGAGACGAAGCTTGCTTGTCGACGGTCACTTGACTTGGAGTCATTGGTCAAAGCACATATTTCTTGCCCTTCATCTTGAAGCTATAGTGATTGGTCCGACCGTTGTCGATGACGCCACGGTCGAATTGCCAAGATCTACCAAGGAGTAGATGGCAAACGGACATTGGTACCACATCACACTCCAAGGTGTCTTCATAAGCGCCTATCTTGAAGGAAACTTGCATGGTGTGTTCGACTTCGAGTGTGCCGGACTCACTAAGCCATTGGACCTTGTAGTGGCGAGGGTGCTTCTTCTTGACCAATTGGAGCTTGGAACAAAGGTCCTCACTTGCCAAATTGTGGCAACTTCCGCCGTCCATGATGCTCTTGACGGATTTTCCTTGGATGCCCGCTTTTGTGTGGAAGATGTGGCAACGTTGGTCCTCATCTTGTTGTTGTTGAAGCGTCAGAACCTTGGAAACAACGAGAGCGAGGCTCGGATCATTGTCGCAAAAGATTTGCGAATCTTCATCTTCATTGACTTGACGATGCATGGCCACGTGCTCCAATGCTTTCGTTTCGCCGTCACTCATAGAGTCATAGGTGCCATCGTCTTGAAGGATCATGGTGCGTCTTGTTGGGCACTCGTAAGTCCTATGGCCTCGGCCTTGGCACGTGAAACACTTGATGGAGCTTGATTTAGCGGTAGCATCTGGTGTCGATGTAGAGGATGAAGCTCTCGGTTTGTAGTTGCTTTTAGGTGGGCGGCTTGACGAAGTCGTCTTGTCCTTGTAACTTGACTTGTCACGGGTAGTAGTTGGAGGTTTCATAGTTGAAGGCGTCGTGGTCGGAGAAGCTTGAGTACTTGAGCCATAGGTCTTGGAAGAGAACTTGGAGTACTTGTAGTCATCTTGCACTTGGCGTTCCGCCTTCGTCGCTTGATGCACTAGCTCGAGTAAGTTGGAGTATGGTTGGAAGTCCGTGATTTTCTTGACTTGGTAGTTGAGGCCATTCAAGAAGCGCGCCATTGTTTGCTCGTCATCTTCCTTGACATTGGCTGAGATCATAGCGATTTCCATCTCTTGATAGTACTCTTCTACCGACTTGGTGCCTTGCTTAAGGAGTTGTAGCTTCTTGAAGAGATGACGGTTGTATTGTGTAGGCACGAAGCAAGCTCTCATGAGGTCCTTCATTTGGGCCCAAGTGGTGATAGGTGGTTCACCTCTTTCTCTTCTTCACTCAATCACTTGTTCCCACCAAATGAGAACGTAGTCTTGGAACTCAAGGGAAGCCATGGCGATCTTCTTATCTTCCTCAAAGTTGTGCAAACGGAATATCTTGTCAACCTTGAGGGCCCATGAGAGGTAGTCTTCGAGATCATTGCTTCCGGAGAACTTAGGCATGGTGAACTTGAGCTTGCCTAAGTGATGTTCTTCATTGTGATTGTTTTGACGGTGCTCATGTCTTGGAGGAGGTACATCAATGTTGTTGTCAAGTTGACGTTGTTACTGCCGTGGGGCTTTGTCATCATTGGGCTCGACGTGTTGTGCTTGAGGCCGTTGGCGAGGTCCTCGCACTCGATTCCTTCTTTCTTGGTGCTCCTCTTGGCGAGCGGCTTCTTCTTGGTGTTCACGCTGGAGGGCTTCTTGTTCTTCGCGCGCTTGGTGGTTGCGTTCTTCCAAGGCGCATGTAGCTTCATGTAGAGCGCGTTGTGCTTCCAATGCTTGTTCATGGCGACGACGTTGTTCTTGTTCATGGTGTTGTCGTTCTTGCTCTTGCTCTTGTTGAAGACGTCGATCGCGTTCTCGTAGTCGATCTTGCAATCCATTGCCAAAGAATGGATTCTCCGAAGCTTGACGTTGGCAAACTTGTACCGGAGCGGTCGTCTCTATGACGAGAGCGTGCTCGGGGAGGACCTGCACCAAAAGAGTACTCCGATGAGTGCTGACTTGAGTGGCACCGCCTTGACAGCGTAGATGTTGAAGCAGCGCGGTTGACCATCAAGGAATAGAACTTGTCAATTTGGCTTGAGAGCTTGGTGTCGAGGTAGTCCCCACTACTAGGGAAAAGGCTAGCAGTAGTGCGGGAAATAGGGCTAGCAATAGCGCGGGAGTCAGCGGTACTAGTACGGCGCTACAGCTAACATTCAGCAGTAGCGCGGGCCAACACGTGCTACTGCTATATAGAGGTAGCAGTAGCGCGGGTCAACACGCGCTACTACTATATTGAGGTAGCAGTAGCGCGGGTCAACATGCGCTAATGCTATATAGAGTTAGTAGTAGCGTCTATTTATAAAGCGCACTGCTGCTAAAAAGGCGCTGCTGCTATAATAGATGCATTTTCTGGAAAAAAAATATGCCGCCCATTTCCTTTGTATCTGTACAGGTTATATACAATAGTCTCCAGGATATCATACACATACAAACCTAAACATATCATACACATACAAATAATCTTGCAAGAAATAATCCTTAGAAATAACATTTAGCATATCAACTCTAATATATATCATCTCTAATAACTCATCATCCTTAGTCACATAACACTTATCATCATCTTAATCATCTAACAACTCATGACCAGTTGACCATTACTACACAATGTCATAAACTAGAAAAGGTCCTCTTTCTTATCTAGCACATACTATTCTCTCCTAGCTAGGTAGAACCTACTACTCTCTCCTAGGTAAAATAGCATAAAACGGGTAAGCTCCGACCCCTCCATTGTGAAGAATAGAGATCCACCTATCTCTGATACGTGGCCTGAGCAAATCCTTCGCGCCTCTGCCAAGTGGTTGTCTCCTTACTTCCATCAATTTGCTAAATCCTTTGAGTTTCAGTCTGTCATCGCTTTTAGAAACCGAGTATGCATTGCGGAATTTTATAGGCCACCGCGGCCGTAAGCTGATGATATTCAAATGACCTTCTACAAACATCAATCGAGGCACAACCTCCGAAGGGAATTTCTGTTGAAGAACATAATAATAACATAGTTAGCAATCTAGTTTTGCTTATGAAAAATTTATGTATGCAAAAGATGGACTAATTAATGACAGAATAGTAAAAAGGAATCTTACTATGCTATCTGCAGCAATGTTACCATTGTTCAAAGGGTGCACTAGTGGCACGTATTCAGAAAAACTTTCGCCAATATCTTCATAATTGGTCTTATAAAGATCAATATCATTAATAAATGAGATCAAATGATCTATCTCCAACCATGTTAGTTCGGAGCCATGACTGTAGTAGGTCTGATCTACTATCTTTTGAATATTTGATGAAGAAGAGAAATAAGCTGACAATTAAAGACAAACAAGTTAAGTAGGAATGAACACCAACTTTTTTAAAATAAACAAAATAAATTACATAACAAATATGGTTGACAAACTCACATGAGGTAAAACTGGAAGCATATCGACATCCACCCAAATGTCGATATTACCTTCAATAGGATCTTCGGAACGAAGATCGAAGGTTATTTCCATATCCTCCTGAAATCCATATGCCTTGGCTGGAGCTTCCCAATTTGAGCACCCTAATTCTGTGTTATTAACTGCATTCATTACTTTGACCAGAAATGTGTGACCATGTTTAGTCCTCAGGTTAGCTCTCCTCATCTCCATACTCTCGTGGTCTTCGAAACCGAGCCTCTCCAAGACATACCGTCTTGCATGGCAGGGGATGAACTAGTCGAATTGTATAAAACAGAAATTACACGTTGAAGCAAAGAAACAGAAGTCATGCTTAATTATGAAAAAACACATGTCATCGTTGCGTATCGTAGAAACATCAAAGGTCTCGTCAAGCTTGATGGTGAAGAACCCGTTGTCTCGCGGGTGAGGCATGTCGCACAGACCGTAATCTTCGCCGCGGAGTTCACACTCAGGGATCCTATCGTCGTCAGACATTTCCTATGTTCATGATTCAAAAATTCGGCATGACCATTATTAAAATAAGACATATTGAGCACCTAAAATTTGCGGAACGGAAATGAATCAACATTCCGGCAAAACATAGGCACTAGGAGGTGTTCCCTGCAACATACACACATGTCCAAATAGACATAATTCAATGTCGGTTGACTTTCAGTCTGTCGAGGCTTTCCTTAAAAAACTCTCAATATCTCATGGTGTGTTGGTGCGCACTCTCTCACACTGGTATGGTCGTGTATGTTGGTGGACACTCTCTCACACTAATAGTTCGACCGTCGGTGATGGGCGCACCTCTTCTTCTCTCCTTGCGCATTATACCGAGGTATATATTGCAAGAAGAGAAGAAGAGGAAGCGACCCCCACGACAACAGTCGGGATTCCTCCATCAATAACACACATGAAAGTCAGTCAAGGAGCAACGACAGACTGAAAGTACCTGATTTTTTTTACTAAAAATTTCTAGACCTATTTTTTTACTATAAAATTATAATGCATGAGGTATTTATAATGAAACTTCATATCTTAAAACTTCTGAAATTGTTACTCAATTTATAATGAACTATCTACCTACCAGCCGCGCCTCTGCCGTGCTTGCTCTGCTCAGCCGTCTTCAATGTCCGTCAAGACCACCACCTCGGCGTGCACTCGAAGACCACGTCAACAAACCGGTTGCTTTCGGTGCGGCTGGTTTGCTTTGGCAAATTGTCTCTACCACTGTTTCCCTGCCTACTACCTCCACGACCACGGAACTGAAGACCGCCAAGACCTGTACTCGGATCGTCAAGCACCGTCCCCTGGATACGCCAAGTTAAACTCGCATTCGACAATGGCTACACAATGATCCGACAAGGCCGACTATGATTCATGTACCACTATCATCGCCAAGATCGGGAGTACCACGACCGTCGTCGAGTACCACTACTTCCACGATGTCCACGACGCCCGAGTACGACTACTTCCACGATGTCTGCGATCACCCGTGAACATCTACACCGCATCGAACCATTTCGCCTCACATGCATGCTTCGAAGGTATAACCCCGAGACGACGCCCGTGAATGAATGCATGTGTGATGTATGCGATGAACCGTGTATTTGCACCGTTTGCGATAGTTCATTGCCCCTCGTTTTGCACCCTTCGTCATGTGGGAACCCGGTGACCGGGATCACCCCACCATCTCTTGCATGTTCCGCACAACCACAATTGTTCTTTTGCACCGTCATCTCAATGAGTTGTCGGAACCGAAACGTTGTTATGGCACCGTTTTCGTATTCGTCGCCGTGGCACCCAATTCTTCCGCCATGCCGACAAATGCTCTATATCATGTTTATGTCGATGTTTTCATAAAATTGCATAATGTTTGATCATGTCATCCTCATGCATGGTAAAAAAACAATTAAAAATGAAGTTTGCATTGAGATTGCCAAAATGCCATGTTAAAACGATTTGTCTCATAACTAAATAACCGTAGCATTGTTTAAAATGTTCCACATATGTAACTAGACTAGAAAAACGTGTAGAATCTCATCGCACACTTTATTTTGCTGTTTAACAAATATAAAATATGCTTAGAACAGATCTGGACCAAATTCATAATTTGCATATGAGGTTGTTTTGGAAATGCTATATGTTGCTTCCGGCCTCATTTAAAATGCCTAGTTGATGTAGTTGTTCATGCTTCACCTCTTTCCATGCTAAACAACATTTAAAATGATTGTTTAGTTAAACAACATTAACCACATTTCTCATAATATGGAGAGTTATTATTTTGTTATATGTATGTTCTCCTTCTCCATTGAAAATTGCTTTAATTCCATCTTCACCTTATGACATGACCATCATGTCAAACAACATTCATTATTGATGAGTACCTAAACGAGAGTGAACTAAATATTTGAACGTGGAGTTCCGTCAATATGCAACTCATTGCATATTGAGCTTCACTTAATGTGTAGTATTTGATTGATGTTTTGCCATGCCACGCATAATTAAATGGACATGCATCATATTTGTTTGCGCATCATGTCATGCATATGTTGTGGTGTTTATCGTGTGTTGATTGTTTGTTTTCGGATTGTTTCTTCTCGATAGAGTTCCGAAAGCGTTCGGTGTGCGAGGATTCGTTTGACTACGATGGATCGTCTTCTTCACGGATTCATTCTTCTTCCAAGCGGGATCTCAGGCAAGATGACCATTTCCCTGGATACCATTACTATCATTGCCATGCTAGATGTCTCGTTTCTATCGCTTGTCTCGCTACCTACCACTTGTTTGTCAAGCCTACCAAATGCCATGATAAGCCTCTAACCCTCCACATCCTAGCAAACCATTGTTTGGCTATGTTACCGCTTGCTCAGCCCTTCTTATCGCGTTGCTAGTTGCAGGTGCAATTGTTTCCATGTGCCAACATGGATGTTTTTGAGATATCACAATATTATTGCTATTTAATTTAATGCACATATATACTTGGTAAAAGGTGGAAGGCTTGGCCTTTTGCTCGGTGTTTTGTTCCACTTTTGCCGCCCTAGTTACTTGTGTACCGGTGTTATGTTCCATATTGAGCGCTCCTAACATGCTCGGGGTTATTATGGGGACCCCCTTGATAATTCGTTTTGGGATAAAACTCTTCTGGCAAGGCCCAACATTGGTACTACATTTGCCCAACATAATAATACTGATAACTAATTTGATGCATAGGGAGTTAGCGCTACCCGAGGTTCGTTGCTCAACATAATACAGGGGGCCAGTGCTGATGGTGCTGGTCCAAACTAGAGCATCGTGCGGGCTACCTGGGGCAACTCGGGACGTCAGTTACTGTACGCTTAGCTCATCCGCCGTGTCCTGAGAACGAGATACGCGGCTCCCATCGAGATTGTCGACAAGTCGGGCGGCCTTGCTGGAATTGTTTTACCCTTCTCGAATGTCTTGTGTACCGGCTCCAAGGATACCTTGGGCTATCTCGAGGTTGAGGTTTTTCGGTGCAGCTTGTGGTTAGTTTCTGATGGATGTGTTGGAGCACCCCTGCATGGTTAAATCTTTCTGGAAGCCGTGCCTGCGGTTATGTGGAAACTTGGAAATTTGTTTAACATCCGGTCATAGAAAACTCAAAGTAAACTCTAATAAAATACACCAACCGTGTGCGTAACCATGACTGTCTCTTCTCATGAGGCCTGCTCCGAAAGAGAACACGGTGGGGTTATGTTTGTCTCGTAAGTAGGTGTTCAAGATCACTTAGTAATCATTACTAGTTCACGTCCGTTTTTACGACGATCATCCCCCCTGTTCTTGTACTCGTAAGTTAGCCACTCAAATAAATGCTTTGTGCTTGCTGCAGCCTCACCACTTAACCATATCTCACCCATTAAGCTTTGCTAGTCTTGATACCCTTAGAAATGAGATTGCTAAGTCCTTGTGGCTCACAGATTACTACAACAACAGTTGCAGGTATAGGTAATGCGATGATTTGACGTGAGCGCGATGCTTGTTTGATTTGGAGTTCTTCCTCTTCATCGATCTAGGATGGGTTCCAGGCCGGCAGCCTGGGATGTCATTTTATCGTTTGATTTCGTCCGTAGTCGGACCCTGCTCTTCTGTATGATGATTGTATATGTTGCTGTATTGAGGTGATCTTGATTTAGCTTGTGGCGAGTGTAAGCCAATTCCATATACTCATCTCTTCTTTACATGTACTTGTAATGATATCCATTCTTGCGAAACGACGAGATGCGCTTCTATCCCTGTCGAGGCCCTCGAGCCAAAATAAGGATAGGATCACATCTTGGGCGTTACAAGTAGGTATCAGAGCCTGTACCGGCCTAGGAGCCCCCTTGATTGATCGAACTTGGCCAAGTCGAGTCTAGTCAAAAACTATTTTGAGTCTAGTTATATATCGGAGAGTAGGATTCTATTTACTCCTCTTCTATGCTTAGGTGAGGAATCCTGACGTAGGAATTTTAATTCTACCCGTCTTCTCACTCAATTTTTTTTAGGATCACGCAGGTATTTTGGAACCTCTATGATGTCGATGTGATCGGAACTCTGTTCTTGGTGCCTCCCGTACGTATGGATTGGACCCGAGGACTTGAGCTCCAAGGGGTTCTTGACACATCGTTATCATTCAGTTTCCTTAGTACCTCAGTACGCGGATGTTCGAAATTGCTTCAATACTATTCGTGGTGCGAAGAGTGTGGCGGCACCCAGTACTAGGGAGCGGGATCACATGTACTACCATGATTAGTATCGTTGTGATTACGAGGGTCTGAGGTAGATGAATTTCCGAGGCCTCTGGTTATGTGTTGACGGATGTGATACACTAGAGAGTAGTATTACTGCTAGGAGTTGAGTGATGGATTTTACTCCTTGTATCCGTGGACCCGATTCCATAACCAAAGATTTCAGAAGTTCTCAGGTGGGAATTCAAGTAGTTACCTAGGATTATCTTCCAACAAATGCATGATGTGAGGTTGGGGTTCGACGTCTAGTGGTTCGTTTGTTCACGGTCTTTCTTACAGAGGACAGTCTCGGTATGCTTCGTCAAGCCTTGTAGTTCGCTACGCCTAGGGAGCATATTCGAGCGTCATTTCAATATGACAATCCGTGTACGATCAAGCCCGTGCGAACCTTACCATGAAAAATATCGAACGGAATCTCTGTCATGAATTTGTTTCCGGCTTGTTTCGTAAGCCTCATCCTTTGTTTTGTTAGAGTATGGTAATTCGAGTTGCTTCGATGTCTAGTGTTGATTTCATATCTTTCCTAAGCATTGTTCTCATATTTCTATGGGAATGCTAATCCTTTTGATCGACCGGAGTTATCATGAAATTCTTTCCATCCGGTGTGCTTCTCTTCAAGCTCATTCAATCATCTCCAATATTTGCAAGATCAATCCTCATATTTCTTTCCGGAGTTCGTTTCATTCGTCCTAAGTTTTCTTTGTTTTTTCCCACCCTCCCGCCCTTTTCTTCAATGATTAAATTCTCGTCTCAGTGCCTTTTCTATTCATGTGATTCTTCCTATATCTTTCTTCCGTATTGTATCCGGTGATTCATTGTGAAGATGCTCAAAGAGCTGAGTTCATCATTCTTCATTCTTGTTTTCTTCACATGTGGATGCGATTCAACCTCTCAGTGTTCATAATATCCTTGTCATTCGTTATATGATTCCCCATGTTGGAAATTCTTAGACAAGCCTCTTTCTATTTTATCCGGAGTGCTGAAGATATCTCAGAAGACTCGTGTTTCCGTCAAATCCTTTCAATTATTTTGAGGTTCTCTCCTCATCAAGTTTTCATTTGTACTGGTGCAATCTCTCTTCCTAAGCAATCCATTCAACGGTGTTCTCTTTGAGTGGGCCCATAACCCACAAGTTTTCCCAGGATCTTACCTGACTCTTCTAATCTTTTCCGGAGATCTCAACTTGTTTTCAAATATGACGTAAGAATGAATTCCATTAGTCATATTCCTTTTTCCAAGATCGCTTCAAATTATTTCATCGCTGGCTCAACCTTTCTTTATTCATTGTTCCGGAGATCTCAGTAATTCATGATGTTGTTTCTCGTCATCATTCTCAACATTGAAGACTGAAGGAATGTTTCTTTTAAATCTTTGTCCATTCTCTTGAAGGTTCTTGGTTTCAGCTTGTTGCTATCCTCTCAAATTCTTGTTGATCATGAGTAATTTCTTCCTTATCTATCCGGAGCATTTCAGAGTTGTGTTCATTTCTCAATCCTCCGAAGGCCATTGTTTCAGAAGATTTCTTCGTCCTCGGCTTTTAGCTTTCGTTCTCAAATTCTTCTCAATTGTTATCTCTTCGTTCGCATCTCAATTATTCTGGTGGCTTATTCTAGTTCTGCTAGGCGGATCAGGATCTCTTCGTTCTCATGCATCTCAATTCATTCGAAGTATTCTCATTCGTTTCAAATTCTTACCAGTGTTTCGTGAAGACTTCTTCAAATTTGTGTTGTCTCTCTTCAATCCTTTTCAAGAAGAATAAGTCGTATGCCCAATCCATTGTTTTTCATCAATTTAACTAGATGAAGGATAAGCATACCATAATTCTTATTCTTGTTTCATCAAGTGATTTCAATTCTTCTTCCGGAGTTGTGCATGATATCAAATTCTGGATTTCAAGTGTTCTCATCTTTTCTTTTCCGGAGTTCCAAGTTTTCTCAAGTATCTCTTCGTGAAGCCCCATATAAATCTTTGCAAGGTCATAATCTTATTCTTTCCAGCCTTCATTTCTTTTGATCATTCTTTTGCATACAGAAGTTCTTCATGGTGGCTCTTCAAGGATTTAATTCCTTCTCAAAGTGTTCTTCAAGATTCTTGTTGGGGAGGCTCAAGTATTATTCGTCTTGTATTCTGAAGTGGAATTCATTTCTCGCTTATCTTTTGACATGGTGTTATAGCATTCTTGATTCATGAGGAGTCTCGAAAAGAATTTGTCAAGAATGAGATATTTAAACCCATTTCTTTTCCTCGGAACTGTCTTGGATTGGATTTCACCTAAAGCATTTCCTAAGGTTTGTTGCTAATTGCGGTGCTAATAAACGATCCAAGTTTTCTCCTCCTCCTCTTGGTGAAAGAAGTTTTCATCTCTTTGTTGATCTCAATCAAACCAATTGTTTTCGTTAGCGGCGGGTTGTCACCTCATAATTTTGAGATGTTTCCATAAGCCCACAACAAGCATATTCATTTTGTTGTTGATTTTCCAACAACTCCGTTCAATCCTTCGTTGTAACGATGCTTCTCAATTCAAGTGTAGTAGGAATTGTAATTTTCTTCTCCGTTCTTTTCTTTCCAATGATCTAGCTTATATTCTTTTGTTCAGGAGGTGTGGTGATGTTGCTCTCTTCGACCTATCTTCTCGTTTTGCCAAGATCTTGTTCTTTCCTTGCTTATTCAATTAACCGGAGTGTTGTGCCCTCTTCTCAAGTTCTTTTCATCTTATCAAGTTTCTCTTCTGTTTCTACCGAAGTGCTGCCCAAATTTCTTTTGAATTCTTCCTTGTTCCTCATGCCATTCTTCATCTCTTGCAACCTCCAAGTTTTGGATGGTGTCACTCATTTGTCAAAGAAGCAACTAAGCTTTACCTATTCCTGTCCTCATTCTCTTCCCCTTCTCATTCTAAGATCTCGGGGCGAGATCTCTTGTTAGTGGAGGAGAGTTGTAACAGCCCAAGACCGATGCTCCAGAAGATTCCCCTTTTATTCCATCGTCATCGTGTGATTCTTTTGTTTGTCACATTCATCATCGCATCATTCGCATTGCATCGGCACTCCGTTGCGTCATTTTTCAAAACTCACATCCGTTCGTAGTTGCCGGTTCTCTCCGTTCATGTCGTCGACCGTTTCAAGACCAACCACACACGCACGCGCCCGCGGCATTGATAGAAATATTGTTTTTTAAAGTGCGTGAAAAGTATTCTCGGAATGGGTCGAAAGTTGGCATGCGGTCTTATTATAGTGTAGCTAGACCGCCTGCCAAATTTCGTCGCAATCGGAGGTCGTTTGATACCCGAACGGTCGACCGTAGCGGCACCGTCATCGGTTTATCGTCGGACGTTTTCGGTTTTATAAACTTTGTCATGGGCCACCGCATTTCCTCTCTTCTATGCCTAGCCATTCTGCACAGTACACAGACCCCTCGCGCGCGCCCGATAATTTTCCCGAACATGAATCGACGAGTTGTGACCATTGGGTCCGGATCAACCCCGTTATACCCCAATCCATCACCCGTTTTTCAATTGGACTCCCCAACCTATTTATTCTCGATCGTTCGATCTAAATCGGAGGGTCCATGTAGCCCCTAAGCTAATCGCGTTCGCTATAAATAGCCTCCCTAGCCTCTAGCTGTCCAACCCTAATTTCTAGGGACCTTGTCCCATCGCGCCGCCGCCAGTCGCATCTTCCTCGGGATCTCCTCCCGATCGGCCTGCCCAACCATCCCCACTCTTTCGATCCTCCACCCGCAACCTCCCTCTGTTCCTGGACGTGTCCAGGGAATAGAAGGAGGGCAGCCCCGAGCAGCCAACTCCTCCTTGTGGCGCCCTGCTCCTGAGCTTACTGGGGCACCAGCACCAGCTCGGATCCCTATCGCGCCATCCCAGGGGAGCCACCGGAGCACCAGCACGTCTGGCCTCCTCCTCGTGCAAGCAGCAGAGCCGCCGGAGCTCAAGCCGCAGCCGCCCCCGACGAGCGAAGCAGCAGCAACAAGATGAGCTCCTCACCGTCCCATTTCTTCCTCCTCCCGGTTTCTTCTCTCTCTCTCCCTCATGCGTCGCCCTCTTTCTTTGTTTGTAGCGCATCCGCCATGGACGCATGGACGCCAGCCACCGCGACCTCTTCCTCCTAGATATGCTCTGCCTTGCGGTCATTCCCATCAAGCCGCCGCTAGCCCTCGTCCTCCAAGGCGCACCGTTGATCTAAGCCATGGATCCGGTGAGATCCCATGCCGCTGCGGCCCGATGCCATGGGGACCTGTCGAGCTCGCGTTGCCGTCGTCCTTGGGTGTAGCAACCGGCGCTGCCCATTCCCGACCTCCCTCGTCGGGTCAGGACCTCGCCGGCCTCATCCTGCCACTGATCAACGCCGCCGCGTCCGTCCCCTGCACCAAGGGACAACGCTGCTCGAGACCCTGCTCGTGTCCCTGCCAGATCGAGCGAACGGGGACGTGTGTGTTGACCGCAGCCTCGACCCTAGCCAGCACGTGGCCGCCGCATGGGCTGGAACCAGCACCAAGGCCTGCGCGCTGGAGCCGGCCCAGCCGTGCCTCTGTCGTGCTTGCTCTGCTCATCCCTCTTCAATGTCCGTCAAGACCACCACCTCGGCCTGCACTCGAAGACCACGTCAACAAACCGGTTTCTTTCGGTGCGGCTGGTTTGCTTTGGCCGATTGTCTCTGCCACCGTTTCCCTGCCTACTACCTCCACGACCACGGAACTAAAGACCGCCAAGACCTGTACTCGAATCGTCAAGCACCGTCCCCTGGATACGCCAAGTTCAACTCGCATTCGAGAATGGCTACACAATGATCCAACAAGGCCGACTATGATTCATGCACCACTACCATCGCCAAGATCGGGAGTACCACGACCGTCGCCGAGTACCACTACTTCCACGACGTCCATGACGACGCCCGAGTACGACTACTTCCACGACGTCCGCGATGACCCGTGAACATCTACACCACATTGAACCGTTTCGCCTCACATGCACGCTTCGAAGGTATAACCCCGAGACGACGCCCGTGAATGAATGCATGTGTGATGTATGTGATGAACCGTGTATTTGCACCGTTTGTGATAGTTCGTTGCCCCTCGTTTTGCACCCTTTGACATGTGGGAACCCGGTGACCGGGATCACCCCACCATCTCTTGCATGTTCCGCACAACCCCACTTGTTCTTTTGCACCGTCATCTCAATGAGTTGTCGGAACCGAAACGTTGCCGTGGCACCGTTTTCATATTCGTCGCCGTGGCACCCAATTCTTCCGCCATGCCGACAAATGCTCTATATCATGTTTATGTTGACGTTTTCATAAAATTGCATAATGTTTGATCATGTCATCCCCATGCATGGTAAAAAAACAATTAAAAATGAAGTTTGCATTGAGATTGCCTAAATGCCATGTTAAAACGATTTGTCTCATAACTAAATAACCGTAGCATTATTTAAAATGTTCCACATATGTAACTTGACTAGAAAAACGTGTAGAATCTCATCGCACACTTTATTTTGCTGTTTAACAAATATAAAATATGCTTAGAACAGATCTGGACCAAATTCATAATTTGCATATGAGGTTGTTTTGGAAATGCCATATGTTGCTTCCGGCCTCATTTCAAATGCCTAGTTGATGTAGTTGTTCATGCTTCACCTCTTTCCATGATAAACAACATTTAAAATGATTTTTTAGTTAAACAACATTAACCACATTTCTCATAATATGGAGAGTTATTATTTTGTTATATGTATGTTCTCTTTCTCCATTTAAAATTTCTTTAATTCCATCTTCACCTTATGACCATCCATGTTAAACAACATTCAATATTGATGAGTACCTAAACGAGAGTGAACTAAATATTTGAACGTGGAGTTCCGTCAATATGCAACTCGTTGTATATTGAGCTTCACTTAATGTGTAGTATTTGATTGATGTGATTTGGCATGCCACGCATAATTAAATGGACATGCATCATATTTGTTTGCGCATCATGTCATGCATATGTTGTGGTGTTTATCGTGTGTTGATTGTTTGTTTTTGGATTGTTTCTTCTCGATAGAGTTCCGAAAGCGTTCGGTGTGCGAGGATTCGTTCGACTACGTTGGATCGTCTTCTTCACGGATTCGTTCTTCTTCCAAGCGGGATCTCAGGCAAGATGACCATTTCCCTGGATACCATTACTATCATTGCCATGCTAGATGTCTCATTTCTATCGCTTGTCTCGCTACCTACCACTTGTTTGTCAAGCCTCCCAAATGCCATGATAAGCATCTAACCCTCCACATCCCAGCAAACCATTGTTTGGCTATGTTACCGCTTGCTCAGCCCTTCTTATAGCGTTGCTAGTTGCAGGTGCAATTGTTTCCATGTGCCAACATGCATGTTTTTGAGATATCACAATATTGTTGCTATTTAATTTAATGCACATATATACTTGGTAAAAGGTGGAAGGCTTGGCCTTTTGCTAGGTGTTTTGTTCCACTTTTGCCGCCCTAGTTACTTGTGTACCGGTGTTATGTTCCATATTGAGTGCTCCTAACATGCTCGGGGTTGTTATGGGGACCCCCTTGATAATTCGTTTTGGGATAAAACTCTTCTGGCAAGGCCCAACATTGGTACTACATTTGCCCAACATAATAATACTGATAACTAATTTAACACATAGGGAGTTAGCACTACCCGAGGTTCGTTGCTCAACATAATACAGGGGGGCCAGTGCGATGGTGCTGGTCCAAACTAGAGCACCGTGCGGGCTACCTAGGGCAACTCGGGACGTCAGTTACTGTACGCTTAGCTCATCCGCCGTGTCCTGAGAACGAGATACGCAGCTCCTATCGAGATTGTCGACACGTCAGGTGGCCTTGCTGGAATTGTTTTACCCTTCTCGAATGTCTTGTGTACCGGCTCCAAGGATACCTTGGGCTATCTCGAGGTTGAGGTTTTTCGGTGCAGCTTGTGGTTAGTTTCTGATGGATGAGTTGGAGCACCCCTGCAGGGTTAAATCTTTCTGGAAGCCGTGCCCGCGGTTATGTGGCAACTTGGAAATTTGTTTAACATCCGGTCATAGAAAACTCAAAGTAAACTCTAATAAAATACACCAACCGTGTGCGTAACCATGATTGTCTCTTCTCGTGAGGCCTGCTCCGAAAGAGAACACGGTGGGGTTATGTTTGTCTCGTAAGTAGGTGTTCAGGATCACTTAGTGATCATTACTAGTTCACGTCCATTTTTACGACGATCATCCCCCCTGTTCTTGTACTCGTAAGTTAGCGACTCAAATAAATGCTTAGTGCTTGCTGTAGCCTCACCACTTAACCATATCTCACCCATTAAGCTTTGCTAGTCTTGATACCCTTGGAAATGAGATTGCTGAGTCCATGTGGCTCACATATTACTACAACAATAGTTGCAGGTACAGGTAATGCGATGATTTGACGTGAGTGCGATGCTTGTTTGATTTGGAGTTCTTCCTCTTCATCGATCTAGGATGGGTTCCAGGCCGGCAGCCTGGGATAGCAAGGATGGATGTCATTTTATCGTTTAATTTCGTCCGTAGTCGGACCCTGCTCTTCTGTACGATGATTGTATATGTTGTTGTATTGAGGTGATCTTGATTTAGCTTGTGGCGAGTGTAAGCCAATTCCATATACTCATCTCTTCTTTACATGTACTTGTAATGATATCCATTCTTGCGAAACGACGAGATGCGCTTCTATCCCTGTCGAGGCCCTCGAGCCAAAATAAGGATAGGATCGCATCTTGGGCGTTACAGAAAGAGATTCGCAAATTCGCAAGTAAGACAATGTAGACCAATAGCAATGAGTATACACGGGAACACACACACACGGATAGATAAGTGGGGTTGTGCAACCAAGAAATGAGCACAAAATGTGGAATCCACGGAAAACGCTCGTGTTGCACAACACTAGAGAGACGCTAGCACGATTGATTAAATGGGCACGATACGAACTTGTGCACAACCTATAAGAAACAAAATGTGTCGTCTTCCTATTCCCTACTTGATATGTATGTATGAGGCACGTGTCACTCGCTCAAGTGGTCCAAGATGATCAAGTGTGATATGCAAAATGGGCAATGCTATTGCTTTTGCTCTTTTGCTCTTTCTTAAAAGCTTTGCTTCTCTTTCTTTTTTTGCGAAGATATTTGTATGGTCACAATGCGGGACATGCACACCAAGATAGCAATTATGTATGCGGGTACTATGTGAACACAAAAGATGATACTATGATATATGCACGCAAATGAAGCTATGCGGAGTATGTATCACTAAAGTGCACAAGTAGCGTAGCCCGGCAATACTCAATGGCTAGTCTCGATAGGCAAGTAACGCAAATAGGCTCGGGGGTGGCAAGGGTGTATGTCAAGAGTGTCGTCGCGTTTACCGTCCTTGCTTACGGTGTAGTGTCAATGAAGAAGTGGTTGCGACGATCCGGGGCGATGATGAGTGGTGATTGTCGGTGTCGAAACCGGTGGATCTCGGGTAGGGGGTCCCGAACTATGGATCTGGGATCGATGGTTAACAAGGAATGAAGGAGACGATGTTTACCCAGGTTCAGGCCCTCGTGAGGAGATAAAACCCTACGTCCTGCTTGATTATATTGATGAGTATGATAGTTACAGAGTCGATCTACCTCGAGATCAAATGAGCTAAATCCAAGATGAGTTGACTTGTCCTCCTACGAACTAAGCCTCCTGGTTTATATAGACACCAGGGGTACCTAGGGTTACACATGGTAGGTTTCCATCCGGGCATAGATACGCCCATTCTTTCTCTCTATACTTGGAGGTCACGCCAAGTCTTTGGAGCCTTCCCTTCCGAACATGGGATTGTCCTGTAGTTCGGCCTTCCTGCAATTGCCACACAGCGGCCCACCGAGGTAGCCCACAGGAGGCGAACCGACGGCCCGAGGAACTCTTAGTCCCGGACTCCCTCAGTAGCCCCCGAACTAGCCTCCAATGCCGGGCTTCATGACACCTAACTGCTTCGCACGTCCAAAGTATCCGGCTTGCGGGGTGAGTTCTTTTCTTCCCTTTATACACGGCTGATCCTAGTCCGGCCGCCGATGACACCCTGCTTTCCGAACATGTGTTGCCTAACCTCGAAGGCCAAACGCCTGAGTATGAACAGTGCCTCTCCTGACAACTTTTCTGACGAAAAGCCAGGACACGCCGTTGCCACTTAGCCAGTTATAAAAACTCGATTCGCGGTTCAAGGCCGCCCTTTTATTGGCACGTCTTATCAACATGAAGATCGTGCTCCATTTTTCACGAGATACGATTAATGATCTAGGTTATCCCATGCACGCATAACGGCGCGGTTGCTTCGGGAAACGACGCAGTCCGCGGCGCAGTAAGATGACTCTTGGTATTACGGCCTTCCATAAAAGGGAGAAAAATCCCCCAAAGCCTCCATACGCTCCACAGATTCAAGCTCGCCCTCTCGACCACCTTCGCTCCAAGCGCACAGATCCAGTCTTCCTTCAGCTTCCTCCAAGCCACCTCTCCCCTCTCCCAAGCTCGACCATGGCCGACTCAGGCTCGCAGGGCAAGTGGGAGGCATCGTGCGTCACCGAAAATGACATCCAGGAGCTGAAGCGCACCGGCTACCTCCTGGCCGACGTCGTCCACCGTCCCCCCCCCCCCCCCCCCCCGAGGATGGCCAAGTGGTGCTCACGCCAAACCCCGGAGAGCGGGTAGTGTTCATTCCCCATTTCATCCGGGGACTGAGCTTCCAACGGCACCCCTTCGTAAGGGGCCTGATGTTCTTCTACGGGTTAGATTTTCATAATCTCCCCCCGAACTCCATTTTGCACATATCGGCCTTCATCGTCGTTTGCGAGGCCTTTTTGCGGGTCCAGCCGCATTTCAGTTTATGGCTAAAGGTCTTCAACGTCAAGCCAAATATCGCAAATAGCCAGCATGCGGATTGCGGAGGGGCGATGATCAGCAAGCTTCCGCGGGTAAAGTGGCCGGAGGGCACCTTCATCGACACCGTCAAGGTCTGGCAGAAGGAGTGGTTCTACATCACCGAACCACGAGGCGCAGACTGGACGGCGTCTTTTGAGTTCAGATCCGGACCCCCCACGAGGCTGACCTCATGGGTCAAGAAAGGCCTGGACTGGCGGTCGGCCACGAAAGTGAAGGCGCTGCAGAAACGCATCACGTAGATGCTGGAAGCCAACGTTGAGCTAACCAACGTGGTCCAGGTCATGCTTCGCCGCCGTATCCTCCCCTGCCAGCACTAGGCTACCTCAATGTGGGCCTACAAGCTTGATGACCCTCCCACCGTGCGCGAGCTTTACCGCACTACCCAGGAGAAGCTGTGGAAGGTGTTGTTCAAGCCCCAGAAGGAGTGGCCGGCCAAGGAGGAAGATACCGGCCTGGACGCCGAAAACCCTCCTCTCAAGGTATAGTAAAGTTTCTATTTTTATCCTCGGGTTCTATCTTTTAGCAAGGGATTTAACCTCTTCTTCTTCGCCTTCATAGAACTGGCTGGACAAGGCCTTGCAGATCAATGGCCCAGCCCCGCTGCCCGAAGACCCCAGATAGGCCCTGTTGATGGCGATTTTGGTTGTGGCGCCATATTCGGCGCCAGAGAAGAAAGAAAAGAAGAAAGACGAGAAGAAGGAGGTCCGAGAGGGCCTCCACCCAAGGGGTCCTCCAGACTCAAGGTCTAGGGAGACCCAGGCCTCCTCTGCTCATGAGGAGGAACACATAGAGGAAGGGGGGAGGTGGACTCCCCCCAGACAAGGAAGAGGGCGGCGTCTGTCGACATCGACGAGGATCCAGCTCCCCCGCCCCGAAGAGATCTTGTAGGGCCAAAGTCGTCCTGCCCGATGATAGCCCGGATTCCAATGAGGAATCCAAGGCCTTTGAGAGGGTCCCCCGGAGGACCCCCAGGGTCAAGCCCCCGGCCCAGAGGTACTGAATCCGAGTACTTTATGGTGTACTCATACGAAGTTTTTGTTACTAACCGGATAAACGTCCTCCGCGTTGCAGCCCGGCCCGCGATCTCCCGACCGAACAGGTCTCACGGGGGGATCCCCCACCCGCTGAGCTGGCGGAGAGAGGGACTGCATCCCGCACCTCTCCCCCTCAGGCCGCTGAAGAGGCCACGGAGGTGATATCCCGCCAGACCCCTCCCAGGCCGAACACTGGGGGTGAGGAGGTCATGACCGAGGTTCATACCTCGGCGACCGAAGACCAGGAGGTCGAACCCCTCCTAGCGGGCAAAGAGGGAGGCCATGATTCATCGGAGCTCCCTCCGAAGACGGCCCCGGAGACCTCCATGCCTCCAACGTCGTCGACTCTGCCTTCCCAAGAAGGGGGGCAGAAGTGCCACCACCGGCGCCGCCCGTGACAGGGCAGGCCGCAACCGGGTGGCCAGCCATGATGGAGGAGGCTTTGTCTAGCTCCTCCATCGCCGAAGACCACCGCACCCTTATGGGTGCGGTTTTCCAAGGCATTCAGTCCGTTGATAGCGGGCTGAAGGAGGCCTTCAGCGGTCTATTGGCGGGCTTCAAGGTAAGCCATGTAATATTCTTTTCACAAGGATAAATTTGTTTGTGAGGTTATACATTCCTTATAGGTATAGTAGCGCCCGAGCCGTGGGTGAGTTTTATAAAACTTGCCCGGGGGGTCAAAGAACATAAGATCATGATTAAAACAATTCATGACCCTTGAATTTTTAATAGTTTCGGAGATGATTTGGCGGAGGGTCTAGGACCAATAGCTCGGAAGTTTGTTTTACACAAGTTGTTTTGTAGGCCTCGTCTTCAGCGATGGCCGCCAACGACATGGAACTGGCCGAGCTGAACCGGAAGCTCAAGAGTGCCGATGAGGAGCATGACCGCCTGAACAAACGGTTTGATGAAATGCAAAGTAAGTTTGAATTATACTGCTAAGACCTTTGTCATCCTCATTAATTGAGGTTTTCGGGCTTTCATTCCTGAGATCTTGCTTCCCATTATGTCTGCAGCCGTAAATGCCGAGGTTGAGAACCTCAAGGCCGAGATGAAGAGGGCCAAGCAGGAGGCCGCCGACCATAAGATGGTGGCCGAACAAGCGGCTGCCGAATTGAGCTCGCTGAAGGTTGTCAGCGGCAAGCATGAAGCACGAGTGGCCGAGGTGCAGCAGGAGCTCCAAGATGCAAGCACTAAGTGTGAAGCCCTTGAGCAAAAGACCAAGGATCAAGCGGCCAAGCTGTCCTCGCTGTCCTCCGAGCTCAAATCGGAGCATGTGGATAGGCGGTCTTTTGAAGAAGAACTTCGCCAAGTCAGGATGATCGCGGATGGTAAGTCGTACTTACTGCAATGTACCTTTGGTGGTAACAGGTTTGCTCGTCTCACACGACTGTACCTTTACGGACCTCCCGAGGAGTGCAGCGAACGCGGCCAAGCATTTTGCGACTCGAGATGTGGATGTGGAACAAAGACTGTTCTGGGCACAATTTTAGACCCCCGAGCCCCGTCCCCTTATCAGCTATCAAATGAAGCAGCTAATGGAGCTGCATAGGATGTCAGAGCCAACCTTGAAGGACCTCTGCATTCGGCTGTGGCCTGCGGAGCCGCTACAGGGCAGCTATTTTGGCCTGGTGCAGAAGCTTTGCGACATCGCGTCTCGGATTGAAGTCCTGAAGCGCTCCGTATGCATTGAGGGAGCTCGGATGGCCTTTGCGAGGACCATGATGCAATTGCTAGGGGTGAAGCCATTCGAGATGGCTACCGTGTCCCCGCTTCATGGGAAGGAGCATAGGCGCCCCGAGCTTTACTTCCCCGCTGCGATGGAGGGTGCCTGGTCGATAGAGACCCAGTGCCCCAAAGATGTAATTTATGAATGAGCACATTACTGTGTGTCCAATGAAGATTTCGTTTTGTAATGCGTATGCACGGTTTATCATGCTTTTAACATTTGAATTATTTTGACTCATGTGTGGCCGTTTAGAACTGAAAGTTGCCAGTCGTTGGCTTTAGCCCCCATGGAAATATCACAAGAGGTGTTCCGACCTCCACAGCGTTACACTTAGCCGAAGTATCGGAGCCCGAAGACGATGGTGCGAGAGGGGGAACAAGGCAATTGCACTAAGTGGCTTTAGTGCTTTCGCTTGGCCGTAGGAGCTTGGCTGCGGGGGCTGGTTACTAGCCCCCAGTGTTTTGTGATATTCGGGTATACCGAGGTTTAAAACCATTACCACATGGTTTGTGAAGGTACAAACCCCTTGTATGACACGGAATAACCTCCATCGATTTTCAGTTTGACACTTGTGCTCGGATCGCAGACCGGTTCTCGCTTTTTATGATAGTCGGTTTTCGGCTTTCTCTACTGAGGTACTTTACCAGGCGTGCTGGAAATACAATCGCAGTGGTTCTCCCTTTAACCTTTTAGCCGAACGAGCGGAACGTAAGAGGGTAAACACAGGAGCCGGGCAACCCAACCTTTGACCCAAGACATAATTCGAAACCGATTCATATAACGCAATATCCCAGACGCTGGACATATAGAGGATAATGTCGGGATGATGCTTGGGGCGAGTTTTGTAGTCAAGCCCCCGGTCTATTAGTCGGTTGCATCTAACATGTACCGAACAGTTTTGTTTTCGGAGGCAGGAAGTGGGAAACACTTTATAAAATACCATAAGCAGGCTGTAAAAGATGATCTTTATTTGATGAATTTTTACAATTCATACTGCGGAAACAACTGTTACAGGTATTTTGTTTAAAAACAAACTTATACAAAGGGAAGGTTTACTCAGGGTCCTTGATGGGTGGCTTGATGTCTTCGACGTGTCCCGATACGCCTCCATTCCTTTGCTCTTGAGGGATGATGTGCTCCTTTAAAGGTGGTTTCCATCGGCGAACGGACCTTTGAGAGAGGTGCTTGAAAGATCGCCGTAACATGTGTGAACTTGACGCTTGCAAGGTCCTCGATGGTGCCTGTTGTTTTGACAGTAGTTCGGTCGAGCCGACCACTTGGTTTTGATAGTGTGCCCCCCCAGCTGCCCATGGTATTTTAAGCGCAAAATTGTTCCTTCTAGGTACGTACCTTATAGGTAGCGGGGCCATTCTGTGCGGGGTGTATCCCTATTTGTGTTGAGCAGGGGACTGTTCCGAGAGATCGGGTCGAGCTCGGGCTCGCTTGTTCACCTGTTGCATCTTGACGTCTCACTGGGGCCTCGATGTCTCGATGGCGGACTGGAATTCGGCTGCTAATGCCGCTGTGTGTTCCTCAGTCCGGAGGGAGCGCTCCGTATTGCCGTTGACAGTGACAACCCCCTTGGGTCCGGGCATCTTGAGCTTCAGGTATGCGTAGTGGGGAATGGCGTTAAAGCGAGCAAATGATGTACGGCCGAGCAGTGCATGATAGTCGCTGCGGAAAGGGACAATATTGAAGATCAAGTCCTCGCTGCGGAAGTTGTCGGGCGAGCCGAACACTATTTCCAGAGTCACGGTACCCGAGCAGCATGCTTCGACACCAGGGATGACTCCCTTAAAGGTAGTGTTGCTGGGTTTGATCCTTGAGGAGTTGATACCCATCTTTTTCACCGTGTTTGAGTAAATCAAGTTAAGGCTACTTCCTCCATCCATAAGGACTCTAGTGAGGTGGTACCCATCGATGATGGGATCTAGTACAAGGGCCGCCAAACCTCCATGGCGGATACTGGTCGGGTGATCCCTACGATCGAAGGTGATCGGGCAAGCCGACCATGGGTTGAACTTTGGGGCTATGTGCCCTACGGCGTAGACCTCCCAAAGGGCATGTTTCCTCTTCTTTTTTGGTATATGTGTGACATATATCATGTTCACAGTTTTTACCTCGGGGGGGAATTGCTTCTGTCTGACATTGCTCGGGCCGCGAGGCTCTTCGTCATCCTCGCTACGCGGGCCCTTGCCTTGCTCCTCGGCTGCGAGCTTGCCGACTTGTTTGAATACCCAACAGTTTCTGTTGGCGTGAGTGGCCGACTTGTCTTAGGTGCCGTGGATCTAGCAGGGCCTATCCATAATTTTGTCCAAGGCGGTAGGTCCGTCTCTATTCCCTTTAGAGGGCTTCTTTCGTTGTCCGGATTTAGAGTTGCGGAAACCGGCATTTACGGTCGCGTCCTCTGTGTCACCGTTGATGTGGAGGCGTTTGTTTTTATTGAGCCTTGGCTTTCCGTTGTCATCCCGAACTTCGGAAGTGCCGGGGTCTTCGGGGTTTTGGCTTCGACGAGTTAGCCAATTGTCTTCGCCCGCGCAAAAGCGGGTCATAAGTGAGGTGAGGGCAGACATTGTTCTTGGCTTATCCTGGCCGAGCTGACGAGTTAGCCATTCGTCCCGGATATTGTGTCTCAACGAGGCTATTGCCACGGCGTCCGGACAATCAACGATCTAGTTCTTCTTAGTTAGGAACTGATTCCAGAATTGCCTGGCTGATTCGCCGGCTTTCTGGACGATGTTGCTCAAGTCGGAGGAGTCCGGGGGCCGGACATAAGTGCCTTGGAAGTTAGATCGGAAGGCGTCCTCGAGCTCTTCCCAACTCCCAATGGAGTTTCCGGGGAGACTGTTTAACCAGTGCCGAGCTGGTCCTTTAAGTTTGAGTGGTAGGTATTTGATAGCATGGAGATCATTGCCTCTGGCCATATGAATGTGGAGGAGGAAGTCTTCGATATACACGGTCGGGTCCGTCGTCCCGTCATATGGTTCTATGTTTACTGGTTTAAACCCTTCGGGGAACTGGTGCTGCATAACCTCGTCTGTGAAGCACAGTGGGTGAGCGGCGCCTCTGATCCGAGCTACGTCACACCGGAAATCGGCTGTTGTCTGGGCCCGGTATTGTTCCCAGCCTCTGTGGTTGCGGTCGAGCCACAATTGGTACCCATCCCGTCTAGCGGGGGAGTATCCTCTAGATCCGTAGATGGATCTAGTGTGACCTGCTCTATAGTCCAGGTCATGTCATAGATCATACCGATCCCCAGGTTGTGCTGGCCCCTTTCCTCTTATGCGAGGTGACGTGGGCCTGTATAGGCGTCTCCCGCTGCCCTGTCCCGTCCTCGAGGGGGGCGGTCCGGCTGGTCGTACTGAGTGCGCCTGGGAGATTCGGGCTCGAAGGCCTCGTCGTTGAATTGTGGCAGCAAGCGCCGGCGCAGGTAGCTTTTGTTTTGATCTGGCCGCTCAGTGCCAAACCCTTCTTCGGCTGCAAGGACTTTCGTCCATCTGTTGTTGATGGTATCTTGTTCGGCTCTGAGCTGCTACTGCTTTGCCTTTAGGCTCCGGGCGGTGGCTATGAGTTGTCGCCTGAATCGTTCTTGATCCTCAAGGTTTTCAGGGACGGTGAAGTCTTCAGATTCGAGGCTTTCCTCCTCCTCGGCGGGGGGGAGGTAGTTGTCGTCCTCGGAATCATTGAGGTCCTCTATGTCACGCTGATCCTCGAGCCTCTCCGGGTCCTCAGGCGGCTCCTCGGGGGCTTCAAGGTCGCCGAGGTCTTCCATGGTGTTGATTTCCCCGGTGCCTATGATGCTTCCCTTCCCTTGTTTGTCTTCGATCATTTGCGTTGTTTCCGGCGTTTTGACGGCGCTTCACCGGATTTGTCGCCATTCTTCTTGGGGGTGTGGTTGCGCCTATCATCAGGGGTGTCCACCATATAGACATCATAGGTGGAGGTGGCTGTCCACCGCCCAGTAGTGATAGGGGCGGCGGCGCCGATATCTTCATCCACGTCTCCTGCCTCCTCGGAGGCTTAGTCCAACATGTCGGTTAAATCTTCGACAGTGGCTACTAAGTGGGTGGTGGGTGGGCCGTAAAATTCCTTGTGAACGGCCTCTAGACCGACCTGAACATGGGTCGAGGTCGGGTCGTCCACGATTGTCATTGACTAGATTCGGTCCAGAGCCTCGTTCAACCACGAGAGGTCGACCGGATCGGTCTCCTGAGGGCACTCGGAGCTAAACTCCAGGGCGTGTTCGGCAAGGACCGAACCCTGGTACTCGGGTGCTATCAGCGGATCCAAGCTCAAGGTTGGTCCTCCGGCGGGAATAGATCTGAGGGTAGGGCCGGATAGAGGGCCCGAAGTTAAAGCTTCGGGGCTTTCGGGCATGTCGGACGAAACCGAGGGCTCAGCAAGAAACAGATCACCACGGGAGTCGGCGGTGAACTCTAGGTTCCCAAACCTGATCTCCTGACCGTGAGCGAAATTTCCGATCTGGCCAAGATGGCTGGTCGAGTCAGCATGCAGCACAATGCTGCCGAACGCGAAGGTCTGTCCAGGGACGAAGGCGTCCTCGTTACAGACCTGTTCGTTGATGATTAGGCGAGCCATCAATCCTCCGGCGATCTCACAGCGGAACTCTCAATGAAAGCACCAATGTAGGTGTCGAAACCGGCGGATCTCGGGTAGGGGGTCCCAAACTATGGATCTAGGATCGATGGTTAACAGGGAACGAAGAAGACGATGTTTAGCCAGGTTCGGGCCCTCGTGAGGAGGTAAAACCCTACGTCCTGCTTAATTATATTGATGAGTATGATAGTTATAGAGCCGATCTACCTCGAGATCAAATGAGCTAAACCCTAGATGAGTTGACTTGTCCTCCTACGAACTAAGCCTCCTGGTTTATATAGACACCGGGGGTACCTAGGGTTACACATGGTAGGTTTCCATCCGGGCATAAATACGCCCATTCTTTCTCTCTAGACTTGGAGGTCACGCCATGTCTTAGGAGCCTTCCCTTCCGAACATGGGATTGTCCTATAGTTCGGCCTTCCTGCAATTGCCATAGAGCGGCCCACCGAGGTAGCCCACCGGAGGTGAACCGACGGCCCGAGGACCCCTTAGTCCCGGACTCCCTTAGCAATGTCCTTGAAGGACCACTCCTAATTTCTCGAAACACTTTAGGAAGTGGTGAGCTCGTGACTCAAAATCTCAAATGCAAAGGAGTGCCGAAGAAAAGGTGATGGCAATGCAGAGAAAATGGTGGCGAAAACAAAATTTTCTGGCTGAAAATTCAGTTTGGTCACACTCAGCCAGATGTCCACGCTCGGTTGGTCATCCGGGGCATAGTCCCCGGAGGCGCTCGGTCGTCCGGAGCCTGCGGGTTTCACCGGTTGACCTCGGGGTGGATGAACTCGAGGCAAAAGAAAAAATTCGGTCAAAATTGCGGTGATTTTGCAGATGAAAAAGATGGAGATGATGGGGAAAAGGTAGATCCACTTGTCAACAACGAAATCCACAGATCAGATTCGACAAAATCTCCTCAAATCCAATGAATTCAAGAAAATTTAGTAGGGCTATTTGTGTGGGAATTTTCGAAATTAGGTCAAAACAAAACAAAATTCGGCTAGAAAATGGAGGGAGAGACTCCAAGGTGTGAATCAATCGTGGCTCATGATACCAAGATGATACGGGGCACACCCGTGAGGGCTGATCTTTTCACACTTGGAGGGGAAAGAGAGGAAAATCAAGAGGCAAATGAAGAACACTCAAGGACAATCCTCAAATCATACATCCACTAGATCCAACGAACATAAGAGATACAAGATTCAAATCCAACAAATGGGTACAAGTACCGGTAGTCTTCCCACTCCGAGAGGAGGGGCCTTGAAATCTACGTGGGGATCTTCCCTAAGAAGGGCTCGTGGCATCCATAGGATCTTCTCTCAAAGAGGTGTCAATCTCCTAGGGAGAACTATATGGAAGGAGCAATGCTCAACTAACTATGAGCAATCACATTTCTAACCCTAACTTGAGGTAGGAGACGAGTATTTATGGTCTTAGGCGAACGAAGAGATACATGGGGCAATGCCCGAGTGGGTGTGCGCAGACAGGGTCCATACGTCCAGGAGCTGTCGGACGTCCGAGGCTTCACGGCGGGTCGGACATCCGGGGTCGGCCGGTCATTCGAGGAATCGTCTCGGGTGCGGAGTAGCCGGATTTCCGGAGTTGTCGGACGTCCGAGGCTCGGTCGTCCGGAGGTCTTCGGATTTTCGTGATTTCCTCTCTGGTGTCTTGGCACCGGATTTCCGGAGGAGCATGATCGTCCGGACGCTGGGACTTGTCGGACGTCCGGGTGCGGTCGGTCGTCCATGTGCTGGAGCGCTCTGCTGGTCCTCTGACTTGGCCGACCTCTAGGGCTCGGACGTCCGAAGGCTGAAGCTTGTCTTCAGCTCTTCCTTGATCCTTCCGAACTTGGCGTCTTCGCGGTTCTTCGTGGTTGCTTATTGATCTTCTTCCGAGTACCAGAGTATGCAAAGGGTTTCTGCTTGAGGTAGTATCCACGTTCCGAGAGTATCAAATGGAGATTCATTAAGGAGCGATGTCACCTCGGTTTCAATGGCTCGTGCATGGGCTCTTGTCATGGGACCTTTTGTAGGTTGAGGTGTTGGTGATGGGTCCATGGGGATGACCACGGGATGCTCCGCATCACCATCCGACCAGCATCAGGCATGGCGGATCAGCTGCACTTGTCCTGGACCCAATTATCTATGGTTTCCATCTGACGCGCGTCCTTATGGATGGAGGAAGCAGCCTCAATTTAATCTATGAGGACACGGTTAGGAAGATGGACTCATCTCGAATCAAGCCGAGTAGCACTACCTTTAAAGGCGTCATACCATGTGTTGAGTCTTGTTGCACTGGAACCGTGTCACTAGAGGTTGTGTTCGGATCACCCGAGAACTTCAGAAGCGAGGAGTTATTCTTCGACATTGTCCCCTTTTGAAGTGGATAACATGCACTCCTAGGGCGCACAGTGTTTGCTCGCTTCAACGCAGTCACGCACTATGCTTACCTCAAGCTCAAAATGCCAGGACCCAGTGGTGTTATCACAATCAATGGTAACACGGAGCGCTCCCTCCGTACAAAGGAGCAGACCGCGACCTTTGCAGCCGAGGTGCAGGCATCCGAGGACGCGGCCCGTGGTAGTAAACGCACTTCTAGCTCTTCGAAGCATTCGCGGGCCACGCCAGTCGACCTCGGACACATACCCCCACGCCCTAAATAGGGGTGCAGGCTCCTCACGCGATCCCCTTGGAAGGGGCGTGATACTTGTGATCTGCGTTGGGTTTTCCGTGAAGAGGAACGGGTTATTGTAACACAAAGTGGGTTAGTGTTTCCCTTAGTTATGAAACCAAGATTATCTAACAAATAGGAATATCAATCCTCAACCATCATCAGCGGCTGCACACAAATGAACAAACAACTTGCACCCAATGCGGGCAAGAGGGTTGTCAATCCCCTTGATATCGTTACTTGTAAGCAAATGAGTTGTGTAGATAATTGTTGATAATTATAAATTGCAAAATAAAATAAAAAGTAAATAAAGGAAGCAAGGTACTAGTAGCGTTTGTAAATATATAAGTGAATAGACCCGGGGGCCATAGTTTTCCCTAGCGGCATCTCTCATGTAGGCAGCATACAGTGGGTAACAAATTACTATTGGGCAATTGGTAGAAAAGCGGATAGTTATGCGGTTTTCACGCCAATGATCATGTGTATATAGGCATCACGTCCATAAACAAATAGGACGACTCCTGCATGCACCTATTACTATTACTCCACTCATCGACCGCTATCCAGCATGCATCTAGAGTATTAAGTAAAACAGAGTAGTGCATGGAGAACGATGACATGATGTAGACAAAGTAAACTCAAGCAATATGAATGGACCCATCGTGTTATCCTTAGTAGAATCAACACAAAGACGCATCTTGTCCCCTACTTTGTCACTAGAATATAGAAACTCGCCAGGTTGAACCTACCACAACGCACCACTCCCACCGATGAAATATCAATCTACTTGGCCAAAGCACATCAATAAATCAGAGAGCATTACGAAGCTATAATGATCATGCAATTAAGAGACAATATATATCAGAGGTATCTCAAATACTTTTCATGAATAATCTGGACATAAACCCACAATTCATCAGATCCCAACAAACACACCGCACAATAGGATTACATCGGATAGATCAAAGTGAAGATGCGATGATCATTGTATTGAAGATCAAGAGATAGTGAGATTGCCATCTAGGTAATAGCTATGGACCCATAGATCTGTAGTGAACTACTCACACATCATCATGAGGGCAGCAAGGTTGATGTAGAGGCCCTCTGTGATCGATCCCCCTTCCGGCAGGGTGCCAGAACGGAGCTCCAGATGGCCTCGCAACGGAACAGAGACCGGCGGCAGAAAATGGGTTTCGGGACAACCTCTGTTATTTTTAGGGTGAAAGAGAATTTATAGGCCAGAGAGGGGCGTCGGGAGGTGCACGAGGGAGGCACAAGCCATCAGGGCGCGACCCCCCCTGGGGCGCGCCCTGTTGGCTTGTGCGGCTCTCGTGTGGCCCCCAGCCTCCTTCCAAAGCTTCCAAGTCTTCTTTTGGTCCAGAAAAAATCATCAAAAAGTTTCGTGGCAATTGGACTTCGTTTGGTACTGTAAACCTGAAAGGTGAAAAACACGCAGAAAATAGCAACTGGCACTGGGCACTGGGTCAATAGGTTAGTGCTCAAAAATATTATAAATTGATAAATAAAGACCTAAAAAGTATCATAGAATGATAATATATCAGCATGGAACAATCAAAAATTATAGATACGTTGGAGACGTATCAAGCATCCCCAAGCTTAATGCCTGCTCGTCCTCGAGTAGGTAAATGATTAAAATAGAATTTTTGATGTGACACGCTATCCATTATGTAATCTTATGCATGTCTGCTCATTGAGAAAAGATGAATCAACAAATATTAACATAGCAGTTTTTAAAGAGTAAGAAACAAAATCATCAATCTTTCAAAGTATACGATCCTTAAGGAATGTTGACCCCCCATTCATCTTATTATATTAGCAAGGCATGGCTCCATCTTCACCACATTAATACAAATGTTAAGCACCACGGTGTCCAAGTCACGCAATTGGATCGTACTTTTCAATATGCATCAACTTTTTATTCTTCATGCGATACATGAGCCTGAGCCATTGAACATAGCATTTAGGTGGAATAGATTATGGTGGTAGATATCAAAGGGGCAAAAAGTGGAGAAGATAGTCTCACATCACATCAACTAGGCGTACCAACGGGCTATGCAGATGCCCATCGATAGATGTCAATGCAAGGAGTAGGGATTGCCATGCAAATGATGCACTAGAGCTATAAGTGTATGAAAGCTCAAATGAAGCTAAGTGGGGTGTGCATCCAACTTGCTTTCTCATGAAGACCTCGGGCATTTGAGGAAGCCCGTCATAGGAATATACAAGCAAAGTTTGTAATAATGAATAGGTAATTCCCACTAGCATATGAAAATGATATATGATGAGACTCTCTGCATGAGGAGCATAGTGCCACTTTGAGCACAAGTGTGCAAAAAGATAGTAGCAAAGTCCCTTCTCTCATTTTCCCTCATTTTTTGAATGGATGGTGGGCTCATTTGGCCTCCCCCGTCTTTATTTTTGGTCCGGGGTCTCATCCCGACTTGTGGGGGAATCATAGTCTCCATCATCCTTTCATCACTGGGACAATGCTCTAATAATGATGATCATCACACTTTTATTTACATACAGCTCGATATGGAGAACTAATATGAAGATATGACTCTGTATGAATGCCTCTGGCAGTGTACCGGGATGTGCAATGATCTAGCATGATACGTATCAAAAACATGATGAACGGTGCCTTTGCCACAAATACTATGTCAGCTATATATGATCATGCAAAGCAATATGATGATGAACGAACTAGTCATGTGAAGTGACGATGGAATTTGCATGGCAATATATCTCGGAATGGCTATGCAAATGCCATGATAGGTAGGTATGGTGGCTGTTTTGAGGAAGATATAACAATGCTTATGTGCAACAGAGCGTATCATGTCACGGGGTTTGGATGCACCAGCGAAAGTTGTACCGATCCTCGAGGTGAGAATGGGCTATGCACAGTACCAAAGAGGCTAGCAAATATGAGAAGCTGAGATTGCGTATGTCCATGGTTTCACATTAGTCATAAAGAACTCATATACTTATTGCAAATTTTTATTAGTTTTATCACAAATCAAAGTACTACTCGCATGCCCCGAGGGAAGAGATTGGTAGGAGTGAACCACCGCATGCTTCCGACCCGAAACAACACTAGGATTTCAACGAGGAATAGAAATGCTCACACATCATCACCATGCCTCTTTAATTTTTAGATGAACAAAAAGTTAACCTTTCTTAATATCGACACCACTACGGATCAACAATTATGGACTCAAACCTTTTTCATATTACCACATCACTATCATTAACCCACAATTTCTCTATATGTGCTACATGATGGTTTTGATTATCACTCATTGAATACCTAATATTTTTGGACTAGTCTTTTGACCCATGCAAATTACCGTCACTATTTAAAACTCTCAAACAAGAACGAGAGTGAAATCATTTCTATAAAATCTACACGCCACCATGCTCAAAAAGATATAAGTGAAGTACTAGAGCAGCGCTAAGCTCAAAAGATATAAGTGAAGCACATAGAGTATTCTAACAAATTATGATGAAGGTGTGTCTCTCTTAAATAGGTGTGTCCAGCAAACAAGTATTGTGGCAAACTTAAAGTAAAAGCAAGCAAAAACAAACGACGCTCCAAGCAAAACTCATATCATGTGACGAATAAAAATATAGCTTCAAGTGACATACCGATGGATTGAGACGAAAGAGGGGATGCCTTCAGAGGCATCCCCAAGCTTAGATGCTTGAGTCTTCCTTAGAATATTACCTTGGGGTGCGTTGGTCATCCCCAAGCTTAGGCTCTTGCTACTCCTTATTCCTTTGTCCATCATGATAACACCCAAAACTTGAAAACTTCAATCACACAAAACTCAACAAAACTTTGTGAGATCCGTTAGTATAAGAAACATATTGCATACTTTAGGTACTGTTATAAATTGATTCTTATTTAATAATTGCATAATAGGTACTGTATTCTAACTTCTCCATGGCTTATACCCCCCGATACAATCCATAGCATATTCAAAATAAGCAACTATGCAAGCAAAAACAGAATCTGTCTAAAACAGAACAATCTGTAGCAATTTGTAGAGAACCTATACTTATGTAACTCTAAAAATTCTGAAAAATTAGATAAACCTTTAAACTTTGTATATAAACATTGTGTAAAAATTTCATATCATTATCACGCTCCAGTAAAAAAGGAAAATTCCTGTACTGGAGTCAAAAGTTTATGTTTTGTTTCAGCATTGATTCTACTCATCTTGTGAGTCATCCCAAAGGCTTTACTTGGCACAAACACTAATTTAAACACAAAAACATAATCATTACAGAGGCAATAATCATTTTATAAAAAATAAACAAAAAGTTTAAAGCAAAAATTTAAAGATAACTATTGGGTTGCCTCCCAACAAGCGCTATTGGTTTATGCCCCTAGCTAGGCATAATGCATAGTTTCAAGCATTGTCATCTTTGACATCAAGCTCCTCAATAACACAACCATGGATAATAAGGGAAATAGGAGTCTTGGCAATAGGATCCTTTATCCAATTTATAAAGTTGGGATGAACACTAATCATCTTTAGATCCTCGTTTCTTTTGGTAGGAGGCGTACTAATGCTCTTAGGAATATATATGAACTTGGGATTTTTGTTTAGAGAGGTACTAGCATTAGTTTTAGAATGTGTGAAAGCGGAACCTACTTTGTCAATGACCTCTTCCATTTTATCAATTCTATTCAAACCTTGTTCTATCCTCTCATCAATAGTGGTGTATTTTTCCTTTAAAGCTTTCAAAGTCATTCCTACCCGTGACCCAAGTTGAGTGATATGATTATGAAGTTTTTTGTCCAACTCCTCAGTTGGTTTATTTGTGATCATTTTATTTTCAATAGCATCAAGCCTTTGCATAACCTGTTCTAAGGTCAAACTAGTCTCATTAACAATAATGGGTGGTGCCCCTACAAGATTTTCAATTGCGTTATAGGCATCCAAAGTGTGACACATTAAGAAATTCCCACCGGTGATGGTGTCAAGGACGAACCTATACCAAGTGGTCACACCAACACAAAAATTGTGAAGCAAGGTAGTAGTGGATAACTTTTTAGTTGCTTTATTTTGAGCGAAGCAAATCCTATACCATGCATCTTTCAAACTTTCTCCTCCCCTTTGTTTAAAATTGACTACATCATCATTGGGAGTAAAGTGAATGGAAGAAGAACTAGCCATGACTTCAAATAAGAAAACTAGTAACAAGCAAAGTTAAATATTTTTGTATTTTTGATTTTTATGAGACAAACTAAATATAATAGCAAATAAAAAGATAAACAAGTGAATGAAAATTTGTGTGAAGTAACTTGATAGTTGATGATGATATTCCCCGGCAACGGCGCCAGAAATCCTTCCTGATACTTGTGATCTGCGTTGGGTTTTCCGTGAAGAGGAATGGGTTATTGCAGCACAAAGTGGGTAAGTGTTTCCCTCAATTATGAAACCAAGGTTTATCGAACCAATAGGAATATCAATCCTCAACCGTCTCCAGCGGCTGCACACAAATGAACAAACAACTTGCACCCAACGCGGGCAAGAGGGTTGTCAATCCCCTTGATCTCGTTATTTGCAAGCAAATGAGTTGTGTAGATAATTGTTGATGATTGTAAATTGCAAAATAAAATAAAATGAAAATAAAGGAAGCAAGGTACTAGTAGTGTTTGTAAATAAATAAGTGAATAGACCCGGGGGGCATAAGTTTCCCTAGCGGCATCTCTCATGTATGCAGCATACGGTGGGTAACAAATTACTGTTGGGCAATTGATAGAAAAGCGGATAGTTATGCGATTTTCACAGCAATGATCATGTGTATATAGGCATCACGTCCATAAAAAAATAGGTCGACTCCTGCCTGCACCTATTACTATTACTCCACTCATCGACCGCTATCCAGCATGCATCTAGAATATTAAGTAAAATAGAGTAATGCATGGAGAACGATGACATGATGTAGACAAAGTAAACTCAAGCAATATGAATGAACCCCATCATGTTATCCTTAGTAGCAACAACACAAAGACGCATCTTATCCCCTACTTTGTCAGTGGGATATAGAAACTCGTCAGGTTGAACCTACCACAACGCACCACTCCCACCGATGAAATATCAATCTAGTTGGCCAAAGCACATCAATAAATCGGAGAGCATTACGAAGCTATAATGATCATGCAATTAAGAGACAATATATATCATAGGTATCTCAAATAATTTTCATGAATAATCTGAACATAAACCCACAATTCATCGGATCCCAACAAACACACCGCACAATAGGATTACATCGGATAGATCAAAGGGAAGATGCGATGATCATTGTATTGAAGATCAAGAGATAGAGATATTGCCATCTAGGTACTAGCTATGGACCAGTAGGTCTATGGTGAACTACTCACACATCATCATGAGGGCAACAAGGTTGATGTAGAGGCCCTCCGTGATCGATCCCCCTCCGACAAGGTGTCGAAATGAAGCTTCAGATGGCCTCACGACAGAACAGAGACTTGCGGCAGCGGAAAAAGGGTTTCGGGACTGCCTCCATTTTTTTTAGGGTGAAAGGGAATTTATAGGCCAGAGAGGGACGTCGGGAGGCGCCCGAGGGAGGCACAAGCCATCAGGGCGTGAACCCCCCTGGGGCGCGCCCTGTTGGCTTGTGCGGCCCTCGTGCGGCCCCCGGTCTCCTTCCGAAGCTTCCAGGTCTTCTTTTGGTCCATAAAAATCATCAAAAAGTTTCGTGGCAATTGGACTTCGTTTGGTACTGTAAACCTGAAAAGTGAAAAACACGCAGAAAACAGCAATTGGCACTGTGCACTAGGTCAATAGGTTATTGCTCAAAAATATTATAAATTGGTAAATAAAGACCCAAAAAGTATCCTAGAATGATAATATATTAGCATGGAACAATCAAAAATTATTGATACGTTGGAGACGTATTAGGGCGCTACGTCCCCAGGGTGCACAATTTCGCACTAAAATCCCATGGCTCGCGAAGGAGCCAAAATTTATGGAAACACCGGATCGGCTCGATAGAGGAACGACTTAGCTTCGAGCTTCCCTATCGGCAAGGTCCTGTTAAAGATCTAGCCAAGAAAGTATACCCACGTGGCTTCGACCACACATCATACATCTACAGACCTCTTAAAAGGACTCGGCTAGCGAGCGCTTTAAGCACATGCAAGGCCAAGGTCGCATACAGTCCATCTCAGCCTTTGCTATCAACGAGGATAAGCATGTCAATAGCATGGAGACGCGGACGTGCGGCTGGAAGCGGCATGGGCTTATAAACCCGATGATAATATCTGCCCTGTTTTTATGTGCTTCTTTATTTACCTTTTTGCATTGTATCTTTTTAGTTTCTCTCGTTACAGCTCAGCATGTAAAGCTTGAAATTATAAAATAAAGAAATCATGCCCCTCAAGGTTCTTACTGTATTTCTATACAAGCACTGCCTGTGAGCTACAAGAATGTCTTCAAGATACAACTACTTAAGGGCTTCGTCTCCCTGTCTTGAAATACAAGTCCAAAGTACTCGGCGTCTCGGATGTTGCACTATATGCATCAGTTTCGAACATAGATTTTGGTCAATAGTTGGGTTGCCCGGCTCCTATGTGTACCCCTTACGTTCCCAAACAAATTCGGCTAAGGGTGTAACGAGAGAACCACTACGATAGTGCTGCCAGTTTAATTGGCAGAGCACCTAAGTGGAGAAAGCCGAAAAGTGACTATTTGGGTGACCGAAAACTGGTCGGCAATCCGAAGACCACGTTAAGTGACGTGTCGGTAGAGATCACCCATGTTAAACGAAGGGCTTATTCATAGTATAAGCCAATGTGGGCAACGGCATAGGCCTCGGCTGCTTAAAGTAGACCAGTTCACACACCGGGGGCTCGTCATCAGCCCCCACAGTCAAACTCCTATGACTATGTGAAATTTATAAAGTCGTTATAGTCTGATTGCCTAGTCCCTACAAGAATAGACCGCCTTCGGGTACCAAGACGTCGGCTAAGGGTTAGAGCTGCCTCAAGGAACACCCTCTGTATATTCTAAATTGGGGTAGAAGCCGACGACTGGTCACTTTCAGTTCAACACGGTCGACAGGAGGAAAATCAATTAAATAACACACATATATGAGGAATTCTAACGATATACAAAACAAAAAAGATTTTTTACATCCCATGTACTTCGGCACTCCGAAGTACTAAAATTGATACGAAGTGTCTTTTGGACACATGGCCTCGGTAGCCCGGGCGCCCTCTTCCACCTCGGCGAAGACTTGCTCCGCGGTGCGTTGCTTCCCTACGGGAGGCCCCATAACAACGACCGTTGCTTTAACCTTCCGAAAGTGCGTATTCATGCAGGCGTACCCCTTACATGCTCCCTCGAAGCACACAGATCGCTTCCAGCAATCCACCTGCGGGCCAGCAACCTACAACCGGGTCAGGAGGCCGAGGAGGCTAGCCGACAGAACTTTGGCGGGCCACAACTTGATGTAGAGATCCTGGAGGGTTGGCCTCGCCATGCGGATTAGCTTCATTAGTTGCGTCATTCGATGGTTCAGCAGCTGTGACGACGGAGAGTCCGGGAACTGTCTCTAGAATGCCTTCTCCTCATCATGGCCCTACAATTGTCCGAAGTGCTGGGCGGCGTCCGTTACACTCTTCGGAAGATCCGCGGAGACCTCTGCGGAATGCCACAGCTGGGTGAGTTCGATGCACCCTTTGCTGCCAAAAACACACTACAATAAGTACGGCTTAACCGCGGCTATTTGCTCCACTTCCCGGAGCACTCCGCGGTCGGTCCGGGCCGCGATCTGGAGCTTGGAGTGCGCAAGCAGGAGCTTCGTGAGCTCTTCTTTCACCTGCTTCTCCTCATCCTGAAGTTTATAGCGTGCTTCGAACATGCCCTTCAGGGTCTCCTCGAGCTCTACGACCCGCGCCTGGTCCTTCTCCCTAGCCACCTTCTCGGTAGCTCGGGCCTTCTCCGCCTTCGCGACCGCAGCCTTCTGCTGCTCTGCCTCCTGCCGAGCCTTCTTGACCTCGGCCTTGAGCCCCTCAAGCTCGGCCAAGGCTGCTGTCATTCAAAGAGTTTGGCATCAACCCCTAATTCAACAACAAACATAGTACGCTTCTCATGTTCAAAGTAACATTAAAAGAACACGAAGTACTGATCGTTTACCTTGAGACTGGTTGAGCTGTTGGTTCGTCGGGTCGAGGTCTTTCTCGGACCTCTCGAGCTTCTGGTTTACCTCCGCTATTACCTCAGAGGTAGAGCCCGGAGCTAAGGTAGAAACCTGCAAACAAGGATTTTTTTTCACATAAGCCCCACGGCCAATTTATTAACCTCGGACGAGCGCATCATATCACTGGGAAGCGTCCTGGGGCCTACGCGTCAAGCTCCTACTTTTATTTGATCCCAACACCGGTTCCTCAAAACTGGCCTTGGGCTCGGGGGCTACTTACTGACTAGGCCAAGTTGGTGTCCTTGGCCCTCTTGAGTAGCCGCGTCCACATGCCGGCCAAGTTGGTGTGGAAAAAGCGGACGACGGGCCCCGCTTCCTCGGGTTTATACTCCCACATCGGGGTGGCCCGAAGTTGGAGCGGGAGGATTCAGCGGTTGAGCATGACGTTGGCTACGTCAGGGAGCTGGAGGTCATTCTCGGTGAACCACCACTTGATCTTTTTGATCAGTGCCTCCACCTCTTTGGAGTCCCCCCAGGCGATACATTTCTCCATCCAGGACTTGAGCTTCCTCGGGAGCCCGACCGAAAAGGCTGGGACTTTGATTTGGTCGGGGGCGAGCGGCTCAGTGATGTAAAACCCGTCGTGCTGCCATTCCTTTACTGTCTCGATGAAGGTGCCCGTGAACCAGTCAGCATTTTGGTTCTTGCTGATCATGGCCCCTCCACACTCTTCCAGATCGGAGCCTCTGGACATCGGCTTGACCCTGAAGGTCTTCAGCCAAAGGATGAAGTGCGGTTCGCAGTGGAGGAAGGCCTCGTAGACCATGATGAAGGAGGCGAGGTGAGGGATGGAGTTTGGGGCCATGTGGTGGAAGTCGAGCCCACAATAGAACATCATCCCGCGCATGAATGGGCGCAACGGGAACCCCAGGCCTCGGATGAGGTGGGAAACGAAGACTACCCTCTCCCTTGAGTTGGGAACGGGCACTTGCTGGTTGGCGCCGGGAGCGCGAACGCCGATGGTGGCGGAGAGGTATCCCGCAGCACACAGCTTCAGGATGGTGCCTTCCGTCACGGAGGAACCACCCCAGTGCCCTTTGAGGGTATCGGCCATGGCTGGATGGGGGAGTTTGGGTTTGCTAGAAAGGGGGTGCGAGATTGAATCTGGGCACTGGAGCTAGACGAAGCAGCAGGCGGGAGGAATGAGAGTGTGGTTGCTTGTGTTGTTCTCTTTTTACTCTTATAGGTTGTTGAAAGGCCAAGAGTCCCCCTTGTCGCGACGATAAAAACGCCATTCCCGCAAAAGATGTCGTTGTGCATACGGGGGGAAACAAAATCTTGATGATATCCCTAAGAAAACGGGCACGATCTCCACCTCAATGGGACGCACCAGTAAAAAGGCTACCTCGAGCCACGATTTGGGGTAGGCAGTAACTGCTCGACCCATTGTGGGGTGCGCCGCTTCAATAAAGTTGTCAGGCTAGGTGGCACTATTCACAACTACTCGGTCGACCTTCGAGGCTAAGTTACCCCACCTCTTCGGTTAAAGTATGAGCTCGGCTGGGTCTTGTTTATAAGACGTCGCTTCTTTTGAGAACGGATCAGGAGTTGGGAAGTCGTGAAGGGGAACTCATCTGTCAAGCCAAGGACTTCGGATCCGAGGTTATCTTCATCAAGGGAATCGTCCTCGGCATAGAAGACCAATTCAGGGGCTACTGACGGTGTCCTGGACTAGGAGGTACTAGCCTAATCGGCCCATGCTCCTCGGATTGCATCGATGGGCCCTCATTCTTCTCAAGATGGACTTCGGAAGTTGTACAATGCGGTGTTATCATGACTGCAACTACCGAAGGCTCGACATATACTCTAAGACTTCTCTTGCCGCCTCCACGCCAAGATGCCAACCTTGTAACCCTACATGCCCTACATGGTGTGTATATAAGCCGTAGGGTTTAGCCCGTAGGGAGGACATCAACACAATGTCATTCACCTAGCCCTAGAGTTAGAACACATCTGACGATCTCGAGGTAGATCAACTTTGTACTTGATACTTATCCATTGATATAAACACGAGTAGGACGTAGGGTATTACCTCCATCAAGAGGGCCCGAACCTGGGTAAACATCACCCCCCCTGTTCCTATTACCATCCGTACGAGATCCACAACTCGGGACCCCCTACCCTGAGGTCTGCCGGTTTTCACCCCAACATCGTGGAACTGATATCCCGTTGTGACGAGGATGATTAGTGAAGGCATGTTGGGGCATGATAGTTGGTGACTCTGTTGGGTACTACGAAGTAAATATGTTGTGCTAACCATTGCAGGGAAATTTAAAACATCATGAGTCGATCGAAGATCGAGTCTTGTTCCGGTACACCCCCATACTTGTTTCGTGCTACCACTTGTCCCTGCCAAGGTAGTTTATGGTTTAGTAGGTCGTTAACCCCTTTCCTTGCACACACCGTACAGAGAGGCCATAGTGAAAGATACCAGTGGCCCCTGGTAGGCACGTCACTTCGTCCGGGGACATGGGTGTTCCGGTTGGACCGAGGGGGTAGCGCCCTTGTTTCCGCGCGCTATAAATATTGTGATCCCATGCTAATCGAGATTGTACTATCCCCGCTTAGAGTTTTACTTAACGGTTGCCGTGGGTGATTCTAGGCATCGGGAAGTTAAGCTAGTGTGTGCGGGTCAGGTGTGTTTTCACCTCACAAATCGTAATCGGAATTAGTCAATGTCTCGGGTTGACTAAAGAAATCCTTTAATCATGGGTAAAGAGTACACCCTCTGCATAGTATAAAACCAATTCGCATAGTCGTGTCCGCGGTAAGGACTACAGTCTAGGAAGGGTCAAGTGTCGGTCTTCGGAGGGATTATTTAAACCAGGAAGTTGATCATGAATTCGGACGGATGATTATTATGATTAATATTGTTAATATGGTCTAACCATTTCCCTTATATGAATTGCTGAGTATCACTTGGGATGGTTCTACCTCCTGAATACTCATGTTATTTTTTTTAATGTAAGCTCTTTCTGTGGCGTCGCACAGATGCCCGACTGTGGCACTCCTGTTATTATTATTGATATAAGCCCTTTATGTGGCGTCGCTCAGACGCCGACTGTGGCACTACTGTTATTAATATTGATATAAGCTCTTTATGTGGCATCGCTCAGACGCCCGGCTCTGGCACTCCTGTTAATAGTATTGATATAAGCCCTTTATTCAGTGTCGCTTCAGACGCCCGATTGTGGCAACTCATGTTATTATTTTCAATATAAGACCTCTATGTGGCATCGCTTCATACGCCCGATTGTGGCAACCTGTTAATATTTTTCTGTTGTGTTCTTTCAAAACGGTTCTACCTCCAAAAAGTCGTCTTTAAATTTTCATAATAATATGATTACTTGTACTCATCTAATCTTTATTTTCTGTAAGGATAAATTATGTGCATACTGCATTCATGAATTAACCTCATGCCATATTGGATAAAATTAAGGTTTTACTGCATGCATTCACAACTTTATTATATCTGTTTTCATGATGTTTGTGAGTACATTCAAACGTACTCACTGGCTTGTCCGTGCCTATTGTCTTGGCCAAATCGCGTATAGGAAAGGAGCACCGCAAGAACACACTCGCAACCTAGGAATCGAAGATAGCAGCCACGCGAGATAGGAGTTATCCAGGTCAGTTGTTCCTATGGGAATGGAGTCCCATAGACGTTGGAGATTCACGAGACGCTTCCGCCATCAGCCACTAGAAATCATTGTTGTACTCAATGGACCTCCATGGTCTTGTACTCAAATTCTTGTATTTACTTGGAATTCTGTATCAAGGAAGTCCACCAGCGAACAGTAATCTTGGGGTTGGTGATGGCACAAGGGTCATTTGCCGGGATTTTATGTCCCGGAAAACCACCCATGACAACCTTGGTATCCGAGCCAGGCTGACCATTGGCTAATCCTATCTTAGCCTGGTCGCTATCCCTAGGTTTCCACACCGTCCAGATCTTTCCCTGTCCATAGTCAAGCCTATCCTATCTGATAGCCTGCACAGTGGCCAACCGACACCTTTCAGCACCTCGGTCATACGCCCTTGGCCAACACCTAAGTTGTCCCATCCACAAGCGTGTGATGGAAGACTCCGCTAGCCTATAAAGGAGAGATTTGCCTCAACCCAGCACACCACAACCATCTTTCTATTCCCAAACCGCCAAGATGAATGGCCCCGTCATGCACAACGAGACCACTGCATCTGAGCTTGGCGACTTTGTAGTCATCTAGTCGTCCTCGCCAATCTCACCCATCGTGCCTTTGCAGGAGCACACGAGTGATGCCATCCATCACTTCTAGGCCACGGTGCACATCTATGGCAGGGGTATCACGCCAAAGCGCCCATATCGGTTCACTGGGAGGACAACCTCTGACAAGCCCCAAGCAATCCAACTAGCAGTCCGGGAGGTTATAGTTCAACTCCGGCACCTGTCATGGAGGGTTAACAGCCGCGCTTTCTACTACTACCCTAGCCGTGAAGGCTATGGCGGACCGACCTAGGTCGCCAGCAGAGACCATGAGACGGATCTTGCGCTGCTGCATCTTGTGCGCTACCTAAGAGCGCAAGAGGCACTATTCGATCAGGTCACCCTCGACCTGATTGCGACCAGCGGAGAGCTTGTTCGCCTGGCCCCGGTGAGCAGCAACGCTGCACCCGCCTCCAACAACCCAGTAGTGTTGTTTGGAAGACCAATCGAGCCCTTGAGGTCTGCCCCTATTGCCGACCTGAGCAATGCGTTCGTCTCCCCAGAAGAACTTCGTCGCCTCTAGAGATTTTCTCCAACGGGACTATAGCCACTACACCCCTCGAGGTTCATCATTGCTACCCCAGCCCTGTAGCTTCCCATCCTACCCCGGTCAACCCTGATGCTGAAGCACATGGAGAAGCCTCGACGTCTATGAGACACGCTCGACTGGATGTCAACGAAGTAGACTGAGCCCTCCAGAGTAGTATAGAGCTTTAGTATTCCTATGCCCTGTAAAATTGTGATCTCGTAATACTGTAGTAAGTTCCATACTGCTTGTATGCCATTATTTTAATGGTACTAGATGTGACTATGCATAAATCATTTGACGTATGGTGGCAGAGTAAATTCTGGGTGTAACTGCCAAAGCCACCCTAACTGACAACCATAGTAATATGTCACCTTTTGGGGATTTATATCTATGACTTTGACCCCGACAACTCTAGAACAGAGTCGATACCCAAAGTCATTCCGGCGCCAAACTATGTTTCCTAAACCAGGCACTCTATAAGAGTCCACTTCCGCTACCATCCCCAGCATCCCTCACCTTGTACACTGCCTCCATAGCCAATTCCTCCATGTCGCACCTTGGGATCCATCTGAGAACCCGAGATACCACCCCAAGTAGTTTCATTAAGATTTTGTGGGATTTCACCTGCCACACTCTTGGCTCCACCCACCGACCCCAGTACGAGATCTTCAAATCGAGGATCACCCACATCTCCTGGAAGTTCTGGGAACGGGGGTACCCAGACTTGCCTGTCTGCGGCCCAGCGCGTGGCCCACCACGAAGGCCTTGTATGGCCCTACAACGAGCCCCCCGAGTCAAGGCCCTCACGAGAGCCCCCGCCTCGCGAGGAGGACAACGCCAAGGCCTCCGGAGCAGCGGCACCCCTTCAGGCCACCTCCCGAGGAGCGGAGATTCCTATGCAAGTACCCGGCCTCATGAGGCCGGAGTGACGTGGGTTCTGATGACCAAGCCAGGCGGGCGCCAGCGGGCGCAGAGAGAGGACAGTTTCCTCTTTGGTGCAAAGGAGACAAGGACGTACGCGGGTTCCCAAGGAACCCCTCAAAGTTTTCCTTCCCAGTGCAAGAGGACCAAGACCACAAGCTCGGCTGGGCGGGTGTCATCACCGAGCCCACCGCTGCGTCACGCCCAGAAGCTTTGCAGGCGAAGACCACCTTTAGTCAGGATAGGATGTACTTCTTGTCCCCTTTCGAAATTGGCCATTGTGGGATCCCTTCCCGCCAGTTCAACGAGGGAAGAGGACCGTGGCCCCTATATATAGGGACGAGCTCCCATCGTAGGAGGGAGGTCGACCAGGTCGAGTTCATCATCACCAAGAGCCCTCGTGAGGCCACCCAACCTCTGTACTAGTTCATCCTCAGCCTCCTCGAGAGGCCAATCCACCACAAAGCAGGAGTAGGGTTTTACACCGCAAGGTGGCCCGAACCTGGGTAAACCAATGTGTCCATCTTCTTCCTTGCAAGAACGTACTCGACGTAGCTAGGTCGTAGGGTGACAAGTTGAGACCTTGAGCCGGTTAAGATCTTTGCACACGCCCCAGTGTGCGAACCTTGTTGGGTTTTGTGGAGCCTCGATTCCGACATTTGGCGCGCCAGGTAGGGGCGTGTCGGGATCCTTCTCCGGTTCCGCCCTGTCTCAGCTCGGTCGCTCCCATGGCTGATGCTTGCCGGGTTCGCGCCGGGCGCCAGGCCGCTCGCTTCTCCCAGGCGGCGCCCGTGGGCAGTGGCGCCCCGCGCCGCTCCAACCCTCCGGCAACCGACGTTGGCACCGGTCGAGCTGCTCAAGGGCAGCAGAACTTGTCGCTGTCTCACCCTGGGCAGCGTGGCGGTCGCACTGCTCCCCTGACCCCTGCCTCCACCACGGCGCCGACCCCCCATGCTCGCCTCGGGCCAGCAAGCGCACAGGCCGCGCTGCTCAGAGCACGAAAAAAGCCTTGTGGTCGCCTCATCGCGCGCCTCGCAGCACCTGGGACTCGCACGGTCACTTGCATCCTCGGTGGGTCGCAGGCGCCTGCGTCCGGCCGCCACGTCAAGCAGCTCCTCCGCCATGTGGGCGCGGCTCAGCCGTGACCTGAGGCCCCGCGGGGCAAGGCGAGGCCGGCGACCGACATCACCTTTGACTCCGACGACCACCCCATGGCTACGGTTGCCACCGGTGCAATCCCCATGCTGTGCACCCCTAGTGGAAACCAAGACGCTCATCAGCAACGTCGCGGTTACCAAGACGCTCATCGACGGCGGTGCTGGCCTCAACGTCCTCTCAGTGGAAACATTCGACACACTGTAGGTGCCCTATGACCAGCTTGCGCCCACCAGGCCCTTCTCGGGGGTGGCCCGAGGCTCCATCACCCCTTTAGGACAGGTGCGCCTCCCGGTCACCTTCGTCACTCGTGACAACTACCGCACAGAGATGAACGACTTCGATGTGGCCCACATCGGCCCCCCATACAATGCCATCCTGGGGTACCCGGCCCTCGCCAAGTTCATGGCGGCGACGCACCCAGGCTACAATATCATCAAGATGCCGGGGAGCAGCGGCATCATCTCAGTGGCCGGGGACACCAAGGACGCGGTTCAGGCCCTCATGCTCGCCTACAGAGCGGCGACGGCCACACGCTCAGGCGCTGGGGACGCCGCCCAGGCCCCGGGGGCTGGGGCGGCCCCACGCCTCGACGACGAGGGCGACACCTCCGCTCCTGAGGCCGCAGCGGCCCTGAGCCCAGATGCCAAGGGAGCGGTGCGGGCTCTGGAGGCCGTGCCCGCGAAGAAGAAACAATTGTTCTCTCAGGACCGAGCTGAGACGAAGCAGGTGTTTGTTAACGGCGGAAGCTCAGGCCCCACCTTCACCATCGGCACTGGCCTTCCCCCGGAGCAGGAGAAGGCATTGGTCGACTTCCTCCGCGCGAATAAGGACGTGTTCGCGTGGGAGCCGACTGACCTTGTGGGCGTCCCGAGGGACATGATCGAGCACCACCTGATGGTGTGCCCTCACGCATGCCCGGTAAAGCAGAAGGCACGGCGGCAGGCGCAAGAAAAGCAAGCTTTCATCATCCAAGAGGTTCGTAAGCTACAGGAAGCCGGCGTTATTCGGGAAGTGCGGTACCCTGACGGGCTGGCCAACCTCGTGGTTGTCCCCAAGAAGGGTGGGAAGGAGCGCATGTGTATCGACTTCACGAGTCTCAACAAGGCATGTCCGCGGGACCCCTTCCCGCTTCCGCGCATCGACCAGATCGTGGACTCCACCGCCGAGTGTGATCTGTTGTGCTTCTTGGATGCTTTCCCAGGATACCATCAAACAAGATGGCAGTGGAAGACATCGAGAAGACGGCGTTCCTATCCCCGTGCGGCATGTATTGCTATACATGCATGCCCTTCCGGCTGCGCAATGCAGGGGCAACCTTCCAGCGGTTGATGCACATCACCCTGGGGCAACAGCTCGGAAGGAATGCCGAGGCGTACGTCGACGACATTGTGGTCAAATCGCGGGAGGCGAAGACATTGATCGAAGACCTGGAAGAGACGTTCACCAGCCTACGTCGGGTGAACCTGAGGCTCAACCCGGAGAAGTGTGTCTTCGGGGTTCCCTCCGGCATGCTGCTCGGTTTCCTGGTATCGCACCGAGGGATCGAGGCGAACCCGGAAAAGATCAAGGCAATTGAGAAGATGAGTCCGCCTCAGACCCTCAAGGAAATGCAGAAGCTGGCGGGCTGTATGACCACCCTGGGGTGCTTCATCTCCAGGCTGGGTGAGAGAGCCCTCCCCTTCAAGCTCATGAAGAGGAAGGGCCCTTTTGAGTGGACCACAGAAGCTGAGGCAGCCTTCCAAGAACTCAAACAGTACCTCACAGACCCTCCCGTCATGGTGGCACCGCACGTTCACGAGCCTTTGGTGCTCTACCTAGCAGCGACCCCCCACTCGGCCAGTGCGGCGCTCGTGGCGATCCGGGAGGAGCGTGCCAGCGCACGCGCGAAGAAAGGTGGTCCGCAAGGGGCCGCACTGCAGTCGCCACCACAGTATGGCACTCCTGAGGCCCTTGTTGCCTCAGCGGCTCATGAGGCATCGGAGTCATGCATGCCCCTTGAGGAGCAGGGCGGCGCCGACGCTTCGCACCTCGTCGAGCACCCTGTGTACTACGTCAGCACCGTGCTACGGGATGCGCGCTCGCGTTACCCTATGCATCAGAAGCTCTTGCTCGCGCTCCTCGTCACCTCAAGAAAGTTACGCCATTACTTCCAAGGCCACCCCATCAAGGTCGTCTCTGCGTCTCCACTGGAGAAGGTGCTGCGCAATCCCAACTCTGCCGGAAGGGTGGTGGAGTGGAACATCGAGCTGCAGGCCTTCCACCTAGAGTTCAGCACAACCAGGGTCATCAAGGGCGCGGCCCACGCTGACTTCATGGCGGAATGGACGGATGCCCCTGGCCAGGGGATGGATGAGAGCCAGTCCCTCGCGCCGGGTGATGAGGCACCAGACGGATCGGTCATGCACTTCAACGGCGCCTTCGCCCGACAGGGCGCGGGGGTTGGGGTCGTACTCATCTCACCGACTCAGGATAAGCATGGCGAGAAGGTCTCCAACAACATCGCAGAGTACGAGGGCTTGATCGCGGGCCTCAAGGATGCCGCGGCCATGGGGGTCAAGTGCCTCACCGTCAAGGGCGACTCCCAGCTCCTCATCAACTTCTCCAACAAGGAGTACAAGCCGAAGGACGAGCACATGGAGGCATACTTGGAAGAGGTATGCAAAATTGAAAAGTGCTTTCAGGGCTTGGAATTACACCACATCCCACGCGGCACGAACAAGGAGGTGGACGACATCACCAAGAGGGCGTCGCGCCGCGAACCCCAGGAGCCTGGCGTCTTCGAGGAAAGGCTCTTCAAACCATCAGCGACTCCACCGACCGCGGGCATGGCTTCACCTCGGGAGGAACTGCCGCCAGCCCCGCTCTCGGGCGCCCCGGCCTGCGTTCCGGCCTCGGGAGCATGATTGCTCCTGGCGCTGGAATCCCATGCCGGCGACTGGACGGTCCAGTTCAAGGCTTACCTGCTCGGCGGCGCCCTGCCAGAGAAGGAGGAGGACGCGGAGCGCGTGGTCTGCCAGGCCACGGCCTACTGCCTGAAGGACGGCGAGTTGTACCGCAGGCGCCCGAACGACATCTCGCTGTGGTGCATATCTGAAGAGCAGGGGCGTGAACTGCTGGCCGACATTCACGGTGGCGACTGCGGGCACCATTCCTCGTCTCGCACCCTGGTGGGGAAGGCATTCCGCAGCACCTTCTACTGGCCCACGGCACTCAACGACGCCACCGAGCTGGTCCGATCTTGCGAAGCCTGTCAGTTCCACGCCAAGCAGATTCATCAACCCGCGCAAGGTCTCCAGACCACCCCGCTCACCTGGCCGTTCGCGGTTTGGGGGCTGGACATACTGGGCCCCTTCCCTCGAGCGGCCGGAGGCTACCGCTACCTCTACGTCGCCATCGACAAGTTCACCAAGTGGGCGGAGGTGGAGCCCATGCGCACCATCCCCGCCGGCTCAGCAGTCAAGTTCATCCAGGGCCTCATGAGCCGCTTCGGTGTCCCCAACCGTATCATTACTGACAATGGCTCACAGTTCACAAGCAACCTATTTAAGGAATTGCTAACCTTGGGATGCAGATATGTTACGCTTCGGTAGCACACCCGCGGAGCAACGGACATGTTGAGTGCGCCAACGCGGAGGTCTTGAGGGGCCTCAAGGCGAGGAGCTTCCAGAAGAAACTCGAGGCCTGCGGCAGGGGATGGCTCGGTGAGCTTCAGTCCGTGCTATGGTCCATCCGCACCACTGCGACAAAGCCCACCGGCGAAACCCCATTCTTCCTTGTCTACGAAGTCGAGGCGGTCCACCCGCACAAGGTCAAGCATCGCTCCCCGCGGGTCTTGGCATTTGACGAGGAACGTCAGGATGCGACGCGGGGAACAGACCTTTTGCTCGGGGAGGAGGCCCGCCGCCAGGCCTCACTCCGTGCAGCAAGGTACCAGCAAGCCCTGCGGCGATACCATTGCCGCAACATTCGCTCCAGGACCCTCGAAGTCGGAGACCTCGTCCTGAGGCGGGTCCTCTCCAGGGAGGGCTTGCACAAGCTCTCGCCCATGTGGGAGGGCCCGTTCAGGGTCGCCCGCGTCTCCAGGCCTAGCGCCGTGCGCCCGGAGACTCGGTACGGGGTCCCCATCCAGAATGCCTGGAACATCCAGCATCTCCGCTACCCATGACACTCTCACGTAATAATGAGTGAGATGTACACGCCTGGAGCCCCCCGAGGACGCGGAGGGGTTCCCACCCACGCCCAAGTGGAAGCCCCATGCTCCGCGCTGGCAGACGACACTGTCCTCCAATGACTATGCCCACGCCCAGTGGATGCCCCCTGCTTCGCGCTGGGGGAAGACGAAGACTAGAATAGGCGCCAGACGCGGCTGTTATTTGCTCTCTTTTGTAACCAAATTTGCTGCCTTTTTTAATGAAGTTTGAAGTTTTTCGCGTCTTATTCGGAAATAGGGTGGGAACCTTCTTCTTGCAGCATTCTCTTGTTCTGAGTTCTTTCTAAAAGGGTCCGGCACCCGCCAGCTCTCCCTCGCGCGCCCCGCGAGCGGGGGCTGGGCACGGTACGTTGTGCAGGCTCCGGGCCACACACGCACCTCGCCAAAACTTTGGCGTCCTAATCCTCGCGCAACGCTCTCGAGGCGAGCTGGCGCACAACATCACCTCCAAACCCCGGCCTCAGGAACGCATACCTCCTGGCCTAGTCGGGTGTCGTGGCCCGACACACCGGCAGCTAACGACCCTCGCAAGGGGGCTCGGGGGCTCTACGGCTAAAAGAAGGAAACTCTGGAGGGACGCGCCCCCTACCGCGGGAAAGTCGAGCTAAGTTATCCTAACCATAAGTTATCCTAATCGCAGCGGGCAGTGACATTCCAATTTGCAGTGACATAAAAACTGGGATGCAAGAAGAAAAATGCTAACATAAAGGCGCGAGCACCGCAGATCATTACACCCCCACGGGGCCCTCCGTGGTTTTTTCGTGCAGGAAACAAAAGCAAAGGACGGTCTCCTGAGGACCGCCACTCCTGAGGCCTGGCCCGGGCGCCGCTCAGTCAGAGTCCTCCTCCTCCTTGACGGTGGCATGGCGGCATGGCGGCTCGACAGCCTCCGGGGCAGGAGCGCGGCACCGCGGCGGCTCGCCGCCCTCCCAGGTCCGGGCCCACCGGCATGGCAGCTTGTCGTAGTCATCGCCACTCGAGCTTTCCCCGAAGGAGGCATCGCTGCTGCTGGAGGTACCGCGCCCATCGCTAACGACAAGGACGCCGCCACCGCGATGGTCATCGTCGGCGGAGAAGTGCTCGCTGTCATCGCCGTCACCCTCCGGACAGCACCCCAAGCACCCACTGTCTTCCCCAAAGACCTTGACGAAGAGCGTCGCTGCCCCGTCATACTTGACGTTGAGGGTACACCTCCCCTGCAGGCCGCGGGCGTGGGCGAACGCCTGCCACCCGCGGGTCAGGAATATGTAGCCCGCGGGGGTGACCTCAACCCCCACCCATGAGGCTCGACTACAGCAACCGTCAGCCTGCAGCCATAAGCCGGTGGACCCTCCGGCTGGCAGTGCCCCCGCGAAGAAGCACGGGAGCTAGACCCAGGAGACGGCCGGCCTCTCCTCCCACACCACGAACTCCTGAACCGCGTCGGCCGAGTGAGATTGCGAGCGAGGCGGCCGGGCATCGGCGGCATACCTTCCTCCTCGACCACGAGCGCCACGACTACCACTGCCTCGTGCACGAGAGGGGGCCCTCCCACGGCTGCCAGAGGCGGCGCCAGCCCGCACCGGAGTGCGCCCGCGCCCTCGAGGGGCCACCACAGGCGTCGTGGTGTGCTTGCGGGGACGTCCGCGACCCCTCTTGGGAGGCGGTGAGCCCGGTCCCTCCAGGCGGCCCTTCCCTTTCTCAGTAGCAGAAAACCTCCTCACTGGCGTCATGGTCGTGGAAGTGGCAGACTGAGGTGAGGAGGCAAGAAGATGAAGATGGGCTAAGGGGGCTCCACCCCCTCGCCCATTTATAGCCGATCAGAGGCCAACCGGCGTCTCTCCACATGTCGGGCGAATAATGACTCTACAGCATGCGCCAGCCCTCGCCCGTCCGGGCGGTTACCGAAGCAGTGTGGGGAAGTGGAGGCGTCCGTGCCCCGTCGCGTGCCACGCGGCATGGCCGGACCGCAGGCGATTGGGGCCCGCGATGCTTTGGCCCCCCTTCTCCAGTTTCACCATGAAGTCAGCCCGTGCACGCCTTGGGCCCGGGGGCTACTGTTGGCGTTCTGGGAACGGGGGTACCCAGACCAGCCTGCCTGCGGCCCAGCGCGTGGCCCACCATGAAGGCCCTGTACGGTCCTGCAACGAGCCCCCCGAGTCAAGGCCCTCGCGAGAGCCCCCGCCTCGCGAGGAGGACAACGCCAAGGCCTCCGGAACAGCAGCACCCTTTCAGGCCACCTCCCGAGGAGCGGAGATTCCTATGCAAGTACCCGGCCTCATGAGGCCGGGGTGACGTGGGTTCTGACGACCAAGCCAGGAGGGCTCCAGCGGGCGCAGAGAGAGGACAGTTTCCTCTTTGGTGCAAAGGAGACAAGGACGTACGCGGGTTCTCAAGGAACCCCTCAAAGGTTTCCTTCCCAGTGCAAGAGGACCAAGACCACAAGCTCGGCTGGGCGGGTGTCATCACCGAGCCCACCGCTGCGTCACGCCCAGAAGCTTTGCAGGCGAAGACCACCTTTAGTCAGGATAGGATGTACTTTTTGTCCCCTTTCAAAATTGGCCGTTGTGGGATCCCTTCCCGCCAGTTCAACGGGGGAAGAGGACTGTGGCCCCTATATATAGGGGCGAGCTCCCATTGTAGGAGGGAGGTCGACCAGGTCAAGTTCATCATCACCAAGAGCCCTCGTGAGGCCACCCAACCTCTGTACTAGTTCATCCACAACCTCCTCGAGAGGCCAATCCACCACAAAGCAGGAGTAGGGTTTTACACCGCAAGGTGGCCCGAACCTAGGTAAACCACTGTGTCCATCTTCTTCCTTGCAAGAACGTACTCGACGTAGCTAGGTCGTAAGGTGACAAGTTGAGACCTTGAGCCGGTTAAGATCTTCGCACATGCCCCAGTGTTCGAACCTTATTGGGTTTTGCGGAGCCCCGATTCCGACAGCTCCACCCACCGACCCCAGTACGAGATCTTCAAATCAAGGATCACCACATCTCCTCGAAGTATTGGGCAGTTGTGCACATCCCACCAGTAGACCCAAACCAAGGCCCTTCATACGTCGTCTTCGTCGGCAAGTCCATGTTGATGCCACACATGTCCATAGAAATTGTTGCCTATGAACCAATTACCCGTCTTCGATTCACGGTGCCATGTGCCAGTGAAATGGGGTATTGTTACTTCCCGAGATGCACAGGACCAGAAGCAGAGTCCACGTTCCCCTGTAGACAAATAGAGAGAGATCCAGTGCTGGCCAACCTCGTTCAATATGTCATCGCTCAGGAGTGTTTGACCCAACAACTGATGGATTATCTCTAGACTCTTGTTGTTACGAATCCTTGGATCGCCATCGGCGGACCACCCTTGCCAACCCAGGAAGGGCACGTTCTCCATCTCCTCCATCCACTTTCCCCGGAGGAAGAAGAATATGTCCCAGCGCCAGGGATATTTCCACAAAACCCTCCAGATTTTACCTTTGTGTCATAGGATCCCATGCTTGTGTTCGTTGTCATGGCTAGCCTCTTGTTTGTTTGCATGATACGACATATGTGTTGTATCTTAGGATTTACACTATGAGTGAATTGTTTTGATTGCAGTCGCATATGAGTAATTTTGTTGTTGTGGTTCACAATCGATTTTTCCACCTTAAGAAATCTCGGAGTGAGATTTTCTTAAGGGCCACTACGACAAAAAAATTCCCAACATAAATTTAATTCACGTGCCGCCACGCCATCCGGCTCACAGCTACACCCACACTACCACATGCACTAAGTGCAGAACCACGCACACATTTAGCACCTAATCGATCGCCTCATCCACTAGATCACTAGCACACCATAGTTTTCCCGAAGAAAAATTTGTGGGTGATTATTACTACGAGACCTACTACCAACCACACTAACCCCACTTGTATCCGAAGCCGATACCTAGTCCTCATGGCCATCGCTGCCACGGAGAGCCACCACTCAAGCAGCAGCATCACGATGATTGATACGTCTCCAACGTATCGATAATTCATGAAGTATTCATGCCATATTTACCTATGCTTACAATACTTTTATTTGGTTTTGATGCACTTTATATGATTTATTTAGAACTAACCCGGACTGACGTAGTTTTCAGCAGAATTACCGTGGTGTTGTTTTTGTGTAGAAAATGAAAGTCCTCGGAATCACTCGAAACTTATTTATAATTTTTCTAGAGGAAATAAGAAATACTGGAGCGAAAAACCACCGGAGGAGAGCCACCTGTGGGCCAGTACCCATCAGGCCACGGCCACCTCCTGGCCGTGCCCTGATGGGTACTGGGGCCCAGGTGGCTCCGTTTGACGTGATTCCTACGCTGAAAAATCCTATAAATATAGAAACCATCGAAATTTAACAGAGAAATTCCGCTCCTTCGCCGCAACTCTCTATATCGGAAAACCCCCATCTGGAGCCTTTCCAGTACCCTGCCAGAGAGGGGAAATCATCTACGGTGGCCATCTTCGTCATCCCGGCGGATGCCATGATGAGGAGGGAGTAGTTCACCCTCGGGGCTGAGGGTATGTACAAGTAGCTATGTGTTTAATCTCTCTCTCTCTTGCATTCTTGAGATGGCACGATCTTGATGTATCATGGGGTTTGTTAATATAGTTGGATCATATGGTGTTCTTCCCTCTCTATCTTGTTGTGATGAATTAAATCTTTCCTTTTGAGATCTTGTTATGTTGGATTGAATATTTTGGTTTAAGAACACTTGATGTATGTCTTGCATGCGGATACCCATGGTGACAATGGGGTATTCTATTGATTCACTTGATATATGTTATGGCATCAACTTGCGGATTCCGGTGACCTTGGGGATCTACGCATAGGGTTGATTGCACGTTTTGATACTACTTTCTCCGATAGAAATCTTGGGGTGCTCCTTGAAGTTCTTTGTGTTGGATTAATATGATAGATCTGAAATTGTTTGATGCATGTCGCATAATTTACCCACGGATACTTGAGGTGACATTGGAGTATCTAGGTGACATTAGGGTTGCTTGATATGTATCATTGGTGTTATTTTACTACGAACTCTAGGGCTGTTTGTGACACTTACAGGAATAGCTCAAAAGATTGATCGGAAAGAATAACTTTGAGGTGGTTCTACTACCTACACCAATTTCATCTTATGTTCTCCGCTACTTATGAACTTTGGAGTGATTCTTTGTTGTACGTTGAGGGATGATCATGTGATTCAACTATGTTAGCATTGTTGGGAGATTGCACTAGTGAAAGTATGAACTCTAGGCCTTGTTTCCAAGCATTAATTAATATACCGTTTTGCTCACTATTTACTATTTGTTACCTTGCTGTTTTATATTTTCAGATTACAAAAACCTATTTCTATCATCCATATTGCACTTGTATGACCATCTCTTTGCCGAACTAGTTCACCTATACAATTTTCCATTGTATTGGGTGTGTTGGGGACACAAGGGATTTCTTGTATTTGATTGCAGGGTTGTTTGAGAGAGACCATCTTCATCCTACACCTCCCACGGACTGATAAACCTTAGGTCATCCACTTGAGGGAAATTTGTTGTTGTCCTACAAAACTCTGCACTTGGAGGCCCAACAACGTCTACAAGAATAAAGTCGCATAGTAGACATCAATGATCACCGTGGACCATCACGTACAGGAGCAGCGAGAAGCCAACCAACACCACCAGCATTCTGGCCAGGACAATCATGATCAGCCCCGGAACAACGTCCTCCATTGGAGCCTCAGCTCGAGCTCCTGCAACCAGAAGAAGAAGGAGAGGAAGAAGAAGAAGTGAGGCAAGGTGTGAGGAAGAAGAGAGAACCGTGATCGTTTTTATAGCTCTGCACTCGATCGCCGGTGTTCGGAGGCGAATCCGCGAGCAGTGCCGACAAGGTACTGGCCCGCGAGGTGAGTGCATGTTGTGCCGGCAACAAGCACGCCTCGCCCTACCATAGTACGACCCTAGATGCCCTACGCGCTACACGTCGCGGGTGGAGAAAGTGCGGGAAAGCGCATGAGAGAGATAAGAGAGAGGAGAGCCCGAGGTAGAAGAAGAGACTGACAATGGGCCCTGGGTTCACCTGTGAGCAGGGAAGAACACCGTGCACTGGAGTATGGGAAGCAAAATTTGGAATTTGAAATTATACTTTTTCCAAATTTGTCGTAGCCCTAAGTGGAAATTCCTCAGTTGCCCTAACTGTAGAATTATATCCACAGCACCAGTACCTCACTTTAGTTACACCAATTATCAATAGCCCACCGTAACCGCGTCTGACCGCATGAGCTGAATATTTAAATTTCGTAGTATTCCCTTGGAGAGGTAGAAGTAATTATGGCAACCACCTTAGCAAATCTCGACGGCGAGATTTATCTTTAAGGGGGGTAGAGTGTAACAAACCGAGACCGACGCTCCAGAAGATTCCCGTTTTATTCTGTTGTCATCGTGTGATTTGTTTGGTTGTCGCATTCATCATCGCATCATCTGCATAGCATAGGCGCTCCGCTGCCTTCATTTTTCAAAACTCGCAAACGTTCGTCGTTGTCGGTTCTCTCCGTTTTGTCGTGGACCGTTTCGAGACCAACCACACACGCACGCGCCCGCGGCATCTGTAAAATCTTGTTTTTAAAAGTGCGTATAAAACATTCTCTGAATGGGTTGAAAGTTGGCGTGCGGTCATATTTTATTGTAGACAGACCGCCTGCCAAATTTCGTCGCATTCGGAGGTCGTTTGATACCCCAATGGTCAACTGTAGCGGCACCATCATCGGTTTAATTATCGAACGTTTGTGGTATTTTAAAAACATGTCACGGGCCTCCCTTCTCCCTCTCTTCTCATCCCACAACCCTCTCCATAGCCCACCTAATGCCTAGCCATCACCGGAGCCGTCCGATCGCGGTCGAACGGCTCGAATTGGTGCAAAAATCCCTAACCCTAAACCCCTGTCTATAAATAGATCCCCCTTCCAAATTTTGGGTTAAAACCCTAGCTCCTAGCCTTCCCACGCAGCCAGTCGCCGCCCCCATCGTTTTACGCGCCGGCCACCTTCACCCCGCCACTTGTCGGCTAGCCGACCAGCCAGCGCCGCCGCTAGCCGCCCCCGCAGCCACTCCTGCGCCGCCACGTGGCCTCCCCGCGCCCCCAGCCACCACGGCCCGCGCCAGCTCGCGGTAGGCCCGCCCCGGGCCCGAACCGGGCCGAGGCAGCTTGCCCCGCCGCCCTAGCTACGCGCCGCTCGGGAGCCGCCTCCTCCCCGCCGTCGGCAGCTCTCTCGCCAGATCCCCGCCGCCTCGCGCCGCCGCCTGCAGCCCCGCATCACCCTACTCCTCCGCCCCGCTCGCCGTTGTCCCTCGCCGGCCACCGGAGCCGCTCGCCGCCGCCAAGCTCCCCTGCCCGCGCCCCGCCTCTAGGGGCCTCGCCCGTCTGCTGCCCATCGCCGCTGGCCGCCGGCGGCGCCAGATCCGAAGCGTGGAGGCCGGATCCAGCCGACCCCGACGCTGCCCCGACCCCTCCTCGTCTCCTCCGGCCCGGCCTCGCCGCCGGCGACGCATCGCAATGGCCTCCTCGCCAACCTCCGGCCGGGACGAGCCCGTCCCTGGATCTGCCCCGAGCCTGCAACCAAACAGCTCCGCATCGCCGTACGCCTCCATCCCGGGACGGCTCCGTCCGGATTTCCCCGAGGTGGATTGTTTTTTTCACCAAGTCTTTTGTCTGTGAAAAAAATCATCATTATGGCATATTAAACATGATGTAAATTTGTGCTCGGTTATCCGTTTGAAATGATCAATATATGCATAAGTATCTAGAGATGGTGCTCTACATGTTGGTTGAATTTGCATGCATATTAGGGTTCATCTAGGTGCCATAATCCGTGTTGCAAAAGTGCATTCCGTCGTAGACGGTAAATCTGTTATCTTATTCAAACTTGTGGTGATGATTGCATCTAATCCATAGGCCCTATGCATATGAGTTTGACATGTCATGGGTCTATGTGTTGTCTACGTCGATGTCATGCCTCTGGTTGCCATGTAGTTCATCATTAACATGTTTGTTTGTTGCTCTACGGTAGCTATCGTGTTAAAACTGTGTAATCAATTAACGATAAGTTCCATCTTGTGAGCATCATATTAAGCAACCCGTGCCTCTTTTGAAGGTGTGCCAATGGAGTATTTTGTAGACTGACATGTCTTCTTGCTGTTAGTGTCCTTGCCATGCACCTAGAGGATTGTTATGCTACTGTTGTTGCTATGTAAACATGCCTAGTCAAACTACTGTTTGGGAGATAGTCAATTTTCACTAAGTCTGGAATCTGGTTATTTTATTGCTATGTTTACATGATGATTGCCATGAATTTGTAGGTCCTTTGTGGTTGGCCCAATGGAATGAATTGTTGAGTATGCTATCCTCTGTTAGAATGTGCCCATAGTTCTCAAGCAGAGGTGTTGCACACTAGTTAGTTTTGCTGTCAAACATGTCAATTTGATAAAACTGCCCTGCTTTTGCCCCTTCATAATTTTTCAAAGTCTGGAGAACTGCTTAGTTCAATATGCCAAGTTGGGAGGATGCTAGCCAGGAATCTATAAATATTTTGATGTTGTTGTAATGTAGTTATTTGATGTGCATGTTGCCCTCTATAATGATGTTAAATTTCATGCCATGAAAGTCTCTGCAGCATGTATATTTATTGTTGTCAATATGCCACCCTGATAACTTAGATTGTGAGAAATTGGTATTTTTCACTAAGTCCTTAACTGTTGTTTCAATATGCCATCTTGTGAGCTCATTTGCTATTGATACATGCTTCGATTCCACTTGCTGCTATGAAAAGAATTGTTCTGAATCATGTAAGATACAGCCCCATGTCTTGTTTGTGCATTTTAGATTCTTGTAGCCTATTAGTTTGAGGTGTGCAAAATGACATGTTGCTGTTATGGACATATTTGAACTCAAACTTGTGTTGGTTGTTATTATTGAACCGTTGCTCTGTTTTGAACATGTCATATATGAAACTGTAACACCCTGGTTTTCGCTCCTGTTTTTTTTTCTTTGCGGGATTCGACTCCCGTCCTTTTTCTCGGTGTTATCGGATTTCTTTCACTCTTGGGTATATGAAGATGGTCATTCAGCCTTGCCTTCCTATCCAACCAGAGATTTTCTCCAGTCCAACCTTGCCACCCAAGATCTTTGGCTCAGGGTTTTGCTGTCGAAACCCTACCTTCCGAGTTACCGGAAGGGAAACCCTAATCTCTTCCGTTACAAAGGAACCCCAATTTCCTTTGATCTTCTGCCTCCCAAACTTTTGCCAGTGATCATCCTATCTTTGTAAACCCTGGATATGTAAAAATATTGCCAAGTCATTTGCAATATTTTTCATTTATAATTAATTCCTTTTTCTGCCAGTTAAAGGAATTAAATCCAGGAAAATATCTATCCATCTCCAAAGTTCATGAAAACTTGTGGAGATATTCTTTGTAATCATACTGAGCTCCCATAAAAATATTGGCCATAATTAAATAGGGGAAATTGCCTTTTCCTATTTAATGCCAATATTGCATTTTGGGCCCTTTCTAAAGGAACTACCATTTTGGTAGCCAGGAAAAAATCCCAAATAATTTGTGGAGCTTCTCCTATCCATATCTTCACCATTTCCTTCAAGAACCCAAGTTCCATAGTTCAAATTTTGAGCACAACATCAATTTGCAGATTCTGTCCAGTTGGGCAAGTTGCAAAGGAAGTGCTCTATTCCTTTATCTATTTGAGCTGAAATTTTTCATGGTGGTTAACATTGCTAAATCACTCATGGAAACCAAAAAACCAGCTCAATTAATCTATCCATTCATCCACAGCAATTTTCTTAAGATTCTGCCCATTTGGAAGCACTATGAAGGAAGTACCATTTTGGTGTACCCAAATGGTATGAAACTTTTACAGTGGCTTCATATGTCCAAATCATTACTCTCCACCAAATTTGAGCCAAATCCATGTAGCCATTTTCCCCAGCACCAGCATCTCCATTTCTGGCCAGAGTGCATGGTTACAAAGGAAGTACCATCTGGAGTTATCCATTTGTGTTGAAACTTTGTAATCCAGTTCACCCTAGTGTATGTTTAACCTCTGCCAAAGATCAGGCCAAGATCACTACTGTGGTGACCACACCACATGGCAAACACCTTCTTGTCAGAAGCTGTTTCCGCTAGTTTCTCCCACCCCAGAGCCTTCCAGTTGATTCCAGCCACTCCTATCATCTAATTGAACAGTGAGGCACATGTTTGACAGGCCTAGAGAGGTTGAGCCGTGCCAGAACACGCGGACCGCGTGGTGACCGCGTAGCCAGAAAGCAGAACTGGCGCTCTGCGCCGCGCGTCGCCTCTGCCGACCGCTCCGGCCAGCCGTAGCTTGTCCCTTGGTGCCGACCTGACTCCCCGTCGTCCACACCCTCCTCTCTGATCATTTCCCCCTCTCTTCTTCTTCCCACGCCATGGCAACTCCGGCGAACTATTCCGCCTGTGACGCCGATGTCGTTTTCTCCTCTGTCCTCATCTCCCTCGAGCGCCCTCGAGCTATCTATCCTCCCCGCGAAGCCACCCGACCCCGCTACCGTCCAGCCACGTCTCCCCGTAGCGCCAGTGTGCCAATGAGATCGCCACGGCGGCCGTCCTCATCCCCTCCGCCTCAGCCGCCTATATAAGCCGCCACCTCGAGCCTCCCTTGCTCCTCCAGCACCACCGGCAGACCACCACCACCATCGCGGCACCACCCCCGTCTCCTTTTTGCTCCAAGGATGCCCGTGGCTTCGAGCCCGACCTCACCAGCGCCGCCGTCCGCTGCGGCCGGCGTCCTGTCCGCTTCCGAGCACCCCGGCACCCGTAAGCTACGTGGGTGGATGCTGCTCGCTGTCCTGAGCATACCCATGTGCTGGGCGTCGCAAACGGTGGCCGGTGGCGCTGGCAATCGCCTGCCGATGCCGCCTCTGTTCCTCTGGTCAGCGCGGGCGAGGAAGGAGGCGACCCTGCCAGTGGGGCCCCTTCGTCAGCGGCTCGGCCTCCCTCCGCTCGTTTTAAAGCGAGGCAGCGGCACAGGTGAGCCGGCCCAACAGCAGCGGCCTGGCAGCCCTCCGGTCCCGCGCGCCCCTCCTGAAGCAAATTCGGCCCCAAGCCAGCCCAAGTGCATAGTGCACTTTGTTCTTTTCCACTGAAATAACTGCTGAGGACTTAGTTGCAAATAAATTAATTATAGATGGGTCCTTGGCAGTCAATCGTCAATATCTTTTCGCTCGTAACTCCGATACAGGTGAAACCAACGCCCACGTCTTCAGTTCGTCGAGCCCGTCCCGATGGTATCATTTTCATAATGCTTCTACACAGTGGAAATGACCATTTTTCCCTTGCACTCATACAGCCCCCTCCGAGAGAGAACGGTTTCCGGCGATCCTTTCTGCGGACTCCCCGCACTTCTTTCCGGAGTATTTCTTCGACCCCAGGCAAGCCGACCATCTGATATATGCCCTAAAGCATTGCTCTGTGTTATTCTTGCGTGTTTAATTAATGATATGCTTGTGCTAGAAATAATTAAACTCCTTCCATTTCGATATTGTCATTTACATTACCTGCTCCTGCTCATCTTATCATTCCACTACTGACTTATCGTGATATTATATGGAGATAGGTGGTTATGTTTTTATCATGCTTAGCTACTGCCATCTCAAGTTATTGTGATAAACAACCATGCTTGTTAAATACTTGCTAAGGCTAAACCTAGTCGGTTGATCTAGAGTCACCTGTCCGGGCTTATCCGTGCAGCCACATTTGCCGGTATGGGACGGCCTTGACTTGGTCTGATCGCGTGCTCTTTCACCGGTACCTCCAGACAGGGAAGGTTATGCGCGCGCGCTACCCTGGCCCGGTAGGCGGCGATAACCTTGTGAGCCCAGTTGATTGTTTAACTCGGGAGTCCCCGTTTGGGACAGTTTGTGTGGCCACGACGGTGGCAGGTGTCACGCGGTGACACAGGGGCCACCCCGGGCAGGACTCCGGGGGAGCATGAATGCCGGTGGTACGATGGGAGAGTCACGGGTCAGGCGGGTTTCATTGCAGCAACGCTGGTCCACCCGAATGGGATCACGAGGCCAGGTGCTCCATGGTGTGGGTAAAGTGCGCAACCTCCGCAGAGTGAAGAATCTATTCGAATTGCCGTGTCCACGGTATTGGACTGTCCGTCCAGGCCTCACTAGGTGGTCAACCGTAGTTATGATAATAATGATGGAAGAACTCGTCTTATGATCGGAAGTACTCAGCGACTCACAAGTATTCTGAGGGTTGTGGGACAACCCGGAAGAGGAGTAGGGTTATCAGACTTACAGTAGAGATGCATAGACATCGGGTGATGTCAGGAACATGATATGTTAGCCATGGGATGGCTATGAAAGAGACGGTCGGATGACCGAAAGAGTTGGATTGGATCCTGCGATTGTTCGGAGTATGAATCACTCACTTGATACGCTTACTTTACTGCATTTTACTTTAGTAGTTATCTTGCTAAATAAACCTGTTATGGCATGACAATTAATTTTGCTAGATAGGTATGCTATGCCATGATAATTAATATTGCTCTAATAACAAATGCATGCTTGAATGCCATGGATTGCTTTGCTTGGTGTATATGTTAGTTTGGTTTGCTTGCGAGTACATTCAAAAGTACTCAGCGGCCTTTAACATGGCCAGGTTCACATAAGGATCCGTCGTCCGTCGTCAAGGAGCCGGAGTGTTCGCGGGCTAGGAGAGTAACCCAGTCAGATCCCTGTGGATTGGAGCCGCACCAAGACCATGCTGCCTTAGATAGAGCTTTTCCGCTGCCATCACTCTTGTAATATATCTTGTAAGACTTATATATCCATTAATAGAAATGCATGTGTTCATGATACTTGTTGTAAACGCGCATGCCAGAGTGATTTCCTGGGCTGGTATGCGTGGCGACCGTCTGGCTACAGTGGTAATCAGGCGGGGCGCCACAACGGATGGTATCAGAGCAGCCAAGCTGACTATAGGTTACCCTAGCCAGACTTCACTATCTTGTGTTCAGTAGAAAGCCCAGATGGATTTCAGCCATCTTTGCCACCTGGCACGGCTACTATTGATCATAAGGCAACCCCATAGGTCTTTGGCTCCATCAAACCCCAACTCTCGTGGCCCTTGCCTTCGGTGTGAAACGCTCACACCGGGCAACGGCCCGTGAGCCCTGAAACCCCTAGGTAAACCAGATATCCTTACCCTGCTTGCTAACCATGGCATTTCTCTTCTTACTCTAGTTTCCTTTGGGAAACACTTATAAATTCTATCTCTCCTCGACAACCTTAGGATCGTTGACTAAGCCATTTTGGCTATGGTCGTGCGTCGAGTGTGATGTTGCCTAAGGAAGTAGTAGGAGCTTGACACCAGTGCTACCAGGAGCATTGTGTGGTTTTGCTTCTAAATCCTTAGAAGTGCATCGAGTGCGCTATACTAGTTATACTAGTGAATCCTCGGCCACGTGTGTAAGGTCCGCAAAATTTGGGCTTCATCTGCTTTTTGGTTTTCGCGGTTCTTGTTTCTTTTGTCGGTTTCGTCTCTTCGCTCCGACTGGATCCATCCGCAAGTGTCGTCAAGAAGATCAGCATACAACTTGGATAATACCCAATAATCCAAATTCAGCAAGAGTCAAGCCAAGCCAACTGCCTGGTATTTAGAATAGCAACACCGGATCTGTCAGGAATGAAGAATGAGTCAAAAGCAGAATATGTGTGCAACAGACAAGGCCAGAATATACATGAGGAAGTTGGCCTTATAACATAACACACCTGAGGAACAGTCAGCTGAGTTATGAGGAATGAACACCAGTAGGGACAAATGATTCCGTCCTCGACACAAGGATTATTTCAGTCAGTGGGGTGAACCTTGAGTCTTTTCTCAGTGGACCCAAGAATCATTTATTACCCACAGAAGACATATTTCAAGCATGTGAAGGTGCCGAGAGCAACAACTAAACTCTGGTATGATAATACGAATTTCAAAGCATATCTTGGAATTCACCGATGCAAATACAAAATTTTCTGGGCACTGTGCACAAGGTCTGCAAGGAATATGGATAAGTTCACGGTTGCCAGAATCAAGGAGCACCTAACATGCTTGGAAGCTCAGCTGAACCAAATGGAATTATCTGTCAACTGCTTATTATCGGCAACACCTGGGTTGAATGCAAAGGGTATTCTAAATTAATTAATGACATGAAGTCTGCACCAGTTGTGCAACCTTTACAGCAACAATGATTAGACCAACAGAAGACAAGCCATGTGCGCGACCATCGGAATATCTTCAGTCAAGGTATGGCCAATACCAAGTTTGGCTCTGCTATGGGTAAAATTCCGAATACTTCGGAAGGAAGCCAGAATCGGCCATAGATCCGACTGTGTACACAAGGCTTCTGGTATAAGGAACCCAGCCTTCCCCCGCAAGCTACCGAGAAGAGGTTATGATACTAGACTGCCAATCTTCCTCGGTACGCGACTCGGTGAGAGATCCTTCTGGGATACGACACTCCCATCTTCCACAGCGTGCTACCGCGGAAAACTTCTGGCATAAGGCACCCGACCTTCCGCAGTAAGCCACATGAAGGAAAACTTTTGAGGTATGATACCCAGCCTTTTTCAGCACGCTACTCCGGCAGAAGCTTTGAGCATAAGGAATTCAGCCTTCTTCAACACACCATCATGCCCCAACAAGTGTGTCAGAAGCAAGAACTAGTCTGTACACACATTCGCCTCAGAACCCAGTGGTCATGAAAGGATTTATCCTACACCTGCATATGTTGTGAGCATGCAGTCCAGTGGATCAGTTCATGTGAGCCACTCATACACGGGAATGACTATGTTCGGAGGAACATTGGCCCCATGTTTAAAAGAAGAATATGAGCACATCAACCCCTGCGAGGTATGCAAGAGTAAGTTGTGAGAACAAGCCCGACAAGCCGGGAAAACAATCAAGGAGCCATGCTCGCAGGTCATTACAGATCCATCAAAGGAATCCTCAAGAACAAAGAAGTGGTGGACAAACAACCTTCGTGACGGTCAACCAGATTCAACTTCACGGACAGAGTGGTATTACCAATCCCTTCCAGCCTCTTGCATACGCGGCCACAACAATGCACTACTTGCGGTTACAAGTGAGATTGCCGCACTCGTCATGAATATGGGCCATCAACCAAGATAAGAGGCTATGCTCCGAAAGATACACCAAATGATAGTAATACTATGCTTAGCTCAGTGGTCACAGCAAGGACTACAGAGGCTATATATATGACAGAGCCATCTCCACGAGTGATAAAGTTTGAAACAAGACATTCAGATAGAATGGCTCAAAGCACGTCAGCACCAACAGCTCAGAGACATCATGACATCATTGGAATAAGAGATTACTGCCTATGATTACTTTGTGATCATGCCTGACATTTCAGTTGAGGATATAGCAGCCATAGTTCAGTCATATTGATTCCTTGAATTATGGATCACCTAAGGGCAAAGTCAGGATGCATAAGCCAAAAGGAAACATCAGAATGGAACCCATAGCCAGACTGAGCATTCTGACACAGCAAAAAGGAAAGCCACTCCCACTCACTCAAGACCATACGAGCACGTAAGCCTGGTACCAGGAAAGGATGTCTTGCCCATAACAGTGAGGGTACGAAACATTACAATAAAACCCGAAGCAGATACTTCCAGGCCCTGGAAATCGAGTTGTCTGTTGGTATTAACCGCTACCCCACCCGGCAATACCACTACCAGGACAAAAGGTACACCTGACAGGAAAGAGAAGGATTCAAGGAAGCTGTGTGAAAAGACAACACATGGTCCATCAGAAGAGGCAGTTAAAGGGATCAGTGAACCAACGAAGACAGGACAACTGATGGATCCAAGTCGCACACAGGTAAGTCCCCTTCCCCGGGAGGTAAGCCTGGAAATCTTGAGGACGAGATTTTCTTCAGGGGGGTAGGTTTGTAACACCCTGGTTTTCGCTCTTGTTTTTTTTTCCTTTGCGGGATTCGACTCCCGTCCTTTTTCTCAGTGTTATCGGATTTCTTTCACTCTTGGGTATATGAAGATGGTTATTTAGCCTTGCCTTCCTATCCAACCAGAGATTCTCTCCAGTCCAACCTTGCCACCCAAGATCTTTGGCTCAGGGTTTTGCTGTCGAAACCCTACCTTCCGAGTTACCGGAAGGGAAACCCTAATCTCTTCCGTTACAAAGGAACCCCAATTTCCTTTGATCTTCTTCCTCCCAAACTTTTGCCAGTGATCATCCTATCTTTGTAAACCCTGGATATGTAAAAATATTGCCAAGTCATTTGCAATATTTTTCATTTATAATTAATTCCTTTTTCTGCCAGTTAAAGGAATTAAATCCAGGAAAATATCTATCCATCTCAAAAGTTCATGAAAACTTGTGGAGATATTCTTTGTGATCATACTGAGCTCCCATAAAAATATTGGCCATAATTAAATAGGGGGAATTGCCTTTTCCTATTTAATGCCAATATTGCATTTTGGGCCCTTTCTAAAGGAACTACCATTTTGGTAGCCAGGAAAAAATCCCAAATAATTTGTGCAGCTTCTGCTATCCATATCTTCACCATTTCCATCAAGAACCCAAGTTCCATAGTTCAAATTTTGAGCACAACATCAATTTGCAGATTTTGTCCAGTTGGGCAAGTTGCAAAGGAAGTGCTCTATTCCTTTATCTATTTGAGCTGAAATTTTTCCTGGTGGTTAACATTGCTAAATCACTCATGGAAACCAAAACAACCAGCTCAATCAATCTATCCATTCATCCACAGAAATTTTCTTAAGATTCTGCCCATTTGGAAGCACTGTGAAGGAAGTACCATTTTGGTGTACCCAAATGGTATGAAACTTTTACAGTGGCTTCATATGTCCAAATCATTACTCTCCACCAAATTTGAGCCAAATCCATGTAGCCATTTTTCCCCAGCACTAGCATCTCCATTTCTGGCCAGAGTGCATGGTTACAAAGGAAGTACCATCTGGAGTTATCCATTTGTGTTGAAACTTTGTAATCATGTTCACCCTAGTGTATGTTTAACCTCTGCCAAAGATCAGGCCAAGATCACTACTATGGTGGCCACACCACATGGCAAACACATTCCTGTCAGAAGCTGTTTCTGCTAGTTTCTCCCACCCCCTGAGCCTTCCAGTTGATTCCAGCCATTCCTATCATCTAATTGTGCAGTGAGGCACATGTTTGACAAGCCTAGAGAGGCTGAGCCGTGCCAGAACACGCGGACCGCGTGGTGACCGCGTAGCCAGAAAGCAGAACTGGCGCTTTGCGCCGCGCGTCGCCTCTGCCGACCGCTCCGGCCAGCCGTAGCTTATCCCTTGGTGCCGACCTGACTCCCCGTCGTCCACACCCTCCTCTCTGGTCATTTCCCCCTCTCTTCTTCTTCCCACGCCATGGCAACTCCGGCGAACTATTCCGCCCGTGACGCCGATGTTGTTTTCTCCTCTGTCCTCATCTCCCTCGAGCTCTCTCGAGCGCCCTCGAGCTCTCTCTCCTCCCCGCGAAGCCACCCGACCCGCTACCGTCCAGCCACGTCTCCCCATAGCACCAGTGTGCCGATGAGATCGCCACGGCGGCCGTCCTCATCCCCTCCGCTTCGGCCGCCTATATAAGCCGCCACCCAGAGCCTCCCTTGCTCCTCCAGCACCACCGGCAGACCATCACCACCATCGCGGCACCACCCCCGTCTCCTTTTTGCTCCAGGGATGCCCGTGGCTTCTGGCCCGACCTCACCAGTGCCGCCGTCCGCTGCGGCCGGCGTCCCGTCCGCTTCCGAGCACCCCTGCACCCGTAAGCTACGTGGGTGGATGATGCTCGCTGTCCTGAGCATGCCCATGTGCCGGGCGTCGCAAACGGTGGCCGGTGGCGCTGGCAATCGCCGGCCGATGTCGCCTCTGTTCCTCTGGTCAGCGCGCACGAGGAAGGAGGCGACCGTTCCAGTGGGGCCCCTTCGTCAGCGGCTCGGCCTCCCTCCGCTCGTTTTAAAGTGAGGCAGCGGCACAGGTGGGCCGGCCCAGCAGCAGCGGCCTGACAGCCCTCCGGTCCCACGCGCACCTCCTGAAGCGAATTCGGCCCAAGCCAGCCCAAGTGCATAGTGCACTTTGTTCTTTTCCACTGAAATAACTGCTGAGGACTCAGTTGCAAATAAATTATTTACAGATGAGTCCCTGACAGTCAATCGTCAATATCTTTTCGCTCGTAACTCCGATCCAGGTGAAACCAACGCCCACGTCTTCAGTTCGTCGAGCCCGTCCCGATGATATCATTTTCATAATGCTTCCACACAGTGGAAATGACCATTTTGCCCTTGCACTCATACAGCCCCCTCCGAGAGAGAACGGTTTCCGGCGATCCTTTCTGCGGACTCCCCGCACTTCTTTCCGGAGTATTTCTTCGACCCCAGGCAAGCCGACCATCTGATATATGCCCTAAAGCATTGCTCTGTGTTATTCTTGCGTGTTTAATTAATGATATGCTTGTGCTAGAAATAAATAAACTCCTGCCATTTCGATATTGTCATTTACATTACCTGCTACTGCTCATCTTATCATTGCACTACTGACTTATCGTGATATTATATGGAGATAGGTGGTTATGTTTTTATCATGCTTAGCTACTGCCATCTCAAGTTATTGTGATAAACAACCATGATTGTTAAATACTTGCTAAGGCTAAACCTAGTCGGTTGATCTAGAGTCACCTGTCCGGGCTTATCCGTGCAGCCACATTTGCTAGTATGGGACGGCCTTGACTTGGTCTGATCGCGTGCTCTTTCACCAGTACCTCCAGACAGGGAAGGTTATGCGTGCGCGCTACCCTGGCCCGGTAGGCGGCGATGACCTTGTGAGCCCAGTTGATTGTTTAACCCGGGAGTCCCCGATTGGGACAGTTTGTGTGGCCACGACGGTGGCAGGTGTCACGCGGTGACACAGGGGCCACCCCGGGCAGGACTCCGAGGGAGGATGAATGCCGGTGGTACGATGGGAGAGTCACGGGTCAGGCGGGTTTCGTTGGAGCAACGCTGGTCCACCCGAATGGGATCACGAGGCCAGGTGCTCCATTGTGTGGGTAAAGTGCGCAACCTCTGCAGAGTGAAGAATCTATTCGAATAGCCGTGTCCACGGTATTGGACAGTCCGTCTAGGCCTCACTAGGTGGTCAACCGTAGTTATGATAATAATGATGGAAGAACTCGTCTTATGATCGGAAGTACTCAGCAACTCATGAGTATTCTGAGGGTTGTGGGACAACCCGGAAGAGGAGTAGGGTTATCAGACTTACAGTAGAGATGCATAGACATCGGGTGATGTCACGAACATGATATGTTAGCCATGGGATGGCTATGAAAGAGACGGTCGGATGACCGAAAGAGTTGGATTGGATCCTGCGATTGTTCGGAGTATGAATCACTCACTTGATACGCTTACTTTACTGCATTTTACTTTAGTAGTTATCTTGCTAAATAAACATGTTATGGCATGACAATTAATTTTGCTAGATAGGTATGCTATGCCATGATAATTAATATTGCTCTAATAACAAATGCATGCTTGAATGCCATGGATTGCTTTGCTTGGTGTATATGTTAGTTTGGTTTGCTTGCGAGTACATTCAAAAGAACTCAGCGGCCTTTAACATGGCCAGGTTCACATAAGGATCCGTCGTCCGTCGTCGAGGAGCCGGAGTGTTCGCGGGCTAGGAGAGTAACCCAGTCAGATCCCTGTGGATTGGAGCCGCACCAAGACCATGCTGCCTTAGATAGAGCTTTTCCGCTGTCATCACTCTTATAATATATCTTGTAAGACTTATATATCCATTAATAGAAATGCATGTGTTCATGATACTTGTTGTAAATGCGCATGCCATAGTGATTTCCTGGGCTGGTATGCGTGGCGACCGTCTGGCTACAGTGGTAATCAGGCGGGGCACCACAGAAACTTGCCTAGAATTTCATGTAGTTTCATAATATCATGTTGAATCCATGTTTTTAAATGTGTGTGGTTGTCATTTGCATGCATTTTGCATTCATGGCATATTTATCTTGCATGTGTCATATCTTTTAGGCCATAGCTTCGTTTTAAATTATCTATATATGTAAACCGCTTAGAATGACTTGTAGAATCACATGGTGCATTTTGTTTCCCTGTTTAACAAACAAATATAAATATGCTTAGTTCAGATCTGGACCAAATTCCATATTAACATATGGGGTCGTTTCGGAAATACTATAAGTTGTTTCCGACCTCAATTTAAATGCCTAGATAGTGTAGTTTCATTATGCTTCACCTCTTGCCATGTTAACAACATTGAAACTTGCCATGTAAATAAACGAGAGTGAACTAAATGCTTCGAATGTGGAGTCTCGTCAATATGCAACTCATTGCATATTGAACTTCACTTAATGTGTAGTAGTTGATTGTTGTGCTTGCCATGCCTTGCATAATCGTATGAACTTGCATCATAGTTGTTTATGCATCATGTCATGCATATGTTGAGGTGTTTTTCATGTGTTGATTGTTGTTTCTGGATTTGCTTCTTCTCGATAGAGTACCGAAAGCGTTCGGTGTGTGAGGATTCGGACGACCATGTTGGGTCGTCTTCTTCACGCATTGGTTCTTCTTCCAAGTGGGATCTCAGGCAAGATGAACATTTCCTTGGATACCACTAATATCATTGTCATGCTAGTTGTCTCGTTTCTATCGCTATGTCTCGCTACCTACCACTTGTTGGACAAGCCTCCCAAAATGACATGATAAGCCTCTAACCCTCCACATCCGAGCAAACCATTGTTTGTCTATGTTACCGCTTGCTCAACCCTTCTTATAGCGTTGCTAGTTGCAGGTGCAAGTTGTTTCCATGTGCCAACATGGATATTTTGAGATATCACAATATTATTGCTATTTAATTTAATGCACATATATACTTGGTAAAATGTGGAAGGCTTGGCCTTTTGCTCGGTGTTTTGTTCCACTTTTGCCGCCCTAGTTACTTGTGTACCGATGTTATGTTCCATATTGAGCGCTCCTAACATGCTTGGGGTTGTTATGGGGACCCCCTTGATTTTCATTTTGGGATAAAACTTTTCTGGCAAGGCCCAACATTGGTACTCCATTTGCCTAATAACTAATAAAATTGCATAGGGACCCGCCGGCACCCGCGGATAATTAATCAACCCCCGGGCCAGTGCTCCTCATGAGTGTTGGTCCAAACTAGAGTCGTGTGCGGGGCCAACCCGGGGCAACTCGGGAGATTTCTATCAGGCCACTGTACGCTGCGCTCATCCGGTCGTGTCCTGAGAACGAGATACGCGGCTCCTATCGGCTTCGTCGACACGTCGGGCAGCGTTGCTAGATTTTTTTTACCTTTCTTGAACATCTTGTGCACGGGATTCCGAGGATACTTTGGACTATCTCAAGGTTGAGGTTTTCCACCGGAATTCTAAGGATACTGCGGGCTATCCCGTGGTTGAGGTTTTCCACGCAGCTTGTGGCTAGTTTGTGATGGATGAGTTGGAGCACCCCCGCAGGGTTAAATCTTTTCGAGAAGCCGTGCCCGCGGTTATGTGGCAACTTGGAAATTTGTTTAACATCCGGTCATAGAAAACTTAAAGTAAACTCAAATAAAATACACCAACCGTGTGCCTAACCGTGACTGTCTTTTCTCGTGAATTCTGATCCGAGAGAGAACACGATGGGGTTATGTATGACCGTAAGTAGGTGTTCAGGATCACTTAGTGATCATTACTAGTTTACGATCGTTTATGCGTAGATCACCCCCTCTTATTCTTGTACTCGTAAGTTAGCCACTCAAATAAAATGCTTAGTGCTTGTTGCAGCCTCACCACTTAACCATTTCTCACCCATTAAGCTTTGCTAGTCTTGATACCCTTGGAAATGAGATTGCTGAGTCCCCGTGGCTCACAGATTACTACAACCACAGTTGCAGGTACAGGTAATGTGATGCTTTGACGTGAGAGCGATGCCTTGTTTGATTTGGAGTTCTTCGTCGTCGTCGATCATAGGATGGGTTCCAAGCCGGCAGCCTGGGATAGCAAGGATGGATGTCGCTTTTATCGTTTGATTTCATCCGTAGTGGGACCCTGCTCTTCTGTATGGTGATTGAATGTATTGTTGTATTTGATGTGATCATGATTTAGCTTGTGGCGAGTGTAAGCCAATTCCATATACTCATCTCATCTTTACATGTACTTGTAACGATATCCATTCTTGTAAAACGACAAGATGCGCTTATGTCCGTGTCGAGGCCCTCGAGCCAAAATAAGGATAGGATCGCATCTTGGGCGTTGCGTAGAGTTTATAACACCCCAAAAATTTAACCATGTTTTTATTCATTAAAATTTTGCCATAACTAATTTTTTTTAATTATATTTGGTTCTCTATTGGTTCAGAACCCTCTCTGTTCTCTGTCTTCTGAAATTCTTCCCTCCAAGTAGAAATTTTTGGATCGTATTTTAGGCTTTGGATGTTTTCTCAAATCATTTCATTTAATTTACAAATTCAGTAGGAAATATTTTTATAATAAAACTTGCCCAAATTAAATTCTTTTAATGGCATTTTCAGACTCTGAAATGCCTCTGTTGCACTGGAACTGTTTTAAATAATTCTTTTAAAATCCCATAAAAATTAGGAGAGGTCATGCGATGCCTATAGATCACTTTTATTCAAAAACCCATCATGATCATTTGGAAATTTTGAGCCCAGCATCCAATTTTCCTTTCTGGTCCGGTTTCAACATTTGCACTGCCACCCCAGTTTTCTTAGCTCTCTAATTTTTGAAACATTTCCATCTTATAGTTCTTCCAACCAAACCTAAGTCCAGGAGATCAGCACCAATAGAACCTTTTAAGTCCCCAAAACAACCCTCTAAACTTTGGTGTCAGATCTAAATTCTTGCAAAACTTGCACTAACAATTTTCTTATTTTGCCAAACCAACCCCACCATCATCTATATCATCTAAAGAGACATCATCCTGTAAATTTTGGTCATCAAAAAAGTTCCCTAGCTGACCCTATCATTCCATCGAACACCTTGTGGGCATAGCACATTTTTTGCAACTTTCTAAAGTGCATTTGAAACTTACTCATCTGTCCAAACCATCATGTCCAGCACCTCTATAATCTCAAGGGGCATCACCCTGTCAATTTTGACTTCAATCAAACACCTCTAGATCCTCTTGGCATTTCGGCGAGCACAGTGCGTGTTTGTCCAGAGCGTGAGTAGTGCGCGGTTACTGCAGCCAGTGGCACCGATCTGCCGCGTCCACCTACTGCCTTTCCCCCTCTCGCCCTGGTCCTCCTCGGGTCACCGCGTCGCACTAGAGCCCCACTAATGCCCCCTCTCGTCTGCTAGCGCCACCCTGGCATCGTCCAGTGCCGCCGCCATAGCCATAGTGGCGGGCAAGCCAGCGCCCGAGTCACCTGGCACTTCCCCTGGCAGTCCAGCTCATCGAGCCTATCCACACTCACCACCAACCTCTCCATCGTTCGCACCGACCACTGCCACCTCCCCCGTTCGCCATTAATGGCCGGCCACCGTTGCGCTGCACTCTGGAAGCTACAGCACCGTCCAGCGTACATGGCTCCATCCAGAGGCCTCTAGCTCTCGCAAGCTCATCCGCAAGCCTCAACGTCCAAGCATAGACCACGCCACAACCTCACCACCGGCCAAGCTCGTCATAAGTGAACCCCCACCGTGGTTATCCTCGGGCAGTCGCGGAACCGACCTCTCCGCACTATAAAATGACCACCCCAGGCCCTCAGCGCACTCCAACACCCTCCCTCCATCCGTAAGAAACTTCCCATAGAAGTAAATCGACCGGGCTAGCCATCTCCCTCGTCTCCGACCACCTCGTTCACCACCGCATCTCTGCCAAGTTCTGACGCACCCGAGCCTATCCCTCTCCATCTCCTCAACTACCAATTCACTCACGGCCCCGTGAACCCATTCCCAGCTCCAATTCCACTGAAACCAGCCCGTGGGTAGAATCCCCTTTTCACCAGAGCTTTTCTCCCGCCATGGTTGAAGGTGTGCTCGCCCTCGAGCTCCCCCGTGACCCTAACCACCCCAAGCGGATGTGGCGTCCCCTCCCAAGCATCTACATGGCCAGAGCACCTCGAATGGTGGCCTGTGCCACCGGGAATCTCCACCGGCATCCCTATAGGCGTTGCCCGCAGGAGGAAGATGACTACGCCAGTCAAATCTGGCTGGTGGGTCCGTTGGAGCCCACAGATGGTGTCCTGGACAAGGGGGTACTCACCACGTCGTCTCCCAACCTATGGATCGGGCCGAGGACCCCTATGGCAATTTACTAATGGGCCACTTCGGGCTGCCCATGTTGCATACAAGGAAGATTTCACGAGACTTAACACGCAAGACAAGGACTCCTGATACGGGGCGCGCCCGTGTGCGTCGATCTTTCACGAATTGGAGGTGGATTTGGGGATAAACACGAAGAACACTGAGTAAAACATGGGGAAATCACAAGAGAGAACACAAACACACAAGACACAATCTCTAATTACACATCCACTAAATCCATAAGAACACATGAGTCTCAAAATGAGTTCAACAAACGGATACAAGTACCGGTAGCTTCCACTCCAAAGGAGGGTCTTGAAATCCACTAGGGGTCTTCCCTTGATAGGGGCCTTGGCATCCACAAGGATCTTCTCATGGAGAGGTCATCTCCAAAGAGAGGAGGAATGTGAATGGAGCTATGCTCTACAAGTCTCTAGCATAAGCTAACCCTAGAAAATGACCCTAGGTCCATATATATATATAGGTAGCAGGAGGTAGGGGACGGAATGGAGGCGATTTGGGCCGAAACCATCGGGATGGCCTGGAAGGCCCGTGCGCACGGTCTAAGTAGGCCCCGTGCACACAAGGGTCCCGTGGGCACGGTACACGCCCGTGCGCATGGGGTGTTCAACGTCGACAGCAGAGGGCCCATGCGCACGGGGTCTTTGGGGGCCCGTGCGCATGGGGTATCCAGGGACTTCGGGTACCTTCGTGCGCACGGGGTCTTCTGGGCCCGTGCGCATGGGGTAGCCTGGAGTTGGGCTTCTTGTCTTCAGCTTGGGCTCCGTCTTTCGTGCTTCTTGACGTTCCTCCTCTTGGCCTTGTTCATCCTTCCTTGTACTTCCTTGGGTGCTCTCCTCGTGCCTAATGATGCATAGAGTCTCGTGGTGAGGTAGCATCCAAGTTTCATTGATATCCATAGGTATCTCAAAGAGGAGAGAGTTCACCTTTGTTTCGATGGCACGGGCTAGAGCTCTAGTCATAGGTCCACTTGGTGCTTGTAGCGGTGGTGTAGATTCCATGGGGATGATGGTGGGATGCTCCGCATCAACTCCTCTCAACCCTAGGCCTCTGGTGTATTATATAAACCGAGGCTAGGTTAGTCAATAGATAATCTCATATTCATTACAACAATCTTGTTGTAGATACATGTACTATGTACTATCCTCATATCAATACAATTAAAAGCAGGACGTAGGGTATTATCTCCTTGAGAGAGCCCGAACCTGGGTAAAATCTTGTGTCCATGTTACCATCGCTCAAAGACGCCTAGCTTAGGACCCCTACTATGAGATATGTCGGATTTGACACCGACATTGGTGCTTTCATTGAGAGCCTACTGGGTGATCATCACAGATCGATGGATGATCAGGTGTTATTTTTTCAGTAAGATCTATTTCATGTCTTTTGCAGAATTGTTGTGGTTGCGTCGTGCTATTTTGTTTGCAGTCAGATTGGACAAGGAAAATTTGATGACACGGTACATCGGATCCAACTTTTACGGCAGATAACTGGCCGAACAAGTGAAGATGTACTACCTCGCACGCCGCGAAAAGTCCTGGAGAAGCATGTGCGTGCTGGTAGCTGCTACGTAGGCGAACTTGAAAGTTGAAACACAATTTAGCCAGTGGCGATCCAGCCGAGGAGCGTGATCCGGCCGAGTGCTCACGCGGAGGAGTGTCTAGGACCGACAAGGATTTGGCTCGGTGGCAGCACACAGGGAGATTACACCCCTTCTCTTTTCTTTATTCATTATTTATTTATACATAGAGGTAGTATGTGCTTCTGATCAAGTAGTTCGCTTTTGATCTACTTTTCATGTGTCATAATGGCCTACGTCTCTTACATACTAGCATATGTATGATCAGAAGTGTACTAATCATTCACAATTTGGAGCCTGAATATATGAATGCAGAACTCTGGCTCGCGTTGATGTACGCACGCCGCCGCAACGTCATGCCGTCAAATCAACTCGACGTCTCGATCGTATTGGTCGGCCCGACGTAGTCTTGAAGCGCTCCGGCCATGACATCCCTTGTCGAAGCCCGGCCATTAATCGTCTCCCTGCCATCAGTTTGAACGTCATCGGATAAATCATCAGGGCGATCCGATATGTTGTCGCAGCTCTCGTGCATCGTATAATCTACCTGGACTATAACACACTGCCATCTCGGCGCGCGTCCCTGTGGCATCGCCTCGGCGCGCACCCGTGTGTCGGCATCTTCGCGCTGCCACTCCGCCGGACCGACCACGACGCTCAGGCCATTATTTTCTGAATTTTTCCTTCACTTAAATCAATTAAGTAGAAGAATTTCTTTTTTATATTTATTTTGTATTACTTTTGGCTGGCCCTATTATATGTGCACAGGTAGTTGACTTTGACTGTGTAAAGCGGTTACCTCGGCACGTAGACGTCGTCGTCCTGCCTGCATCGACCAAATGTGTCATCGCCCTGTTGGACCGGGGGCTTCGCCATCTCATCATCAACCTACTCTTGGGACGTCGGCGTCACCAGCCGACCAGCTTCATCACCTCGGCTGGACCAGGGGCTTCGCCTCATCACATCGGTCATGCTGCGCCGCCACTTCATCAAGTCGAGCTCTTAACTCGGGCACCTCGGGGCCGGCTTGGGGGTTGGGACCTCGACCCGCTACAAGCTCTGGCTACGTCATCAACAACGAGCACATTAACCAGCTAAGTCGCTTTCATGCTCAACTTTTTTCAATTTTTAATTTTTGGTCGGTTCAACCAAGCATTATATTTATGTTAAATAAAAAAGTTTCTTTGTTAAAAACACTTCCTTTTCCCATGATAACTAGGGGCTTCGTCGTCACGCTGCCGAACTACTCTGTCTCCTCGGCTGGACCGGAGTCTTCGCCTCGCCGCAGCAACCGCGTTGCGTTGCCACTTCTCGACCCGAGCTATACGCTCGATTACCTCGGGCTTGGGGGCTGGGACCTCAGCCAGGCCGAGGACTATGTCTCCGTCCTGCCACAACCCCGGACCGCACCGAGCACATTAACCAGCTAAGTCGTTTTCGTGCTCAGCTCTCTTTGAAATTTTAGTTTTTGTTCGGTTCAACCAAACATTATATTTCTTGTTAAACAAAAAAATTGTTTGTTAAAAAATTCTTTACCCGATTTAACCGGGGGCTCTTTGATTTGTATGAGCCGTTTTATAATAAATGTGTTTTCTTCTTGGTCGTTGCAAAGTCTTTTTCTACTACTCCTTTTTCCGACACTAGTGTGTGGTCAATAGCCGGATAGCCTGGTTTCTTTCTAAAGCCGCTCAAGTTTAGTTCGCTAAACAGGCCTCGGATAAACACTCCACCTTCGGGATATGGAGGTTGAAGCCAAAGGCTGACCCGCTTGGAGTCCGGAGATCGGATGTATCATGTTAAAGCACGACCGAAGGACGTATTAATATTAAGACCAATTTTGGATTGGCACCAAAAAACTTAATTTAGTTCGGACGTCGAAGTTTTTACATAATTTTTTTGGCTTTTTGAGCTTATGGCACTTTTAAGCTATTTGTATGTTTTTCTTTTAGGAGGCGGGACATCCTCATGACTGAGGTGCCCTGCATAATAATTCAGCTCGAAAGATCTTTTCCAACCCACAACTCGGTATCTTTCCTGCCGACTTACACCTCGGGTTGGCGTAGTACAACGTCGGATGCCTTTAAAGTATCGGCAATATCAACGGGGGACTCTGACTAGAGCCGAACCCATCAAAAGCCAAGGTATTCCGAGCAGTCCTCGGCAAAATGTTCTCGGATATTGCTTTATATACATCAGTTTCGAATTGTGTCTTCGGTCAATAGTTGGGTTGCCCTGCTCCTGTGATTGCCCCCTACATTCCGCTTTGTTCAGCTAGGTGTGCAAAGGGAGAACCACTGCGATTGTACTTCTGATTTAACTGGTCAAGTACCTCAGTGGAGAAAGCCGAAAACTGACTGTCACAATGAGCGCAAACTGGTCAGCGATCCGATGACTCTGTCAAACTATAGACCGATAGAGGTTACCCCGTGGGCCTTTCATAAATTTTTCCGGAGTATTATTGGCTTGACCTCGGCTGACGCCAAACACTAACCGGGGGCTAGTAACTGGCCTCCCAAACTTTAAGCTCCTATGACTAAGTGAAAGTTATAAAGCCTAGATATCTGATTACCTCGTTTCCGCTAACACAACCACCTCCGGGCACCGAGACGCCAGCTAAGGGTTGTCTTGTTACTGCGGAAACACCCTGCATAGCATCTACAAAGGGGTAGAAGCCGACGATGGGCCACTCTCAAATGATAAACATTCACAAAGGAGTCAAAATAGCATATAGCATAAAAGCATTTGTATTCAATATGCAAGTGCTGCCTTCCGTAATCATTGTTATAAAGCCATAAATATGCATTAATTTGACTTAAGATTTTGGCCAAGCTGGATTGCCTGGCTCCTGTGCTTACCCCCTACGTTCCCGATTGTTCGGCTAGGGGGTAAAGGGAGCACCTCTATGATTGTTACTTTCGGGTCATCCGGGTTAGTACCTCAGATTGGGTGAAGCCAAAAACTAGCCATCTTAAGAATATAATTGGTCGGCAACGACGGAAGTGAAATTTTTGGTTCATTAAAGACCACAGAGTTCGGGAACATTCCCCAAACTAAATCCTTAACATCTTCCTCCCACATTGATCGGAGTTGAGGTTTCACGATCATGGTCAACGTGATATCCTGGGAAAAGGAACTTATAAATGAACTATTTTTCCCAGAAGATGTTTCTTACGTTAAACAATAATATAACATATCTCTCCGTGCACCTTTGTTTATAAAACTATATGGCCGGATTGCCTTGTTTGCCGTAAATCTTTACCCTTATAAAGGCTTTATAAAGTAGGACAAACACTCCTCGGCTACTAGCAAAGGAGGTTGAAGCCGATGGTCGGTCAACAAAGTCTTGTACAATGCAGATCCGAGCACTAATGATGTAAAGTACTTGGATACATAGAATCATTACATATGAATTGTGTCAAACGTAACAAAGTTTGTGTCAAACAAATATCGATCCTTAATTCAATCATCCGTGCCCAAATTAAGGCTCGGGGGCTACCGCATTGCCTATTCAATGCAGGAAATTCAAAGTGCAATACGGTTTCCAAGGAGATTTGATCCTCAGGTCGGTCGGACGCACCCAACCTGAGTCTTACGGGCTACAGCACACCGCGTTTTTATTCCTAAAGTATGCTGACGAGCAAGGACTTGATCCACAGGCTGATTTCATGAATTGACCTGAGCCTCAGGGGCTGCTGGGATCAGCGGTTTTATGTTTTACTTCAGGTGCATCTCGGATTTTTGATCGACACACACCTTGAGGGCTACTGGCTATACATCTCGGTAGTAAATAAATTGCGGTGATCGGAAATAAATTCCGCAAAAAACAGCCCAAGACCGAGGAGGTGCACCACATCAGAAGCAGTACGGCATAAAGCTCGGATGCGAATGGTTGGCTCCATAAAAGACTATTCTGGCATTTAATCTCGGATGAACTCCTTCAAATTTTTGGAGACAGAGGTAATCTATGACACCTCGGATGCCGACCGGTGTTGGAGCTCAGATGTAGTTTGGCGTTGGAACTTGAAAGCAGTCCGGCATAAAGCTCAAGATCGTAGATACCATGGACACAAACCGGTGTTGGAGCTCGGATAAGGTCCTGCGTTGGAGCTCGGATGCAAAAAAAGACACCTCAGATGTTGTCCGGCGTTGGATCTCGGATGCGAGAGGAGACCGCCGCACCGGAAACACTTCAAACCTGAGGTGTGGCATAAAAAATAACAAGGCATTGATAAAGGCCGAGAACTTGAAGGGGCTCCTTGGATGCCCGACGTGTGAAATCTTCAGATACACTTTAGCGATCCTCAAGATCGAAGATGGGAAGATTTGTTGAACCAGTTTTCAAGACCGACGATCGAAGACCGAGAGATGTTCGAAAGAACCGAGGAGCGTCCCCAACTTGAAAGACCAGTTCAGGGGGCTACTGATGGTGTCCTGGACAAGGGGGTACTCACCACGTCGTCTCCCGGCCTATGGGTTGGGCCGAGGACCCCTATGGCGATTTACTAATGGGCCACTTCGGGCAGCCCATGTTGCATACAAGGAAGATTCCACGAGATTTGACGCGCAAGACAAGGACTCCTCTCAACCCTAGGCCTATGGTGTATTATATAAACCGAGGCCAGGCTAGTCAATAGACAATCTCATATTCATTACAACAATCTCGTTGTAGATACATGTACCATGTACTATCCTCGTATCAATACAATCAAAAGCAGGACGTAGGGTATTATCTCCTTGAGAGAGCCCGAACCTGGGTAAAATCCTATGTCCATGTTACCATCGCTCCAAGACGCCTAGATTAGGACCCCTACTACGAAATATGTCAGATTTGACACCGACACCCACCGTCAGTGACCTGTGGCCATGCCCGAGTCTGTAAGCAGTAGCTTATTCTCAGGAATACGTATCTTCCTTTAGGTAATGTAGTTTCGGTCGGAGCGTTTTCCTTTTAAAATCTTATTAAAGTCAGAATTTTAACTAAACTTTAACTGGCCCTAGTTTTTAAATCACAACTACAAATGTCTTCATTCTGTTTTTCTATTCCTGAAATTTCATCAAGTTTATTTTAGTATTTAATTCAAAAAAATCAAACAACTTTTTTGTATTGTTTTGAAGTTATGTGTTGATTTCAATATTTTCAAAATGGGAAAATGGAGGGAAGAATACTTTCAAAAAACTTTTGGAGTGCGCCCAACCTTTCTGCATACTCAAGGCAAGCATGTTGAACACCTGATTTGATATAAGTTGGTTGTTTGTTTGCTAGGGTAAATGAATCATGACTATGTTAATGGAAATAAGAATTTTGCGTATGGAAAATATTCATGCTTGAATTCCTTGGTAGGAATTATTTTCTGTTAAACATGAGATACATGTGAAAGTGGTTACTACCTCATGCCACACATGCCTATGCTGGTTCGGACAAATTTCAGAGGAAGGTTTTTGTTTCGGGTAGACGTGATCGTGGAACTAATATCTCGTTGTGACGAGGATGATCAGTGAAGGCATGTTGGGGCATGATAGGTGGTGACTCTGTTGGGTACTACGATGTAAATATGTTGCGCTAACCATTGCAGAGAAATTTAAAACCTCCTGAGTCGATCGTAGATCGAGTCTTGTTCCGGTAATCCCCATACTTGTTTCGTGCTACCACTTGTCCCTACCACAGGTAGGGTATGGTTCAGTAGGACATTAACCCCTTTCCTTGCACACACCGTACAGAGAGGCCATAGAGAAAGATACTAGTGGCCCCTGGTAGGCATGTCACTTGGTCTGGGGGCATGGGAGTTCCAGTTGGATCGAGGGGGTAGCGCCCGTGTCTGCGCGCGTTATAAATATTGTGATCCCATGCTAATCGAGATTGTAGTCTCCCCGCTAAGAGTTTTACTTAACGGTTGTCGTGGTTCCAAGCATCGGGAAGTTAAGCTGGTGTGTGCGGGTCAGGTGTGTTTTCAACTCAAAGACCGTAATCAGAATTAGTCAACGTCTCGGGTTGGCTAAAGAAATCCTTTACTTGTGGGTAAAGAATACACCCTCTGCAGAGTATAAAACCTATTCGAATAGCCGTGTCTGCGTTAAGGACTACAGTCTGGGAAGGGTCAAGTGTCAGTCTTCGGAGGGATTATTTAAACTAGGAAGTTGATCATGAATTCTAACAGATGATTATTATGATTAATATTGTTATTATGGTCTAACCATTTCTCTTATATGAACTGATCCATATCACTTGGTATGGTACTACCTCCTGGTTACTCATGTTATTTTTTTCAATGTAAGCTCTTTATGTGGCGTCGCTCAGACGCCAGACTGTGGCACTCCTGTTATTATTATTGATATAAGCCCTTTATGTGGCGTCGCTCAGATGCTCGACGGTGGCACTCCTATTATATTATTCATATAAGCCCTTTATGTGGCGTCATTCAGACGCCCAACTATGGCACTCCTGTTATTATTATTGATATAAGCCCTTTATGCGGTGTCGCTTCAGACGCCCGATTATGGCAACTCATGTTATTATGTTCAGTATAAGCCCTCTATGTGGCATCGCTTCAGACGCCCATGGTGGCAACCTATTAATATTTTTCTGTTGGTTTCTTTCGGAACGGTTCTACCTCCAGAAATCCATCTTTAAATTTGGCACAAGGGTCATTTGCTGGGATTTTATGTCCCAAAAAACCGGCCCTCACACGTATGCTATGTTCAAGAGAGACGCCTCTAGCAAAAACTATGGCCCCCGGGTCTACTTAAACATAAATACTAAAACCCTAAAATTACTTTGCTGCAATTTATTTACTCTAATTTTATTTTGCTTTTGTATAATCTATCTCTATCAAGATTTAATCCTTGCAAGTAATGAGTTCAAGGGGCTTGACAACCCTCTTGCCCGCGTTGGTTGCAGGTATTTGGTTTTGTGTGTGTGGGTGTTGTCGAAGGGAGTTTGCTTGGTTCTCCTATTGGTTCGATAACCTTGGTTCTCACTGAGGGAAATACTTATCTCTCTTGTGCTGCATCTCCTCTCCTCTTCGGGGAAAATCCCAACGCAGCTCACAAGTAGCACGAAGAATTTCTAGCGCTGTTGTCGGGGAGACATCATCAAACTCTCGTCAGGTCCCTTCAAACAAATTATCTCTCACTTGTTCTACTTTCTATTTGCTGTTATATTTTGCTTTATATAAAAACAAAATTACTAAAATATTTTGATTTGCTTGCTTGTCATTATGGCAAGTTCTTCTCTTATTCCGTGTACTCCCAAGAATGAAGTGCTTAATGTTTAACCAAGGGGAGGAGAAAAATTAAAATATGCTTGGCATAGGATTTGCAATGCTCAAAATAGATCAACTTGTAGGCAATCCACCACTATTTTGCTTCGTATTTTTTATGCGGGTGTTACTACTTGGTATAGATTTGTGCTTGACACTATTACCGATGGTAATTTCTGAATGAGTCACACTTTGGATGCTTTCAATGCCATGGAAAATCTAGTAGGATCACCCCTATTATTGTTCATGGAACCATATTGACATTGGAAGATGTTATGCGTAGGCTCGATGCTATAGAAATTAAAATGCCTACAGTTGAGCACACTAAAAATCTAGACAAGAAGGTCCAAAATCAAGTTACTCAATTTGGTTCGAAAGTAGGAACTATTCTAAAGATGCTAAAAGATAGTGAGCCAAAGATTAATGAACGACCAGGACAAAGTCCATCCAGAATTGATAAGTTGGAGGAAATCCTTCATAAAATGGGTTCCGATTTTGCTTCTACTAAAACTATTGATAAGGCTCCCTTCAATAAGAGTCCCAACGTTATGTATGTTCCTGGGCATACAAGTGCCACACCTAGTAAAAGGAATGAAGACCTTAAAATGATTAGTGTGCATCCCAATTTCATTGATGTAATAAAGGAACCTATCATTAAGCATCCTTTCTTTGTCCCTAGGAGCATGGTTATTAATAACTTATGTGCTAAACCTCCTAGGAATCATGGTTGCAAAATTGAGGAGTTGGATGTCAAGGACGACAATACTAGAAACTATGCATTATGCCAAGCTAGGGGCACAAAACAATAGCGCTTGTTGGGAGGCAACCCAATAGTCATCTTTAAATTTTTGTTCTACTTTCTGTTTTGGTGTGTTGACAGGATTATTGCTACTTTAATGATTGTGTTTTTATGTTTAAATTAGTGTTTTGTATCAAGTAAAGCCTTTTGGATGATTTGGAAGATAGTAGAATTGATGTTGTGCAAAAATGGAAACTTTTACGTCCAATGCAGAATTTCTTCGATTTTACTAGAACGTCTTTTTGATCTAAGTTTTTACACATTATTGGTATACAATTTTCCCAGGTTTCTCCTAATTTTTCAGAATTTTGTGAGTACATAAGTACGGTTTTAGTACAGATCACTACACACTATTCTGTTTTAGACAGATTCTATTTTGCTTGCATAGTTTGCTTGTTTTGATGATGCTATGGATTGTATCGGGGGGTATAAGCGATGGAGAAGTTGGAATACAGTACTTATTATGCAATAATAAAAATATGAATCAATTTATAACAGTACCTAAATTATTTGATATGTCTATTATACTAAGGATCTCACGAGGTTTTGTTGAGTTTTGTGTGCTGAAGTTTTCAAGTTTTGGGTGAGACAACAATGGATGAAGGAATAACGAGCGACAAGACCCCATGCTTGGGGATTCCCAAGGCACCCCAAGGTAATATTCAAGGGATGCCCAAGCGTCTAACCTTGGGGATGCCCCGAAAGGCATCCCCTCTTTCGTCTACAATCTATCGGTATGTCACTTGGAGCTATATTTTTATTCATCATATGATATGTGTTTTGCTTAGAGTGTAGTGTATTATAGTTTGCTTTTATTTTAGTTTTCCACAATCATTGTTTGCTGGACACACATTTTTGAGAGAGAACATGATCATCATAATTCGTTAGAATACTCTATATGCTTCACTTATATCTTTTGAGCTAGGCAGTTGCTCCAGTGCTTCGCTTACATCTTTTAGAGCACGGTGACGTTCATGTTTTATAGAAATAATTGAACTCTCATGCTTCACTTAAATCTTTTTGAGAGTCTAAGAAATAGGAACGGTAATGGGCAGTGTTATAAGACTAGTTCAAAAAGGATAGGTATTCAAGGTGGGTATAATAAAAACCTTCATGTAGCTCACTAGAGAAGAAACATGGGTTAATTATATTGTTGTAGTAATATGAAAGGGCATGGGTACATGATCATTGGTTAGTAGAAATATCGGTATTAAAGCTTGTTATTTGTTATTCATCCAAGTATTGACTATGGCATGGTGATGATGTGAGAGCATTTTTATGTCTGAAATGAAATCCTACCGAGTTGTTCGAATAGGGGGGGGCGATGGTTAACTCCTCCCAACCTCCTCCCTAGGGCCATGCGGTAGTACTTTGCTTTGAGAGAGCTAATAAGGCTTTACAATAAGTATATCAGTTCTTTATGACTAATGTGAATCCATGGATATACGCACTCTCACCTTTCCGTAATTTGCTAGCCTCTTCGGTACCGTGCATTGCCCATTCTCACCTCGAGAGTCGGTGCAACCTTCGCCGGTGCATCCAAACCCCGTGATATGATTTGCTCTATCACACATAAGCCTCCTTATATCTTCCTCAAAACAGCCACCATACCTACCCATTATGGCATTTCCATAGCCATTCCGAGATATATTGCCATGCAACTTCCACCGTTCCATCACATGACGTGTGTGTTCATCATCATATTGCTTTGCATGATCATATAGCTGACATAGTATTCGTGGCAAAGCCAATGTTCATAATTGTCTACATCTTACGCTAGATCATTGCACATCCTGGTACACTACCAGAGGTATTCATATAGAGTCATATTGTTCTTCATTGAGTTGTAATATTGACTTGTAAGTAAATAAAAGTGTGATGATCATCATTATTAGAGCACTGTCCTAGTGAGGAAAGGATGATGGAGACTATGAGTCCCCCACAAGTCGGGATGAGACTCCGGACGAAAAAAAATAAAAAAAACAGGGGAGGCGAAAAAAGAAGAGAAAAGCCCGCCATGAAAAAAATGAGAGAAAAGAGAGAAGGGGCGGTGTTACTATCCATTTACCACACTTGTGCCTCAAAGTGGCACCATGTTCTTCATATAGAGAGTCTCGTGAGTTGTCATTTTCATATTCTAGTGGGAATTTATCATTATAGAACTTGGCTTGTATATTCCGATGTCGGGCTTCCTCAAATGCTCGAGGTCTTCATGAGCAAGCAAGTTGGATGCACACACACTTAGCTTCCGTTGAGCTCTCATACACTTATAGCTCTAGTGCATCCGTTGCATGGCAATCCCTACTCCTCGCATTGATATCGATTGATCGGCATCTCCATAGCCCGTTGATCTGCCTAGTTGATGCGAGACTTTCTTTCCACTTTGACTCCATTTGATCTCTACCGCCATACTCTATTCCGTCCATATGCTATATCCATGGTTCACGCTCATGTATTAAGTGGAGTTGAAAATGTTGAAGCGCGTTAGAAGTACGATCCAATTGCCTTGTTTGACACCGGGGTGCTCATGATTTATACTTATGCGATGAAGACGGAGTCATGTCATGCTTGATATGATAAAATTAGTAGGGAATAACATTCTTTAAGGATAGTATATTTTGAAAAGTAATGATTATGTTATTTATGTTTATGGATATTATTATTTTAATATCAATTAGTTCATCATTTCTCAAGATCATACCTAAAAGAGATTACATGTTGGCTAGCATGTCGCATCAAAAAATTTGTTTTTATCATTTACCTACTCGAGGACGAGCAGGAATTAAGCTTGGGGATACTGATACGTCTCCAACATATCGATAATTTTTTATTGTTCCATGCTATTATATTATCAATCTTGGATGCTTTATATGCAATTATATGCTATTTTATATCATTTTTGGGAACTAACCTATTAACCCGGTGCCTAGTGCCAGTTGTTGTTTTATGCTTGTTTTTGGTTTTCCGGGAAATTAGTACCAAACGAAGTCCAAATGCTATAAAACTTTCTCACGATTTTTTCTGGACAAAAGAGACCCTGTAACTTCGAGAGGATACCGGGCGCAAAGCAAGGAGACGACAAGGCAATAGGGCGCGCCCAGGGGGGTAGGCGCACCCTGATGCCTTGTGGGCCCCTCATGGCTTTGTCTGACCTAATTCCACCTCCATAAATTCTCTAAAATTGGGAAACCAACAGAGAGCCACCCGAAACACTTTTTCCGCCGCCGCAAGTCTCTGTTCCGACGGGAGCCCATCTGGAGACCTTTTTCGGTACTCTGCCGAAGGGGGAATCGATCATGAAGGCCTTCTTCATCAACCTTCCAGCCTCCAGGATGATGTTTGAGTAGTCCACCACAGACATACGGGTCCATATCTAGTACCTAGATGACTTTCTCTCTCTCTCTCTCTCTCTTTGTTGGGAACTGAGGTAATCCTCTTTTGCGGTGTGTTTGTTGGGATCCGATGAATTGTGGGTTTATGATCAGAATATTTATTGAAAGTAATTGAGTCTTTTTTGAATTCTATTATGCATGATTGTTATAGCTTCGTATTTCTCTCTGATCTATCGGTTTGGTTTGGTCAACTAGATTGATTTATCTTCAGCGGGAGTGGTGCGTTGTAATGGGTTCAATCTTGCGGTGCTCTATATCCCAGTGACAGAAAGGGACAAGACACATATTTGTATTGTTGCCATTAAGGATAAAACGATGGGGTCTGAACATATTCCTTGTCTTACTTTGTCTACATCATGTCATTTTGCTTAATGCGTTGCTCCGTTTGTCATGAACTTAATACCATAGATATCGTTTTGATCGATTGGTGGATTAATAGTAGTAGATGTAGGATCGTTTTGGTCGATTGTGGAGTAATAGTAGTAGATGCATGATCATTTTGGTCTACTTGTTTATGGGTATGATGTCTATATACATGTTCATTGCCGTGAATAACATGTAATAACTATGCGCAATTATGTCAATTGCCCAACAGTAATTTGTCTACCCACTATATGCTATGTTCAAGAGAGGAGCCTCTAGCGAAAACTAAGTCCCCACAATCTACTTAAACATAAATACTAAAACCCTAAAAATACTTTCTGCAATTTATTTACTATTATTTTATTTTTATTTTATATCATCTATCTCTATCAAGATTTAATCCTTGGAAGTAACGAGTTCAAGGGCCTTGACAACCCTCTTGCCCGCGTTGGGTCCAAGTGTTTGGTTTTGTGTGTGTAGGTGTTGTCAAAGGGAGTTTGCTTGGTTCTCCTATTCATCGATAACCTTGGTTCTCACTAAGGGAAATACTTATCTCTACTAACATGCATCTCCTCTCCTCTTCGGGGAAAATCCCAACGCATCTCACAAGTAGCAGCGGCTTCCTATTAGCTAAGGGGGTGTGCGCGCTGGGTGTTACGACCGGTCGACCGAATGTTTAGGGAAAACATTTTGTCAGTTAAGTGACTTAACTAGGGATGTTGGATCCGAATCTAACGGTTGAAATTAGACCGGCTCACCTCGGTGTTCTAGGTCGCCGGAGACACTCGTCGGTTTTTCGCCGAAGATGTCGAGCACGGCGGCGCACGGCTCGGATGTCGGGGAATCCGGAGCTCTAGGGGGTCTGGGGCTGCGTCGAATACGCGTGCGGATACGGGGAGCGACGAGGAGGTCGATGGTGGGCTCGGCTGGCCTCGGGAACAACGACGTCGAGCAGGACGAGGCTGCGGAGACACGGGTGCGTAGGCGAGCATTGTATGTGGTCGTCGTCGACGGTTCTGTGCGTGCTTGGACAAACAAAAGGATCAGGGCGACGCTCTCGTGCAAGACGAACATGAAGGACATGTTGGAAGTGTCCACGGCGTGCTCACCATGCCGAAATCAATGGCGGGCCGGCATAGGGCTTTGTCTCCGATGGGCAAGCGCTTCCAGGGGTCTCCGGGCTCCAAGAAGATGTTCACGGGGTTAGCTAGGGAACGGTGAGTGCGGTGGTAGCGTCTACGGGGCTCGAAAATGGTTGCGCTGGCCGAATTTCGTCGGAGCGGCGCTAGGTCAGCGGCTTGGCTCGGGGTCGATGGTGAGGCGGCCTGGCGGCGAGGGGCTTCGCGGGTTGGGGCAAAATGGCGAGTAGGGGAGGGGGATTTAAGGGGTAGGGTCTGCGGCGTTGGGTGTGGCCGTGGGCATGCGAACGTGGGCGTCATGGGCGTGGCTCGTCCGCGGTCGTGGGTGCGGGAGGTTAGGGATGACCCGACAGGAGGGAGGAGAGAGAGCACGGGAGCCGGGCTGGGCGCGCACACTGGGCCGCAGGGAGGCTTCTCTTTTGTTTTATTTTTTTCTGTTTCTGTTTTTCTTTTTTCTTTTCTACCTTCTTTCTAAATTCAATTCTGTATTGAATTTGAAAATTCTTTCAATAGAGGATAGTTTCTAAATTCCAAATGGTATATTTTGAAATGTATGAACATTTTATTGGGCAATTTGGGCATATAAATTTTGCACTTATTTTTCCTTTTTTGAATTTGAATTTGGTTTCAAACCAAATTTGTTTCAAATTCATTTTAGAAAATGGCAGGGGGTCTAGATCATTGGTTGGACTTGTGGACTTTCATTTCCTGCCAAAATAAACTCCAAAGTCATGCTTGATAATTCCCTGTTGATTTAAACCTGATTTTCAAACAAATCAAATTGATTTCTTTTAGGGAATTTCTTTATTTGGCTTGAATATTCTTGGGACTTATTTGAATGATCTTGCCCAACAATATCTCAAATGGTTTTGGGGTACCACCTATTTGCTAGCTAGGTCTCCACTAGTTTCATTGGGTTCTAACCCTTTGATCGAACAATCAAGCAAATTAAACTAGCAAGCAATCAAACAGAGATTCTGTTTTCAAATTTGTTAATTCCCTGTGGAATTTTCAACATACCAAATCTGGGAAAATTTTGGGATGTGACAATTTATCAGCCATTTGCAAAGATATTTCAGTAGGTGTAAGCTTATTCAAATTAAGTCTTCTATATAAAGAGAATGGCATAACACCAACACCGGCTCCTAGATCACATAAAGCAGTTTTAACATAACTTCGTTTAATGGAGCAAGGTATAGTGGGTATCCCTGGATCTCCCAATTTCTTAGGCACTCCACCATCAAAAGATTAATTAGCAAGCATGGTGGAAATCTCTGCTTCGGGTATCTTTCTTTTATTAGTGAGAACATCTTTCATATATTTTAAATAAAGAGGCATCTTCAAAATATCAGTCAAGCGTGATCGCAAAAAGACGTCTCTAAGCATTTCAACAAAGCGCTCAAAATCCCCCTCGTCCTTATTTTTAGAAGTCGTACGAGAGAATTGCATGGGTTTTTTAACCCATGGCTCTCTTTCTTTACCATGTTTTCTAGCAATGAAATCTCTCTTATGTAACGTTTGTTCTTAGGAGGTGGGTTATCAGGATCGGCAGCTGGTTCTATTTCTATATCATTATCAGGTTCTTTATCATTATTTGGTTGAGCATCAACATCATCATTATCATTATCACTATCATTATGTTTAGGTGGATGTTCACTACCAGATTGTGTCTCGGCATCAGAAATAGAAACATCATTATGATCCTCAGAAGGTTTTTTTACCATAGGTTCACTAGAAGGATGCAAAGTTTTATCATTTTTCTTTTTCTTTTTCTTCTTAGACGAACTAGGTGTGTCATTATTGATGTTTTGAGAATCCTGCTTAATCCTTTTTGGATGTCCTTCAGGATATAGGGGTTCCTGAATCATTCCTCTAGTCATAACTCTAACAACATGACCATTCACCTTTTGTTCATTTAAGTAAGCAAATAATTTTGTGACTTAGCAACTTCTTCTAACTTAGTATGAACCATGGATGAAAGTTTACCCAAACCTCTAACATCATTAGCAATTCTAAACATCAAGTCACTCAAGCAATCAATCATCATAGCATTCCGTTTTAATTGATCCTCTAACATACATATATCACCCTCATCAAATCTACGAAGAGAATTTACCTCTACTACCTGTGTAGGGATATTGAGTCTATATATTTCTTCAATGGGTGGTAAATTCTTGATATCTTCTGTTTGAATACCTTTTTCTTTCATAGATTTCTTGGCTTCTTGCATATCTTCTGGAATGAGGAATAGAATGCCTATCTTCTTTGGGAAAATTTTGTTTTTGCCACTCTAGTTTTTGCCACTTTTTCTTATGCCACTCTAGATTTTGACATTTCACTTTTGCCACTCTTAGCTTTTGAAAATTATCACAATTGCCATTTTGTGGCAAAATCAAATGATTTTATTTCACTTTTGCCACTCTTAGATTTTGACAATGTATCACAATTGCCACTCTGAAAATTTTGTTTATGCCACGGAATGGCAATTGTGATGATTGTCAAAAGCTAAGAGTGGCAAAAGTGAAATGTCAAAATCTGGAGTGGCATAAGGAAAATTGGCAAAAGCTGGAGTGGCAAAAACAAAATTTTCCCATCTTCTTTTGAATAGGTTGTTGCGGTGGTTCAGGAAGTGTCCAATCATTGCCATTATTTAAGATATTATTCAATAGTTCTTCAGCCTGTCCAACAGTTCATTCCCTGAAAACACAACCAGCACAACTATCTAGGTAGTCCCTAGAAGTATCGGTTAGTCCATTATAAAAAATATCAAGTATTTCATTTTTCTTAAGAGCTTTAAGTAATTGGAGAAGCCTCTCCCAAGCTTGAGGGAGATTCTCTTCTTCAATTTGCACAAAGTTAAATATTTCCTGTAAAGAAGCTTGTTTCTTATGAGTAGGAAAATATTTTTCAGAGAAGTAATAAATCATATCCTGGGGACTACGCACACAACCAGGAGAAAGAGTATGAAACCACTTCTTAGCATCACCCTTTAGTGAGAAAGGAAAAGAGCTTAAGGATATAGTAGTAGCGATTTTTTTCCTCATGAGCGGATAGGGTGGCAATATCATTTAATTTGGTAAGGTGTGCCACAACAGTTTCATTTTCATAACCATGAAAAGGATCAGATTTTACCAAAGTAATTAACTTAGGATCAACAGAATTCATAATCCTTATCAATAACAGATATAGGAGAACCAGCAAACTTAGGATCATATTTCATTTTCTCCATTATAGATTTTACTTTCAGCTTACTCAGTAGTTTCTTAAGATCATCTCTATCATTACAAGCAAGAAAGTCTCTAACTATCTCCCCATCCATAACATAATCATCTGGCACATCATGCATTTCAATTTTAGTAGGATATCTAGACATAATAGGTGAATCATAGTTTTTATCAATTTCAACATTATCAAGTTCTCTAGATTTAGCAATTTGTTCATCAAGAAATTCACCTAGTGGCACAGTTTTATCAAGCAAAGTACTAGCATCATCATGAGTTTCATTTATAACAGAAGTAGCATCATCAATTCCTTGTGACATATCAAAGTGAATAGCAGGTGGTGGTGTCGCAAGCTTACTCAAAACAGAAGGTGAATCAAGTGTAGAGCTAGATGGCAGTTCCTTACCTCCCCTCGAGTTAGAGGGTACGATCTTGGTCTTGGCATCTTTCATATTCTTCATAGTGATCAATATAAATTCCAAGTGAACACAATAAATAAAGCTATGCTCCCCAACAATGGCGCTAGAAAAAGGTCTCGATAACCCACAAGTATAGGGGATCGTGACAATCTTCAAGGGTAGTATTTCACCCAAATTTGTTGATTCGACACAAGTGGAGCCAAAGAATATTTATGAGTCTTAGCAGTTGAGTTGTCAATTCAACCACACCTGGAATTTCTTTCTGCAGCAAAGTGTTTAGTAGCACAATAATAATAGTAACAGGAACAACGAAAGTAATAGTTTGTAATGATTGTAACAACACCAGTAGCAATAGTAACTTAGTGAAGATCAATATTCGAAAAGCGTAGGCATTGGATCAGTGATGGATATTTGATTTGGATGACATTCATCATGTAACAGTCACAACCTAGAGCGACACAGAACTAGCTCCAATTCATAATTGTAATGTAGGCATGTATTCCGTATATAGTCATACGTGCTTATAATAAGAACTTGCATGACATCTTTTGTCCTACACTCCCGTGGCAGCGGGGTCCAAAGGGAAACTAAGGGATATTAAGGCCTCCTTTTAATAGAGAACCGGAACAAAGCATTAACACATGATGAATACATGAACTCCTCATACTACGGTCATCACCAGAGATGATCCCAACTTCTGTCACTTTGGGGTCTACAGATCATAACACATAATAGGTGCATACAACTTGCAATAGAGGATCCAAAACACTCTCATATTCATGAAAACATAATAGGTTCAGATCTGAAATCATGGCACTCGGGCCCTAGTGACAAGCATTAAGCATAGCAAAGTCATAACAACATCAATCTTAGAACATAGTCAATACTAGGGATCAAGCCATAACAAATTGACTCGATTACATGAAAAATCTCATCCAATCCCATCACCGTCCAGCAAGCCTACAAAGGAATTACTCACTCTTGATGGTGAGCATCATGGAACTGTTGATGGAGAAGGGTTGGTGATGACGATGGCAACGAATTCCCCTCTTTGGAGCCCCACCCCAAACGGACTCCGGATCAGCCCTCTCGAGGAAGAACGGGAGGTGGCGGCAGCTCCGTCTCGTAAAACACGATGATTCTTTCTCCTTGATTTTTTCTACAGTAGAAGACACCTTGTATGGGAAGATGTGCACCGGAGACTGTCTAGGGGGCCCACGAGCACTGGGGGTAGGGCGCGCCCCCAGGCTCGTGGCCGCCTGGTGGGTCCCCCTCTGGTAAATCTTCTGCCAATTTTTTATATATATTTTGGAAATAATCTCCGTCAATTTTCAGCTCAATCCGAGAACTTTTATTTTTGCGCAAAAGCAACACCATGGTAGTTCCGCTGAAAACAACGTTAGTCCGGGTTAGTTTAAATTAATCATGCAAATTAGTGTCCAAAACAAGAGCAAAAGTGTTTGTAAAAGTAGATACGTTCGGGATGTATCATCACACCATACTCATCTTGATATACATGCTTTATCCATCATCTATGCTATTTGCTATGATCACTCACTTGATTGCTTGGTGATGAGTGCTTCATGTATTCATATCATTTTGAGTGCTCCACCAAGATGTATGTGCCATGGAAGAGTGACCCATGATCCTAATCTAATGTGCATTTTGCATTCAAATGCAAACGTTAAATAATGCACAAAATTAGGGGGAGCTCTTGCTTATCACATACTTCTCAAAGCGACGATGCTATTCATTAATTATATTCTATATCGAAGCTCTGATCAATGTGTTGTCATCAACTACCAAAAAGGGGGTTGAAAGTGTAACTAATCCCCGGGTGCTTTTGGTAATTAATAACAACATATACATCATTGAACTAATGCCTATTCAAAGATCATTTCAGGAAAGTTCAATGTAGGTATGGCAAGGACATGTGGATGTGGACCCCTCAAAATGCAAATGACAAGGATTGGCTAAAATCTCCAAGACTCTATTTTTGGTTAAGTGATTCAAGATCACATTGAGTCCATAGGAAAGCCAATACTATTAAAAGGGATGATGTTTTGATAATGGCTCAATTGCTCAAGTTCTTGAAGATATTGCTTCAAAAATCCTCAACCACATTCTCACATCCAAACTTGTCCAAAACCTCAAGTCAATCTCGGTCCCATCGAGCCACATTCATCCGGACCCACCGGGATACTTTAGACAGAAACCACTGCCTAAACCCTAGAAACTCGGTGAAACCGAGATGACATTTGGTCCCACCGAAGTGCATGTGCCAAGCTGTTAACCATTGATTCCATCTCGGAATCTCCGAGTGAAACCAATCAGCCCCACCAAAGTGAGGAACTGCTAAGGTCATCTCCAAATCGGTCCTACCGAGTGGATCCCTCTGGTCTCACCAAAACGTCTAACTTCGAATATTTTGCACTACTTGGTGCCTTCGAGATTTAATATTGGTTCCACCGAGTGGGCATAAAGTGAGTAACGGCTAGATTTTTGGTGATGGCTATATATACCCCTCCACCACCACCTACTCTTAGAGAGCGCAATCAGGACAGAGCATAAACCTGCCATGTCCATTTTTTGAGAGAGAACCACCTACATCTGTGTTGAAATCATGGTATTCCACTCCAACCATATGATCCTTGATTTCTAGCCTCCCCAAGTTGCTTTCCACCCAATCCCTCTCTTCTACCAAGCCAAAATTCTATGAGAGAGTGATTGTGTTGAGGTGACTATCTTTTGAAGCACAAGAGGAAGGAGTTCATTCATCAACACAACATCTATTACCTTTTGGAGAGTGGTGTCTCCTAAATTGGTTAGGTGTCACCCGGGAGCCTCAAAATTGTGTGGAGTTGAACCAAGAAGTTTGTAAGGGAAAGGAGATCATCTACTTCGTGAAGATCTATCCTGAGTGAGGCTAGTCCTCCATGGATGTAAGCCATGGTGGAATAGACATGGTTGCTTCTTCGTGGACCCTTCGTGGGTGGAGCGCTCCGTAGACTCGCGCAACCGTTACCCTCCATGGGTTGAAATCTCCATCAACGTGGGCGTACGATAGCATAACCTATCGGAACCACGCCAAAAATCAGCGTGTCTTCATTACGTTTGATTTCTCCGCTTCCTCATTTACTTTCATATGCAATGTCTCTAATTTTCGGTGTCTGCTATTTAGACTTGCATGTGTAGGGTGTTACTTGACTCTTGTGAATCGCTAAAACTTGCCAACAATTAAAATTGGGAAAAGGTTAAGTTTTATTTGGTCAACTAGCCTAATCACCCCTCCTCTAGACCTACATGCGATCCTACAATCTTGGTCTTAGATTCACTTAGATTCTTCATAATGAATATAAATTACAGCAGATAATTAACTCCCAAGTGAACTTAAAAATAGAGCTAAGCTCCTCGGCAATGGCGCCAGAAAATAGTCTTGATGATCCACAAGTATAGGGGATCGCAACAGTCTTCGAGGTAAGTAATTCACACAAATTTATTGATTCGACACAAGGGAAGCCAAAGAATATTTATGAGCCTTAGTAGCTGAGTTGTAAATTCAACCACACTTGAGAAGTCACTTCCTTGCAGCAATTTATTAGTAGCGCAATAAGATGTTAGTAGTGAAACGGTAGTAGCAATAGTAACAATAACAGTAGCAGTTTTGTAGCAAGTGTAACAACATTAGTAATAGTCACTTAGCAAAGACAATAGAGTAAAAGCATAGGCATGGAGTAGCGATGGATATTTGGATGATTTTTAGTATGTATCAGTCACAAACCTAGAGCAACACAGAACTAGCTCCAATTTATCAATCATATGCAGGCATGTATTTCGCATATAGTTATACGTTCTTGCAATAAGAACTTGCATGACATTTTTTGTCCTACCTTCCTGTGGCAGCGGGGTCCTTATGGAAACTAAATGTAATTAAGGTTCTCATTTTAGTAAAGAACCGGAACAGAGCATTAACACATAATGAATACATGAACTCCCCATGTTACTGCCCTCCCCGTCGATATCCCAATTCATGGTCACCTTGGGGGTCGAAGGGCTCAGAACGATAAGGGGTGAATACAACTTGCAAGTAGGATCAAGAACTCAAATATATTCATGAAAACATAATAAGTTCAGAACTGAAACATGGCATTCGGGCCCTAGTGACAAGCATTAAGCATATCAAAGTCATAGCAACATTAATCTCAGAACATAGTGGATACTAGGGATCAAGACCTAAGTAAACTAACTCGATTACATAAGAAATCTCATCAAACCCATCTACCTTTAGTATGCCTACAATGAAATTACTCACACATGATGAGCATCATGAAATTGTTGATGGAGAAGGGTTTTTGATGACGACGGTGAGAAATCCCTCTCTCTGGAGCCTCGAACGGACTCCAGATCAGGGCTCCAGATGAAGAACGAGAGGTGGCGGCGGTTTCGTATCGTAAAACGGGATAAATATTTTTCTCTGATTTTTCTCTTGGGAAGACGGTATTTATGGAGTTGGAATTAGGCCAGGAGGGTCTCCAGGGGGCTCCCAAGCTCTCACGGCGTGCCCCTAGCTGGGGCCGCCCCCTGAGCTTGTGGCCCCTGGGTGGCTCCTCTCCGGTAGATTCTGGTCCCAGTATTTTTTAATATATTCCACAAAAAATCTCTGTTAAATTCAACCTAATTCCGAGAACTTTTATTTCTGCACCAAACAACATCATGGTAGTTGTGTTGAAAACAGCGTCAGTCCAGGTTAGTTTCATTTAACACTAGTAGAGAAATGGCTAGCCACAACTCTTGTTGGTGGCGCGCCATTTTTAGCCGACGCCAGCACTAATATTTTCAAATAGTGCTGGCGTTGCCTAAATTTGTACGTTATTGGTACAGACTTAGTGGTGGCATGCAAATTCTGCCGAACGTCACTTGTATGAGGGCCCCAACGGTCATATTATTGTTGGCGTGACTACAGTTCCTACGCCATAGGTATTTTCGTAGGCCCGATGTGGCGCGTTCAGGCCCATTAGGCCCATGCCAGCACTAGTCGGTTTTAACAGGTAAAATCCGGATCCATTCGTCCTCACTCTCTCTCGATCCTCAACTCTACCCGTCCTCCTCTCGATCCCCGCAGCCGCCTCCTCTCGATCCCCGCCGCTGGCTGTCTCAGCCTCGCCCGACACTGCCCGTCTCCACCCGCCGCCGCCATGCCCGACCTTGCCCGTCTTCGTCGGAGGAGGAGCGTGAGCCCCCCCCCCCCCCGTCGCCCAACGCTGCCCGTCTCCACCCGACGCCGCCTCGACCCGCCCCGACCGACTCAAGCATAGGTAAGTTCCTTATGTTCTAGTTCCAAGAGTTGTGGCTAGATAATTTTGTGCCTTATGTTCTAGTTCCAAGAGTTGTGGCTAGAGAATTCCTAATAGTGGGGTCTAGCTATTTAGATATAGAAGATAAGTCATGATAGATAATTTTGTTCCTTATGTTCTAGTTCCAAGAGTTGTGGCTAGAGAATTCCTAATAGTGTGGTCTAGCTATTTAGATATAGAAGAGAAGTCATGATAGATAATTTTGTTCCTTATGTTCTAGTTCCAAGAGTTGTGGCTAGAGAATTCCTAATAGTGTGGTCTAGCTATTTAGATATAGAAGATAAGTCATGATAGATAATTTTGTTCCTTATGTTCTATTTCTTTTTAAATTCTGCATGTTATTTTTAAATTCTTCATTCTATAAGATGGTGAGTTTTCATTACAGCACACATATGGACAATTCATCAGCCAACAACAAATCGGTGGGCGACGTGCAGAACTGGAATCAGTGGCGCTTAGAGTCTTTAGACTGGCGTATCAAAAAAGTCGAAGAAGGCAATGCCGCACTGAAGAATAAAAGGGATAGTCTGCTCGCAGAGGGTGCTAATGCCCGAACTAAGTTAAACGAACTAAGGGATCTGAGGGATGAGTTGACGGAGAAGAGAGACAACTTGAAGATGGAGAAGAAGAAATACAGGCTAGAGAATCATAACCTACAGACAGACGTTGATCACTTCAAAAAAGATGGAGAGAACAATCGGAAAAAGCTTCGCCAGCTGGACTTAATCCTTGATGATGTTGAGTAGTTTTAAACTATATGATGTTTATGAGTATGTTTAGTTGTTGAGTACTAATTGCTAAGTATGTTTAGTCCTTGATGATGTTGAGTAGTTTTAAACTATGATGTTTTAAACTATGATGTTTAAGCTCGTAGTTTCTGAAGGAGTTTTTTTTATTATCCAAAAAAAACAAATTGTTGGCGTTGGACAACAACACACGGCAAATGTATTGTAGATGTATAGCTGGCGTTGGCCAATTTCGACGCCAGCATCATGCACTATACTGTTGGCGTAGGATCCAACGCTACCACTATGTTTTAACTGTGGCGCCATATTGCTGGCGTCGGGTGCCTACGCCAGCAAGGCCCTTTTTGCCACGGCATAGCTAGGCATTTCTACACTAGTGTAATCATGCAAATTAGAGTCAAAAAACAAGCACAAAAGTGTTTAGAAAAGTAGATACGATGGAGACGTATCAAGCAAGTCTAGTAGATGTCGTATATTTTCGTCCCGCAAAAACGTTTTACGGTTCGCCATAAAACAATTTTGTGGGAAGTTATGCCCAGTCGTAGAATAGATTTTGCCAAAAAGTACTGCAAATTTAAAAACTTAGATAAAGCTGCGTTTCCGCTACATAGTTCATCACACAACACACTAGAGTTCATCACACAAAAAAACTAAAACATAGATAAAAACATAGATCTAGTTGTGTTGGAGGCGGTGGCTCATGGCTTGATGCCGAGATAGAACTCCTCCACCGACCTTCAGTGAACACGTACTCTTCCTTCGTCGCCACGAGCCGTTTGGTGGCGCAATCTTCTCTGGCCGCCACCACCTCCTACGCGACGAGGAGCTCCTCCTCCGTCTTGTGGCACCTCTTGGTGCTTGGCCAAAGCACCAAGCTCGAAGCCCGCGTGGCCCGACCGCCTTTGCAGGAGAGCCTGCCTCGTTCATGCGCCTCAGCTGCAGTAGAGCCTGCTGTGTTCACGTGCCTGCTTCGAGAGCCATGACTCGACGACGGGCCGGCTGGAGTTACTGGCCTCCACGTCGTGTCGGGCGCGCTTGCGTGGCGGTGATCCACCCCGGCCAGCATGCCCGCGTGCCCCTCTGGCCATGGATTAACGAGAAATGGATGGGACCTCACGAAATCTGTCGCCAAAGTGATCAAAGGAGACGATAGAGGGAGGAGGATTGCGACGGAGGAGGGCAAAGGATATGGAGAAAGCGAACCCTAAAATGCCCCCAACCCATAGATATATCGGTGGAGGGGGCAATATGCAGACCGCTTGTAAAAAAATTACTGGTCGGGCTAGATATATGACATTTATTCGGGTCAAAAACGAAAAAAATGCTAAACTGACGGATTTATGCGGGCCGATGAGGATTTTTCGCATCTGCAGAGTTGCTCTTCGAGCATCTATAGCAGACGTGCTAAATCCCCTCCCGGCAAAATCGATATATGGTTTGATCTAAATAGATTTTGTGGGCAGTTTATCCGTGGCGCAAAACAGATACCATATATGATACGACAAATTTAAAAACTTCAACTAAAACAAGTTCCTGCTACATAGTAGACAGTCCGGACCTCGCCGAAGTTCATAAAAAACAAACTAACTTAAACTTAAAAACTAGAAACTACGGAGGGCCGACGACGGCTCATGGCTTCACGCCAATGTAGAACTCGCAGGTGGAGTGGTAAATGGTGTAGGCAAGCTCGTACTCTGTGTGCGCCGCTTGAAAGGGTGCGGCGACACCCTCTTCGCCGGTCTCCAACGCCACCTTCGCGTTGAGGCTCACGACCTTCGCCTCACGGAGAGCCTTCGTCGACGGCCATAGCGCCTCGTGGAGCTTGTCAACCCGTGGTTCCCGCCGCCGCGATTATGCGCTTGCATCGAGAGCCACACCTCGATGGCGGGACGGTTGTATCTACCGGCCACGCTTGCGCGACGTCGAACCGTAGCGGTCCCGTCTCCATGCCCCTCTCCCGACATGATCTACGCTCGGAGGCGCGAGGGGGGGGGGAGGGGACGTTCAGATGAGCTCGCCGGATGGGAAGATGATTGCGGCAGAGATGGGGGAATCGATTCGATCCGAGAACCCAAAATGCCCTTCCCCGTACATATAGGGCGTGTTTGGTTGCCTGGGCGGCTCTAGCCTGCATCGCATGGGGCATCCTGGGTGAGCGTGGCCTGTTTGAGCTGATGCAGAGATTGGGTGAGATGTGTGTTTGGTGGACTGTATGATATTGTTGCATGACATATGTTCTATACAACATATGTTGTTTGGTAGACTACATTTGAGGTTTAGTCTGTGAACTTTGCTCTTTCAATTTCAAACATTTCAATTGGATCTGGATCATTCCATGGAACATATAAAAGAAAGCTGAACTGAAATCTGAACTAAATTCATGTTTCAATTTTTATTTACCAAAAAAAATCTCAAACAAATGGAACCATTCTCACCAATCTAGACAATTCACCATAGATGGGTAGAAGGCAGTGGCGGAGACCAATCAAACGAAGAGGTGGAGGGCAACGAGTTGGCTGGGGCTCAGATGGGTAGCCGAGAGGAGATGCCAGCGGCGAGATTCGACTATGGCTCGCCGGAAGGATTGGGAGCGGTGGCGCGGTTTGAGGGGAGAGAGGGAGAGAAACACGACACCCGTTGCGGCTCGCAGCGTGCAGGTACTCCCATCTCCCCTTCTAGCTCTCGATTGGTGGCGGACGGCGTGGCCCCCGGCGTGGGCATGGAGGAGCACCCGCGAAGGAACTCGGACGGATGGTGAACGAGGCGGCGAGCGCCCGACGTGGGTGTGGAAGAGCGCCGACTAGGGTGCCCGGACTGATGGTGGACGAGGGAGCTCATGCGGCGGCGGCGATGGGTTACTCGATCCAATCTGATACGTGAGAGAGAGGACGAGGAAAAGCAGACACGAGACGGGAGTTGCAGCTGCAGGTGCGAGCCTGGCTCAGAGATACGGCCGATTCCTGCGTGCCCCCAAGCCTGGCCGAGAGGCCTCCTTTTGCATCAGTCGGGCCAGGCTGAGGAGGCCGTAGAGGCCACCAAACACACTAGATTTTGGTTGGCGGGTGCGAGCCAGGTGCTACACAGGAAACCAAATACATCCATAACGACTGAAGCAATGGTTTGCCGGCCGCCGTATGCCAATATACGACATCTTTTTTTTTGAGGCTAACCACACACTTTATTCATTACTCGAAACAATGTTCAAAGGGATACAATTGATATCAGGGATACAATTTCTCAAATTGATGTGGACTTGTGTTTGCAACAAATCTGATGCCAACGCCAGAGCTTCACGGCATGCTAAAGCTTCTAGAGTTACGGATCGGTAATGCCTGCAAATACCCTCGCAGATGCACCCAGGTACAAGCCCTCCTCGTTCCTGCAGATCACACCCACAACACCATACTTGGTGGCATTTGAGACCGCCCCATCCACCTTAAGTTTAGCAAACCAAGGTGGTGGAGGAGTCCAGCTAGTCACAGTCATTGGAGAGACTTGCCGCTCAGCTATATTTGGCTTGCTTGATGTGATTTCTGAAATATACCGATCAACAAAAGCGTGGGTTCCAGCTAGACCCTGAAATACATGTTCGTGCAACGCTTTCCTTCTTGCATGCCATATAGCCCATAGTGTGACAAGTACTCGTACAAAATCTGCATGCGGAAGTACCTCCATAACAGCAAAGATCCAACGTTTTGCATCCGGTTCAGTAGCTTCAGAAATAGCAGTCACAAGCTCTGGTTTCTCCATCGTCCATACACATCGAGAGGAGGTGCAATCTAGCAAAGCATGCCGCCAGGAGTTCCCTCTTCCGCACAAACCACAATTGCTATTAGTTGCCATATTGCGGTGGTGCAACAAATCCACAAAAGAAATAGATTGGTGTGCTAAGCGCCAGAAGAACACCCGTATTTTTGAGAGAACTTGCACTTTCCAAATTTTGCACCAAGATCTTTGCTCACTTTTTGAACTTGAAATGTCTCCCCGATCTTCCAGCCAGGCTTCACGGCGTTGTTTTGTCCCGAAAACGCTAAACATTATGGGCCGCATGCTGGATAGCACATCATCTGCTAGAGATGCTCCTTCTCAAAAAAAGAAAAAAAAGAAAAAAGAATCTGCTAGATATAGGAATCATATTTGCGCAGTCGGGTTGGAGGTGCTCTAAGAGCATCTCCAGCCGTTTGCCCCCCCAGCGCGCCTGGCGAGGCCGCAAAACGTCCAAGCCGGCGCTATTTTCGCCCTGGGGGGGATCAACTTCCCAGTCGCGCCCCCGAGGTTCGGCCAGAAAGTGCATGCAAATTTAAACTTCTCATTTCCCGCTGCCCAAAAACGATGCAAGTCGGCGATCATGCCATAGTTTGGCGTCGGTCATGCCACGAGTCGGCGTCCATCATGCCATCCGGCGATCAAAAACATGCCAAATAGTCCGGCGTACAAAAAGGGGGGAGACATGAACACAGAATTCAAACGGCGAGCACCTCGTCGTCTCCAGGAGTGGCGGGAGAGGTCGGCGTCGGCGTAGCCGTCGGCGACGTAGGGGACGAAGGCGCGCTCGGCGGCGGCGTGGGCGGTGCGGAGGGCGTCGGCATGAGGTTGAGGATGAGGTTGCGCTCCGCCAAGTACCACGCCTTGACCTGCGGGTCCATTTCTGCCGTGACGCCCCCCCATGAGGAACACCAGGTCGGTGTTGCGTTTCTTCGCGGCGACGTTGGTCCTGAGGAGGTCGAGCTTGGCGTCCTGCTTCGTCATCAGCGCCGACCACCTCGCCTCCGACTTCTCCTCCCTCAGGGCAGAGTGGGTCTTTGCGTCGGCGATGCATTACTCGATCGACGCCTGCAGCCGTTTGGCAGCTGGCGCGTCGTTCCTGCCCTTCTTCGCCTTCTTGTTCCTGTCTGGCCGCCCTTCGGCCGCCCCAGCAACAGGCGCTTCCGGGTTGTACACGCCGTCCTTGTTGGCGAGTGCAAGCCGGACCTCGGCCCATTTCTCGCAGGACTCGATCCGGGTGAACACATGGAGGAACTTGAAGTCGGAGTCGGTGTCGCTGTCCCGGCAAAACAAGTCGAACATCCGAACCATATGCAGCAAAGAACAAGTGTCGGCGAAACAAGGCGAAGGACGGCGAAGTCGGCTGTTCCTCGAACGTACCTGCTGTTTGACGTTCGCGCCGCTCTCAGGGCGAGCGTGGACCTGTTCTTGGATCCCATGCTACTTGTTGCACGCCAGTTGAATGCTCACCTAATGGTTGGACATGGCCTTGGCGCCGCGCTCCATGTGTGTGCCGGCGAACTCGGGGTCGACCAACTTGCGCTCGTCGAACGCCGCCTTGATCCTCGTCCAGTACGTGTCGGTGTTCTGGTTCGCGCCGGTGATCGGGTCCATGCTGACCTGCTTCCACGCTTCGGCGAGGCACACGTCCTCCTTTGTCGTCCATTTGATGCGGGGCTCGGCCGGCTTCCCATTGGCAGACCTTGACTTCTTCTTTTTCCCTTTGCCCCTCGCCGGCGCGGGTTCCGACACCGGCTCTTCCTCCTCCATCTCCTCCTCCTCCTCCTCGGCCTCATCATGGTCGACGTCGTCCATGTCACCGATGTCCTCCGCCTCTTGCGTGCCAAACCCCGGGCATGCCGCGGCCGCGGCGGAGCCGGTGTTGATGATCTCCTCCATCTCGGCCTCGGCGTTGCCGAACTGTGGGGCCGAACCAGGCGCGAAAGGCAGGGGGCCGCGCCGCAGTGCCGTCGTGGATGAGCCAGAGTATGTCGGCGAGGGCGTGTAGCCGTACTGGGCGTTGGGGTGGCCGATGGAGAAGGCGGAAGGCGTGCGCGGGAAGGTGATGTTGGGGTTAAAGCCGTCGAGGGCGTCGCCGTCGACGTACTCCGGCGAGGGTGCGTAACCACCCCACGCCGGCGACGGGAAGTTGGGGTTGGCCGGCGACACTACGCTCTGCTGGCTGCCCCACGCGCCTGCGGAAACGGACCCGCCTGCTGCCGCCCCGGGAAGATCGGCCGATGGGACGACGCCTCCTGCTCAACCGCCGCCGCCGCCGCATCCCTGGCTTTCTTCATGAGAAGTCTGTTGCGGCGATCAGTGGTCACCGCTTCCCTTCGATCGACGTCGGCCTTCCACTCCGCGTTTGTCAAGCCTGACGGCCTTGGCATCGGCGCACGGGCCTTGCGAGGCTTGGCGGCGGCGGGGCCGGTGGCTTGGCGAGGGGCGGCGTACTTCTTCGGTGGCATGGCGGCGGAGGGAGATGGAGGGAAATGGAGAGAATGGAGAGAATGGCGGGGGAAACTGCGGGAGAAGGAGGGAAGGAAAAGGAGGGGAAACGGCGGGAAGTAGCAGCCGGTGTCGCCGACAGCTCGGCCCCACCCGGCTTTTCGCTTCAGCCGGCGCCCCAGCGCCCTGGGTTCGGCCTGGGTTCGCCAGCCCAAAAAAAGGCCCAACCGGCAAAAATCGGCGTTCTGAAAGGGGACTCGGAATTTTTTCACCCGCCGGCGATAAAAAAGAGGCCGGGGGTCCTTTGGGCCGCGGCTGGAGATGCTCTAAGGCCAACTCCAGCGCGCGACCCCATCCGGTCTGGGTGCGTCCGTTTGGGGTTAAACGGACGAATAGCGCGGCCCAACGCGCGGCCCCAAACGGACAAATGTCCGTTTTTCGACCCATTCCCAGCCCAAACTTGCGCCACGTTTGGGGTGAAACGGACAGCGCGCGGACGGGCGGGACGCACGCCCTTGTCCTCCCCTGGCCCGCCTGTCGGGGACTCTGCCGATTCATTCACCCCCAAGCCTCCACCCGCCCCTCCCCGCCCAACCCCGCCGCCGGCGCCCCCACTATTATCCGGCCGCCTCCTCGCTGCTCGCCCCCCGGCCGTCCATACCAAACCATGTCTCACCATGGCCGCCACCACGCCCGCGCTTTGGTAGGAGTTTTGGCCGTCGCCGTCGGATCCGGTCGCAGAGGGGATACGACCGCCGGCGACGCCCATCGGCAACGGCAGCTTCTGTCGGGGGTGCTACAGAGCGACCTGTAGCCGGCCGCCATCCGCCCCCGCTGCCTCGAGATGATTCGCCGCCACCAAGGATTTGATTTTCAAGGTAACAATGTTGAGCCCCTGCACCAAGAACCGGCCACGTTTGAGCAGTTTACCCAATTCCATCGTGAAATCCGTGATTGGCACACTCATTTGGTGCTTCAAAATGACTTGGTTGAGCACATGTGGGATCACATTGGAAACGAATAGATGTATTGGTTAATTATCTTTATTCAAGACAATTTCGATTTGGTTGTAAAACTATTTTATTCGAGACAATTTCGATTGGGTTGTAACACTATTTTTATTCGAGACAATTAATATTTGGACGTGCAAACTTGTTTAAAACATTGATAAATATGAATATATGGGCATATTGGCCGTGGCGGACAGGATGCGGCTGAAGGATGCGTCCGCGCGTTGGGCGCACGGCCATTGCATCCCAGGACAGGTCCGGACACGACCCCATTGCCGGCCACAAACGGACAGAATCCGGGACAAACGGTTTGTCCCGGACGTCCGGATGGGGTCGCGCGTTGGAGACTTACTTCGGGGGAGGGGGGGGGGGGGGGGGGTCGCGCGTTGGAGTTGGCCTAACGTGGACTACTTCGGCTCATCCCCGCGCCTCTATACCTCTCTTCCTCCTGACCAGCCCACCGTAGCCGCCGCCATCGTTGAGCGGTAAGAGCCCTGAGGCTCACTAACGCCCATGAAGGGCTCCCACTCGCAGGCTCAGGCGGCAAGCCGTCGGCGGCGCTGCGGGTGGCTGCTCCCGCTTCTCGTTGGTGCTGCTTTTCTCGGCGAGATCGCGTTCCTCGGTCGCCTCGACATGTCGAAGAACGCTGCGGCGGTCGAGAGCTGGACCACCTCCTTCTACCGCCTCTCTTCGACCTGGGGCGCGGACGCGCCTCCGGGTAGCGGGGACAACGACGACGAGTGCGAGGAGCGGCTCGAGAGGGAGGACGCCGTGCCCTACGACCGGGATTTTGAAAGGGATCCCGTACTTGTCGGCGGTGCTGCTAAGGCATGTCCCTTCCTTGCAATTTGATATCGACGTTGACGGGCTTGCCGGATCTGCTGCTTAATTCGGTCAACGCTTCATTGGGGGTAACATTAGCAATGGAGTATAAGTTCCAGTGATCTCTCCCGAATTTTTTTAGAGAATCTTGCTAGACAATCGTCATATGAACTTTTGGGAGGTTAGAGTTCCTAGATCGGCATTTTAACCAACCAAACACGAGTTATATGCCACAACAAAGTATTGCAATTGAATTATTATTCGCAAGTAGTTTCTTATGGTATATTTTTTATGACATATAACTTGTATTCCATTGATCAATTTGCTGATCTAGAAATATGTGTGGATATTAATAACCAGAAGGGAGGGACTAGATATTTTGACAGAAGCTTGTAGAGCTCCTGAGGGTGGAACCTAGACCTAGTGCCATACTTGGTGAAACACAATGCCAGTTTGGACTTGCTATTTTGACTTGTAAGGTTCGTAATTGTGAATTTAATGCAGTGTTTTGTAATAGTTGGAACTTTGAAAACTATCAGAAGTTTTTTGGAGCATGGTTAATAGTATAGCCCATAACCGGCTATTTGAAGTTGCCATGTCACCTACAGTCAACGTAATAGCCTACTCATATAGTAGTTAGTCATACTTGTATATTGTGTTATTACTAGGTGGCCCACCTTTCTCTCTCGGCCCGGCTCGAATCCACAAGGGAAGGACAAGGCCGACAAATATTGGGAGGCAGCTACGCGCAACTCGGTTTGGATGGATCGGGCGACTTTGGCCAAGGCATGGCGCTGGCTTAGGATAGGCACTGTTGATTTAGCAGTTGGTTGCTAACATTTGCCATTAGAGCTCTTCGACCCCCCACAAAATCCCCACCAAATTTCTTCTTCCACCACTACCATGACTTTGATGTGGGCCATGATTGAAGAGTGCCCAAGGATGAAGGCGCTACATGCCTTCCTCATGGCAGACCGCGTGATTCCGACTAGAAGTGAGGTGAGGAAGTCTCCCTCGCCGGCTTCCTCGACCCCAAGCGGGACTCCGTAGAGGTGTCGTCGGCCTCATCAACGACGTCCTCGCAGTGAGCGTTCGGCACAACATCGTCATCACCAAACCAACCCACAACTCCACGTTGGACAACTTGCTCCCTTCCTCCATGTCGGCGTCGACATCGAATTCTAGTGCGGCTACACCTGCAACGAGCGATGTCGAGGAGGCTCTCGTGAATGTCGTCCCTGTAACTGGTGGGTCCTGCACCATGGCGCACACCACCTGTTCGACCTCGGATTTGATCCCCATCAACATCGCCATCCAAGTCGCCGAGCCGCCTCTGCTCGTGGCGATCATGCCTCGAACGATCCGGTGCGTGTGGAATCGTCGCCTCCCGTGAACCGGTCATTCCTTGCCCTTGGCCATGACATCGGCAAGGCTTTGCCCAAGTCCTATCTCAGGCTAGATCATCCGGAAGCGTGGATCGCCTAGTTCAATGTCGAGTTCAATAGGAGCTCCACTGATTTGTTGGCAGCCATGCAGCCATGACGGAGACGGACTCGCCGGCCTTGCTCGAGCTCGTGCCCACTTTGGAGCATCCTTGCAACACAGGCGCAGGTGCTGCTGTGATGGAAATAGATGACCTCAACCTTGCAGTGTATGTCTTCGACGATGGGTCAAAGCCTCGTCACTCTCATTGGTGCTCGCATTCACTCCTGCATTGGACATCATTGATATGGCCATGGCTGAGCAACAGGACAACTCTGAGGAGAAGGGTAAATCTGTTCACAAGACGGACGTCTCCTCAGTGCAGCATGCCATCGCAGTTCGTGAGTTCCTTCCATTTCATGCTCACCAGTTTTTTCCCTGTTAATTGCCCTGAACTACTGCTGCATTCATTGATCCGCCCTTTACTGCAATGGGATGACAAACCTGTGGCCACCCCATTTTTCTCTGAATGTGTCGTCACTGAAATTGCAGTTCTATGAGCAGAGTTTGCCTATTGCCGCTCCATTGGATAGGAAGCTAAGTGACCATACTGCCATGGGTTGCAACTTCCCGTACAATCTTTCTATTCTGCACCGGTTCAATTCTGAAGGTGTTCTCGTAATTGTTTCTGAACAATTCCAATTGGCAATTGCCTGGGTAATCCAATTAGAGTGTTTGGAGTCGTGGGACTTCCATTCTTCAACAACCCTGCAACAAAATGTTTTTCATGGCTATTGCAACAAATGTAGTGCCTATTCAAGCTTCGGAATGGTGGTAACAGACAACTGTACTATGCTATATGACCGTGAGCTGCTCCAGTGGGAGATTGCTTGTTTTTCCAGGATGGGCACTTTCCAACTTGAACTCTTGTTATGCATTCTCGGGCAGGAAATTACTGCGAAGGGTTGTTTGCATATGACATGGGATTCTGGTGGTTTGGCATCTGCTATTCTTGGTACTCAGTGCTATGTTTTTGTGTATTGTGGAGGACTCGGCAATCATTATAGCTGCTGTTTACTTCCTAAGGTCTCAATTGGCACACCAAGTCCAAGGGCATGTTCTGTAGCAAGAAGCAGAGATACTACTACTGCCTCCGCAAATGAGAGGAACTTGTCTCAAGAAACTGATGGAAGATCTAGACCCTCGAATGGTTATATTGCCTCACTCCGGGTCTCACAAGCAGCTGCAAACCATGGCGGATCTGCTACAGAGGGACCTGAAGTTACCCCTGTTATGATCTCTCCATCACAACCAGATGACCATGCTTGTGAGAAAACCGGAACATCTTCCTTTAGAACAAGACAGCCCACTTGACCAACTTAAAGCTCGAACCACCAATGGACCATCTTTAGGGAACAAAAAAGTTTACATGTCACCTTTTTCTGATATAATATCAAGACACCTGATCTGCTGAACTGTCAAATAGCTAGGTATGCAAATAGTAAATCATCTTCTGATCCAATTGAGTCAGATTCTGATAGCCCACAAATAATGGAGATAAGGCCGCTACCCGCACCTTTAGTCACAAGAAAGCACCAACAACCTCCAATCAGGGTGGGTGTTTGGTATAAACCGAAAATTCAGTTTCTTCTTAAATTCGGTTAGCTAAAATGATAACTGGAAATTATAAGCAGAAAGAGCTAACCGAAAATTCGGTTAACCGATTAATTCGGTGCGGTATTCGGTTTACACCGATAGCCCCTTGCTTTGAGAAAACTGTAATCACAGCGGAGCGGCTGCACCCCTTTATATAGCTGCAACCCTCTGCCTCTTCTCATCGACCAAGTGAGGTGGGACTAAAGTAAAATACGTCTCTGGTCGGACAGCACGCACCACATGGGCTAGCTTCATTGCAGGTAGTCGGCCCACGGTCCACGAAAGCGTTCTCAGTTGTTTGCTGGTTGCACACAGCCTAGTGGGCTATTTGGCTTACTTGGAGCATCGATGAGTAGCTGGCTGCACGTCCAGGCTTGAAGGAAGTTCCACGTTAGTTTTTGACTTTCTCAGTACTCAATCACGTACAGTTTCGGTACTAGTTCCGCTAACCAATCTAATAACCGAACAGATGAACCTAGTTCGGTTAATAAAAGTAAAAACCAAAATTACCTGGGCAAATGACAAAAACCGAAAATTTGTTTTTTTCGGTTTCGGTTTCGCTCCGGTGTTCGCTTTGACGTTTTTTTGCCCAGCCCTAACCTCCAAGCAGCAGAATAAGAGCCATAGCATTGAAACCATGGTCTGCTCAGTTCACATGGTCTTCTATGTCACTCAATGTTGCAGCAAACTCTGTGATGGTACAGTATCTGCACTGTAAGGGACCTCAAGTCACCGGGGCGGATAATTGCGTGGCCTCAAATATTGGGTGGTTTGTGGTCCAATTGTATGTCCAAATCTACCTTCCCCACGGTCTGGAATGATGGTAAATTTTCCTTCAGGACCTGATGATGGGCAGGAAAGTTATATGCTTCAGATTATGGAATTCTGTTCCGAAGGAATGATTCCATGGAATTATGCGATACCCCAGAGCTACTGCATCACTAGTGATCATAATCGATGGGATCCTGAATTAATGCAATGGAAGATTCCATGGTTACATCCACTACTGGAGGGTCGGTCTCAGTTTTGTCCCGCTGGAAAAACTTCCTTCCATGGCTACGATTATTCAGATTGTCCGTGGGAGATTGCATGGTAAACTGCAACACTGGCAGTACTTTATTCCTTACGGGGTAATCACCTGCACCTTACCTTGGAGTGCTTCACTGTGACCTGCTACTTGGTGATTGGGATGAAATGCTTGGATGTTCATTCTATCTATGTGCTGCACTTGCCCTAAGATCCTGGTGGTCTTACTCGACACCGGTTTGGGATCAAGCCAAAATTCATGGAATTTGCTCAGTGGGTGCAAGGAGGGCAGATCTTTGTGGCGCTGAGGTTCTGCTGTGGCCACTCCTTCGACGGTTCGACCACGCGCTCTCCTTCGACCAAGTCCGTGCCAATCAAGACTACTACCTCAATGCATTTTTCGACCTAGTCCCCGTCGACCACGACGACTAAATTGACCTCGTTCAAGGAATTACAAATACCATGGGATTTTGGCTTGAGGGCAAACCGAATTTTATGGAGGGGTAATTGTGAGCCATCTGGGCCTTGCCGGCTTCGAACAATTACCAGGCCCAGCCCAAAGCCACAAAGGAAGGACAACAACAACAACAACAACAACAAACAACAACAACAAAGCCTTTAGTCCCAGACAAGTTGGGGTAGGCTAGAGGTGAAACCCATAAGATCTCGCGACCAACTCATGGTTCTGGCACATGGATGGCAGACTTCCATGCACCTCTGTCCATGGCTAGTTCTTTGGTGATGCTCCAATCCTTCAGATTTCTCTTTACGTACTCTTCCTATGCCAAGTTCGGTCTACCCCGGCCTCTTTTGACATCATCAGCACGCTTTAGCCGTCCGCTATGCACCGGGGCATCTGGAGGCCTGTGCTGAATATGCCCAAACCATCTCAGACGATGTTGGACAAGCTTCTCTTCAATCGGTGCTATCCCAACTCTATCTCGTATATAATCATTCCGGATTTGGTCCTTCCTTGTGTGGCCACACATCCATCTAAACATGCGCATCTCCGCCACACCTAACTGTTGCACATGTCGCCTTTTAGTCGGCCAACACTCAGCACCATACAACATTGCGGGTCGAACCGCAGTCCTATAAAACTTGCCTTTTAGCTTTTGTGGCATTCTCTTGTCATAGAGAATGCCAGAAGCTTGGCGCCACTTCATCCATCCGGCTTTAATTCGATGGTTCACATCTTCATCGATATCCCCATCCTTCTGCAACATTGACCCCAAATATCGAAAGGTGTCCTTCTGAGGCACCACCTGCCCATCAAGGCTAACATCATCCTCCTCCTCATGCCTAGTAGTATTGAAAGCGCACCTCATGTACTCGGTTTTAGTTCTACTAAGTCTAAAACCTTTCGATTCCAAGGTTTGTCTCCATAACTCCAACTTCTTGTTGACCCCCCGTCCGACTATCATCGACTCGCACCACATCGTCCGCAAAGAGCATACACCATGGGATATCTCCTTGAATGTCCCTTGTGACCTCATCCATCACCAAGGCAAAAAGATAAGGGCTCAAAGCTGACCCCTGATGCATTCCTATTTTAATCGAGAAGTCATTAGTGTCGCCATCACTTGTTCGAACACTTGTCACAACATTATTGTACATGTCCTTGGTGAGGGTAATGTATTTTGCTGGGACTTTGTGTTTCTCCAAGGCCCACCACATGACATTCCGCGATATCTTATCATAGGCCTTCTCCAAGTCAATGAACACCATATGCAGGTCCTTCTTTTGCTCCCTATATCTCTCCGTAAGTTGTCGTACCAAGAAAATGGCTTCCATGGTCGACCTTCCAGGCATGAAACCAAACAGATTTTTGGTCACGCTTGTCATTCTTCTTAAGCGGTGCTCAATGACTCTCTCCCATAGCTTCATTGTATGGCTCATCAGCTTAATTCCACGATAATTATTACAACTCTGAACGTCCCCCTTGTTCTTGAAGATTGGTACTAATATACTCCGTCTCCATTCTTCTGGCATCTTGTTGCCCGAAAAATGAGGTTGAAAAGCTTGGTTAGCCATACTATCGCTATGTCCCCGAGGCCTCTCCACACCTCAATGGGGATACAATCAGGGCCCATCGCCTTGCCTCCTTTCATCCTCTTTAAAGCCTCCTTGACCTCCGACTCCTGGATTCGCCGCACAAAAAGCCTGCTAGTATCATCAAAGGAGGCGTCCAGTTCAATGGTAGAGCTCTCACTCTCCCCATTGAACAGCTTGTCAAAGTACTCCCGCCATCTATGCTTAATCTCCTCGTTCTTCACCAGGAGTTGATCTGCTCCGTCCTTGATGCACTTGATTTGGTCAACATCCCTCGTCTTCCTCTCTCGGATCTTGGGCATCTTATAGATGTCCCTTTCGCCTTCCTTCGTGTCTAACCGCTGGTAGAGGTCCTCATACGCCCGACCCCTTGCTTCACTCACAGTTCGCTTTGCGGCCTTCTTTGCCATCTTGTACTTCTCTATGTTGTCTGCACTCCTATCCAAATATAGGCGTCTGAAACAATCTTTCTTCTCCTTAATTGCCTTCTGGACATCATTGTCTTGGACGGATTGAGTGGCTTCGGCCGATGCATGGCGCTGGCTTAGCATAGGCACTGTTCATCATCTTCTTTCTCTGATCTCCACCTTCCTCTCAAATTCTCCTCTGTAATTCCAGAGTGGCAACCAAATTCATGTCAATCAAGTGAATTAGTAGTTGGTTGCTAACATACAGGATAATGGGGAAAAAATGCAGCTTGCAGAATTCTGAGTGGAGGGTACCGGCTTCAAGCTGTGGTACACGGGGACGGTTGCAAACAGAAATGGAGTAGGCATCTTGATCAGCAAGAGCCTCAAGGATGGAGTGGTAGACGTCAAGAGACGTGGGGACCGGATTATCTTGGTCAAGCTGGTAGTTGGGGACTTAGTTCTCAACGTTATCAGCGCGTATGCCCCGCAAGTAGGCCACAATGAGAACACCAAGAGGGAGTTCTAGGAAGGCCTAGAGGACATGGTTAGGAGTGTACCGATTGGCGAGAGGCTCTTCATAGGAGGAGACCTCAATGGCCACGTGGGCACATCTAACACAGGTTTTGAAGGGGTGCATGGGGGTTTTGGCTATGGCATCAGGAACCAAGAAGGAGATGTCTTAAGCTTTGCGCTAGCCTACAACATGATCATAGCTAACACCCTCTTTAAGAAGAGAGAATCACATCTAGTGACTTACAGTAGTGGGCAACACTCTAGCCAGATTGATTTCATCCTCTCGAGAAGAGAAGACTGGCGTGCATGCCTAGACTGTAAGGTGATACCTGGAGAGAGTGTTGTCCCTCATCATAAGCTTGTGGTTGCTGACCTCCGCTTTCGGATTCGTGTCCAGCGGGACAAGCGTGCCAAAGTCGCTAGAACGAAGTGGTGGAAGCTCAAGGGGGAGGTAGCTCAGGCGTTCAAGGAGAGGGTCATTAAGGAGGGCCCTTGGGAGGAAGGAGGTGATGTAGACAACATGTGGATGAAGATGGCGACTTGCATTCGTAAGGTGGCCTCAGAGGAGTTTGGAGTGTCCAGGGGAAGTAGAAGAGAAGCTAAAGATACCTGGTGGTGGAACGATGATGTCCAGAAGGCAATTAAGGAGAAGAAAGAGTATTTCAGACGCCTATATCTGGATAGGAGTGCAGACAACATAGAGAAGTACAAGATGGCAAAGAAGGCCGCAAAGCGAGCTGTGAGTGAAGCAAGGGGCCGGGCGTATGAGGACCTCTACCAACGGTTAGACACGAAGGAAGGCGAAAGGGACATCTATAAGATGGCCAAGATCCGAGAGAGGAAGACGAGGGATGTTGACCAAATCAAGTGCATCAAGGACGGAGCAGATCAACTCCTGGTGAAGAACGAGGAGATTAAGCATAGATGGCGGGAGTACTTTGACAAGCTGTTCAATGGGGAGAGCGAGAGCTCTACCATTGATCTGGACGACTCCTTTGCTGATACTAGCAGGCTTTTTGTGCGGCGAATCCAGGAGTCGGAGGTCAAGGAGGCTTTGAAGAGGATGAAAGGAGGCAAGGCGATGGGCCCTGATTGTATCCCCATTGAGGTGTGGAGAGGCCTCGGGGACATAGCGATAGTATGGCTAACCGAACTTTTCAACCTCATTTTTCGGGCAAACAAGATGCCAGAAGAATGGAGACGGAGTATATTAGTACCAATCTTCAAGAACAAGGGGGATGTTCAGAGTTGTACTAATTACCGTGGAATTAAACTGATGAGCAATACAATGAAGCTATGGGAGAGAGTCATTGAGCACCGCTTAAGAAGAATGACAAGCGTGACCAAAAATCAGTTTGGTTTCATGCCTGGGAGGTCGACCATGGAAGCCATTTTCTTGGTACGACAACTTATGGAGAGATATAGGGAGCAAAAGAAGGACCTGCATATGGTGTTCATTGACTTGGAGAAGGCCTATGATAAGATACCGCGGAATGTTATGTGGTGGGCCTTGGAGAAACACAAAGTCCCAGCAAAGTACATTACCCTCATCAAGGACATGTACGATAATGTTGTGACAAGTGTTCGAACAAGTGATGGCGACACTGATGACTTCCCGATTAAGATAGGACTTCATCAAGGGTCAGCTTTGAGCCCTTATCTTTTTGCCTTGGTGATGGATGAGGTCACAAGGGATATACAAGGAGATATCCCATGGTGTATGCTCTTTGCGGACGATGTGGTGCTAGTCGATGAGAGTCGGACGGGGGTCAACAGGAAGTTGGAGTTATGGAGGCAAACTTTGGAATCGAAAGGTTTTAGACTTATAGTAGGACTAAAACCGAGTACATGAGGTGCGCTTTCGGTACTACTAGGCACGAGGAGGAGGAGGATGTTAGCCTTGATGGGCAGGTGGTGCCGCAGAAGGACACCTTTCGATATTTGGGGTCAATGTTGCAGAAGGATGGGGATATCGATGAAGATGTGAACCATCGAATTAAAGCCGGATGGATGAAGTGGCGCCAAGCTTCTAGCATTCTCTGTGACAAGAGGGTGCCACAAAAGCTAAAAGGCAAGTTCTATAGGACGGCGGTTCGACCCGCAATGTTGTATGGCGCTGAGTGTTGGCCGACTAAAAGGCGACATGTGCAACAGTTAGGTGTGGCGGAGATGCGCATGTTGAGATGGATGTGTGGCCACACAAGGAAGGACCGAATCCGGAATGATGATATACGAGATAGAGTTGGGGTAGCGCCAATTGAAGAGAAGCTTGTCCAACATCGTCTGAGATGGTTTGGACATATTCAACGCAGGCCTCCAGAAGCCCCAGTACATAGCAGACGGCTAAAGCGTGCTGATATTGTCAAAAGAGGCCGGGGTAGACCGAACTTGACATGGGAAGAGTCCGTAAAGAGAGACCTGAAGGATTGGAGCATCACCAAAGAACTAGCCATGGACAGGGGTGCGTGGAAGCTTGCTATCCATGTGCCAGAACCATGAGTTGGTCGCGAGATCTTATGGGTTTCACCTCTAGCCTACCCCAACTTGTTTGGGACTAAAGGCTTTGTTTGTTGTTTGTTTGTTGTTGTGCAGAATTCTGAGTGGGTCATGTCATCTCTGTATCACTAGTTCACCACATGCACGTAATATTTAGGGATGTGTTTTGCTGACCTCTGATCCATCTCACTTAACTGGTCGTTCACTTTATGCACATGATTCTTGATTGGTTATGAAGCAACTAATACTCTAGTAGGCCCATTAAGTAGCCTGACCCAGTTCACTTGCATGCCTAATTTCTAGTTGCACTGCAAATTTTGGAAATTTTTGCAATATGACTTGATAATTGTCATTGGCATCATTTATCATAGTATTGAAGAAGCCCCTGGGAATCAGGATTGTTTACATGTTGCTAATAGATTCGAATGCACATGGTGCCATGCTGATGCAATCATATAAACAAGCGGGGGTAGTGCACTAGTGTGTTGCTAGTGTGTTACTCCAGGAACACTTTCTTAGTACAAAGTGCTAGTATATTAAATGTTCCCCTTTAGAATGCTTTGGGCGTACTTTGTTCATTACAATGCTCTGGGTGTTTTATTGTTTGTACCATTGTCCACATGACCATATTTGATGCATCATATCTCTGGCATTAATGTTCCTCTCCCTTTTTTCTTTTGCTTTATTTGCTGTTTCCACCTATATGCTCATGCATTTCCCCCCTCTCAGGATTGGAATAGATGTTCTGTAGGATGTGAATTCGGGTTTCCAGCTAGTAAGACACCTGATGCTACTTTCGGAATCGCTCCAGATCCTTCCATAGAGAGTATCCTAAGATCAATGGAATCGTCTCAATATTATTCCGAGAACAATATTAATGCGGCTCGAGGGTGGGTAAGATGTTTCCAGTTACTTTGTTTGCCTGCTGGAAATGACATGTCAAAAATTATGTACTGTGCTCTCTGCTCAGAGTAAATAATAGTGTTGATGAACCAGAAATTCATAATTGTCATATGCTGCCATATACAACATAAGCCGTCACTCCTTCCCTGGCTCCTAGCTCCTTATGATATCCATATTAAGTGCATTATTTACTGCTCTAATTTATTTGTAGGTTCCATTGTTGTTTAAACTTTCAAAATAGCATAAGAAAGTATGGTGGTAATTATTTGGCTATTGGATCAGTTATCACTTCAAAGGAAATCTAAAAATGAACACTGCTTTTGTCTTGTATTATACTCACTCAGAACCATATTATTTTCATGTATGTCCAGCTGTTGAACCATCCATTGTAATTCTAATACACTGCGTGATTCTAATCCTTTCTGTCACAGAAGAGGGTACCAAATTGTGATGACAACCAGCCTTTCCTCAGATGTGCCGGTTGGCTACTTTTCATGGGCTGAATATGATATCATGGCACCTGTGCCTCCGAAGACTGAAGAAGCCCTAGCTGCAGCCTTTATTTCCAACTGCGGTGCACGCAACTTCCGTTTGCAAGCCCTTGAGATGCTTGAAAGCTTAGATGTAAAAATTGATTCTTATGGTAGCTGTCATCGTAATCGTGATGGCAAAGGTACACTTCTCTCGTGGAACTTTGCTAGACATATACTTATTGTTAAATATTATACTCCCTCCGTCCCATAATATAAAAGCGTTTTTCACACTAGTGTAGTGTGAAAAACGCTCTTATATCATGGGACGGAGGGAGTAGCTTATAAGCAAATGCTAGATATGCTCTGTTATGCTTAGAAGACCATATCTAGTGACTAGCTTCTGCAAATTTGGTATGATGGTATTAGTTGCAATGCAAGTGATAACAATAGTGGATACCGAATATAGCAGTTGTGATGCTGTCAGTGTGAATTTTTAATTGAGATGAATTACTTATCGAATCTTACTTTGAAAAAAATGAGAACAGAGGGGAGACTTCCCCCTGTCTTATTCTTATAGGAGATGAGAAGACTCGACGAATCTTACTTTGTATGGCATAACGAAGACAGATAGGACAAACACAGTCACAGAGTAGAGTTTTGCAACGCGTAATCTCTGCGTCTTTTCTGTTTTCCCTTGTTCTGAGATAACCAGCTTACCGGACTTGTACCAGGGTAGAGGATGACTCCATTTGTACTCTTCCTGTCATCTACATGACCCCCAAGCTGCTGTCACTATAACCGAGCAGTTACTTCACTTCTCCCATAGAAACAGCCCAGCTTTAGTGTTCCCTTCATGCAGGATATGCTTCACCGCCACCGAGTGATCTGTTGCCGGTTTCTCCATGTATCTGCTAACCTCTGGAGTTTCCGACAGCAAACATACAGGGTCAGATTGCTCAATATTCAGAATATAGAGCCTCTTGGGTGATCTCCTGACTTCTGCAATGACCCTGCACTCCTTATCCAACATAATCATCAGCCCTTGATCAACAGCGTACTTGCAACCAAACTCATCCAACTGCCCGAGACTGATTATATCGCTCTTCAGCTAAACTTCAGTTAGCAGTTGGTGTTCACCATTGTGTGCAAGAAAGAGAACTGGACCACATCCCTCGATGCCCACAACTGATCCATCTCGAATCAAACCGAACTCTTAATCTTTCTGTCCAGCTTGACGTACTTCTCCACACAACTTGTCATGTGCTTGCTTGCTCCAGTATCAAGATACCAGGACTTGTTTTGTGACCCTGTCATTTTGGGCGTGACTCTTTCTTCGTGCAGTATCACCTGGTCACCTGTTACGTCAGTGTTCTCTACCAGGTCACACACCTCGGTCATGAGCAGCGCAACATCTTCATCAGTATCTCGGAGGTTCTCATAGAGGTAGGGTGTGCGTGCGTGCGTTCATAAGGGTAAGTGCATGTCCGTGTATGTGAGCATCTGCAAATGTACCGTGTTAAAAAGGAAGCGGCCAGCCAACAGCCCACACGACCGCCAGAAATACGTGCGACACAAAAGCAACGCCCCATCCACGACCTTAGAGCATCTCCAGCCGCGCCCCCAACAGCCCCCCCCCCGGCGACTTTTTAATCGCCGGCGCCGAAAAATCGCCCCAGTCGCGCCCCCAGGACGCCGTTTTCCGCCGGTTGGGCCCTTTTTTTGGGCCGGCGAACCCAGGTCGAACCCAGCGCGCTGGGGGGCACTTGGGGGCTCCGGCGGAAACAAAAGCGGCGCGTGGGACACCACTGTCAGGCGAATCTCGGCCTTTTCCTCGCCCGACTTGCCCTTCGTGCCTCTCCACCGTGCCGATTCCGGCGCCTCCCGCCTGCCCATCGCCGCTGCGCCGCTGCTAGAAAACTCCTCCATTCCCCCGCCGGATTTCGCTTCTCCATCCCCTCCCGCCCATCCCCCGCTCTCCGACGGCCACCACGTCGGCAGTGCGCCGGCGGCTGTCCGCCCGCCACGCCCACAAGGTGTTCGGCGTTTTGCCTGTTCGGCCATGGACTCGGATGACGAGGAGGCGTTCGCGGCTCTGTTGGAGGAGGAAGCCGAGGCCGACACCGCCGACGAGGAACACCTCATGATCCTCGCCTCGCTGGCCGGCCTGTTCGTGAACAACGACAAGCCTCGGCGAGGTGGCTCGGCGTCGGGCCGACGCAAGAGCAAGCAGAGGCATTGGATGGAGGGCTATTGCATGCTCTATGCCGACTACTTCGCCGACGCTCCTTTGCACGGTGAGAAAGTATTTCGGCGCCGTTATCGGATGGGCCGGAAGCTCTTCCTCAGGATTGTGAATGCCATCCGGGAGTTCGACAGCTATTTCATTTGCAAGAAAGATTGCACCGGCACAGTTGGATTCTCCTCACTCCAGAAGTGCACCATGGCTATGAGGATGCTTGCATACGGAGCTCCTGGTGATATACAGGAAGACTATGGACGCATGGCCGAGTCCACCACCATCGAGTGTTTGTACAAGTTCTGCAGGGCAGTGGTGGCAGTGTTTGGACCACAGTATTTGCGATCACCCAATGCTGAAGACACTGCTCGGATCCTAGCACAGAATGCAGCAAGAGGATTTCCTGGGATGCTTGGAAGCATCGACTGCATGCATTGGGCATGGAAAAACTGCCCATTTGCTTGGCAGGGGATGTACAAAGGCACCAAAGGAGGTTGCAGTGTGGTACTTGAGGCAGTAGCCACACATGACCTATGGATTTGGCACTCCTTTGGTATGCTAGGAACTCACAATGACATCAACGTATTGCAGTGCTCGAATGTCTTCGCCAAGCTTGTTGAAGGTCATGCTCCTCCGGTGAACTTTGAGGTCAATGGGCGCCAGTACAACAAGGGATACTATCTAGCAGATGGTATCTATCCGAGATGGTCCACATTTGTGAAGACTATCTCAAAACCTGTGGCGCCAAAGAAGGCACACTTTGCTAAGTGCCAGGAGGCTTGCAGGAAAGATGTCGAGCGAGCATTTGGTGTGCTTCAATCTCGATTTGCTGTTGTCCGGTACCCTGCTCTGACCTGGTCGAAATCTCAGATGTGGGAGGTCATGAATTGCTGTGTCATCTTGCACAACATGATCATTGAGAGCGAGCATGAAGAGCCAGTGTTTGACACTGAACCATATTTCAGGCAGGGACCTCTTGCAGTTGTTGATCACTAGGTACCAGCAACATGGGCTGCCTTTCTCAATATGCGCCAGGAGATCCGAGACCCACAGGTGCATCAACAACTACAGGACGATCTGGTGGAGCACCTATGGAGGCTCAAGGGCAACGCCTAGTTTGATTTGTTTTAATTTATGTCGGTTGTTTCGTTGAACTCTTTGATCTGTATTAATTTCTGTGATGAACTTTGGCATAAAAATTTAGTTTTTGTTGAATTTATGCCGAAAGAGCGCCGAAATTGGGCCGAATCTGCGCTGATACTGGGCCGAAATCGCCGGCTTGGGGGTGACCATGGGGCGGCGGCTGGGAACTCGAGCCCCCCCCCCCCCCCCCCCCCCCCAAGCCGATTATATCGCCGGTTGGCCCCCAGGCGGCGCTATTTCGGCCCCCCAGGGGTCCGAACGGCTGGAGATGCTCTTAGAGTTTGAGGTGATGCCTTGTTGCATGCATGCAGGAAAGAGATGGGAGGGTACCGGCACATGGATGGGCAGAAATGCGGCGCCGCTCTCTGGTGCAGTCCAAGAAAATATATTGCTGCTAGAAGTTTGTGATAGCTGTGATGTCAGCACTGCTAAAACTCACATGTGGATTGTCTATTCAGTCCTTTTCTGCCTCACCATGTTCTCAAAATTTGTGTTTATCTTGAAAAAGAGGCTGCTGCAAGAATTTAGTGATGGGAGTGGCGGTGACATCGAGCACATTGTTTGATATCCGAAGACTGAAGCTTAATGGCCATGGTCCCCTTTTCTTGTTTAAATTGAGTAATTGACAAGGGCTTTGACCATATTACATACATCAATTGTTTATAGGTTCAACTAATTGCAACAATGAGGATTGTTAGGTCCAACTTCGTTAATTAAGGTTCTAATTTGTATCATTATGTAGTTATTTTTTCCCGCCTATTGCAAACATCAGCAGTTTTTGACATTACTAATTATACCATATTACAATGCCTCAATGAAACGTGAATCTGTATATTTCATAATGAGTCTAGTAATACCAATTTCATGTGGCCAGTCTAGATATGTTGTTCTTCACTGATGTGATCAAATCTAAAACTGTTTGCATTGGCATGATTCTAGGGTGACTTATGTTTGTAATTATTGGGCCTACATGCTTTTACTACGCATGAAAATAATGGCACATGATGCTTTTGTCTTGGATGCATAATTTTTGATGGGAAAAAGTCCATTTAAACCCTTAACTCGTGGTGGTTGGGCGAAATGAACCCTCACATCGAAATCCCTGTCGATTGCACCCTGAACTATATAATCCCGGTCTAAATTGAACCCTGACGTCATTTGCCAAACAGGGATTGACGACGTGGCCGGGATTGCTGATATTTTGGCAAACGGCATGCTGGGCCGGCCCGCCTTAGTTTTTGTTTGGTTAAAACGCAAAAAAAAGCGCAAAACGGTGCGCACCCTGCTCCCGCCGGCCAGCTTTACTTTTTTTTTGTTCAAAAATAAAACCGCGCACGGTGGTTCGAAGTTTCGAACCAGAGACCTCATGTGAACTACACCTCCGTTGTGTTCAGTAGATACCTTTTTTGTTCTTTTCACTCTTCTTTCCTTTTTCTTTTTCTTTTTAAAATTCGTGAACTTTTCCAATTTTGCATATTTTTTCCAAATTCCATGATTTTTTTAATGGTCGAATTATTTTAATATAAACACCGGTGGTCATATTAGTAGGATATAGCAAACAAAAAAAGGACCTCGTGAACCAGATTTTCAAAAGAAAAAAGTTCACGTATTTTTTTTTAAAATGTTCACAGATTCAAAAAAGTCCACGAGTCTTATAAAAAAGTTTACGGTTTTGAAAAAAAGTTCATGGATTCAAAAAAGTCCACGAGTTTTGTAAAAGAGTTTACGTATTTTCAAAAAAAATCACGAATTTTTTAAGAAAGTTCGTGGATTTGAAAAAAAATCCGTGAATATTAAGGGTGTTTGGTTGGGCTTCCAGCCGGCTTCCGGCTTCGAAGCCAAAAACTCCTATTTAGGGGCTTCCGGCTGCAGCTGTGGCTTTCGGTTGCGGTTGTGACAAGGCCGAAAGCCACAGCTGCAGCCGGAAGACCCTAAATAGGAGCTTTTGGCTTCGAAGCCGGAAGCTGGCTGGAAGCTCAACCAAACACCCCCTTATTTTGAATGTCACGAACATTATTTTGAACATTTTTCAAATGCAACGTACATTTTGAAATTACAATATAGACAAATGGGCTGGCCCAGCAGCGAGGACGGGCGCGCGCTGTGATCAACACTACCGCTCTCTGGCCCACCAGTGAGACGAATCCCGGTTGACATTTGCCAGGGTTCGTTTTAGACCAGGATTGCATAGTTCAGGGTGCAATCGACAGGGATTTCAACATGGGGGTTCATTTCGCCGAACCTCTACGAGTTGAGGGTTTGAAATGAACTTTTTTCCTTTTTGCTGTTATATTACAGTTGAGTTGAAATAATTGTAATGTCTACTTCATTTGCGGCTTGGATGCAGTGGACAAAGTGGAGACTCTAAAGCGCTACAAATTCAGCTTGGCTTTTGAGAATTCTAATGAGGAAGATTATGTTACAGAAAAGTTTTTTCAGTCACTGGTAACAGGTAATAGTGTGTGCTATAACCACTCGCTTAAATCCCAGTGCACTCCTATGACCCACACAATTTGCATCGGGTAACTCTCATTCAGCATCGCAGGCTGAGTATATGTAACTAGGTTGTGCCTCATGACTTCAATTAGTTGAGTAATGAATTCTATGAACCGCGTGTGCTAGTTTATTTGAAAATATTTTGTTCACATGGAAAAAAGTATACGGCCTCATCAATTGAAATGTATTGTAAAAATGCCATCTTCAAGAAACTAGACATATACTGTGAAACAAAAGGAGATGCATTTTCTAAGTGATTAGAAGAATCACCATTTTTCTAATCTTCTCCATGTTTACTCATTGACACTTTCTTATTTTGTTGCTATATTCCAGAAGTTGATTTACATTACAAGTTTATGAAGTTTAAATGTAGATGGAATGGAAGTGATTTTCCAATATTCGATTTGCACTTCATTACAGGGGCCATTCCAGTTGTCGTTGGCGCACCGAATATTCAAGAGTTTTCTCCAGGAGAAGGTGCAATATTACACATTAAGGAGCTTGATGATGTCATTTCAGTTGCTAAGACAATGAAACATATTGCATCAAATCCTGATGCTTTTAATCAATCTTTGAGGTAGATATCCTTCTTTCCCAGTTGACCACATCCCTTTAAGTAACATGCGTATCATGCACCAATCATTTTGTTGGAACGGCCTATGTTCTCTAGCTAAATTTGGCACAACCATGATCCATATTTGCAAGATCAAGTACTCCCTCCATAAAGAAATATAAGAGCGTTTAGATGAGCAATGGAAAATATGGGAGCCTTGTTTTTCTTTTCTTAAGCTATATTCCAGTTTGCTGGGGAGTTGGCTGCGTTACATTATGAACTTCAGTATGATGATGCTTTTGCCTATTTGTTTTTGTTGCATCAGGATCAGGCATCAATCATCATATTTGGTTAATATGTGACTTGTTCAGGAACCAAATTGCTGCATACTTAAATCAAGGAATGAATTTTCCCATCTAAGATAGGCCTTAGTGTGGCTCTGGAACTTAGTATTAAAGTTACGGATGCAATCCTAGACTGAACATGACCAACTACCTAGAGCCTACAAGCTTGAAGCACGCAGCAGTTGCTTGAATCAGGCTTTACATTATAACCAATGGGAACTTCACTCTAACTTGCTAATACTTTTGAAATAATCGGTTTCTCTGAATGCAGGTAATAGTACAGTGTACTGCTATCAGTGTCTACTGGGAATAGATGTATCTCTTTCACGTCCTAGTCTCAGTTCTCTTTATTTATTTCTACACGATGTGATCTCTTTCACGTCCTAGTTTCTCAGATCTCTTTATTTATTTCTACCATGATGTGATCTCTTTCACGGTTGTTTCAAATTAGGTTAGATCGAATGTATCATCGAGTAAACTTTAGAAGATGCATGAAAACTCATGTTTTTATTAACAAAATCTTACGTTACTATTTTGTCAGAGATCTAGCAGCCATAACGTCATCATGCTTCTGTACTCAAATCATACCATTTGTTTTGCATCTGTAGGTGGAAGTATGATGGTCCATCTGATTCTTTCAAGGCACTTATTGATATGGCAGCGGTTCATTCATCCTGTCGCCTTTGCATACATATCGCTACGAAGATTCACGAAAAAGAAGAAAGAACTCCAAAATTTATGAATCGCTCATGTAGTTGCTCCAGCAAAAGAGGAACAGTATACCACTTATTTGTCAGAGAGAGAGGGCGGTTTAAGACAGAGAGCATTTATCTAAGGTATGGAAATACGGTTGTGCTTACCATGTACTCCCTCTGTCCCAAAATAACTGTCTCAACTTTGTACTAGCTCTAGTACAAAGTTGTACTAAGCTTGAGACAGTTATTTTGGGACGGAGGGAGTATTAGTGACTGGTATTTGCAGTTAACATCATTAAGAACCAAGAGAAAAACGGAAACTTATCATCTTGTATTCCGTAGTCTTAGCTTCTGCTAAGTTGTTGCCTAAGTTCTTATAAGTACTCCTCCGTAAAGAAATATAAGAGCGTTTAGATCACTAGTTTCCTTGCATTATGAAATTATTAAAGTTTTATTACTGCATCTTTTTTGCTTGTTTCTGTTCTGCATTCTTACAGATGTTTCCTGTGTATACCATGCAGATCAGATCAATTAACTTTAGGAGCTTTGGAGTCTGCCGTGCATGATAAATTTAGATCCCTCAAGCATGTTCCTGTATGGAAGGATGAAAGGCCATCAAGTATTCGAGGCGGGGATGAGTTGAAGGTGTACAAAATTTACCCAATAGGTCTTACAGAACGACAAGCGTTATATAAATTTCAATTCAGTGATGATGCTGAAGTTGCTAGATATATCAAGGGCCATCCATGTGCAAAGCTTGAGGTGATTTTTGTATAACTACAATATTGCCATCTCCGCGTAGTGTCGAAAAAACGCCCTACATTATGGGATGGAGGGAGTAGTTCTTTGTGTACCGAGTTTTTGCTGTACTGTAACAGATTCCCGTTTACGTAACGTCAACCTTGATACAAAATCACAACTTTGTACGCTTTGGGATACTGGGATGTAAGTTTCTATTGACAGGAAAGTACGTATATCTTTTGCCTTTTGGGAAACAATTATCATGGATTGCGTAACACAACTAGATACATTCTGCTTTGTAATGATAGTGGTGAACTTGCATCGTAAGTAAATCTGGGTGAGTAAATCTGCGCGTAGTTCTGTTAGAAATACTAGCAAGGTACATGTGGGTTGCAATAGGAGAAACAAATTATGACCCCTAGCGTCCCATCCATGTTATCGCTTCTTTTCTTTGTCTTCATTGTCGATGGTGGTCACGTTGTCCACTACATGACGACTGTTTCATCTAAGACTGACGAACAGTCGCGTTCAGATCTCGGCCACGTTTGCACAATCTAATTCTGGCGCCTTGTGTTTGTGCTATCCAGCTTTTACGTCGTAGTAGTTTAGTACTGGTCCATGAAGAACACAAACAAACACCAAATCCAATTTCGGTTTAGAACGATCATCACCTAAAACTTTTTTTTTGGGGAGCGATAGGCGCCGGCGCGCCGGTCCAAATTTGGGCCGGTCGCAGCCCAGGCGTTGGATGCATGCTCGTACGGCCGCTAGATCTAGGCTCCTCCTATCGTTTTCTCTTCGAAAAACAAATCCGACAATGCCAGTGGAGAACGGGAGGAGCGGCGCCGCTGGCACTCGCCATGGATGAGCGAACGACCAACCTTGAAGCACTGTCGCTTCGCCGCCACCTCGACGCCGGTCGCCGCCCTCGCCGGTGGTCGATGCCTCCCATGCGTTATTTGTCGGCTTCACTTATGCAACACCGAGAGCTTGGAGGTTGTAGTAAAAAAATCCCATGGTCGCAGCTTTGGCTAACGACGGGGCGCAGCTCCGGCTAACTACGGGGCGCAGCTCCGGTGGCGGCAGTCGCCGGCGGCAGTGTCCTATGGACGAGCTCGCAGTGTACTCCCCCCAGTTGTTGGTCGCAGCAAAACCGCCTACAGGTCGTAGCAAACACCAACAACGGTTGCAGCAAAACGACGGAGCTAGTTGCCGTTCTCGCCGGTTGCAGCAAAAAAAGGGCGCCGCCGTCGCCGGTGGTAGCTGCCTCTGTCGCCGGTTGCAGCACTAGGTTGTCTGGTTGCAGCAAAAAACGGCCGTCGCCGTCGCCGATGGTAGATGAAGCCGTCGTCGGTTGCAGCAAAAAACGGTTGTCGCCATCGCTGTATGATGATGGAATTGCACGATGTATTGATCAGGTGCAATCGCACGTATATATAATGTACAAGGTGGGCCACGACCTCAACTATACAAGGAACTAGGAGGTGGGCCTAGACACACTCTATACACATAATATATATACTCAACACCCCCCCGCAGTGGAAGCGGCACCATCGCTGACGCAAAGACTGGATCGGAACTCCTCGAAGGACGCCGTGGGTAAGCCTTTGGTCATGATATCTGCAAATTGTTGGGAAGTCGGAACGTGTAAGACACGAACGTGGCAAAGGGCCACCTGATCCCGAACAAAATGAATATCAAGCTCAATGTGCTTGGTGCGGCAATGATGAACCGGGTTGGCGGAGAGGTAGACGGCCGAGACGTTGTCGCAGTAGACCACCGTTGCCTTGTCGACTGGGCACGAGAGCTCAAGGAGAAGCTGGCGAAGCCATGAACACTTGGCGACAACATTGGCCACGATGCGATACTCAGCCTCAGCGCTGGACCGGGAGACCGTAGGCTGCCGCTTGGAAGACCACGAAACAAGTGATGGTCCAAGGAAGACACAGTAACCCGAGGTGGATCGACGGGTGTCAGAGCAGCCGGCCCAGTCAGCGTCGGTGTAGGCGGTGAGCTCAGTGGAGGCAGAGGCGTGCAACGTGAGACCAAGGTCCACAGAGCCACGGATGTAGCAGAGGATCCGCTTGACGAAGGTCCAATGAGCATCTCGAGGGGCATGCATGTGGAGGCACGCCTGCGGCACAGCATACTGGAGCTCCGGTCGAGTGAGAGTGAGGTACCGAAGAGCACCCACAATAGACCGGTAGAAAGGAGCATCTGGAGTAGGAGAACCATCAGCAGCAGAGAGCTTGGCCTTCGTGCCAACAGGTGTGGCCGTGGGTCTGCAATTAAGCATGCCAGCACGGTCAAGGAGCTCAAGAGCGTACTTCCGCTCGTGGAGGAAGAAACCATCAGGACGACACACTATCTCGACACCGAAGAAGTAGTGTAACGGACCCAGATCCTTGATGGCAAACTCAGCGCGAATCCGATCAGTGAGCTGACTGAGAAGCCCAGTAGTGCATGCTGTCAGAATAATGTCGTCGACGTAGAGGAGCAGATATACAGTGGCAGCGCCCTGGTGATAAACAAACAACGAAGCATCGGAGCGTGCGGAGCGAAACCCGAGTTGATGCAGAAACGCCGCGATGCGCCGGTACCAGGCGCGAGGAGCCTACTTGAGCCCATATAAGGAGCGCGAGAGCAGGCACACATGATCTGGATGCGTCGGATCAACAAACCCGGTGGGTTGCTGACAGAAGACCTGGTACTGAAGGTGACCATGAAGGAAGGCGTTGGAGATGTCCATCTGGTGTACTGGCCAGGCACGGGAGACTGCAAGCTGTAAGACAGTGCGGATCGTGCCGGGCTTAACAACCAGAGCGAAAGTGTCGGTGAAGTCGTTTCCGGGTTCTAAACCCTAGCTTCCGCCCGCCGCCGCCGCCACGCCCACCCCTCGCCGCGCCGCCGCCGCATCTCCCACCCGCCGCCGCGATCGTCTCGCGCCGCCGCCTCCCCACCCTGTCGCCGCCGCCGCGCCCTCCTAGCGCTTCCGCCGCCACACTCCCTAGTCGCCGCCGCCGCGCCCTCTTGCGTCGCTGCCGCCACAAACCCTAGCCGCCGCCGTCGCGCCATCTAGCGCCGCCGCCGCCTTTCCTCCCTACCCGCCGCCGCCGCCCTTCCCCGCGCCGCCGCTGCTGCTATGTCTTCTGTCACTTCCTCCGGCTCCAACCCGTTCGCCGACGCCAATCCTCCCGACGCCGCCGACATCCGCAACCTCAACATCCACGAACGGGTTCCGGTTCGTCTTACCCAAACGGACTCCTCCTACTACGCATGGAAGACCTATTTCTCCCTTGTGTTCCGGGAGTACAATCTTCTTGATCACGTGGACGGATCCGTCGATTCTAACCTTGTGCCTGCGCACCATGAGTGGTCCACCATCGATGCCACCCTCATCCGCTGGTTCTTCCTCGCCATCTCGCCCGATCTGTTTCACACGGTCGTGCACGACGGTGACGATGCTTGTGCAGTTTGGACCAAGCTGAACGGGCTCTTTGAAAGATCGTGGATGTCGCCTAGAGGGGGGGGGGGGGTGAATAGGCGCTTTAAAATAATTACGGTTTAGGCTTGAACAAATGCGGAATAAACCTAGCGGTTAATTTGACAAGCACAAAACCTAAATCGACTAGGCTCACCTATGTGCACCAACAACTTATGCTAAGCAAGATAAACAACTAAGTGATAGCAAGATATATAACAAGAAACAATATGGCTATCACAAAGTAAAGTGCATAAGTAAAGGGGTCGGGTAAGAGATAACCGAGGCACGCGGAGACGACGATGTATCCCGAAGTTCACACCCTTGCGGATGCTAATCTCCGTTTGGAGCGGTGTGGAGGCACAATGCTCCCCAACAATGCCACTAGGGCCACCGTATTCTCCTCACGCCCTCGCACAATGCAAGGTGCCGTGATTCCACTAAGGGACCCTTGAGGGCGGTCACCGAACCCGTACAAATGGGACCCTTGAGGGCGGTCACCGAACCCGTACACTTTGGCAACCCTTGGGGGCGGTCACCGGTACCCGTCAAATTGCTCGGGGTGATCTCCACAACCTAATTGGAGACCCCGACGCTTGCCCGGAGCTTCACCACAATGGAATGTGGCTCCGAGGCACCACCAAGCCGTCTAGGGCGCCAAGGCACCCAAGAGGAACAAGCTCAAGGGTGCTCAAACACCCAAGAGTAATAAGCTTCTCAACTACTAACTTCCACGTATCACCGTGGAGAACTCAAACCGATGCAACTAATGCAATGGCAAGGGCACACGGAGTGCCCAAGTCCTCCTCTCCCAAATCCCACCAAAGCAACTAATGCTAGGGAGGAAAATGAGAGGAAGAACGAAGAAGAACACGAAGAACTCCAAGAACTAGATCCAAGGGGTTCCCCTCACTTAGAGGAGAAAGTGATTGGTGAAAATGTGGATCTAGATCTCCTCTCTCTTTTCCCTCAAGAAGGAGCAATAATCATTGGAGGGATTGAGAGATAGGCAAGCTCAAGAAGGTCAACAATGGGGGGAGAAATGAGCTCAAAGGATAAGAAAACCGTTGGGGAAGAAGACCCCTTTTATAGGGCCACCCCAAATCCAACCGTTACCCGTGCAGGACGCGCACAAGCGGTACTACCGCTCGTGCGGTAGTAATTCAAAAACGGCAGGCAATCAACAAGGAACTGGAGCGGTAGTGCCGCACTAAGCGGTACTACCGTTCCGACCAAGCGGTACTACCGCTTAGGAAAACTGGGCAACAGAACAGAGCACGGCAGTGGCACGGTAGTAGGGGGCGGTAGTGCCGCACCAAGCGGTACTACCGCTCTACTACCGCTCAACTACCGCTTAGCGAAAAAATGATACCAGAAGAAATCACGGTAGTGCAACGGTAGTAGGGGCGGTAGTACCGTGTCAAGCGGTACTACCGCTCCACTACCGCTTTACTACCGCTAAACGAAAAAGAATGCCAGTAGAAATCACGGTAGTGCAACGGTAGTAGGGGCGGTAGTACCGTGTCAAGCGGTACTACCGTGGTCCCGAGCGGTACTACCGCATTGGTGACAGGTAAACTGCCCAGACAAACAATAAACCCTGAACTGCCATAACTTCTGCAAATGAGCTCCGAATTGAGCAAACTCAAGCTTGTTGGATAGAGGACGACAAATACTATCCAACAGCGACTGGTTATATTAAGAAGTGGCAGTAGAGAAAATACCAATGATATAGAGATGAGAAACCTCTATGAATGAAGAACCGGCATAAACTCCAACATCGAAAACATCATAGAAGATGCATATATGAACTCCGTTTTCGATGACCTCGAGCTTGTCATGAAGATGACCAAAAGCTCAAAGACTCACAAAGAGAAATACCAAACACAAACCAAGAAATATGATGCAAGGATGCAATGGTTTGAGCTCTCTACGAAGATATGATAAAGCTACTCACTTGAGAGCCCCCCTTGATAGTACGGCTATCGATCCTATAACCCGGTCTCCCAACAACTACCATGAGACCGGTAAAATAGAAAACCTATCAAGGGCAAACCTTTGCCTTGCGCAAAGTCCACTTGAGCTAGATGATGACGATCTTGACCTCCTCAAGTTGGACCACCTTTCTTGATTGCGTCGGCTCGATGAAGACTAGTAGATTGCTCCCCCATACTCCACTATGGGTGAGCCACTCTTCGGCACATCTTCACAAGTCCATTGTCACCACAATGGACGGCAAGCTTCAAGCATGTGATCTCTTCGTGATGCTCCACTTGAACTTGCACACCGCAATCTTGATGACGATCACCACTTGATGTCATCCTCCATGGGTTGTATGAAATCTTCCTTTTGATGCACGCCCATGGAAACAAACCTAACCCCACAAAGAACTCTCGCATAGAACATGGGTTAGTACACAAAGCGTAATGGACAATGCTTACCATACCATGAGATCACTTGATCTCGCTCGGTACATCTTCTACGCTTTGTGTGTTGATCAATTTGAATCACTCTTCATATTTTAGTCTTGATCAACATGACCAATCTTTGGATAAATCCTTGAATAGCACCTTGGTCATCACATATTCTTCTTCAAATCACCTTGAGACCAACAAATGGTCTATAAGTCAAGCCTATGGACAAACCCTTCAAATATAACTCAAGGCAACCATTAGTCCATAGAGATTGTCATCAATTACCAAAACCAAACATGGGGGCAGCACATGTTCTTTCACTCTTCACCGACAATCGCCTCCAACGCCGCGTCTTCTTGCAGCAAGAATTTTTTGGGTGCCACCAAGACAACTCGTCCGTCGACGAATATTGCCTTCGTCTCAAGACCCTTGCTGACGAGCTCCGCGACATTGGCGCGAAGATTGATGACGATACCCTTCTCAGCACACTCACCGCCGGTCTCAACGAGGATTTCGGCAACGCCGCGGCGAATCTCTCCCTCATCACCGAGCCCTCCTTCGCCAAGTTCATGGCCTATCTCCGGTTGGAGGAGCGACGGATGAAGCAGGTGAAGAGCCGGGCCATGCACGTTGCCCTAGCCGCCGGCACCACTCGCGGCGGTCCCCCACCACCACCCGCCGCTCCTCAACAGCAGTGGGCCCCCGCGCCGCAGCAGCCTCCGCTGCTCCCGACGCCACCGGTGCCGTTCGGCGCGCCTCCAGCCCCACTGGCGCCCGCTCCCGCTGGCCGCAAACGGGGCGGTCGGCGCGGAGGTCGCCAGCAGTAGTATGACGGTGCCCCTCAACAGCAACATGTGCAGCAGCAACCTTCGCCTTGGGCCGGCGGCTACAACCCATGGACGGGTGTTGTCCATGTATACACCATGCCTGTTCCTCGGGCCCCAGCACCAACCATGCCTGCGCCGCACCCGCCGGCTCATCAGGCTCATCTCGCCGGGCCGCACTCCTACGAAGGGTTCCCGCCTCCACCACCGTCGCAGATGACCGGCGCCTACGGCATGGCGTCTCCATCGCCCCCGTCGGCCCTGCCCCCACCACCATGGGATCTGGCGCTCCTTGCCGCGCTGCACTCCGCTCCTTCGCCCAACAACTATCCTGGTGGCGGTGACTGGTACATGGACACCGGTGCCACTGCCCACATGTTCGCTCATCCAGGTAACCTCACCTTCTTCTCTCCCGTCAACACTTCCACCCGCATCACTGTCGGTGATGGCTCCACCCTCCCGATCACACATGTCGGGCGCACCTCGTTTCCTTCTTCTTCCATGCCAATCACTTTATCTAACGTTCTTGTTTCTCCTGACCTCATTAAGAATCTTGTTTCCGTTCGTTATCTTGCTCTGATACCATGTATGATGATGAAATTGCACGATGTATTGATCAGGTGCAATCGCACGTATATATGATGTACAAGGTGGGCCACGACCTCAACTATACAAGGAACTAGGAGATGAGCCTAAACACACTATATACACATAATATATATACTCAACAATCGCCGGTTGTAGCAATGGTTCAGACGGTTCCAGCACTAGTCTCGACGATTGCAGCAAAAGACGCTCGCCGCCGCTGCCGTTACAACTCGGCTGTTGTTGATAGTAGCAAAAATAGCTGCCGGTTGTAGCAATCGAGTGGCTGGTTGTAGCAAAAAAATTGCCTAGTTCCAGCTCCTACTCTTGGTTGTAGCAAGATGAGTTGCCGGTTCCATCTCCGATCAATATTGGGACCATAGCCGCCAAGAGCTGGAACCGTAGCACCAAAAAGCTGGAACCGGCCACGAAAATTGTTGTGGCAAGAGAGTGGTTGTGTTGTCGCCGCCGATTTGCTGGAACCGGTCCACAAAAAGTTGCAATCAGGTGATGGGGGAGCTACAACCAGCAAACATCTTGGCCGTTTGCTTCTCACGGTGTGGCCGGGTAGAGAGCTCCTCTGCTGCCGTTAAAAAGCATAGGGGAGGTCCACCGGCGGTAGCCGAATAAGGGAAAGAAGAGCATAGGGGAGGTCCGCCGGCGGTCGCCTCGTCGGAGCTAGGATGCGACAGCGCGTGCGAGAGGGAAGGAGCGATGCAGGCGGACGAGCTCTCGAGCAGATGAAAAAGAGGAAGAAGCGATGGAAGGGATAAGATTTCTATGGACGAGCGTCGCTGGGGATAAAGACGTACTTGGGACCCCACGTCCGCATGGCGCGCGTGCAGCGGACCGGCGTACACGTTTTCCTTTTTTTTCTTGAGACTTTCAACCCGACACGTGCATGGAGTCGTACATCCCCTTCTAGATACTTTTTCCGTTCAGTGATCTGTGCATATGCAGCATGTCTCAGGAATGCCTCTCTTTAAATTATGCAGGGTACATGTATCTCATGAACATGTTTTATATGCTCACATATATAGTATTTTAATTGTCCCTCTCAAATCCGTTTAAGAGCAGCCCACCACATATATAGAAGGTAGATACTTAGTCTCTCTTTCCTTGCTTATTTCTCGCTCGCTTATTTCGTTTGAAATCCACTACATCAGTCAATCTTATTGTTTTAAATTGGTTGTGCAGTTAATTAGCAGCCACTATTTCCTTCCTTAGCTGTATACCAAAGAAACTAAAGCTGTATATAAATTACCCGCAAAAAAAAAGCTGTATATAAATTGGGTAGATTGTATGTAAAGGGGACGATGTGGTACTATTTAATATAAGAATCAACCTTTGTATATATATGAGCTAGTTTAGTTGGATGTGACTTTATTTATTTACTGAACTGGAACTTGCGAGTTTGATTTCTGTCACTGTCAACTATTTTTGCCTCCTCTCCTAAACAGGACGATGGGTCTGATTTGTTGGGCCGTGGCGCACGAACACGAATGAAAGGGTAGAGGCCCAGTGGCCCAGGACGAATGATCGGTAGGATAACCTAGCTAATAGCTATAAACGAGAAACGCCATGGACATACGAGACGGAAGGACCCAGAACATTATACTTTCATTTATATAAAATAGCACATATGCCCGTGTGTTGCAACAAGAGAAAGTGAGGATTGCATGTGCAAACATAACGTTCAATGTGTTACAAAATTGGCACAATTTTTGTAAGGATCATAAATGCAAGGGAAACATGTCATGCCGTCCGTTGTGACGGGAGAAAAATTGGCGTGAATTTAGTGAGGTTATACGTGTAAACATAATTGTTCATTTTGTTGAAGAATTTTTTTGACACATCAATTTTTTATAGAAGATAAGAATGATGATAGAGGCGAAGTTGTCCCGTCTTTCGATGAGATGGTAACTATTGTTTTCGGTGGAGTAGGCTTCGACAATCCGACTATGAACGTGCGAAGATGTCGCGTCTTAGCAATCGCTAAACCACTTCGAAAGGTTATTGACTACGCCGGTGCATGATCAACCTGACCATGAGGGTCTATTTCCTGCACGCAAACGAAGAATAAGCAAGAAACTAAGATTGCAATCTGGATATTGCGAATATAAGAGGAAAACTTAATTGATGAAAGTGGGGTGTTGTGTCGTCTTGGTCTCGTTGTTGAACACAAACGAAGGACGTGAGTTGCAACTATGGCAAACTTTAATCTAAACAAAACCCAAGTCTAAATTGTGCCTTAAGAACTATATTTATAGGGCAAAAGAGAGGGGATTTTGTCCACCCTTGGTAAGGTGGGACTAAAACACCCCCTGAATCGTTTTTCCTACAATACGGACTCTAAAAACAGCTTAATAAAAGGTATTATGAAATTACATGGGCCTAGCCAAGAAATAAGGTGGCTCAACACCTAAATAAAGTTAAGGACGAAATTTATGAAATGTCATCTTGTATATTTTGTCCATCTTCTTGTATGTAATCATGGTGGCTTCAAAATGCTGAAATCTCTATTGGAAATTCCGTTCTTGTTCCCTTCACGCGCGCCTTCTCCACGCTTGACCATGCTCCAGTGTTCATCCTTCTTGTTCATGATAGGCCCTTCATTTGTAAGAAACACAAATGCCTAATTTTCGCAGCACCATATTCTATTGAACATTAGAATCATTACCAAGAAACAAAAGTATCTGGTATTTTAATTGGCGTGCATGAGCTCTAGTAATCGGTCCAATATGTGTAGCGGCAGGGGCATGGGTGTAACCGTGGTGGTGATGTCCTCATCATCCTCTCCTTCTTGAATTGAAGTCGTCCTCGACGGAAGCTCATATTCCTCACCCACATAAGGCTTCAAATCTGCAATGTTAAAAGTGGGACTACCCCCAAAATATGTAGGCAACTCAAGTTTGTATGCATTATCATTTATTTTCTCTAACACAAAGGACCATCAACACGTGGCATTAGCTTTGACTTGTGCAAATCAGGAAACCTATCTTTGCATAAATGTAACCAAACAAGATCTCGAGGTGCAAAGACAGCCTGTTTTCTACCCTTATCTCCCACAAGTTTGTTTTAGCATTCATACGATCAATGTTTTTCTTAGTTAACTCATGCATTTTTAAGATCAATTCAGCACGTTGTTTAGCATCAAAATTAACCTTCTCCGAAGATGGAAGAGGTAACAAATCTATAGGTGCACAAGGTAGGAAACCATACACAATTTCACAAGGGCACATCTTAGTAGTAGAATGCAACAAATGATTATAAGCAAATTCAATATGAGGCAAGCATTCTTCCCATATTTTTAGGTTATTCTTCAAAACAACCCTAAGCATAGTAGACAATGTTCTATTTACTACTTCACTTGGTCCGTCAGTTAGGGGTGACATGTAATACTGAAAAGCAATATTTTCCCCAACTTAGCCCATATGCATCTCCAAAAATGGCTAAGAATTTTAGTATCACAATCTAAAACAATAGTGTTTGGCACACCATATAAGCGAATAATTTTATGATAGAACAAATCAACAACATCATTGCTTTTTATGACATGGTATAAAGTGTGCCATTTTCGAAAATCTATCCACGACAACAAATATGCTATACCTTCCCTTATTTGTTCGAGGTAAACATAAAACAAAGTCCATATATATGTCCTCCCACGAAACACTAAGTACATGCACATGCATATATAAACCATGAGGATTGAGTCGTGACTTAGCTTTTGGACATGTAGTGCAGTGAGCAACAAAACGCTCAACATCCAGTCTCATATTTGGCCAAAAGAAATGTGTAGCAAGTACGTCATCCGTCTTCTTCACGCCAAAGTGTCCCGTTAATCGCCCTTCATGCACCTCCGGCAACAACAAAAGACGAATAGAGCTAGTTGGAATGCATAGCTTGTTAGCACGGAACACAAATCCATCATTAATGACAAACTTGTTCCATGTTTTTTCCTTCTTTACAATTATGCATCACATCTTTAAATTCAGCATCATGTACATATTGATCTTTGATGGTCTCCAAACCAAATATTTTCAAGTCAAGTTGTGAAAGCATAGTATAGCGACGAGACAATGCATCAATAATAACATTTTCTTAACCCTTCTTGTGTAAAATGACATAAGGGAAGTCTCAATGTATTCGACCCATTTAGATGTCTATGGTTCAATTTTGCTTGACTTTTAATACGTTTCAAAGATTCATGATCAGAATGTATAACAAATTCTTTGGGCCATAAATAATGTTGCCATGTTTCCAAAGTACGAACAAGAGCATATAATTACTTAGCATAAGTAGAATAATTCAGACTAGGCCCACTCAATTTTTCAGAAAGATATGCAACAGGTTTACCATCTTGCAATAACACACCTCCTAATCCAATTCCACTAGCATCATATTCAAGCTCAAAATTCTTATTAAAATCAGGAAGTTTAATTAAAGGAGCATGTGTTAAACTTATCTTTCAATACCGTGAAGTCCTCTTCCTGTGCACCCCAAACAAAAGGCACATCCTTCTTTGTAAGCTCATCGAGAGGTGCAACAATGGTTCTGAAATCTCTCACAAAACGCTTCAGCGAGTCCAAGAAAACTCCTCACTTGTGTGACCATTTTGGGTTGCGACCAACTCTCAACTTCAATTCCCTATGTAGTAACGACATAGCCAAGAAAAGATACTCGGTCAGTGCAAAAGGTGCACTTCCCAAGGTTACCAAACAAACATGCATCACGTAGAGCAATAAAAATAACACATAAATGTTCCCAATATTCCTCCAAAGATCTGCTATATATCAATATATCATCAAAATAGACTACCACAAATCATCCAGTGAAAGCACGTAAAATTTCTTTCATTAATCTCATGAAAGTTCTAAGTTCATTAGTTAACCCAAAAGGTCCGACCAACCACTCATATAATCCAAACTTAGTTTCAAATGTTGTTTTCCATTCATCACTCAATTTCATACGAATTTGATGGTATCCACTACGTAAATCAACTTTGGAGAAAATGATAGAGCCACTTAATTCATCAAGCATATCATCTAGCCTAAGAATAGGGTGACGATAAACAATAGTAATATTATTAATGGCTCTACAATCAACACACATACGTGATGTACGATCCTTTTTTCGGCACTAGAATCATAGGAACAACACAAGGACTAAGGGAGTCACGTATATAACCTTTATCGAGCAGCTCCTATACTTGATGCATAATCTCCTTCGTCTCCTCTGTATTGGTACGGTATGGCGCACGATTGGACACTGAGGCACCAGGAATTAAGTCAATTGGATGCTCAATCCCTCGAATAGGTGGTCATACTGGTGGCACGTCTTGTGGAAAGTCGTCAACGAACTCCTGTAAAATGTTAGTGACTGCAGGAGGCAAAGAGGAAGGCACGTCCTCGAATGAAAATAATGCCTATTTGCACTCAAAAGCGTAGCAAACAGATTTACTAAAATCCAAATCAGTAATATCATATTTGGTGGCAAGTAAACATCCACTTTTCATTTTTATTTCAGAGGCAACATTGATGATGGTTTGTTAGTAGTCTTATCGTGTTGCTCAAATTATTTTGCCACAATATGATTTTCACTCTTATTTTGCTCCAACTTAGTTTTACTAGCTCTAGTAATGTCATCTTTCAAAAAAAATCAGGACACATAGGAAGTAAAGTAATATTTTTATCCTTATGAACAAGAGTATACCGATTATTCCTACCATGGTGTACAATTTTTTAATCAAATTGCCATGGTCTACCAAGTAAAACGGAGCATGCTTGCATGGGTACCACATCACAATTAACATATGTAGCAATGCTAAAATGCACATAAATAGTACGTGTTACCTTACCTTGTCACTATTGTTGAATCATTGTATGTAATAAGGATGAGGATGTGGTCTGGTGGTGAGAGACAACTTCATCACCATCTCCATGCTACCCAAGTTGTTGCAACTCCCTCCATCGATGATGACCGAACACAACGTTCCATCACAACCCCCTTTGTATGGAAAAATTTGTGCCTTTGATTTTGCCCAAATTGTGTTACCTGCACACTCAAAATATGTTGAGAAACTAAACTTCCATACCTTTCAGCGTCTTTAGCAACCATGTATTGCATCTCTTGTTTAGAATCATCGACACCCTGTTCTTCACTTGCCATAAGAGCCAAAGTCTCCTCATCATAGTCACTAGCGGACTCATACCCACCATCCTTAGTAACGATCATCACACACTTGGAATGGGCATTGGCTCGCATAGTGAACTCCATCTTTCCAACGATGACATATATCATCATGTGTTTGCCCTGTTGATGCCATGGATGAAGTAGAGCTGTGTGTGGGACTCGAAGGTGTGCTCTTGGCAGATGGTGATGCATGTTTTCTTGTATCTTGATTGAAGTTGGTAGCTGAAGTAGTCGGTGGTGCAGCAGGGCATGTGGAAGTAGAAGTTGCATGTGGTGTGATGCAAAGCATTCTACCGACATCACCATGTCAATAGTCCGTTCGACAACACGAGGACATCTACTTCACAAACATAAAGAGGGATCATCTCCTTTACATGTGTTCACTTGACCCCTTCGAGGATGGTATACTACTTGACGCTCCTCTCGTGTGCATACATAAGTATTGTCGGAGCTTCACGAACAACGAGGAGGAGTGCAAGCACCAAGGTACAACTAGACCATCCGCGAGGGAAGCTTGGAAGCTAAGACAGAAGAAGACGGAGTTGCAACAAGCTACAGCCTACGAACATCCGTTGATCCACCACACGCCCGACAAGTTCCAGCGAGCGTATGTCTGACCTCCACAAAAAACCCAGCACTTGATGTCCAGAAGCAAACTGATGGAATACTGATGCACGTTGGACGTCTGGACCCTCTCGAGTCACCGGACGTCCAACATCCACCGGAAATCCAGTGCCATTGCAACCGAGAAGAATCAGCGTACATCCGACGCCCACCGTACATCCTGTTGCAAATATGCCCTAGAGGCAATAATATTGTATTAGCATATTTCCATATTCATAATTAAGAGTTTATATTCTATGCTATAACTACTGTGTTTCTGGAATATGCGATCCAGTGGAAAACTCATATGCACGTGTGGAATGATAAACGGTAAAATAAAGGTTGCTAGTCTTGCCTCTAAGACTGGCTCAAGCATTGTTAGTGATCATATTTTTTGGATCTTAGGATATCGTTAAGTGCAAAAATAGTCCTAAAACAACATTGAGAGTATGACATTAGAAGAACGATCATATTGAATCGACCCAAACCTTATCTATTATACTTTTAGATAATATCGTCTGAAATCAATTGTTATAACATGGAGTGTTAGCATGTGTTTTATGTTCCTTAAACCATGAGAGTATTGTAGTCACTTTTTACCGTATGGTGCGCTTTGGGGTTGCTCAAACATCATCTGTAATAGGTGATCATAACAACAATTTACAAGTTCATCGGAAAGTTTGACAAGGGACTAGATAGCTCGAGAGTGGGATTTGCTCCTCCGATGATGGAGGGATATTCTTAGGCCCCTCTCGGCGTGACATCATCTGTCATTGTTTGGCCAGACACAGGTGACTATGTCATGGGGATGGCGGAACACATTAACAAAAAAAAGGACAAAGCTGGTAACGAGAATTACGATATAATGAGCATGTGAATGACTCAAGAGGATATTGATGATTCTCGGGTTTTGTAAAGTATCGTGAAGTAAAGGGAATATCACATGGTAACCAATGGTTCACTCGGATATCATTTGTGTACTCATAGGGATCGATATGGATGTGCACGATTCCGCTATCGGTCATTGAACGAAGGAGTTTCGTTCATGTCTATGAGTTACCGAACCTATAGGGTCACAATCTTAAGGTAATCATGATCTGCTGAGTGTTAGTAGGACGAGAGTATCACGGATTTATTTGTGGAATTGTTTCATTAATATTCAAAATAATTTTGAGAGGATCCGGAAGCGTTCCGGGGTCATCGGAAGGGTTTCAGAGTGTATCGAGTAATACCGGGTATTACCAATAAATAATATATAGGTGGAAAATGTTTTCGAGGCTATTAAATTATATATAAAAGGGTCTAATATTTGTTAGAAGGCTTTTATATTCAATTTAATATCAACGGGCCTTAAAAGGCCAAGAGGTGGAAGGCAACTTGGGCCACAAGGACCCAAGTGGAGGTGGTGCCTCCCTCCTATGGTAAGGAGGGAGTGGAGTCCGAATTGGAGGGGGGTTTCCCCCTCCTTGGCCAGAGCAAGGGGGAAGATCCCCCCTTGTGTTGCCTGCTCCTCTCCCCTCCACCTATATGTACTAGAGGTTTTCTACCCATTGGTACACACTGTTGGAGATATGCCCTAGAGGCAATCATGTATGATGATATTTCCTATGTGTTTATGAATAAAAATAGTCCTTGGACATTATCTATGATGTGTATCAGCAAGTACATGACTTGTTTGTGGGACTATGCATTGTATGATGACTGTCCTAAAAGGTCCCTAGTCAAAAGGGTTGTGTGGATGCGCAACTGATTAGACTAGCATATGACAAGGTGGATGGCTTGGTCTCACTAGCCATGGAGCATTGGATTCTAACTAGATAATATGGACTCGGAAGTATTTGATCAGATTTGACATAGTTGGATCCGAGTCGACATAAGGTCCGAGTCAGACAGACCCAACTATGAGACGCAGCGATATGTCATCTGCGAGTCTCTAGTACAACATACCTTCTATGTCCTAAGACCCGAGCTGGCGCATGTACTCGGGATGGTGACAGACTCGCTTTAGGCCGACCAAACGCTACTCAATAACTGGGTAGTTATAAAGGTAGGTTTCAAGCTTGTTCAGACCCATGTTGCGAGACATGGTCAAGCAAGATGGGATTTGCCGCTTCGACCAGGAGAGATATACTCTAGGCCCCTCATGTGATCCGACCAAAATAAGCATGGACATGCGACAAGGATTATGAGATAATCCGGTTTGTGGTCGGCATCACTGGAACAAGAAAGTGGTCGGGCTAGCACAAGGATGATAGACTCGCCTTGAGTCGACAATATATATCGTGTGGCAAAAGGAATAGAAGTGTGATGTACATGTTCGCCTAACCAGCTTCATTGTCTACTTGGTGGTCGACATGCCTTGCTAGAGGCTGCTACCAACCGAGCAGGTCGTAGGTGATCCGACCTGCAACCAAGCCGACTTGAACCTAAGGGGTCGCGCGCTTAAGGGAAGGAACCTACGAGGTTGGATCCGAGGACACTGGCTGTATGTGGTCCGAGCTAGACTTGGATTGTGACCAAGTAGACTTTGGGCTTTAGGATCTATGCGAGGCCCAAGAGTTGAGCCCGCAACGGATGCCTATATATAGTGGAGGTGCGTCACATTCTTTCGGTTGATCGCTTCGACGCCGTCACTAGGGCTTTGCATGTGTTGCAACTAGCCACCTCCACTCGCTGCCGGTTGTGTGATCGGACCTAGTAGTCCGCCGCACGATGTTCCTCCTACATGAGCGGATACCGTTAGAGGGGGTGCACTTGCACCGCTCCGACCAACCTGTTCGTGGGATCCGATCGGCTACGTGGGAGATCGACGAGGAGGAGACGACTTAGGAGACGTGCAACCTCAATTCTACTTCCGCTGCATGACACTACGCGTCTAGTGGTAACGATCCGCGATCCATTCCCGTAGCATGTTCCTGGATGTTCTACGGGTAGGAATTTTTAATTTGCAGTTGACGCACCCTACCGTAGAGCCCAACAGTGGTATCGGAGCCTCTGCTATAGGATTTGGATTCAGATCAGATGCATATTTGATATGTGGAGGTGGCAGATGAGATCTGTTGTCGTTTATGAGATCGACTATGTGCATGGTTGATGCGATCAATTGCACAAGGGGATCGATGTGGCTATGTTTTCTGACGATTGGAATCGATAAGGTCACGACACAACCTACCCCTACCGGTCGGTTTCGGCCATAGGGGTTAACAGTGAAACGTAAATCCGAATCGGATTCACGATGATCGATCAGATCATAAAATTCGGCATGATCGGAGTACAGATTTGGGACCGCCGTATGTAGCGCCTTGTATTTCATACACGATCACTCAAACCGGTAGAATGCGATTCTACACATAACTTTGTTTTACAGGTTTGATGTGAATAGTATGACTCATGTGTATGTGATGCATGTGTGTAAATTGTACATGGCCTGCGTGTCATGATTTGTCAGCCGACAAGATCCAAAGTGTTGTCATTATAATGTATAATGACCTGTGTGTCGACTTGTGATTCTCTATAAAATTCAATAGTAGTTGTAGTACTTGGAGGACAGAGATCAAGTTCATGGCTCGGCGTCCCGGTGTGACGAACAAGATGGAGTTCCGAACTGGTCATCGGAGTTGGAGCCGGCCTAGAAGGATGTCCATGAAGGAGCCATACTATTTCACAATATATATTTATTTGTGATTTTTATGCTTCTTGTTTCTATGCATGTTAAAATGGTAGAAAGACCCCTCATTAATATCAAGCGAATTGCCATCCCCGTTGTTTCTCCTTCGCACGTCAAGTATGTCTAGTAGCAGGCTCATAAAGTTGGGGTGCTTCTAGGCATCCTTGAACTGAAGGGTTCGTGTCGGACGCGGACATGCACTGTATCAGGTTAACTTGACAAGGCTATCAAAACGGTTTTGGGCCTTGTGGCAAAGGAGGTCGGGTGCCGGGGTATGAGATACCTTCCCGACCGACAGGAGTCGTGTAGAGATACGATTAGCAAAGAGTTGCTTACCGGATAGGCACATTGGCTAGCAGTGATGTTAAAGCTCACTAGTCGCCTGCGCTAGTCAGATCCTGAATAACCGAGAGTTTGCTGAGGGATGCTAACTTCAGTGGGAGTATTTCTGTTTAAGGCTTGAATTACTCTACATAAACACATTGCTTAGTGATTGCATATTTTTCTGTTGTAGATCAATGGCACCACCTCCTCAACCCAACTTTGCATTGAAATCAATTCTGGAAAAGGATAAATTGAATGGAACAAACTTTACCACCTGGTATAGAAATTTGAGAATTGTTTTCAAGCACGATAAAAAGAACATGTTCTATAGGATCCACTTCCAGAGGAACCTACCGATAATGCTAATGCCACAACCAGGAATTCCTACCAGAAACTCGTTGATGAATCAAAGGAGACCAGCCGTCTGATGATGGCTTGTATGGAGCTCGATTTGCAACAGCATTTTGAAAACATTGAGGATTACGATATGATCGAGAGTCTCAAGGGCATGTTCAGACACAGGCTAGGATCGAAAGGTTCAATGCTTGGCGATCCTTGATGGATTGCAAGCTGAAGGAAGGTGATCCACTGAGCCCGCATGTGATCAAGATGACCAGATACGTGCAAGCTTTGGATCGGTTGGGCTTCCCGCTCTTGGATGAGCTGGCTACAGATGCAATTTTGGGTTCTCTTCCACCTAGCTATGGGACGTTTATTCCACACTATCATATGCACGGTATGGATAAGAAGCTCACTGAATTGCATGGGATGCTCAAGGTGGCAGAGCAGGATATTAAGAAAGGAACGCATCAAGTGTTGATGGTGCAGAAATTGGCTAAGTTCAAGAAGAGTTGGTCCAAGAAGAAGGCTAAGGCAAAGGGTAGGGAGACGGTAACCTCTGGCGCTGAGCCAAAGTCAGGACCGGACTCGAAGACCATTTGCTATAATTGCAAGGAGACTGGTCACTTGAAGAGGAACTGTAGCAAGTGGCTTGCCGAGCATGGCAAGAAGGCCGGGAGTGCGACTTCGGGCAAAGGTACACTTATTACATATGTTATAGACATTTACCTTGCTGACGTACCTAGTATCTCTTGGGTATTTGATACCGGATCGGTTGTTTGTATTTGTAACTTGATGCAGCGGCTCGTAAGAACTAGGCGTGTGGCACAAGGGGGATTGACATCAGGGTCGGCAACAAAGCAAGAGTTTCTACATTGGAGGTCGGCACGATGCAGAGCTTCCTCTCGGATTCGTTATGGAATTGAATAATTGTTATTACATTCCCGCACTTAGTAGGAACATTATTGCTGCCTAATGCATGATGAGTCAGGGTTATGAATTCAATTTAAAGGACGATGGTTGTTCGATATCTTTGAATGGTATGTTCCACGCTATGCACCCATTGTTGATGGGCTATTTATTTTGAATCTGGAAATAGAATCTATCTATAATATCAATGTCAAGAGGCATAAGCCTAATGAGATAAATCCAACATATTTTTGGCATTGCCGGCATGGACACATTTGTCTGAAACACATGAAGAAGCTCCATGATGATGGAATCCTAACTTTGTCTGTCTTCGGGTCGTTCCAGACGTGTGAATCATGCTTGCTAGGCAAGATGATTAAGTCGCCTTTTGCAAAGAGTTGCGAGAGGGCATTCGAGTTGTTGGAGCTTATACACAGTGATGTGTGTGGTCCAATGCCAGAGGCAGCTATCAGTACTTCGTGACTTTTACCGACGACTTGAGTAGATATGGATATATCTACTTGATGAGGCACAAGTAGGAAACTTTTGAAAAGTTCAAACAGTTTCAGAACGAGGTTGAGAATCAGCTCGGCAAGACTATAAAGCTTCTATGATCTGACCGTGGAGGTGAGTACAAGAGCCAGGAGTTTGATGATCATCTGAAAAGTCAAGGTATAGTACCTCAGCTCACACCTTCGGGCACACCATAGAGAAATGGCATGTCGGAACGGAGGAATTGTACCTTGTTAGACATGGTTCAATCTATGATGTGCAAATCAGATTTACCCTTGTCATTCTGGGGATACGCTCTAGAAACTCCAACTTTTACACTCAATAGAGTACCATCAAATTCCATAGACAAGACACCACATGAGATGTGGACTGGGAAGAGTCCCAATTTTTGTTTTTTAAAGATTTGGGGTTGTGAAGCATTTATCAAACGACTTATGTCGGACAAGCTTACACCCAAGTCAGATAAGTGCATATTTGTGGGATATCCAAAGGAAACCTTGGGATATAACTTCTACAACCGTGAAAAGAACAAAGTGTTTGTTGCTCGAAACAGGGTTTTCCTTGAGAAAGAGTTTCTCGGGTGGGAAGCCAGTGGGAGGCGGGTGCAACTCGAAGAAGTTCGAGAACCACTTGGGGACAACTCAGCTAGTGATGAGATCATACTGGAGTTTGTCAGGGAACCGGAGATGGAAGCGGCCCCGGAACCACGGAGGTCGGAAAGATTGCGTAGAGTGCGCGGTGTGTTGTTACTAGAAAGCGAAGAGCCGACTACGTATGCGGAAGCGATGGTAAGTGTGAATTCCAAGGCATGACTAGAGGCCATGAGATCCAAGTTAAAGTCCATGGATGAAAATCAAGTCTGGGACTTGGTTGATCCACCGCCTGGCGTCACAACCATTGGTTGCAAATGGGTTTTTACGAAGAAAACTAATGTGGATGGAAATGTTTAGATCCACAAAGCTCGGCTTGTCTCTAAAGGTTGTGGACAAGTTCAAGGAATGGACTACGATGAGACCTACTCGCCGGTAGCGATGCTGAAGTCGGTGAGGATCGTACTAGCTATAGCTGCATATTTCGATTACGGGATATGGCCGATGGCTGTCAAAATGGCTTTCTTTCATGGAAATTTAACCGAGGACGTGTATATGATACATCCCGAGGGTTTTGTCGATCCGACTAGCACTATTAAGGTATGCAAGCTCAAGAGATCCATTTATGGGTTGAGGCAAGCATCTCAGAGCTGGAATATTCGTTTTGATGAGGTCTTCACTGCTCTGAGTTTCATCAAAAGCGAAGAGGACGCTTGTTTATACAAGAAGCTGAGTGGGAGCTCAATAGTGTTTTTGATCCTATATGCAGATGGCATATTATTGATGGGAAACAATGTTTCGATGCTGAACTCGGTCAAGGAATCATTGAATGGAAAGTTTTCAACAAAGGACCTTGGTGAAGCAGTTTACATATTGGGCATTAAGATCTATGAGATAGATCAAGGAGGCTGCTTGGCTTAAGCCAGACACGTACATAGACAAAGTGTTGAAACGGTTCAGCATAGGCCGAGAAGGGGTTATTTCCTGTCTCACATGGTATAAGGCTAAGCGAGACTCAGAGTCCTTTGACATCCGATCAGCAAAGCAGGATGAGTCGGATTCAGTATGCCTCAGCAATCGGATCGATCATGTATGCCATGATATGTACTCGGCCCGATGTTGCTTTTGCAATAAGCGTGACAAGCATATACTAGGCCAACCCAGGTGAGATTCACTGGGCGGCGGTAAAGGCTATTCTGAAGTACCTAAAAAGGACTAAAGAGATGTTCCTAGTTTCTGGAGGTGAGGAAGAGCTCATCGTAAAAGGTTACGCCGATGCTAGATTCCAAACCGACAGAGATGATTGTTGATCATAGTTCAGATTCGTGTACGTCATGAATGGAGGAGCAGTGAGCTGGATGAGTTCCAAGCAGTATATCTCCCCTCGTGTGATCCGACCAAGATAAGCAGGGCCAAGCAACAAGGATTATGAGATAATCCGGTTTGTGGTCGGCATCACTGGAACGAGAAAGAGATCGAGCTAGCACAAGGATGGCAGACTCGCCTTGAGCCGACAACATATATCATGTGGAAAAAGGAATAGAAGTGTGATGTACATGTTCGCTTAACGAGCTTCATTGTCTACTTGGTGGTCGACATGCCTTGCTAGAGGCCGCTACCAACTGAGCAGGCTGGAGGTGATCCGACCTGCGACCAAGCTGACTTGAACTAAGGGGTCGCGCGCTTAAGGGAAGGAACCTACGAGGTTGGATCCGAGGACACTGGTTGGATGTGGTCCGAGCTGGACTTGGATCGTGACCAAGTAGAATTTGGGCTTTAGGATCCATGCGAGTCCCAAGAGTTTTGCCCGCGACGAATGCCTATATATAGTGGGGGTGCGGCACACTCTTTCGGTCGATCTCTTCAGCGCCGTCACTAGGGCTTTGCATGTGTTGCAACTAGCCACCTCCACTTGCCGCCAGTTGTGTGATCGGACCTAGCAGTCCGCCGCGCGATGTTCCTCCTGCACGCACAGATACCGTTAGAGGCGGTGCACTTGCACCGCTCTGGCGAACCTATTCGTGGGATCCGATCGGCTACGTGGGAGATCGACGAGGAGGAGAGGACTTCGGAGACGCGCTGCCTCAACTCTACTTCCACTGCACAACACTGCGTGTCTAGTGGTAACGATCTGTGATCCATTCCCGTAGCATGTTCCTGGATGTTCTACGGCTAGGATTTTTTAATTTGCAGTCGACGCACCCTACCGTAGAAGTCTCCTCCCGTCCTCTAGTTCTAGTTTTAGTAGATCCTAGTTGGTCAATTAGAGCTAGACCTAGATCCTCTAATACTCATAATTAGAGGCCTAGTGTGGTTCTAATTTCCTTCCTCTAATTCTCGGGCAACGATTAGCTCTGGATGGCGAAGCGCTATTGGATCGTGAAGACCGTATGCATGCAACCAAGTAGAGAGGCCATGCTTTCGGTCTTCGGTTCAAGGAATCGTTCGTGGGCGGTTCGGGGGTCGTTCATCTATGATTCGGGGGACTTCATCAACGATCTACACCAACTCGTATTCTTTCGCTGCAACTCGGAGTTGGTAACGACACGACCCCAACCATTTATTGTATCTTCATAGTGTTCCTGGTTGATCGTAGGGTGGATATTTTTATTTTCTACTACGTTTCCCAACAGTGGCATCATGAGCGGTTCTATGAGTAGATACATGTTGCGATCTAGATCACATGTGGATGTGAGGGTTTGATGTTCTTGCTATGCTTCCCTCGAGTGTTGCTTTGGTTCAATTCATTAACAGTATGATGTAGCTTTGTACAAAGTTCTGACAATCGACCGACTCTGGCTGTCGACGATCTGGTAACAGTTCTTTGGGCTTCATTATAGTCAAGAATAGTGAATTGTCGCAAACACGAGAGGGCTATGAAGATGTACAATCTTCTAGGGGGTCATGCTTAATGACGAAGTTTAGTGTGGGGCTAGAGATTTTTAATTAACTGTCTTCCCTCACATACCCCAAAAGTTAATCTAGCAACAAGAATTATTGCATTAATGTTGGACGTAGGTAGCTAGTGTTATCCGAAAACCGTAGAAACCATGTAATTAAAATTTGCCAAACTGATTAAAGGTCGTCTAACTTGGTTTTGCACGATTGCACATTAGTGCAGAAAAGCCTAGCTATGGCGTGGCAAAAATGCCATGCGGGCGTGGACACTCGACGCCACCAATATGGTGCCACTGTTAAAAAATACTACCGGCGTGGCATCCGACGCCAGAAGTATATGACATGTCACTGGCGTATTTACATATATCCTAACTTTGTCATGCGCTGTTGTCCAACCTCAGCAATTTTTTTGATAATAACGAAATACTACTTGAGAAACTAAATAATTCATTTAACCAGATACTCATAAACTTAAGAGTTTAAACTTCACAAAAGGTACTGATCAACTAAACATATTCAGAAACTTAAGAGTTTAAACTTCACAAAAGACAAAAGGTATAAGATACTAAAATAACTACTCTTCATCAAGGATTAGGTTGAGCTGGCGAATCTTCTTCCGATTGCTCTCTCCATCCTTTTTTGAAATGAGCGACTTCCATATTTAGCTCATTTCTCTCTGCCCCGAGGAGCTTTTTCTCCTCCTTCAGTTTATCCCCCTCCTCCATCAAGCTACCCCCCTCCTCCCTCAGTTTATTTGACTTATTGACGACATCAGCACCCTTGGTGATTAGTTCATCCCTGTCATTTTTCACATAGGCATTGTCTTCTTCAAGTTTTTTGACGAGCCACTATGAATGCTCTAAGCGCTCCTTATTCCACTTGTCCACATCGCACACCAATTCCTTGTTGCTTGTATGATTGTCCATATGTCCTGATTCAAATAATGTACACAAGCAAATTATAACTTGTAGTAGCAATTATAAATCAACTACTACCTAAACATTGCAAGATTGAGACATATAAAACTTCTATATAAAACATTGCAAGTTTGGCATAGCATAATTGTTTTCTCAAGTACCTTTATTGGCATATCATTATTTCTCCTATATAAAAAATTTCTATAAGAAATCAGTGAACAACCATTATTGGCATAGCATAATTGTTTTCTCAACTACACTAAAAATGTCAAATACACTCACTTGGCATAGCACTAGTTTTGGCACTCTTTTGGACAACAACAAAATAGGACTAGTTCATATAGAAAATATCACTGATTTGGCACTCAATTGGTTGCAATGATCCACATGTGTATCAACTAAATATGCCAACAATGTGGCACTGAGTCTAGGTTCAACATCTTTCTTTTCCATAAGATATTTAATAGCAGCATGATTGGTGTGAATTATTACTTCAGAATCAACAATATAAGTTCTGAATTTATGGCATGCAAACACAACTACTAGAAATTGTTTTTTAGTAGTAGCATAATTCTTTTGAGCAGTGTCTAGAGTTTTAATAGAATAATGAATAACATTCAATTTCTTATCAACTCTTTGTCCTAGAACAACACCAATTGCATAATCACTAGCATCACACATTATATCAAAGGGTAGGTTCCAGTCAGGTGGTTGAACAATAGGTGCAGAAATTAAGGCTTGCTTAAGTATTTCAAAGGCTTCCACACAATCATCATCAAAAACAAATGGAATATCTTTTTGCAAAAGATCGGTAAGAGGCCTAGAAATTTTAGAGAATCTTTAGTGAACCTTCTATAGAAACTAACATGACCAAGGAAACTTCGAATACCTTTGATATCTTTAGGACATGGTATTTCCTCAGCTTGATCTAGCTCAATACCTCTTTCATAAATCTTATGCCTGAGGACTATACCTTGCATTCACCATAAAGTGGCACTTCTCCCAATTCAAGACAATATTAGTTTCTTCACATCTCTGCATAAGTCGATCAAGGTTGTTTTAGCAATCATCAAAAGAGGTTCCGTAAACGGAGAAATCATCCATGAATACCTCAACAATATTTTCACAAAAGTCAGAGAATATATCAGTCATACATGTTTGAAAGGTAGCATGTGCATTGCATAAACCAAAAGGCATATGTCTATAAGCATAGGTTCCAAAAGGACAAGTAAAGGTGGTTTTCTCTTGATCTCCTTTTGCTATAAGTATTTGGGAAAAAACAGAATATCCATCTAAGAAACAAAAGTGTGTATGCTTAGACAATCTTTCCAACATTTGATCAATAAAAGGCAAGGGGCAATGAACTTTTCTAGTAGCTTTATTTAACTTCCTTAAATCAATTACCATCCTATAGCCATTTACAATTCTTTGTGGGATAAGTTCATTTTTATCATTAGGAACAATGGTAATGCCTCCTTTCTTAGGGTCACAATGAACATGACTTACCATCTACTATCAGCTATAGCATAAATTATACCCGCCTCTAGAAGTTTTAATATTTCCATTCTTACTACATCCTTCATTTTAGGATTAAGACGACATTGATGATCAACGACGGGTTTAGCATATAGTTCCATTTAATCTTGTGCTAAATAAAGTGGGACTAATGCCCTTAAGATCATCCAAAGTATATCCAATTGTAGCATGGTGCTTCTTGAGAACCTTAAGTAACCTCTTTTCTTCATGTTCTGAAAGGTTATCACTGATAATAACAAGATATATCTTCTTTTCATCAAGATAAGCATATTTCAGTGTATCAGGTAGTTTGTTTAACTCAAACACAACGCCACTCTTAGGAGGTAGAGGGTCTCCCAACGTTTCAACAGGCATATTATGTTTAAGGATAAGTGGTTGATTAAAGAATATATCATCTATTTCTTTCCTTTCTTTCATATGCATATCATTTTCATGGTCTACAAAATATTGTTCTAATGGATCCGTAGGAGGTACAACAATAGAGGCAAGACCAATTATTTCATCTTTACTAGGCAATTCTTACTCATGCATATGTCTACTAAACTTGGAGAAATTAAATTCATGAGATACATCACCAAAGTTAACACTGACCGTTTCCTTAGTGCAATCAATTTTAACATTAACAATATTCAGGAAAGGTCTACCAAATATAATGGGACAAAAAATATCTTGTAGTGATCCAAGGACTAAGAAATCAATAGGGTATTTGATCTTACCACACAAAACTTCCACATCTCTCACAATCCCAAGTGGTGAAATAGTCTCTCTGTTTGCAAGGTTAATAGTGGCATCAATATCTTCTAACTCAATAGGTGCAATATCATGCATAATTTCTTGATAAAGAGTGAATGGAATAGCACTAACACTATCACCCATATCACATAAGCCATGATAACAATGATTTCCAATCTTAACAGAAACAATGGGAATGCCAACAACAGTTTATGTCTATCTTTAGCATCTTGCTTAGCAATGCGAGAGGCTTCATCACAGAAATATATAACATGACCATCAACATTATCAACCAATAGATCTTTAATCATCGCAACTTTAGGTTCTACCTTTATTTGTTCAGAGGGTCTTTGTGGTTTGATATTACTTTTATTAACCACAATTGCAACTTTAGCATGTTCCCTAATCCTAACAGGAACAGGTGGTTTCTCAATATAAGCAGTAGGCACAACTAGATCAACATTATAAATGATTGTTTCTTCTTTAGCTATAATAGGTTGCTCTTCAATAGGTGGATGAAATTTAAACCACTTCTTCTTAACTAGATCAACATGAGTAGCAAATGATACACAGAAAGTAGATGCTATCTTAGAGTCAAGTCCATACTTTGAACTAAGCTTATGAAAAACTTTAGTTTCCATAAAAGATTTAACACAATCAAACTCAAGATTTATACCCGAGTCTTTACCTTTGTCGCCTTCCCAATATTTAGAGTTGCGTTTAATTCTTTCCAAAAGATCCCATTTGAATGAAATAGTCCTCTTCATAAAGGAACCAGTAGATGAAGTATCGAGCATTGATTGATTATCATGAGAAAGCCGAGAATAAAAGTTTTGTAAGATTATTTCCCTTGAGATCTCATGATTGGGACATGTGTGCATCATATATTTAAGCCTCACCCAAGCTTGAGCGATACTTTCTCCTTCACGAGGCCAAAAATTATATATATAATTCCGATGGAAATGAACCAAATGGATTGGTTAAAATTTCTTGTAGTATTACACCTTCAATCAATTCTATTTCTGTTGGGGATATAACCCCACGAAATAACCCGCCCTATTGGGCCGGGTCATCCCGATGGCGGCTCGTAAGCAATCCACAAAGTGGGCTATGATGCCGAGGAACAAGACTGGCAAGGCGGCTTACCAAGTAAGCCGGTTTGCGGCCCAGTACCCGAAGACGGCGACTCAAGGCCCAAGAGGTGGAAAGTCGCCTCGAGTTTCCTTACTTAGGAGGCAAGGCAAGTTAGTGATATACTTGGTCACGAATCATAGCACGACTCAGACTCTTATAAGCCCAAGGTCTCGATCTGTATATAAAGGCGAGTCCCTGAGGCCAATAGAATTAAGTTACAATCGATCAATAGCTAGGTCAAGCGAATCCGCTCCCTTGTAATTGATCATCAAGCAATAAGCAGAAAGCAGGAGTAGGCTATTACCTCGATCGTGAGGGGCCGAACCTGGGTAAACCGTGTCTCTCGATTCCGATCAACCCCGACAAGCTAACCTCCCAGTTGGGATGGCCTCACGTCTAAGTCCTCACACTAGGACATCTACCGTGACAAAACCATGACAGTTGGCGCCCACCGTGGGTCCAGTGCATGGTGATTTCGGGTTCTTAAAGGGCTCTTTCCCAGGGATCGAGGGATACACCGTTGGCAGGATGAAGAAGAGTCGCCGCGGCAAACTCTACATCAACGATGCCGGCTGGGGCCCCGTGGCCGACTCAGTCAAGTACGGGTACCGGGTCCGCTTCAGCAAGATTCATGTCTTCATTGGCAAAATCAGCGAGTCCGAACCCGAGCCGTACATCTGCACCGACCTCGTCGAATCGGCTCGGCGTGCACAGCCCGCCCGGAGTCAAGCCAGCCAGAAGCATGTCTTTGTTGGTTTGTGCAAGGCGCAGAACCTGAGGAAAACTCCGTGTCTGGGGGAGAGACTCTCGTCTATTCAGATGATGGGTCCTCGACCGGAGTGACAGAGTCAGTTTACCAGCTTGAAGACAACGGGGTTGGGGGCTATTCCGATGGCAACAGTATTCCGGACCCCTACGAGCCGCCATGCCGAGCCGCCATATTCATGGCCAGGACGACGCCGGCTCTCCACTCTACGATGGCCGGAGCAACAACAACAGTTGACCCTTCAGCGCTGGCTTGTGGGATGTATGGATTGGTCAGGCCACCGGCTCAAGTTCTGTCTGAGCTGATGACTATCCTGACAACCTTATTGGGGACCGAGGTCACTGTGGAAAATCAAGAAGAACACAATGCGGAGATTGCAAAGATACAGGAACAGATGACCAAGGCCGAGGAAGACATTAACGCTGAGAACACCCGGACAGCTGCACTGCAAGCTCAGGTTAATGCAGAAGCAGAGCGTCTGAAGATGGAGGCGTGGCGGCTCAGCCTTGACCAAAACGCATCCAATGTAGTTCTTCGGAGGAGGCACCGAAGCCGTTTACCCCTAGTCTATGAGCCCATGCGTTTGTTCAACTCTCCAGGAGCAGGCCCAAGTACTCCAGGAGCACCAGTTATACCCCAATTGACATCTGAGATGCCTGGGGGCAGAGCAACGGTTCAACCTCACCGGCGAGAGCCGGCCCGGAGGGAAGAGCCGGGCCCGAACCCGCCCCTCGTCCAGGCGACACCGCAACGTTTTGTGACACCGCTGGGGCACTTCTCTAACCCGGTGGATAACATGGTGGCAGCGGCAACCCGACTTACCTATTACTGGTGAGTCACCGATTGCGGTTGAAGCCCGGAACACCATTGAACTGTTACAAACAGCGATTGCCCAGCAAGCTAACTAGTCATATAGTCGGCAGCGTGTGCATTCAACTCCTTTGCCAAGTCGTAGCTATAGCCGACACGCAGAGTTGCCAACAGTCTCCAGCAGTGAGCGGCGTCGTAACTCGCCCCAGGATAACCTGCCCAATGTTGCGCGTACAGATGCTCAAGCAATTGTGGACGAGGCGAGGGCCCGTCGAGAAGCGGAGGTAGCAAACCAGGGGGCTTATCAGCCGCCCTCGGGGGTCCCTTCACCTTCGGTGGCCATCGGGTCAAATGCCAGAACGATCGGAGTTCCGTGCCTGGTGCCGGCTTTACGTAACGAGCGCATGCCTAAGGATTTTAAGGGACCTCGTAAGGTTCCGAACTACACGGCGGATCTTGAGCCGACGGCTTGGATTGAGAGCTATGAACTGGCTATGGACATGTTGGACGTCAGCGATGCAGTCTGTGCTAAGTACTTCACCATGATGTTGGAGGGGCCAGCTCATACATGGTTGAAGAACCTGCCCCCCAATTCCATCAACACCTGGGCAGAGTTGAAGGAGCGCTTCATCAAGAATTTTCAGGGGACTTGTAAGTAGCCTATGACAATTGTGGATTTGGAGCATTGTGTGCAGCGTGAGGATGAGTTGGCCCATCATTGGGCTCGCCGGGTCGCCACCATTATCCACTCCTCAGATAACATTACGACGGCTCAAGTTGTTCTGATTCTAGAGAAGAACTGTCACTTCCAGCCTCTTAAGCAAAAGTTAGGGCGGCTTAAATGTAAGTGCCAGGATATGGGCGATTTCATGGATGCACTTACCAAGTATGCCGACTCTGATGGCACGAAGGATCCTAATTCAGACGATGACCAGTCTGGAAAAGGTAAGAAAAAGGGCGGTGATAAGAGTCAGCAACAGAATGCCCCGGTGCATAATAGTAATAACCAGGGCAATGGTGGTAAACGCAAGTTCCTAGATGGCGGGTCAGATTTTGTGGCTAACACCAATGCAGGGTTCAAAAATCAGCGTCGTAATGGCAAGCAGCCATACGCTAGAGGGAGGCCTAGAAATTATGATGAGGCTCTTAATGCGCCGTGTCCAAAGCACAGTTATCCCAACAAGCCATCTTCTCATGCTTGGAAGGATTGTTCTATCATGCAGGAGTTCAGAAACCAGACGTTTCAACAACATCATGGCAACGACAATGGGCCGCCAGGCGGGTCAGGTTCTGTAGGATTCCAGTGAGCTAGCTATGGCAATGGCGGCTCAAGTTCTGGCTATCAGGGCCATGGGAACCACGGTGGTGCAATCTGGTCAAGGTAATCAGCAACAACATAGTCAATCAGGATATCAGAGTAATCCTAAGCAATTGAACGGTGGCCAGTACCATGTATTTACTACGATCACTTGCAAGCGTGACCAGAAGGTCCACAAAAGGGCGATTCACATGGTTGAGCCGGCGGTGCCACGGTATTTGAAGTGGTCTGAGCACACGATTACTTGGAGCAGGGTAGATCACCCGCCCCGTGTTGATAATCCGGGTCATCTGGCTTTAGTGGTGGCCCCTCAAGTGGGTGGTTACAAGTTTACTAAGGTACTTATGGATGGTGGCAGCAACATCAACATATTGTACTATGACACTTTTCGACGAATGAATCTGACAGAGACGGATCTTAAGCCGTCCTCTACTGTCTTTCATGGAGTCGTGCTAGGCAAGTCGGCTTATCCTGTAGGAAAGATTTCTCTGGAGGTGGCTTTTGGCGATGAGTATAACTACAGGGCAGAGACACTATGGTTTGAGGTAGTCAAGATCGAAAGTCCATATCACGCGCTATTTGGATGACCGGCTTACGTCAAATTCATGGCTCGCCCCTATTACATATACTTATAGCTCAAAATGCCCGGACCAAAGGGAACGGTTACGGTGTATGGAGATTGTAAAGTTGCTTTGGAATGTGAAAAAGGAGACGCTGCTTATGCAGAAACGGCTTGTGCTGCTGTGGAGCTCAAGTTTTATAAAGACAACGTTGATCCAGCTGATATGAGCCCTCTCAAGAAGCCCATCACTGAGAAGGACCCTCTCCTCAAGTTCTAGTCGGCTAAAGACACAAAGCAAGTTGATTTCATCCTTGGCGACTCTTCTCAGCAGTTCACCATTGGGATAGGAATGGATCCCAAATAGGAAAGCGTGCTCATCGAGTTCATCCGTGAGAATCGGACCATCTTTGCATGGAAACCTTCTGACATGCCAGGTGTACCGAGAGAACTCGCTGAGCACCACCTTAATGTGGATCCTAAGATGAAGCCAGTTAAGCAATTCCTCCGTCGTTTTAACAAGGAGAGGCGTAAGGCCATTGGAGAAGAAGTGCCCCGGCTCTTAGCTGCCGGGTTCATAGTGGAAGTTTTTCACCCTCAGCGGTTGGCTAACCCGGTGCTTGTGCTCAAGAAAAAAGGCACATGGCGTATGTGTGTGGATTACATAGATCTCAATAAGGCTTGCCCAACTGATCCCTTTGCCCTCCCCCATATTGACCAGATCATTGATGCAACGACGGGTTGTGAGAGTCTGTGCTTCCGGGATGCTTATTCTGGTTATCATCAGATAAAGATGGCAGTTGAAGATCAGGAGAAAACAACTTTTATCACACCCTTTGGAGTTTTTCTGTTATGTGTCTATGCCTTTTGGTCTCAAGAGTGCTCAGGCGACTTACCAACGTTGTGTTCGGAATTGCCTCCATGGGTAGATTGGACGCAATGTGCATGCTTATGTTGATGACATTGTGGTCAAGTCAAGGAAGAAGGAAACCTTGCTTGAGGATTTGAAGGAAACCTTTGACAATCTCCGGGTGTACAAGATGATGCTTATCCCGGCCAAGTGCGTTTTTGGGGTACCTACAGGAATACTGCTAGGTTTTCTGGTTTTGGAGAGGGGCATCGAAGCTACCCGGAGAAAATTAAGGCTATCATTTCCTTGTCTAAGACAACCTGTATCAATGATGTGCAGCGCCTGGCGGGTCGCATTGCGGCCTTGAGCCGGTTCATAAGCCGCTTGGGTGAAACGGCAATTCTGCTATACCAGATGATGAAAAAGAATGATAATTTTGTCTGGAGTGATGATCCTAATGAGGCTTTTGAAGCACTTAAGAGGCAGTTGGCTGAGCCGCCCATCTTGGCGGCTCTGATCAACAAAGAGCCTATGTTCCTGTACGTGGCGGCTAATAATCGGGCCGTCAGTGTGGCAATTGTCGTGGAATGTACAGAGGCAAGGAAGGAGTACCCAGTCCAACGGCCGGTTTATTATGTCAGCGAAGTTTTATCAGAGTCCAAGCAGAGATATCCGCATTGGCAGAAATTGGTGTTTGGAGTGTTCATGGCTAGTCGCAAATTAAAATAGTATTTCCTTGGGCATCCAATCACTGTGGTCAGTTCGGCTCCTATGGGAGATATCATCCAAAACAGAGAAGCTACAGGCCGGGTTGCTAAGTGGGCAATTGAGCTTGGGCCTCATCATTTGAAATACGTGCCGAGGATTGCTATCAAGTCTCAAGCCTTGGTAGATTTCATTAATGACTGGATAGAGTTACAAACACCCAAGGAAAGACCAGATAATACATACTGGACGATACACTTTGATGGATCCAGGCAATTGGAGGGCTCAGTGGCTGGAGTTATTTTATCTTCCCCACGAGGTGACACGTCTTGTTATGTCCTACGGCTTATGTTTCCCTGTACTAACAATGCAGCTGAGTATGAGGCTTTTTTACATGTGCTCCGCATGGCTAAGGAAATGAACTTAAGCCGAGTCAGATGCTTGGGTGACTCAGACCTCGTTGCACAGCAAGTTTCAGGGAAGTGGGATTTTAAAGACCAGCACATGGCGGCTTATCGTCAAGCAGTAACTAACATTGCTGGTCACTTTAAAGGATATCAACTAGATCACATAGACCGGCGGCTTAATGAGGCGGCTGATGCTTTATCTCGGCTAGGTTCTCAGCGTAAGCCGGTTCGCCCCCAATGTGTTCCTGGATGTGTTGCATAATCCTTCGGTTAAGTTACCTTCAGAAGAAGATTTGGCTATCCCAGACCCAAAAGGGCAGTTGGTGGCGGCTCCACGAGCAACTCTAGATTGGACAATATCTTATCTGGCTTATTTAACCCGGGGTTAGCTTCCAGAGGAAGAGCTCCTGGCCTGGCAGATCATCTGGCGATCTAAGTCCATGACTATTATCAATGGCGAGTTACATCGATGCAGCGTAACTGGCGTGTTTCAATGCTGTGTTTCCCCTGACGAGGGCAGGGAGATTTTGCATGAAATTCATGTAGGAGATTGTGGTCATCACGTCGGGTCAAGATCATTGGTGGCCAAGGCTTTCAGACATGGCTTTTACTGGGTATCTGCTCATGCTGACATAGAAGACATTGTTCGCAAGTGTGATGGTTGTCAGAAATTTGCACAACAAGCTCAAGCGCCGGCTCAAGAATTACGGATGATCCCAATAACTTGGCCATTTGCGGTTTGGGGGCTTGATATGATTGGGCCGTTCAAGAGGTCCAAGGATAAAAAGACTCACCTTTTGGTGTCGGTTCATAAATTTACCAAGTGAGTTGAAGCAGAGCCAGTCAGCAATTGTGAGGCGGCAACTGCAGTTCAGTTTGTGAAAAAGCTGATCTTTCGTTTGTGTTATCCTCATAGTATCATCACTGATAATGGGACAAATCTGTCTAAAGGTGCTATGAAGACGTTCTGTCAGAAGGGGCATATTCGGCTTGATGTTTCATCTATGGCTCATCCACAGTCCAATGGCCAGGCAGAACGTGCTAACCAGGAGATATTATGAGGGATTAAACCCCGGCTCATGGTGATGGGGATATGTACCTAGGGTAGGGTCATAGGCCTGACCTACATGCCCTACCTAAGGACACTGCCCTAGAAAGCTTAAGGACTACAAGGAGGTCTCCGACTGAAATCACCAAGACATACGAGTCACTCGACAACATCCACTCAGAGGTTCCTTCCTTCACTCGACGACTACCTTTCACTCGGAAGAACTAGAAGCCAGTCGACCGCAGAAGACCAGAAGCCACTCCTGGGAGGCCAACGGATAGGCGTTCGACTAGACACCATTAATAGCATTTATTACGTACGTTATCAGTAACATACGCCTTCATTACCACGATCGGACCCTTAGATGCCGGGCATTCATGGGGGGCAGCGCACTCTATATAAGCCGCCCCTCCCCTCTGGCACAAGGGTTCGCACCCCCTGTAACTCCTATATTCCACACGACAGAAAGCTCCCGAGCACCTGAGACGTAGGGCTGTTACCTCCACGAGAGGGGCCTGAACTCATACATCTGTGTGTACACCCTCGCCGTAGCTAGGACTCTGCCCTCTCCTTTCGTATCCCTACCTTCTACTGTCAGGCTCGTTCCCACGGTAGTTGGCGCCCACCGTGGGGCAGGCGTCTAAGCGACTTCCGGCGAGGTTGCATTTTTTCTCCTTCGTCATGTCTTCCGGCGGTGATTTGTTCCTGGGTCACGAGATCTGTCTCGGAGCGCTCACCTTCATCGCCGACGACTCGGCATGGCTCCAGGAAGTGCCTCTAGATGTTGAGGTGCTCCCGATCCGCGGGGCGACGCACTTCTGCGCAAGCTCCTGCGGCGTTCTTCTACTACAGCCGTCGACTCCGTACTTGTCGGCTCTCCCCGCTGTTCGTCACCGCAAGCGATCCGGTCGTTCGCGGCTCTAGCGTTGGGTGAGACATGCGACGGCTCGCCAAGTTTCGTTTCCGCAGATTGCGGCTATCGAGCCCGCCGAATCACTTCACGGCGTGTTCGACTCGGCGTCGGATCCGTCTGATGTTCCCTCCGAGTGTGAGAGCTGCGATCCTACGGCCGAGGTTCTCATGGCTGGTTCACATCAGAGTCCGCCGCCTGGCTTTGGCCGCGGCAGACGCGAGGTTGGAGGTCCGTCGGATGAGCAGCAGCGCCGGGATGAGGAGATTCTCCATACTCCCATCGTCGTGCGACTGCCGAGGCTCACGCAATGGAGGCCACGCGCCTTCGGCTCAAAGAGATGCAGGAGGCACTCGACGAGCGTGCCCGCCAGCGTCCACCCGTTTCCAGTCGACATCAGCGACAGTTGTTTCCGAGTGGATCCCATAACAACATCAAGGTATTCCGTACTCCGATTCTGAATGTAGCAGCAGCTGCCAAGATTGCAGATTCCATTCAGCCGTCCCGTTCGGAGGCTGGCAGAGGTTTGCAGCAGATCCGAGCGTTGCTTGATGCAGCGCAACAACAGAATTCGGCTGTTTCTCAGTCGTGCAACAGATTTCATAGTAACTCCCCCAGAGCAGACACAGTTCAGTCGGCGCATAGTCCGGGGTCGCCTCTGCGTTGCAGGGGTGGAGGTTACCGTGAAGATCAGTACCAAGATCAGGGGCGAGATCATTTTGCTCCTCGTTATCACCGTGATGACCGCCGTCGAGTGCCTACTCCTCCGCGGAGTGGTTCATATGTGCCCCGGCACTATGACGACAGGCGCCCGTTCGGCGATGAGCGGAATCCTGGGTTTGATGCAAGGAATGTCCTCGCTCAAAGGCGGATCGACAGAGGCAGAGCTCACAGAGATGGTAATGACAAAGACTATCCGAGTGGAAGTGGTACCGTTGTTTCTGGTCCCGAATGTTTTAGCAGAGCCATTCATTCTGCAGAGATTCCCCCCAACTTCAGGTTGGCGGCTGGAATTAGCAAGTTCTCCGGTGAGTCGAAGCCGGAAACATGGTTACATGATTACCGAGTGGCTGTGCAGATTGGTGGAGGAAATGACAACGTAGCCATGAAGCATTTGTCCTTGATGTTGGATGGTTCGGCCCGGGCATGGTTGAATCGGTTGGCTCCTTCTAGCATCTATTGCCGGGAAGATCTTGCCCGAGTGTTCATCAGTACCTTCGAAGGCACTTGCAAGCGTCCTGCGGGTTTGATCGATTTACAACACTGTGTTCAGAAGCCCAATGAGTCCTTGAGAGATTACATTCAGCGTTGGTCCACCTTGCATCACACAGTGGAAAATGTTTCTCAACACCAAGCTGTTTGTGATTTCAAGGCCGGTGTGAAGTATAGAGAGCTTTACCTGAAGTTCGGGCGGACAGGTGACATTTCCCTGAGCAAGATGATGGAGATTGCCACTCGGTACGCCAATGGCGAAGAGGAAGCCCGCCTCCGTAGCGGCAAAGGAAAAGCAGTCGACAATGATGCCGGCGGCAATTCCAGTCGGAAACAGAAGCGCAAAGCTGATGGCCCTGTTCAGGCAGAGGCAACCGCTCTGGCGGCCCAAGGAAAAAATAAGGGGAAGTCCAAAGGGCAGTTTACCCCCAAGAAAGGAAAGAATCAGTCGGGAACTGATGTTCTGGATTTACCGTGTGCAATTCACACGAAGAAAGATGAGGAAGGCAATTTGATATTGCCTAAGCATACCACTCGACAGTGCCGTCTATTGATTCAGCAGTTTAAGGAAAGTCAGTCGAGTGAGAAGGCTCCTGAAAAGGAGGATGATGAAGATAAAGAAGAGTTCCCTGAAGTCAATGCCACTCCGTTGATTTTTGCTGATGTAGAAAGCAAGAGTCGACTGAAAGTTATCAACAGAGAAGTCAACATGGCTGTTCCTGCTACCCCCACATACCTCAAGTGGTCTCAGACTGCTATCACATTCGACCAGTCAGATCACCCAGCTCATATCGCTACCCCTGGTCGGCAGGCGCTGATGGTGGACCCGGTGGTGGGAGGCACTCGACTCCGCAAAGTCTTGATGGATGGTGGGAGCGGTCTGAACATTTTGTATGCGGATACCCTAAAGGGGATGGGCATTCCGATGTCCCGACTCAACGAAAGCAACATGCAGTTCCACGGAGTCATCCCTGGGAAGAAGGCCAAGTCACTCGGCCAGATAGCATTGGATGTGACGTTTGGTACTGACAAGAATTTTCGCAAAGAGAAATTGACGTTTGAAGTGGTGGACTTTCAGAGTGCATACCACGCCATCCTTGGCCGTCCGGCTTATGCCCGTTTCATGGCCCGTCCATGCTACGTGTATCTAAAGCTGAAGATGCCCGGGCCCAAGGGTGTGATCACAGTCACTGGCAATCGACAGAGGGCTGAGGAGTGCCTTCAGCAGGGCTCCAAAATTGCCGACCATCAGATGGCTGTGGTCGAGTTGGAAGAGTACAAGAAGAGTGCTAATCCTGCCGACCTGCTGCGTGCCAAGAAGCCCGCTTCTGAGTCAACTTTCCAGTCGGCAGGTGAAGTGAAGCACGTGCACATTCACCCGACGGATCCCAATACTGCCCCGACCAACATCTCAACGACACTCGACAGCAAATAGGAAGCCGAGCTCATCCAGTTCCTCCGTGAGAACTGAGACATCTTTGCATGGAAGCCTGCTGACATGCCTGGTGTACCCAGGGAACTGGCTAAGCACCGACTGAGAGTCGACCCGAAGGCCAAGCCTGTGAAGGAGCACCTGCGTCGGTCGGCAGCAGAGAAGCGGAAGGCAATCGGCGAGGAGGTGGCTCGTCTCTTGGCGGCTAAGTTCATACGAGAGATTTACCACTCCAAGTGGCTCTCGAACGTCGTTATGGTCCCCAAGAAAGATAAGTCACTCCGCATGTGTATTGACTTCAAACATATCAATCGGGTCTGCCCGAAAGATCATTTTCCGCTCCCCCGCATCGATCAGATTGTCGATTCGACTGCGGGGTGTGAGTGTTTATCTTTTCTTGATGCATACTCCGGTTACCATCAGATCCGTCTGTTTGGTCTGGATGAAATAAAAACAGCCTTCATCACCCCATTCGGGTGTTTCTGTTATATCACCATGCCTTTTGGTTTGAAAAATGCTGGCGCTACTTTTATGCGCATGATTCAAAAATGCCTACTTGATCAGATTCCTCGGAATGTTGAAGCATACATGGATGATATAGTCGTCAAGTCTCGCAAAGGTTCCGACCTGCTGACTGACTTGGCTGAAACATTCGCCAACTTGAGGAGGTATGATATCAAGTTAAATCCGACTAAGTGCGCTTTCGGTGTTCCTGGTGGCAAGTTGCTCGGTTTTCTCGTTTCCGAACGAGGAATCGACGTCAATCCTGAAAAGATCAGCGCCATTACCCGAATGAAAAGCCCAGAGCGTGTGCACGATGTCCAGAAACTCACAGGTTGCCTGGCGGCGTTGAGTCGATTCATTTCTCGTCTCGGTGAGAAGGCATTGCCTTTATACCGATTGATGAAGAAGTCTGATACATTCGAGTGAACTCCAGATGCTGAAGCAGCGTTTGTCGAGCTCAAAGCCCTGCTTTCCACCCAGCCGGTGCTTGCTGCTCCGCACAGCAAAGAGCCCTTGCTCCTGTACATCGCGGCCACTAATCAGGTCGTTAGTACAGTTCTCACTGTCGAGCGGGAAGAGGAAGGCAAAGCTTACAAAGTCCAACGTCCTGTTTATTACATTTCTGAAGTGTTGACTCCTTCAAAGCAAAGGTACCCACATTACCAGAAGCTCGTATATGGTATATATCTCTCAGCGAAGAAGGTGGCACACTACTTTCAAGATCACTCAATTTCAGTCGTCAGTGATGCTCCATTGTCTGAGATCCTCAACAATCGAGATGCGATTGGTCGAGTGGCCAAATGGGCTATTGAGCTCCTCTATTTTGATATAAAGTTTGAAGCGAAAAAGGCAATCAAGTCTCAAGCACTTGCTGATTTCCTGGCCGAGTGGATAGAGCAGCAGCAGCCAATCCAAATTCACTCGGCACACTGGACCATGTTTTTTGACGGCTCGAAGATGCTGAATGGGTCTGGTGCTGGCGTAGTATTGGTATCCCCAAAAGGCGACAAACTCAGTTATGTCCTGCAGATTCACTTTGATTCCTCCAATAATGAAGCTGAATATGAAGCACTCTTATACGGGTTGCGTATGGCCATCTCACTCGGCGTCCGGCGCCTAATGGTATACGGTGACTCTGATTTGGTGGTCAATCAGGTGATGAAAGAGTGGGATGTCAGGAACCCTGCTATGACTGGATACTGCAATGCAGTAAGAAAGCTTGAGAAGAAGTTTGAAGGTTTGGAACTCCATCATGTTCCCCGAGTGAAGAACCAAGCAGTTGATGAGCTAGCAAAGATTGTATCCACTCGGAAGCCTGTCCCCAACAATGTGTTTCTAGAACATCTACATACTCCTTCAGTGCAGGAAGATCCCTTTACTGAAGAGCCCCCACAAGCAAAGAGCGCCTCTGATCCGACTGAAGTCGATGTCCCAGCGGTCATAGATCTGGTCATGGAGATTTTGGTGATCACGCCCGACTGGACAGTACCTTATATTGCATACATTCTGAGGCAAGAACTCCCAGATGATGAAGATGAAGCTCGACAGATAGTCCACAAATCCAAGGCCTTTACTGTCATGAATGGACAACTCTACAGAGAAAGTGTAACTGGCATGACTCAGCGGTCCTGAAGAAGGTCGACTGATTTTGGAGGAGATTCACTCGGGAACCTGTGGTCATCATGCGTCCTCTAGGACGATTGTTGCCAAGGCATACCGAGCTGGTTTCTTCTGGCCGCGCGCCAATGAGATGGCTAAGGAGATTGTTGATCACTGTGAAGGGTGCCAGTTCTATTCAAACTTGTCGCACAAGCCTGCGTCTGCCTTGAAGACTATTCCACTCGTCTGGCCGTTTGCTGTATGGGGTTTAGATATGGTCGGACCCCTTCGAACAGGCCAGAGTGGATTTACTCACTTGTTGATAGCAGTCGACAAGTTCACTAAGTGGATTGAAGCTAAGCCTATAAAGAAGCTGAACGCCCGCACTGCTATCAAATTCATGAAAGAGATAACATTCCGGTATGGAGTTCCCCACAGTATCATTACAGACAATGGCTCAAACTTTGACTCGGAAGAGTTCAGGCACTTTTGCTCCTCTCAAGGCACTCGGGTGGATTACGCATCCGTTGCGCACCCCCAGACCAACGGTCAAGCTGAGCGAGCGAATGGCCTTATCCTTCAAGGGCTGAAGCCTCGACTCATGCGAGATCTCGATCATGCAGCTGGAGCTTGGGTCACTGAATTACCGTCTGTTCTGTGGGGCTTGAGGACGACCCCTAACCGGTCGACTGGGCGCACTCCTTTCTTCTTGGTGTATGGAGCCGAAGCCGTTTTGCCAAGCGACGTCCTTCACAATTCTCCCCGAGTAGACCTTTACTCCGAGGCTGAAGCTGAGCAAGCACGACAGGACGGGGTGGATCTCCTGGAAGAAGAACGCGAGATGGCTCTGATTCGGTCGACTGTATATCAACAAGATTTGCGCCGCTTCCATGCGAGGCACGTCAAGAGTCGGTCGTTCTACGAAGGTGATCTGGTGCTCCGAGTGGATCAGCAGCGACCTCACAAGCTGGCCCCAGCATGGGAAGGTCCTTTCGTCATCACCAAAGTACTGAACAATCTAGCTTACCACCTCTTCAACCTCAAGAAGAATATCGACGAGCCGCGCGCCTGGAACGCGGATTTACTTCGACATTTTTATACTTGACGATTGAGTTGTTTTGATGTAATAAGGGTACTCCAGACAGTTCCGTTTGTTAAAGTTATGACTCCTGCAGTCTATTGTCGATTCCGATCGCACAATTTCGCATTCTCATGGAAACTTAGCTGCGAACCAGTCTTCGTCTAAGTTCAAAAACTACTCCGAGTGACGAGCGATCCTCTCACTCGGGGGTTAGCTGCGAACCAATTTTCGCCTAAGTTAAGAATCCTTCCGAGTGGATAGTATTCCATTCACTCGGAAACTTAGCTGCGAACCAGTCTTCGTCTAAGTTCAAAACTACTCCGAGTGACGAGCGATCCTCTCACTCGGGGGCTTAGCTGCGAACCAATTTTCGCCTAAGTTTAAAACCCTTCCGAGTGGATAGTATTCCATTCACTCGGAAACTTAGCCGTGAACCAGTCTTCGTCTAAGTTCAAAACTACTCCGAGTGACGAGCGATCCTCTCACTCGGGGGCTTAGCTGTGAACCAGTTTTCGCCTAAGTTTAAAATCCTTCCGAGTGGATAGTATTCCATTCACTCGGAAACTTAGCTGCGAACCAGTCTTCGTCTAAGTTCAAAACTACTCCGAGTGACGAGCGATCCTCTCACTCGGGGGCTTAGCTACGAACCAGTTTTCGCCTAAGTAAAAAACCCTTCCGAGTGGATAGTATTCAATTCACTCGGAAACTTAGCTGCGAACCGGTCTTCGCCTAAGTTCAAAACTTCTCTGAGCGACGAGCAATCCTCTCACTCGGGGACTTAGCCGCGAACCAGTTTTCGCCTAAGTTCGAAATCCTTCCGAGTAACGAGCAAACTTAACCAAGCAAGAGATCGGAAAACAAAATGCAGATAAATCCAGAATCTCTAGGGCGGTTAAAAGTTATTCGCGCAAAGGAAAGTACTTAGGCCCAAGGCCCGAACGAAGTTTTAATCGGTTACACCATCACCCGGCATACCGAGGCAAATAAAGTTTTAACTGCTAGTAAAGTATTTTTTTAAGCACCAGTGGGGCTCGCAGGCTCGACGAAGGTGTCCAGATCAATCCCGTCAGCAATCCGAGTGGCTGCTTCGATGAAGGTCTCCGTGAAGTCTTCAAATTGAGGTTTCTTTGTGTTGACCACTCGGAGAGCCTTCAGTTTGTCCTCCCTGGCCTCCTTGCAATGAACCCGGACGAGTGAAAGTGCCACATCAGCACCACAGCGAGCGGCAGATTTCTTCCATGCTTGCACTCGACTAGGAATCTCATTGAGGCGGGTCATCATCGACTCAAGGTCAGTCTGGAGGGAGTCTTCTGGCCATAGTTCTTTGTCAACCTTCTCCAGCGCAGCCCTCAGTCGAGTGACATATCCTTGGACACTCCTGAGACGAGCTTCAAGTCGAAACATGTCCATGGCCACGGCGTCCCCGACAGGTGATTTGGTGGGATCCAGATTTGGCTCTATCTCCTCAGTTTCCTTTTCAAAATCTTGACAGAATTCTGCGCGAAGAGAAAATGAAAAGATGATCACATAGCCGTTCTGAAGAAATCAAAGAAATTCACTCGACGGAGGAAAGTTACCTTCAAGCATGCCGAACATCTTCTTCGCGAAGTCTCCCAAGTATTTCTCCAGGGCGCTCCTTCTCTTGGTCAGCTGCTCAAACTTCTGGATCCAGTCGGCCTTTTCCTGCTTGAGTTTGGCGTTTTCTTCCTCCAACTTTTTGGCTGCAGCAAGCTTCTTCTCAGCAGCCTCGGTTTTCTCCCTCGCCACCTTCTGAGCGTCGGCGAGTGCCTTATCCTTGTCTTCAAGCGCCTTCTTCATGGTATCTAAAGAAATAGCATTGTTGAGTCGCGCTTGGAGTCGGCGGTTCTCATCACGTACGTCTGTTCGAGTGGATACACTCGGTTCAAAGGATGGAAGATGAAAGTGATAGTGCATTTGGTCAACAAGGATTACCTCCCAGGGTCTTCAGCTCAGTCTGCGCACGCTCCAGATTGTTCTTGGACACCTCCAGATCCAGTTCAAGCTGAGTCTTCTCCTTCTCCAGGTCGACGTACTTGGTCCCGAGCTCACAAGCTTTCTGAAATCAGCAAATAAGTAGTTCAGTCGACATGAATATTTCTCTACTCCCGAGTGGAAAGGTACAACTTCAGTCGACTGGATGGCGGCCCGCCGCCCCACCCCACACCCCTATACAGCGTCATATCATGGTTGATGAAAATGATGTCCATGAAACCTGCAGGATAGTTCTTAAGACTACTGCCCATCGTAAACAATCGACAGTAGTCTCGGGGACTACACCCAGTGGGTGCACTCAGCGTGCCCCCACTGGACTAGAGATCACTCGACCAGGTCCGACCTGTCCGAGTATATATATATAAAAAAAGAAGCAAACAAGTGAACATTGTCTCTGTCAGACCCCCGCCGATGCAAGCACTCGACGGCGGTCTCGGGGACTACACCCAGTGGGTGCACTCAGCATGCCCCCACCGGACCTATTATCACTCGACCAGGTCTGTCCTGTCGAGTGACAAGCAACTTTCAAAACGAATTTAAGACCCCTGCCGATGTCTTCGTCATTCGACAGCGGTCTCGGGGACTACACCCAGTGGGTGCACTCAGCGTGCCCCCACTGGACCAGAAAATACTCGACTAAGACCTGATCTATTTGAGAAGAAAGCAAGCAAATATGCATCTGAAGAAAACACCCAGTGGGTGTAAAGTTGGACAGGAATTCAATCGGAAATGAACTTACAATCGCACTTACTCGGACATTGGCTTGAAGCGCTGAGCTGGCATCATAGGCTAACTTGCTGGCCTCATACGCCTCCTTCGTTCGTAGCATCATTTTCCCAGCCTGGATCATGGCTTCTTTGGCAGCCCCAGTCTGGTCTTCTGGGACGTGGTACAGAGGGTATGCAGGTGCCAGATGATTCGGTGCCGCAGTTGAAGTCACGAGAGGTGCTTGAGGTTGCCCAATCGGCGCTGAAACCACAGGAGTTGAAGTCGCTGGTGGGGCACTCGACAGCGGGACCACAGGATCAGTTCTGGCGCGGGAAGAATCACCAAGCTCTTGAGAGGACGCAACAGTCGACCTACGTGGTGCCTGTCCTGATGACGTCCTCCGAGTGGGTACGCGTGGAGTGTCCAAGGCCACAACTTCACCCTCAGCACCCTGTTGTGGCTCCTCGTCGTCTTCCACATGGATGACGTCGTCAACTGTCAATCGACAACATTAATTTATTTCATTCGACAAGCCGCCTTCAAAAAGTCAGTCTACAGTGAAGATTTACTATACCTCGTTGAGAGGTGGCCGCGTCAGGAGTGTCCACTTCCATGTGATTCCCCTCATCCTGCAGAGGCGACGTCACCGAGGTAGTAGCTCTGGCGAGTAAATTTCACTTGGTCAGCAAAGACACGAAGCTTCACAACAACAGAGAAAGAAAATGAATACTTACGTTGAGGCAACAGGCACGGTGATCTTTATGCGAGGCAGAGCCTTCCAGGGTTTTGGTGCGTCAGACCTGAGCTGTTTCGCGACCTTTTCAGTCGACTCAGGTGTTGCCACTCGGTCACGCTTCTGATTCCTGGTGCTCGATGCCAAAGTTTTGCTTGGAGCAGCTTCTGGATCTTCGCGCTGTTTGGTACGATGCTCGACGCGTGGACGAGCCTGGGCTTCTTCTTCGATCTCTTCCAGGTCGTCCTTGCTGCCTTCATTGTCGTCGGCGTAGTCGACGTCTGTGCTGTTGCCTGCGCTCTCGTCTCCGTCCTCAGGCTGCTCTCCATTCGGCACTGGCGAATACATGTTCGTAAACTCCTGCAAGAAAAAACTGTAAAGTCAGTCGACCAAAGACCTACTCACTCGACGAAATATGAAAGCACTCGACAAAGATGTAACTCACCAGGTTCGTCGGTGGGTTCAAAGCAGAGAAGGGCAAGATTCGCTTGGCTCCCAAAGGATTATCACAGGCTCCGGTGATGCTCCTGAGCCACTGGGCAACAGTCTCGTCGGAAACTTCCTCTGGATGTGTCCGAGTGGTATCCTCGGGGCCCGAATAATGCCACATGGTGTGATCCCTGGCTTGAAGAGGCTGGATTCGTCGACTGAGAAACGCCTCTAAGAGATCCATACCAGTCACTCCGCCACGGATCAGATCTACTACTACATTCACTAAAATCCCTACCTGGACTTTTTCTCCCTTTGTCACGTTCAGTGTTCTGGGAGTGGTAGGTCGATCCAATGTGAAAGGGGGAAGGCCAGTCGACATATTGGGAGATGCAACATCTTTGCAGTAAAACCATGTCGACTACTAGCCCCGAACAGATTCAAGAAAGGTCATCGACGGAAACGCACTCCTACCCCTCTTTTGGAGTCCCAGGCCACCGCACAACTGAATGACATGGGTCTTACTATCACTAGGATTGGCTTTTTTGACACACTGAGACCGAACAGTGAATATATGCTTGAATAAGCCCCAGTGAGGAGAACAACCCAAGAAACACTCGCACAAGGCGATGAAAGCAGCAAGGTACGAAATGGCATTCGGAGGAAAGTGGTGTAGTTGTGCTCCGAAAAAGTTCAAAAACCCGCGGACGAATGGATGAGGGGGCATAGAAAAACCTCGCTCAACGTGGGTGAGGAGGAGGACTCGCTCCCCTTCGCACGGCTCCGGCTCGATCTCCCCCTCCGACAGCCTCCACGAGCCTTCAGCCACGAGCCCGTCGGCGACGAGGTTCTCGACGTCCCCCGCTACGACCGTCGACGGGAGAAAATCTCCCTGGATCCACCCCGGCGGCACCGTGAATCGGGCGCCCGACGGCTTCTTCGCCTTGGCTCCTCCCTTCTTGGCGCGCTCGAGCTTCTCCGTCTTGCTTTTCGTCATCGCGGCGGCGGTCGTCGAGGTGGGGTTGAGCGGTGCGCGTGGAGCAGGGGAGGCGGAGGAAAAGAGAAGATTTGGGGGAGAAGTACTGTACCGGCCCGGTGTCGTCGCGTCTTATATCCGCCCGAGTGAGTCGCTGACCTGTGGGCCCGTCAGATCTCTGGATATCCCGATTTCAGAGGAAGAGCGGTACGTGGCGAAAATGGCGGCACGAAAATCAAGGCGTCATGCCCCCACTTTCCCCAGTCGTTGTGTCATCGTCGCGCGGCGCGCGCTTACCCAATTTTCGAATCCCGTGAAATCCGGGCCTGACGAAGCGACCCGTCATATCAGAAGACCCTGCTGACTGCTCGGACCTGATTCCACGCTGAAGTTCACTTGGATACATTTCAAGTCAGAATCGATCAGGTGAATGACAAAGATTTCAATCGACGCAGACTTCTGTGAAGCCCTAAAATGCACTCGGAATTTTTATGTCTTATCAGAACCCGCATCGATCCCTTTTTCACTCGAACCCCGATCCATTCGGGGGCTAATGATGGGGATATGTACCTAGGGTAGGGTCATAGGCCTGACCTACATGCCCTACCTAAGGACACTGCCCTAGAAAGCTTAAGGACTACAAGGAGCTCTCCGACTGAAATCACCAAGACATACGAGTCACTCGACAACATCCACTCGGAGGTTCCTTCCTTCACTCGATGACTACCTTTCACTCAGAAGAACTAGAAGCCAGTCGATCGCAGAAGACCAGAAGCCACTCCTGGGAGGCCAACGGACAGGCGTTCGACTAGACACCATTAATAGCATTTATTACGTACGTTATCAGTAACGTACGCCTTCATTACCACGATCGGACCCTTAGATGCCGGGCATTCATGGGGGGCAGCGCACTCTATATAAGCCGCCCCTCCCCTCTGGCACAAGGGTTCACACCCCCTGTAACTCCTATATTCCACACGACAGAAAGCTCCCGAGCACCTGAGACGTAGGGCTGTTACCTCCACAAGAGGGGCCTGAACTCATACATCTGTGTGTACACCCTCGCCGTAGCTAGGACTCTGCCCTCTCCTTTCGTACCCCTACCTTCTACTGTCAGGCTCGTTCCCACGACACATGGTTCCTTTGGAGCGTACTCCGGGTTGTTGGGTTGAAGATCTTCCTGCAGTTCTTTGGAGCATAAGGACTACCCCCAACATCAATGGGTTACACGCTGTTCTTTATGGTTTAAGGCGCAGAGGCGGTTCTTCCAAGTGACATACGTCATGACTCGCCCTGAGTGGCAGCTTATGTTGAGACGGACAATGAAACAGCTCGACAAAATTCTATTGACGCCTTGGAGGAGGAACGTGATCTTGCGGCGGCTCGATCTACAATTTATCAACAAGACCTTCATCGTTATCACAGTCGAAGAATTTGCAGCCGCAGTTTCCAGGAGGGCGACTTAGTGCTCCGTTTGATTCAAGATCAGATAGGCATGCATAAGCTTTCACCTCCTTGGGAAGGGCCCTTTGTGGTTAGCAAAAACCTCAATAATGGATCATATTATCTTATTGACATACGCGAACACAATAAGTCACGTACCTCTAAGGAGGAGACCAACAGGCCCTGGAACATTGCTCATCTTCGGCCTTACTACACTTAAGCCACCGGCTTCAGTTATTTTACATACCTACATCATGTATATACCTTTTATGATCAAGTATAATAAAGCCGGCATCCCCGTAACTCGGGGCCTCTGTCGTTTCATGTCATATATTGTGCATGAGTTTTTATTTACTGATCGTTGGTCACTTGGGGGCTTCCAACTCATCGAGTTTAGCTTTCTCACCCTCTTGACCCGGCAAAAACGCCACAATATATTGGTTAAACCTGCCTGTTTGCTTGATGCTACTCCAAAAAGGTGACCCGCCGTACTCTTAACAAGTCAATCTTTATGACCCTGAACTTGTTAAAGTTAAAACGACGGCTTAAGTCATGTGAGAGCCGACTTACAGAAAGCGAGGATAAACCAAGGCTATCATGCCAGCTTCATTGAAGCAAGACTTGAGCCTCGAAAGCCAGTCATTTTGTCGAGCCTCGAAAGCCGACTTATAATTCACTCCATGGATATATGGGGATATTGTTTATTTCTGTTTTTCAGGAATTTTTTCTGCCTAAAAATCCCCGGGTCAAAATGACTCTAGGTTATTCATGCTCATCGTTGAGTATTCATCGACTATGAGTCGCCAGATTATTAATCTAATTTTTTTTCTAATATCTATAGGTCGCCGGTCGATGACTCGCCGGATCTTTCCACCTCAAGTATTATTTGGTGGAACTTGTTTTTGGAGGTCTACTTTCCGCACATACATGTCGCTAGAGGCGATTTATCAAAAACACGTGCAAGCAACAGGTTGTACGGTTCCAAGCAAAATGATAAAGACAAATTGACATACTTGTTGATCCTTCATCATCAAATTAAGATTGGATCAAAAGTTATAACATGCACGAAGGCACGACACAGGCAACCAGCTGTTTGCTTAAACTATTACATGGCTACAATTGAGCCTAGAATTTGTATCAAGTTTTTTTTGAAGTAGAAATTACTCCTGTAACCCGGCTTCTGAGCCATCTGGGTTAGCTCCATCCCGGTTAGCTCCGGGCTGACCACTCGCATGTGATGTCTCCGGGTTATCCTACGATGATTCTTCTGTGTCTTGGATCTGAAGGTTGTCCACATCCCAGTTGATATTGATTAAACCTTGGAAAATGGCTTCTTCATGCAAGATGGGGGACGGGTCAACATCAGGGGTGAAGATATGCTTACGACGTTGAGGAGTTAGGTCTACAGCTTCAAAAGATGGCGGCTGAACTCGCGAGTTGTTGTCGTCATAAGCCGCCTGATACTTGTTCAGATCCATCTCTGCAACTAGTTGGCTGGTCAGCAGTCGAGTCGCCTTTACGCAACGAGCATAGTCAGCAGCAGAGAATTCTGACCCGTCATCTTTGTACTGAGGAAATCCTCGGGCCATCTCTGCAGGATCTAGATCTGCTGAATAAGCCACGGCCCAACTCAAAGATGTCATTGCACTTGCTCGGGCGGGTGATCTTGTCAGCTCTTCGATTTGCTTCGAGATTGTTGAGAGGCGTCTCAGTACGTCCTTGATAAACTTCACCGGCTCTTTTTCACCCATGACAACTTTGATGGTGTAGAGACTTCCAGCGTATAATTGTTCAGCCAATGAGTATACGGCCTTTAGCTTCATCAAGCTATTGTCCTGGAGATTGCGAGTTCGGGGGCCTACAAACAATTCAAGTGTGTGAGTCACCAGGCGATTTTTTTGATTATGTGAGCAGGTTATCAAGAGCTCATAAAAAAAATCCTTACCAAAGCCGGCCTGGGTCATATGAGCAATATGCCGTTTTAACCCGGCCAGCTCTTTAGTAATGGGTTTCAATTGACCTTCAACGTCTTCCGCGCGCTTGATCAAGGCGGCTTTTTCAGTCTCGAAAGACTTCTTCTCTACTTCAAAGCCCGCCTTGATTTTCTCCAATTCTTCCAATGAAGATTGCAGGCTCAATTCAACTTTGGCTCGGGCGGCTTGCTCTAGTTCGAGATCTTTTTTCAAGCCGGTCACATTTGACTCGGTTACGTTCACAGCTTCCTGCACAGTGAGAATTATTACTTTAGATATTCTTTAGTCCTAAGCCGGCAACAAGGTGCAGCCTGACATTTGGGGGCTATGACAAGCAAAGTTTTTTAAGTCCCAAGCAGATTGCAAGCAATATACTTGACACTTGGGGGCTAATGCATATCAGATTTTTCTTCCAACACATGATACGGAGGACCCGGCTTATCTCATGAAGATGAGCCGGCCCTTGGGGGCTACAGGTCAATTCTTCAGACATATTATATTAAGAAGACCCGGCTTATCTCATGAAGATGAGCCGTCCCTTGGGGGCTACAGGTCAATTCTTCACACATATTATATTAAGAAGAGCCGACTCATCTCATGAAGACGAGCCGATCCTTGGGGGCTATAGGTTGATTCTTCAGAAGTTCTATTTTTATAAGACCCGACTCATCTCATGAAGATGAGATGGCCCTTGGGGGCTACAGGTTGATTCTTCAGAAGTTCTATATTCAAAAGACCCGACTCATCTCATGAAGATGAGCCGGCCCTTGGGGGCTACACAAGGATATATAGAGTACAAGACAAAATTGAGCATACCTCATATTTTTTCCTCATCATACCAACCAGGCTGGCTTCCATGTCTCGGCTTGTAGAGAGGCAGCTTAAATAGCCGACATGCAATTCTTCAGCACTGAACTCCTCATAATTGGGAAGTTCAAGCTTAGTCTTCCCCTTCTCAGGCAATGGCGTCTCATCTTTGGCGGTAAGCTTGGTCAGCACATTGGAGGACGCTGGAGCTGTGTAACCCGTCTGTCGTGGTTTTGTCAACCTGGCAGATGTCCTCGTGAACGGACTTAGGTGTGAGGCCATCGCCGCTAGGTGGCGACTCTAAGGGGTTTAACGAGAGAGAGAGAGTCGGGTTTACCCAGGTTCGGCCCCTCCGATGGAGGTAATAGCCTACATCCTGCTTTGTGTGTATTTGATGGATATATCTAGATTACAAGGGTGCGAAATCGCTAACCTAGCTATCGAGAGATTGTAACTTTAGTCTTTTGGTCCTATGAGCCAGCCTTTATATACAGGTCGAGCCCTAGGGTTTACAACAGAGTACGGGTCACATTATGTCCCGTAACCTACAATATCTCTAACTTGCCTTGTATCTTAGGGCAATCCGTCCGGCGTCCTTAGCTTCGTGGACCAAGAGCCGCCATCTTCAAGTGTTGGGCCTCCTGACGATCCTAGTCAGCCACCACCTCGCTTGCCTCGTCTTAATAACACGACCCATCTTGAACTTGGTCACAAGACTGTCGATACGTTAACCCGGCCCAGTAGGGTGGGTTAAACCGTGGAGTTATATCCCCGACATTAGGCCCTAGATTGATTTGAATTCATTCATGTCAATTTCTCTTCCTTTCCTTTGGCGTCTCATCCTTGGATTTGTGCTTCCCACGAATGCCGGCTTGTAATATTTCCAGACTTGTCATGTCTCTCATATCTGTCTTTTAATGATGTCATCCTTGCCGACCGTTGCTCTTCAAAGTCATCATAACGTATCCCTTCGAAAACTGCGCCAAATCTAGGTGAGTGCAAAAATCGAGGCGCGCTTATAGCCACAAATTTACCATGTTCACTTCGTTTTTCTCGGCACCGTTTCACTTTCTTCTCCTTATAAATAAGCCCACTGAGCTCCACAGTAACCTTTTCTCATCATCTTCCTCCTCCTGCTTCTCCATTGGCCGAGCACCGTCAGAGCTCCCAAAACGACTCCGGGGCCTTCGGCTCCATTGCCGGCGTCATCAAGCCTTCTTGCGGCCGCCAAAGCGAACTCAATCATCTTCGTTTCTGCTTTGACGCCATCTGGTATAAATCCCCCCATTTAGGGTTCAATATTTCCGGTGTTCTTGCCATTTCCATCATGTTCGTCCGAAACTCTGTTTGTAGATCCATACATTATCTGCCCATTGTCGCATATTCTTAGAATGATCTCCGCTCCATTTTCCTCATAAGTAGATCTAAAATGAGCCATCGGGGGTTATCCTTTGGAATGCTGCAGTTTCGGTTGTCCCGTCAGCTAGAACATATATCTCACTGTTTTCCTCGCTTAATTAGATCCGCTCATAGAGAAATTTTCATAGAAACATGTTTGTAACCCAATGTCTCTGCTAAGTGCTGGGGATATCCCTTCGGTCTTTTCGAATTTCGCCGGTTCATAACAATACTTTAGTTTAGGCGGCTCATAATCTGCTTCGGCTTATTTTTCCTATTACTCTTGTAGCTGTTGCATAATCCGCCATGGCTCCGAAAAACCCCAAAGTTTGTAATTAGGCCAAGACCAAAGAACCAAGCTTACCTTGGATAACCTCATGGATCAAGGCTTCTTGCCAGCTCGAAAGACTATAAAATGGCGGGCTCCTGAAGAAGAGTCGTCCCCACAACCATGGCTAGGAGAGGTTGTGGTCTTTACTGATCATTTGCATAGAGGCTTTCGCCCTCCCGGGTCAAAATTCTTTAGGGACCTCTTGCACTTTTTCAAGCTCATGCCTCAAGACATTGGTCCAAATTCTATGACAAATATTTGTCAATTTCAAGTGTTATGTGAAGTGTACCTTCAGATTGAGCCGTCTGTGACTCTGTTTAGAGAGTTATTTTATCTCAACTGCCAAATGGAAACAAAGAATGGTGTCTCCTGCGAGCTTGGTGGCGTTTCCATCCAAAAAAGAAAGAAAAGCGCCTTCCCAGAATCAAAGCTGGCGAGTCATCCAAAAGGATGGAACAAAACCTGGTTCTATTGCAGAGATACTTCGCTTGAAGGGGAAAATCCCCTGCGGGTTTCAGATTAGAAAGACTTAGTGGTATGGTGGAATTTCCAGGTTGGCCAACCGACGAAGAGAGAGCTCCTTTAGCGCCTCTTCATGCAAAGTTGAGAGCCCTGACTGCTCATGGTCTGACCGGAATAGATCTGATTCGCTGCTGGTTAAAGTGGCGGATCCAACCCGTCAGTTTGAGGGACGGCTTGATGTGTGATTATTCAGGCGCTTCAAACGACCCTCAACGGTTTTCCCGTGAAAATCTCACCGACGATGCTCTTACCAAGGAAATAAAGAAGTTTTTCTCTGACTCAAAAGAGCTATGCGGCGTCACCGGCTTGGGTCCATTTTACCTTCTCAACCCGCCGCCTCAGGTATTAACCATTTCCATTGTACTTTGTCGATGTTACTTTCGACTCGCCATTATTTATTATATACTTCATGTATCTGCAGGCGGATTCTAACTTTTGGAAAGTTGCGCCTCAAGCCTCCGTTCCTGCTGCGAGTAAAAAGAATGCCCCAGTATCTGTGTCATCTTCAGAGGGGGAATCTGAGGTAGAACTTGACTCTCTCGGCCGCCTGTTTAATGAGCTTGCTGACACACCATCTTCCCAGGGCGACTCGGATTTTGGCCAAACCGGCGAGACTGAGGTAATTCCAACTTTCCCCAATCCTTTGGAAACATTTGTTCCCCGGAGACCAAGACAAACCGTTCGGAAGGTTAAATTATCACACCCAAAAGCTCATTTGGCTCCTGATTTTCTTTTGAAGAAAACACAGTTTGCCGGCTCGTCCAAACGCAAGACCCGGGATGATGAAGACCTTAATTTATCTCATGCACCACCGGTTCATAAGCCACGCCTTGATAAGGATGGCAATGGATCGGGTTCGGTTCGGGTTCAAGAATTTCAAATCCATATCCATATCCACGAAGACATTATGTGCCCATCCATGAAAATATCCATGGGCACAAAATTATGCCCATGTCCAAATCCGATTAATATCCATCGGGTATGGATATCCATCGGGTTCTCTTAATACGTATACATAATACATAGAACAACATCCACTTAAGCTCCCAAATACTCACGAAATAACATAGCACAAGTGCCCGACATCAAATAAGCTCTTAGATCTCATACATGACATAGTACAAGTGCACATCCCGAAATAAGCTCTCGGCTTCTCGCAAAATGATATAACATCAAATAAACATAAGTGCACAATTCTCTGCCCTCACATAATGACATAGCACTAACATAAAATCATTTCTCAATCTCGGGTACTTACAAACTGGCATAGCACAACATCAAGTAAGCACAGGTACAACCATGCATCATCTTCCATTCTTCACAAGTTACATAATGTCTGAACTTTACATATTTGGAAAGATTGTGATCTCAAATGATAACTACAAACCTAAACTATGTTTAAATCTTTCTTCTTTTAAGGAATAAGGTAGATCTACCCAGATTACAAATCAGATTCTAATGAATCTTAATCATTCACACCCCTCTAGATTGTATGTCATACTAGCGGGTCGGGTTCGGATATATTCATGGATACATAATTATGCCCATGCCCTACCCACGAGTAATCGGGTTGGGTTTGGATGCTGTCCATGGACGTAAAAACGTATCCAAACCCTATTCATGCGGGTCGGTATCCGCGGGTATCCATGTCCGTGGATTAAATTTCCATCCTTACGTTTGAGGTGCCCCATAGTCCAACTGATTCTCGTCCTAGAGCCGGTTTGTTTAAACAACCTCTCAGTTCTTCGAATTCCCTTTATCAGGATTCTCCTTCATCATCGGGCGACTCAAGCGCGTCACAGCTTCCCCCTTTCAATGTCAATCGCGGGTAAGCTTCTTTTTTTGCGGTGTCTGACATATCTTTCATTGTTTTGATCCCAACTTATAATAACTTTTTTTGTACTGATAATCCACAGAGCCAAAGCAGTTGTGTCCAAACGGGTAGGCGGGTCATCCTCTGGGACAATAGGCCAAGAGGCACCAATTCTTCTGAAGACAACTCTAATGGTTGACTCTTCTGTTGAAAAGGAACTTGATAGGAGGGTAGAGCCGGAGGCTGCCACTGAGATGCCCGGAGCAAATGAGCCGGTTTTTATGGATGCTCCTCCCGAGATTGAATCATCCATCCTTCCTTCCAAGTTGGCTTGTGCAGATGAACTTATGGCGTCGTCTGACCGCAACATTTCAGACGTTGTGTTTAAAGAAAATTTCCAGGCCCCAACTGCTTCCACCTCCTTGGCTAAAATTGTGAGCAAGGATGAACCGGTGACCTTGGATAAGGGAAAGGCCAAGATGGAATTCTTGGAATTATCCGTACTTGGTGTTGAAGATCTGTATCAAGAGTACTTGACCCGGCTGTCTGAGAGCCGGGAAATTGAAAAGAAAATGATAAATACTATGAAGGAAAAATATGAGGTAATCTTCTCTTTTGACCATTATCCTGCATACTACCATTAGCTTCCAAAGACTAGCTTGTTATGATAAGCTGGTTTTATAGAATAGCTAAAGCCTGTAGCAACCCCGTAGCCCCCAAGGGCCGACTCATCTTCTTGAGATGAGTTGGGTCTTTAAGAATGAAGAAGTTCGACCTGTAGCCCCCAAGGGCCGACTCATCTTCTTGAGATGAGCCGGGTCTTCAAGACTGAAGAAGTTCGACCTGTAGCCCCCAAGGGCCGACTCATCTTCTTGAGATGAGCCCGGTCTTTAAGACCAAAGAAGTTTCACCTGTAGCCCCCAAGGGCCGACTCATCTTCCTGAGATGAGCCGGGTCTTCTTCATATCTTAGTTTCGAAAAACTGATATGCATTAGCCCCCAAGTGTCAAGAATATTGCTTGCAATCTGCTTGGGACTTGTAGAAATAACTACTGATCCTTCTTGCTTGTCTATCAGGGATATGTTGAAGACGCTGAGTCTGTTGCTGTGAAACTACAGAAATGGCTCAAAGTAGAAAGAAAGTTGAAAGCTGAAGCTGAGTCCCTGGCGGCTCATTTTGAAGATTCTGCACGTCGGGTGAATGAATGCCTGGAAAAGGCCATAAAGCTGTTTGAGATGGAAAAGGCTGTCCTGACCAAACATGCAGAGAAGGCTGAGAAGAACTTTGGCCCCATGAAGGAAAAATACACCACTCTCGTGAAACAGATCAACGAGATGTTGGCAGCAATCTTTGGTATGTGTTCCGTCCCGCCTTTGTTAATGTTCCGGCTTATGAACCCTGCGACAGCTTATTGTACCCTCTTTTATTTGCAGGGCGAAAAAACCACAACCTTGTAGAGCTGCCAATTGTGAAGTTGAAGAATATTTTCGCATATGTAGAGCAACTGTTTACAGGCTCTGTATATTCCATCATGGCCATGAAGAACTTGAAGCATCCGCTAAGAAGTATTAAGGACATGTTAAAGCAGCTCTCTACCGTGCCACAATGTGTGATTGAAACCCGGAAATCGGCGGCTCGAGTAGGAGCGAACATGGCACTTGCTCGGGCGAAGGCGTATCTGCCAGAATTGGATGTAGAGCTTCTGAAAGGCGGCTTCCCGGAGTTTAAAGTCGATGTGTCGGCATTCACTCGTAAAGATTAGGCAAAGTGTCTTTCGGAGACTCGACCCTTGGCGTCTTTGATAGCTGAGGAGGTAGACCTTTCAAAATACCACCCAACATACACCGTCGATAATGAGTGTGTTAACGCGCCCAAGGACGAGCCGTCTGACCTGGTGCCGCCTCGCTGTAAGACAACTTTTGCTCCTGACATTGACGCGTCAGCTCTTGTTGAAGGGACTGCAAATTTTGAATCTTTGCTCTCAATTCGTTGGCAACAGAAAGGCCAGCAGGTTGATGATGATGAGCCGGCGGGGTCAGATCCAGAGGCGGCTGATGATAGAGCCCGAAGACACCTCGGAAGCTAGATGAGTCGCCCCTTCAGAGCAAGTCCCCTGGTGTAAGAAAAACTTTTGCGAAGGATCATGTGGCCTCCACTATGAGCTTGTAATAGGAGTAGTGTTCTCCATAACTTTGAATTCGCTCTGACGTGCCATCATGCACGTCGCACCTTTTGTTAATGTTTGAATTCTAAACTGGCAAGCTTCTGTTAATACGCCTGTGCCACTTCTTGGTTGCCTGTTCCTGTACTTTTCCTTGTTTTGTGCCCGATGAATTTTGTTTATAAGGCAACTCAGAAACAAGCCGACAAGATAACTTGGTTTTTGAAACTCAAGTCGATTTAATTCTCCTTCAATGATATTGAAGATTGATGACCCGGAAACTGGTCATAATATGAACTCAGTTGTGTAAACTGGAAGTTTTGAATATGAGACAGTAATAAGGGTAACATTGTACCTAAAAACACTTGAGTATATATATATATATATACATACATCTTTCTCTGTAAATAAGCCGGCTCAGTGAGACTCGGAAAAAAGGAGACTGGCTTTCGAGGCACAAGTCTTGCTTCAATGAAGCGGGTATGATAACCCATGGTTTATCCTAGCTCTCTGTATGCCGGCTCTCACATGACTCAAGCCAATGTTTTAACCTCAAAAGTTCAGGGTCCGCAAAAGGATTAACTTTTCAAGAGTACATGGGGTCATCTGATTGGAGTCGCATCAAGCATACATGCAGGTTTAACCATATATGGCGTTTATTTTTGCCGGGTCAAGAGGGTGAGAAAGCTAAACTCGATGAGTTGGAAGCCCCCAAGTGACCTATGTTTCAAACAATAAAGACTCATGCTCAATTTATAGGCTGAAACGACAGAGACCCCGATTTTCTGGGGTGCCGGCTTTATTATATTTGAACATAAAGAAGTATATACAGAATTTTGCAGAGGGGGAGAGAAAAAATTACAAAAGGTGAGCCAGTGGCTCTTAAGTGTAATAAGGCCTCAAGTGCGCGATATTCCAGGGCCGGGTTGTTTCCTCCTCAGAAGTGTATGAATCTTCTCGTAAGTTGACCAAGTAATATGAACCATTATTGAGGTTTCAACTGATGACGAAAGGACCCTGCCAAGGCGGGGAGAGCTTGTGCATCCCCATTTGGTCTTGAATCAGACGGAGAACTAAGTCGCCTTCTTTAAAAGTACGACTTCGGACTCTACGGCTGTGATAGCGATGAAGGTCTTGCTGGTATATTGCATATCTGGCTGCTGCTAAGTCACGCTCCTCTTCCAAGGCATCCAAGGATTTTCGCGCGCTTGCTCATTATCCGCCTTGACATAGGCAGTCACCCGTGGCGAGTCATGACGAATATCGCTTGGGAGAACCGCCTCAGCTCCGTAAACCAAGAAGAAAGGAGTGTATCCTGTAGATCTGTTTGGCGTTGTTTGAATACTCCAAAGCACTGAGGGGAGTTCTTCAACCCAACAACCTGGTGTTCGCTCAAGGGGTGCCATGAGCTGGGGCTTGATTCCTCTCAAGATCTCCTGGTTGGCTCTTTCAGCTTGCCCTTTGGACTGCGGATGCGCTACTGCTGCTAAATCGAGCCGGATGTGCTCCCGCTGGCAGAATTGTTCCATGTCTCCCTTGGACAAATTGGTACCATTATCAGTAATGATGCTGTGAGGGTAGCCAAAACGGAAAATCAGCTTCTTTAGAAATTTGACTGCGGTTTCTGCATCGCAATTGCTGACCGGCTCTGCCTCAACCCATTTGGTAAACTTATCAACCGCCACTAACAAGTGGGTCTTCTTATCAGAAGATGGCTTGAACGGACCAACCATATCTAGCCCCCAGACCGCGAACGGCCAAGTAATTGGGATCATACGCAACTCCTGAGCCGGTACATGAGCCTATCGACCAAACTTTTGGCACCCATCACAGTTGCACACAATCTCCTCAGCGTCGGCATGAGCCGTCAGCCAATAAAAGCCATGCCAGAAAGCTTTGGCGACCATTGATCGTGAGCCAGTATGATGTCCGCAATCGCCATAATGAATTTTGTTAAGTATTTCCTGGCCTTCCTCAGGCGAAACACACCATTGAAACATGCCAGTGTTGCTTCGACGATGTAACTCACCATTAACGATTGTCATGGACTTTGCTCGCCGGATGATTTGACGAGCGCCGACTTCCTCTTCTGGGAGTTCTCCTCGGGTCAGATAAGCCAAATATGGCACAGTCCAATCAGTTGTGACATGTAGATCCGCCACCAGGTGTGCCTCCGGGTCAGGGATAGCTATATCCTCTTCCGGCGGTAACTTGACTGACGGATTGTGAAGGACGTCCAGGAAAATGTTAGGTGGCACTGGCCTTCTCTGCGAGCCAAGCCTAGACAAGGCATCTGCCGCCTCATTGAGCCGGCGATCTATATGATCAACTTGATAACCTTGAAAATGACCCGCCACATTAGAGATCGCTCGTCGGTAAGCCACCGTAAGAGGGTACTTAGAGTCCCAAGTGTAACAGCCTGAGACCGACGCTCCAGAAGATTCCCGTTGTTTTCCAATCTCGTCGTGTGATTCGTTTGTTTGTCGCATTCATCTTTGCATCATTCGCATCATCTGCATAGCATCGGCAACTCCGTTGCCATCATTTTTCAAAAACCGCATTCGTTCGTAGTCGCCCGTTCTCTCCGTTCCGTCATTGACCGTTTTTAGTCCAACCACACACACACGCGCCCGCGACATCGTTTAAAAAAACATTTTTAAAAGCACGCAAAAAATATTCTCGGATTGGGTTGAAAGTTGGCGTGCGGTCTTAATATAGCGTAGCTAGACCGCCTGTCAAGTTTCGTCGCAATCGGAGGTCGTTTGATATCCGAACGGTCAATGGTAGCAGCACGGTCATTGGATTATTTATCGGACGTTTTTAGTGTTTTCAAAACTCGGTGCCGGGCCACATCTTCCCTCTCGTCTTAGCCCAAGCCCATCTACACAGCCCAACAACCCACCTAACCTAACCCCCACAATCGGAGCCGTCTGATCACGATCGAACGGCTCGAATCGGCCTCAACACCCCTAACCCTAGCACTCCTGCTATAAATAGAAGACCTCCTCGTCCATTTTTAGCCTTCTCCCACCTCCACCTCGAAATCCGCGCCACCAGAAACCTCCCACCTCTCCACCGCCACCACTTGTCGCCCCAGCGCCGCCGCAGCCGCCTCTCCAGCTAACGGGAGGGCGCCACATCGCCTCCCAGCCGATAGCCCACCACCGCGGCCTGTGAGGGCCCGGATCAGGCCCTCCGGGCCCGCCTCCATCGCCGAGAGCCCAAGCGAGCCCGCGCCCGAGATGTCGCAGCACCGCCACCTGCCGGTGAGCGCCGCGGCCGAAGGAGGCCAGCCTCGCCGACCCCGAGCACCGTCCTCGCCGGCAGACCCCGACCCAGGTCGTCCCCGCCGCCGGCAGCCCGCCATGGCAGCCGCTATCAGGAGCTCCGCCATGGCCGCCCCGGATCTCCGTTCCGGCGGCGTTCCAGGCCCTCTCGTCGCCGGGAATGGGTCCCCCGTGCCCGGATCTACCCGGATCTGGCCGGGCCCCGTCGATCCGCTCCCAGCCCCGCAGATCCCCGTCGAGCCAGAGTTCCCTGGGAGCGCCGCCGCCGCCTGCTGCCCGCTCGCTCGGGAGGGCCAGGCGCCCAATCCAGCACCGTTGACCGCGTCCCGCCCAGGTTGGCCACCCAAGCCGGCCCAGCAAGCCCAGGGTGAGCAGCCCCTCGGCCTCCTCTGTCCGGCTTGGCCCAATGCCGTGTTTTCTTCTTCGCTATGATGCGTCTGTGCGCTAGATAGCTATTAGACGCTCGCCGATATATGCATAGTAATTCCAAATGCGGCCCGTTACTGGTTTTTTTAGGCTCTGTGATTTTCAACATTTTCCACGGAATTGCATAAATACAGTTTTTGCCATGATTTGAAATACTCATAAATAAATAACCGAGCATCATATGTAAAAAACTATAGATATGTAAATTGCTCAGAATTTTGTGTAGATTATCAATATCCCAATTTCATCCATGTTTAAAATGTTTAACATGTCATTCCTTGTAATTTGCATAAAATTTAAAGTATTGGATTGCGCATTAATATTTAAGCGTGCATCCGAATTAAGCAAACCATATATGTTAAATGTGTAGATTATTTGTATCACTTTTTCATGCATGATAAAAATAGGTGATGTGATGGGTGCATTTAATTGGCACACATAACTTACTAAAACGGTTTATGCCATAAACTTGCATAATTAATTGTGACATATTTTCCGACATGAACCTATGCATATTATATATGATTTTGGGGTAGAAAAATCCATAGAAATTATCTGTGCACTTAGTTTTGTCATTTGAGCAAATTTGTGTGCATGTCATTTTTTGCTATGATGCCCTTTTGTTTATTTCGCGTGAATTAATCCATGCATATTTTGGAATAGTTGCTAACATGAGATATGCCCTTGGACATGTGTGCTAGGCCCTGGTATTTTTGGTTGCTATAGAAATGCATGTTTAGGTGTTATTTTCTTGTTGCCAACATGCTATAAAATACTGCTGTTTTGAGGGTCCAAAATATTTCTAAGTCTGAAAACTGTTATTTTGTTGCCATGTTGTCATGTGATTTGCTATTGATCTAGGAGTCTTTTGTGGTTGCTCCCAAGGAGTCTTTTTTAAGCATGTTGTTGTCTACCAGGTTGTGTCTTTTGATGCCATGTATAGGATTTGCATCATAGTTGTATTCATTGTCCAACATGTCAATCTGTTAAAAAATTGCTGCTCATGTCTACTCTAATTTTCGCTAAGTCTGAGAATCAGTTTTCTTCATAATGCCATGTTGTGTTGATGCTAGCCATGATTATATGTATAATTAGATCTTGCCACCATGGAATGAATTGTAGTGCATCATGTCTACTACCATTCTGTTAAGTTTCATGCCAATATATGACCTGTAGCATATAGTTTTACTGCTGCCAATATGCCTCCGTGAAAATCTGCTACGCTAAAAACTGTGATTTTCACTAAGTCCTAAACTGTTATATTTTATTGCCATGTTGTGAGCTTCCTACCATGTGATCCATGACTCTTTTGAGTATGAAATGTGAAGATGAAATGAAGTGTGTGTTATATGCTACTGCCCCATGCTTAGTTTGTGCATTTTAGAATCTTGTAGCTTATTGTTTTCATGTGTGCAATATGCTATGTTGCTGTTTTGGACAGATTTGAACTAAAACTTGTGTTGCTTGCTATTGTTGAACCGTAGCTCCGTTTTGAACATATTCTGCATGAAACTTGACTAGAATCTCATGTAGTTTCATAATAACGTGTTGCATCCATGATTTGACATGTTTGCGGTGGTCATTTGCATGCATTTTTGCATTCATGACGCATTCATGTTGTGTTGATCTTATCTTTTAGACCGTAGCTCCGTTTCAAACGTTCTATATATGTAAATTGACTAAAATGACGCGTAGAATCACATGGTCCTCTTTATTTTGCTGTTTAATAACATAAAACATGGTTACTTCAGATATGGACCAATTCCGAAATTTGCATATGAGGTCGCTTCGGAAATACTATAAGTTGTTTCCGACCTCATTTAAGATGCCTAGATAGATAGTTTATTTATGCTTCACCTCCTGCCATGTTTAACAACATTTAATATTGTCGTGTACCTAAACGGGAATGAACTAAATGATTCAAACGTGGAGTTTTGTCAATATGCAACTCGTTGCATATAGAACTTCAGTTAATGTGTAGGAGTTGATTGTTGTGTTTTCCCATGTCATGCATAACATGCATCACCCTTGTTGTGCATCATGTCATGCATTTGTTGAGGTGTTTATCATGTGTAGATTGTTGTTTCCGGATTGCTTCTTCTCGATAGAGTTTCGAAAGAATTCGGAGTGTGAGGATTCGTTCGACTACGTTGGCTCGTATTCTTCACGGATTCATTCATCTTCCAAGCGGGATCTCAGGCAAAATGATCATTTCCCTGGATACCATTACTATCATTGCCATGCTAGTTGTCTCATTTCTATCGCTGTCTCGCTATCTACCACCTGTTTGTCAAGCCTCCCAAATTGCCATGAAAAGCCTCTAACCCCTCCACATCCCAGCAAACCATTGTTTGGCTATGTTACCGCTTGCTCAGCCCTTCTTATAGCGTTGCTAGTTGCACGTGCAAGTTCCTTCCATGTGCAACATGGATATTTTTGATATATCACAATATTATTGCTATTTAATTTAATGCACATATATACTTGGTAAAGGGTGGAAGGCTTGGCCTTTTGCTCTGTGTTTTGTTCCACTCTTGTCGCCCTTGTTACTTGTGTACCGGTGTTATGTTCCATATTTTGCGCTCCTAACATGCTCGGGGTTGTTATGGGGACCCCCTTGACTTTCGTTTTAGGATAAAGCTTGTCTGGCAAGGCCAACATTGGTACTATATTTGCCTAATAACTAATAAAATTGCATAGGGACTTTCCGGACTCCGTGGATAATTAATCAACCCCCGGGCCAGTGCTCCTCATGAGTGTTGGTCCAAACCTGTCAACCGCCGGTGGCCGCCAGGGGCAACTCTATGATTGGCCTACCGGAAGTTTGGACAATCCGGTCATGTCCTGAGAACGAGATACGCGGCTCCTATCGGGTTCGTCGACACGTCGGGCGGCCTTGCTGGATTTGTTTTACCTTTCTCGAACGTCTTGTGCGAGGAATTCCGAGAATACTTCAGGCTATCTTGAGGTTGCAGTTTTCCAATGGAATTGCCTAGGAAATCACGGGATTCGTGGTCGAGGTTATTCCCGCGGCGTGTGGTTAGTTTGTGATGGATGAGTTGTAGCACCCCTGCAGGGTTAAATCTTTCAGAAAGCCGTGCCCGCGGTTATGTGGCAACTTGGAAACTTTGTTTAACACCCGGTCATAGCAAACTTAAAGTTAACTCAAATAAAATACACCAACCGTGTGCGTAACCATGACTGTCTCTTCTCGTGAATTTCTGATCCGAGAGAGAACACGGTGGGGTTATGCTTGACCGTAAGTAGGTGTTCAGGATCACTTAGTGATCATTACTAGTTCACGTCCGTTTATACGACAATCATCCCACCTTATTCTTGTACTCGTAATTTAGCCACTCAAATAAATGCTTAGTGCTTGCTGCAGCCTCACCACTTAACCATGCCTTACCCATTAAGTTTTAATAGTCTTGATACCCTTGGAAATGAGATTGCTGAGTCCCTGTGGCTCACAGATTACTACAACAACAGTTGCAGGTACAGGTAAAGCGATGATTTGACGTGAGCGCGATGCTTGTTTGATTTGGGGTTCTTCTTCTTCTTCTTCGATATAGGATGGGTTCCAGGCCGGCAGCCTGAGATAGCAAGGGTGGATGTCATTTTATCGTTTGTTTTCGTCCGTAGTCGGACCCTGCTCTTCTGTATGATATTTGGATATGTTGTTGTATTGATGTGATATTGATGTAGCTTGTGGCGAGTGTAAGCCAATTCCATATACTCATCTCTTCTTTACATGTACTTGTAATGATATCCATTCTTGCGAAACGAGGAGATGCGCTTCTATCCCTGTCGAGGCCCTCGTGCCAAAATAAGGATATGATCGCATCTTGGGTGTTACAAGTTGGTATCAGAGCCTGTACCGACCTAGGAGCCCCCTTGATTGATCGAACTTGGCCGAGTCGAGTCTAATAAAAACTATTTTGAGTCTAGTTATATATCGGAGAGTAGGATTCTTTTTACTCCTCTTCTATGCTCTGGTGAGGAATCCTGACGTAGGAATTTTAATTCTACCCCTCTTCTCACTCAAATTTTTTTTAGGATCACGCGGCTATTTTGGAACCTCTATGATGTCGATGTGACCGGAACTCTATTCTTGGTGCCTCCCGTACGTATGGATCGGACCCAGGGAGTTGAGCTCCAAGGGGTTCTTGACACATCGCTATCGTTCATTTTCCTTAGTATCTCAGGACGCGGATGTTCGAAATTGCTTCAATACTATTCGTGGTGCGAAGAGTGTGGCGGCACCCAGTACTGGGGAGAGCGGGATCACATGTACTGCCATCTTTAGTATCGTTGTGATTACGAGGGTCTGAGGTAGATGAGTTTCCGAGGTTTCTTTGGTTATGTGTTGATGGATGTGATACACTGGTGGGTAGTATTATTGCTAGGAGTTGAGTGTTTTATTCAGTAATTGATCCATGTATCCATTGGACCAGATTGCATAACCAGAAAGATTTCAGAAGTTCTTAGGTGGGAATTCAAGTAGTTTACCTAGGATTATCCTTCCAACAAATGCAAATGGGTTTGTGTTTGTTTCCGGCTTAATTTGCAAGCCACATCCATTGTTTGTGTTGGAGTATGGTAATTCGAGTTGCTTCGATGTCAGTGGTGATTTCATATCTTTCCTAACTGGTGTGTTTCTCATCAAGATAATTCATCCCTCTCCAATATTTGCAAGATTGATCCTCATTTTTTTTCCAGAGTTCGTCTCATCTGTCTCATGTTGTCTTTGTTTTTCCCACCCTCCCGCCCATTTCTTCAATAATTAAATTCTCATCTAGGTGCCTTTCTCTTCATTGATGCTTCCGCTATCATTTCTTCCGTATTGTATCCAGTGATTTCTTGTGGAGATTCTCAGGAGTTTCAGTTTCAAGATCTATCCTCATATTCTTGTTCTTGGTGTTATTCTTCTCCGGTGGATTCGATTCAACCTCTTCGTGGTCATCATATCCTTTTCATTCGTTAAATGTTTTTCATGTGGAAATTCTTGTCCCAACCTTTCTTCTCTATTCGTCTCTCGTTATTCCATCCGGAGTGCTGAAGATATCTTAGAAGACTCATGTTTCTCTCCGATCCTGTCTAATTAGTTTGAGGTTCTCACCTCATCAAGTTTTCAATTTGTACCGGTGCAATCTCTCTTCATAAGCAATCATTTCAACGGTGGTCTCTTTGAGTGGGCTCATAACCCACAGGTGTTCCCCAGGGTCTTACCTGGATCATCTAATCTTTCCGGAGATCTCAAGTTCTTTTCAAATGTGACGTAAGAATGATTTTCATCAGTCATATTCCTTCTTCAAGATCACTTCTAAGTCATTTTCATCTGTGGATCAACCTGTCCTTATTCATTACTCCGGAGTGTCTCAGTAATTCATGATGTTCTTTCTTGTCATCTTTCTCAGCCTTGAAGACCGAAGGAGAGTTTCTCTTAAATCTTCGTCCATTCCCTTGAAGATTCATGGTTCAAGCTTCATGCTGTCCTCTCGAATTGTTGATCATGAGTAACTCCTTCCATATCTAGCCGGAGCATTTCTGAGTTGTTCCATTTCTCGATCCTCCGAAGGCCATCATTTCAGAAGATTTCTTCGTTCTCAAATTATTCTCAATGGTTGTCTCTTCGTTCGTATCTCAAGTATTCCGGTGCTTCGTTCAAGTTTTCTTTTAGTGGATCGTGATCTCTTCGTTCTCATGCATATCCATTCGTTCGAAGTATTCTCATTCATTTCAAATTTTTACTGGTGATTCGTTCAGAATTCTTCATGTCTATGCTTCCTCTCTCCAATCTTTTCTGGAAGAATAAGTAGTATGTCAAATCCGTTGCTTGTCATCAATTTAACTTGGTGAAGGATAGGCATAACATAATTCTTATTCTTGCTCATCAAGGTGATCTCAATCCTTCTTCCGGAGTTGTGCATGATATCAAATTCTGGATTTCAAGTGTGCTCATCTTTTCTTTTCGGAGTTCCAAGTTTTCTCAAGTATCTCATCGCGAAGCTTCATCTAAGTCTTTGCAAGACCTCAATCTTTTTCTTTTTGCAACCTTCAATTCTTTTCTATCATCTTTTCATTCCGGTGTTCTCCAAGAGGTTCTTCATGGTGGTTCGTCAAGGATTTTGTTTGTTCTCGAAGTGTTCTTCAAGATTCTTGTTGGACGAGCTCAAGTATTCTTTGTCTTGCATTTCAAAGTGCAATTCTTTCTCCCTTGTCTTTTGAGATGGTCTTATAGCATTCTTGACTCATGAGGAGTCTCAAAGAGAAGTTATCAAGAATGAGATAATTAAACCCATCATTTCCTTCTTATAGTTATCTTGGTATGGATGTCACCTAAAGCGTTTCGTAAGGAGTGTTGCTATTATGGTGTTTATCAATGATCCAAGTTCTCAATGTATCCTGTGGGTGAAAGAAGTTTGCATATCCTGTTATTCCCAAGCAATCCTTGTTTTCGTTAGTGGCGGTTGTCACCTCATAATGTTGTGATGTTTCCATAAGCCCACAACAAGTTTTCTCTTTTCGTTGTTGATTTTCAACTACTCCATTCAATCTCTTCTTGTTAGGATGCTTTTCAAATTCAATGGTGGTAGAAGTTGTCATTTTGTTCTCCGTTCATGTCCTTTAATCGATCTAGCTTCATTCTTTTGTTCCGGAGACATTGTAATGTTTCTCTCTTCGATCCATCATATCGTTTTGTCAAAGATCATGTTCTTTCCTCGCTTATCCATCTAACCGGAGTGTGGTGCCATGTTCTCAAGTTCTTTCATCTTATCAAGTTTTGTCTCTCTGTGTACCGAAGTGCTGCCCAAATTTCTTTTGAAGTCTTGCTTGTTCCTCATGTCATTCTTCATCTCCTTGAAACCCTCAAAGATTTATGGTTTCACTCGTTTGTCAGAGAAGCAACTAAGTTTCACCTCTTCCCATTCTCATTCTAAGATCTCGGGTCGAGATCTCTTGTAAGTGGAGGAGAGTTGTAACAGCCCGAGACCGACGCTCCAGAAGATTCCCGTTGTTTTCCAATCTCGTCGTGTGATTTGTTTGTTTGTCGCATTCATCTTTGCATCATTCGCATCATCTGCATAGCACCGGCAACTCCGTTGCCATCATTTTTCAAAAACCGCATTCGTTCGTAGTCGCCGGTTCTCTCCGTTCTGTCGTTGACCATTTTGAGTCCAACCACACACACACGTGCCCGCGGCATCATTAAAAAAACGTTTTTAAAAGCGCGTGAAAAATATTCTCGGATTTGGTCGAAAGTTGGCGTGCGGTCTTAATATAGTGTAGCTAGACTGCCTGTCAAGTTTCGTCGCAATCGGAGGTCGTTTGATATCCGAATGGTCAATGGTAGCAGCGCGGTCACTGGATTATTTATCGGACGTTTTCATTGTTTTCAAAACTCCGTGCCGGGCCACATCTTCCCTCTCTTCTCAGCCCAAGCCTATCTACACAGCCCAACAACCCACCTAACCTAACCCCCACGATCGGAGCCGTCCGATCACGATCGAACGGCTCGAATCGGCCTCAAAGCCCCTAACCCTAGCACTCCTGCTATAAATAGAAGACCTCCTCGTCCATTTTTAGCCTTCTCCCACCTCCACCTCGAAATCCACGCAACCAGAAACCTCCCACCTCTCCACCGCCGGCACTTGTCGCCCCAGCGCCACCGCAGCCACCTCTCCCGCCAACGAGAGGGCGCCACATCGCCTCCCAGCTGCCAGTCCACCACCGCGGCCCGTCATGGCCCGGATCACGCCCTCCGGGCCCGCCTCCGTCGCCGAGAGCCCAAGCGAGCCCGCGCCCCGTCCACCGCTTGCCTCCTCCCGTGCGCCCGAGCGAGGAGCGCCCGAGATGTCGCAGCGCCGCCACCCGCCGGTGAGCGCCGCGGCCGAAGGAGGCCCGCCTCGCCGACCCCGAGCTCCGTCCTCGCCGGCAGACCCCGACCCAGGTCGTCCCCGCCGCCGGCAGCCCGCCATGGCAGCCGCCATCAGGAGCTCCGCCATGACCGCCTCGGATCTCCCTTCCGGCGGCGTTCCAGGCCCTCTCGTCGACGGGAATGGGTCCCCCGTGCCCGGATCTACCCGGATCCGGCCGGGCCCCGTCAATCCGCGCCCTGCCTCGCAGATCCCCGTCAAGCCGGAGTTCCCTGGGAGCGCCGCTGCCGCCTGCTGCCCGCTCGCTCAGGAGGGCCAGGCGCCCAATCCAGCGCCGTTGACCGCGTCCCGCCCAGGTGGGCCACCCAAGCCGGCCCAGCAAGCCCAGGGTGAGCAGCAACCCCTCGGCCTCCTCTGTCGGGCTTGGCCCAATGCCGTGTTTTTTTTCTTCGCTATGATGCGTCTATGCGCTAGATAGCTATTATACGCTTGCCGGTATATGCACAGTAATTCCAGATGCGACCCGTTACTGTTTTTTTAGGCTCTGTGATTTTCAACATTTTCCACGGAATTGCATAAATACAGTTTTTGCCATGATTTGAAATACTCATAAATAAATAACCGAGCATCATATGTAAAAAACTATAGATTTGTAAATTGCTCAGAATTTTGTGTAGATTATCAATATCCCAATTTCATCCATGTTTAAAATGTTTAACATGTCGTTCCTCGTAATTTGTATAAAATGTCATGAATTGGATTGCGCATTAATATTTAAGCGTGCATCCGAATTAAGCAAACCATATATGTTAAATGTGTAGATTATTTGTATCACTTTTTCATGCATGATAAAAATAGGTGATGTGATGGGTGCATTTAATTTGCACACATAACTTGCTAAAATGGTTTATGCCATAAACTTGCATAATTAATTGTGACATATTTTCCTACATGAACCTATGCATATTATATATAATTTTGGGGTAGAAAAATCCATTGAAATTATCTGTGCATTTAGTTTTGTCATTTGAGCAAATTTGTGTGCATGTTATTTTTTGCTATGATGCCTTTTTGTTTATTTCTCATGAATTAATCCATGCATATTTTGGAATAGTTGCTAACATGAGATATGCCGTTGGACATGTGTGCTAGGCCCTGGTATTTTTGGTTGCTATAGAAATGCTTTAGGTGTTATTTTCTTGTTGCCAACATGCTATAAAATACTGCTGTTTTGAGGGTCCAAAATATTTCTAAGTCTGAAAACTGTTATTTTGTTGCCATGTTGTCATGTGATTTGCTATTGATCTAGGAGTCTTTTGTTAAGCATGTTGTTGTCTACGAGGTTGTGTCGTTTGATGCCATGTATAGGATTTGCATCATGGTTGTATTCATTGTCCAACATGTCAATCTGTTAAAAACTGCTGCTCATGTCTACTCTAATTTTCACCAAGTCCGAGAATCTGTTTTCTTCATAATGCCATGTTGTGTTGATGCTAGCCATGATTCTATGAGTAATTAGACCTTGCCACCATGGAATGAATTGTAGTGCATCATGTCTACTACCATGACGTTAAGGTTCATGCCAATATATGACCTGTAGCATATAGTTTTACTGCTGCCAATATGCCTCCGTGAAAATCTGCAATGCTAAAAACTGTGATTTTCACTAAGTCCTAAACTGTTATATTTTATTGCCATGTTGTGAGCTTCCTACCATGTGATCCATGACTCTTTTGAGTATGAAATTTGAAGATGAAATGAAGTGTGTATTATATGCTACTTCCCCATGCTTAGTTTGTGCATTTTAGAATCTTGTAGCTTGTTGTTTTCATGTGTGCAATATGCTATGTTGTTGTTTTGGACAGATTTGAACTAAAACTTGTGTTGCTTGCTATTGTTGAACTGTAGCTCCGTTTTGAACATGTTCCACATGAAACTTGACTAGAATCTCATGTAGTTTCATAATATATTGTTGCATCCATGATTTGACATGTTTGCGGTGGTCGTTTGCATGCATTTTTGCATTCATGACGCATTCATGTTGTGTTGATCGTATCTTTTAGACCGTAGCTCCGTTTCAAACGTTCTATATATGTAAATCGACTAAAATGACGCGTAGAATCACATGATCCTCTTTATTTTGCTGTTTAATAAACATAAAACATGGTTAGTTCAGATCTGGACCAATTCCGAAATTTGCATATGAGGTCGCTTCGGAAATACTATAAGTTGTTTCCGACTTCATTTAAGATGCCTAGATAGATAGTTTATTTATGCTTCACCTCTTGCCATGTTTAACAACATTTAATATTGTCGTGTACCTAAATGGGAATGAACTAAATGATTCAAACGTGGAGTTTCGTCAATATGCAACTCGTTGCATATTGAACTTCACTTAATGTGTAGGAGTTGATTATTGTGTTTTCCCATGTCATGCATAACATGCATCACCCTTGTTGTGCATCATGTCATGCAATTGTTGTGGTGTTTATCATCTGTTGATTGTTGTTTCCGGAGTGCTTCTTCTCGATAGAGTTCCGAAAGTGTTCGGAGTGTGAGGATTCGTTCGACTACGTTGGCTCGTCTTCTTCACGGATTCATTCATCCTCCAAGCGGGATCTCAGGCAAGATGATCATTTCCCTGGATACCATTACTATCATTGCCATGCTAGTTGTCTCGTTTCTATCGCTGTCTCGCTACCTACCACCTGTTTGTCAAGCCTCCCAAATTGCCATGAAAAGCCTCTAACCCCTCCACATCCCAGCAAACCATTGTTTGGCTATTTTACCGCTTGCTCAGGCCTTCTTATAGCGTTGCTAGTTGCAGGTGCAAGTTCCTTCCATGTGCAACATGGATATTTTTGATATATCACAATATTATTGCTATTTAATTTAATGCACATATATACTTGGTAAAGGGTGGAAGGCTTGGCCTTTTGCTCGGTGTTTTGTTCCACTCTTGCCGCCCTAGTTACTTGTGTACCGGTGTTATGTTCCATATTTTGCACTCCTAACATGCTCGGGGTTGTTATGGGGACCCCCTTGATTTTCGTTTTAGGATAAAGGTTGTCTGGCAAGGCCCAACATTGGTACTACATTTGCCTAACAACTAATAAAATTGCATAGGGACTTTCCGGACCCCGTGGATAATTAATCAACCCCCTGGCCAGAGCTCCTCATGAGTGTTGGTCCAAACCTGTCAACCGCCGGTGGCCGCCAGGGGCAACTCTGTGATTGGCCTACCGGAAGTTTGGACAATCCAGTCGTGTCCTGAGAACGAGATACGCGGCTCCTATCGGGTTCGTCGACACGCCGGGCGGCCTTGCTGGATTTGTTTTACCTTTCTCGAACGTCTTGTGCGAGGAATTCCAAGAATACTTCGTGCTATCTCGAGGTTGCGGTTTTCCAATGGAATTGCCTAGGAAATTACGGGATCTGTGGTCGAGGTTATTCCTGCGGCGTGTGGTTAGTTTGTGATGGATGAGTTGGAGCACCCCTGCAGGGTTAAATCTTTCGGAAAGCCGGGCCCGCGGTTACGTGGCAACTTGGAAACTTTGTTTAACACCCGGTCATAGCAAACTTAAAGTTAACTCAAATAAAATACATCAACCGTGTGCGTAACCATGACTGTCTCTTCTCGTGAATTTCTGATCCGAGAGAGAACACGATGGGGTTATGCTTGACCGTAAGTAGGTGTTCAGGATCACTTAGTGATCATTACTAGTTCACGTCTATTTATACGACAATCATCCCCCCTTATTCTTGTACTCGTAAGTTAGCCACTCAAATAAATGCTTAGTGCTTGCTGCAGCCTCACCACTTAACCATACCTTACCCATTAAGTTTTAATAGTCTTGATACCCTTGGAAATGAGATTGCTGAGTCCCAGTGGCTCACAGATTACTACAACAACAGTTGCAGGTACAGGTAAAGCGATGATTTGACGTGAGCGCGATGCTTGTTTGATTTGGGGTTCTTCTTCTTCTTCTTCGATACAGGATGGGTTCCAGGCCGGCAACCTCAGATAGTAAGGGTGGATGTCATTTTATCGTTTGTTTTCGTCCGTAGTCGGACCCTGCTCTTCTGTATGATATTTGGATATGTTGTTGTATTGATGTGATATTGATGTTGCTTGTGGCGAGTGTAAGCCAATTCCATATACTCATCTCTTCTTTACATGTACTTGTAATGATATCCATTCTTGCGAAACGACGAGATGCACTTCTATCCCTGTCGAGGCCCTCGTGCCAAAATAAGGATAGGATCGCATCTTGGGCATTACACCAAGTCCCTGAAACTTGCTGTGCCACTAGATCTGAGTCGCCTAGACATCTCACCCCGCTAAGATTCATCTCTTTGGCTATTTTGAGCCCATGTAGAAGGGCCTCGTACTCTGCTGCATTGTTAGTACACAGGAACATGAGCCGTAAGACATAACAAAAATTGTCACCTTTTGGAGAAGATAGCACGACCCCAGCCCCCGAGCCTTCCAGCTGCCTAGACCCGTCAAAGTGTATGGTCCAGTACGTGGTATCCGGCCTATCTTCCGGAATCTGTATCTCTGTCCAATCGTTGATGAAATACACCAATGCTTGAGTCGAAATCGGGGCTCCGTAGACCCAAGAAGGTTCGAACTCTGGGTCGTGTGCGAAGATCCCTACCAGCTCAAGCCCCAAGCTCGTCACCCCACGGCCTAGCCTTGCCGAACGTGCGTGAGCGAGCGAGAAGACGAACACAATGATTTACCCAGGTTCGGGCCACCTTGCGGTGTAAAACCCTACTCCTACTTTTGGGTGGATTGGCCTCACAAGGAGGTTCGGTGATGAACAAGTACAGTGGTGGGCGACATCGCGAGGGCACTCGGGTGAGAATGGATCCGGTCCGGTATACGGTGGAGGCTAGCCCCTATTTATAGTGGCTTGGGTCCTCTTCCCTTATCGCATAGGCGGGAAGGGATCCCACAACGGTCAAATTTGAAAGGGGACAGGAGGTACATCTTATCCTGACTAAAGGTGGTCTTCGCCTGCAAAGCAACTGGGCATGACGTAGGGGTGGGCTCGGCGATGACATCCGTCATGTCAAGCTCGAGGTCTTGGTCTTGTTGCACCGGAATGGAAACCTTTGGGGGATCCCTTGGGAACCCGCGTACGTCCTTGCCTCCTTAGCACCAAAGGGGAAACTGTCCCCCTGCACCCGCTGGCCTTGGTCGTCATGGCTCACGTCATCGCTGCCTCCTGAGGCTGGGCACCTTCATAGGAATCTCCGCCCCTCGGGAGGCAACCTGGGGAGGCCGCTCCCCTAGAGGTCTTGGTGTTGTTCTCCTCGCGAGGCCGGGGACCTCACAAGGGTCTTGTCCTGGGGGGTTTGTCGCCAGGCCGTATCGGGCCGTCGAGGTGGGCCACGCCCTGGGCCGTAGGCAGGAAGGTCTGGGTACCCCCGATCCCAGAACGCCGACAGTAGCCCTCGGGCTCAAGGCGCGCTCGGGCTGGCTTCGAGGCGAAGTTAAGGTAGGAAGGCCGAAAAGCCGCGGGCCCCAACCGCCTGCGGGACAGTCCCGACGAGTGGCGCGTAGCAGGACACGGGCGCCTCTGCTCCCACGTCGCCTCGGCAACCGCCCAGGCCGACAAAAGCCTGACGCCTGCTGCCGAGCCATCATTGCTCTCCTTCCTTGCACCCTTGCTTATATGCCCTTTCCCTTGCGAGAGCTTCCTCCAGATTTCGGCGCAGCGCCACCCTTCCTCTTGCTCCTCCAATCCCCAGAATCCCGACGGAGCTGCCCGAGAAGACCCTCGCGTGGGGCTCCGCGAAGCTCACTGATCCCCGGGCGAAGCCCGTCTTGGAGTGGATCTCCCTGGACATGGACGCCAAGCGTCTGGCCGGGGCGATGATAGTGAAGGAGTTCCTGACGCAGTGCCTGGCACCGCTCCAGGCGCACTCGAAGCCCATGTGGGAGTACGAGGGTGCGAGGGACACCATCAGGCTTCGATCTACCATCCTGACCGACAAGGAACTGGGAAGGGCCGTGGCTACCCTGCTCCACTGCGACCCTAGGGACCTCCTCGAGGCCTATGCCTCGCTGTACCGCCGTGACGAAAGGGAGAGACTGGTCGCCGCCATGCCCGTCTTCAACGAGCTAGGGCTCATGCCACCTGAGTGCCCTAATCCTCCGGTGCCGGTGTCTTCCAGCAACACTAGCGATGGGAGGGACTCGGAGGAGACTGAAGACGACGACCCAGTGGAGGTGTCTCCCTCGTCGCAGAGCGTGCTCCTCTGCGATCTCGAAGCTGACGACACCGACGAGCCCTCGGCCACGGACTCCCAGCGCTACGTCAGGGCCCTCAGGAGGCCAAGGCCTGCCTCCCAGACCACGCCGGCATCTGGCCGGGCGACCCCGAAGAAACGCGCGGCCGCGCCTCCTCCGGCAGACTCCTCGCGCTCTAGCAGGGCGACTGAGACGTCGGTCTTGTCTCCACCCGAGCCGCAGCCGAAAGACGGGGCAGCTGCCGCTGGGGCAGGCGTGGCCCCTCCGGCCACGGCCCCTCGGGGCGATCTCGCCACCCCTCCGGGCGACAGCGCCACGCCGAAGAAAGGCGGGGGTGTCCTGGCCCTCGACGACGTGGAGAGGAAGAGGAAGTGGGTCGTGGACGACGAGTAAGTAACTTGCCTTGCCTTTGGTCAATTATAAATTGCGCGCATACTCACGACCCCTTCTTTCTTTGATGGCCAGGGTCGTCGTCGAGCCAAAGAAGAGGAAGGCGAGCACCGAGCCGAAGGAGCCTCCTGTCCGGAGGGCGCCATCAGCCTCTGGTCGCGGATGCGGCGGGCGAGGAAGCATGTCACGCCAACTTAGCGTGACCCTTGAGTTCCCTGGTGGCACCGCGCCTGAGCTTGCGGGCGTAACGCCTTCTCCTGATGCCGTGACGATGCTGCTCGGGAGGCCGGTCACCGGGGGTGCGGAGGCTCACGAGGCGGCACCCCTTGCCACGGTCGTTGCGACTCCATTGCTGGTGGAGGGGGCGATCTCCTTCCCCATTCTGACGAAGTCCGCCCTTCAGGATGCAGCGGCGTGGCCTCAGGAGGAGCCAGCCCCCGTGGGTCACCAGGCTGAGAAGCTGTCCGCTCTTGTCGTTCTCGAAGAGAGACTGGAGCCTCCAGTGCCCCAAGCCATACACTCCACCGTTCCCTTGGACACAACGCCTATCGATGTGCCGGTGCCGCCCCCTGGTCAGGCTCTCGCGCTCGTGGGCAGCGGACCTCTGGTCGGGCCCGGCGCCTTGGATGAGGCTTATACCGCGCTTGGCCAGATCCGGGCCGACCTCCAAGGCGCCGACATGCGTTCCTTTGCGGGGGAACGCCTGGAGCTTATCTCCGGGTGGCTCCAAGCTGACGCAGCCATCAAGACGGCCTGGAGTCGGGCCAAGGCTGCTGCAGTGGAGAGCAAGAAGGAGGCCGTCGAAGCCAAGGCAGCTCGCAACGCTGCGCTGGCCAAGGCAGCGGCTGCCGCGGAGCGCTGTGAGGCAGAGGCCAAACTAAAGGCCCTTCAGGAGGAGCAAGCCGCGCACGCGCAACGGCTTCACCAGCGGGAGGAGGACCTCAAGGCTCGCGAGGCGAAGCTCGCCGATCGCGACTCCTTGCTGTCCCAGGCGGCTGCTGAGCAAGCCGCGGAGAGTGATCGCCTGGCCAAGCTGAAGGATGAGGTAGCGGAGGCCCAGACGTTCCATGCCCGGCATGTCTTCGACACGACAGCCCAGCTAGATGCTAGGGAGAAGACCCTTGCCGCTGTTGAGGAAAAGGCGGCCGCGGAGCACGACACCTTCCCCTCCATCGAGCTCAGGCTTCGCCGGGCGCTACGCTTTATCTGCAGGGGAGGATTCGGGGAGCCGCTGGCGACTCCGGAGGGCGGCTACGCTGGGCTTTCCTCCAAGCTTGCTGAGGTGCTCGAAGGTACGGTCGCCAGGGTGGACGCCATCCTGAAGGCCGAGTGCCGCAGCCTTTTCTCCATGGCCGCGACGCGTGTCTTCAGCCACCTCTACCTCTGCGAGCCCGGCTTTGATTTCAACGCGGTGATGGCCTCGGTTGCCCCTGAGTCCCGCGCTACCACGACGGCGGCCGTGAAGGATTCCATGGATGCGCTGATGAAGAAGTTCGGCTGCGTCCCCGACACCGAGCCCCCTGTGGTGGAGGCGAGCAGTGGCGACAAAGGCGTCGACGACGATGTTGATGATGAGCTCGACGTGACCAGGGTAATCGGCGGCGGCGGCCTTGGCGATGACGGCTCCTCCTCCTAGATTCCGACCTGCGACATTTATCGTGCCTCGTGGAGGCGTAAGACTTGTTTGAATCGCAAAACATCCTGTGCTTGTAATAACTTGTTTGAATTCTGTGATTTCTTTTTGCGCCTTCTTTCCTTCCTGCTTGCTTTTGTGCTCTGCGTCGACAGGGCCCAATCCCGCGCATACCTCTACCACCGTTGGGGCGTCCGGATCACCAGGACGAGACCAAGGGGCGAGGGGCTACGTGACTAGTGACGCCCCTGGGTCACGATGCCCAGGGGTCCCCCTGACGTGCTAGCAGCCCTCACGAAGGAGACATGGTGACAACGGAGTCGATTTGGAGCGCCTTAGTGCTCTGCGTCGGCAGGGCCCAATCCCGCGGATACCTCGACCGCCGTTGGGGCGTCCGGATCACCAGGATGAGACCAAGGGTGAGGGGCTACGTGACTAGTGAGGCCCCTGGGTCACGATGCCAAGGGGTCCCACTTGACGTACGAACGGCTCCCATACCTTTCCACGCCAGCTTTTGCCCGGGAGGGACGCGAGAAGACCAGGTGCCAGGGACCTGGTGAGGTGGCACGCGCCAGGCATGGCCTGAGCGTAGCCCCCGTCCAGCCCCCTCGCAAATGCATCCCAGGGGAATGCTGCACGACGAAGGGCCAGGAGGCCATCTTGAGGTTGGTGCAGTCGCTAGGGCGCCCTCAGTTGTTTATCCACCAGCGTGGAGCAGCGGGCTTCCACTCAGCGTGGGCATAGTCGCTGAGCGACCATGTTTTCCGCCAGTGTGGAGCATGGGGCTTCCACTTGGGCGTGGGTGGGGGCCCCTCCGCGTCCTCAGGGGACCCCGGGCGTATACAACCCACTCATTATTACGTGAGAGTGTCACGGGTAGAGCCTGGGAGCATAGGGCGCTCCATGCCTCCGGGGCACGGATCCCATCCCTTGTCCCCAGGAGCACGGCGGTGGGCCTGGGGCGCATCAGGCTCCGAACGGGTCCTCCCGCGGGGCGGGAGCCCATGGGCGCCCTTTCTGGGGAAGACCCGCTTCGGAACGCGGCCTCCGGCTCCTGAGGGCCTGGAGGCGAACGCCGTCGCCGTGGTAGTGCTGTGACCCCTCGCGGTGCGGACGGGGCCCGGTGCCGGACCCTCTCGCTATGCGCGAGGTCAGCCCTCGGCGCGTCACCCCGGCGCACCTTGCCGGGGTGTTCGGGTGTCTCGCTCGGGAACTCGACCCTCCGTCTCCAAGCAGGCAGCGCCTGGCCTGGTGACGTGGACGAGTGCTCCAGCTTCTGTCCCCAGGCAGGCAACGCCCAGCCCGGAGACATGGGCGTGTGTTCCACCCTCCGTCTCCAGGCTGGCAGCGCCCGGCCCGGAGACATGGGCGTGTGTTCCTCCCTCCGCCTCCAGGCAGGCAGCGCCCGGTCCGGAGACATGGGCGTGTGTTCCACCCACCGTCTCCAAACAGGCGGCGCCCGGCCCAGAGACATGGACGTGTGTTCCAGCCTCCGTCTCTAGGCTGGCAGCGCCCGGCTCGAGGACATGCGCACCTGTTGGTGATGGCGCCTGGCCTGGTGACATGCCTCGCGAGGTTGCTTGCACCAGGCAACCTCACAAGGCCGACCACGCCAGCTCTCCCCGTGAGGCTGCTCTCGCCAGGCCCGACGGAGGCCGCCCGTGAGGACGTGGCCTCTCCACGGGGTATCGATGTAGACGTGCAGCCCGCCGCCCATGTCAGGGGCGGCAGCCATACTGGGCGGTGCAGGGCGTCGCCCGTCGTGCATTGCCCGCGGCTCACGAAGCTCCTCGACTGTGCCGGTGATGAACCTTCTCGAGCCCGACGCCCCGCGCTGTGCTCCTTGCTCGTGAGGGCGCGTATCGAAACGCGCCTCCAAGCGGTGCCCGAGCGCCTCTCTTGTCGCTCCCGTCAGGTCTGGAGCTCTCCAGGCGGAAGCCCCCGAGCCCGCCCCGATGGAGAGTGCCAGGGCCTCGCCAGCAGCGTTGACGGGCTCGGCGACGCGACCCTGCCAGTCGCCGTAGCGACTGTTGCGGGGACGGTAACACAACACCTCACGCGCCACGAGCAGCGCAGCCTGCGGCGAACGCGGGAGGATGACGCCACGGTGAGGGTGAGAGCCAGAGTAGCGGCGCGGCTGTTGCGCCGCACGGTGTGCAGCGGCAATAGGTCTTGCTACCCGTGAGCAGCTGGGTTGGCGGCGGTGTTAGCTGCAGGAGGGGCGGAGCGGCGTGGAACACCGCGGCTCGCAGGCGTCGTCCGAGCGATGCGAGTGGCCCGGCGCTCGACGCGAGCCCGGCGACCCGTGGCCATGGGGGCGGAAACGAAGCGGAACTGTAGGGAGGATTCCGACATGCCCCTACCTGGCATGCCAAATGTCGGAATCGGGGCTCCGCAGATGCAAGAAGGTTCGAACTCTGGGGCGTGTGCAAAGATCCCTACCAGCTCAAGCGCCAAGCTCGTCACCCCACGGCCTAGCCTTGCCGAACGTGCGCGAGCGAGCGAGAAGACGAACACAATGGTTTACCCAGGTTTGAGCCACCTTGCGGTGTAAAACCCTACTCCTGCTTTTGGGTGGATTGGCCTCACGAGGAGGTTTGATGATGAACAAGTACAGTGGTGAGCGACCTCGCGAGGGCACTCGGGTGAGGATGGATCCGGTCCGGTCTATGGTGGAGGCTAGCCCCTATTTATAGGTCCTCTTCCCTTATTGCACAGGCGGGAAGGGATCCCACAACGGCCCAATTTGAAAGGGGACATGAGGTACAGCTTATCCTGACTAAAGGTGCTCTTTGCCTGCAAAGAAACTGGGCGTGACGCAGGCGGCAATGACATTCGTCCTGCCGAGCTCGTGGTCTTGGTCTTGTTGCACCGGAATGGAAACCTTTGGGGGATCCCTTGGGAACTCGCGTACGTCCTTGCCTCCTTAGCACCAAAGGGGAAAATGTCTGCCCTGCGCCTGCTGGCCTTGGTCGTCATGGCTCACGTCATCGCTGCCTCCTGAGGCTGGGCACCTGCATAGGAATCTCCGCCCCTCTGGAGGCAACCTGGGGAGGCCGCTTCCCTAGAGGTCTTGGTGTTGTTCTCCTCGCGAGGCCGGGGCCCTCACGAGGGTCTTGTCCTGGGGGGTTTGTCGCCAGGCCATACCGGGCCATCGAGGTGGGCCACGCCCTGGGCCGCAGGCAGGCAGGTCTGGGTACCCCCGATCCCAGAACGCCGACAGCATGTACTTCAAGTGGTGGTCACCAAGCTCAATGGCCCACTTGGCAATCCTGCCTGTGGCCTCTCGATTTTGTATGATATCTCCGAGAGGCGCCGAACTGACCACAGTGATCGGGTGTTCCTGGAAATAATGCTTCAACTTCTGGCTTGCCATGAAGATCCCGAAGACCAGCTTCTGCCAATGCGGGTACCGCTGCTTGGACAGTGTTTAGACTTCGCTGACAAAGTAAACCGGATGCTGGACAGGATATTCCTTTCCTTCCTCTTTTCTCTCAACCACGACTGCAACACTTACCACCTTGGAGTTGGCAGCAACGTACATGAGCATAGGCTCTTTCTCTGTGGGAGCAGCCAAAACGGGCGGGTTGACAAGCTGTTGCTTGAGTGCTTCAAAGGCTCTGCCAGCCTCGTCCGTCCACTTAAAGTCACCCAATTTCTTCAACAACTGGTAAAAAGGGATCGCCTTCTCACCTAGGTGGCTTATGAACCGTCTTAAGGCTGCAATGCGTCCAGTGAGCCGCTGAACTTGATTCACGTTTGCCGGCTCGGATAATGATGTCACCGCCTTGATTTTGTCCGGGTTGGCCTCGATGCCCCGCTCAGAGACCAAAAACCCTAACAACTTGCCCGCGGGAATGCCAAAGACACACTTCGCCGGGTTAAGTTTCATCTTGTACACTCGAAGATTGTCAAAGGTTTCCTTGATGTCATCCAAGAGCGTCTCTTTATTCTGAGATTTCACCACGATGTCATCAACGTAGGCATGAACGTTGCGTCCAATCTGTGGACTAAGGAAGTTCTGGACGCAGCGCTGATAAGTCGCCTCAGCGCTCTTGAGCCCAAAGGGCATGGACACATAGCAGAAAGCTCCAAAGGGAGTGATGAAAGCTGTCTTCTCTTGGTCTTCAACAGCCATCTTGATCTGATGATACCCAGAGTACGCATCCAAGAAGCATAGACGCTCACAACCCGTCGTAGAATCAATGATCTGATCAATACGTGGAAAGGCGAAAGGATCCTTGGGACAAGCTTTGTTGAGATCTGTGTAATCGACGCACATGCGCCAGGTGCCATTCTTTTTCAAAACAGGCACCGGGTTAGCCAACCACTCGGGATGAAAAACTTCTACGATAAACCCGGCAGCTAGGAGCCAGGCCACTTCTTCTCCAATGGCCTTACGTCTCTCTTCATTAAAACGACGGAGGTATTGGCGCACTGGCTTCATCTTGGGATCTACATTAAGGTGATGCTCAGCAAGTTCTCTCGAGACTCCAGGCATGTCAGATGGCTTCCATGCAAAGATGTCCCGGTTCTCACGGATGAACTTGATGAGCGCGCTTTCCTATTTGGGATCCAAGCCAGTCCCAATAGTGAAATGCTTGGACGAGTCGCCCGGCGTGAAATCGATCTGCGTCGTATCCTCGGCCGGCTTAAATTTAAGCATAGGTTCTGACTCAGTATTGGGTTTCTTGAGCGGGCTCATGTCAGCCGGGTCAATATTAGCTGTGTAGAACTTCAATTCCTCTACCGCGCAGGCTGACTCGGCATAGGCCGCATCTCCTTCCTTGCATTCCTGAGCTATCTTCCGATTCCCGTCCACGGTTATGGTCCCTTTGAGTCCTGGCATTTTGAGCTTGAGGTAGACGTAGCACGGGCGGGCCATGAAACGAGCGTAAGCCGGCCGCCCAAAGAGAGCATGATAAGGGATCTTTATTTTAACAACTTCAAACATCAAAGGCTCGCATCTGTAGTTGAATTCATCTCCGAAGGCCACATCGATCTTAATCCGCCCAATCGGATAAGCAGACTTTCTAGGGACGATCCCATGAAAAATCTGTCATTGAGGGAAACAACGTGCTCTCCGACAGATTCATTCGACGGAATGTCTCATAATATAATATGTTTATGCTACTGCCTCCATCCATGAGAACCTTGGATAGAGTGTATCCACCAACTTGAGGTGCCACCACCAAAGCTAAGCCGCCCGGGTTGTCAACCCGGGGGGGATGATCCTCCCTGCTCCAGGTGATTGCATGCTCGGACCAGTTAAGGTACCTAGGGACCGCCGGCTTAGCCATGTTGACGGCCCTACTCTTGACCTTGTTGTCCCGCTTGCAGGTATTGGTGGTGAACACATGGTATTGACCACAATTTAGCTGCTTTGGATTTTCCCGAAAAGTACCTTGGCCGTCATGCTGTCGGAGCTCCGTTCCCGAGTCGCCATGTGCTTCACCAGAGCCGCCACATGCTCCAGATGCGAGCGATGCTTGCGCCGCCGTGCTTACCATAGCACGAGCCGAAACCTACAGGGGGAGATCACGACGTTCTTTGCGGGTCTCCGCTCCGAGCGAGCCCCCAAGCTCAGCATCCGAGCTGATGACGATCGCTCCTTCGACGGCCGGTTCGTCCAAAAGACCGACCCGCCGAGAGGACCCGACCGCGTAGTGACTTCGGCCGGCTTGACGCCGACTGGATTGAGCGTGCCGAGCCGGCTCGAAGATGTTGGTGTAGATGTCCGACTCGGGCACCGTTGTGCCGATCTTGCCGATGAAGACTTCGATCTTGCCAAAGGGTACCCGGTAGCCGTACTCGATCGAGTCGGCCTCGGGGCCCCAACTGGAGTCGTCGATGTAGATCTTACCGCGGCGGCTCTTGGTCATACGAACGACCATGTAACTCCCGAACCCTGGAAGGGCTCCCTTCGAGAACTCAACTCCACTGGGCGAGAGCCCCACGGTGGGCGCCAACTGTCGTGGTTTTGTCAACCCGGCAGATGTTCTCATGAACGGACTTAAGTGTGAGGCCATCGCCGCTAGGTGGTGACTCGAAGGGGTTGAACGAGAGAGAGAGAGAGAGAGTCTGGTTTACCCAGGTTCGGCCCCTCCGATGGAGGTAATAGCCTATGTCCTGCTTTGTGTGTATTTGATGGATAGATCTGGATTACAAGGGTGTGGAATCGCTAACCTAGCTATCGAGAGATTGTAACTTTAGTCTTTCGGTCCTATGAGCCGGACTTTATATATAGGTTGAGCCCTAGGGTTTACAACAGAGTCCGGGTCACATTATGTCCCGTAACCTACAATATCTCTAACTTGCCTTGTATCTTAGGGCAATCCGTCCGGCGTCCTTAGCTTCGTGGACCAAGAGCCACCATCTTCAAGTGTTGGGCCTCCTGACGATCCTAGTCAGCCACCGCCTCGCTTGCCTCGTCTTAATAACATGACCCATCTTGAACTTGGTCACAAGACTGTCGATACGTTAACCCGGCCCAGTAGGGTGGGTTAAACCGTGGAGTTATATCCCCGACACCGTCCCACTGATAATAATTTACTCGTTCTTCTCATGAGAAGGAGCATTTTGAGTTGCTTTATGAGGACTGGGTGGGTTAAGATTATCTGGTGGGTTAGCTTCAGCATCTATAGCCTCAGTGCTTGCCGGTTCAGTGTGCTGGAGCGGTTCATCTTGGTCGTCCTGATGATCTTCGGGGTTGTCAATATGAGCTTCAGGAGTCACCAAAGTCAGATTTTCCGTCTCAGGGACCTCAGGATTGGTTGATGACTCGCCAACCTTTCTTTTCTTAGTCTTAGCCTTGGCCCTACAAACAAGACAACATAATGAAGCGTATGCAAGGCTAAGTATGAATGAACAATATATGGTATAGGGAAGAAATTTACCCTTGGTTGATAACGAGGGGTGGCAGCTTTGTGGTGGTTGAGTCGCCCGATGAAGGTGATGACTCGTGATAATTTGAATCAGAAGGATTAAGAGGTTGCCGGATAAGGCCAGCCTTTGGAAGAGAAGGGGTTGAACTGTGAGGCACCTCATTCTGTCGCTTGCGGGCGGCTGACTTGTCAGGTAAGCCGGCCACAAGGGCACTGGAACTGCTCCGAGTATGGCGCCTTGATTCATGCTGAGTTTTCTTCAAAATAAAATTGGGATCCAAATGAGCATCCGGGTGAGAAAAACTTACTTTACTAATAACCCGCCTTGTTTTCTTTGGAGACAAGGATTCTGAGCCGGAGGAGATGGAAATTACCTCAACACCTTCGGCCCAGCTGGTTGCAGCATGACCGTGAGAGTAAGAGGTGTTAGCAAGTTCAATAAAAAGACAGCCAAGGGAGTCAAGTTCTTCCTCCGACTGTGCATCAGCTGTTGGTGACTCGTCCCTAGTTGATGACTCTTCCGCAGCCGCCTTATTCTTCCTCTTACTCGGGGCGGGTTTAGGCTTATGTGCCAGAGTATTCCTCTTTTTATTCCAGAATGGAGAATTTGCCTGCAAGGTTATCAATAAAAACAACAAGTAAGCTTTGAAGTTTAAAAAATTCTGTAAGCCGGATAAATAGTTATCAAAGATTCTTACTGGAGGAGCCGAGTTAAGAGCGCAGAAGGGATTCAACCCAACTTTATTGCAAGCTTCTTGAGTTTCTCCCAGCAGTTTCTTTACAATCCGATTTATCTCATCAACCTCCAAGTTAACGCTGCTGTATCTTTGTGCATCGTTTAAACCGCCAGAATAACTGCACATTAAATCGCCACAACGACTCAATGGTAAGATCTTCCAGGCTACCCAACATCGGGTTAGATCAACCCCAGTCAACCCATTGGCTAGCAAGGCCCTCGGTTTTGGGTATATGGGGGCGAGTTGAGAACGTTCTTCTTGTGGAGCCCAGCCAGGAGGTTCAAAGGTCATAGGAAGACGATCTGGTCTGTAACCCGGCAGAGGATTTTCATCAACAGGGGCCGTGTTCCGGCAATAGAACCAAGTCTTAACCCATCCTTTGGGGTGGCTTGGCAGAGTAGCTGCAGGGAAAGAACCATCTCTTCGCCTTTGAATTGAGACCCCGCCGAGTTCTAGACTTGGGCCATCAGCACACTTAGGCTAGCGGTTGAGATAGAAGAATTCCCTAAAAAGAAGGAAAGTGGGCTCCATTTGCAGATACACCTCGCATCACACTTGGAACTGACATAGGTTGGATATGGAATTCAGAGCCAAATCTTGAGGACAAAGATTGAAAAAGTTCAAAGAAAATCCCCGGAGAAGGTGATTTATGAACACCACTACTTCTCCTCCCCGGGTTGTGGAATTTCATCTCCGAGGGCAACCCGCCAGCCAATTTCCTCTTGGGACGACAGAAGGCCTTGGTCTTCGTAATCTTTGAGCATAAGCTCAGAAACTTGGGAAGGCACCCAGTTGCATATGTTGGATTTTGACATAATGAGTCGCCTGAGTAAAAGTAAAAGGAGCTGCAGAAGCATATATGGCGGGTTATTTAAGAAACGACAACTTGTTTAAATAAGCTAGGTGATCAGACAACAATGTTTTGGCAGTTATGGTCAAGGGTAAGACGGCTTAATTATTTACAACAGGTGAGTCGCCTCATGATAAGTCGTCACCTAAATGAAGCAGTCTCTACACATGGCGGGTTACGGTCATAATGATAAGCCGTCAAACATAAGGGCGTCTCATGATAATCAGAGATTTCTGGTTTTTGCTATGTATGGAGTTAACAAGTTTCTATCGAAGCAGCTACAATTATGGATCTACAAATGGCTCGAAATGGAAAAATAATTACTAACCCGAACGACGAAGTATGGAAGCAGTGGTGACCAAGCTTGCGGATTCCTAAAGAAGATCTAAGTATACTATGTATAAAATGATGCCGTCACTCATGCCGCTCTATTTCTATGGGAAAGTTTATTGAAACTACATAGGAACTAGCAATGGTGATGAAGAAGCGATGACCTCCGGGAACTCTGATGAACTACGATGAACTGATATAGATCTAGGAGAAGGAAGATGATTTACCTGACGGTTGCAGGGGCGGCGGAGATGTTTGGTCGGGCCCTGGTGAAGTTGGGGTGATGCCGCGGTCCTGGAAACGGTCGGCCGGCGATGGACGAACAACAACGGCGGCACAAAGAAGACTTGATAACCCACAAGTGTAGGGGATCGTTTGTAACCTTTTTCGATAAGTAAGAGTGTCGAACCCAACGAGGACCTAAAGGTAGAATTAATATTCTCTCAAGTTCTATCGACCACCGATACAACTCTACGCACGCTAACGCTTACTTTACCCAGAACAAGTATGAAACTACTTTGCGGGAATAAAACTAGAAGTACTTAGTAGGTGTAAAGATAGTTTTGAAAGGTAATAAAGGACAAGTAAATAAAAGTTAGGGTCTCTTTAGAAATATTAATTTAGTTAGTTGTTTATTAGAACGTTTTTTGTGTAACGCAAGAGAAAGATTGTACATACGCAATTGAATATAATATGATAGATACTTGTCATATGCAATGAGGGAGAGGCATACGCTAACACACTTTCCGTACTTGGATCATATGCACTTATGATTGGACCTCTAGCAAGAATCCGCAACTACTAGAAATCATTAAGGTAAACCCAACCATAGCATTAAACATCAAGTCCTCTTTACTTCCATACGCAAACAATCCCCTTACTCAGGTGTAAGCTTCTGTCACTCTAGCCACCCACTATAAGCGAATCATGAACATATTGCAAACCCTCCAGCATGAATCCTTCATGTGTGCACCTCACGGAAGGCACCTTAGGACAGCACCATATCAACATACAATTCATATCAATAACATCATACCATAATTAACCCGTAGGACAAAAGAAATCTACTCAAACATCATAGGATAACCACACATCATTGGATAATAATATATAGCATTAAGCACCATGTTTTAGTAGATATTATATTGGGGAGAAGAGGTTTTACACCGCTGCATAAAGGGGGAGAGAGTTGGTGGTGACGGCGGCGAAGTTGTTGGTGCATATCGCCGTCACGATGGATGCCCCGGCGGCGCTCCGGCGCCATCTGGAGAGAGGGGGAGAGAGCCCCCTTCCTTCTTCTTCTTCCTTGGCCTCCTCCCTTGGTGGGAGGAGAGTTTTCCCTCTGGTCCATGGCCGCCACAGCTCCCGGAGGGCAGGAGCCCCTCCGAGATTGGATCTCTCTCTGTTTCTCTTCTCTTTTCGCGACTGGTTTCTGACCCCTTCACCATTTCTTAAATATCCGGAGATCCGTAACTCCGATCGGGCTGAAATTTTGAGGGGATTTTTATCGCGAAAAAATCTTTCTTGCGGCGGAAGGAGAGCTTCAACCGACCTAAGGGCTGGCCACTAGCCATCAGGGTGCGCCCCCCAGGTCGCGCCCTGTCATGTGGTAGGTCCCTCGGGCATCGTCTTGCGTTGATTATGACTCCCAAAATTCACATATATTCCAAAAAAATCTCCTTAGATTTTTATCGCGTTTGGACTTCGTTTGATATGAAATTTCTGCGAAACAAAAAACACACAAAAAACAGGAACTGGCACTAGGCACTGGGTCAATATGTTAGTGCTCAAAAATAATATAAATTGGTAAATAATTACTCAAAAAGTATCCTAGAATGATAATATAATAGCATGGAACAATCAAAAATTATAGATACGTTGGAGATGTATCAAGCATCCCCAAGCTTAATTCCCGCCTGTCCTCGAGTAGGTAAATGATAAAAACAGAATTTTTGATGTGACATGCTACCCAATATGTAATCTTTTGTATGTATGCTCATTGAGAAAAGATGAATTAACAAACATTGACATAGTAATACTTATAAGCACAAGCAACAAAATCATCAATCTTTCAAAGTATACGATCCTCAAAGAATGTTTACCCTTGTTCATCTTATTATATTAGCAAGGCATGGCTCCGTCTTCACCACATTAATACAAATGTTAAGCACCACAGTGTCCAAGTCAGGCAATTGGACCGTACTTTTTCATTATGCATCAACTTTTATTCTTCATGCAATACATGAGTGTGAACCATGGACATAGCATATAGGTGGAATAGAATGTGGTGGTAGGTTTCAAAGGGGTAAAAGTGGAGAAGAAAGTCTCTCATCAACTCGGCATATCAATGGGCTATGGAGATGTCCGTCAATAGATATCAATGCGAGGAGTAGGGATTGCCATGCAACGGATGCACTAGAGCTATAAGTGTATGCAAGCTCAACTGAAGAATAGTGGGTATGCATCCAACTTGCTTGCTCATGAAGACCTCGGGCATTTGAGGACACCCGTTATCGGAATATACAAGCCAAGTTCTATAATGAAAAATTCCCACTAGCATACGGAAGTGACAAAACAGGAGACTCTCTATATGAAGAACATGGTGCCACTTTGAGGCACAAGTGTGGTAAAGGATAGTAGCAAAGTCCCTTCTCTCATTTTCTCTCATTTTTTTTTTGATTTTTTTCATCATTTTTTTGATTTTTTTTGAATGGATGGTGGGCTCATTTGGCCTCTCCCATCTTTATTTTTTTGTGTCCGGAGTATCATCTCGACTTGTGGGAGAATCATCGTCTCCATCATTCTTTCCTCACTGGGACAACGCTCTAATAATGATGATATGGAAAAATGATAGGATGATATGACTCTATATGAATGCCTCTGGCAGTGTACCAGGATGTGCAATGATCTAGCATAACAAAAGATATCAAAAAACGGACAAGCCATGTAAATATCATGCTAGCTATCTTACGATCATGCAAAGCAATATGACAATGGAAATACAATTCATATGAAGCGACGGTGGAAGTTACATGGCAATATATCTCGAAATGACTATGGAAATGCCATGATAGGTAGGTATGGTGGCTGTTTTGAGGAACATATAATGAGGCTTCTGTGCGACAGAGCGTATCACGTCACGGGGTTTGGATGCACTGGCGAAAGTTGCACCGATCCTCGAGGTGAGAATGGGCAAGGCACGGTACCGAAGAGGCTAGCAAAATATGAATAGGTGAGATTGCGTATGTCCATGGTTTCACATTAGTCATAAAGAACTCATATACTTATTGCAAAGTTTTATTAGTTTTATCACAAATCAAAGTACTACTCGCATGCCCCGAGGGAGGAGGTTGGGAGGAGTTAACCATCGTGCGCCTCCGACCTGAAACAACACTAGGATTTTAACGAGGAATAGAAATGCTCACACATCCTCACCATGCCTTTTTAATATTTAGACAAACAAGAAGTTAACACCTCTTTATATCGACACTTCTACGAATCAACAATGATGCACTCACACTCTTTCTCATTACCACATCAATATTATTAACCCGTAATTTCTCTTTTAATGTGCTACATGAAGGTTTTGATTATCACTCCTTGAATACCTATTATTTTTGGACTAGTCTTATAACCCATGCACATTACCGTCACTGTTTATTAACTCTAAAACAAATATAAGTGAAGAATGAGAGTTTAATTCTTTCTACAAAAGACCTGGATATGCTCTAATAAATATAAGTGAAGCAAAAGAGCATTCTACAAATAACGGTTTTCTATATGTAGAGAAACAGGCATCCAACTTCAAATGATATAAGTGAAGCACATGAAGCATCCTATAAATTCATACTCAAAAGATATAAGTGAAGTGCAAAGAGCATTCTATAAATCAATCATGGACTTTCCCAAACTAGCATGGTGCATTTCCAAAAGGAAAATAAAAGGCACACGACGCTTCAGGAATTTACGCATATCATGTGAACAAAACAAAAACCGAAACATACCGATAGTTGTTGAAGAAGAAAGATGGGATGCCTTCCGGGGCATTCCCAAGCTTAGACGCTTGAGTATCCTTTAATATTTACTTGGGGTGCCTTGGGCATCCCCAAGCTTGAACTCTTGTCTCTCCTTATTCTTCTCATATCGACACCTCCTCGATCTTCGAACACTTCATCCACACAAAACTTAACAGAACTTTCATTAGAAACGTTAGTACATAATCATCAAATCTCATCATGTCCTGCCATACCATTATTGAATAATTATAATCTAATATTACCCACTGTATACTATCACAATTCTATGGCTGCCAAGTCATTGGGGCTCAATAAGAATTCAAACATAAGCACACAAAGCAACTATAACAGCAATCTGTGAAAAACAGGACAGTCTGTAAAGATCTATAGAGAAACTATACTTCTCTAACTCAAAAAATTCGGAAAAATTAGTAAGTAATAAATAATTACATGGCAGTACTATGTAAAAATTTCAGAATTTTTGCACGTTTCAGTAAAATACTAAAATTCAAACACTACAGCAAAAGTTTCTATTTTTACACAGCACATATCAAACAAACAATTCAAACATCCTAAAGGTAATTCTTGGCACATTATTTCTATATTACAATGGATTTGTACAAGGGGATAATTATTTTTGTTGAAAGTTTCTGTAATCAAGATTCACAAAGTTTCAATGGGCATGAACAAACTTCAAGGCTAGCCCCCACTTCAACGATGCTCGTCTTTCTCACTTTCACTTCTCTTTTTGAAAAGGTTTTAAGTTCCCCACTTTATTTTTTGTTTTTAATTATTTTAAAAGCACACAACATAAATAAATGACTCTCTAAAACTTTCGGGTTGTCTCCCTGGTAGCGCTTTCTTTAAAGCCTTTAAGCTAGGCATATAGTGCTCAAGTAATTGATCCACCCGGATCCAAGGGTATATCAAAGCCAATTTTAATTAACAATGATTTGTAATTTAGTAGTGAGCAAAAAGTGATATATATCATGTGACAACAAAGTCTAACTCTCTTCCTATGCATTGGCATGAAATAAAAGAACAATTCAGTCACACAAAGTAAAGGCCAATACGTAGCATAAGTAGTTTCTTGCAATTTTATCGTATTGAAAACATAGAGAGGTGAAGATTTTGTTCCTCTCTCATAATAATTGCAAATAGGAGCAGCAAGCACATGCATATTATATTCATCAAAATCATAATGTGTAGTGGTAGAACGCAACCCATCAATATAATCCTTAATAAGTGCAAACTTCTCCGATATAGTGTAGTTGGGAGAATTCAAAAAGATAATAGGACTATCTTGTGTGGGTGCAATAGCAACAATTTCATGCTTAACATATGGAACTATAGCAAGTTCATCTTCATAAGCATCATTCATATTGGCATCATGGCCACAAGCATAGCAAGCATCAAGTTCATCAAAAACGGATATTTCAAACGAATCCAAGGGATCATAGCAATCATCATAGCATTAGAAGGTGGGCACGGGTAGCTAATCCGCTCTTCTCCTTTTGTTCTTCTCTCTCCTCCTCATCTTTTTCATCTAATGAGCTCACAGTTTCAGCAATGTCTTCTTCCTTAGATTCCTGCAAAATATTAGTCTCTTCCAAGGCAGCAGACATTCTCTCAATAAATTCAATAATATCAGCATTGTATTCATAATTCTCATAGCAATATTTAAGTATGGCAAAATTTTCAGATTTGTAAGGAACATCATCATACTTTTCAATCAAAGAAGCAATTTCATAAGCACCTTTAAAAGCAACAAATTCTTCTGTTTGTTCCACATCATAGTAATCATAAATGCCTTTAGCATAAGAAGCCAAAGTTTTATTATCATTAAATTCACATTGAAAGGGAAGGTGAAGACCCTTAATCTTAGAGCAACATGTATAATCACATCTCAAACATACATCCCAAGCATACCAACGCAACATTTTAATTTGATCCCATAAGTGTTTCCCTTTTTGAGACAAGCGATCCCTAAAGTGCTCACGTTGATCCAACGTGTCTCCCATTATCAAGTTCAATGAGGATTTCTCGGTATTATCAAAGGAGTAATTAATGTATTTCACATAACCAGGATTGAGGGTTTTAGGAGGTTCCCCATCTCCATGAGTAGCAAGTACGACTATTTTTTTGGTCTTTCGTGTTCCATATCCATAACTAAAGATATTAAACACCTAATAACAGAAAATAAAACAACTAATAACAAAAAATAAAAATTACTTAGTGATAAACTAAACAAGCACACACGAGAATATCAACCACTACGCTATTGCTCCCCGACAACGGCGCCAGAAAAAAGTCTTGATAACCCACAAGTGTAGGGGATCGTTTGTAGCCTTTTTCGATAAGTAAGAGTGTCGAACCCAACGAGCAACTAAAAGTAGAATTAATATTCTCTTAAGTTCTATCGACCACTGATACAACTCTACGCACGCTAACGCTTACTTTACCTAGAACAAGTATGAAACTATTTTGCGGGAATAAAACTAGAAGTACTTAGTAGGTGTAAAGATAGTTTTGCAAGGTAATAAAGGACAAGTAAATAAAAGTTAGGGGCTGTTTAGAGAAATATTAATTTAGTTAGTTGTTTAGTAGAAAGATTTTTGTGTAACGCAAGAGAAAGATTGTCCATAGGCAATTGAATATAATATGATAGATACTTTTCATATGCAATGTGGGAGAGGCATACGCTAACACACTTTCCGTACTTGGATCATATGCACTTATGATTGGACCTCTAGCAAGCATCCGCAACTACTAGAAATCATTAAGGTAAACCCAACCATAGTATTAAACATCAAGTCCTCTTTACTCCCATATGCAAACAATCCCCTTACTCGGGTGTAAGCTTCTGTCACTCTTTACTCCCATGTACGTACCATAGGTAGAAGGATCCCACACGAAGCAAGTATCATCGGTGGTGACCACGCAAATTCGGCTAGCTACGTAGACAACATCCTCATAGTGATGCGGTGCCAAAGTAACCGAAGACATGCTAATCCACCGATCCCCACCACCATGATTGTAACTTGTGTTCACGGTGATCGCGACGTCGAAGACCGCAATGACGATGAAATCTTTGTAGCCGAATGTTCTTGTTGGCAACCTTGATTAGCTTCGCCCTTACTCGGGTGTAAGCTTCTGTCACTCTAGCCACCCACTATAAGCGAATCATGAACATATTGCAAAATCTCCAGCGTGAATCCTTCACGTGTGCGCCTCACGGAAGGCACCTTAGGACAGCACCATATCAACATACTATTCATATCAATAACATCATACCACAATCAATCCGTAGGACAAAAGAAATCTACCCAAACATCATAGGATAGCCATACATCATTGGATAATAATATATAGCATTAAGCACCATGTTTATGTAGAGATTACAGCAGGGAGAAGAGGTTTTACACCGCTGCATAAAGGGGGAGAGAGTTGGTGGTGACGGCGGTGAAGTTGTTGGTGTAGATCGCCGTCACGATGGATGCCCCGGTGGTGCTCTGGCTCCAGCAGGAGAGAGGGGGAGAGAGCACCCTTCTTCTTCTTCTTCCTTGGCCTCCTCCCTAGGTGGGAGGAGAGTTTCCCCTCTGGTCCATGACCGCCATGGCTCCCGGAGGGCAGGAGCCCCTCCGAGATTGGATCTCTCTCTCTCTGTTTCTCTCCTGTTTTCGTGACTGGCTTCTGACCCCTTCACCGTTCTTAAATATCCGGAGATCCGTAACTCCGATCGGGCTGGAATTTTGAGGGGATTTTTATCGCGAAAATATCTTTCTTGCGGCGGAAGGAGAGCGTCAACCGACCTAAGGGCTGGCCACCAGCCATCAGGGCGTGGCGCACCAGGCCGCGCCCTGTTATGTGGTGGGGCCCTCGGGCATCGTCTTGCGTTGATTACGACTCCCAAAATTCACATATATTCCAAAAAAATCTTCGTAATTTTTTATCGCGTTTGGACTTCGTTTGATATGGAATTTCTATGAAACAAAAAAAACACAAAAGAGGATCTGGCACTTTGCACTGGGTCAATAGGTTAGTGCTCAAAAATAACATAAATTGGTAAATAATTACTCAAAAAGTATTCTAGAATGATAATATAATAGCATGGAATAATCAAAAATTATAGATACATTGGAGACGTATAAATACTCGAGCTCAAGGAGGAGGAAGAAGCGAGGGGGCAAGGTAAAAAGTAAATAAGAGGGCCCCCGTGGCTATTTATAGGGCGAAGAGCCGAAGGGTAACAGGCAGGCGCGAGAATTGAGGGAGCACAGTAAATTTTGGAGCCAGAGGCGCCTCGATTTTTGGGCTAAACGGATATATGCAAAAATCCGTTGTGATGTTATCATTGATTTCCTGGATTTCCGGTGAGTGATGTCATCAATGGGTAGAGCAAGAAAATTACAAGTCTGGAAGCATCGTAAGCCGGCATTTCATGACCCGGAGAAGATGCAGGTATGATCAGAAGATAAGCCGCCAAGTTAAGGTGGTAGAGATTGACATGAATGAATTCAAATCAATTTGGGGGCTAATGTTGGGGATATGACCCCACGATATAACCCGCCCTATTGGGCCGGGTCATCCTGACGGCAGCTCGTAAGCAATCCACAAAGTGGGTTGTGACGCTGAGGAACAAGACCGGCAAGACGGCTTACCAAGTAAGCCGGTTTGCGGCCCAGTACCCGAAGACGGCGACTCAAGGCCCAAGAGGGCAAGGCGAGTTAGAGATATACTTGGTCACGAATCATAGCACGACTCGGACTCTTGTAAGCCCAGGGTCTTGACCTGTATATCGAACGATTACCAAAACCACATGATTATTTATGACAAGACTTATCCCATGTCCTCAAGAATGAAAGTAACTTCTCACAAAGCATCATCATGTTCAAGATCATAGGTGTAATCAATATGCTTAAGGATCTGAACATATAATCTTCCACCAATTAAACTAACTAGCATCAACTACAAGATGTAATCAACACTACTAGCAACCCACATGTACCAATATGAGGTTTGGAGACAAAGATTGTATACAAGAGATGAACTAGGGTTTTATATGAGATGGTGCTGGTCAAGATGTTGATGAGGATTGGTCCTCCCACGATGGAGGAAGCGTTCGTGATGACAATGGCTTCGATTTCCCCCTCCCGGAGGGAAGTTTCCCCGGCGAAATCGCTCCGCCGGAGAGCAAAAAGTACTCCTGTCCAGGTTCTGCCTCGAGACAGTGGCGCTTCATCCCAAAAGACTTCTTATGATTTTTTCCAGGGTAAATAACATCATATAAGAGAAGATGGCCACCAGAGGCCTGCCAGCGGGCCCACGAGCTAGGGGCGCGCCCTGTGGGTAGGGCGCGCCCCCAGGTTCGTGGCCACCTAGTCCGTCCCCTTTTGTTGATTCTTTCACCAATAATTTTTCTATATTCAAAAATAATTCTTCATCAATTTTCAGCTCATTTGGAGTTCCAAAAAATATCCATTCGGTGGTATTTTTCGGTCCAGAATTCTAGCTGCCGGCAATCTCCCTCTTTGTATGGAACTTGCAAAATAAGAGAGAAAGTGCATTAGGATTGCATCATAAAGTATAATAATGACTCAAAACATAATAAATATCAATGAAAAAACATGATACAAAATGGACGTATCAGGCACCTCCGAGTTTAGCACATGTGCAGCTCGGGGATGTCTCCTCCTCCTTAATCCAGCAAGCAAGGTGCAGAAGTAGATGGGATCACAACCAACACGACATCGTGGTGATTATGGTGGTGGTGCAATGCCGGGAGGGCTCCAAAAAGCACCGTCACGACGAAAGCGTGGAAGAAACGGGAGAGACGGGAGAGGGGCTGTGGCCGTGGGAAGGTATGCTGCCCCTTGCGCCTCCCCACTTTTATATAGGCATGGGAAGGGCTGGTGGCTTGCCCTCCAAATCTCTAGGGTCATTTTCCAAGGGGGGAGGAAGGAAAGACCTCCTTTCCTTCCCCACCAATCGCTATCCCCGTTTTTAGGGATCTTGATCTTATCCCTTCGGGACATGATCCTATTCCTTTTAGGGGGGGATCTTGGTGCTCCTAGACCAGGGGTGTGGGGCCTTTCCCCACTACCCACATCCATGTGGGTCCCCACATGCTGGTGAGCCCCACTTTGGAACCTTCTAGAACCTTCCATGTACAATACCGAAAAATCCCGAACATTTTCTGGAACCCTGAATATGACTTCCCATATATAAATCTTTACCTCCATACCATTCTGTAGCTCCTCGTGACGGCCGGGATCTCATCCAGGACGCTAAACAACATTCAGTCACCAATGCAATTATCCCAAGAATCATGTAGACATGACCGAGACTCTTCTCCGGTCAATAACCAATACCGGGACCTGGATGCCCATATTGGTTCCTAAATATTCCATGAAGATCTTATCGGTTGAACCATGATGTCAAGGGTTCAGTCAATCCCGTATTCAATTCCCTTTGTCTAGCAATATGTTACTTACCCGAGATTCGATCGTCGGTATCTCCATACCTAGCTCAATCTCGTTACCGGCAAGTCTCTTTACTCATTTCATAATACAACATACCGTGACTAAACTCATTAGGCACATGCATTCAAGCTTCTTTTCATGTTGTATTACCGAGAGGGACCAGAGTATTTCTCTGTCACACGGAGTGACAAATCCCAGTCTCGAGCCATGCCACCCAACAAACACCTTCGGAGATACCTGTAGTGCACCTTTATGATCAGCCAGTTACGAAGTGACGTTTGGATACACACTAAGTATTCCTATGTTGTCAAGGAGTTGCACGATCTCATGGTCTAAGGAACAAATACTTTAACATTAAGAAACTTGTAGCAATTGAACTATGTGACACGATCATATGCTAAGCTTCCGGTTGGGTCTTGTTTAGCACATCATTCTCCTAATGATGTGATCCCGTTATCAAATGACAACTCATGTCTACGGTTAGGAAACCTTAACCATCTTTGATCAACGAGCTAGTCTAGTAGAGGCTTACTAGGGACATAGCGTTGTTTATGTATCCACACATGTATTTAAGTTTCCGGCCAATACAATTCTAGCATGAACAATAAACACTTACATGAACAAGGAAATATGATAATAACCATTTATTATGGCCTCTAGGACATATTTCCAACAACTTTTGGTGGCAAGGATTCCATGGAAGGTATCTCTCATGCTCCCGTGGCAACCATGCCATGCGAGCCTATTATCAACCGATCATCAAACAAGACAATGCTCGTACTGATTATGGACGCCCTAAAGAAGCTATAGTCCGTCCCTAAGGCCTTGAGGAATCCTGAGGCGGTACTTGAAGCCCTCAAGAAGTTGGAGAGGGAGAACCAGGAGCTGAAGCAAACTGTGGAGCAGTTGCAGAAGACCATAAGTGCTCTTACGTCATGAATGCCGGGCGTGTGAAGCGAACCCGGTATTTTGAGTTACTGATGCGAATTCGAAGTTCCATTTTGCAGAGATGGTTGAATTCGTCCTACGCCCCCTTGTGTAAAGATGATCAAATTCGTCCCAGGTAACGTATGTGTACTTGCATTTTGCAGACATAATGACAAGAAGTTAACATACAAAAGCTTGATGACTGACAATCACTTTCTGCAACACATTACATTCATTACATACTAAAACGCACTCCCCATACCTTGGAATTTCAAGTAGTTCTTCGCACACACATTACATTCATTACATACTAAAACACACTCCCCACACCGAGGAACGTCAAGTAGCTCTTCACACACATCACATACTAAAACATCGTATGATACAAAAGTACAAGGATTACATTAGTTATAGCTATATAGGGTAGGTCGGATTTTCCATGCGGCGACAGTAGGCTCTGCTTCACTCGCGGTCATGATCCAACCATTCCTTCGCATTACTGACCGACAACACCAGCTACACTGGGTGGTCAAATCTTTTCGACGCCAATGTGTCCTTGAGGAAGACGCCCAACATCAGACTACCGGCAAGGCTGTACTGGTAGAGCTAAGGGAGGGGACCATTCCAACATGAAGTCCCCTGTCGAGCTATGGAAACGCATCCTCGCTTGTGGAACGGTAGCCCGCTGCCATCTTAATCAGTAGGAGGTATCTCAATCATCAGGGGATAGCTTTGTCCTACAAAGAGATAGCGCGAACTGAGGTGGACGTAGGGCTGCCACTGTGCTCCTTCAAGTTTCCATCCAATTCGTCGAAGCGTAACACATGGCAACTTACCGTTGGGTACGAACGCACGATTCGATCTGCATGGACAACCCCATGCTCCTGACCTGTCATATTGCCGACCAAGCACACAAGATACATGTTGTTTGGGTTATCAGCCGTGCCTGGCACTAGGTTCCAGAATTTGGGCGGGGCAACTTGGCCCTGCATGGGTGGGGCCTATAGGAACCTTGGTGGAGCCAGCGTTCCTAGTGTTCAAACAAACGATATTAGCATCAGTAGCATGTCGGTCATACCAATTGTTCAACACAAATTACAGAAAGACAGTTAATTTAGATGCTCTGGCTTTCATGTACGTACCATAGGTAGAAGGATCCCACACGAAGCAAGTATCATCGGTGGTGACCACGCAAATTCGGCTAGCTACGTAGACAACATCCTCATAGTGATGCGGTGCCAAAGTAACCGAAGACATGCTAATCCACCGATCCCCACCACCATGATTGTAACTTGTGTTCACGGTGATCGCGACGTCGAAGACCGCAATGACGATGAAATCTTTGTAGCCGAATGTTCTTGTTGGCAACCTTGATTAGCTTCGCCCTTACTCGGGTGTAAGCTTCTGTCACTCTAGCCACCCACTATAAGCGAATCATGAACATATTGCAAAATCTCCAGCATGAATCCTTCACGTGTGCGCCTCACGGAAGGCACCTTAGGACAGCACCATATCAACATACTATTCATATCAATAACATCATACCACAATCAATCCGTAGGACAAAAGAAATCTACCCAAACATCATAGGATAGCCATACATCATTGGATAATAATATATAGCATTAAGCACCATGTTTATGTAGAGATTACAGCAAGGAGAAGAGGTTTTACACCGCTGCATAAAGGGGGAGAGAGTTGGTGGTGACGGCGGTGAAGTTGTTGGTGTAAATCGCCGTTACGATGGATGCCCCGGTGGTGCTCTGGCTCCAGCAGGAGAGAGGGGGAGAGAGCACCCTTCTTCTTTTTCTTCCTTGGCCTCCTCCCTAGGTGGGAGGAGAGTTTCCCCTCTGGTCCATGACCGCCATGGCTCCCGGAGGGCAGGAGCCCCTCTGAGATTGGATCTCTCTCTCTCTGTTTCTCTCCTGTTTTCGCGACTGGCTTCTGACCCCTTCACCGTTCTTAAATATCCGGAGATCCGTAACTCCGATCGGGCTGGAATTTTGAGGGGATTTTTATCGCGAAAATATCTTTCTTGCGGCGGAAGGAGAGCGTCAACCGACCTAAGGGCTGGCCACCAGCCATCAGGGCGTGGCGCCCCAGGCCGCGCCCTGTTATGTGGTGGGGCCCTCGGGCATCGTCTTGCGTTGATTACGACTCCCAAAATTCACATATATTCCAAAAAAATCTTCGTAAATTTTTATCGCGTTTGGACTTCGTTTGATATGGAATTTCTACGAAACAAAAAAAAACACAAAAGAGGATCTGGCACTGGGCACTGGGTCAATAGGTTAGTGCTCAAAAATAACATAAATTGGTAAATAATTACTCAAAAAGTATTCTAGAATGATAATATAATAGCATGGAATAATCAAAAATTATAGATACGTTGGAGACGTATAAATACTTGAGCTCAAGGAGGAGGAACAAGCGAGGGGGCAAGGTAAAAAGTAAATAAGAGGGCCCCCGTGGGTATTTATAGGGCGAAGAGCCGAAGGGTAACAGGCAGGCGCGAGAATTGAGGGAGCACAGTAAATTTTGGAGCCAGAGGCGCCTCGATTTTTGGGCTAAACGGATATATGCAAAAATCCGTTGTGATGTTATCATTGATTTCCTGGATTTCTGGTGAGTGATGTCATCAATGGTAGAGCAAGAAAATTACAAGTCTGGAAGCATCGTAAGCCGGCATTTCATGACCCGGAGAAGATGCAGGTATGATCAGAAGATAAGCCGCCAAGTTAAGGTGGTAGAGATTGACATGAATGAATTCAAATCAATTTGGGGGCTAATGTTGGGGATATGACCCCACGATATAACCCGCCCTATTGGGCCGGGTCATCCTGATGGCAGCTCGTAAGCAATCCACAAAGTGGGTTGTGACGCTGAGGAACAAGACCGGCAAGACGGCTTACCAAGTAAGCCGGTTTGCGGCCCAGTACCCGAAGACGGCGACTCAAGGCCCAAGAGGGCAAGGCGAGTTAGAGATATACTTGGTCACGAATCATAGCACGACTCGGACTCTTGTAAGCCAAGGGTCTTGACCTGTATATAAAGGCGAGTCCCTGAGGCCAATAGACTTAAGTTACAATTGATCAATAGCTAGGTCAAGCGAATCCGCTCCCTTGTAATTGATCATCAAGCAATAAGAAGAAAAACAGGACTAGGCTATTACCTCGATCGTGAGGGGTTGAACCTGGGTAAACCGTGTCTCTCGATTCCGATCAACCCCAACAAGCTAACCTCCCAGTTGCGATGCCTCATGTCTAAGTCCTCATACTAGGACATGTGCCGTGACAAAACCGCGACCATTTCCATGTACCAACATCATCCAATAGCATAAACCAAATCAATGTCTTTCCCTCCAAAGTTAAAGGGAAAACCTTCTGCTTAACACCATCCTCGGATAAACCTGCAAGATTAAATAATCCACAAATTTCATCGATATATATAGAGTGCATATCAGGAAGTATTGTTCCACCTCCTGCATAAGGATTTGCTAGCAGTTTCTCTAACATACCCGAAGGAATTTCATAGTAAATATTTTCAGTAGGTTCAGTAGGTTGAGTAGCGTCTCTTGCCACTTCCGGACGAGGTGAATATACCCTGAAAAAACCCCTCAAAGGATTATCTTCCATAGTAACAAGTGACAATAAATTTCATCCCGTAACAAAAGTGTTTCCTTACCAAATTCCGCTAACAAGAGGTGCTTCACTCCCCGGCACTGGCGCCAGAAAAGAGTCTTGATGACCCATAAGTACGGAAATGGCAAGTGGTTTTCGGCACGGAAGTTTCTACAAGCATTGAAAGTGGCAGTAACAGATAGTTTTATAGCAAGGCAATTCATAACAAGTAACAAGTAACAATTGTAATAATGATGTAGCAATGTGGCCTAATCCTTTTTTTAGCAAAGGATAAGCCAAAACGTACTCTTATATGAAGCAAAGCACTCTTGAGGACACATGGGAGTTTCGTCTAGTCACGGTTCATCATGTTTAGTTGATTCACGCTCATTACTTTGATAATTTGATATGTGGGTGGACCGGTGCTAGGTTACTGTTCTTACTTGAACAAACAACCCACTTATGATTACCCCCTCTGGCAAGCATCCGCAACTACGAAGGAAGAATTAAGATAAATCTAAGCATAGCATGAAACATGTGTATCCAAATCACACCCTTACGGAATAACTCATAAACTAGGGTTTAAGCTTTTGTCACTCTAGCAACCCATCATTACCTATTACTCCCCAATGTTATCCGACGTTCACACGACACCACTAAAGGAAGAGCAACATACACATCATCAAAATATCGAACGATTACCAAAACCACATGATTATTTATGACAAGACTTATCCCATGTCCTCAAGAATGAAAGTAACTTCTCACAAAGCATCATCATGTTCAAGATCATAGGTGTAATCAATATGCTTAAGGATCTGAACATATAATCTTCCACCAATTAAACTAACTAGCATCAACTACAAGATGTAATCAACACTACTAGCAACCCACATGTACCAATATGAGGTTTGGAGACAAAGATTGTATACAAGAGATGAACTAGGGTTTTATATGAGATGGTGCTGGTCAAGATGTTGATGAGGATTGGTCCTCCCACGATGGAGGAAGCGTTCGTGATGACAATGGCTTCGATTTCACCCTCCCGGAGGGAAGTTTCCCCGGCGAAATCGCTCCGCCGGAGAGCAAAAAGTACTCCTGTCCAGGTTCTGCCTCGAGACAGTGGCGCTTCATCCCAAAAGACTTCTTATGATTTTTTCCAGGGTAAATAACATCATATAAGAGAAGATGGCCACCAGAGGCCTGCCAGCGGGCCCACGAGCTAGGGGCGCGCCCTGTGGGTAGGGCGCGCCCCCAGGTTCGTGGCCACCTAGTCCGTCCCCTTTTGTTGATTCTTTCACCAATAATTTTTCTATATTCCAAAATAATTCTTCATCAATTTTCAGCTCATTTGGAGTTCCAAAAAATATCCATTCGGTGGTATTTTTCGGTCCAGAATTCTAGCTGCCGGCAATCTCCCTCTTTGTATGGAACTTGCAAAATAAGAGAGAAAGTGCATTAGGATTGCATCATAAAGTATAATAATGACTCAAAACATAATAAATATCAATGAAAAAACATGATACAAAATGGACGTATCAGGCACCTCCGAGTTTAGCACATGTGCAGCTCGGGGATGTCTCCTCCTCCTTAATCCAGCAAGCAAGGTGCAGAAGTAGATGGGATCACAACCAACACGACATCGTGGTGATTATGGTGGTGGTGCAATGCCGGGAGGGCTTCAAAAAGCACCGTCACGACGAAAGCGTGGAAGAAACGGGAGAGACGGGAGAGGGGCTGTGGCCGTGGGAAGGTATGCTGCCCCTTGCGCCTCCCCACTTTTATATAGGCATGGGAAGGGCTGGTGGCTTGCCCTCCAAATCTCTAGGGTCATTTTCCAAGGGGGGAGGAAGGAAAGACCTCCTTTCCTTCCCCACCAATCGCTATCCCCGTTTTTAGGGATCTTGATCTTATCCCTTCGGGACATGATCCTATTCCTTTTAGGGGGGGATCTTGGTGCTCCTAGACCAGGGGTGTGGGGCCTTTCCCCACTACCCACATCCATGTGGGTCCCCACATGCTGGTGAGCCCCACTTTGGAACCTTCTAGAACCTTCCATGTACAATACCGAAAAATCCCGAACATTTTCTGGAACCCTGAATATGACTTCCCATATATAAATCTTTACCTCCATACCATTCTGTAGCTCCTCGTGACGGCCGGGATCTCATCCAGGACGCTAAACAACATTCAGTCACCAATGCAATTATCCCAAGAATCATGTAGACATGACCGAGACTCTTCTCCGGTCAATAACCAATACCGGGACCTGGATGCCCATATTGGTTCCTAAATATTCCATGAAGATCTTATCGGTTGAACCATGATGTCAAGGGTTCAATCAATCCCGTATTCAATTCCCTTTGTCTAGCAATATGTTACTTACCCGAGATTCGATCGTCGGTATCTCCATACCTAGCTCAATCTCGTTACCGGCAAGTCTCTTTACTCATTTCATAATACAACATACCGTGACTAAACTCATTAGGCACATGCATTCAAGCTTCTTTTCATGTTGTATTACCGAGAGGGACCAGAGTATTTCTCTGTCACACGGAGTGACAAATCCCAGTCTCGAGCCATGCCACCCAACAAACACCTTCGGAGATACCTGTAGTGCACCTTTATGATCAGCCAGTTACGAAGTGACGTTTGGATACACACTAAGTATTCCTATGTTGTCAAGGAGTTGCACGATCTCATGGTCTAAGGAACAAATACTTTAACATTAAGAAACTTGTAGCAATTGAACTATGTGACACGATCATATGCTAAGCTTCCGGTTGGGTCTTGTTTAGCACATCATTCTCCTAATGATGTGATCCCGTTATCAAATGACAACTCATGTCTAAGGTTAGGAAACCTTAACCATCTTTGATCAACGAGCTAGTCTAGTAGAGGCTCACTAGGGACATAGCGTTGTTTATGTATCCACACATGTATTTAAGTTTCCGGCCAATACAATTCTAGCATGAACAATAAACACTTACATGAACAAGGAAATATGATAATAACCATTTATTATGGCCTCTAGGACATATTTCCAACAACTTTTGGTGGCAAGGATTCCATGGAAGGTATCTCTCATGCTCCCGTGGCAACCATGCCATGCGAGCCTATTATCAACCGATCATCAAACAAGACAATGCTCGTACTGATTATGGACGCCCTAAAGAAGCTATAGTCCGTCCCTAAGGCCTTGAGGAATCCTGAGGCGGTACTTGAAGCCCTCAAGAAGTTGGAGAGGGAGAACCAGGAGCTGAAGCAAACTGTGGAGCAGTTGCAGAAGACCATAAGTGCTCTTACGTCATGAATGCCGGGCGTGTGAAGCGAACCCGGTATTTTGAGTTACTGATGCGAATTCGAAGTTCCATTTTGCAGAGATGGTTGAATTCGTCCTACGCCCCCTTGTGTAAAGATGATCAAATTCGTCCCAGGTAACGTATGTGTACTTGCATTTTGCAGACATAATGACAAGAAGTTAACATACAAAAGCTTGACGACTGACAATCACTTTCTGCAACACATTACATTCATTACATACTAAAACGCACTCCCCATACCTTGGAATTTCAAGTAGTTCTTCGCACACACATTACATTCATTACATACTAAAACACACTCCCCACACCGAGGAACGTCAAGTAGCTCTTCACACACATCACATACTAAAACATCGTATGATACAAAAGTACAAGGATTACATTAGTTATAGCTATATAGGGTAGGTCGGATTTTCCATTCGGCGACACTAGGCTCTGCTTCACTCGCGGTCATGATCCAACCATTCCTTCGCATTACTGACCGACAACACCAGCTACACTGGGTGGTCAAATCTTTTCGACGCCAATGTGTCCTTGAGGAAGACGCCCAACATCAGACTACCGGCAAGGCTGTACTGGTAGAGCTCAGGGAGGGGACCATTCCAACATGAAGTCCCCTGTCGAGCTATGGAAACGCATCCTCGCTTGTGGAACGGTAGCCCGCTGCCATCTTAATCAGTAGGAGGTATCTCAATCATCAGGGGATAGCTTTGTCCTACAAAGAGATAGCGCGAACTGAGGTGGACGTAGGGCTGCCACTGTGCTCCTTCAAGTTTCCATCCAATTCGTCGAAGCGTAACACATGGCAACTTACCGTTGGGTACGAACGCACGATTCGATCTGCATGGACAACCCCATGCTCCTGACCTGTCATATTGCCGACCAAGCGCACAAGATACATGTTGTTTGGGTTATCAGCCGTGCCTGGCACTAGGTTCCAGAATTTGGGCGGGGCAACTTGGCCCTGCATGGGCGGGGCCTATAGGAACCTTGGTGGAGCCAGCGTTCCTAGTGTTCAAACAAACGATATTAGCATCAGTAGCATGTCGGTCATACCAATTGTTCAACACAAATTACAGAAAGACAGTTAATTTAGATGCTCTGGCTTTCATGTACGTACCATAGGTAGAAGGATCCCACACGAAGCAAGTATCATCGATGGTGACCACGCAAATTCGGCTAGCTACGTAGACAACATCCTCATAGTGATGCGGTGCCAAAGTAACCGAAGACATGCTAATCCACCGATCCCCACCACCATGATTGTAACTTGTGTTCACGGTGATCGCGACGTCGAAGACCGCAATGACGATGAAATCTTTGTAGCCGAATGTTCTTGTTGGCAACCTTGATTAGCTTCGCCCTGACATGGTTGTACCTAAAATCTATTCTACCAGAAAGGCACACTGGTTCGAATCCTTGTGAAGAAATCGTTGGAAGGTGTACGTTCTGACCAGTGTACACATTGTGAAGGTGCATGTCGCCATCTAGATCGACGAAGGTGATATAATCATTGTTCGCATTTTACGCAATGTAAACATGCGAATGAACTGGTTGCCTATGGATGCATTCTAAAATATGATGAGGGAGAAGATGATTGCTGGGTGGGGACATATCTGCGGGATCCAAGCCTTATGAGGAGGTGGTTCATTCAAGATCCTCGTCGTAATGGTCGGCAAGTCCATCAGCACTAGCAGACGCCTATGTCCAGGCTTCACGGGGATGACCTCCCAGGACATGTCGTCCTCGAGGACGGCGGGCTTGTCTAGCACGTTTGCCACCTCCCGGCTTACACGAGGCATGACTTAATGAAGGCAGTCGCGATTCCAGCAACTCGAATGCGGTCTAGCAGGTCAACACCGTCCATTGTATCCCAAAGGGTGTTGTCGTTCATCACCAGCAAGCCTTGCAGGGGTTCACCATGGGGCTTCGGCATGGCCATGGCTTAGGGACAGAGAGAAAGCGGGAAGGGATAGCACTGTCATTCCGGTGTGGCATCGTGAGAGAGGAACTGCGGGGGGGGGGGGGGAGGAGAAGCGGTGCTGGCAACTGTCGTGCGGCCGTTCCACCGACTGAAACTTGGAGCAGTTTCCCTTACAGATGGGGACGCAATGAACTCGATTGGACTGCCAGGCCAGTGAGGTTTAAAATCTAGCTGGGTAGAGCCTATTTCCTAAGTGTGTCTGGCTGGGTAGAGCCTATTACTCAGGCGAGTCTGGCTGGGTAGAGCCTGTTGCTTAGGGGTGTCATGCTTGCAGTAAATAAATTTGTGTGCACAAGCGGCGCCAATGGGTTAGACGTGTCAAGATTTGACGGTGCCTAGAGAATGTGCGCGAGTGCTGGCTGAGAAAAAAGGCTGATTCGACAGTCTTCTAGTAGCGCCTAGTTTGTTTGCGTGTTTTTGTTTGTTCTGTGGTCAAAATCCACACTGCAATGATGGGTCTGCATGGGGCAGCGTGTTGTCAAGCGTGCCTGCGCACCACGTGAAAAGTGGAGGGTCTGACTAGTCTGTAGCGCCTAGGGAGTGGGCGCATCACATGTGATCCTCCCGTGGCGCCCAGGGAATGTGCGCGTCACTGTGCTACCTCTGAAGCAAAGACAGACTAAAACGATGAGACTGGACATGCCAGCATGTTGTCAAGAGTGCCTGCGCACTGCGAGAAAAAGTGGGATGGTCTCACTTCTCTGTGTAGCGCCAAGGGAGATAGCGTGTCTAATTTGATAGATATGTGAGATCAAAGGAGCAGGCGTAGTGTGCATAGCACGCCATTCTGACAACACCTAGAGCCTACAGATGGATTTTATTTAGTCAGATGGTCCGACAGGGTCATAGACGCCTAGTGATATGGCTACAATCGGCCAGTTCATGACTGTTTTCTAAGATTATGTACCATGTTGACGTGCCTAGTTATTTAGCATAACTACGATGGCATACGCGCCTGATTCGGTCCTATTGGATAGTCCTTGCAAAACACGGTTCAAACACTCAATGTATAGTTGTTACTCAAATTACATGGTTCACATAACTTATTCAGAGCATAACAAAACTTCACGGTCAGCAAAGTCCAACAGTAGGAGCACTGTCTTGATCATTGTCAGCGTACGTGGTTAGTACCAAACGACAGTCCCCTCTCCTTGGAAGGGATGGCATGAAACGGACTGAGTGCTCATGTCGTTCTTCTCTCCAGCTCTTTAGGTGCATGCCCAACGTAGGAGCACCGTCAACAGCGTACCGACACAACTCTTGGAGGCAACCTAGCACATTCCTGCAGCGGCTATGAGCTGTGTAAACACACCCTTTCTTCATGAATTGGAGGACATTTTCATCGTAATCTGAAGGTGTCATCTCTAGCATTAGCGGATAACTTGTCCAATGAACATAGATCGCGGCCCCATGTTCCAAAAGTGCTTCCACTCTGCACCTTGGAGATCTCCATCCAATCCTTCGACGCGGAGCACTCGGCAATGCAACATCGGGTACGAACGAACCGTTTGATCTTAGTGCGAAACTTGGCTCATGTGCCATTACAAACCCGCCCGTAATCACGAGAAACAGACTGTCTGGGTGCTTGTCCGCGTCGGGCATGAGGTTCCAAAAGAACGTCTCAGGTACAGGTCCGATGTTCAAAATCGGAGGCCGGATGGACCTCAGTGGAGCATGTGTGCCTAAAATTCACGCCAGATCAGTATGAGTACTCAGTTCTTAAAGAAAGCTTATGCAGAGCAGATATGATCATGGTGTTTATCATGTACTAACCGTATATTGTTGGATCCCACGCAAAGTAGGTTCCGCCACTAGTGACCGCGCATATTCAGCCGACATGGTACACGTCATCTTCGTAGTAGCCAGGCGCCAAATTGATAGGAGACATGAGTTTCCAACTTGACACACCTGGATTTTGCTGGTGTAGTAGTCCGACGACAAAGTTGTGATCGCGATGTCAAAGACCGCAACGACGATGTAGTCTTTTTACTAGTTCATTCTTGTCGGTTTTTCTGTGATCGCAACCTTGAGTAGCTTCACACTGGCATTGTTGTAGCAAAATTAATGACTACTTGGTAGGAGGATTGATTCGAATGTTTGGGCCGAAATCGGTGCCAGTTGTACGATCACAACCTTGTAGACATTGTGCAAGTGCATATCCTTGTGTGCTTCCACGAATGCTAACGAGTCACCGTTCGTGCCCATGCGGTACTTCACCAAATATGTAAGAAATGAATGTAATCAATTAGGCTATTCCGACTGGATTGAAAAGGAAGACGTGTGAAGCAATTGTGAGTCTCTTACACTAGCACGATCACAGTTGTCAAGAACGGTGCCCATCATCGTCGAGGAGTCCATCGGAGTTAGCATACATCGTCATCGATGCTGTGTGGGCCCTGTGACGAAAGACACATCATCATTGAGGATGGTTGTGGGGACCCTGACTCATAAGTCGTGATCACCGAATGCACGTGTAAAGTGATCCCAGAGATCAATGCTCATTGAACACACAGAAGCTGGATAATCAAGAGTCTTACATCCAGACATACCGTCTTACACAAATAAAGACCAGCAAGGTCAAGTCTTACATAGATAGGGCCATGCAGGCCAAACAACAAACATAAACTCGCAGCGGAAATCTTGAAAGGTAACGTAGGCCCATGCCATCTGCCTTAACCCTACAAGCATTCTGACTAGGAAGCGTCCTAATTCGCATGTTCGTCACCAAGGTAATCTTCACCATATTCCTGCTCTTCCATGCCTGGGCAATTAAATAACCAGTGGCAAGCTAATGAGTACTTTGAATGTACTTGCAAGCAACCCATGTTTTGGAACAAGGTATAACAATACATGATATAGCACTAAATAGGTAAGTTTTGCAGAAAGCTAATTTTGAGTGCAATGACATGTCCTATCAACTTGTAAGCATGCATCATGAGGTCACAAGTATTCGTATGAACAGGTTACAGATATCAATATAAACAAGGTTTGAACATCTCATGTTCAATCATCACGTCAAGTCATCCGACTAAACTCAAGTATTCCTTTCCCACACACACACTCACCAAGTTTTGTGAAAAACATCAGACATAGTTTAAGCAGGACCACCAACTGTCCATGAGCGTGGACACGGCTATTCGAATAGTTTTACACTCTACAGAGGTTGCGCACTTTACCCACAAGACTCAGGGAACTTCCATGTCATCCACGACCCGCGGTACCTTAGTTGCCCGAGGTAAGCACCCGAACAATGCCTTTCCCCTGACGATACTAAACAAAGAGTCCACTCGTTGGTACCATACCTCATGATGTACATCACAGGTACCATCCCTGAGGGTATACAACGGTGTGCCCGGTGTGTGTGAAAACAGCCCACGGTCGTCCTTACAGACACGACCCCGTATCGAGAGTGACCACGTCACTCCCACCCCTAGTAATGCAGGCTCTCTGCTAGCATTGACCAAAGTAATCAACAAAGCCCCGTCCCATAAGGGGTATCGTGGTCGCACATGTATGGTTGGGACGGTCAGCAGATCTTAAATCTCTCCGTTTTCGAAAACACACACACACACACAACTTGCCTCAGTACACCACTTCTTTATCAAGTGGTTACCTAGCTCTCATCTCCCTCGGGCATTAGTGGCACCCGACGGGGTTTTCGAAAAGTCTTTGGAAACACTTTGTTTCCAACAACATGCATATTCCCATCCCACTTGCGTAGCAACTACTTTAGCAACCTATCTACTTCCCACCCACACAACTCTAAGCAGAAAGTAGAGTCATGTCATGCAAGTATCAATGAGGAAAAATAACGGAGGCAACCCATCAAGTGTCACCATCCACATGATTCTGATGCAACAATTTAAAGTGCCATGTGTCATGCATATAAGGGTTTCATAGGCATGGTCAAGGGGCTGCTTGCCTGGCTCAACAAAGTCCTCGGGGTCTTCAAATCCTTCTGGTCCAACTTCTTCTTCAACAACGCAATCTATCATCGCAATATAACGGTAAAAATAAGGCCACGGCAAAAACAGGGAAAATACACCAGTCCTAAAAATGTCAACCCATTTTTGTAAAATACTAGGTTGAAAACTAAAAATACAAAAAATACTAGTTCCTGGTTTTGGAGTACCAAAACCAGTGAAAAACATTTTAACATTAGTTTTAAATACTTTAAATAAGGTTTTAAATAAAGACAGTACAAAAAACATTTTCCAAATGATGCACAAGTGGCATCATTAAATAGTTTGGAATTTTATAAGAATTTAGGAAGTTGAATTGTTGGATTTGGGTAAATATATTGGGCTAGGGAATTTTTGCTAGATTTTAATAATTGGAAAAAGAATAAAGTCACTGTTGACTACGGGCCGAAACTGACGCCATCCGAGCCGGCTCAAGGAGAAACGGCCCAGGGGCGAAGTGGTACGCGCGCTGGTTTAATTTTAATCCTGCACGTGGGTCCTTCCTGGCAGTGAGAGGGGGAGCGCGAGGGGATGACAGGTGGGCTCCACCTGTCATCCCTAACCTCGGTAAGGGAGGTAGGGGTTCGCACCACCGGCGAAATGGGGCATGGGCGGAGATTCCGAGAGCACCGACGGGTTTGTGAGGAGGGCGCACATTTCCGAGGGGTGATGATGGCCACTGGAGTTGACGGTAGCGACGGTGACGGCGAACCCGAGCAGTGGTGGAAAAGGCGAGGACGTCGAGCTCGATCCCGTTTGTGAATGAATCGAACGAAGATGGGATTAGCTTCGTGGGGAGCAGAGGGGTCTGAAGAAGGAAATGCGAGAGGAAATGGAGGTCTGTACCATCCGGTCGGCTGTGACCTGCGGTGGCAGAGCTCCTGCTCAAACTTGAGCGTCCGAGCTCCAAACGAGGGGGGCGAGGTGTGGGGGCGTAATTGGGAGTGAGGTGGTGCTGCGTCAGGAGAAGAGAGGGCACGGGGATCATTTATAGCGATGCCTCGGTGCTCCGTGGACAGTGTCCATGGCGATGATGCACCACGACGAGGAGCGACCGAGGGAGGTTCTACTGGTGTGGGCTGGAAGAGCGAGTCCCCGGGGAGGCTTTTGGAGCAATGCGGGGCTAGCCACGACCACTGAGCTGCGGGCCAGCGGTACGAGGCCGGAGCGCACACAACGTGTTCGACGACGTGTCTGCAAGTTCTAGAGAGGAGATGTCGAAGGGAGGGGGGAGCCAGAAGACTTGCTGGAGAAGGAGAAGGTGGCCTACGTTGTCTCTGCGTAGACGTGCCGAATAAACAAAGGGAAGGGCATCAGAGGGAGAGGGGGTGCCACAGCGGCCATTGGCGAGCTCGGGCGGCGCCTAGCAGCACGTGGGGAAGGAGAGAGAGGAGGGGAGATGACCTGCAAGGAGGTGCGGACGTCGAGGGGAACCCGATGGTGTGCTCTCCTTGCCCGAGGTGGTCGGGAGCATCGGGATGGGGGCGGCTACAGTGCGAGTGCACACTGTAGCGCGCTCCAGAGCGCCCGAATTGCTGTCTTAGCACTGCCAAGCAAGGGGGAGCACGACCACTTGTGTCAGGGGGTCCAGGGGGTGCAAACAAGGCCCATAAGGCCAATGGGGGCTCTGGAGGTGCCTTAGGGGAGAAGAAAAGTTGAGAGGGAGGTGAAATCTGTTGTCCAGAGGGGGTAAATGGGGGTTTTACCCCACCAGTTATTGAGCTAGGGGCTGGGTTTCTTACTGGAGGTAGAAGAGGGCCATGAGAGACTGTGGTAAAAGTTTGGGAGCAAGGAGAATAGTACAAGTGGTGAAAACATGGGTTTTACCAAATCACTAGAGCTGTTTGATGCTGTTTTTGGAAAGATAACTTTCCCCACTTGCTGTGAGATTTAACAACATCAAATGGTGGGTAGGAATTAGAGTGATCACAAGGTTTGAGCCCATTTGAGAAAAGTGCCAATGTAAACTTTATAAACCCTAGAAATGGGCAGAAATGGGTTTCATTAGATCTAGTCATGCAAAACTATTCTCCTTAATACACCACTTGGTGTGGTGGCATTATTTGGGGATTAGAGCATGCCCACAGAGTTTGGGACCAATTGGAGAAACTTGATAGTGCAAAGTTGCTCAAGTTTGGATCTGGATAGAGAGGGTTTTGGGATATTTTGGTGAATCAAAACAAGTGCGATCGAGATGAAACTTGGCAAGATCATCACATATGGCATATGTGACATGCTGGAAGTTTCCTGGATTTATTTGAGAATATTTCTATTCAAATGCTTGAAATATGCAGAAAGGGTTTTGGAGGGTTTTTTCGAATATTTTGAGCATGACCATGTGTTGAAACTCATATATATGGAAAATATATGTCCACTAAGTTTCCCTAAATTTTCTCAAATTTTTGAACGCATAAAAATATTTTTTCCCTATAAAAGACCATTTCTGGCCTTAAGAAAAAGCCTTTAAATAAAATATGAAAATAATCTTTAAAAATAATATTTGGTGGTTTTGGGAAGTCTTATATGTGGTAGGTTCCAAATGAAGTCTTTGGGGCAAAACATTTACCCTAATTTGAGGACTTTAAGTACAAACCTTAGTTCAGGGGTTTTTGAAAACCTAAATTGAATAAATGCATTTTGGCCAAAATAATACTTTATAAAAATAGTTTTAGGTCCTATACACATGGCATGATCATTGGGCAAAGGTTTGGATCAAGTAGATGAGTTTTGAGAGTAGGAAAGTTTTTGTGAGTCAAAGCACAAGCAAGCAATCAAGCAAATAGCAATTTACTCCATCATCACAAGCACTCTAAAAGTTTTAATTGGTCCGAATTTTTTATAAACTCCCAACATAGCAAAGTGGTACAAACACAAGGTGTGACAACGGCGAGCATGTCGAGCACCTTCGCCACTGCTAGAGAAACTCTTGGGAGGGACTCCACAAGGCTGTCATTGGAGCCAACAACTCGAATGCACTGTAGTATGTCGATGCGCAATAGAGTGTCGCATAGGGTGTCTTCTTGGGTGAGTGCTTCATCCCGGGGTGGAGGTGGCTGGGCTGCCATGGCTAGGTTGTGAAGGAAATCCTAGGGGTAGTGGATTGATGCTTAGGGTTGTGGGATTTTTGTATTTTCATGTGCGAGTAACTGTCCAAAATGTTAAAGGTTCTGACGACTAAGAATAGCCTAAGTATTCAGCGTGTAATGTTTGGGCTGCACACATATTTATAAGCTCTGACGACTTTGTCCCACTAACGGATTAACCGTGAAAGCAGTGGCACTGTGTAAATCGGAAGCGAACACACAGAATGCAAAACTCCCATTTGTAGAACTCCCTCTTGAAACAGACAAACGACAGAATGGCATTCTCGGGCCGCGATAGCAATTCCTCCGAAGGAGAGGACTTCGACACTGCCGGGATCAATGAGAGTAAACATTTGTGATACGAGGCAAACCCGATGAGGTCGATCTTTTGACACTTGGAGGGGGAAAAGGGGAAAATCAAGAGGAAACACAAGAACACTCAAGAACGATCTCCAAATCACACATCCACTAGATCCACAAAACACACAAGATACAACGATCCAAAGTCAATGGAAGGATACAAGTAACGGTATTCTTCCCACTCCGGAGGAGGGGCCTTTAAATCCCGGAGGATCTTCCCTACAAGAGGGGCCATGGCATCCACTTGGATCTTCTCACACAGAGGTCATCTCCATGGAAGGAGGTAAGTGGAAGGAGCTATGCTCAACAATATCAATCGCTAAACATAAGCTATCCCTAAAACGTCCAAGGGGTATGATATTTATAGTCTAGGGGACAAAGATGGGTACATGGGCCAAGGCCCGAGTGGCTGTGTGCAGACAGGTTCTGGACATCCGGAAGTTGCCGGTAGTCCGAAGGCTCACGGAGGGCCAGACGTCCGGAGTGGGCCAGACTTCCAAGGATTCGGTGCGGGTGTGCAGATGCCAGATTTCCGGAGTGGGTCGGACGTCCGGGGCATGGTCGTCCGGAAGCCTCCGGTCTTCCGTAGATTCGGTTCTATTGGCGTCGTATTTCTAGAGAGGATCGGATGTCCGGACATTGGGAGGTGCCGGACGTACGTCCCCTATAGCGTTCGGCTGGGTTTCTGACTTGGCTGAACTCCAGGGGTCGGACGTCCGTAGAAGGCTGGTCGTCCGGAGGCTGTCACTTGTCCTCATCTCCTTGTTGGTCCTTCCGAGCTTGGCGTCATCGAGGTCCTTCGTAGTTGCTCCACGATCTTATTCCGAGTACCTGAGTATGCAAAGTGTTTTCATTTGAGGTAGTGACCATTTCTCGAGTGGATCAAACGATGGTTGAGCAAGGAGAGATGTCACCTTGGTTTCAATGGCACGTGCACATGCTCTTGTCATGGGACCACTTGGAGCTTGAGGTGTTAGTGATGGATCCATGGGGATGACCCTGGGATGCTCCACATCACCTCCCCCCCCCTTGCGAAAGACCTGTCCTCGGATCGAGATCTTCATCACCATGGAAAGGGGATAGGTCCTTGACATTGAAGATGTCACTCATGTTGTACTTGTCACGTGGGATGTCGATCTTGTAGGCATTGTCGTTGAAGCGTGCCAACACCTTGAAAAGTCCATCGGCTCGAGGAAGTAACTTGGACTTGCGCTCTGCGGGGAATCGATCCTTGTGAAGGTGGAGCCACACAAGTTCACCGGTCTTGAACACCATGGGATGCTTGTTTATGTTGCGCTTGGTGGTGACTTGTTCCACTTGACATTCGATCGCGCGCCTTGTCTCTGTTGGGGAAAGTTGCATGGGAAACAATTTTTTTTCCTACGAACACCCAAGATCTATCCTTGGAGATGCATAGCTACGAGAGGGGGAGTGTATGTACATACCCTTGTAGATCGCTAAGCGGAAGCGTATATAACGCGGTTGATGTAGTCATACTCTTCACGATCCAATCCGATCTAGCACCGAACGGACGGCACCTCCGCATTCAGCACACGTGCGACTCGATGACGTCTCCTCCTTCTTGATCCAGCAATAGAGGGATGATAAGTAGATGGGATCTCAACCAGCACGATGGCGTGGTGGAGATGGTGGTGGAGCAATCCCAGCACGGCTTCGCCAAGCGCCTCCGGAACTACGAACGAGGAAGAACGGGATATAGGGGAGGCCGCAGGGCGTGGGAATTATTGTGTCCAGCCCTTGCGCCTCCTCCCAACTATATATAGGGGTGTTGGAGGGCTGGGGGCGCAGCCCTAGCCGCTCCTCCAAGGAGGGGAGGCGGCCAAAGGGGGAGGAGTGCCCTCGAAGCCAAGTGGAGGGCCCTCCCCCTTAGGGATTCCCTTCCCCTATGCGCATGGGCCTTAGGGGGCTGATGCGCCTAGCCCAATGAGGCTAGGGCGCCCCCTACAGCCCATGCACGCCCTAGGTGCTGGAGGGACCCTTCCGGACTCCTCCGGAACCCTCCGGAACCTTCTAGAACCTTCCCTGTACAATACTGGTAAAACCCGAAACTTTTCCGGTAGCCAAAATATGACTTCCCATGTATAAATCTTTACCTCCGGACCATTCCGGAGCTCCTCGTGGCGTCCGGGATCTCATCCGGGACTCCGAACAACATTTGGTCACCAATGTGAATATCCCAATACTACTCTAGCGTCACCGAACGGTAAGCGTGCGGGCCCTATGGGTTCGAGAATCATGTGGACATGGCCGAGATACTTCTCCGGTCAATAACCAATAGTAGGACCTGGATGCCCATATTGGTTCCCACATATTCCATGAAGATCATTATCGGTCGAACCACGATGTTAAGGATTCAACCCGTATTCAGTTCCCTTTGTCCGGCGGCATGCTACTTGCCCAAAATTCGATCGCCGGTATATCAATACCTAGTTCAATCTCGTTACCTGCAATTCTCTTTACTCGTTCCGTAATACAAGATCCTGTGACTAACTCCTTAGTCACATTGCTTGAAAGCTTCGTGTGATGTTGTATTACCGAGAGGGCCCAGAGATACCTCTCCGTCAAACGAAGTGGCAAATCCCAGTCTCGATCCATGCCAACCCAACAGACACCCTCGGAGATACCTGTAAAGCACCTTTATGATCACCCAGTTACGGAGCGACGTTTGATACACACAAGGCATTCCTTCGGTGTCAGGGAGTTCCATGATCTCATGGTCATAGGAACATATACTTGACATGAAGAAAGCAGTAGCAACAAACTAATATGATCAAATGCTATGCTTATGGTTGGGTCTTGTCCATAACATCATTCTCCTAATGATGTGACTCCGTAATAAAACGACAACTCATGTCTATGGTTAGGAAACCTTAACCATCTTTGATTAACGAGCTTGTCTAGTAGAGGCTCACTAGGGACATGGTGTTGTCTATGTATCCACACATGTATCTGATTTTCCGATCAATAAAATTCTAGCATGGATAATAGACATTTATCATGAATAGGGAAATATGATAATAACAATTTTATTATTGCCTCTAGGGCATATTTCCAACATTCTCCCACTTGCACTAGAGTCAATAATCTAGTTCACATCGCCATGTGATTCACGCCCAATGAGTTCCGGGGTTTGATCATGTTTTGCTTGTGAGAGAATTTTTAGTCAACGGGTCTGCAACATTCAGATCTGTGTGTACTTTGCAAATATATATGACATATTGTAGATGCTACCACCACGCTCCACTTGGAGCTATTCCAAAAAACTACTCCACTATACGTATCTGGTTTGCGACTCAGAGTCATCCAGATCGGTGTCAAAGCTTGCATCGACGTAACCGAGGAACTCTTTATCACCTCCTAACCGAGAAATATTTCCTTAGTCCTCTTTAGGTACCTAAGGGTTATTTTGACTGCTGTCCAGTGATCCACTCATGGACCACTCTTGTACCCCGTTGCCAGACACGTGGCAAGGCACACATCAGGTGTGGTACATAGCAGGGCATACCGTATAGAGCCTACGGCTAAGGCATAGGGGACGACCTTCGTCCTTTCTCTTTCTTCTGCCGTGGTCGAGCTTTGAGTCTTACTCAACTTCACACCTTAGAACTCAGGCAAGAACTCCTTTTTTGACTGATCCATTTTGAACTCCTTCAAAATCTTGTCAAGGTATATACTCATTGAAAGTCTTATCAGACATATTGATCTATCTATATAGATCTTGATGCCCAATATTTAAGCAGCTTTATCCATGTCTTCCTTTGAAAAATTCCTTTCAAACAACCCTTTATGCTTTCCAAAAATTCTACATCATTTCCGATTAACAATATGTCATCCACATATATTTATCAGAAATTCTATAGTGCTCCCACTCACTTTCTTGTAAAGTTTCTTCATAAAGTTTGTATAAACCCAAAAGCTTTGATCAACTCATCAAATCGCATATTCCAACTCCGAGATGCTTGCACCAGTCCATAGAAGGATTGCTGGAGCTCGCATGCCTTTTAGCATCCTTAGGATCGACAAAACCTTCTGGTTGTATCACATACAACCTTTCCTTAAGGAAACCGTTAAGGAAACGTTGTCTTGACATCCACCTGCTAGATTTCATAATCGAAAAATGCAGCAACTGCTAACATAATCCCAGTAGACATTAGCATCGCTACGAGTGAGAAAGTCTCATCATAGTCAACTCCTTGAACTTGTCAGAAACCTCTTTGCGACTAGTCGAGCTTTATAATTGGTGACATTACCATCAGCGTTTGTCTTAAAGATCCATTTGTATTTAATGGCCTGCCGATCATTGGGCAAGTCTACCAAAGTCCATACTTGGTTATCATACATGGATCTTATCTCAGATTACATGGCCTCTAGCCATTTGTCGGAATCCGGGCCCATCATTGCTTCCCCATAGTTCATAGGCTCATCATTATCAAGACAGGATCACCGTACCGCTCGAGGTAGTACGTGTCCTTGTCGACCTACAAGGTTCGGTAGTAACTTTTTCCAAAGTTTCATGATCATCATCATTAGATTCCTCTTAATTTGGTTTACGCATCATAGGAACACCTTTCTGTGCTACGCTACTTTTCTAATTCAAGTGAAGGTTCGATAACCTTATCAAGTTCTACCTTCCTCCCACTCACTTCTTTCGAGAGAACATCCTTCTCTAGAAAGGATCCATTCTTGGCAACAAAGACCTTGGCTTCGGATCTGTGATATAAGGTATACCCAATTGTTGCTTTAGGGTATCTTATGAAGATGCACTTTTCCGCTTTGGGTTCGAGCTTATCTAACATAAGTGTCGCATTACCAGACTCTAAGAAATGACAGCTTAGGTTTCTGCCAAACCATAATTCATACGGTGTCATCTCAACGGATTTAGATGGTGCCCTATTTAAAGTGAATGTAGTTGTCTCTAATGCATAACCCCAAAACGATAGTGGCAAATCGGGAAGAGACATCATAGTACGCACAATATCCAATAGAGCACGACTACGATGTTCGGACACGCCACTACACTATGGTGTTCCAGGTGGCGTGAGTTGTGAAACAATTTCCACATTATCTTAAATTCATACCAAACTCGTAACTCAGATATTCACCTCTACGATCATATCGTAGACATTTTATCTTGTTGTTACGATGATCTTGAACTTCACTCTGAAATAGCTTGAACCTTTCCAAATTTCAGACTTGTGTTACATCAAGTAAATATACCCGTATCTACTCAAATCATCTGTGAAGGTAAAATAACGACAATATCCACCGCGTGCTTCAACACTCATTGGACTGCATACATCAATATGTATTATTTCCAATAAGTCAATTGCCAGCTCCATCATACCGGAAAACGGGGTCTTAGTCATCTTGCCCATGAGGCATGGTTCACATGTCTCAAGCGATTCGAAATCGAGTGAGTCCCAAGATCCATCAGCATGGAGTTTCTTCATGCTCTTTATACCAATATGACCTTTAGCGGCAGTGCCACAAGCATATGGTACTATCATCATTAACTTTGCATGTTTTGGCATCAATATTATGAACATGTGTGTCACTACAAACGAGATTCAATAAACCATTCACATTGGGTGCATGATCATAAAAGATGTTATTCATGTAAACAGAACAACCATTGTTCTCTGACTTAAATGAATAATCGTCTCACAATAAACAAGATCAATATAATGTACATGCTCAACGCAGGCACCAAATAACTTTTATTTAGGTTTAAAACTAATCCCGAAGGTAGAGCGAGCGTGCTGATGGCGATCACATCAACCTTGGAGACACTTCCAACGCGCATCGTCACCTCGTTCTTAGCCACTCTCGTTTATTCTGAGTTACTAATATTAGCAACTGCAGTATCAAATACCCCGGGGCCACTACGAGCACTAGGAAGGAACACATCAATAACATGTATATCAAATATATTTTTGTTGACATTGCCAGCCTTCTTATCTGCCAAATATGTGGGGCAGTTCCGCTTCAGTGACCGTTGCCCCTTACAATAGAAGCACTCAGTCTCGGGTTTGGGTCCAACCTTGGGTTTCTTCACTGGAGCGGCAACTGGCTTGCCATTCGTGAAGTTTCCCTTCGTGCCCTTGCCCTTCTTGAAACTAGTGGTCTTACCATCAACAGTTGATGTTCCTTCTTGATTTCTACCTTCACAGCGTAAAACATCACGAATAGCTCAGGGATCATCTTCTCCATCCCATTCATGTTATAGTTCATCACAAAGCTCCAGCAGCTTGGTGGCAGTGACTTAGAGAACTATGTCAATCACTATCTTATCTCGAAGACTAACTCCCACTTGATTCAAGTGATTCTAGCACCCCAGACATTCTGAGCACATGCTCACCGGTTGAGCTATTCTCCTCCATCTTGCAGGCAAAGAACTAGTCGGAGGTCTCATACCTCTCAACATGGGCATGAGCCTAAAATTCCAATTTCAGCTCTTGGAACATCTCATATGCTCCGTGATGTTCAAAACGTCTTTGGAGCCCCGATTCTAAGCCGTAAAGCATGGCGCACTAAACTATCAAGTAGTCATCAAAACGTGTCTGTCAGATGTTCACAACATCCACATGCGAGGCTTGAGGCGGTGGAGCACCGAGCGGTGCATCAAGGACATAAGCCTTCTGTGCAGCAATGAGGACAATCCTCCGATCACGGACCTAGTACGCATAATTGCTACCATCATCTTTCAACTAAGTTTTGTCTAGGAACATATCAAAATAAAGGGGAGCTACAATGTGAGCTATTCATCTACAACATTATTTGAAAAGATATTTCGACTATGTTCATGATAACGAGTTCAATTAATCATATTACTAAAAAACTCCCACTCAAATCAACATCTCTCAGGCTGTCTAAGTGTGACATGATCCAAATCCACCAACCCAAGTCCGATCATCACGTGAGATGAGGTGGTTTTCATTGGCGAACATCTCCATATTGATCATATGTACTATATGACTCATGTTCGACCTTTCGGTTTCCTGTGTTTCGAGGCCATGTCTGTACATGCTAGGCTCATCAAGTTTAAACCAAGTATTCCGCATGTGTAAAACTGGCTTAATCCCGTTGTATGCGAACGTAGAGTCTATCACACCCAATCATCACGAGGTGCATCGAAACGACGAACCTTCACAACGGTGCATACTTGGGGAGAACACAATTTTTATCTTGAAATTTTAGTGAGGGATCATCCTATAATGCTACCGTCGTCCTAAGCAAAATAAGATGCATAAAAGGATAAATGTCACATGCAAATCATATAAGTGACATGATATGGCCATCATCGTCTTATGCTTTTGATCTCCATCTCCAAAGCAGCGGCATGAACTCCACCGTCACCGGCATGACACCATGATCTCCATCTTCATGATCTCCATTGTCGGCGTTCTGGGAACGGGGGTACCCAGACTTGCCTGCCTGCGGCCCAGGGCATGGCCCACTTGATGGTCCGTACGGCCCTGCGCGGATTCACTCAAGACAAGACCCTCGCGAGAGTCCCACCCTCGCGAGGAGGACGACGCCAAGGTTCCCGGAAGGGGAAGGCCTCCCTAGACCCCCTCCTGAGTGACGGAGATCTCCATGCAATGCTTGGCCTCGGGAGGTCAAGGGTGACGCCAACCAGGCAAGGCGGGCGCCAGCGCGCTAGAGGGGACAGTTTCCTCTTTGGTGCAAAGGAGACAGGGACGAGCGCAGGTTCCCGAGGCACCCCGCCAAAGGTTTCCATCCCGGTGCAATGAGACCAGGCCAGCGGGCATAGCAGGACGGATGTCATCAGCGAGCCCACCACCGCGGCACCACCACCTACTTTCCAGGCGAAGACCACCTTTCGTCAGGATAAGATGTACCTCCTGTCCCCTTTCGAATTTGGCCGTTGTGGGATATCTTCCCGCCATTGCGATAAGGGAAGAGGACCCGGGCCGCTATAAAGAGAGGCTAGGCTGCCTCGGGGGAGATCCAACGCCACCCGAATGCACTCGCGAGACAACTTACCACTGTACTAGTTCATCCACAAACCTCCTCGTGAGGCAATCCACCAAAAGCAGGAGTAGGGTTTTACGCTTCACAGCGGCCTGAACCTGGGTAAATTCTCGCGTGCTATCTTCTTCCTCGCCATCGAGCGGGGTTACCGTGCTGTGAGCTTCAGGGGGGGTGAAGCTGTTGGAGATCTTCGCACACCTCCCTGAGTTCGAACTTCCTAGGGTCTTTGCGGAGCCCGAAATCCGACATTTGGCACGCCAGGTAGGGGGCGTGTCGAAGTCTTCCTCAAGCCTCGCTCTTTCTCCGCCTCACCGCTCTGATGGCTGACGCTCGCCGAGCCCATGCCGAGCGCCGTGCTACTCGCGTCGCCCAGACAGCGCCCGCGGGCCGCACCGCCGCGCGCCGGTCTGCCTCTCCTGTGGCCAACGCCGCCACGGCCCCGGAAGCCCACGAGCAGCAGGACTCGTCACAGCCGGTCACCGCGCAGCGCGACGGCCGCACCGCTACTCCGTCGAATGTTCCAGCTACTGGGTCATCCTCCCACGCTCGCCCCGGGCCGGCGCGTGGGTCGGGCTCACTCCTCATGGCGCGCGAGCTACTGCGTTACCGCCCTGCCCCCAACCGCTACGACGACTGGCTCGGGCACATTGCAGAGCTCGTCAGCGCCGCCGGCGATGCCTCAGCGCTCTCCTACTCGTTCTGACCCCAGCCCTCTCTGGCAGGCGACGAGGCCCATGATGTGCCGCCTCCTCCTCCCCAGCGCGACGTCGACCCCGAGCCCAGGCGTGAAGCACGCTCGCGCGACCAGCCGCGTGGGCCCCCGGCGAGGGTAAGAGAAGAAGTAAGCTGCCAGGTGGTGCCGCGGCCGCGCGCTGACGCGCGTGCGCTCCCTGCACCGCTGCATCAGCGTCGCGACTGGGCGCCCTTAGAGGCAGCCGCGCAGGAGCATCAAGACTGGGTCCCTCCCGTGTGCGCGGCACCCGCGGGTCTAGTGGGTTGCCACGCCATCGCCCCGGAGCTCCATCGGGCCATGTGGCCCTGCAAGTTCAAGCCTGACCTACCTCCTCGCTACGACGGCTCCCCAGATCCCGCCGAGTTCCTACAGCTCTACTCGCTGAGCATCCAGGCGGCCAGCGGAGACGACAAGGTCATGGCAAGCTGGTTCCCTATGGCACTCAAGGGTGGTGCGCTCTCCTGGCTCCTCAACCTCCCGGAGGGATCGATCACCTCCTGGGAAGACCTGCGTGAGCGCTTCGTCGCCAACTTCCAAGGCACCCGCGACCGCGCCCTTGGAGTGGGTGACCTGCGTCGCGTGAAGCAACAGCCGGACGAGACCTTGCACAAGTTCATACAACGCTTCACGACTATCCGCCTCAAGATCCCGAGGGCGTCGGATGAGGCCATCATCTCGGCATTCACCGACGGCGTCAGGGACCTCAGGATGAGGGAGGATCTCGCTATCAACGATGACCTGACCTCGGCTCTGGAGATGTTCAATCTGGCAAACAAGTGCACGAAGGCCGAAGAGGGCCGCCTCTCACTCTGTGAGCTTTCGAAGGCGGAACCCGAAGACAAGAAGACCAAGACCAAGGAAGCGAAGCGCAAGGCCCCCGCGGAGCAGGCGGCTGAACCTGAGGCAAAGCGCAGTCGAGATGAGGAACCCCCCGCGAGAGGGCGACCGTTGTGCATCTTCCATGGCACCAATAGCCACAACACCATCGACTGTCAGGAGCTCAGCGTGGTCCATGACGAGCATTTCGGTCGGCGCCCTGGGCGTAGCAACCGGGGCTATGGACGCGGTGGAGGCCGCGACGGAGGCCGCTGGGACAATCGAGACCCGCACCAGGAGTGGCGAGACCGGCCTCGGGAGGACTGCTGGCGCGATCAAGCTCGGGAGGACCGCTGGCGCGACGAACCTCCGGAGGGGTCACGTCATGGCCAGCCTCGTGAGGCCCGTCCTCGTGAGGCCGACCTTCCCCCGCTGCCGCCGCCACTGATACGTCTCCAACGTATCTATAATTTATGAAGTATTCATGCCATGTTTACAATAATTCTATATGATTTTGGTATGATTTTATTAGAACTAACCCGGACTGACGCTGTTTTTAGCAGAACTATCGTGGTGTTGTTTTTGTGCAGAAATAAAAGTTCTCGGAATGAGCTAAAAATTTACGGAGAATATTTTTGGAAAATATAAAAAATACTGGAGCAAAAACCTGGGCCAGGAAGTGACCGAGGAGGCCACAAGCCTGGGGGGCGCGCCCCCCTGGCTTGTGACTTCCTCGTGGCCCCCCTGGACTCGTTTCCGCCGCCAAAAATTCCTATAAATAGAGAAACCCCCAGAAACAAACCTAGATCGGTAGTTCCGCCGCCGCAAGCCTCTGTAGCCACGAAAAACCAATCGGGAGCCCGTTCCGGCACCCTGCTCTAGGGGGAAACCATCACCGGAGGCCATCTTTATCATCCCGGCGGTCTCCATGACGAGGAGGGAGTAGTTCACCCTCGGGGCTGAGGGTATGTACCAGTAGCTATGTGTTTGATCTCTCTCTCTCGTGTTCTTGAGATGACACAATCTTGATTGACCGCGAGCTTTATTGATATAGATGAATCATATGGAGTTTTCCCCTCTCTATCTTCTTGTGATGAATTGAGTTTTCCCTTTGAAGTTTACTTATCGGATTGAGTCTTTAAGGATTTGATAACACTTGATGTATGTCTTGCGATGGGATATCCGTGGTGACAATGGGATGTTCTATTGATCCACTTGATGTATGTTTTGGTGATCAACTTGTGGGTTCCGTGACCTTGGGAATCTATGCATAGGGGTTGGCACACGTTTTCATCTTGACTCTCCGGTAGAAACTTTGGGGCACTCTTTGAAGTTCTTTGTGTTGGATTGAACATGATGAATCTGAAATTGTGTGATGCATATCGTATAATCAAGCCCATGGGTACTCGTGGTGACATTGGAGTATCTAGGTGACATTAGGGTTTTGGTTGATGTGTATCTTAAGGTGTTATTTTAGTACGAACTCTAGGGCTGTTCGTGACACTTATAGGGATAGCTCATAAGATTGATCGGAAAAGATAACTTTGAGGTGGTTTCGTACCCTACAATAATTTCTTCGTTTGTTCTCCGCTATTTGTGACTTTGGAGTGAACTCTTTGTCGCACGTGAGGGATTTACATATGATTCAACTATGTCAGTAATGTTGAGAGAACTTGCACTAGTGAAAGTATGAACCCTAGGCCTTGTTTCTAAGCATTACAATACCGTTTGTGCTCACTTTTGTTACTTGCTACCTTGCTGTTTTTATATTTTCAGATTACAAAAACCTATATCTACCATCCATATTACACTTGTATCACCATCTCTTCGCCGAACTAGTGCACCTATACAATTTACCATTGTATTGGGTGTGTTGGGGACACAAGAGACTCTTTGTTATTTGGTTGCAGGGTTGTTTGAGAGAGACCATCTTCATCCTATGCCTCCCACGGATTGATAAACCTTAGGTCATCCACTTGAGGGAAATTTGCTACTGTCCTACAAAACTCTGCGCTTGGAGGCCCAACACGAGTCTACAAGAAGAAGGTTGCGTAGTAGACATCAAGCTCTTTTGTGGCGCCGTTGCCAGGGAGGTGAGTGCTTGAAGGTATATCTTTAGATCTTGCAATTAAATCTTTTAGTTTCTTGTTTTTCACTAGTTTGGTTTTATAAAAGAAAACTACAAAAAAATGGAGTTTGGGTTGCATCATTTGTTTCGCCTTTATAATATCTTTCGTGAAAATAAGGATTCAGAAAATTGTGCTCAATTGGTAGAGGAAGAAATTATGAAAATACTTGATGAGAATTCCTTGAATGATGAGCATGATAGAAATATTGTTAGTATGAATTCTCTGAATATTCATGATGCTAATGATATGCAAAGCCACAAGCTTGGGGATGCTATGTTTGATGAAGATGGTATTTTTAGTCCCCCAAGTTTTGATGAGCAAATTCGTTATGATGAAAGCATGCCTCCTATTTATGATGATTATTGTGATGACATGTATGCTATAAAGAATAATGATAACCATGAAACTTGTCATCATGATTTTAATATTTAAAGTGGTTATGTCAATCAAGTATCTCATGATAGTTATTTTGTTGAGTTTGCTCCCACTATTATGAATGAGAAGAAAATTGCTTATGTGGAGAGTGACAAATTTTCTATGCTTGTGGATCATGAAGATACTGCTTTATGTGCTGGTTATATTGTGAAATTCATTCATGATGCTACTGAAAATTATTATGAGGGAGGAACATATGCTTGTAGGAATTGCAATAATATCAAGTTTCCTCTCTATGTGTTCGAAGTTTTGAAGTTATGCTTGTTTTGCCTTCCTATGCTAGTTGCTTCTTGCTCCCATAAATTGTTTGCTCACAAAATCCCTATGCATAGGAAGTGGGTTAGACTTAAATGTGCTTGTCATGAGATTCATGATGCTCTTTTGCATGTTTCAATTCTTATCTTTTTTGTGAGCATCATTGAAATCATCATGCCGAGCTAAAAAGGCTTCAAAGAAAAGCGCTTGTTGGGAGACAACCCAATATTTATACCTACTGTTTTTGTGTGTTCACATGATTAAGCTACTGTAGTAATCATGTTTTATAGATTTTGTTTCAATAAAGTGCCAAGTAAAGCCTTTGGGATAGTGTGGATGATAGTTGACTTGATTCTGTGCAAAAATAGAAACTTTTGCTCTCAGTCAAGGAATTTTGTAAATTCCCTGGAACGTGCTTTTGATCTGAATTTTTTTACACATGATTGATATACAAATTGCCTAGATTGTCCTGATTTTTCAGAATTTTTAGAGACAGGGAAGTATGGTTACAATACAGATCTTCACAGACTGTTCTGTTTTTGAATGATTCTGTTTTGCATGCATAGTTTGCTTGTTTTAGTGTTACCATAGCTTATAATTAGTGGTATAAATTATGGGAATGATAGAATACAGTAGGTATAATGTGGGAACAATTATGAATCTCGTCTTGACAGTACCTAAGTGAATTATCTTTATTTATTATAATAACCCATCTCACGAAGTTCCGTTAAGTTTTGTGTGATTGAAGTTTTCAAATTTTGGGTGAGACACCGATATGAGGAGAATAAGGAGTGACAAGAACCTAAGCCTGGGGATGCCCAAGGCACCCCCAAGGTAATATCCAAGGAAGACTCAAGTGCCTAAGCTTGGGGATGCCCCGGAAGACATCCCCTCTTTCGTCTTCAACACTATCGGTATATCTTACTTGGAGCTATATTTTTATTCGTCACATAATATGAGTTTTTCTTGGAGCGTCATTTTATTTTCTTGTTTTCTGTTAGGTGTTAGTCATAATCTTGTTTTTCAATAAAAAGTTCCAAGAATTGCCTTAGGATGCTTGCATTGCATGTTTTGATGATAGCTGTGTAAAAACAGAAACTTTGGCTGTAGTGTTTGAATTTTCATATTTTACTGGAACGTGGAAAGTTCCTGAAATTTTTACACAGTATTTTCATATAAATTAGTTAGCTTGTCCTAAATTTTCATAATTTTTTGAGTTACAGAAGTACACTGTTTTCATAAATTGCTACAGACTGTTCTGTTTGGACAGATTGCTGTCATAGTTTTGTTATCTACTTATCCTATAGTTTCCATAGCCTATATTGGTAGATATAAATTGTGGAAATGATAGTAAACAGTAAATTATGTTAGAAAATTATTGTGCAACATGTCTTGGCAGTACATGAAGTGTAGATTTATTCTTATGTGTACGAACCTATCTCACGAGTTCTTTTCGAGTTTTATGTGGATGAAGTTTTTGAGAATAGGTGAAACCGGGATATGAGAGGATTGAACGAGATACAAAAGCTCAAGCTTGGGGATGCCCAAGGCACCCCAAGTAAATATTTCAAGAAGTCTCAAGCATCTAAGCTTGGGGGTGCTACGCATCCCACCTCTCTTCATCAACAATTATCGGTTAGCCTATGTTGAGCCTAAATTTTTATTCGTTCACATGATGCGTGCTATTCTTGGAGTGCTATTTTTCTTTTGCTTGCTGTTGAATAAAATACTCAGATCTGAAAATATTTATTGAGGGAGAGAGAGTCCTCACATAGGTCCTTAATTGTTTGACTACTCATTGATCTTCACTTATACCTTTTGTGAGTAGCTTGTCATTTCCTCTCATGCTTCACTTATACCTTTTTGAGGGATGAAATCTTTATGCTCATGTGCTTCACTTAAATTTGTTTGAGCTTGTCAAAAAGCAATGGCAATATATGAAACTAGTCCCAAAGTGATAGATATCCAAGGAGGATATAATAAAAACTTTCATGAAGATCATGGGACAAATTAAACTTGATTCTTTGTAATAGTTTTGAAACATGATGATAGTAATATGTGAGTCATGTTAGTGAGTAATTATGCTTTAGTAGGAATATTGGCGTTAAGGTTTGTGATTCCCTATGCAAGTACGAAATTCAATAGTTATGCAATGAAGTTATATCCTACTTGTGGTGCATTATTCGGTGTTAGTTATGTTCAATGCTCACTTATGTGATTTTTCGTTCCTTGGTTTGGTTGCTTCCCAATCTATTTGCAAGCCTTCATTTGTACTAAGTAGAAATACTACTTGTGCATCCAAAATCCTTAAACCAAGTTTTGCCTTATGAGTCCACCATACCTACCTATATGCGGTATTTCCATGCCGTTCCAAGCAAATTTGTATGTGCCATCTCTAAATTTTCAAAATAAATTTTCTCTTTTGTGTGCCCGTACCGCTCATGAAACGGTGGGGAGTGTCCAATATTTTTCCATGCTAGGTGGGTTGTTCTCACGATATGTGTTGATTCACTATCATTCACGAGAAAGTGGCTGGTATTCGGGATGCCCAGTCCCATGCTCAAAATTCAAATCAAAATAATAATGAAAGAAAACTCCCCCAGGATGGTTGTTTGTAAGGACGGTACCCGTGGATTCGGCTCGCCGTGGAGTGTGATTGATTGGTGTAGGGGGAGTAAAAACTTTACTATTCTGTTTGGGAACCGCCTATAATGTATCTAGCATGGAAAGTATTGTGAGCTACTTTGTCGTTTTCGTTGACAGGAAAAGCATGCCACTCAAAATATTTTTCTCTCTCAATTTAAACCTTGAGCTCTGGCACCTCTACAAATCCCTACTTCCCTCTGCGAAGGGCCTATCTATTTACTTTATGCAATTTTTATTTTTGCTTTGAGTATCCATCTTCTCTTATAAGCACCAACTAGGGGGCACTATGATCGTACTTGAGCATTGAGCATAGCTAATATTTGAGTGTGTTTCATGAATGGATCAATGATTGAGCATGATGGGCTAGGGATAACTTTCTTTAGTGTTGATATTTTGAAAGACATGGTTGCTTGTTGACATGCTTGAGTATTGAAGTCATTATGTTAAAACTAGACTATGGCTTTGAATCATTTACAAGTCCAAATGTCCATGCTATACAAAGAAGAAAAGAATATGATGAACATGTTGGGTAGCATCCACACTTCATAAATTATTTCTTTTATCATTTACCTACTCGAGGACAAGCAGGAATTAAGCTTGGGGATGCTGATACGTCTCCAACGTATCTATAATTTATGAAGTATTCATGCCATTTCTATAATAATTCTATATGATTTTGGTATGATTTTATTAGAACTAACCCGGACTGACGCTGTTTTCAGCAGAACTATCGTGGTGTTGTTTTTGAGCCGAAATAAAAGTACTCGGAATGAGCTGAAAAATTTACGGAGAATATTTTTGGAAAATATAAAAAATACTGGAGCAAAAACCTGGGCCAGGAAGTGACCGAGGAGGCCACAAGCCTGGGGGCGCCCCCCTAGGGCGCGCCCCCCTGGCTTGTGACTTCCTCGTGGCCCCCCTGGTCTCGTTTCCGCCGCCAAAAATTCCTATAAATAGAGAAACCCCCAGAAACAAACTTAGATCGGGAGTTTCGCCGCCGCAAGCCTCTGTAGCCACGAAAAACCAATCGGGAGCCCGTTCTGGCACCCTGCCGGAGGGGGAAACAATCACAAGAGGCCATCTTCATCATCCCGCCGGTCTCCATGATGAGGAGGGAGTAGTTCACCCTCGGGGCTGAGGGTATGTACCAGTAGCTATACGTTTGATCTCTCTCTCTCGTGTTCTTGATTGACCGCGATCTTTATTGATATAGATGAATCATATGGAGTTTTCCCCTCTCTATCTTCTTGTGATGAATTGAGTTTTCCCTTTGAAGTTTACTTATCGGATTGAGTCTTTAAGGATTTGATAACACTTGATGTATGTCTTGCGATGGGATATCCGTGGTGACAATGGGATGTTCTATTGATCCACTTGATGTATGTTTTGGTGATCAACTTGCGGGTTCCGTGACCTTGGGAATCTATGCATAGGGGTTGGCACACGTTTTCGTCTTGACTCTCCGGTAGAAACTTTGGGGCACTCTTTGAAGTTTTTTGTGTTGGATTGAACATGATGAATCTGAAATTGTGTGATGCATATCGTATAATCAAGCCCATGGGTACTCGTGGTGACATTGGAGTATCTAGGTGACATTTGGGTTTTGGTTGATGTGTATCTTAAGGTTTTATTTTAGTACGAACTCTAGGGCTGTTCGTGACACTTATAGGGATAGCTCATAAGATTGATCGGAAAAGATAACTTTGAGGTGGTTTCGTACCCTACAATAATTTCTTCGTTTGTTCTCCGCTATTTGTGACTTTGGAGTGAACTCTTTGTCGCACGTGAGGGATTTACATATGATTCAACTATGTCAGTATTGTTGAGAGAACTTGCACTAGTGAAAGTATGAACCCTAGGCCTTGTTTCTAAGCATTGCAATACCGTTTGTGCTCACTTTTGTTACTTGCTACATTGCTGTTTTTATATTTTCAGATTACAAAAACCTATATCTACCATCCATATTACACTTGTATCACCATCTCTTCGCCGAACTAGTGCACCTATACAATTTACCATTGTATTGGGTGTGTTGGGGACACAAGAGACTCTTTGTTATTTGGTTGCAGGGTTGTTTGAGAGAGACCATCTTCATCCTACGCCTCCCACGGATTGATAAACCTTAGGTCATCCACTTGAGGGAAATTTGCGACTGTCCTAGAAAACTCTGCGCTTGGAGGCCCAACATGAGTCTACAAGAAGAAGGTTGCGTAGTAGACATCAGCCACCCAGGAGGAAGGAAGGTGACGGGCAGAATGACGGGGCTGGGGGCTTCCAGGAGGTCAGGGCAATAGCTAGCATCCTGGGCGGCGCCCAATCCCCAGCATCGAACCGCATCTTCAAGCAGTTCTCGCGGGAGGTGAACGCGGCTGTCCCAAAGCTCGAGGCTGCGCGCCCCCTCAAGTGGTCCTAGTGCGCTATCACCTTTGACTCCAAGCATCAACTCAGGTGTTCAGCCATGGCGGGCGCACTCCCCATGATGTGCACGCCTACCATCAGCAATGTCCTCATCACCAAGACCCTCATCGACGGTGGCGCGGGGCTCAATGTCCTCTCCATTAAGACGTTTGAGATGCTCCAAGTGCCATCCGACCAGCTCATGCCAACCAAGCCTTTCTCAGGGGTCACTGACGGCTCCACAGTCCCCATCGGGCAAGTGCGCCTCCCCGTCACCTTCGGCGGGCGCAACAATTACCACACCGAGCTCATCATCTTTGACGTCGCCCACATCCACCTCCCGTACAACGCGATCCTCGGGTACCCAGCCCTCGCCAAGTTCATGGCGGTGACTCACCATGGCTACAACGTCCTCAAAATGTCGGGGAGTGGTGGCGTCATCACTGTCGCCTGCGATGAGAAGGACGCCGTTTGCTCCCTCGAGCGCGCCTATCGTGCCGCAGCGGCCGAGCACTCAGACGACGAAGGAGACGTCCTCCCTCGCGAGGATGTCCCCAGGAAGAAGAAGCAGCTCCTTTCCAAGGGGCGCCAGGGGGCTGAAACCTCTAAGGATGGCGCCTCAGGCTCCGCGCCTGGGGCCAAGGCCCCTTCCTCCCTCGCATAGGAAGGCGCACCCGACTCCTCCCTTGGGTCGGGCTTGGGGGCTTCCACCCGGAAGGCTACCGACCTGACCAGTGAGACGAGAGAGGTTCTCGGGCACAACTTGGGGGCGTGTTTCGGCGCGCATCCACCCAAGCAAGGAGCGCGGCGCGGGGCGCCAAGTTCGCGGGAGTTCGTCACCAGAGCAATCGAGGAGCTTCGAGAAGCACAGGCCATGCGAGGCGGGCGTGGCCCTGCACCACCAAGTGCGGTCGCCGTCGTCGACTCGGGCGGCATGACGCGCGTCTGCATCAACGTACCCGGCATCAACAGGGCCGCATCCCAGGACATCTTCTGGCCGATGCATGTCGGTCGCGGTGGAGTCTACCCGTGCAACTACGTCCGCATGCCCTTCGGTCTGGCGAACGCGGGCGTCACGTTCCAGCGCCTTGCTCAGGCCATGCTCGCGCCTTACCGGGCCAGGCACCACGAGGAGTTGGAGGAGGTGCCAGGACCGAGCGAGTGCCCCGAGCCTCGTGAGGCACCAGGCTCGTGAAGGCCAAGCTCGCGGAGACGCAAGGTCAGGCTCCGACGACTACCTCGACGCTTCAGCGGTATTGCCGCCAGGTGATTCTTTTTGGTCCGTACCATGTAACTTTTTGGTTTGCTTAGTTTGAGAGCGCCCATTGGGCCGCATTATCCTCAGGTGGCCAGGGCTCATCTCAGCCGTGCCGTTTTCGCATGTATCAGAACCTTTCATGCGCTCGATCTATTTCCTAAATATTCCAACCTGCATGCTCGGTGCTTCGCCGCCATGAATGTCGCCGCGCCCTAATAATCCTGCCCTCGACCGCCTCATGATTAAGGGCTGGCATGACATCTATGCTCGGGTCCATCCCTACAACGTCGACAAATCTGAGCGGTCGAGCTCTGTCTCACGGGCCAGTCCCGCGCACGTCACCTCCCATGGCCCTCGGTGCTTCGTCCTCGCATGAGCTAATCGGGAGTGGGTGAGTCAGGGCGCGCTGCACGGTTCCTACAACCACAGTCGGCCTTTCACCGCCGTTGGAACCGCGCGCTGGATGTTTTCTCCTCGGAGTTGTCGCATGAGAAGACTGGGCACGGCGTCTGTGCTCGGGTCCATCCCTGTAGCGTCGACAAATCCAATGGCTGAGCTCTGTCTGGCGGGCCGGCCCCGTTCATGTCACCTCCTGGGTTCATTGGTGTTTGGCCTTCTCATGCGATGGCCCTTGGAAATCCATTCGGCGCAGGTTTCTCAAAATATACAGGACTTCAAGCGGCGCTTTCTACCGGAAGACTCAGGCGCAACCCACCTTTGAGGTAGGGCCTCGTGAGACCCGAGCTGCCTTAGATAAAACTTCCAGTTCTACCGTGCAGGCCACGCGTACGAACTTAATGGGTTGTACACGCCTAGGGGGCTTAGGAACCGGGGTCCCCCATTCCCACTCCCAAGTGGAAGCCCCATTCTCCGCCCTGGCGGACAACACTGTCGCCCAAGCGGAGGCCAACGCAACTTGGAAGCCCTATGTTCCGCGTTGGGGATAAACAAGTGAGGGCGCCCTAGCGGGTGCATTCAACCTCAGGACGGCCCCTCGCGGCTCCATCTCGCAGCATTCCCTTGGGATGCCCACGTGAGGGGGCTGCATGGGGGCTACGCTCAGGCCAGGCCTGGCGCACGCCACCTCCCCAGGTCACTGGCACCTGGTCTTCACGCGTCCCTCTCAGATGAAAGCTGGCAAGGAAAGGTATGGGAGCCGCTCGTACGTCACGGGGGACTCCTGAGCATCGCGACTTAGGAGCCTCACTGGTCACGTAGCCCGTCACCCCTTGGAACCGTCCTGGTGATCCGGACGCCCCAACGGTGGTTGAGGTATGCGCGGTCCCGGGACCTGCCAACACAGAGCTCAAGGCGCTCCAAATCTCCAAGTTGACCCCGCCTTCGCCACGTTTCCTTTGTGAGGGCTGCTCGTACGTCAAGGGGGACTCCTGCGCATCGCACTCAGGAGCCTCGCTGGTCACGTATCCCCTCACCCCTTGGCACCGTCCTGGTGATCCGGACGCCCCAACGGCGGTAGAGGTATGCGCGGGACCGGGCCGCGCCGACGCAGAGCACTACAACAAGCCGGAAGGAAACGAGGCGAGGAAAGAAACCACACAACTGAGCAGTCATTACAGGCATTAAAATGTCTCCGGAAATTCAAACAAGTCTAACGCCTCCACGAGGCACGATGAACGTTACAGGAAAAGACCCAGGAAGAGGAACTAGGAGGAGCTGGCGCCACTGCCCGTCCCGACCGCGGGGAGCTCGTCGTCGATATCGCTGCCGTTATCATCGTCGTCACTAACCCTTGCAGCTGCAGGAGGAGGTGGGGGAACGGTGACACAGGCGAACTTCTTTAGCAGCGCCTCAACGGCCGTCGCCGTGGCGGCGCGAACCCCAGGATCAACCGGACGGATCACAGAGCCAAAGTCGAAACTCGGCTCGCGAAGGTAGAGGTGGCTGAAGACGCAGGTCGCGGCAGCGGAGAAGAGGTCGCATAACTCACTCTCCATGACGTTCTCCACCCTGGCGACGGCACCCTCAAGCACCTCGACGAGCTTTGAAGAGAGCCCCACGAAGCCGCTCTCAGGAGCCACCAGGGGTTTTGTGAATCCCCCCCGGCAGATGGACTGCAGCGCCTGGCGGAGCTTGAGTTCGACGGAGGGGAGGGCGTCGAGCTTCGTAGCCTTCCCCTCCTCAGCCGCGGCGAGGGCCTTCTCCCTAGAGTCAAGCCGAGCCTTTTCCGCAGCTACCTCCTCCTTCACCCTGTCCAGACGCTCTCGCTCTGCGGCTTGGTTGGCCGCCCCCTTGGGCAGCGTGGCGTCACGATCGGCAAGCTTGGCTTCGCAGGTCTTGAGGTTCTCCTCCCGCTGGCGAAGCTGATCTGCGAGCGCAGTCTTTTCCTCCTGAAGAGCTTTCAAGCGAACCTCCGCATCGTCGCAGCTCTTCATGACAGACGCAGCATCACCCAACGCCGCGTCACGAGTTGCCTCGGCTGACGCGGCCTCCTTACTACTCTCGGCCGCGGTGGCCTCGGCCTGGCTCCAGACCGCCATGACAGAAGCGTCGGCCCGGAGCCACCCGGAGAGGAGCCCCAAGCGCTCCTTCGCGAGGCGACCATCGGCGCTCCCGAGGGAGCCCCGGACCTGATCCAGAGCGGCATAGGCCCCATCCAGGGCGCCTGACTCGACCAGAAGGCCGCAGGTCGGAGGCACCAGGACCTGGCCCGGAGGTGGCGCCTGCACGGCGACAGGAACCGCCTCCAGGGGGCAGAAGAATGGAGAGCAGAAGGCGCCGGGGGCTACGCTACTACCACAGACAAGGCAGAGACGGACGGTCCTATGGCCAGCTGGCCCTCGGGGGCTGGCTCTTCAGACAGCGGCGCGAACGCGCCCCCAAGGGCAGAAACGGCCTCTCCAACAGGCATCGGGGGCTCTGCGGCCATGACAGGGAGAGTCGCCCCGCGAGCCTCCTCATCCGCGACATCTGGCGCCTTATCAAGCGTCGGCAGGGCACCAGGAACGGGCGTCGCGTCGGAAAGCACCTTCGGCTTGATGCCCGCCTTCTTCTTCCTCGCCTTCAGTGCGGCAGCACTCCTGGTTACCAAGCAAAGGATGGACCATCAGCATGTAAGCCACCGACAGTCGGCCAAAGCTAAGCAGGATTACTTACTCTTCGACGTCGACCCACTTCCTCTTCTTCTCCACCTCGACGAAGGTGGGAATGCCCTCGCCCTTCTCCGGGGAGGCGCCGCCGCATGGGGGAGCAGGGGCACTATTCGCAAGGGACGCGGCCGGAGAGGCCATTCCGGCCCCAGACACGTCCGCCTCGCCCACAGGCTGCAGTTCAGGCAGGGGCGAGGCGGGTGCTTCGGCCACTTTGCTGGCACGAGCAGGGCACTCCGGAGGGGGCCCGGCCTCGCGTTTCTTCGGGGTCGTCCGGCCAGCGGACCGAGCGACACGAGGAGTGGGCCCCGGCCCCATGAGGACCCTGGCGAGACACAGAGGGCTTGCAGCAGAGGCTTCGCCGGCATCGTCGTCGTCTTCGAAGCCGCGGAGAAGCACGCTCCGCGACAGAGGGGTCACTTCCTCCAGATCGTCGTCCGCTGTCCCCTCCGAGTCTTCCCCGTCCGCGGCGTCGCCGGAGGACACCGCCACTGGGGAACCAAAGCACTCGGCCAGGGAGAGCCCTAGTTCGTCAAAGGTGGGCATCGCGGCGACCAGATCAGCCTTGTCGTCGCGGCAGTACAACGGGGCATAGGCCTCGGGAAGGTCCGGGGGGTCACCATTGAGCAGGGTCGCCATAGCCCTGTTCAGCTCCCCGGGGGTCAGGCGTGCGGACTGAAGCCTGATGTCGTCGCCGCTGCCCTGATAATCCCACATGGGCCTCGAGTGATACTAGAGGGGCGCCAGGCGCTGCGCCAGGAACTCCTTCACTATCATCCCCCCGGTCAACTTCCTGGCGTTGATATCGCGAGAGATCCACTCCAGGACGGGCTTGGCCCAGGGGTCGGAGAGCTTTGCGGAGCTCCACGCAAGAGTCTTCTCCGGCAACCCCTTCGGAAGATCCAGGCTGGAGTTGACGCTCTTGAGGTCCAAGAAGACTCAGCGGTGCCTGAAGTTCTCCACCTTCTTCCCGGCCATTAAGAGCATGTTCCCGCTCTGGACCGTGACGAAGGAGACGCATGCCGACCGCTGAGCGCCGTCATGAAGCCGCAAGCTAAAGAAATGGCGGAAGAGGGCCACCGAAGGCTTCACGCCTACAAAGGCCTCGCAGTAAAAGGCGAAGACGGACAAGAGCAGGATGGAGTTGGGTTGGAGATGGAGAGCTTGGATCCCGTAGTGCTCAAGGATGGCGGTGAAGAACTTGGAGAAAGGCGGAACGAGCCCAGAGAAGATTCTATGGAGGAAGAAAGGGTAGGCCGACTTGGCCAGGCGATGCTTCTCCGTGGAGCCGCACCATATCAAGGTCCACCCCCACTCATTGGTACCATCCGCCGTCGACGGAAGCACCGAGGCGAGGTCCCCGTCCTTGGCTATGGTGGACTCTGAGAGCACCGGCGAGATAGAAGCGGAAGCCGAGCTCTGAGCTTCACGTTTCGACTTGCCGGCGGGAGTCATCGAGAAGTCCTTGGGGCCGAGGAAGCAAGAAGGAAGATGGTGCGGTGCTGAGATCTGGAGAGGTTCCCACAAAGGATGGAGATCTGGAAGGAGGAGCAGGAGCGCATAAGAGGAAAGCAATAAAGGCTCAACGCTGGACGTCAGGCTTTTATCGGTTCGGGCAGTTGCCGAGGAGACACGGGAGCGGGGACGCCCGCGTCCAACCGCGTGCCGCACGCCAGACCTGGCCCGCAGGCAATGAGGCCCCGCGGCGCTCCGGGCCATCTTCTTCGGCTTCACTTCGAAGCCAACTCGAGCGCGCCTTGGGCCCGGGGGCTACTGTCGGCATTCTGGGAATGGGGGTACCCAGACTTGCCTGCCTGCGGCCCAGGGCATGGCCCACTTGACGGTCCGTACGGCCCTGCGCGGCTTCACTCAAGACAAGACCCTCGCGAGAGTCTCACCCTCGCGAGGAGGACGACGCCAAGGTTCCCGGAAGGGGGAGGCCTCCCCAGACCCCCTCCTGAGTGACGGAGATCTCCATGTAATGCTCGGCCTCGGGAGGTCAAGGGTGACACCAGCCAGGCCAGGCGGGCGCCAGCGCGCCGGAGGGGACAATTTCCTCTTTGGTGCAAAGGAGACAGGGACGAGCGCAGGTTCCTGAGGCGCCCCGCCAAAGGTTTCCATCCCGGTGCAACGAGACCAGGCCAGCGGGCGCGGCAGGACGGATGTCATCAGCGAGCCCACCACCGCGTCACCACCACCTACTTTGCAGGCGAAGACCACCTTTCGTCAGGATAAGATGTACCTCCTGTCCCCTTTCGAATTTGGCCGTTGTGGTATCCCTTCCCGCCATTGCGATAAGGGAAGAGGACACGGGCCGCTATAAACAGAGGCTAGGCTGCCCCGGGGGAGATCCAACGCCACCCGAATGCACTCACGAGACAACTCACCACTGTACTAGTTCATCCACAAACCTCCTCGTGAGGCAATCCACCAAAAGCAGGAGTAGGGTTTTATGCTTCGCAGCAGCCCGAACCTGGGTAAATTCTCGCGTGCTATCTTCTTCCTCGCCATCGAGCGGGGTTAGCGTGCTGTGAGGTTCGGGGGGGGGGGGGTGAAGCTGTTGGAGATCTTCGCACACGCCCCTGAGTTCGAACTTCCTAGGGTCTTTGCGGAGCCCAAAATCCAACATCCATCATCGTGTCTTCATGTGGTTGTCGTGCCAACTATTGCTCCTACAACTATTGCTATCTCATAGTGACAAAGTAAAGCAAATGACATAAATGAATTAAAGACAACCCTATGGCTCCTGCCGGTTGATGTACTCATCTACATGCAAGTCGTGATAACTATTACAAAACATGATCATCTCATACATCACAAATAGCAAATCACGTCTTGGCCATATCACATCACAACATGCCCTGCAAAAATAGGTTAGACGTCCTCTACTTTGCTGTTGCAAGTTTTACGTGGCTGCTATGGGTAACTAGCAAGAACCGTTCTTTCCTACGCAAAGCCACAATGGTGATAATCAAGTTGCCTTTTAACATTCTACAAGGACCGCCTCTGTCGAATACGATTCAACTAGAGTTGGAGAGACAGACACCCGCCAGCCACCTTTATGCAAACAAGTTGCATGTCAATCGGTGGAACCGGTCTCTTGTACGTGGACAAGTAAGGTTGCTCCGGGCCGCTTCATCCCAGAATACCACCGAATCAAAATAAGACTAAGGTTGTAAGCAATCTGAACATCAACGCCCACAAACACTTTGTGTTCTACTCGTGCATATCATCTACGCATAGACCTTGCTCATGATGCCAATGTTGGGGAATGTGGCATGGGAAACAATTTTTTTCCTATGAACACCCAATATCTATCAATGGAGATGCATAGCTATGAGAGGAGGAGTGTATCTACATACCCTTGTAGATCGCTAAGCGGAAGCGTATATAACGCGGTTGATGTAGTCATACTCTTCACGATCAATTCGCGATCCAATCCGATCTAGCACTGAACAGACGGCACCTCCGCGTTCAGCACACGTGCGGGTCGGTGACGTCTCCTCCTTCTTGATCCAGGATCTCATCCGGGACTCCGAACAACATTCAGTCAGTAACGTGAATATCCCAATACTACTCTAGCATCACCGAACGTTAAGCGTGCGGACCCTACGGGTTCGAGAATCATGTGGACATGACCGAGACACTTCTCCGGTCAATAACCAATAGCGGGACCTGGATGCCCATATTGGTTCCCATATATTCTTCAAAGATCATTATCATGCCAAGGATTCAGTCAATCCCGTACTCAGTTCCTTTTGTCCAGCGGCATGCTACTTGCCCAAAATTGGATCGTCGGTATCTCCATACCTAGTAAAATCTTGTTACCGACAAGTCTCTTTACTCGTTCCCTAATACAAGATCCCGTGACTAACTCCTTAGTCACATTTCTTGCAAGCTTCTTGTGATGTTGTATTACCAAGAGGGCCCAGAGATACCTCTCCGGCAAATGGAGTGACAAATCCAAGTCTCGATCCATGCCAACCCAACAGATACCCTCGGAGATACCTGTAGAGTACCTTTATGATCACCTAGTTACGAAGTGATTTTTGATACACACAAGGCATTCCTCCAGTGTCAGGGAGTTGCATGATCTCATGGTCATAGGAACAAATACTTGACATGAAGAAAGCAGTAGCAATAAACTAATACGATCAAATGCTATGCTTACGGTTGGGTCTTGTCCATCACATCATTCTCCTAATGATGTGACCCCATTATCAAATGACAACTCATGTCTATGGTGAGTAAACCTTAACCATCTTTGATCAACGAGCTAGTCTAGCAGAGGCTCACTAGGGACACGGTGTTGTCTATGTATCCACACATGTATCTGAGTTTCTGATCAATACAATTCTAGCATGGATAATAGACGTTTATCATGAATAGGGAAATATGATAATAACTAATTTATTATTGCCTCTAGGGCATATTTCCAACAGTCTCTTCATGCATCTTCTCGATATAGCTTTCCCCTGTGCTTCGTCCATGTTCACACACTCTTGTAGTAGTAGCGACAACATGTCCAATGGGGACAAAGTGTTGAATCCGTAGACCACTTCGAATGGAGACTTGCCGGTGGTGACGTGACGTGCGCGGTTGTAGGCGTACTCAGCGATGGGGAGACATTCTTCCCATTCCTTGATGTTCTTGTTGATTGACACACGTAGGAGCGCCAAGAGCGTCCGATTGGTCACCTCCGTTTGGCCATCGGTTTGTGGGTGATAGACCGAAGAGAAAAGTAGCTTGATCCCGAGCTTGGCGCATAGTGTCTTCCAAAAGTAGCTAAGGAACTTGACGTCGCGGTCTGAGACAATGGTCTTGGGAACTCCATTTAGTCGTAAGATGTCCCTACAAAAGAGATTTGCAACATGTGAAGCGTCGTCGATCTTATGACATGGAATGAAATGATCCATTTTGGAAAAGCGATCTACAATGACAAAAATGGAATCATGGCCATTTTTAGTTCGTGGCAAACCAAGCACAAAATCCATACTAATGTCTTCCCAAGGTTGAAAAGGTATTGGAAGAGGCGTGTAAAGACCATGGGATTGAGCTTTTGACTTTGCTTTGTGACATGTAGAGCATCGGTTGGTGAAGCGTGCAACATCACGAAACATCTTTGGCCAAAAGTTCTTGTTGGAGAGTGTGGCATATGTCTTGTCGCGTAGAAAGTGACCCATGAGTCCTCCATCGTGAGCCTCTTGCAAAAGCAACAAACGAAGAGAAGACTCGGGTATACAAAGTTTGTTGGCACGCATAAGATAGCAATCTCTCATGTAATAGTTTTCCGAATAAGGTTTAACATGGCACTTAGCATATGGAGTAGTAAATGAAACATCATGCTCATCAAATCTTTGATATGCCCAAAACCAATGACATTCAATTCAAGTTGAGTAACGAGCATACATTTGCGGGAAAGAGCATCCGCCACAAAATTTTCTTTACCCTTAATATATTTGATGACATAAGGAAAATACTCAATGAATTCACTCCATTTAGCATGCTGCTTGTTCAAGTTGGTTTGATCCTTAAGATACTTGAGTGTTTCATGATCGATATGAATGACAAATTCATGAGGGCAGAGATAATGCTCCCAAACATGTAATACTCACACCAAAGCACACAATTCCTTATCATATATGGGGTTTTTGAGTTGAGCGCAGGAGAGTTTCTCACTAAAATATGCAATTGGGCGCTTCTCTTGCATTAACACGCCAGCTGTGCCATTACCACTACCGTCACACTGCACTTCAAAAGTTTTGTCAAAATTTGGTAATGCAAGCAATGGTGCATGAGTTAGCAAGTTTTTAATTTCATGGAATGCGGTATCTTGCGATGGTCCCCAAACAAAGGTTGCATTCTTCTTGCTCAAAGCATGTAGAGGAGATGCAATCGTGCTAAAATCCTTAACAAAGCGATGATAAAAGCCGGCTAGTCGTAGGAAACTATGTTGTTGCAAATTGGTGGGTGTGGGCCTAGTTTTAATAGCATCAATTTTAGTTTCATCAACTTGAACAACTTTAGAAGATACCACAAATCCTAGAAAACAATCTTGTCAACACCAAAAGTGCATTTTCCATGTTTGCATGTAGTTTTTCTTTCCTAAGAACTTGCAATACTTCCCTAACATGTATAGCATGCTCCTCGAGAGTTTCGCTAAAGACAAGAATGTCATCAAAGTATACCACAACACAATATCCAATGAGATGATGTAAGACATAATGCATGACACGCATAAATGTACTCGGTGCTTGTGATAGACCCATAGGCATGACTAACCATTCATATAGACCAAACCTAGTTTTAAAAGCCGTTTTCCACTCATCGCCCTCTTGCATGCGTACTTGGTAGTAACCACTCTTCAAATCAATTTTGGAAAATATAGTGGCACCACTAAGTTCATCAAGCATATCATCAAGGCAAGGAATATGGTGGCTATATCTAACGGTTATAGCATTGATCGGGCGGCAATCCGAACACATGTGTATGCTACCATCTTTCTTAGGCACTAGTATCACCGAAACAGCACAAGGACTTAAGCTATCACGTACATGCCCTTTATCTAGGATTTTTCTGACTTGCCTTTGTATCTCCTTAGTCTCATCGGGGTTGATGTGGTAGGGTGTCTTGTTAGGAAGTGGTGCGCCGGGTATGAGGTCGATGCGATGTTCGATTCCTTGTTTTGGTGGTAGTCCCGAAGGTAGCTCATCAGGAAAAACATCTTGTAATTCCTGCAACAAACGAGACAAAACAAGAGGTAGTTGTTGTGAAGCATTAATCTCACAACCTTATCTTTGCACACAAGTACAAACTGAAGTACACTTGATGGGCTCTCACTCACAAGATTCACTTTTGTTGGGCAAAGAACAATCCCTCAAGTCTCTTTTGGTGGCTAAAAGAACTATATCTTTCTTGTCCCTCATCATGGAGTCACTCAAATTTGGCTTGTGGCGCTCACTCTCTTTTAGGAGGACCACTCGCTCATTTTTATCTCCACGATGGGATGAAGCTTGCTCATCGGCGGTTACTTGGCTTGGAGTCATTGGTCATAGCACATATTTCTTGCCCTTCATCTTGAAGTTATAGTGATTGGTCCGACCGTTGTGGATGACGCCATAGTCGAATTGCCAAGGTCTCCCAAGGAGTAGATGGCAAACGGACATGGGAACTACATCACACTCCAAGGTGTCTTCATAAGCGCCTATCTTTAAGGAAACTTGCACAGTGTGGTCAACTTGGAGGTTGTCGGAATCACTAAGCCATTGAACCTTGTAGGGGCAAGGATGCTTCTTCTTGACCAATTGGAGCTTAGAACAAAGGTCTTCGCTTGCCAAATTGTGGCAACTCCCGCCATTGATGATGACCTTGACGGATTTCCCTTGGATGCCTGCTTTTGTGTCGAAGATGTGGCAACGTTGGTCCTCATCTTGTTGGTGATGAAGAGTTAAAACCTTGGAAACAACGAGAGCGGGGCTCAGATCATTGTCGCAAAAGATTTGCGCATCTTCATCTTCATTCACTTGGCGGTGCATGGCCACGTGCTCTAGTGCTTCCATCTCGTCTTCGCTCATGGAATCATAAGTGCCGTCATCATGAAGGATCATAGTGCGTCTTGTTGGGCACTCGAAAGTTTTGTGGTCACGGCCCTCGTAAGTGAAGCATTGTATTGAACTTGTCTTGGCGGGTGCGTCCGTTGGTGGTGTAGAGGATGAAGCTCTCATCTTGTAGTTTCTTGTGGGAGGGCGGCTTGATGAAGTCGTATTGTCCTTGTAACTTGACTTGTCGCCAGTAGTCGTTGGAGTTTTCGTAGTCGAAGGCGTCGTGGTCGGAGAAGCCTCTGCACTTGCGCCGTAGGTCTTGGAAGAGTACTTGGAGTACTTGTAGTCATCTTGCACTTGGTGTTTCGCCTTGGTCGCTTGATGTACTAGCTGATGCCATTCAAGAAACGCGCCATTGTTTTGTTTGCTCGTCATCTTCCTTGACATTGGCTCGGATCATAGATGTTTCCATCTCTTGGTAGTATTCTTCTACTGACTTGGTTCCTTGTTTTAGGAGTTGTAGCTTCTTGAAGAGATAACGGTTGTAGTGGGTTGGCACGAAGCAAGCTCGCATGAGATCATTCATTTGGGCCCAAGTGGTGATAGGAGGTTCACCCCTTCTCTTCTTCGCTCAATCACTTGTACCCACCAAATGAGAACGTAGTCTTGGAACTCGAGAGAAGCCATGTCGATCTTCTTATCTTCCTCCAAGTTGTGTAAACGGAATATCTTGCCAAGCTTGAGGGCCCATGAGAGGTAGTCTTCGGGGTCATTGCTTCTGAAAAACTTAGGCATGGTGAACTTGAGCTTGCCGAAACATTGTTCTTCATTGTGATTGTTTTGGCGATGCCCTTCTCTTGGAGGAGGTGCATCATTGTTGTTGTCGAGTTGACGTTGTTGTTGCCTTTGGGCTTCGTCATCATTGGGCTTGACGTGATGTGCTTGAGGGCTTTGGCGAAGTCCTCGCACCCAGTTCCTTCTTTCTTCGTGCTCCTCTTAGAGAGTGACTTCTTCTTGTCGTTCACGCCGGAGGGCTTCTTGTTCTTCGCGCGCTTGGCGGTTGCACTCTTCCAAGACGCATATAGCCTCATGTAAAGCACGTTGTGCTTGAAACGCTTGTTCGTGGCGACGACGTTGTTCTTCTTCTTGGCGTTGTCGTTCTTGTTCTTGGTCTTGTTGAAGACGTCGTCCGCGTCCCCGTAGGCAATCTTGCAATCCATTTTCATGGAATGGATTCTTCGAAGCTTGATGTTAGTGATCATGTAGCGAACTTGGACCGGAGCGATCGTCTCTATGGTGAGAACTTGTTTGAGGTGGACTTGCGCCGAAAGAGTACTCCGATGAGTGGCGACTTGAGTGGCGCCGCCTTGATGATGTAGATGTTGAAGAAGCGCAGTTGACCATCAAGGAACGGAACTCCTTCATTTGACTTGATAACTTAGTATCGAGGTAGTCCGCGTACGCTCCTTGGATTCGCGCAAGTCGGTGGAGAGTTGCTCGATGCGATCGTCAAGACATCTTGCGATTGACGCATTGATTTTTGTGTGCCAAAGAAGTGCAACTTGGTGACGTAGTCATTCTTGTCGTCGTCGCGCTCCTCAAATGTCGGGTTCAACATGACTGACCTATCCATAACACTCAAGTAGATATAAGTGGAAGAATGATAAGACAATTCCAATTACCCTTCCCAAAATTGAAAATGGATCAAAGATCACTCGATGTACAAATATGGAAATAGTATAATTGTTACCGGAGATCGTCCTCTCACACCTACACAATTAAGGATTATGGAGTAGCTTGGTTACGATGGTGGCACAAAATTCAAGCAATCCAAAAGATAAGATTCAATAATGTTGAAAGAGAATGGCAAATTCCCAAGTAAGGCAATGTAGATCAATAGCAATATGTATACACAGAAACACACACACGAAATTGATAAGTGGGGTCGTGCAACCAAGGAATGAGCACAAAATGTGTAATCCACGGAAAAAGCTCGTGTTGCAAAACATTAGAGAGACGCTAGCACGATTGCTCAAATGGGCGTGATATGAACTTGTGCACAACCTATAAGAAACAAAACATGTCGTCTTCCTATTCCCGACTTTGCTATGTATCTATGAGGCACGATGTCACTCGCTCAAGTGACCCAAGATGATCAAGTATGATATGCAAAATTGGCGATGTTATTGCTCTTTTGCTCTTGCTTAAAAGCTTTGCTTCTCTTTCTTTTGGAAATAAAATTTTGTATGGTCACAATGCGGAACGTGCACACCAAGATAGCAATTATGTATGCGGCTACTATTTTAACACAAGAGATGATATTATGATATATGCACGCAATTGAAGCTATGCAGAGTATGTATCATTAAAGTGCATAAGTAGCATAGCTCGGGAATACTCAATGGCTAGTCTTGATAGGCAAGTTTTGCAAATAGGCTCGGGGTAACAATGCAATGCCAAGGGTATGAACACGAGTGTCGTCACGATTACCATCCTTGCTTATGGTGAAGTGTCAATGAATAGTTGGTCGGCGACGATCCGGGGCGACGATGAGCGGTGATGTCAATGTAGAACCACTCCTAAGTAGCCGAAACACCTTAGGAAGTGGCAAGCTCGTGACTCAAAATCTCAATTGCAAAAGGTTGTGGAAGAAATGGCGAAGGAAAATGCGGAAGAAAATGGTGGAGGACAAAAGTTGTGGCTGTAGGAAAAATTCAATTTCGTCAGGGTTTTCCGGAAGTCCGGACTCGGTCGGACTTCTGACGGTTCCCGCGTGTCCGGACATCTGGAGTTGGTCGGTCATCCAGAGCCTGCGGATCTCACGGGTTGACCTCGGGTGGTGGATGAACTCGAGGTAAATGGATGAGCACGATATTTTTTTGGCAAAACTGGGGCGATTTGACGGAGGAAATCGGTGGGGATGATAGGGGCAAGCTAGGTCTACCTGTCGACAATGAAATCCACAGATGAAAATGAACAAAATCTCCTGAAATCCAACGAATCCAAGAATTTTGGTATGGCTATTTTTTTGTGAGAATTTTTGAAATTAGGTCATATCAAAACAAAAATACGCTAGAAAGTGGAAGATGAGACTCCACAGTGTGAATCAACCTGGCTCATGATACCAAGATGATACGGGGCAAACCAGATGAGGTCGATCTTTTCACACTTGGAGGGGCAAAAGGGGAAAATCAAGAGGAAACACTAGAACACTCAAGAACGATCTCGAAATCACACATCCACTAGATCCACAAAACACACGAGATACAACGATCCAAAGTTAGCAGAAGGATACAAGTAATGGTAGTCTTCCCACTCCGGAGAGGGGCCTTGAAATCCTGCAGTATCTTCCCTATAAGAGGGGCCTTGGCATCCACTTGGATCTTCTCACAGAGAGGTCATATCCATGGGAGGAGGTAAGTGGAAGGAGGTATGCTCAACAATCTCAATCGCTAAACATGAGCTAATCCTAAAACGTCCCAGGGGTACGATATTTATAGTCTATGGGAGAAATATGGGTACATGGGCCAAGGCCCGAGTGGCTGTGTGCAGATAGGTTTCGTACGTCCGGAATATGTCGGTCGTTCGAAGGCTCACAGAGGGCCGGACGTCCGGACTGGGCCGGACATCCGAGGATTTGGTGCGGGTGTGCAGACGCCGGATTTCCGGAGCGGGTCGGACGTCCGGGGTACGGTTGTCCGGAGGCCTCCGGTCTTCCATAGATTCGATTCTGGCTTACTGGCGTTAGATTTCCGGAGGGGATCGGACGGTCGGACGCTGGAAGGTGTCGGATGTCTGGACATCGTCGGTTGTCCGTCCATTGTAGCGTTCGGCTAGGCTTCTAAATTGGCTGAACTCCAAGGTTTGGACGTTCTTAGAAGGCTGGTTGTCCGGAGGCTGTAGCTTATCCTCAGCTCCTCGTTGGTCCTTCCGAGCTTGGAGCCATCGAGGTCCTTCGTAGTTGCTTCATGATGTTCTTCCAAGTACCTGAGTATGCAAAGTGTTTCCGGTTGAGGTAGTGACCATGTGTCAAGTGGATCAAATGATGGTTGAGCAAGGAGATATGTCTCCTTGGTTTCAATGGCACGTGCACGGGCTCTTGTCATGGAACCACTTGTTGCTTGAGGTATTGGTGATGGATCCATGGGGATGACCATGGAATGCTCTGGATCAATTTGGCTTCATTACTACCTGTTGGGGTACAACGATCTAAGAGTCCGGCAAGGCCCCTTTCGTGGTTCGGGTGAGGGAATCCTCTGGCGCAAAGAGCATCACCGGACACTGCACGCTCGAGGGTTTAGACAGATTCGGGACGCGGGAGCATAATACGCTACATCCTGTGTGATGTGGTTTATTTGGGTTCATAGTACAGGAGCGTCACAGCCGACAAGGATGCTTCGGGAGCGTCGCTACGCGTGTAAATGAACAGAGAGTCGACCTCCCTAAAGGTAGCTATGGACCTCATTTTATAATTCAAGGGGTTTCCACAGTGGCTAAAATCGTCTTTATAGAGAGTAGAGAATGCGTATTCCTCTGCCACCATCGCTGGTAGCAACGGTAGTGGAAAATACCTAACTCCGACGGACTAGGACAGGTGCATTGAATGCACCATGAGGTGGCGCGCTGGCGATGTCCCCCGACAAGGATTGCCTCTCCTTCTGTGTTGTTCGCCCAGCTACCTCTTATTCCTTCGCCATGCCATGGACGGGTGTCATTAAAGCTCTGCTATAATCTAGGGAAACAACCATGCGCCCCGACCAGTCTCACCTACCTGCCTGCCTGCTCGACACCTGGACGATTTGGACAATCAGCCAGCTACGTGGAGCGACGGCTTGGCGGGCGAAGGCCTTGGCGGGTGCGCTATTGCCCGAGCCCCCCGGCAAGAAGACTTTCCGGTTCGCTCGAGTCATTGTACGAAGAGCATGGCGTCCAGATCCAGCCCGGCAGGGTTCTGCCGGTCTGGAGGCCGCGGTCGTCTGGTGCACAAGTCAGGGTACTAAGGGCCCAGTTCTTTAGTACACCGACAGGAGACCCTGGGCCTAGGCCACACTTGCGTCCGTGACATTTGTTGGGCTAGGCCCAAAACAGTGCACAGATTCATGCGGCCACAATTAGCTGCGATTGTGTTGATTACCTGCCCCGTCTGCGAAGTGCACTGAGTGCGGGTTGTGAGAATGGTGGAGCGAGGCGGTTGCCTCGAGGGGTCGCGCCTGAAAGGCCGCACCGCATCGGACTGGAAGAGGCACCTCTCGCGCCTTCCTCTTTGTTAATAAAAGGGGATTCTGCTGCTCATTCCAACCGCACCCCTCTGCTCTGCCGCCTCTGCTCCTCCTTCCTGTAGCACGAAAGCCCTGAGTCGTTCCTTCGTTTCTGCCACCACACATTGCCGGTCTTTCCATGGCACCCAAGCATGGGCTCATTTCCGCCGCCCCCGGCCCGACGAAGAGGGGGCCAAGAAGGCGTCGGATGCTGACGCGAAAGATACCTTGGCGGCGATGTGGAAGAAGTGTGTTGGCTTCTCCCCCTCCATGCTGACGGGGAGTGACCTTGTCTCGAGGTATTTTGCGATGTGGGGGAGGGAGACCAAGGCGCATCCAGCACCGGTGGTGTTCATCGGCGATACCCAGTCCAGCAATGATAGGTATCCGTTCAAGGGCACAAAAGGAGAAGTATGAACATACTTTTCCCAAGGGAACAAACACTCAAGATGACCTTCCACCACAAGACCACAAGCTCAAGGGAAAGGACAAGCTTCAACAGGACATTGACTCATATGAATATGAATCCCAAGCTTTGGTGGAGTGGGTTCCCAAGGCTACTTCAAGCTCAACTTCTACAAGTGCCACTTCAACACGAAGGATCCCCATCAAGTTGATGTGGGTCCCCAAGAAGAAGAAATAGAGAAGTTCTTGAGGGGTGACTCTGCCAATGAAATTCACTCACATTCATTATTGGCAAGAACTAGTTGCAATCAACGTCAACATCAAGCAATAGTTCAAGGAGTCACACATTCCCTCAAAGGTAAGCAAGGGACAAGGTAATTAACAAATCCATGGACATCATCATGTATGCTTTGCACTCCATGTCCATAGATATCCTTGTATTTGTCTCTTGTGTGTTGGGACTAACCCATGTAGGTGAGAAGAGTAAAGAAACAACAAGGATGCTCCCAACTCTTGGTGATCTTCATCAACCTTGAGCATCCACCACTACATCACCCACATGAAGTCTTCTACGACAAACCCAAGGTTAGTTTATCCCTCCTATGGGGGGATGTCACATCAAGGGGGAGCTTTACTCTAACACTTGAGTTAAAGCATCTCTTAGAATATGACAGCATTAAATGCTTTATGTAAAAGTGGTAAGCCCACTTGTGCTTAAACGATGAGTATGACCTATGATCAAGTATTCTTACTTGGCTCCTAAGTCAATATACTCATATATAGATGACTCCGTCGTTGCCAAAATGCTTGATAGATGCTAGTATGTATGTGCATGTTTGCCATGATTTCATTTGACATCTTATTGTGTGAGCATGTTGGTCTGCATTTCTTTATTCATTCGACATCTTATTGTGTGAGCATGTTGGTCTGCATTTCTTTATTCATTCGAGGACATCCAATTGTTGCTATTTGGCTTTTGATTTTTCTTTTGCCAATTGGATGGACAAGAATGCCTAGGACCACTATCTAGCTATCTATGCTTTCTCGTCTCATATTCCATTCTTGTTGCATCACAAAAATTGAACAAGTACTTTTCGATCTCTCTGTGTGAGGAGCACTCGGAGTTCCGTATCGACAAAGGACTGACCATTAATACCTCCCAAGTGCATCTCGGAGGAACCAATACCAAAATCTCGGTCTCACCGAATGCCTAGGTTTGATCTGGTTTTCAATCTCGGTAACATCGAGTCCTTATTCTCGGTTACACCGAGTTTCCCTGTCAACTGACAGTTGAGAAACTCGGTGGCACCGACAATTTCGAACCGGTGTCACCGACAGCAAAGGGTATATTACCTGGCGGACCCGACTTTTGAAATTCAACTGCAAAAGTCTGTTTCCTCCAACCCTAAGCTGCCTCTTCGGACCCCTTGGTCGTCGCCTTTGCCTCTCCGTGCGCCTCCGCCGTTGGGAATCTCCGCCACCAACGGAATCTTCACCGCCGTCATCGCCTTAGCAGATCCTTCACCGAGTTAGGGTATGGGTCCGGCCCTCTTTGCGCTCCCGTTCCGATTCATGCGCATTAGAGTAACTTTTATCGATAATCCACTGATTGCAATCCTCTCAATCCTCTAGAAATCTCATTAGCTTAGCGAACGAAAGATTTTTAGGTCTAGTCGTCCGCAAAACCGAATCTTGGTGATACCGAGTCAGAAAAATCGGCTCTACCAATTTTGTTTTGGACTACTGAGGACAGTCTCGGTGAAACCGAGTGGCAATTTTCGGTACGACCGAAATTGCTGCCAAGTTTCTGTAAAGAGTTCTGTGCGTCTCGGTGGTACCAAAACTTTTGAGTCAGTGACACCGAAATCTCTTTTGGTTGAAAGCTATATCTAAGAATTTCTTTGTTCAAACCTTTCAAAAATCTCTGCATTTTGTGATGACTCAACCCTTCTACTCTTCTATACTCTATTTCATAGGGTCAGAGATGTCAGGTTCTGATGATAGCCAGAATGATTTCAGAGAGCAAAGTGTTGACATGAGCTCAGGCACTAGTCCTGAAGGGAGCTATGATGATGTTCCTAGCTCACCCGATCTTCCCAAGGTTGCAACTAGGGCAAGAAGGAAGCTCAACTCAGATGAGGAGGATGAAGATTTCATACCTGAGGAGCTGTCCAAGAAAGATGATGCTGCCAAGGGCACTGCTGCTGCCACTACTTCCAAGAAGAAGGCAATAAGGAAAGAGTATGCTAGCTCAGGGACAGTGAGAGCACCAGTGAGTGCTAGGGCAACAATGTCTGTTGAGCCCTCCAAGAAGTCTATGCCCAAGAAGGCAGGAGAGAAGAAGAAGTCCAGGAAGAGGATAATTCATGTTGTGGGCCCAACAGAGGCTGCAGATGAGGAAGAAGAAGAGGAAGAGCCAGCTGCAAAGGCTCCTCCTAAGAAGAAGAAGAAGCTCATGGCTGATGCTATGCCTAAGGATACATCATCCAAAGGCACCAAGACTACCGCCAAGAAGGCTGCTGCAGATAAACCCAAGAGGTTCTCCAGAGACATTCCAGCTGCTTCCAAGAACAAGACTTCCACTTTTAGGGAAGCTGAGGATGATGCTATATCAGCTTTGATGAAGCTAAGACCACACCTTCCAGAACATAATGCCAGCCATTTGTTAGCTGAGGACATGAAGAGGAAGGACTCAGGTTTGAGAGAGTGGAGAGCCATTGATCCATATTCACAGAGGAGGAAGACTATTGTGGGCTACATGTTCTATACAAAGGAGCAACAAGATTTCTATGAAACAATCTTGCTTGATAAGAGCCCTGCTGTGAGTGATATGAGGTTTGTGGACTGGAAGTACATCAAGGACAATGAGGATTACTTCCCAAGTGTGCAAGACAACTTTCATTGCATTGGACTCGATGAGTTTGTTGGTAAGGAGTTTACTGCTTGGAATGATGAAATGATCATGCAATTCTACTCCACTGCTCATTTCTATGGAGATGGTAGAATTGTATGGATGACTGAAGGTGCAAGATATGAATCCACAGTTGAGGAGTGGGCTGCCATCTTAGGAGTCCCAGAGGTGGAAGATGGTGACATTAATGTATACAATGAGCCCAAGGCAAGCCACAATGCCATGAAGAACATGTACAATGAGATTCCTGCTGCACATGTGAAGTCTCACAAGCTAGGATCCATTTACTTCCTCCAGGCTGGTCTACGCACGAACAACACTATCTTAAGGCATACCTTGATGCCTAAGTCTGGAGATGAGAAGATGATTAGAGGGTACTCTGTCAACATGCTATTCCATCTAGATCAACATACGAGATTCAGAGTGATGGATCTGATTGTGGAGACTTTGAAGAGGGTTGCTGCTGATAAGAAGCGTTCATGTTGCTATGCACGCTATATTCAGATGCTTATCAACTCCAAGTTGGAGAAGCACATATTTGCACTTGACCGGCCACATTTGCCACTCTTGCCAGACCTAGAAGACAACGTTTTGGTGATGGACCCAGACCATCCCACCTCAGCTACAGCACAGGCACATGTAGAGGCTGCCAGAGACTCCAGTTCTCAGGTGCCAAGGTCTAGGAGTGAGCAGATGGATCTCCTACTTAGCTCTGTGCTCAGCATGCAGAAGGACATCAGCGACATATTGAAGAACCAGGCGAGCCTTGCGAGGATTGTTGACACCAAATTTCATACTCTCAACAACAAGGTGGATGAGCTCACAGTGACTGTGAATGAGCTCAAGAAGGAAGTTGACGCAGTGCCTAGCCCTCACTCTACAGATGATGATGAGGAGGAGGAGGATCGTGCACCTCTTAGGACAAGCACTCAGTTCACTACTCAGTCTAGATCAGCTACAGTGCCAGCTCCAAAGTTGAGACCTTCTTCATCAGCACCTGCTACAGCTTCTTCAGCTCCATCAGCTCCTCCAGTTCCTCCAGTTGCTACTCCGACTCCGTCCATGACGTCTGCAGACATCTTCGCTGATGCCGTTCTCTCGACTTCATCATCGGCCACCGGAGGAGATCAGCCCTAGAAGAGCGCTTAGATATATACCTTTGAACTTTTTGGTAACTTGTTGCCAAAGGGGGAGAAGATGTATATAGATCTTTAGGCTTCGAGAGAGAGAGAGCGTTGACTTTTATTGCTTTTCAAAAACATTGAACTTTTGGTTGGTTTGCTTGTGTTAAACTTTGTTGGTGTTTGATCATACACTTGATGTGTATTGCTACTATTTCCTATCCTTGTGATGCTTATGAAATGATCATTCACCTTTGCTTGATTGTGTTGTGCTATGATATTCATTCTTATTATTCTCGCACACCACCAAGTTGTACGTGACATGAAAGAGTGCCCCATGTACCTAATCGATTGTGCATTTGCATTCAAACGCAAATTCAAAATAATGCACAAATTTAGGGGGAGCTCTTGCTTATCACATACTTCTCAAAGCGATGATTATATTCATTGATTATATCATATGTCGAAGCATTGATCTATATGTTGTCATCAATTACCAAAAAGGGGGAGATTGAAAGCACATTTGCTCCCTTGGTGGTTTTGGTAATTAATAACAACATATATGTCATTGAACTAATGTTTCCACTAAGTATATTTTAGGAAAAGTTCAATGATAGGTTGGCAAAAGGATTGTGGAGAAACCCCAAGATGCAAGGAAATGGATTGGCAAAGCTTCAAGCAAGAGGACTCTACATTTAATTTGTGAGAAATCACTTTGAGTCCATAGAAAAGCCAATACTATTAAAAGGGGGTAAGGTACTGTTGGTGAACAAGATGCTCCATGTGCACAAGTGATAGTCACCAAAAACACCCACAAACTCTTCCACAAAAGTCTATCCAAGCCTATCATGAAAATCGGTGCTACCAAGAATTTCCACTCGGTCCCACCGATTCCTAAACTCAGACAGATCCATGCCAAACCCTAGCCCTTCGGTGCAACCGATTCTGCATCGTTGCCACCGAGTTCAGCTTGCCAACTTTCTGCTACCTCGTTTCATAAAATCGGTCTTACCTAGTTTTTTGGATCGGCGTCACCGAGTTGTGCAATCTGACCGTTGGTCACCTAATCGCTACCACCGAGAGTTATGTATCGGTCTCACCGAGATTAAAAAGTTACTGCCTTTTGGTCACTTCGGTACCACCGAGTTTTACACTTCGGTTTCACCGAGTTGGTCACTTTAGGTGTAACGGTTGGATTTTTGGGGATGCCTATATATACCCCTTCACCACCACCCACTCGAAAGAGAAGCACTCAGAACTATTCCATACTTGCCCCATCCAATTTTCTGAGAGAGAGCCACCTACTCATGTGTTGATATCAAGCTATTCCATTCCTACCATATGAATCTTGATCTCTAGCCTCCCCAAGTTGCTTTCCACCAAATCACTCTCTTCCACCAAAGCCAAATCTGTGAGAGAGTGATTGTGTGTTGAGGAGTCTATCATCTTGAAGCACAAGAGCAAGGAGTTCATCGACATTGTCGAGCCTATTACCTTTTGAAGGGTGGTGCCTCCTAGATTGGTTAGGTGTCGCTTGGGAGCCTCCTACTTCGTGTTGTGGAGTTGAACCAAGAAGTTTGTACGGGCAAGGAGATGGCCTACTTCGTGAAGATCTACCCATAGTGAGGCTAGTCCTTCGTGGACGGAAGCCGTTATGGAATAGTCAAGCTTGCTACTTCATGGACCCTTATGGGTGGAGCCCTCCGTGGACTCTCGCGACCGTTACCCTCCGTGGGTTGAAGACTCCATAAACGTGGACGTACGATAGCACCACCTATCGGAACCACGGGAAAAATCTTCGTGTCTTCAAATTGCATTTGATCTTCCTTCCTACCCTCTACTACATATGCTTGTTGTTACTTTCCGCTGCTATACTCTTAGACATGAATGTGCAGGGTGTACTTGAATTGCTATCATTGCTAAAATCTGCCAACACTTAAAATTAGGAAAAGGTAGAATTTTATTTGGTCAAGTAGTCTAATCACCCCCCTCTAGACATACTTTCGATCCTACACTCTTATACTGGCCTTGGTCCTCTCCCCCCCGAAAACACAAGGCGGGAAGGGTTGCCACAACGGCCAGTTTGAAGGGGGACAAGACTTGAGCCTATCCTGACAAAAGTGGTCTTCGCCTGTCAAAGCTCTTCGTCGTGATGTGCTCGTGGGCTCGGGGGTGACCTCCGTCCTGCCATGCCCTCAGTCTTGGTCCTCTTGCACAAGGAAGGAAACCTATGGGGATTGCTTTGGGGGCCTATGAGCTGGCGTTGCTCCTCTATCACCAAGGAGGAAAGCCTCTCTGTCCGTGCCAGCTGGTGTGACCCTGGGGGCCACCCTGTGCGGGCCGCGTCAGCCACGTGAAAGGACAGGGCTGCATGACCCCGCCACGCCGTCCATGGCTAGTAGGCCCCGCGTAGGCTCCTGCGGACAACCTCAAGAGAGGGTCCCATGACGAGGCTCCGGGAGGTGACCTCAAGGGGGAACTCCATTGGCCTCCTGGCGACGCTCGCTGGCGTGCACCTCGCGAGAAGGGGTCCCTCGCGAGGGTTTGGTTCCCGAGGCTTGGCGGGGAAACTCTCTGGGCCCGAGACACATGCCGCGCCTTGGGCCGCATGCAGACGGGCCTGGGTAACCCCAGTCCCATGGGCCCGACAATAGTCCCCCGAGCCCGCACCGTGCATGACCTGCCCGACAAGGGGCGAAGCGGTGCAGGCTCTAAAACGCCTGCAGGCCAGGCTCGACGCTTGGCGCGTGGTGAGGCGTGGGGCGCCCTGCCTCTCCACGGCGCCTCGGAGACCGCCCGGGCTGACATAAAGCGGGCACGTGGGGTGGAGTCATCATTGCCATTCTTTATGTTGCCTTCATATCCCTACACCTTCCTCCTCTACGTGGAACCGCTCCAGATTCAACCTCTCGCAAGGTACCTCCTTTGCTCCCCCTGCGGCCCCGACACTCAGATGGTGCCTGCCGGCAAGAAGGGGAAGGCCACGGCCTCCACCGCAAGCCCTGCCGCCGTCGGGCCGGCGCTCTTGCCCTCCAACGTCTCTGAGGACGAGGACTTGGGTCCGGTGCTCCCGCTGGTGGCCGGCGGGCTGAACGAGGGGCAGGCGACTAGAATCTGGCCGGGCTCGGAGACGCCGAGAGGCTTGCCGAAGTTCGCCTACCCCTTCATCCTCCACATCATCTACGCCGGGCTGGTCCCATCGTTTTCCAAGTTCTTCTATGCCATCCTCTCCCATTAACAGATCCACGCCTTGCATCTTCAGCCCAACTCTATCCTTCTGCTGGCCATCTTCGCCTTCTATTACGAGGCTTTCGTGGGTGTGAGGCCCTCGATGGTGCTCTTTCGCCACTTTTTCAGCCTGCGGTTCACCGCCCCGGACCAACGCTCTGCCTGCGTCTCCTTTGTAGACGTCACGGGCGCGAGCATCCGCCTGAAGGCCGGGAAGAAGGTGGAGGGCTACCGGCAGCGTTGGGTCTTCATGGACGCGCACCGGGTCATCTCGCTCCTGACCGCCCCCACGAGCCAGCCCGCACAGATCCCTGGGTGGAGCCACGAGAAGCTCACCGACCCAAAGGTGGAGCCCGTCCTGGAGCACATCACAGCGCACGGGGACGCACTCCAGATGGGGGCGATGGTCATTAAGGAATTCCTGGGGCAGCGCATCGCGCCGCTCCAGGCGCACTAGCGGCCCCTGTGGGAGTTCATCGGCGTGAGGGACCCGATGAGGCTGGACGTCAGCAGCCTGACGTGCGATGAATTGGATGGGGCCCTGGGGGCTTTACTCGGCTACGACCCCGAGGACCTTCCAGAGACAGCGCCACCGCTGTATGGCTGCGCCGACATGGAGGAGCTAGTCGCGGAGATGCCCGTCTTCGATGAGTGGGGGCTCATTGGGTTGTGCAAGATCCCCTCCATTCCGGTGACGTCCTCCGGCGAGGGCGATGGCGGTGTGGACTCGGAGGCGACGGAAGGAGAGGGGAACGCCGGCCGGGTGCCATCGCCTAGTCTCCACACGTCCTTGTGCAGCCTCAGGGATGACGATGACGCCGTAGACGAGCAATGCCGGGCTACTCCCCCCGGGCCCACAGTCGCGGAAGGCGGAGCGGGGTCAGGCCCCGTGACCACTCCTGCGCCGGAGACGGTGGCTCATGTTGAAGGCGCAGCACCCACCCCAGCGGTGGCTGCACCTCCTCAGGGGGCCTCCCAGGCCCCCAAGGAAGGGGGGTACCAGGCCGGACCTGCAGAGGGCCGCGCCGAGCGCCCTCCAGGCAGCGTCGAGACGACACGCGAGGGCGGCGAGGGCACGCCATCCGCCGCTGCGAAGAAGAGGAAGTGGGCCGCCGAGGACAAAGTAAGTGCCTTAATCCATTCCCACGCTGCGTGTCTATGACCGGTTTGCTCAAGCTAATCCTCTCGCTGGCGCAGGTGTTCCGGCGGCGACGAGGAGAAGAAGAAGAAGGCGAACGCTGGGGCGAAGGTAGTGCCCATCCAGAAGGCGGCCACAACCCTCGGCCGAAGCCTCGGCGGGCGCAAGGGCGGTTTGCGCCAGTCTGGCACTGTGCTTGGTCGTGCGGGCGCTGCAGCGGTACCCAACGTCTCCCCGACATGGCGAGGGGGCCCATGTGTGAGGGCCGCGATGGTTCATCCCCCGGCACCGCCTGCCAGGGCCGCGATGGTCCGGTCTCAGGCGCCACCTGCCGAGGCCGCGACTGGTCAGCTCCCGACACCACTTGCCAAGGCTGCAGCTCCTCAGTCCGCGGGGAAGGGAGGGGCACCTCAATATCCGCCGGTTGTCCTGGCCCCTGCAGCCAGCCATGGCGCGGGGTGCGACTCAGGCCGACCTCAAGCGGTGGTCATCCCGGGGCCCCCGGAGGTCAGCCCGACAGCCATTCCAGGTGAACCGCGGGAGCCAAGTGCGGGGGAGGACCCGGAGCCCCCGACATCTCAAGCGAAGGGCATCGGGGCCCTTCTTGTTGCGGCAACAACAAGCGCCGGGGCGCCAGTCCGCGGGCAAGCTCTCGCCCTTATGGACCAGAGCGCCTTGCCCCGGCGCGGGGCTCTGACCGACTCCCAGGACGCGCTCGACCGGCTCGGGGCAGGCTTCCGAGGCGCGCTCGACCTGCTCAGGGCGGACTTTCGAGACGCCGAGGCACGCCTCTCCGCCGAGCGCTTGAGGCTCGCCACGGGGTGGCGTCAGCTTGACGCCTCCGCCAGAGAGGCTCACAGTAGGGCCGAGGCCATCCTTGCAGAAGGCAAGAAGGAGGTTGCCGAGGCAAAGGCCGCTTGCGAGAGCGCTCTTGCCGATAAAACGACGCTCGGCAAGCGCTTCAAGGAAGCGGAAGCCGGCCTGAAGGCGCTTCGGGAACAGGCCGCGCAAGTGCAGCAACTCCAGCCGCGGGAAGAAGAAGTCAAGGCTAGTGAGGCGAGGCTCGTAGACCGCGACTCTGAGCTTCCGAAGGTCATGACCAAGCAGGCTACGGAGCGTGGGCGCTTGGAGACGCTGCAACACGAGGTGGCCGAGGCCCAAGAAGCTCACACCAAGCAGGTCTCCGAAGCCAACGCCAAGCTGGACGCCCGGGAGAGGGAGACTCAGACCATTGCCGATGCGAGGGCGGCCTCGGACCACGCCGTGCTTTCCTCCCTCTAGCACAAGGCCCGCAAGGCCCTGGGCTCTATTTGCAGGTTGAGTTTCAAGGCTCCTCTCGTCCCTCAGGGCGCCAGCTTCGTTGAACTCTCCTCCAAGCTCGTGAGGGAACTCGAGGGCGCGGCCCGGGAGGTGTATGGCATCCTAGAAAGGGAAAGCCGCGATCTCTTCTCAGTGGCGGTGACCCGCGTCTTCAGCCATCTCCTCCTTCGCGATCCCAACTTTAAATTCGATGAGGTGACGGGCCCCGTGCCCGAAGAATCTCACAGCGGCTATGGACGGCCACGTGAGCGCGTTGCTTGAGAAGTTCTTCTACAACGACGACGGCGAAGAGTCTGGCGGCATGCCTCCTTTTACTGTCCTGCAATAAATTGACTCTGCCTCGAGGAGGCGTAAGATGACGGTTTAAATCGTGGGGAATATTTTGAACTTTGTAATAACTTTTTGTGATTTGTGATTTCCCTTCCCTGGCTTGGTTTTTCTCTTGCTTGCCTTTGTGCTCTGCGTTGGCAGGGCCCAGCCCCGTGCATACCTTAGCCGTCGCTGGAACACCAGGTCACGATGCGTGAACTAAACCAGGAGGTGAGGGGCAACGGGCGCTAGTGAAGGCTCCTGAGGCGCGATGCTCAAGATCCCCCATTTGACGCGCAAGCAACCCGCTCAAGATTCCTTGTGCTCTGCATCGGTAGGGCCCAGCCCCGCACATACCTCGGCCATCACTGGAACGCCAGGTCGCGATGCCTGAACTGAACCAGGAGGTGAGGGGCTACGGGCGCTAGTGAAGGTTCCTTAGACATGATGCTCAAAAGCCCCCCTTTGATGCGCAGGCGACCCGCTCGAGAGTCCTCGTGCTCTGCATCGGCAGGGCCCAGCCTCGCGCGTACCTCAGCCATCACTGGAACGCCAGGTCATGGTGCCTGAACTGAACCAAGAGGAGAGGGGCTATGGGCGCTAGTGAAGGTTCCTGAGACGCTATACTCAAGAACCCCCCTTGACACGCAAGCAGCCCACGTGCGGAAGAATCCCGCGTACAGAAAACCATGCTTGGAGCGTCGTACGCTTGCCGGTTTACACTTGGGTGTCGCGCGAGGAGACTAGACACCAAGGGCCTTGGTGGGGTCATGTGCACGGAGGTAGAGCCGCGAGCCAGAGCCCGGTCCCATGGGTTTTTCAGCGCTGCTAGGACTAACCCGAGCATGGGCACTGTGTCCAGCTCCCGCTCGCGCGAGGTACAAGGGGAAACTGGTGAGCATGGGGCTTCCACTTGGGCGTGGGCATAGTCGCAGTTCGACAGTATCTCCGCTAGCACGGAGCATGGGGCTTCCACTTGGGCGTTGGCGAGAGTCCTCCCGAGGCCAAGGGGTGGCCCTATGGGAGGCTCCGGGGCGTGTAACACCCCAACCTCATTATTACGTGAGAGGGTCACGGGCGGCGATTAGAGAGGTGTCGGACACTCCAGGCACATGGCTCAGGAGCTCATTCCTCAGTCTTCAGGCGGGTTGCACCTCACTCTTCACGCGACTGCGTGTGCATGAAACCTGTGACACGGGGGCGACGCGCGTTGGGTAGCCATCTCGAGGTCACCGCATGAAGAGGTTCGACACCGAGGACCCCAAGAGGTGACGTGTACGGGGGCAGCTCGTCAGACAGAGCTCAGTCACTCAGGTTTAGCGACGCTGCAGGGCCGGACCCGAGCACAGATGCCGTGTCGGGTTCCTTCATGGAATAAACAGGGGAAAGCCACCCGATGCATGGTGCTTGAGGTGATGAAACACCAAACTGGCAGTCATACATATTGAGCTGTGCCCCTACTCACCTACTTTCGGCAATCCCCTGAAGGGGCGAGACACCAACGACCTCAGGAGGTGATGTGCACGGGAGCAAGCCCGCGAGACAGAGCTCGATCACTTGGAATTATCAACGCTGCAGGGACGGACCCGAGCACGGACCCCGTGTCCAACACCAGCCAAGGGACATTCGAAAGACGGGTCGCGGGGGCGCAGCGATTTCAAATGGTGGTGAGGCACCTAATGCGAGGAAAAAGCAAATAACATAAACTCCAAAAAAGATAACAAGGTTCGCTACACATCCAAAAAGCGAGAATGCTGCAGGGACAGACCCATGCCAGCCCAAGGGTATCGCAGCCCGAAGGGTGCCCTCAATTTGAACAAACCAAAAAGTCTCCTAGCAATTGTGCTGCTACGGAAGCGCCTGGCTACCAAACGGAGCGTGCCGCGGAGGTTCGCTTCTCAGGTACCGTTCAACTCGTGAGGTCCTGGAGGCTCGCGGGGCCTCGACGCCGAGCGAGGCGCCATCGTGAACTACGCCAGCCTTTGGAAGGCAACGCTGGCGCTCACCAAGCCAAAGGGCATGCAGACGTAGCTGGTGGTGACGTGCGGTTGGAAGAGGCCTTGGGATCCGGCCCTGTTAAGGCCCGCGATGTCGACGCACATGCGCTCCCCACCGCTCCTCCTGGGGGCGACAGCCTGGCTGCCGGGGCGCTCCAGGCGATGCTCCTCCCGCAGCTCACCGATTTCCTGGTTGATGAACTCCTGCGAGGCCGGCGTCCAGCGCCACGCTCCTTCCTTGTAGTGTCATGCGATGAGGCGCGTTTCCAAGTGGTGCCCGAGCACCTCCCTCGTCATATCGGCCAAGTCAGACGCTTTTCACGTGGAAGCACCCGAGCCTAGCCTGAGGGAGGCGCCGGGCGCGCCTTCCTATGCAGGGAGGCGGCCGGCGCCAGCAACGGGCACGGGGCTCGCGTCGTCGGCGTTAGGCATTACGTTCTTTGTCTTGGCAAGACTTGGGATGGGCATCAGCTGCTTCTTCCTTTGGGGCACGGCCTCGCGAAGCCCACCATCCCCTGCGTCATCAGAATGCTCTGCTACGGCAAGCTTGTAGGCACGCTTAAAGGAGCAGACCGCGACCTTCTCGTCGCAGGCGATGGTGATGATGCCTCTGCATCCCGGCATCTTGTGGACGTTGTAGCCGTGGTGCGTTGCTGCCATAAACATGGCCAGCGTCGGGTATCCTAGGATGGCGTTGTACGGGAGGCCGATGTGCGCCACGTCGAAATCGATGAGCTCGGTGTGGTAGTTGTCACGTGTGCCGAATGTGACAGGGAGGCGTATCTATCCCAGTGGAGTGGTGGAGCCGTTGGTCACCCTAGAGAACGGCCTAGTCGGCATCAGTTGGTCGTAGGGCACCTGGAGCATCTCGAAGGTCTCCACAAAGAGCACGTTGAGGCCCACGCCTCCGTCGATGAGGGTCTTGGTAACCAGGACATTGCTGATGATGGGGGTGCACATCATGGGGAGTGCACCCGCGACGGCCGTGGACTTGAGGTTGTCCCTGGCATCAAAGGAGATGGCGTACTGGGACCACTTGAGGGGCTTCGCGGCTTTTGGCCTTGGGAGGGCGGCGTTCACCTCATGAGAGAATTGCTTGAACCGGCGGTTCGACGAAGGGGTGTGGGCTCCACCAAGGTTGAAAGCCACCGCGCGAGGCTCTTGAAAGCCCCCAGCCCCTCATCGCGCTGGCGTTCGTCGTTCCTCCTCGGTGGCGGCGGCAGTGGTGGGAGCGCGGTGTTGTCTCGAGGGCGCTCCTCCTGAGGCTGATCATGCTAGCCCTGGCGAGGGTTGCCACCGCGACCATCCCACCTGGCGCCGCTACGGCCGCTGCTGCCTCCACGACCAGTGCCACGGTCGTTGCGTTCCGGGCGCCGGCCAACACGCTCGTCTCGGAGGATCTTGAGTTCTTGGCAGTCTTCAGTGCTGTGGGTACGCACATCGTGGTAGATGCAGGACAGGCGACGGTCCTTTTCGGGCGCTCCATGGTCGTGGCTGTGCTTCTGCTTAGGCTCCACCGCGAGTACGGTGGGGCCCTTACGCTTGACCTCCTTACCCTTGGCCTTGCCAAAATCTGGCGCGACGTCAGGGTCGTCGTGGATGAACAGGCGGCCCGCCTCAGCCTTGGCGCATTTGTCGGCGATGTTGAACAACTCCAAGGCCGAGCTTAGGTCATCGTTGATGGCGAGCTTTTCGCACATCTTGAGGTCCTTGACGCCGCTGGTGAACGCCATGATGACGGCTTCATCTGTAGCGCGCGAGATCTTGTTGCGCACCTGGCTGAACCGCTGGATGTACTTGCACAGGGTTTCCCCAGGGCGCTGCTTCACTTGTCGCAAGTCATTGACGTAGAGGGGGCGGTCGTGCGTGCCTTTGAAGTTGGCGATGAACAGCTCGCAGAGCTCGCTCCACGAAGAGACTGAACCCTCGGTCAGGTTCAGGAGTTAGGATCGTGCGCCATCCTTGAGGGCCATCGGGAGCTAGTTCGCCATGAGCTTGTCGTCGCCGCCTGCTGCCTCGACGCTCAGGGCGTAGAGCTGCAGGAATTCCGTGGGGTCGAGGGTGCCGTCATAGCACGGGGGCAGTTGAAGCTTGAATTTGGCGGGCCAAACCACCCTCCGAAGCTCTCGGGTGAAGGCCCGACAGCCCACAGTGCTAGAAGGACCACCGCACATGAGGGCGGCTCGTTTCTGGCGCCCGACCGCTACCACATCCTGGACGACCCGGTACTGGCGCTGGCGCTACTACTCGAGGATCACGCGTGCATCGGGCGGCGCGCGGCGGATGATCTAGCAGCTAGCCTCATCCATGTCCCGCGGGGGCACTTCACGAGGCCGGTCGCAGGGGCGCAAGTCGCGTCGGGGCTCGACCGGATCACCATGCAGAGGAGTGGGCGGAGGCGCTCCATGGGCCACATCCCCTACGCGGGACGGTGGGGGCCGAAGCAAACGAGAGGGCGCCGGGGCCTCCCCGGCGGCGATGACAAGCTCGGTGATGTGGCCCAGCCACGCATCGTAGCCTGCGTCCTCCGGGCGATAGTGAACTAGCTCGCGTGCCATGAGCAGCGCCGCCTGCGCGGTCTCCCGCTCGAGGCGAGTGAGGGAAGAGGAAGCCGTGGCGGTGCGGCCCTTCCTCTGCACAGAGGGGTGCGCGGAGGAGTCCTGCTGCTCACGGGCAGCAGGGTCGGTGGCCGCTGCGCCCTCGGCGCCGGCGGAGTGGCGACGATCACCTCGGCCAACATGGGCGGTCTGAACGACCCGGGCCGCCCTGCGCTTAGCACGCACACGGCGACTGTCGGCCATGGGGTTGGTGAAGCCGGAGCCAAAACGGAGCTCGAGAACGTCGGCGCACCCCTACCTGACGCGCCAAATGTCGGAATCGGGGCTCCGGGGACCCAGAAAGGTTCGAACTCTGGGGTGCACTCACTCTCTTGCCCTACTCTGCCTCACAACCTCACGGCGACTCTCCGGGGGCTCGAGCTAAGGAAGACGAACAAAGGACACCCAGTTTACCCAGGTTCGTGCCACCTTGCGTTGTAAGACCCTACTCCTGCTTGTCTAGATTGCTTGGGGATGAAGATGAGTACAAGGTGTCTTCTTTCCTGCCTAGGATTCCATCCCCCCTATGGAGTCTGGTTCCCTACTCTTATACTGGCGTTGGTCCTCTTCCCCCAAAAAACACAAGGCGAGAAGGGTTGCCACAACGGCCAGTTTGAAAGTGGACAAGACTGCAGCCTATCCTAACTAAAGTGGTCTTCGCCTGTCAAAGCTCTTCGTCGTGACGTGCTCGTGGGCTCGGGGGTGACCTCCGTCTTGCCGTGCCCTCGGTCTTGGTCCTCTTGCACAAGGAAGGAAACCTTTGGGGATTGCTTTGGGGGATCGCGAGCTGGCGTTGCTCCTCTATCACCAAGGAGGAAAGCCTCTCTGTCCGTGCCAACTGGTGCGACCCTGGGGGCCGCCCTGTTCGGACCGCGTCAGCCACATGAAGGGACAGGGCTGCACGACCCCGCCATGCCGTCCTTGGCTAGTACGCTCCGCGTAGGCTCCCGCGGACAGCCTCAAGAGAGGGTCCCACGATGAGGCTCCGGGAGGCGACGTCAAGGGGGAACTCCATCGACCTCCAAGCGATGCTCGCCGGCGTGCACCTCGCGAGGGTTTGGCTCCCGAGGCTTGGTAGGGAAACTCTACGGGCCCGAGACATGTGCCGCGCCTTGGGCCGCAGGCAGACGGGCCTGGGTACCCCCAGTCCCATGGGCCCGACAATGACAAGTTCTTACTCCCGCTGTCCATCGTCCCGCTCTGCAACAACTCCCGCAAGAGCGTGATCTTGGCAATGATGCCGACGTGCAACGCGCACGTGGTCGATCCCACATGGCATGTGCCAGCAAAGGAGTCGGTACAGGCGTGGTTCGATACCCAGGTGGAGGCGCGCGTCAAGGACGAGGGGCTGATGGTCCGTGCCACCACCGAAGAGGAGATTGCGCACATCGGCCGGCAGGTCGTGGAGGCTGGCCTCGACGTAGGCGGCATCAGCTCAGGTGCCGCCACGTTTGGGGAAGAAGAGGAGGAAGAGACCGTCCGCGGGGAGGAACTTGGCGAGGAGCCACCAGCGCAGGGCCAGCCGGAGGAGTTTGTCGGCGCCGAAGGCGCAAAGGTCGGGGGCAGCGATGAAGCCACTGCTGAGCTGGGCCTCAAAGAGCCCCCGGTCCGCAGCGTTCCCAAGGGAAAGCGCGTGCTCCGGAGGGCCAGCAGAGGGGAGCCGGTCCGTCGCACTCCTGCTCCAGAGGTCGAGGATGAATAGGAGGAGGAGGACCCCACTGCCAACGTTGCCCGACCGCGGAGAAGGAGGTAGGCCGTTGCGAAGCGCATGACTAGCGCTCCCGTCCCAGAGGCTGGGCCTTCGAACTGCGCCATGCCGGCGATGCGCTCTAGGACACCCACACCGCCACCGGCCCACTCCGTTCGCCGGAAATGGACATGGAATTTGTCCGCCTTCAACTCAGGGGAGGAGGACGACGAGTAAGTGTCGTTCCCTTGTAATCTTTATCTTGACTTTTGTTTCGCCTTCGCTGAGCTTTTCCAGTGCTGTTGATTTTGCAGAGAAGAAGAGACCCTGGCGCAACGCCAGGCCAGGAGGGCAAATCTCGCTTCCGCTGCAGAGGACGCGACAAGCGTCCAACCGAAGCGGGCTGCTTCGCCGGAGCTTGAGGTCGTCGATCTCATCTCCCTGGCGAAACCTCAGCAGGACGTTCCACCCACGTACCTGATGGCAGACCTAACGGTAGACGCCCGCGACACCAGCTCGGTTCCCCTGCAGCCGGAGACGGGGCGCCCAGAGGCAGCTCATGCGCGCTCGACTCCTGAGGGGAGCGTTCCGGCAGGTGACCCTTCCGGCGAGCCTGATGATGTCGAGGGCGCGTCGGCAAGCGGTGGCATTGGCGGCTGTGCCGTTGCGACGGACGCCGCTGAGGGAGGTGACGTGTCCTAGCAATAAGAACCCATGGGTGAGTCCTTACCGCTGATGATTCTTTATTTTACTTTCTTCTTCTTCTTGAACTTCTTCAAAGTTCGGTTTTTCTTTTCCCCAGTTGTTGTAGAACCACCCCTGTCAGGGAAGCCTGATGCCAATGTCAACGGCGAGGGCATTGCCAAGGAGGCGGCCGAGCAGGCGATCCGGATTGCGACCGAGGGGGAGGAGGCCACCCGTCGTACCCCCAGGGATGCCGGCAAGCACGTTCTTGAGGAACCGTCTCTGGAGGCGAGAATAGACGCCGCGGAGTCTTCTGCCTCGGGAACATCAGGGACAAGCCCATCCTTCCCGTTGGGGGCCGCCAACAGGTTTGCTGCTGATCCATCGTCGTCAACGGAGCCGCCTCCGAGCCGGTACCTGAGGATCAACGATCTACAGTTTGCCAGCTTTCCTATGGAGGCGATCCTTAGTACCTTTACTGAAGGGGCGACCATCGATGGAGACGTCGTCACTCCTGGAGGAGGGGCAGCAATCGACACCCTTGGTGTGGGCGACGAAGCCAGGGAGCACGCCATCCAGTCTTCCATGGGCAGGGACTTCCGGTAGCTCTTACGCCGGTCGCTCGGAGAGGCTGGACCGCTAGGAAGCCCTCTTGGCTGCGGCGGAGGACAAGTTCCGCGCGCTTCTTGCTGAGACGCAGGCCTGGTTCACTGAGAGCCACAAGGACATTAACAATCAGCGGGCCAATCTTTCCAAAGCTGAAGCTGACTTCATCAACCAGAAGGCCGAGGCGGAGCAGGTCTGGAGGGAGGCCGACGAGAGCATCGCCAACCAGGATGCAAAACTAAACTCGCGCAAGATCTTGCTCGATTCTCATGAGGAAGGTCTTGCCGCTCGAGAAAGAGCTCTTGCCGACAAGCTCGAGGCAGGGCTGGAGAAACACATCCAAGAGCTGGAGGCGAAGCACAAGGAGGACATCAAGCGGCAAGCTGCTGAGCAGGCCAGCAAGCTCCAAGAGGCCGTCAACGTCGCCGAAGTTGCTCACTCTAACAAGGCCGAGAAGGAGATTAAAGTGCAGCGACTGGAGACAGAGCACAGTTCTTATGGCCAAGAGATCTTGGGACTGAAGGACAGCATCTAGAAGGGGACTCAGGCCCTAGCGGATCTGCAGGTGGAGCTCCCTGGCAAGGCCAAGGAGTTGGAAGCTGCCGCGGCCACCAATGTAGATCTTCGCGTGAGGGTGAGTTCCCAGGAGGACTCTCTCGATGCTACCCAACGCAAGGTGCGCAGTTTGCTCGAAGAACTTCAGAAGAAGAACAACTTGCTCGCCTCCGCCATGCACACCTCCAATCAACTCCAAGAGAGTGTCGGGTTCTGGACGGAGCAGCTTGTCAACATCGCCAGCGGGCTCTCTGCCAAGCTCGCAAAGATGGGTTTGGAGGAGTGCGCCTTCTCTAACGACACAAGAGATATGGCGAGCGTGCGAGTGTCCGTCTTCTTCGGGAAGCTCGTCGACGTCCTTGCGAAGTATGAAGCGGAGTGGGCCGACGAATTCCTCCAAGGTTCCCGCGAGCTGTGTCGCAGGGCCCTCCAAAAGGTTCTTGTGAAGATCGCGTACCACAACCCCGGCGTCGACCTTGGCAAGGCCTTCTCCAAGCTGCCGAAGGACTTCGACACTAGCGAGCTTGATTCTCTCGTCGCCCTATCTCCGACAGGGCTGGTTCCGTGACACTGGGCAACTAGGTTTCTTTTCGTGCGATGCGCGTTATCCAAAACAATTGTCTTGAATCCGCACTATAACTTTGCTTTCGCAATGCATTTTGTTTGTTGAAATGAACGACTATCCCCTTTCATCGTAGTTTCATCTTGTGTGTTTTCGTTTATCCCTACGCTTGCCGGAAATGCCTGTTGGTGCGTACATCTGTACCGTGGTGCTTAAAGGGGCGGGTCCTCAACGACTTGCCGGTGATACCGCTGTCGACAAGGCCTCTCTGTTGTCCTTGACGCGACTACTTAGGATGTTGAGCGGACTCGAAACAACCAAGTGCACAAACAATTTTGACAAGGGTCCTTCATGTGCAGGTTTTCTAACACAAGCGTTAACTTCATTCCAAGGGGAAAGCCTTAAATTTTCAAAAAGTTCTCTGCAACTTAGCCTCTTTTTGTTGTGTTCCTTGCCGCAAGGCGACCACTCTCGAACGTATCTGCAGGTGCCTGTACAGCCTCTCTCCCCCGGGAAGACTTGCACGCGAGGGGCCATCTTCTCCTTTTTGAGAAAAAGAAAGACGAGAAAATAAAAGAGGCTAGGAACCTAGGTGGTTCATCAGTCGCCTTATGCAATTGAAAAGTGATCACAACATCTCGCATAAGATACGAGATAAATATGTACTTTGACAGAGAGTTGAAAAACACTTAGCTTTATTGACTACACTCAGGGTCATTGCCTGGCTTTGTACAGAGAATTACATGCCTCGGAGGCGAACTTGTACAAAAGGGGCTGCTGGAAGGCCCGACAACCGCGCCTTACGGGTAGAACTTGCAAAGATGCTTGAGATTCCACGAGTTCTGCACCGGGGTGCCATCTTCGGTCTCCAGGCGGACTGTGCTAGGCCTGGTGACTCGTACTACCCGGTAAGGGCCTTCCCACTTCGGCGTGAACTTGTTTGTTCCCTTCGTGGACTGAATCCATTGAAGAACAAGGTCGCCTTGCTCAACGCTCCTAGCGCGCACTCTGCGGCTGTGATAGCGACGCAGGGATTGCTGGTACCTTGCGGCACGCAGCGCGTCCTGGAGACGATCTTCCTCGAGGAGCACAGAATTGTCTTGCCATATTTTCTCTTGCCGGTCCTCGTCAAAGGCATGCACTCTCGGTGACCCGTATGTGAGTTCGGTGGGGAGAACTGCTTCTGCACCATAAACTATGGAGAAGGGTGTCTTGTCGGTGGCTCGATTTGGTGTCGTCCTGATCGACTAAAGAACCGTCGGAACTTCATCAATCCAGCGCCTTCCGTGCTTGTGCAGCTTGTCGAAAGTCCTCGTCCCGAGTCCCCGCAGCATTTCCGCAATTGCCCTTTCTATTTGCCCATTGCTCCTTGGGTGAGCGACCGATGCGAAGCATATCTTTGTGCCGATGTCTTGGCAATATTGCATGAAGCTGCTGGTGGTGAATTGTGTGCCGTTGTCGATGATAATCCTGTTGGGAACCGAAACGGCAAATAATCCCTCCGAGGAACTTGACTGCTGCCTGCGCCATTACCTTTCTCACTGGTTCTACCTCAGTCCACTTCATGAACTAGTCGATTGCAATGAACAAGAACTCGAAGCCTCCGTTAGCACGGGGGAAGGGCGTGAGGATGTCGAGCCCCTAGACTGAGAAGGGCCATGAGAGCGGTATGGCTTGAAGGGCTTGTGCTGCTTGATGTATCTGCTTGGCGTGGTATTGGCATGCTTCGCACGTTGTCACCATTGCCAAAGAGTCTTGAAGGGCTGTCGTCCAGTAGAAACCTTGTGGGAATGCTTTCCCGGCAAGGGCCCGTGATCCGATGTGGGAGCCGTAGACCCCTTCATGTATCTCTGCCAATAACTGACGTCCTTCCTCCCGAGGAATGCACTTCAATTTCACGCCGTTCGGCCTCCTTTTGTACAAGGTGCTGTCCAGAAACTGGTATGTGCTCGACCACCGGGCTACTCTTTCGGCTTCTTCTCGTTCCTCGGGAAGATCTCCTGTTTGGAGGTACTGGACTATCTCCTGTGCCCATACCGGAGCCTGTGGCTCGACGACAAGGACCCAAGGCATTTCTTCCGCCGCGGGGACGCTAGCTTCTACGGCAAGAACCTTTGGTCTGCCGGAGCTCGAGGTCCACCGTGTCGACGTTCTGGGAGTAGGGGTACCCAGACCTGCCTGCCTGCGGCCCAGGGCGTGGCCCACTTTGACAGCCTGGTATGACCCGGCGCGGGATCACTCAAGACAAGGCCCTTGCGAGAGCCCCACCCTCGCGAGGGGGACGACGCCAAGACCCCCGAAGGGAGGAGGCCTCTCCAGGCTCCCTCCCGAGGGGCGGAGATCTCTATGCAGCGCTCGGTCTCGAGAGGCTGAGGTGACACCAGCCGGGCCAGGCGGGCGCCAGCGGGCACAGAAGAAGTAGTTTCCTCTTTGGTGCAAAGGAGGCAAGGACGTACGTAGGTTCCCAAGGCATCCCCCCAAAGGTTTCCATTCCGGCGCAGCGAAACCAAGACCACAAGCCCCGCGGGACGAACGTCATCGCCGAGCCCACCTCTGCATCACTACCAGCTACTTTGCAGGCAAAGACCACCTTTCGTCAGGATAAGGTGTACTCCTTGTCCCCCTTCGAATTTGGCCGTTGTGGGATCCCTTCCCGCCAGTGCGATAAGGGAAGAGGACCCGGGCCACTATAAATACAGACTAGGCTGCTCCGTAGAGAGGGACGGAAGAAAAACCATCGGGGCACCCTCGCGAGGTTTCTCACCACTGTACCAGTTCATCCACAAACCTCCTCGTGAGGCAATCCACCAAAAGCAGGAGTAGGGTTTTACGCTTCCCAGCGGCCCGAACCTGGGTAAATCCGCGTGTTAGTCTTCTTCCCCGCGATTGAGTGTGTTCGATTCGACAAGGCTGTGGAGCTGAGAGCTTGAGGCCGAAGCTGGTGGGGATCTTCGCACACGCCCCTGAGTTCGAACCTCTTTGGGTTTTGCGGAGCCTGAAATTCGACATCTGCCGCGTTGTCACATCCCTTGTTTCTATATGCTTGCCAATGCATTCATGCATGCATTTAAATTTCAAATGAAATGGAAATGAGGAGTGATCAAGCCTCATCATTCAATTTTTGTCAAATAAGTAATATATAAAAATTGCTTCAAATAGTTCCAAGAAAATGTCCCTGGTTTCCTGATAAAATATTGGTATGAGGTAAAAATGTCAACCTGGGATCAGAGAAACATTTTATATTGGGCATTTGAGTTAACCAAACAATTATTGCATTGGATATATATATTTTCTATACTTAATATATATGTCCAATATCCCTGAAATTTATTGTGTGGCACTTGTTAATTTCATTTAGCCCACATGCAAATTTCCAGGATTTTTACAAATGGCTAGGTATTTTATTTAAAGCCAGAACAAATGTCAGAAATAGAAAAGGAAATAAATAAAGAAAAGGCAGAGCCCAACCTGGCTTACCTTCTTGGCCCAGGAGACAACCGGCCCAGCCCACCTAGGCAAGGCGGTTGTCTTCAACCTCTGCTAGTAGGCAGAGGCGAAGCCACGCACGCCCGAGCCGGGAAGCCTCCACCTCCTGCTTCGTCGTGGCATGAACCCGGCCTTCTAGCGCTGCCACGAGGACGCCCAGACCCCCCTGGGTCCATTCTCCCCCTCTGCTCCCTTTCCTCTGCTCTCTCCCTCGCCGCCCGAAAGCCGCCGCCGCCGTCGCACGCAGCCACCGTAGCCACCGGCCATCCCCTGCCTTGACGAAGTGCCCCGAGCTCCGCCGCATCGTCGTAGTCATCCTCAATGATCCACGCAAGCCCGGACGAGCAACAACACCGAATCCATCGTCGTCTTCAACCTCGGGTCCGCCGGTCGTCTTCGTCAAATTCGTCGGCTCCCGATCGTCCCCGGGCTCGTCGTCGCCTCTTCTAGCCTTGCCGTGAGCTCCTCTTGCCTTTCCCCTCATCCCCGTCACTAATTTCGAGCCATAGCTAGCAAAGCCACCGGAGCTGAGAGCGCCTCGACGCCGGCCATGTCGCCGCCATCGTGTGATCTCGCGTCCGTCCCACCCGAGCACCTAGTCTTGCTCTTGGTCGCCCTACGGAGCCGCGAAGCTCTTTTGCTCGCTCGCCTGTGCCTTGTAACGCTACGCCCACGCATAGCCGAGCTCCGCCGCCGCGCTTGTTGTCGCCGGCATCGCTCCAGTGCCCCCCAGCTCCCCCTGCTGCCCCTGCTGGATGTGCCGCATCTCTAGCTCGCCGTAGCCGCAAACGGCACCCGAAATGGTGGCCTGTAGCTTACACCCGAGCCACTCTGGCGCTCTGCCACCGCGAATTGGGTCACCGGCATTTAAACGCCGGCGACACTGTCATGGCCGTGCTAATTAGCCACTAACCACTGCCCCCAGCCACTGACACTGGACCCCACATGCTAACTAATCCACGGTTTAACTTAAACCCTGTTAATTAGAGCCACAGACACTGACGTGTGGGCCTTGGTCAACAAGTTTGACCTGGATCTGAGTCAGTTGACTTGCTGACGCAAGCATGACATCAGGCTGATGCAGTTATTAATTTTTGGATTTATTTAATTCCAGAATATAGCTAAAACTTCTAAAAATCATATAAATTCAACCATAGCTCCAAATAAAATAAGTTATATATGAAAAATTATCAAAAAAATGCAAGGAATCTGTTTATACCATCCTCATGCATGTTTGAGCAAGTTAACAACTTCAACTAGGACAAATGGTGATTAGGACAATTTGTTAAATTGTGTTGGAGTTGGAATTTAGTATATATTTGAATTCCACTTCAATTAATATGACTAAATATTGTGCTAGGTGAATTCAGTATCTTAACATGCCATATCATACATCATGTTGTTGCATTGCATTGAATGTGTTCATTTCCTTGTTGCCAGTATTGTTCCCTCTCGGTAGACGTTACTTAGACGTTGAGATCGATGCCACCGATGAAGACTCACTGTTATCTTCAGAAGTGTCAGGCAAGCAACCCCTCCTTGATCATCCCGATAATATCCTACTCTCTCGCTCCTGCTCTCTTATACTGCATTAGGACAATGACGATTCAACTGTTACATGTTTCAGTAGTTGAACCCATTCCTTTGCATGACCTGTCATTGTCGCCAAATAGCTAAACCATCCTAGCATACTTAGGAGTTGCTTGAGCTATGTTGTGACTACTCAGCCATGCTCGCTTGCTATGCTTAGAGTTGAGTTGGTCCGATCCATCTGGGTGATGGATTGGAATGATCATGTCCTAATGATGAGATTTAAGTGTCTTGACCCGTTTTGGTCAAGATGGTGATGAGAGGCCGTGTTGGAGAACATGGTGGACTGTGTTGTGATACGGCTCATAGGAACTGGGTTTCATGCTTATCAGAGCCTACCTCGCTATTACATGGACATGTGCGGGTCAGGTCCATGGGCACGTGGCGCATGGCGCGTGTGGCCCGTCGTGGCACATGGCGCGTGTGGCCTGATACGTCTCCAACGTATCTATAAGTTTTGCTTGTTCCATGCTGTTATATTATCATTCTTGGATGTTTTACAATCATTTTACTACAACTTTATATTATTTTTGGGACTAACCTATTAACCCAGAGCCTAGTGCCGGTTTCTGTTTTTTCCTTGTTTTTGAGTTTTACAGAAAAGGAATATCAAACGGAGTCCAAACGGAATAAAAATTTACGGTGATTTTTTATGGACCAGAAGAGACCCACGGAGCATCGGAGTTGGGCCAGAAGAGCCACGAGGCAGCCACAAGCCCCTAGGGCATGCCCCCCCCCCCATAGGGCGCGCCCTGTTGGCTTGTCGCCGCCTCGTGGACCCCCCTGACTTGTTTCCGCCGCCAAAAAATCCTATAAATAGAGAAACCCCCAGAAACAAACCTAGATCGAGAGTTCCGCCGCCGCAAGCCTCCAGAGCCACGAAAAACCAATCGGAAGCCCGTTCCGGCACCCTGCCGGAGGGGGAAACCATCATCGGAGGCCATCTTCATCATCTCGGCGGTCTCCATGACGAGGATGGAGTAGTTCACCCTCGGGGCTGAGGGTATGTACCAGTAGCTATGTGTTTGATCTCTCTCTCTCTCTCGTGTTCTTGAGATGGCACGATCTTGATGTACCGCGATCTTTATTGGTATAGATGAATCATATGGAGTTTTCCCCTCTCTATCTTCTTGTGATGAATTGAGTTTTCCCGTTAAAGTTTACTTATCGGATTGAGTCTTTAAGGATTTGAGAACACTTGATGTATGTCTTGCGATGGGATATCCGTGGTGACAATGGAATGTTCTATTGATCCACTTGATGTATGTTTTCATGATCAACTTGCGGGTTATGTGACCTTGGGAATCTATGCATAGGGGTTGGCACACGTTTTCGTCTTGACTCTACGGTAGAAACTTTGGGGCACTCTTTGAAGTTCTTTGTGTTGGATTGAACATGATGAATCTGAAATTGTGTGATGCATATCGTATAATCAAGCCCATGGGTACTTGTGGTGACATTGGAGTATCTAGGTGACATTAGGGTTTTGGTTGATGTGTATCTTAAGGTGTTATTTTAGTACGAACTCTAGGGCTGTTCGTGACACTTATAGGGATAGCTCATAAGATTGATCGGAAAAGATAACTTTGAGGTGGTTTCGTACCCTACAATAATTTCTTCACTTGTTCTCCGCTATTTGTGACTTTGGAGTGAACTCTTTGTCGCACGTGAGGGATTTACATATGATTCAACTATGTCAGTATTGTTGAGAGAACTTGCACTAGTGAAAGTATGAACCCTAGGCCTTGTTTTCAAGCATTGCAAGACCGTTTTTGCTCACTTTTGTTACTTGCTACCTTGCTGTTTTTATATTTTCAGATTACAAAAACCTATATCTACCATCCATATTACACTTGTATCACCATCTCTTCGCCGAACTAGTGCACCTATACAATTTACCATTGTATTGGGTGTGTTGGGGACACAAGAGACTCTTTGTTATTTGATTGCAGGGTTGTTTGAGAGAGACCATCTTCATCCTATGCCTCCCACGGATTGATAAACCTTAGGTCATCCACTTGTGGGAAATTTCCTACTGTCCTACAAAACTCTGCGCTTGGAGGCCCAACACAAGTCTACAAGAATAAAGTTGTGTAGTAGACATCAAGCTCTTTTCTGGCGCCGTTGCCGGGGAGGCTAGGTAAGCGGCACTCACATCCCGTCAACGAAGCTCTTTTTTGGCGCCGTTGCCGGGGAGGTGAGTGCTTGAAGGTATATCTTTAGATCTTGCAATTGAATCTTTTTAGTTTCTTGTTTTATCACTAGTTTGGTTTTATAAAAGAAAACTACAAAAAAAATGGAATTGAGGTTGCCTCATATGCTTCATCTTTTTAATGTCTTTCGTGAAAATGATGGAAAGGAAAATTGTGCTCAAGTGTTAGAAGAAGAAGTTATTAAAATGTTTAGTACTAAATCTTTGAGTGATGAGCATGATTGCAATGTTGTTAGTATGAATTCTTTGAATATCCATAGTACTAATGATGATTGCACTAGTCATGATAAAAAGATTTCTTATAAGCATGTCAATTTTTGTGGAGTGCATAGAGCTTGTGAAGACATGCCTAAAAGGGAAGATAGATTTTGTAAGAGGCATAAGTATTTAGAAACTAAATGGTTGCAAGAGAGGCTATATGTTTGTGCTGAAAGACTTAATATTTCTCGCCGTCCTTGTGAACTTTGCAATGAAAGTGGTCATTTTAATTTCCAATGTGAATTATTTCATGATCGAATTGTGTCCAAAAATTGTGATAACCTCATTACCCTTGAGCATCATAATGAACTTAGTCTATTTTTGGGGTATGAAGAAATGAAACATAAAACTAAGGATGTTCCAGCTTGGGTTCTCATGAAAATGATTGATTTTGATCTAAATGAAATCTATATGTATTGCGTGGTAAATTGCATTGAGAATCCTTATATTGCCGATTACTTAAAGACACGAAAACAAATAGAAGATGAAGAGAATACTAATGAAGGGGAAGAGGTTTCCCAATATCCTCCTATTTTTTCTTATGATGAATCAGGTAACGAGGAGGAGCCTTTTATTCAACCAACCTCTTCAAAAAGAAGCTTGGAGGAATTAAATAAACCCACACATAATGTGGTGAAGAAGAAGAAAAGAAGGAAAAGTAAAGGTAAAGAGGTATCTCTCCCAAATAATGACACCACTTATAATCTTGAAAATCTTTTTGGCACCAACTTAGAAAATCATGATGATAATAATTGTTATACGATTGGTGCTATTCATACTATTAATGATGAGAGTGATTATGCTTATGTTATGCAAAGCCACAAGCTTGGGGATGCTATGTTTGATGAGAATGACATGTTTGAGAATTTATTTGCTGCAATTAATGTTTGTCCCAAGCTTGGGGATGCAATGTTTAATGAAGATGATGTTTTTAGTCCCCCAAGTTTTGATGTGCAAATTTATTATGATGATAGCATACCCCCTATTTATGATGATTGCAATATTTATGAAAGTGGGTTTGGAAGAGTGTCAACTTTAGATAATAATTATCCCACTATTTTGGAGGGTGTTGAATCTTGTTATAATGATAAAAGTGGATTTGGAGAGGTCATGACTTTATTTATTAATGATTCCACTATTTCGGAAGAGGTTTCAATTAACTATGATGAGAACAAAGTTGCTACTTATGATGATTATTGTGATGATACTTATGTTATAAAGAGTAGTGATAACTATTGTCATAATTTTGAATATCCTTTTACTGAACATTACTCTTTTAATGTGGAAACAATTTTTAGTATTCGAGCTTCATATGATACTCCCACTATTATGAATGAGAAGAAAATTGCTTATGTGGAGAGTGACAAAATTTCTATGCTTATAGATCATGAAAAGAATGCTTTATGTGCTGGTTATATTTTGAAATTCCTTCATGATTCTACTGAAAATTATTATGAGAGAGGATCTTATGCTTCTACATATTGCAATAATATCAAGTTTCCTCTCTATGTGTTGAAAGTTTTGAAGTTTTGCTTGTTTTACCTTCCTATGCTAGTTGATTCTTGTTCCCATAAGTTGTTTGCTCACAAAATCCCTATGCATAGGAAGTGTGTTAGACTTAAATGTGCTTGTCATGAGATTCATGATGCTCTTTTGCATGTTTCAACTACTATTCTTATGTGAGCATCATTGAAATCATCATGCCTTGCTAAAAGGCTTTAAAGAAAAGCGCTTGTTGGGAGACAACCCAACATTTATACCTACTGTTTTTGTGTGTCCACATGATTAAGCTACTGTATAATCATGTTTTATAGCTTTTGTTTCAATAAAGTGCCAAGTAAAGCCTTTGGGATAGTGTGGATGATAGTTGACTTGATTCTGTGCAAAAACAGAAACTTTTGCTCTCAGTCCAGGAATTTTGTAAATTCACTGGAAAGTTCTTTTGATCTGAATTTTTTACACATGATTGATATACAAATTTCCTAGATTTTCCTAATTTTTCAGAAGTTTTGGAGACGGGGAAGTATGGTTGCACTACAGATCTTCACAGACTGTTCTGTTTTTGACAGATTCTGTTTTGCATGCATAGTTTACTTGTTTTAGTGTTCCCATAGCTTATATTCAGTGATATAAATTATGGGAATGATATAATACAGTAGGTATCATGTGGAAACAATTATGAATCTTGTCTTGACAGTACCTAAGTGAATGATCTTTATTTATTATACTAACCCATCTCACGAAGTTCCGTTAAGTTTTGTATGATTGAAGTTTTCAAGTTTTGGGTGAGACACCGATATGAGGAGAAAAAGGAGTGACAAGAACCTAAGCTTGGGGATTCCCAAGGCACCCCCAAGGTAATATCCAAGGAAGACTCAAGCGCCTAAGCTTGAGGATGCCCCGGAAGGCATCCCCTCTTTCGTCTTCAACACTATTGGTATATCTTACTTGGAGCTATATTTTTATTCGTTACATAATATGAGTTTTGCTTGGAGCGTAATTTTATTTCCTTGTTCTCTGTTAGGTGTTATTTATAATCTTGTTTTTCAATAAAAAGTTCCAAGAATTGCCTTTAGGATGCTTGCATTGCATGTTTTGATGAGTGCTGTGTAAAAACAGAAACTTTGGCTGTAGTGTTTGAATTTTCATATTTTACTGGAACGTGGAAAGTTTCTGAAATTTTTACACAGTGTTTTCATATAAATTATTTAGCATGTCCTAAATTTTCATAATTGTTTGAGTTACATAAGTACACTGTTTTCATAAATTGCTACAGACTGTTCTGTTTGGACAGATTGCTGTCATAGTTTTGTTATCTACTTATCCTCTAGTTTCCATAGCCTATATTGGTAGATATAAATTGTGGAAATGATAGTATACAGTACCTAATGTTTAAAAATTATTATGCAACTTGTCTTGGCAGTACATGAAGTGTTGATTTATTCTTATGTGTACTAACCTATCTCACGAGTTCTTTTCGAGTTTTGTGTGGATGAAGTTTTTGAGAATAGGTGAAACCATGATATGAGAGGATTGAACGAGATACAAAAGCTCAAGCTTGGGGATGCCCAAGGCACCCCAAGTAAATATTTCAAGAAGTCTCAAGCATCTAAGCTTGGGGATGCTACGCATCCCACCTCTCTTCATCAACAATTATCGGTTAGCCTATGTTGAGCCTAAATTTTTATTCGTTCACATGATGCGTGCTATTCTTGGAGTGCTATTTTTCTTTTGCTTGCTGTTGAATAAAATACTCAGATCTGAAAATATTTATTGAGGGAGAGAGAGTCCTCACATAGCTCCTTAATTGTTTGACTACTCATTGATCTTCACTTATATCTTTTGAGAGTAGCTTGTCATTTCCTCTCATGCTTCACTTATACCTTTTTGAGAGATGAAATTTTTATGCTCTTGTACTTCACTTAAATTTGTTTGAGCTTGTTGAAAAAGCAATGGCAATATATGAAACTAGTTCCAAAGTGATAGATATCCAAGGAAGATATAATAAAAACTTTCATGAAGATCATGGGACAAATTAAACTTGATTCTTTGTAATAGTTTTGAAACATGATGATAGTAATATCTGAGTCATGTTAGTGAGTAATTATGCTTAGTAGGAATATTGGTGTTAAGGTTTGTGATTCCCTATGCATGCACGAAAATCAATAGTTATGCAATGAAGTTACATCCTACTTGTGGTGCATTATTCGGTGTTAGTTATGACTCAATGCTCACTTATGTGATTTTTCGTTCCTTGGTTTGGTTGCTTCCCAATCTATTTGCTAGCCTTCATTTGTACTAAGTAGAAATACTACTTGTGCATCCAAAATCCTTAAACCAAGTTTTGCCTTATGAGTCCACCATACCTACCTATATGCGGTATTTCCATGCCGTTCCAAGCAAATTTGTACGTGCCATCTCTAAATTTTCAAAATAAATTTTCTCTTTTGTGTGCCCGTACCGCTCATGAAACGGTGGGGAGTATCCAATATTTTTCCATGCTAGGTGTGTTATTCTCATGATATGTGTTGATTCACTATCATTCACGAGAAAGTGGCTGGTATTAGGGATGCCCAGTCCCATGCTCAAAATTCAAATCAAAAAAATAATGAAACAAAACTCCCCAAGGATTGTTGTTTGTATGGACGGTACCCATGGATTTGGCTCGCCGTGGAGTGTGATTGATTGGTGGAGGGGGAGTAAAAACTTTACTATTCTGTTTGGGAACCGCCTATAAGGTATCTAGCATGGAAAGTATTGTGAGCTACTTTGTCGTTTTCGTTGACAGGAAAAGCATGGCACTCAAAATATTTTTCTCTCTCAATTTAAACCTTGAGCTCTGGCACCTCTACAAATCCCTACTTCCCTCTGCGAAGGGCCTATCTATTTACTCTATACAATTTTTATTTTTGCTTTGAGTCTCCATCTTCTCTGATAAGCACCAACTAGGGGGCACTATGATCGTACTTGAGCATTGGGCATAGCTAATATTTGAGTGTGTTTCATGAATGGATCAATGATTGAGCATGATGGGCTAGGGATAACTTTCTTTAGTGTTGATATTTTGAAAGACGTGGTTGCTTGTTGACATGCTTGAGTATTGAAGTCATTATGTTAAAACTAGACTATTGCTTTGAATCATTTACAAGTCCAAATGTACATGCTATACATAGAAGAAAAGAATATGATGAACATGTTAGGCAGCATTCCACATCAAAAATTCTGTTTTTATCATTTACCTACTCGAGGACGAGCAGGAATTAAGCTTGGGGATGCTGATACGTCTCCAACGTATCTATAATTTTTCCTTGTTCCATGCTGTTATATTATCATTCTTGGATGTTTTACAATCATTTTACTACAACTTTATATTATTTTTGGGACTAACCTATTAACCCAGAGCCCAGTGCCAGTTTTTGTTTTTCCTTGTTTTTGAGTTTTACAGAAAAGGAATATCAAACGGAGTCCAAACGGAATAAAAATTTACGGTGATTTTTTATGGACCAGAAGAGACCCACGGAGCATCGGAGTTGGGCCAGAAGAGCCACGAGGCAGCCACAAGCCCCTAGGGCGCCCCCCTAGGGCGCGCCCTGCTGGCTTGTCGCCGCCTCGTGGACCCCCCTGACTTGTTTCCGCCGCCAAAAATTCCTATAAATAGAGAAACCCCTAGAAACAAACCTAGATCGGGAGTTCCGCCGCCGCAAGCCTCCAGAGCCACGAAAAACCAATCGGGAGCCCGTTCCGGCACCCTGCCGGGGGGGGGGGGGAAACCATCACCGGAGGCCATCTTCATCATCCCGGCGGTCTCCATGACGAGGAGGGAGTAGTTCACCCTCGGGGCTGAGGGTATGTACCAGTAGCTATGTGTTTGATCTCTCTCTCTCGTGTTCTTGAGATGGCACGATCTTGATGTACCGCGAGCTTTATTGATATAGATGAATCATATGGAGTTTTCCCCTCTCTATCTTCTTGTGATGAATTGAGTTTTCCCTTTGAAGTTTACTTATCGGATTGAGTCTTTAAGGATTTGAGAAGACTTGATGTATGTCTTGCGATGGGATATCCGTGGTGACAATGGGATGTTCTATTGATCCACTTGATGTATGTTTTGGTGATCAACTTGCGGGTTCCGTGACCTTGGGAATCTATGCATAGGGGTTGGCACACGTTTTTGTCTTGACTCTCCGGTAAAAACTTTGGGGCACTCTTTGAAGTTCTTTGTGTTGGATTGAACATGATGAATCTGAAATTGTGTGATGCATATCGTATAATCAAGCCCATGGTTACTTGTGGTGACATTGGAGTATCTAGGTGACATTAGGGTTTTGGTTGATGTGTATCTTAAGGTGTTATTTTAGTACGAACTCTAGGGCTGTTCGTGACACTTATAGGGATAGCTCATAAGATTGATCGGAAAAGATAACTTTGAGGTGGTTTCGTACCCTACAATAATTTCTTCACTTGTTCTCTGCTATTTGTGACTTTGGAGTGAACTCTTTGTCGCACGTGAGGGATTTACATATGATTCAACTATGTCAGTATTGTTGAGAGAACTTGCACTAGTGAAAGTATGAACCCTAGGCCTTGTTTTCAAGCTTTGCAATACCATTTTTGCTCACTTTTGTTACTTGCTACCTTGCTGTTTTTATATTTTCAGATTACAAAAACCTATATCTACCATCCATATTACACTTGTATCACCATCTCTTCGCCGAACTAGTGCACCTATACAATTTACCATTGTATTGGGTGTGTTGGGGACACAAGAGACTCTTTGTTATTTGATTGCAGGGTTGTTTGAGAGAGACCATCTTCATCCTACGCCTCCCAGGGATTGATAAACCTTAGGTCATCCACTTGAGGGAAATTTGCTACTGTCCTACAAAACTCTACGCTTGGAGGCCCAACACGAGTCTACAAGAATAAAGTTGTGTAGTAGACATCATGGCCCGTCGGGAAATACGGCAAGGCACATGGGCCGGACTGGACGCAGATACGTGTTCCGAGAGGGAACGTTGCTGATGGCACGAGGACGTCAGTTCCTTTGAGTCAAGGTGAAGTAATCTATCTATTCGAATAGCCGCGTCCACGGATATGGACTACTTGGAGACTTGCATTGTTCATAGATAACTTGAAATGGATACTCTAAAATGCTCCAGATAAGTGCGAGTGCTATGGATGGCTTCTCGTAGGAAGACGAGAGAGGATCCATAGTGGTGTATTGATGTGGTGAACATGAGGACTCATGTGCGATACGCCACCTCAAAGGAAGTACTCATAGTCGTAGTACAGGGTAGCCAAGAGTCAAAGCTGACTTGCTGCAATGAACTCCACAACCCCCTTTGTTCACAATGTTGCATATGTAGATAGTTCTGATGTAAGTCTTGCTGAGTACCTTTGTACTCACGTTTGCTTATTTATGTTTTGCAGATGAGACTTCAGTCTCATTAGTGATTCTTACGACGTGAAGTTCGATGTTGACCGGATTAGCTTGGGAATCCCAGATTGAGGTCTGGCTCCTTTGGTAGGGTCATTGTAGCTTTTTAGTCTCTTCCAGCCGCTTTTCTTAGATGTCTGTACCCAGACATGTAACTTCCACTTGTTGTTTGTATGCTCTGAATGTTGGGTCATGTGACCCACCCTGCTTGTAACATTATACTATGTTGGCTCTTCGGAGCCTTCTAAATAAATGTTATGTTGAAGAGTTTTGTTGTGATGCCATGTTGTATCTACACATATCGTGCATATTGCATGTATGTTTGAAATGCATTGGTATGTGTGGGATTCAACACCTAGTTGTATACCTTTAGTAGCCTGCTTTATGGGGAAATGCCTCTTTGTGCTTCCACCGAGCCTTGGTAGTTTGCTACTACTCCGGACACATCGATTGACCGGCGTGTATCCTTCTTGCTGCTATGTCTATCCCTTCGGGGAAATGTGTCGCAGTGTAATGGAGTCAATGTAGCTTACTATGACTCGTCTACACGCAGTTGATGACATTTATGTCCCATGGCGTAATGGAGTCCCTGTAGCTTGCTATGACTCGTCTACACACGCTGATGACCGACACCTGCATTGTTGGGTTACGTATGCCTGTCCCTGTACGGTTGTGCCACTTGGGTCTATAACTAGTCATGTCGACCCGGGTTCTTTGACGTGTGAATGCTAGCGACATGTTCATATCCGTGAGCCAAAAGGCGCAAACGGTCCCGGCCTAAGGTGGCAGCCATGGGTTACCGTGCGTGAGGCCGCAAAGTGGTCTGACATGTTACAGGCTGGATTCATATGGCTTAGGATCGGGGTTCCGACACGCGCCAGGTAGGGGGCGTGTCGGAATCCTTCCACAAGCCTCGCTTCCTCTCCGCTCCGTCGTTTCAATGGCCGACGCCTGTCAAGTTTTCTTCGGCCCTGGCGGTCGCACCTTCACCAATCTCGCTGCCACCTCTCATGACGCGCGCCCTGGCAGCTCGGTGCTGGGCGGTCGTTACCAGGCTACCAGCGTCGTCTCCACCGCCGCCGCTGCTCGTGCTGGCCAGGCGCCTTCGGGCTCCACACGCCCACCGCCGCGGCAGAGCACTCGCCTCGTGGCACCCCCCACGGGATCGCCATCACCCAGTGTCCACGTGGGAGATCCGAACGCGCAAGACGCGCTGCTGATGGCAAGTGAGCTGCTTCGTCATCGCCCGACGGACGGGGGCTTCGACGCCTGGGCCGACTACATTGCCGAGTTGGTCACAGTAGCGAGGAGGGCCTGGGGCCCGCACCTCCCCTCTCGACCCCCGACGCTGGGTGCCGGGGGCTCGCCCGCCGCACAGCTCACTTCATCGACTGACAGCGTGCCCGGCCCATGCCCGGGCAACGCCCGCCCCATGCTATGCCCCTCCTCCTCCGGATCCCGGTGACCGGCTTTGGGGCACCGCCCGACCCCGCCGGTGTTGCATATGAAGAAGGTGATGGGACACTCCGCGCGTGCCTCATTGAGCGCGCTCATGACCCGGTGGATCTTCGACAACCTGGGTCGTCCCGGCGCGAGCGCGCCAACCGGCGCAGGGACCCGGCGGCTCAAGCCTCCGAGCAAGCAGGTAACCGTAACGGAGGCGCGGTGGGTGACCACGGAGGCAACCCACGTCAATATACGCGCGCCCAACCTCGCGGCGACGGCAGAGGCAAGCAACTTCGGCGAAGGCTCGGCGCAGGAGGGTCTGTGGGCCGCACGTCCCGGGCGACGTCGTCTTGCCACCCGGGGAGGCTGACTGCGGGGCGCACGGAGACGGCTCGGGAGGAGGCCAAGGCCTTTACACAGAGGCCTATGTTCCGAGCAGCATCATAGCTGCAAACGGCACCGTGGGTCGCACGACCCCTGCAGGTGCCAGCATCCTTCCAGCGTAGGGAGGTGTCCCGGACATCCTCTTCAAGCCGGGCCCGAGGGCTCCCACTGAGGGAGCACCGGGCCATGTTGGTGTGAGAGAGGGGGCGTCCAGGGATGCGCATTGGCGCGGAGCGGGCGCCGCCCTCGCAAGCAACGCACAGTTGCCCCCCTGGGCCGCAGGAGCAACCGCCTAGGGGATCGGCAGGATACAAGCACCGCGGGCCACGCGCAGCTCCGGGGGCGCCGGCGCAGCCCTCAGGAGGCAGGGCCGCACGAGGCCTCCGGGTCGCGGCCTGGCCGGCGCCCCGACGCCTCACGAGGCGGCTTCACCGACACAACACCCCTATGGTTACGCGAGGTGCATTGCGCTCATGTTTGGGCCGCGGGAGCGCAATCCCGCGGCTACACAGGGAGCAATGCACTCCTGATTGGGCTGTAGGGGCGCGCAACCGCGCAGAAATGCGCGAGACAGCTCATGGCCGAGTTGGGAACACCTACGCCTTGCGCCTGGGGGTTCGCCCAGCTATCTCCGACCGTGACACTCTCACGTAATAATGAGTGGGCTGTATACGCCCGGAGCCCCCCCGAGGACGCGGAGGGGTATGTTCCCAGCCACGCCCAAGTTGAAGCCCCATGCTTCGCGCTGGCGGACAACACTGTCCTCCAATGACTATGCCATGCCTAGTGGAAGCCCTACGCTCCGCGGCTGATCCTTGCTCCTTTTTGTATTCGAATTGCCACTTTTTGGAATGACGCTCGAAGTTTCGCAACCTTATTTGAAAAGGGGGGAGATTTTATTCTCTTTGCAATCTTTTTGATCTTGTAGTCTCGTTTTCTGAATCGACACCTGTCGGTCTCCCCCTCACGCGCCCCGCGAGCAGGGGCTACATGGGCACGGTGTGCACACCTTACCAAGGCCTTGGCATCCTAGTCCTCGCACGGCGCTCTCGAGCAAGCCGACAGGCGCATACTGCCTCCCATCTCCTGGCCATTGCTGAACATCGCGACTCAGCATACCAGCGACGATCGACCCTCGCTCGGGGGCTCTAGGGGCTCCAACCACGGCTTGGCACGCCACCATGTACCCTCAGGAGGCTCGGGCACCTCTCGAGGCGGGAGCTGGCAAGGAAAGGTAAGGGAGCTGCTCGAGTGTTAAGGGGGACTCCTGAGCAACACGACTCAGGAGTCTCACTGGTCACGTAGCCCCTCGCCCCTTGGTGTCATCGTGGTGATCCGGACGCCCCAACGGCGGTCGAGGTATGCGTGGGATTGGGCCCTGCCGACGCAGAGCACCAAGAGGCCTCCCGATCCGCCTCGCTCGAAAGGAAGAAAACCCCCCTGGCAAGATCCCCGAGCTCCCCAGGCGCTCCAGCTGCACCTCACAACGCACGAGCTCGTCACGGCCCGCCAAGCTAAGTACCCCAACCGTAATGAGCAGGAAGTTTTTGATTCAATGGCAGCCCAAATATTGGGGGTATGAGACGGGAGCGCTAATGTGAAAGTGCAGGCGCTACGGTTTACTGCGTGCCCCCATGGGGCCTCCTTTGGCTCCGGATACAGGAAGGACGGTGCGAGGGAGGGAGTTCGGCTTCTTTAGGCATCGCCGCTAAAACCTCGGCTTTGGAGCGGCACGCGTCCCCTTAGAAGTGCCCACCTCGTGAGGTCCCGGCGGGCTGCTATCGTTGGACACCGTGCGGTACCCCCGCTGACCCCCTGAGGAGCGCCAGGCGCGGAGCAACGGCACAACGAGGCAAGCGAAGCCGCGAAGGGGTGTGCGGAGGCACACCAACGACGATGTAAAACCCCGCGAAAGAGATGAGGACGCACCACACAAAACAAGCAAGCGACAGTTCAAAAGAAAGAAGACGAAGTATAACACAAAAGTTTAATGCCCCCAGGGGCCAGGTGTTTCTTGATGCAACAGGAACCAGAAGGAAGAGAACAAGGGAAGCTCAGGCGGAGGAGGCGCTGTCCCCATCGTGACCCCCGCCAGCCGCGGCACCGGAGTCGCCGCCCTCTTCGGAGGAAGGCTCCTGGACAAACCGCTCCACCAGGGACTCCACCTGCCTGCGCACCTCGTCCCTGAGGGGCCTCTGGAGCTCCTCAGGAACCGGCTCCATCACGCGGGAGAGATCAAGCTCTGGGACGTGGCGGCGCAGGTTGGAGAAGATGCGCGTCAGCGCGATGTCCAAAAGGTCGGGCGCTCTGGACTCATTGTCTTCGTCCACCCGGGAGACGCCAGTCTCCAGCGGCTCCACCACCTTGCTGAAGAAGTGGAGATAACCCCCGTCACCGGCATCGCTCCAGTGCCCCCCAGCTCCCCCTGCTGCCCCTGCTGGATGTGCCGCATCTCTAGCTCGCCGTAGCCGCAAACGGCACCCGAAATGGTGGCCTGTAGCTTACACCCGAGCCACTCTGGCGCTCTGCCACCGCGAATTGGGTCACCGGCATTTAAACGCCGGCGACACTGTCATGGCCGTGCTAATTAGCCACTAACCACTGCCCCCAGCCACTGACACTGGACCCCACATGCTAACTAATCCACGGTTTAACTTAAACCCTGTTAATTAGAGCCACAGACACTGACGTGTGGGCCTTGGTCAACAAGTTTGACCTGGATCTGAGTCAGTTGACTTGCTGACGCAAGCATGACATCAGGCTGATGCAGTTATTAATTTTTGGATTTATTTAATTCCAGAATATAGCTAAAACTTCTAAAAATCATATAAATTCAACCATAGCTCCAAATAAAATAAGTTATATATGAAAAATTATCAAAAAAATGCAAGGAATCTGTTTATACCATCCTCATGCATGTTTGAGCAAGTTAACAACTTCAACTAGGACAAATGGTGATTAGGACAATTTGTTAAATTGTGTTGGAGTTGGAATTTAGTATATATTTGAATTCCACTTCAATTAATATGACTAAATATTGTGCTAGGTGAATTCAGTATCTTAACATGCCATATCATACATCATGTTGTTGCATTGCATTGAATGTGTTCATTTCCTTGTTGCCAGTATTGTTCCCTCTCGGTAGACGTTACTTAGACGTTGAGATCGATGCCACCGATGAAGACTCACTGTTATCTTCAGAAGTGTCAGGCAAGCAACCCCTCCTTGATCATCCCGATAATATCCTACTCTCTCGCTCCTGCTCTCTTATACTGCATTAGGACAATGACGATTCAACTGTTACATGTTTCAGTAGTTGAACCCATTCCTTTGCATGACCTGTCATTGTCGCCAAATAGCTAAACCATCCTAGCATACTTAGGAGTTGCTTGAGCTATGTTGTGACTACTCAGCCATGCTCGCTTGCTATGCTTAGAGTTGAGTTGGTCCGATCCATCTGGGTGATGGATTGGAATGATCATGTCCTAATGATGAGATTTAAGTGTCTTGACCCGTTTTGGTCAAGATGGTGATGAGAGGCCGTGTTGGAGAACATGGTGGACTGTGTTGTGATACGGCTCATAGGAACTGGGTTTCATGCTTATCAGAGCCTACCTCGCTATTACATGGACATGTGCGGGTCAGGTCCATGGGCATGTGGCGCATGGCGCGTGTGGCCCGTCGTGGCACATGGCGCGTGTGGCCTGATACGTCTCCAACGTATCTATAAGTTTTGCTTGTTCCATGCTGTTATATTATCATTCTTGGATGTTTTACAATCATTTTACTACAACTTTATATTATTTTTGGGACTAACCTATTAACCCAGAGCCTAGTGCCGGTTTCTGTTTTTTCCTTGTTTTTGAGCTTTACAGAAAAGGAATATCAAACGGAGTCCAAACGGAATAAAAATTTACGGTGATTTTTTATGGACCAGAAGAGACCCACGGAGCATCGGAGTTGGGCCAGAAGAGCCACGAGGCAGCCACAAGCCCCTAGGGCATGCCCCCCCCCATAGGGCGCGCCCTGTTGGCTTGTCGCCGCCTCGTGGACCCCCCTGACTTGTTTCCGCCGCCAAAAAATCCTATAAATAGAGAAACCCCCAGAAACAAACCTAGATCGAGAGTTCCGCCGCCGCAAGCCTCCAGAGCCACGAAAAACCAATCGGAAGCCCGTTCCGGCACCCTGCCGGAGGGGGAAACCATCATCGGAGGCCATCTTCATCATCTCGGCGGTCTCCATGACGAGGATGGAGTAGTTCACCCTCGGGGCTGAGGGTATGTACCAGTAGCTATGTGTTTGATCTCTCTCTCTCTCTCGTGTTCTTGAGATGGCACGATCTTGATGTACCGCGATCTTTATTGGTATAGATGAATCATATGGAGTTTTCCCCTCTCTATCTTCTTGTGATGAATTGAGTTTTCCCGTTAAAGTTTACTTATCGGATTGAGTCTTTAAGGATTTGAGAACACTTGATGTATGTCTTGCGATGGGATATCCGTGGTGACAATGGAATGTTCTATTGATCCACTTGATGTATGTTTTCATGATCAACTTGCGGGTTATGTGACCTTGGGAATCTATGCATAGGGGTTGGCACACGTTTTCGTCTTGACTCTCCGGTAGAAACTTTGGGGCACTCTTTGAAGTTCTTTGTGTTGGATTGAACATGATGAATCTGAAATTGTGTGATGCATATCGTATAATCAAGCCCATGGGTACTTGTGGTGACATTGGAGTATCTAGGTGACATTAGGGTTTTGGTTGATGTGTATCTTAAGGTGTTATTTTAGTACGAACTCTAGGGCTGTTCGTGACACTTATAGGGATAGCTCATAAGATTGATCGGAAAAGATAACTTTGAGGTGGTTTCGTACCCTACAATAATTTCTTCACTTGTTCTCCGCTATTTGTGACTTTGGAGTGAACTCTTTGTCGCACGTGAGGGATTTACATATGATTCAACTATGTCAGTATTGTTGAGAGAACTTGCACTAGTGAAAGTATGAACCCTAGGCCTTGTTTTCAAGCATTGCAAGACCGTTTTTGCTCACTTTTGTTACTTGCTACCTTGCTGTTTTTATATTTTCAGATTACAAAAACCTATATCTACCATCCATATTACACTTGTATCACCATCTCTTCGCCGAACTAGTGCACCTATACAATTTACCATTGTATTGGGTGTGTTGGGGACACAAGAGACTCTTTGTTATTTGATTGCAGGGTTGTTTGAGAGAGACCATCTTCATCCTATGCCTCCCACGGATTGATAAACCTTAGGTCATCCACTTGTGGGAAATTTCCTACTGTCCTACAAAACTCTGCGCTTGGAGGCCCAACACAAGTCTACAAGAATAAAGTTGTGTAGTAGACATCAAGCTCTTTTCTGGCGCCGTTGCCGGGGAGGCTAGGTAAGCGGCACTCACATCCCGTCAACGAAGCTCTTTTTTGGCGCCGTTGCCGGGGAGGTGAGTGCTTGAAGGTATATCTTTAGATCTTGCAATTGAATCTTTTTAGTTTCTTGTTTTATCACTAGTTTGGTTTTATAAAAGAAAACTACAAAAAAAATGGAATTGAGGTTGCCTCATATGCTTCATCTTTTTAATGTCTTTCGTGAAAATGATGGAAAGGAAAATTGTGCTCAAGTGTTAGAAGAAGAAGTTATTAAAATGTTTAGTACTAAATCTTTGAGTGATGAGCATGATTGCAATGTTGTTAGTATGAATTCTTTGAATATCCATAGTACTAATGATGATTGCACTAGTCATGATAAAAAGATTTCTTATAAGCATGTCAATTTTTGTGGAGTGCATAGAGCTTGTGAAGACATGCCTAAAAGGGAAGATAGATTTTGTAAGAGGCATAAGTATTTAGAAACTAAATGGTTGCAAGAGAGGCTATATGTTTGTGCTGAAAGACTTAATATTTCTCGCCGTCCTTGTGAACTTTGCAATGAAAGTGGTCATTTTAATTTCCAATGTGAATTATTTCATGATCGAATTGTGTCCAAAAATTGTGATAACCTCATTACCCTTGAGCATCATAATGAACTTAGTCTATTTTTGGGGTATGAAGAAATGAAACATAAAACTAAGGATGTTCCAGCTTGGGTTCTCATGAAAATGATTGATTTTGATCTAAATGAAATCTATATGTATTGCGTGGTAAATTGCATTGAGAATCCTTATATTGCCGATTACTTAAAGACACGAAAACAAATAGAAGATGAAGAGAATACTAATGAAGGGGAAGAGGTTTCCCAATATCCTCCTATTTTTTCTTATGATGAATCAGGTAACGAGGAGGAGCCTTTTATTCAACCAACCTCTTCAAAAAGAAGCTTGGAGGAATTAAATAAACCCACACATAATGTGGTGAAGAAGAAGAAAAGAAGGAAAAGTAAAGGTAAAGAGGTATCTCTCCCAAATAATGACACCACTTATAATCTTGAAAATCTTTTTGGCACCAACTTAGAAAATCATGATGATAATAATTGTTATACGATTGGTGCTATTCATACTATTAATGATGAGAGTGATTATGCTTATGTTATGCAAAGCCACAAGCTTGGGGATGCTATGTTTGATGAGAATGACATGTTTGAGAATTTATTTGCTGCAATTAATGTTTGTCCCAAGCTTGGGGATGCAATGTTTAATGAAGATGATGTTTTTAGTCCCCCAAGTTTTGATGTGCAAATTTATTATGATGATAGCATACCCCCTATTTATGATGATTGCAATATTTATGAAAGTGGGTTTGGAAGAGTGTCAACTTTAGATAATAATTATCCCACTATTTTGGAGGGTGTTGAATCTTGTTATAATGATAAAAGTGGATTTGGAGAGGTCATGACTTTATTTATTAATGATTCCACTATTTCGGAAGAGGTTTCAATTAACTATGATGAGAACAAAGTTGCTACTTATGATGATTATTGTGATGATACTTATGTTATAAAGAGTAGTGATAACTATTGTCATAATTTTGAATATCCTTTTACTGAACATTACTCTTTTAATGTGGAAACAATTTTTAGTATTCGAGCTTCATATGATACTCCCACTATTATGAATGAGAAGAAAATTGCTTATGTGGAGAGTGACAAAATTTCTATGCTTATAGATCATGAAAAGAATGCTTTATGTGCTGGTTATATTTTGAAATTCCTTCATGATTCTACTGAAAATTATTATGAGAGAGGATCTTATGCTTCTACATATTGCAATAATATCAAGTTTCCTCTCTATGTGTTGAAAGTTTTGAAGTTTTGCTTGTTTTACCTTCCTATGCTAGTTGATTCTTGTTCCCATAAGTTGTTTGCTCACAAAATCCCTATGCATAGGAAGTGTGTTAGACTTAAATGTGCTTGTCATGAGATTCATGATGCTCTTTTGCATGTTTCAACTACTATTCTTATGTGAGCATCATTGAAATCATCATGCCTTGCTAAAAGGCTTTAAAGAAAAGCGCTTGTTGGGAGACAACCCAACATTTATACCTACTGTTTTTGTGTGTCCACATGATTAAGCTACTGTATAATCATGTTTTATAGCTTTTGTTTCAATAAAGTGCCAAGTAAAGCCTTTGGGATAGTGTGGATGATAGTTGACTTGATTCTGTGCAAAAACAGAAACTTTTGCTCTCAGTCCAGGAATTTTGTAAATTCACTGGAAAGTTCTTTTGATCTGAATTTTTTACACATGATTGATATACAAATTTCCTAGATTTTCCTAATTTTTCAGAAGTTTTGGAGACGGGGAAGTATGGTTGCACTACAGATCTTCACAGACTGTTCTGTTTTTGACAGATTCTGTTTTGCATGCATAGTTTACTTGTTTTAGTGTTCCCATAGCTTATATTCAGTGATATAAATTATGGGAATGATATAATACAGTAGGTATCATGTGGAAACAATTATGAATCTTGTCTTGACAGTACCTAAGTGAATGATCTTTATTTATTATACTAACCCATCTCACGAAGTTCCGTTAAGTTTTGTATGATTGAAGTTTTCAAGTTTTGGGTGAGACACCGATATGAGGAGAAAAAGGAGTGACAAGAACCTAAGCTTGGGGATTCCCAAGGCACCCCCAAGGTAATATCCAAGGAAGACTCAAGCGCCTAAGCTTGAGGATGCCCCGGAAGGCATCCCCTCTTTCGTCTTCAACACTATTGGTATATCTTACTTGGAGCTATATTTTTATTCGTTACATAATATGAGTTTTGCTTGGAGCGTAATTTTATTTCCTTGTTCTCTGTTAGGTGTTATTTATAATCTTGTTTTTCAATAAAAAGTTCCAAGAATTGCCTTTAGGATGCTTGCATTGCATGTTTTGATGAGTGCTGTGTAAAAACAGAAACTTTGGCTGTAGTGTTTGAATTTTCATATTTTACTGGAACGTGGAAAGTTTCTGAAATTTTTACACAGTGTTTTCATATAAATTATTTAGCATGTCCTAAATTTTCATAATTGTTTGAGTTACATAAGTACACTGTTTTCATAAATTGCTAAAGACTGTTCTGTTTGGACAGATTGCTGTCATAGTTTTGTTATCTACTTATCCTCTAGTTTCCATAGCCTATATTGGTAGATATAAATTGTGGAAATGATAGTATACAGTACCTAATGTTTAAAAATTATTATGCAACTTGTCTTGGCAGTACATGAAGTGTTGATTTATTCTTATGTGTACTAACCTATCTCACGAGTTCTTTTCGAGTTTTGTGTGGATGAAGTTTTTGAGAATAGGTGAAACCATGATATGAGAGGATTGAACGAGATACAAAAGCTCAAGCTTGGGGATGCCCAAGGCACCCCAAGTAAATATTTCAAGAAGTCTCAAGCATCTAAGCTTGGGGATGCTACGCATCCCACCTCTCTTCATCAACAATTATCGGTTAGCCTATGTTGAGCCTAAATTTTTATTCGTTCACATGATGCGTGCTATTCTTGGAGTGCTATTTTTCTTTTGCTTGCTGTTGAATAAAATACTCAGATCTGAAAATATTTATTGAGGGAGAGAGAGTCCTCACATAGCTCCTTAATTGTTTGACTACTCATTGATCTTCACTTATATCTTTTGAGAGTAGCTTGTCATTTCCTCTCATGCTTCACTTATACCTTTTTGAGAGATGAAATTTTTATGCTCTTGTACTTCACTTAAATTTGTTTGAGCTTGTTGAAAAAGCAATGGCAATATATGAAACTAGTTCCAAAGTGATAGATATCCAAGGAAGATATAATAAAAACTTTCATGAAGATCATGGGACAAATTAAACTTGATTCTTTGTAATAGTTTTGAAACATGATGATAGTAATATCTGAGTCATGTTAGTGAGTAATTATGCTTAGTAGGAATATTGGTGTTAAGGTTTGTGATTCCCTATGCATGCACGAAAGTCAATAGTTATGCAATGAAGTTACATCCTACTTGTGGTGCATTATTCGGTGTTAGTTATGACTCAATGCTCACTTATGTGATTTTTCGTTCCTTGGTTTGGTTGCTTCCCAATCTATTTGCTAGCCTTCATTTGTACTAAGTAGAAATACTACTTGTGCATCCAAAATCCTTAAACCAAGTTTTGCCTTATGAGTCCACCATACCTACCTATATGCGGTATTTCCATGCCGTTCCAAGCAAATTTGTACGTGCCATCTCTAAATTTTCAAAATAAATTTTCTCTTTTGTGTGCCCGTACCGCTCATGAAACGGTGGGGAGTATCCAATATTTTTCCATGCTAGGTGTGTTATTCTCATGATATGTGTTGATTCACTATCATTCACGAGAAAGTGGCTGGTATTAGGGATGCCCAGTCCCATGCTCAAAATTCAAATCAAAAAAATAATGAAACAAAACTCCCCAAGGATTGTTGTTTGTATGGACGGTACCCATGGATTTGGCTCGCCGTGGAGTGTGATTGATTGGTGGAGGGGGAGTAAAAACTTTACTATTCTGTTTGGGAACCGCCTATAAGGTATCTAGCATGGAAAGTATTGTGAGCTACTTTGTCGTTTTCGTTGACAGGAAAAGCATGGCACTCAAAATATTTTTCTCTCTCAATTTAAACCTTGAGCTCTGGCACCTCTACAAATCCCTACTTCCCTCTGCGAAGGGCCTATCTATTTACTCTATACAATTTTTATTTTTGCTTTGAGTCTCCATCTTCTCTGATAAGCACCAACTAGGGGGCACTATGATCGTACTTGAGCATTGGGCATAGCTAATATTTGAGTGTGTTTCATGAATGGATCAATGATTGAGCATGATGGGCTAGGGATAACTTTCTTTAGTGTTGATATTTTGAAAGACATGGTTGCTTGTTGACATGCTTGAGTATTGAAGTCATTATGTTAAAACTAGACTATTGCTTTGAATCATTTACAAGTCCAAATGTACATGCTATACATAGAAGAAAAGAATATGATGAACATGTTAGGCAGCATTCCACATCAAAAATTCTGTTTTTATCATTTACCTACTCGAGGATGAGCAGGAATTAAGCTTGGGGATGCTGATACGTCTCCAACGTATCTATAATTTTTCCTTGTTCCATGCTGTTATATTATCATTCTTGGAAGTTTTACAATCATTTTACTACAACTTTATATTATTTTTGGGACTAACCTATTAACCCAGAGCCCAGTGCCAGTTTTTGTTTTTCCTTGTTTTTGAGTTTTACAGAAAAGGAATATCAAACGGAGTCCAAACGGAATAAAAATTTACGGTGATTTTTTATGGACCAGAAGAGACCCACGGAGCATCGGAGTTGGGCCAGAAGAGCCACGAGGCAGCCACAAGCCCCTAGGGCGCCCCCCCTAGGGCGCGCCCTGCTGGCTTGTCGCCGCCTCGTGGACCCCCCTGACTTGTTTCCGCCGCCAAAAATTCCTATAAATAGAGAAACCCCTAGAAACAAACCTAGATCGGGAGTTCCGCCGCCGCAAGCCTCCAGAGCCACGAAAAACCAATCGGGAGCCCGTTCCGGCACCCTGCCGGGGGGGGGGGGGAACCATCACCGGAGGCCATCTTCATCATCCCGGCGGTCTCCATGACGAGGAGGGAGTAGTTCACCCTCGGGGCTGAGGGTATGTACCAGTAGCTATGTGTTTGATCTCTCTCTCTCGTGTTCTTGAGATGGCACGATCTTGATGTACCGCGAGCTTTATTGATATAGATGAATCATATGGAGTTTTCCCCTCTCTATCTTCTTGTGATGAATTGAGTTTTCCCTTTGAAGTTTACTTATCGGATTGAGTCTTTAAGGATTTGAGAAGACTTGATGTATGTCTTGCGATGGGATATCCGTGGTGACAATGGGATGTTCTATTGATCCACTTGATGTATGTTTTGGTGATCAACTTGCGGGTTCCGTGACCTTGGGAATCTATGCATAGGGGTTGGCACACGTTTTTGTCTTGACTCTCCGGTAAAAACTTTGGGGCACTCTTTGAAGTTCTTTGTGTTGGATTGAACATGATGAATCTGAAATTGTGTGATGCATATCGTATAATCAAGCCCATGGTTACTTGTGGTGACATTGGAGTATCTAGGTGACATTAGGGTTTTGGTTGATGTGTATCTTAAGGTGTTATTTTAGTACGAACTCTAGGGCTGTTCGTGACACTTATAGGGATAGCTCATAAGATTGATCGGAAAAGATAACTTTGAGGTGGTTTCGTACCCTACAATAATTTCTTCACTTGTTCTCTGCTATTTGTGACTTTGGAGTGAACTCTTTGTCGCACGTGAGGGATTTACATATGATTCAACTATGTCAGTATTGTTGAGAGAACTTGCACTAGTGAAAGTATGAACCCTAGGCCTTGTTTTCAAGCTTTGCAATACCATTTTTGCTCACTTTTGTTACTTGCTACCTTGCTGTTTTATATTTTCAGATTACAAAAACCTATATCTACCATCCATATTACACTTGTATCACCATCTCTTCGCCGAACTAGTGCACCTATACAATTTACCATTGTATTGGGTGTGTTGGGGACACAAGAGACTCTTTGTTATTTGATTGCAGGGTTGTTTGAGAGAGACCATCTTCATCCTACGCCTCCCAGGGATTGATAAACCTTAGGTCATCCACTTGAGGGAAATTTGCTACTGTCCTACAAAACTCTACGCTTGGAGGCCCAACACGAGTCTACAAGAATAAAGTTGTGTAGTAGACATCATGGCCCGTCGGGAAATACGGCAAGGCACATGGGCCGGACTGGACGCAGATACGTGTTCCGAGAGGGAACGTTGCTGATGGCACGAGGACGTCAGTTCCTTTGAGTCAAGGTGAAGTAATCTATCTATTCGAATAGCCGCGTCCACGGATATGGACTACTTGGAGACTTGCATTGTTCATAGATAACTTGAAATGGATACTCTAAAATGCTCCAGATAAGTGCGAGTGCTATGGATGGCTTCTCGTAGGAAGACGAGAGAGGATCCATAGTGGTGTATTGATGTGGTGAATATGAGGACTCATGTGCGATACGCCACCTCAAAGGAAGTACTCATAGTCGTAGTACAGGGTAGCCAAGAGTCAAAGCTGACTTGCTGCAATGAACTCCACAACCCCCTTTGTTCACAATGTTGCATATGTAGATAGTTCTGATGTAAGTCTTGCTGAGTACCTTTGTACTCACGTTTGCTTATTTATGTTTTGCAGATGAGACTTCAGTCTCATTAGTGATTCTTACGACGTGAAGTTCGATGTTGACCGGATTAGCTTGGGAATCCCAGATTGAGGTCTGGCTCCTTTGGTAGGGTCATTGTAGCTTTTTAGTCTCTTCCAGCCGCTTTTCTTAGATGTCTGTACCCAGACATGTAACTTCCACTTGTTGTTTGTATGCTCTGAATGTTGGGTCATGTGACCCACCCTGCTTGTAACATTATACTATGTTGGCTCTTCGGAGCCTTCTAAATAAATGTTATGTTGAAGAGTTTTGTTGTGATGCCATGTTGTATCTACACATATCGTGCATATTGCATGTATGTTTGAAATGCATTGGTATGTGTGGGATTCAACACCTAGTTGTATACCTTTAGTAGCCTGCTTTATGGGGAAATGCCTCTTTGTGCTTCCACCGAGCCTTGGTAGTTTGCTACTACTCCGGACACATCGATTGACCGGCGTGTATCCTTCTTGCTGCTATGTCTATCCCTTCGGGGAAATGTGTCGCAGTGTAATGGAGTCCATGTAGCTTACTATGACTCGTCTACGCGCAGTTGATGACATTTATGTCCCATGGCGTAATGGAGTCCCTGTAGCTTGCTATGACTCGTCTACACACGCTGATGACCGACACCTGCATTGTTGGGTTACGTATGCCTGTCCCTGTACGGTTGTGCCACTTGGGTCTATAACTAGTCATGTCGACCCGGGTTCTTTGACGTGTGAATGCTAGCGACATGTTCATATCCGTGAGCCAAAAGGCGCAAACGGTCCCGGCCTAAGGTGGCAGCCGTGGGTTACCGTGCGTGAGGCCGCAAAGTGGTCTGACATGTTACAGGCTGGATTCATATGGCTTAGGATCGGGGTTCCGACACGCGCCAAGTAGGGGGCGTGTCGGAATCCTTCCACAAGCCTCGCTTCCTCTCCGCTCCGTCGTTTCAATGGCCGACGCCCGTCAAGTTTTCTTCGGCCCTGGCGGTCGCACCTTCACCAATCTCGCTGCCACCTCTCATGACGCGCGCCCTGGCAGCTCGGTGCTGGGCGGTCGTTACCAGGCTACCAGCGTCGTCTCCACCGCCGTCGCTGCTCGTGCCGGCCAGGCGCCTTCGGGCTCCACACGCCCACCGCCGCGGCAGAGCACTCGCCTCGTGGCACCCCCCACGGGATCGCCATCACCCAGTGTCCACGTGGGAGATCCGAACGCGCAAGACGCGCTGCTGATGGCAAGTGAGCTGCTTCGTCATCGCCCGACGGACGGGGGCTTCGACGCCTGGGCCGACTACATTGCCGAGTTGGTCACAGTAGCGAGGAGGGCCTGGGCCCCGCACCTCCCCTCTCGACCCCCAACGCTGGGTGCCGGGGGCTCGCCCGCCGCACAGCTCACTTCATTGACTGACAGCGTGCCTGGCCCATGCCCGGGCGAGCCCGGGCAACGCCCGCCCCATGCTGTGCCCCTCCTCCTCCGGATCCCGGTGACCGGCTTTGGGGCACCGCCCGACCCCGCCGGTGTTGCATATGAAGAAGGTGATGGGACACTCCGCGCGTGCCTCAATGAGCGCGCTCATGACCCGGTGGATCTTCGACAACCTGGGTCGTCCCGGCGCGAGCGCGCCAACCGGCGCAGGGACCCGGCGGCTCAAGCCTCCGAGCAAGCAGGTAACCGTAACGGAGGCGCGGTGGGTGACCACGGAGGCAACCCACGTCAATATACGCGCGCCCAACCTCGCGGCGACGGCAGAGGCAAGCAACTTCGGCGAAGGCTCGGCGCAGGAGGGTCTGTGGGCCGCACGTCCCGGGCGACGTCGTCTTGCCACCCGGGGAGGCTGACCGCGGGGCGCACGGAGACGGCTCGGGAGGAGGCCAAGGCCTTTACACAGAGGCCTATGTTCCGAGCAGCATCATAGCCGCAAACGGCACCGTGGGTCGCACGACCCCTGCAGGTGCCAGCATCCTTCCAGCGTAGGGAGGTGTCCCGGACATCCTCTTCAAGCCGGGCCCGAGGGCTCCCACTGAGGGAGCACCGGGCCAGGTTGGTGCGAGAGAGGGGGCGTCCAGGGATGCGCATTGGCGCGGAGCGGGCGCCGCCCTCGCAAGCAACGCACAGTTGCCCCCCTGGGCCGCAGGAGCAACCGCCTAGGGGATCGGCAGGATACAAGCAGCGCGGGCCACGCGCAGCTCCGGGGGCGCCGGCGCAGCCCTCAGGAGGCAGGGCCTCACGAGGCCTCCGGGTCGCGGCCTGGCCGGCGCCCCGACGCCTCACGAGGCGGCTTCACCGACACAACACCCCTATGGTTACGCGAGGTGCATTGCGCTCATGTTTGGGCCGCGGGAGCGCAATCCCGCGGCTACACAGGGAGCAATGCACTCCTGATTGGGCTGTAGGGGCGCGCAACCGCGCAGAAATGCGCGGGACAGCTCATGGCCGAGTTGGGAACACCTACGCCTTGCGCCTGGGGGTTCGCCCAGCTATCTCCGACCGTGACACTCTCACGTAATAATGAGTGGGCTGTATACGCCCGGAGCCCCCCCGAGGACGCGGAGGGGTATGTTCCCAGCCACGCCCAAGTTGAAGCCCCATGCTTCGCGCTGGCGGACAACACTGTCCTCCAATGACTGTGCCATGCCTAGTGGAAGCCCTACGCTCCGCGGCTGATCCTTGCTCCTTTTTGTATTCGAATTGCCACTTTTTGGAATGAAGCTCGAAGTTTCGCAACCTTATTTGAAAAGGGGGGAGATTTTATTCTCTTTGCAATCTTTTTGATCTTGTAGTCTCATTTTCTGAATCGACACCTGTCGGTCTCCCCCTCACGCGCCCCGCGAGCGGGGGCTACATGGGCACGGTGTGCACACCTTACCAAGGCCTTGGCATCCTAGTCCTCGCACGGCGCTCTCGAGCAAGCCGACAGGCGCATACTGCCTCCCATCTCCTGGCCATTGCTGAACATCGCGACTCAGCATACCAGCGACGATCGACCCTCGCTCGGGGGCTCTAGGGGCTCCAACCACGGCTTGGCATGCCGCCATGTACCCTCAGGAGGCTCGGGCACCTCTCGAGGCGGGAGCTGGCAAGGAAAGGTAAGGGAGCTGCTCGAGTGTTAAGGGGGACTCCTGAGCAACACGACTCAGGAGTCTCACTGGTCACGTAGCCCCTCGCCCCTTGGTGTCATCGTGGTGATCCGGACGCCCCAACGGCGGTCGAGGTATGCGTGGGATTGGGCCCTGCCGACGCAGAGCACCAAGAGGCCTCCCGATCCGCCTCGCTCGAAAGGAAGAAAACCCCCCTGGCAAGATCCCCGAGCTCCCCAGGCGCTCCAGCTGCACCTCACAAGGCACAAGCTCGTCACGGCCCGCCAAGCTAAGTACCCCAACCGTAATGAGCAGGAAGTTTTTGATTCAATGGCAGCCCAAATATTGGGGGTATGAGACGGGAGCGCTAATGTGAAAGTGCAGGCGCTACGGTTTACTGCGTGCCCCCATGGGGCCTCCTTTGGCTCCGGATACAGGAAGGATGGTGCAAGGGAGGGAGTTCGGCTTCTTTAGGCATCGCCGCTAAAACCTCGGCTTTGGAGCGGCACGCGTCCCCTTAGAAGTGCCCACCTCGTGAGGTCCCGGCGGGCTGCTATCGTTGGACACCGTGCGGTACCCCCGCTGACCCCCTGAGGAGAGCCAGGCGCGGAGCAACGGCACAGCGAGGCAAGCGAAGCCGCGAAGGGGTGTGCGGAGGCACACCAACGACGATGTAAAACCCCGCGAAAGAGATGAGGACGCACCACACAAAACAAGCAAGCGACAGTTCAAAAGAAAGAAGACGAAGTATAACACAAAAGTTTAATGCCCCCAGGGGCCAGGTGTTTCTTGATGCAACAGGAACCAGAAGGAAGAGAACAAGGGAAGCTCAGGCGGAGGAGGCGCTGTCCCCATCGTGACCCCCGCCAGCCGCGGCACCGGAGTCGCCGCCCTCTTCGGAGGAAGGCTCCTGGACAAACCGCTCCACCAGGGACTCCACCTGCCTGCGCACCTCGTCCCTGAGGGGCCTCTGGAGCTCCTCAGGAACTGGCTCCATCACGCGGGAGAGATCAAGCTCTGGGACGTGGCGGCGCAGGTTGGAGAAGATGCGCGTCAGCGCGATGTCCAAAAGGTCGCGCGCTCTGGACTCATTGTCTTCGTCCACCCGGGAGACGCCAGTCTCCAGCGGCTCCACCACCTTGCTGAAGAAGTGGAGATAACCCCCGTCACCGTGTGCGCACGGCAGCGCGGGGGCTTCTCCGACGAACCGGCCAACTGCACTGACCGCGCGGCGGGCAATGTCCAGATACTGCTTGGTGCGCTGCGCCTCCAGCATCTTCGCGTGTGCCGCCTCATCCTTGGTGGCCTGCATGGCATTGGCTGCTCCCTCAATCTGGTCCTGGAGGGATGCCAGCTCTGCCTTGGCGTCCTCCTCACCTCTGAGTGCGGCCTGAAGGGCGGCCTCGGTGCCCGCTAGCTGGGCCCTGAGCGCGTTCACCTGCTCCTGGAGTTCGTCGAGCTTGCGCCTCTTGGGCGCGGGTGTCCTGAGAAGAGGAGGCAATCAGGTCAGGCATGACGGGCATGGTTCACAAGAAAGGGAGGAGGGCGACGGAACACTCACTCGTCGGTGACGGTCCAAAGCCGGCGTGCCTGGGCCAGCCTCTAAGGCCTCCCTCCGCTGCCTCCAGAGGCGGGTGGTGGGGCCGGAGACCCCGTGCGCCTCCCCGCGCCTGCTGCACTTCCCCCAGACGCCATGGACGGGAAGGAAAGAGAAGAGGATGATATCTTAGGAAGGATGGGAAGCAAGAGGGCATGTCAGGATGGCATGACCACCCCGGGCGAGGCGAGTTTATAGGCGCAGCCGCTGCCCATGAGGCGTCGTGGGGAGTGGAGGCGGCGCGTGCTCCCCAGGCGCCACGTGCCCGGCTCGACTGGCGTGCAGCCCTGCTTCACGTCCCCTCGCCTGCCCTCGTCGGGTCACATCCGCGTGGGTCGAGGGCAGAGAAGACACAAGGACTCGGCTACATTCAACGAAGGGCAATGATGGCCGGTGCTGCACGTAGGCTTCACGTCAACTTGACTCGGGACGGTTCCCGAACTCTTCGGGAAGTGGAGGCGTCCATGTCTCGTTACGCGCCACGCATCAGGCTGGGCACGCAGGTGATTGGGGCCCGCGGCGCGCATGTCGGCTCCTTCGGATTCACCCCGAAGCCAACCCAAGCGCGCCTTGGGCCCGGGGGCTACTGTCGGCGTTCTGGGAGTGGGGGTACCCAGACCTGCCTGCCTGCGGCCCAGGGCGTGGCCCACTTCGACTGCCTGGTATGGCCCGACACGGGATCACTCAAGACAAGGCCCTCGCGAGAGCCCCACCCTCGCGAGGGGGACGACGCCAAGACCCCCGGAGGGAGGAGGCCTCTCCAGGATCCCTCCCGAGGGGCAGAGATCTCTATGTAGCGCTCGGCCTCCCGAGGGGCAGAGATCTACTAAATTGTGGGTTAGTAGATCCAAAGATAATATCATCCACATAGATTTGGCACACAAATAATTCACCATTAACTCTCTTAGTGAATAAGGTTGCGTCAATTTTACCAATTTCAAAACCCTTTTCAATGAGAAACTTTGTTAAGCATTTGTACCAAGAACGAGGAGCTTGCTTAAGACCGTATAAGGCTTTACGAAGCTTGTAAACATGATTAGGTTTCTTAGGATTCACAAAACTAGGTGGTTGCTTAACATAAACCTCTTCTTCAATTTCACCATTTAAAAAGGCACTTTTAATGTCCATTTGATAAAGCGTGATATCATGGTGATTGACATAAGCAAGAAGAATGCGAATAGCTTCAAGTCTAGCGACGGGGGCATAGGTTTCACCGTAGTCCATACCTTCGACTTGCGTATATCCTTGGGCTACGAGACATGCCTTGTTGCATACGACTTGACCGTCTTCATCTTGCTTGTTCCGAAACACCCATTTGGTTCCGATGATGTTGTGCTCGTCCTCGGGCTTCTCCACGAGTGTCCACACTTCGTTCCTCTCGAAGTTGTGAAGCTCTTCATGCATTGCATTCACCCAATCCGGGTCTTCAAGAGCTTGTTCTACCTTCAAGGGTTCAATACTAGAGATGAAATAATAATGCTCACAAAAATTAGCTAGGCGAGTTTTAGAGCGAGTGATTCTCCCGGTTTGTATGTCACCAAAGATTTGGTTTAGAGGATGGTTCTTGGTCACTCTTGCTCGAACTCGGGGTAGCTTAGGCTTGTTGGATGGTGGAGCTTCTTCATCATCATCATCTCCTTCATCTTCGTTGTTGTTGAAGGTGTCATTTCCTTGAGGTGGTGGTGAAGGAGGTTGTGGTGGATCTTCATGATGTACTTCCTCCTCTTCATCATCTTGTCGTGTACCGCTTGTGGATGCCTCCATGTCGTGTTGAGGTTCATCTTGACGTGAAGTAGGGGCTTCCACTTGAGTTGACGAAGTACTTTCCTTCACCTCCATGGGATGAATCTTGCCGATGGACAAGTCTTGGATAGCTTTCGAAGGGTCCTTATCACCTACATCATTTGGCAATTATTCGACTTGCGAACCATTAGATTCATCAAACTTCACATCTACCGTCTCTTCAACTTTTGGAGTGAAGTTGTTGTAGACACGGTAAGTGTGAGAGTTCGATCCGTAACAAAGTAGGAAACCTTCATGAGATTTAGGAGCAAATTTGGTACGACGATGCTTATCAAGAATGTAGCACTTTGAGCCGAATACCCGAAAGTATCCAACTTGGAGTTTGTTACCGGTGAGTAGCTCATATGCCGTTTTACCGAGAAGCTTGTGCAAGTAGAGTCGGTTCGTGGCATGACATGCTGTTTCTACGTCTTCTGCCCAAAAGTGTCTTGGCGTCTTGTATTCGTCAAGCATCATTCTTGCCATCTCAATGAGCGTCTGGTTCTTCCTCTCAACAACTCCATTTTGTTGAGGTGTGTACGTAGCCGAGAACTCATGTGAGACACCTTCTTCATCAAGAAAGGTATCCACATGGTTGTTCTTGCACTCCGAACCGTTATCGCTCCGAACCTTCTTGATCTTCACTTCAAACTGATTTTGCGCTTTGCGAACGAAGTTCTTGAAGATCTGTTGTACCTGCGACTTATCATCAAGAAAGAATACCCACGTAAATCTGGAAAAATCATCAACTATAACTAGACCATAGGAATTTCCACCGAGACTTTTGTAAGCATTGGGACCAAAAAGATCCATGTGAAGTAACTCGTGTGGTCTCCTAGTAGTCATGATATTCTTAACGGGATGACTTCCACCTATTTGCTTTCCAGCTTGACAAGCACTACAAAGTCTATCTTTGTCAAAGATAACATCTTTAACACCAAGTATGTGATCACCTTTGATAAGCTTGTCTAGATTACGCATGCCAACATGTCCTAGTCTTCTATGCCAAAGCCAACCTTTAGAAGATTTTGCAATTAAACAAGTGCGAGGTTTGGATCTCTTAGTGAAATCGACAATGTATAGATCACCTCTACGAAAACCGATAAAGACCATTTTATGATTATCTTGATGAAACACTTGGCAATCTACTTTCGTGAATAGCACATTAAAACCAAAGTCGGCAAGTCTAGATACAGAAAGAAGATTGTAGCCAAGAGATTCAACAAGCATAACATTTTGAATAGAGCTATCATGGGATATGGCCACCTTACCAAGACCAAGTACCTTACCCTTGGAGTTGTCTCCAAATGTTACGTTCCTTCGCGGTCCATGGTTTGGTGTGATCTCCTCAAACATTTCTCTATCTCCGGTCATATGATCGGTACATCCGCTATCGAGAATCCACTCTTTTCCTCCGGACATGTAATCCTTGAAGTTTGCCATGAGACTTAGATTCTTCATGATCTTCTCATACTCGATGTCGAACAACTCATCTTCATCATAGTAGCCATGTTCCACATTGTCATCATCAAGTGGGAAATCCTCGTCATAAAGAACAAGAGATTCGTTAGGGTTGTGATCATGACAATGTTCAAACTTATGAATTCGAATGGCTTCAACAATGATGTTGCTAATAGTTATGACATCTCCTTTAGCACGCATGAGGTCTCTAAGCTCAAATAGACAATCATCAAACTTGGGATCACTAGGCGTCATTTTGTGAAAGGCAATAGTTTTATGAAGAATCTCATCAAGATTACTCAAGGAATAACTTGGATATCGTTTCTCCAAGTCATTCCACAAAGTATAAGCACATTCAAAATTCTCCATTTGATTGAGCACATTTCTAGGTAATGCTCTAACGATGAGATTAACAGTTCTAAGATTGCATAGCATATCAATTTCCTCTTCATGTGTGGGATGTAAAGGATCAATGGGAGGTACATAAGGGCTCTTAACATATTTGCTCAATTGAAATTTATTAAACAGCTCAAGCATCAAAGTTTTCCATTGACTATAGTACTCTCCATCAAGAATAGGCACTCTACAACTCAAACTCCCTATACTAGACACATCCATCTTCCTCCACAGTGATTAAACCGAAGCAATGGAGACCAATGCTCTGATACCAATTGAGGGATCACTAGAAGAGTGTCTAGAGGGGGGGGGTGAATAGACTACTAGCAGGAATTTAAAACCTAACCTTTTCCCAAGTTAATTGGTTGGCAGATTTTAACAATTATAGCAACTTAGCAAGTCTAGCACACCCAACACATGCAAGTCAACAAGTATGGCAGCAGAAAGTAAAGACATTGCATATGAAAGTAAAGAGTTGAGATAGGGAGATCAAACGCATGAGGGACACGAAGATTTTCCCCGTGGTTCCAATTGGTGGTGCTATCATACATCCACGTTTATGGAGTCTTCAACCCACGGAGGCTAACGGTCGCGAGAGTCCACGGAGGGCTCCACCCATAAGGGTCCATGAAGTAGCAACCTTGACTATTCCATAACGGCTTCGGTCCATGAAGGACTAGCCCCACTATGGGTAGATCTTCACGAAGTAGGCGATCTCCTTGCCCTTACAAACTTCTTGGTTCACTCCACAACACGAAGTAGGAGGCTCCCAAGCAACACCTAACCAATCTAGGAGGCACCACCCTCCAAAAGGTAATAGGCTCGGCAATGTCGATGAACTCCTTGCTCTTGTGCTTCAAGATGATAGACTCCTCAACACACAATCACTCTCTCACAGATTTCGCTTGGTGGAAGAGATTGGATTGGTGGAAAGCAACTTGGGGAGGCTAGAGATCAAGATTCATATGGTTGGAATGGAATGGCATGATCTCAACACATGAGTAGGTGGCTCTCTTTCAGAAAATTGGATGGGGCAAGTATTTAATAGTTCTGAGTGCTCCTCTTTCGAGTGGGTGATGGTGAAGGGGTATATATAGGCATCTCCAAAAATCCAACCGTTACACCTTAAGTGACCAACTCGGTGACACCAAAGTATAGAACTCGGTGGTACCGAGTTGCTCCAAAGGTAGCAACTTTTGAATCTCGGTGAGAACGATATATAAATCTCGGTTGCACCGATTAGGTGACCAACGGTCAGATTGCCAAACTCGGTGACACCGATTCAACAAACTCGGTCGGACCGATTTTGTGAAATTGGGTAACAGAAAGTTGGCAACCCAAACTCGGTGGCACCGAAGTGGAATTGATTGCACCGATGTGCTAGGGTTTGGCATGGGTCTGTCTGAGTTTGGGAATCGGTGGCACTGAGTGGAAAGTGTTGGTTGCACCGATTTTGGATATTTGACTTTGGATGGATTTTTGTGGAAGAGCTTGTGGGTGTTTTTGGTGACTATCAGTTGTGCACGTATGAGCATTTTGTTCACCAACAATACCTTACCCCCTTTTAATAGTATTGGCTTTCCTATGGACTCAAAGTGATTTCTCACAAAGTAAAATGTAGAGTCCTCTTGCTTGAAGCTTTGCCAACCTATTTCATTGCATCTTGGGGTTATCCACAATCTCCATAATCCTTTTGCCAACCCTCTCTGTGGACTTTATCTGAAATACACTAGGTAAAAGTATTAGTCCAAGAGACAATGTATGTTGTCATGAATTATCAAAACCACCAAGCGAGCATGTTATGCTTTCAATCTCCCCCTTTTTGGTAATTGATGACAACATACAATCAAAGCTTCAAATAAAGATATGCATGGGTCAGCTGTGCCAGCTTCGGTCGCCGCGGGCGCATTGTGCATCTCCATGACGACGGAGTCCGGGTCGTGGCTCGCGGAGCTCCGCGCAGTGTTGTTGCTGCGTTCGCCGGCATGGCGATCATGAGGGCCGCCCCCACCCGCGTCGCCGGCCACCACCTACGGGGGTAGCTTGGACGTTGATACGTCTCCGCTATAATTTTTGATTGTTTCATGCCAATATTCTACAACTTTCATATACTTTTGCTAACTTTTTATACTATGTTTGGGACTAACATATTGATCCAGTGCCCAGTGCCAGTTCCTATTTGTTGCATGTTTTTTGTTTCGCAGAAAATCCATATCAAACGAAGTCCAAATGGGATAAACACTTACGGAGATTTTTTTTGGAATATATGTGAATTTTGGGAAGTGGAATCAACAGAAGGCGGTGCCCGAGGGCCCCACAAGCCATAGTTGCACGCCCTGGGGGTAGGGCGCGCCAGGGTGGCTTGTGGTCACCCCGTAAGGCGGTTGGTGCCCTTCTTTCGCTGCAAGAAAGCTAATATCGGGATAAAAATCGTGGTAAAATTTCATCCAAATCGGAGTTACGGATCTCCGGGAATTTAAGAAACGGTGAAAGGCCAGAATCTGGGAATGCAGAAACAGAAGGAAACAGAGAGAGAGATCCAATCTCGGAGGGGCTCTCGCCCCTCCGCCGCCATGGAGGCCAAGGACCAGAGGGGAAACCATCCTCCCATCTAGAGGGAGGTCAAGGAAGAAGAAGAAGGAGGGGCTCTCTCTCTCCCCCTCTCTCCCGGTGGCGCCGGAACGTCGCCGGGGCAATCATCGTGTGACGGCGATCTACTCCAACAACTCCGTCATCTTCACCAACACCTCCATCACCTTCCCCCATCTATCTACAGCGGTCCACTCTACCGCAACCCGCTGTACCCTCTACTTGAACATGGTGCTTTTTGCTTCATATTATTATCCAATGATGTGTTGCCGTCCTATGATGTCTGAGTAGATTTTTGTTGTCCTATCGGTGATTGGTGAATTGCTATGATTGGTTTAATTTGCTTGTGGTTATGTTGCTGTCCTTTGGTGCCCATCATATGAGCGCGCGCGTGGATCACACCATAGGGTTAGTTGTATGTTGATAGGACTATGTATTGGAGGGCAAGGGTGATAGCAGCTTCAGCCTAGCATAGAAATTGATGCATACGGGATTGAAGGGGGACCAATATATCTTAATGCTATGGTTGGGTTTTACCTTAATGAACATTAGTAGTTGCGGATGCTTGCTAATAAGTCCAATCATAAGTGCATAGAATTCCAAGTAAGGGATGACATGCTAGCAGTGGCCTCTCCCACATAAAACTTGCTATCGGTCTAGTAACGTAGTCAATTGCTTAGGGACAATTCCGCAACTCCTACCATCACTTTACCACACTCGTTAAACTAACTTAATTGTTACTTTATCTAAACAGCCCCTAGTTTTTATTTACGTGCTCTTTATTATTTTGCAAACCTATCCCACAACACCAACAAAGTACTTCTAGTTTCATACTTGTTCTAGGTAAAGCGAACGTTAAGCGTGCGTAGAGTTGTATCGGTGGTCGATAGAACTTGAGGGAATATTTGTTCTCCCTTTAGCTCCTCGTTGGGTTTGACACTCTTACTTATCGAAAGAGGCTACAACTGATCCCCTATACTTGTGGGTTATCAAGACCTTTTTCTGGCGCCGTTGCTGGAGAGCAATAGCGTGGGGTGAATATTCTCGTCTGTGCTTGTTTGCTTTATCACTAAGTAGATTTTATTTGCTGTTCTAAGTTGTTCTCTATCTTTAGTTATGGATATGGAACACGAAATACCAAAAAAATTAGGTGTACTTGCTACTCATGGAGATGGGGAACCTCCTAAAACCCTCGATGCTCGTTATGTGAAAGATATTATGCACTACTTTAATAATCCTGAGAAAACCCCATTCAATTATATAATGGGACACACGTTGGATCAACGTGAATACTTTAGGGATTATCGCTTGACTCAAAAAGGGAAACTGTTATGGGATCAAATTCATATGTTACATTGGTATGCTCGGAATTTATGCTTGAGATATGATTATGCTTGTTGCTCTAGGATGAAGGCTCCACACCTTCCCTTTTCATGTAAATTTAATGATAATGAAACCTTGGCTTCTTATGCTAATGGTATATATGATTACTATGATGTGGAACGAATAGAAGAATTCGTTGCTTTTATGGGTGCTTGTGAAATTAAATGTTTGTTTGAGGAGTGTGAAAATTATGATGATGCTGTTTACAGATCTGAAAATCTTGCTATACTTCGATATTGCTATGAGAATTATAAATATAATGCCGGTATTAATGCTTTTATTGAGAAAGTCTCCGCTGTCCAAGAAGAGACTAATATTTTGCTAGAATCTATGGAAGAAGAAATTCCTGACACTATGAGCTCATTAGATGAAAAAGATGACGAGGAGAGCGAAGAACAAAAGGAGGAAGAGCGGATTAGCTACCCGTGCCCACCTTCTAATGAGAGTAACTCTTCAACTCATACATTGTTTAATTTCCCTTCGTGCTTACCGAAGGATGAATGCTATGTTGATTGCTATGATCCCTTGGATTCATTTGAAATATCCCTTTTTGATGAAATTGATGCTTGCTATACTTGTGGCCATGATGCCAATATGAATTATGCTTATGGAGATGAACTTGCTATAGTTCCTTATGTTAAAAATGAAATTGTTGCTATTGCACCCACGCATGATAGTCCTATTATCTTTTTGAACTCTCCCAACTATACTATATCGGAGAAGTTTGCACTTATTAAAGACTATATTGATGGGTTGCGTTCTACTATTGCACATGATGATTTTGGTAAATATAATATGCATGTGCTTGCTGATCCTTCTTGCAATTATTATGAGAGAGGAACTACATCTCCACCTCTCTATGTTTCCAACACAATAGAATTGCAAGAAACTGCTTATGCTATGTATCGGCCTTTACTTTGTGTGCATGAATTGTTCTTTTATGACATGCCGATGCATAGGAAGAGAGTTAGACTTCGTTGTTGCATCATATATGTTACTTTGTGCTCACTACTAAATTACAAATCATTGTTAATTAAAATTGGCTTTGATATACCTTGGGATCCGGGTGGATCCATTACTTGAGCACTATATGCCTAGCTTAATGGCTTTAAAGAAAGCGCTGCCAGGGAGACAACCCGGAAGTTTTAGAGAGTCATTTTATTCTGTTGTGTGCTTTTATATAGTTTAAAAACAAAAAAAATAAAGAGGGGAACCTAAAACTTTTTCAAAAAGAAAAGTGAAAGTAAGAAGGACGAGCACCGTTGAAGTGGGGGAGCTCCTTGAACTTTGTTCATGCCCATGGAAACTTTCCAAATCTTGATTACAGAAACTTTTCAACAAAAATAATTATCCCCTTGTATAAATCCATTGTATTATAAAAATAATGTGCCAGGATTTGCCTTTAGGATGATTAGATTGCTTGCTTGGTTTGTGCAGTGGAAAAACAGAAACTTTGGCTGTAGCGCGTGAATTTACATTTTTTACTGGAATGTCAAAAGTTTCTGAAATTTTTACACAATACTGCTATGAAATTCTTTTATTTTGTCCTAAGTTTTCAGAATTTTTAGAGTTACCGAAGTATAGTAAATGTTCAGATTGCTACAGACTGTTCTGTTTAAGACAGATTATGTTTTTGATGCATTGTTTTGCTTGTTTTGATGAAACTACCGATTGTATTGGTGGTATAAGCCATAAAGAAGTTATAATACAGTAGCTACAATGCAAAAACAAAATATGAATGGGTTTGCAACAGTACTTAATGTGGTAATTTGCTTTATTATACTAACGGATCTCACGAGGGTTTTGTTAAGTTTTTTGTGATTGAAGTTTTCAAGTTTTGGGTGAGATCACGATGGATGAAGGAATAAGGAGTGGAAAGAGACTAATCTTGGGGATGCCCGAGGCACCCCAAGGTAATATTCAAGGACTCCCAAGAAACTAAGCTTGGGGATGCCCCGGAAGGCATCCCCTCTTTCTTCTAACAACCATCGGTAATTTTACTTGGAGCTATATTTTTGTTCGTCACATGATATGCGTAAATCTTGGAGCGTCGTGTGCTTTTTATTTTTCTTTTAATAATGCACCATGCTGGTATGAGAAAGTCCTTGGTTGATTTATAGAAGGCTCTTTGCACCTCACTTATATCTTTTGAGTATGGCTTTATAGAATGCTTCATGTGCTTCACTTATATCATTTGAAGTTTGGATTGCCTGTTTCTCTACACATAGAAAACCGCCATTTGTAGAATGCTCTTTTGCTTCACTTATATTTGTTAGAGCATGGGCATATCTTTTGTAGAAAGAATTAAACTCTCATGCTTCACTTATATCTATTTAGAGAGTCAACAGGAATTGGTCATTCACATGGTTAGTCATAAAATCCTACATAAAACTTGTAGATCACTGAATATGATATGTTTGATTCCTTGCAATAGTTTTGCGATATAAAGATGGTGATATTAGAGTCATGATGGTGAGTAATTGTGGATTGGTAGAAATATTTGTGTTAAAGTTTGTGATTCCCGTAGCATGCACGTATGGTGAACCGTTATGTGAAGAAGTCGGAGCATGATTTATTTATTGATTGTCATCCTTTGTGTGGAGGTCGGGATCGCGCGATGGTTAACTCCTACCAACCCTTCCCCTAGGAGCATGCGTGTAGTACTTTGTTTCGATGACTAATAAATTTTTGCAATAAGTATGTGAGTTCTTTATGACTAATGTTGAGTCCATGGATTATATGCACTCTCACCCTTCCACCATTGCTAGCCTCTCTAGTACCGCGCAACTTTCACTGGTGCATTAAACCCACCATATTCTCTTCCTCAAAACAGCCACCATACCTACCTATTATGGCATTTCCATATCCATTCCGAGATATATTGCCATGCAACTTCCACCGTTCCGTTTATTATGAAACGCACCATCCACTACTGGAATCAGCAAATTTGCCGTCTGCCAGTTCTTTGCCGTCAGCTGGCGGACGGCAAAGAAGCTCTTTGCCATCCGTTTCCAGAAAACAGACGGCAAAGAACTAGCTGACGGCAAAGAAGCTCTTTGCCATCAGCCACCTCTTTGCCGTCCGTCAGCAGACGACAAAGAGGGAGGTGGGCCCACTAACGAGCTGCTTACAAAAAACCCTAACGGCCCCCCTCTTTGCCGTCTGCTAGCAGACGGCAAAGAGTAAAAAGGCAGACGGCAAAGGCGGGGCAGACGGCAAAGAATTGAGTTAACTAACGGCAGCGCCCACCCCGCCCCTCTCTCTCTGTTTCTCTCCCTCTCCTCCCCGACGACCACCGCACGCGCGCCGCCCCCACCACCCGTCGCCGCCCCACCATCCCGCCCCTCTCTCTCTCCCCGGCGCCCCCGACGCCCCACCGCCACCGCCCCCGCCGCGCCACCCGCCGCCCCCGACGCCCCACCGCCCCGTCCCCCATCCCCTCTCTCTCCACTACTCTCTTGCGCGCGCCGCCGTCCCCATCTCGCGCCGCCACCCCGCCCCATGCCGCCATCCCCGTCCGCCGGCGCCACCCCGTCCCCGCGCGTCGCCCTCCTCCAACGCCGCCACCCCCTGCCTCCTCCAGCCCACCGCCGCCACCGCCGGCGTCAGCCTCCTCCACCTCCACCAACGCCGGCTTCCACCTCCCCCACTCCGGTGAGCCCCCTCCCCCTCTCTATTTTTTCATTTTTTATCTGTTTTAGTAATTTTTGTGTTCTGTTTTAGTATTAGTTAAATCTAGTTTAGTTGTAGTTAGGTTAATTAGTTGTAGTTAGTTGTAGAAGATGTAAAAAATGTAGTTTAGTTGTAGTTAGTAAGATTTTAGGAATTAGGGTTACTTAGCTTATTTAGTTAGGTCTAGCATTAGTTAAAGGAGAGGAGGAGAAGAAGAAGAGGAGGAGGAGAAGAGGAGAGGAGGAGAAGAAGAAGAGGAGGAGGAGAAGAGGAGAGGAGGAGAAGAAGAAGAGGAGGAGGAGAAGAAAAAAAGAAGAAGAAGAAGAAGAAGAAAAAAAAAGAGGAGAGGAGGAGGAGAAGAAGAAGAAGAAGAAGAAGAAGAAGAAGAAGAAGAAGAAGAAGAAGAAGAAGAAGAAGAAGAAGAAGAAGAAGAAAAGGAAGAAAAGGAAGAAGAGGAATAAGAAGAAAAGGAAAAAGAGGAAAAAAAGAAGAAGAGGAAGAGGAAGAAAACCACACCCCGAAACCCCGACCCGACCCCGACACGGCACCCCGACACCCCAACAGCCCGACCCCGACACGGCACCCCGACCCCGACACCCCGACCCCGACACGGCACCGCGACACCCCGACAGCCCGACACCCCGACACCCCAAAACCCCGACACCTCGACACCCCTACACCACGACACCCAGACACGACACCCCCGACACGACACCCCGACACCCAGACACGACACCCCCGACACCTCTTCGGCCTCCTGTTGATGAAACTTGCCGGTCTTCGTGCCGATGAAACTTGCTAGTTATTAGGTATTCAATTTTTTTATGTTGTACTAATTTCGTTTACTCTTTGTCATTGCAGGTGTTGACAGATGGTGGGCGCGGGTCGAGAGCGCTCCGAGGCTCCTTCCTCGGCGCGTGCTGGGACGGGTGCTATTATTCCGCCCGAGCACCTCCGGAGAGCGCTGGTACACAGTATGCAGACACCGGAGGGCGCTCCTTCTTCGGCCGGGAGAGGTCGGGGGAAGACGAAGAGGGGTGCTAGAGGTGGACGTGGCAGCAGGAGAGGTAGGAAGGCTGCTGTGCCTTCCTCGCCGCCACCCCCAGCTGATTCTCCCGACCACAGGAGTGCTCCGTCTCAGGTGGACCTGTCTGACTTGGACCCGTCTCGGACTCCGGTCCACGAGCCTCGAGCCGACGAGCCTCGGGTCGCCGAGCCTTCGTCCCAGGAGACTCCGGTCCCAGAGTCTTCGTCCCAGGAGACTCGGGTCCCAGAGTCTTCGTCCCAGGAGACTCCGGTCCCAGAGTCTTCATCCCACGTGACTCCGGAGGCTAGTGGCCATGCTGATGGTGGCGAGGACAGATTTTCTGAGGATAGCTATAGCGAGGGCGAGCTGGTTGAGGAGGGCAAGAAGGTCTACCAGCGTGGTGGTACAAAGCTCCCGCCCGTGCCGGCGACCCGCGATCAGAGGTGGTTGATTGAGCCTAATGGGGAGAAGTAAGTGCATTTACTCTTTTTTAACCTTTTGCCTTCATGTTTCTTCAAATTAATATCTAATGTGTTGGCCTTGTCATACTGCAGGGGTTGGAAACACGCCCCTGGTGTCCGCAGGCCCAACCAGGTCCTTGGTGTGCTTCTCCGGCACCACTTCCCGGGGTGGGTCACGTTGCCCGGTGAGGGTGAGGTTCGACAGCTAGGACTGAGCTGGGAGCTGTACGTGGCTGCCCCGGCCCTGCCGGAGGAGAGGGTCGACGGTGTCTTGTGCGAGACGGTGGCCGACATTGTGATCCGGCGGTTTTGGGTAATTTCTCCTTTACAGAATTAAAAATCAACAGCACCTAGTGATTGTACTAATCAGTGTTGTCTTGTTTGATTGCAGACCTTCTACAGGTGTCTTGAGGAACACGAGGCGGACGCGGCTATTGTTCTCGTAGCCGAGTGCAAGCGCCTATTTCAGAACTTACGACACGAGGCTCATGTGCAGGCTGTTCGAGACTACTACGCCTCGACTAACATTAAGAGGGCCAAGAAGAAGTGCCGCTCCAAGTTTCTGAGTAAGGAGAAGTACATGAAGGTAATTACCTATTCTTAAGGCCTTGTACTTAGTTTCCTTGATTTGATTCGTAGGCGTAGCGCTGAAATTTCTCTTGTCTAACTTAGGTGCCCCCGAGATGGTGTGCGGATAGGATGGACTATTAGGAGGCGTTGGTGGATGAGTGGTGCTCTTCCCACTGGCTAACCGTCCACAACAAGGCCAAGGATAATCGTGCCCAAATGAAAGGTGTGCCACACCATCAAGGGAGCTCCGACCTGTTTGAGTTCGGGGATCACTGGGTATGTGGTTTGCTTCATGATTCATGCAATTTCATTCTTCATGCTAGCTTGAGCCCTTAACCAATATTATGTTCCTCTCTTTTAGGCGCGACACAACAAGAAGGAGGTGTCACCGCTGTTCGACCTCTATGCCATGGCCCATACTGCCCCGTACAAGAAGGCCAAGGCATTCTCTGAGGATGACCTCGATAATCCAGAGAGCTTCAGCAACATCTCCTCCCACAACAAGCTCGTGAGGTACAGAGATGAGGGGAGGAGGAGGAAAGGGGAGGACTTCAACCCGAGCCAGAGTCCTTTTGATCCAGAGCTCGTGATGATATCTGGTGGCGGGAGGCCCCATGGCTCGATAGCCATTGGGGATGGACTGATACGTTATCCTAGAACTCTCCCGGAGATCAAGAAGCGCCAGACGAGCTCCGATCCTGAGATAAGGCCTCGTCCACGGCCAATGGAGCTCGCCATTGAGGCTAGGGCCCAGGAGCTTCTGGCGGAGGCAAACAGGCAGGCGGCGGAGAGGGAGAGGGACATGGAGGAGAGGACGTCTAGGCTGGTGGAGGAGGAGAGGAACCGGAACGACGCGTCTCACCGGGCCCTATACGAGCTCCTCGTGGTAAGTTTCTCCTGCATATTAGCCAAATCATGCACGTAATGTTCGTTTCATCACTAACTAATATGACTGACTCGTGAAAACAAAATGTGCAGACCGTGTGCCAGAACAACGGTCAGACCCCTCCGCCGATGCCCCAGATTGGTATAGCGCCCACGGTGAGTTTCATTTGAATGGTCATTAGTTACTAGTATTCACATTTGAGTTGCATCATGCTAACGAGATATTGCAAATGATATTTGGTGTAGCATGCCTCCCGACAAGCATCGACCGATCCTTCTCCGTCTGGCGCAACCCCGACCGGTCCTTCTCCGTCTCACACTGGCGCAAGCCCGACCGGTCCTTCACCTCCGTGATGATGGTAAGTTTTCCCAAGTGTTTTGCTTAACAAATGCATACTTAGCTTAAGAAATGACCTATTTAGCTCCAAAATGACCTATACTTAGCTTATTTTCCTCGAAAATGACATAATAACCTTACTTAGCTCCAAAATGACATATTTTACCTAGGATAGCTGTAAAATGACCTATACTTAGCATTTTTCCCTCCAAAATGACTTAATATGCTTAGTTAGCTAAAAATGGCATAACTACCTAGGATAGCTCAATAATGATCTATACTTAGCTTAGCTAGTTCATTTATGACATAATTAGCTTACTTAGGTAAAAAAATGGCATAATAACCTTGGTTTAGCTCCAAACTGTCATATCATTAGTTTATTTTCCTCCAAAATGACAAAATAACCTTACCTAGCTCCAAAATGACCGATTTTAACTAGGATAGCTCAAAAATGACCTACACTTACCATTTTGTCCTCCAAAATGAATAAATATGCTTAGTTAGCTCAAAAATGGCATAACTACCTAGGTTAGCTCAAAAATGACCTATACTTAGCTTCTTTAGTTCATTTATGACATACTTAGCATACTTAGGTCAAAAATGGCATAATAATCTTGGTTACCTCCAAAATGACATTGACTTAGCTTACTTTCCTCGAAAATGACATAATAACCTTACTAACCTCCAAAATGACCTATTTACCTAGCTTAGCTCTAAAATGACCTACACTTAGCATTTTTACCTAGCTTAGCTAAAAAATGGCATAATTACCTAAGTTACCTTCGTTAGAAGAAGAAGAAGATAAAGAAGAGGAGAAAAAGAAAGAGAAGAAAAATTCTTCTTCTTCTACTTCTACTTCTTCTTCTTCTTCTTCTTCTTCTTCTTCTTCTTCTTCTTGTTCTTCTTCTAACTTTCTTCTTTCCCAATTTGCAGATTTGCTTTAGATCACGGAAGCTTGCGTTGATGGAGTCTACTCTTCTCCTTGTCCTTCCTTTTTGTTTTGATTTTGTAGGATGAACAATGTGAAACTTGCTACCTATATATGTATGTATGGATGAAACCATTGTATGCTTGTTGTTGGATATATGTTGGCTATATATATATGTTGCATATGGACTTTTGAGTTGGTATGTATATGTGTTGGATGATCATATACATATGGCAAGGATATGATTTGGTATGTATATGTGTTGTTATGCTTGTTGAAAGTATTTTCAAATGTGTGTATATATATATGTGTGAAATTCTGTGAAATTGAATGAATTTAAGAAAAAACAGAAAAAACAGGGGTTGTACAGGCTCTTTGTCGTCTGCTGGCAGACGGCAAAGAGCTTTGCCATCAGCCAGCAGACGGCAAAGATGCCACGTGGCAGCTACCTGTGCAACCTGGGCTGCACTGGGCTGGCCTATTTGGCAGCTTTGCCATCTGCTGGCTGACGGCAAAGACCTTTGCATCTTTGCCGTCAGCCAGCAGACGGCAAAGCACGCCGTTAACCCCTTAACGGACCTAAGCTGCCACGTGTGCCGTCCATGCCCTTTGCCGTCTGCTGGCAGACGGCAAAGACCTTTGCCTCTTTGCCGTCGGCCAGCAGACGGTAAAGTGGCCTTTACCGGACCTTGTTCAGCCGGATGTGGTGCCATGTGCTGGCTAACGGCAAAGACCTTTGCCGTCCGCAATTCATGCCTTTGCCGTCAGCCATGGCAGACGGCAAAGTTGCTGATTCCAGTAGTGATCATTGTCATATTGCTTTGCATGATCGTAAGATAGCTAGAATGATGTTTTCATGGCTTGTCCGTTTTTTGATGTCATTGCTACGCTAGATCATTGCACATCCCGGTACACCGCCGGTGGCATTCATATAGAGTCATATTTTGTTCTAGTATCGAGTTGTAATTGTTGAGTTGTAAGTAAATAAAAGTGTGATGATCATCATTATAGAGCATTGTCCCATGTGATGAAAGGATGATGAATGCTATGATTCCCTCACAAGTTGGGAGGAGTCTCCGGACTTTACAAAAAAATAAAAGAGGCCAAAGAAGCCCAAATAAAAAAAAGAGGCCAAAGAAGCCCACCAAAAAAACAAAAAAAAACAAAAAATGAGAGAAAAGAGAGAAGGGGCAATGTTACTATTCCTTTTTCCACTCTTGTGCTTCAAAGTAGCACCATGATCTTCATGATAGAGAGTCTCCTATATTGTCACTTCCATATACTAGTGGGAATTTTTCATTATAGAACTTGGCTTGTATATTCCAATGATGGGCTTCCTCAAATTGCCCTAGGTCTTCGTGAGCAAGCAAGTTGGATGCACACCCACTTAGTTTTCAGTTTGAGCTTTCATACACTTATAGCTCTAGTGCATCCGTTGCATGGCAATCCCTACTCACTTGCATCGATACCGATTGATGGGCATCTCCATAGCCCATTAATTTGCTTAGTTGATGTGAGACTATCTCCTTCTTTTTGTCTTCTCCACAACCTCCACCGTATTCTATTCCACCTATAGTGCTATATCCATGGCTCACGCTCATGTATTGCGTGAAAGTTGAAAAAGTTTGAGAATACTAAAGTATGAAACAATTGCTTGGCTAAAACCGGGGTTGTGCATGTTTTAATACTTTGTGTGATGAAGATTGAACATAGCCAGACTATATGATTTTGTAGGGATAACTTTCTTTTAGCCATGATATTTTGAGAAGACATGATTGCTTTATTAGTATGCTTGAAGTATTATTGTCTTTATGTCAAATGATAGACTATTGATTTGAATCACTCATGTCTTAATATTCATGCTATGATTAGATTATATGATCAAGATTATGCTAGGTAGCATTCCACATCAAAAAATATCTTTTTTATCATTTACCTACTCGAGGACGAGCATGAATTAAGCTTGGGGATACTGATACGTCTCCATCGTATCTATAATTTTTGATTGTTTCATGCCAATATTCTACAACTTTCATATACTTTTGGCAACTTTTTATACTATTTTTGGGACTAACATATTGATCCAGTGCCCAATGCCAGTTCCTATTTGTTGCATATTTTTTGTTTCGCAGAAAATCCATATCAAATAAAGTCCAAATGGGATAAAAACTTACGGAGATTTTTTTTGGAATATATGTGAATTTTGGGAAGTGGAATCAACAGAAGGCGGTGCCCGAGGGGCCCACAAGCCATAGGGGCGCGCCCTGGGGGGTAGGGCGCGCCAGGGTGGCTTGTGGTCACCCCGTAAGGCAGTTGGTACCCTTCTTTCGCCGCAAGAAAGCTAATATCCGGATAAAAATCATGTTAAAATTTCAGCCCAATCGGAGGTACAGATCTCCGGGAATTTAAGAAACGGTGAAAGGCCAGAATCTGGGAACGCAGAAACAGAAGGAAACAGAGAGAGAGATCCAATCTCGGAGGGGCTCTCGCCCCTCCGCCGCCATGGAGGCCAAGGACCAGAGGGGAAACCCTCCTCCCATCTAGGGGGGAGGTCAAGGAAGAAGAAGAAGGAGGGGAGCTCTCTCCCCCTCTCTCCCTGTGGCGCCGGAACGCCGCCGGGGCAATCATCGTGTGACGGCGATCTACTCCAACAACTCCGTCATCTTCACCAACACCTCCATCACCTTCCCCCATCTATCTACAGTGGTCCACACTCCCGCAACCCGCTGTACCCTCTACTTGAACATGGTGCTTTATGCTTCATATTATTATCCAATGATGTGTTGCCATCCTATGATGTCTGAGTAGATTTTTGTTGTCCTATCGGTGATTGGTGAATTGCTATGATTGGTTTAATTTGCTTGTGGTTATGTTGCTGTCCTTTGGTGCCCATCATATGAGCGCGCACGTGGATCACACCATAGGGTTAGTTGTATGTTGATAGGACTATGTATTGGAGGGCAAGGGTGATAGCAGCTTCAGCCTAGCATAGAAATTGATGCATACGGGATTGAAGGGGGACCAATATATCTTAATGCTATGGTTGGGTTTTACCTTAATGAACGTTAGTAGTTGCGGATGCGTGCTAATAGTTCCAATCATAAGTGCATAGAATTCCAAGTAAGGGATGACATGCTAGCAGTGGCCTCTCCCACATAAAACTTGCTATCGGTCTAGTAACGTAGTCAATTGCTTAGGGACAATTCCGCAACTCCTACCATCACTTTTCCACACTCGTTAAACTAACTTAATTGTCACTTTATCTAAACATCCCCTAGTTTTTATTTACGTGCTCTTTATTATTTTGCAAACCTATCCCACAAAACCTACAAAGTACTTCTAGTTTCATACTTGTTCTAGGTAAAGCGAACGTTAAGCGTGCGTAGAGTTGTATCGGTGGTCGATAGAACTTGAGGGAATATTTGTTCTACCTTTAGCTCCTCGTTGGGTTCGACACTCTTACTTATCGAAAGAGGCTACAACTGATCCCCTATACTTGTGGGTTATCAGACATGGATGGGCCGGGCGTCACCGGACCCTTAGGCTTCTTGGGAGGCATGGGCGTCGAAGAAGCTGTCGGTGACGATGCGTAGGAGTCGGTCAAGGTTCACGCAAGGGAGTCCCCCTACCTGGCACGCCAAAGATGTCAGGGTACGATGATCTATGGGCCGGCAAGGCCCCTTTCGTGGTTCGGGTGAGGGAATCGTTTGGCGCAAAGAGCATCACCGAACACTGCACGCTCGAGCGTTTAGACAGGTTCGGGCCGCCGGAGTATAATACTATGCGTCCTGTGTGATGTGGTTTATTCGGGTTCACAATACAGGAGCGTCACAGCCCGGCAAGGATGCTTCAGGAGCGTTGCTACGCGTGTAAATGAACAGAGAGTCGACCTACCTAAAGGTAGCCATGGACCTCCTTTTAAAATTCAAGGGTTTCCACGGTGGCTAAAATCGTCTTTACACGGAGTGAAGAATGCGTATTCCTCTGCCACCATCGCTGGCAGCAGCGATAGTGAGAAATACCTACCTCTGACGGACTAGGACAGGCACATTGAATGCACCGTGAGGTGGCGCGCTGGCGACGCCCCCCGGCAAGGATTGCCTCTCCTTCTGTGTCGTTCGCCTAGCTACCTCTTATTCCTTCAGCACGCCGTGGACGGGTGTCATTAAAGCTCTGCTGTAATCCAGGGAAACAACCATGCACCCCGACCAGTCTCACCTACCCGCCTGCCCGCTCGACACCTGGCCGATGTAGACAATCAGCCCAGCTACATGGAGCGACAGCTTGGCGGGCAGAGGCCTTGGCGGGTGCGCTATTGCCCGAGCCCCTCGGCAAGGAAGACTTGCCGGTTCGCTCGAGTCCTTGTACGAAGAGCTTGGCGTCCAGATCTAGCACGGCAGGGTTCTGCCAGTTCGAAGGCCACGGTCGTCTGGTGCACAAGTCAGGGTACTAAGGGCCGCGTTGTTTAGTACACCGACAATACCCCCTTCTGATCTATATTTCCTCTCTCTGGAACGACGAGAGTTTTATCAGATCCACTAAAACATGCTCCTTTGCTAGATACGGGCGACCATACATGACGATAGCTACTATGGATTAGTCGACGATGTTGATGTATGTTGCCATCATAAAATAGAGATGCAAGAGGTTCCTTGCGTTTCAGTGTGCAAACACGGGGCGGAGGTTCATCGGTTGCAGGATCAAAGTGAGTCATATAATGTTGATTGTTAATACATAGTTAGTACGAGCTTTATTTCACTAACTTTTCCCCTACTTGTTATTGTAGGAATACAATCATTACAGATTCTTGGAATGGAAGGACAAAGAGTGGCCAGATTGCATGAAGAAAGCTCTAATTGCAATGTGGAATTTGTACGAGAGGGAGAAAAGTACGAGGTATGTAGCCAAGCTTCAAAGCATCAGAGACTACATTAAGCTCGTCACACGAAAGAGAAAGCTCCAAGCATATATACATGAGAAGCTGTAGAATGAGGTGGGAAAGGTGCAAGACAAGTTAAATATAGTGCTACAGAAGCTAGGTGATGCAAAATGGTAGTTAATCCAAGTTAAGTCTGAATTATATCAGAAGAACCTTGATACGACACCAAGCAACATGCACAAGGTTATGCGGGTTAAGGTGGAGAAGGATAGGGACAAGTTGAAGAGGAGAAGTAAGATCTTTAGCACAGGGTTGCACAACTGGTCATAGAAGAGTCTGCTGCAAGGGGAAAGGTTCTGATGATTACATAAATTTGCGGTATAGAGTAGGTTAGTTGTCCGCGAGCTAAATTGTAACTGTAATAAAAACCATATACATGCCCGAACATCGTATCAGTTCACAGCATGAATGCAAAACTTAAGCATTAATTTAGCATGCTTACAAGAACCATAACAGCGTGATCACGATCAAGCATGACTACAAATTACTCTTCCCACACCCGTGTGATCCTCTTGAGCTTCTCTTTGTTTTCTTCCCGTGCTTTCATGGGGTCGGCGATGACATACTGAAGCTTCTTCTTCTCGGCCCTTAGTTTCTGAACTTCGTTCTTCAGTGCATGCGTACTTGCACGTAACTTATGCACGTCATCCGGGTCAACTACTTCTGTATTAGCTTGTAATTCACTTAGCTTCTCCACATCTGCTTGAAGCTCACCCAGTACCGTTTGCATTTGTGTGTTCTCCTGCGTGAATGACGAATTCCATCGTTCTTGCAGCTCCTTGTCCTTCATTCTAGCATTTATGATGTATGCATAATTGTCCCTTAAATCATTAATCGCCTTTTTTAGATTGCAAGGCCATGATGGATCAACCAAATCTGCAACCTGCCGACTGTCTTTCTGCCATAATTATGCACACTGTCATAGAAGACAACACACTACGCAACTGTATTATAAACTACAAGAGCATGGTAATGAGGTGAACTCACAATAAGCGACAAAGCACCACCGTATATGTACCTCCTGTACCCGGTTGAGATCGGATGCATTGCATTTGCATCAGGTTCTCCGAAATCCCGTTCGTGGATGAGTCGACTACGACGGCTGGGTAAAAAGCATCAAAATAAAGTAGGCTCTCTGCCAAGCATCTGCAATGTTATTTATCACTGCAAGGAAAATATCTAAGCTGCTCACCTCGTTGTTGCGTGCTTCGTCATTGTTGCCGCTCTCTCCATCGATCCAATTAACCATGGCCGATCCGGGCAGCCGCAGGAGGAACCAGTAGGGGATTCAAGGGGGTTGTGGGGTGTTGTGGGACGGGGAGACGGGGGAAAGGGGATTGGGAGGCCCAACGCATATCTATTTCTTATGTAACACCTTACATTTTGGCAGCGGTCTTAGCGAACATATTCTGGTATTTTAAGCCGTGTATACACGCATTTAGAAAAGGCACCACGAGAAACACTGCATGAGTCGCGCCTGAACGCTTGGCGTGAGCATTTAACTAGAAAACCAACATATTGAGCAACCTAATAAGTGCCCAATCATTTTGCGTGATGTTTCGACATTCTTCATAGGACACACCATATGTATCAGTGTGACTTAACATTATAGCACCGATGTAAGCGACATACTCTACGGCGGGTTTCATACGGCGGGACTACAGCACACGACATGGGAATACTGCTACATATTAAATACATGAAGTTACAACGGGAAACTACGTGGGAATAGAACAATACATTGTACATTACATTACCCACGGCGTAACACCAACACTGAAAGTATTTGATGACTCAAAAAAATCAACCAAATGATTGAAAGTCTTCCTTGACGAGATTGTCGCTGGCCTTGCAAGTAAGCATCGACACAAACTATCAGTTGTGATTGCCACCGGAAGTGAAATAGTCTAGCATCGTGCCATTGCCACATATGTCCTCTAATATAGCATGAAGTTGCCTACGTTGCCCACTATTATTGTAGCACAGCCGCATCTGCAACCACGGGCATGACTGTGGCCATGGGGCCTTAGCGCTGGCGACAGATGGTACGACGACTGCGTAGTGGAACAAGGCCTGGGTCGCACTGCACGACGGGGCTGCTGGGTGAAGTAATAGTGCAGTCCCCGTGACGACACCTGGTGAACCTATTAATTGCACGCACTCTAACATCAAAATTGAGCACTCTAAATACGGTGAACCTTGTCATCATCTGTTGTAGCCTGAGATCGCAGTCAACAGTTACAATGGACTCCAACCCTTATTCTTCTTGGTCCACGTAGAACCGTGCATCTGAACATTGAAGGACAACATTCTGCATGTGAGGGAGTCCTGGTTTCTGGGGTCCTCGGATAGCCGACCTGTTTCCCACAGGCCGGAATATGTGGGCCACTTGATGGCCATTTGGTGATCATGGGCCCCATCGCCAAGGTGGAAGTTTCAAGGAGTCATGGTGTTTCCTCCAAGTTGTCGACAGTAGATAGGCATGCTTTTTCCCTTTAATGTGCAACCGACTATGTGTAAACCCTAGATACCCTCGGCGTCTATATAAGCCGGAGGGTTTTAGGTTGTAGAACAACAGAACTCATCTAGGGTTTTAGTCATACGATCTCGTGGTAGATCAACTCTGTAACCCTTATTCCATCAATATAATCAAGTAAGACGTAGGGTATTACCTCCATAGGAGGGCCCGAACCTGGGTAAAACACTGTCCCCACCCTCGATTCTAGAATCACAGCTCGGGACCCCCTACCCGAGATCCGCCGGTTTTGACACCGACATTGGTGCTTTCATTGAGAGTTCCGCTGTGATCGCCAGAAGGAATCGATGGCTCGCCTTGCCACAAGCAGCGAGATCTGCACCCCGGGGGCTCTTACCCCGGATCAGATCCTCGCGAACGGCGACTTCTCGTCGCGCGCTTACCCGATCGGCCACCCATGCCAGATCGGAAACTTTTCACCCGATCAGGGAATCAGGTTCGGAACCCTAGAGTTCATCGCTGATTCATGGGGAGAACTCGTCTTCAAGGAGCCCTTGACTCCTACGGAGGAGCCCGCAGATCCCGACACCTCGACGCCGAAGACACTGGGCCCCGCCTCTGATAATGGGGTTATTATCCCCGTGCCGTCTGGACCGCCCAATTTGGTCGTTGTGACCGGATCTACCATAGTTAAGCAGAATCCGGGACCGCTCTCGCGCGGCTCTGGAACTGCGACTCCGCATACCGACCCCACTCGCTTCAGCGACACACATCCTACCATCGCCTCGTTTCTCAACGAGTTATTTGATCGGATGGAAACCATGCGTATGGCCGATGACCAGAACCCGGTCTATGACCGGCTCGGGCTTAAACCCGATGATAGGGAGATTCACATCCCCACGGTCACCCACCTTGTCGCCACCGTCGAGTGTCCGGCCGGGGGCTTTTCCCCCCAGCGACCGGAATTAAAAACGGTTTGTATCCCAGTCTCCGATCACCGAGACCTCGCCTGCAGCCCTGACTCTGGAGTTCGCTCCGAAGACAGACCGGTATCGGTCCCTGATCTATCACATAGTTCGGAGCCCATGATTTCGAACTCCCACCGTGGCGTGGAGTCAAATCTTTCCCCACCCACCTCCCAAGCCGATCACTCAAGCATCGCAGCAGAGCCCAAGTCTTCGGACTTACCGGACATTATACATTTATCAAGAGAGTCGGTTCATCATTATTGGGCCAGACTCCTCCTCGCTCGAGACAAAGCACGGGGCTTTAGTGATCAAGAGATAATGGCAACCTTCATTCGAAACTGCCATGACAAAGGGATTCTCAATGCCCTGGCGCGTCGGCACATTCGTGACTTCACCGAGTTGTCAGTTCTGGTACAGAAGTATTGTGCCATGGAAAGCGCTTGGCAAGCCGAACGGTTATTTACGGAACCAACCTTTACCGAATACCCTAGAGGAGATCGGAAAAAGAGGATGCGTCCAAAGCGGCCAGCCAGACTCGAACCCGCCAAAAAGAGAAACAGGCCCCTTCCAGGGGTCAGTACCATCCTTGATGGACTATTGGATAAACCTTGCCCCATACACTCCGTATTGCTAAACACAGCTCCGACTCACAACCTTAGAGCTTGCTGGGTCGTCAGGCAGGTCGCAAAAAGCGGTGAAGCCATTCTTGAGGCACCACCACCGAACAGACGCTCCACACCGCCACCTGGATATGCCGCCGAAGTCCTGACGATCTACGAAACGTTCCCCTCAAGGAACAGGAGGAAAAGAGCTCTTAAAGAAATTGAACAGATATGTCATGTAACAGCAACAAGTGCATGGGCAGACATGCCCATTACCTTCGCAGATACTGACCGACCAGCCATTCTTCCCGGTCATTCACTGGCCGCCTTAGTCCTGAACCCCATCATTGATGGCTTCAGGTTACACAAGGTGCTAATGGACGGCGGCAGTGGCTTAAACCTGATCTATGAAGATACCCTAGAAAAAATGCAGTTCGACCGATCTCGCATCGAGCATAGCAACACAACTTTCCGGGGAATCATCCCGGGGAAAGAGGCGCGTTGTTCAGGACGTATCGTCCTGGACGTAGTGTTCGGCACGCCCGAAAACTACCGATCCGAAGAACTAATCTTCCATATCGTGCCCTTCCCCAGCGGCTACCACGCCCTGTTGGGACGTGACGACTTCACAAAATTCCAGGCTATACCACATTACGGGTATATGAAACTTAAGATACCAGGACCAAACGGGGTGATCACAACCTCAAGTGATCTGAATATAGCCCTTCGGGCTGAAAACAAAACAGCAGCACTTGCCCTCGAGGCTCTAGCTGAGACCTTTGCTGTAGAAGAACTGACCGCACTTCGGTCAACGGTAGACAAGGACGATGTGATCCTCAGCAAGAGGCCCAAACCCACGTCCTTTAGACCGGCAAAGGAAATCGTTAAATTTCAGGTGCACCCAACGGACCCCAACAAGACAGCGTCCATCGGAGCTCAGCTCGACCCCATAATGGACGAAGCACTGCGAACATTCTTACAAGAAAATTGGGATATCTTCGCCTGGCACCCTTCTGATATGCCCGGAATCCCGCGGCGGCTAGCAGCACACAGTCTGAATATCATCGCAGGCTTTAAGCCCGTCAAGCAGACTCTGCGCCGCTTCTCCGAGCCCAAACGACAAGCTATGGGTGAAGAATTAGCCAAACTGCTAGAGGCCGGATTCATTCGGGACATTAAGCATCCCGAATGGTTGGCAAATCTGGTGATGGTACCAAAGAAAGATAAATCCTGGCGGCTGTGCGTCGACTTCAATGACCTTAACAAGGCCTGCCCCAAGGACCCTTTCCCCCTACCACGGATAGACCAGATCATCGACGCCACAGCCGGACACGATTCACTGTGTTTCCTCGACGCTTACTCCGGATACCATCAGATCAAAATGGAGGAATCCGACCAAGCGGCAACCGCATTCATCACCCCATACGGGCCATTCTGCTTCAACACAATGCCTTTCGGGCTAAAGAACGCTGGGGCTACATACCAGCGCATGATCCAGACCTGTCTCGAAAAACAGGTTGGCAAAACAGTCGAGGCATACGTTGATAATGTGGTCATTAAAACCAAACACGTCAGCCATTTGATCGACGATCTAAGGCAAACCTTTGCCAGCCTACGCGAATACGATATACGACTCAATCCGGAGAAGTGTGTATTCGGAGTTCCCGCTGGTAAACTGCTTGGATTCATCGTTTCACATAGAGGAATAGAAGCAAATCCGGCCAAGATCCGTGCCCTATCAGAACTTGCAGTTCCCACAGAGCTAAAGCATGTCCAAAGGTTGGCTGGTTGCGTGGTGGCGTTAAGTCGCTTTATCTCCCGCCTCGGTGAAAAGGCTTTACCGCTCTATAAATTGCTGAAACGGACCAAGAATTTTGAATGGACCGATGAAGCAAAGGCTGCGTTAGAAGAAATCAAGACACTCCTAGCAAGCAATCCCATACTCACAGCACCAGGCGCGGGTGAGCCCATGTTATTATACATATCGGCCACCAACCATGTCGTTAGCGCAGTGCTCGTCGTCGAACGAGAGGAGGAGGGACACAAATTCCGGATACAGAAGCCGGTTTATTACGTGTCAGAAGTACTAACGCAATGCAAGTCTAGATACCCGCACTACCAGAATATAGCCTATACATTATTTATGGCATCACGGAAACTAAGACACTACTTCCAAGAGTGTTCGGTCATGGTGGCATCCGAAGTACCCCTGAATGATATAATCAATAACAGGGACGCCACCGGCCGCATAGCCAAATGGGCCATTGAGCTCCTTCCTTTTGAAATTACCTACAAACCACGACGAGCTATTAAATCTCAGGTGTTGGCAGATTTCCTCGCCGAATGGACAGAGGCCGAGCTCCCTAGGGAATATAGTACATACTCCCATTGGACAATGTACTTCGATGGATCCAAAACTTTGGCCGGACTGGGGGCTGGAGTTGTTCTCACATCCCGCACAGGCGACAACGTTCGATACGTGCTGCAGATCATGTATGCCGACTCCAACAATGCAGCCGAATACGAGGCCCTCTTGCACGGTCTTCGGATGGCAGCCTCAATGGGCATACAGCGGCTGGAGGTACGGGGAGACTCCAACCTAGCCATCTCTCAAATCAACGGCGAGTTCGATGCCAAGAATCCAAAGATGGCAGCATACAGAAATGTTGTCCTCAAGATATCTGCACGGTTCGAGGGGCTGGAAGTTCACCACGTCGCTAGAGACGACAGCCAAGCTGCCGACATATTGGTTCGCATGGGGGCCAAACGCGACCCTGTCCCACCAAACACTTTCCTGGAATGGCTCTTTAAGCCATCCGTAGTTTGGCAGGACGATCACAAGGGCGCCGATCTAACCAGTGCAGGCGAGGTTGTTCCCCCCATAAACGAACCAGACGATTAAATCATCGGCGGCTCCGTAATGGGCGAAACGCCCTCGGCTCAAGAAGTCATGGCAGTAATCGCGCCATGGACCAAGCCCTTCCTCGCCTATCTCCTTCGCCAAGAACTCCCTGATGATTAGACTGAGGCGCGGCGCATAGTTCGGCGCTCCAAAGCCTACAAGGTACACGAAGGTGAGTTATACAAGAAGAGCACCACTGGAATACTACAGCGGTGCATATCTGAGGAAGAAGGGCGGCAACTCTTAGCCGAAGTCCACGCAGGGATGGGCGGTCATCACGCCGCAGCAAGAGCCTTAGTAGGCAAGGCCTTCCGGGCTGGGTTTTTCTGGCCCACAGCTCGGGCAGACGTCCAGTCACTTGTCAAACATTGCGTGGGGTGTCAACTTTTCACAAATCAAAGTCATATGCCCCCAACAGCTCTTCGGACTATTCCGATCACCTGGCCCTTCGCGGTCTGGGGGGCTGGATATGGTCGGACCACTTAAAGGGGGGACCAAGAAGAATAAATACTTACTGGTCATGGTGGATAAGTTCACCAAATGGATAGAGGCAAAACCTGTCAAGTCGGCCAAGTCCGGGTCAGTAATCGACTTTATATCCGGCGTGGTACACCGTTACAGTGTTCCACACAGTATAATAACTGACAACGGATCCAATTTCACGGCCCAAGAGGTCAAAGACTGGTGCGCGAAGATGGGCATCAAGCTCGATTACGCATCGGTTTATCACCCGCAGACCAATGGACAAGTCGAACGAGCAAACGGCCTCATTATGAGCGGCATTAAGCCACGTTTGGTCCGGTCTCTTCAAGATTCCGACTGTCATTGGGTTGAGGAGCTCGACTCCGTTCTATGGGGCCTGCGCAACACCCCGAATAGATCAACGGGATACACACCGTTTTTCATGGTCTATGGTGCAAAAGCGTTCCTTCCCTGCGACATTATTCATGACGCACCACGGGTGCGCATGTACGAGGAAAAGGAGGCTGAGTTAGATCGGCAAGACGACTTGGACGCCTTGGAGGAGGAGCGTGACATAGCTCGGGCCCGTTCTACCTTTTATCAACAGCAGGCCCGGCGTTACCAGAGCAGGGAGGTTAGGGCGCAAGCATACAACGTGGGCAAACTCGTCCTACGGCTCCCAGAGAAGCAGAAACATAAACTCAAGCCCAAATGGGAAGGCCCCTTCATAATTGACGAAGTACTCATAGGAGGGGCTTACCATCTTCGAAACCCGTCGGACAACCGCCTTGAACCAAACCCATGGAACGCAGCTCGTCTCCGGCGCTTCTACGGCTAGACCGGTGTCGTCATACTCTTTACCCTCCTTTTTTCTTTCCTTTCTTTGTTATTTCTTCTCCCTCCTACTTTGATTTTTGGCAGGTTCGAATTCCTTTTTCTTCCCAATTCTATGTTCGGCTCAACCGATCTTGTACTAAAGATTTTCGGCCTACACCCTTAAGTGTTAAATCCGAACACAGTACCTGGGGGCTTCTTTCCCGAAGCCAATGTTTTTATATTATAAGCACTTATTTACATTTATTTGTATTGGCGTATTTCCCTCGTCGTTTTAAGCCATCATATGCATCAATTTGAACTAAGACTTTGCCAAGCTGGGTTGCCTCACTCCTGTGGTTACCCTCTACGTTCCCAATTGTTCGGCTAGAGGGTAAAGGGAGCACCTCTGCGATTGTTACGACCGGGTCATCCGGATACGTACCTCAGACGGGTGAAGCCAAAAGCTAGCTATCTTCAGTAGACAATTGATCGGCTACGACGGAATTAGCTAATAGTACTATGGTCGTCATGACCATTACTCGGGCTTCTTCTATTACAAAAGCCCTCAATCGCATACTAATAGTATACGGCCTTCTACCTACGATTTACGTAGCACCCTGAAGAAAGGTATCGATAGAGGTGCTATTTTCTTCGGAAGATGTTTCTTACGCTAAGCAGTAATATAACATATCTCCCTGTGTGCTTTCTGTCTGTTCGTACCACATGGCCGGATTGCCTGGTTCCCCGAACATAAATTCACTCCCCCTAGGGTGATAATTTATAAGGAACACTCCCAAGCTATTAGCGCGGGAGGCCGAAGCCGATGGCCGGTTAAGACAAAGTTTACAACACAGACGGAGCAATTCTTCGATGGACAGTACATAGTTACATATAATCATACATCTAGCTGCCGATCGAGATTGTCGATTATGGTGTCCAGGGAGCAATCTTCTTGTGAGAGACGGGCGGCAGGCATCACCTGATCGTATACCAGGTGGAGTGGCACTTCTTTTCCATCTGACCCTACTGGCCCCACCCGAGCCATACGCTCGGGGTTAAGTCCGGTATAGCGGGTCTTGATCATCGCCCACGCCTCTCGTGCTCCCTCTCGACAAGCCGATGTCTTCCACAGCTCGAACCTACTTCGGGCTCCCTTGAAGTGATTGACTAGTTCGGTCATCCCCTCCGGAGGTTGCTCGGCGGGCCACAATGCTTTCACCATGCTCTTCATGGCCTTCCGAGCTCTCTCATGAAGGGTGAACAGCTCTTTCAGAAGGCTTCCCTGGTAGGATCCGACCTCTTCTTCGGGTCGCCCAGACAGGAGACCTGTACATGAGTCACGGCATGCGTATTATGAATCAGTCATAGGAAATACTTTCTGATGTTAGAATCATACTTACCGAATATGCCCCTCTGTAATTTCTGGTTTTCTCCTCGGGCTTCGGCCAATTGAGCCTTTAAGCTCTCAATTTCTTCGGCCTTCTGTTTGTTCTCCTCCTTGAGGCGGTTCTTCTCTTCGAGGTGTCGTTGCAAAACTCGACAACCAGCCTCCTGCTCGGACTCGGCATATCGCTGAGATTCTCGGGCTACATCCAAATATCTTTGTAATTGCCCTATTGATTCAGCTGCTACATCGTACCCTCGTGTCAGCTTGGGAATATACTAAGGTTAGCAGAACAGATATACTCACCATGTGCCTCCCGAGTAAAGCTCTTCACTTGCTCCAGCTCGGCCTTCACATATTTGACCTGTGTTCGGCTGGCCTCCAGCTCCTTGGCCGGTTGCTCGCTTTGTTGCTTCGAGGCCTGCATTTGCAGTAAAAAAAATATACAAGGATCCTTACTTCGGTCGTGCCGACCAATTTAAGGCTCGGGGGCTACTGGGTTTACACGAGTGTTCGGACTTTAATAACCGACTACTCACCTGCAGGCTGGACGATATCAACTTCATGGCTTCCACGAACCCAGCTCGGGCGGCTCCGAGGTGTGCGTCCGCCGTACGCAGAGCACCGAACTCTTGTTCGGAGAAGGCCGGATGACGCAAGGCTTCTTGTCGTCGCTGATGATGCATAGCGCTCCCAACCTCGGATTTGGTAACGGATATGCCGTCACCAGAATCGGCTGGGGCTGGATTGACGGTGGGAACCCCCGTAGCAGGGTCGGCATGAGCGGAAGGCCTGGAATCTTGAGCATCGCCGGACGTCCTGGCGACGTCTTTGGCGGGGGACGGCCGAACTCTTTGCCTGAATATTTTGACAAAGACGTCTCTTGTGAGGCTTTATCAATCTTAATACTAAATCAAACGGTCGAGCAAAATACCTTTGGGACAAACTCGTAGGCGGGTTCACCCCCGCGACCGGCTCATTTGCCGGATTCCTGTTGCTTTCCGACCCAAGCACTGCCGCCGCTGCCGATGTATGGCGCACGGATCTACGGCGCTTGGGAGTAGGGGCCGGCGCGTTCGGGTCATTGGAGGATACTTGCCTCTTGCGGGACGAGTTCTTCTTCTTCTTCTTTCTTGTCACAGGAGAAGGGAAGGACCCATGATAGTCGGCTATGATAGCCACCCTGGAACCGTCAAGGCCCTCCTGGTAGAAAACCCTGTCTTCGAGCTCGACTGACAGATCCGGGTCCTCATGGAAGCCCGGATCATCGTCACGGGAATAGTCCTCGGGCTGAGGGGCCGGACAGTTAACTGTCTCGATAAAGCTCCTCTATTCCTGCTCACATAAAGTTAAAGACTTCGGTCAAAGAAGGACAAATTGAGAAACCGAACTGTGGCCGCGGGGCAGAAAGACTTACCCATTCGATGGGGTTGTGGCTCGAGTATCCCTCCTTTGTCGACCGCCGAATAAAATCTTCTTGCTCCCCTTTGTATAGGTCGGCAAGTGCGGCGGCTAATGCTGTTTGATCGGCAGGGCCCAGTCTTCGGGAGCGAGTAGTGTCGCTTGTCCCGTTGTAACACCACAAGGGGTGTATCCTCTGTTGAAGAGGCTGGACGCACCGGGTGATGGCGGCGGCCATGACGTCTATCATGGTCAGCTTATGATGGGCTAGTACCCTCACGCGGGTTGCTAAGCGCTGCACCTCAACGTTGTCCTCTTGGGACGGGCTCTTCAGGCTGAGTATTCGGGCAGACCTCTCCGAGCTGGATCGAAGAGAGGGACGTCCTCGATATAAAACCATTCCGAAGTCCATACTTCGGACTCCTTCGGCGTTCCCACAGGATATCCCGTCCCCGCTATGCGGCATACTTCGGCTCCACCGACCTCAAAAATCGTCTTGTCTCGAGTACGAGGAGCGAGGCAAAAGTACTTCCTCCACAAATCAAAGTGTGCCTCGCAGCCCAGGAACATATCGCAAAGGGCGACGAAGCCCGAGATGTGCAGAATAGACCCTAGGGTGAGGTGGTGGAGCTGGATTCCATAAAACACCAATAACCCCCTCAGGAACGGATGGATGGGAAATCCGAGACCCCGCAGGAGAAAGGGCACCAGACATATACACTCGCCTTTTTGAGGATTGGGGAAATTCTCTGCGAGGGCCTCACCATTGAATGAAGACAGACCGGCGTGGACAGCTGCCAGATCCGAAGAAGGGAGGTACCCTTGGGTCTCGAGTTCCCGTAGTCGAAGGAGCGACACGGAGCAGCTTGTCCAGTCCCCGGGACGGGATCCGTAAGGATTCGAGGAGGAACTGGGGGCGCTCGCCATTTTTGGTTGAGACCTTTCGCTGAAGGCTTTTTCCGATGGGGGAGAAGAAGATGTGGCATGGACCATGATTCAGTTTGTTTAAATGGGTGGTGCCTCTTTCGTGCGAGGGGTAGTTTTGTAAAAAGCTACTGAACCGCTCGTCTCCTCACGACGCGCAAAGATCAAGAAACGCTATTACTGTGGACCCAGCGATCCCGTGACGTTTGGGATTTCACCGATGACAGAATGGTTGCCGGACAAGAAGGGATGGAGGGACTCGCCTCGCAAGCCGAAGACTTCGATGTACAAGATTATCCGGATATACCTCGGCGTTGGAGGCTAGTCCGGGGGCTACTGAGGGAGTCCTGGTTTCTGGGGTCCTCGGATAGCCGACCTGTTTCCCACAGGCCGGATTATGTGGGCCACTTGATGGGCATTTGGTGATCATGGGCCCCGTCGCCAAGGTGGAAGTTTCAAGGAGTCATGGTGTGTCCTCCAAGTTGTCGACAGTAGATAGGCATGTTTTTTCCCTTTAATGTGCAACCGACTATGTGTAAACCCTAGATACCCTCGGCGTCTATATAAGCCAGAGGGTTTTAGGTTGTAGAACAACAGAACTCATCTAGGGTTTTAGTCATACGATCTCGTGGTAGATCAACTCTGTAACCCTTATTCCATCAATATAATCAAGCAGGACGTAGGGTATTACCTCCATAGGAGGGCCCGAACCTGGGTAAAACACTGTCCCCTTCGTCTCCTGTTACCCTCGATTCTAGTCTCACAGCTCGGGACCCCCTACCCGAGATCTGCCGGTTTTGACACCGATAGCATGATGCCTTGAATGGTGGCATAGGTGACAGATACTCTGTTTAGCTGAATGTCTGGGGTGACCGGCTCAGCATCACAGCGAGGGATCCGGACCTACCATATCTCACAATCCTGCCTACATACAAACGTGGGGAAAGCATAAGAGCGTAGACCTATCAGTCAACAATTAAAGCAGTATATCGAGATGGGGTTGAAGGAGGAAAGATTAGACGGCTCACTTTGACGGTGGCATGGTGGTGCTCCTCTGCGTGCTTAATCCTGGGGCCAGTCACGGTTGCTCGGAGTTGACGAATGACATGTCCGACTCGCTCGTACATCCATCTCCCATTTGTGTGTGAAAGCTAAGGTGTGTGCGCACACACCATGGCCACTTAAGTTGGACAGTGACATACACTTGATTTACATGTCACGCCAGCACGCAAGGCGTTTCCAACGGTTGTCATCTAATATTTCAGTTTTGTTTGCTTTAGAACAAAGGCACCACCAGCTCAGACGTCATTCGAAAGAAAAGGCGTGAATACGCATGACAATCGCGCACGGCGAGAAGGTTTGCTCATATATAAAAGGCATGACCTAACCCTGACCGGCCCGATGGTGTTCTGTCCCTAGCACAAGTAGCTACTATGTAGTTCCCCCATTGGTCCCAACTTTCATATCCTCGGAGGAGGTAGATTCGAATGAAGAGGATTGGAGCGCCAGCGACGCTGACTCGTCGAACTTCGGCAGCGAGATCGCTGGGGAATCTCTGGTGTTTGAGGTGGCTGACAAAGACATGGTAGCACTGCTCGACACGCCAGATCCCTCCTTCTGCGGCATAGACATCCACACCAATTACATATGCAGATGCAGTTTGCCACCACGTCGTCTGGTTTCTTGGGAAGGAGCAAGTACATCACGAAGGTTTCTAGGTTGCGGTCACCTTTTGGTACAAGTTTTCTAACTCGGTACTCAAGCTTATACAGTCGTCTGAAACATGGTTTTATACTGACTAGCAGGAGGAATATCGATGTGAGTCTGTGGCTTGGATTGACAGGTCGTCGTTGGAACGCCTGCAATCCGCCCTAAGGTCAGTGGAGGACGAGTGGGATTATTTTGTGAGGAGGACTCACCCGCTTCACAAAGAAATCAACTCCCTCCATGAGAAGCACCGAACCGAGAAGGCTGGCCTGATTCAACTACTGTGACGCAGTGGCCAAGATTTGTTGTTTCTAAAGTACCTTAGCCGATGCCTCATAATTGGACTAGTTCTTGTTTCCCTGTTAGCTTTTTGTTAGCTAGGTTTCCATGCGGTTATCAAGTTACAAGTAGGGGTGTTGTTTCTCACTTTTCTTTCCCTGACACCGTCACCCGTAATCGTTCTATTGTATGTATCTTAAAAATTACGTGAGTATGCAATCTTTGAATGTACTATTCGCATTCATAATGGTGCTGTTGATAATGATTATCATGTATTACAGCGCCTTGTTTTGTTACTGCGTCGGGACATACCGATAGATGGAAGAAAAGGTGTTCCGACTGCTGAGCAACGACGATCTTGTTGGAGGTACTCAGTTCTTAATAGAAAATTAGTTGAGGCCAATCCTCCTTCTGAATCCATCCCAATCGTTTATTTTCACTCACCTCCCCATCCTAAACCCGCCTTTCGCCCAACCAAACCTACCTGAACTCACATCCCACCTCCCCCCGCTGTCGGGACCCCGAACCTAAGTCATATGAATCCAGCTTGTAACATATCACATCACTTTGCGACCTCACGCACGGTAATCCCCACGGCTGCCACCTTACCTTGGCCGGGACCGTTTGCGTCTTTTGGCTCACGTATATGATTATGTCGCTAGCAATCATAAGCTAGAGAACCCGAGTCGACATGACTAGTCATATAACCCAAGTGGCACATCCGTACAGGAACAGGCATACGTAACCCAACAATGTAGGTATCGGTCATCAGCGTGTGTAGACGAGTCATAGCAAGCTACATGGACTCCATTACACCATGAGACATTTCTGTCATCAACTGCGTGTAGTCATACCAGGCTACATGCACTCCATTAGACCGCGAGACATTTCCTCGTAGGGACAGAGACAACGGCAAGAAAGATACACGCCGGTCAATCAATGTGTCCGGAGAAGTAGCAAGCTACCATGGCTCGGTGGAAGCACAAAGAGGCATTTCCCGTAAAGAGGGCTACTAAAGGCACACAACTAGGTGTCGAATCCCACACATACCAATGCATTTCAAACATACACGCAATATGCACGATATGCGTAGATACAACATGGCATCACAACATAACTCTATGACTCAAGTATTCATTAATGACTCATAAGAGTCAACATAGTGTGATATTACAAACAGGGGTAACATGACCCAACACTCGAGTCCTACCAGCATCAAGCGGAAGCAAAACATGTTTGGGTACAAACATCTACTAAAGTATCTGGAGGAGCCTGAAAAGCTACAACGACCCTACCAAAGGAGAATGACCTCTGTCTGGGATTCCCAAGCTAATCGGTCAACGTTGAACTCCACGTAGAAATCATTAGTGAGACTATGGTCTCTTCTGCAAAAACATATTTAAGCAACCGTGAGTACAAAGGTACTTAGCAAGACTTACATCAGAACTATCTACATATGCATCATTATCAATAAAGGGGGTTGTGGAGTTTATTGCAGCAAGCCAGCTTTGACTCTTGGCTAACCTGTACTACGACTACGAGTAATTTCTTTGAGATGGGATAGCGCACACGAGTCCACATATTCACCACACCAATACACCACTATGGATCCACACCCGTCTCCCTATGAGAAGGCCATCCATAGCACTCACACTTATCTTGCGCATTTTAGAGTATCCATTTAAATTGTCTATGAACCACACAAGTTTTCCAAGTAGTCCATATCCGAGGACGCGGCTATTCGAACAGATTATTTCACCCTGCAGGGGTATACTTCTTCACACACGCTCCTGCCACTTATCGCCATGTGCACACAAAAAGGCACCTCGGCAACCTTCAAGCGGAAGCCCAGCGAGGGAGTCGGCCACGACCGTTAACCACAAAAGACTCTAGTCCAGGTTTATCGCCTATTTGAGACCGAACCCGCAAGGAAGTCCGGCCCAAGTTTCCATTATGGCCCCAAACGATGTGTACAGGGTTCCCATTCCCACCTCGACGGATGGTTCTACGCTTGGTACACCCGGCACAGGTGCATCTACCGCGCCATAGCGTACCCCTCCGGTCAGCGCTATGCACGGCCGCCAGCACATCCTACAAACACCATAAACTAGATGCAACTCCTTGACAGAGATCAAGACGATTAATAAGCTGAGAGGGTCCATTGGTTTCGGGCCCAATGCATGGTAGTATCTTATCTTGGATAAAAAACACAGAACTCAGTTCTTAAGGACGGTCCCAATGAGACAACCCACCATGTACTCCTACATGGCCTATCCTCGCTACCTTTACCAAATTAGATTCACTCACTTAGCTCTCACATAGCAGGACATGAACACATCCATTCCGATTCATCGCCCAGATGGATCAGACCCGACACAGCTCTAAGCATAGTAGGCACAGTAAGCAAGCATGGATGAGTAAGCACAACAAGGCTCAAGCAGTTGCTACTCATGCTAAGTGGTTTCAACTATTTACTTTGGTAAAGACAGGTCATGCAAAGGAATGGGTTCAACTACCAAAAACATGTAATAGTTTAATCGTGATTGTCCTAATGCAATAAAAGAGAGCATGAGCGAGAGAGTGGGTTTATATCAGTATGCTCAAAAGGGGGGTTGTTTGCGTGACAGTTATGAAGATAATACTTCTCTTCATTAGTGTCAACGATTACAACGTCGGAACCATCGTCTACCGCGAAGGAACAACACCGACAAAACAACAAAGGAACGCATTCAATGCAATGCAACAAACATGATGTATGACATGGCATGTTAAGGTAATGAATTGATCTAGAGAAATAATTAACCATGTTAATTGAAGTGGAATTCAAACAAGTTTGAATTCCAACTCCAAATGGTATTTCATACATTGCCCTAATCATAAAATGTCCTAGTTTGTGATTTTAACTTGTTCAAACATGCATGATCATGGCATAAACAGATTTGTTGGATTTTTCTGATCATTTTTCATATATACATTATTTCCATCTGAGTTATAGATTATTTTCTATGATTTTTAGAAGTTTTAAGCATTTTGTGGAATTTCCTAAATATTTAAAATTCCAGAAAAGATGTACTGCGTCAGCATCATGTCATAGTGACGTCAGCTGGTCAATGGGGGCGGTCCAGGTCAAACCTGACGTGCGGGCCCCACATGTCATACACTAAGCGTTAAACCTGGTTAAATTAAATCTAAACTAAACTAGTCAGGGAATAATTAAAAACATGGGCCCCAACGTCAGTGTCACAGAGAGGTGGTTAGTGTCTAATCTAACAGCGCCACGTCGGCGGCTGGACGCCGGCGAGACATAGACGCAGCGGAGTTGCCCGTACGACCGCTTCCGGCGACGGCAGCTCGCGCGGCTGGGCGCGTTGGAATGCCCGGAGCACGGTGCATCCAACGGTGGCGATGGTAGGTGCTGCGGTGGAGCATAGCGATGGCGGTGGCTAGAGAAGCGGTGGCCGGAGCTCGGCCAAGCACGGGGGTGGTGCTGTGGTGCGCTAGGGGGCGAGCTAGCGGTTGCGTTGGCCTCCTGGGGTTCTAGGAGCACGTTGCCGTTCCTGGCTGTGACGCGCGGGAGCTCTGGCCACGACGGCAACCTTGCCGGCGGCGAGAAGCTCATGGCATGGCAGGGAGGCTAGCTAGGGATCGCTCAGGGCAACGGTAGCAAGGGAAACGAGGCAGCGGCTCATCGCGGATTCAGCAGAGGCAACGGCGAGCTTGGGGAGGTCTTTTAGCCGGCGAATCGAACTTCAAAGTTTGGCGCTCCCGAGGTTGAAGACGGCGCGATGGCGACGGTGGAGGGCACCCGGCTTCGATTCCATCGGAGAGGAGACGAGGAGGAGCTCGGCGGAGCTGATGAACGCGACGGCGGGTCTGGGGGTGACCGGTGGGCGCAGTGGCTGCGAGCGGCGGTGACAAACGTGTTCGGTCGTGCATGTGAGAGAGAGACAGGTCGTCGGCAAGCAGGAGGTGGCGTGCGCGTACTTGCGTGCGCCGGCCACATGCCCTCGTGGCTTCTGGCACGAGGTGGAAGACGACTAATGTCTTGGGCCAGATGGGCTGCTTCGGGCCTGGGCCAGGTAAGTCCTTTTCTATTTCCTTTGTTTGTGTTTTTCTATTTTTTGCAACTTGTTTGAATTTGGTTTTAAAAACCAAACTATTTTTATTGCTTCTGAAAAATATTGTGGTAGCTAAAGTAATTATTCCAAAGCCCCACAATAAGTTTTGGAATTATTGGAGTTATGAAAATATTAATAGAAATTTATAACCCCAATTCAAAGACATTATCGGTTAATTCAAAAATCCAGAATGTCCTAGAAATATGTGCATCATTTTTGTCAGAGGCTTTCACCTATTTCAAAAATCATGAACTTTTCTAATGGGCATTTTGGGTTAAGTGAAAAAGATTTTATTTGAACTTGGTTGAATTTCATGTGGTGCTAGGGTTTATCAATCCCCATTTCATTTTCATTTGAATTTTAACATGATGCATGGATGCCACTAATGCAACTATCATGATTATTGCAAACAACTTCTAGGGTTGTGACAACTCACCACCACTAAACAAGAATCTCGTCCCGAGATTCAGGCGTAGGGTAAGAGGACAGAGGAAACATAAAACTAACACAATCTTCATGATCCGATTGCCCTTCTAGAAGATGTTGATTCGTTGCATCAGGTTGATCTTGACATCTTTACCTTCGAGATCTTCACCAAACGTGAAGACAAAGGGAATAGAAAACTCTAGAGGAATCGATCTTCATGAAGATCGAACGACTCTTGATCAACTCATGGAATGAGACGTAAAACGTCTCTGAGCTAAGACACAACACACATCGTGAGCGACGAAAAGAAGCAGATGATGAAGGTTCAATTTGGTAGGCAACAGTTCCACGCTAAAGCAGATGGTGATGAGGTTTCAAGTAGCGAGGAGTTAAGTTGCCCTTAGTACCATAATGGGACACCTTAGGAGGTGACTCGTAGAATTATTTCCTGACGTGTCAAAAAGAATTACTTTTGATACAGAGATCATTGAAACGCTTCATACCAGCCTAAGGCAGTTCATAAACGATCGTTTGAAGGAATTCGAACGAATGGCATACTCAGCTTGAAAAGGAAACTAAAGGTATAGAAGAACATGGTAAACGGAAGGCACATTCCAATTGATACCGAGGAATATAACTTACTGTCTGAGCGTGCTCTCAAGAATTTGAGCATTTCCACATTCATCAGGGTTTTACCAATATCCATGCCAAGGATCCTGACAACACATCATACTACCATGATGGATAACAATGGAGGATGCAGATGCAAAGGAAGACAAAACTTTCTCAGATTCCACCTTAGCTATGCAATGGGAATGAAATCTGGATGATTGACCGAGAGACATTTAGCACTCCGCTTCCAATGTTCTCCTTGATGTACTAGCATAACTCAATTATAGATAATGCTTGATATCTAGCACATCAAGTAAATGGTTGGACTTCAGGATCTCAAAGGGTCCATGTGGAACAACTTCTAGAATAAGTCATATGAAATCCTCATGGCGAGGTGGGTAATGTTGTTGATACAAGATATTACAATAATAAGTCTTCCGGCTAGGTATGTTAGCCACAACATCACATTACCGGATTACAGAGAGACCAATATTGTAATTCTTGGGAGATGTTCCAACCATCATATCTGCCTGAGATTCGGATCTGGTTGGGGACAGAATACTTCAGACTCAGCATATCTGAAAAGAAAGTTTGCAACACAAATCGACGAGATGGCATTGCGAAATTCTCGGGAAATGAACCACGGAAGACAGCTCCAAAACATGAGCTGGATTGCAAGACTCATGTGGACTCACTGCCGAAGGCAAATGTGACCACAGAGAAATCTTACAACAAAACACTTTCGAGTTATGGTTAGGAACCATCATTGGAGGATAGCGAAGTCCTTACATAAGTCATGATCTTAGGAAGAAACTTCTGTTCCTTGAACAACTCAATCAGTGGCTTAGTGTGCTAGGAATACATATGGGACGGAGGTTGCAAATATACCAAACCATAGAATTCTTCGCACGTGCATGACTGATTTGGGATGATTCCAAAGGAAGCAAAATCTACTTCGCTTAATTCACGGTGGCAACTTGCACCCAATACACATGAATTAGAGGAATTCACTTCTTACACCATACACATACTTCGGGTGCGAGACCTTAAGATAATGCTTACAAAAGTTTCCAATACTAACTTAATGTACAACATGAATCATGGAACAAGTGAAGATGTTGCAGATGGGCTCAACAACAACTCATTGAGATATCCATATAAATGGAATTCCACAATCATGTGAGCAAGAATTTAGCATTGGTCAGACCATAAGGTATAATGATGTAAGCTCGGGGGATTAGCCATGAGTAAGACAACATTACGAGATCCCTTGGTTCTGAGTTTGATTTGACGATAGCCTGTATTCAAATCAAAGATTGGGCAAGACGATAGGTGCAACAATTGATCACAAGGATCAACCGATGAAGATATCATCTTTTCCCAACACACACACACACACACACAAGATATCCCCTTGGAACGAACCAAGTTAGGTGAAGCTTTTATCTTCCAACTCTCCAAGTTGTTGTTTAGCTCGACCAACTGGTTCAGGGATATCCCACACAGAATATTGGAGAAGGGGTGGCTTACAGGAAACCAACTTGATCAAAAACCCAACATACCGGTCAGGGAACAACCTGGTAATACTTCCGAGAAGATATTCGGAAAATCAAGAACCACCGATATGCTATTGAGCCCGAGAGTAATGTTGCTTTTCAGGGCAAGACGATATGATCAAAAGAGTGAATAATTGACACAATCCGAACTCATTGATCGAAGAGTGCACCATGAAAGATGGACTAGGTAGCATGATCAATCTTAGAATGGTGATTCAATAACCAACACACCAAGAATGAAATTATTGTCCATTAACTTCCAAGAAATGGGGTTGCTAGGAGTATTGAGTTCACACATCATGGTTCACTTGTCAGCATTCCAGTTACAACCAACATGGATACCGAGGAATGAATAATGATGGCGAGAAGTACCACTATATCAAGAATGCATTTAAGAGGTCGTGCAATTCTCATGACATTCTCGACATGGAGAGGGTAATACTTCAAGGTAGAACAGAGAAAAAGCTGGATTGACATTTTGATCTGCGGAATACAACTGCTTTGACCCAATCCAAGAAATGGACAAGGTACTGGAGTTTATTTCTCCCAGTCATTCTGAAATAGAATGGCTTGACAGACCACAAGAATAATATGCATCGATGAATACGATTGCACAATTACTCTTGACTATCCACTGATAGACGAGGGTCAGAATACAACTGAAGAGGGGCAACTCCAGAGCACTAATTTTTCTGAGTTTCAGATGCATAGGTTGGCACATCGAACAAGTTCAACATAATTCTTCTGGATAACCCATGCAGAAGATAGGATTGGCAAAGTCATAACTATGGATTGGAGAACTCATCAAGAGTACTCTTGTTGTGATCTTTAGTTCACAAAGAACTCCTGCCGGAGATGGTTCATGGTGTTGGAAGAATGATATACCACGGACCTCGAAGACTAGAGCAAGGTTACTAATCATCCTAAAGGAATGAGCAAATGCTATCAACGGGAGTAGGCGGAATGATTCTTTGGTTCAAGAGCCCAGAAATAGAATACCTACTTACTAATAACATCACGGGATGTTTCCGATAATGATGGCCAGAACTATCACACGGGAAACACAGAACACAACTAGACTATTGGGTGGTTCTCTGAGATGACATGGTTTCCTAACACTTGCAACAGATACGTCAAGGTAATAGAGTACCTTAACCCAATGATTGGTGTGCTTTATCTGGCCCAAAAGACATTGCATCCGAAGGAAAGGGATTTGCAAATGCATCAGATTATTTAGCGACCTTGGATAACTCGGACAGCATAACGGCTGTATGGGCATGAAATATAAGGCAACCTGCATGAAAACTGACAACATAACACTGAATTCTTATGGAGACACTGCTCCAGGAAGACAACAACTTTCCTATGGGGCGCGGTGCATCTGGCTTTTTTTTGGGACATTGCTTAGAGTAGTGTCCAGGCTGACCACATCCAAAGCACGTGACCTGACCAAAGTTGTTGTTGTTTTTCCTGCCTCCATTGTTGTTATTGAGGTTGTTGTAAGCTGGCCTGGGGTTGGCATACTACTGAGGCTGGTAGCTCGGACGAGGTGCATGGGGTCTAGCTTGCTGAGGCTGATAGGTTGGCTTGGCTGTGGCTGGCTGCCAGGGGCGAGGCTTCTGGTTCCTGGAACTACCCTTCCTGATCATCTTGCGCTTGCGAGTGTCTTCCATGGCACGACGCTTGTCTTCGAGCATGAGGGCCTTGTTCACCAGATCGAAGAAGGTCCGGTAGTCACAGACAATGAGTTGATACTGCAGGGCTTGCTGGAGTCGTTCCATGAAGCGTTCCATTTTAGCGGCCTCAGTGCTGACATCTTCAGGGGCATACCTCGGCAGGAGGTTGAACTTCTGCATGTATTCCTTGATAGAGCCACTTCCTTGCTTCAATGCTCGGAATTCTCTCTTCTTGATAGCCATGATCCCAGAAGGAATGTGGGTGGTGCGGAATCCTTCCTTGAAGTTATCCCAGGTGATCACACGATCGCCTTGCATGACCTTGAATCCATCCCACCAAGCTCTGGCAGTACCTCCGAGGTAGTGAGAGGCATACAACACCTTCTCACAATCCTCATTGCAATTGACCAATGCAAGGAGGTCCTCGATGATGCGGATCCAGTCATCGGCATCCAGGGGTTCAGCAGTCTCGATGAAGGTTGGGGGCGAATTCCTCATGAACTCCGACAGAGTGGAGCGGCCATTGCCGTTCCTGCCTTGCTGCTGATTGTTCACAAGGACCTGCGCCATCTGCTGGATAGCAGTAGTGTTGGCTTGACGTTCCTCTCGGAGAACTTGGAGAAACTAAGCTATGGTCATGTTCTCCAGTGGAGGTGGTGGTGGGGGAATGTCGCCTTGTGGCTGCTCCGGGTGATTTCCAGCGTGAGCAGCCCCACCATCTCCCTGCTGCTGGCTGGAGTTGCCAGCTTCAGGGTTGGTGAAGGAGCTGTTGCGGGTTGCAGTCACCATCCTGTTTGGAGCAGCCAAGTCAAACAACTGGGATAGACGAGAGGGAAAAATAGCAATTGAAAAAGCGCGGCTAAGGGGGTTGGTAGTGCAAGTGTGGTAAAACAAAGGTCGAAAGATCAAACACATATATTAAGATAAGATAGATGATGGAGTCGCTTACATGTTGCCAAAGGCAAAAGCGCGACTTGCACCACAACACAAACAAGAAAAACAAACAACAATCACACATGGTTTCATATGAACGATTACACGGACTCGACTTCGCATGAGGGATAAATGACTGATCCTACCCTAGGGGTTCTCGGACTCAAGTGCTGGAGTGCTCGGTCTCGTACTCGCGCTCCTCAGGGTCCTCCTCCTGATCGTCGTCCGTACGTGCGTCATCTCCGGCCGAGGGGGTCGGAGAATGAGGAGGTCCACTCTAATGACGCTTCACCGGTGGTGCGGTGAAGAGCTCGCGGTACTCCTTCGCACTCATGAGACGTTGACGTGTGGGTGCATCTCTAGCTGGGCGTATTCCTCCTCTGTAAGCGATAGTTGGTCGTCCCTCGGGTGCTGCATCCTTCTTGATCCCGTCTGGCTTCGTCTTGTCTTGACGAAGTAGCTCTCGGGTGTGGTGAAGTTCCTCGCGGAGCTTCACGGAGTCCTTAATCAAGTGGTGAGCTAGACTGTTGGCGGAGAGGCTGAAGTAGGTCTGGAATCTGAGTGGTGTCCCATCCTCCTTGGATGGAACCAATGTCCAACTCTCGCCAATATCATCCCTCCTGAAGGGTAGATAGCGAGTGGCTGGCTCGTCAGCCATCTCTGGGATGATGCCTCGAAGGTGGATGAGTGCCTTCCGTGCAGCTGTCTCGACTGCGAGTGCCATGGTCTTCATCTGTGGTCCTTCAAAGAACCAACTAGTCGGGGAGTCGTTTGCCTTCACGGCTACATCAACGTGGTACTCCTTCGTGATGGTATCGATCCAGTGCTCGTGGTAGAGGAAAACGGGTGGTCGGCGATACTGGCACTTCTCCAGGCTATCCTCAAGGAGTAGGGGAAAGCCGGATGCTAGGAGGGCTTCGGGTACGACGGCCATCTACAAGGTTTGAAGAGAGGAGAGTCAGTAAGGGTTTGAAAGAGACTTAGAAGAGAAGAGAAATATAGAAATTGTTGCACCAAGCAACTAGGCATAGTTTTTGAAAGGGGTTTTATCCTAACTAACATCCATGCTAACTAAGGCTTCTACAGTCAGGATGGCTCTGATACCAGCTCTGTGGGGACCCCGACTCATAAGTCGTGATCACCGAATGCACGTGTACAGTGATCCTAGAGATCAATGCTCACTGAACACACAGAAGCTGAATAACAAGAGTCTTACATCCATACTTAGCGTCTTACACAAATAAAGACCATGAAGGTCAAGTCTTACATAAATAGGGCCATGAAAGGCCAAATAGCAAACATAACTAGCAGCGGAAATCTTGATCGAAAGCGTAGACCCATGCCATCTGCCTTAACCCTACAGGCATTTTGACTGGGAAGCGTCCTAGTTCGCATGTTCATCACCAACGAACTCTTCACCTTATTCCTGCTCTTCCATGCCTGGCCAATTAAATAACCAGTGGCAAGCCAATGAGTACTTTGAATGTACTCGCAAGCAACCCATGTTTTGGAACAAGGTATAACAATGCATGATATAGCACTAAGTAGGTAAGTTTGCGGAAAGCTAATTTTGAGTGCAATGGCATGATCAATTACTTGTAAAAACATGCATCATGAGGTAGCAGTTATCGACATGAACAGTTACAGATATAAATATAAACAGTGGTTGAACATCTCATGTTCAATCATCATGCCAAGTCATCGGACTCAGCTCAACCATCATCTTTCTTCCACACACATAGACACACCAAGTTTGTGAAAACACTGGATGTAGTTTAAGCAGCACCACCCAACTGTCCTTGACCGTGGACATGGCTATTCGAATAGTTTGACACTCTGCAGAGGTTGCACACTTTACCCGCAAGACTCGGGAAACTTCCGTGTCAAGCCATGACTCGCGGCATGTTGCATACCCTAGGTAAGTACCAGAACATTGCCTTTCCCCTGACGATACTAACACAGAGTCCACTCGTTGGTCCGTGTCTCCATGATGTACAAAACACGAGCATCGCTCAACATAGTACCATCCATGAAGGAACTCAACGGTGTGCCCGGTGCCTGTAAAGACAGTGCATGGTCGCCCTACCAGGCACGACCCCGTATCGAGAGAGCAACTCATACCCTCCCACCACTAGTAATGCGGGCTCTCTGTTAGTACCCATCAAGGTAATCAACAAAGCCCCGTCCCATAAGGGGTATCGTGATTGTACATGTAAGGTTGGGAATGGTCGATAGATCTTAAATCTAATCCGGTTTCGAAAGCACACACACTCACTTGCTCCGGTACGCCACTTCTTTATCAAGTAGTTACCTAGCTCACCATCATCTCCCTCGGGCATTAGTGGCACCCGACGGGGTTTTCTAAAAGCCTTTGAAAACATTTTTATTTCCATCACGATGCATATCCCCATCCCACTTGCGTAGCAACTACTTATCAACCTAACTACTCCCACCCGCATAACCCCCATAAGGAGGTAGGGTCATGCAAGATGCAAGTATCAACAGTAAAAGTATCGGAGGCAACCCACCGGGGTGGTCACCACATCATCATGATCAACATATCGAAAATAAAGTGCTATATGCCATGCAGTGAAAATGGTTTCTTAACATGGTCAAAGGGTTGCTTGCCTGGATCAATAAAGTCTTCGGGGTCTTCAAAGTCTTCGGGTCCAATTCCCTCGTCAACAACGCAATCTATCGTCGCGATAATAATGGCAATAATAAGAATCACAACAAAAATAGAGCACAAAATCCACTTCTAAAATGTTACCCTACTCTGTAAAATACTAGAATAAAGACTAAAAATATTTGTCTCTGGTTTTTGAAGTGAAAAAGATTTTGAAAACTATTTTAACAGAGGCTAAAATTACTTAAAACTAGGATTTAAATAAATCCAGTACATAAAATGTTTTCAAACATTTTCACAAATGGCATTATTAAATACTACAGAATATTCTAAGTTTATGGTGGAAGAATTATTGGAATTGGACAAATATTTTGTCTAGGGGAATTTCGGGAAAAAGACGGCAATAGAAAAATAGAAAAGGCCTCAGTGCCCTGGGCCAGAGCCAGCCAGCTGAGCCGGCCCAGCCAGTAGGTGGCCCAGGCGGCTCGGTGCTCCCGCGCGCGTCAGGTTTCAAACCTGACGGGCGGGCCCTTAGGCCAGCGAGAGAGAGAGAGACACTAGAGGGGGTGAGAGGCTGATGAGTGGCCCCACCTGTCGGGGTCATCGTCAACCCCTTGCCAGAGGGCAGAGGAGCTCATCGGCGTCAACAGAGGGCACGACGGCGGCAGGTGAGGGCAGGAATGGATTCAGGGCGTCGTCGCCGTCTCGGAGGAGGTGGAGTTGGTCGGGGAGGTTGCCTGGGTTGCCGGCGATGAGGTGGCCGCGGCGGAGTTGCGTCGGCCGAGCTCCAAGCCGGGGCTGCAAGCCGGAGATCGACGGTGGCACCGCCGCGGCGGAGCTCGGCTCGATTCCGGGGACTAGGGCTCCGGGAGCTCGCTCGGGTCGTTCTGGAGGCGGATTGGGAGGAGGAGGGAGGTTCCAGAGGGGAGAGATGGGCTCGGGGCGGCTTAAATAGAGGGGGCGATGGTCCACTGTGGACCCGTGTGCCGGCGAGGTCGTCACCGTCGCTGGAGGCCGTAGGAGGGGCCCGGACTAGCTCGGGGTGTTCGTGGGCATCGCCTACGTCCAGGGAGAGGGAGAGAAGGAGCTGGGGAAGGCTCTGACGCCCGTGCGTGCGAGGCTGCACATTGGCAGGCTCGGGCGGCCTGCGCGCGTGCGAGGTGGGGCGACGGGAGGGAGAACGAGCAGGGGGGCTGGAGTTTGGCGCATTGCAGACGTCGAGGCCGACCGGCTGGCGAGAGGGGGAAGCCCGAGGCTGTCGGGAGCCTCGGAATGGGGGCGGCTACAGTGCGGGAGCGCACTGTAGCGCGCTCCAGAGCACTGTTTTGGCATGCCAGACCTGCCTCACGCGCTCTGGGCGTGCCCTGCCTTGTCTACTAGTCCCTGGAGGCTCTGGAGAGGCTCCTTGGATGCTCTGGATCTAGGGAGAAAAGAAATGGAGTGGGGGAGAGGGTAGAGATGCTACTGCCATTGCTGTCTAGGGGGGAAATGTGAGGTTTTACCTCACCAATAATTGAGCCATGGCCCTGCAGAGCTTACTGGAGGTAGATGGGCACTAGGAAGCATTGTGGTAAAAATTTAGACTCAAGGAGAATAGTGGAAGGGGGTCAAACAAGGTTTTTACCAAACAAGCAGAAGATGTTTGATCTAGATTTTGGCAAGTAAAATGAGATTGCTTGCCATGAGATTTAACAGGATGAAAATGTAGGTAAAAATAGAGTGGACCACCAAGTTTGAGATGATTTGAAGAAAGTTGGCAATATAAACTTGGTAAACCCTAGAAATTAACAGAATCAAATTTCTGTAGATCTAGGCATGATAAACTAATCTCCTAAATGCACCACTTGGTGTAGTACCATTATTTGGGGATTAGAACATGTCCACAAAGTTTGGGGTCAATAGGAGAAACTTCACAATGTAAAGTTGTTCAAATTTGATTCTGGACAGAGAGGGTTTTGGAATTTTTTGGTGAATCAAATCAATTGGGATTGAGATTAAACTTTGCAAGATCATCACATATAGCAAGTGTGACTTGCTGGAATTTCCCTGGATTTTATTGAGAATATTTCTTATAGAAATATTTCAAATGCTTGATTTAAGCAGAAAGGGTTTTGAAGGGTTTTGCCTATTATGTTGAACATGACTATGTGTTGAAACTCATATATATGGAAAATATATGTCCACTGAGTTTCCCTAAATTTCTCAAATATTTTCAAAGCATTTAAATAAGTTTTGCCTATGAAAAAACATTTCTGGCCTTAAGAAAAAGCCTTTAAATAAAATAGTAAAATAATCTTTAAAAATAATATTTGATGGTTTTGGGAAGTCATATCTATAGTAGGTTCCAAATAAAGTCTTTGGGGAAAAAGGATCTACCCAATTTGAGGACTTGTACTGCAAACCTCAATTTAGGGGGTTTTGAAAACCTAATTTGAATAAATCCATTTTGGCCAGAATAATATTTGATAAAAATATTTTTGGATACTATACACATGGCATGATCATTGCGCAAGAAGTTTGGATCATGGAAGATGAATATGGAGAGAAGAAGAATCTTTTGGGAATTAAAACACAACAATCATTCAAGAAAGTAACACTCAAGTCATCTATCACAATCAAGCAAAAAGTTTTAAATGGGTCCAAATTTTATAAAACCATAGCATAGCAAAGTGATACAAACATAGGGTGTGACAATAATTCGTAACAAGTGACAAGTAATAATAGTAACCAAGGTGCAACGAGGTAGCCCAATCCTTTTTATAGCAAAGGACCGGCAGGAAAGTATTCTTATATGAAGCAAGCGCTCCCAAGGACACATGGGAATTTCTGTCAAGTCATGTTCATCATGTTGAGTTGATTCGCGTCGCTACTTTGATAATTTGATAGGTGGGTATACCAGTGCTAAGGTGTTGTTCTTACTTGAACAAGCAACACACTTATGATTACCCCCTCTCGCAAGCATCCGCAACTACGAAAGAAGAATTACGATAAATCTAACCATAGCATGAAACGTGTGGATCCAAATCAGCCCCTCATGAAGCAACACATAAACTGGAGTTTAAGCTACTGTCACTCTAGCAACCCATCATCTACTTGTTACTCCACAATGCCTTCCCTTAGGCCCATAACATGGTGAAGTGTCATGTAGTCGACGTTCACACGACACCACTAGGAGAAGGAACAACATACATATCATCAAAATATCGAACGAATACTAACTTCACATGATTACTTATAACAAGACTCCTCCCATGTCCTCAATAACAATAGTAACTACTCACACCTCATCAACATGTTAAAGGATCTGAACATAATATCTTTCCCCAAGTAAACCAACAAGCATCAACTACAAGATGTAATCAACACTACTAGTAACCCACAGGTACCAATCTGAGGTTTTGAGACAAAGATTGAATACAAGAGATGAACTAGGGTTTGAGACGAGATGGTGCTGGTGAATATGTTGATGAATATTGGTCCTCCCATGAAGGAGGAAGCGTTGGTGATGATGATGGCTTCGATCTCCCCTCCTAGAGAGAAATTTCCTCGACAGAATCTCTCTACCGGAGAGCAAAAGGGCCTCCGCCCTGGTTTCTGCCTCGAGACGGCGGCGCTTCGTACTAAAAGTGATCTTTTGATTATTTTTCTAGGTCAAAACACACCATATAGGAAAAGATAGGGGGTCGGGAGACCTGTTGGGCCACCAGAAGGCAATATGGCATGACCAGGCCCCTGGTCGTGCCCTGTTGGCGTGTGGCCAGCAGGTGGCCCCCCTCCGGTATTTTTTTGGCCCAATAATTCTTATATATTCCATAAAAATTCTCCGTGAAGTTTCAGATCATTTGGAATCCAGTCAAATTTCTGCCATTTTCTTGGTTTTCAGGTCTAGAATTCCAGTTTCCAGAGATTTCCCTCTCTGCGATGTACCTTGCATATTCAGAGAGAAAAGACATAAGAATTATATCATAATAAGGAATAATGGACAAAAATAACATAAATATCAATAAGAATTCATGGTGCATAATGGACGTATCAACTCCCCCATGCTTAGACCTCACTTGTCCTCAAGCGAAAGCCGAACTCAATAATAATGACCACATAATTTGAGAGAGAGGTGTCGATAAAAATAGAATACGGACATGAGTGCATCATGAATAATAACATAGCTGCAAATTTTCCATCATATACTTCTCATACGCAAGTAACAATCCATCCACAATATTGAGGTATGAAGCATAAATCCTATTGACAATCAACAAACTATGCTCTTAGTTATTGAGACAATCACAATTCATCATATTCCAGAGAAGAGTCAATGTAAGAGCTTTAATTCTAGCAAGTTCACATACTCAACTATTTTTGGTCTTCTGTGATTTTTGACACTTATTGCATATTTTTGGAGCTAGTGTTTCCGTCGGACACACAGGAAGATGGGGGCTTCATAGTTTTTGCCAACCAACTTATTTACCTCAAGGATAATGTCAAGAATAATGGTTCATGATCACCTACATTCATCTAGATATATTTATCTGGATCTATCCTCAACACATGATGCTTGCCAACTAGAGAGTTGATAGGCTGGAGTAAGATTAAACTTTATTGACTCTTGCACAATAGTGAATTCATGAAGATAAAAGATAGGCCCTTCGCAGAGGGAAGCAGAGGTTGTCATGCACTTTTAAGTTGGATGTGCAAGCTCTTAATGCAAAGGAACATCACTTTATATTGCCCCTTATGATAGCAAACTTTATTGTGCACTCTGTCGCTTTTATTTCTTTGCCATCACAAGATCATACAAAGCTTATTTTCCCTTACAATAAAAGATCATACATATTTAAGAGCAATTTTTATTGCTTGATGCACCGATGACAACTTACTTGAAGGATCTTACTCAATCCATAGGTAGATATGGTGGACTCTCATGGAAAGAAATTAGGTTTGAGGAATTATGGATGCATAAGTAGTATTTCTACTTGGTGCAAAAAATTTTTGGCTAGCAAAAGATCTAAAGCAAGCACCACATGTTGAAGGATCCATGACCATATAACTTCTATGTGAATGTAAACTATCATGATCATTACGTTGTCTTCCATGTCCAACATCAACCTTTGATCATTATATAATATTTGATGGGGGCTCACAATCATAAAAGATGTCCAAGATAGTGTATTTATATGTGAATCTCCTCTGCTCTATCATAATCTTGCATAGATTGTATCAATGACTAATGCTATGTTTCTTAATTCCCAACAACTTTATCCCTTATACTTTTTCTATGTGAAGTTATTACTCCCCATGGGATTAGCATATGATCTTTTCTATTTCTTTTATTTCCATGCTATGATGATAGATGCATGAGAGTAGAGCACACAAACTCAACTAATATTTATTATATAACTCTCACACTCGATTACAAGGATAGATAGATCTAAAATCAAAAAATTCTAAGCAAAGGAAATCTGAAATTTTATTTCTCTAAATCACGAAATAGCTAAGGATCGAAGTAAGATAGATGGTAATGATAAAAGTGACGGTGATACGATACCGGGGCACCTCCCCCAAGCTTGGGACAAGCTAAGGGTGGTGCCCATACCCATGTACTCAAGTGTCCCTCTTGGATGATGATGATGATGATGTGATCCTTTTGGCGATGATACCCCTTAGGGTACTGATCTCCTTATTGAGCTTATCAACCTCTCACTTAAGGTCCAGATTCTCCTTACGAAGATTGTTGGTGATGATCATTGCTCCTTTCATCAAAGGATGTGTTTTGCTGGCTAAGGCAGCGGTGGTGTCTACCTACACACGTCGATAGGGGGTAAATCGAGTATTGGAAGGTGAAACCTTGTTTGGCAAACTCGACTTTTTAAAATCCACGTGCATATCTCCAGGTTGAGGTAGAGGTACAACTTCTTCTTCTTCTTCACTTGAGGGCTCAACCCCTTGAAAATCGGCCTCCACTTTTTCCTCTGTTGACCACCCATAACGGTCCACATCCACATAGACTTGGGGATTGATAACGACATCTGAAACATAGCTCTCTCTTTCCTAATCTTGCAACGACATGTTGCTTCAAATCTGTCAGGAAAATAACCCGAAACATGTATAGAGGAGAAACTTGCGATGCAGTTGTCAAAACATATGGGGGTATATATAATAATTTTTTTCTAGGGTAGAATACGTGTCAAGTAAGAAAACGGAGCCCGGGAGGCACACGAGGGCCCCATGAGGCAACATGGCGTGCCTAGGGGGTTGGTCGCGCCCTGTTGGCTTGTTACCCCCTCGTGGGTCCCCTTGACTCCTTTTTTATTTTTGGAACTTTTCTAAAATACCAAAACCAATAGAAAATATATTTTTTGGAATTTTTGGAGTCGGTTTACTTACCGTATCACATACCTACCCCTTTTCAACTTTCTAGAGTGTTTCAGGAGGTCTCTCTTGTATGTTCTTTCGGAGCCATAACTTGAATAATGTTAGTTTCAACATAAAGGGGCGTACCTGAGATATAGTGCTTAATTCTTTGCCCATTTACCACTGTCGGATTTTTGCCTTCAAAGTTGTTAATCTTTATAGCACCAGAACGATAGACCACCTCGACGACATAAGGGCCTTCCCATTTAGAGAGAAGCTTACCTGCAAAAAATCTGAAATGAGAATTGTACAAAAGAACTAGGTCTCCCACATTGAATCCCCGTTTTGAATTCTCTTGTCATGCCATCTTTTAACTTTTTCTTTAAACAACTTGGCATTTGCATACGCTTGTGTCCTCCATTCGTCTAATGAGCTAATATCAAATAGCCTATTTTCGCCGGCAAGTTTAAAGTCATAGTTAGGTTCTTTAATTGCCCAATAAGCTTTATGTTCTAACTCAAGAGGTAAATGACAATCTTTTCCATTGGCCGTCTTATAAGGCGACATTCCCACAAGAGTTTTGTAAGAAGTTCTATAAGCCCATAAAGCATCATCAAGTTTCTTAGACCAATTCTTTCTACATCTATTAATAGTCTTTTGCAAAATTAATTTTATTTCTCGATTGCTCAAGTCAACTTGGCCACTAGACTGAGGATGATAAGGTGATGCAATTCTATGATTAACGTCATATTTAGCTAGAAGTTCATGGAAAGCACCATGAATAAAATGAGAACTACCATTAGTCATTAAATATCTAGGGACTCCAAACCTCGAGAAAATGATATCTTTAAGCATGTTAATAGAAGTGTTATGATCGGCACTACTAGTTGGAATAGCTTCTACCCACTTAGTAACATAATCAACAACAACTAGAATATGAGTATACACACTAGAGGAAGGAAAAGGTCCCATATAATCAAAGCCCCAAACATAAAATGGTTCAATAGCAAGTGAATAATTCAAAGGCATTTCCTGACGTCTACCAATGTTACCAATTCTTTGACATTCATCACAAGAAAGGACATACTTACGAGCATCTTTAAAAAGAGTAGGCCAATAAAAACTGGATTGTAATACCTTGTGTGCAGTTCTGTCACCAGGATGGTGTCTTCCATAGGCCTCGGAGTGACACCTCCGTAGGATCTGTCCCTGTTCATGCTCAGGTACACAACGTCTAATAACACCGTCTACTCCTTGTCTGTAAAGACGCGGGTCATCCCAAAAGTAATGTCGTTAATCATAAAAGAATTTTTTGTTTTGTTGATAGGTGAATCTAGCGATATATATTTAGCAACAATATAGTTATCATAATCCGCATACCAAGGAGTACTATGTGAAGTATTTATAGCAGCAAGTTCCTGTCGGTGCACTAGGACAGGGGTATCCAGTGCCCCTGCCTTATGCACATGCAGTAGTAGCAAAACCCCGTGAATACAAGTTACTGCACCACCAAGCAAGCATTCACGAACCAGACTCCGGCAGCAACGACCTGCAAAAGGCCAAGCAAACGCCGGCAAGACCAACACAACGGTCCAGGAGGGGCCCAAAGCGCGCCAGCCACATCCCCAGAGCCTGCCGGGGACCGAGGCGCGCACATCTCAGGAAGACCCGGCAAGCCATCCCCTGGCAGGCACGAGCTGACCAGCCACCGCTCCACCGCATCACGATGCCAGTCACTTGTCGATGCGGTGTCGAGCCCTCAGGCGGCTAAGTGGCTCTCGCTAAGCACGTGGCGACGCACCGGAAGGCAGATTGTACCCAGTTGACACCCGTCCAGTAGCGTGTCAAGACACTAAGCAACAACCAGCTAGGCGGTGGCAAGAGCTTGCCGGGAATGCATCCCCGAGCGCCACCTAGTCTAGTAATCATGGTATTTTGTTCTAAATGCCATAGTTAGGTATGATAGCTCTGTTAGCTATCTAATCACCAGATAAAGACTATTTTGCCACTATGGTTGCCCCTTGCACTATAAAAGGAGGCCCAAGGCAACCTAGCTCAAGATTCGGAGTTTGGACACTTGTACTCATGTAGTAGCTCTCCCCAACGGCAACCCTTGCCGGGATTGAGCGTTGCGTGTTCTTCGTGTTCCTTCGATCAATCCACCAAAAGCAAGAGTAGGGTTTTATGCTTTATAGCGGCCCGAACCTGGGTAAAAATGCCAGTGTCCCGATCGTCGTGCTGCCACATGCTCTCCGCTCTTTGTGCAACGTGACCCCCCTTGCTAAACCACAAAGGGGCCTTTGGTACCGTAGGTGATCTTGTGCATCCGTGCCCCAAAATCTTTGGCGCGTCAGGTAGGGGGGTGCGTCATTTGCATGAACCCGAGTTCGTGAACAGCGAGTCGATCTTCATCATCATCTTCATCATCCATGGCTCCCAAGAAAAGCCTGGCGCGGCCACGCATCCCTCCACTTTAAAGGCTCCCTCGCATGCAGCTGCGAGTGAGGCAGGCGTCGTGGGCAATGCGGCTGGCGCAGGCGGCGCCACAGTCGTGTCCCTCGCGGCCGAGGTTGGAGTGGGGAACGCCGGAGAGGGGCGACATCATCAACATCCTGGCGAGCACGCCCCTGGTGCCGCGGGCGGAGGAAACAACCAATCAACACCTCCCCGCCACGCGGATGCCCGTGGTTGTCACGACGACGCAAAATCCAGAGCGAGCCATGATCCCCCGTCTGTGCCCGTCACTAGCGCGGCCACTGGGCGCACGCCTCACCTAGAGCAAGACGGAGCGCCGAGCGGGGATGCAAACCCGCGGGGTCAGCCTCCCGCACGTCAAACCGCCCGGCAAGCGGCGCGCGGTGACAGGGACACGATGACGCCCCTCTTGGTTCCACCAGGAGCCGAGCGACGTCACGGTCCGCCTCTTTCGCCATGCCAGATACGGCATCGGAAGCAATGCGCGAGCCCAGTTGCTGCTAAACTTCCCGTCAGCGGCCGATAAGATGGATGAGTGGAGAGATACCATCCAGAGCTTGATATCCTTCGTCGAAGCCAACAAATCTCAACATACAGAGCCATCGCGACACACGTGTACGGCTACGGCGGCCTGGGCCGGCGATCGTGTCGAGGGGGCCACACCAATGGTGCAGTCCCCTCCGCGACAGCAAACCTAGGAGCAGCCGCGACGAGCTTCACATGCTGACGAGCTCGACGAAGCATCTATGGCCTCGTCTGGCCCACGCGATCGCCGGGACCAGTGGCATGTCCTGGAGGATCGGCGAAAAGAAGACGCGCGCATCACCATCGAGCGGTGTCAAGAAGCACACCGTCAGTGTGACAGACGCAATGGCCCAGGTGCTGGCGACCCCACGCCCAGTGCTGGCGGGTACTTGCCTTACGAGGTTGGGTGCCCTTCCTTCACTCGCGAGCTGTGGCAGGTCCGCTGGCCATCAGCCTGAGCTTTCAAACCAGAGCTGACGGAGAAGTATGATGGGAAGCTAAACCCGGCGGAGTTCCTGGGCATCTACACCGTAGCCGTTCAAGCTGCCGGAGGAAGAGATGAGAAGGTGCTCGCCAACTAGTTCCCTTTGGCACTCAAGCGAAACGTGAGGTCGTGGCTGATGCACCTGCCGGAGAACTCCATTTCATCATGGGTTAACTTGGGCAACGAGTTCGTTGGCGCCTTCACAGGCGGCCACCAGGAGCCAGGGCAGCCCAGCGACCTGCAAGTCCTTCCGCAAAAAGAGGGAGAGACTCTACGGAAGTACATTCAGAGATTCAGTCGAGTGCACCGCAACATCCCAGAGATACACCCCGCTGTCGTGATTGCCGCGTTCCATTCGAATGTGCGCAACAGGAGGATGCGGGCCAAGATGAATAAGACTCCCCAAGACCGTCAACGAGCTATACACGTTGGCAGACAAGTGTGCTCATGCTGAGGAAGGAAGGCAATTACCCGGAGAGGAGGCTGGCGTCGAAGTCGATTCGGACGACGACGACGATCACTACTAGGAGAAACCTTATACGCAGGACACTATCAGTAGCGCTGGAAAGTAACAGGCGCTGCTGGTAATTACCAGTAGCGCTGGATTTTGGCAGCGCTACAAGTAAAGACTTAGCAGTAGCGCTGGAAGCAAAAAAAGCGCTACTGCTAAGGGGGACCGGACGAGCCCACCGACACTGTTGGTAGTAGCAGCGCTGTCTAGAATACAACGCTACTACTAAGATTTTAGTAGTAGCGCTTTTTTTCGTGGAACCGCTACTGATAATGGGCCCCACTTAATAGTAGCGCTCTTTCGTCAAAGCGCTACTACTAAGTAACATAGCAGTAGCGCTTGTTGAAAAACAGCGCTACTGCTATGCGTGGCTGGTGTCACCTTTTCACCCCCCCTCCCCCTCCTCCCCCCCCTTTGCCCTCTCTCCCCCTCCTTTCCCCTCTCCCCTCACCATTGTTGCCCTTCTTCTCTCTTCCTCCTACCTCTCTTCTCTCCCCATTAATGCCCCCCTCCACCATAACTCTCCTCCATAAATGGCCTTCTCATCTCTAGCTAGCTCCATAAATGCCCCTACCTCATTTATTTGGCTCTCCCTCCATTCCATTAAATATAGATCTAGCTAGCTCATCTCTCTCCCTCTCCATTAGTTACCTAGAGTCATCTCTCCTCCCCAACAACTATATCTAGCTAGCTATTTAGCCATCCACACTTTCGATCACTATAGGTAGCGAAAGGCCTCATCCGGTCGATCGGTCTCTCTCGGGAGATAGGTGAGTAAAAAGTTGTTCATTTCAAGAATGGGAATATGTGTGTGAATGGGAATATGTGTGTTTGGGATATGGAGAGATTTGTGCGAGTGACATGCCCCCGAGTTGCTTATGTTTTACCGAAATGTCGATTTATTTCCGTTTCGGTGAATTTCGAGCAAACTCGATATGTCCTATTTTTAGGCAAGGTCATGCCAAATTTTTATATGACTTTGATGCATGCATGCATTTTGTTTATAACCCTTTTGCTTGTTATACCGTGCATGCAGTCGGTCATGAAGGTGAGTGGATGGAAGGTGGAGTGATACATGCAATCCGCGGTGATGGACATGCATGCAAATAATCGGACTAGGATTAGATGTCCGTGTACAAGATGCAAAGAAGGAGTCCTTTTGGACCCTTTTGATCATGGCAGGTTGAAGGCGCACCTGCTGATGAATGGTTTCATGGATGGCTATACTCGGTGGATAAGTGAAGATGATGATGATGAGGACGTCCACATGGCAGGGAATAACGACATGGGGCTAGAAGAAGAGATGACCGATCGACACGAAGACGATGGCGTCGGACATGGCAGCGGGGAAGAGTTAAATGACGGCGGCGGAGAAGATTCCAGACACGGCGAAGAAGAGTCCGGACATGGCGGAGAAGCAGAGGCGGCGATCACGCCGCAGTCTTCGACGCTACTAAGTGCAGTCGTGCAGGACCCTCATGTTCGAAACCTCCTTCACAAGAGTACGACTAGCGAGAGAGCTGCTTCTAGAGAGGAGGCCAAGCTGGCGCAACTTGAAGTAGACTCGAAGACTCCATTGTATGACGATTGCGATCCCGAGGTGACCCGCTTGAGTTTCACGCTCGAACTTCTAAAGACGAAGGCCAAAAACAAATGGACAGACAAAAGCCTCGATGAGCATTTGAAGTATCTACATAATAAAGTTCTTCCCGCGGGGAACCTGTGTCCTACTAGTGTCGATGAGGCCAAGAAAATCGTTTGCCCTTTTGATTTGCCGCACATTAGGTACCACGCATGCATCAACGATTGCATCATTTATCGGGGGGAGCACGCGGAAAAAACCAGCTGTCCAGTGTGCAATGCTTCTCGATACAAGAAGGCAGGAAAGAAAGCTCCTCAGAAAGTTGTATGGTACTTTCCGATCACTCCCCGTCTGCAGCGGTAGTTCGTAGATCCTAAGGAAGCAAAGCTCATGCGCTGGCACGCAGAGAGGAAGAAGCCCGACGATGGAGATGATCCGAAGCTGAGACACCTCGTAGATGGTAGCCAGTGGAGAGCATTCAACACCGTATATGGATTTGCTGCAGAAGATCCAAGGAACATCGTGCTTGGTGCGAGTACCGATGGCATGAATCCGTTTGGAAACCAAAACACCAACCACAGCACATGGCCCGTCTTTGTATGGATGTACAACCTCCCCCCATGGAAGTGCATGAAGACAAAGTACATACACATGAGCATGCTGATTCAAGGGCCGAAACAACCGGGAAATAATATTAACCTGTATATGGGGCTTCTGAAAGAGGAGCTAGACACGTTATGGAAAACACCGGCATGGACATGGGACGCCAGCAAAGGAGAGTATTTCTATATGAGAGCCGCGCTGATGACGACGGTGCACGACTATCTCGGTTACGGGTACACCTCAGGCCAGGTGTGCCACGGATACTGCGGATGCACGAGGTGCATGGATGATACAATGTCTCAGTAGCTTACGTCAACGAAAGATGGCGGGTCCGGGAAAATCGTGTACATGGGGCATCGTAGATGGCTCGAGAAGGATGACCCGTGGAGAAAGCGTGGAGATCTATTCAATGGGTTGGCTGAGCATGGAGGACCTCCACGTAAGAGGAGCGGCACCGAAATCAACGAGCTGTTGAAAAACTGGGAACAGTGCCCCGCACCGGGAACGATGAAAAAGGCGCCGGAGCCGCTACTGAAGGTATGGAAAACGAGGTCTGTTTTCTGGGACTTGGAGTACTGGCCCAATCACGACACGCCTCATTGCCTTGATCAAATGCATATCATGAAGAATGTCCTCGAGAGCTTGCTTGGCACACTGATGAACATGCCGGAGAAGACCAAGGACGGGCCGAAGGCAAGGAAAGACTTGGAAGATTTGAAGATCAGGAAAGATCTCCACCATAAAAAGTCGACGGAGGAGAAGGAGACGGAGAGGGAGGGGGGGGGGAAGGGGCAGAAAAGTCAACAAGAAGGAGGAGAATTATTGCCCCCCATCTTGCTTCACCTTAAGTGCGAAGGAGATCGAGCAATTCATCAAGTGTCTTATGGGAATCAAAGTCAGTTCCGATTACTGTGGGAAGATAAGCAGATTTCTAGACCCCAAAAAGAAAAGGTTCAGCGGGATGAACTCTCATGACTGTCACGTGATGATGATGCAGATACTCCGGGTTGCTGTTGGAAATATGCCCTAGAGGCAATAATAAATTGGTTATTATTATATTTCCTTGTTCATGATAATCGTTTATTATCCATGCTACAATTGTATTGATGGGAAACTCAAATACATGTGTGGGTACATAGACAACACTGTGTCCCTAGTAAGCCTCTAGTTGACTAGCTCGTTGATCAAAGATGGTTAAGGTTTCCTAGCCATTGACATGAGATGTCATTTGATAACGGGATCACATCATTAGGAGAATGATGTGATGGACAAGACCCAAACTACGAACGTAGCATATGATCGTGTCAGTTTATTGCTATTGTTTTCTGCATGTCAAGTATCTGTTCCTATGACCATGAGATCATGCAACTCCCTGACATCGGAGGAGTACCTTGTGTGTATCAAACGTCGCAACGTAACTGGGTGACTATAAAGATGCTCTACAGGTATCTCCGAGGGTCTCTGTTGGGTTGGCATGGATCAAGACTGGGATTTGTTACTCCGTGTGACGGAGAGGTATCTCAGGGCCCACTCGGTAATACAACATCACAATGAGCCTTGCAAGCAAAGTGACTAAAGAGTTAGCCACAGGATCTTGTATTACGGAACGAGTAAAGAGACTTGCCGGTAACAAGATTGAACTAGGTATAGAGATACCGACGATCGAATCTCGGGCAAGTAACATACCGAAGAACAAAGGGAACAACATACGGGATTAACGGAATCCTTGACATAGAGGTTCGACCGATAAAGATCTTCGTAGAATATGTAGGAGCCAATATGGGCATCCAGGTCCCGCTATTGGTTATTGATCGTAGAGGTGTCTCGGTCATGTCTACATAGTTCTCGAACCCGCAGGGTCTACACACTTAACGTTTGGTGACGATTAGTATAGTTGAGTTGTTGTGTTGGTGACCGAAGGTTGTTCGGAATCCCGGATAAGATCCCGGACATGACGAGGATCTCCGGAAGAGTCCGGAGGTAAAGATTGATATATGTGATAATAGTGTTTTGATCTCCGGAAGGGTTCCGGAATTCACCGGAAAGGGGTTCCGGATGTTTACCGAAGTGTTCGGGTGCAGCAACACTTTATATGAGCCAAAGGGGTAAAGCCCACGAGGTATTGGAAAGTGCAGAAGGAAGTTTTGCTGCTGCCTTAAGCGGTACTACCGCTGGTAAGGCAGTACTACCGCGTAAGCGGTACTACCGCTTGTGTGAAGCGGTACTACCGCTTGTGTGAAGCGGTACTACCGCTCGTGAGCGGTACTACCGCTTGTGCGCGGTACTGCAGGGATCCGAGTTGGACTCTTTCCCTGCGGGCCAAACCGACCTTGTGCGGGCAAAACCGACCTGGAGGAGGCTTTTACTCCAAGTTTAGACCCCAAGGCTCAACATATAAATAGAGGGGCAGGGCTAGCACACGGGATACATTAAGATTTCCCAAGCCGTGTGTCAGCAACCCTAACCCTCTAGTTCTCCCGTCATAATCTCCGTAGTGCTTGGCGAAGCCCTGCAGAGATTGTTCCTCACCACCATCACCACGCCGTCGTGCTGCCGGAACTCATCTACTACTTCATCATCGCTCGCTGGATCGAGGAGGTGAAGGCGTCATCAAGCCGTACGTGTGTTGAACGCGGAGGTGCCGTCCGTTCGGCACTAGTTCGTGATCGGATCGAGGGACGACTTGCGATTTGGATCGCGGAGACGTTCGACTACATCAACCGCGTTTCTTAACGCTTCCGTTTAGCGATCTACAAGGGTATGTAGATTCACTCTCCCTCTCGTAGATGCTCATCACCATGGATAGATCTTGTGTGTGCGTAGGAATTTTTTTTGATACGGGCACGACAGAGGAGGTGAAGCCCACTTTCAGGACTCCACCAAACTACGCAGTAGTACCGCTTACATAAGCGGTAGTACCGCTATACGGTACTACCGGCCGCTTACTACCGTCCTACTGCCGCTTACAAAATCGGTACTGGACATCCGAGCGGTAGTACCATTCCCATAAGCGGTAGTACCGCTTGAAGCGGTAGTACCGCTTGCCATAAGCAGTAGTACCGCGCTGCCTGCGCGCAGATTTTGGGCTTTGCAGCCCGTGTACCTCTTCGTTATTTTCTTAGACTATAAATACCCGTCGGCTAGGGTTAGTTAGGGGAGTTCAGAAGTTTTAGGTTTTAAACACTATCGTGTGTGTCTCTTGGTGAAGCATCCCTCCGGGGACGGCGATGCCGTTTATCGAATAAAGATTGCTGCGAGGGTTCTTGTTTTTATCAAGGATTATCGTGCTTTGGTTTTGAGGCGTGGTGATCTTCATCACGTTGCTGGCTGGATTCGTTCCTCTTCTTCAGGTTGCGTGGATTGCTCCCGTGATTAGAAGATTTACTATCAGGTGGTTCTTGCGGTGAAAGATCGGGCCCAATTATCCGTATCATTTGGTATCAGATTTTCAGGGTGATCACCGCGAGGTTGTGTTGATCGCTCTCATCTAGATCGGTTGATTGGGAAGAGTTTGCTTGGAGGCTCTTGTGCAGATTGATTTGCTTGGAGGTGATTGTGCATAGAGGCTGCAGATTGCTGCTGTGTTTGTGCAGATTGGTTCCGTCGGATTGATTTGCGAGGAGGCTACTAGAGGTTGCAGGAAGGAAGGAAAACGCGCTGCAGATTCTTCTCTGCCGCGCGGCAGGATTCCAATTTGGCAGCAGCGCCAATAGGAGGATCAAGATCCGATCATCAGGGCGGTAGTACCGCGCTGCCTGCGCGGTAGTACCGTGTCCAACGGTAGTACCGTTTCCATCGCGGTAGTACCGCTTCTGTGACTTCCGTGAAAATACAAGATATGGCCAGATTTTTCAAAACTTTTCCGGGAGATTTTTATGGCAATCGATGTCTTTCTGGGGAGAAGTCTGGTGATGTATTCAATGACTATCTAGACATCTTGTACGGTGTGGCATGTCATAAAATCAAGTGGCGGCTGAACTACTTATCCACGGATGCTGAATATGCATCGTGGGAACATCTTATGCTACAAGGTTTCTACAGATGTAATACATACGAGAATTTGGACGATTCTACACGTTTGGTTCTTGCCCTGCGACGTGTGGATGAGGAGGTAGCTCGTTGGTGGGATGAAGAGATGTGTGAGAAGGATATTATAGATGCAACTTGGTATGATTTCAGTAATTTTTTGCGTGGTTGTTTTATGTCTTCTCGTCGTAAGGTATCTTGTACCAAGGCCGTGAAGGCAATCAAGCAGTCGCCCAGGGGTATGCAGCTGTTGGGTGATGTTTTCAAGCAGCCACCATTATTACCCAAGCAAGTTCCAGCGCTGTCGATTCCGTCTCATGCAACGGAGGACAAGAAGGTTGTTCCAGTGCAAACGGTCAGCATGGCAGTTGTACCAATTTCTGACGAGATGACACCTGCTGTTGACAAGGTTGTTGTGTGCACTAAAGTTACAGTGGAGGAAGCAGAACCATTGAGTGGGCTGAATATGCAACTCAAGAGGGTACATGATGACGCTTGCAAACCAGTTGACAAGGGTCAGCGGTGGAGTTTATTTCAGACTCAGTGTATGATTAAAGGCAAAGCATGCAAGTTGTTGATTGATGGTGGTAGCTGTACTAATGGCATAAGCAAGGCAATGGTGGCATCATTGGGGTTATCCACATGGCGTATTCCTGAACCTAAGCATATACAGTGATTGAATAGCTGCGGTATGCTGAAAGTTACCCATAAGGTGCGTGTGCCATTTACAGTAGGTGACTATGTTGATGAGGTAGAGTGTGATGTGTTGCCATTGGAGGTATGTGGGCTGTTACTTGGACGTCCATGGCAGTATGATCGCAATGTTACACATGCGGGGAGAGCAAATACATATTCTTTTGTGCATGATGGCAAACAACGGACTTTGAAACCTATGCAGAATGATCAAATAAAGTCTGATGTGGAGTTGGTGGTACACAAGGAGGAGTTGCGCAAAGCTAAGCCGCCAAGGTTAGCTAAGGTGCAGTGCGAGGAGCCTGATGCACGGCGCGTTACTGATGATATTGCTTCAGCTATGCCTGTAGATGACAAGCCAGTTGTTCTTGTTAGTGCCAAGCCAGTTGAAGTACAACCTCTTACTGATGAGAGGAAGGATGTTGCAGCATGTGTTACAAACCTATTTTGGGTTGACACAGGTGTCCAGACCGATGATAGTTGTGCTGATCATGTCCCAGTGCATGTGGTGCCGCGGGGCGACAAGCGCAGTTTTGTTACTACACCTGTGAGGCGTTTTGTTGGAGCAGCAGTGCGGATGCACAAAGGCAAGGATGGACATGTTCGTCAGTTGTGTGGCCCAGGCATTACTCATCTTTTGCAGGGTCGTCCAAAGACGGTTCGTGTTCAGCAACAACGAGCTCCATCAATAGTTGAAAAGAAGAAGGTGGTGGCGCCGAAGTCCAAGCTCATGTGGAGAAGAAAGGAGGCGCCAAGTGCAGATTCCAGTCAAGGCCCTAGAGCTATTGTTGATATCCCGCCACCTTTTCGAGCAGACCCTCACGCGTTGCGGACAACGCGTTTTGAAGGGGGGGAGGATGATACGGGCACGACAGAGGAGGTGAAGCCCACTTTCAGGACTCCACCAAACTAGGCGGTAGTACCGCTTACATAAGCGGTAGTACCGCTATACGGTACTACCGGCCGCTTACTACCGTCCTACTGCCGCTTACAAAATCGGTACTGGACATCCGAGCGGTAGTACCATTCCCATAAGCGGTAGTACCGCTTGAAGCGGTAGTACCGCTTGCCATAAGCGGTAGTACCGCGCTGCCTGCGCGCAGATTTTGGGCTTTGCAGCCCGTGTACCTCTTCGTTATTTTCTTAGACTATAAATACCCGTCGGCTAGGGTTAGTTAGGGGAGTTCAGAAGTTTTAGGTTTTAAACACTATCGTGTGTGTCTCTTGGTGAAGCATCCCTCCGGGGACGGCGATGCCGTTTATCGAATAAAGATTGCTGCGAGGGTTCTTGTTTTCATCAAGGATTATCGTGCTTTGGTTTTGAGGCGTGGTGATCTTCATCACGTTGCTGGCTGGATTCGTTCCTCTTCTTCAGGTTGCGTGGATTGCTCCCGTGATTAGAAGATTTACTATCAGGTGGTTCTTGCGGTGAAAGATCGGGCCCAATTATCCGTATCATTTTTGTTTCCCATGCAACGTTCCCCAACAGTGGCATCTGAGCTAGGTTTATGCGTAGATGAGATCTCGAGTAGAACACAAACGAGTTGTGGGCGTGGGTGTATACATATTGCTTGCCGTTACTAGTTGATACTTGATTCGGCGGTATTGTGAGATGAAGCGGCCCGGACCGACATTACGCGTACGCTTACGCGAGACAGGTTCCTTCAACTGACATGTAACTTCGTTGCATAAAGATGGCTAGCGGGTGTCTGTCTCTCTCACTTTAGTTGAATCGATTTCAATGAAGAGGGTTATTTTAGAAGATCAAAAAGCAATCACTACACCACGTTGTGGTTTTGCGTAGGTAAGAACGGTTCTTGCAAACCCGTAGCAGCCACGTAAAATTTGCAACAACAATTAGAGGACGTCTAACTTGTTTTTGCAGGGTATGTTGTGATGTGATATGGCCAAGTACATGATGAGATATATGTGATGTATGAGATGATCATGTGTTGTATAGAATATCACGACTTGCATGTCGATGAGTACGGCAACTGGCAGGAGCCATAGAGTTGTCTTTAATTATTTTCGCCGTTCTTGCTTTACTTTATCGCTATGAGTTAGCAATAGTCGTGGAAGCAACAGTCGGCACGACAACCTCATGGCGACACGTTGATGGAGATCAAGATGATGGAGATCATGGTGTCATGCCGGTGACGATGGAGATCATGCCGGTGCTTTGGAGATGGAGATCAAAAGCACAAGTTCATGGCCATATCATGTCACTTATGATTTGCATGTGATGTTAATCTTTTTATGCATCTTATTTTGCTTAGGACGACGGTAGCATTATAAGGTGATCCCTCACTTAAATTTCAAGATAAAATTGTGTTCTCCCCGAGTGTGCACCGTTGCGAAAGTTCGTCGTTTCGAGACACGCCGTGATGATCGGGTGTGATAGACTCTACGTTCACATACAACGGGTGTAAGCCATGTTGCACGTGCGGAACACTCGGGTTAAACTTGACGAGCCTAGCATGTACAGACATGGCCTCGGAACACAAGAGACCGAAAGGTCGAACATGAGTCATATAGTAGATATGATCAACATGAAGATGTTCACCATTGAAACCACCTCAACTCACGTGATGATCGGACTTGAGTTGGTGGATTTGGATCATGTTACACTCGAATGACCGGAGGGATGTCTATTTGAGTGGGAGTTTTTAAGTAATATGATTAACTAAACTCATTATCTAGAACAATAGTCTAAGTTGTCTTTGCTATATTTATGTTGTAGATCATGGCTCGCGCAGTAGCACCCCTGAATTTTAATGCGTTCCTAGAGAAAGCTAAATTGAAAGATGATGGAAGTAACTTTGTGGACTGGGCCCGTAATCTAAGGATTATCCTTACGGCTTCCAAGAAGGCTTATGTCCTTGATGCACCGCTTGGTGATCCACCCGCTCCAGTTGAGTCTCTAGACGTTGTGAACGCCTGGCAGGCTCGTTCTGAAGATTACTCAATAGTTCAATGTGCAATATTGTATGGCTTAGAACCGGGACTTCAAAGACGTTTTGAACGTCATGGAGCATATGAGATGTTCCAGGAGTTGAAGTTTATCTTTCAGAAGAATGCCCGGATCGAGAGATATGAGATCTCCGATAAGTTCTATGCTTGCAAGATGGAGGAGAACGGGTCTATCAGTGATCACGTGCTCAGAATGTCTGGGTACTCCACCCGTCTGGCTGAATTGGGGATGCCCCTTCCGCCAGAGGCTATCACTGACAGAGTTCTTCAATCATTGCCACCTAGCTACAAGAGCTTCGTGTTGAACTATAACATGCACGGGATGAACAAGTCAGTCGCCGAGCTGTTTGCGATGCTGAAAGCCGCTGAGTCTGAAATTCAGAAGGAGCATCAAGTGTTGATGGTCAATAAAACCACTAGTTTCAAGAAAAATGGCAAGGGTAAGAAGGGTAACTCCAAGAAGAGTGGCAAAGCAGTTGCTCCTCTCGTGAAGAAACCCAAGGTTGGACCCAAACCAGAAACTGTGTGCTTTCATTGCAAGGGAACTGGACACTGGAAGCGGAACTACCCCAAGTATTTGGCTGACAAGAAGGCGGCCAACAACAAACAAGGTATATATGATATACATGTTATTGATGTGTACCTTACCAACTCTCGTTGTAGTGCCTGGGTATTTGATACCGGTGCGGTTGCTCATATTTGCAACTCAAAACAGGAACTGCGGAATAGACGGAGGCTGGCAAAGGACGAAGTGACGATGCGCGTGGGAAATGGTTCCAAGGTTGATGTGATCGCCGTCGGCACGCTCGCTCTTCGATTACCATCGGGATTAGTGATGAACCTGAATAATTGTTATTTAGTGCCTGCGTTAAGCATGAACATTATATCTGGATCTTGTTTATTGCGAGACGGTTACTCATTTAAATCAGAGAATAATGGTTGTTCTATTTATATGAGTAATATCTTTTATGGTCATGCACCCGATGTGAGGGGTTTATTCTTATTGAATCTCGATAGTAATGATACACATGTTCATAACATTGATGCCAAAAGATGTAGAATTGATAATGATAATACCACTTTCTTGTGGCACTGCCGTTTAGGTCATATTGGCGTAAAACGTATGAGGAAGCTCCATGCTGATGGACTTTTGGAGTCACTTGATTTTGAATCACTTGACACATGTGAGCCATGCCTCATGGGCAAGATGACTAAAACGCCGTTCTATGGAACAATGGAACGGGCAAGTGACTTATTGGAAATCATACATACTGATGTGTGCGGTCCGATGAGTATTGAGGCGCGCGGTGGTTATCGTTACTTTCTCACCTTCACTGATGACTTAAGTAGATATGGGTATATTTACTTAATGAAACACAAGTCTGAAACATTTGAAAAGTTCAAACAATTTCAGAGTGAAGTTGAGAATCATCGTAACAAGAAGATTAAATTCCTACGATCTGATCGAGGAGGAGAATATCTGAGTTATGAGTTTGGCAGTAACTTAAGACAGTGTGGAATTGTTTCACAATTGACACCGCCTGGAACACCACAGCGTAATGGTGTGTCCGAACGTCGTAATCGAACCTTATTGGATATGGTGCGATCTATGATGTCTCTTGCCGATTTGCCACTATCGTTTTGGGGTTATGCATTAGAGACAGCTGCATTCACTTTAAATAGGGCACCATCGAAATCCGTTGAGACGACGCCATATGAACTTTGGTTTGGCAAGAAGCCAAAGACAGTTTCTTAAAGTTTGGGGATGTGATGCTTATGTCAAAAAGCTTCAGCTTGAAAAGCTGGAACCCAAAGCGGAGAAATGCATCTTCATAGGATACCCAAAAGAGACAGTTGGGTATACCTTCTACCTCAGATCCGAAGGCAAAGTGTTTGTCGCTAAAAATGGAACATTTCTTGAGAAAGAGTTTCTCTCGAAAGAATTGAGTGGGAGGAAGATAGAACTTGATGAGGTTGTTGAACCTTTACTTCAACCTGAAAGTAGCGCAGCGCAGAAAGATGTTTCTGTAGAGCCTACATCAGCTGAAGAGGAAGTTAATGATGATGATCATGAAGCTTTGGATCAAGTTGCTATCGAACCTCGTAGGTCGACAAGGACGCGTACTGCTCCTGAGTGGTACGGCAACCCTGTCTTAGAGGTCATGTTGTTGGACAACGATGAACCTACGAGCTATGGAGAAGCGATGATGGGCCCGGATTTCGAGAAATGGTTAGAGGCCATGAAATCCGAGATGGGATCCATGTATGAAAACAAAGTATGGACTTTGGAAGTATTACCTGAAGGGCGTAAGGCCATTCAGAACAAATGGATCTTTAAGAGGAAGACGGACACGGACGGTAATGTCACCGTCTATAAAGCTCGACTTGTGGCAAAGGGTTTTTCACAAGTTCAAGGAGTTGACTATGATGAGACCTTCTCACCCGTAGCGATGCTTAAATCCGTCAGAATCATGTTAGCAATAGCTGCCTTTTTCGATTATGAAATTTGGCAGATGGATGTCAAAACAGCGTTCCTTAACGGTTTCCTTAAGGAAGAGTTGTATATGATGCAACCAGAAGGTTTTGTCGATCCAGAGAATGCTGACAAAGTTTGCAAACTCCAGCGATCCATTTATGGACTGGTGCAAGCATCTCGGAGTTGGAATCTTCGCTTTGATGAGGTGATCAAAGCGTTCGAGTTTATACAAGTTTACGGAGAAGCTTGTATTTACAAGAAAGTGAGTGGGAGCTCTATAGCGTTTCTAATATTATATGTGGATGACATATTGCTGATTGGAAACAATATAGAAATGTTGGAAGGCGTGAAGGAATATTTGAGCAAGAGTTTTTCAATGAAGGACCTAGGAGAAGCTGCTTTCATATTAGGCATCAAGATCTATAGAGATAGATCGAGACGCTTAATAGGACTTTCACAAAGCACATACCTTGACAAAGTTTTGAAGAAGTTCAAAATGGATCAGTCCAAGAAGGGGTTCTTGCCTGTTTTGCAAGGTGTGAAGTTGAGTAAGACTCAATGCCCAGTGACTGCAGAAGATAGAGAAAAGATGAGTGTCATCCCCTATGCTTCAGCCATACGCTCTATCATGTATGCAATGCTGTGCACAAGACCCGATGTCAGCCTTGCCATAAGTATGGTCGGAAGGTTTCAAAGTGATCCAGGAATGGAACACTGGACGGCGGTCAAGAATATCCTGAAGTACCTGAAAAGGACTGAGGACATGTTTCTCGTTTATGGAGGTGATCAAGAGCTCGTCGTAAAGGGTTACGTCGATGCAAGCTTTGACACTGATCCGGATGACTCTAAGTCGCAAACCGGATACGTATTTATTCTTAATGGGGGTGCGGTTAGCTGGTGCAGTTCCAAGCAAAGCGTGGTAGCTGATTCTACATGCGAAGCGGAGTACATCGCTGCCTCGGAGGCGGCGAAGGAAGGTGTCTGGATGAAGGAGTTCATGACAGATCTTGGAGTAGTGCCTAGTGCGCTTAACCCAATGACTCTGTTTTGTGATAATACTGGTGCCATTGCTCTAGCCAAGGAACCAAGATTTCACAAGAGGACCAGACACATAAAGCGACGTTTCAATTCCATCCGCGATTACATCAAGGAGGAGGACATAAATATTTGCAAAGTACACACGGATCTGAATGTTGCAGATCCGATGACTAAACCTCTTCCAAGGGCTAAACATGAACAACACTAGAACTGCATGGGTGTTCGATTCATTACAATGTAAATCACATAGTGATGTGAACTAGATTATTGACTCTAGTGCAAGTGGGAGACTGTTGGAAATATGCCCTAGAGGCAATAATAAATTGGTTATTATTATATTTCCTTGTTCATGATAATCGTTTATTATCCATGCTACAATTGTATTGATTGGAAACTCAAATACATGTGTGGGTACATAGACAACACTGTGTCCCTAGTAAGCCTCTAGTTGACTAGCTCGTTGATCAAAGATGGTTAAGGTTTCCTAGCCATTGACATGAGATGTCATTTGATAACGGGATCACATCATTAGGAGAATGATGTGATGGACAAGACCCAAACTACGAACGTAGCATATGATCGTGTCAGTTTATTGCTATTGTTTTCTGCATGTCAAGTATCTGTTCCTATGACCATGAGATCATGCAACTCCCTGACATCGGAGGAGTACCTTGTGTGTATCAAACGTCGCAACGTAACTGGGTGACTATAAAGATGCTCTACAGGTATCTCCAAGGGTCTCTGTTAGGTTGGCATGGATCAAGACTGGGATTTGTTACTCCGTGTGACGGAGAGGTATCTCAGGGCCCACTCGGTAATACAACATCACAATGAGCCTTGCAAGCAAAGTGACTAAAGAGTTAGCCACATGATCTTGTATTACGGAACGAGTAAAGAGACTTGCCGGTAACAAGATTGAACTAGGTATAGAGATACCGACGATCGAATCTAGGGCAAGTAACATACCGAAGAACAAAGGGAACAGCATACGGGATTAACGGAATCCTTGACATAGAGGTTCGACCGATAAAGATCTTCGTAGAATATGTAGGAGCCAATATTGGCATCCAGGTCCCGCTATTGGTTATTGATCGTAGAGGTGTCTCGGTCATGTCTACATAGTTCTCGAACCCGCGGGGTCTACACACTTAACGTTTGGTGACGATTAGTATAGTTGAGTTGTTGTGTTGGTGACCGAAGGTTGTTCGGAATCCCGGATAAGATCCCGGACATGACGAGGATCTCCGGAAGAGTCCGGAGGTAAAGATTGATATATGTGATAATAGTGTTTTGATCTCCGGAAGGGTTCCGGAATTCACCGGAAAGGGGTTCCGGATGTTTACCGAAGTGTTCGGGTGCAGCAACACTTTATATGAGCCAAAGGGGTAAAGCCCACGAGGTATTGGAAAGTGCAGAAGGAAGTTTTGCTGCTGTCTTAAGCGGTACTACCGCTGGTAAGGCAGTACTACCGCGTAAGCGGTACTACCGCTTGTGTGAAGCGGTACTACCGCTCAAGCGGTACTACCGCTTGTGCGCGGTACTGCAGGGATCCGAGTTGGACTCTTTCCCTGCGGGCCAAACCGACCTTGTGCGGGCAAAACCGACCTGGAGGAGGCTTTTACTCCAAGTTTAGACCCCAAGGCTCAACATATAAATAGAGGGGCAGGGCTAGCACACGGGATACATTAAGATTTCCCAAGCCGTGTGTCGGCAACCCTAACCCTCTAGTTCTCCCATCATAATCTCCGTAGTGCTTGGCGAAGCCCTGCAGAGATTGTTCCTCACCACCATCACCACGCCGTCGTGCTGCCGGAACTCATCTACTACTTCATCATCGCTCGCTGGATCGAGGAGGTGAAGGCGTCATCAAGCCGTACGTGTGTTGAACACGGAGGTGCCGTCCGTTCGGTACTAGTTCGAGATCAGATCGAGGGACGACTTGCGATTTGGATCGCGGAGACGTTTATGGAGCTTGGAAGGCTTAATATATGGTAGCAAAAGATTAGCAATAATCAATTCAGAGATGCAATGTTGAATAAACGCTCAACGACGATACTGTGTTGGTCCTAGGCTAGACCGTACTAGAGACGCGAGCCTAGAACACTAATGAGGTCACGGCGCAGGACAAATAGCAGCAACAGATGATAGGAATTAGCTCTGGATAGCAAGATATAAGTGAAGATCACAATGGCAGTAAAGACAATGATGATAAATGACCGCCAAGCAGGATATACCGAAACTCTCTCTACAATTTTCCTATGAAAGATAATATGTCAAATTTCTGATATTTTTTCTCAAGAATGCTACTGACTCAAGCTTTCGTATGCAAAAAGAATCACTCAATTCCGAGTTCGTATGAGGAGTCAAATAATTCAGAAACGAACCTGAAAAATAATGACAAACTGTGTTCACGACCTTCGGAGGGCAAAAAGTCCTATTATAAGCCGATTTGGAGGTGACAATAATGAACTAGCTTGATGAACTATTCAGATGCGGCTCGTTGATAGCTCGAATTTGAATACTCGTGGAGCCAAAACGGAGTTCGTATGAGGAAGATACGCCTGTTTTACTGAACACTGCGCAAAACAGATTTCAACCCGAATTCAGATACGAGATTGAGTCTAGATAGATCCGAAATTTGTGTTTTTTTTTCTCTTCTCTTTTTTTTTTCACTGACTTTTTTTTTGTCTTTTTTTTTCTCTCTCTCTCACTTTTTTTTTCTTTTTTTTTCTCTCTCAATTTTTTTTTCAACAAAATCAGATAAGATGCAGATTGGATCAAGCGTAGATGTGAACGACCTCAAGTATGATAATGACAATGACCGAAACAGGCGGTGGAAATTGATGTGGGCAACAACGGAAGGGATTACGGCTGTGTGCTGGTGGTATATGGCAGCAGCGATGAAGATGGTGCGGCGGCGGCGTGACAATTTGTGGACAGAACTCGAAACTCTAAGGCACTAGATGCTAAGACCAGCAACTCGACACGACGATGCAACCGATAATTCAACTATGCAAGCACTGAAAAGAAAATTGCAAAGGCTCAGACTGGCTTGGACAAAGGATGAATAGATCTAACTTTTTTTTGTATGGCTTTTTCTTGGGTAATAGGTAAGAAAAATAAATCTAATCTAGGGATAACGGGAAATTCTCACCGAGCAACCTGAAAACTGATACCACTTGATAGAGGCGAAGGTGTCCCGTCTTTCGATGAGATGGTGGCTATCGTTTTGGTGGAAGTCGACTTTCACGATCCGACTACGAACGTGCGAAGACGTCGCGCCTTAGCAATCGCTAAACCAATCTCCAAGAGGTTATTGACCACGCCGGAGCACGATCAACCTGACCACGAAGGTCTATTCCTGCAAGCAATCGAAGAACAAGCAAGAATATGATAATGCAATCTGAATATTGCGAATATAGATGAAGTATTGATAATGGTGGGGTTCCGAAAGCGGTCTTGGTCTGGTCGTTGGACACAAACGAAGTACACGAAGTTGCAATGGCTAACTTTTAACTAAACAAAACCCAAAGGAAAAGCTACTAGATTGATCTACTTATATAGGAGCAAGGGGTGGCGGCCAAGGAGGTGGGAGGACGTCCCAAGGCAGCCTAAAACTAACCCTAGGTCGTACAAGGCCTATGGGCCCAAGTGGAGGTGATGCAACACCTTTGGACTTGTAGTTTGATTCGGATTCTGGTGCAATGTCATATTTTTTCGTCAATATCTCCACGATACGGACGAATTTGAAGGTGATTCCAATTGGTACGGAAAGCAGATAAAATCTACTTTTCAACAAAAAAAGAATCACCCAATTCGGAGTCCGGATGAAAACGTTATTGCCGTTTTGGTACAGGTATGTCTGTGCAGTCCGAATCTGAGTCCAGCACGTGAGAGACTTGGACTCTATCTTCTCTTGGCCAAAAAGTGACGTGAGAGAACTTGTTGAATAGCACCTGATTGTTTCCTTTGACATGAGAGGACCTCTTGAATAGCACCCAACCATTTCCTCTTCTTTTGTCATCACACGTGGTTCATACAAGTGTTCGTCCATCCTGCATTTAGGCATAAAATAAAAATAGGTGAAGTATTTTTGTTCCGGATAACATAAATAAATTATTGCATAACTCTTATAAGAAATCACCTCACAAATATGCATGTATGCAATATTTTTGGTCGTATCCAAGGTAGTCATGTCCTCATCATATTAGCTTCCAATCAATTCGACTACAAGTTTTGTCACATTATTAGTAAACCATCCACGTTCCTTTTGCAGAAAGAGCAGCACCAAAAGGCAGCCGAAAGCGACGAGTCGTCACAGTCGTCGGCGAGGCCCAAGTGGGACACCCATTTCAACCGGGCCCTGAACATACTAAAAAAGGTTCCGGAGGACACACCGCCGTCCTATGGACGTGTGCACGGCGTCGGAGATGGCACCTCGTGGAAGACGTGCTACCACAAGGAGCTAGAGGAAAGAAGGAAGAGAAAGTTGCTTACTCAACAGACCATCGACCAGAAGGCCGCGCTTGCGATCAATAAGTCCAAAGCTGAGACCAAAGCAGAGTTGGAACAGATAGTCGATGCAAGGGTCAGTGTAGCGGTAGCTGGCGTCACGGCTGACTTCACATCTTCCATTTCCAGCTTGCTTCCGACATTTTTTGAATGGAAGAAGAAAAATCCAGATAAAGGGCCAGCGGACTTTCCCCTTCCCAGCTACGTCGGGAGCAATTCGGTGAACATCGCACCACCAGCACCTGCTCACACCACCGCACATGCTCCCGCTCTTGTTCATAGCAGCTCGTCCTCCGTCTCTGGCCTACTCGGCGGGCCTTCGTCTATGGCTGAGCTCGACGCCCTCACGGTAATTACGCGTCATACCCTTTTCACCAGCATGTCTATATAGTCTTCCGTTTCAATTGCCTTTCGGATGTTTGACGTCGCAGACATGTCTTCGTAGGCCAACGATACCCCGTGCACCCTACTGTACGACATCAAGGGCCAGAAGGTGGCCGTGGGAAAGGCAACGATCGTGAAGCCGAAGGACCGCATGTTCCACAACCGAGAGATGCCCGATGGCGTCTTCAAGGTTAACGTGGCCAGTGTCTTAGCGGGCTTCGAGGATTTGCCTCCTTCGGTACCAGTCGATGACGAGGAGACCCTTCAACGGATTGGCGCATGCAAGAGCTGGTTCTTGCCTTGGCCGAAGACTCTTCTTCGTGTCGAGGCGCCCAGTATCACACCAACGGCAGCTTCTCAAGAAGGTATGAACACCACCCCACCTACCAAATTACCTGCACCTGTCGTGGCGGGTGATAGTGGACGACGCGAGGGAGAGCCTCCATTAGTGCCAGATGACGTCGCCCCCGTTGTCGAAGAAGCAAATGCTGATGATGACATGGAGGAGGAGGATGATGACCCAGACAAGTATTTCAATACCGCCTATGATGATGGAGGATTGATGGCTCAGGACGACGAAGACTCAGGATATGAGCGTGGAGATGATGACTTGATGCTGCCTGGTTTGCCGGAGCCGGAACGTCCTAAGGCGGAATGCAAAAAGTCTCTCTTCAAGCGATCCTCGCAGGAGACGCCTCCAGATGCTGCCTCTACCCAGCAACGACCCGAGGGCCGTCCACTGATTAGCCCGACGACACTGGGGGTGACAGTTAGGGAAGGTATGGTGGGCTCACTACCGCCACCCGCCAAGAAGCAAAGGAGGAGACCAGACAGGAAAGGCCCTAAAGGCGCCAGAGCTGCTTCAAGCAGCCAGCCACCTCTGAAGCCCCGGGAGGTAGACAGAATACCTGTCGTAGGTGCGGAGCGTTTCCATGTCGCCGGCCACCTGATCCTACCTCAGAAAGCGCTAGAGGACATACTGAACAATGATCTAAGGAGACTTCATGATGATGTGCTGGCCAGAGAGAAATGCCTTCTCATCTCGGAAAAACCAGGATACCCGCTTTACGCGGCTCAGGTGCCGGGTGGGAAGTTGTACGTCGAGGGATGGCCCGCGGATAAGTTCATCCTACGATTTGACTACATCTACGACATGTTCCACATGACCAAGTTGGATTTCCAGTTCATCCGCATGTATGCGCTGTATCTCAACTACATCATCAGGATCGAGAACATAAAATATATCTGCGTCGTGGACCCGTACCATATGCACGAGAGCTTCTTGGATGTCTGCAAAGAGCACCGTGAATATGCGAGCAAGTACATCGGCGGCTTCATGATCGCTAATAAGGACAAGGAAGCGATTCTCCTGCCTTATCATCCCACGTAAGTCATCCGCGCATATCCTTTCGTAAGTGTTAATCATTCCTTTGCAAGCATGGAGGCTAATTTGAGGTGTACTTAATTTGAGCAGCCGGGGGGGGGGGGGGCGCCGTCCTCATCGTTCTGTACCCAGAATACTCCCATGCTATATACTTGGACTCATCGAAGAACATCAAGAAAAAGGATTACAAGCACATAAAGAGTGTTCTTGATAGTGCCCTATTAACCTTCAGCCTGTCTGGTGGATATATCAAGGTGAAAAAGCACAGGAAGAACGGGCTGGTTTTCAGCCATAAGACCGACTTCTACTGCATCCAGCAACCGCACAACAGTAAGGCTGATGGATTCTACCTCATGCATCACCTGCTCGAGTTCAGAAGGGATAATCAACGCCTTCGCATGTCAGCTACTACCAACGATGCCGAGATTGTCAACTGGGCCACAAGCATAGGAAAGACACCGGATCATCGAATCCGAGCTGAGTTTTATCACGTACAGTGTGAACTTGCCCAAGTGATCATGAAGCAGGTCCTCGAACCAACAGGGATGTTCTACCATGGGCCAATCACGCGGGATGATGCCCGAGCACTACTAATCGCTCAGCGTCTAGACCTGAAGCCTTTCAAGAAGCTCGGGTGCTTCCACCCTGACTATGAAGATTGGACCGAGGACTGATTGTCGTTGACAATATATGTGTCACTAGCGTCCAGACGAAACTATGTGATGTAATTAAACCGTGGTCCTGAACTAGCGTAGATCGCTCTAGTTAATTAGTTTGGGTATGAGGAACTTCGTCATTTATGTTTACTATAGGTTGCTTGTATTTTGCTAATTATGCCTCTTTGTTTTCTTAAGTACATTATGTTGCATATTATTGTTCAGTTCATCAACTGACGATGCAGGTACATAGATCAGAGATGGCGAAGGACTGCTATGCCGTGTTCGTTGGGAGGGTTCCAGGAGTCTACGACCACTGGCCAGACGCTCTGGCCCAGGTGGACAAGTACCCCGGTGCTAGCCACAGAGGGTTCGACAGCAGAGCCGAAGCGGAAAGTAGTTACTTGAGGTGGACGCTCCGGCAAGAGCGAGGGCGGAACCGTCGGTTCCTCAAGTACTACATAGTCGCGGTCTTGCTCATGCTGATCGCTCTTCTCTTCTACATCATGGTTTAGATAGAGATGATGAAACTTGTGTGTGTGCCATGACCATGCAGTTGCACTTATTCGAGACATGACATGACTTGTGTATCGCTATTTTCGAGATGTGATGATATTTGTGTTGAATGATGATGATGATGGTATGACGAGACTACTGTATGTGTATGATATGATGAGAATAGTGTATGTTTATTGTGATCTGATGAAACTACTGTATAGATCCTGTATAAATACATCAGAAATACGTAGAGGGGTATGAATCTGTGAAAGCAGGAATACTAGCAGCAGCGCTGGAAGGCATCTAGCAGCAGCGCTTGCCTTTCTGCAGCGCTACAGATAGTTAGCAGTAGCGCTGGTCAGTGCAGCGCTACTGCTAACCAGACTTAGCAGTAGCGCTGCACCAACCAGCGCTACTGCTACAACTTAGCTGCAGCGCGTTAGTAGTAGCGTTGGACCCAGCGCTACTACTATAGGTTTTTCAAGCGCTACTAGTAGGGTTTCTCCTAGTAGTGGATGCCTCTAGCCCGAAGGGGAAGAGCCGGAAGCACAACAAGAAGCGTAAGGGAAAAGCAGTGTTGGCCGTTAAGGGCTCCGGTGACCTCAGTACGAGCAAGAAGGCCAAAGCCGAGGCCCCCGGCAAGGGAGCTGCCGCGTGTGCTAATTGCCGGGACGCTGCCGCCGCTGAGAAAACTGGGAAGTCCGACGGGCCGTACTGCAAAATCCACCGCACTAAAGGCCATGATCTCCAAGAGTGCCGCCAAGTTGAGCAGCTTGTTTAGAAGCAGAAGGCCGAGTACGAGAAGCATGACAAAGAGAAGAACCAAGACAGTACTGCCGGGAAGGGCCATGGTGGCAGAGGAGGCCGCCGCGGCAAAGCCCCACAGTAGAAGGAAAAGCCAGCCAGAGGCCTCGAGAAGAAAGAAGCAGAGGACATGAGTGAGGATGAGGATGATGAGGAGGATTCCAGTGATCGGGAATTACAGAGGGCAAATGAAGCCATGTGTGTTGACGGGTGTGCGTCATTGCATTTCTCTCACCGCCAGCTTAATAAGTGGGCGCGTGAGGTCAACGCCGTGGAACCAACTGCAGAGTCCAAAAGGCCACTCAAATGGTCCCGCACGCCTATCATCTTTGATGAGGAGGACCATCCTGACCGCACTTCTGTGGTCAGATGTTTGCCGTTGTTGGTCTCCCTGACAATCTGCAACCTCAAGGTCACCAAGAGGCTAGTTGACGGCGGGGCGGGATTGAACTTAATCTCCTCGAAAGTGGTTGAGAGGCTGCAGATCCCTGACGGAGAGCTCAGAGCCACGGGTACATTCCAAGGAGTTAACTGCGGCAGGAGCCGACCTAAGGGAAAGATCACCTTGCCTGTGACGTTTGATGGGGAGTTGAACTACCGGACTGAGAAAGTGGTATTCGACGTGGTTGAGCTCCCCCTACCTTACAACGGAATTCTTGGTTACCCAGCCCTAGCAAAGTTCATGGCAGCATCCCACTATGCTTACAACACTTTGAAGATGCCAAGCCCCATTGGAATCATCTCCATCCCATCTGACAAGAAGGATTCAGTCATATGTGTGGACAAGATGTATCGAGACGCGGTATCAGCTGAGGCAGGAGAAATCCCAGCTCCCACCAAGGAATCGAAGAAAGTAAACAAGCCTAGCATGAACACCGGCAAGGACTCCGGGAAGCGCGCCTCTTCGGAGTGCGCTGCACCTGATGATGACCTTCCGGAGAGTTCCGTTAGCAAGAAGACCAAGGTCACCTATCCTGAGACGAAGAAGATCCCGGCAGGGCTGGATGGCACTGGTGGTACGTTCACCATCAGCTCCACCCTCACTGACAAATAGGAAAGTGCGCTCGTTGCCTTCCTACGTGCGAATGTCGATGTGTTTGCTTGGCAACCATATGATATCCCCGGTGTTCCCAGGGAGGTAATTGAGCACCACCTTGCTGTCTGCCCCCATGCCAGGCTCGTCAAGCAATAGGTTAGGAAGCAAGCCTTGGAACAGCAGCAGTTCATTGCCGAAGAGATTAAGAAACTTGAAGCAGCTGGTTTGGTCAGAGGAGTGTTGCACCCAACTTGGCAGGCCAACCCGGTGGTGGTGCGCAAGGCGAACGGGAAATGGAGGCTCTGCATAGATTTCACTGACCTGAACAAAGCATGCCCGAAGGACCCTTTCCCCTTGCCGCGCATCGACCAGATTGTTGATCCCACCTCCGGGTGTGACTTGCTTTCCTTCTTGGATGCTTACTCCGGATATCACCAGATGTTCATGGCTAAGGAAGATGAGGAAAAGACCGCGTTCATAACTCCATGCGGCATGTACTGCTTTGTACGGATGCCCTTCGGATTAAATACCGCTGGTTCTACCTTTGCCAGAGCTGTGCAGACTGGATTTGGACCACAGTTGCATAGAAATGTGGAAGCTTACATGGATGATATAGTCGTCAAGACCAAAGATGAAGCAACTCTCATACTAGACTTGGAAGAAACCTTTGCAAACTTGCGCAAGATCAATCTGAAGCTCAACCCTGAGAAGTGTGTATTTGGCGTCCCATCCGGCAAGCTACTTGGGTTCTTTGTATCCCAGCGAGGAATAGAAGCAAATCCCGACAAGATCATGGCAATTGAGCAGATACAAGCACCCAAGACCATTTAGGACATCAGACGTTTGACCGGATGCGTTGCCGCGCTAAGTAGGTTCATCTCCAAATCCGCCGAACGCGCCCTGCCGTTCTTCAAGATCCTGAAGAAGGCAGGCCCTGTAAAGTGGACCCCGGAAGTAGAGATAGCACTGCAGGATCTAAAAACTTACATTTCTTCCGCTCCCACCTTGGTCGCTCCTAAGCCACAAGAACCGTTGCTGCTATACTTGGCGGCAACGAATCAAGTGGCTAGTGCAGCGCTGGTGGCACAGCGAGAAGTAGATGAGGATGCAGCCGCTGCGGCCAATGCTGCCGGGGACAAAACCGAAGCATCTGCGGTAGGACCCAATGTAGAACCGGGGGGATCTCAGCAAGCTGATGAAGGCAGTTCCAAAGAAGTGGCGAAGAGGAAAGTGGTGCAGCGGCTGGTGTACTTTGTCAGCTCCTTGTTGCAGGGGGCTAGGTCAACTTACTCTGGAGTGCAAAAACTGATCTTTGCCCTCATCATGGCCTCGAGGAAGCTGAGCCACTGCTTCCAAGCCCATGAGATCACAGTTGTCACTCGCTTTCCGCTGCAACGCATATTGAGGAACCTCGAGGCCAATGGCAGGATAGTTGAGTGGGCACTTGAGATATCAAGTTTCGGATTGAAGTATGAGAGCACTTCCACAATCCAGAGCAGGGCGCTGGCGGAGTTCATCGTTGAATGGACGCCCACGCCAAATGAAGAAGTTCCAGAAACAGTCCTCCCCGACAAGGAAGCACCTAAAGAGTGGATCATGTACTTTGACGGTGCTTTCTCACTCCAGAGCGCCAGAGCAGGCGTGCTCCTCATCGCCCCCACCGGAGAGCACCTCAAGTATGTGGTTCAGATGCACTTTCCCCGGGAGGAAGCCACCAACAACACCGCCGAATATGAAGGGCTCCTTGCCGGACTCAGAATCGCCGTGGAGTTGGGGATCAAGAAACTGATCATCCGAGGCGATTCTCAGCTTGTGGTGAAACAAGTCAACAAAGACTATCAGAGCCCGTTGATGGAAGCACACGTGGAAGAGGTGAGGAAACTGGAGGAGCGCTTTGACGGATTACAAACAGAGCACGTGCCGCGTGCGGAAAATAGTATTGTTGATCATCTGTCAAAGTGCGATGCGCAAAAGCTCCGTGTGGAACCAGGAACCTTTATCCTTTGCCTCACTCAACCCTCAGTATCCCCATCAACGATGGCAAGGAAAAGAAGAAAGCTGAACTCCGGCAAGCATTTCCCGGCAGAGCTTCCAGAAGCCGCCGGTAGAGAAGCTGCCGGGGACAGTCTCGTTTCGCCTGGTGAGCATCTTTCACCTGCGGAACCCCAGGTTCTCGTGGTCAAGACAAGCGCTCCCACGGAGGAGGAGATGCCTTTAGTCCTAGTTGTCGAGCCCCAGGCTCGAACTTGGGCACAACACATAGTCCGTTTCCTTCAAGCAGGAGAACTTCCCGAACAGCAAGAAGAGGCCGAAAAAGTAGCCCGTCAGTCAAGTATGTACCAGTTTGTCGATGACATTCTATACAGAAAAAGACCCAACGGCGTGAAGTTAAAGTGCATTTGCCGGGAGGACGGACTAAGGCTATTGGCGGAGATTCACGGAGGTGTATGTGGGTCTCACATCGGATCAAGAGCTCTTGCCGGGAAAGCCTTTCGGCAAGGTTTCTATTGGCCACTACCCTCCAAGATGCAACTGAGTTGGTCACCAAGTGTGATGCCTGCCAGTTCCATTCCAAGAACATCCATCAACCAGCACAAGCTCTCCAAACGATCCCTTTTTCCTGGCCCTTCTCGGTCTGGGGGCTCAATATTTTGGGCCCATTCCCCCACGATGTCGGGGGCTTTGAGTTCTTGTTCGTAGCAGTCGACAAGTTCACAAAGTGGCCTGAGGTAGAGCCAGCAAGGAAGGTGACTGTGCAGTCAGCTATCAAGTTCATGAAAGGACTGGTGTGCCATTTCGGAGTACCCAACAGAGTGATCACCGACAATGGCACCCAGTTCACGAGCCGCACCTTCATGCAATACATCCAAAGGCTTGGAAGCAAGGTGTCCTTCGCCTCTGTTGCCCATCCAAGAAGCAACGGGCAAGTCAAGAGGATGAACGCTGAAGTGCTGCGAGGTCTCAAGACAAGGACTTTCGATAGACTACGGAGGAGCGGCAAGTGCTGGATAGATGAGCTGCCGGTGGTTCTTTGGTCTCTTAGAATGACACTGAATCAAGCTACCGGCTAGACGCCCTTCTCCCTCGTATACGGGGCGGAAGCAGTGCTCCCCACAGAACTCATATACGGGTCACCTCGAGTACTTGCCTATGACGAAGTAGAGCAATAGCAGCTACGGCATGATGATGCCATGCTCCTCGAGGAAGATCGTCTCCGGGCTGCTGTGCATGCTGCACGCTACCAGCAAGCCCTGCGCCGCTATCATAGCCGCAGGATACATGCCCGGAGCCTTGAGGAAGGCGACCTTGTCCTTAGGCGCGTTCAGTCCGCCAAGGGTACCATCAAGTTGACGCCGAGGTGGGAAGGCCCTTACCGGGTAGCACGAGTCGCCAGACCTGGCGCAGTCCGTCTGGAGACCGAAGATGGCACCAAGGTGCTTAACTCATGGAATATTGAGCATCTTCGTAAGTTCTACCCGTAAGGCGCGGCTGCCGGGCGCAGTTCCCGGTAGCCACCATTTGTACAAGCCTTGCCAAAATTGCATGTAACCCTTTGTACAAAGCCAGGCGCAGACCCTGTGCAACAATAATAAAGCTAGGCATTGCATCATATCATTGTATTGCACGTTCGTTATGCATCTTTTATGATTGCAATATCGTCGCTTATTCAAGTTTTAGAGATTCGCTAGAGTACTTGTTAAGCCTATAATCCTTGTTGCCGCACTCTCTTCTCAAAGGATAGAGGCCTCTTGCCCTGCGTGTTTTGCCCTCAGGTAAACATAGAAGGAGGGCAAAGGAACAAGGACGGCGGCCCAGCGTACTCCAGAAAGGGATACTGCCTAAAAAGAGATAAGTCTAAATGCATATCCCAAGTTTTATGATTGTTAGCTCCCTTAAAGGAAATCCTTGCTCTCTTTTCGAACGTGTTCGGTGGAGTCCCCCACATGGTAAAAACCTTTGTAGGGACGAACTGTTCCCCAGCTCCTGATACTTATTAGCTCTGGGGGGGCCGCGCCGATACCGACAAGGACCCCTGCCGGAGAACAACACCAACCTGCTGCCGGGGGCTTGCTCCCCATTTGGCGCTCGTGGTTAATAGTGACCCGGCAGGCGGTCCCGTGTGGCAAGGACAAACACACTGAGACAGTAGAAACAAAGAGAGAAAAGGGATAGTACTCAAGGAAAAGAGATAACATTAATTCATTCGTTTGTTGATACAAGATGGATCAAGATACATTGAAGAGCTCCTTCCTAATAAATCTTTATTTGACTTTCTCCCCTAGGAGCAAGTTACAAAAAGAAAAAGGGCGAAAGGGGGACCTAAGCAGAAGCCCAGCCTGACCCCGGCAAGGCTGTCGAGGAACGGCTCGGCGGAACCACCGGCAAGGAAGACGAAGCCGAAGTCCACGAGCCTTCCAGGGTCCAGCTGAGAAGGAGAGGCGGCACCCAAGTCAAGAACCCCTGGCAAATTGCTCTGCCGGGAGGAGGGGGGAGCTCGATGACGGTGATGGTGTGGCTGACGATCAGCTGGAGCCCAGGTCGGCTTACTCCAACTTGATGGCCTGGAGCTCGCTATCACCGTCTTCACCGACACTGTCCTCCTCGTCGCTATCGCTCGAGGAGGAGCTTTCGTCGCCACTCGAGCTCTCTTCGCAGCAGCCGAGACGAGCACCCAAACGCCCGTAGATCTTGACGAAGAGCGTGTTGGCCTCCACCAGCTTGAAGCGGAGGACGTACCCACCCGTGAAGTTGTGGACACGTGCAAAGGTCTTCCACCCATGCCTGAAGAACATATCGCGGGGCACCAGAAACTCAACGTCGACCCGCGCAACACCGTTACAGCAGCCATGCACGCGTAACCACATCGCGTGCGGTTTGTTAACCTCCATCAACCTGGCAAAGCGACGAGGGAGTCACAGGCGGCTACGAGGAGGACCGCGCAGCCCGATGAGGAACTCCAACGCCGTGCTTTTAGTATGCTCCGCCGCTAAGGAGGGAGCCGACATCGGAGGAGGGTCGGGGACGGCGCTCTGCCTCCCCCGACCATGAGCCCCGCGCTGGCCTCGGCCTCTTCCAGCCCTCCCGCCGCGCGCGCTGGAACTGCCTCCCGTCACCGCGGCTGAAGCAGCAGCATGATCCCGAAGGGAAGCTCTCGTCGCCCCAGCAGAAGCTGAGAGTCGTCCTCTCCCCCGCGTCATAGCAAGAGCTAGCACATCCAAAGACGAACCAGAAGAAAAGGTGATGAGGACATCCCTACTATGGTTCCATCCCTACTGTATGAAGATGAACAACCTGTTGCTGCAACGAAGACGTCCAATGATGAACTCAGGATTGGACCAACTACAAGAGCTCGTGCTAAGTTACTAGAACAACAGGTGAATTCTCTCTTAGTTGATAATGCTATTCATTTTGATGAGAGCTTTATACTGCCTAAATCCTTGTGTGTATGTATTGTTAGGTACATTGGAGAGGAAGGCATGGCACAAGGGAGCAAGGAGGCATTGGAGCAAGGAAAGGAGGAAGGCCTGGAAGTGAAGACCCTGCAGAGTTCCCAGGGCGGTAGTACCGCTTCCATCGCGGCAAGCCAGCCCGGCAAGCTCGTCACCGGCAAGCCCGGCAAGCTCATCGCGGTAGTACCGCGCGTCCATCGCGGTAGTACCGCTTATCACGGTAGTACCGGCCACCGAGTACCGCACTACTGCCGCTTACGAAATCGGTACTGGTATCTCCTGGACACCAAACGGAACAAGGACGGCACTTGACATGTGTACAAGCGGTAGTACCGCTTATCATGGTAGTACCGCTTGCTATAAGCGGTAGTACCGCTCTGCCTGCGCGCAGGTTTTGGGCTGTCCAGCCCGTGTACCCCTTCGATCTCGTTTTAGACTATAAATACCCGTCCCCTAGAGTTAGTTAAGGTTAGACCACGTTTAAGATAAACCCTAGTTCTTGAGATGGCTAGTAAGCATTCATCTTGAATCCTCATCTCCAATTCGTATCGATCTGGAGATCATATACTGCAAGTTGAGTGTAATCTGCTGTTCCATTGGGAATTAGTATATTGCAATTATACCGTTTCGTGGTCGACGGCTACGTGCGCAAGTGTGTGACGTTGTGAATATCCAAAGGGTTGAGACCTTTTGCATTGGCATCAGGGATCAAGCGAGGGAGAGTTCATCGGCGACATACAAGTTATCTATCATCTTCATCATCACCACCGCCGCTTACTGAGAAGATCGGGACACCCCATATCATCTTGGTATCAGATTTCCAGTGTTGCCTCGGTAAGCATCCACCAAATCATCCATAGATTAGTTGTGTTTTTACTCCTATCCAGAAAAAGCCTCACAAAAAGATTAGGGTTAGGGTTTTTGCCATCACCTAGATAACATCGTTTCCAAGTCTTAGTTGCTGGTCGTAGTCTTTTCTTTGCGTACCTTAGCTTCACCCCGATCAGATCTGTTCCTCCAGTTTGTTTTCTATACTTTTAGTTGCTTCGATTACTGATCTGAATCCGTTTGATAACCATAGTCAGCCTTTCTTCTTTTGCGTAGCACCTTCCTATTGAGACTAGCATATCCTTGTGCTCTACGGGCTGCTCAGTTAGGATTTTTGGTAAGTGCATCTGAGATTGGCAAGATCAGATTCGTTGTTTGTTGCTCAAGTCTGGGCTGACAAAAAAAACAGAGAGAAAGAAAGAAAAGAGAGAAACAGTGGCCGGAAGTTGCTGCTATCTATTGCAGTGTTGGATTTGTATTATCTTGCTGTTTGCACTTGTAGAATTGAGCAATCTTGTGCCCTGTTTTTGAGCTTTTTGCTAGCGTCTCTCCCTGTGCATTGCAACACGAGCATTACTCCGACACATACATCAAATTTGAGCTCATTTTCAGAGTTGCAATTGCCCCATTTATCTCCACCGTGTGAGTTTCTGTGGGTCTTTTTGTATCACACGATCAGCACTAGGATTTGTGAATTGGTGTTGTTAGGTATCCCAACCAAGCTCCACCATATACCCTGGTTTGTCATGTGATTGTTCTTATACCCTATTCACCTCATCACATCCGTGCACTAGTCATACATCCGAACGGGTACGCATTCCTATTCACTTTGGAACGGTAAGATTTCCTTTTCTTGTCAGTTTTTGAGTGAGTTGTGAGTGTGCCACCAAACAGATTTTGATTTTTGCACTAACCTACTAATCATGTCTTCTAGTGATGTTGATGTGATGCAGAAAAAGACTGGTGATGCTACTGTTACATGGAGGGAATATGAAGCTCTCCGCGATCATTTGACAGGGGTTATCAATAGATCCACTGACAATATTGATGCTGATGTTCAAGCTATACAAATGAAAGGGGATGCCACTGACACTACCATCAATGCTATGCAAACACAAGTCAATGATCTCCAAACAAGCATACAACAATTGACAACTTCAGTCAATGGGCTGCGTATGGCTATTGAGCAACGCCGACATGATGGCCATGAAGATGCTGATAGTGTTCATGGAGACAATGACAACATGGTGGGCAATAATGGCCGTGGGCATGGATTTCACGGGCATGGTCGTCCACCACCACCTGGTGCTCGGCGTGTACCACTTCAGGAGGATGATGGCTTGGGCAAGCCTAAGTTCACAATTCCCAGATTTGAAGGCTCCACTGATGTCGAGGAGTACCTCACTTGGGAGCTCAAGATGGAGAAATTATGGCGTTTGCATGACTACACTGAAGATAGGAAGATCAAGCTTGCTTCCTCAGAATTTGATGGTTATGCTTTGCGTTGGTGGGATAGCATTGTGCGCGAACGACGAGAAGACAATGAGTTACCTGTTCTTACATGGCGCAATATGAAGGAGATCATGCGAGCTCGTTTTGTTCCCACTAATTACTTGCGGACAGTTTTTGATAAATTGACACAATTGAAGCAAGGTTCCATGACGGTTGATGCATATTACATGGGGATGGAGATGTTGATGCAGCGTGCTCGAGTTCGAGAATCTGTTGAGATGACTATGCAACGTTTTCTCCATGGGCTGAAATATAACATCAAGGGTATTGTTAGGCATCACCAATACAATACAATGAACGAGCTGCTCCATCATGCAAGAGAAGCTGAGTCCCAGTTGGCCAAAGAAGCTCAAATTAAAGGCCGTTATGCTACAGCTGGGCGGTTCTCCAACAGAACACAGCCGCCCCCTTACACACCTAGTGAGGGCGCTGCCAACCGCCCCTCTTCTTCTGCAACCAAACCAGCCCCCACTGTTTCACAATCAAGCCAACCTGCTGCTCCTGCTGCTTGCTCAGGTTCCAATATGTCTACAGCCCGTCATCGAGATATGCTATGTCATACTTGTGGAGGCAAGGGACACTTCAAGAGAGAGTGCCCAAACAGAAAAGTGATGATTGTGAACGATGACAATGAATATGAGACTGGAGATGACGCTGATCCATATGCTTCCGATGGCGATGGGTACACACGTGAAGACGGCATAGATGCTTTTGCCTCGTCCGCGCCTACTCTTGTTGTCTCGCAGCGTGCTCTTAGTGTGCAGCCACACGTTGAGTCACAGCGCTGCAATCTGTTCCAAACAAAAGCACTAGTTGGCCCCAACAAAGCTTGCAAGGTGATCATTGATGGAGGTAGCTGCCGCAATCTTGCAAGCAAGGAGTTATGTGCCAAGCTAAATCTGAAATATTTCCCTCACCCCAATCCATATTACGTACAATGGTTGAGTGACAATGGTGAGATGAAGGTGAGTCATATGGTGCGCGTAAATTTTGAGATAGGACCATACAAGGATTCCATTGAATTTGATGTGGTGCCTATGACAGTTTGCCATCTTTTATTGGGTCGGCCATGGCTCTATGACCGCCATGTGCATCACAATGGCCGTGCCAATACTTATCACTTGGAGTTCAAGGGAACGAAAATAAATCTACAGCCTATGTCACCGCAACAAATTGTGAATTAGTCTTGTCAGAAAACAGACGTGAATATCGAACAGCCACCTGCACGAGAGAACAATGTAATAGCCGTGAGTGACAATATAACGAAAAGTGCGAGAGTGCCTAGTTTGCTTTTGTTAGCCACCAAAGAAGACATGAGAGAATTGCGAGCGGATCCTACAGCCCTGCCTCTTGTGCTTATGTACAAAGGCGAGGTTTTAGTTTCTCATGATACGCAACCTGTTTCTCTTGGTGTGTCTACTGTTTTGCAAGAATATGGCGATGTGTTTCCGGAGGAGGTACCAGCGGGGCTGCCACCATTGTGTGGAATTGAGCACCAAATTGATCTCATACCAGGCGCCACCCTCCCCAACCGAGCGCCATACAGGACCAACCCCGAAGAAACGAAGGAAATACAGAAGCAAGTGCAAGCACTACTAGACAAAGGGTATATTCGTGTTTCTCTTAGTCCTTGTGATGTTCCTGTTATTTTGGTGCCTAAGAAAGATGGTACATGGCGCATGTGCGTAGATTGTAGAGCTCTTAACAACATCACTATTCGATATCGTCATCCTATTCCACGCTTAGAGGATATGCTAGATGAATTGAGTGGTGCTGCTGTTTTCTCTAAGATTGATTTACGTAGTGGTTACCATCAAATTCGGATGAAGGAAGGGGATGAATGGAAAACTGCTTTCAAAACTAAATTTGGTTTATATGAGTGGTTAGTTATGCCTTTTGGTCTTACTAATGCACCTAGTACCTTCATGAGATTAATGAATCATGTTTTGAGAAAGTTTATTGGTCGTTTTGTGGTTGTATATTTTGATGATATACTTATTTACAGCCGCAATGAATCTGAACATTGTGATCATATTAGACAGGTTTTGCAAGTGTTGCGTGATCATAAATTGTATGCTAATCTTGAGAAGTGCACATTTGCAAAAGATAAAGTGATATTTCTGGGATACGTTGTATCTAAGCATGGGGTAGAAGTAGATTCATCTAAGATTGACGCAATTCAAAATTGGCCTACTCCCATGAATGTTAGTCAAGTACGAAGTTTTCACGGTCTTGCTGGTTTCTATCGCCGTTTTGTGAAAGACTTTAGTACTATTGCTGCACCATTGAATGAATTAACGAAGAAAGGTGTGTCTTTTGTGTGGGGCGCAGCCCAAGATCATGCTTTTGACGAGCTGAAACGTTTGCTTACTTCTGCACCATTACTTGCACTACCAGATTTTTCCAAACAATTTGAAGTTGAATGTGATGCTAGTGGTATAGGTATTGGTGGTGTGTTGATGCAAGACGGTCGACCTATTGCTTATTTCAGCGAGAAACTTTCTGGTGCTAGACTGAATTATCCTGTTTATGATAAAGAATTGTATGCGCTTGTTAGAGTTCTTGAGGTTTGGCAACATTATTTATGGCCAAAAGAATTTATCATACATTCTGATCATGAAGCATTGAAATATTTGAAAGCTCAATCAAATCTGCATCGGCGCTTAGCTAAATGGGTTGAGTTTATTGAGTCTTTTCCGTATATCATTAAGCATAAGAAGGGAAAAGACAACATTGTTGCTGATGCTCTATCTAGGAAGAACATGCTCTTGACACATCTCGATGTTCAAATTCCTGGTTTAGAGAGTTTGTGTGATTTGTATGCAACTGATCATGATTTTGCTGAACCATATCGTTTGTGTTTGCTTCGAAATGCATGGGAGAAATACCACATCCATGATAGATACTTGTTTCGAGCTAACAAACTTTGTGTTCCAGAATCGTCCGTCCGTTTGCTATTGTTGCAGGAATCACATGCAGGAGGATTGATGGGTCACTTTGGGCGTGAAAAGACATTGCTCATGCTCGCTGATCATTTTTATTGGCCCAAGATGAGGCGTGATTTGTACAGGTTTGTTCGGCGCTGCATTACATGTAACAAGTCCAAGTCCAAACTGAAGCCTCACGGTTTGTATACGCCACTACCTACACCTACCACACCATGGGAGGATATAAGTATGGATTTTGTGTTAGGTTTGCCACGCACTAACCGAGGTCATGATTCTATATTTGTGGTCGTGGATCGATTTTCTAAGATGGCACATTTTATTGCATGCCACAAAAGCGACGATGCGTCGCATATTGCTAACCTGTTTTTCAGGGACATCGTACGCTTGCATGGAGTGCCAAAGACAATTGTTTCTGACAGGGACGTGAAGTTTATGAGCTACTTCTGGAAGACATTGTGGGGAAAGCTCGGAACGAAGTTGCTGTTCAGTACTACATGTCACCCACAAACTGATGGTCAAACGGAGGTGGTGAATCGAACATTGTCCCAATTGCTGCGAGTTATGATCAAGAAAAATCTGCGTGAGTGGGAGGAGTGTTTGCCACATGTTGAGTTCGCCTATAACAGGGCTGTGCACACTACCACCCAGTTTTGTCCTTTTGAGGTGGTGTATGGCTTCAAACCAATTACACCACTAGATTTGCTGCCTCTTCCATTGCATGAGAGGATTAATATGGAGGCATCAAACAGAGCAGATTATGTGAAGAAGATTCATGAGAAGACACGAGGGGCTATTGAGAAGACAGGCAAGAACATTGCTGCTGCACGAAACCAATCAAGGAAGAAAGTTTTGTTCCAGCCTGGAGATATGGTTTGGGTGCATCTTCGCAAGGACAGGTTTTCACAGCTGAGACGTTCTAAACTTAGGCCGTGTGGTGCTGGTCCTTACAAGGTGTTAGCCAAGATAAATGACAATGCCTACTCGATTGATCTTCCAATTGCTGACTTTGGTGGCGTTAGCAACAGTTTCAACGTTGCTGATTTGTCCCCATGTGATGTCGATGACCTTGGAGCGTCGGGGTCGACGCCTTTTGAAGGGGGGGAGGATGATGAGGACATCCCTACTATGGTTCCATCCCTACCATATGAAGATGAACAACCTGTTGCTGCAACGAAGACGTCCAATGATGAACTCAGGATTGGACCAACTACAAGAGCTCGTGCTAAGTTACTAGAACAACAGGTGAATTCTCTCTTAGTTGATAATGCTATTCATTTTGATGAGAGCTTTATACTGCCTAAATCCTTGTGTGTATGTATTGTTAGGTACATTGGAGAGGAAGGCATGGCACAAGGGAGCAAGGAGGCATTGCAGCAAGGAAAGGAGGAAGGCCTGGAAGTGAAGACCCTGCAGAGTTCCCAGGGCGGTAGTACCGCTTCCATCGCGGCAAGCCAGCCCGGCAAGCTCGTCACCGGCAAGCCCGGCAAGCTCATCGCGGTAGTACCGCGCGTCCATCGCGGTAGTACCGCTTATCACGGTAGTACCGGCCACCGAGTACCGCACTACTGCCGCTTACGAAATCGGTACTGGTATCTCCTGGACACCAAACAGAACAAGGACGGCACTTGACATTTGTACAAGCGGTAGTACCGCTTATCACGGTAGTACCGCTTGCTATAAGCGGTAGTACCGCTCTGCCTGCGCGCAGGTTTTGGGCTGTCCAGCCCGTGTACCCCTTCGATCTCGTTTTAGACTATAAATACCCGTCCCCTAGAGTTAGTTAAGGTTAGACCACGTTTAAGATAAACCCTAGTTCTTGAGATGGCTAGTAAGCATTCATCTTGAATCCTCATCTCCAATTCGTATCGATCTGGAGATCATATACTGCAAGTTGAGTGTAATCTGCTGTTCCATTGGGAATTAGTATATTGCAATTATACCGTTTCGTGGTCGACGGCTACGTGCGCAAGTGTGTGACGTTGTGAATATCCAAAGGGTTGAGACCTTCTGCATTGGCATCAGGGATCAAGCGAGGGAGAGTTCATCGGCGACATACAAGTTATCTATCATCTTCATCATCACCACCGCCGCTTACTGAGAAGATCGGGACACCCCATATCAAAAGGACGTTTAGTGTGGGCTTGGGAGTAAGAAGGAGATGGATGAGCATCACCACCGTGACCTCCTAATTTATAGGGGAGAGCACGGAGGCTGGCTCTCCCCCGCTCCAAAACGACCGCCCATCTCCACCAATCCCACTACCCACGACTCACGGGCGAACAGGTAACCGCCCCATTGCTCCAATCCATGGCACTGCGGTTTCTGCCATGATCAAGCCTTTAAGTCACGAGCGCCCACCGCAAGCTCCTCGCTATGCATGCGGCGCGCGTGGCGGAAACGGCCTGAGGTGGTGGGACAGTGCTGACTAGTAAATTGGCAGTTACCCCCTCACATTGCGCGCCTGTGCAAAAATTTTGGGCCTGACCTAACGGCACTAGGCAAGTGCGTGTGGGCCAGACCCGGGGGCTCCTATCGGTGCAATAGGACAGGCGTATCCAGTGCCCCTGACTTATGCACAGGCAGTAGTAGCAAAAACCCGTCGATACAAGTTACAACACCACCAAGCAAGCATTCACGAACCAGATCCCGACAGTAACGAACTGCAGAAGGCCAACCAAACGCCGGCAAGACCAACACAACGGCCCAGGAGGGGCCCAAAGCGCGCCAGCCATGTCCCCGGAGCCCGCGGGGGACCGAGACGCGCACATCTCAGGAAGACCCGGCAAGCCATCCCCCGGCAGGCACGAGCTGACCAGCCACCGCTGCACCGCATCACGACGCCAGTCACTTGTCGATGCGGTGTTGAGCCCTCAGGCGGCTAAGTGGCTCTCTCTAAGCACGTGGCGACGCACCGGAAGGAAGATTATACCCAGTTGACACCCGTCCAGTAGCGTGTCAAGAAACTAAGCAACAGCTAGCTAGGCGGTGGCAAGAGCTTGCTGGGAATGCATCCCCGAGCGCCACCAAGTCTAGAAATCATGGTATTTTGTCCCAAATGCCAGATTTAGGTATGATAGCTCTGTTAGCTATCTAATCACCAGATAAAGATTGTTTTGCAACTGTAGTTGCCCCTTGCACTATAAAAGGAGGCCCAAGGCAACCTAGCTCAAGATTCGGACCTTTGGACACTTGTACTCACATAGTAGCTCTCCCTAACGGCAACCCTTGCCGGGATTGAGCGCTGCGTGTTCTTCGTGTTCCTTCGATGAATCCACCAAAAGCAGGAGTAGGGTTTTACGCTTCATAGCGGCCCGAACCTGGGTAAAAATGCCAGTGTCCCGATCGTCGCGCTGCCTCATGCTCTCTGCTCTTTGTGCAACGTGACCCCCCTTGCCGAACCACAAACGGGTCTTTGGTCCCGTAGGTGATCGTGTGCATCCGTGCCCCGACAGTTCCTCATCAGGAAAATTATCATCAATAGGCAGTGGGTCATCGAGAACATTTTCCATCCTAGACAAGTTATCTGCTACAGGGTTTTCAGCTCCCTTCCTATCAACGATATGCAACTCAAACTCTTGAAGTAAAAGCACCCACCTAATTAATCTAGGTTTAGCATCTTTCTTTTCCATAAGGTATTTAATAGCAGCATGATCAGTGTGAATAGTAACTTTGGAATCAATAATGTAGGGTCTAAACTTATCACATGCAAAACACAACTGCTAAAAATTCCTTCTGAGTGGTAGCATAATTTCTTTGAGCATTGTCTTGGGTCTTACTAGCATAATGAATAACATTCAATTTCTTGTCTACTCTTTGCCCTAGAACATCACCAACAGCATAATCACTAGCATCACACATAATTTCGAATGGTAGATTCAAGTCAGGTGGTTGGACAATGGGTGCAGAAATCAAGGCTTTCTTAAGTATTTCAAAAGCATCTACACAATCATCATCCAAAACAAAAGGAGTGTCTTTTTGAATAAGATTAGTTAATGGCTTAGAAATCTTTGAGAAATCTTTAATGAAATGCCTATTAAAACTAGCATGACCTAGGAAACTTCTTATACCTTTGATATCTTTTGTACATGGCATTTTCTCTATTGCATCAACATTAGCTTTGTCCACTTCAATGCCTCGTTAAGAAATTTTTATGCCAAGGTATTATACTTTCATTCACCATAAAGTGGCACTTCTCCCAATTCAAGACAAGATTAGTTTCTTCACATATCTGCAAAACTCATTCAAGGTTGTTCAAGCAATCATCAAAAGAAGTCCCATAAACAAAAAAATCATCCATGAAAGCCGCAACAATCTTTTAACAAAAGTCAGAGAATATAACAGTCATACATCTGATAGAGGCAAAGTTGTCCCTGTCGTTCGATGAGATGGTGGCTATCGTTTTACAGTGGAGTAGACTTTGACGATTCGACTACGAACGTGCGAAGACGTCGCGCCTTAGCAATCGCTAAACCAACTACGAGAGGTTATTGACCATGCCAAAGCATGATCAACCTGACCACGAGGGTCTATTTCCTGCACGCAAACGAAGAAAGAGAAAGAAACTGAAATTGCAATCTGGATATTGCGAATATAAGAGGAAAGTTTTATTGATGGAAGTGGGGTTCTTTGACATCTTGGTCTGGTCGTAGGACACAAACGAAGGACGCGAAGTTGCAGCTATGGCGAACTTGTAATCTCAACCAAACCCAAGTCTAAAACGGCACCCTAAGGGCTGTATATATGGGGGAATAGAGGGTGATTTCATGGCCCCTTGGAGGAGGGGTCAGAAACCAACCCTAAATATGTTTCCCCGCACATACGGACTCTAAAAACAACCATAATATGGTATTTTGAAATTACATGGGCCTGGCCCAAAAATATGGTGGCACAACACCTATAATAGCCTATGGACGGATTTATAAAGTGGCATCTTGAATATTTCGTCCAAGCCTTCATGCTCTCATTTTGGTGGCTTCAAAGTGCGAAAATCACCACTAGAAAGTCCATTGTTCCTTCCCGCACGCACCTTCTTCTCCATGGTTGATCCCGCTCCAATGGCCACCCTTCTTGTCCATGCTAGGTCCTTCATTCATAAGTAAAACAAAAGTATCTAATTTAGGCAGCATCATATGTTCATGAACATTAGAAGGATTTCCACGAAACGAAAGTACCTGATAATTTAGTTGGCGTGCGCGGGCTCTAGTAACTGGTCCAATATGTGTAGCTGGTGGGGATGTGGGTGTAACGTTAGTAGGGATGTCCTCATCATCCTCCCCTTCTTGAAATGAAGTCATCCTCGAGCGAAGCTCATCTTCCTCACCCATATAAGGCTTCAAATCTGGAATGTTAAATGTGGGACTAACCCCAAAATCTACAGGCAGCTCAAGCTTATATGCATTATCATTTATTTTCTCTAACACCTTAAAAGGACCATCAACACGTGGCATTAGCTTTGACTTGTGCAAATCAGGAAACCTATCCTTACGCAAATGTAACCAAACAAGATCTCCAGGTGCAAAGGCAACATGTTTTCTACCCTTATTTCCAGCAAGTTTATATTTAGCATTCATACGCTCAATGGTTTCCTTAGTTAACTCATGCATTTTTAATATCAATTCAGCACGTTCTTTAGCATCAAAATTAACATTCTCCAAAGATGGAAGAGGCAACAAATCAATAGGTGCACGAGGTATGAAACCATACACAACTTCAAAAGGGCGCATCTTAGTAGTTGAATGCAGTGAACGATTATAAGAAAATTAATTATGAGGCAAGCATTCTTCCCACATTTTCAGGTTATTCTTCAAAACAGCCCTAAGCATAGTAGACAATGATCTATTGACTACTTCAGTTTGTCCATCAGTTTGGGGTGACATGTAGTACCAAAAAGCAGTTTAGTCCCCAACTTAGCCCATAAACATCTCCAAAAGTGGCTAAGAAATTTAGCATCACGGTCTGAAACAATTGTATTTGGCACACCATGCAAGCGAATAATTTCACGAAAGCACAAATCAGCAACATTATCAACATCATCACTTTTATGACATGGTATAAAGTGTGCCATTTTCGAAAATCTATCCACAACAACAAATATGCTCAGCATCATGCATATATTGATCTTTACAATTCTCCATGTTCTCCCTTCTTTACAATTCTCCAACACGTCTTTAAATTCAGCATCATGCATATATTGATCTTTGATGGTCTCCAAACCAAATATTGTAAAGTCAAGTTGTGAAAGCATAGTATAACGACGAGACAATGCATCAACAATAACATTTTCTTTACCCTTCTTGTGTGACATAAGGGAAAGTCTCAATGAATTCAACTCATTTAGCATATCTACGGTTCAGTTTTGCTTGACTTTTTATATGTTTCAAAGATTCATGATCAGAATGTATGACAAATTCTTTAGGCCATAAATAATGTTGCCATGTTTCCAAAGTCCGAACAAGAGCATATAATTCCTTATCATAAGTAGAATAATTCAAACTAGGCCCACTCAATTTTTTAGAAAAGTATGCAATAGGTTTACCATCTTGTAATAACACACCTCCTAATCCAATTCCACTAGCGTCACATTCAAGCTCAAAAGTCTTATTAAAATCAGGAAGTTGGAGTAGAGGAGCATGTGTTAACTTATCTTTCAGTACCGTGAAGGCTTATTCCTGTGCGGTACCCCAAACAAAAGGCATATCCTTCTTTGTAAGCTCATTGAGAGGTGCAGCAATGGTGTTGAAAACCCTCACAAAACGCCTATAAAAACCAGCGAGTCCAAGAAAACTCCTCACTTGTGTGACCGTTTTGGGCTGCGGCCAACTCTCAATAGCTTCAATCTTGGCTTTATCAACTTCAGTTCCCTGTGGAGTAACAACATATCCAAGAAAAGATACTCGGTCAGTGCAAAAGGTGCACTTTCCAGGGTTACCAAACAAACGTGCATCACGTAGAGCAATAAAAACAGCACGCAAATGATCCAAGTGTTCCTCCAAAGATCTACTATAAATCAATATATCATCAAAGTAGAATACCACAAATCGTCCAATGAAAGCACGTAAAACCACGTTCATTAATCTCATGTAAGTGCTAGGTGCATTAGTTAACCCAAAAGGCATGACTAACCACTTATACAATCAAAACTTAGTTTTAAATGTTGTTTTCCATTCATCTCCCAATTTCATACGAATTCGATGGTATCCACAACGCAAATCAAGTTTAGAGAAATTGTAGAGCCACTTAATTCATCAAGCATATCATCTAGCCTAGGAATAGGATGACGATAACGAATAGTAATATTATTAATGCCTCTACAATCAGCACACATACGCAATGTACCATCCTTTTCGGCACTAGAATAATAGGAACAACACAAGGACTAAGGGATTCGCGTATATAACCTTTGTCGAGCAGCTCCTATACTTGACGCATAATCTCCTTCGTCTCCTCTGGATTGGTACGGTATGGCGCATGGTTGGGTAGCGATGCACCGAGAATTAAGTCAATATGATGCTCAATCCCTCGAACATGTGGTAATCCCGGCGGCACGTCTTGTGGAAAGACATCAGTGAACTCCTGCAAAATGTTAGTGACAGCAGGAGGCAAAGAGGGAGGCATGTCTTTGAATGAAACTATTACCTCTTTGCATACAAAAGCATAGCAAACAGATGTAGTAACATCCAAATCAGTAATATCAGATTTAGTGGCAAGTAAACAACCACTCTTCAGTTTTATTTCAGATGCAACACTAGAAGATGGTTTATTAGGCTTATTATGTTGCTCAAATTCCTTTGCCACAATCTGATTTTCACTCTCACGTTGCTCCTGTTTTGCTTTACTAGCTCTAGTAATGTCATCTTTCATAATATGTTCAGGAGACATAGGAGGCAAGGTTATAATTTTTATCCATATGAACAAGAGTATACTGATTTGTCCTGCCATGGTGTATTGAATATTTATCAAATTGCCATGGTCTACCAAGTAAAATGGAGCATGCTTGCATGGGTACAACATCACAATCAACATAATCATAATATGTAGCAATGCTAAAGTGCTCACGAACAGTACATGTTACCTTAACCTTGCCACTGTTGTTGAACCAATGGATGTAATAAGGATGAGGATGTGGTCTGGTGGTTAGAGACAGCTTCTCCACCATCTCCATGCTAGCCAAGTTGTTGCAACTCCCTCCATCAATGATGACGCGAACAAAACGCTCCTTCACAACTCCCTTTGTATTGAACAAGTTGTTCCTCTGAATTTGCTTAGCATGTGTAACCTGCACACTCAGTACATGTTGAGCAACTAAACTTCCATACCTGTCAGCATAGTCAGCAACCATGTAGTGTGTCGCTTCTTCAGTATCTTTGGCACCCTGTTCTTCACTTGCAATAAGAGCCGGAGTCTCCTCATCATAATCACTAGCGGACGCATATCCACCATCCTCAGTAACAATCATCACACGCTTGGAAGGACATTCTCTTGAATAGTGACCTCCACCCTTGGAACGACAACAAATAACCGCATGTGTTTGCCCTGTAGATGCCATGGAGGAAGAAGAGCTCTGTGCAGGCCCCGAAGGTGTGCCCTTGCTGGAGGTTGGTGGCGGTGCCTGTTTTCTTATATCTCTGTTGGAGTTGGCGGTGAAGGCAGTGGTACTGTAGTAGGACGTGTGGAAGTAGAAGATGTACGTGGTGTCCATGATGAAGCTCGTCCTGTGGAAAAATTAGTTCTCGCCATTGCTTGTCGATCCTGCCCTTCACGTTCAGCTTTGCAAGCAAGATGGAATAAACGAGTGATAGTGTTATACTCCTTATACTCTAGAATAGTCCAAATCTCTCTATTCAATCCACCCATAAAACATGCAGGCATAGCTTCATTCTCCTCAACAATACCACATCTAATCATGCCAGTTTGTAATTCATGATAATATTCCTCTACATAATTTTTTCCTTGTCTTAAACACTGCAAATTTTGAAGCAATTCACGTTGATAATATGGTGGAACCCAACGATCACGCATAGCAGTTTTCAAAGCAGCCCAAGTAGTTGGAATATTAGCATGATGTATGTGACAATGTTCAGACCACCAAACACAAGCAAAACTAGTGAATGCACAAACAACATCATCAACACGTCTATCCTCAGGAAATTGTAAGCATGTAAAACGTTGTTCTATTTCTAACTCCCAAGTAAGATATATATCAGGAACATATCTACCATCAAATGTTGGAATATTCAATTTAAGTTTAGGGAGATGGTCATGATCCCGTACCTTAGGGGGGTGCAGCCCTACCGTTGCGATGGTACCCATGTGGACGACCCGGTGCTTGTGGTGGTGGTTGCCCCTGGTGCTGATTTGGAGCAGCCTCTCCCTCATCATTGTAGTCAGCATCATAATCCTCATTCTACTCAACGAAAGTAGCAGCAGGAGCCACAGAAGCCACAACAGTAGCAGCAGTAGCAACGGCACCAGAATGTGGCATTGGTCGAGAGGCACACGTCGCGCTCGTCCCACGAAATTTGCGCCCTGTTGATGTTGTTGTTGTTAGAGAGGGACACTATCAGTATCTGGTGGTGGTAGATGGGCTAGCACCTCATTGAACTTGGCATCCATCTTGGTGTCGAATGTCTTCCCCAAACCATCTAGCTTCTCCATGGACTCTCCAAGGCTGGTCACGAAGTCTTGTAGATGGTCAACCATCATTTGCTGAAATTTATCATGGAGCTCCTTGTTGGTCATACCCTCCCAGTTGATCTCGTCAGCTTGTGATCCTGGCATGGTTAGAAGCAATAGGAACACACAAGAATATAAACCTACAGACTACTAGAATATGGTGGTGGTGGTGTGTCACAAATCCGTGAAGCAAATCTCAGCTTCTTACCAGTTCTTACCCAGCAGCAGGCAGTGATCGGCAACCGTTGTAGTCAAAACTCTCAAAGCTTGGAAAGAGCGATTGCCGGGTGGTGTCAAACACACGACGTAGATGTATATGGAGCTGGGAAGGCTTATAATATGGTAGCAAAAAGGGTCAGCAATAATCAGTTCAGAGATGCAAAGTTGAAAAGACGCTCAACGACGGTACCGTGCTGGTCCTAGGCTAGACCGTAATAGAGATGCGAGCCTGGAACACCAACAAAAGCACGGCGCTACACGTAATCACGGGTAGAGCACACTCTAAATTTTTTGTTCTCTTTTTTTTGGCGCCTGTTTTTTTTTTGCGCTCTTTTTTTAGAAAATCACTGTAATGGCGATTGTCTCAAAACTCTTGCCAAGCATTGCGACAAAAAATCACTATGATGGCGAGTGTCTCAAAACGCTCTGGAAAGCCTAAAAACAGGATAGGGAAAAATATTTTCACCCGCCAAAATTTTGGCCTAAAACCTGTCCGGGGGTCTCCAGACTTTTTTTACCGAAACCTACTCAGGCAAGGAAACCCTAAACTGAAAACAAAGGATCTCGAAGTCAAACCTAATATGTGATGGACTCGGATTGGTTGCGATGGTGGGTGGTGATATATGGCAAGGATGACAACGATGGTGGGTGATGGTATATGGCAGCGGTGATGATGGTGGTGGGTGAAGGTATATGGCAGTGGTGAAGATGGTGCGGTGGCGGCGTGACAACTTGTGAACAGAACTCAAAACTCTAAAGGACTAGACCCTAAGACCAGCAACTCGACACGACGATGCAACCGCAAATTCAACAAAGCAAAAACAATAAAAAGATTATGCAAATGCTCCAATTGGTTCGGATATGATGAACTAACCCTAATTTTTGTGTGGCTTTTTCGTGGACTGTAGGTATGAAGAACAGATGCAATCTAACTACGAAAAACTGGTAAAATCTCACCGAGCAACCTAGAAATCTGATACCACTTGATAGAGGCGAAGTTGTCCTTGTCTTTCGATGAGATGGTGGCTATCGTTTTTCGATGGAGTAGACTTTGACGATCCGACTACGAACATGCAAAGACGTCGCACCTTAGCAATCGCTAAACCAACTCCGAGAGGTTATTGACCACGCCGGAGCACGATCAACCTGGCCATGAGGGTCTATTTCCTGTACGCAAACAAAGAACAAGCAAGAAACTGAAATTGCAATCTGGATATTGCGAATATAAGAGGAAAGTTTTATCGATGAATGTGGGGTTCTGTGACGTCTTGGTCTAGTCGTGGGACACAAACGAAGGACGCGAAGTTGCAGCTATGGAGAACTTGTAATCTAAACATAACCCAAGTCTAAAAAGGCGCCCTAAGGGCTGTATATATAGGGGAATAGAGGGGGATTTCATGGCCCCTTGGACGAGGGGGTCCAAAACCAACCCTAACTCAGTTTCCCCACATATACGGACTCTAAAAACAGCCTATAATATGGTATTTCGAAATTACATGGGCCTGGCCCAATAATAAGGTGGCGCAGCACCTATAATAGCCTATGGACGAAATTTATAAATTGGCATCTTGAATATTTCGTCCAAGCCTTCATGCTCTCATTATGGTGGCTTTAAAGTGCGAAAATCACCACTGGAAAGTCCATTGTTCCTTCTCGTGCGTGCACTTTCTTCTTCATGCTTGATCCCGCTCCAATGTCCATCCTTCTTTTCCATGCTAGGTCCTTCATTCATAAGTAAAACAAAAGTATCTAATTTAGGCAGCATCATATGTTCATGAACATTAGAAGGATTTCCAAGAAACGGAAGTACCTGATAATTTAGTTGGCGTATGCGGGCTCTAGTAACTGGTCCAATATGTGTAGCTGGTGGGGATGTGGGTGTAATATTAGTAGGGATGTCCTCATCAACATCTTTGAAAGGTAGTAGATGCATTACATAGACCAAAAGGCATACACCTACAAGCATAGGTTCCAAAAGGGCATGTGAAGGTAGTTTTCTCTTGGTCCTCTGTTGACACAGGTATTTGAGAGAAACCAGAATATCCATCCAGATAGAAAATGTGTGTGTGCTTAGATAGTCTTTCTAACATTTGATAAATAAAAGGCAAGGGGTAATAATCTTTCCTAGTAGCTTTATTAATTTCCTGAAATTAATTACCATCCTATAACCAGTTACGATTCTTTGTGGAATAAGTTCATTTTTATCATTAGGGACAACAATTATACCTCCTTTCTTAGGAACACAATGAACACGACTTACCCATCTACTATTAGCTATAGGATAAATTATACCAGCCTCCGGAAGCTTAGTATTTCAGTTCTTACCACTTCCTTCATCCTAGGATTTAAACGACGTTGATGATCAACGACAGGTTTAGCATCCGGTTCCATATTAATCTTGTGCTGACATAGAGTGGGGCTTATGCCCTTAAGATCATCAATTGTATATCCAATAGCAGCCCTGTGCTTCTTCAGAGTTTTAAGCAATCTCTTTTCTTCATGATCTGAAAGGTTAGCACTAATAATAACATGATATATCTTCTTTTCATCAAGATAAGCATATTTCAAGGTATCAGGTAATGTCTTTAGCTCAACGGATCTCCCTTGGGTGGAGGAGGATCCCTTAAAATATCAACCGGTAAGTTGTGTTTAAGAATAGGTGTTTGTCTTAGAAATATATCATCTATTTCATTTATTTCATTCATATGCATATCATTTTCATGGTCTAGCAAGTATTGTTCTAACGGATCAGTAGGAGGCACGACAATAGAAGCAACACCAAGTATTTCATTGTTACTAGGTAATTCTTTCTCATGTGGTTGTCTACCAAACTTAGAGAAATTAAATTCATGAGACACATCACCAAAGCTTACTTTGATCTTCTCAGTAACACAATTAATTTCAGCATTAACAGTATTCAAGAAAGGTCTACCAAATATAATGGGACAAAAGTTATGTTGTTCTGAACCAAGTACTAAGAAATTAGTTGGGTACTTAATTTTTCCACACAAGACTTCAACATCCCTAACAATCCCAATTGGTGTAATAGTATCTCTGTTTGCAAGTTTAATAGTGACATCAATGTCTTGAATCTCAGAGGGTGCTATCTCATTCATAATTTCTTGATATAAGGTAAAAGGTATAGCACTAACACTAGTACCAATGCCACACAAGCCATGATAACAATGATCTCCAATTTTAACTGAAACAATAGGCATGCCAACAACATGTTTGTTTTTATCTAGCTCATCCCACTTGTTTCTATAAGGTTTTGCAATTAAAGCAGCTTCATCACAGAAGTAAATAACCCGATCATCAATGTTATCAACTAGGAGATCTTTAACCATAGCAACATTAGGCTCAATATTTATTTGTTCAGAAGGTTTAGGTGTTCTAACATTACTTTTATTAACCATAGTTGTAGCTTTAGCATGTTCCCTAATTCTAACAGGGAAAGGTGGTTTCTAAACGTAAGTAGTAGGAACAATTGAATCAACGTGGCTAACAATTATTTCTTCCTTCTTAATTTTAACAGGTTCCTCCAATGGTTTTTCAATGGGTGGATGATATTTAAACCACTTCTCCTTAGGGAGATCAACATGAGTAGCAAATGATTCACAAAAAGTAGCTACTATCTCAGAGTCAAGGCCATATTTATTGCTAAACTCATGGAAAGTATTAGTTTCCATAAAATATTTAACACAATCAAACTTAAGCTTTATACCTGACTCTTTACCTTTGTCGAGTTCCCAATCTTTAGAGTTGCGTTGAATTCTTTCCAGAAGATCCCATTTGAATTCAATAGTCCTCTTCATATAGGAACCAATAGAAGAAGTATCGAGTAATACTTGATCATCATGAGAAAGTCAAGCATAATTTTTTTTATAATCATTTCTCTTGAGAGCTCATGGTTGGGGAAAGTGTGCATCATAGATTTAAGCCTCCCTCAAGCTTGCGCAATACTTTCTCCTTCACGAGGCCAACAATTATAAATAAAGTTCCGATCACGATGGACTAGATGCATAGGATAAAACTTCTAATGAAATTCCAGCTTCAAGTGATTCCAGTCCCATGATCCAATATCATCCAATAGCCTGTACCACATCAATGACTTTCCCTCCAAAGATAGAGGGACAACCTTCTTCTTCACTTTCTCTCCAGACAAGCCTGCAAGCTTAAATAATCCACAAACCTCATCGAAAAATATCGAATGATAATCAGGACGAGTCGTACCATCATAAGGATTAGCTAGTAGTTTCTCTAACATACCCGAAGGAATCTCATAATAAATATTTTCAGTAGGTTCAGTAGGTTGAGGAGCAACCTTTTCAACTTTCGTTTGACGCAAAGATGCCGCGAACAAGCCACTCAAAGGGTGACCGTCCATAGCAACAAGTAACAGTAAATTTCAGTACGTACCGAAAATGTTTCATTACCAATTTCCACTTACCAAAGGCGCTTCACTCCCTGCCAATGACGCTAGAAAAGAGTCTTGATGACCCACAAGTATAAGGGATTAATCGTAGTCCTTCCAATAAGTAAGAGTGTCGAACCCAACGAGGAGCAGCAGGAAAGGATTGATAACCCACAAGTATAGGGGATCGCAACAGTTTTCAAGGGTACAGTATTCAACCCAAATTTATAGATTCGACACAAGGGGAGCCAAAGAATATTTGTGAGTATTAGTAGCTAAGTTGTCAATTCAACCACACCTGGAGATTAAATATCTGCAGCAGAGTTATCAGTAGCACAGTAGTATGATAGTTTGATAGCAGCACTAACAGTAACAGTAACGGTAGCAGTCATAGTAATAGTTTTGTAGCAATTGGAACAGTAGCAGCAGTAGGTAACTTAGCAAGAACAATAAGTGGAAAACTCGTAGGCACTGGATCGGTGAACTCGTTGGATGATATTCATCGTATAACAGTCATAACCTAGGGCGACACAGAACTAGCTCCAGTTCATAAATGTGATGTAGGCATGTATTCCGTAAATAGTCATACGTGCTTATGGAAAAGAACTTGCATGACATCTTTTGTCCTACCCTCCTGTGGCAGCGGGGTCCATTAGGAAACTAAGGGATATTAAGGCCTCCTTTTAATAGAGAACTAGAACAAAGCATTAACACATAGTGAATACATGAACTCCTCAAACTACGGTCATCACCGTGAAGTATCCCAAATATTGTCACGATGGGGTTGACGGATCATAACACGTAATAGGTGCATATGACTAGGCAAGATCGGATCAAGAACATAGATATAATGGTGATAACATAAACAGTTCAGACCTGAAATCATGGCACTCGGGCCCTAGTGACAAGCATTAGGCATAACAAAGTCCTAGCAACATCAATCTCAGAACATAATGGATACTAGGGATCAAGCCCTAACAAAACTAACTCGACTACATGATGAATCTCATCCAATTCCTCACCGACCAGCAAGCCTACGAAGTAATTACTCACTCTCGGTGGGAGCATCATGGAATTGGCGATGGAGAAGGGTTGGTGATGACGAGGACCAAAGATTACCCTCTCCGGAGCCCCAGACGGGATCCAGATCTGGCCTCCCGATGAAGAACAGGAGGTGGCGGTGGCTTCGTATCGTAAAATGTGATGAAACTTTCTCCTCGATTTTTCTCCCAAAATAGGAATTTATAGTGCCGGAATTAGGGTCAGTGGGGCCCCAAGGTGGGCACAACCGACCAGGGCGCGCCTCGGGGGCCTGGCGCGCCCTGGTGCATCTTGCCCACCCAGGGGCCCCCCTTCGGTGGTTCTTGGCTCCAGTATTTTTTATTTATTCTAAAATATATATCCAAAAAGTTTCGTCCAATTCCGAGAACTTTTATTTCTGCACAAAAAACAACACCATGGTAATTCTGCTGAAAACAGCGTCAGTCCGGGTTAGTTCCACTCAAATCATGCAAATTAGAGTCCAAAACAGGGGTAAAAGTGTGAGGAAAAGTAGATACGACGGAGACGTATCAACTACCCCAAGCCTAACCCATTGCTTGTCCTCTAGCAATTCAGTTGACAAACTAAAAGTGATAAAGAAAAACTTTTACGAACTCTTTTGTTCTTGTTTACATATATATGCTTAAGTAGCACCCAGGTTTTCAGCAAAGATTATGACTAACCATGCCAACAATAACTCTTAGAAATTATATTAACTCATATCAATAACATAAGCAACTAGCGAGCAAGAATAAGATATCTCAAATGCCAACACTTTGTCAAAACAATCATGATACAATATGACAATAGTGGTATCTCGCTAGCCCTTTCTAAGATCGCAAAACATAAATGCAGAGCACCTCCAAAGTTCAAGCAGCGACTAAACATTGTAATTCATGGTAGAGAAGATCTAGTCATGCTGCACCCAACATCAACTATACACAATGCATGAGGATGACAATAGTGCTCTCAGGTCTGGCGCTTATTTGAGAAGGTGATGACTCAACATAAAAGTAAATAGATAATCCCTTCGCAGAGGGAAGCATGGATTTGCAGAGGTGCCAGAGCTCAAGTTTTAAAACAGAGATAGATATAATTTTTGGAGGTACACCCTTCCTGTCAACGTCATGACCAAGAGTTATCAATATCTTCCATGCTAAATAAATTAGCGGCGGTTCCCAAGCGGTAAAACTAAAGGTTTACTCCCCCTCCACCAACAATCACACTCCACGGCTAGCCGCAATCACGGGTACCATCCAAACCAACAACATTCCTGGGGGAGTTTTGTTTAATTATTTGTAATTTTTGATTTTGGGACTGGGAATCCCTATTACCGCCCCTCTCGTGTAAGGACGAGTGAATAAACACTCATCATGAGAATAACCCGCTTAGCATGGAAAATACGAACCGCCCCCTGTCGCTCCATGAGCGGTCCAGGCATACAAAACAAATGTTCATTTGAATTTTTTAGAGATGGCACATACAAATTTACTTTGGAACGGCAGGGTAATACAACATATAGGTAGATATAGTGGACTCATCTGGAATAACTCCGGTTTAAGGATTTTGATGCACAAGCAGTATTCCCGCTTAGTACAAGCGAAGGCTAGCAAATAGGTTGAGAAGCGGCCAGATAGAGAGCGAAAACGGTCATGAACATGCATTACATATAATAAACATTGACTACTAGCATGAGTAGGATATGGACACCATGAACATAAATATCATGAAGGCTATGTTGGTTTTGATTCAACTACATGCGTGTACATGTGCCAAGTCAAGCCACTTGAAACATTCAGAGGAGGATACCATATCACAATACCGCATCACAACCATTTTAATGCATGTTGACATCCAAGATAAATCATTACCCACTCCTAGCTACTTAAGCATGGCATGAACAACTATAATCTCTAATGGTCATTGAAAACATGTTTGATCATAATATGCTGAATCAAGGATACTAGGTTAAACATATTTACAAAAACAAAAACAAGTTGAGTTCATACCCGCTTTTCTCTGCCACAGTCAATTCATCAAATATCGTCATTATTGCCTTTCACTTGCACGACCTAATGATAAGAACATAATAATGGTGCAAGAGTGCCGTGGACTAAGCTGGAATCTGCAACATTTTATTCAAGAGGAGAAGACAAGGTAAAATGGGCTCTTTGTTAGATTAACAATGATGCATATGAGAGCCACTCAACATTTTCATCGTGGTCTTCTCTTTGGTATGACTCAAACAAAAAGAAAAGAATTTCAGAGAAACACACTGAAATATTTTTTGAGTTTTTGGTTTTCTTGAAGAAAGCAAATTAAGGAGGAAAAACAAAAACGAGAAAAACTATTTACACGTGAAAGCTCCCAACAAGTAAAAGAAGAAACAAGAAATCTTATTGGGTTTTCTTTTGGTACTACAATTAAACTAAGCTAGAAAGAAAAACCAAAAAGAAGTAGGAAATATTTTTGGATTTTCTTAAAGTTTTTCAAACACACAAGAAGAAAGAGAGAAAACAAATCTAGCATGGATATTACAATGAAAAAGTATGAACTCCGACAACTGGAATGAAATGTGTGAGCATGAATGTAATGTCGGTGGAAATACGTACTCCCCCAAGCTTAGGCTTTTGGCCTAGCTTGGTAATCACCATATGTAGAAACCATCCGGTCCCAAGTCAAAGTGAGGTGGAGGCGGCACCTGAGCCTCCCACCCCTGGGGCTCCTCCTCAGCAGCTGCTAGGTTGTTCCGGTAGGCTGTGATGTCATCTGGCATAATCATGTATCCGTTCCTGGCAATAGAATCAAACAGAGCAGGTGTAGGCAACAGAATAATATCACGGGTTTCTATGCTGAATACTAGGTTGTAACGAATGTCACAGAGAGAATCAGTTACATCAATAAATTGGTGATCTTGCAACGCCCTGAGATCAAGATAAACTCGGGACAAGAGATAATCATGTGGACGAATCTGAACATTAAAGTGTCTCGCTAAGCGAGTAGCATAGATACCACCATGTATCTTTCCCTTAGTCCTGTTAAGGTGTAAGCGACGTGCAATAATAGCCCCCATACTAAAGGTGTGATCATCATACAGTGCACGGGGTAAAATAGCGAAATCGGGGGCACTGAGTGCGCCAACCTTCTCCCTAGCGGTTAAACATTTCGCGATGAACAAAGCAAAGTAATGCACTGAAGGAAACTGCAGACTGGTAGCTATAGCGTTCGACACGCCTCTATCCTCACCCACTGCTAAATGAGGAGAAAGTCCTCAAACTCCACTGGTCTAGGTTCTCTCAATTCCGCATCGGAGGGGATCAAGCATATGTCACAAAAGTCAGTTAGCGGCATTTTGTGTGTTTCAGCATAAAGGTTAAACTGCACCTAAGGGGGATTATTCTTTCTCAGGAAATGAAAACTTTGCACAAAGGAATTTGTAAGGATGTGATATTGCTCACACTTAGCTGCGAGGAACTCGGTCAACCCAGCGTTTGCAACAAATTGAGCGAACTCTTGATGGAACCCGGCCTCCTCCATGAAGGCATGATGCGGCCATTCGCATGGTCGCACCTCCACCTTTCATGGAGTGTGAATGTCATTATCCGACGATTCCCCAATGACTCCTTTGGCACTTTTCTTGGAGGAAAACTTCCTAAAGAAATCCATCTTATTCCTAAAATAAATTTTCTAAAAATTTGTAGTCCACAAAATTTGGTCAACAAAACTTTGTAAGATTGATAGCAACTACTCCTAAGCATGCATATAGGCCATATCAAGCATTCAAACTACATAGAACTCTAAGAATTCGACACACAAGCTCATCTACAACAGCACCAATAATAGCTAATTACTCTAAAAATAACCCACTAAATCAAAAACTAATTGGAGCAATGGAGGAGTCACATACCAAGTAGCAATCCCTCCAAACAGTTTCAGAAACAGAGCTTCGAGCTAAGAGATCGAAATCCACGGGTTTGAGAGCAAGAACACGGGAATGGTGGCTGTGGTGATTTTTTTTCTGGAGGTAGGGGATGATGTGGGCTAAAGGAATAAGTGAGGGGGCCCACGTGGGGGCCACAACCCACCAGGGCGCGCCTGGGGGTGCTGGCGCGCCCTGGTGTCTTGTGGGCACTAGGTGCACCCCCCCTCTGGTATTATTTGCACCAGAAATTCAGAAATATTCGGAAAAATCATATTAAATTTTCAGGACACTCTAAGAACTTTTATTTTTGGATCATTTTTTATTGCACGGTGAAAACAGAAAACAGGATAATCATGGCATTTTATTTTATTTGACTAACTAAAACATAAAATAAAAGGTGGGAGCAGAGAGTTCTGCCTACTAGATTCATCGACTTCATACCTCTCAAAAATGATCCATTAATAAGGTTGATCAAGTCTTATTAACAACCACTTCCGATTAGCATGAAACCGAAGAACTTTCGTAAAACACTAAGTTACCTCAATGGGGATGTGCATGTCCCCAACAATAAGTATATCATATTTCTTTTTGGCAGTAGGTAGAGGTAATTTAAACTTCCAATAGTGATGGTCAGAGATTCTTCAATAACATTTATACCATTCACTTGGAATTGTTTCTTCAGAAAGTGCACCGTATGCTCATTACCATTGATATGAAAAGTGACTTTGCTTTTATTGCAATCAATAACAGCCCCTGTAGTATTCAAAAAGGGTCTACCAAGGATAATCGACATGTTATCGTCCTCAGGCATCTCAAGAATAACAAAGTCCGTTAAGATAGTAACATTTGCAACAACAACGGGCACATTCTCACAAATACCGATAGGTATGGCAGTTGATTTGTCAGCCATTTGCAATGATATTTCAGTAGGTGTGAGTTTATTCAAATCAAGTCTCTTATGTAAGGAGAAATGCATAACACTAACACCGGCTCCCAAGTCACACAAAGCAGTTTTGACATAGTTTCTTTTAATGGAGCAAGGTATAGTTGGTATTCCGGGGTCTCCATGTTTTTTAGGTACTCCATCCTTAAAAGAATAATTAGCAAGAATGGTGGAGATTTCAGCTTCAGGTATCTTTCTTTTATTAGTTATGATGTCTTTCATATACTTTGCATAAGGGGCCATCTTTAGGATATCAGTTAAGCGGGTACGCAAAAAGACTGGTCTAATCATTTCAGGAAAGCGCTCAAATTCTTCATCATCCTTTTTCTTAGATGTCTTAGGTGGAAATGGCATGGGTTTTTGAACCCATGGCTCTTTTTCTTTACCATGTTTCCTAGCCACAAAGTCTCTTTTATCATAACGTTTATTTTTAGATTGTGGGTTATCAAGATCAGGAGCAGGCTCTCTTTCAACATCATTATCTGGTTCTTTACAATTATTGGGTTGAGAATCTTCATGAACATCATCATTATCATTTTCATTATCACTAGGTGAATGTTCATTACCAGACTGTGTTTCCGCATCGGAAATAGAGACATCATTATTATCAGGAGGTTTTTGTATCTCAAGTTCACTAGAGGTGTGCAAAGTCCTATCATTTTTCTTTTTCTTTTTCTTTCTAGAGGGACTAGGTGCATCAGTATTAATTCTCTGAGAGTCTTGTTCAATTCTCTTAGGATGACCCTCAGGATAAAGTGGTTCTTGGGTCATTCTACCTCCTCTAGTTACTACTCTAGCAGCAAAATCATTCATATTATTATTCATTTCATCAAGCAATTCCTTTTGAGACTTAGCAACTTGTTCTAACTGAGTTTGAACCATAGAGGCATGCTTTCCTACACCTCTAACATCATTACTGATTCTAAATAGCAAGTCACTCAAGCGAGCAATAATATCAGAGTTATATTTCAATTGTTTCAGGACATGTGCATTGAAATGATCTTGCTTCATAATATAGTTGTCAAACTCATATAAGCACTGAGTAGGATGTTTATTGTGAGGGACATCACCTTCATCAAACTTTAATAAATAATTTACCTCTATCACTTGTGGAGGTGGTGGTGTGTCAATACCATGTATTTCTTCAATAGGTGGCAAATTCTTAACATCCTCAGATTTAATACCTTTTTCCTTCATAGATTTCTTTGCCTCTTGCATATCTTCAGGACTGAGAAATAAGATACCCCTCTTCTTCGGAGTGGGTTTAGGTGGTGGTTCATGAAGAGTCCAATCATCATAATTCTTCAATATGTTATTCAATAATTCCTCAGCTTGTTCAACAATTCACTCCCTGAAAACACAACCAGCACAACTATCTAGGAAGTCCCTAGAAGCATCGGTTAGTCCATTATAGAAGATATCAAGTATTTCATTTTTCTTGAGAGGATGATCAGGCAAAGCATTAAGCAATTGGAGAAGCCTCCCCCAAGCTCGTGGGAGACTCTCTTCTTCAATATGCACAAAGTTAAATATTTCCTGTAAGGCAGCTTGTTTCTTATGAGCAGGAAAATATTTTTCAGAGAAATAGTAAATCATATCCTGGGGACTACCCACACAACCAGGAGTAAGAGTATTGTAGCATGTCTTAGCATCACCCTTTAATGAGAACGGAAATAACTTGAGAATGTAATAGTAGCGAATCTTCTCATCATTAGCAAAAAGGGTGGCTATATGATTCAGTTTAGTAGATCTGCCACTACAGTTTCAGTTTCATAGCCATGGAAAGGATCAGATTCAACCAAAGTAATTAACTCTTGGTCGACAGAGAATTCATAATCCTTATCGGTAACAAAGATAGGTGAAGTAGCAAACTTAGGATCACATTTCATTCTAGCATTCAAAGTATTTTCCTTATATTTGCGTAGCAATTTCTTAAGATCGTTTCTATCCTTGCAAGAAATAATTTCTCTAGTTACCTCCTCGTCCATAACATAACCTTCAGGTATCTTAGGCACTTCAAATCTAGGAGAGCTAGGACTAATAGGTGTTTCATAGTCATCATCAGTTTCATAAGCTTCATCAGTTTCAGCAATCTCATCAGTTTCAGTAGTTTCATTCTCTTTAGCTCTAGCAATTTGTTCATCAGGAAATTCTCCTAGTGGCACATTATCATCAAGCATGGTACTAGCATCATCATAAGAATCATTCATAGCAGAGGTAGCATCATCAATCACTTGCGACATATCAGGATTACTAGCATGTGGTGGTGTTGCAAGATTACTCATAACAGAAGGTGAATCAAGTGCAGAGCTAGATGGCAGTTCCTTACATCCCCTCGTCTTAGAGGGAAAAATCTTGGTCTTTGGATCCTTCAGATTCTCCATAGTGATCAATTGATATAAATCCCAAGTGACTCAACAAATATAGCTATGCTCCCGGGCAACGGCGCCTGAAAAAGGTCTTGATAACCCACAAGTATAGGGGATCACAACAGTTTTCGAGGGTAGAGTATTCAACCCAAATTTATAGATTCGACACGAGGGGAGCCAAAGAATATTTGAGAGTATTAGCAGCTGAGTTGTCAATTCAACCACACCTGGAGATTAAATATCTGCAGCAGAGTGATCAGTAGCACAGTAGTATGATAGTTTGATAGTAGGAGTAACAGTAACAGTAACAGTAGCAGTGATAGCAATAGTTTTGTAGCAGTTGGAACAGTAGCAGCAGCAGTAGGTAACTTAGCAAGAACAATAAGTGGAAAACTCGTAGGCACTGGATCGGTGAACTCGTTGGATGATATTCATCATATAACAGTCATAACCTAGGGCGACACAGAACTGTTCTTATATGTAATGTAGGCATGTATTCCGTAAATAGTCATACGTGCTTATGGAAAAGAACTTGCATGACATCTTTTGTCCTACCCTCCCATGGCAGCGGGGTCCATAAGAAAACTAAGGGATATTAAGGCCTCCTTTTAATAGAGAACCGGAACAAAGCATTAACACATAGTGAATACATGAACTCCTCAAACTACGGTCATCACCATGAAGTATCCCAAATATTGTCACTATGGGGTTGACGGATCATAACACGTAATAGGTGCATATGACTAGGCAAGATCGGATCAAGAACATAGATAATGGTGATAACATAAACGGTTCAGATCTGAAATCATGGCACTCAGGCCCTAGTGACAAGCATTAGGCATAACAAAGTCATAGCAACATCAATCTCAGAATATAATGGATACTAGGGATCAAGCCCTAACAAAACTAACTCGATTACATGATGAATTTCATCCAACTCCTCACCGACCAGCAAGCCTACGAAGGAATTACTCACTCCCGGTGGGGAGCATCATGGAATTGCTGATGGAGAAGGGTTGGTGATGACGAAGGCCGAAGATTCCCCTCTCTGGAGCCCCAAATGGGCTCCAGATCTGGCGTCCCGATGAAGAACAAGAGGTGGCGGTGGCTCCGTATCGTAAAACATGATGAAACTTTCTCCTCGAATTTTTTCTCCAAAAATAGGAATTTATAGTGCCGGAATTAGGGTCAGTGGGGCCCCGAGGTGGGCACAACCCACCAGGGCGCGCCTCGGGGGCCTAGCGCGCCCTGGTGTACCTTGCCCAGCCAGGGGCCCCCCTCCGGTGGTTCTTGGCTCCAGTATTTTTTATTTATTCTAAAATAAATCTCCAAAAAGTTTCGTCCAATTCCGCGAACTTTTATTTCTGCACAAAAAACAACACCATGGTAATTCTGCTGAAAACAACGTCGGTCCGTGTTAGTTCCATTCAAATCATGCAAATTAGAGTCCAAAACAAGGGCAAAAGTGTGAGGAAAAGTAGATACGACGGAGACGTATCAATGATAAGCAGTTTTCAACAAGGTATTCTCAGCAAGTGTTGTGAGTAACAGTAGTAGATAGTTTTGCAGCAAGATAATTCGTAACAACTGACAAGTAAGAATAGTAACCAAGGTGCAGCAAGGTAGCCCAATCCTTTTTATAGCAAATGACAGGCCGTAAAGTATTATTATATGAAGCAAGCGCTCCCGAGGACACATGGGAATTTCTTTCTAGTCATGTTCATCATGTTGAGTTGATTCGCGTTCGCTACATTGATAATTTGATAGGTGGGTGGACCGGTGCTAAGGTGTTGTTCTTACTTGAGCAAGCAACCCACTTATGATTACCCCGTCTCGCAAGCAACCACAACTAAGAAAGAAGTATTAAGAAAAATCTAACCATAGCATGAAACGTTTGGATCCAAATCAGCCCCTCATGAAGCAACACATAAACTGGGGTTTAAGCTTTTGTCACTCTAGCAAACCAACATCTACTTGTTACTCCACAATGCTTTCCCTTAGGCCCATAATATGGTGAAGTGTCGTGTAGTCGACGTTCACACAACACCACTAAGAGAAGCAACAACATACATATCATCAAAATATCGAACGAATACCAATTTCACATGATTACTTATAATAGGACTTCTCCCATGTCCTAAGTAACAATAGTAACTACTCACACCTCATCAACATGTTCAAGATCTGAGGTATAATGATGGTTATCAAGGATCTGAACATAATATCTTTCACCAAGTAAACTAACAAGCATCAATTACAAGATGTAATCAACACTACTAGTAACCCACAGGTACCAATCTGAGGTTTTGAGACAAAGGTTGAATACAAGAGATGAACTAGGGTTTGAGATGAGATGGTGTTGGTGAAGATGTTGATGAAGATTGGTCCTCCCACAAAGGAGACGATGGCTTTGATCTCCCCCTCCCGGAGAGAAATTTCCCCGGCAGAATCTCTCTGCCGGAGAGCAAAAGGGCCTCTGCCCTGGTTTCCTCCTTGAGACGGCGACGCTTCATCCCGAAAGTAATCTTATGATTTTTTTCTCGGTCAAAACACACCATATAGGATAAGAGTTGGTCGGGAGACCTGCTAGGCCACCACAAGGCAAAAGGGTGCGGCCAGGCCCCTGGTCGCGCCCTGTTGGCTTCTGGCTAGTAGATGGCCCCTCTCCGGTATACTTTTGGCCCAATATTTCTTATATATTGCATAAAAGTTCACTGTGAAGTTTCAGGTCATTTGGAGTCCAGTGAATTTTCTACCATTTTCTTTGTTTTCAGGTCCAGAATTCCAATTTCCAGAGATTTCCCTCTTTGTGATGTACCTTGCATATTCAGAGAGAAAAGACATAAGAATTATATTATAATAAGGAATAATGGACAAGAATAACATAAATATCAATAAGAATTCATGATGCATAATGGACGTATCAACTCCCCCAAGCTTAGACCTCACTTGTCCTCAAGCGAAAGACAAACTCGATAATAATGACCACATAATTTGAAAGAGAAGTGTCGATAAAAATAGAATACAGACTTGAGTGCATCATGAATAATAACATATTAGTATTATTTTTTCATCATATAGCTTCTCCTATGCAAGTAACAATCCATCCACAATATTGAAGTATGAAGCATAAATCCTATTGACAATCAACAAACTATGCTTTTATTATTGAGACAATCACAATTCATCATATTCCAGAGAAGAGTCTATGTAAGAGCTTTCATTCTAGCAAGTTCAGATACTCAACGATCATTTAGTCTTCTGTGATTGCTGACTCTCATTGCATATTTTTGGAGCTAGTGTTTCCGGCGGACACATAGGAAGATGGGGGCTTCATAGTTTTTGCCACCCAACATATTTACCTCAAGGATAATGGCAACAATAATGGTTCATGATCACCTACGTTCAACTGGATATATTTATCTGGATCTATCCTCAACACATGATGCTTGCCAAGTACAGAGTTGATAGGTTGGAGTAAGAATAAAATTTATTGACTCTTGCATAACAGTGAATTCATGAAGATAAATGATAGGCCCTTCGTAGAGGGAAGCAGAGGTTGTCATGAGCTTTTAAGTTGGATGTGCAAGCTCTTAATGCAAAGGAACGTCACTTTATATTGCCCCTTATGATAGCAAACTTTATTATGCACTCTGTCGCTTTTATTTCTTTGCCATCACAAGATCGTACAAAGCATATTTTCGCTCACAATAAAAGATCATACATATTTCAGAGTAATTTTTATTGCTTGATGCACTGATGACAACTTACTTGAAGAATCTTACTCAATCCATATGTAGATATGGTGGACTCTCATGGAAAGAAACTAGGTTTGAGGAATTATGGATGCACAAGTAGTATTTCTACTTGGTGCAGAAATTTTTTGGCTAGCAAAATATCTAAAGCAAGCACAACATGTTGAAGGATCCATGACCATATAACTTCTATGTGATTGTAAACTATTATGATCCTTACGTTGTCTTCCATGTCCAACATCAACCCTTGATCATTATATAATATTTGATGGAGGATCACAATCATAAAAGATGTCCAAGATAGTGTATTTATATGTGAATCTCCTCTCCTCTATCATAATCTTGCATAATTGTATCAATGACTAATGCTATGTTTGTTTATACCCAACACCTTTTATTACTTATACTTTTTCCTTGTGAAGTTATTACTCCCCATGGGATTAGAATATGACATTTTCTATTTCTTTTATTCCCATGCTATGATGATAGATGCATGAGAGTAGAGAACACAAACTCAACTAATCTTTATTATATAACTCTCACACTCGATTACAAGGATAGGTAGATCTCAAAGAAAAAATTCTAAGCAAAGGAAATCTGAAATTTTATTTCTCTAAATCACGAAATAGCTAAGGATCGAACTAAGATAGGTGGTAATGATAAAAGTGATGGCGATACGATATCGGGGCACCTCCCGCAAGCTTGGGAGAAGCTAAGGGTGGTGCCCATACCCATGTACTCAAGTGTCCCTCTTGGATGATGATGATGTGATCCTTTTGGCGATGATACCCCTTAGGGTACTGATCAACTCATTGAGCTTATCAACCTCTCGCTTAAGGTCCAGATTCTCCTTACGGAGTTTGTTGGTGACGATCATTGCTCATTCCATCAAAGGGTGTATTTTGCTGGCTAAGGCAGCGGTGGTGTCTACCTGCACACGTCGATAGGGGGTAAATCGAGTATTGGAAGGTGAAACCTTGTTTGGCAAACTTGACTTTTTAAACTCCACATGCATATCTCCAGGTTGAGGTAGAGGTACTCCTTCTTCTTCTTCTTGACTTGAGGGCTCAACCCTTTTTCGATCGGCCTCCACTTCTTCCTCTATTGACCACCCATAAGGGTCCACATCCCCATAGACTTAGGGATTGGCAACGAGATCTGAAACGTAGCTCTCTCTTTCCGAATCTTGTGACGACATGTTGCTTCAAATCTGTTAGGAAAACAACCCGAAACAAGAATAGAGGAGAAACTTGCGATGCAGTGGTCAAAACATACGGGGGTATATATAATGATTTTTTCTAGGTTAGAATATGTGTACAGTAAGAAAACAGAGTCCGGGAGGCACACGAGGGCCCCATGAGGCAACAGGGCGTGCCCAGGGGGTTGGTCGCACCCTATTGGCTTGTGGCCCACTCGTGGGTCCCCCTGACTTCTTTTTATTTTTGGATTTTTTTTTCTGAAATACCAAAACCAATAGAAAATATATTTTTTGGAATTTTTGGAGTCGGTTTACTTACCGTATCACATACCTACCCCTTTTCAGCTTTCTGGAGTGTTTCAGAAGGTCTCTCTTATGTGTTATTCCGGAGTCATAACTTGAATAATGTTAGTTTCAACATTAAGGGGCGTACCTAAGATATAGTGCTTAATTCTTTGCCCATTTACCACTTTCAGATTTTTGCCTTCGAAGTTGTTAATCTTTATAGCACCGGAACGATAGGCCTCTGTTAACACATGAACACGTCACCGTGTACCCTCGACGTCGGGGGTGATGCACCGCAGCTCACCTCGAAGGAGGTCCGACCGGCACCGCGGTACGCAAGCAGTCCGGTAGGCGCTTTTGAGGACCCGAAACCTCACACGCCCGGGAGGGACCCGTCAGGGCGCGTAGCGGCTATGGGCTGCCCTAGGTTGACCTGATCACCCCTAGGGCCTCGTGGATTTGCTGCCTCCAATCTTGAAGAGCGACGAATAACGAGAAGAAAGATACAAGGGAGAGCAATAAAGTTGTTCGTCTCGTTGGCCCACAATAAAGTTTGATTGGCCACAATAAACCGTCCCGCACGAAATAAGAAATCGGTGGCGCTACCTATCAGACATACGTCTGATTGGTCGCGCAACTTTTTGCCTCGTGGTAGGGCTGCACTCGACTGGCTCTAACTTTTTTATACGACCACGAATTGAGATGAGTTTTATATCAAAATCGATATTTTCGACGAGGCGAAGATAGTCCGTGTAGAATATTTTCTCATATGAGGTCATCTTGGGGGCTTAATCGACTGAACAGTACTCTGAATTTGAAATCTTAGTACTTTGAGCATAGTTTCGGCCTTCGAGATGAAATTAGACGACGATGACCCAAACTTCAAAGATGTTCATGTCAACACTGCGGAACCTTTTCATGTAGAGCACTTCTTCATTTGAATCCATCTTCATAATGTTTTCTTCCATGCCAAAATCAGGTGTCAACACATGCCTCCCTGTTTTTCGGCAAAGCTTGTGTGCCAAAAAATAACTTGCACACTCTTGTTCTCAGGATGATGTCAACACTCCATCACCCATTCATATGCTTAGGGCAATAATCTCATATCGGCTAGATGCTCAGACTGGCTATCACCTGGGTAGGGCCTCTTCATATATTTGTTGTCTTGATAACACAAGCACCTCCATGGATGCATCCCGTGGTGCAACCCGACTGGTCTCTCAACTCAGATCCTGCAAATAAGGAAAATATGTTTCTTCCAGTCAGCCACCCGGTGCACTAGATCATTGTTAGTGGCCAACTCAATAGTCAAGACGTCCTCACAAGTATTGGTAAAACTGAGCATCGGCTTTCAGGTATGAGCTAAACCGTGAAGAACGCCATCAGCCAGATGTCAGCTTCAGCAACACTATGCAGTCTCAGGGCGATATGGAAATATCATCCGTGCTTGCTCATATTAAAGGACCTTGAGAACCCGTCCACCAAAGTGTGAATAGCCAAAATAAATCAGATGTTTCGGCTGGGGATAAATTACAGAGCATCAGCTTTGATGGTACGGTTGAAGAACATGGATGATGCACCGCATGGAGTCTCCCATAGTGAGATGAAAATTGCCGGGTTCGCCTGCCGGCTTTCTGCTTGTCCTCCTTTACCCCTGCCGGTTTTGCAACAGAAGCTGGTGCATCCTTCTTGACTTGAGAGTTTCGCTTGGGGACAAATGATAGCTCAAGTTGTGTTTGTACTACAGTTGCTTATCCTTCTGCCCCTTCTTCTAGCGCTTCATGATCCTCTGCATTATCGGCGCCCCATTGATCATCCTCTCCAAATGTAGGATCCACTGCATTGTTATAAATCCTAGCAACATGGTCTAGTCCTCCAGATCTTTTGCACTTGCGCCTCCTAACTGTACCTCCCTCGGCACGTGATCTTATCATGTTCTTCATCGGCCTTCCTGGTGCTCTAAATAAAACTAGAGCGTGAAGGTTCAAACCTGGATCAATGATCGTCCATTGGTCTTTTCCCAACAATGCAGGCATGTTCTCAGCATATGTTGCCTTAAACTTTGCAACAGAGAAGTATTCAGACACATACTGATCAACCTCCCTAGCTTCACCTCTGATGCTGGTCATGAAAAACAAGGCATGCATGCATGGCTGCCCACGGATCTGCCATTGTCTACAGCTGCATGTCTTATTACTTAATCCTCATGCCTCGTGTGTTGATCGTCTAATGTATTTCATCCTCAATCCTCATGCCCTAGCATGCAATACCTTTATCACAGACGTGATTATGACATGGTCAACATATTGTGTATCTGCAATTCTTCTATGCAAATCTATCTTTATCAAGATCATCTGGCTAATCTTGTCAAATTCTTGCCACAACATAAGCCCTTTCACTGAATTAATTTTTGAATTGAAACACTCGACAAGGTTACTGCTCACATAGTCTACCTTGCATATTTCAGTGAATTTGCTTCTTAACCACACCATTCCATGATGCGTTCCATGTATTCCCGCAGAACAACATTTTCAGCATACAAAACGCTCAAGTGGTTCTCATGTTTCCTCAGACTGCAAGTGTATGATGTTGGCCATAGGTTCTCATCATACACTTTACCCCTGAATTTCTTTGTAAAATTAGTAGGTGTCTCATGCATTACCTATGCTCAACTCCAGGGAAAACTACACCTACCACAGTCTCTAAACCCTTGCAAGCATCTGTGTGTATAGCAAATCCTCGTGGCTACCCTATAATGTTGTGCAAATTCTTCAAAAACCACACCCAACTTTCCTCTGACTACATCTCCAACACACCATATGCCACTGGGAAAAGCCAGTTGTGTGCATCAACTACACAAGCAACTACTAGCTGTCCCCTAAATCTTCCATTCAAAGTTGTTGCATCCATAGCCAAATAAGGCCCGCAACCATCCAGAAACCCCTTCCAGCAAGCCTTGAAACAAACAAAAGCCCTCCCGGAGCATTCCTTATGAAATGTCATCCCCCTTATTTTGTAGTCCAGAGTATGCTTGTCAAGATCTACAACACTGCCTGGACTTTCCATCTCCACTCCATCTTTGTAGGTGTACAACAAAACAAAACAATCATTCCATGGACCATTAATTCTGTCTTGATCCATTGCCTTTGCATAAAAAATCCTCATGTACGGTATGCTCATCTTATACATCTCAAACAACTTCTTGTGTAGTGTTGTAGGACCAAATGTTGGTGTCTCTCTAAGCCAATCCATGACTGCATCTACCAACCACCTAGTTTTTGCTAATTTTGTTGTTTGGGTCTTCCCCGCCAGATGGGCAAGTGTGCGTATGTGGGTTCAGTTTAACCTGAAATTCAATGAAACAAGTGTATCAAATAGGAGGGATCAAACATCATTGAAACTAATGTTGCCTGCAAAATTATATACCTGAATATATTTTGACTTCTACGCATACAGGAGGCATGCAACCTCCACCTACACCTCTCATATGGACAGTCAATCGTCAATCTTCTGGGTTCACTCTTGTCAATCAGAAAATCATTTTGAGTGAGGCTGCAGCATGTAGTCAGTGCATTCCAATAGTCCATCATCGATTGAAATACTGTTCCAGGAGTAAGATTAGGATCGTTCCTGTCCCACTGAATCGCTGGCATGTCCTCACCAGCGTATTTGTCTAGTACCAACATGTCAGCGTTCACCTCCTTCTCTTCATCATCAGTGTCCTCAAATCTAGCAGGGCTGGTTGGCTCCTCTGGGTATTCATCCTGCATTTCTCGTTTGCTAAATTCATCAACCAATTTAGGGTACATCATCTGATCCTCGTCATCGTTTCGAGGCACTAGCTCGTCAGGCTGTGCATCATCTTATGGATCCAATGCATCGCTGGCTTGGCTCTCGCTACTAGTAGATTTAGCTGGTCCACACCTACAAGGAGTGCGGGGCCGCTGACTGTTAGAAGAGTTAACGGGTGCGGCACCCTTTCCCTTATACAATTCTTTTCGCAACTGCAGTACCTGTATTTCAATTTTACCAAAATGGCTGCCAGCGTTCAAACAAAAAAGGGTTTCTAGATGCTCGTCGCAAGTTAGTGGCACAAAATTTTGCTCACAGCTATTGAAATAGCTCAGATCAACAACATCAGATTGGCTTCAGGGATATTCAGAACACAATGATTTGCATAAATCTTTAAATGAAATTATTGATTCTACCACCTTTGGATAGCAAAATCCAGAGAAATGATGCAGTTTTATACCTCACAGGAAGCTAGTTTCCATTCTAACTGTGAGCCAAAACGCAAGCGTTGGATCAATCCTACAGTTAGGCAGGCAATAATTCAGTCAAGCAAGCAACAATTCATGCTCCCATTGGTCAAATACTAGGCATATTAACGAGTTAGATCACATATTTTAAGGGGTGTGAGGCTTACCCAGCCGGAATCATGAGCTCTCTGCTGCTCCTGGTTCGACCCAATCCTTCCCATGCTTGATGGGACGAAGGCTGGTGTCCCTCGACATTGCCCAAGCCTATGCAACTCAATCTGCTGCTGTAGCTCCACCCTCCAGATCCCCTCGAGCCAGTACAAGCCTGGGGCATAGAACGCGGCGGATCAGTGCATCAGGGGCGAGGGTTCCTGTTGGTTGGGCGACGGTGGCGGGCTGGGTGGGAAGTGGTTTTCGTGGGGGAGTACGTGCGGGGTGGCGGAGGCGACGACAGCGGGTGCGGCGGCAGCGGGGGTGGGGGTGGGAGCGGCGGCGGTGGGGAATGGCTCGGGCACGAGCTGTTCAAAATGTGGTAAGAGAGAGAGAGAGAGTCATCCACCAGCCTAGGCCCCACCTATAGTAAGTTGCCTCCTCCCCACCAGTCAGGATAGCAGGCGGCCCCAATAGTTAGGAGGAGACAAAAAAAATAGTCGGGAGGTAACGGTCAAAGGTTTTGACTAGACGGCAGTGCAACGTTCAGACTTTTGTGAGCAGGTGATGGAGGGGGGAGGGCAAAAAGTGAGCAAAGTTCTATCGCTTGGGAAAAACTAAGCACAACTAAGCAACGAGGGGAACAGAAATAGAAATCCCCATCATTAATTACCTGACTAGGTTAGGATAGAGACGATCTTTCGTCATCTGTGTTTGTTCTTTCGCTTCCATGCAGCTGCACCTACGCAGTTCGCCTTCACGATTTTGTTGATCATCCTCCTCAGATTCCACCTCCTTTGGAGGCGCCTCCCGTTGTTCCTCCTCGTCCTTTTCATCCCCTCCATCATCCTCCTCTTCACGTTGATCCACGTGTTTAGTTGTTAACCGTTCCCTGCCATTAACCAAAAGTTGCTCCTCCTCCTAGTGTAGGATCGAAAGTATGTCTAGGGGGGTGATTAGACTACTTGACTAAATTGAAACTTTGTCTTGGGGTATTACTCTTCCTCCCATTCAACTCCATTGGCATTGAAATTTCGTTCAAAACCAACACCTTGATTCTTTTGATTCCATCCTTGCTTGCATACAATTTCTTCCAATTGCTTACTCCCGATGAGACTTTTGTAGACACCTTTCTCTATAATTCCTTTCAATAAATTGTTTTCTTACTCAAGTGTAACTTGCCTAAGAGAATCATTAGTGGAATCAATAGTGTTACTAGGAACAAAATCATTTGATTTAGCATTTTTGTTGTTGTTGTTGTTCTTGCTAGATGAAGAACCTTTCTTTCCCTTGTTACTAGTTTGCTTAGTTTTAACTTGAGGCATAAAAGTGGACAAGAAGAGCCATTTGGCAAGATAAGAAGAACTCTTCTTTCGAAGATCATCATTGATAGCTTTAAGAAACTCAGGCTCTTGCTCTAAATTTAGCTTATCGAAGCGCAACTTCTCATGAGTTCTTAGAAGCTCTCTATGATCTTCTTGAGTAGATTCATGAGCTAACTTAAGAGTGTTTAGTTCTGTAGTTAAGCGCTCAATCTCCTTCTTAGCAGCAACAAACGATTCACCTTGACTATCATGTACTAGCAAGTTCATTAGAGCTAACATCACTAGTTTTATCATTGAGCAAGTCATAATCACCTAATAAGTCATCATCATCACTATTAAATTCAATGAATTCAGGGTGTGATTCCATGGGGCCTTTAGACATTAAGCATCTTCCAATTCCTTCATTTCGTGAATCAAATAGGTCATAGGAATTGGACGATACGAGAGCTAGTCCGGCAACACCTTGATCTTGACTATAGTTGGAGTTGGAGTTGTAACTTCTCTTGGATTGGTCGTCGAATTCGGAGCCGGAAACCCATTCACCAGCATGAGCTTGATGTCTTCTTGAAAGGATCGATATGGTTGACTAGAGGGGGGTGAATAGGCAACTACCAATTTTTAGCTTTTCTTTAATAAATTATGTTTAGCAACAAATAGGTTGTCTAGATTTGCAACTAGGTGAGCAACAGAATGATGCTAGCAATGATAACAACACAAGCAAGCAAATGATACAATATAAGTAAAGCTTTCACAAAGTAAAGGTAAGAAGTAATCACAAGTGGAACCGATGGAGACGATGATGTGTTACCGAAGTTCCTTCCCTTTGAGGCGAAGTACGTCTCCGTTAGAGCGGTGTGGAGGCACAATGCTCCCCAAGATGCCACTAAGGCCAACGTATTCTCCTCACGCCCTCACACAATGCGAGATGCCGTGATTCCACTAGTGGTGCTCTTGAAGGCGGCGACCGGACCTTTACAAATAAGGTTGGGGCAATCTCCACAACTTAATTGGAGGCTCCCAACACCACCACGAAGCTTCACCATAATGGAATATGGCTTCGAGGTGACCTCTTCCGTCTTGGGTGCTCAAACACCCAGGAGTAACAAGATTCACAAGGGATTAGTGGGGGGAATAATATTTCTCTTGGTGGAAGTGTAGATTGGGGCCCTCTCACCCAAACCCTAGAGTCTCAAGAATTTTTGTTTGCAAGGGAGAGAGATCGGGCAAAAATGAGCTTAGGAGCAACAATGGAGATTTTGGGAGGATAAGAGGTGAGTCTCCTTGGGGAAGAAGACCCACTTATATAGTGGGGGGAATCTGCATGTTAACTGCCCACCAGCCGCAAACAAGCGGTAGTACTACTCCGGGGAGAGGTACTACCGCCCGCATGGAAGATCTACTCCCTGGCCACAGCTGACTCTGTCAGGGAGGCGGTAGTGCTGCCGGAGCGGTACTACCGCTCCTGCTAGTGGTACTACCGTTGGCACTGTAGGAGGAGCATACGCCAGCAGTAGTAAGGGGGAAGCGGTACTACTGCTTGTTACTACCACCCCTACTGCTCCATTGGCGTGGGTCATCAGACACCAGACGCGAGGGCGGCTGGTGCCCCGCGCCGGGTGCCCGAGCCACCACAGCGGTACTACCGCTGACCAGTGTGGTAGTACTGGCTATAAGCGGTACTACCACGCTGATCCGAGCAGTACTTCCGCTTAGGTGATTTAGGACAGCCAAGGGCACAGGGCAGAATCTCCATTTTGCCGAGGAAAGGACAGGGGTGCAAATGTGTACGTGTTGACTCCACCCAACCTTTCCAAATGCGGACCCCCTCTTGATAGTACGAATTTTCCTACGACTCAAGTCCACCAACACTAAATGTCAGAAAATAACCGTCTTCTCTTTTACTCACTGGAGTGGAAAATAACCGTCATGTGCCACCTCATAATCTCTGAAAGCTTAATGCACACGATTAGTCCGCAAATGCATTGTCATCAATCACCAAAACCACTAGGGTGGAAATATGCCCTTAAAATCTCCCCCTTTTTGGTGGATTGATGACAGCGCGGGATTTGCACAGAGGATATCATAAGAAGTAAAAGCAAACCTCAAAATCTAGAAAATGTAGATGGGCTCCCCCTAGATGTGTGCACTATTTTTAGATATGCATTTGGAATGCAAAGTGCACACACTAGGATCAACACCCCCCTATATTTTATAGACCGACAACTACTTGCATTAATAGAGAGAGTGAAGCATGAATGGAAGATAAGATATGTGAGTATAAGTAAAGGACACAAGATAAGTATAACTCACATACTAAGACATAAAAATATAATAGTAGGGTAGCATATGTCTCACATCATATGACTTGGTATTTTAAAGTCTCACAAACACAAACCAAAGCAAAGCAAATGATAAAAGAGTTCACAAACGAATAAACACAAGCAACTCAACCAAACACTCATGACTCGGCAAATCCCAACACACTCTCTCCCCCTTTGGCATCAAGACACCAAAAGGGCGGAGAGGACTAAGACGATCCAAGGTAGTAGCAGCTCATGGGACCATCTTCAGTACCCCCTGGACTCTGAACTGTAAGCAGTGGTGCCAGGCGGAGCAGAAAAGCCAGGCAGATCATCTTCAGAATCCCATTTGCAGTGTCGTGATATCCAGACATCCTCATTGGTGGTGGAGTCCTCAGACCAACTCCGAATCTCCATCCCCACATGCCTGCCAAGCGCCTTGTGACGACTAATAGCTTTCTTCTCAGCAACATGAGCTTCGTACTGGCCATGAGCTTGCATGCAAAATAGTTTCTTCATCTTCTCCTTGATCCTCTTAGCCCAAGATGGCTCGACACGAGAGGGTGCAGAACTAGGAGCAGTGCCACCTCGACCTCAAAATCATCATCATCCTCGTCATCCTCATCGTCCTCATCCTCAACATCAGACATGTCTACCTCAGGAGCAACATAGTTCGCCAACTTGTCCTTCTGGCGGAACTACACAACTTTATGGGAAATCAACTCACCGTGCTCTCAATCAGATGCATCAAGTACGGATCATAGATAGGAACCTTGCATTTGGAGATTGCAGAGAGAAGTTCAGACCACATGACATGTGAAACATCTAGAACTGGCACCTCGGTACACTTCCTAAAACCCTGACAAAAGAGCAATAGATCCACTAGGTAGGAGTGTACCATGTCCAAGTTTCCAACACGAGGAAAAAGAGCATTCCGGAAGATGCGGTGAAAAATATCAAGAAATAGCTGTAGCATATGGGTTAACTTGTCAGTGGTGGAGGATACCTTCTCAGTGCAGTAAGGCCAGAGATGGCTCTTGTGAGTGGATGTGGTTTCCTTGTGGGGGCGAAATCCAACTGGGTTATGGAGCCCCTTATCCTCAATACTTAGCAAGTCCATGAACTCCTTCCAAGTAGCAGTCAGCCTCCTCCCATTTGTCATCCAAGTCAAGGTCCGGGCCTCATCATTCCCAAGATGAACTATTGCATAAAACACTGCCACCATCTCCGCATCAAAGTCCTTGTTGAGCTGCATAATATGAGTAATTCCCAGCTTCTCATAGAGTTCAAGAGCCTCTCCAAAGTATTGGGCATTCTTCTCCAAAAACTCCATATCAATGGACTTGATATGTGGCACATAGATGTTTTCCTTGTTCAGGAGCACATCACTGTAGATAGACACTTGTTGCCGGGTCCAGAAGGGACGGTTGCGAAGAGAAGGGTCCTGAGGATTAACATACGGGTCTTGATGGCGAGTAAGCTAGAACTCTTTGCTGGGTATCTGATTCCTGGATTGCTTCTTCTTGGTAGCAGCCTTCTTTGCTTTCTTCTTGGAGGAGCATTGGGGTTCGATGAGTTGTCCTCCTCTGAGGTGCGATGGCGCTTTGAGCCACCATCACGGATAGGGTTTACCCTACGCTCCTGACGAGCAGAATTGCTACCACCTGGAACCCAAAAAGACCAAGCATGTAAAAACAAGGTAAAATAATTGCATAAGACAAAAGAAAAGAATTAGTAAATCTAGAGTGGAAGTGAGAAAACATGGGCATTTGCCAGCACAAGCGGTAGTACCACTGACTAGAGCGGTAGTACCGCCCACGAGCGGTAGTACCGTTCCAGGAGCGATAGTACCGCGTGGGCGAAGGCCATGGGGGCAACTACTATTGTCGGTCAAATCCGGTACTACCGGTGACACCAAATGCACATATTTACCACTAGAACTACAAATCTACTCCCAAGTCATCTTCCGCAACTAACTCATGCCTCGATTTGACTAAAAATAGACGAATGCATCTCATATTGTCCAAAACCTAGATTCAAAAAGGAGAAACATATGAGAGAAGAACGGGGACAATACCGACATCCATGGCAAGAGGAGAGGGTGGGGATCGATTCCACTGGTCGGAATCGCGGAAGATTGACCGGAAACGGAGGTCCCGCGGCGGCCTCCGGAGCCCTGGAGTCACCTGGAGAGAGAGAGCACAACGAGGGAGAGGGGATGAATGGGTATGGGGAAGTAAAAACTTCCCCTGCCCCGCCCCATAACCCATCTTGGGCACACACAAGCGGTAGTACCGCCTAGAGGGCGGTAGTACCGCCCTGGTACTACAGCGCGGCAGAAGGCCGGGTAGTACCGCTCCGGCGGTAGTACAGCGGGTGGCGGCGGTAGTACCGCACGTAAGCAGTAGTACTGCCCTTGCCACCGGTAGTACCGCCTTGGGCAATCACAGGGCCAAAAAGGAGCTACAAAGGTTGGCTTATGCAAAACTTTGAAAGGGTTTTAGAGACACGGACCAGAAAATGGAAGTCGGCACTCCAAGCATAAGAAAAATTGAGATGGAAAAAACGACTTGGAGTAATAGAAAACACGATCAATCTCTTCCAAAGGAAATACCTCCTTTGGAGGGGGCGGTGGCCGGAGCCACCTATGTTTTAGTCACTTGTTATGGCACCACGAAGATTTTAACCTTGGGCCCATGACCAAAACTCGTCTTTGAAGCACAAGTACCATCAAAAATGGTGAATGTGAAAGATTTGATCACTTTATGCATAATAAGGGGAGGGATAGTCCATTGAGAGAACTATACTCCCCCTATGTCCATGCCTACATCTAAATAAGACATAATGAATAGTGTGGTGGGGTGTGCAATACGTCAAGCCACATTGCTCCAATCAATGATATTTAGCTCATGCCTTAACTCACAAAATCTTGCTTCATCCAATGCATTCGTTAAGATATCTGCAAGTTGTTCATGAGTGTTCAGATGAATAAGGTCAATCTCCCCGTGCTTGATATGGTCCCGGATGAAGTGATGACGAATCTCAATATGCTTCGTCTTGCAATGTTCCGCTGGGTTGTTGGAGATCTTGATAGAACTCTTGTTGTCATAGTAGAGGGGCACTTTGTCACAAGTGACATCATAATCCTTTAATGTTTGCCTCATCCAGAGCAACCGTGCACAACAACTTGCTGCAGCTACATACTCGGCCTCTATGGACGAGAGAGAAACACAGTTTTGTTTCTTCGAAGACCAACTTACCAAAGAGCGACCAAGGAATTGGCAACCTCCGAAAGTTGACTTCCTCTCCACATGGTCTCCCGCCCAATCCGAGTCTGAATATCCTATAAGATCAAATGAAGCACCTTTGGGGTACCATAAGCCAAAATTTGGGGTATGAGCCAGATATCGAAAGATTCGCTTGACAGCCACATAGTGACTCTCCTTAGGTGCGGATTGAAATCGTGCACAAATTCCCACACTAGACATGATATCCGGCCTAGATGCACAAAGATAAAGCATGGATCCAATCATGGAGCGATATACCTTCTGATCCACGGGTTTACCATTGGGATCACTGTCAAGTTCGTATTTGAGCGGCATGGGAGTGTTGGCCTTGGCCGGCTTGAGATCATCCAACTTGAACCTCTTGAGCATGTCTTGAGTGTATTTAGCTTGGTTGATGAAGGTTCCTTGACTTCGTTGTTTGACTTCGAATCCAACGAAGAACTTCCACTCTCCCATCATGGACATCTCAAACTCTTTGGCCATTAGTGCGACAAACTCATCATTGAAAACTTTGTTAGAAGAACCAAAGATAATATCATAAACATATAGTTGGCATACGAACAAGTTCCCGTTAACCCTTGATACGTATCCAACGTATCTATAATTTTTGATTGTTCCATGCTGATATATTATCATTCTAGGATACTTTTTGGGTCTTTATTTACCAATTTATAATATTTTTGAGCACTAACCTATTGACCCAGTGCCCAGTGCCAGTTGCTGTTTTCTGCATGTTTTTCACTTCTCAAGTTTACAGTACCAAACGAAGTCCAATTGCCATGAAACTTTTTGATGATTTTTTCTAGACCAAAAGAAGACCTGGGAGATTCGGAAGAAGACCGGGAGCTGCACCAGGGCCGCGCAAGCCATCAGACGTGCCCCCTAGGTCTCGGCCCTCCCGACCTCGTTCTCTAGCCTATAAATTCTCATATATTGCAAAAACCCTGGAGGCAGTCCCGAAACCCTTTTTACGCTGCCGCAAGTCTCTGTTCCTCCGCGAAGCCATCTAGAGCTCCATTCCGGCACCCTGCCGGAGGGGGGATCGATCACGGAGGGCATCTTCATCAACCTTGCTGCCCTCATGATGATGTGTGAGTTCGCCACAGACCTACGGGTCCATAGCTAGTACCTAGATGGCAATCTCTCTATCTCTTGATCTTCAATACAATGATCATCGCATCTTCGCTTTGATCTATTCGATGTAATCCTACTGTGCGGTGTGTTTGTTGGTATCCAATGAATTTTGGGTTTATGTTCAGATTATTCATGAAAAGTATTATGAGTCACCTCTAAATATTAAGATTCTTATTTGCATGATCATTATAGCTTCGTAATGCTCTCCGATTTATTGATGTGCTTTGGCCAAGTAGATTGATCTATCTTCGGTGGGAGTGGTGCGTCGTGGTAGTTTCAACATTACGAGTTTCTATATCCCAGTGACAAAGTAGGGGACAAGACGCGTCTTTGTGTTTTTGCTACTGAGGATAACACAATGGGGTTTATTCATATTGCTTGAGTTTACTTTGTCTACATCATGTCATCGTTCTCCATGCATTACTCTGTTTGTCATGAACTTAATACGTAGAGAGGCAAGCATAGAAGCGCTCTTCAAGTGGAGTAATAGTAATAGGTGCAGGCAGGAGTCGACCTATTAGTTTATGGACATGATGCCTATATATACATGATCATTGCCATGAAGATCGCATAACTATCCGCTTTTCTATCAATTGCCCAATAGTAATTTGTTACCCACCGTATGTTGCCTACATGAGAGATGCTGCTAGGGAAAACTATGGCCCCTGGGTCTATTCACTTATAAATTTACAAACGCTATTATTACCTTGCTGCCTTTATTTACTTTTTATTTTATTTTGCAATTTACAATTATCTACAATTATCAACACACCTCATTTGCATGCAAATAACGATATCAAGGGGATTGACAACCGTCTTGCCCGCGTTGGGTGCATGTTGTTTGTTCTTTTGTGTGCAGCCGTTGAAGACGGTTGAGGATTGATATTCCTATTGGTTCGATAAACCTTGGTTTCATAACTGAGGGAAATACTTGCCCACTTTGTGCTGCAATAACCCATTCCTCTTCAGGGAAAACCCAACGCAGATCACAAGTATCAACCCTCTTCGTGAAAAGAGTGGGATCGATTTTCCAAATTTCAAACCCACAGTCTTACAACATCTCGGTAAGGTGCTCATACCACGCACATGGGGCTTGTTTAAGGCCATAGAGTGCCTTATCGAGAACGTATACATGATTGGGGAACTTAGGATCCTCGAACCCTGGGGGTTGCTTGACATATACCAACTCCTTAAGTGGACCATTAAGAAAAGCACTCTTCACATCCATTTGATATAATTTGAAATCATGATGTGGTGCATACGCAAGCAACATGCGAATAGATTCAAGGCAAGCAACGGGAGCAAAAGTTTCACCATAGTCGATATCCTCGACTTGGGAGTAGCCTTGTGCCACCAATCTTGCCTTGTTGCGAATGACGTCACCGTTCACATCTTGCTTGTTATTAAAGATCCATTTGGTTCCAATGATATTGTGATTCTCCTTTGATCCTGGCACTAATCGGTAATCGCCACACTTTGTTGCGCTCGAAGTTGTTGAGTTCATCGTGCATGGCTTGAAGTCATTTCGTATCCTCGAGCGCTTCTTGTACCTTGAGGGGTTCAATACAAGAAACAAACGCATGATGCTCACAAAAGTTTGTTAATTGTCTATGAGTGGTTACCCCTTTACTCAAGCATCAGTAGATGTTATCCAACACATGTTGACGAGTTCGAAGCTTGTTAGCAATCTTGGTGGCACGACGCTCTAATATTTCCTCCATAGTGGGTTGGGGAGGACTGTCTTGAGAACTAGCGCCGTCATGAGCTTGTTCTTGATCTTGAGTTTGCTCGGGGGTGGGAACTTGATCTTGGGCATCACTTGGTGCATCACCATCACCATGAGGTTGATCTTGCCCTTGATCATGTTCACTGGGTTGAGGGCCTTCACTTTGTTCTTCAGAAGCGTGTGGGTCTTGTGTCGGTGATGGTTCCATTTGCGTAGAACATTGTTCTTCTCCTTTGGCCACAAGGGGTTCCTCAATGGGTAGGAAGTGTCCCACACCCATTCTTCTTATGGCTTGGGGAGGAATTTTATCACCTATGCCACAAAGACCACTTTGCTCCACTTGGGAGCCGTTATTTTCATCAAACTCTACGTTACACGTCTCCTCAATGAGTCCAGCGGACTTGTTGAGAACACGGTAAGCACGAGAGTTTGTTGCATAACCAACAAATATGCCCTCTTGAGCTGTAGGTTCAAATTTAGACAAACGAACACCTTTCTTGAGAATGAAACACTTACACCCGAACACCCAGAAGTACTTGAGGTTGGGCTTGTTGCCGGTAAGTATTTCATATGGAGTCTTTTTCAAGCCTTTGCGGAGGTAGAGCCGATTAGATGCATGACACACGGTGTTGATGGCTTCGGCCCAAAAGTTATATGGAGATTTGAATTCCGCCATCATGGTTCTTGCCGCATCCATCAACGTCCGGTTCTTCCTCTCCGCAACACAGTTTTGTTGAGGGGTATAGGGTGCAGAGTATTGATGCTTGATACTCATCACTCAGAAACTCTTCCAAGGTGTAGTTCTTGAACTCGATGCCGTTATCACTTCTAATCATCAATATCTTTGCATCATGTTGGCATTGAGCTTCATTTGCAAAGTCGATGACGGTTTTTTGGGTCTCACTCTTCCTCTTGAAGAAATACACCCAGGTGTATCTTGAGTAATCATCCACAATCACTAAGCAATACTTTCTTCTCCCAAGACTACAAATGATGGAGGACCGAAGTGTTGGAAATATGCCCTAGAGGCAATAATAAAGTAGTTATTATCATATTTCCTTGTTCATGATAAATGTTTATTATCCATGCTGGAATTGTATTGATTGGAAACTAAAATACATGTGTGGGCATATAGAAAACACTGTGTCCCTAGTGAGCCTCTAATATACTAGCTCGTTGATCAAAGATGGTCAAGGTTTCCTGGCCATAGACATGAGTTGTCATTTGATAACGGAATCACATCATTAGGAGAATGATGTGATAGACAAGACCCAAACTATAAACGTAGCATATGATTGTGTTAGTTTGTTGCTATTGTTTTCTGCATGTCAAGTATCTGTTCCTATACCATGAGATCATGCAACTCACTAACACCGTAGGAATACCTTGTGTGTATCAAACGTCGCAATGTAACTGGGTGACTATAAAGGTACTCTACAGGTATCTCCGAGGGTGTCTGTTGAGTTGGCATGGATCAAGACTGGGAGTTGTTACTCCGTGTGACGGAGAGGTATCTCAGGGCCCACTCGGTAATACAACATCATAATGAGCTTGCAAGCAAAGTGACTAAAGGGTTAGCCGCAGGATCTTGTATTACGAAACGAGTAAAGAGACTTGCCGGTAATGAGATTGAACTAGGTATGGAGATACCGACGATCGAATCTCGGGCAAGTAACATACCTAAGAACAAAGGGAACGGGGTACGAGATTAACTGAATCCTTGACATCGTGGTTCGACCGATAAAGATCTTCGTAGAATGTGTGGGAACCAATATGGGCATCCAGGTCCCGCTATTGGTTATTGACCGTAGATGTGTCTCGGTCATGTCTGCATAGTTTTCAAACCCACAGTGTCTGCACACTTAACGTTCGGTGACGATTAGGGATTGTTGAGTTATATATGTTGGTGACCGAAGGTTGTTTGGAGTCCCGGATGAGATTCCGGACGCCACAAGGAGTTCTGGAATGGTCCGGAGGTAAAAATTTATATATGGGAAGTCAAATTTTGGGTTCCGGAAAAAGTTTGGTTTTTTTCGGTATTGTACCGGGAAGCTTCCAAGGTTTCGGAGGGTTCCGGAGGTGTCCGGAAGTCCACATAGGGTCCACATGGACTCTAAAGGGGCGCACCAACCCTTCATGGGCCAGGCGCAGCAGTCCCAGTTGGCCCATGCAGCTGTCCCAAGTGATAAGATCAAATCCCTTTAAAATAGGAGATAAGAGGCATTACTTGGGAAAGAGGATTACTATTCACGTGACACTGTTCACATGTTTACTATTCATGTGGTACTGTTCACGCGGCACTATTCCTCCTCCTCCAAGTTTCCTCCTCCTATAAATAGAGAGGGAGAGGGAGGGCAGCTGGACCTGAAAAGCCACGTGCTGCATCTCTTTCCCTCTAGATCAATTTCTCCTCTAGATCGGTTTCGGTAGTGCTTGGCGAAGCCCTGCCGAAACTGCTCCACCACCATCGTCGCCCCGCCGTTGTGTTGCCGGAGAACTCATCTACCTCTCTGCCCTGGCTTGCTGGATCAAGGAGGCGGAGCATGTCATCGAGTTGTACGTGTGCTGAACGCAGAGGTGCCATGCGTTCGGCGCTAGATCGTGATTGGATCTCGGGACGGCTTGCGATTTGGATCATGAAGACGTTCGACTACATCAACCGCGTTTCTTAACGCTTCCCTCTTAGCGATCAACAAGGGTATGTGGATCCAATCTCTACTCTCGTAGATGCTCATCTCCTAGATTGGTCTTGGTGAAGCGTAGGAATTTTTTTGTTTCCCATGCAACGTTCCCCAACAGTGGTATCAGAGCTAGGTCTATGCGTAGATGACATCACAAGTAGAACACAAAGGAGTTTGTGGGCGTTGATATTCAGATTGATTCCTTCCTTAGTATTTTCTTGATTCGGCGGTATTGTGGGATGAAGCGGCTCGGACCAACCTTACATGTCCTCGTACATGAGATTGGTTCCATCGACTAACATGTAACTTTGTTGCATAAGATGGCTGGCGGGTGTCTGTCTCTCCCACCTTAGTTGAATCGGATTCGACAAAGGTAGTCCTTGTAGAAGGTTAAATAGCAACTTGCATATCACCGTTGTGGTTTTGCGTAGGTAAGAATCGTTCTTGCTAGATACCCATAGCAGACACGTAAAACATGCAACAACAAATTAGAGGACGTCTAACTTGTTTTTGTGGGGTATGTTGTGATATGATATGGCCAAAGACATGATGTGATATATGTGATGTATGAGATGATCATGTTTTGTAATAGCTTATATCGACTTGCATGTCGATGAGTACGGCGACCGGCATGAGCCATAGGGTTGTCTTTAATTAATTTGTGTCATTTGCTTTACTTTATCGCTCTGAGTTAGCAATAGTTGTAGAAGCAATAGTTGGCGCGACAACCTCATGGCGACACATTGATGGAGATCAAGATGATGGAAACCATGGTGTCATGCCGGTGACGATGGAGATCATGCCAGTGCTTTGGAGATGGAGATCAAAAGCACAAGTTCATGGCCATATCATGTCACTTATGATTTGCATGTGATGTTAATCCTTTTATGCATCTTATTTTGCTTAGGACGACGGTAGCATTATAAGGTGATCCCTCACTAAAATTTCAAGATAAAATTGTGTTCTCCTCGAGTGTGCACCGATGCGACAGTTCGTCGTTTCGAGGCACCACGTGATGATCGGGTGCGATAGACTCTATGTTCACATACAACGGGTGCAAGCCAGTGTTGCACATGCGGAACACTCGGGTTAAACTTGACGAGCCTAGCATGTATACACATGGCATCGGAACACAAGAGACCGAAAGGCTGAACATGAGTCATATAGTAGATATGATCAACATGGAGATGTTCACCATTGAAACCACCTCATCTCACGTGATGATCGGACTTGGGTTGGTGAATTTGGATCATGTAGCACTCGGATGACCGGAGGAATGTCAATTTGAGTGGGAGTTTTTTTAAGTAATATGATTAACTAAACTCATTATCATGAACCATAGTCTAAGTAATCTTTGCAAAATTTATGTTATAGATCAATGGCTCGCGCAGTAGCTCCCCTGAATTTTAATGCGTTCCTAGAGAAAGCCAAGCTGAAAGATGATGGAAGTAACTTTGTAGACTGGGCCCGTAATCTGAGGATTATCCTCACGGCTTCGCAAAAGGCTTATGTCCTTGATGCACCGCTCGGTGCGCCACCCACTCGAGTATCATCTGCAGATGTTGCGAATGCCTGGCAGGCACGTTCTGATGACTACTCAATAGTTCAGTGTGCAATGTTGTATGGCTTAGAATCGGGACTTCAAAGACGTTTTGAACATCATGGAGCATATGAGATGTTCCAGGAGTGGAAGTATATTTTTGAGAAGAATGCCCGGATCGAGAGGTATGAGACCTCCGATAAGTTCTATGCTTGCAAGATGGAGGAGAACGGGTCTGTCAGTGAACACATACTCAGAATGTCTGGGTATTCCAACCATCTGGCTGAGTTGGGAATTACTCTCCCACCAGAGGCGATCACTGATAGAGTTCTTCAATCACTGCCACCTAGCTACAAAAGCTTTGTGTTGAACTATAACATGCAAGGGATGAACAAGTCAATCGCCGAGCTGTTTGCGATGCTGAAAGTCGCTGAGTCAGAAATCCAGAAGGAGCATCAAGTGTTGTGGTCAATAAAACCACTAGTTTCAAGAAGAATGGCAAGGGCAAGAAGGGTAACTCCACGAAGGGTGGCAAAGCAGTTGCCCCTCCCGTGAAGAAACCCAAGGCTGGACCCAATCCAGAAACTGAGTGCTTTCATTGCAAGGGGACTGGCCACTGGAAGCGGAATTGCCCCAAGTATCTGCCCGACAAGAAGGCGGCCAACACCAAACAAGGTATATATTATATACATGTTATTTATGTGTACCTTACCAACTCTCGTTGTAGTGCCTGGGTATTTGATATCGGTTCGGTTGCTCACATTTGCAACTCAAAACAGGAACTGCGGAATAAACGGAGGCTGGCAAAGGACGAAGTGACGATGCGCGTGGGAAATGGTTCCAAGGTAGATGTGATCGCCGTCGGCATGCCCCCCTCCCCCGCGCCGCCCCCACCACCGCGGCGAGACGCCACCACCCGCGCCGAGCCCCCTCCCCCCCTCACTGCCCCCTCCCCCGCGCCGGCCCTCCTCCACCCGTGCCTCCCCGCGACGCCTCACCGTCGGAGCAGGACGCGGCGCCGCCCCCCTATCCACGGCCTTCCTCCCCCGCGCCGGCCCTCCTCCACCCGTGCCTCCCCGCGACGTCTCACCGTCGGAGCAGGACGCGGCGCCGCCCCCCTATCCACGGCCTTCCTCCCCCGCGCCGGCCCTCCTCCACCGACGCACCGGCCCTCCTCCACCGGCCCTGCAAGGTGAGTTTTTTTTCTTTTTTTCTGTTTTTTACTGTTTAGTTTAGGTTACTAGTGCTAGTTATATTAGTTTACTGTTTTTTTCTGTTTTTTATTGTTTAGTTTAGGTTAGTGCTAGTGTTTAGTTTTTTTACTGTATAGTTTAGTTTATTGTTTAGTTTAGTTTAGGTTAATTTGTGTTTGGTTTAGGTTAGTGTTAGTTTTATGTTTAGGTTTAGATAATTAGAAGAAGAAGAAGAAAGATGAGAAAAAATAAGAAGAAAAGAAGAATAAGTAGAAGAAGAGGAAAAAGGAAAAGAAGAAGAAGAAGAAGAAGAAGAAGAAGAGAGGAGGAGGAGAAGAAGAAGAATAAGAAGAAGAAGAAGAAGAAGAAGAAAACTGACCCCCGACGCCACTGACCCCCGACACCACAGACCCCCGACCCCACTGACCCCCGACCCCCGATGCCACTGACCCCCAACGCCACTGACCCTCGACCCCCGACGCCACTGACACCCGACACCACTGACACCCGACGCCACTGACACCCGACCCCGACCCCCGACACCTCTTCGGCCTCCTGTTGACCGAAAAGGTGCTCTTCGGCCTTCCAGAGGCCGACGGGGTCACAGTTTTGTAAATTATGAGTTAGGTCATATATATATTCCGATTTTGTTATAAAAAACATCATATTTGTGTTGATTGGGTGGATTTCAATGTGCAGTTGTTCGACGACCTCCCCGTGCGTTTGACGAGCTCCCCTGCGTTCGTGGGTGAGCACAAATGACATCTCCTCCCCTCGTTAATTTGCTCTGTTCCGGTCTTCGTGCCGATGAAACTTGCTAGCTATAGGTGTCTTCAATCATCAGTATGCGTGACCAGTATGCGTCTCCCGTTCGAAAGGGCGGCATCTATAAATATGCATGTCTTTGCATATTTATAACCGCCATCCTTTCGAATTGTCCAACGTTATCCATGGACAGCCCGAGTATGTGTAGATTGGGTTCGTTTTCCCTTATGCTCTGCTCTGGATCTGATGCGGAATTTCATCAGTGACCACCTGTTGTTCTCCGGGTACACATCCTCTCTGCTTATTGTCGAGACGTGTATCAGGAGAACAGCGGGGAGGTGCTGCCAAAATTCTGCGTCGGATCCGGAGCAGAGCATGGGAAAACGAACCCAATCTACACATACTCGGGTGGGATTAGGACCTATCTTTACCTATTAGCGTGTAGGTTGCATGGACGTAATAAAACTGACAAACTTGATTAACTAATGAATATAGATGATGAATTATATATATATATTTCTTGTGTGTTTAGTAGGTAGGCAAGATGAGTGATCCTGCGTGGATGTACACCGGTCACCCTAGTCAGAAAGACATGACCATTGAATGGTTAACAAAAACCAAGGGGTTTCTGAGCGCCGCATTTGCAAATGGCCAGGAAATAACCTGGTGCCCCTGTGTCCGGTGCGACAACCATAAAAAGTGAACACGGGGTGAAATGGGTAAACACTTGCAGAAGTGGGGTTTTACGCGTGATTATACGGTGTGGAGATTTCATGGTGAGTCTGCCCAACGTGCCAGAGCTGAGGTGGTTCGTCGTTGCACCGACGAGCATGGTACCGGGATCGAAGACATGGTGCAAGACTTTGATGATGCTCGGGATTCGGATGATGAGATGGAGGAATCTGCAAAGGCCTTCTATGAAATGTTGGAGTCTTCAAAACGTCCTCTCCACGAGCACACTGAGCTTTGTCAGCTGGATGCCATCGCGCAAGTAATGGCTCTGAAGGCTTAGTTCAACCTGGGCAGAGAATGCTACGACGCGATGATGACGATATTTGGACGCTTTCTACCCAAAGGCCATGTATTCCATTGAAGAGTATGAGCTTCTGGCAAAGCATGGAGGCGGCTATCCCGGTTTCATCTCTTGGTTCAAACAAACGGTAATTTCCATTAGACCGTTTCATTTATTCATCTAGTTTGTGGCTAATGCAACAATCCTTTCGTATTAAACTTGTAGGCTAATTCAGAGTCTATGGACGCCAAATTGAGACAAGTCGCTAATGGTTCTGACTATAAGGTCCGTTCATTTGACAAATATGACATCAACGGGTATCGCTTTCGTACTTTTGGCAAAGAGCTATCTATGGCCGACCGAAAGTCTACAAATTGTTGTGTCTCTGCTATCGGCGAAGGAGGTATCGAGTATTATGGAAGAGTTGAAGCAATTTATGAACTTATATTCTTTGGTGAAAACCCCGTCGTAGTCTTCAAATGTTACTGGTTCCAGCCGAAGGAGACTAGAAGGACTCATGAACATATAGGGCTAGTCGAAATCAAACAAAGCACCCATTTAGATGTTCCCGATGTCTATATTATGGCTCAACAGGCGACCCAAGTTTTCTATCTACCGTGGGCCTGCCAAACTGATCCAAATCTGAATGGTTGGGATGTCGTTTATGATGTGCCGCCACGTTTTAGACCACCTCCCGTCAATGAAGATGATTATGAACCTCACATTAACCCAGACACATATGAAGGAGAATTCTTCCAAGAAACACGTCTTTCCAAAAAACGTTTCAAGAACAGCTCTACTTCACTGCAGAACATTGAAGGAGACAGTGAGAGTGAATCCGACTTCACCCCTGAGCCGGAACAAGAAGAGACGGAAGAAGAAGAGGTTACTGCTGTGGATGACCTCTCAATGCTTGACCGATTACATAAAGGAGGCCTTCCACATGTTGCTCCCGATAGTGATGATGATGCATTTATTGATGAAGTGATGATGATGATGCATTTATTGATCCCGGAGCATATATAGACGATGAAGATTATTATTTGTTCATGTCAGGTATACATGATGATGATACACTCAAATTATATATATACATATTATTATTCATGTCGGTATTAATTTTTTTTTATGTTGTACTAATTCCGTTTACTCTTTGTCATGGCAGGTGTTGAAAGATGGTGGGCGCGGGTCGAGAGCGATCCGAGGCTCCTTCGTCGGCGCGTGGTGGGAGGGGTACTTCCATTCCACCCCAAACTCTTCGGAGAGCGTTGTACGACAGTATTGGGACACCCGAGGGCGCTTCTTCATCGGCAAAGTTGCCCACCGGGAGAGGAGGTCGGGGGAAGAAGAGAGCTCCTAAAGGTAAACGTGGTGGCTGCGGGACAGGTACGAAGGCTGCTATGCCTTCCTCGCCGCCACCCCCAGCTGATTCACCCGAGCACAGGACTGCTACGGTGGACCTGTCTGAGGTGGAGGCTACAAGGACTCTTGTCCACGAGCCTCGGGTCGACGATCCTTCTGTCCCAAACACTTCGACCCGCGAGACTCCTGTGCCAGACGCTTCGTCCTACGAGCGCTTCCACTGGATGGGATACCTGCCCTGCATCAGCCGGAGCCGAGTGGCCATGCTGATGGTGGCGGGGATCAACTTTCTGATAGTGGGGATGAGGTGGTTGAGGGGGCCACCGTCTACCAGCGTGGGTGTACATGGCTCCCGCCCGTGCCGGCGACCCGCGAGCTGAGATGGCCGATTAAGCCTGAGTCGCTGAAGTAAGTGCATTTACTCTTTTTAAACCTTTTGCCTTCACGTTTCTTCACATATCTAATGCGTTGACTTTGTCATACTGCAGGGGTTGGATTCACGCCAAGGATGTCCGCAGGCCCAACTCCATCCTTGGTGTGCTTTTACGGCATAACTTCCTGGGGGTTGTCACGTTGCCCGGCGAGGGTCAACTTCCAGAGTTAGGATTGAAATGGGAGCACTACTTGGCTGCCCCGGCCCCGCCGGAGGAGATGATCGACGGTGTGTTGTGCCACACGAGGGCCGACATGGTGATCAGAAAGTTCTGGGTAATTTCTCCTTTACACAATTAAAAATCAATAATAGCTATTTATTGTACTAATCAGTGTTGTCTCGTTTGATTGCAGACCTTCTACAGGTGTGAGGAGGGATACGAGGAGGCCGCAGCAAAGCTTATCGATTATGAGTGCAGGCGCCTACTACAGAACTTACGGCACGAGGCTCGGGTACAGGCTATTCGAGACTACTACGCCTCGCGGCGTATTAAGAAGGGCAAGTCGTCGTCCCGCCGAAAGTTTCTGGACAAGGAGCAGTACATGAAGGTAATTATCTATTCTTAAGGCCTTGTACTTAGTTTCCTTGCTTTGATTCCAAGGCGTCGCTCTCAAATTTCTCTTTACTAACTTAGGTGCCCCCGAGATGGTGTGCGGATAAGATGAATTGTTGGGAGGCGTTGGTGAATGAGTGGTGCTCTGACGAATGGCGAGTCGTCCACGACGATGCCAAGGAACGGCGTGCCCAAATGGAAGGTGTGCCACACCATCAAGGCAGCGCCAGCTTATTTCAGTTCGGGCGGAACTGGGTATATGGTTTGCTTCATGATTCTTGCAATTCATTTTTTGATGCTAGCTTGACCCCTTTATTAATACTTTGTTCCTCTCTTGTAGGCGCATTACAATAAGACGGAGGTGCCATAGGTGTACGACCTCTATGCCATGGCCCATACTGCCTCGTACAAGAAGGCCATGGCATTCTCTGAGTCTGACCTCGACAATCCCAAGAACTTCACCAACATCTCCTCCCACAACAAGCTCGTGAGGTACAGAGATGTGGGGAAGGCGGTGAATGGGGAGGACTTCAACCCGAGCCAGCATCCTATTGATCCAGACCTGGTGATGATAGCTGGCGACGGGAGGCCCCATGGCTCGATAGCCTTTGGAGATGGACTTATACGGTCTTCGCGCACTCTCCGGCAGATCAAGGCGCGCCAAACGAGCTCATGTCCAGCTCGCCATCGAGGTTAGTCATACGGACTCAGATAGCTTTCCTCCATTACATTGTGTGTGCAAACAAAGATGATTACAATGCTAACGAGGAGTTGTGTTGCAGGCTGCTCTGCAGAAAGAGAGAGAGACAACCCAGACGCTTCTGGCGGAACAGGCCCGGCAGGCGGCGGAGGAGAAGAGGGATTTGGAGGAGAGTACGGCTAGGTTGTTGGAGGAGGAGAGGGCACGTAATGATGCGTCTAACCGGGCCATGTACGAGCTCATCATGGTAAGTTTCTTCTTCATATTAGCCAAATCATGCACTACATGTTCTTTTCATTAATAACCAATATGATTGACTTGTCAAAACCAAATGTGCAGACTTTGTGCGAGAAGACCGGCCAGACCCCTCCGCCGATGCCAGTCATTACCACGGCTGCAACGGTGAGTTTCATTTCAATGTTCATTAGTTACTAGTCTTAACGTTTCAGCGTCATCATGCTAACGCAAATGATCTTTGGTACAGCATAACTCCCGAGCCGCATCGCACGATCCTTCTCCAGGGCCAAGTAGTGCTCCAGCTGACACCGGCCCGAGCAACCCCGGTGCTTCACCTCCGTAAGCCCTAATATGCCACTTACTTGGCTCATTTTCTCAAACAAAGACAAACATAGCACTTAGACAAACTGAGCACAATGACAAACTTAGCACTTAGACAAATGTCATATTTTATCTAAGTTAGCTTTGTTTCCTCTAAAATGACATAGTAAGCTTAGTTACCTCCAAAATGACATATTGTACCTAAGTTAGCTCTAAAATGACCTATACTTAGCATTGTTTCCTCCACACTGCCATATTAAGCTTAGTTAACTCAAAAATGGCATAATAGACTTGGTAACCTCATAAATGCCATAGACTTAGCTTATTTTCTTGCAAAATGACACAATAAGCTTAGTTAGGTCAAAAATGTGATAATTACCTAGGTTAGCTCTAAAATGACACAAATAAGCAATAAGAAGAAGAAAAACAAGAGGAGACAGAGAGAGAAGAAAAACGCTTCTTCATCATCTTCTTCTTCTACATATTCTTCTACTTCTAGATCTTCTTCTACTTCTTCTAGTATTCTTTTTCTAACTTTCTTATTTCCAATTTTGTAGATTTGATTGAGTTCATGGCACCTTGCTTTGATGTAGTGCTAGTGTTTACTTTCAGTTTTCATTTTGTATCGATGAACTTACGTGAAACTTTCTACCTATATATATGAGACTATGTATGTATGGATGAAACTATTGTAATATGGTGAACAAAGTGACATTTGATACTTTCAATTTGGTATAATTGTTGGTTGATCATATCCATATGGCAAGGATATTGTTTCTGTGAAATATATATATACATATCATATATTTGCCTGTAAAAAATGTTGAATATAACAAAAACAGAAAAAAGAGGCAATACAGCCTCTTTGCCGTCTGCCCGGACGGCAAAGACCGCTATGCCGACGGCCACAGTTGGCAAAGAAGACACGTGGCAGCCAGCTGTTAAACCTGGGAGCGCCAGGCCTGGGTTCTTTGCCGACGGTGGCCGTCGACATAGCGTGGGGGCGGACGGCAAAGGGCTGGGGCCATTTGGCTTCTTTGCCGACGGTGGCCGTCGGCATAGCGGGGGGCGGACGGCAAAGGGATGGGCTGGGCCGTCAGGGGCAGTCGGCAAAGGGCTGGGCGGGGGGAATGGGCTGGGTGGGGGCCGTCAGGGGCAGACGGCAAAGAAATGTGTGGGCCGTCCGGGGTAGACGGCAAAGGGCTGGGGGACCGTTAGCCACCTAACGGTGCTACCGTTAGTACTACGCCGTCTGCCGTCTTTGCCGTCTGTAGGCTGACGGCAAAAAAACTTTGTCGTCCGCTGTGCTAATGCAGACGGCAAAGAACCCCTTTGCTGGAGTTTATTCGGCCCAAAATTTTGCCGTCCGCTGGCCGACGGCAAAGGCCTTTGCCGTCCGTGGTTGTGCCTTTGCCGTCTGCCATGGCAGACGGCAAAGAGCCTGATTCCTGTAGTGTGTAAAACACATGAAGAAACTCCATGCTGATGGACTTTTGGGGTCACTTGATTTTGAATCACTTGACACATGTGAACCATGCCTCATGGGCAAGATGACTAAGACCCCGTTCTCCGGAACAATGGAACGGGCAAGTGACTTGTTGGAAATCATACATACTGATGTGTGCGGTCCGATGAGCATTGAGGCACGCGGTGGATATCGTTACTTTCTCACCTTCACCGATGACTTAAGTAGATATGGGTATATTTACTTAATGAAACACAAGTCTGAAACATTTGAAATGTTCAAACAATTTCAGAGTGAAGTTGAGAATCATCGTAACAAGAAGATTAAATTTCTACGATCTGATCGAGGAGGAGAATATCTGAGTTATGAGTTTGGCAATCACTTAAGACAATGTGGAATTGTTTCACAATTGACACCGCCTGGAGCACCACAGCGTAATGGTGTGTCTGAACGTCGTAATCGAACCTTATTGGATATGGTGCGTTCTATGATGTCTCTTGCCGATTTGCCATTATCGTTTTGGGGTTATGCGTTAGAGACAGCTGCATTCACTTTAAATAGGGCACCATCTAAATCCGTTGAGATGACGCCGTACGAACTGTGATTTGGCAAGAAACCAAAGTTGTCATTTCTTAAAGTTTGGGGATGCGATGCTTATGTCAAAAGGCTTCAGCTAGAAAAGCTCGAACCCAAAGCGGACAAATGCGTCTTCATGGAATACCCAAAAGAGACGGTTGGGTACACCTTCTATCTCAGATCCGAAGGCAAAGTGTTTGTCGCTAAGAACGGATCATTTCTCAAGAAAGAGTTTCTCTCGAAAGAATTGAGTGGGAGGAAGATAGAACTTGATGAGTTTGTTGAACCTTCACTTCAACGAGAAAGTAGCGCAATGTGGAAAGATGTTTCTATGGAGCCTACCTCAGTTGAAGAGGAAGCTGATGATGGTGATCATGAAACTTCGGATCAAGTTACTATCGAACCTCGTAGGTCGACAAGGACACGTACTGCTCCTAAGGGGTACAGTAACCCTGTCTTGGAGGTCATCTTATTGGACAACGATGAACCTACGAGCTATGGAGAAGCGATGGTGGGCCCGGATTCCAACAAATGGTTAGAGGCCATGAAATCCGAGATAGGATCCATGTATGAAAGCAAAGTGTGGACTTTGGAAGTATGACCTGAAGGGCGCAAGGCTATTCAGAACAAATCGATCTTTAAGAAGAAGACGGACGCAGACGGTAATATCACCGTCTATAAAGCTCGACTTGTGGCAAAGGGTTTTTCACAAGTTCAAGGAGTTGACTACGATGAGACTTTCTCACCTGTAGCGATGCTGAAGTCCGTCAAGATCATGTATAGCTGCATTTTTCGATTATGAAATTTGGCAGATGGATGTCAAAACAGCGTTCCTTAACGGTTTCCTTAAAGAAGAGTTGTATATGATGCAACCAGAAGGTTTTGTCGATCCAGAGAATGCTGACAAAGTTTGCAAGCTCCAGCGATCTATTTATGGGCTGGTGCAAGCATCTCAGAGTTGGAATCTTTGCTTTGATGAGGTGATCAAAGCGTTTGGGTTTATATAAGTTTACGGAGAAGCTTGTATTTACAAGAAAGTTAGTGGGAGCTCTATAGCGTTTCTGATATTATATGTGGATGACATATTGCTGATTGGAAACAATATAGAATTTTTGGAGAGCGTGAAGGAATATTTGAACAAGAGTTTTTCAATGAAGGACCTAGGAGAAGCTGCTTTCATATTAGGCATCAAGATCTATAGAGATAGATCAAGGCGCTTAATAGGACTTTCACAGAGCACATACCTTGATAAAGTTTTGAAGAAGTTCAAAATGGATCAGTCCAAGAAAGGGTTCTTGCCTGTATTACAAGGTGTGAAGTTGAGTAAGACTCAATGCCCAGTGACTGCAGAGGATAGAGAGAATGAGTGTCATCCCCTATGCTTCTGCTATAGGCTCTATCATGTATGCAATGCTATGCACAAGACCAGATGTCAGCCTTGCCATAACTATGGCCGGAAGGTTTCAAAGTGATCCAGGAGTTGAACACTGGACGGCGGTCAAGAATATCCTTAAGTACCTCAAAAGGACTAAGGAAATGTTTCTCGTTTATGGAGGTGATCAAGAGCTCGTCGTAAAGGGTTACGTCGATGCAAGCTTTGACACTGATCCGGATGACTCTAAGTCTCAAACCGGATACATATTTATTCTCAATGGAGGAGCGGTAAGCTGGTGCAGTTCCCAGCAAAGCGTGGTAGCTGATTCTACATGCGAAGCGGAGTACATAGCGGCCTCGGAGGCGGCAAAGGAACGTGTCTGGATGAAGCAGTTCATGACAGATCTTGGAGTTGTGCCTAGTGCACTGGACCCAATGACTCTGTTCTGTGACAACACTGGTGCCATTGCTCTAGCCAAGGATCCAAGGTTTCACAAAGCGACGCTTCAATTCCCTTCACGATTACATCAAGGAGGAGGACATAAATATTTGCAAGGTGCACACGGATCTGAATGTCGCAGACCCATTAACTAAGCCTCTTCCACGAGCAAAGCATGATAAACACCAGAACTGTATGGGTGTTAGATTCATTACGATGTAAATCACATAGTGATGTGAGCTAGATTATTGACTCTAGTGCAAGTGGGAGACTGTTGGAAATATGCCCTAGAGGCAATAATAAAGTAGTTATTATCATATTTCCTTGTTCATGATAAATGTTTATTATCCATGCTGGAATTGTATTGATTGGAAACTCAAATACATGTGTGGGTATATAGACAACACTGTGTACCTAGTGAGCCTCTAATATACTAGCTAGTTGATCAAAGATGGTCAAGGTTTCCTAGCCATAGACATGAGTTGTCATTTTATAACAGGATCACTTCATTAGGAGAATGATGTAATGGACAAGACCCAAACTATAAACGTAGCATATGATTGTGTTAGTTTGTTGCTATTGTTTTCTGCATGTCAAGTATCTGTTCCTATGACCATGAGATCATGCAACTCACTGACACCGGAGGAATACCTTGTGTGTATCAAACGTCGCAACGTAACTGGGTAACTATAAAGGTACTCTACAGGTATCTCAGAGGGTGTCTGTTGAGTTGGCATGGATCAAGACTGGGATTTGTTACTCCCGGTGACGGAGAGGTATCTTAGGGCCCACTCGGTAATACATCATAATGAGCTTGCAAGCAAAGTGACTAAAGGGTTAGCCACAGGATCTTGTATTACGGAATGAGTAAAGAGACTTGTCGGTAAGAAGATTGAACTAGGTATGGAGATACCGACGATCGAATCTCGGGCAAGTAACATACCGAAGAACAAAGGGAACGGGGTACGGGATTAACTGGATCCTTGACGTCTTGGTTCGACCGATAAAGATCTTCGTAGAATGTGTGGGAACCAATATGGGCATCCAGGTCCCGCTATTGGTTATTGACCGTAGATGTGTCTCGGTCATGTGTGCATAGTTCTCGAACCCACAGGGTCTGCACACTTAACGTTCGGTGACGATTATGGATTGTTGAGTTATATATGTTGGTGACCGAAGTTTGTTCGGAGTCCCGGATGAGATCCCGGACGTTACGAGGAGTTCTGGAATGGTCCGGAGGTGAATATTTATATATGGGAAGTCATATTTTGGGTTCCGGAAAAAGTTTGGTTTATTTTCGGTATTGTACCGGGAAGCTTCCAGAAGGTTCCGGAGGGTTCCGGAGGTGTCCGGAAGTCCACAGAGGGTCCACATGGACTCTAAAGGGGGCGCACCAGCCCTTCATGGGCCAGGCGTAGTAGCCCCACTTGGCCCATGCGGCTGTCCCAAGTGATAAGATCAAATCCCTTTAAAATAGGAGATAAGAGGCATTACTTGGGAAAGATGATTACTATTCACGTGGTATTAGTGACGCGTGTACTATTCACATGGTACTGTTTACGCGGCACTATTCCTCCTCCTCCAAGTTTCCTCCTCCTATAAATAGAGAGGGAGAGGGTGGGCAGCCGGACCTAAAAAGCCACGTGCTGCCTCTCTTTCCCTCTAGATCTATTTCTCTTCTAGTTCGGTTTCGGTAGTGCTTGGCGAAGCCCTGCCGGAACAGCTCCGCCACCACCGTCGCCATGCCGTCGTGCTGCCGGAGAACTCATCTACCTCTCCGCCCTCGCTTGCTGGATCAAGGAGGCGGAGAACGTCATCGAGCTGTACGTGTGCTGAACGCGGAGGTGCCGTCCGTTTGGCGCTAGATCGTGATTGGATCGCGGGACGGCTTGCGATTTGGATTGCGAAGACGTTCGACTACATCAACCGCGTTTCTTAACACTTCCCGCTTAGCGATCTACAAGGGTACGTGGATCCGATCTCTACTCTCGTAGATGCTCATCTCCTAGATTGATCTTGGTGAAGCATAGGAATTTTTTTGTTTCCCATGCAACGTTCCCCTACACGAAGGGATCCATGTGAAGGAGCTCTAGAGGCCTCTTGGAGTACATAGTAGTCGTGTGGCGATGAGACGTCTCATGTAGCTTTCCCTCGATACAAGCACTGCAAGCACGATCTTTGGCAAAACTCACATTTGTTAGTCCACGAAAGTGATCCCCTTTGAGGAGACTTTGCAAAGATCTCATATTGACATGGGCTAACTGGCTATGCCAAAGCCATCCCACATCAACTTTAGCCATTAGGCAAGTCGCGGTCTTAGTGGGTCGCTCCGAGAAGTTGACCACATAGAGACCGTTTTCGACATGCCCAACAAAGGCTACTTTAAGAGTCTTGCTCCACAAAAGGGCCACGGAATCAATACCAAATTAAGTACTAAAACCCATGAGTGCAAGTTGACGAACGGAAAGTAAATTGTATCCACTGGTCTCAACAAGCATAACTCTCTCAATGGTTAAGTTCGGAGAGATAACCACCTTGCCAAGACCCAATACCTTTGAAATTGTGTCATCACCAAAGGAGACTTGAGTGGCCAAGGATGTGTTGGTTCGAACGTCCACCACCAAGTCCTTGCTTCCGGTCATATGATTTGTTGCTCCACTATCAAGCAACCATGACACCCCTCCGGAAGCAAACTCCTACAATAGATCAATGCTTGGATTTAGGTACCCATTCTTTAATGGGTCCTTTCATGTTAGTAACAATGGTCTTAGGAACCCAAACAGACCATTCAATGTACTCATAAGAAGAACCAACATGTTTGGCATAAACATGCCCATCACTAGCACGACATAAAACGTAAGAGGGGTTAAAATCGTTGGCCTTGTTGGAGGGGGTGGTCCTGCCCTTCTTGGCATTACCACGCACACCATTGTCCTTCTTCTTCTCATGAGTAACCTTCCCCGCTTTGACAAAGGTTTCCTTGAGCGGGGGAGCTTGCTTGGTCTTCAACTTCATTTTCTTCTTAGAATTGGGTGCAAACCCAATCCCTTCCTTTGCTACAACTTCCTTTTGATTGCTCAAAAGGTCATTGAGATTCTTCTCACCTTGGATACATGTCACAAGGCCTTTCTCAAGTTGCTCATTAACCTTAGCATTTTCCTCCACAAGGTGCGCATGCTCACAACAAGGGTTAGTAGCAATGGCATTAGCAATTAACACAAAAGGAGGACACGTAGCTATTTCCTTAGTGAGTTTTACTTGGAGTTGATCATAAGACTCCTTGAGAGAAGCATGAACACTTTTCAATGCCATGTGATCATTGTCAAGTGCGTCAAACTCTTCCTTGAGTCAATCATGGCCATCCCCAAGTGCAACCTTATTAGAGTTGAGCACACGATTAAGAACAATAGCATGATCATGATCTTTACGTAATTTAGCAAGGTCATCATTTTGTGACTCCTCAAGAGCCAAACGAAGACCTCTCTCTTCCTCAAGAGCAATGGAAAGATGTGCTATCTCATCGACATAATCACGACTATGCCCCTTCAACTCCTCGAGGGATTCCTCTTGAGACTCAATGATATCATTGGCCTCAACACGTTGTTCCAAAAGAGCAACAAAGTGCTTCTTGGATTCACCTTTGAGTTTACACAAGAACTTGTCAAACTCATTCTCATCCTCCTTCGCCTCCTCATGTTCATCCACACAATCCAACAAAGAAGGTGTGGTAGAAATGGAAGTTTTAATGTTTGAGGTTTTGACGTTGGGGGTTACCTTGGTGATACCTTTGGCCATAAGGCACCTAGCAATGTGGTTCTCGCTGGGGGCGTCGAAGAGTGACACCTTTGTTGGGGTAGAGGATGCAATTGCCATCATCATCATTGGAGGCACACTCTTCTTGAGCCATCAACACCTTGTGAGGCGCCTTCTTTGGTGAAGTTGTTCTTGTTGGGAAAGGACTTGGCTTTGTTTTTGCGAATGAGCTTGCCACCATTGTATTCCCTCTTCTCATATGGGCAATCCACCATGAAGTGACTCACATTGCCACAATTGTAACACGTTCTAACACGTTGCTTGCCTTTGGAGCCACTTGAGTTGTTCATGGAGAAGTTTGGCTTTGAGTTTCTCTTGTTGCCCCAAAATTGCCTTGACGCAAGAGCCATGTGCTCGTGGTATGCATATTTGGTGCCTTTGGGGCAACACTCCTCTTCTTCATCTTCTTCTTCTTCCGGAATTGCCTTGGCTTTCAAAGCAAGGTTGGATGAAGACTTCTTTGACCATTGAACACAAGCTAGAGCGTTGTCGGCGGTCTTGTTCAAGATGTTCATTGCAATGAATTCATCCAACACATCACTCGAGGACAAGGAATGGAAATCGAGTCTTTGACGGATAACGGAGGACATGGTCTTGTTGAATGGCATGATGGCCTTGAGAAACTTATGCTTGATCCAATTGTCATCTGTATCCTTACTCCCATGATCTTGAAGAGGAACGGCAAGAGTTGTCACTCTCCGGCAAAGCTCACGTGGGTCCTCATCTTCAATCACCACAAACTCATTAGCCTCATCAAGCACTACCTTAAAGTTCGACCATTGAATGCTTGAGCTTCCCTTGTATAAAGAGATAGTGTGTTCCCAACAATCCTTAGCACGAGTGGAAGGACGCAAGTGAGCTAGATCTTCGGTAGGCACTACATCTTGAAGAATGGACAAGGCGGAGTGATTGAGTTGATTGTCAGCCTCTTCTCTTGGGGTGAGGTTGTTTGGATCATGCGGGTAGTTTCCTTGCTCAATGATTCAACAAAGATGAGTTGAGTTGTGATTTAAATGAGACTTGATACGAAAAACCCAATTAGCAAAATCATTCTTAACAAGTTTAGGAGGAGGACCAAGATTATCTATATGAGGTGGGTGCACCGGTCCTCCATAGACCACGGGAGGGGATACCGAGGCAAAGGTACCCATCCCACTATTTCCTTGAGGTAGCTTGTTCTTATCAGCACTAGCCCTCTCCTTATCGGAGTGGACATCCGATATCGAGGTAGTGGGGTTAACCACTTGCATCGGATCGGTGAAAGTTTGAGACTATCAAGGAATTCTTTAAACATGGACTTGACTTCGGTCGTCATAGAAGATTTAAGTGAGGACATTGCCTCATTTAAATCCTCTCGAGAGATTGTGTTCACGCCCTCGGCCTCGGGTGATTCCACAACCTGATCCCCGTCGTTAACCATACAATTCGGGTGATGAAACCCTTAATAAAGAGACGTAGCTCTGATACCAATTGAAAGGATCGATATGGTTAACTGGAGGGGGGTGAATTGGCAACTACCAATTTTTAGCTTTTCTTTATCAAATTAGGTTTAGCAATAAATAGGTTATCTAGATATGCAACTGGGTGAGCAACCTATATGATGCTAACAACGATAATAACACAAGCAAGCAAATGATACAATATAAATAAAGCTTGCACAAAGTAAAGGTAAGAAGTAACCACAAGTGGAACCAATGGAGACGAGGATGTGTTACCGAAGTTCCTTCCCTTTGAGGAGAAGTAGGTCTCTGTTAGAGCGGTGTGGAGGCACAATGCTCCCCAAGATGCCACTAAGGCCACCGTATTCTCCTCACGCCCTCACACAATGTGAGATGTCGTGATTCCACTAGCGGTGCTCTTTAAGGTGGCGACCGGACCTTTAAAAACAAGGTTGGGGAAATCTCCACAACTTAATTGGAGGCTCCCAACACCACCACGAAGCTTCACCACAATGAAATATGGCTTCGAGGTGACCTCTTCGTCTAGGGTGCTCAAACACCCAAGAGTAAGAAGATTCACAAGGATTAGTGGGGGGAATCAAATTTCTCTTGGTGGAAGTGTAGATCGGGGCCCTCTCACCCAAACCCTAGAGTCTCAACAAGTTTTGTTGGCTAGGGAGAGAAATCTGGCGAAAATGAGCTTAGGAGCAACAATGGAGCTTTTGGGAGGATAAGAGTTGAGTCTCTTTGGGGAAGAAGACCCACTGATATAGTGAGAAGAATCTGCCTGTTACCTGTCCACCAGCCGCACACAAGTGGTAGTACCACTCCGGGGAGCGGTACTACCGCCAGCATGGAAGATCTACTCACTGGCCAAAGTTGACTCTGTCAGGGAGGTGGTAGTGCCGTCGGAGCGGTACTACCGCTCCTGCCAGCGGTACTACCGCTGGCACTGTAGGAGGAGCAGACCCCAACAATAGTAAGGGGGCAGCGGTGCTACCGCTTGTTACTACCGCCCCTACTACCGCTCCAGTGGCGCGGGTCATCAGACACCAGACGCGAGGGCGGCTGGTGCCCCTTGCCGGGTGCCCGAGCCACCACAGTGGTACTACTCCATGGCGGTAGTACCAACAATAAGCAGTCCTACCGCGCTGATCTGAGCGGTACTTATGCTTAGGTGATTTAAGACCGCCAAGGGCACAGGGCAGAAGCTCCATTTTTGTCGGAGAAAGGACAGGGGTGCAAATGTGTACGTGTTTATTCCACCCAACCTTTCCAAATGCGGACTCCCTCTTAATAGTATGGATTTTCCTACGACTTAAGTCCACCAACACTAAATCGTCGGAAAATAATCGTCTTCTCTTTTACCCATAGGAGGGGAAAATAACCATCATGTGCCACCTGATAATCTCTGAAAGCTTAATGCACATGGTTACTCCGCAAATGCATTGTCATCAATCACCGAAATCACTAGGGTAGAAATATGCCCTTACACTTCTTCTTGTGTAGCTCTTGGTGTACTTGTCATTCTCTCTGAATCCTTGTTTCCCCGGAGGGTCTGTCGGAATCAGGGCTCCGCAGACCCAAGAAAGGTTCGAACTCTGGGGCGTGTGCGAAGATCCCAACCAACTCAAACCCCAAGCTCGTCACCCCACAGCCTAGCCTTGATGGATGCGCGCGAGCAAGCGAGAAGATGAACACAGAGATTTACCCAGGTTCGGGCCACCTTGCGGTGTAAAACCCTACTCCTGCTTTGGGTGGATTGGCCTCATGAGGAGGTTTGGTGATGAACTTATATAGTGGTGAGCCACCTTGCGAGGGCTCTTGGGCGAGGATGGATCCGGTGCTTCTCTATGGTGGAGGCTAGTCCCTATTTATAGTGGCCTGGGTCCTCTTCCCTTATCGCACTGGTGGGAAGGGATCCCACAACGGCCAAATTTGAAAGGGGACAGGAGGTACAACTTATCCTGACTAAAGGTGGTCTTCGCGTGCAAAGCTCCTGGTCGTGACGTAGGGGTGGGTTCGGGGATGACATCCGTCCTGCCGAGCTCGTGGTCTTGGTCTTGTTGCACCAAAGTGGAATCCTTTGGGGGATTCCTTGGGAACCCGTGTTCGTCCTTGCCCCCCTTAGTACGAAAGAGGAAATTGTCTCTGCTGCGCCCGCTGGCGCCCACCTGCCTTGATCGTCATGGCTCACGTCATCGTAGCCTCCTGAGGATGGGCACTGCATAGGAATCTCCGCTCCTCGGGAGGCAGCCTGGAGAGACCGCTCCTCTGGAGGTCTTGGCGTCGTTCTCCTTGCGAGGCCAGGGCCCTTGCGAGGGTCTTGTCTTGTGGGGTTCGTTGCCAGGCCGTACCGGGCGAGCGAGGTGGGCCACGCCCTGGGCCGCAGGCAGGCAGGTCTGGGTACCCCCGTTCCCAGAACGCCAATAGTAGCCCCCGGGCCCAAGGCGCGCTCGGGCCGGCTTCGGGGCGAAGCCAAGGAAGGAAGGCCGAAGCGCCGTGAGCACCAATCGCCTCGGTAACCGCCCTGATTGTCAAGGGCTGGCGCACGCCGCGGGGCCATCATTGCCCGAAACACGGAGGGACGCCGGTTGGCCTCCGATCAGCTATAAGTAGGCAAGGGGGGCAGAGCCCCCCTATCCCGTCTTCATCTTCTCGTCTCTCTGCTCCAATCCGCCGCCCCCACGACCATGACACCAGTGAGGAGCTTCTCTGCTGCTGAGAAAGGGAAAGGTCGCTTGGAGGGACCGGGCTCGCCGCCGCGCAAGAGGGGTCGTGGTCATCCCCACAAGTACACCGCGACGCCGGCGGTGGTCCCTCGAGGACGCGGGTGCACTCCGGTGCGGGCCGGCGCTGCCTCCGGCAGCCGCGGGAAGGCCCCCTCCCGTGTTGGCGGCAGCGGTAGTTGTGGCACTCGTAGCCGAGGTGGGAGGCTCGCGGCTGGCACCCGGCCGCCCCGCTCGCAATCTCATTCAGCCGACGCGGTCCAGGAGTTCGTAGTGTGGGAGGAGCGGTTGGCCACCTCCTGGCTCCAGCTCCCGCGCTTCTTCGCTGGAGCGCTGCCAGCTGGAGGGCTTGCCGGCCTATGGTTGTAGGTCGACTGTTGCTGCAGCGCAGCCTTGTGGGTGGAGGTCGAAGTCACCCCCGTGGGCTACGTGTTCCTGAACCACGAGTGGCAGACGTTCGCCCATGCCCGCGGCCTGCAGGGGAGGTGTACCCTCCACTTCAAGTAGAATGGGACGGCGACGCTCTTCGTCAAGATCTTCGGGGAAGACGGTAGGCGGTTGGGGTGCTGCCCGGAGGGCGACGGTGGCGAGAGCGACCACTTCTCTGCCGACGATGATCATCGCGGCGGCGGTGCCCTCGGCGGTGAGCTTGCCCTTGGCGACAGACATAGCACCTCTAGCAGCAGCGCAGCCTCCTCCGGGGGAAGCTCGAGCGACGACGACTACGACGAGCCACCGCGTCGGCGGGCCCAGACCAAAGAGGGCGGCGATCCCCCGTGGTGCCATGCCCCTGCCTCGAAGGCCGTCGAGGCGCCATGCCGCCGTGCCACCGTCAAGGAGGAGGAGGACTCTGACTGAGCGTGGGCGGCGCCGGAGCCAGGCCTCAAGAGTAGCGGCCCTCGGGAGGCCATCTTTTGCTGTTTTTTTTACTTCCTGCATCAAGAATCACGAAGGGCCCCGAGGGGGTGTGTAATGAACCATGGCGCTTGCGCCTTTATGTTAGCGTTTTGTTTTTATCCCGTACTTTGGCGTTTATGTTGCCACCAATGGAAAGCTCCTGCTTGACGTGATTAGGGTAACTTAGCTTGGCGTACTCGTGACGGGTCCCTGCATCGCGAGGCGCAGCTGAGGCGCCGAGGTAGCTTGAAGGTCTTGCCGAGGGGGCCTCTTCCTTGCGGACCAGGCAGCTTCGCAGCTTCGAGAGGTGCCCGCCACTCGCGAGGCTCCTGTGGTGGCGAGGAGTCAGGGCCTCCTGAGGTGCTTCCTCAGGGCCCCGCCTTCCACGAAGGTGCTGAAAAGTGCTTTACGTAGAGTTAGGATTCCTTGATAATGAGCCGAAACATGACTTCCCTTCCCCTAGTTGTCTTCCTTCCAGCAACCATTTTGGTTGGAGCCCCCGAGCGAGGGTCGATCGCCGCTGGTATGTCGAGTCGCAATGCCTGGCAAGGCCAAGGGACGAGCGCTCCTGAGGCCGGGGGCCTGAAGCAACATGCGCCTGCCGGCCTGAGCTTGTAATAACCTATTTAAATTCTGTGATTCCCTTCGGTGCCCTGTTTCCTTCCTGCTTGCCTTTGTGCTTTGCGTCGGCAGGGCCCAATCCCGCGCATACCTCGACCGCCGTTGGGGCTTCCGGATCACTAGGACGAGACCAAGGGGTGAGGGGCTACGTGACTAGTGAGGCCCCTGGGTCGTGATGCCCAGGGGTCCCCCTTGACGTGCGAGCAGCGGGAGCCTGAGGCAACTTGCGCCTGTCCGCTCGCTCGAGAGCGCTGTGCGAGGATTAGAGCGCCAAAGCTTCGGCGAGGTGCACACTGTGCCAGCCCCCGCTCGCGAGGTGCGCGCGAGAGAGAAAACCAGTGCTAGCTTTTTAAAGCCAAGACTGCAAAACGAGAAACACTGCAAATGAGAAAATCCCCACCCCATTTTCAAACAAAGACCCGAAAGCTTCAAGTTTTATTCCAAAAGACGGCAAATTCGGTTTACAAAAGAGAGCAAAGAATAGCCGCGTCCGACACCTAATAGCTAGTCTTCGTCTTCCCCCAGCGCGGAGCATAGGGCTTCCACTAGGCGTGGGCATAGTCATTGGGGGACCGTGTCGTCCACCAGCACGGAGCATGGGGCTTCCACTTGGGCGTGGGTGGGGGCCCCTCCGCATCCTCGGGGGACCCCTGGCGTATACAACCCACTTATTATTACGTGAGAGTGTCACGGGTAGAACTTCCGGAGGTGCTGGATGTTCCAGGCATTCTAGATGGGGACCCCGTCCTGTGTCTCCAGGCGTATGGCGCCAGGCCTGGAGACACGGGCGACCCTGAACGGGCCCTCCCACATGGGCAAGAGCTTGTGCAAGCCCTCCCTGGAGAGGACCCGCCTCAGGACGAGGTCACCCACCTCGAGCGTCCTGGAGCGGATGATGCGGCAGTGGTAGCGCCGCAGCGCCTGCTGGTACCTCGCTGCACGGAGCGAGGCTTGGCGGCGGGCTTCCTCCCCGAGCACGAGGTCTATCCCCCGTGAGGCATCCTAACGCTCCTCGTCGAATGCCAAGACCCACGGGGAGCGATTCTTGACCTCGTGTGGGAGGACCGCCTCCGCTCCATAGACGAGGAAGAATGGGGTATCGCTGGTTGCCTTAGTCGTGGTGGTGCGGATGGACCACAACACGGACTGAAGCTCACCAAGCCAACCCCTGCCGCAGGCCTCAAGCTTCTTCTTGAAGCTCCTTGTCTTGAGGCCCCTCAGGACCTCTGCGTTGGCGCGTTCGGCCTGGCCATTGCTCCATGGGTGCGCTACCGAGGCGTAGCATATCTGCGTTCCAAGGTTAGCACAATATGTTTTAAAGAGGTTGCTTGTGAACTGTGAGCCATTGTCGGTAATGATACGGTTGGGGACGCCGAAGCGGCTCACGAGGCCCTTGATGAATTTGACGGCCGAGCCGTAGGGATGGTGCACACGGGCTCCACCTCCGCTCACTTGGTGAACTTGTCGATGGCGACGTAGAGGTAGCGGTAACCGCCGGCCGCCCGAGGGAAGGGCCCCAGTATGTCCAGCCCCCAGACCGTGAAGGGCCAAGAGAGCGGGATGGTCTGGAGACCTTGCGCGGGTTGATGAATCTACTTGGCGTGAAATTGGCAGGCCTCGCAGTATCGGACCAGCTCAGTGGCGTCCTGGAGCGCCGTGGGCCAGTAGAATCCGCCGTGGAACACCTTCCCCACGAGGGTACGGGACGACGAATGGTGCCCGCAATCGCCTCCATGGATGTCGGCCAGCAGCTCGCGACCCTGCTCCTCGGATATGCACCGTAGCGAGACGTCGTTGGGGCGTCTGCGGTACAACTCGCCGTCCTGCAAACAATAAGCAATGGCCTGACGGACCACGCGCTCCGCGTCCTCCTCCTTCTCCGGCAAGGAACCGCTGAGCAGGTATGCCTTGAACTCTTCGGTCCAATCATCGGCCTGAGGTTCCAGCGCCAGGAGCAGGTGAGCTCCTCAGGCCTGGCCACAAGCCGGTGCGCCTGAGGGCGGGGCCGGCGGCAGCTCCTCCAGAAGTGACGCCAGGCCTGCGGGCGGGGGTGCCACGGACGGCTTGAAGAGCCTCTCCTTGAAGACTCCAGGCTCCTGAGGCTCGCCACGCGATGCCCTCTTGGCGATGTCATCAGCTTCCATGTTCACACCGCGCGGGACGTGCTGCAACTCCAGGCCCTGAAAGTGTTTTCCATCTTACGTACCTCTTCCAAGTATGCCTCAATGTGCTCGTCCTTCGGCGTGTACTCTTTGTTGGAGAAGTTGACGAGGAGTTGGGAGTCGCCCTTGATGGTGAGGCGCTTGACCCCCAGGGCGACAGCAGCCCTGAAGCCAGCGAGCAAGCCTTCGTATCCTGCGATGTTGTTGGAGACCTTCTAGCCATGTTGGAAGCAAAGCTGGATAGCGTAGTAAAGCTTGTCTTGGGTTGGGGAGATGAGGACTACTCCAGCCCCCGTGCCCCGGCGTGCGAAGGCTCCGTCGAAGTGCATGACCCACCCGTCGGGCGCCTCATCACCGGGCGCGAGGGACTAGCCCGCATCCAGCCCCCGGTCGGGAGCGTCTATCCATTCTGCCATGAAGTCAGCGAGGGTCACGCCCTTAATGACTCTGGTGGTGCTGAACTCCAGGTGGATGGCTTGCAGCTCGATGTTCCACTCTGCAACTCTTCCAGCAGCGTTGGGGTTGCGTAGCACTTTCTCCAGGGGGTACATGGAGACGACCTTGATGGGGTGACACTGGAAATAGTGGCGCAGCTTCCTTGAGGCGACGAGGAGTGCAAGCAGAAGCTTTTGCTACATAGGGTAGCGTGCGCGCGCGTCCCGCAGCACGGTGCTGACGTAGTACACCGGGTGCTCGATCAGGGACGAGGTATTGGCCTCGCCCTGCTCCTCACGAGGCTCGAGGGACTCAGGCGCCCCGGGGGTTGATGAAGCGACGTGGGCCTCGGGAGCGCCGTCCCGAGGCAGCGAGCGTTGCACAGCCCCACACGGGCCGCCCTGCTTCGCACCTGCGCCAGCGCACCCCTCCCGTACTGCCACGAGAGCTGCGCTGGCCGAGTGGGGGGTGGCTGCCAAGTAGAGCACCAGGGGCTCGCAAGGATGAGGCGCCACCATAACGGGTGGGCTCGTGAGATACCGCTTGAGGTCCTCGAAGGCCGCATCCGCCTTTGGAGTCCACTCGAATGGGCCCTTCCTTTTCATGAGCTTGAAGAAGGGGAGGGCGCGCTCGCCCAGCTTGGAGATGAAACGCCCCAAAGAGGTCACGCAACCCGCGAGCTTCTGCATCTCCTTGAGGGTCCGAGGCGGGCTCATTTTCCCGATGGCTTTGACCTTCTCCGGGTTGGCCTCGATTCCTCGGTGCGATACAAAGAAACTGAGTAGCTTGCCGGATGGGACCCCAAAGACACACTTTTCTGGGTTGAGCTTCAGGTTCACCTGGCGCAGGCTAGAGAATGTCTCCTCCAGGTCCTCGATCCGGGTCTTCGCCTCCCACGACTTGACCACGATGTCATCGACGTATGCCTCCACATTCCTCCTGAGCTGCTGCCCCAGGGCGATGCATATCAACTGCTGGAAGGTCGCACGGCGTTCCGCAGCCCGAAGGGCATGCAAACGTAGCAGTACACGCCGCACGAGGAGAGGAAGGCCGTCTTCTCGACGTCCTCCGCCGCCATCTTGATTTGGTGGTAGCGCGAGAAGGCGTCCAGAAAGCACAACAGATCGCACTTGGCGGTGGAGTCCACGATCTGATCGATGCGCGGGAGCGGGAAGGGGTCCTGAGGACAAGCCTTGTTGAGGTCCGTGAAGTCGACGCACATGCGTTCCTTCCCTCCCTTCTTGGGGACGATCACTGGGTTGGCCACCCAACTCGGGTGCCGTACCTCCCGGACAACAGCAGCTTTCCGCAGCTTGCCGACCTCTTGGACGATGAACGCTTGCTTCTCTTGTGCTTGTCGCCTTGCCTTTTACTTCACCGGGCGCGCGTCGGGGCGCACCCATAGGTGGTGCTCAATCACCTCTCTCGAGACGCCAGTTAGGCCATGTGCCTCCCACACAAACACGTCCTTGTTCGCGTGGAAGAAGTCCACTAGTGCCTTCTCCTGCTCCGGGGGAAGGCCGGCGCCAATGGTGAAGGTGTGGCCCGGGCTCCCGTCGTCAGCGAGCACCCGCTTCGTCTTAGCCCGGTCCTGAGAGAACAGCTGCTTCTTCTTCACGGGTGCGGCCTCCAAAACTTGCGCGATGTCCTCCGGGGGCGGGATGCCTCCTTCTTCGTGCGCGACGCTCTCAGGCATCTTGTAGACGAGTTGAGGGCTCGAACCGCGTCCTTGGTGTCCCCGACCACCGTGATGATACCGTGGCTGCCAGGCATCTTGATGACATTGTAACCTGGGTGCGTTGCCGCCATGAACTTGGCGAGGGACGGATACTCCAGGATGGCGTTGTACGGGAGGCCGATGTGGGCTACATCGAAGTCGATCAGCTCGGTGCGGTAGTTGTCGCAGGTGCCGAAAGTGACGGGGAGGCGCACCTGCCCCAGGGAGGTGACGGAGCCCCCGACCACCCCTGAGAAGGGCTTGGAGGGCGCTAGTTGGTCGTAGGGCATCTAGAGCATGTCGAAGGCCTCCATGGAAAGGATGTTGAGGCCGGCGCCGCCGTCGATGAGGGTCTCGGTGGCCGCAACGTTGCTGTTGGTGGGCGTGCATAGCATGGGGAGCGCACCTGCAGCGACCGTCGTCCTGGGGTGGTCCCTGGTCCGCGGGGCTTCGAGCCGGGGCCGAGCTGCGCCCGCCTGGCGGAGAAACTGCTTGACATGGCGACCGGATGCAGGCGCCTGCGATCCGCCGAGGATACAAGAGACCGCAGGCACGGCCAGGCAACCCACGGTGCCCCCATAGACCGTGGGCTGCCAAGCCTTGGGAGCTGCACCCGCCATGGAGGCGGCGAGGCGAGGGTGACACGCCCCTACCTGGCGCGTCAAATGTCGGAATCAGGGCTCCGCAAACCCAAGAAAGGTTCGAACTCTGGGGCGTGTGCGAAGATCCCAACCAACTCAAACCCCAAGCTCGTCACCCCACAGCCTAGCCTTGCTGGATGCGTGCGAGCAAGCGGGAAGATGAAGACAGAGATTTACCCAGGTTCGGGCCACCTTGCGGTGTAAAACCCTACTCCTGCTTTGGGTGGATTGGCCTCACGAGGAGATTTGGTGATGAACTTGTACAGTGGTGAGCCACCTCGCGAGGGCTCTTGGGCAAGGATGGATCCGGTGCTTCTCTACGGTGGATGCTAGTCCCTATTTATAGTGGCTTGGGTCCTCTTCCCTTATCGCACTGGCGGGAAGGGATCCCACAACGGCCAAATTTGAAAGGGGACAGGAGGTACAACTTATCCTGACTAAAGGTGGTCTTCGCCTGCAAAGCTCCTGGTCATGACGCAGGGGTTGGCTCGGCGATGACATCCGTCCTGACGAGCTCGTGGTCTTGGTCTTGTTGCACCGAAGTGGAAACCTTTGGGGATTCCTTGGGAACCCGCTTTCGTCCTTGCCGCCCTTAGCACGAAAGAGGAAATTGTCTCGGATGCGCCCGCTGGCGCCCACCTGCCTTAATCGTCATGGCTCACCTCATCGCAGCCTCCGGAGGCTGGGAACTTCATAGGAATCTCCGCTCCTCGGGAGGCGGCCTGGAGAGACCACTCGTCTGGAGGTCTTGGCGTCGTTCTCCTCGCGAGGCCGTGGCCCTCGCGAGGGTCTTGTCTTGCGGGGTTCGTCGCCAGGCCGTACCGGGCCAGCGAGGTGGGCCACGCCCTGGGCCGCAGGCAGGCAGGTCTGGGTACCCCCGGTCCCAGAATGCCGACAGGGTCTTCGTTCATATCGATCTTCTCTACTCCTCTCTCTCCGAGGTGACTCATCTTTTCTACTCCTTCTAGGTGACTCATCTCTCTTCTTGCGAGGTGTCGTGCACTCATTTGAGTAGTGTTCGGGTCTTCCACAATTGTAACAGTTCTGGTCATGACTCGAAGAACAGTTCTCGTTGTATCTTGAGTTGGAGCTTCTCTCTTTGCCTTAACTCTTATAGAGTTTGTTGAACTTCTTGACCATGAGACTTATCTCTTCATTGGATACGAGCTTTTCACTTGAAGTAGTGTAGGAGCATCACTCGTGCCTTTGTAAGCACCGCTTGACTTGTTGTGGAGCTCATGTATGTCCTTGAGTGACATTTAATGAGAAACTATCCTTCCAATGACTTTCGTGGGCTTGAGATCTTTGTAATTGGGCATCATTTGGATCAATGTGCACACGGTGTCCTACTGTCCATCCAAGGCTCTAAGGATCTTCTTGATGATGACTTTGTCGGTATCACTTCACCTCCTAAGATGGCAATCTCATTTGTGATGAGATCAAGCCTAGAGTATATTTCTGCAACTCCTTCACCATCCTTCATCTTTAACTTGTCAAGTTGAAGTTGAAGCACATCCAATTTATATTCCTTGACGGGTTCGGTTCCTTCATGCATATCAACCAAAGTATCCAAAATTTCCTTAGCTTTTGCAAGGCAACTTATTTTGTGGAACTCCTCGGGACACAAACCGTTGAATAGGATATCACATGCTTGAGTGTCGTATTGCAACATATTCAACTCATCTGACGTCGGCGTTGGTTTTTCCAATGAAAAGAAACAACATTATTTCAAGAACATCCATGACAAAATGTTAGTTGCCTTGTAACGCATACACTCGAGCATTTGTCTCATCGACAAAGGCCACTATACGCGTTTTCTGAAGAGCAACATTCTCTTATAACCAAACATTGCAAGGGTTGCTTCACGATCTGGTTCTTTTCCATCTTCAAATAATTCACCATGCAAGCCAACACGAACAACAACCTAAACGATGGGGTTATGACCAAGAATATGCATTTTCATCTTATTCTTCCAACTAGCAAAGTTTGCACCATCGAAATATGGACCTCTCTGGTGATACTTTCCCTTACTAGACGACATACTCTCCTAGGTTGTGAAACCAATGCAATGGAGACCAAAGCTCTCATATCACTTGTAGGATCAAAAGTATGTCTAGAGGGGGTGATTAGACTACTTGACCAAATTAAAACTTAACCTTTTCCCGATTTTATCGGTAGGCATGTTTTAGCGATTTTACCTAGTCTAGCACACCTTACACATGCAAGTCTACGAGTTGGGCAGCAGAAAGTAAAGACATTGCAAGTGAATGTAAAGGAGGGATTGGAGAAATCAAACACACTGAAGACACGAAGATTTCTGTCATGGTTCCGATAGGTGGTGCTATCATACGTCCACGTTGATGGAGACTTCAACCCACAGAGGGTAACGGCTACGCAAGTCCACAAAGGGCTCCACCAACGAAGGGTCCACAAAGAAACAACGTTGTCTATTCCACCATGGCTTACGTCCACGAAGGACTAGCCTCACTCGGGGCAGATCTTCACGAAGTAGGCGATCTCCTTGCCCTTACAAACTTCTTGGTTCAACTCCACATGATTTGGAGGCTCCCAAGCGACACCTAACCAATCTAGGAGACACCACTCTCCAAAAGGTAATAGATGTTGTGTTGATGATGAACTCCATGTTCTCTTTTTCAAAAGATAGTTTCCTCAACACTCAGTCACTCTCTCACAGAAATTTGCTTGGTAGAAGAGGATGATTAGGTGGAAAGCAACTTTGGAAGGCTAGAAATCAAGGATATATTGGTTAGAGTGGAGTCCCTTGATCTCAACACATGAGTAGGTGGTTCTCTCTCAGAAAAATGAATGGTGGAAGTGTAGTTTCGTTATGATGGCTCTCTTCGAGAGTAAGTGGTGGTGGTGGAGTGGTATATATAGCCTTCACCAAAAATCCAACCATTACAACATTGTTTCCCAACATGACACCAAAGATAAACCTCGGTGGTACCGACTAGTCAAAAGGTTCCAACTTTTGGCTTTTCAGTGAGACCGAAGGAAACAACTCCGTGAGACCGATTCGGCATAACCTAAGCAGATCCAACACTTTGGAGGTTCCGATTAGTTCATCTCGGAGAATTTGAAATGAAATAACCTGACCATAGAAAGTTGGTCACTACACTCGGTTGCACCGAGATGTTAGGGTTTGGCTTAGGGTTCTATCTAGGGGTAACTTGGTGGCACCAAAATGGAAAAATCGGTGGGAACGAATTGGCATTTAGGGTTTTTGATAGAAGTGATGTGAGGAAGTGTTTGAGGGTTTTTGGTGTTAAATCTTTAAGCACTTGAGCAACCAGATCATCATCAGTACCTCATCCCCTCTTAATAGTATTGGCTTTCGTATGGACTCTATGTGATCAAATCACTTAAAGAAAAATGTAGAGTCTTGAAGCTTTTGGCAATATGATTCCTTTGCATCCTAGGGGTTCCTCATCATGTATCTTGGCCATTCCAATCATTGAACATTTCCTGCAATATACTTGATTAATCATTAGTTCAATGAGCTATATGTTGAAATTAATTACCAAAACCACCAAGGGATAAGTTGTGCTTTCACCTGGTCACCCACCTCCTCCTCGTTCTCATCCTCCTCCTCGTCATCGTCCACCTCCTGGTCTACATCAGAGTCAGCTATTTCCCACCTTCTGATTGCATGGAGAGATCTTTTACGCCTTGTCTTCGCTCTCTCCGTTGCAAATTCGCGCTTATGCTGTGTTAGTTATCTAACAAGCAGGCAACTGAAAAGAGGTTAATAAAGTGAGTTCTTATAAGACGTTCAACACTTTTTGGTAAACATGAATGGTTTTTCCTCGCGGTTGTCTATTAAGGCCGCGAAACAATTGTAGTGAAAGATTGCAGGCCTCCTCCTTCGTCATCAGATTGAGTTACTATGTGGCAAACGATGACCATTTTGTGAAAGAAAAGAGGGTTACATGTCACTTATCATATCGACCATCAAGTCATGAATGTCCACCTGAGGTCCCTCGACGACAACGAGCTCTCGACCCTGGTGGTCCTCCACCTCCGTCTCTGTACCGTCTCCTAGAACGATTGATGGACTTTGAACGTTAAGCTTCAAATGCCTAGACTGGCCAACCACCATAGGTACTCTTTGAATTCTTCAGGGTCAAGCAGTGTCGAAGGTAGTCTCTCCTTCACCTCCATCCAGTCATTCATGTAAGATAGTTGCAACGTGGCCCAGTTCCGCTGACCCTTTTTCTTCCTTCTGTTGCTCCTACAATAGAATAAGACGAATGTGATACTCAGGTATGAAAGGCAATGTCCATATAGGACTGTTGGAAATATGCCCTAGAGGCAATAATAAATTGGTTATTATTATATTTCCTTGTTCATGATAATCGTTTATTATCCATGCTATAATTGTATTGATTGGAAACTCAAATACATGTGTGGGTACATAGACAACACTGTGTCCCTAGTAAGCCTCTAGTTGACTAGCTCGTTGATCAAAGATGGTTAAGGTTTCCTAGCCATTGACATGAGATGTCATTTGATAACGGGATCACATCATTAGGAGAATGATGTGATGGACAAGACCCAAACTAAGAACGTAGCATTTGATCGTGTCAGTTTATTGCTATTGTTTTCTGCATGTCAAGTATCTGTTCCTATGACCATGAGATCATGCAACTCCCTGACATCGGAGGAGTACCTTGTGTGTATCAAACGTCGCAACGTAACTGGGTGACTATAAAGGTGCTCTACAGGTATCTCCGAGGGTGTCTGTTCGGTTGGCATGGATCAAGACTGGGATTTGTTACTCTGTGTGACGGAGAGGTATCTCAGGGCCCACTCGGTAATACAACATCACAATGAGCCTTGCAAGCAATGTGACTAAAGTGTTAGCCACGAGATCTTGTATTACGGAACGAGTAAAGAGACTTGCCGGTAACGAGATTGAACTAGGTATAGAGATACCGACGATCGAATCTCGGGCAAGTAACATACCGAAGAACAAAGGGAATAGCATACGGGATTAACTGAATCCTTGACATAGAGGTTCGACCGATAAAAGATCTTCGTAGAATATGTAGGAGCCAATATGGGCATCCAGGTCCCGCTATTGGTTATTGGCCGTAGAGGTGTCTCGGTCATGTCTACATAGTTCTCGAACCCGCAGGGTCTACACACTTAAACGTTTGGTGACGATTAGTATAGTTGAGTTATTTTGTTGGTGACCGAAAGTTGTTCGGAGTCCCGGATAAGATCCCGGACATGACGAGGATCTCCGGAATAGTCCGGAGGTAAAGATTGATATATGTGATAATAGTGTTTTGATCTCCGGAAGAGTTCCGGAGTTCACCGGAATGGGTTCCGGATGTTTACCGAAGTGTTCGGGTGCAGCAACACTTTATATGGGCCAAAGGGATAAAGCCCACGAGGTATTGGAAAGTGCAAAAAGTAGTTTTGCTGCCGCGTAAGCGGTACTACCGTTTTGTGAAGCGGTACTACCGCCCAAGCGGTACTACCGCTTGTGTGAAGCGGTACTACCGCCCAAGCGGTACTACCGCTTGTGTGAAGCGGTACTACCGCCCAAGCGGTACTACCGCTTGTGTTAAGCGGTACTACCGCTTGTGTTAAGCGGTACTACCGCTTGTGCGCGGTACTGCAGGGATCCGAGTTGGACTCTTTCCCTGCGGGCCAAACCGACCTTGTGCGGGCAAAACCGACCTGGAGGAGGCTTTTACTCCAAGTTTAGACCCCAAGGCTCAACATATAAATAGAGGGGCAGGGCTAGCACACGGGAAACATCAAGATTTCCCCAAGCCGTGTGCGGCAACCCTAACCCTCTAGTTCCTCCGTCATAATCTCCGTAGCGCTTGGCGAAGCCCTGCAGAGATTGTTCCTCACCACCATCACCACGCCGTCGTGCTGCTGGAACTCAACCACTACTTCACCATCGCTCGCTGGATCGAGGAGGTGAAGGCGTCATCAAGCCGTACGTGTGTTGAACGCGGAGGTGCCGTCCGTTCGGCGCTAGTTCGTGATCGGATCGAGGGACGACTTGCGATTTGGATCGCGGAGACGTTCGACTACATCAACCGCGTTTCTTAAACGCTTCCGCTTAGCGATCTACAAGGGTATGTAGATTTACTCTCCCTCTCGTAGATGCTCATCACCATGGATAGATCTTGTGTGTGCGTAGGAATTTTTTTGTTTCCCATGCAACGTTCCCCAACAGTGGCATCATGAGCTAGGTCTATGCATAGATGAGATCTCGAGTAGAACACAAACGAGTTGTGGGCGTGGGTGTATACATATTGCTTGCCGTTACTAGTTGATATTTGATTCGGCGGTACTGTGAGATGAAGCGGCCCGGACCGACATTACGCGTACACTTACGCGAGACAGGTTCCTTCAACTGACATGTAACTTCGTTGCATAAAGATGGCTAGCGGGTGTCTGTCTCTCTCACTTTAGTTGAATCGATTTCAATGAAGAGGGTTCTTTTAGAAGATCAAAAGGCAATCACTACACCACGTTGTGGTTTTGCGTAGGTAAGAACGGTTCTTGCAAACCCGTAGCAGCCACGTAAAATTTGCAACAACAATTAGAGGACGTCTAACTTGTTTTTGCAGGGTATGATGTGATATGATATGGCCAATTACATGATGAGATATATGTGATGTATGAGATGATCATGTGTTGTATAGAATATCACGACTTGCATGTCGATGAGTACGGCAACTGGCAGGAGCCATAGAGTTGTCTTTAATTATTGTATGACCTGCGTGTCAATCATTAAGCGCTATGTAATGCTTTACTTTATCGCTAAACGTTAGCAATAGTCGTGGAAGCAACAGTCGGCGCGACAACCTTATGGCGACACGTTGATGGAGATCAAGATGATGGAGATCATGGTGTCATGCCGGTGACGATGGAGATCATGCCGGTGCTTTGGAGATGGAGATCAAAAGCACAAGTTCATGGCCATATCATGTCACTTATGATTTGCATGTGATGTTAATCCTTTTATGCATCTTATTTTGCTTAGGACGACGGTAGCATTATAAGGTGATCCCTCACTTAAATTTCAAGATAAATTGTGTTCTCCCCGAGTGTGCACCGTTGCGAAAGTTCGTCGTTTCGAGACACGCCGTGATGATCGGGTGTGATAGACTCCACGTTCACATACAACGGGTGCAAGCCATGTTGCACACGCGGAACACTCGGGTTAAACTTGACGAGCCTAGCATGTACAGACATGGCCTCGGAACACAAGAGACCGAAAGGTCGAACATGAGTCATATAGTAGATATGATCAACATGAAGATGTTCACCATTGAAACCACCTCGACTCACGTGAAGATCGGACTTGAGTTGGTGGATTTGGATCATGTTACACTCGAATGACCGGAGGGATGTCAATTTGAGTGGGAGTTTTTAAGTAATATGATTAATTAAACTCATTATCTTGAACAATAGTCTAAGTTGTCTTTGCTATATTTATGTTGTAGATCATGGCTCGCGCAGTAGCACCCCTGAATTTTAATGCGTTCCTAGAGAAAGCTAAGTTGAAAGATGATGGAAGTAACTTTGTGGACTGGGCCCGTAATCTAAGGATTATCCTTACGGCTTCCCAGAAGGCTTATGTCCTTGATGCACCGCTTGGTGATCCACCCGCTCCAGTTGAGTCTCTAGACGTTGTGAACGCCTGGCAGGCTCGTTCTGATGATTACTCAATAGTTCAATGTGCAATGTTGTATGGCTTAGAACCGGGACTTCAAAGACGTTTTGAACGTCATGGAGCATATGAGATGTTCCAGGAGTTGAAGTTTATCTTTCAGAAGAATGCCCGGATCGAGAGATATGAGATCTCCGATAAGTTCTATACTTGCAAGATGGAGGAGAACGGGTCTATCAGTGATCACGTGCTCAGAATGTCTGGGTACTCCACCCGTCTGGCTGAATTGGGGATGCCCCTTCCGCCAGAGGCTATCACTGACAGAGTTCTTCAATCATTGCCACCTAGCTACAAGAGCTTCGTGTTGAACTATAACATGCACGGGATGAACAAGTCAGTCGCCGAGCTGTTTGCGATGCTGAAAGCCGCTGAGTCTGAAATTCAGAAAGAGCATCAAGTGTTGATGGTCAATAAAACCACTAGTTTCAAGAAAAATGGCAAGGGTAAGAAGGGTAAATCTAAGAAGGGTGGCAAAGTAGTTGCTGCTCCTGTGAAGAAACCCAAGGCTGGACCCAAACCAGAAACTGAGTGCTTTCATTGCAAGGGAACTGGACACTGGAAGCGGAACTGCCCCAAGTATTTGACTGACAAGAAGGCGGCCAACAACAAATAAGGTATATATGATATACATGTTATTGATATGTTCCTTACCAACCCTCGTTGTAGTGCCTGGGTATTTGATACCGGTGCGGTTGCTCATATTTGCAACTCTAAACAGGAACTGCGGAATAGACGGAGGCTGGCGAAGGACGAAGTGACGATGCGCGTGGGAAATGGTTCCAAGGTTGATGTGATCGCCGTCGGCACGCTCGCTCTTCGATTACCGTCGGGATTAGTGATGAACCTTTATAAGTGTTATTTGGTGCCTGCGTTAAGCATGAACATTATATCTGGATCTTGTTTATTGCGAGACGGTTACTCATTTAAATCAGAGAATAATGGTTGTTCTATTTATATGGGTAATATCTTTTATGGTCATGCACCCAATGTAAGCGGTTTATTCTTATTGAATCTCGATAGTAATGATACACATGTTCATAACATTGATGCCAAAAGATGTAGGATTGATAATGATAATACCACTTTCTTGTGGCACTGCCGTTTAGGTCATATTGGCGTAAAATGCATGAGGAAGCTCCATGCTGATGGACTTTTGGAGTCACTTGATTTTGAATCACTTGACACATGTGAGCCATGCCTCTTGGGCAAGATGACTAAAACGCCGTTCTCTGGAACAATGGAACGGGCAAGTGACTTATTGGAAATCATACATACTGATGTGTGCGGTCCGATGAGTATTGAAGCGCGCGGTGGTTATCGTTACTTTCTCACCTTCACTGATGACTTAAGTAGATATGGGTATATTTACTTAATGAAACACAAGTCTGAAACATTTGAAAAGTTCAAACAATTTCAGAGTGAAGTTGAGAATCATCGTAACAAGAAGATTAAATTCCTACGATCTGATCGAGGAGGAGAATATCTGAGTTATGAGTTTGGCAGTCACTTAAGACAATGTGGAATTGTTTCACAACTAACACCGCCTGGAACACCACAGCGTAATGGTGTGTCCGAACGTCGTAATCGAACTTTATTGGATATGGTGCGATCTATGATGTCTCTTGCCGATTTGCCACTATCGTTTTGGGGTTATGCATTAGAGACAGCTGCATTCACTTTAAATAGGGCACCATCGAAATCCGTTGAGACAACGCCATATGAACTTTGGTTTGGCAAGAAGCCAAAGCTGTCGTTTCTTAAAATTTGGGGATGTGATGCTTATGTCAAAAAGCTTCAGCCTGAAAAGCTGGAACCCAAAGCGGAGAAATGCGTCTTCATAGGATACCCAAAAGAGACAGTTGGGTATACCTTCTATCTCAGATCCGAAGGCAAAGTGTTTGTCGCTAAAAACGGAACATTTCTTGAGAAAGAGTTTCTCTCGAAAGAATTGAGTGGGAGGAAGATAGAACTTGATGAGGTTGTTGAACCTTTACTTCAACCTGAGAGTAGCGCAGTGCAGAAAGTTGTTTCTGTGGAGCCTACATTAGCTGAAGAGGAAGTTAATGATGATGATCATGAAGCTTTGGATCAAGTTGCTATCGAACCTCGTAGGTCGACAAGGACGCGTACTGCTCCCGAGTGGTACGGCAACCCTGTCTTAGAGGTCATGTTGTTAGACAACGATGAACCTACGAGCTATGGAGAAGCGATGATGGGCCCGGATTCCGAGAAGTGGTTAGAGGCCATGAAATCCGAGATGGGATCCATGTATGAAAACAAAGTATGGACTTTGGAAGTATTACCTGAAGGGCGTAAGGCCATTCAGAACAAATGGATCTTTAAGAGGAAGACGGACGCGGACGGTAATGTCACCGTCTATAAAGCTCGACTTGTGGCAAAGGGTTTTTCACAAGTTCAAGGAGTTGACTACGATGAGACCTTCTCACCCGTAGCGATGCTTAAGTCCGTCAGAATCATGTTAGCAATAGCTGCCTTTTTCGATTATGAAATTTGGCAGATGGATGTCAAAACAGCGTTCCTTAACGGTTACCTTAAGGAAGAGTTGTATATGATGCAACCAGAAGGTTTTGTCGATCCAGAGAATGCTGACAAAGTTTGCAAACTCCAGCGATCCATTTATGGACTGGTGCAAGCATCTCGGAGTTGGAATCTTCGTTTTGATGAGGTGATCAAAGCGTTCGAGTTTATACAAGTTTACGGAGAAGCTTGTATTTACAAGAAAGTGAGTGGGAGCTCTATAGCGTTTCTAATATTATATGTGGATGACATATTGCTGATTGGAAACAATATAGAAATGCTGGAAAGCATAAAGGAATATTTGAACAAGAGTTTTTCAATGAAGGACCTAGGAGAAGCTGCTTTCATATTAGGCATCAAGATCTATAGAGATAGATCGAGACGTTTGATAGGACTTTCACAAAGCACATACCTTGACAAAGTTTTGAAGAAGTTCAAAATGGATCAGTCCAAGAAGGGGTTCTTGCCTGTTTTGCAAGGTGTAAAGTTGAGTAAGACTCAATGCCCAGTGACTGCAGAAGATAGAGAAAAGATGAGTGTCATCCCCTATGCTTCGGCCATAGGCTCTATCATGTATGCAATGCTGTGCACAAGACCCGATGTCAGCCTTGCCATAAGTATGGTCGGAAGGTTTCAAAGTGATCCAGGAATGGAACACTGGACGGCGGTCAAGAATATCCTGAAGTACCTGAAAAGGACTAAGGACATGTTTCTCGTTTATGGAGGTGATCAAGAGCTCGTCGTAAAGGGTTACGTCGATGCAAGCTTTGACACTGATCCGGATGACTCTAAGTCGCAAACCGGATACGTATTTATTCTTAATGGGGGTGCGGTTAGCTGGTGCAGTTCCAAGCAAAGCGTGGTAGCAGATTCTACATGCGAAGCAGAGTACATCGCTGCCTCGGAGGCGGCGAAGGAAGGTGTCTGGATGAAGGAGTTCATAACAGATCTTGGAGTAGTGCCTAGTGCGCTTAACCCAATGACTCTGTTTTGTGATAATACTGGTGCCATTGCTCTAGCCAAGGAACCAAGATTTCACAAGAGGACCAGACACATAAAACGACGTTTCAATTCCATCCGCGATTACATCAAGGAGGACGACATAAATATTTGCAAAGTACACACGGATCTAAATGTTGCAGATCCGATGACTAAACCTCTTCCAAGGGCTAAACATGAACAACACCAGAACTGCATGGGTGTTCGATTCATTACAATGTAAATCACATCGCGATGTGAACTAGATTATTGACTCTAGTGCAAGTGGGAGACTGTTGGAAATATGCCCTAGAGGCAATAATAAATTGGTTATTATTATATTTCCTTGTTCATGATAGTCGTTTATTATCCATGCTATAATTGTATTGATTGGAAACTCAAATACATGTGTGGGTACATAGACAACACTGTGTCCCTAGTAAGCCTCTAGTTGACTAGCTCGTTGATCAAAGATGGTTAAGGTTTCCTAGCCATTGACATGAGATGTCATTTGATAACGGGATCACATCATTAGGAGAATAATGTGATGGACAAGACCCAAACTAAGAACGTAGCATTTGATCGTGTCAGTTTATTGCTATTGTTTTCTGCATGTCAAGTATCTGTTCCTATGACCATGAGATCATGCAACTCCCTGACATCGGAGGAGTACCTTGTGTGTATCAAACGTCGCAACGTAACTGGGTGACTATAAAGGTGCTCTACAGGTATCTCCGAGGGTGTCTGTTGGGTTGGCATGGATCAAGACTGGGATTTGTTACTCTGTGTGACGGAGAGGTATCTCAGGGCCCACTCGGTAATACAACATCACAATGAGCCTTGCAAGCAATGTGACTAAAGTGTTAGCCACGAGATCTTGTATTACGGAACGAGTAAAGAGACTTGCCGGTAACGAGATTGAACTAGGTATAGAGATACCGACGATCGAATCTCGGGCAAGTAACATACCGAAGAACAAAGGGAATAGCATACGGGATTAACTGAATCCTTGACATAGAGGTTCGACCGATAAAAGATCTTCGTAGAATATGTAGGAGCCAATATGGGCATCCAGGTCCCGCTATTGGTTATTGGCCGTAGAGGTGTCTCGGTCATGTCTACATAGTTCTCGAACCCGCAGGGTCTACACACTTAAACGTTTGGTGACGATTAGTATAGTTGAGTTATTTTGTTGGTGACCGAAAGTTGTTCGGAGTCCCGGATAAGATCCCGGACATGACGAGGATCTCCGGAATAGTCCGGAGGTAAAGATTGATATATGTGATAATAGTGTTTTCATCTCCGGAAGAGTTCCGCAGTTCACCGGAATGGGTTCCGGATGTTTACCGAAGTGTTCGGGTGCAGCAACACTTTATATGGGCCAAAGGGATAAAGCCCACGAGGTATTGGAAAGTGCAAAAAGTAGTTTTGCTGCCGCGTAAGCGGTACTACCGTTTTGTGAAGCGGTACTACCGCCAAGCGGTACTACCGCTTGTGTGAAGCGGTACTACCGCCCAAGCGGTACTACCGCTTGTGTTAAGTGGTACTACCGCTTGTGCGCGGTACTGCAGGGATCCGAGTTGGACTCTTTCCCTGCGGGCCAAACCGACCTTGTGCGGGCAAAACCGACCTGGAGGAGGCTTTTACTCCAAGTTTAGACCCCAAGGCTCAACATATAAATAGAGGGGCAGGGCTAGCACACGGGAAACATCAAGATTTCCCCAAGCCGTGTGCGGCAACCCTAACCCTCTAGTTCCTCCGTCATAATCTCCGTAGCGCTTGGCGAAGCCCTGCAGAGATTGTTCCTCACCACCATCACCACGCCGTCGTGCTGCTGGAACTCAACCACTACTTCACCATCGCTCGCTGGATCGAGGAGGTGAAGGCGTCATCAAGCCGTACGTGTGTTGAACGCGGAGGTGCCGTCCGTTCGGCGCTAGTTCGTGATCGGATCAAGGGACGACTTGCGATTTGGATCGCGGAGACGTTCGACTACATCAACCGCGTTTCTTAAACGCTTCCGCTTAGCGATCTACAAGGGTATGTAGATTTACTCTCCCTCTCGTAGATGCTCATCACCATGGATAGATCTTGTGTGTGCGTAGGAAATTTTTTGTTTCCCATGCAACGTTCCCCAACAAGGACATGTCGAGAGATTGAGTGATGCAATGCGTAAGCATGGAGCTCTTAGTTAGTACAGGAGATTGCGGTCGGGATTTCCTGATACCAGCCGAGCAGTCGGCACACCGTTACTGGCATATAGTGCTCCAGGAGGAGGATATCGAAGCCACTATGAATGATGTTTAGCAGATGAGGGCAGCATATGGTTTGATAACGCTTCCATGAAATGTCGGATGTCTTACATGTGGTTGTTTGTTTATCAATATGCATGATTTGAAAAAGCTATCCAACTGCGTAGTTGTCTTGCATTTGGTTGTCTGTTCGGATGCAGAGTGTTTGAAGGACTTGTTTACATGATTTGTAATACCTATGTATCTGAATTCGGTGGACGTTTGTTGGCCGAGCTTATTGTTCGTAAGGAGTTTTAAGGTGTCTGATATTGCACCGATAGAAATGTTAGTACAAATTCTTCGCAAGCATACAAACATACAACCAGGAGTAAAAACGTTACTGCTGATATCATTTCATCAGCATTGCAAAGAGCATCATAGAGCATAGTACTAAATGCGGAGCAAGGCCTAACTTCATGAGGAACAACATCTCTCCCCCTAACAGTAACAAAGCATTCGGTATCCTGAACACTCTACCATCATCCCCGCCATTCCTACTGATGCTAGTTATTGCGCGTACTACTTCTTTTGCTGCTTTCTGACGCTCGTTCTTCCCAAGTAGATCTAGTGTACACAAGTGCATCGGCAACAGCTATACCTACAAGGTATTCGTGCTAAATCAAATACTCCATGTACCATGGATCCCAATGACAAAATTTACATCCACCCGCGTGAAATTGGGGAAATAGGTAACCACGTGACAAAATTAGTAAGGACGCAACACAATGCGTAACCAAAATTTCAAAGGGATCAAGGAGAAGATCTTACTCCGTCCCTTTCACACTTGTAGAAAACCCATCCGTCATGACCATCCTTCCTTGAGACGAACACCACAACCGGGCCACGGTACTTGGGGTAGTGCACAAGGAGAACTTGGTAAACTGGGGAAACGCATCGGCGGCTCGATACAGAAGAACTGGTTGTGGACATTGCGAGAGTAGATTTATTGGTCAAATGGAGCACAGAGCAGAGCCTATGTATTTTGGATCTGGGGATCTACCATTTCGGGTCTAAGCCAAGGTCTTAGATGCAGTGGACCGGCAAAATATAATATGCTTTATGAGATGTGCCAGTCCTCTTGGCATTGAGCGTAGTCCGAACGTAACGTGTGGAACTTGGCTATCTGGTACTGATGTGACTGAACATGAAGCCATCCATCTTGGCATGTATCATGGGGACACGCCATGTGTAGAGGAGTGTCATCGTCTACTTGAGACCCCTATGCGTTGGGCGTGTCAATGTCTTCACCTCTGCTTTTGGTTTATGAAGTTTTTGGCATCACTTTGAGTATACCCCCGAGGCACTGAACGCTCTTTAACTATGAGTGTGGCCCTCAAATGGACTTACTCCATTTGCCTTGGCATGTTAGCAGGTAATGCCCTTGTTCCCACATATATAACCACACAATAGGGCAACATTAGAAGCCATACGGGGTCAATACTATCTTAGCCTACCACCACACTAGCTCAATGCCGTCACCGGCTTCCAGCATGGGCAGCGTAGTTGAGGGACTAGTCAGGAAGGTGAGGAACGCTAATGTCGGTGCATTCGCTCAGCTTCCCCAAGACATGACCGCCGGTGAGGAAAGGTTATTTCTGCTGTTCTACATCAGGTTGTGTGAGGAACCCCGCGAGGAGTGCGCCCGTGTCTTCAATGGACGCTCGGCAGCCGGCAAGGAGCGACTTGTCGAAAACATCAGTTGGTCATAGTTCTTGGAATAGGAGAGCCGTGTGCGTGCATTACAGGCGATCAGTACCAAACGCCTGTAGGTTGCACGTGGGTACCGAATGCCCATGTTATGCGGCTTGCCAGGGACAGTGTTCGGTGTGCAAGGGAACACCGTACTGGTGTGGAAGCTCAATCGGAGGCAGGTCGCAGGCCGGGAAACCGGGAGTTGCTTCTCAAGAGGAAAGGATGTAATCACTTATCCAAATGTTTAGCTATCTAGTTAAGTGATGTATCTTTGCTCGAAAAAAGTTAAGTCATGCATCTTTTGCTATGGTTGACCTCGTATGAAATTTGTCCTATCATTGTAAAGTTGTATTTCTGTGATGCTGTTAGACACGCACTCTGATTGTAAAGGTGTCGCAATAGGTTCCTGAAACCCGGATTTTAATTGCATGTTAATCCCATGGGGAACGTGCATACCGCATCAGAATGCAGCAGCGGCCGGATGCTCTGACTTATTGACCGTGAAGGTCCGAGACGAGTAAATGGATGTGGGGAACGTGCAACCACGGTAAAGCTTAATACTGTGACAGAAACATACCCCCCAAGTTTCGAGTCGGTTTTACTTCTTTCTTGTTATCCTCTACATGTTCGGCAACCTGGTCGCCGTCAACTCTCGTTCTCTGTCTGACGAGGTCTGACGGTGAAAGACCTAGAGCGTGAAGCGGCCGCCACTCAGCCAAGTGCATCTTGTTCATGGATAAAATCTGTGAGCGCAAGTATGGATCCGCTGCTGTGGTGCTTGAAACGCCTGAGAAGCCCGCCACCGGTAAGACCACCGACATCACTGGAAGTAGCAAAGATCCAGCCGCTGTAAGTATTACGCGGGAGCCTTGCACCAAAACGTGATTTTGCTCGGGTTTTCCACCTCTCGATTCTTGCTCAGGTTTTCGGCAGTTCAATGATTGGATTGTTAATGGCTTATGTTGTAATACAAAGGGCAAAGGAGGAACAGGAACGAAGATTAAGGTTGGTTCATGTACCTGATGTTATGATTCCTGAAGCATTCACGAAGGACAACACTAAAGCAGGAAGTAGCAAAGATCCAGTCGTGATGAGTATCTACAACTAGCCATGGACTGTTATTTGAATGTTGTATGCCATGTTTAAACCATTTTAGTCTATCTCGCATGAGTTTTCTTCGATTGTATTTCGTCCTTCTTCGCATCACGATCGGATTTTGCTTCGGTTTTGTGTTGAAATACAGCGGTCCAAGGATGAATGTGCGCTAAAATACGTCGGGCCACCTGGTTTTCTTCACCATATTAGGAGTAACCTTCCGTCCAATAGGATTGAGCCGCCGATGCCCGCGGCACTACCTACTACCTTGATTGGGTCGTAAGGTCGCCCTAAACATATGGAACACTATGTGGGCATGCTCACGCCTAAGAGTTCAATATTCAGATTAAGGAAACCAACCTACATGTCCTCCCTGTGCCAACTAGGTTCAGGAAGCACTTCAAGGGCTTCTATGGTCTTTTGGTAAAACTCGTAACAACAAGTACTTGTGCTTACCATTGGAACGTACGGCTGCAGCTCTGGAATGAGAAATTCATCCTAGGAGATGGCTGGCGGGAAGTGGTATAGGCGAATGATGTACGTATTAAAAATATTATTACCTTCGCGGTTGAAGCTCAATTGGAGATGCAACTGACAATGTACGGCTAAATTGACGTGATGAAGAAGAAGATCAAGTGCCCTCAACACCAAGTATGTTGTAGTCCTCAAATAGTGCGTCGTAGGATTACATGCACTACTCTAACTAATGGTTATGCCACGGATGGTGACAGCAAATCCACCACATGTGGGACGAAGGATCAGCCACTCCTATTCAGACAAGCAGCCTAAAAGTTTCGTCAAGGTCATGGTTTCGGGGACTGAATATGAGCCACTAACCATTTCAGCTCGCGTGGTGTCTCTCCTGCATGGAGAACTACCGAAGCTAGTGGAGCTGGACACGGGCACTGGATGTACGTGGCACATCCGTCTGGTGCAACATTTTTATGATGGCCCCAGTACTGGATGATGTAGGATCGAAAGTATGTCTAGAGGGGGGTGATTAGACTACTTGACCAATTTGAAAACTAACATTTTCCCAATTTTACAGGTTGGCGAGTTTTAGCGATTTTACCATGTCTAGCACACCCTACACATGTAAGTCTACGAGTATAGCAGCGGAAAGTAACGGCATGAAAGTGTAAGTAAAGGTAGGAATAGGAAGATCTAACACAATGAAGATACAGAGATTTTTGGCGTGGTTCTAATAGGTGGTGCTATCATAAGTCCATGTTGATGGAGACTTCAACCTACGGAGGATAACGGTTGTGCGATTCCATGAAGGGCTCCACTCATGAAGGGTCCACGAAGAAGCAACCTTGCATATTCCACCATGGCTTACGTCCATGAAGGACTAGCCTCACTCGGGGTAGATGTTCACAAAGTAGGCGATCTCCCTATCCTTACAAACTTCTTGGTTCAACTCCACACGATCCGGAGGCTCCCAAGCGACACCTAACCAATCTAGGAGACACCACTCTCCAAAAGGTAATTTCAAAAGGTAGTCTCCTCAACACGCAATCACTCTCTCGCAGAATTTTGCTTGGTAGAAGAGGATGATTGGGTGGCAAGCAACTTGTGGAGTCTAGAAATCAAGATTCATATGGTGGGAATGGAATATCTTGATCTCAACATGTGAGTGGGTGGTTCTCTCTCAGAAAATGAATGGTGGAAGTGTTGGTTTGTTCTGAGGGCTCTCTCTGTGAATGACAGGGGGTGGAGGGGTATATATAGCCATCTCCAGAAATCCAACCGTTACAACATTATTGCCTAACTCAGTGGAACCGAAGTAAGACTCGGTTGCACCGGCTAGTGCAAAATGTCCCAACTTTTAGCTTTTCTGTGAGATCGATAGGAAACAACTCGGTGAGACCAATTCGGTTGACCTAGGGCAGGTCCACATCCCGGTGGGATCGAAATGAAAAACTTGGAGGTTCTGAAGTAAAACATTTTTATTCCAGAGAGTTGGCAGCTGCATTTCGGTTGTACCGAAAGTGATCTCGGTGGTACCGAGGTGCTAGGGTTTTGGCTTTGGGTTCTATCTTGGGTAAACTCAGCGGGGCCTATTGGAAATGTTGGTGGCATCGAATTTGGTAGATAGGGTTTTGGACAGAAACTTTTGTGAGAGTTTGGTTGAGGCTTTTGGTGGCAAATCTCTAAGCACATTGAGCAACCCGATCATTATCAATTCCTCGTCCCCTTTTAATAGTATTGGATTTCCTATGGACTCAATTGTGATTGCTCACATAAAAGAAAATGTAGAGTCTTGAAGTTCTTGCCAATAAATGTTCATTGCATCTATGGGATCCATCTCAATCCTGGTCAATCCATTCATTCAACTTTCCTGACATATACTTGATAGGCTCATTAGTTCAATGAACTATTTGTTGTTGTTAATTACCAAAACCACCTAGGGTGAAGTTGTGCTTTCAGTCTCCCCCTTTTTGGTAATTGATGACAACATATCGATCAAAGCTTCAACAAAAGATATAATCAATGCATAGTATCGTAGCTTTGATAAGTATGTGATTAGCAAGAGCTCCCCCTAAATTTGTGCATTATTTTAAATTTGCATTTAAATGCGAATATATAGTCGATTAGGATCACGGGTCACTCTTCCATGTTACATACATCTTGGTGGAGCGTATAATTTTTTTGAGTAAAATGCAATGCACGCATCACCAAGCATACAAGTGAATGATCATGATAGATATCGAAATGATAAGAACTAGTAGCATCAACCATTAAGCGTATGATCAAACACAGCATAGTTTAAGTCATGAAACTAGCAAAATAACCAAATGTATCAACGAGCAAGAGAAGTCAAAATGCAACACTCTCTCTCTCTCTCTCTCTCTCTCTCTCTCTCTCTCGAAGCCCTATGATCTATACATATTCTCCCCCTTTGGCAACAAGTTACCAAAAAGCTTGAATAGTATAGAGCTAAATGTTGCTCTAGGCTTGATCTCCTGCACGTGGCGATGAAGTGGCCGCTCCAGTGATTGTCGAAGGAGTCGAAAGAGAGAGTCAGCAAATGCTTCTGTGGAGGTCTTTTGGGCTAGAGGAGTAGATATTGGAGGTATTGAAGGAAGAACTGAAGAAGCAACGGCTGGTGCAGACACTGAGGGTCTCGTCTTTGGGGCTGGCACTGCATAAGACCTGGCGTGAGTCCTGAACTTGGTGGTTACTAGAAGTGTAGGACCATCGTCATCTAAGCTAGGTATCTCAACTCCATAAACCTCTTGCTTGAGAGTCTCAATAACAGTAGCAAGCTCAGTCACCTTGTTCTCTAGAGAATGAAACTTTGTCTCCATAGTCTGCTCTAGGCTCTACTGGTTCTTGAGAATATTGGTGATACGGGGTTGCCCGATCTTCACGGAGGATCTGCTTGAGGAACGAATCAACGCCACCTGAAGGGTACGAAGGAAACCCTCGATCCCAGCCAACAACGCTGTCGGGTAAAGGATAACTAGTGCAACCTGACGAGACCGAAGCTAGCTACTGCATATGCAACAACCAGCAACAAGTATTCGCCCAACCACACTCTTAGGATTCCAATCCACGCAACCACGCACGAAGTTGGAAGCACGAACTGGTCGCCGCCTCAACGGCTACTGTTGTAAAATCACAAAGTGAGTTTACCCTCTCACAAGGCAAGATTACAAGAGCTAAGGAGGAAGTGAACTCTCAAACAAGATTCTGGTTGCACTTAGCTAACCTATGCTGAAATCAAATTGCCAAAGAGTTGTGGCTGAAGTGAGGGAAGGGGTATTTATACTAGGAACAGCCCTCCTAGCTTAGGTGTGAAACCAGTCCAAAAGAGAGGCTCAAATTCGTGGTAACCAGCTGGTCAAGGGAGCAAACACATGGAGCCTCGCGCAGCAATTAATGCTCTGGACAGCTTGCATTGGAACTCTCATATCCTTTGACTCAGGACTCCAAAGGTTGCACCGTTTGATTTTCCTGAAAGTAGACTTCAAATGCTGTCCAATTTGTACTCTCACACGTGCTGGAACCTCATATATTTGTGTTGCATGATGCAGCAAGTTCTGAGACGAATTCTGGAACTATGCATGCAACAATAGATTGTTGAGATGGCTTGCTATTGTTCCTTGAGGTGTAATTAGTTGCCCTTGTCACCAAAACATGGTTTACATCAGAGTTGAAACTTGTTCTCTTCAAACTTGTTGTATGGGCTTCAGAACTTGTTTCTTCATGAGCTGAATTTGTTTCTTCATGTGCTGAAAGTTGTTGGTTGTCCTCAACATTGTACCTGAGTAAAATCAGCACAGATGATTTAGGCAGTATAAAGTTCTCATGGATAGTTGAAGTATGATCAGCTAGGAGCGCGTTCACCTCTTGTTCTATATGTTTGGCACGGCTCCTTGTCATGGGACCCAAATAGGTCTTCTTTGTAGCAGCTTCATTTGAGAGCTGAGTTTTATCATGAGGAGAGGATGACAAACGAGGTGAACCTGGGATGTCCTCATCATCCTCCCCCTCTTCAAAAGGAGTCGTCCTCGACTCTTGACCCTCTTGATCGAAGCATGGAGACAAATCAGCAACGTTGAATGTTGGACTCACAGCATAGTCTCCAGGAAGCTCGATCTTGTAAGCATTGTCATTGATCTTTGCCAAGACTTTGAATGGTCCGTCTCCACGAGGCATTAGCTTGGATTTGCGCTTCTCAGGAAAACGATCTTTGCGCAAATGTATCCAAACCAGATCTCCGGGCTCAAAAGTCACCCTCTTGCGGTTTTTGTTTGCCTTAGCTGCATAGTACTTGGATTTCCTTTCTATCTCTTCTCTGGTCTTCTCATGAATCTTCTTCACATATGCAGCACGCTTTGAAGCCTCCATGTTACATCTCTCTTGTAATGGAAGAGGCAACAAGTCAATTGGTGCAAGTGGTTTGAATCCATATACCACCTCAAATGGGCACATGCTCGTGGTAGAGTGAACTGCTCTGTTGTAAGCAAACTCCACGTGTGGCAAACACTCTTCCCACTCCTTCAAATTCTTCTTGATCATTGTACGCAGCAAGGCTGAGAGTGTGCGGTTCACCACCTCTGTTTGCCCATCAGTTTGTGGGTGACATGTCGTTGAAAACAGCAGCTTGGTTCCCAACTTTGCCCATAATGTTTTCCAAAAATAGCTCATGAACTTCACATCACGATCTGAAACAATGCTCCTCGGCATTCCATGCAAGCGAAGAACTTCCCTGAAAAACAAATCAGCAACATGTGAAGCATCGTCGTTCTTGTGGCACGGAATGAAGTGTGCCATTTTTGAGAACCTATCAACTACAACAAAAACTGAATCCCTCCCCCTCTTAGTCCTAGGTAGTCCTAAAACAAAATCCATGCTAATATCTTCCCAAGGAGCATTTGGAACTGGTAGGGGAGTATATAAACCATGGGGGTTCAGTTTAGACTTAGCTTTGTGGCATGTGATGCATCGCTGAACAAATCTCTCAACGTCCTTCCTCATCTTTGACCAATAAAAATGATCAGCCAACAGCTCATATGTCTTCTCACGACCAAAGTGTCCCATTAATCCTCCTGCATGTGATTCCTGCAACAACAAGGGCCTAACAGAGGAATCTGGAACACACAGTTTGTTAGCCCTAAAAAGGAACCCATCATGCACATGGTATTTATCCCAACCTTTGCCATCTTTACATTTTGCATATGGTTCTGAAAATATATGATCAGTGCAATACAGTTCTTTTAGGCTCTCAAGTCCCGGTACCTTCACTTCTAATTGTGTCAAAAGAACATGCCTACGGGACAAAGCATCAGCAACCATGTTTTCCTTTCCTTTCTTGTACTTCACAACATATGGGAAAGTTTCAATGAATTCAACCCACTTAGCATGCCTACGATTCAGTTTAGCTTGGCCTTTCAAATGTTTCAAAGCCTCATGATCAGAATGTACAATAAATTCCTTAGGCCATAAGTAATGTTGCCAAGTTTCAAGCACTCTAACCAAAGCATACAACTCTTTATCATAAACAGAATAATTCAGTTGCGCACCACTCAGCTTCTCACTAAAATATGCTACTGGTTTTCTTTCTTGCATTAAGACACCTCCAATACCTATTCCACTAGCATCACATTCTATTTCAAAAGTTTTAGTGAAATCAGGTAGAATCAGCAAAGGTGCTTCAGTTAATTGTTTCTTAAGCTCAAGAAATGCTTCTTCTTGTGGTGCACCCCATTTGAAAGGAATACCTTTCTTTGTCAATTCATTCAAAGGTGCAGCAATTGTACTAAAATCTTTAACAAACCTCCTGTAGAAACCAGCAAGGCCATGAAAACTTCTCACTTGGCTTACATTCACTGGAGTTGGCCAATTCTTGATTGCATCCACCTTAGATTCATCCACTTCAATTCCCTGTCCTGAAACAACATAGCCAAGAAAAACAACCTTGTTTGTGCAAAAGGAGCACTTCTCAACGTTAGCATATAATTTTTCTGTCCTTAGCACATTCAGCACTTGTTTTAGATGTTCAATATGTTCCTCAATGGATCTGCTATAGATTAGAATGTCATCAAAGTACACAACAACAAATTTGCCAATGTAAGCTCTCAAAACATGGTTCATCAATCTCATGAAAGTACTTGGTGCATTAGTTAACCCAAAAGGCATGACTAACCACTCATACAACCCAAATTTTGTTTTGAAAGCAGTTTTCCATTCATCTCCTTCTTTCATCCTAATCTGATGGTATCCACTTCTCAAATCAATTTTAGAGAAAACAGTAGAGCCACTCAATTCATCAAGCATATCATCTAACCTAGGAATAGGATGACGATACCTAATGGTTATAATATTGATGGGCCTACAGTCCATTACCATTCGCCATGTTGCATCTTTCTTAGGCACCAAAATCACAGGTACAGCACAAGGACTTAAACTTTCACGAACATAACCTTTCCTTAAAAGTTCTTGTACCTGCCTTTCTATCTCCTTTGTTTCTTCAGGATTGGTGCGGTAGGGAGCTCGATTTGGAAGTGATGCTCCTGGAATGAGGTCAATCTGATGTTCTATGCCGCGCAAGGGAGGTAGACCAGCGGGTACTTCCTCCGGAAAAACATCCTCGAAATCCTGCAAGACATCACAAACAGCACTAGGGAGACAAGTTAGGTCGTTAGCTGAAAGCAAAACGTCTTTGTACACAAGTACAACGACCATTTGATTTGGGTTGAGCCTCACATCTCTCAATTCTGATTTGGTGGCTAACATTACTAAGTTCTCTCCCTCTCTTTTATTTTTCTCTCTCAAATTTGGCTTGTGGCGCTCACTCACAGATTTGTGGATCTCTCTCTCACTCTTTTTCTCTCCCTCTTTCTTACTCACTACTTTTACTTCAGAAACTTTTTGCATGTGCTCAGCCATAATTTGTTGGGGAGTCATGGGCCTTAGCACCAAGTCTTTGCCCTTCCACTTGAGGGTGTATTGATTGGTTCTGCCACAATGTTTTGCTGAAAGATCATATTGCCATGGTCTGCCTAACAGCAAGTGACACACCTTCATGGGCACCACATCACACTCAACGGTGTCATTATAATCTCCAATCTTGAATTGCACCTGTACCATGTGTGTGACCTTAATCTCTCCACATTCACTCAACCATTGGATATGATATGGGTGGGGGTGTTGCAGCAGCTTCAGCCCAAGCTTATCACACATTTCTTTACTTGCAAGATTGTGACAACTCCCACCATCAACAATTACTTTGCATACCTTGTCTTGCACTTTGGCTCTAGTTTGAAACAGATTATGTCGTTGTCCATTCTCAGCTTCTTTGATCTGCACACTCAAAACTTTAGTGACAACAAGAGAAGCACCTTGCTCATAATCACAATAGGTATGCTCATCACCATCTGAATTTTCACCATTTTCAATTTCTTCCTCAGGTTCGCTACAAGACTCATATTCTCCATTCTCTGTGATCAGCATGGTACGCTTGTTGGGACAATCTTTCTTCATATGGCCACGTCCCTTACATGTAAAGCACTCTATATCACTAGTTTTCCCAGTGGAGCCAATGGACGATGAACTTGGGGCTGCAAATTTGCTCTTTTCTTTTGCATTTGATACCTCATTCCTGCTCGTGGCTGCACGTGCATGGGACTGATTTCCACCTCCAGAACTAGTCATGATGCCTCGACCAACATTGAATTGAGGTACAAACTTACTCCCACTTGATGTAGCTCTAGCTGTGAAGGATGTAGTTCTGTTTTGCCTGGAGTCTTCTTGCAATTGACGTTCAGCCTTAGAAGCAAGATGTACAAGTTCTACCACATTACGATATGGCTGCAGATCAACCACTCGTTTGACATTAGGATTCAGCCCATAGAGAAACCTTGCCATGGACTGCTCCTCATCTTCATGTATGTTGGCTCTTATCATTGCCTTCTCCATCTCCTTATGATACTCCTCAACAGATAACTTTCCTTGCCTCAAATTCTGGAGCTTATCAAAGGTATCACGCCTATAATGCCTTGGGACAAATCTTGCCCTCATCTCTCTTTTCATTTCTGCCCATGTAGCAACAGCAGGTTCTCCTTCTTCTTCTCGCTGAATCTGAACTTGCTCCCACCATATTAGAGCATAATCTTCAAACTCAAGTGAGGCCATTGCTAACTTCTTCTCTTCAGAGTAGTTGTGCATGCGGAAAATCTTGTCAACCTTCAATTCCCATGTGAGATAAATTTCTGGATCAGATCCACCATCAAACTTGGGCATGGTAAATTTCAGCTTTCCAAACCTCTCCTCTTCCTCTCGTTCACGACCATTGTTTCTTCGACGATGAAATCTAACATTCTGGTGCATGCCATCTTCATCTTCGTCAAACTCATCTTCACTACCTTCATGGTGCAGTTTTGCTCTCCGGTGGCCTCCTCTAAGACCACGACCAGTAGCAGCTTCATGATGAGCACGTCCATTAGCATGAGCATTTCCACGTCCGGGACCGGGAGATCGCATGGCATGGGGAGCAGCAGCACGGTTTCTTCTAGCTTGTGCATTGGAGGCAGCACCTTCCCCATCAGTTGCATTATGTTCATCACCATGGACACTTGCTTCTTCTCGGTTTTGACGAAGCTCTCGCACAATATCAGCAACAATATCAGCCCTCATGGCTGCCATGTTTTGAGTGAGCTGCTCATTAACATTACCCATAAGTTGCTGCAAATCTCTTGACAACTTCTCTTGCTTCTCTTCAATTGGATCAAGGCTGTTTCTGAATTCTCGGCGTAGATGATCACGTAATGCATTGAAGTGAAACCGTGTGACAGGCTGATTGAGATGCCCATGTCCTTCAACATCATATTCGTCTTCATCACCTGCCATGGTTAGTTTTCCAAAATCCCTATAGTACTAGAAGCATATATGTGGGTAACAACTCAAGCTCACCTCACTTACCAACCGAAGCTCATGTAACTTCCAAGTGAGGGCAGAATCGTGCTCAACCGTGGTGCCGGTAGTTGGTATACAAAGAGTGATGAATCAAGCAAATACAAGTCTAGGGTTGCACATGCGGGGCTGTTTGGTGGGGCTTGGGTGGGATATATATGTAGCAAAAGATTGACTAATCTGTAATCTAGATATTGTTGAACCAAGTAATCATCCACACAAGATTCTAATGCCCTTCGTTGCTGAATGAGATATAAGTGAGGTACATGCAACTCATACCAAGGAATCAGATTTGCTAGAAAGCAAGGATTGAAGATGTTGCACACTTGACAAGTTTCAGCTCACAATACAAACTGGGATTTCTCAAGATATAAGTGAAGAACAGTCCCAAATTTCTCTCTTTTGTATCTTGCACACACTTTCTTTCTTTGGGCAGATCTCTTTTTTTTGTTGCCTCTTTTTTTTTTTTGCTTTTTTTTTGACAAACTTCAACAAGGGACTTGGATCTGAACACACACTTTGGGGGATCCACGAAAATTACAATGGATGAGCTCAAACAACAAGAACATGCAACTGAAACTTTGGCAGAAAACACACACGAACTGATCTGATTTTTCTGGATGGAAAACACGATGGGAATCAGATCTAACAAGGATGGATGGAAAGTACACGGTGTGGGCTTTCCAAAATGCACAAAAACACCCAAAACGGACTCCGGATGACAAAGATACACAAGATTTGGTGGAGGATGCAGATCTGAAATCTATGCACGAAAATGAACACAAACACACAAGAATGGATGGGGGGAAAACTCAGCAACTAAAAACAAAGATCTAGTGGACAAGAACTTGATAAAACTCACCAAATGATTAAGGGCTGCAACGGGCTAGGTAAAGGTATTTTTTTTGTGGGGCTATTTTCTGGACTTTAGGATGAACAAGAACACGAACTGAACTAGGGATACAAGATCCTACCGTGTCAACCGAAGCTCTGATGCCAAGATGATACGGGGTTGCCCGATCTTCACGGAGGATCTGCTTGAGGAACGAATCAACGCCACCTGAAGGGTACGAAGGAAACCCTCGATCCCAGCCAACAACGCTGTCGGGTAAAGGATAACTAGTGCAACCTGACGAGACCGAAGCTAGCTACTGCATATGCAACAACCAGCAACAAGTATTCGCCCAACCACACTCTTAGGATTCCAATCCACGCAACCACGCACGAAGTTGGAAGCACGAACTGGTCGCCGCCTCAACGGCTACTGTTGTAAAATCACAAAGTGAGTTTACCCTCTCACAAGGCAAGATTACAAGAGCTAAGGAGGAAGTGAACTCTCAAACAAGATTCTGGTTGCACTTAGCTAACCTATGCTGAAATCAAATTGCCAAAGAGTTGTGGCTGAAGTGAGGGAAGGGGTATTTATACTAGGAACAGCCCTCCTAGCTTAGGTGTGAAACCAGTCCAAAAGAGAGGCTCAAATTCGTGGTAACCAGCTGGTCAAGGGAGCAAACACATGGAGCCTCGCGCAGCAATTAATGCTCTGGACAGCTTGCATTGGAACTCTCATATCCTTTGACTCAGGACTCCAAAGGTTGCACCGTTTGATTTTCCTGAAAGTAGACTTCAAATGCTGTCCAATTTGTACTCTCACACGTGCTGGAACCTCATATATTTGTGTTGCATGATGCAGCAAGTTCTGAGACGAATTCTGGAACTATGCATGCAACAATAGATTGTTGAGATGGCTTGCTATTGTTCCTTGAGGTGTAATTAGTTGCCCTTGTCACCAAAACATGGTTTACATCAGAGTTGAAACTTGTTCTCTTCAAACTTGTTGTATGGGCTTCAGAACTTGTTTCTTCATGAGCTGAATTTGTTTCTTCATGTGCTGAAAGTTGTTGGTTGTCCTCAACATTGTACCTGAGTAAAATCAGCACAGATGATTTAGGCAGTATAAAGTTCTCATGGATAGTTGAAGTATGATCAGCTAGGAGCGCGTTCACCTCTTGTTCTATATGTTTGGCACGGCTCCTTGTCATGGGACCCAAATAGGTCTTCTTTGTAGCAGCTTCATTTGAGAGCTGAGTTTTATCATGAGGAGAGGATGACAAACGAGGTGAACCTGGGATGTCCTCATCAATTGGTTATGTTCTTCTCCATGTTTTGAGTGGAAGCAATAAGATAGGCCATTTGATCACCCTTCGTCTTAAGCACGGGAGCACTAGCGGCTCTAGCTACCACTGCCTGGACCTCAGCCTCTATCTCTACCTGAGCTATCAATGAAGTAGGATGAGATGGATCCATCACTACGATGTTGTACTCAAATTCTGGCTGAAGTGGTAGGTGGTGACGGTCAAGCATATATACCTTACTCCCAATCTTGGAGTTGATGAGCATATGAATATACGGGTTATATCCACAGGACCACTTCGGCTCAGCAGTTGTCCTCTTGATGGTCTCAACAATGAGATCCATCACTCGAATCCTGGTGTGACGATCAACATGGCACAACATATTAATGGAGTATCCTCGAATCATCTTCTCATCTCTTGACTTGGGCATCAGAGTGTGCCTCAGAATGGTGTTAGAGGTAGGTAGGCCAGCAAGCATAAAGTACATAGATCCAAGCTTCTGTGTCTTCAAGTACGCATTTATGGCATTTTGTCCTAAGTGTCAGAGTTGGGTATGATAGCACTGTTGGCTATCTAATCACTAGATAATGTCTTTTTTGCCACTTTGGTTGCCCCTTGAGCTATAAAAGGACGCCCAAGGCTACCTAGCTAAAGATTCGGACCTTTGGACACTTGTACTCGCGTGGCAGCTCTCCTGAAGGCAACCTTGTCGGGTTGGAGCATTGCGTGTGCTTCGTGTTCTCTCGATCAATCCACAAAAGCAGGAGTAGGGTTTTACGCTTCCAGCGGCCCAAACCTGGGTAAAACACCAGCGTCTCGTCGTCGTGCTGCCTCACCACCTCTGCTCTTTGTGCAACGTGACCTCACCCCTGCCGAACCACAAAGGGGCCCGTCGCCCCATAGGTGATCGTGTGCATCGTGCCCAGACATCTTTGGCACGCCAGGTAGGGGATGACCGTCATTTGCGCAACCTGAGGTCGTGGGCAGCGCATAAGTTTTCATCATCATTTCCTCCGCCCGTGGCCTCATAGGTGATCGTGTGCATCTTGCCCCGACAACCCCGTATCGAGAGTGACCACGTCACTCCCACCACTAGTAATGCGGGCTCAATCCTAGTACCTACCAAAGTAATCAACAAGGCCCCATCCCATAAGGAGTATCCTGGCTATACATGTAAGGTTGGGATGGTCGACAAATCTTAAATCTAATCCATTTTCAAAAGCACACACACACAGCTTCCTCCGGTACACCACTTCTTTCTCAAGTGGTTATGTAACAGCTCGAGACCGACGCTCTAGAAGATTCCCCTTTCTTTCCGTTGTTGTCGTCTGATTCATTTAGTTGTCGCATTCATCATCGCATCATCTTGCATTGCATCGGCACTCCGTTGCCGTCGCTTTTGAAAACTTGCATCCGATCGTAGTTGCGGGTTCTCTCCGTTCTCGTCGTTGTCCGTTTGGAGACCAACCACACACGCACGCGCCCGCGGCATTTGTAAAATCTTGCTTTTTAAAAGTGCATAAAAATATTCTCGGATTGGGTCAAAAGTTGGCATGCGGTCTTGTTATATTGTAGGTAGACTGCCTGCCAAGTTTCATCGCAATCAGAGGTCGTTTGATACGCCAACGGATAACCTATAGTGGCACTATAGTCGGTCCAATTGTTAGACGTTTTCGTATTTTAAAACTGATGTCGGGCTGCCCGTGTTCCCTCTCATCTCCGCCTAGCCTCTCTGCACAGTGCACCGATCCGCTTGCAACCTAGTCCAAAAATCTTCCCCGAACCCGAAACATGCGGTTGTGACCGTTGGGTCCGGATCACCCCCGAAATACCCAAAACCATCTGCAGTTTCTTATTTGGACTCCCTAACCTATTTATTCTCAACCGTCCGATCTAATCGAAGGGTCCAAACATAGTCCATTTTCCCTATATATAAACCAACTACTAGTCTAACCCTAAAATCTAGGAACCCTGTCCCGTCCATCCCATGTATGAGCCGCCACCCTCATCTCTCTCGGGATCCTTCCCCCAACAGAAAGACTCCGACCACCTCCCGCAAGTTCAACGTCGGCCAACCGTGTGCTCCTCCCATGGAGCAGTCGCTCTAGCCGTCGGCGACCAATCCTTGCAAGATGAGCACCGGCAACCCCTGTCCTCTCTCTTTCTCTTTTGTCTCCCTCTCCTCTAACCCTCTTCCTCTCTTTATGTTCGTGAACCAGCTGCTGCCATGTCCGATGCCTCGCATGCGACCTCCCCTGCAACCCCGTTCGCCGTGGCCATGGTGCCTGAGCACCGGATCGACCTCCCCATCCCCTGCTTGACCGAATCCAGTGAGTCCCGCCAGCGCCAAGTCCCCTCGCCCTCGCGTTGACCCTGCCTCGCCCAGTCCGGCCATCCCCGATGCCCCATCGCCGGTGTGTCGCGCCCAAGTTCCAGCTGCGCCTCTGCTTTGCCCCTGCATCGAGCAGAGCTGCTGCTCGCTCGAACCGCTCGACCATCTCCAGCCCGTCCCAGTCACCTCCTGCGACGCCCTTGGCCACTCAGGCGAGCTCTCCGTCGCTGTCACCTTCCCTCTTCTTTCTCTGTTGCTATTTCCTCTCTAAAAAATCTCTCTTTCCCTTTGTTCGTGTGCACAGGAGGTGCTCCCTTGCCGCCTCTGAAGCTCCACGCGGCGCCATGGAACTTGCATGTGTAGCAGTAGCGGACATGGACAGCAACAGCCGGATTTGGTGCCCCGAGGACCGGATCCGTCCATTCCCAACCACCCTCGCTTGTATCCCGTATCCCCAATCCTTCCCCGCACCCCTGCCGGCCCTCTACCACCGCAGCAACTGCTGCTGTTGGCTCCCGTCGCCAGCAATGTTCATCGCGAGTTACGGTGAGAAAGGCCTCGCTGTTGAGTCACTTTATTATACGCAGCGCCCTCATTTTAGCATGAGCCCACACAACAGCGCAGTGGTAGGAGTCACTAGACCCTATCCATGAGGTCCTGGGATCGAATCCCACGGGAGCCTCATTTTCTTTTTCTGCATTTTTCACCCACACACATATGGCCACTTAGGCCGATTTCCAACTCTCACGTGTGTTTAAAATGTTTAACTTGCTGTTTTCATGTAATTTGCGTAAACGCCATGTTAAAATGGTTTATTTCATAACTACGAAACCGTAGCTCCGATAAAAATGTTCCACATATGTAACTTGACTAGAAAAATATGTAGAATCTCATGGCACACTTTATTTTGCTGTTTATTAAACATAAAATATGCTTAGGACAGATCTGGACCAAATTAATAATTTGCATGTGGGGTCATTTTGGAAATACTATAAGTCGTTTCCAACCTCACTTAAAATGCCTAGATGATATAGTTGTTCATGCTTCACCTCTTGCCATGATAAACAACATTTAAAATGATTGTTTTAAACAACTTTAAGCGCATTTCTCTTAACATGGAGAGTTATTTTTTTGTTATAGGTAAGTTCTCCCTCTCCATTTAAAATTGCATAATTCCTTCTTCAACCTATGCCATGACCACCATGTTAACCACATTTAATATTGATGAGTACCTAAACGAGAGCGAATTAAATGATACAAATGTGGAGTTTCGTCAATATGCAACTCGTTGCATATTGAACTTCACTTAACGTGTAGTAATTGATTGTTGTGATTTGCCATGTCTTGCATAATTAAACCAGACATGCATCATAATTGTTTGCGCATCATGTCATGCATATGTTGTGGTGTTTATCATGTGTTGATTGTTGTTTCCGGATTGCTTCTTCTCGATAGAGTTCCGAAAATGTTTGGAGTGTGAGGATTCGTTCATCTACTTCACGGATCGTCTTCTTCATGGACTCGTTCTTCTTCCAAGCGGGATCTCAGGTAAGATGATCATTTCCCTGGATACCATTACTATCATTGCCATGCTAGATGTCTCGTTTCTATCGCTTGTCCCGCTACCTACCACTTGTTTGTCAATCCTCCCAAATGCCATGATAAGCCTCTAACCCCTCCACATCCCAGCAAACATTGTTTGGCTATGTTACCGCTTGCTCAACCCTTCTTATAGCATTGCTAGTTGCAGGTGCAAGCTACTCTATGTGTCAACATGGATATCCTTTTGTTATATCACAATATTATTGCTATTTAATTTAACGCACATATATACTTGGTAAAGGCTGGAAGGCTTGGCCTTTTGCTCGGTGTTTTGTTCCACTCTTGCCGCCCTAGTTACTTGTTAACCAGTGTTATGTTCCATATTGAGCGCTCCTAACATGCTGGGGGTTGATATGGGGACCCCCTTGATTTTCGTTTTAGGATAAAACTTGTCTGGCAAGGCCCAACTTTGGTACTACATTTGCCCAACATAATAACACTAATAATTAATTTGACGCATAGGGAGTTAGCGCTATCCGAGGTTCGTTATCCAACATATTACAAGGGGGCCAGTGCTGATGGTGCTGGTCCAAAATAGAGCACTGTGCGGGGCCACCCCGGGGCAACTCGGGGGATTTCTATCAGGTCTCCGTACGCGTAGCTTATCCGTCGTGGCCTGAGAACGAGATATGCGGCTCCTATCGGGATTGTCGGCACGTCGGGCGGCCTTGCTGGATTTGTTTTACCTTTCTCGAACGTCTTGTGCATGGGATTTCGATGACACTTTGGGCTATCTCGAAGTTGAGATTTTCCATCGTGATTCCGCGAATACTATGGGTGATTCCGCGGTTGAGGAATTCCAACGCGGCGTGTGGTTAGATTGTGATGGATGAGTTGGAGCACCCCTGCAGGGTTAAATCTTTCGGAAAGCCGTGCCCGCGGTTACGTGGCAACTTGGAAACTTTGTTTAACACCCGGTCATAGCAAACTTGAAGTAAACTCAAATAAAATACATCAACCATGTGCGTAACCGTGACTGTCTCTTCTCGTGATTTCTGAACCGAGAGAGAACACGGTGGGGTTATGTTTGTTCGTAAGTAGGTGTTCAGGATCTCTTAGAGATCATTACTAGTTCACGTCCGTTTATGCGACGATCAACCCCCCCTTATTCTTGTACTCGTAAGTTAGCCACTCAAATAAATTGCTTAGTGGTTGCTGCAGCCTCACCACTTAACCATATCTCACCCATTAAGCTTTAATAGTCTTGATACCCTTGGAAATGAGATTGCCGAGTCCCTGTGGCTCACAGATTACTACAACAACAGTTGCATGTACAGGTAATGTGATGTCTTGACGTGAGCGCGATACTTGTTTGATTTCCTTGGGGATAGCAGTGTACATATTAGCCATGGAGTTGTGATTTGTCTTCGACTCAGAATAGACATCCAAATGTCCATCCTCCACCTCAAGGGCACCTATGAGTGTATCGCACTCATCCACCGTTGACTGGTATCTGGTTCCCTCAGTCATCCACACTATTCTTCCATCCGGGTAGAAGTGTGCGGTGGAGTAGAACTGCATGATAAGCTCAGCGTTCCAGGCAGTCACCTCTGTCCCAACAAACTTGTTGATGCACATCAGCCTGAAGCTCTTAGAAACATGGGGAAAGTGATCTTCTTTTCCCTTGATATACTCCTGTCGACATATATCATATCACTCACCGCCGGGTTTTTGTCCAGGAACATAGTCTCATAAAATCTTGCTGCTCCTTCGTGTGGAAGCGATAATCCACAACTGTCTTTTTCCTGATAGAGTAGGGATCAACTGCTCTCCACTTCCTCAATCCTTGATCCTTCCCCTCCTTCATATTCTCAGCAATAGGGTGTGTATCATTGTGCTCTGGGAGACTATGTCTGAGCTTCTTCAACACAACAACATCCTCCTCATCATCATCAAGAGGTGGCACTTGGGCCTTGTTCTTCTCTGCAGCAGATACATCTCCGGTTGTCCTCTTGGGCTTGGGTGAAGCAGCTGGCGTAGGATTAGTGGGAGGCTTGCTAGGAATATCATCAGCCATCAACTTTGCTTGGAAGGAGGTGGGTTGGCAGCAGGTTCTTCCTCCTCTTCCTCGAAAGGGTCCTCATACATAAAGGTAGGTCTGCCGACCACATGTACAATTCTCTTACTTTCCTTCTTCTTCCCAGACTTCTTTGCCATAGACTTGGTTTTCTTGGATCTTCCTGGGTTCTCCAAAGTTGAGAGCCCTCTCTTGGCAGCAACATATTCAGGAACCTTCCTGATCACTCCTCTCTCCTTCTCACTACCTGCATACTCCTTTTTGACAGTACTCCTCTTGGAGCTTACTTCTTCCACCTCAAACTCCTCGTCACCATCATCAGAATTCTTCCTCTTACTGGCTCTGGTGGCATCCTTGGGAAGACTTGGAGATCTCCTCTATCCCTCAAGATAACTTTCCTCGAGAGTGGTGCCACTGCTCATATCATTATGGCCCTCTAACCTGTTCTGGCTGTCATCTGATCCTGACATACTGACTATTGTCCCTTTGAATTATATATAGACGAGTGGAAAAGATGAGCATCACAAAATTCAAAGGTTTTTGCCAATTTTGAACTTAAACTTTTAGTTTTAGGTATTCACAATATGCAATCCGGAACCGACAAGTTTAAGATTTTGGAGACTTTGAGGCAATAACAAAAACTTGGCACCCCGTTTTCGGTTTCACAGAGATGCGCTTAGGTCTCTCCAAAGTTGCTCACTGAGCTCCTAGATACCACTTCCATGACACCGATAGGATCTTTTCGATTTCACCGAAAAGTCCTTTGTGATGTCGCCGAAACCACATCGGTGACTCCGAGATGTTTTCGCTCGGAGGGTCCAAGTTTGCTCATTGCGGAAACCTAACCCTAAATTTTTTCATTCAACCTAATCTAATCAATTTTCGAGAGGATAGAACAGTGCATAGGTGGCAAGATGTGAGGCACGACCTAATGCGTAGGAATCGAAATCTGAACGCAAAAGGGATCGAGGCTTCACCCTAACTTGGCGGAGCCTCTCTACGACGGCAATGGTGGAAGCGATTTCTGTTGATGGCGACGGAATCCTGTGGTGAGGGCGCGCGGTAGACGAAGGCGAATGTCCGTGGATAGGTGTGGCGGCAGCAATGGGGTGTGGGAGTGGATGTTTTGAAGAAATTTTCAAAGTGTAACTTGACTAAGAGGATCATTAGTGCAATCAATAGAAGTACTAGGATCAAGTTCATTGGATTCAGTATTAGTGTTGTGTTGCTAGATGAAGAACATTTCTTACTCTTGTTACTAGTTTTCTTCGATTTAACTTGAGGCATAAAAGTAGACAAGAGTAGTCATTTGGCGAGATATGAAGAACTCTTCTTTTGAAGATCATCATTGATAGCTTTGCGAAACGCATGCTCTTGCTCTGAATTTAGGTTCACGAAGCGTAGCTTATCATGAGTTCGTAGAAGCTCTCTATGATCTTCTTGAGTAGATCCATGGGCTAACTTAAGAGTGTTTAGTTCTTTAGTTAAACGCTCAATCTCCTTCTTAGCATCATCAAACGATTCATCTTGACTACCATGATTATTATCAAGTTCATTTTGACTAACATCACCAGTTTTATCAAAGAGTAAATCATCATCAACTAGTAAGTCATCCTCATCACTATTGAAGTCAATGTATTCGGGGTGAGATACCTTTGGGCCTTTAGCCATGAAGCAACTTACAATCTCTTCATTCGGTGAATCAAATAAATCATAGGAGTTAGAGGATACGAGTGCTAGTCCGGCAACACCTTCACCTTGACTATAGTTGTAGTTGGAGTGGTAGCTTCTCTTGGATTGGTTGTTGCATTCAGAGCCGGAGACCCATTCACCAACATGAGCTTGATGTCGTCTTCTTGTGTAGCTCTTGGTGTGCTTGTCCTTTCTCTCCGAGTCCTTGCTTCTCCGAGATGGTCTTCGTTCATATCGATCTTCTCTGCTCCTTCTCTCTCTTCAAGATGACTCATCTCTTGAGATTCTTCTCCTTGGTGACTCATCTTTATTTTTGGAAAGAGACGTGCACTCATTTGAGCAGTGTCGGGGTCTTCCACAATTGTAGCAACTTTGAGCACGACTAGAAGAACTCTTATCTTCATATCTTGAGTTGGAGCTTCTTTCCTTGCCTCTATTATGTAGAACTTGTTGAATTTCTGGACCATGAGGCTTATCTCTTCATTGGTAACAAGGTTGTCACTTGAAATTGCAGGATTGTCACTTGTGGCTTTGTATGCATTGCTTAACTTGTTGTAAAGGTCTTCTTTGTCCTTGAGTGACATTTCATGAGCGACAATCCTTTCGAGGACTTCCGTGGGCTTGAGATCTTTGTAGTTTGGCATCATTTGGATCAATGTGCACACGGTGTCGTATTTTCCAGACAAGGCTCTAAGGATCTTCTTGATGATGAATTTGTCGGTCATCTCTTCACTTCCTATCACGCCCAAAGCGGTACTATCCTCGCGACGGCTCAAGGGCCTCGATAAGGATAGAAGCGCATTTTGGGTCGCTTCGCAAGAATGGAAATCGTCACAATACATGTAAAGAAGAGATGAGCATATGGATTTGTCTTACATTCGCCACATGCTACAGCATAAAGATCTCAATACATCACAATCATTATACAGAAGAGCGGGATTCGACTACGGATGAAATCAAAGGAAAAAGAAATGACATCCACCCTGCTATTCCCAGGTTCCTGACCCGGAACATCCTATGATCGAAGAAGAAGATGAAGAAGAATTCCAAATACAACAAGCATCGCTCTCAGGTCAATGCATCGCATTACCTATACCTGCATCTGTTGTTGTTGGAATCTGTGAGCCACAGGGACTCAGCAATCTCATTACCAAGGGTATGAAGACTAGCAAAGCTTAATGGGTGAGGTATGGTTAAGTGATGAGGTTGCAGCAACGCTAAGCATTTTTATCTGGCTAACTTATGAGTACAACAATAAGAAGAGAGATCTACGCATAAACGGACATGAACTAGTAATGATCAAGAAGTGATCATGCACCAGTTATGAGTTAATCATAACCACATCGTGTTCTCTTCCCAAACTCCCTCAAAAAGAGACAGTAATAGTTACGCACACGGTTGGTGTATTTTAATTGGCTTTACTTCAAGTTTTTGATAACTGGGTATTATAAATGTCCAAGTAGCCACATAACCGCGGGCACGGCTTTCAGAAAGATTTAACCCTACAGGGGTGCTCCAACTCATCCATCACAAACTAACTACAACCTGCGGTGGAAAACCTCAACCGTGGGATAGCCCGTAGTATCCTCGAAATCCCGGTGCACAAGACGTTCGTTAAAGGTAAAACAAATCCAACAAGACCGCCCGGCAGGCCAGATCCCGATAGGAGCCGCACATATCTCCTTCTCAGGGCACTACCAGATGACCTAGTGTACAGTGGCCAAGTTAAACACCCAAGTGCCCCGGGGTGGCCCCACACAGTGCTCTGCTTGGACCAACACACATGAGGAGCACTGGCCCGATTGTTGATTAATTATTCACGGGTGCCGGCAGGTTCCTATGCAAGTTTTAATTTGTTATTAAGCGAATAGTACCAATGTTGGGCCTTGCCAGAAGAGTTTTATCCCAAAACAAAAATCAAGGGGGTCCCCATAACAACCCCAAGAGGAGCGCTCAATATTGAACATAAAATCGGTAATCGGAAACTAAGGCGGCAAGAGTGGGACAAAACACCAAGCAAAAGGCCAAGCCTTCCACCCTTTACCAACTGTATAGATGCATTAAATTAAATAGCAAGAACAATGTGATACCCCAAGATATCCATGTTATCACATGGATCCACCTGCACCTGCAACTAGCAAAGCTATAAGAGGGGCTAAGCAAGCGGTAACTTATGCAAACAACCGTGTGCTAGGATGTGGAAGGTTAGAGGCTTATCATGGCATGTTGGGAGGCTTCACAAACAAGTGGTAGGTGGCGAGACATAGTGACAGCATCGAGATAACTAGCATATCAATGATATTAATGGTATCCAAGGTAATGATCATCTTGCCTGAAATGCCGTTTGAAAGGAGATCGAATCCGTGAAGTAGACGAGCGGGTGTAGTCGAACGAATCCTCACACTTTGAAACTGTTTCGGAACTCTAATGAGGAGAAGCAATCCGAAAACAAACAAATGACACGGTAAACACCACAACATCTTCAAGGCATGGTGCACAATCAAGTATGATGCATGTCCAGTTTAAGTAGGCATGGCAATGCAAAGCACAACAATCACTTCTACACATTAAGTGAACTTCAATATGCAAAAAGATGCATATTGACAAAACTTCACATTTGAATTATCTAGTTCAATCTCGTTTTGGTACCCAACAAGTTTAATTTTTTTATCATGGAAGGACGTCAAGCATAACTAAACTATCTATCTAGGCATTTTAAATGAGTCCCGAAACAACATACAACAATTCCGAAAATTCCCCGCATGCAAATTTTGAATTTGGTACCGTTTTATCCTAAATCATATTTTATAGTTGTTAAACAGCAAGATAAAATGCGTTATTCTACACATTTTTCTAGTCAAGTTACATATATAATTTATTTAATTCAGAGCTACGGTTATTTAGTTATGGAATAAACCATTTTAACATGGCAATTATGCATATTAATGCAAACAAACAGTTTTCAACATTTTTATCATGGATGAAAGTTGGATATTGTGAATCTACATGGAATTCTGAGCATTTTACATATTCAATTCATTTTAATCTGATGCACGCTTTTTAATAGCATTTCAAAACAGTGGCATTTTTTTAAATCTTTAATTCACTTGTTAAATGGCAAATTTGCAGAGGCGGAAAAAAGAAACGGGTCGAATCTGGAGCATCTGGGGGGGCAATAGTGGTGACCGTCGATAGTGTATCGTGCCCTTGGTGTTGGACAAGGAGGTGGCGCTCACCTCGTGCTGGGCCCTCATGGGCAGCGTATCAGGCTCGCGAAGGCGGACTGGGCTGGCTGCGGGCGAAGGGAAGTGGGCCAGGTCCTGGGCGTGAGGCAGAGGGAGGGCCCAAGTGCTCGCTCGCTCGTCTCCAGGAGGTCGAGCGAGGTAGTTATACGTCTCCAACGTATCCATAATTTTTTATTGTTCCATGCTGATATATTATCATTTTAGGATACTTTTTGGGTCTTTATTTACCAATTTATAATATTTTTTAGCACTAACCTATTGACCCAGTGCCCAGTGCCAGTTGCTGTTTTTTGCATGTTTTTCACTTCTCAGGTTTACAGTATCAAACGAAGTCCAATTGCCACGAAACTTTTTGATGATTATTTCAGGACCAAAAGAAGACCTGGGAGATTCGAAAGGAGGCCGGGAGCCACACCAGGGCCCCACAAGCCAACAGAGCGCGCCCTGGGGGCCCATTCCCTGAGGGCTTGTGGGCCCCTGGCGGCTCCCCCGACCTCGTTTTATGTCCTATAAATTCTCATATATCGTGAAAACCCTGGAGGCAGTCTCGAAACCCTTTTTACACGGCTGCAAGTACCTGTTCCATCGCGAGGCCATCTGGAGCTCCGTTCCGGCACCCTGCCAGAGGGGGATTGATCACGGAGGGCCTCTTCATCAACCTTGTTGCCCTCATGATGATGTGTGAGTAGTTCTCCAAAGACCTACGGGTCCATAGCTAGTACCTAGATGTCAATCTCTCAATCTCTTGATCTTCAATACAACGATCATCGCATCTTCGCTTTGATCTATACGATGTAATCCTTTTGTGCGGTGCGTTTGTTGGGATCTGATGAGTTGTGGGTTTATGTTCAGATTATTCATGAAAAGTATTTGAGTCACCTTTGAATATTATGATTCTTATTTGCATGATCATTATAGCTTCGTAATTCTCTCCGATCTATTGATTTGCTTTGGCCAAGTAGATTGATCTTTCTTCAGTGAGAGAGGTGCGTTGTAGTAGGTTCAACCTGACGAGTTTCTATATCCCAGTGACAGAAAGGTACAAGTTGCGTCTTTGTGTTGTTGCTACAAAGGATAACACGATGGGGTTTATTCATATTGCTTGAGTTTACTTTGTCTACATCATGTCATCATTCTCCATGCATTACTCTGTTTTACTTAATACTCTAGATGCATGCTGGATAGCGGTCGATGATTGGAGTAATAGTAATAGGTGCAGGCAGGAGTCGGCCTATTTGTTTATGGACGTGATGCCTATATACACATGATCATTGCCGTGCAAATCGCATAACTATTCGCTTTTCTATCAATTGCCCAACAGTAATTTGTTACCCGTCGTATGTTGCCTACATGAGATGCCGCTAGGGAAAACTATGGCCCCGGGGTCTATTCACTTATAAATTCATAAATGCTACTATTACCTTGCTGCCTTTATTTACCTTTTATTTTATTTTGCAATTTACAATTATCTACACAACTCATTTGCTTGCAAATAACGAGATCAAGGGGATTGACAACCCTCTTGCCTGCGTTGGGTGCAAGTTGTTTGCAATTTTGTGTGCAGCCGCTGAAGACGGTTGAGGATTGATATTCCTATTGGTTCGATAAACCTTGTTTTCATAACTGAGGGAAATACTTACCCACTTTGTGCGGCAATTACCCGTTCCTCTTCACGGAAAACCCAACGCAGATCACAAGTATCAGCCAACGGCAGCGCTGGCGTTCCAATGACTTGGGGCAGCGCGGAGGAGGCCGGGGACGAAGGGAAGAAGGCCAACAGGAAGCGGGGTGGCCGGATTTGGTGGAGAGGAACCCATTCCTGATGGCGGCGTGCTCCTGCTTGCCCGAACGGAGGAGCACCGACGGCAGAAGATGTCGGCAATGCCATGGCTTCTTGTGAACAGAGGAAAGAGAGAGAACTTGAGAGGGAGAAAGAACATGAGGGAAAGGGAAGGGGCATGGGTGCAGGGGTGCTACTATTAGCGGTCGGCAAAGAGGATCTCCAACGGGCGGCTGAGGAACTTGGCGGCACATGTGTCATGGGAGCGAGCGCTCCTGGAGGGATCGGGAGATCTGGCTCCTCCCAATCGAGAGAGCGAGAGAGGCAGCGGGGAGGACCCCTGGGTCATCAGATTTCGATCTGGACGGTCCAGATCGAAGGGGGGACTGGCTAGGGTTGGTGGGATGGAGTTGGCGGCTGGTTGGTGCGGTATCGATCCCGAGGAAGGCAGGGAGTTGGCAGCGGCGTGAGGGTTAGGGTAGGCTGGGGGCTAGGGTTTCACTGATTTAGCTAGGATTTATCTGCTATAAATAGAAGGTAGCTAATAGCAGGATATTTTGTGACCATTTCGAGCCCTACGATCGCAATCGAACGGCTCCAGTTTAGGCTAGGTTGTGGGTCTACTTACTGAGCGGTGCTAGATGGGCTAGGCTGGGAAGAGAAGGAAAGACGGAAGTCCGGCAGCAAAGTTTTTATTTGCGAAAACGTCTGATAATTTGACCGGCGATAGTTCCGCTATAGATATCCATTGGGGTATCAAACGGACTCCGAATGCAACAAAATTGACAGGTTGTCTACCTACACTATATTAAGACTGCTCGCAAACTTTCAACCCATTCGGAGAACATTTTATTCCCACTTATAAAACAACATTTTTATGATGTCATGGGCACGTGCGTGTGTGGTTGGTCTCGACAATGGAGTGTCGATGCAATGCAAATGATGCGATGATGAATGCGAAAACAAAATAAATCTCATGGCAAAACTCAAAATACATGGAAGGAATCTGGAGCGTCGGTCTCGGCTATTACAACTCTCCACCACTACAATGAGATCTCGTCCCGAGATCTTAGAATGAGAAGAGGAAGAGAAAGTGGAAGAGGTAAAACTTAGTTGCTTGTTTGACAAATGATTGAAACCAGAGAAACTTGGAGGTTGCAAGAGATGAAAAGATCACAAGGGGTAAGAAAGAGTTGAAACGACTCTGGTTGAAACGAGATAGATAAGGAACGGGAAGTAATAATTTGGCAGCTCTTCGGAAAGAGAGGCAAAACATAATAAGATGAAAAGAACTTGAAAAGATGACACGACACTCCGGTTAAAAGGATAAGCAAGGAAAGAACATGATCTTGAAAAACAAGATGATGGCTCGAATAGAGCAACATCACAATGCCTTCGGAACACAAGAATAGAAGATAGATCGTTGGAAGGAAAGAATGAAGAATAAAATGACAACTTCTACCACAATTGAATTTAAAAGCATCCTTACAAACATGGTTTGAACGGAGTTGTTTGAAAATCAACAATGAAATGAATAAGGTTGTTGTGATCTTATGGAATACATCCCAAAATTATGAGGTGACAAACTTGCCACCAAGTGAAACAATTGATTGCTTCAGAGCCACAATAGAAGCAAACTTCTTTCATCGAGATGAAAAATGACACTTGGACCAACGATAAGCACCATGAATAGCAACAATTCATAGGAAAGGTTTTAGGTGAAATCTATACCAAGATAACTCCAAGGAAGGAATCACTAGTGCAGCGACGTCCTATACAGACGGTTTTTAACCCCTTTCGGTGACGTAGATTTAAACCGTCACCTTACCTGAGTAGGCGATGGGGGGGTCCTTCCCACATGACACAGAAATCGTCTGCGATGGTGATCGATGGCGCAGACGCTCTACCAAATACAATCGTGCGCGATGCGGTAACATATCGCACACACCATACTTTTGGCACACATGTGGGATTTGGGACCAATCGCACATGGCTATCACGGTTGAAACACGTCTAATTGTTCTTGGAAAACAAACGGTGTTTGACCTTTAACCGTTTGCGACAGGTTAACTAAGCCACACGGGCCATCGTAGACACTGTGTGTGATGTCCACATCATCGCACACGAGTTTTCTCTAGCAAGCGTCTACCATGCATGATATCATCGCACACATTTCTTTATTAATTTACGCATGGGATTGAACTTTGCATCTAACATGGTGATACAACCATTACCACTGTTGCTAATATTGACCCTCGCATCGAGGTTCGCTCCTCATCACATGGTTTCCTCTGGGCTCACGTGTGAGATAAGGTGCTATCGCAAATGATTGAGGAGCTCGTACTCACATGTAGAGGCGCTGCAAATCGTCTGCGATTTATCATGTATCACCAACATTTCATTTTATATCTTGTGTGCTTTTCCTTCAAATCACAGGCGATTGCGTTATGATTTACGTGTGCTTTCCGTTCTGGATCGCACACACTTAGTTGCTTGAACCGTGTGCGCTTATATGGCCAGGTTATGGTAAAATAGCGCACTTGAATCGCCCTGCGAAAAGCAAATTCGCCACAATATGCAATTGAACAAATAGTATCCACATGAAAATCATTCATCAAAATTAGCCACACTATGCAATTGAACAAATAGTATCCACATGAAGAACATTCATCAAAATTTTCCACGATATGCAATTGAACAAATGCTAGCTGAATTCCACAAATGTATGGACATATATATGCAGTACATAATCATAGTGTACGGAATACAAATACCTGATCAAATGGAAAACAATGCATACGTGCATATCTATTTAGCTGATAACACTAACTAAGTGCATACTTATTGTTCAAAGAAAAGGAAGGCTGAAATTGTCACTTTCTTGAGTGAGCTTGATATAGAATTTCACGAAGATGTTGCTAATAAATCTCCTAACAGCCAGCAATTCAGCTGCGACGAGCAGTTCAGGGGACATCGTTTCAAAGATCAGTTGCAGGATTTTTTAGATCGGAATGTGTCATGCGTGTGGAGTACAAGATAGTAACGAATAAACAGACTTACTGGTATTATTTTGGTAGCATCGACACAACATTTAGAAGATATGCATAGGGACATCATGTGTCTGCAAACATAGTATCCATAAAGGTTGATCCCTTCTTGTTGTTGAGGACACTGAAATTTTATATACAAAATTAGTCATGTATTTGCCCTGTTCAGAACAACCTAACCGGTGTAAGTTGTTTCTTTTTTTCTTTGGAGACAAATAGAAAGAGGTTTACTTAGAAACTTGAACATCTGGCTAGCATTTTCTGAAAATAACGGATTTCGATGTCTTACCGGAGAAAGGATCTCGTATTGCAGAGATAGTTGGCGGTCAAACTGATTCCCTCCTAAAGTTATGTACCTTGACAATACACTGCAAATGAAAATAAATTTTCACATACTCAATTCTTGAACCAGATATGAATACAAAATATGAACATCATCAAAGAATTCAATACCTATCCATGAATTCTTGAAGTTGTGTTAGATCCTGAGGATTTTTTACTCTCTGAGAGAATCGAGGTAGTAAACTATGATGCACTTTGGTACAATGACCGCCAAGATCCAATGATGCTTGTACTTTAAGAAAACCATGAACAAATGTTGATATCAGCAGTTCTTCTACTGGTAGTTGAAAGTAAATGTTGATATTATTTCCAGGTTGTTTCGGGCCTTGGATAATCATCGACATCCTGATGTATTTTTTCTTCATACACAACCAAGGAGGAAGGTTATATATGCACAGAAGCACCAGCCAAGTGTTGTGTTGAGTGCTCATGTCGCCAAATGGATTAAATCCGTCAGTACACCCCCCTAGCCATATATTTCTAGGATCCTTTGCAAAATCTTTGAACTTGGCCTCAATTTTCTCGCATTGAGCCCCATCTTTCAGGTGCCTCATATATTTATCCGAAGTTCACTCATCATGATGCCTGCGCAACCTCTTTGCCTCTCTAGGGTTTGCAAATAAACGCTTCAACCTTGGAATTATAGGCAAGTACCAAACAACCTTGAACGGGATTCTTGTCTTGATCTCTTCGTCCATTTTGTACCTGTCCTTTGCTCTCATGTGCTTGTATCCTGCATGCTTGCATATGCAACATGAACGCAAATCTTTGCCGTCACCGTGGTACAACATACAATCATTCACACAAGCGTGTATCTTCTGGACTTCAAGTTCCAATGGACAAACAACTTTCTTCGCTTCGTTCATGCTTTTGGGGAGCACATTATCTTCTGGAAGAATGTCTTTGAAAAGACTCAACAACTCTGTTATGGCCTTGTTTGATAGACCGCTTTCTGCTTTAAATCTGAGAAGGGCCAGTGCGACACTCAACTTGGAATATTTCTTTTTGCAACCTGGATGCAAATATTTCTTGGAGGCTGCATCAATGGTTGGCGGCTCCTTGTACTCGGCTAAATCTGCTTCTTGGCTCTGGAAATCTGCAATCATAGCAGCAAAATCTGGCATACCATCAAGGTTGGTGTCATCTGCCTCACACTATTGGTTTTTCTTTGGGGGGTTTGGCATACCAGTCTTCCAACTGTAGCTTGACGTCTTAGCCCCGACGTAAAATTCAACACCCATGCAACTCTTATCGGGGTTTGGCACCTCGACAACATGCAGGTTATTACCTTCATCCATAACCGGCTCTTCACCGTGCCTAGTCCATCGTGTATCCACCCATGAATCCCCTCTTGTATAAGTGTAACTCGACCACATCAACTGGACGTGACACCGTATTGGTACAATCCTTGCATGGACAGAGGACGTAATCTTCTTCGCCAATTCTCCTCTTTGTCCGTTCAGCGAAAGCCATGAACTCCTTCATGTCATCCACATACCTTGAGCTTGTCTGATCCTCCATCCATTCAGATCGTTCCATCTGCACACGCGAGGGGTAATTCAAAAAAATATAGATTAATGGATGCACGAAGATCCGTGAATAAATCACAAGATTTTACTTTCAAAATTTATGGAGGGCACAGCAAAATGTTATCGAGCCGTGCGATGACACTAATAATTGACCAGTAAATTTACACGTATCATCACTAGTACTCCCTCCGTCCGGGTTTATTAGGCCCCCTTTTATTTCGTGTCAAAGTTTGACCATGAATTTTAACTAATAAAATTTAAATTATGTATCACAAAAATTGTACCGTCAAAAATCACTTTCAAATACAAATCTAACAATATAGTTTTTATAACATACACTTTGTGTTTTTTAGTCAAATAAAAAGTCAAAGTTGGACCCAAAATACATAGGGCCTAATAAACCAGGACGGAGGTAGTACCCTTATATGAATTTAATACCTTAATTAGGTCACTCAACGGAAAGAATACCCTGGTTAATTAGCCACGCAGCGACCTCCACCCATCCGACAGATCGAGCAGCGCGTAGCAGTGGCGCGGCAAGACAGTAGGATCGAGGAGCAAAGGTTAGCGGGGCAACCGCCTGAAGTCCGAGCTCCACTATCCCGCCTACGACCGTGAGGGACGTGCTACAATCACACGGGCACCGACCACGAGGATTGAGCTCCTCCTATATCTCTCGCCGCCGACCGACTGAGGATGGACTTCCTATTATGCCGACACCACCGACCGACCTGGAATTGACCTCCTATCCGATAGCGGCTACCTCGGTCACCGCCCACATCTCTATTAGCATCACGCTTTTTTTGTTTCAGGAGAGTGGCTGTTTATTGCCCCATATGGGTAGCACATCACAAACAGTTATGTTACGAAAACCGTGTATCACACACGTTTCCATCTCACACGATTTGGTTTGGGAAACCGTGTGCCGTATAGAACACAGTGCGATAAATAGTTCCCTAACCATTATCAGATCCCCATAGTTTCCCCGTCTTCCCCAAATCCCTAATAGCCTCCAAATACCTAGCCCCCAAATTCCTTAGCGTGACGCTGACATTGGGGGAATGCGGACGAGTGGTGCTGATAGTTTTAGTGTGGCTTCTCTGGTTCGTACAGTCGCTCTTGAAAGCACCATTGGCGGCGCCACAACGACGGCGGTCACCGCCGAGCACTTGCCTAAGCTCATCAAGAGGCCGATGTACTATGGATCCAAATCATCTTGTCAGGTCCAAATCATTCCTCATCTTGTTAGCATGTCCAAAGCAAGCAGCTCACTCTATCCGTCCTGAATTGTACCCCCTCTTCTCTTGGAAAAGCGATCAAATGTCAGATCCGGAATATGACTCCAGCAGACTCCCGCAACATGAGTATGATTCCGAGTTTTGCGCCACCGAGAAGTACCAAAAGCTGAGTTGTGTGCACGGACACACTCCCGATCGACATGTATGCACAGAGGGATTCAACATTGGCAGACAGTTTCTCGGTTGCCCCTTAGAGGTTAGTGCTAAGTTCATCCTTTAAGTTTAGTTAATGCCCCCACACATCCTGATTATTTAACATTCGCAGGGATATGAGGCTTGTGCCTTTGTTAACTGGTTGGATGATGAACGGCATGGCGGGGCTTGGAGTGTTATCACCAAGGTTGCAGAAGATAACGTAAAGCTAAAGAAGAAATTGGCTGATCTGGAGTGTACAGTAAGTACGATGAAGCAAGAAACAATCAATCATAGGCAACAGATGAAAGCAAGAGACAAGAAGGAACTAGCATGTGTAGTTGTAGTTGTCGCATTAGCCATCTTCTATGCGTTGTTTGCAATGATGATTAGGGGTTTTGTTTGATTGTTACTAGCTACATCAATAAGCAGAGCTCATCTATTGCTTACCAATTGTCTTATGTTAAATGCTTGTTTCACACACGTTGTATTTCATATAAGTTTGTGCGTAGTTAAACAAAGCATTAGCGAACCGTGTGAATTGCTAAAATGTACCGTGTGCATATTGCAAAATTTTGGATGCTCCAACCCATGTGCGTAATTATCACATCGAGAACTACGCAATAGCGGGAATTTAGAGCGACGGGGTACTCATAATTGCGGTTGATTATGTAGGAATTCTAACCGTCTGCCAAGGCGCCAATATAATCCGTCAATCCCCACTTCAATTGTCATTCCTCTTTTCTTCATACCACACTCCAGTCGCCACCATCTTCATCATCCCGGCAGGCTGCGCAACACACTTACTCACACTCTGCAAACTCGCTTTCTCCCAGTTTGTTTACGTAGCACAGCCATGTCGAAGCAACAGCGAGGACGACAGTTCGGCCAGTCTGGCGCCCGATCTGGGGTCAACCTCGGAACCATCGCACTCGTCTTCCATTAGTCCAGCATCGAGCCCTGACCTCTATTTTTTCCGGTTCATGGAAGGGACACTGCTGCCCGAGTCGTCGGACGACAACCAGGCGGACGAGGAGCCACCGAGGGACGAAGAAGATGACGACGATGTTGAGGAGAAGGAATGGTAGAACAAGGAGGACGACGACGAGTACGCCGACGAGGTGATGAGGACATCAATACCATTGTTACACCCATAGCCCATGCTACTATACATATTGGAACAGTTACTAGAGCTCGCGCACGTCAATTGAATTACCAGGTACTTTCATTTCTTGGAAATCCTTCTAATGTTCATGAACATATGATGCTGCCTAAATTAGATACTTTTGTTTTACTTATGAATGAAGGACCTAGCATGGACAAGAAGGATGGCCATTGGAGCGGCAACAAGCACGGAGAAGAAGGTGCGCGCGTGGAAAGAACAATGGAGCTTTCAGTGGTGATTTCCGCACTTTAAAGCCACCATAAGGAGAGCATGAAGGCTTGGACGACATATTCAAGACACCACTTTATAAATTCCGTCCATAGGCTATTATCGGTGTTGCGCCACCTTATTTTTGGGCCAAGCCCATGTAATTTCGAAATACCTTATCATAGGCTATTTTTAGAGTCTGTATGTGTGGGGAAACTGAGTTAGGATTGGTTTCGGATCCCTCCTCCAAGGGGCCATGAAAGTCCCCTCTATTCCCCCATATATACAGCCCTTAGGGCGCCGTTTAGACTTGGGTTTTGTTTAGATTACAAGTTCTCCATAGCTGCAACTTCGCGTCCTTCGTTTGTGTTCCACGACCAGACCAAGACGTCACAGAACCCCACTTTCATCGATAAAGCTTTCCTCTTATATTCGCATTATCCAGATTGCAATTTCAATTTCTTGCTTGTTCTTCGTTTGCGTGTAGGAAATAGAGCTTCTTAGTCAGGTTGATCGTGCTCTGGCGTGGTCAATAACCTCTCGGAGTTGGTTTAGCGATTGCTAAGGCGCTACGTCCTCGCACGTTCGTAGTCGGATCGTCAAAGTCTACTCCACCGAAAATGATAGCCACCATCTCATCGAAAGATGGGACACATTTGCCTCTATCAAGTGGTATGAGATTTCCAGGTTGCTCTGTGAGATTTTACCAGTTATTTGTAGTTTAGATTGCATCTGTTCTTCATACCTACAGTCCATGAAAAAGCCACAAAAAAATTAGGGTTAGATCATCATATCCGAACCAATCTGAGCCTTTTTAATTTTCTGTTCGGTATTTGCTTTGTTGAATTTCTGGTTGCATCGTCGTGTCAAGTTGCTGGTCTTAGCGTCTAGTTCTTTAGAGTTTCAAGTTCTATTAACAGTTTGTCACACCGCCACCGCATCATCTTCATTGCTGCCATATACCACCACCACACCAGATACATCACCATTGTCATATACCACTACCACACCAGATACATCTATGCTTCCATATACCACCACATATCCGCCATCACACCAATCTGAGTCCACCTCCATCATAGATTCACCACCAGTCCATGTTCCACCAACCCATACATACATCTGCCACTAGTCTGAGTTCCACAAGATTCATATCCACCACCAATCCTAGTCCGAGTCCATTTCATTAGGTTTAGTTTCGAGATCCTCTTGTTTTCAGTTTCGTGTTTCCTTGCCTAAGTAGGTTTCAAAAAAAAAGTTTGGGGACCCCTCGGCAGTTTTTAGGCCAAAATTTCGGTAGGTGATTTTTTTTTGTTCCCTATCCTGTTTTTAGGCCTTGCGAAGCGTTTTGAGACACTCGCCACCATAGTGATCTTTTGTCGCACTTTTTGGTCGTCACAGCCGAATCTTTCCAGAAAAAAAATTAGTCAATTTTTTTTGTGCCTATCCTGTTTATACGACTTGGGAGGAGTTTTGAGACACTCGCCTGTATTGTGATTTTCTGGAAAAAAAAGGAGCGCAAAAAAAAGAGGCGCCAAAAACAGAGAATTTGTTTCCAGAGTGTGCTCTTCCCTTGGTTACGTGTCGCGTCGTGATTTTGTTGGTGTTCTAGGCTCGCATCTCTAGTACGATCTAGCCTAGGACCGGCACGGTACCGTCGTTGAGCGTCTTTTCAACTTTGCATCTCTGAACTGATTATTGCTGACCCCCTTTTGCTACCATATTATAAGCCTTCCCAGCTCCACATACATCTACGTCGTGTGTTTGACTCTTCCTGGTAATCGCTCTATCCAAGCTTTGAGAGTTTTGACTACGACGGTTGCCGATCACCGCCTGCTGCTTGGTAAGAACTGGTAAGGATTTGAGATTCGCTTGAAAGATTTGTGACACACCACCACCACCACCACCACTTACTAGTAGTCAGTAGGTTCATATTCTTGTGTGTTTCCTATTGCTGCTAACCATGCCAGGATCACAAGCTGACGAGATCGACTGGGTGGGTATGACCAACAAGGCGCTCCATGATAAATTCAAACAAATCATGGGTGAATAGGTGCGCGACTTAGTGACGAGCCTTGGAGAGGCTATGGAGAAGCTAGATGGTTTGGAGAAGACGGTCGACGCCAAGCTTGATGCTAAATTCAATGAGGTGCTTGCACATCTACCTCCACCAGCAGTACTGTCGTACCTCGGCAACAACAACACCAACAACGCCCAAATTTCGTGGGACGAGCGCGACGTGTGCCTATCAACCAAGGCCAAAATTCTGGTGCTATTGCTACTGCTGCAGCTTCGGTGGCTGATGTTGCTGCTGCTACTGTCGTTGAGAAGAATGAGGATTATGATGGTGATTATGATGATGAGGGAGAGGTTTCCCCAGATCAGCCCTAGGGCCAACCACCACCACATGCACCAGGTTGTCCACATGGCTACTATCGCAATGGTAGGGCTGCACCACCCCCTCAGGTACGGGATCATGACCATCTCCCTAAACTTAAATTGAATATTCTGACATTTGAGGGTAGATAAGTTCCTGATATATATCTTACTTGGGAGTTTGAAACAGAACAACATTTTACATGCTTACAATTTCCTGAGGATAGATGTGTTGCTGCTGTCGTTTGTGCTTTCACTAGTTTTGCTTGTGTTTGGTGGTTTGGACATTGTAGAATACATCATGATAATATCCCTACTACTTGGGCAGCTTTGAAAACTGCTATGCATAATCGTTGGGTTCCACCATATTATCATTTTGAATTGCTTCAAAATTTGCAGCGTTTAAGACAAGGAAAAAATTCTATAGAGGAATATTATCAGGAATTACAAACTGGCATGATTAGATGTGCTTATTGTTGAGGAGAATGAATCTATGCTTGCACGTTTTATGGGTGGATTGAATAGAGAGATTCAAAATATTATCGAGTATAAGGAGTATAAAACTATCACTCGTTTATTCCATCTTGCTTGCAAAACTGAACGTGAGGTGCAGGATCAACAGGCAATGCCGAGAACTAATTTTTCTGCAGGTCGAGCATCATCATGGACACCACGTACACCATCTATGTCCACACGTCCTACTACATCACCACTTACTTTAGCCGCCAAATCCAATAGAGATACAAGAAAACAGGCACCGCCACCAGCCTCCAGAAAGGGCACACCTTCGGGGCCTGCACAGAGCTCTTCTTCATCCATGGCATGTACAGAGCAAACACATGAGGTTATTTGTCGTCGTTGCAAGGGTCGAGGTCACTATGCGAGAGAATGCCCTTCCAAGCGTGTGATGATTGCTACTGCGGATGGTGGATATGCGTCCGCTAGTGATTATGATGAGGAGACTTTGGCTCTTATTGCGAGTGAAGAACAGGGTGTTGAGGATAATGAAGAAGAGACACACTACGTGGCTACTGACTATGCTGACATTTATGAAAGTTTAGTTGCTCAACGTGTTCTGAGTGTGCAGGTTACACAGGCTGAGCAAAATCAGAGGCACAACTTGTTCCATACAAAGGGAGTTGTGAAGGAGCGTTTTGTTCGCGTCATCATCGATGGAGGGAGTTGCAACAACTAGGCTAGCATGGAGATGGTGGAGAAGCTGTCGCTAACCACCAGACCACATCCTCATCCATATTACATCCAATGGTTCAACAACAATGGCAAGGTTAAGGTAACACATACTGTTCGTGTGCACAGCATTGCTACATATTCTGATTATGTTGATTGTGATGTGGTACCCATGCAAGCATGCTCTGTTTTACTTGGTAGACCATGGCAATTTGATAAAAATTATGTACACCATGGTAGGACAAATCAGTATACTCTTGTTCATAAGGATAAAAATATAACTTTGCTTCCTATGTCTCCAGAACATATTATGAAAGATGACATTGCTAGAGCTAGTAAAGCAAAACAGGAGCAAAGTGAGAGTGAAAATCAGATTGTGGCAAAGGAATTTGAGCAACATAATAAGCCTAATAAACAATCATCTAGTGTTGCATCTGAAATAAACATGAAGAGTGGTTGTTTACTTGCCACTAAATCTGATATTACTGATTTGGATGTCACTACATCTGTTTGCTATGCTTTTGTATTCAAAGAGGTATTATTTTCATTCGAGGACATGCCTCCCTCTTTGCCTCCTGCTGTCACTAACATCTTGCAGGAGTTCGCTGACATCTTTACACAATGCGTGCCACCGGGATTACCACCTATTCGAGGGATTGAGCATCAGATTGACTTAATTCCCAGTGCATCGCTATCGAACCGTGCGCCATACCGTACCAATCCAGAAAAGACGAAGGAGATTTTGCGTCAAGTACAGGAGCTCCTCGAAGAAGGTTATATACGTGAATCGCTTAGTCCCTGTGATGTTCCTATTATTCTAGTGCCAAAAAGGATGGTACATCGCGTATGTGTGTTGATTGTGGAGGCATTAATAATATTACTATTCGTTATCGTTATCTTATTCCTAGGCTAGATGATATGCTTGATCAATTAAGTGGCTCTACAATTTTCTCCAAAATTGGTTTGCGTAGTGGATACCATCAAATTCGTATGAAATTGGGAGATGAATGGAAAAGAGCATTTAAAACTAAGTTTGGATTATATGAGTGGTTAGTCATGCCTTTTGGGTTAACTAATGCACCTAGCACTTTCATGAGATTAATGAACGAGGTTTTACGTGCTTTCATTGGACGATTTGTGGTAGTCTACTTTGATGATATATTGATTTATAGTAGATCTTTGGAGGAACACTTGGATCATTTGCGTGCTATTTTTATTGCTCTACGTGATGCACGTTTGTTTGGTAACCTTGGGAAGTGCACCTTTTTCATCGACCGAGTATCTTTTCTTGGCTATGTAATTACTCCACGGGGAATTGAAGTTGATAAAGCCAAGATTGAATCTATTGAGAGTTGGCCGCATCCCAAAACGGTCACACAAGTGAGGAGTTTTCTTGGACTCGCTGGTTTTTATAGGCGTTTTGTGAGGGATTTCAGCACCATTGCTGCACCTCTCAATGAGCTTACAAAGAAGGATGTGCCTTTTGTTTGGGGTATCGCAGAGGAAGAAGCCTTCACGGTATTGAAAGATAAGTTAACACATGCTCCATTACTCCAACTTCCAAATTTTAATAAGACTTTTGAGCTTGAGTGTGATGCTAGTGGAATTGAATTAGGAGGTGTGTTATTACAAGATGGTAAACCTGTTGCATACTTTTTTGAATAATTGAGTGGGCCTAGTCTGCATTATTCTAATTATGATAAGGAATTATATGCTCTTGTTCGGGCTTTGGAAACATGGCAACATTATTTATGGCCGAAAGAATTTGTCATACATTCTGATCATGAATCTTTTAAACATATTAAAAGTCAAGCAAAACTGAACCGTAGACATGCTAAATGGGTTGAATTCATTGAGACTTTCCCTTATGTCATTAAACACAAGAAGGGTAAAGAAAATGTTATTGCTGATGCATTGTCTTGTCATTATACTATGCTTTCACAACTAGACTTTAAAATATTTGGTTTGGAGACCATCAAAGATCAATATGTGCATGATGCTAAATTTAAAGATGTGTTGGAGAATTGGAAAGAAGGGAGAACATGGAACAAGTTTGTCATTAATGATGGATTTGTGTTCCGTGCTAACAAGCTATGCATTCCAACTAGCTCCGTTCGTCTTTTGTTTTTGCAGGAGGTGCATGGAGGAGGATTAATGGGACACTTTGGCGTGAAGAAGACGGAGGACGTACTTGCTACACATTTCTTTTGGCCAAAGATGAGACGGGATGTTGAGCGTTTTGTTGCTTGCTGCACTACATGTCAAAAAGCTAAGTCACGGCTCAATCCTCATGGTTTATATATGCCATTGCCTATACCTTGTTTTCCTTTGGAGGATATCTCTATGGACTTTGTTTTAGGTTTACCTTGAAGAAAGAAGAGGAGGGATAGCATATTTGTTGTCGTGGATAGATTTTCAAAAATGGCACACTTTATACCATATCATAAAAGTGATGATGCTGCTAATGTTGCTGATTTGTTCTTTCGTGAAATTATTCGCTTACATGGTGTGCCAAATACAATTGTTTCAGATCGTGATGCAAAATTTCTGAGCCACTTTTGGAGATGTTTATGGGCTAAGTTGGGGACTAAACTCCTTTTTAGTACTACATGTCACCCCCAAACTGATGGACAAACTGAAGTAGTCAATAGATCATTGTCTACCATGCTTAGGGATGTTTTGAAGAATAACCTGAAAATGTGGGAAGAATGCTTGCCTCATATTGAATTTGCTTATAATCGTTCGCTGCATTCTACTACTAAGATGTGCCATTTTGAACTTGTGTATGGTTTCTTACTTCATGCACCTATTGATTTATTGCCTCTTCCATCTTCGGAGAAGGTTAATTTTGATGCTAAAGAATGTGCTAAATTGATATTAAAGATGCATGAGTTAACTAAGGAGAACATTGAGCGTATGAATTCTAAATATAAACATGTTGGAGATAAGGGTAGAAAACATGTTCTCTTTGCACCTAGAGATCTTGTTTGGTTACATTTGCGTAAGGATAGGTTTCCTAAATTGCGCAAGTCAAAGCTAATGCCATGTGCTGATGGTCCTTTTAAGTTGTTAGAGAAAATAAATGATAATGCATATAAACTTGAGCTGCCTGCAGATTTTGGGGTTAGTCCCACTTCTAACATTGCTGATTTGAAGACTTATTTGGGTGAGGATGATGAGCTTCCGTCGAGGACGACTTCAGTTCAAGAAGAGGATGATGATGTGGACATCAATACCATTGTTACACCCACAGCCCCTGCTGCTATACATACTGGACCAGTTACTATAGCTCGCGCATGCCAATTGAATTACCAGGTACTTTCGTTTCTTGGAAATCCTTCTAATGTTCATGAACATATGATGCTGCCTAAATTAGATACTTTTGTTTTACTTATGAATTAAGGACCTAGCATGGACAAGAAGGATGGCCATTGGAGCGGGAACAAGCCTGGAGAAGAAGGTGCGCGTGGGAAAGAACAATGGAGCTTTCAGTGGTGATTTTCACACTTTGAAGCCACCATAAGGAGAGCATGAAGGCTTGGACAAAATATTCTAGACACCACTTGATAAATTTTGTCCATAGGTTATTATAGGTGCTGCGCCACCTTATTTTTGGGCCAGGCCCATGTAATTTCGAAATACCTTATCATAGGATATTTTTAGAGTCCGTATGTGTGGGGAAACTGAGTTAGGGTTGGTTTCGGACCCCTCCTCCAAGGGGCCACGAAACTCCCCTCTATTCCCCCATATATACAGGCCTTAGGGCGCCGTTTAGACTTGGGTTTTGTTTAGATTACAAGTTCACCATAGCTGCAACTTTGCATCTTTTGTTTGTGTTCCACGACCAGACCAAGACGTCATAGAACCCCACTTTCATCAATAAAGCTTTCCTCTTATATTCGCAATGTCCAGATTGCAATTTCAATTTCTTGCTTGTTCTTCGTTTGCGTGCAGGAAATAGACCTTCGTGGTCACGTTGAACGTGCTCCGGTGTGGTCAATAACCTCTCGGGGTTGGTTTAGCGATTGCTAAGGCGCGACGTCCTCGCACGTTCGTAGTCGGATCATCAAAGTCTACTCCACCAAAAATGATAACTGCCATCTCATCGAAAGATGGGACACCTTTGCCTCTATCACGGGGACATCGACGATGATGAGGAGGAGGAGGAATGGTCAAACAAGGAGGATGACGACGAGATCATCGACGATGGTGATGACGACGACGACGATGAAAAGCCAGCGGTCAGCGACAAGAAGCATCCACGCCAAGTTGATGTTACGAGGCCATCCAACAACAAGAAGAAGAAGTAAATCAGATTGTATATCTCTGTTGTCGTTGGCTCATATTTACACTTGAACTCTGTTATCCCTGTCGATCTCATCGCAAAAGATTAAGAATACAGATTCGACAGTGATCATTCACATTATCACACACAGTTGGTTTCTTCAACTGTGTGCCCTGTCGAGCACACAATTCAGAAAAACAAATCGTATGTGTTGTCCAGAATTATCGCACACAATTCCGATTATCAACCTGTTTGCGGAGTATCACACACACCTTGTTACGCCACACCATTTGTATTCTTCCGGTTCAGCGCAAACAGTTCATTTGAGTGACATGTATGTCATATATCGCACACATCTGGATATGCGTAACCGCTTGCATTAGGTTGGATCTTCGCAAACAGTTCTACGGTGTGAACTGTATGCTGTACATCTCACACACCAGTGTTTTTTAACCCGTATGTGTTATTTTTCCTCATCACAAACAGTTTGTAAATACCAGTTGTTTGCCTTGCATCGCACACGCACCTATTACCTAAATCGTGGTTGATGGATCAGCCATCGCACACAGTTCGTTTCATTGGCGACTTAGCTAGAACTATACCGTTTGCAATTACTGCATCGCACACGGTTTCGTCGAAGGGTCTCTGATACAAGTGTCGTCTTAGGACCTTCCTGTAGTAGTGAATGATGGGTTTAAATATCTCATTCTTGACAAATTCTCTTCGAGACTCCTCAAAAATCATGAATGATATAACATCATTTAAAGATTAGGGAGAAATGAATCACACTTTGAAATGCAAGTTAAATAATAATTGAGCTCCTCAATCAAGAATCTTGAAGAACACTTCGAGAATGAATTAAATCCTTAAAAAACCATCATGAAGAACGTCTTGGAAGTTCTCCGGGAACAAAGGATGATCAAAAGAATTTTGTTTGAAATTAGCCCGATAGAAGCATTCAAAGATTTATATAGAGCTTCAAGACGAGATAATTCATAATGCTTGGAACTCTAGAAAAGAGAAGATGAACAACATTGAGCCGAGAATTTAATAACATGAACAACTCTGAAAGAAGGATGAAATCACCTTGATGAAATAAGAATAAGAATTATGTTATGTTTAACCTTCATCAAGTTAAATTGATGACAATCCACGGATTTGGCATACTAGTTATTCTTCTTGAAAATGATTGAAGAGAGAACGTCCGAAGTTGAAGAAGTCTTCGAAGAAACACCGCTAAAAATTTGAAGCGAATGAGGATACTACAAATGAATTGGAATACATGAGAACAAAGAGATCGCGATCCACCATTAAGAATTTATATACGAATGAAGAAATTATCGAACGAACGAAGAGACATCAATTGAGAAGAATTTGAGATTGCAGATGAAAGCTTAGAATGAACAACCCTTCCGAAAAAGATGGCCTTCGGAGGACGGGGAACAAAAACAACTCTGAAATGCTCCCGATAGACAAGAAAAGAAATTCTCACGAATGGAAACTTCGAGAGGCTAGCATCAACCTTGGACCACGAATCTTCATGAGAATGGATAAAGATTTAAGAGAAACTCTCATTCAGTCTTGCAAGTTGAGAATGGCAATGAGGAACACCACTAGGAATTACTAAGATACTCCAGAATAATGAAATAAAGAAAGGTTCAGACAACGATGAAAATGATTTCAAGCGATCTGGGAGGAGTAAAATGACTGATGGAATTCATTCTTACGCCATAGTTGAAAAGAATTTGAGAAGAATCCCCAGGAAAAAAAGAGAAGCCAGGTAAGATCCTGGAAAAGACATGTGGGTTATTGGCCCACTCAAAGAGAACACCATTGAAAGGATTGCTTAAAAAGAGAGATTGCACCGGTACAAATTAAAAACTTCATGAGGTGAGAACCTCAAAATAATTAGAAATGATTTTGAACGGAAACACGAATCTTCTGAGATATCTTGCCACTCCGGATAGAATGGAGAGGGGTGATGAAGAAAGAGATGCTTGGCTAAGAATTTCCTACACGGGAAAGCATTTAACAAAAGAAAATGATATGATGAACATCGAAAACTTGAACTGAATTCACCGGAGAAGAACGAGAACAAAGAATGATGAACTCAGCACATGAGCATATTCACAATGAATCACCGGATACAATATGGAAGAAAAGAAAGCGGAAGCATCAAATGAATAGAAAGGCACTTGGATGAAATTTAATTGTTGAAGAGAAAGGGCGGGAGGGTGGGGAAAACAAAGACCACTTAAGACGGATGAAACACACTCCAGAATGAAATAAGTGGATAGATCTTGCGAATATTGAAAAGTATTGAATTCACTTGAAGAGAAGCACTCCGGATGGAAAGGAATTTGACATGACAATTTGATTGATCAAAAAGGATTAGCACTCCCATAGAAAATATGAGAAGATCGCTTAGGAAAGATATGAAATCAACATTTGTCATCGAAGCAACTCGAATTACCATACTCCAATAAAACAAATGACGAGGCTTGCAAATTAAGCCAGAAACAAATACATAAGAGAGATTTCACTCGATATTTTCATGGTAAGCCTCGCACAGCCTCGATCTTACAGTAGCCATCATTGACAAGGTAGTGCACACGACATACGAAGCGTCCCCAAATCGTAGCAAGCTACACTAATTCTTTAAGACACAACAAAAACCGCTGTAAGAAAGACCGTCAACAAACGAACACTAGATATCAAACCCCAACCTCACATCATGCATATGTTGGAAGATAAGCCTAGAGAACTACTTAAATTCCCACCTATGATCTCCCGAAATCTTTTGGTTATGTAATCTGGTCCAACAAATACAAGGAGCCAAATCCATCACTCAACTCCTAGCATGATATTTCTCTCCAATGTATCACATTTGTCAACAAATAAACAGAGGTCTCGGAAATGCATCTACCTCAGACCCTCGTAATCACAAGAATGGCAGTACATCTGGATGCTCTCCTTTGTAGTGGGTAACGCCAGACTCCTCTCGCCACAAATATTATTGAAGAGAATTCGAACAATTTCGTCTTGAGATACTAAGGAAAGTGAACGATAGCGTGTGTGACAAGAAAACCTGGGAGCTTAACTCCCCAGAACAAAAATCAATTCAGACAGGAGGCACCAAAAACAGAATTCTGTCACACCGACATCATAGAGGTTCCCAAATACCCACATGATCCTTAAAATATTGAGTGAGAAGAGGGATATAATTAAAATTCCTACATCACGAATCCTCACCAGGGCGATGAAGGGAAGAGGAGTAAAAATAATTCCTACTCTTCGATATATAACTAGACTCAAAATATAGTGTTTTTACTAGACTCGACAACGGCCAAGTTCGATCAATCAAGGGGGCTCATACGTCGGTACTGCTCTGATACCAACTTGTCACGCCCAAAATGGGGTACTATCCTCGCGACGGCTTGAGGGCCTCGATAAGGACAGAAGCGCATTTCGGGTCGCTTCGCAAGAATGGAAATCGTCACAATACATGTAAAGAAGAGATTGGTATATGGAGTTGGCTTACACTCGCCACATGCTACAACATAAATATCTCAACACATCAATACATCACAATCATCATACGAAAGAGCAGGATCCGACTATGGATGAAATCAAACAAAAAGAAGATGACGTCCACCCTGCTAATCCTAGGCTGCCAAACTGGAACCCATCCTATGAAGAAGAAGAACTCCAAATAGAACAAGTATCGCTCTCACGTCAAATCACCGCATTACCTATACCTGCATCTGTTGTTGTGGGAATATTTGAGCCATGGGGACTCAGCAATCTCATTACCAAGGGTATCAACACTAGCAAAGCTTAATGCTTGAGGTATGGTTAAGTGGTGAGGTTGCAGCAGCGCTAAGCATTTTAAACTGGCTAACTTACGAGTACAAGAATAAGAAGAGTGATCTACGCATAAACGAACGTGAACTAGTAATGATCAATAAGTGATTCTGAACACCTACTTATGAGTCAATCATAACACCACCGTGTAATCTTCCCGAACTCCCTCAAAAAAAGACAGTCACGGTTACGCACATGGTTGGTGTATTTTGGTTGGGTTTACGTCAAGTTTTCTATAATCAGGTATTATAAATTTCCAAGTAGCCACATAACCGCGGGCACGACTTTCAGAAAGATTTAACCCTGCAGGGGTGCTCCAACTCATCCATCACAAACTAGCCACAAGCTGCGGTGGAAAACATCAACCGTGGGATAGCCCGTAGTATCCTCGGAATCCCAGTGCATAAGACGTTCATTAAAGGTAAAACAAATCCAGCAAGACCGCCCAGCAGGACAGATCCCAATAGGAGCCGCACATATCTCGTTCTCGGGGCACTACCCGATGAGCTAGTGTACAATGGCCAAATTAAACACCCAAGTTGCCCCGGGGTGGCCCCGCATAGTGCTCTATTTGGACCAACACTCATGAGGAGCACTGGCCCGGTTTGTTGAGTAATTATCCACGGGTGCTGGCAGGTCCCTATGCAAGTTGTTGTTTGTTATTAAGTGAATAGTACCAATGTTGGGCCTTGCCGGAAGAGTTTTATCCCAAAACGGAAATCAAGGGGGTCCATGTGACACCCCCATTTTGATCGTACGCTAATCATACACGCAAATGCGTACGACTAAGATTAGGGACTCGCGGGAAGATATCACAACACAAGTCTAGACACAAATTAAAGTCATACAAGCTTCATATTACAAGACAGGGGCCTCGAGGGCTCGAATACATAAGCTCAAATTCAAACGAGTCAGCGGAAGCAAATATTATCTGAGTATAGACATAAGTAATCAAGTTTGCCTTAAGAAGGCTAGCACAAACATAAGCAACGGATCGAACGAGACAAGGCCTCCTGCCTGGGAACCTCCTATCCTACTGCTGGTCGGGGGCAGCCTCCACGTAGTAGTAAGCTCTGTCGGTGTAGTAGTGGTCGTTGATGGGATCACATGCCTCCTGAGCTCCCTCATCTGATCGTAGTAACGTATCAAGGGGAAAAGGGGAAGCAAAGCAGTGGTGAGTACTCATCCAAAGTACTTGCAAGACTTATATCAGAACTATACTAGAATATGCATCAGTATCAAAGGAATGGGGTTATATCTTTGGACTGACTGCAGAAATGCCAGAATAGAGGGGAAGGCCTAGTCCTATCGAAGACTAGCATCTTCAGGGTCTTGCAATATTAGAAGAGTGTAGATTAGCATAATTACAGTAGCATGTTTTATTTATCCTCGCCAAGAGATTCTTCCTCGACTCCTTGCGAGAAAGCAATCCTGGAGCCAACATTCATTTCAAAATCTCCATTCTAGTTGGAAGATCAGGCTATTCAAGTAGATATACTTCCCTGCAGGGGTGCACCAACTTGCCCAACACACTCGATTAAGTCTGGCCGGAAACAATTTCCAGGTCTTTCCCGGCCTCGGCTGATCGACACGCCATAGTCCTACCTAGGCTTAACAGAGAGGCCACACATCGGTCTACATCCTAAATATGAAGGGGTCATGGTCCAATCGTCCTTTGCAATCCTGCGCATTGCAAGGACGGCCGGTGTCAGTCCTGGCACCTCTTAATACAAAGACGGTGCTTACGCGGGCCACTCGGGCGCGTGCCGCTCAACTATGGCATCTGAAGAACTTTCGGGCAAATGTACGACACAGCGTGCCCATACTGATTCCCGTGTAGTGGTTAGTGTGAAACAGGCCACAGGCCTTCTTGGGTCACATATCCAAACCCATTAATGTTTTGGTAACTGCGGCGACGATCGATGATCCATGATATGTGGTCCCATCGCCCCGTCTCGAGGACTTGTGGCAAGGGCCAAGAATGCCCGGCCATGCCTCGTCATTATTACCCAACACCCTCCAGGTCATCCTGACCTCAACATGTTCCAGTAGTAAAGTAATTGTAACCGTGTGTCAATAACACAAAGGGGGAAACCTGAGGAGTCACCCTCGAAAGATCCCACCCGATGTAATCGTCAAGGTGACCAGAGAGGAATCACCCTCAATGGTTCACGCTTGAGGAGTTGCACGACAGAGTCGTCGTCGGGAGTGGTGAAGGAGGAATCACCCTCGATAACCACGATCGACTAGCTACGCTACAGAGTTAGCATCAGGAGTACGTTACGAGGTGTCACCCTCGGTACTCGATGGTAGCTCTGCAGAGTCTTACAACTAAGTGGGGTGTGATGTGATGTGACAGGCATGGCTTGTCGATCGGTTGATCGAGTCTTCGCGTCGTCGATGATGAAGTAAGGGCAACTGGGACTAAGGGGTCACAGGGGATCACTAATCAACCTATACTAAGGAGGTAATACTAATAGGTACAACAGCAGTTTAACAAAAACAGGCTATGCATCAGAATAGGAGCTATCTACAAAAGTAGCAAAATCTAATGCAAGCATGAGAGGGAAAGAAATGGGTGATATCAGAATGATCAAGGGGGGTTGCTTGCCTGAAAGCTCTGCTGCAAGTGCCTGAACGTCAGCGGCGTCGTCCTACACGGTAGCAGCGTCAGTCTCGGTGTCTACCAGAGAGAAGGGGGAGAAACAATAAATACAAGCATGCAGATGAAACACGATGCATGTCATGGCATTATGCAGTGCTAGGGATGAGCTAACGCAGTACTACACGTCGCAGACGGTGCGGGAAAATACCGGACGATATTTCCCGGGTCTTTGGCTATTACTGGACAGATGAAACAGATGGAAAAGTTCCATGTTCATCATGTTAGGGGTATGTGACAGATGAACGGACATCGTATTAGGATTCGTGGGATTTTTCTGAGCAACTTTCATATATAAATTATTTTCATCTGACTTACAGATTATTTTGTATTAATTTCCATAGTTTTATTAATATTCTGAAATAAAGAGATTTATTTTAATTCGAAAAAATAATTATTGCATCAACATGACATCATGATAACATCAGCAGTCAACAGGGACTGTTGGCTGGTCAAACCTGACATGTGGGACCCAGCTATCATAGACAGAGGGTTAACCAGGGTTTAATTTAACTTAAAACAGATTAATTTAACAGGGGGCCCACATGTCAGTGGATAATTAACCTAAACTAATTATTTAAATTAATCTAACAGCTCAATTAGTATTAAAGACCCTGGGCCCACACGTCAGTGGCCCAGGGGGGTATGGCCCACTGTTAGTGGCTGGGCAGTGCCCAGTCAGCCAGTTGACCCAGGTCAACTGGTTAACTAAGGTGCCCTGGCCCACTAGCAGGGTCACTGGGGGTGGCCCCAGTCGGGCCATGGCGGCGACGGCGGCCGGAGCATCGCCGGCGACCACAAAACGCAGCGGCGTGCTCGGCAAGGGGTCGGGTTTCTCCTACGAGGCGCCATTTCGCACGCGGAGATGCGCGTTCGGACATGGAGACTCGCGCGCATCCATCCCGACGAGCGGGAGGAGCTGGGGCGGCCTTGAGTGGCAGCGGCGCATTCGGGAGCTCAACGGAAACTAGGCTACGACGCACTAGCGAGCTAACGGAAAGGCTAGGGGGGGACCTGCGCGTTGTGTGGGAGCCAAAGAGCACGAGCTCGAGACCAAATGGTCACCGGAGGCTCGTCGGCGTCGAGCTCGAGGGAAGCCAATCGTCGGGCATGGAGGAGAAGGGAGCTACAGGGCCGGATCAAGCTCAGGGAGAGCGGGGGGGGGGGGGGAGGGAGCGGGCGTTTACGGCGAGCCTGCAGAGGTGCTCAGCGTGCTCGGGGAGGGCTCAGAGAGGAAGGATTTGTCGGCGATGTCAGGCAGTGGAGAGAAGGGAGGCGGTGTGATCCTCACACTCTGGTGAAGATCTGGTCATCCTGCTCCTTCCAGTCAACATAGAGGAGGCGCGCGGTCCTCCTGGTGCAGCCCTAGGTGGAGGGGAGGCCGGAGAGCGCGCGGGCAGGGGCAGCCATGGTGACGGCGGCGGAAGGCAGAGGCGAGCGTGAGCGAGGGGAGCGGGCGAGGGGGAACTGGGTCTAGGGTTAGGGTTTGGGGCGTCGGGGGGAACGCCTTGTAGGCGTCGGCGAGCCGGCGGATGGCTGCCACAGCCTCGGCCTCGGTCGCTGGCGCCCATCACCGCGCCCATGTCTCCTTTGATGAACAGAGGTAGACGATGGGGGCTGGTGGGATGGGCTGGCAGGCAGGCCTAAGTGCACCGTGCACTTAGGCCCTTCTCCCATATTTCTTTTATGCACTTTCTATTTTGTTAAAATGCTTTTGTTTTGATTCAAAGACATCACCAAAATACTTTTGTAAAAATAAGGAATTTGGCCCTATAATTCAAAAGCAATATTTGGGAGAGCCACAAAAAGTTTGAATCCCATTTGAAAAGTTTGGCAAATTTCATAACTCAAAAGGGCATTTAAACAATAATTTGGCCTCTTTTATTATTATTTTAAGGCACCAAAATACTTTACAAAAATGTGAGTTACAATTTTATAAATACCAGAGGATTCTTTGCAACCCAAACAAGATTTTAGTTTCAGGTTTGCAAATATATTTAAACCACTTATCAAAAGAATTTGAATTGCAAAGGGAATTTGAAAATAGATTTGATTCCAATTGTGATCAAAACTTGGATTAGCAAAAGCATTATCTTAACCTCCTGGGTTACTGTAGCTTAATTACAATGATCACTGTAGCATGAATCCAGGGGAGTTACAACTCTCCCCAACTAAAAAAGTTCTCGTCCCAAGAATTAAGAGGTAGAAGGAAGAAGATCGGGGTATTCTGCCCGAAGGTTATCCTCGTGTTCCCAAGTGGCTTCATCTTCAGAATGATTTGACCACTGCACTTTGAAGAACTTGGTTACCTTCTGACGGGTCCGACGTTCAGTTTCTTCAAGAACGTGGATCGGATGCTCTTTGTAAGTGAGATCATCTTGCACTTCAATCAATTCAGGATCTACTTCACGGTGCGGGTCCTCGAAGTAACGACGAAGTTGCGACACATGGAAGACAGCATGGACATGAGAAAATTTGGTGGCAGCTCCAATTTATAAGCCACATGTCCACGTCTTTCAAGAACGCGGAAAGGACCAACGTAGCGAGGAGCTAGCTTGCCCTTGACTCCGAACCGATGAGTGCCTCTCAAAGGAGTGACACGCAGATAAGCCTTATCACCGGTTTGATAGGTTGAACCCCAGTGCTTTTTGTCATAATTGCTCTTCTGACGAGACTGGGCCGCTTTGAGATTATCCTGAACAATGTGGACTTGCTCTTCAGCTTGTTGGTTAATGTCTGGACTAATGAGTGCTTGTTCCCCAGTTTCTGACCAGCAGAGGGGTTCGGTATTTACGTCCATATAACACTTTAAAGGGGGCCATCTTCAAGCTGGCTTGATAGCTGTTGTTATATGAGAATTTAGCATACAGGAGGGATTCTTCCCACTTCTTGCCGAATGAGATAACACAAGCCGGAAGCGTGTCTTCAAGGATTTGATATGAGTTCCCATTGTCTCTTGGACTCGGGGTGATAAGCAGTGTTCCAGGTAATATGAGTTCCCATTGTCTCTTGGAAACTATCCCAGAACTTGGAGGTGAAAATACTGCCACGGTCAGAAATGATTTCCTTCGGAATGCCATGGAGCGAAACAATTCTGGAGGTATACAAGGCTGCCAATTGACTAGCAGTAATTGTCTCCTTGACTGGCAGAAAGTGTGCGACTTTTGAGAATTGGTCGATGACGACAAAGATAGCATCATTACCTTTCTGTGACTTTGGAAATCCAGTGACGAAGTCCATCTGAATCTTGTCCCATTTCCATTCAGGAATAGGGAGTGGTTGCAGAAGTCCAGCAGGTTTCTAATGTTCAGCTTTGACTCGGCGACAAACATAACATTCTTTAATATAGCGATCAATGTCTTGCTTCATCCCAGACCACCAGTACTTTTGTCGGATGTCCAGATACATCTTGGTACTTCCCGGATGAATAGAGAGAGGGGTGTCATGTGATTCTTTCATCACCTTCTCTGTCATAAGCTCTAGTCGGGGTACCACAATACGATCCTTAAAGTATAAGGTTCCATCTTCAGCAAGCAAGAATTCCTTGAACTTCTCTAAGTCAAGATCTTCTTTCATCCTAAGGATGTAAGCATCCTTGTCTGGTGTGGACTAATAGCTCTCAGGAGAGTTGGTTCCATGACAAGGTTATTAAGAGAACCCTCTGGAACAATGTGCAGATTCAATTTGTGGAGCTCTTCATGAAGGTGGGGATTAGTTTTCTCAACCATGTAGTTGCTGCAATAAGCTTTTCGGCTCAAGGCATTGACCATCACATTAGCCTTGCCAGGGGTATAAGATATACCAAAGTCATAGTCCGTAATTGCTTCCATCCATCGCCTCTGACGGAGATTCAAATCTGGCTGAGTAAACAGATATTTCAGACTTTGATGGTCGGTGTAGACTTCACAACGGTTACCAAGAAGGTAATGTCACCGTAACAGAAGTGCATAGATAACTGCAGCAAGTTCAAGGTCATGAACTGGATAGTTCTCTTCATGAGGACGCAACTGTCGTGAAGCATAAGCAATCACTCTGCGTTCTTGCATTAGGACAGAGCCTAATCCTTGACGAGATGCGTCGCAATAAATGACGAAGTCCTTCTGAGAATCCGGAGGAGCAAGCACTGGAGCAGATGTCAGCTTGTCCTTGAGTGCTTGGAAACCTTCCTGACATTTGTCTGTCCACTCAAACTTAACACCTTTGTAAAGCAGATTGGTCAATGGTTTCGCAATCTTGGAGAAGTTCTTGACAAAACGACGGCAATAGCTAGCGAGTCCGAGGAAACTCCTGACTTGCTTAACATTCTTCGTGGAAGTCCAGTCAAGAATGGCCTGAACTCATTCTGGGTTGATGGCCATACCATCTTTGGAGATCACATGACCAAGGTAGGTCACCTCGTCCAACCAGAACTCACACCTGGAATACTTGGCATATAGCTGATGCTCTCAAAGATTTTAGAGTACAAGACGAAGATGTTCAGCATGCTCTTCTTTATTCTTGGAGAATACCAGGATATCATCCAGATAAACCACGACGAATTTGTCGAGATAGTCCATGAAGATATAATTCATCAATCAAGAGAATGTTGTTGGAGCATTGGTTAAACCTAAAGACATGACGGTGTACTCGTATGAACCATAGCGAGTAACGAAGGCGGTCTTTGGAATATCCTCTTCGCGAACCCGGATCTGATGATAACCCAACCTCAAGTCAAGTTTAGAAATCACTGAGGAACCAGCAAGTTGATCATACAGATCGTTGATTCGAGGAAGCGGATATTTGTTTTGAATGGTTGCTTGGTTTATGGGACGGTAGTCTTGGACCAAACGATTCATACCATCCTTCTTCTTGACAAAGAGAGAAGGTGCTCCCCAGGCAGAGGAACTTGGACGAATAAAATCCATACGAAGTGAATTGTCGATTTCTTGCTTGAGTTCAAGGAGCTCATGAGCAGGCATTTTATAAGGTCGCTTGGCTATAGGAATGGTACCGGGTACTAAGTCGATGACAAACTCGACAGCTCTTACTAGGGGAATCCCTGGAAGTTCTTTTGGGAAGACATCTTGGAAGTCCTGGACAACTAGGATGTTTTCAATCCCCTCAAGAGGTGACGCATTCAATGCATTCAAGGCATAAAGCCGTGCTTCGTCATCCCAAACAAGATGAGCATGGTAGCTTACTATCTCATTCGAAGGATGTAGGAGGTGGACGGTTTTGGTGGCACAAACGATTGAAGCGATATGTGTTTTCAACCAAGCCATTCCCAGAATGAGGTCGATATTGGAAGACTTCAATATAATGGGAGAAACATGGAATTCCAGCCCTTCAATATCAAGGGTAACGTTGGAGCTAACCATGGAGGTTCGACATTGGCCCACGGGGGTGTTTACCACTATCGGGATGTTCATCTCTTAGTATTTAATGCAAATTCTTCTGACATAAAAGAATGTGATGCTCCTGTATCAAACAATACAGAAGCTGGTACTGAGTTAATAAGAAGAGTACCCATCACAGTAGTAGGCTGGTCTTGAGCTTCATTCAGTTCAATGTTGTTAGCCTGACCACGACCATAAGCAGGCCTGGCATTGCTGTTGCGGGGCTGGTTGGAAGGCAGTGCAAGCTGATTCTGATTCTGCCAGCATTCTCTGGCACGGTGACCTAGACGGCCACACTTGAAGCACAACCCGTCCTCATGACGGGAAGGAGGAACTCGGGGTGGTGGATCTGGGAGCCTCGGCCGCCTAGATGGTGGAGGAGGCAGATGAGGTGCAGCATAAGACGGCCTTGGAGCAGGAGCAGGTGCATGGTACATGTTGTGGGGAATCCAGATCCTGCGCTTCTAAGTTGATGAACCCGAAGATGAGCCCATGTCATAGTTGCGCTTGCTGCTGTCCTTGTATTCCTGTAGATCAGTCTCAACCTGGATGGCCTTGTTCACCAGAGTGGCAAAGTTATCATAATCCTAAACAAGGTGCACGAGCTTGATATCAGGGTGAAGGATTTCACGGAATTTCTCCTGCCAACAAGCATCAGTTGCGATGTCTTCTTCAGCATAGCGGGACAAGTCCAGAAACTCCCGCTGATAAGCATCCACAGTCTTGTTGCCCTAGGTGAGGTTGCGGAACTCCTGCTTCTTCCTGTCCATGATTCCCCGAGGAATGTAGCGAGCACGGAATGTAGCTTGGAACTCCGTCCAGGTGATGATGGTTCCAACAGGCTGTGAACGCCTGTGACTATCCCACCATTGAGCATTACCCACAGGTCCGAGGATCGCAACCTCGCTCTGATACCAACTTGTGACGCCCTGTAACAGCCCGAGACCGACGCTCCAGAAGCCTTCCATTTATTTCGAGTCTCTCCGTGTGTTCCATTTGGTTGTCGCATTCATCATCGCATCATTCGCATCAGCTCCATAGCATCGGCACTCCGCCGCCATCATATTTGCCGGTTCTCTCCGTTGCCGTCGTTGACCGTTTTGAGACCAACCACACACGCACGCGCCCGCGGCATCTTGATATATTGTAGGTAGACCGCCTGCCAAATGTTTTTAAAAGTGCATGAAAAATATTCACAAAATGGGTCGAAAGTTGGTGTGCGGTCTTATTATATTGTAGGTAGACCGCCTACCAAATTTCATCGCATTCGGAGGTTGTTTGATACCCCAACGGTTAACCGTAGCGGCACCATCATCGGTCAAATTGTCGGACATGTTTCGGTTTTCAAAATCTGTTGCCGAGCCGCACATCTCTCTCTTCTCTCAAACCTAACCTCTCTAACACAGCCCAACAGCCCACCAACACCTATCCCTAACCCCCTCTGCCTCCGGACCGTCCGATCGAGATCAAACGGTCCAAAAACGGAGCTAATACCCCTAACCCTAGACCCCCTGCTATAAAAGGAGACCTACCCCTGCCAAATTTGGATCCCTAGCCCCCATGCCTCATATTCCATGCCGCCAGCCACCTCCCACCTCGCAGCGCCGCCCTTCCCCTCGAAATCCGCACCGACTAAACCCCTCCGCCACTTGGCGTCGCTGCAGCCATCGTCCCGGCCAACTGCAGCGCGCCACGTCGCTCCGAACCTCCTCTCCAGCCAACCCGCGGCCGCCACATCACCCTCCACCAGCCTCCCACCGCGCGGGTCTGCCCGAGCCCATCGCAGGCCCGCCCGGGCCCAGAGTGAACCGCCGCTGCGGCCTGTGACCCCGCGGCCATGGGAACCCGTAGCACGTGAGCTCCTCCCATGGCGAACAGAGCCTCCTTGCCTTCTCGTCGCCCGGCCCCACAGCCTCGCCGGCCACCAGAGTGGCCAACTCCGGCAACCAGTCGCCTCCGCTGACCTCGCCTCGCGCGGCTGCCCCGTCGCCCGGCCGCATGGCCTCAAGCTCATCCCGTCGCTGTTGCCATGGATGGCCGCCCCAAGCGCTGCCGCCCCAAGCTCCGTCCCCTGTCGTGGCGCACCGCTACCAGCCGGATCCGGCGACCTACGGCTGGATCTGCCGGTTCCCGCCTCCGCCACCCCTGGATCTCACCGAAGGACACCGCAGGCTGCCGTCGTCCCGTGCAGAAACGCCAGCCGCCATGCCTCAGAGCACTGGATGAGTGAGAGCCCCGTGCTCGAGCGCTCGCCCTAGCACTCGTGGGCCGCCCAGCCTCCCAAGGCCCAGATCCCGCGCACTGCAGCCCACCTCCGTCGACAGGCCTTTTCGGCCCAAGTGGTGAGCTCCAGCCACTAACCCAGGCCCGATGCGCACTATAGTTATTGTGCGCCCATGTACTATTGGCCCAGCATGCTCAGTTTTGGCCCGTTAGTGTTCTTTTTCCCGTCTGCGAATTTAGCCAATTGTCCATTGAATTACAAATTTGCAGACGGGAAAATCTTGTCAACTTTGAGCGCCCATGATAGGTAATCTTTGGGATCATTGCTTTCGGAAAACTTTGGCATTGTGAACTTGAGCTTGCCAAAGCGTTGTTCATCATTGTGGTGGTGAGGCCAAAATCCTTGTCTTGGAGGTGGATCCTCATTGTGTTGGGCGTGTTGGCGTTGTTCTTGGCCTTGCTCGTCGTCATGCTCGGGTTCGTCGTGATGAGCTAGAGGGCGGCGACGAGGTGGACGCACTCGGTTGCGCTTTTCGTGGTGCTCCTCTTGGCGATTGGCTTCTTCTTGTCGTTCATGGCGAAGTGCTTCTTGCTCAAGACGTGCTTGACGATTTCGTTCCTCCAACACACGAGTAGAGTCACGGAGTGCACGTTGGTCTTCAAGCGCTTGTTCTGCACGAAGGCGTATTTCTTCTTCACGGCGTTATTGTTGGCGTTCTTGTCCAATGCTTCTTGTTCTTGTTGGTGACGTCGAGCACGCTCGCGAAGTCGATCTTGTAGTCCATTGCCATGGAATGGGTTCTCCGAAGCTTGACGTTGGCGGCCTTGGTGTGAACTTGGACCGGAGCGGTCATCTCGATGATGAGAACGTGCTCGAGGTGGACTCTCGCTGGAAGAGTACTCCGATGAGTGATGACTTGAGTGGCGTCGTCCGGAGGATGTAGATGTAGAAGAAGCATGAGTGACCATCAAGGCGCGAATTTCCTCCATTTGGCTTGAGAGCTTGGTGTCGAGGTAGTCCCTTGTTCGCAATTCGGATTCGCGTACGTCGGTGGTGAGTTGCTCGATGCGGTCGTTCAAGACGTCATGCGATTGGCGCAGTGCTTTTTGCGCACCGAAGAATTGCATCTTGGTGACATAGGTGGTTTCGTCGTCCTCTTGCTCCTCAAATGTCGGGTTGAGGATGCTTGACCTATCCATAACAACACTCAAGTAGATATAAGTGGAAGAATGAGACGACAATATCAATTATCGTTCCACAAGTTTGAAAATGGATCAAAGATCACTCAACGTGCAAATGTGGAAGTAGTAGAATTGGTACCGAAGATCGTCCTTCTCACACCTACACAAATAAGGCTTATGGAGTAGCTTGGTTAGGATAGTGGCACAAATTTCAAGCAATTCGAAAGATAAGATTCAATAATGTTGAAAGAGATTCGTAAATTCGCAAATAAGACAATGTAGATCAATAGCAATGAGTATACACGGAAACACACACGCGGGTAGAAAAGTGGGGTCGTGCAACCAAGGATGAGCCAAAATGTGGAATCCACGGAAAACACTCGTGTTGCACAACACTAGAGAGACGCTAGCCCGATTGCTCAAATGGGCGTGATACGAACTTGTGCACAACCTATAAGAAACAAAACGCGTCGTCTTCCTATTCCCAACTTGCTATGTATGTATGAGGCACGTGTCACTCGCTCAAGTGGTCCAAGATGATCAAGTATGCTATGCAAAGTTGGTGATGCTATTGCTCTTTTGCTCTTGCTTAAAAGCTTTGCTTCTCTTTCTTTTGGCAATGATATTTGTATGGTCACAATTGCGGGACGTGCACACCAATATAGCAATTATGTATGCGGGTGCTACTTGAACACAAAAGATACCAAGATGATACCAAAATGATACTATGATATATGCATGCAATTTGAGCTATGCAGAGTATGTATCACTAAAGTGCACAAGTAGCGTAGCCCGGCAATACTCAATGGCTAGTATCGATAGGCAAGTAATGCAAATAGGCTCGGGGTAACAATGCAATGGCAAGGGTAGAGTGAAAAGTGTCGTCGCGGTTACCATCCTTGCTTATGGTGTAGTGTCAATGAAGAGTTGGTCGGCGATGATCCGGGCGATGATGAGCGGCGATGTCGATGAAGAACCACTCCTAAGTAGCCGAAACACCCTAGGAAGTGGCGATGCTCACGACTCAAAATCTCAAATGCAAAGGGGTTGCAGAAGAAATGGCGGTGGCAAATACGGAAGAAAATGGTGGAGAAACAAAAAAAATCAGACTGAAAAAGCAGTTTTGTCAGAGTTGCTCGGACGTCCGGGGTCCGGTCGTCCGAGGACTGTCGATCATCCGGTGCCTGCGGGTTTCACCGGTTCATCCAGGGGACTAATAACTCGACGGGAGAGAAAAAATTTGGGCAAAATTCTGACGGTTTTGAGGTAGAAACTGATGGAGATGATGGGGGAAAGGTAGATCCACTTATCTACAACGAAATCCACGGATCAAAATCAACAAAATCTCCTCAAATCCAACGAATCCAAGAAAAATTGGTATGGCTATTTTTGTGGGGATTTTCGAAATTAGGTCAAAAACGAAACAAAATTCTGCTAGAAAGTGGAGGGAGGGACTCCAAGGTGTGAATCAACGTGGCTCATGATACCAATATGATACGGGGTACGCCCGTGTAGGTCGACCTTTTCACACTTGGAGGGGGAGAAGGGAGAAATCATGAGAGAAAACACGAACTCAAGAACAATCTCCGATCACACATCCGCTAAACCCACTCAAGCACACAAGATACAAAGATCCAAGGTCAAACAAGAAGATACAACTAACAGATAGTCGTCTCACTCCGTGGAGATGAAGTCTTGATATCCCGTGGGATCTTCCCTAGATGGGGCCTTGGCATCCAACTCGGATCTTCTCTCAAAGAGGTGGTCAACTCCGTGGGAGAAGGAGGTAGATGGAGCTATGCTCAACAATATCCAATGCTAAACATAAGCTAACCCTAGCTAGAGGAGGGGGATGTGTTTATATAGTCTTAGCCAGAAAAGGGGGATACATGGGCCATGGGCCACGGCCCGTGGGCCTGTGCGTAGACAGGGTCCGGACGTCCGGACGCTGTCGGACGTCCGAGGCTTCACGGCGGTCCGAACGTCCGGGGTCGGCCGGTCGTCCGAGGATTCGGTTCGGGCACGGGCGGTCGGATTTCCAGCGCGTGTCGGACGTCCTAGGCTCGGTCGTCCGGAGGCTTCGGACTTCCAAGGATTCGGCTCTGGACGGCTAGCGACGGATTTCCGGAGAGGGGTCGGACATCCAGGCGCTGGGTGGTCTCGGACGTCCGAGCGGCGTCGGTCGTCCGGCAGCTGGGGACTTGTCGTGGTCTTCGGGCTGTGGCGGGCTTCCAGGCGTCGGACGTCCGAGGATGGTCCGGACGTCCGGAGGATGTAGCTCATCTGCCTCTCCTCCTTGGTGCTTCCAAGCTTGGTGTGCTCGTGGTCCTTCGTGGTCGCTTGTGTGTTCCTCTCTTGAGTACCTGAGTATGCACGGAACTTGCGCGTGAGGCAGCAGCCATGTCTCTTGTGAATCGGACGAGGGTTGAACAAGGAGATATGTCATCTCGGTTTCAATGGCACGTGCACGGGCTCTTGTCATGGGACCCTTTGGAGCTTGAGTTGATGGAGATGGGACCATGGGGATGACCAAGGGATGTTCCGCATCAACATCTCTCTCTTCTCTCAATCCTAGTCTCTCTAACACAGCCTAGCAGCCCACCAACACCTATCCCTAACCCCCTCCGCCTCCGGACCGTCCGATCAAGATCGAACGGTCTGAAAACGCAGCCAATACCCCTAACCCTAGACCCCCTGCTATAAAAGGAGATCTACCCCTGCCAAATTTGGACCCCTAGCACTACAGGAATTAGGCTCTTTGCCGTCTGCCATGGCAGACGGCAAAGGGCACAACCACGGACGGCAAAGGCTTTTGCCGTCAGCCAGCGGCCGGCAAAAGTTTGGGCCGAATAAACTCCGGTAAAGGGGTTCTTTGCCGTCTGCCTTGGCACAGCAGACGGCAAAGTTTTTTTGCCGTCAGCCTGCAGACGGCAACGCGGCTAGACGGCGTAGTACTGACGTTAGCACCGTTAGGTGGTTAACGGTCACCACCAAGCCCTTTGCCGTCTGCCTCCGGACGGCCCCCACCCAGTCCTTTGCCGTCTGCCACGGACGGCCCCACATAGTCCTTTGCCGTCTGCCCCTGACGGCCCCCACAGAGTCCTTTGCCGTCTGCCCCTGACGGCCCCCACCCAACCCATTGCCGTGTGCCCCGGACGGCCCCGCCCAGCACTTCGTCGTCTACCCCTGGCGGCCCCCCACCCAGCCCTTTGCCGTCTGCCCCGGACGGCAAAGAGGCCAAATAGCCCCAGGCCTGGTGCTCCCAGGTTTAACAGGTGGCTGCCACGTGCCCGCTTTGCCGACGGTGGCCGTCGGCAAAGAGGTCTTTACCGTCCGGGGCAGACGGCAAAGAGGCTGTATTGCCTCTTTTTTGCCTGGTTTTGTTATATTCAACAATTTTCACAGGCAAATATATGATATGTATATATATATATATATCACAGAAACAATATCCCTGCCATATGGATATGATCAACCAACAATTATACCAAATTAAAAGTATCAAATGTCACATTGTTCACCATATTACAATAGTTTCATCCATACATACATAGTCTCATACATAGGTAGAAAGTTTCACGTAAGTTCATCGATACAAAATGAAAACGGAAATAAACACTAGCACTACATCAAAGCATGATGCCGTGAACTCAATCAAATCTGCAAAATTGGAAATAAGAAAGTTAGAATAAGAATACTAGAAGAAGTAGAAGAAGATCTAGAAGTAGAAGAAGATCTAGAAGAACAAGAAGATGAAGAAGCGTTTTTCTTCTCTCTCTTTCTCCTCTTGTTTTTCTTCTTCTTATTGCTTATTTTGTCATTGTAGAGCTAACCTAGGTAATTATCACATTTTTTACCTAACTAAGCTTATTGTGTCATTTTGCAAGAAAATAAGCTAAGTCTATGGCATCTATGAGGTTACCAAGTCTATTATGCCATTTTTGAGTTAACTAAGCTTATTATGTCATTGTGGAGGAAACAACGCTAAGTATAGGTCATTTTAGAGCTAACTTAGGTACAATATGTCTAAGTGCTAAGTTTGTCTAAGTGCTAAGTTTGTCTTTGTTTGGGAAAATGAGCCAAGTATGTGGCATATTAGGGCTTACCGTCCTCGTCATCACGGAGGTGAAGCACCGGGGTTGCTCGGGCCGGTGTCACCTCGAGCACTACTTGGCCCTGGAGAAGGATCGTGCGATGCGGCTCGGGAGTTATGCTGCACCAAAGATCATTTGCGTTAGCATGATGATGCTGAAATGTTAAGACTAGTAACTAATGAACATTGAAATGAAACTCACCGTTCCAGCCGTGGTAATGACTGGCATCGGCGGAGGGGTCTGGCCGGTCTTCTCGCACAAAGACTGCACATTTGGTTTGGACAAGTCAATCATATTGGTTATTAATGAAACGAACATGTAGTGCATGATTTGGCCAATATGAAGAAGAAACTTACCACGATGAGCTCGTACATGGCTCGGTTAGACGCATCGTTCCGTGCCCTCTCCTCCTCCAACAACCTAGCCGTCCTCTCCTCCAAATCCCTCTTGTCATTCGCCGTCTGCCGGGCCTGTTCCGCCAGAAGCGTCTGGGTTGCCTCTCTCTCTTTCTGCAGAGCAGACTGCAACACAACTCCTCGTTAGCATTGTAATCATCTTTGTTCGCACACACAATGTAATGGAGGAAAGCTATCTGAGTCCGTATGACTAACCTCGATGGCGAGCTGGACTGGCCATGAACGAGGCGTTATCTCAGGACAGGAGCTCGTTTGGCGCACCTTGATCTGCCGGAGAGTGCGCGAAGACCGTATAAGTCCATCTCCAATGGCTATCGAGCCATGGAGCCTCCCGCCGCCAGCTATCATCACCAGCTCTGGATCAATAGGATGCTGGCTCGGGTTGAAGTCCTCCCCATTCACCGCCTTCCCCACATCTCTGTACCTCACGAGCTTGTTGTGGGAGGAGATGTTGGTGAAGTTCTGGGGATTATCGAGGTTAGACTCAGAGAATGCCTTGGCCTTCTTGTACGAGGCAGTATGGGCCATGGCATAGAGGTCGTACACCTGTGGCACCTCCGTCTTATTGTAATGCGCCTACAAGAGAGGAACAAAGTATTAATAAAGGGGTCAAGCTAGCATCAAGAATGAACTGCAGGAATCATGAAGCAAACCACATACCCAGTTTCGCCCGAACTGAAATAAGTTGGCGCTGCCTTGATGATGTGGCACACCTTCCATTTGGGCACGCTGTTCCTTGGCATTGTTGTGGACGGCTCACCATTCGTCAGAGCACCACTCATTCACCAACGCCTCCCAACAATCCATCTTATCCGCACACCATCTCGGGGGCACCTAAGTTAGTAAAGAGAAATTTGAGAGCTACGCCTACGAATCAAAGCAAGGAAACTAAGTACAAGGCCTTAAGAATAGGTAATTACCTTCATGTACCGCTCCTTGCGTAGAAACTTTCCACGGCACGACGACTTGTCCTTCTTAATACGCCGCGAGGCATAGTAGTCTCGAACAGCCTGTACCCGAGCCTCGTGTCGTAAGTTCTGTAGTAGGCGCTTGCACTCGTCATCGATAACCTTTGCCGTGGCCTCCTCGTATCACTCCTCACACCTGTAGAAGGTCTGCAATCAAACGAGACAACACTGATTAGTACAATAACTAGCTATTATTGATTTTTAATTGTGTAAAGGAGAAATTACCCAGAACTTTCTGATCACCATGTCGGCCCTCGTGTGGCACAACACACCGTTGATCATCACCTCCGGCAAGGCCGGGGCAGCCAAGTAGTGCTCCCAGTTCAATCCTAACTCTGGAAGCTGACCCTCGCCGGGCAACGTGACAAACCCCGGGAAGTTATGCTGTAAAATCACACCAAGGATGGAGTTGGGCCTGCGGACATCCTTGGCTTGAATCCAACCCCTGCAGTATGACAAAGCCAATGCATTAGATATGTGAAGAAACGTGAAGGCAAAAGGTTTAAAAAGAGTAAATGCACTTACTTCTGCAACTCAGGCCTAATCGGCCACCTCTGCTCGCGGGTCGCCGGCATGGGCGGGAGCCGTGTACACCCACGCTGGTAGACGGTGGCCCCCTCAACCACCTCGTCCCCGCTATCAGAAAACGGATCCCCGCCACCATCAGCATGGCCACTCGGCTCCGGCTGATGCAGATCCGGCCAGGTATCCCATCTGGTCGAAGAGTGTGGAGTCTCGTAGGACGAAGCGTCTGGCACAGGAGTCCCGCGGGTCGAAGCGTCTGGGACAGAAGGATCATCGACCCGAGGCTCGTGGACAGGAGTCCTTGTAGCCTCCACCTTAGACGGGTCCACCGTAGCAGTCCTGTGCTCGGGTGAATCAGCTGGGGGTGGTGGCGAGGAAGGCGTAGCAGCCTTCGTACCTCTCCCGCGGCCACCATGTGTACCTTTAGGAGCTCTCTTCTTCCCCCGACCTCCTCTCCCGATGGGAAACTTCGCCGACGAAGAAGTGCCCTCGGGTGTCCCAATACTGTCGTACAACGCTCTCCGGAGAGTTTGGGTTGGAATTGAAGGACCCCTCCCACCACGCACCGACGATGGAGCCTCGGATCGCTCTCGACCCGCGCCCACCATCTTTCAACACCTGCCATGACAAAGAGTAAACGAAATTAGTACAACATAAAAAAATTGAATACCGACATGAGTAATAATATATATATATATATAATTTGAGTGTATCATCATCATGTATATAATAAAAATTGAATAATACCTGACATGAACTAATAATAATCGTCATCATCTATATATGCTCCGGGATCAATAAATGCATCATCATCATCACTATCATCAATAAATGCATCATCATCATCACTATCGGGAACAACATGTGGAAGGCCTCCTTTATGTAATCGGTCAAGCATTGAGAGGTCATCTGCAGCAGTAACCTTTTCTTCTTCCGTCTCTTCTTGTTCCGGCTCAGGGGTGAAGTCGGATTCACTTTCGTTGTCTACTTCAATGTTCTGGGGTGAAGTAGAGCGGTTCTTGAAACGTTTTTTGGAAAGATGTGTTTCTTGGAAGAATTCTCCTTCATATGTGTCTGGGTTAATGTGAGGTTCATAATCATCTTCATTGAGGGGAGGTGGTCTAAAACGTGGCGGCACATCATAAACGACATCCCAACCATTCAGATTTGGATCAGTTTGGCAGGCCCACGGTAGATAGAAAACTTGGGTCGCCTGTTGAACCGTAATATAGACATCGGGAACATCTAAATGGGTGCTTTGTTTGATTTCGACTAGCCCTATATGTTCATGAGTCCTTCTAGTCTCCTTCGGCTGGAACCAATAACATTTGAAGACTACGACGTTCGGTGGGCCATAATACTCGACACCTCCTTCGCCGATAGCAGAGACACAACAATTTGTAGACTTTCGGTCGGCCATAGATAGCTCTTTGCCAAAAGTACAAAAGCAATACCTGTTGATGTCGTATTTGTCAAATGAACGAACCTTATAGTCAAAACCATTAGCGACTTGTCTCAATTCGGCGTCCGTAGACTCTAAATTAGCCTACAAGTTTAATACGAAAGGATTGTTGCATTAGCCACAAACTAGACGAAGAAATGAAATGGTCTAATGGAAATTACCATTTGTTTGAACCAAGAGATGAAACCGGGATAGCCGCCTCCATGCTTTGCCAGAAGCTCATACTCTTCGATAGAATCCTTTTCGATCACCGCTCCATCTGAGAATTTGGCGACGTATCGACTGTATCACATATCCGGGAATAAGAGCAGTTCAAAGGAATTAGAAGTTGCGAAACAATGTACCGAGAACTTACTCGATGTACGGCCGCACTTCTGTTAGGTTGTTGAAGATATACAACGAAATGGTCCGCCATTCTTCGACATCCAATGCTATTTCTTTCGAAGCACCGGCCGGTGCGAGCTTCCCTTTGAATAGGCTGAGGTTTGATCGACCTTTTTCACGGTCGCCATCATTGTACCGAGGCTTCGGATTATTCAAATGACGATTCTTGGCTTCGTAGTGTGTTGTCACGAAGTTTGCCGCCTCCTGAGTAATGAATGCCTCGGCCATCGATGCTTCAATTCTATGTTTATTTTTACATTTTGCTCGAAGTGTCTTCTGCATCCTCTTAGTTGCGAAGCACCAACGATTTTTCACGGGCCCCCCCAATCTTGCCTCGGTCGGGAGATGCAAAATCAAATGCTGCATTGGATTAAAGAAGCCCGGTGGAAAGATCTTTTCTAACTTGCAGATCAACTCCGGTGCCAACTCTTCCAGTTCATCTAGCACGTCAAGCGATAGTTCTTTCGCACAAAGAGCATGGAAGAAATAGCTCAGCTCTGCCAATACTAGCCATTCATCCTCAGGGATAAAGCCACGCAACATCACCGGCATTACCCGCTCAAGCCATATGTGCCAATCATGACTCTTGAGACCAAATATTTTCAATTTGTCAAGACTCGCTCCCCTCTTTAGATTCGCTGCATACCCATCGGGGAACATCAACTGCATTTTCACCCACAAGATCATTTCCCTCATAGCTGGCCTTCCAAGATTGAACCATGCCTTTGGCTTCCTCCAGTTCTTCTTTCCTTTCGGTTGTCGCATGTTTTGTAACGGTCTATCACATAGAGCCTCCTGATCGACTCTAGCCTTAGGATTATCCTTTGACTTCCCCTCTATGCCGAACAATGTACCAAAAAGGGCCTCGGCGATATTCTTTTCAGTGTGCATCACGTCGATGTTGTGTGGGCAAAGGAGGTCTTTAAAGTAAGGCAGATCCCACAAGCATATCTTGTGAGTCCAGGCGTGTTCCGAATTATACGCTTTGAAATATCCATGACGCTCTGGATCTGGCTCGAGAGCGTTTAATTGATCCAGGGTCTGTTGGCCTGTCAATGCAGGTGGTGCAGAGTTTGTGACAACTCTACCTTTGATGAAATTCTTCTTGTCTTTTCTGAACTTATGGCGAGGATCCAGGAACTGTCTATGCAAGTCGAAGCAAGAATACTTGCGACCCGCCTGCAGCCAACGGAGCTGAAGAGCTGCCTTGCATTTGGGGCACGGGAACCTTCCATGCACACACCAGCCAACGAATAGCGCATACGCCGGCAAGTCATGCGTCGAGTACATGTACCACACATGCATTTTGAAGTTTTGTTTTGTAGCGGCGTCATATGTCTTGATCCCATTATCCCAAGCTTCTTGCAATTCATCCTTAAGCGGCTACATGTACACATTCATATTCTTCCCTGGACAGTTGGACCCTGGAATTATCAACGTCAAGAAAATATTCTTCCTTTTCATAATCTCTCCGGGGGGGGGGAGATTGAGTGGAATGACAAATACAGGCCAACAACTGTATTGGGTTGCCGTCATACCAAACACATTGAGCCCATCCGTGCTAATGCGACTCGAGGATGCCTTGGATCTGCTGCTTTATCCTTATGTAATGCATCAAAGTGCTTCCACGCAAAAGCGTCTGAAGTGTGTCCCAACATCGGATTCCCATCTGCATCTAGTTCAGTTCTTTTGCCCAATTTGTGCCACGTCATCTGTCTGGCCGTCTCTTCAACCATGAAAAGACGTTGAAGTCTTGGTATGATTGGCATATACCGAAGAAGATTAACTGGGATTTTGGTCTGACTCTTCTCACCCATACCGTTGTCTACCACAACATACCTGGAAGACATGCAAATGGGACAATAGTTCAAGCCCGCATACTCAAGCCTAAATAAGGCACATCCATTCTCACAGGCATCTATCTTCTCATAGGGCATCTTAAGCGCACGTAGGATTTTGTCCGACTGGTACAGGTTTGCAGGCAATACATGGCCTTTGGGTAGAAAGCGTCCAAATATTGTCATCATCGCATCGTAGCATTCTCTGCCCAGGTTGAACTGAGCCTTCAGAGCCATTACTTGCGCGATGGCATCTAGCTGACAAAGGTATTCTCTGAGGATGACCTCGATCATCCAGAGAGCTTCAGCAACATCTCCTCCCACAACAAGCTCGTGAGGTACAGAGATGAGGGGAAGACGAGGAAAGGGGAGGACTTCAACCCGAGCCAGAGTCCTTTTGATCCAGAGCTCGTGATGATATCTGGTGGCGGGAGGCCCCATGGCTCGATAGCCATTGGGGATGGACTGATACATTGTCCTAGAACTCTCCCGGAGATCAAGAAGCGCCAGACGAGCTCCGATCCTGAGATAAGGCCTCGTCCATGGCCAATGGAGCTCGCCATCGAGGCTAGGGCCCAGGAGCTTCTGGCGGAGGCAAACAGGCAGGCGGCGGAGAGGGAGAGGGACATGGAGGAGAGGACGGCTAGGATGTGGGAGGAGGAGAGGAACCGGAACGACGCGTCTCACCGGGCCCTATACGAGCTCCTCGTGGTAAGTTTCTCCTGCATATTAGCCAAATCATGCACGTAATGTTCGTTTCATCACTAACTAATATGACTGACTCGTGAAAACAAAATGTGCAGACCGTGTGCCAGAACAACGGTCAGACCCCTCCGCCGATGCCCCAGATTGGTATAGCGCCCACGGTGAGTTTCATTTGAATGGTCATTAGTTACTAGTATTCACATTTGAGTTGCATCATGCTAACGATACATTGCAAATGATCTTTGGTGCAGCATGCCTCCCGACAAGCATCGACCGATCCTTCTGCGTCTGCCGCAACCCCGACCGGTCCTTCTTCGTCTCACACTGGCGCAAACCCGACCGGTCCTTCACCTCCGTGATGATGGTAAGTTTTCCCAAGTGTTTTGCTTAACAAATGCATACTTAGCTTAAGAAATGAACTATTTAGCTCCAAAATGACCTATACTTAGCTTATTTTCCTCGAAAATGACATAATAACCTTACTTAGCTCCAAAATGACATATTTTACCTAGGATAGCTATAAAATGACCTATACTTAGCATTTTTTCCTCCAAAATGACTTAATATGCTTAGTTAGCTAAAAAATGGCATAACTACCTAGGATAACTCAATAATGATCTATACTTAGCTTAGCTAGTTCATTTATGACATAATTAGCTTACTTAGGTAAAAAATGGCATAATAACCTTGGTTTAGCTCCAAACTGTCATATCATTAGTTTATTTTCCTCCAAAATGACAAAATAACCTTACCTAGCTCCAAAATGACTGATTTTAACTAGGATAGCTCAAAAATGACCTACACTTACCATTTTGTCCTCCAAAATGAATAAATATGCTTAGTTAGCTAAAAATGGCATAACTACCTAGGTTAGCTCAAAAATGACCTATACTTAGCTTCTTTAGTTCATTTATGACATACTTAGCATACTTAGGTCAAAAATGGCATAATAATCTTGGTTACCTCCAAAATGACATTGACTTAGCTTATTTTCCTCGAAAATGACATAATAACCTTACTAACCTCCAAAATGACCTATTTACCTAGCTTAGCTCTATAATGACCTACACTTAGCATTTTTACCTAGCTTAGCTAAAAAATGGCATAATTACCTAAGTTACCTTCGTTAGAAGAAGAAGAAGATAAAGAAGAGGAGAAAAAGAAAGAGAAGAAAAATTCTTCTTCTACTACTTCTACTTCTTCTTCTTCTTCTTCTTCTTCTTCTTCTTCTTCTTCTTCTTCTAACTTTCTTCTTTCCCAATTTGCAGATTTGCTTTAGATCATGGAAGCTTGCGTTGATGGAGTCTACTCTTCTCCTTGTCCTTCCTTTTTGTTTTGATTTTGTAGGATGAACAATGTGAAACTTGCTACCTATATATGTATGTATGGATGAAACCATTGTATGCTTGTTGTCGGATATATGTTGGCTATATATATGTTGGATATGGACTTTTGAGTTGGTATGTATATGTGTTGGATGATCATATCCATATGGTAGGGATATGTATGCTTGTTGAAAGTATTTTCAAATGTATATATATATATATATCTGTGAAATTGATTGAATTTAAGAAAAAACAGAAAAAACAGGGGCAGTACAGGCACTTTGCCGTCCGCTGGCAGACGGCAAAACTGCCACGTGGTAGCTACCTGTCCAACCTGGGGGGCACTGGGCTGGCCTATGTGGTTGCTTTGCCGTCTGCTAGCAGACGGCAAAGAACTTTGCATCTTTGTCGTCTGCCAGCAGACGGCATAGCACGCCGTTAACCCCTTAATGGACCTAAGCTGCCACGTGTGCCGTCCATGCCCTTTGCCGTCTGCTGGCAGACGGCAAAGTGCCCTTTACCGTAGCTTATTCAGCCGGATGTGGTGCCGTCTGCTGGCTGACGGCAAAGACCTTTGCCGTCCGCCATGCATGCCTTTGCCGTCAGCCATGGCAGACGGCAAAGATCCTGATTCCAGTAGTGATTGAAATTTGCTTGCTTGACAATAAAGGTATCAAATTCATCCAAGCATTGACTAGCATACTTATTATAAGGAATATCACCTTCCTCAAATCTCCGGAGAGAATTTACCTCTACTACCTGTGTCGGGTTATCAAGACCATGTATTTCTTCAATAGGTGGTAGATTCTTAACATCTTCAGCTTTAATACCTTTTTCCTTCATAGATTTCTTTGCCTCTTGCATATCTTCAGGACTGAGAAATAGAATACCTCTTTTCTTCGGAGTTGGCTTTGGAGGCGGTTCGGGAATAGTCCAATCATTATCATTGCTCAATATATTGTTCAATAGGAGTTTAGCTTGTTCAACAGTTCGTTCCCTGAAAACACAGCCAGCACAACTATCTAGGTGGTCCCTAGAAGCATCGGTTAGTCCATTATAAAATATATCAAGTATTTCGTTTTTCTTGAGAGTATGATCAGGCAAAGCATTAAGTAATTGGAGAAGCCTCCCCCAAGCTTGTGGGAGACTCTCTTCTTCAATTTGCACAAAATTAAATATTTCCTGCAAGGCAGCTTGTTTCTGGCAGGGAAATATTTTTCAGAGAAGTAATATATCATATCCTGGGGACTACGCACACAACCAGGAGCAAGAGAATTAAACCATATCTTAGCATCACCCTTTAATGAGAAAGGAAACAACTTAAGAATATAGTAATAGCAAATTTTTTCCTCATGAGTAAATAGGGTAGCTATATCATTCAATTTAGTAAGATGTGCCACAACAGTTTCAGATTCATAACCATGCAAAGGATCAGATTCAACCAAAGTAATTAACTCAGGATCAACAGAGAATTCATAATCCTTATCAGTAACAAAGATAGGTGAAGTAGCAAACTCAAGATCATATTGCATTCTAGCATTCAAAGATTTTTCTTTCCACTTGCATAACAATTTCTTAAGATCATCTCTATCCTTACAAGTAAGAAAGTCCCTAGCTACCTCTCCTTCCATAACATAACCCTCAAGTATATCAGGCAATTCATATCTAGGAGAGCTAGGTCTAGCAGGTGTCTCATAGTGTTCAGTTTCAATAATTTCATCAGATTCAGAGATATCATCAGTTTCAGCATTCACTCTAGCAATTTGTTCATGAAGAAATTCACCTAGTGGCACAGTATTATCAAGCAAAGTATCATCATAAGCATCATGCATAGCAGAAGTGGCATCATCAATTACTTGCGACAAATCAGAATTACTAGCAGGTGGTGGTGTCGCAAGCTTACTCATAATAGAAGGTGAATCAAGTGCAGAGCTAGATGGCAGTTCCTTACCTCCCCTCGTAGTAGAGGGATAGATCTTGGTTTTAGCATCTTTCAGATTCTTCATAGTGATCAACAGATATAAATCCCAAGTGACTCAGAGAATAGAGCTATGCTCCCCGGCAACGGCGCCAGAAAAAGGTCTTGATAACCCACAAGTATAGGGGATCGCAACAGTTTTCGAGGGTAGAGTATTCAACCCAAATTTATTGATTCGACACAAGGGGAGCCAAAGAATATTCTCGAGTATTTGCAGCTGAGTTGTCAATTCAACCACACCTAAAAGACATAATATCTGCAGCAAAGTATTTAGTAGCAAAGTAGCATGGAAGTAACGGTAACAGTGGCAAAAGTGACAGTAGCAGTATTGTAGTGATTATGACAGTAGCAACGGAAAAGTAACTTAGCAAAGATCAATATGGAAAAGCTCGTAGGCAATGGATCAGTGATGGATAATTATGTCGGATGGCATTCATCATGCAACGGTTATAACATAGGGTGATACAGAACTAGCTCCAATTCATCAATGTAATGTAGGCATGTATTCCATATATAGTCATACGTGCTTATGGAAAAGAACTTGCATGACATCTTTTGTCCTACCCTCCCGTGGCAGCGGGGTCCTAATGGAAACTAAGGGATATTAAGGCCTCCTTTTAATAGAGAACCGGACCAAAGCATTAGCACTTAGTGAATACATGAACTCCTCAAACTACGGTAATCACCGGAAAGAATCCCAGTTATTGTCACCCCGGGGGATGCGGATCATAACTCGTAATAGGTGTCTACAACTTGCAAGATAGGATCAAGAACACATATATATTCATGAAAACATAATAGGTTCAGATCTGAAATCATGGCACTCGGGCCCTAGTGACAAGCATTAAGCATAGCAAAGTCATAGCAACATCAATCTCAGAACATAGTGGATACTAGGGATCAAACCCTAACAAAACTAACTCGATTACATGGTAAATCTCATCCAACCCATCACCGTCCAGCAAGCCTACTATGGAATTACTCACGAACGGCGGAGAGCATCATGATATTGGTGATGAAGGATGGTTGGTGATGACGACGGTGTCGATTTCCCCTCTCCGGAGCCCAAATCAGACTCCAGATCTGCCCTCCCGAGGAAGAACAGGAGGTGGCGGCGGCTCCGTATCGTAAAACACGATGAACTCTTCTCCTTTATTTTTTTCTCCATGAATAGGAATATATAGGAGTGGAATTGAGTTCGGCAGAGCTGCAGGGGCCCCACAAGACAGGGGGGCGCGCCCTAGGGGGGGCGCCCCCCTGGCTTGTGACCAGGTGGTGGCCCCTCTCCGGTTGATTCTTTCGCCAGTATTTTTTATTAATTCCAAAAATATTCTCCGTAAATTTTTAGGTCAATCCGAGAACTTTTATTTCTGCACAAAAATAACACCAAGGCAATTCTGCTAAAAATAGCGTCAATCCGGGTTAGTTCCATTCAAATCATGCAAATTAGAGTCCAAAACAAGGGCAAAAGAGTTTGGAAAAGTAGATACGTTGGAGATGTATCAATGATCATGTATATAGGCATCACGTCTGTGACAAGTAGACCGAAACAATTCTGCATCTACTAATATTACTCCACCAATCGATCAACTGCTGCTTGCATCTATTGTATTAAGTTCATGACAAACAGAGCAACACTTTAAGTTCATGATATAGACAAAGTAAGACAAGCAATATGTTCGGACCCCATTGTTTTATCCTTAATGGAAACAATACAAATACGTGTCTTGTCCCCTTCTGTCATTGGGATATAGAGCACCGCAAGATTGAACCCACTATAAAGCACCTCTCTCACTGAAGATAAATCAATCTAGTTCGCCAAACCAAACATATAGATCGGAGAGAAATACAAAGCTATAGCAGTCATGCATAATACATTTCAAAAAAGTCTCAATTACTTTCAATGAATAATCTGATCATAAACCCACAATTCATCAGATCCCAACAAACACACCGCAAAAGAAGATTACATCGGATAGAACTCCAAGAAGATCGAGGTGAACATGGTATTGCAGATCCAAGAGAGAGAACAAGCCATCTAGCTTCTAGCTATGGACCCATAGGTCTGTGGTGAACTACTCTTGCATCATCATGGAGGCAGCAAGGTTGATGTAGATGACGTCCGTAATCGCTTCCCCCTGCGGCACCGTACCGGAAAAGGCCTCCAGATGGGATCCCGGAAGAACAGAGGCTTGCGGCGGCGGAAAAAGTTTTTTGATTGTTTGTCTGTTGGTTTGGGAATATATATGTGAATTTGTAGAAGTGGAGTTAGGTCAAACAGGCTTGTAGGGGAGTCACGAGCTTAGGGGCCACACCCTACCCCCAAGGCGTGCCGGGTGCGCTCGTGACTCTCCCGTACATCTTATGGCCTCCTCCCAAACCTTCTAGGGTCTCTTTTGATCCAGAAAAATCTCCGTAAAGTTTCATCGTGTTTGGACTTCGTTTTGTATTGATTTTCTGAAAAGTCAAAAACATGCAAAAAACAGGAACTGACACTGGGCACTCGGTTAATAGGTTAGTCCCAAAGAATGATATAAAATAGCATATAATTGCATATAAAGCATTCAAGATTTCTAATATAATAGCATGAAACAATCAAAAATTATAGAGGCGTTGGAGACATAGCAAGTACCAATGACAATTGTGTCCGACTGCGACGTCAAGTTCCTAAGCTACTTTTGGAAGACACTATGCGCCAAGCTTGGAATCAAGCTTCTCTTCTCATTGGCTTATCACCCACAAAATGATGGCCAAACAGAGGTGACCAATCGGATACTATCTAAGCTCCTACACGTATTGATCAAGAAGAACTTCAAGGAATTGGAAGAATTCTTACCCATCGCCGAGTACGCCTACAATCGAGCACAAACTCTAGAACCGACAAGTCTCCCTTCGAGGTTGTCTATGGCTTCAACCCATTGTCAGCATTGGACATCCTTCTACTTCCACTCCAATAGAGGACAAATATGGATGCAAGAACAAGAGAAAGTTACCTCAAGAAGGTGCTTGAAGATACATGGCGCACGATCGAACATCAAGTGCAATTCCTCGCCAACAAGCTTAACACCAACAAGCATCCCATGGTGTTCAAGCCCGGAGATCTCGGGTGGCTACACCTATGCAAGGTCCTCTTCCCCAATGAACACAAGTCAAAGCTTCTTCCTCGATCCGATGGACAATTCAAGGTACTTGCATGATACAACGATAATGCCTACACGATCGACATCACACGTGACAAATACACCATGAGCGACATCTTCAATGTCAAGGACCTATCTCCCTTCCATGGTGATGGGTGATGTCTACTACGCAACCTTCTTCTTATAGACTCGTGTTGGGCCTCCAAGCGCAGAGTTTTGTAGGACAGTAGCAAATTTCCCTCAAGTGAATGACCTAAGGTTTATCAATCCGTGGGAGGCGTAGGATGAAGATGGTCTCTCTCAAGCAACCCTGCAATCAAATAACAAAGAGTCTCTTGTGTCCCCAACACACCCAATACAATGGTAAATTGTATAGGTGCACTAGTTCGGCGAAGAGATGGTGATACAAGTGTAATATGGATGGTAGATATAGGTTTTTGTAATCTGAAAATATAAAAACAGCAAGGTAGCAAGTAACAAAAGTGAGCAAAAATGGTATTGCAATGCTTGGAAACAAGGCCTAGGGTTCATACTTTCACTAGTGCAAGTTCTCTCAACAATACTGACATAGTTGAATCATATGTAAATCCCTCACGTGCGACAAAGAGTTCACTCCAAACTCACAAATAGCGGAGAACAAACGAAGAAATTATTGTAGGGTACGAAACCACCTCAAAGTTATCTTTTCCGATCAATCGTATGAGCTATCCCTATAAGTGTCACGAACAGCCCTAGAGTTCGTACTAAAATAACACCTTAAGATACACATCAACCAAAACCCTAATGTCACCTAGATACTCCAATGTCACCACGAGTACCCATGGGCCTGATTATATGATATGCATCACACAATTTCAGATTCATCATGTTCAATCCAACACAAAGAACTTCAAGAGTGCCCAAAGTTTCTATCGGAGAGTCAAGACGAAAACGTGTGCCAACCCCTATGCATAGATTCCCAAGGTCACGGAACCCGCAAGTTGATCACCAAAACATACATCAAGTGGATCAATAGAACATCCCATTGTCACCACGGATATCCCATCGCAAGACATACATCAAGTGTTCTCAAATCCTTTAAAGACTCAATCCGATAAGAAAACTTCAAAGGGAAAACTCAATTCATCACAAGAAGATAGAGAGGGGAAAACTCCATATGATTCATCTACATTAATAAAGCTCGCGGTACATCAAGATCGTGTCATCTCAAGAACACGAGAGAGAGAGATCAAACACATAGCTACTAGTACATACCCTCAGCCCCGAGGGTGAACTACTCCCTCCTCGTCATGCAGACCGCAGGGATGATGAAGATGGCCTTCGGTGATGGTTTCCCCCTCCGACAGGGTGCCGGAACGGGCTCCCGATTGGTTTTTCGTGATTATAGAGGCTTGCGGCGGCGGAACTCCCGATCTAGGTTTGTTTCTGGGGGTTTTGGTATTTATAGGAATTTTTGGCGCCGGTCTCACGTCAAGGGGGTTCTCGAGGAGTCCACAAGCCTGGAGCGCCCTCCCGGGGGGGTAGGGCGGGCCCTCCTGGCTTGTGGCCTCCTCGGTCACTTCCTGGCCCAGCTCTGGTGCTTCGGGGGTCTCTTTTGGTCCATAAAAAATCACCGTAAATTTTGAGCCCATTCTGAGAACTTTTATTTCTTTACAAAAAACGACACCATGGTAGTTCTGCTGAAAACAGCGTCAGTCCGGGTTAGTTCTAATAAAATCATACCAAAATCATATAGAATTATTGTAAACATGGCCTGAATACTTCATAAATTATAGATACGTTGGAGACGTATCAGCATCCCCAAGCTTAATTCCTGCTCGTCCTCGAGTAGGTAAATGATAAAAGAAATAATTTATGAAGTGTGAATGCTAGCAAGTGCACAAGTTTGATCAATGAGAATTCCAATCACTTTTTCTAGCATCAATATAAACCGTAAACAGTAGCTCATCTCATAAAACTTCTCATGATCAAGTAACAAGCTATTCACATGTTAAAGTATAGACCAGAAAGTTTCTTGAAAACTAACAAACCATATTCCTAGTCATTGAACAATTGCAATTCATCTTATTTTCAAGAAGGGTCTATGTAAGAGCTTTGATTTAGCAAATTCCACATACTCAACTATCATATAGCCTTCCATGATTATTGACACTCAAAGCATATTTTTAGAACAAATAGCATCCATCGAACACAGAGAAAGATAGGGGATTAATGTTTGGCCTCCCAACTTATTTATCATATAGATAATTGTCAACAATAATAATTCATGATCAAATATATTTGTGTGGATATATATGTCTAGATCATTCCCCAAGACATGACGCTTGCCAAGAGAAAAAGGCGAAATATAGGAAGTGGTGAAGATCACCATGACTCTTGCATAAAGGTAAGTACTAGAAAGTAAAAGATAGGCCCTTCGCAGAGGGAAGCATTGATTTGCTAAGGTGGCAGAGCTCGAGCTTTTAAAACATAGATGAATAATAATTTTGAGCGGTATGCTTTCATTGTCAACATAACAACCGAGAGATCTCGGTATCTTCCATGCTAGATACATTATAGGAGGTTCCCAAACAGAATGGTAAAATTTTTACTACCCCTCCACCAATCAATCACACTCCACGGCGATCCGAATCCACGGGTACCGTCCATACAAACAACAATCCTCGGGGAGTTTTGTTTCATTATGTTTTGTTTTGATTTTTGAGCATGGAACTGGGCATCCCGAATACCAGCCACTTTCTCGTGAATGATAGTGAATCAACACATATCGTGAGAATAACCCACCTAGAATGGAAGATACTGACAGCCCCTAGTCACTATATGAGCGATTCGGGCATACAAAACAGAATATTATTTGAAGGTTTAGAGTTTGGCACATGCAAATTTACATGGAACGGTAGGTAAATACCGCATAGAGGTAGGTATGGTGGACTCTCATGGCAAAACTGGTTTAAGGTTGTTTGGATGCACAAGTAGTATTTCTACTTGGTGCGGAAGTTTTGGCTAGTATGAGGTGGAAGCAAGCACCACATGTTGGAGGATCCATAACAATATAACTTCTATACAAATATACCCAAACATAACTCATTAAGTTGTCTTCCTTGTCCAATTTTAACTAATTTGCTCGAGTTTGAAAATAATTAATGAGCTCACAATCATATAAGATGTCCAAGATAGTATATTTATATGTGGAATCTCTCTTCCTTCAATATTCTTTCATGAATTGTTCAAGTGACCAATGCAGTGTTTGCTAACTTTCAATAAATTTTATCACCTATACTTATTATGTGTGAAGTCATTACTCCCCATGGTAAAAGTATATGAAGCATATTTAATTTCAGATTTATGATATTCAATTCATTCAACCATTTACTCATAGGATATAAGTGAAGCACAAGAGTAAACTTCAAACTACTCTGAAAAGATATAAGTGAAGATCAATGAGTAGGTAAACAAATAAGTAGCTATGTGAGGACTCTCTCTCAATAAAGATTTTCAAATGTGAGTATTTTAATGAACAGCAAGCAAAAGAAAAATAGCACTCCAAGAATAGCACGCATCAAGTGAACGAATAAAAATTTAGGATCAACATAGGCTAACCGATAATTGTTGATGAAGAGAGGTGGGATGCGTAGCATCCCCAAGCTTAGATGCTTGAGACTTCTTGAAATATTTACTTGGGGTGCCTTGGGCATGCCCAAGCTTGAGCTTTTGTATCTCGTTCAATCCTCTCATATCATGGTTTCACCTATTCTCAAAAACTTCATCCACACAAAACTCGAAAAGAACTCGTGAGATAGGTTAGTACACATAATAATAAATCAACTCTTTATGTACTGCCAAGACAAGTTGCATAATAATTTTCAAACAATAGGTACTGTATACTATCATTTCCACAATTTATATCTACCAATATAGGCTATGGAAACTATAGGATAAGTAGATAACAAAACTATGACAGCAATCTGTCCAAACAGAACAGTCTGTAGCAATCTATTAAACCAGTGTACCTATGTAACTAAACAAATTATGAAAATTTAGGACATGCTAAATAATTTATATGACAACACTGTGTAAACAATTCAGAAACGTTCCACGTTCCAGTAAAATATGAAAATTCAAACACTACAGCAAAAGTTTCTGTTCTTACACAGCACACATCAAAACATGCAATGCAAGCATCCTAAGGCAATTCTTGGAACTTTCTATTGAAAAACAAGATTATAAATAACACCTAACAGAGAACAACAAAATAATATGACGCTCCAATCAAAACTCATATTATGTGACTAATAAAAATATAGCTCCAAGTAAGATATACCGATAGTGTTGAAGACGAAAGAGGGGATGCCTTCCGGGGCATTCCCAAGCTTAGGCGCTTGAGTCTTCCTTGGATATTACCTTGGGGGTGCCTTGGGCATCCCCAAGCTTAGGTTCTTGTCACTCCTTATTCTTCTCATATCGGTGTCTCACCCAAAACTTGAAAACTTCAATCACACAAAACTTAACGGAACTTCGTGAGAAGGGTTAGTGTAGTAAAGATAAATCATTCACTTAGGTACTGTCAAGACAAGATTCATAATTGTTTCCAACATGATACCTACTGTATTCTATCATTCCCATAATTTATATCACTGAATATAAGCTATGGAAACACTAAACAAGCAAACTATGCATGCAAAACAGAATCTGTCAAAAACAGAACAGTCTGTGAAGATCTGTAGTGTGACCATACTTGCATGTCTCTAACAATTCTGAAAAATTAGGACAATCTAGGAAATTTGTATATAACTCATGTGTAAAAAATTCAGATCAAAAGCACGTTCCAGTGAATTTACAAAATTCCTGGACTGAGAGCAAAAGTTTCCGTTTTTGCACAGAATCAAGTCAACTATCATCCACACTATCCCAAAGGTTTTACTTGGCACTTTATTGAAATAAAAGGCACAAAACATTATTACTACAGTAGATTAATCATGTGAACACATCAAAACAGAAAGTTAAAGTGTTGGGTTATCTCCCAACAAGCGCTTTTCTTTAAAGCCTTTTAGCTAGGCATGATGATTTCAATGATGCTCACATAGGAATAATAATTGAAACATGCAAAAGAGCATCATGAATCTCATGACAAGCACATTTAAGTCTAACCCACTTCCTATGCATAGGGATTTTGTGAGCAACAAATTTATGGGAGCAAGAATCAACTAGCATAGGAAGGCAAAACAAGCATAACTTTAAAAGTTTGAACACATAGAGAGGAAACTTGATATTATTGCAATATGTAGAAGCATAAGATCCTCTCTCATAATAATTTTCAGTAGCATCATGAAAGAATTTCAAAATATAACCAGCACATAAAGCATTCTTTTCATGATCTACAAGCATAGAAATTTTGTCACTCTCCACATAAGCAATTTTCTTCTCATTCATAATAGTGGGAGCAAACTCAACTAAATAACTATCATGATATACTTGATTGACATAACCACTTTGAATATTAAAATCATGATGACAAGTTTCATGGTTACTATCACTCTTTATAGCGTACGTGTCATCACAATAATCATCATAGATAGGAGGCATGCCATCATCATAATAGTTTTGCTCATCAAAACTTGGGGGAGTAAAAATATCATATTCATCAAACATAGCATCCCCAAGCTTGTGGCTTTGCATATCATTAGCATCATGAATATTCAGAGAATTCATACTAACAATATTTATAGCATGCTCATCATTCAAAGATTTAGTGCCAAACATTTTAATAACATCTTCTTCTAACACTTGAGCACAATTTTCCTTTCCATCATTTTCACGAAAGACATTAAAAAGATGAAGCATATGAGGCAACCTCAATTCCATTTTTTTGTAGTTTTCTTTTATAGACCAAACTAGTGAAAAACAAGAAACTAAAAGATTCAATTGCAAGATCTAAAGATATACCTTCAAGCACTCACCTCCCCGGCAACGGCGCCAGAAAAGAGCTTGATGTCTACTACGCAACCTTCTTCATGTAGACTCGTGTTGGGCCTCCAAGCGCAGAGTTTTGTAGGACGGTAGAAAATTTCCCTCAAGTGAATGACCTAAGGTTTATCAATTAGTGGGAGGCGTAGGATGAAGATGGTCTCTCTCAAGCTACCCTGCAATCAAATAACAAAGAGTCTCTTGTGTCCCCAACACACCCAATACAATGGTAAATTGTATAGGTGCACTAGTTTGGTGAAGAGATGGTGATACAAGTGTAATATGGATGGTAGATATAGGTTTTTGTAATCTGAAAATATAAAAACAGCAAGGTAGCAAGTAACAAAAGTGAGCAAAAACGGTATTGCAATGCTTGGAAACAAGGCCTAGGGTTCATACTTTCACTAGTGCAAGTTCTCTCAACAATACTGACATAGTTGAATCATATGTAAATCCATCACGTGCGACAAAGAGTTCACTCCAAACTCACAAATAGCGTAGAACAAACGAAGAAATTATTGTAGGGTACGAAACCACCTCAAAGTTATCTTTTCCGATCAATCGTATGAGCTATCCCTATAAGTGTCACGAACAGACCTAGAGTTCGTACTAAAATAACACCTCAAGATACACATCAACCAAAACCCTAATGTCACCTAGATACTCCAATGTCACCACGAGTACCCATGGGCCTGATTATACGATATGCATCACACAATTTCAGATTCATCATGTTCAATCCAACATAAAGAACTTCAAGAGTGGCCCAAAGTTTGTACCGGAGAGTCAAGACGAAAACGTGTGCCAACCCCTATGCATAGATTCCCAAGGTCACGGAACCCACAAGTTGATCACCAAAACATACATCAAGTGGATCAATAGAACATCCCATTGTCACCACGGATATCCCATCACAAGACATACATCAAGTGTTCTCAAATCCTTTAAATACTCAATCCGATAAGAAAACTTCAAAGGGAAAACTCAATTCATCACAAGAAGATAGAGAGGGGAAAACTCCATATGATTCATCTATATTAATAAAGCTCGCGGTACATCAAGATCGTGTCATCTCAAGAACACGAGAGAGAGAGAGATCAAACACATAGCTACTGGTACATACCCTCAGCCCCGAGGGTGAACTACTCCCTCGTCGTCATGGAGACCGCCGGGATGATGAAGATGGCCTCCGGTGATGGTTTCCCCCTCCGGCAGGGTGCCGGAACGGGCTCCCGATTGTATTTTCGTGGCTACAGAGGCTTGCGGTGGTGGAACTCCCGATCTAGGTTTGTTTCTGGGGTTTTTTGTATTTATAGGAATTTTTGGTGTCGGTCTCACGTCAAGGGGGTTCTCGAGGAGTCCAAAAGCCAGGAGCGCCCTCCCGGGGGGGGGGGGGGGGTAGGGCGCGCCCTCCTGACTTTTGGCCTCCTCGGTCACTTCCTGGCCCAGCTCCGGTGCTTCGGGGTTCTCTTTTGGTCCATAAAAAATCACCGTAAATTTTCAGCCCATTCCGAGAACTTTTATTTCTGCACAAAAAACGACACCATGGTAGTTCTGCTGAAAACAGCGTCAGTCCGGGTTAGTTCTAATAAAATCATACCAAAATCATATAGAATTATTGTAAACATGGCATGAATACTTCATAAATTATAGATATGTTGGAGACGTATCAATGGGGTTATCGATACGAGGACTGATCTTTCCCAAGGGGGGGGGAGATGATGCAGAGCATCCGACGGTCATCCCCACGGACTTACCTTCGTCACCTCAAGCACCAAGTGGGCCAATGACTAGAGAACGTGCAAGGGACATCAAAACCAAGGTGACATCTTTCCTTAGCGAACTTCCATTCGAACCACTCAATACATGGCTACTACGTCAAGCGAGAATTCTATGTGTGCTTAGGTATAAAGAAGATGACCTCAAAAACCCTCGGAGTGAAGGCCAAGACACCACGTACACGGACGTAGGAACACTGTCGGTGCTGAATATGGTAGATCTCGCATAGGGTGTCCCGAGTTGTAGGTCTAGGAAGGTAAATCCCTATGTCATGCTTTGATTGTATTGATGTGATGGGGTACAGAGTACAATATGATCTATCTCAAGATCGTATGATTGTGTTCTAAACCCTAAGGTTGTAATCGTCCCTCTAAAGACTAAACCCCTCGGCTTATATACATGTCGGGGGGTACCTAGGTCATACACATAGTCGGTCATCGATACGTCAGCTACACCAGAGTTCTTCAAGTGCACGCCAAGTATTCGGAGGCTTCCATCCTTATCACGCTAAGGTTCAGGGCTTCGGTAATCCTTCCTTTTTGGTGACCGGCGGGCCATGAGCTTGGCCAATGGAATAAGGGTCATATAGGTTAGTACCCCCTAGTCTAGGGCACTATCAATAGCCCCTCAACTGGTGTGCAGAGCCGAGGAGCAATACCTCCTTATTGGATAATCGTCCTAGGCACATGCCTTCGGCTCAGCACGCGAGTTCGTCTCTATCAACCTTCGAATCCGGTGTATTAAATCGTCAGAAAATCTTTTTGGCCTCCTCTTTATAGTTAACCTGGACCGTGTGTTTAGGCCTTCGCTATCGGCAAGAAAACAAGAAGTTCTTTTTTTACAAAGGCCTCAACTTTCATCCAAACTAATAAGTTATCCTAGTCTTAAAGACTTTCGCCATGTGGATGCAACTAGTGAGAGGGTTCAAACACTAACAGATTTATCGAACCACCACTCCCAATCACCAGGAGGCGCGTTGTGGCCCGAGGCAACCTTTCCTTGGCAAGTCCCATCAATGTGGAGATCGTGCGCCGGTTTTCAAGGGATATCATCAACCAATTAACTTTATCGATGCGGGTATAACGGCACATAGGTTTGGAAACAAGTGAATTCTATGACGCGGTGGGAGGGACTGTTGGTATTTTACCACCTTATAAAAATCAACCAATCGGTATCTTTATCTTCCTCACACTCCCATCTCTTGCTCCATTGCCCAAAGCCCACAGAGCTCCAGCACCCTCAGATCTCTCTCTAAAAAGCTTCCCTTTCTCTCCTAAGCTTCTCCATCCGCGATGGCCGACGCCGAGCTGAAGAGGAAGTGGATGCACTCCATCATTACCGTGGGAGTAATCGAGGAGTTGAGGGCCACGAGGTACATCCCAGCTACGGGTGAATGCCGTGCGCCGACGTCGAGCGACAGAGGCCGCTTCGTGTCCGCCATCCCTTCCCCCAAGAAGGGGGAGAGGGTGCCCTTCATCTCCCACTACGTAGAGGTCTGGGATTCCCCTATCACCCCTTCGTGCGGGGGTTGATGTTTATTATGGTTTGGATTTTCATCACCTTGCCCTGAACTCCATCCTGCACATCACCTCCTTTATCATCTTCTGTGAGGCATTCCTGCACATCGATCCGTACTTCGGCTTATGGCTGAAGATCTTCAGCATCAAGCTGAAGAGCAGTGGCTCCTAGCTCTTCGAGTGCAGCAGTGGGGACATGATTACTAGCTCCGAAAGTTGTCCTGACCAAAGGGCACGTTTTTGGAGACCATAAAGGTGTAGCAGCAAGAGTGGTTCTATATAACTGAACCGCTCTCCCAAGGCCAAACCAAGGTTCCCGTTTTCACCGTCAGGCCCCCAGAGAAGCTTGCCTCCTGGACCAAAATAGGCTTTGATTGGGAAACCAAGACGAAGTGAAGTTGCTCCAAAATAATCTTCAACGAATCATTAACTATGGTGTCAAATTAGTGGATATAGTCCACGTCATGCTCCACCGCAACCTCCATCCGCTCCAACTTTGGGCCAATCCGATATGGTGTTACAAGCCCAAGGATGAGGCCATGGTGAGGCACTCCTTCCGTATGAACCTTGACGGGATGTGGATGGTGCTATTCAAGCCATCCAAAAATTAATTCCCTGCCAAGGACGAGGGAGACATCTGCTTTAGCACCGAGAACCGCCCATCCGAGGTACTCATAGTTGTAATTTTGGGCTTTTGTCTATTATCTTCCTACGGCTTTTAACAAGGCAGTTTATTTATTTTCATTGATCTGAATTGGTGCAATAAGGCCAAGCATATGGGCTCTCCAGCACCTTTGCCCGGAGAAGCAAGGACCCTCAGCTCGAAGGGTTGCCGAAAAATCAAATGTGGTTCCGGTCAAGGTGAAGGGGGAGCCGAAGAGGAGGCATAGCCTACGCAACCCAGGGGCCTCCACGGATACCATATATGAGGATACACATGTCTCCTCCGTCCCAAAGGAGAAGGAGGAGGAGAGGGATGATACGTCTCCGATGTATCTCTAACTTTTGATTGTTTCATGCTATTATATTATCAATCTAGGATACTTTATATGCAATTATATGCTATTTTATATCATCTTTGGGACTAACCTATTAACTCAGTGCCCAATGCAAGTTTCTGGTTTTTTCCTGTTGTTGGGCTTTTTAGAAAATCAATATCAAACGGAGTCCAAATTGGATAAAAACTTACGGTTGTTATTTTTGGACCAGAAGAGACCCGGGAAGCTTCGGGAGGAGGCCAGAAGACCCACGAGGTGGCCACAAGCCGCTGGGGTGCGCCCTGGGGGTAGGGTGCACCCCCATGGCTTGTGGGCCCCTTGTGGCACCTCCTGACCTAATTCCACTTCTATATATTCCCAATTACATCAGAACCAACAAAGAGCCACCCGAAACAATTTTTTCGCCGCTGCAAGTCTCCATTCCTCCACGATCCCATCTGGAGGCCTTTTCTGGTACTCTGTCACAGGGGGAATCCATCACGGAGGCCATCTTCATCAACCTTGCTGCCTCCATGATGATGTGTGAGTAGTTCACCACAGACCTATGAGTCCATAGCTAGTAACTAGATGGCTTCTTCTCTCTCTTTGATCTTCAATACAAAGTTCTTCATGATTATCGTGTTGATCTATCCGATGTAATCTTCTTTTACGGTGTGTGTTTTGGGATCCAATGAATTGTGTGTTTATGATCAGATTATTCATGAAAAGTAAATGAATCTTCTCTGAATTCTATTATCCATGATTGTTATAGCTCTATAAGTCTCTCCGATCTATCGGTTTGGTTTGGCCAACTAGATTGATTTATCTTCAATGGGATGTGTGCATTGTAGTGGGTTCAATCTTGTCGTACTCTATAACCCAGTGACAATAGGGGACAAGACATGTATTGTATTGTTGGTACTAAAGGTAAAATGACGAGGTTTGAACATATTGCTTGTACTTACTTTTTCTACATCATGTCATCTTTCTTAAAGCATTACTCTATTTGTCATGGACTTAATACTATAGATGCATGTTGGATAGCGGTCGATTGGTGGAGTAATAGTAGTAGATGAAGAATCGTTTCGGTCTACTTGTCACGGACGTGATGCCTATATACATGAGCATTGCCATATATACATAATCATCACTATGCACTTTTCTATCAATTGCCCAACAGTAATTTGTCTACCCACCGTATGCTACCTTCGAGAGAGAAGCCTCAAGTGAACATTATGGCCCCGGGGTCTACGTAATCGTATTTGCTAGAAACACAAAAAATACCTTGCTGCAATTTATTTACTTTTATTTTATTTTTATTTTATCTTTATCTATTTACCACTATCAGAAGTAATCCTTGCAAGTAACGAGTTCAAGGGGCTTGACAACGCTCTTGCCTGCTTTGGGTTCAAGTATTTGGTTTTGTGTGTGCAGGTACCGCTTGAAAGACAAGTTGTCGTGGTTCTCGTACTGGTTTGATAACCTTGGTTATCACTATGGGAAATACTTATCGCAACTATATTGCTTAACCCTTCCTCTTCGGGGAAAGCCCGAACGCAGCTCACAAGTAGCAGAAAGAATTTCTGGCGCTGGTGCCGGGGAGGAGGTACGAAAGTAGTCTCCTGTCAACTTGTCAATTTCTAGCGCCATTTCCGGGGAGACATCACCAACTTGATTAAGGTCCCTTCACACAAACTATCATTTACTTGTTCTACTTGCCTAGTTTTCTATCTTTCTCTTTCTCACACAATAGCTAATACTGAAGCGAGAAATGAAAATGCTATTGGGATACATTCACTGAATGAAAAGCATGATTGCGATGTTATAAGTATGAATTCCATGAAAGTTAATTGTGCTAATGATCATGATTGGGGTGATGACATTTCTTTTGATCTTGAAAATTTATTTAAGCCTCATAATGAAATTTGCAATAATATTGAAAGTGTGTTTGGAAGAGTTTCAACCTTAGGTAAAAGGAAGACCACATATTCGGAGAGTGTTCAGTCTTATGATTTTATTGATAAAAGTGCATTTGCAGAGGTCATGACTTTAGTTGATGATAATCCCACTATCTTGAAAGATTGTAAGACTTTTGTGCGATCATGGAGACAATATTTTATATGATAGCTATATTGTTGAATTTGAAAATGAGCCTACATCTAATTATTATGAGAGATGAAAATACGGTTATAGAAATTTTCATGTTACTCACTTACCTCTCTTGAAGTTCAAATTGTTAATGCTACATTCTTCCTACTTGCATATGCTAGATATCTATTGTCTTGATAATTTGTTTTATTATAAAATACCTATTCATAGGAAGTATGTTAGACTTAAATGTGTTATTTAAATGCTATAATGCTCTCTTTGTACTTCAATTCTTGTCTTTTATGTGAGCATCATTATTATCCCAAGCCTATCTTAATGGCTATAAAGAAAGAGCTTGTTGGGAGACAACCCAATGCTTTGTGTTATTTTGAGTTTACACTTTTGTTGCTACTGTTAATGTTGTGTTTTTGCGTTTAAATTAGTGTTTGTGACAAGTAAAGCCTTTGGGATGATTTGGAAGATAATAGAATTGATGTTGTGCAAAAACAGAAACTTCAACGCCAAGTGCAGACTTTCTATGATTTTACTGGAGTGTCTTTTTGATATAATTTTTTACACAATATTGGTACAGAAATTTACCAGGTTGTCCTAATTTTTCAGAATTTCTGAAGGTACATAACTATGGTTTTCGTACTAATCACTACAGACTGTTCTGTTTTAGACAGATTATGTTTTTGCTTGCATAGTTTACTTGTTTAGTTTATGCTATGGATTGTATCGGGGGTATAAGCCATGGAGAAGTTGGAATACAGTACCTATTATGCAATAATAAAATATGAATCAATTTACAACAGTACCTAAAGTATTTGATATGTCTATTATACTAACCGATCTCACGAGGTTTTGTTGAGTTTTGTGTGCTGAATTTTTGAAGTTTTCTGTGCTGAAGTTTTCAAGTTTTGGGGATGCCCCGTAAGGCATCCCCTCTTTCGTCTCCAATCTATCGGTATGTCACTTAGAGCTATATTTTTATTCATCACATGATATGTGTTTTGCTTGGAGCATCGTGTATTATAGTTTATTTTTCTTTTTAGTTTGCCACAATCATCGTTTGCTAGAAACACTTTTCGAGAGAGACACATTTTCATCATAATTTGTTAGAATACTCTATGTGCTTCACATATATCTTTTGAGCAAAGCAGTTGCTCTAGTGCCTCACTTATATCTTGTTAGAGCACAATGATGGACATATTTTTTAGAAATAGTTGAACTCTCATGCTTCACTTATATATTTTTGAGAGTATAAGGCAATAGGAATGGTAATATGCATGTGTTATAAGACTAGTCAAAAAAGGATAGGTATTCATGGGGGATATTAAAAAAATCAAGTAGCTCACTAAACAAGAAACATGTGTTGATTATATTGATGTAGTAATCTGAAAGGATATAGGTTCATGATCATTGGTTAGTAGAAATATCGGTATTAAAATTTGTTATTCAATTCTCATCTAAGTATTGGTCATGGCATGGTGATGAGGTGTGAGCATTTTTATGTCAGAAATGAAATCCTATCGTGTTGTTCGGATCTGGGGTGGGGGACGCGATGGTTAACTCCTCCCAGCCTCCGCCCTAGGGGCATGCAGTAGTGCTTTTCTTTGAGAGAGCTAATAAGGCTTCACAAAAAGTATATGAGTTCTTTATGACAAATGTGGGTCCATGGATATACGCACTCTCAACTTTCCGTAATTTGCTAGCCTCTTCGGTACCGTGCATTTCCCTTTCTCACCTCGAGAGTCGGTGCAAATTTCACCGGTGCATCCAAACCCCACGATATGATTCGCTCTATTGCACATAAGCCACCTTATATCTTCCTCAAAACAGCCACCATACCTACCTATCATGGCATTTCCATAGCCATTCCGAGATAAATTGCCATGCAACTTCCACCGTTCCGTCACATGACATGTGTGTTCATCATCATATTGCTTTGCATGATCATATAGAGCTGACATAGTATTTGTGGCAAAGCCACCGTTCATCATTGATTACATTTACGCTAGATCATTGCACATCCTAGTACACTGCTAGAGGCATTTATATAGAGTCATATTATTATTTATTGGGTTGTAATTCTGAGTTGTAAGTAAATAAATTATGATGATCATCATTATTAGAGCATTGTCCCAGTCAGGAAAGGATGATGGAGACTATGATTCCCCCACAAGTCGGGATGAGACTCCATACGAAAAATGAAAAAAATGGGGAAGACCAAATGAGCCAACCACAAAAAAGGAGAGAAAACAAAAAAAGGGTAGAAAAAATGAGAAAAGAAAAAAAAGAGAAAAGGAGAGAAGCAACTTTGCTCTATGCTTTACCACACTTGTGCCTCAAAGTGGCACCATGTTCTTCATATAGAGAGTCTCAAGTTTTGTCACTTTCATATACCCGTGGGAATTTTTCATTATAGAACTTGGCTTGTATATTCCTATGTCGGGCTTCATGAGCAAGCAAGTTGATGCACACCACTTAGTTTCATTTGAGCTTTCATACACTTATACCTCTAGTGCATTCGTTGCATGGAAATCCCTACTCCTCGCATCGATATCAATTGATGGGCATCTCCATAGCCCGTTGATTTACCTAGTTGATGTGAGACTTTCCTGCCTTTTCACCACTTTGATATCTACCACCATATTGTATATCCATGGCTCACACCGGGGTGCTCATGATTTATACTTATGAGGTGAAGACGGAGTCATGCCATGCTTCATATGATAAAATGAGTAGGGGATAACAATCTTTAATGAACGTATATTTTGAAACAGTAATGATTATGCTTCTTATGTTCATGGATATTATTATGTTAATGTCAATTGATTCATCGTTTCTCAATAGCTATACCTAAAAGAGATTACATGTTGAGTAGCATGCCACATCAAAAAATTTGTTTTTATCATTTACCTACTCGAGGACGTCAGGAACTAAGCTTGGGGATGCTGATACGTCTCTGATCCCATCTGGAGGCCTTTCCGGTACTCTGTCGGAGGGGGAATCCATCATGGAGGCCATCTTCATCAACGTTGTTGCCCCCATGATGATGTATGAGTAGTTCACCATAGACCTACGGTCCATAGCTAGTAGCTAGAGGGATTCTTCTCTCTCTTTGATCTTTAATACAAAGTTCTTTGCGATTCTCATGTTGATCTATTCAATATAATCTTCTTTTGCGTTGTGTTTGTTGGGATCCGATGAATTATGAGTTTATGATCAGATTATTCATGAAAGTAATTGAGTCTTCTCTGAATTCTATTATGCATGATTGTTATAGCTTTGTAAGTCTCTCTGATCTATCGGTTTGGTTTGGCCACCTAGATTGATTTATCTTCAGTGGGAGGTGTGCATGGTAGTGGGTTTGATCTTGCGGTGCTCTATATCCCATTGAAAGAAGGGGACATGACATGTATTGTATTGTTGCAACTAAGGGTAAAACGATGAGGTTTGAACATATTTGCTAAAAACACAAAAATACCTTCCTGCAATTTATTTACTTTTACTTTATTTTGCTTTTATATTTATCTATCTACCACTATCAGAAGTAATCCTTGCAAATAATGAGTTAAAGGGGCTTGACAACCCTCTTGCCCGCATTGGGTGCAAGTGTTTGGTTTTTTGTGTGTGCAGGTACCGCTTAGATAACAAGTTGTCGTGGTTCTCCTACTGGTTCGACAACCATGGTTCTCACTGAGGGAAATACTTATCGCTACTATATTGCTTCACCCTTCCTCTTCGGGGAAAAACACAACTCAACTCACCAGTAGCAAGGGACGATGTGGGCTCTTCTCCAAACAAGGTGAAGCGAGCCGCATCCAAGGAAGCCAAGGAGGAATCCCCTCCCGGACAACACAAGAGGCTTCGTAAAGCCACGTCGCCCCGTCTATCCGACCTGTGGTCCTGGAGGATGCCGACCTCAGCTCCTCTGAGGACACATCTCCATTGTCGCACAATGATGTACCTCGTCCAAGGAGGTGTTTTGTTTAAAACACACACCAAGTCCTTGTGTCGGTATGTTAGTAATGTTGTGATATCTTATTTTGCTTCACAGCCCACCACGTCGACTTCCTGGTGAAGCTGGGTAGAATGATGCACTCCCACCGGCACAAATGGCGGGGAGTCCCCTGGGTAGTGGCATTCGCACCTCCACTGCTAGTGATGAGCGGGTAGAGGTGGACCTGCAATCAGTGCTCCTTGTGGCAAACACAAAGGGGGTCGATGATAGGCCCATGGCCGAGGTTTATACCTCGTCCGCAAAGCACCAAGGGCCGCAGTTCCCTTGGTGCCTGAAGAGCCGGTGCTTAACTGGCCGGTGTCCTCCCCCTTTACCGCTCCAGCATAGCCAAGCCATACGGAGGTGCTCATCCCCACTCCAGTGAGGGACAGGGCCGAGGTCATTCAGCCTCCCATCTCAGGGCAACACAAGGAGATTGAGGCCTAAGTTATGGAGGCCTTCCTCAGCCTTTCAAAAGAGGTATGCCACTTTCTCCTGCAATAATTTGTATCCATGCAAATGCCTAACTTAATGTTTAGGGTACCCGGTAGCCTTTAAACGACAAACTTTTTAACATAAAAGGTTGTCCGAAGACATATAAGGATCATTTTTTTAGTTCACATGTGCCTTAAGAACACATATACAGTAGCCCTCGAGCCCAAAGTTAATTTATTCAAAAACTGACTTGGGGGTCGTCTATTTAAAAATGTTGAATGAATGTACAGTAGCCCCCGAGACTCTTGTCAGATTAACATATCCTATGAGAGGATCAATTTCGTACTTATCTTACTAATATGTTTGTGCACACGTCCACCTCATCGTCGCCATCAAAGGAGTTGGAGGAGCTGAACCACAAGCTTGTGCGGTCCGAGTAGGACATCAATTTGCTGAAAAGGCAGATGGATAGGGCACAAGGTAAAAAAACACTCCCCATGGCTTGTGTATTTTTTCGTAAAGCATCTTGATGCCTAATATTAATTTTTACTGAGTTTAGCTGCCGCGGCCGAGCTGGTGGTTCTTCATGCCAAGCTCAAAAAAGCTCGGGCAGAAGCCGAGCACCAAAGGGTTGCGACTGAGAAGAAGAACACCGAGATTGCCGAGGAGAAGGATGCCTGGAAGAAGGATCAAGCCCAAATTCTGGAGGTGGAGCAGGATCTAAAGGGCATGTATGCGGAGCGCGACACCATCCAGGGGGGCAAGTTGAAGGATGCAGCTGAGCTCGAAAGGCTCGAGCGGGCGCGAAAGAAGGCTCGGGTCCAATTGAGATCGGACCGATAGCAACTTTGGCTTGTCACCGACATAGCTGCTGGTAAGCCTTTTCTGATACAGTGCGTCATCAGTGGTGGTCAATTCGTTGAGCCGACATAAATCTAGCGTATGCCAGGTGCCTTTTTCGGACCTGCCAAGAAGCGCCTTGGATGCACATCAACACTTCAGCAGGTGTAAGGGCGCTAGCGAGGAGAAGTCCTTCTAGGGCCAATTTTAGGTACCTTCGCATCCGTTAGTCCTTGGGGAGTAGATGAAGCAACTGATGCAGCTTCATCTCATCACGAGGCCTGTCATGTAGGACCTCTACATCGCCCTTTGGCCACTGGGCTCTTGTCGAGCTACAATATTGGTTTAATCCAAAGGATATAGAGTGTTGGCCCTCACTTCCAACTCTGGAAGCGTTCGGCCTGCCTGTAAGGTGCTCGGCAGGCATATGCATCTATGAACGCGCACTACCCCAGGTTGGAGTCGGAGGTCGTGGCGTCGGATTGTCCGAACGGAAAAAAATCACGTCCCCGAGCGGTATTTTGCGGATGTGATGGCGGGTGCCCGGATATCCGAGGCCCGGTGCCACAAAGACGCCATCCTAAATAGTATTGAATACACCCCCTCAGAATACCGAGGTATACTATTTAAATTAAACAAGCTTTAATGTTTATGAATCCTTTCATGTCCAATGTACTATTTTGACTCCACTATTACTGTTTAAAATCTGAATGTGGGCCATCGTGGGCTTCCGCCCCTTTGTAGATACTATGGAAGGTGTTTCTGTAATTAACAATTCAACCGTTAGCCAGCGTATTGGTGCCCAGAGGCGGTTGTGTTAATAGAAACAAGGCAATCAGATAAGTAGGCTTTGTAACTATCACTTAGTATTAGGAGCTTAAACTGTGGGGGCGAGTGATTAGCCCCCAGTGTATCACAAGTGTTCGACATTTAGCTATGTCCAAGCCGTTGATACCTTGGCCATTGAAAGAGGTCCATTGTTTAACACGGAGAAAACCACCATGGTTTTGTGGGTTATCACCAACATAGGATCACCGACTAGTTTATTCTCATTGTGACAGTCAGTTTTCAGCTTTCTCCACTGAGGTACTTGACCAGTTAAACCGAAAGTAAAATCGCAGTGGTGCTCCCTTTACACCCTTAGCCAAACATTCATAAACGTAAGGGGTAAACATAGGAGCCGAGCAACCCAACTATTGACCAAAGCCATAATTATAAGGTGATACATATAAGGCAATATCCGAGAGTATGGAAGCCGAGGTCTTTATATATGTACCCTGGCTTGATGATTGGGCATGGTTTGAATCGCAGCCCCTGGTCTAGAGACGATAACTTTGAATAGTATATAATTGTCTATTCAAGTAGTTTTCTTCGGTGTGCACACAAGAGAGAAAAGAAAGGTATCACACAATAATATGGGAACCGACCATATTGTTCTTCTCTCTATTTATTGATAAGGTTGAACCAAGCAATAGTAATGGTACGTAAGAAAAAATAAAGAGGTTTATGGAAGGCCTCTGTTACTAGGTTTAACATCCTATCTAGCCTTGCCGCGCGTCTGCACCTCCAATACTGCGTACCCATGATTCATTGTCGATTCCAAGGCTCGCTAGTGCCACACGTAGAGCCGCTGTTACTATGTGTGTGATGCATTGGTGAGGCGGTTCCTTCGATGAGGTCATACCACGTAGCAGCTGCGTATTAGCTTAATGTTGTTTTGATAAGATCTCGGTGGGCCTTTAACAGTGCCTGCGCAAGAACCAAGATGCAAGCTGACTACTGCTTGGTTGAGCCGAGCAGTGTTTTCGTACAAAAGTGCTCCACAGCCTCTCATGGAATTTTAAGCGCAAAGTTATGTATCTGAGGTACATAGTCCTCGGACAAGCAGGGGGAGGCGTGAAGCATGTATCCCTATTTGAGTTTACCGCTTGATTGCGTGGAGGCAAAAGTAACACCTCGGAAGTGCTTAGAGGGGTCTCGGTTGGTCGATGCATTGATGGACCTGAGAGCCTCCATAGTGGCTTAAACCTCAGCTGCTAAAGCTGTAGTCTACTCCTGTGTATGAAGGGAGCATTATGTATTACCATTGATTGTAATGATGCCTATGGGCCCTGGCATCTTTAGCTTGAGGTAAGCATAGTGCGGGACGGCGTTAAATCGGGTGATGGTTGTTCGTTTGAGTAGTGCGTGGTAGCCATGGCGGAAAGGAACGCTATCGAAGATTAAATCTTCACTTCGGAAATTCTCAGGTGAGCCGAATACTACTACCAAAGTAATAGTCCCGGAGCACTATGCCTCCATGATAGAGGCGAAGTTGTCCATGTCTTTTGATGAGATGTGGCTATCGTTTATGGTAGAGTCGACTTTGACGATCCGACTATGAACGTGCGAGGACGTCACACCATAGCAATCGCTAAACCAACTCTGCGAGGTTAGTAACCACGTCACAGCACGATCAACCTGACCACGAGGGTCTGTTTCCTGCACGCAAATGAAGAACAAGCAAGAAACTGAGATTGCAATTTGGATATTGCAAATATAAGAGGATAACTTTATTGACGAAAGTGGGTTTCTGTGACGTCTTGGTCTGATCGTAGAGAACAAATGAAGGATGCGATGTTGCAGCTATGGCGAACTTGTAATCTAAACAAAACCCAAGTCTAAACGGCGCCCCTAAGGGCTCTATATATGGGGGAATAGACGGGGATTTCATGGCCCCTTGGAGGAGGGGTTCGAAACCAACCCTAACTCAGTTCCCCCACACACACGGACTCAAAAAACAACCTAAAATATAGTATTTTGAAATTACATGGGCCTGGCCCAAAAATAAGGTGTCGGAGCACCTATAATAGCCTATGGATGAAATTTATAAAGTGGCGTCTTGAATATTTCGTCCAAGCCTTCATGCTCTCATTATGGTGGCTTCAAAGTGCGAAAATCACCACTGGAAGCTCCATTGTTCTTTCATGCGCGCTTGTTCCCGCTCCATTGGCCATCCTTCTTGTCCATGCTAGGTCCTTAATTCATAAGTAAAACAAAAGTATCTAATTTAGGGAGCATCATATGTTCATGAGCATTAGAAGGATATCCAAGAAACGAAAGTACCTAGTAATTCAATTGGCGTGCGCGAGCTCTAGTAACTGGTCCAATATGTACAGCAGCAGGGGTTGTGGGTGTAACAATGGTATTGATGTCCTCATCATCCTCCCCTTCTTGAACTGAAGTCGTCCTCGACGAAAGCTCATGTTCCTCACCCAAATAAGACTTCAAATCTGCAATGTTAAAAGTGGGACTAACCCCAAAATGTGCAGGCAGCTCAAGTTTATATGCATTATCATTTATTTTCTCTAACACCTTACAAGGACCATCAGCACGTGGAATTAGCTTTGACTTATGCAAATAAAGAAACCTAAACTTACGCAAATGTAACCAAACAAGATCTCGAGGAGCAAAAACAACATGTTTTCTACCCTTATCTCCAGCAAGTTTATATTTAGCATTCATACGCTCAATGTTTTCCTTAGTTAACTCATGCATCTTTAATATCAATTCAGCATGTTCTTTAGCATCAAAATTAACCTTCTCCGAAGATGGAAGAGGCAACAAATCAATAGGTGTGCGAGGTAGGAAACCATACACAACTTCAAAAAGGCACATCTTAATAGTAGAATGCAGCAAACGATCATAAGCAAATTCAATATGAGGCAAGCATTCTTCCCACATTTTCAGGTTATTCTTCAAAACAGCCCTAAGCATAGTAGACAATTATCTATTGACTACTTCAGTTTGCCCATCAGTTTGGGGGTGACATGTAGTATTAAAAAGAAGTTTAGTCCACAACTTAGCCCATAAACATCTCCAAAAGTTGCTAAGAAATTTAGCAACACGATCTGAAAAAATCGTATTTGGCACACCATGCAAGCGAATAATTTCTCGAAAGAACAAATCAACAACATTAGCAGTAGCATCACTTTTATGACATGGTATAAAGTGTGCCATTTTTGAAAGTCTATCCACGACAACAAATATGCTATCCCGCCCCTTCTTTCTTTGAGGTAAACCTAAAACAAAGTCCATGGAGATATCTTCCCAAGGAACACTAGGTACAGGTAAGGGCATATATAAACCATGAGGATTGAGTCCTGACTTTGCTTTTTGACATGTATTGTAGCGATCAACAAAACGATCAACATCCCATCTCATCTTTGGCCAAAAAAATGTGTAGCAAGTACGTCCTCCATCTTCTTCATGCCAAAGTGTCCCATTAGTCCTCCTCCATGTGCCTCCGGCAACAACAAAAGATGAACGACGCTAGCTGGAATGCATAGCTTGTTAGCACGGAACACAAATATAATCCATCATTAATGACGAACTTGTTTCATGTTCTCCCTTCTTTAAAATTCTCCAACACATCTTTAAATTCAGCATCATGCACATATTGATCTTTGATGGTCTCCAAACCAAATATTTTAAAGACAAGTTGTGAAAGCATAGTATAACGACGAGACAATGCATCAGCAATAACATTTTCTTTATGTAACACTCCAAAATTTTGATTTGGTTTTTATCAAATTCTTTATTGGATTTGAAGGAGGTTATTTGAATTCTTCGAAAAGACTCTCCTTCTAAAAACTTTTTAATGACAAATCTTTATTGAAACCTTTTTCAATCTTGAATTCTGATCTTGAGAGTTTTTCAACATGTGTTGGTTCAACACAAATATTTTTGGGATATTTGGTTATTTCATTTATTAAAAACAATTTCTATGAAATGGGGTTTATTCTTTCCTACTTAAAAACACCCCTATGCTACTCTCTTGCCATGACTTGCACTTCATTTTTTTTTCCAAAACCCTCCTCCCTACTTTGGGTCAAGCCAAGCATGCTATTCCAGCAAGGTTCAACCTACTCTCAATTTCTTTTCTATTTATTCTTCCTCAAATCATCTTCTGTGATTTATTTTGGACCCCTCTAGTTTACAAAGGAAGTATCAGATTCCTTTGAGCTTTGGTCCCAAATAAATTACCCTAGCTACTCCTTAGTAACCTCAACCTAGACCACCAAAGATCTCCTGGTCCACAGTTCAAAATTTTCAAAATTTGTTTACTGCAAATTTGGACCAGATCTGTCATTTTTGATGCAATTCATTCTTCCACTTTTCCAGAAATTCTGAGAAAATTCAGGAAACCTCTGGATGCATCAAGAGGCCATCCCTCCAAGATTCAGCTCCAGAAATTTTTTCCACGTGCGTCAATCATTTAATCGAGCAGCTGGCGTGCACTGTTTCAGTCAAGGTTCAGAAGTTTCAGTGTTTAGTTCAGAAGACAGTGTCGTTTCCGGCGGGGTTCAGTGTCAATCTCGCCAGTAGCTGCCTTGGATCGTTGCTCACTGTGCTCCCTTCTTATCCAGGTCGCCGCACGATCGGTTGGACGCTTGTGGGTGTCGGTGGTGAGCTGGCACGCCGGCCCCGACCTCTCCCGCGGCGACAGCGCCGTCTGCCGCCATCGCCAGAGGCTTCCCCCGCAGAACGCCGTAGCGCAGCACCGCCCAAACCACCAGGAGCCTCCGCGTGGCCGTCCCCCACCACTGCGCGCGCTGCAGAGCCGTCGGCGTGGCCTGAGCAACGCAGAGAGTGCTCTCTGCAGCCGCCGTGACCGCGGACCGCCGTTCCGTCGAGCGGTGAGTTCCCTGCACAACCAGCATGGGTTAATGCTAAAATGGAGCCCTAGTGAACGCAGTAGCCTGCCCGCAGCCGTAAACCCCCTGCTAAACCCGCCGTTCGCCGTGATCCGCGCCGGAGGTTTTCCCCGTCACGGCAACCGCCTTGCCCGCCTATAAATAAGGGGACCCCGAGCCACTAGGACACCCAGCACCACTCCTCCAACCCCAGAGCCACGCCAAGCCTCTCGGAGGAACCAGGGGAGGTCGTCTTCCCCGTCTCCGGCCGCCCCGATCCGCTTCGGGTTCCGGCAAAATTTTCTCTGGTGAGCGTGCCTCCACATCTCATATTTGGTCAGTAGTTCTCTAGTGCACCCGCTCATCTGACCCGTGCTTCAATTTGGTGTTGGAAGCCCTCTCCAGTGAGATCGATCGACTCCCGAAGCCGCCGTCCGCCGGAGTTGAAACCCTCGTCGACGTGGTGCTTCCCGGCGACCCCTTCCACCCCTCATCGACGCGGGCCACCTTCCTGAGCACGCCGGTACTCCTCTCCCTCCCTGTCTCGTAGCAGTTCATCGCCGGCGATCACGGCTTGTTTCTGGCGCTGGCGAGCTCCGTTTGAACCTGACATGAGGGACCCCCTCGTCAGCCTCTCTTTTTCTATTCGAACCGTTTTCTGAAAAGCGCCTTCGGGCTGAGTACGTTTTCTCTTCTGTTTGACGTATTTCTATACGAATCGTTTTCTGTTTATTCAAACTAGTCCCTGGACTAAAACCTTTATAACTTTAAAACAAAAGATGATTTGGAGTTGATTCTTTTTCTGTCATCTCTATTTTTCTGTCTAGTTTTTTATCATATTTATTTGAAAAAATATTTGGAACAATTTTTATGCACGCACGGTATTTACGTTAGAATTCGATATTTTATGTGACGTAGATACCGAAGGAGGTGACGGTGCCGTCAACTTCGCCGAGCTAGACTCCGACTACTCCGAACCAGGCAAGCATGTTTGAACCTTTGATATGATGAGTGTTTTTCATGTTTGCTTGAGTGGATTTTCTCATGGCATGTTTATATAAGCATTTGATGAATGTTATATTTCATGCATGATAAGTTGCAAGTGAGCTACAAACTTGATGAGATCATTGAACAACCTAGTCATGTGGTGACATGATAGGTTGTATGCTGGTATTGTTGGAGCATGCCAGTATTATAACAAACTGTTTAAACTCCAGTGTTGACATAGATCGAGTTTTGTCCCCGTTCGCCTTCTTTTCGCGCTGCCACATGCTTTCTGCAAAGAATTCGGTTTAGTAAGTTGCAAACCTCTTTCCATGTACACACCAAATAGAGGGGCCGGGATGAGGGTTCCATGGCCCTGGATTAAAGCCCGTCATCCGGTCAGGGGGCATGGGTGTTTCCGGTTGGGACCGAGAGGGGTGCACCCCTTAGAGCGCGCGATATAAATTTGATCCCATGCTATTCGAGGTGTTGGCCTCCCCGTCTCAAAGTTTTTCTTGAACGTTGCCTAGGGTGGTACCTGGCATCGGGATGTGAAATGGGTGTGTACTGGATTGGTGTGTTTTCTTCTAAAATAGCGTAGACGGAACTAGTCCTTTGTGACTACTGAAATCCGTTGGCTGTGGGTAAAGAGTACAACCTCTGCAGAGTCAAAACTATTCGAGTAGCCGTGTCCACGGTCAAGGATGTTGGTTGACAGGTCAAGTGTTGGTCTCAGTGTCATTCTCTGGAGAACTAATAGGTTAAATGACAGAAGTAAACTTGGCTGAATATTATTCCTGTGGATGGACTAACCTGGTTATTGTTTTGTACCGAGTATTCCTTGGGATGGTGCTACCTCCTGGACTACTCGATTTCGAATGATTATAAGCCCTTTATGAGATGTCGCTCAGACGTCCGACTGTGGCATTCTTGTTGTTTACTTTCATTATAAGCCCTTTATGTGATGTCGCTCAAACGTCCGACTGTGGCATTCAGGTTATTTACTTTCATTATAAGCCCTTTATGTGATGTCGCTCAGACGTCCGACTGTGGCATTCAGGTTATTTACTTTCATTATAAGCCCTTTATGTGATGTCGCTCAGACGTCCGACTGTGGCATTCTTGTTATTTATTTTTGATATAAGCCCTTTATGTGATGTCGCTCAGACGTCCGACTGTGGCATTCATGTTATTTAATTTTGATATAAGCCCTTTATGAGATGTCGCATCAGACATCTGACTGTGGCACGTATTGTTATTTACTTTTCAGTATAAGCCCTTTATGTGGTGTCACCCCGACGCCCGACTGCGGCATGTCAAATTTATTTTTACTTTTCGAGGCGTCGCTTCAGACACCCGATCGGTCTTCTTCTATGTTATTGGGATTTCGGGAGGACTACCGCCCGACTTCCTTTTTATTTATTTTGCTATGCAGATTTAATGCATCTGTGTGTATTACTTTTTTGCTCGTGTGCATCATGTTTGCATTTGTTATATCTTATGTCCGAACTGTCTTGCGAGTACATTCAAAGTACTCACCTGGCTTGTTGATTTGGCCAGATGTTGACGAAGGCGATCTTATGGATGAAGAGTTCGATAGCGAGTCCGACGCCTAGAGGAGTCCCAGTCAGTCTCTTGCGATCCTGGAGTTGGTCACTTGTATTATATACGCTTCCGCTACCCAAATAAAATCATCGAGCCTCACCCCGACGCTTGATGAGTTGTAAGATATTGGAGTCATGTCACCCAGTTCACGGTGACATATCCACCACCACCTTTTTATACGAGTCAGTTGTTATGCCACCAAATCCATTGTGTCATATCCGCCTTTATGTTTAATATTGGCGTACTTGTAATAAATTGTTGAGCAGCCTCAGCTCAACCCTGTATAATATTAAGTAGTACTGGATTTCTGTATCAAGGATTGGTCTACCAGTAAGAAGGATTTTCTGTACTGGTCCGACTGAAGGGGCAATTTTTCAATAAATGTTTTATTGAAAAACCGGTCCTGACACTTTACCCTTCTTGTGTTTAATGACATAAGGGAAAGTCTCAGTGAATTCAACCCATTTAGCATCTCTACGGTTCAGTTTTGCTTGACTTTTAATATGCTTCAAAGATTCATGATCATAATGTATGACAAATGCTTTGGCCCATAAATAATGTTGCCATGTTTCCAAAGTCCAAACAAGAGCATATAATTCCTTATCTTAAGTAGAATATTTCGGACTAGGCCCACTCAATTTTTCACAAATAAATGCAACAGGTTTAATATCTTGTAATAACACACCTCCTAATCCAATTCCACTAGCATCACATTCAGGCTCAAAACTCTTATTAAAATCAGGAAGTTGAAGTAAAGGAGCATGTGTTAACTTATCTTTCAATACGGTGAAGGCTTCTTCCTGTGCGGTACCCCAAACAAAAGGCACATCCTTCTTTGTAAGCTCATTGAGAGGTGCAGCAATGGTGCTGAAATCCCTCACAAAACGCCTATAGAAACCATCGAGTCCAAGAAAACTCCTCACTTGTGTGACCGTTTTAAGCTGCGGCCAACTCTTAATAGCTTCAATCTTGGCTTTATCAACTTCAATTCCCTGTGGAGTAACAACATAGATAAGAAAAGATACTCGTTCGTTGCCAAAGGTGCACTTGCCAAGGTTACCAAACAAATGTGCATCACATAGAGCAATAAAAACAGCACGCAAATGATCCAAGTGTTCCTCCAAAGATCTACTATAAATCAGTATATCATCAAAATAGACTACCACGAATCATCCAATGAAATCATGTAAAACCTTGTTCATTAATCTCATGAAAGTGCTAGGTGCATTGGTTAACCCGAAAGTCATGACTAACCACTCATATAATCCAAACTTAGTTTTAAATATTGTTTTCCATTCATCTCCCAATTTCATACGAACTTGATGGTATCCACTACGCAAATCAACTTTGGAGAAAATTGTAGAGCCACTTAATTCATCAAGCATATCATCTAGCTTAGGAATAGGATGATGATAACAAATAGTAATATTATTAATGCCTCTAGAATCAACACACATAAGCGATGTACCGTCCTTTTTTGGCACTAGAATAATAGGAACAACACAAGGACTAAGAGATTCGCGTATATAACCTTTGTCAAGCAGCTCCTGTACTTGATGCATAATCTCCTTCGTCTCCTCTGGATTGGTACGGTATGGTGCACGGTTGGGTAGCGATGCAATGGGAATTAAGTCAATCTGATGCTCAATCCTTGTAATAGGTGGTAATCCTGGTAGCACGTCTTGTGGAAAGACGTCAGCGAACTCCTGCAAAATGTTAGGCCAAAATTTCGGTGGGTGAAAATATTTTTTTCCTATCATCATTTTAGGCCTTTCGGAGCGTTTTGAGACACTCGCCATCATAGTGATTTTTTTTCGCAATTTTTGGTCGTCGCAGCCCCGAATCGCTCCAGAAAAAAAAAATTACTCAAATTTTTTTCGTGCCTATCCTGTTTATACGTCTCGGGAAGAGTTTTGAGACACTCGCCATTATAGTGATTTTCTGAGCAAAAAAAAAAAAAAAGAGCGCAAAAAAAAAGAGGCGCCAAAAAAAAAAATCAGAGTGTGCTCTTCCCTTGATTACGTGTAACGTCGTGATTTTGTTGGTGTTTTAGGCTCGCGTCTCTAGCACGGTCTAGCCTAGGACCAGCATCGTACCGTCGTTGAGCGTTTTTTCAACTTTGCATCTCTGAACTGATTATTGCTGACCCCTTGTTGCTACCATATTTTAAGCCTTCCCAGCTCCACATATATCTACGCCGTGTGTTTGACACCACCTGGCAATCGCTCTATCCAAGCTTTGGGAGTTTTTGACTACACCGGTTGCCAATCACCACCTGCTGCTGGGTAAGAACTGGTAAGAATTTGAGATTTGCTTGACGGATTTGTGACACACCACCACCACTTCCTAGTAGTCTGTAGGTTCATATTCTTGTGTGTTCCTATTACTGCTAACCATGCCAGGATCACAAGCTGACGAGGTCGAATGGGAGGTTATGACCAACAAGGAGCTCCATGATAAATTCCAGCAAATGATGGCTGACCAGGTACAAGACTTCGTAACCAGCCTTGGAGAGGCTATGGAGAAGCTAGATGGATTGGAGAAGACGTTCGAGACGAAGTTGGACGCTAAGTTCAATGAGGTGCTTGCACGTCTACCACCAGCTGCACCGGTCATAACTCAGCAACAACAACAACGTCGGCCGAATTTTGCGGGGCGCGCACAACGTGTGCCCCTAGAGGAAGGCCAACATTCTGGTGCCGTTCCTACTGCTGTGGCTTCTGTGGCTGCTGCTGCTACTACTGTTGATCAGAACACTGACTACGATGGTGATTACGACGATGAGGGAGAGGTTGCTCCAGCTCAGCCCCAAGGACAACCACCACCACACGCACCAGGTCGTCCACGTGCCTACGATCGCAATGGTAGGGCTGCACCACCCCCTCAGGTACAAACTCATGACCATCTCCCTAAACTTAAATTGAATATTCCTACATTTGATGGTCGATATGTTCCGGATATATATCTTACTTGGGAGTTAGAAACAGAACAACGATTTACATGCTAACAATATCCTGAGGATAGACGTGTTACTGCTGCTGTTTGTTCGTTCACTAGTTTTGCTTGTGTTTGGTGGTCTGAACATTGTAGAATACATCACGCTAATATCCCACCTACTTGGGCTGCTTTGAAAACCGCTATGCGTAATCGTTGGGTTCCACCATATTATCAACGTGAATTGCTTCAAAATTTGCAGCGTTTAAGACAAGGAAAAAATTCTGTAGAGGAATATTATCAGGAGTTACAAACTGGCATGATTAGATGTGGTATTGTTGAGGAGAATGAAGCTATGCTTGCACGTTTTATGGGTGGATTAAATAGAGAGATTCAGACTATTCTAGAGTATAAGGAGTATAACACTATCACTCGTTTATTTCATCTTGCTGTAAAAGCTGAACGTGAAGTGCAGGATCGACAGGCATTGGCAAGAACTAATTTTTCTGCAGGTCGCACTTCATCATGGACTCCACGTACCTCTTCTACTTCCACACGTCCGGCTGCAGCACTGCCTACGTCAGCCTCCAACTCCAACCGAGATACCAAGAAACAGGCCTCTGTTCCACCCTCCGCGAAGAGCACACCTTCCGGGCCAGCACAGAGCTCTTCTTCTTCCATTGCATCCACAGGGCAAACACATGAGGTTATATGTCGTCGTTGCAAGGGTGGAGGTCACTATGCGAGAGAATGTCCTTCCAAGCGTGTGATGATAGTTACTGAGGATGGTGGATATGACTCCGCTAGCGATTATGATGAGGAGACCCTGGCTCTTATTGCGAGTGAAGAACAAGGTGTAGAGGAGACTGAACAAGAGACACGCTACATGGCTGCTGACTACGCTGACAGGTATGAAAGTTTAGTTGCTCAACGTGTTTTGAGTGTGCAGGTTACACAGGCTGAGCAAAATCAGAGGCACAACTTGTTCCATACAAAGGGAGTTGTGAAGGAGCGTTCTGTTCGCGTCATCATCGATGGAGGGAGTTGCAACAACTTGGCTAGCATGGAGATGGTGGAGAAGCTTTCTCTAACCACCAGACCACATCCTCATCCTTATTACATCCAATGGTTCAACAACAGTGGCAAGGTTAAGGTAACACGTACTGTTCGTGTGCACTTTAGCATTGCTACATATTCTGATTATGTTGATTGTGATGTGGTACCCATGCAAGCATGCTCCGTTTTACTTGGTAGACCATGGCAATTTGATAAAAATTCTGTACACCATGGTAGGACAAATCAGTATACTCTTGTTCATAAGGATAAAAATATAACTTTGCTTCCTATGTCTCCCGAACATATTATGAAAGATGACATTGCTAGAGCTAGTAAAGCAAAACAGAAGCAAAGTGAGAGTGAAAATCAGATTGTGGCAAAGGAATTTGAGCAACATAATAAGCCTCATAAACAATCATCTAGTGTTATATCTGAAATAAAACTGAAGAGTGGTTGTTTACTTGCCACTAAATTTGATATTACTGATTTGGATGTCACTACATCTGTTTGCTATGCTTTTTTATGCAAAGATGTATTATTTTCATTCGAGGACATGCCTCCCTCTTTGCCTCCTGCTGTCACTAACATTTTGCAGGAGTTCGCTGACGTCTTTCCACAAGACGTGCCACCGGGATTACCACCTATTCGAGGGATTGAGCATCAGATTGACTTAATTCCCGGTGCATCGCTGCCCAACCGTGCGCCATACCGTACCAATCCAGAGGAGACGAAGGAGATTATGCGTCAAGTACAGGAGCTGCTCGACAAAGGTTATATACGTGAATCTCTTAGTCCTTGTGCTGTTCCTATTATTCTAGTGCCTAAAAAGGATGGTACATCGCGTATGTGTGTTGATTGTAGAGGCATTAATAATATTACTATTCGTTATCGTCATCCTATTCCTAGGCTAGATGATATGCTTGATGAATTAAGTGGCTCTACAATTTTCTCCAAAGTTGATTTGCGTAGTGGATACCATCAAATTCGTATGAAATTGGGAGATGAATGGAAAACAACATTTAAAACTAAGTTTGGATTATATGAGTGGTTAGTCATGCCTTTTGGGTTAACTAATGCACCTAGCACTTTCATGAGATTAATGAACGAGGTTTTACGTGCTTTCATTGGACGATTTGTGGTAGTCTATTTTGATGATATACTGATTTATAGTAGATCTTTGGAGGAACATTTGGAACATTTACGTGCTGTTTTTCTCGCTCTACGTGATGCACGTTTGTTTGGTAACCTTGGGAAGTGCACCTTTTGCACCGACCGAGTTTTTTTTTCTTGGCTATGTTGTTACTCCACAGGGAATTGAAGTTGATAAAGCCAAGATTGAAGCTATTGAGAGTTGGCCGCAGCCCAAAATGGTCACACAAGTGAGGAGTTTTCTTGGACTCGCTGGTTTCTATAGGCGTTTTGTGAGGGATTTCAGCACCATTGCTGCACCTCTAAATGAGCTTACAAAGAAGGATGTGCCTTTTATTTGGGGTACCGCACAGGAAGAAGCCTTCACGGTATTGAAAGATAAGTTAACACATGCTCCATTACTCCAACTTCCTGATTTTAATAAGACTTTTGAGCTTGAATGTGATGCTAGTGGAATTGGATTAGGAGGTGTGTTATTACAAGATGGTAAACCTGTTGCATACTTTTCTGAAAAATTGAGTGGGCCTAGTCTGAATTATTCTACTTATGATAAGGAATTATATGCTCTTGTTCGGACTTTGGAAACATGGCAACATTATTTATGGCCCAAAGAATTTGTTATACATTCTGATCATGAATCTTTGAAACATATTAAAAGTCAAGCAAAACTGAACCGTAGGCATGCTAAATGGGTTGAATTCATTGAGACTTTCCCTTATGTCATTAAACACAAGAAGGGTAAAGAAAATGTTATTGCTGATGCATTGTCTCGTCGTTATACTATGCTTTCACAACTTGACTTTAAAATATTTGGTTTGGAGACCATCAAAGATCAATATATGCATGATGCCGAATTTCAAGATGTGTTGCAGAATTGTAAAGAAGGGCGAACATGGAACAAGTTCGTCATTAATGATGGATTTGTGTTTCGTGCTAACAAGCTATGCATTCCAGCTAGATCCGTTCGTCTTTTGTTGTTACAGGAGGCGCATGGAGGGGGATTAATGGGACACTTTGGCATGAAGAAGACGGAGGACGTACTTGCTACACATTTCTTTTGGCCAAAGATGAGACGGGATGTTGAGCGTTTTGTTGCTCGCTGCACTACATGTGAAAAAGCTAAGTCACGACTCAATCCTCATGGTTTATATATGCCTTTGCCTGTACCTAGTGTTCCTTGGGAGGATATATCTATGGACTTTGTTTTAGGTTTACCTCGAACAAAGAAGGGGAGGGATAGCATATTTGTTGTCGTGGATAGATTTTCGAAAATGGCACACTTTATACCCTGTCATAAAAGTGATGATGCTGCTAATGTTGCTGATTTGTTCTTTCGTGAAATTATTCGCTTGCATGGTGTGCCAAATACAATTGTTTTAGATCGTGATGTTAAATTTCTTAGCCACTTTTGGAGATGTTTATGGGCTAAATTGGGGACTAAACTGCTTTTTAGTACTACATGTCACCCCCAAACTGATGGACAAACTGAAGTAGTGAATAGATCACTGTCTACTATGCTTAGGGCTGTGTTCAAGAATAACCTGAAAATGTGGGAAGAATGCTTGCCTCATATTGAATTTGCTTATAATCGTTCGCTGCATTCTACAACTAAGATGTGCCCTATTGAAGTAGTGTATGGTTTCTTACCTCGTGCACCTATTGATTTGTTGCCTCTTCCATCTTCGGAGATGGTCAATTTTGATGCTAAAGAACGTGCTGAATTGATATTAAAGATGCATGCGTTAACTAAGGAGAACATTGAGCGTATGAATGCTAAATATAAACTTGCTGGAGATAAGGGTAGAAAACATGTTGTCTTTGCACCTGGAGATCTTGTTTGGTTACATTTGCGTAAGGATAGGTTTCCTGAATTGCGCAAGTCGAAGCTAATGCCACGTGCTGATGGTCCTTTCAAGGTGTTAGAGAAAATAAATGATAATGCATATAAACTTGAGCTGCCTGCAGATTTTGGGGTTAGTCCCACTTTTAACATTGCAGATTTGAAGCCTTATATGGGTGAGGATGATGAGCTTCCGTCGAGGATGACTTCAGTTCAAGAAGGGGAGGATGATGAGGACATACCTACTAATGTTACACCCACATCACCACCAGCTACACAGATTGGACCAATTACTAGAGCCCGCGCACGCCAACTAAATTATCACGTACTTTCGTTTCTTGGAAATCCTTCTAATGTTCATGAACATATGATGTTGCCTAAATTAGATACTTTTGTTTTACTTATGAACGAAGGACCTAGCATGGACAAGAAGGATGGCCATTGGAGCAGGATCAAGCATGGGGGAGAAGGTGCGCGCACGGGAAGGAACAACGGAGTTTCCAGTGGTGATTTTCGCACTTTGAAGCCACCATAAGGAGTGCTTGGAGGCTTGGACGAAATATACAAGAGGCCACTTCATAAATTTCGTCCATAGGCTAATATAGGTGCTGCGTCACCTTATTTTTGGGCCAGGCCCATGTAATTTCGAAATACCACTTATTAGGCTATTTTTAGAGTCCGTATGTGTGGGGAAACGGAGTTAGGGCTGGTTTCGGACCCCTCCTCCAAGGGGCCACGAAATCCCCTTCTATTACCTCATATATACAGCCCTTAGGGCATCGTTTTAGATTTGGGTTTTGTTTAGATTACAAGTTCGCCATAGCTGCAACTTCGCGTCCTTCGTTTGTGTTCCACGACCAGACCAAGACGTCACAGAACCCCACTTCATCAATAAAGCTTTCCTCTTTAATACGCAATATCCAGATTGCAATCTTAGTTTCTTGCTTGTTCTTCGTTTGCGTGCAGGAAATAGACCTTCGTGGTCAGGTTGATCGTGCTCCGGCGTGGTCAATAACCTCTCGGAGTTGGTTTAGCGATTGCTAAGGCGCGACGTCTTCGCACGTTCGTAGTCGGATCGTGAAAGTCGACTCCCACCAAAACGATAGCCACCATCTCATCGAAAGACGGGACACCTTCGCCTCTATCACAAAAACACGTTGAGCAACTTAAATTTCATACATGTCGGCGTAGTCAGCAGCCATGTATTGTGTCTCTTGTTCAATATCATCTACAGCTTGTTCTTCACTTGCAATAAGAGCCAGAGTCTCCTCATCATAATAAATAGCGGAGTCATATCCACCATCCTCAGTAACAATCATCACATGCTTGGATGGGCATTCTCTCGCATAGTGACCTCCACCCTTGCAACAACGACATATCACCTCATGTGTTTGCCCTATGGATGCAATGGATGACGAAGAGCTCTGTTGATACGGGGCAAACCCGTGAGGGCCGATCTTTTCACACTTGGAGGGGAAAGAGAGGAAAATCAAGAGGCAAATAAACACTCAAAGACGATCCTCAAGTCACACATCCACTAGATCCAACGAACACGAGATACAAGGTTCGAAATCAACGAACGGATACAAGTACTGGTAGCCTTCCCACTCTGGAGAGATGGGTCTTGAAATCCACAAGGGGATCTTCCCTAAGAAGGGGCCTTGACATCCATAGGATCTTCTCACAAAGAGGTCGCAAACTCGCGGGGTGAAGTATATGGAAGGAGCAATGCTCAACTAATCTATGAGCCAATACATTGCTAACCCTAAAAAGAGGAGGGGAGGTTCCTTATATAGTGCTAGTGGAATTGGGGTGAAAGAGGGGGATACAAGGCCACTTGGCCCGAGGCTGCCTTGCAGGACTGAATGTCCGGGGCTTCATGGGGGTGCTGGATGTCCGGGCTTGGAGCAGGATGTCCGGGCTCTGGCGCCGGCTGTGGATGCTCTCTGGGTAGGAGGTGCCGGATGTCCGGGGCTAGGGCGCCCAGTTTGATGCTCTCTGGCTTCGCTCAGCTGGATATCTGGGGTTGAGGGCCGGATTTCCGGCCTAGGCCGGATGACCGGGGTCTGGGGGCCGGATGTCCGGGGTCTGGGGGCCGGATGTCCGGGCCCTGCAGCTTCGGCTGCTGGTCCTTGGCGCCTATGCAGTCTCCTGGGGATGGACGTCTGGGGCCTTGGCCGGATGTTCGGGGCCTGGAAGGTGACTTGCCCTTCTTTTGTAGCTCTTATCAGCCCTTCTTCATGTCCGTCTTCATGTGGGCTTGTCCTTCACTCCGAGCGTCTTCTAGACCGTCTTCATGGTACATGAGCATGCATAGAATCTCCGCTTGAGGTAGCATCCAAGTTCCATGAACATCGAAGGAAGAATCGTAAAGGAGAGATGTCACCTCGTTTCCAATGGCACGTGCACGGGCTCCTTTCATGGGTCCTTGCATAGCTTGAGGTGTTGGTGATGGGTCCATGGGTATGACCATGGGATGCTCTGCATCATCTCCCCCCCCCCCTTGGGAAAGATCTGTCCTCGGATCAAGATCTTCATCACCATGGAAAGGGGAAAGATCCTTGACGGTGAAGATGTCGCTCACATTGTACTTGTCGCGTGGAATGTCGATCTTGTAGGCATTGTCGTTGTAGCGTGCCAACACCTTGAAAGGTCCATCGGCTGGAGGAAGGAACTTGTACTTGCCCTCGGCGGGGAAGCGATCCATGCGTAGGTGTAGCCACACAAGATCTCCGGTCTTGAACACCATGGGGTGCTTGTTGAGGCGGCACTTGTTGGTGACGCATTCCACTTGACGTTCGATCGTGCGCCTTGTATCTTCATGCATCTTCTTGATGTAGCTTGCCCTTGCACTTGCGTCCATGTTGACGCACTCTTGGAGTGGTAGAGGAAGGATGTCCAATGGGGACAAAGGGTTGAAGCCGTAGACCACTTCGAAAGGAGACTTGCTGGTGGTGAAGTGACGGACGCGATTGTAGGCGTACTCGGCGATGGGGAGGCATTCTTCCCATTCCTTGATGTTCTTCTTGATCAACACGCGCAGGAGAGTAGAGAGCGTCCGGTTCGTCACCTCCGTTTGGCCATCGGTTTATGGATGATAGGCCGAAGAGAATAGTAGCTTGGTTCCGAGCTTGGCGCATAGAGTCTTCCAAAAGTAGCTAAGGAACTTGACGTCGCGGTCCGAGACAATAGTCTTGGGGACGCCATGTCGTCGTAAGATGTCCCTACAAAACAGATTTGCAACATGTGAAGCGTCGTCGATCTTATGACATGGAATGAAATGAGGCATCTTGGAAAAGCTATCCACAATGACGAAAATGGAAGCATGCCCATTTTTAGTTCTTGGCAAACCAAGCACAAAATCCATACTAATGTCTTCCCAAGGAATTGAGCTTTAGACTTAGCATTGCGGCAGGTAAAGCATCGGTTGGTGAAGCGTGAAACATCACAAAACATCTTTGGCCAAAAGTACTTGTTGGATAGTGTGGCTTATGTCTTGTCACGTCCAAAGTGACCCATAAGTTCTCCACCGTGAGACTCTTGCAAAAGCAACAAACGAAGAGAAGACTCGGGTATACAAAGTTTGTTAGCACACATAAGATAGCCATCTTTCATGTAGTAGTTTTCCCAACAAGTTTTCACTTGGCACTTAGAATATGGAGTAGCAAAGGAAACATCATGCTCATACAAATCTTTGATATGCTCAAAACCAATGACATTCAATTCAAGTTGAGTAACTAGCATGCATTTGCGGGAAAGAGCATCCGCCACAATGTTTTCTTTACCCTTAATGTATTTGATGACATAAGGAAAAGACTCAATGAATTCACTCCATTTGGCATGTCGTTTGTTCAACTTAGTTTGACCCTTAAGATACTTGAGAGTTTCATGATCGGTATGAATGACAAACTCATGAGGTCGGAGATAATGCTCCCAAACATGTAACACTCTCACCAAAGCATACAATTCCTTATCATATATGGGATAGTTAAGTTGAGCGCTGGAAAGTTTCTCACTAAAATACGCAATTGGGTGCTTATCTTACATTAGCACACCACCTATGCCACTACCACTAGCGTCACAATGCAGTTCAAATGTTTTGTCAATTTTGGGTAAAGCAAGCAAGGGTGCATGAGTAAGCAAATTTTTAATCTCATGGAATGCGGTGTCTTGGGATGGTCCCCAAATAAATGGTGCATTCTTCTTGCTCAAAGAATGTAGAGGCGATACAATAGTGCTAAATTCCTTAACAAAACGACGGTAGAAACTGGCTAGTCCTAGGAAACTACGCACTTGTTGCAAATTTGTGGGTGTAGGCCAAGTTTTAATAGCATTAATTTTAGTTTCATCAACATGAACACCCTTAGAAGATACCCCAAATCCAAGGAAACAACCTTGTCAACACCAAAAGTGCATTTTTTCATGTTTGCATATAGTTTTTCATTCCTAAGAACTTGTAATACTTCCCTAACGTGTTTAGCATGCTCCTCTGGAGATCCGCTAAAAACAAGGATATCATCAAAGTATACCACAACACAATCTTCAATGACATGTCACAAGACATAATGCATGACACGCATAAATGTACCCGGTGCTTGGGATAAACCCATAGGCATAACCAACCATTCATATAGACCAAACTTAGTCTTGAATGTCATTTTCCACTCATCGCCCTCTTGCATACGTATTTGATAGTAACCACTTTTCAAGTAAATTTTAGAGAATATAGTGGCACCACTAAGTTAATCAAGCATATCATCAAGGCGAGGAATAGGATGGTGATATATAACGGTTATAGCATTGATAGGACGGCAATCTGAACACATGCGCATACTACCATCTTTCTTAGGTACTTGTATCATCGGAACCGAACAAGGACTTAAGCTCTCACGTACATGCCCTTTATCTAGGAGTTTTTGGACATGCCTTTGTATCTCTTTTGTTTCTTTGGGGTTGACACGGTAGGGTCCATTGTTAGGAAGCGGTGCTCCGGGGATCAGGTCGATGCAATGTTCGATCCCTCGTTTTGGTGGTAGTCCCGGAGGTAGCTCATCGGGAAAAACATCTTGGAATTCCTGCAATAAACGAGACAAAACAAGAGGAAGATGTTGTGAAGTATTAGTCCTCACGACCTCATCTTTGCACACAAGCACAATGTGAAGTACACTCGATGGGCTCTCACTCACATCCCTCTAATCACTTTTGGTGGCTAAAAGAACTAGATATTTCTTGTCCCTCATCGTGTAGTCACTCAAGTTTGGCTTGTGGCTCTCACTCTCTTTTAGGTGGATCACTCTCTCACTTTAGTCTCCACGATGGGATGAAACTTTCTTGTCGGCGGTGTCTTGACTTGGAGTCATTGGTCGAAGCACATACTGCTTGCACTTCATGTTGAAGCTATAGTGATTGGTTCGACCATTGTGGATGACGCCGCGGTCGAATTGCCAAGGTCTTCCAAGTAGGAGATGGCAAACGGACATGAGAACCACATCACACTCCAAGGTGTCTTCATAAGCGCCTATCTTGAAGGAAACTTGCACTGTGTGTTTCACTTGGAGAGTGCCGGAATCACTTAGCTATTGGACCTTGTAGGGGCGAAGGTGCATTTTCTTGACCAATTCAAGCTTGGAACAAAGGTCCTCACTTGCCAAATTGTGGCAACTTCTGCCGTCGATGATGACCTTGACGGATTTTCCTTGGATGCCCACTTTTGTGTGAAATATGTGGCAATGTTGATCCTCATCTTGTTGTTCTTGAAGCGTCAAAATCTTGGAAACAATGAGAGCGGGGCTCGGATCGTTGTCGCAAAAGATTTGCGAATCTTCATCTTCATTGACTTGACGATGCATGGCCACATGCTCCAATGCTTCCATCTCGCCGTCACTCATAGAGTCATAGGTGCCATCGTCTTGAAGGATCATGGTGCGTCTTGTTGGACACTCGTACGTCTTGTGGCCTCCGCCTTGGCACATGAAAACACTTGATGGAGCTTGATTTGGCGGTAGCATCCAGTGTCGATGTAGAGGATGAAGCTTTCGATTTGTAGTTGCTTGTAGGAGGTTGGCTTGACGAAGTCGTCTTGTCCTTGTAGCTTGACTTGTCACCGGTAGTGGTAGTAGGTTTCGTAGTCGAAGGCGTCGTGGCCGGAGAAGCTTGAGCACTTGAGCCCTAGGTCTTGTAAGAGAACTTGGAGTACTTGTAATCATCTTGCACTTGGCGCTCCACTTTGGTCGCTTGATGCACTAGCTCGAGTAAGTTGGAGTATGGTTGAAAGTACAGGATTTTCTTGACTTGGTAGTTCACGCCATTCAAGAAGTGCGCCATTGTTTGCTTGTCATCTTCCTTGACATTGGCTCGGATCATGGCAATTTCCATCTCTTGATAGTACTCTTCTACTGACTTGGTGCCTTGCTTGAGTAGTTGTAGCTTCTTGAAGAGATCACAGTTGTAGTGTGTAGGCACGAAGCGAGCTCTCATGAGATCCTTCATTTGGGCCCAAGTGGTGATAGGAGGTTCACCTCTTTCTCTTCTTTGCTAAATCACATGTTCCCACCAAATGAGAACATAGTCTTGGAATTCAAGGGAAGCCATGGCGATATTATTCTCTTCCTCAAAGTTGTGCAAACGGAATATCTTGTCAATCTTGAGCGCCCAAGAGAGGTAGTCTTCGGGGTCATTGCTTCCGGAGAACTTAGGCATGGTGAACTTGAGCTTGCCAAAGCGTTGTTCTTCATTGTGATTGTTTTGGTGTTGCCCTTGTCTTGGAGGGGCCACATCGTTGTTGTTGTTGTTGAGTTGACATTGTTGTTGTTCTTGCCTTGGGGCTTCGTCATCATTGGGCTCGACGTGTTGTGCTTGAGGCCGTTGGCGAGGTCCTCGCACTAGGTTTCTTCTTTCTTGTTGGTCCTCTTTGCGAGCGGCTTCTTCTTGTCGTTCACGCCGGAGGGCTTCTTGTTCTTCGCGCGCTTGACGGTTGCGTTCTTGCAAGGCGTGTGTAGCTTCATGTAGGGCGTATTGTGCTTTCAATGCTTGTTCTTGGCGATGACGTTGTTCTTCCTCATGGCGCTGTCATTCTTGATCTTGCTCTTGTTGAAGATGTCGTTCACGATCGCGTAGTCGATCTTGCAATCCATTGCCAAAAGGATTCTCCAAAGTTTGACGGTGATGACCTTGTGGAGAGCTTGGGCCGGCGGGGTCGTCTCTATGATGAGAACGTTCTCGGGAAGGACTTGCATCAGAAGAGTACTTCGATGAGTGGCGACTTGAGTGGCGCCGCTTTGACGAAGTAGAGGTTGAGGAAGCGCGGTTGACCATCAAGGAACGGAACTCTTCCATTTGACTTGAGAGCTTGGTGTCGTGGTAGTCTCGCGTGCGCCCCTCGGATTCACGCAAGTCGGTGGCGAGTTGCTCCATGCGGTCGTTCAAGATGTCTTGAGCTTGGGTAATTGCCTTGTGTGCATCGAAGAAGTGGAACTTGGCGACGTAGTCGTGCTCGTTGTCATCATGCTCCTCGAAGGTCGGGTTCGACATTGTCCTATCCATAATTCTCAAGTAGATGTAAGTGGAAGAATGAGAAGACAAAACCAAGTACCATTCCAAAAGTTGAAAAGGAATCAAGCACTCAATGTTCTATTGGAATAGTAGAATTGGTACCGAAGATCGTCCTTCTCACACCTACACAAATAAGGCTTATGGAGTAGCTTGGTTAGGATAGTGGCACAAATTTCAAGCAATTCGAAAGATAAGATTCAATAATGTTGAAAGAGATTCGCAAATTCGCAAGTAAGACAATGCAGATCAATAGCAATGAGTATACACGGAAACACACACGCGGATAGATAAGTGGGGTCGTGCAACCAAGGATGAGCTAAAATGTGGAATCCACGGAAACGCTCGTGTTGCACAATAGTACAGAGGCGCTAGCACGACTGCTCAAATGGGCGTGATATGAACTTGTGACAACCTATAAGATACAAATGTGTCGTCTTCCTATTCCCGACTTGCTGTGTATGTATGAGGCACGTGTCACTCGCTCAAGTGATCCAAGATGATCAAGTATGATATGCAATATTGGCCATGCTATTGCTCTTTTGCTCTTGCTTAAAAGCTTTGCTTCTCTTTCTTTTGCGATGATGTTTTGTATTGTCACAATGCGGGACGTTCACACCAAGATAGCAATTATGTATGATGGTACTATGAAAACACAAGAGATGATACTATGATATATGCACACAATTTTAGCTATGCGGAGTATGTATCACTAAAGTGCACAAGTAGGGTAACCCGGCAATACTCAATGGCTAGTCTCAATAGGAATGTAACACAAAATAGGCTCGGGGTAACAAGGCAATGGCAAGGGTGTATGTCAGGAGTGTCGTCGCGGTTACCGTCCTTGCTTACGGTGTAGTGTCAATGTAGAGGTGGTTGGCGACGATCCGGGCGATGATGAGTGGCGATGTCGATGAAGAATCACTCCTAATTAGCTGAAACACCTTAGGAAGTGGCGATGCTCGCAACTCGAAATCTCAAATGCAAACGAAGAAATGATGGAGGGTTGCGGAAGAAATGGCGGAAAAGGATCAAAATCTGCCAAAATGAGGCAAAAGAGCACTGCTGGCGCCCACGGGCCGGATGTCCGGGGGGTCGGATGTCCTGGGGTTAGGGGCCAGACATCCGGGGTAACCCGATCCAGATTGGATGTCAGAAAATCCTATGAACTAGGGGATGAACACGATTATTTTTTGGCAAAATTGAGGCGATTTGGCGGTGAAAATGATGGGGATGGTGGGGAAACACTAGATCTACCTGTCCACAACGAAATCCACGGATCCAAATCAACAAAATCTCCTAAAATCCAACAAATTAAAGAAAATTTGGTAGGTCTATTTTTGTGGGAATTTTCGAAATTAGGTCAAAACGAAACAAAAATGGGCTAGAAAGTGGAGGGAGAGACTACAAGGTGTGAATCAACCTTGGCTCATGATACCAAGATGATACGGGGCAAACCCGTGAGGGTCGATCTTTTCACACTTGGAGGGGAAAGAGAGGATAATCAAGAGGCAAATAAACACTGAAAGACGATCCTCAAGTCACACATCCACTAGATCCGATGAACACGAGATACAAGGTTCAAAATCAACGAACGGATACTAGTACTGGTAGCCTTCCCACTCCGGAGAGATGGGTCTTGAAATCCACGAGGGGATCTTCCCTAAGAAGGGGCCTTGACATCCATAGGATCTTTTCACAAATAGGCCACAATCTCTCGAGGAGAAGTATATGGAAGGAGCAATGCTCAACTAATCTATGAGCCAACACATTGCTAACCCTAAAAAGAGGAGGCGAGGTTCCTTATATAGTGCTAGTGGAATTGGGGGCGAAAGAAGGGGATTCAAGGCCACTTGGCCTGAGGCTGCCTCGCAGGGCCGGATGTCCGGGCCAGGGTGGCCAGCTGTCCAGGGCTTCATGGGGGTACCGGATGTCTGGGGCTTGGGCCGGATGTCCGGGCTCGGGTGTCGGCTGCGGATGCTCTCTGGGTAGGAGGCGCCGGATGTCCAGGGCTGGGGCGCCCGGTTTGATGCTCTCTGGCTTCGCTCGGCCGGATATCCGGGGCTGATGGCCGGATTTCTGGGCTGGGCCGGATGTCCGGGGTCCGGGGGCCAGATGTCCGGGCCGTGTAGCTTCGGCTGCTGGTCCTTGGCGCCTGTGCAGTCTCCAGGGGCCGGATGTCCCGGGCCTGGGCCGGATGTCCGGGGCTTGGAACGTGACTTGCCCTTCTTTTATATCTCTTGCCCGCCCTTCTTCGTTCCCGTCTTCATGGGGGCTTGTCCTTCACTCCGAGCGTCTTCTAGACCGTCTTCATGGTACCTAAGTATGCATAGAATCTCTGCTTGTGGTAGAATCCAAGTTCCATGAACATCAAAGGAAGAACCATAAAGGAGAGATGTCACCTCATTTCCAATGCCACGTGCACGAGCTCTTGTCGTGGGTCCTTGCATAGCTTGAGGTGTTGGTGATGGGTCCATGCGGATTACCATGGGATGCTCCGCATTATCTGTGTAGGCCCGGAAGGTGTGATATTCATGGAGGGTGGGGCAGGGGCCTGTTTCCTTGTATCTCGGTTGGAGTTGGTGGCTAAAGTAGGCGCTGCTGCAGCAGGACATGTGGAAGTAGATGAGGTACATGGCGTCCATGATGAACTGCGACCTGAAGAAAAAAATAGTTCTTCCCAATGCCTGTCGATCCTGCACTTCACGTTCAGCTTTGCAAGCAAGATGGAATAAACGAGTGATATTGTTATACTCCTTATACTCTAAAATAGTCTCAATATCTCTATTTAATCCACCCAGAAAATGTGCAAGCATAGCTTCATTATCCTCAACAATACCACATCTAATCATGCCAGTTTGTAACTCCTGATAATATTCTTTTATAGAATTTTTTCTTTGTCTTAAACGCTGCACTTTTTGAAGTAATTCACGTTGATAATATGGTGGAACCCAACGAGTATGCATAGCAGTTTTCATAGCAGCCCTAGTAGTTGGGATATTAGCATGATGTATTCTACAATGTTCAGACCACCAAACACAAGCAAAACTAGTGAATGCACAAACAACGGCAGCAACACGTCTATCCAGGAAATTGTAAGCATGTAAAATGTTGTTCTGTTTCTAACTCGAAAGTAAGATATATATCACAAATATATCTACCATCAAATGTTGGAATATTCAATTTAAGTTTAGGGAGATGGTCATGATCCCGTACCTGAGGGGGTGGTGCAGCCCTACCATTGCGATTTAGCCATGTGGACGACCTGGTGCATGTAGTGGTCGTTGCCCCTGGGGTTGATTCGGAGCAACCTCTCCCTCATCATCGTAATCACCATCATAATCTGCATCCTGCTCAACAGTAGCAGCAGCAGCCACAAAAGCCGTAGGAGTAGCAAAGGCACCAGAATTCTGGCCTTGGTCAAGATGCACACGTTGCGCTCGTCCCATGAAATTTGCGCGTTGTTGATGTTGATGTTCTTCTTGGAGAGGGACAGTAGCTGGAGCTGGTGGTGGTAAAGCACCTCATTTAACTTGGCATCCATGTTGGTGTCGAATTTCTTCTCCAAACCATTTAGCTTCTCCATGGCCTCGCCAAGGCTGGTCATGAAGTCTTGTACCTTGTCGGCCATCATTTGCTGAAATTTATCATTGAGCTCCTTGTTGGTCATATCGTCCCAGTTGATCTCATTAGCTTGTGATCCTGGCATGGTTAGCAACAAGAGGAACACACAAGAATATGAATCTACAGACAACTATGATATGGTGGTGGTGGTGTGTCACAAATCCGTCAAGCAAACATCAAATTCTTACCAGTTCTTACCCAGCAGGAGGCGGTAATCGACAACCGTTGTAGTCAAAACTCTCAAAGCTTTGATAAAGCAATTGCCAGGTGGTGTCAAACACATAACGTAGATGTATGTGGAGCTGGGAAGGCTTATAATATGGTAGCAAAAAGGCCAGCAATAATCAGTTAAGAGATGCAAAGTTGAAAAGATGCTCAACGACGGTACCGTGCTGGTCCTAGGTTAGACCGTACTAGAGACGCGAGTCTAGAACACCAATAAAATCATGATGCTACACGTAAGCAAGGGAAGAGCAAACTCTGTAAAAAAATCTCATTTTTGGCGCCTTTTTTGCCTCTTTTTTTTCTTCAAAAAATCAGTATAATGGCGAGTGTGTCAAAACTCTTCCCAAGGCGAATAAACAGGATAGGCACAAAAATGTTTTCACTAATTTTTTTCTGGAAGGGTTCGGGGCTGCGACGACCAAAAATTGCGACAAAAAATCACTATGGTGGCGAGTGTCTCAAAACGCTCTTCAAAGCCTAAAAAAGGATAGGGAAAAAAAAATTCACCCACCGATTGTTTTTCCGAAACCTACTCAGGCAAGGAAACACGAATTTGAAAACAAAGGGATCTCAAAAGCAAACCTAATATGTGATGGACTCGGATTTATGGCGGATATGTGGTGGTATATATGGACACGAATTGATGGTAGATATGTGGTGGTGATATATGGACGCGGTGATGATGATGGTGGGTATGACAGTGGTACTGATGATGGTGGGTATGGCAGCGGTGCTAATGATGGTGGGTATGGCAGCGGTGATGATGATGGTGGGTATGGCGGCGGTGCTGATGATGGTGGGTATGGCGGCGGTGCTGATGATGGTGGGTATGGCAGCGGTGATGATGATGGTGCGTATGGCGGCGTGTCAACTTATGAACAGAACTCAAAACTCTAAAGGACTAGACGCTAAGACTAGTAACTTGACACGACGATGCAACCACAAATTCAACAAAGAAAACACGGAATAGAAAATTGCAAAGGCTCAGATTGGTTCGAATATGATGATCTAACCCAAATTTTTGTGTGGCTTTCTCGTGGACTGTAGGTAGGAAGAACAGATGCAATATAAACTATGAAAAACTGGTAAAATCTGACCGAGTAGCCTAGAAATCTGATACCACTTGATAGAGGCGAAGTTGTCCTTGTCTTTCGTTGAGATGTGGCTATCGTTTATGGTAGAGTCAACTTTGAAGATCCGACTACGAACAAGCGAGGAAGTCGCGCCTTAGCAATCTCTAAACCAACTCTGAGAGGTTATTGACCACGCCAAAACACGATCAACCTGACCACGAGGGTCTATTTCCTGCACGCAAACGAAGAACAAGCGAGAAACTGAGATTGCAATCTGGATATTGTGAATATATGTGGAAAGCTTTATTGATGAAAGTGGGGTTCTATGACGTCTTGGTCTGGTCATAGAACACAAACGAAGGACGCGAAGTTGCAGCTATGGCGAACTTGTAATCTAAACAAAACCCAAGTCTAAACGGCGCCCTAAGGGCTGTATATATGGGGGAATAGAGGGGGATTTCGTGGCCCCTTGGAGGAGCTGTTTGAAACCAACCCTAACTCAGTTTCCCCACACATGCGGACTCTAAAAACAGCCTATAATATGGTATTTCAAAATTGCATGGGCCTGGCCCAAAAATAATGTGGTGCAACAGCTATAATATCCTATGGACGCAATTTATAAAGTGTCGTCTTGAATATTTCGTCCAAGCCTTCATGCTCTCATTATGGCGGCTTCAAAGTGCGAAAATCACCACTTGTTCTCCCCCCCCCCCCCCGCGCACCTTCTTCTCCATGCTTGTTCCTGCTCCATTGGCCATACTTCTTGTCCATGCTAGGTTCTTCATTCATAAATAAAACAAAAGTATCTAATTTAGGTAGCACCATATGTTCATGAACATTAGAAGGATTTCCAAGAAATGAAAGTACCTGGTAATTCAATTGGCGTGCGCGAGCTCTAGTAACTGGTCCAGTATGCATTGAGGCAGGGGTTGGGTGTAACAATGGTATTGTTGTCCTCATCACTCCACTTCTCGTATGATACCTTTAAAAGTGGTATTGCTGGGCTCAATCCTTGAAGGGTGAATGCCCAATTTCTTGATCGTATCGGCATATATTAGGTTGAGGTTGTTGCCGCCGTCCAAGAGGACCCAGATTAGGTGAAAACCGTCCACTATGGGATCGAGTACGAGAGCCGCAGTGCCTCCATGACGGAATACAGGAGGAAAATTTTCCCTGGTTCTATCTATATATTAAAAAGGCCCAATGCATCATGGTGGCCCAAAAGTAGTGCATTAGGGTCAGCCTTTTGGGCCATGCCTCCGGCCTCTCACTGGCCCAAAGCAGTACGACGCGTGTGTACACACGCATGACAGTTTGCCTGCCGATCCTCATCACGCACGCATCCTAATTGGTCCACATTTCCCCCAAAAAATATCTAATTTGATCAATCATCCATCGATCGATTCTGTAGATGGGCTATGCGTACGACCATGGCGTACAACAGCAGTGCCCGGGCCGCCGGACGCCGCCGGCCATGCAGCGTGGGTCCTCTCTTCGCACAGCTGCCAACGCGATGCACCGTTGGCCGGTCCGGCGCTCGCTAACTAATTCCGCAACCTTCTTTTTTAATCATTGTCTCCAAGGCCTGGTTTCTATCCATATAGATTAGAAAAGAGTAGAACTGTGGTAGCAGTGTTGTCTTACTTCCCCTAATTTTGTTTACAAACTGCAACAATCTTGTATAAACTTGTAACGAATATAGTATAGATCACTATGTTTTGACAAAGCGTGGGGCATTTTCTAGGGTTAGAACTTCTAATTAGGGTGTATTTTATTTATCTGTACAAGTCTCATTAGTAGTCCCTTGGTAAAGAAATATAAGAGCATTTAGATCAATAAAGTAGTGATTTAACGCTCTTATTTACAGAGGGAGTAATTTGTATTTGTTATTTGTTATGTGTAGAAAGAAATGAAAAAGGTCATCAATTCTCAAGTGGTTGATTATTTCATGGCTCGGAGGAATAGACCATACAAAAGGTAATTTTCAGATTTTTAGCCATCTAAGAACTTTTATTTGGGCATTTTATTATGTTGTACTAATAAGTTTAATTCTATGTGTATCTGGTAGCTTACCGAATCTTGTTGTCTGACAATGTATGTTGGGATATGGAAATGCAAGTTATAATTTTCAGGTAATTATGTCCCTTGTTTTATCATTATTGTAAGTATTTTGATGGCTACATTTTGTGTTTATAAAACACCTTGGACTATATTCAATAATATGTGGTAGAAATTATGAAATACACCTTTATTCTATACATTGTTACTTAAAACAATTATGCTTTGTTAAAGTGGTGCATCGGGTAACACTTGCTCCAGCTCCACCCCTTCTTACAATAAACCATCTTGTAGGTGACATACTCATGGGGTTCTTGTAAGCATCGCGGTAAGCTCATAATGTTTCATTTAGCTTTCCTGCCTAGTCTTTTCTCGACTTTTGCACCGTCTACTGTAATATTTTCTTTATCTCATGGTTCAAAAGTTCCACTTGACCACTGGTTTGAGGATGATACGGTGAATCCATTCGACGAGTCACTTAGTACTTATGAATTACTCCACCAAAAATTCCATGAGTAAAATGAGATCGACTATCAGTAATAAGGACTTTAGGGACTCCGAACCTAGGAAGGATGATTTCATTTGTCATCTTTGGCGAGGTAGCCGTGTGTGCACGATGAGTTGGGATGGCTTCAACCCACTTGGTAAAATAATCTACAACCATGTGAATATGAGTATGCCCATCAGAAACAAGGAAAGGCCCCAAATAGTCCAATCCCCAAACATCAACTGGTTCACAAACCAGATTATAATTCATGGGCATTACCCGTGCGTTGACAACCATCGCAATTTTTAACGCGCGCTTCTCTAAATAGTGTAGGCCAGTAGAATCCTGATTGAAGCACCTTACGAGCAGTTCGGTCGCCTACGTGATGTCCTCCATAAGGATTGCTATGACACTTATCATGTATAGCATTCATTTCATGCTCGGGGACACAAGCCTAATCATGTCATCACGTCGATGCCGATAAAGGAAAGGGTCATCCCAGAAATAATATTTCAGCTCACTGAAGAACTTTTTCCTTTGATGATAATTCATATATGGCGGGATGTACTTTCCTGCAAGAAAGTTAGGGTAATATGCAAACCAAGGCTCTATCGTTTCAATCATAGCCAAACTCTCACCTGGAAAGGACTCGTTTATTGGAACTCGGTTGTACAATATTCTTTCCATGTGTGATAAGTGGTCTGCTACTGGATTGTCCTCTCCTTTTAGGCCTACTATTTGCAAGTCAAACTCTTGAAGTAGTAATATCCATCGAATCAATCGAGGCTTGGCATCCTTCTTAGCAAGAAGATAACGTAAGGCACGATGATCCGTACGAATTATCACTTTTGAATTAATAATATGAGGCTTAAATGTATCACAAGAAAAAACAAATAGCAATTAATTCATTCATGCGGTCACTAAATGCTTTTGATGTTCATCTAAACTCATGCTAGCATGAAAGACAACCTTAGTTTTTTATCATCTCATTGTCCCAAGACAGTTGCAATAGCATAGTTTCCAGCAGCTCACATGATTTCGAAGGGTTCATCCCACTTTGGAGGTTGGATGATCGGGGTTGTGATCAAAGCATCTCTTAATTTTTCATTGGCATGCACACAACTCTTGTCAAAAGAATAAGGCACATATTTTTGTAAAAGGTGAGTCAAAGGTTTTGATAATCTAGAGAAGTCATTAACGAGCGTTCTACAGAAACTAGCATGACCCATGAAAGTTTGCATACCTTTTATGTCTTGAAGGTAAGGTAAGTTTTCTATTAACTCTATTCTTTCTTGATCTATCTCGATGCTCTTTCCTGAAACTATATGTCCCAACACTACTCCTTTGGTGACCATGAAGTGGATATTTTCCCAATTTAGCATGAAATATGTTTCTTCACATCTTTGCAATACCTCCGTGAGGTTATAGAGATAGTTGTCAAAAGAAGTGCCTTGGATAGAAAAATTGTCCATAAATACTTCCATAATTTTCTCCAAAACAATAGGGATTTTTAGAAATGCACTTCTGAAAAGAGGGTGTCATGTTATATAAGCCAAATGTCATTCTACGATATGCATATGTACTGTAAGGAAAAGTGAAGGTTGTTTTATCTTGGTCTTTAGGCCGGATAGGTATTTGCGAAAATCTGGAATATCCATCAAGATAACAAAAATATAAGTTGTTAGCCAGCCTTTCCAATATCTCATTTATGAATGGTAGTGGGTAGTGACCCTTCCGAGTCCATTTATTTAATATCCTGAAATCAAAACACATTCCATATCCAACAATAGCCCTAGTAGGGACTAGGTCAATATTCTCATTAGTTACTAAGGAGACTCCTCCCTTCTTAGGAATGCAATGAATTGGGTTTACCCACTTACTGTCGGAGATGGGGTAAATTACCCCGATGTCGAGCAGACATGTTACCTCTTTTCTTACCACATTCTTGGAAGTAGGATGCAGTCTTTGTTGACTTTCAATTACTAGTTTAGCTCCTTCAATGGGAATAGCATGAATACTGTCGATCCCCTTTACGTCTTTCCTTGAATACCCCAAAGCTTTGCGGTACTTAGTTAATACCACCAATAGTATCTCTTTTTCTTTTCCTGGAAGGTCGACTGATAAGCGCATTTCATATATATAATTTTGGCATACAAATATATCATTTGTTGAGTTTTGACCATCAATTCTTGCTATGAAATATTGAATATGTGAATGAAAATCATATAAAGGGATCATTTACTTGTGACTTATTGCCTTTGCAGAAAAGGGCGAAAAGGCCTAAAATTCTTCTATAGTGGGCACAAAGTGAAGTTGTTGTCACTACAATTCAAGATCAGGACCTATGCTAGAAGAAATGAAGTAAACCAAGGGTCAAACTATAGAAGATAGGGGATCTACTTGGGAAGAAAGAAGAAAGGAGGGGGGCCAAATTGCAATATGAGAGATCAGCAGTGAGGGGTCAAAATCCCTAGATGCCTTGATTCCCAAATCGGGCCTGGCTACACATCTCCCTCTCCCTCACCCCTCCTTCTCCAACTCCGGCCGCTGCCACAGCCAGGCCGGCGTGGTAGGCACGCTACAACACCACTTCATCACCATCCATCCATCACCAGCACCCCATCCATCCACCATCATCCATCCATCAACGCCTCCAACAACCAGCACCACCTCACGCCCTCCATCAGACACGGCGACGAAGTTGCCTTCCCCAGTGTCGGCGTTTTGGGATCGGGGGTACCCAGACCTGCCTTCCTGCGGCCCAGCGCGTGGCCCACCTGGACAGCCCAATACGGCCTAGCAGCAAACACCCCAAGACAAGATCCTCATGAGGGCCCCGGCTGCCTCCCGAGGAGTGGAGATTTCTATGCAGGTACCCGGCCTCAGGAGGCTGCGATGACGTGAGCCATGACGACCAAGGCCAGGTGGGCTCCAGCGGGCGTAGAGGGGACAATTTCCTCTTTTGTGCTAAGGAGGCAAGGACGTACGTGGGTTCCCAAGGAATCCCCCAAAGGTTTCCATTCCAGTGCAACAAGACCAAGAACACGAGCTCGGCAGGACGGATGTCATCGCCGAGCCCACCTCTGCGTCACGCCCAGAAGCTTTGCAGGCGAAGACCACCTTTAGTTAGGATAAGATGTACCTCTTGTCCCCTTTCAAAATTGGCCGTTGTGGGATCCCTTCCCGCCTGTGCGATAAGGGAAGAGGACCGAGGCCACTATAAATAGGGACCAGCACCCACCATAGATGGGAGACCAGTCCATCCTCACCTCTGAGCCCTCGCGAGGTCGCTCAACCACTGTACTAGTTCATCTCCAAACCTCCTCGTGAGGCCAATCCACCAAAAGCAGGAGTAGGGTTTTACACTGCAAGGTGGCCCGAACAAAGGTAAATCTCCGTGTCCATCTTCTTGTTCGCTGGCGCGCATACGGCAAGGCTTGGCTATGGAGTGGCGAACCTGAGGCTAGAGTTCGTTGAGATCTTCGCACACGCCCCAGAGTTCGAACCTTCTTGGATCTGCGGAGCCCCGATTCCAACATTTGGCGCGCCAGGTAGGGGCGTGTCGTGACCTTCCCTCCAGTTCCGCTTCGTCTCCACTTCGTCGCTCCCATGGCTGACGGCCGCCGAGTCCGCGCCAAGCGCCGAGCTGCCCGCGTCGCCCAGAAGGTGCCCGTGGGCCGCGGCGTCCCACGCCGCTCCGCCTCTCCTATAGAAAACGCTACCACTGACCCAGCCGCTCACGAGCAGCAGGACTCGTCGCAGCCACCCACCGTGCGGTGCGATGGACGCACCACTACTCCGTCTCTCGTTCCCGCCATGGCGTCGTCCTCCCACGCTCGCTACGGGCCGGCGAACGCGCAGGCCGCATTGTTCACGGTGTGCGAGATGCTGCGTTACCGCCCTGCCCATGATCGCTACGACGACTGGCTCGGGCGCATCACCGAGCTCGTCAGCGTCGCAGGCGAGGTCCCGGCGCCCTCCCACTCGCTCTGTCCCCCGCCCTCCCAGGCGGGCGACGTGGCTCATGGCGCACCTCCTCCTCCTTCTCTGCACGGCGCCGACCCTGAGCCCAGACGCGAAGCGCACCCGCGCAACCAGCCACATGGGGCGCCGGCGCTGGCAAGGGATGAAGCAAGCTGCCAGGTGGTGCCGCGGCCACAAGGTGATGCGCGCGCACTCCCCGCACCACTGCGTTGTTATCAAGATGGTGCATCGCCAGAGGCTACGGCGCACGAACGCCAAGACCAAGCTCCCCACGCACGCGTCGCGCCTGTGAGTGCAGCAGGCTGCCGTGCCTTCACCCCGGAGCTGCGACGTGTCGCCTGGCCCGGCAAGTTCAAGTCGGACCTGCCCCCACGCTACGATGGCACCCGCGACCCCGCGGAGTTCCTCCAGCTCAACGCGCTGAGCATCGAGGCAGCAAGTGGTGACGACAAAGTCATGGCGAACTGGTTCCCCATGGCTCTCAAGGGTGGCGCGCTCTCCTGGCTCCTCAACCTCCCGGAGGGATCAATCTCCTCCTAGGACGAGCTCCGCGAGTGCTTCATCGCCAACTTCTAGGGCACCCACGACCGTGCCCTTGCAGTGAACGACCTGCGGCGCGTGAAGCAGTAATCGGGCGAGACCCTGCACAAGTACATATAGCGTTTCACAAACGTTCGCCTTAAAATCCCGAAGGCGTCGGATGAGGCCATCATCTTGGCGTTTACCGATGGCGTCAAGGACGTCAAGATGAAAGAGGAGCTCGCCATCCATGACGATCTGTGCTCAGCCCTAGAGATGTTCAACCTGGCGAACAAGTGCGCAAGGGCCGAAGAGGGCCGCCTCTCCCTCCTCGAGCTTCCGGAGGCAGACCCTGAAGACAAGAAGGCCAAGGCTAAGGAGGCGAAGCGCAAGGGCCCCGCTGTGTTGGCAGCAGAACTCGAGATGAAGCGTGGTCGTGACCATGATGAGCCCCCCAAGGGCAACCGCCCGTTCTGCATCTTCCACTACACCCACAGCCACAACACCAACGACTACCAGGAGCTCAGGGCACTCCGCGACGATGGCTCCTCGGCCGCCGCCCCGAGCGCGGTGACCGTGGCTACGGCCGCAGAGGGGGATGCGGCGAAGGCCGCTGGGACAACCGTGACCCACATCAGGACTGGCGCGACCAGCCTCACAAGGACCGCTGGCGTGACGAGCCTCACGATGGACCCCGGCGCGACCAGCCTTGCAAGGCCCGTCCTCAGGGCAATGCTGGCATCCCTCCGCCGCCGCCGCCGCCAAGGAGAAACGAAGATGACCGGCGGGATGATGGGGCTGGGGGCTTCCAGGAGGCCCGTACGATCGCCTGCATCCTAGGCAGAGCTCAGGCCCGTGCCTCGAACCGCATCTTCAAGCAGTTCTCTCGTCAGGTGAATGCAGCCCTCCCGAAACTCGAGGCTGCGCGTCCCCTCAGGTGGTCGCAGTACGCCGTCACCTTCGACCCCAAGGATCACCTAAAGTGCTCGGCCGCCGCAGGCGCGCTCCCCATGCTCTGCACGCCCACCATCAGCAACGTCCTCGTCACCAAGACCCTCATCGACGGTGGGGCTGGGCTCAATGTCCACTCTGTCGAGACGTTTGAGACGCTTCAGGTGCCCTATGATCAACTCATGCCGACCAAGCCCTTCTCAGGGGTGACATATGGCTCCACCTCTCCCCTGGGGCAGGTGCGCCTCCCAGTCACCTTCGGCAAGCACGACAACTACCACACCGAGCTCATCGACTTTGACGTTGCCCGCATCCACCTCCCGTACAACGCCATCCTCGGGTACCCTGCCCTCGCCAAGTTCATGGCGGCAACCCCACTATGGCTACAACGTCCTCAAGATGCCAGGGTGCAGTGGCGTCATCACGGTCGCCTGCGATGAGAAGGATGCAGTATGCTCCCTCGAACGCGCTTACCAGGCCGCATCGGCTGAAAACTCTGATGATGAGGGCGGCATCCTGCCTCCTGAGGACACCCCCAAGAGGAAGAAGCAGCTCCTCCCCAAGAGCCGCCTGGGGACAGAGACCTCCAAGAATGGCACCTCAGGCCACGTGTCCATTGCTGGGGCGCCTCTTCCTCCCGCATAAGAAAGCACTCCCGGCGCTTCCCTCAGGACTGGCTCAGGGGCTTCCACCTGGAGAGCTTCCGACCTGCCCGGTGCGACGAGGGAGGTGCTCGGGCACCACTTGGAGGCGTGCTTCGACGCGCGCCCCCACAAGCAAGGAGCACGACGCGAGGCGCCAGGCCCATGGGAGTTTAGCACCAACGCGATCGAGGAGCTTCAGGTGGCACAGGCCATGCGCGGCGAGCGTCGCCCCGCACCACCCAGTCCAGCTGCCGCCCCCGACATGGCCGGCGGGCTGCGCATCCGCGTCAACATCCCGGGCCTCAATAGGGCCGCATCCCAGGGCCTCATCTGGCCGTCACGTGTCGGTTGCAGCGGGGGCTACCCCTGCAGCTACGTTCGCATGCCCTTTGGTCTCGTGAACATGGGCGCCATGTACCAGCACCTCGCGCAGGCCGTGCACGCGTCTCATGAGGCCTGACACCGCGCGCTCCTTCAAGAGGTCCCGGACCCTCGCGAGCCCCCTGGGCCTCGCGGGCCCCTCGAGCCTCCGGAGCCCTCAGGCTCATGAGGATCAAGCTTCAACAACTACCCCAACGCTTCAGCAGCATCATTATCAGGTGACCTTTTGGTTTGTTCATTCGATGGCGCCCCTCGGGCTGCATCATCCTCAGGCTGTTAGGGCCTGCCCCTGCAGCTGTATCATTTTGCGCATGTATCAGAACTGGTCCTGCATTTGATGAGTTTTCTAAGTATTCCAACCTGCATGCCCTGTGCTTTGTCACCATGAATGTCGCTGCGCCCTAACAACCCCACCCTCGACCGCCTCATGATTAAGGGCTGGCATGACGTCTGTGCTCGAGTCCGCCCCTGCATCATTGATAAATCCAAGCGACCGAGCTCTGTCTCGTGGGCCAGTCCCGTGCACGTCACCTCCCGGGGTCCTTGGTGCTTTGTCCTCGCATGAGCTAATCGAGAGTGGGTGAGTCAGGGCGTGCGGCCCGGCTCGTATAACCGAAGTTCGGTGCTTCGCCGTCGCGGGAGCCGCGCGCCGTGTGTTTTTCACCGGGTTTGTCACATGAGAAGACTGGGCACGGCGTATGTGCTCGGGTCCGTCCCTGCAGCGTCGATAAACCCAACGACTGAGCTCTGTCTGGCGGCTCGGCCCCGTTCACATCACCTCCGGACACTCATTCGGCGTAGGTTACCCTCATCAAACAGGTTTTGTAAGCGCGCCCCGCGCCAGGAAGTTCAGGCGCAACCCGCCTTGAGGTAAGGCCTCATGAGACCCGCGCTGGCTCACGGGTGCCCAGATACACCTCCTCCAGTTCTGCCGTGCCAGCCACGCGTACGAACGAAATTGGCATGTACACGCCCGGAGACTCTAACACAGAGCTCCCTTCCCATGCCCAAAGCCCCATGCTCCGCGCTGGCGGATGACACGGTCGCTCAGCTGCTATGCCCATACCTAAGTGGAAGCCCCATGCTCCACGCTGGCGGATGAAACAGTCGCTCAGCAGCTATGCCCACGCCGAGTGGAAGCCCCATGCTCCGCGCTAGTGGATAAACAACTGAGGGCGCCCTAGCGGCTGCACCAACCTCAGGATGGCCTTTCGGCCCCGTCACGTAGCATTCCCCTAGGATGCACGCACGAGGGGGCTGGACCGGGGCTACACTCAGGCCATGCCTGGCGCGTGCCACCTCACCAGGTCCATGGCACTTGGTCTTCCCGCGTCGCTCCCAGGCAAAAGTTGGCAAGGAAAGGTATCGCAGCTGCTCTCATGTGAAGGGTGATCCCTGAGGATCGCGACTCAGGGGCCTCACTAGTCACGTAGCCCCTCGCCCCTTGGTCTCGTCCTGGTGATCCGGACGCCCCAACGGCGGTTGAGGTATGCGCGGGATTGGGCCCTGCCGACGCAGAGCATGGGGCTCAAAATTACTTTTATTTTGAGGTGCGAGGGACTCAAAATTAGCTTTCCCGTGGCACAAGATGTGCACACAAAATCAGAAGATTGAGGAAATTTTGACTCAAGCAAATTATGACCAATGGAATTGCTAGTAATTTTTCTCATCATCCCGATTCCGGGATGGCCTAGGCGATCATGCCAGGTCTGGAATGTGTTAACATTCTCAAAAATTACTTTGTATGCAACATGTTCCACGGGTTTGATGTACGTATAGTACAAACCAGACGGTAGAAAAGGAATTTTCTCATGTACCTTTTTTCCATATACGTGATCTTTAGTAAAGAGTAGACACTCCTCTTTGTTGTTCTCATGGGTTTCAATATGAAAACCATTCTTATGGATATCTCAATAACTGATCAGGGTACGTGATGAGTCGGGATACAATAAAGCATCCTCAATCGTCACTTGTGTACTACTTGGGAGGGTGAATATGGCACGTCCAGTACCAACAATCACTGTATCGCGTCCAACAATAGTTAGAATATCTCCATTCATCTTTTTCAGAGTTTGGAAATATTTCATCTCCCCAAGTATGGAGTTTGTGGTACCACTATCCACAAGGCATAATTCCTCTTCCATTGGATTGTTCCCATAGAAAACTATATAAAACAAAAGAATTTTCAATAAGAAAACCTTATGTTAATACATAGAATACAATCTTATTATATCAAATGTGCTGATACAATATAATATAAGGACAACAACAAACTTATGTTCTTATTACAATCATCACAAATGGACATAATTAAGTAGATCACTAAGGAGATCGAGGGACTAGTCAAAGTCGCCAAACACATTGTTTGAGGTGTACTTAAGCAACATGTTCTCCATTTCAGCAGGGTCCTCAAGTGGATAAGGAATCATTGCGTTGCTCGGTCCAGGAGGAACATCGCGCGAACCACCAGCTCCATTTGCGCTATGCACATTAAGGTTCAACTTGGCTTCAAACCTTTTCCCTTGAGGTGCTTTCCGTCCCTGAGATTGCTGGTACATCATAACCAGATGCTTGAGCATTGTGCACTTTTTAGTAGAATGCGTGTAGCATCCACACTTGTTGCAAAGCTTAGATTTATCAAACTTGGACTTTGAAGTGCCTTTTCCCTTGCCTGTGTTTCTGGATTTCATGTTCCCGTTGCGCTTTCGCCTATGCTTCAAATTGGATTGTATACCCCAAAAGGTACAATTAAACTTCTGTCTATTCGCGACATTCAGATGAACTTCAGGTAAAGGTTGTGCCCCAACTGGGCGCTGAGAGCCATTCTTAGCAAGTAGCTCATCATGCTTTTCAGCCTGAAGTAACATGTGAATAAGCTCGGAATAGACAGTGTAGTTACGAGCATGGTATTGCTGTTGGAGGATCCTATCTGAAGGGAGCATAGTAAACAAAGTTTTCTCTATCTTCTCCCCCTCAGTAGGTTCCTTCTCACAAAAGCACAGTTTGGAATATATCTTATGAACAACATGATTGTACTCACCAATGGTCTTGAAATCCTGAAGGCGGAGATGAGTCCAATCATGGAGTGCTTCTGGCAGGACTACTGCCTTCTGCTGTTCATACCTCGTTTTGAGGGCCAGAAACAGAGTACTAGGAGATTCCTCCTATAAATACTCAGACTTGAGATATGGATGAATATGGTTCCTTATGATGTATAAAGCATCATAGTTCTGTTGTTCTATCAGCGGCGTGGATCCGGTCGGGAGAGGAGTCTCCAGGGGCTGGATTGCACGCGTTATGCCATGGGACGCAAGACTGATCTTGATGTCCATAGCCCGTGTAGGGTAGTTGTGGCCATTGAGGGCAAGCTCCTCAAACTCTTTGGCAGTCATCCTTGCCTACATGGGAACCTAAGATAATTAATTTATGGACGGTAAATTAAAAACCATCATGGTTGTGTAATAAGAATGCAAAAATTTAATACTCAAGTGAAAACTTGAAAAATTCTCAACCTCAATTGTGTGAACATAACATATTGAAGATCAATTAGATCACACAGTAATAAGCGGCATGGACATTACCTTGTGTATGCTACAATTTAAATATAAGGAATACACGTTGGAGGTAATTGCTCGTCGAGATTGACGAAGAGTAGATCTCACAGTAAGAGAGGATAATCTGCAAATGAGCAATAGATCCCAACTCATTACCTTGTGATTCCAAATATAATGAGGGAGAAATATTAAAAAATTTGCAAGTTTTATAAGCGAGAGAAGATGATCTCAATCGCAAAAACATGTTCAAGAGAACTTGTTATGTGGTAAACACATAGAACATGTCATTCTTCCCAGATGAAATCCGGTACTTTATTTATATTATCAAGCCATTTGCATAATATAAACACACATAATTACATAAGTCCTAACTAGAATAAAACTAGAACTAGACTAGAATGTAAGTAATAGTCAAACTAAATACTAAACAGTACTAGATAGAGTCTACAACTGCACTAATACAATAATTAGTACTAAATTTAACTAAAAACAGAGAGCAAAAAAATGAAATCCTGCTTAGGCCGAGCGGAGGAGGCAGTCGAGCGGCTGGGCCTGGGCGGCCACGGCATTTGGCCAGCCCACGCCAGCCACCACCGCATAAGAGAGAGTGGGGAGGGGCGGTTACTGGCTAAGGCTGCAGTCGCCTCACACCACCCACGACCTCCTCGATGCAGCCGACGGGAGCGGAAGCCGCCGACGCCTCCTTGCTCCACTCCGACGGTCATCGGCACACCACGGGGGAATCTTCCTCGTCGGAGGAAGAGGCGACCAAGACAGGGTCAAGGCGCACTCCCTGCGGTAGGGCGGGGGGAAGGCCGAGGCCCGCCGGATCCCACGAGCCGGTGCGGCGGCCAGGGCTGCTGTCCATGGCGGCAATGACGCGCCTGAAGATGCGGCCAAAGCGCCTCTCCATGCGGCTGCTGGAGCCCGTGGCCATCTCCGGCTGAGGCAGAGCGGTGGTGCCGATGCCCTCCATCCCAGCACCAAGGCGGACGATGCCGGAGGCGCCAGTTAACGCCGAGACGAAGGCGAGCGCCTCCTCCTTGTCCACGACAGTGCACATCGGCACGGGGACGTAGCCGGGTGGGCCGCGACTTGGGCCGGCGGCCTCGGCTGCGAGTGTCGGCGTCTGCGGTGCAAGCCACTCTGCCAGCGGAGGATGGGGTGGAGGCGGGGACCCAGGGTGCGGTGCGGGCGCTGCAGCGGCGCTATGGACCATTGGAGCGCTCGGGCTAGCCATGAGCCACGGGTCAAAGCCCCTCGTCACGAACGGGGCGCACCCAACGGCACCGAAGCCGTGGACATGGACGTGGTGAGCACCGTGTCCAGTGCGTCCAATGGCGCGGTGGCCACGTCCAACTGTGCGGTGGCCGCCAGGGGCACCACGTACAGCGGTGCTGCGGCCGAACCGGCGGATAGCTTGCATCCGACGACGGAAACGGCGGAGGCCACCAACTCCATGATGGCGACGGGCAATGAGGCGGCTCCGACGGCCGTCCTCGCGAATCAGGCGGAGGAAGAAAGAGACGAGGCCTGGCATCTCACCGACGGCGAGTGCTCCTTCCCTCCCTTTCTTTCTCTATTCTCTCTTGCTTTTCGCTCTCGCTGGCTGTTCTAGCGTGCGTGGTAACGTGTTTGAATCAAAGTGATTGAGTATTATTGATCGATGGTTTACAGGGCTTATATATCTCCTGGAAAGACACGACGATCCAAGAGGAGGAGTTGTTTCCAGGGAGATGCGAGGGTTGCGAGAGATACATGCGCCCGTGCGGGTGCAACCGCACGTCCGTTGGGCAAGGGGAGATTCCCCTTAATTGCATATTGTAATTTAATCTTAGCAGCGATCACTTTTTGTCATGTAACTTATAGCAATGGACCTGCCATAAATGCTTCATGGTTTATTGAGCAGTAGGACCCACACATCAATGTTGGCAGTGGGACCCACACATCAATGTTGGCAGTGGGACCCACATAGAGCTTTCATAGGCTATTGAGCATTGTAATTATTATTTTCTATCTCATATAAATAGGTAGTTGCTCTGGAAATACTTATTGTGAGATGATGTTTCATTCTATTTCAAATCTCAAAAATAAATAAAAAGCAAATAGGGGAGTGGATAGGAAGTTTGGTACATGAAGTTTGACTAGCAGAAGTTGACAATAGGCCAATGTTCTGCTGTTGATTTAAGTTGTGCAAAAACATATGTATTATGTTCTTGTGACGAGCAGCAGGTTAGTTATTTCTTGCGACGGCCTGTGTTACTCGATGCGGAAAAACAAAGAGATGCAGTACCTTTTTTGGAGGGAGTTGAGAGATGTACTACTTCTTATGAGGAAATAGCAACCTTTGCGTCTTGTGTGCGCACAACAAACCAAGCTAGGACCAGACAAGGGCCGCTCTTATGCTTGCCTGTTGCAATCCCCTCATGCGAGCGTATGGTGGGCCAGCCCAGGTAATTTTAGGTTCGGTTGATTTTTTATTCTATTTTCCCCTTTTGTTTACTTTTTGAAAATATTATAAAAATATATCATAGTATATTTTTGTAAAATAAATTTGCTTAAAAGCTTCATCCTTCATTTTAAAAATGTTATGCAGTGTATAAAAAATGTTCGTAGAACTTTAAAGAAAATGTGATATCATTAAAAAAAGTATGTGATAGTTTAAAAAAATCTCCACACCTTTCAAAAATATTTTGTTGATGTTGTTAAAACATGTTTATACAATCAAGAAAAATGTTCACTTAGTTTAGAGAAATGGTTTGTGCCTTCAAAATATTCAATGTGTTTCTGCTTTTAACATGTAATTTAAAAAATCAACATCATGTATTTTAAGAATGTTCAACATGTATCAAGTATATGAAAAATTGACTGTGTGTATTGAAAAAAGTAGACACATGTTCAAGAAACAATAAAAAACAAAGAAACCCAATGAAGGAATACAGAAAACCCAAAAAGTCCGACTAAACAAACAAAAAACCAGAAAGAGAAAAAAAGGAAGGAAACTAAAAAAAATAGTGTCCATGGCGGAGCATTGTAGGCGATCACTTGTGTAGCATCGCAGTGGGCATTTCGCAAATGGTATTTATCGTGTCTATAGGTGTTAACACGTCGATCGCCTACAACGATTGCACGTACGGTCGGCCGATTAACGCGCACTTGAAACCAGAGAAAGATAGAAAATGGGGTATCCAGGGACTTAACCAGACCCAGCTGGGCAGTGGGTAGCGTTGCTAGGAACTGAAGCACGGTTGGGTTGGTTCTTAACTAGGAGGCGCGACCAAATCGAGTAAATAGGGTCGACCTTTGGTCGAACCTTCCCGTCAAGATAATTGTTTTCTTTTAAGTTTTTCAAGTTTTCTATCGGTATTTTAGTTTCTTCTTTTCTTTGTTTTCTCTTTTTAATCCCTGTTAAGTTAATTTTTTATTTCGGCAAACGCACATATGAGTCGGCTAATTAACGTGCACTTAAAACCTTCCAGGAATGTAACAAGTGAGCCGGCGGTCTTACGAGTAACAATCTGAACCGACGGTCTCACATGTTCGGTCATGGTTCCAGTTTTAAGATACATCTATAGTTTATAAATGACATTGAGTAGATAATTAAAAATAGAACAAATTATTGTTTGTGAAATGCTAACTGACTGTGAAAAAGGATTTATTTCATGCAACCTAGCAGAAGTATGGAGACGGGAGAACAAAATTCATCAAAGCAAAAAGAGGCAGGACATGAGATTTACGTGGGCAAGCCATACCAGTGACACGTTCTCCTAGCACAAATATCTCCCATGATCGCATGAGTCTTCAGTATTTGACAAACCATATCGCTTTCGTTAGCTCCTCATTAGGCGGCGCTGCCATCATGCTGGGATCTTGATCTGGCACCATCGGCGTCATCCTCAGCTGCGAGCGGCATACCTGGCCACCTCTCCACACTATCACTACTTACCTCCGGCGCCTCAAACTCGTCCTCTCATATATGTTGTGAAAGCCACCGACAAGGAGTTCATCTTCCTCCCTTCCACCTCACAAGCTATCTAACCGCGCCGGATGCGATTGCCGCCCGTCCAGACCGCCATGGCACTTGACGCCACCAATGCCTCCACTCTTCACGTCACACGGATCTGGCTATGACGAACAACAAAACCTCCACACAATCTTCCTTTCCAGAACCGCTTGTCCCATATCTCACTCGTGGTAAGACGTACTAGTTATGAGTTGAGTAGCAGTAGAAAAATATGAGGCATTGGCGATCCGGCGCCGCCCTGTTTTTTTTTTCTCTACACTAATGGAAAAATGGTTAGCCACAACACTTGTTAGTGGCGTGCTATTTGATACCAACGTCAGCACTATTTTTTCAAATATTGTTAGCGTGGACATATATTGTACGACAGTAATATTGCCTTAGTGTTGGCGCTGAAGTTGTCTGTCATGCCATAGGTAACTGCTGAGTTTTTTTCCTGTATGGTACGGATTGTTATGGCGTCGCCCATTAGGCCCACGCCAGCACTAGTCCATTTCCAACTACCTATATCCAATCAACAAAAAGCTTTAGTCTGATTCACCCATCATTTTCACATTCTCTCACATCCCAAATTTTCCTAAATCTGGTATGTTGAAAATTTCACACGGGATTATTTTTTTTCAAACAAAACCCTATTGATTGATTGCTTGCTAGTTGTATTTGCTTGATTGATTGATTAACTGGTTGAAATCTCAATGCAATTAGTGGAAATCTAGTCAGCCCATAGGTGGAACTGAAACCATTTGAAATATTATTGGGCAAGCATTATAGGTAAGTCCCAAAAATACTCCAAGCCAAATTATTTCCCTAAGAGAACTGAATAGATTTTGAATTTGAAATCATTTTGAAATCAATTCAAAACAAAGTGGAATTAAATCAAAATGACTTGCATGTGAGTTTGGCAAGAATTAAGATTTCACAAGTCCAAACAGTGACCAAGACCTTTTGCATAATTTCAAAATTGAATTTGAAACATATTTGGTTTTGGAACCAAATTCGAATTCAAAATGAAATTAAAGTGCATATTTAGTTGACCATTTTGACTAAATAAAATGTCCACACTCTAAATATTCCATTTGGAATTTAGAACAAGTTTTTTTCTAGGTGAAAATTTAAATTCAAACTTGTTTTGAATTTAGAAGCAAACAGAAAAAGATAAAACAAAAAACAGAAATAAAAACATCTAAAGAAAAAGAAAAGGCCCAGCCAGCCAGTCCGACCCAGATAGCATCAACCCAGTCCAGCGAGCCAGACTAGCTGTTAAAGGCGAAGTTGTCCCTGTCTTTCGATGAGATGGTGGCTATCGTTTTCGGTGGAGTAGACTTTGACGATCCGACTACGAACGTGTGAGGACGTCGCGCCTTAGCAATCGCTAAACCAACTCCGAGAGGTTATTGACCACGCCGAAGCACGATCAACCTGATCACGAGGGTCTGTTTCCTACAAGCAAACGAAGAACAAGCAATAAACTAAGATTGCAATCTGGATATTGCGAATATAAGAGGAAAGCTTTATGAAGTGGGGTTCTGTGATGCCTTTGTCTAGTCGTGGAACACAAAAGAAGAACGCGAAGTTGCAGCTATGGCTAACTTTCAATCTAAACAAATCCCAAGTCTAAACGGTGCCCTAAGGGTTGTATATATGGGGGAATAGAGGGGGAATTTCGTGACCCCTTGTAGGAGGGATCCGAAACCAACCCTATCTCCGTTTCCCCACACATACAGACTCTAAAAACAGCCTAATAAGTGGTATTTCGAAATTACAAGGCCTGGCCCAAAAATAAGGTGACGCAGCACCTATATTAGCCTATGGACGAAATTTATGAAGTGGCATCTTGTATATTTCGTCCAAGCCTTCATACTCTCCTTATGGTGGCTTCAAAGTGCGAAAATCACCACTGGATACTCCATTGTTCTTTCCCGCGTGTGCACCTTCTCCTCCATGCTTGATCCCGCTCCAATGGCCATCCTTCTTGTCCATGCTAGGCCCTTCATTCATAAGTAAAACAAAAGTATCTAATTTAGGCAGCATCATATGTTCATGAACATTAGAAGAATTCCCAAGAAACGAAAGTACCTGGTAATTCAATTGACGTGCGCGAGCTCTAGTAATTGGTCCAGTATGTACAGCAGCAGGGGCTGTGGGTGTAACAATGGTATTAATGTCCTCATCATCCTCCCCTTCTTGAACTGAAGTCGTCCTCGACGGAAGCTCATCCTGCTCACCCAAATAAGGCTTCAAATGTGACTAAGAAAGCAGTTTAGTCCCCAACTTTGCCCATAAACATCTCCAAAAGTGACTAAGAAATTTAGCATCACGATCTGAAACAATTGTATTTGGCACACCATGCAAGTGAATAATTTCACGAAAGAACAAATCAGCAACATTAGCAGCATCATCACTTTTATGACATGGTATGAAGTGTGCCATTTTCGAAAATATATCCACGACAACAAATATGCTATCCCTCCCCTTCTTTGTTCGAGGTAAACCTAAAACAAAGTCCATAGATATATCCTCCCAAGTAAAACTAGGTATAGGCAAAGGCATATATAAACCATGAGGATTGAGTCATGACTTAGCTTTTTGACATGTAGTGCAACGAGCAACAAAACGCTCAACATCCCATCTCATCTTTGGCCAAAACAAATGTGTAGCAAGTACGTCCTCCGTCTTCTTCACGCCAAAGTGTCCCATTAATCCTCCTCCATGTGCCTCTTGTAACAACAAAAGACGAACGGAGCCAGCTGGAATGCATAGCTTGTTAGCACGGAACACGAGTCCATCATTAATGACAAACTTGTTCCATGTTTTCCCTTCTTTACAATTCTCCAACACGTCTTTAAATTCAGCATCATGCATATATTGATCTTTGATGGTCTCCAAACCAAATATTTTGAAGTCAAGTTGTGAAAGCATAGTATAACGACGAGACAATGCATCAACAATAACATTTTCTTTACCCTTCTTGTGTTTAATGACATAAGGGGAAGTCTCAATGAATTCAACCCATTTAGCATGTCTACGGTTCAATTTTGCTTGACTTTTAATATGTTTCAAAGATTCATGATCAGTATGTATAACGAATTCTTTGGGCCATAAATAATGTTGCCATGTTTCCAAAGTCCGAACAAGACCATATAATTCCTTATCATAAGTAGAATAATTCAGACTAAGCCCACTCAATTTTTCAGAAAAGTATGCAACAGGTTTACCATCTTGTAATAACACACCTCCTAATCCAATTCCACTAGCATCACATTCAAACTCACAAGTCTTATTAAAATTTGGAAGTTGGAGTAATGGAGCATGTGTTAACTTATCTTTCAATAACTTGAAGGCTTCTTCCTGTGCGGAACCCCAAACAAATGGCACATCCTTCTTTGTAAGCTCATTTAGAGGTGCAGCAATGGTGCTGAAATCCCTCACAAAACGCCTATAGAAACCAGCGAGTCCAAGAAAACTCCTCACTTGTGTGACCGTTTTGGGCTGCGGCCAACTCTCAATAGCTTCAATCTTGGCTTTATCAACTTCAATTCCCTGTGGAGTAACAACATAGCCAAGAAAAGATACTTGGTCGGTGCAAAAGGTGCACTTCCCAAGGTTACCGAACAAACGTGCATCACGTAGAGAAATAAAAACAGCACGCAAATGATCCAAGTGTTCTTCCAAAGATCTACTATAAATCAGTATATCATCAAAGTAGACTACCACAAATCGTCCAATGAAAGCACGTAAAACCTCGTTCATTAACCTCATGAAAGTGCTAGGTGCATTAGTTAACCCAAAAGGCATGACTAACCACTCATATAATCCAAACTTAGTTTTAAATGATGTTTTCCATTCATCTCCCAATTTCATACGAATTTGATGGTATCCACTACGCAAATCAACTTCGGAGAAAATTGTAGAGCCACTTAATTCATCAAGCATATCATCTAGCCTAGGAATAGGATGACGATAGCGAATAGTAATATTATTAATGCCTCTACAATCAACACACATACGCGATGTACCATCCTTTTTAGGCACTAGAATAATAGGAACAACACAAGGACTAAGGGATTCGCGTATATAACCTTTGTCGAGCAGCTCCTGTACTTGACGCATATTCTCCTTCGTCTCCTTTGGATTGGTACGGTATGGCGCACAGTTGGGCAGCGAGGCACCGGGAATTAAGTCAATCTGATGCTCAATCCCTCGAATAGGTGGTAATCCCGGTGGCACGTCTTGTGGAAAGACGTCAGTGAACTCCTGCAAAATGTTAGCGACAATAGGAGGCAAAGAGGGAGGCATGTCCTCGAATGAAAATAATACCTCTTTGCATACAAAAGCATAGCAAACAGATGTAGTAACATCCAAATCAGTAATATCAGATTTAGTGGCAAGTAAACAACCACTCTTCAGTTTTATTTCAGATGCAACACTAGTTGATTGTTTATTAGGCTTATTATGTTGCTCAAAATCCTTTGCCACAATATGATTTTCACTCTCACTTAGTTTCTGTTTTGCTTTACTAGCTCTAGCAATGTCATCTTTCATAATATGTTCGGGAGACATAGGAAGAAAAGTTATATTTTTATCCTTATGAATAAGAGTATACTGATTTGTCCTACCATGGTGTACAATTTTTTTTATCAAATTGCCATGGTCTACCAAGTAAAACGGACCATGCTTTCATGGGTACCACATCACAATCAACATAATCAGAATATGTAGCAATGCTAAAGTGCACACGAACAGTACATGTTACCTTAACCTTGCCACTGTTGTTGAACAATTGGATGTAATAAGGATGAGGATGTTGTCTGGTGGTTAGAGATAGCTTCTCCACCATCTCCATGCTAGCCAAGTTGTTGCAACTCCCTCCATCGATGATGACGCGAACAGAACGCTCCTTCACAACTCCCTTTGTATGGAACAAGTTGTGCCTCTGATTTTGCTCAGCCTGTGTAACCTGCAGACTCAGAACACGTTGAGCAACTAAACTTTCATACCTGTCAGCGTAGTCAGCAGCCATGTAGTGTGTCTCTTGTTCAGTCTCCTCTACACGTTGTTCTTCACTCACAATAAGAGCCAGGGTCTCCTCATCATAATCACTAGCGGAGTCATATCCACCATCCTCAGTAATAATCATCACACGCTTGGAAGGACATTCTCTCGCATAGTGACCTCCACCCTTGCAACGACGACAAATAACCTCATGTATTTGCCCTGTAGATGCCATGGATGAAGAAGAGCTCTGTGCAGGCCCCGAAGGTGTGCCCTTGCTGGTGGCTGGTGGCGGTGCATGTTTCCTTGTGTCTCTGTTGGAGTTGGCGGCTGAAGTAAGTGGTGTTGTAGTAGGACGTGTGGAAGTAGATGATGTATGTGATGTCCATGATGAAGCTCGACCTGCAGAAAAATTAGTTCTCGCCAATGCCTATCGATCCTGCACTTCACGTTCAGCTTTGCAAGCAAGATGAAATAAACGAGTGATAGTGTTATACTCCTTATACTCTAGAATAGTCTGAATATGTCTATTTAATCGACCCATAAAACGTGCAAGCATAGCTTCATTCTCCTCAACAATACCACATCTAATCATGCCAGTTTGTAATTCCTGATAATAGTCCTCTACAGAATTTTTTCCTTGTCTTAAGCGCTGCAAATTTTGAAGCAATTCACGTTGATAATATGGTGGAACCCAACGATTATGCATAGCATCTTTCAAAGCAGCCCAAGTAGTTGGGATATTAGCATGATGTATTCTACAATGTTCAGACCACCAAACACAAGCAAAACTAGTGAATGAATAAACATCAGCAGCAACACGTCTATCCTAAGGAAACTATAAGCATGTAAAATGTTGTTCTGTTTCTAACTCCCAAGTAAGATATATATCAGGAACATATCTACCATCAAATGTAGGAATATTCAATTTTAGTTTAGGGAGATGGTCATGATCCTGTACCTGAGGGGGTGGTGCAGGCCTACCGCTGCGATTGTAGCCATGTGGATGACCTGGTGCTTGTGGTGGCGGTTGCCTTGGGGCTGAATTGGAGCAACCTCTCCCTCATCATCGTCAGCACCGTCATAATCCTTAGCATAATCCTCATTCTGCTCAATGACAGTAGCAGCAGTAGCAACGGCACCAGAATTTTGGCCTTGGGCGAGAGGCACACGTCGCGCTCGTCTCTCGAAAGGCGCGCCCTGTTGATGTTGTTAGACAGGGACGTCAGCCGCAGCTGGTGATGGTAGATGGGCAAGCACCTCATTGAACTTGGCGTCCAGTTTGGTGTCGAATGTCTTCTCCAAACCATCTAGCTCTTCTCCATGGCCTCTCCAAGGCTGGTCACGAAGTCTTGTACCTGGTCAGCCATCATTTGCTGGAATTTGTCATGAAGCTCCTTGTTGGTCATAACCTCCCATTCGACCTCGTCAGCTTGTGATCCTGACATGGTTAGCAACAATAGGAACACACAAGAATACGAACCTACAGACTACTAGGAAGTGGTGGTGGTGGTGGTGGTGTATGACAAATCCGCCAAGCGAATCTCAATTTCTTACCAGTTCTTACCCAGCAGCAGGTGGTGATCGGCAACCGTTGCAGTCAAAACTCACAAAGCATGGATAGAGCGATTGCCAGGTGGTGTCAAACACACGATGTAGATGTATGTGGAGCTGGGAAGGCTTATAATATGGTAGCAAAAAGGGGTCAACAATAATCAATTCAGACATGCAAAGTTGAATAAACGCTCAACGACGGTACTCTGCTGGTCCTAGGCTAGACCATGCTAGAGACGCAAGCCTAGAACACCAACAAAACCATGACGCTACACGCAATCAAAGGAAGAGCACACTCTGAACTTTTTTTTTTGTTTTTCTTTTGGCGCCTCTTTTTTTGCGCTCTTTTTTTTGCTCAGAAAATCACTATAATGGCGAGTGTCTCAAAACTCTTCCGAAGGTCTAAAAACAGGATAGGCACGAATTTTTTTTGCCATTTTTTTCCTAGAGCGATTCGGGGCTGCGACGACCAAAAATTGTGACAAAAATCACTATGATGGCGAGTGTCTCAAAACGCTCCAAAAAGCCTAAAAAGAGGATAGGGGGAAAATATTTTCACCCACCGAAATTTTGGCCTAGAAAGTGCTCTAAAAAGCATGCCAGACTCTTTTTTTTTCCGAGACCTACTCAGGCAAGGAAACACGAAACCGAAATCAAAAGGATCTCGAAACTAAACGTAATAACAAAGGAAATCGGATTGGAGGCGGATATGGGGTGGTGATATATGGTGATGGAGATGATGATGGTGGGTGTGATATAAATAGCAGCGGCGATGAAGATGATGCGGTGGTGGTATATGGCAGACGCAATGAATATGGTGTGGTGGTGGTGTATGGCAGATGCGATGAAGATGGTGCGGCGGTGGTGTGACAATCTGTGAACAGAACTCGAAACTCTAAAAGACTAGACGCTAAGACCAGCAACTCGACACGACGATGCAACCGCAAATTCAACAAAGCAAAACACCGAACAGAAAATTGCAAAGGCTCAGATGGGTTCGGATATGAAGATCTAACCCTATTTTTTTGGCTTTTTCGTGGACTTTAGGTATGAAGAACAGATGCGATCTAACGACAAAAAAACTGGAAAATCTCACCGAGCAACCTGGAAATCTAATACCACTTGATAAAGGGAAAGTTGTCCCTGTCTTTCTATGAGATGGTGGCTATCGTTTTCGGTGGAGTAGACTTTGACGATCCGACTACGAACGTGTGAGGACGTCGCGCCTTAGCAATCGCTAAACCAACTCTGAGAGGTTACTGACCACGCCGGAGCACGATCAACCTGACCACGAGGGTCTGTTTCCTGCAAGTAAACGAAGAACAAGCAAGAAACTAAGATTGCAATTTGGATATTGCAAATATAAGAAGAAAGCTTTATGAAGTGGGGTTCTATGACGCCTTTGTCTGGTCGTGGAACACAAACGAAGAACGCGAAGTTGCAGCTATGGCTAACTTTCAATCTAAACAAAACCCAAGTCTAAACGGTGCCCTAAGGGCTGTATATATGGGGGAATAGAGGGGGAATTTCGTGATCCCTTGGAGGAGGGATCCGAAACCAACCCTATCTCCGTTTCCCCACACATACGGACTCTAAAAACAACCTAATAAGTGGTATTTCGAAATTACATTGGCCTGGCCCAAAAATAAGGTGACGCAGCACCTATATTAGCCTATGGACGAAATTTATGAAGTGGCATCTTGTATATTTCTTCCAAGCCTTCATACTCTCCTTATGGTGGCCTCAAATTGCAAAAATCACCACTGGATACTCCATTGTTCTTTCCCGCGTGCGCACCTTCTCCTCCATTCTTGATCCCGCTCCAATGGCCATCCTTCTTGTCCATGATAGGTCCTTCATTCGTAAGTAAAACAAAAATATCTAATTTAGGAAGCATCATATGTTCATGAACATTAGAAGAATTCCCAAGAAACGAAAGTACCTGGTAATTCAATTGACGTGCGCGAGCTCTAGTAATTGGTCCAGTATGTACAGCAGCAGGGGTTGTGGGTGTAACAATTGTATTGATGTCCTCATCACCAGCCCACCCGCGCGCTCCCCCTCGCCCGTGAGCCATTGGCAGGCGGACCCTACCTACCAGGGTCGTCATGCATCTCCTACATTCCACGCACACGCCCACGACCTTACGCACGCACGCTGATGTAGCCCGCTCCACGCGGCCACCTTGCGAGCTAGCCGCGGCGAGCCTGCCCCTAGAAGAACCCTCGAACCCCTCATCTTTTTGCCCCAAGTGATTCGACCCGAGCACCGTCAGGCTGCCGTTGATGACCCCTTCGGCTCTTCTCTGCCCTAACTCGCTACGGCGAAGATTCCGGCAGCCACAGCCACTCCCGAACCTCGTCACTTCCACCAGCGCCACCACCGCACTCCGATGAGCCCCCTAGACAAGCTTTGCATGTCTGAGATCTTCGGGAGCATCGATTCATTTACAGCTGAACCGCTCCGCCGCCGTGAGCTAAACTACGACGAGGAGAGCCACTGTCCGCATGCCCCACCTTGTCCATTCACATTGATGTATCACCGCGTACCTTTTGATCATTTTCCACGCCCGTGTGTGCTCGTTTTTTAGCAGCGCAACCACACCTGGAGTTTCTCGTCGTCACGCGTGTCTCCAGCGAGCTCTAGTCGTCGCTGCCGTTATCCGCAGGGCCACCCACCACCAGCAGCAGCTCCGCGACATCGCCCCGAGTCCGTCTGTGCCCTTCGTCGTTGCAACGACCCTCTGGAACACCGGCAACGACCACCCCTGAACCACGCACCGCAGTCCACCGCTGCTCCATGTTCTTCGACGACATACCCCGTTGAGCACCCCCCCGATCCAATCTCGACTGTTATACTAGATTCAACGACGCACGAGCACTCACTTAAAACCCCGAGCTGGTATCCTCTTGGTTTGGACAGTCCGCCGCATTGGACACCTGCACAGTCAACCAGAGCATTCCACTTACCCCCCTATCTATTCGGTTTAACCAGAGAAATTGAATTAAATGTAAATTTTGCACAAAAGACAATGAACTTAGAGTACTCATAAATAATTATCTACAAGTCCAGATTAGGTTATTTTTTTGCTAAATTACCCTTATGAAATCTACTTTCAACCTGTCCAAAAATATTTCATGTTTGAATAATTTAAAATTTAAATTTAAACGTAATGAAATTGAATTTAAATAGGGCCTAACTTGCATTTTATAAATCCAAATTAATTGATTCTTATTGCAAATTGAACCTAATCAAATATACTTTCATTTCATAACACTTGGGTTCAAATTGAAATAATTGTAAAATATGTTTTAAATAGAATATAGATTAAGGCAGAATTCGAATAGGAATTAAACCTAATTAGGTTAAGTGGAATTAAATAAATGTTAATAAAACATTACTAAACAATTTTTTCAGAAACTTAGGTAATAATTTAGTAAATATTATTTTGGATTACTATTGACTTTAAGTAATTCAAATAACGTTGAATTTCAATTCAAATCTAGTTTGAAATTCAAATTGAAACCTAGGTTTAATTTGAATAAAACTAATTCAAATAAATTGGTAAACCAAATTAAACCTAGTAGTTTAACTTGGAGTTAATATATGATGATTAGGGAAAGATAACCTCAAATTAATTGAAACCAAATAATTGTTTGGCGTTTGCATTTGACTTTAGTTAAACTACATCAAATGAATCAACTAATGATAATGTTTAGAAATGACTATAATTGAAAACTTATTTAATAATATACTTTAGTAATTATTTTTGAATTTTATAAAACATTAGGATCAACAGATGGATTTGAATTAAGATGAACCAACTTAAATAACTAATGATAGTTCACAATTCAAATTCAGTGAAACCAATTTGAATTATAAAACAAATTCATTTTCAAAACAAGTAGGTTAAACCTAGTTCAAAACCAGGTTGAATTGGAAGCCAGATCAGGTAATCATTTTCAGACCTTAGTGTATTCAAGGTCATGAAAGGTTAGCAAGTTTGAATTCTCATTCAAACTTGAACATGAACTTGCCTACCGAAGATTCATAGACCAAGACTCTATTGCCATGACCCCTTGACTGGATCTGACAACCATACGCTTAGTATCACATACTCCTTATGTGATGGACCTTAATTGAAACTCGCATGTGAACCCTTAGGTCACGTGTATTCCAAAAGACAACCACTATGTTGTTTTTCCAAACTCACATGAGTTAAGTGTTGACACATGATCACACAAGACAATGACACTAGCACCATGCACAACACTTATTGTTGCTTGATTGAATTGCATGGTTGTTCATGAATGCTCTTTACTTACGATAGATAGTTATGAAGAGCGAAGTTTGTTGATCAAGGATTGAAAGATTGAAGAATGGTTAATACAAGCAAGTGGAACCTTTGATCATAACCTATGTTTTCATGCATTATAATCGATTTTTAACTAGGAATTCCCTATAGGATTTTACTTTATGCTTGACAAAGCCCAGTAGAATGAATAGGTCCACTACAACCTGACCTTGTAACCCACGAGTAGTTGCTTAGATGCTATAACAGGGATTGGGAAAACAAACTATCATTCCACCATACAACCACATGGTTGACTACTTAACTATTAGTATTTAATTAACAAATTGATCTGGGTGGACTGGCTTTGATTGGGTCATCAGAGTGTAGTCTTTGGTGGGGAATGCCACCCAGTCACCAGAGATTGTACGAGTTTAAAAGTTGAGTAGCTTCCATGTGTTCCCGTGAGACAATATGGGCTCTATCAGGATCAAGTAAGTTGTGGGAACCCTCCTCTGGCAGACTAGCAGAGGTAGTCTTGCATGTAGGATGGACTGGGTCTGTCATTTCTGAGAGGGCGACTAGTTACCAAAAGTCTTGTCTTGATCTACCTAGATACTTCACAAGTGAAGTTTAGTAGCATAAGGGTCTGATCGGGAATCACAGGCAAAGTACACAAACCTCTGGAGAGTGTATAAAACTGATCATGATTAGCCATGTCCCCGGTTACGGACAACGTTGAGCAACTCATCTCAGAATTGTCATCTTGATCTCATTCACCTCTTCCATCTAAAAGAAATGGGTTAAACCAATGGGGAGTTATGGAGCAGATCTTAGAGGTCTGGGGTTTACCATGGTCTCTGGAGAGATGCTTGGGTTGACCGGGGTGGTCCACATGCTCAAACTGCTTTGGGTTGAGGCCGGGGTTTACCGGAGTAACTCTTGACTACGACCAGGGTGTACCGGAAGTGTCATGTTGCTGCTAGAGTAGACCACTTTATAAAGGTAGGAATTATTTGGCGCAAAAGAAAACCAGCCGCATCACATTGCATATTTATGTTCCTCAAGCCAATCCTGGTGAAGCTTGCCAATACATCTAATGTATTGACCCTTGTGGCTGCAACGTATCATGTTGCAACTTATCTTATCGAAGGGAAGATTACGAAGTAGGGTTACAAAGATATACTCAACTCTTGCATGTGATTCGATGGATGCCACAAGAATAGATAGTTATCCCGCTGCATGTTGGTACTTTAAGCTAACTATGAGCTAAGCAGGTGTGTAATGTTTTGCACTGGATCTTTGATGTAAATACTTTGACATGTGATGTAATCTTGGTATTTCATCGTCGATTGTACATGTCATCTATTGATCCAGGGACTGGCACAATAAGCGCGGTATTCGGGGCCCTATCACGTTACCGGGTCATGATAGATGGTATCAGACCACATGTTATTTGTAGGACATGAGCCTATGAAATGGAAAACCCATAGGACAAAACCTATTTTGAAGAATCCTTACATATTATTTCTTATTCTTTTCTAATCCTCATCTTTTATAAACATGGATGACCACCTTCATGGAGCCAGAAGAGCAGAAGCCAATGCTAAGTATGACCCTGAAAGGCGATGTGGAATTCTCAAGAGCACTAAAGGACATCACATTGCATTCACATAAGCATTTACTCTAGCAAGCGATACTAACAATCAATATAACAATCATCCAATAAAATAAAGAAGGAAATCAATAAGAAGACCAAATAAAATACAAAGAAAACAAAAATAATACTACTAAAGAAACTATGAAGATTAACACACTAAACAATAAAAGTTTAACAACCAAGAAATTACTAAGATAATAGTTTAACATAAAATAAAATATAAAACAACTAAGTAAAAAAATAAAGAATTTTACTAGAGTTTTGACTAGCAAAAAGAAACACTTTAAAAGCTATTTTAAAACCTAAGTTATGGTCAAAACAAGTTTCCATTGAAAACAAAAGAAACAAAAAAAATTATTTTAACTTCAAATAAAAGTGGCTACTGTTAACTAACAGAAACAATTTAAAACTTGTCAAAAATGACAAAAGACAATAATTGAAAACAATAAAAACTGAAATAAATAGAATTTAACCTAGCGATAACTAAAACAGTACTATTTTTGCAAATAAACATTTTTTTTAACCTCTACTCGATAGGAAAAAGTCCTAGTGACTAAGAGCAGAAAGAATCAATTAAAAAGCTATTTTCAAACAAAAGATATTCACAATCTAGTGTTTGAATCAAATTCATGCAAATTCAAATTTAAAATTTTCAAACATGACCAAAATTTGCATCTACAGAAACTAGACAAAATTATTGATCTAAAGGAAAAAGGATCACTCAAAACTAATCTAAAACATAAGAAATATAAGCAATCAAAAATTCAAACTGAATCTGTTTTTAAAAATAGAAACAAAAAATCAGAATCCCTACGGGACGACTACGGCCACGTGGCAGTGCCCTAGTGGTTCCGGGTAAGTGCGCGCAAAAGTAAACTGGCGGTCAACCGAATATTAACAGAAAATGATTTGCCATGAATAAAAAAATGCTATCTAATCTATAGCGTCGGAACTGGATCGGACGGAGGAGGAGCTCACCGGAAGAAATATGGCGGCGACGGCTCTGTCCTCGACGTCGGCGATGCTCCGGTGATCTTCTGGGGCAGGGAAGGGTACGAGGCGAGGCAACAGACGATGGCGAGTCCAACGATGGTCGCTGGTGAGATCGGGGGCGACGGAAGTGGAAGGTGGCAAGCTCGGGGTGGACTTGGCATCGGGTGTTCGCTGGTAGTGACGTTTTGGTGGTCCTCGGGCTTCGGGGAGTCGTCCAGTAGATGCGGACGGCATCGGGAAGGTGGATGGTGGCGTCGGCGATCGTCAGGGAGGGCTAGGTGGAGCGATGGCGCGTCAATAGTGCGGCGGAACTGGCGGAGCTCTGGCGAGCAATACGGGCGAGAGAGGGCTCAGACAAAGGGTGTTTGGGGTGGAACGGGTCGAGGGGTCGAGGGATTTATATAGGGAGGCTCGGGGTCATCCAAACGGCAAGGAATTATAGGCGGGCGCAATTCCGACGATCCTCCGGCGTCGGGATGGAAAGGTCCGGCGAAGAAGGAAGGTGGGCGCCACGGGATTTAGTTGTTCGGGTGGTGCCCGGCGTCAGAGGGAGAGAAAGAAAAGGAAAGGGCTCAGATGCCCGAAAGGAAAGAAATCGAGAGGGGGGGGGGGTCTTGCGCGGTTGGGCTAGACTGGGCCGGCCTGCCAGTGGGCGAAAGAGGCTTCGACTATTTTCTTTTAAAAAACAGAGAGAGAAAGCTAGTTAAAACAAAATAAAATAAAATAATATCACATCGGCATATTTTATAATAAAATGTTCAGAAAAAAACAAAGAAAAAGATGAACTATTTTTCAATTCAAATAAACTACCCATAAAATCTCAAAATTCAAACACTGCTACTTTTCCAGTAAAACCCAATAAAAATCTTTTTTAAAATACCAAAATGATTTCAAATTTATTTCCTCCTAATTATTTCTCGGAAGGAATTATTTTACCTTCATTTCCATATTTTTATTTTTAGGGGACAACAATTTGAACAAAAACTTCAAATGAATTTGAGTTTAAAATTCAAATCATTTTTAATACTTTTCTTTTTTTAACCAAATATATTTCAAATGTCCCTAAATTTTGAAGTGTAATGTTACTCCTCTCATTTTGAATAACTTTCAGAGAATTTGAAATTTCGAAATTAAAATATATTCAAATGGAAAGTGAGTTTCAAATAACTTCAAAGTGATTTTCATAAATGTTTGTTTGAAACTTCCAACTCTCTTTCTTCAATTTGAAGAAGTCACTTTATCTACTCTCATGGAACTCATCGAGTTTCATAAAGTTTCTGAATTTGAAATGTTTCCAAATGGAATTAAAATCTTTTCAAATCCCTTTTTCATTTCTTTAAATGGAAGAAGTCATCTCATCTTCACTCTAGGTTTTTGATGAAATGGATTTGAATTCATGGTGATCAAAATGCAAGTATGAAAGTTTTGGGAAAGTCCATTTATTCCCTCTCATTTCACTTTCAAAAAGTTTCAAGTTTCACTCAATTTCACACCAACAATCACACAACAGACAAACAAACAACCATAATTATATATTTAATATAACATTCCAAAATTTAGAATTTTGGGATGTTACAAACTACCACACTTAAAATAAATCTCATCCTCGAGATTCGTAGACGCTAGAAATAAAAGGTTAGGGTTTGGGTGTCTTCTAGCAAATCCATTGATCGTAACGAAGGTCTGGGGTGCTACCACCATTAGAAGCATGGTTATGGGTCCACCAAAACACACGTATTCCAACTTTGCGGTTGACAATGTCGGTCTTCTCACATCTTCGGGATAATTCCTGTACTGAGGCTATTCTCGTAGGGACATAACTTTTTTCACATAATCCTGAGTCCCTACATCAAAATACGATTCTTCCCAGACAGATATGTCGCCAATACTAAACAACTATCGAAAATCTCATCGTGGTCAACAATATTTGGTTTCTCCTGCAGGAAATGGGTCTAGGTTGAATTCTCACCATATATCCTACGATTGGCAACGGTTGCCTGTACGGGGATCAATCTCCTATCATTCTAGGGTTAAACAAGGTTTTAACCTCATCGCCTCTCTACAATGGGTAAGTCACTCTAGATTTACCATCCCAAATTGCAAGAGCGAATGATAGGAGTAAGTCGGCATGGTGATCAATCCATTCCCCACCTGAATCATTAACCTGTATAAGGTTTAGCGAATTTCGCATTTCTAACACTCGGGCATTCTCACAAGCATTGCAGAATTTCCCTTGTCGACGAACTAAGTTCAGATAAATACATTGATTCTACAAGTTGAACAAAACACCTATCGTTTCTTCACAACTCTTAGGTTTTCGTATCCTCCTAAGAAACGTTTGCGATCGATCAGAACATCTTCCAGGTTTCTTCCTTCAATAAGGTTATGTCTGCTCCTTATCAAATCCTGGGCCTGTGGGTTGGGCCCACTTCAATACTTGTACAACTTTAACTCATACTTGGAGTTACTATTGCTCCATATTCCAACATTACACCTCCATTAAATCCATTAGTACTTCATTTCTTCAAGTACTTCATTTCTTCATACTCTCGGGGTAACCAACACAAAAAATTCAAACTTATTTAGTCCAAACTCCATTATGTGGAATACATTTTTTTCTTTCCATTGGTCAGGTGATCACCTAGAGGAGTATCACCATTAAAATAAAAAGCACTGGTTCATCCATAAATCATATTCTTTTCATATCGAATCTTTTATTACGTACTTAACCACTTCTCAGAACTCCAAATTCAAAAGGTACTTTATTACAAATGCTGCGATCCACATAGTTTGGTATGGTCAAGCATTACTTCCATATTTATTCATTTGTCCAAACTCCTTGGCATGAACGGTACATTCTTTTTCCTTTATTCCTGTGGTTTTACCGATTACTACGACACTTAAAATGAAATGTACTATGCCATCCATAGGTCTTATTTTTCATATCTCTGAACATGATCACCGTAACATACAATGCAATAATTAAGATCAGGATACATTTGTCTTTATTGATTGATGAACCATTACAATCTCCGAGATTTCCATTACATAATTTAACTCAACATCCTTATGAAAAATAAGAGTGCTTCCTACTACACTTATTACCAATATTAAGATCTTAACTACTCAGCTCCAGTTTTCTTCGGGTCTGGACTGTCAATGGCATAATGTCCTGCGGCATTGTAATGAAAGCAATTAACTTCCGACAATTCCCAGGGCTTCCTTGTGCCTCCAGAGATTCCTTGGGTTCTTTGCTTCTTTTCTGGGTAATCATTGGCATAATGTCATGTGTTCTTACACTCAAAACAGATAATATACTATTATCCTTCTTTGCAGAGATGGGGTTGTTTTGGGGGGTACATTCTCTTTCTCTTCCTAGACCTCTTCCTTCTGATCAAACCTTCTATTTCCTGTGGATCAAACTCCACTTCTTCTGTCGGTAAGTATCCTAGATACTCTTTTATTTCCTTGTTGCAATACTATGAAAAATGTCATTCTTCTCCACATGAATAGCATGTATTGGAGTAAAATCTGATTAGGCCTTCTTCATCTGTATCTTTAACATCTTCCTTCATCACAGGTTCTTCTAAACCTTCCATGAGGGCTTCTTTCCTAGCTTCCTTCTATTGCTTGGTAATTTCTTGCACCTTGGGGTAAATGTGCCATTGAACTGGGTAATGAGTAGTTCCTTCACACAAGAAACATGTCACCTGCTAGTCGGGCATTCCTTAGCCGTGTGTTTTCCTTCACAATTAGGGCATCCATCTTTGTGTTCATCATAGGTATGTACTATTTCTCCACAAAAGTTGCATGCACAAGGTTTCTTCATTTTACGGTCACACGGCTTCTGGATTAGACGAAGCCTTAGTAGAATCATTTTGAATTATTCCCAGGCATAAGCTCCAGTCCATCCTTGTATAGCTTGATGTATCTCTCGACATGTTGTAGCACCTTGTGTGATGTGTCGTAGGGTGTATGGAACATATACTCTCCTTCAATACGGTACTCCTTCATGCAATCTTCCACGTTCTGTATCCACTGTTCTACCTCCAGCTGAGTAATTGGTCCAGGGAATGCAAGTACATCTTCATTCATCATCTATTGGTTCCAAGGGTTTTTGGATGAGATACGAGAGAGAGAGAGAGAGAGAGAGAGAGAGGGAGAGAGAGAGAGGGTGATACACACAATACAAGCAATAGTTTTGAAAATAGGTTTGATTTGTGGCTCTCAAAACAAACATCACACAATGACAACTTACAAATCATCGTATCTAAAGTGAGTATACAACAGGGGTTTTGGTCTTCTAAAGTGTCATGTAAATCTTGGAATTCTTCAGGGTCTTGAATTTCTTCGAGTCTGCGGAGTCTTCAATTGTTGTAGCTTTAATTCTGCATGATGAATCCATTCTACCCTGAAGTGGTCCTCAGTTGATTCTCCGTGTGGTCAATAGGGGAAGTGTGTATCCTAACTATTTGATGTAAGAGGGACCATTTGATAAAATTAGAAAAGGATGAGAAGTAAAGGATTTTTTTGAAAATAAAGTTTTCGAGATATCCTTTCCTAGGGCTTTCCAGTTTCTAGGATCACATCCTACAGTCAACATGTGCTCTGATACCATCTCTGTAGTGACCCGACCCAGTACGGTCAATTCTTTGTGCTCTCTATGCCATCCCTGGATCAGTACGTGATACGTCTCCAACGTATCTATAATTTTTGATTGTTCCATGCTGATATATTATCATTCTAGGATACTTTTTGGGTCATTATCCAATTTATAATATATTTGAGCACTAACCTATTGACCCAGTGCCTAGTGCCAGTTGCTCTTTTCTGCGTGTTTTTAAAAATTCAAACTGAATCTGTTTTTAAAAATAGAAACAAAAAATCAGAATCCCTACAGGCCGACTACGACCACGTGGCAGTGCCCTAGTGGTTCCGGGTGTGTGCGCGCAAAAGTAAACTCGCGGTCAACCGAATATTAACAGAAAATGATTTGCCATGAATAAAAAAATGCTATCTAATCTATAGCGGCGGAACTGGATCGGACGGAGGAGGAGCTCACCGGAAGAAATATGGCGGCGACGGCTCTGTCCTCGACGTCGGCGATGCACCGGTGATCTTCTGGGGCAGGGAAGGGTACGAGGCGAGGCAACAGACGATGGCGAGTCCAACGATGGTCGCCGATGAGCTCGGGGGCGACGGAACTGGACGGTGGCAAGCTCGGGGTGGACTTGGCATCGGGTGTTCGCTGGTAGTGACGTTCTGGTGGTCCTCGGGCTCCGGGGAGTCGTCCAGTAGATGCGGACGGCATCGGGAAGGTGGATGGTGGCGTCGACGATCGTCAGGGAGGGCTAGGTGGAGCGATGGCGCGTCAATAGTGCGGCGGAACTGGCGGAGCTCTGGCGAGCAATACGGGCGAGAGAGGGCTCAAACAAAGGGTGTTTGGCGTGGAACGGGTCGAGGGGTTGAGGGATTTATATAGGGAGGCTCGGGGTCATCCAAACGGCAAGGAATTATAGGCGGGCGCAATTCCGACGATCCTCCGGCGTCGGGATGGAAAGGTCTGGCGAAGAAGGAAGGTGGGCGCCGCGGGATTCAGTTGGTCGGGTGGTGCCCGGCGTCAGAGGGAGAGAAAGAAAAGGAAAGGGCTCAGACGCCCGAAAGGAAAGAAATCGAGAGGGGGGGTCTTGTGCGGTTGGGCTAGAATGGGCCGGCCTGCCACTGTGGGCGAAATAGGCTTTGGATATTTTCTTTTAAAAAACAGAGAGAGAAAGCTAGTTAAAACAAAATAAAATAAAATAATATCACATCGGCATATTTTATAATAAAATGTTCAGAAAAAAACAAAGAAAAAGATGAACTATTTTTCAATTCAAATAAACAACCCATAAAATCTCAAAATTCAAACACTGCTACTTTTCCAGTAAAACCCAATAAAAATCTTTTTTTAAATACCAAAATGATTTCAAATTTATTTCCTCCTAATTATTTCTCGGAAGGAATCATTTTACCTTCATTTCCATATTTTTATTTTTAGGGGAAAACAATTTGAACAAAAACTTCAAATGAATTTGAGTTTAAAATTCAAATCATTTTTAATACTTTTCTTTTTTTAACCAAATATATTTCAAATGTCCCTGAATTTTGAAGTGTCATGTTACTCCTCTCATTTTGAATAACTTTCAGAGAATTTGAAATTTCGAAATTAAAATATCTTCAAATGGAAAGTGAGTTTTAAATAACTTCAAAGTGACTTTCATAAATGTTTGTTTGAAACTTCCAACTCTCTATCTTCAATTTGAAGAAGTCACTTTATCTACTCTCATGGAACTCTTCGAGTTTCATAAAGTTTCTGAATTTGAAATGTTTCCAAATGGAATTAAAATCTTTTCAAATCCCTTTTTCATTTCTTTAAATGGAAGAAGTCATCTCATCTTCACTCTAGGTTTTTGATGGAATGGATTTGAATTCATGGTGATCAAAATGCAAGTATGAAAGTTTTGGGAAAGTCCATTTATTCCCTCTCATTTCACTTTCAAAAAATTTCAAGTTTCACTCAATTTCACACCATCAATCACACAACAGACAAACAAACAACCATAATTATATATTTAATATAACATTCCAAAATTTAGAATTTTGGGATGTTACAAACTACCACACTTAAAATAAATCTCATCCTCGAGATTCGTAGACGCTAGAAATAAAAGGTTAGGGTTTGGGTGTCTTCTAGCAAATCCATTGATCGTAACGAAGGTCTGGGGTGCTACCACCCTTAGAAGCATGGTTATGGGTCCACCAAAACTCAAGTATTCCAACTTTGCGGTTGACAATGTCGGTCTTCTCACATCTTCGGGATAATTCCTGTACTGAGGCTATTCTCGTAGGGTCATAACTCTTTTCACATAATCCTGAGTCCCTACATCAAAATAAGATTCTTCCTAGACAGATATGTCGCCAATACTAAACAACTATCGAAAATCTCATCGTGGTCAACAATTTTTGGTTTCTCCTGCAGGAAATGGGTCTAGGTTGAATTCTCACCATATATCCTACGATTGGCAACGGTTGCCTGTACGGGGATCAATCTCCTATCATTCTAGGGTTAAACAAGGTTTTAACCTCATCGCCTCTCTACAATGGGTAAGTCACTCTAGATTTACCATCCCAAATTGCAAGTGCGAATGATAGGAGTAAGTCGGCATGGTGATCAATCCATTCCCCACCCGAATCATTAACCTGTATAAAGTTTAGCGAATTTCGCATTTCTAACACTCGGGCATTCTCACAAGCATTGCAGAATTTCCCTTGTCGACGAACTAAGTTCAGATAAATACATTGATTCTACAAGCTGAACGAAACACCTATCGTTTCTTCACAACTCTTAGGTTTTCGTATCCTTCTACGAAACGTTTGCAGATCGATCACAACATCTTCCAGGTTTCTTCCTTCAATAAGGTTATGTCTGCTCCTTATCAAATCCTGGGCCTGTGGGTTGGGCCCACTTCAATACTTGTACAACTTTAACTCATACTTGGAGTTACTATTGCTCCATATTCCAACATTACACCTCCATTAAATCCATTAGTACTTCATTTCTTCAAGTACTTCATTTCTTCATACTCTCGGGGTAACCAACACAAAAAATTCAAACTTATTTAGTCCAAACTCCATTATGTGGAATACATTTTTTTCTTTCCATTGGTCAGGTGATCACATAGAGGAGTATCACCATTGAAATAAAAAGCACTGGTTCATCCATAAATCATATTCTTTTCATATCGAATCTTTTATTACATACTTAACCACTTCTCAGAACTCCAAATTCAAAAGGTACTTTATTACAAATGCTGCGATCCACATAGTTTGGTATGGTCAAGCATTACTTCCATATTTATTCATTTGTCCAAACTCCTTGGCATGAACGGTACATTCTTTTTCCTTTATTCCTGTGGTTTTACCGATTACTACCACACTTAAAATGAAATGTACTATGCCATCCATAGGTCTTATTTTTCATATCTCTGAACATGATCACCGTAACATACAATGCAATAATTAAGATCAGGATACATTTGTCTTTATTGATTGATGAACCATTACAATCTCCGAGATTTCCATTACATAATTTAACTCAACATCCTTATGAAAAATAAGAGTGCTTCCTACTACACTTATTACCAATATTAAGATCTCAACTACTCAGCTCCAGTTTTCTTCGGGTCTGGACTGTCAATGGCATAATGTCCTGCGGCATTGTAATGAGATACGAGAGAGAGAGAGAGAGAGAGAGATAGAGGGTGATACACACAATACAAGCAATAGTTTTGAAAATAGGTTTGATTTGTGGCTCTCAAAACAAACATCACACAATGACAACTTACAAATCATCGTATCTAAAGTGAGTATACAACAGGGGTTTTGGTCTTCTAAAGTGTCATGTAAATCTTGGAATTCTTCAGGGTCTTGAATTTCTTCGAGACTGCGGAGTCTTCAATTGTTGTAGCTTTAATTCTGCATGATGAATACATTCTACCCTGAAGTGTTCCTCAGTTGATTCTCCATGTGGTCAATAGGGGAAGGGTGTATCCTAACTATTTGATGTAAGAGGGGCAATTTGATAAAATTAGAAAAGGATGAGAAGTAAAGGATTTTTTTGAAAATAAAGTTTTCGAGATATCCTTTCCTAGGGCTTTCCAGTTTCCAGGGTCACATCCTACAGTCAACATGTGCTCTGATACCATCTTTGTAGTGACCCAACCCAGTACGGTCAATTCTCTGTGCTCTCTATGCCATCCCTGGATCAGTACGTGATACATCTCCAACGTATCGATAATTTTTTATTGTTCCATGCTGATATATTATCATTCTAGGATACTTTTTGGGTCATTATCCAATTTATAATATATTCGAGCACTAACCTATTGACCCAGTGCCTAGTGCTAGTTGCTCTTTTCTGCGTGTTTTTGCCTTTGCAGGTTTACTGTACCCAACAAAGTCCAATTGCCACAAAACTTTTTGTTTTTTCTGGATTATATGAATACCTAGAAGCTTCGGAAGGAAGCCGGGAGGCGCACGAGGGCCCCACCATACATCAGGGTGGACCCTGGGGGGGCACGCCCTGATATGTGGTGGCCCCCTCGGCCACCTCCCGACGTCCCTCTTCGGCCTATAAATTCTCTAATATTCTGAAAACCCTGGAGGCAGTCCCGAAACCCTTTTTCCATCGCCACAAGTCTCCGTTCCATCGCGAGGCCATCTGGAGCTCCATTCCGGCACCCTGCCAGAGGGGGATCGATCACAGAGGGCCTCTTCATCAACCTTGCTGCCCTCATGATGATGTGTGAGTAGTTCACCATAGACCTACGGGTCCATAGCTAGTACCTAGATGGCAATCTCTCTCTCTCTTATGATCTTCAATACAATGGTCATCGCATCTTCGCATGGATCTATCCGATATAATCCTATTGTGCGGTGTGTTTTGTTGGGATCCGATGAATTGTGGGTTTATGTTCAGATTATTCATGAAAATTATTTGAGATGCCTCTAAATTATATTATCTCTTACGTGCATGATCATTATAGCTTCGTAATGCTTTCCGATCTATTGATATGCTTTGGCCAAGTAGATTGATATTTCATCGGTGGGAGTGGTCCGTTGTGGTAAGTTCAACCTGGCGAATTTATATATCCCAGTAACAAAGTAGGGGACAAGATGCGTCTTTGTGTTGTTGCTACTAAGGATAAAACGATGGGGTTCATTCATATTGTTTGAGTTTACTTTGTCTACATCATGTCATCGTTCTCGAAGCATTACTCTGTTTCACTTAATACTCTAGATGCAAGCTGGATAGCGGTCGATGAGTGGAGTAATAGTAATAGGTGCAGGTAGGAGTCGGACTATTTGCTTATGGACGTGATGCCTATATATACATGGTCGTTGCCATGAACATTGCATAACTATCCGCTTTTCTATCAATTGCCCAACAGTAATTTGTTTACCCACCGTATGCTGCCTACATGAGAGATGTCGCTAGGGAACACTATGGCCCCCCGTATTCACTTATATATTCGCAAACGCTATATTTCCTTTGCTGCCTTTATTTACTTTTTATTTATTTTGCAATTTATATTTGTCAACAATTATCTACACAACTCATTTGCTTGCAAATAACGAGATCAACGGGATTGACAACCCTCTTGCCCGCGTTGGGTGCAAGTCATTTGTTCATTTGTGTGTAGCCGCTAAAGACGGTTGAGGATTCATATTCCTATTGGTTCGATAAACCTTGGTTTCATAACTGAGGGAAATACTTATCCGCTTTGTGCTGCAATTACCCGTTCCTCTTCACGGAAAACCCAACGAAGATCACAAGTATCAAGAAGGATTTCTGGCGCCGTTGCCAGGGAATATCATGATCAACTACCAAGTAACTTCACACAAATTTTCATTAACTTGTTCTTCTTTATATATGCTATTATATTTGGCTTGTCTCATAAAAATCAAAAATACAAAAATATTTATCTTTGCTTGTTACTAGTTTACTCTTTTGCTTGTTTGAAGTAGCTATCATGTGTGAGTTTGAGAAAGTTATTGTTGAAAGCGCTAGTGAAGATAGTGCTAGTGACACGGAAAAGGAGGGAATAAATATTAATGATGCTATTCATGAACCTCCTAATCAATTTCCTAGTAGGAATACCCACACGGTTTTAAAATCAAAAATCTATGAAGTGGGTAGTGGAGGCATCATTGGGAAACATGTTATACAAGAATTTTTTAGTGCTCGGGAGCTATCCCTTTTACTAATGGGACCATACTTGAGGAGACAAGTTGTTATGTGGATGCTATTACCATGCTAATTCTGAAACTAGAAAGAAAATTTGTGCATCTCCATCCTATGCTCCAAAAGATATTTTTGGGATTTCCGAGTATTCGTAATCCTAAGATTAAGAAAATTGTGACCATCATCCTTATGCATGAATTTGATTATATAGTGCGGGAAGCAAGATATATATTTTCTTTTTATAGAGTTAAATCTGAAACTCCCCCTATAGAAGTTATCCTATATAATAGAGAATATGAGGAGAAATGTTTCTCCAGAAGAACTAACGCAAGCTTTATTCCTTCATACTTGTGATAAACTTGAATGGATTGCTAAAGGAATAAATGAAGGGTTTAGTAAAGATTGGCATGAAAACACTATTAGGGAACCTATCAATGATGAAATTCATGTTTTATATGAAGATCCCTATGATGATAATGATGTTAGTGATGATATTATGATTTTTTTTGACCACTTGAGCCCTTCCACTAAATTTGAGAAAGGAGAATTGTTAAGTAATATATTAGAAGAGCTAGTTTTAAAGGACATGAAAGGAGTGAATCCCTTGTGAGCAAAGATGACACTACTTGAAACTAAGCATTATGCCTATCTAGGGGCATAAAACAATAGCGCTTGTTGGGAGGCAACCCAATAGTTATCTTTAAATTTTTTGCGTAGAACTTTCCATTTATTTTTAATAGAATGATTATTTCCTCTGCAATGAGTATGTTTTTTTGTTTAAATTAGTGTTTGTGTCAAGTAAAACCTTTGGGATGACTCACAAGATGAGTACAATCGATGCTGAAACAAAACAGAAACTTTTGACTCCAGTATAGGAATTTTCATTTTTTTCTGGACCGTGATAATGATCTTAAATTTTTACACAGTGTTGATATAGAAATTTTCGAGGTTTTCCTAATTTCTCAGAATTTTAAGAGTTACAGTATGGGGTATCTACAGATTGCTACAGACTGTCCTGTTTTAGACAGATTCTGTTTTTTGCTTGCATAGTTGCTTATTTTGATTAAAATATGTTTTGTATCTGGGGGGTATAAGCCATGGAGAAGTTAGAATACAGTACCTATTAAGCATTTATGAAATTTGAATCAATTTACAACAGTACTTAAAGTAGGCAATATGTTTCTTATACTAATGGATCTCACGAGGTTTTGTTGAGTTTTGTGTGATTGAAGTTTTCAAGTTTTGGGTGTTATCTTGATGGACAAAAGAATAAGGAGTAGCAAGAGGCTAATCTTGGGGATGCCCAAGGCACCCCAAGGTAATATTTTAAAGGAGAATCAAGCGTCTAAGCTTGTGGATGCCCCGGAAGGCATCCCCTCTTTCGTCTCAAATCCATCGGTATGTCACTTGAAGCTATATTTTTATTCGTCACATGATATGAGTTTTGCTTGAAGCGTCGTTTGCTTTTGTTTGCTTTTACTTTTAGTTTTCCACAATCATTGTTTGCTGGACACACCTTCATCATAATTTGTTAGAGTACTCTATGTGCTTCACTTATATCTTTTGAGCTTAGCAGTTGCTCTAGTACTTCACTTATATCTTTTTGAGCACGGTGGCATGTAGATTTTAAAGAAATGATTTCATTATCATTCTTCACTTATATTTGTTTGAGAGTTAATAAATACTGACGGTAATTTGCATGGGTCATAAAGACTAGTCCAAAAATATTAGGTATTCAAAGAGTGATAATCAAGACCATCATGCAGCACATATAAAGAAATTGTGTGTTAATGATATTGACGTAGTAATGTGAAATAGGTGTGAGTTCATAATTGTTAAACCGTACAAGTGTCGATATTAAGATGGGTTGACCTTTTTGTTCATATAAAATTAAAGATGCATGGTGATGATGTGTGAGCATTTCTATTCATCGTTGAAATCCTAGTGTTGTTTCGGGTCGGAAGCGCGCGATGGTTAACTCCTACCAACCTCTTCCCTCGAGGCATGCGATTAGTACTTTGATTTATGATAAACTAATAAAACTTTGCAATAGGTATATGAGTTCTTTATGACTAATGTGAAACCATGGACATACGCAATCTCACCTTTTCATAATTTGCTAGCCTCTTCGGTACCGTGCATAGCCCGTTCTCACCTTGAGGATCGGTGCAACTCTCGCCGGTGCATCCAAACCCCGTGACTTGATAAGCTATGTTGCACATAAGCCTTATTATATCTTCCTCAAAACAGCCACCATACCTACCTATTATGGCATTTCCATAGCCATTCCGAGATATATTGCCATGCAAATTCCATCGTTACTTCACATGACTAGTTCGTTCATCGTCATCTTGCTTTGCATGATCATATAGAGCTGCCATAGTATTTGTGGCAAAGCCACCTTCATAATGTTTTTGATACATGTAATGCTAGATCATTGCACATCCTGGTACACTGCCAGAGGCATTCATACAGAGTCATATCTTCATATCAGTTCTCCATGTTGAGTTGTACGTAAATAAAAGTGTGATAATCATCATTATTAGGGCATTGTCCCAGTGAGGAAAGAATGATGGAGACGATAATTCTCCCATAAGTTGAGATGAGACTCCGGACGAAAATAAAGATGGGGGAGGCCAAATGAGCCCACCATCCATTCAAAAAAAATATGAGAGAAAATGAGAGAAGGGACTTTGCTACTATCCTTTACCACACTTGTGCCTCAAAGTGGCACCATGTTCCTCATGTAGAGAGTCTCATGATATATCACTTTCATATGCTAGTGGGAATTACCTATTCATTATTTCGAACTTGGCTTGTATATTCCTATGACGAGCTTCCTCAAATACCCGAGGTCTTCATGAGCAAGCAAGTTGGATGCACACCCCACTTTGCTTCATTTGAGCTTTCATACACTTATAGCTCTAGTGCAGCATTTGCATTGCAATCCCTACTCCTTGCATTGACATCTATCGATGGGCGTCTCCATAGCCCGTTGGTACACCTAGTTGACGTGAGACTATCTTCTCCACTTCCTACCCCTTAGATATCTACAACCATACTCTATTCCACCTAAATGCTATGTCCAATGGCTCACGCTCATGTATTGCATGAAGAATAAAAAGTTGATGCAAATTGAAAAAGTACAAACCAATTTCTTGCTTGGACACCATGGTGCTTAACATTTTTATTAATGTGGTTAAGATGGATCCATGCCTTGCTAATACAATAAGATGAATGGGGGGGGGTAAACATTTCTTGAGAATTGTATACTTTTAGGAATTAACAATTCTATTTCTTACACTTTGAATATTGATATGTTAATATCTGTTGATTCATCTTTTCTCAATGAGCATACCTGAATAAGATTACATAGTGGATAGCATGTCATATCAAAAATTCTATTTTTATCATTTACTACTCGAGGACGAACATGAATTAAGCTTGGGGATGCTTGATACGTCTCCAACGTATCTATAATTTTTGATTGTTCCATGATGATATATTATCATTATAGGATACTTTTTGGCACATTATTTACCAATTTATAATATTTTGAGCACTAACCTATTGACCCAGTGCCCAGTGCGAGTTGTTGTTTTTTGTGTGTTTTTGCCTTTGCAGGTTTACTGTACTAAACGAAGTCATTGCCACGAAACTTTTTGACGATTTTTTTGGGACTATATGAAGACCTAGAAGCTTCGAAAGGAAGCCGGGAGGCGCACAAGGGCCCCACCACACATCAGGGCGCGCCCTGGGGGGCCGCGCCCTGATAGGTGGTGGCCCCCTCGGGCACCTCCCGACGTCCCTCTTTGGCTTATAAATTCTCTAATATTTTGAAAACCGTGGAGGCAGTCCCCAAACCCTTTTTCCTTCGGCGCAAGTCTCTATTCCGTCGCAAGGCCATCTGGAGCTCCATTCCGGCACCCTGCCGAAGGGGGGATCCGATGAGTTGTGGGTTTATGTTCAGATTATTCATGAAGAGTATTTGAAATGTCTCTGAATTATATTGTCTCTTATGTGCATGATCATTATAGCTTCATAATGCTCTCCGATCTGTTGATATGCTTTGGCCAAGTAGATTGATATTTCATCGATGGGAGTGGTGCGTTGTCGTAGGTTCAACCTGGCGAATTTCTATGTCCCAGTGACAAAGTAGGGGACAAGATGCGTCTTTGTGTTGTTGCTACTAAGGATAAAACGATGGGGTTTGAGTTTACTTTGTGTACATCATGTCATTATTCTCCAAGCATTACTCTGTTTTACTTAATACTCTAGATGCATGCTGGATAGCGGTCGATAAGTGGAGTAATAGTAATAGGTGCAGGCAAGAGTCGGCCTATTTGCTTATGGACGTGATGCCTATATATACATGATCATTTTCGTGAACATCGCATAACTATCCGCTTTTCTATCAATTGCCCAACAGTAATTTGTTTACCCACCGTATGCTGCCTACATGAGAGATGTCGCTAGGGAACACTATGGCCCCCGGGTCTATTCACTTAGATATTCGCAAACGCTATATTTACATTTGCTCCGTTGGTGGTTTTGGTAATTAATAACAACATATTTGTCATTGAACTAATGTTTCCACTAAGTATATTTCAGAAAAAGTTCAATGATAGGTTGGCAAAAGGATTGTGGAGAAACCCCTATATGCAAGGAAATGGATTGGCAAAGCTTCAAGCAAGAGGACTCTACATTTTACTATGTGAGAAATCACTTTGAGTCTATAGGAACAAGATGCTCCACGTGCACAAGTGATAGTCACCAAAAACACCCAGAAACTCTTCCACAAAAGTCTGTCCAAGCCTATCATGAAAATTGGTGCCACCAAGAATTTCCACTCGGTCCCACCGATTCCCTAACTCAGACAGACCCATATGCCAAACCCTAGCCCTTTAGTGCAACCGATTCTGCATCGGTGCCACCGAGTTCAGTTGCCAACTTTTTGGTTAGCTAGTTTCAAGCTTCGGTACCACCGAGTTTTGTCAATCGGTCTCACCGAGATTTGGACCAACTTCCTGGTTAACCATTCTCAAGAATCGGTACCACCGAGTTTTGCGAATCGGTCTTACCAAGATTTTGGACCGACTCTTTGGTTAGCCGTTGTCAACAATTGGTACCACCAAATATTGAGAATCGGTCTCACCGAGTTGTGCAATCTGACCGTTGGTCATCTTATCGGTACCACCGAGAGTTATGTATCGGTCTCACCGAGATTCAAAAGTTACTGCCTTTTGGTCACTTCGGTACCACCGAGTTTTACACTTCGGTGTCACCGAGTTGGTCACTTTAGGTGTAACGGTTGGATTTTTGGGGATGCCTATATATACCCCTTCACCACCACCCATTCGAAAGAGAAGCACTCAGAACTATTCCATACTTGCCCCATCCAATTTTCTGAGAGAGAGCCACCTACTCATGTGTTGAGATCAAGCTATTCCATTCCTACCATATGAATCTTGATCTCTAGCCTCCCCAAATTGCTTTCCACCAAATCAATCTCTTCCACCATAGCCAAATCTGTGAGAGAGTGATTGTGTGTTGAGGAGTCTATCATCTTGAAGCACAAGAGCAAGGAATTCATCGACATTACCGAGCCTATTACCTTTTGGAGGGTGGTGCCTCCTAGATTGGTTAGGTGTCGCTTGGGAGCCTCCTACTTCGTGTTGTGGAGTTGAACCAAGAAGTTTGTATGGGCAAGGAGATCGCCTACTTCGTGAAGATCTACCCATAGTGAGGCTAGTCCTTCATGGACGGAAGCCGTTGTGGAATAGTCAAGGTTGCTACTTCGTGGACCCTTATGGGTGGAGCCCTCCGTGGACTCTCGCGACCGTTACCCTCCGTGGGTTGAAGACTCCATAAACGTGGACGTACGATAGCACCACCTATCGGAACCATGGGAAAAATCTTCGTGTCTACAAATTGTGTTTGATCTTCCTTCCTACCCTCTACTACATATGCTTGTTGTTACTTTCCGCTGATATACTCTTAGTCATGCATGTGTAGGGTGTACTTGACTTGCTATCATTGCTAAAATCTGCCAACACTTAAAATTGGGAAAAGGTTGAATTTTTATTTGGTGAAGTAGTCCAATCACCCCCCTCTAGACATACTTTCGATCCTACAAGTGGTATCAGAGCTTTGGTCTCCATTGCATTGGTCTCACAACCTAGGATAGTATGGCGTCTAGTGAGGGAAATTATCACCGTAGAGGTCCGTACTTTGATGGCACAAATTTTGCTAGTTGGAAGCACAAAATGAAAATGCATATTCTTGGTCATAACCTCGCTGTTTGGGCTGTTGTTCGTGTTGGCTTGCAAGGTGAATTCTTTGGTGATGGAAAGGAACCGGATCGTGAAGCGACCGCGGATGAATTGAAGATGTTGCAATACAACGATCAAGCATGTGACATTCTTTTCAACTGCCTATTCCCCGAAGAATTCAACAAAATCAGCCGTCTTGAGAATGCAAAAGAGATTTGGGATACTTTGGTTGATATGCATGAAGGTACCCCGAATCAGTGAGAGAATCCAAGTTGGATGTTCTTCAAAGTCAGCTTGACAAGTTCAAGATGAAGGATGGTGAAGGAGTCGCAGAGATGTACTCTAGGCTAGCTCTCATCACACATGAGATTGCCGGCTTAGGAAGCGAAGAAATGACCGACAAATTCATCATTAAGAAGATACTTGGAGCTTTGGATGAGAGATACGACACCGTGTACACATTGATCCAAATGATGCCCAACTACAAAGATTTCAAGCCTACAGAAGTCATTGGAAGGATTGTTGCTCATGAGATGACACTCAAAGACAAAGAAGAACTTCATAACAAGTCTAGCGGTGCTTACAAAGCCACAAGTGATGCTCCCGCAACTTCAAGCGACAACCTTGTCACCAATGAAGAGATAAGCCTCATGGTCAAGAAATTCAACAAGTTCTACAAGAATAGAGGCAAAGAACAAAGCTCCAACTCAAGATATGAAGAGAAGCGTTCGTCAAGTCGTGACCGAAACTGCTACAATTGTGGGAAGACCGGGCACTACTCCAATGAGTGCATGGCTCCCTACAAATGAAGAGAAGAGTCACCAAGAAGACGAAGCTCAAGGAATGAATCACCTCAAAGAGAGAGAAGGAGTAGAGATGACCGTTATGAACGAAGACCCTCAAGGAGAAGTAGAGACTCGGAGAAGAAGGACAAGTACACCAAGAGCTACACAAGAAGAAGATATCAAGCTCATGTTGGTGAATTGGTTTCCGGCTCCGAATCCGACAACAACTTCGAGAGAAGCAACCACTCCAACTCCGACTATAGTCAAGATGAAGGTGTTGCCGGACTTGCACTAGTGACTACTAACTCCTATGATCTATTTGATTCACCAAATGAAGGGAGTTGAAGTTGCTTCATGGCTAAAGGCCCCAAGGCATCACACCCCGAGTATCTTGATTTCAATAGTGATGAAGATGATTTACTTGGTGATGATGACTTGCTCTTTGATAAAACTAGTGATGTTAGTCAAAATGAACTTGATAATCTTCATGCTAGTCAAGATAAGTCGGTTGATGATGATAAGATGGAAATAGGACGACTAACTAAAGAATTAAACACTCTTAAGTTAGCCCATAAATCTACTCTAGAAGATCATAGAGAGCTTGTAAGGACTCATGAGAAGCTACGCTTCGAGAAGCTCACCTTGGAGCAAGAACATGAGTTTCTTAAAGCTATCAATGACGATCTCCGAAAGAAGACTTCATCTTCTCTAGCCAAACGATTACTCTTGTCTACATTCATGCCACAAGTTAAACCTAGGCAAACTAGTAACAAAGGCAAGAAAGGTTCTTCATCTAGTAGCAACAATAAAAATGCTAAATCTAATGATGTTGCTTCTAGTAGTTCTATTGATTCCACTAATGATGATTCTGTTAGCCAAGTTACACTTGAGCAAGAAAACGATTTATTGAAAGGAATTATAGAGAAAGGTATCTACAAGAGTCTTGCCGGGTGTAAGCAATTTGAGGAAATTGTACACAAGCACGGAGGATACCGGAAGAACCATGGCATTGGCTACTTCAACGCTAATGGAGTTGAATGGGAAGAAGGTCAATACCCCAAGCCCAAGTTTGTTCCTCAAAGGGAGAAGTATGAACATACTCTTCCCAAGGGAACAAACACTCAAGATGACCTTCCACCACAAGACCACAAGCTCAAGGGCAAGGACAAGCTTCAAGAGGACATTGACTCGTATGAAGATGAATCCCAAGCTTTGGTGGAGTGGGTTCCCAAGGCTACTTCAAGCTCAACTTCTACAAGTGCCACTTCAACACCGAGGATCCCCATCAAGTTGATGTGGGTCCCCAAGAAGAAGAACTAGAGAAGTTCTTGAGGGATGACTCCGCCAATGAAATTCACTCACATTCATAATTGGCAAGAACTAGTTGCAATCAACGTCAACATCAAGCAATAGTTCAAGGAGTCACCTATTCCCTCAAAGGTAAGCAAGGGACAAGGTAATCAACAAATCCATGGACACCATCATGTATGCTTTGCACTCCATGTCCATAGATATCCTTGTATTTGTCTCTTGTGTGTTGGGACTAACCCATGTAGGTGAGAAGAGTAAGGAAACAACAAGGATGCTCCCAACTCTTGGTGATCTTCATCAACCTTGAACATCCACCACTACATCATCCACATGAAGTCTTCTACGACAAACCCAAGGTTAGTTTATCCCTCCTATGGGGGGATGTCACATCAAGGGGTAGCTTTACTCTAAGACTTGAGTTAAAGCATCTCATAGTATGTGACAACATTAAATGCTTTATGTAAAGGTGGTAACCCCACTTGTGCTTAAACGATGAGTATGACCTATGATCAAGTATTCTTACTTCGCTCCTAAGTCAATATACTCATATATAGATGACTCCGTCATCGCCCAAAATGCTTGATAGATGCTAGTATGTATGTGCATGTTTGCCATGATTTCATTTGACATCTTATTGTGTGAGCATGTTGGTCTGCATTTCTTTAACCATTCGAGGACATCCAATTGTTGCTATTTGGCTCTTGATTTTTCTTTTGCCAATTGGATGGACAAGAATGCCTAGGACCACTCTCTAGCTATCTATGCTTTCTCATCTCATATTACATTCTTGCTGCATCGCAAAATTTGAACAAGGACTTTTCGATCTCTTTGTGTGAGGAGCACTCGGAGTTCCGTATCGACAAAGGACTGGACGAATGCCTAGGGTTGATCTGGTTTTCACACTCGGTATCACCGATTCCATCTTCTCGGTTACACCGAGTTTCCCTGTCAGCTGACAATAGCGAAACTCGGTGACACCGAGAACCGGTGTCACCTGTAACACCCTGGTTTTCGCTCCTGTTTTTTTTCCTTTGCGGGATTCGACTTCCGTCTTCTTTTTCTCGGTGTTATCGGATTTCTTTCACTCTTGGGTATATGAAGATGGTCAAAAAACCTTGCCCTCCCTATCCAACCAGAGATTATCTCCAGTCCAACCTTGCCACCCAAGATCCATCTCAGGACTTTGTCATCAGAACCCTACCTTCCGAGTTGCCGGAAGGGAAACCCTGATCCTTCCAGTTACAAAGGAACCCCAATTTCCTTCGATCTTCTGCCTCCCAAATTTTTCCCAGTGATCATCCTTTATCTATAAACCCTGGATATGCAAAAATATTGCCAAGTCATTTGCAATATTTTTCATTTATAATTAATTCCTTTTTCTGCCAGTTAAAGGAATCAAATCCAGGAAAATATCTATCCATCTCCAAAGTTCATGAAAACTTGTGGAGACATCCTTTGTGATTGTATTGAGCTCCCATAAAAATATTGGCCATAATTAAGTAAGGGAAATTGCATTTTCCTATTTAATGAAAATATTGCATTTTGGGCACTTTCTAAAGGAACTACCATTTTGGTAGCCAGGAAAAATCCCAAATAAATTGTGGAGCTTCTCCTATCAATATCTTCACCATTTCCACCAAGAACCCAAGTTCCATAGTTAAAATTTTGAGCACCACATCAATTTGCAGATTCTGTCCAGTTGGGCAAGTTGCAAAGGAAGTGCTCTATTCCTTGATCTATTTGAGCTGAAACTTTTCATGGTGGTTAGCATTGATAAATCACTCATGGAAACCAAAAACCAGCTCAATCCCTCTATCCATTCTTCCATAGCATTTTTCCTAAGTTTCTGTCCATTTGAAAGCTCTGTGAAGCAAGTACCATTTTGGTATTTCTAAATGGCATGAAACTTTTACAAAGTCTTAGTATAATCAAATCATTGGTCTCCACGAAATTTCAGTTGTTTTCATCTAGCCAATTTTCCCCAGCATCCTCTTTTTCATTTCTCGTCAGTTTACCAAATTGCAAAGGAAGTGCCATCTAGATTGATCCATTTGATCTGAAACTTTGCTAGATCATTCACCTTAGTGTATCACCACTGTATGCCAAAATCCAGCTCATCACCCCAAGCCAATCTTCTCTGGTACACCACAAACACCTTCATGCCAGGACCCATGTGAGCTCTCACTTGTCATCTCTTGCCCCCACTCCCTTCCAAACCCTCTCTAGTCAACTCAGCGAAGCAAGGAGAAGACCCCAGACATATTTTGGCATCGAGTAGGGCGTGGCACTGCCGTGGCCACGTGGTGACCACGGGCAGAGCGCGCCAAATCGGTGCACTGTGTCCTGGACCCTTCGGGAGCTCGTCTCCAGCGAGCTCTGGCTTGTCCGGGGGTGCCGACGAGCTCCCCACCGCATCCGTGCGCCTTCTGGAGGGCTCTCCGCCTCGTCCCCTAGCCCCTGCCGCGCATGCCGACCTCTGACGCTCCGTCGGAGCGCCGCCACGGCACCTCCCATCCCAAACCTTTGTCCGACGTCGTGAAGCCTCCCCGAGCCCTCCCCGCAGCTATAAAATGGCAGCCCGAGCCTCCCCGCAGGACACAACCTCCAAATCGAGCTCGAGGAGCTCCCTCCCAATCCATGGCCGAACCCCCCTGCCATCGCTAATTGCGGTTCCGCGGCCATCCCCCTCTCGCTCCACCGCGGTCAGCGCGTCCCCTGAGAACTTGCGGAGCCGCCACCGTCTTCAGTTCCTCCGGGGAAGTGCTGTCGGAGCAGCTCCTCGAATGGCCGTGGCCGCCCCCTTCTGCCTCCATGGGCATCTCTCCTCCAGGCCCCCCCTGAGCTCCCCGGCGACCACCTCTAGGCGCGGGACGGCGCCACAAGCCCGCCTGACTCGTCGACCGGCGCGGCCGTGTAGAGGAACGCCGGCAGCCGGCGAGGCCCGAGCCGCCGTGGCTCTCCCCTGCTTCGGCATTGAGAGGAAGAAGGAGAGTTGAGGAGGAGAGAGAGAGAGGTCCGGCGGGACCCACCTGTAAGTGGGACAGCGAAGGGGTACGTGCCGATGACAGCTGGGCCCGGTCCCTATAAGTGGATGCGCATTTTCCGAAAATACGCTTCCCGTTTGAGAAGGCGTATCCTGGTTCTGCTTCGGACGTAAATACGCTTCCCGTGCAACGGAAACGTATTTCCTAGAAATACGTTTTCTGTTTTTCAGCCCAGGGACTTGTTGGTGAAGATATTTTCACAGATTAGTCCCTGACCTTCTTCCGTCCGTATCTTTTTAACCGAGACTCCGATCCAGGTGAAACCAATGCTCACATCTTCGTCTCTTCGAGCCCGAACTTTTGGTACCATTTTCATAATGTTTCCACACTGTGAAAATGACCATTTTTCCCTTGCCCTTCTATGAGCCCTCCGAGAGGGAATCCTTTCCGGCGAATTCTTCCGCGAGGCAACTGCACTTCCTCTCGGAGTATTCTTCGACCCCAGGCAAGCCGACCATCTGATATATGCCCTAAAGCATTGCTCTGTGTTATTCTTGCGTGTGTAATTAATGATATGCTTGTGCTAGAAATAATTAAACTCATGCTATTTTGATATTGCCATTTACATTACCTGCTACTGCTCATCTTATCATTGCACTAATGATTTATCGTGATATTATACGGAGATAGGTGGTTATGTTCTTATCATGCTTAGCTACTGCCATCTCAAGTTATTATGATAAACAACCATGCTTGTTAAATACTTGCTAAGGCTAAACCTAGTCGATTGATCTAGAGTCACCTGTCCGGGCTTATCCGTGCAGCCACATTTGCCGGTATGGGACGGCCTTGACTTGGTCTGATCGCATGCTCTTTCATCGGTACCTCCAGACAGGGAAGGTTATGCGCGCGCGCTACCCTGGCCCGGTAGGCGGCGATAACCTTGTGAGCCCACTTGATTGTTTAACCTGGGAGTCCCCGTTTGGGACAGTTTAGTTTGGCCATGATGGTGGCAGGTGTCATGAGGACACAGGGGCCACCCAGGGCAGGACTCCGGGGGAGGATGAATGCCGGTGGTACGATGGGAGAGTCACGGGTCAGGCAGGTTCCGTTGGAGCAATGCTAGTCCACCCGAATGGGATCACGAGGCCAGGTGCTCCATGGTGTGGGTAAAGTGCGCAACCTCTGCAGAGTGTAAAATCTATTCGAATAGCCGCGTCCACGGTATTGGACAGCCCGTCCAGACCTCACTAGGTGGTCAACCGTAACAATGATAGTAATGATGGAAGAACTTGTCTTATGCCCTGAAGTACTCAGTGGATCATGGATGTTCTGAGGGTTGTGGGACAACCCGTAAGAGAGTAAGTTGGATCTGGTTAAGAGTTGGATTGGATCCTGAGAATGTTCGGAGTATGGATTATTTACTTGCCATGCTTTACTTTACTCTAGTAGTATCACACTGGATAATCCTGTTACAACATGATAATTAATATTGCTAGATAGGTATGCTATGTCATGATGATTAATATTGCTCTAATAACAAATACATGCTTGAATGCCATGGATTGCTTTGCTTGGTGTATATGTTAGTTTGGTTTGCTTGCGAGTACATTCAAAAGTACTCAGCGGCCTTTAACATGGCCAGGTTCACATAAGGATCCGCCGTCCGTCGTCGAGGAGCCGGAGCATTCGCGGGCTAGAAGAGTAACCTAGTCAGATCCCTGTGGATTGGAGCCGCACCAAGACCATGCTGCCTTAGATAGAGCTTTTCCGCTGCCATCACTTTTGTAATATATCCCATGTAAGACTTATATATCCATTAATAGAAATGCCTGTGTTCATGATACTTGTTGTAAACGCGCATGCCAGAATGATTTCTTGGGCTGGTATGAGTGGCGACCGTCTGGCTACAGTGGTAATAAGGCGGGGCGCCACAACGAATGGTATCAGAGCAGCCAGGCTGACCATAGGTTACCCTAGCCAGACTTCCCTGTCTTGTGTTCAGTAGAAAGCCCAGATGGATTTCAGCCATCCTTGCCACCTGGCATGGCTACTATTGATCATAAGGCAACCCCATAGGTCTTTGGCTCCTTCAGACCCCAACTCTCGTGGCCCTTGCCTCCGGTGTGAAATGCTCGCACCCGGCAACGACCCGTGAGCCCTGAAACCCCTAGGTAAACCAGATATCCTTACCCTGCTTGCTAACCATGGCATTTCTCTTCTTACTCTAGTTTTCTTTGGGAAACGCTTATAAATTCTATCCCTCCTCGACAACCTTAGGATCGATGACTAAGACACTTTGGCTGTGGTTCTGCGTCGAGTGTGATGCTCCCTAAGGAAGTAGTAGGAGGTGGACACAAGTGCTACCAGGAGCATTGTGTGGTTTTGCTTCTAAATCCTTAGAGGTGCATCGAGTGCGCTATACTAGTTATACTAGTGGATCCCTGGCCATGGGTGTAAGGTCCGCAACACTTGAGCTTTACTTGCTTCCTGTTTTTTTTCGCGGTTCTTGTTTCTTTTGTCGATTCCGTCTCTCTGCTCCGACTGGATCCATCCGCAAGAGTTGCCTAAGAAGATCAGCATGCAACTGGATAATACCCAATAATCCCAATTCAGCAAGAGTTCTGTCCAGCCAACTACCTGATATTCAGAACAGCAACCTCGGATCTATCAAGAACGAAGAACTGGTCAGAAGCAAAATATGTGTGCCACAGACAAGGCCAGAATATACCTGAGAGAGTTTGCCTCAGAATAAATCACACCTAAGGAACAGGCAGATGAGCTACCAAGTATGAACACCAGGAAGGACAAATTATTCCATCCGTGATACAAGGACTATTGCAATCAGTGAGGTGAACCGAGTCTTCTCTCAATGGACCCAAGAATCATTTATCACCCACCGAGGACATATTTCAAGAATGTGAATGAGCCAAAAGCAGCAACAAAACTCCGGTACGTTGGTACAAATTTCAAAGCATAGTTTGAAGTTCACCGGTACAAATACAAAGTTTTCCAGGCACGGTAAACAAGGTTCGCAAGGAATATGGACAAGTTCACGGTTGTCCGAATCAAGGAGCACCTAACATGCTTGGAAGCTCAGCTGAACCGAATGGAATTATCCGTCAACTGCTTGTTATCGGCAACACTTGGTTTGAATGCAAAGGGTATTCCGAATTAATTACCAACATGAAGTCTGCACCAGTTCTGCAACCATTACAGCAACAATGATCAGACCAACAGAAGGACAAGCGATGTGTGTGATAACAGAATATCTTCAGTCAAGGTATGGCCTATACCAAGTTGGGTTCCGTTATGAGTAAAATTCCGGATACATCGGAAGGAAGCCAGAATTGGCCATAAATCCGCCTGTGTACACAAGGCTTCTGGTATAAGGAACCCAGCCTTCCCCCGCAAGCTACCGAGAAGAGCTTACGATACCAGACTGCCAATCTTCCTCGATACGCCACTTGGTAAGAAAATCTTCTGGGGTACAGCACTCCCATCTTCCACAGCGTGCTACCGCGGAAAACTTCCGGCATAAGGCACCCGACCTTCCGCAGTAAGTCACATGAAGGAAAACTTTCGAGGCACGATACCCAGCCTTCTTCAGCACACTACCCTGGCAGAAGCTTCGAGCATAAAGAATCCAGTCTTCTTCAACACGCCATCGTACCTACAACAAGCTTGTCAGGAGCACGAACTAGTCTGGACACACATCTGCATCAGAACTTAGTGGTTATGAAAGGAATTATCTTACACCTACATGTGTTGTGAGGATGCAGTCCAGTGGATCAGTTCATGCGAGCCACTCGTACCCGGGAATGACTGTGTTCAGAGAAACATTGGCCCCATACTTCAAAGAAGAATATGAGACATCAACCCCTGCGAGATATGCAAGAGTAAGTGGTGAGAACCAGCCCGACAAGCCGGGAAAACAATCACGGAGCCGTGTTGGTAGGTCATGACAGGTCCATCAAAGGAATCCTCAAGAACAAGGAAGTGGTGGACAAACAACCTCCGTGACGGTGAGCAAGATACAGTTAAACAGACAAGGTATTATTACCAACTCTTGTTAGACTCTTGCATATGTGGCCACAGCAATGCCCTACCTGCGACCACAAACAAGCTTGCCGCACTCCTCATGAATATGGGCTACCAACCGAGGAAAGAGGCTATGCTCCAAAAGATACACAGGATGCTAGCCATACTATTCTCAGCTCAGTGGTCATAGCATGAACTCCAGAGGCTACATATGACATAACCCTTTTCACGAGCGACAGAGTTTGAAACTGGACCTTCAGATAGAATGGCGCAAAGACAGCTCATAGACATCATGACATCATGAGAATAAGAGATTACTGTCTATGATTATTTTGTGATCATGCCTGACATTTCAGTTGCGGATATAGCAGCAACAGCTTGGTCAGGTTGTTTCTTGAACTGTGGATCACCTAAGGACAAAGTCAGAATGCCTAAGGCAGAAAGAAACATCAGTATGGAACCCACGGCCAGACTGAGCGTTCTGACACGGCAAAAAGAAAGCCACTCCCACTCACTCGAGGCCACACGAGCATGTGAGCCCTGTGCCCAGAAAGGATGTCTTGCCCATGACAGTCAGGGTATGAAGTATCGAAATAAAACCCGAAGCATATGCTTCCAAGCCAGGGAAATCGAGCCATTTGCTGGTATTACTCGCCACGTCACCCAGCCACCCACTACCAGGACAAACGGGTGCACCTGACAGGAAAGAGAAGGATTCAAGGAAGTTGTGTGCAAAGGCAACACATGGTCCCTTAGAAGAGGCAGTTAAAGGGTCAGTGAACCAACGAAGACAAGACCGCTGATGGATCCAAGTCGCACACAGGTAAGTCCCCCTTCCCCGGGAGGTAAGCCTGGAAATCTTGAGGACGAGATTTTCTTAAGGGGGGTAGGTTTGTAACGCCCTGGTTTTCGCTCCTGTTTTTTTCCTTTGCGGGATTCGACTTCCGCCTTCTTTTTCTCGGTGTTATCGGATTTCTTTCACTCTTGGGTATATGAAGATGGTCATAAAACCTTGCCCTCCCTATCCAACCAGAGATTATCTCCAGTCCAACCTTGCCACCCAAGATCCATCTCAGGACTTTGCCATCAGAACCCTACCTTCCCAGTTGCCGGAAGGGAAACCCTGATCCTTCCAGGTACAAAGGAACCCCAATTTCGTTCGATCTTCTGCCTCCCAAATTTTTCCCAGTGATCATCCTTTATCTATAAACCCTGGATATGCAAAAATATTGCCAAGTCATTTGCAATATTTTTCATTTATAATTAATTCCTTTTTCTGCCAGTTAAAGGAATTAAATCCAGGAAAATATCTATCCATCTCCAAAGTTCATGAAAACTTGTGGAGACATCCTTTGTGATTGTATTGAGCTCCCAGAAAAATATTGGCCATAATTAAGTAAGGGAAATTGCATTTTCCTATTTAATGAAAATATTGCATTTTGGGCACTTTCTAAAGGAACTACCATTTTGGTAGCCAGAAAAAATCCCAAATAAATTGTGGAGCTTCTCCTATCAATATCTTCACCATTTCCACCAAGAACCCAAGTTCCATAGTTCAAATTTTGAGCACCACATCAATTTGCAGATTCTGTCCAGTTGGGCAAGTTGGAAAGGAAGTGCTCTATTCCTTGATCTATTTGAGCTGAAACTTTTAATGGTGGTTAGCATTGATAAATCACTCATGGAAACCAAAAACCATCTCAATCCCTCTATCCATTCTTCCATAGCATTTTTCCTAATTTTCTGTCCATTTGAAAGCTCTGTGAAGCAAGTACCATTTTGGTATTTCTAAATGGCATGAAACTTTTACAAAGTCTTAGTATAATCAAATCATTGGTCTCCACGAAATTTCAGTTGTTTTCATCTAGCCAATTTTCCCCAGCATCCTCTTTTGCATTAATGGTCAGTTTACCAAATTGCAAAGGAAGTGCCATCTAGATTGATCCATTTGATCTGAAACTTTGCTAGATCATTCACCTTAGTGTATCACCACTGTATGCCAAAATCCAGCTCAGCACCCCAAGCCAATCTTCTCTGGTACACCACAAACACCTTCATGCCAGGACCCATGTGAGCTCTCACTTGTCATCTCTTGCCCCCACTCCCTTCCAAACCCTCTCTAGTCAACTCAGCGAAGCAAGGAGAAGACCCCAGACATCTGTTGACATCGAGTAGGGCGTGGCACTGTCGTGGCCACGCGGTGACCACGGGCAGAGCGTGCCAAATCGGTGCACTGTGTCCTGGACCCTTCGGGAGCTCGGTTCCAGCGAGCTCTGGCTTGTCCGGGAGTGCCGACGAGCTCCCCACTGCATCCGTGCGCCTTCTGGAGGGCTCTCCCCCTCGTCCCCTAGCCCCTGCCGCGCGTGCCAACCTCTGACGCTCCGTCGGAGCGCCGCCACGGCACCGCCCATCCCGAAGCTTCGTCCGACGTCGTGAAGCCTCCCCGAGCCCTCCCCGCAGCTATAAAATGGCAGCCCGAGCCTCCCCGCAGGACACAGCCTCCAAATCGAGCTCGAGGAGCTCCCTCCCCATCCATGGCCGAACCCCCCTGTCATCGCTAATTGCGGTTCCGCGGCCATCCCCCTCACGCTCCATCGCGGTTAGCGCGTCCCCTGAGAACTTGCGGAGCCGCCACCGTCTTCAATTCCTCCGGGGAAGCGCTGTCGGAGCAGGTCCTCGAATGGCCATGGCCGCCCCCTTCTGCCGCCATGGGCATCTCTCCTCCAGGCCCCCCCTGAGCTTCCCGGCGACCACCTCTAGGCGCGGGACGGCGCCACAAGCCCGCCTAACTCGTCGACCGGCGCGGCCGTGTAGTGGAACGCCGGCAGCCGGCGAGGCCCGAGCCGCCGCGGCTCTCCCCTGCTTCGGGATTGAGAGGAAGAAGGAGAGGTGAGGAGGAGAGAGAGAGAGGTCTGGTGGGTCCCACCTGTAAGTGGGACAGCGAAGGGGTACGTGCCGATGACAGCTGGGCCCGGTCCCTTTAAGTGGAAGCGCATTTTCCGAAAATACGCTTCCCGTTTGAGAAGCCGTATCCTGGTTCTGCTTCGGACGTAAATACGCTTACCGTGCAACGGAAACGTATTTCCCAGAAATACGTTTTCTGTTTTTCAGCCCAGGGACTTGTTGGTGAAGATATTTTCACAGATTAGTCCCTGATCTTCTTCCGTCCGTATCTTTTTAACCGAGACTCCGATCCAGGTGAAACCAATGCTCACATCTTCGTCTCTTCGAGCCCGAACTTTTGGTATCATTTTCATAATGTTTCCAAACTATGAAAATGACCATTTTGCCCTTGCCCTTCTATGAGCCCTCCGAGAGGGAATCCTTTCCGGCGAATTCTTCCGCGAGGCTACCGCACTTCTTCCCGGAGTATTCTTCGACCCCAGGCAAGCCGACCATCTGATATATGCCCTAAAGCATTGCTCTGTGTTATTCTTGCGTGTGTAATTAATGATATGCTTGTGCTAGAAATAATTAAACTCATGCTATTTTGATATTGTCATTTACATTACCTGCTACTGCTCATCTTGTCATTGCACTAATGACTTGTCGTGATATTATACGGAGATAGGTGGTTATGTTCTTATCATGCTTAGCTACTACCATCTCAAGTTATTATGATAAACAACCATGCTTGTTAAATACTTGTTAAGGCTAAACCTAGTCGGTTGATCTAGAGTCACCTGTCCGGGCTTATCCGTGTAGCCACATTTGCCGGTATGGGACGGCCTTGACTTGGTCTGATCGCGTGCTCTTTCACCGGTACCTCCAGACAGGGAAGGTTATGCGCGCACGCTACCCTAGCCCGGTAGGCGGCGATAACCTTGTGAGTCCAGTTGATTGTTTAACCCGGGAGTCCCCGTTTGGGACAGTTTAGTTTGGCCATGACGGTGGCAGGTGTCATGAGGACACAGGGGCCACCCAAGGTAGGACTCCGGGGGAGGATGAATGCCGGTGGTACGATGGGAGAGTCACGGGTCAGGCAGGTTTCGTTGGAGCAACGCTGGTCCACCCGAATGGGATCACCAGGCCAGGTGCTCCATGGTGTGGGTAAAGTGCGCAACCTCTGTAGAGTGTAAAATCTATTTGAATAGCCGCGTCCACGGTATTGGACAGCCCGTCCAGACCTCACTAGGTGGTCAACCATAACAATGATAGTAATGATGGAAGAACTTGTCTTATGCCCTAAAGTACTTAGTGGATCATGGATGTTCTGAGGGTTGTGGGACAACCCGTAAGAGAGTAAGTTGGATCTGGTTAAGAGTTGGATTGGATCCTGAGAATGTTCGGAGTATGGATTATTTACTTGCCATGCTTTACTTTACTCTAGTAGTATCACACTGGATAATCCTGTTACAACATGATAATTAATATTGCTACATAGGTATGCTATGTCATATTGCTCTCATAACAAATACATGCTTGAATGCCATGGATTGCTTTGCTTGGTGTATATGTTAGTTTGGTTTGCTTGCGAGTACATTCAAAAGTACTCAGCGGCCTTTAACATGGCCAGGTTCACATAAGTATCCGTCGTCCGTCGTCGAGGAGCCGGAGCGTTCGCGGGCTAGAAGAGTAACCTAGTCAGATCCCTGTGGATTGGGGCCGCACCAAGACCATGCTGCCTTAGATAGAGCTTTTCCGCTGTCATCACTTTTGTAATATATCCCATGTAAGACTTATATATCCATTAATAGAAATGCATGTGTTCATGATACTTGTTGTAAACGCGCATGCCAGAATGATTTCCTGGGCTGGTATGCGTGGCGACCGTCTGGCTACAGTGGTAATCAGGCGGGGCGCCACATCACCGACAGCCATGGGTATATAAAGAGGCGGACCCGACTTTTGAAATTAGTTCCTCAAACGTCATCCCCTCCAAAACCCTAGCTGCCAAACAAGGACCCCTGGTCATCGCCTTCGTCTTCCCAAGCGCCTCTGCCGTTGGAAGTCCATGCCGTCGACGGAATCTTCACCCCCGTCGCCGCCGTAGCGAGATCGTCACCAAGTTAGGGTACGATTTCGACCCCTCGTGCGCTCCCCTTTCCGAATCTTGTGCATTAGGACTTTTCCATCGATAAGCCAAAGTTTGAGATTGATCTATCCACAAGAAACTTCATTAGTCTAGAGAACGAATGATTTTTTACGGTTTGCCGTCCGCGACTTGAATCTCGGTGACACCGAAGCAAAAGAATCGGCTTCACTGATTCCCTTTTCTGGTCGACTGAGAACAACCTCGGTGAAACCGAGTGCCCATTTTCGGTCTCACCAAAAGTGGTGCCAAGTTTCTGTTAGGCAGGTTGTTTGTCTCGGTGGGTCTGAAAAGTTTGCATCAGTAGTACCGATATTCACTTGGCAGAATGCAAATCTTAAGAAATTTTAGTTCAAATTTGAGAAAATCTTCTGAAATTTTGTGATGACTCAACTTATCCACTCTTCTATACTCTATTTCACAGGGTCAGAGATGTCAGGTTCGGATGATAGCCAGAATGACTTCAGAGAGAAGAATGATGACATGAGCTCAGGCACTAGTCCTGATGAGAGCTTTGATGATGTTCCTAGCTCACCTGATCTGCCCAAGGCTGCAACTAGGGCAAGAAGGAAGCTCAACTCAGATGAGGAGGATGAAGATTTCATACCTGAGGAGCTATCCAACAAAGATGATGCTGCCAAGAACACTGTTGCTGCCTCTTCATCCAAGAAGAAGGCTATAAGGAAAGAGTATGCTAGCTCAGGGACAGTGAGAGCACCTGAGAGTGCCAGGGCAACAATGACTGTTGAGCCCTCCAAGAAGGCTGGGGAGAAGAAGAAGAGAGAAAGAACAAGATTTGTTAAAGCTAAAGTTCTTCCTTCTACTCCAGAGTATCTAGATGAGGAAGAAGAGGAGGAAGAGCCAGCTGCAAAGGCTCCTCCTAAGAAGAAGAAGAAGCTCATGGCTGATGCTATGCCTAAGGATACATTATCCAAAGGCACCAAGACTGCCCCCAAGAAGGCTGTTGTTCCTAAACCCAAGAGGTTTTCCAGAGACATCCCAGCTGCTTCCAAGAACAAGACTTCCACTTTTAGGGAAGCTGAGGATGATGCTATGTAAGCTTTGATGAAGCTAAGACCACACCTTCTAGAGCACAATGCCAACCACATGTTAGCTCAGGACATGAAGAAGAGGAAGGACTCAGGTCTGAGAGAGTGGAGAGACATTGATCCTTACTATCAGAGGAGGAAGACTGCTGTGGACTACAGGTTCTATACAAAGGAGCAACAAGATTTCTATGAAACAATCTTGCTTGATAAGAGCCCTGCTGTGAGTGACATGAGATTTGTGGACTGGAAGTACATCAAGGAAAATGAGGAATACTTCCCAAGTGTGCAAGACAACTTTCATTGCATTGGACTTGATGAGTTTGTTGGTAAGGAGTTCACTGCTTGGAACGATGAAATGATCATGCAATTCTACTCCACTGCTCATTTCTATGGAGATGGTAGAATTGTGTGGATGACTGAAGGTGCAAGATATGAATCCACTGTTGAGGAGTGGGCTGCCATCTTAGGAGTCCCACAGGTGGAAGATGGTGACATCAATGTCTACAATGAGCCCAAGGCAAGCCACAATGCCATGAAAAACATGTACAATGCGATCCTGCTGCACATGTGAAGTCTCACAAGCTAGGATCCATTTACTTCCTCCAGGCTAGTCTACGCACTATCAACACTATATCGAGGCATACCTTGATGCCTAAGTCTGGAGATGAGAAGATGATAAGAGGATATTCCATCAACATGCTGCTCCATCTAGATCAACATACGGGATTCAGAGTGATGGATCTAATAGTGGAGACTGTGAAGAGGGTTGCTGCTGATCAGAAGCGTTCATGTTACTATGCATCCTATATCCAGATGCTTATCAACTCCAAGTTGGAGAAGCACATATTTGCACTTGACCGACCACATTTGCCACTATTGCCAGAGCCAGAAGACAACGTTGTGGTGATGTACCCAGATCATCCCACCTCAGCTACAACACAGGCACATACAGAGGCTGCCAGAGACTCCAGTTCTCAGGTGCCAAGGTCTAGGAGTGAGCAGATGGATCTCCTACTTAGCTCTGTGCTCGGCATGCAGAAGGACATCAACGAGATATTGAAGAACCAGGCGAGCCTCTCGAGGATTGGTGACAACAAATTTCATATTCTCAACAACAAGGTGGATGAGCTCACAGTGACTGTGAATGAGCTCAAGAAGGAAGTTGATGCAGTGCCTAGCCCTCAAAATACAGATGATGATGATGAGGAGGATCGTGCACCTCTCAGGACAAGCACTCAGTTCACTACTCAGGCTAGATCAGCTACAGTGCCAGTTCCAGAGTCTAGACCTTCCTCATCAGCACCTGCTACAACTTCTTCAGCTCCTTCAGCTCCTCCAGTTCCTCCAGTTGCTACTCCGACTCCGTCCATGACGTCTACAGAAGTCTTCGCCGATGCCGTTCTCTCAACTCCTTCATCGGCTACCGGAGGAGATCAGCCCCAGAAGAGCGCTTAGTTATATACCTTTGAATTTTTTGATAACTTGTTGCCAAAGGGGGAGAAGATGTATATAGATCTTTAGGCTTCGAGAGAGAGAGAGAGAGCGTTGGTTTTTATTGCTTCTTCAAAAACATTTGATATCTTTTGGTTTGCTTGTGTTAAACTTTGTTGGTGTTTGATCATACACTTGATGTGTATTGCTACTATTTCCTATCCTTGTGATACTTATGAAATGATCATTCACCTTTGCTTGATTGTGTTGTGCTATGATATTCATTCTTATTATTCTCGCACACCACCAAGTTGTGTGTGACATGAAAGAGTGCCTCATGCACCTAATCGGTTGTGCATTTGCATTCAAACGCAAATTCAAAATAATGCACAAATTTAGGGGGAGCTCATGCTTATCACATACTTTTCAAAGCGACGATTATGTTCATTGATTATATCATATGTCGAAGCTTTGATCTATATGTTGTCATCAATTACCAAAAAGGGGGAGATTGAAAGCACATTTGCTCCCTTGGTGGTTTTGGTAACTAATAACAACATACATGTCATTGAACTAATGTTTACACTAAGTATATTTCAGGAAAAGTTCAATGATAGGTTGGCAAAAGGATTGTGGAGAAACCCCTAGATGCAAGGAAATGGATTGGCAAAGCTTCAAGCAAGAGGACTCTACATTTTACTTTGTGAGAAATCACTTTGAGTCTATAGGAAAGCCAATACTATTAAAAGGGGGTAAGGTACTGTTGGTGAACAAGATGCTCCACGTGCACAAGTAATAGTCACCAACAATACCTACAAACTCTTCCACAAAAGTCTGTCCAAGCCTATCATGAAAATCGGTGCCACCAAGAATTTCCACTCGGTCCCACCGATTCCCTAACTCAGATAGACCCATGCCAAACCCTAGCCCTTCGATGCAACCGATTCTGCATCGGTGCCACCGAGTTCAGTTGCCAACTTTCTGGTTAGCTATTTTCAAGCTTCGGTACCACCGAGTTTTGTCAATCGGTCTCACCGAGATTTGAACCAACTTCCTGGTTAGCCATTCTCAAGAATCGGTACCACCGAGATTTGTGCATCGGTCTCACCGAGATTTTGGACCAACTCTCTGGTTAGCCGTTGTCAAGAATTGGTACCACCGAATATTGAGAATCGGTCTCACCGAGTTGTGTAATCTGACCGTTGGTCATCTTATCGGTACCACCGAGAGTTATGTATCGGTCTCACCGAGATTCAAAAGTTACTGCCTTGTGGTAACTTCGGTACCACCGAGTTTTACACTTCGGTGTCACCGAGTTGGTCACTTTAGGTGTAACGGTTGGATTTTTGGGGATGCCTATATATAACCCTTCACCACCACCCACTCGAAAGAGAAGCACTCAGAACTATTCCATACTTGCCCCATCCAATTTTTTGAGAGAGAGCCACCTACTCATGTGTTGAGATCAAGCTATTCCATTCCTACCATATGAATCTTGATCTCTAGCCTCCCCAAGTTGCTTTCCACCAAATCAATCTCTTCCACCATAGCCAAATCTGTGAGAGAGTGATTGTGTGTTGAGGAGTCTATCATCTTGAAGCACAAGAGCAAGGAGTTCATCGACATTGCCGAGCCTATTACCTTTTGGAGGGTGGTGCCTCCTAGATTGGTTAGGTGTCGCTTGGGAGCCTCCTACTTCTTGTTGTGGAGTTGAACAAAGAAGTTTTTACGGGCAAGGAGATCGCCTACTTCGTGAAGATCTACCCATAGTAAGGCTAGTCCTTCGTGGACGGAAGCCGTTATGGAATAGTCAAGGTTGCTACTTCATGGACCCTTATGGGTGGAGCCCTCCGTAGACTCTCGCGACCGTTACCCTCCGTGGGTTGAAGACTCCATAAACGTGGACGTACGATAGCACCACCTATCGGAACCATGGGAAAAATCTTCGTGTCTACAAATTGCGTTTGATCTTCCTTCCTACCCTCTACTACATATGATTTTTGTTACTTTCCGCTGCTATACTCTTAGACATGCATGTGTAGGGCGTACTTGACTTTCTGTCATTGCTAAAATCTGCCAACACTTAAAATTGGGAAAAGGTAGAATTTTTATTTGGTCAAGTAGTCTAATCACCCCCCCTCTAGACATACTTTCGATCCTACAACAACCCTCTTGCCCGCGTTGGGTGCAAGTCGTTTGTTCATTTGTGTGCAGCCGTTGAAGACGGTTGAGGATTGATATTCCTATTGATTCGATAAACCTTGGTTTCATAACTGAGGCAAATACTTATCCGCTTTGTGTTGCAATTACCCGTTCCTCTTCATGGAAAACCCAACGTAGATCACAAGTATCAGTACGCTGGCACACATAGTACTTCGATGAAATATCATAACATCACATGTAAAATAATTACCATAGATCTAGACTATTCCTTATGTATCACAGTTTAAACAAAGCATAAGGGTGTGGAGTCCCATCAACACCAACGACAAGTTGAGTGTAGACCGTAACCCTATATCGTAACTCTTACTCGTCATTGAAATCCTGCAACATGATACGTTGCAGCCGTGTAGGTCAGTACATTGAATGTACCGGCAAGAACACAATAGAAGCAGATGATAAAGACTATTCTATATGCAATAAGGCTTTGTGGCTTTGTGTCTGAGTTTTTGCATAAAAGTTGGTTTTATTTATTTTCCCTACATCAAAGGAATATCATGATTCTTCACTACAGAGTTATCTACCATGGCATGGTTCCGCCAACCGATGTCTCATAGCCCATAAGTATCATAAGTTGCCCACAATTAGTTATCAGTCTGGTGTTGAGAGTTTCGAGATAGATCCAAGTCCAGAGGCTCAAGTTGTCCGTAACTGGGGACACGGCTAATCGATTAGGTTGTAACTCTTTAGAGTGTAGTGCACTTTACCCACAAGAATCGTTCCCTCCTTGTAAGTCCTCGCACTGCCAGGTGTTTGAGAACAGGACGAACGAAACATGGTCTTTCAAAGAATTCCCCTGACCACTATTCGGTGCCCATCCAATCCTACCATCGACTACATCCGCTAGCTAGCACCGTACCAGCTAGAGTCACAACTAAGATCAACCAAGCAAGAGCCAATAATGACTTGAGGTTGCACAGGTAAGCTTCCGGTCATGAAGTATTCATCTGTCTCTTTGGACCTGGGTGAAGCTTTCCTCATGATGACTAGCCAATACCCAGCTCACTAGGCTAATCCCACATGGTAGATCTTTGGGGTGTCGTGGCCATCCCACATGATAAATCTATGGGGTGTCGTTCGATCCGTTCCACCGAGGTATATTGAAATTTGTCTTGAGTCCTGCATCGCGAGATTGTCGCCTTGATCAAGATGTCTTGAAGTCCTGAAATCTTGAAGTCTTGTCGTCTCGAAGTCTTGATCAACCATTCTGCCTTCTCACACCTCTCGTATAACACTCATACCAATCCCCGTCTACTGAAGCGCAACAACAAACTAACTTAACGTTTCTCGGGGCTTAGCAACAAGGGTGTGGGTTCCTACCTAATGATAACTACCCAAGATCAAAGTTCAATATAGCCTACTGGATGCAAGGTGGAAAGATTGATTCTAATGCAGATAAAACATAGGCATTGTAAGATCATCAAAGTGCAACTTGCCTGGTATAGCCAATGAAGATAATATCGCTCTTAGAAAACTTGATAGAACTATTCATCAATCTCCGATGAAAATCTATATAGTCAAACATTGCATTCACATAACCATTTACTCTAGCAAGCAATACTAACAATCAATATAACAATCATCCAATAAAAGAAATAAGGAAATCAATAAGAAGAACAAATAAAATCTGAAGAAAACAAGAAGAATACTACTAAAAAAAACACACAAAAGACTAAAAGTTTTTGTCCAAATAAAACTTAACAGCAAAGAGAACACTAAGCTAATAGTTTAAAAGAAAAGAAACAAAAAATAAAAGTGGCTACTATTAACTAACAGAAAAATTATTTTAACTACAAATAAAAGTGGCTAGTGTTAACTAACAGAAACAATTTAAAACTTATCAAAAATGATAAAAGAAAAATAATTGAAACCAATTAAAACTGAAAGAAAGAGAATTGAACCTAGCAATAACTAAAATAGTACTATTTTGTAAATATTTTTTTTAAGTAAACACAAAATAAACTTGAAAACTCTACTGGATAGACAAAAGTCCTAGCGACTACGAGAAAAAAGAATCAATTTAAAAGCAATTAAAAAAACATATTAACAATCTAGTGTTTGAATCAAATTCATGCAAATTCAAATTTTAAAATTTCAAGCATGACCAAACTTTGCATCTAGATAACTTGACAAAATTATTGATCTAAAGCAAAAAGAGTCAATCAAAAATAATTAAAAACATAAGAAATGTAGGCAATCAAAAAATTGAAACGGGATATGTTTTTAAAAACAGAAACAAAAAACAGAAGCCCTACGGGCCGACTACAGCCACGTGGCGGTGCCCTAGTGGCTGCGGGTGTGCGCGCGCTAATGTAAACGGGTGGTCAACCGAATCTTAATAGAAAACGATTCGCTGCGAAATAAAAAAACGCTATCTAATCTAGAGCGTCGGATCTGGATCGGACGGAGGAGGAGCTCACCGGAAGAAATACGGTAGCGATGGCTCTGTCCTCGACGCCGATGATACTCCGGTGATCTTCAGGGGCGGGGAAGGGTACGAGGCGACACAGCGGATGATGTCGAGCCCAACGGTGCTTGGCGGTGAGCTCGGGGATGACGGAAGTGGACAACGGCGAGCTTGGGCGGAGTTGGCATCGGGTGGTCATCGGTGGCGATGTTCCGGTGGTCCTTGGGCTCCGGGGACTTGTCTAGGAGATGCAGACTGCGTCGTGGAGGTGGATGGTGGCGTCGGCGATCGTCGGGGAGGGCTAGGTGGAGCAGCAATTGCACGACGGCAGTGGCGGAGCTCCGGCGAGCAATACTGGCGAGAGAGGGCTCAGGCGAAGGGGGTTTGTGGTGGAAAGGGTCGAGGGGGTCGACGGCTTTATATAGGGAGGCTCGGGGTCATCCAAACGATAAGGAATTGAAGGCGGGCGTGATTCCGGCGATCCTCCAACATCGGGATGGAAAGGTGCGACGAAGAAGGAAGGTGGGCGCCGCGGGGATTCGGTCGGTCGGATGGGGCCCGGTGTCAGAGGGAGAGAAAAAAGAGGAAAGGGCTTACACACCCAAATGGAAAGAAATCGGGAGGGGGCAGTCCTGCATGGCTGGGCTAGACTAGGCCAGCCTACTATTGTGGGCTAAAGAAGCTTCGACCATTTTCTTAAAAAAAATAGAGAGAGAAATCTAGTTAAAACAAAACAAAATAAAAAATATTACATATGCATATTATATATCAAAATATTCGCAATAAAACAAAGAAAAATATGAACTATTTTTCAAGTTCAAACAAACTACGTGTAAAACCTCAAAATTCAAACAGTGCTACTATTGCAGTAAAACCCAATAAAAATTATTTTTCAAATACCAAAATGATTTCGAATTTATTTCCTCCTAATTATTTCTCGGAAGGAATCATTTTACCTTCATTTCCATATTTTTAGTTTTAGGGGAAATATAATTTTAATAAAAACTTCAAATGAATTTGAGTTTGAAATTCAAATCATTTGCAATAGTTTTCTGTTTTTTTTTGACCAAATATATTTCAAATGTCCCTGAATTTTGAAGTGTCATATTACTCCTCCCATTTTGAATAAATTTCAGTGAATTTGAAATTTGGAAACTCAAATATCTTCAAATGGAAAGCGAGTTTCAAATAGCTTCAAACTTCCACCTCTTTTTCTTCAATTTGAAGAAGTCATTTTATCTTCTCTCATGGAACTCAAATATCTTCAATTTGAAGAAGTCATTTTATCTTCTCCCATTTTCTTCAATTTGAGTTGCATAAAATTTCTGAATTTGAAATATTTCCAAATGGAATTCAAATCTTCTCAAATTGCTTTTTCATTTCTTTCAATGGAAGAAGTCATATCATCTGCACTCTAGGGTTTTGTGATGAAATGAATTTGAATTCATGAAGATCCATATGCAAGTATGAAAGTTTTGGGGAAGTCCTTTTATTACATCTTATGTCACTTTCAAGAAGTTTCAAGTTTCACTCAATTTCACACCATCAATCACACAACAGACAAACAAACAACCATAATTATATATTTAATATAAAACATCGATCACGATTTCTAAGGTAGGTGCCACATCAAAGTTGCATTGGGTTATTAAACATCGATCACCCAACACTTCCATACATATGTTTCTGCTACACGTAGACGGGGGTTGTCTTCGAACACTCGCGTGGTTATCGGTGGCAAGCACATTCCTGGGCCCGCGTGGACGTCCATCACATTGGCTAACAACAAGAGAGGTTACCAAGGTGGATTCTTCTTGGTGTGTTATGGTATATATTATAGGTCACGGTGATTTTCCTGACCGAAAGTTCGAGTGCACGCTTACGTACGCATGAATCTTTCCCACCGACGCTCAAAGTGGGGGAGGGGCTAGCTAGCTGTACGGGTGATGAACCACTTGATATGTGTGTTGGATTTTCGGTTCCGAAGCAGGTGCCACATCAAAAGTGTGCACCTTGTCTATATACTCAAACACAACATAACACTTTTGTACATTTGTTTGGGCGACATGAAGGTGGTGGTTGTCTTCGGACACTCCATCGTGTGGTTATCAGCGGCACGCCCTTCCGTGGGCCCGGGAGGACGTCCATCACTTTGACTGACAACGAGAGACGTTTGACCAAGGTTGATTCTTCTTGGTTTGTGTTACAGAAGGTCTTTGTGACATGCCCTCCCACTGACTCAAAGTGCATGTCTCTGTGTGGAGGGGGGACTATATTGGGTACGTCCCGAACCTCCGTGGGGTCGGGGATGTCCGGATTGTGAGGCGCATGTGCCACATCAAAGTTGTGAGTTGGGTATATTTAAATATCACACCACACTTTCATATACCTATATTTGGGCCACCCGGAGGTTATCGTGGTATCACCCATCTCGTGGCACACACACACATCTATGGGCCCACAGAGTCCACCTTTGACCGGAAGCGCGATGGGGTGGTTTGAGCGTGATGGATTCATACAGGTTTAGTTTTCATGTTACGGCAGCGTGAGATGCCATACCTATTTGGGGGCATGCATTCGTATCTTGGATTCCCTCCCGACGAGACGAAGTGGGGGGAGGGACGACACATGTGCCACATCAAAGGTGAGCATTCGGTATTTGAACATCAAGCCACCATTTGCATACATATTTTTGTTCCACATGCAGGTGTGTTTGTGTTCTGACCCTTTCCTGCATTTTTAGTGAAATTATCATATATATTATCATTATAGGAGTAAATAGCAGACGATTTGAATGAAACAACCGTTTGTGATTCTATACTCAACAAACACGGATCGCTCAGACTACCCGTGAGCCACGCCGTGCCCTGTCACATCAGCAGAGTGTACTGGTAGCCGCGGGATACGAATGGGCTCTAAGAGGCTTCCCTCGCAAGCTCAAAAATATCTACCTACCTTGAGTGATTTGAAAAATGGTTGTTCCGTGGGTTTTTCTATTTGATAGCACACAATTATTATGTTTGGGTTGTGTGTTATGTTTCTTGCTCGCACGCTGCTTCAATCCCTTCATCTAAATTTTCAGTAGCTCCGACATGTCACTCCCGCCTAGTAAACTTTTCAGTAGTCGCGTCATTTCCTAAAACACCACCTTGTCCCCCTCCACACCTCCCCCACACACACCACTCCGCCCTCACTCGTACCCTAGGTAGCTCCCCGCCGCCGCCCCCGCCGCCTGCTACTCGCAAACTGCGTTGGGGTTTTCCCCGAAGAGGAGAGGAGATGCAACACAGTAGAGATAAGTATTTCCCTCAGTGAGGACCAAGGTTATCGAACCAATAGGAGAATCACACAAACCCCCGTCAACGCACCTGCACACAAAGAATAAAATACTTGCACCCAACGCGGGCAAGAGGGTTGTCCAGCCCCTTGAACTCGTTACTTGCAAGGATTAAATCTTGATAGCTAGATAGATAGATATTATAAATGCAAAATAAAATAAAAGTAATAAAAGGACAACAAGGTAAATAAGGTTTCTTAGTTTTTATATTTAAGTAGACCCGGGGGCCATAGTGTTCGCAAGAGGCTTCTCTCCCGAAGAAAGCATACGGTGGGCAAACAAATTACTGTTAGGCAATTGATAGAAAAGCACATAGTTATGACAATCATCCAAGACAATGATCATGTATATAGGCATCACATCCGTAAGCAAGTACACCGTCTCCTTCCTGCATCTACTACTATTACTCCACCCATTGATCGCTATCCAGCATGCATCTAGAGTATTAAGTATGAAACAGAGTAACGCTTTGAGCAAGATGACATGATGTAGACAAAGTAAACTCAACTACTATGAATAAACCCCATCGTTTTCCCCCTTAATGGAAGTAATACAATACGTGTGTTGACCCCTTCTTTCATGAGGATAGAGCCACGCAAGATTAAACCCATCATAACGCACCACTCCCACTGAAGATAAATCAATTTAGTTGGCCAAACCAAACCGATAGATTGGAGAGAAATACTAAGCTATAACAATCATGCATAAAAGAATTCAGAGAAGACTTAATTAATATTCATGGATAATCTGATCATAAACCAACAATTCATTGGATCCCAGCAAACACAACGCAAACAAGATTACATCGAATAGATCATCGCGAGAATGGCAGTGAACTTTGTAATGAAGATCATAGAGAGAGAGAGAGCCATCTATACTAGCTATGGACCCATAGGTCTGGGGCGAACTACTCACACATCATCATGGAAGCAATAAGGTTGATGAGAGGCCCTCCGTGATAGATCCCCCCTCCGGCAGAATACCGAAACAGGGCTCCAGATGGGCAGACGGCGTAACAAAGACTTGCGGCGGCGAAAAAAGGGTTTCAGGTGGCTCTTTGTTGATATCCCGATTTTAGTACATATATAGAGGCGGAGGTAGGTCAAACGGAGCCACGAGGTGGTCCCATGGCAAGGTGGTGCCCCCCTGGGGCGCGCCCTCTTCCCTTGGCAGTGCCTCGTGCGGCCTCCGGACTCCCTCTGAAGCTTCCAGGTCTTATTTTTTTCCAGAAAAAATCATCAAAAAGTTTCGGGTCATTTGAACTTCATTTGGTATTGGTTTCCCGAAAGGCCAAAATCAAGCAGAAAACAACAGTTGGCACTGGGCACTAGGTTAATAGGTTAATTTAAAAAATGATATAGAATAGCATATAAATGCATATGAAGTATCCTAGAATGATAATGGAACAATCAAAAAATATAGATACGTTGGAGACGTATCAACATCCCCAAGCTTAATTCCTGCTCGTCCTCGAGTAGGTAAATGATAAAAACAGAATTTTTGATGCGACACGCGGCCCAACATGTAATCTCTTTTAGGTATGATCTTTGGGAAACGATCAACTAATAAACATCAACATAATAATATCTATAAACATTAGAAACATAATCATTAACTTTCTAAATATATGATACTTAAAGAACTTTACTCCCCACTCATTTTATCATATTAGCATGGCATGACTCCGACATCACCACATAAGTACAAATAATGAGCACCACGATGTCAAGTTAGGCAATTGGATCGGACTTCTAACATGCTTTGGCATTTTCAACTTCACGCAATACAAGAGCGTGAACCAAGGATATAGCATATGGGCGGAATACAATATGGTGGTAGATATCAAAGAAGTCAAAGTGGAAAGAAAGTTTCACATCAACTAGGCATATCAACGGGATATGGAGATGCCCATCAATAGATATCAATTCGAGGAGTAGGAACTACCATGCAACGGATGCACTAGAGCTATAAGTGTATGAAATCTCAACGGAAGCTAAGTGGGTGTGCATCCAACTTGCTTGCTCATGAAGACCTCGGTCATTTGAGGAAGCCCGTCATCGGAATATGCAAGCCAAGTTCTATAATGAAAAATTCCCACTGGCATATGAAAATGAGAACTCAGGAGACTCTCTATATTAAGAACATGGTGCCACTTTGAGGCACAAGTGTGGTAAAGGATAGTAGCAAAGTCCCTTCTCTCTTTTTCTCTCATTTATATTTTTTTCTCTTTCTTTTTATTTTCTATTTTTCCTTTTTTTTCCTTTTTTCTTTTTATTTTTATTTTTCTATTTTTTAATTTTTTTCTTCGTGGGCTCATTTGGCCTCCCTTTCATTTTTCGTCCTGAGCTCATCCTGACTTGTGGGGGAGTCATTACTCCATCATCCTTTCCTCACTGGGACATAGCTCTAATAATAATGATCATCACTTTGTTATTTACTTACAACTCGATATAACAACTCAGCATTGAACAATTATGACTCTATATGAATGCCTCTGGCAGTGTACCAGGATGTGCAATGATCTAGCGTAACATGTAAACAATGATGAACGGTGGCTTTGCCACAAATACTATGCTACATGATCATGCAAAGCAATGTGATGATGAACACACATGTCATGTGATGTAACGGTGGAAGTTGCATGGCAATATATTTTGGAATGGCTAAGGAAATGCCATAATAGGTAGGTATGGTGGCTGTTTTGAGGAAGATATTAGGAGGCTTATGTGTGATAGAGTGTATCATATCACGGGGTTTGGATGCACCAGCGAAAGTTGCACCGATCCTCGAGGTGAGAATGGGCAATGCACGGTGATGGGGATGTGTACCTAGGGTAGGGTCATAGGCCTGACCTACATACCCTACCTAAGGATATTGCCCTAGAAAGCTTAAGGACTACAAGGAAACCTCCGACTGAAAGCATCAAGACATACGAGTCACTCAACAACATCCAGTCACTCGACAACATCCACTCGGAGGTTTCTTCCTTCACTCGACGGCTACCTTTCACTCGGAAGAACTAGAAGACAGTCAACCACAGAAGATCAGAAGCCACCCCAGGGAGGCCAACGGGCAGGCGTTTGTCTAGACCATAAGTAGCATTTATTACATACGTTACCAGTAACGTCCATCTTTATTACCACGATCGGACCCTTAGATGTTGGGCATTCATGAGGGGCAGCGTACTCTATATAAGCCGCCCCTCCCCTCTGGCACAAGGGTTCGCACCATGTAACTCTCATATTCCACACGACAGAAAGCTCCCGAGCACCTGAGACGTAGGGCTGTTACCTCCACGAGAGGGGCCTGAACTCATACATCCGTGTGTACACCCTCGCCGTAGCTAGGACTCTACCCTCTCCTTTCGTACCCCTACCTTCTACTGTCAGGCTCGTTCCCACGACAATTGGCGCCCACCGTGGGGCAGGCGTCTAAGCGACTTCCGGCGAGGTTGCATTTTTTTCTCCTTCGTCATGTCTTCCGGCGGTGATTTGTTCCTGGGCCACGAGATCCGTCTCGGAGCACTCACCTTCATCGCCGACGATTCGGCATGGCTCCAGGAAGCGCCTCTAGATGTTGAGGCACTACCGATCCGCGGGGCGATGCACTTCTGTGCGAGCTCCTGCGGCGTTCTTCTACTACAGCCATCGACTCCGTACTTGTCGGCTCTCCCCGCTGTTCGTCGCCGCAAGCGATCCGGTCGTTCGCGGCTCCAGCGCTGGGTGAAGCATGCGGCGGCTCGCCAAACTTCGTTTCCCCAGATTGCAGCTATCGAGCCCGCCGAGTCACTTCACGGCGTGTTCAACTCGGCGTCGGATCCATCTGACGTTCCCTCCGAGTGTGAGAGCTGCGATCCTGCGGCGGAGGTTCTCATGGCTGGTTCACACCAGAATCCGCCGCCAGGCTTTGGCCGCGGCAGACGTGAAATTGGAGGTCCGTCGGATGATCAGCAGTGCCGTGATGAGGATATTCTTCATACTCCCATTGTCGGTGCGACCGCTGAGGCCCAGGCTATGGAGGCCACGCGCCTTCGGCTCAAAGAAATGCAGGAGGCACTCGACGAGCGTGCCCGCCAGCGTCCCCCCGCAAGCACTCGACGTCAGCGGCAGCTGTTTCCGAGTGGATCTCATAACAATGTCAAGGTATTCCGTACTCCAATTCTGAATGTTGCAGCAGCTGCAAAGATAGCAGATTCCATTCAGCCGTCCCGTTCGGAGGCTGGCAGAGGTTTGCAGCAGATTCGAGCGTTTCTTGATGCAGCGCAACAGTAGAATTCGGCTGTTTCTCAGTCGCGCAACAGATTACACAGTAACTCTCCCAGAGCAGACACAGTTCAGTCGGCACACAGCCCGGGGTCGCCTCTGTAGGGTAACGCAGCAGAAAACAAAAAAATTCCGACCTACGTACCAGCCCAGGATCACTATGGAGACTGCATACAAGGTTTGATCTGTTTCGTTACCGACTCGTAGCGAAGCGGAAGTAGAGTCGATGACGATCGGCGGTGCAGATCCCCGCAGCTAGGATTTTACAACCTCCCAACCGCGAGGATGTACTCCCTCGTCAGCTCACCGGACGGATCTCCGGGCAGCCCTTCGAGAGGCCTCGGGACAGTCCCTCGGATAGTCCCACCGGACGGATCCTCGGACAGCCCTCCGGGAGGCCTCTGGACAGTCTTTCGGATAGTCCCACCGGACGGATCCTCGGACAGCCCTCCGGGAGGCCTCTGGACAGTCTTTCGGATAGTCCCACCGGACGGATCCTCGGACAGCCCTCCGGGAGGCCTCACGGACAGCCCTTCGGGAGGACCCCCGAAACTCGGACAGAAACTCGGACAGCCCTTCGGGAGGACCCTCGAACAGCCCCTCGGGCAAAAAGATCGAACCTACGACCTCTCTACGGGGTTGCACACATACGGTGTCATCTATCCGGCAGGGCTTCGCCGTCCAGAACTAGTCCCCACCGGAACCCAGACAGCCTTTCGGCTTTACGAAACTATTTCGCTGGGAGGGAGAGAGAAGCCAGAAATGTCATGGCACTTGTATGTGAGAAGGAGTGAGTGTGGAGGCAGCCCCTCCACCTCTATTTATAGGAAATCCAAGGGGTAGGGTTTCTTGGCCCCCAAGCCTTCTAGAAACCTTTTGGGAAAATATCCCAAAAGGTGACTTTTCCATAAATATCCCAAAAAGCACTTTCACTATTCACGACGACATTTTTCAGCGTCTGATCGAACTGAAAATATTCATGTGGGCTTAGAACATTTCCAGTACCCACCAAAATAATTTTCAACGCGAGCCGGAACAATTCCGGTTTAGTGATTTTCATCTGCGAAAAGCATCTGAAGCGGTTTCGGCAGCTCCGGAACATTTCCGGTTTTCATCCCGGAAAATTCCAGAAAGTTTCCAGAACGATTCTGGCACCCTCCAAGAATTATCAGGCATGTGCCGAAACCATTTTGACTTTATGGTGTACTCCGAAACAACTTTTCGGTTTCACCGGAACTATTCCGGTATCCTCTCCGGAACGTTTCCGTTTCGTCCGAAACTTTTTCGGTGATTTTCTCTCAGACTCCCCGTCTAGTATTCAGCAGATAGATGACCCTTAAGTGTGTGACCCTATAGGTTCGGTGAAGCATAGACATGACCCGGAACCCCTTCCGATCAATGATCAACATCGGAGCCGTGGACACCCATATTGACCCCTATACCCACACGAATGAATATTCGAGTGAACCTCCAGTTGCCGTGTGCTATTCCTGTTGCTTCGCGATATGTTACAAATACCCGAGGTGAGACATGTAGGCATCCCCGTGGATCAACAACTTCTCCACTATGCCAGTTACCTCGTTACCGGTATTGTTCTCTTTTCTCGTTCCCGTGTTCCGGCATCCCCGTGATCAAATCACAAAGTGTCTGGCCAGACGATGATGGATACCGTAACACCGAGAGGGCCCAGAGATATCTCTCCATCGTCGGAGGAGCAAATCCCAATCTTGAGCTATCAAGTTACTTGACATACTTTTCCATGAACCCGTAAGCCGCCGTAATAGCCACCCATTTACGGATGACGTTTAACAAACCCCAAAGTTCATGAAGCAAGCATGAAGAAACTCGATACTCTCATGGTCTAAGGAATCATGCAAACATTAACCATCTCTGTGTTATTAACCATTAACTAATGACGAATGTATCTCATAGCATAACATCAATTCGGGTCGATTCAACACAAGTGTTCTACCAACAATTGTGCCCTCAAAATTGCCGGCATAGCCATGCCCATGATCAGGAAAACAGGATCATCATGCAATACTTGAGCCAGTCATAGAGGCTTGACTAGGAATACATTTTACCGTTTATTATCCCACACGTGCACATGAGTTTCCCTCCAAGCCTCGTTTTATTTGCAGACTCGAGAATCATTGCAGTTATAGCATGGAACATAAACTTAATTATGAACAGGGAGATAATCAATAACATTTATTATTGCCTCTAGGGCATATCTCCTACAGACTCCAACTTGCACTAGAGTCAATAATCTAGTCAATGCTAATGCACTTTACACCTATGGCATACTGGTGTAAAATATGCTTCGCTTGTGGTATAGCCTGATGTCCAACGGATCTGACAACTTCAGCTCCGTGTGTAACTTTGCATATCCTCGCGTTTTCACGCTTTCACAAAATTCATATTTGTGTGGACTTGGCTTTGTATATGTGTGAATCATTGGTCGAAACCTGATACCTCAGACTGAGCTATGGAGCAACTATCTGCTATAGTGTCCTATAGACCAAAGCCATCTTGGAACCATACTAAGTTCATGAATGAACTATATGATTCAACAACTTCTTTGTCGCTTCTTAAGCATGAACATACTTAGCCTTTGATATAGAATTCGCCACAGTATCTTGTTTGGAACAATTTCCAACTACCGTGCCACCATATTGTGTATTACACAAAACCCTTAACTTAAATCGAAAATCGCATGGAGCATTGATGAAGACTGTATCGATGTAGTTACTTACAATGAGCACTTCATAATCTCTGCTTGCGAGAAAACATGTCATCAGCACTACTCTAGTACTTAATGACATCTTTCACTGTTGTCCCATGATCAGTACTTTGATCACTTTGGTATCTATACTCGCAACAACTTTGGAGTATTGGACATATCTGGCTGTTTTACATACCATGGAATACATGATTAATCCAAACACAAGAGTGTGTGGAATCACCATCATGTATTTTTGCTCATCTGTGTTTTGAGACACCGAGTCTTGCAAAACTCTCCACATGTGACTTCGGCAAGAATCACTCCTTGGCATTTTTAAATGCTAAAAAGTTTTAGCATCTTGTCAATATGTATTCATAGCTTAGCCCCATTAGGTAAATCTATCTCCATAGATCATCATGCCTAATATTGAGGCTATTTAGCCTAAGCACTTCATCGAAAAACTATTTTCAAATGAAGTTCTAATTCGTGTCAAGAAATTTATTTCCAATTAACAATGTGTCAAGTACACAAGGTTTTTAGAAATATTATTATGCTCCCACTTACTTTCTTGAATCACAAGCATCTTCGATACCCATTTGATGAAGTCAAACCCCTTTGACCATTCCATCAAAAACGAAGATTCCAACTCCACTTTGCTCTCTTCTGTCCATCGCGGGAACTCTGAAGTTTGCATACTTACTAGCATCCTCTGGATCGACAAATTTCTTTGGACTGTATCACATACAAGTCCTAGGTTTCATTTCCAACAGATGGAAATCCTTTTGTCATCCATGTTTCATATCTCATGATTGAAATATGTATTAATTGCTAGTTCAACCCGAACCGACTTCAAGCATCGCTACGGTGAGACAATCTCATCGTAGTCAACTCCTTGAACTTGTTATTGCAACAAGTCGAGCTTTATGGATAAAACATTTTATCCGTATCAGTTTTTAGTTCCATAAATATTCGTTAGACTCTAAGTTTTCCGAAAGGTGTATCAAGATTTTAATCTCGAATCACTTATATGGAAACTATCTCGGATTGTATTGGCATTAGCCAATTCCGGAGTCAGGGCCCATCAACGCTTCCTTGTGTATTGTAGGTATACTGTTGTCTAACAACAATATCTCGTTTGCGCACCTGATAGGTTTGCACGAGCTTTGCCTACGTGGTTCAGCTGCAAGTTCGACCGAAGTCCATACATTTTATTGTAGAGACTTCCGTATCAGTCGCAGTAGGAAACTCCGGAATCACTTCCAAGGTTTCTTTCCTTTGATCTGATGATGAAGATACTGGTTATCTCGTCGAGTTGCACTGTCCTCCCACTCGCCTTTTGTAAGAACTATTCTCTTTAAAAGCATACCGTTTTGCGGCAAAATCCTTTGCCTTGGTATAGTGGTGGGGAATACCCAATGACTTGGGATAACCTTACAAAGTAGCACTTGTCTGATTTGGAATAGGTTTGTAACCTTTTACACAAGCCCCATATTCCAAATGTTAAGAAAAGATATAACATGGTTGGGCGTACCATACCATGGCATCATTTCAACAGACCTGATGGATCTCTTTTCAGTGAAAAAGCCGCAGTCTCTAAAGCATCACTTTAAAAGGGATAATGGCAATTTTATTTATGTCATCTTTGATCTTACCATGTCATAAATGGTTCGATTACATCTTCACGGACTTTCCACTTGCAGTGGTGTTCCAGGAGGTGCAAGTTATGAAACCCCTTTCATAACTCATCAGACATTCGCTAAAGTTGTAACTCAAATATTCCTTTCTGCAATCGAATTGTAGAAACATAATTTTCTTGTTACAATAACTTCTACTTCATTTTTGAAAACCTTATGAATGAATTCAAAAGATCCAGACTTACGTCTCAACAAGTAAATATCCATATATCTACTTGAGTCATTTCTAAAGATAGACAAATCCACTACTTGCAACAACATTTATTGGACTACACACATCATAATGTATGATCACCAATATGTTCTTTGCTCGTTCCTTATGGCCTGTGAATGGTATTTCAGTCACTTCACTTTTCAGAGGAAAGTTGCAAGTGTCAGATGATTCAAAATCAAACGACTTCAAAATCCATCACAATGGAATTTTCCATGCGGGTTTCTCCAATGTGACCAAATGCAGTGCCACACTTGTGTGGTATTCTTTTAGTCTTGCGACATTTAGCGTCAGTGTTATGGATGTATCATATTTCCATCAATATTCATGACATACATCCCATCTTGTATGGAAGCATGGCCCTTCATGTTATTCATAACACCGAACATCAAAAGTTCTCTTATGAATAACCTTCTTGCAAAATACCTTATGCAAAGGGCTAGAGTGTATGAAACTCTAAATGAATTATGAAAGTAAATACAGAGGCAATGTATTAATATCAATATTCATAACATACGTCTCATTCATGAAAGTATGGCCCTTATGTTATTCATAACACCGAACATCAAAAGTTCTCTTATGAATAACCTTCTTGCAAAATACCTTATGCAAAGGGCTAGAGTGTATGAAACTCTAAATGAATTATGAAAGTAAATACAGAGGCAATGTATTAATATCAATATTCATAACATACGTCTCATTCATGAAAGTATGGCCCTTATGTTATTCATAACACCGAACATCAAAAGTTCTCTTATGAACAACCTTCTTGCAAGATACCTTATGCAAAGGGCTAGAGTGTGAAACTCTAAAATGAATTATGAAAGTAAATACATAGGGAATACACCGATGGAAGGCATAGTAACTTTTACTATGTTCCCTATGTGTATCTTAACCTCATTCCTGGCTAGTCTTTCAGGCCATAGTAGTTCTTACATCGAGTTGCAACAGAATGCAATCAAGCGGGTATCTTTGTGATTAACTCACAATACCCAAGAATTAGTGATTAACATGTTTAACCATAATTCCCAAGAACTATATCTTTGACCAGCCTTCTATACATCAAAAACTTGTATGACATTCATACATGAGCTGGATATTCCAGTCTTCTTTCTTATTTGCCATTATACTTCTAACAGTTTAACTTTTAGTATTTCTCCTACTCTCAGAAGAAGCACCCAACTTAAGAGTGGCGATAGCCCCGGACTTCCTAGGCGTGAAAGTTTCACTAACACCCTTCGGACATTTCCTTTCTCTTTAAGTTGTTGTTTTATTCACCTTTCATCATATGACAGGCGTTCTCCTGGATCCCTCTCTTATCAGTCAAATGCCTAGCAAACACTTTTACTAATAGTTTGCAAACAAACAATGCTTTGGATATCTCATATCTTTTAGCCTTTGTCTGTCTCTGAAAATGATTTTCAGATTCCATGAATATCACATAACTATCCAAACTTTCGAAGTTCGGGTCTCATGGAAGCAAACGTATTGCACTTGACTGAAACAGAATTCTAGCTTTTGGATCGAAGGACGAGAGCCACATGATCCATAGCATTTAGCGGGAGAATACCGAAAGTATGCGATAGGACAAAGTCCTTCTCGGCACTATTGAGGACAATCCTCACATTACATTTACCAACCGTAACGTTTTAACCAGATATTTAACAGCTATTCAATTTTAATAGGGAAGGTGGAAACGCGAGCCATTATTCTACAACTATTATGCAAACCACACTTAGACAGCATTCAAAATTAATTGCACTGAGAATTAAACAAGTTAATTCTATAGTGCGCTCCCACTCAAATCAATATCTCTCATAATTGATTTTGAGTGATACAAGATCCAAATTACAATTCAACGCCAAGGATGTATCCATCTCAAGTGACGAGAATTGCAATCGGTAGGCCAACTTGCCAATCACATCTCTATGTGACTCTTGTTCATCTTTCGATGCGTGTGTTCCGAGCTCATGACTTTCATGCCTGAACGTCAAGACAACCAAGTGATCTCGCTGCGAGGTCTCAACTCACCCGCCTCACACATCCCTAATCGTTCGTACCCATGCATCCATGTGATACCCCGAAAAGTTAGGTGCCGTGACGGTGCTACACTTGGGAGAACACTAACTACTTGATATTTTTGTGAGAGATCACCCTAATAAAAGCGACTACCGCGCAATCAAGAAGGGTGCATCATAAGGGATAAACATCTCAGGCAATTCATAATAGCATGATATGGTATAGCCCTTTCTGACGGAGAAGTCTTTCATTACTTCGTCTTCGGCATTCGCGTCGGTGTTCAACTTCGCGAAGATTGCCACCACCTTGTCGATGCACCAAATAATATTGCTATCTCTATAGCTAATAAAATAAGTGCATTACATAAGGTTGACACGCAGGTCATTAAAGTGCAATCATATGGCTCCAGCCATCATGCCAAATCATGACACGCAGGTCATGTTAATTTTACATCATATAGTCATCTCATACATAATCAAATTAATATGAGCACTGCTATACCACATCATATGCACATGCAAACCATCCTGCAAAACCAAGTTAGACGCCTCTAATCGGTTCATGCAAAAACTTGTTTTACGTGGCTTCTAAGGTTTCGAAACAAACCGAAGCTACCTACGTATTATCATCAAGTATGATAATTCAAGTCGCTAGATTAACATCGCGGGGTGTATGAAACACGAGATAATTAAATCTCGAGCCCCATACTAAACTTCGTCATACGCATGACCCCCGTGCAGATCATATCTGCAATGCCCTTTCATCTGCGAATTTCATCTTTCTTTTGACTATGGCGGAACCCAAAGAACTGAAGCACTTCGTTGATCAATCAGGATCGCGGATTGCCAGAACTTTGTGAAATTCCACCATACTGTCTCGAGATTGAGCAAACGCAAATTCTAGGGAAGCAACAAGAACATCGGGTAACAGACTTCATCTGTCACCCGCACAAATAATTTTCAGCAATAGAACTCATCTACTACCTAATTATATTGTGCAACACCCATACATCTCATGTATTCTAGATCGTAACCTGCATCTTCGCATAGCACGGCTCTTGATGCCACTGTAGGGTAACGCAGCAGAAAACAAAAAATTTCCGACCTACGTACCAGCCCAGGATCACTATGGAGACTGCATACAAGGTTTGATCTGTTTCGTTACCGACTCGTAGCGAAGCGGAAGTAGAGTCGATGACGATCGGCGGTGCAGATCCCCGCAGCTAGGATTTTACAACCTCCCAACCGCGAGGATGTACTCCCTCGTCAGCTCACCGGACGGATCTCCGGGCAGCCCTTCGAGAGGCCTCGGGACAGTCCCTCGGATAGTCCCACCGGACGGATCCTCGGACAGCCCTCCGGGAGGCCTCTGGACAGTCTTTCGGATAGTCCCACCGGACGGATCCTCGGACAGCCCTCCGGAAGGCCTCTGGACAGTCTTTCGGATAGTCCCACCGGACGGATCCTCGGACAGCCCTCCGGGAGGCCTCACGGACAGCCCTTCGGGAGGACCCCCGAAACTCGGACAGAAACTCGGACAGCCCTTCAGGAGGACCCTCGAACAGCCCCTCGGGCAAAAAGATCGAACCTACGACCTCTCTACGGGGTTGCACACATACGGTGTCATCTATCCGGCAGGGCTTCGCCGTCCAGAACTAGTCCCCACCGGAACCCAGACAGCCTTTCGGCTCTACGAAACTATTTCGCTGGGAGGGAGAGAGAAGCCAGAAATGTCATGGCACTTGTATGTGAGAAGGAGTGAGTGTGGAGGCAGCCCTCCAGAACTAGTCCCCACCGGAACCCAGACAGCCTTTCGGCTCTACGAAACTATTTCGCTGGGAGGGAGAGAGAAGCCAGAAATGTCATGGCACTTGTATGTGAGAAGGAGTGAGTGTGGAGGCAGCCCCTCCACCTCTATTTATAGGAAATCCAAGGGGTAGGGTTTCTTGGCCCCCAAGCCTTCTAGAAACCTTTTGGGAAAATATCCCAAAAGGTGACTTTTCCATAAATATCCCAAAAAGCACTTTCACTATTCACGACGACATTTTTCAGCGTCTGATCGAACTGAAAATATTCATGTGGGCTTAGAACATTTCCAGTACCCACCAAAATAATTTTCAACGCGAGCCGGAACAATTCCGGTTTAGTGATTTTCATCTGCGAAAAGCATCTGAAGCGGTTTCGGCAGCTCCGGAACATTTCCGGTTTTCATCCCGGAAAATTCCAGAAAGTTTCCAGAACGATTCTGGCACCCTCCAAGAATTATCAGGCATGTGCCGAAACCATTTTGACTTTATGGTGTACTCCGAAACAACTTTTCGGTTTCACCGGAACTATTCCGGTATCCTCTCCGGAACGTTTCCGTTTCGTCCGAAACTTTTTCGGTGATTTTCTCTCAGACTCCCCGTCTAGTATTCAGCAGATAGATGACCCTTAAGTGTGTGACCCTATAGGTTCGGTGAAGCATAGACATGACCCGGAACCCCTTCCGATCAATGATCAACATCGGAGCCGTGGACACCCATATTGACCCCTATACCCACACGAATGAATATTCGAGTGAACCTCCAGTTGCCGTGTGCTATTCCTGTTGCTTCGCGATATGTTACAAATACCCGAGGTGAGACATGTAGGCATCCCCGTGGATCAACAACTTCTCCACTATGCCAGTTACCTCGTTACCGGTATTGTTCTCTTTTCTCGTTCCCGTGTTCCGGCATCCCCGTGATCAAATCACAAAGTGTCTGGCCAGACGATGATGGATACCGTAACACCGAGAGGGCCCAGAGATATCTCTCCATCGTCGGAGGAGCAAATCCCAATCTTGAGCTATCAAGTTACTTGACATACTTTTCCATGAACCCGTAAGCCGCCGTAATAGCCACCCATTTACGGATGACGTTTAACAAACCCCAAAGTTCATGAAGCAAGCATGAAGAAACTCGATACTCTCATGGTCTAAGGAATCATGCAAACATTAACCATCTCTGTGTTATTAACCATTAACTAATGACGAATGTATCTCATAGCATAACATCAATTCGGGTCGATTCAACACAAGTGTTCTACCAACAATTGTGCCCTCAAAATTGCCGGCATAGCCATGCCCATGATCAGGAAAACAGGATCATCATGCAATACTTGAGCCAGTCATAGAGGCTTGACTAGGAATACATTTTACCGTTTATTATCCCACACGTGCACATGAGTTTCCCTCCAAGCCTCGTTTTATTTGCAGACTCGAGAATCATTGCAGTTATAGCATGGAACATAAACTTAATTATGAACAGGGAGATAATCAATAACATTTATTATTGCCTCTAGGGCATATCTCCTACAGCCTCTGCGTCACGGGGGCGGAGGTTACCGTGAGGATCAGTACCAAGATCAGGGGCGAGATCATTTTGCTCCTCATTATCACCGTGACGACCGCCGTCGAGTGCCTACTCCTCCACGGAGTGGATCGCATGTGCCCCGGCACTATGACGATAGGCGCCCGTTCGGCGATGAGCGGAATCCTGGGTTCGATGCGAGGAATGTCCTTGCACAAAGGCGGATCGACAGAGGCAGGGCCCACAGAGATGGTAATGATAGAGATTATCCGAGTGGAAGTGGTACCGTTGTTTCTGGTCCCGAATGTTTTAGCAGAGCCATTCGCTCTGCAGAGATTCCCCCCAACTTCAGGTTGGTGGCTGGAATAAGCAAGTTCTCCGGCGAGTCTAAGCCGGAAACATGGTTAGATGATTACCGAGTGGCTGTGCAGATTGATGGAGGAAATGACAACATGGCCATGAAGCATTTGTCTTTGAAGTTGGATGGTTCGGCCCGGGCGTGGTTGAATCGTTTGTCTCCTTCAAGCATCTATTGCTGGGAGGATCTTGCCCGAGTGTTCATCAGTACCTTCGAGGGTACTTGCAAGCATCCTACGGGTTTGATAGATTTGCAGCATTGTGTCCAGAAGCCCAATGAGTCTTTGAGAGATTACATTCAGCGTTGGTCCACCTTGCATCACACGGTGGAGAACGTTTCCGAGCATCAAGCTGTTTGTGCCTTCAAGGCCGGGGTGAAGTACAGAGAGCTTTACCTGAAGTTTGGGCGGACAGGTGACATTTCCTTGAGCAAGATGATGGAGATTGCCACTCGGTACGCCAACGGTGAAGAAGAAGACCGCCTCCGTAGCGGCAAGGGAAAAGCAGTCGACAATGATGCCGGCGGCAATTCCAGTCGGAAATAGAAGCGCAAAGCTGATGGCCCTGTTCAGGCAGAGGCGGCCGCTCTGGCGGCGCAAGGGAAAAATAAGGGGAAGTCCAAAGGACAGTTCACCCCCAAGAAAGGAAAGAATCAGTCGGGAACTGATGTTCTGGATTTACCGTGTGCAATCCACACGAAGACAGATGAAGAGGGCAATGTGATATTGCCCAAACATACCACTCGGCAGTGCCGTCTATTGATCCAGCAGTTCAAAGAAGGTCAGTCGAGTGAGAAGGCTCCTAAGAAGGAGGATGATGAAGACAAAGAAGAGTTTCCTGAAGTCAATGCTACTCTGTTGATTTTTGCTGATGTTGAAAGCAAGAGTCGATTGAAAGTTATCAACAGAGAAGTCAACATGGCTGTTCCTGCCACCCCCACATACCTCAAGTGGTCCCAGACTGCTATCACATTCGACCAGTCAGATCATCCAGCTCATATCGCTACCCCTGGTCGGCAAGCGCTGGTGGTGGACCCGGTTGTGGGGGGCACTCGACTCCGCAAAGTCCTGATGGATGGCGGGAGCGGTCTGAACATCTTGTATGCGGATACCCTAAAGGGGATGGGCATTCCGATGTCCCGACTCAGCGAAAGCAACATGCAGTTCCACGGAGTCATCCCTGGGAAGAAGGCCAAGTCACTCGGCCAGATAGCATTGGATGTGACGTTTGGTACTGACAAGAATTTTCGCAAAGAGAAGTTGACGTTTGAAGTGGTGGACTTTCAGAGTGCATACCACGCTATCCTTGGCCGCCCGGCTTATGCCCGTTTCATGGCCCGTCCATGTTACGTGTATCTAAAGCTGAAGATGCCCGGGCCCAAGGGTGTGATCACAGTCACTGGCAATCGACAGAGGGCTGAGGAGTGCCTTCAGCAGGGCTCCGAAATTGCCGATCATCAGATGGCTGTGGTCGAGTTGGAAGAGTACAAAAAGAGTGCTGATCCTGCTGATCTGCTGCGTGCCAAGAAGCCCGCCTCTGAGTCAGCTTTCCAGTCGGCAGGCGAAGTGAAGCAGGTGCACATTCACCCGACGGATCCTAATGCTGCCCTGACCAACATCTCAACGACACTCGACAGCAAATAGGAAGCCGAGCTCATTCAGTTCCTCCATGAGAACTGGGACATGTTCGCATGGAAGCCTGCTGACATGCCTGGTGTACCCAGGGAATTGGCTGAGCACCGACTGAGAGTCGACCCGAAGGCCAAGCCTGTGAAGGAGCACTTGCGTCGGTCGGCAGCAAAGAAGCGGAAGGCAATCGGCGAGGAGGTGGCTCGTCTCTTGGCGGTTAAGTTCATACGCGAGATTTACCACTCCGAGTGGCTCTCGAATGTCGTTATGGTCCCCAAGAAAGATAAGTCACTCCGCATGTGTATTGACTTCAAACATATCAATCGGGTCTGCCCGAAAGATCATTTCCCGCTCCCCCGCATCGACCAGATTGTCGATTCGACTGCGGGGTGCGAGCGTTTATCTTTTCTTGATGCATACTCCGGTTACCATCAGATCCGTCTGTTTGGTCCGGATGAAATAAAGACAGCCTTCATCACCCCATTTGGGTGTTTCTGTTATATCACCATGCCTTTTGGTTTGAAAAATGCTGGCGCTACTTTCATGCGCATGATTCAAAAATGCCTGCTTGATCAGATCCCTCGGAATGTTGAAGCATACATGGATGACATTGTCGTCAAGTCTCGCAAAGGTTCCGACCTGCTGGCTGACTTGGCTGTGACATTCGCCAACTTGAGGAGGTATGATATCAAGTTAAACCCGACTAAGTGCACTTTCGGTGTTCCTGGTGGCAAGTTACTCGGTTTTCTCGTTTCCGAACGAGGAATCGACGTCAATCCTGAAAAGATCAGTGCCATTACCCGAATGAAAAGCCCTGTGCGTGTGCATGATGTCGAGAAGCTCACAGGTTGCTTGGCAGCGTTGAGTCGATTCATTTCTCGTCTCGGTGAGAAGGCATTGCCTTTATACCGATTGATGAAGAAGTCTGATACGTTCGAGTGGACTCCAGAAGCTGAGCAGCGTTTGTTGAGCTCAAAGCCCTGCTTTCCACCCAGCCGGTGCTTGCTGCTCCACACAGCAAAGAGCCCTTGCTCCTGTACATCGCGGCCACTAATCAGGTCGTCAGTACAGTTCTCACTGTCGAGCGGGAAGAGGAAGGCAAAGCTTACAAAGTCCAGCGTCCTGTTTATTACATTTCTGAAGTGTTGACTCCTTCAAAGCAAAGGTACCCACATTACCAGAAGCTCGTATATGGTATATATCTGTCAGCTAAGAAGGTGGCACACTACTATCAAGATCACTCAATTTCAGTCGTCAGTGATGCTCCATTGTCTGAGATCCTCAACAATCGAGATGCGACTGGTCGAGTGGCCAAATGGGCTATCGAGCTCCTCTACTTTGATATCAAGTTTGAAGCAAAAAAGGCAATCAAGTCTCAAGCACTTGCTGATTTCTTGGCCGAGTGGATAGAACAGCAGCAGCCAATCCAAATTCACTCAGCACACTGGACCATGTTCTTTGACGGCTCGAAGATGCTGAATGGGTCCGGTGCTGGCGTTGTATTGGTATCCCCTAAAGGCGACAAACTCAGTTATGTCCTGCAGATTCACTTTGATTCCTCCAATAATGAAGCTGAATATGAAGCACTCTTATACGGGTTGCGTATGGCCATTTCACTCGTCGTCCGGCGCCTGATGGTATACGGTGACTCTGATTTGGTGGTCAATCAGGTGAGGAAAGAGTGGGATGTCAGGAACCCTGCTATGACTGGATACTGCAATGCAGTAAGAAAGCTTGAGAAGAAGTTCGAAGGTTTGGAACTCCATCATGTTCCCCGAGTGAAAAACCAGGCAGCTGATGAGCTAGCAAAGATTGGATCCACTCGGAAGCCTGTCCCAGCAATGTGTTTCTCGAACACCTACGTTCTCCTTCGGTGCAGGAAGATCCCTTCACTGAGGAGCCCCCGCAAGCAAAGAGCGCCTCTGATCCGACTGAAGTTGATGTCCCAGCAGTCATAGATCTGGTCATGGAGATTCTGGTGATCACGCCCGACTGGACAATACCTTATATTGCATACATTCTGAGGCGAGAACTCCCAGATGACGAAGATGAAGCTCGACAGATAGTCCGCAGATCCAAGGCCTTTACTGTTATGGATGGACAACTCTACAGAGAAAGCGTAACTGGCGTGACTCAGCGGTGTATTTCTCCTGAAGAAGGTCGACTGATTTTGGAGGAGATTCACTCGGGAACCTGTGGTCATCACGCGTCCTCTAGGACGATTGTTGCCAAGGCATACCGAGCTGGTTTCTTTTGGCCGCGCGCCAACGAGATGGCTAAGGAGATTGTTGATCACTGTGAAGGGTGCCAGTTCTATTCGAACCTGTCGCACAAGCCTGCGTCTGCCTTGAAGACTATTCCACTCATCTGGCCGTTTGCTGTATGGGGTTTGGATATGGTTGGTCCCCTCCGAACAGGCCAGATTGGATTTACTCACTTGCTTGTAGCAGTCGACAAGTTCACTAAGTGGATTGAAGCTAAACCCATAAAGAAGCTGAACTCTCGTACTGCAATCAAATTTATGAAAGAGATAACATTCCGGTATGGAGTCCCCCACAGTATCATTACAGACAATGGCTCAAACTTTGACTCGGAAGAGTTCAGACACTTTTGCTCCTCTCAAGGCACTCAGGTGGATTACGCATCCGTTGCGCACCCCCAGACCAACGGTCAAGCTGAGCGAGCGAATGGCCTTATCCTTCAAGGGCTGAAGCCTCGACTCATGCGAGATCTCGATCATGCAGCTGGAGCTTGGGTCACTGAATTGCCGTCTGTTCTGTGGGGCTTGAGGACGACTCCAAACCGGTCGACTGGGCGCACTCCTTTCTTCTTGGTGTATGGAGCCGAAGCCGTTTTGCCAAGCGACGTCCTTCACAATTCTCCCCGAGTAGACCTTTACTCCGAGGCTGAAGCTGAGCAAGCACGACAAGACGGGGTGGATCTCCTGGAAGAAGAACGCGAGATGGCTCTGATTCGGTCGACTGTATATCAGCAAGATTTGCGCCGCTTCCATGCGAGACACGTCAAGAGTCGGTCGTTTCATGAAGGTGATCTTGTGGTCCGAGTGGATCAGCAGCAGCCTCACAAGCTTGCTCCAGCATGGGAAGGCCCTTTCGTCGTCACCAAAGTTCTGAACAATGGAGCCTACCACCTCTTCAACCTCAAGAAGAATATCGACGAGCCGCGCGCCTGGAATGCGGATTTACTTCGACGTTTTTATACTTGACGACTGAGTTGTTTTGATGTAATAAGGGCATTGCCCTAGAAAGCTTAAGGACATTGCCCTAGAAAGCTTAAGGACTACAAGGAAACCTCTGACTGAAAGCATCAAGACATACGAGTCACTCGACAACATCCAGTCACTCGACAACATCCACTCGGAGGTTTCTTCCTTCACTCGACGGCTACCTTTCACTCGGAAGAACTAGAAGACAGTCGACCACAGAAGATCAGAAGCCACCCCAGGGAGGCCAACGGGCAGGCGTTTGTCTAGACCATAAGTAGCATTTATTACATACGTTACCAGTAACGTCCATCTTTATTACCACGATCGGACCCTTAGATGTTGGGCATTCATGAGGGGTAGCGTACTCTATATAAGCCGCCCCTCCCCTCTGGCACAAGGGTTCGCACCCTGTAACTCTCATATTCCACACGACAGAAAGCTCCCGAGCACCTGAGACGTAGGGCTGTTACCTCCACGAGAGGGGCCTGAACTCATACATCCGTGTGTACACCCTCACCATAGCTAGGACTCTGCCCTCTCCTTTCGTACCCCTACCTTCTACTGTCAGGCTCGTTCCCACGACACACGGTACCGAAGAGGCTAGCATATACGGAAACATGAGTGTGTGTATATCCATGGATTCAAATTAGTCATAAAGAACTCATATACTTATTGCAAAGCATTATTAGCTCTCTTGAAGCAAAGTACTATCACATGCCCCTAGGGAGGAGGTTGGGAGGAGTTAACCATCGCGTGCCTCCGACCCGAACAACACTAGGATTTCACCAAGGAATAAGAATGTTCACACATCATCACCATACCATAACCAATATTTAGATGAGCAACAAGTAACACGCTTAACTACCAATATTTCTACTAATCAACAATCATGTACTCATGCCCTTTCATATTACTAAATCAATATCATTGACCCACGGTTTCTTCTTATAGTGAGCTACATGAAGGTTGTGTTATACACTCCTTGAAAACCTATTCTTTTTGGACTAATCATATAACCAGTGCAAATTACCATTACCATTTATTTAGACTCTCAAACAAATTTAAGTGAAGCATGAGAGTTCAATTATTTCTATAAAATATACACGCCACCGTGCTCTAACGGATATAAGTGAAGCACTAGAGAAACTGCTAAGCTCAAAAGATATAAGTGAAGCACATAGAGTATTCTAACAAATCATGATGAACATGTGTGTCTCTCAAATAGGTGTGTCCAGCAAACAATGATTGTGGCAAACTAAAAATAAAGCAAACTATAATACACGACGCTCCAAGCAAAACACATATCATGTGATGAATAAAAATATATCTCCAAGAGACATACCGATGGAATGGAGACGAAAGAGGGGATGCCTTCCGGGACATCCCCAAGGTTAGATGCTTGAGTATTACTAGAATTTTACCTTGGGGTGCCTTGGGCATCCCCAAGCTTAGGGTCTTGCCGCTCCTTATTCCTTCATCCATCGTGGTCTCACCTAAAACTTGAAAACTTCAGCACAAAACTCAACAAAACCTCGTGAGATCCGTTAGTATAAGAAAGCAAATCACTGTTATAAATTTATTAATATTTAATTATTTCATAACAGGTACTATATTCTAACCTCTCCATGTCTTATACCCCCCAATACAATCCATAGCACCATCAAAACAAGCAAACTATGCAAGCAAAAAACAGAATTTGTCTAAAACAGAACAGTCCATAAAGATCTATAAAAACACGATACTTATATAACTCTAAAAGATCTGAAACATTAGGTAATCCTGGGCAATTTGCATACAAATACTGTGTAAAAATTTCAGATCAAAAGGATGTTACAATAAATCAGAGAAATTCTGCACTTGACGCAAAAGTTTCTGTTTCTGCAGTGTATCAATTCTACTATCTTCCAGATCATCCCAAAGGATTTACTTGGCACAAAACACTAATTTAAACATATAAACACAATTATTATAGTAGAAATAATTAGGTTAACACACCGAAATAGAAATTAAACAAAAAAATTTAAGATAACTATTGGGTTGCCTCCCAACAAGCGCTATTGTTTTATGCCCCTAGCTAGGCATAATGCATAGTATCAAGTGTTGTCATCCTTATATTCCTTCATATATTTTAATATTAAATAATCAAAAATCTTTCTCATCAACTCTCAATTTGCATGTTTCACTTGTCTAGTGGTTGAACTCAAATTTTCAAAGGGACCACACTTGGTAATCTTGACATCCATAAGATCATTACTAGAATCATCCCCATAAAGGTCCTCATATAAGACATGGATTTCATCATCAATAGGTTCTCTAGCCATGTTTTTAAAAGATTAATCATTAAATCCCTTTAGTAGTCCATTCAAATTTATCCAAGAATTATGGTACAAAGATTTTATTAAGACCTCATGAGGAACTCTCTTCCTTACACTAGTGCAGCGACGTGCTATACAAACGGTTTTTAACCCCTTTCCGTGACGTAGTTTTAAACTGTCGCCTTGCCTGTGTGGGCGATAGGGGGTCCATCCCATATGCCACAGAAAAATCATCGGCGATAGTGACCAACAAACAAAAACATTTTGCAAAACTAAGCGTATGCGATGTCTGCATCTATCACAAACGAGAGTCATCGGTCAACCGTTTGAGATATGTCATACTTCCCATACGATAATCTTTGCTACTCGTGTGAGATTGCATTACCATCGGAAGCACTACTCTGTGGTGCGCCGTTTACGATGTGCATCAAATCACAAACAGTTCATGATTGTAAATCGTGTAGGATAACAGGACTATCACACACATTTAGTTCCGCTATGATCGTCTGTGATAGGATATAAGAGTGCATACGTTTATCATTGTAGAACCATATACGAAGGTTGAATCTATCCCACACGCGGCACTTTTGATAAACGTTTGTGATTTACAAAATATCCTAAACGTGTGATCCATACTTCCTAAAGGTGTCATCCAGACTAACTGTGTTGGATGAAGGCCTATCGCACGCGTTCTTCTTTGACCAACGTTTACGATGGGCACGACATCATAAACAGTTCACGATACCAAATTGTGTGTGATGAGGAGACTATCACAAACACTTGATGATAAGCAACTGTGTGCGCTGGTGTTTTTAATCTCACACATTATTTCTCGGCTGGCCGTGTGCGCAGCAGAGATTCATCGCACACGCCACGAGTGGAGAAACGTGTGTGATCTTAAAGTTGATCGCACACGTTTTGCTTTCTCAAACTGTGTGCATTGTAATGGCCTGCAGAGACAATTTACCCCTAATTTAATACCTGCATTCATAATTCACATAATTTAAATTTGAAAGTAGGAAATCATATATTTCATATCGAATCATGTTTAAATATAGGTTGAAGAATGAATGCATAATTCAATTCACATGTACATATACTCAAGAACTACATAAGCATCAATTCACAAAAAAGGAAAACTACAGAAGGGACAAATAAATAAAGATGGAACCATAGTTGTATTAAAGACGGTAAAGAGAGAGTCGAAAGACATTCTGGTTGCTGGAGAAGGTGGAGCGGAATGCCCATATTGTGCCCTCCTCCATGAGTAACACACGAACGACTCTAGGCCAGTCCCTAGTGATGGCCGCCCGCCCATCCTTCATTGTCTTGATTTCAACTTCTCGATACTAATTTTAGTCTTGATGATACACTTTAACCTTCATTGCATGTCCAACAATCATGTACTTTGCAAGGTAATCTTGAGTAAAACTGCTTTGGGAACCACTGCAAAAGAAAAAGATTCAGACATTGTTGCGTGACAACTCATTATGGGTAGTACTAATAAAAGGCTACGGAGTTCGTAGTTACCATCCTACAGCTCACTGTTGTGTTGGATAGAGCGTAAACAAATAGTCTAATTGGCATCGTTCGTCTCTTTTCCCTAACAATCCTTATCAGTTTCCTCACTTGATGCTGGTTCGTGAATATTTCATTGCCCCACACGCAACAAGGGTCCAGGCATGGATCTTTACCAAGGACATATGTACCTACAAGCAACAAGCCAATATTAGAAGCTAAAATGCAGTTGCAGAATGGTGTAATATTTTACTCCATCAGTTCCACAATGTTTTGCCTATAAATATTTTGAGAAGTCAACATTTACTAACTTTGACCAAGTTTGTAGAGAAAAACATATACATCTAGAATTGCAATTCTATTTCATTAGATACATCACAAAATTTACTTTCATATTGTATACATTTTAGTGTGGTATATATAAATAGTATTCTCCATAAATTTGTTGACAATTTGCAAAGTTTGACTATTCAAAATATCTATATGCACTACATTATGGAACAGATGGAGTATGAGCGGAGGGATGAAAAAACCTCGGTGGAAAACATCGGCCACTCCCATTGTTGTCCTGTGCAAGTAGATGGAAAGTCATGATAAGTACAACAGGCTTAACATCAACCAAATATACAAGGTATCTGCTTGAAATAAACAAGACATATATGCTCACTATAACAAACAAATATAGCCATTAGAAACTGGACAAATGCTCAATGCAACCAACCTAACAACTAGATACAGAAAAGCAAGGCATCTGCTTGAAAACTAGACAAATGGTCACTACAATCACCTAACAACCAGACACAAAAAAACACAGCATCTGCTTGAAAACTAGACAAATGCTCATTACAACAAACCTAACAACCAAATTCAGAGAAACAAGGCATAAATGTTTAAAGCGGGAGTTAAGGGCACTGGTTAACAACACCAGAGATAACAGGTGGTATTGATGAAATTGAAACAGTTCATACTTGCACATGATGAACATCACATTGTGAATAACTGAAAGAAACAAGGCATAAATGCTCACTGTAACAACCAACTATACCCATTGAAAACTGGACAAATACTCAATGCAACCAATCTAACAACCAGATACAGAAAAGCAAGGCGTCTACTTGAAAACTGGACAAATGCTCAATTAAACACTTCATGATTATCGCATGGCAAAAGATACTATAACAATGGGTACAAGAGGGATAGCTAGAAAAGTATGATTTGCTCAAAGGATGTTGCCTCACTTGTCAAGGATGGGCTCCTTCTAGTTGGAATTTGTGGTGCCCAGGGTGCGCTTCGTAATGTCGCAGATGGGATGTTTCCCCTTGTAACAGTCGTAGTGTGTGCCCTTATCTTTGTCGATGAGATCTGACTTTGAAGCTAAGGATCCCAAGACACTGCCGTAGAACGTTTCCTTCAGAAATGAAAAAATGGGCTCGATGGCGTAGAAGGATCGTAAATCCATGACCACGAGGTGGAGGAGATCAGCAGCGGGGCGTTTGTAGAGATCGACGGCGGTTGAACCAGAGGCGTTGCCGGTAGACCACTTAACTTGTGACATGGCCCGAGTGAAGCTTGTGATGTTGACGAGCTTGATGTCGTATCCGGCTCTCTTGAGATATCGGAATATGTGAGCCCGCAGACTTGAAGCCTTCGTCATGGCAATGTAGTCGACATCCTCACCGGCTTCCGTGGCGAGGTGTTCTTCCTGGATCGAAGGGTCGACACGAACGGCGCCCACTTTGCCAGCGTACGGAGGAGAGGCCATGATAGACCTTTTTTGCTCGTACACTCCTCGAGATCCACGGGATATGTGGTCGGGCTGATTAGGCTACGACTCTATGGAGTACGGGATGGGGATCTGGGGGAAAGGGACATCGCCGGCCTCATCAAAATACTCAGGGCAGCGATGGTGTATGTGGATCAGTGGGGACCCTGAACATGTTTAGCTATGAGGCACGGGCAGACTGGCTGAGGTTAGTGGTGGAAGGCGGTGGCGGGGGCGAGCTAGGGTTCATGCGTGGGAGGAAGGGGAGGGGGTTGCTGTGGACGGGGGGGTGTTTGTGGATGTGCCGCTGCTACTGAAAATTTTAGTAGTAATGATGTGGGTGGAGTTGGTGGTGGACGATGGATGGCGACGGTTCAAATGCCTCGGCAGCTGAAATTTTACTATAGGTGGACGAGGGAGGGCGGCGGTTTAAATACCGCTTCCACTTAAATTTTGGTAAAGGAAATGAAGAAGGGCGGGAGCAACCAAGATTGCACACGTTCCGAACATAATAAAGTGTGTACGCTGTAACGAAATGCCGTGCCGCGAAATCCCGAATTTTTGCATCCCTCAAGGCGGGTAGCTTTCTCTGAGATTTCTCAAGGCGGGTTCATCTCACACGGTTCATTCTCATTTTTAGACACAGACGTGAAATTCATCCTAAATTTCCACATGACCACAAAAATATGACACAAACATTAGGCTAATTGTCACCACAAAATGCCTTACTTTGCAACGAATTAGTTGACATTAGTTCATACGCTCGGTAATTTAGAAACAGTTCATCAATTTACATTCGCACTCTCTCGCCGTTTCTGCCGCTTCAGATCCCTAGCCACGTTGCAGATGGCATCCACAGATGGGTTAGATTGTTCCACACCGACACAGAGAAGACGCTCGTCCTTGTCGTGCAGGAACGCATCAAGGCCCGACTCCTGGACGGACAGAGCGATGGCCAGCTGCATCAGACGCTGAAACCCGAGGTCGTCGTCATCGTCATTGGTCGCCGCAGATGGCGGTTGAACGTTGACCGACAGGTGGCCAGCGCGTCGGAATCCTCTATCCCGTCGTCGTCGGCCGCGACAGCTGGCTATTTGCCGTTGCCCGCCATGGCGGCCAACGCGTCGGAATCCTCTATCACGTCGTCGTCCAACACGATCAGGACGATGCCATACACATCCCCATGGTTGAGCACCGGTTCCATTTGGTGTGTGTGGTGGTGGTGGCGAGCTATCGGTGGAAAAAAATAGTTGTTAGCCGCCGACGGCTGGATCTTTTACAGGTCGCTATCGGGTTTGGGTTTTTACTGTGCACATTACCCCTTTGCACTGGCTAACGCTTGCGGTTGCCACCACTACGCGGAGCTAATTTTGTATTGTACAGGCATCGCACACGGTTAGAGTAGCACGCTCGTGTCTATTGGGGATGCAATCGCATACGGTTGTTTTGTCAGATTCGTTTGCTATTTTAGATAATAGCATCTTTTTGGGTAAATGACAAAAAATGCGAGAGAGGGTCAAAACACAACCACGCCCTCTAGTGGCCCAAATATATACTCCCTCCATTCCTAAATATATTTTTTAGAGATTCCACTACGGTCTACGTACGGAACAAAATAAGTGAATCCACACTCTAAAGTATGTGTATATATACATATATATATGTATGTAGTTCGTAGTGTAATCAGTAAAAAGACTTGTATTTAGGAATGGATGAAGTATATATATGTACGAACATGGTGTTGTCATGTTAAAATTCCCAATGCACAACTTTGATGTGGCACATGAAACATATGTGCATGGCTAGCTAAAAGTGTCTAGTGTGACAAAAAGGGGTTCATGACATGAACATAGGGTGTTGCCCCGTACACTATGTGTCGGAGGAGGGGATCCTATGAACACATGACCTGGCTCAAACTTCGTCACACATTTAGCCATGCCTGACTTGTCATAAGACAACTAAGAGAATTTATACCTTAATTTGGTCAACCATCACATATTGTTGTCGCTCAGAGAGATATATAGACCGCGCGGTCCATGAGTTGGCGCGTCGTCGAAGATCGGTTGGGCGGGGCTAGAAGAACACCATCGCCCTGCATGTGGCCAAATGTATACAGGAAAAGGGTATGGTTCGGTGTCTAAATAGACGATGCACAACACTATGATATGGCATGCACCTAGTTCAGAAAACTGGACATACCCCCCTTAAGATTGGTTATATATGTGTGTGTGTGTGTGTGTGTGTATATATATATATATATATATATATATATATATATATATATAGGACAGGACTATTCTGTTACTAGCAATAGAATAATATTTTTTTACTATCGGGCCCTATATAGAGCGCGCCTATTAGAAACTACGGAACAAACTTCACGCCGCCATGCGCCACCCTCATATTTTGCTGTCCCCGCTTCCCGCCGCCCCCACCTCTCACCTCTCACCACCGCGCGCCACCGCCACATGCCACCCCCGCCTCTCACCTCTCGCCACCACACGACGCCCCCGCATCTTGCCGCCACGTGCGACCGCCATGCGCAGTTGTAGCTTCCCACTGCCATGCGCCGCCCCCACTTCCCGTTGCCGCATGTCGCGCCAACATCCTGCCACCGCGCTAGCCTTGCATCCTACCTGCAGTCATGTCCACATCAGTTCGATCTAGACACTTAGGGAAGTTGGAGTCACAAAACCAGAGAAGTCCAAAACATCGTTGCAAAAAAAAATGAGTTCAAAAAAAGGCGCGCAACATTTTGTTTTTAGACAAATTATCATTCGGTTCAATGATATAAACCAGGCAAGTTTGGGGACGATGATACCATACAGCCATCAGTTCAAGTGCTTTTTTCAGAACCATTCAAAATTACTCGATGAAAAATACCTCAGTACAAACAGACACATAGATCAGTACGAGTACTCTGTTTTCGGACAGAAAAACAACACGATAGGTCTCACCGTATTCAAAATTATTCTTAAACGGTTGTGAATTTAAGAAAACGTTCAACATAACTAAGTTTTACATTTTTATAGCTTTCCAATGGTATATTATTTGTCCCATTTCGACAAACTTTTAAAAAAATCACGTTTGAAACCAACTTTGACCATATTCGAATTTCAATTTAAACCATATGGAATTAGAAAAAACTTTTGATACGAAAAAGTTGCAAATTCTCGATAGCTTTCCAACGCCATATCATTTGTATCAATCTGACAAATCGTTTGCAAATAAATCTGGAAAATACGTTTCACCGAGAATTTCACCATTTTTCAAATTACTTTTAAATCATATATAATTTGAAAAACTATTCTATACATCGAAGATGTGGATTTTCTATAGCTTTCCAACGCCATCTCATTTAGTCAATTCAAAGAAACCGTTCAAAAATTGCGTCGAAAATACGATTCGCGTTTTCGAATTTGAAAAACGTTTTTTTAAACTACTCTTAAACCATGAGGATTTTGCAAAAATGTCATATATGAATTTAATGTAGACGTCAAGAGCTTTCCAACGATATAATATACGCCCCGTTCTGACGAAAAATTTTTGCAATTCGTTAGTTCGAGAAAATGAAAGCATCAGTCCAACCGCTCGAATTCGTCAGTTTAACAATAGTAACAGAATATTCTGTTACGCGAAACAAAATAGCTCCTATATATATAGGATAGAGCTATTATGTTAGTAGTAACAAAATTCTGTTACTGTCGCGCCCTATAGGGACGACGTGCGACGCAATCTACTGAACTTTCAACCCACTCGCTCGAGCAGGAACCCACTGGAAAATAAACCACCGTGCACAAGCCCACCCACCTCCCTCCCGATCCCAACTCCGCCCCCCCCCCCCCCCCCCCCCGTGACCCTACGCGCCGTCGCCCCACCATCACGACGGCTCTCCGGTGCCTCGCCCCCACCTTCTCCGCGGCTCCCACCGGTGCCTCGCCCCCCATATTCTCCCCGGCTCCCACCTCAAGCTTCCCACTGCGGCCGTCGTCGCCTCCTACCTCGTGCGGCCACTGCCTCGCCCCTGACGGCGAGCGGTCGCCGCCTCAAGCCCCAGACGTTGCCGCCAACGCCTCCGACCTCGCATGGCCACCTCCCCACCCATGACCGCGAAAGGCTGCCTCCTCAAGCCCCCGACTGCGGGCGCCGTTGCCTCCGACATCGCACGGCCACCGCTCCGCTCCCGCTTTCACGCTTCTTCCCCCAGTCGACCTCTCGTCGCCACCAACATATCCGGGCGAAGCCGACCTCCCTTGCATCTCCTGCTGCTAGATTCGACATGTGCTGCATCTTAGGTGAGGTTGCCGTGCTGCACCGCTGCAGCCACACCACTTCATCTTCAGTTTCCTTAAGTGAAAATCTTCAGTGTCAGTTCAGCAACAAAAAACCCACAGCAGCTCATCAGTCGATTTAGCAAATCATGTTATACGGTTTTGGGTACTTGCTGTTTACAAGTAATGGCATTACTTCTTTGCAGCATAACATTAAAGTAGTTCCTCTTGAGATCACAAGTTCAGGTAAAACTGCTGCAGGATTTCAAAAATCTCAACAAATAAAGCTCAAACCAAAGTTCAGGAAATGGTTTCTTTCATAAATTAATTTTCTTTTGGTCAATTTGTAGTGTCCACTTGTTGTCACTTCTCAGCTCTTGTATTTTTTCATCTCTAGCTGAGTCGGTTGTGCCTTGCTATTGCACTTTTATTGTTTGATCAAACAAAAAAAACGCAATGTTGGTGCGTGTGAATTGAGGGAAATGATGCACTGGTTTTGTGCTTTGCTCAGTCCATTGCTGCACTGGTTTGTGCCTAGGAATAGAGTAGGTTTATTAGTCCAACATGCATTCTTTTCATAAAAGGAAAATGTAAATGACAGTTCGATGTGTGTGTGTGTGCATGAAACGAAAAATACAGTTTGAATTAAAAACAAATGATCAGTTCAAATTAAAGAAAATGATCAGTTTGAATTAAAGATACGTTGAATTAAAAACAATGATCAGTTCAAATTTAAAACAATGATCGGTTTGAATCAAAAACACCTCCGCTGTCGTGCTCCTCCTGTCGCCCCATTCACCCAAGCGCTACCCCGGCTCCTGTCGACCCACGTTGCCGTGACCCCTGCGACCTTGGTCTACCGCGGTGCCTCATGTCCCCACGCCACACTGCACATCCTCCAAATCCACCATGTGCCACCGCCTAGCCCGCACCCGAAGCCATCCACCTCACCACCGCGAGGCACCTCCCGGACATCACCGACAAGAGCCTCTCTCCGCCACCACGCCTGGTAGTTGAACTTACACGGGATGACCTGTGACCAACTGCCCCGCCTCTACAAGCTCCTCGGGGATGACTTGGTAGTTGCTGGGATTTCCTGTAGAGGCCAAATCCCGGTACTGCTCGTGATATCCGCCTCCATCAGCTCCACTTTGCTGGAGGAATTAGTCCACAGTAGGAGGTGTAGTCGGTCCACCCGATCTCCGACGTTTTATTCCACCTCCAAAAAAATTCTTCTTGAGTTCTACTCTTTGTCACGGGTTCACTACTATTACCTCAGTGCAAAAGTGCCAAAAAGTTCAGTTCAGACTATACTAAATGTCCATATTGTAGATAATATTTGCATTGTCTTAAATTTCTGGAAACAAGCTTCAGTACAAGAAGAATGGGTCAGTCAGTTCATCCATCTCTTTCTCAAATGATTTTCATTATGGTCCAATTTCATGTCTTTGATTTTGTTCAGTTTTGAAGCTTGGATGAGAAGAACCTCAAAAATTGTATGTTCACCATATGTACTTTGTTTGTTTTCCTGTGTGAGATGATCATATTTTACAAAAAATGGACTTGGTCTCTATTGCTAATCAATTTGTATGCATGTAACAAAAAACTAGGTGTTTGTTGCAGAAATTTTTTAGGTGTTTGCTGCACAAGTTCTATTGTAGGATTTTTTAGGTTCAATGAATTCCAATAGAGAATACTGCGGCCGGGTGATGATTCGTGAGTTTATGTTGCTTGTCACACTTCGCTACATGGAGCAAAAGTGGTACGGTGATGATTTAGCTTGGATGGGGTCTCAAAGTCAGAGACATAATAGCCAGTTATTTAGACCTTTCAATCACGCAATCACTTGCGGATATCCTCTGGTTTTCTTTATGCAAATTATTCTGAAAAAGTTCAAATTATGAAAGCAGATAAGTGGAGGGTTCACCGGCGGAAGTTTGAGGAAAAAGAGATAAAAAAGGAGAGTTCAGAAAATGCGCTAGTACTGATTGCAACTGCCTGTTGTTGCATGAAACCCCTAGTGCTTGCGTTGGTGCGTTGTTGTTGTTTGTTGCTGCAACAGGGTGATCTGAGTGCGTGAGAGAGATAGCAAAATGGAATCATCTTCTGCATTGACTAACTCATGGCACACTCGGTTCAATTTCTTGATTTAGCCCAATTTAATTCCTAATTTTTTTCAGTTCAAAGACTGCTATCTCTCTCAGTTTCTATGTTAAATTATGAAGTCCATGTACATTAATAGCAAATAAGTTCAAGTATATTAACAAATGGAAGTTCAGGTATATGGAATTTGATGCTTGTTGGGTGTATACGGGAGTATAAATGGATTTTCTTCTTGTTGAATGAAGTTGAACTTGTTGTTATGCCTCTGAACTTCTACCTCTTTCCTGCAGGTCTTGAGGTCACGGAAGCTAATACGTCTCTTTCTGGACCTTTTTTCTCTGGAACTTCTTTTCTTCTTGTGCTTCGGGTAAAATAGCACCACAATGAGCTAGCCGCCCTAGTGAGTACATTTCTTTCTTTCTCTGTATTAGTTCCTAACTAATACCACTACGCTGAATTTTGCCATTCTATGAGAGAAAGCAAAGCAATCAAAAAGCAATCAGAGTGAGAAACATATGCGGTTAAGAGAGGATAAAAATTGTGGTGGATAATGACATTTGAAATTGGCTCTTTTATTTGATTCAAGTAAATTTTTTGGGGTTTAGTCCACCTGACAAAGGTGAACTTTTTCTATCGTAAATGTTGAACCTCTCTGTTTTGTAATTATGTACTTATATTTTTGAGATGATGACATTGTAAGTTTGGGTGCAGGAAAAAGGTTAAAAAAATCACTGATGTAAGTTTACGTGTTCATTCCCTTATTCAAAAAAGTCTATGAGTTCATCCTGGATCAGTACAAAATGTTCAGTCAAATCAGTCCAATATTGATTCGGGATTTCGAAAAACAATAAAAAATATTGTTTTTCTTTTGGATAAAGTTGTAAGTTCCACACGACGTCTGAGATAAGTTTGAAAAAATGCTCAGAAAAACCCCAACGAAATTCAAATGGTAAAAGTTCAAGTCATAAAATGAAAGAAGTCCATAACATCATTGCAAAAATGTTAAGAGTTCAAAAAAACACAACATTTTCTTTTTGAAAAAATATCATTCAGTTCAACGATATAAACCATGCAAGTACATGGGCTATCATACCGTAAACCATTGACAAGTTACGAGGAAAACCATAATGAAAAAAATAAAGAAACGTCTACTCTATGAAAATATGCTCAGTACAAACCCATACGGACATCAGTTCAAGTACTTTTTTTCGAAACCATTCAAAATTACTATTTCAAAAATACCTCATTACAAACACACACAAAGATCAGTACGAGTACTCTATTTTTCGGATGGGAAAACAACACGAGGGGCTTACCGTATTCAAAATTAATCTTAAATGGTTGCGAATTTGAGAAAACGTTCAACATGACTAAGTTTCACATTTTCGATAGCTTTACAACGGTATATTATTTGCCTCATGTCGACAAACTTTAAAAAAAATCACGTTCGAAACCAAATTTCACCGAATTCGAATTCAAATTTAAACCGTAAAGAATTAGAAAAAACTTTCAATACGCAAAAGTTGCGCATTTTCCATAGATATCCAATGCCATATCATTTGCGGCAATCCAACAAACCGTTTGCAAAAAATCGCGAAAATATGTTTTGCCCAGAATTTCACTGTTTTTCAAATTACTTTTAAATCATACAGAATTTGAAAAAACATTCTACATATGGAGGATGCGGATTTTCACCAGTTTTCCAAAGCCATCTCATTTGCTCAATTCTGATAAACCATTTGAAAATTAACTCTAAAATACGATTCATGTTTTTGGTTTTGAAAGAAACGTTTTTTTTCAAAACTGCTCTTAAACCATGATGATTTTACGAAAAAATTCTACATGACTGTAATCTAGATGTCAAGAGCTTTCGAACGATATATTAGACGCCTCATTCCGACGATTTTTTCTTGCAATGTTTGTTATTTTTGTTTTGAACTAAACAGAATGATCAGTTCGACGTAATGAAAGCATCAATCCAACCGCTCGAATTCGTCAGTTCAATAATAGTAGCAGAATAATATTCTGTTACACGAAACAAAATAGCTCCCATGTATGTATGTATATATATATATACATATATATATAGGGCCCGACAGGTTCCTCCTGAACTCCCGACCAGGTGCCAATATGCCGAAAATTTTAGCCCGATCCCGTGATCACCTTGACACCCCCCTCCCCGCCGCCGACTGATCTGAACCCCTCTGTCGCCGGAGTTCGCCCTCCCCCCACCTCCGCCGCAGGAATCCCCCCTCCCCTCCCACTTCCTCCGCCGGATCCATCCCCATCCTCTCGGTCGCCACCTTCGACCGCCGGTGTGGGCGAGTGAACGACGGCGGACGACGGCGCGAGGGAGCCTGCGGTGGCTGGAGGTGGCTTCGCCGCCAGAGCGGGCGCCATGGACAACCGGAGGCCTCCTGCTTCCCTCCTGACCTCCTACCTGCGGCTCAGCAACAACGGCGAAGGATCCAGGTACGGCGAACGGCGCGGCCAAAGGAGCAAGCTTGGTCGCATGTCAGCGGCGGAGCCTTCCGATCTAGCAGCGCAGCCTTCAGATCTAGCATGCCCGCAGGTACCTGATCTTCCCGCCTCTTCCTCCTTGATCTTCTGATCTAGCATGGCCACATGTACCTGACCTTCTTGCTGCAAGCAGATGAATTTCGCGCCATCTGCAAGCCATGGAATGCCATGGGATTCCTCTCCAAACTCTCCGGCGCATTGCTCTCAAGGTGGCCTATCTACTGCTGGAAAAAGGGTGGCCAAACTTCTAGCCAAGGTATGGTTGAACTTCCTACTATTTTTTTCTTCTGTTATTTTCTTTAAGGCATGTGAAGTTCTACTAGTGTGTGAGCCACAGTCTAGGCTGGAAAAAAATATCTGGCTACATATAAATGTGAAGTTCAGCTAGTTATTTCTTCTGTAATTTTGTTCTGTTATTTTGTTTACAGCATGTGAAGTTCTACTAGTGTGTGAGCCTCAGTCCAGGCTGTAAAAAAAATTGTGGGAGGGGAAACACCATGTGAAGTTCAAATAGTAAATGAGCCAGAGTTCAACTAGTTGAACTTCACATTGTGTTTGCCCTCTCACATCTGCAGACATGAAACAAAGCGTACAAGCAGTTCAGGTTGTTATGTAGTTGTAAGTTCAACCATGCAATCACATGAAGGTCAGGTTTAACTGTTTACAGGAGTATAACTGTGGATGTGTGTGTAGCTATGACTCTTGTTCAAATATCATTTAACCTTACCCCTTTACAAACCAGAAGTTCAGACTGTAAAGAATGCTCAGTTCAGCTACAGAAAAGCTGTGACTCTTTCCCTTGCAATTTTTTTATTATAATAACACTTTTATGGGAAGTTCAGACTATGAAGATGCTCAGTTCAGCTACACTAGTATAGGCAGATGTGACTTGTGATAACACATTTTTTATAATGCCAGCAGGATGAGAGACGCAGAAAGAAGGTTAGAACTTCCCAGCAGCAAGTATACAACCCTAAGCATGTACGCGTTGCGCCGCCCCCTGAATGGGTCACACCTCAAACATACCCTCATCATTCCCAATCTACTCCACAACAAAATTGGGTGACACCCGAAAACCTAGCAAACTTCCAAGATGCTGGGTCACACCCTGATCCGCACCATTTTGCGCCTCCACCTAATTGGGTGACGCCAGAAATCCCTTGCGGATTCTTTGTATCCACCAGCAGACTTCCAAGCACACCGATGGAGGAGGGTGTTAGATCAGCTTCTGCGTATAACTCTGGAGGTTATCCTGGTGTGGCTCGTCAATGTGAAAGAGCAAAAAGTAAACTAGATGCAAGGACAATTCCAACAGTAACACACTCACGAAGGAAAGTGCTCTGCACACTACCGTTGACTAATGCTGATGCTGCTGCTACAACTCATGATCGTACGGGACATGAGGTTGGTGGATTGTTTCATAGAACAAAAGTGCAAACAAAAACCAGGGTTACCATATCTCCACAACCACCACAAGGCAAAAGGACACAAACAAGAGAGAGTCCATCTTCAACCATCCTACCTCCTCGTGATCCACTCCTGCACCCTGCTATGGTAACCCCACCCTGCCCCATCCCAGCGGGCCAGCAGCAGACTCCTGTGGAGTTGCGATCATACACACACGTAAGTGAACAAAAATTAAGTACTTATATATGCATTTGTTCCGATCTGCCATTTTTCTGCACCACCAGCATAACATATTTATAAACTGCATATTAACATGCAGTTTGATTTTTTTTCTTTTTCTGCAGATGTCGGATCTCCCAGATTACCTAATACCAAGACTTAAGATGCCATTCAAGAATGTAGACAAAGCCCGGGAATTTTACAACCGATACGCAAGGCACGCTAGTTTTGGCATCAGGAAGACGGGGTGAAATGTTAATCACAAGTACTTTGTTTGCGCGTTCCAAGGGAAATACAATCCTACTATTTCAAAGGCTGACAGGAAGCGAAACAAAACATCGAAGAGGATAGGCTGCAATGCAAGAATGAGGGTGAAGGTGCAAGAGGATAACACTTGTGTGGTGGTGGAGATTGAATACAATCATAATCACCACCTCATCCAAACTGCTAACATGCTGGTATTCTTGCACTCACACAAGAATTATTACCCCACTATTTTGGAGTACGTAAATCTCTTGCAGTACCATGATGTCAAACATACAACAATAATGTTCATGCTATCAGAAAATGAAGATGGAAGCTACTTCCTGAGCATGACTAGACGGGACCTACTAAACCAGTAAGTATTGGAATATGTACATACTGCAGTGCACATAGCATCCTAAGTCACCACCCTTGATACGTCTCCGTCGTATCTATAACTTTTGATTGTTTCATGCCAATATTCTACAACTTTCATATACTTTTGGCAACTATTTATACTATTTTTGGGACTAACATATTGATCCAGTGCCCAGTGCCAGTTCCTGTTTGTTGCATGTTTTTTGTTTCGCAGAATATCCATACCAAACGAAGTCCAAACGCGATAAAAACTTACGGAGATTTTTTTTGGAATATATGTGATTTTTGGGAAAAAGAATCAACGCGAGACGATGCCCGAGGTGCCCTTCTTTCGCCGCAAGAAAGCTAATATCCGGATAAAAATCGTGTTAAAATTTCAGCCCAATCGGAGTAACGGATCTCCGGGAATTTAAGAAACGGTGAAAGGCCAGAATCTGGAAGGCAGAAACAGATGGAAACAGAGAGAGAGATCCAAACTCGGAGGGGCTCTCGCCCCTCTGCCGCCATGGAGGCCATGGACCAGAGGGGAAACCCTTCTCCCATCTAGGGGGGAGGACAAGGAAGAAGAAGAAGGAGGGGGGCTCTCTCCCCCCTCTCTCCCGGTGGCGCCGGAACGCCGCCGGGGCCATCATCGTGACGGCGATCTACACCAACAACTTCGCCGCCGTCATCACCAACTCTCTCCCCCTCAATGCAGAGGTTCAACACCTCTTCTCCCCGCTCTAATATCTACTTAAACATGGTGCTCAACGCTATATATTATTTCCCAATGATGTATGGCTATCCCATGATGTTTGAGTAGATCCGTTTTGTCCTATGGGTTGATTGATGATTATGATTGGTTTGAGTTGCATGTTTTATTACTGGTGCTGTCCTATGGTGCTCTCCGTGTCGCGCAAGCGTGAGGGATCCCCGCTGTAGGGTTTGCAATATGTTCATGATTCGCTTATGGTGGGTGGCGTGAGTGACAGAAGCACAGACCCGAGTGAAAGGACGTGGATGTCGCCTAGAGGGGGGGTGAATAGGCGCTTTAAAATAATTACGGTTTAGTCTTGAACAAATGCGGAATAAAACTATAGTTTAATTAGTCAAGCACAAAACCTAAAACAACTAGGCTCACCTATGTGCACCAACAACTTATGCTAAGCAAGATAGACAACTAAGTGATAGCAAGATATATAACAAGAAACAATATGGCTATCACAAAGTAAAGTGCATAAGTAAAGGGCTCGGGTAAGAGATAACCGAGACACGCGGAGACGCCGATGTATCCCGAAGTTCACACCCTTGCGGATGCTAATCTCCGTTCGGAGCGGTGTGGAGGCACAATGCTCCCCAAGAAGCCACTAGGGCCACCGTAATCTCCTCACGCCCTCGCACAATGCAAGATGCCGTGATTCCACTAAGGGACCACAATGTTGGGGCAAACTCCACAACTGAATTGAATGCTCCCAACAACGCCACGAAGCTTCACCACAATGGATTGTGGCTCCGAGGTGACCTCAAATGCACGGGGCAATCTCCACAACCTAATTGGAGACCCCGAAGCTTGCCCGGAGCTTTGCACCACAATGATTGAGCTCCAAGGCACCACCAACCGTCTAGGGCGCCAAAGCACCCAAGAGGAAGAAGCTCTAGGGTGCTCAAACACCCAAGAGTAATAAGCTTCTCAACTTCTCACTTCCACGTATCACCGTGGAGAACTCAAACCTATGCACCAGATGCAATGGCAAGGGCACACGGAGTGCCCAAGTCCTACTCTCCCAAATCCCACCAAAGCAACTAATGCTAGGGAAGAAAATGAGAGGAAGAACGAAGAACACGAAGAACTCCAAGATCTAGATCCAAGGGGTTCCCCTCACTTAGAGGAGAAAGTGATTGGTGGAAATGTGGATCTAGATCTCCTCTCTCTTTTCCCTCAAGAACTAGCAAGAATCATTGGAGGGATTGAGAGTTAGCAAGCTCGAAAAAGGTCAACAATGGGGGTAAACTCGAGCTAAAGAGATAAGGTTCAAAGGGGAAGAAGACCCCCTTTTATAGGTGGGGAAAAATCCAACCGTTATGCTCACAGCCTGCACAAAGCGGTACTACCGCTCATGGGAGCGGTACTACCGCTAGGGCGGTGGAAGCCCTTTGAAAAACAACAGCGAGGAGGCAAAAGGCCAGTAGAACCGCCGGAGCAGTACTACCACTCGTCCTCACGGTACTACCGCTTGGGATAGCGGTACTACCGCTAAGGGTAGCGGTACTACTGCTTGCGAGCGGTACTAAAAAAATACATCCGTGCCTACCACCGCTCGACTTAACGAACGATACGATCAAGCTACTCACTTGAGAGCCCCTCTTGATAGTACGGCAATCGATCCTATAACCCGGTCTCCCAACTACCACCATGAGACCGGTAACATAGAAAACCCTATCAAGGTCAAACCTTTGCCTTGCGCATAGTCCACTTGAGCTAGATGATGACGATCTTGTCCTTCTCAAGATGGACCACCTTTCTTGATTGCGTCGGCTCGATGAAGACTAGTAGATTGCTCCCCCATACTCCACTATGGGAGAGCCACTCTTTGGCACATCTTCACAAGTCCATTGTCACCACAATGGACGGCAAGCTTCAAGCATGATCTCTCCGTGATGCTTCACTTGAACTTGCACACTGCAACCTTGATGACGATCACCACTTGATGTCATCCTCCATGGGTTGTATGAGATCTTCCTCTTGACGCAAACCCATGGAAATATACCTAACCCCACAACGAACTCTCACGTAGACCATGGGTTAGTACACAAAGCGTAATGGACAATGCTTACCATACCATGGGATCACTTGATCCCACTTGGTACATCTTCTACGCTTTGTGTGTTGATCAACTTGAATCATTCTTTGCCTTAATCTTGATCAACCTTGTGTCTTATCTTCTCTCTTCATAAAGATGATGTCTTGAAGGTAAACATGAATGCTCACACAATCTTCTTCTTCAAGACATGCTAGCAATAAGGTAAACACTCACTAGACCAATCTTTGGATAGATCCTTGGATACCACCTTGGTCAACACATAAACTCCTTGAAACCAACAAATGGACTTCAAGAAAAGCCTATGGACAAATCCGCATGTTCTTCTTCTTCAAGACATGCTAGCAATAAGCTCAACACTCCCTAGACCAATCTTTGGATAGATCCTTGGATACCACCTTGGTCAACACATAAACTCCTTGAAACCAACAAATGGACTTCAAGAAAAGCCTATGGACAAATCCTACGAATATAACTCAACGCAACCATTAGTCCATAGAGATTGTCATCAATTACCAAAACCAAACATGGGGGTACCGCATGTTCTTTCAATCTCCCCCATTTTGGTAATTGATGACAATCACTTTCAAGAGAGTTTATATAAGGAATTGAGCACAACCATGCAAAGCAACAACACATAATGCATGAGCATGATATGCAAATGCTTAGGAACAAACCAAAGCATAAGACCAAAGAGCCACAAAGACTCTCTAAACTTCTCCAAATAATTCCCTCTCTAAACTCTCTCGAAACTTCTCCCCCATTGGCATCGATTGCCAAAATGGGCGAAAAGCTTAGAAAGCCAATATAATATGTGTTCCTCCATAAAGTGTGCATCTCTCAAAATATGAGTGCAATGAAATACACATATCCAATGATGAATAGTTGGAGGAAGACAAACCATATTGAGGATCCAAAGATTGCAAAAAGATAATATGACACAAAGGCATATCAAGAAGAGAATCAAGCGATCAAAATATACCAATTGAAACAAGCAATCGAAAGATCCTAGGAGCCACAAGAATAAAAGATATTATGATATGACCGAATGAGTGTTCTAAAGAAACTAGAGAAGCTCCCCATGATTTGTGCACTATAAAGAATTTTTGTATATGGATACAAAGTGCACAAAATAGGATCATCACTCCCCCAAAATTAATAGAAACTCACAACAAGTGCAAGTGATCAAAGAAAAGACAAAAAACTTAGCACTTGCAACAAGCACATGGTTGAGCAACATGAAAAAGAGGCAAAATAAGAATGGGCTCAACCAAAACGATGTGTGTGAGTCATGGCAAAGCACTTGAGAAGACTAGTATAAGGATGAGTATTAAGCATCACCATAGTCTTGATGAAATGAGACACAAAGTGCAAGCCATATCCTTCCCACATACACAAACCACTAGCAAATGGGTCCACAAGCTTACTAATAAGAGAATTAAAAACCAAAGCTTGTGACAACCCCTGGTGAAGATAGGAAATAATAGCATTGTCAGGAGGAGGGATACCAATCGAAATGGCAAAACCCTCGTGAAGACAAGCATGAGGAGAATAATCTTCACCGCCAAAGAGTGCATCAAGATGCAAGGATATAAGATCCGCACTCAAGACAGATTCTTTCACGAAACCACTAAGTAAATAAAAGGGAAATGCAATGGTGGACGTGAAAGAAAAGAGGATATCAACTAGAGATGTAACTTCTCTCATGTGTATAAGATTCTAGGTAGAGGGCAATCATGATGATATATCCACAAAGAATGATGTACACACGAAATAGTTACAAGAAGGAACAAACAAGATATCCAAAAGGAAGTCATAAATATACCAATAAGATCTTTGCTTGAAAGCATAGCATATAGCCTAATATTTTCTTATTGTACATAAATGAACTCCCAATACACGAACATCAAAGACATCACAACTAGCAATATGACATCATCGTTGAGACGCTTTGAGAAAGGAAACAAGTACCACAAGAATGACTTAAGAAATTCATGCCATGATGCAACCTATAAAAGGTTGAATGCGAGAAATGTATGCATGAAGTAGATACTTGTTACCGGGATAGCATTGGATTGATGAAGTAGACAATGGTTCTTCGATCATCCTAGCATGGCTCCAATAAGCACATGGTGTCAACACCTTCCTTGTAAGTGAGCCGAGTGTCCAATGTATCTCCAATTGTTCCTAGAACAACACCACAAACAAAGTGGTACCCAAACTTATTGGGACCAAAAGTTAGTGGACCAACAATACATAGGACAAAACTCCACATAAATATGTGCATATAGATATGAAATTGAATTTCATGCACACTTTAGCCAATTTATGTCATAGTGGAGTTTCCCCTATATATTGGGTCAAGGAAAGAGAACATGCCAACGAAAGTACATGTAGTAAATATGCATGCTCAAGGCTTTCAAGAATCAAATCAACACACAGTTGATAAGATACCGAAAGATAAGGTATCAAGTGAAAATAAGATACCAAACGAAGATTTATCACTTGACGGGTACCAACTAAAAGATAAATCAAGGAATGAGATATCCATTGACACATGCCAAATAGAAGGAAATAAGATACCAATTGAAGGAAAACAAGAGGTATCAAGTTCCCAAAAGAGAGCTAGTTTCCAAACAAAACAAACCCTCCGCAAATTGTCATGATGGCACAAAGCACCATAGAGAGAAGGCTTGCCTCCCACCAACACACACTTGATGAAGGTCAAAAGATTTTATGATGAACACATAAAGAGAGTGTTCTACAGAAAATAGGATAGCTCCCCCAAGAGATGTGCATTATATAGAATTTGCATTTGAATACAAAATGCACACGATGGGATCATCACTTTCCCTATATCTATAGAAACACTAGACATGCTCAAAAAGATCCACAAGAGGCAAGGAAGACAAACGATAAACAAAATCCTATGTAAAGATGATTAGCAATCTCTACCACTTAAAAGGAATACCAATTGTCAAGGACAAGAAGTATTTGGAAATAATTCCCATTGGTAGATTGCAAATAATCCAACATCATCTTTACTCCTAAAACACAAGCAAATGACACTTGTAGAGCTAGCATGCCACCTAGGAACAAGATAAATTGTAATATCAAATCTAAGTGGCAATATCTCAAATGTACACATTCTCTGGGCTTGTAATATGCACATAGCATATTACTCCCCCATAATGTGGTAACCCAACGTTAATAACAAGTGGCAAATGAAATCCAACAAGAGATAATTAATGGACCGTTTAGAATTTGAATTTCTCATGAGAAAACATACCAAATAGAAGCTAGATAATCTTGTAATATCAATACTAAGTGGTATTCCTCATGTACACACATTTTTAGGATTGTGACGTGCACAAAGCACATCACTCCCCCAAAATGGGATAATCCATTAATCTCTTAAGAGAGCCAACTAAGATAAGATGCAAAAAGGCTCAACACAATACGCACACGTACATGATGTGCAAACCAACATACCCATACTTGATTACTCAAGACAAGCAAGCCGGAGGTACACCATATACAAACACATTCAAGGTACAAAACCACAACATGCAAAGGGGCAAGTAACTATTAATGTAAACAATTTAAGTACAAGTTACCGCAAGGAGGACATTGTATATAGGATAGAAACTCGATAGTCAAAATGACTTGGCTTGAGATAATATGAATAATGAAGATCCCTTAATTCTTCATAATGTAGCCAAGTCTCCAATGCCCTCTAACAATACCTATTGATCAAGTTTGAGCTTGTTGGTCCCCAACCAAGTTGGGTCCTAAGAGGTTAGTCACAATAGGCTTGGCTACCCAAATGGTTCTTTTCTTGACACCACTTTGAGTACCAACAAACGTGGCAAACACATTGCCAATCTTATCCTTCCCAAGAGAATAGATATCATCAATAATAATTGGGTTGGATAAGTTACCATTCGTGCATGAAGAAGCAAAGTGACCCTTCTCATGACATAAGTAGCAACTTTTACCCTTTACTTTCTTCTCAATTGATTTCTCAACTTGAGGAGCGTTGACTTGGGTCTTCTTGGGAATATGCTTTGCTTCAACTTGCGGTTGAGCAAGAGATTGAACTTGTGGCTGCTTCCCTTGTTGCTTGTCACTATGGGGCTTCTTCTTCAATGGGCAAGATCTAACATGGTGCCCTTCTATCTTGCACTTGAAGCAAATAATCTTGGCCGAATTCTTGACTTGTTCTTGGCCCTTCTTTTTGTTGCTCTTGGACTTCTTCTTATTGGAGTTAAATCCAAGTCCACCCTTATCATTTGGAGATTTTTGCACACTCAAGATATTCTTGAGTGTGGACTTCCCTTCATGACTCTTTTCCAAGTCTTTCTTCAAAGAAGTGACTTGGGCCTTGAGCTCTTTGATTTCCTCTACATGGTTAGTGTCAGCACAAGTACTAGAGGAAGTATAAGCATCATTGTTAGAGCAACAAGGAAGTGAAAGCAATTCATCAGAAGATGTACCAATGTTATGCATAGATGAATTACGAGGAGTAGCACATGTCAATAAAGAATTTCTACTAGATTCAGTGCTAATGTCCACATGAGGCTCACTAGATGTTACCTTAGTAGTACTAGCCTCATGAGCTATCTTTAGCACATTATGGGATACAAGAAGATCACCATGAGAGCTCGAGAGCTTTTCATGACTTTCTTAAAATTTCCCATAATTGCTAGATAGCAACTCAAGTTGAGCCCTTAGCTCAACATTCTCCTTATAAATGGATGCTTCACAAGAAATAGAGTTAGTAGCACAAGCATCATCATTAACAACAAAAGGAGAAGGCAACTTGGCAAGCTCTTTAGCATATGAAGCTTCAAGTTGAGCATGAGACTTGGTGAGTTCAATGAGCGAACTCTTAATGACCCTTGAGCCATTTTCGAGGTGCTCAAAGTCCTCAAGGAGTTTAGCATGTGCAACTGCAAGCTTATCATTTTTAGTTCTAAAATCATTAGCCACCTCGAGAGCTCTATCATGGGATTCCTTTAATCTAGATAATTCTAGAGCAAAGGTCTCCTCAAGAGATTCCTTGGTGGTTTGTTCATTTTCAAGAGCTTGAGATAGCTCCACGATCTCATTAGCATAATCACGCTCATGACCTTCCATTTTATCAATGGTGGCCTCATGCTCCTCGAGATGAGCTTCCAACTCCTCAATATATTTCTTGCCCTCAATTGCAATAGACATGATTTCCATGAAGTTGGAACGAGCAATTTTATTCTTATGAAGAGCTTTAAAAACCATTTCTCCCTTAATTTTTAAGGAACCAATATTATCACTCTCTTCATCATCATCAACATCATCATCATGGGATATATTGGGATTCAAAGTAGGAGATACCTTTGAAGCCTTAGCCATAAGGCAAAAGTGAGAAATAATAGATGATGATGTAGGATCCCTTGACGCACCATTCAAGACCACATCTTGTTCCATGGAGTGTTGGGTTTCCTCTACATTGTTAGCACAACAACTCGAGGCAATAGATACATTTTTATCATGGCAACAAGATATAGCAAGCATATCATCATGAGATTTAGTCGAGCAATTTCTACATGATATGCAAGGACTATCAACACAAGCATGTGAAACATTTAGTGTGCTCGAAGTGTTAAAGTCCAAAGATGAAGCATTGCAATAAGATAGTGATGAAGTATCATCAACAATAAGCCCACTATCATCATTACAATGATCACCACTACTCACCATATCGTTACCTTGTGGCAATCCACATGTAGGTGAAGTAGATGAAGTTGAGAAGACAACACGACCAGAGGTGGAGGGAGAACAATCATCCCCACAAATCTTGGACACACCATATTTATCTTGAAGCTTTGTCCACAACTCATGAGCATCCCGGAATGGCATGAGTTGAAATATAACTACATTGCTCAAAGCATCAAAAAGCACATTAGAAGCTTGAGCATTGAGATAAGAGTTTTTCTCATCCTCTAAAGATATGTGTTGAGAATCCTTTGGAGGAGAAAAACCCATATCTACAATTCGCTCCAAATTTGGGTCCATGACCCTAAAGAGATTAAGCATGCGAATTACCCAAACATCAAAATTTGTGCCATCGAAACTAAGAGTGTCAGAGAATCCTAATCCCCTAGTCGACATCCTTACTCTCTAGGTGGTTAAACCAAATAATGAGAGACCTAGCTCTGATACCAATTGAAAGGACGTGGATGTCGCCTAGAGGGGGGGGTGAATAGGTGCTTTAAAATAATTACGGTTTAGGCTTGAACAAATGCGGAATAAAACTATCGTTTAATTAGTCAAGCACAAAACGTAAAACAGCTCACCTATGTGCACCAACAACTTATGCTAAGCAAGATAGACAACTAAGTGATAGCAAGATATATAACAAGAAACAATATGGCTATCATAAAGTAAAGTGCATAAGTAAAGGTCTCGGGTAAGAGATAACCGAGGCACGCGGAGACGACGATGTATCCCGAAGTTCACACCCTTGCGGATGCTAATCTCCGTTCGGAGCGGTGTGGAGGCACAATGCTCCCCAAGAAGCCACTAGGGCCACCGTAATCTCCTCACGCCCTCGCACAATGCAAGATGCCGTGATTCCACTAAGGGACCCTTGAGGGCGGTCACCGAACCCGAACAAACAAGGTTGGGGCAAACTCCACAACTGAATTGGAGGCTCCCAACAACACCACGAAGCTTCACCACAATGGATTGTGGCTCTGAGGTGACCTCAAATGCTCGGGGCAATCTCCACAACCTAATTGGAGACCCCGAAGCTTGCCCGGAGCTTTGCACCACAATGATTGAGCTCCGAGGCACCACCAACCGTCTAGGGCGCCAAAGCACCCAAGAGGAACAAGCTCTAGGGTGCTCAAACACCCAAGAGTAATAAGCTTCTCAACTTCTCACTTCCACGTATCACCGTGGAGAACTCAAACCTATGCACCAAATGCAATGGCAAGGGCACACGGAGTGCCCAAGTCCTACTCTCCCAAATCCCACCAAAGCAACTAATGCTAGGGAAGAAAATGAGAGGAAGAACGAAGAAGAACACGAAGAACTCCAAGATCTAGATCCAAGGGGTTCCCCTCACTTAGAGGAGAAAGTGATTGGTGGAAATGTGGATCTAGATCTCCTCTCTCTTTTCCCTCGAGAACTAGCAAGAATCATTGGAGGGATTGAGAGTTAGCAAGCTCGAATAAGGTCAACAATGGGGGGCAAACTCGAGCTACAGAGATAAGGTTCAAAGGGGAAGAAGACCCCCTTTTATAGGTGGGGAAAAATCCAACCGTTATGCTCACAGCCTGCACAGAGCGGTACTACCGCTCATGGGAGCGGTACTACCGCTAGGGCGGTGGAAGCCCTCTGAAAAACAACAGCGAGGAGGCAAAAGGCCAGTAGAACCGCCGGAGCGGTACTACCGCTCGTCCTCACGGTACTACAGCTAGGGATAGTGGTACTACCGCTAAGGGTAGCGGTACTACTGCTTGCGAGCGGTACTAAAAAAATACATCCGTGCCTACCACCGCTGGACTTAAAACGAGATTTTGGTCCGGAGCGGTACTACCGCTCTGGAGCCGCGGTAGTACCGCTCTGGAGCGGTAGTAAAAAATTACATCCGCTCCAAGCCGCGGTAGTACCGCTGCAGCCTTTTAAGAACACCAAAACAGCCACAACTTCTGCAAACGGACTCCGAATTCAACGAAACCAAGTTTGTTGGAAAGCTAACGACATGGGCTAACACAATCTTGATAGAAATATCAATAAGAAGCAAATGAGAAAAGTCCCATAAGAAAATGGTGAGAACCCTTCCTCGGATAAGACCGGTAAAACCTCCAACATCGAAAACATCATAGAAGATGCATATGGACTCCGTTTTCGATGAACTTGAGCTTGTCATGAAGCTGACCATAAGCTCAAGAACCCACATAGAGAAAAAGCCAACCAAGAACCAAGAAAGATGATGATGCCAAGAATGCAATGGTTTGAGCTCTCAACGAACGATACGATCAAGCTACTCACTTGAGAGCCCCCCTTGGTAGTACGGCAATCGATCCTATAACCCGGTCTCCCAACTACCACCATGAGACCGGTAACATAGAAAACCCTATCAAGGTCAAACCTTTGCCTTGCGCATAGTCCACTTGAGCTAGATGATGACGATCTTGTCCTTCTCAAGATGGACCACCTTTCTTGATTGCGTCGGCTCGATGAAGACTAGTAGATTGCTCCCCCATACTCCACTATGGGAGAGCCACTCTTTGGCACATCTTCACAAGTCCATTGTCACCACAATGGACGGCAAGCTTCAAGCATGATCTCTCCGTGATGCTTCACTTGAACTTGCACACCGCAACCTTGATGACGATCACCACTTGATGTCATCCTCCATGGGTTGTATGAGATCTTCCTCTTGATGCAAACCCATGGAAATATACCTAACCCCACAACGAACTCTCACGTAGACCATGGGTTAGTACACAAAGCGTAATGGACAATGCTTACCATACCATGGGATCACTTGATCCCACTTGGTACATCTTCTACGCTTTGTGTGTTGATCAACTTGAATCATTCTTTGCCTTAATCTTGATCAACCTTGTGTCTTATCTTCTCTATTCATAAAGATGATGTCTTGAAGGTAAACATGAATGCTCACACAATCTTCTTCTTCAAGACATGCTAGCAATAAGCTCAACACTCACTAGACCAATCTTTGGATAGATCCTTGGATATCACCTTGGTCAACACATAAACTCCTTGAAACCAATAAATGGACTTCAAGAAAAGCCTATGAACAAATCCGCATGTTCTTCTTCCTCAAGACATGCTAGGAATAAGCTCAACACTCACTAGACCAATCTTTGGATAGATCCTTGGATACCACCTTGGGCAACACATAAACTCCTTGAAACCGACAAATGGACTTCAAGAAAAGCCTATGGACAAATCCTACGAATATAACTCAACGCAACCATTAGTCCATAGAGATTGTCATCAATTACCAAAACCAAACATGGGAGTAACGCATGTTCTTTCACCGAGTAAGTAGGTTGTTTGCGTATGGGAATAAAGAGGACTTGATACCTTATAATGCTATGGTTGGGTTTTACCTTAATGAACTTTAGTAGTTGCGGATGCTTGCTAGAGTTCCAATCATAAGTGCATATGATCCAAGTAGAGAAAGTATGTTAGCTTATGCCTCTCCCTCATATAAAATTGCAATAATGATTACCGGTCTAGTTATCGATTGCCTAGGGACAAATAACTTTCTTGTGACAAAAAGCTCTCTACTAAGACTAACTTAGTTGTTTCTTCATCTAAACAGCCCCTAGATTTTATTTACGTGTTCTTTATTATCTTGCAAACCTATCCCGTTACACCTACAAAGTACTTCTAGTTTCATACTTGTTCTAGGTAAAGCGAACGTTAAGCGTGTGTAGAGTTGTATCGGTGGTCGATAGAACTTGAGGGAATATTTGTTCTACCTTTAGCTCCTTGTTGGGTTCGACACTCTTACTTATCGAGAAAGGCTACAACTGATCCCCTATACTTGTGGGTTATCAAGACCTTTTTCTGGCGCCGTTGCCGGGGAGCAATAGCGTGGGGTGAATATTCTCGTGTGTGCTTGTTTGCTTTATCACTAAGTAGATTTTATTTGCTGTTCTAAGTTGTTCTCTATCTTTAGTTATGGATATGGAATACGAAATACCAAAAAAATTAGTCGAACCTACTACACCAATGGTTGAAGAACCACCCAAAATCTATCACACTGTTGAAGCTTTTTACTTGGATCATCTTCGATCCGTTTGTGCTCGTGATGAAACCCCAACTAGCTTAGTTGAGGGCAAATCATTAAATGAGCATGCTTATTATGTGTGACACCGCTTATCTCAAAAAGGGAAACTTTTATGGCATCATATTAATACTTTGTAATGCTATGCTTGGAATTTATGCGAAATTTATGATTTTACTTGTTGTTCTGAAGACCCTAAAAACACCTTCCCTATCAATGTGAGTTTAAGGATAATGGAATCGTATATTCTTATGCCAAGGGTGTTTATAATTACTATGATATTGAGCAAATTGAAGAATTTGTTGCTTTTAAGGGTGCCTATGAAATTGCTTCTTTGATTGAAAAGTATGATGCTACTCTTTACAAATCTGAAAGTTTTGCCATACTTAAATATTGCTATGAAAACTATGCTTCTAATGCTTATGTTAAGCCATATATTGAGGACTCCTCCACTGTCCAAGAGGAGACTAATATTTTGCAGGAAACTATGGAAGAAGAAAATGATGACACTGTGAGCTCATTTGATGAAAAAGATGATGAGGAGAGCGAAGAACAAAAGGAGGAAGAGCGGAGTAGCTACCCGTACCCACCTTCTAATGAGAGTAACTCTTCAACTTATACATTGTTTAATTTCCCTACATTCTTACCGAAGGATGAATGCTATGATAATTGCTATGATCCCTTGGATTCGTTTGAAATATCCCTTTTTGATGAACTTGATGCTTGCTATGCTTGTGGCCATGATGCCAATATGAATGATGCTTATGGAGATGAACTTGCTATAGTTCCTTATGTTAAACGTGAAATTGTTGCTATTGCACCCACACATGATAGTCCTATTATCTTTTTGAATTCTCCCACTATATCGGAGAAGTTTGCACTTATTAAGGATTATATAGATGGGTTGCCTTCTACTATTGCACATGATAATTTTGATAAATATAATATGCATGTGCTTGCTGCTCCTACTTGCAATTATTATGAGAGAGGAACTACATCTCCGCCTCTCTATGTTTCCAATACGATAAAATTGCAAGAAACTATTTATACTATGCATTGGCATTTACTTTGTGTGCATGAATTGTTCTTTTATGACATGCCGATGCATAGGAAGAGAGTTAGACTTCGTTGTTGCGTGATATATGTTAGTTTGTGCTCACTACTAAATTACAAATCATTGTTAATTAAAATTGGCTTTGATATACCTTGGGATCCGGGTGGATCCATTACTTGAGCACTTTATGCCTAGCTTAATGGCTTTAAAGAAAACGCTGCCAGGGAGACAACCCGGAAGTTTTAGAGAGACATTTTATTCTGTTGTGTGCTTTTATATAGTTTAAAAACAAAAAAAAAGTGGGAAACCTAAAACTTTTCAAAAAGGGAAGTGAAAGTAAGAAAGACGAGCACCGTTGAAGTGGGGGAGCTCCTTGAACTTTGTTCATGCTCACGGAAACTTTGTGAATCCTAATTACAGAAACTTTTCAACAAAAATAATTATCCCCTTGTATAAATCCTTTGTATTATAAAAATAATGTGCCAAGATTTGCCTTTAGGATGATTAGATTGCTTGTTTGGTGTGTGCAGTGCAAAAACAGAAACTTTGGCTGTAGTGCATGAATTTACATTTTTTACTGGAATGTCAAAAGTTTCTGAAATTTTTACACAGTACTTCTATGCAAATTGTTTATTTTTTCCTAAGTTTTCAGAATTTTTGGAGTTACAGAAGTATGGTAGATGTTCAGATTACTACAGACTGTTCTGTTTTTGACAGATTCTGTTTTCTATGCATTGTTCTCTTATTTGATGGATCTATGGGTAGTATCAGGGGGTATGAACCATGGTGAAGTTGGACTACAGTAGATATAATGCTAATATGAATTTGGAATGAGTTCACAACAGTACTTAAAGTGGTAATTTGCTTTATTATACTAACGGATCTCACGAGGGTTTTGTTAAGTTTTGGGTGAGATCACGATGGATAAAGGAATAAGGAGTGGAAAGAGACTAAGCTTGGGGATGCCCGAGGCACGCCAAGGTAATATTCAAGGACTCCAAAGAAACTAAGCTTGGGGATGCCGTGGAAGGCATCCCCTCTTTCTTCTAACAACCATCGGTAATTTTACTTGGAGCTATATTTTTATTCGTCACATGATATGCGTAAATCTTGGAGCGTCGTGTGCTTTTTATTTTTTATTTTAATAATGCACCATGCTGGTATGAGAAAGTCCTTGGTTGATTTATAGAAGGCTCCTTGCACCTCACTTATATCTTTTGAGTATGGCTTTATAGAATGCTTCATGTGCTTCACTTATATCATTTGAAGTTTGGATTGCCTGTTTCTCTACACATAGAAAACCGCCATTTGTAGAATGCTGTTTTGCTTCACTTATATTTGTTAGAGCGTGGGCATATCTTTTGTAGAAAGAATTAAACTCTCATGCTTCACTTATATCTATTTAGAGAGTCAACAGGAATTGGTCATTCATATGGTTAGTCATAAAATCCTACATAAAACTTGTAGATCACTGAATATGATGTGTTTGATTCCTTTCAATAGTTTTGCGATATAAAGATTGTGATACTAGAGTCATGCTAGTGAGTAATTCTGGATTGGTAGAAATACTTGTGTTAAAGTTTGTGATTCCCGTAGCATGCACGTATGGTAAACCGTTATGTGATGAAGTCGGAGCATGATTTATTTATTGATTGTCATCCTTTGTGTGGAGGTTGGGATCGCGCGATGGTTAACTCCTACCAACCCTTCCCCTAGGAGCATGCGTGTAGTACTTTGTTTCGATGACTAATAAATTTTTGCAATAAGTATGTGAGTTCTTTATAACTAATGTTGAGTCCATGGATTATACGCACTCTCACCCTTCCACCATTGCTAGCCTCTCTAGTACCGCGCAACTTTCGCCGGTGCATTACACCCACCATATATCCTTCCTCAAAACAGCCACCATACCTACCTATTATGGCATTTCCATAGCCATTCCGAGATATATTGCCATGCAACATCCACCGTTCCGTTTATTATGACACGCACCATCATTGTCATATTGTTTTGCATGATCGTAAGATAGCTAGCATGATGTTTTCATGGCTTGTCCGTTTTTTGATGTCATTGCTACGCTAGATCATTGCACATCCCGGTACACTGTCGGAGGCATTCATATAGAGTCATATTTTGTTCTAGTATCGAGTTGTAATTCTTGAGTTGTAAGTAAATAAAAGTGTGATGATCATCATTATTAGAGCATTGTCCCATGTGAGGAAAGGATGATGGAAGCTATGATTCCCTCACAAGTTGGGATGAGTCTTCGGACTTTACAAATAAATAAAAGAGGCCAAAGAAGCCCAAATAAAAAAAAGAGGCCAAAGAATCCCACCAAAAAAAATGAGAGAAAAAGAGAGAAGGGGCAATGCTACTATCCTTTACCACACTTGTGCTTCAGAGTAGCACCATGTTTTTCATATGGAGAGTCTCCTATGTTGTCACTTTCTTATACTAGTGGGAATTTTTCATTATAGAACTTGGCTTGCATATTCCAATGATGGGCTTCCTCAAATTTCCCTAGGTCTTCGTGAGCAAGCAAGTTGGATGCACACCCACTTAGTTTCTTTTGAGCTTTCATACACTTATAGCTCTAGTGCATCCGTTGCATGGCAATCCCTACTCACTCACATTGATATATATTGATGGGCATCTCCATAGCCCATTGATACGCCTAGTTGATGTGAGACTATGTCCTTCTTTTTGTCTTCTCCACAACCACCATGCTCTATTCCACCTATAGTGCTATATCCATGGCTCACGCTCATGTATTGCGTGAAAGTTGAAAAAGTTGGAGAATACTAAATATGAAACAATTGCTTGGCTAAAACCGGGGTTGTGCATGATTTAATACTTTGTGTGATGAAGATGGAGCATAGCCAGACTATATGATTTTGTAGGGATAACTTTCTTTTAGCCATGATATTTTGAGAAGACATGATTGCTTTATTAGTATGCTTGAAGTATTATTGTCTTAATGTCAAATGATAGACTATTGCTTTGAATCACTCGTGTCTTAATATTCATGCCATGATTAGATTATATGATCAAGATTATGCAAGGTAGCATTCCGCATCAAAAATTATCTTTTTTATCATTTACCTGCTCGAGGACGAGCAGGAATTAAGCTTGGGGATGCTGATATGTCTCCATCGTATCTATAATTTTTGATTGTTTCATGCCAATATTCTACAACTTTCATATACTTTTGGCAACTTTTTATACTATTTTTGGGACTAACATATTGATCCAGTGCCCAGTGCCACTTCCTGTTTGTTGCATGTTTTTTGTTTCGCAGAATATCCATACCAAACGAAGTCTAAACGTGATAAAAACTTACGGACATTTTTTTTGGAATATATGTGATTTTTGGGAAATAGAATCAACGCGAGACGATGCCCGAGAGGCCCACAAGCCATAGGGGCGCGCCCTAGGGGGTAGGGCGCGCCCTGGACCCTTGTGGCCACCCCGTAAGGCAGTTGGTTCCCTTCTTTCGCCGCAAGAAAGCTAATATCCGGATAAAAATCGTGTTAAAATTTCAGCCCAATCGGAGTTACGGATCTCCGGGAATTTAAGAAACGGTGAAAGGCCAGAATATGGAAAGCAGAAACAGAAGGAAACAGAGAGAGAGATCCAAACTCGGAGGGGCTCTCGCCCCTCCGCCGCCATGGAGGCCATGGACCAGAGGGGAAACCCTTCTCCCATCTAGGGGGGAGGACAAGGAAGAAGAAGAAGGAGGGGGGCTCTCTCCCTCCCTCTCTCCCGATGGCGCCGGAACGCCGCCGGGGCCATCACCGTGACGGCGATCTACACCAACAACTTCGCCGCCGTCATCACCAACTCTCTCCCCCTCTATGCAGAGGTTCAACACCTCTTCTCCCCGCTATAATATCTACTTAAACATGGTGCTCAATGCTATATATTATTTCCCAATGATGTCTTGCTATCCTATGATGTTTGAGTAGATCCGTTTTGTCCTATGGGTTGATTGATGATCATGATTGGTTTGAGTTGCATTTTTTTATTGGTGCTTTCCTATGGTGCTCTCCGTGTCGCGCAAGCGTGAGGGATCCCCGCTGTAGGGTTTGCAATATGTTCATGATTCTCTTATGGTGGGTGGCGTGAGTGACAGAAGCACAGACCCGAGTAAGTAGGTTGTTTGCGTATGGGAATAAAGAGGACTTGATACCTTATAATGCTATGGTTGGGTTTTACCTTAATGAACTTTAGTAGTTGCGGATGCTTGCTAGAGTCCCAATCATAAGTGCATATGATCCAAGTAGAGAAATTATGTTAGCTTATGCTTCTCCCTCATATAAAATTGCAATAATGATTACCGGTATAGTTATCGATTGCCTAGGGACAAATAACTTTCTTGTGACAAAAAGCTCTCTACTAAGACTAAGTTAGTTGTTTCTTCATCTAAACAGCCCCTAGATTTTATTTACGCGTTCTTTATTATCTTGCAAACCTATCCCGTTACACCTACAAAGTACTTCCAGTTTCATACTTGTTCTAGGTAAAGCGAATGTTAAGCGTGCGTAGAGTTGTATCGGTGGTCGATAGAACTTGAGGGAATATTTGTTCTACCTTTAGCTCCTCGTTGGGTTCGACACTCTTACTTATCGAGAAAGGCTACAACTGATCCCTTATACTTGTGGGTTATCAACCCTTGCTAGAAAAAAGAACAAATGCATGTTTGTATATATTTTGTAGGAAAGCTATCAATGCAAGGAAAGATGACTTGGATGATGTATTGAAACTTGTATCTTTCTTTAAAGACATGAAGGCAATCAATGATGAGTTCTTCTATGACATACAAGTAGACAGCAACAATGTGATAAAAAACATTTTCTCGTCCAATGCAAGCTGCCGAGGAGCATATCAAGACTTGCGTGATTGCGTAACATTCGACACAACTTACAAGACCAACGGATTTCATATGCCTCTAGGAGTGTTTGTTGGAAAAAACTACCATTTGCAGTCAACAATATTTGTTGTTGCCCTGGTCAGAGACGAAGATGCAAAATCATTCAAGTGGCTCTTCGATACATTTGTACGGTGCATGAACAACAAACACTCAACTTGCATTCTCATAGGTATGTTGCATACATATTGGTTGAAATTGAAAAGAAAGTAAACCATGCAGTGCAAACACTGGTAGCACAGAAGTCCAACAATAGTACAAGAAGCAAAAATATATTTGACATGATTAAATATTCTGGGTGTGAAGTTCAAATACATGAATCGTAGAAGTTCAACAACACTGCAGTATGAACAAAAAAATATGTGACATGTTTAGAAAAATGTAGTTCTGGGTGTGAAGTTCAAGCACTGGTAGCACAAATGTGCAACAACACTGCAATAAGAAAAAAATACATGTCACATGATTAGATAGACCTACTATTGGCTGTGAAGTTCATGTAATTGTATCAAAGAAGTTCACCATCCAGTGCAACAAGCAATTTACATTTTACATGATTAGTTAGATCAATGAACTTCAATCAAAAACTATATATCCTAATTTTTTTATTCGTGCAGACCAGTGCCCGTCAATGACAAAAGCTATACCACAAGCATTCCCAAACACCATCCACAAGCTATGTCGCTGGCATATCCTTAAGAAGTTCAAGGAATACCTCGCGTTGCTGTACAAAAAGTATCCAACATTGAAAGAGGAGTTCACATCTATCTTAAACTGGCCGCTAATGCCAACAGAGTTTGAAGCTTCCTGGGCTGCACTCGTGCAGAAGTACAACCTGCAGAACGACCCGATGATGATGCAGCTGTGGAGTGACAGGAAAATGTGGTTATCAGCATATTACAAGAACATTTTATGTGCTAGAATGACTTCGACACAACGAAGCGAGAGCATGAATCATGTGCTGAAAAGAGGGTTTGTCAAGGGGACCCAGTACCTACACAAGTTTGCTAGGAGGGTAAATGCTTGCATACAAACCCGGTTGCAGAAGGAGAACGAGCAAACGATGGCCAGCATGGTATTAAGACAAAAAAAGAAACCTCATATTCTGAATTCCTTGAACATGTGCACTTGCTATCTACATACAAAATCAATTACTCTGCTCGACTAATCTCTTATTTTTGACATATGCAGAAAAATCCAGTGATAAAAACATATCACGGCTATCAGGAAGACATGGCTATAAGGTACACAAGAGCTGTATAGACCGAGATGAGGGAGAGGATGAGAAAGAGCACACTTTTCCGCGCAAAAAAAGCAGATGACACTAAGTACCTTGCGTACTACAACAACAAGGGTGACAATGATGAGGAAAGAAGGTTTGCCTGGTCAAAGCATGAATTCCAGGTTGTAGCTGACCCAGTGAATAAAATATATGAGTCTGAATGCAAGCTTTGGACCCACATAGGTGAGTGCAAAAAATGAAATAAATAAATAAATAGCTAAACTACTAAACTACTACTATGATATCACTATATAGTACCTCATTGCTGGCTCACAAACAATGAATTGTGCATTTATCTCACTCCAGGTCTGTTCTGCCTTCACATCATGAACATTCTGGATTACCCGAGGGCTGACGAGTTTCCAGACAAATATATCCTGAAACAGTACACCAAGACAGCTAAATCGCAACCAACATTTGATACAAGGGACTACAACACAATAGTGTCCGTTGGCAGCTCTAAAATCTCCAAGCAAGACATCGCGCTGCAGCTAAATTTGATGGTTAACAAGAAAGCAATGAGATGTGATCAACAATACAACAGAGCCTTCTATGTTCAAAAGAGGCTCGTAGAAGAACTTGACGCCATACATTCAGCAAATCATGGAGATGCTGACGAAAGAATGGATGATGAGGATACCGAAATTAAAGATGATCTTGCTTATTATGAAGCTGAAATGCTCCAGACCGCTGCTCAAGTGGATCAATGCAAGGAGGGTGTAGGTCATTCAATGCAACAGCAAAAACAACAACAGCTGGAGCAAGGGGTGATGAAGCCACCATTGTACTCTGAGACAAAGGGTAGGAAGAGACATTCTGCAGCAAAGAAAAGTGAACAGAGAACTCAAATAAAGGCACCACCTACAGATAGAGTGGTCAAGCTGGATGAGAATGGCGTGTCACTGAGACAAAGGCAATGCAGTGTATGCAAACAGGTTGCAGGACACAACAAACTGACTTGTAAAACACTTCTGGAAAGAAGAGATACCGAGGAAGTCAAGCAACCCAAACCTCAGAAACATAACAAGGGACCACACCCAGAGAAAGCTAGCAGTAGGCGTTGTACCATATGCAAGGAGTATGAACCACACAATGCAAGAACATGCCCGAAGCGCATAGAAGTAGCTGAAAAGAGGAGTCAAAAGCCAGAAAAGAAAGGGAAAACAAAACCTAGATCCAGCACAAAGAAAGTGGTGGAAGATGTAGATGAGCAAGACTTTGAATACGAGGACGAGGAAGAAGAAGAAGATGAAGACATCGTCGAAGAAGAGGAAGACGAAGAGGAAGAGGTACATGTCAAACACAAACCACAAGCAGCAAAGCATAGGAGGAGCGCAAGGCTGATGAACAATTAGAGTAGGTCAATTAAAGAAAGCAAACTTATGTCGATTAAACAAAGCAAACTTATGTCATGTCAGTATCTATTATGTTATTCCAATATTGAAAAGAATTTTTGGAGAATTTCAAACTAAGCACACTGTCAAAGTTTTCAAAGTAATTATACTGGAGAAGTTCATGTAAACTTATTGTGGAAGTTTTTGTATAACATGTGAGGAGGTGTTGGTGTTGTATTTCATAAAACAACAAGAAGGAATGAAGAATAAACTATAGAAGTTCATGTAAGCTTATTGTGGAAGTTCTGGTATAACATGTTAGGAGGTGTTGGTGTTGTATTTCATAAAACAGCAAGCAGGAATAAGGAAATAATCTATGAAGTTCAAGTAAGCTTACTACAGAAGTTCTGGTATAACATGTGAGGAGGTGCTGGTGCTGTGTTACAAAAAAGAGAGCATGCAGGAATAAAAGCAATAAGTATGAAGTTCAAGTAAACTCACTTTAGAAGTTTTGGCATAACAATCGAATAATCGATGTAGCAAAAATTATGCTTGACAAATAAGTATTGTCGTATAAACTAAGTTAGTAAGCCAAAGGCGACGCGTGCAGTCATGAAGTTCTACCTGGATAATCGAAGAAGTTCACATAGAATGCCGACAAAGATAAAGAAACACAAAGGAGTGTATGAGAATATTTTTACACGAAGTTAGTTTAAAATTTATTCGCAGTTGACAGAATTACAAAAAAAAGACATAGCTTCTATGCAAAAGGCTACATTTTGAATGAGTTGAAAAATAATAAATACATTTTACAACCCAAAATTTCTCTCCATCTTAAACCAACAGTTCAGCTAGATCTCAACTAGAAGTTTGAGTGCATATGGTTGAGCAAAGCAAAACAACACTGGATTCTGTGGACAAAAAACTCTCTCCACATTAGACCAGCAGTTCAGCCAGAACACAAGGAGAAGTCCAAGTTCTTATGTTGGGCCAAAAGAAACCACACTGGATTACTGAATCCATGCAAATACATTGAAATTCACAAACCGAACATATTTGATTCCAGATACATATGTCCTCAATAACATAAAAACAGTGTTGCAGCTATAGATACACAAATTACTAAACCATTCTTACACAGCTCACGCAACTAAATCGTTCCAATCATTATCAAACCAAATCTTTACGAAATCAAATCTACACTAAACCAGTGTTTCTACAAGCAGAATTCACAGGCCCAACGACTGGATCTCAGCTGGAAGCTCTCCACGCCCAATTTCATTCTTTGGGCTGAAGACTAGGGTGTGCATGTACTCGGCCTTCCAGTCATCTACAGCAGCCTGCAAAAAAAAGAATGAAGAATCAAAAAAAGAGGAAATGATAAGAGTAAGAACACAAACTAAAGCACAACAGGAGCGTGTCGGAAATAACAAATTAAGACATGAAAAGATGACGAGACAAAAATAAGTAGGAAAAATACATCCACATCACCAAAATCTTCGATAAACTCATCGCCATCATATGTAGAGCAGAACTTCACGCAGAAGAAACCACACTCATTAGCACCTTGCTTGAGAACTTCAACAAAAGTCGGCCTCTTTGCAATAGCCACCCAGTTTGGCTGCTTGCTCGCTTTATACTAAGCCTTGCCGTGCAACTCCTCCAGCAACCCAACGAATCTTTTGAACTGTCAGACATGACACGAACACTAAATTCAAAAACATATTGAGCAAATAGCTAAGTTCAGGTACATATATTATGTCTTGCATGAAACCCAACTAAAAGTTCTTAGAAGTTCCACTATCAAATGATACTCAGTTCAAGCACACAATTTGATGCAGTATTATCGCAAGTTCAACTATGATGGAGGTTCAGTTATGAAAACTCACGATATTTGTGCAGTCTTCGTGGAAACGAGTTCGTGACATGCCCTTCTTAGAGTAAGGAAGCGAGTCAAGGATGTCAATGCTCCCATGATATCTATTCACCACGTACACACTGTAGTGCGCTACTTTATCAATGGGCTTGAAAATGGCAGAAAAACATGCAAACATTACAAAAGACGGTGAGCAAAAACTATAAACCATAAGTAGTGAACAACACAAATGAACAATAACTTATTGGAAAATAGAGGAAAGGATATACATAATTTAAAAGCAATAGTTATAAAAACCTAACCAGCTTTGCATTAAGAAGGTCTTCTGCCTTACGGACAAACATGTGAAGCAGACCCACTGATTTTTTTTGCATCGAATTTTGGAATTGGTGAAGAGAACACATCATAATCCAAGAAGTACTGCATTACAAAACACACCATCAACAAAAGTTAAGGACATAAAATCACGACAAATATAACTACCTCATAATACCCCTTAACCAAAAACTAGCGCAAAATAGGGACATAGGGTTACAAAAACAAAAACCTGTATGAAGTAAGGACTCAGAACAACCCTGTCAGCACAAGAGAGGATATCGGCGGTCTCCGGCCTATCCTTCCACTGGTTTATGAGAAAGTCCATTACGTCCTTCCATCTGCTGCCCTTCATCAAAAAGAGTTTGAAGGAGACGTCCAGTGAGGTCAATCACATTGCCAGGGAGAGTAAACATGCAGTAGGTTGTCCTGCAGAACAAAGGATGGGAAAATATTAGAAGCGCAACTACATAAGAAAGAAAAAGAGAAAAAATTAAGAGAAGTTCAGTCATTATCACAATAGAAGTTCACACTAGAGCATGTCAGGGAGCAAAAAAAGAAGAAGAAAACTCACTCCAAAAATGTCTTCAGACCATCTTCACTAAGCACAAACTCTTTCGACTTTCGGGCCTCAGGTAGATGAGGGTATATGTATTTCTTTAGGGGACAGACAGGAGAACACCACTTCAGAGGCAATCTTGCTGCTCTCTTTGAGGATGTTATGTTTCCAAACTCAAGTGCCGGATTCCTTGTAGCAATGACAGCATTCTTGCCACCTCTCCCCACAACTTTAGCAGCAGCAGAATTACCCTTCCTCATGCCAGCAATCTTCTCGAAATCATCATCCGATGAAATCTCATCAGCTTGGACTGCATCCACCTTCCAAATGGACGGGGTATTTGGAGCGGCACTCCCTGGGGCTTTAGACACTCCAATACCGAGAGGTTGCTTGCCAACCCTGGAAGGAACAAGGGTTCGAGCGCTCTCATCATGTCTTGGACTTGTACTCATCGGTTCCTCCCTAGGCTGGTAATCCTGTGTCCCGAGGAATGCGTAATGATAGTCGGTCAAATCCAACGGCTCCACTGTCAGAAAAAAATCACAAAAAACAATTGAAGTTCAGGTACAACACAAGCTTCAGTCGAACAAATACAAATGACATGATCACTATTCTAGTTCACCTAACAAACAAATTAAAAACTTAAGCTAAAAAGAAAGTGTTGCATTTATAAACTAATGAAGTTCATGTGCAACACAAAGGTACAGTTCAACACAAAACTAATGACATAAAAATCATTTAAGCTCAGCTACCAAAACATAACAAGGTATCATCACTGAAGTTCATGTACACCAAAAGCTAAAGTTCAAAGAAGCATAGACCTAAAATCCTTTTAAAACAAAATATACAAGTAAATAAAGAACATTGTATCAGGATACAAAATAACAAAAAAGGAGATATAAAGTAGCCAGAACTATAAGTTTGAAGACTCACATGTGTAGTAGCCAAACAGGTCCAAGAAATCTGTTTGAAACAGGTTAGAAGACGCAATTGAATACAACCATGTCTTCCTGATATCCAATATATTCTCATGGGAATAATTCGTAAGCACCCCATCATGAAACAAAATAAAGTTTGTAAGCATGAAGAACCCGCAGTCGATACTGCCATCAAATAAAGAAACATTGTAAAAAAGGAAAGAAAGCCAAAGCATAACAAAATGGTGCACATACATATAAACAAAAATAATAGACATAAACTGGATCTCATACTTTTTATTCTGTTGAGGGACATCAATCCAATCCAAAGGGTAGTGGTCAATCGAAAGTGGGCTGAAGGGCGTCTCCCTGTCATTGCTGGCATCGCTCCAAAGTTTCTTGATGTTATCAGTCATCCGCCGAAAGATACGCACTACACATTCGTCACTTGGTCCATAGTAGGAGTCGAGAAGATGAAACCTTTCATTCTTCAATTCAAGAAATACAGAAACCTAATGCCCAACACCACCCATGCTGGCAGGGATTTCAGGTGGGTCAAAAGTAGGGAAAATAATCTGAAGCAAGATAAACACACAAATCATTAAAACTGATATTAATATCAATAGCACAAATAAAACAAAAATAAAATAGAGAGCATCAACATTGAATTGCTTACAGAATTGTGGGCATCCACGCTATCAGGACCAGTTGCATTGAAAAACTTCCTCACACAGGAATCAAATTGCCCTTTGTAAATCTTGTCCTAATAAACAGATAGCAGCAAAATAAAAGATAAGTGCCCGTAAGAACAGGTACAAATAAAATATAAATGAGCTGAGACGTTTAAACTAATTTGGAAAATAAAAAGAGAAAAGAGAAAACTAATGGGTTGACTTACACAAACCCAATACGACAGGATAAGCTTGTCTGACCCCTGATATTTGCAACGTAGACAATAAAGGGAAACCTCAGCAACAGAAGATCCAAGCGTTCCACGAGGACCAAAAGATGATGCGACTTCTTCAACAGTAGCTTCACACCCATTGTTTCGGAACATAACCTTTGATCTAAAACAGAAAACAAATTGCTTTATATTCCATGTGTGCTTTAATAACAACTAGAGAGTACAAACAAAAAGAAAGTCAAGAAGTTCAGCATTAGAAAGTCAAGAAGTTCAACTACATAACCACAGGCAGTACATAAGTTAGATGCACATAAAATCTAACCGACTGGACTCACCTATTCGAACGATCATTCTTAAGCCTAGTCACACTGAAATAAAAGTCATCAACCTTCTTTCTGATGACAGCAAGTTCATTATCTTCTCAGCAAAAGAATAGAAAATAAGAGCAATATACAAAAAATACATATATACAAATGATTTCAAGTATGGGAAAAGAAATACAACACATAGACACAAGTGTTCCCTAAAAATTAAGGGATTGCCATGCACACAACTAACAAAAATCAGATTCAAACACATACATCACTACAGTTGCTGCAAACTACACAACCAAAACTCAGCTGCCACACCAAAAAGAGAACGCACATGATTAAAAACATCACAACCCATGCAGTACACACATTCCGCCACATAAAAACAATTGCACTTCACTTTATTTATAGTCACATGACAAAGACCAAACCAGAAGTTCAACTTGTACCACACAGACAGTACATAGGGATATCAAACAGGCAAACCAAAAACTAAAAGGATGGAGATGGGGAAAGAAGAGAGAAGCACGCTCCTCCTTTTCCAAAATATCACTCTCAGTTTCTGAATCATCGTCTTCTCCAGTAGACATTGCATTATCGTCTTCAAGTACACCAATAGCAGCTGGAGAATCTGAAACAACAAAAAATGTTGGTTGTCCTGTAGTAGGAGGAGCTGGAGAATCAGCAGCAACAACCACCGTTGGCTCGGCAACAGGAGGCTTCGCCGGCCCTGCACGAGCACTACAACTCTCAACAGCATTGCCAGCTCCAGCTGACTTGCCCTGCTCAGCATCAAAAACCCCATCACCAATGGACGACTGAGGTTCAGTTTGATCCAGCCCATCGAAGCAGCCATTGCCTGATACATCCTTCTTTATAAGCTTCTCTAGAGCAACACTAACATTGTCATTCTGCAGCAAGAACAAAACTCAATAAAAATGGGAAAGTGAACCTCATCAAAAGGGAAACAAAATGGACAACAAAAAATGATACCTTAGGATCACTGCTATGAACCACATCAACAAAGAAATCAGTTGCAGGAGCAGATTCATGCAGAGGGGCAGTTGCACTTTCAGTTAAAATATCATCATCGACCCTAACAACATCAACAAAAGCCTACAAAAAAAATCATAGAAAAACATGAGAATAGAAAAGACTAGATAGGCTACGTAGAACAATATGTAATTAGGAGAAGTTCAAATCAACTAAATAAAGAAGGACAGATATGACCACTAACACATGAAGGAAGTCCAAAGACAGTAAGCATAGAAGGTCAAATAACAAACACTAATTACATATTAGTGTATCCATAGAAGTTCAGTTATGTAAAACAAATGAAGTTCAGATGCTGTATCCATAGAAGTTCAGTTACTGTAAACAAGGAAAGTCAGCTATGGAACACCAATACAGAAAAAAGAAGTTCAGAATACATGAAATCAAGAAGGGTCACCTATGACAAAACAATAATAACTGAAAGCTAACACTGAACATTAATTCAAAGAACTATCAAAGTCAACAAAACATACCTCTTCAGTACACTCCTCGTTCCCTCCTTCACGACCCAAACGAACATAATCTTCCCTCTCAATCTGACTCAAGTAAACACTAGCCTCATCTTCAAAAGGCTTGCAACGAGCATCCTGCATTTTCATGAACAATCCAAAGCTGGTACGGAGATGGACCGTGCTCTGACGAATCTCAGCAAGAATTTTAGCTTCAATTGACAAAGCGTCCTTCGAAGACTCCGCATCAAAACAATGACAAGGTGGAAGAATCCCATCAACACGATTAAGACACTGAACCATCGTCGGAACACGGGCAATCTCCCCACAAAGTGTGCTCAAAAGACCATTGATCCTACCAAGGGAAACACTGGTAGCATCGAAGAAACCCTTAGCTAACTCAGAAGAAATGCGACCTGCAGCTTTCGAATGGGTAGAAGAACCTCCAGATCTACAGGGGGAGCACCAGTGTTGACATCCTGGGAGAATTCAATTCTTAGGGGAGCCTCACTGCCAAGACCGGTGGCACACGGCATAGTAAGGACATGTCGTTCAATATGCCTAAAGAACACAACCTCAGCATGTGTCTTCCACTACACACAAAACAAAAGTTAAACAGTTCAAATGATAATGAAGGGACAAGTAACAAAATTAAAGATAAAACCATAAGTTCAAGTTATACTACACATGAAAGAACAATGCATAATAAGACTAACAGACAGATTCCCAAAAACCCAGTTGCCTGGGTCATCATCACCCTTCTTAACCAAGTCAGCAGCAGCATGCTCAGAGAGCTTGGCCTGATCCATGAAATTGATGCGAGGAGTTCTCAACTCAGCATTAGGCTTCTTGCCAATGATAAGGCATTCCAGATACATAAGAAGCGGCGCAATGCCACAGCCTGTAATAGCTTTTCCCCTGCTAGTCCCTTGTTGATATCTAATTACAGACCTTGGAAGATCATCAACAAGCAATTGGCAATAGTCCATATTTGCAATATCTTCAGAGACAAGATTCTCACCCATTGCTGCCTCCCTGGAAACCCGTGTAGACGTACCAGGAATAACAACCTTCATGAAAAGAATCAGGTAAAACACCGGAAGAGCCAAATCATCTTTCTTGTCATCCTTCACAAGATCCTCGAGCAACTTCCGCGGATCCTTTGTCTTGATATAATCACTCCTCTGATAGCCAAGTTTGCCCTTCAGCCTCATGACAGCGTCATCGAATCCATCATTTGAGGGCCTAGGAGGGGTACGATCACCTTGAGGGAAACCAAAAAGAAGGTGAACATCATCACTTGTAATGCGCAATTTCTTATTTGGCTCGCCCATGTCTAGAATCATAGTTGAAGGGTCAATCCTGGTGTAAAGGTGGCCCATCAAAGGACGAGAAATGTTCGAATCAACCTTCACATCAAAGACACAACCAAAACCAGACTTGATAACCCTCTCCATGTGTAGCAATTTTCCGCACACCTTGACCTCTTTCAGTGAGCAGCGAACCGTCTTGTTAAAATATTTCGCATCGTCTCATCCTTCATCAGCTCCTTCCACTGCTTTGCCTCCTCTCTTATTCCTCACAGGTCTCTTCACAAGCTCGTACTGCACAAAAAGCAATAGAAGAAACCATGACATAACAAATGTGTTAATAAAAATAAACCAGAAGTTCAGGATTGTTGAACAAGCAAGAACAACATAAAATAATAGAGCATGGCAAAAAAATGCATAACAATCTACACACCAGAAGTTCAACAATGAAGATCTAGGCGGCACAACCATGTATAACCAGAAGTTCAACAACTTTGTTCAATATTAACAAAAATATACTAGAAGTTCAACAATAGAGAACAAGGCAGTACTACATACACAAATACAGATGATGCAGACAAAACAACAAAATAAAATAAAAATACTAACATAAGGAACACAAAACAACAATTAATATACCAGATTTATACCTGATCAACAACATCATCATCACCATCCTCGTCATCAGTGTCAAAATTCTCATCACCATCTTCATCCCTATCAACACGAGCACACTTTTTAAGACCCTTATTAACTTTTGCAGCCCCACCCTTGCGCTTATTGCCACATTTCTTTCCCTTCCCAGAATCAGCACCACTAAGCGGAGACGATGTGGACTTCGCATATGCAAGAACACGTGGACTACGGCGTGGGGTACCACCAGGAGCTTGGCCATCAAGTTTAGGAAGTTCACCTACAGTTGGACCTGCAACATTAGAAACATGTGGGCTCCTCCGAGGAGTAACTTCACCAACGAGATGCTTCTTTGTTGAGATCCGATTGAATTTCTTCATCATAGGGGCAACCATGGTATCACCGTCACGCGCAACGTCTTCATCAGACTGGACACATGCCCAACTGTGGGCTCAGCAAAATCAATAGCTTTCTGTAGACGGGCCGCCTGATTCCTCTCATATTCTGCTAGCTTTTTCCTCTTCTGTTCATCCTCTATAAGAACATGCAAGGGCACATGCGCAACTTGTGTGACAGGTTCAGTGCCATCAACAGACTGGGACTACGTCTCTCACAACTGAAGAGAGCACAAAGGCTCCTGAACGGGATCGCAATCTTCAGCTAATGGAGCCACCTGCTCAGCCTCAACAGTCTGCTCAGCCCACCCAAGTGAGATAGAACATCGTTGATGGTATTAATAGCTTCTTCACTGGCTGCATCTGAAAAAACACAAGAACAAAAAAAGGAAAAGAGTCAAGAACAAATACAAAACACATGATAGCAAGAATTTCAAAAACATGGCTGTAGAATTAAAAAACTAAAAAGGTGAAGCAAGAACTAACTAGCACATACTAGGTGAAGCAACTGCTGCAGACGCAAGATCTTCAAGACTTCAATTTTTGTCAAGAATGCAAGCAACCTCAGCAACTAAACTCAAACTGACAGATGATTTAGCTGCATCAGACTTTGGAACAACAACATTAACTTCTGAACCACCATCTTGATCACAGACACTTTTATCAGAATTTTTCATCTCATGACCAACTACAAAAAAGGAAAAAAGGCAGCTGGCTTTTTAAAAGGAAAATGGCCTTACAAATGAAAATACAAACGCCAAAACCAATACTACATAAAACAAGATGGAGCATATCAGAGAAAAAAATCCATAACAATGAATAGCCAGAAGTTCAACAAAAACTAGCAAACACTACTGGAATCAGCAACTTTGCCGTCCGCCATGGCTGACGGCAAAGGCATGCTTTGCGGACGGCAAAGGTCTTTGCCGTCAGCCAGCAGACGACAACACGTCCGGCTGAACAAGCTCCGGTAAAGCCCACTTTGCCGTCTGCTAGCCGACGGCAAAGATGCAAAGATCTTTGCCGTCTGCCAGCAAACGGCAAAGGGCATGGACGGCACACGTGGCAGTTTAGGTCCGTTAAGGGGCTAACGGCGTGCTTTGCCGTCTGCTGGCTGACGGCAAAGATGCAAAGATGAATCAGCCGCCGTAGCTGCTCGCGCGATGGAGAGGGAGAGACGAGCGGGAGAGAGAGAGAGGGGTGGGGCCGGGCGGAGAGAGAGGGGAGAGAGAGAGAGAGGAGGTGGGGGTAACGGTTTTATTTTTTACCCGCAAAAAAAAAAGATAGCCCCACCTCTTTCTCTAGTGGGGTGGGGGGGCGGGGGAAACGGCCGTTCGTTGGCCACTTTCTTTGCTGTCTGCTAGCAGACGGCAAAGAAAGTGGCCGTTAGGTGGTTCTCGTTAGTGGGCCACCCTCCCTCTTTGCCGTCTGCGAGCTGACGGCAAAGCTTCTATGCCGTCTGCTAGCAGACGGCAAAGAGCTGGCTGACGGCAAACATGATCTTTGCCGTCAGCTCTTTCTTTGCCGTCAGTTTTCTGTAAGCTGATGGCAAAGACCTTCTTTGCCGTCAGCTAGCAGACGGCAAAGAGCTGGCTGACGGCAAATTTGCTGATTCTAGTAGTGAAAGAATTGAAACAATGAACATCCAGAAGTTTAGCAAAACCAAAAAAGCAATAAAACAATAAATAGCCAGAAGTTCAACTAGACCTTACCAAGCAGTAAAACAAAAGAACAACTAGAAGTTCAAAAAAAATTACACAATAATTTAATAAATAAAAACCAGAAGTTGAAGTTAGGCAGTACTACATAAACAAAGAAAGCATGAGCAGTAAAACAATGTAAAAAATCACTAAGACAAACAGAAAATATGAAGTTACCATGAAAATTATAACAATGTACAACAATTTATAACAATGTACAACAAAGTTACCACGAAAATTATTGACATAACTTCAACAATGTACAACCAGAAAGCCCCACTACTACTTTTCATTACCATGAACATGATAACACAAAATAAAAAGCTATATACTAAAGTTAAAACACTTGGAAGTCCAAATCACACCTGATGTGATAGTTCATTAGTAATACATCAAAAATTCATTAACACATACAGTGATAACCTCAACTACAGAGTAAAAATGCTTACATCTCAAATATATAAGAAGTCCACACTAACAGTTATGGTAAGTTCAACATGACTAACAAGAGAAGATCATGGCAGTCATATAAAATTACTCTTCACAAGACAAGATTCACCTGCTGAAGGGACTGAAGCCATCAGAACGCCCCTCCCTGATGTAGGATGGTCGAAAACCTAGATCCACCTAAAAAAACCAACACAAATAACAAGAATAATGCATAAGAACACATATACCAGAAGAAGATGCATCTACAAACAAACGACAGTTCTAAATCAACTCAAACAAGACAGAACCCTAAATTTTAAGAACTAAATCGCAGGAACCACTAGCTACATGGCCATGAACACAACAAACAGACCAAGGGAAATGCAATTCACAAAAGATTAAAGCTAAATCCTGCGCAAACAGGCGAATCCAAACCATCTACGTATCCTCTACAATATAACTACCTACCCTTGGATGCAAACATCAGAAGAAAGGGGGGAGGTGGATGTGAGAGTACAGGAGGCACAGGGGGAGACTCTGCCTAGATCTGGAGCAAATAAGAGCGGACGTTGGAGGGAGGCATCAGTTTGTATCTATCAAGACGGCCCGGATGCGCATGACCCTGCGACGGTTCTTCATCCCCACGATGCCAGGAGAAGTTCGAGAGCGCACCGACGGTTGCTAGCTTGGATTTGTAGCAGAAATAGGGAGAGCGGGCGAGAGCGCGGGGCGCGGGGAGTGGGGATGATGGGGCGGTTGCTCAACCCACTCGCGGCAGGAAAAGGTGCCGCTGAATCCGGAGGGGAGAAGCGAGACGGCAGCGACACTGAGGAAGACGAGAGACAGAGAGAGAGAGCGAGCGCGAGGAGAGTTCTCTGACAGGGGTGGGAGGGGTGATGGAGAATAAATGCAGAAAACACCCTCCACTACAGAATAAATGCAATGTTTAGACACCACTACAACAAAAATGAAGCATTTCAACAGTCAATAAAAGTAAATAAAAAACAAATAAAAAAGATGCATGTCATAGCAAATATTGAATAACATCCTGCACAAGTATTTGATGTCAGAAAATTGTCGGAGAAAAAAGACCATATTAATAAATATAAAAAGATTATCTATGTACTACTAAAAGATAGCAAAAACAAATTAAAAAACCGTTAGTAACCAAGAACAAAACAAAGATCAATTTTGAAACAAAAAGAAGTTCAAATACACAAACAAAGGAAGTCCACATACAAATGCAGAATAACCCTCCCCCCTACTCGGCCTCTCGCTAACGCGGCAGTGCGCGCTTGGTTGACAGGCGCAATGCGGTTATTCTATTTCCACCCCCATGCACGCACCCTAGAGCCACACCCTAAGATAGATAGTGGGGTCACTGATGTGACGGACTCGCCTCCGCATGCGACGACGCGGCACGCCACGTCGTCGCCTGCTCCGGCTCGTTCCTGGCTCGGCCTCGCAGGGGGAGGGGAGGGGGGTCCCGATAGTGCGCGCTTGGTTAAAATAACTAAAAAAGACACGGAACTTTAATGATTAAAATATTTAAATCCAAATTTTTTTAATCAAAATTTAATGAAGAAGTTCAAAATGTAAAGACACTAAAGTTCGGGGTTTTGAAAAAACATCAGTTGAACATGTCAAAAAAATGCAAAATATACGGGAGCAAAATCTAGTAAGTTTAGGTTAAATACCTACTGAAGTTCTACCACTGTTCGAAGTATGAAAACATGTTACAAAAAATATAAAGTATGCGTGCATACTTGGGACAATCCCATGGTTGCTCATGACACAAAATCAAAAAATCAAAACCAATTCAACAATGAAAATTACAACAATGGACCAGCTCCACAGTTACACACATCAGGACTGTGAAAAACAAAAAAACATACACAATTTTTTTATAACAGCAGCAACCGAACATATCGTATTGCCGAATCACCTAAAAACATGCATAAAACCACAGAAGTTCTAACACAAAAAGATATAGAAGTCCAACTTCTAGATCAGACCGTAAATGATCGGAAAAATACCCACGATCATGTTAGAGGTCTGAGAGCATTCAGTGGATGCAACACGGTCATCGCGTCCCTAGAGCACACCCGCCAACAAGCGAGATTCTGAAAGAAAACTACCATTTAGATGCTAAAAAGTTTGTCAGGTTTACACTAAGACCACAAACAACACGATGATCCAGAATTAATCGCGCAGGTAGTCAAGTTCGGGTTTTCAGAGAAGGTAGTTAAGGTAGAATAACTCTGGAAGTGCTACTACCATTCGGAGTATGAAATAGCTTAGACAAAAAGAAGATGCATGTGTCTATGGGCCAGCTCCACAATTGCACACGCCAGGACTGCGGAAAAAACAAGACATACAACTTTTTTATGACAGCAACAACAAAAGAGATCATATTGCCGCATCACCTACAAAAAATTGTGAAACGCAGAAGTTCTAGCACAAATGATATGGAAGTCCAACTTGTACAACAGACTGTAAAATGATTGGAAAAATACCCACGATCGAATTTGGTTCCCGGATTTAATCATTTGGGTCGACTACAACGTGTCAGCCGCCATTTCGAACGCTATCATACTCCCCGCTAACATCAAGATGATGCGCCACCATGCTGTCCATTCGAAGAACCAACCACGACGGGCGAAACAAGATCCAATCCCCCGATTTTGGAGTGTATGGGCCTGCCCGACCAAATTAACAACGTAGGAAGTCTTCAATCTCACTAATGTACGCAAATCCGCCGCCAATCTTGACAGCAAAACAACAAAATTATAGAAGCGGAGCAAACCACCCCGACGGACGAAGAACACAACCCGAAATGAAATCCATTTGAAATAACAACAAATTTTCCACAAAACTCGTACCTAAACCCAATTCGCATCATTTTAGAGGTTTGAGAACATCCAGTGCATTCATTAAACTTACAACAGACACAGGTTCATCATGTCCCGAGAGCACATCCTCCAACGAGCGAGATTCCGAATCAAAATGACCATTTAGATGCTAGAAAGCGTATCCAGATTCTACTTACATCACAAAGATCACGACACACCAGAAAAATTCTCTAGGGAAGCCACGGTTGCGAAGATAGCCCGAAGGTCGGGTTCTTACAGAGGGCAGTTCAGGTCGAACAGATCAGGAAGTTCAACCAAGGATCAGAATATTATTCTGATCCCATGATCAGAATAGTGTTTATATATATATATGTATATATATATCTATATATATACTACCTAGGTTATGGACGTATATATGGTACGCCTCTCCCCCTCCCACACATGACACGTAGCTAGGGTGGAATTTCAGCGTTGTCATCGATCCTTATATAGCGGCCCATCGATAGGTGTGTCATCGAAAACCACACAATATAATGGAGGCATGCAATGTCGACACACACATGCACGCGCACGCGCGTCATCGATCCTTGGTGTTCCAACATGGTCAATTATAGGAATGACAAACCCTAGGGGCCCACCGATAGGTGTGGCATTGAAAACCACACAACGGAGGCATGGTACACACACACACACATGCATGCATGGGTTCACACACACACACACACATGCTGGCGCACCCACCCACCCCCCCACACACACGCACACACACACACGCATGCACGCGCACACACGCACACACACACGTCACCTATCGATCCTTGGCATTCCAGCATGGTCAGTCAAATTAAGCTGGATGACGGACCCTATACTAGGGGCCTGTCGATAGGTGTGTCGTTGAAAACCGCACAACGCAGGCATTGTCCACACACACAGGCATCCATGGGTTCACACACGCATGTGTGCGCGCACACATGCACACACACACACACACACACACCGTCACCCATCCTTGGGGTTCCAGCGTTGTCAATAAAAGGCATGCGACAGACCCTAAGGGCCCACCGATAGGTTTATCATCGGAAACCGCACAATGTAGGCATGGTCCACACACACGCATGGGTTGACACACTCACACACACACACACACATTTAGAAAACAGCAAAAGAAAACCATGGGTTGACACACACACACACACATTTTCGAAAAAGGGAAAAAACAACTCTAAATATTTTCAAAGGCATGGTCCACACACACATGCATGGGTTGACACACAGGCACACAAATTTTCAAAACAACAAAAGAAAATCACTCTAAATATTTTCAAAACAAGGATCTCAAGATTTATTTAGCCGGAATGACGTATCACTACAAGCATTTACTGATAAACGCCTATAGTGATTGTATCACACCGCCGAAATGAACCTTGAGATCTAGCAACTTCCCAACCTGTTGGGGATATACCCCATTGGTAACCCGCCATACAGGTAAAACCCGGCGTACGCAGTGGCGGGCTAATGAAGTTAAGGATTGTCACCTCGCGGTGGGCCCATCCAGTGAAGAAGTCGGTTTGGCACCCAATGGCTGGCCTCTTCTAGGCCGGCTCATGGGCCAGATGAAGTGGGCCGGCTCGGAGGCAGGATGATGTGTTGTTGTTTGCAAGATAGGGATAAGGAGTCAAATTAGACCATGGGTCTTTGTGCGACCTGGACTCTGTTGTATCCTTCGGGTCTCCGCCTATATATAAAGGGGAACCCCAGAGGAGAAAGGAGAAGTAAGAAAGAAACCCTCGAGAGCTAGGTTAGCGATTCCGCACCTATGTAATCGAGATCACCATCAATATACACAAAGCGGGACGTAGGCTTTTACCTCCATCAGAGGGGCCGAACCAGGGTAAACTCGTCTCTTGTTCTCGATCAACCCCTTCAAGTCGCCACCTAGCCGTGATGGCTCCACACCTAAGTCCTTTCCCAAGGGCATCTGCCGTGACAAAACTTTGACAGTTTGACGCCTACCGTGGGCCTGTCGCACGGTGGAGTTGAGTTCTCGGAGGGAGATCTTCCAGGGTTCGGGAGTTATGCGGTTGGTCAGATGACCAAGAGTCGCCGCGGCAAGCTCTACATCCACATTTCAGGTTGGGGCCCCAAGGTCGACTCAATTGAGTACGGGTACCGGGTCCCCTTCGGCAAGATCCACGTCTTCATCGGCAAAATCGGCGCGTCAATACCCGAGTTGGGCATCTGCACTGGCATTTTCGAACCGGCTCGGCACGCCCGACCTGGACGGCGTCAAGCCGGCCGACATCACGTCTTCGTCGGCTTCACCCAAGGAGTCCGCCTCTCGGATGAGCTGGTAGGTAGCAGGGAAACCCTCGTCAACTCTGATGGCGAGTCTTCCATGGGAGATACCGATTCGATTTGTCCCGTTGATGATGGTAGACATGGGGGCTCTTCGGAAGCTGAAGCTCCTAAGGAGTCCCATGAGCCGCCCCGTCAGGTCACTGTCTACATGGCGGGAACCGCGGAGGCTCAAGATTCGTCGACGACAGGAGCAGCAAACGGCATTGTGGGGTCAGGCAAGACGCCGGCTCAAGCTATGATGGACCTGATGGCCGAGATGGCAAAGCTCCTCGGGACGGCTGTTAGTACGGAAAATCAGGAAGAGCGTAATGCAGAATTGATAAAACTTCGCGAGCAGATGGCAAAGGTACAGGAAGAAATTGACGTCGAAAACGCTCGGATGGCGGAATTACAGGCTCATATCCATAATGAGTTGGAGTGCTTGAAGGCCGAGGCTTGGCAGTTAGGGCTTCATCGAGATGCCTCTGAGGCGGTCTACCAGAGGAGACACCAAAGCCAGCTACCATTAAACCTCGAGCCGTCATGATTATTCCCCACCTCGCAGCAGACGCCAGGAGCTGGACAACCGCGCGAGGATCTGCCTCGTCAAACAGCCCGGTAGATTGAGCCGGCTCAACCGCCATAGGCTCAATCATCGCCTCGACGTTTCCAGACGCCACAAGGTCACTTCTCCAACCCTGTTGACAACATGTTAGCAGCGACTCGTAATCTAGAAGCACTTCCTATCCACGACAACACTCCAATTGAGATTGAGGCCAGGAAAGCCATAGAGATGTTGAAAACGATGGTGACGCAGCAAGCACAATACTCTTATAGCCGTGATCGGATGCATTCCACGCCTTATGCCAGTCATAGTAAGAGTCGCCACATGGAGTTCCCGGCGGTTTCCAGCAGCGGATGCAGGCAACAGCCTCAAAATTCCCCAACCCGGCCTCTGTTATCAAAGGTCCAGGCGGTTGTCGATGCAGTAAGAGTAGCACGATAAGCGGAGGCAGAAGCGGCAGCAGCACGGGTGACTCAACAACCTGCTGTGGATCCCCAGTCAGCGGCATTGGGAGTTGGAGTTAGCAGCAGGAAAATTGGAGTTCCCTGTCTAAGCCCAGTTCTTCGCAGTGACGTATGCCTAAGGATTTCAAAAGGCCTCGCAAGGTCCCTAATTATATGGCCGACCTCGAGCCGGCAGCATGGGTCAAAAGGTACGAGTTAGCCATGGATATGCTTGATGTTAGTGATGCCATGTGTGCAAAATATCTGACCATTATGCTGGAAGGACCGGCTTGCACGTGGTTCAAAAATCTTCCACCTAACTTTATCAACTCTTGGGAAGAGTTGAAGGAGCGTTACATCAAACATTTTCAAAGTACATGTAAACATCCAATGACGATTGTAGATCTGCAACACTTCAGTCAACGCACGAACGAATCTGCCCATCATTGGACTCACCGGGTCGCGGAGATTATCCACTCTTCTGATGGCATCACCACTGCCCAGGCTGTTTTAATTTTGGAGAAAAACTGCCACTTCCAACCGCTCGTCCAGAAGCTGGGGCACCTCAAGCACGAAGTCCAGGACATGGGAGATCTTATGGATGTTCTAACTAGGTATGCCGAGTCGGATAACACGAAGGATCCTGGTTCTGACGAGGAGAAGGGTGGTAAGCATAAGAAAAATGATGGCGGTAGAGGTCATCAGCAAAACCATGGCCATAATGGGAATCACGGTGGTCAGGGCAATAATGGTAAGAGGAAGCAGCCTGAAGGCGGATCAGATTTTGTTGCCAACACTAATGTTAGTTTCAAGGGTCAACGGCAAAATAACAACTCTGGCAGGACTTATGGTGGGAATAAGCCACACAACTATGATGAGGCACTCAAAGGCCCTTGTCCCAAGCACAATTTCCCTGATAAGCAGGCCGCTCATTCATGGGAGAATTGCCACTTCATGCAGGAGTTCCGCAATCAAGATTTTCAGAATTTCCAAGGAGGCAATGGTGGAGGAAACCCGGGTCACCATGCCGGGTCCGGTGCTGGTTCATCCGGGGGCTTCACGGGTCCAGGCTCTAATGGATCTGGTGGCTTCGCGCGTCCAGGCTCCAATGGATCTGGTGGCTCGGGGGCTGGGTATCAGCATCATGACGGTCATAACAATGGACAGCAGCATTCTGGACAAGGTAATCAACAACATTCTTACTTGAACTAACAACCTACTTATGATTACCCCCTCTCGCAAGAATCCTCAACTACGAAAGAAGAATTAAGATAAATCTAACCATGGCATGAAACATGTGGATCCAAATCAGCCCCTTATGAAGCAACGCATAAACTGGGGTTTAAGCTTCTGTCACTCGAGCAACCCATCATCTACTTGTTACTCCACAATGACTTCCCTTAGGCCCATAACATGGTGAAGTGTCATGTAGTTGACGTTCACATGACACCACTAAGAGAAGTAACAACATAGATATCATCAAAATACCAAACGAATACCAACTTCACATGATTACTGATAACAAGACTTCTCCCATGTCGTAAGGAACAATAGTAACTACTCACACCTCATCAACATGTTCAAGATTAGAGGTGCAATAATAATGATTAAGGATCTGAAAATAATATCTTCCACCAAGTAATCCAACAAGCATCAACTACAAGATGTAATCAACCCAACTAGTAACCCACAGGTACCAATCTGAGGTTTTGAGACAAAGATTGAATACAAGAGATGAACTAGGGTTAGAGATGAGATGGTGCTGGTGAAGGTGTTGATGAGGATTGGTCCTCCCACGAAGGAGGAAGCGTTGGTGATGATGATGGCTTCGATCTCCCCCTCCCGGAGAGGAATTTCCCCGGCAGAATCTGACTGCCGGAGTGCAAAAGGGCCTCTGCCCACGTGTCCGCCTTGAGAGGGCGGCTCTTCATCCCAAAAGGTTGCTTATATTTTTTTCTAGGATAAAACACACCATATAGGAGAAGAGGGACGTCGGGAAGCCAGTATGGGCCCCACAAGCCATCAGGGCGCGGCCTAGCGGGCGCCCTGTTGGCTTGTGGCCAGCTGGTGGCCCCCCTCTGGTATATTTTTAGCCCAAAAATTCTTAAATATTCAATAAAAATTCTCTGTAAAGTTTCAGGTCATTTGGAGTCTGGTGATTTTTCGGCCTTTTCCTCGTTTTTGAGTCCAGAATTTTAGTTTTCAGATATTTCCCTCTTTGTGGTGTACCTTGCATATTCAGAGAGAAAGCGCATAAGAATTGTATGATAATAGGGAATAATGGACAATAATAACATAAATATCAATAAGAAATCATGATGCAGAATGGACGTATCAACTCCCCCAAGCTTAGACTTCGCTTGTCCTCAAGTGAAAGCCAAGCTCGAGAATAATGACCAGATGATTTGAGATAGAGAAGTCGATAAAAACAGAATACGGACATGAAAGCATCATGAATTTTAACATAATAGCAATTTTTTCATCATATAGCTTCTCATAAACAAGTAACAGTCTAATCACAAACGAAGTGGTATGAAGCATAAAATTCATTGGAAACCGACAAACAATGACATTAGCCATTGAAATAATCATACCTGTCATAGTCACGATAAGAGTCAATGTAAGAGCTTTTGTTCTAGCAAGGTCACATACTCAATTATCATGTAGCCTTCTATGATTGTTGTCACTCATTGAATATTTTTGGAGCTAGTGTTTCCATCTGACACAAAGGAAGATGGAAGCTTTATTATTGCCATGCAACTCATTTACGTCAAGGATAATGTCAACAATAATGAGTTATGATCACCTACATTCAACTGGATATATTTGTTTGGATCTTTCCTGAACACATAATGCTTACCGACTAGTGAGTTGGTAGGTAGAAAAAGAATATTGTTGACTCTTACATGAAAATAAACTTTTGTAAAAGATAGGCCCGTCGTAGAGGGAAGCAGAGGTTGTCACACGCTTTTATTTGTTTAAGATGTGCAGTCTCCTAATGCAAAGCAACCTCACTTTATATTGCCCCTTGTGATAGTGAACTTTATTATGCACGCTGTCGCTTTTATTTCTTCACTATCAAAAGATCGTACAAAGCTTATTTTCCCTTACAATAAAGGATCATACATATTTATAGGCAATTTTTATTGCTTTATGCATCGATGACAACTTACTTGAAGGATCTTGTTCAATCCATAGGTATGTGTGGCAGACTCTCGTGGCGAGAAACTGGGTTTAAAGGGTTATGGATGTAGGACCGAAAGTATGTCTAGAGGGGGGCGGGTGATTAGACTACTTGACTAAATAAAAATCTACTTTTTCCCAATTTTAAGTGTTGGCAGATTTTAGCACTCATAGCAAGTCAAGCACACCCTACACATGCATGTCTACGAGTATAGCAGCGGAAAGTAAAGACAAGCATGAGTAGTAAAGGAAGGGTAGGAAGATCAAACGCAATTTGGGGACACGATGATTTTTCCCGTGGTTTCGATAGGTGGTGCTATCGTACGTCCACGTTTATGGAGTCTTCAACCCACGGAGGGTAACGGTCGCGAGAGTCCACGGAGCGCTCCACCCATAATGGTCCATGAAGTAGCAACTTTGACTATTCCATAACGGCTCCACGAAGGACTAGCCTCACTATGGGTAGATCTTCACGAAGTAGGCGATCTACTTGCCCGTACAAACTTCTTGGTTCAACTCCATAACACGAAGTAGGAGGCTCCCAAGCGACACCTAACCAATCTAGGAGGCACCACCCTCCAAAAGGTAATAGGCTCGGCAATGTCGATGAACTCCTTGCTCTTGTGCTTCAAGATGATAGACTCCTCAACACACAATCACTCTCTCATAGATTTGGCTATGGTGGAAGAGATTGATTGGGTGGAAAGCAACTTGGGGAGGCTAGAGATCAAGATTTGCATGGATGGAGTGGAATGGCTTGATCTCAACACATGAGTAGGTGGCTCTCTCTCAGAAAATATGATGGGGCAAGTATGGAATAGTTCTAAGTGCTTCCCTTTCGAGTGGGTGGTGGTGAAGGGGTATATATAGGCATCCCCAAAAATCCAACTGTTACACCTAAAGTGACCAACTCGGTGACACCGATGTGTGAATCTCGGTGGTACCGAAGTGACCAAAAGGTGACAACTTTTGAATCTTGGTGAGACCGATATATAAAACTCGGTGGTACCGATCAGGTGACCAACGGTCAGATTGCGCAAACTCGGTGACGCCGAATCTCACATCTCGGTGGTACCGATTCTTGACCATGGCTTACCAGAGAGTTGGTTCAGAAACTCGGTGGCGCCGATCCACAGTTCTTGGTGGTACCGATTCTTTTGAATGGCTATCCAGAGAGTTGGTCCAGAAACTCGGTGAGACCGACTGGCAAAACTCGGTAGTACCGAAGACTGAAAATAGCTAAACAGAGAGTTGGCAACTGAACTCAGTGGCACCAATGCAGAATCGGTTGCACCTACTGGCTAGGGTTTGGCATGGGTCTGTCTGAGTTTGGGAATCGGTGGCACCGAGTGGAAAGTGTTGGTTGCACCGATTTTGGATATTTGACTTTGGACAGACTTTTGTGGAAGAGCTTGTGGGTGTTTTTGGTGACTATCACTTGTGCACGTGGAGCATCTTGTTCACCAACAATACCTTACCCCCTTTTAATAGTATTGGCTCTCCTATGGACTCAAAGTGATTTCTCACAAAGTAAAATGTAGAGTCCTCTTGCTTGAAGCTTTGCCAATCCATTTCCTTGCACCTTGGGGGTATCTCCACAATCCTTTTGCCATCCCTATCATTGAACTTGTCCTGAAATATGCTTAGTGGAAACATTAGTTCAATGACATATATGTTGTTATTAATTACCAAACCACCAAGGGAGCAAATGTGCTTTCAATCTCCCCCTTTTGGTAATTGATGACAACATATAGATCAAAGCTTCGACATATGATATAATCAATGAATATAATCGTCGCTTTGAGAAGTATGTGATAAGCAAGAGCTCCCCTAAATTTGTGCATTATTTTAAATTTGCGTTTGAATGCAAATGCACAATCGATTAGGTACATAGGGCAGTCTTTCATGTCACATACAACTTGGTGGTGTGCGAGAATAATAAGAATGAACATCATAGCACGGCACAATCAAGCAATGGTGAGTGATCATCTCATAAGCATCATAATGATAGGAAGTAGTAGCAACACACATTAAGCGTATGATCAAAACACCAACAAAAGTTTAACACAAGCAACCAAAAGATCAAAATGTTTTTTTTGAAAAAACGATAAAAACCAAACGCTCTCTCACTCGAAGCCTAAAGATCTATATACACTTCTCCCCCTTTGGCAACAAGTTACCAAAAAGTTCAAAGGTATATATCTAAGCGCTCTTCTGGGGCTGATCTCCTCCGGTAGTCGATGTAGGGGTTGAGAGAACTGCGTCGGCGAAGACCTCTGCTGATGTCATGGATGGAGTTGGAGTAGCAACGGGAGGTACTGGAGCTGATGGAGCTGAGGAGGCTGTAGCAGGTGCTGATGAAGAAGGCCTCAAATCTGGAGCTGGCACTGTGGCTGATCTGGCCTGGGTAGTGAAGTGAGTGACTGGCCTGAGAGGAGAGTCATCCTCATCATCTGAAGTGTCGGGACTGGGCACGCTGTCAACTTCCTTCTTCAGCTCATTCACTGTCTTTGTCAGCCCATCCACTTTGTCATTTAGGGTCTTGATCCTATTCTCAAAGATCCTCACAAGACTATTCTGATTCCCCAGTATGTCCTTGATGTCCTTCTGCATGCCCTGAATGGTAGAGATCAAGAAATCCATTTGCTCGTTCCTGGATCTAGGGACTGGAGCACTAGTGGCTCTAGCTGCCTCTGCCTCTGCCTGTGCTGCAGCTGAGGTGGGATGATGTGGGTTCATCTCCATGACGTTGTCCTCAAGATCTGGCTGTAGGGGCAAATGTGGCCTGTCAAGAGCAAAAATGTGCTTCTCCAGCTTGGAGTTGATGAGCATCTGAATGTAGGGTGCATAGCAGCATGAGCGCTTCTGATCAGCAGGAACCCTCTTCACAGTCTCCACAATCAAATCCATCACTCTAAATCTCTGATGCTGGTCAATAAGAAGCAGCAGGTTGATGGAGTAGCTTCGGATCATCTTCATGAGACTGAAGATGGATCCTAGCTTATGAGACTGAAGATGTGCAGCAGGAATAGCATTGTACATGTCCTTCATGGCATTGTGGCTTGCCTTGGACTCAGAGTACACACAAACATCTCCATCTTCCACCTCTGGGACTCCTAAGATGGAAGCCCATTCATCAACAGTGGATTCATATCTTGCTCCTTCAGTCATCCACACAATCCTACCATCGCCATAGAAGTGAGCAGTGGAGTAGAATTGCATGATCATCTCATCGTTCCATGTAGTGAATTCTTTGCCAACAAACTTGTCTAGGCCAATGCAGTGGAAGTTGTCTTGCACACTTGGGAAGTAGTCTTCATTCTCCTTGATATACTTCCAATCAACATATCTCATATCACTGACAGCTAGGCTTTTGTCAAGCAACACAGTCTCATAGAAATCATGTTGCTCCTTGGTATAGAACCTATAGTCCACAGCTATTTTCCTCCTGTGAGAGTAAGGATCAATGGATTTCCATTCTCTCAGACCTGAATCTTTCTTCTTCTTCATATCCTCAGCAACCAAGTGACTGGCATTGTGCTCTGGGAGGTGTGGTCTGAGCTTCATCAAAGTAGTCATGTCATCATCATCCTCAACTTCCCTGAAAGTGGAGGTCTTGTTCTTGGAAGAAGCTGGGATCTCTCTAGAGAACCTCTTGGGTTTGTCAGTAGCAGCAGCCTTCTTTGGAGCAGATTTTGTGCTCTTGGAAGTGGTAGCCTTAGGCATAGCATCTGCCATAAGCTTCTTCTTCTTCTTGGGAGGGGCCTTTGCAACTGGCTCTACCTCCTCTTCTTCTTCCTCATCTAGATACTCTGGAGTAGATGGAAGAACTTTAGCCTTGGCAGATTTTGTCCTCTCTCTCTTCTTCTTCTCCCCTGCCTTCTTAGGCATAGACTTCCTGGGAGGCTCAATAGTCATAGTTGCTCTGGAGCTCTCTGGTGCTCTCAATATCTTTGAGCTAGCATACTCCTTTCTGATAGCTTTCTTCTTCTTGGAAGAAGTGGCAGCATCATCTTTCTTAGGCAGCTCATCAGGGATGAAGTCCTCATCTTCCTCATCAGAATTGAGATTACTCCTAGTCCTTGTAGCAGCCTTGGGCAAGTCAGGAGAACTGGGCACATCATCAAAACTCTCATCAGGGCTAGTGCCTGAGTCCATATCCACACTCTGCTCTCTGAGATCATTCTGGCTATCTTCAGCATCTGACATATCTGACCCTGTGAAAAGAATATAGAGGAGCAGAGGGGTTGAGCATCACAAAACACAGAGATTTTCAAAAATTTGAACAAGGAAGACATTAGTTTTAGCTTTCTGCAGAAGGTATTTCGGTGTCACCGAGTGGTATTTTTCGGAGTCACCGAGACTGACCATATGCATCAACAGAGACCTGGCAGCCTTTTCGGTGGAACCGAAAAGATTGCATCGGCCTCACCGATATGGTTCTCAGTAACCCTAAAACACAATCGGTGGAACCGATTTTTTCAACTCGGTGGTACCGAGATGCAATCTGCGGACAGCTAACCCTAAAATTTTCATTGTTCGCTAATCTACGAGAACTCTGGTGGATAGGGAGGATTGCACACAGTGGCTTATAGATAAGATCATCTCAATGCGCAAGAATTAGACAATGGAGCGCAAGAGAGGATCGGATCCGTACCCTAGCTTGGTGACGGTCCGCTACGGCGAAGACGGCGACGAAGATGCCCGTCGATGGCGAGGATCCCAGCGGCGGAGGAGCACGGGGAGGCAAGGGCGACGACCGGGGGGTCCTTTTTGGCAGCTTAGGGTTTTGGAGCGCGATGGTTTGAGGAGTGAATTTCAAAGCGTCGGGTCCACAGCATATATACCCCTTGCTATCGGTGACACCGGTTCGAAATTTTCGGTGTCACCGAGTTTCTCAACTGTGAGCTGACAGGGAAACTCGGTGTAACCGAGAATAAGAAATCAGTGTTACCGAGATTGAAAATCCAGATCAACCCTCGGCAATCGGTGAAACCGAGAGATGTTTGTTGGTCACACCGAGTTGCACTTGGGAGGTTTTGGAGTGCAGCCCTTTTCGACACAGAACTCCGAGTGCATCTCACACAGTGGGATCGACAAGTGCTTGTTCAAGTTTTGTGATGCAGTAAGAAAAGAATATGAGGTGAGAAAGCATAGATAGCTAGAGGAGGGTCCTAGGCATTCTTGTACATCCAATTGGCAAAAGATAAATTAATAACCAAATAGCAACAATTGGATGTCCTCGAATGGAAAAAGAAGTGCAAACCAACATGCTCACACAATAAGATGTCAACTGAAATCATGGCAACCATGCACATACATACTAGCATCTATCAAGCATTTTGGCGATGACGGAGTCATCTATATATGAGTATATTGACTTAGGAGCCAAGTAAGAATACTTGATCATAGGTCATACTCATCGTTTAAGCACAAGTGGGGTTACCACTTTTACATAAAGCATTTAATGTTGTCACATACTATGAGATGCTTTAACTCAAGTCTTAGAGTAAAGCTCCCCCTTGATGTGACATCCCCCCATAGGAGGGATAAACTAACCTTGGGTTTTGTCGATGAAGACTTCATGTAGGTGAAGTTGTGGTGGATGCTTAAAGTTGATGAAGATCACCATGAGTTGGGAGCATCCTTGTTGTTTCCTTACTCTTCTCACCTACATGGGTTAGTCCCAACACACAAGAGACAAATACAAGGATATCTATGGACATGGAGTGCAAAGCATATGTGATGATGTCCATGGATTTGTTGATTACCTTGTCCCTTGCTTAGCTTTGAGGGAATGTGTGACTCCTTGAACTATTGCATAGAGTTGATGTTGATTGCAAATAGTTCTTGCCAATAATGAATTTGAGTAAATTTCTTTGGCGGAGTCACCCCTCAAGAACTTTCTAGTTCTTCTTCTTGGGGACCCACATCAACTTGATGGGGATCCTTGGTGTTGAAGTATCCCTTGTAGAAGTTGAGCTTGAAGTAGCCTTGGGAACCCACTCCACCAAAGCTTGGGATTCATCTTCATATGAGTCAATGTCCTCTTGAAGCTTGTTCTTGCCCCTGAGCTTGGGGTCTTGTGGTGGAAGGTCATCTTGAGCTTTTGTTCCCTTGGGGAGAGTATTTTCATACTTCTCCTTTTGAGGAACAAATTTGGGCTTGGGGTATTGACCTTCTTCCCATTCAACTCCATTTGCGTTGAAGTAGCCAATGCCATGGTTCTTCTGGTATCCTCCGTGCTTGCGTACAATTTCCTCAAATTGCTTACACCCGGCAAGACTCTTGTAGATACCTTTCTCTATAATTCCTTTCAATAAAGCATTTTCTTGCTCAAGAGTAACTTGGCTAAGAGAATCATCATTAGTGGAATCAATAGAACTACTAGAAGCAACATCATTAGGTTTGGCATTTTTATTGTTGCTACTAGATGAAGAACCTTTCTTGCCTTTGTTACTAGTTTGTCTAGATTTAACTTGTGGCATGAATGTAGACAAGAGTAATCGTTTGGCTATATAAGATGAAGTCTTCTTTCGGAGATCGTCATTAATAGCTTTAAGAAACTCATGCTCTTGCTCCAAGGTGAGCTTCTCGAAGCGTAGCTTCTCATGAGTCCTTACAAGCTCTCTATGATCTTCGAGAGTAGATTCATGGGCTAACTTAAGAGTGTTTAATTCTTTAGTTAGTTGTTCTATTTTCATCTTATCATCATCAAATGACTTATCTTGCCTAGCATGAGAATTATCAAGTTCATTTTGACTAACATCACTAGTTTCATCAAAGTACAAGTCATCATCACAAAGTAAATCATCTTCATCACTATTGAAATCAAGATACTCGGGGTGCGATACCTTGGGGCCTTTAGCCATGAAGCAACTTCCACTCCCTTCATTTGGTGAATCAAATAGATCATAGGAGTTGGTAGTCACTAGTGCAAGTCCGGCAACACCTTCATCTTGACTATAGTCGGAGTTGGAGTGATAGCTTCTCTCGGAGTTGTTGTCGGAGTCGGAGCCGGAAACCCATTCACCAACATGAGCTTGATGTCTTCTTCTTGTGTAGCTCTTGGTGTACTTGTCCTTCTTCTCCGAATCCCTACTTATCCTTGAGGGTCTTCGTTCATAGCGATCATCTCTACTCCTTCTCTCTCTTTGAGGTGATTCATTTCTTGAGCTTCGTCTTCATTGGTGACAAGGTTGTCGCTTGAAGTTGTGGGAGCATCACTTGTGGATTTGTAAGCACCGCTAGATTTGTTGTGAAGCTCTTCTTTGTCTTTGAGTGTCATCTCATGAGCAACAATCCTTCCAATGACTTCTGTAGGCTTGAGATCTTTGTAGTTGGGCATCAGTTGGATCAATGTGCACACGGTGTCGTATCTCTCATCCAAAGCTCGAAGTATCTTCTTGATGATGAATTTGTCGGTTATTTCTTCACTTCCCAAGCCGGCAATCTCATTGGTGATGAGAGCTAGCCTAGAGTACATCTCCGCGACTCCTTCACCATCCTTCATCTTGAACTTGTCAAGCTGACTTTGAAGAACTTCCAACTTGGATTCTCTCACGGACTCGGTACCTTCATGCATATCAACCAAAGTATCCCAAATCTCTTTTGCATTCTCGAGACGGCTGATTTTGTTGAATTCTTCGGGGCATAGGCAGTTGAAGAGAATGTCGCATGCTTGAGCGTTGTATTGCAACATCTTCAATTCATCCGCGTTCGCATCACGATCCGGTTCCTTTCCATCACAAAAGAATTCACCTTGCAAGCCAACACGAACAACAACCCATACAGCGGGGTTATGACCAAGAATATGCATTTTCATTTTTTGCTTCCAACTAGCAAAATTAGTGCCATCAAAGTACGGACCTCTATGATGATAATTTCCCTCACTAGACGCCATACTCTCCTAGGTTGTGAAACCAATGCAATGGAGACCAAAGCTCCGATACCACTTGTAGGACCGAAAGTATGTCTAGAGGGGGGGTGATTAGACTACTTGACTAAATAAAAATCTACCTTTTCCCAATTTTAAGTGTTGGCAGATTTTAGCATTCATAGAAAGTCAAGCACACCCTACACATGCATGTCTACGAGTATAGCAGTGGAAAGTAAAGACAAGCATGAGTAGTAAAGGAAGGGTAGGAAGATCAAACGCAATTTGGGGACACAATGATTTTTCCCGTGGTTCCGATAGGTGATGCTATCGTACATCCACGTATATGGAGTCTTCAACCCACGGAGGGTAACGGTCACAAGAGTCCATGGAGGGCTCCACCCATAAGGGTCCACGAAGTAGCAACCTTGACTATTCCATAACGGCTTCCGTCCACGAAGGACTAGCCTCACTATGGGTAGATCTTCACGAAGTAGGCAATCTCCTTGCCCGTACAAACTTCTTGGTTCAACTCCACAACACGAAGTAGGAGGCTCCCAAGCGACACCTAACCAATCTAGGAGGCACCACCCTCCAAAAGGTAATAGGCTCGGCAATGTCGATGAACTCCTTGCTCTTGTGCTTCAAGATGATAGACTCCTCAACACACAATCACTCTCTCACAGATTTGGCTATGGTGGACGAGATTGATTGGGTGGAAAGCAACTCGGGGAGGCTAGAGATCAACATTCATATGGATGGAGTGGAATGGCTTGATCTCAACACATGAGTAGGTGGCTCTCTCTCAGAAAATATGATGTGGCAAGTATGGAGTAGTTCTGAGTGCTTCCCTTTCGAGTGGGTGGTGGTGAAGGGGTATATATAGGCATCCCCAAAAATCCAACCGTTACACCTAAAGTGACCAACTCGGTGAAACCGATGTGTGAATCTCAGTGGTACCGAAGTGACCAAAAGGTGACAACTTTTGAATCTCGGTGAGACCGATATATAAAACTCGGTGGTACCGATCAGGTGACCAACGGTCAGATTGCGCAAACTCGGTGACGCCGATTCTCACATCTCGGTGGTACCGATTCTTGACCATGGCTTACCAGAGAGTTGGTCCAGAAACTCAGTGGCGCCGATCCACAGTTCTCGGTGGTACCGATTCTTGTGAATGGCTATCCAGAGAGTTGGTCCAGAAACTCGGTGAGACCGACTGGCAAAACTCGGTAGTACCAAAGATTGAAAATAGCTAAACAGAGAGTTGGCAACTGAACTCGGTTGCACCGATGCAGAATCGGTTGCACCGACTGGCTAGGGTTTGGCATGGGTCTGTTTGAGTTTGGGAATCGGTGGCACCGAGTGGAAAGTGTTGGTTGCACCGATTTTGGATATTTGACTTTCGACAGACTTTTGTGGAAGAGCTTGTGGGTGTTTTTGGTGACTATCACTTGTGCACGTGGAGCATCTTGTTCACCAACAGTACCTTACCCCCTTTTAATAGTATTGGCTTTCCTATGGACTCAAAGTGATTTCTCACAAAGTAAAATGTAGAGTCCTCTTGCTTGAAGCTTTGCCAATCCATTTCCTTGCATCTTGGGGTATCTCCACAATCCTTTTGCCATCCCTATCATTGAACTTTTCCTGAAATATGCTTAGTGGAAACATTAGTTCAATGACATATATGTTGTTATTAATTACCAAAACCACCAAGGGAGCAAATGTGCTTTCAATGGATGCACAAGTAGTATTTCTACTTAGTGCGGAAAAGTTTTGGCTAGCAAAAGATCTAAGGCAAGCATAACATGTTGAGGGATCCAAGACAATATAACTTCTATGCAAATGTAAATAATCATGATCATTATGTTGTCTTCCATGTCTAACATCAACACCCGATCATTATATAATATTTGATAGGGGCTCACAATCATGAAAGGTTTCCAAGATAGTATATTTATATGTAAGTCTCCTCTTCTCTATCATACTTTTGCATAGATTATATCAATTACTAACGCTATGTTTGTTGGTTTTCAACACCTTTTATTACTTATACCTATTTTCTATGTGAAGTCATTACCCCTCATGAGATAAGCATATGATCTTTCCTATTCTTTTTCTTGTCATGCTATGATTATTGGTGCAAGAGAGTAAAGCGCATGGACTCAACTAATCTTTATTATATAACTCTCATACTCGGTTACGACGGTAGGTACATCTCAAAGCAAAATCCTAAGCAAAGCAAATCTTGAAACTTTATTTCTCTAAATCACAAAAAACTAAAGATCGAACTAAAATTGGAAATGATTGTAAAAGTGATGGTGATACGATACCAGGGCATCTCCCCCAAGCTTGGAACAAGCCAAACGGTGATGCCCATACCCATGTGCTTAAGCGTCCTCCTTGGGTGTTGGTGGTGGTGATGAAGTAGTGATGCCTTCCGTCCTCCAAGGCATAGGCTCACCATCATAGAAAGGAGATCTTGTATCGGGAATCTTAAAATCGGCAGCGAGGCTCATCCTTTTAAACCTAGATTCATACTCACGGTTTTGGCTTTGGAGTTCATAGATTTGATCTTGGAGGTGCTCGATCCGCTCTTGAAGCTTGAAAAGAACTTGTCCCACTTTCCTCGTGTCCAGCTTGTTCTCTCGGATGAAATCCGTGATCATAGAGTCGTTAGCACTCAGACCACGCTCAACCATCCCTTGGCACTTGAAAATCTCCTGCTCCACAGCTGCAAGACTGGCCTTCTCACTTCCCTCCTTCTTGGGGCCTTGAACATCCCAGATATGGAGCACCCCCTCACGCATCTCAATGGCTTGAGGGTGCTTCATCACCTCCGGTAGGTAGGGATTGATGACCTTCTCGAAGAACTTGTCTTTGGGAGAGCTTGGTGAAGTCATGACGATCTAGATCTGTTAGAAAGACAGCTCGAAACAAGGACAGAGGAGAAACTCGCGATGCGGTGGTCAAAACATACGGGAGTATATATAATGATTTTTTCTAAGTCAGAATACGTGCTCGGGATGAATCGGAGTCCGGGAGGCACACGAGGCCTCCACAAGCCATGAGGGCGCGGCCTGGGGGGTACCTTGTTGGCTTGTGCCTCCCTCGTGGGTACCCCTGACTCCTTTTTATTTTTGGATTTTTTCTAAAATACCAAAACCAACAGAAACTATTTTTTTAGAATTTTTGGAGTCGGTTTGCTTACCGTACCACATACCTACCCCTTTTTCAGGTTTCTGGAGTGTTCCAGAAGACCTTCCGTATGTGTTCTTCCGGTGTTATAACTTGGATGACATTAGTATCCTCATTAATGGGTGTACGTGAAATATAATGCTTGACTCTTTGCCCATTCACCACTCTCGGGTTTTTGCCTTCGAAGTTATTAATTTTTATAGCACCGAAGCGATAGACCTCTGCGACAACATATGGACCTTCCCATTTGGATAAGAGTTTTCCGCAAAAAATCTGAAACGAGAATTGTACAAAAGCACAATGTCTCCTACATTGAATTCCCATTTTTGAATCCTTTTCTCATGCCATCTTTTAACAATTTCTTTAAAGAGTTTAGCATTTTCATAGGCTTGTGTCCTCCATTCATCTAATGAGCTTATATCAAATAACCTCTTCTCTTCAACAAAATAAGTTCTTTAATTGCCCAATAAGCCTTTTGTTCTAACTCAAGAGGTAAATGACAAGCTTTTCCACACACCATTTTATATGGGGACGTCCCCATGGGGTTCTTATAAGCAGTTCTATAAGCCCATAAGGCATCATCTAGTTTCTTAGACCAATTCTTCGTGGATCTATTGACAGTCTTTTACAAAATTAATTTTATTTCTCGATTGCTCAATTCAACTTGGCCACTAGACTGAGGATGATAAGGTGATGCGATTCTATGGTTAACATCATATTTAGCTAGAAGTTTACGGAAAGCACCATGAATAAAATTTGAACCACCATCAGTCATTAAGTATCTAGGGACTCCAAATCTCGGAAAAATAATTTCCTAAGCATTTTAATAGAAGTGTTATGATCAGCACTACTAGTTGGAATAGCCTCTACCCACTTAGTAACGTAATCAACACCAACTAAAATATGAGTATATCCATTTGAGGAAGGAAAAGGTCCCATGAAGTCAAAACCTCAAACATCAAATGGTTCAATGGCAAGTGCATAGTTGATAGGCATTTCCTCACGTTTACCAATGTTACCAACTCTTTGGCATTCATTAAATGAAAGGACATACTTACGAGCATATTTGAAAAGAGAGGCCAATAAAAACCAGATTGTAATACCTTGTGTGCAGTTCTGTCGCTAGCATGGTGCCCTCCGTAAGCCTTGGAGTGACACTTTCGTAGGATCTATCCCTGTTCATGCTCAGGTACACAACGTCTAATAACACCATATACTCCTTTATAAAGATGTGGGTCATCCCAAAAGTAATGTCCTAAATCATAAAAGAATTTCTTCTTTTGTTGGTAGGTGAAGTTAGGTGGTATATTTTTAGCAACAATATAGTTAGCATAATCAGCATACCAAGGAGTACTATGTGAAGTATTTATAGTAGCAAGTTGTTCATTAGGAAAATTATCATCAATCGGCAGTGGGTCATCAAGAACATTTTCCATTCTAGACTACTTATCTGCTACCGGGTTTTCAGCTCTCTTCCTATCAATGATATGCAAGTCAAACTCTTGTAGTAAAAGCACCCACCTAATAAGTCTAGGTTTAGCATCTTTCTTTTCCATAAGGTATTTAATAGCAGCATGATCAGTGTGAATAGTTACTTGGAATCAACAATATAAGGTCTAAACTTATCACATGCATAGACAACTGCTAAAAATTCCTTTTCAGTAGTGGCATAATTTCTTTGGGCGGCATTTAGAGTTTTACTAGCATAATGAATAACATTCAATTTCTTGTCTACTCTTTGCCCTAGAACAGCACCAACAGCATAATCACTAGCATCACACATAATATCAAATGGTAAGTTCCAATCAGGTGGTTGAACAATGCGTGCAGAAATCAAAGCTTTCTTAAGTATTTCAAAAGCTTCTACACAATCATCATCAAAAACAAAAGGAATGTCTTTTTGAAGAAGATTAGTTAATGGCCTAGAAATCTTTGAGAAATCTTTGATGAAACGCCTATAGAAACTAGCATGACCAAGGAAACTTCTTATACCTTTGATATCTTTTGGGCATGGCATTTTCTCAATTGCATCAACTTTAGCTTTGTCCACTTCAATACCTTGTTCAGAAATTTTATGCCCAAGCACTATGCCTTCATTCACCATAAAATGGCACTTCTCCCAATTCAAGACAAGATTAGTTTCTTCACATCTCTGCAAAGCTCTATCAAGGTTGCTCAAGCAATCATCAAAAGAAGTCCCATAAACGAAAAAATCATCCATGAAAACCTCAACAATATTTTCACAAAAATCAGAGAATATAGCAGTCATACATCTTTGAAAGGCAGCAGGTGCATTGCATAAACCAAAAGGCATACACCCATAAGCATAAGTTCCAAAAGGGCAAGTAAAGTAGTTTTCTATTGATCCTCTTTTGACACAGGTATTTGGGAAAAACCAGAGTATCCATCAAGAAAACAAAAGTGTGTGTGCTTAGATAATCTTTCTAGCATTTGATCGATAAAAGGCAAAGGGTGGTGATATTTTATAGTAGCCTTATTTAATTTCCTGAAATGAATCACCATCCTATAACCAGTTACTATTCTTTCTGGAATAAGCTCATTTTTATCATTAGGTACAACAATTATACCGCCTTTCTTAGGGACACAATGAACAGGACTTACCCATCTACTATCAGCAATAGGATAAATTATACCTGCTTCCAGAAGTTTTAATATTTTGGTTCTTACCACCTCCTTCATCTTAGGATTGAGACGACGTTGGTGGTCAACGACTGGTTTAGCGTTTGGTTCCATATTAATCTTGTGTTGACATAGCGTAGGGCTTATGCCCTAAAGATCATCAAGAGTACATCCGATGGCAGCCATGTGCTCCTTTAGAGTTTTAAGTAATCTTCTTTCTTCATGCTCTGAAAGGTTAGAACTGATAATAACAGGATATATCTTCTTTTCATCAAGGTAAGCATATTGCAAAGTATCGGGTAAAGTCTTTAGCTCAAACACGGGATCTCCCTTGGGTGGAGGAGGATCTCCTAAAATATCAACTGGTAAGTTGTGTTTAAGAATAGGTGTTTGTTTAAGAAATATGTCATCTATTTCATTTCTTTCATTCATATCCATATCATTTTCATGGTCTAGTATATACTATTCTAATGGATCGGTAGGAGGTACGACAATAGAAGCAAGACCAATTATTTCATCCTTACTCGTAATTCTTTCTCATGTGGTTGTCTACCAAACTTGGAGAAGTTAAATTCATGAGACACATCACCAAAGCTTACCTTGATCTTCTCAGTAACACAATAAATTTCAGCATTAACAGTATTCAAGAATGGTCTACTAAATATAATGGGACAAAAGTTATCTTGTCTTGAACCAAGTACTAAGAAGTCAGTTGGGTACTTAATTTTTCCACACAAGACTTCAACATCTCTAAAAATCTCAAGTGGTGTAATAGTGTCTCTGTTTGCAAGTTTAATAGTGACATCAATGTCTGCAAGCTCAGAGGGTGCTATGCCATTCATAATTTCTTGGTATAAGGTAAAAGTTATAGCACTAACACTAGCACCAATGTCACACAAGCCATGGTAACAATGATCTCTAATTTTAACTAAAACAACCGGCATGCCAACAACTGGTTTATTTTTATCTAGCTCATCCTGCACGTTTCAAGCAGGTTTTACAATTCTAGCAGCTTCACCACAGAAGTAAATAACCTGACCCTCGATATTATCGACTAGAAGATCTTTGACCATAGCAACATTAGGCTCAATGTTTATTTGTTCAGAAGGTTTAGGTGTTCTAACATGACTTTTATTAACCACAGTTGTAGCCTTAGCGTGTTCCTTAATTCTAACAGGGAAAGGTGGCTTCTCAATGTAAGCAGTAGGAATAATGGGATCAACATAGATTACAATTATTTCTTCCTTCTAAATTTTAATAGGTTCGTCTAATTGCTTTTCAATGGGTGGATGATATTTAAACCACTTCTCCTTAGGGATATCAACATGAGTAGCAAATGATTCACACAGAGAAGCTACTATCTTAGAGTCGAGGCCATATTTATTGCCAAAATTATAGAAAGCATTGGTTCCCATAAAAGATTTAACACAATCAAACTTAAGCTTTATACCTGACTCTTTAGCGTTGTCGAGTTCCCAATCTTCAGAGTTGCGTTTAATTCTTTCCACAAGATCCCATTTGAATTCAATAGTCCTATTCATAATGGAACCAGTAGAAGAAGAATCGAGTAGTACTTGGTCATCATGAGAAAGCCGAGCATAAAAATTTTGTATACTAATTTTTCTTGAGAACTGATGGTTGGGGCAGGTGTGCATCATAGATTTAAGCCTCCCCCAAGCTTGAGTGATACTTTCTCCTTCACGAGGCCAGCAATTATAAATAAAGTTCCGATCACGATGGACTAAATGCGTAGGATAAAACTTCTGATGAAATTCTAGCTTCAAGCGATTCTAGTCCCATGACCAATATCGTCCAATAGCTTGTACCACATTAATGCCTTTCCCTCCAAAGATAAAGGGAAAACTTTCTTCTTAACTTTGTCTCCAAACATCCCTGCAAGCTAAAATAGTCCACAAACTTCATCGACAAATATCAAATGATAATCAGGATAAGTCGTTCCATCATATGGATTAGATAACAGTTTTTCAAGCATACCCGAAGTAATATCATAATAAATATTTTCAGTAGGTTCAGTAGGTTGAGGAACAATTTCCTCATCTTCAGTTCGAGGTGAAGATGCCCCGAACAAGCCACTCAAAGGGTGACCGTTCATAGCGACAAGCAACAGTAAATTTCAGCACGTGTAGAAAATGTTTCCTTACCAATTCCACTTAGCAAAGGCGCTTCAGTCCCCGGAAACGGCGCCAGAAAAGAGTCTTGATGACCCACAAGTATCGGGGATCAATCGTAGTCCTTTCGATAAGTAAGAGTGTCGAACCCAACGAGGAGCAGAAGGAAATGACAAGCGGTTTTCAGCAAGGTTTTCTCTGCAAGTTGTCGGGCCCGATCCTAAGCCATAAGAATCTAGCATGTAACACTTCACATTACTTTGCGGCCTCACGCACGGTTATCTCCACGGCTGCCACCTTACCTGGGCCGGGACCGTTTGCGCCTTTTGGCTCACGAATGTGAATATGTCGCTAGCATCCAAATGTCAAAGAACCCGGGTTGACATGACTAGTCATAGAACCCAAGTAGCACATCCATACAGGGACAGGCATACGTAACCCAGCAATGCAGGTGTCGGACTCAGCGTGTGTAGACGAGTCATAGCAAGCTACAGGGACTCCATTACGCCGTGGGACATAAATGTCATCAACTGCGCGTAGACGAGTCATAGCAGGCTACATGGACTCCATTACACTGCGAGACATTTCCCCGAAGGGACAGACATAGCAGCAAAGAAGGATACATGCCGGTCAATCAATGTGTCCGGAGCAGTAGCAAGCTACCAAGGCTCAGTGGAAGCACAAAGAGGCATTTCCCCGTAAAGAGTACTACTAGAGGCACACAACTAGGTGTCGAATCCCATACATACCGTTACACGTCACACGTACGCACGACATGTCCGATATGCCTAGATACAACTATGGCATCACAACATAACCATACAACAACACAACATTTATTTAGAAGGCTCAGAAGAGCCTTACATAATATGTTCATACAGGTAGGGGTCACATGACCCGACACTCAAGTCATACAAACATGTTCATACAAACCAAGCGGAAGCTTAAAGCTGTCTGAGTACAGACAGATGAAAGGTAAAAAGGCATACAGCCTGACTATCTACAGCCCATCCCAGGGCATCAGATCGTAGCTGGAATACCAGCTACTCGGCGTCGTCGACCTCTAGATAGAACCCACCAGATGGGTCCATATTCTCATCTGCAATAGTTATTAAGCAAACATGAGTACAATCGTACTCAACAAGTCTTTAAAGCAGACCTAAGCTATTCATGCTCATGTTTCAACGAGGGGAGTAGTGTGGTTTATGCAGCAAGCCAGCTTTGACTCTTGGCTAGCCTATACTACGACTATCAGTTCTTTGAACAAGTTTTGAGATGGCGCACACGAGTCCACTAACACAACATCAATACACCACCATGGATCCGCTCCCGTCACCCACAAGAGTGCCATCCACGGTACTCACACTTGTTTTGAGTCTTTTAAGAGTAACCATAATATTATCTATGAACAACATAAGTTCTCCAAGTAGTCCATATCCGAGGACACGGCTATTCGAACAGATTCATTACCCTCTAGGGGTGCACTTCTTCACACACGCTCTCGCCACTTATCGCTGTGTGCTCATAAAACCAGGCACCTCGGCAACCTTCAAGCGGAAGCCCAGCGAGGGAGTCGGCCACGACCGTCAATCACACAAGACCCTAGTCCAGGCTATCGCCTATTTGAGACTAAACCCGCACGGAAGTCCGGCCGAAGTTTCCTCTACGGCCTCAAACGATGTGCGCAGGGTTCCCAAGCCCACCGTTCGGGTGCCACTTGGTACACCGTGCCACTGTCTACCGCGTCACAGCCCACCCCTAAGGTCAGCGCTACGCACGACCTCCAGCATGGCTACAAACACCAAAAACTACTTGCAACTCCTGGACAGAGGACTAGGCGGTTGATAAGTCGAGAGGGGTCGAGTTACCGGAACCCAATGTGTGGTAGTAACTAGTCTTGGATCACAAACACAAAACTCAGTTCCTAAGAACGGTCCCAAAGAGACAACCCGCTATGTACTCCTACATAGCCTCTCATCGCTACCTTTACCAAATCGAGTTCATCATTTAGTCCATCACGTCAGAACAACACTGTTTCACTCTGTTTCATCACCCAGATGAATCAGACCTGACACAACCCTAAGCATAGCAAGCATAGCAAGCAGAGCAGGTAAAGCACATCAAGGCTCAAGCATCTACCAGGTATGCTAGGTTGCATGGTTTAGCTATTTACTGTGACAATGACAGGTCATGCAAAGGAATGGGTTCAACTACCGCAACAAATAGACAGTCGAAGCGTTTGTCCTAATGCAGTAAACAAGAGCAAGAGCGAGAGAGTGGGATGTTATCGGTATGATCAATGGGGTTGCTTGCCTTGTAGGTTGGCTGGGAGGTACTCTCCTTCAGGGGGATACTCGAGGGTATCTGATGGAGCAGAACCTACCGCGACATAGACGGAGTAACAATCAATACACGGCAAGTGCAACAATATGATGCATGATCATGACATGACATCATGTTATAGATGAGCTAATGTATCTATCATTAGAGTTAAATGGAGTAGGATTGAATATAGGTTCAAAATCGTTCTCCATATGATATTCCATATATTGCCTTATTGCAAAATGTCAATGTTCTCCTATTTAGGTTGGTCTACCATGCGTGATAATAGCACCAATGGATTCTTTGGATTTTTCTGATAGATTTTCATATATAAATTATTTCAATCTAAGTTACAGATTAATTTCTATGATTTTTCTAAGATTTTAGCAATTTCTGGAATTAAATTAAATCAGAAAAGCTATTACTGCATCAGCACTGCATCATCATGGCGTCAGCAGGTCAACTGACCGTGGTCAGGTTAAACCTGATCAGTGGGGCCCACTGGTCAGTGACCCAGGCACTAACAGAATTTAAATTAACTACTAACTACTGATTAACAGAGTTGGGCCCACCTGTCAGTGGGTCATTAGGTTAATTAAGCTAATTAATTAATTTTAATCTAATGAAAAACTATCCAGGGGCTGGGCCCCATCTGTCAGTGACCCAGGGGGGTAAATCCCGTGGTCAAACAGGTTGTGCCCACCGGCGTTGAGCCGCCGGCGACCACAGGGACGGCGGAGGGGGTCGGGTTTCACCCTCCGGCGACCAAAACGACGGCGGAAAGGTCCTATCGAACGCCAGCACTCGTGCACGTCCAACGGAGCACATCTCAGGGGCGGAGATGGCCCGGAGCATCGCCGGCGACGAGGTCCGCGACGGAGCTGCTCGGGCGTCGATGCAAACCGGAGCTATGGCGAGCTAACGACATGGGGAAGAGGGGGAATGGATCATGCGGCTCACGGGGGTTGCAGCGGCGTCGAAGGCTTGCTCGGGGACGGCCTGGAGACGGCGAATCAACGGCTTCGGCTGTCGGAGCTGAGGAGGAAGAAGGGCTCGATGGCGGGGATGGAGAGGTTCCGGCGTCACGTGGCTCGGCGAGGAGCAGCAGCAGGTCGGGACGGAGCTTCTGGGCTGCTCGGGGGCGAGAGGGAGCGGCGGAGCTAGGCTAGCGACAGCGAGCTCGAGCGGCGGCCATGGCGGCAGAGGGGAGAGGAGAGCGAGGGAGGGGCGAATGGCGAGGGGGGACCGATCCAGATGGCTCTGGGAGCTTATCCCCGTCGCACTGGCGAGGAGGAGGCGTGGCAGCTCCGCCGTGAGCACGCGGCGACCACACGCTCAGCCTTCTGGACTTCAGGAGTACGACGGCGTTGCTGGGCCAGGTGGGCCGGCCTGGCTGGGCCTCAGGTAAAACTCTCTCTCTCTCTCTTTCCCTTTTTATTTGTTTCAGTTCTCAGTTTTTCTGATATTTGTTTTATTTTTGGTTTGGCCACATAACCTAGCACAAAAATACCCAAATATTTTGTAGATCTTACTTTGAACATTTCGAACTTCCACAAAAAGTTTCAGTATTTTTGGAGCATCTAAATAATTATAGAGCATTACTTGTCATTTTCAGATTCTTTGTTGAATTATTTTAAATGCCAAAAGTGGTGTGAATAATAAAATGCATCTCTGAAATCTTGTTGCCATTATTTATCAGAAAAGTTGATCATTTTTAAGGGCATTTTGGATTCATTGAAAATTCACAACATTTGAATTGGTTTAATTCAGGTGAGGTGTTGGGGTTTCTGACAATTCCCCATTTCAAATTGATGCACAATTTAGACATGATGCACATACATGCTAGCACAAAGCAAGGCTAACTAGGGATGTGACAACTCACCCCCACTCAAAAGAATCTCGTCCCGAGATTTGGAAGTCATCGGGAAGAGCGCGGGATACTCTAGTCGAAGACGGTCCTCCCTTTCCCATGTGGCTTCCTTCTCGGAATGGTGTGACCACTGAACCTTGAGAAACTTGATGTTTCGACGTCGAGTGGTATGCTCAGCTTGATCGAGGATACGAACAGGGTATTCTCGATATGTAAGGTTATCTTGGAGATCAAGCGTTTCGTGGTCCACTTCGCGGACAGGGTCCAAGAAGCAACGCCTGACTTGCGAGATGTGGAAGACATCATGAAACTTGGAAAGATGTGGTGTAAGTTCCAATTGGTAGGCAACCTCTCCTCGTTTAGCGAGAATGTGAAAAGGACCAATGTAACGAGGAGGCAACTTGCCCTTGATACCAAATCGTTGGGTACCCTTCAGAGGTGTAACCCGAAGGTAAGCCTTCTCGTCAACTTCAATGGTCACAGCCTTATGATGACGATCATATTGGCTCTTTTGACGAGATTGGGCTGTTTTCAACTTTTCACGAATAATGCGAACTTCCTCTTCTACATCCTGGATCATATCCGGGCCAAAGAGTTGCCTCTCTCCAGTTTCTGACGAGTTAAGAGGTGTTCGACACCTTCGTCCATAGAGAACTTCAAAAGGGGCTTTGCCCAAGCTTGACTGATAACTATTGTTATAAGCAAATTCGGTGAACGGAAGACATTTCTCCCAATTCATTCCGAAAGAGATAACACAAGCTCTAAGCATGTCTTCCAGGATTTGATTGACTCGCTCTACTTGACAACTTGATTGCGGATGGAAAGCAGTGCTAAAGGATAGATGAGTCCCCATAGCATTCTAGAAGCTTTCCCAGAATCGGGAAGTGAAGATACTTCCACGGTCTGAGTTGATCTCCAAGGGAACACCATGAAGAGGCACTATTCGAGAAATATATAGATCCGCTAGCTGACTAGCAGTTATACTCTCGTGAACAGGAAGAAAATGAGCCACTTTGGAAAGATGGTCAATGACCACAAAGATAGCATTATTCCCTCTCTTGGTCCTGGGAAAACCAGTGATGAAATCCATACCGACCTTGTCCCATTTCCATTCAGGAATAGCTAAGGGTTGAAGGGTGCCAGCAGGCCTTTGATGTTCTGCCTTAACGCGACGACAGACGTCGCAGTTGGCAATGAACTGAGCAATTTCTCTCTTCATTCTAGTCCACCAGAACCTCTGGCGTAGGTCCTGATACATTTTGGTACTACCAGGATGAATCATGAGAGGGGAATCATGAGCCTCCTTCAGGATCAACTGTCGTAGATGTTGTTTCTTAGGAACCACCAATTGATTCTCGAAGAAGACAACACCCCGATCATCTACCGAGAAACATTTAGCATTACCTCCTTTAATGTTCTTCTTGATCCGGGAGATCCCGGTGTCATGCTTCTGGGCTTCTATGATTTGATCCATAAGAGTAGATTTCGCCACCAAGGTGGAAAGGAATCCTTGAGGAACAATGTGAAGGTTTAACTTCCGAAATTCCACATAGAGAAGTGGTTGACCTTGTTGTAACATCAGATTGTTACAATAAGACTTACGACTTAGTGCATCAGCCATGACATTGGCTTTCCCCGGGGTGTAAATTATCCCTAAGTCGTGATCTGTGATCAACTCAACCCACCGTGTTTGCCTGAGATTCAAATCCGGTTGGGTGAAGATATATTTCAGACTTTGGTGATCAGTGTATATCTCGCAACGATTACCCAGAAGGTAATGTCGCCATGTTTTAAGTGCATGGACTACAGCTGCAAGCTCAAGATCATGTGTTGGATAATTATCCTCATGTGAACGCAACTGTCGGGATGCGTATGCAATCACATGACGATCTTGCATGAGGATGCAACCTAATCCTTGTCACGAGGCGTCGCAATAGATAAAAAAGTCCTTAGAAAAATCTGGTGGCACCAACACGGGTGCAGAAGTCAGGCGTCTTTTCAATTCCTGAAAGCTGTACTCGCATTGTGGGGTCCACTCGAACTTTTTATCTTTCTTGAGGAGTTCAGTAAGAGGTTTCGCAACCTTGGAGAAATTCTCGACAAAGCGGCGACAATAGCTCACTAAGCCAAGGAAACTCCGAACTTGCTTAACCGATTCAAGTTGAGTCCAGTCAAGGATGGCGTGAACTCGCTCGGGATTGACAGCAATGCCCTTGCCAGAGATTACATGACCTAGATAGGTCACTTCTGGTAGCCAAAATTCACACTTGGAGAATTTGGCATACAGACGATGCTCTCGAAGTTTCGTCAATACCAGCCTGAGATGCTCGGCATGATCTCATTTGTTCTTCGAGTAGATGAGTATATCGTCGAGGTAAACCACGACGAATTTATCCAAATACTCCATGAAGATCGAATTCATCAAACGAGAGAAGGTGGCTGGGGCATTGGTTAATCCGAAGGACATGACAGTGTACTCGTATTGGCCATAACGAGTAACAAAAGCCGTTTTTGGAATGTCCCCGTTCCTAATTCTGATTTGATGGTATCCCAACCTCAAATCCATTTTGGAGAAGACCGAGGATCCAGCGAGTTGATCATACAAATCGTTGATCCTGGGAAGCGGATACTTGTTCTTGATTTTGACCAGGTTCACTGGTCGGTAATCTACAACCATCCGGTCCGTTCCATCCTTCTTCTTGACGAAGAGGACGGGGCAAGCCCAAGGAGAAGAACTAGGGCGGATGAATCCCTTTTTCAAGGCCTCATCGAGTTGTTTCTTTAGCTCGGCTAGTTCTAAGGGTGCCATCTTATAGGGTCTTCTGGCTATTGGGACAGTCCCTGGAATGAGGTCTATCAGAAACTCTACATCTCTGACAGGTGGAATACCTGGCAATTCCTCTGGAAAGACATCCGGGAAGTCACGGACCACCGGAATATCCTCAAGCTCTGGAAGAGGGTTAGCATTGAGAGAATAGAGTTGGCACTTAGCCACTCGACTTGAAAAGGTGACTATCTCACCTGAAGGATGTGTAAGTTGAACATTCCCAGAATGAGTATCAATCTTGGCATAATGGCCTTTCATCCAGTCCATACCCAAGATGATATTGATGTCCGAAGACTTCAGAGCTATCAGGGAAGCTAAGAAGACTAGCCTATCCACGAGAATCTCATTGTCATGGCTCACTCTAGAAGTTTGCCATTTTGATCCAGGAGTCTGAACTACTAAAGGAGTGGGCATATCACAAAAAGTCATGTTATGCAGCTGTGCATAACTTTCTGAGATGAATGAATGAGATGCACCAGTGTCAAATAGAACAGATGTTGGATGACTATTGACAAGGAGCATACCAAGCACAATGTCGGGGTCATCATGGGCCTCTTCAAGGGTGACATTGTTCACACGGCCACGAGCAGGAGTTGGTTTCACGTAATAAGCCTTGCCCGGCTTACCACGTCCAGCTGGCTTGGCGTTGTTCTGGGGACAATCACGAGAATAGTGTCCAGGCTCTCCGCATTTGTAGCAGATCACAGTTGAAGACCTCGGAGCAGCATTAGCAGCATTTCCACCATAGGGCTTGGCTGGAGGGTTGTTCTGATTTGGGCGAGGCGCCTCATAGGATGGCCTCGCAGTGTACCTTGATGGCAGAGCAGTGTTGGGCACCCACACCCGGCGCTTATGGGAACCTAAGCCGGATGAGGAGCTAAAGTCACGAGAGTGCTTCTTGGTTGCCTCGTAGTCGGTCTGTCCAGTCTCGTCATTGATAGCTTTGTTGACAAGAGCCTGGAAGGTAGCGCACTCATGCAGGCGCAGATCACGACGGAGCTCGGGGTTAAGTCCCTTGCGGAACCTAGCTTGCTTCTTGGCCCTGCTCATAAGCAGGAGCGGGGTTGTTCCTGGTGGAAACCATCCTGGGAAAAACAAAACCCACATCTTAGACAAGGGAGACAAAAACTCTAGGATATGAGATACGGAATATACTGAACAACATGGAATGCAGGGGTAAACACCCAAACAACATGGTACAAGCAAACTGCCATATATACACCATGATTCATACACACCATGATATAGTTCAGTACAAACCCAAGCTGAAGTACAAGCTAGTGAGAAGATAAAGCAACTCATCGGAGGCATTACAAGCTTCCTATACATTATTTTTCTACAGCTCCGGAACTCAACTCACACCTCAGTCATATTCCACAAGACGCGCAGGACTGTGGAAATACAACGGCTACAATACTACTACCTCCACTCACGGTCTCAAGCATCTACGTAGAACATCTCATACAGGTTACCATCATGACCTGGAAGCTGAACCTGAGGGTCTGGAAACACCCTGGCCTGAGATCCCTGGAAACCATACGGACACGGATGTGGCCTAGGTCCTCTTGCTGGCAGCAGCTGTGGTCCTCGAAGAGGATTGATGCCTCCAACATCGGGCCAGTCCACGAAATCAGGCAGATGAGTCCGAAAGGGGCTCAACATCTCCAAATCTCCATAACCAGTCTGGACGACGGGTGCAAGCTGTGTCAGTGCGGTCCAAAGACGTGCACGGGTGGCATATAGCTCCATACGAAGTGCCCGAGCATCACGATCCCTGTTCTCTAACAACTGAGCAGTCACCTGGAGCATAGGATCCTCATGAGAGTGATCATGGTAGGCTGCAGCAAGATAACTATCCTCTCCTCCTAGTGTCGCTGGAATATAACAGAACTCTGTGTTCTGAAGTAGACCATGGTGAGCCCTCATAATGGTCAACATCGTGTAGGCGGCCTCCTGAACTGCCATATCAATGGTGACACCTAGACCATACGTCCAATGAAGCGGCTCTGCAGCTCCTGGATACGATGGATATACCCTAACAGTACACAGATACTGGCTCTGGTTGAAGTCGCGGTACTGTTCCTCCACAATATATTCCGGGTACCAACGATAACCGGTCTCCATCATGACTCTGACCAACATGGCCGTGTGACCCGGTACATCAATGCAACTGGTCAAACGGACCACCTGACGAGAAGGACGGGGGGGCTTCTGAAACAGAGGATAATGCAAAGTGCATTAGAGATCCTAGCAGAAATCGGATAGCATAACGGCTGAAAATGCTTAAAAACAATTTTGAGAAATCCTGAAAAGATTGGATAACATAGCCACTCAACTTTCTAGCATCAAGATTCTAACCAAATGATTGTCACACAGAAGCAATACTTGAAAACTTGAGTTGACTCTCAAGCAATTTAGTCTACAAGTCCATGGCTAGTAACTCGTCATCCTGAGAGGTAGATAAGAAGCCTAGTTCTTAACCCCGTAGAAAAGAAGAGGGTGACTCAGAATAGAATGACTCGGGAAGAGGAGTAAAAGAGTCTTACGTTCCCTTCCACAATCAATTCCCTTACACAAGTAAAGCATTTCTAGACTCAACTTCGACCAGTTTGGCTTGGTAATCCTACAGTCAGTCAGGCTCTGATACCAACGCTGTCGGGACCCCGATCCTAAGCCATAAGAATCTAGCATGTAACACTTCACATTACTTTGCGGCCTCACGCACGGTTATCTCCACGGCTGCCACCTTACCTGGGCCGGGACCGTTTGCGCATTTTGGCTCACGAATGTGAATATGTCGCTAGCATCCAAATGTCAAAGAACCCGGGTCGACATGACTAGTCATAGAACCCAAGTAGCACATCCGTACAGGGACAGGCATACGTAACCCAGCAATGTAGGTGTCGGCCTCAGCGTGTGTAGACGAGTCATAGCAAGCTACAGGGACTCCATTACGCCGTGGGACATAAATGTCATCAACTGCGTGTAGACGAGTCATAGCAGGCTACATGGACTCCATTACACTGCGAGACATTTCCCCGAAGGGATAGACATAGCAGCAAAGAAGGATACATGCCGGTCAATCAATGTGTCCGGAGCAGTAGCAAGCTACCATGGCTCAGTGGAAGCACAAAGAGGCATTTCCCCGTAAAGAGTACTACTAGAGGCACACAACTAGGTGTCAAATCCCATACATACCGTTACACGTCACACGTACGCACGACATGTCCGATATGCCTAGATACAACTATGGCATCACAACATAACCATACAACAACACAACATTTATTTAGAAGTCTCAGAAGAGCCTTACATAATATGTTCATACAGGTAGGGGTCACATGACCCGACACTCAAGTCATACAAACATGTTCATACAAACCAAGCGGAAGCTTAAAGCTGTCTGAGTACAGACAGATGAAAGGTAAAAAGGCATACAACCTGACTATCTACAGCCCATCCCAGGGCATCAGATCGTAGCTGGGATACCAGCTACTCGGCGTCGTCGACGTCTAGATAGAACCCACTAGATGGGTCCATATTCTCATCTGCAAAAGTTATTAAGCAAACATGAGTACAATCGTACTCAGCAAGTCTTTAAAGCAGACCTAAGCTATTCATGCTCATGTTTCAACGAGGGGAGTAGTGTGGTTTATGCAGCAAGCCACCTTTGACTCTTGGCTAGCCTATACTACGACTATCAGTTCTTTGAACAAGTTTTGAGATGGCGCACACGAGTCCACTAACACCACATCAATACACCACCATGGATTTGCTCCCGTCACCCACGAGAGTGCCATCCACGGTACTCACACTTGTCTTGAGTCTTTTGAGAGTAACCATCAAATTATCTATGAACAGCATAAGTTCTCCAAGTAGTCCATATCCGAGGACGCGGCTATTCGAATAGATTCATTACCCTGCATGGGTGCACTTCTTCACACACGCTCTCGCCACTTATCACTGTGTGCTCATAAAACCAGGCACCGCGGCAACCTTCAAGCGGAAGCCCAGTGAGGGAGTCGGCCACGACCGTCAATCACACAAGACCCTAGTCTAGGCTATCGCCTATTTGATACTAAACCCGCACGGAAGTCCGGCTGAAGTTTCCGCTACGGCCTCAAACGATGTGCGCAGGGTTCCCAGGCCCACCGTTCGGGTGCCACTTGGTACACCGTGCCACTGCCTATCGAGTCGCAGCCCACCCCTAAGGTCAGCACTACGCACGGCCTCCAGCATGGCTACAAACACCAGAAACTACTTGCAACTCTTGGATAGAGGACTAGGAGGTTGATAAGTCGAGAGGGGTCGAGTTACCGGAACCCAATGTGTGGTAGAAACTAGTCTTGGATCACAAACACGGAACTCAGTTCCTAAGAACGGTCCCAATGAGACAACCCGCTATGTACTCCTACATAGCCTCTCATTGCTACCTTTACCAAATCGAGTTCATCATTTAGTCAATCACATCAGAACAACACTGTTTCACTCCGTTTCATCACCCAGATGAATCAAACCTGACACAACCCTAAGCATAGCAAGCATAGCAAGCAGAGCAGGTAAAGCACATCAAGGCTCAAGCATCTCCCAGGTATGCTAGGTTGCATGGTTTAGCTATTTACTGTGACAATGACAGGTCATGTAGAGGAATGGGTTCAACTACCGCAACAAATAGACAGTAGAAGCGTTTGTCCTAATGCAGTAAACAAGAGCAGGAGCGAGAGAGTGGGATGTTATCGGTATGATCAATGGGGTTGCTTGCCTTGCAGGTTGGCTGGGAGGTACTCTCCTTCAGGGGGATACTCGAGGGTATCTGATGGAGCAGAACCTACCGCGACATAGACGGAGTAACAATCAATACACGGCAAGTGCAACAATATGATGCATGATCATGACATGGCAGCATGTTATAGATGAGCTAATGCATCTATCATTAGAGTTAAATGGAGTAGGATTGAATATAGGTTCAAAATCGTTCTCCATATGATATTCCATATATTACCTTATTGCAAAATGTCAATGTTCTCCTATTTACGTTGCTCTACCATGCATGATAATAGCACCAATGGATTCTTTGGATTTTTCTGATAGATTTTCATATATAAATTATTTCAATCTGAGTTACAGATTAATTTCTATGATTTTTCTAAGATTTTAGCATTTTCTGGAATTAAATTAAATCAGAAAAGCTATTACTGCGTTAGCACTGCATCAGCATGGCATCAGCTGGTCAACTGACCGTGGCCAGGTCAAACCTGACCAGTGGGGCCCACTGGTCAGTGACTGATGACCCGCAAGTATAGGGGATCTATCGTAGTCCTTTCGATAAGTAAGAGTGTCGAACCCAACAAGGAGCAGAAGTAAATGACAAGCGGTTCTCAGTAAGGTATTCTCTGCAAGCACTGAAATTATCGGTAACAGATAGTTTTGTGATAAGATAATTCGTAACGGATAGCAAGTAACAAGTGTAACAAAGGTGCAGCAAGGTGGCCCAATCCTTTTTATAGCAAAGGACAAGCCTGGACAAACTCTTATATAAAGCAAAGCGCTCCCGAGGACACATGGGAATTTCTGTCAAGCTGGTTTTCATCATGCTCATATATTTCGCGTTCGTTACTTTGATAATTTGATATGTGGGTGGACCGGTGCTTGGGTGCTGCCCTTAGTTGTACAAGCCTCCCACTTATGATTAACCCCTCTCGCAAGCATCCGCAACTATGAAAGAAGAATTAAGATAAATCTAACCATAGCATGAAACATGTGGATCCAAATCAGCCCCTTACGAAGCAACGCATAAACTAGGGTTTAAGCTTCTGTCACTCTAGCAACCCATCATCTACTTATTACTTCCCAATGCCTTCCTCTAGGCCCAAACAATGGTGAAGTGTCATGTAGTCGACGTTCACATAACACCACTAGAGGAGAGACAACATACATCTCATCAAAATATCGAACGAATACCAAATTCACATGATTACTTATAACAAAACTTATCCCATGTCCTCAGGAACAAACGTAACTACTCACAAAGCATATTAATGTTCATGATCAGAGGAGTATTAATTATCATTAAGGATCTGAACATATGATCTTCCACCAAGTAAACCAACTAGCATCAACTACAAGGAGTAATCAACACTACTAGCAACCCACAGGTACCAATCTGAGGTTTTGGGACAAAGATCGGATACAAGAGATGAACTAAGGTTTGGAGAGGAGATAGTGCTGATGAAGATGTTGATGGACATTGACCCCCTCTCGATGAGAGGATCGTTGGTGATGACGATGGCTTCATTTTCCCACTCCGGGAGGGAAGTTTCCCCGGCAGAACAGCTCCGCCGGAGCCCTAGATTGGTTCTGCCCAGGTTCCGCTTCGAGATGGCAGCGCTTTGTCCCGAAATCTCCCTTCTGATTTTTTCCAGGTCAAAACCCCCCATATAGTAGAAGATGGGCATCAGAGACCTGCCAGGGGGCCCACAAGCCACTAGGGCGCGCCCTGGGGGGTAGGGCGCGCCCTCCAGGCTTGTGGCTGCCTGGTGGGTCCCCTCTGGTATTTTCTTCGCCCAGTATTTTTTATATATTCCAAAATAATTCTCCGTAGATTTTCAGGACTTTTGGAGTTGTGCAGAATAGGTATCTCAGATTTGGTCCTTTTCCAGTCCAGAATTCCAGCTGCCGGCATTCTCCCTCTTCATGTAAACCTTGTAAAATAAGAGAGAAAAGGCATAAGTATTGTACCATAATGTGTATTAACAGCCCATAATGCAATAAATATAGATATAAAAGCATGATGCAAAATGGACGTATCAACTCCCCCAAGCTTAGACCTCGCTTGTCCTCAAGCGAAAGCTGAAACGATAAATATGCCCACATGTTTAGAGATAGAGGTGTCGATAAAATAAAATGCGGACATGAAGGCATCATGATCATCTTAAGAACAGCAACATAAATTGGTATATAATTTCTTATGCTAAAGTGACAATTCATTCACAAGGTAAAGTATGAATCAAGAACTCTATTGAGAACCAACAAACTATGATCTCAGTCATTGTAGCAATTCCAATTTATCATAACATCGGAAACAGTCAATATAAGAGCTTGTAAAGCAAATCCACATACTCAATCATCTTTTAGTCTTTCATAATCGCTAACACTCACGCGATACCTTATGAGGTCAAAGCTTTAATCGGACACAGAGAAAGATAGGGGCTTATAGTTTTGCCTCCCAACTATTTACCTCAAGGGTAATGTCAACAGAAATAACTCATGCTCACTCACATCCGAGTGGATATATGTGTCTAGATTGTTCCACAACACATGACGCTTGCCAAGAGATAAAGGCGAAATAAAGGACGCAGTGATAATCACTACGACTCTTGCATAAAGGTAAGTACTAGAAAATAAAAGTAATAGATAGGCCCTTCGCAGAGGGAAGCAGAGGTTGTCATGCGCTTTTATAGTTGGATGCGCAATCCCTTAATGCAAAAGAACATCACTTTATATTGCCCCTTGTGATAAAGAACTTTATTATGCAGTCTGTCGCTTTTATTTCTTCTATATCACAAGTTCGTATAAAGTTTATTTTCCTCACACTAATAGATCACACATATTTAGAGAGCAATTTTTATTGCTTGCACCGATGACAACTTACTTGAAGGATCTCACTCAATCCATATGGTGGACTCTCATGGCAAAACTGGGTTAAGGGTGTTTGGATGCACAAGTAGTATCTCTACTTGGTGCGGAAGTTTTGGCTGATATGGGGTGGAAGCAAGCGTCACATGTTGAAGGATCTATAACCGTATAACTTCTATTCGGAAATAAGCAAACATAAACCATTATGTTGTCTTCCTTGTCCAACATCAACTTTTTAGCATATAATATTTTAATGAGTGCTCACAATCATAAAAGATGTCCAAGATAATATATTTATATGTGAACCTCTCTTTCTTTATTACTTCCTTTTAATTGCAACAATGACCAATTGCTAGGTTTGTCAACTCACAACAAATTTCAATCAACATACTCTTTATATGTGAAGTCATCACCCCCCATAAGATCATCATATATCTTCTTTGCTTCTATTTTATACTTCTTTCTATTTCTTTTTCTCAAGATCATAGCAAGCAAGTAAAGCCCTCAACTCAAATCTACTCTTTATTATATAACTCTCGGACTTGCTTACATAGGGGGGACATAAAGCAAAACTCAAAACCAGATCACACTAAAAACTTTATTCTACTAGATCAAGATATAACCAAAAGGAACGAACTAAGAAAAACGATAAAAATAAAAATAAAAGATGTGCTGGTGATACGATACCGGGGCACCTCCCCCAAGCTTGGCACAAGCCAAGGGGAGTGCCCATACCCATGTGTTTAGTTGTCTTGCTTCGGAGGTGGTAATGTTATATTCTTGGCGATGATGCCCCTCAGAATGCGATTCTCCTCCTCAAGCTTATTATTTTGCTGTCTGAGATCCATTACTTCCTTGCGAAGTTTTCCAATGATGGTTAGAGCTCCCATAACCCATGGATGTCTGATTGCTGCGGGGGAAGAAGCAACACTCTTTTTCATATTTTCATAAGTAAGAAATTTAGCATTGGGAGGGATAACCGAGTTCGGAATTGCTGAGCTCTGGAGTTCTTCCAGCATGGCTCCAGGTTGTAGATGAGAGGTAACTTCTTGGTCTTCCTCCATGGCATCTATCCTCTTCAAGTCGGCCTCCATCTCTTCCTTCGTGGCCTGCCCGAAGCGGTTGGCTTCACTGAATGCTCCGGGCCCTGGTGTCAGGTGAGAGACACGGCTCTCCCCGACCGACTCTTGCGAAGACATCTTGCTCTAAATCTACTGCAGAAACAGCTCAAAACGAAAAACAGGAGGTATTGTGGTGATACGAAGGTCAAAACCTTCGGGAGATTATATAATGAATTTTTACCGACCCGAAGGAGTATACCACAAGAAAACGGAGTCCGGAGGGTACACGGGGTGGCCACAAGCCACTAGGGCGCGCCCACGGGGGTAGGGCGCGCCCTCCTAGCTTGTCGCCTCCTCGTGCACTTTTCGGACTACTTTAAATTTTCCTAATTTTTTAAATATTCCAAAACGGAGAAAAATTGCTATTGGAAATTTTTTGGAGTCGGTTTGCTTACCGTACCACATACCTATTCCTTTTCGGAGTCTGAAATGTTCTGGTAGGTCTCCCTAATGTACTCCTCCGGAGTTATGGTATTGATAATATTGGTTTCAACATTAATGGGAGTACCTGAGATATAATGTTTGATTCTTTGCCCGTTTACCACCTTCGGGTTTGTGCCTTCGGCGTTGTTGATCTTGATGGCACCGGAACGGTATACTTCCTCGATAATGTAAGGCCCTTCCCATTTAGAGAGAAGTTTTCCTACAAAAAATCTTAAACGAGAATTGTATAGCAAGACATGATTACCTACATTGAATTCACGCTTTTGTATCCTTCTATCATGCCATCTCTTAACCTTTTCTTTAAAAAACTTGGCATTCTCATAGGCCTGGGTTCTCCATTCATCGAGTGAGCTAATGTCAAATAACCTCTTCTCACCAGATAGTTTGAAATCATAGTTGAGCTCTTTAATTGCCCAATAAGCTTTATGTTCTAGTTCAAGAGGTAAGTGACATGCTTTACCATAAACCATTTTATACGGAGACATACCCATAGGGTTTTTGTAAGCAGTTCTATAAGCCCATAATGCATCATCAAGTTTCTTAGACCAATTCTTTCTAGATCTATTAATAGTCTTTTGCAATATCAATTAAATTTCTCTATTGCTTAATTCTACTTGACCACTAGACTGAGGATGATAAGGAGATGCAATTCTATGATTAACATCATACTTAGCAAGCAATTTACGGAAGGCACCATGAATAAAGTGTGAACCACCATCAGTCATTAAATATCTAGGGACTCCAAATCTAGGAAAAATAACTTCTTTAAGCATTTTAATAGAAGTGTTATGATCAGCGCTACTAGTTGGAATAGCTTCTACCCACTTAGTAACATAATCAACAGCAACTAGAATATGAGTATATATACCCATTAGATTGCAGAAAAGGTCCCATAAAATCAAAACCCCAAACATCAAATGGTTCAATAACAAGAGAGTAATTCATAGGCATTTCCTGACGTCTACTAACATTACCAATTCTTTGGCATTCATCACAAGACAAGACAAACTTACGAGCATCCTTGAAGAGAGTAGGCCAATAAAAACCAGATTGTAATACCTTGTGTACAGTTCTATCTCCAACGTGGTGTCCCCCATAGGCCTCGGAGTGACACTTGCGTAGGATCTGTTCCTGTTCATGCTCAGGTATGTCTAATAACACCATCTACTCCTTCTTTATAAAGGTGTGGATCATCCCAAAAGTAATGTCTTAAATTATAGAAGAACTTTTTCTTTTGTTGGTATGTGAAACTAGGTGGTATAAATTTAGCAACAATGTAATTAGCATAATCAGCATACCATGGAGCATTACGCGAAGCATTTATGACAGCTAATTGTACATCAGGAAAGCTATCATCAATAGGTAGTGGGTCATCAAGAACATTCTCTAATCTAGACAAGTTGTCAGCTACGGGGTTATCGGCACCCTTTCTATCAATAATATGCAAATCAAATTCTTGTAGCAGAAGAACCCATCTAATAAGTCTAGGTTTAGCATCTTTCTTTTCCATAAGGTACTTAATAGCAGCATGATCGGTGTGAACAGTTACTTTGGAATCAACAATATAAGGTCTGAACTTATCACAAGCAAACACAACCGCTAAAAATTCCTTTTCAGTGGTAGCATAGTTTCTTTGAGCACTGTCTAGAGTTTTACTAGCATAATGGATAACATTTAATTTCTTATCAACTCTTTGTCCTAGAACAGCACCAACAGCATAATCACTAGCATCACACATAATTTCAAAGGGTAGGTTCCAATCAGGTGGTTGGACAACATGTGTGGAAATCAAGGCATTCTTAAGAATTTCAAATGCTTCTACACAATCATCATCGAAAACGAATGGAACATCTTTTTGCAAAAGATTAGTGAGAGGCCTAGAAATCTTAGAGAAATCTTTAATGAACCTTCTATAGAAACCAACATGACCAAGGAAACTTCTTATACCTCTGATATCCGTAGGACACGGCATTTTTTCAATAGCATCAACTTTAGCTTTATCAACTTCAATACCTCTTTGGGAGATTTTGTGCCCCAAGACAATGCCCTCATTAACCATAAAGTGGCACTTCTCCCAATTCAAGACAAGATTAGTTTCTTCACATCTCTGCAAAACTCGATCAAGGTTGCTCAAGCAATCATCAAAAGAAGTTCCGTAAACGGAGAAATCATCCATGAAAACCTCAACAATCTTTTCACAAAAGTCAGAGAATATAGCCATCATACATCTTTGAAAGGTAGCAGGTGCATTACATAAACCAAAAGGCATACGTCTATAAGCAAAGGTACCGAAAGGACAAGTAAAAGTGGCCTTTTCTTGATCCTCTTTTGACACAGGTATTTGAGAGAAACCAGAATAACCATCTAGAAAGCAAAAATGTGTGTGTTTGGATAGTCTTTCTAGCATTTGATCAATAGACGGTAGAGGGTAATGATCTTTCCTAGTAGCTTTATTTAATTTCCTAAAATCAATTACCATTCTATATCCTGTAACAATTCTTTGCGGGATCAATTCATTTTTATCATTAGGAACAACGGTAATACCTCCTTTCTTAGGAACACAATGAACGGGACTAACCCATCTACTATCAGCAATAGGATAAATTATACCTGCCTCCAGAAGCTTTAGTATTTCATTTCTTACCACTTCTTTCATTTTAGGATTCAACCGTCGTTGGTGATCAACAACCGGTTTAGCATCAGGCTCCATATTAATTGTATGCTGACACAGAGTGGGACTAATGCCCTTAAGATCATCAAGAGTATATCCAATAGCAGCACGGTGCTTCCTCAGAGTTTTCAATAATCTCTTTTCTTCATGCTCTAAAAGGTTAGCACTAATAATAATAGGATATATCTCCTTTTCATCAAGATAAGCATATTTCAAAGTATCAGGTAATTGTTTAAGCTCAAACACGGGATCACCTTTGGGTGGAGGAGGATCCCCAAGTATTTCAACAGGCAAATTGTGTTTCAAAATAGGCTGCTGATCAAAGAAAATCCTATCTATTTCATTCCTTTCATTCATATGCATATCGTTTTCATGGTCTAGCAATTATTGTTCTAAAGGATCAGTAGGAGGCACAACAATAGAAGCAAGACCAATAATTTCATCTTTACTGGGCAATTCCTTATCATGGGGTTGTCTACGAAATTTAGAGAAATTGAACTCATGAGACACACCCCCAAAACTTACAGTAACAGTTTCTTTCTCACAATCAATCATAGCATTAACAGTATTCAAGAAGGGTCTACCAAATATAATGGGACAAAAATCATCTTGTGGGGAACCAAGAACAAGAAAATCAGTGGGATATTTTATTTTCCCACACAAGACTACAACATCTCTAACAATCCCAATTGGTGCAATAGTATCTCTATTAGCCAGCTTAATGGTAACATCAATTTCCTCTAATTCAGCTGGTGCAATATCATTCATAATTTCTTGATATAAGGTGAAGGGAATTGCACTCACACTAGCACCCACATCACATAAGCCATGATAACAATGATCTCCTATTTTAACAGAAACAACAGGCATGCCAACTACAGGTCTATGTTTATCTTTAGCATCAGGTCTAGCAATTCTAGCAGCTTCATCACAGAAATGAATAACATGCCCATCAATATTATCAGCCAAGAGATCTTTAACCATAGCAATACTAGGTTCAACTTTAATTTGTTCAGGGGGCGTAGGTGTTCTAGTACAACTCTTACGAACCACAGTTGAAGCTTTAGCATGTTCCTTTATCCTAACAGGGAAAGGTGGTTTCTCAATGTAAGCGGTAGGAACAACAGGATCAACATTATAAGTAATGGTTTTTTCTTCAACTTTAATAGGTTCAACTACTTTCACTTCAATGGGAGGATGATATTTAAACCACTTCTCCTTAGGGAGATCAACATGCGCAGCAAAAGATTCACAGAAAGAAGCTACTATCTCAGAGTCAAGTCCATATTTAGTGCTAAATTCACGAAAAGCATCGGTGTCTATAAAGGATTTAACACAATCAAACTTAAGGTTTATACCTGACTCATTACCTTCGTCGAGTTCCCAATCTTCAGAGTTGCGTTTAATTCTTTCCAATAAATCCCATTTGAATTCAATATCTTTCTTCATAAAGGAACCAGCACAAGAAGTATCGAGCATGGATTGATTATTACGAGAAAGCCGAGCATAAAAATTCTGAATAATAATTTCTCTTGGGAGCTCATGATTGGGGCATGAATATAACATTGACTTAAGCCTCCCCCAAGCTTGAGCGATTCTTTCTCCTTCACGAGGCCAAAAATTGTAAATATAATTCCGATCACGATGAACCAGATGCATAGGATAAAACTTCTGATGAAATTCCATTTTCAATCGGTTGTAGTTCCATGATCCAATATCATCACATAGCCTATACCATGTCAATGCCTTCTCCTTCAAAGATAAAGGAAAGACCTTCTTCTTGACATCATCCTCGGGCAAACCTGCAAGCTTAAATAATCCACAAACTTCATCCACATAGATCAGATGCAAATCAGAATGTAGTGTTCCATCTCCTGCATAAGGATTAGCTAGCAGTTTCTCTATCATACCCGAAGGAATTTCATAATAAATATTTTCAGTAGGTTCAGTAGGTTGAGGAGCAACTCTTTGTGCTTCTGGTCGAGGTGAAGATATCCTGAACAAGCCCCTCAAAGGATTATTTTCCATAGTAACAAGTGACAGTAAATTTCAGCACACTATATAAATTTTTCCTTACCAAGTTCCACTCACCAAAGGCGCTTCACTCCCCGGCAACGGCGCTAGAAAAGAGTCTTGATGACCCACAAGTATAGGGGATCTATTGTAGTCCTTTCGATAAGTAAGAGTGTCGAACCCAACGAGGAGCAGAAGTAAATGACAAGCGGTTCTTAGTAAGGTATTCTCTGCAAGCACTGAAATTATCGGTAACAGATAGTTTTGTGATAAGATAATTCGTAACGGATAGCAAGTAACAAGTGTAACAAAGGTGCAGCAAGGTGGCCCAATCTTTTTTATAGCAAAGGACTAGCCTGGACAAACTCTTATATAAAGCAAAGCGCTCCCGAGGACACATGGGAATTTCTGTCAAGCTAGTTTTCATCATGCTCATATGATTCGCGTTCGTTACTTTGATAATTTGATATGTGGGTGGACCGGTGCTTGGGTGCTGCCCTTACTTGTAAAAGCCTCCCACTTATGATTAACCCCTCTCGCAAGCATCCGCAACTACGAAAGAAGAATTAAGATAAATCTAACCATAGCATGAAACATGTGGATCCAAATCAGCCCCTTACGAAGCAACGCATAAACTAGGGTTTAAGCTTCTGTCACTCTAGCAACCCATCATCTACTTATTACTTCCCAATGCCTTCATCTAGGCCCAAACAATGGTGAAGTGTCATGTAGTTGACGTTCACATAACACCACTAGAGGAGAGACAACATACATCTCATCAACATATCGAACGAATACCAAATTCACATGATTACTTATAACAAAACTTATCCCATGTCCTCAGGAACAAACGTAACTACTCACAAAGCATATTAATGTTCATGATCAGAGGAGTATTAATTATCATTAAGGATCTGAACATATGATCTTCCACCAAGTAAACCAACTAGCATCAACTAAGAGGAGTAATCAACACTACTAGCAACCCACAGGTACCAATCTGAGGTTTTGAGACAAAGATCGGATACAAGAGATGAACTAGGGTTTGGAGAGGAGATGGTGTTGATGAAGATGTTGATGGAGATTGACCCCCTCTTGATGAGAGGATCGTTGGTGATGACGATGGCTTCGATTTCCCCCTCTGGGAGGGAAGTTTCCCCGGCAGAACAGCTCCGCCGGAGCCCTAGATTGGTTCTGCCCAGGTTCCGCCTCGAGACGGCGGCGCTTCGTCCCGAAATCTCCCTTCTGATTTTTTCCAGGTCAAAACCCTCCATATAGCAGAAGATGGGCACCGGAGACCTGCCAGGGGGCCCACAAGCCACTAGGGCGCGCCCTAGGGGGTAGGGTGCGCCCTCCAGGCTTGTGGCTGCCTGGTGGGTCCCCTCTGGTATTTTCTTCGCCCAGTATTTTTTATATATTCCAAAATAATTCTCCGTAGATTTTCAGGACTTTTGGAGTTGTGAAGAATAGGTATCTCAGATTTGCTCCTTTTCCAGTCCAGAATTCCAGCTGCCGGCATTCTCCCTCTTCATGTAAACCTTGTAAAATAAGACAGAAAAGGCATAAGTATTGTACCATAATGTGTATTAACAGCCCATAATGCAATAAATATAGATATAAAAGCATGATGCAAAATGGACGTATCAGTGACCCAGGCACTAACAGAATTTAAATTAACTACTAACTACTGATTAACAGAGTTGGGCCCAGCTGTCACTGGGTCATTAGGTTAATTAAGCTAATTAATTAATTTTAATCTAACCTAAAACTAACCAGGGGCTAGGCCCCATCTGTCAGTGACCCAGGGGGGTCAATCCCGTGGTCAAACAAGTCCTGCCCGCCGGCGTTGAGCCGCAGGCGACCACAGGGACGGCGGAGGGGGTCGGGTTTCACCCTCCGGCGACCAAAACGACGGCGGAAATGTCCTATCGAACGCCCGCACTCGTGCGCGTCCAACGAAGCACATCTCAGGGGCGTAGATGGCCCGGAGCATCGCCGGCGACAAGTTCCGCGGCGGAGCTGCTCGGGCGTCGATGCAAACCGGAGCTACGACGAGCTAACAACATGGGGAAGAAGGGGAATGGATCCTGCGGCTCACGGGGGTTGCAGCGGCGTCGAAGGCTTGCTCGGGGACGGCCTGGAGACGGCGAATCGACGGTGGCGGCTGTTGGAGCCGAGGAGGAAGAAGGGCTCGATGGCGGCGATGGAGAGCTTCCGGCGTCACGTGGCTCGGCGAGGAGCAGCAACAGGTCGGGACGGAGCTTCTGGGCTGCTCGGGGGCGAGAGGGAGCGGCGGAGCTAGGCTAGCGACGGCGAGCTCGAGTGGCGGCCACGGCGGCAGAGGGGAGAGGAGAGCGAGGGAGGGGCGAATGGCGAGGGGGGGGGGGGGGCGATCCAGACGGCTCTGGGAGCTTATCCCCATCGCGCTGGCGAGGAGGAGGCAGGGAGGGAGCTGCGTGGCAGCTCCGCCGTGAGCGCGCGGCGACCAAACGCTCAGCCTTCTGGACGCCAGGAGGACGACGGTGTTGCTGGGCCAGGTGGGCCGGCCTGGCTGGGCCTCAGGTAAAACTCTCTCTCTCTCTTTCCCTTTTTATTTGTTTCAGTTTTCAGTTTTTCTGATATTTGTTTTATTTTTGGTTTGGCCACATAACCTAGCACAAAAATACCCAAATATTTTGTAGATCTTAGTTTGAACATTTCAAACTTCCACAAAAAATTTCAGTATTTTTGGAGCATCTAAATAATTATAGAGCATTACTTGTCATTTTTAGATTCTTTGTTGAATTATTTTAAATGCCAAAAGTGGTGTGAATAATAAAATGCATCTCCGAAATATTGTTGCCAATATTTATCAGAAAAGATGAACATTTTTGAAGGGCATTTTGGATTCATTGAAAATTCACAACATATGAATTGGTTTAATTCAGGTGAGGTGTTGGGGTTTCTGACAATTCCCCATTTCAAATTGATGCAAAATTTAGACATGATGCACATACATGCTAGCACAAAGCAAGGCTAACTAGGGATGTGACACAAGTGCTGTAAGTAACAATAGTAGATAGTTTTGTAGCAAGATCATTCGTAACAAGTAACGAGTGACAATAGTAACAAAGGTGCAGCAAGGTAGCACAATCCTTTTTATAGCAAAGGACGGGCCTAGAAGTACCCTTATATTAAACAAGCGCTCCCGAGGACACATGGGAATTTCTGTCTAGTCATGTTCATCATGTTGAGTTGATTTGCGTTCGCTACTTTGATAATTTGATATGTGGGTGGACCGGTGCTAAGGTGGTCTTATTACTTGAACTAAAAACCTACTGATGATTACCCCCTCTCACAAGCATCCGCAACTACGAAAGAAGAATTAAGATAAATCTAACCATAGCAAGAAACATGTGGATCCAAATCAACCCCTTATGAAGCAACACATCAACTGAGGTTTAAGCTTCTGTCACTCTAGCAACCCATCATCTACTTGTTACTCCACAATGACTTCCCTTAGGCCCATAACATGGTGAAGTGTCATGTAGTCGACATTCACATGACACCACTAAGAGAAGTAACAACATACATATCATCAAAATATCGAATGAATACCAACTTCACATGATTACTTATAAGAAAACTTCTCCCATGTCCTCAGGAACAATAGTAACTACTCACACCTCATCAACATGTTCAAGATCAGAGGTGCAATAATAATGATTAAGGATATGAACACAATATCTTCCACCAAGTAATCCAACAAGCATCAACAACAAGATGTAATCAACACAACTAGTAACCCACAGGTACCAATCAGAGGTTTTCAGACAAAGATTGAATACAAGAAATGAACTAGGGTTGGAGATCAGATGGTGCTGGTGAAGATGTTGATGAGGATTGGTCCTCCTGCGAAGGAGGAAGCATTGGTGATGACGATGGCTTCGATCTCCCCCTCCCGGAGAGGAATTTCCCAGGTAGAATCTGACTGCAGGAGTGCAAAAGGGCCTCTGCCCAGGTTTTCGCCTCGAGACGGCGGCGCTTCATCTGGAAAGATTGCTTATAAATTTTTCTAGGGTAAAACACACCATATGGGAGAACAGGGACGTCGAGAGGCCAGAAGGGCCCCCCCAAGCCATCAGGGCGCGGCCTAGGGGGGCGCCCTGTTGGCTTGCGGCCAGCTGGTGGCCCCCCTCTGGTATATTTTTGGCCCAAAAATTCTTAAATATTTAATAAAAATTCTCCGTGAAGTTTCACGTCATTTGGAGTCTGGTGATTTTTCTGCCTTTTCCTCGGTTTTCAGTCCAAAATTCCAGTTTTCACATATTTCCCTCTTTGTGGTGTACCTTGCATATTCAGAGAGAAAGAGCATAAGAATTGTGTGATAATAGGGAATGATGAACAAGAATAACATAAATATCAATAAGAAATCATGATGCAGAATGGACGTATCACTCCCACCGGTTCGAATTGGGGGGGGGGGGGGCAGCATATATACTATGTGCGCGTCGTGTGCCTCGCTCCACGTGGGGACTTTATTGTTTACGAGGCAGGTGCCACATCAAAGTTGCATTGGGTAATTAAACATCACACAACACTTACATACATATGTTTGGGCCACACGTAGACGGTGGTTGTCTTCGGACACTCGTGTGGTTATCAGTGGCAAGCCCATTCATGGGCCCGCGTGGGCGTCCATCGCATTGACTGACAACGAGAGAAGTTACCAAGGTGGATTCTTCTTGGTTTGTGTTATGGTATATATTATAGGCCATGGTGAGTTTCTTGACCAACGTTTTACCGCACGCGTACGTACGCATGAATCGTTCCCACAAGTAATCAAAGTGGGGCGGCAAACTAGTTGTACACGTCATGAACCCTTGCTCTGTTCGCGGACTTTCCGATTCCAAAGTAGGTGCCTCATCTAAGTTGTGCATCCGGTATATTCAAACACAACACAACACTTCCGTACATATGTTTGGGCCACATGCAGGTGGTGCCTGTCTTCGAACACTCCATCGCGTGGTTATCGGCGGCACGCCCATCCGTGGGCCCGGGTGGACGTCCATCACTTCGACCGACAACGAGAGAGGTTTGACCAAGGTTGATTCTTCTTGGTCCGTGTTGGAAAAGGTGTTGGTGAGATTCCCTCCCACCAACTCAAAGTGTGTGTGGGGGCGGGGGTAGGGGGTCGAGGCACTATACTGCGTACGTCCTGAACCTCAGTGGGGTCGGGGATGTCCGGGTTATGAGGCGCATGTGCCACATCAAAATAGTGAATTGGGTATATTTAAGTATCACACCACCCTTTCATACATATAGTTCGGCCACCCGCAGTTGGTCCTGGTCTCACCCATCTCGTGCCACACACACACATCTATGGGCCCGCAAAGTCCACCTTTGACCGGAAGCGAGATGGGTTGGTTTGACCATGATGGATTCGTATAGGTTTAATTTTCGTGTTATGGCATGGTGAGATGCCAGACCTATTCGGGGGCATGCATTCATATTTAGGATTCCCTCCCGCCGACCAGAAGTGGGGGCGGATGAGACATGTGCCACATCAAAGTTGCGCATTGGGTATTTGAACATCAAACCACCCTTTGCATACATATTTTTGTTCACATTCAGGTGTGTTTGTGTTCTGACCATTTCCCGCATTTTTTTGCGAAATGCTCCTACATATTATTATAGGAGTAAATAGAGGATGATTAGAATGAAACAACCGTCTGATATACTCAACATACACGGTTCCCTCAGGCTACCCGTGTGCCACGCCCATGCCTTGTCACATCAGCATAGTCCGCTGGTGGCCACGAGATACGATTGGGCTCCACGAGGCTTTCCTCGCAATCTAAAAAATATATACCCGCCTTCAGCGATTTGAAAATTGGCAGTTCCTTGGGTTTTTTCTATTTGATAGCACACAATTATTATGTTTAGGATCTGTGCGATGTTTGTTGCTCCCGCGCTGCTTCAATCCCTTTATCTAAATTTTTAGTAACCCCGGCATTTCACTCCCGCGTAGTAAAATTTTCAGTACCACGACATTTCCTCAAACACCACCTTGCCCCCCTCCACAAACACACACACAACAAAACCTCTGCTCACATTACATAAAAAAGGAAAACATCTGCTCACACACACCACTCCTCCCTCACTCGAACCCTAGTAGCTCGATGCCGCTGCCACCGCCCCCGCCTCCATCGTCAACTTCTGCCGATCAGCCCGTGCATGTTACCCATCGATCTCCATACCCTCGCAAAGATCCCCTTTCCCAAAGATCCCCATCCCCATCCCCCAATCCAGAGTGTTGCAGCCTAAGCCCGGTGATGCTTCCCGTGGAGCTCGAGGAGCGAATGGCCAAAAAGAGGTATATAGACGCCTGTCCCATGGACGATGGCGAGGTGGCCGCCGAGGCCCCCGGGGATGCTGACTACGATGACTAGCCGGTGGCTTTAAATCAGCGAGCTCGTGCATGTCTGTATGTCGCGGCAGCCGGCTACGACATTGAGCTCGTCGACGGCGACGGCTTGACACGGGTGATGAGTACAAGAATAGCTTGGATATAATCACAAATATTGCATATGCGTATTTATTTGAGGTGATTTCTGATAAAAGTTCTAAAATAAAAGCTATACAGAACAAAAGTACTTCACCTCTTTTTGCTTCATGCCTAATTACAGAACTACCGGACACTTGTACAATCCACATAAGGGAAAAAGAGATGTTTAGGTGTTGTTCAAGAAGTTCTCTCAAGTCACTTTTAGCTCAAGAGAAGATAGAGTCCAAGTCTCTCACGTTTAGGACTCAGATTCGGACTCCACGGACATACCTGTCTCAAAACGCCAAGAACTTTTTCATCCAGACTCCGAATTGGGTGATTCGTTTTTTTGTTGGAAAGTAGATTTCATATGCTTTCCAGTACAATTGAATTCACCTTCAAGTTCGTCAGGAGCATGGAGATATTGATGAAACAATCTGACGTTGCAGCAGAATCTGAGTCAAACTACAAGTCCAAAGGTGTTGCATCACCTCCACTTGGGCCCATGGGCCTTGTACGACGTAGGGTTAGTTTTAGGCTGCCTTGGGATGCCCTCCCACCTCCTTGGCCGCCACCCTTGCTCCTATATAAGTAGATCAATCTAGTATCTTTTCCCTTGGGTTTTGTTTAGTTAAAAGTTAGCCATTGCAACTTCGTGTACTTCGTTTGTGTCCAACGACTAGACCAAAATTGCTTTCGGAACCCCACCTTCATCGATACTTCATCTATATTTGCAATATTCAGATTTTTTTAATCATATTCTTTCTTGTTCTTCGATTGCATGCAGGAATAGACCTTCGTGGTCAGGTTGATCGTGCTCCTACATGGTCAATAACCTTTTGGAGTTGGTTTAGCGATTTCTAAGGCGCAACATCGTGCACATTTGTAGTCGGATCGTCAAAGTCGTCTCTACCAAATCGATAGCCACCATCTCACCAAAACATCGGGACCCTCACTCTATCAAGTGGTATCAGTTTTCAGGTTGCTCTGTGAGATTTTACCAGTTTTTCTTTGTTTAAATCGCATCTGTTCTTCATACCTATAGTCCACGAAAAAGCCACACAAAAAATGAGGGTTAGATCATCATATCCGAACCAATCCGAGCCTTTTTGCAATTTTTTGTTCGGTGTTTTGCTTTGTTGTATTTGTGGTTGCATCGTCGTGTCGAGTTGCTGGTCTTAGCGTCTAGTCTTTTAGAGTTTCAATTTCTATTCACAAGTTGTCATGCCGCCGCCCCATCATCTTTATCGCTGCTGCCATATACCACCACCATGCCGCCGTCATACCTTCCGTTTTCTCCCACCACCATCCATCAATTTCCTCCACCTGCTCCCATCGGTCATTGTCATTATCACACTTGAGGTCGTTCGCATCTACGTTTGATCCAATCTGCATCTTATCTGATTTGTCAGAAAGAAGATAAAAGAGTGAGAGAAAAAAGAGATGTTTAGGTGTTGTTCAAGAAGTTCTCTCAAGTCACTTTTAGCCCAAGAGAAGATAGAGTCCAAGTCTCTCACGTTTTGGACTCTGATTCGGACTACACAAACATACATGTCTCAAAACGCCAAGAACTTTTTCATCCGGACTCTGAATTGGGTGATTCTTTTTTTGTTGGAAAGTAGATTTCATATGCTTTCCAGCACAATTGGGTTCACCTTCAAATTCGACCAGAGCATGGAGAACTAGTTGTGGAGTACTCCCTGGAAAGACTTCCAACGATCTCTCCCACGAGCCGCCAGTTGGCGCGTTCCTAGCCGCCGCCATGTGTCGCGCTTTGAGTGCTCCCTTCGGATTTTTTTTCTTTTTTATTTTTTCGCATGCGTTTTCACCTTTTTAGACTGGTTTTTTACCGGGTTTTTTGATGTTCCGGTTTTTCACTGGTATTTCTTAGCTTTTGGATGAAAAAAATTCCAAAAAAATATTTGCGCGAAAAAACACGTTTTCTGTTTTTTTTTTTCGGGGAGAGGCACCGTTTTGTTTTCGGAGAGGCACAGTCGTTCCTCCCAGAAAGGAAAAAACATGTTTTTTTTGGAGAGGCGCGGTTTTGCTTCCACGAGAGGCACGATTTTGCTATTCCGAGAGGCACGGCCGCGCCTCTCGGAAAGGAAAAAAACGCGATTTTTATTTTTTTTATTTTTTCTGGAGAGGCACGGTTTTGCTTCCACAAGAGGCATGGTTTTGCTTTCGCGAGAGGCACGGCCGTGCCTTTCGGAAAGGGAAAAAACACGTTATTTTCCGGAGAGGCACGGTTTTGTTTCCGCGAGAGGCACGGTTTTGCTTTCGCGAGAGGCATGGCCGTGCCTCTCAGAAACAGAAAAAAAATGTTTTTTTGTATTTTTTCTATCATGAGGGGCACGGTTTTTCATCCAGTTTTTTCATGAAAAAAAGTTTGTCAAAACCTATCAACATGGGATCTAGTTTTGAAGATCTCGACGCGAGGAACCCAACGGTGAAAACAGCTCGAGATTTGAACGCGCGGTTTAGAAGATAAAACGTTTTAAAAATACGGATCTACGAAAAAAGGGAAAACTCCCAGGTTGCGACAAGTGGCACCCATGCAGTGCGCCACTTGTTGCAACCTGGAAAGGTGGGGGTGATGTTTGAAAGGAGTACTCCTCAATTAGTGATTTCAAAAAATCTAACGTTGCAGCACAATCCGAGTCAAACTACAAATCCAAAGATGTTGCATCACCTCCACTTGGGCCCATGGGCCTTGTATAACCTAGGGCTAGTTTTAGGCTGCCTTGGGACGTCCTCCCACCTCCTTGGCCGCTACCCCTTGCTCCTATATAAGTAGATCAATCTAGTAGCTTTTCCCTTGTGTTTAGTTTAGTTAAAAGCTATCCATTGCAACTTTGTGTCCAACGACCAGACCAAGACCACTTTCAGAACCCCACCTTTATCAATACTTCTTATATATTTGCAATATTCAAATTGCTTTTATCATATTCTTGCTTGTTCTTCGATTGCATGCAGGAATAGACCTTCGTGGTCAGGTTGATCGTGCTCCTGCGTGGTCAATAACCTTTTGGTGTTGGTTTAGCGATTGCTAAGGCGCAACGTCGTGCACATTTGTAGTCGGATCGTCAAAGTCGTCTCCACCAAATTGATAGCCACCATCTCATTGAAACATCGGGACCCTCGCTTCTATCAACGGGCTATGTCACATGTTAAGTGGCACACCGCCACCCCCTCGGGTTCAACCCCCATAGATCCCCTCCATGACCCCGCCGCTGGTCTCCTTTGCTTTGCTGTCAGGAATTTTCCTTCCTTCGTCGCCGTCGAGCCCCTTTTGTGATTTATGAAGGAAACGTTTTATGGCAGTGGCTCGGCATCATTAGCTGCCAAGTCAGACCTCATCGACGAGGACAAGGGCACCCTATCTGTCACTTACATCGACGAGGGTACCCTGTAGCCATGCTCTTCCAAGGGGAAGGAGCCAATCTGCGACAACAGGGAGCACATCCAAAGGTCTACGCTCCTCTAATGGGAAGGAGCCCATCTATGACAAGTGATGAAACCCATGCTTTGTTTTGTCGTGCCTCTTCAAAAGGGGAAAAGTTGGTGTAAAAGACAAAATTTGTTCCTGTTAAAGTTGGTGTAGTTAACATGCCCCTGTTTATTTTAGTTTTCTCACAATGTGATGTTCAATCATACAGTTTGATGTTTAAGCACAAGCTATGTTCTATGCAATTATAACAATACCTCTATGAAGGACTATACTTGGTAGTTGTTAAGCCTGTTATAGTGAGCATATGCCTCCTTTAATGGTTTTCTAGTTGTTCTGTTGTTTGTAGTTAGCATTTGTCCAGTTTCAATTGCTATATTTGGTTCTTTTTAGTATGTCTTATTTATCCAGTTATTCATGATGTGCAGTGCAATTTGATTAATACTAGTTCAATGGCCATATTTGTTTCCTATTAAGCCTGGTGTAGGTAATACACCCCCTGTTTTTTCACCCTGTGATGTTCAATTATACAATTTGATGTTTAAGCACAAGGTATGTCCTATGCAAATTCAACAATACCACTATGAATGACTATATTTGTCGGTCAAGTGGGAACCAGGGTCACATGGCCCATCTGCCTACAGCCCAGAAGGCGGCCCGTTTAGGGGCTCCACAGCTCAAGACACCTCGTGAGGATCGGACCTTGCAAGGCCCCTCCCCACGAGGCGAGGCTCTTCAAGGCAACCATCTTCAGCAGTAGGCGGCCTCATGAGGCCTTCCTTGCGAGGTGGTTACCTGCAAGGCCCTCCGCTTGGAGGGGTCATGTGGCGCTGGTCGCACGGTTGCATGCCCGCCACGTGGGAGACACACCCGCACAGACAAGGATGACAGAGGCCGTGCCAGCAGGCGCGGATCGGGAGGATTTCCTCTTCGATGATTAAAGTGCAGTGCCCACTGCCTCCCACAAAGCGAGTTCCCAAAGTTTGTCGTTCCGGTGCAAGACGACCATGATGATGCGGCTCGCCAGGACGAAGGTCATCACCAAGCCCACCAGTGCGTCATGGACGACGCCTTTGCAAGAAGAGGCCACCTTTTGTCAGGATAAGACTCAGCGCCTGCCGCCCTTCGAATTGCCGCCCTGTGGCTGCCCTTTCCGGACGATATTTTTGGGGATGAGGACCAAGGCAAATACAAGAGGGACGGTGCTGGTACCTTAGAGGGGGATCCCCATTCGGCCATTTTAATTGTCTTCTACCTTGTAACACTTGTGCCTCCCCAAGACCAATCCAGACAAGCAAGATTAGGGTTTTACACCACAAGCTGGACCAAACCAGGGTAACTCCTCGTGTCCCTACCGTGCTCTGTGTGTGTGTGTGTGCGCGCGTGCATGCTCTCTCGCGAAGCACCGCTCGTCCATAGCCTCACCAAGGTCACTGTCGGGTCATGAGGTAGCTGGACGAATGGCCACAGAGTTCGAACCAGGGTTTTGGAGGGCGTACCCTAGCACAAACGCTTCTCTGACATTTGGCGCGCCAGGTAGGGGTCTTTTGTGTTTCAACATCTTTGACCTCAACATTGACATGGCCGATGCACAATAGGCGCATGCCCTGTGCAGAGCAACAGGGTCCGCTCGGAGCCCATCGTCAATGACAACCGTCGTGGTCGCGCCCGTGTCGCCACTAAGCCGGCAGCAAGGGACCAGCTAGCTTCCTCCATCCGCCCATCCGCTTAGCCGGAGCCACCCGAGTACACCGTCACTGCGTCTTCGCTCGCTCGCCGTGAACCACCGGCTCCGCAGGTTGCGCTGCTCATGGTGCGTGAGCTGGTGCACTACCCTCCGACCGCGGCCGGCTACGACGCCTAGCTCGCGCGCATCACCGAGCTGGTTAACGTCGCCGGAGAAGCCCCGGTGCCTTCTCGCCGTCTTGTGCCTCTGATACTCGTGATCTGCGTTGGGTTTTCCTTGAAGAGGAACGGGTTATGAAACATAGGTTTATCAAACCAATAGGAATATCAAAGTGGGTAAGTTTTTCCCTCAGTTATGAAACCAAGGTTTATTAAACCAATAGGAATATTAATCCTCAACTGTCTTCAGCGGCTGCACACAAATGAACAAACAACTTGAACCCAACGCGGGCAAGAGGGTTGTCAATCCCCTTGATCTCGTTATTTGCAAGCAAATGAGTTGGGTAGATAATTGTAAATTGCAAAATAAAATAAAAAGTAAATAAAGGCAGCGAGGTAATAGTAGCGTTTGTAAATATACAAGTGAATAGACCCGGGGGCCATAGTTTTCCTTAGCGGCATCTCTCATGTAGGCAGCATATGGTGGGTAACAAATTACTGTTGGGCAATTGATAGAAAAGCGGATAGTTATGCGATTTTCACGGCAATAATCATGTGTATATAGGCATCACGTCCATAAACAAATAGGCCGACTCCTGCCTTCACCTATTACTATTACTCCACTCATCGACCGCTATCCAGTATGCATCTAGAGTATTAAGTAAAACAGAGTAATGCATGGAGAACGATGACATGATTTAGACAAAGTAAACTCAAGCAATATGAATAAACCCCGTCGTGTTATCCTTAGTAGAAACAACACAGGGACGCATCTTGTCCCCTACTTTGTCACTGGGATATAGAAACTCGCCAGGTTGAACCTACCACAACGCATCACTCCCACCGATGAAATATCAATCTACTTGGCCAAATCACATCAATAAATTGGAGAGCATTACGAAGCTATAATGATCATGCAATTCAGAGATAATATATATCAGAGGTATCTCAAATACTTTTCATGAATAATATGAACATAAACCCAAATTCATTGGTTCCCAACAAACACACCGCACAATAGGATTACATCGGATAGTTCAAAGCGAAGATGCGATGATCATTGTATTGAAGATCAAGAGATAGAGAGATTGCCATCTAGGTACTAGCTATGGACCTGTAGGTCTGTGGTGAGCTACTCACACAAGATCATGAGGGCAGCAAGGTTGGTGTAGAGGCCCTCCGTGATCGACCCCCCTCCGTCAGGGTGCCGGAACGGAGCTCCAGATGGTCTCACGACGGAACACAGACTTGCGGCGACGGAAAAAGGGTTTCAGGACTGCTTCTGTTTTTTTTTTGCAATATTAGAGAATTTATAGGCCAGAGAGGGGCGCCGGGAGAGCTACGAGGGGGCCACCACATATCAGGGCGCGTCCCCCTAGGGAGCGCCCTGATGTGTGATGGGGCCCTCGTGTGCCTCCCAGCCTCCTTCTGAAGCTTCCAAGTCTTCTTTTGGTCCAGAAAAAATCATCAAAAAGTTTCGTGGCAATTGGACTTCGTTTGGTACTGTAAACCTGAAAAGTAAAAAACATGCAGAAAACAACAACTGGCACTGGCACTGGGTCAATAGGTTAGTGCTCAAAAATATTATAAATTGGTAAATAAAGACCCAAAAAGTATCCTAGAATGATAATATATCAGCATGGAACAATCCAAAATTATAGATACGTTGGAGACATATCAGCCTCTGTTGTCGTGTGGCGCCCAGGCAGAGCACGATGCTCCTCCTCCACATCCACCGTAAGGCAACGATGCGGCACCTCGCCGCCGCCCACGCACGCCGAAGCCGTCCCAAGGCGCGCTCTCGCTGATGGAGTTGCCATCGTCTCTGGGGCTACCTCGCCTTCACTCCCGAGCTGTGCCGCATGGTGTGGCCCTTCAAGTGGAATCCCGAGTTGCCTCCTCGCTACGACGGCATCCCCAACCCCATGGTGTTCCTGCAGCTCTACACCACTGGCATCCAGGCTACGGGTGGCAACGACAGGTGCATGGCGAACTGGCTCCCCATGGCCCTCAAGGACAACGCGCATTCGTGGTTGATGAACCTTCTCGAGAACTCCATTTCCTCATGGTCCGAGCAGTGCAAGCAGTTCGTCGCCAACTTTAAGGGCACGTACGAGCATCCCCTCATGCTCAACGACTTGCGCGTAGTGTGCCGGTGCACTGCCAAGACCCTCCGCAAGTACATCTAGCGCTTCAGCCAAGTGTGCAACAAGATCCTGCGCGCCTCCGATGCCGCCATCATCTCAGCGTTCTACTCAGGCATCACGGACGCCAGGATGCTCGAGAAGCTTTCCATCAATACGAGCTCGATACTGTGGTCGTGTTGTTTGACCTCGCCGACAAGTGTGCCAAGGCTGGAAAGGGCCGCCTCTTTGCCCACAACGACCCTAATGCGACGCCAAATGCCGCCAAGCCGAAGGGCAAGGACGCCAAGCGCAAGGGAACCGTCGTTCTTGCGGCTTAACATAGGTAGAAGCATGGGCGCGATCGTGACAAGCCCTCACCCAAGAAGGATGGCCGTCCCTTCTGCGCCTTCCACAACATGCACTCCTACCGCCTCGAGGACTGCCACGAGATCAAGATGCTTCGCGATGACCGCCATGTCAAGCGCAGTGACCGCAACGATGCAGCGCAGGTCGCAACGGCAACCGCAATGACGTTCACTGGAATGACCGCAACAACAACAACAACAACAACAACAACAACAACAACAACAACAACAACAACAACAACAACAACAACAACAACAACAACAACAACAACAACAACAACAACAACAACAACAACAACAACAACAACCGCAACAATAACTACCGTCAAGGCTGGCGGAACCAGCCTCAGCAGGCTAATCCTTAGTAGGCCAACGCCACCCCACCGCGCGCCAGCAGGAACAACGGCAACTTGCCTGACGAAGACGCTGGGGGCTATCAGGAGCCTCGCGAGGTGGCGTGCATCCTTGACGGGGCACATGCCCCCTCATCCAATTGCCACTTCAAGTAGTTCTCTCGCGAGCTGAGGCCTCCAAGTCCCTCAGGTTGTCTAAATACCCGATCTCCATCGACTTCAGCGATCACCCCAAGCCCACAAGGGCTATGGGGACCATCCCTCTGCTATCCACGCCCACCATCAACAACGTCGCCGTCACCAAGATGCTCGTTGACTGCATCATGGGACTCAACATGCTCTCTGTGGATACCTTCGAGGTGCTCCAAGTGCCCTACGAGCGAGTGATGCCAACGAGGCCCTTCTCAGGAATGACTTATGGCTCCAACTTCCCGATAGGGAAAGAGCGTCTTCCTTCACCTTCGGCAGCCGCAAGATCTACCACACCGAGCTCACCGACTTCGATGTGGCACACATTGTCCTACCCTACAATGCCATCTTGGGCTACTCTATGCTCGCCAAGTTCATGGCAGTGACTCACCAAGCCTACAACACCGTCAAGCTTCTGGGCTGCAGTGGCACCATCACCATCCGCTGCGATAAGGACGCGGTGCGCACCCTCGAGCACGCCTATAAGGCTGCTGCCACCGCCCACCTAGTTGAAGAGGAAGAGGTCGAGCCTGCCGAGCCCGCACCCATGAAGAAGAAGCCAATGTTCTCTCAGGCGCGCGTCGAGACAAAGAAAGTGTTGATGGATGGTTGTGGCTCCGGGCCCATCGTTACAATCGGCAACGACCTCTCTTCCAAATAGGCAGGCGAGCTCATCATCTTCCTCCGGTCAAATGTTGATATGTTTGCCTCGACAGTGTCAGACATGGCTGGTGTGCCGAGGGAGGTGATCGAACAACACTTAGCCGTGTGTCCCAACGCACGGCCCATGAAGCAAAAGGCCCGGTGCCAGGCGCCAGATAAACAAAAGTTCAATGTTCAAGAAACAAAGAAGCTTCAGGAGGCAGGCTTCATCCATGAAGTGCTCCACCCTGAGTGGGTCGCCAACCCTATCGTGGTCCAGAAGTATAGTGGAGAAGGGTGGATGTGCATCAACATCACCAACCTCAACAAGGCCTGCCCCAAGGATCATTTCCACTGCCGCGGATCGACCAGATCGTGGACTCCACCGCTGGGTGTGATCTATTTTTTTCTGGATGCCTTCTCAAGCTACCACCAGATCAAGATGGCAAAGCAAGACGAAGAAAAAACGACCTTCCTCACCCCATTCGGAGTGTACTCCTACATCTGTTTGCCCTTTGGACTGAAGAGTGGGGGAGCCACCTTCCAAAGGCGGATGCACATCGACCTGGGGCCCCAATGGGAAGGAATGCATATGCCTACATTGATGACATCGTCATCAAGACCCGCGAAGTGAGCTCCCTCATCACGGACCTCGAGGAGACCTTCGTCATCCTACACAAGATCGACCTCAAGCTCAACCCTGCCAGTCTTCGGAGTTCCTTTAGGCAAGCTCCTTGGCTTCCATGTCTCCCACCATGGCATTTAGGCCAACCTTGAGAAGATTTAGGCCATCGAGAAGATGCAGCCTCCCCGCAACCTCAAGGAAATGCAGCGCCTCTCGGGCTGCATGGCTACTCTCGGACTCTTCATCTCCAAGCTTGGTGAGAGATCACTGACCTTTTCAAGCTCATGAAGAGATTGAGCCCCTTCAAGTGGACTCCCGAAGCTGACACAGCCTTCGAGGACCTCAAGAGGTACTTGACGAGCCCGCTCGTCATGGTGGCCCTATGACCACGGGAGCCCCTGCTCGTGTACTTGGAAGACACCCCCCATATGGCCAGCGCATCCCTTGTGGTGGAAAGGGAAGAGTGAGTCCCCGTCAAGAAGCAGCTCGCCGCGGCGGTGCTTGCCGAGGCCACATCGGCGCATGCCGAGGTCGCACCCGAGCCAGCCAAGGTCATGCCCATGCCTGCTGTTGTCCCTCCTTAGGAGGCCCTTGGTGAGCCACTTGACGATCCTCCCGCGGAACAAGTTGCTGCTCCTTCAACAATGCGCCTCATCAAGCACTCTGTCTACTTCGTCAGCTCCGTGCTACGGGATGCGCACGAGCGGTACCCCATGTAGCAGAAGCTTCTCCTCTCGCTCCTCCTCGTCTCCAGGAATCTACAACACTACTTCTAGGGCCACCCCGTCAAGGTGGTCACATCTTACCCCCTAGAACAGGTGCAGCGCAACCCAACGCCATTGGCCGCATCACCGAGTGGAACACCGAGCTACAACTCGTTGAGCAGGAGTTTCTCACCACAAGGACGATCAAGAGCGCAACTCTGGTAGACATCACTACGGAGTGGATGGACCCGCATCAAGAGGAGCCCCATGAGGATGAATCCCTCCTGCCCGGGCAGAACACCTGCGGTGATTGGACCATGCACTTCGATGGTGTATCCTCCTGACAAGGCACGGGGGCTGGCGTCGTGCTCACCTCACCAGCAAGAGACAAGCTCTACTACACCGTAGAGCATGGCTTCAAGCATGACGACAAGGTCTCCAACAACATTGTTGAGTACGAGGGCCTCATCGCTGGCCATAAGGCCGCCCACGCTCTAGGCATCAGCGCATCCTCATCAAAGGAGACTCGCCACTCCTCATCAAGTTCTCCAACAAGAGCTGCAAACCCAAGGACGAGCACATGGCTGCGTACATGGAGGAGGTCCGCAGGCTCAAGAAGCACTTCCTGGGCATGGAACTCCAGCATGTTACTCGCGCCGACAACCAGGAAGCTTATGAAATCGCCAAGCAAGCATCCCACCACGAGCCCCAAAGCCTTGGCGTCTTCAAGGAGAGGATCCTGAAGCCATCTGCACCGCCACGAGCCATCAGCGACATGGCGCCTCATGAAGTACTCCCACCCGCACCCTCCGCATGCGCACCATACTGCGGCCACCTTTAGGCGCCCGCCTGGTGTTGGTGCTGAAGCCGCAGGCCAAAAGCTTGGTCATAGAATTCAAGGCCTACATGGAGAACAACACTCTCCGAGAAGACAAAACCGAAGCAGAACGCATAGCCCGCCAAGCTGGGCCTTACTGCCTGAGAGATGGCGGTCTCTACCGAAGGCGCCCCAATGGAGTTCGCTGCAGTGCATCTCCGAGGAGCAAGGGCATGAGCTGCTTCGTGACATACATGGCGGAGACTGCGTCCACCACTCTTCATCGCAAACCCATGCCGACAAGGTGTTCTGCAGCAGCTTCTACTTGCCCATAGTGCTTCAAGATGCCACCGAGCTTGTCGGATTTCGGGCTCCGCAAAACCCAAAGAGGTTCGAACTCAGGGGCGTGTGCGAAGATCCCCACCAGCTTCGACCTCAAGCTCACAGCTCGACAGCCTAGCCCAACGAACTCATACAATCATGGTGAAGAAGACCAGCACACGAGGATTTACCCAGGTTCGGGCCGCTGCGAAGCGTAAAACCCTACTCCTGCTTTTGGTGGATTGCCTCACGAGGAGGTTTGTGTATGAACTAGTACAGTGGTGAGTAACCTCGCGAGGGTGCTCGGGTGGTGTTCGATCTCCCCTTCTACGGAGCAGCCTAGCCTCTATTTATAGTGGCCCGGGTCCTCTTCCCTTATCGCAATGGCGGGAAGGGATCCCACAATGGCCAAATTCGAAGGGGGACAAGGAGTACACCTTATCCTGACGAAAGGTGGTCTTTGCCTGCAAAGTGGCCGGTGGTGATGCAGAGGTGGGCTCGGCGATGACGCCCGTCCTGCGGAGCTCGTGGTCTTGGTCTCGTTGCGCCGAAATGGAAACCTTTAGGGGATGCCTTGGGAACCTGCGTATGTATTTGCCTCCTTTGCACCAAAGAGGAAACTGTCTCTTCTGCGCGCGCTGGTACCCACCTGGCCAGGCTCGCATCACCCCCGACCTCCCGAGGCTGAGCGCTGCATAGGGATCTCCGCCCCTCTGGAGGCGACCTGGGGAGGCCTCCTCCCTCCGGGGGTCTTGGCGTCGTCCCCCTCGCGAGGGCGGGGCTCTCGTGAGGGCTTTGTCTTGAGTGAGGCCGCACTGGGCCGCGCTTGGCTGTTGAAGTGGGCCACGCCCTGGGCCGCAGGCTGGCAGGTCTGGGTATCCCCGTTCCCAGAACGCCGACAGCAGCCCCCGGGCCCAAGGCGCGCTTGGGTTGGCTTCGGGGCGAAGCTGAAGAAGCCGACCTGAGCGCCGCGGGCCCCAATCGTCTGCGGGCCCAACTTGATGCGTGGCGCATAATGAGACGCGGACGCCCCAGCTCCCCGAAGACGTCGGGAACCGCCCCGAGTCAGGCTAACGCGAAGCCTGCGCGCCGCGCCGGTCATCATTGCCCTTCCTTGAATGCGGCTGTCTCCTTGTGTCTCCCCCCCTCGGTCCACGCGGATGTGACCCGCCGAGGGCAGATGAAGCGACGTGAAGCAGGAATGCACGCCGACCGAGTCTGGCATGTGGCGCCCGAGGAGCGCATGACGCCTCCACTCCTAACGATGCCCCATGGGCAGCGGTTGCGCCTATAAACCCGCCCCGCCCGGGGGGTCATGCCATCCTGACGCACCCTCTTGCTTCCCATCCTTCCAAAGATATTTTTCTCATCCTCCCCTCTTCCCTTACCTTCCATGGCATCTGGAGGGAGTGCAGCAGGTGCGGGGAAGCGCACAGGGTCCCTGGCTCCACCGCCAGCCTCTGGAGGCAGCGGCGGGGGGCCTTCGAGGCCGGCCCAAGCACACCGGCACTGGGCCATCATCGACGAGTAAGTGTTCCGTCGCCCACCCCCTTTTCTTGCAGCCACGCCCGTCACACCGGACCTGATTGCCTCCTTCTCCCAGGGCGCATGCGCCCAAGGGAACAAGCTCGACGAGCTTCAGGAGGAGGCGGACGCGCTGAGGGCCCAGCTGGTGGGCGCCAAGGCCGCCCTCCAGTCTGCGCTCAGAGGCGAGGAGGAGGCCAAGGCGGAGCTGGCGTCCCTTCAGGCCCAGATCAATGGAGCAGCTGATGCCGTGCAGACCGCCCAGGACGAGGCGGCGCACGCGAAGATGCTGGAGGCGTTGCGCGCCAAGCAGTACCTAGACATTGCCCACCGCGCAGTTGGTGTGGTTGGCCGGTTCGTCGGGGAAGCCCCCGCGCTGCCGTGCGCACACGGCGACGGGGGTTACCTCAACTTCTTTGGCAAGGTGGTGGAGGCGCTGGAGACCGGCGTCTCCCGGGTGGACGAGGACAACGTGTCCAGCGCGCGCGACCTCCTGGACATCGTGCTGACGCACGTCTTCTCCAACCTGCGCCGCCACGCCCCGGAGCTTGACCTCTCCCGCGTCATGGAGCCGGTACCCGAGGAGCTCCAGAGGCCCCTCATGGATGAGGTGCGCCAGCAGGTGGAGCGGTTCGTCCAGGAGCCCTCCTACGATGAGGGCGACGATTCCGGTGCCGAGGCTGGCGGGGGTCTGGAAGGTGACAGCGGCTCCTCCACCTAGGCTTTCCCTATTTTCTTCTTCTGGTCCCTGTTACACCAAGAAATACCTGGCCCCTGAGGGCGTTAAACTTTTGTGTCTTACCTTCGTCTTCCTCCCTCCTTTTTTAAACCGTCGGTTGTTTGTCTTGTGCGATGTGCCCTCGTCTCTCCCGCGGAGTTTTGCGTCATCGTTGGTGCGGCACCGCGCACCCCCTCGTGCCTTTGCATGTACCGCTGTGTCGTTGCTCCGCGCCCGGCGCTCTTCCTGGGGTCCGCGGGGGTGTCACATGGCATCCGGTGATAGCGGCCTTCCGCGGCCTCATGAGGCGTCCCTCCTGAGGGGGAGCGTGTTGCCCCAAGGCCAGGGTTTTAGCGATGATGCCTAGGGAGACCGGATTCCTTCCCTTGCGCTGCCCTCCATGTACCTGGAGCCACAAGAGGCCTGACGGGGGCACGCAGTAAACCGTAGCGCCTGCATTCTCACGTTAACATTCCCGCCTCATACTCCAGTATTTGGGCTATCATTGGATCAAGAAATTTCTGCTCTTTATGGTTGGGGTACTTATCTTGGCGGGCCGTGGTGAGCTCGTGCATTGCGAGGCACAGCCATAACACCTTGGGGGCTTGGGGATCTCGTCAGGGGGGCTTCTTCCTTGCGAGCACAACGGTTTTGGGGCCTTCTTCGTGCTCTGCGTCGACGGGGCCCAGTCCCGCGCATACCTCGACCGCCGTTGGGCCGTCCGGATCACCAGGACGAGACCAAGGGGCGAGGGGCTACGTGACCAGTGAGGCTCCTGAGTCGCGCTGCTCAAGAGTCCCCCGTAACGCTCAAGCGCCCCCCATACCTTTTCTTGCCAGTTCCTGCCCCGAGAGGAGCCTGAGCCTCCCGAGGCTCCATGATGCCGCGCCGGGCCACGGCCGAAGCCCCCGAGCGAGGGTCGACCGCCAAAAGATGGATGCTTCCGAGGCAGCAGGCGCTTGCCGGCTTGCCCAGAAGCGCCACGCGAGGACCAAGATGACAGGGCTTCGGCAAGGTGCACACACCGAGCCTGTGCCGCCCCCACTCGCGGGGCGCGTGAGGGGGGGACCGACAGGTGCCGGTTGAAAAAACGAGATTTCAAGATCAAAAAAGGATTGCAAAGAGAGAAAATTCCCACCCTTTTTCAAATAGAGCTGCGAAACTTCGAGTTTCATTTCAAAATATGGCAATTCTAATACAAAAAGGGGCAAGCAATAGCCGCGTCCGGCACATAGGCTAGTATTCGTCTTCGTCTTCCCCCCAGCGCGGAGCATAGGGCTTCCACTAGGCATGGGCATAGTCATTGGAGGACAGTGTTGTCTGCCAGCGCAGAGCATGGGGCTTCCACTTGGGCATGAGATGGAACCCCTCCGCGTCCTCGCGGGGCTCCGGGCGTATACAGCCCACTCATTATTACGTGAGAGTGTCACGGCCGAAGATAGATGGGCAAGCCCCCAGGCGCAAGGCCTAGGTGCTCCCAACTCAGTCACTAGCCATCCCGCGCATTTCTACACGGTTGCGCGCCCCTACAGCCCAAACATGAGTGCATTGTTCCCCGCGTAGCCGCGGGATTGCGCTCCCGCGGCCCAAACATGAGCACAATGCACCCAGCGCAGCCATAGGGGTGTTGTGTCGGTGAAGCCGCCTCGTGAGGCGTCGGGGCACCGGCCAGACCACGACCCGAGGACCTCATGAGGCCCTGCCTTCTCAGGGCCGCGCCGGCGCCCCCGGTGCCGCGTGTGGCCCGCGTTGCTTGTATCCTGCCGATCCCCCTAAGTGGATGCTCCTGCGGCCCAGAGGGCTCGGCTGCGTGCTGCTTGCTCGTGAGGGCGGCGGCTGCATCGCGCCCCCACGCATCCCGGTATGCCCCCTCGCTTGCACCAACCTGGCCTGGTGCCCCCTTAGTGGAAGCCCCCAGGCCCGGCTTGGAGAGGGCGTCCGGGACATCTCCCTACTCCGGGAAGATGCTGGCACCCGCAGGGGGCGCGCGATCCACGGCGCCGTCCGCAGGTACGATACTGCTCGGAACATAGGCCTCTGTGTAAAGGCCTTGGCTTCCTCCTGAACCGTCTCCGCGCGCCCCATGGGCAGCCTCCCTGGGCGGCACGGCGACGCCGCTCTGGAGCCGCGGCCCACAGACCCTCCTGTGCCGAGCTTCCGCCCGAAGCTGCTTACCTCTGCCATCGCCGCGAGGTTGGTCGCGTGTGTCTTGACATGGGTTGCCTCCCTGGTTATCCACCGCGCCTCCGTTATGGTTACCTGCCTGCTCAAAAGCCCGAGCCGCCTGGTCCTTGTGCCGGTTGGCGCGCTCGCGCCGGGACGACCCAGGCTGTTGCTGATTCACCGGGACATGAGTGCGCGCGTTGAGGCGCGCGTGGAGCGTCCCGTCACCTTCTTCGAAGGCACCACCTGTGGGACTGAACGGCACCCCGAAGCCGGTCACCGGTATCTGGAGGAGAAGGAGCACAGCGTGTGGCGGGCCTTGCCCGGGCTTGCCCAGGCATGGGGTAGGCATGCCGTCTGCCGATGAGGTGAGCAGTACGGCGAGCGAGCCCCCGGCGCCCAGTGTCGGGGGTCGAGAGGAGTGGTGTGGAACCCAGGCCCTCCTCATGATGGTGACCAACTCGGTGATGTGGTCGGCCCAGGCGTCGAAGCCCCCGTGCGTCGGGCGATGGCGAAGCAGCTCACTTGCCATCAGCAGTGCGTCATGCGTGTTGAGGTCTCCCACGTGGGTACATGGTGATGTCGGTCCCGCGGGCGCAGCACGCCCGCCACGCACCTGGCCGGCACGAGCATCGACGGTGATGGAGACGACGCTGGTGGCCAGATAACGACCGCCCAGCACCGAGCTGCCAGGGCGTGCATCATGGGTAGTAGCAGCGAGGTCGGTGAAGGTGGATCCGCCGGTGCCGAAGGAAGCTTGACATGCGTCGGCCATCGAAACGACGGAGTGGAGAAGAAGCGAACCTTGTGGAAGACTCCGACACGCCCCCTACCTGGCGCGCCAAATGTCGGATTTCGGGCTCGGCAAAACCTAAAGAGGTTCGAACTCAGGGGCGTGTGCGAAGATCCCCACTAGCTTCGACCTCAAGCTCATAGCTCAACAGCCTAGCCCAACAAACTCATACAATCGTGGTGAAGAAGACTAGCACATGAGGATTTACCCAGGTTCGGGCCGCTGCAAAGCGTAAAACCCTACTCCTGCTTTTGGTGGATTGCCTCACGAGGAGGTTTGTGGATGAACTAGTACAGTGCTAAGTAACCTCGCGAGGGTGCTCGCGTGGTGTTCGATCTCCCCTTCTACGGAGCAGCCTAGCCTCTATTTATAGTGGCCGGGGTCCTCTTCCCTTATCGCAATGGCGGGAAGGGATCCCACATCGGCCAAATTCGAAGGTGGTCTTCGCCTGCAAAGTGGCCGGTGGTGATGCAGAGGTGGGCTCAGCGATGACGTCCATCTTGCGGAGCTCGTGGTCTTGGTATCGTTGCACCAGAATGGAAACCTTTAGGGGATGCCTTGGGAACCTGCGTACGTCTTTGCCTCCTTTGCACCAAAGAGGAAACTGTCTCTTCTGCGCGCGCTGGTACCCACCTGGCCTGGCTCGCGTCAACCCCGACCTCCTGAGGCTGAGCGCTGCATAGGGATCTCCGCCCCACGGGAGGCGACCTGGGGAGGCCTCTTACCTCCGGGGGTCTTGGCGTCGTCCCCCTCGCAAGGGCGGGGCTCTCACGAGGGCCTTGTCTTGAGTGAGGCCGCACTGGGCCGTGCTTGGCTGTTGAAGTGGGCGATGCCCTGGGCCGCAGGCTGGCAGGTCTGGGTACCCCCGTTCCGAGAACGACGACAGAGCTGGTCCAATCCTGTGAAGCTTGCCAGTTCCACGCCAAGTAGATCCATGAGCCAACGCAAGGGACCCCGACTCATAAGTAGAAGTCACCGAATGCACGTGTACAGTGATCCCAGAGATCAATGCTCACTGAACACACAGAAACTGAATAACGAGTCTTACATCCAGTGAACAGGTTACAGATATCAATATAAGCAGGGTTTGAACATCACATGTTCAATCATTTCACCAAGTCTTCCGACATAGCTCACTTATCTCATTTGTCACGCACACACCAAGTTTTGCGAAAACATCAGGACGTAGTTTAAGCAGGACCACCAACTGTCCCTGACCGTGGACACAGTTATTCGAATAGTTTTACACTCTACAAAGGTTGCATGCTTTACCCACAAGACTCGAGGAACTTCCGTGTCATCCACGACCCACGGTATACTACATACCCGAGGTAAGCACCCGAACAATGCCTTTCCATGGACGATACTAAACAAAGAGTCCACTCATTGGCCCACGTCTTCATGATGTACAAAACACGAGCCTTTCTCAACATAGTACCATCCATGAAGGGACACAATGGTGTGCCCGGTGTCTGTGAAAACATCCCATGGTAGCCCTACCTGGCACGACCCCGTATCGAGAGAGTGACACGACTCTCTCGCCACTAGTAATGCAGGATCTCTGCTAGCATCGACCAAAGTAATCAACAAAGCACCTTCCCATATTGGGGTAGAGTGGTCGCACATGTAAGGTTGGGACAGTCAACAGATCTTAAATCAAATCCGTTTTTGAAAACACACATGCAACTTGCCTTGGTCCAGCACTTCTTTATCAAGTAGTTACCTAGCTCATCATCTCCCTAGGGCATTAGTGGCACCCGATGGGGTTTTCAAAAAGGTCTTTGGTAAACATTTGTTTTCCATCTCATGCATATCCCTATCCCACTGCTGTAACAACTACTTACAATCCTAACTACTTCCCACCCGCATAACACTCACAGGAAGGTAGGGTCATGCGCAATGCAAGTATCAACGGGAAATGCATCGGAGACCAACCCGACAAGGTTTTCACCACATCATCGACATGCTCTTTCATGCAACAATCAAGGTACTATAATTCCATGCAAGAAACAGTTTCATTGACATGGTCAAAGGGTTGCTTGTCTGGCTCATTAAAGTCTTCGAGGTCTTCACAAGCTTCTGGTCCAACTCCGAGCACTCCGTCTACTTCGTCAACTACCGTCAAAATCAACCATAATAAGCACCACAACAAGAAGGAAAATAAAAGTGTTCTAAAATAGGAAGTTTATTTTTATTGGACACCAATGGCTATAGGAAAAATAACCAAAGAGGTTCTACTGGATCTGGATCAATGAGGATTCTTGAAAGGTGGAAACGGAGGGATTTATGATCCTATAACAAGTCTACAGAATGTATTTTTATAAAAAAGAGTGGAGGTACTCATCAAATAGGGCATGATTTTAGAAACATTTAGAAAGTGGTTTCACTGGATTTGGAGTTGGGATGAATTTTGTATGAGTTTACTAAGATGAAATAAATGGAAAATGGGCCATTTATTAGTTCTAACAGAAACAATACATGGGGAAAATGTTCACCATGACTAGATAAATAGGGCATGATTTTAGAGCCATCTAGGAATTTGAATTACCTCATTTGGAGCTATAATGAGTGCTCTAGAGATTTTGCAAAGTGGCTTTATACAGCTCAAATTTCAATTTTATATTGGAACAGTAAACAAACTTGTGGTGGGAAAATATGAAAGTTGCACCAAATAATAGGTGGTATTTTTAGGAGAATATATAAATTTGAATCATCAAATTTGTGGTTCATTTGAATACTCTAGAATTATTTCTTTCTCTCTGGAAAAAGAAAAAGGTAAAAGAAATTCCGAAATACAAATGGGCTAAATTGCGCCCTGGGCGCAGGATATCAACTAGGCCGACCAAGTGGCTCGGCCGGGCGGGGGGAGCGGTGACGTCGAAGGCGCACCAGCGGTTTTATGTTTCCCCAAAGCAATGGCGGGCTTAGGTTATTCCCGCCTCCACTTAACTGGCGAGGCCCACCCGTCGGCCTCACTTGCCGACCGACAGGTGGGGCCCTGCTGGCAGGCTTGTCACCCACCTCCCGAGGAGAGACCGAGCACGCGTCGACGCTGTTCCGGCGGCTCAGGCCTCCTCTGGTGAGGTTCCGGTCACCGGTGTGGTCGGGCGAAGAGCCGCACCCCCCTAGGGCTTCATTTTTGCCAGGGAGCGCCAAAATGAGCGCAACTTCAGCCGCATCGGATTTCGACGATGGCGGCCACAGAACTCAGTGTTTCGCCCACCGGAGGGAGGGAATGGAACGTGGGAGAAGCTCGTGGCGATTCTGGTAGTGCCCTCATGCAGCTTAGAGGAGGAGGGAGTCATCGGGGAGCTCAAATCCAAGCGAGACCCGAGGAGGGCATCGCCAACCGTAGGAGGATGGAGAGGGAACGGGAGGATGAATTGGTGGTTCGAGGGTGTTCAAGGGAGGGAGAGGGAACGAAAGGAGTGCGGAGGAGGGCTCAGGGCTAGCTTAAATGGCTGGTGCGCGGGCTCACCATGGATGGCATCCACAGCCGTGGCTTAGTCATCGCTAGGGGTCATGAGGGGTGCTCCGCGATTGTCTACGCGCATCGTGGGTGTGGTCCACGTCGAGGGAATAACAGAGAGAGGAGCCAGGGGAGCCAGGGGCACGCGCGTGTGTGCCTGCTCATTGGAGCTCTTTGGGCGGTCCAGCGCGCGTGTGAGAGAGGCAAGAGGAGGGAGAGAGAGGAGAGGTGCAATAGTTAGCCGTGTCACAGACGCCGAGGTGGTCCTCCTAGCGAGAAGGAGGAGCACATGGTTGTCGAAAGCTCGGGTTGGGCGCCGCTACAGTGTGGGAGTGCACTCTAGAGTGCTTCAAAGCATGCCTTTGGCATGCCAGGGCATGCCATCTGCATCCTGCGCATGACCAAGCTTTTCTACTAGTGCTTGGTGGGTTTTGAGATGCCATGTGAACCTTATGAGCTAAGGCAAGGTTGGAAGAAAGAAGAATGGGGAGGAAGGGTTGCTGTCCTTACTGGCCAGGGAAGAAATAAGGGTTTTATCCCCCTTCAATGATTTAGCCTCAGCCAGGAAAACTTACTGGGGGTAGAGGAGGCATATGAGTAACTGTGGTAAAAACTTTAACTCAAGGAGAATAGCATAAGGGGTCAAAACAATAACTTTTGGAAATCAAATGAAGGTGTTTGATGCTGCTTTGAGCAAGGTAACTTGATCTACTTGACATGAGAATTAACAGGAATGGCAATTAGGACCAAATGAACTTGACCACAAAATTTTAGCTCATTTGGAGAAAGTGGGCAATGCAAAAGTTTCAAACCCTAGAAATGGGCAAAACATATTTGGATAGATCTACCTAAGATAAATTGTTCTCCTTGATGGACCACTTGGTGTGGATGCATGATTAGGGTATTTTAACATGACCACAAAGTTTGAGCACAAATGGAGTCACTTCGCAATGCAAAGTTGTTCAAATTTGAATCTAGATAGAGAGGGTAATGAGGCAGTTTTGTGAACCAAAACAATTTAGATTGGGATGAAACTTGGCAAGATAATCACATTAGGCATATGTGACTTGCTTGAATTTTCCTGTATTTATTAGAAAATATTTCTTATATAAATATTTCAAATACTTGAAATATCTAGAAAGGGTTTTGGAGGGTTTTGTCCAATATTTTGAACATGACCATGTGCTGAAACTCCTATATATGGACAATATATGTCCACTATGTTTCTCTAAATTTTCAAAAATATTTTTGAAACATTAAAATAATTTTTCCTTATAAAAGACCATTTTTGTCCTTAAGAAAAGCCATTAACTAAAATATGAAAATAACCTTTAAAAATAATATTATGTGGTTTTGGGAAGTATTATATATTATAGGTTCCAAATAAAATACTTGGGGCAAAACATTCACCCCATTTTGAGGACTTGTAGTGCAAACCTCAAATCAGGGGTTTTTGAAAACCTAAATTAATTGAATGCTTTTTGGCCAAAATAATATTTTGTAAAAATAGTGTTATGTCCTATACACATGGCATGATAATTGGGGAAGGATTTGGATCTAGGATATGAGTTTTGAGAGTAGGAGGAGTTTTATGAATTAGGAGCACACTCAAGCAAGCAAGCAAATAGCGAACAAGTCAAGCATCACAAGCACACAAAAAGTTTTTGTTGGTCCAAACTTTTAAGATTTATCAACACAGTGTTGTGACTCAAAACACAGGGTGTGACATGCTTAACCCCTTACAAGAATCTCATCCCCGAGATTCCTAGGTTGGGTGTTAAAGAGGTACGGAAATCCGGGTGTGAGGTAGTCTACACGTTCTCGTGTTGCTTCTGCTCCGGTGTGGTTGTACTTCTGGATCTTGAAGTGCTTGATGATATGGCTTCGAGTGCATCGCTTGGCTTCATTCGAGAAGTGAACAGTGTTCTTGCGGTAAGCTAGGTCTGACTAAAAGCTAAGGTCTTGATGAACGGGGTTCGAGCAAGGGTGTGGCTTGTGTGTGTATTCCAATGTCGGAATACGTAGCAAAGTAGTGTGTCTGTGTGCTGGTCCTGGGGGTTACCCTCATTGGTTAGTGGCAACTAGATGTCTCGTGCTAGACTAGAAAGGTCAGGCCTTGGCAGAGCCTTTCGGTGACGTGGAATCGTCGTATTTTCTGGAGCAGATGATCTTCTGATGTACGTGGTATTCAACTGTAAGGGCATGGAGGTTCGTCTGCGTAGACTTCTCGTTGAGATCTTTTGCTTGAGCAAGTAGTCTAGGCATGTTCTTCAATCATCTATGGCCATTTGTCTTCATAATCGCGGACGCACATTTCCAGTGTGTCTTCGAGTGTTTAGTCTGCTTGTCTCTCCGTTGCCGTTTGTGGGAGGGTTTGGGTTGAGTCTCGTCCCTAAGACTAAGCTTAGGGACTTGGTGGCAAAACGGGTTCTACCACCTAGGAAAGTTTTTGAGGGGGTTCTAGATAAGATGACTACCCAGAAGTATAGATCAGCCATCCAATCCCCAAGGTCTGAGGCTTGGCAAGTGGGGTGAACTACCTTTGACAGGTGGTTCACTATGATCGAGTCAGGATCACGTCCTTGATTGGACCAAAAAGGGGCTAGTAACGAAGTCATGACAGTCGCTCCACTACGTTCCAGGCATCTGAAGAGAGTAGGTATGTCGTGCTCATCGTACACCATGAAAGTGGTGGAGTGAGGGGTGCTATCAACTTCTCGGTTCCTTTCTAGTGAGGAACTGATAGGTTACCATTTAAAACAAGGGTCTCTTTGATTTCTCTCGATGTACAAGGGCTTCATCGTGCTTAAACATCGATGCTTCTTGACATAGTCTAGCTGATGTGGCCGACAGAGGAGTGGTGGTTGACTTCTCTTGCTTCTTCTTCTTCGTCGTGGTTTCCCAATCATAGTGGTTCTTCATCTTGCTTGGGTAAGAATGTCTTCTGCTACAGGGAGGGCGCTTCGAGGAATCCAACTTCTTCAAGGTAACACCTTATACTTGAGAAGCATGGCAATCAGTGCTTCTGGGCTTATCCAAATAGGACTAAAGTGTTCCTTTCTCTCATTGTATAAATAAGTATGCCACCCATGGGGGCAACAACGTATTTCTCCATGTATCACATAAACGCTTTGCTTATGGGACATGTGACAGAAGCGGGCATTTGTTCTGGGTGGTCACTAGTCCAAGGTTTTGTGGTCCATCGTAATCTAGTTCTTCGTGTCCACCCTCCTTATGGGGAGGATTGGTGGTGTCTTAGGTGGAGTATTGGCCGAAGTCTTTTGACTTAAAGCTAAATCCTATGGTCATGATCCGACCATGTTATGGCTTGGTAAAGCTTAGGGGTTCCAAGGATCTTAGGATGCGAGTGAACATCGATCATCTTATCCTTGAGCACAGCTTTTGGATGCCAAGAGTCCTACCTAATACTCCAACCAAAAGTCATCCTATTCCACCAAAACATTACTTTACGTAAGTCAACTCCAAACATTACTCATGTTATTCATATCCTCATCACTCTTATATCTATACTATAGCTATGTCATATGTATCCCTATGTAAAAATCCTCGGGTGAAGCATACAAGCTGCTAAGTTTGAATAAGACACTACAAATCCAAGTGCTGTGCTATTCTATCCAAGGTCCAAAGCATAGCGTCTTTATCCTAAGCTTGAATCACATACCAATCCAAGATCTTGTTTCCTTCCTACGAATCCAATCCAGTGGTTTATCAATCCATCAATCATTTCATGATCTAGTACTCTTATAAATCCAATATCCATGGTGTTCCACATAATCTTCTAGAGTTCCTATAGTTCCCAAATCCTACGATGGACTTTCTTCTCACAGTATATCCACCAATTTCCGTTGTCATAATCAAGTAAACTCCAATGTCAAGCTCATACAGATCCCCAAATCAAATCTGACAACAAACCAATTTTCCTATCTTCTTATCCACCGAGAAACATGGTGTCATGACCGAGATCATCGGACTAAATCCAAATTGCTCTGAACCATGTACTGTCATTTATCATCCACTCCGTGTTAGGATCACCTATTTAAATCAAAATCTCATGTCCAACGAGAATTCCTACTTGTTCCTCCAAGTCATCATTGTAACATCATCAATCCACGACTATTACTTGACAAAGTAAGATTATTATACCACCAAGAATTTCAGCTTGTGATCGCAATCGTCCTACTAAATCCAATTTCCTCAAAGGAGAAGTAAGTTATGCTACTCTATCAACCTTATCCACCAAGCTCTTCTATCAACAAGAATGTCTCATAATCCACCAAAGGGGTTTTAGCTATATCCTCAAGACATCTATTATGGCCTCAACAAATCATTTGTCTATTGATCATATATCCTCAGACAATCTTCCCGATGGCATCATCAGTCCAAGTGCTGGCTTAGGAATGTAATGTGTTTGTTCACTATGATCACTAGTTCCTTAATGAACCCAATGCTAAACAAGGGTTATTGAAGCTTAATTGCTTCTCTTACAATTCCATAGGTTAAGCATATGGTTAAGGGTTTAAGCCGGGGTAAATCTTCAGGTCTAGGCTATTCTAGGGAAGGATTCCTAATTCTGAGGGAAAAGCATATCTTCACTGAGTTGGACTTGGTTGAATAGGTTGTCGCAAAAATCTTCAGCGCCAGTTGTTTCTCGAGGTGGAATCCTTGGTGCGTCTTGTCTTTCTGGTCTTCAGTTGACGAGATAGGTGAGAGAGGAAAAGTAGCATAGAGGAGGGGTTCCTAAAGGGGGCGGTATAGTGCAAGTGTAATCAAACAAGTGCCAAAAGGGCCAAACACAACATCAAGGTAAGGTAGGTGATATAGTCGTGTACTTGTTGCCTAGGGCAAAAGGGAAACTTATATCAAAACACAAACCAATAAAAGCAAGCAACACTCAACATGGTTCCATTTGAACCATTGCACGGACTCGACTTTGCATAGGGGATACATGACTTATCCTACCCTAAGTGTTCTCAGATTTAGTAGTCGCGCCTTGCTTCGAGTCTCGGAGAGAAGGATGTTCAATCTTGTGGTCTTCCTCAGGTGTTGCTGTGTCTCTTCTAGTTGTTCGTTGAAATGATCCGGGTTGAACCTGAAGAATCTTTGACAACTTCTTATTTGGTGAGCTGACGGGGCGAAGGTGGTTCCTCATGGCTGTCGTTGACCGGGTCTTCTGTTGTCTCCATAGTCCTATCAATGTCTTCTTGTCTTCTAAGGCATCGAGGGTTCCAAGTAGACTATCCTTTATGCAAGGACATCGACAAGGCCTGATAGAATTCCAACCTATCGGTTACGTTGATGACAACATCGACACCAAGAGCGGGGGATGAAGAGAACCATTTTCCTGCTCACTATGGTGAGACGGACCAAACGGCGAGGTTCTCATCCACTGGAGGTTGCCGTTACAACAACGGTAGGCACAGGGGCGCTCTGTTAGTGATGCATATCATGATCTTGCATATCTTATGCCCTGATCATCGTAGGCAAACGTTGCAGCATCCTGGGGCAGTGTCGAGGGTGTCACCATCTTCCGATTCTTGGCGTCCTCATAACTTGAGAATGTATCTCATGTTGGTGTCATCTTGTCGTAGTGTCGCCAACCTTGTCTTCCAAAGGTGTGAGCAATTGCCTGGTAAGGTGGCTTCTTTCTAGGTTATCCATGAGGATTTCAAGTAATCTAGTGGTCAGGGGCATAAGTGTACTAGCGACCGTTTGCAAAGTTTTGAAAAAGGTAGAAGAGGAGAGCCAAGAGAAAATGGTGGATGTGCTAAGGAAAAAAAATCCTTTGGCTCCTTTCAAAATTTAGAAGAGGTAAGAAATATAGAAGTTTTGTAAGTCATTTGAAGGTTCTGGAATAATAGTTTTGTCCTAACTAACGTCCATGATAGCTAGGACTTCCTATAGTCAGGATGGCTCTCATACCAGCTCTGTGGGGACCCCGACTCATAAGTCGATGTCACCGAATGCACGTGTACAGTGATCCCAGTGATCAATGCTCACTGAACACACAGAAACTGAATAACAAGAGTCTTACATCCAGTACGTATCGTTTTACTCAAATATGACCTTTATGGCCAAGTCTTCATAAGCTTGCAGCGGAAATCTTAAACGATAGCGTGGACCCATGCCATCAGCCTTAATCCTACAGGCATTCTGACCGGGAAGCGTCCTAATTCGCATGTTCGTCACCAAGGTACTCTTCACCATATTCCTGCTCTTCCATGCCTGGCCCATTAAATAACCACTGGCAAGCCAATGAGTACTTTGAATGTACTCGCAAGCAACCCATGTTTGGAACAAGGTAAATAATGCAGGGTATAGCACTAAGTAGGTACTTTTGCGGAACGCTAGTTTTGAATGCAATATCATGTCCTACAATTTATAAAATCATGCATCAACAGGTTGTACATATCCATACGAACAGGTTACAGATATCAATATAAGCAGGGTTTACTTTCAAAAAAAAATATAAGCAGGGTTTGAATATCACATGTTCAATCATTTCATCAACTCTTCCGACCTAGTCTCTCAAAAAAAAAAACTCTTCCGACCTAGCTCACTTATCTCATTTGTCATGCACACACCAAGTCTTGTGAAAACATCAGGACGTAGTTTAAGCAGGACCACCAACTGTCCATGACCTTGGACACGGCTATTCAAAAAAATTTACACTCTTCAGAGGTTGTGTGCTTTACCCAGAAGACTCGGGGAACTTCCATGTCATCCATGACCCGCGGTATATTACATACCCGAGGTAAGCACCCGAACAATAACTTTCCCTGGACGATACTAAACAAAGAGTCCACTCATTGGCCCAAGTCTTCATGATTTAGAAAACACGATCCTTGCTCAACATAGTACCATCCATGAAGGGACACAACTGTGTGCCCGGTGTCTGTGAAAAAAGGCCATGGTCGCCCTACCTAGAACGACCCCGTATCGAGAGATTGACACGGCCTTCTCGCCACTAGTAATGAGGGCTCTCTGCTAGCATCGACCAAAGTAATCAACAAAGCCCCTTCCCATATATGGGTAGAGTGGTCGCATATGTAAGGTTGGGACAGTCAGCAGATCTTAAATCTAATCCCTTTTCGAAAACACACATGCAACTTGCCTTGGTTCACCACTTCTTTATCAAGTGGTTACCTAGCTTATCATCTCCCTAGAGCATTAGTGGCACCTGATGGGGTTTTCAAAAAGCTCTATGGTAAACATTTGTTTTCCATCTCACGCATATCCCTGTCCCACTGATGTAACAACTACTTATCATCCTAACTACTTCCTACCTGAATAACCCTCACAGGAAGGTAGGGTCATGCATAATGCAAGTATGAACGGCAAATGCATCGGAGACTAACCCCGCAAGGGTGTCACCACTTCACGACATGCTCTTTCATGCAACAATCAAGGTACTATAATGCCATGCAAGAAACAGTTTCATTGACATGGTCAAAGGGTTGCTTGCCTGGCTCAACAAAGTCTTCGAGGTATTCACAAGCTTCTGGTCCAACTCCGAGCACTCCGTCTACTTCGTCAACTACCGTCAGAAACAACCATAATAAGCAACACAACAAGAAGGAAAATAAAAGTGTTCTAAAATAGGAAGTTTATTTTTATTGGACACCTCTGGCTATAAGAAAAATAACCAAAGAGGTTTAACTGGATCTGGATCAATGACGATTTTTTAAAGGTGGAAATGGAGGAATTTGTGATCCTATAAGAAGTCTACAAAAGGTATTTTTCTAAAAAAGAGTGGAGGTACTCAGCAAATAGGCCATGATTTTATAAACATTTAGAAAGTGGTTTCACTGGATTTGGAGTTGGGATGAATTTCCTATGAGTTTACTAAGATAAAATAAATGGAAAATGGGCCATTTATTAGATCTAACAGAAACAATGCATGATGAAAATGTTCACCATGACTAGATAAATAGGGCATCATTTTAGAGTCATCTAGGAATTTGAATCACCTCATTTGGAGCTATAATGAGTGCTCTAGAGATTTTGCAAAGTGGCTTTTAACAGCTCAAATTTGAATTTATACTGGAACAGTAAGAAAACTTGTGGTGGAAAAATATGAAAGTTGCACCAAATAATATGTGGTATTATGAGGAGAATATAGAAATTTGAATCATCAAATTTGGGGTTCATTTGAATATTCTAGAATTATATCTTTCTCTTTGGAAAAAGAAAAAGGTAAAAGAAATTACCAAATACAAATGGGCTAAATTGTGCCCTCGGCGCAGGATAGCAACTGGGCCGGCCCGGTGGCTTGGCCGGGCGGGGGGGAGCGGTGACATCGATGGCGCACCGGGGGTTTTACGTTTCCCCAAAGCGATGGTGGACTTAGGCTATTCCTGCCTCCACTTAACGGGCGAGGCCCACCTGTCGGCCTCACTGGCCGGCCGACATGCGGGGCCCTGCTGGCAGGCTCGTCCCCAACCTCCCACTCGAACAGGGGAGAGGCAGGGGAGGTGAGACCAAGCACACGCCGGCACCGTTCCGGTGTCTTAGGCCACCTCCGCCGAGGCTCCGGTCATCGGCGTGCTCGGGGCGAAGATTCGCACCCCCCTATGGCCTACATTTCTGCCGGGCAGCTCCCGAATGAGCGCAGCTTCAGTCGCAGCGGATTCCAACGACGGCGAACATGAAACTCGGTGTTTCGCCACCGAAGGGAGGGAATGGAACGCGGGAGGAGCTCGTGGCAATTTTGGTGGTGCCCTGATGCATCTTAGAGGAGGAGGGAGTCGTCGGGGAGCTCAAATCCGAGCGAGACCCGAGGAGGGCATCGCCGGCCGTAGGAGGATGGAGAGGGCACGGGAGGATGAATTGGTGGTTTGGGGGTGTTCACGGGAGGGAGAGGGAACGAAAGGAGTGCAGAGGAGGGCTCGGGTCTAGCTTAAATGGTTGGGGCGTGGGCTCACCGTGGACGGCGTTCACGGCCGTGGCTTAGTCGTCGCTAGGGGCCACGGGGGGTGCTTTGGGCTTGTTTACGCGCATTGTGGGTGTGGTCCACGTCCAGGAACGACAGAGAGAGGAGCCAGGGGAGACAAGGGGTGCACGCGTGTGAGCCTGCTCATTGGAGCTCTCTGGGCGAACCGGTGCGCGTGTGAGGGAGGGCGAGAGAGGAAGGGCGACAGCTAGCCGTGTCACGGACGCCGAGGTGGTCCTGCTGGCGAGAGGGAAGAGCACAAGGCTGTTAGAAGCTTGGGATGGGCGCCGCTACAATGCAGGAGTGCACAGTATTATGCTCTAGAGCATGCCTTTGGCATGCCAGGGCATGCCATTGGCTCCTGCGCGTGGCCAAGATTTTCTACTAGTTCCTGGGGGGGTTCTGAGATGCCATATGAACCTTATGAGCTAAGGCAATGTTAGAAGAAATAGGAATGGGGGAGGAAGGGTTGTATCCTTGCTGTCCAGGGAAGAACTAAGGGTTTTACCCCCCTTCAATGATTGATCCTTGGCCAAGAAAACTTACTGGGGGTAGAGGAGGCATATGTGTGAAGTGGTAAAAAGTTCAACTCAAGGATAATAGCATAAGGGGTCAAAATAGTAACTTTTAGGAATCGACTGAAGGTGTTTGATGTTGTTTTGAGCAAGGTAACTTGATCTACTTCACATGAGAATTAACAGGAATGACAATTAGGAACCAATGAACTTGTCCAAAAAATCTTAGCTCATTTGGAGAAAGTGGCCAATGCAAAAGTTTCAAACCCTAGAAATGGGCAGAAACAGATTTGGATAGATCTACCTAAGATAAATTGTTCTCCTTGATGCACCACTTGGTGTGGATGCGTGATTAGGGTATTTGAACATCACCACAAAGTTTGAACACAAATGGAGTCACTTGGCAATGGAAAATTGTTCAAATTTGAGTCTGGAGAGAGAGGGTTTTGGGACAGTTTTGTGAACCAAAACAATTTAGATTGGGATGAAATTTGGCAAGATAATCACATGAGGCATATGTGACTTGCTTGAATTTTCCTGTATTTATTTGACAATATCTATTATATAAATATTTCAAATACTTGAAATATCCAGAAAGGGTTTTGTCCAATATTTTCATTTTTCAACATGACCATGTGCTGAAACTCCTATATATGGACAATATATGTCCTCTGAGTTTCTCTAAATTTTCTCAAATATTTGTGAAACATTAAAATAATTTTTCCTTATAAAAGACCATATTTGTCATTAAGAAGAGCCTTTAAATAAAATATGAAAATAACCTTTAAAAATAATATTTTGTGGTTTTGAGAAGTATTATATATAATAGGTTCCAAATAAAATACTTATGGCAAAACATTCACCCTATTTTGAGAACTTGTAGTACAAACCTCAAATCAGGGGGGTTTGAAAACCTAAATTAAATAAATGCTTTTTGGCCATAATAATATTTTATAAAATAGTTTTATGTCCTATACACATGAAATGATCATTGGACAAGGATTTTGATCAAGGAGATGTGTTTTGAGAGGAGGAGGTATTTTATGAATTAGGAGCACACTCAAGCAAGCAAGCAAATAGCAAACAAGTCAAGCATCACAAGCACACAAAAAGTTTTGATTAGTCCTAATTTGTAAGATTTATTAACACAGTGTTGTGACTCAAAACATAGGGTGTGACAACGGTCTGTGGGTTGGACATCCTAGGCCCCTTCCGTCGCGCAGCCGGAGGCTACCTCTCCCACTACGTCGCCATCGACAAGTCAGCAAGTGTGCAGAGTGGACCATGTACGGTCCATCCCGGCAAGATCAACTGTCAAGTTCATCAAGGGCTTGGTGTGCCGCTTTGGCGTCCCCAACCGCATCATCACCGACAACAGCTTGCACTTCACCGGTGTCCTCTTCAGGTCCTACTGCGACGGCATCGGCATGCAAATCTGCTACGCCTCCGTGGCGCACTCGTGAAGCAATGGCAAGGCCGAGCGTGCTAACGATGGGGCCCTCAAGGGCCTCAAGACACGAAGCGTCAAGAAAAAGCTCACCGCCCGTGGCAGAGGCTGGCTCGACAAGCTCCAGTCCGTGCTATGGTCGCTACGCACAACAGCGACCAAGCCTACCGGTGAAACTCCCGTCTTCCTCGTCTATGGGGCGGAAGCGGTCCTCCCCACCGAGCTCAAGCATGGGTCCCCATGGGTCCTGGCCTTCGACGAAGCCAACCAGGATGGCCTGCGAGAAGCTGATATGCTCCTCCTCAAGGAAGCGTGCCACCAGGCTGCCATCCGTACAGCCCGGTATGAGCAGGCACTGCGTCGCTGCCACGGCCGCAACATACGCCCCCGTACCCATGAAGCTGGCGATCTTGTCCTACGAAGGATCCTCTCTAGAGAAGGACTCCACAAGTTCTCGCCCATGTGGGAAGGCCCGTTCAGAGTCGTCCACGTTTCCTGGTCTGGCACAGCATGGCTGGAGACGGAGGAGGGTGTTCTGGTACAAAAACACATGGAACATCCAACACCTCTGCAAGTTCTCCCCATGACCTCACGGGCACGAATGAAATGGAGTTGTACACGCTCCGGGAGCCTCTCTTTCCGTGTCGCCACGAGGCCGTGAGAGCTCCCCGTCCACAAAGTGGGGCCCCATGCTTAGTCATGGCGGGCCTTTTACTTGAGGGAGCCGCCTGGTCACTACATCCTCAAGCTAACCCGTGTCCACCATGGGAGCACTGTCTTTTTGGTTGTGTAATGAACTCCTTCGTGTAGTAGTAAAGTGTTATTTCCTAAGTTGTCGTGCGTGCTTCGTAAGCACTTTATTTCAGGAGCTGTGTGCGCTCGCGATCTCCCTCTTGTGTGTCACACGAGCGGGGTCTGGACACTGTGCCTGTGCTTGGGTCAATCCCAGCAGCGCTGCTAAACCCAAGTAACTGAGCTCTGGCTCGCGGGCCTGCTCCCGTGCACGTCACCTCACCAAGGTCCATGGTACTTTGTCTCCTAGCGTGACACCCATGAGTGACCTCACAAGCGAGTGCCGCTCCAACACTTGTGAAACTTGTTGGCATATCATTATCACTGATGTAGGACACAGGAAGCATCATGAGCGATGACGCACAAAGCAGTCCGCAACGCACTGCCTCCTCAAGAAGCATAAAACAGGCCTCACAAGTGCTGCTTCGCGAGGCAGCCTGCGGCCCTCACCTTCGCCCGGAACCATCAGGAGGCGTCACGAGCACACGCATCGCGAGGCACATCCCATAGCCTGTGACACAACAAGACTCACACACCACAAAAAGCTAAGTCTAAACGCTCCGTGAACTCTTTAAGCGCCTCTCGGGTTCTTTTCTCCTCGTGATCTCATGAGTGTTGTTGGTTTTTTCCTATACACTAGCCCCTTGCGCCTTGAAGGGAGGTTTCCTGAGCATCACGCCTTAGGAGTCCTTACCGCCCCATGGAGCCCTACACCATCTGGCCTTGTTAGGCACGCGTCCTAACATACCAGCGACGATCGTAGCAACCTCGGGGGCTAGGTCCTAGCAACATAGAGCACGAAGGCATGTAAAAAGAAAAAAACGGACCTCACGAGGTAACAGGAAACTGCAGCAAATAGTTAAGACTTAAGGAAATAGAAAAACAAGTTTTTTCATACCCCCACAGGGCTACCACTATTTGGATAACAGGAAGAAGGGGAGAAAGAAGGCCTAGGTAGAGGAGGCACTGTCGTTGTTGCCGTCGTCGACGTCCTCTTCTTCATCGCCTATGTCGGAGTCCTCATCGACTTGCGTGAATGTGTGGACCATGATGTCCACAGGCTCCCGCACCGCCTTCCTAAGCTCCTTGTGCAGCTCCCTCGGGACAGGGTTCATCACCCTGTCGAAGTTGAAGTTGGCGTTGGCGCGGTAGAGGTTGCTGAAGATGCGCGTCACGGCCTGGACGGGGAGATCACTGCACTCCTCCTCGAGGGCGTCGTCCACGATCGAGGACCCCTTCTCCAACGCCACCATGAACTTGGTGAAAAATTCCAAGTAGCCGGCAACGGCATCATATGGGGAAGTGGGGGATGATGTCGGCATCAACAAACCTGCACATGGCGCCGCGGGCGCGCTTGGCGAGGGCATGGAAAACATTGGCGTGCTTGGCATGCAGCGTTCGTGCTTAAGCTGCTAAGTCCCTGGCCTTCTCGACGATGTCAAAGACATCACGCACCTGGCTCTAGAGGGACTCCAGCTGCCCCTCGGCATCCTTCTTGGCCTTCACCGGGAGCTGACAGGCTGCCTCCACCTCCTGAAGTTGCTCCTTGAGGCCAGTGATCTTAGCCTTGAGTTCATTCCGCTTCTTGATGAAGCGGTCCTGCTGGAGTTTCAGCCTCTGGTTGTGGTCCTTGGTGAGCGTCGCTTAGTCCCGCTTGGCCTTCGTGTAGGCGTCAGCCTTGATCTTCTCCTCCTTCTCCGCCAACTAGGTGTTGGCCCTCTAGAAGCGATCATTGTAGGAGGCTTGCGCTGCCGCCACCTGGTGCTCTAGCGTCTCCAGGCGCTCGCGTTCAGCCTCCTGCTTGGACGTGGTCCTCGCGAGCTCTCGCTCCCGGATCCCAGCGACCATCTCGCGCTTGCCGAGCTCCTCCATGCGAGAGGAAAGTTGCCCCTCGCGGGCCGAGGCGGCTTCCTCCTTCGTCCGGAGCTCATCTCTCGCAAAGCAGCCTCCTCCAGGAGGACCTTCTCGCAGTCCTCCGCTGCATCACGCCGCGCCTCTGCCTCCTCGGCGTCCCAGACAGCGCTCACAAAGAGCTTTGTCGTCATGGGCACTTTCTCACGCTTCTCCCGCACGGCGTTCTCCTGTAGGCGGCCTAGCTTGATGGCCATGCTGAGTTGGTGCCACCCTGTCTCGCGGCTCAGGTGCTCGTCGGCAATGAGTGCCTTCTCATCTTGCAGGTCCAGCTCTAGCGCGTAGAGCACCCCCTGGCACCACTCAAGGACGCGCGCTCAAGAACGACACTGCCGCTCACCAGCCTCATAGCCCATCCAAAGAGCGCCCCCACAACGCCCTCCACCGTCAGGGTCCGTGAGGGCCTGGCTTTAGGCCCCCTCCCGAGCTCCTTGCCCCTGCTCCTCATGAGGTCCTCCTCCTCAACCGAGTGGTGGGGGCTTCTTGCGGCATCCTACTCAACCTGTCGCTCCAGCTTTGGCTCGGGCTCATTGTGGTAGCCTCAGGAGCCTGGTCGTAGGATCCTCGTCGACGTGGGCCTTCCTGGCGGGCAAGGTGTGCTACGGGGGGGGGGGGGGGGGGCGCTCGTCAGCCTCCTTCGTTGTTGTGGCACCCTCCGTGTCAGGCGCCTCCGGTGGCACCGCTCCTCCTCTAGATGCCTTCTCCCTGGTCTCGTTCCGCCCAACCATGGGGGCAAGTTCTCCAGTACCACATGAGACATGGTGCTCTCTTCCTCCTCCTCTGTGTGCCCCACCTCAGCCTCGGGACGGCAGGAAACATCCGTGTGCCCCTCGCTTGCTGGAGCGTCACGGTCTTCATCTTCTTCGCCAGCTCCCTCCGGAGTTGAGGGCTCAGCCCCGGACCTCGAGAAGCAAAAGGTAGAAAGGAAAGGAACATGAGGAGGGAACTTTCTTGTTTGTAGGAGCCCAGCTGTAACAATCCAAATGTAACATTCCATAATTGGTACCATTTCCATGTGATCATATTTGTATGACTTGCCATTTTGTTTTGCTTTTAATAAGATTTGCGTCATGTCATCATTTGCATCATGGCATCATTTATTGTCGCATCATTGTGTGTTGTGATATATGTGTGGTGTGGTAATGTGCATTGCCTCCATTTGTGCCATGATCAAGTTGCAAAACCCCCAACAAACTCCATCACCATAAATCCTTCCCCTTCCCTATTTCTTTGTTATGGTTGTGTTCCTGCCCCATTTTAATGTCCACCATTTTCCTTAATTGCCTAGACCTTGCCAAGAACACCTCCTCCAAGTTTCAGCCCCATTTGATAAGTTTTGGTCAGATTTGAAATTAACTCAAGTTTCAACTAAATTCATACTTGATTTAATTTTCAGTCTTCAAAAATTGCCAATGCATTTTATATAAATAGTGCATAATTTGGTGACTACAAAACTATTTTTTTCTCAGCCAAAAACCATCTCAATTTCTTTGAGAAAATTAGTCTTCTTTTCTGGTTCTTTTAAGTGGAAAACAAATGCCAGAGGGAGAGAGAGAGAGAGAGAGAGAGAGAGAGAGAGAGAGAGAATGAGAGAGCAAGCCCAGTGCAGCCATCGCTGGCCCAGCTTGGATGACCAGCTCGCTCGCCCGCCTGCCTTTTCTCACGCGCGCGCCAGTTCACCCCATAGTGCATACGCGACACGTGTACAAGCCGGTCCTGCTCGTCAGCCACACGCGCAAACACACCCACACCCACCTTTTCGTCCTCCTTCAGCTTGCCCGTACACATGGCGCTCCCGAGAGCGCCCGAGCTCCACCTTTGCTTCTGGGCCGCCTATAAAGCCCTCCTCCATGTCCCTAGGACCCCTAGGGTTCCTCTCGTCCTCCCTCCGCCGCCGACGAGGTAGGTAGCTCCACCAGAACCACCGAATCTAGTACCTCCCGAGCGCAACCGCGAGCGTGTTCATGGCGCCGACGTGAGCATCGACTTCCCCTACCTCGCCGTCCATGTTTGTCGTCTTCCCCGTCGTCGACTATGTCCCCAACATCAACTACGAGGAGCTAGGAGCCCCTGCATAGCTGTCTTCTTCCTCTTCTTCCACTCTGGCTGCCGTAGTTGTTTGATCGAGGCCGCGCTCGACTCTGACCACCTCTGGACAAGCTAAGGCCATCGTCATATTCATGGTGAGCAGCAGCACCGTTCCCCCTATCAATTTTGCCGCTTGTACGCTCTGAGAGAGGATGCCATGGGCACCCGAAGCTGCCGCCGTCGGACCTCGTCTCCGGCGAGTGCTGCGCTTCCATTTGTTGCCCTGCATGCAACCATCAAGTTCCCCTCTGCGAGTAGGTTTCATTTTTGCACTCAAGTGCCTTGTTTTCCCTTTGCTCCGTCACGTTCGAGCTCGCCATCGCCGCCTCTGTACCTCATTATCGGTGTCGCCTCCATTGTCATCTGGTGCCGTCGGTAGTACACGCGCGTGCGGAACTGTGTTGCGAGTTGATGCGTAGTCTCCACTGCCGTCCTTTTCCTACCACCGTTGCTTTGCTCTACTTTGCTCTACTTATGAGTCGCTGACGCGTGGGTCCTACTAGATCCTAGGGCTAAGCCAACTAGGCCCAAGCCCCACTCTGGTCAAGTGACCAAGCCTAGCTCGACTGGTTCGACCGAACTAGCTTGAGCCAGTGACCCGGGTTCGAAACCTCGTAGGCGCACAATATTCCCCCTTTTTGCGATTAAATGTGAGACTGACAGGGAGGCCCCACTTGTCATAGTCTCTAGGGTATTCCCCTGTGTGAGTGGACCTTGGCCCCACATGACAGCCACTGTGGCTAGCCCCCTCTGTGTGCAAATAGTTTTTGCACTTGTTTGTTTTATTCTAAATTAGGATATTCCATTTTAGGAATAATTTCATTTCTGTCAAGTCCATTTTTGGCATATTCCAATTCTAGAATTTCTAAGATTTCCATTTTAGGCTGGAATTGAATTATTGCATTGTGGCATTTTTCTTAATATGAACATATGCATATTATATATGAAATTGGGGTAGAAAAATCCAAGAAATCCATCTGTGGCATTAGTTTTGCATTTTCAGCAAGTTATGTTGCATGTCATTTTTACATGATATAGCATTTTGTGAATTTTGTGTGAATTAACCCATGCACCATATGAATAAACTTTGAACATGAGTTATGGTAATTTTTGCCTATACTTGCTTCTTGTATTTTTGCCATGCCATGATATCCATGTTTAGTTGCTGTTATCATCTTGTGAACATGCCTAGTCAATATTGTTGTTTTTGGACATAGCTAAATTTCACCAAGTCCGAAACTGTTATTATAACATAGCATTTTGTCTTGATGAATACCATGAATCTGTGAGCCGTATGAATATGCTCATATTGGATGAATTGTAGTACATTAGGTCAACTAGCATGTTCTGAAATTTCATGCCATGATAAGTCATGTAGCATATTTAAACTTGCTATGAATCTGCCTTCATGTTAACTCTGTTCTGTGAAAATCTGTGATTTTCACTGTCATAATCTGTAACATCATATAGCCATTTTGTGAGATCATTTATGAATCCATGCATCTAAACAACCTGAACTTTTGATGAAATATTGTGCATTAAACATACTACAGCCACATGTCTATGGCAGATTGGATTGCAGTATTGTTTTGATCATTGTGTGAGTTCTATGCATTGGATTTTCATGATCTTCATATCCATTTCATCTAGGATTCCATATCCTATCCAGTGGTATGCTTGGGATGCCAACATTTTTCCCCTATCTTTCTTTTTGTCCAGATCTATCAATGTTTGCTTCTGTATCTTGTCGTGAGTGTTCCAAGAGAACCGTAATTCCGATTGCGATGATCTTTATATGCATTTGCATCGTTTTCATGTGTATAATTAATTTTTTTTCCATTATCATGCATGTAAAAATAATAAAAATGCTGTCCTGTCGAGAATGTTAAAAACACTAATTTTGCATATGGACTGTTGTGTGATCCATGATTCAGATTGATCAAGACTTCATTTAATGTGACTATTGTAGGATTGCCATGCTAAATATATTAAATGGTCATGCATCATACTTGTTTGTGCATTTTGCCATGGTTGTGTGTGATACCTCTCCAACGTATCGATAATTTATGAAGTATTCATGCCATATTAACCTATGTTTACAATACTTTTATATGGTTTTGATGCACTTTACATGATTTATTTAGAACTAACCCGTACTGACGTTGTTTTCAGCAGAATTACCATGGTGTTGTTTTTGTGCAGAAAATGAAAGTTCATGGAATCGCCCGAAACTTTTTGGTGATTTGTTTCTGGAGGAAATAAGCTATATTGGAGCAAAGAACCACCGGAGGGGAGCCACATGTGGGGCACAAGCCATCAGGGCGCCCCCTAGGCCGCACCCTAATATGTGGTGGGCCCCACATGGTTCCGTTGCGCGTGATTCCGACGCTGAAAAATCCTATAAATCCCAGAAACCCTAGAAATAAAGAGAGACCCTCCGCTCCACCGCCACAACTCTCTGTATTGACGAAAAAAACCAATCTGGAGCTTTTCCAGTACCCTACCGGAGAGGGAAATCATCATTCGGTGGCCATCTTCATCATCCCAGTGGAGGCCATGATGAGGAGGGAGTAATTCACCCTCGGGGCTGAGGGTATGTACCAGTAGCTATGTGTTCCATCTCTCTCTCTCTCTCTCTCTTGTGTTCTTGAGATGTCACGATCTTGATGTATCACGGCTTTGTTAATATAGTTCGATCATATGATGTTATTCCCTTGCTACCTTGTTGTGATGAATTGAATCTTTACCTATGAGATCTCGTTATGTTGGACTGAATAGTTTGGTTTGAGAACACTTGATGTACGTCTTGCGTGGGATACCCGTAGTAACATTGGGGTATTCTATTGATTCACTTGATATATGTTGAGGCATCAAAGCGGATTCCGGTGACCTTGGGGATCTATGCATTGGGGTTGATTGCACGTTTTTCATACCACGTTCTCCGATAGAATCTTGGGGTGCTCCTTGAAGTTCTTTATCTTGGATTGAATATGATAGACCTGAAATTGTTTGATGCATGTCGCATTATTTACCCACGGATACTTGAGGTGACATTGGAGTATCTAGGTGACATTAGGGTTGATTGATATGTATCATTGGTGTTATTCTAGTACGAACTCTAGGGTTGTTTGTGACACTTATAGGAATAGCTCAAAAGATTGATTGGAAAGAATAACTTTGAGGTGGTTCTATTATCTACACCAATTTCGTCTTATTGTTCTCCGCTAGATAGGAACTTTGGAGTGATTCTTTGTTGCACACCGAGGGAGGATCATATGATCCAACTATGTTAGCATTGTTGGGAGATTGCACTAGTGAAAGTATGAACCCTAGGCCTTGTTTCCAAGCATCTATATAATATTTTGCTCATTGTTTACTATTTATTACCTTGCTATTTTTATATTTTCAGATTACAAAGACCTATATCTACCATCCATATTGCACTTGTAACACCAACTCTTCGCCGAACTAGTCCTTCCCCCACCTCGTCCCCTCCCCGAGGGTTACATTCCCTCCCGGGGTGTGGGTCCGGCTTCTGGTGGTGGTGCTTCTTCTGGTTCTGCTACACTTACCTGCTTTGCATGCCACAGATCTGGCCATTTCCAATCTCGTTGCAAATTCCCTCCCTTTTGTTTGATCAGTCGTACGGAGGGCCACCTTACTGTTGATTGTGTTGATCGATGCAAGTTCCCTTCCTTCAAGCAATTTGGTTTTGGTTTGTCTGGGTGTTCTTTCTTTGCTCTGGATTGTGCTCTTGGTATGCCGATAATTGCTCCTGTCTCCTCTAATGCTGCTGTGATTTCGGTCATTTCCTCCCCTGTTTCGATTCAAGTGATCTCCGATGAGCTGAAGGAGTGGGGTCTCGAATGTTGGGACTGGCAGTAAATCAGGAATCTGACTCGGAGTTTGCAGTCACATTCCCAACTAAGGAAAGTCTGAAAATGATGTCTTCCTCTTCTAGTTTCATGCTTCCTCTCAACCAAGTTATGGTTTCGATCAAAGCTGTTGTTGATGGGGCCAAATCTGGGGCTTCCCTGTCCGAAGTGTGGGTCCTCCTGGATGATGTTCCTTCTGGTCTACGCAATCCCCGCTTCTTGTTGTCCTTTGGGGAGCTAATTGGCAAGCCCTCTATTGTTGATCCTAATTCCTTGGAGATGCCCGGGCCTGTCCGCATGAAAATCTGGTGTTTGGACCCGCTCGTGTTCATGGTTCTGTTGTTATCTTCCCGGTCAATGATGCTTACAGGATCCGAGTTCGTTTGGAGGGCGAGGTGGCTCATTAGGATCCCCCCACCCTCCACCCCCAAGTCGTCCAAGCCCGATCCTTCTGATGGGGATGGAAACACCGGTGCTGCAATAACGCCAATCCCTTTACCGCCTCGAAATGGGAGTCCATGGGGTACGAGTCTCATGGCCTCTTTGACTTTGGGGCTCCGGCAGCTGCTGATGGTGGTGCGACCAAGCAAGGGGATGATTTGCTTATCCATAAGGACCCTGTGGACATGGGTGGATCCACGCCTTTCTCTGGGGCATGCTCCACTATTTCTGCCCGCCCCTGCGTCGCCCTCAATCTCTGGCATCGTTTACGTGCCGCAGTCACAGTCTTCGCACCCTCTCAGTCCCAACAGTAAGCCCAAGAAGAAGAAATTATTGGTTCGGAAATTCTATGCCAAGAGTCGGGTGTCTCCTGGGTCTAAGAAGCAAGGCTCGGGCCCACGTCGGCGCCTGGAGGAGGATCTGGGTGCCGCTGTGGATGCTCAGGCGGGTGGTGAGGCATCCTCCCCGGCTGCTCGCTCCTCGGCTGCGCCGCTGCGGTCTCTGATGTCGATGGCCAAGAAGGGACTGCGTCGTCAGAACATTGTTGTCCCCATCCAGGAGCACGCAGAATGTCGGGCTACGGCTAAGGACCTCTGTCCCCCAGGTACTGCCAACCTCTCCTCCCCTGTTCGTTTGGTCATTCCTTCTGTGCCCGACTCCCACCTCCTTAATATTCTTTCCGATATTGGTGTTTCGGTCGATCGCAATGTTGGTTCCCCTACTTCCCTACTCTCTCTGATCCACTTAAATGAGGAGGCCCAGGCAGCTATTGCCAAAGCTAAGGAGGCCGTGGCTGCGAATGTTGTGATAGCGCATGGTGATGTTGCTGGGCCGTCAGGCGAGGGTTGTGGCCTTCCCCCCACCACGAGCAAAAAGGGGCGATCTAGTAGAGCTAAACCCTGCATGGCCCCATGCAGGTCGAGCCTCTGTATCAAAAACCTCTCTTTCAGATGAGAGCTATCTTTTGGAATGTCTATGGTTTTGGTGCTAGGGGCGCTGGGACCAAATTCGTGACTTGGTTCGTGATGTTAATGCTGACTAGGTCTGTTTAATTGAAACCTTTAAAGCTTCCTTTTCTACCCCTGAGTTATCTTCGATTGTTGGTGCTGACTGCTTTGTCTCGTGCTGCCTTCTGGCATCTAGGCATTCAGGTGGCATTCTTATTGGTACAAGGGTGGATGTTTTTGATTTTCTGGCTTTTGATCATCGGATTTCTTGGGCTAGCATGGTGGTTTATCACAAGAGCCTCAATGTCCTCTGGGAAATTATGGTGGTGTATGGCTCGGATGATCATTCGCTTTCCCTACTCTTCTTGGATGAGCTTACTACTAAGATTGACTCTTGTAACATTCCTTTGGTCTTTGGTCGTGACTTTAATCTTTGCAGGTTCCCTACTGAGATGAGTAACTCGAATTTCTTGTGGCCTTTGGCTGATGCGTTTAATGATTTGATTGCAGATTGTGCTCTTCGCAAATTGCCTAGAACTGGCTCGCGCTTTACCTGGTCTAATCATAAGACCAACCCAATTGATTTGATGATGGATTGTGTGTTGGTTACCTCACCTTGGGACCTGCCTTTTCCCCGTGTGTCCCTATCAGCGCTTCCTCACGTTGGCTCGGACCACTCTCCTCTCATCCTGGATTTGGGCATGAATTCTACGGCTTCTGTTTCTAGATTCCAATTTGATGCTTCTTGGCTTTTGGTTGATGGTTTCTTTGATCTGGTCTTTGCTCAAATAATCTCTCTTCTCAATTCCAGAGTTTGCTCTTTTGGCCCTATGGATGATTGGCATTTCTATTCAAATGAACTTCGAAGATTCCTTAAGGGTTTGGGGCGCAACCGCGTGGCCGAGGCCCTCAAGTGTAAGCGCAACCTGTTGGGGCAGGTCTCGTCGCTTGATGCTGAGGCTGACTTGGCTGGGCTCTCGGATACCGGCTGGCAAAAGCGTTATGATCTTGAAGCTCTTTCTATGCAATTGCACTAGCAGACCGAGGTCTACTAGAGACAGCGCGACACGATTAATTGGACCCTGAAGGGTGACTCTCTCTCTCTGCTTACTTCTTTGCTATTGCCAATGGCCGTCGCCGTAGATGTTTGATTGACAGTCTGGTTATTTATGGTGTCAGGGTGGTTAACCCTCACATTATTATGGAGCATGTGTTTAATTTCTTTTTTGGCTTGCTAGCTGCTAGGTCAGCTTCTGGTTTTATTATCTCTCCCAACTTTTGGTCCCAAGAAAGGAGGGTTTCGGATGTGGAGAATTTGGCCCTATCGATTCCCCTCTCTATGGGGGAGATTGAGATGGTCGTTAACTCCGCTAACAAGAACTCAGCCTCAGGCCCAAATGGCTTTTCTATCCCCTTCTTCAGACGGTTCTGGCCTATCCTGCGCCCTTTGGTCTGCGCTATTATCCAAGGTTTCTGCTTAGGCATTGTGGACATTTCTCGCCTTAACTATGCTATTCTTTCCCTTATACCCAAGGTCAAGGGAGATGATTCTATCTCTAACTGTCTCCCCATTGCTCTGATTAACAAGTTTGCTAAATTCCCTGCTAAAGGGTTGGCAACGAGGTTGACTCCTGTTGCTCACCATATCATTAGTCATACTCAGTTGGCCTTCATTAAAGGGAGACATATTCTGGAGGGTGTTCTCTGCTTGCATGAAATTGTTCATGATCTTAGAGTGCGACGCTCTCGACCTATTATTCTAAAACTGGATTTTAAAAAGGCTTACGACTCGAAGAGTTGGGATTTTCTTCGCCAAGTTCTATATGCAAAAGGGTTTGAGGCTAGTTTCGTGCACAAAGTGATGCAACTTGTGTCTGGGGGGCACACGGCTGTGGCCGTTAATAGCTCGATCAGCAAATACTTTGTCAATGGCAGGGGCCTGCGGCAAGGGCCCATTTCTGCTATCCTTTTTAATTTCATGGCTGATGCTTTGTCTTGTTTATTGGATCGGGCGACCTCGGTTGGGCATATCACTCCTGTCATCTCCCATCTACTGCCTCATGGCATCACTCACCTCCAATATGCTGATGATACGATCATTTTAGTGGAACTTAATGAATCTTGCCTTACCAATCTTAAGTTCATCCTCTTATGCTTTGAAGCCTTGTTGGCACTAAAAATCAACTTGTCTAAGAGTGAGGTCATTGTCACTGGGGTTGAGGATAATGAGGCTTTAAGGGTGTCCCATCTCCTTGATTGTTCTCTTGGGTCCTTTCCTTTTAAGTACCTGGTGATACAACCATTACCATTGTTGCTAATATTGTTGTTCCTTGGGATGTTACAAGTTTGGTTGTTCAAAATGAAGTGCTGGAGACAAATATGCTCGAGGTCAGAAACGTATACGTACGGAGGTGTTTTCGGTTTGGACAGGAAGGAGATTTTGCGGTTGAAGATAAATGCAAAGGATACATAATAAAGGATTTTTCTCCAACTTACTTTGCTTGGCCGGCTGCTATGAGGATTTGTCTACGTGATTGCTTTAGTAGTTTTGATGAGCATGCAACAACAAGAAGAAGGGTCAGCATCGTTTTCTTATTTGTTCCATGCAAGGAGATGAAACCTCAACGTGACACACCAAAGAATAAGCTACGTGGTCTATTTTCCTTAAGCAATGTTGGATGGGGGCCACCAGACGATCTTGCCCAAAAAAAGGAGTCATACTAATACCAAATAGCTACCTTAGTTATAGATGGGTTTGTTTAAGATACGTGTGGGAGCCGAGATGTAAAAGGCAATAAGTTTAAATCAAATAGGACTAGGAAAACTTGCGGGCATATGTTTCCTTCTTAGATTAGATGGCCGGCTAATATATAAAGCCATATACGCTTCTGTACAAGTTTAGGTTATTTTCAGATGAATTAGACACGCGTTTGTTTTCCAGTCAGCGGCCATTATCGAGTTTAGAGATATCTTGTTAAAATATCTACTGGCGCATGAGTTCCTACGACGCGACGGGTAGGATATTACAAGCTGAGCCTATATGGTTCGTCCACGTTATTCCTTCGGATCTGTATTGCCTCCCAACTGGCGCTATTGTTTTATGCCCCTAGCTAGGCATAATGCATAGTATCAAATGATAACCTCCTTAACACTCAGTCCATAAGTATCCCTCATGATAGATTCATAAGGTGGTTTAATTATCTTCCTAGGGAAGTGTTCCATCCCTTTCTTTATTGGGAATTGGAATCTTATGTTTCCCTCTTTCATATCAATAATGGCACCTATGGTTCGTAAGAAAGGTCTTCCAAGTATTATTGGACACGACGGATTGCATTCGATATCAAGCACAATGAAATCTAACGGCACATAATTTCTTTGCAATAATAAGAACATAATTTATTCTACCTACATGTTTCTTAATGGTAGAATCAGCAAGATGCAAGTTAGGGAACAATCTTGAATATCGGTGAGACCTAGCACATCACAAAGAGTTTTAAGTATTGTTGAAACACTAGCACCAAGGTCTCACAAAGCATTACATTCATATTATTTAATCTTTATTTCAATAGTAGGTTCCCATTCATCATGCAATTTTCTAGGTATAGAAACTTCTAGTTCAAGTTTCTCATCATAAGCTTTTATCATTGCTTCTACTATATGTTTAGTAAAAGCCTTATTTTGTTCATAAGCATTGGATGAGCTAATAACGGATTGCAACAAGGAAATACATTCTATTAAAGAGAAACTTTCATAATTGAAGTCATTGTGTTCCAAGATAGTTGGCACATTACTAGTTCAAGTTTTGACCCCTGCAAACCCACTTTTTTCAATTTTTTCATTAGAATCATCACCCTGCGAATAAACAAGATGCCTTCTAGCTAAATCTGACTCATCTCTAGTCCCATTATCATCTACTTTCATAATAGTAAACAAAGAATCAATAGGAGAACTACCGATCATTTTAAGATCTTTATCATGATTACGGTAAAAACCGGGTGGACACTACTGGAATCAGGATCTTTGCCGTCTGCCATTGCTGACGGCAAAGGCATGCATGGCGGACGGCAAAGGTCTTTGCCGTCAGCCAGCAGATGGCACCACATCCGGCTGAACAAGCTACGGTAAAGGGCACTTTGCCGTCTACTGGCAGACGGCAAAGATGCAAAGGTCTTTGCCATCTGCCAGCAGACGGCAAAGGGCATGGACGGCACACATGGCAGCTTAGTTCCATTAAGGGGTTAACGGCGTGCTTTGCCGTCTGCTAGCAGACGGCAAAGTGGCCAAATAGGCCAGCCCAGGTTCCCCCCAGGTAGCTGCCACGTGCTCTCGCTATGCCGTCTGCTGGCAGACGGCAAAGATGCAAAGTTCTTTGCCGTCTGCTAGCAGACGACAAAGCAACCACATAGGCCAGCCCAGTGCCCCCCAGGTTGCACAGGTAGCTGCCACGTGGCAGCTTTGCCGTCTGCCGGGAGATGGCAAAGAACTTTGCCGTCTGCCAGCGGACGGCAAAGTGCCTGTACTGCCCCTGTTTTTTCTTAAATTCAATCAATTTCACAGATATATATATATACATTTGAAAATACTTTCAACAAGCATACATATCCCTGCCATATGGATATGATCATCCAACACATATACATACCAACTCAAAAGTCCATATCCAACATATATATATAGCCAACATATATCCAACAACAAGCATACAATGGTTTCATCCATACATACATATATAGGTAGCAAGTTTCACATTGTTGATCCTACAAAATCAAAACAAAAAGGAAGGACAAGGAGAAGAGTAGACTACATCAACGCAAGCTTCCGTGATCTAAAGCAAATCTGCAAATTGGGAAAGAAGAAAGTTAGAAGAAGAAGAAGAAGAAGAAGAAGTAGAAGTAGAAGAAGAAGAATTTTTCTTCTCTTTCTTTTTCTCCTCTTCTTTATCTTCTTCTTCTAACGAAGGTAACTTAGGTAATTATGCCATTTTTTAGCTAAGCTAGGTAAAAATGCTAAGTGTAGGTCATTATAGAGCTAAGCTAGGTAAATAGGTCATTTTGGAGGTTAGTAAGGTTATTATGTCATTTTCGAGGAAAATAAGCTAAGTCAATGTCATTTTGGAGGTAACCAAGATTATTATGCCATTTTTGACCTAAGTATGCTAAGTATGTCATAAATGAACTAAAGAAGCTAAGTATAGGTCATTTTTGAGCTAACCTAGGTAGTTATGCCATTTTTTAGCTAACTAAGCATATTTATTCATTTTGGAGGACAAAATGGTAAGTGTAGGTCATTTTTGAGCTATCCTAGTTAAAATCGGTCATTTTGGAGCTAGGTAAGGTTATTTTGTCATTTTGGAGGAAAATAAACTAATGATATGACAGTTTGGAGCTAAACCAAGGTTATTATGCCATTTTTTTTACCTAAGTAAGCTAATTATGTCATAAATGAACTAGCTAAGCTAAGTGTAGATCATTATTGAGCTATCCTAGGTAGTTATACCATTTTTTAGCTAACTAAGCATATTAAGTCATTTTGGAGGAAAAAATGCTAAGTGTAGGTCATTTTATAGCTATCCTAGGTAAAATATGTCATTTTGGAGCTAAGTAAGGTTATTATGTCATTTTCGAGGAAAATAAGCTAAGTATAGGTCATCTTGGAGCTAAATAGGTCATTTCTTAAGCTAAGTATGCATTTGTTAAGCAAAACACTTGGGAAAACTTACCATCATCACGGAGGTGAAGGACCGGTCGGGTTTGCGCCAGTGTGAGACGAAGAAGGACCGGTCGGGGTTGCGGCAGACGCAGAAGGATCGGTCGATGCTTGTCGGGTGGCATGCTGCACCAAAGATCATTTGCAATGTCTCGTTAGCATGATGCAACTCAAATGTGAATACTAGTAACTAATGACCATTCAAATGAAACTCACCGTGGGCGCTATACCAATCTGGGGCATCGGCGGAGGGGTCTGACCGTTGTTCTGGCACACGGTCTGCACATTTTGTTTTCACGAGTAAGTGATATTAGTTAGTGATGAAACGAACATTACGTGCATGATTTGGCTAATATGCAGGAGAAACTTACCACGAGGAGCTCGTATAGGGCCCGGTGAGACGCGTCGTTCCGGTTCCTCTCCTCCTCCCACATCCTAGCCGTCCTCTCCTCCATGTCCCTCTCCCTCTCCGCGGCCTGCCTGTTTGCCTCCGCCAAAAGCTCCTGGGCCCTAGCCTCGTTGGCGAGCTCCATTGGCCGTGGACGAGGCCTTATCTCAGGACCGGAGCTCGTCTGGAGCTTCTTGATCTCCGGGAGAGTTCTAGGACAATGTATCAGTCCATCCCCAATGGCTATCGAGCCATGGGGCCTCCCGCCACCAGATATCATCACGAGCTCGGCGACCCTCGACCATCGGCGACCCTCTTTTTCTACTTTTCCTACTTCTTTTTTTCATCTTCTACTTCTACTTCTTTTTTTTCATCTTCTTCTTCTTTCTTCTTCTTCTTCTTCTTCTTCTACTTATTGTTCTTTTTTTCATCTTCTTCTTCTTCCTCTTCTTCTTCTTCTTCTTCCTCTTCTTCTTTTACTTCTTTTTTTTCATCTTTCTTGTTTATTCTTAAAAAACAGAAAAAAAACCTAAAATAAACTAAACTAAATCTAACCTAACCTAAACTAAACTAAACTAAACTAAACTAACTTAAACTAAACTAAACTAAACTAACCTAAACTAAATCTAAAAAAACAGAAAAAAACAGAAAAACTCACCACGGGGAGGGGGCGCGGGTTGAGGAGGCAGGCCACGGGGAGGGGGCGTGGGTTGAGGAGGCCGAGGGGAAGGGCGGCCGGCGACGGTGCGGCTTCGGCGGCGGGGCGGCCGGGCGGGGCGGCCGGGCGGCCGGCGATGGGGCGGGCTCCGGGGGGCGGGGCTGGCCGGCGGCGCCTCGGGCTCCGGGGGGTGGCGCGGGGCGGCGCCGGCTCGGGCACGGGGGCGGCGCGGGTGAGGTGAGGGGAGAGAGAGAGGGGAGAGAGAGAGGGGTGGGGCGCGGGGCGGGCTCCGGGGGGCGGGGCTGGCCGGCGGCGCCTCGGGCTCCGGGGGGCGGGGCTGGCCGGCGGCGCCTCGGGCTCCAGGGGGTGGCGCGGGGCGGCGGCGGCTCGGGCATGGGGGCGGCGCGGGTGAGGTGAGGGGAGAGAGAGGGGTGGGGCGCGGGGCGTTGACTATTTTAGATAGGTCAAATCTCTTTGCCATCTGCTAGCAGACGGCAAAGAGCCTAGCTAGTGGGGTGGGGCCAGGGGGGAACGGACGTTAGTTGGCCACTTTCTTTGCCGTCTGCTAGCTGACGGCATAGAAGCTTTGCCGTCAGCTAGCAGACGGCAAAGAAAGTGGCCGTTAGGTGGTTCTCGTTAGTGGGCCACCCTTCCTCTTTGCCGTCTGCTAGCTGACAGCAAAGCTTCTATGCCGTCAGCTAGCAGACGGCAAAGAGATGGCTGACGGCAAACATGATCTATGCCGTCAGCTCCTTGTTTGCCGTCAGTTTTCTGTAAGCTGATGGCAAAGACCTTCTTTGCCGTCAGCTAGCTGACGGCAAAGATCCTGATTCCAGTAGTGGGAAGAGCCTTTTCTAAGAATTCTCGTTTGGCTCTCAACCTCGTGGTCCTTTCCTTACTCTCATTAATTAATAGATATTTGGATAGAGTTAATAGTTTCATTAATATCATGCTTGGGTGGCAATGTTTTATTTTTAAGAGTTTCCACATCAAGAGAAATTCTATCCATGTTGCTAGCCAAATCATCAACTTTATGCAGCTTTTCTTCTACCATAGTATTAAAAATCTATTGAGAACTAATAAATTCTTTAATGGTGTTATCAAGATTAGAGGATACCCTATTATTATCTGCATAAGAATTTCCATAATTATTAGAGGAATTACCGGGATACGGTCTAGCATTGAAATATCCTCTATAAGCATTGTTGTTGAAATTGTTTTGCGAGATAAAATTCACATAAATAGCATCAACATTTTGTTCAATCAAGGTAGACAAAGGCACATCATTGGGATCAACATGAGCATTTTTACTAGCAACCATTTTCATAAGAGTATCCACTTTTTTACTCAAAGTAGTGATTTCTTTAAAAGAATTTACCTTCTTACCAGCTGGAGCTCTCTCGGTATTGCATTGAGAATAATTTGTCATGATGTTATATAGAAGTTTGATGGCCTATCCTAATTTCATCTCCATGAAGGTACCACTTGCAGCAAAATCTACAAGATTTCTAGACACAAATTAGTCCAGCATAGAAATTTTGTATGATCATCCATAAGTTCAAGCCATGAGTTGGGCAATTTTTAATCATCAATTTCATCCTTTCCCAAGCTTGGGCAACATGTTTATGTTGTTTAAAATTCATAATTTGATTCCTAAGGGAGATGATCTCAGAAGGAGGAAAATACTTGGTAATGAAAGCATCTTTACATTTATCCCATGTTCCAATACTATTCCGCGGTAAAGAAGAAAACCAAGCGTTAGCTTTATCTCTTAGTGAAAAAGGAAATAATTTTAATTTGACCACATCATTATCCATATCCTTTTTGTTTTGCATTTCACATAATTCAACAAAGGTATTGAGATGCATAGCCAGATCCTCATTAGGACTTTCGGAAAATTGTTCTTTCATCAGACGATTTAGCAATGCAACATTAATATCATAAAACTCCGCACTAGTGGCGGGTGGTATAGAAATACTAATAAAATCATTGTTATTAGTATTTGGGAAGTCACACAACTTGGTATTATCTTGATACATGGTGACGAAGCAAGCAAAGTAACAAGCGAAGCAAGTAAACTAGCAAGTAAAACAAGCAAACAAGAAAACTAGCAAAGATAAATATTTTTGTATTTTGATTTTTATAGCAAGAAAAATATAAAAGCAAATAAAAAGTATAACAAGTGAATTATAATTTGTGAGAAGGTACTTGATAGTAAGTTGGTGATCCTCCTCGGCAATGGCGCCAGAAATCCTTCCTCATACTTGTGATCTGCGTTGGGGTTTTCCTCGAAGAGGAGGGGATGATGCAACACAGTATAGATAAGTATTTCCCTGAGTGAGAACCAAGGTTATCGAACCAATAGATGGACCACACAACTCCTATCTTCAGCGCCTACACACAAAAGAGCAAACACTTGCACCCGACGCGGGCAAGAGGGCTGCCAATCCCCTTGAACTCGTTACTTGCAAGCAAATGAGTAGTGTAGATGATAGGTGATAATTATAAATTGCAAGATAAAAATAAATCAAAAAAGTGGAAGCAAGAAAAATAAGAGCATTTGTAAATATATATGTGAATAAACCGGGGGATACTGTTCGCTAGAGACTTCCCTCTTAAATAAATCATACGGTGGGTAAACAAATTACTGTTAGGCAATTGATAAAAATACGCATAGTTATGCAATATTTATTCACGGTAATGATCATGTGTATATAGACATCACGTCCAAAAACCAGTAGACCGACTCCTGCCTGCATCAACTACTATTGCTCCACTTTGAGAGTGCTTCTATGCTTGCCTCTCTAGGTATTAAGTTCATGCAAACAGAGTAATGCTTGGAGAACGATGACATGATGTAGACAAAGTAAACTCAATTAATATCAATGAACCCCATGTTTTATCCTTAGTGAAAGCAATACAAATAAGTGTCTTGTCACCTACTTTGCAATGGGATATAGAGCACCACAATATTGAACCCACTACAACGCACCCCTCTCACTGAAGATAAACCAATCTAGTTGGCCAAACTAAACCGATAGATCGGAGAGATTTACGAAGATATGATGATGATGCAAATAAGAATCAAATAAGTATTCAGAGGAGACTCAAAGCTTTTATCATAAATAATCTGAACATAAACCCGCAATTCATCGGATCCCAACAAACACACCGCAAAAGAACATTACATCGAATAGATCACCACGAAGATCGCGGGGAACTTTGTATTGAAGATCAAAGATAGAGGAGAAGCCATCTAGGTACTAGCTATGGACCCGTAGGTCTGTGGTGGAGTACTCACACATCACCATGGGAGCAGCAAGGATGATGAAGAGGACCTCCGTGGTTGATCCCCCCTCTAGCGGGGCACCAGAAAAGTGCTCTAGATGAGATCGCGGCGGAACAAAGACTTGCGGCAGAGGAAAAGGTGTTTCGGGAGCTCCCCTAGGATTTTTTGAATATATGTGAATTTATAGGCCAGGGTACGGGGTCAGGAGAGTCGGGGGGACGGCCACAAGCTAACAGGGCGTGACCACACCCCCCGGGGCATGCCCTGTTGGCTTGTCGGGCCCTCGTGCGGCCTTCAGTCTACTCCCGAAGCTTCCAGGTATTCTTTTGGTTCAGAAAAAATCATCAAAAAGTTTTGTGGCAATTGGACTTCGTTTGGTACGGTAAACCTGAAAAGCCAAAAACATGCAGAAAATAGCAAGTGGCACTTGGCACTGGGTTAATAAGTTAATGATCAAAAATAATATGAATCAGCAAATAAATGCCCAAGAAGTATCCTAGAATGATAATATTATAGCATGGGATAATCAAAAATTATAGATATGTTGGAGACGTATCACTTGCTCAGCCCCTCTTATAGTGTTGCTAGTTGCAGGTGTAGGTTGATCCATTTGATAACATGGATATCTTGGGATATCACATTATTCTTGCTATTTAATTTAATGCATCTATATATTGGTAAAGGGTGGAAGGCTTGGCCTTTTGCTTGGTGTTTTGTTCCACTCTTGCAGCTCTAGTTTCCGATTACCGGTGTTATGTTCCATATTGAGCGCTCCTAACATGCTCGGGGTTGTTATGGGGACCCCCTTGACCTTTTTTGGAGGGATAAAACTCTTCTGGCAAGGCCCAACATTGGTACTACATTTGCTAATAACTAATAAAACTGCATAGGGACTAGCTACCCAACAAATCAGGCCAGTGCTCCTCATGAGTGTTGGTCCAAATTAGTGCCACTTGTGGGGCCACCCCGAGGCAACTTGAGTGTTTAATTTGGCCACCGTATGTAGTGCTCGTCTGGTAGTGCCCTGGGAACGAGATATGTGCGGCTCCTATCGGGATCTGGCCTGTCGGGCAGTCTTGCGGGATTTGTTTTACCTTTAACGAACGTCTTGTGCACCGGGATTCCGAGGATACTACGGGCTATCCCGCGGTTGAGGTTTTCTACCGCAGCTTGTGGCTAGTTTGTGATGGATGAGTTGGAGAACCCTTGCAGGGTAAAATCTTTATGAAAATCGTGCCCGCGGTTATGTGGCAACTTGGAAATTTATAATACCCGGTTATAGAAAACTTGAAGTAAATCCAATTAAAATACACCAACCATGTGTGTAACCGTGATCGTCTCTTTTTGAGGGAGTTCGGGAAGAGAACACGGTGGGGTTATGCTTGATCGTAAGTAGGTGTTCAGGATCACTTCTTGATCATAACTAGTTCACGACCGTCATGCGTAGAACACTCATCTTATTCATGTACTCGTAAGTTAGCAAAATAAACTGCTTAGTGCTACTACAACCTCGCCACTTAACCATGCCATATCTATAAGTTTAGATAGTCTCGGTACCCTGGGTAGTAAGCTTGATGAGTCCTCGGGTTCACAGATTCCTACAACACTAGAGGTACAGGTACAGATGATCGTTTCGCTAATGATACCACAACATTCTAGTGGGGGTATATGAGGAACGTGGGCGCATGTACGTGACATACCCCCGACGAGTAGAGAGGGATGCCTTGGTCGGCAGCCTAGGATTTGATTGACGGATGTCATCTTTTGGTTTAATTTCGTCTGTAGTCAGACCCTGTTCTTTTGAATGTTGCATGTATGGATGATTGTATTTGAATAATTAATTTTGTAGCATGTGGCGAGTGTATGCCAACTCCTTATACTCATCTCCTCTTTACATGAATTGTGATGATATCCATTCTTGCGGAGCGACTCAAAATGTGGTTATATCCTTATCGTGGCCCTCGTGCCTTGATAGTGCCGCATTTTGGGCATAACAAGTTGGTATCTGATATGTCTCCAACATATCTACTTTTCCAAACACTTCTGCTCTTGATTTGGACTCTAATTTGCATGATTTGAATGAAACTAACCCGGACTAACGTTGTATTCAGCAGAACTACCATGGTATTATTTTTGTGCAGACATAAAAGTTCTTGGAATCGAACAAACCTTTTTGGAGAATTATTCTAGAATATATAAAAATCACTAGAACGAAGACATACCGGAGGGGGCCCACCAGTTGCCCACAAGGCAACAGGGCGCTCCCACCCCCCATGTGCGTGCCTTGATGCCTTGTGGGTCCCATGTGGCTCCTCCGACCCTAATTCCAAGCCTATAAATTCATATTATCCGAGAAAAAAATAAGAGAGAAGTTTTCATCGTGTTCTACGAGACGGAGCTGCCGCCACCTCTTGTTCTTCCCCGGGAGGGTTGATTTGGAGTCCGTTTGGGGCTCCGGAGAGGGGAACTCGTCGTCATCGTCATCACCAACCCTTCTCCATCATTAATTCCATGATGCTCACCACCAGAGGTGAGTAATTCCTTTGTAGGACTGCTGGATGGTGATGAGATTGGATGAGATTTATCATGTAATCGAGTTATTTTGATAGGGCTTGATCCCTAGTATCCACTATGTTCTAAGATTGATGTTGTTATGACTTTGCTATGCTTAATGAATTCCTTATTTGACACTCTCTTAAAATTGCGTTCCTTATTTGACACTGGAGAAAATTTTCTTCCCTATACGACCTCTAGTCTTAATTTTTTTCCTATATGACACTCTAGTGCATTTTGTACACGTGAAAAGACCTGTCGGTGTACTAAAGTTTGGGTCTTTAGTACCCCATACTTGTGCACGGACGGTTGTAGCCACACCAGCGGCAAGGCCTGCCGGGGGACAGCTGAATGCAAGTGCGAGAATGTCAAGAAAGCATTCGAGTCAATAATCAGAAGACAGAGGACCAAGGGCTGAGATCCCATCAAGATTCTTGCCGGGATGGCTTGCGGAGCCCCGGCAAGATTCGCACCCGGCAAGACCTCGCCACCCTGTCACCGCTCCAGCGCAGCGACCACCCTGTCATTTAGGTTTTGTCCTCCTGGGTGCGTTTCAAAACGCTAACGGCGGATGGGGTTAAGCGGTGCTGATGGGACAGGCTCTTTTTCCGTCCCCAAGAAAGTTAGGGACACCTAAATGGAGCATTTAATGTGTTTGTCCTAAGACGTCAGTGAACGTTGTAGCAACTTTACACCTCTTGTATGTACTATGCGCCACTGTTGGTGACCCCTTTGACATATAAAAGGAGGCCCAAGGCGTAGCTACAGGGAGAGGACCTTCTGGCCAGAGGGATGCGTAGCGGCTGAGTATTGTTTATCACATAGCGCTCCTGGAGCCAGAGTTCAAAGACTCACAATACACTAAAGCAGGAGTAGGTTTACGCTTTTCAGCGGCCCGAACCTGTGTAAAAATCCCTCGCGTTGATCGCTGGATCTGCTCTTTGTGCACGCCTTTTTCCCTTCCAAACCGAAAAAGGGATCCACGCGATCCCATAGGTGTCATACGCCGACATCTTTGGCGCACCAGGTAGGGGGATTGGGGGTGCATGAACCTGATCTAGCGATCAACGCGCCAGTTTCTTCATCATCTTCATCGCCATGGCTCCCAAGAAGAAGGGTTTTACGGCGGTTGATCCATCCGCGTCTGGTATGCCTGTAGCTACACGGACGGGCAATGGTGTGGACGCAGGCGGAGGGGGCGGAGGTCTTGAACCTCCACGACGTTCTGGTGATCAAAGCCAAGCGAGCGGCGTCGTTCGCAGCGGCGACGGCAACCCGTGCACCACTAGATCTAAGGACGGAGCTGTGCTGCCTACGGGCGGCGTAGTGAACTCAAAGGACGGAAGGGCGCCTTCTAAGACACCCACGCCGGCGCATGCGCCGCGGCTTTCTCAGGTCGCACGCGATGACCAGTGCCGCGACGTTGGTGGTTCTAAGCGTCCCCAAGGAAAGACCCCTGCGCATCAGTCTCAAGATGCGCGGGGCCAGCATGCACACCAAAATGCTGGTGGAGGCGGCACGCGGTCGCGGGATTGTGATAGAGCTCCTTCTAACACGGTTAGGAGTCAGAGCACCTCACGTTCCCCGCACCTTTCGCCACCGCCTACACCAGCAGAAGCGTTGGCGCGAGCACAGCTGCTCCTGAATTTTCCTCCTGCTACGGAGAAGCTCGAAGAATGGAGAGCTGCTATTCAGAGCCTCATCAGCCTCGCTAATGAAGATGGGCCGCAGCAGGCGGAGCCTTCGCGGCGGCGGTCCAGCGAGCCGACGCGCGCCGATGGTACGACCACGATGCACTCTCCTCCACGGCGGCAACAACGGTCGCTGACTCGACGGATCAACGCCTGTGATGACGATTCAACGGCGCCGTCTGATCCGCGAACTTGCCGCGATCAACGTCAAGTTCTTTGGGAACGAAGCAAAGAAGGCGCTCGGACTACCATCGAGCGGGGCGGGAAGCGCGCCATCAATCTGATAGGCACGCAGGACCCACTGTAGACAAGCCTGCGCCAGGGTATCCTGGTGACCTACCTTATGAGGTGGGTTGTCCAGCTTTTACCCATGAGCTACGGCGAGTCCAGTGGCCCAATTCCCGAACATTCAAACCGGAGGTCCCGGAGAAATACGACGGCAAGACTCACCCGTCGGAGTTCTTGAGCATCTACACCATTGCGGTGCAGGCTACCGGGGCTCGCGACGACAAGATACTCGCCAACTACTTCCCGTTGGTACTTAAGCCCAACGCCAGGTCGTGGTTGATGCATCTTCCGGAAAATTCCATTTCTTCCTGGGCAGATCTGTGTCATGAGTTTGTTGGCGCCTTTACCGGAGGCCACCAAGCTCCTGGGCAGGAAAGTGATTTGCATCTCATCCCCCAGAAAGAGGGCGAAACCTTGTGCAAGTACATACAGAGATTCAGCCATATACAGCACAACATCCCAGACGTTCATCCTGCCGCTGTTGTCAGCGCGTTCCATCAGAACGTGCGCAACCGCAAGATGCGCGAAGAGCTGGCAATGAACAGAGTCAGGGATGTTGCCGAGCTCTATGCTCTGGCTGATAAATGTGCTCGAGCTGAAGAAGGGAGGAGATTCCCCGGCGAGGATGCTGGCGCAGGGATCGACTCTGAAGACGAAGACGCCACTGCCCCGGCAAAGAAAGGCCGACGTCGTCACAGGAAACGCAAGGGCAAGGCCGGGCTTGCTGTCGAGGAATCCGGCGACCTCGAAACCGCCAAGAAGGTCAAGGTTGACGGTCCCGGCAAGGAGGTTGCCGGGTGTGCCTCCTGTCAGGCCTTGGCGGCTGCCGACAAGCCGGAGGGCTCCAACAAGCAGTACTGCAAGATCCATCGCACCAAGGGCCATGATCTCCAAAACTGCCGGCAAGTTGAGCAGCATGTCGAGAAGCAGAAAGCTGAGTATGAAAGGCGAGATAAGGAGAAGGCCCAGGATGGTGCAGAGGGGTCCAGCAAGAAACGCGGTGGCCGAGGAGGTCGCCGCGGCAAGGCCAAGCAACAGAAGGACAGCCCGCTCGAGGCCGCGACAAGGAAGAGGGGGGTGACGATGACAACGAGGAGGACGACGAGTCCAGCGAGCACGAATTTCAAAGAGCTACAGAAGTCATGTGCATTGACGGGGGCGCCTCATTGCATTCTTCCCACCGCTGACTTAAACAGTGGGCGCACGAGGTTAATGCGACAGAGCCATCTGTCGATGCCCGGAAACCATTGAAGTGGTCCAACACGTCTATCATTTTTGACGCTGAGGATCACCCTGATCGCACTACTGCGGTCGGGTGTCTGCCATTGTTGGTTTCACCAATGATTCGCAACCTCAAAGTGACGAAAATGTTAGTTGACGATGGGGCCGGTTTGAACTTGATCTCACCTAATGTGATCAAAAGGTTGCAAATTCCTGATGAAGATCTCGAGGAAACGGGCACGTTTCAGGGGATCAATCCAGGAAGGAGCCGGCTGAAGGGTAAGATCACACTACCAGTAACATTTGGTAGTGACCTGAACTATAGAACAGAAAAGGTTGTTTTCGACGTCGCCAAGATTCCATTGCCATATAATGGGATTCTTGGCCGTCCAGCACTGTCCAAGTTCATGGCGGCATCGCACTACGCTTATAATACATTGAAGATGCCCGGGCCGATGAGCGTCATCACTATCAACTCCGACAAGAAGGATGCGCTTATCTGCACCGACCAACTTTACCGGGAAGCGGTTGCAGCACCTGCCACCAAGGCACTTGCTCCTGCCGCTGAAGCTCCCGGGGGGAAGAAGACCGGCAAGACCTCTAGCACACACTCCGGCAAACGCACCTCCTTGGAGTGCTGCGCTCCTGTTGAGGATGTGCCAGAGAGCTCCACCGGCAAGAGCAAGAAATTCAAGGCAGCTCCACCAGAAACGAAGAAGGTGCCCGTCAAGGAGGATGATACGGGAGGAACTTTCACCATAAGTTCCACCCTCGACGACAAATAGGAAAGCGCTCTCATTACCTTCCTGCGGGCGAATGTCGATGTGTTTGCATGGCAACCATCTGATATCCCCGGTGTTCCCAGGGAGGTGATTGAGCACCATCTTGCTGTATGTCCTCATGCACGGCCCGTCAAGCAGAAAGTTAGGAAGCAAGCCTTGGAGCAGCAAGAATTTATTGCCGAGGAAATCAGGAAGTTGGAAGCGGCAGGTTTGGTTAGAGAAGTGCTCCATCCAACATGGTTGGCCAATCCAGTTGTAGTGCGCAAGGCGAATGGAAAATGGAGGCTGTGTATTGATTATACAGATATCAATAAAGCCTGTCCAAAAGATCCTTTTCCCGTGCCGCGCATCGACCAGATTGTGGACTCCACTGCCGGCTGTGATTTGCTGTCATTTCTTGACGCTTATTCAGGGTATCATCAGATTTTCATGGCTAAGGAAGACGAAGAGAAAACCGCATTTATCACCCCGTGTGGTACGTATTGCTTCATACGTATGCCTTTCGGGTTGAAAAGTGCTGGTTCAACGTTTGCAAGAGCGGTTCAGATCGGTTTTGAGACCCAGCTACATAGAAATATGGAAGCTTATATGGATGACATAGTGGTTAAAACCAAGGACAAAGCAACGCTCATACAAGATCTAGAAGAGACATTTGCGAACATGCGCAAGATCAATTTGAAGCTCAATCCTGAGAAGTGTGTGTTTGGCATTCCGTCCGGCAAGCTTCTCGGGTTCTTTGTGTCTCAGCGTGGGATCGAGGCGAATCCCGACAAGATCAAGGCAATTGAGCAGATTGAAGCGCCAAGATGCGTCAAAGATGTGCGTCGTCTTGCCGGCTGCGTTGCTGCTCTGAGTAGGTTCATCTCCAAATCTGCTGAGCACGCCCTGCCCTTTTTCAAAATCTTGAAAAAGGCAGGTCCAATGAAGTGGACTCCGGAAGCGGAGGCAGCGCTGCAGGATTTGAAGAGGTACCTCTCCTCTCCGCCAACACTAGTCGCACCTAAACCACAAGAGCCGTTGTTGCTATACCTGGTGGCAACGAATCAAGTGGTTAGTGCTGCGTTAGTGGCGCAGAGAGAAGTCGATGAAGAAGCAGCGGCGGAGGCAGGACCGTCAAGCGACGAGCCAGGATTTTCCCCGGCAGAGTCTGGTGTTGACAAGGCAGAATCTGCGCAGTCAAATGAAGCGACACAGAGGAAGAAGATGGTACAACGCCCAGTTTATTTTGTCCGCTCCCTTTTGCGGGGGGCTAGGTCAAGATACTCTGGCATGCAAAAGTTGCTCTTCGGCCTCCTTATGGCCTCGAGGAAGCTGCACCATTATTTCCAGGCACATGAGATCACCGTCGTCACTCGCTTTCCGTTGCAACGGATTTTACGAAATCCAGATGCGACCGGCAGGATTGTGGAGTGGGTGTTGGAACTGTCAAGCTTTGGTCTCAAATTTGAAAGCACTTCAACTATTCAGAGCAGAGCCTTGGCAGAGTTCATTGCAGAATGGACCCCAACGCCGGACGAAGAGATTCAAGAAACAACCCTCCCCGGCAAGGAAACGAGTCGAGAATGGATTATGTATTTTGATGGGGCTTTCTCGCTGCAAGGCGCCGGTGCTGGCGTGCTGCTTGTCGCACCCATCGGAGAGCACCTCAAATATGTAATTCAGATGCACTTTCCCCGGGAGAAGTCGACAAACAACACTGCGGAATATGAAGGGATGCTTGCCGGTCTCAGGATCGCGGCAGACCTTGGAATTAAGAAGCTCATCGTCAGAGGTGCTTCGCAGCTTGTCGTCAAGCAAGTCAACAAAGATTATCAGAGCCCGTTGATGGAAGCTTACGTAGATGAAGTGAGGAAGTTGGAGGAGCGCTTTGACGGTCTGCAAACAGAGCATGTTCCTCGTACAGAGAACAACATTGCCGATGACCTGTCAAAACGTGCTGCCCTCAAGTTACCTGTGGAACCAGGGACTTTTGTGCTTCAATTGACTCAGCCATCCGTAGTACCAGCAGCGAAGCAAGATAAGAGAAGGAAGTTGAATTCCGGCCAGTACTTTCCCGCAGAGCTCCCAGAAGCTACCGGCAAGAACCTTGCCGGCAAGGAAGTTGTCGGGAACAACGCCAAGCCTGCCGGGGGGCAACAGGCTCCCGCAGGGCCTCGAGCCCTTGCCGTAGAGGCAAACGCTCCCGTGGCAGAAGACATGCCTTTAGTCCTTGCTGTCGAGCCTCAGGCTCCAGCATGGGCACAACACATTGTTCAGTTCCTCCAAACAGGAGAACTCCCCGAAGAACAGGAAGAAGCGGAGAAAGTAGCCCGTCAGTCTAATATGTACCAGTTTGTGGACAATGTCCTATACAGAAAGAGACCGAACGGTGTGAAATTGAAGTGCATTCCTCGGGAGGATGGACTGGAGCTGTTAGCAGAGATACATGGAGGCATATGTGACTCCCACATAGGATCAAGAGCTCTTGTTGGTAAGGCATTCCGGCAAGGTTTCTTTTGGCCCACTGCTCTCCAGGATGCAACTGCACTAGTAACCAAGTGTGAAGCATGCCAGTTCCATTCAAAGAAATTGCATCAACCAGCTCAAGCTCTTCAGACAATCCCTCTTTCCTGGCCATTTTCGGTCTGGGGGCTTGACATTTTGGGCCCTTTCCCCCGTGCAACCGGGGGCTTTGAGTACTTGTACGTCGCAGTCGACAAGTTCACAAAGTGGCCGGAAGTGGAAGCAGTAAGGAAGGTGACAACACAATCAGCCGTCAAGTTCTTCAAAGGACTAGTCTGCCGTTTTGGTGTACCAAACAGGATCATCACTGACAACGGCACACAGTTCACAAGCCACACCTTCATGCAGTACGTCCAAGACCTTGGCGGCAAGATCTGTTTTGCTTCTGTTGCTCATCCAAGGAGCAACGGCCAGGCGGAAAGGGCAAATGCTGAAGTGTTGCGAGGTCTTAAGATAAGAACTTTCGACAAGCTGCGCAAGTGCGGAAGACGCTGGATTGATGAGTTGCCGGCAGTTCTTTGGTCAATCAGAACGACACCAAATCGAGCCACCGGCCAGACACCCTTCTCCCTAGTATACGGGGCGGAAGCAGTCCTCCCCACGGAACTCATATATGGGTCACCTCGAGTGCTCGCCTATGATGAGCTTGAGCAAGAGTAGTTGCGGCAAGATGATGTTACGCTCCTTGAGGAAGATCGTCTTCAGGCTGCTGTGCGAGCTGCACGCTATCAGCAAGCCTTGCGCCGCTACCATAGCCGCAGGGTTCATGCCCAAAGTCTTGAGGAAGGCGACCTTGTTCTTCAGCGCGTTCAGTCGGCCAAGAATTCTAACAAGTTGACGCCGAAGTGGGAAGGCCCTTATCGGGTAGTACGAGTCACCAGGCCTGATGCAATCCGCCTGGAGACCGAAGATGGCGTTCCAGTGAGCAATTCCTAGAATATCGAACATCTTCGTAAGTTCTATCCATAAGGCGCAGTTGCCGGGTCCCTCGGCAACCATCTTTTGTACAAGTTTTGCCGGCAAGGCATATAATCCTTTGTACAAAGCCAGGCGCAGACCCTGTGCATAGTTGAATAAGATTAAGTGTTTTACAATTCTTATCGATTTTCATGTTTACTTATATGCATGTTTGTCTGAGATATTGTATTACGCTTATTTCCAGTAAGTATTAACGAACCGCCAAGGTTCCATATCTCTATTTTCTCTTCTTTCTTTTTCTTAAAGGATAGAAGGTTCCCTCACGGGATGATGGTATGGACACCAACAGGCGATGTTCGAAATTGGCATCTTACAGAAAGGAGTACAGCAATGAAAAGCTAAGTTGCAAAACTCTAAGTAAATTTTTCACTATAAAGTTATTTTCCTTGGACGATTTCGACTTTTGTATGGAAAACCTGCACGCGAAGGAACCTTGTCATGATCGGTTGCGCCCTTACTTTGTTTCGAGTCCGCTCAACAACTTAAGTGGCTGCACTGAAAACGCCAAGGTATCTTGCCGGCAGCGGCACCTCCAGCAGGCTGCTAAGGATCCGTTCCTCAAAGCGCTCGCGGCAAGGTTGCGCGCACCGGCAAGTTTCCAATAAAGCATAGGGCGTGTACCATACAGAAAGAAATCAGACAAGAGGAATATCGTGCATTCATTCAAAACACAGCCAGTTATATTACATTAATAGTTGACGCGATTCTGACTTAAGATAAAATTGTCTTTGGCATGGAATGGTGGCGACAAAGAGAAGTGAAGCAGCTAGTCCCTGCGCTGGCCTTCGACCCTCTTGACTTGGTTCACCTTGTCGACGATGGGCGCGACAAGTTCTTCGAGTGCCTTGAGGTCCACATCCTTTGGCAAGCGGTCAAGAACGTTGGTGAGGTTGATGCCAGGGTTCTTGTACACCACTTTGATGAGCACCTTGAGGAGGACAGCCCGACAGAGTTTGCAGGATTCGTTGGCCAGACGGGTTGCTCGATCAGAATGGAGCAGCTTCAGGGCGTCAATCATGCCCTCAAAGAACATGGTCAGCCTGGCGCTCGGAGACACCCTATCATTGGAAGAATAGTTGAAGTTTGGCAGGCCCATGGTGGACAGTTGTGCTGTAAGCCTTTTCGCGACATCGACAAGGCGCTCAGTCCAGATCCGCACACCTGCCTCATAGTCATTATAAGTGGCGGCGGCGCTCTTGAGCAGGTCCTTCTCATTCTGGAGATCTTTGATCAAGACCTTCTCACGAGCCTTGCGGTTCTCAAGGGACTCTTCCAGCGTGGTCAGCTTCAGTTTCAGATTGGCAATGGATTCATTGGCTGAGGTGAGTTGCTTGGTCTTGTCAAATATGGCGATTTGTATCTCCGCCAGGCTGTAGAGAGTCTTCTCTCTTTCGGCATTGAGCGTCGAGATCTCCTTGCCATGATCCTCAAGGTCCGCCTCCAGCCTCTTCACTTTATCGTCAAGCTCGTTCTTGGTGGCCTCTGCAGCTTCGGCAGCATTGACGGCTTCCTTCAGCTTGCCGGCGTGGTCTGTGGCCAGAGCCTCGAGGGCTTCCTTGTGTTTCTGCTCCAGCTCCTGGGTTCGCTGCGCGACAAGCTTTTCAATTTCTTCATCTTTGCCGCGAAGCTTGTCGGCAAGCGCCTTCTCGCGAGCGGCAAGGTCCTCTTCATGGGCATCAAGCCCGACACGGCGTTCCGTTAGGCGAGCTTCCTCTACAGCAGCCCGTTGCGAGGCCTCCTCTTGCGCCTTCTCGATGTCAGACTGCTTTAAGAGGAGCTCGTTCCAGTTTTCACTCAGCTGTTCCCGACCAGTTTTCAATTCTTGAAAAGCTTCGGCGTACCAGACTTGCGTTTCCTCGACGCGCTTCTGGAAATCCGCCTCCGCTGCTCCAATAACTACTGCCCTGGAGTCCAACTTCTCCTTTCGAGTGCGGTAGAGCGCCTGGAGCTTTTGAAAGTTGTCGCTCATGGTTTGGAGGAGCTGTTCTTCCTTGGATTTGCTGCTGCTGGCGCTTGGTTCGTCAATAATTTTGAGTCCGGCAGCGGTGATGACTTCCTCGTCGAAAATTTCCCCTTCGGTTGGCACCCCAGTGCTTGCCGTTCCTGGTATGTTGACAAACAGGTTCTCGCCAACCTTAAGATATCTGCTTGAAGAGGGGGCTTCGGATGTTGACGGCTGATCCTCAACAACCGTCTCACCGGCAACTGGGGGCTCCGTGGCCGGCGTAGCGCCTGGCGCTCCTGCAGCAGGAATGCCGTCAGTATGGTCACTGGACTCCTTGCCGGCATTCTCAGCAGACTCCTTGGTGGTTTCTTCCTGTACGTCCTTGGCGGCCTCGTCAGCGGCAACTCTGTCGGCCTCGGCGGCAGCATTCCTGGCGGTCTCCTCGATGATGACATCGACATTCATTTGCTCCATCAAAGGGAGATCTGAAAGCCAAAGAAAGGGGAAACAAGATGAGACCAAGGTTGAAGTTCAAGAAGACAAAAAAGTATATATAATATATAAAGACAGAATGACAAGTACTCTGAGGCAAACGGTTTTACCTGCGTCAAGCTGTTGAGAGATGGTTTCTCCTTTCCCGGCAACATTGGTTGCCGATGTAGGACTGCCGGTGCCTGTGCTTGCCGGCTCCTCCTCAACAAGAATGGGCTCGCCAGCAAAAGCCCTTGCTGAAGATCCGTCTCTGGGCGGCGTAGTTGACGGAGGCGGCGCATCAGGGACAGCCTCCGATGGCTCTCCTGGTTGCTGTTCTTGTCCTGCAAGCTCGGCGGCGTCAGTGGCGAAGATATACGTCTCAACGCTCGCCAGTGGGAAATGAGTAGTGAACTCACACTGGAGGCTGTGTTGAGGACTGCGTCGTGGGCTGGGCTCCGGGCTGATGGTGATCGGCTCTGGCGCACCTGTGGTGCTTGCTGGCGGCTCATCGCCCGTTGAAGTCTTCGCCTTCTTTGCCATCCTTTGCACCAACGTTTCCGTATCTCTGCGGGGACAGGCCAAAGCAAGGCAAACAAGTTAAGCAAAACCAGAAATTCAGAAGTTAAAAGATGTGATAGGACCCTTACTCTTCTCTTTCAGGGCTAAAGGCGGAGAGGCCGAAGTCAACTTCCGCCACGGTGTCCATGTGAGGAGGTGAAGGAGTGGTCCTGGGTCGTTTGGCTGCGGCAGAAGAGGAAGGTTGGTGGGTTGAGGCACCAGAGGTGGCTTTCCGAAGAACACGCTTCTTCTTCTCGGGAGCTGGGGGCTCCTCGTGCAGCTGCTCCTCGGCTGTATCTTCGGCGGAAGGGTCCCCGGCAACTGTGCCACTCTGCTCTCCGGCAACCTCGCCCTGCCCGACAAGTTTTCCCTCTGACATCACTTCTTCTTCACTGGCTTCCCCTTCCATGAAGCCAACGCTGCCGGCCTCCGCGGCAAGATTCGCCTCTTCCACCCTGCTGGCGATATACGCCACTTCTTCTTCAGTGGTGGGGCGGATGAGGTTCGTTTCTTCCCGGATGGCCCTCTCAGACAAGTTGTCAAAGAACTCTTGTGCCTGCTCTGTGGATGGTTCATCCCAAGTTCCGTCAAGGTCGTGATCATTACACACCGGCATCATGGCGATGATTGAGGCCAAGGTGGAGTTGTTGCACAGAGGAATTACGCTAGCCGGCAACTTGTATCTCGTGTCAGACCTGAACAGTTTGTGGCAGAGAGCTGTGTGCTGCATAACCGTCAAGTTGTTATTCAAACCAGTGCGCAGCCTCATGATATCTGCCTCATTTCGGAACTCCCAGGCTGGTCTCCCTTTGTTCTGCACAGGGGTGATGCGCCGGCGAAGGAAATCAGCGCCAATCATTTATATTGTGTGCCCGGCATCTCTGAGGCGGTGGATATTGGTAATTGCAATTGTGAGCTTCTCATCTTGAGGATCGAGGGCGCTCCAGTCATTACCGCGCGCCATTTTTGTTCGTCGAGGCAAACATAAGGGCCGAGGGTCTTTCTCCTGAATCCAGCACCACTTGGCCCGCCATTCTTCCCACTTCTCGCGGTAGACCCCGTTTGGGTATATCTCTTTGTTCCATGTCCTTGGAATCCAGGTGATAGAACCAGAAAGGGCCTCTCCCTTTTGAATACGGGGAATGAAATAGTGGCAGAAGAGGGCTGTGTTAGGGACTACCCCGGCAAAATTTTCACAGAGATGGGCAAAGACTGACATGCATGTCACGGCATTCGGCGTAAAATCCAAGAGATGGAAGCCGTATGTGCACATGATGTCAATGAAGAAATCAGAAAACGGGGGACAGAGCCCGCAGTAAAAGTAGTCGGCAAAGAAGGGGAATTTATCTGGGCCACCTTTGGAAGAACCTGGGCTCACGCGAGTAGCAGGATGAGCTTTTGTCTCCCTCGCCCACATGCACAGGTATCGGTCCTTCAGAGCGCTCGCATCGAGCGCCGGAGTGAAGACGACGTGATTCCTCCGCATCTTCACCAGTTCGCTCTCCGGGACGGCGGCTTTCACCTCATTGCCCTTGCTCGCCTTGGGCGGCACGGTGACTATGGGAGCAGAGGCCGAGGACGGTGAGGGCGTGGAGGCGGCGGATGAGTGGGAGAGGCTCTGTTTCGAGCTCGAGGAAGGAGACGACGGCGATTTCCAGATTGGAAAGGACAGGAGGTAAATGAGCAAGCGCCTCTGCGGATTCCTTTTTATGGGGAAGGCGCGAGGCTGCCTCTTTACTAGTCAATATGAAAACGCTTTTGCGAACGCGCTGCTATTATGGCCGCTCCGCGCACGTATCCCACATCGCTCATTCAATGTGCATCGTGGGGGGGGGCGCAGTAAGCAGAATGATTACAACAGCTAACTCCTGCCACTCGTGCCCGTGCACTGTTTGGGCCTAGCCCAACAACGCCTCGCACCTGTGTATGGCCTAGGCCCGGGGGCTCCTGTCGGTGTACTAAAGTTTGGGTCTTTAGTACCCCATACTTGTGCACGGACGGTTGTAGCCACACCAGCGGCAAGGCCTGCCGGGGGACAGCTGAATGCAAGTGTGAGAATGTCAAGAAAGCATTCGAGTCAATAATCAGAAGACAGAGGACCAAGGGCTGAGATCCCAGCAAGATTCTTGCCGGGATGGCTTGCGGAGCCCCCCCCCCCCCCGGCAAGATTCGCACCCGGCAAGACCTCGCCACCCTGTCACCGCTCCAGCACAGTGACCAGCCTATCATTTAGGTTTTGTCCTCCTGGGTGCGTGTCAAGACGCTAACGGCGGATGGGGTTAAGCGGTGCTGATGGGACGGGCTCTATTTCCGTCCCCAAGAAAGTTAGGGACACCTAAACGGAGCATTTAATGCGTTTGTCCTAAGACGTCAGTGAACGCTGTAGCAACTTTACACCTCTTGTATGTACTGTGCGCCACTGTTGGTGACCCCTTCGACATATAAAAGGAGGCCCAAGGCGTAGCTACAGGGAGGGGACCTTCTGGCCAGAGGGATGCGTAGCGGCTGAGTATTGTTTATCACATAGCACTCCTGGAGCCAGAGTTCAAAGACTCACAATACACTAAATCAGGAGTAGGGTTTTATGCTTCTCAGCGGCCCGAACCTGGGTAATAATCCCTCGCGTTGATCGCTGGATCTGCTCTTTGTGCACGCCTTTTTCCTTGCCGAACCGAAAAAGGGATCCACGCGATCCCATAGGTGTCGTACGCCGACAAGACCATTTTACCCATATGTATAATGTGACCACAAATATGTACTAGATAATAGTTGTTTCAAGATAACGTGACCACAGGTATTTTAATACACACATATGCAAGCTAGCAGGTTGCTGGGTCGATATGCAAGCTAGCAGGCTGCTGAATCGATTCAGCCGGGAGATGCACGTATACCATTCAAAACTGCGCTGCTGTGGGGGCTTTAATATTTGTTATGTGATATTCAGAAAGTAAATGTTAAGCATCATAAAGTAATGGGACTACCATGCTGTTTTTCATGAAAATTCTATGTTGGTATGTATTCATTTCATCGAGCATTTTGAAAACCTTTATGTATATTCATAGTCAAATTTAGAGAAATTTACGTGCATATTTTATAGGTGCCATTCATTTACCAAGCATAAAAATACTACTACTGCTCTATTTTTAGAGTGTTTAAATTGTCTTACAATATACATTCATAATACAAGGAAAACTGTTTAGGGAAATGGAAATAAAATTGCTCGACCATAACGAATTTGTGTAGTTCAAACATATTTTGAATGGTAGATAACCAGTCCGTGCATTCGCACGGGTTGACGACTAGTATTACCTAATTAGGCTCAATGCTACATATTTCTGGTCACATTATGTACAGGGGTAAAAAGGTCTTTTCACGTGTACAATATGAACTAGAGTGTCATATAGGGAAAGAAATTAAGACTATAGGTCATATAGGGAAGAATTTTTTTTCAGTGTCAAATAAGGAACATGATTTTAAGGGAGTGTCAAATAAGAAATTCTCCCTATTATGTTTCCATGAATATGAGAGTGTTTTCGATCCTATCTTGCAAGTTATATGCACCTACTATGTGTTAATGCTTTGTTCCAGTACTCTGTTAAAAGGAGGCCTCAATATCCCTTAGTTTCCATATGGAACCCGCTGCCACCGGAGGGTAGGACAAAAGATGTCATACAAGTTCTTATTAAAAGCATGTATTACTATATACAAAATACATGCCTACATTATATTGATGTATTGGAGCTAGTTGTGTATCACTCTAGTGTGTACCTGTTACAGGACTAATGTCATCTAAATCAATCCATCATTGATCCATGGCCTACGCTTTTCGCTTATTGGTTTCTGTTAAGTTACTTTCGTTACTATTGCTGTTACAATCAATAACAATCTTCTTCTATTACTGTTCCTATTGCTATTGTTATTGTGCTACTAAAATTCTAGGTGTGGTTGAATTGATAGCTCAACTGCTAAGACCAATAAATATTCTTTGGCTCCCCTTGTGCCGGATCAATAAATTTGGGTGAAATACTATCCTCGAAGACTGTTGCGATCCCCTACACTTGTGGGTTATTAAGACCTTTTTCTGGCGCCGTTGCCAGGGAGCATAGCTCTATTTATTGTGTTCACCATGGATTGCTATTGTCACTATGAGGAATCTGAAAGAAGCTAAAACCAAGATCTTACCCTCTAGGACGAGGGCAGGTAAGGAATTGCCATCTAGCTCTACACTTGATTCACCTTCTGTTTTGAGTAAGTTTGCAACACCACCACATGTTACTCAATCTGATATGAATTGATGATGCTACTTCTGCTTTGAAAGAAAATTATGATGATGCTACTGCTATGTTAGATGAAACTGAACATGTGCCATTAGGTGATTTGCTTGATGCTCATATTGCTAAGTCTGGAGAACTTGAGAATACTGAAACTAATGAAAACTATGATTCGCTTATTTTGTCTAGATCTCCTCCTAGAATTGAAATACCTGAAGTACCTGAAGGTTATGTTATGGATGGGGATTTAGCTAGAGACTTTCTTGCTTTGAATGATAGAGATGATCTCAAGAAATTGTTGAGTAAAATGAAAGAAAGATCTATGTTGGAGAAAATGAAATATGATCCTAAATTTGCTACTTCTCCTATATTTTTTATTGATAAGGATTATGAATTCTCTATTGATCCTGACTTAATTACTTTGGTAGAATCTAATCCTTTCAGTGGTTATGAATCTGAAACTCTTGTGGCACACCTTACCAAATTGAAGGATATTGCCACCCTATTTGCTAATGAGGAAAAAATCGCTATTACTATATCGTTAAATTTCTTCCTTTCTCACTTAAGGGTCATGCTAAGAAGTAGTTCCTTTCTCTTGCTCTTGGTTGTGAGCGTAGCCCCCATGATATGATATATTACTTCTCTGAAAAATATTTTCCTGCTCATAAGAAACAAGTTGCTTTACAGGAAATGTTTCACTTTCTGCAAATTTAAGAATAGAATCTCCCTCAAGCTTGGGGGAGGCTTCTCCAACTACTTAGAGCTTTGCCTGATCATCCTCTTAAGAAAAATGAAAAACTTAATATCTTTTATAATGGACTAACCGATGCATCTAGGGACTACCTAGATAGTTATGTTGGTTGTGTTTTCAGGGAACGAACTGTTGAACAGGGTGAAGAACTATTGAATAATATTATGAAGAATGCTAATGATTGGACATTTTCCGAACCACCTCATGAACCAATTACTAAGAAGAGAGGTACTCTATGAAATAAAAAGGTGTTAAGATTGAAGATGCTAAGAATCTACGACCTACTGAAGAAATACATGGACTTGCTATCCCTACACAGGTAGTAGAGGTAAATTTTGTCCGTAGATTTGATGAAAGTGATATACCTTGTAATAAAACTACTAGTAAATGCATGGATGAATTTGATAATTACATTGTTAAGCAAGAACATTTTAATATGTATGTTAAGGATCAATTAAAAAGAAATGCTATGATGATTGATCACTTGAGTGACTTGATGTTTAGAATTGCTAATGATGTTAAAGGTTAGATAAACACTCATCCATGGTCCAAACCCAGTTAGAACAAGTTGCTAAGTCACAAAATGATTTGCTCACTGAAATGAATAATAAACTGAATGATCATGCTATTAGAGTTGTGACTACAGGGGGTAGAATGACACAAGAGCCCCTCTATCCTACATGACATCCTCAAAGAATTGAAAAAGATTCTCAAAATATTAATAAAGATGTACCTAGTCCATCTAAGAAGAAAAATAAAAAGAAAAATGATAGTACTTTGCATGATTCTAGTGAACCTGTGATAGAAAAACCTTCTGAGAATCATGATGATGTTTCTATTTCTGATGTTGAGACACAATCTGCTAATGAACATGCACCTAGTGGTAATGAAAATGATGATGTTCATATTGATGCTCAACCAGATAATGATAGAGAACCTGATAATGGTGTAGAAATAGAACCTTGGGTTGATCTTGATAACACGCCTTCTAAGAATAAGCGTTATGATAAGAGAGATTTCATTGCTAGAAAACATGGTAAAGAAAGATAGCCATGGGTTCAAAAACCCATGCCATTCGCTCATAAGCCTTCTAAAAATAAGGACGAGGAAGATTTTGAGCACTTTGTTAAAATGATTAAGCCAGTCTTTTTACGCAGACGTTTGAGTGATATTCTGAAGATGCATCCTTATGGAAAATATATGAAATATATTGTCATTAATAAAAGAAATATGCCTGAAACTGAGATTTCCACCATGCTTGATAAATACTCTATTGAGGGTGGAGTGCCTAAGAAATTGGGAGACCCCGGGATACCTACTATACCTTGCTCCATTAAATGAAGTTATGTTAAAACTGCTTTATGTGATTTAGGGGCCGGTATTAGTGTTATGTCTTTCTCTCTATATAAAAGACTTGATTTGAATAATCTCACACCTACTAAAATATCTTTGCAAATTGCTGATAAATCTACTGCTATACCTATTGGGATTTGTGAGGATGTCCCCATTATTGTTGCAAATGTTACTATTTTGAAAGACTTTGTTTTTCTTGAGATGGCCGAGGACGACAACATGTTGATTATCCTCCGTAGACCCTTTTTGAATACTGCAGAGGCTATTATTGATTGCACCAAAAGCAAGTTTACTTTTCATGTTAATCGGAATCAGCACACGGTATACTTTCTGAAGAAATGAGTTGTAGTTAATAATATCAATTCTATTGAGCAAGTGGCAAAAATTACTTTAGGAGACTTCAAATTTCCTCTCCCTGCTGTCAAGAAGAAATATGATATTCTTATTGTTGGGAAATGCATATCCCCATTGAGGTAACTTAGTATTATATGAAAAAAAATCGGTTTCATGCCAATCAAAAATGGTTCATTAATAAGACTTGATCAACCATGTTAATGGATTCTTTTTTAGAAGCATGTGGTCGATAAATTTAGTAGGCGCAACTTTCTGTAACTTTAGTTTGCTCTGTGTTATTTATAGCTTAATAAAGAAAAATGCCACGATTATCCTATTTTCTGAATAAACCATGCAATAGATAAATGACCCAAAAATAAAAGTGCTCATAATGCCACAAAATTTTAGCATGAATTTTTGTAGAATATATTAGAATTTTTGGAGCTAATTAAAAACATCTCAGGGGGTGCACCTGTTGCTCATAAGGTAACAGGGCATGGCCACGCCCCACCATGGGTGCGTCTAGATGCCTTGTGGGTCCCACAGGGACCCACTCACTTATTCCTTCAGTCTACATCATCTCTTACCTCTAGAAAAAATACCTAGTAGCTCTCTCCCTCTCTTGTGCTCTTGCTCCCAAACCTGAGATTTTCGATCTCTTTGCTCGGAGCTCCGTTTCTGAATCTGTTTTGAGGGATTACTCTTTGGTATGTGACTCCTCCACTGCTCCAATTAGTTTTTCTATAGTGGATTATGTCTTGCATATTTTGCTGCATTTGGTGGTACTGAAAATGAGCTTGTATGTTGAATTATTTGAGTTCTAAGTAGTTTGAATGCTTGATATGGCCTCTATGCATCTCTATGAGTAGTTGCTATCAATCTTACAAAGTTTTGTTTAAATGATTTTGTGGTCCAAAAATTTCCAAAAATTTGTTCTTCGAAAAATGAACATCTTTAGGAGGAGTTATTCAAGGACAAGGTCCTCTGGTGAGTCACCGAGCGAGAGCTTGGTACGACAAGCTTACATTGAACCAAAGGCAAGCTCAGCACGAATCGCCGAAGCCAAATTGTGCCGATGGACATGTAACGAGTTCATGATAGGTGCTGGTATTAAGGAAGAATTTGATCAATATATTCAGAACACTGAGCTCACTCACTTCCTCGCATATAAGTGTACTCAATATTACATCCTTACCCATTCATTCACTCTTTGAGTATCACTCTCGTACTTCTAGAGTTTTATTTCATAGAACCTATGGTATGTCTCTAGAAGAATTCTATGATGCATGCAAAATTATATATTGGGTTTCATTTAGCAAACCGCAAAAAAACTGATTATGATATGTTTCTTAAGAGTCTATGCAATGGTGAGGATAGAGAAATTATGCAAGCTAGAATAAAAAAGTATCCAATTTCCCTCTATTCGCTACTTTGCATTGTTTAATGGGAAATGCATTGTGGGCAAGCAAGATTGTAGTGCGATGTGCGCCCCTGACTTGAGTATTATTCACACTTCTTTATTGGGCAATAAACTATATAATTCTGGGGCAATTGTTGCACATAGGCTGCATCTCAATACGGGCGATGGTGATTGATACTTGTAAACTGCGTTGGGATTTTCCCCAAAGAGGAGGGGATGATGCACCAAAGCAAAGGTAAGTATTTCCCTCAGTGAGAACCAAGGTCATTCAACCAATAGGAGAACCACGCAAATTCTCATCTTCAGCACCTATGCACAAAAAAGCAAACACTTGCACCCAACGCGGGCAAGAGGGTTCTCAATCCCCTTGAACTCATTTCTTGCAAGCGATAAGTAGTGATAGATAGATAATTTTATAAATATAAACTGAAAATAAAAAAAAGTAAATAATGAACACAAGGTATTTAGAGTTTTTGTAATTATATTTGTGAGGAGACCCAGGGGCCATAGTGTTCGCTAGAGGCCTCTCTCTTGAAGAAGGCATAAGGTGGGTAAAAAATTACTATTGGGCAACAGATAGAAAAGTGCATAGTTATGCAATATTTATTCACGGCAATGATCATGTATATAGGCATCACGTCCATAAACAAGTAGACCGACCCCTGCCTGCATCTACTACTATTACTCCACCCATAGACCAGTATCCGGCATGCATCTAGAGTATTAAGTAAAAACGAAGTAATGCTTGAAGGATGATGAAATGATGTAGAAAAGTAAAGCCAATAAATATGAATAAACCCCATCATTTTACCCACAGTGGCAGCAATACAATATGTGTCATGTCCCATTCTATCACTGGGATTGAGCACCGCAAGATTAAACCCACTACAACGCACCACTCCCACTTGAAAATAAATCAATCTAGTTGGCCAAACCAAACCGACAGATTGGAGAGCATTACGAAGCTATAACAATCATGCAAAAAAAATACCAGCAAATATTCAGTATATTTTCATGAATAATCTGAACCTAAACCCACAATTCATCGGATCTCAACAAACACACCACAAAGATTGATTACATAAAATAGATCACCACGGAAATCGCGGTGATCTTGGCAATGAAGAACATAGAGGGAGATAGCCATCTAGGTACTAACTACGGACCTGTAGGTATGTGCTGAACTACTCACACATCACCATGGGAGCAGCAAGGTTGATGTAGAGGCCCTCCATGATCGATTCCCCCTCCGGCAGGGCATCGGAATAGAGCTCCAGATGGGCACACGACGGAACAGAGACTTGCGTTGGCGGAAAAAGTGTTTCGGGAGGCTCTCTAGGGTTTTTGGAATATATGTGAATTTATAGGCTAGAGAACGAGGGCTGGAGAGCGGGGAGGTGGCCCCAAGCTATCAGGGGTCGTCCACCCCCCTTGGGCGCGCCCTGATGGCTTGGGGGAACCTCGTGTGCCCTCCGGTATTCCTTCTAAGCTTCCAGGTCTTATTTTGGTCCAGAAAAAATAATAAAAAAGTTTCAGGGTGTTTGGACTTCGTTTGGTACATAATTCCTGAAAGGCCAAAAACACGCAGAAAACAGCAACTGGCACTTGGCACTGGGTTAACAGGTTATTGCTCAAAAATAATATAAAATAGCAAGTAAATGCCTAAAAAGTATCCTAGAATGATAATATAATAGCATGGAACAATCAAAAGTTATAGATACGTTGGAGATGTATCAGCATCCCCAAGCTTAATTCCTGCTCGTCCTTGAGTAGGTAAATAATAAAAACAGGATTTTTGATGTGACATGCTACCCAACATGTAATCTACTCGGTTATGATCATTGAGAAACGATGAATCAACAAACATTTACATAGTAATATCCATAAACATAAGTAACATAATCATCAACTTTCAAAATATACGATCCTTAAAGAATGTTTACCCCCCATTCATTTTATCCTATTAGCATAGCATTGCTCCGTCTCCACCACATAATTACAAACGTCAAGCACCATGGTGTTAAGCCAAACAATTGGGTCGTACTTTTTCACGCGCTTCAACATTTTATACCTAACTCAATACATGAGTGTGAACCATGGACATAGCATATAGGTGGAATAGAATTTGGTAGTAGGTTTCAAAGGGGTAAAAGTGGAGAAGAAATTCTCGCATCAACTAGGCGGATCAACGAGCTATGGAGATGCCCATCAATCGATATCAATGCGAGGACTCGGGATTGCCATGCAACGGATGCACTAGAGCTATAAGTGTATGAAACCTCAAATGAAACTAAGTGGTTGATCATCCAACTTGCTTGCTCATGAAGACCTCGGGCATTTGAGTAAGTCCGTCATCGGAATATACAAGCCCGGTTCTATAAGGAAAAATTCCCACTAGCATACGAAAATGACAAAACATGAGACTCTCTATGTGAAAAACATGGTGCTTCTCCAAGCAAAAGTGTGGAAAAAGATGTAGTAGTATTGTCCCTTCTCTCTTTATCTCATATTTATTTATTTTTTTAATTTTTTTCTCTCTTTTTTTCTTTTTCTCCTTTTCCTCTTTTTTTATTTTATTTTTCATCCGGAGTCTCATCCCGACTTGTGGGGTAATCATTGTCTCCTTCATCCTTTCCTCACTGAGATAGTGCTCTAATAATGATAATCATCACACTTTTATTTACTTACAACTCGATATGAAAAACTACTAAACAATGTGACTCTATATGAATGCCTCTAGGAGTGTACTAGCATTTTCAATGATATAGCGTAACATGCAAACAATGATGCACGGTGGCTTTGCCACAAATACTATGTCAGCTACCTGATCATGCAAAGCATTATGGCAATGAGTGCACAAAGTCATATGATGTAACGGCGGAAGTTGTATGGAAATATATCTCGAAATGGCTATGGAAATTCCATGATAGGTAGGTATGGTGGCTGTTTTGAGGAAGATATAAGGAGCTTATGTGCAACAGAGTGTATCATGCAGCGGGGTTTGGATGCACCGGCGAAAGCTGCACCGATCCTCGAGGTGAGAATGGGTAATGCACGGTACCGAAGAGGCTAGCAAATATGAAAAGGTGAGTGTGCATCCATGGATTCACATTAGTCATAAAGAACTCTATAGGGGTACGGCGATCTATGTGGCCAGCAAGGCCCCTTTCGTCGTTCGGCAAGGGAGATCCTCTAACACAAAGAGCATCACTGGACCATGCACGTGCGAGGGTTGAGACAGGTTCGGGCCGCCCGAGCGTAATACCCTACGTCCTGTGTGGTTGTGGGTTATTCCGGTTCACAGTATAGGAGCATCGCAACCCGACAAGGATGCTCGGAGAGCGTCGCTACGCGTTTAAATGAACGGAGTGTCGACCCTTATAAAGGTAGCCATGGACCTCCTTTTATAATTCATGGGGCGGTCGCCCAAGCAGCGTGCTTGGCATCAAACAGCCGGCCTTCGAACCGTATTGCGGCGCTTGAGCTCCTTTGCTCCTTCTGCGCCGTCTTCTCTCCTTTATTGCACCCCGCGTGAAGCGTGTCACACGCGGGGTCTGGTACTGGCTGGCAGGGGTGGTTGCCAGTACTGGTCGTGTGCCAGTTTGCGCTCGCCCTGGGTCGCGAAGAGCCAGCCCCTCCTCTTCGCCGTTCCTATAAAGAGGGGGGGCCTAGGCAGTGCGCTGCTCATTCGTGCCCTTCTACTCTAGCCCATCGACCAGTGCCTTCTCTTCCCTTCCTCCGCCATCTCCTCCATCACGCCATTCTCTAGATGGCGAGGGGTCGCGGTCATGCTCGTGGGTCTGGTGCCACCGCGAGGGGCACCCCAGACTCCGATGTGGATCATGGTGACGGCGGCGGGGGCTGGCTCCAGTTCCCGTGGAAGGACGGCGTCTAGAGATCGCAGAAGGACGACATCCCTGGGCCATGTAGAAATGGATCCGTCCATCCGCGGCGGTCGTAGTGGCGCACCCCTCCCGCAGCCCCACGCGGGGATCCAGGCGGAGGAGGAGGTGTAGGAGTTCATTGTGGCGATCCCCCGGCGGCAACGGAGCTGGCTCCGCCTCCCCGACTCCTTCGCGCGGGCCATGGAAAGCAACCGGGCTCGAGGTTTTTGGTTTCAGGCGGACGGCTGCTGGAATGGGCCCGCCTGGGTGGGTGTCAACCTCTCCGCCAGAAGCGCCATGTCCTTGACATGGGGGTAGAAGCAGTTTGCCCGCTCACGTGGTCTGGGACCTGGGCATCTCCTCCACTACAAGTTCGATGGCTCCGCCACCCTCTTCGTGAAGATCTTCGGGGTTTCCGGCGTCCGCCTGGAGTGCTGCGCGAAGAGCTTGAGCGGCAGTGATTATGACTCCTCCAGCGACAGCAACGACGACGGCAGCACCATCAACATCAAGCAGGAGGATTCCGACTAGATGCGCGCGATGCCGTAGTTAGGGCTTAGGATTGATGCGGGAATGAGGCTCTATCCACGAGACCTCGTTTCCGGATCAATCGCCACATCGTACTGGCAGATCTCCTTTTATGTTTAAACTATATCCAATGTATCCCTGTGAGGAAACAAAAATAAAATATTGGGTATTTTTAAAATGTTAAGGATTTTTCATGTGTCTGGGAATGTACATTTCCCTTTCGGCGAACAAAAGTTTTGCTCGCGTGTCCCTCTGGCCCTTACGCTTGCCAAGTATGCTTGCCGACGCGCACGCCCTTACCGCGGGTGCTTTTAACGATAGGTCCTGAGCACCCTTCCGGTTGCGCCGCTGCCGGCAAGGCTACCCTGTCGTCCTTGCCGCGGCTAATTAAGATGTTGCGCATGCTTCCAACACCCAAGTGTGCAACAATTTTGACAGGGGCCTTTAGCGTGCAGGTTTTATCACACAAGCGTTAACTTCGTTCAAAGAGAAAGCCTTAATTTTGCAAAAAGTTTCTCTAACTTAGCTTTTTCTCGTTGCGTTTCTTGCCGCAAGGCGATCATCCCTGAACGCGTCTGTAGGTGCCCGTACTGCCTCTCCCCCCGGGAAGACTTGCATGCGGGGGCCCCCTTCTCCCTTTTGAGAAAAAGAAAGAAGAGAAATTAGAAGAGGCTAGGAACCTAAGTGGTTCAATAGTTGCCTTACGCAAGAAAAGGGTGATCACAACATCTCACACAAGATACATAAGATAAATATGTACTTTGACAAAGAGTTGTAGAACACTTAGCTTTATTGACTACGCACAGGGTCATTGCCTAGCTTTGTACAGAGGATTACACGCCTTGCCGGCGAACTTGTACAAAAGGGGTTGCCGGGCTGTTCGGCAACCGCGCCTCATGGGTAGAACTTGCGAAGATGCTTGATATTCCACGAGTTTTGCACTGGGGTGCCATCCTCGGTCTCCAGGCGGACTGCGCCAGGCCTGGTGACTCGTACTACCCGGTAAGGGCCTTCACACTTCGGCGTCAACTTGTTTGATCCCTTCGCGGACTGAATCCATCGAACAACAAGGTCGCCTTCCTCAACACTCCTGGCGTGCACTCTGCGGCTGTGATAGCGGCACAAAGTCTGCTGGTACCGAGCGGCACACAGCGCGACCTGGAGACGATCTTCCTCGAGGAACGTGGCATCATCTTGCCGTTCTTGCTCTTGCCAGTCCTCCTCAAAGGTCTGCACTCTCGGTGACCCGTATGTGAGTTCCATGGGGAGAACTGCTTCTGCAATATAAACTAGGGAGAAGGGTGTCTCGTTGGTGGCTTGATTTGGTGTCGTTATGATTAACCAAAGAACCGTCTAGAGTTCATCAATCCGGCGCCTTCCGTGCTTGTGCAACTTCTCGAAAGTTCTCCTCTTGAGGCCCCGCAACACTTCAGCATTTGCCCTTTCTACTTTCCCGTTGCTCCTGGGGTGAGCAACTGATGCAAAGCATACTTTGATACCAATGTCTTGACAATATTGCATGAAGCTGCTGCTGGTGAACTGTGTGTTGTTGTCGGTGATGATCTTGTCGAGGACACCGAAATGGCAAACTATCCCAGTGAGAAACTTGACCGCCGCATACGCCGTTACCTTTCTCACTGGCTCCACCTCCTTCCACTTCGTGAACTTGTCGATTGCAACAAACAAAAACTTGAAGCCCCCTGTAGCACGGGGGAAGGGCCCGACAATGTCGAGCCCCCAGACCGAAAAGGGCCAGGAGAGAGGAATGGTTTGAAGGGCTTGTGCTGGTTGATGTGTTTGCTTGGCGTGGTACTGGCATTCTTCACACGTAATCACCACTACCAATGAGTCTTGAAGGGCTGTCGGCCAATAGAAACCTTGGTGGAATGCTTTCCCGACAAGGGCCCGTGACCCGATGTGGGAGCCGTAGATCCCTTCGTGTATCTCTACCAACAGCTAACTTCCTTCTTCCCGGGAGATGCATTTCAATTTCACACCATTCGGTCTCCTCTTGTATAAGTTGTTGTCCATGAACTGGTACATGCTCGACCGCCGGGCTACTCTTTTAGCTTCTTCTAGTTCCTCGGGAAGATCTCCTGTCTGAAGGTACTGAACTATCTGTTGTACCCATGTCGGAGCATGTGGCTCGACGACAAGGACAAAAGGCATTTCTTCTGCCGCAAGGACTCTAGCTTCTATCACAAAGACCATCGAGTCTGACGGAGCTTGGGGCCCTCCGGCAGGTGGTTTGTCGTTCCCGGCAACCTTCTTGGCGGCCGCTGGTGGCTCTGCCGGGAAGTAGTCGCCGTAATTGACCTTTCTCTTCTTGTTCTGCCGCGCTGATGGGGTGACTGAAGGTTGGGTCAATCGGAGTACAAAAGTGTCTGGTTCCACAGGCAACTTCTGCGCAACTCTCTTTGACATGTCATCAGCAATGCTATTCTCGGCACGAGGGACATGCTGCATTTATAACCCATCAAAATGCTCCTCCAATCTCCGTACTTCATCAACATACGCCTCCATCAGCGGACTATGGTAGTCTTTATTCAATTGGTGCACCACAAGCTGCTAATCTCCTCGGACTATCAGCTTCCTGATGCCAAGACCAGCTGCCATCTGTAATCCAGCAAGCAACCCTTCGTACTCAGCCATCTTGTTCATTGATTCCTCCCTTGGGAAATACATTTGGATCACGCAATTGAGGTGCTCTCCAGTGGGTGCTACGATGAGCACTCCGGCACCGGCGCCTTGCAGCGAGAAGGCTCCGTTAAAGTGCCTGACCCATTCTTGAGGTGCTTCCATGCCGTGAAGGGTTGTTTCTGGAATTTCTTCGTCCGGCAATGGTGTCCATTCTGCTATAAATTCTTCCATGGCTCTGCTCTGGATTGTCATCGTGCTTTCAAAGCTCAAGTCCAAGCCGGCTAGTTGCAATGCCCACTCGACGATCCTGCCGGTTGCCTCTTGATTTCTCAAGATGCGTCACAGCGGGAACCGAGTGACGAAGGTGATGTGATGTGCTTGGAAGTAGTGGCGCAGCTTCTGGGAGGCCATGAGGAGGCCGAAAAGGATTTTCTGCATCCCACAATATCTTGACCTAGCCCCCTGCAGGAGGGAACTGACAAAATACACCGGCAGCTGCACCAGTTTCTTCTTCTGCACAGTTTGTTGTTCTGCTCCTTGGCTTGCCGCAGCTGGCTCAGCTAGCTCTGGCTCGCCGGCCATAGACTCTGGCATTTCCACCCCATCCTCTTAAGCCTCCCTTTCCACCACCAGCGCCGCACTGACCACTTGGTTTGTCGCCGCCAAGTATAGTAACAATGGCTCTTCTGGTTTGGTTGCGACTAGGACTGGTGTTGAGGACAAATATCTCCTAAAATCTTGCAGCACTGCCTTCGCCTCTGGGGTCCACGTCATTGGGCCCGCCTTCTTCAGGATCTTGAAAAACGGCAAGGCGCGCTCTCCAAATTTGGAAATGAACCTGCTGAGGGCGGCGATGTAGCCCGCTAGGCGAGGCATGTCCTTGATGCACTTCGGCGCCTCAAGGTGTTCAATTGCTTCAATCTTGGCGGGGTTGGCTTCGATCCCGCACTGTGATACAAAGAACCTGAGGAGCTTGCCGGAGGGGACTCCAAACACGCACTTCTTGGGGTTAAGCTTCAAATTGATCTTGTGCAGGTTCGCAAAGGTTTCTTCCAGGTCTTGGATCAGCATGTCCTTGTTCTTCGTCTTGACCACTATATCATCCATGTAGGCTTCCACATTCCTATGCAGTTGCAGCCCCAAACCAATCTGAACTGCTCTTGCGAATGTTGAACCGACGCTTTTCAACCCAAACGACATGTGTCTGAAACAGTACACACCGCAGGGGGGAATGAACGTCGTTTTCTCTTCGTCTTCCTCAACCATGAAGATTTGGTGATAACTAGAGTAGGCGTCAGGGAAAGATAAGAGAACGCAGCTAGTGGTCAAGTCCACTATCTGATCAATGTGCAGCAAGGGAAATGGGTCCTTCAAGCCAGCCTTGTTGACATCACTGAAGTCGATGCAAAGTCTCCATTTCCCATTTGCCTTGCGCACTACCACAGGATTCGCCAGCCAAGTTGGGTGGATCACGCCTCTGATCAGACCTGCTGCTTCTAGCTTCTTGATTTCTTCGGCAATAAACTCTTGCTGTTCCAGGGCTTGCTTTCGGACCTTCTGCTTGACGGGGCGCGACTGGGGACAAACTGCAAGGTGGTGCTCAATCACCTCCCTGGGAACACTGGGGATGTCGGATGGTTGCCAGGCAAACACATCGAACGCCCGCAGGAAGGTGACGAGCGCAATTTCCTATTTCATATCGAGGTTGGCACGTGCGAGGGGCCGCCGGAGCGTAATGCCCTATGTCCTGTGTGGTTGTGGATTATTCGGGTTCACAGTACAGGAGCGTCGCTACGCGTGCAAATGAACGGAGTGTCAACCCTTCTAAAGGTAGCCATGGACCAACTTTTATAATCCAAGGGGCTACCACAGTGGCTAAAATGCTCTTTACACAGAGTGTGTAAAGAATGTATATCCCTCTGGTCAAAACTGCTCGCGATAGCGATAGTGGGACATACCTAACTCTAACAGACTAGTACAGGCACATTAAATGCGTCGTGAGGTCGTGCACTGGCGACGTCTTCCGGCAAGGATTGCCTTTCCTTCTTTGTGCCATTCACCCAGCTACCTCTTATTCCTTTGCCACGTCGTAGGACGGGTGTCAATAAAGCTCTGCGGTAATCCTGGTAAGTTGCCACACGCCCCGACCAGCTCCACCTAATCGCCTGCCCGCTCGACACCTAGGCGATGTAGACAACCTGCTTGGCGACATGGAGTGATGGCTTGGCGGGCGGAGGTCTTGGCGGGTGCCTTATCAGTTGAGTCCTCTGGCAAAAGGGTTGCCGGTTCGCTCGAACCCTTGTATGAAGTGGCTTTGCGTCCAGATCTAGCCCGGTGGGGTCTTGCCGGTCCAGAGGCCGCGGTCGTCTAGTGCACAAGTCAGGGTACTAAGGGCCCCATTCTTTAGTACACCGACAAACTCACATACTTATTGCAAAGCTTTACTAGCTCTCTCGAAGCAAAGTACTAGCCGCATGCCTCTAGGGAGGAGGTTGGTAGGAGTTAACCATCGCGCGCCCCCGACCAAAACAGCACTAGGATTTCAATGAGGAATAAGAATGCTCACAACTTATCACCATGCCATAACCAGTATTTAGATGAACAACAAGTTAATACCCTTTAACTATAGATATTGCTACTAACCAACAACTATGCACTCACGTCCTTTCACATTACCACATCAATATCATTAACCCACAATTTCTCTTTTATGTGGTACATGAAGGTTTTGATTATGCACTCCTTGAATACCTATTATTTTTGGACTACTCTTATAACCCATGCAAATTACCGTCACTATATATTAAACTCTCAACAAATTTAAGTGAAGCACGAGAGTGCAATTATTTCTATAAAATATATACGCCACCGTGCACTAAAAGATATAAGTGAAGCACTAGAGCAACTGTTTAGCTCAAAAGATATAAGTAAAGCACATAGAGGTGCGTCTCTCTCAAGTAGGTGTGTCCAGCAAACAATGATTGTGGAAAACTAAAACAAAAGCAAACTAAAACACAAGGCACTCCAAGCAAAACTCATATCATGTGATGAATAAAAATGTAGCTCCAACTGACATACTGATGGATTGAGACGAGGGAGGGGATGCCTTCCGGGGCGTCCCCAAGCTTAGATGCTTGAGTCTTCCTAGAATATATGTTGGGGTGCCTTGGGAATCCCCAATCTTAGGCTCTTTGGCTCCATATTCCTTCATCCATCGTGATAGCACCCAAAACTTGAAAACTTCAGCACACAAAACTCAACAGAAAACTCGTGAGCTCCGTTAGTATGATATGTAAATCAAAAACTTTAGGTACTGTCATAAATTGATTCATATTTTATTATTGCATAAGGTACTGTATCCTAACTTCTCCATAGTTTATACCCCCGATACAATCCATAGCATCGTAAAAACAAGCAAACTATGCAAGCAAAAAACAGAATCTGTCTAAAACAGAACATTCTGTAATGATCTGCGCAATCACCATACATCTGTAACTCCAAAACTTCTAAAAAAATAGGACAACCTATGGAATTTGTATACCAATACTGTGTAAAAATTCAGATCAAACAGACGTGCGAGTAAAATCAGAGAAATTCTGCACTGGACGCAAAAGTTTATGTTTTTGCATCGTATCAATTCTACTTATCATTCAAGTCATCCCAATGGCTTTACTTGGCACGATCACTAATTTAAACATAAAACATAATCATTAAATTATAAATAATCATGTTAACTCAAAATAATAGAAATTATTGGGTTGTCTCCCAACAAGCTCTTTCTTTATAGCCATTAAGATAGGCTTGTGATAAGAATGATGCTCACATAAAAGACAAGAATTGAAGCACAAAGAGAGCATCATATAGCATGTAGTTAACACATTTAAGTATAACCCTCTTCTTATGCATAGGCAGTTTATAGAAAAACAAATTATCGAGACAAATAATATCTAGCATAAGTCAATAGGAAGAATGAAGCATTAATAATTTCAACATCAAGAGAAGTAATTGAATGACATGAAAGTTTCTACAACCATATTTTCCTCTCTCATAACAATTACATGTAGGATCATAATGAAATTCAACAATATAGATATCATATAAAATATTATCTTCGTGATCCACATGCATAAAAGTTTTATAATCTTCCAAGATAGTGGGATTAACATTAACTGAAGTCATGACCTCTCCAAACCCAGTTTTATCAAAAACTTCGTAAGATTGATTATTCTCCAAGGTAGTGGAATTCTCTAAATTCGACACTCCTCCAAATCCACTTTTAATATTCATAGCATTATAATAACCCCAATCATGATCATTATAATAAATACTAGGCATGACAAAATCATCATGTAAAATGGTAAAACGCAACCCATTAGTATAATCCCTAATAAGTGCAAACTTCTCCATTATAGTGTTGTTGGGAGATTCCAAAAAGATAATAACACAATCAAGTGTGGGTGCAACAGCAATAATTTCATTTTTAACATAAGGAACTATAGCAAGCTCATCTTCATAAGCATCATTAATATTGGCATCATGGCCATAAGCATAACAAGTATCACATTCATCAACAAGGGATATTTTAAGCGAATCAACAAGATCATAACCAATAGATTCTGGCATATCATCATTCTCTTCCAAAGCAGCAGACATTCTCCCAATAAATTCATTAACATAGGTATTATGAGCATAGTTTTCATAGCAATATTTAAGTATGGCAACATTTTCTGATTTGTAGAGAGTAGCATCATACTTTTCAATCAAAGAAGCAACTTCATAGGCACCCTTAAAAGCAACAAATTCTTCACTTTCTTTGATATCATAGTAACTATAAACACCCTTGGCATAGGAAGATAATATTTCATTATCATTAAACTCACATAGGTAGCGAAGGTGTTTTTTAGGGTTCTCGGAGCAACAAGTAAAATCATATATTTCACATATGTTCCAAGCATAACATAGCAAACAATTTATTTGATTCCATAAGAGTCTCCCTTTTTTAGACAACTGGTGACGCACAAAATGAGCATGCTCATTCAATTATTTTCCCTCAATTAAGCTAGTTGGTGTTTCAGCACGAGCACGAATGGATCAAAGATGACCCAAGTAGAAAACTTTAAGTGGATCCATAAGTCTTTACCTTCTGTTTTTGTGTGATGACATGATTATTGCAAGCAAACAAGCAAACTGACAAACATAAATATATTGTTTATTTTTGTTTTTTATAGAAAGTAAAATATAACAACAAATAAAAGTTGAACAAGTGAATGATAATTCATGAGAAGGCACTTGATAGGAATTTGGTAATGCTCCCTAGCAACGGCGCCAGAAATCCTTCTTGATACTTGTAAACTGCGTTGGGATTTTCCCCGAAGAGGAGGGGATGATGCACCAAAGCAAAGGTAAGTATTTACCTCAGTGAGAACTAAGGTTATCTAACCAATAGGAGAACCACGCAAATTTCCGTCTTCAGCGCCTACGCAAAAAAGAGCAAACACATGCACCCAACGCGAGCAAGAGGGTTGTCAATCCCCTTGAACTCGTTACTTGCAAGCGATAAGTAGTGACAGATAGATAATTTGATAAATATAAACTGAAAATAAAAAGGAAGTAAATAATGTCATCAAGGTATTTAGAGTTTTTGTAATTATATTCATGAGGAGACCAAGGGGCCATGGTGTTCGCTAGAGGCTTCTCTATCGAAGAAGGCATACGGTGGGTAAACAAATTACTATTGGGCAACTGGTAGAAAAGCGCATAGTTATGCAATATGTATTAACGGCAATGATCAAGTATATAGGCATCACGTCCATAAACAAGTAGACTGACTCCTGCCTGCATCTACTACTATTACTCCACCCATCGACCGTAATCCAGCATGCATCGATAGTATTAAGTAAAAACGGAGTAATGCTTGGAGGATGATGACATGATGTAGACCAGGTAAATCCAATCAATATGAATAAAACCCATTGTTTTAACCTTAGTGGCAGCAATACAATATGTGTCATGTCCCTTTCTATCACTAGGATTGAGCACCGCAAGATTAAACCCACTACAACGCACCACTCCCACTTGAAGATAAATCAATCTTGTTGGCCAAACCAAACCGATAGATGGGAGAGCATTACGAAGCTATAACAATCATGCAAATAAAATACCAGCAAGTATTCAATATATTTTCATGAATAAGCTGAACATAAACCTACAATTCATCGGATCCCAACGAACACACCACAAAGATTGATTACATAAGATAGATCACCGTGGGAATCGCGGTGATCTTGGCAATGAAGAACTTAGAGAGATAGAAAGAGATAGCCATCTAGGTACTAACTACGGACCCGTAGGTCTGCGGTGAACTACTCACACATTACCATGGGAGCAGCAAGGTTGATGTAGAGGCCCTCCGTGATCGATTCCCCCTCCGGCAGGGCACAGGAACAGGGCTCCAGATGAGCACACGACGGAACAAAGACTCGCGGCGGCGGAGAAAGTGTTTCGGCAGGCTCTCTAGGGTTTCTAGAATATATGTCAATTTATAGGCCAGAGAACGAGGGCTAGGAAGCGGGGAGGTGGCCCCAAGCAATCGGGGCACGACCACCCCCCTGGGCACGGCTTGATGGCTTGGGGGCACCTCGTGTGCCCTCGGGTCTTCCTCCGAAGCTTCCAGGTCTTATTTTGGTCCTGAAAAAATCATCAAATTGTTTTGGGTTATTTGGACTTCGTTTGGTACAGTATTCTTTAAAAGCCAAAAACACGCAGAACATAACAACTAGCACTTGGCACTGGGTTAATTGGTTAGTGCTCAAAAATAATATAAAACAACAAGGAAATGCCTAAAAAGTATCCTAGAATGATAATATAATATCATGGAACAATAAAAAAATATAGATACATTGGAGACGTATTAATGATCTGTATGAAGGAATGTATGCCTCGCGTGTAGCCACAAGGCTAGGTGTCTCACCTCGACCCAATGATCCTACATTACTTGATAGAAACCTAGACTTTGAGGCCATGCGGCACCACGACTTTATTAAGGATGGAACTAATAGATTTGATTATAACTTGACATTTGATAAATACAATATTGTCTCTGTTATTTTGCATGCGCCTGGTGTCTTTGATTTTTAGAACAAACAGAGATATTTCATCTATGAGAACGAAGTGCATGAGTACAATGCAGCAATGGAGGCCGCTCGTTTGGCTGAGTAGTCAGCGCTGAACGCCTCCGCGAGCTATCTTTTCGACTATTATCAAGATCAAGGATGGTGATTACAAAGCTAGGCCAAGGCCTAAGTTTGAGGGAGTACGTATTTCTTGCCGATGTTCACACATTTCATTTATCGGTGATCATCCTTTTTCATTGTAGAGAGGCAATTTTCTATGCATGGTGGTAGCTACACACTCTTTGGCATACATGCCTTTTTATATATATGAGGTATTGGGTTTCTTATGGCATTGCCACAAGTATATTTTTGTTGTATAGGATGAACTTTTTCTCACTTCTCGTTGTCTTTTTATTATCTTTTTTACACAAGTGCCTTTTCATTATGTAGCAAGGTAGTTTTCTAACTTCTCTCAATTTTTTCGCTTGCCTTTTTGCTTCATGGCTTGTCCAAAGTCATGATATTTTGTTATAGAGTTATTTTCGTATTCCAAAATAATTAGAGATAAAAAATCGGGCCATGTGTAGCTACCACCATGAGTAGCAAATTATTTCCGTTTCATTGTATATCCATGTTAGTTTTATTTTTCGTTTTCTTTTGGTGTGCTTGAAAAACATTGAACACCCAAAAATATTTCTCGCTTGCTTTCAGTTTTTCTGTCTTGTTTTATTAGTTTGGAGTATTAATAGAAAACCCAAAAATATTTCTCGTTTCTTCTTTTACTTGTTGGGAGTTGTCACGTGTAAATAGTTTTTCTCGCTTTTAGTTTTTCCTTCGTTAATTTGTTTTCCTCATAAAAACTAAAAACTCCAAAAATATTTCAGTGTGTTTCTCTGAAATTCTTTTTTTCTTTTAGTTATCGAAAGGAGAAGACCATGATGAAAATGTTGAGTGGCTTTCATATGCTATATTGTGGACCTAACAAAGAACCAATACTACCTTGTCTTCTCCTTTAAATAAATGTTTTGCAGATGCCAGCTTAGTCCAGATGCACACTTGCACTATTATTATTTTCACATCATTCAGTCGTGCAAGTGAAAGGCAATAATGACGACATTTGATGAAGTGATTACGGTAAAGAAAGTTGGTATGAACTCTTCTTGTTTTCTGTTTTTGTAAATATGTTTAGCTTAGTCACTCTTGATTGAACATATTATGAGTAAACATGTTTATGATGACAATTAGAGATTATAGTTGCTCATGCCATGCTTAAATAGCTAGGAGTTGATAATGATTTATCTTGTGTGTCCACATGAATTAAAATGGTTGTGATGTGGTATGTTAGCATGGTATCCTCCTCTGAGTAATTCGAGTAGCTTGACTTGGCACATGTGCAAACATTTAGTTTAATCAAATCCAATGCAACCTTCATGATATTTATGTTCAAAGTGTTTATATCCTACTCATGCTAATATCAATGTTAAATAGACGCAATTCATGATTACGACAGTTGTCGCTCTCTAGCCGATAGCTTCCCCTTCTATTTGCTAGCCTTCATCTGTACTAAGCGGGAATGCTGCTTGTACATCCAAAATGCTTAAACCAAAGTTGTTCCATATGAGTCCACTATATCTACCTATATGTGGTATTACCCTGCCGTTCCTAGTAAATTTGCATGTACCACCTCAAACCATTCAAATAAATATCTTCTTTGTGTGCTCGTACCGCTCATGGAACAACGGGGCGGCAGTATCTGCTACTTGTAAACTGTGTTGGGATTTTCCCCGAAGAGGAGGTGTGCCTAGATCTTTCCTCACCACATGATGCTTGCAAAAAGAGAAAAGTAAAAAAGGAATAGGGGAGAATACTTTGACTCTTGCATAAAAGTAAATACATAAAAGTAAAAGATAGTCCCTTCGCAGAGGGAAGCAGAGGTTGTCAGGCGCTTTTGGTTTGTATGCCCAATCCCTTAATGTAAAAGAACGTCACGCTATATTGCCCCCTATGATAGCAACCTTTATTATGCAGTCTGTCGCTTTTATTACTTTGCCATCATAAGTTCGTATAGCGCTCAATTTTCTCTTACACTAATTGATCAAAACACGTTTAGAAGCAATTTTTATTGCCTTATTGCACCGATGACAACTTACTTGAAGGATCTTACTCGATCCGTAGGTAGGTATGGTGGACTCTCAAAGAATGAATTTGGGTTTTGGGTTTTTGGATGCACAAGTAGTATCTCTACTTAGTGCGGAATTTTTGGCTAGCAAAGATATTGAGCAAGCACCACATGTTGAAGGATCTATGACAATATAACTTCTATGTGGATATGAACAAACATAAATCATTACGTTGTCTTCCTTGTCCAACGTCAACCATTTTGACATATAATATTTAATGGGGGCTCACAATCATAAAAGATATCCAAGATAGTGTATTTGCATGTGAATCTTCTCTTCCCTTATTAATTCTTTCATGAATTGCATCATTGACCAATGCTATGTTTGTCAATCTCCAATAAATTTTACTACTTATACTTTTCCGTATGTGATGTCATTACTCACCATAGGATTAGCATATAATTCTTTTCATTTATTTCTCTTTCCTTTTATTTTGATTGCAACAAGAAGGTAGAGAGGCAAAAACTCAAACTAAACTTTATTATATATAACTCTCACTCGATTACATAGATAGATAGACCACGAAACTAACACACGAAAATAGATCATGCTAAAATTTTATTCAACTAAATCAAAAAGAAACTAAAGATCGAACTAAAATAGGTAAAGGTGAATAAAAGTGATGGTGATACGATACCGAGGCACCTCCCCCAAGCTTGGCTCAAGCCAAGGGGAATGCCCATACCCGTGTGCTCAAGTCCCCTTTGGTGGTGGTGTTGAAGTAGGTAGTGGTGATGAAGTGTCACACTTCAGACTCAATAGGTACTCCAATTTGCGGATGACTCTTCGAAGGGTATTGATGTGCTCCTCTAGCAAAATATTTTCATGAGTGAGAATTTTTTTTGAACACGAACCGCTTCGAAAGCCCTAGAAGCTTCAATTTCAGCGGGGGTGAGATGAATGTAATAGGGTTGAAGGATATCTTCTTGTTCCCCCTCTTCCGTTAGCGTGGATTGCCCTCCTTCTTGAGCTTGATCCTTCATAGCCTCCGTGCCCTTGGCTTCATTATTGGCTTCTTTTGTCTCCTCCCTCTTCAGCTCCATCTTCATTAGCCAGGAATCTTCTTCTACGTTATTGGAGGAGGGAGAAGACATGATGCCTGACCCGGTAGATCTGATAGGGAAACAACACGAAACAAGAACAGAGGATTTTTCTACGATGCGGTCGTCAAAACAGTCGGGGGTATATATAGAGAATTTTTATTCTTGGAAAGCAAGCATATGGAAGGAAAACGGAGTCGGGAAGATGTCCGAGGTGGGCACAACCCACCAGGGCGCACCTGGCAGGGCTGGCGCGCCCTGGTGTATCGTGCTCACCTCGGTTGCCTTCCGGTTTATTTCTTATTTTCCAATTTTTCCTAATATTCCAAAACTGACAAAAAATATTTTTGCGGATTTTTCGGAGTCCGTTTACTTACCGTATCACGTACCTCCTATTTTTTAGAATTTTGGAGTGTTCCGGAAGGTTTCTTTTATGTGTTCCTCCGGTGTCATGGTTTGGATAACATTGCGTTCAACATTAATAGGCATACCTGAGATATATTGCTTAATTCTTTGTCCATTGACCACCTTCGGGTTAGTACCTTCAGCATTATTAATCTTGATAGCTCCAGAACGATAAACCTCTTCGATAATATAAGGTCCTTCCCATTTGGAGAGAATCTTACCTGCAAAAAATCTTAAATGAGAGTTGAACAAAAGAACATAGTCTCCTATTTTGAATTCCCGCTTTTGGATTCTTTTGTCATGCCATCTTTTTACTTTTTTTTGAATAGTTTGGCATTTTCATAGGCTTGGGGTTCTCCATTCATCTAGTGAGCTAATGTTAAATAGCCACTTCTCACCGGCAAGTTTGAAATTATAATTGAGTTCTTTAATTGCCCAAAATTCTTTATGTTCTAACTCTAGAGGCAAATGACAAGCTTTACCATATACCATTTTGTATGGAGACATACCCATAGGATTTTTATAAGCTGTTCTATAGGCCCAAAGTGCATCATCTAGTTTCTTAGACCAATTCTTTTGAGACCTATTGACGGTTTTTTGTAATATCAATTTTATTTCTCTATTGCTAAGTTCAACTTGACCACTAGATTGAGGATGATAGGGTGATGCAATTATATGGTTAACATCATATTTAGCAAGCATCTTACGTAAAGCACCATGAATAAAGTGTGAACCACCATCCGTCATTAAGTATCTAGGGACTCCAAACCTCGGGAAGATAATTTCTTTAAGCATTTTAATAGAGGTGTTGTGATCAACACTACTAGTTGGAATAGCTTCTATCCACATAGTGACATAATCAACGGCAACCAGAATATGAGTGTACCCGTTAGAGGAAGGAAAAGGTCCCATATAATCAAAACCCCAAACATCAAATGGTTCGACAACAAGTGAATAATTCATAGGCATTTCCGGACGCTTACTGATATTACTAATTCTTTAACATTCATCACAAGACATGATAAACTTACGGGCATCCTGGAAGAGAGTAGGCCAATAAAAACCAGATTGCAATACCTTGTGAGCAGTTCTATCTCCCGCATGATGTCCTCCATAAGCTTCGGAATGACATTTCCGTAGGATTTGTCCCTGCTCAGGTATACAACGTCTAATAATATCATCTACTCCTTCTTTATAGAGATGTGGGTCGTCCCAAAAGTAATGTCTTAAATCATAGAATAATTTTTTCTTTTGTTGGTATGTGAAGCTAGGTGGTATATATTTAGCAACAATGTAATTAGCATAATCAGCATACCAAGGAGTGTTTTGAGAAACATTTATTGCAGCTAACTGTTCATCAGGAAAGCTATCATCAATGGGCAGTGGGTCATCAATAATATTTTCTAACCTCAACAAGTTATCAGCTACGGGGTCCTCAGCTGCCTTCCTATCAACGATATGTAAATCAAATTCTTGAAGCAAGAGAACCCACCTAATGAGTCTAGGTTTAGCATCCTTCTTTTCCATAAGATATTTTATAGTAGCATGATCGGTGTGAACAATGACTTTGGAATCAACAATGTAGGATCTACATTTATCACAAGCAAACACAGCTGCTCAAAATTCTTTTTCAGTAGTAGCGTAATTTCGTTGGGCACTGTCTAGAGTTTTGCTAGCATAATGGATAACATTCAATTTCTTATCAACTCTTTGTCCTAGAACAGCACCAATAACATAATCACTAGCATCACACATAATTTCAAAAGGCAAGTTCCAATCAGGTGGTTGAACAATACGTGCAGAGGTTAAGGCTTTCTTGAGTGTTTCAAAGGCTTCCACACAATCATCATCAAAGATAAAAGGGATATCCTTTTGCAAAAGATTAGTAAGAGGCCTAGAAATTTTAGAGAAGTCTTTAATGAACCTCCTATAGAAACCAGCATGACCAAGGAAACTTTGAATACCTTTAATATCTTTAGGACATGGCATTTTCTCAATTGCATCAACTTTAGCTTTATCAACCTCAATACCTCGTTCAGATATTTTATTCCCCAAGACAATACCTTCATTAACCATAGAGTGGCACTTCTCCCAATTCAGGACAGGATTAGTTTGTTCACATCTCTGCAAAACTCGATCAAGGTTGCTTAAGCAATCATCAAAAGAAGTCCCATAAACGGAAAAATCATCCATGAAAACCACCACAATCTTTTCACAAAAGTCAGAGAATATAACAGTCATACATCTTTGGAAGGTAGCAGGTGCATTGCATAAACCAAAAGGCATACGTCTATAAGCATAGGTTCCAAAAGGACAAGTAAAGGTGGTTTTCTCTTGATCAGATTGTGACACATGTATTTGAGAGAAGCCAGAATATCCGTCCAGAAAACAAAAGTGTGTGTGCTTAGATAATCTTTCTAGCATCTGATCAATGAAAGGTAGAGGGGAATGATCTTTTCTAGTAGCTTTATTTAATTTTCTAAAATCAATTACCATTCTATAGCCAGTGACAATTCTTTGTGGAGTGAGTTCATTTTTATCATTAGGAACAACAGTAATACCTCCTTTCTTAGGGACATGATGAACGGGACTTACCCATCTACTATCAGCTATGGGATAGATTATACCTGCTTCCAAAAGCTTTAATATTTCAGTTCTTACCACTTCTTTCATCTTAGGATTTAATCGTCGTTGGTGATCAATAACGGGTTTAGCATCAGGTTCCATATTAATCTTGTGCTGACATAGAGTGGGACTAATGCCCTTAAGATCATCAAGAGTATATCCAATAGCAGCCCGGTGCTTCCTCATAACTTTTAATAATCTTTCTTCTTCATGTTCTGAAAGGTTAGCAGTAATAATAACAGGATATATCTTTTTCTCATCAAGATAAGCATACTTCAAAGTATCAGCCAATCGCTTTAATTCAAACACAGGATCACCTTTAGGTGGAGGAGGACCTCCAAGAGTTTCGATAGGCAAATTGTGTTTTAGGAGAGGTTGTTGTTCAAACAAAATTTTATCTATTTCATTTCTTTCACGCAAGTGCATATCATTTTCATGGTCTAGAAAATATTGTTCTAATGGATCAGTAGGAGGCACAGCAATAGATGCAAGACCAATTATTTCATCGTTACTAGATACTACTCTATCACGGGGATTTCTACTAAACTTGGAAAAATTAAACTCATGAGACACATCACCAAAACTAACACCGACAGTTTGTTTTTCACAATCTATCTTAGCATGACGGTGTTCAAGAAAGGTCTACCAAAGATAATGGGACAAAAGTCATCTTGTGGGGAACCAAGAACTAGAAAATCAGTAGGGTATTTTACTTTCCCACACAAGACTTGAACATCTCTAACAATCCCAAGTGGTGTGATGGTGTCTCTATTAGCAAGTTTAATAGTAACATCAATGTCTTCTATTTCAGCAGCTGCTATTTCATTCATAATTTCTTGGTATAGGGTAAAAGGAATAGCACTAACACTAGCACCCAAGTCACATAAACCATGATAGCAATGATCTCCAATTTTGACTGAGATAACAGGCATGCCCACTACGGGTCTATGTTTATCTTTTTCATCGGGTTTAGCAATTCTAGCAGCTTCATCACAGAAGTAGATAACATGCCCATCAACATTTTCTACCAAGAGATCTTTAACCATAGCAACACTAGGTTCTACTTTAATTTGCTCAGGGGGATTAGGTGCTCTAATATTACTCTTGCGAACCATAGTTGATACCTTAGCATGTTCCTTTATCCTAACAGGGAAAGGTGTTTTTTCAACATAAGCGGTAGGCACAACTGGATCAACATTGTAAATGATGGTTTCATCTCTAGCTATGACCGGTTCTTTAATTTCTTCTTTAATAGGGGGATGATATTTAAACCACTTCTCTTTAGGGAGATCAACATGAGTAGAAAATGCTTCACAGAAAGAGGCTACTATCTCCGAGTCAAGTCCATATTTAGTGCTAAACTTGTGAAAAGCATCGGTATTCATAAAAGATTTAACACAATCAAACTTAAGCTTTATACCTGACTCATTACCTTCGTCGAGTTCCCAATCTTCAGAGTCGCGTTTAATTCTTTCTAAGAGATCCCACTTGAATTCAATAGTCTTCTTCATAAAAGAACCAACACAAGAAGTATCGAGCATGGATTGATTATTATGAGAAAGCCGAGCATAAAAATTATGAATAATAACTTCTCTTGGGATATCATGATTGGGGCATGAATATAGCATTGACTTAAGCCTCCCCCAAGCTAGAGCGATGCTTTCTCCTTCACGAGGCCAAAAATTATATATATAATTCCGATCACGATGAACTAGATGCATGGGATAAAACTTTTGATGGAATTCCAATTGCAATCGATTCTAGTTCCATGATCCAATATCATCACATAGCCTATACCATGTCAATGCTTTTCCCTTCAAAGATAAAGGGAAAACCTTATTCTTAGCTTCATCTCCGGGTAAACCTGCAAGCTTAAATAATCCACAAATTTCGTTCACATATAAGAGGTGCATATCATGATGTTCAGTTCCATCTCCTGCATAAGGTTTAGCAAGCAGTTGTTCTACCATACCCGAAGGAATTTCATAACCAATATTTTCAGTAGGTGCAGTAGGTTGAGGGGCAACTAATTGTGGTTCCGGTCGAGGTGAAGATTCCCCGAACAAACCCCTCAAAGGATTGTTTTCCATAGTAACATGTAAAAATAAATTTCAGCATGTAGTATAAGTTTTTCCTTATCGATTTCCACTTACCAAGAGCGCTTCACTCCCCGGCAATGGTGCCAGAAAAGAGTCTTGATGACCCACAAGTATAGGGGATCAATCGTAGTCCTTTTGGTAAGTAAGAGTGTCGAACCCAACGAGGAGCAGAAGGAAATGACAAGCGGTTTTCAGCAAGGTAATTTCTGCAGGCACTGAAATTGTAGGTAACAGATAGTTTGATAGCAAGATAGTTGGTAACGAGCAAGTAGTGGTAACGGTAAATAAAGTGCATCAAGGTAGCCCAATCCTTTTGTGGCAAAGGACAAGCCAGAACAGTCTCTAGTAAAATGCAAAGAGTTCTTGAGGGTACACGGGAATTTCGTCTAGTCACTTTTATCATGTTGGTTTGATTCGTGTTCGCTACTTTGATAATTTGATATGTGGGTGGTCCGGTGCTTGGGTTCTGTTCTTACTTGAACAGCCTCCAACTTATGATTAACCCCCTCGCAAGCATCCGCAACTACGAGAAAAGTATTAAGATAAAATCTAACCATAGCATTAAACGTTTGGATCCAAATCAGCCCCTTACGAAGTAGCGCATAAACTAGGGTTTAAGCTTCTGTCACTCTAGCAACCCATCATCTAATAACTACTACACAATGCATTCCCTTAGGCCCAAGGATGGTGAAGTGTCATGTAGTCGACGTTCACATGACACCACTAAGGGAATCACAACATACATATCATCAAAATATCGAACACATATCAAATTCACATGATTACTTGCAACATGACTTCTCCCGTGACCTCAAGAACAAAGGTAACTACTCACAAATAATATTCATGCTCAAGATTAGAGGGGTATTAAATAGCATAATGGATCTGAACATATAATCTTCCACCAAATAAACCATATAGTAATCAACTACAAGATGTAATCAACGCTACTAGTCACCCACATGTACCAATCTAAGGTTCCGGTACAAAGGTTGAACACAAGAGATGAACTAGGGTTTGAGAGGAGATGTTGCTGTTGAAGATGTTGATGAAGATTGACATCCCAAAGATGAGAGGGGTGTTGGTGATGACGATGACTTCGATTTCCCCCTCTGGGAGGGAAGTTTCCCTGGCAGAATCGCTCCGCCGAAGGGTAAAAGTGCTTCTGCCCAAGTTCCGCCTCAAGACGGCGGCGCTTTGTTCTGATAGTCCTCTCCTTATTTTTTTAGGTCAAGAGACCCTATATACCAGAAGATGGGCACCGGAGGTGGGCCGAGGAGGGCACAACCCACCAGGGCGCGCCTGGGGGCCTGGCGCGCCCTGGTGTCTTGTGCCCACCAGGGTGGCCCCCTCCGGTAGATTTTTGCTCCAGTATTTATCATATAATCCAAAAATATTCTCCGTAAAGTTTCAGCTTCTTTGGAGTTGTGCAGAATAGGTATCTCTGATGTGCTTTTTCAGGTCCAGAGTTCCAGCTGTCGGTATTCTCCCTCTTTGTGTAAACCTTGCATATTATGAGAGAAAAGGCATTAGAATCACTCCCTAAAGCATTATTATTGAACAAAACATAATAAATAACAGTAGGAAAACATGATGCAAAATGGACGTATCAGCCGGCGATGCTCCGGCCGCCGCCGCCGACGTGGCACGATTGGGGCCACCCCTAGTGACCCTGCCAGTGGGCCAAGGCGCCTCAATTGACCAGTTGACCTGGGTTAACTCGCTGACTAGGCATTGCCCAACCACTAAAAGTGGGCCATACCCCCCCGGCGTTGGGGAACGTTGCATGGGAAACAAAAAATTTCCTACGAACACCCAAGATCTGTCCATGGAGATGCATAGCTACGAGAGGGGGAGTGTATCGACATACCCTTGTAGATCGCTAAGCAGACGCGTATATAACGCAGTTGATGTAGTCGTACGTCTTTACAATCCAATCACGATCCGTCCCGATCTAGTGCCGAACAGACGGCACCTCCGCGTTCAGCACACGTGCGGCTTGATGACGTCTCCTCCTTCTTGATCCAGCAAGAGAGGGAGGAGAAGTAGATGGGTTCTCCACCAGCATGACGGCATGGTGGAGATGGTGGTGTCGCAGTGCCGGCAGGGCTTCGCCAAGCGCCTCCGGAACAACGTACAAGGAAGAAACGGGAGAGACGGGAGGAGGGCCGCGGCCGTGGAAGGGTGTGCAGCCCCCTTGCGCCTCCCCACCTTTATATAGGCGTGGGAGGGGCTGTTGGCTTGCCCTTCAAGCCCCTAGGGTCGTTGGTCACGGGGGGAGGAAGGAAATCCCTCCTTTCCTTCCCCACCGATCACTATCCCCCTTTTTTAGGGATCTCGATCTTATCCTTTCGGGATATGATCCTATTCCTTTTAAGTGGGGATCTTGATGCGCCTAGACCAGGGGTGTAAGGAATTTCCCCACTAACCACGTCCATGTGAGTCCCCATGCCGGTGGGCCCCACTCCGGAACCTTCTAGAACCTTCTCGGTACAATACCGAAAAATCCCGAACATTTTCCGGAACCCTAAAGATGACTTCCCATATATAAATCTTTACCTCCGGACCATTTCGGAGCTCCTCGTGACGTTCGGGGTCTCATCCGGGACTCCAAACAACATTCGGTCACCATTGTACATATCCCAATTCTACTCTAGCGTCACCGAACGTTAAGCGTGCGGACCCTACGGGTTTGAGAATCATGTGGACATGACCGAGACACCTCTCCGGTCAATAACCAATAGCGGGACCTGGATGCCCATATTGGTTCCCACATATTCCACGAAGATCTTTATCGGTCGAACCACGATGCCAAGGATTCAATCAATCCCGTATGCAATTCCCTTTGTCCAGCGGTATGTTACTTGCCCGAGATTCGATCGTCGGTATCTCCATACCTAGTTCAATCTCGTTACCGGCAAGTCTCTTTACTCGTTTCGTAATAAAAGATACCGTGACTAACTCCTTAGCCACATGGCTTGCAAGCTTCTTGTGATGTTGTATTACCGAGTGGGCCCAGAGATACCTCTTCGTCATACGGAGTGACAAATCCCAAACTCGATCCATGCCAACCCAACAGATACCCTCGGAGATACCTGTAGAGCACCTTTATAGTCACCCAGTTACGTTGTGATGTTTGATACACACAAGGCATTCCTCCGGTGTCCGGGATTTGCATGATCTCATGGTCGTAGGAACACATACTTGACATGGATAAAGAAGTAGCAATAAACTGACACGATCAACTGCTATGCTTACGGTTGGGTCTTGTCCATCACATCATTCTCCTAATGATGTGATCCCGTTATCAAATGACAACTCATGTCTATGGTCAGGAAACCTTGACCATCTCTGATCAACGAGCTACTCTTGCAGAGGCTCACTAGGGACATGGTGTTGTCTATGTATCCACACATGTATTTGAGTTTCCGATCAATACAATTCTAGCATGGATAATAAACGATTATCATGGACAAGGAAATATGATAATAACCAATTTATTATTGCCTCTAGGGCATATTTCCAACAGTCTCCCACTTGCACTAGATTCAATAATGTAGTTCACATCACCATGTGATTAACAACCAATGAGTTCTGGGGTTTGATCATGTTTTTGCTTGTGAGAGAGGTTTTAGTCAACGGGTCTGTAACATTCAGATCCGTGTATACTTTACAAATCTCTATGTCATACTGTAGATGCTACTACTACACCTCACTTGGAGCTATTCCAAATATCTGCTCCACTATACATATCCGGTTTGCTACTCAGAGTCATCCGGATCGGTGTCAAAGCTTGCATCGACGTAACGCTTTACGACGAACTCTTTATCACCTCCAAAATTGAGAAACATTTCCTTAGTCCTCCAGTTACTAAGGATAATTTTGACCGCTGTCCAGTGATCCACTCTTGGATCACTCTTGTACCCCTTAAAAAATTCATGGCAAGGCACACACCAGGTGCGGTACACAACATGTCATACTATATAGAGCCTATGGCTAAGGCATATGGGACGACCTTCGTCCTTTCTCTTTCTTCTGCCGTGGTCGAGCTTTGAGTCTTACTCAACTTCACACCTTACAAATCAGGCAAGAACTCCTTCTTTGACTGATCCATTTTGAACTCCTTCAAAATCTTGTCAAGGTATGTACTCATTGAAAGTCTTATCAGGCGTCTTGATCTAAAGCCTATAGATCTTGATGCCCAATATTTAAGTAGCTTTATCCAGGTCTTCCTTTGAAAAACTCTTTTCAAACAACCTTGTATGCTTTCCAGAAAATTCTACATCATTTCCGATCAACAATGTGTCATCCACATATACTTATCAGAAATGCTATAGTGCTCCCACTCACTTTCTTGTAAATACAAGTTTCTTATAAACTTTGCATAAACCCAAAAGCTTTGATCACCTCATCAAAGCGTACATTCCAACTCCGAGATGCTTGCTCCAGTCCATAGAAGGATCGCTGGAGCTTGCATACCTTTTAGCTTCCTTAGGATTGACAAAACCTTCTGGTTGGATCACATAAAACCTTTCCTCACGGAAACCATTAAGGAAACTCTGTTTTGACATCCATCTGCCAGATTTCATAATCGAAAAATGCAGCAACTGCTAACACAATTCCAACAGACTTTAGCATCGCTACGGGTGAGAGAGTCTCTTCGTAGTCAACTCCTTGAACTTGTCAGAAACCACTTGGCGACAAGTCGAGCTTTATAAATGATGACAATTACCATCAGCGTCTGTCTTCTTCTTAAAGGTCCATTTGTACTTAACGGCATGCCGTTCAACGGGCAAGTCTACCAAAGTCCATACTAGGTTTTCATACATGGATCCTATCTCGGATTTCATGGCTCCTTGCCATTTGTTGGAATCCAGGCCCACCATCGCTTCTTCATAGCTCGTAGGTTCATTATTGTCTAACAACATGACCTCCAAGACAGGATTGCCATACTACTCAGGAGCGGTACCATTCCTTGTCGACCTACCAGGCTCAGTAGTAACTTGATCTGAAGTTTCATGATCACCATCATTAGCTTCCTCTTCATTTGGTGTAGGCGCCACAGAAACATCTTTTTGCGTTGTGCTATCATCCAACTGAAGTGACGGTTCAATAACCTCATCAAGTTTTACCTTCCTCCCACTCAATCCTTTCCAGAGAAACTCTTTCTCGAGAAAGGACCCGTTTTTAGCAACAAACACTTTGCCCTCGGATCTGAGATAGAAGGTATACCCAACTGTTTCCTTAGGGTATCCTATGAAGACGCATTTGTACGCTTTGGGTTCGAGCTTATTAGGTTGAAGTCTTCACATAAGCATCGCATTCCCAAACTCTAAGAAATGATAGCTTGGGTTTCTGCCAAACCATAATTCATACGGTGTCATCTCAACGGACTTTAGATGGTGCCCTATTTTAAAGTGAATGTAGTTGTCTCTAATGCATAACCCCAAAATGATAGTGCTAAATCGGTAAGAGTCATCATAGTACGTACTATATCCAATAGAGCACGACTACGACGTACGGACACACCATCACACTATGGTGTTCTAGGCGGCGTGAGTTGTGAAACAATTTCCACATTGTCTTAAGTTGCATACCAAACTCGCAACTCAGATATTCAGCTCCATGATCATATCATAGACATTTTATTTACTTGTCACGATGATCTTCAACTTCACTCTGAAATTGCTTGAACTTTTCAAACGTTTCAGACTTGTGTTTCATTAAGTAAATATACCCATATCCACTCAATCGTCAGTGAAGCTAAGAAAATAACGATATCCACCGCACACTTCAACACTCATTGGACCGCATACATCAACATGTATCATTTCCAATAAGTCACTTGCCCGCTCCATCAAACCGGAAAACGGGGTCTTAGTCATCTTGCCCATGAGGCATGGTCCGCATGTCTCAAGCGATTTGAAATCGAGTGAGTTCAAAGTTCCATCAGCATGGAGTTTCTTCACGCGCTTTACACCAATATTACCTTAGCGGCAGTGCCACAAGTATGTGGTCCTATCATAATTAACTTTGCATCTTTTGGTATCAATACTATGAACATGTGCATCACTACGATCGAGATTCAATAAACCATTCACATTGAGTGTATGACCATTGAAGGTATTATTCATGTAAATAGAATAACTATTATTCTCTGACTTAAATGAACAACCGTATTGCAATAAACACGATCTAATCATGTTCATGCTCAACGCAAACACTAAATAACATTTATTTAGGTTCAACACTAATCCGGAAGGTAGAGGGAGCATGCGATGGTGATCACATCAACCTTGGAAACACTTCCAACATACATCGTCACCTCACCCTTAGCTAGTCTCCATTTATTCCGTAGCTTTCACTTCGAGTTACCAATATTAGCAACTAAACCGGTATCTAATACCCAGGTGCTACTAGGAGTACTAGTAAGGTACACATTAATAACATGTATATCAAATATACTTTTGTTGACGTTACCAGCCTTCTTATTTGCCAAGTATCTGGGGCAGTTCCGCTTCAGTGACCGTTTCCCTCATAACAGAAGCACCCAGTCTCGGGTTTGGGTCCAACCTTGGGTTTCTTCACTGGAGCGACAACTGACTTGCCATTCTCGAAGTTTCCCTTCTTGTCCTTGCCCTTCTTGAAACTAGTGGTCTTACCATCAACACTTGATGCTCCTTCTTGATTTCTACCTTTCGTGGTGTAAAACATCGCGAATAGCTCAAGGATCATCTTCTCCATCCCTGTCATGCTATAGTTCATCACGAAGCTCTAGTAGCTTGGTGACAGTGACTTGGAGAACTATCTCAATCACTATCTTATCTGGAAGATCAACTCCCACTTGATTCAAGCGATTGTAGCACCCACACAATCTGAGCACATGCTCACCGATTGAGCTATTCTCCTTCATCTTGCAGGCAAAGAATCTTGATGGAGGTCTCATACCTCTCAACACGGGCACGAGCCTGAAATCCCAATTTCAGCTCTTGGAACATATCATATGTTCCGTGACGTTCAAAACATCTTTGGAGCCTCAATTCTAAGATGTAAGCATGACGCACCGAACTATCAAGTAGTTATCAAAAATGTGCCTGTCTGATGTTCTCAACACCCATAGAGGACGCTTGAGGGGGTGGTGCACTGAGCGGCGCATCAAGGACATAAGCCTTCTGTGCAGCAACTGAGGACAATCCTCAGATCACGGACCTAGCCCGCGTAATTTCTACTACCATCTTTCAACTTAGTTTTTCTCTAGGAATGTATCAAAATATAGGGGAACTAGAGCGTGAGATATCGATCTACAACATAATTTGCAAAGATATTTTGACTATGTTCATGATAATGAGTTCAATTAATCATATTACTAAAGAACTCCCACTCAAATCAACATCCCTCAGGTTGTCTAAGTGTGACATGATCCAAATGCACCAACCCAAGTCCGATCATCACGTGAGATGAGGTGGTTTCAATGGTGAACATCTCCATGTTGATCATATCTACTATATGACTCATGTTTGACCTTTCGGTCTCCTGTGTTCCGAGGTCATGTCTGTACATGCTAGGCTCGTCAAGTTTAACCCGAGTGTTTCGCATGTGCAAAACTGGCTTGCACCCGTTGTATGTGAACGTAGAGTCTATCACACCCGATCATCACGTGGTGCTTCGAAACGATGAACTTTCGCAACGGTGCACACTCGGGGAGAACACAATTTTATCTTGAAATTTTAGTGAGGGATCAGCTTATAATGCTACTGTCGTCCTAAGCAAAATAAGATGCATAAAAGGATTAACATCACATGCAAATCATATTAGTGACATGATATGGCCATCATCATCTTGTGCTTTTGATCTCTATCTCCAAAGCACCGACATGATCTCCATCGTCACCGGCATGACACCATGATATCCATCATCGTGTCGTAATGTGGTTGTCACGCCAACTATTGCTTCTACATCTATTGCTAACTCAGCGATAAAGTAAATCAAGAATGGCGAAAATAAATTAAATACAACCCTATGGCTCCTGCCGGTTGCCGTACTCATCGACATGCAAGTCGTGATAATCTATACAAAACAAGATAATCTCATACATCACATATATCACATCATGTCTTTGGCCATATCACATCACAACATGCCCTGCAAAAACAAGTTAGACGTCCTCTACTTTGTTGTTGCAAGTTTTACCTGGCTGCTATGGGCAACTAGTAAGAACCGTTCTTACCTACGCAAAGCCACAACGATGATATTCAAGTTCCTATTTAACCTTCTACAAGGATCGCCTCTGTCGAACCTGATTCAACTAAAGTGAGAGAGACAGACACCCGCCAGCCATCTTTATGCAACAAGTTGCATGTCAGTCGATGGAACCGGTCTCTCGTATGTGGACAAGTAAGGTTGGTCCGAGCCGCTTCATTCCACAATACCGCCGAATCAAGATAAGACTAAGGAAGTGAACAATCTGAACATCAACGCCCACAAACTCTTTCGTGTTCTACTCGTGCATATCATCTACGCATAGACCTAGCTCTGATACCACTGTTGGGGAACGTTGCATGGGAAACAAAAAATTTCCTACGAACACCCAAGATCTATCCATGGAGATGCATAGCTATGAGAGGGGGAGTGTATCTACATACCCTTGTAGATCGCTAAGCGGAAGCGTATATAACGTGGTTGATTTAGCCGTATGTCTTCGCAATCCAATCACGATCTATCCCGATCTAGTGCCGAACGGACGGCACCTCCGCGTTCAGCACCCGTGTGGCTCGATGACGGCTCCTCCTTCTTGATCCAGCAAGAGAGGGAGAAGAAGTAGATGGGATCTCAACCAGCATGACAGCGTGGTGGAGATGGTGGTGTCGCAGTGTCGGCAGGGCTTCGCCAAGCGCCTCCGGAACAACGTACAAGGAAGAAACGGCAGAGACGGGAGGAGGGCCACGGCCGTGCAAGGGTGTGCAGCCCCCTTGCGCCTCCCCACCTTTATATAGGCGTGGGAGGGGCTGTTGGCTTGCGCTCCAAGCCCCTAGGGTCGTTGGTCAAGGGGGGAGGAAGGAAATCCCTCCTTTTCTTCCCCACCGATCACTATCCTCCTTTTTTAGGGATCTCGATCTTATCCTTTTGGGATATGATCCTATTCCTTTTAAGTGGGGATCTTGATGCGCCTAGACCAGGGGTGTAGGTACTTTCCCCACTACCCACGTCCATGTGGGTCCCCATGCAGGTGGGCCCCACTCCGGAACTTTCTAGAACCTTCCCGGTATAATACCAAAAAATCCCGAACATTTTCTGGAACCCTAAAGATGACTTCCCATATATAAATATTTACCTCCGGACCATTCCGGAGCTCCTCGTGACGCCCGGGATTCCGAACAACATTTGGTCAGCAATGTACATATCCCAATTCTACTCTAGGGTCACCGAACGTTAAGCGTGCGGACCCTACGGGTTCGAGAATCATGTGGACATGACCGAGACACCTCTGCGGTCAATAACCAATAGCGGGACCTGGATGCCCATATTGGTTCCCACATATTCCACGAAGATCTTTATCGGTCGAACCATGATGCCAAGGATTCAATCAATCCCGTATGCAGTTCCCTTTGTCCAGCGATATGTTACTTGCCCGAGATTCGATCGTCGGTATCTCCATACCTAGTTCAATGTCGTTACCGACAAGTCTCTTTACTCGTTCCGTAATACAAGATCCCGTGACTAACTCCTTAGCCACATTGCTTGCAAGCTTCTTGTGATGTTGTATTACCGAGTGGGCCTAGAGATACCTCTTCGTCATACGGAGTGACAAATCCCAGTCTCGATCCATGCCAACCCAACAGATACCCTCGGAGATACCTATAGAGCACCTTTATAGTCACCCAGCTACGTTGTGACGTTTGATACACACAAGGCATTCCTCCGGTGTCCGGGAGTTGCATGATCTCATGGTTGTACGAACGGATACTTGACATGGATAAAGCAGTAGCAATAAACTGACACGATCAACTGCTATGCTTACGGTTGGGTCTTGTCCATCACATCATTCTCCTAATGATGTGATCCCGTTATCAAATGACAACTCATGTCTATGGTCAGGAAACCGTGACCATCTCTGATCAACGAGCTAGTCTAGTAGAGGCTCACTAGGGACACGGTGTTGTCTACGTATCCACACATGTATTTGAGTTTCTGATCAATACAATTCTAGCATGGATAATAAACGATTATCATGAACAAGGAAATATGATAATAACAAATTTATTATTGCCTCTAGGGCATATTTCCAACACCTAGGGCACTGACGTGTGGACCCAGGGTATTTACCACTAATTGAGCTGTTAGATTAATTTAAATAATTAGTTTAGTTTAATTAGCCAGTGACATGTGGGTCCCCCTATTAAATTTATCTGTTTTAAGTTAAATAAAACCCTGATTAACCCTCTGTCTATGATAGCTGGGTCCCACAGGTCAGGTTTGACCAGCGAGCAGTCCCTATTGACTGCTGATGTCATCATGATGTCATGCTGATGCAATAATTATATTTTCGAATTAAAATAAATCTGCTTATTACGTAATATTAACAAAATTTTGGAAATTAATATAAAATAATCTGTAAGTCAGATGAAAATAATTTATATACGAAAGTTGCTCATAAAAATCCCACGAATCCGAATACACTGTCCGTTCATCTGTCACATGCCCCTAACATGATGAACGTGAAAATTTTCCATCTGTTTCATCTGTCCGGTAATAGCCAGAGACCCGGGAAATATCGTCAGATAATTTCCCTCACCGTCTGCGACGTGTAGTACCGCGTTAGCTCATCTCTAGCACTGCATAATGCCATGACATGCATCGTGTTGCATCGGCTTGCTTGTATTTATTGTTTCTCCCCGCTCTTCTCTCCGGTAGACACCGAGACTGACACTGCTGCCGTGTATGACGACGCCGCTGACGTTCAGGCACTTGCAGCAGAGCTTTCAGGCAAGCAACCCCCCCTTGATCATTCTGATATCGCCCATTTCTTTCCCTCTCATGCTTGCATTAGATTTTGCTACTTTTGTAGATAGCTCCTATTCTGATGCATAGCCTGTTTTTGTTAAACTGCTGTTGTACCTACTAGTATTACCTGCTTAGTATAGGTTGATTAATGATCCCCTGTGACACCTTAGTCCCAGTTGCCCTTGCTTCATCATCGACGACGCGAAGACTCGATCAACCGATCGACAAGCCATGCCTGTCACATCACATCACACCCCACTTAGTTGTAAGACTCTCCAGAGCTACCATCGAGTATCGAGGGTGACACCTCGTAACGTACTCCTGATGCTAACTCTGTAGCGTAGCTAGTCGATCATGGTTATCGAGGGTGATTCCTCCTTCACCACTCCCGACGACGACTCTATCGTGCAACTCCTCAAGCGTGAACCATCGAGGGTGATTCCTCTCTGGTCACCTTGACGATTACATCGAGTGGGATCTTTCGAGGGTGACTCCTCAGGTTTCCCCTTGGTGTTATTGACACACGGTTACATTTACTTTACTACTGGAACATGTTGAGGTCAGAAATACATGGAGGGTGTTGGTGTAATAATGACGAGGCGTGGCCGGGCATTCTTGGCCCTTGCCACAAGTCCTCGAGACAGGGCGACGAAGCCACATATCATGGATCATCGATCGTCGCCGTAGTTAACAAAACATTAATGGGTTTGGATATGTGATCCGAGAAGGCCTCTGGCCTGTTTCGCACTAACCACCACACGGGAATCAGTATGGGCACGCTGCGTCGTACATTCGCCCGAAAGTTCTTCAGATGTCACAGTTGAGCGGCACGCGCCTGGGTGGCCCGCGTAAGCACCGTCTTTGTATTAAGAGGTGCCAGGACTGACACCGGCCGTCCTCGCAACACGCAGGATTGCAAAGGGCGATTGGCTCATGACCCCTTCGCATTTAGGATGTAGACCGACGTGTGGCCTCTTTGTTGAGCCTAGGTAGGACTACGACATGTCGACCAGCCGAGGCCGGGCATGACCTGGAAATTGTGTCCGGCCAGAGTTAATCGAGTGTGTTGGGTAAGTTGGTGCACCCGTGTAGGGAAGTATATCTATTCGAATAGCCGTGTCCACGGTAACGGACACTCGGAGTTGTATCCTAATCTTACAACTAGAATGGAGATTTTGAAATGAATGTTGGCTCCGGGATTGCTTTCTCGCAAGGAGTCGAGGAAGAATCTCCGGGCGAGGTTAAATAAAACTTGCTACTTTAATTATGCTAATCTGCACTCTTCTAATGCTGCAAGACCCTGAAGATGCTAGTATTCGATAGGACTAGGCCTTCCCCCTCTATTCTGGCATTTCTGCAGTAGTCCAAAGATATAACCCCATTCCTTTGATAATGATGCATATTCTAGCATAGTTCTGATATAAGTCTTGCGAGTACTTTGGATGAGTACTCACTGCTGCTTTGCTCCCCCTTTTCCCCTTGATAAGTTACTGTGATCAGATGACGGAGCCCAGGAGGCGTATGATCCTACCGACGACCACTACTACACCGACGGAGCTTACTACTACGTGGAGGCTGCCCTCGACCAGCAGTAGGATAGGAGGTTCCCAGGCAGGAGGCTTTGTCTCGTTCGATCCGTTGGTTATGTTTGTGCTAGCATTCTTAAGGCAAACTTGATTACTTATGTCTGTACTCAAATAATATTTGCTTCCACTGACACGTTTGCATTTGAGCTTATGTATTCGAGCCCTCGAGGCCCCTGGCTTGTAATATGAAGCTTGTATGACTTTAATTTGTGTCTAGAGTTGTGTTGTGATATCTTCCCGTGAGTCCCTAATCTTGGTCGTACGCATTTGCGTGTATGATTAGCGTACGATCAAAATGGGGGCGTGTAACACCCAAGATGCGATTCTATCCTTATTTTGGCTCGAGGGCCTCGACAGGGATAGAAGCGCATCTCGTCGTTTCGCAAGAATGGATATCGTTACAAGTACATGTAAAGAGGAGATGAGTATATGGAATTGGCTTACACTCGCCACAAGCTACATGACCACATCAAATACCACAATACATTCAATCACCATACAGAAGAACAGGGTCCGACTACGGACGAAACCAAACGATAAAAGCGACATCCATCCTTGCTATCCCAGGCTGCTGGCCTGGAATCCATCCTATGATCGATGAAAAGGAAGAAGAACCCCAAATCAAACAAGCATCGCTCTCACGTCAAAGCATCACATTACCTGTACCTACAACTATTGTTGTAGTAATCTGTGAGCCACAGGGACTCAACAATCTCATTTCCAAGGGTATCAAGACTAGCAAATCTTAATGGGTGAGATATGGTTAAGTGGTGAGGTTGCAGCAAGCACTAAGCATTTATTTGAGTGGCTAACTAATGAGTACAAGAATAAGAAGGGTGATCTACGCATAAACGGATGTGAACAAGTAACGATCACTAAGTGATCCTGAACACCTACTTACTGTCAAACATAACCCCACCGTGTTCTCTCTCGGTTCAGAACTCACGAGTAGAGACAGTCATGGTTACGCACATGATTGTTGTATTTTATTTGAGTTTACTTTAAGTTTTCTATGACCGGATGTTAAACAAATTTCCAAGTTGCCACATAACCGCGGGCACGACTTTTCGAAAAGATTTAACCCTGCAGGGGTACTCCAACTCATCCATCACAAACTAGCCACACACGGCGTGGAAGGCCTCAACCGCGGGATAGCCCGTAGTATCCTCAGATTTCCGGTGGAAAACCTCAACCTCGAGATAGCCCAAAGTATCCTCGGAATCCCGTGCACAAGACATTCGAGAAAGGTAAAACAAATCCAGCAAGACCGCCCGACGTGTCGATGAACTCGATAGGAGCCACGTATCTCGTTCTCAGGACACAGCCGGTTGGGACTAGCTATGAGGAAAACCAATCCTCGAGTTTCCTTGAGGCGGCCCTGCAGGCAGCCCGTTTTGGACCAACACTCATGAGGAGCACTGGCTCGGGTTATTGATTAAATTATCCACGGGTTCATGACGCCCTATGCTTGTTTATTAGTTATTAGGCAAATGTAGTACCAATGTTGGGCCTTGCCAGACGAGTTTTATCCCATAACGAAAATCAAGGGGGTCCCCATAATAACCCCAAGCATGTTAGGAGCGCTCAATATGGAACATAACACCATTACACAAGTAAATAGGGCGGCAAAAGTGGAACAAAACACTGAGCAAAAGGCCAAGCCTTCCACCTTTTACCAAGTATATATGTGCATTAAATTAAATAGCAGTACTATTGTGATATCTCAAAAATATCATGTTGGCACATGGAACAACTTGCACCTGCAACTAGCAACACTATAAGAAGGGCTGAGCAAGCGGTAACATAGCCAAACAATGGTTTACTGGGATGTGGAGGGGTTAGAGGCTTATCATGACAATTTTGGAGGCTTGCAAACAAGTGGTAGGTAGCGAGACATATCGATAGAAACCAGACAACTAGCATGACAATGATAGTAGTGGTATCCAGGGAAATGTTTGTCTTGCCTGAGATCCCGCTTGGAAGAAGAACAAATCCGTGAAGAAGACAAACCAATATAGTCGAAAAGATCCTCACACTCCGAAATGCTTTCGGAACTCTATCGAGAAGAAGCAATCCGGAAACAAACAAATGACACGGTAAACACCACACATATTCATGACATGATGCGTAATCAAGTACGATGCATGTCTGGTTTAATTATGCATGGCATGGCAAGCACAACAATCAAACACTACAAATTAAGTGAAGTTCAATATGCAACGAGTTGCATATTGACGAAACTCCACATTCGAATTATTTAGTTCACTCTCGTTTAGGTACTCAACAATATTAAATGTTGTTTAACATGGGTGGTCATGGCATAAGGTGAAGATGGAATTAAAGCAATTTTAAAAGGAGAAGGAGAACATACATATAATCAAAATAATAACTCTCCATAATACGAGAAATGCAGTTAATGTTGTTTAACTAAACAATCATTTCAAATGTTGTTCATCATGGCAAGAGGTGAAGCATACACAACTGCATCATCTAGGCATGTTTAAATGAGGCGGGAAACAACATATAGTATTTCCGAAATGGCCCCATATGCAAATTATTAATTTGATCCAGATCTGTACTAAACACATTTTAAATTTATTAAACAGAAAAAAAAATAAAGTGCACCATGCGATTCTACACATTTTTCTAGTCAAGTTACATATGTGGAACATCTTAAATGGAGCTACAATTATTTAGTTATGAGACAAACCATTTTAGCATGGCATTCATGCAAATTTAAACAAACACCAAGTTTAAATATTTTTATCATGCGTGAAAGTGAGATATTGTGAATCTACATGAAATTCTAAGCATTTTTCATATCTAAAGTTTTTACATACGATGCACGGTTTGTGAGATATCAAATGCATGAACATTAGGGGTTTTCCTGCAAATTTGTAATTCAGTGGATAATTGGCTAAACTCGCACACAGGAAAAAGAACACTAATGGGCCAAAACTGAGAACGCTGGGCCAACAATACATGGGCGCACAATAACTATAGTGCGCACCGGGCTTGGGTTAGCGGCTGGAGCTCACCACTTGGGCCGAAAAGGCCTGTCGACGGAGGCGGGCTGCAATGCGCGAGATCTGGGCCTTGGGAGGCTGGGCTGCCCATGAGCGCTAGGGCGAGCGCTCGAGCAGGAGGCTCTCGCTCGTCCCGTGCTCTGAGGCATGTCGGCTGGCGGTTCTGCACGCGACGGCGGCAACCTACGGTGTCCTCCGATGAGGTCCAAGGGCGGCGGAGGCGGGAAACCTGCAGATTCGGCCGGTAGCGTTGCGCCACGGCAGGGGACGGAACTTGGGGCGGCCATCCATGGCAGCAGTGGCGGGATGAGTTTGAGGCCATGCGGCGGGGCGATGAGGCAGCTGCGCGAGGCGAGGTCAGCGGAGGTGACTGGTCGCTAGAGTTGGCCACTCCGGTGGCCGGCGAGGCGGCGGGGCTCGGCGATGAGAAGGCAAGGAGCCTCTGCTCGCCATGGGAGGAGCTCGAGCGCTGCGGGTTCCCGTGGCCGCGGGGTCGCGGGCGGCGGCGGCGGTTCGATCCGGGCCCGGGCGAGCCCGCGCGGTGGGAGGCTGGTGGAGGGCGACGTGGCGGCCGCGCGTTGGCTGGAGAGGAGGCTCGGGGCGACATGGCGCGCTGCGGTTGGCCGGGACGATGGTTACGGCGGCGCCAAGTGGCGGAGGGGGGTTTGGCCGGCGTGGATTTCGAGGGGAAGGGCGGCGCTGTGAGGTGGAAGGTGGCTGGCGGCGTGGAAGACGAGGCATGGGGACTACACTACTGGAATCAGGAAATTTGCCGTCAGCCAAATCTTTGCCGTCAGCTTACAGAGAACGGACGGTAAAGACCAAGCTGATGGCAAAGATAGGGGGTGCCGTTAGCCAAGTCTTTGCCGTCGGCCCACGGACGGCAAAGGCCCAAAGGTAGACGGCAAAGAGACCAGCTGGGCCCCACTGGGCCGTGAAGACGGTTAGGTCAAATGGGCGGCCTGGAGGCCGTCCGCCCAATCTTTTCCATCTGCCCCTTTGCCCTTTGCCGTCCGCTAGCGGACGGCAAAGAAACTGCCTAACTAACGACCGTTACCCCCCGGCGCCGTCCCACTCTCTCACTCTCTTTCTCTCTCTCTCTCGCCCCCGAGCGCCGCCCCACCCCACCGCTGCCCCGCCGCCCGGTCGCCCCCGCCGCCCCTGCCCCCCGCCGCCCGGCCGCCCCCGCCGCACCGACGCCCCCTGCGCCCCTGCCCCCCACCGCCCGGCCGCCCCCGCCGCCCCTGCCCCCCGCCGCACCGACTCCCCCTGCGCCCCTGCCCCCCGCCGCCCCTGCCCCCCGCCGCCACCGGCGCCCCGACGCCCCTGCCCCTATGCGCCCGCTCCTCCCCCGACGACCTCGGAGTGGCGGCGCCTCCCCGCGACGCCCCACTGCCGGAGCAGGACGCGGCACCGCCCCTCTCTCCGCGGCCTCCCCCCCCACGCCGGCCATCCTCCACCACCGCGCCAGCCCTCCTCCACCGGCCTCAAGGTGAGTTTTTTTTCTTTTTTTTCTGTTTTTTATTGTTTAGGTTTAGGTTCATTAGTGTTTGGTTTAGGTTAGTGCTAGTTTTAGGTTTAGGTTTAGATAAATAGAAGAAGAAGAAGAAGATGAAAAAAATAAGAAGAAAAGAAGAATAAGTAGAAGAGGAAAAAGGAAAAGAAGAAGAAGAAGAAAAAGAAGAAGAGGAGGAGGAGGAGGAGAAGAAGAAGAAGAAGAAGAAGAAGAAGAAGAAGAAGAGAAGAGGAGGAGAAGAAGAAGAGGAAAAAGGAAAAGAAGGAAGAAGAAGAAGAAGAGGAAAAAAAGGAAAAGAAGAAGAAGAAGGAAAAGACCCCCGACGTGCCTGACCCCCGAGGCCACTGACCCCCGACCCCCGATGCCACTGACCCCCGACGCCGCTGACACCCGTCGCCACTGACCCCCGACCCCTGACGCCACTGACCCTCGACCCCCGAAACCTCTTCGGCCTCCTGTTGACCGAAAAGGTGCTCTTCGGCCTTCCAGAGGCCGACGGGGTCATAGTTTTGTAAATTATGAGTTAGGTCATATATATGTATATTCCGATTCTAGCTGTTATTTAAAACATCATATTTGTGTTGATCGGGTGGATTTCAATGTGCAGTTGTTTCGTCGCTGCGAGGGTCTGCTGTTCGACGACCTCCCCGTGCGTTTGCCGAGTTCCCCTGCGTTCGTGGGTGAGCACAAATGACATCTCCTCCCCCCCGTTAATTTTCTCTGTTCCGGTCTTCGTGTCGATGAAACTTGCTAGCTATAGGTGTCTTCAATCATCAGTATGCGTGACCAATATGCGTCTCCCGTTCGAAAGGGCGGCATCTATAAATATGCAGGTCTTTGCATATTTATAACCGCCATCCTTTCGAATTGTCCAACGTTATCCATGGACAGCCCGAGTATGTGTAGATTGGGTTCGTTTTCCCATATGCTCTGCTCCGAATCCGATGCGGAATTTCCTCAGTGCCTCCCTGTTGTTCTCCGGGTACACATCCTCTCTGCTTATTGCCGAGACGTGTATCAGGAGAACAGCGGAGAGGTGCTGCCGAAATTCTGCGTCGGATCCGGAGCAAAGCATGGGAAAACGAACCCAATCTACACATACTCGGGTGGGATTAGGACCTATCTTTACCTATTAGCGTGTAGGTTGCATGGACGTAATAAAACTGACAAACTTGATTAACTAATGAATATAGATGATGAATTATATATATATTTCTTGTGTATTTAGTAGGTAGGCAAGATGAGTGATCGTGCGTGGATGTACACCGGTCACCCTAGTCAGAAAGACATGACCATTGAATGGTTAACAAAAACCAAGGGGTTTCTGAGAGCCGCATTTGCAAATGGCCAGGAAATAACCTGATGCCCCTGTGTCCGGTGCGACAACCATAAAAAGTGGACACGGGATGAAATGGGTAAACACTTGCAGAAGTGGGGTTTTACGCTTGATTATACGGTGTGGAGATTTCATGGTGAGTCTGCCCAACGTGCCAGAGCTGAGGTGGTTTGTCGTCGCTCTGACAAGCATGGTACCGGGATCGAAGACATGGTGCAAGACTTTGATGATGCTCGGGATTCGGACGATGAGATGGAGGAATCTGCAAAGGACTTCTATGAAATGTTGGAGTCTTCAAAACGTCCTCTCCACGAGCACACTGAGCTTGGCCTTCTTGTACGGGGCAGTATGGGCCATGGCATAGAGGTCGAACAGCGGTCGCACCTCCTTCTTGTTGTGTCGCGCCTAAAAGAGAGGAACAAAATATTAGTTAAGGGCTCAAGCTAGCATGAAGAATGAAATTGCATGAATCATGAAGCAAACCACATACCCAGTGATCCCCGAACTCAAACAGGTTGGAGCTCCCTTGATGGTGTGGCACACCTTTCATTTGGGCATGCTTATCCTTGGCCTTGTTGTGGACGGCTAGCCATTGGGGAGAGCACCACTCATCCACCAACGCCTCCCAACAGTCCATCCTATCCGCACACCATCTCGGGGGCACCTAAGTTAGATAAGAGAAATTTCAGCGCTACGCCTACGAATCAAATCAAGGAAACTAAGTACAAGGCCTTAAGAATAGGTAATTACCTTCATGTACTTCTCCTTACTCAGAAACTTGGCGCGGCACTTCTTCTTGGCCCTCTTAATGTTAGTCGAGGCGTAGTAGTCTCAAACAGCCTGCACCCGAGTCTCGTGCCATAAGTTCTAAAATAGGCGCTTGCACTCGGCTACGAGAACAATAGCCGCGTCCGCCTCGTGTTCCTCAAGACACCTGTAGAAGGTCTGCAATCAAACAAGACAACACTGATTAGTACAAATACTAGGTGCTGTTGATTTTTAATTCTGTAAAGGAGAAATTACCCAAAACCGCCGGATCACAATGTCGGCCACCGTCTCGCACAAGACACCGTCGACCCTCTCCTCCGGCGGGGCCGGGGCAGCCACGTACAGCTCCCAGATCAGTGCTAGCTGTCGAACCTCACCCTCACCGGGCAACGTGACCCACCCTGGGAAATGGTGCCGGCAAAGCACACCAAGGACCTGGTTGGGCCTGCGGACACCAGGGGCGTGTTTCCAACCCCTGCAGTATGACAAGGCCAACACATTAGATATTAATTTGAAGAAACATGAAGGCAAAAGGTTAAAAAAGAGTAAATGCACTTACTTCTCCCCATTAGGCACAATCAACCACCTCTGATCGCGGGTCGCCGGCACGGGCGGGAGCTTTGTACCACCACGCTGGTAGACCTTCTTGCCCTCCTCAACCAGCTCGCCCTCGCTATAGCTATCCTCAGAAAAGCTGTCCTCGCCACCATCAGCATGGCCACTAGCCTCCGGAGTCACGTGGGACGAAGACTCTGGGACCGGAGTCTCCTGGGACGAAGGCTCGGCGACCCGAGGCTCGTCGGCCCGAGGCTCGTGGACCGGAGTCCGAGACGGGTCCAAGTCAGACGGGTCCACCTGAGACGGAGCACTCCAGTGGTCGGGAGAATCAGCTGGGGGTGGCGGCGAGGAAGGCGCAGCAGCCTTCCTACCTCTCCCGCCGCCACGTCCACCTCTAGCACCCCTCTTCGTCTTCCCCCGACCTCTCCCGGCCGAAGAAGAAGCGCCCGCCGGTGTCTGCATACTGTGTACCAGCGCTCTCCGGAGGTGCTCGGGTGGAATAATAGCACCCCTCCCAGCACGCGCCGAGGAAGGAGGCTCGGAGCGCTCTCGACCCGCGCCCACCATCTGTCAACACCTGCAATGACAAAGAGTAAACGAAATTGGTACAACATAAAAAAATTGAATACCTAATAACATGAACTAATTAATAATATATATGTACATAATAATAATTGAATACCTGACATTACTAATATTAATCTTCATCGTCTATATATGCTCCGGGATCAATAAATGCATAATCATCATCACTATCAGTAATGACGTGCTCATCAGCATCATCAATAAATGCATCACCATCGGCGACCCTCTTTTTCTACTTTTCCTACTTCTTTTTTTCATCTTCTACTTCTACTTCTTTTTTTTCATCTTCTTCTTCTTCTACTTCTTGTTCTTTTTTTTTCATCTTCTTCTTCTTCCTCTTCTTCTTCTTCTTCCTCTTCTTCTTTTACTTCTTTTTTTTCATCTTTCTTGTTTATTCTTAAAAAACAGAAAAAAAAACCTAAACTAAACTAAACTAAATCTAACCTAAACTAAACTAAACTAAACTAAACTAAACAAACCTAAACTAAATCTAAAAAAACAGAAAAAAACAGAAAAACTCACCACGGGGAGGGGGCGCGGGTTTAGGAGGCAGGCCACGGGGAGGGGGCGCGGGTTGAGGAGGCCGAGGGGAAGGGCGGCCGGCGACGGTGCGGCTCCGGCGGCGGGGCGGGGCGGCGCGGCGCGGCTCCGGCGATGGGGCGGGGCATGGCGGCCGCCGCGGCCTGCGTCCGCTGGGCAGGGCGGCCCGGCGGGGCGGGCGGGCGGCCGGCGACGGGGCGGGCTCCGGGGGGCGGGGCTGGCCGGCGGCGCCTCGGGCTCCGGGGGGTGGCGCGGGGCGGTGGCGGCTCGGGCACGGGGGCGGCACGGGTGAGGTGAGGGGAGAGAGAGAGATGGGAGAGAGAGAGGGGTGGGGCGCAGGGCGGGCTCCGGGGGGCGGGGCTGGCCGGCGGCGCCTCGGGCTCCGGGGGGTGGCGCGGGGCGGCGGCGGCTCGGGCACGGGGGCGGCGCGGGTGAGGTGAGGGGAGAGAGAGAGGGGTAGGGTGCGGGGCGCTGACTGTTTTAGATAGGTCAAATCTCTTTGCCGTCTGCTAGCAGACGGCAAAGAGCCTAGCTAGTGGGGTGGGGCCGGGGGGGAACGGACGTTAGTTGGCCACTTTCTTTGCCGTCTGCTAGCTGACGGCAAAGAAGCTTTGCCGTCAGCTAGCAGACGGCAAAGAAAGTGGCCGTTAGGTGGTTCTCGTTAGTGGGCCACCCTTCCTCTTTGCCGTCTGCTAGCTGACGGCAAAGCTTCTATGCCGTCAGCTAGCAGACGGCAAAGAGATGGCTGATGGCAAACATGATCTTTGCCGTCAGCTCTTTGTTTGCCGTCAGTTTTCTATAAGCTGATGGCAAAGACCTTCTTTGCCGTCAGCTAGTTGACGGCAAAGAGCTGGCTGACGGCAAAGATCCTAATTCCAGTAGTGAATGCTTATGTTAGTAGACAATTGAAACATAATGCTTACATGCTTGATCGCTTAGGTGATTATATGAATAGAACTATCAATGATCTTAAGCTTATTAGTAAACATGCTTCCATGGTGACTACTCAAGTAGAACAAGTACTTAAGGCACAAAATGATTTGCTTAATGAGATGAATGGTAAGAACAATAATCATTCTGTTAAAGTTGTGACTAGAGGTGGTAAAATGACCCAGGAACCTTTGTATCCTGAGGGCCATCCTAAGAGAATCGAGCAAGATTCTCAAAGAATTAATTCTGATGCACCTAATCGTCCTAGTAATAGCAGGAAAAAGAATGACGATAGGACTTTGCATGCTGCTAGTGAACCTGTTATAGATACACATGAAAACCCAAATGATATTTCTATTTCTGATGCTGAGACACAATCTGGTAATGAACATGAGCCTAGTGATAATATTCATGATGATGATGTTCCTGTTGATGCTCAACCTAGTAATGATAATGATGTGGAGATTGAACCTGCTGTTGATCTTGATAACCCACAACCTAAGAATAAAAGATATGATAAAAGAGACTTTGTTGCTAGGAAGCATGGTAGAGAAAGAGAACCATGGGTTCAGAAACCTATGCCCTTCCCTCCTAAGCCATCCAATAAAAAGGATGACGAGGATTTTGAGCGCTTTGTTGAAATGCTTAGACCTGTCTTTTTGCGTATGCGCTTGACTGATATTCTGAAAATGTCTCCTTATGCTAAGTATATGAAAGACATTGTGACAAATAAGAGGAAGATACCGGAAGCTGAGATTTCCACCATGCTTGCTAATTATACTTTTAAGGGTGGAATACCAAAGAAACTAGGAGATCCCGGAGTACCAACTATACCATGCTCTATTAAAGGAAATTATGTTAAAACTGCCTTATGTGATCTTGGAGCTGGTGTTAGTGTTATGCCTTTCTCTTTATATCGTAGACTTGATTTGAATAAGTTGACACCTACTGAAATTTCTTTACAAATGGCTGATAAATCAACTGCTTTACCCATCGGTATTTGTGAGGATGTGCATGTCGTAGTTGCAAATGTTACTATTCTAACGGACTTTGTTATTCTTGATATTCCCGAGGACGACAGTATGTCGATCATCCTTGGTAGACCCTTTTTGAATACTGCTGGGGCTGTTATTGATTACAACAAGGGCAATGTCACTTTTCATGTTAATGGTAATGAGCATACAGTACACTTTCCGAAGAAACAACCTCAAGTTCATAGTATCAACTCTATTGAAAAAATTCCAACGATTATTATTGGAGGTTTTGAATTCCCTCTCCCTACTGCCAAGAAGAAATATGATATACTTATTGTTGGGGACATGCATATCCCCATTGAGGTAACCTAGTGTCATTCGAAAATTCTCCGGTTCCGTGTCATTCGAAAAAAGTTTGTCAATAAGACTTGATCAACCTTATTGATGGATTCTTTTTGATGAAGCACGAGATGGATGAATTTAGGAGGCACAACCTTCTGTACCCAATTTTTACTTTCTGTTATTTAGATTAAATAGAGTAAAAATGCTATTATTTTTCTGTTTTCTGTTTTATCCGTGCAATAGAAAAATGACCTGAAAATAAAAGTCCTCAGAATGCCCTGAAAATGTAGTATGATTTTTTCTGGAATATTTTAGAATTTTTGGCACTGAGAAAACATCAGGGAGCTGCACCAGTGGGCCACAAGCCTGCAAGGCACGCCCACCCCCTGGGCGCGCCCCTGGCTTGTGGGTCCCACGTGGGGCCCCCTCACTTATTCCAGCCACCATCCACTTCGTCTTCCTCCAGAAAAAATCCCACCATTGCTCAAACCCGTGTTCTAGCTCATTTTGCTGCCACTTTCGATCTCCTTGCTCAAAGCTCCATTTGAAAAACTGTTTTAGGGGATTGTTCATCGGTATGTGACTCCTCCAATGGTCCAATTAGTTTTTGTTCTAGTGCTTTATATTTTGCAAATTTTTGCTGCTGTTGTGACCTTGATCTTGAGCTTGCATGTCAAATTTGTATGGTCCCAAGTAGTTTTGATGAATGATATGGCCTCTAGGCACTTGTGGGAGTAGTTGCTATAAGTTTTGTTGAGTTTTGTTTACCTTTACTTTGAGTGACTAAAAATTTCAGAATTTTTCTTTCAAAGAAAATGATGAGGAGATTGTTAAGAGGCTCTTCAAGCCGGGGCTCTAAAGAAAATGAAAATGAGGTAAATAAGAAGCCCAAATACAATCTTCCTCGCGCCGCGGAGGTTCGACCATGTGAATGGCCAAGTGGTGCATTCTTGAGGGCGGCCGGAATTTATGAAGATTTTCACTATTTGGCAAAGAATGCAGGCATCACGGACTTCCTCAATGATAAGTGTGATCAGTACCTCTTACTCACTAATACCTTCGTGCAAAACTTTCACTTTCATTATAGGGAAGACCCTCCTATGGTAGAATTTCACTTATATGACGTGCCTAAGAAAATGTCACTTTATGATTTTTGCAATGTTTGCAAAATACCTTTTGAGGGCAGCATCAGTGAGCCACATCCTAGAGACATGGAGGATTTTATTGCCGCAATCACTGTGGGGGAACAGAGAGGTGTGTCAAAGGCAAGAGCGGCTAGTTTACATTTTCCTGTTCTACCCTATTATTCATTATTCGCGGGGAGATGTTTAGTTGGTCGTGGGGAGAGTGCAAGCCTTAGTGCACCTGACCTCGCCATTTTGCGCCACGCTTTACTTGCTGATAGAACTTTTAGTCTGGGTGCTATAGTGGCCCAACGGTTGAACTTAAACCATTCAAAGGGCCCCATATTCGGAGGTATCTACGCATCTCGTCTAGCCAAACACTTTGAAATACCCATTAGGCTTGATGAGGAAGATGAAATGTTACTACCTAAGAGATATTTAGACTATGATAGTATGGTAGCACATGATTTTATTAGAAAGGATAAAGATAGAAGGCTACTTTACAACCTAGTTTTTAGTCAGGGTACTTGTGAGATTATTACTCTGCCTGCTTTTTCTTTGTTCGATATTCATTCAGGCAGGTACACTATTATGCCCGATGACATCTACAGATATTGGGGTTTGTCGCAACCCCCAGCACCTGAGCCGACACCAGCCCTTGATCCATATCAGGTTCCGGTTGTTCAGTGGGAGCCACAGGAGCTCGCCAATCAGTGGAACCCTTAGTATCCTCCGGAGTACACCGGAGATGGTTATTTTCAGCCATGGCCATAGAACAACTTAGGCCAAAAGCCTAAGCTTGGGGGAGTACGTATTTGTCACCGACATTACATTCTTGTTCACACACTTATTTCAGTTGTCGGTGTTCATACTTTTTCATTTCCATGGTATTTTATTTCTCCTTTCCGTTTTCTTTTTGTGTGTTTAATTAACCTTGAGAAAAATCCAAAAAAAATTAGTTCTAGCTTTACCTTTTAGTTTGTTTAGTTGTATCATTAAAAGAAAACCCAAAAAGATTTCTCGTTCTTCTTTTGCTTGTTGGGAGCTTTCCCGTGTAAATAGTTTTTCTCGTTCTTATTTCGAATTTTCTTTTCTTTGGGTCATAAGGAGAAGGCCACGATGAAAATGTTGAGTGGCTCTCATATGCATCATTGTTTATCTTACAGAGAGCCCATATTACCTTGCCTTCTCCTTTGAGTTATTGTTTGCAGATTCCAGCTTAGTCCAATGCACGTGCACTCTTATTATTATTCACACCGTTCGGTCGTGCAAGTGAAAGGCAATAATGACGATATATGATGAAATGATTGAGATGGAGAAAAGCTGGTATGGACTCGACCTATCTTGTTTTTGTAAATATGATTAGCTCATCGTTCTGAATTCAGCTCATTATAGATGAAACATGTTTGCAATGACAATTAGAGATTATATTTGCTCATGCCATGCTTAATTAGCTAAGAGTGTATAATGGTTTGTCTTGAGTGCCAACATGCATTTTAAAATGGTTGTGATGTAGTATGATAGGATGGTATCCTCCTCCGAATGATTCAAGTGGCTTGACTTGGCACATGTTCACGCATGTAGTTGAAACAAAATCAACATAGCCTCCACGATATTTATGTTCATGGTGATTTATATCCTACTCATGATTGCATTCAATGTTGGTTAATCTCAAAGCATGTTTATGACTGTTGTCGCTCTCTAGTTGGTCGCTTCCCAGTCTCTTGCTAGCCTTCACTTGTACTAAGCGGGAATACTGCTTGTGCATCCATTTCCATAAACCCAAAGTTGTTCCATATGAGTCCACCATATCTACCTATATGCGGTATTTACCTGCCGTTCCAAGTAAATTTGCACGTGCCATACTCTAAACCTTCAAATAATATTCCGGTTTGTATGCCCAAATCGCTCATGTAGTGACTAGGGGCTGTTAGTATCTTCCATGCTAGGTGGGTTATTCTCACGATATGTGTTGATTCACTATCATTCACGAGAAAGTGGCTGGTATTCGGGATGCCCAGTTCCATGCTCAAAATTAAATCAAAATATAATAAAACAAAACTCCCCCGGGATTGTGTTTGTATGGACGGTACCCGTGGATTTCGCCCGCTGTGGACTGTGATTGATTGGTGGAGGGGGAGTAAAAACTTTACTATTCTGTTTGGGAACCGCCTATAATGTATCTAGCATGGAAGATACCGAAATCTCTTGGTTGTTATGTTGGCAACGAAAGCATACCGCTCAAAATCATTATTCATCTCTGTTTTAAAAGCTCGAGCTCTGGCACCTCTGCAAATCAATGCTTCCCTCTGCGAAGGGCCTATCTATTTTACTTTACTGTTGAGTCATCATCCTCTTATAAAAGGGCACCAGTTAGAGAGCACCATCGTCATTTGTATGCTTTGTTATTAATTGATATTGAGTATGATTGTGACTGGATCTCTTTTACCATGAATTACAATATTTAGTCAGTTCTTGTTCTTTAGAGGTGCTCTGCATTTATGTTTTGCGGTCTCAGAAAGGGCTAGCGAGATACCATTATGTCATATTGTATCATGATTGTCTTGATAAAATTGTTGTCATCCGAGACTTATTATTATTGCTCGCTAGTTGGTTATACCATTGATATGAGTAAATGTGAGACCTAAATGTTATTGTGAATGTGGTTAGTCTATAATCTTTGCTGAAAATCTGAACATCAGTTAGACATATTTACAACAGCAAGATCAAACAGAGTTTGTAAAAGTTTTTCTTTATCACTTTCAGTTTGTCAACTGAATTGCTTGAGGACAAGCAATGGGTTAAGCTTGGGGGAGTTGATACGTCTCCAACGTATCTACTTTTCCAAACTCTTTTGCCCTTGTTTTGGACTCTAATTTGCATGATTTGAATGGAACTAACCCGGACTGACGCTGTTTTCAGCAGCATTGCCTTGGTGTTACTTTTGTGCAGAAATAAAAGTTCTCGGATTGACCTAAAAATTTACGGAGAATATTTTTGGAATTAATAAAAAATACTGGCGAAAGAATCAACCGGAGAGGGGCCACCACCTGGTCACAAGCCAGGGGGGCGCGCCCCCTGTCTTGTGGGGCCCCTGCAGCTCTGCCGACCTCAATTCCACTCCTATATATTCCTATTCATGGAGAAAAAAATAAAGGAGAAGAGTTCATCGCGTTTTACGATACGGAGCCACCGCCACCTCCTGTTCTTCCTCGGGAGGGCAGATCTGGAGTCTGATTTGGGCTCCGGAGAGGGGAAATCGACGCCGTCGTCATCACCAACCATCCTTCATCACCAATTTCATGATGCTCTCCGCCGTTCGTGAGTAATTCCATCGTAGGCTTGCTGGACGGTGATGGGTTGGATGAGATTTACCATGTAATCGAGTTAGTTTTGTTAGGGTTTGATCCCTAGTATCCACTATGTTCTGAGATTGATGTTGCTATGACTTTGCTATGCTTAATGCTTGTCACTAGGGCCCGAGTGCCATGATTTCAGATCTGGACCTATTATGTTTTCATGAATATATATGTGTTCTTGATCCTATCTTGCAAGTTGTAGACACCTATTATGAGTTATGATCCGCATCCCCCAGGGTGACAATAACTGGGATTCTTTCTGGTGATTACCGTAGTTTGAGGAGTTCATGTATTCACTAAGTGCTAATGCTTTGGTCCGGTTCTCTATTAAAAGGAGGCCTTAATATCCCTTAGTTTCCATTAGGACCCCGCTGCCACGGGAGGGTAGGACAAAAGATGTCATGCAAGTTCTTTTCCATAAGCACGTATGACTATATATGGAATACATGCCTACATTACATTGATGAATTGGAGCTAGTTCTGTATCACCCTATGTTATAACCGTTGCATGATGAATGCCATCCGACATAATTATCCATCACTGATCCATTGCCTACGAGCTTTTCCATATTGATCTTTGCTAAGTTACTTTTCCGTTGCTACTGTCACAATCACTACAATACTGCTACTGTCACTTTTGCCACTGTTACCGTTACTTCCACGCTACTTTGCTACTAAATACTTTGCTGCAGATATTAAGTCTTTCAGGTGTGGTTGAATTGACAACTCAGCTGCTAATACTCGAGAATATTCTTTGGCTCCCCTTGTGTCAAATCAATAAATTTGGGTTGAATACTCTACCCTCGAAAACTGTTGCGATCCCCTATACTTGTGGGTTATCAATCGTTGCCATGAATAACATCATAAATATGCGCTTTTCTATCAATTGCCCAACAATAATTTGTCTACCCCACCGTATGCTATGTGTTCGAGAGAGAAGCCTCTACTGAGAACTATGCCCCCTGGGTCTATTTAATCATATTGCTAAAAATATATACCTTACTGCAATGTATTTACTTTATTTTTAATTTTCTTTTTATATATCTTTCACTATCAGAATTAATGCTTGCAAGTAACGAGTCAAGGGGATTGACAACCCTCTTTCCCGCGTTGGGTGCTAGTGTTTTGCGTGGTTCGATATACTTGGTTCTCACCGAGGCAAATACTATCCCCTACTATATTGCTTCACCCTTCCTCTTCAAGGAAAATCCCAACGCACCTCACAAGTAGCACAAAGAATTTCTAGAGCCGTGCCCGGGAGACATCATCAAATTGTCACCAGGTTCCTATATACAAACTATCATCCACTTATTCTACTTTTTATTTTCCACTTCTTTAAAAAATCAAAAACACAAAAATATTTTTGTTTGCTTGTTTTGCTTAAGGTTGCTATCATGTCCGAGTTTGAGAAAGTTATTGTCGAAGGTGCTAGTGAAGATAGTTCTAGTGAATCTTATGAGGAAAAACCTAAATCTTTTGATTCTAATTATGATTCTCCAAAAAGTCAAGTTCCTCATGTAGAAATTTCCACCTACTTAAAAACTAAAATTTATCCTGTGGGTAATGGTAATATTATTGGAAATAATGTCATTCAAGAATTCTTTGGGTGTATGAGAGTTATACCACTCATTAAAGGATCTATACTTTATAAAACAAATTTCTATGTGAATGCAAATGATATGCTTATAGCTAAGTTAGAAAGGAAGTTCGTGCATATTCACCCTTTTGTACAAAAAAAAATCTTAGGACTCCCTAATATACATGATCCCTAAATTAAGAAAATTGTGACTATCATACTTATGCATGAATTTGATTACATAATTCAGGAAGCTAGGGATATTTTTGCCTTTTATAGAATAAATTATGAATGTCTTCCAATAAAGGAGATCCTTCACGATAAAGACACGATGCGTACATTAGAATCTTATGATTATCATGGTTAAGGTGAGAATTTAAGGAATAAAGTTCCTCATGAAGCATTAATTAAATCTTTGTTCCATAATGGATGTGATAAATTTTAATGGATCACTAAGGGAATTTATGAAGGGTTCAGTGAGGAATAGAAAATATAGCTAGAGAACCTATTGATGATGAAATCCATGTTTTATATGAAGATCTATATGGTGGTGATTCAAAATTTGAAGTTATGAATGTTAAAGTTACCAAACATAGCGCTTTTAAAATTTGAGTTCACCCACTAGGAAAGTGGAACAAGAGAATAGGGAGTTGCTGAGAAAGGTTCTTGATGATTTGTTTCTAAAAGATTTGAAGGATGATAATACTTGAAACTATCCATTATACCTAGCTAGGGGCATAAACAATAGCGCTTGTTGGGAGGCAACCCAACAGTTTTTAATTTTTTTGCTTTTACTTTATGTTATTGTGAGTTCACACAATTATTGCTAAAGTAAAGATTGTGTTTTTAAGTTTAAATTAGTGTTTGTTACAAGTAAAGCCTTTGGGATTATTTGGATGATAGTATAATTGATTATGTGCAAAAATAGAAACATTTGCGCCCCGTATTTATTTTCTCTGATTTTACTGGAGTGCTTTTTTGATCCGAAGTTTTTACAAAATATTTCTATAAAAATTTCCGAGCTTGTACTAAGTTTTAAGAATTATTTGAGTTATATAATTATGGTTTTATTATAGACCATTACAGACTGTTCTGTTTTAGACAGATTCTGATTTTGCTTGCATATTTTGCTTGTTTTAATGAGGCTATGGATTATATCGGGTGTTATAAGTCATGGAGAAGTCAGAATACAATATATATTATGCAATAATTAAATACTAATCTATTTACAAGAGTACCTAAAGTTTATGATATGTCTATTATACTAACGGATCTCACGAGGTTTCTGTTGAGTTTTGTGTGCTGAAGTTTTGATGTTTTGGGTGAGACAACAATGGATAAAGAATAAGGAGCGGCAAGAACCTAAGCTTGGCGATGACCAAGGAACCCCAAGGTAATATTCAAGGGAGACCCAAGCGTCTAAGTTTGGGGATGCCTCGGATGGCATCCCTTCTTTCGTCCGCAAACTATCAGTATGTCACTAGGAGCTACATTTTTATTCATCATATGATATGAGTTTTGCCCTGGTCGTGTATTATATTGTGTTTTCTTTTTAGTTTTCCACAATCATTGTTTTCTGGACACAAATTTTGAGAGAGACACATAATTATCATGATTTGTTAGAATACTCTTTATGCTTCATTATATCTTTTAATCTAGGCAGTTGCTCTAGTGCTTCCCTTATATATTTAGAGGACGACGGTGGTTATATTTTATAGAAAAGATTGCATCACATGATTCACTTAAATCTTTTTGAGAGTCTAATAAATAGGAATGTCAATATGCATGTGTTATTAGACTAGTCCAAAAAGGATAGGTATTAAAGGGGGATATAATAAAACTTTCATGTAGATCACTAAATAAGAAACGTATGGCTTCATTATATTGATGCAGTAATATGAAAGGATATGGGTGCATGGTCATTGGTTAGTGTAAATATTGGTAATAAAGCTTGTTATTAACTTCTCATCAAAATATTGGTCATGGCATGGTGATGAGGTGTGAGCATTTTTATGTTTGAAATGGAATCCATGAGTGTTGTTATAATCGGATGCGCGTGATGGTTAACTCCTACAAACCAATTCCCTAGGGGCGTGCGAGTAGTACTTTGCTTCGAGGGATAATAGACTTTCACAATAAGTATATGAGTTCTTTATGAATAAAGTGAGTCCATCGATTGTACGCACTCTTAGCTTTTCGCAATTTGCTAGCCTCTCCGGTACCGTGCATTGCCCTTTCTCACCTCGATAGTCCTTGCAAACATCGCCGATGCATCCAAACCCCGTGATACGACACGATCTATCACACATAAGCCTCCTTATATCTTCCTAAAAACAGCCCCCATACCTACATATTATGGCATTTCCATACCCATTCCGAGATATATTGCCATGCAACTTCCACTGTTCCTCAAATGACTTCTGTGCTCATCATCATATTGCTTTGCATTATCATATAGAGCTGAGATGGTATTTGTTTGAAAGCCACCAATCATCATCATTATACATGTTATGCTAGATCATTGCACATCCTGGTACACTGCCGGAGGCATTCATATAGAGTCATCTTTGTATAGTTTTTATCAGGTTGTAAGTAAATAAAAGTGAGATGATGATAATTATTAGAGAATTGTCCCACTGAGGAAAGTATGATGGAGACTATGACCCCACCCCCCACATACACGAGACGGGATGAGACTCCACATGAAAAATAAAAAGAAAGAGGCCAAAAGAGCCCAACAAAAATTGTCACACCCTGTGTTTTGTATCACATAACTATGATTAATAAAGCTCAAAAATCTGGAACACCAATTTTGTGTGTGTGGATTTGATGCTTGATTGAATTGCACTTTGCTTGATTGTTTGAGTGTGCTCCTAATTCATGAAAACTCTCCTACTCTCACAACTCCTTTGCTTGATCTAGAACCTTGCCCAATGATCATGCCATGTGTATAGGTTACAAAACTATTTTTATAAAAAATTATTTTGGCCAAAAATCATTTATTAAATTTAGGTTTTCAAAAACACGTGAGTTAAGACTTGAACCACGAGTACTTAAATTATGGGGTATCAAATATTTAAAAAAAATTTGAAACGTATTATCAAAAATATATTTTAAAAAGTTGTTTTTGTATTTTATTTAAAGGCTTTTTAGGCCAGAAATGGTCTTTTACAGGAGAAAAATATTTGAGAAAATTTAGTGAAACTCAGTGGACATATATGTTACATATATATGAGTTTCAACACATGGTCATGTTCAAAATAATGGACGAAACCCTCCAAAACCATTTCTAGATATTTCTAGTGTTTGAAATATTTGTATAAGAAATATTGTTAAATAAATCTGGGAAAATTCTAGCATGTCACATTTGTCCCAAATGATGATCTTGCAAAGTTTCATCTCAATCCAAGTTGTTTTGGTTCATCAAAGTATCTCAAAACCCTCTCTGCCCAGGTCCAAGATTGAACAACTTTGCACTATCAAGTTTCACCAATTGTGCTCAAAATTGGTGGACATGCTCAAAATGTTTATTATTCCATATATACCAAGTGTCTCATCAAGGAGAATAGTGCATCTTGATCAAATTTGTTTAAAACCATATCTTTTGATTTATATGGTTTATTTTTTTTGCATTAGCAACTTTCTCATATTAAGCTTAAATCTTTACCACAAGTTAATTTGACCACAAGTTACCTTCCTGGTAAATTTCAAGGCCATTTGATTCTTTTACCAACCTTAAAACTATAACAAACACGTTCTGGTGAATTTCTAAAATGACTGTCTTGACCCCTTCCCTTGTTCTCCTCGACCCCACATATTTAGCACAACTCTTACTAGCCCTCTTCTACATCCAGTAAGCTATTCTTGCCCTGGCTCAATTATTGTGGGGGTAAAACCTCAAGATTCCCTCTTTGGACAGCAATGGCAGCACTCCTTCCTCCTACGTCTCCCTTAGCTCCTTAGCATCCCAAGGCACTACCAGAACACCCCAGGTACTAGTAGAAAGAGGGGTCACGCCTATGGCACTAGAGCGCGCTACAGAGCTTCGGAGCACTGTAGCGGCACCCATCCCCTTATCCCGACCACCTCGTGCATCCACCGCTCGCCAGCGACCTTCCCTCGGCGTCTGCAACAGGTCCCATGACCGGCCCCATCACCCCCTCTCTCTCTCTCTCTATCTCCCTACCCACGCATGCCCGAATGCCGCCGACCTTCGCCAGTCACTTCCAACGCACGGGGCCCGCCTCGAACTTGCCCTCTCCTCCTCTCGCTTCGCAACATCCTGCACTGCTCTTGCAAACGTCGTAGAACAACGCTAGCCCCTCCCGGTGGCCACCAGAGATGAGCTCGCAGGTGCCGTGAACGCCGTCCATGGTGAACCCATGCCCCGACTACTTATGCCACCCGGACTTCTCTCTCGTCGCTGCTCACCCTCAGACACCCCCAGTCGCCCCTTACGCCAACCAATCTCTCCCCGGATCCCCCTGTGCTCAGGTCGGACCAGGGCTCCGCCGCATTAGCTCGCCTTCTTTCGCACGGTACAGGGCATCTCCCATCCTCATTCTCTTTTATTTGGAACCACAGTAAGCCCCTGAGCATTTTACCTCTAGAAATTCCAGGTCCTCTCCTTAGAGCCGAGCAAACCATCCACCTCGCTGGGCACCACCGTATAAGCGTGACGCCGTCGATTATTCTGTCATCGCCGGCAACGAAGTCAACCTCTCATGGAAGCATGCGAGCCCCCTGTTCACGACCAAGCCCTCACCGCCTGGTACCACCATCGGGAACGCTGCCGATGACGCCCCTTTCCTCTCTCACCTGAGGTCGAAGACGACCCGCAGGGTCCACCTGCGAGACTCTCCTCTCTCCACGTCTCACTGATGGGTGGTTCCACCCGTCAGGTTCAAAACACGTGCGTCGCGCATACCATTTCGGTGCGTTAAGTGGATGTGTATTTTCAAAATACGCCTTCTACGTCGACGCCCTGTTGAGGCCGAAATACCTCTGGGCCGATCCCTGGCGCTCTGTTCCAGCCCAAATGAACAATTAGTTATTCCTTTTTTTAGTGGATTTGCAAAAATTCCACAAGATTAAAGACTTGTCCAAATACAATAATTCCAACTCCATTATTCTTCTAAAAATTCCACCTATTTTATGGTGTAACTTTCATATATGTCTCTCACACTTTTCTATACTATTCAAATTTAAATTAAAACTTGAACATTTAAAGCCCACTTTGAAAATCCTAGAACATTCATTCTAGCTCCAAATGGACTGATTCCAATTGCTTTGTGCTACGTATACCATGCCCTATTTATCTAAAAATGGTGAACATTTTTCCTAGGCCTTGTTTTTGTTGGATCTATTAAATAGTCCACTCCTCCCTTTATTTTTATCTTAGGAAACTCCTAGGATATTTGTCTCAACTCCAAATCAAGTGAAACCAACTTCCTTTTTGTTTCTAAAATTCATGTCTAATTTAATGAGTGCCTTCGCTCATTTTCACAAATAGGCATTCTGTGTATTCCTTCAAAGTCCATGTTCCCTTTTGATTGCATCATAATGAAACCCATCTAGTAGAACCACTTTGGATATTCTTCATATAACCAAAGGAGTTCTAGAAAAATGAAATTCCTATTTTTAGAGCACTTTTATTTTCTGCTTTGTTGTGTTGCTTACTGTGATTGCTTTCGATGTTAGTTGACTAAGTGACAGATTGCTTGGAGAAGGACCATAAGAGTTTGTGACTTTGCTGAGTTAGGCAAGCAACCCTTTGACCATGTCGATGAAACCCTTTTTATGCCATTATAGTATTTACTTTTGCATCAAAAGCATGATCCTTTTTTATTGCAAACCTCTGAGGCCTGCCTCTGAGGTTTACATAATTTTGTTGTTACTTGCATTTTCCATAACTCTATCCTTGTTAGAGTTGTGTTGGTGGGAAGGATTTAGGTGCTTGTAGAAGCTTGATTACGTGATTGGGGCATGGTCATTGCATTGGAAAGAAACAAGTGTGATTTTAACAAATACTTTCGAAAACCCCAACGGGTGCCACTAATGCCCTTGGGAGATGTTGAGCTTGGTCACTACTTGATAAAGAAGTGGTCTACCGAGGCAAGTTGAGTGTGTTGTTTTCGAAAACAAATTAGATTTAAGATTTGTCGTCCGTCCTAACCTTACATGTACAACCACACTACCCCTATATGGGAAGGGGCTTTATTTATTACCTTTTCAATACTGGAAGAGAGCCCGCATTACTAGTGGCGGTACTGACTTGGTCACTCTCGATACGTGGTCGTGCCTGGATGGACGACTATGGTTGTTTTCACAAACACCGGGCACACCGTTGAGTACCCTCTTGGATATACACTTGTCTAATGTGATGTGTTATCATGGGGGTTGTGTACCAACAAGTGGACTCGTTGTTTAGTATTGACCAGGGAAAGGTATTGTTTGGGTGCTTACCTCGGGTACTTAATGTATTGCGAGTCATGGGTGACACGGAAGTTCCCCAAGTCTTGTGGGTAAAGTATGCAACCTCTGTAGAGTGTCAAACTATTCGAATAGTCATGTCCACGGTCAAGGACTGTTGGGCGGTGCTGCTAAACTATTTACAGTGTTTTACAAACTTTGGGAATCAGAAGGCATTCTTGGTCTATAACAGACGAGATGTTGAGATGATGAAACTAGAGTTGAGATAACTCTGTTTATATTGATATTTGAAACATGTTGATATTGATATCTGTAACCTGTTGATGCATGATTTCTAAAATGGTAGGACATTTCATTTTCTCAAAAACTAGCTTTCCGCAAAAATACCAACTTAGTGTTAGGCCTTGTATGTTTCTGCTTTCAATCATGGGTTGCTTGCGAGTACATTCAGCAGCACTCATTGGCTTGTTTACTTGGCCAGGCATGGGAGAACATGAATATGAGGAATAGTTCTTTGGTGATGAACATGTGAACTAGGTCGCTTTCCCCGTCAGAATGCTTTTTGGGTTTAAGGCAGATGGCATGGGTCCAAGTTATCATTGAAGATTTCCGTTGCTTGTGTTTTATTTGATGTTAGCCTTCATGGCTCTATCTATGTATGACTCGGCCATAATGGTCCTATTTGTGTAATACTTTATGAAATGGATGTAAACTCTTGATATTCGGTTCGTTGTGTTCAGTGAGCATTGATCTTGTGATCATTGTGCACACACAATCAGAGGCTTCGACTTATGAGTCAGGGTCCCCATAGAGCTGGTATGAGAGCCAAGGTGACTGTACGAAGCGTTAGTTAGCATGGACGTTAGTTAGGATTAAAAATTATGTTTGAACCCTATGAAACTTATTTTCTAAAACTTCTATACTTCTTACCTCTTCTAAGTTTTTAGAGAAACCGAAGATTTTTTCCTTAGCACTTCCACCATTTTTCTCTTGGCTATTCTTGTCTGCTTTTTCAAAACTTTGCAAATGTTCGCTAGGATCCTTATGACCCAGACCACTAGATTCCTTGTAATCTTCATGGATAACTTGGAAAGGAGCCACCTTGCCAGATGCTCGCCCACATCTGTTGGACACAAGGTTGGCGACACCACGACAAGTCTTCAAAACAGGATAGTCATGCCGAGTAACAAGACTCCTCACAGTTGGATCTTCATCAGACTGGACGATGACGATGGGAGCAACAATTTAACCATCCACTTTTTACAGCATCTCAAGGAGGTATGCACGAGAGGACCACATCGCAACGTCCTTGGAAGCTAGGATATTGCACTTGGATTTAGATACGCTTATTCCCCTATCAAGATGCATGTCTCAAGCACCGCTACAAGGATCATGAAGACATCACCAATAGGAGATACCTTCTCAAGGTATGAGGACGTTAAGACTCAGAAGATGGTGACACCCTCAACACTGCCTTGAGGATGATGCAACCTTGTCCTACGATAATCAGGGCCTAAGAAATGCAAGATCTTTATATACATCACTAATAGAACGAACCTGTTCTTACCGTTGTTGTATCGGCAACCAGTGGTGGATGAGAACCTTGCCAATTGGTCTGCTCCACCATAGTGGGCAAGAAAACGGTTCTCTTCAGCCCCCACTATTGGTGTCAATGTTGTCAGTAATGTATCCGACAGGTTGGATCTCTACCATACCTTGTTAATGACATTGCATAAAGGTTGCCTACCTGGAAGCCTTAGGAGACAAAAGGACTTGTCATGATTAAGAAGACAACAGAAGACCCAGTCAAAGGAAGCCACGAGGAACCACCACTACTGCAGGATGCTGCTAACGCGACACATCAATCAGAGACCCTTCGACAAAACTGTGTGCGATGACCAAATCACAAACGGTATAGTTATAGCTCTGTCGCTAATGACGTAAACTGTGTGCGATGGTGTATCCATAAAATACGATCTAAAAAATAGTTACATGTGTGATGTCTGGCAAACAGTTGGCCTAGATAAACTGTTTGAGATTGGATAATATAACACAAATGCTTATAAAAATACAAGTGTGTGCGATGTACGGCATACAGTTCACCCCGATAAACTATTTGCGCTGATCAAGCAGAACACAAACGATTGTCCAAATGATCACGTGTGCGATAGACGGCATACAGGTCACTCGGATGAACTGTTTGTGATGAGGTAAAATAACATAAACGGTTACATAGATCAAGATGTGTGTGATAGACGGCATACAGGCCACTGGGATGAACTGTGTGTGATAAGCAAAAATAACACAAACGGTTTCTCAGATCAAGATGTGTGTGATGTACGCAGGCCACTTGGATGTGTTGTGGGCAAACGGTTCCGGATAAAGAACTGGCAGGGACTGATGAAATCATCACCGACGGTTTTGGTTGTTTATTCCGTATGCAATGTGATTTTCTCAATCTGCCCACAAACATCTATGCTCTGTTTAGAAGAACATGATTGCATAACAAAATTAAGCATCCAATACACACATAACATTGGTGCACACCTTAATAAACTATTACATGCATAATAACTTATCCCTCTAAAACTACGAATATTTCTGCATAGAGGGAGTATGAGAATTGAGAAACCATCATCAAATCATGTACTTCTTGTGACGCTTGCCGCCAGCGCTCTACTTGTGGCTCGATCCCTCGTTGACTTCAGGTAGGAGGCACTTCCTCATGTCAACGATCCGCCGGAACATCTCGTAGCATGTGTACGCTTGCTTGGCCGCGGTCTGGAGGTGATATGCATCCAGTTTCTTCACCCATCCTCTATGCTAGACATGCTTGTTCTTCTCGCACTCGGCCTTCATGTCAGCGTAGTAGGGGTCGATAATGGCCTCGGCTAGGTCAACATGGGAGTCCATGTGCTTCTTGCTGCCCCAGACCCTATAGTGGTCGCGGATGTCAACATGCTTCTGGCAGGCCAACCCCGAAGTCTTGAGCACCTTTGGGTCGTCGGTGGTGTCCACCGTAGCGAACTTGTAGTTGGGGCTGTTGAAAAACCTGGTGAAACACTCGCAAGGCACTATGGCCAGGCAGTAGTGGTAGAGGAGGACGTGATGGCCAACACACAACTGGGCGACGGCAACCTTCTGATCATGCCCGGCACGACCGCCGGTGTAAGCAAGGTCGAAGCCGGCCACTTTGTACTTGTCATCCGCATCAAGCAGCCGCTCCATGGTGTCGATGGAGTCCTCCACCATGCCCGGATCGTTGGTGTACACCACCATGAGGTCCGTCTTCCTCATGTGGGTCTCCACATGATGCACGCCGAACTCCATTGGAGCGCCGCTGGACATCCTCTCTGTATGCGTCGTCCAGGGTGCGCTTATTGTGTTGTGGGGCGCGATCGAAAGCGTGAAGAGACTATGGTTAATGGCCGTGGGTATAAATGGGGGCCGGACGTCCTGGAAAACCGGCACGTCCGAATGGCAGTTTTTGCAGCGCGTTATTCAGTCGTGGAGCACGTAACTGCATGGGGCGACGCACGTGGCGCAACCGCATGCATATGGAGCCCCGAACGGGATCGTGGGCCGGCCCCAACCACTGGCAGAGCGCGCGCGGAGGGGTGCGAGAGCAGAGCACGCGCAGGGGCGCAAGAGCAGAGCATGCACAGGGACGCAAGAGCAGAGCAGACGGTGGGGCGCGAGGTCGAACCAGACCACTATGTACTCGTCCTCGTCAAGTAACAGGTCCATGACGTTGTAGTTCTCCATCTAGATCGGATGTTTGGTGTACACATCAATCAGAGACCCTTCAACGAAACTGTGTGTGATCCATGAATCGCAAACGGTATAGTTCAAGCTCCGTCGCTAATGGCACGAACTGTGTGCGAAGGTGGATCCATGAAATACGATTCAGAAAGTAGTTCCGTGTGCGATCTACGGCAGACAGTTTGTTATTATAACAGAAACGGTTACCAAAACTACATACGTGTGCGAAGTACGGCATACCGTTCACTCAGATACACTGTGTGCGCTGATACAGCAGAACACAAATGATTCGGCATAACAAGATGTGTGTGATATACAACAAACATGTGAGTAATGAGAATCGTGTGAACACCAGATATAACACAGACGATTGGTGCTAATAACTTGTGTGTGTTGTGGGGAAACGTTTGCTGGTATACAACTGTCACCGATTGATGAAATCATCACCGACGGATTTCGTAGTTTAGTCCGTGTGTACTGTGATTTGCTCGGTCTGCACAACATCAATGCTGCGCCTACAGAACAACAACATATGTACTTATAAGAACATGATTGCATAAACAAAAAAGAACACAATGCAATTTCAAATATTGTATCACAAATAGCAGCAATATTACAAGGTTCAAATTCCAGCATAACGAGGCCCAAATTCAAAGATTACAAGTTACAAACTGACATTAGAAATCAAATCCAATCTTCAAGATCCATGGGATGAAATATTTCTGCGAAGGGATCATCCACCGAGAAGTCATATATCGGCTCGATAGAATCGCTTTCGAATAATCTGTCATATGAACTTCCAAAGTGAAAATCAGCTTCTGCTGAGCCTTTTCCATTCCGCTGTAGACGCCTCCGCTGGTCAGTAAACCATCCATTGTGGCGCACTAAATATAGTGCAAACCTCATTACCTTGAGCACCCTTCCTTTCTGAACAAAGAAACTGGTAAATTGAATCTCTGGATTGGTGCCTCGGTACTCGTTCAAAGTAATCTCTGGATTAGTGCCTCGGTACTCATTACGGAGATTCGTCGTAGCGATGTGGAGGCTACTGAACCCAAACATCATCTGAAGACGAAGGTACTTGAGCTTTGTACAACCGCCAAGCAGGCGCTCCAAATACGACTTCGAGATGCTGACGCCGATGAGCTCGAGATTCTTTAGTTTAGGGAGATGAAGAGCGTGCGCGGCATTAATCTTGGGGAAAAGGCACCGCATGAACGTAGCGCGGTGCAGCGTAGGCGCGAGGCGGAGGACGGACGGAGGCAGCGAGCGCCCATGTCCAGCATAAAAGTTGAGCTTCTCGAGCTGATCTAGGGCGGGGGATAAGAACCAGTCGTGAAACTTGGGTTCGGCCTTGCAGTTTGAACGGAAAGTGCCGATGGCAAGGCGTCTGACGGCCGCAGTGTGCGTGGCGAGGATGTGGGACAATGCATCCAAGCATTTGCGATCCCCGCTGCAGAGCTCGTCGTCGTCGAGGAGGTCATTGGGGGTGGAGTGCCATAGGGAGCGCCACCGCCTGGAGAGGATGGTGCTCTGCATGGCAGATTTGATGGGGAGGAGGGACATGATGGTTACCAACATCTTGTCGGGGATGCTGCTGGTGAAGTCCACGCTCGCCGGAGGCTTGTGTGGTTTAGCCTCCACCTGCCACCGCTTGTTGGCCGCCTCGTCGTCCATCGAAAAAGGAGGCGATCCGCGGCGGCGGCCCAAATAGATAAGACCGGAGGAGAAGGTGTAGCACTAATGGAGAACTTGGGAGAGAATAGGGCTGTGGGTGGAAGTCCGAAGTCCAATGGCTTGATTTCCGGTGAGCCAGCTACGCCTACGCGGCGGACTGCTCGCATGCATCCCTCTGAGCCTACGCGGCGGACTGCTCGCACGCGTCCCGTCTAATCAAACTTGCACCCACATAACAGGCAGGGCCCACCTCTCATAGAGGCAGGGCCACGCGTCTGCTCGATGAGCCCGTTCCCAAACTATTTCTAAAAACCATAAAGCATTCCGTGCTTGGGAACTAAAACCATAAATAAATATTGAGCTTGTTTCCTTTCACATTCCAAATTACCACGCGCTAAATTTTTGTCGCAAATCAGTTCACTCCTACAAACCTAAATGTGTTCTCACTTAGCAGCTGTTTACGGTAGTAAGCTATGAAAACACAAACTCGTACTCGAAAATTACCGCTCATTCTTCACGGTACAATAAAGGCCTTTCTTTGTTAGTCCTTCGTTCCGTCTGCCATGGCCGGTAGAGGGGTTTTCTGGGTCGAGATATAACCAGGGAAGAAAGACCAAAGCCACGGAAGCAACCGAGAGGTCCCACCGCCGCGCCGCGGAAGCGCCAGAGAGCTTCAGCCACACCGCTTTGGCCGCAGCAGAGATGTCCGATGGCGCCGTGGACGCCCGGGAGGATCTTTCACGGAGAGGTGACACCTCTCACAGTCACAAGCGCATTCGCCTCGTAGGCGAACTGGACGATTTGACAGTCTTTGATTCCTCAGCCAGCGACGACATGTGCGCTGAGCTCGATAGGAAGGATGCCATGATCGATGACCTGGTGAAGCTGCTGGAGAAGAGCGATGCCTCGGTTTATAGGGCGACCGGCCTCGTGGAGAAACTTATGGAGGAGAACGACGCCTGGGAGAAACTGCTCGAGAAGAAAAGTGCCTCGGAGGGGAGGCTGAAAGAACTCGCCGAGGAACTTTTGGAAGACTTGGCGAAGCTCCACATCGAGCGGGAGGGGCTGCTGAAGGAATCTGTGGAGCGTGTGAAGGAACTTCATGCATATGCGACGCAGGCCATCGATGCTCTCGAGCAAACAGCCCGCGCCATGGCCGCAATGCGGAAGATGTCGGATGAGAGGTGACAGGAGATGGAGGTCGTGGAGGCGATGAAGGAGATTGAGGAACTCCGCGCCCAGCAATCCATGAAGAATTAGATAGATTGTTTTCTTTGTCTTGCTTCTTCAACCTCTTCCTTCTTCTTTTGCCCATGTGTCTTTGGGGAGTTGCGACATGTGGCATTTTTTATTATCATGCATATGTAAGAAAATTATTATCTTTGCCGGTGCTAATTTTTTTTATATTATTTCATTCATTTGTACATGTATACGAGTCGAAAACAGACGAAACGTCAAAGTTCTCGGCTAGGCACGAACAAAACAGTGATCACAAGCAAACTAGTCCCTCCGTCCAGGCGCATTAACCACATGATAAACAGCGGGAAGGACGTCATTAATTCAGAAGTTGGGACCGAGGCGAGCGGGGGGGTTGGAGGTCAAAGTATCGCTTCCCGATGAGCAGGCGCACTAGACTCACATGCGTCCCGTCGTGCATGCACGGCGGACAGCTCTCACGCATCCTGTCAAGCCTGCGTGGTGGATAGCTCGCATGTGTCCCATCGAGCTTGCGCGGCGGAAAGCTCACATGCGTCCTATCATCAACCTGCAGCTATACACGCACGGTTCTCCAATATCAAGTACTCCCTCCATTTCTTTTTAGTTAGCATATAAAATTTGGTCAAATTCAAAATTTGTAAAGTTTGTCTACCTTTATAGAAAAATAAATAAATAATTATAAATAAAAATCAACATTACGAGATGCATCGTCAAATTACCTTTCATACTATATAACCTTAGCATTGTAGACGTTGGTGTGTTTTTTGTATAAATTTAGTCAAACTATGTTTAGCTTGACTTTGATCAAATCCTATATGCGAAGTAAAAGGAAACGGAGGGAGTAAAAAAATGGACGCGTGGCACCAAATGGTTATCATACAAGTTTTGTATGTACAAGAATTCAATAAACCAATATTATCAATGATTGCGATCGATCTATCATGCCTAAATGTTTCTAATTCATTCACATTCGTATGAAAAGGGCCCTAAAAACTCAATTGATGTATAAAAAGGGCCGAATTGGTGCACTAGAGGACACGTTGAATGTAGTTTCGTTACAAAAGGTGACATGTTCCCTATCGAAACCACGAAGTCGGAGCATGTGCCTCTAGTTCAAAATTTGAACTACGCATATTAAATCCCTAGAGAACTCAATTAACATATAAAAGGGGCCGATTTGGTGGACTAACGACTCATTGAATGTAGTTTCACCAACAAAGGTGACATGTTCCGTGGATGTGCCGTGGCATGACACTGTGTAAGTTTCGTGAATTCATGGCGAGCTTTGGGTTCTCTCGGACTTTGAAACCAAAATTATCAATGTTTGCGGTCTAGTCACGACACCGAGATGTTTGTAATTCAGTGACCATCAGTGCATGGGATGTAAACATGGACCCAATGACACAAAATGGTTTTTAATAATCCATTTTGGTGCACTGGAGCTCGTGCTTGTAATTCAAACTTAAGTTCTTCACATTAAGTGCATGCCTAGAAAACTCAAATGTCGTTTCGACCACAAAGGTGACATTTTCCATATCGAAACCACCATGCTTGTCGTGGGAAGCTCCAATTTGTAAGAGGTTTGTCCCAAAACTTATATACCATGTCCTATAAGTATCGTGTCGACACACTAGTTTCAATAATTTCACATTTTAGCATTGTAGTTGTATTAGCCTATGTTGCATGTAGATAAAATATCAACGCAAGAAGAGACATCGAATGTTGTTCCCTCCACAGAGGTGACATATTGTTCCGTATCGAAACCACGATGGCTCTTGAGAGAAGTTTTGGTGTTCAAGAGACTTCTCCCACATTGGACAAAAAATTATCATGTTGTATAAGTGCCGTGTCATGACACCGGGGCATGTTTCAAGAATTTCAGATGAGTTGTGGATTTATGATGATTTAATAGCCAAGTTTCTCAATGTTTGTGGCCTCGTCATGACTTCAAGATGTTTGCAATCCATTCATGTTAATTGCATGGGAGCTAAACAAGGAACCCAAGGACACAAATACCTTTTTTCATCCCATTTTGGTGAAACGAAGCATGTTCTTTTAGTTCAAATTTGAATTATGCACATTAAATGTCTACAAACTTGATTAGTGTAGTATGCAAAAAGGTAACGAACCATGAATAATTTAAAGCAGTTCTATACGCCCGTCTGAAGCTCGTGCGTGTGTAAGCGCAGTGTGCGCGTGTCGTGCTAGCTCGAGCTTCCTTCTTTGAGAAGTTATCCAATTTGTATTAAAATGATGTTCTATCCAAACACGCTTCTCCCGCCACTCCCCCAATCGGTCTCCCGCCACTCCCCTAATCGGTCTCCCGCCACTCCCCTAATCGGTCTCCCGCCACTCCCCCTATCGGTTTCCCGGCGAAGCGCCGGCCCCGTCATCAACCTCCTGGACGAGGAGGACAAGGAGCAGGCAAAAGCGCCATCACGCCATCGAGCATGAGCAAGACGTCATCATCAGCCCCCATGCCACCATCGCGCACGGTTTCCAGTACTACCAAAAATGTCTCTGATGCGTGTCTGGTCCCACCAGGTGCCCATCGGGGCACGCCTTGTATACGATAGGAGGCAACTGTTACCAGCAAGACGCGGCTTTCTAGCCCGTTACCCATTCGATGGAACTCGGAAATTAAGCGTGCTTTCGGTGGAGTAGTCAAGGATGGGTGACTGATTGGGAAGTTGCTAGATTTCAAGGTTCATTTAGGCGGTGTGATATGATCACTATAGGCATAAATAAAATGCCTATAGTTATATGTCATTCCGGCTAAATAAATCTTGAGATCCTTGTTTTGAAAATATCCATGATTTTATTTTGCTTCTTTTGCTGTTTTGAAAATGTCAAGGATCGAGTGTGTGTGTGTGTGATATGTCATTCCGGGTAAATAAATCTTGAGATCCTTGTTTTGAAAATATCCACTATTTTCTTTTGCTGTTTTGATAATGTCTAGGATCGAGTGTGTGTGAGTGTGTGTGTGTATACCAATGCCTGTGTGTGGACCATGTGCCTACATTGTGCGGTTTCTGATGACAGCTTCTTTTGTTGTTTTGAAAATGTCAAGGATCGAGTGTGTGTGTGTGTGATATGTCATTCCGGGTAAATAAATCTTGAGATCCTTGTTTTGAAAATATCCACGGTTTTCTTTTGCTGTTTTGAAAATGTCAAGGATCGAGTGTGTGTGAGTGTGTGTGTGTGTGTGTGTGTGTGTATACCAATGCCTATGTGTGGACCATGTGCCTACATTGTGCGATTTCTGATGACAAACCTATCGGTGGGCCCTTAGGGTCTGCCATGCCTTTTACTGACAACGCTGGAAGGCCAAGGGTGCGTGTTTGTGTATGTGTGTGTGTGTGTGTGTGTGTGTGCATGTGTGTGCGTGTGCGTGTGCGTGTGTGTGTGTGTGCGCGTGTGTTGTGTGTGTGTGTGTGAACCCATACGCTTGTGTGTGGACCATGTGTCTACATTGTGCGGTTTCCGACGACAAACCTATCAGTGGGCCCCTAGGGTGTGTCATGCCTTTTATTGACAATGCTGGAAGGCAAAGGATGGGTGACTGCGTGTGTGTGCGGGGGGGGGGGGGGGGTGCGCGCGTGTGCGTGTGTTTGCGTGTGTGAACCCATGCTTGTGTGTGGGCCATGTGCCTACATTGTGCGGTTTCCGACGACAAACCTATCGGCGGGCCCTTAGGGTTTGTCATGCCTTTTAGTGACAAACGCTGGAAGGCCAAGGATGGGTCACGGTGTGTGCGTGTGCATGTGTGCGTCTCTCTCCCCCTCTCTCTCTCCCTCTCTCTCTCCCTGTGTGTGTGTGTGTGTGTGCGTGTGTGTTGTGTGTGTGTGAACCCATATGCTTGTGTGTGGACCATGTGTCTACATTGTGCGGTTTCCGACGACAAACCTATCAGTGGGCCCTTAGGGTGTGTCACGCCTTTTATTGACAATGCTGGAAGGCAAAGGATGGGTGACTGTGTGTGTGTGCGGGGGGGGGGGGTGCGCGCGTGTGCGTGTGTTTGCTTGTGTGAACCCATGCTTGTGTGTGGGCCATGTGCTTAGTGCGGTTTCCGACGACAAACCTATCGGCGGGCCCTTAGGGTTTGTCATGCCTTTTAGTGACAAACGCTGGAAGGCCAAGGATGGGTCACGGTGTGTGCGTGTGCATGTGTGCGTCTCTCTCCCCCTCTCTCTCTCCCTGTGTGCGTGTGTGTGTGTGTGCGTGTGTGTTGTGTGTGTGTGTGAACCCATATGCTTGTGTGTGGACCATGTGTCTACATTGTGCGGTTTCCGACGACAAACCTATCAGTGGGCCCTTAGGGTGTGTCATGCCTTTTATTGACAATGCTGGAAGGCAAAGGATGGGTGACGATGTGTGTGTGTGTGCGGGGGGGGGGGGGGGTGCGCGCATGTGCGTGTGTGTGCGTGTGTGAACCCATGCTTGTGTGTGGGCCATGTGGCTACGTTGTGCGGTTTTCGACCACAAACCTATCTGCGGGCCCTTAGGGTTTGTCATGCCATTTAGTGACAAACGCTGGAAGGCCAAGGATGGGTCACGCTGTGTGTGTGTGTGTGTGTGTGCATGTGTGCGTCTCTCTCTCTCTCTCTATCTCCCTCTCTCTCCCTGTGTGTGTGTGTGTTTGTGTGTGGACCATGCATGCGTCCATTGTGCGGGGAGGGGAATGATATATATATAACGATCTTGGTATATAATATATATAACCAATCTTAAGGGGTATATATATATATATGTCCAGTTATCTCAGCTAGGTGCATGCCACATCATAGATAGTGTACCATTGTGTATTAATTGTTGAAACACCGGACCACACCATTTTTGCATATGCATTTGGCCATATGCAAGGGGGTGATGTTCTTCTGGCCCCGCTCAACTGATCTTTGACGACGCGCCAACTTGTGGGACCGCGTGATATATATACCCTTGTTCGACAACAATATGTGATGGTTTGGCCATATTAATTAAGGTATAAATTCTCTTGGTTGTCTTATGAAAATTCAGACATGGATAAATGTGTGACAAAGTTTGAACCAGGTCATGTGTTCATAGGACCCCATATATCCTCCGGCACATAGTGTAGGGGGCAACACCCTATATTATGTTTGTCATGAAACCCTTTTCTGTCACATTGGACACTTTTAGGCATGCACATATGCAGCATGTGCCACACATTAAAGTTGCGCATTGCGAATTTAAACATGACAACACCATGTTCATACATATATATACTTCATCCGAACCTAATCACAAGTCTTTTTTAGAGATTTCACTACGAACTACATATATATTTAGGAACGGAGGGAGTGTATATTTGGGCCACTAGCGGGCGTGGTTGTGTTTTGACCCTCTCTTGCGGGTTTTTTCTCGTTTATCTCAAAGATGCTAGTATTATGTAAAATAGCAAATGAAACTGACAAAATAACCGTATGCGATTGTACCGCGAGCAGACACGAATGTGCTACTCTAACCGTGTGAGATGCCCGTAGACAGCAAAATCGGCCTTGCCTAGTGGTGCAAACAAGCATCAGCCAGTGCAAAGGGGTAATGTGCACAGTACAAATCCAAACCCGACAACGACCTATAAAAGATCTCGCTGGCGGCGGCTAACAGCTAATTTTTCCGCCGATAGCTCGCCACCACCACCACACACACCAAATGGAACCATTGCTCAAGCATGGGGATGTGCATGGCGCCGTCCTGATAGTGTTGGACGACGACGTGATAGAGGATTCCGACGCGTTAGCCGCCATGGCCGGCAACGACAAACAGCCAGCTGCCGTGGCCGATGACGATGGGATAGAGGATTTCGACACGCTGTCCTCCATGTCGGTCAACGGTCAACCGTCATCTGCCGCGGCCGACGACGACGACGACCCCGAGTTTCAGCGTCGGATGTAGATGGCCATCGCTCTGTCCGTCCAGGAATCGGGCCTTGATGCATTCCTACGTGACGATGACGAGCGCCGTCTCAGTGTCGGTGTGGAACAATCTATCGCATCTGCGAATGCCCTCCGCAACGTGGATAGGGATCTGAAGCGGCAGAAACGGCGGGAGAGTGCGAAGAGGAAGTGGAACTCAAATGCAGAGGGCAAAAAGAGGCGGGAGCAAGACTAGAAGGCGGCGGAGCAGGCCGCCGCATGCCTCTCAGCCGCGTTGGAGGCCAGTGTAGGCCTTGCAGCTGCGGCGACAGCCGTGGCAACAACGGCCACGACGACCAGGGACGCAACTCTAGCGAGATCGGTGCCCGTCTGTATCTCGATGGCCCACCTGGATGCCACGACATCTTCGTCGACAGCGGCAGACCTGGCGAGAGGCGCCGCGGTCGCTCCGGCCGAGGTAGCCCCGCCGGTCTCCACCCTGGAACCAGTAGAGCTCATCGACTTGACGAGCTCCTCTAAATACTCGTTCTGAGGCGAGGAAGGTCATGACGACGGTGGAGGCGCGGCGTTTGTATGCATCCATGGCATACTGAATATTTTGTGCAGTTCATCTTCATGTAATTTGATGAACTGTTTGTAAATTACTGAGCGTATGAACTAATGTCAAATAATCCGCTACAAAATAAGGCATTTTGTGTTGAAAATTTGCCAAATGGTTGTGTCATCTGTTTGTGGGTATGTGGAAATTTAGGATGAATTTGACGTCTGTGACTGAAATTGAGGATGAACCGTGTGTGATGAACCCGCCTTGAGAAATCTCAGAAAGAGCTACCCGCCTCGAGCGATGCAAAAACTAGTGGTTTCGCGGCATGGCATTTCGTTACAGCGAAGAGCGTACGCGCTTTATTATGTTTGGACCGTGTGCCATCTTGGTTGCTCCTGCCCAATTCGTTTGCCAAAATTTAATTGGAAGTGGTATTTCAACTGCATGCCGCCTTTCCTCGTCCACCGCACCGACCCTATAGTAAAATTTCAGCTGCCGATGCATTTGAACCGTCGCCATCCCTCGTCCACCACCATCTCCACCCACACCATTACTACTAAAATTTTCAGCAGCAGCGGCACATCCGCAAACACCCCCCACCACCCCATCCGCACAGTACCCCCCTCCCCCTTCCTCCCCTGCTTGAACCCTAGCTCGCCGCCACCGCCTCCCACCACCAACCTCAGCCGGACTGCCCGTGCCTCATAGCTAAACAAGTTCAGGGTCCCCACCGATCCACATACACCATCGCCGCCCTGAGTTTTTAGATGAGTCCGGCGGTGTCCCCTTCCCCCAGATCCCCATCCCATACTCCAGAGAGTCGCAACCTAATCAGCCTGACCACATCTCCCGTGGACCTCGAGGAGTGTACGAGCAAAAAGAGGTCTATCATGGCCTCTCCACCGTACGCTGGCGAGGTGGGCGCCGTTCGCGCGACCCTTCGATCCCGGACGAACACCTCGCCACGGGAGCCGGTGAGGACGCTGCCTACGTTGCCATGCCGAAGGCTTCAAGTCTGCAGGAACGCGTGTTCCTGTATCTCAGGAGAGCTGGCTACGACATCAAGCTCGTCAACATCACCGGCTTCACCCGGGCCATGTAACAAGTTAAGTGGTCCATCGGCAACGCCTTTGGTTCAATCGCCGTCGATCTCTCCAAAGGCCCCGCCGCTGATCTCCTCCGCCTCGCGGTCATGGATTTGCGATCCTTCTATGCCATCGAGCCCCTTTTGTACTTTCTGAAGGAAATGTTCTATGGCGATGGCTTGGGATCCTTAGCTCCAAAGTCAGATCTCATCCACCAAGATAATGGCACACACTACGGCTGTTACAAGGGGACACGTGCCATCTGCGACATCTGGGAGCGCACCCTGTGCACCTCATATCCCAAGTGGAAGGAGCCCATCCATGACAAGTGAGGCAACATCCTGTGAGAAAATCATACCTTTTATAGCTAGCCGTCTCCTACCCATTGTTGTAGTAGCTTTTGCCATGCGATAATCATGCAGTGTTTAATTGAGCATTTGTCCAGTTGTCAAGCAGATGCCTTGCTTTTCTGTATCTGGTTGTTAGGTTGGTTGCATTGAGTATTTGTCCAGTTTTCAATGGCTATAGTTGGTTGTTACAGTGAGCATGAATGCCTTGTTTCTTTTAGTTATTCACAATGTGATGTTCATTATGTGCAAATATGAACTGTGTAGTTCAATTTCATCAATACCACCTGTTATGCCAGGTGTTGTTAACCTGTGCCCTTAACTCCCGCTTTAAACATTTATGCCTTGTTTCTCTGAATTTAGTTGCCAGGTTGGTTGCAGTGAACATTTGTCTAGTTTTCAAGCAGATGCCTTGCTTTTCTGTATCTGGTTGTTAGGTTGATTGCAGTGAGCATTTGTCTAGTTTTCAATCAGACGCCTTGCTTTTCGTTATCTGGTTGTTAGGTTGGTTCCATTGAGCATTTGTCCAGTATCAAATGGCTATATTTGGTTGTTATAGTGAGCATATATGCCTTGTTTATTTCAAGCAGATACCTCGTATACTTGGTTGATGTTAAGCCTGATGTACTTATCATGACTTTACATGTACTTGCACAGGACAACAATGGGAGTGGCCAACGTTTTCCACCGAGGTTCTTTTCATCCCTCCGCTTATACTCCATCCGTTCCATCATGTAGTCCATATAGATTTTTTTGATGTATCTACATATACCATCTAAAATGTATACAATATAAAATTTTGTGATGTATCTAATGAAATGGAATTGCAATTCTAGATGTAAATGTTTTTCTCTACAAACTTGGTCAAAGTAAGTAAATGTTGATTTCTCAAAATGTTTATATGCAACACATTGTGGAACTGATGGAGTAATATATTACACCATTGTGAAACTGCATTTTAGCTTCTAATATTGGCTTCTTGCTTGTAGGTACATATGTCTTAGGTAAAGATCCATTCCTGGACCCTTTTTGCGTGTGGGGTAATGAAATATTCATGAACGAGCATCAAGTGACGAAAATTATTGTTTGGGAAAAGAGACAAACAATGCCAATTAGACTATTTGTTTACGCTCTATCCAACACAACAGTGAGCTGTAGGATGGTAACTACGAACTCTGTAGGCTTCTATTAGTACTGCCCATAATGAGTTGTCACACAACAATGTCTGAATCTTTTTCTTTTACAGTGGTTCCCAAAGCAGTTTACTCAAGATTACCTCGCAAAGTACATGATTGTTGGACATGCAATGAAGGTTAAAATAAATCATTGAAACTACAATGAGCATCGAGAAGTCGTAATGAAGACAGTGAAGGATGGGCGGGCGGCCATCACTAGGGGCTGGCCTAGAGTCGTTCGTGCGTTATGCATGGAGGAGGGCACAATATGGGCATTCCGCTTCACCTTCTCCAGCATACAAAATGTCTTTCGGCTCTCTATTTACCGTCTTTAGTACAACCGTGCTTCCATCATTCTTTATTTGTCCCTTCTGTAGTTTTCCTTTTTTTGAGAATTGATGCTTATGTAGTTCTTGAGTATATGTACATGCGAATCGAATTATGCATTCATTCTTAAACCTAAACATGATTCGATATGAAATACAAGAATTCCTACTTTCAAATTTAAATTATGTGAATTATGAACAAAGGTATTTAATTAGGGGCAAATCCTGCTCTGCATGCCATTACAATGCACACAATTTGAGAAAGTAAAATGTCTGCGATCAACTCCGACATCACACACGTTTCTCCATTCGAGGCGTGTGTGATGAATCTCGTATTCGCGCATGGTCAGACGAGAAAGAACGTGTGAGATTAACAACACCAGCGTTTGTGCTAGTCTCCTTATCACACACGATTTCGTATTTTGAACTGTGTACCATCATAAACGTTGGTCAAAGAAGATAGTGTGCGATAGGCCTTCATCCGACACAGTTATTCTGGATGACACGTTTGGGAACTATGGATCACACGTTTGGGACGTTTTATAAATCACAAACGTTTAACAGAAACCCCGCGTGTGGGATATATTCAACCTTCGCATACGGTTTTACAATGATAAACATATGCACTCTTATATCATATCACAGACGGTCATGGTGGAACTAACTGTGTGCGATTGTCTCCTTATTGTACACGCTTTATAATCGTGAATTGTTTGCGATTTGGTGCACATCATAAATGGCGCTTCACAGAATAGCATGTGCGATGTTAGTGTGATCTCACAGGAGTTGCAAGGATGAACCGTATGGGAAATACACACATCTCAGACGATTATCTGGTGACCCTCGTTTGTGATAGGTGCGGACATCCCATACGCTTAGTTTTGCCAAACGTTTGCGTTCGTTGGCCACCATCGCCGACGGGTTTGCCGTGTTGTGTGGGATGGACCCCCTATTGCCCACACATGCGAGGCGACGGTTTGGAACTACGTCGCGGAAAGGGGTTAAAAACCGTTTGGATAGCACGTCGCTGCACCAGTGCACCTTCGCCCCGTCAGCTCACCAAGAAGTTGTTAAAGTTCTTCAGGCCCCAACTCGGATCGTCTCGTCAAACAAGCCCTGTCATCAACCTTACTTGTCAAGAGACGTAGCGACACCTGAGGAAGACCTTGAAGACACGATAGAAGAAGATCCTAACGGATGAGGATTCAAGCCAGAGAACTAAGGGAAGCACCTCTAGAATAGATGCCCAACCCCCATGACCCTCTAGGATGGTTAAGCTAGGTATTTCCCTATGCACAGTCAAGTCCATGTTTTGGTCCAAATGAAACCATGTTATGCTTGTTGTTTTCTTTTGATGTTTGTATTTTTATATAAGTCCCACTTTTTGCCCTAGGCAATATGTACGTGACTGTATCACCAATCTTATCCTAATGATTGTGTCTGGTCTTTTCGGCACTTGGTTGACTCCACTTGCACTATACGGCCCCCTTTTTGGCACCCCCTCTATGTTACTTTTCCCTCTCCTCTATCTCATCAACTGAAGCTTGGAGAGACAAGATGCACCCAGGATTCCACCCCGACCAACAGCTGACACTGAAGACTTTTTGCGACAACCTATTCAACCAAGTGGAACTCAGTCGAGTTCTACTTTTCCCTCAGGATTGGAATCCATCCCTAGACCGTTCTATACCTCATGAGCTACCCCAGCTCGAACCCTTATCCATGTGCTTATCCTTTGCTTAGCACTGGGTTCATTATGGAGCTAGTGATCAAAGTGAACAAACACACTACATCCTTAAGCTAGCAATAAAAGAGAGGATGCCATAGGGAAGTTTGTCTTGAGGATATATGATTATTAGATAAATGATTTGATGAGGCTATAATAGATATCTTGAGGGAATAACTAAGACTCTTTGTTGGATTATGAGACTTTCATGTTTGATGAAATTGAAGGGATCATGTTAATAGAGGAGCATAACTTCCATTACCATTGAGTAAATCGGATTTAGTAGGACAATTATGATCACAAGCTGATATTCTTGGAGGTGTAAGAATTTGACTTAACCCAGGGATATTGATAGGAAATTGGTGATATTACGATAATGACTTGGAGGAACAAGTTGAATTTCTCGCTGGACATGAGATTTAGATTAAAATTAGTGATCCTTGTAAGGTGTTGATGATAAGTAAGTCTACATGGTTCGGAGTAATTTAGATTTAGTCTGATGATCTCGATCATTATACCATATTCCTCGGTGGAAGATAAACGAGGAAATTGGATTATATGTCACATTCGGTTTAGGGATCTAGATAAACTAGATATTGGGGATTACTTGATCATGGTGAAAGAAAATTGTGGATTTACTATGATAATATAGCCCTTTCAAGGATTTGGGAATTATAGGTACTTTAGGGTATCGTGTGAAACACCATGGATATTGGATTTGTGGAATTAATGAATCATGCATTGATTGATGGGATTCATGGACCGCTGGATTAAATTCATAGGAAGGGAACAAGATCTTGGATATGTATAATACGTGTTTCCTTAGGATAGAGATACACTACCTTGGACCTTGGATGGATAGGCTGAGCACTTGGATTAGTGATGTTTAATTCAAGCTTAGCGTCTTGTAAGTTCTATCCATGGACTTTTGCATAGGAATACCAATACATGTGAGTTTGGGAATAGTTGACATGTATGATTTTGTTTAGACCTCTTCTCGGGAGACATGGGGATATGAATTGCATGAGTGACGATTGGAGTTGACTTATATGAAATGATGCTTTTGGTGGTATAAGGTGATTTCATTTCGATAATAAGATAGAACAATTGGCATCTAAGAAACTGTGCTAAAGGATGAGATGATAAACGTTCACTCGCACCCTAGAATCCTTGAAACCCTTAAGCTTTACCGAGCCACAACATGGTCGGATTGTGACCATGGGATTCTCTAAGTTGATAAGACCTTGTCCAATACTCAACCGATAGCACCACCAATTCCACTCTCGGAAGTTGAAACTAGTTGATCAAAGATTGGACCCCGAGCGTTCTCTATAAAGCAAGAGCAATCAAGATATTGTCAGCCTTAAACCATCCCCAAGACCCACCCAAGGCCACACCGTCTGCGTAATATGGTTAATAAATATACCGTCAAGCCTTTTTGCATTGGCATATTCCTGCTTCTCTCACATATCCCATAAGCAAAGTGTTCATGTGGCGCATTGACAAATAAGTTATGATCCTCATGAATGACATACCTATTTATTTGAGGAGTGTGAGGAACACCCTAGTCCTATTTTGGATAACCCCCAAGAGCACTGGTACGTCTCCAATGTATCAATAATTTATGAAGTATTCATGCCATATTTACCCATGTTTACAATATTTGTATATAGTTTTGAAGCACTTTCTATGATTTAATTGGAACTAACCCGGGCGGACACAGTTTTCAGCAGAATTATCGTGGTGTTGTTTTTGTGAAGAAAATGAAAGTTCTCAGAATTGAACGAAACTTTTTGACGATTTTTTCTGGAAGGAAAAGGACCGAGGAAGCTTCGAGGGAGTGCTAGAGGAGCCACAAGGAGGTGGCAAGGCAACTTGGCGCCCACCCCCTAGGCGCGCCGGGATACCTTGTCGGCCCCTCGGCACCTTCCTGACGTGATTCCAACGCTGGAAAATCCTATATATTGAGAAACCCCTAAAAGTTAACCTAGAACTTCCGCTCCACCACCGCAAGCCACTGTTCCGAAGTGATCTCATCCAGAACCCTTTTTCGGTACCCTGCTGGAGGGGGAAATCATCACCAGAGGCCATCTTCATCATCCCGGCGGTCTCCATGTCGAGGAGGGAGTAGTTCACCCTCGGGGCTGAGGGTATGTACCAGTAGCTATGTGTTTAATCTCTCTCTCTCTCTCTCATGTTCTTGATATGGCACGATCTTGATGTTTCACGGGCTTAGTTAATATAGTTGAATCATATGGTGTTGTTCCCTTGCTATCTTGATGTGATGAATTGTGCCTTTCCCTTTGAGATCTCGTATGTTGGATTGAATACTTTGTATTTGAGAGAACTTGATATATGTCTTGCATGTGGATACCCTGGTGACAATGGGGTGTTCTATTGATTCACTTGATATATGTTTTGGTAATCAACTTGCGGATTCCCGCGGTGACATTGGGGTAATCTATGCATATGGGTTGATACACGTTCTTGTCCGACTTTATCCGATAGAAATCTTGGGGTACTCTTTGAAGTTCTTTGTGTTGGATTGAATATGATGAATCTGAAATTCTTTGAGGCATGTTGAATAATCAACTCATGAATACTTGTGGTGGCATTGGAGTATCTTGGTGACATTAGAGTTGATTGATGCGTAGCATATATGGTATTCTAGTACGAACTCTAGGGTTGTTTGTGACACTTATAGGGATGTCTCACTAGATTGGTCGAAAATGATAACTTTGAGGCGGGTTTGCTACCTACAACGATTTCATCTTATGTCCTCCGCTAGATAGGAACTTTGGAGTGGTTCTTTGTTGCACGTTGAGGGGTGGTTATATGATTCAATTATGTTAGCACTGTTGAGAGATTGCACTAGTGAAAGTATGAACCCTAGGGCTTGTTTCCAAGCATTTGTGCTCACTTTTATAAATTGTTACCTTATTGTTTTTAATATTTCAGATTACAAAAACCTACATATACTATCCATATTGCACTTGTATCACCATCTCTTGGTCGAACTAGTGCACCTATACAATTTACCATTGTTTTGGATGTGTTGGGGACACAAGAGATTTCTTGTATTTGATTGCGGAGTTGTTTGAGAGAGACCATCTTCATCCTACACCTCCCACAGATAAATAAACCTTAGGTCATTTACTTGAGGGAAAACTGCTACTGTCGTACAAAACTGCGCTTGGAGGCCCAACACGAGTCTACATGAATAAAGTTGTATAGTAGACATGAAGCTCTTTTCTGGCGCCGTTACTAGGGAGGTGAGTGCTTGAAGGTATATCTTTAGATCTTGCAATTGAATCATTTAGTTTCTTGTTTTTCACTAGTTTGGTTTTACAAAAGAAAACTACAAAAAATGGAGTTTAGGTTGCCTCAAATGCTTCGTCTATATATTGTCTTTCTTGAAAACAAGGATTCCGATAATTGTGCTCAATTGTTAGAGGAAGAATTTAATAAAACGTTTAATGTGAGTCCTTTGAATGATGAGCATGATTGCAGTGTTGTTAGTATGTTTTCTATAAATATCCACGATACTAATTATATGCAAAGCCATACACCTGGGGATGCTATGTTTGATGAAGATGGTATGTTTAGTTTCCCAAGTTTTGACGATCAAAGTTATTATGATGATAGCATACCTCCTATTTATGATGATTGCAATTTTTATGAAAGTGGGTTTGGAAGAGAGTCAACTTTAGATGATTATTATCTCACTATTTTGTAGGGTGTTGAATCTTATTATAATGATAAAATTGGATTTGGATAGGTCATGACTTTATTTAGTAATGATTTGACTACCTTGGAAGAGGTATCAATTGATTATGATGAGAAAAAAGTTGATACTTATGATGATTATTGTGATGATACTAATGTTATAAAAAGTAGTGATGATTATTATTATAAAACTTGTCATAATTATGAATACCCTTTTGCTGAACATTACTCTTTTAATGTGGAAACAATTTATAATATTCGAGTTTCATATGATACTCCCACTATTATGTATGAAAAGTTTGCTTATGTGGGGAGTAGTACAAATTCTATGCTTGTGGATCATGAAAAGAATGCTTTGTGCGATAGTTATATTGTTGAATTCCTTCATGATGCTACTGGAAATTATTATGAGGGAGGAACATATGCTTGTATGTATTGCAATAATATCAAATTTCCTCTCTATGTGTTCAAAATGTTGAAGTTATGCTTGTTTGCCTTCCTACGCAAGTTGATACTTGCTACAATAAATTATTTGCTTACAAAATTCCTATGCATAGGAAGTGGGTTAGACTTAAATGTGATTTCTATATGCTTCATGATCCTCCCTTGCATATTTCAAAAACTGTTCCTATGCGAGCATCATTAAAATCATCATGCCTAGCTAAAAGGCATTAAAGAAAAGCGCTTGTTGGGAGACAACTCAATTTCTCTATCTACTGTTTTTGTTTGTTCACATGATTAAGCTACTATAGTAATCATGTGTTGAGCCTTTTATTTCAATAATGTATCGAGTAAAGCATTAGGGATAGTGTGGATACTTGTTGATTTGATTCTATGCAAAATCAGAAACCTTTCCCTCTAGTGCGGAATTTTTCTGATTTTTATGGAGCATCAAAATATTCTGAAAGTTTTACACGGTATTTATCTGAAATTATCTACGTTGTCCAAAATTTTCAGAATTTTCAGATGTAGGGAATTATGGTTTTAGTGCACATCTTTACAGATTGTTCTGTTTGTGACAGATTCTGTTTTGCATGCATACTTTGCTTGTTTTAGTGTTTCCATAGCTTATATTTAGTGATATAAATTATGGGAATGATAGAATATCGTAGTCATTATGTGAGAACAATTATGAACTTGTCTTGACAGTACCCAAGTGAATGATCTATTTTATTATACTAACCCATCTCACGAAGTTCCGTTGAGTTTTATGTGATTGAAGTTTTCAAGTTTTTGAAGAGATACTGATATGAGGAGAATAAGGAGTGGCAAGACCCTAAGCTTGGGTATGCCCAAGGAACCCCCAAGGTAATATTCAAGGAAGACTCAAGCATCTAAGCTTGGGGATGCCCCGGAAGGCATTCCCTCTTTCATCTTCAACACTATCAGTATATCTTACTTGGAGCTATATTTTTATTCATCACATAGTATGTGTTTTGCTTGGAGCGTCATTTTATTTTTTTGGTCTTTTCTTTTTGTTATCTACAATAATGCTTTTCAATAAAAGAGTACCAAGAATTTCCTTTAGGATGCCTCGGTTGCATGTTTGATGTGTGTTGTGCAAAAACAGAAACTTTGGCTCTAGTGTTTGAATTTTAATATTTTACTGGCACGTGTAAAGTTTCTGAAATTTTTAGAAAACATTGTCATAAGAATTTTTTATTATTTCCTAAATTTTTATAATTTGTTAAGTTAAACTAGTAAACCTTTTGAATTAATTGCTACAGACTGTCCTGTTTAGACAGATTGTTTCCATAGTTTGTTTATCTACTCATCCTATAGTTTCCATAGCCTATATTGGTAGATATAAATTGTGGAAATGATAGTCCACATTATATTATGTTTGAAAATTATTATGCAACTTGTTTTCGTAGTACATAAAGTGTTGATTTCTTCTTATGTGCACTAACCTATCTCATGAGTTCTTGTCAAGTTTTGTGTGGATGAAGCTTTTAAGATTTAGGAAACTAGGTATGAGAGGAATTAAAGAGACACAAGATCTCAAGGTTAGCGATGCCCAGGGCTCCCCAAGTCAATATTACTAGAAGCCTCAAGCATCTAATATTGGGGATGCTACGCATCCCACCTCTCTTCGTCAACAAATATAGGTTAGCCTATGTTGAGCCTAAGTTTTAATTTTGTTCACATGATATGTGCTATTCTTGGAGTGTGTTTTTGTTTTGTTTGCTGTTTTAAATAAACTAGCAAAGTGGCCCGCTCGATGTGCCGGCTAGAATTTGATAAAGTTCAATGATGACAACATATTATTTGATTTGTCTAAAGGAAAATTGAAACAAAATGTGATGACATTACAAATATAATACATTTGCAAACATAGTTTTGTCTTATGTATATTTTTTTATTGATATATAGATATATGTGTTATCCATTTAGTATTTACCTATTAATTATGCATGTTGCACTAACTTTTTTTTATGACCAGTCGCGTCGCGCAGATTATATTTGTGTAATCTTTCTTGCATTTTATCATGTTGATTTGTTATTTTTCTTTAGACAAAAATATTAATAGTTCTTATTGTTTTCGTGTAGGCATAGGTGAATTTGCTATAAATGTACCTGATTCGCATATTAATTATTGTGTGGTGATTTTTTTTACTGTAATTTTTTGTTTGGTATATAAGGTTAGAGTGTATTGAAATATTATACATATCCATTAAAACATGGCTATCTACAGAAGAGGCTCAATCAATCTCGCTGGTGGCAGCATCGCCCGGCCTAAGCCACAAGAGCATGGAGGCGATGCATCAATAGAGATATGGAAGAGACATTGGCGTGATGTTTTTACCCGTGGGGCTAGGGCTTGTTTTGGGGAACTTTTTTTGCTTGTGTATTATGCCGTGTGCGTGTGGCGGTGGATAGGATTAGTGAAATTGGTTGGTCAACACTTATTAATGGAAATTATCTTTAAAAAAACAACCGTGCGATGTTGGGATTTTCTAGAGTAATTTCCTATTTTCTGTTTAGCTCTTAATGTACTTCTAATATATAATAGGTACATATCAAGTTACTTAGACCCCACATTTTAGTTTTTATACAGTTTCTTATTTTTCTTTGTCTAATTTTTGGCACACCAGAAATTTACTTTTTTTAGGGATTTTGGGCACATCAGAAATTACTTCTGAGAATTTTTATTTCTTATTTACATTCTATTTATGTGTTTTGCTTTTTGACCATTTTTTATTTACGGTGTATCTCGTGTAGAGTATCAATGCATGTGTGTCCTTGCATGCGTAATTAGATGAATGGTTGTGAGACACGTGTAAGAGATACACCTTATGCCTACCCTAGATTCAGAAAATGTTGCGCACAAAATGAAAATATAGGACTAATTGGTTTGTCTATCATATCCACGTGTGCAAGAGATTAAGTTGATTATTGCTTGAGGTGTAATGAGAGCATGCATATGTTGGCTGCACTAAAAGGTTTGCAGTTTTAGACGGTCCTGAACATACCCGGGGCATGGTTCATCACTACTTCTGATTGGAGAAAGTATGGAATAATTACTGCTCAAACTTTATTGGCGCAAAATCATACTAACATAACTATATGCAGGAAGATGGATCCATATGTCCATGGATGTAACATGAACATTGGTGGAACAGACGCTGGAGCACTCGATACGGAATATTACCCGAGCAACTATAGCGGAACAACATGACCAGCGGACTCGATCGGGTTACTACATTTTTTTTCATGCGTCCAAATATCTAAGAATACATGCAGCATATAGAAAGGCATTACGCCATGTCCTATGCTAGCGGCAATGCATGTATATTTTTTCTTCATGCATCCATCTAAGCATGTATGCATTTAGAAAGGAATATGCCCACGTAATGCATGCATGTAGCTTTATTTTTTTAAGGGAAGTCCTATGGATGCACGTCACCCTGTCCTATGCTAGCGGCAATGCATGTATTTTTTTTTCATGCATCCATATAAGCATGTATGCATATAGAATGGAATATGCCCACGTATTGCATGCATGTAGCTTTATATACTTTTTAAAGAAAGTCCTATCTCTAATGTATGCACGTTAGATTGCACAGGTCAGGCTATCAGATGTAGCAATAATAAGGCAACCTGCGAACGCATTTTTTTTCATAATGGCAGTGGTGGGTAATTTTTTCACATAAAACACATCTAATGGCTGTAGATTTTTATTGTATTTAATAAATGGCCGGATGTTTCTGATTTTTGTGGGATTTTCTAGCTTAATTCTCTTTTTTCTGGTGAACCCGTAAAGCGCTTTTTATATATAATAGATATCAGATCTAAAAGTCTTTGTTGAGAGAGAGTCTTCACATAGCTACATAATTGTTTAACTACTCATTGATGTTCAGTTATATCTTTTGGAGTAGTTTGTCATTCACTCTTGTGTTTCACATATATCCTAAGAGTAAATTGTGAATGAAATGAATATCATAAGTTGAAATTATATGAGCTTCATATGTTTGTCTCATGGTTAGTAGTACTTTCACAATGGGTTTAGAAAGAAAAATCTATTGAAGTTTGACAATCATAGTATTGGTCATACAAGCATTTATGAATGATTAGTATAAGGAAGAGAACTTCACATACAAATATATTACCTTGGACATCCTTTTTGATTGTGAATACCCATTAATTAGTTTCAACATTGATCAAATTAGTTGAAGTTGGACAAGGAAGACAATGTAATGAGTTATGTTTGGGTATATTTGCATAGAAGTTATATTGTTATGGATCCCCGAACATGTGGTGCTTGTTTAAAACCCTTTGCTAGCCAAAACATCATACTTAGTAGAGATATTACTTGTGCATCCAAAATCTATGAGCCAAGTTTCTTTCATGAGAATCCACCATACCTACATATATATGGCATTTCACTACCATTCCAAGTAAATTTGCATGTGCCATCTCTAAAACCTTCAGATAATCAACTATTTTTTGTGCCCGTACAACTCATGGAGCGACGGGGCGGTCAGTATCTTCCATGCTAAGTGTGTTTAACTCATGATGAGTGTTTATTCACTTATCATTGCATGAGAGAGGCTGGTAAAAAAGGATGCCTAGTCCTGCGTAATACAAAAAAACTCCCACTAGAAAGTTGATTGTTTGGTGGGCACCCGTGGATTCGGTCAGCCATGAAATCTCCTTGAATTGTGGAGGGGAGTAAAATTTCAATTCCGTTTGGGAACCTCCATTAATGTGTTTAGCATGGAAGATAATGAAATCCTTTGTCATAACATTGACAGGAAAGGCACATCACCCAAAATATATTCGTCTCTATTTTAAGCAATGGACTCTGGCACCTCTACAAATCCCTGCGTCCCTCTGCGAAGGGACATTCTATTTTCTTTTATGCAATTTACTTTCATGCTATTTACTTTTCATGTTGAGTCAACTTCTTATTCCAACCTTAATCTCTAGTTGGCAAGCATCATGTGGTGGGGAAAGACCCAAACACATATATCCATTCAAATATATTTGATCACGAGTTATTATTGTTGACAGTTATCTTTATTATAAGTAAGTTGGGAGGCAAAACATCAAGCCCCTATCTTTCTCTGTGTTCGATGGATGTTGTTTGTTCTAAAAATATTCTTTGAGTACTAGCAATCATAGAAGACTATATAATAATTGAGCATGTGGAGCTCTTACTTAGAATTTGTAGAACTATAATTGTTTGATGACTGAGAACATAGGTTGTTAAGTTTCAAGAGAATGCATAGTTTGAACTATAGCATGTGGATTGATTGCTACTTTATCATGATGAGCTTTATGAGAAAGAGTTGTTGTTTATGATGATAGGAAAAGTGATTGAAATTATCATTTCTCAAACTTATGCACTATGCTAGCATTCACACTTCATAAATTATTTCTTTTATCATTTACCTACTCGAGGACGAGTAGGAATTAAGCTTGGGGATGCTGATACGTCTCCAACGTATCGATAATATATGAAGTATTCATGCCATATTTACCCATGTTTACAATATTTTTATACGGTTTTGATGCACTTTATATGATTTAATTGGAACTAACCCGGACTCATGTTGTTTTTAGCAGAATTACCATGGTTTTGTTTTTGTGCAAAAAATGAAAGTTCTCGGAATTGAACGTAACTTTTTTACGATTTGTTCTAGAAGGAAAGGGACCCAAGAAGCTTTGAGCGAGTGCCAGAGGAGACACAAGGATGTGGCAAGACAACCTGGCGCGCCCACCTCCCGGGCTCGCCGGGATACCTTGTGGGCCCCTCGGGCACCTCCCTCACGTGATTCCAATAGTGAAAAATCATATATATTGAGAAACCACCAAAATTTAACCTAGAACTTCCGCTCCGCCGCCACAAGCCTCTGTTCCGAAGCGATCTCATCTGGAACCCTTTTTCAGTAACTTGTCAGAGGGGGAAATCATCACCAGAGGTCATCTTCATCATCCCGGAGGTCTCCATGTCGAGGAGGGAGTAGTTCACTGATACGAGGTTGCCCGATCTTCACGGAGGATCTGCTCGATGATGTGAATCAATGCCACCTGAAGGGTATGAAGGAAACCCTCGATCCCAACCAACAACGTTGTTGGGTAATGGATAACTTGTGCAACCTGACAAGACCGAAGCTAGCTACTGCATATGCAACCACCAGCAACAAGTATTCGCCCAACCACACTCTCAAGATTCCAATCCACGCAACCATGCATGAAGTTGGAAGCATGAACTGGTCGCTGCCTCAACGGCTGCTGTTTTAAAATCACAAAGTGAGTTTACCCGCTCAGAAGGCAATATTACAAGATCTAAGGAGGAAGTGAACTCTCAAACAAGATTCTGATTGCACTTAGCTAACCTATGCTGAAATCAAATTGACAAAGAGTCGTGGCTGAAGTGGGGGAAGGGGTATTTCTACTAGCAACATCCCTCCTAGTTTAGGTATGAAACTAGTCCAAAAGAGGGGCTCAAATTCGTGCTAACCAATTGGTCAAGGGAGCAAACTCATGGAGCCTCGCGCAACAATTAATGCTCTGGACAGCTTGCATTGGAACTCTCATATCCTGTGACTCAGGACTCCAGATGACGCACCGTTTGATTTTTCCTGAATGTAGACTTCATATACTGTCCATTTGTTACTCCCACACGTGTTGGATACTCATATATTTGTGCGACATGGTGCAGCAAGTTCTGGGACGAATTCTGCAACTGGGCATGCAACAATAGACTGTTGTGATGGCTTGCTATTCTTCTCTGGGATGTAACTAGTTGCCCTTGTCACAAAAACATGGTGTGCACCAGAGTTGAAGCTTGTTCTCTTCAAACTTGTTGTATGGGCCTCAGAACTTGTTTCTTCATGTGCTGAAAGTTGTTGGTTGCCCTCAGCATTGTACCTGGGTAAAATCAGCACACAAGATTTAGGTAGTACAAAGTTCTCATGCATAGTTGAATTATGATTAGTTAGGAGCTCGTTCACCTCTTGTTTTATTTGTTTGGCACGACTCCTTGTCATGGGACCCAAATAGATTCTTTGTGGAAGGTCCATTTGATAGCTAAGTTTTATCATGAGGAGAACATGGCAAATGAGGTGAACCAGGGATGTCCTCATCATCCTACCCCTCTTCAAAAGGAGTCATACTCGACTCTTGACCCTCTTGATCGAAGCATGGAGATAGACCAAGGACAATGAATGTAAAAAAATAGGTACGTTCATGAGTTATTTCTCATCTTCACCTTTGGTTTGTGTAGATCGTCATCTACATGCCTGCATAAGTGAAATGATAGTAGTAGCTCCGCTACCCTGAAAACAAATAATATGGAACCCGTAGAATATGCGTTCACCTGGTAGTCATCATTGCACAATTGTATGTGCGTTCCATGAATGCACGTCATGATTAACTTCTCAAGTTGGTGATGTCGCATCTCAATACGGAACATGCTTGTTGCCTTGTCATGATGTTTATAAATGAGGCTTACTGTTTTGCTGCAACTTAACAATCTAAGTTGTCTAGGATGGTCCTCATCATCCTCCCTTCCTTCAAGAAAAACTGCCCTCGGTTTTTGATAACCTGCAACATCACTAAGGGAAACAAACAATGTATATGCATGGTATATAAAGATATCTCACCCTTTGTTGTTGTCGAGATTTTGCTCATTCCAAATTTCAGGAAAGTAATTTTCATACCAGCAAACCATATTACTCAATGGGTCAACACAATTTCTAGGTTTGTAAACATTGGAGTTTGTTTTGCATGGAGAGTTCCAATTTGTGATTAAAGAAATATTTGTGATAGGACAAATCAATCCAATACGTTCAACAAGCATGGCAAAATATAAAGCATGAACATGAGATATTCCATTGAGCATTTTGTCATGCCTTACTAATTCCAAATCATCAAAATGATAGGCAATCATGTTATCTAATGGTTCATGCATAGTAGAACAAGAAATCATAGGAGGCATTGTTGCCATTGGCTTATACTTAAAATTATTCTCTTGCTCTTTCTGCAATCTTACTTCAATACCATCTTCCTCTTCTTGATTAAGCCATCGTTCCCCATGAGCAAATGATGAATCATTAACTCTGGTTTGCTTCTCTTCTTGTTCCTCCATGTTGTGGGAAAGTGTAACACCACCGGATTACTCTTCCTAAAAGCAAACCTGTAGATTGCAAGGAATAATGCAAGGAATAGAAAGGGTTAAGTTAGTTTCAGAATTCTCACATTTTGTATCCTAATACTCTCATTTCCTTTGGTGTATCTCTCGAACTCTCTTTTGTGGTGGGGCTCTCAGTCTCACTTTTAGTGGGGTCACACATCTCACTTTTTATAATATCCCTCTCACGTATTTTGGCTATGTGGCTCTCATTCTCACTTGGGATTTGATGTGCATTTGTGGCTACAGAATTTTGACCGATATTGAGGCTCTTTTCTTGTGTTGCAAGCACATTTTTCTCATCAAAAATCTTGTTACCTTTAGTAAATGACCTTTGCTCCATCTTATTCTCTTCATAGCTCTTCACACGACTAATTCTTAAAGGGGACTGAATACTCATATTGAATGGAAGTGCACATTCTTTGTGAATTCTCCTTTCTTCACCTATGGCATACATCACAAGGTCCCGCATACTACCATCATATTTCAAGTGCACGGTAGCAGCCACATCATGATTCAGACCACTTTTAAAATATGCCCTTGTTGCACATGTGTCCACAACATTAGCGCGATACATTGCAACCTTCAGCTCATCATAATAGGCTTGGACAGATCTGAAACCATGTTTAATGCTCTTCATTTGATGAAACAAATAGTCTTAATATTTTACTGTTACAAACTCTTTCCTCATGATCTCCTTCAAATCAACCCATGTTCTTACAAACCACCTTTTCCGGTGGTGCTTCCACCACTTGCAAGCATACTCTTCAAACTCCATGGTTGCTCAAAGCACTCATTTTATTTTAGGAAATTTCTTCATCTCCAAATCCATGAATTGTACCCATTCAAGGTACTAATCTGGATCATCACATCTGTAGAAAGGAAGTTCCACGTACTCACGACCTGTCATGGTTAGTTTTGCAATAGCCCTATAGTACTAGAAGCATATATGTGGGTAACAACTCAAGCTCACCTCACTTACCAACCAAAGCTCATGTAACTTCAAAGTGAGAGTAGAACCGTGCTCAACTGTGGTGCCGGTGGTTGGTATCCAAAGAGTGATAATCAAGCGAATACAAGTCAAGGGATGCACATGCGGGGCTTTTTGGTGGAGCTTGGTTGTGGTATATATGTAGCAAAAGGATACACTAATCTGCAATATATATATATATATATGTATATGTATATATATATATATGTATATATATATATATATTGTTGAACCAAGTAATCATCCACAAAAGATTCTAATGCCCTTAGTTGCTGAATGAGATATAAGTGAAGAATATGCAACTCACACCAAGCAATCAGATTTGCTGCAAGCAACGATTCAGACTTTGCACACTTGACATGTTTCAACTCACAATACAAACATGGGTTTCACAAGATATAAGTGAAGAACAATACCAAATATCTCTCCTTTTCTTCTTGCACACACTTTATCTTTGTTTGGGCAGATCTTTCTTTCTCTCTTCTCTTTTTTTGCCTCTTTTCTTTGCTTTTTTGACAAACTTTCAACAAGGGACTTGCACCTGAACACACACTTTGTGGGAATCACAAAAATTACAATGGATGAGCTCAAACAACAAGAACAAACAGTTGAAACTTTGGCAGCAAACACACACGAACAGATCTGAATTTTCTGGGTGGAAGACACGATGGGAATCAGATCAAACAAGGATGGATGGAGAGGTCACGAAGTGGCCTGACCAAAATGCACAAAAACACTCAAAACAGACTCCGGATGACAAAGATACGCATGATTTGGTGGAGGATGCAGATCTGAAATCTGTGCACGAAAATGAACACAAACACACAAGAATGGATGGGGAAAAACCCAGCAACTAAAAACAAAGATCTAGTGGACAAGAACTTGGTAAAACTCACCAAATAACAGATTAAAGGCTGCAAAGGGGCTAGGTAAAGGTTTTTTTTTGTGGGGCTATTTTCTGGACTTTAGGATGAACAAGAACATGAACTAAGCTAGTGATACAAGATCCTACTGTGTGAACCGAACTCTGATGCCAAGATGATACGGGGTTGTCCGATCTTCATGAAGGATCTGCTCGATGATGCGAATTAACGCCACCTGAAGGGTACGAAGGAAACCCTCGATCCCAACCAACAACGTTGTCGGGTAATGGATAACTAGTGCAACCTGACGAGACCGAAACTAGCTACTGCATATGCAAAAACCAGCAACAAGTATTCGCCCAACCACACTCAAGATTCCAATCCATACAACCACACACGAAGTTGGAAGCATGTACCGGTCGCCACCTCAACGGCTACTGTTGTAAAATCACAAAGTGAGTTTACCCTCTCACAAGGCAAGATTACAAGAGCTAAGGAGGAAGTGAACTCTCAAACAAGATTCTGGATGCACTTAGCTAACCTATGCTGAAATCAAATTGCCAAAGAGTTGTGGCTGAAGTGAGGGAAGGGGTATTTATACTAGGAACATCCCTCCTAGTTTAGGTGTGAAACCAGTCCAAAAGAGGGGATCAAATTCGTGCTAACCAGTTGGTCAAGGGAGCAAACTCATGGAGCCTCACGCAACAATTAATGCTCTGGACAACTTGCAATGGAATTCTCATATCCTATGACTCATGACTCCAAATGACGCACCGTTTGATTTTCCTGAATGTAGACTTCATATGTTGTCCATTTTGTAATCCCACACATGTTGTATACTCATATATTTGTGCGACATGGTGTAGCAAGTTCTGGGACGAATTCTGGAACTGGCATGCAACAATAGACTGTTGTGATGGCTTGCTATTCTTCTCTAGGATGTAACTAGTTGCCCTTGTCACGAAAACATGGTTTGCACCAGAGTTGAAGCTTGGTCTCTTCAAACTTGTTGTATGGGCTTCATAACTTGTTTCTTCATGTGCTGAAAGTTGTTGGTTGCCCAGCATTGTACCTGAGTAAAATCAGCACACAAGGTTTAGGTAGTATAAAGTTCTAATGAATAGTTGAATTATGATCAGTTAGGAGCGCCTTCACCTCTTGTTTTATTTGGTTGGCACGAATCCTTGTCATTGGACCCAAATAGATCTTCTTTGTGGAAGGTCCATTTGATAGCTAAGTTGTATCATGAGGAGAAGATGGAAAATGAGGTGAACTAGGGATGTCCTCATCATTCACCCTCGGGGCTGAGGGTATGTACCAGTAGATATGTATTTAACCTCTCTCTCTCTCTCTCTCTCTCTCTCGTGTTCTTGAGATGGCATGATCTTGATGTATCACAGGCTTTGTTAACATAGTTGAATAATATGGTGTTCTTGCCTTGCTATCTTGATGTGATGAATTGAGTCTTTCCCTTTGAGATCTCGTATGTTGGATTTAATACATTTGATTTGAGAGAACTTGATGTCTTGCATGTGGATACCCATGGTGACAATGGGTTGTTCTAATTATTCACTTGATATATGTTTTGGTAATCAACTTGCGGATTCCCGCGGTGACATTGGGGTAATCTATGCATATGGGTTGATACACGTTCGTGTCCTACTTTATTCGATAGACATCTTGGCATACTCTTTGAAGTTCTATGTGTTGGATTGAATATGATGAATCTGAAATTGTTCGATGCATGTCGAATAATTAACTCATGGATACTTGTGGTGACATTGGAGTATCTAGGTGACATTATGGTTGGTTGATGCGTATCATAGGTGTTATTCTAGTATGAACTCTAGGGTTGTTTGTGACACTTATAGGAATGGCTCAATAGATTTATCAGAAAGGATAACTTTGAAATGGTTTTCCTACCTACAAATTTTTTATCTTATGTTCTCTACTAGATAGGAACTTTGGAGTGATTCTTTGTTGCACGTTTAGGGATGGTTATATGATTCAATTTTGTTAGCACTATTGAGAGATTGCACTAGTGAAAGTATGAACCCTAGGCCTTGTTTCCAATCATTGAAACACTGTTTGTGCTCACTTTTATAAATTTTTATCTTGCATTTTTTAATATTTCAGATTACAAATACCTATATCTACTATCCATATTGCACTTGTATCACCATCTCTTCACCAAACTAGTGCACTTATACATTTTACCATTGTATTGGGTGTGTTGGGGACACAAGAGATTTCCTATATTTTATTGCAGGGTTGCTTGAGAGAGACCATCTTCATCCTACACCTCCCACGGATTGATAAACCCTAGGTCATCAACTTGAGGGAAAATTGCTACTGTACTACAAAACTTTGCGCTACCAGGCCCAACACGAGTCTACAAGAATGAAGTTGTGTAGTAGACATCATGCACCCAGCTGCCAAATTTCTCATGTGTAAAGTTTTCCCTGGAGAAATATGGACTCCTCAGAGTGCTCTCCTCGCAGCAAGAAGTGTTCTTACCCAAACAAGATCAAGAACCATGACAGTTTGGGAAGTCAGGACAAAGTTGAGGGAGCATAAGAGGCCAACCACCACTCTATTATCGGCCACCTCTGCTTGACTATGTCAAGCAGCACTAATGTTCAAGCAAGACAAAACCCTTGGACAGCAAAGTGAGGTTCAAAGAGTTCTTTGGTTTAAAGGTCACATTTGAGTGCATAACCAGGAAAGAACTAAAGAGGTTGATATCACCCTTCACTCCACCTCTTGAATAAAGTGAGATGAGTATGATGCCATGACTTCTTTACCTGCCTCCCTTTGTCGATTCAAGGATGTGACACTAAATGGATCATGTTGGACCACCTGCCAAAGGAAGTCCTCCCCATTTGTCAGAACTTCAACCATGGGGACTAGTCGGCCGATATATACTTTTGGATGGTCAGCTTACTTGGAGCCCCACTGATGCCTTGTTAGATAGAGGAACCCACTTTGCTATGGACCTCTGAGACAAGACTAAAGGAACATTAGGGACAAGACTCTGCACAACTTTTTGCCACAGATGGGTACGGAGAGGCAAGTAAACCAAACACTCGAAGACAAGTGACTAAGGAGCTAGTGCAGTTGACTAAAGAACGTGTATGGATAGCTTAGTTAAGGCCAAAGATCTCGACAAGAGACCTACATTGACAATCTTCAACACCCTCATAGTTGAAGACCACGTCCATCTGAAGATCATCTGCTCTAGGGAAGACAACGATTCCATGTCACCAGGAAGTAACACAGAGATATTGACCCTTATAGACTAGCACGAGATGTCGGTGTACGACGATCTATGGGGCCGGCAAGGCCCCTTTCGAGGTTCGGCAAGGGAGATCCTATGACGCAAAGAGCATCACCGGGCCATGCACATGCGAGGGTTTCAACGGGTTCGGGTTGCCGGAGCATAATACCCTACATCATGTGTGGATGTGGATTATGCGGGTTCATAGTACAGGAGCGTTGCTACCCGGCAAGGATGGACGGAGAGTATCGCTACGCGTGTAAATGAATGGAATGTCGACCTTTCTAAAGGTAGCCATGGACCTCCTTTTATAATTCAAGGGGTTACCACAGTGGCTAAAATGGTCTTTACACAGAGTAAAGAATGTATATCTATCTGCCAAAACGGCTGGCCATAGCGGTAGTGGGAAATACCTAACTCTGACGGATTAGGACAGACGCATTAAATGCGCCATGAGATGGCGCGCTGGCGATGTCTCCCGGCAAGGACTGCCTCTCCTTCTATGTCATTTACCCAGATACCTCTTATTCTTTTGCCACACCGTAGGACGGGTGTCATTAAAGCTCTACTGTAATCCTGGTGAGCCACCACGTACCCCGTCTAGTCTCACCTACCCGCCTGCCCGCTCGACACCTAGCTGATGTAGACAACCAGCCTGGTGATGTAGAGTGACGGTTTGGCAGGAGGAGGTCTTGGCGGATGCATTAATCAGTCGTGTCCTCCGGCAAGGAGGGCTTGCCGGTTCACTCGAGCCCTTGTATGAAGAGGCTTTGCGTCCAGAACCAACCCGGCAGGGCCTTGCCGGTCCGGAGGCCGCTGTCGTCTGGTGCACAAGTCAGGGTACTAAGGGTTTCGTCTTTTAGTACACCGACAGGAGCCCCCGGGCCTGGGCCACACTTGCTTCCATGACGTTTGTTAGGCTAGGCCCAAAAACAGTGCAGAGGCACATGCGGACGTAATACCCGTGGTTGTGTTGATTTCCCCTCCCGCCCCTTCCCGCGATATGCATTGAATGCGAACTGCGGGAGAAAGCAGGGCGAGAAGGCATTGAAAATATACACCTGAGAAACCGCGCCGCGTCGACCCGAAGGGGCGCTTCCTGCGTTGTGTATTCTCATATGAGGCTCATTATTTGGGGAGAGGGGCGATCGCCTAGGAAGTGTAGATGGCATCGGGTGGTCAGCCTCCGAGTTGTCCAGCGTCGCTTGGGTGTCCTGCCCCTTCTGCTCTGTCTCCCTCTCTTAATTGCATCCGGCGCGACGCATGTTACGCGCAGGGCCGACATTGGCTGGGAAGGACGGTCGCTAGCACTGGCTGCGTGCCAGTGCACGCTCGCCCCGGGTCACGAAGAGCCAACCCCTCCTCTTCCCTGTTCCTATAAATAGGGAGGGGGCAAGGCGGAGCGTTGCTCATCCATACCCTTCTGCTCCAGCACAGCGCCCAGTGCCTTCTCCTTTCTTCCTCCGCCATCTTCTCTAGCACGCCATTTTAGATATGGCGAGGCGCCGTGGCCGCGCTCGTGGCTCTGGTGCCATAGCAAGGGGAACCCCCTGGAGCACGATGCAGATCGTGGTGACAGCGGCGGGGGCTAGCTCCAGTTCCCTTGGAAGGATGGCATCTACGGGCCATGGAAGGGCGGCGTCGCGGGGCCGTGGGGGAATGGCTCCGACCACCCGCGGTGGCCGTAGTAGTGCACCCCTCCCGCAGCCCCAAGCGGGGATCCACGCGGAGGAGGAGGTGCAGGAGTTCGTTGTGGCGGTCCCTCGGCGACAGCGGAGCTGGCTTTGCCTGCCCGACCTCTTCGCGGGGTCCACGGAGGGCAGTATTCCCCAATGCTTTTGGCTTCGAGTGGACGGTTGCTGCAACGTGCCCTCTTGGGTGGGCGTCGACCTCTCCACCGGGAGCACCTTATTCCTGACACGGGGGTGGAAGTCTTTCGCCCGCTCCCATGGTCTGGGACGAGGCATCTCCTCAACTTCAAGTTTGATGGCTCTGCCACCTTCTTCGTGAAGATCTTCGGGGTGTCCGGCGTCCGCCTGGAGTGGTGCACGGAGAGCTCGAGTGACAGCGACTATGACTCCTCCAGCGACAGCGACGACAATGACAACACCTTTGGCATAAAGAAGGAGGAGTCCGACTAGGCATGCACGGCGTTGTAGCTAAGGTTTAGAGATGCGGGAATGAGTACTCTATCCGCGAGACCTCGTTTTCAGATCAATCGCCACATCGTAGTGGCAGATCTCCTTTTGTGTTTAAATCGTACCCAATGTAACCATGCGAGGAAATGAAGAGAAAATGTTGGCTATTGATACGTCTCCATCGTACCTATAATTTTTTTCTTGTTCCATGCTGTTATATTATCATTCTTGGATGTTTTACAATCATTTTATAACAACTTTATATCATTTTTGGGACTAACCTATTGACATAGTGCCAAAGTGCGAGTTGCTGTTTTTGCTTGTTTTTTACTTCGCAGAAAATCAATACCAAACGTAGTCCAATCGCGACGAAACTTTTTGGAGATTTTTTCTGGACCAGAAGACACCCAGTGGGCCAAACAACTGCCTGAGAGGTGGGCTGTGGAGAGCACAACCCACCAGGGCACGCCAGGGGGCCCCGGCGCGCCCTGATGGGTTGTGCCCTCCTCGGCCCCCTTCCGCACCACCTCTGATGCCTATAAATTCTCAAATATTCGAAAAACCCTAGGGGAGTTGACGAAACACAATTCCAGCCACCACAAGTTCCAGAACCGTGAGATCCACTCTAAACACCATCATGGAGGGGTTCATCTTCTTCATAGGTGCCTCTCCGATGATGCGTGAGTAGTCCACCATAGACCTACAGGTCCGTAGGCAGTAGCTAGATGGCTTCTTCTCTCTCTCTTATGATTCTCAATACATTGGTCTCTTGGAGATCTATTTGATGTAAACTTTTGCGGTGCATTTGTTTCTATCCATGAATATTATTTGAGTCTTCTTTGATCTCTTATATGCATGATTGCTTATAGCATCATATTTTTTCTTCGAATCTTTGGTTTAGTTAGGCCAACTAGATTGATTTTTCTTGCCATGGGAAGAGGTGCTTTGTGATGGGTTCGATCTTGCGGTGTTCTTTCCCAGTGATAGAAGGGGAAGCAAGACACGCATGTATCGTTGCTATTAAGGATAACAAGATGGGGTCTATTCCTACATGAATAGTTCTTGTCTACATCATGTCACCGTTCTTATTGCATTACTCCGTTTTTCCATGAACTTAATACACTAGATGCATGCTGGATAGCGGTCGATGTGTGGAGTAATAGAGGTAGATGCAGGCAGGAGTCGGTCTATCTATCTTGGACGTGATGCCTATATAATGATCATCGCCTTGGATATCGTCACGACTATTCGATTTTCTATCAATTGCCCAACAGTAATTTGTTCACCCACCGTGCGCTATACTCATGAGAGAAGCCACTAGTGAACCCTACGGACCTCGGGTCTACTTTTTCCTATCATATTGCTTTCCGATCTACGTTTTTGCAATCTTTGTTTTCAGATCTATAAAACCAAAACCCCAAAAATACCTTGCTGCATATCTACTCTTTTTATTTGTGTTCTTGAGAGATCTATCTCTCCTATCTATCATTACCTAATCAATCTATTTCCCGTAGAGAGATTGACAACCTCTCTTTCGCGTCGGGTTGCAAGTATTTGTTGTTTGTGTGCAGGTGCTGCTTATTGGGTGGTGGTGATCCTCCTACTGGTTCGATAACCTTGGTTTCATAACTGAGGGAAATACTTACCGTCGCTGTGCTGCATCATCCCTTCCTCTTTGGGGAAATACCGACGCAGTCCAAGCCACGTCACTCCACGCTGGCGGACGACACCGTCCTCCAATGACTATGCCCACGCCTAGTGGAAGCCCTATGCTCCATGCTAGGGGGAAGACGAAGACTAGCTATTAGGTGCCGGACGCGGCTGATCCTCGCTCTTTTCTGTAATCGAATTTGCCTCTTTCTTGTATGAAGTTCAAGCTTTTCGCATCTTATTTGAAAAAAAGGGGAGAGAGACTTTTTCCCGTGCTGTGTTTGCGTCTTGAGTTTCGTTTTTAAGTAGCCGGCGTATGTCGTCTCTCTCCCTCTCGCGCACGCCGCGAGCGGGGGCCGGACCTCGTATACACACTCGAGCCGGCCCAACGGCATCAAGGGCGGCACTAAGAGCCCCCCAACCCGAGGGCCCGAAACGTGATGGCTACGGGCCCCGCGCCAACACCCGACCAAGGTTTTGGCATCAAATCCTCAGCAACTACCGCGGGTGGGCCAGCAGGCGCGCGCGGCCCGGGGGCTTCGTTGAAACATCCGCCCCCCGGCTTAGTCGGACAACCACGGTCCGGCGTGTCAGTAATGACCCACACCCCCACTCAGGGCCTATGGGCACACAATAAGCAAGGAAACACGGCGCAGGGGAGTGCAATATTACTCAACATATCACAGGGGAGTTCTTCCAAAGCACACTCACGTCCCCGCGGGGTCATGTTCAAAATATTTACAGGGAAACAAGGAAGGACAGTCTAAGAAGATGCGCCATCATCGCTGTCGCTGTCGCAGCCATCCGACTCGTGCTCCCCGGTAGCGGGGTGGTCCTCGCCTACGGTAGGGGCGAACTCCACGATCAAACCGTCCACATGATCCTGCACCCAATCCTCCAGGGCGCACCGGATCACCTCGGGCACGGGGGCTGTCACGGACTCGAAGTCAAAGTTAGGATCAAGGCGAAGAAGGTGGCTGAAGACGCGTGAAGACGCCCGCGTGAGGAGGTCGTGGCTCTTCTCCTCCGTGAGCTGGCGGACCTTCTCCGCACCACCCTCAAGACGTTCCACGATCCCGGTGAAGAACAAAGGTAGCCGGTGTCGTCGGCAACGAGCGGTCTTGAGACACTCTCGCCGCTGATGCTGCTCAGGGCCCGGTTGGCCCTCCCCTCAAGAGCCTGGAACAGCTTGGAGCACGTATGCTGCAGCCCCCGGGCTCGGTTCTCGTATTCCGAGGCCCTCTCCGAGCGGGAAGCGACGTCCTCCACCTACGTATAGAGGAAAGACAGCTCGGCCTTGGTGGTGACCTGGGCCACCGCGGCCTTCTCGCGTCGCTCTGCCGCCGCTAACCTGTTCCTGAGGCCATCCGCCTCAGCTTTCAGCTCATCACGCCACTTGTAGAAGCGGGACTCCTGGAGCTTAAGCCTCTCGCGGTAGTCCTGGGCGAGAGTTCTGCGGGTCCGCGCCACCTCCTCGACGGCCTCCTCACGAACCCTCGCCTCACGAGCGGCGAGGGAATCTTCGGCGGCAGCCACCTGGCGCTCCATCACCTCAAGGCGCTCGTGCTCCAGGCTCAGCTACATCGTTTCCAGCATCCGCATATCTTCAGGGATGCGGAGCCCGGCTTCGCCCGTGGCCAGCCCACCCACTAAGGCAACAAGCGCGGCCTTGCGGGCCTGAACTTGCCGCTCAAGGGAGGCGTTGGAAACCAGAAGCTCTTCCTCGTGCCTCACTACAGCCTTACATCGCCCGTCCGCGGCATGGGCCTCTTCAAGGGCGCGATCGCGGGCATCTCGCGCCACGGCAAGACGACGCCACTCACGCGCCAGGCGCCGACACTCCGCCTCGAGGTACGAGTCGACGTCATCAAGCTCTGTCCGGAGGCAGCCTAGCGGGCTAACCGCGTCCTGAAGGAGACCACGCCGAGCATCGCTGCGACTATAAGCAAGCTCCAGCGCTTTGCCCGGGCCCTGGGCAGGAGGAGGGGGCCGCGAAAGCCCTTCCGCCTCCAGCGAGGACTCGGGGGCTGTGTTTCTGCGGCCCGGCGCTCCAACCCGGGGCCGGGCCTCACAAGAAGTCGCCCCACCGCTCGAGGAAGGCGCCGATGCACCTGGCGCCCTGGCGCCGGAGAAGACCACCAAGGGAGGCCACAATCCTGCCATTGTTGGCCAGGGGCCTCGCCTGAAAGAAGATGCAGGAAGCCTGGGCCAGTGGTCCCCCAGGGATAACCTGGGCCCGGGTATGGCAATCTCCTCGCGCACCATCACGTGCCTCGTGAGGCATTGGGCCGCTCTAGGCCCGGTCGCCCCTGGAGGCGATGGCGGGGGCGCACCCACCACTTCGACGGGAAGGGGCATGAGGAGCAAGGATTCAGAGACGCGCATCATGTGGGAAACAAGGAAGAGAAGGCACTTACTCATCCACGGCGACCCACTTCCTCTTCCTCCAGGGCGGCGGAACCAAGCCACTGCGGCCCCCGGGTTCTCTCCTCCGCCGGCGCATCTGAGGATCCGGGGCCGACCCGCCGGTGCGCGACAGACGACCCCCCGCGACAGGGGCTTCAGCGGCAACTCCTGGCGAGGCGACCCCGTCGCCACCTGGAAGGGCGGGGGTAGGCGCCTGAGGAGCATGCGGCTCGGGGCGATCTTCCGTAACCATTTGAAGGGCATCGGCCTCAAGATCCCTTGAGCACGGGGCCACCGAGAGGGGACCGCCGCGAGGTATGGCAGGACCCTCCGAAAGCAGCCCCCACTCATCGAAGCGCGGCATCCTCAGGGCGAAGGCCCTCCCGTTCTGATAACGGTACAAGGGGAGGATATCCCTAGGAAGCTCGGGAGGCTTCCCCCCGGTCAGGAGGCGGAGCGCCTCCCGCAGCGCGCCGGAGGGAAGAGAAGACACATGGAGCCTCATGACGTCATCAAGATCGGTGAAATTCCACATGAGACGGGAATGGCGCTGAAGGGGAGTGATTTGCCGGCTGGCGAACTCCCTCACCACCATCGCCATCGTCACGCCCGCTTTCTTCAGGCAGCTCAACCTGGTGATGACCTGCGCGAGCCGCGGGTTGGCAAGCTCCAAGTGCTCCCAACTCGCACTCGGCTCCGCCGAGGATGTTGGGGCCTGGAGCAGGGGATTGCGCACAGTGGCGTCGACAAACACCCACTGCCTCCGAAAGCTCGCCGCGTCCGAAATGAGCTCGACGTCGAGGATTGCGTCCGCCGCCGCGCCCACCACTCGGAGCGACACGCATCCCGAGCATTGTCCACCGGCGACCAGCTGGAGGGAGAAGAAATGGCGGAGCAGGGCTACTGATGGGGTGATGCCCATGAAAGCCTCGCACAAGAATGCGAAGGCAGAGAGGAGGACGACAGACCCAGGGTCGAGATGAAGGTGTGGATCTGGTAGTGCGTGAGCATGACGTTGAAGAAATCTGAAAACGGCTACAGCCAACCGGACAAGAGGGCATGGAGATGAAGGGGGATGTTGGTGGCACTCAGATCAGCGGCAGGTCGAGAGGCAAGCCAGATCGTCGTTGCCCCCCACTCGTTGGAGCCGGCGGCAACTGCTCGCCGAACCTTATCCAGCCCCTCAAGTTTGAGCACGGTGGACCGGCTCAGCGCGGGCTCGGGCACCGACGGGGGCCCTGACGTCATCAAAGCCTTGCCCCTTTTTCTCTTGGCAGCCATGGCAGAGGGGCAGATGGAAGCATATGCGAGGCTCGGCGGAGAAGGTGCGAGCCACGGATGAAGGAGCAGCAGAAGGCGGGCGCGTGGGGAGGCGATGATGGTTCCACCACGCGCGCCAGGCTTTTTGTCAGCAAGGACGGTTGCCGAGGCAATGTGGGGAAGCAGGGGCGTCCACGCCCCGTCGTGCGCCACGCGTCGAGCCTGGCCCACACGCGATTGGGGGCCCGCGGCGCTTCGCCCTTCGCTCTTTTCCTTCGCCTCGAAGCCAAGGTTGGCACGCCTTGGGCCCGGGGGCTACTGTCGGCGTTCTGGGAACGGGGGTACCCAGACCTACCTGCCTGCGGCCCAGCGCGTGGCCCACCACGAGGGCCCGGTACGGCCCCGCAACGAGCCCCTCAAGTCGAGGCCCTCGCGAGAGCCCCCGCCTCGCGAGGAGGACAACGCCAAGGCCTCCGGAGGAGCGGCACCCCTTTAGGCCACCTCCCGAGGAGCGGAGATTCCTATGCAAGTACGTGGCCTCGTGAGGCCGGGATGACGTGGGTTCTGACGAACAAGACAGGCAGGCGCCAGCGGGCACAGAGGGAGGACAGTTTCCTCTATGGTGCAAAGGAGACAAAGATGTACGCGGGTTCCCAAGGAACCCCCCAAAGGTTTCCTTCTCGGTGCAAGAGGACCAAGACCACGAGCTCGGCAGGACGGATGTCATCGCCGAGCCCACCGCTGTGTCACACCTAGAAGCTTTGCAGGCGATGACCACTTTTCGTCAGGATAGGATGTACCTCCTATCCCCTTTCAAATTTGGCCGTTGTGGGATCCCTTCCCGCCTATTCGACGGAGGAAGAGGACCGTGGCCCCTATAAATAGGGACGAGTTCCCACCGTAGAAGTTGGGTCGAACAAGGTGGAACCAAGTTGAGTTCACCACCACAAAGAGCCCTCGCGAGGCCAACCAACCACTGTACTAGTTCATCCACAACCTCTTCGAGAGGTCAATCCACCACAAAGCAGGAGTAGGGTATTACACAGCAAGGTGGCCCGAACCTGGGTAAAGATCACGTGCCTCCATTCGTTCCTCCTACGAGCACCGCCGTAGAATCACTTAGAGGTTGTGAGGTTGAGCGGGATTGGAGGGCGAGCACACCCCAGTGTTCGAACCTCAGTGGGTTTTGCGGAGCCCTGATTCCGACAATCTCATTCATCATCGTCGTCTTCATCATCAGACTTCTTGTCTCGGCCTCGAGCAGGTTTCTCCTTATGCTACTTGGCCTTGCCGCGGTGGCCACCATGGCTACCACTGCTCTTCTTGCCGGAACCACCTGCACCATCTTGTCCCTTCTCATTGTCGCGCCTTTCGTACTCTTGCTTCTGCTTCTCTGCAAGTTGTTATACTTGGCGGCATTCGGTAATATCGTGTCTCTTGGTGAGGTGGATCTTGCAGTATGGCATGCTAGTCTTCTCTCCGGCTGCGGCCTCATCCTCTCCGGAACACGCCATGGTATCCTTGCCGGATCCCTCAGACTTGGCCATCTTGCCGGAGTCGGCGTTGTTGTTCCCCTCGATAGCCATCACTGCTTTTCCTTTGCGCTTCTGGTTGCGCTTCCATCCCTTTTTCATGGAAGTGGGCACGTTGTCATCATGTGAGTCGGCCTCTGCGCCAGTGTGCTCCCCTGGAAGCCTTCTTCCTTCCTCGGCCTGTGAACACTTGTCAGCCAGAGCGTAGAGCTTGGCTACATTCCGCATGTCATTGATCCTCATCTCTTCGCGCATCCGGCGATTGCGTACGTAAGTGTGGAACGCAGCGATCACCGCGGCTGGGTGGACGTCTGGGATGTTATGGTGCACGCGGTTGAACCTCTGGATGTACTTGCAGAGGGTCTCGCCATCTCTCTGAGGAATCACATGCAAATCGTTGGGCTTCCCTGGAAGATTATGGCCTCCATGGTATGCGCCAACGAACTGGTTGCACAAATCCGCCGAAGAGGATATGGATCCTTCCGGCAAGTTCATCAACCAACTCCTCACATTGGGCTTCAGTGCCAATGGGAAGTAGTTGACGAACACCTTTTCATCGCACCCCTAGCAGCTTGCACAGCTATGTTGTGGATGCCAAGGAACTCAGAAGGATTGATCTTACAGTCATATTTGTCGGGCAGCTCAGGCTTGAAGGGTCTGCTAGAGGGCCAGTGGACTTGCCGCGGCTCGTGGGTGAATGCCGGGCAGCCTACCTCGTAGGACAGGCTGTCGGGTGCCCCCGATGTGGGCGCATCAACGGCTGGGTCCGCCTGGCCATTGGATTGGTTGTGCGTTTGTCGGCGCCTCTCGATGGTGGTGCAGGTGTCCTTCTTGCGCCTGTCCTTAAAGACCTAGCGTTGATTGACGTGGCTTGGACTGCGTCGGTATTTCCCCAAAGAGGAAGGGATGATGCAGCACAGCGACGGTAAGTATTTCCCTCAGTTATGAAACCAAGGTTATCGAACCAGTAGGAGGATCACCACCACCCAATAAGCAGCACCTGCACACAAACAACAAATACTTGCAACCCGACGCGAAAGACAGGTTGTCAATCTCTCTATGGTAAATAGATATATTAGGTAGTGATAGATAGGAGAGATAGATCTCTCAAGAACACAAATAAAAAGAGTAAATATGCAGCAAGATATTTTTGGCTTTTTGGTTTTGTAGATCTGAAAACAAAGATTGCAAAAAACGTAGATCGGAAAGCAATATGATAGGAAAAGTAGACCCGGGGGCCGTAGGGTTCACTAGTGGCTTCTCTCATGAGTATAGCGCACGGTGGGTGAACAAATTACTGTTGGGCAATTGATAGAAAATCGAATAGTCATGACGATATCCAAGGCGATGATCATTATATAGGCATCACGTCCAAGATAGGTAGACCGACTCCTGCCTGCATGTACCTCTAATACTCCACACATCGACCGCTATCCAGCATGCATCTAGTGTATTAAGTTCATGAAAAACGGAGTAATGCAATAAGAACGGTGACATGATGTAGACAAGATCTATTCATGTAGGAATAGACCCCATCTTGTTATCCTTAATAGCAACGATACATGCATGTCTTGCCGCACCTTCTGTCACTGGGAAAGAACACCGCAAGATCGAACCCATCACAAAGCACCTCTTCCCATGCCAAGAAAAATCGATCTAGTTGGCCTAAGTAAACCAAAGATTCGAAGAAGAAATACGAGGCTGTAAGTAATCATGCATATAAGAGATCAAAGAAGACTCAAATAATATTCATGGATAGAAACTGATCATGAACTCAAAATTCATCGGATCCCAACAAACACACCGCAAAAGTTTACATCAAATAGATCTCCAAGAGACCATTGTATTGAGAATCATAAGCGAGAGAGAGAAGAAGCCATCTAGCTACTGCCTACGGACTCGTAGGTCTATGGTGGACTACTCACGCATAATCGGAGAGGCACCTATGAGGAAGATGAACCCCTCCGTGATGGTGTTTAGATTGGATCTCGCGGTTTTGGAACTTGCGGCTGCTTGAATTGTGTTTCATCGACTCCTCTAGGGTTTTTGGATTTCTAGGGAATTTATAGGCACGATAGTCAGTTGAGGGGGTGCCCAAGGTGCCCAGCACCCATCAGGCCGTGCCAGGGGTCCTCTGGCATGCCCTGGTGGGTGCTGGCCACCCTGGGCCCCCTCTTCTGGTGTTCTTTGTCCCATCTGGTTTCTTCCGGTCCGTAAAAAATCCAAATAAATCCCCGCAACGTTTCATCTTTGTTTGGTACTGATTTTCTGCGAAGTAAAAAACAATTAAAAACAGCAACTGGCACTTTGGCACTATGTCAATAGGTTAGTCCCAAAAAATGATATAAAGTTGTAATAAAATGATTGTAAAACATCCAAGAATGATAATATAACAGCATGAACAAGCAAAAATTATAGATACATTGGAGACGTATCAGCATCCCCAAGCTTAATTCCTACTCGTCCTCGAGTAGGTAAATGATAAAAAAAGATTTTTTGATGTGGAATGCTGCCTAACATGTTCATCATATTCTTTTCTTCTTTCTATTGCATGGACATTTGGACTTGTAAATGATTCAAAGCAATAGTCTAGTTTTAACTTAATGACTTCAATACTCAAGCATGTCAACAAGCAACCATGTCTTTCAAAATATCAACACTAAAGAAAGTTATCCCTAGCCCATCATGCTCAATCATTGATCCATTCATGAAACACACTCAAATATTAGCTATGCCCAATGCTCAAGTACGATCATAGTACTCCCAAGTTGGTGCTTATAAAAGAAGATGGAGCCTCAAAGCAAAAATAAAAATTGCATAAAGTAAATAGATAGGCCCTTCGCAGAGGGAAGTAGGGATTTGTAGAGGTGCCAGAGCTCAAAGTTTAAATTGAGAGAGAAAAATATTTTGGGTGGCATGCTTTTCCTGTCAACGAAAACGACAAAGTAGCTCACAATACTTTCCATGCTAGATATATCATAGGCGGTTCCCAAACAAAAAATAAAGTTTATTCATTTTTCCACCAAACTTTCACTTTCCATGGCGGGCCGTATCCACGGTTGCCTTCCATACCAACACTTTCCAAGGAATTTATTATTTGACAACATAAAGTAAATATTTTTTTTCTTTTTCATTTCGGGAATGGGCATCCCTATTACCGCCGCACTCTCGTGCAATGACAAGTGAAAAAACACTCATCTTGAGAATAACACATCTAGCATGGAAAAATATTGGACACTCCCCACCGTTTCATGAACGGTACGGGCACACAAAAGAGAAAATTTATTTTGAAAATTTAGAGATGGCACATACAAATTTGCTTGGAACGGCATGGAAATACCGCATATAGGTAGGTATGGTGGACTCATAAGGCAAAACTTGGTTTAAGGATTTTGGATGCACAAGTAGTATTTCTACTTAGTACAAATGGAGGCTAGCAAATAGATTGGGAAGCAACAAAACCAAGAAACGAAAAATCACATAAGTGAGCATTGAGCATAACTAACACCGAATCATGCACCACAAGTAGGATGTAACTTCATTGCATAACTATTGACTTTTGTGCATGCATAGGGAATCACAAACCTTAACACCAATATTCCTACTAAGCATAATTACTCATTAACATGACTCACATATTACTATCATCATGTTTCAAAACTATTACAAGGAATCAAGTTTAATTTGTCCAATGATCTTCATGAAAGTTTTTATTATATCCTCCTTTGATATCTATCACTTTGGGACTAGTTTCATATATTGCCATTTCTTTTTGGCAAGCTCAAACAAATTTAAGTGAAGCACATGAGCATAAAGATTTCATCTCTCAAAAAGGTATAAGCGAAGCATTTGAGGATTTCTTCAAAATTTACTAACTCTCAAATTAATCTAAGTGAAGCATGAGAGTATTTCTACAAAAGTTTCCAAGCACACCGTGCTCAAAAAGATATAATAAGTGAAGCACTAGAGCAATTCTATAGCTCAAAAAGTTTAAGTGAAGCACATAGAGCAATTCTAACAAATCATAGCATGATTGTGGCTCTCTCAAATAGGTGTGTACAGCAAGGATACAAAGGAAAAACTAACAAACAAAGCAAGCAAAGATACAATACGCTCCAAGCAAAACACATGATATGTGACGAATAAAAATATAGCTCCAAGTAAAATACCGATGGTCGTTAGAAGAAAGAGGAGATGCCACTCGGGGCATCTCCAAGCTTAGTTGCTTGTTTCTCTTTGGATATATATCTTGGGGGTGCGGTATCATCCCCAAGCTTAGGCTTTTGCTACTCCTTATTCCTTCATCCATCGTGATCTCACCCAAAACTTGAAAACTTCAATCACACAAAACACAACAAAATCTTCGTGAGATCCGTTAGTATAAGAAAGCAAATTACTACTCTAGGTACTGTTGTAAACCCATTCAAATTTTATTATTGCATTATACCGACTGTATTTTAACTTTACCATGGCTTATACCCTCCAATACAAACCATAGATTCATCAAAACAAGCACACAATGCAACAAAAACAGAATCTGTCTCGAACAGAACAGTCAGTAGTAATATCTACTCTACCCATACTTCTGTAACTCTAAAAATGCTGAACAATTAGGACAACGTAAGGAATTTTCATAGCAACACTGTGTTAAAACTTCTGATCAAGATCACGTTCCAGCAAAAAATGAAAATTCATATACTGGACGCAAAGTTTCTGTTTCAGATTCAGCATCACTTCTACACATCCTATGAATCATCCTAACGGTTCTACTGGGCACAAACACTAAATAAACCATAAAAACACAATCATAACAGAGGCATAATTGTGTCAACACTCAAAAACAGAAAGGAAAAAGCAAAAAATTATTTATTCATTGGGTTGCCTCCCAACAAGCGCTATCGTTTTACGCCCCTAGCTAGGCATATTGGATAGATTCAAGTATTGTCATCTTTGGTTTTGGATTCATAGGATGCGTTCATGATTGATTCATATGGTGGCTTAATTCTTGTTCTAGGGAAGAGTTCCATACCCTTTCTCAAGGGAAACTGAAAACGAATATTGCCTTCTTTCATATCAATCACGGCACCTATAGTGCGTAAAAACGGTCTACCAAGTATAATGGGACAAGACGGTTTGCAATCAATATCAAGCACAATAAAATCAATGGGCACATAATTCATATTTGCAAGAATAAGATCATTAATTCTTCCCAAAGGCTTTTTAATAGTAGAATCCGCCAAGTGCACATTAAGAGAACATTCTTCAATGTTGGTAAGACCTAGCACATCACATAGAGATTTCGGAATCGTGGAAACACTAGAACCCAAATCACACAAAGCAAAGCTTTCATAATTTTTAATCTTGACCTTAATGGTAGGTTCCCACTCATCATGTAATTTTCTAGGAATAGAAATCTCCAACTCCAACTTTTCTTCAAAAGATTTCATCATGGCATCAACGATATGTTTAGTAAAAGCTTTATTTTGCTCATAAGCATGAGGTGAATTCAACATAGATTGCAGCAAACAAATACATTCAATCAAAGAGCAACTATCATAGTTAAAATCTTTGAAATCCAAGATAGTGGGTACATTACTAGTTAAAGTTTTGACCTCTTCAAACCCACTTTCATCAAAAATTTCATCAAGATTTTCACCCTCCAAATTATTGGGACGCTTTCTAGATAAAGTTGACTCTACTTCAGTCCCTTCATTATCAATTTTAACATTACTAAACAAGGAATCAATAGAAGAAACACCAATCACTTTGAGATCTACATCATTTTTGTAACGGCAATCACTAGAAGATGATTTTTCTAAGATTTCTCTTTTAGCTCTAAGCACAACAGTTCTTTTTTTACTTTCATCCATAGAGACATATAAAGCTTTAATAGATTCATCAATCTTAGGCACAAAAGCTTTCAACTTGAGATTTTCAACATCATGACAAATTCTATCAATGCTTCTAGACATATCATCAATCTTATTCAACTTTTCTTCTATTGTAGTATTGAAAGCCTTTTGCGCATTGATAAATTCTTTAATATTACTCTGAAGATCAGAGGTGTTCCTATTATTATTGTAAGAAGAATTACCATAGGAATTACCATAATTATTAGAGGAATTTCCAGGAAAATGCCTAGGATTAAAATTACCTCTATAAGCGTTGTTATTGAAATTGTTGTGCGAGCTAAAATTCACATCTACGGATTCACTATTTTGCTCAATCAAAGTAGATAAAGGCACATCATTAAGATCAATAGGATCATTTGTACTAGCAACCAATTTCATCAAAGCATCAACTTTATCACTCAAATTACTAATTTCCTCTACCGAATTAATTTTTTTACTAGTAGGTGCTCTTTCGGTATGCCATTGAGAATAATTAGCCATGATATTATCTAGCAATTTAGTAGCTTCACCCAAAGTAATCTCCATAAAAGTACCACCCGCGGCGGAATCTAAAAGATTTCTAGAGACAAAATTCAATCCCGCATAAAATTTTTGTATGATCATCCAAAGATTCAAACCATGTGTAGGACAATTTCTTATCATCAACTTCATTCTTTCCCAATATTGGGAAACATGTTCATGCTCAAGTTGCTTAAAATTCATGATTTGCGTCCTAAGAGAAATAATTTTCGCGGCCGGAAAATACTGAGTGGTAAAAGCATCCTTGCACTTATTCCAAGAATCGATACTATTGCGAGGCAAAGAAGAAAACCAAATTTTGGCACGATCCTGCAAGGAAAAAGGAAATAGTTTCAACTTGACAATATCATTGTTCACATCTTTTTTATTTTGCATATCACACAATTCAACGAAAGTGTTTAGATAGGACGCGGCATCCTCATTAGGATTACCGGCAAATTGATCTTTCATGACAAGACTCCGCACTAGTGGCGGGAGGAGCAATAGGCGTACTAATAAAATCATTGTTATTAGTATTGGAAAAATCAGACAACTTGGTGTTCTCTTGAGTCATCGTGACCATGCAAACAAGATTGCAAGCAAGGAAGAGATCCGGCAAGAAAAAGGGCAAACGAAAAAGAGGGCGAAAAAAACGGCAAATTGGTGAAGTGGGGGAGAGGAAAACGAGAGGCAAATGGCAAATAATGTAATTGCAAGGAGATGAGATTTGTGATTAGGAACCTGGTAGATGATGATGGATTCCCCTCGGCGCCTACGATAGGCACGTAGAAGAGACCACTTCCTCCCCGGCAACGGCACCAGAAATTCCTTTGACGTGGCTTGGACTGCGTTGGTATTTCCCCAAAGAGGAAGGGATGATGCAGCACAGCAACGGTAAGTATTTCCCTCAGTTATGAAACCAAGGTTATCGAACCAGTAGGAGGATCACCACCAACCAATAAGCAGCACCTGCACACAAACAACAAATACTTGCAACCCGACGCGAAAGAGAGGTTGTCAATCTCTCTACGGTAAATAGATAGATTAGGTAGTGATAGATAGGAGAGATAAATCTCTCAAGAACACAAATAAAAAGAGTAAATATGCACCAAAATATTTTTGAGTTTTTGATTTTGTAGATCTGAAAACAAAGATTGCAAAAAACGTAGATCGGAAAGCAATATGATAGGAAAAGTAGACCCGGGGGCCGTAGGGTTCACTAGTGGCTTCTCTCATGAGTATAGCGCACGGTGGGTGAACAAATTACTGTTGGGCAATTGATAGAAAATCGAATAGTCATGATGATATCCAAGGCGATGATCATTATATAGGCATCACGTCCAAGATAGGTAGACCGACTCCTACCTGCATCTACCTCTATTACTCCACACATCGACCGCTATCCAGCATGCATCTAGTGTATTAAGTTCATGAAAAACGGAGTAATGCAATAAGAACGATGACATGATGTAGACAAGATCTATTCATGTAGGAATAGACCCCATCTTGTTATCCTTAATAGCAACGATACATGCGTGTTTTGCTGCCCCTTCAGTCACTAGGAAAGAACACGGCAAGATCGAACCCATCACAAAGCACCTCTTCCCATGGCAAGAAAAATCGATCGAGTTGGCCTAACTAAACCAAAGATTCGAAGAAGAAATAAGGGGCTATAAGTAATCATGCATATAAGAGATCAAAGAAGACTCAAATAATATTCATGGATAGAAACTGGTCATGAACTCAAAATTCATCGGATTCCAACAAACACACGGCAAAAGTTTACATCAAATAGATCTCCAAGAGACCACTGTATTGAGAATCATAAGAGAGAGAGAAGAAGCCATCTAGCTACTGCCTCCCGTAGGTCTATGGTGGACTACTCACGCATCATCGGAGAGGCACCTATGAGGAAGATGAACCCCTCCATGATGGTGTTTAGATTGGATCTCCCGGTTCTGGAACTTGCGGCGGCTGGAATTGTGTTTCGTCGACTCCTCTAGGGTTTTTGGATTTCTAGGGAATTTATAGGCATGATAGTCGGTTGAGGGGGTGGCCAACACCCATCAAGCCGCGCCAGGGGGCCTCTGTCGCGCCCTGGTGGGTGCTGGCCACCCTGGGCCCCCTCTTCTTTTGTTCTTTGGCCCATCTGGTTTCTTCCGGTCCGTAAAAAATCCACAAAAATCCCTGCAGTGTTTCATCTCTGTTTGGTACTGATTTTCTGCGAAGTAAAAAACAAACAAAAACAACAACTGGCACTTTGGCACTATGTCAATAGGTTAGTCCCAAAAAATGATATAAAGTTGTAATAAAATGATTGTAAAATATCCAAGAATGATAATATAACAGCATGGAACAAGCATAAATTATAGATACGTTGGAGACGTATCATTGATCTTTACTCATCCGCGGAGCCGTCAAGGTGTACGACGCCTCGTCTTGTGCGTCGATCGGGTGGGTCGGTTGCTGCTGTTGTGGGGGAGACTGCTCCGTAGGTGCTCCGCCAGCGTTGCGTACGGTGGTGGGAGCCCCCGGAGCCGCTTGGCGAGCGCACGATGGACCTGCTCCCTCCGGCTTGTCGTGGTTCGCGAAACTCAGCAGGCTCTGGATGGTCGCTCTCTAGTCCTCCATCTTCTCTGGCGCGGGCGGGAAGTTCAGCAATAGCTGGGCCTGTGCTAGAGCTTCTCAAGGAGTCTTGGGCATGGAGCGGTGCGAAGCGTGTGTGGCGCTCTTACTCCCAGCTGTGCCAGGAGGATCGTTCGCCCACGTCGTCGTGCGCTGCTCATGCTCTCCAGGAGGTTACTATCGAGCTCGGCCCTTTGCGTCTTGAGAAGGACGTGCAGGGGTCTTGTCCACGTGCCACCCAGGGTCATTGCACTGAGGGCGCTCGTCGCGGCGGTGGTGTTGTCACCGCCGTTGTTGCCGCTGCCACTCCCACGGCGTCGACTCCGGTCGCCGTAGGCGCGTTCTGCATCTCCATGATGACGGGGTCTGGATCGCGGCTCGCGGAGCTCCGTGTGGTGTTGTGGCTGCATTTGCCGGCATGGTGAATGTGGGGACCGCAACCATCGGCGTCGTTGGCGACCACTTGTGAGGGCAACTTAGACACGGACGGAGCGGGCATTGCTGCGCGCTTGGTCTTCTTGGGAGGCATGGTCGTCGGAGAAGCTGTCGACGACGACATGCAGGAGTCGGTGAAGATTCACGTGAAGGCGCCCCCTACCTGGCGCGCTAAGGATGTCGGCGTATGACGATCTATGGGGCTGATATGTCCCAATGTATCTATAATTTTTTATGGTTCCATGTTGATATATTATCATTCTAGGATACTTTTTGGGTCTTTATTTACCAATTTATAATATTTTTGAGCACTAACCTGTTGACCCAGTGCCAGTTGTTGTTTTCTGCATGCTTTTGCCTTTTCAGGTTTACAGTACCAAACGAAGTCCAATTGCCACGAAACTTTATGATGATTTTTTCTGGACTAAAAGAAGACCGAGAAGCTTCGGAAGGATGTCAGGAGGCACACGAGGGCCCAATCACACATCAGGGCGCGCCCTGATATGTGGTGGCCCCCTCATGGCTCTCCTGACGTCCCTCTTTGGCCTATAAATTCTCTAATATTGTGAAAACCCTGAAGGCAGTCCCGAAACCCTTTTTCCACCGCTGCAAGTCTCTGTTCCGTCGTGAGGCCATCTGGAGCTCCGTTCTGGCACCCTGCCGGAGGGGGGAACGATCAGGTGGGGCCTCTTCATCAACCTTGCTGCCCTCATGATGATGCGTGAGTGGTTCGCCAGAGACCTAAGGGTCCATAGCTAGTACCTAGATGGTAATCTCTCTCTCTTATGATCTTCAATACGGTCATCGCATCTTCGCTTTGATCTATGTGATGTAATCCTATTGTGCGGTGTGTTTGTTGGGATCCGATGAATTGTGGGTTTATGTTCAGATTATTCATGAAAAGTATTTGAGATGCCTCTGAATTATATTATCTCTTAAGTGCATGCTCATTATAGCTTCGTAATGCTCTCTGATCTATTGATGTGCTTTGGCCAAGTAGATTGATATTTCATCTGTGGGAGTGGTGCGTTGTGGTAGGTTCAACCTGGCGAGTTTCTATATCCCAGTGACATAGTAGGGGACAAGATGCGTCTTTGTGTTGTTTCTACTAAGGATAAAATGATAGGGTTCATTCATATTGATTGAGTTTACTTTGTCTACATCATGTCATCGTTCTCCAAGCATTACTCTGTTTTACCGAATACTCTAGATGCATGCTGGATAGCAGTCGATGAGTGGAGTAATTGTAATAGGTGCAAGCAGGAGTCGACTTATTTTCTTATGGACATGATTCCTATATACACATGATCATTGCCGTGAAAATTGCATAACTATCCACTTTTCTATCAATTGCCGAGTAGTAATTTGTTAGCACCGTATGTTGCCTACATGAGGGATGCCTCTAGGGAACACTATGGCCCCCGGGTCTATTCAATTATATATTCACAAACGCTATTATTTCCTTGCTGCCTGTATTTAATTTTTATTTATTTTGCATTTTATCAACAATTATCTACACAACTCATTTGCTTGCAAATAACAAGATCAAGGGGATTGACAACCCTCTTGACCGCGTTGGGTGCAAGTCGTTTGTTCATTTGTGTGCATCCGCTGAAGACGGTTGAGGATTGATATTCCTATTGGTTATATAAACCTTGGTTTCATAACTGAGAGAAATACTTACCCACTTTGTGCTGCAATTACCCGTTCCACTTCACGGAAAACCCAATGCAGATCACAAGTATCAGGAAGGATTTCTGGCGCCGTTGCCGGGGAATATCATCATCAACTATAAAGTAACATCACACAACTTTTCATTCACTTTTTCTTCTCTTTATTTGCTGCTATATTTAGCTTGTCTCATAAAAATCCAAAATACAAAAATATTTATCTTTGCTTGTTACTAGCTTTATTGTTTGAAGTCATGGCTAGTTCTTCTTCCCGTCGCTTTACTCCCAATGATGATGTAGTAAATTTCAAACAAAGGGGAGGAGAAACCTTAAAGGATGCATGGTATAGGATTTGCTTTTCTCAAAATAAAGCAACAAAAAAGTTATTCACCACTACCTTGCTTCACAATTTTTATGTTGGTGTGACCACTTGGTATAGGATTGAACCTGACACCATCACCTGTGGTAATTTCTTAATGTGTCACACCTTGGATGCTTACACCGCACTTGAAAATCTTGTAGGGACACTGCCTATTATTGTTAATGAAACAAATTTGACCTTGGAACATGTTATGCAAAGGCTCTATGCTATTGAGAAGGATATGATCACAAACAAACCAATTGAGGAGTTGGATAAAAAACATCATAATCATATCACTCAACTTGGGTCACGGGTAGGAATGACTTTGAAAACCTTAAAGGAAAAAGGCAGTACTATTGATGAGAGGATAGAACAAGGTTTGAATAGAATTGACAAAATTGAAGAGGTCATTGACAAAGTTGGTTCCGCCTTGACATCTTCTAAATATAATGCTAGTACCTCTCACAACAAAAATTCCAAGTTCATATACATTCCCAAGAACATGAGTACACCTCCTACCAAAAGGGACGAGGATCTAAAGATGATTAGTGTTCATCCCAACTTTATAAATTTGCTAAAAGATCATATTACTAAGCCTCCTATTTCCCCTATTACCCATTTTTGTGTTATTAAGGAGCTCGATGTCAAAGATGACAGTACTTTAAACTATGCATTATGCCTAGCTAGGGGCATAAAACAATATCGCTTGTTGGGAGGCGACCCAATAGTTATCTTTAAATTTTTGCATTGAACTTTCTGTTTATTTTTGATAGAATGATTGTTGCCTATGTAATGATTATGTTTTTGTGTTTAAATTAGTGTTTGTTCCAAGTAAAGCCTTTGGGATGACTCACAAGATAAGTAGAATCGATGCTGAAACAAAACAGAAACGTTTGACTCCAGTACAGGAATTTTCATTTTTTACTGGAGCGTGATAATGATCTGAAATTTCTACACCATGTTGCTATACAAAATTTCCAGGTTTTTATAATTTTTTATAATTTTTAGAGTTACAAAAGTATAGGTTCTCCACAGATTGCTACAGACTGTTTTGTTTTAGACAGATTCTGTGTTTGCTTGCATAGTTGCTTATTTTGATTATGCTATGGATTGTATCGGGGGGTATAAGCCATGGAGAAGTTAGAATACAGTACCTATTATGCATTTAGGAATTTTGAATCAATTTATAACAGTACTTAAAGTATGCAATATGTTTCTTATACTAACGGATCTCACGAAGTTTTGTTGAGTTTTGTGTGATTGAAGTTTTCAAGTTTTGGGTGTTATTATGATGGACCATGGAATAAGGAGTAGCAAGAGCCTAAGCTTGGGGATGCCCAAGGCACCCCAAGGTAATATTTTAAAGGAGACTCAAGCTTATAATCTTGGGGATGCCTGGAAGGCATCCCCTCTTTCGTCTCAAACCCATCGGTATGTCACTTGAAGCTATATTTTTATTCGTCACATGATATGAGTTTTGCTTGGAGCGTCGTTTGGTTTAGTTTGTTTTTACCTTCAGTTTGCCACAATCATTGTTTGCTGGACACACCTATTTAAGAGAGACACACCTTCATCATAATTTGTTAGAATACTCTATGTGCTTCACTTATATCTTTTGAGCTTAGCAGTTGCTCTAGTACTTCACTTATATCTTTTTGAGCACGGTGGCATGTAGATTTTAAAGAAATGATTTCACTCTCGTTATTCACTTAATTTTTTGAGAGTTAATAAATAGTGATGGTAATTTGCATGGGTCATAAGACTAGTCCTAAAATATTCAATGAGTGATAATCAAAACCATTGTGGGTTAATGATATTGATGTAGTAATATGAAATAGGTGTGAGTTCATAATTGTTAAACCGTAGAAGTGTTGATATTAAGAGGGGTTGACCTTTTTGTTCATCTAAAAATTAAAGAGGCATGGTGATGATGTGTGAGTATTTCTATTCCTCGTTGAAATCCTAGTGTTGTTTCAGGTCAGAAGCGCGCGATGGATAACTCCTAACAACCTCTTCCCTCGGGGCATGCGAGTAGTACTTTGATCTATGATAAACTAATAACACTTTGCAATAAATATGTGAGTTCTTTATAACCATGAACATACGCAATCTCACCTTCTCATAATTTGCTAGCCTCTTCAGTACCATGCATAGCCCGTTCTCACCTCGAGGGTCGGTGAAATTTTGCTGGTGCATCCAAACCCCGTGACATGAGACGCTCTGTTTCACGTAAGCCTTATTATATCTTCCTCAAAACAGCCACTATACCTACCTATCATGGCATTTCCATAGCCATTCCGAGATATATTGCCTTGAAAATTCCATCATCACTTCACATGACTAGTTCGTTCATCGTCATATTGCTTTGCATGATCATATATAGCTGACATAGTATTTGTGGCAAAGCCACCGTTCATCATATTTTTTGATACATGTCACACTAGATGAATCTGTGCATAATTTGATGTTGCCGTAATGGAATGATTTGTAGTGCATCATGTCCTCTACTATGCTGTAGATTTTCATTCCATGATATGACCTGTAGCATATAGTTTTACTGCTGCCAATATGCCTTCGTGATAAAACTGCTGTGCTAAAAACTGTGATTTTCACTAAGTCCTAATCTGCTATATTTTATTGCCATCTTGAGAGCTTATTTCCTAGTAATCCATGCTTGTACTCAATTCGCTGTGATGATATGAATTGTTGTGCATCATGTAGGCTACAACCCCATGCTTAGTTTGTGCATTTTCGAATCTTGTAGCTTGTTGTTTTCACGTGTGAAATATGCTATGTTACTGTTTTGGGCAGATTATAAATAAAACTAGTGTTGATTGTTGTGGTTGAGCCGTAGCTCCGTTTTGAACATGCCATATATGAAAATTTCCTAAAATTGCTTGTAGTTTCATAATATCTTGTTGCATCCATGTTTTGAATTGTTTGTGGGTGTTGTTTGCATGCATTTTGCATTCATGGCATATTCACCTTGTGTTTGTCATATCTTTTAGACCGTAGCTCTGTTTCAAACATTCTATATATGTAAATCGCCTAGAATGAGAAGTAAAATCTCATTGTGCATTTTATTTCCCTATTTAATAAATATAAAACATGTTTAGTTTAGATATGGACCAATTTCGAAATTAACCCATCGGGTCGTTTCGGAAATGCTATATGTTGTTTCCGACCTAATTTAATATGCCTAGATGTCTAGTTTACTTTGCTCCACCTCTTGCCATGTTAAACAACATTTAAACTTGCCATATAAATAAACGAGAGCGAACTAAATATTTCAAGCGTGGAGTTTCGTCAATATGCAGCTCGTTGCATATTGAGCTTCACTTAATGTGTAGTATTTGATTGTTGTGCTTTGTCATGCCTTGCATAATTGTAGGGACATGCATCATATTTGTTTGCGCATCATGTCATGCATATGTTGTGGTGTTTATCATGTGTTGATTGTTGTTTCCAGATTGCTTCTTCTCGATAGAGTTCGGAAACCGCTTCGGAGTGTGAGGATTCGTTCGACTACGTTGGTTCGTCTTCTTCATGGACTCGGTCTTCTTCTATGCGGGATCTCAGGCAAGATGACCATTTCCCTGGATACCACTACTATCATTGCCATGCTAGTTGTCTCGTTTCTATCGCTGTCTCGCTACCTACCACTTGTTGTCTAGCCTCCCAAATTGCCATGAAAAGCCTCAAACCCCTCCACATCCCAGCAAACCATTGTTTGGCGATGTTACAGCTTGCTCAGCCCTTCTTATAGCGTTGCTAGTTGCAGGTGCAATTGTTTCCATGTGTCGACATGGATGTTTTTTGAGCTATCACAATATTATTACTATTTAATTTAATGCACATATATACTTGGTAAAAGGTGGAAGGCTTGGCCTTTTGCTCGGTGTTTTGTTCGACTTTTGCCGCCCTAGTTACTTGTGTACCGATGTTATGTTCCATATTGAGCGCTCCTAACATGCTCGGGGTTGTTATGGGGACCCCCTTGATTTTTGTTTTGGGATAAAACTATTCTGGCATGGCCCAACATTGGTACTATATTTGTCTAATAACTAATAAAAAAATGCATAGGGACCCACCGGCACTCGTGGATAATTAATCAACAACCCGGGCCAGTGCTCCTCATGAGTGTTGGTCCAAAATAGAGCACTGTGCGGGGCCAACCCGGGGCAACTCGGGAGATTTCTATCAGGCCACTGTACGCGTAGCTCATCCGCCGTGCCCTGAGAACGAGATACGCGACTCCTATCGGGATTGTCGGCACGTCGGGCGGCCTTGCTGGATTTGTTTTACCTTTCTCAAACGTCTTGTGCGCGGGATTTTGAGGACACTTCGGGCTATCTCGAGGTTGAGATTTTCCATCAGGATTCCGCAAATACTATGGGTTATCCCGCGGTTGAGGAGTTCCAACGCAGCTTGTGGTTAGTTTGTGATGGATGAGTTGGAGCACCCCTGCAGGGTTAAATCTTTCATGAGAGCCATGCCCGCGGTTATGTGGCAACTTGGAAATTTTGTTTAACACCCAGTCATAGCAAACTTGAAGTAAACTCTAATAAAATACACCAACTGTGTGCGTAACTATGACTGTCTCTTCTTGTGATTTCTGAACCGATAGAGAACATGGTGGGGTTATGTTTGACCGTAAGTAGGTGTTCAGGATCACTTAGTGATCATTACTAGTACACGTCCGTTTATGCGACGATCATACCCCCTTATTCTTGTACTCGTAAGTTAGCCACTCAAATAAATGCTTAGTGCTTGCTGCAGCCTCACCACTTAACCATACCTCACCCATTAAGCTTTAGTAGTCTTGATACCCTTGGAAATTAGATTGCTGAGTCCCTGTGGCTCACAGATTACTACAACAACAGTTGCAGGTACAAGTGATGCGATGATTTGACGTGAGCGCGATGCTTGTTTGATTTGGGGTTCTTCTTCTTCTTCATCGATCATAGGATGGGTTTCAGGACGGCAACCTGGGATAGCAAGGATGGATGTCATTTTATCGTTTGATTTTGTCCATAGTCGGACCTTGCTCTTCTGTATGATGATTGAATATGATGTTGTGATGATGTGATATTGTTGTAGCTTGTGGCGAGTGTAAGCCAATTCCATATACTCATCTCCTCTTTACATGTACTTGTAATGATATCCATTCTTGCGAAATGACGAGATGTGCTTCTATCCCTGTCGAGGCTCTCGAGCCAAAATAAGGATAGGATCACATCTTGGGCGTTACAGTTGTCGTCCTCGAGCATCTCATGAATAACAAAATTCGTTAAGATAGTAACATTTGCAACAACAACGGGCACATCCTCACAAATACCGATAGGTATGGCAGTTGATTTGTCAACCATTTGCAATGATATTTTAGTAGGTGTGAGTTTATTCAAATCAAGTCTTTTATATAAGGAGAAAGGCATAACACGAACACCAGCTCCTAGATCACACAAAGCAGTTTTGACATAATTTCTTTTAATGGAGCAAGGTATAGTTGGTATTCCCGGATCTCCAAGTTTTTATGTACTCCATCCTTAAAAGAATAATTAGCAAGAATGGTGGAGATTTAAGCTTCAGGTATCTTTCTTTTATTAGTGATGATGTCTTTCATGTACTTTGCATAAGGGGCCATCTTTAAGATATCAGTTAAGCGGGTACGCAAAAAGACTGGCCTAATCATTTCAACAAAGCGTTCAAATTCTTCATCATCCTTTTTCTTAGATGGTTTAGGTGGAAAGGGCATGGGTTTCTGAACCCATGGCTCTCTTTCTTTACCATGTTTTCTAGCCACAAAGTCTCTTTTATCATAATGTTTGTTTTTAGGTTGTGGGTTATCAAGATCAACAACAGGCTCTATTTCAACATCATTATCTGGTTCTTTATCATTGTTCAGTTGGGTATCCTCATGAACATCATCATTATCATTTTCATTATCACTAGGTGAATGTTCATTACCAGATTGAGTTTCGGCATCAGAAATAGAGACATCATTATTATCAGGAGGTTTTTGTATCTCAGGTTCACTAGAGGTATGCAGAGTCCTATCATTTTTCTTTTTCTTTTTCTTTTTAGAAGTACTAGGTCCATCATTGCTAATTCTCTGAGAGTCATGTTCAATTCTTTTAGGATGACCTTTAGGATAAAGAGGTTCTTGGGTCATTCTACCTCCTCTAGTTACTACTCTAGCAGCAAAATCATTCATATTATTATTCATTTCATCAAGCAATTCTTTTTGAGACTTAGCAACTTGTGCTAACTGAGTTTGAACCATAGAGGCGTGCTTTCCTACACCTCTAACATCATTGCTGGTTCTAAATAGCAAGTCACTCAAGCGAGCAATCATATTAGAATTATATTTCAATTGTTTCAGAACATGTGCATTGAAGTGATCTTGTTTCATAACATAGTTATCAAACTCATATAAGCATTGACTAGGATGTTTATTGTAAGGGATATCACTTTCATCAAACTTTAATAAAGAGTTTATCTCTACCACCTGTGGAGGTGGTGGTGTGTCAAGTCCATGTATTTCTTCAATAGGTGGTAACTTCTTAACATCCTCAGCTTTAATACCTTTTTCCTTCATTTATTTCTTTGCCTCTTGCATATCTTCAGGACTGAGAAATAAGATACCCCTCTTCTTCGGAGTGGGTTTTTGTGGTGGTTCAGGAAGAGTCCAATCATCATAATTCTTCAATATATTATTCAATAGTTCCGCAGCTTGTTCAACAGTTCGTTCCCTGAAAACACAACCAACACAACTATCTAGGAAGTCCCTAGAAGCATCAGTTAGTCCATTATAGAAGATATCAAGTATTTCATTTTTCTTAAGAGGATGATCAGGAAAAGCATTAAGCAATTGGAGAAGCCTCCCCCAAGCTTGTGGGAGACTCTCTTCTTTAATTTGCACAAAGTTAAATATTTCCTGTAAGGTGGCTTGTTTCTTATGCGCGGGAAAATATTTTTCAGAGAAGTAGTAAATCATATCCTGGGGACTACTCACACAACCAGGAGCAAGAGTATTGTATCATATCTTAGCATCACTCCTTAATGAGAACGGAAATAACTTAAGAATATAGTAGTAGCGAATCTTCTCATCATGAGAAAAGAGGGTGGCTATATCATTCAGCTTAGTAAGATGTGCCACTACAGTTTCAGTTTCATAGCCATGGAAAGGATCAGATTCAACCAAAGTAATTAACTCTGGGTCGACGGAGAATTCATAATCCATATCGGTAATGAAGATAGGTGAAGTAGCAAACTTAGGATCACATTTCATTCTAGCATTCAAAATCTTTTCCTTATACTTGCGTAGCAATTTCTTAAGATCGTCTCTATCCTTACAAGAAAGGATTTATCTAGCTATCTCTCCATCCAAAACATAACCCTCAGGTATCTTAGGCATTTCAAATCTAGGAGAGCCAGGTCTATTAGGTGTTTCATAGTCATCAGTTTTAGCGGCTTCATTAGTTTCAGCAATTTCATTATCTTTAGCTCTAGCAATTTGTTCATCAAGGAATTCACCTAGTGGCACATTATCGTCAAGCATGGTACTAGCATCATAATAAGCATCATTCATAGTAGAAGTAGCATAATCAATAACTTGCGACATATCAGGATTAATAGCATGTGGTGGTGTTGCAAACTTACTCATAACAGAAGGTGAATCAAGTGCACAGCTAGATGGCAGTTCCTTACCTCCCCTCGTTTTAGAGGGAAAAATCTTGGTTTTTGGATCCTTCAGATTCTTCATAGTGATCAGTTGATATAAATCCCAAGTGACTCAACAAATATAGCTATGCTCCCCGATAACGGCGCTAGAAAAAGGTCTTGATAACCCACAAATATAGGGGATCGCAACAGTTTTCGAGGGTAGACTATTCAACCAAAATTTATAGATTCGACACAAGGGGAGCCAAAGAATATTTGCGAGTATTAACAGTTGAGTTGTCAATTCAACCACACCTGGAGATTAAATACCTACAGCAGAGTGATCAATAGCACAGTAGTAAGATAGTTTTGATAGCAGTAGTAGCAGTAACAGTAACGGTAGCAGTGACATCAATAGTTTTGTAGCAAGTGTAACAGTAGCAGTAGCAATAGTAACTCAGCAAGAACAATATGTGAAAAACTTGTAGGCACTGGGTCGGTGAACTCGTTGGATGATATTCATCATATAATAGTCATAACCTAGGGCGACACAGAACTAGCTCCAGTTCATAAATGTAATGTAGGCATGTATTCCGTAAATAGCCATACGTGCTTATGGAAAGAACTTGCATGACATCTTTTGTCCTACCCTCCCGTGGCAGCGGGGTCCATAAGGAAACCCAGGGATATTAAGGCCTCCTTTTAATAGAGAACCGGAACAAAGCATTAACACACGGTGAATACATGAACTCCTCAAACTACGATCATCACCGGAAAGTATCCCGACTATTGTCACTCTGGGATTTACGGATCATAACATGTAATAGGTGCGTATGACTAGCAAGATCGGATCACGAACATAGATATAATGGTGAAAACATAAACGGTTCAGATCTGAAATCATGGCACTCCTCACCGACAAAACATAGTGGATACTAGGGATCAAGCCCTAACAAAACTAACTCGATTAAGCATGGCAAAGTCATAGCAACATGAATCTCAGAACATAGTGGATACTAGGGATCAAGCCCTAACAAAACTAACTCGATTACATGATGAATCTCATCCAACTCCTCACCGACCAGCAAGCCTACGAAGGAATTACTCGCTCCCGGTGGGGAGCATCATGGAATTGTCGATGGACAAGGGTTGATGATGACGACGACCGAAGATTCCCCTCTCCGGAGCCCCAAACGGGCTCCAGATCTGGCTTCCCGAGGAAGAACAAGAGGTGGCGGTGGCTCCGTATCGTAAAACGCGATGAAACTTTCTCTGCCATTTTTCTCTCTGAAAATAGGATTTTATAGCATCAGAATTAGGGTCGGTGGGGGCCCCGAGGTGGGCACAACCCACCAGGGCGCGCCTGGGGGGGCTGGCGCGCCCTGGTGTCTTGTGCCCAGACAGGGCTCCCCCTCCGTTGGTTCTTGGCTCCAGTATTTTTTATTTATTGTAAAATAAATCTCCAAAAAGTTTCATCCAGTTCCAAGCACTTTTATTTCTGCACAAAAACAACACCATGGTAGTTCTGCTGAAAACAACGTCAATCCGGGTTAGTTTTATTCAAATCATGCAAATTAGAGTCCAAAACAAGGGCAAAAGTGTGAGAAAAAGTAGATACGACGGAGACGTATCAAAGGGCTTGATGAATGAGGTTCGGGCAAGGTCTAGTTTGCCTGTGTATTTCTAATGTCGGATCAGGTGAAAAAGTCTCGAGTCTAAGTGTTGGCCCTGGGGTTACCCATGTTGGTTAGCGACATCATGATTTCTCGCGCTTGACTAGAAGGGTCAAGCCTTTGTGTAGCATTCTGGTGATGTGGATTTGTCGGCTTCCTTAAAGTAGATGATCTTCAGTCGTATGTGGTCTCCATCTTTCTGAGTTTGAAGCTCATGTATGCATGCTCCTTGTCGAGGTCTTCCGCTTGGCTAAGTTGTCCAGGTACGTTCTTCAGTCATCCTTTGTCAGTTGTCTTCGTAGTCACGGACGCACACTCTGAGTATGTATTCTAGTGTTTGTCTTACTTGTCTCTTTGTAGCCATTTGTGGCAAGGTTTGGGTTGAGTCTCGTCCCTAAGACTAAGCTTAGAGACTTGGTGGCAAAACAGGTTCTTCCATCTGGGAAGGCTTTTGAGGGGTGCCAAATAAGCTGACTATCCAAAGTATAGAACAACCATCTGGTCTCCATGGTCTGATTTTCAGACAAGATGGGAGGACTATCTTTTGAAGGTGATTCACCATGATCCAGTCAGGGTCATGTCCTTCATTGTACTAGAAAAAGGCTAGTGATGATGTCATGACAATTGTCTCACTCCATTCTAGGCCCTGAAGAAAGTAGGGATGTCATGCTCATCTTACTCCATCCAGGTGGTGAGGTGAGGGGTGCTATCAACTTCCCAGTTCCTTTCCAATCAAGAACTAACAGGTGACCTTTAACACAAGGAACTCCTTAATTTCACTTGTTTTTCAAGAGTTTCATCTCGCTTGATCGTCAGTGCTGCTTGACGTAGTCTAGCTGAGGTAGCCAGCAAGGGAGGGGTGGTTGACTTCTCATGCTTCTTCATCTTTGTCGTGGTTTCCCAAACCATAGTGGCTCCTCATCTTGCTTGGATAAGAATGTCTTTTGCTGCACGAAGAGCACTCTGAGGAGTCCAAGTTCATCAAGGTAAAACTTTACACTTGAGAAACTTGGCAATCGGTGCTTTGGGGCTTATCCAAGGTAGGACTAGGGTGTTCCTTACTCTCCTTGGAAAAATAGGTATGTCATCCATGAGGGCAACAATACATTTCTCCAAGTATCACATAAACACTTTGCTTATGGGACATGTGAGACGAGCGTGCATTTGTTCCAGGTGGTCACTAGTCTAGGGGTTTGTGGTCCTTTGTAATCTAGCTCTTTGTGTCCACCTTCCTTCCAGACAGTATTGATGGTGGTCAAGGTGGAGTATTGGACGAATTCTTTTGACTTAGAGCCAAAGCCTAAGGTCATAGTCTGACCATGTTATGGCTCGTTAAAGCTTAAGGGTTTCAAGGATGTTATGATGCAAATGAACGTTTATCATCTCATTCCTGAGCATAGTTCTTAGATGCCAATTGTTCTATCTAAACCTCCAAACAAAAATCATCTTATACCACCGAAAGCATCATATCATATAAGTCAACTCCAATCATCACTCATGCCGTTCATAATCTTGTGGCTCTCAAGAGAAAGACTAAACAAAATCACATATGTCATCGATAACCATCTCACATGTATCCCTATGTAAAAATCCTCAGGTGGAGCATACAAGCCACTAAGCTTGAATAAAACTCTACAGATCCAAGAGCTCAACTAATCTATCCAATGTCTAAGGTGTTGCATCTCTATGCTAATGAAACACGTAATATACAATTCCAAGATCTTGTTTTTTTCAACGAGTTCAATCTAGTGGTTCATTAATCCGATCAATCGTTACATGATCCACTACTCCTACAAATCAAATATTGATGGTGTTCCACATAATCTACTAGAGTTCATATAATCCCAAATCCTAGAAAGGACTATCTTATCAAGGTATATCCTCCAATTTCCATTATCATTGTCAAATAAATTCCAAAGTCAAGCTTATACATAGATCCTTAAATCAACTTTTGACAAACATCCCAAGTCCCTAGTTTACCTTCCACCGAGAAGCATGGTCTCATGATTGAAATCCTCGTACTAAATCCAAGTCACTCCGAACCATGTAGACATACTTATCATCATCACCTTATTGGGAGCACCTACTTTAAATCCGAATCTCATGTCCAGCGAGAATTCCTACTTGTTCCTCCGAGTCATTTTCGTAACATCACCAATTTCTACCAATATTATCTGGTCAAGTCCAATTCTTATTTCTCCAAGAATTTTTTAGCTTGTGATCATAATTCATGAGGACATCAATACCATTGTTACACCCACAGCCCCTGCTACTATACATACTGGACCAGTTACTAGAGCTCTCGCACGCCAATTGAATTACCAGGTACTTCCGTTTCTTGGAAATCCATCTAATGCTCATGAACATATGATGTTGCCTAAATTAGATACTTTTGTTTTACTTATGAATGAAGGACCTAGCATGGATAATAAGGATCTCCATTGGAGCGGGAACTAGCATGGAGAAGAGGGTACGCGCATGGGAAAGAACAATGGAGCTTCGAGTGGTGATTTTTGCACTTTGAAGCCACCATAATGAGAGCATGAAGGCTTAGACAAAATATTCAAGACACCACTTTATAAATTACGTCCATAGGATATTATAAGTGTTGCGCCACCTTATTTTTAGGCCAGGCCCATGTAATTTTGTAAACCATATCATAGGTTGTTTTTAGAGTCTGTATGTGTGGCGAAACTGAGTTAGGATTGGTTTCGGACCCCTCCTCCAAGGGGCCACAAAATCCCCCTCTATTCCCCATATATACAACCCTTAGGGCGCCGTTAGACTTGGGTTTTGTTTAGATTACAAGTTCTTCATAGCTGCAACTTCGCGTCCTTCGTTTGTGTTCCACGACCAGACCAAGATGTCATAGAACCCCACTTTCATCAATAAAGCTTTCCTCTTATATTCGCAATATCCAGATTGCAATTTCAGTTTCTTGCTTGTTCTTCGTTTGTGTGCAGGAAATAGACCCTCGTGGTCAGGTTGATTGTGCTCCGGCGTGGTCAATAACCTCTCGGAGTTGGTTTAGCATTTGATAAGGCGCGACCTCCTCACACTTTCATATTCGGATTTACAAAGTCTACTCCACCGAAAACGATAGACACCATCTCATCAAAAGACAGGGACAACTTGGCCTCAATCAATAATTGCCCTACTAAATCCAATCTACTAAAGTGAGAAGTAAGTTATGCTACTCCATTAACTCGATCCACCAAGTTCATCTACCAACATGAAGGTCTCATGATCCACCAAAGAGTCTTAGCTATATCCTCAAGACATCTATTATAGTCACACAAATCATTTGTCTACTAGTCATATACCCTTAAAACGATCTTCCCTATGGCATCGTCGGTTCAAGTGCTAGATCAAAAATGTAATGTGTTTGTTCACTATGATCACTAGTTCCATAATGAACCAAGTGCTAAGCAAAGGTTGTTGAAGCTTAACTGGTTCTCTTGCAAATCCGTAGGTTAAGAACATGGTTAGGGTTTCGAGCTAGGGTAGCTTGAGAGGTCTGGGCTGGTTTAGGGAGGGATCTCCAATCTCGAGGCAAAAGCATAACTCAACGGGGTTGCACTTGGTTTGATAGGCTGTCGCAAAAGTCTTCAGTGCTTGCTGTTTGTCGAGGTGGAATCCTTCATGCGTCTTGCCTTGCTGGTCTTCAGTTGACAAGATAGGTGAGAGGGGGAAAGTAGCATAGATGAGTGTGCCTAAAGGGGGAGGTATGGTGCAAGTTCAATCAAACAAGTGCCGAAAGGGCTAAACACAAACATTAGGATCAGCTAGGTGATATAGTCGCGTACTTGTTGCCTAGGGAAAAATTGTGCCTTACATCAAAACGCAATGAAATAAAAGCAAGCAACACACAACACGGTTCCTTCTGAACCATCACACAAACTCGACTTTGCATAGGGGATACATGACACATCCTACCCTAGGGTTTCTAGAACTCAGTGGTCGTGCTTGGCTTCATTTCTCGTAGAGAAGGACATGCACTCTTCTAGGTCTTCCTCAGGTGTTGCTATGTATCTTGTAGTTATCCGATGAAACGATCCGGGTTGGGGCCTGAAGGATATTTGACAACTTCTTATCTGGTGTGCTGACGGGGCAAAGGTGGTCTCGTGGCTGCCATTGACTCAGTCTTCTCTTGTGTTCTTAATCATGACAATCCCTTTTGTCTCCTAAGGCGTCGAGGGTTCCGAGTAGGCAATCCTGCATGCAATGACATTAACAAGGCATGCTAGAGGTCCAATCAGTCGGTTATGTTTAGGACATCATCGACACCCAGAGCGAGGGATGAAGAGAACCGTTTTCCTGCTCACTACGGTGAGGCGGACCAATTGGCGAGGTTCTCATCCATCGGTGTTTGTCGATACAACAACGGTAAAGACAGGGTCGCCCTATTAGTGATGTATACCATGATCTTGAATAACTTACGTCCTGATCATCACAGGCCAAGGTTGCTTCATCTTGGGGCAGTGTCGAGGGTGTCACCATATTCCGAGTCTTGACGCCCTCATTCCTTGAGAAGGTATCTCCTGTTGATGTCGTCTTGTCATGGTTTCACCAACCTCGTGTTCAAAAGATGTGGGTGAATGTCTGGCAAGGTGGCTTCCTTCCAAGTTACCCACGAGGATTACAAGGAATCTAGTGGTCACGGGCATAAGAGTGCTAGCGATCATTTGCAAGGTTTTTTAAAGCAGATGAGGAGAGCCAATAGAAAAATGGTGGAATCGATAAGGCAAAAACCTTTGGTTTCTTTGAAAACATAGAAGAGGTGAGAAATATAGAGGTTTTGTAAGTGGTCTGAAAGGTCTGGAAAAACGGTTTTTTCCTAACTAACGTCCATGCTAACTAAGGCTTCCTACAGTCAGGATGACTCTGATACCAGCTCTGTGGGTACCCCGACTCATAAGTCGAAGTCACCGAATGTACGTGTATAGTGGTCCCAGAGATCAATGCTCACAGAACACACAGATGCTGGATAACAAGAGTCTTACATCCATTACATACCGTCTTACAAAAATTATGACCATATGGTCAAGTCTTACATAGATAGGGCCATGAAGGCCAAACGTCAAACATAAACCCGCAGCCGAAATCTCCAACGATAGTGTGGACCCATGCCATCTACCTTAACCCTACAGGCATTATGACTGGGAAGCGGCCTAATTCGCATGTTCGTCACCTAGGAATTCTTCACCATATTCCTGTTCTTCCATGCCTGGCCAATTAAATAACCAAGGACAAGACAATGAGTACTTTTGAATGTACTCACCAGCAACCCATGTTTGGAACAAGGTAATCATGCATGGTATAACACTAAGCGGGTAGTTTTGCGGAAAGCTAGTTTTGAGTGCAATATCATGTCCTAACATTTGTAAAATCATGCATCATAAGGTTACAGATATCAATATAAACATACTGTGAACAACTCCAGCTTAATCATCTCATCAAGTCATCCGACTTAGCTCAAGTATCTCATTTGTCACACACACACACCAAGTTTTGTGAAAACATCAAATATAGTTTAAAAAGGACCACCAACAGTCCTTGACCATAGACACGGCTATTCGAATATTGATACTATGTAGAGGTTGCATGCTTTACCCACAAGACTCAGGGAACTCCCGTGTCATCAACGACTCGCGGTACCTTAGGTACCCAAGGTAAGCACCCGAACAATGTCTTTCCCTTGACAACACTAAACAAAGAATCCACTCGTAGGGCCACGTCCTCAAGATGTACATCACACGAGACTCGTTCAACATGTTGGGTTCTATTGTAGGTGCATCGCATGCAAAATAAAAATTTCCTACACGCAGAACAACCAAGAACATGCTATGGAGAAGGTTCACAGATCGTTACCACTAGACGCGCAGTGCAGTGCAGCGGAAGTAGAGTTGGGGCAGCGCGTCCGCGAGGTCCGTCTCCTCCTCGTCCGATCTCCCTCAAACAGCTGGTCCGATCTCCCTCGAACTGCCTTTCACCGGATCCCACGTACAGGTTCACCGGAGCGGCGCAAGTGCACCGCCTCTAATGTGCGCCGGACTGCTAGGTCTGATCTCATAGTTCGGCGGTGAGTGGAGGTGTCTAGTTGCAACACATGCAAAGTCCTAATGACGGCACCGAAGCGATCAACCAAATTGGTGTGCCGCACCTCCACTATATATAGGCATCCGTCGCGGGTTCAACTCTTGGGCCTCGCACGGATCCTAAAGCCCATGTGTTCCTTCCCTTAAGCGCGCGACCCCTTAGGTTCTCGTTCACCTGGTCGCGAGTCAGATCACATCCGTCTCGACTAATCGGTAGCGGCCTCTAGCAAAGCTTGCCGAATCCAAGTGTCTGATGAAGCTGGTTAGGCGAACTCGTAATTCATACTTCTGTTCCCTTTGCCACACGATATATGTTGTCGTGCTCAAGGCGACATGGTCATCCTTGTTGTAGCACGACCCCTTTCTTGTTCTGGTGAATCCGACCAAGACTTCGGATTATCTCATAATCCTCATCACATGGCCATGCTTATCCAGGTCGGATCACCCGAGGGGCCCAGAGTATATCTCTCCTGATCGGAGGGGCAAATCCCATCTTGCTCAACCATGTCTCGAAGCATGGGTCAGGACAAGCCCGAAACCCACCTTTATAACTACCCAGTTACGGAGTAGCGTTTGGTCGGCCCAAAGTAGGTCTATCACCATCCCGAGTACATGCGTCAGCTCAGGTCTTAGGACATAGAACGTATGTTGTACTAGAGACTCAGAGATGACCTATCGTTGCGTCTCATAGTTGGGTCTGTCCAAATCAGACCATATCTTAACTCGGATGCGACTACGTCGAATCCGACCAGACCTTTCTGAGTCCATATTATCCGGCTAGCATCCAATGCTACATGGTCAGTGAGACCAGACCATCCACCGTGTCATATGCTAGTCTAACTGGTTGCGCGTCCACACAACCCTTTCGACTAGGGACCATTTAGGACAGTCATCTTACAATGCATAGTCTCACAAACAAGTCACGTACTTGTTAATACATATCATTGACAATGTCTAAGGACTATCTTTATTCATAAACACATAGGAAATATCATCATACATGATTGCCTCTAGGGCATATCTCCAACAGTCTCCCACTTGCACTAGAGTTAATCAAATAGACTTTGAATGCCCATAGCTCTAACATGCCCCTCATGCTTGGATTGTGGAAGCGGCTTAGTCAACAGATCTGCAACATTTTCATCTTTGTGAATCTAGCATAAATTAGTATCACCATTCTTTATGAGCTTTCGTATCAGGTGATACTTTCGGTCTATGTGCCTGGTCTTGTGGTGTTGTCTCGGCTCCTTGGCCTGTGCGATGGCACCTGAATTGTCGCAATACAGGTCCAACGGTTTTGCCCAGCCCGGGAACACACCAAGATCCTCCAGGAACTTTCGAATCCAAACACCTTCATTTGCGGCTTCACAAGCCGCAATGTATTCGGCCTCTGTTTTTGGAGTCGGCCAACGTATCTTGCTTGGAACTCATCCAGGTCACTGCTCCTCCATTCATGACATACACGAATCCAGTTTGCGGTCGACAATCATCCCTGTCGGTTTGGAAACTAGCATCAGCGTAACCCTTTACGCAGAGCTTTACCTCACCTTCATAAACTAGGAATATATCTTTAGTCCTTTTCAGGTACTTCAGGATAGTTTTCACCGCTGCCCAATGACTTTTACCTGGGTCAGCCTGGTATCTGCTTGTTAAGCTTATTGCATAGGCAACATAAGGTCGAGTACATAGCATGGCATACATGATGGATCCTATTACCGAAGCATACGGAATCCTACTCATCCGGTTTCGCTCATCAGAAGTCGTATGACTCTGAGTCTTGCTTAGCCTTATACCATGTGAGATGGGCAAGAAACCATTCTTGGCCTCACTCATGTTGAACCGCTTCAACACTTTGTCTATGTAGGTGCTCTGGCTTAAGCCGAGCAGCCTCTTCGATCTATCTCTATAGATCTTGATGCCTAAAATGTATACTGCTTCTCCCAGGTCTTTCATCGAAAACTTGCCATTCAATGATTCCTTGACTGAGTTCAGCATCGAAACATCATTTCCGATCAACAGTATGTCATCCACATACAGGATCAAAAATACTACCGAGCTCCCACTAGACTTCTTGTATAAACAATAGTCCTCTTCATTCTTGATGAAACCCAGGTCAACGATGACTTCATCAAAACGAATGTTCCAACTCCGAACTGCTTGCTTCAATCCATAAATGGATCTCTTGAGCTTGCATATTTTACTAGCAATATTTGGATCAACAAAACCTTCAGGTTGTATCATGTATACATCCTCCTTTAAATTTCCATGAAGGAAAGCTGTTTTGACATCCATCTGCCATATCTCATAATCGAAATATGCAACTATAGCTAGTATGATCCTCATCGACTTAAGCATCACTACCGGCGAGTAGGTCTCGTCGTAGTCAATTCCTTGAACTTGTCCATAAACATTAGCGACAAGCTGAACTTTGTGGATCTGAACATTTCCAACCACATCGGTTTTCTTCTTAAAGACCCATTTGCAACCAATGGAAATTACGCCAGGTGGCGGATCAACCAAGTCCCAGACTTGATTATCATCCGTGGACTTTAACTCGGATCTCATGGCCTCTAGCCATGCCTTGAAATCTGGGCTCACCATCCCTTCCGCATACGTGGCCGGTTCGTCGCTTTCTAGCAACAACACATCGCGCACTCTACGCAATCTTTCCGACATCCGTGGCTCCGGTGCCGATTCCACTATGGGTTCCCGGACCAACTCTGGTATCATCTCATCACTAGTAGAGTCATCCGCGAGTGGCTCTTGAATTTCTTTGAGTCGCACCGTTCTCCCACTGGCCTCCCGACTAAGAAACTCTTTCTCTAGGAAAACCCCGTTCCGAGCAACAAACACTTTGTTCTCTTCCCGGTTGTAGAAGCTGTATCCGAAGGTTTCCCTCGGATATCCCACGAATATGCATTTATCCGACTTGGGTGTAAGCTTGTCCGACATGAGTCATTTGACAAATGCTTCAGAACCCCAAATCTTTAGAAAAGATAAACTAGGACTCTTCCCAGTCCACATCTCATGTGGTGTCTTATCTACGAACTTTGATGGTACCCTATTACGTGTGAAAGTTGTAGTTTCTAGAGCATATCCCCAGAATGACAAGGGTAAATCAGATTTGCTCATCATTGATCGGACCATGTCCAACAAGGTTCTATTTCTCTGTTCTAACAAGCCGTTTTTCTGCGGCGTACCCGGAAGTCTGAGCCCTGGTACTATACCTCGTCTTTTCAGATGATCATCAAACTCCTCGCTCATGTACTCACCTCCACGATCTGATCGTAGAAGCTTTATTGTCTTGCCGAGCTAATATTCAACCTCGTTTTAAAACTCTTTGAACTTTTCAAAAGTTTCCGACTTGTGCCTCATCAAATAGATATATCCATATCTACTCAAGTCGTCGGTAAAACTCACGAAGTACTGATAGCCACCTCTGGCCGTTGTGCTCATTGGACCACACACATCAGTGTTTATAAGCTCCAATAGCTCGGACGACCTTTCGCAACTCTTTGCAAAAGGAGACGTAGTCATCTTGCCTAGAAAGCATGATTCGCATGTCTCGAATGACCCAAAGTTGGACGAAGTTAAGAGTCCATCATCATGGAGCTTTTTCATGCGTTTCAGACTAATGTGTCCAAGCCGGCAATGCCAGAAGTATGTCGGATTTATCTCATTAGGCTTATGCCTCTTGACATTCACGTTATAAACTGGTTCCGTTTCCAGATTCAAAATAAGTAGCCCATCTACAATGGGTGCATAGCTGTGGAACATTCCATTCAAATAAATTGAATAACCATTGTCCTTTAAACTGAATTCATAACCCTGACTCATCAAGCATGAGGCAGCAATAATGTTCCGACTAAGTGCGGGAATGTAATAAAAATTATTCAATTCCAAAATAAATCCAGAAGGAAGCTTGAGCTGCATCGTGCCAACCTCCAACGCAGCAACTCTTGCTTTGTTGCCGACCCTGATGTCAATCTCCCATTGTGCCACACACCTAGTTCTTATCAGCCCCTGCATCGAGTTGCAAATATGAACAACCGTTCCGGTATCAAATACTCAAGAGCTACTAGGTATGTCAGCAAGGTAAATATCTATAACATATGTAACAAGTGTACCTTTGCCCGAAGAAGCATTTCCGGCCTTCTTGCCATGCTCAGCAAGCCACTTGCTACAGTTCCTCTTCCAGTGACCAGTTTCCTTACAATGAAAGCAAACGGTCTTTGAGTCCGGTCCCGGCTTCAGCGCAGCGGCGGAGACAAACTTCTCCGTGCCCTTTGCCTTGCCCTTTTTCTCTGATCAACTATTCTTGAACTTAGCCGATTTCTGCACCATCAACACTTGATGTGTGCCTTTCTTAATATCTTGTTCTGCCACCTTAAGCATCCCATGCAATTCAGTGAGCTTCTTATCCATGTCGTGCATATGATAGTTCGAGACGAACGTCCCATAGCTAGGTGGAAGAGAAACCAAAATTGCATTCGTTGACAGCTCGTCCCCAAGTGGGAAGCCTAACCGATCCAAAGCTTGCACGTACCCGATCATCTTAATCACATTCAGGCTCAGTGGATCACCCTCTTTCAGCTTACAATCCATCAAGGATTGCCAGATGTTGAACCTTCCGGTCCTAGCCTGCACCTGAAACATGCTCTTGAGACTTTCGATCATATCGAAAGCCTCAACGTTTTTGAAATGATGTTGCAAATCAGGCTCCATACAAGCCAGCATGAGGCAACTGATCTCGTTTGATTCATCAACGAGTTTCTGGTGGGCATTCTTGGTTGTGGCATTAGCATTATCGGCAGGTTCCTCTGGAAGTGGATCCTCTAGAACATGTTCCTTTTTATCGTGCTTGAGAACAATTCTCAAATTTCTATACGAGGTGGTAAAGTTTGTTCCATTCAGTTTATCCTTTTGTAGAATTGATTTCAATGCAAAGAAGGGTTGAGCAGGTGGTGCCATTGATCTACAATAGAAAATATGCAAGCACAAAGCAATGTGTTTATGTAGAGTAATTCAAGCCTTAAACAGAACTACTCCCACTGAAGTCAGCATCCCTCCGCAAACTCTCAGTGATTTAGGACCCGTCTAGCGCGAGCGACTAGTGAGCTTTAGCATCACTGCTAGCCAACTTGCCTATTCGGTAAGCAACTCCTTGCTAATCATATCTCTATACGACTCTTGTCGGTCGGGTAGGCATCTCAGACCCCGGCTCCCCACCTTCTTTGCCACAAGGCCCAAAACCGTTTTGATATCCTTGTAAAGTTAACCTGATGCAGTGCATGTCCGTGTCCGACACGAACCCTCCAGTTCAAGGACACCTAGTGGCACCTCAACTTTATGACCCACCACTAGACCTACTTGACGTGCGAAGGTGCAACATTCGGAATGGCAATGTGCTTGATATTAATGAGGGATCTTTCTACCATTTTAACATGCATAGAAACAAGAAGCAATATTAATCACATATAAACATAAATATGTGAAATAGTATGGCTCCTTCATGGACATCCTTCCAGGCCAGCTCCAACTCCGATGACCAGGCCGGAACTCCATCTTGTTTGTCACGCCGGGACGCGAGAACCTCAAACTTGATCTCTGTCCTCCAAGTACTAAAACTAGTAATGAATTTTACACAGAATGACAAGTCGACACGCATGTCGTTATACAATATAATGACATCACTTTGGCCGCTGCCGACTGACAATCATGACAAGCAGGTCATGTTAAATTACACACATGCATCACATACATATGAGCCATACTATTCACATCAAACCTGCAAAACAAAGTTATGCATAGAATCGCATTCTACCGGTTTGTGTGATCATGTACAAAATACAAGGCGCTACGCACACGACGTTTTCGGAATTCACAGATCGAGTCTGTATTCTGATCATGCCAAATTTTCTGATCTCACCAATCTCATCGATCATCGCGAACCCGATTCGTATTTACGTTTCACTGTTAACCCCGATGGAAGATACCGACCGGTAGGGGTACGTTGTGTCACGACCTCGTCGATTCCGATTGACAGAAAACATAGCCTCAATGATGCCCATGTGCAGTTGATCTCAACAATCGTGCACATAGCCGATCTCATGAACGACAACAGATCTCATCTGCCACCTCCACATATCAAATATGCATTCGATCTGAAACTAAAATCTATAGCAGAGGCTGTGATACCACTGTAGGGTTCTACCGTAGGTGCATCGCATGCAAAATAAAATTTTCCTACCTGCAGAACAACCAAGAACATGCTATGGAGATGGATCACAGATCGTTACCACTAGACGCGCAATGCCGTCCAGCGGAAGTAGAGTTGGGGAACGCGTACGCGAGGTCCGTCTCCTCCTCTTCCGATCTCCCTCGAACAGCTAGTCCGATTTCCCTCGAACAGCTGGTTCGATCTCCCTCGAACTGCCTGTCGCCGGATCCCACGTACAGGTTGCGCCGGAGCGGTGCAAGTGCACTGCCTCTAATGGTATCCGCGCGTGCAGGAGGAACACTGTGCGGCAGACTGCTAGGTCCGATCACACAGTTCGGCGGCGAGTGGAGGTGGCTAGTTGCAACACATGCAAGGCCCTAATGATGGCGCCGAAGCGATCAACCAGATGGGTGTGCCGCACCTCCACCATATATAGGCATCCGTCGCGGGCTCAACTCTTGGTTCTCGCAGGGATCCTAAAGCCCACGTGTTCCTTCCCTTAAGCATGCGACCCCTTAGGTTCTCGTTCACTTGGTCGCGAGTCAGATCACATCCGGCTCGACTAATCGGTAGCGGCCTCTAGCAAAGCGTGACGACTCCAAGTGTCTAATAAAGCTAGTTAGGCGAACCCATACTTCATACTTTTGTTCCCTTTGCCACACGATATATGTTGTCGTGCTCAAGGTCACACAGTCATCCTTCTTGCAGCACGACCTCTTTCTCGTTCTGGTGAATCCGACCAACACTTCGGATTATCTCATAATCCTCATCGCATGGCCATGCTTATCTAGGTCGAATCGCTAGAGGGCCCCAGAGTATATCTCTCCTAATTGGAGGGGCAAATCCCATCTTGCTCAACCATATCGCGAAGCATGGGTTAGGACAAGCCCGAAACCAACCTTTATAACTACCCAGTGACGGAGTAGCGTTTGGTTGGCCCAAAGCAGGTCTATCACCATCCCGAGTACATGTGTCAGCTCAGTTCTTAGGACATAGAACGTATGTTGTACTAGAGACTCACAAATGACCTATTGCTGCGTCTCATAGTTGGGTCTGTCCAACTCAGACCTTATCTTAACTCGGATCCGATCACGGCGAATCCGACCAGATCTTTCTGAGTCCATATTATCTAGCTAGCATCCAATGCTACATAGTTAGTGAGACCTGACCATCCACCGTGTCATATGCTAGTCTAACTGGTTGCGCGTCCACACAACCCATTCAACTAGGGACCATTTAGGACAGTCATCATACAATGCATAGTCTCACAAACAAGTCATGTACTTGTTAATACATATCATTGATAATGTCCAACGACTATCTTTATTCATAAACACATAGAAAATATCATCATACATGATTGCCTCTAGGGCATATCTCAAACACAACATAGTACCATCCATGAGGAGACACAATGGTGTGCCCGGTGTATGTGCAAATAGTCATAGTCGTCCATTCAGGCACGACCCCGTATCGAGAGTAACCACGCCACTCCCGCCACTAGTAATACAGGCTCTCTGGTAGCATCGACCAAAAGTAATCAACAAGGCCCCATCCCATAAGGGGTATTGTGGTCGTACATGTAAGGTTGGGACGGTTAGCAGATCTTAAATCTCCACATTTTCAACAACACACAGGCAACTTGCCTCGGTACACCAGTTCTTTATCAAGTGGCTACATAGTACAACACCTCCCTCGGGCATTAGTCGCACCCTATGGGGTTTTTGAAAAGTCTTTTAAAACACTTTTGTTTCCATCTCGATGCATATTCCCGTCCCACTTGCGTAGAACCTGCTTGCACCTATCTACTTCCCACCCACATGACTCTCAACGGAACATAGAGCCATGTACAATGCAAGTATCAACGATAAGTGCATCGGAGACCAACCTAGCAAGGTTGTCACCACATCATCATCATCATCATGATTTCAATGCAACGAAATAAAGTTCTATATGACATGCATAAAAGTGGTTTCAATCAACCTGGTCAAGGGGTTGCTTGCCCATCTCAGCAAATTCTTGGATTCTACTGGTCCTTCACCCGCACTCCATCTACTTCGTCATCTACCTTTGAAAGCAATCACCATCAGCAACACAACAAGGAGAAAAATAAAAGTGTCCTAAACATAGGAATTCCATTTTTCTTAGACACCTCTGGTCATAAGAAAAATACCCAAAGAGGCTCTACTTGATATGGTTCAATAAGGATTTTTGAACCATCTTATTAAGGTGGAAATAAGGGAATAATGATTATATAAGAAGTCTTCAGAAGATATTTTTATAAAAATGAGTGGAGGCACTCATTAAATAGGGCATGATTTTAGAAGTATTTAGGAATTGGTTTCACAGGATTTGGAGTTGGGATGAATTTCCTATGAGTTTTCTGAGATGGAATAAGTGGGGATGGGGACTATTTATTACATCCATCAGAAACAATGTTTGGGAAAAATGTCCACTATTTTTTGGTAAATAGGTCATTATATATAGAGCACGTAGCAAATTGAATCATTCCATTTGGAGCCATAATGAAGGCTCTAGGGATTTTCAAAGTGGGCTTTAGAGGTTCAAATTTAAATTTAATTTTTGGCAGTACAAAAAAAGTGTGAGGGAAAATGTGGAAGTTGCACCACTAAATAGGTTGGAATTTTAGAATAATATAGGAGTTGACAATTTTGCATTTGGACAAATATTCAGGTCTCTGGAATTTTTGCAAGATTCTGCAAAACAGAAAAGCGATAATGACACTGTTCATTATGGGCCGAAACTAGACAGAGTCGAGCCAGCCCAGTGAGAAACGGCCCAGGCACAGCGCTGTGCAGCGGGAGGGCCATGTCGAAGGTGTATCCGCAGAATACGCCTCCACTCGAAGCTGTACGCGCCGCTGCACGCGTTCAAACCTGACGACTTGGTCCCAGTCGTTAGCAGGAGACCTACCTGTCATCACCTTCCTCGGGGCAGAGAAGGGAGGGGACTCACCGGCGGCGAGATGGGGCACGGTGGTTCTGAGGGCACTGGCGGGTTCCTGAGGATGGCGCGCGTCTAGGAGGGGAGGAGTTGGACACCGGAGCTGACGGGAACGTCGGTGATGAGGAAGCAGGGCGGTGGTTCTTCGGATCGAGCTCGATCTCGTCGCCCTGAGCTGCAATAGACGCAGGAATGAGGGGGAATGAGGTCATGGAATTGACACAATTCCACCGAAGGTGGAATGGGGTCGGGAGGAGGTTCGTACCGCGTAGTCGCGAGCGAGCCGAGGTGGCGGAGCTCCGGCTCGATCTCGAGCTCGGGGCTCCCTTGGGATTGATTGGTTGAGCAGGGGCACTTTTGGGTGTCTGAGAGGGAGAGGAAATCTACGAGAGAGGCTCGGGGATGCCTCTTGTAGGCAATCATCAGTGCATCGCAGACGAAGCTCACGGGCACCCACCACATGGGTTCTGGTGGCCACAGGAAGGGGCTAGCGCTGCTCTACGACATTTGTGGGCGTCGTGCAACGCTCTAGGAAGAGAGAGGGAGAAGATACCGAGCACTAGGAGGGCCAGAGGCGTGATCAGGGAGTGGTGTGCTCGGGCGGCGCCGGGCACGTGCGACAGATGTCATTGGAGAGAGAGAGAGAGAGAGAGAGAGGGAGAGAGAGAGAGAGAGAGAAAGAGAGAGAGAGAGAGACAGAGAGAGAAAGGAGGGGGCCGGCCACCTGTCGTCTTGCAGACGTTGAGGGGAAGCCAGGGGACACGACCCCGCCTCTCAAGGCTGTCGGCACTCGGGATGGGCGCCGGCTATAGTGGGGCTGGCACTGTAGCGCGCTCCACAGCGCAGTTTTGGCATGCCAGCACATGTTCACGCGCTCTGGGCATGCTCCTCCTTGTCCAGTAGCCTTTGGGCGGGGGTCTGGGGATGCTCTGGGATTCTTAAGGAATAAGGAAAAGCAGTGGTAGAAGAGTAGGGGCAAGAAGAGATGCTGCCATGGTGAAAATAGAGGGGTGGATGGGGTTTTTACACCCTCAATTATTGAGCTATGGGTAGAAGATTCTTACTGGAGGTAGCAGAGGACTAGTAGGAGTGTTGGGCTCTACCGTAGGTGCATCGCATGCGAATTAAATTTTTCCTACGCGCAGAACATCCAAGAACATGCTACGGAGATGGATCACAGCTCGTTACCAATAGACGCGCAGAGCCATGCAGCGGAAGTAGAGTTGGGCAGCGCGTTCACGTGGTCCGTCTCCTCCTCGTCCGATCTCCCTCGAACAGCCGATCCGATCTCCCTCGAATTGCCGGTCGCTGGATCCCACGTACAGGTTCGCCGGAATAGCGCAAGTGCACCACCTCTAACGGTATCCGCGCGTGCAGGAGGAACACCGTGCTGCAGACTGCTAGGTCCGATCACACAGTTCAGCGGCGAGTGGAGGTGGCTAGTTACAACACATGCAAATCCCTAATGACGGCGCCGAAGCAAACAACCAGATGGGTGTGCCGCACCTCCACTATATATAGGCATCCGGCGCGGGCTCAACTCTTGGGCCTTGCACGGATCCTAAAGCCCACGTGTTCCTTCCCTTAAGCGCGCAACCCCTTAGGTTCTCGTTCACTTGGTCGCGAGTCAGATCACATACGACTCGACAAGTCGGTAGCGGCCTCTAGCAAAGCGTGCCGACTCGAAGTGTCTGATGAAGCTGTTAGGCAAACCTGTACTTCACACTTCTGTTCCATTTGCCACACGATATATGTTGTCATGCTCAACGCGACATGGTCATCCTTGTTGCAGCACGACCTCATTCTCGTTCCGGTGAATCCGACCAATACTTCAGATTATCTCATAATGCTCATCGCATGGCCATGCTTATCCAGGTTGGATCACCCGAGGGGCCCAGAGTATATCTCTCTTGATTCGAGGGGCAAATCCCATCTTGCTCAACCATGTATCGCAACATGCGTCAGGACAAGCCCGAAACCTACCTTTATAACTACCCAGTTACAGAGTAGCGTTTGGTTGACCCAAGGCAGGTCTATCACCAAACCGAGTACATGCGTCTGCTCAGGTCTTAGGACATAGAACGTATGTTGTACTAGAGACTCTCAGATGACCTATCGTTGCGTCTCATAGTCGGGTCTGTCCAACTCAGACCTTATCTCAACTCGGATCCTACTACGTCGAATCCAACTAGATCTTTCTGAGTCCATATTATCTGGCTAGCATCCAATGCTACATGGTCTGTGAGACCAGACCATCCACCGTGTCATATGCTAGTCTAACTGGCTGCGCGTCCACACAACCCTTTCGACTAGGGACCATTTAGGACAGTCATCGTGCAATGCATAGTTTCACAAACAAGTCACGTACTTGTTAATACACATCATTGATAATGTCCAAGGACTATCTTTATTCATAAACACATAGGAAATATCATCATACATGATTGCCTCTAGGGCATATCACCAACAGTCTCCCACTTGCACTAGAGTCAATCAAATAGACATCGAATGCCCATAGCTCTAACGTGCCCCTCATGCTTGGGTTGTGGAAGCGGCTTAGTCAACGGATCTGCAACATTTTCATCCATGTGAATCTTGCATAAATTAGTATCACCATTCTTTACGAGCTTTTGTATCAGGTGATATTTTCGGTCTATGTGCCTGGCCTTGTGGTGTTGTCTCGGCTCCTTGGCCTATGCGATGGCACCTGAATTATCGCAATACAGGTCCAATGGTTTTGCCCAGCCCGGGAACACACCAAGATCTTCTAGGAACTTCCGAATCCAAACACCTTCCTAAGCGGCTTCACAAGCCCCAATGTATTCAGCCTCTGTTGTGGAGTCAGCCACCGTATCTTGCTTGGAACTCGTCCAGCTCACTGCTCCTCCATTCATGACATACACGAATCCAGTTTGCGATCGACAATCATCCCTGTTGGTTTGAAAACTAGCATCAGCGTAACCCTTTACGCAAAGCTCCTCGTCACCTCCATAAACTAGGAACATCTCTTTAGTCCTTTTCAGTTACTTTAGGATAGTTTTCACCGCTGCCCAGTGACTCTCACCTGGGTTAGCCTTGTATTTGCTTGTTAAGCTTATTGCATAGGCAACACCAGGTCGAGTACATAGCATGGCATACATGATGGATCCTATTGCCGAAGCATACGTAATCCTACTCATCCGGTTTCACTCATCAGAAGTCGTAGGACTCCGAGTCTTGCTTAGCCTTATACCATGTGAGATGGGCAAGAACCCTTTCTTCGCCTCACTCATGTTGAACCGCTTCAACACTTTGTCTATGTAGGAGCTCTGGCTTAAGCCGAGCAGCCTCTTCGATCTATCTCTGTAGATCTTGATGCCTAAAATGTATACTACTTCTCCAAGGTATTTCATCGAAAACTTGTCATTCAATGATTCCTTGACTGTGTTCAGCATCGAAAGATCATTTCCGATCAGCAGTATGTCATCCACATACAGGATCAAAAATACTACCGAGCTCCCACTAGACTTCTTGTATAAACAATAGTCCTCTTCGTTCTTGATGAAACCAAGGTCAACGATGACTTCATCAAAATGAATGTTCCAACTCCGAGCTGCCTGCTTCAATCCATAAATGGACCTCTTGAGCTTGCATATTTTACTAGCATTATTTGGATCAACAAAACCTTTAGGCTGTATCATGTATACATCCTCCTTTAAATTTCCATGAAGGAAAGCCGTTTTAACATGCATCTGCCATACCTCCTAATCAAAATATGCAACTATAGCTAGTATGATCCTCACCAACTTTAGCATCGCTACCAGCGAGTAGGTCTCATCATAGTCAATTCCTTGAACTTGTCCATAACCTTTAGCGACAAGCCGAGCTTTATGGATCTGAAGATTTCCATCCACATCGGTTTTCTTCTTAAAGACCCATTTGCAACCAATGGCAATTACGCCAGGTGGCGGATCAACCAAGTCCTAGACTTGATTATCATCCATGGACTGTAACTCAGATCTCATGGCCTCCAGCCATTCCTCGAAATCTGGGCTCACCATCGCTTCCACAAACGTGGCTGGATCGTCGCTTTCTAGCAACAACACATCGCGCATTCTACACAATCTTTCCGACCTTCGTGTCTCTGGTGCTGATTCCACTACGGGTTCCCTAACCAACTCCGGTATGATCTCATCAACAGCCGAGTCATCCCCGAGTGGCTCTTGAATTTCTTCGAGCCGCACCGTTCTCCCACTGGCTTCCTGACTTAGAAACTCTTTCTCTAGCAAAAGACCGTTCCGAGCAACAAACACTTTGTTCTCTTCTCGGTTGTAGAAGCTGTATCCCAAGGTTTCCCTCGGATATCCCACGAATATGCATTTATCCGACTTGGGTGTAAGCTTGTCCGACGTGAGTTGCTTGACAAATGCTTCACAACCCCAAATCTTTAGAAAAAGACAAACTAGGACTCTTCCCAGTCCAGATCTCATGTTGTGTTTTATCTACTGATTTTGATGGTACCCTGTTAAGTGTGAAAGCTACAGTTTCTAGAGTGTATCCCCAGAGTGACAAGGGTAAATCCGATTTGCTCATCATCAATCAGACCATGTCCAACAAGGTTCGATTTCTCCGTTCTGACACGCCGTTTCTCTATGGCGTTCCCGGAGGTGTGAGCTGAGGTACTATACCTCGGCTTTTCAGATGATCATCAAACTCCTTGCTCATGTACTCACCTCCAGGATCTGATCGCAAAAGTTTTATTGTCTTGCCGAGTTGATTTTCAACCTCGTTTTGAAACTCTTTGAACATTTCAAAAGTTTCCGACTTCTGCCTCATCAAATAGATATATCCTTATCTACTCAAGTCGTCGGTAAAAGTCAGGAAGTACTGATAGCCACCTCTGGCTGTTGTCCCCATTGGACCACACACATCACTATGTATAAGCCCCAACAGCTCGGACGCCCTTCCACAACTCTTTGCAAAAGGAGACTTTGTCATCATGCCCAGCAAGCATGATTCGCATATGTCTCGAACGACCCAAAGTCGGACGAAGTTAGGAGTCCATCATCATGGAGCTTCTTCATGCGTTTCAGACTAATGTGTCCAAGCAGGCAATGCTAGAAATATGTCGGATTTATCTCATTAGGTTATGCCTCTTGACATTCATGTTATAGACTGGTTCCATTTCCAAATTCAAAATAAATAGCCCATATACAATGGGTGCATAGCCGTAGAACATTCCATTCATCTAAAATGAACAACCATTGTCCTTTAAACTGAATTAATAACCCTGACTCATCAAGCATGAGGCAGAAATAATGTTCCGACTAAGTGTGGGAATGTAATAACAATTATTCAATTCCAAAATAAATCCAGAAGGAAGCTTGAGCTGCATCGTGCCGACCTCCAACACAGCAACTCTTGCTTTGTTGCCGACCCTGATGTCAATCTCCCCTTGTGCCACACGCCTAGTTCTTATCAACCCCTTCATCGAGTTGCAAATATGAACAACCGATCCGGTATCGAATAAACAAGAGCTACTAGGTATGTCAACAAGGTAAATGTGTATAACATATGTAACAAGTGTACCTTTGCCTGAAGAAGCATTTCCGGCCTTCTTGCCATGCTCAGCAAGCCACTTGCTACAGTTCCTCTTCCAGTGACCAGTTTCCTTGCAATGAAAGCAAACGGTCTTTGAGTCCGGTCCCGGCTTTGTTGCAGCGGCGGAGACAACCTTCTCCGTGCCCTTTGCCTTTCCCTTTTTCTTAGACCAACTCTTCTTGAACTTAGCCGATTTCTGCACCATCAACACTTGATGCGTGCCTTCCATAATATCTTGTTCTGCCACCTTGAGCATCCCATGCAATTCAGTGAGCTTCTTATCCATCTTGTGCATATGATCGTTCGAGACGAACGTCCCATAGCTAGGTGGAAGAGAACCCAGAATTGCATCTGTGGACAGCTCATCCCCAAGTGGGAAGCCTAACCGATCCAAAGCTTGCACGTACCCGATCATCTTGATCACATGCAAGCTTAGTGGATCACCCTCTTTCAGCTTACAATCCGTCAAGGATTGTCAGACGTTGTACCTTTCTGTCCTAGCCTGCACCTGAGACATGCTCTTGAGACTCTCGATCATATTTAAAGCCTCAACATTTTTGAAATGCCGTTGCAAATCGGGCTCCATACAAGCCAGCATGAGGCAGCTGATCTCGTTTGATTCATCAACGAGTTTCTGATGGGCATTCTTTGTTGTGGCACTAGCATTCTTGGCAGGTTCCTCTAGAAGTGGATCCTCTAGAACATGTTCCTTTTTATCATGCTTGAAAACAATTCTCAAATTTCTATACCAGGTGGTAAAGTTTGTTCCATTCTGTTTATCCTTTTCTAGAATTGATTTCAATGCAAAGTTGGGTTGAGCAGGTGGTGCCATTGATCTACAATAGAAAATATGCAATCACTGAGCAATGTGTTTATCTAGAGTAATTCAATCCTTAAACAGAACTACTCCCACTGAATTCAGCATCCCTCCGCAAACTCTCAGTGATTCAGGACCCGTCTAGCGGGAGCGACTAGTGAGATTTAGCATCACTGCTAGCCAACTTGCCTATTCGGTAAGCAACTCGTTGCTAATCGTATCTCTATACGACTCATGTCGGTCGGGTAGGTAACTTATACCCTGGCTCCCAACCTTCTTTGCCACAAGGCCCAAAACCGTTTTGATAGCCTTGTCAAGTTAACCTGATGCAGTGCATGTCCGTGTCCGACACGAACCCTCCAGTTCAAGGACACCTAGTAGCACCTCTATTTTATGAGCCCACCACTAGATGTACTTGACGTGCGAAGGTGCAACATCCGGAATGGCAATGTGCCTTATATTAACGAGGGATCTTTCTACCATTATAACATGCATAGAAAACAAGAAGCAATATCAATCACATATAAACAAAAATATGTGAAATAGTATGGCTCCTTCATGGATGTCCTTCCAGGCCGGCTCCAACTCCGATGACCAGGGCGGAACTCCATCTTATTCGTCACGCCGGGACGCCAAAGCCTCGAACTTGATCTCTGTCCTCCAACTACTACAACTAGTAATGAATTTACAGAGAATCACAAGTCGACGCACAGGGAGTAATACAATATAATGATAGCACTTTGGCTCCTGACGGCTGACAATCATGACACGCGGGTCATGTTAAGTTACACACATGCATCACATACACATGAGCCATACTATTCACATCAAACCTGCAAAACAAAGTTGTGCATAGAATCGCATTCTACCAGTTTGTGTGACCGTGTACGAAATACAAGGCGCTACGCACACGGCGGTCCCGCTGGCCGGATTTTCTGATCTGACCGATCTCATCGATCATCGCGAACCTGATTCGGATTTACGTTTCACTGTTAACCCCGATGGCGGATACCGACCGGTAGGGGTAGGTTGTGTCACGACCTCATCGATTCCTATGGACAGAAAATATAACCTCAATGACCCCGATGTGCAGTTGATCTCATCAACCGTGCACATAGTCGATCTCATGAACGACGACAGATCCCATCCGCCGCCTCCACATATCAAATATGCATCCGATCTGAATCCAAATCCTATAGCACAGGCTCTGATACCACTATTGGGCTCTACCGTAGGTGCATCGCATGAGAATTATAATTTTCCTATGCGAAGAACATCGAAGAACATGCTACGAAGATGGATCACAGCTCGTTACCACTAGACGCCCAGTGCCGTGCAGAGGAAATAGAGTTGGGGCAGCGCATTCGCGTGGTCCGTCTCCTCCTTGTCCGATCTCCCTCAAACAGCCAATCCGATCTCCCTCGAATTGTCGGTCGCCGGATCCCACGTACAGGTTCGCCGGAGCGGCGCAAGTGCACCGCCTCTAACGGTATCCGCGCGTGTAGGAGGAACACCATGCGGCGAACTGCTAGGTCCGATCACACAGTTCGACGGCGAGTGGAGGTGGCTAGTTGCAACACATGCAAAGCACTAATGATGGTGCCGAAGCGATCAACTAGATGGGTGTGTCGCACCTCCATTATATATAGGCATCCGGCGCGGGCTCAACTCATGGGCCTCGCATGGATCCTAAAGCCCATGTGTTCCTTCCCTTAAGCGCGCGACCCCTTAGGTTCTCGTTCACTTGGTCGCGAGTCAGATGAAATCTGACTCGACTAGTCGGTAGCGGCCTCTAGCAAAGCGTGCCGACTCCAAGTGTCCGATGAAGCTGGTTAGGCAAACCTGTACTTCACACTTCTGTTACCTTTGCCACACGAAATATGTTGTCATGCTCAACGCGACATGGCCATCCTTCTTGCAGCACGACATCTTTCTCGTTCCGGTGAATCCGACCAATACTTCGGATTATCTCATAATCCTCATCGCATGGCCATGCTTATCTAGGTCGGATCACCCGAGGGGCCCACAGTATATATCTCCTCGTCGGGGGGGGGGGGGGGGCAAATCCCATCTTGCTCAACCATGTCTCACAGCATGGGTCAGGACAAGCTCGAAACCTACCTTTATAACTACCCAGTTACGGAGTAGCGTTTGGTCGGCCCAAAGCAGGTCTATCACCATCCCGAGCACATGTGTCAGCTCAGGTCTTAGGACATAGAACATATGTGGTACTAGAGACTCTCATATGACCTATCGCGGCGTCTCATAGTCGGGTATGTCCAACTCAGACGTTATCTCAACTCGGATCCTACTACGTCGAATCCGACCAGATTTTTTTGAGTCCATATTATACGGCTAGCATCCAATGCTACATGTTCTGTGAGACCAGACCATCCACTGTGTCATATGCTAGTCTAACTGGCTGCGCGTCCACACAGCCCTTTCGACTAGGGACCATTTAGGACAGTCATCGTGCAATGCATAGTCTCACAAACAAGTCACGTACTTGTTAATACACATCATTGATAATGTCCAAGGACTATCTTTATTCATAAACACATAGGAAATATCATCATACATGATTGCCTCTAGGGCATATCTCCACAAGGAGATGTGGTAAAAAGATGAGGTCAAGGAGAATACTTCTGTGCTTCAATCATTGGTTTCAAAAATATACTAGAAGGTGTTTGATCCGAGTTTAGGCTAGCTTATCTTATCTAATAGACATGGTTCTTAACAGGGGTGAGTGGCATCACAAAATAGCCTGGCCCACAAATTTTGAGATCAAATGAAGAAAGTGGCCAATGCAACTTTGGCAAACCCTAGAAATGGGCAGAATTAGGTTTGCTTAGATCTTGCTGGGCTAATCTATTCTCCTTGATGCACCACTTGGTGTGGTGGCATTATAAGGGGATTAGATCATGCCCACCAAGTCTGGGACCAAATGGAAATACTTGGCAATGCAAAGTTGTCCAAATTGATCTGGATATAAATGGTTTTGGTTTATCTTTGTGAACCAAAACTATTTTGATTTGGATGAAACTTAGCAGGATCATTACATTGGGCATATGAGACTTGCTAGAATTTTCTTGGATTTATTTGAGAATATTTCTTATCGAAATATTTCTAATACTAGAAATGAACAGAAAGGGTTTTGGAGGGTTTGTCCAATATTTGAACATGACCATGTGTTGAAACTCATATATATGGAAAATATATGTCCACTGAGTTTCCCTAAATTTTCTCAAATAATTTTGAAACATAAAAATAAATTTTCCCTATAAAAGACCATTTGCGGCCTCAGAAAAAGGCATTTAAATAAAATGCCAAAATAACTTTTAAAATGATATTTTTCTTGTTTTGGGAAATCTTAGATACAAGAGGTTCCAAATATAATATTTGAGGCAAAATATTTTCCCTAATTTGAGGACTTATAGTACAAATCTCATTTTAGGGGTTTTTGAAAACCTAAATTAAATAAATGCTTTTTGGCCAAAATATTTTTGTATAAAAATAGTTTTAGGTCCTATACACATGGCATGATCATTGGCAAGGTTTTGGATGAAGGAGATGAGTTTTGAGAGTAGGAGGGTTTTTATGAATTAAATCACATAAAAGCAAGCAAGCAAATAGCAATCAATTCCAGCACCACATGCACACAAAAAGTTTTTGTTGGTCCAATTTTTTTAGCTCTATTATCTTAGTCATGTGAAGCAAAACATAGGGTGTGACACAACCATTGTAGTCAAAACTCTCAAAGTTTGGATAAAGCGATTGCGAGATGGTGTCAAACACACGAAGTAGTAATATGTGTAGCTGGAATGGCTTATAATATGGTAGCAAAAATGTCAGCAATAATCCATTAAGAGATGAAAAGCTGAAGAAACGCTCAATGACGGTATCGTGCTGGTCCTCGGCTAGACTGTACTAGAGATGCGAGCCTAGAACACCAACAAAATAATGACGTGACACGTAATCAAGGGAACAACACACTATGAATTTTCTTTTTCTCTAATTTTTTTGGCGCCTCTTTTTTTTGTGCTTTTTTTTTCCAGAAAATCACTATAATGGTGAGTGTCTCAAAACTCTTTCGAAGGTCTAAAAACAGGATAGGCACGAAAATTTTTTGACTAATTTTTTTCTGGACACCTGGAGCAAAAACTGGAAACTGCTCAATTTTTTTTCTATAAAACCGATTGTCTCAAAACACTCTTCTACACCTAAAAATAGGATAGCTGGATTTATTTTTTTGACCGGTGCATTTTTCGACAATTTTGGTCCTAAACAGAGGGTGGTTTCAAGACTCTTTTTTTTTATATCACCCTTGTGTACGAACAAAGAACAAAAGATGAAATTTGAATCCTACTCAGACAAGGAAACAAGAATCTGAAAACTGATGGATCTCAAAAGCAAACCGAATATGTGATGGACTCGGATTGGTGGCGAATATGCAGTGGTGATATATGGCACCGGTGATGATGATGATGGTGGGTTTGGTAGCGGTGGTATGATCGTGGCTATGGCAGCGGTAATGCTAATGGTTGGTATGCCAACAGTGCTGATGATGGTGGGTATGGCAGCGTGACAACTAAGAATAGAACTCGAAACTCTAAAGGACTAGACGCTAAGACCAGCAACTTTACACAACGATGCAACAAGAAATTCAACAAAGCAAACCCCTAACGGAAAATTGCAAAGGCTCAGATTGGTTCGGATATGATGATCTAACCCTATTTTTTTTGGCTTTTTTCGTGGACTGTAGGTAGGAAGAACATATGCGTTCTAAACTATGAAAAACTGGAAATTCTCACCGAGCAATCTGGAAATCTGATACCACTTGATAGAGGCGAAGGTGTCCCATCTTTCGATGAGATGGTAGCTATCATTTTTGGTGGAGTAGACTTTGACGATCCTACTACGACCGTGCGAGGATGTAGTGCCTTAGCAATCGCTAAACCAACTCCAAGAGATTATTGACCATGCCGGAGCACGATCAACCTGACCACGGGGGTCTATTTCCTGCACACAAATGAAGAACAAGCAAGAAACTGAAATTGCAATCTCGATATTGTGAATATAACATGAAAGCTTTATTGATGAAAGTGGGGTTGTGTGATGTCTTGGTATGCTCGTAGAAAACAAACGGAGGACGCGAAGTTGCAGCTATGACGAACTTTTAATCTACACAAAACCCAAGTCTAAACGGTGCCCTACATGGATGTATATATGGGGGAATAGAGGGGAATACCGTGACCCTTGGAGGAGGGGGTCTGAAACCAACCCTATCTCAGTTTCCGCACACATACAGACTCTAAAAACAGCCTATAATGTGGTATTTTGAAATTACATAGGCCTGGCCCAAAAAGAAGGTGACGCAACACCTATAATATCCCATGGACGAAATTCATGAAGTGGCATCTTGTATATTTTGTTCAAGCCTTCATGTTCTCCTTATGGTGGCTTCAAAATGCAAAAATCACCACTGGAAACTCCATTATTCTTTCCCGCGTGGGCACCTTCTTCTCCATGCTTGATCCCGCTCCAATGGCCATCCTTCTTGTCCATGCTAGGTCCTTCATTCATTAGTAAAACAAAAGTATCTAATTTAGGCAGCATCATATGTTCATGAACATTAGAAGGATTTCCAAGAAACGAAAGTACCTGGTAATTCAATTGGCATGTGTGGGCTCTAGTAATTGGTCCATTATGTATAGCAGCAGGGGCCGCGGGCGTAAAAATGGTATTAATGTCCTTCTCATATTACTCCACCAATCGACCGCTATCCAGCATGCATCTATGGTATTAAGTTCATGACAAACAGAGTAAAACTTTAATAAGGATGACATGATATAGACAAAGCAAACCCAATCAATATCAATAAACCCCTTCATTTTACCCTTAATAACAATAATACAAATAAGTGTCTTGTCCCCTTCTTTCACTGGAATATAGAGCACGACAAGATTGAACCCACTACAAAACCACCTCTCCCGCTGAAGATAAATCAGTCTAGTTAGCCAAACTAAACGGATATATCGGAGAGAATACAAAGCTATAACAATCATTCATAATAAAGTTCAGAAAAGACTCAATTACTTTCAATGACTAATCTAATCATAAACCCACAATTCATCAGATCCCAACAAACACAACGCAAAGGAAGATTACATCGGATAGAAAAGAAGATCGAGGAGAACATGGTATTGAAGATCAAAGAGAGAGAAGAAGTCATCAAGATACTAGCTATGGACCCGTAGGTTTGTGGTGAACTACTCATGCATCGTCATGGAGGAAGCAAGGTTGATGTAGATGGCCTCCGTTATCGATTCCTTCTCCGGCAGAGTACCGGAAAAGGCCTCCAGATGGGATCGCAAAAGAATGAAAGATTGAAGTGGCGACAAAAGTGTTTCAGGTGTCTCTATGTTGGTTTGGAAATATTTTAGAATATATAGATGTGGAATTAAGTCAAACAGAATTGCGGGGAGTCACGAGCTCAGGGGAGCGTGCCCTACCCCCCAGGGCACGCTCTATAAGCTTGTGGCTCTCTCGTACGTCTTCTGGCCTCCTCCCGAACCTTCTAGGTTACCTTTTGGTCCAGAAAAAATCATAGTAAAGTTTCATCGTGGTTGGACTTTGTTTGGTATTGATTTTCTGAAAAGTCAAAAACACGGAAAAAAACAAGAACTGGCACTGGGCACTGGGTTTATAGGTTAGTCCCCAGAAATGATGTAAACTAGCATATAAATAAATATAAAGTATCCAAGATTGATAATATAATATCATGAAACAATCAAAAATTATAGATACATTGGAGACGTATTAATACGGAAGAAGTTCTGCATCGGAGCGACGTCCTCGGGCATATACCTCCACACCGGGATGGCCCAGACTTGCAAGGGAAGGCTGCGGCGGTGGAGCATGACTTGGACCATGTTCGTTAACTCGATCTTCTTCTCGCTCTTGGAGCCGATCCTCTTCTAGAGAGATTTCACCTTGGCGGAGTTTCCCCAATCGAGACCTTTGGATGTCCAGGTGACTAGCCTCTCCAGAGGACTGGCCTTGAACACGGGGACCTCAGTCTGGCCTTTGGCCAGCGGTTCGGTGATGTAGAACCACTCCAGCTACCAGACCTTGATGGTCTCCAAGAAGATGCTTTGGGCTGGACGACTTTGTGTATCTTGCTCACCATGGCCCCGCCGCAGTCGACGAGTAGCGAGGTGCTGCTCTTCGGCTTGATGCGGAAGAGCTTTAGCAGAGGCCGAAGTGCGGCTCGACACAGAGGAACACCTCACAGACAATGATGAAGGCGGCAATGTGAAGGATGGATTTCCGGGCTAGATGGTGGAAGTCCAGCTCGTAGAAGAAGAGAAGACCCCTCAAAAATGGATGGATTGGGAACCCCACACCTCGAATGAGGTGGGGAATAAAAACCACCCTCTCCCCTGGCTTGGGACTAGCAATGGCATGCCCTTGCTTAGGAGCCCGACAATCAGCTTGTTTAGGGAGGTAGCCAGTGGTCTTAAGCTCCAGAATGGTGCCCTCCGTCACAGTAGAGGCCACCCACTTGCCCTTATCGACCATTGCGGACGGACGAGTGCGAGTGGAAGAAGAACTGGGAAAGGGGATCTGGGGCGATAGGGCTCTGGAGGATGCTGGCAATGGCGCTGAGAATGAAGGCGTGTGCAAAGGAATGAGTTATCCCCCATGCTTTCATAGCACGGTAAAAGACCAAGAGTCCCCCACCGCAACGTGTCAATCACCACATTTCATTCCATCGTGCTATTAAGCCTTCCTTAGTTGAAATAAATCTATTGATGATATCCCTTAAAAAACAGGGAACGATCTCTGCCTTGATGAAACGTGCCAATAGGGAAACTGCCTCAAAACGCGATTCAATTCCCTATAACTAGCCCAAATCGCCTTTTAGGTGGTGGCGGTTCTATAAAAGTTGCCAGATAAAAATGACCGTTCACACTCCTGCGACCACCCTTCGAGGTTCAATGATCATGAGTACATCGGATCCGAACACTGCCGCTATGAAGTAACTTGCCTACCAAGCCGAAGACGTCAGGTGTTAGATGGTCCGAGGAGTATGATTTTCCCTGGCGTTGGAGACCAGTTCAGGGGCTACTGCGGGTGTCCCGGACTAGGGGGTACTGGCCCCAGCTGTTTTGCTCTCATGAGCCAAACTATAAGCCACTAAGCCACTGCCTAGAGGATGACCTGATGAGTCCAATTTATGTGACGTTTTTCCTATATATTTTGTGCATACAAGGTGGGCTCTGTGGAATTTTACAGCGTTCACACACTTCTTTTGTTGATTGTCCCTCAGGTAACATATTTTGAGGCAATATTCATTTAATGGATAAAATCCCCCAAAATGGCAGTGGAATCACGTATTAAAGGTGATAAACAATTTCCATAAAAAAAATCAAGCAAGAAGGTAAAACAAATAGCCGTTGTTGCGTTTCCAGAGCAAACGACGACGTTCCATGCAATTGCACACTCGCACGAGCGGTCCTTTGGCGCGTCGCCTCCTCAGGGAGATCTGTTATTTCACACCGTCGAAGCGGATCATGAATCAGACGCATAGAGACTCCAGAAACTCATCCAGAAGGTAGAACCCTAGCCCCCGGAGCCCATCCAGAGGGAGGATCGACCAGGAGAAGAAGGGGATTCCTCTCACCGTGAGAGGAACGACATCAGCATCACCATCTATATCATCACACCTTTATCATCATCATCATCATCATCCGCATCTTAATCATCTGTAGCATCAAGAACCCTAGTAGATCCTTCGGTGTATGGGTTGAATCATTCATCCATGTATTCCCTTACCATTACCATGATGACTATTGTTCCCATGTGTGAGTAGACCCCTAGTTCTCGAGATATGGACGAACCTTGGTATGTGTAGGATCTGAAATGTTTATTATTGATCTGTGATCCTCTGTTGAATTCTTAGTTTAATAACCTTGTGAATGTTGTGAAGGGGCCCTGCTCACCATATGTGCCTTTATTGGCCACGAAGTATATCATTGTCTTTGCATAGGTTTAGCATGTGGAGGTAATTCGAGGTGAGAGTAAAAGCCTACTACTCCTAACCTTTACAAGTGACCGGGGACTTATGGAGAACCCTTAGTGAGGCCACGTCCACGGGGAAACCCTTAATTATCATGAGTTGTAACCCTTAGGAGGAGAATATGATGGTGGCGTGTGTGGCAGGAAGTCTACCACGAGTGGAGCGTGTTCTATACCCGGCTCCGCCCATCATAATCATCAACAGTGGCTCAGTTAACAGATCCATGCTATGTTTATGCATAGTAGTACTAGAAACATACCAAAGGAGAATCCAGACTCCCTTAGAATGCCTTTTTAATTCTGTTGTTTCACTGTCATTACAATTCCTGGCTTTTATTTACTTCTATATAATTTAGTTACAAGTCACCATTTTACTCTATGCTTATTTAAATCTGCCCTCACTCTGTTCTAAGTCTACAATTATCTACAGGCACAAAGTTACATAATTCTCTACAAGAGGTAAAAGCCTGATTCGTGTGCTCCATGTGGAATCGATACTCTTACTTTGAAAAGGCTACAACTAAACCCTGTGCATTTGCAGGCTATCAAGCTTTTTCTGGCACCGTTGCCGGGGAGCTGAGTGCTTTTGGGCCTTGCCTTGAGTTTTGAATTAGTTTGTGATCTAACGGCTTTTGCAGACTAAAAGCAGCCATGGTCCTTCAAGAACAAATATATCATGTAGGTGTTGAGTTAGTAGAAGGACCGGGTCGAGGAGAGAACTTTATAACAACTGGTCCTGAGTTACCTAGTAAAGTATATGAGATATACCCTCGGTTAACTATTATGATAAAAGAAAATATATTCCAAGGTGATGCAACTGAATGTCCTTATGAGCATATTGACAATTTTAATCTTGCATGTAGAACTCTTTAGTTGCAGGAGTTAACCAATGATGAGATGAAAACAAAAGTATTTCCCTATTCTCCATGGAGCAGCTACAAGCTAACTAAGATGCCAAGACATAAATACACTGAATAGCTGGCCAAAATTATTGGCTACATTTTCTTATTATTATTTTCCTCAAGGGAAGCTATATACAATCAGGAGGAAGAAGCAGCTTTGGACAACGGGAAGGTGAGAAGCTGGTAGATGCATATATAAGGTATCGTGAAATACTTCTTGCGTGCCATGAACATCATTATCCCGACTATTTAATAGTCAACTTCTTTTATGGTGGGCTTAACTCACAATGTAAACATGCTTTAGATCTTGCCTCTAAAGATTCCTTTCTAGGAACCGAAATATCAGATGCTTGGACTTTACTTGACATGATGAGGTACAATGCTGAGAATTGGTACCTTTGTTCAAAGGAAAAGAATAAAGTTGTTCCTGTTTATGATAGAATTAAATGTTTCCTTAGAACTTCGAAAGTAATAGATTTACATCGTAAGCAAAATATTGGAATTGACCCCATGCTGCTAGTTTTGAAAGATTTTTCTAAGTTCTTGAACTTGCTATTCGTATGGTGGAAGCTATAAAGAAAAAGAATACTCCTCCTGAAGAGCGGAAAGAAGCTTATCGGAAACCAAATGGTAAGAAGCTAGAAGGAATACCCTCTGAGAAGGGGAAGAAGAATGTCAAGTTATAACAATGTAGGACTCCACCCTATGTTAACATAATTAAATAACTTGCTACACCTATACCAGTGGTGAATACAAAAGTCTATTTAGATAGATGCACCACTTAATATCTTAAAGGGTGCACCGAAGGTAAAAATGCAGGTAAGCAAATTTTATCATGTTCGTTTGGATGCAAGAAATATTTTGGGTTATGTGAACCTGGGTCACTAGTTAATATTATTACCTATAGTATTTGTGCTAAAATTTATGATGAGATTTCTCCTTGCACTCTTGAGCCTAGTGACGTTATTATCAAGCTTGCAGATAAAATCGATAGGAAACCCTATGGCATCCTTAAAGATGTTAACATAATAATAGGCTCTCTCATTTATCCCATTGATATCTATGTACTAATGATCTCTGAGGATAAAGTTTGTCCTATTGTTTTTGGAACTTCCTTTTTGAATATTGCAGGAGCCTATGTAAAGAAGAAGTCTTTCTCCATAAAGTTGGGATATGATATGATAAAGTTTCCATTTTCCTCTATGTTAAGCAAGCCGTACGAAGAGATTCTTAGAATATTGAGGAACAGGAACTGAATCAACTAGCTGAAATCCATCTCCAAACACTAGAAGATGAAGTTGAATGGGTATTTGTGAGCTAGGATCCTTATATAAAGATGAAGAGAAAGAGCAGATTGAGATAATAATGGATACTACACCAATAGTATGTGTGCGTTTTAATAAAGTTTATGAAGAACTTGAAAGAAAGGGAGATGAGGAATTACCCCCTCCAACTTTAAAACCATTACCCAAAGGGTTGAGGTATGATTTCATGGATAATACTTAAAGATTTCATGTTATTGTCAATGCTGACCTCTCAGGTAAAGTGAAAGAGAAACTCTTAGTAGTGTTGAGCAAGCACCGAAAGGCACCTATAGAGGAAGGGGCTAAACCCGTAAATGAAAGACAATGGAGACTCCATACGGCTTCCAAGAAAGTGGTAAGAAAAGAGATAATACGTCTTCTTGATGCAGGGGTAATTTACCCCATATCTGATAGCAAATGGGTAAGTCTGGTCCAGTGCATTCCTAAGAAAGGAGGAGTTTCCTTAGTAACTAATGAAAACAATGACCTAGTCCCTACTACGGTTATTATTGGATATGGAATATCTGTTGATTTCGGGAAACTAAATAAATATACGAAGAAGGATCACTACGCACTGTCGTTCATAAATGAGAAATTGGAGAGATTGACCAAGAACTCTTATTTTTGCTACCTTGATGGATATTCTAGGTTCTCTCAAATACCAATCCGACCTGAAGATCAAGAAAAGACCACCTTCGCCTGCCTATACGGTACATATGCATATCATAGTATGCCATTTGGTCTACGTAATGGAGCGCCCTTGTTTCAAAAATGCACATATAAATATTTTCCTAATTATATTGACAAAATTGTTGAAGTGTTCATGGACATTTTTTTCTGTCCAAGGCACATCCTTTGATAATTGTCTCTATAATCTCACGAAAGTTTTGAAGAGATGGGAGGAAACGGGTTTTGTGCTGAATTGGGAGAATAGTCATTTTATGCTCATAGAAGGCGTGGTGTTTGGACATAGAGTCTCATGAAAGGGCATTGAGATAGACCAAGATAGGATTGAGGTAATAGAAAATTTACCTCACCCTCAAGATGTGAAAGCTATGCAAACTTGTATGGGATATGCTAGTTTCTATAAAAGATTTATCAAAGATTTCTCCAAAATATCAAACCTTTGACTGACTAATTGCAGAAAGATGTGCCTTATTCTTTTGATAAGATTTGTGTGCAGGATAATGAGAAATTAAGAGATTCCTTGGTCACAACCCCCATCATCCAACCTCCAAAGTGGGATGAGCCGTTTGAGATCATCTGTGATGGTAGCAATTATGATGTTGCTGTTGTTCTATGGTAGCATGTTGATAAAAATGGTAACATGATCTTTTATGCTACCAGGAGTTTGGATGAAGACCAAGTACACTTGGCAACTACTGAAAAAGAATTGCTAGCTATTGTTTTTCCTTGTGACAAATTTTGTCCTAATATCATTAATTCACAAGTGATAGTCCATACTGATCACCGTGCTTTATGTTACCTTCTTGCAAATAAGGATTCCAAGCCCGGTTGATTAGGTGGATATTACTACTTCAGGAGTTTGATTGCAGATAGTAGACCACAAAGGAGAGGACAACCCAGTGAGAGACAACCTATCACGCATGGAAAATACCTTATGATCAAGTTGATACTTGTGATCTGTGTTGGGTTTTCTGCAATGAGGAGCGGGTGATGCAACACAGTATAGATAAGTATTTCCCTTAGTGAGAACCAAGTTATCGAGCCAACAGGAGTAGCACGCAACCCCCGTCGTCAGCGACTGCACACAAAGAAGCAAGCACTTGCACCCAACACGGGCAAGAGGGTTGTCAATCCCCTTGGACTCGTTATTTGCAAGAAAATGAAGCGTGAGATGATAGTTGATAATTGTAAATTGCAAAACAAAATAAAATATAAATAATGGCAGCAAGGTAATGAAGGCTTTTGTTAATATATAAGTGGATAGACACGGGGGGCATAGTTTTCCCTAGTGGCATGTCTCATGTAGTAGGCATACGGTGCGTAAACAAATTACTGTTGGGCAATTGATAGAAAAGCGCATAGTTATGCAATATTTATTCATGGCAATGATCATGTATATATAGGCATCACATCCATAAGCAAATAGGCCTACTCATGCCAGCACCTATTACTATTACTCCACGTCGAGAGTGCTTCTAGGCCTGCCTCTCTAAGTATTAAGTTCATTTCAAACAGAGTAATGCTTGGAGAATGATGACATGATGTAGACAAAGAGTATTCAATCAATATGAATTAAACCCATTGTTTTATCCTTAGTGGCAACAATGCAAAGACGTGTCTTGTCCCTCTCTGTCACTGGGATATAGAGCACTGCCAGATTGAACCCACTACAATGCACCCCTCTCACTGAAGAAATATCAATCTAGTTGGCCAAACTATTTCAATAGGTCGGAGAGATTTATGAAACTATAATAATCATGCAAAAAAGAATCATAATATAATTCAACGAAGACTCAAATACTTTTCATGAATAATCTAGACATAAACCAAAAAGTGTTTCTGGTGGCTCTCTAGGGTTTTTGGGAAATATTATTATTTATAGGACAGAGAGGGACGTCGGGAGGCGCCAGGAGGGGCTACCACACAACAGGGCACGACCACCCTCCTGGGCGTGCCCTGATGTGTGGTGCCCCTCTAGTGCGTCCTCCTGTCTCCTCCTGAAGCTTCCGGGTCTTCTTGTGGTCCAGAAATAATCATAATTTTTTTGTGGCAATTGGATTTCGTTTGGTACTGTAAACCTGAAAAGCCAAAAACATGTAGAAAACAACAACTAGCACTAGGCACTGGGTTAATAGGTTAGTGCTCAAAAATAGTATGAATTGATAAATAAATACCCAAAAAGTATCCTAGAATGATAATATTATAGCATGGAACAAGCAAAAAACTTAGATACGTTGGAGACGTATTAGCATCCCCAAGCTTAATTCCTGCTCGTCCTCGAGTAGGTAAATGATAAAAATAGAATTTTTGATGTGACATGCTACCCAACATGTAATCTATTGCAGGTATGATTATTGAGAAACGATGAATTAATAAACATCAACATAGTAATATTCATAAACATAAGTAACATAATCATGAAGTTTCAAACTATATGATCCTTAAAGAATGTTCACCCCATATTCATTTTATCATATTAGCATGGCATGGCTCCGTCTTCACGACATAAATACAAATGTCAAGCACCACGGTGTTAAGTTAGGCAATTGGATCATACTTTTTAACGCGCTTCAGCTTTTTATTACTCACGCAATATATGAGCGTGTATCATGGATATAGCATAAAGGTGGAATAGAATATGGTGGTAGGTTTCAAAGGGGTAAAAGTGGAGAAGAAAGTGTCAGATCAACTAGGCGTATCAACGGACTATGGAGATGCCCATCAATGGATATCAATGAGAGGAGTAGGGATTGCCATGCAACGGATGCACTCGAGCTATAAGTGCATGAAAGCTCAACTTAAGCTAAGTGGGTGTGCATCCAACTTGCTTTCTCATGAAGACCTCGGGCATTTGAGGACGCCCATCATCGGAATATACAAGCCAAGTTCTATAATGAAAAATTCCCACTAGCATATGAAAATGACAAAACATGAGACTCTCTATACGAAAAACATATTGCCACTTTGAGGCACAAGTGTGGAAAGGAGGTAGTAGCGCTCTCCCTTCTCTCTTTTCTCTCATTTATTTTTTTCTTTTTTCTTTATTCTTTTTCTCTCTTTTTTCTTTTTTTCTTTCTTTCCTTTTTCTTTTTTTTCTTTTCTTTTTTTGTCTGGAGTCTCATCCTGACTTGTGGGGGAATGATTGTCTCCATCATCCTTTCCTCACTGGAACAGTGCCCTAATAATGGAGATCATCACACTTTTATTTACTTACAACTCAATATGAAAAACTATAGTATGACTCTATTTGAATGTCTCTGGTAGTGTACCAGGATGTGCAATGATCAAGCGTAACTTGTATAAAAAATGATGAACGGTGGCTTTGCCACAAATACTATGGCAGCTTATATGATCATGCAAAGCAATATGATAATGAAAGTACTACTCATATGATGTAACGGTGGAAGTTGCATGGCAATATATCTCGGAATGGCTATGGAAATACCATAACAGGTAGGTATGGTGGCTGTTTTGAGGAAGATATAATGAGGCTTATGTGCAACAGAGCGTATCATGTCACGGGGTTTGATGCACCAGCGAAGGTTGCATCGATCCTCGAGGTGAGAATGGGCAATGCACGGTACCGAAGAGGCTAGAAAATATGAGGTGGTGAGAGTACTTATTGCAAGGTTTTATTAGCGCTCTCGAAGCAAAGTACTACTTGCATGCCCCTAGGGAGGAGGTTGGGAGGAGTTAACCATCGCACGACTCCGACTTAAACATCACTAGGATTTCAACGAGGAATAAGAATGCTCACACATCATCACCATGCCATACAAAATATTTAGATGAACAGAAAGTTAATACCCTCTAATTTATGATATTCTTACTAACCAATGATCATGCACTCATGCCCTTTCACTTTACCACATCAATATCATTAAGCCACAATTTCTCTTTTATGTGCCACATGAAGGTTTTGATTATGCAATCATTGAATACCTATTATTTTTGGACTAGCCTTATAACCTATGCAAATTACCATCACTATTTACTAAATCTCAAGCAAATATAAGTGAAGAACGAGAGTGAAGTTATTTCTTTAAAATCTATACGCCACCGTGCTCTAAAAGATATAAGTGAAGTACTAGAGCAACTACGAACCTCAAAAGATATACATGAAGCACAAAGAGTATTCTAATAAATCATGGTGATCTTGTGTCTCTCTCAAGTGGGTGCATCCAGCAAACAATGATTGTGGAAAACTAAAACAAAAGCAAACTAAAGCAAACGACGCTCCAAGCAAAACTCACATCATCTGATGAATAAAAATATAGCTCCAAGTGACGTACCGATGGATTGAGAGGAAAGAGGGGATGCCTTCCGATGCATCCCCAAGCTTAGACGCTTGAGTCTTCCTAGAATATTACCTTGGGGTACCTTGGGCATCGCCAACCTTAGGCTCATGCCGCTCCTTATTCCTTCATCTATCGTGATAGCACCCAAAACATGAAAACTTCAGCACACAAAACTCAGTAGAAACCTTCGTGAGATCCTTTAGTATAGCAAACATATCAAATACTTTAGGTAATTTTATAAATTTATTTTTATTTTATTATTGCATAATGTACTGTATTCTAACTTCTCCATGGCGTATACCCCCCGATACAATCCATAGCATCATCAAAACAAGCAAACTAGGCAAGCAAAAAACAGAATTTGTATAAAGCAGGACAGTCTGTAATGATATATAGAGAACCTATACTTATGTAACTCCAAACATTCTTAAAAATTATGACAACCTGGGGAATTTGTATAGCAATACTTTGTAGAAAATTCAGATTAAAAATACATTCCAGTGAAATCAGAGAAATTTTGCACTGAACGCTAAAGTTTCTGGTTTTGCACCGTATCAATTCTACTTATCATGCAAGTCATCCCAAATATTTTACTTGGAACAAACACTAATTTAAAAATAAAAACACATTCATTACAGAGGCAATAATCATGTTATCAAAAACAAACAGAAAGTATTGGGTTGTCTCCCAAGAAGCTCTTTCTTTCACTATAGGAATCAGGCTCTTTGTCGTCTGCCATGGCTGACGGCAAAGGGCAGAACCACTGACGGCAAAGGCCTTTGTCGTCAGCCAGCAGACGGCCAAATTTTCATCCGAATAAACTCCGATAAAGGGGTTCTTTGCCGTCTGCCTTGGCTCAGTGGACGGAAAAGTTTTTTTGCCATCAGCCAGCAGACGGCAACGAGGCTGGACGGTGTAGCACTGACGTTAGCACCGTTAGGTCGCTAGCGGCCCCCACCCAGCCCTTTGCCGTGTGCCCCCAGACGGCCCCCACCCCAGACCTTTGCCGTCTGCCCCCGGACGGCCCCCACCCAGCCCTTTGCCGTCTGCCCCCGGACGCCCCCCACCCAGCCCTTTGCCGTCTGCCCCCAGACGGCAAAGAGGCCAAATGGCCCTAGGCCAGGTGTTCCCAGGTTGAACAGGTGGCTGCCACGTGCCCTCTTTGCCGTCGGTGGCTGACGGCAAAGAGGTCTTTGCCGACGGTGGCAGTTGGCAAAGAGCCAGTATTGCCTCTTTTTTGCATGTTTTCGTTATATTCAAGAATTTTCACAGGAAAATATATGATATGTATTTTTTTTTACAGAAACAATATCCCTGCCATATGGATATGATCAACCAACAATTATACCAAATTGAAAGTATCAAATGTCACATTGTTCACCATATTACAATAGTTTCATCCATACATACATAGTTTCATCCATAGGTAGAAAGTTTCACATAAGTTCATCGATACAAAATGAAAACAGAAAGTAAACACTAGCACTACATCAAAGCAAGCTGCCGTGAAGTGAATCAAATCTGCAAAATTGGAAATAAGAAAGTTATAGGAAGAATACTAGAAGAAGTAGAAGAAGATCTAGAAGAAGAGCTAACTAAGCTTATTGTGTCATTTTGCAAGAAAATAAGCTTATTGTGTCATTTTAGAGCTAACCTAGGTAATTATGCCATTTTTGACCTAACTAAGCTTATTGTGTCATTTTGCAAGAAAATAAGCTAAGTATACGGGATTTATGAGGTTACCAAGGCTATTATGCCATTTTTGAGTTAACTAAGCTTATTATGTCATTGTGGAGGAAACATAGCTAAGTATAGGTCATTTTACAGCTAACCTAGGTAAAATAGGTCATTCTGGAGCTAAGGAAGCTTATTATCTCATTTTGTAGGAAGCAAAGCTAAGTATAGGTCATTTTAGAGCTAACTTAGGTAAAAGAGGTCATTTCGGAGCTAAGTAAGCTTACTATGTCATTTTGGAGGAAAAAAAAACTAAGTATAGGTCATTGATGAGCTAACCAAGGTAAACTAGGTCATTTTGGAGCTAAGTAAGATTATTATGTCCCTTTGGAGGAAAATAAGCTAAGTATAGGTCCTTTATGAGCTAACCAAGTCAAACTAGGTCATTTTGGAGCTAAGTAAGATTATTATGTCCCTTAGGAGGAAAATAAGCTAGGCATATGACATTTATGAGGTAACCAAGGTTATTATGCCATTTTTGAACTAAGTAAGCTAATTATGACATAAATGAACTAAATAAGCTAAGTATTGGTCATTATGCATTTGTTAAGCAAAACACTAGAGAAAACTTAACATCCTCGTCATCATGGAGGTAAAGCACCGGGGTTGCTCGGGCCGGTGTCACCTGGAGCACTACTTGGCCCTGGAGAAGGATCGTGTGATCCGGCTCGGGAGTTATGCTGCACCGAAGATCATTTGCGTTAGCATGATGACGCTGAAATGTGAAGACTAGTAACTAATGACCATTCAAATGAAACTCACCGTTCCCGCGGTGGTAATGACTGGCATCGGCGGAGGGGTTTGGCCGGACTTCTCGTACATAGACTGCACATTTGGTTTTGACAAGTCAATCGTATTAGTTATTAATGAAACGAACATTACATGCATGATTTGGCTAATATGAAGAAGAAACTTACCATGAGGAGCTCGTAAATGGCCCGGTGAGATGCGTCATTCCATGCCCTCTCCTCCTCCAACAACCTAGCCGTCCTCTCCTCCAACTCCCTCTCCTTCTCCGCCGCCTGTCGATCCCTTTCCTCCAGAAGTGCCTGTGTTGCCTCTCTCTCTTTTTGAATAGCAGCCTGCAACACTCCTTAGCATTGTAATCATCTTTGTTCGCACACACAATGTAATGGAGGAAAGATACCTGAGTCCGTATATTTGAAGAAAGCCAACGCATTAGATATTTGAAGAAACGTGAAGGCAAAAGGTTAAAAAAGAGTAAATGCACTTACTTCTGCCCGTCAGGCCTAATCGACCACCTCTGCTCGCGGGTCGCCGGCACGGGCGGGAGCCATGTACACCCACACTGGTAGACGGTGGCCCCCTCAACCACCTCGTCCCCTCTATCAGAAAACTGATCCCCGCCACCATCAGCATGGCCACTCGGCTCCGGCTGATGCAGATCCGGCCAGGTATCCCATCCGGTCGAAGCGTCTAGAGTCTCGTAGGACGAAGCGTCTGGCACAGGAGTCTCGCGGATTGAAGCGTCTGGGACAGAAGGATCGTCGACCCGAGGCTCGTGGACAGGAGTCCGCGTAGCCTCCACCTCAGCCGGGTCCACCGGAGCAGTCCTGTGCTCGGGTGAATCAGCTGGGGGTGGCGGCGAGGAAGGCGTAGCAGCCTTCGTACCTCTCCCGCGGCCACCACATGTACCTTTAGTAGCTCTCTTCTTCCCCCGACCTCCTCTACCGGTGGGCAACTTTGCTGATGAAGAAGTGCCCTCGGGTGTCCCCATACTGTTGTACAACGCTCTCCGGAGAGTTTGGGGTGGAATGGAAGTACCCCTCCCACCACACGCCGACGAAGAAGGAGCCTCGGATCGCTCTCGACCCGCGACCACCATCTTTCAACACCTGCCATGACATAGAGTAAATGAAATTAGTACAACATAAAAAAATTGAATACCGACATGAATAATAATATGTATACAATTTAAGTGTATCATCATCATGTCTATAATAAAAATTGAATAATACCTGACATGAACTAATAATAATCTTGATCGTCCATATATGCTCCGGGATCAATAAATGCATCATCATCATCACTATCATCAATAAATGCATCATCATCATCACTATCGGGAACAACATGTGGAAGGCCTCCTTTATGTAATCGGTCAAGCATTGAGAGGTCATCCGCAGCAGTAACCTCTTCTTCTTCCATCTCTTCTTGTTCCGGCTCAGGGGTGAAGTCGGATTCACTGTCGCTGTCTACTTCAATGTTTTGGGGTGAAGTAGAGCTGTTCTTGAAACATTTTTTGGAAAGACGTGTTTCTTGGAAGAATTCTCCTTCATAAGTGTTTGTGTTAATGTGAGGTTCATAATCATCTTCATTGAGGGGAGGTGGTCTAAAACGTGGCGGCACATCATAAACGACATCCCAACCATTCAGATTTGGATTAGTTTGGCAGGCCCACGGTTGATAGAAAACTTGGGTCACCTGTTGAGCCGTAATATAGACATCGGGAACATCTAAATGGGTGCTTTGTTTGATTTTGACTATCCCTATATGTTCATTAGTCCTTCTAGTCTCCTTCGGCTGGAACCAATAACATTTGAAGACTACGACGTTCGGTGGGTTTTCACCAAAGAATATAAGTTCATAAATTGCTTCAAATCTTCCATAATACTCGATACCTCCTTCGCTGATAGCAGAGACACAACAATTTGTAGACTTTCGGTCGGCCATAGATAGCTCTTTGCCAAAAGTACGAAAGCGATACCTATTGATGTTGTATTTGTCAAATGAACGGACCTTATAGTCAAATCCATTAGCGACTTGTCTCAATTCGGGGTCCATAGACTCTGAATTAGCCTACAAGTTTAATACGAAAGGATTGTTGCATTAGCCGCAAATTAGACGAAGAAATGAAATGGTCTAATGGAAATTACCGTTTGTTTGAACTAAGAGATGAAACCGGGATAGCCGCCTCCATGCTTTGCCAGAAGCTCATACTCTTCGATGGAATCCTTTTGGATCACCGCTCCATCCGAGAATTTGGCTACGTATCGACTGTATCACATATCCGGGAATAAGAGCAGCTCAAAGGAATTAGAAGTTGCGAAACAATGTACCGAGAACTTACTCGATGTACGGCCGCACTTCTGTTAGGTTGTTGAAGATATACAACGAAATGGTCCGCCATTCTTCGACATCCAACGCTATTGGTTTCGAAGCACCGGCTGGTGCGAGCTTCCCTTTGAATAGGCTGAGGTTGGATCGACCTTTTTCAGGGTCGCCATCATTGTACCGAGGATTTGGATTATGCAAATGACGATTCTTGGCTTCGTAGTGTGCTGTCACAAAGTTTGTCGCCTCCTCAGTAATGAATGCCTCGGCCATCGATGCTTCAATTCTACGTTTATTTTTACATTTTGCTCGAAGCGTCTTCTGCATCCTCTCAGTTGCATAGCACCAACAATTTTGCACGGCCCCCCCAATCTTGCCTCGGTCGGGAGATGCAAAATCAAATGCTGCATTGGATTAAAGAAGCCCGGTGGAAAGATCTTCTCTAACTTGCAGATCAACTCCGGCGCCAACTCTTCCAGTTCATCTAGCACGCCAGGTGATAGTTCTTTCGCACAAAGAGCACGGAAGAAATAGCTCAGCTCTGCCAGTACTAGCCATTCATCCTCAGGGATAAAGCCACGCAACATCACCGGCATTACCCGCTAAAGCCATATGTGCCAATCATGACTCTTGAGACCAAATATTTTCAATTTGTCAAGACTCGCTCCCCTCTTTAGATTCGCTGCATACCCATCGGGGGACATCAACTACATTTTCACCCACAAGATCATTTCCCTCATAGCTGGCCTTCCAAGATTGAACCATGCCTTTGGCTTCCTCCAGTTCTTCTTTCCTTTCGGTTGTCGCATGTTTTGTAACGGTCTATCACATAGAGCCTCCTGATCGACTCTAGCCTTAGGATTATCCTTTGACTTCCCCTCTATGCCGAACAATGTACCAAAAAGGGCCTCGGTGATATTCTTTTCAGTGTGCATTACATCGATGTTGTGTGGGCAAAGGAGGTCTTTAAAGTAAGGCAGATCCCACAAGCATATCTTGTGAGTCCAGGCGTGTTCCGAATTATACCCATTGAAATATCCTGGACGCGCTGGATCAGGCTCGAGAGCGTTTAACTGATCCAGGGTCTGTTGGCCTGTCAATGCAGGTGGTGCAGAGTTTTTGACAACTCTACCTTTGACAAAATTCTTCTTGTCTTTTCTGAACTTATGGCGAGGATCCAGGAACTGTCTATGCAAGTCGAAGCAAGAAAACTTGCGACCCACCTGCAGCCAATGGAACTGAAGAGTTGCCTTGCATGTGGGGCACGGGAATCTTCCATGCACACACCTGCCAACGAATAGCGCATACGCCGGCAAGTCATGCGTCGAGTACATGTACCACACATGCATTTTGAAGTATTGTTTTGTAGCAGCGTCATATGTCTTGATCCCATTATCCCAAGCTTCTTGAAATTCATCCTTAAGCGGCTGCATGTACACATTCATATTCTTCCCCGGATAGTTGGGCCCTGGAATTATCAATGTCAGGAAAATGTTCTTTCTTTGCATAATCTGTCCGGGGGGGAGATTGAGTGGAATGACAAATATAGGCCAACAACTGTATTGGGTTGCCGTCATACCAAACATATTGAACCCATCCGTGCTGACGGCGACTCGAGGATGCCTTGGATCTGCCGCTTTATCCTTATGTAATGCATCGAAGTGCTTCCACGCAAAAGCGTCTGAAGTGTGTCCCAACATCGGATTCCCATCTGCATCTAGTTCGGTTCTTTTGCCCACTTTGTGCCACCTCATCTGTCTGGCCGTCTCTTCGACCATGAAAAGACGTTGAAGTCTTGGTATGATTGGCATACACTGAAGAACATTAACTGGGATTTTGGTCTGACTCTTCTCACCCATACCGTTGTCTACCACAACATACCTGGAAGACTTGCAAATGGGACAATAGTTCAAGCCCGCATACTCAAGCCTAAGTAAGGCACATCCATTCTCACAGGCATCTATCTTCTCATAGGGCATCTTAAGCGCACGTAGGATTTTGTTCGACTGGTACAAGTTTGCATGCAATACATGGCCTTTGGGTAGAAAGCGTCCAAATATTGTCATCATCGCGTTGTAGCATTCTTTGCCCAGGTTGAACTGAGCCTTCTGGGCCATTACTTGCACGATGGCATCCAGCTGACAAATCTCAGTGTGCTCGTGGAGAGGACGTTTTGAAGACTCCAACATTTCATAGAAGGCCTTTGCAGATTCCTCCATCTCATCGTCCGAATCCCGAGCATCATCAAAGTCTTGCACCATGTCTTCGATCCCGGTACCATGCTCGTCGGTGCAACGATGAACCACCTCAGCTCTGGCACGTTGGGCAGACTCACCATGAAATGTCCACACCGTATAATCAGGCGTAAAACCCCAATTCTGCAGGTGTTTACCCATTTCATCCAGTGTCCACTTTTTATGGTTGTCGCACCGGACACAGGGGCACCAGGTTATTTCTTGGCCATTTGCAAATGCGGCTCTCAGAAACCCCTTGGTTTTTGTTAACCATTCAATTGTCATGTCTTTCTGACTAGGGTGACCGGTGCACATCCACGCACGATCACTCATCTTGCCTACCTACTAAACACACAAGAAATATATATATCATTCATCATATATATTCATCAGTTAATCAAGTTTGTCAGTTTTATTACGTCCATGCAACCTACACGCTAATAGGTAAAGATAGGTCCTAATCCCACCCGACTATGTGTAGATTGGGTTTGTTTTCCCATGCTCTGCTCCGGATCCGACGCAGAATTTCGGCAGCACCTCCCCGCTGTTCTCCTGATACACGTCTCGGCAATAAGCAGAGAGGATGTGTACCCGGAGAACAATAGGGAGGCACTGACGAAATTCCGCATCGGATCCGGAGCAGAGCATACGGGAAAACGAACCGAATCTACACATACTCGGGCTGTCCATGGATATCGTTGGACAATTCGAAATGATGGAGGTTATAAATATGCAAAGACATGCATATTTATAGATGTCGCCCTTTCGAACGGGAGACGCATACTGGTCACGCATACTGATGATTGAAGACACCTATAGCTAGCAAGTTTCATCGGCATGAAGACCGGAACAGAGCAAATTAAGGGGGAGGAGATGTCACTTGTGCTCACCCACGAACGCAGGGGAGCTCGTCAAACGCACGGGGAGGTCATCAAAAAGCAGACCCTCGCAGCGACGAAACAACTGCACATTGAAATCCACCTGATCAACACAAATATGATGTTTTTCATAACAAAATCGGAATATATATTTGACCTAACTCATAATTTACAAAAGTATGACCCCGTCGGCCTCTGGAAGGCCGAAGAGCACATTTTCGGTCAACAGGAGGCCGAAGAGGTGTCGGGGGTCGGGGGTCAGTGGCGTCGGGGGCGGCGTATTAACAATTGCGCGGAGTGTCGTGCCGGGGTGTCGGGGTGTCGTGTCTGGGTGTCGTGTCGGGGCGTCGTGTCAAGGCGTCGTGTCGGGGTGTCGGGGCGTCGTGTCGGCGTGTCTGGGCCTCGTGTCTGGGTGTCGGGGTATCGGGGTTCTTGGCGGGGCGTCGTGACGGGGTGTCATTTTCTTCTTCTTCCTCTTCTTCTTTTTTCCCCTCTTCTTCCTTTTCTTCTTGTTCCTCTTCTTCTTCACTTCTTCTTCTCTTCTTCTTCTTCTTCTTCTTATTCTTCTTCTTCTTTTCCTTTTTCCTCTTCTTCTTCTCCACTTCTCCTTTTCTTCTTCTTTTCCTTTTTCCTCTTCTCCTTCTCCTCCTCTCCTCTGTCTTCTTCTTCTCCTTCTCTTCTTTTTCTTCTTCTTTTCCTTTTTCCTCTTCTCCTTCTCCTCCTCTCCTCTTTCTTCTTCTTCTTCTTCTTCTTCTTCTTCTTCTTCTTCTTCTTCTTCTTCTTCTTTTTTCTTCTAGTTTTTTTCTTTTCTTCTTTTCTTCTAAGTTTTTTCTTTTCTATCTAAGTTTTTCCTACCTAATAAACTAACTATCTAATTTAACAGAAAATAAAACAGAAAATAAACTAACTATCTAATTTAACTAACTAAGTAACTAACTAAGTAACCAACTAAAAAACAGGAAAAAACAAAAAAATGTGAGGGGGGCGGCGGCCGGGCACTCATCGGAGTTGGGTGGGGGCGGCCGGGGCGGCGGGGGAAGGGGGAGCCGGCGAGGGGAGGGGGGCGGCGCGGGGGAGCCGCCGAGGGGAGGTGGGTGGCGCAGGGAGGGGGTTGTTGCGGTGGTGGGGGCGGCGCAGGGAGGGCGGCGGCGCGGTGGTGGGGCGGCGTAGGGAGGGGGCCGGTGCTCGGGGCCGGCGATGGGAGGGGCGGCTCGGGGAGGGGGGCGGAGCGGGGGAGCAGCCGAGGGGAGGGGGGCGGCGCGGGGAGGGGGGTTGCGGGGGGGGGGCGATGCAGGGAGGGTGGCGGCGCGGTGGTGGGAGGCGGCGCAGGGAGGGGGTCGGTGGTGGGGGGCGGGCGGCGCAGGAAGGGGGCGGTGCAGGGATGGATCGAGATGCGCTGGGAGAGTGAGGGGTGGAGGGGGGGGATCCGGCTGTTATGGGGGCATCCTCTTTGTCGTCCGCTAGCGGACGGCAAAGAGAGGGCAGGCACACGGCAAAGATGTACCCGACGGCAATGAGGCTGTCCTCTGAACCCACGGTGCGGTGGGGCCCGCCCGTGACCGTTGCCGTCTGCCTGCACCATCTTTGCCGTCGGCTGGCCGACGGCAAAGGGTAGGCTGATGGCAAACAGAACCTTTGTCGTCTGCCTTACCTTTGCCGTCTGTTTTCGGCAAGATGACGGCAAAGGCCTTCTTTGCCGTCTGCCAGCAGATGGCAAAGACATGGCAGACGGCAAATGATCTGATTCCAGTAGTGTTTATACTATTAGGATAGGCTTGAAATTTCAATGATGCTCACATAATAGACAAGAATTGACGCACAAAGAGAACGTCATAAAGCATGTGAAAAACACATCTAAGTCTAACATACTTCCTATGCATAGGAATTTTATAGGAAAATAAATTCTCAAGACAAGTTAAATCTAGCATAAGCAAATAGGAAGAGTGAAGCATGAACAATGTGAATATAAAGAGAGGTAAGTGAGTAACATGAAAATTTCTGTAACTATATTTGCCTCTCTTATGATAGTTACATGTAGGATCATATTCAAATTAAAAAATATAGCTATCATCTGAATTATTTTCTCCATGATCCACATGCAGAAAGGTCTTACAATCTTCCAAGATAGTGGGATTGACATTAACTAAAGTCGTGACCTCTCCAAACCCACTTTTAGTAGTATTGCAAATATCATAATAAATAATAGATTCATCATGAAGCTTAGAATTACCAAGATCACAAGAAACATCATGATTATCACCCTAATCATGATCATTAGCACATTTGATATTCGTAGAATTTATACTAACAACATGGCAATCATGCTTTTCATTCAAGGAACTATCATGAATTACTTTATAAATTTCTTTTAACACTTCATCACAATTTTCAGATTCATGATTTTCAAGCAATACCTCATAAAAATAATCTAGTGCACTCAACTCACTAGCAATTGGTTCAACATAATTAGGTCTTTTGAAAAGATTAGCAAGTGGATGAGGATCCATTTATCTTTTTTTCATGTTATACTTTCTGTTTGTGTGAGACAAAAGTACAGATAACATAACTGGACAAGCAAGCAAATAGAAATATTTTTGTATTTTTATTTTTATAGAAAGCAAAATATAATAACAAATAAAAAGTAGAACAAGTGAATGATAATTCGTGAATAGGTACTTGATAGTAGGTTGGTGATACTCCCTGGCAATGGTGCCAGAAATCCTTCCTGATACTTGTAATCTGTGTTGGTTTTTCCGCAAAGAGGATTGGGTGATGCAACAAAGTATAGATAATTATTTCCCTCGGTGAGAACCAAGGTTATCCAACCAATAGGAGTAGCACGCAACCCCCGTCTTCAGCGACTGCACACAAAGAAGCAAACACTTGCACCCAACGCGGGCAGAGGTTGGCAATCCCCTTGGACTTGTTATTTGTAAGCAAATGAAGTGTGTAGATGATAGTTGATAATTGTAAATTGCAAAATAAAATAAAAAATAAATAATGGAACCAAGGTAATGAAGGCTTTTGTAAATATATAAGTGGATAAAACCGGGGGGCATAGTTTTCCCTAGTGGCATCTCTCATGTAGTAGGTGTACGGTGGGTAATCAAATTACTGTTGGGCAATTGATAGAAAAGTGCATAGTTATGCTATATTTATTCATGACAATGATCATGTATATATAGGCATCACGTCCATAAGCAAATAGGATGACTCCTCCCTGCACCTATTACCATTACTCCACGTCGAGAGCGCTTTTATGCTTGCCTCTCAACTATTAAGTTCGTGACAAACAGAGTAATGCTTGGAGAATGATGACATGATGTAGACAAAGAGAATTCAACCAGTATGAATTAACTCCATCATTTTATCCTTAGTGGGAACAATGCAAACATGTGTCTTGTCCCTTTCTGTCACTGGGATATAGAGCACCGCCAGATTGAACCCACTACAACGCACCCCTCTCACTGAAGAAATATCAATCTAGTTGGACAAACTATTTCTATAGATCGGAGAGATTTATGAAGCTAAAATAAGCATGCAAATAAGAATCATAATAGAATTCAGAGAAGACTCAATTTTTTTTCATGAATAATCTGAGCATAAACCCACAATTCATCGGATCCCAACAAACGCACCGCACAAAGTGATTACATCGAATAGATCACTGCAAAAATGCGGTGAACTTTGTATTGAAGATCAAGAGAGAGAGATACCCATCTAGGTACTAACTACGGTCCCGTAGGTCTATAGGGAACTACTCACACATCACCATGTAAGCAGCAAGGTTGACGTAGAGGCCCTCTGTGATCGATCCCCCCATCCGGCAGGGCATCGGAATAGGGTTCCAGATGGGCACACAGCTGAACAGAGACTTGCGGCGGCGGAAAAAGTGTTTCTGGTGGCTCTCTAGGGTTTTTGCGAAATATTAGAATTTATAGGTCAGATAGGGACGTCGGGAGGCGCCTGGAGGGGCCACCACACTACAGGGCGCGACGACCCCCCCTAGACGTGCCCTGATGTATGGTGCCTCTCTCGTGCGACCTTCAGTCTCCTCCCGAAGCTTCCAGGTCTTCTTTTGGTCCAGAAAAAATCATAAAAAAATTCGTGGCAATTGGATTTCGTTTCATACTATAAACCTAAAAAGCCAAAAACATGCAGAAAACAACAACTGGCACTAGGCACTGGGTTAATAGGTTAGTGCTTAAAAATAGTATGAATTGATAAATAAATTCCCAAAAAGTATCCTAGAATGGTAATATTATAGTATAGAATAATCAAAAATTATAGATACGTTGGAGACGTATCACTATTATCTATAAATGAATACTTTCCATGTGAGAGTTTGCCTATGATTAAAAAGATAGAACTTTGGTTTTCACACTATGCTAACTATCTTGTAGGAATGCCGCCCGATATGAGTTATCATCGAAGGAAAAAGTTCTTTAGTGATTTGAAGTATTATTTCTGGGACGAGCAATTTCTCTACCGACATGAACCAGATGACATGATAAGGCGTTGTATCCAAGGGCATGAGATGAATGCTATATTGGAAGGGTGTCATAGTAGCCCTTATGCAGGACATCATCCTGGAGATAGGATCGCCATCAAGGTGCTTCAATTAGGATTTTCCTGGCCTACCATCTTCATAGATGCTCACAGGTTTGTTAAAAATTGTGACGCGTGTCAACGCACGGGTAACATTGGAAGGAGACAAGAAATGCCCATGAACTATAGTCTAGTCTATGAACCTTTTGATGTTTGGTGATTGGACTACTTAGGACCTTTACCCGTCTCAGATGGGTATACTCATATTCTTGTGGTTGTAGATTATGTTACAAAGTGGGTTGAAGCTTTGCCAACCAAGCATGTAGATGCGACTACTTCATTAAAGATGATAAAGGACATCATACTACCCAGGTTTGGAGTTCCTAAGATTCTTATCACTGATGGTGGATCTCATTTTATACAGAGAATATTCGGAAGAGTACTTTGTAAGTACGGGGTGACTCACCAAGTAGCTTCACTGTATCATCCAGGAGCTAGTGTCCAGGTGGAACTCTCTAACAGGGAGATAAAGACAATATGGCAAAAGACGATGCAGATGTCCAGAATAGATTGGGCAGCAAAGCGGAATGAAACACTCTGGGCTTACTGCACCGCTTACAAAATGGTGTATGGTAAGGCTTGTCATCTACCTTTAGATCTGGAGCATAAAGCTTTCTGGGAAATCAAGAATATCAATCTTAATCTTACAGAAGCTGGAGAAAAGAGGTTGTTGGATATGCATGCTCTAGGTGAAATTCACAACAGTGCTTACAAGAGTGTCAGGTTGTTCAAAGAAAAGGTGAAAATTTGGCATGATCGTAAGACACTGAAATGAACTTTCACCGTAGCGGACAATGTCCTACCATTTAACTCTCGTCTCAAGTTGTTTCCAGGGAAGCTTAGGTCTCGCTGGGAAGGGCCCTATGAGACAGAAGAGGTGTACAATTCTGGAGCTGTTAGTCTTAAAAGAGGGAAGAATGGTCCCTGGATTGTGAATGGACAATGCTTACAGACATATATTGCTGATGAACAAAAAGAAGAGCGGGATATAGAAGAGGTAAGTTTCCTCACGATCGAGCAAGCCGAAGCCCTCCGTAACGAACAACAAGTATAGACTAGCACTCCGGTGAGGCAGTTGTGAATACCTAAGTAGAAATTATATTGTTTTTCTAGACTTGTTAAATCTCATGTCTCAAAGGTTGGAATTCTTGTGTATAGTCGAGAGCTTTGCCATTAATCGTTCAGGGATGAAAAAAAATCTGAGGAAGAAACTAGCATAGCGACCAACAGAACCGAAGACGGCATTCAAAAAGACCGCGAGCGTTCATGCTTCTGATCTGCGTTGGGTTTTCCGTGAAGAGAAACGGGTGATGCAGCATAATGCAGGTAAGTATTTTCCACAGTTAAGAACCAAGATTTATCAAACCAATAGGAATATCGGTCATCAACCATCTTCAGCGGCTGCACACAAAAGAACACACACTTGCACCCAACGTGGCAAGAGGGTTGTCAATCCCCTTGATCTCGTTATTTGCAATTAAATGAGATGTGTAGATAATTGTAGATAATTGTAAATTGCAAAATAAAATAAAATAAGGTAAACGATAGCAAGGTATTGGAAGTGTTTGTAACTTATAAGTGGATAGACCCGAGGGCCGTAGTTTTCTCTAGTAGCATCTCTAATGTAATAGTCATACAGTGGGTAAACAAATTACTGTTGGGCAATTGACAGAAGAGAGGATAGTTATGCAATCTTTATTCACGGCAACGATCATGTACATATAGGCATCACGTCCATAAGAAAATAGGCTGACTCCTACTTGCACCTATTACTATTAGTCCACCCATCGACCGCTATCCATCATGCATCTAGAGTATTAAGTAAAACAGAGTAATGCTTGGAGAACGATGAAATGATGTAGACAAAGAGAATTCAATTAATATGAACTAACCACATCGTTTTATCCTTAGAGGCAGCAATACAAAGGCATGTCTTGTCCCTTTTTTCTAATGGGATATAGAGCACCGCCAGATTGAACCCACTACAACGCACCCTCTCAGTTAAGAAATATCAATCTAGTTGGCCAAACTATCTCAATAGATCGGAGAGATTTACGAAGCTATAATGATCATGCAAATAAGAATCATAATAATCAGAGGTGACTCAAATACTTTTCATGATTAATCTGAATATAAACACACAATTCATCGGATCCCAACAAACACACCGCACAAAAGGATTACATCGAATAGATCAAAGCGAAGATGCGATGATCATTGTAATGAAGATCAAGACAGAGAGAGAGAGCCATCTAGATACTAACTACGGACCCGGAGGTCTGTGGTGAACTACTCACAACTCATCACTGAGGCAGCAAGGGTGATGTAGAGCCCCTCCATGATCGATTCCCCCTCCGGCAGATTGCTGGAAAAGGTCGCCAGATGGGTACGCGGCGGAAAAGAGACTTGCGGCAGCGGAAAAACTGTTTCGGGAGCTCTCCTAGGGTTTTTGGAATATCTGAGAATTTATAGGCCTGAGAGGGGCATGAGAGGGCAGTCAAGGGGGCCACGACCCAACAGGGCGCGTCCTGGCCCTCTGACGCACCCCGTTGGCTCGTGGTTCCCTCGTGCAGCCTCTCGTATCCTCCAGAAGCTTCCACGTCTTTTTTGGTCCAGAAATCATATTAAAGGTTTGTGGCATTTGGACTTAACATGCAGAACACAGCAACTGGCACTGGCCACTAGGTCAAGAGGTTAGTACTCAAAAATAATATTAATTGGTAAATAAACACCCAAAAAGTATCCTAGAATGATAATATAATAGCATGGAACAATCGAAAATTATAGATACATTGGAGACGTATTAGCATCCCCAAGCTTAATTCGTGCTCGTCCACGAGTAGGTAAATGATAAAAACAAGAATTTTTTGATGTGACATGCTACCCAACATGTAATCTATTGCAGGTTTGTTCGTTGAGAAACGATGAATTAATAAACATCAACATAGTAATATTTATAAACATAAGAAACATAATCAACAAGTTTCAAATTATACGATCCGAAAAGAATGTTCACCCCCTATTCATTTTATCATTTTAGAATGGCATGGCTCCGTCTTCACCACATAAATACAAATGTCAAGCACCATGGTGTCAAGTTAGGTAATTGGATCGTACTTTTTAACGCGCTTCGGCTTTTTATTACTTGCGCAATATATGAGCGTGAACCATGCATAAGCATAAAGGTGGAATAGAATATGGTGGTGGGTTTCAAAGGGGTGAAAGTGGAGAAAGCCACACATCAACTAGACGTATCAACATGCTATGGAGATGCCCATCAATAGATATCAATGCGAGGAGTTGGGATTGCCATGCAAAGGATGCACTAGAGCTATAAGTGTATGAAAGCTCAACGGAAGCTAAGTGGGTGTGCATCCAACTTTCTTGTTCATGAAGACCTCGGGCATTTGAGGAAGCCCGTCATCGGAATATACAAGCCAAGTTCAATAATGAAAAATTCCCACTAGCATATGGATGTGATAAACATGAGACTCTCTATATGAAGAACATGGTGCCACTTTGAGGCACAAGTGTGGAATAAGAGGTAGTAGCACTGTTCCTTCTCTCTTTTCTCTCTCTTTTTTTATTTCTTTTCTCTTTCTCATTTTTTATTTTTCATTTTATTTTTTTCTTTTTATTTTTCGTCCGGAGTTTCATCCCGACTTGTGGGGGAATCATTGTCTCCATCATCCTTTCCTCACTGAGACAGTGCCCTAATAATGATGATCATCACACTTTCATTTACTTACAACTCAACATGAGCAACTGTATGACTCAATAGGAATGCCTCTGGTAGTGTAACACGATGTGCAATGATCAAGCGTAACATGTATGATATTAATGATGAACAGTGGCTTTGCCACAAATACTATGTCAGGTTATATGATCATGCAAAGCAATATGACAACGGAAGTACAAGTCATATGATGTGACGGTGGAAGTTGCATGGCAATATATCTCGGAATGGCTATGGAAATGCCATGATAGGTAGGTATGGTGGCTGTTTTGAGGAAGATATAATGAGGCTTATGTGCAAAAGAGCGTATCATGTCACGGGGTTTGGATGCACCTGCGAACGCTGCACCGATCCTCAAAGTGAGAATGGGCAATGCACAGTACCGTAGAGGCTAGCAAATATGTGAAGGTGAGTGTGCGTATATCCATGGATTCACATTAGTCATGAAGAACTCACATACTTATTGCAAGATTTTGTTAGCTCTCTCAAAGCAAAACACTACTCGCATGCCCCTAGGGAGGAGGTTGGTACGGATTAACCATCGTGCGCCCCCGACCCAAACAACACTAGGATTTCAACGAGGAATAAATATGCCCACACATCATCACCATGCTATAAAAAATATTTGGCTGAACAACAAGTTAACAACCTCTAATTCACGATACCTTCATAAACCGATGATCATGCACTCCTGCTTTTTCACATTACCACATTAATATCATTAACCATGATTTCTCATTTATGTGCTACATGTGGTTTTGATTATGCACTCATTGAATACCAATTATTTTTGGACTAGTCTTATGGCCCAAGCAAATTACCGTCGCTATTTATTAACTCTCAAAAAAATATAAGTGAAGAACGAGAGTGCAATTATTTCTATAAAATCTATAAGCCACCGTGCTCTAAAAGATATAAGTGAAGCACATAGAGTATTCTAATAAATTATGATGATATTGTGTCTCTTTCAAGTGGGTGTGTGTGCAGCAAACAATGATTGTGGGAAAGTAAAATAAAAGGCAAACTAAAGCAAATGACGCTCCAAGCAAAACTCATATCATGTGATGAATAAAATTATAGCTCCAAGGGACATACTGATAGATTGAGACGAAAGAGGGGAAACCTTCTAGGGCATCCCCAAGCTTAGACACTTGAGTATTCCTAGAATATTACCTTGGGGTGCCTTGGGCATCTCCAGGCTTAGGCTCTTGCCGCTCCTTATTCCTTCGTCCATCGTGATAACACCCAAATCATGAAAACTTCAGCACACAAAACTCAACAGAAACCTCGTGAGATCTATTAGTATAATAACATATCAAATACTTTAGGTACTGTTATAAATTGATTCAAATTTTATTATTGCATAAGGTACTGTATTCTAACTTATTCATTATTTATATTGCCCAACATAATCCATGGCATCATCAAAAGAAGCAAAACACGCAAGCAAAAACAGAATCAGTCTAAAACAGAATAGTCTATAAAGATCTGTAAGGAACTGTCGGGCCCTTGGGACTAAGGGTACCCCGGCCCGTCTGCCTGCTGCCGAATAAGCGGTGCACACCATGGACCCGGTGCATCCCATCACTAAACTACGCAAGCAGGACCTCCGCGAGGGTCTCCGCCTCGCGAGGGGTGCGCTAGCCAGCATTGTCAAGAACCTCGCGAAGCCCCCTCATGAGGTCGCTTCTCGTGGCTGGCTATGGGGCCTTCATGAGGGAAACTCACCTAGGATGGCCTCGGGGGATCATGTGGTCCGTGTACGTGCGTGGATGAGGCATGCCATGCGAAGCGGTGCCAGGAGCCATGCGAGAAGGCACGGATGGGGAGGATTTCCTCTTCGGTGCTAGGGGAGCGGGGACAGCTGGCCCCGCTCCCAAAACATCATGGAGTACGAGGGCTTCATCGCTGGCCTCAAGGCCGCCTCCGCCCTCGGCATCAAGCGCCTCATCATCAAGAGTGACTCTCGGCTCCTCATCAATTTCTCCAACAAGAAGTACAAGCCCAAGGACGAGCACATGGCGGCCTACTTCGAGGAGGTACGCAAACTTGAGAAACGTTTCCTTGGCTTGGAGCTCCAGCACATCCCGTGTGGCGCCAACAAAGAAGCCAACGACTTCGCCAAACGGGCGTCGCGCCGCGAGTCCCAAAGCCCGGGCGTCTTTGAAGAAAGTCTCCTCAAGCCGTTAGTCGTGCCGCTCGCCGTCGGCACAACGCTGCTACGCGAGGAGGTGCTGCCCGCACCAGCAACAGGCGTGCCGGACTGTGGCATGCCCTTAGGAGACCGCCTATTGCTGGCACTAGAGCCTCTAGAGAATGGCTGGACCTCAAAGTTCAAGGCCTACCTGCTTGACGGCGACCTCCCCACGGAAGATGTGGAAGCAGAGCGCGTCGTCTGGCAGGCCACCGCTTACTGCCTGCGGGATGGTGAGCTACACCATAGGCGGCCCAACGACGTCTTGATGCACTTCACCTCGGAGGAGCAAGGGTGTGAACTGCTCGCCGACATCCATGGATGGGATTGTGGGCACCACTCATCGTCACGCACTCTTGCCAGTAAGGTGTTCCGCAGCGGCTTCTATTGGCCCACTACGCTCCGTGATGCAATGGAGCTGGTGCAATTCTGCGAAGCCTGCCAGTTCCATGCCAAGCAGATCCAGCAGCCCACGCAGGGACTTCACACGATTCCGCTCTCCCGGCCCTTCGTGCTATGGGGGCTAAACATACTAGGCCCCTACCCTCGCGTGGCAGGCAAATACCGCTACCTCTACGTCGCCATCGATTAATTTACCAAGTGGACGGAGGTCGAGCCCATGCGCACCATCCCGGCAGGCTCGGCCGTCAAGTTCATCAAGGGCCTCGTGTGCCGATTCGGCGTCCCCAATCACATCATCACCGACAACAGCTCCCAATTTACATGCGGCCTCTTCAGGTCATATTGCGCTAACCTTGGTACGCAGATATCCTACGCTTCCATGGTGCACCCGCGAAGTAATGGCCTGGCCGAGCATGCCAACGCTGAGGTCCTCAGGGGCCTCAAGACTCGGAGCTTCAAGAAGAACCTTGAAGCATGTGGGAAGGGTTGGCTGGATGAGCTATAGTCCGTGCTGTGGTCCATCTACACCACCGCGACTAAGGCCACCAGTGAAACCCCCTTCTTCCTCGTCTACGGGGCTGAGGCGGTCCTTCCCTCTTAGCTTAAGCATAGCTCCCCGTGGGTCTTGGCGTTCGACGAGGCGCGTCCGGACGACTCGCGGGGAACCGATCTTTTGCTCCTCAAGGAGGCCCACCGCCTGGCCGCCCTTCGCGCAGCGAGGTACCAGTAGGCCTTGCGGCGTTATCACAGTTGCAACGTCTGCCCTCGTACCCTCGAGGTCGGGGACCTCGTCCTGCGGTGGATCCTTCCAGAGAGGGCCTCCACAATCTCTCGCCCATGTGGGAGGTCCATTTCAGGGTCGTCCATGTCTCCAGGCTAGGTGATGCCCCCCTGGAGACAGAGGATGGGATACCCTTGCAAAATGCATGGAACATGCAGCACCTCCGCAAGTTCTACCCGTGACACTCTCACGTAAGAATGAGGTGGGGCTGTACATGCCCCGAAACCTCCCGGCGCACCGCCCCTCGGCCCCGGGAGAACTCCCACCCATGCCCAAGTGGAATCCCCATGGTCCGCGCTTTCCGAATGATCGAACCACGATCATGCCCACGCCCAAGTGGAAGCCCCATGCTCCGTGCTGGCGGAACGATCGAACCGTGATCATGGCCACGCCCAAGTGGAAGCCACATGCTCCGTGCTGGTGGAATGATCGATCCGTGAGCATGCCCATGCCCAAGTGGAAGCCCCATGCTCTGTGCTGGCAGAATGATCAATCCGCGATCATGCCCACGCCCAAGTGGAAGCCCCATGCTCCGCGCTGGCAGAACAAATCAACGAGGGCGCCCCACGGGCCGCACCAACTTCAGACCGGCCCGCGCCAGACGTAGCGGTAGTGCCTCCTTTTTGGTTTGTAAACAAATTTGTCATCTCTTTTAGTGAAAACTTTGGTTTCTGAGCCTTGGGGCATTTCGTTGGGTTTTTCTCGCGAGCCACGTGCGCTCGATGTCTACCTCTTGAGCCTCACGCGAGTGGGGGATGGGCACGGTGCATGTGCTTGTGTAAGTCCCAGCAGCGCCGAAAAGCCCAAGGGGCTGGGCCCTGGCTGATGGGTCCGGCCCCGTGCATGGCACCCCACCGAGGTCCTTGGTGCCTGGTTTCCTCACGTGATACCCAAGTACAAGCCAGCGAGCGCACGTTGTTCAAAATGAAGGGTTTCCGAGCGAGCCCCGGGGGCGGCCTCGCCATCACATGCATTTTCCCTCGCATGAGCCGCTAGTGCGTCGAAGAGGGATCCTTGAGCACCACGCCTCGGGAGCCTCCAATGGCCCCCGGAGCTCCTCACCTCGTGGCCTTGTCCGGACATTGCGACCCGGCATACCTGCCACGACTGAGGGTCGCTCGGTGGCCGGGCCCCAACGACGCGGGGCGCTCAAGCAAGCAAGGGAAAAGGGGAAAACTCCACGAGGGGACCTCAGGAGCAGATGCATTATTCAAGCCACAGAGGCTTTTTTGAGAGGAGCAATTATATTTCACGCGCCCCTTGTGGGGCTTACATGGGTCCATCGCGAAACGGAAGGCAAAGGCCTTTTCTCTCGCACGAGCCGCTTACGCGTCAAGGGAGATCTCCTGAGCATCGCGCCTTGGGAAGTCTTACCAGACTATGGGCCCCTCGCCCCTTGGTATGTCCCAGGCATCATGACCTGATATACCAGCGGTGGCTGAATCACGCTCGGGGGCTGGATCCTAGCGATGTAGAGCATTAAGGTAATCGTGAGGAAGGGGACAAGCCTGACGAGGAATGCCAAGAACAAATTCATTCTTGACCAAGGACAGCGTTAAGTTTGAGGCGTGAGGGCCATAATCGTTCTTACGCACCCCCGCGGGGTCAGCATGGTTCACCACAGGAAAGAAAAGACAACACAAAAGAAGATGGGCCAAGCTCGAGCAGCGCTGCCCCTAAGATTCCGACTCCAGAACCGCCTGCGCCTAATCCGAGTCTTCCTCCTTGGCACGTACGTCCGGGGAGCAGTTAGAGTCATCGTCACTCTTGCTCCCCCCGGAGGAAGAACTGCCGCTGTCGTCGTCGCCGGAAAAACCACAACTGTCACCGCTGTCGCTCTCCATGCAGCAGTCCAGGTGGTCGCCAGACTCCGTGAAGATCTTCACGAAGAGCATGGTGGCTCCGTCGAACTTGAAATGGAGAACATGCTCCTCCTTCAAGCCGCGGGCAAGGGCGAACGACTTCCACCCCCGCTTCCAGAACATGAAGCCGAGGGGATTGAAATCCGTCGCCACCCAAGAAGACCCATTACAACAGCGGTCTGGCTACAGCCAAAGGCCCAGGGGCACGCGCTTCGCCATCTCCCCCGCGAAGGAGTCCAGGAGCAGGACCGAGGTGTGGGGCTGGCCGTCCATCCCCACGATGACACATGCCGCGTTGGCGGAGTGGCTCCATGGCCGGGGCGGCCGGGTGGATGTACCATTCTTCCTACTTAGCCCACGGCCACCTCGCCCCCCACTTTTGCGTCCGCGGGCTGAGCTCCCTCCACGGCTGCTCGGGCTTGCATTGGTCGCCCGTGGAGGGCGCCCGCGCCCCCTGGAAGGCGCCCTAGGTATGGCAGCGGAGGAACGAGGGCGGCCTCGCCCCCCCACTGGTGTTGCCGCTTCCGCCTCGTCCACCTCAGCCTTCCCCATCTCAACGGCGAAGAACCTTCTGACGGGCGCCATCGCCAATACAAGGATGAACAGAGGCAAAGAGCGAGAGCGAGAAGGATGAGCCGGGGGACATTTCCCCTTGCCCTTATATAGCACCCGGCGGAAGGCCGGCCTGCGCCCCCTCACCTCCGTTAGATGGGCACAGCGTAGCGGGGAGCAACGATGGCCCCGCGCCGCGCGCAGGCTTTACGTCAGCCCGAATGGTTGCCAAGGCGTCGTGGGGAAGTGGAGGCATTCCGCGCATCGTCGTGCGCCATGCATCGTCCCTGGCCCGCAGGCGGTTGGGGCCCGCACAGTTTCGCTCCTCCAACTGGCGGAATCGTGCGCCCAGCGGGCCCGGGGGCAACTGTCGGGCCCTTGGGACTGAGGGTACCTAGGCCCGTCTGCCTGTGGCCTAATACACGGCGCATGCCATGCAACCATGCAACCCATCACTAAACTACGCAAGTAGGACCTCCACAAGGGCCTCCGCCTCGTGAGGGGTGCGCTAGCCAGCGTTGTCAAGAACCTCGCGAAGCCCCCTCACGAGGTCGCATCCCTTGGCTGGCTATGGGGCCTTAGCGGGAAACTGACCTAGGATGGCTTAGCGGGGTCGTGCGGGCCGTGTACGCGCGTGGATGACGCGCGTCATACCAAGCGGTGCGAGGAGCCATGCCAGAAGGCACGGACGGGGAGGATTTCCTCTTCGGTGCTAGGGGAGCGGTGCCAGCTGGCCCCGCTCCCAAAGCAACTCCCAAAGGTTTCCTATTTGGTGAAAGAAGACCAAGGACGGGGGCTCGGAAGGACGGAGGTCATCCCCGAGCCCACCAGTGCGTCACGGCGGGAGGCTTTTGCAGGCGAAGACCACTTTTGTCCGGATAAGCTACAGCCCTGTCCCCATTCAAACTGGCTGTTGTGGCAACCCTTCCCACCGGGTATTTTTGGGGGAAGAGGACCAGGGCCAGTATAAGAGGGGGCAGGAGGCAACCGTAGAGAGGGGGAAAACTTAGTTAGGCAAGACTCACCTTTGTACTCGCTCTCATCCTCAAGCAATCTAGCCAAGCAGGAGTAGGGTTTTACATCGCAAGGTGCCCTGAACCTGGGTAAACTATCGTGTCTACTGTTCTTCTTACTTAGCTCGAACACGTCGGAGAGCCGCCGTGAGGTTGCGAGGTAGAATAGGGCTAGAGAACTTGCACACCCCAGAGTTCAAACTTCCTTGGGTCCCCGGATCCCCGATTCCGAAAAGAACCCATACTTCTGTAACTCTAAAAATTCTGAAAAATTAGGATAACCTCCAGAATTTGTATATCAATATTGTGAAAAAAATTCAGATCAAAAAGATGTTCCGGTAAAATTAGAGAAATTCTGCACTGGACGTTAAAGTTTTTGTTTTTGCACCGTATCAATTCTATTCATCTTGTGAGTCTTCCCAAACGATTTACTTGGCACAAACACTAATTAAACCATAAAATTACAATCATTACAGTAGCAATAATCATGTTATCTAAAACTAACAAAAAGTATTGGGTTGTCTCCAAAGAAGCTCTTTCTTTATAGCCATTAAGATAGGCTTGTAATGATTATGATGCTCTCATGAAAGATAATAATGGAAACATAAAGAGAGCATCATGTAGAATGTGAAAAACACATTTAAGTCTAACATACTTCCTATGCATAGGCATTTTATAAGTAAACAAATTATCAAGACAAGAAGTATCTAGCATATGCAAGTAGGAAGAATGAAGCATTGATAATTTTAACACAAAGAGAAGTAAGAGAGTAACATGAACATTTCTATAACCATATTTTTGTCACAGCCCTAGGATTTGGTTGCAATAATTATATTAGTTGCATCAGTGGCATTCATGCATGCATCTATTTCTTTTCAAATGAATTTGATGTGAGGAGTGATCAAGCCTCAAAAGTGATTTTTTGTCAAAAGTGCAATATAAAAGTTGCCTCAAAGAAGTCCAAGAAAATGTCCCTAGTATTCCAAGAAAATATTGACATGAGGTAAAATGCAAATCAATATTTTCTGAATCACAGAAACATTTTATCTGGGGCATTTGAGTTAATCAAATAATTATTTGACTTGGATATATATTTATTATATACTAAGTTTATATCCAATAATTCTGAAAATTGTTGTGTGGCACTAGATAAATACATATAGCTCACATGCCAATTTCCAAGATTTATTAAAGTGGTTTGATATTTTTTCCAAACCAAACAAATGACAGAAAATTATAAAACAGAAAGAAATAGGAAAGGGAACGAACCTCACCTAGCTTACGTGTAGCAGCCCAGCCCACCAGAGCCCACCTGTCAGGAGCTTCTTCAAGCTCCTGCCAGTCGGAGCAGCTGTGTGCTCGCACGCCGTGGACGCGGAGCCACCTCCTGCTTGCTAGCTCCGAGGCCTCCCCGTGCCTATCCCCTCGGCTGGAGATGCCCCGAGACCCCCTCTAGCTCTCCCCTCACTCCCTGCTCTCTCCCTCTTCCTCTAGCTCTCTGTCCCGAGCCGCCCGAGAGCATCGGCGAGCACCACCGCGGCCATCTGTTCATCCTTGCCCCTCGGACATGCCCAGGTGCTCAGCAACATCGTCCTCTTCCTCCTCGATGAGCCAAGCATCATCGGGAGCCCCGCAGCATCGCCATCGCCGTCATCATCGAGCTTCAGCTCTGGTGGCCGCCGCCGCTCGATTCGGTCGCTTCAAAGCGTCCCTCGAGCCGCTGAGCTGCCCTATGTCTCTCCTGTGACCTCTCCATCATTTCCCCCGACTCCTTCCCTCGCAGTCGCCCTCTAACTAGCAACCCCGTGAGCCCCGAGCGCCGCCAACCGCCATGACCGACGAGCGCAAGCTTCCATGCTCCCCAGGCTCGCGAGATGTTGCGTGCGTGCTCCTGGTGTTCCAGAGAGGCCGCCTAGCCCCTTTTGCTCGCTTGCCCGCGACCCGTAGCACAGCTGCCCGCATGTGCCGAGCGCCGCCACTGCCCAGCTCGACGCCGGCGACGCCACAGCCCTCGTCAGCACCTGCCGTGACCACCAACGAACGCGCCGTGCTATGCCCGTTCTAGTGAGCCCACGTGCACCTCCATACATCGCCGGCATCGGCCGACTGGTGAAGCTCCGCCGTGTCTGCTTAGTGCCGGTGATTAGCCGTCGGATTAGCTGACATGGCTAGCTTAGATTAGGTGTTCGTTAACCCAGTGACGCTGACAGCAGGGGCCACGTAGCTAATTAACCCCGGGTTAGCCCCTGTGTCAATGACAGGTAGGCCCCACCTGTAAGTTTTGTCCTGGACCTGGCGCGGTTGACCGCTGATGTCATGATGATGTAATGCTGACGCAATAACCCAACTCTGAAAATGTTACAAACTTTGAAAAATCATAGAAATTCAACTGTAACTCAAATGAAAATAATTTGTATATGAAAAATGATCAGAAAAATCCAATGAATCTGTCTATGCCATGTTCATGCATGTTTGAGAAAGTTAACATCACCTTCTAGGACAAATGATGATTAGGGCAAATTTGATAAATAGTTTGGAGTTGAAATTTGATGCCTATTTGACTTCCACTACAATTAATATGGCTAAATATTGTACTAGGTGAATTCAGAACCTGAACATGCCATATCATACATCATGTTTGTTGCATAACATTGATTGTGTTCCTTCTTCTTGTTTCTCGGTGTTGTTCCTTCTCGGTAGATGATGGTTCAGACGCTATGATCGTTGACACTAATGAAGAGAAGTAATATCTTCAGAGCTGTCAGGCAAGCAACCCCTCCTTGAGCATCCCGATAATATCCTATTCTCTCGCTCCTGCTCTCTTATACTGCATTAGGACAATGACGTTTCAACTGTTACATGTTCTCGGTAGTTGAACCAATTCCTTTGCATGACCTGTTTTTGTCACAGTAAATAGTTGAAACCACTTAGCATGAGAAGCAACTGCTTGAGCCTTGTCGTGCTTACTCATCATGTTTGTTTACTGTGTCTGCTATGCTTAGAGTCGTGTCAGGTCTTACCCATCTGGGCGATGAATCGGAATGGTGATGTTCATGTCCTACTATGTGAGAGTTAAGTGTGTGAATCCGATTTCTTAAAGGTAGCGATGAGAGGCCATGTAGGAGTACATGGCGGGTTGTCTCTTTGGGACCGTCCTTAAGAACTGAGTTTTGTGTATGTTATTCAAGACAAGATACTACCATGCATTGGGCACGAAACAATTGGACCCTCTCGGCTTATTAGTCGCCTTGATCTCTGTCTAGGAGTTGCAACTTGTTTCTCGTGTTTGTAGGATGTGCTGGCGGCCGTGCATAGCGCTGATCGGAGGGGTAGGCTATGGCGCGGTAGATGCACCGTGGCCCGGTGTACCAAGCGTAGTACCATCCGTCGAGGTGGGCTTGGGAACCCTGCAAACATCGTTTGGGGCCGTAATGGAAACTTCGGCCGGACTTCCTTGCGGGTTTAGTCTCAAATAAGCGATAAACCTGGACTAGAGGCTTGTGTGGTTGACGGTCGTGGTCGACTCCCTCGCTGGGCTTCCGCTTGAAGGTTGCCGAGGTGCCTTTTTACGTGCACATGGCGATAAGTGGCGGGAGCATGTGTGAAGAAGTATACCCCTGCAGGGTGAATTAATCTATTCGAATAGCCGCGTCCGTGGATATGGACTACTAGGATTGCTTATGTGGTACATAGACAACTTGACATGGATACTCTAAAATACACAAGATAAGTGTGAGTGCTATGGATGGCCTTCTCGTAGGGAGACGGGAGTGGATCCATTGTGGTGTAATGTTTGGGTGAATATGTGGACTCGTGTGCGCTATCCCACCTCAAAGATACTACTTGTAGTCGTAGTACATGTTAGCCAAGAGTCAAAGCTGGCTTGCTGCAATAAACTTGACCACCCCCTTTGTTGATAATGATGCATATGTAGTTAGTTCTGATGTAAGTCTTGCTGAGTACCTTTGTACTCACGATTGCTTAATTTATGTTTTTGCAGAGGAGACATCAGTCTCATTAGTGATTCCTATGACGTGAAGTTCGATGTTGACCGGGTTAGCTTGGGAATCCCAGACAGAGGTCTGGTAGGGTCGTTGTAGCTTTTCAGGCTCTCCTAGTCGCTTTTAATAGATGTATGTACCCAGACATGTATCTTCCGCTTATTGATTGGATGCTCTGAATGATGGGTCTTGTGACCCTGTGCTTGTAACATTATACTATGTAAGCTCTCTGAAGCCTTCTAAATAAATGTAATGTTATAGAGTTATGTTGTGATGCCATGTTGTATCTACGCATATCGTGCATATTGCGTGTATGATTGAAATGCATTGGTATGTGTGGGATTCGACACCTAGTTATATGCCTTTAGTAGCCTTCTTATGGGGAAATGCCTCTTTGTGCTTCCATGAGCCTTGGTAGCTCGCTACTGCTCCGGACACATTGATTGACCGACATGTATCCTTCTTTGCTGTTGTGTCTGTCCCTACGGGAAAATGTCACGTGGTGTAACGGAGTCCTTGTAGCTTGCTAAGATTCGTCTACACACGCTGATGACCGACACCTGCATTATTGGGTTACGTATGCCTGTCCCTGTACGGTTGTGCCACTTGGGTCTATAACTAGTCATGTCGACCCGGGTTCTTGACATATGGATGCTAGCGACATAATCATATACGTGAGCCAAAAGGCGCAAACGGTCCGGCCAAGGTAAGGTGGCAGCCATTGTGTACCGTGCGTGAGGCCGCAAAACTATATGATGTGTTACATGCTAGATCTGTGTAGCCTAGGATCAGGGTCCCGACAGCGTTGGTATCAGAGCTTGACAGCCTGTAGGATTACCAAGCCAAACTGGTCGATGTTTGAGTCTAGAACTGCTTTAGTTATATAAGAGAATTGATTGTGGAAGGGAACTTAAGATTCTTTTTACTCCTTTCGTTGTGTCATTCTAATTCTGAGTCACCCTGTTCTTTATTCTACGGGGTTAAGAATTAGGCTTCTCATCTATCTATCAGGATGACGAGTTACTATGCTAGAAACTTATAGGAAAGTTGTTGTCTTCCTAGAGCAATGTCTCCATAAGAATTCAGTTGTTTTGTTGTCAGTTTTCATGCAGATTGCCTCATATTTCATGCCCGTACAACCGTTATGCTGTCCGAGTTATCCAAGGTTTCTAAATTATCTGATGCAATTGCAAATCCTTTCAACCCGAGTTAATGTCTTTGGGCTAGATAAAGCACACCAACTATTGTGTTGAGGTACTCCATTACCTTGACGTATCTGATGAAGGTGTTAGGAAACCGTCTTATCCCAGATAACCACCCAATATATAGTTGTGTTGTATTCCGGTGTGATAATTCTGGCCATCATTATCAAAAGCATCCTGTGATGCTACTTAGTCAGTAGGTATTCTATTTCTGGGTCTTTGAACCCAAGGATCATTCAGCTCACTCCCGTTGATAGTATTTTGCTCGTTCCTTTAGGATATTAGTAACCTTGTGCTAGTCTTCGAAGTTCGTGGTATATCATTCTTCCGATACCAAGAACCATTACGGCTGAAGTTCTTCATGAACAAAAGATCACAACAAGAGTGCTCTTGATGAGTTCTCCATTCTACATTGTGACTTTGCCAACTCAGCTTTTCCGCATGGGTTATCGGGAAGAAACATGTTGAATTTCATTCGACGTACTTAATCTATGCATCCTCAACTCAAAGAAATCATGTGCTCTTGAGTTGCCCCCTCAGTTTTATTCTGACCATCAGCTATCCGTGATAGTCAAGAATAGTTGGGCTTTCGTGTTCATCGATGCCTATTATTCTTGTGGTCCATCAAGTCATTCTATTCAAGACTGACTAGGAGAAACAAACTCCAGTACCATATCCATTTCTTGGATTGGGTCAAAGCAGTTGTATTCCGCAGATCAAAATGCCAATCCAGCTTTTGCTCTGTTCTACCTTGAAGTATTACCCTCTTCATGTCGAGAATGTCATGGGAATTGCATGACCTCTTATGCCTTCTTGATACAGTGGTACTTCTCGCCATCATTATTAATTCCTCGGTATCCATGTTAGTTGTAACTGGAGTGCCGACAAGTGAACCATGATGTGTCAAATCGATACTCCTAGCACTGTTGTTGCTTGGTAGTTAATGGACCATAAATTCACTCTTGGTGTGATGGTTATTGAATCATCATTCTAAAGATTGACCGTGCTACCTAGTCCATCCTTCATGGTGCACTCTTCGGTCAATGAGTTAGGATTGTGTCAATCCCTCGCTCTATTGATCATATCTTCTTGCCCTGAAAAGCAAGATTGTTCTCGAGCTTAATAACATATCGGTGGATCATGATTTTCCGATCATCTTCTCGGAAGTATTACCAGGTTGTTCTGTGACCGATATGTTGAGTTCGTGATCAAGTTGGTTTTCCTATAAACCACCCCTTCTCCAAGACTTGTGTTGGATACCCCTGAGCTAGCTGGTTAAGCTAAACAACAACTTGGAGAGTTGGAAGACAAAAGCTTGATCTAACTTAGGTCATGTCAAAGGGATATTTTTGTGTTGTGTGTGCTGAAGAAGGATGATACTACATCGATTGATCCTTGCGATCAATTGTTGCATCGGGTATCTTGTCCAATCTTTGATTTGAGCATGGGTTATCGTCAAATCAAAATCAGAACCATCGATCATCGTAATGTTGTCTTACTTGTGGATGTTTCCTCGAGCATGCATCATTATATCTTTGGGTCTGACCAATGCTATCGCTTTGTTCGCATAGTTGTGGAATTCCATTTTTATGGAAATCTCGATGAATTGTTGTTGAGCCCATATGCAACGACTTTATCTTCTCGATGATCTTGATGAACATCATGCTAGTATTGGAAACTTTCATAGGCAATATCTTCATGTTCAGTACATGAAGCATATGTTAGGTGTAAGAAGTGACTTCCTTTGAGTTCACGTGCATTTGACGCAAGTTGCCATCGTGAATTTAAGAAAGTATGTCTTGCTTTCTTTGGAATCATACCAAGTCAGTCATGCATGCGCGAAGTATGCTATGGTTTGATAGGTTGGCTGCCTCCACTCCATATGTATCTCCTAGCATCCCAAGCCACTGATTGATTTGTTCAAGGAAAAGAAGTTCCTTCTTAAGAGCTAACCCGGGCTTATATAAGGACTTCGCTATCCTCCAATGATGGTTTCCTCCCAGAACTCGGTAGTGTTTTGTTGTAAGAGTTATATGTGATCAAGCTTGTCTTGGACAGTGTGTTCACCTGTTCCTTGCAATCCAACTCATGTTTTGGAGCTCACTACCATGCTTCATTTCCCGAGAATCTCGCAACGCCACCTCGTCGATTTGTGTTGCAAACTTTCTTTCAGATATGCTGAGTCTAAAGCATCCTGACACCAACCGTATCTGAATCTCAGGCAGATATAATGGTTGGAACGTTACCCAAGAGTTATAATATTGGTCTCTCTGTAATCCGGTGAAGTGATGTTGTGGCTAACATACCTAAACGGAATACCTATTATTGCAATCTCTTGTATCAGCAACATTAGCCACTTCCTCATGAGGATTTTGTATGACTTATTCTAGAAGTTGTTCTTCATGGACCCTTTGTGTTCCGAAGTCCGACCTTTTACTTGATGTGCTAGATATCAAGCATTATCTATAATTGGGTTATGCTAGTACATCAAGGAGAATATTAGAAGCGGAGTGCTAAATGTCTCTCGGTCGATCGTCCAGATTTCATTCCTTGGCATAGGTAGGGTGAAATCTGAGAAGGTGTTGTCATCCTTTGCATCTGCATCGTCCATCGTTATTCATCACGGTAGTATGTTGTGGCCAGGATCCTTGGCATAAATGTTGGTAAAATCCTGATGAATATGGAGATGCTCAAGTTCTTGAGAGCACGCTCAGACACTGGGTTATATTCTCGGCATCATTTGGAATGTGTCTTCCGTTGCCGAGTGGTTCTATAACTCTAGTTTCCTTTCTGATCTGAGTATGCCATTTTTTTCGGACACCTTCAAACGATCATTGTGAATTGCCTTAACCAAGTATGAAGAGTTTCAATGATCTTTGGATCAAAAGTAATTCTTTTGGCCACTTAAGGGAATAACTCTACGAGTCACCTCCCTTAAGGTGCCCCGTATTGGTATTATGGCAACTAACTCCTCGCTACTTTGAAAACCATGTACCATCTGTTTTGGCATGGAATTGTTGCCTACCAATTGAACCTCCATTATCTACCTCATTCCCTCATTCTCGACATGTGCTTTGTGTCTCAGCTCAGGAGACGTTCTCATGTCTCATTCTATGAGTTGATCATGAGTTGCTCGATCTTCGAGAAGATTGATTCTTGTAGGGTTTCCATCCCTTGTCGTTATGTTTGGATGAAGATCCCAAAGGAAAAGATGTCAAGAACATCATGGTGCCATGAACCAACACCTTCGAGAAGGGCAATTGGATCATGAAGATTATGATAGCTTAGTGTCCCCTCTCTCCTCATACCCTATGCCTGAATCTGGGGACGAGATTCTTGTTTAGTGGGGGTGAGTTGTCACAGCCCTAGGATTTGGTTGCAATAATTATATTAGTTGCATCAGTGGCATTCATGCATGCATCTATTTCTTTTCAAATGAATTTGAAGTGAGGAGTGATCAAGCCTCAAAAGTGAATTTTTGTCAAAAGTGCAATATAAAAGTTGCCTCAAAGAAGTCGAAGAAAATGTCCCTGATATTCCAAGAAAATATTGACATGAGATAAAATGCAAATCAATATTTTCTGCATCATAGAAACATTTTATCTGGGGCATTTGAGTTAATCAAATAATTATTTGACTTGGATATATATTTATTATATACTAAATATATATCCAATAATTCTGAAAATTGTTGTGTGGCACTGGATAAATCCATATAGCTCACATCCCAATTTCCAAGATTTATTAAAGTGGTTTGATATTTTTTCCAAACCAAAACAAATGACAGAAAATTATAAAACAGACAGAAATAGGAAAGGGAAGGAACCTCACATAGCTTACCTGTAGCAGCCCAGCCCACAAGAGCCCACCTGCCAGGAGCTTCTTCAAGCTCCTGCCAGTCGGAGCAGCTGCGTGCTCGCACGCCGTGGCCGCGGAGCCACCTCCTCCTTGCTAGCTCCGAGGCCTCCCCGTGCCTATCCCCTCGCCTGGAGATGCCCCGAGAGCCCCTCTAGCTCTCCCCTCACTCCTTGCTCTCTCCCTCTTCCTCCAGCTCTCTGTCCCGAGCCGCCCGAGAGCGCCGGTGAGCACCACCGTGGCCATCTGCGCCCCCTTGCCCCTCGGACATGCCCAGGTGCACCGTAACGTCGTCCTCTTCCTCCTTGATGAGCCAAGCATTGCCGGGAGCCCCGCAGCATCGCCATCGCCATCATCATCGAGCTTCAGCTCCGGTGGCCGCCGCCGCTCGATTCGGTCGCATCAAAGCCTCCCTCGAGCCACTGAGCTGCCCTACGCCTCTCCTGTGAGCTCTCCACCGTTTCCCTCGACTCCTTCCCTCGCGATCGCCCTCTAACTAGCAACCCCGCGAGCCCCGAGCGCCGCCGGCCGCCATGGCCGACGAGCGCGAGCTTCCGTGCTCCCCAGGCTCACGAGATGTTGCGCGTGTTCTCCTGGTGTTCCAGAGAGGCCGCCTAGCCCCTTTTGCTCGCTTGCCCGCGACCCGTAGCCCAGCTGCCCGCATGTGCCGAGCGTCGCCGCTGCCCAGCTCGACGTCGGTGACGCCACAGCCCTCCTCAGCTCCTGCCGCGACCACCAACGAATGCGCTGTGTTGTGCCCGTTCCAGTGAGCCCATGTGCACCGCCATACATCGCCGGAATCGGACGGCCGGTGAAGCTCCGCCGTGTGTGCTTAGCGCCGATGATTAGCCGTCGGATTAGTTGACGTGGCTAGCTTAGATTAGGTGTTAGTTAACCTAGTGACGATGACAGCAGGGCCCACATAGCTAATTAACCACGGGTTAGCCCCTGTGTCAATGACAGGTTGGCCCCACCTGTCAGTTTTGTCATGGACCTGGCACGGTTGACCGCTGACGTCATGATGACGTAATGCTGACGCAATAACCCAACTCTGGAAAATAAATAAATCTTAAATGATTTATTTATTTCAGAAAATGTTATAAACTTTAAAAAATCATAGAAATTCAACCGTAACTCAGATGAAAATAATTTATATATGAAAAATGATCAGAAAAAATCCAATGAATCTGTCTATGCCATGTTCATGCATGTTTGAGCAAATTAACATCACCAACTAGGACAAATGATGATTAGGGCAAATTTGATAAATAGTTTGGAGTTGGAATTTGATGCCTATTTGACTTCCACTACAATTAATATGGCTAAATATTGTACTAGGTGAATTCAGAACCTGAACATGCCATATCATACATCATGTTTGTTGCATCACATTGATTGTGTTCCTTCTTCTTGTTTCTTGGTGTTGTTCCTTCTCGGTAGACGATGGTTCAGACGCTATGATCGGTGACACTAATGAAGAGAAGTAATATCTTCAGAGTTGTCAGGCAAGCAACCCCTCCTTGAGCATCCCGATATATCCTACTCTCTCGTTCCTGGTCTCTTATACTGCATTAGGACAATGACGTTTCAACTGTTACATGTTCTCGGTAGTTGAACCCATTCCTTTGCATGACCTGTTTTTGTCACAGTAAATAGTTGAAACCACTTAGCATGAGAAGCAACTGCTTGAGCCTTGTCGTGCTTACTCATCATGTTTGTTTACTGTGCCTGCTATGCTTAGAGTCATGTCGGGTCTGATCCATCTGGGCGATGAATCGGAATGGTGATGTTCATGTCCTACTGTGTGAGAGTTAAGTGTGTGAATCTGATTTCGTAAAGGTAGCGATGAGAGGCCATGTAGGAGTACATGGCGGGTTGTCTCATTGGGACCGTCCTTAAGAATTGAGTTATGTGTATGTTATCCAAGACAAGATACTACCATGCATTGGGCCCAAAACCAATGGACCCTCTCGGCTTATTAATCGCCTTTTTCTCTGTCTAGGAGTTGCAACTAGTTTCTGGTGTTTGTAGGATGTGCAGGCGGCCGTGCATAGCGCTTATCGGAGGGGTAGGCTATGGCGCGGTAGATGCACCGTGGCCCGGTGTACGAAGCGTAGTACCATCCGTCGAGGTGGGCTTGGGAACCCTGCACACATCGTTTGGGGCCGTAATGGAAACTTCGGCCGGACTTCCTTGCGGGTTCAGTCTCAAATAGGCGATAAACCTGGACTACAGTCTTGTGTGGTTGACGGTCATGGCCGACTCCCTCGCTGGGCTTCCGCTTGAAGGTTGTCGAGGTGCCTTTTTACGTGCACATGGCGGTAAGTGGCGGGAGCGTGTGTGAAGAAATATACCCCTGCAGGGTGAATTAATCTATTCGAATAGCCGCGTCCGCGGATATGGACTACTTGGATTGCTTATGTGGTACATAGACAACTTGACATGGATACTCTAAAATACGCAAGATAAATGTGAGTGGTATGGATGGACTTCTCATAGGGAGACGGGAGTGGATCCATAGTGGTGTATTGTTTGTGTGAATATGTGGACTCGTGTGCGCTATCCCACCTCAAAGATACTACTTGTAGTCGTAGTACAGGTTAGCCAAGAGTGAAAGCTGGCTTGCTGCAATAAACTCCACCACCCCCTTTGTTGATAATGATGCATATGTAGTTAGTTCTGATGTAAGTCTTGCTGAGTACCTTTGTACTCACGATTGCTTAATTTGTGTTTTTGTAGAGGAGACATCAGTCTCATTAGTGATTCCTATGACATGAAGTTCGATGTTGACCGGGTTAGCTTGGGAATCCCAGACAGAGGTCTGGTAGGGTCGTTGTAGCTTTTCAGGCTCTTCTAGCCGCTTTTAATAGATGTCTGTACCCAGACATGTATCTTTCGCTTATTGATTGTATGCTATGAATGATGGGTCTTGTGACCCTCTGCTTGTAACATTATACTATGTAGGCTCTGTGAAGCCTTCTAAATAAATGTGATGTTATAGAGTTATGTTGTGATGCCATGTTGTATCTACGCATATCGTGCATATTGCGTGTATGATTGAAATGCATTGGTATGTGTGGGTTTCGACACCTAGTTGTATGCCTTTAGTAGCCTTCTTATGGGGAAATGCCTCTTTGTGCTTCCATGAGCCTTGGTAGCTCGCCACTGCTCCGGACACATTGATTGACCAGCATGTATCCTTCTTTGCTGATGTGTCTGTCCCTACGGGGAAATGTCACGCGGTGTAATGGAGTCCTTGTAGCTTGCTACGACTCGTCTACACACGCTGATGACCGACACCTGCATTGTTGGGTTACGTATGCCTATCCTTGTATGGTTGTGCCACTTGGGTCTATAACTAGTCATGTTGACCCGGGTTCTTGACATATGGATGCTAGCGACATAATCATATACGTGAGCGAAAAGGCGCAAACGGTCCGACCAAGGTAAGGTGGCAGCCGTTGTGTACCGTGCGTAGCGTTACATGCTAGATCTGTGTGGCCTAGGATCGGGGTCCCGACAATTTTCCTCTCTCATAATAATTGCATGTAGGATCATGTTCAAATTCAACAATATAGCTCTCATATAAAATATTATCTCCATGATCCATATGCACAAAAGTTTTACAATTTTTCCAATGTAGTGGGATCAACAATAACTAAAGTCATGACCTCTCCAAACCCACTTTCAATATTATTGCAAACATTATTATCCATAACATATTCATCATGAGGCTTAAATAATTTTTCAAGATCAAAAGAAACATCATCACCCCAATCATGATCATTGCAATAAGTATTAGACATAACAAAATTATCTTCCCCAAGCTTGTAGCTTTGCATATTGCTAGCACAATTGGCATTAATAGAATTTATATTAACATCATTGCAATCATGCTTTTTGGGTGCAATAGCAATAATTTCATATTCAACATAAGGAACTATAGCAAGTTCATCTCCATAAGCATCATTAATATTGGCATCGTGGCCATAAGAATAGCAAGAATCACGTTCCTCAAAAAGGGATATATCAAACGAATCCAAGGGATCATAGCAATCATCATAGCATTCAACCTTCGGTATGTGAGAAGGGAAATTAAACAATGTATGAGTTGAAGAGTTACTCTCATTAGAAGGTGGGCACGGGTAGCTAATCCGCTCTTCCTCCTTTTGTTCTTCGCTCTCCTCCTCATCTTGTTCATCTAATGAGCTCATAGTTTCATCAATTTGTTCTTCCATAGATTCCTGCAAAATATTAGTCTCTTCCAAGGCAGCAGACATTCTCTCAATAAATTCAATAATATCAGCATTGTATTCATAATTCTCATAGCAATATCTAAGTATGGCAAAATTTTCAGGTCTGTAAACAGCATCATCATAGTTATCATACTTTTCAAGGAACGATTGAATTTCATAAGCACCCTTAAAAGCAACAAATTCTTCTATTTGTTCCACATCATTGTAATCATATATACCATTAGCATAAGAAGCCAAGGTTTTATTATCATTAAATTCACATTGAAAGGTAAGGTTTGGAGCCTACATCTTAGAGCAACAAATATAATCACATCTCAAGCATAAATCCCAATCATACCAATGCAACATTTTAGTTTGATCCCAGAAGTGTTTCCCTTTTTGAGTCAAGCGATAATCCCTAAAGTACTCACGTTGATCCAACGTGTCTCCCATTATCAAGTTGAATGGGGATTTCTCATGCTTATGAAAGTAGTATTTAATGTGTTTCACATAACCAGCATCGAGGGTTTTAGGAGGTTCCCCATCTCCATAATTAGAAAGTACAACTAATTTTTTGGTGTTTCGTGTTTCATATCCATAACTAAAGATATAAAACAACTAATAACAAAAAAATAAAATTATTTAGTGATAAAGCAAACAAGCACACATGAGAATATCAACCGCTACGCTATTGCTCCTCGGCAACGATGCCAGAAATCCTTCCTGATGCTTGTGATCTGCATTGGGTTTTCTGTGAAGAGGAACGGGTGATGCACCAAAATGCGGGTAAGTATTTCCCTCAGTTAAGAACCAAGGTTTATCGAACCAATAGGAATATCGGTCATCAACCGTCTTCAGCGGCTGCACACAAAAGAGAACACACTTGCACCCAACGCGGCAAGAGTGTTGTCAATCCCCTTGATCTCGTTATTTGCAAGTAAATGAGATGTGTAGATAATTGTACATAATTGTAAATTGAAAAATAGAAAAAAACAAAGTAAATGGCAGCAAGGTATTGGAAGCATTTGTAACTTATAAGTGGATAGACCCGGGGGCCGTAGTTTTCTCTAGTGGCTTCTCTCTTGTAGTTGGCATACGGTGGGTAAACAAATTACTGTTGGGCAATTGATAGAAGAGCGGATGGTTATGCAATCTTTATTCATGGCAATGATCATGTATATATAGGCACCACGTCCATAAGCAAATAGGCCGACTCCTGCCTGCACCTATTACTATTACTCCACCCATCGACCGCAATCCAGCATGCATCTAGAGTATTAAGTTAAACAGAGTAATGCTTGGAGAACGATGACATGATGTAGACAAAGATAATTCAATTAATATGAACTAACCCCATCGTTTTATCCTTAGTGGCAGCAATACAAAGGCGTGTCTTGTCCCTTTCTGTCACTGGGATATAAACCACCGCTAGATTGAACCCACTACAACGCACCCCTCTCACTAAAGAAATATCAATCTAGTTGGCCAAACTATCTCAATAGATCGGAGAAATTTACGAAGCTATAATGATCATGCAAATAAGAATCATTATAATTAGAGGTGACTCAAATAATTTTCATGACTAATTGGAACCACTACTGGAATCAGGATCTTTGCCGTCTGCCATGGCTGACGGCAAAGGCATGCATTGTGGAGGAGGAGAGGTCGAGGCTTACCAGCCCTTTTGCCCCCTTCCCCTTGTCTTCTACCTCATGCTCGCCAAGCCCGTGCTCGTCGAGCTCATCGCCTTGTCTTCGCCTCCTCCTCTCCCTCCGCACACCCACAGCGCTCGCTGCCGCGCCCTCTCCGCCTCTTCCTGTCCCTCCACGCGCCCGCAGCGCTCGCCATCAGTGCCCCGCTGGGCTCCAGTCTCTCCCTGTTTCGTGTTGTCACCACACCGATGCCACCATCAAGCCCGGGGATGGTCGAGCTAGTCTGCTGATCATTGGAGGGGTCGATGGTCTCCCTGGCAAAGATCGAACGCCTTCGGCACCCTCACAAGATCCCGCCGGTGGAGCGGGTCACTGTCCGTGCCACCGGGCGCGAGCTCGTGCCAGAGCCGTGCGAGGGCGAGCGCGTTGTCTTCGCCGCGCACTTCGCGCGGAGGTTCGGCCTGGCGGCGAGCAGGTTCTTCCATTTCTTATTGAACTTCTTCGACCTCCAGCCCCACCACCTCAGGGACGAATTTGATTCTCCAACTCACCTGCTTTGTTAGCCTGTGTGAGGGTTATCTAGGCCTCTTGCCCTTCCCGGAGCTATGGCACCGGTTCTTCTACTTCCTACTGCAGAAGAACGACGAGGTGTCATATGCCTGCGGGGCGGCGGTGGTGTACCTTCGCCCCACACATCTCTCATGTCGAGTCAGCCAAGAAGTGGTAGCGTACATTCTTCCATGTGATGAACGCTTGCCCGGAGCATGACCACATCAACTTGCCGGAGTTTGCCAACTCCGTGTTGTCCGGCCTCAACTAGAGCATCGACCCGAAGAACGACGAGCTCACCCGGATCTGCGGCGGGCTGCATGAGATGGTGGGTTGGTGGCCTCATACTAGTTGCGTCCTTCATTGACCGCCGAGTGTTGCCACTCCAGGATCGGCCGCACCTAATCTGCGACATGGGACTCCGACACGACCCATGCTGGCTGTCGATCGTTGAGGTGACGCCAGCTCAAGTAGTCGGCCGTGTCAACGCCATCACCAGGTTCAAGCTAAAGATGGAGGAGTGGTAGTTCGGCAAGGAGCCTTACTACCGAACCTTCTCTGGGCCAGCAATAAGTCCTCACCGGCTCTCTTTATTTCTGTCACTTCTTCCTTTGTCTAGTCTCACATGTTGCGGCGGCTCCGACTACAGTAGGTTCACCTAGCAGTTAACATTGGACGGGTCGTGACCGGTGAACCTGACGCTCGACTGCACGGAGTCCGATGAGGCGGACTTCGATCTCGAGGAGGGGGGCGACTCCGACACATCCAGTGGTTGGGAGGAAGAGGAGCTGGCCGACACTGGGGCAGCGGGTTCGGGCCAGCCGGTGAGTCCCGCCCGGAGGTTACGCTAAAGGACTGGACAGATGATGATGATGATGACGATTTCAAAATCCTGGACGCTCCTCCTGTCGAAGTGACACCGCCCCGAAGACGGCAGCGGGGAACGGCCAAGAAGCCTCCGGCTGGGAGGCAACCGGCTGGAGAGTAGCCGTCCCGATGGCAGATGGACAAGGAGCGGCGGAGGGACAAGCGGACGGCTAAGGAGCAGCCGTCTGTGGCAGCGCCGACCCCGAAGAAGGAGTGGTCCGCCGCCATCCCTGAGGTTGCCAAGCCGCCTAGCAGGTGTTGGCGCCCTGAGGGAGTGGGGCGGCAGGCCTGGCCTTCGCAATCCCTGGGCACCGATGACAGGGCCATCGTCGTCTCCACGACGCGCATCGGTGCCACCCTAGCCGACCCGACCATGACGAGGCCGACCGGCAGCGGGTCCGGTCAGGTGCCCAAGACCATGACCCAGCTCTAGGAGGAGTTGGCGAGACTGAGCTGCACCCCCAACATGGCCGGATCGAGCGGGTGCGCGAGCAGGCGGGCTCTTGTGCCGGCCGAGACACCCGGGGTCATAGCCCAGTACCGCGAAGGGTTCGCCAGCTTCGTCGAAGCCACGGTGAGCAACTTCCAGCTGGTGGAGTGTTTCCTCCAGGCTCCAAGTTAGTGCCGCCCTTATCTTATTTCGCTTTGAATCTTGCTTTTGCTTTCAGTGGGGGCGCGCCAGCGCACCCACTGGGTATAGTCCCCAAGATTCGAGCCAGCTCCGCGACAGCCGGCCGGATCTTCCCAAACTCTTTTCTGACTTTTTCTTGCCCAAGCTTTTTGCAGGGTAACAACGAGATGCGCGATGTGCTGTTCACCAAGGCTGCGACACTGTACCGGATCAACAAGGTCGCCTACTACCAGACCAAGAAGGAGCTCAAGGCTCACGCGGACGAGCAGAAGAAGGCAAATGATATGTGTCTTGTAGTGGGGGCACGCCGGCGCACCCACTAGGTGTAGTCCCCGAGATTTGGGCCGACTGCGGTGTGATACGTCTCCAACGTATCTATAATTTTTTATTGTTCCATGCTGATATATTATCATTCTAGGATACTTTTTGGGTCATTATTTACCAATTTATAATATTTTTGAGCACTAACCCATTGACCCAGTGCCCAGTGCCAGTTGTTGTTTTCTGCATGTTTTTTCCTTTTCAGGTTTACAGTACCAACCGAAGTCCAATTGCTACGAAACTTTTTGACGATTTTTTCTGGACCAAAAGAAGACCGAGAAGCTTCGAAAGGAGGTCAGGAGGCACATGAGGGCCCCACCGTCGCGCCCTAATATGTGGTCGCCCCCTCGTGGCTCTCCCGACGTCCCTCGTCGGCCTATAAATTCTCTAATATCCTAAAAACCCTAGAGGCAACCCCGAAACCCTTTTTCCATCGCCGCAAGTCTCTGTTCCGTCACGAGGCCATCTCTCTCTCTTATGATATTCAATACAATGATCATCACATCTTCTCTTTGATCTATCTGATGTAATCCTATTGTGCGGTGTGTTTGTTTGGATCCGATGAATTGTGGATTTATGTTCAGATTATTCATGAAAAGTATTTGACATGCCTCTGAATTATATTATCTCTTAAGTGCATGATAATTATAGCTTCGTAATGCTCTCCGATCTATTGATGTGCTTTGGCAAGTAGATTGATATTTCATCGGTGGGAGTGGTGCGTTGTCGTAGGTTCAACCTGGCGAGTTTCTATATCCCAGTGACAAAGTAGGGGACAAGATGTCTCTTTGTGTTGTTGCTGCTAAGGATAAAACGATGGGGTTCATTCATATTGTTTGAGTTTACTTTGTCTACATCATTTCATCATTCTGCAAGCATTACTCTGTTTTACTTAATACTCTAGATGCATGCTGTATAGCGGTCGATGAGTGGAGTAATAGCAATAGGTGCAGGCAGGAGTTGGCCTATTTGCTTATGGGCGTGATGCCTATATATACATGATCATTGTCGTGAAAATCACATAACTATCCGCTTTTCTATCAATTGCCCAACAGTAATTTGTTTACCCACCGTATGCTGCCTACATGAGAGATGCCACTAGAGACCACTATGGCCCCGGGTCTATTCACTTATATATTTGCAAACGCTATTATTACCTCACTGCCTTTATTTAATTTTTATTTATTTTGCATTTATCAAAAATTATCTACACAACTCATTTGCTTGCAAATAACGAGATCAAGGGGATTGACAACCCTCTTGCCCGCGTTGGGTGCAAGTCGTTTGTTCATTTTTGTGCAGCCATTGAAGACGTTTCAGGATTGATATTCCTATTGGTTCGATAAACCTTGGTTTCATAACTGAGGGAAGTACTTACCCACTTTGTGCTGCAATTACCTGTTCCTCTTCATGGAAAACCCAACTCAGATCACAAGTATCAAGAAGGATTTCTAGCGCCGTTGACGGGGAATATCATCATCAACTACCAAGTAACTTCATACAAATATTCATTCACTTGTTCTTCTTTTTATTTGCTGTTATACTTAGCTTGTCTCATAAAAATCAAAAATAAAAAAATATTTATCTTTGCTTGTTACTAGTTTACTTCTTCACTTGCTAGTTTACTTGTCTTGCTTGTTACTTTGCTTGTTCGGTCACCATGTCTCAAGATACTACTAAGTTGTGTGATTTCTCAAATACTAATAATAATGATTTTATTAGTACACCTATACCACCCGCCACTAGTGCGGAGGCTTTTGATATTAATGCTGCATTGCTAAATCTTGTTATGAAAGATCAATTTTCGGAAAGTCCTAATGAGGATCCCGCGTCACATCTTAATACCTTTGTTGAATTATGTGACATGCAAAATAAAAAGGATATGGATAATGATATTTTGAAATTAAAATTATTTCCTTTTTCACTAAGAGATAAGGCTAAGGCTTGGTCTTCATCTTTACCTCGTAATAGTATTCGAACGTGGGATAAGTGTAAAGATGCTTTTATTGCCAAGTATTTTCGTCCTGCTAAGATCATCTCCCTTAGAAATCAAATAATGAATTTTAAACAGCAAGATCAATAGCATGTTGCACAACCTTGGGAGAGAATGAAACTAATGATAAGAAATTGTCCAACTCATGGTTTAAATATGTGGATGATTATCCAAAACTTCTATGCTTGACTAAACTTTGTGTCTAGAAATCTTCTAGATTGTGCTGCATGTGATACCTTTATGGATGTGACCTTAGGAGAGGCCACAAAACTTCTGGACAACATTATGACAAATTATTCTCAATGGCATACAAAAATGGCTCCAACCGGTAAGAAGGTAAATTATGTTAAAGAAATCGCTACTTTGAGTGAAAAAGTGGATGCTCTTATGAATATGGTTGCTAGTAAAAATGCTCTTGTTGATCCCAATGATGTTCCCTTGTCTACTTTAATTGAGCAAAATAATGATGCTATTGATGTGAACTTTATCTCGCGAAATAATTTCAATAACAATGCTTATAGAGGAAATTTCAATTCTAGACCATATCCCGGTAATTCCTCTAACAACTATGGAAATTCTTATGGTAATTCTTATGGCAATTCTTCTACAAATTCTAATAGGATGCCCTCTTATCTTGATAACACAATTAAAGAATTTATTAATTCTCAAAAGGTTTTCAACACTATGGTAGAAGAAAAATTGCATGTAGTTGACACTTTGGCTAAAAACATGGATAGAATTGCTCTTGATGTGGAAACTCTTAAAGGCAAAGATTTGCCACCCATGCATGATTTTAATGATGTTATTAAATCTATCCAAATATCTATCAATGAAATTAAGGAGAGGACCGCAAAGTTGAGAGCTAAGCGGGAATTCTTAGAAAATGCTCTTCCACCCGGTTTTTACCGGAATCATGATGAAGATCTTAAAATGATTGGTGTTTCTATTATTGAATCTTTATTTACTTCTCTGAATATAAACAATGAAGGGAATGGATATGATTCAACTCTAGTTGAGAAGCGCCCGTTTGCTTGGAGGGTGATGATTTTGATGCTAAAACTGAAAAACGTGGGTTGGAGAGGTCAAAACTTTAACTAGTGATGTGCCCACTATTTTGGATTACAAGTACTTTAATTATGATAATTGCTCTTTAGTAGAATGTATTTCCTTGTTGTAATCCGTTATTAGCTCACCCAATGCTTATGAACAAAAACAAAGCTTTTACCAAACATATAGTAGAAGCTATGATGAGAAACTTGAGCTCGAAGTTTCTATTCCTAGAAAATTGCATGATGAGTGGGAACCTACTATCAAAATAAAGATCAATAAATATGAATGCAATGCTTTGTGTGACCTTGGTGCTAGTGTTTCAACTATTCCTAAAACTCTTTGTGATGTGCTCGGTCTCACTAATATTGAAGATTGTTCCCTCAACTTGCATCTTGCGGATTCTACCATTAAGAAACCTTTAGGTAGAATTGATGATGTGCTTATTACTGCAAATAAAAATTATGTGCCTGTAGATTTCATTGTGCTTGATATTGATTGCAATCCTACTTGTCCCATAATACTTGGAAGACCTTTCTTACGAACTATAGGTGCAATCATTGACATGAAAGAGGGAAACATAAGGTTCCAATTCCCATTAAAGAAAGGGATGGAACACTTCCCTAGAAAGATAATTAAACCACCTTATTAATAAATCATGAGTGCTACTTATGGGTGGAGTGTCAAGGATGACAATACTTGAAACTATGCATTGTGCCTAGCTAGGGACATAAAACAATAGCGCTTGTTGGGAGGCAACCCAATAGTTATCTTAATATTTTTTTCTTTAAACTTTCTTTTTATTTTTAATATCATGACTATTGCCTCTATAATGATTATTTTTTTGTGTTTAAATTAGTTTTTGTGCCAAGTAAAGCCTTTGGGATGACTCACAAGATGAATAGAATCGATGCTGAAACAAAACTGAATCTTTTGACTCCAGTACAGGAATTTTCATTTTTTACTGGAGCGTCATACTTATCTGAATTTTTACAAAGTGTTTCTATACAAATTTTCGAGGTTTTCCTAATTTTTCAGAATTGTTAGAGTTACAGAAGTATAGGCTCTCTACAGATTGCTACAGACTGTTCTGTTTTAGACAGATTCTGTTTCTGCTTGCATAGTTACTTGTTTTGATTATGCTATGGATTGTATCGGGGGTTATAAGACATGAATAAGTTAGAATACAGTACCTATTATGCATTTATGAAATTTTAATCAATTTACAACAGTACTTAAAGTGTGCAATATGTTTCTTATACTAACGGATCTCACGAAGTTTGGTTGAGTTTTGTGTGATTGAAGTTTTCAAGTTTTGGGTGTTATCTTGATGGACAAAGGAATAAGGAGTAGCAAGAGCCTAAGCTTGGGGATGCCCAAGGCACCCCAAGGTAATATTTTAGAGGAGACTCAAGCGTCTTATCTAGGGGATGCCCCGGAAGGCATCCCCTCTTTCGTCTCAAATCCATCGGTATGTCACTTGGAGCTATATTTTTATTCGTCACATGATATGTGTTTTGCTTGGAGCGTCATTTGCTTTAGTTTGCTTTTACTTTCAGTTTGCCACAATCATTGTTTGCTGGACACACATATTTAAGAGAGACACACCTTCATCATAATTTGTTAGAATACTCTATGTGCTTCACTTATATCTTTTGAGCTTAGCAGTTACTCTAGTACTCCACTTATATCTTTTTGAGCACGGTGGCGTGTAAATTTTGTAGAAATGATTTCACTCTTGTCCTTCACTTATATTTGTTTGACAGTTAATAAATAGTGACGGTAATTTGCATGGGTCATAAAGACTAGTGCAAAAATATTAGGTATTCAATGAGTGATAATCAAAACCATCATGTAGCACATATAAAGAAATTGTGGGTCAATGATATTGATGTAGTAATATGAAGTAGGTGTGAGCATAATTTTTAAACCGTAGAAGTGTCGATATTAAGAGGGGTTGACCTTTTTGTTCATCTAAAAATTAAAGAGGCATGGTGATGATGTGTGAGCATTTGTATTCCTCGTTGAAATCCTAGTGTTGTTTCCGGTCGGAAGCGCGTGATGGTTAACTCCTACCAACCTCTTCCCTCGGGGCATGCGATTGGTACTTTGATCTATGATAAACTAATAAAACTTTGCAATAAGTATATGAGTTCTTTATGACTAATGTGAAACCATTGACATACGCAATCTCACCTTTTCATAATTTGCTAGCCTCTTCGGTATCGTGCATAGCCCGTTCTCACCTCGAGGATCGGTGCAACTTTCGCCGGTGCATCCAAACCCCGTGACATGATACGCTCTGTTGCACATAAGCCTTATTATGTCTTCCTCAAAACAGCCACCATACCTACCTATCATGGCATTTCCATAGCCATTCCGAGATATATTGCCATGCAAATTCCATCGTCACTTCACATGACTAGTTCGTTCATCGTCATATTGCTTTGCATGATCATATAGAGCTGACATAGTATTTGTGGCAAAGCCATTGTTCATAATGTTTTTGATACATCTCACGCTAGATCATTGCACATCCTGGTACACTGCCAGAGGCATTCATACAGGGTCATATCTTCATATCAGTTCTCCATATTGAGTTGTAAGTAAATAAAAGTTTGATGATCATCATTATTAGAGCATTGTCCCAGTGAGAAAAGAATGATGGAGACAATGATTCTCCCAAAAGTCGAGATGAGACCCCGGACGAAAATAAAGATGGGGGAGGCCAAATGAGCCTACCATCCATTCAAAAAAATGAGAGAAAATGAGAGAAGGGACTTTGCTACTATCCTTTACCACACTTGTGCCTCAAAGTGGCACCATGCTCTTCATGTAGAGAGTCTCATGATATATCACTTTCATATGCTAGTGGGAATTACCGATTCATTATTACAAACTTGGCTTGTGTATTCCTATGACGGGCTTCCTCAAATGCCTGAGGTCTTCATGAGCAAGCAAGTTGGATGCACACCCCACTTAGCTTCATTTGAGCTTTCATACACTTATAGTTCTAGTGCATCATTTGCATGTCAATCCCTACTCCTTGCATTGACATCTATCGATGGGCATCTCCATAACCCATTGGTACGCCTAGTTGATGTGAGACTATCTTCTCCACTTCCTACCCCTGATATCTACCACCATTCTCTATTCCACTCAAATTCTATGTCCAATGGCTCACGCTCATGTATTGCGTGAAGAATAAAAAGTTGATGCCTATTGAAAAGTATGAACCAATTGCCTAACTTGGACACCGTGGTGCTTAACATTTGTATTAATATGGTGAAGATGGAGCCATGTCTTGCTAATATAATAAGATGAATGGGGGGTAAACATTTCTTAAGGATCGTATACTTTTAAGAATTAACAATTCTGTTTCTTACATTTTGATTATTGCTATGTTAATATTTGTTGATTCATCTTTTCTCAATGAGCATACCTAAATAAGATTACATAGTGGATAGCATGTCACATCAAAAAAATTGTTTTTATCATTTACCTACAAGAGGACGAGCAGGAATTAAGCTTGGGGATGCTTGATACGTCTCCAACGTATCTATAATTTTTTATTGTTACATGCTAATATATTATCATTCTAGGATAGTTTTTGGGTCATTATTTACCAATTTATAATATTTTTTAGCACTAACCTATTGAACCAGTGGCAGTTGCTGTTTTCTATATGTTTTTGCCTTTTCATGTTTACAGCACCAAACGAAGTCCAATTGCTACGAAACTTTTTGATGATTTTTTGGACCAAAAGAAGACCGAGAAGCTTCAGAAGGAGGTCAGGAGGCACATGAGGGCCCCACCACACATCAGGGCGTGTCCAGGGGGCGCCCTGATATGTGGTGGTCCCCTCGTGGCTCTCCCGACGTCCCTCTTCGGACTATAAATTCTCTAATATCCTAAAAACCCTAGAGGTAGTCCCGAAACCCCTTTTCCGCCGCCGCAAATCTCTGTTCCATCGCGATGCCATCTGGAGCTCCGTTCCGGCACCCTATCGGAGGGGATCGATCACGGAGGGCCTCTTCATCAACCTTGTTGCCCTCATGATGATATGTGATTAGTTCACCACAGACCTACGGGTCCATAGCTAGTACCTAGATGGCAATCTCTCTCTCTTATGATCTTCAATACAATGATCATCGCATCTTCGCTTTGATCTATCCGATGTAATCCTATTGTGCGGTCTATTTGTTGGGATTCGCTGAATTGTGGGGTTATGTTCAGATTATTCATGAAAAGTATATTATATCTTAAGTGCAAGATCATTATAGCTTCATAATGCTCTCCGATCTATTGATGTGCTTTGGCCAAGTAGATTGACATTTCATCGGTGGGAGTGGTGCGTTGTGGTAGGTTCAACCTGGTGAGTTTCTATATCCCAGTGACAAAGTAGGGGACAAGATGTGTCTTTGTGTTGTTGCTACTAAGGATAAAATGATGGGGTTCATTCAGATTGTTTGAGTTTACTGTGTCTACATCATGTCATCGTTCTCCAAGCATTACTCGGTTTTACTTAATACTCTAGATGCATGCTGGATAGCGGTCGATGAGTGGAGTAATAGTAATATGTGCAGGCAGGAGTCATCCTATTTGCTTATGGGCGTGATGCCTATATATACATGATCATTGCTGTGAAAATCGCATAACTATACGCTTTTCTATCAATTGCCCAACAGTAATTTGTTTACCCACCGTATGCTGCCTACATGAGAGATGCCACTAGAGAACACTATGGCCCCTAGGTCTATTCACATATATATTTGCAAACGCTATTATTACCTCGCTGCCTTCATTTACTTGTTTTATTTTGCATTTATCAACAATTATCTACACAACTCATTTGCTTGCAAATAACGAGATCAAGGGGATTGACAACCCTCTTGCCCGCGTTGGGTGCAAGTCGTTTGTTCATTCGTGTGGAGCCGCTGAAGCCGATTGAGGATTGATATTCCTATTGGTTCGATAAACCTTGGTTTCATAACTGAGGGAAATACTTACCCACTTTGTGTTGCAATTACCCGTTCCTCTTCACGGGCCGGATCTTCCCAAAATCTCAGTCTCTTTTTGTGTCTTCTTCTGGTTGGCAGTTGATTAGTTGGTTGCTTTCTATGCAGTCAGAGTCATCCCCGAGCCAGAGGTGAAGGAGCTCCGGCTTACGCTGAAGCACGTTCGGGAGCGTCGGGACCAGGTCACCATCGAGCGTGACTGGTTGGAAGAGGACCTTCACAAGCTGACAGAGGCGAAGGACCAGCAGGCGGTCAACCACCGGGCGGAGTTGGAGCGCCTCACGGTGAAACTCCAGAAGGATACGGCGGCGAAGGAGGATGCGATGAAGGGTGCGGGGGAGAAGGGCTGGTGGACGTAGAACTCTATACTAAGGTGGGGCAGCTTGGTGAGGAGCTCCACAAGGAGACGGTCGTGAAGGCCTAGGTGGAAAAGGAGGCCGGGGAGGAGCGGGAGAAAATGTTCAAACTCATGTGCGAGCTGGAGGATGCCTTTACCTGTAAGTATTCGCAACTTGAACCCAGCCGGCCACCTTCCCACTTTATCCTTTTCGTTGTGTCTGGCAGGCGGCTGCAGCCGGCCGGCGCTTGGATTTTTGGGCTCACATGTCTTTTTCTTCCTCCCCCAGATTTCTTCCCTGAGACGCAGGAGAGGGCGGAGAGGGCTGTGGTGGAAAACCGGGAATGCTTCCGGCGGCGCAGCCGTGAGATCGGCGAGCATGACGCTTGGACGCTGGAGGACGTGGTCCTTGCCGCTGAGGTTTGACTCGGGCGGAGAAGCACCATTCTGGAGCGCTTCCAGGTGGCCAGCGAGGCGATTGCCAAGGCCCTTTTGCCAGACCAGGAGCAACCCATCCCCGCTGGCTGGCTGGCCGTGGCCGGACCATGTCGTGGGCCGGTTTGACGCCGAGAGGGCTTCCGCGGTCCGGGCCGGCGCGTGCATGCCGCTCTCCTTCGTCATGTCTTGGTACCCTGGCATGCAGCTGGACCAGCTGGCCAGCATGCGGGCCAAGGAGGCCGGCGACTTGGCATGGCTCGACGAGGCCATTGGCGTCCAAGCCTACGAGCATGCCTCCAACACTGCTCTCGACGAGTACTTCTACAAGCTGGCGGAGGACGAGACGCCTGTCCCGGAGGACGAGAGGACGACACCGAGGGGACCAGCTCCAACTTGGAAGGAGATGGCGTCGCGATCGTGACTGCTGCCAAGGTGGATGCCGGCGAGACGTCTACACCGCCCGGCAAGGAAGAGACCACCGACTTGGCCCTCCTGGCTGGCGACACGGAGGCTGTCGCGACCGCGCAGCCGGGAGCCGATGCGCCTGTGGCTTAGAGTCGTTCTACTTGTTGCTGTTTTTATCTTTCTTTGAACAAACTTTTATTGTCAGTACGTGATACGTCTCCAACGTATCGATTATTTATCAAGTATTCATGCCATATTTACCTAAGTTTACAATACTTTTATATGGTTTTGATGCACTTTATATGATTTAATTAGAACTAACCCGGACTGACGTTGTTTTCAGCAGAATTGCCGTGGTGTTGTTTTTATGCAGAAATAAAAGTTCTCGGAATTGCCCGAAACTTTTTGATGATTTTTCTAGACAATATGTGAAATACCGGAGTGAAGAACCACCGAAGGGGGCCACTTGCTGGCTACAAGCCAACAGGGCGCGCCCACATCCCTGGGCGCGTCCAGATAGCTTGTGGCCCCCTCGTGGCTCCGTTTAGTGTGATTCCTACGCCGAAAAATCCTATATATACATAAACCCTCATAAATGAACGTAGAACTTTCTCTCTGCCGCTGCAAGCCTCTGTACCCAAGAAAACTCAACCGGGGCCCTATTCTGGCACCCTGCCGAAAGGGGCAATCATCACTGAAGGCCATCTTCATCATCCCGGCGGAGTCCACGATGAGGAGGGAGTAGTTCACCCTTGCCGCCGAGGTTCGGCTGGGGTGGAGAAGCACCATTCTGGTGCGCTTCCAGGTGGCCAGCGAGGTGATCGCCAAGGCCCTTTTGCCGGACCAGGAGCAACCCATCCCCGCCGGCTGTCTGGCGGTGGCTGGATGACGTCGTGGACATGTTCAACACTTGGAGGACTTCTGCGGCCCGGGTTGGTGTGTGCATGGCGCTCTCCTTCGTCATGTCTTGGTACCCTAGCGTTCAGCTGGACCGGCTGGTTAGCATGCGGGCCAAGGCGGACGGCGACTTGGCACGGCTCGACGAGGCCATTGGCGTCCAGGCCTACGAGCTTGCCTCCTACGCTACTCTCGACCAGTACTTCTACGAGCTGGCGGAGGATGAGACGCCCGTCCCGGAGGACGAGTACGACATCCCCCTTGAGGACGACTCCGAGGGGATGAAAGCACATATGCTCCCTTAGAGGTTTTGATAATTCAAGACAACATACATTATCTCTTGTACTAGTAGTTTTACGTAGTTTATTTCAGATGAAGTCCACAGAGAGGATTGGCTAGAATGTGAGGAGAATCCCCAAGGAAAGAAGAAGAAGCAAGAAATAGGATTGGCAAGGCATCAAGCTTCAAGACTCTACATTTTGCATTTTGTGAGAAATCACATTTGAGTCCATAGGAAAGCCAATACTATTAAAAGGGGATGAGATATCAATGATGATCTGGTTGCTCAAGTGCTTAGAGTTAGCCACCAAAAATACCCACGAAATTCTCTCACAAAATACTTTGTCTAAATCCTACCACTCAAAATCGGTGCCACCAACTTTTCCATATCGGGCATACCGAGTTTTACCCTAGACAGATCCTAAGCCAAACCCTAGTGTCTCGGTGACACCAAGCCCTTTTTTCGGTGACACCAAAATCAGTGACCAACTCTCTGGTATCCTATTTATAAAAATTGGAATTTCCAAGTTTTAGGAATCGGTCTCACCGAGTTTAGGTAAATGCCTACGTCAGCCAAATCGGACCCACCGAGATTTATATATCGGTCTCATCGAAACGCCGAAAGTTGCCACATTTTGCACTAGTCGGTGCAACCGAGTTTTTGCTTCGGTTTCACCGAGTTGGGCAATAATGTTGTAACGGTTGAATTTTTGGAGATGCCTATATATACCCCTCCACATGCCTCTCACTCGTAGGGGAAGCATTCAGAACAGACCAACACTTGCCCCATCCATTTTTCTTAGAGATAACCACCTACTCATATGTTGAGATCAAGATCTTCCACTCCAACCATATGAATCTTAATTTCTACCCTCCCCAAGTTGCTTTCCACCCAATCAACCTGTTCTACCAAGCCAAATTTATGAGAGAGTGATTGTGTGTTAAGGGGACTATCTTTTGAAGCACAAGAGCAAGGAGTTCATCATTCTTACCATATCTATTACCTTTTGGAGAGTGGTGTATCCTAGATTGGTTAGGTGTCACTTGGGAGCCTCCATCTTCATGTGTGGAGTTGAACCAAGAATTTTGTACGGACAAGGAGATCACCTACTTCGTGAAGGTCTAGCCCAAGTGAGGCTAGTCCTTCGTGGACGTAAGCCGTGATGGAATAGACGAGGTTGCTACTTCGTGGACCCTTATGGGTGGAGCCCTCCGTGGACTCTCGCGAACCATTACCCTTTGTGGGTTGAAGTCTCCATTAATGTGGACGTACGATAGCACCACCTATCGGAACCACGGGAAAAATCTTCGTGTCTCCAATTGCGTTTGATCTCCTCTTCTCTACTCTTACTTACATGTGCTTGTCTTTACTTTTCACTGCTATACTCATTGACTTGCATGTGTAGGGTGTATTAGACTTGTTAGAATTGCTAAAATCAGTCAACCATTAAAATTGGGTAAAGGTTAGTTTTTATTTTGCCAAGTAGTCTATTCATCCCCCCCTCTAGACGACCCTTCTCGATCCCACAGGGGACCAACTCCAGCTCGGGAGGAGGTGGCACCGCGATCGCGATGGCCGCCGAGGTAGATGCCGGCGAGACGTCCAAGCTGCCCGGCGAGGAAGAGACAATCGACCCGGCCCTGCCGGCTGGCGAGACGAAGACCACCGAACCGACCCTCCTGGCTGGCAACACGGAGGCTGTCGCGACCACGCAGTCGGAAGTCGATGCGCATGTGGCTTAGAGCCCTTATACTTGTTGATGTTTTTATCTTTCTTTGAACAAACTTTGATCATCAGTATGTGATACGTATCCAACGTATCGATAATTTATAAAGTACTCAAGCCATATTTACCTATGTTTACAATACTTTTATATGGTTTTGATGCATTTTATATGATTTATTTAGAACTAACCTGGACTGACGAGCTTTCAGCAGAATTGCCGTGGTGCTATTTTTATGCAGAAAATAAAAGTTCTCGGAATCGCCCGAAACTTTTTGATGGTTTTTTCTACAAAATATGAGAAATACCAGAGTGAAGAACCACCGGAGGGGGGCCACCTGCTGGCCACAAGGCAACAGGGCGCGCCCACCCCCTAGGCGCGCCCTGATAGCTTGTGGGCCCCTCGTGACTCCGTTTAGCGTGATTCTAACGCCGAAAAATCCTATATATACAGAAACCCTCAGTAATAAACCTAGAACTTTTGCTCCGCCGCCGCAAGCCTTTGTACCAAAGAAAATTCATCTGGAGCCCTATTCCGGCACCCTGTCAGAGGTGGCAATCATCATCGGAGGCCATCTTCATCATCACGGCGGTGTCCATGATGAGGAGGGAGTAGTTCACCCTCAGGGCTGGTGGTATGTACCAGTAGCTATGTGTTTAATCTCTTTATCTTGTGTTCTTGAGATTTCACGATCTTGATGTATCGTGGGGTTTGTTATTATAGTTGGATCATAAGGTGTTCTTCCCTTGCTATCTTGTTGTAATGAATTGAATCTTTCCCTTTGCGATTTTGTTATGTCAGATTGAATATTGGATTTGAAATCACTTGATGTATGTCTTGCATGTGGATACCCGTGGTGACAATGGGGTGTTCTATTTATTCACTTGATATATGTTTTGGTACTCAACTTGCGAATTCCCGTGGTGAAAATGGTGTAATCAATGCATATGGGTTGATACACGTTCTTATCCTACTTTATCTCATAGAAATCTTAGGGTATTATTTGAAGTCATTTGTGTTGGATTGAATATGATGAATTTGAAATTGTTTGATGCATGTCAAATAATTAACCCACGGATACTTGAGGTGACATTGGAGTATCTAGGTGACATTAGGGTTGATTGATATGTACCATAGCTGTTATTTTACTATGAACTCTAGGGTTGTTTGTGACACTTATATGAATAGATCGAAAGATTGATTGGAAAGATTAACTTTGAGGTGGTTCTACTACCTACACCAATTTCATCTTATGTTCTCCGCTACTTATGAACTTTGGACTGATTCTTTGTTGCACGTTGAGGGATGATCATATGATTCTATTATGTAGCATTGTTGAGAGACTGCACTAGTGAAAGTATGAACCCTAGGCCTTATTTCCAAGCATTTATATAACGTTTTTCTCCATGTTTGTCACTTGCTACCTTGATCTTTTTATATTTTCATATTACAAAAACCTATATCTACTATCCATATTGCACTTGTATCACCATCTCTTCGCCAAACTATTGCACCTATACAATTTGCCATTGTATTGGGTGTGTTGGGGACACAATAGATTTCTTGTGTTTGATTACAGCATTGTCTGAGAGACACCATATTTATTCGACACCTCCCACGGATTGATAAACCTTAGGTCATCCACTTGAGGGAAGTTGATACTGTCCTAGAAAAATCTGCGCCTGGAGGCCCAACAGAGTCTACAAGAATAAAGTTATGTAGTAGAAATCAAGCTATTTTCTGGCGCCGTTGCCGGGGAGGTGAGTGCTTGAAGGTATATCTTCAGATACTGCAATTGAATCTTTTAGTTTATTGTTTTATCACTAGTTTGGTTTTATAAAATAAAACTACAAAAAAATGGAATTGAGGTGGCCTCAAATGCTTCGTCTTTATAATGCCTTTCGTGAAAATGCTGGATCAGAAAATTGTGCTCAATTGTTAGAGGAAGAATTTAACAAAATGCTTAATGTGAGTTCCTTGAATGATGAGCATGAGTGCAATGTTGGTAGTATGAATTCTGTGAATGTCCATGATGCAAATGATATGCAAAGCCATAAGCATGGGGATGCTATGTTTGATGAAGATGATATATTTAGTCCCCCAAGTTTTGATGAGCAAATATGTTATGATGATAACATGCCTCCTATCTATGATGATTATGATGATGACATGTATAATATAAAGAATAATGATAACCATGAAACTTGTCATCATGATTTTAATGTTCAATTTGGTTATGTCAATCAAGTGTCTCATGATAGTTATTTTGTTGAGTTTGCTCCCACTATTATGAATGAGAAGAAATTTGCTTATGTGGAGAGTGATAAATTTTCTATGCTTGTGGATCATGGAAAGAATGCTTTATGTGATAGTTATATTGTGGAATTCCTTCATGACGCTACTAAAAATTATTATGAGGGGGGAACATATGCTTGTAGGAATTGCAATAATATCAAGTTTCCTCTCTATGTATTCAAAGTTTTGAAGTCATGCTTGTTTTGTCTTCCTATGCAAATTGATTCTTGGTACAATAAATTGTTTGCTTGAAAAATCCCTATGCATAGGAAGTGGGTTAGACTTAAATGTTCTTGTCATGTGAACCATGATGCTCTTTTGCATGTTTCAAATACTATTCCTATGTGAGCATCATTGAAATCATCATGCCTACCTAAAAGTCTTTAAAGAAAAGCGCTTGTTGGGAGACAACCCAACACTTATACTTTCTGTTTTTGTGTGTTTACATGATTAAGATACTGTATTAATCATGTTTTGTGCCTTTTATTTCAATAATGTGACAAGTAAAGCCTTTGGGATAGTGTGGATACTTGTTAGTTTGATTCTGTGCAAAAACAGAAACTTTTACGTCCAGTGCAGAATTTCTCTGATTTTACTGGATTGTCGAAAAAATCTGAATTTTTTATAAAGTTTTTCTATGCAAAGTTTCTGCATTGTCCTAATGTTTCAGAATTTTTAGAGATAGACAAATATGGATTTCATTCAGATCTTCACAGACTGTTCTGTTTTTGACAGATTCTGTTTTGCATGCATAGTTTGCTTGTTTTAGTGTTTCCATATCTTATATTTAGTGGTATAAATTATGGGAATGATATAATACAGTAGGTATTATTTGATAGCAATTATGAATCTTGTCTTGACAGTACCTAAGTGAATGATCTATCTTTACTACACTAACTCATCTCACGATTTTTCGTTAAGTTTTGTGTGATTGAAGTTTTCAAGTTTTGGGTAAGACACCGATATAAGGAGAATAAGGAGTGGTAAGACCCTAAGATTGGGTATGCCCAAGGTACCCCGAAGCTGATATCCAAGGAATACTCAAGCGTCTAAGCATGGGGATGCCCCGGAAGGCATCCCCTCTTTCGTCTTCAACACTATCAGTATATCTTACTTGGAGCTATATTTTTATTCGTCACATAATATGAGTTTTGCTTGGAGTGTCATTTTATTTTGTTAATATGACATCTTTACCAACTTCTACTTCTTGGCTAGCTTGATGCTTACAAGTCTTGCCTCTGGTGATACTGGTCATGGGGACAAGAACTTCGTGGGAAGAGAGCAGATACCAATCCTAAACAACCCTTAGAATGGCCTCATCCAAACGGATGATTGTCATTGATAAGACGGGCAGGTGGTATGTTGATACTGAGCCGCTTCCCCTGTAGTTGTTAGCTCGTTCTTGACAAATCCGATCGGGTCTTCATAATCTGGAGTAAAAGGCATCTTCTTCCTTTTTCCATACAGAGAAAGGTGCCATCGCTTAGATTTTTTTCTGTTGATCAGAATTCCTTACAAGAAATTGGAAGAAAACCATAGCGAAACGGGCCTTTAGGATACTTCAATTGCATGTTTGATGTGTGCTGTGTAAAAACAGAAACTTTTGCTGTAGTATTTGAATTTTCATATTTTACTGGAACGTGGAAAGTTTTTGAAATTTTTAAACAGTATTTTCATATAATGTTTTTATCATTTCCTAAATTTTCAGAATTTTGGGAGTTACATAGGTGCACTTTTTAAATTAATTTCGACCGACTCTCATGTTTAGACAGATTGTTGTCATAGTTTTGTTATCTACTTCTCCTATAGTTTTCATGACTTATATTGGTAGATATAAATTGTGGAAATGATAGTATACAATAGATAATGTTTTAAAATTATTATGCAACTTGTCTTGGCAGTACGTAAAGAGTTGATTTATTCTTATGTGCACTAACCTATCTCATGAGTTCTTTTCAAGTTTTGTGTGGATGAAGTTTTTGAGACCTAGGTGATACAGTGATATGAGAGGAATTAACGAGACACAAGAAATCAATCTTGGGGATGCCCAAGGATCCCCAGTTCAATGTTACAAGAAGTCTCAAGCATCTAAGCTTGGGGATGCTACGCATCCCACCCCTCTTCAGCAACAATTATCGGTTAGCCTATGTTGATCCTAAGTTTTTATTCGTTCACATGATATGTTCTGTTCCTGGAGTGTCTTTTGTTTTTTTGTTATTTGAATAAAATTCTCAGATCCGAAAGTCTTTATTGAGAGACAGTCCTCACATAGCTACTTAATAATTTTACTACTCATTGATCTTCACGTGTATCTTTTCAGAGTAGTTTGATGTTTACTCTTGTGCTTCACTTATATCCTAAGAGTAAATTGTGAATGAATGAAATATCATAAATATGAAATTATCAATGTGCTATATTCTTAGTAGCAGGTTCACATTTGGTTTAGAAAGTAAAATCTATTCAAGTTTGACAATCACAGTATTGGTCATACAATCAATTCATGAATGATTAGTATAAGAAAGAGAACTTTCACATACAAATATATTATCTTGGACATCTTCTATGATTGTGAATACCCAATAATTATTTTCAACCTTGCAAATTGCTAAAGTTGGACAAGGAATACCACGTATTGGTTATGTTTGGGTATATTTACATAGAAGTTATATTGTTATGCATCCTCCAACATGTGGTGCTTGCTTAGAACCTTTTGCTAGCCAAAACTTCGTAGTAAGTAGAGATACTACTTGTACATCCAAATCCTTGAGCCAAGTTTCTTCCATGAGAGTCCACCATACCTACCTATATATGGTATTTCACTACCATTCCAAGTAAATTTCCATGTGCCACCTTTAAAACCTTCAAATAAACATCCGGTTTGTGTGCCCATACCGCTCATGAAGCAATCGGGGCGGTTAATATCTTCCATCCTAAGAGGGTTATTCTCATGATGAGTGTTTATTCACTTGTCATTGCACGAGAGAGGCTAGTTAAAAGGATTCCCAGTCCTGCATAACACAAAAATAAATAAACAAGAACTCCCCTTAGAAAGTTGATTGTTTGGAAGGTACCCGTGGATACGGCTAGCCATGGAATGTGTTTGAATGGTTGAGGGGGAGTAAAATTTCAATTCTGTTTGGGAACCACCAATAATGTGATTAGCAAGGATGATATTGATTTCTCTTGTCGTAACGTTGACAGGAAAGGCACACCACCCAAAATATATTCATCTTTGTTTTAAACAATGATCTCTGGCACCTCTACAAATCCCTGCTTCCCTCTGCGAAGGGAAAATCTATTTATTTTTATGTTATTTACTTTTCATGATGAGTCAACGTCTTATTCCAACCTCAATCTATTAGTTGGCAAGCACCATGTGGTGGGGAAAGATCCAACCACATATATCCAGTCAAATATATTTGATTATGATTCATTATTGTTGACAATTATCTTCATGATAAATGTGTTGGGAGGCGAAACATCAAGCCCCTATCTTTGTCTATGTTCGATGGATGTTGTTTGTTCTAAAAATATGCATTGAGTATTACCAATCATAGAAGACTATATGATAATTGAGTATGGGGAGCTCTTACTTAGACTTGATGATGCATTGAAATTGTTTGATGACTCAGAACATATGTTGCTAAGTTTCAAGAGAATGCATTCTTTGAACCATGACATGTGAACTGATTGCTACTCTATCATAATGAGTTTCATGAGAAAAAGTTGTCGATTATGATGCTAGAAAAGTGACTGAAATTCCTTGGTCTACACTATGCTAGCATTCACACTTCATAAATTATTTCTTTTATCATTGAGGGAGTCTGGGACTAAGCGGTCCTCGGGCCGCCGACCTATATCTACGGGCCGGACTCATGGGCCACTTTGGGAAGCCGATGACATATGCAAGGAAGATTCCACAAGACTTGGTGATCAAGACAAGGGCTCCTCTCCACCGACGTGGCCGACTAGGACTCTTGTTATCCTAGGCCTCCGGTGTGTTATATAAGCCGAGGCCAGGCTATACATTAGACATATCATCATCATCATGACAAGTCAACTCATATAGGGTTTAGCTAATCCGATCTCGAGTTAGATCAACTCTGTAACCTTCGTACTCATCAATGCAATCAAGCAGGACGTAGGGTTTTACCTCCTCACGAGGGCCCGAACCTGGGTAAACACCGTCTCCTTCGTTCCTTGTTACCATCGATCCTAGATCCATAGTTCGGGACCCCCTACCCGAGATCTGCCGGTTTTGACACCGAAATTGGTGCTTTCATTGAGAGTTCCGCTGTGGGATCGCCAGAAGCATCGATGGCTCGTCTGCAGATTGGTAGTAGTTTTTTCTGTACAGCGAATTTGTGTTCGTCGTCCCTGTTTCCTCGAGCATCGCTTTGACGATTGCTTCGGTGGAATTGTGCGGAATTGTATCTATAACAACCCTGCAAAATTTCGTTGCATTCCGATGAAGGAATCTCCGGCAATCTCCAATATACCGGAGCCCTGTCGATTCTGGACGGTAATCTGGATGCGTTTAGGGCGAGGTGTCCAGTATCTAGCTCTGACATCCGTTCGAAAATCCCACCGTTTCTCGGATGCGGAATATCTATGCCAATCACCCTTCAAAATGTCAGCTTGATCCGACCATCTAAACTCCGAGAAACGTCTGATGAGTACAACGAATTTTGGATCTATTTTCTGCGCAAAAACGAATCCGACCCGAGTTCATCTTTTTCATGAACGGATTGTCGGGCGTCCTTTTTGAAGGAAATTTTCTCATCATCTCGGTCAGCCGACCAAGAGTTCGGCATCGCGAGGGCCGAATAATCATCAAGAGAACCTCGTCATCCGCGGGTGGTACGGGTCGGGCGCTCCGTTGCTTCATCATGCCAGCAATGACTGCGTCACAAATTCCGACCTGCGTCGGCATCGCCGCGCCATCGCTTTTTCAAGTCGACGTCGACCACGCCGGCCGGCTTTGACATGTCGGCTGGCATGGGGGCTCTAGCATCACCTTACCAACCTGATCCGTCACCTCGGCTAGACCGGGGGCTTCGTCATCTCCTCATCAACCAGCTCCGGGGACTTCGGCGTCACCAGCCGACCAGCTTCGTCATGTTAGCTGGACTGGAGGCTTCGCCACGCCACATCGACTGTGCTGCATCGCTACTTCATCAAGCCGAGCTCTTCGCTCATTCATCTCGGGATCGGCTTGGGAGCTGGGAGCTTGGCCCACTACAAGCTCGGCCCAGGTCATCAACACCGAGCACATTAACCAGCTAAGTCGCTTTCATGCTCAACATTTTCCAGTTTTTATTTCCGTGCATTTCAACCAAGCATTATATTTGTGTTAAACAAAAAGTTGTTTGTTAAAAACTTAGCTTGTTATAAGCGTCATTTGTTAAAAACATTTTCTTTACCCAATTTAACCGGGGGCTCTTAAATGTATATGATCCGTTTTATAGTAAATGTTTTCTTCTTGATGGTTGCAAAGTCTTTTTCTACTACTCCTTTTTCCGACGCGGGTGTTTGGTCAATAGTCGGGTAGCCTGGTTTCTCTCTAAAGTCGCTCAAGTTTAGTTCGCTAAACTGGCCTGAGAAGCACTCTGCCTTCGGGGTAGGAGGTTGAAGCCGAAGGCTGACCCGTTTGAAGTCTGGAGATCGGATGTATCATGTTAAAGCACGACCGAAGCACATATTACTTTTCAGACCAATTTTCAGATTGGCACCAAGAAACTTGTTTTAGTTCGGACGTAAAGTTTTTGTTAAACTTTTTTGGTTTTCCGAGCTTATGGCACCTTTAACCTATTTTTATGTTTTTCTTTCAGGAGGTAGGACATCCTCTTGTTCGACGTGTTTTGCGTGATGGTTCTGCTCGGAAAATCTTTTCTGCCCTATAGTTCGGCATATTCCCTGCCGAGCTACACCTCGGCATTGTCAAAACAAACTCAATGGATGAACTAGTTCCTGAGGAGATACGATCCTAGGGTCGGCCATGTTGCCCAACCCAAGTCTCGAGGGCTACTGCATTGATTGATTCAATGCAGTAAATTTCAAAGTGCAATACAGTTTCCAAGGAGATTACGATCCTCAGGTTGGTTGGCCGCACCCAACCTGAGTCTCGGGGGCTACTGCACAACGCATTTTAAATCCTAAAGCATGCTGCCAAGCAAGGAATTTATCCTCAGGCCGATTTCGCAAATTGATCTGAGTCTCAGGGGCTACTGGGATTAGTGGTTTTGTTTTATCCTTCACGTGCAGCCCGGGTTTTAGACCGACACACACCTTGAGGGCTACTGGCTATATATCTTGGCAGAGAATAAATTGCACCAATCAAAAATATCCTCAAAAAATCAGCCCATGGTCAGGGTGGTGCACCACCTCAGAAGTAGTCCGGCATAAAGCTCGGATGCGATTGGCTGGCTCCATAAAAGATTATTTCTGGCATTAAGCTCGGATAAACTCCTTCAACTTTTCAAGACCGAGGTAATCTATGACACCTCGGATGCAGTTCGGCGTTAAAGCTCGGCTGCAAAAAGACACCTCAGATGCAATTTGGCGTTGGAGTTTACGCAAGAGGGCACCGCCACACGGGAAACACTTCAAACCCGATTTGTGGCGTAAAAATAACGAGGCATTAATAAAGATCGATAACTTAAAGGGGGTCCTCGGATGCCCGACTTATGAACTCTTTGGATTCACCTTGGCGATCCTCAAGATCAGTGATGGGAAGATTTATTGAACCAGTTTTCAAGACCGACGGCCGAAGATGAAGAACTGTTCGGAAGAACCGAGGAGCGTCCCTAACTTGAAGACCGGTTCAGGGGCCTACTGAGGGAGTCCGGGACTAAGGGGTCCTCGGGCCGCCGACCTATCTCTACGGGCTGGACTCATGGGCCACTTCGGGCAGCCGATGACATATGCAAGGAAGATTCCACAAGACTTGGTGATCAAGACAAGGACTCCTCTCCACCGACGTAGCCGACTAGGACTCTTGTTATCCTAGGCCTCCGGTGTGTTATATAAGCCGAGGCCAGGCTAGACATTAGACATATCATCATCATCATGACAAGTCAACTCATATAGGGTTTAGCTAATCCGATCTCGAGGTAGATCAACTCTATAACCTTCGTACTCATCAATACAATCAAGCGGGACGTAGGGTATTACCTCCTCATGAGGGCCCGAACCTGGTTAAACACCGTCTCCTTCGTACCTTGTTACCATTGATCCTAGATCCATAGTTCGGCACCCCCTACCCGAGATGCGCCGGTTTTGACACCGACAATCATTTACCTACTCAAGGACTGATACGTCCATTTTGCATCATGATTTCCTACTGTTATTTATAATGTTTTGATGAATAATAATGCTTTAGGGAGTGATTCTAATGCCCTTTCTCTCATAATACGCAAGGTTTACACAAAGAGGGAGAATACCGGCAGCTGGAATTCTGGACCTGAAAAAGCACATCAAAGATACCAATTCTGCACATCTCCAAATAAGCTGAAACTTTACAGAGAATTATTTTGGTATATATGAAAAATACTGGAGCAAATAACTACCAAAGGGGGCCCACCCTGGTGAGCACAAGACACCAGAGCGCGCCAGGCCCCCTAGGCGTGCCCTGGTGGGTTGTGCCCAGCACGGCCCACCTCCGGTGCCCATCTTCTGGTATTTAAGGTCTTTTGACCTCGAAAAAATAAAGAGATGACTTTCAAGATGGAAAGCTGCCGTCTCGAGGCGGAACTTGGGCAGGAGCATGTTTGTCCTCCGGTGGAGCGATTTCGCCGGGGGAACTTCCCTCCCAGAGGGGGAAATCGAAGCCATCGTCATCACCAATACCCCTCTCATCTTTGGGAGGCCAATCATCATCAACATCTTCAACAGCACCATCTCCTCTCAAAACCTATTTCATCTCTTGTGTTTAATCTTTGTACCAGAACCTCAGATTGGTACCTGTGGGTGACTAGTAGTGTTGATTACATCTTGTAGTTGATTACTATATGGTTTATTTGGTGGAAGATTATATGTTCAGATCCATTATGCTATTCAATACCCCTCTGATCTTGAGCATGAATATTATTTGTGAGTATTTACCTTTGTTCTTGAGGTCACGGGAGAAGTCATGTTGCAAGTAATCATGTGAATTTGATATGTGTTCGATATTTTGATGATATGTATGTTGTGATTCCCTTAGTGGTGTCAAGTGAACGTCGCCTACATGACACTTCACTATCCTTGATGGGTTGCTAGAGTGACAGAAGCTTAAACCCTAGTTTATGCGCTACTTCGTAAGGGGCTGATTTGGATCCAAACGTTTAATGCTATGGTTAGATTTTATCTTAATACTTTTCTCGTAGTTGCGGATGCTTGCGAGGGGGTTAATCATAAGTGCGAGATTTTTTCAAGTAAGAATAGCACCCAAGCACCGGTCCACCCACATATCAAATTATCAAAGTAGCGATCGCGAATCAAACCAACATGATAAAAGTGACTAGATGAAATTCCCGTGCACCCTCAAGAACACTTTGCCTATTATAAGAAACTGTTCTGGCCCGTCCTTTGCCAGAAAAGTATTGGGCTACCTTGCTGCACTTTATTTACCATTACCGTTACTTGCTTGTTACCAATTATCTTGCTATCAAACTATCTGTTACCTACAATTTCAGTGCTTGCAGAAATTACCTTGTTGAAAACCGCTTGTCATTTCCTTCTGCTCCTCATTGGGTTCGACACTCTTACTTATCGAAAGGACTATGATTGACCCCCTATACTTGTGGGTTATCAAGACTCTTTTCTTTCGCTGTTGCCGGGGAGTGAAGCGCTTTTGGTAAGTGGAAATCGGTAAGGAAAAACTTATACTACGTGCTGAAATTTATTGTCACTTGCTACTATGGAAAACAATCCTTTGAGGGGTTTGTTCGTGGTATCTTCACCTCGACCGGAACCACAATTAGTTGCCCCTCAACCTACTGCACCTACTAAAAATATTGGCGATGAAATTCCTTCGGGTATGGTAGAACAACTGCTAGCTAATCCTTATGCAGGAGATGGAACTGAACATCCTGATATGCACCTAATACATGTGAATGAAGTTTGTGGATTATTTAAGCTTGCAGGTTTACCCGGAGATGAAGTTAAGAAGAAGGTTTTCCCATTATCTTTGAAGGGAAAAGCATTGACATGGTATAGGCTATGTGATGATATTGGATCATGGAACTGAATCGATTGCAATTGGAATTCCATCAAAAGTTTTATCCTATGCATCTAGTTCAACGTGATCGGAATTATATATATAATTTTTGGCCTCGTAAAGGAGGAAGCATCGCTCTATATTGGGGGAGGCTTAAGTCAATGTTATATTCATGCCCCAATCATGATATCCCGAGAGTAGTTATTATTCAGAATTTTTATGCTCGGCTTTCTCATAATGATCAATCCATGCTCGACACTTCTTGTATTGGTTCTTTTATGAAGAAGACTATTGAATTCAAGTGGGATCTCTTAGAAAGAATTAAACGCAACTCTGAAGATTGGGAACTCGACGAAGGTAATGAGTCTGGTATAAAGCTTAAGTTTGATTGTGTTAAATATTTTATGAATATCGATGCTTTTCACAAGTTTAGCACTAAATATGGCCTTGACTCTGAGATAGTAGCCTATTTCTGTGAATCATTTGCCACTCATGTTGATCTCCCTAAGGAGAAGTGGTTTAAATATCTGTCGGGACCCCGATCCTACGTCATATGAATCCAGCCTGTAACATATCACATCACTTTGCGGCCTCACGCACGGTAATCCCCACGGCTGCCACCTTACCTTGGTCGGGACCGTTTGCGTCTTTTGGCTCACGTATATGATTGTATCGCTAGGAATCATACGCCAGAGAACCCGGGTCGACATGACTAGTCATAGAACCCAAGTGGCACATCCGTACAGGAACAGGCATACGTAACCCAACAGTGCAGGTGTCGATCATCAGCGTGTGTAGACGAGTCATAGTAGGCTACGTGGACTCCATTACACCGTGAAACATTCCTGTCATCATCTGCATGTAGACGAGTCATAGCGAGCTACATGGACTCCATTACACTGTGAGACATTTCCCCATAGGGACAGACACGGTAGCAAAGAAGGATACACGCCGGTCAATCAATGTGTCCGGAGCAATAGCAAGCTACCATGGCTCGGTGGAAGCACAAAGAGGCATTTTCCCATAAAGAGGGCTACTAAAGGCACACAACTAGGTGTCGAATCCCACACATACCAATGCATTTCAAACATACACGCAATATGCACGATATGCGTAGATACAACATGGAATCACAACATAACTCTAAGACTCAAGTATTCATTAATGGATCATAACAGCCAACATAGTGTGATATTACAAACAGGGTTCACATGAACAAACACTCAAGTCATACAAGCATCAAGCAGAAGCAAAACATGTCTGGGTACAGACATCCACTAAAGTGGCTGGAGAAGCCTGAAAAGCTACAACGACCCTACCGAAGGAGCGAGACCTCTGTCTGGGATTCCCAAGCTATTTCGGACAATGTTGAACTTCACGTCGTAAGAATCACTAATGAGACTGACGTCTCCTCTGCAAAACATAAATTAAGCAGCCATGAGTACAAAGGTACACAGCAAGACTTACATCAGAACTATCTACATATGCATCATTGTCAACAAAGGGGGTTGTGGAGTTTATTGCACCAAGCCAGCTTTGAGTCTTGGCTAACCTCTACTACGACTACAAGTATCATCTTGGAGGTGGGATAGCGCATGCGAGTCCACATATTCACCAAATCAATACACCACTATGGATCCACTCCCGTCTTCCTACGAGAAGGCCATCCATAGCACTCACGCTTATCTTGCGCATTTTAGAGTATCCATTTCAAGTTGTCTATGTACCACATAAACAATCCAAGTAGTCCATATCCGAGGATGTGGCTATTCGAATAGATGAATTTAACATTGCAGGGGTATACTTCTTCACACACGCTCCCACCACTTATCGCCATGTGCACGTAAAAAGGCACCTCGGCAACCTTCAAGTGGAAGCACAGCGAGGGAGTCGGCCACGACCGTTAACCACACAAGACTCTAGTCCAGGTTTATCGCCTATTTGAGACTGAACCCGCAAGGAAGTCCGGCCAAAGTTTCCATTACGACCCCAAACGATGTGTGCAAGGTTCCCAAGCCCACCTCCACGGATGGTTCTACGCTTGGTACACCCGGCCAAAGGTGCATCTACCGCGCCATAGCCTACCCCTCCGGTCAGCGCTATGCACGGCCGCCAGCACATCCTACAAACACCAGAAACTAGTTGCAACTCCTGGACAGAGATCAAGGCGATTAATAAGCCGAGAGGGTCCATTGGTTTCGGGACCAATGCATGGTAATATCTTGTCTTGGATAACATACACAGAACTCAGTTCTTAAGGACGGTCGCAATGAGACAACCCACCATGTACTCTTACATGGCCTCTCATCGCTACCTTTACCAAATCGTGTTCACACACTTAGCTCTCACATAGTAGGACATGAACACATCCATTCCGATTCATGGCCGAGATGATCAGACCCGACACGACTCTAAGCATAGCATGGATGAGTAAGCACAACAAGGCTCAAGCAGTTGCAACTCATGCTAAGTGGTTTCAACTATTTACTGTGGCAAAGACAGGTCATGCAAAGGAATGGGTTCAACTACCGAGAACATGTAACAGTTGAATCATTGTTGTCCTAATGCAGTAAAGGAGAGCAGGAACGAGAGAGTGGGTTCATATCAGTATGCTCAAGGGGTGGGGTTGCTTGCCTGACAATTCTAAATATAGCATTTCTCTTCATCAGTGTCAACGATCATAACGTCGGAACCATCTCCTACCGAGAAGGAACAACACCGAGAAACAAGAAGAAGGAACACAATCAATGTCATGCAACAAACATGATGTATGATATGGCATGTTAAGGTTCTGAATTCACCTAGTACAATATTTAGCCATATTAATTGAAGTGGAAGTCAAATAGGCATCAAATTCCAACTCCAAACTATTTATCAAATTTGTCCTAATCATGAAATGTCCTACTTGGTGATGTTAACTTGCTCAAACATGCATGAACATGGCATAATGAGATTCCTTGAATTTTTTTGGTCATTTTTCATATATAACTTATTTTCATCTTAGTTACAGATTAATTTCTATGATTTTTAGAAGTTTTAATCATTTTCTAGGATTTCCTGAATATTTTTAAAGAGAAATTCCTTTATTGCATCAGCACTGTGTCAGCATGACCTCAGCAGGTTAACTGACCGTTTCGGGTCAAACCTGACCAGTGGGTCCCACTGGTCAGTGACACACGCACTAAGCAGTGCTTAAATTAAATGTTAATCCTAATTAGTAGGGTTGGACCCATTGTCAGTGACCCATATAGCCAGCAGAGATTAACTAATTTAATTAAGCACTCAAACTAATTAAGCCAAAGGCTGGCCCCACCCGTCACTGACTCTAGGAGGTCAAACCTCCAGACGCGGCGGAGGTCATCGGGTTTCCCATTTCGGCGACCAAAAGTGCGACGGAGGTCACCTAAGCGTAGCTAATGCTCGTTCGCGTCCATTGGTGGTGGCGCTGGTCCATATGGTCGCCGGAATCAAGGCCGGCGACGAGCTTAGCGGCGGCGGCTCACGGGCTTTCATGGCTGCGGGGGTTTTAGTGCAAGAACAGACCGAACAGCGAGGGCAACGCCTTCCTAGGGGCGTTTCAAGCACGCTGGATCAATTGAAATGAGCGGGGAGCTCATGAGAATGGAGCTCATTGGCCATAGCGGCGGCCGGAGCTCAGAGCTCGCGGGGACGGCGGCTACGGCACGGTCCTGGCAGAGAAGGGAGGGGGAATCAATCAGCAGCTCACGAGGGGTCGAACAGAGTAGACAGCGGGCTCGGGGGTGGTCGGAGTCCCGCGAATCTACCAGAGGCATCGCTCGGGTAGAGGTTGAAGACGCTGGCGATGGTGAGGCAGCGGATCGTCTGGCGATGCGTGGATCATCGAGGAGGAAGAGGACGACGGGGCGGAGCTTCTGGAGAGGGTGGCAGGGTGTCTCGTAGTCATTGGCCACACGGAAGACAAACGGCGACGATGGTTGCAATCAGCCATGGCGGTCAGTAGGTGACTGAGGCGAGGGGGAGTGCCAGAGAGGGGTGGAGAGGAGAGAGGGGACTCTGGGGCATCTCCAGGCAAGGAGATATGCTCGGGCGGAGGCCGGGAGGTGGCAAGCAGGAGGTGGCCGCGCCTCCTGTGCGTGCGCCACGCCCTCGTGCCTACTGGCACGAGGTTGAAGAAGGCGGCAGGGGCTGGTGGGCTGGGCCTCCAGCTGGGCTGGCCAGGTAAGATCTTCTCTCTCTCTGCTTTTCCATTTATTTCAGTTTTCTATATATCCGTCATTTGTTCTGGTTTGGAAAAATATCAAACCACTTTAATAAATCCTGGAAATTTGCATGTGAGTTAAATGTATTTAACCAGTGCCCCACAAATTTTTTCCGAATTATTGAATATATACTTAGTATATAATAAATATATATCCAAGTCAAATAATCATTTGATTAACTCAAATGCCTAAAGTAAAATGTTTCTGTGTTTCCAAAATATTGGTTTGCATTTTACCTCATGCCAATATTCTCACAGAACAACAGGAACATTTCTTGGAGTTAGTTGAGGCAATTTTATCTTGGACATTTTGTGAAAAAATGTTTTCTGAGGCTTGCTAAATCCTAAATTCAATTTTAATTGAATTTAAAATGCATGCATGAATATGCAATGACAAGCGAGGTAAAATAGGGCTGTGACAACTCAACCCCACTAAACAACAATCTCGTCCCGAGATTCAGGCGTAGGGTAAGAGGACAGAGGGAACACAACTAACACATTCTTTGCGATCCAATTGCCCTTCTCGAAGATGTTGATTCATTGCATCATGTTGCTCTTGACATCTGCACCTTCGAGATCTTCACCAAACATGATGATAAAGGGAACAAAAAACTCTACGGAATCGATCTTCACGAAGACCGAACGACTCATGATCAACTTATAGAATGAGACGTAGAAACATCTCTCGAGCTGAGACTCAAAACACACATCAGGGCAATGGAAGAGCAGAAGACAAAGGTTCAATTGGTAGGCAACAATTCCACGCCAAAACAGATGGTGATGAGGTTTCAAAGTAGTGAGGAGTCAATTGCCCTTCTTACCATAACGGGACACCTTAGGAAGGTGACTCATAGAGTTATTTCCTTTAGTGGCAAAAAGAATTACTTTTGATCCAATGATCATTGAAACTCTTCATAACAGCCTAAGGCAATTCACAATGATCGTTGAAAGAGTTTGAACGAATGGCATACTCAGCTTGAAAGGAAACTAGAGTTATAGAACCATTTGGCAATGGAAGGCACATTCCAAATGATGCCGAGAATATAACCCAGTGTCTGAGTGTGCTCTCAAGAACTTGAGCATCTCCATATTCATCAGGATTTTACCAACATCTATGCCAAGATCTTGGTGACTCATCATACTACCATGATGGATAGTGATGGAGGATACAGATGCAAAGGAAGACAACACTATCTCAGTTTTCACCTTAGCTATGCCAAGGAACGAAATCTGGATGATCGGCCGAGAGACATTTAGCACTCCACTTCTAATGTTCTCCTTGATCTTCTAGCGTAACCCAATTATAGGTCAGGTGTTATGACTAGAACAACAAGTAAAGGTCGGACTTGGGGGATTCCAAGGGTCCATGAGGAATAACTTCTAGAAAAGTCCTATGAAATCCTCATGGCGAGGTGGCTAATGTTACTGATACAAGATATTACAATAATATGTCTTCCGGCTAGGTGTGTTAGCCACAACATCACTTCACCGGGTTACACAGAGACCAATATTATAACTCTTGGGTAACGTAACAAACAATTATATCTGCCCGAGATGCAGATATGGTTGGTGTCAGGATACTTCAGACCCAGCATGTCCGAAAGGAGAGTTTGCAACACAAATCAACGAGATGATGTTGCGAGATCCTCAGGAGATGAACTGCGGAAGCCAACTCCAAAACATGAGCTGGATTGCAAGACCCATGTGAACACAATGTCCAAGACAATTGTGGTCACATGGAAACCTTACATCATAACACTTCCGAGTTATGGTTAGGAACCATCATTGGAGGATAACGAAGTCCTTATATAAGCCCGGGTTAGCTCTTAAAAAGGAACTTCTTTTCCTTGAACAAATCAATCAGTGGCTTGGGGTGCTAGGAGATACATATGGGATGGAGGTTGCAAATATACCAAACCATAGAATTCTTCGCACGTGCATGACTGACTTGAGATGATTTCAGAGAAGGCAAGATAACTTTCCTCGAATTCACGGCGGCAACTTACATCAGATGCACATGAATTTAGAGGAAGACACTTCTTACATCAAGACATACACTTCATGGGCTAACACGAAGGTAATGCTTTACTAAAGTTTCCAGCACTAGCATTATGTTCAGCATGAATCATGGAGATGATAATTAATGTTGTCAATGGGCTCAACAACGATTCATCAGGATTTCCATAGAAATGGAATTCCACAACTATGCGAACAAGGCGGTAGCATTGGTCAGACCCAAAGATATAATGATGCATGCCCGAGGAAACATCCACGAGTAAGACAACATTACGATGATCGATGGTTCTAATTTTGATTTGACGATAGCCCATACTCAAATCAAAGATTGGACAAGACAATAGAGACAAGATTGATCCCAAGGATCAACCGGTGAAGATATCATCCTCCTTCAACACACACACACACACCACATATGATATCCCCTTGAAACGAGCTAATTTAGGCAAAGCTTTCATCTTCCAACTCTCCAGGTTGTTGTTTAGCTTAACTAACTAGATCAGGGGTATCTAACACAGAGTCTTGGAGAAGGGGTGGTTTATAAATAAACCAACTTGATCACAAACTCGTCATAATGGTCAAGGTTCAACCCGGTGATACTTCTGAGAAGATATTTGGAAAATCACGAACCACCGATATGCTATTGAGCTTGAGAACAATCTTGCCTTTCAGGGCAAAATGACAAGATCAAAGAGCGAGGGATTGACACAATCCTAACCCACTGATCGAAGAGCGCACCAGGAAAGATGGACTAGGTAGAACGATCAAACTTAGAATGATGATTCAATAACCATCACACTAAGAGTGAAATTATTGTCCATTAACTACCAAGCAACGGGGTTGCTAGGAGTATTGAGTTCACACATCATGGTTCACTTGTCGGCATTCCGGGTACAACAGCTTGGAGGCCGAGGAATGAACGATAACGATGAGAAGTAACACTGTGTCAAGAATTCATAAGAGGTTGTGCAATTCTCATGACATTCCCGACATGAATAGGGTAATACTTCAAGGTAGAACAGAGCAAAAGCTGGGTTGGCATTTTGATCTGCGGAATACAACTGCTTTGACCCAATCCAAGAAATGGATAAGCTACTGGAGTTTGTTTCTCCGAGTCGTTCTGAAATAGAATGGCTTGATATACCACAAGAATAATATGCATCGATGGATACGATTGCACAGTTACTCTTGACTATCCACTGATAGACGAGGGTCAGAATAAAACTGAGGGGGCAACTCAAGAGCACATGATTTCTTTGAGTTGAGGATGCATAGATTAAATACGTTGAACAAAGTTCAACATGTTTCTTCCAGATAATCCATGCAGAAAGGAAAGAGTTGGCAGGGTCACAATTATAGAATGGAGAACTCATCACGAGCACTCAGGTTGTGATCTTCAGTTCAGGAAGAACTTCTGCCGCAGTTGGTTCATCATATTGGAAGAATGACAAACCACAAACCTCGAGGACTAATAGCCTAAAGGAATCGGAAAAATACTATCAAAAGGAGTGAGCAGAATGAATCATGTGTCAAGAACCCAGAATTAGAATACCTACTACTATATAACATCACGGGATGTTGAAGATAATGACGGCCAGAATTATCACACTGGGATACAACACAAGGCTAAATCTCTGGGTGGTTAGCTTAAGGTAACATAGTTTTCTAACACTTCAACACATACGTCAAGGTAATAAAGTACCCGGACACAAAAATTAGTGTGCTTTGTCTGGCCAAAAGAAAGAGTTTGCAATTGCATCATATTATTTAACAACCTTGGATAACTCGGATAGAATAACGGTTGTACGGGCATGAAATATGAGGCAACCAGCATGAAAACTGACGACATAACACTGAATTCTTACAGAGACAATGATCCAGAAAGACAACAACTTTCCTATAAGTCTCCAGCATAGTAACTCGTCATCCTGATAGATAAATAAAAAGCCTAATTGTTAACCCCGTAGAAAAGAAGAGGGTGACTCAGAATATGAATGACACAAGGTAAGGAGTAAAAGGAGTCTTACGTTCCCTTCCACAATCAATTCCCTTATATAACTAAAGCAGTTCTAGACTCAACATCGACCAGTTTGGCTTGGTAATCCTACAGGCAGTCAAGCTCTGATACCAACGCTATCGGGACCCCGATCCTACATCATATGAATCCAGCATGTAACATATCACATCACTTTGCGGCCTCACGCGCGGTAATCCCCATGGCTGCCACCTTACCTTGGCCGGGACCATTTGCATCTTTTCGCTCACGTATATGATTATGTCGCTAGCAATCATACGCAAGAGAACACGGGTCGACATGACTAGTCATAGAACCCAAGTGGCACATCCGTACAGGAACAAGCATACGTAACCTAACAGTGCAGGTGTCGATCATCAGCGTGTGTAGACGAGTCATAGCAGGCTACGTGGACTCCATTACAGCGTGAGACATTTTTGTCATCATCTGCATGTAGACGAGTCATAGCGGGCTACATGGACTCCATTACACTGCGAGACATTTCCCCGTAGGGACAAACACAACAGCAAAGAAGGATACACGCCAGTCAATCAATGTGTCCGGAGCAGTAGCAAGCTACCATGGCTCGGTGGAAGCACAAAGAGGCATTTTCCCGTAAAGAGGGCTATGAAAGGCACACAACTAGGTGTCGAATCCCACACATACCAATACATTTCAAACATACACGCAATATGCACGATATGCGTAGATACAACATGGCATCACAACAGAACTCCATGACTCAAGTATTCATTAATGACTCATAAGAGCCAACATAGTGTGATATTACAAACAGGGGTCACATGACCCAACACTCAAGTCATACAAGCATCAAGCAGAAGCAAAACATGTCTGGGTACAGACATCTACTAAAGTGGCTGGAGGAGCCTGAAAAGCTACAACGACCCTACCAAAGGAGCCAGATCTCTGTCTGGGATTCCCAAGCTATTCCAGACAACGTTGGACTTCACGTTGTAAGAATCACTAATGAGACCGACATCTCCTCTGCAAAACATAAATTAAGAAACCGTGAGTACAAAGGTACTCAACAAGACTTACATCAGAACTATCTACATATGCATCATTGTCAACAAAGGGGGTTGTGGAGTTTATTGCAGCAAGCCAGCTTTGACTCCTGTCTAACCTGTACTACGACTACAAGTATCATCATTGAGGTCGGAGAGCGCACACGAGTCTACATATTCACCAAATCAATACACCACTATGGATCCACTCCCATCTTCCTACGAGAAGGCCATCCATAGCACTCACGCTTATCTTGCGCATTTTAGAGTATCCATTTCAAGTTGTCTATGTACCACATAAACAATCCAAGTAGTCCATATCCGAGGACGCGGCTATTCGAATAGATGAATTTAACCTTGCAGGGGTATACTTCTTCAGACACGCTCCCGCCAGTTATCGCCATGTGCACGTAAAAAGGCACCTCAGCAACCTTCAAGCGGAAGCCCAGCGAGGGAGTCGGCCACGACCGTTAACCACACAAGACTCTAGTCCAGGTTTATCGCCTATTTGAGACTGAACCCGCAAGGAAGTCCGGCCGAAGTTTCCATTATGGCCCCAAACGATGTGTGCACGGTTCCCAAGCCCACCTTGACGGATGGTTCTACGCTAGGTACACCCGGCCACAGGTGCATCTACTGTGCCATAGCCTACCCCTCCGGTCAGCGCTATGAACTTCCGCCGGCACATCCTACAAACACCAGAAAGTAGTGGCAACTCCTGGGCAAAGATCAAGGCGATTAATAAGCCGAGAGGGTCCATTGGTTTCGGGCCCAATGCATGGTAGTATCTTGTCTTGGATAACATACACAGAACTCAGTTTTTAAGGATGGTCGCAATGAGACAACCCACCATGTACTCCTACATGGCCTCTCATCACTACCTTTACCAAATCGTGTTCACACACTTAGCTCTCACACAGTAGGACATGAACACATCCATTCCGATTCATCGCCCAGATGGATCAGACCCGACACGACTCTAAGCATAGCATGGATGAGTAAGCACAACAACGCTCAAGCAGTTGCTACTCATGCTAAGTGGTTTCAAATATTTATTGTGGCAAAGACAGGTCATGCAAAGGAATGGGTTCAACTACCGAGAACATGTAACAGTTGAATCATTGTTGTCCTAATGCATTAAAGGAGAGCAGGAGCGAGAGAGTGGGTTCATATCAGTATGCTCAAGGGGGGGTTGCTTGCCTGACAATCCTGCAGATAGCATTTCTCTTCATCAGTGTCAACGATCATAACGTCGGAACCATCGTCTACCAAGAAGGAACAACACCGAGAAACAAGAAGAAGGAACACAATCAATGTGATGCAACAAACATGATGTATGACATGGCATGTTAAGGTTCTGAATTCACCTAGTACAATATTTAGCCATATTAATTGGAGTGGAATTCAAATAGGCATCAAATTCCAACTCCAAACTATTTATCATATTTGTCCTAATCATGAAATGTCCTACTTGGTTATGTTAACTTGCTCAAACATGCATGAACATGGCATAATCAGATTCCTTGCATTTTTCTGGTCATTTTTCATATATAGCTTATTTTCATCTGAGTTACACATTAAATTCTATGATTTTTAGATGTTTTAATCATTTTCTGGGATTTCCTGGATATTCTTTAAAGAGAAATTCCTTTATTGCATCAACACTGTGTCAGCATGACCTCAACGGGTCAACTGACCATTTCGGGTCAAACCTGACCAGTGAGTCCCACTGGTCAGTGACACACGCACTAAGCAGTGCTTAAATAAATTTTAATCCTAATTAGTAGGGATGGGCCCACTGTCAGTGACCCATATAACTAACAGAGATTAACTAATTTAATTAAGCACTGAAACTAATTAAGCCAAAGGCTGGCCCCACCCGTCACTGACTCTGGGAGGTCAAACCTCCAGTCAGCAGGGTCAAACCCACCGGCGGCTCGACGCCGGCGTCAACAGACGCGGCGGAGGTCGTCGGGTTTCCCATTCCAGCGACCAAAAGCGCGACGGAGGTCACCTAAGCGTAGCTAATGCTCATCCGCGTCCATTTGTGGTGGCGTTGGTCCATATGGTCGCCGGAATCAAGGCCGGCAACGAGCTTAGCGGCAGCGGCTCACGGGCTTGCATGGCTGCGGGGGTTTTAGCACGAGAACAGACCGAACAGCGAGGACAACGCCTTCCTGGGGGCGTTTCAATCACGCTGGAGCAATTGAAATGAGCGGGGAGCTCATGAGCACGGAGCCCATCGGCCATAGCGGCGACAGAAGCTCGGAGCTCGCGGGGACGGCGGCTACGGCACGGTCCTGGCAAAGAAGGTAGGTGGAATCGATCAGCAGCTCACGAGGGGTCGAACGGAGTAGACAACAGGCTCGGGGGTGGTCGGAGTCCGGCGAATCGACCGGAGGCATCGCTCGGGCAGAGGTTGAAGAAGCCAGTGATGGTGAGGCTGTGGATTGTCTGGCGATGCGTGGCTCATCGAGGAGGAAGAGGACGACGGGACGGAGCTTCTGGAGAGGGTGGCATGGCGTCTCGACGTCGTTGGCCACGCGGAAGACAAACGGCGACGATGGCTGCTATCGGACATGGCGGTCAGTGGGTGAGTGAGGCGAGGGGGAGTGCCAGAGAGGGGTGGAGAGGAGAGATTGGGCTCTGGGGCATCTCCAGGCGAGGAGATAGGCTCGGGGGGAGGCCGGGAGGTGGCAAGCAGGAGGTGGTCGCGCCTCCTATGCGTGCGCCACACCCTCGTGCCTACTGGCACGAGGTTGAAGAAGGCGCAGGGGCCTACTGGGCTGGGCCTCCAGCTGGGCTGGCCAAGTAAGATCTTCTCTCTCTCTGCTTTTCCATTTATTTCTATTTTCTATTTATCTGTCATTTGTTCTGGTTTGGAAAAATATCAAACCACTTTAATAAAATCCTGGAAATTTGCATGTGAGCTAAATGTATTTAACCAGTGCCCCACAACAATTTTCAAAATTATTGAATATATACTTAGTATATAATAAACATATATCCAAGTCAAATAATCATTTGATGAACTCAAATGCCTAAAGTAAAATGTTTCTGTGTTTCCAAAATATTGGTTTGCATTTTACCTCATGCCAATATTCTGACAGAACAACAGGAACATTTCTTGGAGTTAGTTGAGGCAATTTTATCTTGGACATTTTGTGAAAAAAATGTTTTCTGAGGCTTGCTAAATCCTAAATTCAATTTTAATTGAATTTAAAATGCATGCATGAATATGCAATAACAAGCGAGGTAAAATAGGGTTGTGACATATCATCCCCCTATTAAAGAAGAAACTAAAGAATCGGTCATAGCTAAAGATGAAACCATCATTTACAATGTTGATCCAGTTGTGCCCACTGCTTATATTGAAAAACCACCTTTACCTGTTAGGATAAAGGAACATGCTAAGGTATCAACTATGTTTCGCAAAAGTAATATTAAAGCACCTAAACCCTCTGAGCAAATTAAAGTAGAACCTAGCGTTGCTATGGTTAAAGATCTCTTGGTAGAAAACATGGATGGGCATGTTATTTACTTCTGTGATGCTGCTGCTAGAATTGCAAAACCCGATCAAAAAGATAAACATAAACCCGTAGCAGGCATGCGTGTTGTCTCAGTCAAAATAGGAGATCATTGCTATCATGGTTTATGTGATTTGGGTGCTAGTGTGAGTGCTATTCCTTTTACCTTATACCAATAAATTATGAATGACATACCACCCGCTGAAATAGAAGACATTGATGTTACTATTAAACTTGCTAATAGAGACACCATCACACCACTTGGGATTGTTAGAGATGTTGAAGTCTTATGTGGGAAAGTGAAATACCCTACTGATTTTCTAGTTCTTGGTTCCCCACAAGATGACTTTTGTCCAATTATCTTTGGTAGACCTTTCTTGAACATCGTTAATGCTAAGATAGATTGTGAAAAACAAATTATCGGTGTTAGTTTTGGTGATGTGTCTCATGAGTTTAATTTTTCCAAGTTTAGTAGACAACCTCGTGATAGAGAATTATCTAGTAAGGATAAAATAATTGGTCTTGCTTCCATTGTCGTACCTCCTACTGACCCACTAGAACAATATTTGCTAGACCATGAAAATAATATGCACTTGCGTGAAAGAAATGAAATAGATAAAATTTTCATTGAAGAACAACCTCTCCTAAAACACAATTTGCCGATTGAAACCCTTGGAGGTCCTCCTCCACCTAAAGGTGATACTGTGTTTGTATTAAAGCAATTATCTGATACTTTGAAGTATGCTTATCTGGATGAGAAAAAGATATATCCTGTTACTATTAGTGTTAACCTTTCAGAACATGAAGAAGAAAGGTTATTAACAATTCTGAGGAAGCACCGGGCTGCTATAGGATATACTCTTGATGATCTTAAGGGCATTAGTCCCACTCTATGTCAGCACAAGATTAATATGGAACCTGATGCTAAACCCGTTGTTGATCATCAACGGCAATTGAATCCTAAGATGAAAGAAGTGGTAAGAACTGAAATATTAAAGCTTCTTGAAGCAGGTATAATCGATCCCATAGCTAATAGTAGATGGGTAATTCTCGTTCATTGTGTCCCCAAGAAGTGAGGTATTACCGTTGTTCCTAATGATAAAAATGAACTGATTCCACAAAGAATTGTCACCGGCTATAGAATGGTAATTGATTTTAGAAAATTAAATAAAGCTACTAGGAAAGATCATTACCCTCTGGCTTTCATTGATCAGATGCTAGAAAGATTATCTAAGCACACACACTTTTGTTTTCTGGACGGATATTCTGGTTTCTCTCAAATACCTGTATCAAAATTTGATCAAGAGAAAACCACCTTTACTTGTCCTTTTGGAACCTATGCTTATAGACGTATGCCTTTTGGTTTATGCAATGCACTTGCTACCTTTCAAAGATGTCTGACTACTATATTCACTGATATTTGTTAAAAGATTGTGGAGGTTTTCATGGATGATTTCTCCGTTTACGGAACTTCTTTTGATAATTGCTTAAGCAACCTTGATCGTGTTTTGCAGAGATGTGAACAAACTAATCTTGTCTTGAATTGGGAGAAGTGCCACTTTATGGTTAATGAAGGTATTGTCTTGGGGCATAAAATATATAAACGAGGTATTGAGGTGGATAAAGCTAAAGTTGATGCAATTGAGAAAATGCCATGTCCTAAAGGTATTAAAGGTATTCGGAGTTTCCTTGGTCATGTTGGTTTCTATAGGAGGTTCATTAAAGACTTATCTAAAATTTCTAGGTCTCTTACTAATCTTTTACAAAAGGATATTCTTTTTTGTTTTTGATGATGATTGTGTAGAAGCCTTTGAAACACTCAAGAAAGCCTTAACTTCTGCACCTATCGTTCAATCACCTCATTGGAACTTGCCTTTTGGAATTATGTGTGATGCTAGTGATTATGTTGTTGGTGCTGTTGTAGGACAAAGAGTTGATAAGAAATTAAATGTTATCCATTATGCTAGCAAAACTCTAGACTGTGCCCAACGAAATTATGCTACTACTGAAAAAGAATTTTTAGCGGTTGTGTTTGCTTGTGATAAATTTAGATCCTACCTTGTTGATTCCAAAGTCATTGTTCACACCGATCATGCTGCTATAAAATATCTTATGGAAAATAAAGATGCTAAACCTAGACTCATTAGGTGGGTTCTCTTGCTTCAAGAATTTGACTTGCATATCACTGATAGGAAGGGAGCTGAGAACCCCGTAGCTAATAACTTGTCTAGGTTAGAAAATATTCTTGATGACCCACTACCTATTGATGATAGCTTTCCTGATGAACAGTTAGCTGCAATAAATGTTTCTCAAAACACTCCTTGGTATGCTGATAATGCTAACTACATTGTTGCTAAATATATACCACCTAGTTTCACATACCAACAAAAAAAAATTCTTCTATGACTTGAGACATTGCATTTGGGATGACCCACATCTTTATAAAGAAGGAGTAGATGGTATTATTAGACGTTGTGTACCTGAGCATGAAGAGGAACAAATGCTACGGAAATGTCATTCCGAAGCTTATGGAGGACATCATGAGGGAGATAGAACTGCTCACAAGGTATTGCAATCTGGTTTTATTGGCCTACTCTCTTCAAGGATGCCCGTAAGTTTGTCTTGTCTTGTGATGAATGTCAAAGAATTGGTAATATCGGTGAGCATCCGGAAATGCCTATGAATTATTCACTTGTTATTGAACCATTTGATGTTTGGGGTTTTGATTATATGGGACATTTTCCTTGTTCTAATGGGTACACTCATATTTTGGTTGCTGTTGATTATGTCACTAAGTGGGTAGAAGCTATTCCAACTAGTAGTGCTGATCATAACACCTCCGTTAAAATGCTTAAAGAAGTTATGTTCCTGAGGTTTGGAGTCCCTAGATATTTAATGACTGATGGTGGTTCACACTTTATTCATGGTGCTTTCCGTAAGATGCTTGCTAAATATGATGTTAACCATAGAATTGTTGGAAATATGCCCTAGAGGCAGTAATAAAACTAGTTATTATTATATTTCCTTGTTCATGATAATCGTTTATTGTCCATGCTATAATTGTATTGATTGGAAACTCAATTGCATGTGTGGATACATAGACAACACGGTGTCCCTAGTATGCCTCTAGTAGACTAGCTCGTTGATCAAAGATGGTCAAGGTTTCCTGACCATAGACATGAGATGTCATTTGATAACGGGATCACATCATTAGGAGAATGATGTGATGGACAAGACCCAAACTATGAACGTAGCATATGATCGTGTCAGTTTATTGCTATTGTTTTCTGCATGTCAAGTATCTGTTCCTATGACCATGAGATCATGCAACTCACTGACATCGGAGGAATACCTTGTGTTTATCAAACATCACAACGTAACTGGGTGACTATAAAGATGCTCTACAGGTATCTCCGAAGGTGTCTGTTGAGCTGGCATGGATCGAGACTGGGATTTGTTACTCCGTATGACGGAGAGGTATCTCAGGGCCCACTCGGTAATACAACATCACAATAAGTATGGACATCCAGGTCCCGCTATTGGTTATTGACTGTAGAGGTGTCTCGGTCATGTCTACATAGTTCTCGAACCCGCAGGGTCTGCACACTTAACGTTCGGTGACGTTTCGGTAGTATTGAGTTATGTATGGTGGTGACCGAAGGTTGTTCGGAGTCCCGGATGAGATCCAGGACGTCACGAGGAGCTTCGGAATGGCCCAGAGGTAAATATTGATATATAGGATGTCCCGTTGGTCACCGGAAAAGTTTCGGGTATTTCCGGTAGTGTACCGGGAGTGCCGGGAGGGTTCCGGGGGTCCATCGGGAGGGGCCACCCACGCCGGAAGGCCACATAGGCCTTAGGGGTTGTGCACCAGCCCTTAGTGGGCTGGGCAAGCCAGCCCCTAAGGGCCCATGCGGCTAGGAGGTGGGAAAAGGAAAAAGCTCAAGAGGGGGGAAGGTTTTCCAAGTAGGATTGGAGGTGGACTCCTCCACCTCCTCCTGGTTCGGCCGACCCCTAGGGGAAACCCTAGGGAAGCTGCCTCCTCCCCCTCCCTCCTATATATACTAGAGGAATAGAGTCCCCCAAAGACACAAGTCCACGTGCTAGTTCTCTATTCCCTAGTTCCTCCACCAAATAGATTCCGACGGTGCTTAGGCGAAGCCCTGCCGGAATAGTTCCACCACCACCGTCGCCGCGTCGTCGTGCTGCCGGAGAACTCATCTACCTCTCCGCCCCCTCTTACTGGATCAAGAAGGCAGAGATCGTCATCGAGCTGTACGTGTGCTGAACGCGGAGGTGCCGTCCGTTCGGCACTAGATCGTGATTGGATCACGAAGACGTTCGACTACATCAACCGCGTTTCTTAACGCTTTCCGCTTAGCGATCTACAAGGGTATGTAGATCCACTCTCCCTCTCATAGATGCTCATCACCATGGATAGATCTTGCGTGTGCGTAGGAAATTTTTTGTTTCCCATGCAACTTTCCCCAACAGTGGTATCAGAGCTAGGTCTATGTGTAGATGAGATCACGAGTAGAACACAAAGGAGTTTGTGGGCGTTGATTCTCAGATTGCTTCCTCCCTTGGTCTTTTCTTGATTCAGCAGTATTGTGGGATGAAGCGGCCCAGACCAACATTACTCGTACGCTTATGAGAGACCGGTTCCATCAACTGACATGTAGCTTTGTTGCATAAAGATGGCTGGCGGGTGTCTGTGTCTCCCACTTTAGTTGGATCGGATTCGACAAAGGCGGTCCTTGAGGAGGTTGAATAGCAATTTGTGTATCACCATTGTGGTTTTTGCGTAGGTAAGAATCGTTCTTGCTAGATACCCGTAGCAGCCATGTAAAACATGCAACAACAATTAGAGGACGTCTAACTTGTTTTTGCAGGGTATGTTGTGATGTGATATGGCCAATTACATGATGAGATATATGTGATGTATGAGATGATCATGTTTTGTATAGAATATCACGACTTGCATGTCGATGAGTACGGCAACTGGCAGGAGCCATAGGGTTGTCTTTAATTTATTTTCGCCGTTTTGCTTTACTTTATCGCTATGAGTTAGCAATAGTCGTAGTAGCAACAGTTGGCGCGACAACCTCATGGCGACACGTTAATGCAGATCAAGATGATGGAGATCATGGTGTCATGCCGATGACGATGGAGATCATGCCGGTGCTTTGGAGATGGAGATCAAAAGCACAAGTTCATGGCCATATCATGTCACTTATGATTTGCATGTGATGTTAATCCTTTTATGCATCTTATTTTGCTTAGGACGACGGTAGCATTATAAGGTGATCCCTCACTAAAATTTCAAGATAAAATTGTGTTCTCCCCGAGTGTGCACCGTTGCGAAAGTTCGTCGTTTGGAGACACCACGTGATGATCGGGTGTGATAGACTCTACGTTCGCATACAACGGGTGCAAGCCAGTGTTGCACGTGCGGAACACTCGGGTTAATCTTGATGAGCCTAGCATGTACAGACATGGCCTCGGAACACAAGAGACCGAAAGGTCGAACATGAATCATATAGTAGATATGATCAACATGAAGATGTTCATCATTGAAACCACCTCATCTCACATGATGATCGGACTTGAGTTGGTGAATTTGGATCATGTGACACTCGAATGACCAGAGGGATGTCAATTTGAGTGGGAGTTTTTTAAGTAATATGATTAACTAAACTCATTATGTTGAACAATAGTCTAAGTTGTCTTTGCAAAATTTATGTTGTAGATCAATGGCTCGCGCAGTAGCACCCCTGAATTTCAATGCGTTCCTAGAGAAAGCTAAGTTGAAAGATGATGGAAGTAACTTTGTAGACTGGGCCCGTAATCTAAGGATTATCCTTACGACTTCCCAAAAGGCTTATGTCCTTGATGCACCGCTTGGTGAACCACCCGCTCCAGTAGAGTCTGCAGACATTGCGAACGCCTGGTAGACACGTTCTGAGGACTACTCAATAGTTCAATGTGCAATGTTGTATGGCTTAGAACCGGGACTTCAAAGACGTTTTGAACGCCATGGAGCATATGATATGTTCCAGGAGTTGAAGTTTATCTTTCAGAAGAATGCCCGGATCGAGAGGTATGAGACCTCCGATAAATTCTATGCTTGCAAGATGGAGGAGAATGGGTCTGTCAGTGAACACATACTCAAAATGTCTGGGTATTCCACCTGTCTGGCTGAATTGGGGATGCCCCTTCCGCCAGAGGCGATTACTGACAGAGTTCTTCAATCACTGCCACCTAGCTACAAGAGCTTCGTGTTGAACTATAACATGCACGGGATGAACAAGTCAGTCGCCGAGCTGTTTGCGATGTTGAAAGTCATTGATTCTGAGATTCATAAGGAGTATTAAGTGTTGATGGTCAATAAAACCACTAGTTTCAAGAAGAATGGCAAGGGTAAGAAGGGTAACTCCAATAAGAGTGGCAAAGCAGTTGCCCCTCCCGTGAAGAAACCCAAGGTTGGACCCAAGCCAGAAACTGAGTGCTTTCATTGCAAGGGAACCGGTCACTGGAAGCGAAACTGCCCCAAGTATCTGGCTGACAAGAAGGCGGCCAACACCAAACAAGGTATATGTGATATACATGTTATTGATGTGTACCTTACCAACTCTCGTAGTAGTGCCTGGGTATTTGATACCGGTTCGGATGCTCACATTTGCAACTCAAAACAGGAACTGCGGAATAGACGGAGGCTGGCAAAGGACGAAGTGACGATGCGCGTGGGAAATGGTTCCAAGGTGGATGTGATCGCCGTCGGCACGCTCGCTCTTCGATTACCATCGGGATTAGTGATGAACCTGAATAATTGTTATTTAGTGCCTGCGTTAAGCATGAACATTATATCTGGATTTTGTTTATTGCGAGACGGTTACTCATTTAAATCAGAGAATAATGGTTGTTCTATTTATATGAGTAATATCTTTTATGGTCATGCATCCAATGTGAGGGGTTTATTCTTATTGAATCTCGATAGTGATGATACACATGTTCATAACATTGATGCCAAAAGATGTAGAATTCATAATGATAGTACCACTTTCTTGTGGCACTGCCGCTTAGGTCATATTGGTGTAAAACGCATGAAGAAGCTCCATGTTGATGGACTTTTGGAGTCACTTGATTTTGAATCACTTGACACATGTGAACCATGCCTCATGGGCAAGATGACTAAAACCCCGTTCTCTAGAACAATGGAACGGGCAAGTGACTTATTGGAAATCATACATACTGATGTGTGCGGTCCAATGAGCATTGAGGCGCGCAGTGGATATCGTTATTTTCTCATCTTCACTAATGATTTAAGTAGATATGGGTATATTTACTTAATGAAACACAAGTCTGAAATGTTTGAAAAGTTCAAGCAATTTCAGAGTGAAGTTGAGAATCATCGTAACAAGAAGATCAAATTCCTGCGATCTGATCAAGGAGGAGAATATCTGAGTTATGAGTTTGGCAGTCACTTAAGACAATGTGGAATTGTTTCACAATTGACACCGCCTGGAACACCACAGCGTAATGGTGTGTCCGAACGTCGTAATCGAACCTTATTGGATATGGTGCGATCTTGATGTCTCTTGCCGATTTGCCACTATCGTTTTGGGGTTATGCATTAGAGAAAGCTGCATTCACTTTAAATAGGGCACCATCAAAATCCATTGAGATGACGCCATATGAACTGTGGTTTGGCAAGAAGCCAAAGTTGTCATTTCTTAAAGTTTGGGGATGTGATGCTTATGTCAAAAAGCTTCAGCCTGAAAAGCTGGAACCCAAAGCGGAGAAATGCGTCTTCATATGATACCCAAAAGAGACGGTTGGGTATACCTTCTATCTCAGATCCGAAGGCAAAGTGTTTGTCGCTAAAAACGGTACATTTCTTGAGAAAGAGTTTCTCTCGAAAGAATTGAGTGGGAGGAAAATAGAACTTGATGAGGTTGTTGAACCTTTACTTTAACCAGAGAGTAGCGCAGCGCAGAAAGATGTTTCTGTAGAGCCTACATCAGTTGAAGAGGAAGTTAATGATGATGATCATGAAGCTTCGGATCAAGTTGCTATCGAACCTCGTAGGTCGACAAGGACACGTACTGCTCCTGAGTGGTACGGCAACCCTGTCTTAGAGGTCATGTTGTTGGACAACGATGAACCTACGAGCTATGGAGAAGCGATGATGGGCTCGGATTCCGAGAAATGGTTAGATGCCATGAAATCCGAGATGGGATCCATGTATGAAAACAAAGTATGGGCTTTGGAAGTATTACCTGAAGGGCTAAAGGCCATTCAGAACAAATGGATCTTTAAGAAGAAGACGGACGCGGACGGTAATGTCACCGTCAACAAAGCTCGACTTGTGACAAAGGGTTTTTCACAAGTTCAAGGAGTTGACTACGATGAGACCTTCTCACCCATAGCGATGCTTAAGTCCGTGAGAATCATGTTAGCAATAGCTGCCTTTTTTGATTATGAAATTTGGCAGATGGATGTCAAAACAGTGTTCCTTAACGGTTTCCTTAAGGAAGAGTTGTATATGATGCCGCCAGAAGGTTTTGTCGATCCAGAGAATGCTGACAAAGTTTGCAAACTCCAGCGATCCATTTATGGACTGGTGCAAGCATCTCAGAGTTGGAATCTTCGCTTTGATGAGGTGATCAAAGTGTTCGGGTTTATACAAGTTTACGGAGAAGCTTGTATTTACAAGAAAGTGAGTGGGAGCTCTATAGCGTTTCTAATATTATATGTGGATGACATATTGCTGAGTGGAAACCCAGTGACTGCAGAAGATAGAGAAAAGATGAGTGTCGTCCTCTATGCTTCAGCCATAGGCTCTATCATGTATGCAATGCTGTGCACAAGACCCGATGTCAGCCTTGCCATAAGTATGGCCGGAAGGTTTCAAAGTGATCCAGGAATGGAACACTGGACGGCGGTCAAGAATATCCTGAAGTACCTGAAAAGGACTAAGGACATGTTTCTCGTTTATGGAGGTGATCAAGAGCTCGTCGTAAAGGGTTACGTCGATGCAAGCTTTGACACTGATCCGGATGACTCTAAGTCTCAAACCGGATACGTATTTATTCTCAATGGGGGTGCGATAAGCTGGTGCAGTTCCAAGCAGAGCGTGGTAGCTGATTCTACATGCGAAGCGGAGTACATTGCTGCCTCGGAGGCGGCGAAGGAAGGTGTCTGGATTATGGAGTTCATGACAGATCTTGGAGTAGTGCCCAGTGCACTAAACCCAATGACTCTGTTCTGTGACAACACTGGTGCCATTGCTCTGGCCAAGGAACCAAGGTTTCACAAGAGGACCATACACATAAAGCGACGTTTCAATTCCATCCGCGATTACATCAAGGAGGAGGACATAAATATTTGCAAAGTACACACGGATCTGAATGTCGCAGACCCGATGACTAAACCTCTTCCAAGGGGTAAACATGATCAACACCAAAACTGTATGGGTGTTAGATTCATTACAATGTAAATCACATGGTGATGTGAGCTAGATTATTGACTCTAGTGCAAGTGGGAGACTATTGGAAATATGCCCTAGAGGCAATAATAAAAGTAGTTATTATTATATTTCCTTGTTCATGATAATCGTTTATTGTCCATGCCATAATTGTATTAATTGGAAACTCAATTGCATGTGTGGATACATAGACAACACTATGTCCCTAGTATGCCTCTAGTAGACTAGCTCGTTGATCAAAGATGGTCAAGGTTTCCTGACCATAGACATGAGATGTCATTTGATAACGGGATCACATCATTAGGAGAATGATGTGATGGACAAGACCCAAACTATGAACGTAGCATATGATCGTGTCAGTTTATTGCTATCGTTTTCTGCATGTCAAGTATCTGTTCCTATGACTATGAGATCATGCAACTCACTGACACCGGAGGAATACCTTGCGTGTATCAAACGTCACAACGTAATTGGGTGACTATAAAGATGCTCTACAGGTATCTCCGAAGGTGTCTGTTGAGCTGGCATGGATCGAGACTGGGATTTGTTACTCCGTATGACGGAGAGGTATCTCAGGGCCCACTCGGTAATACAACATCACAATAAGTCTTGCAACAAATGTGACTAAAGTGTTAGCCACGGGATCTTGTATTACGGAACGAGTAAAGAGACTTGTCAGTAATGAGATTGAACTAGGTGTACAGATACCAACGATCGAATCTCGGGCAAGTAACATACCGAAGAACAAAGGGAACAGCATATGGGATTAACCGAATCCTTGACATAGAGGTTCAACCGATAAAGATCTTCGTAGAATATGTAGGAGCCAATATGGGCATCCAGGTCCCGCTATTGGTTATTGATCGTAGAGGTGTCTCGGTCATGTCTACATAGTTCTCAAACCCGTAGGGTCTGCACACTTAACGTTCGGTGACGTTTCGGAAGTATTGAGTTATGTATGGTGGTGACCGAAGGTTGTTCGGAGTCCCGGATGATATCCTGGACATCACGAGGAGCTCTGGAATGGTCCAGAGGTAAATATTGATATATAGGAAGTCCCGTTTTGGTCACCGGAAAAGTTTCGGGTATTTCCGGTAGTGTACCAGGAGTGCCGGGAGGGTTCCGGGGGTCCATCGGGAGGGGCCACCCACGCCGGAAGGCCACATAGGCCGTAGGGGTGGTGCACCAGCCCTTAGTGGGCTGGGCAAGCCAGCCCCTAAGGGCCCATGCGGCTAGGAGGTGGGAAAAGGAAAAAGCCCAAGAGGGGGGAAGGTTTTCCAAGTAGGATTGGAATCCTACTTGGAGTAGGATTGGAGGTGGACTCCTCCACCTCCTCCTCGTTCGGCCGACCCCTAGGGGAAACCCTAGGGTGGCTGCCTCCTCCCCCTCCCTCCTATATATACTAGAGGAATAGAGCCCCCAAAGACACAAGTCCACGTGCTAGTTCTCTATTCCCTAGTTCCTCCACCAAATAGATTCCGACGGTGCTTAGGCGAAGCCCTGCTGGAATAGTTCCACCACCACCGTCGCCGCGCCGTCGCGCTGCCGGAGAACTCATCTACCTCTCCGCCCCCTCTTGCTGGATCAAGAAGGTGGAGATCGTCATCGAGCTGTACGTGTGCTGAACGTGGAGGTGCCGTCCGTTCGGCACTAGATCGTGATTGGATCGCGGGACGGCAAGCGATTTGGATCGCGAAGACGTTCGACTACATCAACCGCATTTCTTAACGCTTCCCGCTTAGCGATCTACAAGGGTATGTAGATCCACTCTCCCTCTCGTAGATGCTCATCACCATGGATAGATCTTGCGTGTGCGTAGGAAATTTTTTGTTTCCCATGCAACGTTCCCCAACAAGAATTGCATCACCCTATCACCCTCAATCTAGTGGTCAAGTTGAGCTTAGCAATAGATAAATAAAATTAATATTACAAATAACTGTCAATAGGTCTCGAAAGAATTGGTCTAAGAAACTAGATGATGCACATTGGGCCTACAGAACAGCTTATAATAATCCTATGGGTATGTCTCCATACAAAATGGTATATGGAAAAGCTTGTCATTTGCCTCTAGAGTTAGAACATAAAGCATTTTGGGCAATTAAAGAACTCAATTATGATTTCAAACTTGCCGGTGAGAAGAGGTTATTTGATATTAGCTCATTAGATGAATGGAGAAGCCAAGCTTATGAAAATGCCAAACTATTCAAAGAAAAAGTAAAAAGATGGCATGACAAAAGAATCCAAAAGCGGGAATTCAAAATAGGAGACTATGTTCTTTTGTACAACTCTCGTTTAACATTTTTTGCAGGTAAGCTTCTCTCCAAATGGGAAGGACCATATATTATCGACGAGGTTCATTGTTCTGGAGCTATCAAGATTAATAACGCCAAAGGTACTAACCCGAAGGTGGTCAATGGACAAAGAATTAAACACTATATCTCAGGTACACCTATTAATGTTGAAAGCAATGTTATCCAAACCATGACACCGGAGGAGCACATAAAAGAAACCTTCCGGAACACTCCAGAATTCTAAAAAAGAGGAGGTACGTGATACGGTAAGTAAACGGACTCCGAAAAATCCGCAAAACTATTTTCTGTCAGTTTTGGAATATTACAAAAATTAGGACAATAAGAAATAAATGGGAAGGCAACCGAGGTGAGCACGATACACCAGGGCGCGCCAGCCCTGCCAGGCACGCCCTGGTGGGTTGTGCCCACCTCGGACACCTTCCCGACTCTATTTTCCTTCCATATTCTTGCTTCCCAACATAAAAAATTCTCTATGTATACTCCCGATTGTTTTGACCACCGCATCGCAGACAAATCCTCTGTTCCTGTTTCGTGCTATTTTCTCGTCAGATCTAGATCTCCATGGCTCCACCAAGCTCCTCCAAGGACAAGTTCTTCGAGAAGGTAATGAAGGTGATGAAGCACCCTCAAGCCATTGAGATGCGTGAGGGGGTGCTCCACATCCGCGATGTTCAGGGACCCAAGAGGACTGGAAGCGTGGAAGCTAGGCTCGAGGCGATGGGACAAGACATCTTCAAGTGCCAAAGGATGGTGGAGCATGGACTTAGTGCCAATCACTCCATGATCACAGAATTCACCCGTGATCAGATGGTGGATGGCCGGTCTATGAAGGACACCATCTTCACCCTCAACGAGCAAATAAATTTTCTGCAAAGTCAAATTTATGATCTTCAAAACCAAGTTTTTGAATATGGAGCAAGATTTAAAGGTATGAGTTTAGCTGCCAGTTGCAGGACTCAGGGGACTCGTGCGTCAACTTTTGATGGTGAGCCCTTGCCTTGGAAGCTGGAGGACAAGCCTACCACTTCATCACCACCATCTTCATCATCTTCACCACCAAAGGAGACTTGAGTACACGGGTATGGGCACTCCCCTTGGCTTGAGCCAAGCTTGGGGGTGGTGCCCCGGTATCGTATCACCATCACTTTTATTCACCTTTACCTATTTTCGTTCGATATTTAGCTTTTTCATGATTTAGTTTAATAAAAGTTTAGTATGATCTATTTTCGAGTGTTAGTTTCGTGATCTATCTATCTATCTATGTAATCGAGTGAGAGTTATATAATAAAGTTTAGTTTGAGCTTTTGCCTCTTTACTTTCTTGTTGCAATCAAAATAGAAAGGAAATAAATAAAAAGAATCATATGCTAATCTTATGGTAAGTAATGACATCACATAAGGAAAAGTATAAGTAGTAAACTTTATTGGAGATTAACAAACATAGCATTGGTCAATGATGCAATTCATGAAAGAATTAATAAAGGAAGAGAAGATTCACATGCAAATACACTATCTCAGACATCTTTTATGATTTTGAGCCCCATTAAATATTATATGTCAAAATTGTTGACGTTGGACAAGGAAGACAACGTAATGATTTATGTTTGTTCATATTCACATAGAAGTTATATTGTCATAGATCCTTCAACATGTGGTGCTTGCTCAATATCTTTGCTAGTCAAAAATTTCGCACTAAGTAGAGATACTACTTGTGCATCCAAAAACCCAAATTCATGTTTTGAGAGTCCACCATACCTACCTACGGATCGAGTAAGATCCTTCAAGTAAGTTGTCATCGGTGCACAAAGGCAATAAAAATTGCTTCTAAATGTGTTTCATCAATTAGTGTAAGAGAAAATTGAGCGTTGTACGAACTTATGATGGCAAAGTAATAAAAGCGACGGACTGCATAATAAAGGTTGCTATCATAGGGGGCAATATAGCATGACGTTCTTTTACATTAAGGTATTGAGCATACAAACCAAAAAGTGCATGACAACCTCTGCTTCCCTCTGCGAAGGACCTATCCTTTACTTTTATGTATTTACTTTTATGCAAGAGTCAAAGTATTCTCCTTATTCCTTTTTTATTTTTATTTTTCTAAGCATCATGTGGTGAGGAAAGATCTAGGCACATATATCCAGTTGGATGTGAGTGAGCATGAGCTATTATTGTTGACATCACCCTTGAGGTGAATACGTTGGGAGGCGAAACTATAAGCCCCTATCTTTCTATGTGTCCGGCTGAAACTTTTGCTCATGGGTATGCTTTGAGTGTTAGCAATCATAGAAGACTAAATGATGCTTGAGTATGTGGACTTGCCAAAAGGCTCCGACACGAGACCCTTCCTGAAAATATGATGAATTGTAGTTGCAAAGTTGACTCACAACATAGGTTGTTGGTTTTCAATAAGATTTATGCTTTATACTTCTATGTTGTGATGAATTGTTACTTGTTCATGAGAAGTTATATGATGAAGTTATATGAATAAGTTCTATGATAAAGTTGTTGCTGTTATGATAATAAGCATGATGCTACTATGTCTGTATTTTGTTTTTATCGACACCTCTGAAACCATGTGGACATGATTTTCAATATCGGCTTTCGCTTGAGGACAAGCGAGGTCTAAGCTTGGGGGAGTTGATACGTCCATTTTGCATCATGATTTCCTACTGTTATTTATAATGTTTTGATGGATAATAAGGCTTTAGGGACTGATTCTAATGCCTTTTCTCTCATAATATGCAAGGTTTACACAAAGAGGGAGAATACTGGCAGTTGGAATTCTGGACCTGAAAAAGCACATCAGAGATACCTATTCCGCAATCTCCAAATAAGCTGAAACTTTACGGACAATTATTTTGGAATATATGAAAAATACTGGAGCAAATAACTATCGGAGGGGGCCACCCTGGTGAGCACAAGACACCAGGGCGCCAGGCCCCCCAGGCGTGCCCTGGTGGGTTGTGCCCAGCACGGCCCACCTCCGGTGCCCATCTTCTGGTATTTAAGGTCTTTTGACCTCGAAAAAATAAAGAGATGACTTTCGGGACGGAACGCCGCCATCTCGAGGCGGAACTTGGGTAGGAGAACTTTTGCCCTCCGGCGGAGCGATTCCGCCGGGGGAACTTCCCTCTCGGAGGGGGGAAATCGAAGCCATCGTCATCACCAACACCCCTCTCATCTTTGGGAGGCCAATCTTCATCAACATCTTCAACAGCACCATCTCCTCTCAAACCCTAGTTCATCTCTTGTGTTTAATCTTTGTACCGGAACCTCAGATTGGTACTTGTGGGTGACTAGTAGTGTTGATTACATCTTGTAGTTGATTACTATATGGTTTATTTGGTGGAAGATTATATGTTCAGATCCATTATGCTATTCAATACCCCTCTGATCTTGAGCATGAATATTATTTGTGAGTAGTTACCTTTATTCTTGAGGTCACGGGAGAAGTCATATTCTACGTATTCATGTGAATTTGATATGTGTTCGATATTTTGATGATATGTATGTTGTGATTCCCTTAGTGGTGTCATGTGAACGTCGACTGCATGATACTTCCCCATCCTTGGGCCTAAGGGAATGCATTGTGGAGTAGTTATTAGATGATGGGTTGCTAGAGTGACAAAAGCTTAAACCCTAGTTTATGCGCTACTTCGTAAGGGGCTGATTTGGATCCAAACGTTTAATGCTATGGTTAGATTTTATCTTAATAATTTTCTCATAGTTGCGGATGCTTGCAAGGGGGTTAGTCATAAGTGGTAGGTTTGTTCAAGTAAGAACAGCACCCAAGCACCGGTCCACCCACATATCAAATTATCAAAGTAGCGAACACGAATCAAACCAACATGATAAAAGTGACTAGATGAAATTCCTATGCACCCTCAAGAACACTTTGCCTATTATAAGAAACTATTCTGGCCTGTTCTTTGCCACAAAAGGATTGGTCTACCTTGCTGCACTTTATTTACCGTTACCGTTACTTGCTTGTTACCAATTATCTTGCTATCAAACTATCTAGGACGAGTAAGAATTAAGCTTGGGGATGCTGATACATCTCCAACGTATCGATAATTTATGAAGTATTCATGCCATATTTACCTATGTTTAAATAGTTTTATATGGTCTGATGCATTTTATATGATTTAATTAGAACTAACCTGGACTGACGTTGTTTTCAGCATAATTACCGTGGTGTTGTTTTTATTCAGAAAATAAAAGTTCTCGGAATCGCCGGAGGGGGGCCACCTGCTGGCCACAAGCCAACAGGGCATGCCCACCCCCTAGGCGTGACATGATAGCTTGTGGGCCCCTCGTGGCTCCGTTTAGCGTGATTCCAACACCAAAAATTCCTATATATACAGAAACCCTTAGAAATAAACCTAGAACTTCCGCTCCGCGGCCACAAGCCTCTGTACCGAAGAAAACTCATTCGGAGCCCTGTTCTGGCATCCTACCAGAGGGGGCAATCATCACCGGAGGCCATCTTCATCATCCCAATGATGCCCATGATGACGAGGGAGTAGTTCACCCTCGGGGCTGAGGGTATGTACCAGTAGCTATGTGTTTAATCTCTCTCTCTCTCTCTCTCTCTCTCTCTCTCGTGTTCTTGAGATGTCACGATCTTGATGTATCGCGGGCTTTGTTAATATAGTTGGATCATATGGTGTCCATCCCTTGCTATCTTGTTATGATGAATTGAATCTTTCCCTTTGAGATTTTGTTATGTCGGTTTGAATATTGGATTTGAGATCACTTGATGTATGTCTTGCATGTGGATACCCTTGGTGACAATGGAGTGTTCTACTTGATATATGTTTTGGTACTCAACTAGTGGATTCCCGTGGTGACAATGGGGTAATCTATGCATATGGGTTGATACACGTTCTTGTCCTACTTTATCCGATAGAAATCTTGGGGTACTCTTTGAAGTCCATTGTGTTGGATTGAATATGATTAATGTGAAATTGTTTGATGCTTGTCGAATAATTAACCCAAGGATACTCGAGGTGACATTGGAGTATCTAGGTGACATTAGGGTTGATTGATATGTATCATAGGTGTTATTTTACTACGAACTCTAGGGTTGTTTGTGACATTTATAGGAATAGCTCAAAATATTGATCGAAAAGAATGACTTTGAGGTGTTTCTACTACCTACACCAATTTCATCTTATGTTCTCCGCTACTTATGAACTTTGGAGTGATTGTTTGTTGGATGTTGAGGGATGATCATATGATTCCATTATGTTAGCATTGTTGAGAGATTGCACTAGTGAAAGTATGAACCCTAGGCCTTATTTCTAAGCATCTATATAATATTTTGCTCGTTGTTTGTCACTTGATACCTTGCTATTTTATATTTTCAGACTACAAAAACCTATATGTACTATCCATATTGCACTTGTATCACCATATCTTTGTCGAACTAGTGCACCTATACAATTTTCCATTGTATTGGGTGTGTTGGGGACACAAGAGATTTCTTATATTTGATTGCAGGGTTGTTTTAGAGAGACCATCTTCATCCTATGCCTCCCATGGATTGATAAACCTTAAGTCATCCACTTGAGGGAAAATTGCTACTGTCCTACAAAACTCTACACTTGGAGGCCCAACAAAGTCTACAAGAATAAAGTTGCGTAGTAGAAATCAGTATGCAAGTCGACCCACTGGGGGTGTTGTAGTTGTAATGAATCGCTAGCCTGGGGCCTTTATCTTTCTATTATGCAAAGTTGATGTTATTCACACAAGTCTTTGTTGTTGGTTGCCAGCCCGTCTTTCCTATGTTTGCCCTAGTCGTTTTTTCCTATCTGCCCCACCCCTTTGGCTTTACTCCCGTCGGCTGGACTGTCGGGTTGCGGTCTCTAGCCGGGACGAGGAGTGGGCCGCAAGGGTGAAGACATAGTACTTTAGACTTTTGCAACTTAGGCTTGGACGTACGAGCAGCAAGCCGGCATGCAGCAAGGGGTGCAACAGACTGGAGCACAGACGAATCGTCCGGACCCAACTTTCCCTTAGTCGTTTTTCCTATCTTCCTTGCCCCTTTGGCTTTTTATCCCAACATTATCCAGACAGTCGGGTTGCGGTTTATAGCTCGGTCGAGGAGTGAGCCGCAAGGGAGAGGAAATAGTACTAGGCCGACTCCGGCTGGGGAGGGCGCGGGCAAACCGACCAGTCCCTGATACGTCTCCGTCGTATCTATAATTTTTGATTGTTTCATGACAATATTCTACTACTTCCATATACTTTCGGCAACATTTTATAATATTTTTGGGACTAACATATTGATCCAGTGCCCAGTGCCAGTTCATGTTGTTTTTGCATGTTTTGCAGAAAATCCAACGGAGTCCAAACGCGATAAAAATTTATGGAGATTTATTTTGGAATATATGTGAATTTTGGGAACAAAAATAGCTGCAACACGGTGCCCAAGGTGCTCCCAAGCCAACAGGACGCGTCTAGGGGGAGTGGTCGCGCCCTGATGGGTTGGGACCACGTCGTAAGTCGGTTGGTGCCCTTCTTTCACCACAAGAAAGATAATTTCCCGAGAAAAATCCCATCAAAATTACATCCCAATCGGAGTTACGGATCTCCGGATATTAAAGAAACGGTGAATGAGTCAGAAAACAGGCACAAAAACAGAAGAGAAACAAAGAGAGAGATCCAATCTCGGAGGGGCTCCTGCCCTCCGGGAGCCATGGTGGCCATGGACCATAGGGGAAACTCTCCTCTTATCTAGGGGGGAGACCAAGTAAGAAGAAGAGGGAGGGGGACTCTCTCCCCCTCTCTCTCGGTGGCACCGTAACACCACCATGGCAACCATCATGACGGCGATCTACACCAACAACTTCACCACCGTCACCACCAACTCTCCCGCCTCTATGCAGCGGTGTAACACCTCTTTTCCCCACTGTAATCTCTACTTAAACATGGTGCTTAATGCTATATATTATTATCCAACGATGTGTGGCTATCCTATGATGTTTGAGTAGATTTCTTTTGTCCTATAGGTTGATTGATGATCGTGATTGGTTTGAGTTGCATGTTTTATTTTTGAGTTGTCCTATGGTGCCTGTTGTGTCGCGCAAGCGTGTGGGATTGTCGTTGTAGGGTGTTGCAATGTGTTCATGATTCACTTATAGTGGGTGGCTAGAGTGACAGAAGCTTACACCCGAGTAAGGGGTTTGTTTACGTATGGTAGTAAAGGGGACTTGTTACTTAATGCTATGGTTGGGATTTACCTTAATGATTTTTAGGGCCAGTTCTTTTGTAGCTTATTTGGAGCTGTGGAAATAAGCTGCCCCCTACCCAGCTTATTCTAGAATCCCAAACTAAAAATTTATTTTAGAAGCCTACTAATTAAAGGTCAACTAGTAGGCTTCTAAAATAATATTTAAATTTGGGCTTCTAGAATAAGATGGGTGGGGGCATCTTATTCTAGAAGCCCAAAATAAGCTACAAAAGAACTGGCCCTTAGTAGTTGCGGACGCTTGCTAGAGTTTCAACCATAAGTGCATATGATCCAAGTACGGAAAGTATGTTAGCTCATGCCTCTCCCTCATATAAAACTGCAATAATGGTTACCGGTCTAGTTGTCGATTGCATAGGGACAAATCTTTCTCTTGTGTTACAAAAAGCTTTCCACTAAATCACTAACTTAATTAATCTTTATCTTTTTTACTATAAATCGTAGGGCACCATCCCACTGCAATTTTTTATTATTAAAAAAGAACAAATGAGTTCAGTAGTTACAAACAGGCTTGAGATAATAAAATCTACAATATACTAAAAAGGGAGAAAAAAGAAGAAAAGGAAAGAGAGAAACTAAGAAGACAAGGAAAGAAGAAAAGAAAAGAAAAAAAAGCAATATTACAAAAGGAGAGCATCTAACCAAGTATTGTACATGGAACATATTTCCTCTTGACTCTGAACCTTAGCCATTCCAATTCTGCAAAATATGTGCTTTTCCATCTCTGGAATGATGGGGGAATATGTTGGAATATGAAGTTGCCCCTGGTGATCCAAATACCCCATGAAGCAAGGATGATGATTTCCATAAAAAGGAACATTCAGTTTCTCTTTGATGTCATCAAATGCCTCTAGAACTGAGAGGTTGGGAGTTCTGTTGGGGCAGACAAAATCCCAACATGTAGCAGCAAAGGGACAACTCCAAAAAAGGTGGTGAAGTGTTTCTTCCAGCTGACAGTTAAGAGTAGCACAAAGGTATGATTGTAGATAAAAGGCTTTCCTTCTTAGCAGGTTTATTGTATTTAGTCTGTCATGCAGCAACATCCAGAAGAAGACCTTCTGCTTGGGTTGGCAGGAACTATTCCAAATCCATTGGAAGTGTGGTGGAACAGTTTGTCTACCCAATAGGACCTTGTATGCTTTAGCAGAAGAGAATGAAGTATTTCCCCAAATATAACACCAGGTATCTGTGCAAACAATATCAAGAGATGCTCTCAAAGTATCACAAAATAGTTTCCATTTGATTCGATTCTTGAAATGCCTGGATTGATAGTGGAAGATGAAACAGATCCTCCGTGTACTCAAGTTGGAGAGCATTTGCAATAGAAATATGCTGTTTTTTGGTGAAAGAGTACAAATGTGGGAACATCTGATGTAAACATCCATCATGCCAAAGGTCTGTCCAGAAAAATACACTCCTTACATCTCCCACATGACATTGATACGTCCATTTTGCATCATGATTTCCTACTGTTATTTATTATGTTTTGTTGAATGATAATGCTTTAGGGAGTGATTCTAATGCCTTTTCTCTCATAATTAACAAGGTTTACACAAAGAGGGAGAATACCGGCAGCTGGAATTCTGGACCTGAAAAAAGCACATCAGAGATACCTATTCTGCACATCTCCAATGGATCTAAAACTTTACGGAGATTATTTTTGGAATTAATAAAAAATACTGGAGCAAAGAACTACCGGAGGGGCCCACCCTGGTGGGCACAAGACACCAGGGTGCGCTAGGCCCCCCTGGGCGCGCCCTGGTGGGTTGTGCCCTCCTCGGCCCACCTCCGATGCCCATCTTCTGGTATATAATCACTTTTGACCTAGAAAAAATAAGAGGAGGACTTTCGAGACGAAGCGCCACCGTTTCGAGCCGGAACTTGGGCAATAGCATTTTTTTCCTCCGGTGGAGCGATTCCGCCGGGGGAACTTCCCTCCCGGAGGGGGAAATCGAAGTCATCGTCATCACCAATACCCCTCTTATATTTGGGAGGCCAATCTTCATCAACATCTTCAACAACACCATCTCCTCTCAAACCCTAGTTCATCTCTTGTGTTCAATCTTTATACCGTAACCTCGGATTGGTACATGTGGGTGACTAGTAGTGTTGATTACCTTGCGTAGTTGATTACTATATGGTTTAGTTGGTGGGAGATTATATGTTCAGACCCCTTATGCTATTCAATACCCCTATGATCTTGAGCATGATTATTATTTGTGAGTAGTTACCTTTGTTCTTGAGGTCACGGGAGAAGTCATGTTGCAAGTAATCATGTGAATTTGATATGTGTTCGATATGTGTTCGATATTTTGATGATATGTATGTTGTGATTCCCTTAGTGGTGTCATGTGAACGCCGACTACATGAAACTTCACCATTCATGGTCCTAAGGGAATGCATTGTGGAGTAGTTATTAGATGATGGGTTGCTAGAGTGACAGAAGCTTAAACCCTAGTTTATGCGCTACTTCGTAAAGGGCTGATTTGGTTCCAAACGTTTAATGCTATGGTTAGATTTTATCTTAATACTTTTCTCGTAGTTGCGGATTCTTGCGAGGGGTTTAATCATAAGTGGGAGGTTGTTCAAGTAAGAACAGCACCCAAGCACCGGCCCCCCCACATATCAAATTATCAAAGTAGCGAACACGAATCAAACCAACATGATAAAAGTGACTAGATGAAATTCCCGTGTACCCTGAAGAACACTTTGCCGATTACTAGAGATTGTTCTGGCCTGTCCTTTTCCACAAAAGGATTGGTCTACCTTTCTGCACTTTATTTACCATTATCGTTACTTGCTCGTTACCAATTATCTTGCTATCAAACTATCTGTTACCTACAATTTCCTTGCTTGCAGAAATTACCTTGCTAAAAACCGCTTGTCATTTCCTTCTGCTCCTCGTTGGGTTCGACACTCTTACTTATCGAAAGGACTACGACTGATCCCCTATACTTGTGGGTCATCAAGACTCTTTTCTGGTGCTGTTGCCGGGGAGTGAAGCGCTCTTGGTAAGTGGAAATTGGTAAGGAAAAACTTATACTATCTGCTGAAATTTATTGTTACTTGCTACCATGAAAAACAATCCTTTGAGGGGTTTGTTTGGGGTATCTTCATCTCGACCGGAACCACAATTAGTTGCCCCTCAACCTACTGCACCTACTGAAAACATTGGTTATGAAATTCCTTCGGGTATGTCAGAACAACTGCTTGCTAAACCCTATGCAGGAGATGGAAGTTAACATCTTGATATGCACTTATTATATGTGAACGAAATTTGTGGATTATTTATGCTTGCAGGTCTACCCGGAGATGAAGCTAAGAAGAAGGTTTTCCCTTTATCTTTGAAGGGAAAATCATTGACATGGTATAGGATATGTGATGATCTTGGATCGTGGAACTGGAATCGATTGCAATTGGAATTCCACCAAAAGTTTTATCCCATGTATCTAGTTCATCGTGATCGGAATTATATATATAATTTTTGGCCTCGTGAAGGAGAAAGTATCGCTCTATCTTGGGGGAGGCTTAAGTCAATGTTATATTCATGTCCCAATCATCACATCCCGAGAGAAGTTATCATTCAGAATTTTTATGCTCGGCTTTCTCATAATGATTAATCCATGCTCGATATTTCTTGTGCTGGTTCTTATATGAAGAAGACTATTGAATTCAAGTGGGATCTCTTAGAAAGAATTAAACGCAACTCTGAAGATTGGGAACTTGACGAAGGTAATGAGTTAGGTATAAAGCTTGAGTTTAATTGTGTTAAATCTTTTATGAATACCGATAATTTTCACAAGTTTAGCACTAAATATGCACTTGACTCTGAGATAGTAGCCTCTTTCTGCGAAGCATTTCCTACTCACGTTGATCTCCCTAAGGAGAAGTGGTTTAAATATCATCCCCCTATTAAAGAAGAAATTAAAGAACCGATAAAAGCTAACGATGAAACCATCATTTACAATGTTGATCCAGTTGTGCCTACCGCTTATATTGAAAACCCACCTTTCCCTGTTAGGATAAAGGAACATGCTAAGGTATCAACTGTGGTTCGTAAGAGTAATATAAGAGCACCTAAGCCCCCTGAACAAATTAAAGTAGAACCTAGTGTTGCTATGGTTAAAGATCTCTTGGTAGAAAATATTGATGCGCATGTTATCTACTTTTGTGATGAAGCTGCTAGAATTGCTAAACCCGATGAAAAAGATAAATATAGACCCATAGAAGGCATGCCTGTTGTCTCAGTCAAAATAGGAGATCATTGCTATCATGGTTTATGTGAATTGGGTGCTAGTGTGAGTGCTATCCCTTTTACCTTATACCAAGAAATTATGGATGAAATAACACCTGCTGAAATAGAAGACATTGATGTTACTATTAAACTTGCTAATCGAGACACCATCACACCACTTGGGATTGTTAGAGATGTTGAAGTCTTGTGTGGGAAAGTAAAATACCCTACTAATTTTCTAGTTCTTGGATCCCCACAAGATGACTTTTGTCCCATCATCTTTGGTAGACCTTTCTTGAGCACCGTCAATGCTAAGATAGATTGTGAAAAACAAAATGTCGGTGTCAGTTTTGGTGGTGTGTCTCATGAGTTTAATTTTTCCAAGTTTAGTAGACAACCTCATGATAGAGCCTTATCTAGTAAGGATGAAATAATTGGTCTTGCTTCTATTGTCGTGCCTCCTACTGATCCATTAGAACAATATTTGCTTGATCATGAAAATGATATGCTGTTGCGTGAAAGAAATGAAATAGATCAAATTTTCTTTGAACAACAACCTCTCCTGAAACACAATTTGCCTATTGAAACTCTTGGAGCGCCTCCTCCACCTAAAGGTGATCCTGTGTTCGAATTAAAGCAATTGCTTGACACTTTGAAGTATGCTTATCTTGATGAGAAAAAGATATATCCTGTCATTATTAGTGCTAACCTTTCAGAACATGCAGAAGAAAGATTATTAAAAGTTCTAAGGAAGCACCGGGCTGCTATTGGATATACTCTTGATGATCTTAAGGGGATTAGTCCCACTCTATGTCAGCACAAGATTAATATGGAACCTGATGCTAAACCCATTGTGGATCATCAACGGTGATTAAATCCTAAGATGAAAGAAGTGGTAAGAACTGAAATATTAAAGCTTCTAGAAGTGGTAGCTATCCCATTGCTGATAGTAGATGGGTAAGTCCCGTTCATTGTGTCCCTAAGAAAGGAGGTATAACCGTTGTCCCTAATGATAAAAATGAACTCATTCCACAAAGAATTGTCACTGGCTATAGAATGGTAATTGATTTTAGAAAATTAAATAAAGCTACTAGAAAAGATCATTACCCTCTGCCTTTCATTGATCAAATGCTAGAAAGATTATCTAAGCACACACACTTTTGTTTTCTGGATGGATATTCTGGTTTCTCTCAAATACCCGTGTCACAATCTGATCAAGAGAAAACCACCTTTACTTGCCCTTTTGGAACCTATGCTGATAGATGTATGCCTTTTGGTTTAGGTAATGCACCTGCTACCATTCAAAGATGTATGACTGCCATGTTCTCTGACTTTTGTGAAAAGATTGTGGAGGTTTTCATGGATGATTTTTCCGTTTAGGGGACTTCTTTTGATGATTGCTTAAGCAACCTTGATCGAGTTTTGCAGAGATGTGAATAAACTAATCTTGTCTTGAATGGGGAGAAGTGCCACTTTCTGGTTAATGAAGGTATTGTTTTGGGGCATAAAATATCTGAACGAGGTATTGAGGTGGATAAAGCTAAAGTTGATGCAATTGAGAAAATTCCATGTCCTAAAGATATTAAAGGTATTTGAAGTTTCCTTGGTCATGCTGGTTTCTATAGGAGGTTCATTAAAGACTTCTCTAAAATTTCTAGGCCTCTTACTAATCTTTTGCAAAAATATATTCCTTTTGTTTTTGATGATGATTGCGTGGAAGCCTTTGAAACAATCAAGAAAGCCTTAACCTCTGCACCTATCGTTCAACCACCTGATTGGAACTTGCCTTTTGAAATTATGTGTGATGCTAGTGATTATGTTGTTGGTGCGTTTCTAGGACAAAGAGTTGATAAAAAATTGAATGTTATCCATTATGCAAGCAAAACTCTAGACATTGCTCAACGAAATTATACTACTACTGAAAAAGAATTTTTTAGCAGCTATATTGTTGACTCCAAAGTTATTGTCCACACCGATCATGCTGCTATAAAATATCTTATGGAAAAGAAATATGCTCAACCTAGACTCATTAGGTGGGTTCTCTTGCTTCAAGAATTTGACTTACATATCGTTGATAGGAAGGGAGCTGAGAACCCCATAGCTGATAACTTGTCTAGGTTAGAAAATATTCTTGATGACCCACTACCTATAGATGATAGTTTCCCTGACGAATAGTTAGCTGCAATAAATGTTTCTCAAAACACTCCTTGGTATGCTGATTATGCTAATTACATTGTTGCTAAATATATACCACCTAGCTTCACATACCAACAAAAGAAAAATTCTTCTATGACTTAAGACATTACTTTTGGGATGACCCACATCTTTATAAAGAAGGAGTAGATGGTATTATTAGACGTTGTGTACCTGAGCATGAACAAGAACAAATCCTACAGAAATGTCATTTGGAAGCTTATGGAGGACATCTTGCGGGAGATAGAACTGCTCACAAGGTATTGCAATCTGGTTTTTATTGGCCTACTCTCTTCAAGGATGCCCGTAAGTTTGTCTTGTCTTGTGATGAATGTCAAAGAATTGGTAATATCGGTAAGCATCAGGAAATGCCTTTGAATTATTCACTTGTTGTCGAACCATTTGACGTTTGGGGTTTTGATTATATGGGACCTTTTCCTTCCTCTAACGGGTACACTCATATTTTGGTTGCTATTGATTATGTCACTAAGTGGGTAGAAGCTATTCCAACTAGTAGTGCTGATCACCACACCTCCATTAAAATGCATAAAGAGGTTATCTTTCCGAGGTTTGGAGTCCCTAGATACTTAATGACTGATGGTGGTTCACACTTTATTCATGGTGCTTTCCGTAAGATGCTTGCTAAATATGATGTTAACCATAGAATTGCATTACCCTATCATCCTCAGTCTAGTGGTCAAGTTGAACTTAGCAATAGGGAAATAAAATTAATATTACAAAAACTGTCAATAGGTCTCGTAAGAATTGGTCTAAGAAATTAGATGATGCACTCTGGGCCTATAGAACAGCTTATAAAAATCCTATGGGTATGTCTCCCTACAAAATGGTTTATGGAAAAGCTTGTCATCTGCCTCTAGAATTTGAACATAAAGCATTTTGGGCAATTAAAGAACTCAACAATGATTTCAAACTTGCCGGTCAGAAGAGGCTATTTGATATTAGCTCACTAGATGAATGGAGAACCCAAGCCTATGAAAATGCCATACTATTCAAAGAAAAAGTAAAAAGGTGGCATGACAAAAGAATCCAAATGCGGGAATTCAAAATAGGAGACTATGTTCTTTTGTTCAACTCTCGTTTAAGATTTTTTGTAGGTAAGCTTCTCTCCAAATGGGAAGGACCATATATTATCGAAGAGGTTTATTGTTCTGGAGCTATCAAGATTAATAATGCCGAAGGTACTAACTGTTGGGGAACGTTGCATGGGAAACAAAAAATTTCCTACGCACACACAAGATCTATCCATGGTGATGAGCATCTACGAGAGGGAGAGTGAATCTACATACCCTTGTAGATCGCTAAGCGGAAGCGTTAAGAAACGCGGTTGATGTAGTCGAACGTCTCCGCGATCCGAATCGCAAGTCGTCCCTTGATCCGATCACGAACTAGTGCCGAACGGACGGCACCTCCGCGTTCAACACACGTACGGCTTGATGACGCCTTCACCTCCTCGATCCAGCGAGCGATGATGAAGTAGTAGATGAGTTCCGGCAGCACGACGGCGTGGTGATGATGGTGAGGAACAATCTCTGCAGGGCTTCGCCAAGCACTACGGAGATTATGACGGGAGAACTAGAGGGTTAGGGTTGCCGACACACGGCTTGGGAAATCTTGATGTATCCCGTGTGCTAGCCCTTCCCCTCTATTTATATGTTGAGCCTTGGGGTCTAAACTTGGAGTAAAAGCCTCCTCCAGGTCGGTTTTGCCCGCACAAGGTCGGTTTGGCCCGCAGGGAAAGAGTCCAACTCGGATCCCTGCAGTACCACGCACAAGCGGTAGTACCGCTCACGAGCGGTAGTACCGCTTCACACAAGCGGTAGTACCGCTTACGCAGTAGTACTGCCTTACCAGCGGTAGTACCGCTTAAGGCAGAAGCAAAACTTCCTTTTGCACTTTCCAATACCTCGTGGGCTTTACCCCTTTGGCTCATATAAAGTGTTGCTGCACCCGAACACTTCGGTAAACATCCGGAACCCCTTCCGGTGAATTCCAGAACCCTTCCGGAGATCAAAACACTATTATCACATATATCAATCTTTACCTCCGGACTCTTTCGGAGATCCTCGTCATGTCCGGGATCTTATCCGGGACTCCGAACAACCTTCGGTCACCAACAAAATAACTCAACTATACTAATCGTCACCAAACGTTAAGTGTGTAGACCCTGCGGGTTCGAGAACTATGTAGACATGACCGAGACACCTCTACGATCAATAACCAATAGCGGGACCTGGATGCCCATATGGGTTCCTACATATTCTACGAAGATCTTTATCGGTCGAACCTCTATGTCAAGGATTCAGTTAATCCCGTATGCTGTTCCCTTTGTTCTTCGGTATGTTACTTGCCCGAGATTCGATCGTCGGTATCTCTATACCTAGTTCAATCTCGTTACCGGCAAGTCTCTTTACTCGTTCCGTAATACAAGATCTCGTGGCTAACACTTTAGTCACATTGCTTGCAAGGCTTATTGTGATGTTGTATTACCGAGTGGGCCCTGAGATACCTCTCCGTCACACGGAGTAACAAATCCCAGTCTTGATCCATGCCAACCCAACAGACATCCTCGGAGATACCTGTAGAGCACCTTTATAGTCACCCAGTTACGTTGCGACGTTTGATACACACAAGGTACTCCTCCGATGTCAGGGAGTTGCATGATCTCATGGTCAAAGGAACAGATACTTGACATGCAGAAAACAATAGCAATAAACTGACACGATCATATGCTACGTACGTAGTTTGGGTCTTGTCCATCACATCATTCTCCTAATGATGTGATCCCGTAATCAAATGACATCTCATGTCTATGACTTGGAAACCTTAACCATCTTTGATCAACGAGCTAGTTAACTAGAGGCTTACTAGGGACACAGTGTTGTCTATGTACCCACACATGTATTTGAGTTTCCAATCAATACAATTATAGCATGGATAATAAACGATTATCATGAACAAGGAAATATAATAATAACCAATTTATTATTGCCTCTAGGGCATATTTCCAACACTAACCCGAAGGTGGTCAATGGATAAAGAATTAAGCACTATATCTCAGGTATGCCTATTAACGTTGAAAACAATGTTATCCAAACCATGACACCGGAGGAACATATAAAAGAAACCTTCCGGAACACTCTAGAATTCTGAAAAATAGGAGGTACGTGATACGGTAAGTAAACGGACTCCGAAAAATCCGCAAAAATATTTGTTGTCAGTTTTGGAATATTAGAAAATTTTGGAAATTAAGAAATAAACCGGAAGGTGATCGAGGTGAGCACGATACACCAGGGCGTGCCCTGGTGGGTTGTGCCCACCTCAGACACCTTCCCGACTCTGTTTTCCTTCCATATGCTTGTTTTCCAAGAATAAAAATTCTCTATATATACCCCCGACTGTTTTGACGACCGCATCGCAGAAAAATCCTCTGTTCTTGTTTCGTGTTCTTTTCTTGACTGATTTGAAAATATGTCGTCTCAAGATTCAGAGGGGGAGAGCTATGTTGCTGACTATATTGCAAACCCCAAGATCTATGGAGAAGTGGAGCACTATGGATGGACCTCATACGAGGAGGAAGATGCTGCCATGAAGGAAACAAAGGATGATAGCTTTGGGGAAGAGGATGACCCGCTTTCTCAACCCGGAGACATGCATGTGGAGTTCGAGAAGTCAAGCCTCCCTAGAAGACACAAACCTGAGGTTCAATTTATTCCATCTCGTTTTCTGCAGGAGAGCAAGGCGGCATTATGCAAAAGGATATTAAAGCTCGAATTGGAGAATGATAATCCGAGGGAGGAAAATTTCATGCTTAAATATAAGTTGAAGAAGAAGGCTACACCACCACCTACTTCATCACTACCACCAAAGGAGACTTGAGCACACAGGTATGGGCACTCCCCTTGGCTTGATCCAAGCTTGGTGGAGGTGCCCCGGTATCGTATCACCATCACTTTTATTCACCTTTACCTATTTTAGTTCGATCTTTAGTTTTCCTTTGATTTAGTTGAATAAAAGTTTAGCATGATCTATTTTCGTGTGTTAGTTTCATGGTCTATCTATCTATGTAATCGAGTGAGAGTTATATAATAAAGTTTAGTTTGAGTTTTTGCCTCTCTACTTTCTTAGTGCAATCAAAATAAAAAGAAAAAAAATAAATGAAAAGAATCATATGCTAATCTTATGGTGAGTAATGACATCACATAAGGAAAAGTATAAGTAGTAAAATTTATTGGAGATTGACAAACATAGTATTGGTCAATGATGCAATTCATGAAATAATTAATAAGGGAAGAGAAGATTCACGTGCAAATACACTATCTTGGACATCTTTTATGATTGTAAGCCCCCATTAAATATTATATGTCAAAATGGTTGACGTTGGACAAGGAAGACAACGTAATGATTTATGTTTGTTCATATCCACATAGAACTTATATTGTCATAGATCCTTCAACATGTGGTGCTTGCTCAATACCTTTGCTAGCCAAAAATTTCATACTAAGTAGAGATACTACTTGTGCATCCAAAAACGCAAAGCCAAATTCATTCTTTGAGAGTCCACCATACCTATCTACGGATCAAGTAAGATCCTGCAAGTAAGTTGTCATCGGTGCAATAAGGCAATAAAAATTGCTTCTAAAAGTGTTTTGATCAATTAGTGTAAGAGAAAATTGAGCATTATACGAACTTATGATAGCAAAGTAATAAAAGCGACGGACTGCATAATAAAGGTTGCTATCATAGGGGGCAATATAGTGTGACGTTCTTTTACATTAAGGGATTGGGCATACAAACCAAAATGCGCATGACAACCTCTGCTTCCCTCTGCGACGGGATTATCTTTTACATTTATGTATTTACTTTTATGCAAGATTCAAAGTATTCTTCCCTATTCCTTTTTACTTTTTCCTTTTGCAAGCATCATGTGGTGAGGAAAGATCTAGGCACATATATCCAGTTGGATATGAGTGAGCATGAGTTATTATTGTTGACATCACCCTTGAGGTGAATACGTCGGGAGGCGAAACTATAAGCCCCTATCTTTCTATGTGTCCGGTTGAAACTTTTTGCTCATGAGTATGTTGTGAGTGTTAGCAATCATAGAAGACTAAATGATGGTTGAGTATGTGGACTTGCCAAAAGGCTCCGACATGAGACCCTTCCTGAAAATATAATGAATTGTAGTTGCAAAATTGACTAAGAACATAATTTGTTGGTTTTCAATAAGGTTTATGCTTTATACTTCTATGTTGTGATGAATTGTTACTTGTTCATGAGAAGTTATATGATGAAAGTATATGAATAAGTTTTATGATAGAGTTTGTTGTTGTTATGGTAATAAGCATGATGCTTCTATGTCCGTATTTTGTTTTTATCGACACCTCTCTCTCAAACCATGTGGACATGCTTTTCAATTTCGGCTTTTCGCTTGAGGACAAGCGAGGCCTAAGCTTGGGGGATTTGATATGTCCATTTTGCATCATGATTTCCTACTGTTATTTATTATGTTTTGTTGAATAATAATGCTTTAGGGAGTGATTCTAATGACTTTTCTCTCATAATATGCAAGGTTTACACGAAGAGGGAGAATACCGGCAGCTGGAGTTCAGGACCTGAAAAAAGCACATCAGAGATACCTATTCTGCACATCTCCAATGGAGCTGAAACTTTACGAAGATTATTTTTGGAATTAATAAAAAATACTGGGGCAAAGAACTACCGGAGGGGCCCATCCTGGTGGGCACAAGACACCAGGGCGCGCCAGGCCCCCCTGGGCGCGCCCTGGTGGGTTGTGCCCTCCTCGGCCCACCTCCGGTGCCCATCTTCTGGTATATAAGCACTTTTGACCTAGAAAAAAATAAGAGGAGGACTTTCGGGATGAAATGCCGCCGTCTCGAGGCGTAACTTGGGCAGGAGCACTTTTGCCCTCCGGCGGAGCGATTCCGCCGGGGGAACTTCCCTCCCGGAGGGGGAAATCGTAGCCATCGTCATCACCAACACCCCTATCATCTTTGGGCGGCCAATCTTCATCAACATCTTCAACAGCACCATCTACTCTCAAACCCTAGTTCATCTCTTGTGTTCAATCTTTGTACCGTAACCTCAGATTGGTACCTGTGGGTGACTAGTAGTGTTGATTACTGTCGGTGCACTAGGACTGGGGTACCCAGTGCCCCTGACTTATGCACAGACAGTAGTAGCAAAACCCATCAACGTAAGTATAGTCAAAACTAGTCCAAACCAGAGAAGCCGCTCTACGTGAGATCAAGGAGCGCATCAGGAAGATAAAACCAGCGTTCAATACCAAGACTCCGGCAGAAGCAACCTACGCTGGCTAAGCAACGCCAGCAAGGTCGATGCAACGGCCCAGGATGGGCCCGAACCGCGCCAGTCACGTCCCCGGTGCCTGCTAGGGACCGAGGCGCACACATCTTCAGGAAGACCCGGCAAATCATCCCCCGGCAGGCGCGAGCCGATCTGCCACCGCTCCACCGCATCATAACACCAGTCATTTGTCGACGCGGTGTCGAGCCCTCAGGTGGCTAAGTGGCTCTCGCTAAGTACGTGGCGACTTGCTGGGAGATAGATTATGCCCATTTGACACCTGTCCAGAGGTGTGTCAAGATATTGAGCAATGGTTAGCTAAAGCGGTGGTAGAAGCCTGCCGGAGATGCATCCCCGCACGCCATCTAGGCTAGCATTTATGGCATTTTGTCATAAGTGCCAGAGTTAGGTATGATAGCACTGTTAGCTATCTAATCACTATATAATGTCTCTTTTGCCACCGTGGTTGCCCCTTGAGCTATAAAAGGAGCCCCAAGGAAACCTAGCTAAAGATTCGGACCTTTGGACACTTGTACTCGCGTAGCAGCTCCCCCGAAGGCAACCATGCCGGGTTTGAGCATTGTGTGTGCTTCGTGTTCCTCCGATCAATCCACCAAAGCAGGAGTTGGGTTTTACACTTCCCAGCGGCCCGGACCTGGGTAAAACACCAGCGTCTCATCGTCATGCTGCCTCATGACCTCTGCTCTTTGTGCAACGTGACCTCACCCCTGCCGAACCACAGAGGGGCGCATAGCCCCATAGGTGATCGTGTGTATCGTGACCCGACATCTTTGGCGCGCCAGGTAGGGGAGCGTCATTTGCGCGAACCTGAGATTGTGAGCGGCGTGTCGATCTTCATCGCCGTCTTCTTCATCCATGGTTCCCAAGAAGAAGACCGGCACGACCACACATCCCTCCACTTCGAAGGCCCTCTCGCACGCAGCTGCGGACGCCGTTGGCACCACGGCGGCGACGAGTGAGGTGGGCATCGTGGGCGACGCGACTGGCGCAGGCGGTGCCACCGTCCTGTCCCTCGCGGCCGAAGTTGGAGCGGGAAACGTTGAAGAGTAGCAACAACAGCAACATTTTGGCGAGCTCGGCCCTAGTGCCGCAGCAGGAGGAAACGTTCAGTCTCCACCTCCCCGCCGCAGCGGCGCCCAATCTGGGGCAAGCCGTGATCTTCCAGCTGCGCCTACCACAGGCGCGGCTGCTGGGCGCGCGCCTTGCCCGGAGCAAGACGGAGCGTCAAACCAGACCGTAGACCCACAAGTTCGACCTCCTCCACGCTAGACCGCCACGGCGATCGGTGCACGGCGACAAGAATGCGGCAACACCCCTCTTGGTTCCACTAGGAGTCGAGCGACGTCACGATCCGCCTCCCTAGCCATGCCGGCCACGACAGCGGAAGCGATGGCGCAGGCCCAACTGCTATTAAATTTCCCGCTGGCGGCTGACAAGATGGATGAGTGGAGAGCCACCATCCAGAGTTTGATCGGCTTCGTCGAAGCCAGCAAATCGCAGCATGCCGAGCCATCGCTGTACCCGCGGACGGCGATGGCGGCCCAGGCTGACGGTCGTGTCGAGGGGGCCGCGCCAACGGTGCAATCCACTCCGCGACAACAGACCCAGAGGCAGCCACAACGAGCTCCACATGCCGACGAGCCCGACGAAGCATCTATGGCCTTGTCCGGCCTTCACGATCGCCGGGACCAGCGGCGTGTCCTGGAAGACCGGCGGAGGGAAGATGCGTGTGTCACCATAGAGCGACGCTGGGAAGCACACGGCCAATCCGACAGGCGCAACGGCCCAGATGCTGACGAACCCGCACCCAGTGCTGGCGGGTACCTGCCTTGTGAGGTTGGGTGCCCTGCCTTCACTCGCGAGCTGCGATAGGTCCGCTGGCCATCTGCTCGAGCTTTCAAGCCTCAACTGACGGAGAAATACGATGGGAAGCTAAACCCGGCAGAATTCCTGGGCATCTATATGATAGCCGTTCAAGCCACCGGGGGAAGAGATGAGAAGGTGCTCGCCAACTATTTCCCTTGGGCGCTCAAGCCAAATGTGAGATCGTGGCTGATGCACCCGCCGGAGAACTCTATTTCATCATGGGCTGACTTGTGCAACGAGTTTGTCGGCGCCTTCACAGGTGGCCACCACGAGCTAGGATAGCCCAGCGACCTGCAAGTCCTTCCGCAGAAGGAGGGAGAAACCTTGCGGAAGTTCATCCAGAGATTCAGTCGAGTACACCGCAATATTCTAGAGATACACCCCGCAGCCGTGATTGCCGCGTTCCATTCAAAAGTGCGCAATAGGAGGATGTGGGCCAAGATGAATGTTAGGCTCCCCAAGACCATCAATGAGTTGTACATATTGGCAGATAAGTGTGCTCGTGCTGAGGAAGGAAGGCGACTCCCCGGAGAGGAGGCTGGCATCGAAGTCGACTCAGATGACGACGACGATGCCCCTAGCCCGAAGGGGAAAAGCCGAAGGCACAACAAGAAGCGTAAGGGAAAGACAGTGTTGGCCATTGAGAGCTTTGGTAATCTCAGTGTCGGCAAGAAGGCCAAGACCGAGACCCCCGGCAAGGGAGCTGCCGCGTGCGCTCATTGCCGGGAGGCCGCGGCGGCAGAGAAAGCCGGAAAGTCCGACGGGCCTTACTGCAAAATCCATCGCACCAAAGGTCATGATCTCCAAGAATGCCGCCAAGTTGAGCAGCTTGCTGAGAAGCAGAAGGCTGGATACGAGAAGCGTGACAAGGAGAGAGGCCAAGATGGTGCTGCCGGGAAGGGCCATGGTGGTAGAGGGGGCCGCCGCGGCAAGGCCCCACAGCAAAAGGAAAAACCTGCTAAAGGCTGTGAGAAGAAAGAAAGAGATGATATGAGTGATGATGAGGATGATGAAGAAGAGTCCAGTGATCGAGAGTTCCAGAAGGCAACTGAAGCCATGTGTGTTGACGGGGGTGCATCCTTGCATTCCTCTCATCGCCAGCTCAAGCAGTGGGCGCGTGAGATCAACGCCATGGAGCCAGCTGCAGAGTCTAGAAGGCCACTCAAATGGTCCCGCACGCCTATCATCTTTGACGAAGAGGATCATCCTGACCGCACCACTGCAGTCGGATGTTTGCCGTTGTTGGTCTCCCCAACAATCCGCAACCTCAAAGTAACCAAGATGTTAGTTGACGGCGGGGTGGGGTTGAACTAAATGTGCACTAAAGTGGTTGAAAAGCTGCAGATCCCTGACGGAGAGCTCAAAGCTACGGGTACGTTCCAAGGAATCAACCCCGGCAGGAGCCGACCCAAGGGAAAGATCACCTTCCTTGTAATGTTTGGCGGGGAGTTGAACTACCGGACTAAGAAGGTGGTGTTTGATGTGGTCGAACTCCCTCCGCCTTACAATGGAATTCTTGGTCGCCCAGCTCTGGCAAAATTCATGGCAGCATCCCACTATGCTTACAACACTTTGAAGATGCCAGGGCCCATGGGAGTCATCTCCATTCCATCTGACAAGAAGGATGCAGTTATATGTGTGGACAAGATGTATCGAGATGCAGTAGCGGCTGAGGTCGTGGAAACCCCAGCTCCCACCAAGGAATTGAAGAAAGGGAAGAAGTCTAGCAGGGGCGCCGGCAAGGACTCTGGGAAGCGCGCCTCTTCGGAGTGTGCTGCACCCGTCGATGACCTGCCGGAGAGTTCCACTAGCAAGAGATCCAAGGTCATCTATCCTGGGATGAAGAAGGTCCCGGCAGGGCAGGATGGTGCTGATGGTATGTTTACCATCAGTGCCACCCTTAATGACAAATAGGAAAGCGTGCTCGTTGCCTTCCTGCGGGCGAATGTCGATGTGTTTCCTTGGCAACCATCTGACATCCCCGGTGTTCCCAGGGAGGTAATTGAGCACCACCTTGATGGCTGCCCTCATGCTAGGACCGTCAAGCAAAAAGCTAGAAAGCAAGCCTTGGAGCGGCAGCAGTTCATCGCCGAGGAGATCAAGAAGCTCGAAGCAGCTGGTTTCATTAGAGGAGTGTTGCATCCAACTTGGTTAGCCAACCCGGTAGTGGTGCGCAAGGCGAATGGGAAATGGAGGCTTTGCATTGATTTCACTGACTTAAACAAAGCATGCCCGAAAGACCCTTTTCCCTTGCCGCGCATCGATCAGATTGTTGATTCCACTTTCGGGTGTGACTTGCTTTCCTTCTTGGACGCATACTTTGGATACCACCAGATATTCATGGCCAAGGAAGATGAGGAAAAGACCGCGTTCATAACTCCGTGTGGCACGTACTGCTTTGTACGTATGCCCTTCGGGTTAAAGAGCGCTGGTTCTACCTTTGCAAGGGCCGTGCAGATTGGATTTAAACCTCAGTTGCACAGGAATGTGGAAGCTTACATTGATGACATAGTAGTCAAAACCAAATATGAAGCAAACCTCATACAAGACTTGGAAGAAATTTTTATGAACTTGCACAAGATCAATTTGAAGCTCAACCCTGAGAAGTGTGTGTTTGGTGTCCCATCTGGCAAGCTGCTTGGGTTCTTCGTATCTCAGCGGGGAATCGAAGCCAATCCCGACAAAATCAAAGCAATCGAGCGGATACAATCACCCAAGTCTGTCAAGGACGTAAGACGCTTGGTCGGATGCATTGCCGCGTTGAGTAGGTTCATCTCCAAATCCACTGAACGTGCCCTGCCGTTTTCCAAGATTCTGAAAAAAGGCCGGCCCGATGAAGTGGACCCCGGAAGCAGAAGCACCGCTGCAAGATCTGAAAGCTTACCTTTCCTCCACTCCCACCTTGGTCGCGCCTAAACCGCATGAACCGTTGCTACTATACTTGGCGGCAACGAATCAAGTGGTTAGCGCAACACTGGTGGCGCAGCGAGAAGTGGATGAAGACGCAGCCGCTGCGACTGATTTCACTGGGGGTGGAACCGAAGCATTCGCGGCGGGACCTCATGCAAACCAAGGGGAACCTAAGCAAGCAAACTGAGGCAGTTTCAAGGAAGTGGCAAAGAAGAAAGTGGTGCAGTGACCAGTATACTTTGTCAGTTCCTTATTACAAGGGGCTAGGTCCAGGTACTCTGGAGTGCAAAAGCTGATCTTCGGCCTTATCATGGCCTTGAGGAAACTGCGCCACTACTTCCAAGGCCACAAGATCACAGTTGTCACCCGCTTTCCGCTGCAGCGTATATTGAGGAACCCCGAAGCCAGTGGCAGGATAGTTGAGTGGGCGCAAGAACTTTCAAGTTTTGGTTTGAAGTATGAGAGCACTTCCACAATTCAAAGTAGGGCATTGGCGGAATTCATTGCGGAATGGACGGCCACGCCAGACGAAGAGGTTCCAGAGACAATTCTCCCCGGCAAAGAAGCGCCTAAGGAATGGATCATGTATTTTGACGGTGCTTTCTCACTTCAGGGCACCGGAGCAGGCGTGCTCCTCATCGCCCCTACCGGAGAGCATCTCAAATATGTGGTTCAAATGCACTTTCCCCGGGAGGAGGCCACCAACAACACCACTGAGTATGAGGGGCTCCTTGCCGGACTCAGAATCGTGGTGGAATTGGGAATCAAGAAACTGATCATCCGAGGAGATTCTCAACTCGTGCTGAAACGAGTCAACAAAGATAATCAGAGTCCGTTGATGGAAGCGTACGTGGAAGAGGTGAGGAAGCTGGAGGAGCACTTTGATGGATTGCAAGTAGAGCATGTACCACGCGCAGAAAACAGCATCGCTGATCATCTATCAAAGTGCGACGCGCAAAAGCTTCATGTGGAACCAGTAACTTTTGTCCTCCACCTCACTCAGCCATCAGTATCCCCGTCAACGATGACCAAGAAAAGGAGAAAGCTGAACTCCGGCGAGCATTTCCCGGCAGAGCTTCCTGAAGCCGCTGGTAGAAAGGCTACCGGGGACAGTCTCGTTTCGGTTAGTGAGCAGCTCCCTCCTGTGGAACCCCAAGTTCTTGCGGTCGAGGTAAGCGCTCCCACGAACGAGGAAATGCTTTAGTCCTTGTTGTCGAGCCACAGGCTCCAGCTTGGGCACATCATATAGTCCACTTCCTTCAAACAAGAGAACTTCCCGAAGAGCAAGAAGAAGCCGAAAAAGTAGCCCGTCAGTCAAGTATGTACCAGTTTGTCGATGACACTCTGTACAGAAAAAGACCAAATGGTGTGAAATTAAGGTGCATTCACCGGGAAGATGGACTGAAGCTGTTGGAAGAGATTCACGGAGGCATGTGTGGGTCTCACATTGGATCCATGGCCCTTGCCGGAAAAGCCTTCCGGCAGGGTTTCTATTGGCCCACTGCCCTCCAGGATGCAACTGAGCTAGTCACCAAGTGTGAAGCCTGCCAGTTCCATTCCAAGAACATTCATCAACCAGCGCAAGCTCTCCAAACGATCCCATTATCCTGGCCATTCTCGGTCTGGGGGCTCGATATTTTGGGCCCCTTTCCCCGCGCCGTCGGGGGCTTTGAATTCTTGTTCATAGCAATCAACAAGTTTACAAAGTGGCCTAAGGTGGAACCAGTGACGAAGGTGACCGCGCAGTCAGCTGTCAAGTTCCTGAAAGGACTGGTGTGCCGTTTTGGAGTGCCCAACAGGGTGATCAACGATAATGGCACCCAGTTCACGAGCCGCACCTTTATGCAATACATCCAAAGCCTTGGAAGCAAGGTCTCATTCGCCTCTGTTGCCCACCCGAGAAGCAACGGGCAAGTCGAGAGGGTGCATGCTGAAGTGTTGCGTGGGCTCAAGACAAGAACTTTTGATAGGCTGCGAAGAAGCGGCAAGCGCTGGATAGATGAGCTGCCGGTGGTTCTTTGGTCCTTCGGAACAACACCGAATCGAGCTACCGACCAGACGCCCTTCTCCCTAGTGTATGGGGCGGAAGCAGTTCTCCCCACGGAACTCATATACGGGTCACCTCGAGTACTTGCCTACGATGAAGTAGAGCAAGAGCAGCTACGGCATGACGATGCCATGCTCCTCGAGGAAGATCGTCTCCGGGCCACTGTGCGTGCTGCACGTTACCAGCAAGCCCTGCGCCGCTATCATAGCCGCAGGGTCCACGCCCGGAGCCTTGAGGAAGGCGACCTTGTCCTTAGGCGCGTTCAGTCCGCCAAGGGTACCAACAAGTTGACGCCGAAGTGGGAAGGCCCTTACCGGGTAGCACGACTCACCAGACCTGGTGCAGTCCGTCTGGAGACCGAAGATGGCATCAAAATGCTTAACTCATGGAATATTGAGCATCTTCGTAAGTTCTACCCGTAAGGCGCGGTTGCCGGGCTCAGTCCCCGGCAGCCACCTTTTGTACAAGCATTGCTGCAGCGCATGTAACCCTTTGTACAAAGCCAGGCGCAGACCCTGTGCATGCAATAATAAAGCTAGGCATTGCATCATATCATCGAACGGCATGTTTACTATGCATTTTTATGTTGCAATGTTATCGCTTTTAAGTTTTATAAATTTGTTAGAGTACTTGATGAGTTGTGATCCTTGTTGCCGCATTCTCTCTATCCAGAGGATAGAGGCCTCTTGCCCTACTTGTTTGACCGTCAGGAAAACAAGGAAGAAGGGCAAAGAAACAAGGACGGCGGCCCGTCGTACTCCAGAAAGGGATATTGCCTGAAAAGATAAGTCTAATCACATATCCCAAGCTCGATGCTATTTGTTCCCTTAAGGAAGCCCTTACTATCCTTTTTGACTGTGTGCAATGGAGTCCTTCACGCAATGGAAACCCTTGTCGGGACGAGCCATCCCCCAGCTCGTGTCGCTTACCAGCTCCGGGGGGCCGCGCCGATACCAACAAGGAGCCTTGCCGGGGAATGATACCAGCCTGCTGCCGGGGGCTCACCCCCCCTTGGCGCTCGCGGTTAGTACTGACCCGACAAATAGTTCCATGCGGCAAGGACAAACATGCTGACACAGTATAAACAAGGGGAGAAAAGGATAGTACTTAAGGAAGAGAAATAGCATTCTTTCATTCATTTTCGGTATAAAATGGATAAAGATTACTTTATGATTAGCTAAAGCTTGGCAAGCGCCTACATCTTTTGATTTATAAAAAGATAAGTGCCCCGTAATGCCTTTCTTGTCCCTCTCCTCCTAGGGATTGGGTGGAGAAGAAAAAGAGGGCAAAAGGAGCGCCTGGCTGGGATTCGGCGCCTCCTCGCCAGGGAGGGCAGGACGCGTCCCCTGGAGGATCAGAAGGACCCTGCCCCCAGGCAGGGAGGACGAAGCCGGCCGGGAGGAAGAAGACGGGCAGGTGCAGATGGTGGCGCTGCCGAAGCACAGCTGGTGATGATGGTGCTGTCGGCAATCACGACACGTCGGAGCTGTCGTCCATGCTCCTGAAGCATCGTGGGTTGCCGCCGCCATCGTCTTCCTCATCGCCACCAGTTGAGGGGACACCTCCGCCATCGTCTGAGCCCTCGACGTGGCAGCCGAGGCGAATGCCAAGCCTCCCAAAGAGCCTCACAGAGAGCATGGTCATCCCCGTCGAACCGAGGCAGGGAAGACTCCATGCCCTTAAGGGGTACACGCGGGCAAAAGGCTCCCACCCATGTGCAGGGTACATAGTGCCATGGGTAGGGAACTCTACCACGACCCATGAAGAACCGCTGCTGCGGCCACTCGCGCGCAGCCGAAGGCCGTATGGACGATCTTTCTTCGTCGCCTTGAAGAAGGAGCGCCGAGACCGCAGTCGACGACAACACTACGTTTCCGCCATGGACTCCAGCGCGGTGTCATCCGCGCGGCGTTCTGCCAAGACTGAAGCAGCGGGCGACACAACGGCGGGTGCACCACCGCGGCTGCCCCTGGCGCGGCCGCCGCGCCGCCATCTCCCCCGTCCAAGGCCCCTCCCGCTAGCTCTCAGTCCAAAACCATCAACCCAAGCTGGAGGCTGGGCACGAGCACAAGACGAATACCCTGTGGTGGCAGGCGCGTTCGCCCGACCATTCTCCTTGGCCATCAGGGGAGAAGGAACGGTCCGACGACGAGAGAAGAAGGGCAAGTAATGTGAAACTGAGATCGAGGAGGAGAAGGGAGTGGATGAGCATCGCCCATTGTGACCCCCCAATTTATAGGGAAGGGCACGGTGGGCTGGCTCTCCTACGCTCCGAGGCGGCCGCCCATCTCCACCAATCCCGCTACCCATGATCACAGGCGAACAGGTGACCGCCCCATTTCTCCAATCCCTGGTGCTGCAGTTTCTGCCACTCCCACGCCTTTAAGCCATGCGCATCCACCGCACACTCCCTGCAATGCATGCGCGGCATGTGGTGGAAACGGCCTGAGGTAGTAGGTAAGTGCTGGCTTGAAAGTCGGCAGTTACTCCCTCATAATTGCGCGCATGTGCATAAATTTTGGGCCTGACCCAACGGCGCTGGATGAGCGTGTTTGGGCCAGACCCGGGGGCTCCTGTCAGTGCACTAGGACTGGGGTACCCAGTGCCCCTGACTTATGCACAGACAGTAGTAGCAAAACCCATCAACGTAAGTACAGTCAAAACAAGTCCAAACCAGAGAAGCCGCTCTACGTGAGATCAAGGAGCGCATCAAGAAGACGAAACCAGCATTCAATACCAAGACTTCGGCAGAAGCAACCTACGCTGGCTAAGCAACACCAGCAAGGTTGATGCAACGGCCCCGGACAGGCCCGAACCGCGTCAGTCACATCCCCGGTGCCTGCCGGCGACCGAGGAGCACACATCTTCAGGAAGGCCCGGCAAGCCATCCCCCGGGGGGCGCGAGCCGATCGGCCACCGCTCCACCGCATCGTAACGCCAGTCATTTGTCGATGTGGTGTCAAGCCCTCAGGTGGCTAAGTGGCTCTCGCAAGTACGGGACGACTCGTTGGGAGACAGATTATGCCCATTTCACACCCGTCCAGAGGCGTGTGAAGGTATCGAGCAATGGTTAGCTAAAGCGGTGGTAGAAGCCTGCCGGGGATGCATCCCCGCATGCCACCTAGGCTAGCATTTATGGCATTTTGTCCTAAGTGCCAGAGTTAGGTATGATAGCATTGTTAGCTATCTAATCACTCGATAATGTCTGTCTTGCCACTGTGGTTGCCCCTTGAGCTATAAAAGGAGGCCCAAGGTAACCTAGCTAAATATTCAGACATTTGGACACTTGTACTCGCGTAGCAGCTCCCGCGAAGGCAACCTTGCCAGGTTTGAGCGCTCGCGTGCTTCGTGTTCCTCCGGTCAATCCACCAAAGCAGGAGTAGGGTTTTACGCTTCCCAGCAGCCCGAACGTGGGTAAAACACCAGCGTCTCATCGTCGTGCTGCCTCATGACCTCTGATCTTTGTGCACGTGACCTCACCCCTGGCGAACCACAAAGGGGCCTGTGGCCCCATAGGTGATTGTGTGCATCGTGACCCGGCAATTACCTTACGTAGTTGATTACTATATGGTTTATTTGGTGGAAGATTATATGTTCAGATCCCTTATGCTATTCAATACCCCTCTGATCTTGAGCATGATTATTATTTGTGAGTAGTTACCTTTGTTCTTGAGGTCACGGGAGAAGTCATGTTGCAAGTAATCATGTGAATTTGATATGTGTTCGATATTCTGATGATATGTATGTTGTCATTCCCTTATTGGTGTCATGTGAACGTCGACTACATGACACTTCACCATTCATGGGCCTAAGGGAATGCATTGTGGAGTGGTTATTAGATGATGGGTTCCTAGAGTGACAGAAGCTTAAACCCTAGTTTATGCGCTACTTCGTAAGGGGCTGATTTGGATCCAAACGTTTAATGCTATGGTTAGATTTTATCTTAATACTTTTCTCGTAGTTGCGGATGCCTGCGAGGGGGTTAATCATAAGTGGGAGGTTGTTCAAGTAAGAACAGCACCCAAGCACCGGTCCACCCACATATCAAATTATCAAAGTAGTGAACACGAATCAAACCAACATGATAAAAGTGACTAGATGAAATTCCCGTGTACCCTCAAGAACACTTTGCCGATTACTAGAGATTGTTCTGCCCTGTCCTTTGCCACAAAAGGATTGGGCTACCTTGTTGCACTTTATTTACCGTTACCGTTACTTGCTCGTTACCAACTATCTTGCTATCAAACTATCTGCTACCTACAATTTCAGTGCTTGCAGAAATTACATTGCTGAAAACCGCTTGTCATTTCCTTCTACTCCTCGTTGGGTTTGACACTCTTACTTATCGAAAGGACTACGTTTGATCCCCTATACTTGTGGGTCATCAGACATTTTTCCATGGCTTTCAACCAATCCACCAAACCAAGTATGGATTTCCACCAAAAGGACCCTTCTGTCTGAGTCCCAAGAAGGTGCCCATTATTGTAATAAGATTCCTAAATAAGGTTTACCCAAGGGATGTTCTGCCTGTTATAGAACTTGTGTAGGTTCTTCATCAAGAGATCTTTAGTTTGAACTTGGATGTCCATAACACCTAGTCCTCCTTGACTCTTGGTTCTATAGACGGTTGTCCATTTAACCATGGCAGGTCTATGATCTTCCAGGTCTGATCCTCTCCACAGACAATGTCTCAGATATTTAGCCACCTGATTCTTGATAGTAATTGGGACATCCAAACATGTCATGAAGAAACCAATCAGAGAGGCTAACATAGATTTTACCAACAGTAGCCTTCCTGCCATAGACATAAAAGTGGCCAAGCCAGTTAGCCTGGATGAAATTTTGTTAACCAAAGCCAAACACTGCTCTATCGTTGGTTTGACTAGTCCGAAAGGTAAACCAAGGTATGTGAGGGGAAAGCACCTTTGGCACAATTAAGAACTCCAGTAAAATTTGACTCTTTCTTATGCAATGTTGATGGGTATGAGATTTGACTTGTTATAGTTCACTTTCAAACCAGTGGCAGATGCAAAAGTGTTTAATAAAGCTTTGAGACAGTATAGTTGCCTAGTATCTACTTCCAGAATAACCAGGGTATCATCAGCATATTGGACAATTGGGAAGTCTGGGTAGGAGTTCACTTGCAAAGGAGAAGTAAGCAACCCTTGTGATTTAGCTTGGTTTAGAATGGGTTGTAGCAAATCAGTAGCAAGTACAAATTAAAGAGGTGACAAAGGATCTCCTTGTCTGATCCCTCTCAAACAGTAAAACTTGTTTCCAAGCACACTATTGAGCATAACAGCTGAAGAGGCAGACTTAAAAAAACATTTCCATCCACATAATCCATCTGTCTTTAAAACCCTTTGCCCTTAATATGTCAAGCATGGCTTGGTGTTCTATTGCATTAAATGCTTTTTCAAAGTCTTGTTTCAGGACAACAATCTCCTCTTGTGATCTCCTGCATTGATGAAGGTATTCGTAAGCCCAGTCCACACAGTCTTGCAAATATCTTTCTTTAAAAACCCATATTGGTTGGTGTGAACTAATTGTAGAATCACCTTTTGAAGTCTGCTAGCCAATGGTTTGGTAACGATCTTGAGGCAACAGTTGAGCAAGCAAATGGGCCTGAAGTTATTGGGAGTTGTGGGAATATTTGCTTTGGGAATAAGTGTAATGAATGAAGTGTTGATGTTTTCCAATGAGACTTTACCCTCATAGAAGTTGTGAATAAGGTTTTTGACATATTCATTAATTATATCACAACATGCCTTGAAGAGCTCATTGTTAAACCCATCAGGCCCAGGAGATTTGTCATTGGGCAGCTGAGACACAACCTCATTGATTTCCTCATCTGTAAAAGGTTTTTCCAGCTCAACAAAGATATCTGGGTCATGATCATTGTTGTATAGAGAAGATAAGTCAAAATGCATAGTGGTATGTTCAGTTTGTCCTAATATTTTCTTAAATGCCTCCAACAAGATTGTTGCTTTTCCTGCATGATCAGATATGTCAATGTGATCTTCATTTTGAAGAATGGCAATGTGGTTATGTCTGTGATTAATGGAAGCCTGTGTGGAAGAATTTTGTGTTCTCATCTCCAAATTTTACTCCCTTGATCTTGCCTCTTTGTTTCCAATAGATCCTTTGGTTATTGAGAAACACTAGAAGATAGTCTTTAAAACGCTTCTGCAATTTCCTTCATACTGTCCTAGATCTCTGAATTCCTCAAGAACATCAAAGAAAAAAATCACCTCATCAATCACAATAATTTGCTTTTTTAGATAGGAAAGGTTTTTGGCCCAAAATTTAATTGCTCTTCTGAGATTCATAAATTTTGCATTAACTCTTTTTGCAACATCAGTAAAACCCACTAGAATGTTCCAAGAAGCAGATACTATGTCCTTGAAATCAGAATGTTGTAACCAGTAATTCTCAAACCTGAACACTTTGGATTTAGGGATGGAAGTTCCAATTTTAATCATACAGGGCAAGTGATCTGAAATGGGCTTAGCAAGTGGTAGTACTGTAGAATCAAGATATTAAGTCATCCAGGAAGGAGAAGTGAAGAACCAATCTAATTTTTCCAGAAGGGGTGACTCTTGCATGTTGCTCCTACCATATTTTCTGCCGTTGAGGGGGAGATCTACTAACCCAAGGTTACTAATAGAATCATTGAACATTAACATTTCATTCACATCTCCCCCGGGTTTATTTTTGTCAGAAGGTGCTCTAATGAAATTGAAGTCCCCCATAACCAGGTTTATTGAGCAGGATCTGGTCGGGTCCTGAGACGACGCTGCCGGTCCTTTTTGTTGGTTGGCAGCCTCCACGAGGGTGCGAATGTGATGTTGCTACACCTCCCACGCCGAGACGTCGACTTCCTCCAACTCGTCGATGGCTGCCTGCACCGTCCTCGTGTTCTTGATAGGGGTGATGTAGGTGGGCCGTTCCGAGCACAGCATCTGGCTGACGGCTCTGCCGCGGCGCCGCACTTCCCCAAGCTGGCGTGAGGCCGTGGGCAGCAATGTACTCGTGCTGCACAATGTCGAGTTGGCGCTGCATGGCGTCCCGCGCCCGTGCTTCAGCCAGCAGGCACTGGCGCTGCTCCTCCAGCTCCGCAGCTGCGGCGGCTAGGTCATCCCCGGGCACAATAGACGTGCACACGGTCTCTGCAGCTGGGCTCGCTGGGACGGGCTGACGTCGCAGGTCGGAGTCCCGCCATGAGAGGCAGTGGTCATCACCTCCACATGTGTGCAGAGGTCAGCCACGTCACTGTAGAGGTGACAACCGCCAGTTGGGGCGGCTCGTTGAAGTGGAGCACCCCGCGAAGGTACTCGTTGGGGGAGACCACGATGTAGACACGATGGCCGTCGAAAGGGTTGATGGAGCTGTTCTCAGGGAAGTCCGCGTCCTCGAGGCAGATGGCATTGTCGTTCATGTAGTCGAGTACACCAAACCTAACAACCAAACCATGCGCGATGCGTGCGCCAGAGGGAGTGAAGGGTCCCGGCCAAAACATGACTCTGACCGGCGTCTTTGCCGGCCCCACGATGGGCGCCAACCGTCATGTTCCACGCCATATGCCATGGGGTGGCTTCAGTAGTGGTTTGGGGCTGGCGGCGTTTGAAGACGGGTGTGGGTGCAAGGCACCAATGGACAGAGTCGTACCCAGGTTCAGGGCCCTCCGATGGAGGTAAAACCCCTAGTCCTGCCAGAGTGACTATGGATAATCACAAATACAAGGTTGCTCCTCGAGCTGTTCGAGAGGAGGAAGAAGGAGCTCCAGCTTAGCCTCCCTGCCTCGTGTATGGGTGTGTGTCTGTGAAGAAATGGCCGACCGCCATCTAGGAGGGCCACTAGGGGGCTTTATAGTGCAGCCCCTAAAAATACAATATGTGGTATGAATGGGGCGGGCCCCGACTGCCAGCCCCTCTGGCCGGCCGTGGGGCCCGCCGGACGTGGGGTCTTGTCGCTGTGGGGCCACCGATTGCCGGGTCCCATCGGCTGCAGGGCTCGCCGACTGCTCATCACTATGGCACGTACGTGCCTGTGTGTCGAGGGGGCATGTCCTATCATCGTACTTCGGTATGGGCGGATGGGAAAGGTGTTGGCCCCACCGGCTGTCGCCATAGCCAAATAGTATCCAGCCGGCCCCCAGCTGGGGAGTCCGGCCCGTACTTCTGTCTGGCCGGCCGGCGGGGGCAGCCGACCAGATGGTCAGTCGGCCAGGAGGCAAAGCCACCCCAAATGTTTCAAAGTGTTGACTCCTTTGCTTTGGCATACCCAGGGGTCATATCCGCAACAAAAACACCTTGTGATGGTGGACCATCACATAAAATGCTTTTAGGCGACGTTTCATGTTTTGTCACCATGGTTTTTGTCACCGAATAGAGGAGATTTTGTAGTGTGAGATGGCGCAATGTGCGCACAACATCCACACACCCTCCTGCCTTCTGACACGAGATTGAACATAACTGGCACGAAGGGCCAGGCCTCCACTACAGTGCTAGACTAGCTGGGCTAAACACGTGAACTCTCTCAGTCGTTTAATCTTTCTATTTTCTGTTTTGTTATATTTTTATTGATTTCTTTGCCATTGTTTAAAAATCCAAAAGGATTCTAAACAATGTGAAAACTTTTCGAAAATATTATGTAGTGTCGGTGGACCTTTCCATAGCTACAATAGATAATTCAGGAATTTTTGAACTCTTGTTGTACATATTATGGATATAAGTCCCAATGCCAAGGGTTATTGATTTAAATTCAAAGTCCCAAACAAAACCTTAAAATTGTATTGTATTTTTTTGAGTCATAACTATTGCCAAAAATATCAAACATTAAAGGAGGGCATTTCACTGGATATATTTTAGGGGTTTTGCCCTTTATTTAATTTTGAGGCTTTGGATTTCCTCAATTTAAGTTTCTTTGAATTTGGACATGATGCATGGATGCTTCTAATGCAATTATTGGCATAATTATTATAGGTATGTGATAGTAACAATCTGCCGGGGTTGGGGTTAGATGGAGTGTAGCTGGTTCTTTGTCCAACGGAGTAGGAGTACTATATGCGAGAGTGTGGTTCATGTGTGGTGGGACTGATTCTTTGGTCAGTACAATCGTGGTGCACTATATTTCGGGAAACCGTGTTTTTGCTCCTTTAGATATTGCCATCACCCCTCCAACGTAAATGTCTGATAAACAACAAAATTAATTGGATGTACAAACATTGTATGCCAGACAGATGTGGTAGATGGTGTTAGGACCGAGAGTATATCGACCAGAGGGGGTGAATAGGATATTCAAATTTTATTTTGAAACTTCGTATCAAAACCAAACACTTCAGCGGAAAAGACATAATGGATAGATCACTCAAGGTAAACAATCAGAGCACATACGAAAGATAAGATAGGTAGAAATCTAAACAAGGCTTTCAATATACGATGCGATGATCTTATTTGCATAATAACCTAAAGCTTTCGCAACGACAAGGGTGTCACAAAATGATATCATGATGAACAACATGGCAGAGCAATCATTGAATGAGAATAAACAGGAATATTATGCATCATAGAAAATATAGAGTGGATGATAGCACACTAAGCTGAGATGAACATGAACAGAATAAGTACATATACATGATCATGGATATCATTCGACACACGGAGTTGTAGTTGTAGTTGAGGTATAAATGGAGCAGTGGTGCTCGATGGCCACAAATGATTTGGTAGACCAGTTCACTCTTCTACAAAACAGCTATATTTGGTTGGAATGACTCATGATTGAACACAGGAGGAAACCTCTCTCCATCCTATTCTCCTTCAACCGAAACCTTATCAGACTTTGGTTGAATTTGCTAGAGGTAGATACTTGTCGGCTTTCTCCAAAACTTCTACACACTTCTGCGCGAACCACAATTACTCTTGGTTATTGAAGGCTTTGTTTGGTGAAGACGATTACTCTTTGACACTTAAGCCGACCTATTCGTCTAGAGAGTGTGCAACTCTCAAGAGTAATAGGCACAAGGACTCTAACTCAGATATGCTGTGATGCTCAACCTTTATCAAAGTTTTGGCTCTTGATTTTATATAAGTGGATTCTAAACTCAAATCACTCGAGAGGGGTGCTCAACCAATCTTCTCAGAATTCTAAAGTGGAGCAACAAACGGATGACGTTGGTGTGGGGTGGCTATTTATAGCTGCAACCTTCCCATGAGGGAAATGACCAAACTGGACACGAAGCCCAACCAATGGCCAACTGACACGTTTCCAACGGTCGGATTTTGAGCACAATGGTACCTTTACTTGCAGAGCAAGTGAAGTTAAGGTAACTCCTCGGACCAAAAGATATCTCTTGTAGCGAAGAAGAACTACGTCTCTTGCTGATAAGTAATTATTAGGAGCACAAACAGATTTCATTTAATATTTAATAGGTTCAGGCTAAGCATCACAACTGACCTAGGCTTCGAGAACCTATACCCCTATTAATAGTACGGTGGTCCTACGACTCAAATAAGAGAAAGAAGAACAACGAAACAAATGCTATGACTTTGTTTCGTCGTCATGCTTCTCAGTTGCAGTCATACTTCTTCGGACACACCGTATGAAAATCAATCGTGTCAGCAATACATTTAAGGGGTCAATCTCTTCATTCATTCTTCTCGGTGTCATCTCTTCTTGAGCTATACCTTCTCCTTCTCTGCAGCACATATAATTTTCGATGAAGTTCTTCTAACTTCTGTACAAAACATAGCATTCTTCTCGGAACTCCATGGACTTTTTCTCTTTGTGTGCACTAGCAAACGAAACAATCCATAGTTGTTTCTATCAACAATGTCAAAAACACAAGGGGCAATTAATTGCACCAACAGATAGTGAAATATATGGAATAATTCACATACATGTTGTCTAAATAAACAAGATATCATGGAATAATTCATTTATATGATGTCTAACTAAATAGGATACCATGAAATAATTCACATATATGATGTCTAATTAACGGGATACTATGCCATAATTCACATATATGATGTCTACCTAAGTAGGATGGGATAACGTAATTATATGATGTCTTAATAAACAGGTTGACATGACATATTTCACATACATGTTTTCTATGTAAACATGATGGCATGATATAATTCCCCAGGCGGTGGTGGTGCGCACTGGGGGAAGATGTGGGAAGGAAGTTGAGGGCGTCTCGATGAGGGGTGCGACTGAAATCAGTCCATAGTTATTTCTGTCAACAATCTCCGGAACATAAGGGGCAATAAATTGCACAACATCTCCCCCCTTTTTGGATGAGTGTTGACAAAACAAAAGACATTGAAGGTTTAGGGGTAAGGGTAACTGATAATGCATGGAGAGGTAAATATAGAAAGAGTTTCTGAATATAAAGTACGCTCCACCTTAATGAATGCATCATACTAGAAGTTTTGATAGACGAAGTTCTGCATGGTTAGTGAGTATGGGGGCGATATAGATTGTTGGTGGAGTGGCATTGAGATATGATGAAATAGGATCAGTCAATGCAATCGAAGATATCTGAGAGAGGTTTTTCTGTGAGACAAACCTTTGCAGAAGATTTGATTCAAGAATACAAATACTTTGAAGTGATTTGTCGCAGAAAATAAGGAGTGAAGTTTTCCTCAGAATATCATAGTTTTCATATCTACTCTTGATAGAACTTCTCCTATATGTTAGTTTGTATGAACAATAAGTCGAGCAAGAGGAACAAAGTTATTTCAGTGTGTTGGATATCTTATGACACATTTTCTTCTACCCGGAATAATTCAAGACGAGTGAAAGTATAACTTTTTTCAAAGAACCATGATTCTCAAGTTCATCTCTGAATAATTTTCTAATGCAAGTTAGGTATGTCGAATATAACCAAGGCACGATAAAGATAAATATGAGCAGGATGCCTTAGTATCCTTTGTGGTACCACCTACAAAAGTAGATAGAGTAGATATAACATTGCAGGGGGGTTATTAACATTACATGCTGAGATGTTCACTAGTACCACATGTGGTACTATATGAAGGTTTTAAAGACCCAACATAAATGGTTTGATGACAGGCTGAAAAAGCAAAAGTTTTGAGGAAAGCAATCGACGAATGAAAACCAAACGCTCAAAAGCCCCGCACATCCAACCTCTCGATGTTCATCTCCCCTTTTTTGTCGACCAGTGGAAAAAAGGAATAAGACAACAGGAGGAACTACTCGTTCAAAGAATCATCAGATCCTGAATTGTTTGGAAAACCAAATCGAGCAATGGTCATGCCAGAAGTAAGAGTAGCAGTAGATCTGGTTTTGGCTTCGATGGTGCGGTCTGATTTTCCTTCAGGGCATGGTTCATCTGGGTAGTACACGACGGCTGTTACAGTGTCATCGAGTTCATAATCTGGTTCTGGTAATATCATATATGTTGAAGAAGATCTCTGAGGTAGCACTTGAGTTTGTCTTTGCAGCCGAGGAAAATCCAGATAGTCATATTATTTGTTAATTCCTTTGGCGTGAAGCTGATCGCGAGTGTAATGCTTCCGAAGAGGAGTCCAACTATGCTTCTTCTCTTCCTTTGCTAAGAGCAGAGCTTGACGAGCATAATTATGCAATTGATTTACTTCAATCATCATCTGAACATTTTCTTTTTCAGTCAAGCTTGATATGCCTCTCCAGGGTTTGCTGAGTCTAAAGACAATTTCATACAGTGATGGATTTTGTTCCTTGGGAATATCAACAACAATTTGCTTGATTTTCGGTGCAGGAGTTGTAGCATTTCCTTCAGTTGACAATCCGAAGAGTATCGCGGGCAGGAGGAATATAAACTTTTGGCACTTGTAGGAAAAAGTACCTCTTCCAAGTTATCTGCTCGATTGCATACTGTAACCACAGAGCATATGGTTTGAGAGCTTGAGGTGCATCAACAACATACATTAAGTTTCAAAGGAATAGATCGGGTAGATCAAACCGAATGCAAACTAATATGGCTTGTAGAGAATTTCACACAATTCCTTCAATGGAGTCAGGTTTGTTGGCTGGGGTGAGGGAATTGTACATAATGTGAAAGAACATTCAGTTATCATATGGCAAATTCTTTGGGCTCATTTCAATGCAAGTATCTCCAACCTTCTCAGGATCCATTAGCATGTGAATTTCTTCTTCAGTTGTTTCCGAGGAATGCAATCTGTGTTCCCGAGATTCATCAAACTCAAAGCGAGGGAAATGCAGTGGGGCATCAAATTGTTCGGCGCTGCAAGTAATCTTTTCATCTTTGATCATCCACTTGAACACCCAGGTATTGCAATTTTTCAAGCTTCTCGAAACATACAATGTGGCATAGAATGGCAGAATTATTTCTTGGTTACACCTATGGTTGAACTAGAAAAATCTCTTCACGTACACTTTGTTCAAACTGCTCAATGATTCGTTGAAAGCACAAAATTTCTTTAAGCTCAGCGAAGTCCAAAATCTTGTGATTGAATATATGATTGTCAAAGAAAAGAATTTGAGCATAGTACAATGCCTGCTCCTGAGTTCATAACCTACAAGACTGTGATGTTATTTATCCTTCATATGGGCTTTCTCTGAGGCAAGCAAACTTGGACTTTGGTCTGGCTTCTGCTGGAAAGAGGGGAAATGTCTCCACTAGTTGGGTAGAAGGTCTTTGGTTCCCAGTGGCTCTGGACGAACATCATCTCGAGCAGAGGCAATTTCATCGATGGGTTTGAGTGGGCCAACATACTTCTTCTTTCCTTTCATTGATGGCTTCAAACTCGAAGAATCATCCGTCTTGCTTGCCTGTATTTCTTTAGTTGACCTCTTTGCAGTAGACTCTTGTTCGACTCTAGGCCCTTTTCTTCGCACTCATTCTTGCTTTTAGAAGGCATTGTGGCCTTTTCTTCACAACCTTGCGATACTTGGTCAGATACAACAGGTGGGACAACAACTATAGCCATCGTCTCATCTTTTTTCTTCTCTTCCCCCTCCAACTTAGAATCATTGGAGCGAGCAGCAGTGTCAACATCCATCCAAGTGGTAACTGCGGAGGCCCTCTTCTTTTTCTTTCTCCTTCGTACTAGGCTTGGAGGGCTCAGCAGACCTGTTCCTCAGTGGGATGAAACAGTCTTCTCATCTTCAATTTCCTCGTCGGTTTGTTCTTCAAGAGCCTGCTGCTTCAATGGTCCTATTTCTTCAACTAGTGACTGCAAGAAAACAACAGAGTCGACAAGTTTTTCTTCGTGGACCACTGGCTCGGGTATGATAACTTCTTCAGCACCAACAAACTACTGTGCTTCTTCTTTGTGAGATGGTGAGGATGGAGCTTCTTGCAGAGGAGGATTGTGCCTCAGAGGTACAACATCAGTGGCAACAGTCATCACACGATGATCTTTGTTTTATTTTGGCTTGCTAGCCCTCGCCCTAGTCTTCTGATGTTTTTCTTCAACAACTCTTCTTTTGGCAGCTGCAACTTTCCTCTAGATCTCCTCATTTCCTTGACCACACAAATGTGAGAAATCCATCTGCATATGGTTGTGCTAGTCAACCTTGTCCATTCGAATGGCATTGAGAGCTTTGGTGACAGCAATGATGTCCTTGTCAAGGCTCTTAGATTCATATTCAGTCTTGGCATCTCGATGCATCTTCTTCAAAACCTACTTATCTTTCAAAGCGGTGTAGAGTCCTTTGGTGATTTCTACCAATTCAGCGAATGCTTTGGCCACAAGCTTTGTGATATTTGCTGGCAACCCCAAACTTTTCAAATCATCAGACTTGGCATCATATGCAGCACTGTCAGTGATGTCCATGGACAGAAAAAAATCATACTTCTCAGGTTCCTCTAAGGTAGCAGGAACCTCAGACTTTCTACATTGGTGCTCGATGTTGAAGCAGAGGTAGAAATGGACCAGTGGTGCTGAAAGTGCGTTATATCGACTACAGGGGGATGAATAGGCGAATTTTACAAATTCGTCACTGAGGAATTACTAACCGAGGAATTTGCTAAGTGACGAAATACTAGCAGCGGAATAAGTACTCAAATGCATGCGAAACATAGCAGTAGCATAGTCATCGTGATGAAATGAAGCATACACAGAGCATAAGTAGAGTGAACAGGATGAGCAGGCAGAAGATAAGGTGACTAAAGAATTTGAGATGAGGAAATTGAGAAAGTCTCCAGTCAAATTCTTCAAATAGTAACAATCAGATTCATCAACAAGTACTTCGAGGAAAATAAAGAGTTGAGGAGATAGAACCAGGAGCTCGATGAAGACAATGATTTGATGACCCAGTTCCAACTGTTGTGACAATCATACGTCTGGTTCGGAGCGGCTTGGTATTTAAACCAAAGGACACACATTCCCAGGACACAGTCCTTACCGTATTCTCCTTGAGCTAAGGTCACACAGACCTCGCCCAACACTCGTGGTAAGTGTCGGCGTTCTGGGAATGGGGGTACCCAGACCTGCCTGCCTGCGGCCCAGGGCATGGCCCACTTCATCAACCAAACGCTCTCGGGCGTGGCCCCACTCAGGACAAGGCCCTCGCGAGGGCCCTAGGCTCGCGAGGGGGAGCAGCATCAAGACCGGCCAGGGACGGGCCTCCTCAGGTCCCCTCCGGAGCGGCGGAGATCTCAATGCGAAGCCCGGCCTCAGGAGTCAAAGGTGACGCAAGGAAGGACAGGCGGGTGCTAGCATGCCAGACGGTGCAGTTTCCCCTTTGGTGCAAAGGGAACAAGGACGTATGCGGGTTCCCAAAGCACCACCCAAAGGTTTCCATTCTGGTGTAACAGGACCGCAACCACCGGCCCCGTAGGGCGGATGTCATCGCCAAGCCCACCTCTGCGTCGTCGACAGTTACTTTGCAGGCGAAGACCGCCTTTGGGCAAGGAGGACATGTACTCCTGTCCCCCTTCAAAATTGGCCGTTGTGGGATCCCTTCCCGCCATTGCGGTAAGGGAAGAGGACCCGAGCCACCGCTATATATAGAGGGTAGGCTGCACCGTAGAAGGGGACCCGGGGATCCATCCCACCTCTCATCCATCACCAAGCCACAGAGGGCTTCCAACACCTCAGGGGAGCCCTCGCGAGGCTCGAAAACACTGTACCAGTTCATCCACCCCACCTCTTCGAGAGGCAATCCACCAAAGCAAGAGTAGGGTATTACGCTTCACAGCGGCCCGAACCTGGGTAAACTGTCGTGTTCATCTTCTTCCTCGTCATCGCGCGAGTTCATTGCTGCGTTCATCGAGTAGCGAGTTAGGTTGGACGAAGCCGTGGGGGATCTTCGCACACGCCCCTGTGTTCGAATCTTAAGGGTTTTGCGGAGCCCGAAATCCGACATTTAGCGCGCCAGGTAGGGGGCGTGTCGGAGTTTTCCTCAGGCCAAGATCCTCTCCCACCTCGCCACTCCGATGTCTGACGCTCGCCGAGCCCGCGCTGAGCGCCGAGCCACCCGCGTCGCTCAGACGGCACCTGTGGGCCGCGCCGGCGCACGCAGGTCACCCTCGCCAGCGGCAAACGCCGCCACAGGCCCTGACGCCCAAGAGCAGCAGGCCTCATCCCAGCCGGTCACCGCGCGGCGCGACGGCCAGACCGCCACTCCATCGATCGTCCTAACTTCCGGGTCATCTTCCCACGTTCGGCCAGGGCCAGTGCGCGGCTAGGGCGCGCTCACCATGGTAACGAGCTGCTCCGCTACCGCCCTGCCCCCGGCTACTACGGCGACTGGCTTCGGCGCATCGCAGAGCTCGTCAGTGCCGCCGGCGACGCTTCAGCGCTCTCCTACTCGCTTCGACCCCAACCATCCCTGGCGGACGACGTGGCCCCGGACGCGCCGCCACCTCCTCCGCAACGCGATGCCGACCCCGAGCCCAGGCGGGAAGCCCCCCCCCCGTGACCGGCCTCGCGAACCACGGGCGAGGGCGGGAGATGAAGTAAGCTGCCAGGTGGTTCCCCGACCACGCGTTGACGCGCGCGCGCTCCCCGCGCTGCCGACCCGACACCGCGACCGGGCACCACTCGAGGTGGCCCCGCAGGAGCGTCAAGACCAGGTCCCTCCCGTGCACGCAGCACCCATCGAACCGGTGGGGTGCCTCGCCATCGCCCCGGAGCTCTACCCAACCGCGTGGCCCTGCAAGTTCAAGCCTGACCTGCCCCCGCGCTACGACGGCACACCAGATCCATCCGAGTTCCTACAACTCTACTCCCTAAGCATCCGGGCGGCTGGAGGAGATGACAAGGTCATGGCGTGCTGGTTCCCCATGGCGCTCAAGGGCGGCGCGCTCTCCTGGCTCCTTAACCTCCCGGAGGCATGCATCACCTCCTGGGATGGCCTGCGCAAGCGCTTCATCGCTAACTTTCAAGGCACCCGCGACCGCATGCCCACCGTGAACGACCTGCGGCGTATCAAGCAGCAGGATGGGGAGACCCTGCACAAGTTCATACAACGCTTCACGACTACGTGCCTCAAGATCCCAAGGGCGTCAGACGAGGCCATCATCTCAGCGTTCACCGACGGCGTCACGGACCTCAAGATGAAGGAAGAGCTCGCCATGAATGACGAACTGTGCTCTGCCTTGGAGATGTTCAACCTGGCGAACAAGTGTGCCAAGGCCGACGAGGGCCGCCTGTCTCTCCGCGGGCCTCCGGCGGCAGAACTAGAAGAAAATAAGACCAAGGCCAAGGAGGCGAAGCGCAAGGCCCCGGCGGTGCTTGCAGCCGAGCCCGAGGCAAAGCGCAGCCGGGGAGAGGAACACCCCCCCGGGGGGAAAACCGACCTGCATCTTCCATGGCACCAACAACCACGACACCGCCGACTGCCAGGAACTCAGACTGGTCCGTGCCGAGCACTTCGGCAGGCGCCCTGGGCGCGCTGACCGGGGCTTCGGATGCGGCGGAGGCCGCGGTGGGGGCCGCTGGGACAACCGGGACCCGCGTCAAGGATGGCGCGATCAGCCTCAGGAGGACCGCTGGCGCGATCAGGCTCGGGACGACTGCTGGCGCGATCAGCCTCGTGAGGACCGCTGGCGTGACGACCCTCCGGAGGGGTCACGACACGGCCAGCCTCGCGAGGACCGCCCTCGTGAGGCTGGTCTACCTCCGCTGCCTCCACCACCCAGAAGGAAAGAGGAAGACAGGCAGGACGATGGGGCTGGGGGCTTCCAGGAGGTCAGGGCGGTGGCCTGTATCCTGGGCGGCGCCGAGGCCCCAGCGTCAAACCGTGCCTTCAAGCAGTTCACACGGGAGGTGAATGCGGCTCTCCCGAAGCCCGAAGCAATGCGCCCCCTCAAGTGGTCCCAGACTGCCATCACCTTCGACTCGAGGGATCAGCTTAGGTGCTCAGCCATGGCCGGCAAGCTCCCCATGCTGCACACTCCAACGATCAGCAACGTCCTCGTCACCAAGACCCTCATCGACAGCGGAGCGGGGCTCAACATCCTCTCCATCGAGACCTTCGAAACGCTCCAGGTACCGTACGAGCAGCTCATGCCGACCAAGCCCTTCTCGGGGGTCACCGATGGGTCCACCTTCCCCATCGGGCAAGTGCGCCTGCCTGTCACCTTCGGCGGACGCGAGAACTACCACACCGAGATCATCGTCTTCGACGTCGCGCACATCCACCTCCCGTACAACGCCATCCTTGGGTACCCGCGCCTCTCCAAGTTCATGGCGGCGACTCACCACGGCTACAACGTCCTCAAGATACCAGGGAGTGGCGGCGTCATCACCATTGCTTGCGATGAGAAGGATGTTGTCTGTTCCCTCGAGCGTGCCTACCGCGCCGCGGCGGCCGAGCGCTCGGACGACGAGGAGGACGCCCTGCCTCGCTAGGACCCGCGCAAGAAGAAGAAGCAGCTCCTTCCCGCGGGACGCCCCGGAACCTCGAGCTCTGCGCCCAGTGACGGGGCCCCACCCCCTATCGCATAGGAAAGCATGCTCGGCGCCCCTCTTGGGTCGGGCTCGGGGGCTCCCATCCGGAGAGTCCCCGGCTTGGCCAGTGAGACGAGAGCGGCGCTCGAGCACAACCTGGAGGCGCGTCCTGACGCGCGACAGATCGAGCTGGGAGCTCGGCGCGCGGCGCCAAGCTCGCAAGAGTCCGTCATCAGAGCGATCGAGGAGCTTCTAGAAGCGCAGACCATGCGAGGCGGGGACTGCCCAGCACCAGCAATCGTAGCCGCCGTCATCGGCACGGCCGACCAGCCGCGCATCTGCGTCAACCCGCTCGCGATCAACAGGGCCGCGTCCCAGGGCCCCTTCTGGCGAGCGCGCGCCGACCATGGATGGGTCTACCCGAACGCCTACGTCCGCATGCCCTTCGGACTAGCGAACGCAGGCGTCACGTTTCAGCGCCTTTACCGAGCCATGCTCATGAGGAGATGCTCGGACCAAGCGAAGGTCCCGAGCCCCGGGGGACGACGGACCCATGAGGGTCGCGCTCGTGGAGGTGTGAGATCAGGCTACGATGGCAGCTTTGGCTCTTCAGCGGCATGGCCGCCGGGTGACTTTTTGTTGGTTGTTGCCAGGTAATTTTTTGGTTTACCCCGTTTGAGGGCGCCCACCGGGCCGCATTATCCTCAGGTGATCAGGGCACACCCATGCAGTCGCCTCGTTTATGCATATTTCAATAGTTTCTCATGCATCTAGTCTGTTTCCTAACGTTCTACCTTGCCAGCATGGCTCCTTGCCGGCGTGAATGCCGCCGCACCACCCTCACTGAGTTGGGGTTTCGCAAGGGGTTGTGTGCCGCGGCCCTTCCTGGGGCACCACGGAACTGGGATGCTAGGCCCTGTCGCGTCGGGGACTTGCATCTTTGGGCGGTCGACCCCCGCTCGGGGGCTCCGGCCGCAGCGCGGCGCCTCAGCATGGAGTCTCGGGAGGCCCCACGGCCTCCTGAGGCAGCAGCCGACGGGGTAGAATGGGGGCCGCTCGAGCGTCAAAGGGGGCTCCTGAGCATCGCGCCTCAGGAGCCTTACCGGTCTTATAGCCACTCGCCCCTTGGTGTCGTCCTTGGTTTCCGGACGGCATCAAGGGTGTCGGGGCCTCGCCCCGTAGTTGCGTCCTTGGTTTCCGGTCGTACACTACGGCGGTAGGGAAATGTGCAGGACTGGGACCTGCCGACGTAGAGCCACTTGAGCGTCAAAGGGGGCTCCTCGGGAGCCTTACTGGTCATATAGCCACTCGCCCCTTGGTGTCGTCCTTGGTTTCCGGTTGGCATCAAGGGTGTCGGGGCCTCGCCCCGTAGTTGCGTCCTTGGTTTCCGATCGTACACTACGGCGGTAGGGAAATGTGCGGGACCGGGACCTGCAGACGTAGAGTGCCAAAAGGACTCCCAACCTGCCTCACTCATGAAGAAGAAGAAGTCAGCAGGGCTTCGGACGGCCCCATCTACAAGAAGACTCAGGCGCAAACCGCCTTTGAGGTAGGGACCTCACGAGGCCAAAGCGCCCTCGCGAGCTCCCAGATACACCTCCCAGTTCTGCCGTGCCAGCCACGTGCACGAACCCTATGGGCTGTACACGCCCGGGGCCCCCTGAGGACGCGGAGGGGTCCCTTCCCACGCAATGTGGCAGCCGCAGCCCAGCGCTGGCGGAGAAGTCAACACGGTCCACCAATGACTATGCCCACGCAATGTGGAAGCCACAGCTCCGTGCTGGCGGTCAACACGGTCTACCAATGACTATGCCCACGCAATGTGGAAGCCACAGCTCCGTGCTGGTGGTCAACACGGTCCTCCAATGGCTATGCCCACACAATTTGGAAGCCCCACGCCCGGTGCGGGGGGATAAACAACTGAGGGCGCCCCAGCGGCTGCATCCAACCTCAGGAGGGTCCCCAATGGCCCCTTTCTCGCTGCGTTCCCCATGGATGCACGCGTGAGGGGGCTACACGGGGCTACTACCCGGCCAAGCCTGGTACGCGCCACCTTCCCAGGTCTGCCAACCTGGTCTTCACGCGCCCATCTCCGGAAAAGCTGGCGAAGAAAGGTATGGGAGCCGCTCGTACGTCAAGGGGGACTCCTGAGCATCGCGACTCAGGAGCCTAACTGGACCCATAGCCCCTCACCCCTTGGACCGTCCTTGGTTTCCGGTCGGCCCAACGGCGGTTGAGGTATGCGCGGGCCGAGCCCTACCGACGCAGAGCTTAAAGCGCTCAAAAAAACCGCTCAAAAACCCTTAAGGAGGACGCTGGAGCTCGTACGTCAAGGGGGACTCCTGAGCATCGCGACTTAGGAGTCTAACTGGACCCGTAGCCCCTCACCCCTTGGACCGTCCTTGGTTTCCGGTCGGCCCAACGACGGTTGAGGTATGCGCGTGCCGGGCCCTACCGACGCAGAGCGCTAAAGGTGTTCGAAAATCTCAAAGTTAATCCAATCTCCACCGTGTTCCCTTCATGAGGGCTGCTCGCACGTCAAGGGGGACTCCTGAGCATCGCGACTCAGGAGCCTCATTGGACCCGTAGCCCCTCACCCCTTGGACCGTCCTCGGTGATCCGGTCGGCCCAACGGCGGCTGAGGTATGCGCGGGCCGGGCCCTGCCGACGCAGAGCATCACAGCAAGCAAGAAGGAAACAAGGCGCCGAAAGCAATCACATGGTCCAACAGTTATTACAAGCATTAAAAGTTTTCGCGAACACAAATGAGTTTAACGCCTCCGTGAGGCACGATGTGCATTGCAGGAAAGGAGCAGGAGAAAGGAATCAGGAGGAACCGCCGCCACCATTCGTCCCGCCCACGGGGCACTCGTCGTCGACATCGCTAGCGTCATCTTCTTCGCCGCCAACCCCAGCAACATCCGGAGGCGGAGAAACCGTGACGCAGGTGAACCTCTTCACCAGCGTCTCCACGGCGCCCTTCACAGCCACTGCAGCGCTGACGCGGACCTCAGGGGCGACCGGGCGGATCACGGAATCGAAGTCAAACCCCGGCTCACGAAGATGAAGATGGCTGAAGACGCGCGTCGCGGCCTCAGAAAAGAGGTCGCGGCACTCACTCTCCAAGACCCTCTCCACCTTGACGATGGCACCCTCCAGCGCATCGACGAGCTTCAAAGCGAGCACCGCGAACCCGCTCTCTGGAGACGCCAGGGGATCCGTGAACCCATCCCGGCAAAGGGCATGGAGCGCTTGGCGAAGCTTGAGCTCGACAGCAGGAAAGGCGCTCAGCTCCGTAGCCTTTTTCTCCTCGGCCGCAGCAAGAGTTTCCTCCCTGGTGTCAAGCAGGGCCTTCCTCGAAGCAATCCCCTTCTCCTGCGCGTCCAGGCGCACCCGCTCCACGTCCTGGCGGATCGCCACCTGGGACAGCTCAGAGCCCCGAGCGGCAAGCTTGGCCTTGCGGGCCTCGAAGTCTTCCTCCCGACGACGAAGCTGCCCCGCAAGCTACCGCCTCTTCGCAACGCTTGGCAACAGACGCCGCTTTAATCAGCGCCTCTTCGCGCGCTGACCTGGCGGACGCGGCTTCCTTTTCGCTCTTCGCCGCGGCAGCCTCGGCCTAACCCCAAATCGCCACGGCGGAGGCGTCGGCCCGGAGCCACCCTGAGAGGAGCTCTAGGCGCCCACTCGCGAGGCGATCATCGGCACCCCCGAGGCCGCCACGAACCTGACCCAGAGCGGCGAAGGCCCCGTCCAGGACATCGTGGCCGCGCGCCGGAGGCATCAACGTCTCCTCTGGAGGAGTTCCCTGCGCGGTCATGGGGGGTGTCCCGAGGAGGCAGCAGCACGAGGAGCTGGAGGCTCCGGAGGCCGCTCGGCGACTATGGAAAAATCGACGGGCGGTTGGCCCTCAGGGGCCGGACCTCCAGACAGCGGCGTCCCTGTACCCTCGAGGGCAGGGGCGACCACGCCTGCAGGCATTGGGGGCTCATGGGGCTTCGCGGCGACGGCCAGGGAGGCTGCCTCGCGAGCTCCCTCGCCTTCAGCAACAGGCGACGGCATGTCGGCAGGGGCAGGCGGCGCGTCGGAAGTCGCCTTCGGCTTGACGCCCGCCCTCTTCTTCCTCATCTTTGACGCGGCGGCCTCCCTGATCACCGAGCAGGGAAAGCCATCAGTACACAATCCATCGGCGGGCGAACGAGCCAAGTCGGGTCGGTTACTCCTCAACGTCGACCCATTTCCTCTTCCTCTCTGCTCCGGCGACGACAGGGGCACCCAAGCTTCCCACAGAGAGGGGACCACCACGCGGGGGAGCAGATGCGCTGTCTGCAGGGGCGGCCGCCAAAGGGATCGCCATGGCCCCGCCCTCGCCCACCTTGCTTGCGAGTTGCGATTCGAGCGGGGGCGAGGCCGGCGCCTCAACCGTCTTGCCAGCAGAGGCAAGGCGCACCGGAGGAGACTCGGCTCCGCGCTTCCGGGGAGTCGACACGCACGCGGACAGCATGGCACGAGGGGCTGGCCCTAGCCCCCTAGAGGCCTTGCCGGCGCGTGAGGAGTCCGCAGCAGAAACTTCACCAACGTCGTCGTCATCCTCAGGCTCGCGCAGAAGGGTGCCCTGCGACGGGGGACGCCCCCGCCGGGCCGGCGGCGGCGGTCTTCTCCGAGCCCTCCCCGCACGTGGTGTCACCGGACTAAGGCCCTCAGCAGGGAAAAGCCCCAGCTCGTTGAAGGAAGGCATCGCGGCAACTAGATCGGCCCCGTTGTCACGACAGTACAGCGGATTGTGAGCCTCGGGGAGGTCACCAGGGTCGCCGTTGAGCAGGGTCGCCACAGCCCTGCTCAGTTCCCCGGGAGTTATGCGCGCGGACCGAAGGCTGAGGTTGTCGCCGCTGCCCTGATAGCCCCACAAGGACCTAGAATGGGCCTGGAGGGGCGCCAGGCGCTGCGCCAAGAACTCCTTCACTATCATCCCCCCAGTCAGCATCCTGGCGCTGATGTCGCGGGAGAAGCGCTCCAGGACGGGCTCGGCCCGGGGATCGGAGAGCTTCGCGGAGCTCCACGCGGAAGTTTTCTCCGGCAGCCCCTTCGGTAGATCCAACCGGGGGTTGGTGTCCTTGAGATCCATGAGGACCTAGCGGTGCCTGAAGTTCTCCACCTTCTTCCCGGCCTTCAAGAGCATGTTGCCGCTCTAGACCGCGACGAAGGAGACGCACGCCGACCGTTGAGCACCGTCGTGCAGGCGCAAGCTGAAGAAATGGCGGAAGAGGGCCACCGAAGGCCGCACGCCCACGAAGGCCTCGTAGTAGAAGGCAAAGACGGACAAGAGCAAGATGGAGTTGGGTTGGATATGAAGGGCCTGGATCCCATAGTGGTCGAGGATGGCGGTGAAGAACGCGGAGAAGGGCGGGACGAGCCCGGCAAAGAGGCTATGGAGGAAGAAGGGGTAGACCGCCTTGGACGAGGGCCGCTTCGCCGAGGAGCCGCCCCATATCAAGGTCCGCCCCTGCTCGTTGGACCCATCCGCCGTCCATGGGAGCACCGGGAGGAGGTCCTCGTCCTTGGCGATGGTAGACCCCAAGAGCGCCGGCGAGTTGGGAGCGGAGGCAGAGCTCTGCGCCTCTGGCTTCTGCTTGCCGGCGGGAGCCATCGCGAAGCTCGCGGGGCCGAAGTGGCAAGGAGGAGGACGGAGCGGCGCCGGATCTGGAGAGGCGCCTGCTAGAGTGGGAGACCTGGAAAGCAAGAGCGAGTGCGCTAGAAGGGAAAGCAATAATAGCCCATCGCTAGAAGTCAGGCTGTTGACAATTTGAGCGGTGGCTGAAGGGACGAAGGGCGCCCGACATCAGCCGCACAACGCGCGCCAGTCCTGGCCCGCAGGCATATGGGGCCCGCAGCGCTTCGGGCCGCCCTCAGGACTTCACCCAGAGGCCGGCTCGAGCGCGCCTTGGGCCCGGGGGCTACTGTCGGCGTTCTGGGAACGGGGGTACCCAGACCTGCCTGCCTGCGGCCCAGGGCATGGCCCACTTCATCAACCAAATGCTGTCGGGCGTGGCCCCACTCAGGACAAGGCCCTCGCGAGGGCCCTAGGCTCGCGAGGGGGAGCAGCATCAAGACCGGCCAGGGACGGGCCTCCTCAGGCCCCCTCGGGAGCGGCGGAGATCTCAGTGCGAAGCCCAGCCTCAGCAGTCAAAGGTGACGCAAGGAAGGACAGGCGGGCGCCAGCACGCCAGATGGCGCAGTTTCCCCTTTGGTGCAAAGGGAGCAAGGACGTACGCGGGTTCCCATAGCACCACCCAAAGGTTTCCATTCTGGTGCAACAAGACCGCAACCACCGGCCCCGCAGGGCGGATGTTATCGCCGAGCCCACCTCTGCGCCGTCGACAGTTACTTTGCAGGCGAAGACCGCCTTTGGGTAGGGAGGACATGTACTCCTGTCCCCCTTCAAAATTGGCCGTTATGGGATCCCTTCCCGTCATTGCGGTAAGGGAAGAGGACCCGAGCCACCGCTATATATAGAGGGTAGGCTGCACCGTAGAAGGGGACCCGGGGATCCATCCCACCTCTCATCCATCACCAAGCCACAAAGGGCTTCCAACACCTCAGGGGAGCCCTCGCGAGGCTCGAAAACACTATACCAGTTCATCCACCCCACCTCTTCGAGAGGCAATCCACCAAAGCAGGAGTAGGGTATTATGCTTCGCAGCGGCCCGAACCTGGGTAAATTGTCGTGTTCATCTTCTTCCTCGTCATCGCGCGAGTTCATTGCTGCGTTCATCAAGTAGCGAGTTAGGTTGGACGAAGCCGTGGGGGATCTTCGCACACGCCCCTGTGTTCGAATCTTAAGGGTTTTGCGGAGCCCGAAATCCGACAGTAAGTCTTCAGGGTAGACTTCCAAACACTCACAAACTCGGTCACCCGGCGATCCACAATTGACTGTTGGATGCTCTAGACCATGACGCCTAACCGTCTAGAAGATACACAGTCTTCAAAGGTAAAAAGTGTCGCTTCCACATAGGAACAATCTCTTCAGTGATGCTCAATCACTTTGGGTTTTGGTGGTTTGGGTTTTGGGTTTTCCTCACTCATGATTTTATCTCAAAGTCCCCGAGGAATGGGTTGCTCTCAAATGACAAGTGTCAATCTCTCTCTGAGCAGCCAACCAGCTAGTGGTTGTGGGGGGCGGCTATTTATAGCCAGGGTGCAACCCGACATGATAAGACATAAATGCCCCCAATGATATGACCGTTATTTGGATAAGATATCTAGATAGCTCGCGCAAGGCACAACAACGGTCGGAATTTGAACTGTCAAATTCCTCAGGGCTTATCATATTCCTCACGGTAGGCAATTCGCACTGGTGAAATCCTAACTCCTCAGTCAGACCAATTTCCTCAGAGACCAGAAGAACATCGTCTCTATCACTGAAGAACTTGACTGAGCTGTAAGAGATTTCCAAAGGCTTCACTCGAAGGATTGGTTAAGTTGAGGCTTTTTGAGTTGAGCATCAGTTGGAAAATTTTCCTTAGTATTACCTCGGCCCCCTTTAACAGTATGGTGTTTCCTATGACTCAATGAAAGGAAATGGAACTACGAAAACAAAAGTCTTCATGCTTCATAGTCCTCGTTAATATCTTCAAGGTCACACCAAATTATTCAGCTTCAAAGTCTTCAGGGAAATACCAAAGTCTCCAGCTGAAGACATTCATTTTTATGGGTCGACATTATTCGTATATATCAAACTCCTCAGCGACTTATAGAGCCTGTGTACACTCACACACATATTAGTCCCTTAACCTATAAGTCTTCAATACACCAAAATCACTAAGGGGCACTAGATGCACTTACAATCTCCCCCTTTTTGGTGATTGATGACAGATAGGTTAAGTTTTCAACGGGGATAAACATATGAGGTGTAAGTACTGAGTTTGAGGAATTTGATTGCAAGATATAGAGGAACTCCCCCTGAAGATGTGCATATTTGAGGAATTTGCTTTGGACTGCAAATGCACATGGCAGGATAAAATCTTGGAGATCTCCCCCTATATCTTGTAATCCATACACGCATTTTATATATATCATGAGGAAATTGAAATGCATGATGGAAAAATGGTGTCTGAGGAAATTCAGCATGCGTGCATTAAGAAACTTGAGGAAATAAGCATGTAGAGAGCAGTTCAGAAGTATCAAACCACCATCGGACTTAAGTTTACAACTCATCAAATGAACACTTCAGAAGAACGAGAGTTGTAACTTAAACAAAAATAGCCCATATAAAGAGACCCGCTTGAAGACTAACTCATATTTCTCCCCCTTTGTCATCAAGTGACGAAAAGGGACGAAATTGAGGACTAACGCCCCTAAAGAATTTCATCTTGAAGGTGGAGGAGGAGCGCCAGCGTTGTCGGGGTCGTTTGTCGATGCAGGGCCCACAGCAGTGTCGTCAATATCCTCATTGGAGTCTGTTCCGCGCGATGAAGAAAATGAACTTGTAACTAGCTGAGGAACTGGAAGCTTCTTGTATTTCTTCTTGGGAGGATAAGACCAATCAAAATCCCGCTGAAATTCCATCTCTGCAAGTTCTTCAGGGGTATACAGATGCTGAAGAGTGGCCCAACTGCGGTCGAAGACTTCATGCAGATAGTAGTGATTCTTCCTCACAGCATTATGTGTGACAGTCATATCATGAAGAATTGCACCAAACTGCCTTTTGACCCACTTGTGATTGTGATCGACCTTTTGATGAAGATTGAGGAGAAACTCACGATCATTCACCACTCTTGGAGCAGTTTCAAGAGGTTTTTGAGCAGTGGCTCTAGCTGCTGAGTCTTGTGATGTTGTGTCATCATTGGTTGAATAAGAAGCGGTAGGACGAAATTGACCATTCAGAGGACGAGATCCTTCATCAATAACAGATTTGCCCTTCCCATCAACTGAGGAAAATGTGTTCTTGAGGACTTTAATTGGGGGTAGGTAACTAAAATGATTCTGAAGATCGGCTTCATAGGGAACTGAGGATCTCGCTCTGATGAATTTCATGATCCAAGGAGCATATGGCTTCAGTTCAAATGGAGACAGAGCAATGTTGGCCAATGTCCTTATGAAGAAATCATGAAGATTTATAGGAATCCCGTGAATAATGTTGAACAGCAGATTCTTTATCACACCTACCACATACTCCTCTTCATTGTTGTGACCTTTGATAGGGCTGAGGGTTTTGGTCATGATGCGGTACACAGTGCGGGGCACATACAGCAAATCCTTCACCGGAAAAGAGGTTCTGGGAGCTTGACCTGGAGCCAAAGGCTTCATCAGCACTTGCATGAGATGATTTGGAAGTTCAGGTTCTTCATAGAGGCATCTGGCATTAGCTGAGGGAATACTGACTGGAACTACTCGAAGTAACTCAGTTGCTGGAGCAGTATAGTGGGTGTTTTCAGGCATCCCGTCAAGTACCCATGTGTTGATATCTTGTGCATCACCTGAGATATGAAGTGTAGCATAGAACTGAAGAATGAGTTCTTCATTCCAATCACAGATGTCAACGCAGAATGGCAGCAGACCAGCATCATGAAGAACATTGAGTACTGGGGTGAAGCAAGGAATGGTTTCCATGTCAGCATGAGGAATTTGATAGTGCTGAAAAACCTTGTCCTTCTGAAACAGCACGGCACTGTAGAAGTTGGCTTGAGTTGCAGTCCAGAAATGCTTTTAAAGAATCCTCAGAGAGTCATAAGGATTTACACCAGTGAAGAAATGGTGTTCATCATAGAAATTCTTCCTGAGGAATTTGGGCCGCCTTTTGAAAGGCAGTGCAGGTTTTCGGCTGAAGATTTGGTTTGAAATGTCTCCCAACCTCCCTTGTCACAATGGCAGTTTCATCATGAGCACTTGGAACGGCAGTTTCATCAGTCTGAGGAATTTGCACTATAGGTTCTTCATGTGCACTTGGGACAGCAGTTTCATCAGTTGATGCAGCTGGAATTTCTTCATTTAGTGACTTGAGAGAGGTATGATGTTCTTCAGACCCTGTGTGAATTCCTTCAGTTTGTGCGGGGGACTGAGGAACCTGTGCAAGAGGGGTGGCCATTGGCGAATTTGGGTGTGCTGCTTCCCAAAATTCATCATGAATAAAAGGAGTTGTGGATCCAATGTCCACATCCTCTTCCATTTCTTCAACTCCAGACTCTTCAGCGGTTAACTGAGGCTGGGGGGATGATGTCACAGGTGTTGGAGCATTTTCATCAATCTATATTTCTTCATCAACCAGTTCTGAAGCGGCAGATTGATTTTCATTAGCATCATCAACTGGAATGTGATACTCTTAACCAAACGGGACAATTTCATAGGCTGGGACAAATGTCAGGGGAGTAGCATCTATGGGTTCTATTGAAGAACTGGGTAGAGTCTTCAATTTCTTCACAGCTGAGGAATCTGCAGATGGTGATGCTTTCCTTTTCTGAGCAGCTGCCTTTTCCGTAGCCTTGGTTTTCTTCGCTTCTGATGCAGAAGGAAGAGTTAAATTCTTCACCCTTGAAGATTTTGCTTGAGGAGCACGAGGTGAAGGGGGAGCAGTTTCTTCAGGCACGACTAATGCAGTCGCCCTGGCAGTTTCTTCAGGCGCAACAGTTTCTTCAGCTGGCCTGGCAATTTCTTCAGGCACAACATTGGGAGTTGCCCTGGGAATTTCTTCAGCAGCTGGAATCTCTCTAGCTGGACTAGCAGTTTCTTCAATAGGCTGGGTGGATGCGCTTGCCTGAGGATTTTGTGGTTGCGAGCGAGCAGCAACCCTTGTGTTGTGGTCCTTGATGACTTTGTCAGCCATCTTGATGAATCTGCCCTTGGCACCTTGCCAATCTGAGTAGTGACTATTGTATTTTTCACTGAGGCCTTTGATGTCTCTTTGGACTGAGACAAGTTGATTTGGCGTCGGGTTGAGGAAATTGTCCTTCATAAAAGGTTCCTTCTTCAGTTGAGCTTTCTTGGCCCTTCTGGCCTGCTCAAACTTACATTTTTCCTCACCAATGAAGGCAACGAGGACATGACTTGGGCCAGGTGGAAGCTTCAAGTCATCAATGGGAGTGTTTGGATCCTGGTACCACAAGTCAATGAAATCCAGCACAATTTTGGGTCGAGCATGAGAGGAATTTGAGTACCCTTTGCTTGAGCCACTCTCTCTTGCTTATTTCTGACTATAGCAGCCAGTTCTTCATCATCAGCCTCATCATCCTCAGATCCCGAGGGAACTTGAAATACAACTTTCTTTCCGTGAGGACTTGGCCTCTTGCCTCGTCTAGCAGTAGCTTCTATCTTCAGCAAGGTGGGGCTACTTGATGAATGTGCTTGGGCTGATGAAGTTGCAGAAGCCCTTGAAGCAATTGAAAAACCAGCAGTCCTGTGACACATTGCAAGTCGCACTGGAGTTGAGGACTTGGCAGCAGCAGTTGAAGATTGTGCAGCCACTAAGGGCGTTGCAGGAGCCCTTGATGAAGTTACTTGAGGTATTTGCTGTGATGAAATTGGAGCTGAAGACTTTGGTGCTAAGGATTTTTGCTTCACAGCAGATTTCTTCACCACAACTTTCTTTGGGGCAGTGGTGTGCTACTTCTTGAGCTTGCGTTGGTTTTTCCCTTGAAGAGGAAAGGGTGATGCAGCAAAGTAGAGATAAGTATTTCCCTCAGTTTTGAGAACCAAGGTATCAATCCAGTAGGAGGTACAAGCAAGGCCTCAATCTATGCACCTGCACAAACAATCAAACACTTGCACCCAACGCTATAAAGGGGTTGTCAATCCCTTCACGGTCACTTGCAAGGATGAGATCTGATAGAGATAGATATAAAAGATTACTAAAAGTAAAACTAAATAAAAGTAAATAAAATTGCAGCAAGGTATTTTTGGTATTTTTGGTTTATAGATCTGAAAATATATAATGGAAAATAGACCCGGGGGCCATAGGTTTCACTAGAGGCTTCTCTCTTGAAGGAAAATAATAATACAGTGGGTGAACAAATTACTGTCGAGCAATTGATAGAAAAGCACAAAGTTATGACGATATCCAAGGCAATGATTATGCATATAGGCATCACGTTCGTGTCAAGTAGACCGAAACGATTCTGCATCTACTACTATTACTCCACACATCGACCGACTCCTGCCTGCATCTAGAGTATTAAGTTCATAAAGAACAGAGTAACGCCTTAAGTAAGATGACATGATGTAGAGGGATAAACTGAAGCAATATGATGAAAACCCCACCATTTTATCCTTGATAGCAACAATACAAATACGTACCTCGCTACCCCTACTTTGTCACTGGGTGAGGACACCGCAAGATTGAACCCAAAACTAAGCACCTCTCCCATTGCAAGAACTACCGATCTAGTTGGCCAAACCAAACCAATAACTCGAAGAGAAATACAAAGATATGAAATCATGCATATAAGAATTCAGAGAAGATTCAAATAATATTCATAGATAATCTGATCATAAATAAACAATTCATCGGATCTCGACAAACACACCGCAAAAGAAGATTATATCGGATAGATCTCCAAGAACATCGAGGAGAACATGGTATTGAGGATTGGAGAGAGAGAAAAAGGCATCTAGCTACTAGCTATGGACCCGTAGGTCTGAGGTAGACTACTCACGCTTCATCGGAGGAGCAATGGAGTTGATGTAGAAGCCCTCCGTGATCGAATCCCCCTCCGGTAGATTACCGGAAAAGGCCCCAAGATGGGATCTCACGGGAACAGAAGGTTGCGGCGGCGGAAAAGTATTTTTGTGGCTCCTTGTGATGGTTTGGGAATATATGGGAATATATAGGCAAAGAGTTAGGGTTAGAAGACCTCTAGGGGACCCACAAGCCAGGGGGCGCCCCCCCTAGGGCGCGCCCTGGCGGCTTGTCGTCTGCTGCCAGGTCTTCTGACCTCCTCTCCAAGTCTTCTAGATGTCTTCTGGTCCTAGAAAAATCATCGTGAAAGTTTTATTCCGTTTGGACTCCGTTTGATATTCCTTTTCTGTAAAACTGAAAAACAGGGAAAAAACAGAAACTGGCACTGGGCTCTAGGTTAATAGGTTAGTCCCAAAAATAATATAAAATAGCATATTAATGCATATAAAACATCCAAAATAGATAATATAATAGCATGGAACAATCAAAAATTATAGATACGTTGGAGACGTATCAAGCATCCCCAAGCTTAATTCTGCTCGACCTCGAGTAGGTAAATGATAAAAACAGATTTTTTGATGTGGAATGCTACCAAACATATTTATCCATGTAATTTTCTTTATTGTGGCATGAATATTCAGATCCATAAGATTCAAAACAAAAGTTTAATGTTGACATAAAAACAATAATACTTCAAGCATACTAATAAAGCAATCGTGTCTTCTCAAAATAACATGGCCAAAGAAAGTTATCCCTACAAAATCATATAGTCTGGCTATGCTCCATCTTCATCACACAAAGTATTAAATCATGCACAACCCCGGTTTTAGCCAAGCAATTGTTCATACTTTAGTATTTTCAAACTTTTTCAACTCTCACGCAATACATGAGCGTGAGCCATGGACATAGCACTATAGGTGGAATACAATATGGTGGTTGTGGAGAAGACAAAGAAGGAGATAGTCTCACACCAACTAGGCGTATCAACGGGCTATGGAGATGCCCATCAACAGATATCAATGTGAGTGAGTAGGGATTGCCATGCAACGGATGCACTAGAGCTATAAGTGTATGAAAGCTCAAAAAAAAGAAACTAAGTGGGTGTGCATCCAACTTGCTTGCTCACGAAGACCTAGGGCAATTTGAGGAAGCCCATCATTGGAATATACAAGCCAAGTTCTATAATGAAAATTTTCCACTAGTATATGAAAGTGTCAATATAGGAGACTCTCTATCATGAAGATCATGGTGCTACTTTGAAGCACAAGTGTGGAAAAAGGATAGTACCATTGCCCCTTCTCTCTTTTCTCTCATTTTTTTTTATTTTCTCTTTTTTTCTTTTGGTGGACTTCTTTGGCCTCTCTTTTTTTATTTGGGCTTCTCTGGCCTCTTTTATTTTTCATAAAGTCCGGAGACTCATCCCGACTTGTGGGGGAATCATAGTTTCCATCATCCTTTCCTCACATGGGACAATGCTCTATAATGATGATCATCACACTTTTATTTACTTACAACTCAAAATTTACAACTTGATACTAGAACAAGATATGACTCTATATGAATGCCACCGGCGGTGTACCGGGATATGCAATGATCTAGCGTAGCAATGGCATCATCATGCTAGCTATCTTACGATCATGCTAAGCAATATGACAATGATGGTGCGTGTCATAATAAACAGAACGGTGGAAGTTGCATGGCAATATATCTCAGAATGGCTATGGAAATGCCATAATAGGTAGGTATGGTGGCTGTTTTGAGGAAGGTGGGTTTAATGCACCGGCGAAAGTTGCACGGTACTAGAGAGGCTAGCAAAGGTGGAAGGGTGAGAGTGCGTATAATCCATGGACCCAACATTAGTCATAAAGAACACACATACTTATTGCAAAAGTCTATTAGTCATCAAAACAAAGTACTACACGCATGCTCCTAGGGGAAGGGTTGGTAGGAGTTAACCATCGCGCGATCCCGACCTCCACACAAAGGAAGGCAATCAATAAATAAATCATGCTCCGACTTCGTCACATAACGGTTCACCATACGTGCATGCTACGGGAATCACAAACTTTAACACAAGTATTTCTACCAATCCGCAATTACTCACTAGCATGTCTCTAATATTACAATCTTAATATCTCAAAACAATCATAAGGAATCAAACTTCTCATAGTATTCAATGCACTTTTATATGAAAGTTTTTATTATATCTCTCTTGGATGCCCATCATATTAGGACTAAATTCATAACCTAAACAAATTACCATGCTGTTTAGAGACTCTCAAAATAATATAAGTGAAGCAAGAGAGTTCAACAATTTCTATAAAATAAAGCCACCGCAGTGCTCTAAAAAGATATAAGTGAAGCACTAGAGCATATTGCCTAGCTCAAAAGATATAAGTGAAGCACATAGAGTATTCTAATAAATTCACGATTCATGCATGTCCCTCTCAAAAAGTTTGTACATCAAGGATGATTGTGGCAAACTAAAAAGCAAAGACTCATATCATACAAGACGCTCCAAGCAAAACACATATCATGTGGTGAATAAAAATATAGCCTCAAGTAAATTTACCGATGGATTGAAGACGAAAGAGGGGATGCCTTCCGGGGCATCCCCAAGCTTAGGCTCTTGGTTATCATTGAATATTACCTTGGGGTGCCTTGGGCATCCCCAAGCTTAGGCTCTTGCCACTCCTTATTCCATAGTCCATCAAATCTTTACCCAAAACTTGAAAACTTCACAACACAAAACTCAATAGAAAACTCGTGAGATCCGTTAGTATAAGAAAATAAAATCACCACTTTACATACTGTTGTGAACTCATTATTTATTTATATTGGTGTAATATCTACTGTATTCCAACTTCTCCATGGTTCATACCCCCCGATACTACCCATTGATTCATCAAAATAAGCAAACAACACAAAGAAAACAGAATCTGTCTAAAACAGAACAGTCTGTAGCAATCTGTAAACTTCGAATACTTCTGTAACTCTACAAATTTTGAAAAATTAGGAAAATCTGGGAAATTTGTATATCAATATTGTGTAAAAAATTCAGATCCAATTGACGCTTCTGTGAATTTATAAAATTCCTGGACTAGGCGTCAAACTTTCTGTTTTTCAGCAAGATCAAATCAACTATCACCGTAGACCATCCCAAAGGTCTTACTTGGCACAAACACTAATTAAAACACTAAAACACAATTACTACAGAGGTAATAATGTGTAATTTATTCAAGAACATAAACAAAACAAAAAACATAAAAATAAAATTGGGTTGCCTCCCAACAAGCGCTATTGTTTAACGTCCCTAGCTAGGCATAATGATTTCAATGATGCTCACATAAAAAAGTAGTAATTGAAATATGCAAGAGAGCATCATGAATCTCATGACAAGAACATTTAAGTCTAACCCACTTCCTATGCATAGGGATTTTGTGAGCAAACAATTTATGGGAACAAGAATCAACTAGCATAAGAAGGCAAAACAACCATAACTTCAAAACTTTGAACACATAGAGAGGAAACTTGATGTTATTGCAATTCCTACAAGCATATATTCCTACCTCATAATAAATTTCAGTATCATCATGAAGGAATTCAACAATATAACTATCACATAAATCATTCTTTTCATGATGCACAAGCATAGAACTTTCATTACTCTCCACATAAGCAAATTCCTTTTCATCCATAGTAGTGGGAGCAAACTCAACAAAATAACTATCATGAGACACTTGATTGACATAACCATATTGCAATTTAAAACCATGATGATAAGTTTCATGGTTATCATTACTCATTATAGCATACGTGTCATCACCATCATCATAAATAGTAGGCATGCAATCATCATAATAAATTTGCTCATCAAAACTTGGGGGACTAGAAATATCATCTTCATCAAACATAGCATCCCCAAGCTTGTGGCTTTGCATATCATTAGCATCATGGATATTTAGAGAATTCATACTAGCAACATTGCAATCATGCTCATCATTCAAGGAACTATCATGAATCACCTTATAAATTTCTTCTTTCAACACTTCATCAAAATTTTCAGATTCATGATTTTCGAACAAAACTTCATAGAGATAATCAAGTGCACTCAACTCACTACCAATTGGTTCATCATAATTTGAATTTTTGAAAAGATTAGCAAGTGGATGAGGATCCATATCAATAGATTTTTAGCAAGCGAAGATGCAAGCAAAATAGAAGGCACATGGCAACACAAGCAAAGATAGCAAACAAGCAAAAAGGCAAACGGAAAAGAGGGCGAATAAAAAGGCATAATATAAAATAGGTTAGTCCCAAAAATAATATAAAATAACATATTAATGCATATAAAACATCCAAAATAGATAATATAATAGCATGGAACAATCAAAAATTATAGATACGTTGGAGACGTATCATGGTGCTAGCAGAGGCCCTGGCAGTGACAGCAGCAGCAGAGTCCTCATTGAATTTCTTCACTGTTTCTTTAGCCTTTCTTGCCAGCTTGGCTTGTTGCTTTTCCCAGTCATGAGGAAAATCTTCACCAGTTTTGAGACTGGTAGGATCAGCACATTGGCCTTGAGCCAAAGGTGGTCTGTTGCACAGAGGTTTAATAGCAAATTTCTTCATGTATTTTGGAGTGACATATCGATATTCTCTCCATTATCGTGCCCATCTCCTCTCAATTCTCTGGATACGGATCTTGCGCCGCTTTTGAGTTTCTTTGCCATGAGTGGCTTCATCAGGTGTGCAATATTCATCATACAAATCATCATGTATCTCAAAGGCAGTTTGCACTTCAGGTCGCTTTCCTCCTTTCTGCGGTCTTTTGCCCTCAGTCATTTTCTTCGGCTGAGGATTTTGTACTTTTGAGGATTCTGGTGAAGTATGCAATTTTTCTTCAAGAAACACTGCAAATGAGTTAAGTTGATGAGAACCTAGAGATTCATCAGCTGACATTTGTACCTGTGAATAGAGTATAGGTGCGAAGAATTTGAAGAGGTCATATGCGTTCTCAGAAATTTTGCAAAAGTACCAAGTTTGAGGAATTTGACCATAGATGATTTGAAGAATTTCACTAAGTGTTTTAACTTAGGTTCCAGAGTTGTATAGATTTGAAGATCCACACAATTGAGGAATCTGGAGAAAATCATAAATTAGCGAAATAAATCAAGAGAAGGAGTTTGTTTGGTGCTTTAGAGACGAATTGCTGAAGAATAAACACCTTTTGAGGATTTTGAGAAAATTTTATGAATCAAAAACAGTAATAAATTTGACTTTTAATTACCAGTGATGAAGAACACTGCGAACAGAGAAGTGAAGTGGAGAAGTTCGTTAGTCCAGATCTCCCACGCCCTAGCTTGGCAGAGGGAGACAACTACAGCGACGGCGGAGTGAAGACTTCTGCAGCCGATGCGAGTACGACGACGGCGAGGTCAAGATAGCAAAGCTCTTCCTCTCCAGCGACGATGAGGTTAGTGGCGGCACTAGGTCTGGAGCTCGGAGGGGGTGGAAGTGAGGAGTAACCCGAGTAGGTGGATGGGAGGGGGTATTTATAGCGGCAGTAAAAATTAACTAGCCCAAATATTTTGGACCAGAATACCCCTGACCCTTGCTCTCCATGCGACATGTGTCACCCACGTACTGAGAGGTGGAGATAGTGGGGATCGTGGGTTATCCAGTCGTGGGAATCGGAACGGTTTGAGCGGCAACCGCCAAAAATTGAAACTTGAAAATTTTAAAGTTTTGTTCGCAAATTCTTCAGCTGTCAAGGACACAGTGAAGACTTTGAACAGGTTTCAAGGTAGAACGCATATGAAGAATTTGTGAACAGACTGGGTTGAGTTTAGCATAGAGGGCGAACGGGTCCGATCACATTCACTTAGAAGAAAATCGACTTGAAGAATTAGCAATAAGTGAATGCTACTGAGGACATTGAAAAACTCAAATAAATATATATATAGTCAATGAAGAACTCAAGTTGAAAGTTTGAAGAATTTGAAGATTTTAAGGATTTTGCAAACTTGAAGAATTTGAAAATTTGAAGAATTTGCAAATTGAGGAAAAACTCAAATTTGAAGAATTTCAACTGTGGTTGGTGGCGTGACCCACCGTATAAGAATGATGATTTGAGACACCGCGTACAATTGTCGTAGGGTTCTGAGAATCAAATTCTTCACACTTAGAGAGTTAGTCTTCATTGATTGAACAAAAACGTTACTTCATGTGTTGCACATCAAAGTCGTCAATTTTGCATAAGTGTTAGGATGTGTGTCCTTTCAAAGAACATTCAAAGATTCTAAGATATTTAGCTCAGACCGCAACTTGCAAAATCTCTTCTCATCCAAGGGCTTTGTGAAGATATCAGCAAGTTGTTCTTCAGTCTTCACGTGGTCGATGAAGATATCGCCCTTCATCACATGGTCATGAAGAAAATGATGACGAATCTGGATGTGCTTGGTCTTTGAGTGCTGAACTGGGTTGTAAGCAATCTTGATGGCACTCTCATTGTCGCAGTAGAGAGGGACATTCTTCACGTTGATGCCGTAGTCCTTGAGGGTTTGCTTCATCCATAGCAATTGAGCACAACAAGAACCAGCAGCAATGTACTCAGCTTCAGCTATAGATAGTGACACGCAGTTCTGCTTCTTCGAGGACCAACAGACTAAGGATCGTCTGAGGAAAAGACATGTGCCTGATGTTGACTTGCGGTCCACACGATCACCAGCATAATCAGAATCAGAATATCCAATGAGGTCAAGATCTGAGCCCTTGGGGTACCATAATCCTAGTGTTGGTGTGTGAGCTAGATATCGAAGAATATGCTTCACAGCCTTATGGTGTGATTCCTTCGATTTTGTTTGAAATCGGGCACACATGCAAACACTAAGCATAATATCTGGCCTAGATGCACATAGATACAATAAAGAACCAATCATGGAGCGATATACCTTCTGATCGAAATCTTTACCACTTTCGTCAGTGCAGAGTTGAGTCGATGTGGGCATAGGAATCTTGACGCCTTTGCAATCCTGCATGCCAAATTTCTTCAGGACATCCTTGAGCTATTTCTCTTGAGAGATGAAGATGCCATTGTGTTGTTGACGAATTTGAAGCCCTAAGAAGATTTGAGCTCTCCCATCATAGACATTTGATATTCTTCACTCATCATATAGGCAAATTCATCACAGTAATGTTTGTCAGTACATCCAAAGATAATATCGTCCACATATATTTGGCATACAAATAATTCATCATCATATGATTTTGTGAAAAGAGTTGGGTCAAGTGAATCGGGTTTGAAGCCTTTCTTCATGAGGAATTCCTTCAGTGTGTCATACCACGTCCGAGGGGCTTGCTTGACGCCATAGAGAGTTGTTGAGTCTGAAGACTTTGTCCGGATGCTTAGGATCTTCAAAACCTGGGGGTTGAGCAACATATACTTCTTCCTCAAGCTTACCATTGAGGAATGCACTTTTCACATCCATTTGATATAAGATGATATTGTGATGGTTAGCATAAGCAAGCAATATGTGAATAGCTTCAAGTCTAACAACAGGTGCAAAAGTTTCATCAAAGTCAACTCCCTAACCTGTGTGTAGCCCTGTGCCACAAGACGGGCCTTATTCCTCACTACCTGACCAAGTTCATCTTGTTTGTTGTGGTAGATCCACTTGGTACCTATGACATTGTGCTTGCGAGGATCTGGGCATTTGACAAGTTCCCACACATTGTTGAGGTTGAATTGATGCAATTCCTCTTGCATGGCTTGAATCCACTCAGGCTCCAAGAATGCTTCATCAACTTTGGTGGGCTCTGCGATAGAGACAAAAGAAAAGTGCCCAAAAAAGTTAGACAAATGAGAAGCTCTTGAGCGAGTGAGAGGACCTGGTGCATTTATGTCGTCGAGGATTTTCTCAATCTGCACTTCATTTGCATGTCTTGGATGAGCAGGTTGATGACTTTGCTGAGGCTGAGCAATTTCTTCAATGCCATTTTCTTCAGGTGTATCAGCATGAATATCTTCAACGGTTTATGGTCAAAAAATATCTTCAACGGTTGGTACAACTTCTTCAGAGAGTGATTGTTCTTCAGTAGGGATCACGTCTTCAGTGGCCTTGAACCTAATGGATTCCTCAGGAGGCATTTCATCTAGCATAGGAGGTAGGTGCTCTCTTTGCGAGCCGCTAGTTTCATCGAACCGCACATCTACAGTTTCAACAACCTTGTTGTGATAGGTGTTGAAGACTCTGTACGTGTGCGAGTCCTTTCCGTAACCAAGCATAAAACCTTCTTGTGCTTTCGGTGCAAATTTAGAGTTGTGGTGAGGATCTCTAATCCAGCATTTAGCACCGAAGACTTTGAAATAACTCACATTGGGTTTCTTGTCAGTGAGGAGTTCATATGAAGTCTTCTTGAGGAATTTGTGAAGATATACCCTGTTGATGATGTGGCAAGCAGTATTGATTGCCTCAGGCCAAAAGCGACGAGGGGTCTTGTATTCATCAAGCATGGTGCGAGCCATCTCAACAAGAGTCCTATTCTTGCGCTCTACAATGCCATTTTGCTGAGGAGTATAATGGGCAGATAGCTTATGAGTAATACCAAGTTCATCAAGATAATCATCAAGACTAGTGTTCTTGAACTCAGTCCCATTATCACTCCTGATATGCTTGATCTTGATGCCGAAATTCGTCGAGGCCCTTGAAGAAAATCTTTTGAAGACATTCTACACTTTAGATTTGTACAGGATAATGTGCACCCAAGTATAGGGAGAGAAATCATCAACAATGACAAAGCCATATAAGCATGCAGTATTTGTTAGTGTGGCATGGATAGTGGGACCAAAGAGATCCATATGAAGCAATTCAAAAGGACGAGTGGTAGTCATGATGGTCATGGATGGATGCTTGGATCTGGTCATCTTTCCAGATTCACAAGCCCCACACAAGTGATCCTTGAGGAATTTGACACCCTCAATACCAATGACGTGCTTCTTCTTCGAGAGCGTGTGCAAGTTCCTCATGCCAGCGTGTCCAAGTCGTCGATGCCATAACCAGCCTTCTAAAGCTTTTGCATAAGTAGACATGTGGCCGGCTGTGGACTTGTAGAGAAATCAACAATATACAAGTCTCCTCTTCTAAGGCCTTCGAAGACTTTAGATTTGTGAGATTCCATGATGACAACACAACGGTATTTGCCAAATATGACAACCATATCAAGATCACAAAGCATTGAGACAGACATGAGGTTGAAACCGAGGGACTCGACAAGCATCACCTTATCCATGTGTCTATCCTTCGAGATTGCAACCTTACCTAGATCCAATACCTTGCTTTTTCCTTTATCAGCGTAGGTGATATGCTTCAGATGAGAAGGGGCCAGTGGAATGTTCATCAATAGGTTCTTGTCACCAGTCATGTGGTTGGTGCATCCACTGTCGAGGACCCACTCAGTTGCTTTGGGAGTTTCATCCTGCAGATGAATTAGTAGAGCTTACGAACACATATGCTTCAGAGTGAAGAATATGACATCAAATTCATCAGATTGAATTTCATCACACAGAATAGTAAGCAAAGTAATGTGAGGACATGAGAAATGAATGATTCATTTCTTCATGATTAGCTTGCGTCCTTTCAAGCATTTCCTCAGGTCTCCAGCAAATTCATCAGAAGTTCAAGTTCGTCTGGAGACCTGACCCTGCATCAGAGATTAGTTCAATTTCTTCACCACCCACATCTGAAGGGGTGGTAAAGAGTTCAACATTCTGCGCGCTCCATATGAGAATGGTGGCATTGAAGCAAGTGCACTTCGTTTCACACGACGGGGGTTAGAGTACTCATATGAATAAGCAGAGAAATTCTTCGAGGACTTATGAATATAATGATTTGAAGAATAATGAACATATTCATGACCCTTAGATTTTCCCTGCGAAACAGAAGCATTAGCACGAGAATGATATGATTTTTGACCATATGAGGAATTTGGTCCATGTGAGGACTTTGGTCCTTGTGAAGACTTTGGCCCAAATGAAGAATTTGATCTGGGGTTCCTGTTCTTCACTGGGGGTGTCATGATGACATTCATTTGAAGATTTTCAAAGTACCTTTTGGGAACCCAGATTTTCTTCATTGGAGGACCGTTCCTGCAGTTAGTACCAACATATCTGGCAAATACTTCACCATTCTGATTTTTGAACAGTTTATAGTTGGAGTCAATTGACTCATCAGAGGAATATGAAGATTCACAAGTAAAACCAGATAAAGTGGATGGATCTACACGAGGTCCTTTTGCAGCAACCCATGAGGTTTTGGGGTACTGCTCAGGTTTCCAGTAAGATCCATCAACATTGAGTTTCCTCTTAAAGGCAATACCCTCTTTCCTAGGGTTCCTGTTCAGAATCTGCTTTTGTATATGCCTGTCACATACAATTCCTTCAACCCTGCATTTTCATTAGTGACACTTGTGGTATCCTCAAATGAGGATTTTGTGACCACAGAAGTAGTTGAAGAATTTGCAGTAATAGAAACATTTGAACTTTCAGGTGAAGAATGAGCAGTTTCACGTTCGATGCATTTTAAGCAAGGTGGAACGAAATCTTCCTGAGCGGTACTGATCTGTTGAGCAAGCAAAGAATCGTTATCCCTTTGAAGATCTTCATGAGACACCCTTAGTTTCTCGAGATCTTGCTTTCTTTGAAGAAACTCATAAGAAAGCTTCTCATGATCGACTAAGAGAGCATCATGACGACTTTGAAGGTTATCAAACTTAGACTGAAGACTTTGAAGTCCCTTAGTCAGAGTTAGAGTGCGATCCATTTCCTCATTCAACAGGTCATCGCTTTTGTCTAGCAGTTTCTGAAGCTTTTCAATGGCACTTTGTTGTTTAGTGGCAATATTAGCATGTTTGGAATAGCTAGGTTTCATGTAATCCTCAGATTCACCATCACTTGATTCAGAGGAGGAATGGGGTTTGAGTACCTTGGCACTTTTTGCCATGAAGCAATAGGTGGGAGCCTAGTTGTCGTTGCTGACTTCAGAGTCGTTGGAGTTGCCATTTTCTTCATCATTGAAGATGGACTTGCTGACGAAAGCAGTAGCGAGAGCTAGGCTCGCAACACCAGAGTCAGACTCCTCTTCAGATTCTTCCTCTTCCTCATATTCTTCAGATTCATCTTCAGAATCCATTTCCTTCCCAATAAGTGCCCGAGCCTTCCTTAAGTTGTTATTCCTGTGCGATGAGGACTTTGAAGACTTTGAAGATTTCTTCTTTTTCTTCGAGTCATCAGAACTATCATCCTTGTATTTCTTCTTCTTTGATTCTTTTTCCCAGAGAGGATAGTCAGCAATGTAGTGGCCAGATTTCTTGCATTTGTGACAAGTTCTCTTCTTGTAGTCGCTTGATGAAGATTTTGAGTTCTTCAAGCCACTTCTTGATGATTTTCCAAACCGACCTCTCCTTGAGAACTTATGGAATTTCCTCACGAGCATTGCTAGCTCCTGACTCGGTTCTTCAGGATCACCAAGGCTACTATCAGATTCTTCGTATTCGGATGAGGAAATTGCCTTGGCCTTCAAAGCACGAGATCTTCCATAACTTGGCCCGTAGAGGTCTCTCATCTCAGCTTGTTGGAATTCATGAGTATTGAGTCCCTCAAGAATATCAGCAGGATCTAGTGACTTGTAGTCTCCATGTTCTTGGATCATCAAAGCAAGTGTATTGAATGAGGAATGAAGAGATCTCAGCAGTTTCTTCACCACCTCATGGTCGGTGATGTCAATGGCACCAAGAGCGTGAAGCTCATTGGAGATATCAGTGAGGCGATCGAAAGTTTGTTGAACATTTTCGTTGTCGAGTCTTTTGAAGCAGTTGAACAGATTGCGAAGAACATCAACTCGAGAGTCACGTTGAGTTGAAACACCTTCATTGACTTTGGACAGCCTATCCCAGATAAGCTTAGCAGTCTCCAAAGCACTCGCTCTGCCATACTAACCTTTGCTCAGATGGCCACATATGATATTCTTCGCTTGAGAGTCGAGTTGCTTGAATCTCATCACATCAGCAGCAGTGTGGGAGTGACGCGGGGAACACCATTTTCCAGAACATACTAGAGATCGTTGTCAATTGCCTCAAGATGCATGCGCATCTTGTTCTTCCAGTAGGGGTAGTCCGTCCCATCGAAGGTAGGACACCCAGCCAAGACCTTGATCAAGCCTGCAGTCGACATAACTAAAACTCCAGGTGTTTAAACCAAAATCACACAGTACAAGGGAGTACCTTGCTCTGATACCAATTGAAAGTGCGTTATATCGACTAGAGGGGGGTGAATAGGCGATTTTTATAAATTCGTCACTGAGGAATTACTAGATGAGGAATTTGCTAAGTGACAAAATACTCGCAGCGGAACAAATACTTCGAGGAAATGAAGGGGTTGAGGAAATAGAACCAGGGGCTCGATGAAGACAATGATTTGATGACCTAGTTCCAACTGCTGTGATAGTCGTACGTCCGGTTCGGAGCGGCTTGGTATTTAAACCAAAGGACACACAGTCCTTACCGTATTCTCCTTGAGCTAAGGTCACACATACCTCGCCCAACACTCGTGGTAAGTCTTCAGGGTAGACTTCCAAACCCTCACAAACTCGGTCACCTGACGATCCACAATTGACTGCTGGATGCTCTAGACCATGACGCCTAACCGTCTGGAAGATACACGGTCTTCAAAGGTAAAAAGTGTCGGTTCCACACAGGAACAATATCTTCAGTGAAGCTCAATCACTTTGGGTTTTGGTGGTTTGGGTTTTGGGTTTTTCCTCGCTCATGATTTTATCTCAAAGTCCTCGAGGAATGGGTTGATCTCAAATGACAAGTGTTAATCTCTCTCTGAGCAGCCAACTAGCTAGTGGTTGTGGGGTTGGCTATTTATAGCCAGGGTGCAACCCGACATGATAAGACATAAATGCCCCCAATGATATGACCGTTATGTGGATAAGATATCTGGACAGCTGGCGCAAGGCACATCAACGGTTGGAAGTCGAACTGTAAAATTCCTCAGGGCTTATCATATTCCTCACGGTAGGCAATTCGCACTGGTGAAATCCTAACTCCTCAGTCAGACCAGAAGAACATCGTCTCTGTCACTGAAGAACTTGACTGAGCTGTAAGAGATTTCCAAAGGCTTCACTTGAAGGGTTGGTTAAGTTGAGGCTTTTTGAGTTGAGCATCAGTTGGAAAATTTTCCTTAGTATTACCTCGGCCCCCTTTAACAGTACGATGTTTCCTATGACTCAAAGAAAGGAAATGAAACTATGAAAACAAAAGTCTTCACGCTTCATAGTCCTTGTTAATATCTTCAAGGTCACACCAAATTCTTCAGCTTCAAAGTCTTCAGGGAAATACCAAAGTCTTCACCAAAGTCTTCAGCTGAAGACATTCATTTTTAGGGGTCGACATTCTTCATATATATATCAAACTCCTCAGCGACTTATAGAGCTTGTGTACACTCACACACATATTAGTCCCTTAACCTATAAGTCTTCAATACACCAAAATCACCAAGGGGCACTAGATGCACTTACAGGTGCTCAACAGTAACATAAGGTAAACTACTGAATGAGTTCGGTAGAAGTAGAAATGGAACAATGGTGCTCGATGGCGACAAATGATTTGGTAGACCAGTTTACTCTTCTGCAAAAGAGCTATGTGTGGTTGGAGGGACTTGTGATTGAACACATGAGCATACCTCCCTTCATCCTATTCTCCTTCAACCGAATGATGATCAGACTTTAGTTGAAGTCACTCGGGGTAGATACTTGTCGACGATCTCCAAACCTTTGACATACTTCTTCGTAAACCATAGTTACTCTTGGTTGTTGAAGACTTTGCTTGGTGAAGACAATTACTCTTCAACACTCAAGCCGAAACCTATCCGTGTCACACCCTGTGTTTTGCCTCACATCACTATGTCAATAAATCTTAAAATTAGGACCAATAAAAACTTTTTGTGTGGTTGTGATGATTGACCTGATTGCCATTTGCTTGTTCGCTTGGTTGTGCGTTAATTCATAAAAAAACTCCTACTCTCTAGACTCATCTCCTTGATCCAAATCTTTGCCCAATGATCATGCCATGTGTATAGGACCTAAAACTATTTTTATAAAATATTTTTTTGGCCAACAAACATTTATTCAATTTAGGTTTCCAAAAACTCCTGAATTTAGGTTTGTATTGCAAGTCCTCAAATTAGGGAGAATGTTTTGCCCCAAACACTTTATTTGGAACCTAACATATATAAGACCTCCCAAACCACCAAATATTATTTTTAGAGATTATTTTCATATTTTATTTAAAAGTTTTTTCTTAAGGCCAGAAATGGTCTTTTATAGGGGGAAATTATTTTATGCTTTCAAAATATTTGAGAAAAATCAGGGAAACTGAGTGGACATATATTTTCCATATATATGAGTTTCAACACATGGTCATGTTCAAAATATTGGACAAAACCCTCCAAAACCCTTTCTACCTATTTCAAGCATTTGAAATATTTCCATCAGAAATATTCTAAAATAAATCCAGAAAAATTCTTGCATGTCACATATGACACATGTGATAATCTTGCCAAGTTTCATATCAATCCCAATAATTTTGATTCACCAAAATGCCCCAAAACCATCTTTGTCCAGAACCAAATTTGAGTAACTTTACATTGTCAACTTTCTCCATTTGATCTCAAACTTTGTGGGCATGCTCTAATCCCTAAATGATGACACTACACCAAGTGGTGCATCAAGGAGAATAGATTAACATGGCTAGATCTAAGGAAACCTATTTATGTTGATTTTTAGGGTTTATAAAGTTTGCATTGGCAACTTTTTTTGAATGAGCTAAAAACTTGTGATCAAGCTCATTTGGTCCTATTCCTCACTCCTACTAAATCTCTTGTCAAGGAGATAATTTCAGCTAGCTCAAAACCAGCTCAAACACCTTCTGGTCATTCCTAAAAGTTACTAGTTTCACCACTTTTACTGTTCTCACTGACCCCAAGTTTCTACCTGATGACCCACAAGTATAGGGGATCTATCGTAGTCCTTTCGATAAGTAAGAGTGTCGAACCCAACGAGGAGCAGAAGGAAATGACAAGCGGTTTTCAGTAAGGTATTCTCTGCAAGCACTGAAATTATCGGTAACAGATAGTTTTGTGATAAGATAATTCGTAACGGGTAGCAAGTAACAAATGTAGCAAAGGTGCAGCAAGGTGGCCCAATCCTTTTTGTAGCAAAGGACAATCCTGGACAAACTCTTATATAAAGCAAAGCACTCCCGATGACACATGGGAATTTCTGTCAAGCTAATTTTCATCATGCTCATATGATTCGCGTTCGTTACTTTGATAATTTGATATGTGGGTGGACCGGTGCTTGGGTTCTGCCCTTACTTGGACAAGCCTCCCACTTATGATTAACCTCACTCGCAAGCATCCGCAACTACGAAAGAAGAATTAAGATAAATCTAACCATAGCATGAAACATATGGATCCAAATCAGCCCCTTACGAAGCAACGCATAAATTAGGGTTTAAGCTTCTGTCACTCTAGCAACCCATCATCTACTTATTACTTCCCAATGCCTTCCCCTAGGCCCAAATAATGGTGAAGTGTCATGTAGTCGACGTTCACATAACACCACTAGAGGAGAGACAACATACATCTCATCAAAATATCGAACGAATACCAAATTCACAAGATTACTTATAACAAAACTTATCCCATGTCCTCAGGAACAAACGTAACTACTCACAAAGCATACTCATGTTCATAATCAGAGGAGTATTAATTATCATTAAGGATCTGAACATATGATCTTCCACCAAGTAAACCAACTAGCATCAACTACAAGGAGTAATCAACACTACTAGCAACCCACAGGTACCAATATGAGGTTTTGAGACAAAGATCGGATACAAGAGATGAACTAGGGTTTGGAGAGGAGATGGTGCTAGTGAAGATGTTGATGGAGATTGACCCCCTCTCGATGAGAGGATCATCGGTGATGACGATGGCTTCAATTTCCCCCTCTGGGAGGGAAGTTTCCCCGGCAGAACAGCTCCGCCGGAGCCCTAGATTGGTTCTGCCCAAGTTCCACCTCGAGACGGCGGCGCTTCGTCCCGAAAGCTCTCTTATGATTTTTTCCAGGTCAAAACCCTCCATATAGCAGAAGATGGGCACTGGAGGGCTGCCATGGGGCCCACAAGCCACAGGGGCGCGCCCTGGGGGGTAGTGCGCGCCCCCCAGGCTTGTGGCCTCCTGGTGGGTCCCCTCTGGTATTTCTTTCGCCCAATATTTTTTATATATTCCAAAATAATTTTCCGTAACTTTTCAGGACTTTTGGAGTTGTGCAGAATAGGTCTCTCGTATTTTCTCCTTTTCCAGTCTAGAATTCCAGCTGCCGGCATTCTCCCTCTTCATGTAAACCTTGTAAAATAAGAGAGAAAAGGCATAAGTATTGTACCATAATGTGTAATAACAGCCCATAATGCAATAAATATCAATATAAAAGCATGATGCAAAATGGACGTATCAACTCCCCCAAGCTTAGACCTCGCTTGTCCTCAAGCGAAAGCCGAAATCGATAAATATGTCCACATGTTTAGAGATAGAGGTGTCGATAAAATAAAATACGGACATGGGAGCATCATGATCATCTTTAGAACAGCAATACTTATTGATATATAATTTATTATACTAGAGTAACAATTCATTCACAAGGTAAAGTATGAATCAAGAACTCCATTGAGAACCAACAAACTATGATCTCAGTTAGTGAAGCAATTGCAATTTATCATAACATCGGAAAGAGTCAATATAAGAGCTTGTAAAGTAAATCCACATACTCAATCATCTTTTAGTCTTTCATAATTGCTAACACTCACGCGGTACTTATGAGGTCAAAGCTTCAATTGGACACAGAGAAAGATAGGGGCTTATAGTTTTGCCTCCCAACTATTTACCTCAAGGGTAATGTCAACAGAAATAACTTATGGTCACCCACATCCGAGTGGATATATGTGTCTAGATCATTCCCCAACACATGACGCTTGCCAAGAGAGAAAGGCGAAATAGGAAGTTGTGAAGATCACCACGACTCTTGCATAAAGGTAAGTACTAGAAAGTAAAAGTAAAAGATAGGCCCTTCGCAGAGGGAAGCAGAGGTTGTCATGCGCTTTTATAATTGGATGCGCAATCTCTTAATGCAAAAGAACGTCACTTTATATTGCCGCTTGTGATAAAGAACTTTATTATGCAGTTTGTCGCTTTTATTTCTTCCATATCACAGGTTCGTATAAAGTTTATTTTCCTCGCACTAATAGATCATACATATTTAGAGAGCAATTTTTTTATTGCTTGCACCGATGACAACTTACTTGAAGGATCTTACTCAATCCATAGGTAGGTATGGTGGACTCTCATGGCAAAACTGGGTTGAGGGTGTTTGGATGCACAAGTAGTATCTCTACTTGGTGCGGAAGTTTTGGCTGATATGGGGTGGAAGCAAGCGTCACATGTTAAAGGATCTATAACTATATAACTTGTATTCGGAAAGAAGCAAACATAACCCATTATGTTGTCTTCCTTGTCCAACATCAACTTCTTAGCATATAATATTTTAATGAGTGCTCACAATCATAAAAGATGTCCAAGATAATATATTTATATGTGAACCTCTCTTTCTTTATTACTTCCTTTTAATTGCAACAATGACCAATCGCTATGTTTGTCAACTCACAACAAGTTTCTATCGATATACTTCTTATATGTGAAGTCATCACTCCCCATAAGATCATCATATATACTCTTTGCTTTTATTCTATTCTTATTTTATTTCTTTTTCTCAAGATCATAGCAAGCAAGCAAAGCCCTCAACTCAAAACTACTGTTTATTATATAACTCTCGGACTCGCTTACATAGGGGGAACATAAAGCAAAACTCAAAACTAGATCACACTAAAAACTTTATTCTACTAGATCAAGATATAACCAAAAGGATCGAACTAAGAAAAACGATAAAAGTAAAAGATGTGATGGTGATACGATACCGGGGCACCTCCCCCAAGCTTGGCACAAGCTAAGGGGAGTGCCCATACCCATGTGTTTAGTTGTCTTTCTTCGGAGGTGGTGATGTTGGAGTTGTTGATGAGGTTGGAGGCTTGTCCTCCGTCTTCCAAGGCATAGGCTCACCATCGTAAAAAGATGAACGAGTCTCCGGGATCCTCAAATCTACAGCCAAACTCATTTTCTTAAATCTGTATTCATACTCACAGTTTTGGTTTTGCAGGTCATAGATCTGGGCTTGGAGATGCTCGATTTTCTCGTAAAGCTTGAAGATGTCCTCCCCGATGTCCTTGGCGTCCAGCTTGTGCTTATGGGTAAACTCCGCGATCATCATGTGATTGGCATTAAGTCCGCGTTCCAACATCCCTTGGCACTTGAAGACTTGCTGCTCCATTGCTTCGTGCCTTGTCTCCACGCTTCCGGTCTTATTTGGCCCCTCAACATCACGGATGTGCCGCACCCCCTCACGCATCTCAATGGTTTGAGGGTGTCGCAGCACCTCCGCAAGGTAAGGGTTAATGACCTTCTCGAAGAACTTGTCCTTCGAAGCACTTGGGGACGTCATGGCGATCTAAATCTGTCCGGGAAACAACTCAAAAAAAAACAGGAGATATTGTTGTGATACGAAGTTCAAAACCTTCGGGAGATTATATAATGAATTTTTACCGACCTAAAGGAGTATACCACAAGAAAACGGAGTCCGGAGGGTACACGGGGTGGCCACAAGCCACAGGGGCACGCCCAGGGGGGTAGGGCGCGCCCCCCTGGCTTGTCGCCTCCTCGTGCACTTTTCGGACTACTTTAAATTTTCCTAATTTATTAAATATTCCAAAACGGAAAAACTTGCTATTGGAAAAGTTTTGGAGTCGGTTTGCTTACCGTACCACATACCTATTCCTTTTCGGAGTCTGAAACGTTCTGGTAGGTCTCCCTAATGTACTCCTCCGGAGTTATGGTATTGATAATATTGGTTTCAACATTTATGGGAGTACCTGAGATATAATGTTTGATTCTTTGCCCGTTTACCACCTTTGGGTTAGTGCCTTCGGCGTTGTTGATCTTGATGGCGCCGGAACGATATACTTCCTTGACAATGTAAGGCCCTTCCCATTTAGAGAGCAGTTTTCCTGCAAAAAATCTTAAACGAAAATTGTATAGCAAGACATGGTCACCTACATTGAATTCACGCTTTTGTATCCTTTTATCATGCCATCTCTTAACCTTTTCTTTAAACAACTTGGCATTCTCATAGGCCTGGGTTCTCCATTCATCAAGTGAGCTAATGTCAAATAACCTCTTCTCACCAGCAAGTTTGAAATCATAGTTGAGCTCTTTAATTGCCCAATAAGCTTTATGTTCTAGTTCAAGAGGTAAGTGACATGCTTTACCATAAACCATTTTATACGGAGACATACCCATAGGGTTTTTGTAAGCAGTTCTATAAGCCCATAATGCATCATCAAGTTTCTTAGACCAATTCTTTCTAGATCTATTAACAGTCTTTTGCAAGATCAATTTAATTTCTCTATTACTTAATTCTACTTGACCACTAGACTGAGGATGATATGGAGATGCAATTCTATGATTAACATCATACTTAGCAAGCAATTTACGGAAAGCACCATGAATAAAGTGTGAACCACCATCAGTCATTAAATATCTAGGGACTCCAAATCTAGGGAAAATAACTTCTTTAAGCATTTTAATAGAAGTGTTATGATCAGCACTACTAGTTGGAATAGCTTCTACCCACTTAGTAACATAATCAACAGCAACTAGAATATGAGTATACCCGTTGGACTTTGGACAAGGTCCCATATAATCAAAACCCCAAACATCAAATGGTTCAATAACAAGTGAGTAATTCATAGGCATTTCCTGGCGTCTATTAATATTACCGATTCTTTGACATTCATCACAAGACAAGACAAACTTACGAGCATCCTTGAAGAGAGTAGGCCAATAAAAACCAGAGTGTAATACCTTGTGTGCAGTTCTATCTCCAGCGTGGTGTCCTCCGTAGGCCTTGGAGTGACACTTGTGTAGGATCTGTTCCTGTTCATGCTAAGGTACACAACGTCTAATAACACCATCTACTCCTTCTTTATAAAGGTGTGGATCATCCCAAAAGTAATGTCTTAAATCATAGAAGAACTTTTTCTTTTGTTGGTATGTGAAACTAGGTGGTATAAATTTAGCAACAATGTAATTAGCATAATCAGCATAACATGGAGCATTACGCGAAGCATTTATGACAGCTAATTGTTCATCAGGAAAGCTATCATCAATAGGTAGTGGGTCATCAAGAACATTCTCTAACCTAGACAAGTTATCTGCTGCGGGGTTCTCAGCACCGTTTCTATCAATAATATGCAAATCAAATTCTTGTAGCAGAAGAACCCATCTAATAAGTCTAGGTTTAGCATCTTTCTTTACCATAAGATATTTAATAGCAGCATGATCAGTGTGAACAGTTACTTTGGAATCAACAATATAAGGTCTGAACTTATCACAAGCAAACACAACTGCTAAAAATTCCTTTTCAGTGGTAGCATAGTTTCTTTGAGCATTGTCTAGAGTTTTACTAGCATAATGGATAACATTATATTTCTTATCAACTCTTTTTCCTAGAACAGCACCAACGGCATAATCACTAGCATCACACATAATTTCAAAGGGTAGGTTCCAATCAGGTGGTTGAACAACAGGTGCAGAAATCAAGGCTTTCTTAAGGATTTCAAATGCTTCTACACAATCATCATCAAAAACAAAAGGAACATCTTTTTGCAAGAGATTAGTGAGAGGCCGAGAAATTTTAGAGAAGTCTTTAATAAATCTCCTATAGAAACCAGCATGACCAAGGAAACTTCTTATACCTTTGAAATCCGTGGGACACGGCATTTTTTCAATAGCATCTACTTTAGCTTTATCAACTTCAATACCTCTTTCGGAGGTTTTGCGTCCCAAGACAATACCCTCATTAACCATAAAGTGGCACTTCTCCCAATTCAAGACAAGATTAGTTTCTTCACATCTCTGCAAAACTCGATCAAGGTTGCTCAAGCAATCATCAAAAGAAGTTCCGTAAACGGAGAAATCATCCATGAAAACCTCAACAATCTTTTCACAAAAGTCAGAGAATATAGCAGTCATACATCTTTGAAAGGTAGCAGGTGCATTGCATAAACCAAAAGGCATACGTCTATAAGCAAAGGTACAGAAAGGGCAAGTAAAAGTTGTCTTTTCTTGATCCTCTTTTGACACAGGTATTTGAGAGAAACCAGAATAACCATCTAGAAAGCAGAAGTGTGTGTGTTTGGATAGTCTTTCTAGCATTTGATCAATAAAAGGTAGAGGGTAATGATCTTTCCTAGTAGCTTTATTTAATTTCCTAAAATCAATTACCATTCTATATCCTGTAACAATTCTTTGCGGGGTCAATTCATTTATCATTAGGAACAACGGTAATACCTCCCTTCTTAGGGACACAATGAACGGGACTAACCCATCTACTATCAGCAATAGGATAAATTATACCTGCCTCCAGAAGCTTTAATATTTTATTTCTTACCACTTCTTTCAATTTAGGATTTAACCGTCATTGGTGATCAACAACTGGTTTAGCATCAGGCTCCATATTAATTTTATGCTGACATAGAGTGGGACTAATGCCCTTAAGATCATCAAAAGTATATCCAATAGCAGCACGGTGCTTCCTCAGAGTTTTCAATAATCTCTTTTCTTCATGCTCTGAAAGGTTAGCACTAATAATAACAGGATATATCTTCTTTTCATCAAGATAAGCATATTTCAGAGTATCTGGTAATTGTTTAAGCTCAAACACGGGATCACCCTTGGGTGGAGGAGGATCCCCAAGTATTTCAACACGCAAGTTGTGTTTCAAAATAGGATGCTGATCAAAGAAAAATTTATCTGTTTCATTCCTTTCATTCATATGCATATCGTTTTCATGGTCTAGCAAATATTGTTCTAAGGGATCAGTAGGAGGCACGGCAAAAGAAGCAAGACCAATAATTTCATCCTTACTAGGCAATTCTTTACCATGGGGTTGTCTACGAAATTTAGAGAAATTAAACTCATGGGACACATCCACAAAACTTACAGTAACAGTTTCTTTCTCACAATCTATCTTAGCATTAACAGTATTCAAGAAAGGCCTACCAAATATAATGGGACAAAAATCATCTTGCGGGGAACCAAGAACAAGAAAATCAGTAGGATATTTTATTTTCCCACACAAGACTTCAACATCTCTATCAATCCCAACTGGTGCTATAGTATCTCTATTAGCAAGCTTAATGGTAACATCAATTTCTTCTAATTCAGCTGGTGCAATATCATTCATAATTTCTTGATATAAGGTAAAGGGAATTGCACTCACACTAGCACCCACATCACATAAGCCATGATAACAATGATCTCCTATTTTAACAGAAACAACAGGCATGCCAACAATAGGTCTATGTTTATCTTTAGTATCAGGTCTAGCAATTCTAGCAGCTTCATCACAGAAATGAATAACATGCCCATCAATATTATCAACCAAGAGATCTTTAACCATAGCAATACTAGGTTCAACTTTGATTTGTTCAGGGGGTGTAGGTGTTCTAGTATAACTCTTACGAACCACAGTTGAAGCTTTAGCATGTTCCTTTATTCTAACAGGAAAAGGTGGTTTCTCAATATAAGCAGTAGGAACAACATGATCAACATTATAAATAACAGTTTCTTCTTCAACTTTAATAGGTTCAATTACTTTCGCCTCAATGGGAGGATGATATTTAAACCACTTCTCCTTAGGGAGATCAACATGAGCCGCAAAAGATTCACAGAAAGAAGCTACTATCTCAGAGTCAAGTCCATATTTAGTGCTAAATTCACGAAAAGCATCGGTGTCTATAAAGGATTTAACACAATCAAACTTAAGGTTTATACCTGACTCCTTACCTTCGTTGAGTTCCCAATCTTCAGAGTTGCATTTAATTCTTTCCAATAAGTCCCATTTGAATTCTATATCCTTCTTCATAAAGGAACCAGTACAAGAAGTATCGAGCATGGATCGATCATTATGAGAAAGCCGAGCATAAAAATTCTGAATAATAATTTCTCTTGAAAGCTCATGATTGGGGCATGAATATAACATTGACTTAAGCCTCCCCCAAGCTTGAGCGATACTTTCTCCTTCACGAGGCCAAAAATTATAAATATAATTCCGATCACAATGTACCAGATGCATAGGATAAAACTTCTGATGAAATTCCAATTTCAATCGGTTGTAGTTCCATGATCCAATATCATCACATAGCCTATACCATGTCGATGCCTTCTCCTTCAAAGATAAAGGAAAGACCTTCTTCTTGACTTCATCCTCCGGCAAACCTGCAAACTTAAATAATCCACAAACGTCATCCACATAGATTAGATGCAAATCAGGATGTAGTGTTCCATCTCCTGCATAAGGATTAGCTAGCAGTTTCTCTATCATACCCGAAGGAATTTCATAATAAATATTTTCAGTAGGTTCAGTAGGTTGAGGAGCAACTCTTTGTGTTCCGGTCGAGGTGAAGATACCCTGAACAAGCCCCTCAAAGGATTATTTTCCATAGTAACAAGTGACAGTAAATTTTAGCACACTATATAAATTTTTCCTTACCAAATTCCACTCACCAAAGGCGCTCCACTCCCCGGCACCGGCGCCAAAAAAGAGTCTTGATGACCCACAAGTATAGGGTATCTATCGTAGTCCTTTCGATAAGTAAGAGTGTCGAACCCAACGAGGAGCAGAAGGAAATGACAAGCGGTTTTCAGTAAGGTATTCTCTGCAAGCACTGAAATTATCGGTAACAGATAGTTTTGTGATAAGACAATTCGTAACGGGTAGCAAGTAACAAATGTAGCAATGGTGCAGCAAGGTGGCCCAATCCTTTTTGTAGCAAAGGACAAGCCTGGACAAACTCTTATATAAAGCAAAGCACTCCCGATGACCCATGGGAATTTCTGTCAAGCTAGTTTTCATCATGCTCATATGATTCACGTTCGTTACTTTGATAATTTGATATGTGGGTGGACCGGTGCTTGGGTTCTGCCCTTACTTGGACAAGCCTCCAACTTATGATTAACCTCTCTCGCAAGCATCCGCAACTACGAAAGAAGAATTGAGATAAATCTAACCATAGCATGAAACATGTGGATCCAAATCAGCCCCTTACAAACCAACGCATAAACTAGGGTTTAAGCTTCTGTCACTCTAGCAACCCATCATCTACTTATTACTTCCCAATGCCTTCCCCTAGGTCCAAATAATGGTGAAGTGTCATGTAGTCGACGTTCACATAACACCACTAGAGGAGAGACAACATACATCTCATCAAAATATCGAACGAATACCAAATTCACATGATTACTTATAACAAGACCTATCCCATGTCCTCAGGAACAAACGTAACTACTCACAAAGCATACTCATGTTCATAATCAGAGGAGCATTAATTAGCATTAAGGATCTGAACATATGATTGATGTCTACTACGCAACCTTCTTCTTGTAGACTCGTGTTGGGCCTCCAAGGGCAGAGTTTTGTAGGACAGTAGCAAATTTCCCTCAAGTGGATGACCTAAGGTTTATCAATCCGTGGGAGGCGTAGGATGAAGATGGTCTCTCTCAAACAACCCTGCAACCAAATAACAAAGAGTCTCTTGTCTCCCCAACACACCCAATAGAATGGTAAATTGTATAGGTGCACTAGTTCGGCGAAGAGATGGTGATACTAGTGTAATATGGATGGTAGATATAGGTTTTTGTAATCTGAAAATATAAAAACAGCAAGGTAACTAAGGATAAAAGTGAGCACAAACGGTATTGCAATGCTTAGAAACAAGGCCTAGAGTTCATACTTTCACTAGTGCAAGTTCTCTCAACAATACTGACATAGTTGAATCATATGTAAATCCCTCACGTGCGACAAAGAGTTCACTCCAAAGTCACAAATAGCGGAGAACAAACGAAGAAATTATTGTAGGGTACGAAACCACCTCAAAGTTATCTTTTCCGATCAATCGTATGAGCTATCCCTATAAGTGTCACGAACAGCCCTAGAGTTCGTACTAAAATAACACCTTAAGATACACATCAACCAAAACCCTAATGTCACCTAGATACTCCAATGTCACCACGAGTACCCATGGGCTTGATTATACGATATGCATCACACAATTTCAGATTCATCAGGTTCAATCCAACACAAAGAACTTCAAAGAGTGCCCCAAAGTTTCTACCGGTGAGTCAAGACGAAAACATGTGCCAACCCCTATGCATAGATTCCCAAGGTCACGGAACCCGCAAGTTGATCACCAAAACATACATCAAGTGGATCAATAGAACATCCCATTGTCACCACGGATATCCCATCGCAAGACATACATCAAGTGTTCTCAAATCATTTAAAGACTCCATCCGATAAGAAAACTTCAAAGGGAAAACTCAATTCATCACAAGAAGATAGAGAGGGGAAAACTCCATATGATTCATCTATATTAATAAAGCTCGCGGTACATCAAGATCGTGTCATCTCAAGAACACGAGAGAGAGAGATCAAACACATAGCTACTGGTACATACCCTCAGCCCCGAGGGTGAACTACTCCCTCCTCGTCATGGAGACCGCCGGGATGATGAAGATGGCCTCCGATGATGGTTTCCCCCTCCGGCAGGGTGCCGGAACGGGCTCCCGATTTGTTTTTCGTGGCTATAGAGGCTTGCGGCGGCGGAACTCCCGATCTAGGTTTCTTTCTGGGGGTTACGGGATTTATAGGAGTACTTGGCGTTGGAATCAAGTCAGGGGACTCCCGAGGGGCCCACAAGCCAGGGGCGCGCCCTAGGGGAGCGCGCCCCCTAGGCTTGTGGCTGCCTCGGGACTCCTCTCCGGTATCTTTTTGCTCCAGTATTTTTTATATTTTCCAAAAATATTCTCCGTAAATTTTCAGCCCATTCCGAGAACTTTTATTTCTGCACAAAAAACGACACCATGGTAGTTCTGCTGAAAACAGCGTCAGTCCGGGTTAGTTCTAATAAAATCATACCAAAATCATATAAAATTATTGTAAACATGGCATGAATACTTCATAAATTATAGATACGTTGGAGACGTATCAGCATCCCCAAGCTTAATTCCTGCTCGTCCTCGAGTAGGTAAATGATAAAAGAAATAATTTATGAAGTGTGAATGCTAGCAAGTGCACAAGTTTGATCAATGATAATTCCAATCACTTTTTCTAGCATCAATATAAACCATAAACAGTAGATCATCTCATAAAACTTCTCATGATCAAGTAACAAGCTATTCACATGTTAAAGTATAGACCAGAAAGTTTCTTGAAAACTAACAAACCATATTCCTAGTCATCGAACAATTGCAATTCATCTTATTTTCAGGAAGGGTCTATGTAAGAGCTTTGATTTAGCAAATTCCACATACTCAACTATCATATAGTCTTCCATGATTATTGACACTCAAAGCATATTTTTAGAACAAATAGCATCCATCGAACACAGAGAAAGATAGGGGCTTAATGTTTCGCCTCCCAACTTATTTATCATATAGATAATTGTCAACAATAATAATTCATGATCAAATATATTTGTTTGGATATATATGCCTAGATCATTCCCCAACACATGACGCTTGCCAAGAGAAAAAGGCGAAATATAGGAAGTGGTGAAGATCACCATGACTCCTGCATAAAGGTAAGTACTAGAAGGTAAAAGATAGGCCCTTCGCAGAGGGAAGCAGAGGTTGTCTTGTGCTTTTTGTTTTTGGATGTGCAAACCCATAATGCAAGGGATCGTCACGTTGTATTGGCCTTTGTGATAGCAACCTTTATTATGCAGTCCGTCGCTTTTATTTCTTTACCATCACAAGTTCGTACAACGCTTATTTTCCCTTACAATAAAAGATCATACATATTTAGGAGCAATTTTTATTGCTTTTTGCACCGATGACAACTTACTTGAAGGATCTTACTCAATCCATAGGTAGGTATAGTGGACTCTCATGGCAAAACTGGTTTAAAGGTGTTTGGATGCACAAGTAGTATTTCTACTTGGTGCGGAAGTTTTGGCTAGTATGAGGTGGAAGCAAGCACCACATGTTGGAGGATCCATAACAATATAACTTCTATACAAATATACCCAAATAACTCATTAAGTTGTCTTCCTTGTCCAATTTTAACTAATTTGCTCGAGTTTGAAAATAATTACAGAGCTCACAATCATAGAAGATGTCCAAGATAGTATATTTATATGTGGAATATCTCTTCCTTCAATATTCTTTCATGAATTGTTCAAGTGACCAATGCGGTGTTTGCTAACTTTCAATAAATTTTACCACCTATATTTATTATGTGTGAAGTCATTACTCCCGACGGGATAAGTATATGAAGCATATTTAATTTCAGATTTATGATATTTGATGACCCACAAGTATAGGGGATCTATCGTAGTCCTTTCAATAAGTAAGAGTGTTGAACCCAACGAGGAGCAGAAGGAAATGACAAGCGGTTTTCAGTAAGGTATTCTCTGCAAGCACTGACATTATCGGTAACAGATAGTTGTGGGATAAGATAATTCGTAACAGATAGCAAGTAACAAATGTAGCAAAGGTGCAGCAAGGTGGCCCAATCCTTTTTGTAGCAAAGGACAAGCCTGAACAAACTCTTATATAAAGCAAAGCGCTCCCGAGGACACATGGGAATTTCCGTCAAGCTAGTTTTCATCATGCTCATATGATTCGCGTTCGTTACTTTGATAATTTGATATGTCGGTGGACCGGTGCTTGGGTGCTGCCCTTACTTGGACAAGCCTCCCACTTATGATTAACCTCTCTCAGAAGCATCCGCAACTACGAAAGAAGAATTAAGATAAATCTAACCATAGCATGAAACATATGGATCCAAATCAGCCCCTTACGAAGCAACGCATAAACTAGGGTTTAAGCTTCTGTCACTCTAGCAACCCATCATCTACTTATTACTTCCCAATGCCTTCCTCTAGGCCCAAACAATGGTGAAGTGTCATGTAGTCGACGTTCACATAACACCACTAGAGGAGAGACAACATACATCTCATCAAAATATCGAACGAATACCAAATTCACATGATTACTTATAACAAGACTTATCCCATGTCCTCAGGAACAAACGTAACTACTCACAAAGCATATTCATGTTCATAATCAGAGGAGTATTAATTATCATTAAGGATCTGAACATATGATCTTCCACCAAGTAAACCAACTAGCATCAACTACAAGGAGTAATGAACACTACTAGCAACCCACAGGTACCAATCTGAGGTTTTGAGACAAAGATCGGATACAAGAGATGAACTAGGGTTTGGAGAGGAGATGGTGCTGGTGAAGATGTTGATGGAGATTGACCCCCTCTCGATGAGAGGATCGTTAGTGATGACGATGGCTTCGATTTCCCCCTCCGGGAGGGAAGTTTCCTCGGCAGAACAACTCCGCCGGAGCCCTAGATTGCTTCTGCCCAGGTTCCGCCTCGAGACGGGGGCGCTTCGTCCCGAAAGCTCTCTTGTGATTTTTTCCAGGTCAAAACCCTCCATATAGCAGAAGATGGGCACCGGAGGCCTGCCAGGGGGCCCGCAAGCCACAGGGGTGAGCCCAGGGGGGTAGGGCGCGCCCCCTGGTTTGTGACCACCTAGTGGGTCCCCTCTGGTATTTCTTTCGCCCAATAGTTTTTATATATTCCAAAATAATTCTCCGTAACTTTTCAGGACTTTTGGAGTTGTGCAGAATAGGTCTCTCATATTTGCTCCTTTTCCAGTCCAGAATTCCAGCTGCCGGCATTCTCCCTCTTCATGTAAACCTTGTAAAATAAGAGAGAAAAGGCATAAGTATTGTACCAAAATGTGTAATAACAGCCCATAATGCAATAAATATCAATATAAAAGCATGATGCAAAATGGACGTATCAACTCCCCCAAGCTTAGACCTCGCTTGTCCTCAAGCGAAGGCCGAAATCGATAAATATGTCTACATGTTTAGAGAGAGAGGTGTTGATAAAATAAAATACGGACATGAAGGCATCATGATCATCTTTAGAACAACAACATATATTGACATATAATTTCTTATACTAGAGTAACAATTCATTCACAAGGTAAAGTATGAATCAAGAACTTTATTGAGAACCAACAAACTATGATCTTAGTCATTGCAGCAATTGCAATTTATCATAACATCGGAAAGATTCAATATAAGAGCTTGTAAAGCAAATCCACATACTCAATCATCTTTTAGTCTTTCATAATTGCTAACACTCATGTGGTACTTATGAGGTCAAAGCTTCAATTGGACACAGAGAAAGATAGGGGCTTATATTTTTGCCTCCCAACTATTTACCTCAAGGGTAATGTCAACGGCAATAACTCATGTTCACCCACATCCGAGTGGATATATGTGTCTAGATCATTCCCCAACATATGACGCTTGCCAAGAGAAAAAGGCGAAATAAAGCAAGCGGTGAGGATCACCACGACTCTTGCATAAAGGTAAGTACTAGAAAGTAAAAGTAACAGGTAGGCCCTTCGCAGAGGGAAGCACAGGTTGTCATGCGCTTTTATAGTTGGATGCACAATCTCTTAATGCAAAAGAACGTCACTTTATATTGCCTCTTGTGATAAAGAACTTTATTATGCAGTCTGTCGCTTTTATTCCTTCCATATCACAAGTTCGTATAAAGTTTATTTTCCCCACACTAATAGATCATACATATTTAGAGAGCAATTTTTATTGCTTGCACCGATGACAACTTACTTGAAGGATCTTACTCAATCCATAGGTAGGTATGGTGGACTCTCATGGCAAAACTGGGTTAAGGGTGTTTGGATGCACAAGTAGTATCTCTACTTGGTGCGGAAGTTTTGGCTGATATGGGGTGGAAGCAAGCGTCACATGTTAGAGGATCCATGACAATATAACTTCAATTCGGAAATAAGCAAACATAAATCATTATGTTGTCTTCCTTGTCCAACATCAACTTCTTAGCATATAATATTTTCATGAGTGCTCACAATCATAAAAGATGTCCAAGATAATATATTTATATGTGAACCTCTCTTTCTTTATTACTTCCATTTAATTGCAACAATGACCAATCGCTATGTTTGTCAACTCACAACAACTTTCAATCGACATACTTCTTATATGTGAAGTCATCACCCCCCATAAGATCATCCTATATACTCTTTGCTTTTATTCTATTCTTCTTTTATTTCTTTCTCTCAAGATCATAGCAAGCAAGCAAAGCCCTCAACTCAAAACTACTTTTTATTATATAACTCTCGGACTCGCTTACAAGGGGGAACATAAAGCAAAACTCAAAAATAGACCACACTATAAACTTTATTCTACTAGATCAAGATATAACCAAAAGGATCAAACTGAGAAAAACGATAAAAGTAAAAGATGTGATGGTGATACGATACCGGGGCACCTCCCCCAAGCTTGGCACCAGACAAGATACCCATGTGTTTAATTGTCTTCCTTCGGAAGTGGTGATGTTGGAGTTCTTGATGAGATTGGAAGCTTGTCCTCCGTCTTCCAAGGCATAGGCTCACCATCTTAAAAGGATGAACGAGTCTCCGGGATCCTCAAATCTGCAGCCAAACTCATTTTCCTAAATCTGTATTCATACTCACAGTTTTGGTTTTGCAGGTCATAGATCTGGGCTTGGAGATGCTCGATTTTCTCGTAAAGCTTGAAGACGTGCTCCCCGATGTCCTTGGCATCCAGCTTGTGCTTATGGGTAAACTCCGCGATCATCATGTGATTGGCATTAAGTCCGCGTTCCAACATCCCTTGGCACTTGAAGACTTGCTGCTCTATTGCTTCGAGCCTTGTTTCCACGCTTCCGGTGTTCTTCGGCCCCTCAACATCACGGATGTGCAACACCCCCTCACGCATCTCAATGGTTTGGGGGTGTCGCAGCACCTCCGCAAGGTAGGGGTTGATGACCTTCTCGAAAAACTTGTCCTTTGAAGCACTTGGGGACGTCATGGCGGTCTAAATCTGTCCTAAAAAACAACAAAAACAAGAACAGAGGATTTTTCCGTGGTACGGTGGTCAAAACATTCGGGAGATTATATAATGATTTTTTACTGACCTAAAGGAGAGTACCATAAGAAAACGGAGTCCGGAGGGTACACGAGGTGGCCACAAGCCACAGGGGCGCGCCCAGGGGGGTAGGGCGCGCCCCTGGCTTGTCGCCTCCTCGTGCACCTTTCGGACTACTTTAAATTTTCCTAATTTTTCAAATATTCCAAAACGGAGAAAAATTGCTATTGAAAAAGTTTTGGAGTCGGTTTGCTTACCGTATCACATACCTATTCCTTTTCGAAGTCTGAAACGTTCTGGTAGGTCTCCCTAATGTACTCCTCCGGAGTTATGGTATTGATAATATTGGTTTCAACATTTATGGGAGTACCTGAGATATAATGTTTGATTCTTTGCCCGTTTACCACCTTCAGATTTGTGCCTTCAGCATTGTTAATCTTGATGGCAACGGAACGGTGCACTTCCTCGATAATGTAAGGCCCTTCCCATTTAGAGAGAAGTTTTCCTGCAAAAAATCTTAAACGAGAATTGTATAGCAAGACATGATCACCTACATTGAATTCATGCTTTTGTATCCTTTTATCATGCCATCTCTTAAATTTTTCTTTAAACAACTTGGCATTCTCATAGGCCTGGGTTCTCCATTCATCAAGTGAGCTAATGTCAAATAACCTCTTCTCACCAGCAAGTTTGAAATCATAGTTGAGCTCTTTAATTGCCCAATAAGCTTTATGTTCTAGTTCTAGAGGTAAGTGACATGCTTTACCATAAACCATTTTATACGGAGAGATACCCATAGGGTTTTTGTAAGCAGTTCTATAAGCCCATAATGCATCATCAAGTTTATTAGACCAATTCTTTCTAGATCTATTAACAGTCTTTTGCAAGATCAATTTAATTTCACTATTGCTCAATTCTACTTGACCACTAGACTGAGGATGATACGGAGAAGCAATTCTATGATTAACATCGTACTTAGCAAGCAATTTACGGAAAGCACCATGAATAAAGTGTGAACCACCACCAGTCATTAAATATCTAGGGACTCCAAATCTAGGGAAAATAACTTCTTTAAGCATTTTAATAGAAGTGTTATGATCAGCACTACTAGTTGGAATAGCTTCTACCCACTTAGTAACATAATCAACAGCAACTAGAATATGAGTATACCCGTTGGACTTTGGAAAAGGTCCCATATAATCAAAGCCCCAAACATCAAATGGTTCAATAACAAGAGAGTAATTCAGAGGCATTTCCTGACGTCTACTAATATTACCAATTCTTTGACATTCATCACAAGACAAGACAAACTTACGAGCATCCTTGAAGAGAGTAGGCCAATAAAAACCAGATTGTAATTCCTTGTGTGCAGTTCTATCTCCAGCATGATGTCCTCCGTAGGCCTCGGAGTGACACTTGTGTAGGATCTGTTCCTATTCATGCTCAGGTACACAACGTCTAATAACACCATCTACTCCTTCTTTATAAAGGTGTGGATCATCCCAAAAGTAATGTCTTAAATCATAGAAGAACTTTTTCTTTTGTTGGTATGTGAAACTAGGTGGTATAAATTTAGCAACAATGTAATTAGCATAATCAGCATACCATGGAGCATTACGTGTAGCATTTATGACAGGCAATTGTTCATCAGGAAAGCTATCATCAATAGGTAGTGGGTCATCAAGAACATTTTCTAACCTACACAAGTTGTCTACTACGGGGTTCTCAGCACCCTTTCTTTCAATAATATGCAAATCAAATTCTTGTAGCAGAAGAACCCATCTAATAAGTCTAGGTTTAGCATCTTTCTTTTCCATAAGATATTTTATAGCAGCATGATCAGTGTGAAGAGTTAATTGGAATCAACAATATAAGGTCTAAACTTATCACAAACAAACACAACTGCTAAAAATTCCTTTTCAGTGGTAGCATAGTTTCTTTGAGCACTGTCTAGAGTTTTACTAGCATAATGGATAACATTTAATTTCTTATCAACTCTTTGTCCTAGAACAGCACCAACAGCATAATCACTAGCATCACACATAATTTCAAAGGGTAGGTTCCAATCAGGTGGTTGAACAACAGGTGCAGTAATCAAGGCTCTCTTAAGAATTTCAAATGCTTCTACACAATCATCATAAAAAACGAATGGAACATCTTTTTGCAAAAGATTAGTGAGAGGCCTAGAAATCTTAGAGAAGTCTTTAATAAACCTCCTATAGAAACCAGCATGACCAAGGAAACTTCTTATACCTTTGATATCCGTAGGGCACGACATTTTTTCAATAGCATCAACTTTAGCTTTATCAACTTCAATACCTCTTTCGGAGATTTTGTGTCCCAAGACAATACCCTCATTAACCATAAAGTGGCACTTCTCCCAATTCAAGACAAGATTAGTTTCTTCACATCTCTGCAAAACTCGATCAAGGTTGCTCAAGCAATCATCAAAAGAAGTTCCGTAAACGGAAAAATCATCCATGAAAACCTCAACAATCTTTTCACAAAAGTCAGAGAATATAGCCATCATACATCTTTGAAAGGTAGCAGGTGCATTGCATAAACCAAAAGGCATACGTCTATAAGCAAAGGTACCGAAAGGACAAGTAAAAGTGGTCTTCTCTTGATCCTCTTTTGACACAGGTATTTGAGAGAAACCGGAATAACCATCTAGAAAGCAGAAGTGTGTGTGTTTGGATAGTCTTTCTAGCATTTGATCAATAAAAGGTAGAGGGTAATGATCTTTCCTAGTTGCTTTATTTAATTTCCTAAAATCAATTACCATTCTATATCCTATAACAATTCTTTGCGGGATCAATTCATTTTTATCATTAGGAACAACGGTAATACCTCCCTTCTTAGGGACACAATGAACGGGACTAACCCATCTACTATCAGCAATGGGATAAATTATACCTGCCTCCAGAAGCTTTAATATTTCATTTCTTACCACTTCCTTCATTTTAGGATTTAACCGTCGTTGGTGATCAACAACTGGTTTAGCATCAGGCTCCATATTAATTTTATGCTGACATAGAGTGGGACTAATGCCCTTAAGATCATCAAGAGTATATCCAATAGCAGCACGGTGCTTCCTCAGAGTTTTCAATAGTCTCTGTTCTTCATGCTCTGAAAGGTTAGCACTTATAATAACAGGATATATCTTCTTTTCATCAAGATAGGCATATTTCAAAGTATCCGGTAATTGTTTAAGCTCAAACACGGGATCACCCTTGGGTGGAGGAGGATCCCCAAGTATTTCAACAGGCAAATTGTGTTTCAAAATAGGGTGCTGATCAAAGAAAATCTTATCTATTTCATTCCTTTCATTCATATGCATATCGTTTTCGTGGTCTAGCAAATATTGTTCTAAGGGATCAGCAGGAGGCACAGCAATAGAAGCAATACCAATAATTTCATCCTTACTAGGCAATTCTTTATCATGGGGTTGTCTACGAAATTTAGAGAAATTGAACTCGTGAGACACATCCCCAAAACTTGCAGTAACAGTTTCTTTCTCACAATCTATCTTAGCATTAACAGTATTCAAGAAAGGTCTACCAAATATAATGGGACAAAAATCATCTTGTGGGGAACCAAGAACAAGAAAATCACTAGGATATTTTATTTTCCCACACAAGACTTCAACATCTCTAACAATCCCAATAGGTGCTATAGTATCTCTATTAGCAACCTTAATGGTGTCGGTGTACTAAAGATCGGGTCCTTTAGTACCCCGTACTTGTGCACGGACAGTTGTAGCCATACCTGCGGCAAGGCCTGCCGGAGGACGGCTGGAGACAGATGCAAGATATCAAGAAGGCGTTTAAGCAGAAGATCAGAAGACCGAAGGCTGGGCGTCCGGCAAGATCTTGCCGGGCTGGCCCGTTGAGCCCCGGCAAGATCAGCACCCGGCAAGATCCCACCGCTTCAGCACAGTGCCGCCGCTCCAGCGTAGCGACCAGCCTGTCATTTAGGGCTTGTCCTCCTGGTTGCATGTCACGGCGCTGGCCGCAGAAGGGGTTAAGCGGTGCTGATGGGACGAGTCCTTTTTCCATCCGCAAGAAAGGCAGGGACACCTGTTCAGAGCATTGAACGCGTCTTTCCTAAGGCGTTTGTCCTAAGACGTTTGTCCTAAGGCGTCAGTAGTAATCATGAGATACTGGTAATCATGGGATACTGGTAATCATGAGATACTGTAGATACTTTACACCTCTTGTACTTCACCACTGTTGGAGACCCCTTGGACATATAAAAGGAGGCCCAAGGCGTAGCTACAGGGGAGGAGGGTGACATTCGACCCATTCTGCATGCGTAGCTGCTACTGTAGTTCCCAGAACTTGGCCAAGAACATCCACAGTAATACAACCAAGCAGGAGTAGGGTTTTACGCTTCCGAGCGGCCCGAACCTGGGTAAACCCCCCCTCACGTTGATCGTTAGTTCCGCTCTTTGTGCTGTCCTTTCTCCCTTGCCGAACCGTAAAGGGATCCTTCGATCCCATAGGTGTCATTTCCCTGACATGTTTTTCGCGCCAGGTAGGGGGCAAAGGGTTGCGCGAACCCGATCTGGCGGTCAGCGCGCCAGTTCTTGATCATCTTCATCACCATGGCCCCCAAAAAGAAGGGCGCTACGGCGGTTGATCCATCCGCGTCCAAGCTACCCGTACCTGCACAGCCGGGTGATGGCGCGGGCGCTGGTGGAGGAGGTGGAGGTCTTGAGCCTCCGCGACGTTCTGGCGATCCGAGCCAGGCGAGCGCCAGGTCCAAGGATGGAGCCGTGCTACCTAAGGGTGGCGCAGCGAACTCCAAGGGCGGGACGGCGCCTTCCAAGACACCCACGCCGGCGCATGCACCGCGGCCTTCTCAAGACGTGCGTGACGTGCAGCACCGTGACGTCGGTGGTTCCAAGCATCCCCATGGGAAAACCCCTGCGCATCACTCTCAAGATGCGCGGGGCCAAGATCCACGTCAACACGCCGGTGGAAGCCGCGCGCGGTTGCAGGACCGTGACGGTGCTCCTTCTAACCCAGTTAGGAGTTTGAGCACCTCACGTTCTTCGCATGTTTCGCCGCCGCCTACACCAGCAGAAGCGTTGGCGCGAGCTCAGCTGCTCCTAGTCTTCCCTCCCGCTGCGGAGAAGCTAGATGAGTGGAGAGCTGCCATTCAGAGCCTCATCGGTCTAGCCAACAACGCAGGCCGCAGCAAGCAGAGCCTTCGCGGCGACAGTCTACTGGACCGGTGCGGGCCGATGGTGAGAAGACCGGAGGCGGTGCATCTACGATACGCTCCCCTCCACCACGTCAAGAGCGGTCGCTAACTCGGCGGGTCGACGCCCGTGATGACGATTCCACGTAATCGTCCGATCCGCGGGTTCGCCGCGATCAACGTCTGATTCTTCGGGAACGACAGAAGGAGGACGCTCGAACTACCATCGAGCGGCGACGGGAAGCGCGTCGTCAATCCGACAAGCGCGTGGGACCCACTGTCGACGAGCCTGCGCCAGGGTATCCTGGTAGCCTACCTTACGAGGTGGGCTGTCCAGCGTTTACTCGTGAGCTGCGGCGAGTCCAGTGGCCTGGCTCCCGCTCTTTCAAGCCGGAGGTGCCGGAGAAGTACGACGGCAAGACTCACCCGTCAGAGTTCCTGAGCATCTACACCATTGCGGTGCAGGCTGCCGGGGCTCGAGACGACAAGATCCTTGCCAACTACTTCCCGTTGGTGCTGAAGCCCAACGTCAGGTCGTGGTTGATGCATCTGCCGGAGAATTCCATTTCCACCTGGGCAGATCTGTGTCATGAGTTTGTTGGCGCCTTTACTGGCGGCCACCAAGCTCCTGGCCAGGAAAGTGACTTGCATATCATTCCCCAGAAGGATGGCAAAACCTTGCGCAAGTACATCCAGAGGTTCAGCCGTATCCAGCACAACATTCCAGACGTTCATCCTGCCGCTGTCATCAGCGCCTTCCATCAGAATGTGCGCAACCACAAGATGCGGGAAGAGCTTGCGATGAACAAGGTCAGGGATGTCGCCGAGCTTTACGCTCTAGCTGACAAATGCGCTCGAGCAGAAGAAGGAAGGAGACTCCCCGGCGAGAATGCTGGCGCAGGAGTCGACTCCGAAAGTGAAGATGCTGCTGCCCCGGCAAAGAAGGGCCGACGGAAGGCCAGGAAGCGCAAGGGCAAGGCCGTGCTTGTCGTCGAAGGATCCGGCAACCTCGGCACCGCCAAGAAGGCCAAGACTGACGACCCCGGCAAGGAGGTTGCCGGGTGTGCCGCATGTCAGGCCTTGGCGGGTGCCGACAAGCCGGAAGGCTCCGCCAAGTAGTATTGCAAAATCCACCGCACCAAGGGCCACGATCTCCAAAACTGCCGGCAAGTTGAGGAGCTTGTCGAGAAGCAGAGAGCCGAGTACGAAAGGCGAGACAAGGAGAAGGCCCAGGATGGCGCTGGAGGGTACGGCAAGAAGCGTGGTCGAGGAGGTCGCTGCGGCAAGGCCAAGCAACAGAAGGAGCGGCCCGTCCGAGGCCGCGACAAGGAGCAGGGGGATGATGATGATGATGCAGAGGGCGACGAGTCCAGCGAGCACGAGTTCCAGAAGGCGACAGAGGCCATGTGCATTGACGGAGGCGCCTCGTTGCATTCCTCTCACCTCCAGCTCAAGCGGTGGGCGCACGAGATTAATGCAGCTGAGCCCTCGCTCGATGCCCGGAAGCCACTGAAGTGGTCCCACACGCCTATCGTTTTTGACGCCGAGGACCACCCTGATCGCACAACTGCGATCGGGTGCTTGCCGTTGTTGGTTTCACCAACGATCCGCAACCTCAAGGTGACAAAGATGTTAGTTGACGGTGGGGCCGGCCTAAACCTGATCCCGCCCGATGTGATCAAGAGATTGCAAATTCCCGACGAAGATCTCGAGGAAACAGGCTCATTCCAAGGGGTCAATCCGGGAAGGAACCAGCCGAAGGGCAAGATCACCCTGCCAGTGACGTTTGGCAGCGAGTTCATGGCGGCATCGCACTATGCCTATAACGTGCTGAAGATGCCCGGGCCGATGAGTGTCATCACCATCCACTCCGACAAGAAGGATGCGCGTATCTGCACCGACAAACTCTACCGGGAGGCAGTTGCAGCATCTGCCGCCAAGTCACCTGCTCCTGTCGCTGAAGCTCCCGGGAAGAAGAAGAAGCCCGGCAAGATCTCTAGCACCCACTCCGGCAAGCGCACCTCCTCGGAGTGCTGCGCTCCCGTTGACGACGTGCCGGAGAGCTCTGCCGGCAAGAGCAAGAAATCCAAGGCTGCTCCACCAGAGACCAAGAAGGTGCCCGCCAAGGAGGATGGTACGGGAGGAACTTTCACCATAAGTTCCACCCTTGATGACAAATAGGAAAGCGCGCTCGTTGCCTTCCTGCGGGCGAATATCGATGTGTTTGCATGGCAACCATCTGATATCCCCGGTGTTCCCAGGGAGGTAATTGAGCACCACCTTGCTGTCTGCCCTCACGCGCGGCCCGTCAAGCAGAAGATCAGGAAGCAAGCCTTGGAGCGGTAAGAGTTTATCGCCGAAGAGATCAGAAAGCTTGAAGCAGCAGGTTTGGTTAGAGGAGTCCTCCATCCGACATGGTTGGCCAATCCAGTTGTAGTGCGCAAGGCGAATGGGAAGTGGAGGCTATGTATCGACTATACTGATATCAATAAAACCTGTCCAAAAGATCCTTTTCCCTTGCCGCGCATCGACCAGATTGTGGACTCCACTGCCGGCTGCGATTTGCTGTCATTCCTTGACGCATATTCAGGCTACCACCAGATTTTCATGTCCAAAGAAGACGAAGAGAAAACCGCATTTATCACCCCATGTGGCACGTATTGCTTCATACGTATGCCTTTCGGGTTGAAAAGTGCTGGTTCGACCTTCGAAAGAGCTGTCCAGATTGGTTTCGAGACCCAGCTGCATAGAAATATGGAAGCCTATATGGATGACATAGTGGTCAAGACCAAGGACAAGGCAACTCTTATACAAGATCTGGAAGAGACGTTTGCAAATCTGCGCGGGATCAATCTGAAGCTCAATCCCGAGAAGTGCGTGTTTGGCGTTCCATCCGGCAAGCTTCTCGGGTTCTTTGTGTCTCAACGTGGAATTGAAGCCAATCCCGACAAGATCAAGGCAATTGAGCAGATTGAAGCACCAAGACGTGTCAAAGATGTGCGCCGACTTGCCAGCTGCGTTGCTGCTCTGAGCAGGTTCGTCTCCAAATCCGCTGAGCGCACCCTCCCCTTTTTCAAAATCTTGAAGAAGGCAGGTCCAATGAAATGGACTCCGGAAGCGGAGGCAGCACTGCAGGACTTGAAGAGGTACCTCTCCTCTCCACCGACACTGGTCGCACCTAGGCCACAAGAGCCGTTGCTGCTGTATCTAGCGGCAACGAATCAAGTGGTTAGTGCTGCGCTAGTGGCGTAGAGAGAAGCAGACGAAGAGGCAGCGGCAGCGGCAAGCCCGTCTAGCGACAAGCCAGGACCATCCCCGGCAGAGTCTGGTGCCGACAAGACAGAGCCCGCGCAGTCAAGTGAAGCAGTGCAGAAGAAGAAGATGGTGCAGCGCCCAGTCTATTTTGTCAGCTCCCTTTTGCAGGGGGCTAGGTCAAGATATTCTGGTGTGCAAAAGCTGCTCTTCGACCTCCTTATGGCCTCGAGGAAGCTGCGCCATTACTTCCAAGCACATGAGATTACCATCGTCACTCGCTTTCCGCTACAACGGATCTTGCGGAATCCAGAAGCAACCGGCAGGATTGTGGAGTGGGCGTTGGAGCTGTCATGCTTTGGCCTCAAGTTTGAAAGCACTTCAACTATTCAGAGCAGAGCCTTGGCAGAGTTCATTGCAGAGTGGACACCAACGCCAGACGAAGAAGTTCAAGAGTCGGTTGTCCCCGGCAAGGAAACAGATCGCGAATGGATTATGTACTTTGATGGGGCTTTTTCTCTGCAAGGTGCCGGTGCTGGCGTGCTGCTTGTCGCACCCACCGGAGAGCACCTCAAGTATGTGATTTAGATGCACTTTCCCCGGGAGAGATCAACGAACAACACTACAGAGTATGAAGGGCTGCTTGCCGGTCTCAGGATCGCGGCAGACCTTGGGATCAAGAAGCTCATCGTCAGAGGTGACTCCCAGCTTGTCGTCAGGCAAGTCAACAAGGATTACCAGAGCCCGTTGATGGAAGCTTATGTCGATGAAGTGAGAAGGCTGGAGGAGTGTTTTGACGGTTTGCAAACAGAGCATGTTCCTCGAGCAGAGAACTGCATTGCTGACGACCTGTCGAAGCGTGCTGCCCTTAAGTAACCTGTGGAACCAGGAACTTTTGTGCTCCGCCTGACTCAGCCATCCGTGACACCACCGACGAGGCCGGACAAGAGAAGGATGTTAAGTACCGGCAAGTACTTCCCGGCAGAGCTTCCAGAAGCCGCCGGCAAGGAAGTTGCCGGGAATGACACGGTTGCTGGTGAGCAGCGGCTTCGCGCAGAGCCTCAGGTTCTTGCCGCAGAGGTACGCGCCCCCGCAGCTGAGGATATGCCGGTTGCCGGTGAGCAGCAGCTTCGCGCGGAACCTCAGGTTCTTGCCGCTGAAGCAAGCGCTCCCACGGCTGAAGAGATGCCTTTAGTCCTTGTCGTCGAGCCACAAGCTCCAGCATGGGCATAACACATAGTTCATTTCCTTCAGACAGGAGAACTCCCTGAGGAACAAGAAGAAGCGGAGAAAGTAGCCCGTCAGTCTAGTATGTACCAGTTCGTCGACGACGTCCTGTACAGAAAGAGACCAAACGGTGTGAAATTGAAGTGCATTCCTCGGGAGGATGGACTAGAGCTGTTGGCAGTGATTCATGGAGGCATATGTGGCTCCCACATAGGCTCAAGAGCTCTTGTCGGCAAGGCATTCCGGCAAGGTTTCTTCTGGCCCACTGCTCTCCAGGATTCAACTGCACTAGTAACCAAGTGTGAATCGTGCCAGTTCCATTCAAAGCAACTTCATCAGCCAGCTCAAGCTCTTCAGACAATCCCTCTTTCCTGGCCCTTCTCGGTCTGGGGACTCGACATACTGGGTCCTTTCCCCCGCACTGCCGGGGGCTTCGAGTACTTGTACGTGGCTATCGACAAGTTCACGAAGTGGCCGGAAGTGGAGGCAGTGAGAAAGGTGACAGCACAGTCAGCCGTCAAGTTCTTCAAGGGAATAGTGTGTCGTTTTGGTGCGCCGAACAGGATCATCACCGACAACGGTACGCAGTTCACGAGTCGCACCTTCATGCAGTACGTCCAAGACCTTGGCGGCAAGATTTGTTTTTCCTCCGTTGCTCACCCGAGAAGCAACGGCCAAGCGGAGAGGGCAAATGCTGAAGTGTTGCGCGGTCTCAGGACCAGAACTTTCGACAAGCTGCACAAGTGCGGAAGACGCTGGATTGATGAGCTGCCGGCAGTTCTTTGGTCAATCAGAATGACACCAAATCGAGCTACTGGCCAGACTCCCTTCGCCCTGGTCTACGAGGCTGAAGCAGTTCTCCCCACGGAACTCATATACGGGTCACCTCGAGTGCTCGCTTATGATGAGCTCGAGCAAGAGCAGCTGCGGCAAGATGACGCTGTGCTCCTTGAGGAAGATCGTCTTCGGGCTGCTGTGCGTGCTGCACGCTACCAGCAAGCTTTGCGCCGCTATCATAGCCGCAAGGTTCATGCCCGGAGTCTTGAGAAAGGCGACCTTGTTCTTCGGCGCGTTCAGTCGGCCAAGAATTCCAACAAGTTGACGCCGAAGTGGGAAGGCCCTTATCGGGTAGTACGAGTCACCAGGCCTGGCGCTGTCCGCCTGGAGACCGAAGATGGCATACCAGTGAGCAACTCCTGGAATATCGAACATCTTCGTAAGTTCTACCCGTAAGGCGCGGTTGCCGGTTAGCAGCAGTTTCGCGCAGAACCTTAGGTTCTTGCCGCAGAAACGCTCCCGGCAACCACCTTTTGTACAAGTCTTGCCGATGCAGCATGTAATCCTTTGTACAAAGCCAGGCGAAGACCCTGTGCATAGTTTAATTAAGCTAAGTGTTTTACAATTCTTGTCGATTTCATGTCATTTTATGCATGCTTATCTGAGATGTTGTATTGCGCTTGCTTCCGGTAAGAGCTAATGAACCGCCAAGGTTCCATATTTTCTCTTCTTTCTTTTTCTCAAAAGGATAGAAGGTTCCCTCGCATGCAAGTTTGCCGGGGGGGAGGATGGTATGGATACCGACAGGCGACGTTCAAGGTTGACATCTTGCCGGAAGAAGAACAGCAATGAAAAGCTAAGTTGCAGAACCCCTTTAAGCAGATTCTTTATTGTAAGGCTATTTCCCTTGAACGATTTCGGCTTTCGTATGGAAAACCTGCACGCGATGGAACCTTGTCATGATCGGTTGCACCCTTACTCTGTTTCGAGTCCGCTCAACAGTTTAGGTGGCTGCACTAAAAATGTCTAGGTTTCTTGCCGGTAGATGCGCCTCTAGCAGGCTGCTGAAGTCCCGAACCCAGCGCTCGCGGGGGTGCGCACCGGCAAGTTCCCAGCATAAGCGTAGGGTACAAGCCGTACAGAAAGAAATCAGACGAGGGAATAGCATAGATTAATCCAGAGACAGCAAGTTATATTACATGATAGTTGCCGCGTTTCTAACTAAAGATAAATTGTCTTTGGCATGGAGCGATGGCGACAAGATAAAGAGAAACAGCTAATCCCGGCGATCGCCTTCAACCCTCTTGACTTGGCTCACCCTGTCAACGATGGGCGCGACAAGCTCTTCGAGTAACTTGACGTCCACATCTTTCGGCAAGCGTTTGAAGACGTTGGAGAGGTTGATGCCGGGGTTCTTGTGCACAACTTTGACCAGCACCTCGCGGAGGACGGCCTGGCAGAGCTTGCGGGATTTGTTCGCCAGCTGGGATGTTCGGTCAGAGTGAAGCTGCTCCAAGGCTTCGAGCATGCGGTCAAAGAACATGGTCAGCCTGGCGCTTGTGGACACCCTGTCGTCAGAAGAATAGCTGAAGCCTTGCAGACCCATGATGGACAGTTGCGTGGCAAGCTTCTTTGCAACGTCGATGAGCTTCTCAGCCCAGATCTGCACGCCTGCCACATAGTCGTTGTGTGTGGCGGCATTACTCTTGAGCAGCTCCTGTTCATTGTGGAGGTCTTTGATCAAGGTCTTCTCCCGACCCCTGGCGGTCTCAAGGGTCTCCTTCAGCGTGGTCAGCTTCTGCTCCAGATCAACGATGGATTCCTTGGCGGAGGTGAGCTGCTGAGTCTTCTCGGATGCGGCAACCTGGGCCTCCATCAAGCTGTGAAGAGCTTTGTCTCTTTTGGCTTCGAGTGTTGAGACCTTCTTGCCGTGATCCTCGAGATCAGCCTCTAGCTTCTTCACCTTCCCCTCCAGCAAGCTCTTGGCGGCCTCTGCAGCTCCGGCAGCATCGACGGCTTCCTTCAGTTTGCCGGCGTGATCTTCAGTCAGAGTTCTGAGCGTCTCCATGTGTTTCCGCTCTAGCTCCTGGGTCCGCTGCGTGACAAGTTTCTCGATCTCCTTGTCCTTGCTGCGGAGCTTGGCGGCAAGCGCCTCCTCGCGAGTAGTAAGGTCCTCTTCGTGAGCATCGAGCCCGATGCGGTGCTCCGTTAGGCGAGCTTCTGCTGCGGCGGCCTGCTGTGCAGCCTCCTCCTGTGCCTTCTCGACATCAGATTGCTTCATGAGGAGGTTGTTCCAGTTCTCGCTCAGCTGTTCCCGAGCAGTCTTCAGCTCTTGGAAAGCCTCAGCATACCAAGCCTGCATCTCCTCGACGTGCTTTTGGAAGTCCACCTCTGCTGCATCAACAACCGCTGCCCTGGAATCCAGCTTATCCTTCCGGGCGCGGTAGAGTGCCTGGAGCTTCTGATAGTTGTCGTGCACGACTTGGAGTAGCTGCTCTTCCTTGGGTTCACTGCTGCTGGCGGCGGCGATGACGTCTCCATCTAGAGTTTCTCCTTCCACCGGCGCCCCAGTGCTTGCCGTCCCTGGCATGCTGACGAACAGGTTGTCGCCGACCTTGAGGTAACTGCTTGACGGGGGCACGTCAGATGTTGACGGTTGATCTTCACCGGCAGCTGGGGGCTCCGCGACCGGTGTGGCGCCAGGCGCTCCTGCGGCAGGAATGTCGTCGGTGCGGTCGTCGGTCTCCTTGCCGGCCCCCTCAGCAGACTTCTTGGCGGTCTCTTCCTGTGCGGCCTTGGCAGCCTCGTCCGCTGCGACCCTGTCAGCCTCGGCGGCAGCGTCCCTGGCGGTCTCCTCGATGACGGTTTCGACATCCATGGGTTCCGTCAAGAGAAAATCTGGAAGCCCAGGAAGGGAAGCAAGATGAGACCAAGATTGAAGTTCAAGAAGACAAAAAAAAAGAATAGAAAAACAGGAATAGCAAGTACTCTGAGGCGAGCGGTTTACCTGCGTCGAGCTGCTGAGGAGGGTTGCCGGAGCCAGTGCTCGTCGGCTCTTCTTCATCGCGGTAAAGCTCGCTTGCCGAAGACTCATCTCTGGGCGGTGTAGTCGATGGCGGCGGCACATCAGGGACGGTTCCCATTGGTACTCCTTGTTGCCGCTCCGCTCCTGCACGCCCGGAGATGTCAGCAGTGAAGATACGCACCCCGGCACTTGCCAGCGGAAAGTGCATAACGGACTCACGCTGGGGGCTGCGCCGGGGGCTGTGTTGAGGACTGCGTTGTGGGCTCGACTCCGGGCTGATGTTGATCGTTTTTGGCGCACCTGAGGTGCTTGCCGGCGGTTCATCGCCCGTTGAGGTCTTCGCCCTCTTCGCCATCCTTTGCGCCAAGGTTTCTGCATCTCTGTGGAGACAAGCCAAAGTGAATTAGTCAAGTGAAGCCAGAAATACAGGAATTATAAGGTGTGGCAAGGCCCTTACTCTTCTTCTTCGGATTCCAAGGCAGAGAGGTCGAAGACGACTTCCGCTTCGGCACCTGGGCGAGGAGGTGGAGAAGGAGACCTGGCGCGCTTGGCTGCAGCGAAAGCAGTAGGTTGCTGCGACCCTGCTGCTCCAGCCGCTGGTGCCGTCGTATGGGACGCTCCCGCCGCACTAGTTTGTGCCACGGTCGAGCGTGTCGTACGTCGCACGGGCGGTTGTTGGGCCTCTTGCCGCTGCGCGGCGTTGCCGACCGCCTTCTTGCCGGGAACGTCATCCCTTGAGGGAGGCTGACTTGCTGGGGCGCCAGAGCTGGCTTTCCGAAGAGCGCGCTTTTTCTTCCCTGGAGCTGGGGGCTCCTCGTGCGGCTGCTCCTCGGTTGCGCCCTCGACGGTAGAGCCCCCGGCAACCATGCCGCTCTGCTCCCCGGCAACTTCCTCTTGCTCAGAAGAGGTCTCCTCTGGCACCGTCTCTTCTTCACTGGTGTCTCCTCCCGTGAAGCCAAAGTCGCCGGCCTCCGCGGCAAGGTTTGCCTCTTTCGCCTTGCTAGCAATGTAAGCTATTTCTTCATCAGTGGTGGGACGGATAAGTTTGGGATCTTCCCGGATGGCCCTCTCCGACAAGTTGTCGAAGAACTCCTGCACTTGCTCTGGAGGCAGCTCTACCCAAGTCCTGTCAAGGCCGTGGGCGTTGCACACTGGCATCATAGCAATGATGGAGCTCAGGGCAGAGTTGTTGCACAGAGGCACGACTCCAGGCGGCAACATGAACCTCCCGTCAAGCCTGAACAGGTTGTGGCAGAGATACATGTGCTGCAAGACTGTGAAGTTGTGATTCAAGCCAGGGCGCAGCCTCATAATATCTGCTGCGTTCCTGAAGTCCCAGGCTGGCCTCCCCTTATTGTGCAGAGGGGCGATGCGCCGGTTAAGGAAATCTGCGCCAACCATTTCAATCGTGAGCCCGGCAGCCTTCAGGCGGTGGATCCTGGTGATTGCAATTGTGTGCTTCTTGTCTTCAGGGTCGAGGTCGCTCCAATTCTCACCACAGGCCACCTTCTTTTGCCGGGGCACGCAGAATGGCTGAGGGTCTTTCTCCTGGATCTAGCACCACTCGGATCGCCACTCATCCCACTTCTTGCGGTAGAGACCCCCTGGGTATATATCCTTGTTCCATGTCCTTGGAATCCAAGTGATAGATCCAGAGAGGGCGTCTCCTGTCTCGATGCGGGGGATGAAGTAGTGGCGGAAGAGGGCCGTGTTGGGGACCACTCCGGCAAAGTTTTCGCAAAGATGCGCAAAGACAGACATGCACGTTACGGCGTTCGGCGTGAAATCCAAAAGGCGGAACCCGTACGTGTACATGATGTCGACGAAGAAGTCGGAGAAAGGAGGACAGAGCCCGCAGTAAAAATAAGCAGCGAAGAAAGGGTATCTATTCGCGCCGCCCCCGGCAGAAGCCGAAAGTGCGCGAGTTTTGGGTTGGCCATTTGTCTTCTTCCCCCATACGCACCTGTATTGAGTAATCAAGGTGTGCCCGTCAAGCGTCGAGTCGAAGACGGCGTGCTCTCTTCGCATCTGCACCAGATCCACCTCATCTGCTCCTATAACTGAGCCGGCGGCTTTCGCCGCTTTGCCCTTGCTTGTTTTGGGTGGCATGGCGGCAGTGGAAGCGGAGTCCGAAGGTGACGAGGGCGTGCGGGTGGCGGAAGAATGGGGGAGGCTCAGTTTCAGGCTCAAGGAGGAAGACGACGGCGGTTCCTAGATTGAAGAAGAGGTAAATGAGCAGCGCCCCTGCGGATTCCTTTTTATGGGGAAGGAGCGGAGGCTGCGGTCGTTCCGCGCACGTCCCCCACATCCCGCATTCAACACGCGTCGTGGGAGGGCGCAGTAAATGAGAAGATTATGACAGTAACTCCTGCCACGCGTGCCCGTACACTGTTTTGGGCCTAGCCCAACAACGCCTTGCACCCGTGTATGGCCTAGGCCCGGGGGCTCCTGTCGGTGTACTAAAGATCGGGTCCTTTAGTACCCCGTACTTGTGCACGGACAGTTGTAGCCATACCTGCGGCAAGGCCTGCCGGAGGACGGCTGGAGACAGATGCAAGATATCAAGAAGGCGTTTAAGCAGAAGATCAGAAGACCGAAGGCTGGGCGTCCGGCAAGATCTTGCCGGGCTGGCCCGTCGAGCCCCGGCAAGATCAGCACCCGGCAAGATCCCACCGCTTCAGCACAGTGCCGCCGCTCCAGCGCAGCGACCAGCCTGTCGTTTAGGGCTTGTCCTCCTGGTTGCGTGTCACGGCGCTGGCCGCAGAAGGGGTTAAGCGGTGCTGATGGGATGAGTCCTTTTTCCATCCCCAAGAAAGGCAGGGACACCAGTTCAGAGCATTGAACGTGTCTTGTCCTAAGGCATTTGTCCTAAGACGTCTGTCCTAAGGCGTCAGTAGTAATCATGAGAAACTGGTAATCATGGGATACTGGTAATCATGGGATACTGGTAATCATGAGATACTGTAGATACTTTACACCTCTTGTACTTCGCCACTGTTGGAGACCCCTTGGACATATAAAAGGAGGCCCAAGGCGTAGCTACAGGGGAGGAGGGAGACATTCGACCCATTCTGCATGCGTAGCTGCTACTGTAGTTCCCAGAACTTGGCCAAGAACATCCACAGTAATACAACCAAGCAGGAGTAGGGTTTTACGCTTCCGAGCGGCCCGAACCTGGGAAAACCCCCCCTCGCGTTGATCGTTAGTTCCGCTCTTTGTGATGTCCTTTCTCCCTTGCCGAACCGTAAAGGGATCCTTCGATCCCATAGGTGTCGTTTCCCCGACAAATGGTGACATCAATTTCCTCTAATTCAGCTGGTGCAATATCATTCATGATTTCTTGATATAAGGTAAAGGGAATTGCACTCACACTAGCACCCACATCACATAAGCCATGATAACAATGATCTCCTATTTTAACAGAAACAACAGGCATGCCAACAATAGGTCTATGTTTATCTTTAGTATCAGGTCTAGCAATTCAAGCAGCTTCATCACAGAAATGAATAACATGCCCATCAATATTATCAACCAAGAGATCTTTAACCATAGCAGTATTAGGTTCAACTTTGATTTGTTCAGGGGGTGTAGGTGTTCTAGTATAATTCTTACGAACCACAGTTGAAGCTTTAGCATGTTCCTTTATTCTAACAGGAAAAGGTGGTTTCTCAATATAAGCAGCAGGAACAACAGGATCAACATTATAAATAATAGTTTCTTCTTCAACTTTAATAGGTTCAACTACTTTCACTTCAATGGGAGGATGATATTTAAACCACTTCTCCTTAGGGAGATCAACATGAGCCGCAAAAGATTCACAGAAAGAAGCTACTATCTCAGAGTCAAGTCCATATTTAGTGCTAAATTCACGAAAAGCATCGGTGTCTATAAAGGATTTAACACAATCAAACTTAAGGTTTATACCTGACTCCTTACCTTCGTCGAGATCCCAATCTTCAGAGTTGCGTTTAATTCTTTCCAATAAGCCCCATTTGAATTCAATATCCTTCTTCATAAAGGAACCAGTACAAGAAGTATCGAGCATGGATCGATCATTATGAGAAAGCCGAGCATAAAAATTCTGAATAATAATTTCTCTTGAAAGCTCATGATTGGGGCATGAATATAACATTGACTTAAGCCTCCCCCAAGCTTGAGCGATACTTTCTCCTTCACGAGGCCAAAAATTATAAATATAATTCCGATCACGATAAACTAGATGCATAGGATAAAACTTCTGATGAAATTCCAATTTCAATCGGTTGTAGTTCCATGATCCAATATCATCACATAGACTATACCATGTCAATGCCTTCTCCTTCAAAGATAAAGGAAAGACCTTCTTCTTGACATCATCCTCGGGCAAACCTGCAAGCTTAAATAATCCACAAACTTCATCCACATAGATTAGATGCAAATCAGGATGTAGTGTTCCATCTCCTGCATAAGTATTAGCTAGCAGTTTCTCTATCATACCCGAAGGAATTTCATAATAAATATTTTCGGTAGGTTCAGTAGGTCGAGGAGCAACTCTTTGTGCTTCCGGTCGAGGTGAAGATACCTCGAACAAGCCCCTCAAAGGATTATTTTCCATAGTAACAAGTGACAGTAAATTTCAGCACACTATATAAATTTTTCCTTACCAAATTCCACTCACCAAAGGCGCTTCACTCCCCGGCAACGGCGCCAGAAAAGAGTCATGATGACCCACAAGTATAGGGGATCTATCATAGTCCTTTCGATAAGTAAGAGTGTCGAACCCAACGAGGAGCAGAAGGAAATGACAAGCGGTTTTCAGTAAGGTATTCTCTGCAAGCACTGAAATTATCGGTAACAGATAGTTGTGTGATAAGATAATTCGTAACTGATAGTGCAGCAAGGTGGCCCAATCCTTTTTGTAGCAAAGGACAAGCCTGAACAAACTCTTATATAAAGCAAAGCGCTCCCGAGGACACATGGGAATTTCCGTCAAGCTAGTTTTCATCATGCTCATATGATTCGCGTTCGTTACTTTGATAATTTGATATGTGGGTGGACCGGTGCTTGGGTACTGCCCTTACTTGGACAAGCCTCCCACTTATGATTAACCTCTCTCGCAAGCATCCGCAACTACGAAAGAAGAATTAAGATAAATGTAACCATAGCATGAAACCTATGGATCCAAATCAGCCCCTTACGAAGCAACGCATAAACTAGGGTTTAAGCTTCTGTCACTCTAGCAACCCATCATCTACTTATTACTTCCCAATGCCTTCCTCTAGGCCCAAACAATGGTGAAGTGTCATGTAGTCGACGTTCACATAACACCACTAGAGGAGAGACAACATACATCTCATCAAAATATCGAACGAATACCAAATTCACATGATTACTTATAACAAGACTTATCCCATGTCCTCAGGAACAAACGTAACTACTCACAAAGGATATTCATGTTCATAATCATAGGAGTATTAATTATCATTAAGGATCTGAACATATGATCTTCCACCAAGTAAACCAACTAGCATCAACTACAAGGAGTAATCAACACTACTAGCAACCCACAGGTACCAATCTGAAGTTTTGAGACAAGATCGGATACAAGAGATGAACTAGGGTTTGGAGAGGAGATGGTGCTGGTGAAGATGTTGATGGAGATTGACCCCCTCTCGATGAGAGGATCGTTGGTGATCACGATGGCTTCGGTTTCCCCCTCCGGGAAGGAAGTTTCCCCGGCAGAACAGCTCCGCCAGAGCCCAAAATTGCTTCTGCCCGGGTTCCGCCTCGAGACGGCGGCGCTTCGTCCCGAAAGCTCTCTTATGATTTTTTTTCCAGGTCAAAACCCTCCATATAGCAGAAGATGGGCATCGGAGGCCTGCCAAGGGGCCCACAAGCCACAGGGGCGCACCCAGGGGGTAGGGCGCGCCCCCTGGCTTGTGACCACCTGGTGGGTCCCCTCTGGTATTTCTTTTGCCCAATATTTTTTATATATTCCAAAATAATTCTTCGTAAATATTCCGTACTTTTGGAGTTGTGCAGAATAGGTCTCTCATATTTGCTCCTTTTCCAGTCCAGAATTCCAGCTGCCGGCATTCTCCCTCTTCATGTAAACCTTGTAAAATAAGAGAGAAAAGGCATAAGTATTGTACCAAAATGTGTACTAACAACCCATAATGCAATAAATATCAATATAAAAGCATGATGCAAAATGAACGTATCAATATTCAATTCATTCAACCATTTACTCATAGGATATAAGTGAAGCACGAGAGTGAATGACAAACTACTCCAAAAAGATATAAGTGAAGATCAATGCGTAGTCAATTAGTTAAATAGCCATGTGAGAACTCTCTCTCTCTTATTCAAAATTTCAGATCCAATGCTTTTATTCAAACAGCAAAACAAAACAAAATGATATTCCAAGGATAGCACATATCATGTGAAGAAGCAAAAACTTAGGTTCAACCGATACTAACCGATAATTGTTGAAGAAGAAAGGTGGGATGCCTACCGGGGCATCCCCAAGCTTAGATGCTTGAGACTTCTTGAAATATTAATTAGGGATGCCTTGGGCATCCACAAGATTGAGCTCTTGTGTCTCCTTAATTCCTCTCATATCATGGTTTCACCTATTCTCAAAAACTTCATCCACACAAAACTTAACAAGAACTCGTGAGATAGGTTAGTACACATAAGAATAAATCAACACTTTATGTACTGCCAAGACATGTTGCACAATAATTTTCAAACATCATCTACTGTTTACTATCATTTCCACAATTTATATCTACCAATATAGGCTATGGAAACTATAGGATAAGCAGATAACAAAACTATGACAGCAATCTGTCCAAACAGAATAGTCTGTAGCAATTTATGAAAACAGTGTACTTCCGTAACTCAAAAAATTATGAAAATTTAGGACATGCTAAATAATTTATATGACATCACTGTGTAAAAATTTCAGAAACTTTCCACGTTCCAGTAAAATATGAAAATTCAAACACTACAGCAAAAGTTTCTGTTTTTACACAGCACACATCAAAACATGCAATGCAAGCATCCTAAGACAATTCTTGGAACTTTTTATTGAAAAAAATTTATGAATAACACCTAACAGAAAACAACAAAATAAAATGACGCTCCAAGCCAAACTCATATTATGTGATGAATAAAAATATAGCTCTAAGTAAGATATACCGATAATGTCGAAGACGAAAGAGGGGATGCCTTTCGGGGCATCCCCAAGCTTAGGCGCTTGAGTCTTCCTTGGATATTACCTTGGGGGTGCCTTGGGAATCCCCAAGCTTAGGTTCTTGTCACTCCTTATTCTCCTCATATCGGTGTCTTACCCAAAAACTTGAAAACTTCAATCACACAAAACTTAACGGAACTTCGTGAGATGGGTTAGTATAATAAAGATAGATCATTCACTTAGGTACTGTCAAGACAAGATTCATAATTGTTCCCACATCATACCTACTGTATTCTATCATTCCCATAATTTATATCACTGAATATAAGCTATGGGAACACTAAAACAAGCAAACTATGCATGCAAAACAGAATCTGTCAAAAACAGAACAGTCTGCGAAGATCTGTAGCACAGCCATACTTCCCTGTCTCTAAAAATTATGAAAAATTAGGACAACCTGAAGGATTTGTATATTAATACTGTGTAAAAATTTCAGATCATTATCACTCTCCTGTAAAACATTAAAATTCCTGTACTGGAGTCAAAAGTTTCTGTTTTGGTTCAGCATCAATTCTACTCATCTTGTGAGTCATCCCAAAGGCTTTACTTGGCACTTTATTGAAATAAAAGGCATAAAACATGATTACTACAGTAGCTTAATCATGTGAACACACAAAAACAGAAAGTAAAAGTGTTGGGTTGCCTCCCAACAAGCGCTTTTCTTTAATGCCTTTTAGCTAGGCATGATGATTTCAATGATGCTCACATAGAAATAATCATTGAAACATGCAAGAGAGCATCATGAATCACATGGCAAGCACATTTAAGTCTAACCCACTTCCTATGCATAGGGATTTTGTGAGCAAACAATTTATGGGAGCAAGAATTAACTAGCATAGGAAGGAAAAACAAGTGCAACTTTAAAACTTTGAACACATAGAGAGGAAACTTAATATTATTGCAATTCCTACAAGCATATGTTCCTCCCTCATAATAATTTTCAGTAGCATCATGAAGGAATTCAACAATATAACCATCACATAAAATCATTCTTTTCATGATCTACAAGCATAGAAAATTTGTCACTCTCCACATAAGCAATTTTCTTCTCATTCATAATAGTGGGAGCAAACTCAACAAAATAACTATCATGTGAAGCATAATCCAATTGAAAATTAAAATCATGATGACAAGTTTCATGGTTATTATTATTCTTTATAGCATACATGTCATCACAATAATCATCATAAATAGGAGGCATGCTTTCATCATAATAAATTTGCTCATCAAAACTTGGGACACTAAAAATATCATCTTCATCAAACATAGCATCCCCAAGCTTGTGGCTTTGCATATCATTAGTATCATGGATATTCAGAGAATTCATACTAGCAATATTTCTATCATGCTCATCATTCAAGGAATTCTCATCAAGTATTTTCATAAATTCTACCTCTACCAATTGAGCACAATTTTCTGAACCATCATTTTCACGAAAGGCATCAAAGAGACGAAACAATTGATGCAACCTAAACTCCATTTTTTTTGTAGTTTTCTTTTATGAAACCAAACTAGTGAAAAACAAGAAACTAAAAGATTTAATTGCAAGATCTAAAGATATACCTTCAAGCACTCACCTCCCCGGCAACGGCGCCAGAAAAGAGCTTGATGTCTACTACGCAACCTTCTTCTTGTAGACTCGTGTTGGGCCTCCAAGCGCAGAGTTTTGTAGGACAGTAGCAAATTTCCCTCAAGTGGATGACCTAAGGTTTATCAATCCATGGGAGGCATAGGATGAAGATGGTCTCTCTCAAACAACCCTGCAACCAAATAACAAAGAGTCTCTTGTGTCCCCAACACACCCAATACAATGGTAAATTGTATAGGTGCACTAGTTTGGCGAAGAGATGGTGATACAAGTGTAATATGGATGGTAGATATAGGTTTTTGTAATATGAAAATATAAAAACAGCAAGGTAACTAAGGATAAAAGTGAGCACAAACGGTATTGCAATGCTTAGAAACAAGGCCTAGGGTTCATACTTTCACTAGTGCAAGTTCTCTCAACAATACTGACATAGTTGAATCATATGTAAATCCCTCACGCGCGACAAAGAGTTCACTCCAAAGTCACAAATAGCGAAGAACAAACGAAGAAATTTTTGTAGGGTACGAAACCACCTCAAAGTTATCTTTTCCGATCAATCGTATGAGCTATCCCTATAAGTGTCACGAACAGCCCTAGAGTTCATACTAAAATAACACCTTAAGATACACATCAACCAAAACCCTAATATCACCTAGATACTCCAATGTCACCACGGGTACCCATGGGCTTGATTATACGATATGCATCACACAATTTCAAATTCATCAAGTTCAATCCAACACAAAGAACTTCAAAGAGTGCCCCAAAGTTTCTACCGGAGAGTCAAGACGAAAACATGTGCCAACCCCTATGCACAGATTCCCAAGGTCATGAAACCCGTAAGTTGATCACCAAAACATACATCAAGTGGATCAGTAGAACATCCCATTGTCACCACGGATATCCCATCGCAAGACATACATCAAGTGTTCTCAAATCCTTTAAAGACTCAATCCGATAAGAAAACTTCAAAGGGAAAACTCAATTCATCACAAGAAGATAGAGAGGGGAAAACTCCATACGATTCATCTATATTAATAAAGCTCGCGGTACATCAAGATCGTGTCATCTCAAGAACACGAGAGAGAGAGATCAAACACATAGCTACTGGTACATACCCTCAGCCCCGAGGGTGAACTACTCCCTCCTCGTCATGGAGACCGCCGGGATGATGAAGATGGCCTCCGATGATGGTTTCCCCCTCCGGCAGGGTGCCGGAACGGGCTTCCGATTGGTTTTTCGTGGCTACAGAGGCTTGCAGCAGCGGAACTCCCGATCGAGGTTTCTTTCTGGGGGTTACAGGATTTATAGGTGTACTTGGCGTTGGAATCAAGTCAGGGGGACTCCCGAGGGGCCCACAAGCCAGGGGGGCACGCCCTAGGGGGCGCCCCTAGGCTTGTGGCTGCCTCGGGACTCCTCTCCGGTATCTTTTTGCTCCAGTATTTTTTATATTTTCCAAAAATATTTCCCGTAAATTTTCAGCCCATTCCGAGAACTTTTATTTCTGCACAAAAAACGACACCATGGTAGTTCTGCTGAAAACAGCGTCAGTCTGGGTTAGTTCTAATAAAATCATACCAAAATCATATAAAATTATTGTAAACATGGCATGAATAATTCATAAATTATAGATACGTTGGAGACGTATCAATGATCTTCCACCAAGTAAACCAACTAGCATCAACTACAAGGAGTAATCAACACTACTAGCAACCCACAGGTACCAATCTGAGGTTTTGAGACAAAGATCGGATACAAGAGATGAACTAGGGTTTGGAGAGGAGATGGTGCTGGTGAAGATGTTGATGGAGATTGACCCCCTCTCGATGAGAGGATCGTTGGTGATGACGATGGCTTTGATTTCCCCCTCCGGGAGGGAAGTTTCCCCAGTAGAACAGCTCCGCCGGAGCCCTAGATTGGTTCTGCCCAAGTTCCGCCTCGAGACGGCGACGCTTTGTCGCGAAAGCTCTCTTATGATTTTTTCCAGGTCAAAACCCTCCATATAGCAGAAGATGGGCACCGGAGGGCTGCCAGGGGGCCCACAAGCCACAGGGGCGCGCCCTGGGGGGTAGGGCGCGCCCCCCAGGCTTGTGGCCTCCTGGTGGGTCCCCTCTGGTATTTCTTTCACCAAATATTTTTTATATATTCCAAAATAATTCTCCGTAACTTTTCAGGACTTTTGGAGTTATGCAGAATAGGTCTCTCATATTTGCTCCTTTTCCAGTCCAGAATTCCAGCTGCCGGCATTCTCCCTCTTCATGTAAACCTTGTAAAATAAGAGAGAAAAGGCATAAGTATTGTACCATAATGTGTAATAACAGCCCATAATGCAATAAATATCAATATAAAAGCATGATGCAAAATGGACGTATCACTACCCTAGCTCCATCTAGTTACCTTCTACCCCCAGTAACTTCCTCTCCTCAACAGATCAATCATTGATGGGGTAAAACCCCACTTTTTCCCTCTGATTTCAACATGGCAGCAGCATTTCTACCTTTTATTATTCTTACCTCTACTCTCCTTAGTCTCTAAGCTTCCTAGAGCATCTCCAGGACCTCCAGGGACTAGTGGACAAGAAGGGGTGCATCCAGAGCGCGTGGGCATGTCGTGGCATGCAATAACGACGCTCTGGAGCGCGTCAGAGTGCCCAGCCGCACTGTAGCCGCCCCCATCCCGATGCTCCCGACCACCTCGAGCTCCACCCGCATGCCAGAAGGACCGCCTCGACGTCCGCGACATGCTACGCGGTCGCCCCCCTCCTCTCTCCCTTTGCTGGCCTCCCTCGCACACGCGCCATGGCCGCCCGAGCGCTCCAATCAGCGCACTCACACGCACGAGCCCCTGGCATTTCCCCGCTCTCTCTCTCTCTTCGCTCTCCTGGTCATGGACCATCTCCACCAACGCCCCCGACATGCCCCAAGGTTCTTCCGTGGCCTCCAGCCACGACTGCAACCTCATCGGCCCATGGGTCCATGGCAAGCCCTGGCCTCCCTATAAAGAGCAAGCCCCCGACCCACTCTCCCTCTTTGAACCCTCTCTCCCTCGCCCAATCGATCGTCTCGAGCCCCCACAAAAGCCCCCAAAGCCCCAGCACGCGGGATCGACCGGAGCTCCGCCGCCATGGGTCTCCGATCTCATGGTAAGGAGGTCCTCCGGCCCCCATCTTCTACTCTCTGGAACCACGGCAGTTCCCTGGTCATTTCCCCCGTTCTCTCTCGTTCGTTTGCAGTCGAAACCGTCGACGGCGTCCTCTTCCCGAAGTCCTCCGTCGTGGCTTCCTCGTCGCCGGCGAACCCCTGCACCCCGAACCTGACGGCTTGGGCCCGTTGGTCAGCAAGAGGGAGGAGGGGGAGAGAGAGTGGTGGATGACAGGCGGGACCCGGTTCGCCTGGGCTGGCGTCGCTCTGGGCCAGCCTAGCTTTCGGTCAATCTGGCCCAGCCTAGTTAGGATAGGAACTAGTCTCCAGACCCCCCAGATCACTTGCAAAACATATTACACTTCTCTCCCCTTCTAATCTAGCCAACTATAAAACCTTTCATACTTACCTCATCCTCTCTTGTCATATTAACCCTTCTCTGACTAGCTTGTAGATGGCTACCGCTCCCATGAGACTCCTCATGACCGGATTTCCACATCTCCTAAGGGACTACCTCCAGCAATGCCACTACCCTTCGGAGCCGATGTACACCCTGCATGAGCTGAACAATGGCGAGTTTGGAACCGAGTTCTACGCCAAGGTGGTTGTACCGGCCAAGACCTCACCCCAGATTTGGTTCTCTGTTGGGTCGCCCATGCCGATAAAGGACATGGCCATTCAGCAGGCAGCCTATGAAGACCTCCTTCATCTTCGAGACCTCCTCCCGGAAATGAAGGAAGAACAAGATACTCGCTATCTACCCAGCAAAACTGGATTAGGAGCCCCTACTCAAGAGATGAATCCCCCAGGAGACGACGACCCAATCCTCAAGTTCCAGATCTTCTTCGCCAACGTGGTAGATCACCTTCTGCGTTACATTACTGAAGAAATCCTCAAGTCCCGCCAGGATTTCCCTTTGCTCCTACATCTCCATTGCCTCGAGAAGAAGAAGGTGGTCGAGAAAGAGCACCAAATTGCTGCCCTACAAGTCTACGTCACCAACTAAAGGCAGCAAATTGAGGAACTTCAGGAAGCCTGCAACCGAGCCCCGCACAGGAGGCATAGGAATGGATATCCATATCCACCACGTGGGGGACCATCGTCAGACCACCAATGTCATAACCCAAGGCTGGATAGCAACCTTTTTGCTGCAGTCACATATCACGGATGTGGCGAATTTGGGCATATTGTCAGGAGGTGTCCCAACAAGCAGCCGACTGTCGCATACCCACTGGTACCACAGGAGGACCTAGAAGCTTCATATTGAACGTCCTCATCTCCGAGACATGAAGAAAAACACGACTACTGAGTCTGAGAGCCCCTTAGGGTAGGATGAGTCGTGTACCCCCTATGCGAAGTCCAGTCCATGTGATGGTTAAAATGAAACCATTTGCGTGTTGTTTGTTTTCATATGTTTGTGTTTTGGTATGAGTCGCACTTTTGCCTTAGGTAACATGTACGCGACTATACCACCTATCTTATCTTAATGAATGTGTTAGCCTTTGCACTATACCACCCCCTTAGGCACTCCCCTCTATGCTACTTTTCCCTCTCACCCTTCTCATCAACTGAAGACCGAAGAGGCAAGATGCACCAAGGATCCACCTCGACAAGCAACTAGCACTGAAGACTTTTGGGGACAACCTATTCAACCAAGTGCAACCCCATAGAGTTATGCTTTTCCCTCAGGATTGGAAACCCTTCCCCAGATTAACCCAGACCTCGCAAGATACCCGGCCCAAACCCCCATGTGCTTAACATACGGGTTTGCGAGAGAACATCGGTTAAGCTTCGATAACCTTGGTTTAGCACTGGGTTTTATCATGGGAGTGATCATAGTGAGCAAACATATTACATGCTTAAGCTAGCACTTGATCTGATGATGCCATAGGGAAGATCGTTTTTTAAGGGTATATGACTAATAGACTAATGATTTGATGTGACCGTAATGGATGTATTGAGGATATAGCTAAGACTCTTTGGTGGATCGTGAGACCTTCATGAGGATAGGTGAACTTGGTGGAACAAGTTGATAGAGTAGCATAACTTACTTCTCCCTTGAGTAAATTGGGTTTAGTAGGACAAATGTGATCACGAGCTGAGATTCTTGGTGGTATAATAATTTGACTTTGTCAAGTAATAGTCATGGATTGATGGTGTTACAATAATGACTTGGAAGAACAAGTAGAAATTCTCGTTGGGTATGGGATTAGGATTAAATAGGTGATCCAAATAGGTGTTGATAAGACTACATGGTTCGGAGTAATTTGGATATAGTCCAATGCTCTTGATCAAAGTAACTTGTTTCTCGGTGAAGGATAAGATAGGAGACTTGGGTTGTTTGTCAAGAGTTGATCTAGAGATCAGTATACATTTGACATTGGAGTTTACTAGATCATCGTGATGGGAATTGGTGGATATACTACGATGAGATAGTCCTTTCAAGGATTTGGGGATTATAGGAACTCTAGGAGATATATGGATCATCACCTGTATTGGATTTATAGCAATAATGGATCATGTAATAGTGGAAGGTATTCGGGGGTCGATTAATTGGATTCGTAGGCAGGAAACAAGATCTTGGATTGGTACATTACATGTTTCCTTAGCATAGAGATGCAACACCTTAGACCTTGGATAAATTAGCTGAGCACTTGGTTTGTAGTATCTTATTCAAGCTTAGCAGCTTGTATGCTTCACCCGAGGATTTTTACGTAGGGATACGTAAGAGTTAGCTATAGTATACATATGTGATTTTGTTTAGTCCTCTCGAAAGTGATGAGGATATGAATAACCCGAGTGATGTTTGGAGTTGACTTACATAGAGTAATGTTTTGGTGGAATAGGATGACTTTTGGTTGGAGTAATAGGTAGGACTATTAGCATCCAAGAAATGTGCTCAAGGATAAGATGATAGACATTCACTCACATCCTAAGATCCTTGAAAACCCTAAGCCTTACCAAGCCATAACACGGTCGGATCATGAACATAGGCCTTGGCTCTAAGTCGAAAGACTATGGCCAATACTCTACCTTGATCACCCCCAATCCTACCCATAAGGAGGGTGGACTCAAAGAACTAGGTCATGAAGGACCACAAAGCCATGGACAAGTGACCACCCCGGACAAATACAGCTCTCAGAAGATTAAGACTAACTGGCCAAAGATTGGTTCCCAAGCTTTCTCTCGAGGGCAAGCTGAATCAAACTGTCGTCAGTCTAAAAGCCATTGCCGAGTCTTACCCCAAGACCACACCGTCCACACCTTATGGTTAATGGATATACTGTCACACCCTTTTTAGGTTGGATTATGCCCGCCCCTCTCACTTATCCCATGAGCGATGACTTTATGTGATGCTTGGAGCAATATGTTGTTGTCCCCATGGGTAACATACTTATTTACCCAATGAGAGAAGGGAACACCTTAGTCCTATTTGGATAAGCACCAGAAGCGTTGATTGCCAAGTTTCTCAAGTGTAAAGTTTTACCTTGAAGAAGAAGGACTCCTTGAAGTACTCTTCCTGCAGCAGAAGACATTCTTACCCAAAACAAGATGAAGAACTACTACGGTTTGGGGAACCACGACGAAGATGAAGAAGCATGAAAGGTCAACCACCGCTCCCTTGCCAGCTACCTCAGCTAGACTATGTCAAGTGATAGAGGCGAAGTTGTCACTGTCTTTCGATGAGATGTGGCTATCATTTATGGTAGAGTCTGCTTTGATGATCCGACTACGAACGTGCGAGGACGTCGCGCCTTAGCAATCACTAAACCAACTCCGAGAGGTTATTGACCACACCGGAGCACGATGAACCTGACCACGAGGGTATGTTTCCTGCACGCAAACGAAGAACAGGCAAGAAACTAAGATTGCAATCTAGATATTGCGAATATAAGAGGAAAGCTTTATTGATGAAAGTGGGGTTCTGTGACGCCTTTGTCTGGTCGTGGAACACAAACGAAGAACGCGAAGTTGCAGCTATGGCGAACTTTCAATCTAAACAAAACCCTAGTCTAAAACGATGACCTAAGGGTTGTATATATGGGGAAACAGAGGGGGATTTCGTGGCCCCTTGGAGGAGGGGTCCGAAACCAGCCCTAACTCGGTTTCTCCACACATACGGACTCTAAAAATAGCCTATAATATGGTATTTCGAAATTACATGGTCCTGGCCCAAAAATAACGTGACGCAGCACCTATAATAGCCCACGAGCGAAATTTATGAAGTGGCATGTTGTATATTTCGTACAAGCCTCCAAGCACTCCTTATGGTGGCTTCAAAGTGCGAAAATCACCACTTGAAAGTCCATTGTTCCTTCCCGCGCGTGCACCTTCTTCTCCATGCTTGATCCTGCTCCAATGGCCATCCTTCTTGTCCATGCTAGGTCCTTCATTCATAAGTAAAACAAAAGTATCCAATTTAGGCAACATCATATGTTCATGAACATTAGAAGGATTTCCAAGAAACGAAAGTACCTGATAATTTAGTTGGCGTGCGCGGGTTCTCTAGTAACTGGTCCAATATGTGTAGCTGGTGGGGATGTGGGTGTAACATTAGTAGGGATGTCCTCATCATCCTCTCCTTCTTGAACTGAAGTCGTCCTCGACGGAAGCCTATCATCCTCACCCAAATAAGGCTTCAAATCTGCAATGTTAAAAGTGGGACTAACCCCAAAATCTGCAGGCAGCTCAAGTTTATATGCATTATCATTTATTTTCTCTAACACCTTAAAGGACCATCAGCACGTGGCATTAGCTTTGACTTGCGCAATTCAGGAAACCTATCCTTACGCAAATGTAACCAAACAAGATCTGTAGGTGCAAAGACAACATGTTTTCTACCCTTATCTCCAGCAAGTTTATATTTAGCATTCATACACTCAATGTTCTCCTTAGTTAACTCATGCATCTTTAATATCAATTCAGCACGTTCTTTAGCATCAAAATTAACCTTCTCCGAAGATGGAAGAGGGAACAAATCAATAGGTGCACGAGGTAAGAAACCATACATAACTTCAAAAAGGCACATCTTAGTAGTAGAATGCAGCGAACGATTATAAGCAAATTCAATATGAGGCAAGCATTCTTCCCACATTTTCAGGTTATTCTTCAAAACAGCCCTAAGCATAGTAGACAATGATCTATTCACTACTTCAGTTTGTCCATCAGTTTGGGGGTGACATGTAGTACTAAAAAGCAGTTTCGTCCCCAACTTAGCCCATAAACATCTCCAAAAGTGGATAAGAAATTTAGCATCACAATCTGAAACAATTTTATTTGGCACACCATGCAAGCGAATAATTTCACGAAAGAACAAATCAGCAACATTAGCAGCATCATCACTTTTATGACATGGTATAAAGTGTGCCATTTTCGAAAATCTATCCACGACAACAAATATGCTATCCCTCCCCTTCTTTGTTCGAGGTAAACCTAAAACAAAGTCCATAGATATATCCTCCCAAGGAATACTAGGTACAGGCAAAGGCATATATAAACCATGAGGATTGAGTCGTGACTTAGCTTTTTGATATGTAGTGCAGCGAGCAACAAAATGCTCAACATCCCGTCTCATCTTTGGCCAAAAGAAATGTGTAGCAAGTACTTCCTCCATCTTCTTCACGCCAAAGTGTCCCATTAATCCTCCTCCATGCGCCTCCTGTAACAACAAAAGACGAACGGAGCTAGCTAGAATGCATAGCTTATTAGCACGGAACACAAATCCATCATTAATGACAAACTTGTTCCATGTTCTCCTTTCTTTACAATTCTCCAACACATCTTTAAATTCAGCATCATGCACATATTGATCTTTGATGGTCTCCAAACCAAATATTTTAAAGTCAAGTTGGGAAAGCATAGTATAACGACGAGACAATGCATCAGCAATAACATTTTCTTTACCCTTCTTGTGTTTAATGACATAAGGGAAAGTCTCAATGAATTCAACCCATTTAGCATGTCTATGGTTCAGTTTTGCTTGACTTTTAATATGTTTCAAAGATTCATGGTCAGAATGTATAACAAATTCTTTGGGCCATAAATAATGTTGCCATGTTTCCAAAGTCCGAACAAGAGCATATAATTCCTTATCATAAGTAGAATAATTCAGACTAGGCCCACTCAATTTTTCAGAAAAGTATGCAACAGGTTTACCATCTTGTAATAACACACCTCCTAATCCAATTCCACTAGCATCACATTCAAGCTCAAAAGTCTTATTAAAATCAGGAAGTTGGAGTAACGAAGCATGTGTTAACTTATCTTTCCATACCGTGAAGGCTTCTTCCTGTGCGGTACCCCAAACAAAAGGCAGATCCTTCTTTGTAAGCTCATTTAGAGGTGCAGCAATGGTGCTGAAATCCCTCACAAAACGCCTATATAAACCAGCGAGTCCAAGAAAAATCCTCGCTTGTGTGACCGTTTTGGGCTGCGGCCAACTCTCAATAGCTTCAATCTTGGCTTTATCAACTTCAATTCCCTGTGGAGTAACAACATAGCCAAGAAAAGATACTCGGTCGGTGCAAAAGGTGCACTTCCCAAGGTTACCAAACAAACGTGCATCACGTAGAGCAATAAAAACAGCACGCAAATGATCCAAGTGTTCCTCCAATGAAAGCACGTAAAACCTCGGTCATTAATCTCATGAAAGTGCTAGGTGCATTAGTTAACCCAAAAGGCATGACTAACCACTCATATAAACCAAACTTAGTTTTAAATGTTGTTTTCCATTCATCTCCCAATTTAATACTAATTTGATGGTATCCACTACGCAAATCAACTTTGGAGAAAATTGTAGAGCCACTTAATTCATCAAGCATATCATCTAGCCTAGGAATAGGATGACGATAACGAATAGTAATATTATTAATGCCTCTACAATCAACACACATACGAGATGTACCATCCTTTTTCGGTACTGGAATAATAGGAATAGCACAAGGACTAAGAGATTCGTGTATATAACCTTTGTCGAGCAGCTCCTGTACTTGACGCATAATCTCCTTCGTCTCCTCTGGATTGGTATGGTATGGTGCACGGTTGGGTAGCGATGCACCGGGAATTAAGTCAATTTGATGCTCAATCCCTCGAATAGGTGGTAATCCCGGTGGCACGTCTTGTGGAAAGACGTCAGCGAACTCCTGCAAAATGTTAGTAACAGCAGGAGGCAAGGAGGGAGGCATGTCCTCGAATGAAAATAATACCTCTTTGCATACAAAAGCATAGCAAATAGATGTAGTAACATCCAAAGCAGTAATATTAGATTTAGTGGCAAGTAAATAACCAGTCTTCAGTTTTATTTCAGATGCAACACTGGATGATTGTTTATTAGGCTTATTATGTTGCTCAAATTCCTTTGCCACAATCTGATTTTCACTCTCACTTTGCTTCTGTTTTGCGTTACTAGCTCGAGCAATGTCATCTTTCATAATATGTTTGAGAGACATATGAAGCAAAGTTATATTTTTATCCTTATGACCAAGAGTATACTGATTTGTCCTACCATGATGTACATAATTTTTATCAAATTGCCATGGTCTACCAAGTAAAACGGAGCATGCTTGCATGGGTACCACATCACAATCAACATAATCAGAATATGTAGCAATGCTAAAGTGCCCACGAACAGTATGTGTTACCTAAACCTTGCCACTGTTGTTGAACCATTGGATGTAATAAGGATGAGGATGTGGTTTGGTGGTTAGAGACATCTTCTCCACCATCTCCATGCTAGCCAAGTTGTTGCAACTCCCTCCATCGACGATGACGCGAACAGAACGCTCCTTCACAACTCCTTTTGTATGGAACAAGTTGTGCCTCTGATTTTGCTCAGCCTGTGTAACCTGCACACTCAGAACACGTTGAGCAACTAGACTTTCATACATGTCAGCGTAGTCAGCAGCCATGTAGTGTGTCTCTTCTTCAGCATCATCGGCACCATGTTCTTCACTTGCAATAAGAGCCAAAGTCTCGTCATCATAATCACTAGCAGATGCATATCCACCATCCTCAGTAACAATCATCACACGCTTGGAAGGGCATTCTCTCGCATAGTGACCTCCACCCTGGCAACGATGAGAAATAACCTCATGTGTTTGCCCTGTAGATGCCATGGATGAAGAAGAGCTCTGTGCAGGCCCCGAAGGTGTGCCCTTGCTGGAGGCTGGTGGCGGTGCCTGTTTCCTTGTATCTCTGTCGGAGTTGGCGGCTGAAGTAAGTGGTGCTATGGTAGAACGTGTGGAAGTAGATGATGTACGTGGTGTCCATGATGAAGCTCTACCTACAGAAAAAATTAGTTCTCGCCATTGCCTGTCGATCCTGCACTTCACGTTCAGCTTTGCAAGCAAGATGGAATAAACGAGTGATAGTATTATACTCCTTATACTCTAGAATAGTCTCAATCTCTCTATTTAATCCACCCATAAAACGTGCAAGCATAGCTTCATTCTCCTTAATAATACCACATCGAATCATGCCAGTTTGTAATTCCTGATAATATTCCTCTACAGTATTTTTTCCTTGTCTTAAACGCTACAAATTTTGAAGCAATTCACGTTGATAATATGGTGGAACCCAGCGATTACGCATAGTAGTTTTCAAAGCAGCCCAAGTAGTAGGGATATTATCATGATCAATTCTACAATGTTCAGACCACCAAACACAAGCAAAACTAGTGAATGCACAAACAGCAGCAGGAACACGTCTATCCTCAGGAAATTGTAAGCATGTAAAACGTTGTTCTGTTTCTAATTCCCAAGTAAGATATATATCAGGAACATATCTACCCTCAAATGTCAGAATATTCAATTTAAGTTTAGGGAGATGGTCATGATTCCGTACCTGAGGGGGTGGTGGAGCCCTACTGTTGCGAATGTAACCATGTGGACAACCTGGTGCATGTGGTGGTGGTTGGCCTTGTGACTGATCTGGCGCAACCTCTCCCTCATCATCGTAATCACCATAATAATCCTCATTCTGCTCAACGACAGTAGCAGCAGCAACATTAGCCACCGAAGCTGCAGCAGTAGCAATGGCACCAGAATTTTGGACTTGGTCGATAGGCACACGTTGCGCTCGTCCCGCGCAATTTGGGTGTTGTTGGAGTTGTTGTTGCCGAGGTACGACAGGTACAGCTAGTGGAGGTATACGTGCAAGCACCTCATTGAACTTAGCGTCCAACTTCGTCTCGAACGTCTTCTCCAAACCATCAAGCTTCTCCATTGCCTCTCCAAGGCTGGTCACGACATCGTGTACCTGGTCAGCCATCATTTGCTGAAATTTATCATGGAGCGCCTTGTTCGTCATGCCGTCCTAGTTGATCTCATCGGCTTGTGATCCTGTCATGGTTAGCAGCAATAGGAACACACAAGAATATGAACCTACAGACTACTAGGAAGTGGTGGTGTTGGTGGTGGTGTGTCACAAATCCATCAAGCGGATCTCAAATCCTTACCAGTTCTTACCAAGCAGCAGGCGGTGATCGGCAACCGTTGTAGTCAAAACTCTCAAAGCTTGGATAGAGCGATTACCAGGAAGAGTCAAACGCACGACGTAGATGTATGTGGAGCTGGGAAGGCTTATAATATGGTAGCAAAAAGGGTCAGGAATAATCAGTTCAGAGATGCAAAGTTGAAAAGACGCTCAACGAGGGTACCGTGCTGGTCCTAGGCTAGACCGTGCTAGAGACAAGAGCCTAGAACACCAACAAAAACATGATGCTACACGTAATCAAGGGAAGAGCACACTATGAAAAAAATCATTTTTTTGGCGCCTCTTTTTTTTGCGCTCTTTTTTTTGCTCAGAAACTCACTATATTGGCGAGTGTCTCAAAACTATTACCGAGACGTATAAACAGGATAGGCGGAAAAAAATGTTGACCAATTTTTTTTCCCGGAGCAATTCGGGGCTGTGACGGCCAAAAATTGCGACAAAAACCACTATGATGGCGAGTGTCTCAAAACGCTCCGAAAAACCTAAAAATAGGATAGGGAAAAAATTCACCCGCCGAAATTTTGGCCTAAAAAGTGCTCTGAAAACTGTGCCAGACTTTTTTTTTCCGAATCCTACTCAGTCAAGGAAACGCGAAAATAAAATCAAAGGGATCTCGAAATCAATTCGAATATGGGATGGACTCGGATTGGTGGCGGATATGTGGTGGAGATATATGGCAGCGGATATGGTGATGATGGGTGGTGATATATGGCAAGGATGATAACGATGGTGGGTGATGGTATATGGCAGCGGTGATGATGGTGCGGTGGCGGCGTGACAACTTGTGAACAGAACTCGAAACTCTAAAGGACTAAACCCTAAGACCAGCAACTCGACACGATGATCCAACCGCAAATTCAACAAAGCAAAACACTGAAAAGATTATGCAACGGCTCAGATTGGTTCGGATATGATGAACTAACCCTAATTTTTTGTGGCTTTTTCGTGGACTATAGGTATGAAGAACAGATGCGATCTAACTACAAAAAACTGGTAAAATCTCACGAGCAACCTGGAAATCTGATACCACTCGATAGAGGTGAAGTTGTCCCTGTCTTTCGATGAGATGTGGCTATCGTTTTTGGTAGAGTCGAGTTTGACGATCCAACTACGAACGTGCGAGGACGTCGCGCCTTAGCAATCGCTAAACCAACTCCGAGAGGTTATTGACCATGCCGGAGCACGATCAACCTGACCACGAGGGTCTGTTTCCTGCACGCAAACGAAGAACAAGCAAGAAACTAAGATTGCAATCTAGATATTGCGAATATAAGAGGAAAGCTTTATTGATGAAAGTGGGGTTCTGTGACGCCTTTGTCTGGTCGTGGAACAGAAACGAAGAACGCGAAGTTGCATCTATGGCGAACTTTCAATCTAAACAAAACCCTAGTCTAAAACGGCGCCCTAAGGGTTGTATATATGGGGAAATAGAGGGGGATTTCATGGCCCTTGGAGGAGGGGTCCGAAACCAGCCCTAACTTAGTTTCCCCACACATACGGACTCTAAAACAGCCTATAATATGGTATTTCTAAATTACATGGGCCTGGCCCAAAAATAAGGTGACGCAGCACCTATAATGGCCTACGGACGAAATTTATGAAGTGGCATGTTGTATATTTCGTCCAAGCCTCCAAGCACTCCTTATGGTGGCTTCAAAGTGCGAAAATCACCACTTGAAAGTCAGTGTTCCTTCCCGCGCGTGCACCTTCTTCTCCATGCTTGATCCCGCTCCAATGGCCATCCTTCTTGTCCATGCTAGGTCCTTCATTCATAAGTAAAACAAAAGTATCCAATTTAGGCAGCATCATATGTTCATCAACATTAGAAGGATTTCCAAGAAACGAAAGTACCTGATAATTTAGTTGGCGTGCCCGGGCTCTAGTAACTGGTCCAATATGTGTAGCTGGTGGGGATGTGGGTGTAACATTATTAGGGATGTCCTCATCATCAAGTAGTGAAAGCACAACATGCTCCCTTGGTGGTTTTGATAATTCATGACAACATACATTGTCTCTTGGACTAATACTTTTAACTAGTGTATTTCAGATGAAGTCCACAGAGAGGGTTGGCTAAAGGATTATGGAGATTGTGGATAACCCCAAGATGCAAGGAAATGGATTGGCAAAGCTTCAAGCAAGAGGACTCTACATTTTACTTTGTGAGAAATCACTTTGAGTCTATAGGAAAGCCAATACTATTAAAAGGGGGTAAGGTATTGTTGGTGAACAAAATGCTCAAAAGTGCACAAGTGATAGTCACCAAAATCACCCACAAGCTCTTCCACAAAAGTCTGTCCAAAGTAAAATATCCAAAATCGGTGCAACCAACACTTTCCACTCGGTGCCACCGATTCCCAAACTTAGACAGACCCAAGCCAAACCCTAGAACATCGGTGCAACCGATTCCACTTTGGTGCCACCGAGTTTGGGTTGCCAACTTTCTGTTACCCAATTTCACAAAATCGGTCCGACCGAGTTTGTTGAATCGGCGTCACCGAGTTTGGCAATCTGACCGTTGGTCACCTAATCGGTGCAACCGAGATTTATATATCGGTCTCACCGAGATTCAAAAGTTCCTACCTTTGGAGCAACTCGGTACCACCGACTTCTATACTTCGGTGTCACCAAGTTGGTCACTTTAGGTGTAACGGTTGGATTTTTGGAGATGCCTATATATACCCCTTCACCACCACCCACTCGACAGAGAAGCACTGAGAACTATTCCATACTTGCCCCATCCAATTTTCTGAGAGAGAGCCACCTACTCATGTGTTGAGATCATGCCATTCCATTCCAACCATATGAATCTTGATCTCTAGCCTCCCCAAGTTGCTTTCCACCAATCCAATCTCTTAAACCAAGCCAAATCTGTGAGAGAGTGATTGTGTGTTGAGGAGTCTATCATCTTGAAGCACAAGAGCAAGGAGTTCATCAACATTGCCGAGCCTATTACCTTTTGGAGGGTGGTGCCTCCTAGATTGGTTAGGTGTCGCTTGGGAGCCTCCTACTTCATGTTGTGGAGTTGAACCAAGAAGTTTGTAAGGGCAAGGAGATCACCTACTTCGTGAAGATCTACCCATAGTGAGGCTAGTCCTTCGTGGACGGAAGCCGTTATGGAATAGTCAAGGTTGCTACTTCGTGGACCCTTATGGGTGGAGCCCTCCGTGGACTCTCGCGACCGTTACCCTTCGTGGGTTGAAGACTCCATAAACGTGGACGTACGATAGCACCACCTATCGGAACCACGGGAAAAATCTTCGTGTCCCTCATGCGTTTGATCTCCCTATCTCAACTCTTTACTTTCATATGCAATGTCCTTACTTTCCGCTGCCATACTTGTTGACATGCATGTGTAGGGTGTGCTAGACTTGCTATAATTGTTAAAATCTGCCAACCTATTAACTTGGGAAAAGGTTAGGTTTTAAATTCCTGCTAGTAGTCTATTCACCCCCCCCCCCCTCTAGACACTCTTCTAGTGATCCCACAAGTAGCACCGACGATCAAGCAAGACGAAGCAATTGGACATCAAGAGAAATTGAAGAGTTCCTTGATCTATAGGTCACTTTTCAGTTTCTGACTAGGAAGGAACCAAGAAGTTGATAGAACCCCTCACTCCACCACCGTGATGGTGTACGATGTGCATGACGTCCCTACTCTCTCCAGATGCCTGGGACGGAGTGGAACGACTGTCATGACTTTGTTACTAGCCTCTTTGGGCCAAATCAAGGATGTAATCCTGACTGGATCATGGTGAACCACCTGTCAAAGATAGTCCTCCCCACTTGTCAAGACCTTGACCTTGGGAACTAGATAGCTGTTCTAAACTTCCAAATAGCGAGCTTATTTGGAACCCCTCCAAGACCTTCCCAGATGGAAGAACCTGTTTTGCCACCAAGTATCTAAGTTTAGTCTTAGGGACGAGACTTAGCCCAACCCTTGCCTCAGATGGTTACGAAGGAACAAGGCAACCAAGTCCTCAAAGAAACGCTAGGAATGTGCATCCGTAATCACAAAGGAAAATGACCAAGAATGACTGAAGAGCACATCTGGACAACTTAGTCAAGCGGAAGATCACAACAAAAAGCCTACATGGACAAGCTTCAACACTCACATATATGAAGGCCACGGGCGACTGAAGATCAATTGTTTTAAAGGAGCCAACGATTCCACGTCACCAGGAAGCAACACCAAGACTCTGACCCTTCTAGACTAACACGGGACGTCATTATGTCACTAACCAACATGGGTAGTGATAACCCACAAGTATAGGGGATCGCAACAGTTTTCGTGGGTAGAGTATTCAACCCAAATTTATAGATTCGACACAAGAGGAGCCAAAGAATATTTGCGAGTAATAGCAGCTGAGTTGTCAATTCAACCACACCTGGAGATTAAATATCTGCAGCAAAGTGATCAGCAACACAGTAGTATGATAGTTTTGATAGCAGTAGCAGCAGTAACAGTAGCGGTAACAATGATAGCAGTAGTTTTGTAGCAGTTGGAACAGTAGCAGTAGCAATAGTAACTTAGCAAGAACAATATGTGGAAAAACTCGTAGGCACTGGATCAGTCAACTCGTTGGATGATATTCGTCATGTAACAGTCATAACCTAGGGCGATACAGAACTAGCTCCAGTTCATCAATGTAATGTAGGCATGTATTCCGTAAATAGTCATACGTGCTTATGTAAAAGAACTTGCATGACATCTTTTGTCCTACCCTCCCGTGGCAGCGGGGTACATAAGGAAACTAAGGGATATTAAGGCCTCCTCTTAATAGAGAACTAGAACAAAGCATTAACACATGGTGAATACATGAACTCCTCAAACTACGGTCATCACCGGAAAGTATCCCAAATATTTATGGGGTTTACGGATCATAACACGTAATAGGTGCATATGACTAGGCAAGATCGGATCAAGAACATAGATATAATGGTGATAACATAAACAGTTCAGATCTGAAATCATGGCACTCGGGCCCTAGTGACAAGCATTAGGCATAGCAAAGTCATAGCAACATCAATCTCAGAACATAATGGATACTAGGGATCAAGCCCTAACAAAACTAACTCGATTACATGATGAATCTCATCCAACTCCTCACTGACCAGCGAGCCTACGAAGGAATTACTCACTCCCGGTGGGGAGCATCATGGAATTGGCGATGGAGAAGGGTTGGTGATGACGAAGACCGAAGATTCCCCTCTCCGGAGCCCCAAACGGGCTCCAGATCTGGCCTCCCGATGAAGAACAGGAGGTGGCGGCGGCTCCATATCATAAAACGCGATGAAACTTTCTTTCTTGATTTTTTTCTCCGAATATAGGAATTTATAGTGGCAGAATTAGGGTCAGTGGGGCCACGAGGTGGGCACAACCCACCAGGGCGTGCCCAGGGGGCCTGGCGCGCCCTGGTGTGTGCTGGCCACCCTGGCCCCCCTCTTCGGTGGATTTTGGCTCCAATAATTCTCATATATTCTGAAATAATTCTCCAAAAAGTTTCGTTCCATTCCGAGAACTTTTATTTCTGCACAAAAACAACACCATGGTAGTTCTGCTAAAAACAGCGTCAGTCCGGGTTAGTTTCATTCAAATCATGCAAATTAGAGTCCAAAACAAGGGCAAAAGGGTGAGGAAAATTAGATACGTTGGAGACGTCTCAACTCCCCCAAGCTTAAACATTTGCTGGTCCTCAAGCAATTCAGTTGACAAACTGAAAGTGAGAAATAAAAACTTTTACGAACTCTTTTGTTCTTGTTTACATATATATGCTTAAGTAGCACCCAGGTTTTCAGCAAAGATTATGACAAACCATGTCAACAATAACTCTTAGAAATTATATTAACTCATAACAATAACATAAGCAACTAGCGAGCAATAATAAGACATCTCAAGCGCCAACACTTTGTCAAAACAATCATGATACAATTTGACAATAGTGGTATCTCGCTAGCCCTTTCTGAGACCGCAAAACATAAATGCAGAGCACCTCCAAAGTTCAAGCAGCGAATAAACATTGTAATTCATGGTAGAAAAGATCCAATCATGCTGCACCCAACATTGACTATACACAATGCATGAGGATGACAATAGTGCTCTCAGGTCTGGCGCTTATTTGAGGAAGTGATGACTCAACATAAAAGTAAATAGATAGTCCCTTCGTAGAGGGAAGCATGGATTTGCAGAGGTGCCAGAGCTCAAGTTTTTAAAACAGACATAGATATAATTTTGGGAGGTACACCCTTCCTATCAACGTCACGACCAAGAGTTATCAATATCTTCCATGCTAAACAAATTAGCGGCGGTTCCCAAGCGGTAAAAGTAAAGGTTTACTCCCCCTCCACCAACAATCACACTCCACGGCTAGCCGCATCCACGGGTACCGTCCAAACCAACAACATTCCTGGGGGAGTTTTGTTTAATTATTTTTGATTTTTGATTTCGGGACTGGGAATCCCTATTACCGCCCCTCTCGTGTAAGGATGAGTGAATAAACACTCATCATGAGAATAACCCGCTTAGCATAGAAGATACTGCCCGCCCCTTGTCGCTCCGTGAGCGGTCTAGGCACACAAAACAGATGTTTATTTGAATTTTTAGAGGTGGCACATGCAAATTTACTTGGAATGGCAGGGTAATACCGCATATAGGTAGCTATAGTGGACTCCTCTGGCATAACTTGGTTTAAGGATTTTGATGCACAAGCAGTATTCCCACTTAGTACAGGCGAAGGCTAGCAAATAGATTGAGAAGCGGCCAGCTAGAGAGCAAAAACGGTCATGAACATGCATTACATATAATAAACATTGAATACTAGCATGAGTAGGATATGGACACCATGAACATAAATATCATGAAGGCTATATTGGTTTTGATTCAACTACATGCGTGAACATGTGCCAAGTCAAGCCACTTGAAACATTCAGAGGAGGATATCATATCATCATATTGCATCACAACCCTTTTAATGCATGTTGACATCCAAAATAAATCATTATCCACTCCTAGCTACTTAAGCATGGCATGAACAACTATAATCTCTAATGGTCATTGCAAACATGTTTGATCATAATATGCTGAATCAAGGGATACTAGGTTAAACATATTTACAAAAACAAAAATAAGTTGAGTTCATACCCGCTCTTCTCTGCCACAGTCAATTCATCAAATATCGTCATCATTGCCTTTCACTTGCACGACCGAATGATAAGAAAATAATAATAGTGCAAGAATGTCGTGGACTAAGATGGAATCTGCAACATTTTATTCAAGAGGAGAAGACAAGGTAAAATGGGCTCTTTGTTAGACTAACAATGATGCATATAAGAGCCACTCAACATTTTCATCGTGGTCTTCTCCTTGGTACGACTCAAACAAAAGAAAAGGAATTCAGACAAACACACTAAAATATTTTTGGAGTTTTTAGTTTTTCTTGAAGAAAGCAAATTAAAGAGAAAAACAAAAATGAGAAAAACTATTTACACAGGAAGGCTCCCAACAAGCAAAAGAAGAAATGAGAAATCTTTTTGGATTTTCTTTTGATACTACAATTAAACTAAGCTAGAAAGAAAAACTAAAAAAAGCAGGAAATGTTTTTGGGTTTTCTCAAAGTTTTTCAAACACACAAGAAGAAAGCGAGAAAACAATTTTAGCATGGATATTACAATGAAAAAGTATGAACACCGACAACTGGAATGAAATGTGTGAACATGAATGTAATGTCGGTGGAAATACGTACTCCCCCAGGCTTAGGCTTTTGGCCTAGCTTGGTAATCACCATTCGTATGAATAATAATCTGGGCGATGGCTCATTGAGGCCCTTGGTGCAACCTCCAGGGCCCTACTGGCAGCTTCAACCTCCGCATTGTACGCATAGGCCTCACTCTCAAGAACATAGTATCTGCCTTTACTGCGAAAATCAAAGAGAGCAGGAGCAGGCAAAGTGACAGGCACACTGGGTTTCTTATTAAATCTCAAGTTATAAGTGTAGTTAGTAGCCATACCCGTAAGGAACTTATGATGCTTTATGGCATCAAAGTCTAAATACTGAGTAGGTAAGATGGGGTCATTAGGCAGAGGTGAAACGTTTAGTCTCTCAGCTACGCGGGAGGCATAGATACCTCCATAATTACCATTAGCGGCATTAAGCTGCAGTCTCCGTGCAACAATTGCACCAAGATTATAATATTTATTTCCAGTGATGGCAGTGTGTATGAGACTCAAATCATGAGCACACAGTGTGCTACAATCCTGTTTGCCTACGATACATTTACCATTGAAGAGTGCGAAATATTGTATCGATGGGAAATGAATGCTGTTAATTCTCCCTTGTGTTACCCCCTATCTTCACCAAAGCAAATATAGACGAAAAATGAATCATATTCAGATTTTTTTGGTTCGTCGAGGGACCCCCAAAATGGAAGTTTGCATGCTTCACTGAACATTTCTAATGGCATGGTGAAAGAACGGTCGTATAGGTTGAATGAAACTCTAGACTCACGAGAAAATATTTAAATTTCTTTGTGAAGGTTTTCGTGAGTTCAAGGTGTTGGGGGCACTTATCTGTGATGAAGGAACCCAGCTCTGTATTGTGGATATATTTTTCAAATTCCTCCTTAATACCTGCACTATCCATGAACTCGTCGCACGGCCACAAGCATGATTTAGTGGCGGCATCTCGTATCGAACTTTCGCTTGGCTCAACATAAGATTGTTGAACTGAGTTTCCACTTGATGAGGCCTCCGAGGATCTCCTCCTCGAAGAACTCCTAAAGAATTGCATTTTATTTGCAAACAAATTTCTGAAATATTTTGAGACACAAAATTTTGTTAACAAAACTTCATGAAATTGATAGCAACTACTCCTAAGCATGCATAGAGGCCATATTGAGCATTCAAACTACTTAGAACTCTAAGAATTCAACATGCAAGCTCATCTACAGCAGCACCGAGAGTAGCTAATTACTCTAAAAATAACCCACTAAATCAAAAACTAATTGGAGCAACAGAGGAGTCACATACCAAGTAGCAATCCCTCCAAACAGTTTCGGAAACGGAGCTTCAAGCTAAGAGATCGAAATCCATGGGTTTGAGAGCAAGAACACGGGAATGGTGGCTATGGTGAATTTTTTCTGGAGGTGGGTGATGACGTGGGCTAAAGAGATAGTGAGGGGGGTCCACGTGGGGGCCACACCCCACCAGGGCGTGCCTGGGGGTGCTGGCGTGCCCTGGTGTCTTGTGGGCACCAGGTGCACCCCCCTCTGGTATTATTTACACCAAAAAATCATAAATATTTGGAAAAAAATCGTGTTAAATTTTCAGGACATTCTGAGAACTTTTATTTTTGGGTCATTTTTTTATTGCACGGCGAAAACAGAAAACAGGATAATCATGGCATTTTATTTTATTTGACTAACTAAAACAGAAAATAAAAGATGGAAGCAGAGAGTTGTGCTTACTAAATTCATCGACTTCATACCTCTCGAAAATGATCCATTAATAAGGTTGATCAAGTCTTATTAACAACCACTTCCGATTAGCATGAAACCGAAGAACTTTCGTAAAACACTAAGTTACCTCAATGGGGATGTGCATATCCCCTACAATAAGTATATCATATTTCTTTTTAGCAGTAGGTAGAGGTAATTGGAAACTCTCAATAGTGATGGTCGGAGATTCTTCAATAACATTTATACCATTCACTTGGAATTGTTTCTTCGGAAAGTGCACCGTGTGCTCATTACCATTGATATGAAAAGTGACTTTGCTTTTATGCAATCAATAACAGCCCCTGCAGTATTCAAAAAGGGTCTACCAAGGGTAATCGGCATGTTGTCGTCCTCTGGCATCTCAAGAATAACAAAGTCCGTTAAGATAGTAACATTTGCAACAACAACGGGCACGTCTTCACAAATGCCGATAGGTATGGCTGTTGATTTGTCAGCCATTTGCAATGATATTTCAGTAGGTGTGAGTTTATTCAAATCAAGTCTCTTATATAAGGAGAACGGCATAACACTAACACCGGCTCCCAAATCACACAAAGCAGTTTTGACATAGTTTCTTTTAATGGAGCAAGGTATAGTAGGTATTCCCGGATCTCCAAGTTTTTTAGGTACTCCATCCTTAAATGAATAATTAGCAAGCATGGTGGAGATTTCAGCTTCAGGTATTTTTCTTTTATTAGTGATGATGTCTTTCATATACTTTGCATAAGGGGCCATCTTTAGGATATCAGTTAAGCGGGTACGCAAAAAGACTGGCCTAATCATTTCAGCAAAGCGCTCAAATTCTTCATCATCCTTTTTCTTAGATGGTTTAGGTGGAAAGGGCATGGGTTTATGAACCCATGGTTCTCTTTCCTTACCATGTTTCCTAGCCACAAAATCTTTTTTATCATAACGTTTATTTTTAGTTTGTGGGTTATCAAGATCAGGAGCAGGCTCTATTTCAACATCATTATCTGGTTCTTTATCATTACTAGGTTGAGCATCTCATGAACATCATCATCATCATTTTCATTATCACTAGGTGAATGTTCATTACCAGACTGTGTTTGAGCATCGGAAATAGAGACATCATTATTATCAGGAGGTTTCTGTATCTCAGGTTCACTAGAGGTTTGCAAAGTCCTATCATTTTTCTTTTTCTTTTTCTTTATAGAAGGACTAGGTGCATCAATATTAATTCTCTGAGAGTCTTGTTCAACTCTTTTAGGATGACCTTCAAGATAAAGTGGTTCTTGGGTCATTCTACCTCCTCTAGTTACTACTCTAGCAGTAAAATCATTCATATTACTATTCATTTCATCGAGCAATTCTTTTTTAGACTTAGCAACTTTTTCTAACTGAATTTGAACCATAGAGGCATGCTTTCCTACACCTCTAACATCGTTACTAATTCTAAATAGCAAGTCACTCAAGCGAGCAATCATATCAGAATTATATTTCAATTGTTTCAGAACATGTGCATTAAAGTGATCTTGCTTCATAATATAGTTGTCAAACTCATATAAGCACTGACTAGGATGTTTATTGTAAGGGATATCACCTTCATCAAACTTTAATAAAGAATTTCACTCTACCACCTGTGGAGGTGGTGGTGTGTCAAGGCCATGTATTTCTTCAATAGGTGGCAAATTCTTAACATCCTCAGCTTTAATACCTTTTTCCTTCATAGATTTCTTTGCCTCTTGCATATCTTCAGGACTGAGAAATAAGATACCCCTCTTCTTCGAAGTGGGTTTAGGCGGTAGTTCAGGAAGAGTCCAATCATCATAATTCTTCAATATGTTATTCAATAATTCCTCAGCCTGTTCAACAGTTCGTTCCCTGAAAACACAACCAGCACAACTATCTAGGAAGTCCCTAGAAGCATCGGTTAGTCCATTATAGAAGATATCAAGTATTTCATTTTTCTTGATAGGGTGATCAGGCAAAGCATTAAGCAATTGGAGAAGCCTCCCCCAAGCTTGTGGGAGACTCTCTTCTTCAATTTGCACAAAGTTAAATATTTCCTGTAAGGCAGCTTGTTTCTTATGAGCAGGAAAATATTTTTCAGAGAAGTAGTAAATCATATCCTGGGGACTACGCACACAACCAGGAGCAAGAGTATTGTACCATGTCTTAGCACCACCCTTGAATGAGAACGGAAATAACTTAAGAATGTAATAGTAGTGAATCTTCTCATCATGAGCAAAGAGGGTGGCTATATCATTCAGCTTAGTAAGGCGTGCCACTGCAGTTTCAGTTTCATAGCCATGAAAAGGATCAGATTCAACCAAAGTAATTAACTCTGGGTCGACAGAGAATTCATAATCCTTATCGGTAACAAAGATAGGTGAAGTAGCAAACTTAGGATCACATTTCATTCTAGCATTCAAAGTCTTTTCCTTATACTTGCGTAGCAATTTCTTAAGATCGTTTCTATCCTTGCAAGAAAGAATTTCTCTAGTCACCTCCTCGTCCATAACATAGCCTTCAGGTATCTTAGGCATTTCAAATCTAGGAGAGCTAGGACTAATAGGTGTTTCATAATCATCATCAGTTTCATGGGTTTCATCAGTTTCAGCAATCTCATCAGTTTCAGTAGTTTCATTTTCTTTAGCTCAAGCAATTTGTTCGTCAAGAAATTCTCCTAGTGGCACATTATCATCAAGCATGGTACTAACATCATCATAAGCATCATTCATAGCAGAGGTAGCATCATCAATAACTTGCGACATATCCGGATTACTAGCATGTGGTGGTGTTGCAAACTTACTCATAACAGAAGGTGAATCAAGTGCAGAGCTAGATGGCAGTTCCTTACCTCCCCTCGTCTTAGAGGGAAAAATCTTGGTCTTTGGATCCTTCAGATTTTTCATAGTGATCAATTGATATAAATCCCAAGTGACTCAATAAATATAGCTATGCTCCCCGGCAATGGCGCCAGAAAAAGGTCTTGATAACCCACAAGTATAGGGGATCGCAACAGTTTTCGAGGGTAGAGTATTCAACCCAAATTTATAGATTCGACACAAGGGGAGCCAAAGAATATTTGCGAGTATTAGCAGCTGAGTTGTCAATTCAACCATACCTGGAGATTAAATATCTGCAGCAAAGTGATCAGTAGCACAGTAGTATGATAGTTTTGATAGAAGTAGCAGCAGTAACAGTAGAGGTAACAGTGATAGCAGTAGTTTTGTAGCAGTTGGAACAGTAGCAGTAGCAATAGTAACTTAGCAAGAACAATATGTGGAAAAACTCGTAGGCACTGGATCGGTGAACTCGTTGGATGATAATCATGTAACAGTCATAACCTAGGGCGATACAGAACTAGCTCCAGTTCATCAATGTAATGTAGGCATGTATTCCGTAAATAGTCATACGTGCTTATGGAAAAGAACTTGCATGACATCTTTTGTCCTACCCTCCTGTGGCTGCGGGGTCCATAAGGAAACTAAGGGATACTAAGGCCTCCTTTTAATAGAGAACAGGAACAAAGCATTAACACATGGTGAATACATGAACTCCTCAAACTACGGTCATCACCAGAAAGTGTTCCAAATATTGTCACTATGGGGTTTACGGATTATAACACGTAATAGGTGCATATGACTAGGCTAGATCGGATCAAGAACATAGATATAATGGTGATAACATAAACGGTTCAGATCTGAAATCATGGCACTCGGGCCCTTGTGACAAGCATTAGGCATAGCAAAGTCATAGCAACATCAATCTCAGAACATAATGGATACTAGGGATCAAGCCCTAACAAAACTAACTAGATTACATGATGAATCTCATCCAACTCCTCACCGACCAGCGAGCCTGCGAAGGAATTACTCACTCCCGGTGGGAAGCATCATGGAATTGGCGATGGAGAAGGGTTGGTGATGATGAAGACCGAAGATTCCCCTCTCCGGAGCCCCAAACGGGCTCCAGATCTGGCCTCCCGATGAAGAACAGGAGGTGGCGGCGGCTCCGTATCGTAAAACGCGATGAAACTTTCTTTCTTTATTTTTTTCTCCGAAAATAGGAATTCAAAGTGGCGGAATTAGGGTCAGTGGGGCCACGAGGTGGGCACAACCCACCAGGGCGCGCCCAGAGGGGCTGGCGCGCCCTGGTGGGTGCTGGCTGCTACTTCTTGAGCATGCGTTGGTTTCCCTTGAAGAGGAAAGGGTGTTCCAAATTTTTTCTCCAATTTTTCAATAAGCATGACAATAGCGTCTGCATAACAATTTGTGCTAATAAGAATAGAGCTCTTATTCATGGGCATCACTCCCGTGCAATGAAAGAACTCTTGGATAACACTTTTCCCAATAATATTCCCATCTCCCACTTGAAAAGTTTTAACTTTATAATTAGGAGGAGATTCAGTTTCATGATCTAGAGAGCAAGATTCAAATTTTTCCTCAAGATTGGTACTAGCAATACCCTCAAGATTTTCAATGATAGACCTCCCCGATTCAGACATAGTGGCAATGAATAGATCTAGCACACAAGCAAAAGAAAAGCAAAATAAAAGGCGAACGGAAGAAGGGCGAATAAAAAGGCAAATCTTTTTGGAAAATCGTTTTAGAAGTGGGGGAGAGGAAAACGAGAGGCAAATGGCAAATAATGTAAATGCAAGAGATGAGTTTGTGATGGGTACTTGGTAGGCTTGATGTAGATCTCCCCGGCAACGGCGCCAGAAATCCTTCTTGCTACTTCTTGAGCATGCGTTGGTTTCCCTTGAAGAGGAAAGGGTGATGCGGCAAAGTAGATAAGTATTTCCCTCAGTTGTTGAGAACCAAGGTATCAATCCAGTAGGAGATACAAGCAAGTCCCCAATAGATGTACCTACACAAATAATCAAACACTTGCACCCAACGATATAAAGGGGTTGTCAATCGCTTCGCGGTTACTTGCAAGGATGAGATCTGATAGAGATAGATAGATAGGATTGCTAAAACGAAAAGTAAACTAAAAGTAAAAAGATTGCAGCAAAGTATTTTTGGTATTTTTGGTTTATAGATCTGAAAATATATTATGGAAAATAGACCCGAGGGCCATAGGTTTCGCTAGAGGCTTCTCTCATGAAGGAAAATAATACGGTGGGTGAACAAATTACTGTCGAGCAATTGATAGAAAAGCGAATAATTATGATGATATCCAAGGCAATGATTATGCATATAGGCATCACGTCCGTGTCAAGTAGACCGAAACAATTCTGCATCTACTACTATTACTCCACACATCGACCGACTCCTGCCTGCATCTAGAGTATTAAGTTCATGAAGAACAGAGTAACGCATTAGGTAAGATGACATGATGTAGAGGGATAAACTCAAGCAATATGATGAAAACCCCATCTTTTTATCCTCGATGGCAACAATACAATACGTGCCTCGCTACCCCTACTTTGTCACTGGGTGAGGACACCGCAAGATTGAACCCAAAACCAAGCACTTCTCCCATTGCAAGAATTACCAATCTAGTTGGCCAAACCAAACCAATAACTCGAAGAGACTTGCAAAGATATGAAATCATGCATATAAGAATTCAGAGAAGATTCAAATAATATTCATAGATAAGCTGATCATAAACCCACAATTCATTGGATCTCGACAAACACACCGCAAAAGAGTATTACATCGGATAGATCTCCATGAAGATCATGAAGAACATGGTATTGAAGAACAAAGAGAGAGAAGAAGCCATCTAGCTACTAGCTATGGACCCGAAGGTCTGAGGTGGATTACTCACGCATCATCGGAGGGGCAATGGAGTTGATGTAGATGCCCTCCGTGATCGAATCCTCCTCCGACAGATTACCGGAAAAGGCTCCAAGATTGGATCTCACGGGAACAGAGGCTTCCGGCGGCGGAAAAGTATTTTCGTGGCTCGTTTTGGTGTCCAAGGAATATTTGGGAATTTATAGGCCGAAGAATAGGGTTAGGAGGGCTGCCGTGGGGCCACAAGCCAGGGGGCGCCCCCCCCCCCCCTAGGGCGCGCCCCTGTGGCTTGTCGCCACACGGCGGCTCTCTTGCCTTCATCTCCAAGTCTGGTACATTGCTTCTGGTCCAAGAAAAATCATTCTGAAGATTTTATTCCGTTTGGACACCGTTTAATATTCCTTATCTGCAATACTCAAAAACAAGGAAAAAAACAGAAACTGGCACTAGGCTCTAGATTAATAGGTTAGTCCCAAAAATAATATAAAATAGCATATTAATACATATAAAACATCCAAAACAGATAATATAATAGCATGGAACAATCAAAAATTATAGATACGTTGGAGACGTATCAAGCATCCCCAAGCTTAATTCCTGTTCGTCCTCGAGTAGGTAAATGATAAAAACAGAATTTTTGATGTGGAATGCTACCTAACATATTTATCCATGTAATATTCTTTATTGTGGCATGAATATTCAGATCCATAAGATTCAAAACAAAAGTCTAATATTGACATAAAAACAGTAATACTTCGAGCATACCAACAAGGCAATTGTGTCCTTTCGAAATAACATGGCCTTAGAAAGTTATCCCTACAAAATCATATGGTCTGGCTATGCTCCACCTTCCCCACACAAAGTATCTAAATCATGCACAACCCCGATGACAAGTCAAGCAATTGTTTCACACCTTTTATGTTCTCAAACCTTTTCAACTCTCACGCAATACATGAGCGTGAGCCATGGATATAGCACTATAGGTGGAATAGAATATGGTGGAGGTTGGGAGGAAAAAGGAGAAGATAGTCTTACATCAACTAGGCGTATCAACGGGCTATGGAGATGCCCATCAATAGATATCAATGTGAGTGAGTAGGGATTGCCATGCAACGGATGCACTAGAGCTATAAGTGTATGAGAGCTCAAAAAGAAACTAAGTGGTTGTGCATATGATGAAAAATTCCACTAGCTATATGAAAGTGACAAAATAGGAGACTCTCTATCATGAAGATCATGGTGCTACTTTGAAGCACAAGTGTGGAAAAAGATAGTAGCATTGTCCCTTCTCTCTTTCTCTCATATTTTTTTGGTGGGCATCTTTGGCCTCCTTTTTTTTATTTGGGCTTCGCTGGCCTCTTTTATTATTTATAAAGTCCGGATACTCATCCCAACTTGTCAGGGATTCATAGTTTCCATCATCCTTTTCTCTCACGGGACAAATGCTCTAATAATGAAGATCATCACACTTTTATTTACTTACAACTCGATACCTAGAACAAGATATGACTCTATATGCAATATGAAAGTGATGATGCATGTCATGAAAAACGGAACGGTGGAAGTTGCATGGCAATATATCTCGGAATGGCTATGGAAATGCCATAATAGGTAGGTATGGTGGCTGTTTTGAGGGAAATATATGGTGGCTGTTTTGAGGAAGGTGGGTTTGATGCACCGGCGAAAGTTGCGCGGTACTAGAGAGGCTAGCAAAGGTGGAAGGGTGAGAGTGCGTATAATCCATGGACTCAACATTAGTCATAAAGAACTCACATACTTATTGCAAAAGTCTATTAGTTATCGAAGCAAAGTATTAGACGCATGCTCCTAGGGGAGAGGTTGGTAGGAGTTAACCATCGCGCGCTCCCGACCCTCACACAAAGGTTGACAATCATTAAACAAATCATGCTCCGACTTCGTTACATAACGGTTCACCATACGTGCATGCTACGGGAATCACAAACTTTAACACGAGTATTTCTCCAATTCACAACTACTCACTAGCATGACTCTCATATTACCATCCCTATATCTCAAAACTATATGCAAGGAATCAAACTTCTCATAGTATTCAATGCACTTTATATGAAAGTTTTTATTATATCCCTCTTGGATGCCCATTATATTAGGACTAAATTCATAACCTAAACCAATTAACATGCTGTTTAAAGAGACTCTCAAAATTATATAAGTGAGGTACGAGAGTTCAATAATTTCTATAAAATAAAACACCACCGTGCTCTAAAAAGATATAAGTGAAGCACTAGAGCAGCATTGCCTAGCTCAAAAGATATAAGTGAAGCACATAGAGTATTCTAATAAATTCACGATGAACACGTGTCTCTCTCAAAAGATGTGTACAGCAAGGATGATTGTGGCAATCTAAAAAGCAAAGACTCATATCATACAAGATGCTCCAAGCAAAACACATATCATGTGGTGAATAAAAATATAGCCTCAAGTAAATTTACCGATGGATTGAAGACGAAAGAGGGGATGCCTTCCGGGGCATCCCCAAGCTTAGGCTTTTTGGTATCCTTGAATATTTCTTGGGGTGCCTTGGGCATCCCCAAGCTTAGGCTCTTGCCACTCCTTATTCCATAGTCCATCAAATCTTTACCCAAAACTTGAAAACTTCACAACACAAAACTCAACAGAAAACTCGTGAGATCCGTTAGTATAAGAAAAATAAATCACCACTTTAGGTACTGTTGTGAACTCATTCTTTATTTATATTGGTGTAATATCTACTGTATTCTAACATCTCCATGGTTCATACCCCCCGATACAACCCATAGATACATCAAAATAAGCAAACAACACAAAGAAAACAGAATCTGTCTAAAACAGAACAGTCTGTAGTAATCTATAGACTTCGAATACTTATGTAACTCCAAAAATTCTGAAAAATTAGGAAAATCAGGAAAATTTACATAGCAATCTTGTGTAAAAATTTCAGATCAAAATCACGTTCCAGTGAATTTACAAAATTCCTGGACTGAGAGCAAAAGTTTCTGTTTTTCAGCAAAATCAAATCACAAACACCGTAGACCATCCCAAAGGTCTTACTTGGCTCAAACACTAATTTAAACAAGAAAACACAATTACTACAGAGGTAATAATGTGTGGAAAACTCAAAAACAGAAGCAAAAACGAAAGCATAAAAATAAAATTGGGTTGCCTCCCAACAAGCGCTATTGTTTAACGCCCCTAGCTAGGCATAACGCAATAGATCTAGGTATTGTCATCTTTGGTATGCAATCCATGCTTGATCAATCCATCAAAAGCTTTCCTAAATAGATCCATCCTTTCCTTTATTTCCCTCCTAGTAGGGGAACTTAATTCATGAAAAGAACTTTGACTAGTAATTTTGACATTCATAAACCCGAAATCTGGATCATCACCATAGACATCATCGTATAAAACACGTATCCTATTTCTAACGGGTTCCCTAGCCATCTTTTCCAACAAATCATCCTTATACCCTACGAAAATTCCCCTTGTTAACCAATCAAATTCATCATAAGTCTCAAGATACAAGGTTTGAGTGACTTCCGCGTAGGGGGCTCTCCTCCTAAGATTTTCACTATAAGATTGATAGCCTCTAGATTCTAGACTACGCAAGGTTTCTTTATCATGGAGAATTTCTTCAATTGGAGGGTGTTCAACGTATTTATTATAGAAAGCAAAAATCTCCCAAGCTTCTTGTATGATAAAATCAAATTCACGCATAAGGATGATAGAAGCAATCTTTTTAGCTTTAGGATGATTAATATTGGGAAGTTCATAAAACACCTTTTGCAAAGCAGGATGAATGTGCACAAATTTTTTCTCCAATTTTTCAATAAGCATGACAATAGCGTCTGCATAACAATTTGTGCTAATAAGAATAGAGCTCTTATTCATGGGCATCACTCCCGTGCAATGAAAGAACTCTTGGATAACACTTTTCCCAATAATATTCCCATCTCCCACTTGAAAAGTTTTAACTTTATAATTAGGAGGAGATTCAGTTTCATGATCTAGAGAGCAAGATTCAAATTTTTCCTCAAGATTGGTACTAGCAATACCCTCAAGATTTTCAATGATAGACCTCCCCGATTCAGACATAGTGGCAATGAATAGATCTAGCACACAAGCAAAAGAAAAGCAAAAGAAAAGGCGAACGGAAGAAGGGCGAATAAAAAGGCAAATCTTTTTGGAAAATCGTTTTAGAAGTGGGGGAGAGGAAAACGAGAGGCAAATGGCAAATAATGTAAATGCAAGAGATGAGTTTGTGATGGGTACTTGGTAGGCTTGATGTAGATCTCCCCGGCAACGGCGCCAGAAATCCTTCTTGCTACTTCTTGAGCATGCGTTGGTTTCCCTTGAAGAGGAAAGGGTGATGCGGCAAAGTAGATAAGTATTTCCCTCAGTTGTTGAGAACCAAGGTATCAATCCAGTAGGAGATACAAGCAAGTCCCCAATAGATGTACCTACACAAATAATCAAACACTTGCACCCAACGATATAAAGGGGTTGTCAATCGCTTCGCGGTTACTTGCAAGGATGAGATCTGATAGAGATAGATAGATAGGATTGCTAAAACGAAAAGTAAACTAAAAGTAAAAAGATTGCAGCAAAGTATTTTTGGTATTTTTGGTTTATAGATCTGAAAATATATTATGGAAAATAGACCCGAGGGCCATAGGTTTCACTAGAGGCTTCTCTCATGAAGGAAAATAATACGGTGGGTGAACAAATTACTGTCGAGCAATTGATAGAAAAGCGAATAATTATGATGATATCCAAGGCAATGATTATGCATATAGGCATCACGTCCGTGTCAAGTAGACCGAAACAATTCTGCATCTACTACTATTACTCCACACATCGACCGACTCCTGCCTGCATCTAGAGTATTAAGTTCATGAAGAACAGAGTAACGCATTAGGTAAGATGACATGATGTAGAGGGATAAACTCAAGCAATATGATGAAAACCCCATCTTTTTATCCTCGATGGCAACAATACAATACGTGCCTCGCTACCCCTACTTTGTCACTGGGTGAGGACACCGCAAGATTGAACCCAAAACCAAGCACTTCTCCCATTGCAAGAATTACCAATCTAGTTGGCCAAACCAAACCAATAACTCGAAGAGACTTGCAAAGATATGAAATCATGCATATAAGAATTCAGAGAAGATTCAAATAATATTCATAGATAAGCTGATCATAAACCCACAATTCATTGGATCTCGACAAACACACCGCAAAAGAGTATTACATCGGATAGATCTCCATGAAGATCATGAAGAACATGGTATTGAAGAACAAAGAGAGAGAAGAAGCCATCTAGCTACTAGCTATGGACCCGAAGGTCTGAGGTGGACTACTCACGCATCATCGGAGGGGTAATGGAGTTGATGTAGATGCCCTCCGTGATCGAATCCCCCTCCGGCAGATTACCGGAAAAGGCTCCAAGATTGGATCTCACGGGAACAGAGGCTTCCGGCGGCGGAAAAGTGTTTTTGTGGCTCGTTTTGGTATCCAGGGAATATTTGGGAATGTATAGGCCGAAGAATAGGGTTAGGAGGGCTGCCGTGGGGCCAAAAGCCAGGGGGGCGCCCCCCCCCCAGGGCGTGCCCCTGTGGCTTGTCGCCACACGGCGGCTCTCTTGCCTTCATCTCCAAGTCTGGTACATTGCTTCTGGTCCAAGAAAAATCGTTCCGAAGATTTTATTCCGTTTGGACTCCGTTTAATATTCCTTATCTTCAATACTCAAAAACAAGGAAAAAAACAGAAACTGGCACTAGGCTCTAGATTAATAGGTTAGTCCCAAAAATAATATAAAATAGCATTTTAATGCATATAAAACATCCAAAACAGATAATATAATAGCATGGAACAATCAAAAATTATAGATACGTTGGAGGCGTATCACTGGCCACCCTGGCCCCCCTCTTCGGTGGATTTTGGCTCCAATAATTCTCATATATTCTGAAATAATTCTCCAAAAAGTTTCGTTCCGTTCCAAGAACTTTTATTTCTGCACAAAAACAACACCATGGTAGTTCTGCTGAAAACAGTGTCAGTCCAGGTTAGTTTCATTCAAATCATGCAAATTAGAGTCCAAAACAAGCGCAAAATTGTGAGGAAAAGTAGATACGTTGGAGACATATCAGGTAACCCCAAGCCATCACATAGACACGCTACCTTGCCACGTATTCCGATTTTGGAATACACACACAAGCCAAACCCTAAATCCTCGAAGCCATTAGCCTCTAGTCCGAGCTAACTCATTGCGAGACCCGTTCACACATTGGACAAAGCCAAACGATGCACTCGAAGTCGTGTCATCAAGAACTTCAAGTACCAGTGGAACAACCACACCGAAGCAAAAGCAAAATAGGGACGTGAAGAATACCACAGACCCAAATTTCCGTATCTCTTCAACGCCTAGCCCAGGAATCTCGGGGACGAGATTCTTGTAAGGGGGGTAGGTCTGTCACACCTTATGTTTTGCCTCCCATCACTATGTCAATAAATCTTAAAAATTATGACCAACAAAAACTTTTTGTGTGCTTGTGATGATTGACCTGATTGCCATTTGCTTGTTTGCTTGGTTGTGCCTTAATTCATAAAAATCCCCTACTCTCTAGACTCATATCCTTGATCCAAATCTTTACCCAATGATCATGCCATGTTTATAGGACCTAAAACTATTTTTATAAAATATTTTTTTGGCCAAAAAGCATTTATTCAATTTAGGTTTTCAAAAACTCCTGAATTTAGGTTTGTACTGCAAGTCCTCAAATTAGGGAGAATGTTCTGCCCCAAAGAGTTTATTTGGAACCTTCCATATATAAGACCTCCCAAAACCACCAAATATTATTTTTAGAGATTATTTTCATATTTATTTAAAAGCTTTTTCTTAAGGTCGGAAATGATCTTTTATAGGGGAAAATTATTTTTATGCTTTCAAAATATTTGAAATAATTCAAGGAAACACAGTGGACATATATTTTCCATATATATATGAGTTTCAACACATGGTCATGTTCAAAATATTGGACAAAACCCTCCAAAACCCTTTCTGCCTATTTCAAGCATTTGAAATAATTCCATAAGAAATATTCCCAAATAAATCCAGGATAATTCTGGCATGTCAGATATGCCATATGTAATAATATTGCCAAGTTTGATATCAATACCAATAATTTTTGTTCACCAAAAAGCCCCAAAACCCTCTTTGTCCAGAACCAAATTTGAGCAACTTTACATTGTCAACTTTCTCCATTTGATCTCAAACTTTGTGGGCATGCTCTAATCCCCAAATAATGACACTACACCAAGTGGTGCATAAAGGAGAATTTATTAGCATCGCTAGATCTAAGGAAACCTATTTCTGGTATTTCTAGGGTTTATAAAGTTTGCATTGGCAACTTTCTCTGAATGAGCTCAAAACTTTTGATCAAGCTCATTTGGTCCTATTCCACAATCCTGCTAAATCTCTTGTCAAGGATATAATTTTAGCTAGCTCAAAACCAGCTCAAACACCTTCTGGTCATTCCTAAAAGTTACTAGTTTCACCACTTTTACTATTCTCCTTGACCCCAAGTTTCTACCAGAACTTCATCTAGTTACCTTCTACCCCCAGTAACTTCCTCTCCTCAGCAGATCAATCATTGATGGGGTAAAACCCCACTTTTCCCCTACGTTTTCACCATGGCAGCAGCATTTCTACCTCTTCTTCTTCTTACCTCTACTCTCCTTAGTCTCTAAGCTTTCTAGAGCATCTACAAGACCTCCAGGGACTAGTGGACAAAAAGGGGCGCGTCCAGGGCGTGTGGCATGCCATGTCATGCAATAACGATGCTCTGGAGCATTCTACAGGGCACAACCGCACTGTAGCCGCCCCATCCCGATGCTCCCGACCACCTCGAGCTCCACCCGCACGCCAGCAGGACCGCCTCGACATCCGCGTCACGCTACGCGGTCACCCCCCTCCTCTCTCTCCCTTCGCTGGCCGCCCGAGCGCTCCAATCAGTGCACTCACACGCGCAGCCCCTGGAGTTCCCCCGCTCTCTCTCTCTCTCTCTCTCTCTCTCTCTCTCTCTCTCTCTTCCCTTCCCTGGTCGTGGACCATCTCAACCAACGCCCCCGACACGCCCCAAGGTGCTCCCGTGGCCTCCTGCCACGACTGCAACCTCGCCGGCGCATGGGTCCACGGCAAGCCCCGGCCTCTCTATAAAGAGCAAGCCCCCGACCCTCTCTCCCTCTCTGGACCCTCTCTCCCTCGCCCAATCGACCGTCCCGAGACCCCACAAAAGCCCCCAGAGCCCCAGCACGCGGGATCGACCGGAGCTCCGCCGCCACGGGTCTCTGGTGATCTCACGGTAAGGAGCTCCTCCCGCCCCCATCTTCTACTCTCTGGAACCATGGCAGTTGATGTCTACTACGCAACTTTATTCTTGTAGACTTTCTTGGGCCTCCAAGCGCAGAGTTTTGTAGGACGGTAGCAATTTTCCCTCAAGTGGATGACCTAAGGTTTATCAATCTGTGGGAGGTGTAGGATGAAGATGGTCTCTCTCAAACAACCCTGCAATCAAATACAAGAAATCTCTTGTGGCCCCAAAACACCCAATACTGTCGGAATCGGGGCTCCGCAAAACCCAACAAGGTTCGAACACTGGGGTGTGTGCGAAGATCTTAACCGATTCAGAGTCCCAAGCCTGTCACCCTACAGCCTAGCTGCGTCGAGTGAGTTTTTTGTGAGGCAGAGGATGTAAACAGAGATTTACCCAGGTTCGGGCCACCTTGCGGTGTAACACCCTACTCCTGCTTTGTGTTGGATTGGCCTCATGAGGGAGACGTGGATGAACTAGTATAGTGGTTGGGTGGCCTCGCAAGGGCGCTTGGCGATGTTGAACTGTGTGTTCAACCTGCCTTCTACGATGGGAGCTCGTCCCTCTTTATAGGGGCCTCGGTCCTCTTCCTTCATCGCACAGGCAGGAAGGGATCCCACAACGGCCAAATTTGAAAGGGGACAAGAAGTACATCCTATCCTGACTAAAGGTTGTCTACGCATGCAAAGCTTCCGGGTGTGACGCAGCGGTGGGCTCGGCGATGACATCCGTCCTGCCGAGCTCGGCGCCTTGGTCCTCTTGCGCTAGGAAGGAAACCTTTGGAGGGATCCTTGGGAACCCGCGTACGTCCTTGCCTCCTTATCATGAAAGAGGAAACTATCCCCCCTCTGCGCATGCTGGCGCCCGCCTGGCTCTGCCATCAGAACCCACGTCACCCCGGCCTCACGAGGCCGGGTACTTGCATAGGAATCTCCGCTCCTCGGGAGGTAGCCTGGGGGACGCCATTTCTCCGGAGGTCTTGGCGTTGCCCTCCTCGCGAGTCATGGGCTCTCGTGAGGGCCTTGATTTGGGGGGCTTGTTGCTGGGCCATAATGGGCCGCCGCGGTGGGCCACGCCCTGGGCCGCAGGCAGGTAGGTCTGGGTACCCCCGATCCCAGAACGCGATGATGGTAAAGGAGTTCGTGACGCATCGCCTGGCGCCGCTCCAGCAGCACTCGAAGCCCATGTGGGAGTACGAGGGCGTCGGGGATGCCATCAGGCTCGGATCCGCCAGCCTGACAGGCGAAGAGCGGGACAAGGCCCTGAACACCCTGCTCTTCAACGATCCCGGGGATCTTCCTGAGGCCTACACCCCGTTGTACCGCCGTGACGACGGCAGGGCGCTGGCCGCTGCCATGCCCGATTTTGACGACCTGGGGCTCACGCCAACTGAGCACCCCAATCCCCCGGTACTGGTGTCCTCCGGCGACACCAGCGGTGGGGAGGATTCAGAGGAGACTGTGGACGACAGGGAGCAGGCGTCCCCTCCGTCGCAGAGCGTGCTCCTCCGCAGCCTTGATGATGACGACTACGATACCGATGAGCCCCCGGTCGCTGGCTCCCAGCGCTTCCCCAGGGTGCCCAGGGGGCGGGGCCTTCTCCTCAAACCGCTCGGATGTCCGGCCCGGCGACCCTGAAGAAGCGCGCGGCCGCGCCCGCTCCGGAGGACTCCTCGTGCCTCAGCAAGGTGGCTGAGGCGAAGGCCTCGTCTCAACTCATGCCGTGGCCAAGAGGCGGGTCGGCCGCTGCTGAGGCGGACGTAGCTTCTCCTGCCACGGCTCCTCAAGGCGTCCTCCGCACTTCTCCGGGCAACAGCGCCGCACTGGGGGTTGGCGAAGAGCACCCCGCTTGCCCCCTGGGTGTGGCCAGGACCGCGCCGAAAGGAAGCGGGGCGTCTCGATCGACGCCGAGGTGGAGAAGAAGAGGGAGTGGGTCGCGCGCGAGGAGTAAGTCACCTTCCTTGTCCCTTGTTTGACCATGAATTGTTCGTGTGCTCATAGCTTCCTCCCTTTTGCTAGCCAAGGTCGAGGTCGTGCCGAAGAGGAAGAAGGCGAGCGTTGAACCGAAGGAGCCCCCTGCCCTGGGGGCGCCATCGGCCTCGGGTCATGATGGAAGCGAGTCGCACCAGGCCTACGCGCCACCTGGAGGAACGGTCGCCGGGGACGCGGGGGCTCTCGAGTCGGCACCTCCTGCCGCAGCCGCGGCGGCCCCGACGCTGATGGGGGGTCGGCTCCTCGCCCCCTCCTTGTGGAATCCGCTCCCGAGAGCACAGCAATGCAACCTCGGGAGGAGCCAGCCCCCGGGGGCCAACTGGTGGTGGAGCCGTCCGCGCTTGCCGTGACGGAAGAGAAACCAGAGCCCCTGGCTCCCCAAGTTAGCCATGCCGCTGGCCCCTTGGTCACGGCGCCCGCTAACGCGCCGGTGCCGCCTCCTGGTCTGGTTCTCGTGCTCGCCCGCTGCGGTCCTCTGATCAGGTCTGGTGCCTTGGATGAGGCCTACACCATGCTTGGTAGGCTCTGGGCCGACCTCCAAGATGCTGAGAGGCGCCTCGCGAAGGAGCGCTTGGGGCTCGTTTTCGGGTGGTCCCAGGCCGAGGCGGCCACCCAGACGGCCTGGAGCCGGGCCAAGTCCGTCATCACGAAGAGTGTGCAGGAGGCCACCAAGGCCAAGGCGGCCCGAGACGCGGCTTTGGCCAAGGAGGAGTCTGCCAGGAAGCGCTATGGTGAGGTGGAGGCCGACCTGAAGGCCCTTCAGGAGGAGCAAACCGCGCTCGCGCAACGTCTTCGTGAGCAGGAGGAGGTCCTCAAGGCCCGCGAGGCGGAGCTCTCAAATCGCAACTCTGCGCTGTCCCGTGTGGCTACCAGCCAGGCCAAGGAAGGCGAGCACCTGGCCAAGCTGAAGGAGGAAGTGGAAGAAGCCCAGGCATCCCACGCCCGGCGCGTCTCCTAGACGACGACCCAGCTGGAGGCCAGGGAGAGGACCCTCGTCGTTGCCGAGGAGAAGGCGACCGCGGAGCGCGACGCCTTCCCTTCCCTCAAACTTGAACTTCGCAAGTCATTGTGCTCCATCTGCAGGGGAGGATTCTGGGAACCTTTGGCGACCCCCGAGGCCGGTTACGCAAGGCTCTCCTTCAATCTTGCCGAGGTGCTCGAAGGCGCCTCCACCAGGGTGGACACCATCCTGGAGGACGAGTGTCGCGATCTTCTCGCCACGGCCGCGACGTGTGTCTTCAGCCAGCTCTACCTCTGCGAGCCCGGCTTCAGCTTTGATGCGGTGCTCGTCCGGGTTGCTCCTGCATCCTATGCCGCCGCAGAAGCGGCCGTGTAGGGCCCGGTGGACGCGTTGGTGGAAAAGTCCATCTGCATCGCCACCGCCAAGCCCCCTGCGGCGGAAGCAAGCGGTGGTGACGACGGTGGCAGCGACGTTGACGATGAGGTTGCCGTGGCTGGGACAGTTGGCGACGTCGGCCATGGCGGCAGTGGTCCTTCCTCCTAGATCTTATCTTGCAACATTCACGGTGCCTCGCGGAGGCATGAGACTTTGGATTCACAAGACATTCAGTGCCTGTAATAATTGCTTGAATTTTCCTTGAATTTCGTGATTTCCTTTGGTGCCCTATTTCCTTCCCGCTTGCTTTAGTGCTCTGCGTCGGCAGGGCCTAATCCCGCGCATACCTCGACCGCCGTTGGGGCGTCCGGATTGCCAGGACGAGACCAAGGGGCGAGGGGCTACGTGATTAGTGAGGCCCCTGAGTCGCGATGCTCATGGGTCCCCCTTGACGTGCGAGCGGCACTCACGAAGGAAACACGGCTATGCCAGGGTAGATTTGGGGCGCCTTAGTGCTCTGCGTCGGCAGGGCCCAATCCCGCGCATACCTCGACCGCCGTTGGGGCGTCCAGATCCCCAAGACGAGACCAAGGGGCGAGGGGCTACGTGATCAGTGAGGCCCCTGAATCGCGATGCTCAGGGGTTCCCCTTGACGTGCGAGTGGAGCCCGTGAGGTGAGTTCGTACCTTTTCTCGCCAGCTTTTACCTGGGAAGGACGCGTGAAGACCAGGCGCCAGAACCTGGTGAGGTGGCTCACGCCAGGCCTATCCTAAGCGTAGCCCCTGGCCAGACCCCCGTGCATGCATCCCAGGGGAACGCTGCGTGACGTGGATGTGCGAAGAGCCGGGAGGCCATCCTGAGGTTGGTGCAACCGCTAGGGCGCCCTCGGTTGTTTATACCCCAGCGCGGAGCATGGGGCTTCCACTGGGCGTGGGCATAGCCGCTGAGCGACAGTGTCGTCCGCCAGCGCGGAGCATGGGGCTTCCACTTGGGCGTGGGAATGGAGCTCTGTGTTAGAGTCTCCGGGCATGTACAGCCCAATAAGTTCGCACTCGTGGCTTGCACGGCTGAACTGGGAGGTGTATCTGGGCGCTCATGAGCCAGCACGGGACTCACGAGGCTCTACCTCAAAGGCGGGTTACGCCTGAATTTTTATAGCTCGAGGCGCTCTTGCAGGGCCTGTGGGGTGCGGGTAACCTGCGCCGAATGAATCTCTGGAGGCCATCGCATGAGAAGGCCAAACACCAACGACCCCAGGAGGTGACGTGTGCGGGGCCAGGCCGCCAGACAGAGCTCAGCCGTTGGGTTTATCGACGCTGCAGGGACGGACCCGAGCACAAACATCATGCCCAGTCTTCTCATGCGACAAACCCGAGGAAAAAAACACCCGACGCGCGGCTCCCGTGACGCTGAAGCACCGAACAATGGTTATTGGAACCGGGCCGCACGCCCTGACTTACCCACACTCGATTAGCTCATGCGAGGACAAGCACCAAGGGCCTCGGTGAGGTGACGTACATGGGGCTGGCCCGCGAGACAGAGCTCAGCCGCTTGGATTTATCAACGCTGCAGGGACGGACCCGAGCACAGACGCCGTGCGAGCCCTTAATCATGAGGCGGTCGAAGGCGGGGTTGTAAGGGCGCGGTGACATTCATGGTGACGAAGCACCAGGCATGCAGTTGGAATACTTAGGAAATTCATTAAATGCAGAATCAGTCTGGTGCAGGCGCAAAACGATACAGCTGCGTGGGCGGGCCCTAGCAGCTTGAGGATAGTGCAGCCCAAGGGGCGCCCTCAATTGAACAAACCAAAAGTCACCTGGCATCGGCACTGCTGAAGCGTTGGGGTGGTTGTCGAAGCTGGATCATCACGAGCTTGTGTGCTCCGAAGGCTCAAGGGTCTAGCGAGGGCCTGAGATCTTAGGGAGATCCTCGCGGCGTCGGGCCTCATGAGACGCGTGGGTGGCACGCATGAGGCGCTGGTACGTAGCGCCCGCCTTCACGAGGCCAAAGGGCATCCGGACGTAGTTGCGGGGGTAGACCCCACTACGGCCGATGCGCGACGGCCAGAAGAGGTCCTGGGATGCGGCCCTATTGAGGCCTGGGATGTCGACGCAGACGCGCAGCCTGCCGCCCACTTCTGGGGGGCAGCTGCACTAGGTGGTGTGGGGCGACGCTCGCCGCGTATGGCCAGCGCCTCCTGAAGCTCCTTGATCGCGTTGGTGATGAACTCTCTTGTTCCTGGCGCCTCGCGCCTTGCTCCTTGCTTGTGGGGGCGTATGTCGAAACACGCCTCCGTGTGGTGCCCGAGCACCTCCCCCGTCGCGCCGGTCAGGTCGGTAGCTTTCCAGGCAGAAACCCCCGAGCCTGTCCTGAGGGAGGCGCCGGGCGCGCCTTCCTATGCGAGAGGGAGAGGCGCCCCGGCGGCGGACGCGGGACCTGAGACGCCAGCGGCGGTGGTCCCAGCCCCCTGGCGGCTCTTGGGGAGGAGTTGCTTCTACTTCTTGCGGGTGTCCTCAGGAGGCAAGACGTCGTCTTCGTCGTCAGAGTTTTCTGCTGCTGCGGCCTGATAGGCGCGCTCTAGGGAGCAGACTGCATCCTTCTCGTCGCAGGCGACCGTGATGACGTTGCTGCACCCTGGCATCTTGAGGACATTGTAGACGTGGTGGACTGCCGCCATGAACTTGGCGAGGGCAGGGTACCCAAGGATGGTGTTGTACGGGAGGCCGATGTGAGCAACGTCGAAGTCAATGAGCTCGGAGCGGTAGTTGTCGCGCCTCCCGAAGGTGACTGGGAGGCGCACCTGCCCCAGCGGCGTGGTGGTGCCGCCAGTCACTCCTGAGAAGGGCCTTGTCGGCATGAGCTGGTCATAGGGCACCTGGAGCATCTCGAAAGTCTTGACAGAGAGAACATTGAGCCCAGCGCCGCCGTCGATGAGGGTCTTGGTGACGAGGACGTTGCTGATGACGGGTGCGCGGAGCAGAGAGAGCGCGCCCGAGGTGGATGAGCACTTGAGTTGGTCCTTGGAGTCGAAGGTGATGGCCCACTTCGACCACTTGAGGGGTCGCATGGGCCTCGAGCTTCGGGAGGGCGGCATTCACCTCGCGAGAGAACTGCTTGAAGATGCGGTGTGAGGCGGGGGCTTGAGCCCCGCCCAGGATGCAGGTAACTGCACGGGGTTCCTGGAAGCCCCCAGCCCCATCGTCCCGCCGGTCGTCTTCGATCCTTCTTGGTGGCGGCGGTAGCGGAGGAAGGCTGGCCCTGTCCCGAGGATGGGCCTTCCGAGGCTGGTCGCGCCAGGTTCCGTCATGATTCTCGTCATGCCAGCGGTCATCGCGAGGCTGGTCATGCCAGTCCTGTCATGAGTCACGGTTGTCCCGAGGGCCTCCGCTGGGGCCCCCTTGATAACCCACAAGTATAGGGGATCGCAACAGTTTTCGAGGGTAGAGTATTCAACCCAAATTTATTGATTCGACACAAGGGGAGCCAAAGAATATTCTCGAGTATTAGCAGCTGAGTTGTCAATTCAACCACACCTGAAAGACTTAATATCTGCAGCAAAGTATTTAGTAGCAAAGTAGTATGGAAGTGACGGTTTTGTAGCAATCGTAATAGTGGCAACGGAAAAGTAACTTAGCAAAGATCAATATATGAAAAGCTCGTAGGCAACGGATCAGTGATGGATAATTATGTCGGATGGCATTCATCATGCAACGGTTATAACATAGGGCGACACAGAACTAGCTCCAATTCATCAATATAATGTAGGCATGTATTCCATATATAGTCATACGTGCTTATGGAAAAGAACTTGCATGACATCTTTTGTCCTACCCTCCCGTGGCAGCGGAGTCCTAATGGAAACTAAGGGATATTAAGGCCTCCTTTTAATAGAGAACAGGACCAAAGCATTAGCACTTAGTGAATACATGAACTCCTCAAACTACGGTAATCACCGGAAAGAATCCCAGTTATTGTCACCCTGGGGGATGCGGATCATAACTCGTAATAGGTGTCTACAACTTGCAAGATATGATCAAGAACACATATATATTCATGAAAACATAATAGGTTCAGATCTGAAATCATGGCACTCGGGCCCTAGTGACAAGCATTAAGCATAGCAAAGTCATAGCAACATCAATCTCAGAACATAGTGGATACTAGGGATCAAACCCTAACAAAACTAACTCGATTACATGGTAAATCTCATCCAACCCATCACCGTCCAGCAAGCCTACGATGGGATTACTCACGAACGGCGGAGAGCATCATGAAATTGGTGATGAAGGATGGTTGGTGATGACGATGGCGTCGATTTCCCCTCTCCGGAGCCCAAAACGGACCCCAGATATGCCCTCCCGAGGAAGAACAGGAGGTGGCGGCGGCTCCGTATCGTGAAACGCGATGAACTCTTCTCTCTGATTGATTCTTTCGCCAGTATTTTTTATTAATTCCAAAAATATTCTCCATAAATTTTTAGGTCAATCCGAGAACTTTTATTTCTGCACAAAAATAACACCAAGGCAATTCTGCTGAAAACAGCGTCAGTCCAGGTTAGTTCCATTCAAATCATGTAGATTAGAGTCCAAAACAAGGGCAAAAGAGTTTGGAAAAGTAGATACGATGGAGACGTATCAACTCCCCCAAGCTTAACCCATTGCTTGTCCTCAAGCAATTCAGTTGACAAACTGAAAGTGACAAAGAAAAACTTTTACAAACTCTGTTTGATCTTGTTGTTGTAAATATGTCTAACTGATGTTCAGGTTTTCAGCAAAGATTATAGACTAACCACATTCACAATAACATTTAGCTCTCACATTTACTCATATCAATGGCATAATCAACTAGCGAGCAATAATAATAAATCTCGGATGACAACAATTTTATCAAAACAATCATGATACAATATGATATAATGGTATCTCGCTAGCCCTTTCTGAGACCGCAAAACATAAATGCAGAGCACCTCTAAAGAACAAGGGCTGACTGGAAATTGTAATTCATGGTAAAAGAGATCCAGTCACAGTCATACTCAATATCAATTAATAACAAAGCATACAAATGACGGTGGTGCTCTCTAACTGGTGCTTTTTATAAGAGGAGGAGGACTCAATAGTAAAGTAAAATAGATAGGCCCTTCGCAGAGGGAAGCATTGATTTGCAGAGGTGCCAGAGCTCGAGCTTTTAAAACAACCAAGAGATTCCACGGCTGGACGAATCCACGGGTACCGTCCATACAAACAACAATCCTGGGGGAGTTTTGTTTCATTATATTTTGATTTGATTTTTGAGCATGGAACTGGGCATCCCGAATACCAGCCACTTTCTCGTGAATGATAGTGAATCAACACATATCGTGCGAATAACCCACCTAGCATGGAAGATACTGACCGCCCCCAGTCGCTACATGAGCGATTCGGGCATACAAAACAGAATGTTATTTGAAGGTTTAGAGTTTGGCACATGCAAATTTACTTGGAACGGCAGGTAAATACCGTATATAGGTAGGTATGGTGGACTCATATGGAACAACCTTGGGTTTATGGAAGTGGATGCACAAGCAGTATTCCTGCTTAGTACAGGTGAAGGCTAGCAAGAGACTGGGAAGCGACCAACTAGAGAGCGACAATAGTCATAAACATGCATTGAGATTAACCAACATTGAATGCGAGCATGAGTAGGATATAAATCACCATGAACATAAATATCGTGGAGGCTATGTTGATTTTGTTTCAACTACATGCGTGAACATGTGCCAAGTCAAGCCACTTGAATCATTCAGAGGAGGATACCATCCTATCATACTACATCACAACCATTTTAAAATGCATGTTGGCACTCAAGACAAACCATTATACACTCTTAGCTAATTAAGCATGGCATGAGTAACTATGATCTCTAATTGTCATTGCAAACATGTTTCATCCATAATGAGCTGAATCTAGAAGGATGAGCTAATCATATTTACAAAAACAAAGTAGGTCGAGTTCGTACCAGCTTTTCTCCATCTCAACCACTTCATCATATATCATCATTATTGCCTTTCACTTGCACGACCGAACGGTGTGAATAATAATAAGAGTGCACGTGCATTGGACTAAGCTGGAATCTGCAAACAATAACTCAAAGGAGAAGGCAAGGTAATATGGGCTCTCTGATAGATAAACAATAATGCATATGAGAGCCACTCAACATTTTCATTGTGGTCTTCTCCTTATGACCCAAAGAAAGAAATTTCAAAACAAGAACGAGAAACACTATTTACACGGGAAAGCTCCCAACAAGCAAAAGAAGAACGAGAAATCTTTTTGGGTTTTCTTTTAATGCTACAACTAAACAGACTAGAAGGTAAAGCTAGAACTAATTTTTTTTGGATTTTCTCAAGGTTAATTAAGCACACAAGAAGAAAGCGGAAAGAAGAAATAAACTACCATGGATGATACAATGAAAAAGTATAAGCACCGACTACTAAGATGAGTGTGTGAACATGAATGTAATGTCGGTGAGAAATACGTACTCCCCAAGCTTAGGCTTTTGGCCTAAGTTGGTCTAGTGCCATGGACGAAAATAACCATCTCCTGGATACTCCGGAGGGTCCTGAGGGTTCCACTGGTTGGCGAGCTCCTGTGGCTCCCACTGAAAAACTGGATCCTGATACGGATCAAGGGCTGGTGCCGGCTCAGGTGCTGGGGGTTGCGACAGACCCCAATATCTGTAGATGTCCTCGGACATAATAGTGTACCTGCCTGAATGGATATCGAACAAAGAAGAAGCAGGCAGAGCAATAATCTCACAAGTACCTTGACTAAATACTAAGTTGTAAAGCAGCCTCCTATCATTATCCTTCCTAATAAAATCATGTGCTACCATACTGTCATAGTCTAAATATATTGTAGGTAGTAGCATTTCCTCTTCCTCGTCAAGCCTAATGGGTATCTTAAAGTGTTTGGCTAGACGAGATGCATAGATACCTCCGAATATGGGGCCCTTCGAACAGTTTAAGTTCAACCGTTGGGCCACCATAGCGCCCAGACTAAAAGTTCTATCAGCAAGTAAAGCGTGGCGCAGAATGGCGAGGTCGGGAGCACTAAGGCCTCCACTCTCCCCACGACCAACTAAACATCTCCCCGCAAATAATGAATAATAGCGTAGAACAGGAAAATGTAAACTAGCTGCTCTTGCCTTTGACACCCCTCTCTCTTCCCCCACAGTAGTTGCGGCAATAAAGTCTTCCATGTCTCTAGGACGTGGTTCACTGATGTTGCCCTCATAAGGTATTTTGCAAACATTGCAAAAATCGTAAAGTGTCATCTTCTTAGGCACATCATACAAGTAAAACTCTACCATGGGAGGATCCTTCCTAGGATAAAAGTGAAAATTTTGCACGAAGATATTAGTGAGTAGGAGGTACTGGTCACACTTATCGTTGAGGAAGTCGGTGATGCCTGCATTCTCTGCCAAATAATAGAAATCTTCATAAATTCCGGCCGCTCTCAAGAATGCGTCACTTGGCCATTCACATGGCCGAACCTCAGCGACAAGAGGAAGATTTATTTGGACTTCTTCTTCACCGCATTTTCATCTTCTTTAGAGCCCCGGCTTGAAGAGCCTCTTAACAATCTCCTCATCATATTTTTCTCTTCCCTCGTAGTAGAGGGATAGATCTTGGTTTTTGGGCCCCCTGGCTTGTGGCCAATGGGTGGACCCCCTCTGGTTGATTCTTTTGCCAGTATTTTTTATTAATTCCAAAAATAATCTCCGTAAATTTTCAGGTCAATTCGAGAACTTTTATTTCTGCACAAAAATAACACCAAGGCAATTCTGGTGAAAACAGCGTCAGTCTGGGTTAGTTCCATTCAAATCATGCAGATTAGAGTCCAAAACAAGGGCAAAAGAGTTTGGAAAAGTAGATACGATGGAGACGTATCACCCCTCCACGGCCATAACTGCGGCCGCCGCACTCGGGGCAGCGACCGAGGCGCTTGTCGCGGAGCTCCCTGAGCTCCTGGCAGTCGCTGGTGCTGTGGGTGTTGGTGTAGTGGAAGACGCATAACGGGCGGCTGCTCTTGAGGGGATCTTCCTAGTCTCAACTGCGCTTCGCCTCGGGCTCGGCGGCCAGAACAGTGGGGTTCTTGCGCTTTGCCTCCTTTGCCTTGGCCTTCTTGTCCTCAAGGTCTGCCTCCGGAAGCTCACGGAGGAAGAGTCGGCCCGCCTCGGCCTTCGCGCACTTGTTCGCCGGGTTGAACATCTCCAGAGCAGAGCACAGGTCGTCGTGGATGCAGAGCTCCTCTCTCATCCTGAGGTCCCTAATGCCATCGGTGAACGCCGAGATGATGGCTTCATCCAACGTCTTCGGAATCTTGAGGCGGACGCTCGTGAAGCGTTGTATGTACTTGTATAGGGTCTCTCCCTCCTGCTGCTTCACGCGCCGCAGGTCGCTCACCACCGGGGGGGGCGGTCCCTGGTGCCCTGGAAGTTGGCGGTGAAACATTCGCGGAGTTCATCCCAGGAGGAGATCGATTCCTTCGGGAGGTTGAGGAGCCAGGAGCGTGCGCCATCCTTCAGGGCCATGAGAAACCAGTTCGCCATGACCTTGTCACGGCCGCCTGCCGCCTCGATGCTCAGCGAGTAGAGCTGGAGGAACTCTGCCGGGTCGGCGATGCCGCTGTAGCGCGAAGGGAGGTCCGGCTTGAACTTGCTGGGCCAGACGACGCGGCGTAGCTCCGAGGTGAAGGCACGGCAGGCTTCTTCGCTCTCAGGCACAGCGTGCACCGGAGGGTGGTCTTGATGCCCGTCCGCCGCGACCTCCAACGGCGCACGGCCCTGATGCTGGCGCTGCTGCGGGCGGCGCGCACGCACGTCCCCTTGCGGCCGTGGCACCACCTGGCAGCTCACCTCGTCTCGTGTGCGTGCTGGTGTGGCGCGTGGCTGGTCGCGGGGACGCGCTTCGCGCCTGGGCTCGAGGTCGGCACTTTGCAGGGACGGAGGAGGAGGCGCGTCATGGGCCATGTCGCCCGCCTGGAAGGGCTAGGGACGAAGCGAGTGGGAGGGTGCCGAGGCTTCACCAGCGGCATCGATGATCTCGGCGATGCGGCCAAGCCAGTCTTCATAGTGGTCGTTGGTGGGGCGGTAGCGCAGCAGCTCGCATGCGATGAGCAGCGTAGTTGGTGGGTTCGCCGGTCCACGGCGGGAGTGGGAGGACGATGCCGTAGCGGGAACAGGGGACGGTGTGGCGGTGTAGCCGTCACGCTGCACGGAGGGTGGCAGCAACGAGTCCTGCTGCTCTTGAGCAGCCGGGCCGGTGGCAGCATTGGCTGCCGGAGAGATGGAGCGGCGCGGGGCGCCGTGGCCTACGGGCGCCGTCTGTGCGACGCGAGCGGCCCGGCGCTCAGCACGAACTCGGCGGGCGTCGGCCATGGGAGCGACGGAGCTGAGACGGGGTGGAACCGGAGAAAGATTTCGACACGCCCCTACCTGGCGCGCCAAATGTCGGAATCGGGGCTCCACAAAACCCAACAAGGTTCAAACACTGGGGCGTGTGCGAAGATCTTAACCGATTCAGAGTCCCAAGCACTAGTGCAGAAATGGCTAGCCACAACTCTTGTTCGTGGCGCGCCATTTCTTACAAACGCCAGCACTAATATTTTCTAATAGTGTTGTCATTGGCCAAATTGAAACGCCATAGCTATTCGTTTAGTGCTGGCGTTGCATATTAGCCCTGGCGTTGCAAGGCCCAATAGGCTCACGCCAGCACTAATCTATGTAATCCCCACCTCGCGCCCGGCCTACTCCCCACTCTCTCGAACCCCCAACTCCTTCATCCTCCTCTCGATCCCCGCCGCCGCCCCCGATGCCGCCCGTCGTAGCCCCGCCTGACGCCGCGCGTCGCCGCCCCGTCCGACGCCGCCCTGCCTGACACCCCGCTCGACCACGCGCCCGACGCATCCCGTCGCCCCCTCCCCCCCCCCCGGCCGACCACGCGTCCGAGGTATACATTCACCTCACCCCAAGCACAATCTTTTCTTTCTTAGTTTCCTCTAGTTTGACCTATATATTATTGGATCCTAGAGATAGCTAGGGTTTTGTAAACTAAAGTATTTGTTAATGGCAAACACATCAAAGTCTTTAAAACCATGGTTTTTTTAGAAAACCATGGTATTCCCCCAAAACTTCAAAAATACATTGGTGCCAAACGCAACCTTAATTATATGTTGTTGCTATGTTGTATTGTTTACTTGTTGGTCTATTGCAATGTTTGCTAGTTCCATATATCTTCAAACTGCCATGTTGTATTGCTATGTTTCTCCATCTAGTTCATTTTATAACTGCTATATTGTATTGTTGTTGTTGTTCATCTTAACTAGTTATGCATGTATGGCTCCTGGACAAAATTTTAGATGTTTAATTTCTATGAACCTAACTAAAGTTTTGGAGATACTAGGGTTTTGTAAACAAAAGTATTTGTTAATGGCAAACACATCAAAGTCTTTAAAACCATGACTTTTTTAGAAAACCATGGTATTCCCCCAAAACTTCAAAAATACATTGGTGCCAAATGCAGCCTTAATTATATGTTGTCGCTATGTTGTATTGTTTACTTGTTGGTCTGTTGCAATGTTTGCTAGTTCCATATATCTTCAAACTGCCATGTTGTATTGCTATGTTTCTCCATCTAGTTCATTTTATAACTGCTATATTGAATTGTTGTTGTTGTTCATCTTAACTAGTTATGCATGTATGGCTCCTAAACAAAATTTTAGATATTTAATTTCTGTGAACCTAACTAAAGTTTTGGAGATACTATGGTTTTGTAAACTAAAGTATTTTAGATAGCGTTATTTTTCTCGTTGTGTATGACACAACATGTGTCCATTTTGGTAGGCTCATTCATCAAAGTCTTTAAGCATTAAACACTCTTTTCATTCTTTAGCCAAATAGCATGGCCGACTCAAGCCTGTGGGTAGGGTCCTCTGATCATTGGTCGGGTTTTTCTGAAGATAAAGCCGACGTGAGCACCAACCAGGTAATTAAGGTTACAAAAACATGCATTAGCATTGCAAACATCCTTGATTGTTCATGATTTGAAACCCTTGGCAGGCATACTTAGGAGGTCCGTCTTCGCCGGCGCCTATCATTGTGCAGTCTTTAGGTGACGTCGAAGTGCTCAGTCACGAGCTGATTGCGTCACGTCAGAGCACCCTCAAGGCCCTGCAGGCGTTGGATGACTCCCTGATGAAGGAGAAGGACAAAATTATCGATGACAATGCTATTGTCTATGATAAGATTTTCAGTCTCGAAGGTCAGATCATGGCACTGAACCTCGAGATAACTGAGATCAATAAGGACATAGAAGTCCTGAAGGCCCAGAAGCATCAGCTGAAGACGAAGAAAGCGCATTACATCAAGGAGGGGCAGACGAATAGGAATAAGCTTCGTGAGATGAAGTTAGTCCTTAGGAAAAACTAGCTAGCTATATATAGGTAGTGTCGATCAGAGGTGAAGATCGATATATATATACATTGTCATAAGTAATTGGTACTTTCCTTTTGTGAATGAAATGTTTGGTATCTTTTGTGAATGAAATGTTTAGTATATTTTGTGAAGCTGGTATTTTTATTATTAGCTAAATATGACAGTGCCGGCTTGCAGATCTATCCAACGCCAGCAGGAGTTCAAGATACTGCTGGCGTCGTCTCGAACGCCACTAGTATATTTTAACTGTGGCGCCTTATTGCTGGTGTAGGGTGTCTACGCCAGCAACGCCATTTTGGCCATGCCATAGCTAGGCTTTTCTGCACTAGTGAAGCCTATCACCCTACGGCCTAGCTGCGTCGAGTGAGTTTTTTGCGAGGCAGAGGATGTACACAGAGATTTACCCAGGTTCGGGCCACCTTGTGGTGTAAAACCCTACTCCTGCTTTGTGGTGGATTGGCCTCACGAGGGGGCTGTGGATGAACTAGTACAGTGGTTGGGTGGCCTCGCGAGGGCTCTTGGAGATGTTGAACTGTGTGTTCAACCTGCCTTCTATGATGGGAGCTCGTCCCTCTTTATAGGGGCCTCGGTCCTCTTCCCTCATCGCACAGGAGGGAAGGGATCCCACAACGGCCAAATTTGAAAGGGGACAAGAAGTACATCCTATCCTGACTAAAGGTGGTCTTCGCCTGCAAAGCTTCCGGATGTGATGCAGCGGTGGGCTCGGCGATGACAACCGTCCTGCCAAGCTCGGCGCCTTGGTCCTCTTGCACTAGGAAGGAAACCTTTACGGGGCTCCTTGGGAACCCGCGTACGTCCTTGCCTCCTTATCACGAAAGAGGAAACTGTCCTCCCTCTGCGCCTGCTGGCGCCCGCCTGGCTCTGCCATCAGAACCCACGTCACCCCGGCCTCACGAGGCCGGGTACTTGCATAGGAATCTCCGCTCCTCGGGAGGCAGCCTAGGGGACGCCATTTCTCCGGATGTCTTGGCGTTGCCCTCCTCACGAGTCATGGGCTCTCGCGAGGGCCTTGACTTGGGGGGCTTGTTGCTGGGCCATACTGGGCCGCCGCGGTGGGCCACGCACTAGGCCGCAGGCAGGCAGGTCTAGGTACCCCCGATCCCAGAACGCCGACAAATACAGTGGAAAATTATATAGGTGCACTAGTTCGGCGAAGAGATGGTGATACAAGTGCAATATGGATGGTAGATATAGGTTTTTGTAATCTGAAAATATAAAAACAGCAAGGTAGCAAGTAACAAAAGTGAGCACAAACGGTATTGCAATGCTTGAAAACAAGGCCTAGGGTCCATACTTTCGCTAGTGCAATCTCTCAACAATGCTAATATAATTGGATCACATAACCATCCCTCAACGTGCAACGAAGAATCACTCCAAAGTTCTTATCTAGCGGAGAACATAAGAAGAAATTTTTTGTAGGGTATGAAACCACCTTAAAGTCATCCTTTCCGATCGATCTATCTAAGAATTCATACTAAAATAACATCAAGTTATCCTTTTCGATCAATCTATGTAGAGATCGTACTAAAATAACACCATATGATACGCATCAACCAACTCTAATGTCACCTAGATACTCCAATGTCACCACAAGTATCCATGAGTTAATTATACGATACACATCAAACAATTTCAGATTCATAATACTCAATCCAACACAAAGAACCTCAAAGAGTACCCCAAGATTTCTATCGAAGAAAGTAGGACAAGAACGTGTATCACCCACTATGCATAGATTACCCCAATGTCACCGCAGGAATCCGCAAGTTGAGTACCAAAAAATATATCAAGTGAATCAATAGAACACCCCATTGTCACCACGGGTATCCTCATGCAAGACATATATCAAGTGTTCTCAAATCCAATATTCAATACAATATAACGATATCTCAAAGGGAAAGATTCAATTCATCACAACAAGATAGTAAGGGAAACACACCATATGATTCAGCTATATTAACAAAGCCCGTGATACATCAAGATCATGACATCTCAAGAACATGAGAGAGAGAGAGAGAGAGAGAGAGAGAGAGAGAGAGATTGAACACATAGCTACTGGTACATACCCTCAGCCCCGAGGGTGGACTGCTCCCTCCTCATCATGGCCTCCGCCGGGATGATGAAGATGGCCACCAGAGATGATCTACCCTCTCCGGCAGGGTACTGGAACGCCTCCAGATTGGTTTTTCGTCGATACAAAGAGTTGCGGCGGCGTAGCGGAGATTCTAGGGTTATTTCTGATGGTTTCTATATTTATAGGATTTTTGGGCGTCGGTTTCACGCCAAGATGGGCCACGAGGTGAGCATGATACACCAGGGCGCGCCGGGGGGGCCTAGCATGCCCTGGTGGGTTGTGCCCACCTCGTGGCTCATCTAGCCCTCCCACGAAGCGTCTAGTGTCTCTTTTGTTCCAAAAAAATCATCAAAAGTTTCTGGCGATTCCGAGAACTTTCATTTTCTGCACAAAAACAACACCACGGTAGTTCTGCTGAAAACAATGTCAGTCCGGGTTAGTTCTAAATAAATCATATAAAGTGCATCAAAACCATATAAAAGTATTGTAAACATAGGTGAATATGGCATGAATACTTCATAAATTATCGATACGTTGGAGACGTATCAGCATCCCCAAGCTTAATTCCTACTCGTCCTCGAGTAGGTAAATGATAAAAGAAATAATTTATGAAGTGTGAATGCTAGCATAGTGCATAAGTTTGATCAATGATAATTTCAACCACTTTTCCTAGCATCATAACCAGCAACTTTTTATCATAAAAAACATCATGATAGAGTAGCAACCAATTCACATGTTATGGTTCAAACAATGAATTCACTTGAAACTTAGCAACATATGTTCTTAGTCACCAAACAATTGCAATTCAACTTATTCTCAACAAAGTCTAAGTAAGAGCTCCACATACTCAATCGTCATATGGTCTTCTATGATTGCTAGTACTCAGAGCATATTTTTAGAACAAATGGCATCCATCGAACACAGAGAAAGATAGGGGCTTGATGTTTCGCCTCCCAACTCATTTATCATAGAGATAATTGTCAACAATAATAAGTCATGATCAAATATATTTGACTGGATATGTATGTTTGGATCTTTCCCCACCACATGATGCTTGCCAACTAATAGATTGAGGTTGGAATAAGAAGTTGACTCAACATGAATAGTAAATAACATGAAAGTAAATAGATTGTCCCTTCGCAGAGGGAAGCAGGGATTTGCAGAGGTGCCAGAGCTCAAAGCTTAAATCAGAGATAAATATAATTTTGGGAGGTGCACCCTTCCTGTCAACGTCACGACCAAGAGTTATCAATACTTTCCATGTTAAACACATTAGCGGCGGTTCCCAAGCGGTAAAAGTAAAGTTTACTCCCCCTCCACCAACAAACACACTCCACGGCTAGCCGAATCCACGGGTACCGTCCATACCAACAACATTCCTGGGGGAGTTTTGTTTAATTATTTGCAAAAAAAAATGGGACTGTGAATCCCTATTACCGCCCCTCTCGTGCAAGGACGAGTGAATAAACACTCATCATGAGAATAACCCGCTTAACATGGAAGATACTGACCGCCCCCTGTCGCTCCATGAGCGGTCCAGGCACACGAAACAGATGCTCATTTGAAATTTAGAGGTGGCACATGCAAATTTACTTGGAACGGCAGGGTAATACCGCATGTACGTACATATAGTGGACTCTCATGGCAAGAAACTGGCTTTAAGGGTTTTTGGATGCACAAGTAGTATCTCTACTTAGTACGATTTTTTGCCTAGCAAAAGGTTCTAAACAAGCACCACATGTTGGAGGATCCATAACAATATAACTTCTATGCAAATATACACAACCATAACTCATTACGTTGTCTTCCTTGTCCAACTTCAACTAATTTGCTCAAGTTTGAAAATAATTAATGGGTATTCGCAATCATAGAAGATATCCAAGATAATATATTTGTATGTGAAAGTTCTCTTCCTTATACTAATCATTCACGAATTGCTTGTATGACCAATATTGTGATTGTCAAACTTCAATAGATTTACATTCTAAACCAGATGTGAAGCTACTACTAAGCATAAAGCACATTGATAATTTCATATTTATGATATTTCATGGATTCACAATTTACTCATAGGATATAAGTGAAGCAGAAGAGTAAGCATCAAACTACTCTCAAAAGATATAAATGAAGATCAATGAGTAGTCAAACAATTAAGTAACTATGTGAGGACTGTCTCTCTCTCTCTCAATAAAGATTTTCAGATCTGAGTATTTTATTCAAACAGAAAACTAAATAAAAATAGCACTCCAAGAATAACACATATCATGTGGACAATTAAAAATTTAGGCTCAACATAGGCTAACCGATAATTGTTGATGAAGAGAGGTGGAATGCGTAGCATCCCCAAGCTTAGATGCTTGAGACTTCTAGAAATTTTTACTTGGGGTGCCTTGGGCATCCCCAATCTTGAGCTTTTGTATCTAGTTCAATCCTCTCATATCCCGGTTTCACCTAAGTCTCAAAAACTTCATCCACACAAAACTCAAAAAGAACTCGTGAGATAGGTTAGTACACATAAGAATAAATCAACACTTCATGTACTGCCAAGACAAGTTGCATAATAATTCCCAAACATTATATACTGTATACTATCATTTCCACAATTTATATCTACCAATATAGGCTATGGAAACTATAGGATAAGTAGACAACAAAACTATGACAGCAATCTGTCCAAACAGAACAGTCTGTAGTAATCTATTAAACTAGTGTACTTCTGTAACTCAAAAAATTATGAAAATTTAGGAAAAGCTAAAGAATTTGTATTAAAACACTGTGTAAAATTTTCAGAAACTTTCCACGTTCCAGTAAAATATGAAAATTCAAACACTACAGAGAAAGTTTCTGTTTTTACACAGCACACATCAAACATGCAATGCAAGCATCATAAGGAAATTCTTGGAACTTTTTATTGAAAAACAAGATTATAAATAACACCTAACATATACCAACAAAATAACATGACGCTCCAAGCAAAACACATATTATGTGACGAATAAAAATATAGCTCTAAGTAAGATATACCGATAGTGTTAAAGACGAAAGAGGGGATGCCTTCCGGGGCATCCCCAAGCTTAGGCGCTTGAGTCTTCCTTGGATATTACCTTGGGGTGCCTTGGGCATCCCCAATCTTAGGTTCTTGTGACTCCTTATTCTCCTCATATCGGTGTCTCACCCAAAACTTGAAAACTTCAATCACACAAAACTTAACGGAACTTCGTGAGAAGGGTTAGTGTAATAAAGATAGATCATTCACTTAGGTACTGTCAAGACAAGATTAATAATTGTTCTCAAATAATACCTACTGTATTCTACCATTCCCATAATTTATATCACTGAATATAAGCTATGGGAACACTAAAACAAGCAAACTATGCATGCAAAACAGAATCTGTCAAAAACAGAACAATCTGTGAAGATCTGTAGTGTAACCATACTTCCATGTATCTAAAAATTCAAAAACAATAGGAAAACCTGAAGAATTTGTACGTAAAGACTGTGTAAAAATTTCAGATCATTATCACTCTCCAGTAAAAAATAAAAATTCCTGTACTGGAGTCAAAAGTTTCTGTTTTGGTTCAGCATCAATTCTACTCATCTTGTGAGTCATCCCAAAGGCTTTACTTGGCACTTTATTGAAATAAAAGAAACAAAACATGATTACTAAAGTACCTTAATCATGTGAACACTCAAAAACAGAAAGGAAAAATGATGGGTTGTCTCCCAACAAGCGCTTTTCTTTAATGCCTTTTTAGCTAGGCATGATGATTTCAATGATGCTCGCATAAAAGTAAAGAATTGAAACATAAAGAGAGAATCATGAATCTCATGACAAGCACATTTAAGTCTAACCCACTTCCTATGCATAGGGATTTTGTGAGCAAACAATTTATGGGAGCAAGAATCAACAAGCATAGGAAGGCAAAACAAGCATAACTTCAAAACTTTGAACACATAGAGAGGAAACTTGATATTATTGCAATTCCTACAAGCATATGTTCCTCCCTCATAATAATTTTCAGTAGCATCATGAAGTAATTCAACAATATAAACATCATTATTTTCATGATGCACAAGCATAGAATTTTCATTACTCTCCACATAAGCAAATTCCTTTTCATCCATGGTAGGGGGAGCAAACTCAACAAAATAACTATCACGAGACACTTGATTGACATAACCACATTCAATATAAAAATCATGATGACAAGTTTCAAAGTTGCTATCACTTTTTATATCATACATGTCATCACCATAATCATCATAGATAGGAGGCATGCCATCATCATAATATATTTGCTCATCAAAACTTAGGGGACTAAAAATATCATCTTCATCAAACATAGCATCCCCAAGCTTGTGGCTTTGCATATCATTAGCATCATGGATATTCAGAGAATTCATACTAGCAATATTTCTATCATGCTCATCATTGAAGGAATTCTCATTAAGTATTTTCATAAATTCTTCCTCTGCCAATTGAGCATAATTTTCCGAACCATCATTTTCACGAAAGATTTTATAAAGACGAGACAATTGATGCAACCCAAAATCCATTTTTTTAGTTTTCTTTGTTAAAACCAAACTAGTGATAAAACAAGAAACTAAAAGATTCAATTACAAGATCTAAAGATATACCTTCAAGCACTCACCTCCCCGGCAACGGCTCCAGAAAAGAGATTGATGTCTACTACGCAACTTTATTCTTGTAGACTTTGTTGGGCCTCCAAGCGCAGAGTTTTTTAGGACAGTAGCAATTTCCCTCAAGTGGATGACCTAAGGTTTATCAATCCGTGGGAGGTGTAGGATGAAGATGGTCTCTCTCAAACAACCCTGCAATCAAATACAAGAAATCTCTTGTGTCCCCAACACACCCAATACAATGGCAAATTGTATAGGTGCGCTAGTTCGGCGAAGAGATGGTGATACAAGTGCAATATGGATGGTAGATATAGGTTTTTGTAATCTGAAAATATAAAAACAGCAAGGTAGCAAGTAACAAAAGTGAGCACAAACGGTATTGCAATGCTTGAAAACAAGGCCTAGGGTTCGTACTTTCGCTAGTGCAATCTCTCAACAATGCTAATATAATTGGATCACATAACCATCCCTCAACGTGCAACGAAGAATCACTCCAAAGTTCTTATCTAGCGGAGAACATAAGAAGAAATTGTTTGTAGGGTATGAAACCACCTTAAAGTTATCCTTTCCGATCGATCTATCCAAGAGTTCATACTAAAATAACATCAAGTTATCCTTTTCGATCAATCTATGTAGAGTTCGTACTAAAATAACACCATATGATACGCATCAACCAACTCTAATGTCACCTAGATACTCCAATGTCACCACAAGTATCCATGAGTTAATTATATGATACACATCAAACAATTTCAGATTCATAATACTCAATCCAACACAAAGAACCTCAAAGAGTACCCCAAGATTTCTATCGGAGAAAGTAGGACAAGAACGTGTATCAACCCCTATGCATAGATTACCCCAATGTCACCGCGGGAATCCGCCAGTTGAGTACCAAAACATATATCAAGTGAATCAATAGAACACCCCATTGTCACCACAGGTATCCTCATGCAAGACATATATCAAGTGTTCTCAAATCCAATATTCAATCCAATATAATGATATCTCAAAGGGAAAGATTCAATTCATCACAACAAGATAGTAAGGAAAACACACCATATGATCCAACTATATTAACAAAGCTTGTGATACATCAAGATCATGACATCTCAAGAACACGAGAGAGAGAGAGAGAGAGATTGAACACATAGCTACTGGTACATGCACTCAGCCCCGAGGGTGGACTACTCCCTCCTCGTCATGGCCTCCGCCGGGATGATGAAGATGGCCACCGGAGATGATCTACCCTCTCCGACAGGGTACTGGAACGCCTACAGATTGGTTTTTCGTCGATACAGAGAGTTGCGGCGGTGGAGCGGAGAGTCTAGGCTTATTTCTGATGGTTTCTATATTTATAGGATTTTTGGGCATCGGTTTCACGCCAAGATGGGCCACGAGGTGAGCACGATACACCAGGGCCCGCGCGCCCTGGTGGGTTGTGCCCACCTCGTGGCTCATCTGGCCCTCCCACGAAGCGTCTAGTGCCTCTTTTGTTCCCAAAAAATCGTCAAAAAGTTTTGGGCGATTCCGAGAACTTTCATTTTCTGCACAAAAACAACACCACGGTAGTTTTGCTGAAAACAGCGTCAGTCCGGGTTAGTTCTAAATAAATCATATAAAGTGCATCAAAACCATATAAAAGTATTGTAAACATAGGTGAATATGGCATGAATACTTCATAAATTATCGATACGTTGGAGACGTATCAGTAGTTCCTTGATCATTACCCCACCTCCTCTCTCATTCGTTTGCTGTCAAAACCGTCGACGGCATCCTCTTCCCGAAGCCCTCCACCGCAGTTTCCTTGTCGTCGGCGAACCCCTGCACCCCGGCGACCCTCTCCACCTCCCTCTGAACGGCGGGCGTGCGTTGAGTCCATTTCCATCCTCCACTACCGTTGTCGTGCCCTCTATCGCCGCCGGTGAGCTTATCGCTCTCTCTGCCCCGAGGTTAGGGATGACAGGCGGGGCCCGCCTGTCATCCACCTCTCTCTCTCTCTCTCTCCTCCCTCTTGCTGACCGTCGGGCCCAGCCGTCAGGTTCGAACGTGGGCGCACGCGTGCCCCGGTTTGCCTGGGCTGGCGTGGCTCCGGGCCGACCCAGCTGTGGGTCGATCTAGCCTAGCCGTTTCTGGCATTTTGTTTTTTTTTCTTTTGTCAGGATTCTTCCAAATTCCACAAGTTGTAATAATTGTCCAAATCCAAATATTCCAATTCCTAAATTATCAGAATAATCGAACCTATTTAATGGTATGACTTTTATGAATGTCCAAGAATCTTTTTTGTACTGTTTTTATTTAAAACCCTATTTAAAGTATTTAAAACTATTGTTAAAATGGTTTTCATTGGTTTTGGTACTGCAAATCCAAAAACTAATAATTTTTCCATATTTTGTTTTCACCCTAGTATTTTACAAAAGCGAGTTGACATTTTTAGGAGTGATTTATTTTCACTGTTTTTGTCGTGATCTTATTTTTGCCCGTTATATTGCGATGATAGATTGCGTTGTTGACGAAGAAGTTGGACCAGAAGGATTTGAAGACCCCGAAGACTTTGTTGAGCCAGGCAAGCAACCCCTTGACCATGTCTATGAAATTTTATGCATGGCATATAGCACTTACTTCTGTTGCATTCATCATGATGATGGTGACCACCTTGATGGGTTGCCCCCGTTACTTTCCTCGTTGATACTTGCATGACATGACTCTACTTTCCGCTTAGAGTTATGTGGGTGGGAAGGAGATAGGTTGCTAAAGTAGTGCTACGCAAGTGGGACGGGTATATGCATGGTGTTGGAAACAAAGTGTTTTCAAAGCCTTCTCGAAAACCTCGTTGGGTGCCACTAATGCCCGAGGGAGAGGATGAGCTAGGTAACCACTTGAGAAAGAAGTGGTGTACCGGAGCAAGTTGTGTGTGTGTGTGTTTTCGTAAACGGATTAGATTTAAGATGTGTCGACCGTTCCTAACCTTACATGTACAACCACGATACCCCTTATGGGACGGGGCATTGTTGATTACTTTGGTCGATGCTAGCAGAGAGCCCGCATTACTAGTGGTGGGAGTGACGTGGTCACTCTCGATACGGGGTCGTGCCGGAAAGGACGACCATGGGCTATTTTCACAGACACCGGCACACCGTTGGTCCCTTCATGGATGATACTTGTGATGTTGATGAGGACATGGCTACCTTCGATATGATCACAAATATTGCATATGCGTATTTACTTGAGGTGATTTCTGATAAAAGTTATGCAATAATTTATTTATGCCATACTGAACAAAAGTACTTCACCTGTTTGTTTCATGCCTAATTGCAGAACTACCGGACACTTGTACTATCCATATATGAAGATAAGGGGAAAATAGACGATTATGTGTTGTTCAAGAAGTTCTCTCACGTCACTTTTAGCCCAAGAGAAGATAGAGTCCAAGTCTCTCAAGTTCTGGACTCAGATTCGGACTGCACAGACATACCTGTCTCAAAACACCAAGAACTTTTGCATCTAGACTCCGAATTGGGTGATTCTTCTTGGAAAGTAGATTTTATGTACGTTCCAACCCAATTGGAATCACCTTCAAATTCATCCGGAGCATGGAGATATTGACGAAACAATCTGACGTTGCACCAGAATCCGAGTCAAACTATAAGTCCAAAGGTGTTGCATCACCTCCACTTGGGCCCATAGGCCTTGTACGACCTAGGGTTAGTTTTAGGCTTCCTTTAAACGTCCTCCCACCTCCTTGGCCACCACCCCTTGCTCCTATACAAGTAGATCAATCTAGTAGCTTTTTCTTTTGGATTTGTTTAGTTAAAAGTTAGCCATTGCAACTTCGTGTACTTCGTTTGTGTCCAACGACCAGACCAAGACCGCTTTTGGATCCCCACCTTTATTAATACTTCATCTATATTTACAATATTCATATTGCTTTGTAATATTCTTGCTTGTTCTTCGATTGCTTGCAGGAAGAGACCTTTGTGGTCAGGTTGATCATGCTCCGGCGTGGTCAATAACCTCCGAGCGTTGGTTTAGCGATTGCTAAGGCACAACGTCGTGCACGTTTGTAGTCGGATCGTCAAAGTCGTCTCCACCAAATCGATAGTTATCATCCCATCGAAAGATCGGGACCCTCAACTCTATCAAGTGGTATCAGTTTTCAGGTTGCTCAGTGAGAATTTCCAGTTATCCCCAGATTAGATTTGTTCTTAATACCTATAGTCCATGAAAAAGACAAAAAAATTAGGGTTTGATCATCATCTCCAAACCAATCAGTGCCTTTGCATAATATTTTCAGTGTTTTTGCTTTGTTGAATTTGCGGTTGCATCATCGTGTCGAGCTGCTGGTCTTAGCGTCTAGTCCCTTAGAGTTTCGAGTTCTATTCACATTAGTCACGGCACCGCTGCATCATCATCCCTTTTGTTTGTCGCCCACCACCATATATCAATTTCCACCACTCGCTCCCATCGTTCATTGTCATTATCATACTTGAGGTCTGATAGAGGCGAGCGTCTCAATCTTTCGATGAGGTGATAACTATCGATTTGGTGCAGACGACTTTGACGATCCGACTACAAACGTGCACGACGTTGCGCCTTCGCAATCGCTAAACCAATCTCCCAGAGGTTATTGACCACACCGGAGCACGAAGAACAAGCAAGAATATGATAAAAGCAACCTGAATATTGCGAATATAGATGAAGTATTGATAAGGGTGGGGTTCCTAAAGCGGTCTTATTCTGGTCGTTGGACACAAACGAAGTACACGAAGTTGCAATGGCTAACTTTTAACTAAACAAAACCCAAAGAAAAAGCTACTAGATTGATCTAGTTATATAGGAGCAAGGGGTGGTGACCAAGGAGGTGGGAGGACATCCCAAGGCATCCTAAAACTAACCCTAGGTCGTACAAGGCCCATGGGCCCAAGTGGAGGTGATGCAACACCTTTGGACTTGTAGTTTGACTCGGATGCTGCTGCAACGTCAGATTGTTTCGTCAATATCTCCACGCTTCGGTCGAATTTTAAGGTAAATCCAATTGGGCTATAAAGTGCACAAAATCTACTTTCCAACAAAAAAGAATCACCAATTCGGAGTCCGTATGAAAAAGTTATTGGCGTTTTGAGACAGGTATGTCTGTGCAGTCCGAATCTGAGTCCAGAACGTGAGAGACTTGGACTCTATCTTCTCTGGGCCCAAAAGTGACGTGAGAGGACTTCTTGAACATCACATAATCATTTTCTTTAATGTGAGAGGACTTCTTGAACATCACCTAATCATTTCCCCTTCCTTTATCTTCACACGTGGTTCGTACAAGCGTTCGACAATTCTGCATTTAGGCATGGAATGAAAATAGGTGAAGTATTTTTGTTCCGGACAACATAAATAAATTATTGCATAATTATTGTAATAAATCACCTCACAAATATGCATGTATACAATATTTTTGGTTGAATCCAAGGTAGCCATGTCCTCATCAAGGTCGTTGGCATCTCCGCTTGATCCAATCTGCATCTTATTTGGTTTGTTTTGGAAACAAGAAGAAAAAAGAGAGAGAAAAAAAAGGAGAGAGAAAAGTAGAAAATGTGAGAGAAAAAAAGAGAGAGGAAAAAAAGTTGAAAAAAAGAGAGAAGAGGAAAAAAACACAAATTTCGGATCTACCTTATCTCGTATCTGAATTCGGATTGAAATCTGTTTTGCGCAGTGTTCAGTAAAATAGGCATATATTCCTCTTACGAAGTCCGTTTTGGCTCCAGAAGTACTCAAATTCAAGCTATCGACGAGCCGCATCTGAATAGTTCATCAAGCAAGTTCATTATTGTCACTCCAATTCGGCTTCTAAATAGGACTTTTTGTCCTTTGAAGGTCGCGAACACAGTTTGTCATTATTTTTCAGGTCCGTTCCCGAATTTTTTGACTCCTCATACGAACTCGGAATTAAGTCATTCTTTTTGCATTGGAAAGCTTGAGTCAGTATCATTCTTGAAAAAAAAATTAGAAATTGACATAATATTTTCCGGAGGAAGGTTGCAAAGAGAGTTTGTTATATCCTGCTTGGCAGTCATTTGTCATCATTATCTTTACTGCCATTGTGATCTTCACTTATATCTTGCATCTAGAGCTACTTCATATCATCCGTTGCTGCTATTTGTGCTTTGCCGTGACTCCGTTAGTGTTATATGCTCGCGTCTCTAGTACGATCTAGCCTAGGACCAGCACAGTATCGTCGTTGAGCGTTTATTCAACATTGCATCTCTGAATTGATTATTGCTAATATTTTGCTACCATATATTTAAGCCTTCCGAGCTCCACATATTTCTACACCGTGTATACATGCATTCACCTGGTAATCGTTTCACTCAATCTTTGGAGATATTGACACCGTCGGTTGCCTGTCACCACCTGCTGCATGGTAAGAATTTGTAAGACATTGATATTTACTTTACTGTGAGCGTTTTACCACCACATCCCGGTGGTTCATAGGAACAATACTCTTGGATTTTTCTTTCCTGTTTCTATTAGTCATGATAGGATCCAGAGTTGTCAATTTATGCTTTTTCGATCGTGGGAGACGTGCCACCACAACAACCGTTAGGAGACGTGCCAAGAGATCCAAATGCACATGATCAGGTTAATGTTTCTATACCACCATTTAATGGCCGTTTTAGACATGCTTTATATATTTAATGGGAGTTTGAAATAAATGATATATTTGCTTCCCATAATTTTGTTGAACATAAGAAAGTTAAGGTCGCACTTGGGTCATTCACTGGTTATGCTTTAGTTTGGTGGAGCGAATATTGTCGGTTACACCCTGATTATATACCTACCACTTGGGATGATTTGAAACTTTCTATGAGACACACATTCATCCCTACTTATTATACTCATGACATGATTAAAAAGTTACAACATTTAAAACAAGGTAGTGACACCGTAACGAAATATTATGATGATTTACAAACGACCTTGTTGCATTCCTCATTAGAAGAAAGTGAAGAAGATTTTATGGATAGATTTTGGGGAGGATTAAACCGTGATATTCAGGAGATACTAATTCATGAAAAGTGTTATTCTATGGACCGTTTGTTTCGTTTTGCTTGCAAAGCTGAACATGAAATAAAGGATGGGACTGCGGACGGCAAACCTCTTTGCCGTCAGCCGACAGACGGCCACAATTTCGGCATTGTGAACTCCGGTAAAGGAGTTCTTTGCCGTCTGCCTAAGCTCACCGGACGGCAAAGATTTTTTGCCGTTAGGGGGCAGACGGCAAAGAGGCTCGACGGTGTAGCACTGACGTTAGCCCCGTTAGGTGGCTAACGGCACCCTTTGCCGTCTGCCCCCCCCCCCCCTCCCTTGTCGTCGGCCCCCTTTGCTGTCTGCCCCCAACCCCTTTGTCATCTGCCCCTGGACGGCAAAGGGGACAAATGGCCCCAGGCCTGGTGTTCCTAGGTTGCACAGGCGGCTGCCATGTGTCACCTTTGCCGTCGGTGGCAGACGGCAAAGCCACCTTTGCCGTCGGTGGTAGACGGCAAAGTGACCATACTGCCTATTTTATATTTATTTTTGATATATCCAAGCATTTTCACAAGAAAAATGTATGATATACATATATATTTCACAAAACCCATATCCATGCCATATGAATATGATCATCCAACAAACATATCGAATCAAAAGTGCAAGTTTCACCATATTACAATAGTTTCATCCATACATACATAGTTTCATCCATATTACAATAGTTTAATCCATAGGTAGAAAGTTTCACATAAGTTCATCGATACAAAATGAAAACAGAAAGTAAACACTAGCACTCCATCAAAGCAAGCTGCCGTGAAGTGAATCAAATCTGCAAAATTGGAAATGAGAAAGTTAGAAGAAGAATACTAGAAGAAGTAGAAGAAGATCTAGAAGAAGAAGATGATGATGATGATGATGATGAAGAAGCGTTTTTCTTCTCTTTCTCTTTCTCCTCTTGTTTTTCTTCTTATTATTGCTTATTTGTGTCATTTTAGAGCTAACCTAGGTAATTATGCCATTTTTCACCTAACTAAGCTTATTGTGTCATTTTACAAGATAATAAGCTAAATATATGGCATTTATGAGGTTACCAAGGCAATTATGCCATTTTTGAGTTAACTAAGCTTATTATGTCATTGTGGAGGAAACAAAGCTAAGTATAGGTCATTTTAGAGCTAACGTAAAATAGGTCATTTCGGAGCTAATCAGCTAAGTAAGCTTACAATGTCATTTTCGAGAAAACAATGCTAAGTATAGGTCATTTTAGGGCTAACTTAGGTAAAATATGTCATTTTGGAGGTAAGTGAGCTTACTATGTCATTTTAGAGGAAACAAAGCTAACTTAGGTAAAATATGACATTTATGAGCTAACTAAGGTTATTATGCCATTTGTTGAGCTTGACTTTCGGTCTTTCGAGGTTTTCCTTACAAAAACTCTCATGCCTCATGGTGTGTATGGTGCGCACTCACTCACACTTATATGGTGGTGTATGTTGGTGGACACTACCTAACACTAATATTTCGACCGTCGGTGATGGTCGTTTCCCCTTCTCCTCTCCCGCAATATACCAAGGTATATATCGAGAGAAGGAGAAGAAGAAACGACCCCCGTGACAACAGTCGGGATTCCTCCATCAAGAAGAGACATGAAACTCTCACAAGGAGCTCCGACAGACTGAAAGTACATAATTTTGTCTAAGTGCTAAGTTTGTCTTTCTTTGAGAAAATGAGCCAAGTAAGTGGCATATTAGGGTTTACCGTCCTCGTCATCACGGAGGTGAAGCACCGGGGTTGCTCGGGCCTGGAGAAGGATGCCCTGGAGAAGGGTCGTGCGATGCGGCTCGGGAGTTATGCTGCACCAAAGATCATTTGCAAAGTCTCGTTAGCATGATGACATTGAAATGTTAAGACTAGTAACTAATGACCATTCAAATGAAACTCACCGTTCCCGCCGTGGTAATGAGTGGCATCGGTGGAGGGGTCTGGCCGTTCTTCTCGCACAGAGACTGCACATTTGGTTATGACAAGTCAATCATATTGGTTATTAATGAAACGAACCTGTAGTGCATGATTTGGCTAATAAGAAGAAGAAACTTACCACGATGAGCTCGTACATGGCCCGGTTAGATGCATCGTTCCGTGCCCTCTCCTCCTCCAACAACTTAGCCGTCCTCTCCTCCAAATCCCTCTTCTCCTCCGCCGCTTGTCGGGCATGTTCCTCCAGAAGTGCCTGGGTTGCCTCTCTCTCTTTCTGCAGAGCAGCCTGCAACACAACTCCTCGTTAGCATTGTAATCATCTTTGTTCGCACACACAATGTAATGGAGGAAAGCTATCTGAGTCCGTATGACTAACCTCGATGGCGAGCTCGACTGGCCGTGGACGAGGCCTTATCTCAGGACAGGAGCTCGTTTGGCGTGCCTTGATCTCCCGGAGAGTGCGAGAAGACCGTATAAGTCCATCTCCAATGGCTATCGAGCCATGGGGCCTCCCACTGCCAGCCATCATCACCAGCTCTGGATCAATAGGATGCTGGCTCGGGTTGAAGTCCTCCCCATTCACCTCCTTCCCCACATCTCTGTACCTCATGAGCTTGTGGTGGGAGGAGATGTTGGTGAAGTTCTCGGGATGATCGAGGTCAGACTCAGAGAATGCCTTCGCCTTCTTGTACGAGGCAGTATGGGACATGGCATAGAGGTCGTACATCCCTGGCACCTCCGTGTTATTGTGATGCGCCTAAAAAAGAGAGAGAGAGGAACAAAGTATTAGTAAAGGGCTCAAGCAAGCATCAAGAATGAATTTCATGAATAATGAAGCAAACCACATACCCAGTTCTCCCCGAACTGATATAGGTCGGCGCTGCCTTGATGGTGTGGCACACCAGCCATTTTGGCACGCCGGTCCTTGGCGTTGTTGTGGACGGCTCGCCATTTCTCTGAGCACCACTCATCCACCAACGCCTCCCACCAATCCATCTTATTCGCACACCATCTCGAGGGCACCTAAGTGAGTAAAGATTAATTTGAGCGCTACGCCTATGAATCAAATCAAGGAAACTAACAAGGCCTTAAGAAAAGGTAATTACCTTCATGTACTGCTCCTTCTCCAGAAACTTTCCGCGACACTTCGTCTTTTCCTTCTTAACTTTCAGCGAGGCGTAGTAGTCTCAAACAGCCTGCGGTCGAGCCTCGTGCCGTAAGTTCTGTAGTAGGAGCTTGCACTCGCCATCGATAACCTTTGTCGCGGCCTCCTCGTACCCCTCCTCACACATGTAGAAGGTCTGCAATCAAACGAGACAACACTGATTAGTACAATAAATAGCTATTGTTGATTTTTAATTGTGTAAAGGAAAAATTACCCAAAACTGTCTGATCACCATGTCGGCCCTCGTGTGGCACAAGACACCATCGATCCTTGTCTCCGGCAGGACCGGGGCAGCCAAGTAGTGCTCCCAGGTCAATCCTAGCTCTCGAACCTGGCCCTCACCAGGCAACGTGACAAACCCCAGAAAGTTATGCCGGCAAATCACACCAAGGACGGAGTTGGGCCTGCGGGCACCCTTGGCATGAGTCCAACCCCTGCAGTATGACAAAGCCAACGCATTAGATATTTGAGGAAACGTGAAGGCAAAAGGTTAAAAAAGAGTAAATGCACTTACTTCTCCCCCTTAGGCCTAATCAACCACCTTTGCTCGCGGGTCGCCGACACAGGGCGGAGCTGTGTACCACCACGCTGGTAGACCTTCCCCCCCTCAACCACCTCGTCCTCGCTATCAGAAAACCCATCCCCGCCACAATCAGCATGGCCACTCGGCTCCGGCCAGCTATCCCATTGGGTCTGCTGGGACGTATCCTGATCCCTGCTCTACCCCGGAGTCTCGTGCGACGAAGCCTGTGGGACAAGAGTCTCGTGGGACGAAGGCTCGTCGACCCTACGCTCGTGGACCGGAGTCTGCCTAGCCTCCTCCTCAGACAGGTCCACCCTAGGCTCGTGGACCGGAGTCCGCATAGCCTCCTCCTCAGACGGGTCCACCCTAGCAGTCCTGTGCTCGAGTGAATCAGCTGGGGGTGGCGGCGAGGAAGGCGTAGCAGCCTTCCTACCTCTCCCAGCACGGGAACGTGTACCTCTCTTCTTCCCCCGACTTCCTCTCCCGATGGGCAACGACGCCGACGAAGAAGCTCCCGCCTGTGTCTGCATACAGTCGAGCAACGCTCTCCGGAGATGCTGTGGTGGAATGGAAGTACCCCTCCCACCACGCGCCGACGAAGACTGAGCCGCGGAACGCTCTGGACCCGCGCCCACCATCTTTCAACACCTGCCATGACAAAGAGTGAACGAAATTAGTACAACATAAAAAAATTGAATACCAACATGAATAATAAAAATTGAATACCGACATGTATATAATTTAAGTGTATCATCATCATGTATATAATAAAAATTGAATACCTGACATGAACTAATAATAATCTTGATCGTCTATCTATGCTCCGGGATCATCATCATCACTATCATCAATAAATGCATCATCACATCGCTATCGGGAACAACATGTGGAAGGCCTCCTTTATGTAATCGGTCAAGCATTGACAGGTCATCCGCGGCAGTAACCTCTTCTTGTTCCGGCTCTTCTTGTTCCGGCTCAGGGGTGAAGTCAGATTCACAGTCGCTGTCTACTTCAATGTTCTAGGGTGAAGTAGAGCGGTTCTTGAAACGTTTTTTGGAAAGACGTGTTTCTTGGAAGAATTCTCCTTCATATGTGTCTGGGTTAATGTGAGGTTCATAATCCTCTTCGTTGAGGGGAGGTGGTCTAAAATGTGGCGGCACTTCATAAACGACATCCCAACCATTCAGATTTGGATCAGTTTGGCAGGCCCACGGTAGATAAAAAACTTGGGTCTCCTGTTGAGCCGTAATATAGACATCGGCAACATCTAAATGGGTGCTTTGTTTGATTTCGACTAGCCCTATATGTTCATGAGTCCTTCTAGTCTCCTTCAGCTGGAACCAATAGCATTTGAGATTACGACGTTCGGTGGGTTTTCACCATAGAATAGAAGTTCATAAATTGCTTCAACTCTTCCATAATACTCGGTACCTCCTTCGTCGATAGCAGAGACACAACAATTTGTAGACTTTCGGTCGGCCATAGATAGCTCTTTGCCAAAGGTACGAAAGCGATACCCGTTGATGTCGTATTTGTCAAATGAACGGACCTTATAGTCAAAACCATTAGCGACTTGTCTCAATTCGGCGTCCATAGACTCTAAATTAGCCTACAAGTTTAATACGAAGGGATTGTTGCATTAGCCGCAAATTAGATGAAGAAATGAAATGGTCTAATGGAAATTACCGTTTGTTTGAACCAATAGATGAAACCGGGATAGCCGCCTCCATGCTTTGCCAGAAGTTCATACTCTTCGATGGAATCCTTTTGGATCACCGCTCCATCCGAGAATTTGGCGACGTATCGACTGTATTAAATATCCGCTAATAAGAGCAGTTTAAAGGAATTAGAAGTTGTGAAACAATGTACCGAGAACTTACTCGATGTACGGCCGCACTTCTGTTAGGTTGTTGAAGATATACAACGAAATGGTCCGCCATTCTTCGACATCCAACGCTATTCCTTTCGAAGCACCGGCTGGTGCGAGCTTCCCTTTGAATAGGCTGAGGTTGGATCGACCGTTTTTAGGGTCGCCATCATTGTACCGAGGCTTCGGATTATGCAAATGATGATTTTTGGCTTCGTAGTGTGCTGTCACGAAGTTTGCCACCTCCTCGGTAATGAATGCCTCGGCCATCGATGCTTCAATTCGACGTTTATTTTTACATTTCGCTTGAAGCGTCTTCTGCATCCTCTCAGTTGCGAAGCACCAATGATTTTGCACGGGCCCCCCCAATCTTGCCTCGGTCGGGAGATGCAAAATCAAATGCTGCATTGGATTAAAGAAGACCGGTGGAAAGATCTTCTCTAACTTGCATATCAACTCCGGCGCCAACTCTTCCATTTCAGATAGCACGACAGGCGATAGTTCTTTTGCACAAAGAGAACGGAAGAAATAGCTCAGCTCTGCCAGTACTAGCCATTCATCCTCAGGGATAAAGCCACGCAACATCACCGGCATTACCCGCTCAAGCCATATGTGCCAATCATGACTCTTGAGACCAAATATTTTCAGTTTGTCAAGACTCGCTCCCCTCTTTAGATTCGCTGCATACCCATCGGGGAACATCAACTGCATTTTCACGCACAAGATCATTTCCCTCATAGCTGGCCTTCCAAGATTGAACCATGCCTTTGGCTTTGTCCAGTTTTGCTTCCTTTCGGTTGTCGCATGTTTTGTAACGGTCTATCACATAGAGCCTCCTGATCGACTCTAGCCTTAGGATTATCCTTTGACTTCCCCTCTATGTCGAACAATGTACCAAAAAGGGCCTCGGCGATATTCTTTTCAGTGTGCATGATGTCGATGTTGTGTGGGCAAAGGAGGTCTTTGAAGTAAGGCAGATCCCATAAGCATGTCTTGTGAGTCCAGGCGTGTTGCGAATTATACCCTTTGAAATACCCTAGATGCTCTGGATCAGGCTCGTGAGCATTTATCTGATCCAGGGTCTGTTGGCCTGTCAACGCAGGTGGTGCAGAGTTTTTGACAACTCTACCTTTGATGAAATTCTTCTTGCCTTTTCTGAACTTATGGCGAGGGTCCAGGAACTGTCTATGCAAGTCGAAGCAAGAAAACTTGCGACCCGCCTGCAGCCAATGGAACTGAAGAGCTGCCTTGCATGTGGGGCACGGGAACCTTCCATGCACACACCAGCCAACGAATAGCGCATACGCCGGCAAGTCATGCATCGAGTACATGTACCACACATGCATCATGAAGTTTTGTTTTGTAGTGGCGTCGTATGTCTTGATCCCATTATCCCAAGCTTCTTGCAATTCATCCTTAAGCGGCTGCATGTACACATTATATTCTTCCCCGGATAGTTGGGCCCTGGAATTATCAACGTCAGGAAAATGTTCTTTCTTTTCATAATCTCTCCGGGGGGGATTGAGTGGAATGACAAATACAGGCCAACAACTATATTGGGTTGCCGTCATACCAAACACATTGAACCCATCAGTGCTGATGGCGACTCGAGGATGCTTTGGATCTGCCGCTTTATCCTTATGTAATGCATCGAAGTGCTTCCAGGCAAAAGCGTCTGAAGTATGTACCAACATCTGATTCCCATCTGCATCTAGTTCGGTTCTTTTGCCCAATTTGTGCCATGTCATCTGTCTGGCCGTCTCTTCAACCATGAAAAGACGTTGAAGTCTTGGTACGATTGGCATATAGCGAAGAACATTAACGGGGATTTTGGTCTGATTCTTCTCACCCATACCATTGTCTACCACAACATACCTGGAACACTTGCAAATGGGACAATAGTTCAAGTCCGCATACTCAAGCCTAAATAAGGCACATCCATTCTCACAGGCATCTATCTTCTCATAGGGCATCTTAAGTACACGGAGGATTTTGTCCGACTGGTACAGGTTTGCAGGCAGTACATGGCCTTTGGGTAGAAAGCGTCCAAATATTGTCATCATCGCGTCGTAGCATTCTCTTCCCGGGTTGAATTGAGCCTTCAGAGCCATTACTTGCACGATGGCATCCAGCTGACAAAGCTCAGTGTGCTCGTGGAGAGGACGTTTTGAAGACTCCAACATTTCATAGAATGCCTTTGCAGATTCCTCCATCTCATCATCCGAATCCCGAGCATCATCAAAGTCTTGCACCATGTCTTCGATCCCGGTACCATGCTCGTCGGTGCGACGACGAACCACCTCAGCTCTGGCACGTTGGGCAGACTCACCATGAAAAGTCCACACTGTATAATTAGGCATAAAACCTCACTTCTGCAGGTGTTTACCCATTTCACCCTCTGTTTGCTTTTTAAAGTTGTCGCCCTGGGGACAGGGGCACCATGTTATATCCTGACCATTTGCAAATGCGGCTCTCACAAACCCCTTGGTATTTGTTAACCATTCTTTGGTCATGTCTTTCTGACTAGTGTGACCGGTGTACATCCACGCACGATCACTCATCTTGCGTAGCTACTAGACACACAAGAAATATATATATATAATTCAGCATATATATTCATCAGTTAATCAAGTTTGTCAGTTTTATTACGTCCATGCAACCTACACGCTAATAGGTAAAGATAGGTCCTAATCCCACCCGAGTATGTGTAGATTGGGTTCGTTTTCCCATGCTCTGCTCCGGATTCGACGCAGAATTTTGGCAGCACCTCCCCGCTGTTCTCCTGATACACGTCTCGGCAATAAGCAGAGAGGATGTGTACCCGGAGAACAACAGGGAGGCACTGACGAAATTCCGCATCGGATCCGGAGCAGAGCATATGGGAAAACGAACCCAATCTACACATACTCGGGTTGTCCATGGATAACGTTGGACAATTCGAAAGGATGGTGGTTATAAATATGCAAAGACATGCATATTTATAGATGTCGCCCTTTCGAACGGGAGACGCATACTAGTCACGCATACTGTTGAATTGAAGACACCTATAGCTAGCAAGTTTCATCGGCACGAAGACCGGAACAGAGCAAATTAAGGGGGGGAGATGTCCTTTGTGCTCACCCACGAACGCAGCAGGGGAGTTCGTCCAACGCACGGGGTAGGTCGTCGAACAACTGCACATTGAAATGCACCCCATCAACACAAATATGATGTTTTTTATAAAAAAATGGCAAAAATATGTGACCTAACTCATAATTTACAAAACTATGACCCCGTCGGGGGTCGGGGGTCGGTGGCATCGGGGGTCAGTGGCGTCGGGGGTCAGTGGCGTCGGGGGTCGGGGGTCGGTGTCGTCGGGGGTCGGGGGTCGGTGGCGTCGGGGGTCGGGGGTCGGTGGCGTCGGGGGTCGGGGGTCGGTGGCGTCGGGGGTCGGGGGTTGGTGGCGTCGGGGGTCGCGGGTCGGTGGCGTCGGGGGTCAGGGGTCGATGGCGTCGGGGGTTGGGTGTCGGTGGCGTCGGGGGTCGGGGGTCGGTGGCGTCGGGGGTCGGGGTGTCAGGGTGTCGTTTTCTTCTTCTTCCTCTTCTTCCTTTTCTTCTTCTTCCTCTTCTTCCTTTTCTTCTTCTTCCTCTTCTTCCTTTTCTTCTTCTTCTTTTCTTCTCCTCTTCTTCTTCTTCTTCTTCTTCTTCTTTACCTTCTTTTCCTTCTTCTTTTCCTTCTTCTTTTCATTCTTCTTCTTTTCCTTCTTCTTCTTTTCCTTCTTCTTTTCATTTTTCTTCTTCTTATTTTTCCTTCTTTTCCTTTTTCCTTTTTCCTTTTTTTCCTTCTTCTTTTCTTCTTTTTTTTCTTCTAGTTTTTTTTCTTTTCTTCTATTCTTCTATGTTTTTTCTTTTCTATCTAAGTTTTTTCTACCTAATAAACTAACTATCTAATTTAACAGAAAATAAACTAACTACCTAATAAACTAACTACCTAATAAACATCTATTAAAAAACAGAAAAAAAACAGGAAAAGAAAAAACATGAAAAAAGGGGGGAGAGCCCAGGGGCAGGAGCTCACCAGGGGGGGCAGGGGGAGTCGGGCTGCCGGGCACGGGGCTGCCGGTGTCAGGGCGGCGCCGCGGCGGGGCGGCGGGGCAGAGGGCGCTGGGCGGCGGCTGCGACGGCGGAGCTGCGAGGCGGGGGCGCGAGCGGAGCGGGGAGGGTGCGGCCGCGGGGCGGGGGAGCGGCGTGGCGGGGGCGCAGGGCGGCGGCGCCGCGGCGGGGCGTCGGGGCAGAGGGCGCGGGGTGGCGGCGGCGACGGCGGAGCTGCGAGGCGGGGGCGCGAGCGGGGCGGGGAGGGTGCGGCCGCGGGACGGGGGAGCGGCGTGGAGGGGGCACGGGGCGGCGGCGACGACGGCGAGAGGGAGAGGGGGAGAGAGATGAGCGCGCGTCCGGGGGGAGTGGGGAACGGTGGGGAACGGTGGGGCGGGGGCTACCGTTAAGGGAAGGCCCTCTTTGCCGTCCGCTAACAGACGGCAAAGAGGGGGACCCTCTTTGCCGTCGGTTAGCAGACGACAACGGGGTGACCTAGCCAACGTCGTGGCCCCGTGGGGCCCACTATCCTCTTTGTCGTCTGCCATTGTCCTCTTTGCCGTCCACCGGCAGACGGCAAAGAGAGGACAGACGGCATAACTGAATTTTGCCATAAGTCCTTTCTTTGCCGTCCGCTTTCTCATAGCCGACGGCAAAGTCCTACTTTGCCTTCAGCTGGCAGACGGCAAAGGGATGGCTGACGGCAAATACTCTGATTCCAGTAGTGGATGTGTTGCCCACAAGGAGAACAAGTGCAAGGTGGACATTCCAAGAGTTTATACGGTTGTTCCTTCGACTACTAGGTGTACTATGACAACCACATCCATTGCTATGAGTACTACATCACCTCCATCATGTGACATGTCACCACCGATAGTGCCTCCATCATGTGAGTTAATCATAAGAGGTAATGACAAAGGTAATGACCTTCCACTTCCACATGAGTATGATGAATGTCTTGTCAATTAAAATGCACCATGTAATGTGCTACCCACTACTTTGATCACACCACCTATTTTCGAGGACTGTGTTGATGATTTGAATTTTCCATGTGATCAAACAATTGCAATATCAACAACTTTGAGTTCTCCCATTGGATTAATTGTTGATGATAAAGGACCATGTGAATCGGTGAATAAATCATATTTTGATCAAATACGTTTGAAAATAAATGTGTCAATGTTTAATCATTTTGATATGACCTCTAATCTTGGTGATGATATTGTGTCAAATGACTTGTTGCATGTTTGCTTGTATAAGCATGTTGTAGCATGTAATTATGAAACTATTAAACTTTATTCACCAATGTTGGGAAGGTTTAATGATGAGAATTGTCATTCTTTTGATATGCAAAAGAGCTTCACTTATATGTGCAAACTAAGTTGCATTGTTTTCATGCCTTCTACATCTTGTGATAATAGTTTGGCTTTATATTTCACGACATATGAAAGTTACTCACGTATAATTATGTCACGTGTGCGAAATCTGAGGAAAGTAAAAATGGATGACAGATACATATACAACATATACACCTGCCTCTTTTGTTAGCCACATTTCAGATTAAGCAACGCCGAGGACGGCTTTGTTTTCAAGAAGGGTAGGATGATGAGGACATGGCTCCCTTTGATACGATCACAAATATTGCATATGCGTATTTATTTGAGGTGATTTCTGATAAAAGTTATGCAATAATTTATTTATCCTATGCAGAAAAAAAGTACTTCACCACTTTTTGTTTCATGCCTAATTGCGGAACTACCGGACACTTGTACAATACACATATGAAGATAAGGTAAAAACAAACGTTTAGGTGTTGTTCAAGAAGTTCTCTCACGTCACTTTTAGCCCAAGAGAAGATAGAGTCCAAGTCTCTCAAGTTCTGGACTCAGATTCGGACTACACAGACATACATGTCTCAAAACGCCAAGAACTTTTGCATCCGGACTCCAAATTGGGTGATTCTTTTTGGAAAGTAGATTTTATGTACGTTCCAACCCAATTGGAATCACCTTCAAATTCATCCGGAGCATGGAGATATTGACGAAACAATCTGATGTTGCACCAGAATCTGAGTCAAACTATAAGTCCAAAGGTGTTGCATCACCTCCACTTGGCCCCATAGGCCTTGTACGACCTAGGTTAGTTTTAGGCTGCCTTTAGACGTCCTCCCACCTCCTTGGCCGTCACCCCTTGCTCCTATATAAGTAGATCAATCTAGTAGCTTTTTCTTTGGATTTGTTTAGTTAAAAGTTGGCCATTGCAACTTCGTGTACTTCGTTTGTGTCCAATGGCCAGACCAAGACCGCTTTCGGATCCCCACCTTTATTAATAGTTCATCTATACTTGCAATATTCAGATTGCTTTATCATATTCTTGCTTGTTCTTCGATTGCTTGCAGGAAGAGACCTTTGTGGTCAGGTTGATCGTGCTCCGGCATGGTCAATAACCTCCGGGAGTTGGTTTAGCCATTGCTAAGGCACAACGTCGTGCACGTTTGTAGGCGGATCATCAAAGTTGTCTCCACCAAATTGATAGTTATCATCTCATTGAAAGATCGGGACCCTCGCATCTATCAGATGTCCATCATGCGGGCCGTGTGCCAACGAGTGGACTCTTTGTTAGTGTTGTCCAGGGAAAGACATTGTTCGGGTACTTACCTCGGGTATGTAATATACCACGAGTCATGGTTTGACACGGAAGTTTCCCGAATCTTGTGGGTAAAGTGTGCAACCTCTGCAGAGTGTAAAACTATTCAAATAGTCGTGTCCATGGTCAAGGACATTTGGGTGGTGCTGCTTAAACTACGTCCATTGTTTTACTAAACTTGGTGTGTGCGTGCGTGGGAAGGAGATACATGAGTGGAGTCAGACGACTCGACATGATGATTAAACTGGAGTTGTTCCTAACTCTGTTTATATTGATATCTGTAACCTATTCATATGGATACTCGTAACTTCAGGATGTATGCTTTACAAGTTGATAGAACATGCCATTGCACACAAAATTAGCTTTCTACAAAATTACCTACTTAGTGCTATATCATGCATTGTTGTGCTTTGTTCCAAACATAGGTTGCTTGCGAGTACATTCAAAGTACTCATTGGCTTGCCACTGGTTATTTAATTGGCCAGGCATGGAAGAGCAGGAATATGGTGAAGAGTACCTTGGTGACGAACATGCAAATTAGGACGCTTCCCAGGCAGAATGCCTGTAGGGTTAAGGCATATGGCATGGGTCCATGCTACCTTTCAAGATTTCCGCTGCGAGTGTGTGTTTGTTGTTTGGCCTCCATGGCCCTATCTATATAAGACTTGACAATAATGGTCATAATTTGTGTAAGACGGTATGCATGGATGTAAGACTCTTGTTATTCAGCTTCTGTGTGTTCAGTGAGCATTGACCTCTGGGATCACTGTACACGTGCATTCGGTGATCACGACTTATGAGTCAGGGTCCCCACAATCCTTCTAGAGAGTGTGCAACTCTCAAGAGTAATAGGTACAAGAACTCTAACTCAGATCTACTTCGATGCTCAACCACCATCTAAGTTTCGGCTCTTGATTTCTCTCAATGGATTTTAAACTCAAATCTTTCAAAAGGGGTGCTCAATCAATCTTTGTAGAATTCTCAAGCCGAGCAGCCAACGGACAACGTTGGGGCGGGGTGGCTATTTATAGCCGCAACCTTCCGATGAGGGAAATGACCAAACTAGACATGAAGACCAACAAATGGCCAACCGACACATTTCCAACGGTCGGATTTGGAGCACAACGCTAACTTCATTGTGGAGCAAGTAAAGCTAACTCCTCGATCCGAAAGATATCTCTTGTAGCGCAGAAGAACTACATCTCTTGTTGACAAGTAATCATTGGGAGCACAAAGAGATCTCTCACAGTCTTTCATAGGTTCGACTAAGCATCACAACTGACCTAAGATTCGAGAACCTATACCCCTATGATGCGGAGCATCCCACCATCATCCCCATGAAGGCTACACCATCAAGCCAGCCCCCAAGTGGCCCTATGACAAGAGCACGTGCGCGCGACATTGGAGCTAAGGTTAACTCACTCCTCTTCGAGTATGACTTCGATGGCAAAGGAACTTGGATGCTACCTCACAATGAAACCCTGTGTATCCTTAGGTACGAGGAAGGCGACCGCGAAGGACCAAGGAAGCAGCCCCAAGACCAAGGCCGAGGAGGAGAAGGATCTAGCACCAAGGGCAAGTCTCTGGACAGCCCGGAACTTCCGGCCCTCCAACGACCCAGGACAAGATCTAGAGGTGCAAACTCTCTAGATAGCCCGGAACCACCCCGGACCCTCGCCCAGAATCTCCGGGCCCCGAAACTTCCGACCCCTCCTGAAGCCAGCCGCCGAAGCCTGCGCCAACTCTCTGTTCAGCCCGGACCCGGCCCGGAACCAGCCCAGAACTTCCGGCGCCCGGAACTTCCGGCGCCCGGAACTTCCGGCCTTCACAGAGCGATGCCACTCGGGCCCGAGGCCCATGTACCTTTTCCACTTACCCCTTCATCTCAGACTATAAGTACTCCCCTCCTAGTGTCGTTTTAGGGTTAGCTTATGTTTAGCAAAGACATTTGTTGAGCATAGCTCCATTATCTCCCTTCCCTCGTGGAGCGATACACCTCTACATGAGAAGATCCGGAGTGATGCCAAGGCCCCTCTAAGGGAAGATCCCCACGGGATTCAAGACCTCCTCCTCCGGAGCGAGAAGCCTACCGTTACTTGTATCCTTTGGTTGTTCGTGGATTGTGATACTCATGTACTTGTGGGATTCTAGTGGATGTGTGATCGGAGTTCGTCCTTCAGTGTTTTCCTCTTGTGATTTTCCCCTCGTGTTCTTTGTGATCGTTCACAAATCCACCTCCAATTCATGAAAGATCGACGCACACGGGCATGCCCCATATCATATTGGTATCTAGAGCCACGTTGATCACGAATTTGGAGTCTCCCCCACCGTTTTCTAGCCTAATTTTGCTTTATTTCGTCCCAATTTGAAAATCCCCACAAAAATAGCCATACCCAAATTTCTTGGATTTGTTTGATTTGAGGAGATTTTGTTGATTTTGATCCGTGGATTTCGTTGTGGACGAGTGGATCTACCTTTCTATCCATCCAATTTCCCCCAATTTTTCTTTTCCCCCGTCAGATTTGGGTTTTTCCCCTCGGTTTCCCGCCCAAGTCCAAGATCTGGAAATTAGGGTTCGTCCCAATTTTCCCGACCCCCGGAACCTCCGGCCACCCCGGACCTTCCGGACCCCAGACCCTCCGGCCACCCCGGACCTTCCGGCCCACGGAACCTCCGGTCGGCCCGGACCTTCCGGCCTTTGCAGAAACTTTGCAATTGCCAGTTTTGCATTTTCTCGAGTTTTCCACCACAGCTTTTCCGCAAGCCTCCACCATTTCTTCCGCAACCCATTTGCACTTGAGATTTTGAGTCACGAGATTCGCCACTTCCTAAGGTGTTTCGGCTAATTAGGAGTGGTTCTTCTTCGACATCGCCGCTCATCATCGCCCCGGATCATCGCCGACCAACTCTTCGTCGAAACCTAACCATAAGCAAGTACGGTAACCGCGACGACACTCTTGTCTATACCCTTGCCATTGCATTGTTACCTTGAGCCTCTTTGCGTTACTTGCCTATCGAGACTAGCCATTGAGTATTGCCAGGCTACGCTACTTGTGCACTTTAGTGTTACATACTCCGCATAGCTTCATTTGCATGCATATATCTTAGTATCATCTTTTGTGTTACAACATAGTACCCGCATACATAATTGCTATCTTGGTGTGCACGTCCCGCATTGTGACCATACAAAACATCATTGCAAAAGAAAAGAGAAGCAAAGCTTTTAAGCAAGAGCAAAAGAGCAATAGCATCGCAAGCTTCACATAGCATACTTGATCATCTTGGATCACTTGAGCGAGTGACATGTGCCGCATACACACATAGCAAGTCGGGAATAGGAAGACGACACTTTTGGTTCATTGTAGGGTGTGCACAAGTGCGTATCGTGCCCATTGGAGCAATCGTGCTACCGTCTCTCTGGTGTTGTGCAACGGGAGCATTTTCCGTGGATCCACATTTTGGCTCATTCTTGGTTGCACGACCCCAATTTTCTTCTGTGTGTGTGTTTCCGTGTACCATTTCTATTGATCTACATTGTCTCATTTGCGAATTCTATGAATCTCTTTCAACATTATTGAATCTTATCTTTCGAATTGCTTGAAATTTGTGCCACTATCCTAACCAAGCTACTCCATAAGCATTATTTGTGTAGGTGTGAGAAGGACGATCTTCGGTACCAATTCTACTATTTTCATACTTGCACATCGAGTGATCTTGATCCACTTTCAACTTTAACTTTTGGAACGGTAATTGGTATTGTCTTCTCACTCTTCCACTTATATCTTGTTGAGTGCTATGGATAGGAACATCATGTCAAACCCGGCCTTCGAGGAGAATGAAGACGACGTGAACAACCACGTCACCAAGTTGCACTTCTTCGGCGCACACAAGGCAATTACTCAAGCTCAAGATGTCTTGAATGACCGCATCGACCAACTCGCCTCCAACTTGCGTGAATCCGAGACGCGAACAAGGGAATACCTCGACACCAAGCTCCACATGGAGGAGCTCCGGTCATTGATGGTCACTCGAGCACCTTCCTCATCTACATCGACAAGGAGTCGTCCCACAAGTCGCAACTCAACGACGTACTCTTCCGACGCAATTCCACAAGCGCGTCATCATCATTGTGACGAACACTCCGGTCCAAGTTCTCCACAAGGTCATCACCATCAAGACAATCCATTTCATGGCAATGGATTACAAGATCGCGTTCGCGCTCAAGAACGCCGCCGCCAACAAGATCAAGATGCGTTGGAGCAAGAATGACAACGCCAAGAACAAGAACAAGCACAACGCCGCCGAGAAGAAGAACAACATTGCCGTCATGAACGCGCGCTTGACGCACATCGCGCTTTACAAGAAGCTACTTGTGCCTTGGAGGAGCGGAGAATGAAGACGACGTGAACAACCACGTCACCAAGTTGCGAACTTCGTCGACAATGACAAGAAGAAGCCAATCGCCAAGAGGAGCATCAAGAAAGGCGCAACCGAGTGCGTCCACCTCGTCGCCGTCCTCAAGATCATCGCGTCGAGCCCGACCATGAAGACGAGCAAGGACAAGATCAACGTCAACACGCTCAAGTCAATGACAATGAGGATCCACCTCCAAGACAAGGATTTTGGCACCACAACCACAATGATGAACAACGCTTCGGCAAGCTCAAGTTCACAATGCCAAAGTTTGCCGGAAGCAATGATCCCGAAGACTACTTGTCATGGGCCCTCAAGGTTGACAAGATATTTCGCCTCCGCAACTATGATGAAGAGAAGAAGATCGCCATGGCTTCACTTGAGTTCCAAGACTACGTCCTAATTTGGTGGGAAAAAGTGATTGAGCGGAGAAGAGAAAGAGGTGAACCGCCTATCAACACTTGGGCCCAAATGAAAGACCTCATGCGAGCCCGTTTTGTGCCTACACACTACAACCGGGATCTCTTCAAGAAGCTCCAACAACTCAAGCAAGGAACCAAGTCCGTAGAAGAGTACTACCAAGAGATGGAGATCGCTATGATCCAAGCCAATGTCAAGGAAGATGACGAGCAAACAATGGCGTGCTTCTTGAATGGCCTCAACTACCAAGTCAAGAAGATAGCCGACTTCCAACCTTACTCAAACCTACTTGAGCTCGTGCATCAAGCAACAAAGGCGGAACGGCAAGTGCAAGATGACTACAAATACTCCAAGTTATCCTCCAAGACCTACGGCTCAAGTGCTCAAGCTACGACGACAACGACACCTTCAACTACGAAATCTACAACACCTACCGGCAACAAGTCAAGCTACAAGGACAAGACGACTTCGTCAAGCCGACCAACCTCAAGCACCTACAAGCCAAGAGCTTCATCCTCTACCCCAACACCGGATGCTACCGCCAAGACAAGCTCCATCACGTGTTTCACGTGCCAAGGGCGAGGCCACAAGACCTTCGAATGACCAACCAAACGCAACATGATCCTCCTCGACGATGGCACCTATGACTCTATGAGCGACGACGAGATGCAAGCTTTGGAGCAAGTGGTCATACACCGCCAAGTGAATGAAGATGAAGATTCGCAAATCTTTTGCGACAACGATTCGAGCCCCGCTCTCGTTGTCTCCAAAGTTTTGACGCTCCAACAACAAGAAGACAAGGACCAACGTTGCCACATCTTCCACACCAAGGCGGGCATTCAAGGAAAGTCCGTCAAGGTCATAATCGACGGCGGGAGTTGCCACAACTTGGCAAGTGAAGACCTTTGTTCCAAGCTACAATTGGTCAAGAAAAAGCACCCTCGTCCCTACAAGGTCCAATGGCTTAGTGATTCCGGAACCCTCCAAGTTGACCACACCGTGGAAGTTTCATTCAAGATAGGCGCTTATGAAGACACCTTGGAGTGTGATGTGGTTCCAATGTCCGTTTGCCACCTCCTACTTGGTAGACCTTGGAAATTCGACCGTGGCGTCACACACAACGGTCGGACAAATCAATATAGCTTCAAGATGAAGGGCAAGCAATATGTTCTCCGACCAATGACTCCAAGTCAAGTCATCGCCGACAAACAAGTTACATCCCATTGTGGAGATAAAAGTAAGAGAGTGATCCACCTCAAAGAGAGTGAGAGCCACGAGCCAAAAATGAGCGACTCCACGATGAGGGACATGAGAGACATAGTTCTTTTAGCCACCAAAAGAGATTTGAGGGATGTGAATGAGAGCCCATCGATCGTTCTTCACTATGTACTTGTGTGCAAGGATGACGTCGTTCGGACTAACCCTTCACAACACCTTCCTCTTGTGCTATCTAAGTTGTTGCAGGAATTCAAGGATGTTTTTCCCGATGAGCTACCTCTGGGACTACCACCAAAACGAGGGATCGAACACCGCATCGACCTCATCCCCGGAGCACCGCTTCCTAACAAGGCTGCATACCACGTCAACCCCGACGAAACAAAGGAAATACAAAGGCAAGTCCAAAAACTCCTAGATAAAGGGCATGTATGCGAGAGCTTGAGTCCTTGTGCAGTTCCGGTTATACTAGTGCCTAAGCAAGATAGTAGCATGTGCATGTGTTCCGATTGCCGTCCTATCAATGCTATCACCATTCGATACCGTCATCCCATTCCTCGCTTAGATGATATGCTAGATGAACTTAGTGGTGCCACTATATTTTCTAAGATTGACTTAAAAAGTGGTTACTACCAAATTCGCATACAAGAGGGTGACGAGTGGAAAACCGCATTCAAGACTAAGTTTGGTCTCTATGAATGGTTGGTTATGCCCATGGGCTTATCCGAAGCACCGGGTACTTTCATGCGTGTTATGCACTATGTTTTGCGACCCCTCATAGGATATTGTGTTGTGGTATACTTTGATGACATTCTTGTCTTTAGCAAGTCTCTTGAGGAGCATGCTACACATGTTCGTGATGTTTTGAAAATCCTTAGGAAAGATCAACTCTATGCAAACATGGAGAAATGCACGTTTGGTGTTGAGAAGGTAGTTTTCTTAGGTTTTGTAGTATCTTCTAAGGGCGTTCATGTAGATGAAACTAAGATTGATGCTATTAAAACTTGGCCCACACCAACGAATTTGCAACAAGTGCGTAGTTTCCTAGGACTAGCCGGCTTCTATCGCCGTTTTGTCAAAGACTTTAGCACTATTGCATCACCTCTCCATGCTTTGAGCAAAAAGAATGCACCATTCATTTGGGGTACTACACAAGACACCGCTTTCCATGAACTTAAAAATTTGCTCACTCATGCACCTTTGCTTGCTTTTCCCAACTTTGATAAAACATTTGAAGTGCATTGTGATGCTAGTGGTAATGGAATAGGTGGTGTGCTTATGCAAGAGAAGCATCCTATCGTGTACTTTAGCGAGAAACTATCCGACGCTCAACTTAACTACCCCATCTATGAAAAAGAATTGTATGCTTTGGTGAGAGTTTTGCATGTGTGGGAACACTATTTGCGACCTCATGAGTTCGTTATCCATACCGACCATGAAACGCTTAAGTACTTGAAAGGTCAAACCAAGCTGAACAAATGGCATGCTAAATGGAGTGAATTTATTGAGTCCTTCCCTTATGTCATCAAATACATTAAGGGTAAGGAAAACGTTGTGGCGGATGCTCTTTCCTGCAAATGCATGCTAGTTACTCAACTTGAATTGAATGTTATTGGTTTTGAGCACATCAAAGACTTGTATGAGCATGATGCCTATTTTGCTAATCCTTACACTATGTGCCAAGTGAAAACTTGTTGGGAGAACTATTATATGAAAGATGGCTATCTTATGCGTGCTAACAAATTTTGTATACCCGAGTCTTCTCTTCGTTTGTTGCTTTTGCAAGAGGCTCACGGTGGAGGACTTATGGGTCATTTTGGACGCGACAAGACGTATGCCACACTATCCAACAATTACTTTTGGCCCAAGATGTTTCGTGATGTTGCACACTTCACCAACCGATGCTCTACTTGCCGCAAATCTAAGTCCAAAGCTCAATCCCATGGTCTTTATATGCCTCTCCCTATACCTTTACAACCTTGGGAAAACATTAGTATGGATTTTGTGCTTGGTTTGCCACGAACTAAACATGGCCATGATTCCGTTTTTGTCGTTGTGGATCGTTTTTCCAAGATGGCTCATTTCATTCCATGTCACAAGATAGACGATGCTTCACATATTGCAAATTTGTTTTGTAGGGACATCTTGCGACTACATGGCGTCCCCAAGACCATTGTCTTGGATCGCGACGTCAAATTCTTGAGCTACTTTTGGAAGACCCTATGCGCCAAGCTCGGAATCAAGCTTCTATTCTCTTCGGCATATCACCCACAAACCGATGGACAAACGGAGGTGACGAACCGGACGCTCTCTACCCTACTTCGCGTGTTGATCAAGAAGAACATCAAGGAATGGGAAGATTGCCTACCAATCGCCGAGTACGCCTACAATCACGCAAGTCACTCCACCACCGGCAAGTCTCCGTTCGAAGTGGTCTACGGCTTCAATCCATTGTCCCCATTGGACATCCTACCTCTACCACTACAAGAGCGCATCAACATGGACGCAACCGCAAGGGCGAGCTACATCAAGAGGATGCATGAAGACACAAGGCGCACGATTGAACGTCAAGTGGAACGCGTCGCCAACAAGCGCAACCTCAACAAGCACCCCATGGTGTTCAAGCCCGGTGATCTTGTGTGGCTACATCTTCGCAAGGACCGCTTCCCCAACGAACGCAAGTCAAAGCTACTTGCTCGAGCCGACGGCCCTTTCAAGTTATTGGCATGCTACAACAACAATGCCTACAAGATTGACATCCCGCGCGACAAGTACAACGTGAGTGACACCTTCAACGTCACGAATCTATCCCCTTTTCATGGTGATGAAGATCTTGATCCGAGGACGGATCTTCCCCAAGGGGGGGAGATGATGCGGAGCATCCCACCATCATCCCCATGAAGGCTACACCATCAAGCCAGCCCCCAAGTGGCCCTATGACGAGAGCACGTGCACGCGACATTGGAGCTAAGGTGAACTCACTCCTCTTCGAGTATGACTTCGATGGCAAAGGAACTTGGATGCTACCTGATCCGTCTCCAACGTATCTATAATTTATGAAGTATTCATGCCATGTTTACAATAATTTTATATGATTTTGGTATGATTTTATTAGAACTAACCCGGACTGACGTTGTTTTCAGCAGAACTACCATGGTGTCGTTTTTTTGTGCAGAAATAAAAGTTCTCGGAATGGGCTGAAAATTTACGGAGAATATTTCTGGAAAATATAAAAAATACTGGAGCAAAAAGATACCGAAGAGGAGTCCCGAGGCAGCCACAAGCCTAGGGGCGCCCCCCGTAGGGCGCGCCCCCTGGCTTGTGGGCCCCTCGGGAGTTCCCCTGACTTGATTCCAACGCCAAGTACTCCTATAAATCCTGTAACCCCCAGAACAAAACCTAGATCGGGAGTTCCGTCGCCGCAAGCCTCTGTAGCCATGAAAAACCAATCGGGAGCCCGTTCCGGCACCCTGCCGGAGGGGGAAACCATCACCGGAGGCCATCTTCATCATCCCGGTGGTCTCCATGACGAGGAGGGAGTATTTCACCCTCGGGGCTGAGGGTATGTACCAGTAGCTATGTGTTTGATCTCTCTCTCTCTCGTGTTCTTGAGATGGCAGGATCTTGATGTATCACGAGCTTTATTAATATAGATGAATCATATGGAGTTTTCCCCTCTCTATCTTCTTGTGATGAATTGAGTTTTCCCTTTGAAGTTTTCTTGACGGATTGAGTCTTTAAAGGATTTGAGAACACTTGATGTATGTCTTGCGATGGGATATCCGTGGTGACAATGGGATGTTCTATTGATCCACTTGATGTATGTTTTGGTGATCAACTTGCGGGTTCCGTGACCTTGGGAATCTATGCATAGGGGTTGGTGATACGTCTCCAACGTATCTATAATTTTTGATTGTTCCATGCTATTATATTATCTGTTTTGGATGTTTTATATGCATTAATATGCTATTTTCTATTATTTTTCGGACTAACCTATTAATCTAGAGCCTAGTGCCAGTTTCTGTTTTTTCCTTGTTTTTGAGTATTGCAGATAAGGAATATTAAACGGAGTCCAAACGGAATAAAATCTTCGGAATGATTTTTCTTGGACCAAAAGCAACCCAGCAGACTTGGAGATGAAGGCAGGAGACCTGCAGTGGCGTCACAAGCCACCAGGGCGCGCCCTAGGGGGGGCACCCCCTGGCTTGTGGCCCCACGGCAGCCCTCCTAACCCTATTCTTCGGCCTATAAATTCCCAAATATAACCTGGATACCAAAAAGAGCCACGAAAATACTTTTCCGCTGCCGGAAGCCTCTGTTCCCGTGAGATCCCATCTTGGAGCCTTTTCCGGTAATCTGCCGGAGGGGGATTCGATCACGGAGGGCATCTACATCAACTCCATTGCCCCTCCGATGATGCGTGAGTAGTTCACCACAGACCTTCGGGTCCATAGCTAGTAGCTAGATGGCTTCTTCTCTCTCTTTGTTCTTCAATACCATGTTCTTCATGATCTTCATGGAGATCTATCCGATGTAATACTCTTTTGCGGTGTGTTTGTCGAGATCCGATGAATTGTGGGTTTATGATCAGCTTATCTATGAATATTATTTGAATCTTCTCTGAATTCTTATATGCATGATTTCATATCTTTGCAAGTCTCTTTGAGTTATTGGTTTGGTTTGGCCAACTAGATTGGTAATTCTTGCAATGGGAGAAGTGCTTAATTTTGGGTTCAATCTTGCGGTGTCCTCACCCAGGGACAAAGTAGGGGTAGCAAGGCACGTATTTGTATTGTTGCCATCGAGGATAAAAAGATGGGGTTTTCATCATATTGCTTGAGTTTATCCCTCTACATCATGTCATCTTACCTAATGCGTTACTCTGTTCTTCATGAACTTAATACTCTAGATGCAGGCAGGAGTCGGTCGATGTGTGGAGTAATAGTAGTAGATGCAGAATCGTTTCGGTCTACTTGACACGGACGTGATGCCTATATGCATAATCATTGCCTTGGATATCTTCATAATTATTCGCTTTTCTATCAATTGCTCGACAGTAATTTGTTCACCCACCGTATTATTTTCCTTCATGAGAGAAGCCTCTAGTGAAACCTATGGCCCCCGGGTCTATTTTCCATAATATATTATCAGATCTATAAACCAAAAATACCAAAAATACTTTGCTGCAATCTTTTTACTTTTAGTTTACTTTTCTTTTTAGCAATCCTATCTATCTATCTCTATCAGATCTCATCCTTGCAAGTAACCGTGAAGGGATTGACAACCCCTTTATAGCGTTGGGTGCAAGTGTTTGATTATTTGTGTAGGTACATCTATTGGGGACTTGCTTGTATCTCCTACTGGATTGATACCTTGGTTCTCAAGAACTGAGGGAAATACTTATCTACTTTGCCGCATCACCCTTTCCTCTTCAAGGGAAAACCAACGCATGCTCGAGAAGTAGCAAGAAGGATTTCTGGCGCCGTTGCCGGGGAGATCTACATCAAGCCTGCCAAGTACCCATCACAAACTCATCTCTTGCATTTACATTATTTGCCATTTGCCTCTCGTTTTCCTCTCCCCCACTTCTAAAACGATTTTCAGAAAATACCAAAAAGATTTGCCTTTTTATTCGCCCTTCTTCCGTTCGTCTTTTCGTTTGCTTGTGTTACCATGTGCCTTCTATTTGCTTGCATCTTCGCTTGCTAAAAATCTATTGATATGGATCCTCATCCACTTGCTAATCTTTTCAAAAGACCAAATTATGATGAACCAATTGCTAGTGAGTTGAGTGCACTTGATTATCTCTATGAAGTTTTGCTTGAAAATCATGAATCTGAAAAATTTGATGAAGTGATTTCTAAGGTGATTCATGATAGCTCCTTGATTGAAAAGCATGATTGCAATGATGTTATTATAAATTCTATTAATGTCAATTATGTTAATGATATGCAAAACAACAAGCTTGGGGATGATAATTTTGTCATGTCCACTTCTTATTGCAATGATCATGATTGGGGTGATAATGCTTCTTATGATCTTGAAAATTTATTTAAGCCTCATGTTGAATATGCTTGCAATAGTATTGAAAGTGGGTTTGGGAGAGCGTCAACTTTAGGTAAAAAGAATCCCACATATTTGGAGAGTGTTCGATCTTATGATTTTTTTGATAAAGGTGGGTTTGGAGAGGTCATAACTTTAGTTGATGATAATCCCACTATTTTGGAAGATGATAAAAACTTTATGCATGTTGATCATAAAGAGAGTATTGTTTATGACAGCTATATTGTTGAATTTGATTATGATGCTACTGAAATTTATTGTGAGGGAGGAACATATGCTTGTAGGAATTGCAATAATATCAAGTCTCCTCTCTATGTACTCAAAGTTTTGAAGTTATGCTTGTTTTGCCTTCCTATGCTAGTTGATTCATGTTCCCGTAAATTGTTTGCTCACAAAATCCCTATGCATATGAAGTGGGTTAGACTTAAATTTGTTTTTCATGAGATTCATGATGCTCTCTTGCATATTTCAATTACTACTTTTTATGTGAGCATCATTGAAAGCGTTATGCCTAGCAAGGGGCGTTAAACAATAGCGCTTGTTGGGAGGCAACCCAATTTTATTTTTATGCTTTTGTTTTTGCTTTTGTTTTTGAGTTTTCCACACACTATTACCACTATAGTAATTGTGTTTCTTGTTTAAATTAGTGTTTGAGCCAAGTAAGACCTTTGGGATGGTCTACGGTGTTTGTGATTTGATTTTGCTGAAAAACAGAAACTTTTGCTCTCAGTCCAGGAATTTTGTAAATTCACTGGAACGTGATTTTGATCTGAAATTTTTACACAAGATTTATATACAAATTTCCCTTATTGTCCTAATTTTTCAGAATTTTTCGAGTTACAGAAGTATTCGAAGTCTATAGATTGCTAGACTGTTCTGTTTTAGACAGATTCTGTTTTCTATGTGTTGTTTGCTTATTTTGATGTATCTATGGGTTGTATCGGGGGGTATGAACCATGGAGAAGTTAGAATACAGTAGATATTACACCAATATAAATAAAGAATGAGTTCACAACAGTACCTAAAGTGGTGATTTATTTTTCTTATACTAACGGACCTCATGAGTTTTCTGTTGAGTTTTGTGTTGTGAAGTTTTCAAGTTTTGCGTAAAGATTTGATGGACTATAGAATAAGGGGTGGCAAGAGCCTAAGCTTAGGGATGCCCAAGGCACCCCAAGCCATATTCAAGGATACCAAAAAGCCTAAGCTTGGGGATGCCCCGGAAGGCATCCCCTCTTTCGTCTTCAATCCATCGGTAAATTTACTTGAGGCTATATTTTTATTCACCACATGACATGTGTTTTGCTTGGAGCGTCTTGTATGATATGAGTCTTTGCTTTTTAGTTTGCCACAATTATCCTTGCTGTACACATCTTTTGAGAGAGACACGCGTTAATCGTGAATTTATTAGAATACTCTATGTGCTTCACTTATATCTTTTGAGCTAGGCAATGTTGCTCTAGTGCTTCACTTATATCTTTTTAGAGCACGGTGGTGTTTTATTTTATAGAAATTATTGAACTCTCGTACCTCACTTATATTATTTTGAGTCTTTAAACAGCATGGTAATTGGTTTAGGTTATGAATTTAGTCCTAATATAATGGGCATCCAAGAGGGATATAATAAAAACTTTCATATAAAGTGCATTGAATACTATGAGAAGTTTGATTCCTTGCATATAGTTTTGAGATATAGAGATGGTAATATGAGAGTCATGCTAGTGAGTAGTTGTGAATTGGAAGAAATACTTGTGTTAAAGTTTGTGATTCCCGTAGCATGCACGTATGGTGAACCGTTATGTAACGAAGTCAGAGCATGATTTGTTTAATGATTGTCAACCTTTGTGTGAGGGTCGGGAGCGCGCGATGGTTAACTCCTACCAACCTCTCCCCTAGGAGCATGCGTCTAATACTTTGCTTCAATAACTAATAGACTTTTGCAATAAGTATGTGAGTTCTTTATGAATAATGTTGAGTCCATGGATTATACGCACTCTCACCCTTCCACCTTTGCTAGCCTCTCTAGTACCGCGCAACTTTCGCCGGTGCATCAAACCCACCTTCCTCAAAACAGCCACCATATATTTTCCTCAAAACAGCCACCATACCTACCTATTATGGCATTTCCATAGCCATTCCGAGATATATTGCCATGCAACTTCCACCGTTCCGTTTTTCATGACATGCACCATCATTTTCATATTGCCTTGCATTCATAAGCATTCATATAGAGTCATATTTTGTTCTAGGTATCGAGTTGTAAGTAAATAAAAGGGTGATGATCTTCATTATTAGAGCATTTGTCCCGTGAGAGAAAAGAATGATGGAAAGTATGAATCCCTCACAAGTTGGGATGAGTATCCGGACTTTATAAATAATAAAAGAGGCCAATGAAGCCCAAATAAAAAAAAGAGGCCAAAGATGCCCACCAAAAAAATATGAGAGAAAGAGAGAAGGGACAATGCTACTATTTTTTCCACACTTGTGCTTCAAAGTAGCACCATGATCTTCATAATAGAGAGTCTCCTATTTTGTCACTTTCATATAGCTAGTGGAATTTTTCATCATATGCACAACCACTTAGTTTTCTTTTTGAGCTTTCATACACTTATAGCTCTAGTGCATCCGTTGCATGGCAATCCCTACTCATTCACATTGATATCTATTGATGGCATCTCCATAGCCCGTTGATACGCCTAGTTGATGTGAGACTATCTTCTCCTTTTTCCTCATAACCTCCACCATATTCTATTCCACCTATAGTGCTATATCCATGGCTCACGCTCATGTATTGCGTGAGAGTTGAAAAGGTTTGAGAACATAAAAGGTGTGAAACAATTGCTTGACTTGTCATCGGGGTTGTGCGTGATTTAGATACTTTGTGTGGGGAAGATGGAGCATAGCCAAACCATATGATTTTGTAGGGATAACTTTCTAAGGCCATGTTATTTTGAAAGGACACAATTGCCTTGTTGGTATGCTCGAAGTATTACTGTTTTTATGTCAATATTAGACTTTTGTTTTGAATCTTATGGATCTGAATATTCATGCCACAATAAAGAATATTACATGGATAAATATGTTAGGTAGCATTCCACATCAAAAATTCTCTTTTTATCATTTACCTACTCGAGGACGAGCAGGAATTAAGCTTGGGGATGCTTGATACGTCTCCAACGTATCTATAATTTTTTATTGTTCCATGCTATTATATTATCTGTTTTGGATGTTTTATATGCATTAATATGTTGTTTTATATTATTTTTGGGACTAACCTATTAATCTAGAGCCTAGTGCCAGTTTCTGTTTTTTCCTTGTTTTTGAGTATTGCAGATAAGGAATATTAAACGGAGTCCAAACGGAATAAAATCTTCGGAATGATTTTTCTTGGACCAGAAGCAACCCAGTAGACTTGGAGATGAAGGCAGGAGACCTGCCGTGGCGTCACAAGCCACCAGGGCGCGCCCTAGGGGGGCGCCCCTGGCTTGTGGCCCCACGGCAGCCCTCCTAACCCTATTCTTCGGCCTATAAATTCCCAAATATTCCCTGGATACCAAAAAGAGCCACAAAAATACTTTTCCGTCGCCGGAAGCCTCTGTTCCCGTGAGATCCCATCTTGGAGCCTTTTCCGGTAATCTGCCGGAGGGGGATTCGATCACGGAGGGCATCTACATCAACTCCATTGCCCCTCCGATGATGCGTGAGTAGTTCACCACAGACCTTCGGGTCCATAGCTAGTAGCTAGATGGCTTCTTCTCTCTCTTTGTTCTTCAATACCATGTTCTTCATGATCTTCATGGAGATCTATCCGATGTAATACTCTTTTGCGGTGTGTTTGTCGTGATCCGATGAATTGTGGGTTTATGATCAGCTTATCTATGAATATTATTTGAATCTTCTCTGAATTCTTATATGCATGATTTCATATCTTTGCAAGTCTCGTCGAGTTATTGGTTTGGTTTGGCCAACTAGATTGGTAATTCTTGCAATGGGAGAAGTGCTTAGTTTTGGGTTCAATCTTGCGGTGTCCTCACCCAGTGACAAAGTAGGGGCAGCGAGGCACGTATTTGTATTGTTGCCATCGAGGATAAAAAGATGGGGTTTTCATCATATTGCTTGAGTTTATCCCTCTACATCATGTCATCTTACCTAATGCGTTACTTTGTTCTTCATGAACTTAATACTCTAGATGCAGGCAGGAGTCGGTCGATGTGTGGAGTAATAGTAGTAGATGCAGAATCGTTTCGGTCTACTTGACACGGACGTGATGCCTATATGCATAATCATTGCCTTGGATATCTTCATAATTATTTGCTTTTCTATCAATTGCTCGACAGTAATTTGTTCACCCACCGTATTATTTTCCTTCATGAGAGAAGCCTCTAGTGAAACCTATGGCCCCTGGGTCTATTTTCCATAATATATTTTCAGATCTATAAACCAAAAATACCAAAAATATTTTGCTGCAATCTTTTTACTTTTAGTTTACTTTTCGTTTTAGCAATCCTATCTATCTATCTCTATAAGATCTCATCCTTGCAAGTAACCGTGAAGGGATTGACAACCCCTTTATAGCGTTGGGTGCAAGTGTTGATTATTTGTGTAGGTACATCTATTGGGGACTTGCTTGTATCTCCTACTGGATTGATACCTTGGTTCTCAACAACTGAGGGAAATACTTATCTACTTTGCCGCATCACCCTTTCCTCTCCAAGGGAAAACCAACGCATGCTCGAGAAGTAGCAGTTGGCACACCTTTTCGTCTTGACTCTCCGGTAGAAATTTTGGGGCACTCTTTGAAGTTCTTTGTGTTGGATTGAACATGATGAATCTGAAATTGTGTGATGCATATCGTATAATCAAGCCCATGGGTACTCTTGGTGACATTGGAGTATCTAGGTGACATTAGGGTTTTGGTTGATATGTATCTTAAGGTGTTATTTTAGTATGAACTCTAGGGCTGTTCGTGACACATAGGGATAGCTCATACGATTGATCAGAAAAGATAACTTTGAGGTGGTTTCGTACCCTACAATAATTTCTTCGTTTGTTCTCCCCTATTTGTGACTTTGGAGTGAACTCTTTGTCGCACGTGAGGGATTTACATATGATTCAACTATGTCAGTATTGTTGAGAGAACTTGCACTAGTGAAAGTATGAACCCTAGGCCTTGTTTTCAAGCATTGCAATACCGTTTTTGCTCACTTTTGTTACTTGCTACCTTGCTTTTTTTATATTTTCAGATTACAAAAACATATATCTACCATCCATATTACACTTATATCACCATCTCTTCGCCGAACTAGTGCACCTATACAATTTACCATTGTATTGGGTGTGTTGGGGACACAAGAGACTCTTTGTTATTTGATTGCGGGGTTGCTTGAGAGAGACCATCTTCATCCTACACCTCCCACGGATTGATAAACCTTAGGTCATCCACTTGAGGGAAATTTGTTACTGTCCTACAAAACTCTGCGCTTGGAGGCCCAACACGAGTTTACAAGAAGAAGGTTGCGTAGTAGACATCAAGCTCTTTTCTGGCGCCGTTGCCGGGGAGGTGAGTGCTTGAAGGTATATCTTTAGATCTTGCAATTAAATCTTTTAGTTTCTTGTTTTTCACTAGTTTGGTTTTATAAAAGAAAACTACAAAAAATGGAGTTTAGGTTGCATCAATTGGTTCGTCTTTTTAATGTCTTTCGTGAAAATGATGGTTTGGAAAATTGTGCTCAATTGGTAGAGGAAGAATTTATGAAAATACTTAATGAGAATTCCTTGAATGATGAGCATGATTGCAATATTCCTAGTATGAATTCTCTGAATTTCCATGATGCTAATGATATGCAAAGCCACAAGCTTGGGGATGCTATGCTTGATGAAGAAGATATTTTTAGTCCCCCAAGTTTTGACGAGCAAATTTATTTTGATGATGGCATGCTTCCTATCTATGATGATTATTGTGATGACATGTATGCAATAAAGAGTGCTAGTAACCATGAAACTTATCATCATGATTTTAATATTCAATGTGGTTATGTCAATCAAGTTTCTCATGATAGTTATTTTGTTGAGTTTGCTCCCACTGCCATGGATGAAAAGGAATTTGCTTATGTGGAGAGTAATAAATTTTCTATGCTTGTAGATCATGAAAAGAATGCTTTATGTGATGGTTATATTGTGAAATTCCTTCATGATGCTACTGAAAATTATTATGAGGGGGGAACATATGCTTGTAGGAATTGCAATAATATCAAGTTTCCTCCCTATGTGTTCAAAGTTTTGAAGTTATGCTTGTTTTGCCTTCCTATGCTAGTTGATTCTTGCTCCCATAAATTGTTTGCTCACAAAATCCCTATGCATAGGAAGTGGGTTGGGCTTAAATGTGCTAGTCATATGCTTCATGATGCTCTCTTTGTGTTTCAATTCTTATCTTTTATGTGAGCATCATTGAAATCATCTTGCCTAACTAAAAGGCAATAAAGAAAAGCGCTTGTTGGGAGACAACCCAATATTTATACTTTCTATTTTTGTGTGTTCACATGATTAGGATACTGTAGTAATCATGTTTCGTATCTTTTATTTCAATAAAGTGCCAAGTAAAGCCTTTGGGATGACTCACAAGCTGTGTAGAATTGATGCTGAACCAAAACAGAAACTTTTGACTCCAGTACAGGAATTTTCATTTTTTACTAGAGCATGATAATGATCTGAAATTTTACACAGTCTTGATATACAAATTCTTCAGGTTTTCCTAATTTTTCAGAATTTTTAGAGACAGGGAAGTATGGTTACACTACAAATCTTCACACACTGTTCTGTTTTTAACAGATTCTGTTTTGCATGCATAGTTTGCTTGTTTTAGTATTTCCATAGGTTATATTTAGTGGTATAAATTATGGGAATGGTAGAATACAGTAGGTATCATGTGGAAAAAATTCTGAATCTTGTATTGACAGTACCTAAGTGAATTATCTATCTTTATTATACTAACCCATCTCACGAAGTTCCGTTAAGTTTTGTGTGATTGAAGTTTTCAAGTTTTGGGTGAGACACCGATATGAGGAGAATAAGGAGTGACAAGAATCTAAGTTTGGGGATGCCCAAGGCACCCCCAAGGTAATATCCAAGGAATACTCAAGCGCCTAAGCTTGGGGATGCCCCGGAAGGCACCCCCTCTTTCGTCTTCAACATTATCGGTATATCTTACTTAGAGCTATATTTTTATTCATCACATAATATGCGTTTTGCTTGGAGCGTCATTTTATTTTGTTATTTTCTGTTTGGTGTTATTTATAATCTTGTTTTTCAATAAAAATTTCCAAGAATTGCCTTTAGGATGCTTGCATTGCATGTTTGATGTGTGCTGTGTAAAAACAGAAACTTTTGCTGTAGTGTTTGAATTTTCATATTTTACTGGAACGTGGTAAGCTTCTGAAATTTTTACACAGTATTTTCATATAAATTTTATATTTTTTCCTAAATTTTCATAATTTTTTGAGTTACATAAGTACACTGGTTTAATAAATTGCTACAGACTGTTCTGTTTGGACAGATTGCTGTCATAGTTTCGTTATTTACTTATCCTATAGTTTCCATAGCCTATATTGGTAGATATAAATTGTGGAGATGATATTAAACAGTAGATGATGTTTGGAAATTATTGTGCAACATGTCTTGGCAGTACATAAAGTGTTGATTTATTCTTATGTGTACTAACCTATCTCACGAGTTCTTGTTGAGTTTTGTGTGGATGAAGTTTATAAGAATTAGGGAAACCATGATATGAGAGGAATTAAGGAGACACAAGAGCTCAAGCTTGGGGATGCCCAAGGCATCCCTAATTAATATTTCAAGAAGTCTCAAGCATCTAAGCTTGGGGATGCCCCGGTAGGCATCCCACCTTTCTTCTTCAACAATTATCAGTTAGTATCGGTTGAACCTAAGTTTTTTGCTTCTTCACATGATATGTGCTATCCTTGGAATATCATTTTATTTTGTTTTGCTGTTTGAATAAAAACATTGGATCTGAAATTTTGAATAAGAGAGAGAGTCATCACATGGCTATTTAACCAATTGACTACGCATTAATCTTCACTTATATCTTTTTGGAGTAGTTTGTCATTCACTCTCATGCTTCACTTATATCCTATGAGTAAATGGTTGAATGAATTGAATGTCATAAATCTGAAATTAAATATGCTTCATATACTTATCCCATGGGGAGTAATGACTTCACACATAATAAGTATAGGTGGTAAAATTTATTGAAAGTTAGCAAACACCGCATTGGTCACTTGAACAATTCATGAAAGAATATTGAAGGAAGAGAGATTCCACATATAAATATACTATCTTGGACATCTTCTATGATTGTGAGCTCATTAATTATTTTCAAACTCGAGCAAATTAGTTAAAATTGGACAAGGAAGACAACCTAATGAGTTATGTTTGGGTATATTTGTATAGAAGTTATATTGTTATGGATCCTCCAACATGTGGTGCTTGCTTCCACCTCATACTAGCCAAAACTTCCGCACCAAGTAGAAATACTACTTGTGCATCCAAACAACCTTAAACCAGTTTTGCCATGAGAGTCCACTATACCTACCTATGGATTGAGTAAGATCCTTCAAGTAAGTTGTCATCGGTGCAAAAAGCAATAAAATTGCTCCTAAATATGTATGATCTTTTATTGTAAGGGAAAATAAGCGTTGTACGAACTTGTGATGGTAAAGAAATAAAAGCGACGGATTGCATAATAAAGGTTGCTATCACAAAGGGCAATACAACGTGACGTTCCTTTGCATTAAGGGTTTGCACATCCAAAAACAAAAAGCACATGACAACCTCTGCTTCCCTCTGCGAAGGGCCTATCTTTTACTTTCTAGTACTTACCTTTATGCAAGAGTCATGGTGATCTTCACCACTTCCTATATTTCGCCTTTTTCTCTTGGCAAGCGTCATGTGTTGGGGAATGATCTAGACATATATATCCAAACAAATATATTTGATCATGAATTATTATTGTTGACAATTATCTATATGATAAATAAGTTGGGAGGCGAAACATTAAGCCCCTATCTTTCTCTGTGTTCGATGGATGCTATTTGTTCTAAAAATATGCTTTGAGTGTCAATAATCATGGAAGACTATATGATAGTTGAGTATGTGGAATTTGCTAAATCAAAGCTCTTACATAGACCCTTCCTGAAAATAAGATGAATTGCAATTGTTCAATGACAAGGAATATGGTTTGTTAGTTTTCAAGAAACTTTCTGGTCTATACTTTAACATGTGAATAGCTTGTTACTTGATCATGAGAAGTTTTATGAGATGAGCTACTGTTTATGGTTTATATTGATGCTAGAAAAAGTGATTGGAATTATCATTGATCAAACTTGTGCACTTGCTAGCATTTACACTTCATAAATTATTTCTTTTATCATTTACCTACTCGAGGACGAGCAGGAATTAAGCTTGGGGATGCTGATACGTCTCCAACGTATCTATAATTTATGAAGTATTCATGCCATGTTTACAATAATTTTATATGATTTTGGTATGATTTTATTAGAACTAACCCGGACTGACGCTGTTTTCAGCATAACTACCATGGTGTCGTTTTTTTGTGCAGAAATAAAAGTTCTCGGAATGGGCTGAAAATTTACGGAGAATATTTTTGGAAAATATAAAAATACTGGAGCAAAAAGATACCGGAGAGGAGTCCCGAGGCAGCCACAAGCCTAGGGGGCGCGCCCCCCCTAGGGCGCGCCCATTGGCTTGTGGGCCCCTCGGGAGTCCCCCTGACTTGATTCCAACGCCAAGTACTCCTATAAATCCCGTAACCCCCAGAAAGAAACCTAGATCGGGAGTTCCGCCGCCGCAAGCCTCTGTAGCCATGAAAAACCAATAGGGAGCCCGTTCCGGCACCCTGCCGGAGGGGGAAATCATCACCGGAGGCCATCTTCATCATCCCGGCGGTCTCCATGACGAGGAGGGAGTAGTTCACCCTCGGGGCTGAGGGTATGTACCAGTAGCTATGTGTTTGATCTCTCTCTCTCTCGTGTTCTTGAGATGGCACGATCTTGATGTATCGCGAGCTTTATTAATATAGATGAATCATATGGAGTTTTCCCCTCTCTATCTTCTTGTGATGAATTGAGTTTTCCCTTTGAAGTTTTCTTGTCGGATTGAGTCTTAAAAGGATTTGAGAACACTTGATGTATGTCTTGCGATGGGATATCCGTGGTGACAATGGGATGTTCTATTGATCCACTTGATGTATGTTTTGGTGATCAACTTGCGGGTTCCGTGACCTTGGGAATCTATGCATAGGGGTTGGCACACGTTTTCGTCTTGACTCTCCGGTAGAAACTTTGGGGCACTCTTTGAAGTTCTTTGTGTTGGATTGAACATGATGAATCTGAAATTGTGTGATGCATATCATATAATCAAGCCCATGGGTACTCATGGTGACATTGGAGTATCTAGGTGACATTAGGGTTTTGGTTGATATGTATCTTAAGGTGTTATTTTAGTACGAACTCTAGGGCTGTTCGTGACACTTATAGGGATAGCTCATACGATTGATCGGAAAAGATAACTTTGAGGTGGTTTCGTACCCTACAATAATTTCTTCGTTTGTTCTCCACTATTTGTGACTTTGGAGTGAACTCTTTGTCGCACGTGAGGGATTTACATATGATTCAACTATGTCAGTATTGTTGAGAGAACTTGCACTAGTGAAAGTATGAACCCTAGGCCTTGTTTTCAAGCATTGCAATACCGTTTTTGCTCACTTTTGTTACTTGCTACCTTGCTGTTTTTATATTTTCAGATTACAAAAACCTATATCTACCATCCATATTACACTTGTATCACCATCTCTTCGCCGAACTAGTGCACCTATACAATTTACCATTGTATTGGGTGTGTTGGGGACACAAGAGACTCTTTGTTATTTGATTACAGGGTTGCTTGAGAGAGACCATCTTCATCCTACACCTCCCACGGATTGATAAACCTTAGGTCATCCACTTGAGAGAAATTTGCTACTGTCCTACAAAACTCTGCGCTTGGAGGCCCAACACGAGTCTACAAGAAGAAGGTTGCGTAGTAGACATCACTACCTCACAATGAAACCCTGTGTATCCTTAGGTACGAGGAAGGCGACCGCGAAGCACCAAGGAAGCAGCCCGAAGACCAAGGCCGAGGAGGAGAAGGAGCTAGCACCAAGGGCAAGTCTCTAGACAGCCCGGAACTTCCGGCCCTCCGACGACCCAGGACAAGATCCAGAGGTGCAAACTCTCTGGATAGCCCGGAACCACCCCGGACCCTCGCCCGGAACCTTCGGGCCCCGGAAGTTCTGGCCAGCCCGGAACTTCCGGCCCCTCCTGAAGCCAGCGGCCGAAGCCTGCGCCAACTCTCTGTTCAGCCCGTACCCAGCCGGGAACTAGCCCGGAACTTCCGGCGCCCGGAACTTCCGGCCTAGCCCGGAACTTCCGGCCTTCATAGAGCGATGCCACTCGGGCCCGAGGCCCATGTACCTTTTCCACTTACCCCTTCATCTCAGACTATAAGTACTCCCCTCCTAGCGTCGTTTTAGGGTTAGCTTATGTTTAGCAAAGACACTTGTTGAGCATAGCTCCATTATCTCCCTTCCCTCGTGGAGCGATACACCTCTACGTGAGAAGATCCAGAGTGATGCCAAGGCCCCTCTAAGGGAAGATCCCCATGGGATTCAAGACCTCCTCCTCCGGAGCGAGAAGCCTACCGTTACTTGTATCCTTTGGTTGTTCATGGATCATGATACTCATGTACTTGTGGGATTCTAGTGGATGTGTGATCGGAGTTCGTCCTTGAGTGTTTTCCTCTTGTGATTTTCCCCTCGTGTTCTTCGTGTTCGTTCACAAATCCACCTCCAATTCGTGAAAGATCGACGCACACGGGCGTGCCCCGTATCACCCTCTTAATAGTACAATGGTCCTATGACTCAAATAAGAGAAAAAAGAACAACGAAACAAATGCTATGTCTTTGCTTTGTCGTCATGCTTCTCAGCTGCAGTCATTCTTCTTCGGACACACCGAATGAAAATCGATTCCTGTCAGCAATACGTTCAAGGGGTCAATCTCTTCATTCATTCATCTCGGTGTCTTATCTTCTTGAGATATACATTCTCCTTCTCTGCAACACAGATAATTTTCTATGCAATTCTTCGAAGTTCGGTACAAAACATACCATTCTGATCGGAACTCCATGGACTATTTCTCTTTGTGGGCACTAGCAAACGAATCAGTCCACAACTGTTTCTGTCGACAATCTACAAAACACAAGGGGGTAATAAATTGCGCCAACATATAGTGAAAAATATATGAAACAATTCACATATATGTTGTCTAACTAAACAGAATATCATGACATCATTCATATATATGATTTCTAACTAAACAATACACCATGACATAATTCACATATATGATGTCTAACTAAATAGTATACCATGTTAATTCATATATATGATGTTTAACTAAACATAATACCATGACATAATTCACGATGTCTACCTAAATAGGATGGTATAACGTAATTATATGGTGTCTTAATAAATAGGTTGACATGACATAATTCAGATACATATTGTCTATATAAACATGATGACATGATATAATTCTCCTCACGGTGATGATATGCGTTAGGGAAAGATGTGGGAAGGGAGTTGAGGGTGTCAGCAGGGCTCGACTAACGAGCTACTCAGCTCGTTAAGCTCGTGATCGTTAAGCTCGTGCTCGTTAAGCTCGTGATCGTTAAGCTCGTTAACAGTAACGAGCTCAAACTCATGCTCGGCTCGGTTCGTTAAATACTCGTTAAGCTCGTGAGCTCTCACGAGTACTCGTTAAGCTCCGTAGTCTCCTCTCGTCTCTTCGTATTTGTTCTGTACTTCTCTAGTTCTCTTCATCAATTGTCCAGATGCGAATATGGGGGACTGGGAGGAGATGGGCTGTAGTCGACCAGTGTCCATTGGGCCGGGCTGAGCTAAGCATTTGCATTTAGTAAAAACTAAAAAGTACTGATGTGAAAAACAACGAGCCAAACGAGCTACTCGTTAAACTCGCGAGCTAGCTCATTAAGCCCGTTAATATTAACGAGCTAAAATTGATGTTCAGCTCGGCTCATTAACTAACGAGCACGAGCCTTAACGAGTCGAGCTTCCGAGTGCTCGTTAAGCTCGCGAGTAACGAGCTTTTCGTCCAGCCCTAGGTGTCAGGGCGAGGGGTGCGACTGAAATGGGGAGAATGACGCGTGAGGACTTGGGATTTGGGGATAAGCAAAATTTACATCCTCTAGAATTTTAGAATAAAAATCCATCATTAATTCCATGGTAGCCAAAATGAGTAGGGAGTAGGTTTCGGAATTCAGAAATGGAACCCATCAAAATCGAACGAAATGATATGGCCAATGCTCGGCGTCGGCGCGCCGGCCCAACGATACGGCCGGTCGCACACTAGCCGTAGGATCGGCTTTTCCCCGAGCCGTTGGATTCTTATCCGCCCCGGTCGTCTTCTTCCTCGAGCACGTACGAAAAGGATTTCCCCCACATCTCATCGGCCACATGCGCTCTCCGGTGGCCGTTCGCCTCGCCGTCCCTACCCTCGCCGGCCGTCCTCGTCGCCGGTCCTCACCCCTCGCCGTCGGTCCCCATCCTCGCCGGCCGTCCTTGTCGCCGCCTCGACCCATGTAACAGCTGCACCTGCCGGTTGCAACTCTCGACAATGATGGTTGTAGCTCCGATGGCAACGGCCACAGCTCGCCGGCGTGCTCGCCGCTGATCATGCCCGTCAGTCGCCGCTCGTCGGTCGCACACCTCACCGTTGCAACAACTTGCTCCCCCATTCCAGCAAATTCGAGCTTCACTTATAGCAAAAAAAACACATGTTGTGCCATGCAGCAAACCACGACGACGGTTGTAGCTGGGTCCGACACCGGTGGTAGCAAATTCCAGGGCCGCTTGTAGCATGTAGCATAAAAACCGCGACTCCCGTCCTCGCCGAATGTTGCTTGGAGTACTCGCGGGTTGAAGTTTTTTTCAACTGCGATCGAAGATTATTCTATGAACGTTTGCAACTTTTTTCATCGAGCAGTGCCAGATTGAAACATTGTACATATTTCGGTTGAAGCTTTTTTTGTCTAGGGTTGGAGCTTTTTTCTTAACGGTTGGAGCCTTTTCAGTTTGAAAAGTGCTGGTTGAAGCTTTCCCTGTTGACGGTTGAATTTTTTTGGATCTAAGCTTTTTTGTCAATGGTTGCAACATTGTAAGCGGTTGCAGCTCTCGGCCTTAGCGGTCGCCGTCATCATCGCCCTCGGTACGCACGCGGCCACATCGGTTGCAGCACGTGCCCCGTTGTGGTTGTAAATCGTAGCTCATATGGGGAGTCGCCCGTTCTGAGAGCTCGCGGGCTATGTCCCCCTGCTTGGAATCAGCTAGAGAGGGTCGCGGCGTCGTCGCCGATGATGCGGGCGACTGGTTCGGAGAGGAGCGCGACGTTGCCCCCTGATGCAAGGATCTATGTGGATAAAGACGTGGAAAGCGCGCTGGGCCACAAGATGGCTTTCTCATCTAACGCGTTACGCACGTCTGGCACAATGGTTCGACCGGCGTGCTGTGTATAAATGTTGCGGAAAACAAAAAAGGCAAGCTGTTAGAGTAAGGCTGCCCGTAATGGAAGTATCATATGTAGTATCATGCACGCCAACTAAACAATTTTGATGAGGTGGCATAGAAAATGATGTGCTACTTTGTATCATGCATGATAATAAATAAAGTCCTCTATAATACCAACCTATGATACTATGAATTACAGATGTATCATGATACTAGCATATGATACTCTCCATTGCAACCAGCCTAAGGGCCAGTTCTTTTGAGCCATGTTGTGGAAATAAGCTCCTATGAAAATAAGCTGTAAATAAGCTCCTGTGAAAATAAGCTGTAAATAAGCTCCTGTGAAAATAAGCTCCAGATAATAAGTTAGCCAGTTCTTTTCAACGCCTGTTTTTTTAGCTTATCTATGGTATAGTCTGTGAAAGTCCGTAATGCCCTTGGACGAGCTTCTCCATGGCTTCACAACCACACACTGGGAGGAGGGGAGGGGGAACGGTTGGCTGCGGGAGTGGAGCATCGGAGTGGAGCGCCGACCAGACTTGCGCGTCGTCCGCGGGAGTGGAACGCCGGCCGGACTTACGCGTCGTCCGCCGGAGTAGAGCGCGAGACCTGCTGCTCCCGACAAGGGCGTATAGGTCGCGAGAAAGGCAACAACAGCGGCGGGAGAGGGCCTACCAGCTGGCCCTGTCGCCGGAGATGGCCGCGTAGGGGAGCAGAGGAGGCGGGGACCGGCGGCGGCTAGGAACGAGGAACCCTAGCTTTTTCCTCTGGTGCGGGAGCGAGAGGGGCCGCGAGTGCCTCAACGGTTTTTTCTTCAAGCGTGCGGTGCAGGGTGTGACGTGGGCTGGGAGGGGCATTTCCATTGTAATATGAGCGAACGATAGTACCCTTTTGCTATACCCCTTCGACCTTAAGTCATAAGCTACGGGAAGCCACTCTCCTTTAGCTTTTTTTCATTGTAAAGGATGAAGCGGTGGAAATAAGTTAAGCCAACTTCTCTAAATCGAGTTTTTTTTAAGCTTTCGACTTATTTTGACAATAAACTGTTAGAAGCTTGAAAAGAACTGGCCCTAAGCCGTGCCATATGATCTCTGTCATCCATTCGTCTCGATAGGCTGGGCCTGACTTGACGGGTGCGTGATCCACTCCTGTCCTCTCCCTACGCGCCAAAACCCCAGCCGCCATCTTCTTCTCATCTCTCTCTGTTCCACTGAAATTCCCTGGGAACAAACACTCATTTCTCAAGAAGAAATCCGCAAGATTGATTTACACGCTAGTGGCTGTGCCGCGACGTGCGGCAGAGGGAGAGAGATATGTCTATGCAGTGCACCGCAAACTCACTCCGGGCTCTTGCTGCGCTCCCGGCGCCATCCTCCTCCCGCCGCCTGGCGAGAAATGCATTCCTTATGCCATGCCGTCCAAGTCGCACCGGTGCGCTGGTCCGAGCTGCGGATTCTTCGCCTCCTGCCGCACCCGCGTCATCGTCTGGAGCAGCCGACGACAAGGCCGTCGTCTCCGACGATGAGTTCACCCTCGCCAAGGTGAGTGGCTCGGTCGTTTTCTTGGTTCTTGAGAGCCAGGAGCAACAAGCAAGCGGTAGCGCTGTGTTCTTAGAATTTGGCGTGCCTGTGGTGCTGAACTCCATCTGCAGGTGTCTTTTGGCGTGATTGGACTAGGGATAGGTGGCTCCCTCTTGTCGTAAGTTTAAATGTTGCAAATCCTATTGTGCAAATCAGAGAGATCTAGAATGCTTTTCTATCGGTGGCTCATGTGTTTTTTGCATCCCAGGTATGGATTTGGGGCGTATTTCAATCTTCTCCCTGGTTCGGAGTGGTCTGCTCTGATGCTAACCTACGGATTTCCTCTCACAATCATAGGCATGGCCTTAAAGGCAAGAGCTCTCTTCCATTAATATTAGTGCGTCTGTCAGTTCTTGGTCTTTTAAGTTACGTGTCTTATGGATTTATAGTTGAATATATGTTTTGAGATGATTGGCCATGCTTAAGGTCCTTGGGAGTTTAGGTTGGACTGTTTATTGATTTATTTGTCGAGGTATGTGTTGATTCTTGAATTATATATGCAGTATGCTGAACTGAAACCAGTGCCCTGCATAACCTACTCTGATGCTTTCGCTCTAAGAGAAAAGTGTGCTACCCCTATCCTCAAGCAGGTAATAATTATTTATGAGCTCTTGGATACACAATCTCTTCTTCCACCGCTGCACTCGATCAAATGTCATCATTTATCAATGATGTGAATATGTGATCAAACTGTCTATGTTGTGTTTTCTTGTTTGGATGAAAACCAGGCCGTGTAGTTGGTAAGTTCGCTGATAGCGGAGTTCTAAATAGGAGTGCAATTAACACGATGCGTTAAATGTTGAAAAATAGTAAGTGAAAAGTATTGTTAAATAATGACACAAAGGGCGAATGTATCCAAACTACTGTCGGGCTGATTGGATTACCAGAACAGATGTAGATGAACTTGCCCATCAAACTGCGACGATCACCTAGCAGGACCTGTATGGGCCACCACTGACGGAACCTAAACCGACAGATCTCGAGGTAGGGATCCTAAGTTAGGCGTCTAGGAGCGATGGTAACAAGGACACATGATTTTACCTAGGGCTGGGCTCTCTGAGGAGACAATACCCTACATCTTGTTTGTGTTTATTGCGTTGGAGTGTAGTACAGAGTACATGTATGAGATTGCAATGTGTAATGTTGCCTATCGACTAGCCCAGCCCCGGCTTATATAAGACACCGGAGGCCTAGGATTACAGGAGTCCTAGTCGGCTACGTTGGTGGAGAGGAATCCCCCATGGATACGGAGTCCTTGTCTTGAACTGCAAGACTTCTTGATTCTCCTAGTAGATCGCCATGGGCCGCCCGAAGTGGCCCAAGAAGAAACCAGTCTAGGGGTCCTCAGCCCGGCCCACCAGGCCGGGAGTCGACGTGGTGAGAGGCCCCTTAGCCGGGACACCGTCACTCTCTTCCTGCCATCAGCAGCGACTTACGGCTCTCCGCTTGCCGGCCGATCACCGGCAGGTTGAATGCCACGCTCAATGACAGCCACCATCTCATCGGAGCGTCGACCATGCGTCCGCTGTACAGTATCCAGTTGTCATCCACCCACCGCTAGACGAACTCCCGCGTCGCATTCTCATTGAGGTGGCCCGAGCTGCCACTGCAACTCCAGCGGCAGCAAGAACAAACAGAGGCAGGCCGATCGGCGTGTCCTCTGCCACGAACGCCACCAGCGCCATCACCTCCGGGTTGTCCAACCCACCGCAGAAGCAAATCAGAACGCGAGGTGTGGGGGCCATCCCTTGACGCTGTCGGTGGATGTGCCAATGATGACGCTGGACTCTACAATTGGACAGAGACCATGCACTGTCATTGATTACCGTGAGCTAACCAAACATGTTTAAAACTTTGCACATTCTGTTTACCGTGCCGGTGTGACCTCATTACAATTGCGTTTGTGTTATTATTCTTGAACCAAATATCTCTGCAGTTCTTTTCTACCTACAGACTAGACATGCCAAGCATTTAACCAATGCAAGTGCGTCGGTTCTAGTTCTGGTGTTTGTGGAAGAATGTTTGTTTTGCAAAGTATCGCCGGTTAATTGCTTATTTTTCAATACTTTCTTCAAGTCAATGCAAACATCTACCATGCCACATGTTAATCTTGCTCCTACCTGCAGGTCAGGAGTGATGTTACACGTTATAGATATGGTGATGAGCAGCACCTTGATGAAGCGCTAAAGCGGATCTTTCAATATGGTTTGGTAATTCCTTGTTTTGGTGCTTTGTCATAATCTGGACACTAACTCTACTTTTATTTCGTATTATTCCTATATATTCAAGTTCACCTCAGCTCCTGAATATTTTCTAGCTAATCACACACTGGAAGGATTCTGCTACTTTATCCTACTTATCTTCTTTCCTTCTATCGAACTGGCAGGGTGGCGGCATTCCAAGACGTAGTGCACCTATATTACAAAAGATTCAAGAAGTAAATTTTGCATTTACTTTGTTCCTTGGAGTAGTCTTTTCTACCGATGGTTATACTTACTGCAAAGAACACATTTAATTTTGACAATTTATATTTAGATAGTTACATCAAGTGCCATTAGATCCTATTTTTGTCTGATCAGTGGCCCCGTATTTTATCACCTTGTCCTTGGTCACCATTACCACAGATCTCTAGGCAACATACTAGATGGTGTTTACTACAATGGACAATGCGAGGACTATAGCTATAGCCTAAGTAGGACTAGTTTGAAAGGTAGAGTGAGATGTATTCAGGAACAGTGGTATTTTATCTGAATACATGATGTACAAATCTCAGAAAAAAAATTAGCCTTCATGACGGAGTATTGTTATGGGTTGTTACTGATTACATGATGTAGAAATTTTGGCAAGAAATTTGGTCTTCATGAGTATTGTTATGGCTTCTTACTAAATTCACGATGTAGAAATTGCATAAAGTTTAGCCACTCTTTCAACTTCCCATATGCTTTAAGGAAATTTCAGTGGCTTGTGTTTGTTGATTGTTTTCATGTTTTTAGTAAAGTTGACTGGTCTTTATTTTTAGTTTTTTTACACCAAAATTCTTTACTCCATCAAATCATCACATGATTTAACAAAAGGACATCTCAGTTCACTGGAGTAATTCTTGGTTCTAGGATTCATAGTATATTTTCCATGTAGGTAATTGATGATGGGAAATACTGTTTAGTACTGGAATTCGAAGCCAAATCATTGGAGCTATCAGATTTTGAGAAGAGGCAGGTTAGCCCCCTCCTTTATTTTTTCCTGGTTTCTAAATATACTGCCTCCTTTATTTGTTCTGGGTTTCTAAATATAAAAAGATCACCACTGTGGAGTTAAATAAATGTTGTCAAAAATAAATGCATGCAGAGAGAGCTAGTTACCTTAGTAGTCTCAAAAACTAACTTTATACTAATCTTATAGTATTAGTTTCATTATGTGAAAAGGACAAGTTAAAGAAGTGAGCCTAACTCACTTGGTTGGGGAGTAGATGCACCTACAAACTACGGCCTTGTTCCTCTAGGGGGTTAATTCCACCCAGGGGTTGGGTCATCCCCACCCCTTCACATAACCCCCATAATTCCCTTTACTTCCAATCCCTGTCAGTGGAACCTGTTCGGTTAGCTCCAGCGGACCACCCATACAAACTGTGAACAGCTTCAACCGTTGGTACAAGCATGGACTGGTGCTGATAAGCAGTGCTGCACTAAACAGTGAACAAATCTCTGAAGGCTACACACATGGCATATCCATGCAAGCTATTGCAAATTTCAGAACTCCAAATTAGCTGATGAATTTCTTGCAATGCTTCCAGTCTATGTTATGATCCGCTGATGAAAACAATTATTCAGCATGTGTACAAGGCCAATTTTTTTTCCGAAAGGGAGATTAGAATCTCCAGCCTTTGCATCATTACGATGCACATAACCATTCTTATTAATTATTAAGCCGAGTATAGAACAAAGGGAACCACGGCCGAACCGTTACAACTTATGATATGACATTAACACCTATAACTAGGTCAGATTTCTTCTGCAACAACACCTTCAAGAAACGGCCTTTAACAAGGTAACGATGCAAATTTGTCGCTGCTGATCCCGACCAATAAAGGTAAGGATAAGAGTTTTCACTCTGGACATGAAGCGGTGCTCCATCAGCATCTAGATGATGGATCGTTCAATAGTTGCCTCCGCCAGTACTCCATGCAAAAGCCAAAAGGCGCTGGCTGATTGGTGTGATGTCTTCACACCGCCCCGACTGTCAGGTGGATGCCCATGTCTCGGCAAGGAATTTGCTACTGCCTCTCCACACCGTCGTGAGTCACAATGCAGCATCCACCATATTGTCGGAGCCACTATCCTAGTGCTAGAAGCTGACGTGTAACGGCTAGTGCGCCCCTTGCTCATGTTACCTATGAATTGACATATGAGAGTGAGCAAGAGAGGAAGACAAAGACACGAGAGTTTTCTGCTGAGTATTTCTTTGCAGTTTTTCTGGCTTTCTCCTTTTATTTTGAGAGAAACAGTAAACGTGCCATGTAGTTCACCCAATGACCAATTGTGCCATCCCTCGGGTTCACCATGCCATCCTACAATCTTGCCGAGGATCGCACAAACCATGTCCTTCTGCTCAATTCTAACAAACGAGCAAAGAAATCGCTAACGGAAATGCTACCTAAGAAGCGCTGCCGTTAGCAGCTAAAATGGATTGCCATGGCAGCCAAAAATGCTGCCATGGCATGCTTATTTTCCTGCAATGTGAGCGGCAGGGTTTAACAGGCAATAGTCTCCCCCTTCAACCCTGTCGCGAGAGAGTAAAGTCGATGATGCCGATCAAGAGGCGTAGCTCTTGGAAGCACACATGCGACTTTCTCAAGATATCAAATTTCTGCTTGCACGTGCTGATGAATTCCCCGACAACAATACCGTTGTCAACACAATCCTTGACAAGGTGATATCACATATCGATATGATTGTTGTGATCATGGAGAATTGGTTTCTTGCAGGGCGAGAATGATGACTTGATTGTCGATGTAGAACACTGAGGGAGCTCTGTCTTGATTGAACACCTCCTCGGGTAGATGTGAGACCGTGTGATTGAGCTTTGAACTTAACTTTGCCACATGTAGTGCAGCGGCGAATGAATCGTCCAACGTCTCGGAACATCCTTGGCCAAAAGAACTTGTTGGCGAGCATAGCATAAGTCTTGTCACGTGCAAAGTGTCCCATGAGTTCGCCACCATGTGATTCTTGCAAAAGTAGCAAACACAAAGAACTCTCGGGAACACAAACCTTGTTAGCACGCATGAGATAGCCATGATTAATGTTGTATTGTTCCCAACAAGTGCCATCTTGCTAATTAGCAAAGGGAGTCGCAATGAAAGCATCATGCGCTTGAAATTCTTTTATATGTTCAAAACCAAAAACATTGAGTTAAAGTTTAGTGGACAACATGCATTTGTGAGAAAGAGCATTCGCAACAACATTTTATTTACCCTTTTTTGTACATGATTACATAAAGAAAAGATTCAGTATATCTATGCCATGTTGCATGCGTTCAATTTAGCTTGACCTTTTACATACTTAAGTGATTCGTGATTGGAATGAATAACTAATTCCTCAGGCCATAGATAATGACCCCCAACTGGCAAAACACGAACCAAAGCATATAGTTCCTTGTTGTAAATGGGGAAGTTTAATTACGCGACGAAGACTTCCTCACTAATATATGCTATTGGGCGTTTCTTTTGCGTTAACACACAACCCATGACGGTGCTGCTAGCATCACACTCAATTTTAGAGTTTTCTCAAACTTGGGCAAAACAAGCAAAGGCGCATGTGCCAAATGATGCTCAAGTTCATTGAAGGCCTCATGTTGTGAAGGGGCCCATGTGAAAGGCACATTCTTCTTGCCTATGGCATGCAATGGTGAAGCAATAGAGCTAAAATCTTTAACAAAGGGACGATAAAAGCAGATCAAACCAAAGAAACTACACATTTGGTTTAAGTTTGTTGGCTGAGGCCAATAGCATCAATTTTTGTCTGGTCAACCTCAATGCCGTGAGAAGAAACTACGAAGCCTAAAAATGTGCATTTATTAAGATTAGCATAAAGTTGCTCATTTCATAACACTTGTAGTACTTGCGTGGGATTATCATCACGAGATTTGCTATATATGGGAATATCATCAAAGTAGACTACAATAAATTTGCCAATGAAGAACATGGCCCATCAAACGCATAAATGTGCTAGGGGCATTAGACAACCCAAACGACATAACTAACCACTCATATAGACCAAATTTTGTTTTAAATGCCATTTTCCATTCTTTCCCTAATTGCATGCCAATTTGGTGATATCCACTCTTTAGATCAATTTTAGAGAAGATAGTGGCACCACTTAATTCATCTAGCATGTCATCTAATCGCGGGATGGGGTATCAATATCTCATGGTAATGGTGTTTATGGGGTGACAATCACAAGACATTCGTCAAGTTCTATCTTTCTTAGGCACAATGATGACGGCACCGCACAAGGACTAAGGGCCCGTTCGGAAGCTCTCCGTCTCCGTGCTTCTCCAGAAGCGGGCCGGGAGCTGGCCCGAACGCCACAGCTTCACGAAGCCTGCTCCGTGGAGAAACTCCTCCCGCAGTGCGAATTTAAGAAGCTACTGAAACCCAGCTTCGCGGAAACGAGGAGCAGAAGTTGCTCTTTATTACATCTCCATGCCATTCCGAAGTGGCATACGTAACGATTCGATACGAAGAAAGCAGAGCCGAGCCAACCAGCGTCCTCGCAGGGGTGAGCTGACTGTGGGGTCCTCTCCTCTCTGGCCCACGTTGACGGAGTGGAAGCGGCCGCTGCTGCCGAACGCTCATCTCCTCCAGTGAAAAGCTGGCTAAGGCTGGCTGGCCGAGAAGCTGGCCAGTTTGAGAAGCGAGAGAGCTTCCGAACGGGCCCTAAGGCTTTCGCTTCTGTACCCTTTGTCAAGGAGCTCTTGGACTTGTCTTTCAGTTGCTTTGGTCTACTCGAGATTGACGCGGTAGGGGGATTGGTTTGGTAATGGTGAGCTGGGAATAAGATCTATTCGATGCTCAATTCCTCGTAGTGGTGGTAGACCCGATGGCGTCTTGAAGGGGAACACTTTTGCAAATTTCTGTAACACACGACTCGAAGTACTAGGAAGACGAGGTGAGTCATTAGGCAAAATAACTTCATCTTTGTATTCCTCATGTCACTTTTGGTGGCTAAAAGGACAACATCTTTGTGGCCACTCATCATGGAGGCGCTCATTTTTGGCTTCCTTATGGTGGTTCGCTTCTTACTAGGTTCTCCATGATTAGGCGGAGCTTGAATTTTGTTGGCGATGACTTGGCTTGGGAATCATAGGGTGAAGTACATATACCTTGCCCTTCCACTTGAAGCTATTGTGGTTGGTCCGTCCATTATGAAGCACTCTACGGTCAAATTGCGAAGGACGTTCCAATAAGAGATGGCACATGTACATCGATTCCACATCACATTCCAAGGTATCATCATAAGTGCCGATGTTGAATGACACTTCAACCATGTGCTCCACTTGTATAGTGCCTGAGTCACTCAACCATTTCATCTTGCTTGGTCGATGATGCTTCTTCTTGATGAGGTGCAATTTGAAGCATTATTCTTAACTTGCCGAGTTATGGCAACTTTCGCCATCTATGATGACCTTGATGGATCTCCATTATATGCCCACTTTGGTGTTGAAGTATGGCACCGTTGATTGTCTTCGTTTGTCTGTTGAAGTGCCAATATCTTGGAGACAACGAGAGCCGGGATCAAATCATTGTCACAAAAAACTTGACCATCTTTGACTTGGTGGTGCATAGCCACATTATCCAAAGCTTCCATTTCACTTTCACTTATGATGTCATACTCACCGTCTGCGTTAATGATCATTCTTCGTCTTGTAGGACACTCAGATGTCTTGTGGCGACGACCTTTGCGTGTGAAACATTGTATTTGGCTTTTACGTTGGTGGTGTCCATTGGAGTAGTGGTGCTTGTGGAAGCGTGAGGCTTGAAGGTACTTGTAGATGTAGGTGGACGGCTTGATGTAGTAGCACCACTAGTGGGTGTAGCTCGAGTGTAGGTGCCGCATTTGGTGAAGCTTGAGTGTTGTTGCCAATGTTTTTTGAAGAGTAGGCAGAGTACTTGGAGTACTTCACATCTTCTTGCACTTGTCTTTCCATCTTTGTTTCTTGGTGCACAAGCTCAAGTAGGTTGGAAATCCTCAATTCGCTTGATTGGATGGTTGAATCCATTGAGGAAACGAGCAATAATTTGCTCATCAGACTCCTTCACATTGGCTTGGATCGTTGCTATCTCCATCTCCTAGTATTCCTCCATGGACTTGGTGCTTTGCTTGGAACATCTTGAAGAGATATTTGAGTATAGTGGGTAGGTACAAATCTTGCTCTCAGTATTTGCTTCATGGCATCCCAAGTGGTGATGGTCGGTTTGTTCTTTTCGACGATCAAGCACTTGTTCCCACCAAATCAGAATTTATTTACCAAACTATAGGGAGGCCATTGCCATCTTCTATGCGTCATCGAAGTTGTGGACTCGAAAGATGTCCTCCTTGATAGCCCAAGATAGGTATTCTTCGTGGTTGGTGCCATCGGAGAACTTTGGTATGGTGAATTGAGTTTGCCGAAGCGCTCTTCTCCGTCATGATTATTGTGAGGTTGACGTTGCACTTGGCGTTGAGAATGTAGATTCTCGTCCCGCTTGTCAGTGATATGTTGGGCGAGGTATGCGAGGTGCATTAGCCACGCACCTCAGCTCATGGCGTTCCTCAACGTCAGCTTCTTCTTGTCGCTCTTCTCTTGCCCTTCGGTGTCGCTCTTGAAGGTTGTAGTTGAGGTTATGAAGGGCTTCATTTGCTTCGTCCACATAACGAACTTCTCCCCGGCGTGCCTCACATTCTTCATCTTGGTCGATGCTCTTCTTGTTGTTGACGTCGTTTCTCCTCTTGACGCATTTGGTGGTCGAAAGCATCTTGATTCACTTGAGCTTCATGTTGTCGTCTTGCAGGCCTGAGGATACAACCTTGCAATCATGAAAAGGATTTGACGCTTGGTAGTCTTCTCGGTTTCATGATGACGACGTCGATGTCGGGGTGTACTTACGTCGGATGGTAGCTTGCAGGAATGTCCACTTGAGTGACATTTTGAGGACGATGAAGATGATGAAGACTTGCGCTTGGTGAACTTGTCTTGAATGCTATCCATTTGCGCATCCAACTTGGCGCCGAGATAGTCTCTTGTACGAGCTTCCGATTGGAACAAATTTCAATGGAAGCCGGACAATCTGGGCAGGTAAACTTCAGATGTTCTTTAGGCGATTTTGGATCTCGAAATTGGGAGGGAGAAACAAAATCGAGGGAAAACAATGAAATTCGCTAAAGCGACAGAAATGAAGGTCGATCTACTCGTAACACATCGAATCCATGGACCAAAACCAACAAAATCTCACAAGAACCAACAACAACAACAAACAACCAACAACAACAACAAGAAGAAGTTGGGGTAGGCTAGAGGTGAAACCCATAAGATCTTGCGATCAACTCATGGTTTTGACACATGGATAACAAGCTTCCAGACACCCCTGTCCATGACTAGTTCTTTGGTGATACTCCAGTCCTTCATATCTCTCCTTACGGACTCCTCCCATGTCAGGTTCGGTCTACCCCGACCTCTTTTGACATTATCAGCAAGATTTAGCCGTCCGCTATGCACTGGAGCTTCTGGAGGCCTGCGCTGAATATGTCCAAACCATCTCAGACGATGTTGGACAAGCTTCTCTTCAATCGGTGCTACCCCAACTTTATCTCCTATATCATCGTTCCGGACTCGGTCCTTCCTTGTGTGATCACACATCCATCTCAACATGCGCATCTTCATCACACCTAACCGTTGCACATGTCGCCTTTTAGTTGGCCAACACTCAGCACCATACAACTTGTGGGTCGAACCGCCATCCTATAGAACTTGCCTTTTAGCTTTTGTGGCATTCTCTCGTCACAGAGAATGCCAGAAGCTTGGCGCCACTTCATCCATCCACTTTGATTCGATAGTTCACATCTTCATCGATATTCCCATCCTTCTGCAACATTGACCCCAAATATCGAAAGGCGTCCTTCTGAGGCACCACTGCCCATCAAGGCTAACCTCCTTCTCCTCATGCCTAGTAGTACTGAAACTGTACGTCATGTACTTGGTTTTAGTTCTACTAAGCCGAAAACCTTTTGATTCCAAGGTTTGTCTCCATAGCTCTAACTTCCTATTGACCCCGTTCGACTATCATCGACTAGCACCACATCATCCGCAAAGAGCATACACCATGGGATATCTCCTTGTATATCTCTTGTGACCTCATCCATCATCAAAGCAAAAAAGATAAGGGCTCAAAGCCGATTCCTGGCGCAGTCCTATTTTAATCGGGAAGTCATCAGTGTCGCCATCACTTGTTCGAACACTTGTCACGACATTATCGTACATGTCCTTGATAAGGGTAATGTACTTTGCTGGGACTTTGTGTGTCTCCAAGGCCCACCACATTACATTCTGCGGTATCTTATCATAGGCCTTCACCAAGTCAACGAACACCATATGCAGGTCCTTGTTTTGTTGTATCTCTCCATAAGTTGTCGTACCAAGAAAATGGCTTCCGTGGTCGACCTCCCAGGCATGAAACCAAACTGATTTTTTGTCACGCTAGTCATTCTTCTTAAGCGGTGCTCAATGACTCTCTCCCAAAGCTTCATTGTATGACTCATCAGCTAAGTTCCACGGTAACTAGTACAACTCCGAACATCCCCCTTTTCTTGAAGATTGGGACTAATATACTCCGTCTTCATTCTTCTGGCATCTTGTTTGCCTGGAAAATGAGGTTGAAAATCTTGGTTAGCCATACTATCGCTATATCCCCGATGCCTCTCCACACCTCAACGGGGATACAATCAGGGCCCATCGCATTGCTTCCTTTCATCCTTTTTAAAGCTTCCTTGACCTCAAACTCCTGGATTCGCCGCACAAAACGCCTGCTAGTATTATCAAAGGAGTCGTCCAGTTCAATGGTAGAGCTCTTGTTCTCTCCATTCAACAACCTGTCAAAGTACTCCTGCCGTCTATGCTTAATCTCCTCGTCCTTCACTAGGAGATGGTCTGCTTCGTCCATGATGCATTTGACTTGGTCAACATCCCTCGTCTTTCTCTCTTGGATCTTGGCCATCTTATAGATGTCCCTTTCGTCTTCCTTTGTGTTTAACCGTTGGTAGAGGTCCTCATACGCCCGACCCCTTGCTTCACTCACAGCTTGCTTTGCAGCCTTCTTTGTCATCTTGTACTTTTCTATGTTGCCCGCACTCCTATCCAGGTACAAGCGTCTGAAACAATCTTTCTTCTCCTTAATAGCCTTCTGGACATCATCGTTCCACCACCAGGTATCTTTAGCTTCGATTCTACTTCCCTTGGACACTCCAAACTCCTCCGAGGCAACCTTACGAATGCAAGTCGTCATCTTCATCCACATATTGTCTGCATCACCTCCTTCCTTCCAGGGGCCCTCCTTAATGACCCCATCCTTGAACGCTTGAGCTACCTCCCCTTGAGCTTCCACCACTTCGTTCTAGCAACTTTGGCACGCTTGTCGCGCTGGACACGAATCCGAAAGTGGAAGTCAACAACCACAAGCTTATGCTGGGGGACAACACTCTCTCTAGGTATCACCTTACAATCTAGGCACGCACGCCTGTCTTATATTCTCGAGAGGATGGAATCAATCTGGCTAGAGTGTTGACCACTACTAAAAATCACTAGATGTGATTTTCTCTTCGTAAAGAGGGTGTTAGCTACGGTCATGTCGTAGGCTAGAGCAAGCTTAAGACATCTTCTCCTTCTTGATTCCTGATGCCATAGCCAAAGCCCCCATGGCCATTGAGGTCTCCTCCTATGAAGAGCCTCTCGCCAATCGGTACACTCCTAACAATGTCTTCCGGGCCTTCCCAGAATTCCCTCTTGGTGTTCTCATTGTGGCCTACTTGCGGGGCATACACGTTGGTAACGTTGAGAACCAAGTCCCCAACTACCAGCTTGACTAGGATAATCTACTCCCCACGTCTCTTGACGTCTACCACTCCATACTTGAGGCTCTTGTTGATCAAGATGCCTACTCCATTTCTGTTTGCAGCCGTCCCCGTGTACCACAGCTTGGAGCCGGTACCCTCCACCTCCTTCACCTTCCGTCCCCTCCATTTGGTTTCTTGGACGCGAAGGATATCAATACCCCTCCTCACCAATGTATCAACTAGCTCCCGAAGCTTACATGTCAGGGACCCCGTTCCAGCTACCTAGTGGATCCTCCTAGGCTCGGCTAGCTTCCTTACCCTTCACACTCGTCGAGTCAAATGCAAAGACCCTAGCTCATTTTCCACTACACCCGGGCGTCGATGTAGCGCGCCACTAAGGATGCGACGACCAGATCCTTGCTCACTTGCCACCATATCCAGATCAAGATACAACGCGCCACCAAGGGGGTGACGGCCCGGCCCTTGCCCATTTGACACAACACCCGGGTTCCGATGTGGCGCGTCGCTAAGAGGGTTACGCCCCAACGAAAGTCTTTTGGGTTTCATCTCCATAAGAGTGGCTGAGTTTTGACGTTGACTCGCCAAGCCTATCACAACCCTCCTCCTTTACCCGTGCGGAGTTCACAAGAACCAACAAATTGCAAGAAATTGGATGATGCTATTTTTGTGGGGATTTTCGAGTTAGAAAAGACAAAAATAAATAAATTAGCCTAGAAGAAGAGGGGGAGGGGCTCCAAATCGTGGCAACCCTTGGGTTGTCCCAATCTTCACAATAATGAGATGGCAAAAGGAGGAATCACAAATAACTCAAGAAACACAAGAGAGCAAACTAGATGAACAAGTTTCCATAACACATGTGCTCTCAAAACAATCAAAACAAGAGATACATATAGATCCACAATCAACAAAGAAAAAGGGTAAAATGATAGAGTTCTTTGTAAATCTCTAAGAGAGATGGGGCCTTGAGAGATGTTTTTCTCCAAACCTTAGAAGGGGAGGTAGTCTTATTTATTTTATTGGGAATTCTTCTCCCTTAGGAGGTCTTGATCCTCTAGGAGGTGATTAGATGAGCAAAGCTCTCTCAAGGTCTAGGTACGATTTGCTAACCCTAATTTGAGTCCATGGTACGTTTTATATAGCTAAGGGGCGAAAGGCCAGGTGAGAGAGGGGATACATGACCTCTTGGCCAGATCTGCACGTAGGCAGAGGCCGGTCAGTCCGGGTTGGTGGCCAAACAGTCTTGGTTGCTAGCCGGATACTCAGTTTGCTAACGTAGGCTCGGCTCCCGGCTGGCACAGTCTTCGGGAGTAGAACAACCTACAGGGGCTGCACAGTCCGGGTTGCTACCCGGACAGTCCGACCGATGGCCGGACAAAGAGCCGGACGAACAGTCAGAGGACTTCTTTCACCAGCTTTGATTTTGGGTAATGATGTTTCGGGCACTTCATGTCGGATAGTCTGGGTTGGTAACCGGATAGTCTGGGTTGGTAACCGGATAGTCCGGCCGCTAAAGCCATGCAACATTTCTTGTTCTTCTTCCTTCTCCTCAGCGACTTGGCCTTCTTCCATTGCTCCTTCATGGATGGATCCTTGGTATCTGAGAATGCATAGGGTCTCGGATTGAGGTGGTAGCCATGTCTCATGTGAATGCATCCGAAGTGCGAAGAGGAGTGAGTTCACCTTATCTTCTCCATCAAGCAAGGCGACCATGTCACTTTTGATGATCCGGGCATGGTCAAAGCTACCTATCTCCATTTCCCACCCACCCCCGTGGCCCCTTGTGAGCGGAAATTCTCCATCGATCTTGGGCAGATCGATGACCGCAGCTTCGATCTGTCCGACCTCGAGTATCCCTTTACCGAGGAGGAGATTTGGCAGACAGTGAAGGCGTTGCCTCGTTGGAAGGCCCCGTGCCCCGACGGGTTCAGCTTTCAGTTCCTTGTGGCATGTTGGGAGAATATCAAGGCTGATATTTGGGAGGAGTTCGACAAGTTCTCCTCCCTCAGTGGCCGGAGCCTACAGCGGCTTAATGAAGCCCTCATCACGGTCCTTCCTAAGAAGTTGGATGCCTCCACCCTCTCGGACTATCGGCGTATAAGCTTGATTCATTTGGTTGCTAAGGTTATCGCCAAGGTGCTCTTGCTTCACCTTGCTGGCTGTCCCAGCTGGTGTCTGCTAACCGGAGTGCATTCATCGCCGACCGTTGCGTCCATGACAACTTGATGCTCGTCCAACAGATGGCTCGTCAATTCCACAACTTGCGGGTGCCCACAGTTCTTCTCAACCTTGACATCGCGCGCGCCTTCTACTCGGTCTCTTGGCCATTCCTCCTCGAGATCTTGCTTCACCTTGGCTTTGGTTGCCGTTGGCGTGAGTGGATCTACATGCTCATTCGCACCTCCATTACGCACGTTCTCATCAATGGATCGCCTGGGCCTCCGATCTTCCATGCCTGTGGGTTTCGGCTGGGTGATCTTTTATCCCCTATGCTCTTCGCTATTGCCATCGATGCTTTGAATGCCCTTCTCATGCATGCCACTCCGGCATGTTGCATTTCACGACACGTCATGCCGCCTCTAGCATATCTCTTTATGGTGATGATATCGTCATCTTCTATCACCCATCCTCGCAAGATCTGCGTGCCATCCATGAGCTGCTTTGCGTGTTCGGCGAGGCCTCTGGTATCTGCACTTACTTTGCCAAATGCTCGGGTACACCTATCCACACCTACCTTTAGCGGCTCACCATTGGTAATGAGCTCTCTTGTGCAATTGTCAACTTCCCCATTAACTACCATGGGATCCCCCTCTTGGTCTGTAAGCCTTCTGCAGCATCGCTGCAGCTCATCATCAACATTCGTGGCGTGCTCACGCCAGGTGCTATGGTCTAGTATTTGCAGCTTTGGAGGCTTCTCCGGCCCGTATCCCTTTCCACTGCCCCTGATCGCCTCTCTTGGCGGTGGACGACCGATGGCTGTTATTCCACTAAGTCGTGCTACCGTGCGCTCTTCGCTGGCTCTACCGCCGCCCCTTTCTGGCATTTGACTTGGCGTTCCTGGGCTCCTATTCGAGTCAAGTTCTTCATTTGGTTTGCCTATCTTGACCGTTGCTGGACCTCTGCGAGGCTCGCCCGTCATGGCTTGCCGCACAACGACCGTTGTGCCCTTTGCGATCAAGCCTCGTAGAGTATGCATCATATCCTAATTGGATGTCCCTTCTCCAGGCAAGTGTGGCACGGTGTTCTGGCCTAGATGCGTGCCACCGGCCCCACACCGGCCGACCACAAGGAGTTCCTTCCCTGGTGCATGACAGACGTTGCCGCTTCTCCCTCTGGCCACCGAAAGGAACTGACCACGTTGGCGATCCTCACCGCTTGGTCTATTTGGTGCCAGCGAAACCGGTGCGTCTTCGACAACGAGAGCCCCTCCATCTTGCGGCCCATTGCGTCCATCCAAGACGAGGCCGCGTACTGGGCTAGAGCAGGCACCCACGGTTTAAGATCGATGCTTCAGTAGTCGCTTTGCTTTGTACACGGGCTGAGCAACCCGTCACCAAGGCTCTAGCATATCCACCTCCCTTCTCTTTGTACTCTCTCCTACCTATCAATGAAATGATACACCCCCAGCGTATTTGCGAAGAAAAATACACATTCTTAGATTGTACTCTCGTACGTACCTACATTTGGATGTGTATATTTTTCATACAAGGTCACACCTTGAATCTAGGACATTAACAAAAGCACACCAAAATTTACGAGATCACGCCTTGAATCTAGGAGATTAAAGGTGAGTATCCCGATCCAAAACATGAATAAGTTAAATCACCCTTTAGACTTCAGAGAGTACTTTCAATCTCCACCACGGATCTACATACGAAATCAAAAACTTTTCTAAAGGGAAATCACAAACTTTTCTAGGGCCTTGTTCGGTAGTCAGGTGACCAACCCCCTAGGGGATTCAATCCACCCAGGGATTGGGTGACCCCCACTCCGTCACCCGGGTCACCCAATCCACGTAGGGATTAAACCTCTAAATCCCCTCAGTCTCTCCCTCAATTGATCTTGTTTGGTTAAACCCCTCCCAGGCAGCCGTTGTCGCTGAGTTTGTTTTGGACCGCGCCGCCGCCGAGAGTTCGCCTCCAGATCACACGTGGTTTGTTTCCACGGGTGGGGAGAATATTATTTCTTCCCTTGTTTTTTGTGTGGATCAGAGGGGTTTCGGTTGGGGAACGATCCACGCGGGGCTTAACCGAACCCGCACGAACAGATGGGTCGGGGGTTACACATCGGCGGGGGTGATCCCCGTGGACCCGCGTGGTTTGAGCAGCGAACCCCGCGAGGATGGGTGTAACCAAACAAGGCCTAAAGGGGGTGTACTAAAACACATCGTGGCTCTCGCGTGGGAGGGTCATTTCACCCTGGCTCTCGTGTCGCCCTTCTCGGACGACACGGGAGCGATCCAAACCCTAGCAGCCACCACCTCTCCTCTCTCCCCCCCTCCTTGCCGCCACCCAAGGAGTCCGTTGGCTGCTGCGCGCCTTCTGGTGAAGGTTGCAGCGAGGTTCTGCTGCCTCGCGCCGGTGTAAGGGGCTCTGGAAGCCAGGGCGGTGACCTTGGGTGGAGATGGCGGCGTCGATCTCTCTGGTGGATGGTGCGCACGGGTTTTGGCCGCCCCTTCCGGTCGCATGGGCGGTGTGAGGTCGGCGAGGTCTCGCTGCAGTGGCGCGTGGCGCCTTCTTCCTCCTGGCCCCTTTCCCTCGCGGCGCTCTCCTCTCACAGATCTGGTTGTCGGCCAATCAAATCTGGTTGTCGAGGATGGGGTGGTGGAAGTCTTGGAACGGGGGAAATGTTGCACAATAAGCTAGTCTAGCTAGCAAATCTGTTTTCTCTGTCACTTTTAGTTTTCTTTAGTCATTTCAGTTAGGTCTAAACTGTCAGGTTAGTTGGTCGATCTCCCGCAAGACGCGCCATGTGCGTTCCGCGGAGGAATTGTAGGGAGCCGTGGACTGTGTGCTCGGTCGTGGGATGGCACGATCAGGTAGGAGCGCCGGAACCGCGGCATGATCTCTTCTGTTAAGCAATAAAAGGAAGAACAGAAAAGCGGCTAAGTTATCGCTGCGCAAAATCTCTCTCTCTCGAACTGATCAGGGTCTTGAAAGGCTACAAGTGGCATCAGAGCCATGGCGGGGACCCCTGCAGCCGGCGGCGCTCGGTCACGGACGCCCCCTCGTCTCCGCGCGCCGTCCCAGGATCGGGGACGGACTCGCCACCGCGGCGGTCCGGTGGTGCAGCAGGTGGTACAATTGGCGTCCTCGAGTGGCGCGCTCCCAATGCTGACACGCACCAACTACGCGGAGTGGGCGCTGCTCATGAAGGTCTACCTTCAGGCCCATGGGTGGTGAGAGGCTGTGTCTCACGGCAACGCCTCCTACCACGACGAGCGCAACGCCATGATCACCATCCTTCGAGGCCTCCCGGCGGATGTGCTGCTCGCGGTGGGCGAGAAGGAGAACGCCAAGGAGGCGTGGGATGCTATCGCCACGCAGCGCCTCGGCGCCACACGGGTGCGCGAAGCCAACGCGCAGAAACTACGGCGCGATTTCGAGAGCATCACCTTCCGCGACGGGGAGACAATCGACGACTTCTCGCTCCGTCTGTCCGGCATCGTCTCCGGCCTGCGCGCCCTCGGCGACAACCTGGAACAATCAAAGGTAGTGGCCAAATTCCTTCGCGTTGTGCCGCAACAGTTTGCGCAGTTGGCGATCGCGATCGAGACACTGCTTGACATAAGCGTGCTCTCCCTGGACGAGGTCACCGGCAGGCTGCGCGTCGTGCAAGGCCGCCTTGATGACACACACGGCGGAAGTAGCAGCCAGGGCGGACGCCTGCTGCTCACCAAGGAGGAGTGGCAGGCCCGCGAGCAACAGCCTCGTGCCCCAGGGCCTCCAACTGGTGGCAGGAACAACCATCGCAGGGGCGGTGGCCGGGGCAGAGGAGGTGGCCGGAGCGGCAGGCGCGACGGCGACTACCCCGACAAGAGCGGCAGGGACAAGGAAAAATGCCGGTACTGCGGCATCAAGGGGCACTGGGCCCGCGATTGCAGGAAGAAGGCGAGGGAGGAGGAAGCCCTCCTTGCCCAGGCGGATGAGGAAGGTGACCCGGAGCTACTGTTCGCCGAGGTGGTTGAGCTCACACACCCAGAGCAAGCAGCGGCGTCTGACACCGCCGGAGCAGTGGTCCCCGCTGCTGACAACCTCGCCATGACGACGGCCGCGGACTCCTCCGAGCTGCCGCACGCTACCGTTCTCCTTAACGAAGGACGGACAGGCGCCCTGCCCGCCACCGACGACGCCACCGCAGACACCGTGTGGTACCTGGACACCGGCATGTCCAACCACATGACCGGCGACCGTGCAGCTTTCACCGAGCTCGACACTGGAGTCGTCGGCACTGTGCGTTTCGGCGATGGGTCTATGGTGCGGATCGAGGGGCGTGGCACCATCGCTTTCTCCATTGACGGGGGAGCCCAACGCTCTCTCACGGACGTGTACTTCATTCCCAGGCTCAAGAGCAGCGTTGTGAGCCTCGGACAGCTCGAGGAGAACGGCTGTAACATCAACCTGAAGAGCGGCATCCTCACCGTCCACGACCGATGCGGCATCCTCATTGCCAAGGTAAAACGGTCCCCAAATCGCCTGTACAAATTGCCGATCTGCCCTGTTCGCCCGGTCTGCCTCTCCGCGTGCTCGGACAGCGTGACATGGCGCTGGCATGCCCGTTTCGGGCACCTGCATATCGACGCGTTGCAGGGAATGGAGCGGGCGGGGATGGTGCGAGGACTGCCAGGCATCGAGCACACTGGAGAGCTCTGCCAGGCATGCCTCGCCGGCAAGCAACGTCGGGCCTCGTTCCCTCAGGTGGCCAAGTTCTGGGCGGAGACGCCGCTCGACCTCGTTCACGCAGATCTGTGCGGGACGATCACCGCAACGCCGGGTGGACGGCGTTACTTCCTCCTCCTCGTGGACGACCACAGCCGGTACATGTGGCTGACCTTGCTGTCAAGCAAGGATGAAGCCGGAGCAGCCATCAAGAAGTTCCAGGCACGTGCTGAGGCGGCGGCGCGGCGCAAGCTGGGCACGCAGCGCACAGATCGCGGCGGGGAGTTCACGTCCGCGGCACTGGCCGAGCACTTCGCGGCCATTGGGGTACAGCGCCACCTGACGGCGCCGTACTCACCACAGCAGAACGGCGTCGTCGAAAGGCGCAACTAGACCGTGGTGGGCATGGCGAGAAGCATGCTGAAGGCCAAGGGCATGCCGGACTACTTTTGGGGGGAGGCGGTGACCACGCCGTCTACCTCCTAAACAGTGCCTTCACGCGCAGCGTGGACGGCGCGACGCCGTACGAGGTCTGGCATGGCAAGAAGCCCGAGGTGAGCCACCTGCATGTGTTTGGGTGTGTGACGCATGTCAAAAGCGCACGCCCAAACCTCAAGAAGTTAGATGATCGGAGCACACCCATGGTGCTCATCGGGTACGAGCCTGGCTCCAAGGCGTACATAGTGTACGGCCCGGCGACACATAGGGTACACGTCTCCCGTGACGTCGTGTTCGATGAGAACGCGAGCTGGGATTGGGGCCACGAGACGGCAGGCACGGGTGACACGTTCACCGTCGACTTCGCGGGGCACGGAGGCACGTCGGAGGTGGGTGGCACATCACCCGCGAACACGCCACCCGCAACGGCGCGTGAAGATGCGCCTACGCCGGCTGGTCCCAGTGCAGCAACACCCAAGGCCATGGCGGATGGTTCGCCGGCGGCGGGTGGCGCATCACCCGCTCCCGTGGTGTGGCAGGACGTGCAGTTTGCCACTCCCCCACCCTTCGACCCAGCTATGTTCGACGATGCCGACGACCCCGACGCTGTTCACCGCTACCGCCGCATTGATGATGTGCTCGAGCAAGGCGCGGCAAACTCCTGCAGAACAGAGCACCTGCCCCTACTGCCCGAAGGAGAGCCGGCGTTGTTTGCGGAGGCCGAGCCTCACGCGGCGTGGCGAGCGGTGATGCAGGAAGAAATGGCATGCATAGAGTCTAACGGGACATGGTCCCTCAGTAATTTGCCCGCAGGTCACCGACCCATTGGACTGAAATGGGTCTTCAAGGAGAAGCGGAACGCTGCCGGCGAGGTGATCAAACACAAGGCTCGTCTCGTGGCGAAAGGGTTTGTGCAACGTGCCGGCATCGACTTTGAGGAAGTCTTCGCGCCAGTGGCCCGCCTCGACGCCGTTCGTGTACTGCTCGCAGTAGCGGCACAGGAGGGCTGGGAGGTGCACCACCTTGATGTCAAGTCCGCCTTCCTGAATGGCGATCTTGAGGAGGAGGTGTACATGGTGCAGCCCCCCGGCTTCGAGCTCGCTGGCGCGGCAAACAAGGTGCTCCGGCTGCACAAGACACTCTACGGACTGCGTCAAGCGCCTCGGGCATGGTACGCCAAACTTGACAGCAGTCTCAGCGCACTTGGTTTTGAGAAGTGCCCGTCCGAGCATGCAGTGTACACACGCACCGGCGTCGGCGGGCACCTTCTCGTCGGCGTGTACGTGGACGACCTGATCGTCACGGGTGCGTCTACGGCGGCAATCACGGACTTCAAGAAGGAGATGATGTCGCTCTTCAAGATGAGCGACCTGGGGCTGCTGAGTTACTACCTCGGCATCGAGGTGGACCAGAGGCCAGGGCGGTTCGCAAGCTTCATACGTCGGGAAGCTGCTAGAAAAGGCCGGCATGGATGACTGCAATCCCATGACCGTACCAATGCAGCCGCGCCTGAAGCTCACCAAGAAGGGCGACGGCGATCCTGTAGACGCCATGTACTTCAGAAGCGTGGTGGGCAGCCTCCGCTACTTCACCCACACACGCCCGGACATCACCTACGCTGTCGGGTACGTGAGCAGATTCATGGAGGCGCCTACAAGTGAGCACTTGGCCGCCGTGAAGCAGCTCCTGAGGTAAATCGCGGGGACACGACAGCTGGGATGCTGCTATTCCCGACAGGCGCACGGTGCAGCATTCGCCGGATACGGCGACTCCGACCTGGGCGGGGACGTCGACGACCGCAAGAGCACCAGCGGCACCATTTTCTTCTTCGGAGGAAGCCCAGTGTCATGGCAGTCCGCCAAGCAGAAGATCGTCGTGCTCTCCTCCTGCGAGGCAGAGTATGTCGCCGCATGCCAAGGAATCTGGCTCAGGCGGCTGATCGGAGAACTACTCGGGCATGTCGACGGCGCCACCAAACTCTGCGTCGACAACAAGTCTGCAATAGCCCTGAGCAAGAACCCTGTCTTCCACGACAGGAGCAAACACATTGAGTTGAGGTACTGTTTCATCCGTCAGTGCGTCGACGATGGCAGCATCGACGTTCAGTACGTTCGGACTGGTGACCAGCTCGCTGACATTCTCACAAAGGCGCTCGGGAGGATTCAGTTCCAGGAGACGCGTGATCGGGTTGGAGTCATCAGATGCCAGCCTACCTAGCATAGGGGGAGTTTGTTGCACAATAAGCTAGTCTAGCTAGCAAATCTGTTTTCTCTGTCAGTGTTAGTTTTCTTCAGTCATTTCAGTTAGGTCTAAACTGTCAGGTTAGTTGGTCGATCTCCCTCAAGACGCGCCATGTGCGTTCTGCGGAGGAATTGTAGGGAGCCGTGGACTGTGTGCTCGGTCGTGGGATGGCACGATTAGGTAGGAGCGCCGGAACCGCGGCATGATCTCTTCTGTTAAGCAATAAAAGGAAGAACAGAAAAGCGGCTAAGTCATCGCTGCGCAAAATCTCTCTCTCGCGCGAACTGATCAGAGTCTTGAGAGGCTACAGGAAACACCTGGTCGATTTCGCGTCGACCTCGACGCCACCGACGCTCCGGTGCCGTTCTCCCTCTTGAGAGCGGGTCGAACTTCCAGGCCTGCCCCTCCTCCTTACTTCCTTCGGACGAAAGTCTTGGCCTTTTGGCCGGATGGCGGAGGAGTTTTGGTGTCTCGGTCCTCCCTGGAGACGCTGTTCAAGGGGTGGTCCTCGTGCGTGGTGGTTGGTGGCGGTTGTGGTGCTAGGCTCTCCTGGTTGCCAACATTGGTGGTGGAAAGTTGGTCCTTCCACCTCTTTCAGTGGCTCCTTGCCTTGTTTGCTTGTCGGTTGCCGTCTGGTGGTGGGCGCTGATGTGTGTGGCACGGTCTGGACGAAGGGGGATAGTGGTCTCCCCTTGGGCAGTGGCCTGAGGCGGCGGGTGGCGGAGTCGACGTTTTCCTTCAAGCAGTTTGGTTCTTCCTGTCCATGACAATTGTTGTCGTCGGGATACTACGGTTCTGCTGTTCTGGCTGCGCACTAGATCTCCGGCGGCTTGATGGTAGCTTTTCATTGTGCTCTATTCGCTGCTGCTTCTGATCGTAGTGAGATATGCATGTAATCTTTTAGTTTTTGGTCAAGTCTTTGCCAATGTAATTCAACATCATTGTATCCTAGACGATTGTTGGCTTCATTAATTTGAAGTCGGGCTTGAAGCAAGTTTCTCTGAAAAACACACCCAAAAAATTGACAAATCTGACGTTACATTTTTAGCAAGGGCAAATCAAACGTTTTTCATGACAATTCTAATTGTCGCGATGATGACAATTTCCTTTAGCAAATATAAAAAAACATGGCAAAAACTGATGCCATGCTCACGACAACTATAATTGCCATGGTAAATAATCTGACGTTCGTTTTGTAGTTGCTTTCAAAATTAAATTAGTAACCGTGTGTGTATACGTGCATGTACATGCAGTTGGCAGTAATATTATTTTCAAGATTAATCACAATTAATATTGATTCCAAGATTAATTGTGTTTAATTCAATTAATTTTGTTTACAAATAATAATTAATGTAATTATCATGTTTTTAAATTATTGACGATGTGATGGATACATCATTAAAGCAGCGTGATACGATGGATATAGGTGGTTGAAGGGCACATATCATTCGGATTCACCAATCGTGCTTTTATAAATAGTATAGTATATAGCAAGTATATGAGTACTGAGCCTTGCAAACTTTTTTCTTACGCAGGCAAAATTCACCTCCTTTTTCGGCCCTGGAATTAAGGCAAAAATTGGTAAGTTGTGCTCGTTATTGTCTAATACCCGACATCAATCACTATCTTACCATTGTTCCGATGACCCAGGAAAAGGTGGCGACGATCTATATGAAGTGCGTCTTATCTCGGAGACCACCGAGGAAGAGTGACATCGTTTGCAATCCTATTGTCTGCTAATATACTACTAGTACAAAATGATCTTTATTTCTTTTTCCCACTGTAATTTGCACATATAATGTTATTATTGTAAAAAAATATTTTTAATTTGCTTCTGAGCTTTGTATGTAGTTCCAAATCTAGCATCGTATGCTTCATGCACACAAAAACGCTATTGTAGCAAAGATGTAAATTGACTTGATTGACCAGCATTGGGCATAGTAGTAGTTGCAATATTTTCTTTTGGGAACTTTTGAAGAAGCTGAAAATCCCTGGACGTTTTGACAGTCATTTAGTGTTGGATTTTAGCGTTATCAGCTCAGTAATTCGACATTAGTTGGGAGAGGTGAGAACAGCTAGGAATTAGACTACTGATTCTTAGCTTCCCATCAGACCAGTGCTCCACCGTATGATTGGTTTCATGGGCAGTGGGCCAGAAAAAGGTGCTTCGTTACTTTTCATGCAATGATCTAGAGGTAATATGTTATAAAACTTGTGTTGCATGTTTAGTTTGGTGCTAGAACTTTAAAAATACGGTTTTGTAGTCATCTAACTTGACTCAAGCGTGCAAATACAGTCATAGTACACGTATGCGGCCATATCTATGTGTATGATCCCACCTATCAGTGAGGGATGACGTTGGGCACGACGTAGTTTTACAAAAATATACCCTCATATTTTTTATTTGAAGAAAATGTTAACACCAGGACGCATTCCCTCACATTTTTCTATTTATTACGGAGAAACTTGTATTTACAAGAAAGTGAGTGGGAGCTCTATAGCGTTTCTAATATTATATGTGGATGACATATTACTGATTGGAAACAATATAGAAATGTTGGAAAGCGTGAAGGAATATTTGAACAAGAGTTTTTCAATGAAGGACCTAGGAGAAGCTGCTTTCATATTAGGCATCAAGATCTATAGAGCAGACAAAACGGAGCACAATATGCATAATTTATTTAACACAAAAAAGGGTAGGACACGACTTGAACCTGCGACCAGCTGTTTCAACACGAGATGGTTAATTAGGCACTACGGCCTACAGGGCCGAATTACTATCATGGATAACTAACTTATATGTATATAAACGAAGACTCTGCCCTTTATGTGGAGGGGAAAATTCTTGGCGTCATGCACTGGCATCTTGCACTATGACGAGATGTACATGGGCATTATCGGATGCAGACATTGTTGATCACATGACAAACAATGCTGAGCCAAGTGCTAGGAATTGGATGTTTGATCTATATGAGACCCTGGATCATGATAACTTCACAAAGATGGTTGTGACACTATGGACAATTTGGTACGCGAGGCGAAAGGCAATCCACGAAAATATTTTTCAGAGCCCGCAACACATAAATTCCTTTGTCAATTCCTATGTGCAGGAGCTACAGGTGTTACCATGGCTAGAGAAGCAGCATAAGACCCCGACAGTGCCTTCACCAGCGTCTGATCGCTGGTTGCCACCGACTGTGGGGGTCGCAAAGATCAACGTGGATGGTGCTGTGCTATGCCACGGGCACAGAGGTGTAGCAGTGGCTATTTGCCGTGACCACAGCGGCGCTTATTTAGGCTCCTCGGCTGTAATTTTCCAAGGAATGACGGGCCTATGATATTGAAACATATGCATGCAGGGAAGCGATAACACTCTCAAAACAGGCTTTCATCCCGTTTTATAGATAAAGCAAACATCCAAGCCGACAACAAGTACCAACATACCACACATAAAAGTCTGCTGGGGCCACAGCACAAGACAGACCAAATAAAGCTAGAAACGAAAACAAAAAAAGAAGACCACCAAGTGGCCAACGCTACACTACTCCACTAGGGAGCCGGCGAAGCGAGCCGGCGAGCCGTCACCTGAAGGGCGTCCAATATCCGTCCAAGGCGCTCCTGATCTCGCTGCCTAGCCAACGGGTGCCGGTGCTGCAGGAAGACAAGAAATTTAAAGAAGGAATCAGAAGCGTGCCGCAAGAAGACCCGCTCGATGACCATCTTATTGCGCCTAGTCCATAAAGTAAAAGACATAGCGACAAATATCAACCAAAAAAGACGCCTTTGCCGACCAGCCTGGAAGGCACGGCCCTGCAGGAAGCTAGGACGATCCGAGGCTTCCCACTCCGGCCCTAAGGCCTCCCGAACAAAGCTCCATAACGACCTAGCCGCCATGCAGAAAAATAGAATGTGAGTCCCGTCTTTCGGGACCCCGCATAAGGGGCAAAACCCATTGCCCGGGCCATGCCGCTTGAGGACCTCGATCCCCGAGGGGAGGCGATCCCGTAGAAGTTGCCAGACAAAAATCTTAATCTTAAGAGGGAGCAGAGCCTTCTGAAAGAACATGTGCTGCCCCCATGTTTGGTTTTGGTAATTGATGACAATCTCTATGGACTAATGGTTGCCTTAAGTTATATTTGAAGGGTTTGTCCATAGGCATTGCTTGAAGACCATTTGTTGGTTTCAAGGTTATTAGAAGAAGAATATGTATTGACCAAGGTACTATTCAAGGATTTATCCAAAGATTGGTCATGTAAGAGATGAGCCTATTGCAAGCATGTCTTGAAGAAGAAGATTGTGTGAACATTCGTGTTTACCTTCAAGACATCATCCTAATGAAGAGAGTTGGAAAGATTCAAGGTTGATCAAGACTAAATATGAAGAGTGATTCAAGTTGATCAACACACAAAGCGTAGAAGATGTACCGAGTGGGATCAAGTGATCTCACGGTATGGTAAGCATTGTCCATTACGCTTTGTGTACTAACCCATGTTCTATGCGAGAGTTCTATGTGGGGTTAGGTATGTTTCCATGGGCTTGCGTCAAGAGGAAGATCTCATTCAACCCATGGAGGATGACATCAAGTGGTGATCGTCATCAAGATTGCGGTGTGCAAGTTCAAGTGGAGCATCACGAAGAGATCACATGCTTGAAGCTTGCCGTCCATTGTGGTGACAATGGACTTGTGAAGATGTGCCGAAGAGTGGCTCACCCATAGTGGAGTATGGGGGAGCAATCTACTAGTCTTCATCGAGCCGGCGCAATCAAGAAAGGTGGTCCAACTTGAGGAGGTCAAGATCGTCATCATCTAGCTCAAGTGGACTATGCGCAAGGCAAAGGTTTGCCCTTGATAGGTTTTCTATTTTACCGGTCTCATGATAGTAGTTGGGAGACCGGGTTATAGGATCGATAGCCGTACTATCAAGGGGGGCTCTCAAGTGAGTAGCTTTATCGTATCTTCATAGAGAGCTCAAACCTTTGCATCCTTGCATCATCTTTCTTGGTTCGTGTTTGGTGTTTCTCTTTGTGAGTCTTTGAGCTTTTGGTCATCTTCATGACAAGCTCGAGTTCATCGAAAACGGAGTTCACATATGCATCTTCTATGATGTTTTCGATGTTGGAGTTTATGCCGGTTCTTCATTCATAGAGGTTTCTCTTCTCTATATCTTAGGCATTTCTCCCCTGCCACTTCTTATTCATAGAGGTTTCTCTTCTTCGCTGTTTGGATAGTACTCGTTGTCTTCTATCCAACAAGCTTGAGTTTGCTCAATTCGGAGCTCATATGTAGAAGTTGTGGCAGTTCTGGTTTTACTGTATCTGTCTGTTCTGCTTGGGCACTTTTGCAGCACCCAAGCGGTAGTACCGCTCGGTACCACGGTAGTACCGCTTATGCGGTAGTACCGCTGTGGTCTACCGCAGCGAGTACCGCTTGTGGGTATTTCTTCTGGTATCGTTTTCTGTTAAACGGTAGTAGAGCGGTAGTACCGCTTGGTGCGGTACTACCGGCCCCTACTACCGTTGCCACTACCGCTTGGAGAAACCTCTCTGGTATTGTTTTCAGCTAAGCGGTAGTAAAGCGGTAGTAGAGCGGTAGTACCGCTTGACACGGTACTACCGCCCCCTACTACCGCTGCACTACCGTGTTTTCTTCTGGTGTTATTTTTCCCTAAGCGGTAGTGGAGCGGTAGTACCGCTTGTTGCGGTACTGCCGTTCCATTGCTACCCCACTACCCCTGTTTCCTCTGTCCTGCGCAATCCTTAGCGGTTGTACCGCTGAAGTTGAGCGGTAGTACCGCTTGTTGCGGCACTACCGCTCCTGTGCTTCTATGCCTGCGTGTGACAGTAGGGAACTACTGCCCGAGCGGTAGTACCGCTCTGTGCGGGCTGAGACAGGTAACGGTTGGATTTGGGGGCTCCTTTAAAAGGGGGTCTTCTTTCCCCTTGCCCCTAACGGTTCTTTATCCCCTTGCAGCTCTCTCTCTCCTCCATTGTTGACCTTCTAGAGCTTTGCTATCTCTCCATCCCTCCAATGATTCTTGCTCCTTCTTGAGGGAATAGAGAGAGGAGATCTAGATCCATCTTTCCACCAATCACTTTCTCCTCTATGTGAGGGAAACCTTGTGGATCTAGATCTTGGAGTTCTTGGTGTTCTCCTTGTTCTTCCTCTCACTTTCCTCCATAGATTTTGTTGCTTTGGTGGGATTTGAGAGAGAGGGACTTGAGCACTTCGTGTGTTCTTGCCATTGCATTAGTTGCATCGGTTTGAGTTCTCCACGGTGATACGTGGAAGTTAGTAGTTGAGAAGCTTATTACTCTTGGGTGTTTGAGCACCCTAGAGCTTGTTCCTCTTGGGTGCCTTGGCGCCCTAGACAGCTTGGTGGTGCCTCGGAGCTCAATCATTGTGGTGTAAAGCTCCGGGCAAGCGTCGGGGTCTCCAATTAGGTTGTGGAGATCGCCCCGAGCAATTTGACGGGTACCGGTGACCGCCCCCAAGGGTTGCCAAAGTGTACGGGTTTGGTGACCGCCCTCAAGGGTTGCCATTTGTACGGGTTCGGTGACCGCCCTCAAGGGTCCCTTAGTGGAATCACGGCACCTTGCATTGTGCGAGGGCGTGAGGAGAATACGGTGGCCCTAGTGGCATTGTTGGGGAGCATTGTGCCTCCACACCGCTCCAAACGGAGATTAGCATCCGCAAGGGTGTGAACTTCGGGATACATCGTCGTCTCCGCGTGCCTCGGTTATCTCTTACCCGAGCCCTTTACTTATGCACTTTACTTTGTGATAGCCATATTGTTTCTTGTTATATATCTTGCTATCACTTAGTTGTTTATCTTGCTTAGCATAAGTTGTTGGTGCACATAGGTGAGCCTAGTCGATTTAGGTTTTGTGCTTGACAAATTAACCGCTAGGTTTATTCCGCATTTGTTCAAGCCTAAACCGTAATTATTTTAAAGCGCCTATTCACCCCCCCTCTAGGCGACATCCACGATCTTTCACCTTCCAAAGAGGCGACATCCACGCAAGCGGCAACCTTTGGCATAACACCCTATATGCCGAGGCAACGGTGAAATCTCCCAAGGGATAGGGAAGCCAATGCGCAAGGTCCAGAGCAGGGTCCAACCCAGGCGGCAAAGAGTCCAGAAGATTGGACCACTCTACCACTTCTGGTGGGCCGAGCGAGCGACGGAACTGGAGGCACCACTGGCCATCCTGGACCGCCTCAGAGACCAAGAGCGATGGGTTCCCGCAGATGGCGAACAGGTGCGGGAACCTCGTGCTGAGAGGGGAACCGCGAAGGATAAGCCAAGGCGGACCTCATGCTTAATCTTTTGGATGGACCACCAAAATTGGGAGCCATCCATGCGGCCACACGCTAGGAGAGGCACGCCCGGAAGGTACTTTACCTGAAGAAGCTGGAGCCAAAGACCTCCATCATTGCGGATGATACGCCAGACACACCAGAGCATGAGGGCGATGTTCATCCGTCGGGAGGCTGTGATACCAAGTCCACCCATATCTTTGGGTAAGCAGATGTCCGCCCACTTCACCATGTGATATTTCTGGCGACCGCTCGACGCTTGCCAGAAGAAGCGGGACATGTCTTTATCAAACGACCCATGTACCCCTTTCGGCAATAAATACATCCCCATCATATACATGGGGAGACTCGAGATGTTAAAGTCAATAAGGACAGTTTTACCACCCTTGGAAGTAAAGCGCCCACACCACGGTTCCGCGTGAGCCGCAACCTTCCCCATAAGGGGGTCAAATGCACTCGAAAGCCTGAGAGTTCGAGAGCGACATTCCCAGATACTCAGTGGGGAAGGTGGACAACCTGCAATTCAGATTGTCCGCAATCCACTGTTGCTCAACCTCCGAATAGCCGAGGACGATCACTTCACTCTTGTCAAAATTAATCTTAAGCCCCGACATATCTTCGAAGCATAAGAGCAGAAATTTTAAGTTAACGAGATCCAAATCAGCACCCTCGACCATAATCATGGTGTCATCTGCATACTGGAGGTGGGTGACTCCACCGCCCGGGATGAGGTGAGGCACTCCCCCTCGGAGGTGACCTGCCGTCCTCGCCTTGTCAAGGATGGTCGCTAGGGCATCCACAACGAGATTGAAAAGGAGCGAGGATATCGGGTCCCTTTGCCGTACCCCACTCAAGGAACGGAAAGGCGGGCCTACCTCCTCGTTGATGTTGATGGCCGTGCTACTGGTCTACACTAGTTGCATGATCTAGGAGCACCAACGATCGTCAAACCCCCTCCGTTCAAGCACCAGGCGAAGGAATGACCAGTCAAGGCGGTCATAGGCCTTCTGAAAGTTAAGCTTCAGAAAGACCCCCCTTCGTCTTTCGCCTTCGAACCTCGTGGACAATCTCCTGCAGGGCCAGGATCCCATCATGGATGCGCCGTCCCTGAAGGAAGGCGGACTGGAGGGGGTGGGAGATACGCGCCACTATAGGGGCAAGGCGAGTAGCACAGACCTTGGCAAAGATCTGCTCAAGCACGTTAATAACCGTGATTGGCCTAAACTGACGAATATCTGTCGCCCTAGCTACTTTCGGGATCAAGAAGATGACCCCATAGTTAAACCGGGCCAAGTCAAGGGTCCCGATGTAGAATTCCTGAAACATGGCCATGATCACGGGGCGAAGGGTGCACCAGAAGTGCTGGAAGAAGGCAACCGGAAGGCCATCCGGACCCAGAGCCGATCCCGACTTCATGGATTTAATCGCGCTGTGGACCTCCTCATGCGTGAATGGAAGTGTCAACCCTCCATTTTCGTCATCCGAGACGCGCTCCTCCGGTGGCCAAAAGTCAAGGTACAAGGAGGTCCCGCCTCTCGGAGTCGCCGTAAAGAGCGCTCTATAGAAGCCATAGATGTGCGACCGGATCTCATCCGGATGCTCTAGGAGCTCATCTCCCTTCCAAAGACAAGGGATTTAGCATTTTCGCCAACGGCCGTTAGCAACGGCCTGGAAGTAGGCCGTATTGGCGTCGCCTTCAAGGAGCCATTTTTGCCCCCCCTCGACGTTGCCAAAACAGCTCTTCCCCATTGTAGATCTCCATCAACGACGCTTCTAAGGAGTAGCGGTGCTACCACTTGTCAGCCGAGAGCCCCATGCTATCTGCTAGCACATGCAGAACCTTAATCTGGTCCAACAAGTCCACTTTACGGGCCCTAAGGTCAGCTCGCAAGTTGGCGCCTCAACCCCGCATGAACTGCCTAGATACTTTGGCACAATGGTGCCAGATGTCGACTGCACACAACGCCCTAGGAGGAGAGGACTCGACCTCCGCCCACCTAAGATGGACCGCCTCAACGAAGCCCGGTTGTAAAAGCAAAGAGGGTTCAAAGTGGAAGCGCGACGCCCTAGGACGAGCGTCCTCCCCTGAGGACAAAAGCAGGGGAGAGTGGTCGGATCCTATTCGTGTAACCGCCTTTAAGGAGCAAAGTGGGAGCAAGAGTTCCCACTGGACTGAAACCAGGACGCGATCCAGCACACTCTGGATAGGTTTTAGCTGTTTATTAGTCTAAGTAAACCTAGCCCCTACGCGGGCAATCTCACGCAGCGCCATCTCAGCGATGGAGTCATTAAACACCCGCATACGCGAGAAGTCAATGGTCGGTGAGCTCTTATCAGCCTGTTGCCGAATTAAGTTGAAATCCCCTGCTACCACCACAGGATAGTGGCAACGTTCCACTTTCGCTTGTAGCTCGACAAGGAAAGCCCCCGACTGCCCGTGATCAGCCGGGCCATAGACAATTATCATCTCCCAACTGAGGTTCAATCGTCGGTCGGTCAAGGACATACTAAGGAAGAATTCCCCTCTATTCATGTCTTCCACATGGAACGAGTCCTCGCGTACTCCGAATACCGCCCGAATGCCCCGACGCCGACAACCATTGCCAGGAAAAGGGCCTCCTAGTGAGGCCCTGAAGTTCAGCCATAAGAAGTCTTGGTGGATCGTCTTTTGCAGCCCCACGATGTCAATATCCTCCTCTCGCAAGTACTCTATCAGTTGACAGCGTCAGCCCAAGTGACCGAAACCGCAGATGTTCCAGCAAAGCAACTTCACAAAGGGACTGACTGCACGGAGGCCCCTTTACGTGGGGTCGAACAAGCCCTCCCACCAGTCGGGGGCCTGGACGACATCTTAGGGGTCGAACAAGCGCTCCCCTATCTTAGGGGTGTCATCGATGGCAGGACGCCGAGGTAGGCAGCTGGCACTAACACCCCGCAGCGGCATCTGGTGATCAGTGGGGCGAAGACACAGAGGAGGACGCCCATGCAGCATCCTCACCTGAGAGGAAGTTGACGTAGAGGCACCGCCCACGGAACTAGGGCCCGGGTCACCCTCGACTCTGGGCTCTCTATGCCCAGATCAATAGTGGCCAGGGCCTGCTGGCGCTCAAGCTCGTCTCGAGCTCGAGTAGCAGCCAGAGCTCCATCAAACTGTTCCTTCGCACAAATCGCCACAATTTTCTCCAGACGTGCCCTCCGCTTGCCTCGGAATACTATGTCACAATCCGAGGCAACGCCGGCTAAGTGACCAAGAGGGACCGTTCCCAGGACCGTAAATCGAGACTCGGACTCGGAATCGAGAGGTAGGGAGAAGACATACTTGACTCAAGGTTACACGCAACCGCCCTGAAGGCCACCTTCACCTGGATCGTTGGCACCCGCCTGCCCGACTCGACCTTGGTGCGGTCCAACCTTGCGCTCTGACGAGAGGCAACTTGCGGTGAATGCGACGCGAGCAGCACCGGAGGGGCCCTAGGGTCACCCACGGGAGAGGCGGCGCGTGCCGTGGGTAATCCCAGACAAGGAGTCGGCGGAGCAGCATGCACCAACATGACCGGGGTCTCGAGAGAGGAGGATGGGGGTCCCCGGAGAGCGAGAGTATCACATCACCCTTGGTGAGCGAGGGGATGATGGGGCATGTCCGTCCATCCCCACACTCAGAGAATCCTCCTCCTCCACGGCCGTCAGATCCAGGCCACGAGGAGAACCCATACTCAGCGTCGGGAGCGGAGAAGCAGGGCGGGCAGACAGGACCTCCACGGACGGGGACAGACCCGGGACGAGCATGATACATCCATTTTGCATCATGATTTCTTATGACTATCTACTTCATTCTTGTGCATTATTCCATATTATTATGCAATTCTTATGCCGTTTCCCTCTGAATATGCAAGGTACATCACAAAGAGGGAAATATCTGGAAACTGGAATTCTGGACCGGAAAACCGAGAAAAAGGCAGAAATATCACCAGACTCCAAATGACTTGAAACTTCATGGAGAATTTTTATTGAATATTTAAGAATTTCTGGGCCAAAAATATACCAGAGGGGGGCCACCAGCTGGGCACAAGACAACAGAGCGCGACCCCCCTAGACCGCGCCCCGATGGCTTGTGGGGCCCCAGCTGGCCTCCCGGCGCCCCTCTTCTCCTATATGGTGTGTTTTACCCTAGAAAAAATCATAAGCAACTTTTCGGGATGAGGTGCCACTGTCTCGAGGCAGAAACCTGGGCAGAGGCCCTTTTGCACTCCGGCAGTCAGATTCTGCTGGGGAAATTCCTCTCCGGGAGGGGGAGATCGAAGCCATCGTCATCACCAACGCTTCCTCCTTTGTGGGAGGACCAATCCTCATCAACATCTTCACCAGCACCATCTCATCTCCAACCCTAGTTCATCTCTTGTATTCAATCTTTGTCTCAAAACCTCAGATTGGTACCTGTGGGTTACTAGTTGTGTTGATTACATCTTGTAGTTGATGCTTGTTCGATTACTTGGTGGAAGATATTATGTTCAGATCCTTAATTATTATTATTGCACCTCTGATCCTGAACATGTTGATGAGGTGTGAGTAGTTACTATTGTTCCTGAGGACATGGGAGAAGTCTTGTTATAAGTAATCATGTGAAGTTGGTATTCGTTCGATATTTTGATGATATGTATGTTGTTACTTCTCTTAGTAGTGTCATGTGAACATCGACTACATGACACTTCACCATGTTATGGGCCTAAGAGAAGTCATTGTGGAGTAACAAGTAGATGATGTGTTGCTAGAGTGACAGAAGCTTAAAACCCAGTTTATGCGTTGCTTCATAAGGGGCTGATTTGGATCCACATGTCTCATGCTATGGTTAGATTTATCTTAATGCTTCTTTCGTAGTTGCGGATGCTTGCGAGAGGGGGTAATCATAAGTAGCTTGTTAGTTCAAGTAAGAACAACACATTAGCACCGGTGCACCCACATATCAAATTATCAAAGTAGCGAACGCGAATCAACTCAACATGATGAACATGACTAGACAGAAACTCCCATGTGTCCTCGGGAGCGCTTGCTTAATATAAGAGTACTTTCAGGCCTGTCCTTTTCTATAAAAAGGATTGGGCTACCTTTCTGCACCTTTTTTACTATTCTTACTTGTCACTTAGTACAAATTATCTTATTACAAAACTATCTACTATTCTTACTTACAGCACTTGCAGAGAATACCTTGCTGAAAACCGCTTGTCATTTCTTTCTGCTCCTCGTTGGGTACGACACTCTTACTTATCGAAAGGACTACAATTGATCCCCTATACTTGCGAGTCATCAAGACTCTTTTCTGGCACCGTTTCCGGGGAGTGAAGCGCTTCTGGTAAGTGGAATTGGTAGGGAAACATTTTCTGTACGTTCTGAAATTTACTGTTGCTTGTCGCTATGAACGGTCACCCTTTGAGTGGCTTGTTCGGGGCATCTTTGCCTCGAACTAAAGATGAGGAAATTGTTCCTCAACCTACTGAACCTACTGAAAATATTTATTATGAGATTCCTTCGGGTATGCTTGAAAAATTGTTATCTAATCCATATGATGAAACGACTCATCCTGATTATCATTTGATATTTGTCGATGAAGTTTGTGGATTATTTCAGCTTGTAGGGTTGTCTGGAGACAAAGTTAAGAAGAAAGTTTACCCTTTATCTTTGGAGGGAAAGGCATTAAGGTGGTACATGCTATTGGACGATATTGGATCATGGGACTGGAATCGCTTGAAGCTGGAATTTCATCAGAAGTTTTATCCTATGCATCTAGTCCATCGTGATCGGAACTTTATTTATAATTGCTGGCCTCGTGAAGTAGAAAGTATCGCTCAAGCTTGGGGGAGGCTTAAATCTATGATGCACACCTACCCCAACCACGAGTTCTCAAGAAAAAATATTATACAATTTTTTTATGCTCGGCTTTCTCATGACGATCAACTACTACTCGATTCTTCTTCTACTGGTTCCTTTATGAAGAGGACTATTGAATTCAAATGGGATCTTCTGGAAAGAATTAAATGCAACTCTGAAGACTGGGAACTCGACAAAGGTAAAGAGTCAGGTATAAATCTCAAGTTTGATTGTGTTAAATCTTTTATGAGAACCAATGCTTTCTACGATTTTAGCAATAAATATGGTCTCGACTCTGAGATAGTAGCTTCTTTCTGTGAATCATTTGCTACTCATGTTGATCTCCCTAAGGAGAAATGGCATAAATATCATCCACCCATTGAAAAGCAATTAAAGAAACCTATTAAAATTGAGAAGGACGAAATAATTGTTAGCCATGTTGATCCAATTGTTCCTACTGCTTACATTGAGAAACCACCCTTCCCTGTTAGAATTAAGGAACACGCTAAGGCTACAACAGTGGTTAATAAAAGTCATGTTAGAACACCTAAACCTTCTGAACAAATAAACATTGAGCCTAATGTTGCTATGGTTATAGATCTTCTAGTTGATAACATTGATGGTCAAGTCATTTACTTTTGTGGTGAAGCTGCTAGAATTGCAAAACCTGCTAGAAATGCGCAGGATGAGCTAGATGAAAATAAACCAGTTGTTGGCATGCCTGTGGTTTCAGTTAAAATTGGAGATCATTGTTATCATGGCATGTGTGACATTGGTGCTAGTGTTAGTGCTATACCTTTTACCTTGTATCAAGAAATTATGAATGATATAGCACCATCCGAGCTTGAAGACATTGATGTCACTATTAAACTTGCAAACAGAGACAATATTACACCACTTGGGATTGTTAGAGATGTTGAAGTCTTGTGTTGAAAAATTAAGTACCCAACTGACTTTTTAGTACTTGGTTCAAAACAAGATAACTTTTGTCTCATTATATTTGGTAGACCTTTCTTAAATACTGTTAATGCTGAAATTAATTGTGTCACTGAGAAGGTCAAGGTAAGCTGTGATGTGTCTCATGAATTTAATTTCTCCAAGTTTAGTACACAACCACATGAGAAGGAATTACCAAGTAAGGATGAAATCCTTGGTCTTGCTTCTATTGTCGTACCCCCTACCAATCTGTTAGAGCAATATTTACTAGACCATGAAAATGATATGCGTATGAATGAGAGAAATGAAATATATGACATATTTCTTAAACAAACGCCTATTCTTAAACACAACTTTGTTGGGTTCTACCGTAGGTGCATCGCATGCAAATTAAAAATTTCCTACGCGCAGAACAACCAAGCACATGCTACGGAGATGGATCACAGATCGTTACCACTAGACGCGTAGTGCCGTGCAGCGGAAGTAGAGTTGGGCAGCGCATCTGCGAGGTCCGTCTTCTCCTCGTCCGATCTTCCTCGAACTGCCGGTCCGGTCTCCCTCGAACTGCCGGTCGTCGGATCCCACGTACAGGTTCGCCGGAGCGGCGCAAGTGCACCGCCTCTAACGGTATCCGCGTGTGCAGGAGGAACACCATGCGCCGGACTGCTAGGTCCGATCACACAGTTCGGCGGCGAGTGGAGGTGGCTAGTTGCAGCACATGCAAAGCCCTAATGACGGCGCCGAAGCGATCAATCGAATAAGTGTGCCGCACCTCCACTATATATAGGCATCCGACGCGGGCTCAACTCTTGGGCCTCGCACGGATCCTAAAGCCAGCGTGTTCCTTCCCTTAAGCGCGCGACCCCTTAGGTTCTCATTCACTTGGTCACGAGTCAGATCACATCCGGCTCGGCTAGTCGGTAGCGGCCTCTAGCAAAGTGTGCTGACTCCAAGTGTCCGATGAAGCTGGTTAGGCGAACCTGTACATCACACTTCTGTTCCCTTTGCCACACGATATATGTTGTCGTGCTCAAGGCGACATGGTCATCCTTGTTGCAGCACGACCTCTTTCTCGTTCCGGTGAATCCGACCAACACTTCGGATTATCTCATAATCTTCATCACATGGCCATGCTTATCCAGGTCGGATCACCCGAGGGGCCCAGAGTATATCTCTCCTGGTCGGAGGGGCAAATCCCATCTTGCTCAACCATGTCTCGCAGCATGGGTCCGACAAGCCCGAAACCTACCTTTATAACTACCCAGTTATGGAGTAGCGTTTGGTCGGCCCAAAGCAGGTCTATCACCATCCCGAGTACATGCATCAGCTCAGGTCTTAGGACATAGAACGTATGTTGTACTAGAGACTCACAGATGACCTATCGCTGCGTCTCATAGTTGGGTCCGTCCAACTCAGACCTTATCTCAACTCGGATCCGACTAGGTTGAATCCGACCAGATCTTTCTGAGTCCATATTATCCGGCTAGCATCCAATGCTACATTGGCAGTGTGTCGGGACCCCGATCCTAAGCCATAAGAATCTAGCATGTAACACATCACATCACTTTGCGGCCTCACGCTCGGTTATCCCCACGGCTGCCACCTTACCTGGGCCGGGACCGTTTGCGTCTTTTGGCTCACGTATGCGAATATGTCGCTAGCATTCAAATGTCAAAGAACCCGGGCCGACATGACTAGTCGTAGAACCCAAGTAGCACATCCGTATAGGGACATGCGTACATAACCCAGCAATGCAGGTGTCAACCTCCAGCATGTGTAGACGAGTCGTAGCAAGCTACATGGACTCCATTACGCCGTGAGACATTTCTGTCATCAACTGCGCGTAGACGAGTCATAGCAGGCTACAAGGACTCCATTACACTGCGAGACGTTTCCCCGAAGGGACATACACAGTAGCAAAGAAGGATACACGCCGGTCAATCAATGTGTCCGAAGCAGTAGCAAGCTACCAAGGCTCGGTGGAAGCACAAAGAGGCAGTTCCCTGTAAAGAGTACTCCTAAGGCACACAACTAGGTGTCGGATCCCATACATACCGTTGCACGTCACACGTACGCACGACATGCCCGATATGCATAGATACAACTATGGCATCACAACATAACCATACAACAACATATCATTTATTTAGAAGGCTCCAGAGAACCTCCATAGAATAATGGTACAAACAGGGGTCACATGACCCATCATTCAGAGCATACAACCAACAAGCGGAAGACATATGTCTGGGTACAGACATCTATTAAAAATGGCGGGAGGAGCCTGAAAAGCTACAACGACCCTACCAGAGGAACCAGACCTCTGTCTGGGATTCCCAAGCTAATCCGGTCAACATCGAACCTCACGTCATAAGGATCACTATTGAGACTGACGTCTCATCTGCAAAACATAATTGAAGCCACCGTGAGTACAAAGGTACTCAACAAGACTTACATCAGAACTATCTACATATGCATCATTGTCAACAAAAGGGGTTGTGGAGTTTATTGCAGGAAGCTAGCTTTGACTCTTGGCTAACCTGAACTACGACTACAAGTATTATCTTTGAGGTGGGACAACGCACACGAGTCCACATATTCACCAAATCAATACACCACCATGGATCCACTCCCGTCTCCCTACGAGAAGGCCATCCATAGCACTCACACTTATCTTGCGTATTTTAGGGTATCCATTTCACTTGTCTATGAACCACATAAGTTCTCCAAGTAGTCCATATCCGAGGACGCGGCTATTCGACCAGATTCATAACCCTGACTCAGAGGAACCGACGTCCTCGTGCCATCAGCAACGTTCCCTCCTGGAACACGTATCTGCGTCTAGTCCGGCACATGTGCTGTGTCGTGTGTCACGACGGGCCACACGCGCCATGTGCCACGACGGGCCACACGCGCCATGTGCCACGACGAGCCACACGCGCCATGCGCCACATGCCCGCGCACCTGACCCGCACATGTCCATGTAACAGCGAGGTAGGCTCTGATAAGCACGAAACCCAGTTCCTATGAGCCGTATCACAATACAATCCACCATGTTCTCCAACACGGCCTCTCATCACCATCTTGACCAAACGGGTCAAGACACTTAAATCTCATCATTAGGACATGATCATTCCAATCCATCACCCAGATGGATCAGACCAACTCAACTCTAAGCATAGCAAGCGAGCATGGCTGAGTAGTCACAACATAGCTCAAGCAACTCCTAAGTATGCTAGGATGGTTTAGCTATTTGGCGACAATGACATGTCATGCAAAGGAATGGGTTCAACTATCGAGAACAAGTAACAGTTGAATCGTATTGTCCTAATGCATTGAAATGAGAGCAAGAGCGAGAGAGTAGGATTATATCGAAATGCTCAAGGGGGGGGGGGGTTTCTTGCCTGACACTTCTGAAGATATCAATGAGTCTTCATCGGTGACACCGATCTCTACGTCGGAACCATCGTCTATCGGGAAGGAACACCACCAACAAACAGGAAAAGAACACATTCAAGCAATGCAACAAACATGATGTATGATATGGCATGCTAGAGCATTGAATTGACCTAGTGCAATAAATAGTCATATTAAGTGAAGTGGAATTCAAATATATACCAAATTCCAACTCCAACACTATTTATTAAATTATCCTAATCATGAAATGTCCTACTTGGTGACGTTAACTTGCTCAAGTATGCATGATCATGGCATAAACAAATTCATTGGATTTTTCTGATCATTTTTCATATATAAATTATTTTCATCTGAGTTACAGATTATTTTCTATGATTTTTAGAAGTTTTAAGCATTTTCTGGAATTCCCTGAATTAATTTATTACTAGAAAATCAATTAATGCAGCAGCAATACGTGAGCATTGCGTCAGCATGTCAATAGTGCCGGTCCGGGTCAAATCTAACCAGTGGAGCCCACTGGTCAGTGGCTCATGGTCTACTACAGTGGCTGACTGGTGGGCCAAGACAACTGCTGACTGGACCAAGTCAAGCTGACATGTGGGACCCAAGTGCAAGTGACTCAGTTGCTAACTAATTAGTTCAACCTAATTAAATTAACTTAACAAACCATGCGGGCCCACTATCAGTGTCTCTAGGGTTCAATTAGCAGCGTCATTAGCGCTAATCAGGCGCCACGTCGGCGGCTAAACGCCGGTGACCAAAACCGACGGCGGAGGATCGCCGGAGTTGCACGGGTTTCGCCTACATCCTACCATTTCATGCGAGGTTTGCGGCTACCGAAAGCTGGGAGAGGCGCGCATCCAACGGGCTAAACGGGAGGTCATGGGGGCGACCGAATCGACGCCGGCGACGACCTTTGCGGCGGCCGGAGCTCGGCCTTGCTCGGTTTTGGCGCGAAAGGGCATGGGAAGGGGAGCTGCTAGTGGCTATGGTCTCCCGCGACTGCGGTGAGCACGGTGGGGTGCTCATCTACATGCTGCAGCAGTTGAGGTCGCAGCAGCGACAAGGTCAGTGGCGGCTGGCTCACGGCGATGGCTGCTCTCCTAGCCTCAGCTCAAAATCGAGCACGGGAATGGAGGGGAAGGACGAAGGAGCTCACTGCGGAACCGATGGTGTCGACGGCGAGCTTGGGGGAGTGGGGATGGCGGCAAATCGACCGAAGAAGGCCGTCGGAGCCGAGGATGAAGACGACGGCTTGGAGGCGCTCGAGGCGTCCGGCGAAGCGGGGCTAGTCGGGGATGACTGGGACGACTTGGCGAAGCTCTCGGGCACGTCGATGGGAGCACGTCGGCTACGGTGGTCAGGGGGGCATGGCCATGGCCACATCGGCCATGAGCGGGGGAGAGAGGCAGAGCGAGGGGGGGGGGGAGAATGGAGAGGGATTCGTCCGGATCCGGACGGCTCTGGGGTCCTAATCCCCGGCGTCGCGCTGGCGGAGGCAAGCAGGAGGTGGCGGAGCGCGTGGCGTCGCGCGTCGGGCACGCGCCCTCTCGTCCTCCTGGCGAGAGGAGGAAGATGACAGGGGAAGGGCTGATGGGCTGGGCCAAAACCTTTAAACAGGTAAGGCCCAGGTGGGTTCCCTCCTTTTCCTTTTATTTGATTTTCTGTTTTTTCTGCTTTCTGTTTTGATTTTTTTATTATACCAAATCATGTTTTTGAATTCTGAAAATTCATATGTGTGGTAGATGGGTAAAACCAGAGACACACACTAAGTTTCAGAATTGTTGGGATTATATTTATTTTATAATAAATATAATTCCAATCCAAAGAGCTATGAATTAATTCAAAGGCCACATATTAAATATTTCTGAGATTCTAAAATTATTGGTTTGAATTTTATCTCTTGCCAATAATTTCATAGCTTAACAGGAACATTTTCTTGGACACATTTGAAAAGGTTTTTAACTTGATCTTTTCTTTAAAGGAGTTCTGAGGATTTGAAAATTCCCTCAATTCAAATTCAGTTGAATTAAGACTATGCATGCATGAGATGCAATTACAACAAAGCAAAGGCTAGGGCTGTGACAACTCACCCCCACTAAACAAGAATCTCGTCCCGAGATTCAGGCGTAGGGTAAGAGGACAAAGGGGACACAACTAGAACAATCTTCACGATCCAATTGTCCTTCCCGAAGATGTTGATTCATTGCATCATGTTGATCTTGACATCTTTGCCTTCGGGATCTTCATCCAACACGACGACAATGGAAATAGGGAAGCTCTACAAGAATCGATCTTCTCGAAGATCGAGCAACTCATGATCAACTCATGGAATGAAACGTAAGAACGTCTCTTGAGCTGAGACACAAAACATACATCGAGAACGATGGAATGAGGTAGATGATGGAGGTTCCATTTGGTAGGCACCAATTCCACGCTTAAAGCAGATGGAGCATGGGTTTGAAAGTAGCGAGGAGTTAGTTACCCTTCATACCATAACGGGCACCTTAGGGAAGGTGACTCGTAGGATTATCCCTTAAGTGGCAAAAAGAATTACTTTTGATACAGAGATCATTGAAACTCTTCATACCAGCCTAAGGCAATTCGCAATGATCGTTTGAAGGAATTCAGAAGAATGGCTTACTCAGATCAGAAAGGAAATTAGAGTTAGAAGACAACTCGGCAACGGAAGCCACATTCCAATTGATATCGAGGGTATAACCCAGTGTCTGAGCGTGCTCTCAAGAACTTGAGCATTTCCATATTCATCAAGGTTTTACCAACATCCATGCCAAGGATCCTGGCAACACATCATACCACCATGATGAATAACAATGGAGGATGCAGATGCAAAGGAAGACAACACTTTCTCATATTTCACCTTAGCTATGCCAAGGAAGCGAGATCTGGATGATCAACCGAGAGACATTTAGCACTTCGCTTCTAATGTTCTCCTTGATGTACTAGCATAACTTGATTATAGATAATGCTTGATATCTAGCACATCAGGTATAGGTCGGACTTCGGGACTGAAGGGGTCCATGAGGAACAACTTCTAAAATAAGTCATAAGGAGTCCTCATGGGGAAATGGCCAAGTTGCTGAATGAAGAAACTATAATAATAGGTCTACCGGCTAGGTGTGTTGGCCACAACATCCACTTTACCGGGTTACGGAGAGACCAATATTATAACTCTTGGAAAATGTTCCAACCATCATGTCTGCCTGAGATTCAGATCTGGTTGGTGATAGGATGTTTCAGACTCAGCATGTCTGAAAAGGAAGTTTTGCAACACAAAATTGAAGAGATAACGTTGCAGGATCCTCAGGAAATGAACTACGGGAGCCAACTCCAAAACATGAGCTGGATTGCAAAATACATTCAAACAAAATGTCCAGGACGATCGTGTCCACATGGAATCTTACAACAAGACACTACCGAGTTCAGGTTAGGAGCCATTGATGGAGGTAATGAAGTCCTCGCATAAGTCGTATGATTAGCTCTTAAGAAATAACTTCTTTTCCTTGAACAAGTCAATCAGTGGCTTTGTGTGCTAGGATATTCATATGGAATGGAGGTAATTAATCTGCCAGACCATAGCATACATTCGCACATACATGAATGACTTGGGATGATTCCTAAGGAAGCAAAATGGAATTTTCTCAAATTCACGGCGGCAACTTCCACCAAATGCACGTGAATTAGAGGAAGTCAATTCTTTCACATAACATATACCTCATGTACCGGACAAAAAGATATTGCCTACAAAGTTTCCAACACTAGCTTTATGTTCATCATGAATCATGGAACAGATGAAAATGTTGTCGATGGGCTCAACAACAATTCATCGAGATATCCATATAGATGGAAGCCCATAACTATGTGAACAAGGTGATAGCATTGGTCAGACCAAAAGATATAACGGTGTATGCCCGAGGATACATCCACGAGTAAAACAACATTATGAAGATCTTTGGTTCTGATTTTGATTTGACGATAGCCCACATTCAAATCAAAGATTGGATAAGACATTAGATGCCACAATTGATCACAAGGATCAATCGATGCAAATACTGTCTTTCTTCAACACACACACACAAGATATCCCCTTAGAACAACTAAGTTAGGCAAAGCTTGTAGGGAACGTCGCATGGGAAACAAAAATTTTCCTACGCACACGCAAGATCTATCCATGGTGATGAGTATCTATGAGAGGGAGAGTGAATCTACATACCCTTGTAGATCACTAAGCAGAAGCGTTAAGAAACGCGGTTGATGTAGTCGAACGTCTTCGCGATCCAAATCGCCGAGCGTCCCGCGATCTCATCACGATCCGTCTCGCGATCCAATCACGATCACGGTCCTTCCGATCTAGTGCCGAACGGACGGCACCTCCGCGTTCAACACACGTACAGCTTGATGACGCCTTCACCTCCTCGATCCAGCGAGCGATGGTGAAGTAGTAGATGAGTTCCGGCAGCACGACGGCGTGGTGATGGTGGTGAGGAACAATCTCTGCAGGGCTTCGCCAAGCACTACAGAGATTGTGACGGGAGGAACTAGAGGGTTAGGGTCGCCGGCACACGGCTTGGGAAATCTTGATGTGTCCCGTGTGCTAGCCCTGCCCCTCTATTTATATGTTGAGCCCTGGGGTCTAAACTTGGAGAGAAAGCCTCCACAAGGTCGGTTTTGCCTGCACAAGGTCGGTTTGGCCCGCACGGAAAGAGTCCCACTCGGATTCCAGCAGTACCGCGTACAAGCGGTACTACCGCTCATGAGCGGTAGTACCGCTTCACACAAGCGGTAGTACCGCTTACGCGGTAGTACTGCCTTACCAGCGGTAGTACCGTTTAAGGCAGCAGCAAAACTTCCTTTTGCACTTTCCAATACCTCGTGGGCTTTACCCCTTTGGCCCATATAAAGTGTTGCTGCACCCGAACACTTCGGTAAACATCCGGAACCCCTTCCGGAGATCAAAACACTATTATCACATATATCAATCTTTACCTCTGGACTCTTCCGGAGATCCTCGTCATGTCCGGGATCTCATCCGGGACTCCGAACAACCTTCGGTCACCAACATAACAACTCAACTATACTTATATCGCCACCAAACGTTAAGTGTGTAGACCCTGCGGGTTCGAGAACTATGCAGACATGACCGAGACACCTCTACGGCCAATAACCAATAGCGGGACCTGGATGCCCATATTGGTTCCTACATATTCTACGAAGATCTTCATCGGTTGAACCTCTATGTCAAGGATTCAGTTAATCCCGTATGTTGTTCCCTTTGTTCTTCGGTATGTTACTTGCCCGAGATTCAATCGTCGGTATCTCTATACCTAGTTCAATCTCGTTACCGGCAAGTCTCTTTACTCGTTCCGTAATACAAGATCTTGTGGCTAACTTCTTTAGTCACTTTGCTTGCAAGGCTCATTGTGATGTTGTATTACCGAGTGGGCCCTGAGATACCTCTCCGTCACACGGAGTAACAAATCCCAGTCTTGATCCATGCCAACCCAACAGACACCCTCGGAGATACCTGTAGAGCACCTTTATAGTCACCCAGTTACGTTGTGACGTTTGATACACACAAGGTATTCCTCCGGTGTCAGTGAGTTGCATGATCTCATGGTCATAGGAACAGATACTTGACATGCAGAAAACAATAGCAATAAACTGACACGATCATATGCTATGTTCGTAGTTTGGGTCTTGTCCATCACATCATTCTCCTAATGATGTGATCCCGTTATCAAATGACATCTCATGTCTATGGCTAGGAAACCTTAACCATCTTTGATCAACGAGCTAGTTAACTAGAGGCATACTAGGGACACAGTGTTGTCTATGTACCCACACATGTATTTGAGTTTCCAATCAATACAATTATAGCATGGATAATAAACGATTATCACGAACAAGGAAATATGATAATAACTAAATTATTATTGCCTCTAGGGCATATTTCCAACAGTCTCCCACTTGCACTAGAGTCAATAATCTAGTTCACATCACCATGTGATTTACATTGTTCTAACACCCAATGAGTTCTGGGGTTCGATCATGCTTTGCATGTGAGAGAGGTCTTTAGTCAACGGGTCTGCGACATTCAGATTCGTGTGTACTTTGCAAATCTCTATGTCATACTGTAGACACTGCTACCACATTCCACTTGGAGCTATTCCAAATGGCTGCTCCACTATATGTATCCTGACTGCTACTCAGAGTCGTCCGGATAGGTGTCAAAGCTTGCATCGACGTAACCCTTTACGACGAACTCTTTATCACCTCCATAATCGAGAAATATTTCCTTAGTCCTCTAGTTACTTAAGGATAATCTTGACCGCTGTCCAGTAATCCACTCCTGGATCACTCTTGTACCCCTTGACAGAATCATGGCAAGGCACACATCAGGTGCGGTACACAGCATGGCATACTATACAGAGCCTATGGATAAGGCATAGGGGACGACTTTCGTCCTTTCTCTTTCTTCTGCCATGGTCGAGCTTTGAGTCTCACTCAACTCCACACCTTACAAATCAGGCAAGAACTCTTTCTTTGACTGATCCATTTTGAACTCTTTCAAAATCTTGTCAAGGTATGTACTCATTGAAAGTTTTATCAGACGTCTTGATCTATCTTTATAGATCTTGATGCCCAATATTTAAGTAGCTTCATTCCAGGTCTTCCTTTGAAAAACTCCTTTCAAACGACCCTTTATGCTTTCCAGAAATTCTACATCATTTCCGATCAATCAATATGTCAACCACATATACTTATCAGAAATTCTATAGTGCTCCCACTCACTTTATTGTAAATACAAGTTTCTCATAAACTTTGTATAGACACAAAAACTTTGATCACCTCATCAAAGTGTATATTCCAACTCTGAGATGCTTGCTCCAGTCCATAGAAGGATCGCTGGAGTTTGCATACATTTTAGCATCCTTAGGACTGACAAAACCTTCCGGTTGTATCACATACAACCTTTCCTCACGGATACCATTAAGGAAACGATGTTTTGACATCCATCTGCCAGATTTCATAATCGAAAAATGCAGCAACTGCCAACATAATTCCAACAGACTTTAGCATCGCTACGGGTGAGAAAATCTCATCGTAGTCAACTCCTTGAACTTGTGAAAAACCCTTTGCCACAAGTCGAGCTTTATAGACGGTGACATTACCGTCCGTGTCCGTCTTCCTTTTAAAGATCCATTTGTTCTGAATGGCCTTTCGCCCTTCAGGTAATACTTCCAAAGCCCATACTTTGTTTTCTTACATGGATCCCATCTCGGATTTCATGGTCTTAACCATTTCTCGGAATCCGGGCCCATCATCTCTTCTCCATAGCTCGTAGGTTCGGCGTTGTCCAACAACATGACCTCTAAGACAGGGTTGCCGTACCACTCAGGAGCAGTACGCATCCTTGTCGACCTACGAGGTTCGATAGTAACTTGATCCGAAACTTCATGATCATCATCATTAACTTCCTCTTCAACTAACGTAGGCTCCACAGGAACAGCTTTCTGCGCTGCGCTACTCTCTGGTTGAAACAAAGGTTCAACAATCTCATCAAGTTCTATCTTCCTCCCACTCAATTCTTTCGAAAGAAACTCTTTCTCGAGAAAGGACCCGTTTTAGCAACAAACACTTTGTGCTTGGATCTGAGATAGAAGGTTTACCCAACTGTTACGTTAGGGTATTCTATGAAGATGCATTTGTCCGCTTTGGGTTCGAGCTCATTAGGTGAAAACCTTTTTTCACATAAGCGTCGCAGCCCCAAACATTAAGAAATGACAGCTTAGGTTTCCGCCAAACCAAAATTCATACGGTGTCATCTCAACGGACTTATGGTGCCCCTTTTAAAGTGAATGTGGTTGTCTCTAATGCATAGCCCTAAAACGATAGTGGTAAATCGATAAGAGACATCATAGTTCGCACCATATCCAATAGAGCATGACTACAACGTTCAGACACACCATTACACTATGGTGTTCCTGGTGGCGTGAGTTGTGAAACAACTTCCACATTGTCTTAAGTTGTATACCAAACTTGTAACTCAGATATTCACCTCCACGATCATATCGTAGATATTTTATCTTCTTGTCACGATGATCTCAAACTTCACTCTGAATTTGCTTGAACTTTTCAAACGATTCAGACTTGTGTTTCATTAAGTAAATATACCCTATATCTACTCAAATCATCAGTGAAGGTAAGAAAATAACGATATCCACCGCCCGCTACAACATTCATTGGACCAAACACATCAACATGTATCATTTCCAATAAGTCAATTGCCCGCTCCATCATACCGGAAAACGGGATCTTAGTCATCTTGCCCATGAGGCATGGTCCGCATGTCTCAACCGATTCGAAATCGAATGAGTCCAAAGATCCATCAGCATGGAGTTTCTTCATGCGTTTTACACCAATATGACATTTAGCGGCAGTGCCACAAGTATGTGGTACTATCATTATTAACTTTGTATCTTTTGGCATCAATATTATGAACATGTGTATCACTACGATCAAGATTCAATAAACCACTCTTATTGGGTGCATGACCATTGAAGGTATTATTCATGTAAACAGAATAACCATTATTCTCTAACTTAAATGAATAACCGTTTTGCAATAAACATGATCTAATCACGTTCATGCTTAACGCAAACACCAAATAACATTTATTTAGGTTCATCACTAATCCCAAAGGTAGAGAGAGCGCGCGATGGTGATCACATCAACCTTGGAAACACTTCCAACACTCATCGTCACCTCGCCCTTAGCTAGCCTCCGTTCCTTCCGTAGCTTTTATTTCGAGTTACAAACATTTAGCAACCAAACCGGTATCTAATACCCAGGTGCTACTAGGAGTACTAGTAAGGTACACATCAATAACACGTATATCAAATATACTTCTGTCGACGTTGCCAACCTACTTATCTACCAAGTATCTAGGTTTGTTCCACTTCAGCGACCGTTCTCCTCATAATAGAAGCACTTAGTCTCGGGTTTGGGTTCAACCTTGGGTTTCTTCACTGGAGCAGCAACTGACTTGCTATCCATGAAGTTTTCCTCCTTACCCTTGCCCTTCTCGAAACTAGTGGTTTCACTACCATCAACATTTGATGCTCCTTTTTGATTTCTACCTTCGCAGTGTCAAACATTGCGAACAACTCAGGGATCATTATTTCCATCTCTGGCCATTTATAGTTCATCACGAAGCTCTAGTAGCTTAGTGACAGTGACTTGGAGAACTTATATCAATCACTATCTTATCTGGAAGATCAACTCCCACTCGTTTCAACCGATTGTAGCACCCAGACAATCTGAGCACATGCTCAACGATTGAGCTATTCTCCATCATCTTGCAGGCAAAGAATCTTGTTGGAGGTCTCATACCTCTCAACACGGGCACGAGTCTGAGATCCCAATTTCAGTTTTTTAGAACATCTCATATGTTCCGTGACGTTCAAAACGTTTTGGAGCCTCAATTCTAAGCCGTAATGCATGACGCACTGAACTATTAAGTAGTCATCGGAACGTGCCTGTCAGATGTTCACAACATCTACAGACGACGCTAGAGGGGGTGGCACACCGAGCGGTGCATTAAGGACATAAGCCTTCTGTGCAGCATTGAGGACAATCCTCAGATCACGGACCCAGTCTGCATTATTGCTACCATCATCTTTCAAATCTATTTCTCTAGGAACATATAAAAATTCAAGGGAGCTACAGTGCGATCTAGTAATCTACAACATAATTTGCAAAGACACTTTGACTATGTTCATGATAATGAGTTTAGTTAATCATATTACTTAAAAAACTCCCACTCAAATTGACATCCCTCCGGTCATTCGAGTGTCACATGATCCAAATCCACCAACTCAAGTCCGATCATCACGTGAGTTGAGGTGGTTTCAATGGTGAACATCTTCATGTTGATCATATCTACTATATGACTCATGTTCGACCTTTCGGTCTCTTGTGTTCCGAGGCCATGTCTGTACATGCTAGGCTCGTCAAGTTTAACCCGAGTGTTCCGCATGTGCAACACTGGCTTGCACCCGTTGTATGTGAACGTAGAGTCTATCACACCCGATCATCACGTGGTGTCTCGAAACGACGAACTTTCGCAACGGTGCACACTCGGGGAGAACACAATTTTATCTTGAAATTTAAGTGAGGGATCACCTTATAATGCTACCGTCGTCCTAAGGAAAATAAGATGCATAAAAGGATTAACATCACATGCAAATCATAAGTGACATGATATGGCCATGAACTTGTGCTTTTGATCTCCATCTCCAAAGCACCGACATGATCTCCATCGTCACCGGCATGACACCATGATCTCCATCATCTTGATCTTCATCAACGTGTTGCCATGAGGTTGTCGCGCCGACTGTTGCTTCCACGACTATAGCTAACTCATAGCGATAAAGTAAAGCAAAAACGGCGAAAATAATTAAAGACAACTCTATGGCTCCTGCCAGTTGCCGTACTCATCGACATGCAAGTCGTGATATTCTATACAATACATGATCATCTCATACATCACATATATCTCATCATGTAATTGGCCATATCACATCATAACATACCCTGCAAAAACAAGTTAGACGTCCTCTAATAGTTGTTGCAAGTTTTACGTGGCTGCTACGGGTATCTAGCAAGAACGATTCTTACCTACGCAAAAACCACAACGGTGATATAAAAATTGCTTTTCAACCTTCTCAAGGACCGCCTTTGTAAAATCCGATCCGACTAAAGTAGGAGAGACAGACACCCGCCAGCCATCTTTATGCAACGAAGTTACATGTCAGTTGATGGAACCGGTCTCTCGTAAGCGTACGAGTAATGTTGGTCCGAGCCGCTTCATCCCACAATACCGCCGAAACAAGAAAAGACCAAGGGAGGAAGCAATCTGAATATCAACGCCCACAAACTCCTTTGTGTTCTACTCAAGATCTCATCTACACATAGACCTTGCTCAGATGCCACTGTTGGGGAACGTCGCATGGGAAACAAAAATTTTCCTACGCACACGCAAGATCTATCCATGGTGATGAGTATCTATGAGAGGGAGAGTGAATATACATACCCTTGTAGATCGCTAAGCGGAAGCGTTAAGAAACGCGGTTGATGTAGTCGAACGTCTTCGCGATCCAAATCGCCGAGCGTCCTGCGATCTCATCACGATCCGTCTCGCGATCCAATCACGATCACGGTCCTTCCGATCTAGCGCCGAACGGACGGCACCTCCGCATTCAACACACGTACAGCTTGATGACGCCTTCACCTCCTCGATCCAGCGAGCGATGGTGAAGTAGTAGATGAGTTCCGGCAGCACGACGACGTGGTGATGGTGGTGAGGAACAATCTCTGCAGGGCTTCGCCAAGCACTACGGAGATTGTGACGGGAGGAACTAGAGGGTTAGGGTCGCCGGCACACGGCTTGGGAAATCTTGATGTGTCCCGTGTGCTAGCCCTGCCCCTCTATTTATATGTTGAGCCCTGGGGTCTAAACTTGGAGAGAAAGCCTCCACAAGGTCGGTTTTGCCCGCACAAGGTCGGTTTGGCCCGCACGGAAAGAGTCCCACTCGGATTCCAGCAGTACCGCGTACAAGCGGTACTACCGCTCATGAGCGGTAGTACCGCTTCACACAAGCGGTAGTACCGCTTACGCGGTAGTACTGCCTTACCAGCGGTAGTACCGTTTAAGGCAGCAGCAAAACTTCCTTTTGCACTTTCCAATACCTCGTGGGCTTTACCCCTTTGGCCCATATAAAGTGTTGCTGCACCCGAACACTTCGGTAAACATACGGAACCCCTTCCGGTGAATTCCGGAACCCTTCCGGAGATCAAAACACTATTATCACATATATCAATCTTTACCTCCGGACTCTTCCGGAGATCCTCGTCATGTTCGGGATCTCATCCGGGACTCCGAACAACCTTCGGTCACCAACATAACAACTCAACTATACTTATATCGCCACCAAACGTTAAGTGTGTAGACCCTACGGGTTCGAGAACTATGCAGACATGACCGAGACACCTCTACGGCCAATAACCAATAGCGGGACCTGGATGCCCATATTGGTTCCTACATATTCTACGAAGATCTTCATCGGTTGAACCTCTATGTCAAGGATTCAGTTAATCCCGTATACTGTTCCCTTTGTTCTTCGGTATGTTACTTGCCCGAGATTCGATCGTCGGTATCTCTATACCTAGTTCAATCTCGTTACCGGCAAGTCTCTTTACTCGTTCCGTAATACAAGATCCTGTGGCTAACTTCTTTAGTCACTTTGCTTGCAAGGCTCATTGTGATGTTGTATTACCGAGTGGGCCCTGAGATACCTCTCCGTCACACGGAGTAACAAATCCCAGTCTTGATCCATGCCAACCCAACAGACACCCTCGGAGATACCTGTAGAGCACCTTTATAGTCACCCAGTTACATTGTGACGTTTGATACACACAAGGTATTCCTCCGGTGTCAGTGAGTTGCATGATCTCATGGTCATAGGAACAGATACTTGACATGCAGAAAACAATAGCAATAAACTGACACGATCATATGCTATGTTCGTAGTTTGGGTCTTGTCCATCACATCATTCTCCTAATGATGTGATCCCGTTATCAAATGACATCTCATGTCTATGGCTAGGAAACCTTAACCATCTTTGATCAACGAGCTAGTTAACTAGAGGCATACTAGGGACACAGTGTTGTCTATGTACCCACACATGTATTTGAGTTTCCAATCAATACAATTATAGCATGGATAATAAACGATTATCACGAACAAGGAAATATGATAATAACTAAATTATTATTGCCTCTAGGGCATATTTCCAACAAAGCTTTCATCTTCCAACTCTCCAAGTTGTTGTTTAGCTTAACCAACTGGTTCGGGGGTATCCAACACAGAGTCTTGGAGAAGGGGTGGTTTGTAAATAAACCAGCTTGATCACGAGCTTAACGTAACGGTCAGGGTCAACCTGGTAATACTTTCAAGAAGGTGTTCAGAAAATCACGAACCACCATTATGTTATTAAGCTCGAGAACAACCTTGCTTTTCAAGGCAAGATGATATGATCAACAGAGTAAAGGATTGACACAATCCTAACTCATTAATCAAAAAGTGCACCATGGAAAATGGACTAGGTAGCACGATCAATCTTAGAATGGTAATTCAATAACCAACACGCCAAGAATGAAATTATTGTCCATTAACTTCCAAGCAATGGGTTTGCTAGGAGTATTGATTTCACACATCACGGTCCACTTGTCAGCGTTCCGGCTACAACCAGCACGGAGACCAAGGAATGAACAATGATGGCGAGAAGTATCACTGCATCAAGAGTCCATAAGAGGTTGTGCAATTCTCATGACAATCTTGACATGAAGATGGTAACACTTCAAGGTAGAACAGAGCAAAAGCTGAATTGGCATTTTGATCTGCGGAATACAACTGCTTTGACCCAATCCTGGAAATGGATGAGGTACTGGAGTTTGCTTCTCCTAGTCATTCTGAAATAGAATGGCTTGACGGACCACGGGAATAATGTGCATCGATGAATACGAATGCACAACTACTCTTGACTATCCAAAGATAGCTGAAGGTCGGAATACAATTGAAGAGGCAACTCAAAAGCACATGATTTTTTCTGAGTTGTGGATGCATAAATTGAATACGTCGAACAAAGTTCAACATGTTTCTTCCAAATAATACATGCAGAAAGGAAAGAATTGGCAGGCTCACAACTGTAGAATGGAGGTATCATCAAGAGCACTCATGTTGTGATCTTTTGTTCACGAAGAATTTCTGACATGATGGTTCATGGTATTGGAAGAATGACATACCACACACCTCGAGGACTAGAGCAAGGCTACTAATATCATAAAGGAACGAGCAACACTATCAACGGAAGTGAGCAGAATGATTCTTGGGTTCAAGAACCCAGAAATAGAATACCTAATGACTAAATAGCATTACAGCATGCTTTCGATAACGATGGCCAGAATTATCACACTGGGAACAAAAGACACAACTAGACTATTGGGTGGCTCTCTGAGATAACATGGTTTCCTAACACTTCAACAATTACATCGAGGTAATAGAGTACCTCAACACAGTAATTAGTGTGCTTTGTCTGGCCTAAAAGACATCGACTCAAGATGAAAGAGTTTGCAATTGCATCAGATCATTTGGCGACCTTGGATAACTCGGACAGCATAATGGCTGTACGGGCATGAAATATGAGGCAACCTGCATGAAAACTGACAACATAACAACTGAATTCTTATGGAGACATTGATCCAGGAAGACAACAACTTTTCAAAAGTCTCCAACATAGTAACTCGTCATCCTGATAGAGAGATGAGAAAGCCTAGTTCTTAATCCTCGTAGAATAAAGAAGAGGGTGACTCAGAATTAGAATGACACGAGGAAAGGAGTAAAAAGAGCCTTACGTTCCCTTCCACAATCAATTCCCTTATATAACTAAAGCAGTTCTAGACTCAACATCGACCAGTTTGGCTTGGTAATACTACAGGCAGTCAAGCTCTGATACCAACGCTGTCAGGACCCCGATCCTAAGCCATAAGAATCTAGCATGTAACACATCACATCACTTTGCGGCCTCACGCTCGGTTATCCCCACGGCCGCCACCTTACCTGGGCCGGGACCGTTTGCGTCTTTTGGCTCACGTATGTGAATATGTCGCTAGCATTCAAATGTCAAAGAACCCGGGCCGACATGACTAGTCGTAGAACCCAAGTAGCACATCCGTACAGGGACATGCGTACATAACCCAACAATGCAGGTGTCAGCCTCCAGCATGTGTAGACGAGTCGTAGCAAGCTACATGGACTCCATTACGCCGTGAGACATTTCTGTCATCAACTGCGCGTAGACGAGTCATAGCAGGCTACAAGGACTCCATTACACTGCGAGAAGTTTCCCCAAAGGGACAGACACAGCAACAAAGAAGGATACACGCCGGTCAATCAAAGTGTCCGGAGCAGTAGCAAGCTACCAAGGCTCGGTGGAAGCACAAAGAGGCAGTTCCCTGTAAAGAGTACTCCTAAGGCACACAACTAGGTGTCGGGTCCCATACATACCGTTGCACGTCACACGTATGCACGACAAGCCCGATATGCATAGATACAACTATGGCATCACAACATAACCATACAACAACATATCATTTATTTAGAAGGCTCCAGAGAACCTCCATAGAATAATGGTACAAACAGGGGTCACATGAGCCATCATTCAGAGCATACAACCAACAAGCGGAAGACATATGTCTGGGTACAAACATCTATTAAAAATGGCTGGAGGAGCCTGAAAAGCTACAACGACCCTACCAGAGGAACCAGACCTCTGTCTGGGATTCCCAAGCTAATCCGGTCAACATCGAACCTCACGTCATAAGGATCACTATTGAGACTGACGTCTCATCTGCAAACCATAATTGAAGCAACCGTGAGTACAAAGGTACTCAGCAAGACTTACATCGGAACTATCTACATATGCATCATTGTCAACAAAAGGGGTTGTGGAGTTTATTGCAGCAAGCTAGCTTTGACTCTTGGCTAACCTGTACTACGACTACAAGTATTATCTTTGAGGTGGGACAATGCACACGAGTCCATATATTCACCAAATCAATACACCACTATGGATCCACTCCCGTCTCCCTACGAGAAGGCCATCCATAGCACTCACACTTATCTTGCGTATTTTAGGGTATCCATTTCACTTGTCTATGAACCACATAAGTTCTCCAAGTAGTCCATATCCGAGGACGCGGCTATTCGAACAGATTCATAATCCTGACTCAGAGGAACCGACGTCCTCGTGCCATCAGCAACGTTCCCTCCTGGAACACGTATCTGCGTCCAGTCCGGCACATGTGCCATGCCGTGTGTCACGACGGGCCACACGCGCTATGTGCCACGACGGGCCACACGCGCCATGTGCCATGACGAGCCACACGCGCCATGCGCCACATGCCCGCGCACCTGACCCGCACATGTCCATGTAACAGCGAGGTAGGCTCTGATAAGCACGAAACCCAGTTCCTATGAGCCGTATCACAATACAATCCACCATGTTCTCCAACACGGCCTCTCATCACCATCTTGACCAAACGGGTCAAGACACTTAAATCTCATCATTAGGACATGATCATTCCAATCCATCACCCAGATGGATCAGACCAACTCAACTCTAAGCATAGCAAGCGAGCATGGCTGAGTAGTCACAACATAGCTCAAGCAACTCCTAAGTATGCTAGGATGGTTTAGCTATTTGGCGACAATGACATGTCATGCAAAGGAATGGGTTCAACTATCGAGAACAAGTAACAGTTGAATCGTATTGTCCTAATGCATTGAAATGAGAGCAAGAGCGAGAGAGTAGGATTATATCGAAATGCTCAAGGGGGGGGGGGGTTTCTTGCCTGACACTTCTGAAGATATCAATGAGTCTTCATCGGTGACACCGATCTCTACGTCGGAACCATCGTCTATCGGGAAGGAACACCACCAACAAACAGGAAAAGAACACATTCAAGCAATGCAACAAACATGATGTATGATATGGAATGCTAGAGCATTGAATTGACCTAGTGCAATAAATAGTCATATTAAGTGAAGTGGAATTCAAATATATACCAAATTCCAACTCCAACACTATTTATTAAATTATCCTAATCATGAAATGTCCTACTTGGTGATGTTAACTTGCTCAAACATGCATGACCATGGCATAAACAGATCATTCGATTTTTTTGATTATTTTTCATATATAAATTATTTTCATCTGAGTTACAGATTATTTTCTATGATTTTTAGAAGTTTTAAGCATTTTTTGGAATTCCCTGAATTAATTTATTACTAGAAAATCAATTAATGCATCAGCAATACGTCAGCATTGCGTCAGTAGGTCAACAGTGCCGGTCCGGGTCAAACCTAACGAGTGGAGCCCACTGGTCAGTGGCTCATGGTCTACTACAGTGGCTGACTAGTGGGCCAAGAGACCTGCTGACTGGACCAAGTCAAGCTGACATGTGGGACCCAAGTGCAAGTGACTCAGTTGCTAACTAATTAGTTCAACCTAATTAAATTAACTTAACAAACCATGCGGGCCCACCGTCAGCGGCTAAACGCCGGCGACCAAAACCGACGGCGGAGGATCGCCGGAGTTGCACGGGTTTCACCTACAGCCTACCATTTCACGCGAGGTTTGCGGCTACCGAAAGCTGGGAGAGGCGCGCATCCAACGGGCTAAACGGGAGGTCATGGGGGCGACATAATCGACGCCAGCGACAACCTTTGCGGCGGCCGGAGCTCGGCCTTGCTCGGTTTTGGCGCGAAAGGGCATGGGAAGGGGAGCTGCTAGTGGCTATGGGCTCCTGCGACTGCGGTGAGCACGGTGGGGTGCTCATCTGCAAGCTACAGCAGTTGAGGTCGCGACAGCTACAAGGTCAGCGGCGGCGGGCTCACGGCGATAGCTGCTCTCCTAGCCTCATCTCGAAATCGAGCATGGGAATGGACGGGAAGGATGAAGGAGCTCACTGCGGAACCGATGGCGTCGACGGCGAGCTCGGGGGAGCGGGGATGGCGGCGAATCGACCGGAGAAGGCCGTCGGAGCCGAGGACGAAGACGACGGCTTGGAGGCGCTCGGGGCGTCCGGCGAAGCGTGGCTAGTCGGGGATGACTGGGACGACCTGGCGAAGCTCTCGGGCACGTCAAGGGGAGCACGTCGGCTATGGTGGTCGGGGGGGCATGGCCATGGCCGCATCGGCCATGAGCGGCGGAGAGAGGCAGAGCGGGGGGGGGGGGGAGGGGGAGAATGGAGAGGGAGTCGTCCCGATCCGGACGGCTTTGGGGTCCTAATCCCCGGCGTCGCGCTGGCGGAGGCAAGCTGGAGGTGGCCGAGCGCGTGGCGTCGCGCGTCGGGCACGCGCTCTCTCGTCCTCCTGGCGAGAGGAGGAAGACGACAGGGGAAGGGCTGACTGGCTGGGCCAAAACCTTTAAACAGGTAAGGCCCAGGTGGGTTCCCTCCTTTTCCTTTTATTTGATTTTCTATTTTTTCTGCTTTCTGTTTTGATTTTTTTATTATACCAAATCATGTTTTTGAATTCTGAAAATTCATATGTGTGGTAGATGGGTAAAACCAGAGACACACACTAAGTTTCAGAATTGTTGGGATTATATTTATTTTATAATAAATATAATTCCAATCCAAAGAGCTATGAATTAATTCAAAGGCCACAGATTAAATATTTCTGAGATTCTAAAATTATTGGTTTGAATTTTATCTCTTGCCAATAATTTCATAGCTTAACAGGAACATTTTCTTGGACACATTTGAAAAGGTTTTTAACTTGATCTTTTCTTTAAAGGAGTTCTAAGGATTTGAAAATTCCCTCAATTCAAATTCAGTTGAATTAAGACTATGCATGCATGAGATGCAATGACAACAAAGCAAAGGCTAGGACTGTGACACAGTGAGACCGGACCATCCACCGTGTCATATGCTAGTCTAACTGGCTAAGCATCCACATAGCCTTTACGACTAGGGAGCATTTAGGACAGTCATCATACAATGCATAGTCTCACAAACAAGTCACGTACTTGTTAATACACATCATTGATAACGTCCAAGGACTATCTTTATTCATAAACACATAGGAAATATCATCATACATGATTGCCTCTAGGGCATATCTCCAACAAACTTACCAGTAGATATTTTAGGAGATCCTCCTCCACCCAAGGGAGATCCCGTGTTTGAGTTAAAGACTTTACCCGACACTGAAATATGCTTATCTTGATGAAAAGAAGATATATCCTGTTATTATCAGTGCTAACCTTTCAGAGCATGAAGAAAGAAGATTACTTAAAACTCTAAGGAAGCACAGGGCTGCCATCGGATATACTCTCGATGATCTTAAGGGCATAAGCCCTAAGCTATGTCAACACAAGATTAATATGGAACCGGACGCTAAACCAGTAGTTGACCATCAACGTCGTCTCAATCCTAAGATTAAGGAGGTGGTAAGAACCAAAATATTAAAACTTCTGGAAGCAGGTATAATTTATCCTATTGCTAATAGTAGATGGGTAAGTCCTGTTCATTGTGTCCCTAATAAAGGAGGTATAACTGTTGTACCTAATGATAAAAATGAGCTTATTCCGCAAAGAATCGTAACTGGTTATAGGATGGTAATTGATTTCAGGAAATTAAACAAAGCTACTAGAAAAGATCATTACCCCTTGCCTTTTATCGATCAAATGTTAGAAAGATTATCTAAGCACACACACTTTTGTTTTCTTGATGGATATTCTGTTTTTTCTCAAATACCTGTGTCGAAAGAAGATTAAGAGAAAACTACCTTTACTTGCCCTTTTGGAACTTATGCTTATAGGCGCATGCCTTTTGGTTTATGCAATGCACCTAATACCTTTCAAACATGTATGACTGCTATATTCTCTGATTTTTGTGAAAAGATTGTTGAGGTTTTCATGGATGATTTTTCTGTTTATGGGACTTCATTTGATGATTGCTTGAGCAACTGTCGGAATTGGGGCTTCGGGGACCCAAGAGAGGTTCGAACTCTAGGGTGTGCCGGCTCTCCAACCTTGCTCTCTCTTGCTAACCTACGACGATGCTCCGGCGTGCTTGAACTTGGGGAGAAGAATAATGAACACGACAGTTTACCCAGGTTCGGTCCACCTGGTGGTGTAAAACCCTACTCCTGCTTGTCAGGATTGCTTAGTGGGGGAGAATGAATACAGTCGGGGTCGATCCCTTCCATCATTGCTTCCCTGCCCCTTTTATCCAAGCTCCGGTCCTCCACCCTCGAAAATATCCTACGGGAAGGGTTGCGACAAGCGCCAGTTTGAAGGGGGACAAGGCTGCAACTTATCTTGACAAAAGTGGTCTTCGCCTACAAAAGCCTCCCTTCATGACGCGCCGGTGGGCTCGGGGATGACCTCCGTTCTGGCGAGCTCCCAACCTTGGCCGCCTAACACCAAACGGAAAACCCTTGGGGGCCGCTCTGGGAACCGGCGGGCTGGCTTGGCTCCTTTAGCACCAAAGAGGAAACCTCCCCGTCCGTGCCTGCTGGCAGGACTCCTGGCGCCACTGGGCATGGCCCATGTCACCCATGTGATGGCGCAGGGTTGTACGTCCCTGCCGGGCTAACCTCGGTGGATCCGCCCCACGAGGGCCTCAGGAGGTGACCCCGCGAAGGGGCCTCGGGAGGTCCTTGATGACGCTGTCGCCGTGCGCCTCGCGAGGCATGGGTCCTCGTGAGGGGCCTGATCGCGAAGCTCATCGGTGGGCCCCGCGGTGCTTAAGGCAGGCGCCTCGTCCCGGGCCGCGGGCAGACGGGCTTGGGCACCCCCTGTCCCAAAGATCCGACAGTAGCCCCCGGGCCCGCGGCGTGCACGTGTTCGCCTATTGGAGGGGGAGAAACGGCATGGGACCCAACCGCCCGTGGGCCAGGCGCGATGCGTGGCACACGATGGAGTGGGCGTCGCCTCCACTTCCCCACGATGCCCCGGGGACTACGCTCCTGAAAGCACATTTGCTCCCTTGGTGATTTTGGTAATTAATAACAACATATATCTCATTGGACTAATTTTTCCACTAAGTATATTTCAGGAAAAGTTCAATGATGGGATGGCAAAAGGATTGTCGACAGACCCCTAGATGCAAGGAATAGGATTAGCAAAGCTTCAAGCAAGAAGCTCTACATTTTATTTTGTGAGAAATCACTTTGAGTCTATAGGAAAGCCAATACTATTAAAAGGGGGTGAGGTATTGATGGGGAACAAAATGCCCCACGTGCACAAGTGATAGTCACCAAAAACACCGACAAGCTCTTCCACAAAAGTCTGCCAAAAGCCTATCTTGAAAATCGGTGCCACCAATATTTACCACTCAGCCCTACCGACTTTCACCTCAGACAGATCTCAGCCAAACCCTAAGTTTTCAGTACAACCGATTCTGCATCGGTGCCACCGAGTTTCAGTTGCCAACTTTCTGTTGGCCCTTCTCTTAAATTTGGAATTTCCGAGTTTTTGGATCGGTGCGACCGAGTTTGCTTTCTGATCGTTGGTCACCCTTGTCGGTACTGTCGAGAACTATGTATCGGTCTCACCGAGATTCAAAAGTTGCTACCTTTTAAGCAACTCGGTACCACCGAGTTTTATACTTCGGTGTCACCGAGTTGGTCAGTAAAGCTGTAACGGTTGGATTTTTGGAGATGCCTATATATACCCCTTCACCACCACTCCAATCATATGAATCTTGATTTCTAGCCTCCCCAAGTTGCTTTCCACCCAATCAATCTCTTCCACCAAAGCGAAATCTATGAGAGAGTGATTGAGTTTTGAGGATTCTATCATCTTGAAGCACAAGAGCAAGGAGTTCATCATTATTATCGAGCCTATTACCTTTTGGAGGGTGGTGCCTCCTAGATTGGTTAGGTGTCGCTTGGGAGCCTCCTACTTAGTGTTGTGGAGTTGAACCAAGAAGTTTGTAAGGGAAAGGAGATCGCCTACTTCGTGAAGATCTACCCATAGTGAGGCTAGTCCTTCGTGGACGGAAGCCGTTATGGAATAGTCAAGGTTGCTACTTCGTGGACCCTTATGGGTGGAGCCCTCCGTGGACTCTCGCGACCGTTACCCTCCGTGGGTTGAAGACTCCATAAACTTGGACGTATCGCACCACCCATCGGAACCACGGGAAAAATCTTCGTGTCTCCAAATTGCGTTTGATCTTCCTCCCTATCCTCTATTACATATGCTTGTCTTTACTTTCCGCTGCTATACTCTTAGACATGCATGTGTAGGGTGTGCTTGACTTGCTATCATTGCGAAAATCTGCCAACACTTAAAAGTGGGAAAAGGGAGAAATTTTATTTTGTCAAGTAGTCTAATCACCCCCCTCTAGACATACTTTCGATCCTACAAGTGGTATCAGAGCTTTGGTCTCCATTGTATTGGTTTCACAACCTAGGAGAGTATGGCGTCTAGCGACGGAAATTATCACCGTAGAGGTCCATACTTTGATGGAACAAATTTTGCTAGTTGGAAGCACAAAATGAAAATGCATATTCTTGGTCATAACCCTGCCGTTTGGGCTATTGTTTGTGTTGGCTTGCAAGGTGAATTCTTTGGTGATGGAAAGGAACCGGATCATGAAGCGACCGTGGAAGAATTGAAGATGTTGCAATACAACGCTCAAGCATGCGACATTCTTTTCAACTGCCTATGCCCCAAAGAATTCAACAAAATCAGTCGTCTTGAGAATGCCAAGGAAATTTGGGACACTTTGGTTGATATGCACGAAGGTACCGAATCCGTGAGAGAATCCAAGTTGGATGTTCTTCAAATTCAGCTTGACAAGTTCAAGATGAAGGATGGTGAAGAAGTCGCGGAAATGTACTCTAGGCTAGCTCTCATCACCAATGAGATTGCCGGCTTAGGAAGCGATGAGACGACTAACAAATTCATCATCAAGAAGATACTTAGAGCTTTGGATGAGAGATACGACACCGTGTGCACATTGATCCAAATGATGCCCAACTACAAAGATCTCAAGCCTACGGAAGTCATTGGAAGGATTGTTGCTCATGAGATGACACTCAAGGACAAAGAAGAGCTTCACAACAAATCTAGCGGTGCTTACAAAGCCACAAGTGATGCTCCCGCAACTTCAAGCGACAACCTTGTCACCAATGAATAGATAAGCCTCATGGTCAAGAAATTCAACAAGTTCTACAAGAATAGAGGCAAAGAACGAAGCTCCAACTCAAGATATGAAGAGAAGCGTTCGTCAAGTCGTGACCAAAACTGCTACAATTGTGGGAAGCCTGGACACTACTCCAATGAGTGCACGGCTCCCTACAAACGACGAGAAGAGTCACCTAGAAGACGAAGCTCAAGAGACGAATCACCTCGAAGAGAGAGAGAAGGAGTAGAGATGACCGTTATGAACGAAGACCCTCAAGGAGAAGTAGGGACTCAGAGAAGAAGGACAAGTACACCAAGAGCTACTCAATAAGAAGACATCAAGCTCACGTTGGTGAATGGGTTTCTGGCTCCGAATCCGACAACCACTCCGAGAGAAGCTATCACTCCAACTCCGACTATAGTAAAGATGAAGGTGTTGCCGGACTTGCACTAGTGACTACCAACTCCTATGACATATTTGATTCACCAAATGAAGGAAGTGGAAGTTGCTTCATGGCTAAAGGCTCCAAGGTATCACACCCAGAGTATCTTGATTTCAATAGTGATGAGGATGATTTGCTTGGAGATGATGACTTGCTCTTTGATAAAACTAGTGATATTAGTCAAAATGAACTTGATAATTTTCATGGTAGTCAAGATAAGTAGTGTGATGATGATAAGATGGAAATAGAGCGACTAACTAAAGAATTAAACACTCTTAAGTTAGCCCATGAATCTACTCTAGAAGATCATAGAGAGCTTGTAAAGACTCATGAGAAGCTACGCTTCGAGAAGCTCACCTTGGAGCAAGAACATGAGTTTCTTAAAGCTATCAATGACGATCTCCGAAAGAAGACTTCATCTTATCTAGCCAAACGATTACTCTTGTCTATATTTATGCCACAAGTTAAACCCAGACAAACTAGTAACAAAGGCAAGAAAGGTTCTTCATCTAGTAGCAACAATAAAATTGCTAAATCTAATGATGTTGCTTCTAGTAGTTCTATTGATTCCACTAATGATGATTCTCTTAGCCAAGTTACACTTAAGCAAGAAAACGATTTATTGAAAGGAATTATAGAGAAATATATCTACAAAAGTCTTGCCGGATGTAAGCAATTTGAGGAGATTGTACGCAAGCACGGAGGATACCGGAAGAACCATGGCATTGGCTACTTCAACGCAAATGGAGTTGAATGGGAAGAAGGTCAATACCCCATGCCCAAGTTTGTCCTCAAAGGGAGAAGTATGAACATGCTCTTCCCAAGGGAACAAACGCTCAAGATGACCTTCCATCACAAGACCACAAGCTCAAAGGCAAAGACAAGCTTCAAGAGGAGATTGACTCATATGAAGATGAATCCCAAGCCATGATCAAGTGGGTTCCCAAAGCTTCTACAAGATCAACTTCTACAAGTGCCACTTCAACACCAAGGATTCCCATCAAGTTGATGTGGGTCCCCAAGAAGAAGAACTAGAGAAGTTCTTGAGGGGTGACTCCGCCAATGAAATTCACTCATATTCATTATTGGCAAGGACTAGTTGCAATCAATATCAACTTTATGCAATAGTTCAAAGAGTCACATATTCCCTCAAAGGTAAGCAAGGGACAAGGTAATTAAAGAGTCCATGGACATCATCTTATATGCTTTGCACTCCATGTCCATAGATATCCTTGTATTTGTCTCTTGTGCTTGGGACTAACCCATGTAGGTGAGAAGAGTAAGGAAACAACAAGGATGCTCCCAACTCAAGATGATATTCATCAACCTTGAGCATCCACCACTACATCACCCACATGAAGTCTTCTATGACAAACCCAAGGTTAGTTTATCCCTCTTATGGTGGGATGTCACATCAATGGGGAGCTTTACTCTAAGACTTGAGTTAAAGCATCTCTAAGAATGCGACAACATTAAATGCTTTATGAAAAAGTGGTAACCCCACTTGTGCTTAAACGATGAGTATGACCTATGATCAAGTATTCTTACTTGGCTCCTAAGTCAATATACTCATATATAGATGACTCCATCATCGCCAAAGTGCTTGGTAGATACTAGAGTGGTTTTGCATGTTTGCCATGATTTCATTGGACATCTTATTGTGTGAGCATGCAGGTTTGCATATCTTTTATCATTCGAGGACATCCAATTGTTGCTATTTGGACTTTGTTTTTTCTTTTGCTAATTGGATGGACAAGAGTGCCTAGGACCCCTCTCTAGCTATCTATGCTTTCTTGTCTCATATAATATTCATGCTACATCACAAAATCTTGAACAAGCACTTCTCAATCCCTCTGTGTGAGGAGCACTCGGAGTACCGTGTCGACAAGAGCTGCATTCCAAAACCTCTCATGTGCATCTCGGTGAAACCAATTCACAAATCTCGGTTCCACCGAAGCACTGAGTTGATCTGGTTTTCGCATCTCGGTAACACCAATTCCTTTTTCTCGGTTAGACCGATTTTCCTAGCCACCTGATGGTTGTGAAACTCGGTGACACCGATAAGTAAGAATCGGTTTCACCAACAGTGAAGGGTACTTAATCCAGGCGGACCCGTTGTTTGAAATTTCATCTTCGAACTCCCGTGTCCCCAACCCTAAGCTCCCGCTCCTGACCCCTCTGGTCGTCGCCTTTGCTTCCCCGAGCGCCTCCGCCGCTGGGATCCTCACCGTCGACGGAAATCTTCACCGCCGTCGTCGCCGTAGCGGATCTTCACCGAGTTAGGGTGAGAATCCGACCCCCTCGTGCGCTCCTAAATCTAATTCTTGCGCATTAGGGTATATTTATCGATAAGCCTCAGTTTGCAATCTTCCTATCCCACCAGAAATTTCTTTAGTATAGCGAACGAGAAAAAAATAGGTTCAGCCGTCCGCAAAACGCATCTCGATGACACCGGGTCACAAAAATCTGTTCTACTGATTTTGGTTCTAGGGTTCCTGAGAATGGTCTCGGTGAAACCGAGCGGTCTTTTTCGGTGACACCGAAGTGACTGCCAAGTTTCTATAAAGAAGACCATATGTCTCGGTGGATCCGAAAAATTTGACTCGGTGGTACCGAAATCCATTTTGCAGAAAGCTAAAGCTAAGTTTTTCATTGTTCAACTTTTAAAAAAAAATTATCTCTACATTTTGTGATGCTCAACCTTTCTACTTTTCTATGCTCTATTCACAGGGTCAGCATGTCAGGCTCAGATGACAGTCAGAACAATTTCAGAGAGGAGAATGTGGATATGAGCCCAGGCACTAGTCCTGAGGGCAGCTATGATGATGTGCCCAGCTCACCCGATTTGCCCAAGGCTGCTACTAGGACAAGGAGGAAGTTAAACTTAGATGAGGAGGATGAAGACTTTGTGCCTGAGGAGCCACCCAAGAAGGACAATACTGCCAAGAGCACTGCTGCTGCTGTTACTTCAACTAAGAAGAAGGCAGTAAAGAAAGTATATGCCAAAGCTGATTCTACCAAAGCACCTGAGAGTGCCAGGGCAAGAATGACCATTGATGCCCCTATGAGCTCCAAGCCCAAGAAGGCAGGTGACAAGAAGAGGACCAGGAAGAGGATTGTCCATGTTGTTGGCAGACCTACCTCTATGTATGAGGATCCAGAAGCTGCTGCAGAAGAAGAGGAAGAGGAATCAGCTGCCAAAGCCCCTCCATCTAAGAGGAAGAAACTGTAGGCTGATGCTATGCCCAAGGATACATCATCCAAAGGCACCAAGACTGCCCCCAAGAAGGCCGCTGCTGCTTCCAAGCCCAAGAGGACTACCAGAGACATCCCAGTTGCTGCCAAGAACAAAGGTACTACCTTCAGAGAAGCTGAGGATGAAGCACTGTCAGTTTTGATGAAGCTGAGGCCACACCTTCCTGAGCACAATGCTAGCCATCCGCTTGCTGAGGACATGAAGAAGAGGAAGGATTCTAGACTGAGAGAGTGGAGAGCCATAGATCCTTATTCTCAGAGGAGAAGGACAGCTGTAGACTACAAATTCTACACCAAGGAATAACAAGACTTCTATGAGACTATTCCGCTTGACAAGAGCCCTTCAGTTTGTGATATGAGGTATGTTGACTGGGAGTACATCAAGAAGAACCAAGATTTCTTTCCATGTGTGCAGGATAACTTCCAATGCATTGGGATTGATGAGTTTGTTGGGAAAGAGTTCACTGCCTGGAATGACGAGATGATCATGCAATTCTACTCCACTGCACATTTCTATGGAGATGGTAGGATTGTATGGATGACTGAAGGCACCAGATATGAATCCACTGTTGATGAGTGGGCTACCATCTTAGGAGCCCCATAGGTGCAAGAAGGAGACTTGGATGTGTACTCTGAGCCCAAGGCAAACCACAACTCCATGGCCAATATGTACAATGAGATCCCTGCTGCAAATGTGCATTCACACAAGCTTGGATACATCTATTTTCTTCAGGCTGGCCTACGCACCACCAACACCATCTTGAGGTATACATTGATGCCTAAGTCTGGAGATGAGAAGATGATTAGAGGTTATTCTATCAACATGTTGCTCCATATTGTTCAACACACCAGATTTAGGGTGATGGACTTGATAGTTGAGACCGTGAAGAGGACTGCTGCAGATCAGAAGAGATCATGTGGTTATGCACCATACATTCACATGCTTATCAACTCCCAGCTGGAGAAGCACGTGTATGCACTTGATCGACCACACTTGCCACTTCTGCCAGAGCTCGAAGACAATGTCGTGGTGATGGATCCAGATCATCCCACCTCAGCTACAGCACAGGCAGAGACAGTGGCAGCCAGAGACACTAGTGCTCAGGTGCCAAAGACCCGCAGTGAGCAGATGGATCTTCTTCTCAGTTCCGTGCTCAGCATGCATAAGGACATTGGGAATATCTTGAAGAACCAGGAGAGTCTGGGAAGGATTCTTGGGAACAAGTTTCACATTCTTAACAACAAGGTGGGTGAGCTCACAGTGACTATAACTGAGCTCAAGAGAGAAGTTGATGGCGTGCCCAGTCCCCACACCACAGATGATGATGAGGACAGTCCACCTCTCAGGGCCGACACCCAGTTCAGGACTAAAGCCGGGACTCCTACAGTGGCTGCTCCAGAGTTGAGGCCTTCTTCATCAACACCTCCTGCAGCTCCATCAGCTCCTTCAGTTCCATCAGCTACACCAGCACCTCCAGTTGCTACTCCAACTCCATCCATGACGTCTAGTGAAGTCTTCGCTGATGCCGTTCTCTCGACTCCTTCATCAGCTACCGGAGGAGATCAGCCCCAGAGAGATGCTTAGTTCTATACCTTTGAACTTTTTGGTAACTTGTTGCCAAAGGGGGAGAGGTTGTATAGATCATTAGGGCTTCGAGAGAGGGAGAGTGTTGCTTTTTATCGCTCTTCAAAAACATTTGATATATTTTGGTTTGTGTTAAATCTTGTTTGTGTTTGATCATACACTTGTTGTGTGCTGCTACTATTTCCTATCCTTGAGATGCCTATGAGATGATCATTCACTCTTGCTTGTTGTGTTGTGCTATGATGTTCATTCATATTACTCTCGCACACCACCAAGTTGTATGTGACATGGAAGAGTGCCCCATATACCTAATCGATTGTGCATTTGCATTCAAACGCAAATTCAAAATAGTGCACAAATTTAGGGGGATCTCTTGCTTATCACATACTTCTCAAAGCGGCGATTATATTCATTGATTATATCATATGTCGAAGCTTTGATCTATATGTTGTCATCAATTACCAAAAAGGGGGAGATTGAAAGCACATTTGCTCCCTTGGTGGTTTTGGTAATTAATAACAACATATATCTCATTGGACTAATTTTTCCACTAAGTATATTTCAGGAAAAGTTCAATGATGGGATGGCAAAAGGTTAGTGGAGAGACCCCTAGATGCAAGGAATAGGATTGGCAAAGCTTCAAGCAAGAAGACTCTACATTTTACTTTGTGAGAAATCACTTTGAGTCTATAGGAAAGCCAATACTATTAAAAGGGGGTGAGGTATTGATGGTGAACAAAATGCTCCACGTGCACAAGTGATAGTCACCAAAAACACCCACAAGCTCTTCCACAAAAGTCTGTCAAAAGCCTATCATGCAAAATCGGTGCCACCAAGATTTCCCACTTGGCCCTACCGATTTTCACCTCAGACAGATCCCTGCCAAACCCTAAGTTTTCGGCACAACCAATTCTGCATCGATGCCACCGAGTTTCAGTTGCCAACTTTCTGTTGCCCCTTTTCTTAATTTCGGAATTTCCGAGTTTCTGGATCGGTGCCACCGAGTTTGCATTCTAACCGTTGGTCACCTTTGTCAGTACTGCCGAGAACTATATATCAATCTCACCTAGATTCAAAAGTTGCTACCTTTTTAGCAACTCGGTACCACCGAGTTTTATACTTCTGTGTCACCGAGTTGGTCGGTAAAGGTGTAACGGTTGGATTTTTGGAGATGCCTATATATACCCCTTCACCACCACTCACTCGAAAGAGAAGCACTCAGAACTATTCCATACTTGCCGCATCTGATTTTCTGAGAGAGAACCACCTACTCATGTGTTTAGATCAAGCCATTCCACTCCAACCATATGAATCTTGATTTCTAGCCTCCCCAAGTTGCTTTCCACCCAATCAATCTCTTCTACCAAGCCAAATCTGTGAGAGAGTGATTGAGTGTTGAGGAGTCTATCATCTTGAAGCACAAGAGCAAGGAGTTCATCATCATTATCGAGCCTATTACCTTTTGGAGGGTGGTGCCTCCTAGATTTATTAGGTGTCACTTGGGAGCCTCCTACTTCGTGTTGTGGAGTTGAACCAAGAAGTTTGTACGGGCAAGGAGATCGCCTACTTCGTGAAGATCTACCCATAGTGAGGCTAGTCCTTCGTGGACGGAAGACGTTATGGAATAGTCAAGGTTGCTACTTCGTGGACCCTTATGGGTGGAGCCCTCCATGGACTCTCGCGACCGTTACCCTCCGTGGGTTGAAGACTCCATAAACGTGGACGTACGATAGCACCACCTATCGGAACCACGGGAAAAATCTTCGTGTCTCCAAATTGCGTTTGATCTTCCTCCTATCCTCTATTACATATGCTTGTCTTTACTTTCCGCTGCTATACTCTTAGACATGCATGTGTAGGGTGTGCTTGACTTGCTATCATTGCTAAAATCTGCCAACACTTAAAGTTGGGAAAAGGGAGAAATTTTATTTTGTCAAGTAGTCGAATCACCCCCCCACTAGACATACTTTGGATCCTATAGGGCGCAGGACGCTCGACGCAGCAGGTCGCGGGGCTCTTCGGGAGCGCCAGGGAGCCTCGCGGGGTCTATTCACACCCCCGCCTGAGGCGCATGATGTATTAGCGCAAAGTCTCCCCGGGAAGGTGCCTCTCCCGCCACAGGCCATGGCCGGAGAGGGAGACGTTGAAGCGGGTGCAACCACGCGCATCTTTGAAATTGGCAATGAACAGCTCGCAGAGCTTGCTCCACGAGGAGACCGATTCCTCGGGCAAGCCCATGAGCCACGAGCGCGCGCCACCCTTGAGGGCCATAGGGAACCAGTTCGCCATGACCTTGTTATCGTTGCTTGCCGCCTTGATGCTTAGCGTGTAGAACCGGAGGAACTCCGCGGGGTCTCGGACTCCATCATAGCGCGGGGGCAGCTCGAGCCCGAACTTGTCGGGCCAAACCACCGCGCGCAGCTCGCGGGTGAAAGCCAGGCAGCTCATGCCACCTGAGGGAGCGCTGAGCGCGCGAGCGGCCAGGTCCTGGTGCCTGGCCGCTGCAACATCTTGGATTATCTGGCCCTGACGGTGGCGCTCCGGCTCCTGCTTGTCGGAGCTTTGAATGGGCAGCGACTGCTTCTTCCCTGGGGGCGAGGCTTCGCGACGCCGGGTGCCTTCCGCGTCGTCTGAGTACCCAATTGCGACAGCCTGATGAGCGCGCTCGAGGGAACCGACAACATCCTTCTCGTCGCAGGCGACAGTAATGACGCCGCTGCAGCCCGACATCTTGAGGACGTTGTAGCCGTAGTGGACTACTGCCATGAACTTGGCCAGCGCCGGGTACACCAGGATAGCATTGTATGGGAGGCAAATACACGCCACATCGAAATCCATGAGCTCGACGCGGTGGTTATCACGTGTGCCGAAGGTGACGGGGAGGCTGATCCGCCCCAGAGGAGCGGTAGGGCCACCCGTCACTCCAAAGAACGACCTGGTCAGCGCCAGCCGATTGTAGAGCACCCAGAGCTTCTCGAAGGTCTCGACAGAGAGCACGTTCAGGTCGGCGCCTCCGTCGATGAGGGTTTTGGGAACAGATACATTGGCAATGATAGGAGTGCACAGCATGGGGAGCACACCCGCGGCTGCCGTGCACCCGAGGTTGTCCCTGGAGTCGATGGAAATGAGGCATAACACATGGGGGCCGCACGGTCTCCAGCCTCGGTGGGGCGTAAGCTGGCTCGCGGGGGACTTGGTTGACCCAGAGGCCCGACGAATGTGTATAGGCGCCGCCAAGGATACACGCTACCTCTCGAGGCCCCTGATGGTCCCAGGCCTCTATGCCAGGCCGACCGCTGCCATCTCCTTCGGGCGGCGGCGGCTGATGCAGGATAACAACATCACCCTGGGAGCGCGCCTCGTGAGGCTGCCAGCGCTCGTCATGGTCCAACAAGCCCCTGAGCCGGCCATCTCCGCAGCTGGCCCTGGGCCCTTGGTGACCCGGACGCCGACCGACGCGCTCGCAACGGGGGGGGGGGGCTCAAGTGCCCGACAGTCCTTGGTGTTGTGGGTGCACACATTGTGGAAGGCGCAAAACAAGCGCCCGGCCCCCTCAGGGGCGCCACTGCCGGGGCCAAGACCTGGCCCAATACCCGCCACTGGGACCTGGAGGAGGAGGAGGATGGCGTGGGGCTGATCACGCGGGGGCTCGTTACGCAGGAGCCCGGCTGGGTTGCCGCACGGTGGCGGGGGCGCCTTGTGCGCCGCGCTCCCAGCTCCACGTGCCGGGGGCTGAAGCGGGTGGTAGGGCGCCAAGGCCCTTCTGGGCATGGTGACGAGCTCGACAATGTGGTCCGCCCAAGCGTCGTGTCCTCCGTGTGTTGGGCGGTGGTGAAGCAGTTCGCTCGCCATGAGCAGCGCGTCCTACGCGTTCAGGTCCCCAAAGTTGACACTAGTGGAAGGGATCGCGTAGGGGCGGCTGCCTCGCCGCACAGGAGGGCGCGAAGGGCCCCGCTGCTAGTGGACAACATGGTTGGCAATAGTGGCAGTTGCGGCGTTGGCAGGGCGATGATGGCCATCCGCCGTCTGGCGCCCGACACACGCACGACTGGCTTCAGCCATGGGGTTGGCAAGGACGGAGCCGAGGTGGGGCCGAAGAGCAGCGGCGCACTCCTACCCGGCGCGCCAAATGTCGGAATCGGGGCTTCGGGGACCCAAGAGAGGTTCGAACTGTAGGGTGTGTCGGCTGTCCAACCTTGCTCTCTCTTGCTAACCTGTGACGATGCTCCGACGCGCTTGAGCTTGGGGAGAAGAATAATGAACACGTCAGTTTAACCAGGTTCGGGCCACCTAGCAGTGTCAAACCCTACTCATGGAAAATTTCGGTGCATGGTTATCATCCGTATATTATAACTTGTGTTCATAATGTTTGCGAGTACATTCAAAGTACTCACTGGCTTGTCCCTGGCTATTGTCTTGGCCAGATTTCTTGCTTGGAGAGGAGTGCACCGACGACAGCCCGGAACCTAGGCATCGAGGATAGCAGATACGCGAAGATAGGAATTATCCAGGTCAGCTCTTCCTGTGGGAAATGGAGTCCCATAGACGCTGATGACCCGCAAACCGCTTCCGCCATCAACCACTAGAAACCTTTTGTTGTACTCATAGACCAAAATGGTCTTGTACTACATATTTTGTATTTTGCTTGGAATTTCTGTATCAAGAATGTGTCTCATCAGCTAACAGTAATCCTGGGGCTGGTGAGCACAAGGACCATTTACTGGGAAATTAATATCCTGGAAAACCGGTCCTGACACGCCGCCCCTCTCGCCTCGCCGCCAGCCGCCCCCACACCCGCCGCCGGCCACCCCGCCGCAGGCCGCCCCCTCACCCGCTGCCGGCAGCCCCGCCGCCGGCCGCCCCCGCACCCGCCCCCGCACCCGCTGCCGGCCGCCCCGCCGGCAGAAGCCCCGTCGCCGGCCGCCTCGCCGCCAGACGCCCCCGCACCTGCAACCGGCCGCCCCGCCGCCGGCCGCGCCGACGCCAGAAGCCCCCGCCCCCGACACCGGCCGCTACGCCGCCCCGGCCGCCCCCGGCCCCGCCGCTCCGCCGTCTCCGGTGAGTGCCCAGCCGCCCCCCTCACATTTTTTTTGTTTTTTCCTATTTTCTTAGTTAGTTTTTTTTTCTGTTTTTTCCTGTTAAATTAGATAGTTAGTTTATTAGGTAGGAAAAACTTAGATAGAAAAGAAAAAACTTAGAAGAAAAGAAGAAAGGAAAAAACTAGAAGAAAAAGAAGAAGAAGAAGAAGAATAAGAAGAAAGAGGAGAGGAGTAGAAGGAGAAGAGGAAAAGGAAAAGAAGAAGAAAAAGAAGAGAATAAGAAGAAGAAGAAAGAGGAGAGGAGGAGAAGGAGAAGAGGAAAAAGGAAAAGAAGAAGAAAAAGAGGAGAAGAGGAGAAGAAGAAGAGGAAAAAGGAGAAGAAGAAGAAGAATAAGAAGAAGAAGAAGAAGAAAAAGGGAAGAAGAGGAGAAGAGGAGAAGAAGAAGAAGAGGAAAAAGGAGTAGAAGAAGAAGAATAAGAAGAAGAAGCTGACCAGTATGCGTCTGACCCCCGCACTCCGCGCAACTGCTAATGCGCCGCCCCCGACCCCCGACACCTCTTCGGCCTCCTGTTGACCGAAAAGGTGCTCCTCGTCCTTCCAGAGGGCGAAGGATTCATAGTTTTGTAAATCATGTGTTAGGTCATATATTTTCCGATTTTGTTAGGGAAAACATCATATTTGTGTTGATCGGGTGGATTTCAATGTGCAGTTGTTTCGTCGCTGCGAGGGTCTGTTGTTCGACAACCTCCCAGTGCGTTGGACGAGCTCGGCCCCTGCGTTCGTGGGTGAGCACAAATGACTTCTCCTCCTCCCCCCTTAATTTGCTCTGTTCCGGTATTCGTGCCGATGAAACTTGCTAGCTATAGTTGTCTTCAATCATCAGTATGCGTGACGAGTATGCGTCTCCCGTTCGAAAGGACGACATCTATAAATATGCATGGCTTTGCATATTTATAACCGCCGTCCTTTCGAATTGTCCAACGTTATCCGTGGACAGCCCGAGTATGTGTAGATTGGGTTCGTTTTCCCGTATGCTCTGCTCCGGATCCTATGCAGAATTTCGTCAGTGCCTCCCTGTTGTTCTCTGGGTACAGATCCTCTCTACTTATTGCCGAGATGTGTATCAGGAGAACAGCGGGGAGGTGCTGTCGAAATTCTGTATCGGATCTGGAGCAGAGCATGGGAAAATGAACCCAATCTACACATACTCGGGTGGGATTAGGACCTATCTTAACCTATTAGTGTGTAGGTTGCATGGACGTAATAAAACTGACAAACTTGATTAATCGATGAATATATATGCTGAATTATATATATTTCTTGTGTGTCCAGTAGCTAGGCAAGATGAGTGATCGTGCGTGGATGTACACCGGTCACACCAGTCAGGAAGACATGACCAAAGAATGGTTAACAAATACCAAGGGGTTTGTGAGAGCCGCATTTGCAAATGGCCAGGACAAAACATGGTGCCCCTGTCCCCGGTGCGACAACTTTAAAAAGCAGACAGAGGGTGAAATGGTTAAACACCTGCAAAAGTGGGGTTTTAAGCCTAATTATACGGTGTGGACTTTTCATGGTGAGTCTACCCAACATGCCAGAGCTGAGGGGGTTCGTCGTCGCACCGACGAGCATGGTACCGGGATCGAAGACATGGTGCAAGACTTTGATGATGCTCAGGATTCGGACGATGAGATGGAGGAATCTGCAAAGGCATTCTATGAAATGTTGGAGTCTTCAAAACGTCCTCTCCACGAGCACACTGAGCTTTGTCAGCTCGATGCCATCACGCAAGTAATGGCTTTGAAGGCTCAATTCAACTTGGGCAAAGAATGCTATGACGCGATGATGACAATATTTGGATGCTTTCTACCCAAAGGCCATGTACTGCCCGCAAACCTGTACCAGTCGGACAAAATCCTCCGTGTACTTAAGATGCCCTATGAGAAGATAGATGCATGTGAGAATGGATGTGCCTTATTTAGGCTTGAGTATGCAGACTTGAACTATTGTCCCATTTGCAAGTCTTCCAGGTATGTCGTCGTAGACAACGGTATGGGTGAGAAGATGCAGACAAAAATCCCTGTTAACGTTCTTCGCTATATGCCAATCGTACCAAGACTTCAACGTCTTTTCATGGTCTAAGAGACGGCCAGATAGATGACATGGCACAAAATGTGCAAAAGAACCGAACTAGATGCAGATGGGAATCAGATGTTGGTACACACTTCAGACGCTTTTGCGTGGAAGCATTTTGATGCATTACATAAGGATAAAGCGGCAGATCCAAGGCATCCTCGAGTCGCCATCAGCACGGATGGGTTCAATGTGTTCGGTATGACGGCAACCAAATACATTTGTTGGCCTGTATTTGTCATTCCACTCAATCTCCCCCCCGGAGAGATTATGAAAAGAAAGAACATTTTCCTGACGTTGATAATTCCAGGGCCCAACTATCCGGGGAAGAATATGAATGTGTACATGCAGCCGCTTAAGGATGAATTGCAAGAAGCTTGGGATAATGGGTTCAAGACATACGACGCCGTTACCAAAAAAACTTCAAAATGCATGTGTGGTACATGTACTCGACGCATGAATTGCCGGCGTATGCCCTATTCGTTGGCTGGTGTGTGCATGGAAGGTTCCCGTGCCCCACATGCAAGGCAGCTCTTGAGTTCCGTTGGCTGCAGGCGGGTCGCAAGTATTCTTGCTTCGACATGCGTAGACAGTTCCTGGATCCTCGCCATAAGTTCAGAAAAGACAAGAAGAATTTCATCAAAGGTAGAGTTGTCAAAAACTCTGCACCACCCGTGTTGACAGGCCAACAGATGTTGGATCAGTTAAACGCTCTCGAGCCGGATCCAAATTGTCCTGGGTATTTCAAAGGGTATAATACGAAACATGCATGGACTCACAAGTCATGCTTATGGGATCTGCCTTACTTCAAAGACCTCCTTTGCCCACACAACATCGACGTGATGCACACTGAAAAGAATATCGCCGAGGCCATTTTTGGTACATTGTTCGGCATAGAGGGGAAGTCAAAGGATAATTCAGAGTCTATGGGCGCCGAGCTGAGACAAGTCGCTAATGGTTTTGACTATAAGGTCCGTTCATTTAACAGATACGACATCAACGGGTATTGCTTTCGTACCTTTGGCAAAGAGCTATCTATGCTCGACCTAAAGACTACAAATTGTTGTGTCTCTGCTATCGGCGAAGGAGGTATAGAGTACTATGGAAGAGTTGAAGCAATTTATGAACTTCTATTCTATGCTGAAAACCCAGCGAACGTCGTAGTCTTCAAATGTCATTGGTTCCAGCCGAAGGAGACTAGAAGGACTCATGAGTATATAGGGCTAGTCGAAATCAAACAAAGCAACCATTTAGATGTGCCCGATGTCTATATTACGGCTCAACAGGCGACCCAAGTTTTCTATCTACCGTGGGCCTGCCAAACTGATCCAAATCTGAAAGGTTGGGATGTCGTTTATGAAGTGCCGCCACATTTTATACCACCTCCCCTCAATGAAGAGGATTATGAACCTCACATTAACCAAGACAAATATGATGGAGAATTCTTCCAAGAAACACGTATTTCCAAAAAACGTTTCAAGAACCGCTCTACTTCACCCCGGAACATTGAAGTAGACAGTGACAATGAATCTGACTTAACCCCTTAGCCGGAACAGGAAGAGCCGGAACAAGAAGAGGTTACTGATGCGGATGACCTGTCAATGCTTAACCGATTACATGAAGGAGGCCTTCCATACATTGTTCCTGATAGTGATGATGATCATGCATTTATTGATGATAGTGATGATCATGATGCATTTATTGATCCCGGAGAATATATAGACGATCAACATTATTATTAATTCATGTCAGGTAATCAACTTTTAGTTCATGTTAGGTATATGATGATACACTTAAATTATATACATTTTATTATTCATGTCGGTATTCAATTTTATGTTGTACTAATTTCGTTTACTATTTGTCATGGCAGTTGTTGAAAGATGGTGGGAAAGGGTCGAGAGCACTCCGCGGCTCCTTCGTCGGAGGGTGGTGGGATGGGTACTTCCCTTCCTGCCGACTCTCTCCGGAGAGCGTTGCTCTCTAGTCTGGATACATCGGTGGCCGCTTCTTCGTCGACCCCCGTGAGAGGAGGTCGGGGGAAGAAGAGAGGTAGTAGAGGTGGGAGAGGAGGCCGCCGCAAAGGTAGGGTGGCAGCTACGCCTTCCTCGCCGCCACCCCCAGCTGATTCAACCGAGCACGGGACTGCTAGGGTGGACTCGTCTGAGGATGAGGCTACGCGGACTCCGGTCCACGTGCCTCGGGTCGACGAGCCTTCGACCTACAAGACTCCTGTCCCAGAGGCTTCGTCCCACGAGACTCCGGAGTAGAGTAGGGATGAGGGCACGTCCCGGCAGACCCCATGGGATACCTGGCCGGAGGAGCCTAGTGGTCATGCTGATGGTGGCGGGGATCGTTTTTCTGATAGCGACGATGAGGTGGCTGAGGGGGCCACTGTCTACCAGCATGGTATGACACGGCTCCCGCCCGTGCCGGCGACCCGCGAGCTGAGGTGGTCGATTAGGCCTGATGGGGAGAGGTAAGTGCATGTACTCTTTTTTAACCTTTTGCCTTCACATTTTTTCAAATATCTAATGTGTTGGCTTTGTCATACTGTAGGGGTTGGCATCACCCCAAGGATGCCCGCAGGCCCAACAACATCCTTGGTGTCCTTGTCAGGCAAAACTTCCCGGGGTTTGTCATGTTGCCCGGTGAGGGTCAGGTTCCAGAGTTAGGACTGACCTGGGAGCACTACTTGGCTGCACCGGCCCCGCCTGAGGAGAGGATCGACGGTGTTTTGTGCCACACGAGGGCGGAGATGGTGATTAGACAGTTTTGGGTAATTTCTCCTTTACACAATTAAAAATCAATAATAGCTAGTTATTGTACTAATAAGTGTTGTCTCGTTTGATTGCAGACCTTCTACAGGTGTCAGGAGGGATACGAGGATGCCGCGGCAAAGGTTATCGATCAGCAATGCAAGCGCCTACTGCAAAACTTTCGGCACGAGGCTCGGGTGCAGGCTGTTCGAGACTACTACGCCTCGTGGCGTATTAGGAAGGAGAAGTCGACGTGCCGTGGAAAGAAGATGGAGAAGGAGCATTACATGAAGGTAATTACATATTCTTAAGGCCTTGTACTTAGTTTCCTTCATTTGATTCCTACGCGTAGAGCTCAAATATCTCTTTATTAACTTAGGTGCCCCCGAGATGGTGTGCGGATAAGATGGATTGTTGGGAGGCGTTGGTGGATGGGTGGTGCTCAGAACAATGGCTAGCCGTCCACAACAATGCCAAGGACCGGCGTAACAAAATGGTTGGTGTGCCACACCATCAAGGGAGCGCCAACTTAAATCAGTTTGGTCAGAACTGGGTATGTGGTTAGCTTCATGATTCATGCAATTCATTCTTGATTCTAGCTTGAGCCCTTTACTAATACTTTGTTCCTCTCTCTCTCTCTTTTAGGCGCATCACAACAAAACGGAGGTGCCAGAGATGTACGACCTCTATGCGATGGCCCATACTGCCTCGTACAAGAAGGTCAAGGCATTCTCTGAGTCTGACCTCGATCATCCCGAGAAGTTCACCAACATCTCCTCCCACAACAAGCTCGTGAGGTACAGAGATGAGGGGAAGGCGAGGAAAGGGGAGGACTTTAACCCGAGCCAGGGGCCTATTGATCCAGAGCTAGTGATGGGGCGGCGGGAGGCCCCATGGCTCGATTGCCATTGGAGATGGCCTTATACGTTGTCCTAGCACTCTCTGGCAGATCAAGGCGCGCCAAACGAGCTCCTGTCCTGAGATAAGGCCTCGTGCACGGCCAGTCGACCTCGCCATCGAGGTTAGTTATACGGACTCAGATATCTTTCCTCATTACGTTGTGTGTGTGAACAAAGATGATTACAATGCTAACAAGGAGTTGTGTTGCAGGCTGCTATTCAGAAAGAGAGAGAGGCAACACAGGCGCTTATGGCGGCGAAGGAGAAGGAGATGGAGGAGAGGACGGCTAGGTTGTTGGAGGAGGAGAGGGCACGGTCCGATGCGTCTTACCGGGCCATCTACGAGCTCTTCGTGGTAAGATTCTTCTTCATATTTGTCAAATCATGCATTTAATGTTCGTTTCATTAATAACGAATATCATTGACTTGTGAAAACCAAATGTGCAGACTATGTGCGAGAAGAACGGCCAGACCGCTCCATCGATGCCAGTCATTACCACGGCTTCAACGGTGAGTTTCATTTGAATGCAATGATCTTTTCAGTGTCATCATGCTAACGAGACATTGCAAATCATCTTTGGTGCAGCATAACTCCGGAGTCACATCACACGACCCTTCTCCAGGGCAGCCTTCTCCAGGTGCAATCGGCCCGAGCAACCGCGGTGCCTCTCCTCCGTGATGACGAGGACGGTAAGCCCCAATATGCCACTTACTTGGCTCATTTTCTCAAAGAAAGACAAACTTAGCACTTAGACAAACTTAGCTCCTTGTGAGAGTTACATGTCTCTTCTTGATGGAGGAATCCTGACTGTTGTTGCGGGGGTCGTTTTTTCTTCTCCTTCTCTTGATATATACCTTGCTATATTGCGGGAGAGGAGAAGGGAAAATGACCATCACCAACTGTCGAAATATTAGTGTTAGGTAGTGTCCACCAACATACACCACCATATAAGTGTGAGTGAGTGCGCACCATACACACCATGAGGCAAACCTCGAAAGACCTATCCTTCTTCCAATTTTGCCCGAATGATACAAATAAGCAATAAGAAGAAGAAAATAATAGGAGAAAGAGAGAGAGAAGAAAAACACTTCTGCATCTTCTTCTTCTTCTTCTTCTTCTTCTTCTAGTCTTCTTCATCTAACTTTCGTATTTCCCATTTTGCACATTAGAGTCACTTCACGGAAGCTTGCTACATATGTGAAACTTGCTACTTGTTGTTGGATGATATTTGTGCTTGTTGTTGGATGATAGGATGATATTTGTGCTTGTTGTTGGATGAATTGTGCTTGTTGTTGGATGATAGGATGATATTTGTGCTTGTTGTTGGATGATATTAGTTTGTGCTTGTTGGATGATCATCAGCATGGCAAGAATATTGTTATTGTGAAATATATACATATATAGCATATTTTGCCTGTGAAAATTGTTGGATATAAGAAAAAATAGAAAAAACAGTGGCATTATTGCCTCTTTGTCGTCTGCCACTGACGGCAAAGCCCCTTTGCCGCCTGCCACTGATGGCAAAGCCCCTTTGCCGTCTGCCCCCGACGGCAAAGGGGACACATGTCACTCACCTGTGCAAACTGGGAGTGCCAGGCCTCGGGCCATTTGGTCACTTTGCCGTCCGGGGGCAGACGACAAAGGCGCGTGGGGCATGGCCGTCCGGGGTCAGACGGCAAAGGCGCGCGGGGCATGGCCGTCCGGGCGCAGACGGCAAATTATTTACCGCTTTGCCGTCGGTGGCAGACGGCAAAGGCTGCCGTTAGCCACTAACGGGGCTAACTGCAGTTTAGGCCGTCCAGCCGCTTTGTCGTCTGCTGCCTGACAGCAAAAACACTTTGCCGTCCGCTGGGTAAAGGCAGACGGCAAAGCACTCCTTTACCAGAGTTCACAGTGCCGGAAATTTGGCCGTCTGCTGCCGGACGATAAAGCCTTTGCCCTCAGTGGTCCTACCCTTTGCCGTCCGCTATGGCAGACGACAAAGTACCTGATTCCTGTAGTGATTGGAGAGTAGTATTACTGCTAGGAGTTGAGTGATGGATTTTACTCCGTGTATCCGTGGACCCGATTGCATAACCAAAGATTTCGGAAGTTCTTAGGTGGGAGTTCAAGTAGTTACCTAGGATTATCTTACAACAAATGCATGATGTGAGGTTGGGGTTCAACATCTAGTGGTTCGTTTGTTCACGGTCTTTTTTACATAGGACAGTCTCGGTATGCTTCGTCAAGCCTTGTAGTTCGCTACGCCTAGGGAGCATATTCGAGCGTCATTTCAATATGACAATCCAATTTACGATCGAGCCCGTGCGAGCCTTACCACGAAAATATCGGACGAAATCTCTGTCATGAGTTTGTTTCCGGCTTGTTTCAGAAGCCTCATCCTTTGTTTTGTTGGAATATAGTAATTTGAATTGCTTCGATGTCAAGTGTTGATTTCATATCTTTCTCAAATGGTATTCTCATATTTTCTATGGGAGTGCTAATCCTCTTGATCAATCAGATGGTCATGTCAAATTCCTTTCCAACCGGAGTGTTTCTCTTCAAGTGAATTCAATCCTTTCCAATACTCGCAAGATCTGTCCTCTTATTTCATCCCGGAGTTCTTTTCATCCGCCTAAGTTGTCTTCTTCTTTTGCCCGCCCTCCCACCCTTTTTCTTCATGATTAAATTCTCAACAAAGTGCATTTTCTATTCATGTGATGCTTCTACTATCTTTTCTTCTGTTTTGTATCCGGTGATTCATTGTGGAGATGCTCAAGAGTTTCAAGTTCCTCATTCTTTGTTCTTGTTTTTTTTCTCTGGTGAAATCAATGCAAGCTGGCGGTGTTCATCGTATCATTTTCATTCGTTAAATGTTTTTCATATGGAAACTCTTATCCAAGCCTCTCTTGTTTATTCATTCATCTCTCTATTCCATCCGGGGTGGCAAGTTATCTCAGAAGACTCGTGTTTTCATTCAAAATCCTTTCAAATTATTTCGAGGCTCTTAACCTCATTCAGTTCTTAAATTTGTACCGGTGCAATCTCTCTTTCTAAGCAATCGTTTCAATGGAGTTTTCTTTGAGTGGGCCAATAACCCACATGTTTTTCTAGGATCTTACCTGGCTCTTCCAATCTTTTCTGGAGACCTCAAGTTCTTTTCAAAGGTGATGTAAGAATGAATTCCATCAGTCATATTCCTTCTCCAAGATCGCTTACAATTAATTTCCATCATTGGCTCAACCTTTCCTTATTCATTGTTCTGGAGTGTCTTAGTAATTCATGGTGTTCTTTCTCATCATCATTCTCTGCGTTCAAGACCTAAGGAGAGTTTCTCTTAAATCTTGGTCCGTTCTCTTGAAGATTCGTCATATCAGCTTCGTGCTATCCTCTCAAATTTCTTTCGATCATGAGAAATTATTTTCATATCTATCCGGAGCTTTTTAGAGTAGTTTTCATTTCTCGATCCTCCGAAGGCCATCATTTTAGAAGATTTCTTCGTTCTCAGCTTTCAGCTTTCGTTCTCAAATTCTTCTCAATTGTTGTCTCTTCGCTCGTATCTCAATTATTCTGGTGCTTCAATCAAGTTTTCTGCTAGGTGGATTGTGATCTCTTCGTTCTCATGTATGTCAAGTCATTCATGGTATCCTCATGCATTTGTGAATTTTTTTTCTTACCGGTGTTTCGTTGAATACTTCTTCAAGTTTTCCTCTTATCTCTCCTCAATCTTTGCAAAAAGAATAAGTGGTGTGCTAAATCCGTTGCTTGTCATCAATTTAACTTGATGAAGGATAAGCATAACATAATTCTTATTCTCATTTCCTTGAGATGATTTCAATTCTTCTTTCGGAGTTGTTCATGATATCAAATTCCTTATGCCAAGTGCTCATCGTTTATTTTTCCGGAGTTCCAAGTTTGTCTCAAATATCTCGTCGCGAAGCTTCATCTAAATCTTGCAAGGCCTTAATCTTATTCTTTTCAACCTCCATTTCTTTTGATCATTCTTTTGATACGGAGGTTCTTCATGGTGGTTCATCAAAGATTTCTTTCATTCTCAAAGTGTTCTTCAAGATTCTTGTTGGAGGATCTCAAGTATTCTTTGTCTTGCATTTCAAAGTGCAATTCTTTCTCCCTGTCTTTTGAGATGGTGTTATAGTATTCTTGATTCATGAGGAGTCTCGAAGAGAATTTTTCAAGAATGAGATATTTAAACCCATTTGTCTTCATTTGAGCTATCTTGGATTGGATTTCACCTAAAGCATTTCCTGAGGATGATTGCTACATGCGGTGCTTATCATTGATCCAAGTATTCTCTTATCCTCTCGGCGAAAGGAGTTTGCATCTCTCCATTGATTCCAATCAATGAATTGTTATCTAGTTGTGGTTGGTTGTCACCTCATAATTTTGGGATGTTTTCCATAAGCCCACAACAAGCTTATTCTTTTCGTTGTTGAATTTCGAACAACTCCGTTCAACCCTTCTTTGTTAAGAATGTTTTTCAAATCCAATTGTGGTAGAAATTGTCATTTTTCTTCTCCGTTCTCTTCTTCCAACCGATCTAGCTTCTATTCTTTTGTTCCGGAGGCATTGTGATGTTGCTTTCTTCAACCCATAATCCCGTCTTATCAAGATCAGGTTCTTCTCCTTGCTATCCATTTAACCGGAGTGTTGTGTTCTATTTTCAAATTCTTTCCATCTTATCAGGTTTTGACTCTCTTTCCTACCGAAGTGCTGCCCAAATTTCTTTTGAATTCTTGCTTGTTTGTCGTGTCATTCTTCATCTCTTTGAAATCTTCAAGATTCATTGGTGCCACTCATTTGTCAAAGAAGCAACTAAGTTTTACCTCTTCCTTTTCTCTTTCTCTTTCTCTTCCCATTCTAAGATCTCGGGTCGAGATCTCTTGTTAGCGGAGGAGAGTTGTAACAGCCCGGTACCGACGCTCCAGAAGATTCCCCTTTTATTTTGAGTTTCACCGTGTATTCCATTTGGTTGTGTCGGGGCACGGATGCTCACGATCACCTACGGTACCAGATACCCCTTTGTGGTTCGGCAAGGGGGTCACGTTGCACAAAGAGTGGAGAGCATGAGACGGCGCGACGATCAGGACATTGGCATTTTACCCAAGTTCGGGCCGCTGCTAAGCGTAAAACCCTACTCCTGCTTTTGGTGGGTTGATCAGAGGAACACGAAGAACATGCAGAGCTTAAACCCGACAAGAGCTGCTGTCGGGGTGAGCTACTACGCGAGTACAAGTGTCCAAAGGTCCGAATCTTGAGCTAGGTTGCCTTGGGCCTCCTTTTATAGTGCATGGGATTACCACAATGGAAAAAGAGTCATTATCTAGATTAGCTAGCTTAGCAGAGCTATCATATCTAACTCTGGCATTTAGGACAAAATACCATGATTACTAGTCTAGGTGGCGCTCGGGGGTGCATCCCCGGCAGGCTCTTGCCACCGCTTGGCTAGTCGTTGCTTATGGTCTTGACACGCTGCAGGGCGGGTGTCAACTAGTCATAACTTGCATTCTGGTGCGCCGCCACGTGCTTAGCGAGAGCTGATTAGCCGCTTGAGGGCTCGATACCGCATCGATAAGTGATTGGTGTAGCGATGCGGTGGAGCGGTGGCTGGTTAGCTCATGCTTGCCGGGGGACGGCTTGCCGGGTCTTCCGGAGATGTGCGCGTCTCGGCCCTCGGCTGCTTCCGGGGGCGTGGCTGGCGTGTCTTGGGCCCCTCTTGGGCCATTGTGCTGGTGTTGCCGGCGCTTGCTTGGCCTTCTGTAGGTTGTTTCTGCCGGATGTTGGTTCTCTTACGCTTGCTTGGCGGTGCCGTGGCCTTCCTGTGGGGACCCCGACTCATAAGTCGTGATCACCGAATGCACGTGTACAGTGATCCTAGAGATCAATGCTCACTGAACACACCGAAGCTGAATAACAAGAGTCTTACATCCACATTTAGCGTCTTACACAAATAAGGACCATGAAGGTCAAGTCTTACATAGATAGGGCCACAAGGGCCAAACACTTAAACATAACAAGCAGCGGAAATCTTGATCGAAAGCGTGAACCCATGCCATCTGCCTAAAACCTACAGGCATTCTAACTGGCAAGCGTCCTAGTTCGCATGTTCGTCACCAACGAACTCTTCGCCATATTCCTGCTCTTCCATGCCTGGCCAATTAAATAACCAGTGGCAAGCCAATGAGTACTTTGAATGTACTCGCAAGCAACCCAAGTTGTGGAACAAGGTATAATAATGCATGATATAGCACTAAGTAGGTAAGTTTTGCAAAAAGCTGATTTTAAGTGCAGTGGTATGATCAAGTAACCTTAAGAAAACATGCATCAACTGTTGATAGGTACTCATGTGAGCAAATCTCAGTTATCAGCATAAGCAGGGGTTGAACATCTCATGTTCATCATCATGCTAAGTCGTCGGACATAGCTCAAGTACCATCTTTGTCACCAACACACACACACACCATGTTTGTGAAAACATCGGACGTAGTTTAAGCAGGATCTCTAACTGTCCATGACCGTGGACACGGCTATTCGAATAGTTTTACACTCTACAGAGGTTGCACACTTTACCCACAAGACTCGGGGAACTTCCGTGTCATCCACGACTCGCGGTACATCACATACCCGAGGTAAGCACCCGAACAATGCCTTTCCCCTAGCGATACTAAGCAAAGAGTCCACTCGTTGGTGCCATCCCTCATGATATACATCACACGTATCATCCATGAGGGCACGCAACGGTGTGCCCGGTGCCTGTGAAGACAGCGCATGATCATCCATTCCGGTACGACCCCGTATCGAGAGTGACCACTTCACTCCCGCCACTAGTAATGCGGGCTCTATGCTAGTACCCACCAAGGTAATCAACAAAGCCCCGTCCCATAAGGGGTATCGTGGTTGTACATGTAAGGTTGGGGTGGTCAGCAAATCTTAAATCTCTCCGTTTTCGAAAACACACACACACACAACCTGCTCCGGTACACCACTTCTTTCTCAAGTGGTTACCTAGCACAACATCATCTCCCTCGGGCATTAGTGGCACCCGACGGGGTTTTCGAAAAGTCTTTGAAATCATTTTGTTTCCATCACCATGCATATTCCCGTCCCATTTTGCGTAGCAACTACTTAGCAACCTAACTACTCCCACCCGCACAACCCTCATAAGGAGGTAGGGTCATGCACGATGCAAGTATCAACAAGAAAGTAACGGAGGCATCCCACCGAAGGGAATACCACACAACATGATCATCATCCAGAAATAGTGTGCTATATGCCATGCAAAAAGAGGTTTCATAGTCATGGTCAAAGGGCTGCTTGCCTGGCTCAACAAAGTCTTCGGGGTCTTCGAAACCTTCGTGTCCAATCCCTTCGTCAACAACGCAATCTATCGTCGTGGAATAAACGGGCAAAAATAAGCATCACAACAAAACAGAGCACAAAATCCACTTTAAAAATGTTACTCTATTCTGATAAATACTACAAGACATTATAAAAATATTTGCCTAAGGTTTTGGGGTGAAAAAGGTTTTTAAAACCATTTGTAACAGTGGCTAAAAATGCCAAAAAGGGGTTTTTAAAATAAAACAGTACATAAAAGGTTTTCAAAAATTTATACAAAAGACACTATTAAATTCTACACGATATTTCAAGATTTGTGGTGGAAAAATATTGGCATAGGAATTTTATTTAACTCTGTGGAATTTTTGCAAAATCCCACAGAAAAGAAAAAGGAAAAAGGGGCACGGGACCCTAGGCCAGAGCCAGCCTGCAACTGGGCCGGCCCAGAGGCCAACCAGCCCAGGCGAACCGACGCGCGCGCGCGCCCGCGTTCAAACCTGACGGCTGGGGCCCGAAGGCCAGCGACAGAGAGAGGAGGGGAAGGGAGGTGAGGATGACAGGCGGGCCCCGCCTGTCATCTCCAACCTCGCGGCAGGGAGGCCGGCGAGCTTACCGGCGATGGTAGGAGGCGCGGCAGGGGACGGCGATGATGGGAATGGAACCAGGGGGCTTCCGCCGTTCGGGTGGAGGAGGAATCAGTCGCCGGGGTGGTCCGAGTCGCCGGCGACGAAGGAGCAGGGCGGCGGTGCTACGGGAGGACCACGCACCGGTCGCCTCCGGCTGTAAAATGAACGGGGGAAGGAGGGAGACGCATCAGGGGAGAGCTGCGGTTCCAGATCGAGAGAGAATGGGGGCCAAGGAGGCTCACCGTGGCCGGACGGTGGCGGACCCGATGCGGCGGAGCTTTGCTCGATCCCGAGCGCTCGAGCTCTAACGTGAAGGGGGCGGGGCTCTGGACCTCGATTGGAAGAGAGAGGGAGGTTCCAGAGAGGGAGAGGGGGTCGGGGAGGCCCCTTTTATAGGCGTACGGCGGTCCACCGATTGCCCATGCGCCGGCGAGGTCGATGCCGCCGCTGGGGGCCACGGGAGGGAGAGTGGGGGTGTCTGGGGCGTTGCTGGGCGTGGTCCACGTCCAGGGGAAGCTAGGGGAGGAACAGGGCGTGCACGCGTGCGAGGCTCGGGGTTGGCCGAGCCGGCGGCATCGGGCGCGCGTGTGGGAAGGCCGCTGGAGAGAGAGGAAGGAGGGGGACGGCGCCTTGGAGGATTGCGGACGTCGAGGGCATCTCGGGGGACAGCTTCCCCCATCCCAAAGCTGTCGGGGGGCCTCGGGATGCTCCTGCTACAGTGCGGACATGCACTGTAGCGCGCTCCAGAGCGTGCCTTTGGCATGCCATGGCATGCTTGCGTGCTCTGGACGCGTCCCTGCATGTCTCATAGCTCTTGGACGATCTACATATGCTCTAGGAGCTAGGGGAAGCTAGGGAGAGTAGAGGTGAGAGGAGGGGGAGGCAAAATGGGTGCTGGCCATGCTGTCCAGCAGGTAAAAATGGGTTTTTACCCCACCTAAACACTGAGACTTGGCCATTAGAAAGTTACTGGAGGTGAAGCACATCAGTAAGGGGCTGTGGTAAAATTTTGGAGTGATGGAGAATAGCAGAAGGGGGTCAAACAAGGTTTTTACCACCTGGGCAAAAAGTGTTTGATGATGGTTTGGCTAAGCAAATGAAGTTTGCTTGACTTGAGATTTAACAGGGTCAAAGGATGGTTGGAAATAGGGTTGACCACCAAGTTTGAGCTTGATTGAAGAAAGTTCACAATGTAACTTAGTGAAACCCTAGAAATCAACAGAATCAGATTTCTATAGATCTAGGCATGCATTTAACTTCCCACAATTCCACGGTGTAGCATTCTAATTTGGGGTTTAGAACATGCCCACAAAGTTTGGGCTCAAGTGAAGAAACTTCACAATGTAAAGTTGTTCAAATTTGGCTCTGGACAGGAATGGTTTTGGAATATTTTGATGAAGCGAATCAATTGGGATTGAGATGAAACTTTGCAAGATCATCACATATGACAATTGTGACTTGCTGGAATTTTCTTGGAATTTATTGAGAATATTTCTTATAGAAATATTTCAAAAGCTTGATTTAAGCAGAAAGGGTTTTGAGGGGTTTTGCCCATGTTTTTGAACATGACCATGTGTTGAAACTCATATATATGGAAAATATATGTCCACTGAGTTTCCCTAAATTTTCTCAAATATCTTTAACGCATTTAAATAAATTTTCCCTATAAAAACCCATTTCTGGCCTTAAGAAAAAGCCTTTAAATAAAATAGTAAAATAATCTTTAAAAATAATATTTGGTGGTTTTGGGAAGTCATATATATATTAGGTTTCAAATGAAGCATTTGGGGAGAAAGGATCCACCCAATTTGAGGACTTGTAGTACAAACCTCAATTCAGGGGCTTTTGAAAACCTAATTTGAATAAAACCATTTTGGCCAAAATAATATTTGATAAAAATAGTTTTGGGTACTATTCACATGGCATGATCATTGGGCAAGAAGTTTGGATCAAGGAAGATGAATATGGAGAGGAGTAGAACCTAAGAGTGCCAAACATAATCAACCAAACAATCAAACAAGCAACCATTCAAACAAGCATGCACTCAAAAAGTTTTGACTGGTTCCAAATTTTGTAAATCCAAGCATAGCAAAGTGATACAAACACTGGGTGTGACAGACCTACCCACCTTACAAGAATCTCGTCCCCGTGATTCCTAGGCTAAGCGCTAAAAAGATAAGGGAACTCAGATCTAAGATAGTCTTCACGCTCCCAGGTTGCTTCTGCTTCTGTGTGGTTGCTCCATTGAACCTTGAAGTACTTGATGGTGCGGCTTCGGGTGCAACGCTCCGCTTCATCCAGAATGCGAACTGGCCTCTCACGATAAGTGAGGTCTGGCTGAAGGTCGATGGCTTGATGGTCGATGTCCTTGTAGAGGTTGGGGCGGTTGGGAACTTGGAGACACTTCCGTAGTTGTGACACGTGGAAGACGTTGTGCACATCGGAGAGCTCGGAGGGTAGCTCTAGCTGGTAAGCAACTTCTCCTCGTCTTGCGGTGATCTTGAAAGGGCCGATGTATCTTGGTGCAAGTTTTCCCTTGACGTGGAAACGCTTGGTCCCTTTGAGAGGCGTGACACGGAGGTAAACATGGTCACCGGCACAGAAGTTCACTTCTCGGCGGTGAGAGTCGGCGCAACTCTTCTGTCTTGACTTGGCGGTCTCGAGGCGCTCTCGGACAAGTTGAACTTGCTCTTCTGCTTCGCGGAGGATGTCTGGCCCAAAGACTAGTCCTTCTCCGGTTTCTGACCAGTTGAGGGGAGTACGGCACTTGCGTCCATACAACACCTCAAATGGTGCCATCTGAAGACTCGACTGATAGCTGTTGTTGTAGGAGAACTCGGCGAATGGCAGGCAATCTTCCCACTTGGCTCCATATGCCAAAACACAGGCACGGAGCATATCTTCGAGTATCTGGTTTACTCGTTCCGTCTGTCCACCGGTCTGGGGGTGAAAAGCAGTGCTGAAGGAGAGCTTGGTTCCCATCGCTTCTTGAAACTGCTTCCAGAACCTTGAGGTAAACGGAGTTCCTCAGTCTGACACAATCTCCTTTGGAACTCCATGGAGGCTCACTATACGCTCGATGTAAAGGCTGGCTAGCTTGTTACCATCATAGGTGGTCTTGACGAGAATGAAATGGGCTACCTTGGTCAGGTGATCGACAATGACCCAGATAGAATCATGTCCCTTGCTTGACCTTGGTAATCCGGTGATGAAATCCATCCCGGCTTTGTCCCACTTCCATTCAGGCACTTTGAGAGGTTGCAACAATCCAGCGGGTCGCTGATGCTCAGCTTTGACTCTCTGGCATATGTCACACTTAGCAACAAATGTGCCTATTTCCCGTTTCATGCCATGCCACCAGAATCTTGCCTTGAGGTCTTGGTACATCTTGGTCCTCCAGGATGGATGGAATACGGAGTGTCATGAGCTTCTTGCATGATCAAATTCTTGAGCTCTTCTTTGTTGGGTACGCAGATGCGATTCCCGAACCATACAACTCCTTGCTCATCCACTGAGAATCCTGGGGCCTTTCCTGCCTTGATCTTCCTCTTGATGCCTTCAATGCTCTTGTGTCCCTTTTGAGCTTCCTTAATATCATCCATCAAGGTAGGCTTTGCTTCGAGGTTAGCTAGGAATCCAGGTGCAACTAGTTCCAAGCCGAAGCTTTCAAGCTCTTCATACAAGGCGGGTAGCCTTTCCTTAATCATAGCATTCAAGGAACAAGTCTTTCTGCTTAAGGCATCAGCTACCACGTTAGCCTTTCCGGGGTGGTATTGAACACTGAGGTCATAATCCTTGATCAACTCCAACCATCTTCGCTGCCTCATGTTAAATTCCCTTTGGGTGAAAATATACTTCAAACTCTTGTGGTCTGTGTATATCTCACATCGCTTCCCCAGAAGGTAATGTCGCCATGTCTTCAAGGCATGAACTACGGCTGCCAACTCAAGATCATGAGTAGCATAGTTCTCTTCATGAGGACGTAGCTGTCTGGATAGATATGCTATGACTCTGCCTTCTTGCATCAGAACACCTCCAAGTCCGGTTCTCGATGCATCACAATATATCACAAACTCCTTGTGAATATCGGGGGTGGCCAAAACCGGGGCTGTGGTCAATCTCCTCTTGAGCTCTTGGAAGCTTTCTTCACACTTCTCCGTCCATTCGAACTTCTTGTCCTTCTTCAAAAGCTGAGTCATGGGTCGGGCAATGCTCGAAAATCCTTCAACGAACTTGCGGTAATATCCCGCGAGTCCGAGGAAGCTCCTGACTTCCTTCACATTGGTTGGGGATTGCCATTCAGTCACGGCTTCAATCTTGGCAGGATCCACTGACAATCCTTCTGCAGTCAACACATGACCCAAGAATCCAACTTCATGCAGCCAGAATTCACACTTGCTGAATTTTGCATAAAGCTGGTGCTCTCGAAGCTTGTCTAGGACCAATCTCAAGTGTTGCTCATGCTCTTCTTCAGACTTGGAGAAGACGAGTATGTCATCAATGAAGACGACAACAAACTTGTCCAAGTACTCCATGAAGACCTTGTTCATGAGGTACATGAAGTAGGCAGGGGCATTGGTTAACCCAAATGACATGACCGTGTATTCATACAGGCCATACCGGGTTACAAACGCCGTCTTCGGAATGTCTTGGGGCCTGATCTTCAACTGGTAGTACCCAGACCTGAGATCGATCTTGGAAAACACCTTAGCTCCATTCAGCTGATCGAATAGGTCTTCAATCTTGGGGAGTGGGTACTTGTTCTTTATTGTGACCTCATTGAGAGAACGGTAATCGACACAGAGTCGGATAGTCCCGTCCCTCTTTGACACAAATAGAACAGGTGATCCCCAAGGAGAGGCACTAGGGGCAAATGAATCCTTTTCTGAGCTGCTCTGCCAGTTGCTTCTTCAACTCAGCCAACTCTTCGGATCCCATTCTATAGGCCTTCTTATATATGGGCACTGACCCGGGCATTAGCTCAATGATGAACTCAATGTCGCGGTCAGGAGGCATTCCGGGCAACTCATCAGGAAAAACATCCGGGTATTCACATACCACTGGCACTTGATCCAACTCAATTCCCGATAGACAATTAACCTGAGGGGCTTGAGTGGAGGCACAGCTGGGGACATACTTGACTTCCCCTCCTTGGCTATTGGTTATGGTGACGGTCCTCTTGGCACAGTCCAAGTAGCCTTTGTTCTTGATTAACCAGTCCATGCCTAGGATCACATCCAAGCCTTCCGACTTTAGGATGATAAGGTCTGCTAGGAAGTCTACCCCGTTGATGTTAATCTCAACTCCTTTACAACCTATCCCAGACTTCATAACTGATCCCGGGGTTTGAATCAACATACGACTACCCAGGGGTGTAGGCTTCATGCCACTCTCTAGCGCAAACTTTTGGGTGACAAAAGAATGCGAAGCCCCACAATCAAACAGTATAGTTGCTGGGGTTGAGTTGACGAGGAACGTACCCAGTATGACGTCCGGGTCTTCCTGGGCTTCCTCAGCGGTGACGTGATTCACACGACCCTTGCCATTGTTGGGCTGGTTGCGGGGAGCTGGGTTCCTTGGTGGCGCTCCACGGCCTTGACCTTGGTTTGGCGCATTGGGGCGCGGTGCATCTGGCTTCTTGTTGGGACACAAGTTAGAGATGTGTCCAGGCTGACCACACCCAAAGCAAGTGACCTGACCATAGTTGTTGTTGTTGTTTCTGCCTCCGTTGTTGTTATTGGGGTTGTTGTAGGCTGGCCTGGGATTGGCATACTGCTGAGGCTGGTAGGTTGGCTTGGCTGGGGCTGGCTGCCAGGGGCGAGGCTTCTGGTTGCTGGAACTACCCTTGCTGATCATCTTGCGCTTGCGAGTGTCGTCTATGGCACGACGCTTGTCCTCCAGCATGAGGGCCTTGTTCACCAGGTCGAAGAAGGTTCGACAGTCGCAGATGATAAGCTGATACAGCAGGGTCTGCTGAAGTCCTTCCATGAAGCGTTCCATCTTAGCAGCCTCCGTGTTGACATCTTCAGGTGCATACCTTGACAGCAGGTTGAACTTCTGCAGGTACTCCTTGACAGAGCCACTTCCTTGCTTCAGCGCTCGGAATTCTCTCTTCTTGATAGCCATGATCCCAGAAGGAATGTGGGCGGTGCGGAATCCTTCCTTGAAGTTATCCCAGGTGATCACACGATCGCCTTGCATGACCTTGAATCCATCCCACCAAGCTCGGGCGGTACCTCCGAGGCAGTGAGAGGCATACAACACCTTCTCACGATCCTCATTGCAATTGACCAGTGCAAGGAGGTCCTCGATGGTGCGGATCCAGTCATCGGCATCCAGTGGTTCAGCGGTCTCGGTGAAGGTTGGGGGCGAATTCCTCATGAACTCAGACAGAGTGGAGCGGCCATTGCCGTTCCTGCCTTGCTGCTGGTTGTTCACAAGGACTTGGGCCATCTGCTGGATGGCAGCAGTGTTGGCTTGGCGTTCCTCCCGGAGAACTTGGAGAAACTGAGCTATGGTCATGTTCTCCGGTGGAGGTGGTGGCGGGGGAATGTCGCCTTGCGGCTGCTCCTGGTGTCCTTCAGCCTGAGCAGTCCCACCAGCTCCCTGCCGCTGGCTGGAGTTGCCGGCTTCAGGGTTGGTGAAGAAGCTGTTGCGGGTTGCAGTCACCATCCTGTTTGGAGCAGCCAAGTCAAATAACTGGGATAGACGAGAGGGAAAGCAGCACGGAGAAAGCATGCCTAAGGGGGTTGGTATAGTGCAAGTGTGGTAAAACAAAGGTCGGAAGACCAACACATATATTAAGATAAGATAGGCGATGGAGTCGCTTACATGTTGCCTAAGGCAAAAGTGCGACTTGCATCGGAACACAAACAACAAAACAAACAACAAGCACACATGGTTTCATATGAACCATTACACGGACTCGACTGCGGATGAGGGGTACATGTCTGATCCTACCCTAGGGGTTCTCGGACTCAGGTGGTGGAGTGCTCGGTCTCATAGCCACGCTCCTCTGGGTCTTCCTCCTATTCATCATCTGAACGGGCATCGTTTCCGGTCGAAGGGGTCGGAGAACGAGGAGCTCCATCCCGACGATGCTTCGTCGGTGGGTCAGTGAAGAGCTCACGGTACTCCTTCACACTCATGCGACGACGACGTGTGGGTGCACCTCCAGCTGGGGGTATTCCTCCTCGATAAGCGACAGCTGGTCGCCCCTCGGGGGCTCCATCCTTCTTGATCTCGTCTGGCCTCGTCTTGGCTTGACGAAGTAGCTCTCGGGTGTGGTGAAGTTCCTCGCGGAGCTTCACGGACTCCTTAATCAGGTTGTGAACCAGACTATCGGCGGAGAGGCTGAAGTAGGTCTGGAACCTGAGTGATGTGCCATCCTCCTTGGAGGGAATCAGCGTCCAACTCTCGCCAAGATCATCCTTTGTGTTCAGGGTAGGTAGCGAGTAGCTGGCTCGTCAGTCATCTCTGGAATGGTGTCTCGAAGGTGTAGGAGTGCCTTGCGTGCAGCTGTCTCAACTGCGAGCGCCATGGTCTCCATCTGTGGTCCTTCAAAGAACCAACTAGTTGGGGAGTCGTTTGCCTTCACGACCACATCAACGTGGTACTCCTTCGTGACGGCATCGACCCAGTGCTCGTGGTAGAGGAAAATGGGTAGTAGGCGAAACTGGCACTTCTCCAGGCTATCCTCAAGGAGTAGGGGAAAGCCGGATGTCAGGAAGGCTTCGGGTATGACGGCCATCTACAAAGGTTTGAAGGGAGGAGAGTCAGTAGAGTGTTGTGTGAAGAATAGAAGAGGTAATAAGTGCAGAAACTCCTAAGTATAGGTGCCAGGTGTAGTTTTGAAAACGGTTTCATCCTAACTAACGTCCATGCTAACTAAGGGCTTCCTACAGTCAAGATGGCTCTGATACCAGCTCTGTGGGGACCCTGACTCATAAGTCGTGATCACCGAATGCACGTGTAGAGTGATCCCAGAGATCAATGCTCACTGAACACACAGAAGCTGAATAACAAGAGTCTTACATCCACATTTAGCGTCTTACACAAATAAGGACCATGAAGGTCAAGTCTTACATAGATAGGGCCACAAGGGCCAAACACTTAAACATAACAAGCAGCGGAAATCTTGATCGAAAGCGTGAACCCATGCCATCTGCCTTAAACCTACAGGCATTCTGACTGGGAAGCGTCCCAGTTCGCATGTTCGTCACCAACGAACTCTTCGCCATATTCCTGCTCTTCCATGCCTGGCCAATTAAATAACCAGTGGCAAGCCAATGAGTACTTTGAATGAACTCGCAAGCAACCCAAGTTGTGGAACAAGGTATAATAATGCATGATATAGCATTAAGTAGGTAAGTTTTGCAGAAAGCTGATTTTAAGTGCAATGGTATGATCAAGTAACCTTAAGAAAACATGCATCAACAGTTGACAGGTACTCATGTGAGCAAATCTCAGTTATCATCATAAGCAGGGGTTGAACATCTCATGTTCATCATCATGCTAAGTCATCGGACTTAGCTCAAGTACCATCTTTGTCACCAACACACACACACACACACACCATGTTTGTGAAAACATCGGACGTAGTTTAAGCAGGACCTCCAACTGTCCATGACCGTGGACACGGCTATTCGAATAGTTTTACACTCTGCAGAGGTTGCACACTTTACCCACAAGACTCAGGGAACTTCCGTGTCATCCACGACTCGCGGTACATCACGTACCCAAGGTAAGCACCCGAACAATGCCTTTCCCCTAGCGATACTAAGCAAAGAGTCCACTCGTTGGTGCCATCCCTCATGATATACATCACACATATCATCCATGAGGGCACGCAATGGTGTGCCCGGTGCCTGTGAAGACAGCGCATGATCGTACATTCTGGTACGACCCCGTATCGAGAGTGACCACTTCACTCCCACCACTAGTAATGCGGTCTCTATGCTAGTACCCACCAAGGTAATCAACAAAGCCCCGTCCCATAAGGGGTATTGTGGTTGTACATGTAAGGTTGGGGTGGTCAGCAAATCTTAAATCTCTCCGTTTTCGAAAACACACACACACACAACCTGCTCCGGTACACCACTTCTTTCTCAAGTGGTTACCTAGCACAACATCATCTCCCTCGAGCATTAGTGGCACCCGACGGGGTTTTCGAAAAGTCTTTGAAATCATTTTGTTTCCATCACCATGCATATTCCCGTCCCATTTTGCGTAGCAACTACTTAGCAACCTAACTACTCCCACCCGCACAACCCTCATAAGGAGGTAGGGTCATGCACGATGCAAGTATCAACAAAAAAGTAACGGAGGCATCCCACCGAAGGGAATATCACACAACATGATCATCATCCAGAAATAGTGTGCTATATGCCATGCAAAAAGAGGTTTCATAGTCATGGTCAAAGGGCTGCTTGCCTGGCTCAACAAAGTCTTCGGGGTCTTCGAAACCTTCGTGTCCAATCCCTTCGCCAACAACGCAATCTATCGTCGTGGAATAAATGGGCAAAAATAAGCATCACAACAAAACAGAGCACAAAAACCACTTTAAAAATGTTACTCTATTCTGATAAATACTACAAGACATTATAAAAATATTTGCCTAAGGTTTTGGGGTGAAAAAGGTTTTTAAAACCATTTGTAACAGTGGCTAAAAATGCCAAAAAGGGGTTTTTAAAATAAAACAGTACATAAAAGGTTTTCAAAAATTTATACAAAAGACACTATTAAATTCTACACGATATTTCAAGATTTGTGGTGGAAACATTATTGGCATAGGAATTTTATTTAACTCTGTGGAATTTTTGCAAAATCCCAAAGAAAAGAAAAAGGAAAAAGGGGCACGGGACCCTGGGCCAGAGCCAGCCTGCAACTGGGCCGGCCCAGAGGCCAACCAGCCCAGGCGAACCGACGCGCGCGCGTGCCCGCGTTCAAACCTGACGGCTGGGGCCCGAAGGCCAGCGACAAAGAGAGAAGGGGAAGGGAGGTGAGGATGACAGGCGGGCCCCGCCTGTCATCTCCAACCTCACGGCAGGGAGGCCGGCGAGCTTACCGGCAATGGTAGGATGCGCGGCAGGGGACGACGATGATGGGAATGGAACCAGGGGGCTTCCGCCGTTCGGGTGGAGGAGGAATCAGTCGCCGGGGTGGTCGGAGTCGCCGGCGACGAAGGAGCAGGGCGGCGGCGCTACGGGAGGACCACACACCGGTCGCCTCCGGCTGTAAAATGAACGGGGGAAGGAGGGAGACGCATCAGGGGAGAGCTGCGGTTCGAGATCGAGAGAGAATGGGGGCCAAGGAGGCTCACCGTGGCCGGACGGTGGCGGACCCGATGCGGCGTAGCTTTGCTCGATCCCGAGCGCTCGAGCTCTAAAGTGAAGGGGGCGGGGCTCGGGAGCTCGATTGGAAGAGAGAGGGAAGTTCCAGAGAGGGAGAGGGGGTCGGGGAGGCCCCTTTTATAGGCGTACGACGGTCCACCGATTGCCCATGCGCCGGCGAGGTCGATGCCGCCGCTGGGGGCCACGGGAGGGAGAGTGGGGGTGCCTGGGGCGTTGCTGGGCGTGGTCCACGTCCAGGGGAAGCAAGGGGAGGAACGAGGCGTGCACGCGTGCGAGGCTCGGGGTTGGCCGAGCCGGCGACGTCGGCCGCGCGTGTGGGAAGGCCGCTGGAGAGAGAGGAAGGAGGGGGACGGCGCCTTGGAGGATTGCGGACGTCGAGGGCATCTCGAGGGACAGCTTCCCCCATCCCAAAGCTGTCGGGGGGCCTCGGGATGCTCCTGCTACAGTGCGGACATGCACTATAGCGCGCTCCAGAGCATGCCTTTGGCATGCCATGGCATGCTTGCGTGCTCTGGACGCGTCCCTGCATGTCTCATAGCTCTTGGACGATCTGCAGATGCTCTAGGATCTAGGGGAAGCTAGGGAGAGTAGAGGTGAGAGGAGGGGGAGGCAAAATGGGTGCTGGCCATGCTGTCCAGAAGGTAAAAATGGGTTTTACCCCACCTAAACACTGAGACTTGGCCATTAGAAAGTTACTGGAGGTGAAGCACATCAGTAAGGGGCTGTGGTGAAATTTTGGAGTGATGGAGAATAGCAGAAGGAGGTCAAACATGGTTTTTACCACCTGGGCAAAAAGTGTTTGATGGTGGTTTGGCTAAGCAAATGAAGTTTGCTTGACTTGAGATTTAACAGGGTCAAAGGATGGTTGGAAATAGGGTTGACCACCAAGTTTGAGCTTGATTGAAGAAAGTTCACAATGTAACTTTGTGAAACCCTAGAAATCAACAGAATCAGATTTCTGTAGATCTAGGCATGCATTTCACTTCCCACAAATGCACCACTTGGTGTAGCATTCTAATTTGGGGTTTAGAACATTCCCAAAGTTTGGGCTCAAGTGAAGAAACTTCACAATGTAAAGTTGTTCAAATTTGGCTCTGGACAGGAATGGTTTTGGAAAATTTTGATGAAGCAAATCAATTGGGATTGAGATGAAACTTTGCAATATCATCACATATGACAATTGTGACTTGCTGGAATTTTCTTGGAATTTATTGAGAATATTTCTTATAGAAATATTTCAAAAGCTTGATTTAAGCAGAAAGGGTTTTGAGGTGTTTTGCCCATGTTTTTGAACATGACCATGTGTTGAAACTCATATATATGGAAAATATATGTCCACTAAGTTTCCCTAAATTTTCTCAAATATCTTTAAAGCATTTAAATAATTTTTCCCTATAAAAACCCATTTCTGGCCTTAAGAAAAAGCCTTTAAATAAAATAGTAAAATAATCTTTAAAAATAATATTTGGTGGTTTTGGGAAGTCATATATATATATTAGGTTTCAAATGAAGCATTTGGGGAGAAAGGATCCACCCAATTTGAGGACTTGTAGTACAAACCTCAATTCAGGGGCTTTTGAAAACCTAATTTGAATAAAACCTTTTTGGCCAAAATAATATTTGATAAAAATAGTTTTGCGTACTATTCACATGGAATGATCATTGGGCAAGAAGTTTGGATCAAGGAAGATGAATATGGGGAGGAGTAGAACCTAAGAGTGCCAAACATAATCAACCAAACAATCAAACAAGCAACCATTCAAACAAGCATGCACTCAAAAAGTTTTGACTGGTTCCAAATTTTGTAAATCCAAGCATAGCAAAGTGATACAAACACAGGGTGTGACACTTCCCAAAGGGTTTTGCTACTACTGCCTGTGCATAAGTTAGGGGCACTGGGTACCCCATTTCTAGTGCACCGACAGGAGCCCTCGGGCCTGGCCCACACTCGCTCGCTTAGCGTCGTTGGGTCAGGCCCAAAATTTATGCACAGACGCGCAATGTGAGGAGGTAACTGCCAATTTACTATTCAGCACTGCCCCACCACCTCAGGTCGTTTCCGCAACGCGCGCCGCATGCAGGGCGAGGAGCTTGCGGTGGGCGCTCGTGACTTAAAGACCTGATCGTGGCAGAAAACTGCAGCGTCATGGATTGGAGCAATGGGGCGGTTACCTGTTCGCCCGTGAGTCGTGGGTAGTGGGATTGGTGGAGATTGGTGGCCGCTCTGGAGCGGGGGAGAGCCAGCACCCGTTCTCTCTCCTATAAATTAGGGGGTCACGGCGGCGATGCTCATCCAGCTCCATCTCCTCCTTTTTTCCCAAGTCTAGACTGCTTGTTCTCCACTTTTGGTTCGTCCTTGAGTCGCCCTTGCCATGACGTGAGGGAGAGGGCGATCCTCGGCTTCTGCCGGAGCGGCGAGAGTTTCCCCTCGGGATCATGTCGCCGCTTCAGCCGTAGTGACGGGAGGCGGTTCCAGCGCGCGAGGCGGGAGGGCTGGAAGAGGTCGAGGCCAGCGCTGGGGTCGTGGTCGGGGAGACGGAGTGTCGCCCCCGACCCCACGCCGGCGGCGGCTTCCTCCCTAGCGGCAGATCACACTGAAAGCACGGCATTGGAGTTCGTCGTCGGGCTACATGGTCCCCCTCGCAGTCGCCTGCGGCTCCCTCGTCCTTTTGCCAGAGTGATGGAGGTCGACAAACCACATCCATTGTGGTTGCGTGTACATGGCTGTTACAACGGTGCCGCGCGGGTCGACGTTGAATTTCCGACGCCCCGCGTTATGTTCTTCAGGCGTGGGTGGAAGACCATATCCCGTGCCAACAAATTCACCGGTGGGTATGTCCTCCGCTTCAAGTTGGTGGAGGCCGACATGCTCTCTATCAAGATCTACGGGCGCTCGGCTGCTTGTCTTGGCTGCTGCGAAGAGAGCTCGAGTGGTGACGAAAGCTCCTCCTCCAGCGATAGCGACGAGGAGGACAGTGTTGGTGAAGACGGCGACAGCGAGCTCCAGGCCGTCAAGTCGGAGTACGATAACCTGGGCTCCAGCTGATCGACGACCGCACCATCACCGTCATCGAGCTCCTCCTCCCCCTCCCGGCAGAGTGATTTGCCGGGGTTCTTGACTCGGGCGCCGCCTCTCCTTCTCAGCTGGACCCCGACAGGTTCATGGACTTCGGCTTCGTCTTCCTTGCCGGTGGTCCCACCTAGCCGCTCCCCGACAGCCTCGACGGGGTCAGGCTAGGCTTCTGCTTGGGTCCTCCCTCCGCTCTTTTTCTCTTTGTAACCTACTCCTAGGGGAGAAAGTCAAATAAAGATTCTATTAGGAAGGAGTTCCTCAATGTATCTTGATTCTTTTTGTATTTAACAAACGAATGAATGAATGTTATTTTACTTCCCTGAGTACTATCCTTTTATCTCTTTACTATGTCAATGCGCGGCTCCTCAGAGCTGATAATTACCAGAAACTGAGGAGCAGCTCGTCCTGACAAAGGTTTTTACCACGTGAAGGGAACTCCACCGAACACGTTCGAAAAGGGGGTAAGGATTCCTTTCAGGGGGCATAAACTTGGGATACGTGATTAGACTTATCTCGCCTTAGGCAGTATCCCCTTCCGGAGTACGCTGGGACGCCATCCTCGTTCCTTCGTGCTTCTTCAAGTTTTACCTGGTGCCAAAACACACAGGGCAAGAGGTCTCTATCCCTTGAGGGGAGCGTGCAGCAACAAGGACTATAGACTCAACAAGTACTCTAGCAAAACTTTTAGTAAATAGGCAATGATATTGCGATCATAAAGGATGCAGAATGATTGTGCGATGCCATGATATGATACAATGCCTAGCTTTATTATTGCTGCTCACGGTCTGCGCCTGGCTTTGTACAAAGGGTTACATGCAGCTTCGGCAAGTCTTGTACATAAGGTGGCTGCCGGGGACTGCGCCCGACAGCCGCGCCTTACGGGTAGAACTTACGAAGATGCTCAATATTCCATGAGTTAAGCACCTTGGTGCCATCTACGGTCTCCAGACGGACTGCGCCAGGTCTGGTGACTCGTGCTACCCGGTAAGGGCCTTCCCACTTCGGCGTCAACTTGTTGGTACCCTTAGCGGACTCAACGCACCTAAGGAGAAGGTTGCCTTCCTCAAGGCTTCGAGGATGTACCATGCGGCTATGATAGCGGCGCAGGGCTTGCTGGTAGTGTGTAGCACGCACAGCAGCCCGGAGACAATCTTCCTCGAGGAGCGTGGCATCGTCATGTAATAGCTGCTCTTGCTCTACTTCGTCATAGGCAAGTACTCGAGGTGACCCGTATATGAGTTCCGTTGGGAGCACTGCTTCCGCCCCGTAAACCAGGGAGAAGGGAGTCTGGCTGGTAGCTCGATTCGGTGTCATTCTGAGGGACCAAAGAACCACCGACAGCTCATCTATCCAGTGCTTGCCGCTCCTCCGCAGCCTATCGAAAGTTCTTGTCTTGAGTCCTTGCAGCACTTCAGCATTCATCCTCTCGACTTGCCCGTTGCTCCTTGGATGGGCAACAGAGGCGAAGAAGACCTTGCTTCCAAGGCTTTGGATGTATTGCATGAAGGCGCGGGTCGTGAACTGGGTGCCGTTGTCGGTGATCACTCTGTTGGGTATTCCAAAACGACACACCAGCCCTTTCATGAACTTGATAGCTGCCTGCGCGGTCACCTTCCTCACTGGTTCCACCTCAGGCCACTTTGTGAACTTGTCGGTTGCCACGAACAAGAACTCAAAACCCCCGATAGCGCGGGGGAAGGGGCCCAAAATATCGAGCGCCTAGACCGAGAAGGGGCAGGATAAAGGGATCGTCTGGAGAGCTTGCGTCGGTTGATGGATGTTCTTGGAGTGGAACTGACAGGCTTTGCACTTGGTGACCAATTTAGTTGCATCTTGGAGGGCAGTGGGCCAATAGAAACACTGCCAGAAGGCTTTCCCGGCAAGAGCTCTAGATCCAATGTGCGAGCCGCATACACCTCCGTGGATCTCTGCCAACAGCCCTAGTCCATCCTCCCAGCAAATGCACTTCAATTTCACGCCGTTGGGTCCTTTTCTGTACAGAGTGTCATCGACAAACTGGTACATACTTGACTATCGGGATAATTTTTCGGCCTCTTCTCGCTCTTCGGTGAGTTCTCCTGTTTGAAGGAAACGGACTGTGTGCTGTGCCCAACTTTGAGCCTGGGGATCGACAACTAGGACTAAAGGCATCTCCTCGTCTGTGGGAGCGCTTGTCTCGACCATAAGAACCTGGGGTTCCGCAGGAGATAGCTGCTCACCATGCGGAACGAGACTGCCTCCGACAGCCTCTCTACCAGCGGCTTGGAGAAGCTCTGCCGGGAAATGCTTGCCGGAGTTTAGTTTTCTTCTTTTCCAAAGGTTGAATGAGGTGGAGGATAAAGGTTCCTCGTTCCACAGGGAGGTTTTGTGCAGCGCACTTTGACAGATGATTAGCGATGGTATTTTCCGCATGGGGCACATGCTCTCCTTGCAATCCATCAAAGTGCTCCTCCAGTTTCCTCACCTCTTCCATGTACGCCTTCATCAACGGGCTTGATAGTCTTTGTTGACTTGTTTCACCACGAGCTGTGAATCTCCTCAGATGATCAGTCTTCTGATTCCCAACTCCACCGCGATTCTGAGTCCGGCAAGGAGCCCCTCATATTTAGCAGTATTGTTGGTGGCTTCCTCCCGGGGAAAGTGCATCTGAACCACATACTTGAGGTGTTCTCCGGTGGGGGCGACGAGGAGCACGCCTGCTCCGTCACCCTAGAGCGAGAAAGCACCGTCAAAGTACATGACCCACTCTTTGGGTGCTTCTTTGCCGGGGAGGACCGTCTCCGGGGTTTCTTCATCTGGCGTGGGTGTCCATTCTGCAATGAACTCCGCCAATGCCCTGCTCTGAACTGTGGAAGTGCTCTCATACTTTAAGCCGAAACTTGACAGCTCAAGGGCCCACTCAACTATCCTACCCGTAGCTTCAGGGTTCCTCAATATGCGCTGCAATGGGAAGCGAGTGACGACGGTGATCTCATGGGCTTGGAAGTAGTGGCGCAATTTCCTCAAGGCCATGATGAGGCCGAAGATCAGCTTTTGCACCCCAGAGTACCTTGACCTAGCCCCCTGCAACACGGAGCTGACAAAGTACACCGGTCGTTGCACCACTTTCCTTTTTGCCATATTCTTGGAACTGCCTTCATCAGCTTGCCGAGATCCCTCTGGTTGTGCATTGGGTCCTGCTGCAGGAGCTTCGGTTTTATCCCCGGCAGCATCGGCTGCAGCAGCTGCATCCTCATCCACTTCTCGCTGTGCCACCAGCGTTGCACTAACCACTTGATTCGTTGCCGCCAAGTTTAGCAGCAATGGTTCTTGTGATTTAGGAGTGACCAAGGTGGGAGCAGAAGAAAGGTAGGTTTTCAGATCTTGCAGCGCTGCTTCCGCTTTCGGGGTCCACCTTACCAGGCCTGCCTTCTTCAGGATCTTGAAGAATGGCACTACGCGTTCAGCGGACTTGGAGATGAACCTCCTTAGTACGGCAACACACCCAGTCAAACGTCTGATATCCTTGATGGTCTTGGGTGCCTGTATATGTTTAATTGCCTTGATCTTGTCGGGATTTGCTTCTATCCCCCGCTAAGATACAAAGAACCCAAGTAGCTTGCCAGACGGGACGCCAAATACACATTTTTCAGGGTTCAGCTTCAGGTTGATCTTGCGCAGGTTTGCAAAAGTCTCTTCCAAGTCTTGTATGAGAGTTGCTTCTACATTCTTGACAAGTATATCGTCCATGTAGGCTTCTACATTCTTGTGCAATTGTGGTCCAAATCCAGTATGTATGGCTCTGGCAAAGGTAGAACCAACGCTCTTTAACCCGAAGGGCATCCGTACAAAGCAGTACGTGCCGCACGGAGTTATGAACGCGTTCTTCTCCTCATCTTCCTTAGCCATGAAGATCTGGTGGTATCCGGAGTAAGCATCCAAGAAGGAAAGTAGGTCACACCCGGAAGTGGAATTAACAATCTAGTCGATGCGCAGCAAGGGAAAAGGGTCCTTCGGGCATGCTTTGTTCAGGTCGGTGAAATCTATGCAAAGCCTCCATTTGCCATTCGCCTTGCGCACCACCACCGGGTTGGCTAACCAAGTTGGGTGCAACACTCCTCTGACCAAACCAGCTGCTTCAAGTTTCTTGATCTCTTCGGCGATGAACTGATGCCACTCCAAGGCTTGCTTCCTAACCTTTTGCTTGACGGGTCTGGCGTGGGGGCAGACAGGAAGGTGGTGCTCGATTACCTCCCTGGGAACACCGGGGATGTCAGATGGTTGACAGGCAAACACATCAACATTCGCCCGCAGGAAGGCAACGAGCGCGCTTTCCTATTTGTCAGTAAGGGTGGCGCTGATGGTGAACGTGCCACCAGCGCCATCCTGCCCTGCCAGGACCTTCTTCATCTCAGGATAGGTGACCTTGGCTTTCTTGCTAGTGGAGCTCTCCGGCAGATCCTCGACGGGCGCGGCGCACTCCGAAGAGGCGTGCTTCCCGGAGTCCTTGTCAGTGTCTCTGCTAGACTTCCTTTCTTTCCTTGATTCCTTGGCGGGAGATGGCGCTTCCGCGGCTTCAGCTGCTACCGCGTCTCGATACATCTTATCCACGCATATGAGTGCGTCTTTTTTGTCGGCAAGGACAGAGATGATTCCAATGGGTCCTGGCATCTTCAAGGTGTTATAAGCATAGTGGGATGCTGCCATGAATTTCGCCAGGGCTGGGCAACGAAGAATTCCGTTGTAAGGCAGGGGTGTTCAACCACATCGAACACCACTTTTTCAGTCCGGTAGTTTAATACCCCGCCAAACGTCACAGGCAAAGCGATCTTCCCCTTGGGTCGACTCCTGCCGGGGTTAACTCCTTGGAAAGTTCCCGTAGCCTTGAGCTCCTCATGAGGGATTTGCAGCCTCTCGATCACCTTTGGGGAGATCAAGTTCAAACCTAGCATCTTGGTGACCTTGAGGTTGCGGATTGTTGGAGAGACCAACAACGGCAAACACCCGACCGCGGTGGTGAGGTCAGGGTGATCCTCTTCATCCAAGATGATAAGCGTGTGGGACCATCTGACTGGCTTTTTGGACTCTGCAATAGGTTCCACAGCGTTGACCTCACGCGCCCACTGCTTGAGCTGCCGGTGAGAGGAGTGCAAAGATGCACCCCCCATCAACACACATGGCTTCGGTTGCTCTCTGGAACTCTCGGTCACTAGAATCCTCCTCGTCATCCTCTTCCTCGCTCATACCCTCTATTTCTTTCTTCTCACGGCCTCTGGCTGGCCTCTCTTTCTGTTGCAGGACCTTGCCACGGCGGCCTCCTCTGCCGCCACGGCCCTTCCCGGCAGCAGCGTCTTGGCCTTTCTCCTTGTCATGCTTCTCGTACTCCGCCTTCTGCTTCTCAACAAGCTGCTAAACCTGACGACACTCTTGGAGGTAATGACCCTTGGTGCGGTGCATCTTGCAGTATGGCCCGTCGGACTTCCCAGTTTTCTCCGCTGTTGCAGCCTCCCGGCAATCAGCGCACGAGGCAGCTTCCTTGCTGGGGGTCTCGGCCTTGGCCTTCTTGCCGGCAGTGAGATTACCTGTCACAGCCCTGGTTTCATTATGATTGCCAATGCATTCATGCATGCATTTTATTTTCAAATGAAAATGAAATGAGGGATGATCAAGCCTCACAATTCAAAATTTTGTCAAATAAGCATTATAAAAGTTGCTTCAAAATGAACCAAGAAAATGTTCCTGGTATTCCAATAAAATATAGGGTTGAGGTAAAAATGCTATCCAATATTTTAGAGGCACAGAAACATTTTATCTTGGGCATTTGAATTGATTCAAACCCTATTTGCAATAGATATATATTTTCTATATGGAAAATATATGTCCAACAATTCTGAGAATTATTGTGTGGCATTGGATAAATTCATTTAGGCCACATGCAATTTCTTAGGATTTTTATAAATGGTTTAATATTTTAACAAACCAGAACAAAATTGCAGATAATAGAAAAGCAAAACAAAAAGCAAAAGGCAGAGCCTACCTGTAGCTTACCTGGCCCAAGTGGAAGGCCCAGCCCACAGGGGCAACACTGTCTTCTTCCTCCTGCCAGGAGGAGAAGGAGCTGCGTGCCGGCCATGCCGCCGCGGTGCCACCTCCTGCCTGCCACGTGGACCACCCCTCGCCAGCGCGACGCTCCGGACGACCTCGTCGACGCCGTCTGGATCCTTCCCCCCCCCTTCTCATTCTGCTCTCTCCCTCTCCTCTGCTCTCTCCCTTGCCAGCCGAATGCTTTGCCGTCGCCGCCGCCGCCTGCGTAGCTAGGGCCTGCCCCTCTCACGACCATCGCCCCTCCGAGCTCCTTCGCGACCCCCTCGACCTCCCCGTGAAGAAAGGTGTCACCGGGAGCACCACGAAGCCGAGGCCTCCGCCGTCTTCTCCACCTCTGGCCGCCTCTCCCCGTCGTCGATTCGCCGCGAGCAGAACCTCCCCGAGCTCTCCATCGCCTCCTCCGGAACCGCCGTGAGCCGCCATGTCGTTTCCCCCTTCTCCCCGGCTCTTCCTGCGCCCCTAGGCCATAGCGCCACCGCGGCCGAGCTCCGGCCGCCGCTCAGCTCGTTGCCGGCCTCAACTCCGGTGACCCCGAGCCCCCTGGCTAGCCCCACTTGGTGCGGTCAAGCGAGGGCTACGCCCTGGTGCCCTCGGAACGTCCAACCAAGGCCGTTGCGCGATTCCGGCGAGCCTCCGCCGCGTCGGATGGTCGCCGGCGATATCCCTCCTGCCGGCGCTGACGTGGCAGGCCATTAGGGCCTAATCCCCCGCTTAATTAGGCCCCCCAGCCGCTGACAGCGGGCCCCAGGAGCGGATCAAACCCCGGTCAGCGCGGGATTAACCTCAGGGTCACTGACCAGTGGACCCCACTGGTCAGGTTTGACCTGGACCCGGCGCGGTTGACCCGCTGACGTCAGCCTGACGTAATGCTGACGCAGTTAATATTTTTCTATTATAAAATAAATCAGCAAATTCCAGAAATTAGTATAAAATTTCAAAAATTCATAGAAATTAATCTATAAATCAGATGAAAATAATTTATATATGAAAAATTATCAGAAAAATCCAAAGAATCCGATGGTGGCATTTTCATGCTTGTTAGAGCATGCTAAATAGGCAAACATGGACATTTTGTTCAAATCACATTATGCCATATCACTTGTGGAGTTGAATTTGAACCTAGGGTTCAAACCATCTTCATTTAACATGTTGATAGGTGCATTAGCTCAAACCAACATCATCATTTTGACATGTCATACTCATGCATCATTGTGAAGCATTTGCCGTGCTTAAATTATACCTTGTTTGTCTTTGTGGATAGACTTGCGAGACGTAGTTATCGACGACATCGAAGAACAGCTGAGTTCTTCCGATAAACAAGCAAGCAACCCCCCTTGAGCATATTCGATACAATCCCACTCTCTCGCTCTTGCTCTCATTTCAATGCATTAGGACATTGCGATTCAACTGCTACTTGTGTTGCGGTAGATGAACCCACTCCTTTGCATGACCTATCATTGTCACAGTAAATAGCTAAACAGCAACCTAGCATACCTGGTAGATGCTTGAGCCATGCTGTGTTATAACCTTGTTATGCTTGATATGCTTAGAGTTGTGTCAGGTCTGATTCATCTGGGTGATGAACCGGAGTGAAATGATTGTGTCTTGATGATGAGGGTTAAGTGTTGAACCTGTTTTGGTAAAGGTAGCGATGAGAGGCCATGTAGGAGTACATGGTGGGTTGTCTCATTGAGACCGCTCATAGGAACGGAGTTTCGTGTTTGTGTTCCAAGACTAGCTACTACCGCACATTGGGTTCCGGTAACTCGACCCCTCTCGGCCTATTAACCTACCCTGTTCTCAGTCCAGGAGTCGCAGTAGTTCGAAACGTTGATAGGTGTGGCTGGGCCTGCGAAGTGGATGAACGGCCCAATCGGGACCGGCTTGGGGCCCTGCTCACAACGTTTGAGGCCATGTTGGAAACCTCGGCCGGACTTCCATTATGGGTCCCAACTCAGATAGGCGACTGCCTTGGGATAGAGTCGTTGAAGGTTAACGTCCGTGGCCGACTCCCTCGCCTGGCTTCCGCTTGAAGGTTGCCGAGGTGCCTTTTACGTGCACATGGCAATAAGTGGCGGGAGCATGTGTGATGAAGTACACCCCTACAGGGTAATCAATCTATTTGAATAGCCGCGTCCGCGGATATGGACTACTTGGAGACTTGCATTGTTCATAGACAATTTAACTGGATACTCTAAAATGCTCCAGATAAGTGTGAGTGCTATGGATGGCTTCTCGTAGGAAGATGAGAGTGGATCCATAGTGGTGTATTGATATGGTGAACATGTGGACTCGTGTGTGCTCTCTCGTAGGGAGACGAGAGAGTAGTGATACGTTGGATACTTTATCATATTTCAGTCTAGCCAAAGGTCAAAGCTGGCATTCTGCAGTAAACCCCACAATCCCGTTCATTGATACATGATGCATATGTAGTTAGTTCTGATGTAAGACTTGCTGAGTACCTTCATACTCTCTGTTGCCTATTCATGTTTTTGCAGAGTTAGAAGTTGTCCTCTTTATGTTTCTTCTGACATTGACATCGACGGATTAGCTTAGTAACCCAGACAGGAGTCTGGCTCCTTTGGTAGGGTCGTTATAGCTTTTCAGGCTCTTCCAGCCGCTTTTATTAGATGTCTATACTCAGACATGTAACTTCCGCTTGTTGTTTGTATGCTCTAAATGTTGGGTCATGTGACCCACCCTGCTTGTAACATTATACTATGTTGGCTCTTCGGAGCCTCCTAAATAAATGTTATGTTGTAGAGTTTTGTTGTGATGCCATGTTGTATCTACGCATATCGTGCATAGTGCGTGTATGATTGAAATGCATTGGTATGTGTGGGATTCGACACCTAGTTGTGTGCCTTCAGTAGCCTTCCGTACGGGGAAATGCCTCTTTGTGCTTCCATGAACCTTGGTAGCTTGCTACTGCTCCGGACACATAGATTGACCGGCGTGTATCCTTCTTTGCTGTTGTGTCTGTCCCTACGGGGAAATGTTACGCGGTGTAATGGAGTCCTTGTAGCCTGCTATGACTCGTCTACGTACCGTTGATGACAGATATGTCTCACGACGTAATGGAGTCCATGTAGCTTGCTACGACTCGTTTACACACGCTGATGACCGACACCTGCATTGCTAGGTTACGTATGCCTGTCCCTGTACGGTTGTGCCACTTGGGTCTATGACTAGTCATGTCGACCCGGATTCTTTGACGTGTGAATGCTAGCGACATGTTCATATCCGTGAGCCCAAAGGCGCAAACGGTCCCGACCAAGGTAAGGTGCCAGCCATGCGTTACCGTGAGTGAGGCCGCAAAGTGGTGTGACATGTTACATGCTGGATTCATATGGCTTAGGACCGGGGTCCCGACAGCGTTGGTATCAGAGCTGAACTGTCTATTGGTTTACGAAGCTAAACTGGTCGATGTTGAGTCTAGTAATGCTTTAGTTATATAAGGGAATTGATTGTGGAAGGGAACGTAAGGCTCTTTTTACTCCTTTCCTCAAGTTACTCTATTCTGGGTCACCCTCTTCCTTGCTATGGGGATTAAGAACTAGGTTTCTTACCTATCTGCTAGGATGACGAGTTACTGGACCGCAGACTTATAGAATGGTTGTTTGTGTCAAGTAATGTCCCATCAGAGTTGTGAGAAGTGATGCTATGTTCTCAGTGTTCCTTGAAACCATGATGTAGAGCTGTTATGCTGCCCAAATCTTGTGCAAGTTGCCTCATATTTCATGCCCGTACAGCCGTTATGCTGTCCGAGTTCCTCTAGGTTTAGATATGTTCCGGTGTTCTTCCTTGTTTCTGAACCCTGGTTTTCCTCCAGGATGTCGCCAGTAAACCGGAGATTTGCTAGTCGTGGTCAGAATCATGGAGATGGTAGGGATGCAGAAGATCCTCCCAACCCGCCTCTGTTGGCAGAGGTTATGTTAGAAGTTGAGAGGAACAAGCGTGCGACCAACCGTTTGTTGGAGCACATCGAGCAGAATACAGCCCATCGTCGCAATGAGCTAGTTTCCATCAGAAACTTCATAGAGTTGCAACCGCCCACCTTCCATCATTCCATTGAGCCACTCGATGCAGATGATTAGCTCCGAAGTATCAGCAACAAGCTGCGTTACGCAAACGTGGCTGAAGGAGACAAGGTCACCTATGCCGCATATCACCTTGAAGGTTTCGCCAGCCTATGGTGGGAGAACTTCGAGGCCATGCGACCTGCAGGCCAAGCTACTTCATGGAAGGAATTCTGTGAGGTTTTCCATGAGCATCATATTCCCCAGACCCTGATAGATCGTAACCAAGAGGAGTTCTGCAATCTGACCCAAGACAAGATGGATGTGGATGCCTATAGTCGAGAGTTTGAACGCCTCGCGTGTTATGCCCCAGAAAAAGTATCCACTGATGCGAAGAAGCAAGCAAGGTTCAGGAAAGGTCTCGACCCAGACTTACGTCGTGACCTCAATCTGCATGAGTTTGCTACCTTCCAGGTTCTTGTGAACAAAGCCATTCAAGCAGAAACTGGTAGGATCACCTATGAGGTATCTCGCAAGCGCAACTGTGATTTTGGGTCATCCTCAGTCTCTATATCTCAGAGGCGTAGATTATGGATCCCGAACGCCGCTCTTCCTCCGGGTTATGCACCGAGGCCATCCTATGTGGCGCCTTGTCTACTGATGCCATGTGTTCCCCAGAAGAACCTCATCAACCGGATGATCAACCCAGATCTCGGCCCATTCATGGAGCATGCTTCAAGTGCAGTCAGCCTGGACACTATTCAAAGAATTGCCCTTTGCGAGCAACTGTTCCATCCTCTTCAAGCAATGTTGCCAGTCGTGGCAGGCCCCCAATCAAGAAGTTTAATGCCAGGTCAGTTGTGTATACTTGTGGATGTGTGCACCATGTAACTGCAGAAGCTGAAGATGATGCTAATGTCATGCTTAAGACGCTTCTTGTCAGTTCTCATCTAGCTTCAGTTCTATTTGACTCAGGAGCATCCCACTCCTTCATCTCTGAACGTTATGCTTCCTCGCATAACATTTCTTTCGAAGATATGCCCTCTCCTTTAGAGATTCAAACTCCAGGGTCTCGGTGGCAAACTAATGCAGTAAGCCATGGGAACCAAATCCTTGTCGATGGTTTAGTATTCCTTGCCTCGCTGATAGCCCTTAAGACTTCAGACATCAATATCATTTTGGGGATGGACTAGATGACAGCCCATCATGCCAAAATTGATTGTTTCACTAGGTCTGTTCAGCTCACCCATCCTTCTGGCCAGATATTCAAAGTCCAAACCCGTATTCCAGAAGGACGGATATATTCTCTCAAAGCCAATCCTCTCCCAGACCTTGAGAACATCCCGATAGTCCGTGACTTCCCGGATGTCTTTCCAGAAGAACTGCCAGGTGTTCCACCTGACCGAGAAGTAGAGTTTGTCATAGACCTTATTCCAGGAACCGCTCCAATTGCTAGGAGACCATATAAGATGTCACCTCAAGAGTTAGCTGAGCTTAAAATCAAACTCGATGAATCTTTGAAGAAAGGTTTCATCCGTCCTACTTCTTCTCCATGGGCTTGCCCTATCTTCTTTGTCAAGAAGAAGGATGGTACGGACCGGATGGTTGTCGATTATCGACCGGTTAATCTGGTCACGATAAAGAACAAATATCCGCTCCCCAGGATCAACGATCTGTATGATTAGCTCGCTGGATCCATAGTTTTTTACAAGATGGATTTGAGATTAGGTTATCATCAAATCAAAATCAGGAACGGGGACATTCCAAAGACGGCTTTCGTCACTCGTTATGGCCAATATGAGTACACCGTCATGTCCTTCGGTCTAACCAATGCCCCAGCTACCTTCTCCCACTTAATGAATTCGATCTTCATGGAGTATCTGGAAAAATTCGTCATGGTTTACCTCGATGATATCCTCATATACTCGAAGAACGAAGAAGAACATGCTGAGCATCTTAGGCTGGTATTGATGAAACTTCGAGAGCACCGCCTTTACGCCAAATTCTCCAAGTGCGAATTCTGGTTGCCAGAAGTGACCTATCTAGGTCACATAATCTCTGCGAAAGGTATTGCTGTCAATACTGAGAGAGTTCAAGCTGTCCTTGACTGGACTCAACCTGAATTGGTGAAGCAAGTTAGGAGTTTCCTTGGCTTAGCGAGCTACTGTCGCCGCTTCGTTGAGAACTTCTCCAAAGTTGCCAAACCTCTAACTGAACTCCTCAAGAAACATAAGAAGTTCGAGTGGACTCCAAAGTGTGAGGAAAGTTTTCAGGAGTTGAAAAGACGACTGACTACTGCCCCGGTACTTGTACCCCCGGATTTCACAAAGGACTTTGTTATCTACTGTGATGCTTCGTGACAAGGTCTAGGTTGCATTCTTATGCAAGATCATCATGTGATTGCCTATGCATCTCGACAGTTGCGTCCACATGAGGAGAATTATCCAACACACGATCTGGAACTTGCCACTGTAGTTCATGCACTTGTCACTTGGCGACATTACCTTCTGGGTAATCGTTGCGAAATATACACTGATCACCAAAGTCTCAAATATATATTCACCCAACCGGATTTGAATCTCAGGCAAAGATGGTGGATTGAGTTGATTACGGACTACGACTTAGGAATATCTTACACCCCAGGCAAAGCCAATGTCATGGCTGATGCACTAAGTCGTAAATCTTATTGTAACAACCTCATGTTGCTACAAAGTCAACCACTTCTCCACGAGGAATTTCGTAAGTTAAATCTTCACATTGTTCCTCGAGGATCCCTTTCTACCTTGGTGGTGAAACCAACTCTTCAGGATATAATCGTAGAAGCCCAGAAGCATGATACGGGAATTTCCCGAATCAAAAGCAACATCGCTAGAGGAGTTGCTGGACGCTTCTCGGTAGATGATCAAGGTGTTGTATTCTTTGATGACCGCTTGGTGGTTCCCAAGAAGCAACAACTTCGAGAGATGAACCTTAAAGAAGCTCATGAATCTCCTCTCACGATTCATCCCGGTAGTACCAAAATGTATCAGGACCTACGCCAGAGGTTCTGGTGGACCCGGATGAAGAGAGAAATTGCTCAGTTCGTTGCTAACTGCGATGTTTGTCGTCGCGTTAAGGCAGAGCATCAAAGGCCTGCTGGCACTCTTCAGCCCTTGGCTATCCCCGAGTGGAAATGGGACAAGGTCGGTATGTATTTCATCACCGGCTTTCCAAAGACTAAGAAAGGGAATGATGCCATCTTCGTGGTCATCGATCGCCTTTCGAAAGTTGCTCATTTCCTTCCAGTTCGAGAAAGTATAACTGCTAGTCAGTTAGCCGACCTATATATCTCCCGAATAGTTTCTCTTCATGGTGTTCCTCTAGAGATCAATTCAGATCATGGAAGTCTTTTCACTTCTCGATTTTGGGAATGTTTCCAGAATGCTATGGGAACCCATCTCTCCTTTAGCACCGCTTATCACCCTCAGTCAAGTGGTCAAGTAGAAAGAGTCAATCAAATTCTCGAAGATATGCTCAGAGCCTGTGTTATCTAATTCGGAATGATTTGGGAGAAATGTCTTCCATTCGCCGAGTTTGCTTATAACAACAACTTTCAGTCTAGTCTGGGCAAAGCTCCCTTCGAAGTTCTGTATGGACGAAGATGTCGAACGCCGTTAAACTGGTCAGAAACTGGTGAAAGACAATTCTTTGGACCGGATATGATCCAGGATGTAGAAGAGCAAGTTCGCATCATTCGTGAGAATCTGAAAACCGCCCAATCTCGTCAAAAGAGTCAATATGACCGTCGTCATAAGGACGTAAGTTATGAAGTTGACGAGAAGGCTTACCTTCGGGTTACACCTCTCAAGGGTACCCATCGTTTCGGCATCAAAGGCAAATTGGCTCCTCGTTACATTGGTCCTTTTCGCATTCTTGCTAAACGAGGAGAGGTTGCCTACCAATTGGAACTACCTCGGCAACTTTCCAAAGTTCATGATGTGTTCCACGTTTCTCAACTCAGGCGTTGCTTCAATGACCCTGTCCGCGAAGTAGACCACGAAACGCTTGATCTTCAAGATGATCTCACATATCGAGAATATCCTGTTCGTATCCTCGATGAAGCCGAGCGCAGCACTCGACGTCGCAACATCAAGTTTCTCAAGGTTCAGTGGTCACAACATTCCGAGGACGAAGCAACCTGGGAGCGCGAAGATCGTCTTCGACTTGAGTACCCCGACCTCTTCCCGACTACGCCTGAATCTCAGGACGAGATTCTTGTTTAGTGGGGGTGAGTTGTCACAGCCCTAGTTTCATTATGATTGCCAATGCATTCATGCATGCATTTTATTTTCAAATGAAAATGAAATGAGGGATGATCAAGCCTCACAATTCAAAATTTTGTCAAATAAGCATTATAAAAGTTGCTTCAAAATGAACCAAGAAAATGTTCCTGGTATTCCAATAAAATATGGGGTTGAGGTAAAAAAGCCATCCAATATTTTAGAGGCACCGAAACATTTTATCTTGGGCATTTGAATTGATTCAAACCCTATTTGCAATAGATATATATTTTCTATATGGAAAATATATGTCCAACAATTCTGAGAATTATTGTGTGGCATTGGATAAATTCATTTAGGCCACATGCTATTCCTCAGGATTTTTATAAATGGTTTAATATTTTAACAAACCAGAACAAAATTGCAGATAATAGAAAAGCAAAACAAAAAGGAAAAGGCAGAGCCTACCTGTAGCTTACCTAGCCCAAGTGGAAGGTCCAGCCCACAGGGGCAGCACTGTCTTCTTCCTCCTGCCAGGAGGAGAAGATACTGCGTGCCGGCCATGCCGCCGCGGTGCCACCTCCTGCCTGCCGCGTGGACCACCCCTCGCCAGCGCGACACTCCGGACGACCTCATCGACGCCGTCTGGATCCTTCCCACCCTTCTCATTCTGCTCTCTCCCCCTCCTCTGCTCTCTCCCTCGCCGGCCAAATGCTTTGCCATCGCCGCCACCGCCCGCGTAGCTAGGGCCTGCCCCTCGCACGACCATCGCCCCTCCGAGCTCCTTAGCGACCCCCTCGACCTCCCCGTGAAGCCAGGCGTCGCTGGGAGCACCACGAAGCCGAGGCCTCCGCCGTCTTCTCCACCTCCGGCCGCCTCTCCCCGTCCTCGATTCGCCGTGAGTAGAACCTCCCCGAGCTCTCCATCGCCTCCTCCAGAACCGCCATGAGCCGCCGCGTCGTTTCCCCCTTCTCCCCGGCTCTTCCCGCGCCGCTAGGCCATAGCGCCACCGCGGCCGAGCTCCGACCGCCGCTCAGCTCGTCGCCGGCCTCAACTCCGGTGACCCTGAGCCCCACTCGATGCGGTCGAGCGAGGGCTACGCCCTGGTGCCCTCGGAACGTCCAACCGAGGCCGTTGCGCGATTTCGGCGAGCCTCCGCCGCGTCGGATGGTCACCGGCGATATCCCTCCGGCCGGCGCTGAAGTGGCAGGCCATTAGGGCCTAATACCCCGCTTAATTAGGCCACCTAGCCGCTGACAGCGGGCCCCAGGAGCGGGTCAAACCCCGGTCAGCGCGGGATTAACCCCTGGGTCACTGACCAGTGGACCCCACTGGTCAGGTTTGACCTGGACCCGGCGCGGTTGACCCGCTGACATCAGGCTGACGTAATGCTGACGCAGTTAATATTTTTCTGTTATAAAATAAATCAGGAAATTCCAGAAATTAGTATAAAACTTCAAAAATTCATAGGAATTAATCTGTAAATCAGATGAAAAAAATTTATATATGAAAAATTATAAGAAAAATCCAAAGAATCTGATGGTGGCATTTTCATGCATGTTAGAGCAAGCTAAATAGGCAAACATGGACATTTTGTTCAAATCACATTATGCCATATCACTTGTGGAGTTGAATTTGAACGTTGGGTTCAAACCATCTTCATTTAACATGTTGATAGGTGCATTAGCTCAAACCAGCATCATCATTTTGACATGTCATACTCATGCATCATTGTGAAGCATTTGCCGTGCTTAAATTATACCTTGTTTGTCTTTGTGGATATACTTGCGAGACGTAGTTATCGACGACATCGAAGAACAACTGAGTTCTTCCGATAAACAGGCAAGCAACCCCCCTTGAGCATATTCGATACAATCCCACTCTCTCACTCTTGCTCTCATTTCAATGCATTAGGACATTGCGATTCAACTGCTACTTGTGTTGCGGTAGATGAACCCACTCCTTTGCATGACCTGTCATTGTCACAGTAAATAGCTAATCCAAGCAACCTAGCATACCTGGTAGATGCTTGAGCCATGCTGTGTTATAACCTTGTTATGCTTGCTATGCTTAGAGTTGTGTCAGGTCTGATTCATCTGGGTGATGAACCGGAGTGAAATGATTGTGTCCTGATGATGAGGGTTAAGTGTTGAACCTGTTTTGGTAAAGGCAGCGATGAGAGGCCATGTAGGAGTACATGGTGGGTTGTCTCATTGAGACCGCTCATAGGAACTGAGTTCTGTGTTTGTGTTCCAAGACTAGCTATTGTCGCACATTGGGTTCCGGTAACTCGACCCCTCTCGGCCTATTAACCTACCCTGTTCTCAGTCTAGGAGTCGCAGTAGTTCAAAACGTTGATAGCTATGGTTGGGCCTGCGAAGTGGATGAACGGCCCAATCGGGACCGGCTTGGGGCCCTGCTCACAACGTTTGAGGCCATGTTGGAAACCTTGGCCGGACTTCCATTATGGGTTCCAACTCAGATAGGCGACTGCCTTGGGCTAGAGTCGTTGAAGGTTAACGTCCGTGGCCGACTCCCTCGCCTGGCTTCCGCTTGAAGGTTGCCGAGGTGCCTTTTAAGTGCACATGGCGATAAGTGGCGGGAGCATGTGTGACGAAGTACACCCCTGCAGGGTAATCAATCTATTCGAATAGCCGCGTCCGCGGATATGGACTACTTGGTGACTTGCATTGTTCATAGACAATTTAACTGGATACTCTAAAATGCTCTAGATAAGTGTGAGTGCTATGGATGGCTTCTCGTAGGAAGACGAGAGAGGATCCATAGTGGTGTATTGATATGGTGAACATGTGGACTCGTGTGTGCTCTCTTGTAGGGAGATGAGAGAGTAGTGATACGTTGGATACTTTATCATATTTCAGTCTAGCCAAAGGTCAAAGCTGGCATTCTGCAGTAAACCCCTTCGTACTCACTGTTGCTTATTCATGTTTTTGCAGAGTTAGACATTGTCCTCTTTATGTTTCTTCTAACGTTGACATCGACGGATTAGCTTAGTAACCCAGACAGGAGTCTGGCTCCTTTGGTAGGGTCGTTATAGCTTTTCAGGCTCTTCCAGCCGCTTTTATTAGATGTCTGTACTCACACATGTAACTTCCGCTTGTTGTTTGTATGCTCTGAATGTTGGGTCATGTGACCCACCCTGTTTGTAACATTATACTATGTTGGCTCTTCGGAGCCTCCTAAATAAATGTTATGTTGTAGAGTTTTGTTGTGATGCCATGTTGTATCTACGCATATCGTGCATAGTGCGTGTATAATTGAAATGCATTGGTATGTGTGGGATTCAACACCTAGTTGTGTGCCTTCAGTAGCCTTCCTTATGGGCAAATGCCTCTTTGTGCTTCCATGAGCCTTGGTAGCTTGCTACTGCTCCGGACACATAGATTGACCGGCGTGTATCCTTCTTTGCTGTTGTGTCTGTCCCTACGGGGAAATGTCACGCGGTGTAATGGAGTCCTTGTAGCACGCTATGACTCGTCTACGTACCGTTGATGACAGATATGTCTCATGACGTAATGTAGTCCATGTAGCTTGCTCGTCTACACACGCTGATGACAGACACCTGCATTGCTGGGTTACGTATGCCTGTCCCTGTACGGTTGTGCCACTTGGGTCTATGACTAGTCATGTCGACCCGGGTTCTTTGACGTGTGAATGCTAGCGACATGTTCATATCCATGAGCCAAAAGGCGCAAACGGTCCCGGCCAAGGTAAGGTGGCAGCCGTGGGTTACCGTGCGTGAGGCCGCAAAGTGGTGTGACATGTTACAGGCTGGATTCATATGGCTTAGGACTGGGGTCCCGACATTACCAGAGCCCTCCACAGCCAATACTGCCTTTCCCTTGTGCTTATTGTTGCTCTTTAAGTTCCTCCCCTTTGAGCCGGGGGCGTCGTTGTCATCGTCTGAGTTGACTCCGATGCCTGCCTCCTCCCAAGTGAGTCGCCTTCCTTCCTCAGCACGGGCAAATTTGTCCGCCATGGTGTACAGCTCATTGACAGTCTTGGGGAGTTTCACATTCATCTTGGCCCGCATCCTCCTGGTGCGCATGTTCGAATGGAACGCGGCAATCACGGTTGCGGGGTGTATTTCTGGGATGTTGCGGTGCACTCAATTGAATCTCTGAATGTACTTCCGTAAGGTTTCTCCTTCCTTTTGCGGTAAGACTTGCAAATTGCCGGGTTGTCCTGGCTCCTGGTGGCTGCCTGTGAAGGCACCGATGAACTCGTTGCACAGATCAGCCCAGGATGAGATGGAGTTTTCCGGTAGGTGCATCAGCCACGACCTCACATTTGGCTTAAGTGCCATAGGGAAGTAGTTGGCGAGCACTTTCTCATCTCTTCCTCCGGCAGACTGAACAGCTATCGTATAGATGCCCAAGAACTCCACCGGGTTCAGCTTCCCGTCTTACTTCTCTGTCAGCTCTGGTTTGAAGGCTCGGGCCGACAGCCAGCGGACCTGTCGCAGCTCGCGAGTGAAGGCAGGGCATCCCACCTCGTAAGGTAGGTACTAGCCAGCACTGGGCACGTGCTCTCCAGCGTCTGGGCCATTGCGCCTGTCAGACTGACGGTGCACTTCTCGACAGCGCTCGATGGTGATGCGTGCGTCCTCTTTCCGCCGATCTTCCGGGACACGTCACTGTTCCCGGCGATCGCGTGGGCCGGACGAGGCCATAGATGCTTCGTCGAACTCGTCAGCACATGAAGCTCGCCGCGATTACTCTTGGGTTTGCTGTCGCGGAGGGGACTTCACCGTTGGTGTGCCCCCCTTGACACGATCGCCGGCCCGAGCCACCGTGGTCATACGCGCAGGCTGCGATCGCTCCGCGCGCTGAGATTTATTGGCTTTGACGAAACATATCATACTCTGGATGGTAGCTCTCCACTCATCCATCTTGTCAACCGCCGGTAGGAAGTTAAGCAGAAGCTGGGCTCGTGCCATTGCTTCCGACGCTATGTCCGGCATGGCGAAAGAGGCAGACCGCGACGTCGCCTAGCTCCTGGTGGAACCAAGGGGGGCGTCACCGTGCTCTTGACACCGTGTGCCGCTCGCCGGGGCGGTCCGACGTGGGGGAGGCCGAGCTCGCGGGTTCGCGGCTCCGCTCGATGCTCCGTCTTGTTCTGGACGAGGCGTACGCCCAATAGCCGCGCTGGTAACAGGCGCGGACGGGAGGTCGCGGCTTGCTCCGGATTGTGCGCCGCCGTGACGACCACGGCCATCCGCACGGCGGGGAGGCGGTGATCGGTTGTCCCCTCCGTTCACGACGCTAGGGGCGCGGTCGCCAGGGTGTTGTTGCAGTCGCTCTTCTCCCGCATTCTCGGCTCCGACCTCGGCCACGGGGGACACGACGGTGGTGCCGCCTGCGCCAGCCGCGTCGCGCATGACGCCTTCCCCACTCGCAGCCGCCGTGACACCCGCTGCGCCCGCGGCTGCATGCGAGGGAGCCTTCGAAGTGGAGGTATGCGCGGTCGCGCTGGGTATCTGCTTGGGTGCCATGGATGAAGAAGATGATGATGAAGATCGATTCGCTGTTCACGAACTCGGGTTCGCGCAAATGATGCACGCCCCCTACCTGGCGCGCCAAAGATGTCGGGGCACGGATGCTCACGATCACCTATGGGACCAGAGGCCCCTTTGTGGTTCGGCAAGGGGGGTCACGTTGCACAAAGAGCGGAGAGCATGAGACGGCGCGACGATCAGGACACTGGCATTTTACCCAGTTTCGAGCCACTGCAAGCCTAAAACCCTACTCCTGCTTTTGGTGGATTGATCAGAGGAACATGAAGAACACGCAGCGCTTAACCCCGGCAAGAGCTGCTGTCGCGGTGAGCTACTACGCGAGTACAAGTGTCCAAAGGTCCGAATCTTGAGCTAGGTTGCCTTGGGCCTCCTTTTATAGTGCAAGGGGTTACCACAATGGCAAAACAGTCATTATCTATCGATTAGATAGCTTAGCAGAGCTATCATACCTAATCTAGCATTTAGGACAAAATACCATGATTACTAGTCTAGATGGCGCTCGGGGGTGCATCCCCGGTAGGCTCTTGCCACCGCTTGGCTAGCCGTTGCTTATGGTCTTGACACGCTGCAGGGCGGGTGTCAACTGGGCATAACTTGCATTCCGGTGCGCCGCCACGTGCTTAGCGAGAGCTGATTGGCCGCTTGAGGGCTCAACACCGCATCGATAAGTGACTTGTGTAGCGATGCGGTGGAGCGGTGGCTGGTTAGCTCATGCTTGCTGGGGGACGGCTTGTCGGTTCTTCCGGAGATGTGCGCGTCTCGGTCCCCGGCAGCCTCCGGGGGCATGGCTGGCGTGTCTTGGGCCCCTCCTGGGCCGTTGTGCTGGTGTTGCCAGCGCTTGCTTGGCCTTCTGTAGGTTGTTGCTGCCGGATGTTGGTTCTCGTACGCTTGCTTGGCGGTGTTGTGGCCTTCCCAAAGTGTTTTGCTACTACTGCCTGTGCATAAGTTAGGGGCACTGGGTACCCCTGTTCTAGTCCACCGATAGGTTGTCGCATTCATCATAGCATCATTCGCATCATCTGCATAGCATCGGCACTCTATTGCCGTCATTTCTCAAAACTTGCATCCGTTAGTAGTTGTCGGTTCTCCCCGTCGACCGTTTCGAGTCCGACCACACACGCACGTGCCCGCGACATCGCTATATTATTGTTTTTAAAAGTGTGTATAAAACTCTCTTGGAATGAGTCGAAACTAGACGAGCGGTCGTAATATATTGTAGGTAGACCGCCTGCCAAATTTTGTCGCATTCGGAGGTCATTTGATACCCCAACGTTCAATTGTAGCGTTGTTGTCATCTGTTAATTAGCGGACATTTTCGGTGTTTTTAAAATCTGTTGCCGGGCGGCAAACCTCCCTTTCTTCTCAGCCCCCAACCCCCTACACAGCACACTCGCCCAGCTAGCCCCCCCTCCGCTTCCGGACCGTCCAATCAAGATCAAACGGTCCGGATTCGGACAAAAACAGCTAACCCTAGCTCCCTTCTATAAATAGACCCCCTACCTGCCTAATTTGGAACCCTAGCCCTACTCAATTTCCGTGTGCAGCCCCTCCACCGACGCTAGTTGGCGCCGCCAGCCGCAGCCTCTCCCGCCACCTCCCGCAGCCATGTAGGCCCAGATCGGGGCCCGCCGAGCCCATCCGGATCCGCCGCCGCGAGCCCGCACCTCCCGAGCCGCAGCTGCCCGCCTGCGAGGCCACCCAGCCGCCGGCTCGCCCCGCGACCCCGCCGATCCTGCTGACCGCCGACGACCGCCGGAGCTCCGCCGGGCCAAGCACCGCCGTCGGTGATGCCCTCTCCTTCCTCGCCCTGCACCGTTTTCTCTCCCTCACCCGTAACTCTCTATCTCTCTCCTGAAGCCATGGACGACTCCTGAGGCTCGTCACCGCCACCCTAAGTCACTGCCTCCACCCAACCAGCATCGGTTCCGGCTTCTCCGTCCCCGGATCCGGTCGTTCCCTGCCGCCCTGCCCCTTGCCGTCACTCCTAGCCACCGTCGGCGCCGTTGACCCCGTCGCCCTGTCACCTGCTCGCTCGCCTCGGGCGTGAGGAGGAGGACGACCGAGCGCCTCCTCGCATGGGCCACAACGCCCGTGTGCAGCCGGCCCATGTCGCGACCCCAAGGCCCAGGTCGCCCGTAGAGTGAGGCCAGCCACGGCCTGGCCTAGCCCAGCCGCGAGGTGAGCTCCGCCTCGCTATGTCGCGCCCCGTGCACACTATAGTTCCCAATGCCCGCCGCTATAGCGAGGTAAATTACATATTTGGACCGTTAATGATTTTTTCACTATTGCGAACTTGACTAATTTCTAGGGAATTACATAATTGAAGAAGGACCATCATGATCATGCATTTAATATCTCACAAACCGTTCATCACATGTGAAAACTTAATGTATGAAAAATGTCCATAATTCTACATAGATTAATAATATGCAACTTTAAACCATGTTAAAAATGTTTAACTTGCTGTTTTCATTTAATTGCATAAATGCCATGTGAAAATGATTTATTTCATAACTAAATAACCATAGCTCCGTTTAAAATGTTCCACATATGTAACTTGACTAGAAAAATGCGTAGAATCTCATGGCACACTTTATTTTGCAGTTTAACAATTATAAAATACGCTTAGAACAGATCTGGACCAAATTAATAATTTGCATGTGAGGTCGTTTCGGAAATGCTATATGTTGTTTCTGGCCTCATTTAAACTTGCCTAGATGTGTAGTTTGTTCATGCTTCACCTCTTGCCATGATAAACAACATTTAACATGAATTTTTAGTTGAACAACATTAAACACATTTCTCGTAATATGGAGGGTTATTATTTTGTTGTATGTATGTACTCCTTCTCCATTTAAAATTGCTTTAACTCCATCTTCACCTTATGCCATGACCACCCATGTTAAACAGCATTCAATATTGATGAGTACCTAAACGAGAGTGAACTAAATAATTCAAATGTGGAGTTTCATCAATATGCAACTCATTGCATATTGAACTTCATTTAATTTGTAGTGATTGATTGTTGTGCTTGCCATGCCATGCATAATTGAATGGACAAGCTTCATACTTGATTGTGCATCATATCATGAATATGTTGTGGAGTTTATCGTGTGTTGATTGTTGTTTCCAAATTACTTCTTCTCGATGGAGTTCCGAAAGCGTTCAGAGTGTGAGGATTCATTCGACTACGTTGGTTCATCTAATTCACGGATTCGTTCTTCTTCCATGCGGGATCTCAGGCAAGATGAACATTTTCCTGAATACCACTACTATCATTGCCATGCTAGTTGTCTCGTTTCAATCGCTGTCTCGCTACCTACCACTTGTTTGTCAAGCATCCCAAAATGCCATGATAAGCCTCTAACCCTCCACATCCTAGCAAACCATTGTTTGGCTATGTTACCGCTTGCTCAGCCCTTCTTATAGCATTGCTAGTTGCAGGTGCAAATTGTTTTCCATGTGCTAACATGGATGTTTTTGAGATATCACAATATTATTGCTATTTAATTTAATGCACATATATACTTGGTAAAAGGTGGAAGGCTTGGCCTTTTGCTCGGTGTTTTGTTCCACCTTTTCCGCCCTAGTTACTTGTGTACCGGTGTTATGTTCCATATTGAGTGCTCCTAACATGCTCGGGGTTGTTATGGGGAGCCCCTTGATTTTCGTTTTGGCATAAAAATCTTCTGGCAAGGCCCAACATTGGTTTTACCATTCGCCAACCTAATAAAACTTGCATAGGGACTTTCTGAACCGCGTGGATAATTAATCAACAACCTGGGCTAGTGCTCCTCATGAGTGTTGGTCCAACCTGTCAACCGCTGGTGGCCGCTAGGGGCAATTCTGTGATTGTGCTACCGGAAGTTTGGAAAATCTGGTCATGTCCTGAGAACGAGACACGTCGGGCGGCCTTGCTGGATTTGTTTTACCTTTCTCGAACGTCTTGTCCACGGGATTTCGAGGACACTTCGGGCTATCTCGAGGTTGAGATTTTCCATCGGGATTCCGCAAATACTATGGGTTTATCCCGCGGTTGTGGAATTCCAACGCATCTTGTGGTTAGTTTGTGATGGATTAGTTGGAGCACCCCTGCAGGGTTAGATCTTTTCGAGAAGCCGTGCCCGCGGTTTTGTGGCAACATGTAAATTTGTTTAACATCCGGTCATAGAGAACTTGAAGTAAACTCAATTAAAATACACCAAGTGTGTGCGTAACCGTGACTATCTCTTCTCATGAATTTCCGAATCGAGAGAGAACACAATTGGGTTATGTTTGTCTCATAAGTAGGTATTTAGGATCTCTTAGTGATCATTACTAGTTCACGTCCGTTTATACGATGATCACCCCCCTTATTCGTGTACTCGTAAGTTAGCCACTCAAATAATGCTTAGTGTTTGCTGCAGCCTCACCACTTAACCATACCTCACCCATTAAGCTTTGCTAGTCTTGATACCCTTGGAAATGAGATTGCTAAGTCCCTATGGCTCATAGATTTCTACAACAACAGTTGCAGGTGCAGGTAATGCGATGCTTTGACATGAGAGTGATGCTTGTTTCATTTGGAGTTCTTCTTGTTCATAGGTCATAGGATGGGTTCCAGGCCGACAACCTGGGATAGCAAGGATGGACGTCATTTTATCATTTGATTTCGTCCGTAGTCGGACCCTGCTCTTCTGTATGATGATTGTATATGTTTTTGTATTGATGTGATCTTGATTTAGCTTGTGGCAAGTGTAAGCCAATTCCATATACTCATCTCTTCTTTAGATGTACTTGTAATGATATCCATTCTTGCGAAACGACGAGATGCGCTTCTATCCCTGTCGAGCTGTCGAGCCAAAATAAGGATAGGGTCGCATCTTGGGCGTTATAGCGCCCCCGAAGAGGGGCCTCAAGTGCGGCGACGGACGCGCGGGAGCGGCCGCCTCCCTTCGACAACCTCGACGTGCCCGCCTCCTCTATCGCCGCTTTCTTCTTCTCGGCGGCAGACAACCTCCTCACGGGCGCCATCGCTGCTACAGCGGCAAGTGGTGATGGGGGCCGAGGACAAGGATGATGGGCTAAGGAACTCCTCCCCTCTCCCTTACGGCTTGGGCTTTATATCAACCCTGGGCGGTTACCGAGGCGTCGTGGGGAGTGGAGGGGCCCCCATGCCCCGTCATGCGCCACGTGCTACGCTTAATTCCCTGGCGGTTGGGGCCCGCGTCGCTCTAGCCTTACCCCACTAGAGGAACTGTGCCTGCCGCGCAGTCATGGACTGCATCGCCAGGCCCGCACGACCGGGGGCATCCAGGCTCAGACGCGTGCGGCCCAAGGCGTAGTGTACACCACGGGCTGAACTTGGCCCACTGACGAGCCCCGCGAGCTAGACCCTCACGAGGGTCCCGCCCCCGCGGCTCCCACCATGGCCATCGTCAGGGGCCGCTGCGGCGCCTCGCGTGGGGCCTCACCCGCATGCCGCCTCAGAGGCCTTGCCTAGACGGACTCACCGAGGGAGGCAAGGATCCCGTGCTCGGCAGACCTTGCTAGTTCGAGCGTGGTTGGCCCTTTGGAGGGGGTCCATGACCGCGGCTCGCGTCTAGACGCGTCGTCTTGCCGACGCCTCTGGTCGCCTCGCCAAGGCCTAGGATGACGGGCTCCCTCGTGTGAAGCCCGAGGGCAAGTTGATGGTTGCATGGAATCCTGGGCGGAGCACCCAGCGGAACGTCTCCCTAAGAAAGGTCTGGCAAGGGCGACCTAACGACGTAAGGGCTAGGTGCTAAGGACTCTCGGGGGCTACCGCCCCGAGGCTACGCCGCGCATCAAAAGCGGGGGCCTCACATGCTGGGCATCACGGGCGTTCGCCGACCTCGCGAGCCCTAGCCAGGGCATGGGGGCTGCGTGAAGGGAAACGAAGGGCCCCACGCGGGGAGCAAGGGTGTCTCGACGTATGAGAGGCAACTACCAGATTAACAAAAGTACATTGGAAATGTCTTACGTCCATTCTGGGGCCAAGGATTTCAGGTACAATAGGAAAGGGAACATAAAAAGCCTAAGCGGAGGACGCGCTGCCTTCGTCGTGGCTATCGGGGGTTGCGGCGCCAAGGCTCCCGCTCTCCTCAGAAGGAGCGTCCTGGGCGAATCGCCCGACCAGCGACTCCACCTGCCCGTGCACCTCGCCCGTGAGGGGGCCCTGGAGCTCCTCGGGCATGGGCTCCGTCATGCTGGAGAGGTCGAAGGCAGGATCACGACGGCGAAGGTTGGAGAAGACACGCGTCAGCGTGCAGTCCAGAAGATCGCGCACACTCGACTCGATGTCATCCTCCACCTTGGAGACACCCGACTCCATCGCCTCCACCACCTTGACGAAGAAGTCGAGGTAGCCTCCGTCACCATGCATGCGAGGTAGCGCTGGGACGTGCCTGACGAAGCGGCTAAGCACGCCGCCCGCATGGCGTGCGCGGTCTAGGAACTGCCCAGCACGCTGCGCCTAAATCATGTGCGCCCGCGCTGCGTCGTCCTGGGCAGCCTGCCCTGCATCGGTGGCTTCACCGACCTGATCCTGCAGCGACGCCAACTCCGCCTCGATGTCCCCCTTGCTCGCGAGGGCGGCTTGGAGATCGGCCTCGATGCCCTGCAGCTGGGCTCGGAGCACGCTCACCTCTTCTTGAACCGAGTCGCAGCGAAGCTGGATACGAGCCTCCTGACGGGCCTGCTCACCGTGGTACTCCTCCAGAGCGGCCTCCCGCTCCCGAGCCACCCTCGCGTCGGCATCACACGGGCCTCCTCAGGCACTGCCGCGAGGGTAGCCTCGCTGGCAAGCACCTGGCCTTCAAGGGTCTCTAGGCGCTCATGGTCCGCATCCTGGTCGAATGCGGTCCTATCAGCCTCCCGCTCGCGGTAGGCCACGTCGGCTTCCCGCTCGATGACGGCCGCCTCCCGGCGGGCCAGCTCCGCCTCGCGCTCGGTGCCCGGCACGGTGCTCGCGGCGCCACGGGCCACACGCCCCCCAGGCCTCGACAAGCCGGCGCGGGGGCAGAGGCCTCTCCGATAAACAGCGCGCGGCAGGACGCCCTAGGCGAGCCGCCCGTCCGCCTCTTGCGCACAAGCACCCTGAGAGGTTCGGTGATCAGATTCACCGGCCGGGCTGGACCTGCATGAAAGGATTAAGATGGCAGCACACTTACTCGTCATTGGCGGTCCATCGCCACCGTGTCGGAGCAGGCCCTGAGCGATGGCCTCCATTGCCTCCGAGGGACGGGGGCTGCGCTGAAGGCTCCGCCCGCGCTCCAGCGCTCGTAGCGTCCTTCTTCGCTGCCATGACCAAGAAGAAGGGAGGTGGGAAAAGATCGGGCGATGGAGCAGAGGGGGAGAAGTGGCGAGAGAAGGCGTAGCGAAGAAGCTGAGCGGCGAGGGTTTTTATGCCTGGCGCGCTTGACGGTTTACCCAGGCGAAGGCACAGTTCTCGGAGCGTCGTGGGGGAGTGGAGGCGATGCATGCCTCACCGAACACCACGCGTCGCGCCTGGCCCATAGGAGATGGGGGGCTCGTCGTTTCGACCCCTCCAATAGGCAGAGTCCTTCGCACCGCGGGCCTGGGGGCTACTGTCGGGCCTCTGGGACTGGGGGTGCCCAGGCCCGTCAGCCTGCGGCCCAGGACGCGAAGCTTGACCAAGCATTGGGTACCCACGGGCTTCACAGAGCTGGTTCTCGCGAGGGCCGCACCTCGCGGGGTGCGAGGCAACGTCCCCATCGAATGCTTCACGAGGCTTCTCCGCGAGGTCGTCCAGGATGCCCTCAGGGGGCGGGTATGTCTAGAGCTGGCCTAGCAAGGTCCCACAACCCTGTGTCCGCACATGGGTGACGCGTGTCGCGCCAAGCGATGCCAGGAGCGGCGCCCACAAGCATGGACAGAGAGGCGTTCCTCTTCGGTGATAGAGAAATGACATCAGCTCGTGGGCTCCGAAAGCAACCCCAAAGGTTTCCCTCCCCGAGCAAGAAGACCAAGACCGAGGGCTCGGCAAGACAGATGTCACCCCCGATCCCACGAGCACGTCACGACGGAGAGCTCTGGCAGGGGAAGACCACTTTTGTCAGGATAGGCTGCAGTTGTGTCCCCCTTCAAACTGGCCGCTCTGGCAACCCTTCCCGCCTTGTGTTTTCGGGGGAAGATGACCAAGGCCAATATAAGAGTAGGGACTAGCCACCATAGAAAGATAGAGCCCCGGGCAAGCAAGAACACACCTTGTACTCATTCTCATCCTCAAGCAATCCACCAAGCAGTAGTAGGGTTTTACACCGCAAGGTGGCCCGAACCTGGGTAAACTGTGTGTCCCCTGTTCATCTTCCTTAGATGAAGTCGCCGGAGAGTCCCCGTGAGGTTGCGAAGCAGAGTAGGGCAGGAGAGCGAGTGCACCCCAGTGTTCGAACCTCTTTGGGTCCCCGGAGCCCCGATTCCGACAGAAACAAGATCCTAGATTGGTATACTACGCATTTCCTTGGCATAGAAGTGCAGTACCTTAGACCTTGGATAGGTTAATAGATCACTCGGATTTGTAGTGTCACGATCAAGCTTAGCAGCTTGTATGCTTTCCCGAGGATTTGTACATAGGGATACATATGAGTTAGCTATAGTACATATGCGATTTCGGTTTAGTCCTTCTCTCAAACCATGGAGATATGAGTAGCATGAGCAATGTTGGAGTTGACTTATATGAGATGACCCCTTAGATGATATAGGATGATTTTGTTTGGAGTAATAGGTAGTACTATTGGCATCCAAGAACTGTGCTCAAGGATAAGATGATAGACATTCACTCACATCCTAAGATCCTTGAAACCCCTAAGCTTTACCGAGCCATAACATGGTCAGATCATGACCTTATTCCTTGGCTCTAAGTCGAAAGACTACGACCAATACTATACCTTGACCACCACCCAGTCCTATCCATAAGGAAGGTGGACTCGAAGAACTAGGTCACAAAGGACCACAAAACCATGGACAAGTAACCACCCGGGACAAATACGGCTCCCAGAAGATTAAGACTAACTGGCCAAAGATTGGTTCCCGAGCTTTCTCTAGAGAGCAAGCTGAATCAAAATGTCGTCAATCTAAAGCCATTCCCGAGTCTTACCCTAAGACCACACCGTCCACACCTCACGGTTAATGGATACACCGTCAAGCCCTTTTTAGGTTGACTTATGCCCGCTTATCTCACATATCCCATGAACAACGTGTTCATGTGTTACATCGAGAAATATGTTGTTGTCCTCACGGACGACATACTTATTTACCCAATGAGAGAAAGGAACACCTTAGTCCAATTTGGATAAGCCCAAGAAGCACCAACTGCCTTGCCTCTCAAAGTGTAAGGTTATACCTTAAAGAAGTTGGACTCCTCGAAGCACCCTCCCAGTAGCAGACGGTCTTACCCAAGTAAGATGAAGAACCAATGTGGTTGGAAGCCACGACAAAGAAGAAGAAGAAGCAAGAGAAGTCAACTACCACTCCTCCGCCGGCTACATCAGCTAGACTATATCAAGAAGCACCGGCGTCCATGCATGATGAAGCCCTTGGACATCAAGAGGATTAATGAGCCCCTTGTTTTAAATAGTCACTTATCAGTTCCTGACTAGGAAGGAACCGAGAAATTGATAGCACCCCTCTCTCCACCACCTCGATGGTGTTAGATGAACATGACATCCTGACTCTCTTCAGATGCCTGGAACGGAGTGGAATGACTGTCATGACTTCGTTACCAGCCCCTTTTTGGTCCAATTAAGGACGTGATCCTGACTGGGTCATGGTGAAACACCTATCAAAGATGGTTCACCCCACTTGCCAAGCCTCAGACCTTGGGGATTGGATGGATGGTCTATACTTTTTGGTAGCCAGCTCATCTAGGACCCCCTCAAAAACTTTCCTAGGTGGTAGGAACCGTTTTCGAGTGAAACCTCTAAGCTTAGTCTTAGGGTAGAGACTCAGCCCAAACCTTGCCACAAATGGCTATGGAGAGACAGGTTGACCAAACACTCGAAGGCACGTTAGAAACGTGCGTCCGTGACTATGAAGACAAGTGGCCAAGGATGATCAAAGGACGTACCTCGACAGCCTTGCCAAGCGGAAGACCTCAACAAGAAGCCTATGTTGACACACCACAATGCTCTCAATAATGAAGACCACTTGCGACCGAAGATCACCTGCCTTAATGGAATCCAAGACTCCCCCATCGACGAGAAGCTACACCGAGGCTTGACCCTTCTATTTTACCATGAGACTTCTAGATGTCACTAACCAATGTGAGTAACCCCAGGAACAGCACGCAGACACACTACTTTGCCCCGTATTCTAAGTTTGGAATACACAAGCAAGCTAGACCCTTGCTCGAACCTTGTTCACCAAACCCTTGACCTTTAGGCAAGCCTAACATATTGCAAGAACCCCATTCATCCTCCAACGAAGCTAATGATGCACTCGAAGCCATATCATAAAGCACTTCAAGATCCAGGAGGACAACCACACTAGAGCAGAAGCAACATGGAACGTGAAGACTACGTCACCTCAGAATTTCCGCATCTCTTCTACGCCTAGCCTAGGAATCTCGGGGACGAGATACTTATAAGGGGGGTAGGTTTGTCACACCCTGTGTTTTGCCTCATGACTAAGTTAACATGACTCAAAAAATAGGGCCAATTAAAACTTTTTGTGTGCATATGAATGCCTGACTTGTGTGCTATTTGCTTGCTTGTTTGATTGTGCCATGAACCATCATATATCTCCTACACTCCAAACTCATCTCCCTGATCCAAGAACCTTGCCCAATGATCATGCCATGTGTATCGGACTAAACACTATTTTCATAAAATATTATTTTGGCCAAAAAGCATTTATTCAAATTAGGTTTTCAAAAGAAAACCTGAATTGAGGTTTGTACTACAAGTCCTCAAATTAGGGTGAATGCTTTACCCCAAAGACTTTATTTTGAACCTACAATATATAGGACCTCCCAAAACTACCAAATATTATTTTTAAAGATTGTTTTCATATTTTATTTAAAGGCTTTTTCTTAAGGCCAGAAATGGTCTTTCATAGGGAAAAATTATTTTAATGCTTTCAAAATATTTTATAAAATTTAGGGAAACTCAGTGGACATATATTTTGCATATATATGAAATATTGGAAACTCAATGGTCATGTTTAAAATATTGGAGAAATCCCGAAAACCCTTTCTGCCTATTTCAAGCTTTTGAAATATTTCTATAAGAAATATTCTCAAATAAATCCAAGAAAATTCTGGCAAGTCACACATGCCATATGTGATGATCTTGTCAAGTTTCATTCCAATCCTAAATGTTTTGATTCACTAAAATATTCCAAAACCATTCCCCACCAGAGCTAAATTTTAGCAACTCTACATTGCCAACTGTCTCCTATTGACCTCAAACTTTGTGGACATGCTCTAATCCCCAAATAATGCCATCACACCAAGTGGTGCATTAAGGAGAATAGATTTGCATGGATAGATCTAAGCAAATCAGTTTCTGCTTATTTCTAGGGTTTACAATGTTTGCATTGTAAACTTTCTTCAAACATGTCAAAGCTTGTGATCAACCTTGTTTTTACCTATATTTTGATCTTGTTAAATATCACAGCAAGTGGAACCTTTTTACTTGCCCAAAACTACATCAAACACCTTCTGGCAAATTGGTAAAATTGCCACTATTCACCTCTCCCACTATTGTCCTTGAGCTCAAATTTTTACCACAGTCCCTTGTATGCACCCCTACCTCCAGTAAAATTTGCATGGATAAGCTCAATGATTGAGTGGGGTAAAACCCCAATTTCCCCCCCTGGACAGCAAGTTTTCCCCCTCTCCCTCAAGTTCCTTCTCTCCTAAGGACCCCCCAAAGCATCCAAGGGCATTCCCACTTTGTTTACTCCCCCTGGAACGCCTAGACACTGGAGGCCGCGCAGAAGGTGCCAAAGCATGCCCTGGCATGAAAAGAGCACACTCTGGAGCGCACTACAGTGCCCAGCCGCATTGTAGCCACCGCCCAACGCATGGCCCCGACAACCTCGGTCTTTCTCCTCTCACCAACTGGCTGGCCTCGGCGTCCGGGACACGCCGGACGGTCAGCCCCCTCCTCTCTCTCATCCTCTCGCGTGTGCTTGGCTCCGCCCGGCTCGGCCAATGGCCAACCTCACACGCGCGAGGCCCTGACACTCCCTCACTTCCCCTCTCACCTCCCTCACACCTCGACCAACCCCACGAGCACCCCTGAGCCAGCCTCTCCTCCTCCAGTGGCCTCCAGTAGCACCCCACGCCACGGTCATGGGCTCCGCCCATGGTGCTCTGGCGCCAGGCTATAAGACGCTGTCCCGAGCCCCCCATCAGCTTTCCTCCCCTTCTAGCAAACCCCATGCTCCACCCAATCTCTCCCCGGAGCTCCGCATGCACGGATCGGACCCCGGCTCCGCCGCATCGGCTCGCCACCGTTCGCACGGTACATGGCATGTCCCGCCCCCCTTCTTCGCTCTATCGAACCGTAGGAGGCCCCTGAGAATTTCCCCTTTGGAAGTTGCAGGTCCTCGCCTCGGAGCCGAGCGAATCATCCACCTCGCTAAGTGCCGCCGTACGGGTGTGACGCTGACGGCGATTCCGTCGTCGCCGGCGATGAAGCCCACCTCCCCTAGAAGCGCACGAGGCCTCTGATCACCCCGAGCCCTCGCCGCCTCGAAACTCCGCCTGAGTCGCCGCCTGTGAGGCCCATCTCCTTCCTATCCTGAGGTGGAAGACGACATCCGGGGTCCACTTGCCAGCCTCACCTCTCTCCTTGGCTCACTAATGGGGGGGTCCCGCCCGTCAAATTCAAATTAGGCCGCCACGCGTACCGATTCGGTACGTTAAGTGGAAGCGTATTTCCAAAATACGCTTTCGACGTCAGCGGCTGCTCGGGCTGATTCTCTCTTTGGGCCGGCTCGGCTGGCGCCCTCCCGGCCCAGTTGAACAGTGACATTTGTCTTTTTCCTTTTCCAGCAAGTTCCAAAAATTCCACAGAATTGATTATTTATCCAAATGCAATGATTCAAACTCCCAAATCCTTCTAAAATTCCAAACTATTTAATGATGCAACCGTCATATTTTCCACCACAAGTTTTTGCACTGTTCCGGTATAAATTCATATTTGAATTATTCAAAACCCAAATTGTAAAATCCCTAGGACATCCAAATCAACTCCAAATGGAGGATTCCAATTTACAGAGACTCCAAATTTTTTGCTAGCTATGGATAACATTTTTCCTATGGTATATTCTGCTAGACCAAATAAATAGCCCCTTTTTCTATTCTTTCACCTTAGGAAAATCATAGGGAATTCATCCCAACTCCTAATCCAGTGAATCCACTTCCAAAAATCTTATAAGATCATGCCCTATTCGATGGGTTCATTCACCCATTTTTGTCAAAATATATTCTGTAGAATTTTCACAAGGCCATTAATACCTTCATTTCCACCATTCAAAAAAGCCTCGTTGATCCAAATCCATTAGAGCAACTTTAGGTATTTTTCTTATGACCATAGACACCTATTATGGAAAGTTTCTATTTTAGAACACTTTTCTTTTTCTACTTGTTGTGTTGCTTATTATGGTTGTTTCCGACGGTAGTTGACGAAGTAGACAGAGTGCTCGGAGTTTTACCAGAAGACTTTGAAGACCCAGAGGACTTTGTTGAGCCAGGCAAGCAGCCCTTTGACCATGTCTAAGAAACCATTTTATTGCATGGCATATAGCACTTTATTTTTGATATGTTGATCATGATGCTATGGTGACCACCTTTATGGGTTGCCTTCAATACTTTTACCGTTGATATTTGCATGACATGACTCTACCTTCTACCTAGAGTTGTGTGGGTGGGAAATAGGTAGGTTGCTAACTAGATGTTACGCAAATGGGATGGGAATATGCATGATGTCGGAAAGGAAATGATTTCAAAGGCTTTTCGAAAACCCCTCCGGGTGCCACTACTGCCCGAGGGAGATGATGATGAGCTAGGTAACCACTTGACAAAGAAGTGGTGCACCGGAGCAAGTTGTGTGAGTGTCTGTGTTTTCAAAAATAGGGAGATTAAAGATCTGCTGATCGTCCCAACCTTACATGTACAAACACGATACCCCTTACGGGACGGGGCATTGTTGATTACTTTGGTTGATGCTAGCAGAGAGCCCGCATTACTTGTGGCGGGAGTGGCGTGGTCACTCTCGATACGGGGTCGTACCGGAATGGACGATCATGGGTTGTTTTCACAGACACATGGCACACCGTTGCGTGCCCTCAAGTATGATATGTGATAACCCACAAGTATAGGGGATCGCAACAGTTTTTGAGGGTAGAGTATTCAACCCAAATTTATTGATTCGACACAAGGGGAGCCAAAGAATATTCTCGAGTATTAGCAGCTGAGTTGTCAATTCAACCACACCTGAAAGAGTTAATATCTGCAGCAAAGTATTTAGTAGCAAAGTAATATGGAAGTAACGGTAACAACGGCAAAAGTAACAGTAGCTGTTTTGTAGCAATCATAACAGTGGTAACGGAAAAGTAACTTAGCGAAGATCAATATATGAGAAGCTCATAGGCAATGGATCAGTGATGGATAATTATGTCGGATGGCATTCATCATGCAACGGTTATAACATAGGGTGACACAGAACTAGCTCCAATTCATCAATATAATGTAGGCATGTATTCCATATATAGTCATACGTGCTTATGGAAAAGAACTTGCATGACATCTTTTGTCCTACCCTCCCGTGGCAGCGGGGTCCTAATGGAAACTAAGGGATATTAAGGCCTCCTTTTAATAGAGAACCGGACCAAAGCATTAGCACTTAGTGAATACATGAACTCCTCAAACTACGGTAATCACCGGAAAGAATTCCAGTTATTGTCACCCTGGGGGATGCGGATCATAACTCGTAATAGGTGTCTACAACTTGCAAGATAGGATCAAGAACACATATATATTCATGAAAACATAATAGGTTCAGATCTGAAATCATGGCACTCGGGCCCTAGTGACAAGCATTAAGCATAGCAAAGTCATAGCAACATCAATCTCAGAACATAGTGGATACTAGGGATCAAACCCTAACAAAATTAACTCGATTACATGGTAAATCTCATCCAACCCATCACCGTCCAGCAAGCCTACAATGGAATTACTCACGAACGGTGGAGAGCATCATGAAATTGGTGATGAAGGATGGTTGGTAATGACAACGGCGTCGATTTCCCCTCTCCGGAGCCCAAAACGGACTCCAGATCTAGCCTCCCGAGGAAGAACAGGAGGTGGCGGCGGCTCCGTATCGTGAAACGCGATGAACTCTTCTCCTTGATTTTTTCTCCCCGAATAGGGTTATATGGAGTTGGAGTTGAGGTCGGAGGAGTTGCAGGGGGCCCACAAGCCACCAGGGCGCGCCCTAGGGGGGGCGCCCCCCTGGCTTGTGGCCAATGGGTGGACCCCCTCTGGTTGATTCTTTTGCCAGTATTTTTTATTAATTCCAAAAATATTCTCCGTAAATTTTTAGGTCAATCCGAGAACTTTGATTTCTGCACAAAAATAACACCAAAGCAATTCTGCTGAAAACAGCGTCAGTCCGGGTTAGTTCCATTCGAATCATGCAAATTAGAGTCCAAAACAAGGGCAAAAGAGTTTGGAAAAGTAGATACGATGGAGACGTATCAACTCCCCCAAGCTTAACCCATTGCTTGTCCTCAAGCAATTCAGTTGACAAACTGAAAGTGACAAAGAAAAACTTTTACAAACTCTGTTTGATCTTGTTGTTGTAAATATCTCTAACTGATGTTCAGGTTTTCAGCAAAGATTATGGGCTAACCACATTCACAATAACATTTAGGTCTCACATTTACTCATATCAATGGCATAATCAACTAGCGAGCAATAATAATAAATCTCGGATGACAACAATTTTATCAAAACAATCAGGATACAATATGAGATAATGGTATCTCGCTAGCCCTTTCTGAGACCGCAAAACATAAATGCAGAGCACCTCTGAAGAACAAGGGCTGACTGGAAATTGTAATTCATGGTAAAAGAGATCCAATCACAGTCATACTCAATATAAATTAATAACCAAACATACAAATGACGGTGGTGCTCTCTAACTGGTGCTTTTTATAAGAGGAGGATGACTCAACAGTAAAGTAAAATAGATAGGCCCTTCGCAGAGGGAAGCATTGATTTGCAGAGGTGCCAGAGCTCGAGCTTTTACAACAGAGATGAATAAAATTTTGAGCGGTATGCTTTCATTGTCAACATAACAACCAAGAGATCTCGGTATCTTCCATGCTAGATACATTATAGGCGGTTCCCAAACAGAATGATAAAGTTTTTACTCCCCCTCCACCAATCAAACACACTCCACGGCTGGCCGAATCCACGGGTACCGTCCATACAAACAACAATCCTGGGGGAGTTTTGTTTCATTATGTTTTGATTTGATTTTTGAGCATGGAACTGGGCATCCCGATTACCAGCCATTTTCTCGTGAAAGACAAGTGAATAAACACTCATCGTGAGAATAACCCACCTAGCATGGAGGATACCGACAACCCCTAATCACTACATGAGCGATTCGGGCATATAAAACAGAATATTATTTGAAGGTCTAGAGTTTGGCACATGCAAATTTACTTGGAACGGCAGGTAAATACCGCATATAGGTAGGTATGGTGGACTCATATGGAACAACTTTGGGTTTAAGGAAGTGCATGCACAAGCAGTATTCCCGCTTACTACAAGTGAAGGCTAGCAAGAGACTGGGAAGCGACCAACTAGAGAGCGACAACAGTCATAAACATGCATTGAGATTAACCAACATTGAATGCAATCATGAGTAGGATATAAATCACCATGAACATAAATATCGTGGAGGCTGTGTTGATTTTGTTTCAACTACATGCGTGAACATGTGCCAAGTCAAGCCACTTGAATCATTCAAAGGAGGATACCATCTTATCATACTACACCATAACCATTTTAAAATTCATGTTGGCACTCAAGACAAACTATTATACACTCCTAGCTAATTAGGCATGGCATGAGCAACTACAATCTCTAATTGTCATTGCAAACATGTTTCATCCATAACGAGTTGAATTCAGAACGATGAGCTAATCATATTTACAAAAACAAAATAGGTCGAGTTCATACCAGCTTTTCTCCATCTCAATCATTTCATCATATATCATCATTATTGCCTTTCACTTGCACGACCGAACGGTGTAAATAATAATAAGAGTGCACGTGCATTGGACTAAGCTGGAATCTACAAACAATTATTTAAAGAAGAAGACCAGGTAATATGGGCTCTCTGTAAGATAAACAACAATGCATATGAGAGCCACTCAACATTTTCATCATGGTCTTCTCCTCTCGACCCAAAGAAAAGAAAACTATTTACACGGGAAAGCTCCCAACAAGCAAAAGAAGAACGAGAAATCTTTTTGGGTTTTCTTTTAATGCTACAACTAAACAAACTAGAAAGTAAAACTAGAGCTAATTTTTTTTCTTTTTTCTTAAGGTTTTTCTAACACACAAGAAGAAAGCGAGAAAAAGAAATAAACTAACATGGATAATGCAATGAAAAAGTATGAACACCGACAACTGGAATGAGTGTGTGAACATGAATGTAATGTCGGTGAGAAATACGTACTCCCCCAAGCTTAGGCTTTTGGCCTAAGTTGGTGTATGCCCATGGATCAAAGTAGCCCTCTCGTGGGTACTGAGGAGGATCCTGAGGGTTCCGCTGGTTAGCGAGCTCTTGTGGCTCCCACTGATAAACAGACTCCTCGTACGGGTCAAGTGATGGTTCTGGCTCAGGAACTGGGGATCGAGTCCGCTCCCAGTATGCATAAATATCGTCGGGCATAATAATGTACCTACTTGAATAAATATCGAACAAAGAAGGTGCAGGCAAAGTAATAATCTGACAGGTACCCTGGCTTAATACTAGGTTATAGATGAGCCGCTTGTCATTGTCTTTGGAAATGAAATCATGTGCTACCATACTATCATAGTCTAAATACTTAGCGGGTAACAACCTTTCTTCCTTTTCATCTAGTCTAAAGGGTATCTCAAAATGTCTAGCAAGGCAAGAAGAATAAATACCTCCAAAGATAGGACCCTTCGAACGATTTAAACTCAACCGTCGAGCAACAATAGCGCCCAAACTAAAAGTTCTATCACGATGTAAAGCATGGCGCAAAACAGCTAGGTCAGGAGCGCTTAGGCCTCCACTCTCCCCACGACCAATCAAACATCTCCCCGCAAATAATGAGTAATAGCGCAAAACAGGAAAAATGTAAACTAGCCACTTTGGCTCCCGACACCCCTCTCTCTTCCCCTACAGTGGTTTCAGCAATAAAATCTTCCACATCTCTAGGACGGGGTTCACTGACGCTGCCCTCATTAGGAAATTTGCAAACATTGCAAAAATCGTAAAGAGTCATCTTCTTAGGCACATCATATAAGTGAAATTCTACCATAGGAGGATCTTCCCTATAATGAAAGTGAAAGTTTTGCACGAAGGTATTAGTGAGTAAGAGGTATTGGTCACACTTATCGTGGAGGAAGTCGATGATGCCTGCATTCTCCGCCAAATAGTAAAAATCATTATAAATTCCGGCCGCCTTCAAGAATGCATCACTTGGCCATTCACATGGCCGAACCTCCGCGGTGCGGGGAAGATTGTATTTGGGCTTCTCTTTCTTCTCATTTTCATTTTCTTTAGAACCCCGGCTTGAAGAGCCTCTTAACAATCTCCTCATCATTCCTTTCTCTGAAAAATTTCTGAAATTTTTAGTGACTCAAAATAAAGGTGAACAAAACTCAACAAAACTTATAGCAATTACTCTCACAAGTCCCTAGAGGCTATATCATACATCAAAACTACTTGAGACCATACAAATTTAACATGCAAGCTCAAGAACAAGGTCACCACAACAGCAAAAATTTGCAATATATAAAGCACTAGAACAAAAACTAATTGGACAATTGGAGGAGTCACATACCGAAGAACAATCCCCCAAAACAGTTTTGCAAATGGAGCTTTGCACAAGGAGATAAAAAATGGCAGCAAGATGAGCTAGGACACGGGTTTGAGCAATGGTGGGAATTTATATGGAGGAAGACGAAGTGGATGGGTGCTGGAATAAGTGAGGGGGGCCTACGTGGGACCCACAAGCCAGCAGAGCGTGCCCTGGGGGTGGGCACGCCCTGTGGGCTTGTGGCCCACTGGTGCAGCCCCCTGATGTATTCTCAGTGCCATAAATTCTTAAATATTCCAGAAAAAATCATACTACATTTTCAGGGCATTTGGAGAACATTTATTTTCAGGTCATTTTTTTATTGCACGGATAATTCAGAAAACAGAAAAATAATAGCATCTTTACTTTATTTAATCTAAATAACAGAAAGTAAAAGTTGGGTACAGAAGGTTGTGCCTCCTAAATTCATCCATCTCATGCTTATCAAAAAGAATCCATCAATAAGGTTGATCAAGTCTTATTGACAAACTTTTTCGAATGACACGGAACCGGAGAATTTTGGAGTAACACTAGGTTACCTCAACGGGGATATGCCTGTCCCCAACAATAAGTATATCATATTTCTTTTTGACAGTAGGGAGAGGGAATTCAAAATCTCCAATAATAATCGTTGAAATTTTTCCAATGGAGTTGATACTATGAACTTGAGGATGTTTCTTCGGAAAGTGTACCGTGTGCTCATTACCATTAACATTAAAAGTGACATTGCCCTTGTTGCAATCAATAACAGCCCCTGCAGTATTCAAAAAAGGTCTACCAAGGATGATCAACATACTGTCGTCCTCAGGAATATCAAGAATAACAAAGTCCGTTAGGATAGTAACATTTGCAACTACGACAGGCACATCCTCACAAATACCGATGGGTAAAGCAGTTGATTTATCAGCCATTTGCAAAGAGATTTCAGTAGGTGTCAACTTATTCAAATCAAGTCGACGATATAAAGAGAAAGGCATAACACTAACACCGGCTCCCAAATCACATAAAACAGTTTTAACATAATTTCTTTTAATAGAGCATGGTATAGTAGGTACTCCGGGATCTCCTAGTTTCTTTGGTATTCCACCCTTAAAGGTATAATTAGCAAGCATGGTGGAAATCTCAGCTTCCGGTATCTTTCTTTTATTTGTCACAATATCTTTCATATACTTAGCATAAGGAGACATTTTCAGAATATCAGTCAAACGCATACGCAAAAAGACAGGTCTAAGCAATTCAACAAAACGCTCAAAGTCCTCATCATCCTTTTTCTTCGATGGTTTAGGAGGAAAGGGCATGGGTTTCTGAACCCATGGTTCTCTTTCTTTACCATGCTTCCTAGCAACAAAGTCTCTTTTATCATATCATTTATTCTTAGGTTGTGGGTTATCAAGATCAACAGCAGGTTCAATCTACACATCATTATCATTACTAGGTTGAGCATCAGCATGAACATCATCATTAATATTATCACTAGGCTCATGTTCATTACCAGATTGTGTCTTAGCATCAGAAATAGAAATATCATTTGGATTCTCAGGTGTGACAATAACAGGTTCACTAGAGGCATGCAAAGTCCTATCATCATTCTTTTTCTTTCTTTTGCTAGAATGACTAGGTGCATCAGTATTAATTCTCTGAGAATCTTGCTCAATTCTCTTGGGGTGGCTCTCAGGATATAAAGGTTCCTGAGTCATTTTACCACGTCTAGTCACTACTCTAACAGCATTATCATCATCTCATTAAGCAAATCATTTTATGCCTTAAGTACTTGTTCTACTTAAGTAGTTACCATGGAAGCATGTTTACTGATAAGCTTGAGATCATTAACAGTTCTACTCATATATTCACCTAAACGATCAAGCATGTAAGCATTATGTTTCAATTGTCTACTAACATAAGCATTGAAATTTTCTTGTTTAACAATAAAGTTATCAAATTCATCCAAGCATTGACTAGCAGACTTATTATAAGGAATATCACCTTCATCAAATCTACGGAGAGAATTTACCTCTACTACCTGTGTCGGGTTATCAAGACCATGTATTTCTTCAATAGGTGGTAGATTCTTAACATCTTCAGCTTTAATACCTTTTTCTTTCATAGATTTCTTTTCCTCTTGCATATCTTCAGGACTGAGAAATAGAATACCTCTTTTCTTCGGAGTGGACTTTGGAGGTAGTTCGGGAATAGTCCAATCATTATCATTGCTCAATATATTATTCAATAGTAGTTCAGCTTGTTCAACAGTTCGTTCCCTGAAAACACAACCAGCACAACTATCTAGGTGGTCCCTAGAAGAATCGGTTAGTCCATTATAAAAGATATCAAGTATTTCATTTTTCTTGAGAGGATGATCAGGCAAAGCATTAAGTAATTGGAGAAGCCTCCCCCAAGCTTGTGGGAGACTCTCTTCTTCAATTTGCACAAAGTTAAATATTTCCTGCAAGGCAACTTGTTTCTTATGGGCAGGAAAATATTTTTCAGAGAAGCAATATATCATATCCTGGGGACTACGCACACAACCAGGAGCAAGAGAATTAAACCATATCTTAGCATCACCCTTTAATGAGAAAGGAAACAACTTAAGAATATAGTAATAACTATTTTTTTCCTCAGGAGTAAATAGGGTGGCTATATCATTCAATTTATTAAGATGTGCCACAACAGTTTCAGACTCATAACCATGGAAAGGATCAGATTCAACCAAAGCAATTAACTCAAGATCGACAGAGAATTCATAATCCTTATCAGTAACAAAAATAGGTGACGTAGCAAACTTAGGATCATATTGCATTCTAGCATTCAAAGATTTTTCCTTCCACTTGCATAGTAATTTCTGAAGATCATCTCTATCCTTACAAGCAAGAAAATCCATAGCTACCTCTCCTTCCATAACATAACCCTTAGGTATATTAGGCAATTCATATCTACGAGAGCTAGGTCTAATAGGTGTCTCATAATGTTCAGTATCAATAATTTCATTAGTTTCAGAAATATCATCAGTTTCAGTGATCTCATTTTCTCTAACCCTAGCAAGTTGTTCATCAAGAAATTCACCCAATGGCACAGTATTGTCAAGCAAAGTATCATCATAAGCATCATGCATAGCAGAAGTGGCATCATCAATTACTTGCGACATATCAGAATCAATAGCAGGTGGTGGTGTCGCAAATTTACTCATAACAGAAGGTGAATCAAGTGTAGAGCTAGATGGCAGTTCCTTACCTCCCCTCGTAGTAGAGGGATAGATCTTGGTTTTAGCATCTTTCAAATTCTTCATAGTGATCAACAGATATAAATCCCAAGTGACTCAGAGAATAGAGCTATGCTCCCCGGCAACGGCGCCAGAAAAAGGTCTTGATAACCCACAAGTATAGGGGATCGCAACAGTTTTCGAGGGTAGAGTATTCAACCCAAATTTATTGATTCGACACAAGGGGAGCCAAAGAATATTCTCGAGTATTAGCAGCTGAGTTGTCAATTCAACCACACCTGAAAGACTTAATATCTGCAGCAAAGTATTTAGTAGCAAAGTAATATGGAAGTAACGGTAACGGTGGCAAAAGTAACAGTAGCGGTTTTGTAGCAATCGTAACAGTGGCAACGGAAAAGTAACTTAGCAAAGATCAATATATGAGAAGCTCGTAGGCAATGGATCAGTGATGGATAAATATGTCGGATGGCATTCATCATGCAACGGTTATAACATAGGGTGACATAGAACTAGCTCCAATTCATCAATATAATGTAGGCGTGTATTCCATATATAGTCATACGTGCTTATGGAAAAGAACTTGCGTGACATCTTTTGTCCTACCCTCCCGTGGCAGCGGGGTCCTAATGGAAACTATGGGATATTAAGGCCTCCTTTTAATAGAGAACCAGACCAAAGAATTAGCACTTAGTGAATACATGAACTCCTCAAACTACGGTAATCGCCGGAAAGAATCCCAGTTATTGTCACCCTGGGGGATGCGGATCATAACTCGTAATAGGTGTCTACAACTTGCAAGATAGGATCAAGAACACATATATATTCATGAAAACATAATAGGTTCAGATCTGAAATCATGGCACTCGGGCCCTAGTGACAAGCATTAAGCATAGCAAAATCATAGCAACATCAATCTCAGAACATAGTGGATACTAGGGATCAAACCCTAACAAAACTAACTCGATTACATGGTAAATCTCATCCAACCCATCACCGTCCAGCAAGCCTATGATGGAATTACTCACGAACGGCGGAGAGCATCATGAAATTGGTGATGAAGGATGGTTGGTGATGACGACGGCGTCGATTTCCCCTCTTCGAAGCCCGAAACGGACTACAGATCTGCCCTCCCAAGGAAGAACATGAGGTGGCGGCGGCTCCGTATCGTGAAACGCGATGAACTCTTCTCCTTGATTTTTTATCCCCGAATAGGGTTATATGGAGTTGGAGTTGAGGTCGGAGGAGTTGCAGGGGGCCCACAAGCCACCAGGGCGCGCCCTAGGGGGGGGCGCCCCCTGGCTTGTGGCCAATGGGTGGACCCCCTATGGTTGATTCTTTCGCCAGTATTTTTTATTAATTCCAAAAATATTCTCCGTAAATTTTCAGGTCAATCCGAGAACTTTTATTTCTGCACAAAAATAACACCAAGGCAATTCTGCTGAAAACAGCGTCAGTCCGGGTTAGTTCCATTCGAATCATGCAAATTAGAGTCCAAAACAAGGGCAAAAGAGTTTGGAAAAGTAGATACGATAGAGACGTATCAATATGTGTGATGTATATCATGATTGATGTCACCAATGGGTGGACTCTTTGTTTATTATCACCATGGGAAAGGCATTGTTCGTGTACTTACCTCGGGTATGAACAATACCGCGAGTCGTGGCTTGACATGGAAGTTTCCCGAGTCTTGTGGGTAAAGTGTGCAACCTCTGTAGAGTCTAAAACTATTCGAATAGCCGTGTCCACGGTCATGGACAGTTGGTTGTCTTGCTTAAACTACGTCCGATGTTTTCACAAAACTCTGTGTGTGTGTGAGCAAGATGATACTTGAGCTAAGTCGGATGACTTGACATGATGACTGAACATGAGATGTTCAACCCCTGCCTATGATGATATCTGTAGATTGTTCATATGGATATCTGCAAACTCTTGATGCATGCTCTTGCAAACTCGTTGATCTTGCCATTGCACTCAAAATTAGCTTTCTGCAAACTTACCTACTTAGTGCTATTTCATGCATTGTTATACCTTGTTCCAAAACATGGGTTGCTTGCGAGTACATTCAAAGTACTCATTGGCTTGCCACTGGTTATTTAATTTGCAAGGCATGGAAGAGCAGGAATATGGTGAAGATTTCGTTGGTGACGAACATGCAAACTAGGACGCTTCCCAGTCAGAATTCCTATAGGGTTAAGGCAGATGACATGGGTTCACGCTTTCGTTAAACATTTCTGCTGCTAGTTATGTTTGATGTTTGGCCTTCATGGACCTATCAATGTAAGACTTGACCTTAACGGTCTTTATTTGTGTAAGACGGTATGTATGGATGTCAGACTCTTATTATCCAGCTTCTGTGTGTTCAGTGAGCATTGATCTCTAGGATCACTATACACGTGGATTCGGTGATCACGACTTATGAGTCGGGGTCCCCACAAATGTGCCTTTTGTTTGGGCTACCACATAGGAAGAAGCCTTCATGGTGTTGAAAGATAAGTTAACAAATGCTCCTTTACTCCAACTTCCTGATTTTAATAAGTTGTTTGAGCTTGAATGTGATGCTAGTAGAATTGGATTAAGAGGTGTGTTATTACAAGATGGTAAACCTATTGCATACTTTTATGAAAAATTAAGTGGGCCTAGTATGAATTATTCTACTTATGATAAGGAATTATATGCTCTTGTTCGAACTTTGGAAACATGGCAACATTATTTATGGCACAAAGAATTTGTTATACATTCTAATAATGAATTTTTGAAACATATTAAAAGTCCAGCAAAACTGAACCGGAGACATCCTAAATTGGTTGAATTCATTGAAACTTTCCCTTATGTCATTAAACAAAAGAAGGGTAAATAAAATGTTATTGTTGATGCATTGTCTCGTCGTTATACAATGCTTTCACAACTTGACTTGGAGACTATTAAAAATCAATATGTTCATGATGCTGAATTTAAAGATGTGCTGCGGAATTGTAAACAAGGGAGAACATGGAACAAGTTCGTCATTAAAGATGGATTTGTGTTCCGCGCTAACAAGTTGTGCATTCCAGCTAGCTCCGTTCATATTTTGTTGTTGCAGGAGGCGCATGGAGGAGGATTAATGGGACACTTTGGCATGAAGAAGACAGAGGAAATACTTTCTACACATTTCTTTTGGCGAAAGATGAGATGGGATGTTGAGTGTTTTGTTGCTTGCTGCACTAGATGTCAAAAAGCTAAGTCATGACTCAATCTTCATGGTTTATATATGCCTTTGCCTGTACCTACTGTTCCATGGGAGGATATATCTATGGAATTTGTTTTAGGTTTACCTCGAAAAAAGAAGGGGAGGGATAGCATATTTGTTGTCATGGATAGAGTTTTGAAAATGGCAAACTTTATACCATGTCATAAAAGTGATGATGCTGCTAATGTTGCTGATTTGTTCTTTCGTGAAATTATTCGCTTGCATGGTGTGCCAAATACAATTGTTTCAGATCGTAATTCTAAATTTCTTAGCCACTTTTGGAGATGTTTATGGGCTAAGTTGGGGAGTAAATTGCGTTTCAGTACTACATGTCATCCCCAAACCGATGGACAAACTGAAGTAGTCAATATATTATTGTCTACTATGCTTAGGGCTGTTTTGAAGAATAACTTGAAATAGTGGGAGGAATGCTTGCCTCATATTAAATTTGCTTATAATCGTTCGCTGCATTCTACTACTAAGATGTGCCCTTTTGAATTTGTGTATGGTTTCCTACCTCTTGCACCTATTGATTTGTTGCCTCCTCCATCTTCGGAGAAGGTTAATTATGATGCTTACTAACATGCTGAATTGATCTTCATGATGCATGAGTTAACTAAGGAAAACATTGAGCATATGAATGACAAATATAAACTTGCTGGAGATAAGGGTAGAAAACATGTTGTCTTTGCACCTGGAGATCTTGTTTGGTTACATTTGCGTAAGGATAGGTTTCCTTATTTGCGTAAGTCAAAGCTAATGCCACGTGCTGATGGTCCTTTTAAGGTGGAGAAAATAAAGGATAATGCATATAAACTTGACCTACATGCATATTTTGGGGTTAGTCCCACATTTAACATTCCATATTTGAAGCCTTATTTGGGTGAGGAAGATTAGTTTCCGTCGAGGACGAGTTCATTTCAAGAAGGCGAGGATAATGAGGACATCCCTACTAATGTTACACCCACATACACACCTGCTACACATATTGGACCAATTACTGGAGCTCATACACGCCAACTAGATTCTCAGGTACTTTCGTTTCTTGGAAATCCTTCTAATGTTCATGAACATATGATGCTGCCTAAATTATATACTTTTGTTTTACTTATGAATGAAGGACCTAGCATAGACAAGAAGGATGGCCGTTCGAACGGGATCAAGCATGGAGAAGAAGATGTGTGTGCGGGAAAGAACAATGGAGCTTCCAGTGGCGATTTTCGCACTTTGAAGGCACCATGATGAGAGCATGAAGGCTTGGACGAAATAAACAAGATGCCACTTCATAAATTTCATCCATAGGATATTATAGGTGCCGCGTTAGCTTATTATTGGGCTAGGACCATGCAATTTCAAAATACCACATTATAGGCTGTTTTTAGAGTCCGTAGGTGTGGGGAAACCAAGTTAGGGTTGGTGTCAGACCCCTCCTGTCATGAAATCCCCCTCTATTCCCCATATATAGAACCCTTAAGGCGTCGTTTAGACTTCAATTTTGTTTAGATTAAAAGTTCCCCATAGCTGCAACTTCGCGTCCTTCGTGTGTGTTCTATGACCATACAAGACGTCACAGAACCCCACTTACATTTATAAAGCCTTCCTCTTATATTATCAATATTCAGATTCCAATTTCAGTTTCTTGCTTGTTCTTCATTTGCGTGCAGGAAATATACCCTCGTGGTCAGGTTGATCGCGCTCCGCTGTGCTCAATAACCTCTCGGAGTTGGTTTAGCGATTAGCTAGGGGCCAGGGTCTCTAGTTCATATCGGTGCCGCCACATTTGGTTTTTCACGCATTTTTGTTTTCCTCTCCTTGCTGCTACTACTAGGTAAATTAAAATATCCACCACTACATTACATCGGTCTTTGGGCATGGCAGGAATTAATGATGATGACTCCGCCATTAAAACCCTCTGCTCCCTGATGTGAAAAGGCATCGACTTGGGTTTCCCATGGTGAAAACCAAAGATTTACCGATTTCTTGCCACTCCTCCGTCTTCTCGTAGATTGCATTGCCTTTCACCCTTTTCACCCCCTTTGATTCCTTTCCCCATTGCTTCTAACGGGTTCCATGGTGGCTCAGTAGATCACCAAGTCTGTTGTGAGGCGCCTGGCAGAGAGCTCCAAGCCAAGGATGCGGAGCTCCGGGCCAAGGATGTCGAACTCCGTGAGCTCAGGGAGGAGAGGAGTGACATGCTCCTCCGTTACTAGCGGCAGCTCATGGAGCTTCTAAAGCGGCAGGAGTCCACCACAAAGACGCTTGAGGCATCGGTGGCGTTGTTGCAGAAAGTGGAAGATATGAGCGGTCAGGTTACCGTGATCGCGAGCCGACTGCAGCACGAGCGGACTGATCGTGACAAGGTCAGGATCGCCTCAACCATTTGCTGGACCATGTTGCCGCACACATGTTGCGGTTGCGTGATGCCTACCGTCTAACCAACAAGACCGTGCTGGCTGTCAGGCTAAACCCGTTCGAACACCCCCATCGACTTCAACCAGTTGCGCTTCCCGACCTAGTCTTCTTCTTCACCTTTCTCTCTGATGATCTGAACCGTCTCCATGCAGTGGTCGGGGTGGAGCTAGACTAGGAGGCAGTGCGGACGGCCGTCGTCATTGTTGGGCGAATCGTCTCCGGGCTTCGTCACCGGAATCCATTTGTGCCATTTGACACCGTCTTTAACGAGCTAGCTCCAGTCGACCATGAGAGGGATCGCCGGGTGGTGGCACCATGCATCTGCACCATCACGCTCATGGAGAAGCAGAGGGAATTCCGTTTTGTATAAGCATCCATGTCACGGCATAACATGACCGTTGGATCAAAATAAGATGTTCCAGACCATGTCAGTTAATTTTATTTTGGTAGGTATAATTAGTTTACTATGCATCATTTTTTATCGTCATGTCTTACTACACTCGCAACAAGATAAGATTGGCCTATGAACCACTGCACATGCCTAGTAGTAGTGTAAGTTCAGTGGCTATCATGCTTCGCACTCCTCCTTCGTAAGAGTAGAAACACGCTATAATCAAAAATACAGTTTTTAGGAACAGTGGAGACGTTGTACCGCGCGGATCCTCCTCCACGGTAGTCTGGAACCTTGCTATACTTACTTTCGCTGATGTGTGGGAGATCCAGCATCCGGGTCCACTTGCCTTGCACCTAGTTAGTAGAGTGCACAACTGCATGATAGACTTACCCCGGTCGTAGCGTCGCAGTAATGCCCAATGAGCCATCAAATCACAGAACGCCAGCTTTCCAGCAGTAAGTTGGACGGACGAAGCAACCATCATTTCAATCTTCTCCCTCATCCTCCTCTCTTCAAGATAAACCCAACTCGCTTCTCCCTCAACTTGTTCCTAATTTCTTCAAGAAAACCCCAACTCGCTGCTGCCATTGTTCCTCTCTCCCAAAGAAGGAGAGGTCAACGCATCAATGGTATTGCTATACTTCCAATCCAATCATCTTTTGCAACCCTGCGACCTAACCTAACTCCCTCTCTCTGCTTCTTTTGGGTTTTCGATTATGGTTTTCTTTTACTTTTATTTCTATTCGACAGTTTCTTGATGGACCCTGGAGCACCGACCAAAGTGATGTCTATGGCTCTGGCCAAAGCCGTCGAGGCTCAGAGTCCGAAGAAATGCAAACACCCAATGAGACGACCACAAACAAGCTCAAGTCCATCGCCTAGGCCACCATAGCGCAGCACAAGGCCCCCTCTCCTAGATACCTCATTAAGCCGCTCGAGGTAATATCTCTTCTTGACGATCTATTTGGCGATCTTGATCATGTTTTTTGATTTTACTTGGAAAATGCTTGCTAATATACGAGGTTATGTAATCTATATGTAGTTTTAGTAGTATAACTTTCTGGGCGATCTCGCATGTGATTTTGTGTGTGCCAAATGCCGGTTTTAAATGGCTCATTTGACCAAAACATGGGAGAGGCTGACATGCATATGATTTGTGTGCATAACATGATTTCTTATAGATTACTTTCAACTACTTTATGAACATAAACGCTAGCTGTAGGAAATGCAAGATTTTAGCTCCCATGCCTTGCAAGAGTAGTCTCAGTAACGTGTTATGTATGTTGTAAGTAATCCCTTTGTTCACAAATATAAGATGTTGTAACTTTTTTGAGAATGTGATGTAGACATGTTTTAGTGTCTTTGTTCACTCATTTTTGTGCGTATATGTAGTCTTATATTAAAATATGAAATATCATCTTATATTTGTGAACAGAGGTAGCAATAAAATATTGGTTTATGATTGAATTAGAACAAGGACTGTTGGGGAAATGCAGTTCACAAAATCATGCCGTGTGAACTGGAAGACCTGAGGGTGTGCACGGGAGTACTGAACTATACAGCTACGGTGTCCTTGCAGCCGCATGACGTGAACAAGTGTTTTCCTTTAACATTGTTGTTAGGCGTGTTCTGGTGGGCTTACTTCAGCACAACAATTTCGTAGCCATGCCTTTGATTATGAAGGGTGTGGTTCTTGTAAAGCTTCCTGACAAATCTATTGTCGACTTCCTTCATTGTCAAATTAATTAGTGGAAAGACCACATTATTAGTTTCTCCAAGGATGCCGATTGACCTCTGTCATGATGTCTATGGCGTGGCCAGACTTGTGGGGCAGATCCCGTAGGTCGGTGTCGAGAAATAGTCTGCATAATTTAATTAGTGCAACCTTGCTTCTGTGTAGTAAGTAATATTGTTCAGTACTCGATTTGTGTGTGTGAACCCTGTACGGGTTAGTACTACTGCTTTTGTTTTGTAGTGAATCATGAGAACACTCTATGTTACTTTTTTATAAATGGTGATCCTATAATACCATTTTTGGTTGTGTGATATCTCTAGCTTTTCATCCCAGTATAGTACTCCCTCTGTCAATAGAATAAGATGTTCACTTTTAATTGTGAATCAGATGTATATAGAGTTAGAAACGTTTTGGTTCGTTTGTTCACTCAATTCAGTCCGTCTTTTTGAAATATCAAGATCATCTTATTTTTGTGGACTGAGGGAGCATATATCAGTTATGGTTACACCCCAGTATATGTATGCATTTCAGGGTTTATTACACCCACCAAGATTTCTAGTCCCGCGTATGTTCTCCCCATACGAGTTGTCAGGACCTTTGATCTATCCTGCTTGTGGGAGTAAGAAGGGGCCCTGCATGCCACCCGTAATTGGACGAACAACCTTCAATGTATACCTTGAACATAGTGATTTCCTGTTCAGGATTAAATCGTGTCACATAAAGTAAATCTAATTGATTCACCGTCATGTTTTCTTACTTTTGCTGCAATTTTATGATGCAGGTTTTGCCTTGTCACATTCTTAACAGAGTAAACCGTTTGGTTTGCTCTATGATGGTTATTGTAGGAGGTATCTCGTCTCATGATGTTTCAATAACGAAGGCACTCTCCATCACTTATATTAGTGGTCACGGTTGGATACGTCTGTTGTCTGGCTACAATCTGAAACCATCTGATCTACTGCAGTTTACTTTAACAAACAAACCAGATTTAGTCCTTGTCGCCTTTAAAAGAAGGAAAGAAGGTTGGATCCGACTACTGGACCAGGAGGATGTTCATATTGCTCGAGTGTACTCTCGCTGAAAAGTGCTACGTACCACGGTTACAAAGCTAAAGTCTAAAATCATAGAGGATGCGAGACAAGTGCTACTGTCACACACATCAGGACCACCTCCAACATCGGCATCCGCGGCGGATCCTGCACCGGCACCTGCTCCGACATTGGCACTGATAGCGGCAACAAGTTAGCCTGATCCACCAGAGGATTGGGCACCGGCCGCATCAATGGGTCGGGTTCATCTACCAAAGGATCAGGCACCAACACCAGCATGTGCTCCGGCATCGACACGAGTTGTAGAACACACACCGTCTTCGGCAACAGCAGCAGCAGCACGGGCATGAGCGACTCTCCGGCACCTGCTCGAACACTTGAACTTGCGCCCTGATCTGCTCTGGCTCGTGCAACGTCAACGGAATCAGAAGTTGCACCGGCAACAGGCTAGGATGCAGTTCGCACTTCATATACCAAAGTCCTTACAAAAGCTAACATATCTACCATTTCGGTAAGCATTGGAGAGCCCAAATGCATCGTTCTTTTATCTTTCTATGTTGTTTCACATGATTCACTATGTTGATCTAACTTTTTGTGTATCTTCTTGTTTGCAAATAGAAAATTCTTAGAGCAACTAGGGCATTCGTAAAATAATTTGGTTGGGCGACCGTGGCCAAGTTTCCCTTACCATGCGCAACCGTGATGTGAATGAACCTGCGCAATATACCGTCAGTAGAAAGGATGGTTGCATGACAATTGATGCTAAAGAATTGTCGAGGTTCATAACTCAATCAAATCTTGTGGCCAGGGTTGATGTCAGAATCGATGTATCCCAGAAAGGAGAGCTGGCCCTAATAGACTTAGAAATTCTTCAGTAGCAGCACGCAATTGACAAACTGATATATCGTACGAGAACTTTTGATGTAATAAATGCCACATGATGAAACAAGTGTCTTGTGTGTGTAGGTAGTATTATACCACATCGGAATTGCAAATCTGATTGCTGGTTAGGAACTAGTCATTCGATTTTAATATAATTGCTGCCCTGCTTTATTCAAACTCCCGTGTTATGCTTGTGTCAGCATCCGAAACCAGAGACATCCTGGTCGCACGCAATATTTATCTGATGAAATGCTCTGACTTAGACGAGTAACACATGGGCTGTCAAATATGTAAGCCCACCGCCCTGTGGCCCAAAGTCAAGAGTCGTCAGCCAATCCGAGCCCCATATATAATTCTTAAAAAAAGTTGAGCCCCATATTTATGTCTATATTGATGCGGAGCACCACACGGACATCAACATTTCAAGAGTTCGTTTGGCAAGTGACACGCATGAAAACTACTTCACATACATAAAGGTGAATCTTCTCCTTTACACGTGTTCACTTGACCCCTTCAATGATGGTATACTACTTTACACTCCTCTCGTGTGCATACATAGCTATTTTCGCAACTTCGTGGATGACGAGGAGGAGTCCAAGCACAAGAGTACATCTACACCATCCGTGAGGGAATCACGGAAGAGAAGGAAGAAGAGGACTGTGTCAGCCAGAAACACCGGTACAAATGGTCCACTACCTGTCAACTACCGGTTCACCAGTATTACTGGTCCACTACCGCTCAACTACCGCTCCACCTGGCCAACCTATTGTTTTCAAGTGGTTCAAGAATGGTACAACCCCGGTTGTTCCTATAGCGCATGCTTGACCGGTACAACCGGTCGTCCTATCGATACTACCAGTCTCCACTTCAGCACGCATCTCCACGAAAGCGGTACAACCGGTTGAGCGACCGATACAACTGGCATGCCCGCGCAGAGAAAGGGGCCTCAACCCGTGTATCCCCATCTCACCCCTTGGACTATAAGTACTCATCTCCTAGCTCGGAATTAGGGTTACCAAAGTGATAGCTCATATCTAGCTGAGCTTTCCTCCTTCCTCTACCTCTCGCATGGAGATCGAGACCTCACCGGAGAATATCCCTAGAGGATGTGAAGAGGGAAGATCCGACTATGGATTCAAGGCCTCCTTGTGTTAGGACTTGGGGAAGAACCCTATCTTGTTCCATCTCACTCATCGGATGATTTGGACCATGCATTTATCTATGTGTATCTTTTATTGCTTCGATGTGTGTTGATTTGTGTTTCCCTTCGTCATTTCCTCGTGTTTTCCCTCGTGTTCTTCGTGTTCATCATGAATTCCCCTCCAATTCGTGAAAATAGGGCCACCTAGGGTCTTGCCCTACATCATCTTGGTATCATGAGCCACGTTGACACGAATTTGGAGCCCTACCCCCCATGTTCTAGCCATTAGTTCGAAATTTCTCCCCAATTTCGAACATTCCCCACAAAAAAAGAGTCATACCAAATTGCTTGCGTTTTGACGATTCTTGTGAATTTTTCTTGATTTTGATATGTGGATCAAGTGCTTGGCAAGTGGGTCTACCTCCTATTGCGTTCCTTAGCCCCGATTTTTCTTTTCCTCTTTGATTTGGCCCCAAAATTTCGATTTGGTCCATCCCCGCGTTCATCCAGTGCTTGGATCGGGGAATTTTCCCGTACCGAGTGGCGCAACCGCCCCCCAAGGTGGTACAACCGCTTCCCCATCACCTGATACCTCCACCCACACAAAACTCGGATGCCATTTTCGCTCCAGGAGCGGTACAACTGCCCTCCCAAGCGGTACAACCGCCCCTCCTAATTTAGCCTCAGTTGATTCACCATTTAGACCATAACTTATTAATCTGGACTCCGATTTCAACGTACTTTATCTCGTTGTGTAGCTATTAACATCCATCATCCAAAAAATTAGTTACAACACTATTTGGCTCCATCATAAGTTTTAAATTTTGGCAAGTATGCCTAGGCCCTCCAACATACAATCCGCACTACCACCATAGTTTTCCGCAACCTAACCTATTTTGATTCCCATTGCATTTATGGTTCCTTGAGTTGTGATTTAAGTCTCCTAAGGTGTTTTCAGCTGCATAGGGAGAGTTACTTCTTCATCAACCACCGGTGATGTATAATGTGACATCGACTACATCAACCAACGACTTCCGCCTTCGACCACGGCCATCCATCCTTTGAGACCACCTTCAATCGGAAGCAAGGCCGGTTAGCCCCCCCCCCCCCCTCCGACTTCATGAAAGGTTAAATGTGACGAAGGTATCCATTCCATCATAAATTTTTCTTTCCTTGCCATTACACCTTGATAGCCCTACCATCTTTGTGTATACCTTCATACCTATTGAGACTAGCTCTCCGAGGAGTGCGAGGCTTCGCGGAAAGTTGTGCACCATAGCGATACAACGTTCATAGTGTTACATCAATTGAAATATCATATGGTGCAATTCTTTTTCTATTGTGCATATCTTTTGATACTTGTTTCTTTTATTTGATTGAGGCTCAAAAAGAATAGTGAAAAGGAATAAAAGAGCAAAACAAATACAAAATAAAGCTTTTAAGCTAAAAAGAAAGATCAAAAGCTTATAAGCAAAAGAGTGTTGAGCATGATAAGAGATACTTGTTCATGAGGATAGATTGAATAGGAAACATTTTTCTTGCATGAATAGGATTGGTGACAAGTGGTGAATCATGCACAAACGTGTAATAAGCTAGCGTCTCTCCTTGTGTTTGTGCCACACGAGCTTAATCTTCATTAGGCAATTTTGTATTGCTCACCCCTATAGTTGCACAAACCCCATTATCCCACTGCATGTGTTTCTCTATTGCCTTCCTCTATATTTTTGATTACTTGCTTTGCATTTTGAGTCCTTTGGATTGATTTGAACATTTACGCTATGTTGGAATTCCATTTGCATGATATTTTGTGCCACTAACCCTACCGATGAGACGACCAAATCTCAAATGATTTGAGTCTCCGTTCTTACTGTGCTAGTCCCTGGATCAATTCGCCAGCACACACAGTATAGATGAATACCAAAATAACAAGTGCATAATTTATTACAATGTATCATCCAGAATTTATAAAGTATAACAATCTGCATAGCACATAGCTAGCTTATTCAATAAAACAACGGAAAATTAGCAGAAATAATGATGAGTCCCAGCATAGCACACTGGTGATGTTGAGTAAAGATTCGCGACCCTAACGGTACCTTACTCTTCGTCTGAATATTATGCAACATGAGACGTCACAGCCATATAGGTCAATACATTGAATGTATTGGCAAGTTACACATGAGAAATAATAAAACAGACCTACATGTACATGCATAGTATAACAGAGGAAGCCTTGTTGGTTATTTTACAGAAAAGATAATTTTGTCCTCATAACTACGTAATAGTCAAATTTTTAATTGTTGCTCCAAGTAAATACATATGGTTGAATTGGCATCCAACTCCAGCCTATTACCATTATTAAGTTTCCCATCAAATTTTATTAAGTGTGTCATCTATCAAGATTATCCAACAGTTGTAATGGCATAGTCGCTCAAATTGTCATTAATCGGGGGCGCGACTAATCATGATTAGTTTTTACACTCTGCAGAGGACACTTTACCCACTAGACTCAGCCCGAATATTGAGACGAAGCCCTTTAGAAGAAGTCACCTCCACCCAATGGTAGTCGGTGCACCTACTCATATCTACATCTACTAGCTTTGCCCAGGTGAGGCTCCCACAACCTACTCAAGTAAGACAGAGCCCATATAGCTAGTGGTTGTGCATGGAAGCTAGTAGTCACTAAGTCTGTCTGATCTTTTTGAACTTGGGCGGCATTCCACTTACATTGAGAGGGTCGAAGTCATGATGTTCCTGAAACCACCCAACAAAACCAATTCCACACAGAGGTGAATTATATCCTTAGTTACTACTCAATTTATTTTATAATAATCCTCACATAATCTCAATGAGTACATGAACCACCCCCGTCTACATAGCATAGCAAAACTACAACTACCACGATCTTCATTGACGAGGGGATAACACAATAGCATAGCATAATATAATAATATTCCTATGCATGCATAAATTCATAGTGTGATATAGACTACATGCATAGAAAAATAATATGTGAAGGATGATCAATATGTAACTTGCCTTGGTTCGGGTTCAAAAGGTCACACTCCTGACAATAGTTTGTGTTGCACTCGGGACAATCTACACATTTCAAACAATACAACAAGTAAATCACCACACTCAAATAACACCAAATAAAACCAGCAGCAAGAAATCATTTTAAAATACGAACAACAGTAGCATATCAGTAGGTACAAAACATATACAAACCACTAGGAACACAATAGAAAAAGAATCAATTAATTTTGCTAAACGGCTTGCAAATTATGGCCCCCGGAAGACTCAATGAAATGTAAATTTTGATTCTGACGTATTCTATTGGTCATTGTGAATTCACAGGAAAAAGAATTACCAAAATTAGGTTATCAGATTAAAAGATATAGCTATCTAAAAATAGGCTAAAATTGTGTCAAAACGAGTCTGTTTTTGAGTTGCTGTTGTGGCGTGTTGCCATGTGGCGTGACGAGATTAGCCAAGGAGGGTTTCATCCACGCTGGCTCATTGTGAGCAAGGGAAAACGGCGGCGGTCACTGGCGTGGACGGCAACGCTCCTCCAGTGGTCCTCCGGCGAAGACGAGGTGGCGGGCGGATGCGGCATGGAACGATGGTTACGATGGTGGCGGAATGGAGAGGCGGGTGTCCTCTTTGGCCGGCAGCGACGACGGAAACTATGACGTGATCCAGAGCTGCGGCGCAGCGTCAGGTGGTCATTCGGCTGCGATTCCGGTGACAAAACGATGTTAGAGAGGTTCTGCGTTGAGCGGGGAATCTAGGGGAGTGGACGGAGCGACTGTAGGTACTCTTACGGTGACGAGAGTATCCGGTGAAGGCGGCGGACCTCGAAGTTCCAGGCAAGATTGGATTCACTTGTCTAGACGCGTGCAGCAACAGGAGGAGTCTGACGGGGGTTCGAGGCTCCTCGAGAGCTTTCTCTCACGGGCGGTCTCCAAGGCGTGCACGGGATAGACGAGGGCGCCTGGTCGACTCTAGCTCGAGGTCGTGGCTGCGCGTGTGCGCGCGTGTGAGTCTGAACGGAGGAAGGAGAAAGTGAGATGGGGCCCTCTGGTCAACAGTCTAGTGGTGAAAAGAATTAAAAAATGAAGGAAGGAGTGTGGGAGAGCTCGTGGGCTGGCCTGCTGCTGCGCTGAACGCTGGGCCAACGGCTGAGGTTTTTTTTAATAAAAGAAAGAGTTGTCATACAGGAAAATGAATATATCATGGCTATAATAAATAACAGAATAATTCCAAAAAATACTAATAGCATATAGTAAAACGCTACTATAAATATATACTACAAGAACACTAGTTCCAAACCTAATGCAATTTTGGAAATTACTTTTTATGCAATAGGCCACACAAAGAGCATTCAATACTGGACTTAAAATAATTTGGAGTTTATAAAATTTGCAAAAATATATCAGGTGAACTCAAAATAATATTCTGGACATTATGAACTTTTATTTAACAAGGGAGGAGTCATACTATCTTCACTCCAATCATTTGCCTTGAGTTGCATAATGAATAGAATATTAAAAAAAACAAATAATGCATAGGAAAATATGAGATGCATATGAATGATCTATTAACATCCAAATTTAAGAAAATTGGGATGTTACAAACCTACCCCCTTTAAGATGAATCTCACCCTCGAGATTCATGTTGGCTAGAAAATAGGTGTGGTGATCCTGCTTGAGGTCTTCCTCTCGTTCCCAAGTAGCCTCTTCTTCTGTATGATGATCCCACTGAACTTTGCATAACTTGATTGTCTTGGTGCGAGTAACTCTCTCTGTTGTCTCGAAAATCTTAACAGGCTTTCTCCTGATATGTCAAATCTCTGTCCAACTGAATTGCCTCAAGTGGTACTGTATCTCTCAAAGGAACGCTTGCCATCTTTGCATGACACTTCTTCAACTGGGATACGTTAAACACATTATGAACTCCTGACAAAGCTTCTGGCAACTCTAGCTGATAAGCTAACTCTCCTCTACGCTCCAAGCTCTTGTAAGGCCCCACAAAATGTGGTGCTAACTTACCCTTGATTCCAAACCTCTTAATTCCACGAAGTGTTGAAACTCTAAGATATGCACGGTCTCCTCCCTCATATGTCACTTCCTTATGCTTGGCATCTACATAACTCTCCTATCTGGACTATGCTATCTTCAGCCTGTCATGAACCAACTTGACCTTCTCCTTAGCATCTCTGATCGAGTCTGGTCCAAAGGATTGATGTTCTCCAACCTCATCCCACATCAATGGTGTCCTGCACTTTCTACCTTCCAATACCTCAAATTTTGCCATCTTTAGACTAGCCTGGTAACTGTTATTATACGAGAAGTCTGCATATGGTAAATTATCATCCCAACTAGACCCATAGTCCAATGCACAAGCTCCCAACATATCCTCCAAAATCTGATTTACCCTCTCTGTCTGACCATCTGTCTATGCATGGAATGTTGTATTGAACTCCAGCCTAGTGCCCAAGGATTCATGCAACTGACGCCAAAAAATAGATGTGAACTGAGTACCTCTATCAGACACTACCTTGCTTGGAACTACATCTAAACAAACAATTTTGGCCATATTAATCTTTGCTAGCTTAGCACTTGTATATGTAGCCTTTACCGGGATGAAGTCAGCAACTTTAGTCAAACGGTCAACAACTACCCAAATAGAATCATAACCTGATAGTGTCCTGGGTAACCCTATAATGAAATTCATACTAATCTCATCCCACTTCCAATCATGTATAGGTAATGGTTGTAACAAACCTGCTGGTTTCTGATCTTTTGCTTTAACTCTCTGGCACACATCACATACAACAATATACTCAACAACTTCCCTCTTCAGGCTAGGCCGCCAAAATCTCTCCCTCAAATCCAAATACATCTTAGTATTACCTGGGTGAATACAAATAACGTGAATCATGCACCTCCTGAAGAATCATCTTTCTGATATCTGCATCTTGAGGTACACAGAGACGCTTCTCAAACCATATGGATCCATGTTCATCCTCATGGGAACCTTTTGTCTTCCCTTTAAGCATATTCACTTTTATCTCAGCAATATCCTTATCATCCTTCTAAGCTTCTCTGATTCTGTGAATCAAAGTAGGTTTCACCTCTAGTGTTGCCAAATATCGCTAAGGAACCATCTCCAACCTGAGATTTCTGAACTACTCACATAACTCCGGTGGCATACCATCAATATTAACTGCACTAACATGGCTCCTACGACTGAAAGCATTATCATAAAACATTAGCCTTATCTGGATGATACTCCACATTCAAATCATAATCCTTACTAATCTCCAACAATCTCCTCTGTCTGAGGTTCAACTCCTTCTGCGTAAAAATATACTTCAAGCTCTTATGATCAGTAAATATATCACAGTGATTACTAACAAGATAATGCATCCAAGTTTTCAATGCATGCACAACTAAGGCTAACTCAGAATCATGTGTAGGATAATTATGCTCATGATTCTTAAGCTGACCTGAAGCATAAGAAACAACTTTACCTTCCTGCATTAATGCACTCCTAAGTCCTTGACGGGAAGCATCACAATATACCTGGTAGTCTTTATGGATGTCTAACAGAATTAACACCGGTGATGTAATCAAACGTTGCTTCAACTACTGAAAGCTGGCTTCACATTTATCAGTCCAAACAAATTTCTTCTCTTTCTTCAACAATTCAGTCATAGGCTTTGCAATCTTGGATAAGGTTTTCAATAAACCTTCTGTAATAACCTACAAGGCCCAAAAAGTTGTGAATCTCCCCAACTGACGTGGGTAACTTCCACTCTGTAACTGCGGCAACCTTGGATGGATCAACTGCTACTCCATTACCTGACACAACATGTCCAGGGAATGATACCTCATCGAGCCAAAACTCACACTTTCTGAACTTGGCATACAACTGGTGTTCCCTCAATTTCTCGAATACCAAACGCAGATGCACTTCATGCTCTTGCTTATTCTTGGAAAACACCAATATATCATCAATGAAAACAACCACAAATTTGTCCAAGAACTCCATAAACACTTTGTTCATCATATTCATGAAGTATGAAGGGGCATTAGTCAATCCAAATGACATAATAGTATACTCATACAACACATGCCTCATAGTGAAAGCAGTCTTTGGAATAGCTGGCTCACGAATCTTTAATTGATGATAACCTGAACAAACATCAATCTTAGAAAACATAGTAGCTCCCTCCAAATTGTCAAACAAATCATTTATCATACGCAAGGGATACTTATTCTTAATGGTTACATCATTCAGAGAACAATAATCAACACACAATCTCTGAGTTCCATCCTTCTTCTCAACAAACAGAACTGGAGCTCCCCAAGGTGATGAACTTGGGCGAATAAATAATTGTGCCCGCAATTTTCTTATCTACATCTTCCATTCCTCTAACTCTTGAGGATGCATTCTATACGGTCTCTTTGCAATAGGTCCAGTGCCTGGTATTGAATCAATAAGAAACTTAATATCTCTGTCTGTTGGCATACCTGGCAACTCCTCTGGAAACATATCTGGATAATCCTTCACAACTGAAAGCTCTTCCAGGCTACCCCCCTTAAGATAGTTCACCTGCAACCGCTTATGCTCATACTTACATACATATTTGATTCTCTTCCCTCCTGGTGCACTCAGAGAAATAGCTCGACTGACACAATAAATAACACCCTGATATTTTATCATCCAATCCATACCCAAAATAATATCCAGACCTTGTGACGTCAATATGATCAAATCTATATGAAAAACATGTTTCCCACTAGAAAAAGGCATGTGAAAACATCCCAAATTTGCTGCCATCTCAGCCCCAAGAGAACTCACTAGAATAGGTGACGTAAGTACTATGATAGGCAACTTATGTTTATCCACAAATACCCGTGATATGAATGAGTGCGATGCACTAGAATCAAAAAGAACAAGTGCGGGTACTGAATTGATTAAAAACTTACCAATCACTACATCAGGTTCATTATAGACCTCCTCCACATTAACATGGTTTACATGACCCTTTTGGAAGGGATTTGGCTTGTTGACTCCTGAATTCCCATTGCCGCTCTTGTGCTCTGGACATGCATTGGAGTAGTGGCCCATCTTCCTGCACTTGTAGCACTGAACCTGACTAAGGTCCCTTTGCATAGGCACACTCTAGTGGTTCTGGTTATTATTCCCTCCATTACCATTACCGTTTCCATTACCATTGTTACTATTGTGCCCATTGTGATGATGGTGCCCACTATGGTTGTGGCCATTGCCTCCATTATGATTATGCCCATTACCTCCATGATCATTATGTCCATTACCTCCGTTACCATGATATGAAGTGTGTGGCTTCTACTGTGGTCCTGAATTATACTGTTATTGTTATTGTACTTCCTATTGCGGTTCTCTATGGCATGATGCTTTACCTCAAGCACAATAGTCTTATCAATCATCTCTTAACAGTTATCAAAAGTGGCCACTATCAACTAAACACCCAAATCATCATTTAGGCCCTCCAAGAATTTCTCCTGCCTCGTTGCATCAGTATTAACATCATTAGGAGCATAACGTGCAAGCTTATTTAATTGCTCCACATACTCATTAATTGTACGACCTCCGTGACGCAAGCTGCGAAACTCCTTCTTTTTCAGACTCATGGCGCCAGTAGACACATGTGCGGCACGAAAAGCTGCTTGAAACTATGGCCAGGTGATAGTAGCAATGGAATAAGTGACCAAGTAGTTGTCCCACCAAGGTGCGGCAGGACCCTCCAACAAATGTGAGGCAAACCTCAGCCTCTCTGCATCAGTGCAGCCGACAGTCTCAAGGTTCCTACTGACTGGACGGAGCCAATCATTAGCCACAATAGGTTCAGGGGTGCTGGAGAACCTCTGAGGATTCAACCTCATGAACCTGGTAAGCATATCGATTGGTGGCGGTGGCGGCAGATTGTTGTTGTTGTTGTTGTTTCCCATGTTCTGAACAAGCAACTGGATCAACTGGCCATGTCCCTCAAGGAACCGCTGCATGTATGGCGGTGATAACCCACAAGTATAGGGGATCAATTGTAGCCTTTCTCGATAAGTAAGAGTGTCGAACCCAACGAGGAGCTAAAGGTAGAACAAATATTCCCTCAAGTTCTATCGACCACCGATACAACTCTACGCACGCTTAACGTTCACTTTACCTAGAACAAGTATGGAACTAAAAGTACTTTGTAGGTGTGATAGGATAAGTTTGCAAGATTATAAAGAGCATGTGATAGGATAGGTTTGCAAGATAATAAAGAGCACGTAAATAAAAACTAGGGGCTGTTTAGATGAAGAAACAACTAAGTTAGTCTTAGTAGAGAGCTTTTTGTCACAAGAAAGTTATTTGTCCCTAGGCAATCGATAACTAGACCGGTAATCATTATTGCAATTTTATATGAGGGAGAGGCATAAGCTAACATACTTTCTCTACTTGGATCATATGCACTTATGATTGGAACTCTAGCAAGCATCCGCAACTACTAAAGATCATTAAGGTAAAACCCAACCATAGCATTAAGTATCAAGTCCTCTTTACTCCCATATGCAACAACCCACCTACTCGGGTTTATGCTTCTGTCACTCAAGCAACACAACATAGGCAAATCATGAACACATTACAACACCCTACAGCGGGGATCCCTCACGCTTGCGCAACACGGAGAGCACCATAGGACAACACCAATAATAAAACATGCAACTCAAACCAATCATGATCATCAATCAACCCATAGGACAACACGGATCTACTCAAACATCATAGGATAGCCATACATCATTGGGAAATAATATATAGTGTTGAGCACCATGTTTAAGTAGAGATTACAGCGGGGAGAAGAGGTGTTGAACCGCTGCATAGAGGGGGGGAGAGTTGGTGATGACGGCGGCGAAGTTGTTGGTGTAGATCGCCGTCACGATAATGGCCCTGACGGCGTTCCGGTGCCACCGGGAGAGAGGGGGAGAGAGCCCCCCTCCTTCTTCTTCTTCCTTGGCCTCCCCCTAGATGGGAGGAGGGTTTCCCCTATGGTCCTTGGCTTCCATGGCGGCGGAGGGGCAAGAGCCCCTCCGAGATTGGATCTCTCTCTCTCTGTTTCCTTTTGTTTCTACCTCCCAGATTCTGGCCTTTCACCGTTTCTTATATTCCTGGAGATCCGTAACTCCGATTGGGCTGAAATTTTAACACGATTTTTATCCAGATATTAGCTTTCTTGCGGCGAAAGGAGGGCACCAACTGCCTTATGGGGTGACCACAAGCCAGCCTGGCGGCCCTACCCCCCAGGGCATGCCCCTATGGCTTGTGGGCCCCTCGGGCACCGCCTTCTGTTGATTCCACTTCGCAAAATTCACATATATTCCAAAAAAAAATCTCCGTAAGTTAGTCTACGAAACAAAAAACATGCAACAAAAAACATGCAACAAACAGGAACTGGCACTGGGCACTGGATCAATATGTTAGTCCCAAAAAGAGTATAAAAAGTTGCCAAAAGTATATGAAAGTTGTAGAATATTGGCATGAAACAATCAAAAATTATAGATACGACGGAGACGTATCAGCATCCCCAAGGTTAATTCCTGCTCGTCCTCAAGTAGGTAAATGATAAAAAAGATAATTTTTGATGTGGAATGCTACCTAGCATAATCTTGATCATATAATCTAATCATGGCATGAATATTAAGACACAAGTGATTCAAAGCAATAGTCTATCATTTGACATTAAGACAATAATACTTCAAGCATACTAATAAAGCAATCATGCCTTCTCAAAATATCATGGCTAAAAGAAAGTTATCCCTACAAAATCATATAGTCTGGCTATGCTCCGTCTTCATCACACAAAGTATTTAATCATGCACAACCCCGGTTTTAGCCAAGCAATTGTTTCATACTCTAGTATTCTCAAACGTTTTCAACTTTCACGCAATACATGAGCGTGAGCCATGGATATAGCACTATAGGTGGAATAGAATATGGTGGTTGTGGAGAAGACAGAAAGAAGAAGATAGTCTCACATCAACTAGGCATATCAACGGGCTATGGAGATGCCCATCAATAGATATTAATGTGAGTGAGTAGGGATTGCCATGCAACGGATGCACTAGAGCTATAAGTGTATGAAAGCTCAAAAGAAACTAAGTGGGTGTGCATCCAACTTGCTTGCTCATGAAGACCTAGGGCAATTTGAGGAAGCCCATCATTGGAATATGCAAGCCAAGTTCTATAATGAAAAATTCTCACTAGTATATGAAAGTGACAATATAGGAGACTCTCTATCATGAAGATCATGGTGCTACTTTGAAGCACAAGCGTGGAAAAAAGGAATAGTAGCATTGCCCCTTCTCTCTTTTCTCTCATTTTTTTTGTTTTTTTTGTTTTTTTTGGTGGGCTTCTTTGGCCTCTTTTTTTTATTTGTAAAGTCCGGAGACTCATCCCAACTTGTGAGGGAATCATAGCTTCCATCATCCTTTCCTCACATGGGACAATGCACTAATAATGATGATCATCACACTTTTATTTACTTACAACTCAAGAATTACAACTCGATACTAGAACAAAATATGACTCTATATGAATGCCTCCAGTGGTGTACCGGGATGTGCAATGATCTAGCATAGCAAATGACATCAAAATATGGACAAGCCATGAAAACATCATGCTAGCTATCTTACGATCATGCAAAGCAATATGACAATGATGGTGCGTGTCATAATAAACGGAATGGTGGAAGTTGCATGGCAATATATCTCGGAATGGCTATGGAAATACCATAATAGGTAGGTATGGTGGCTGTTTTGAGGAAGGATATATGGTGGGTGTAATGCACCTGCAAAAGTTGCGCGGTACTAGAGAGGCTAGCAATGGTGGAAGGATGAGAGTGCGTTTAATCCATGGACTCAACATTAGTCATAAAGAACTCACATACTTATTGCAAAAATCTATTAGCTATCGAAACAAAGTATTAGACGCATGCCCCTGGGGGAGAGGTTGGTAGGAGTTAACCATCGCACGCTCCCGACCTCCACACAAAGGATGACAATCAATAAATAAATCATGCTCCGACTTCTTCACATAACGGTTCACCATACGTGCATGCTACGGGAATCACAAACTTTAACACAAATATTTCTACCAATCCACAATTACTCACTAGCATGTCTCTAGTATCACCATCTTTATATCGCAAAACTATTGCAAGGAATCAAACATATCATATTCAGTGATCTACAAGTTTTATGTAGGATTTTATGACTAACCATGTGAATGACCAACTCCTGTTAACTCTCTAAATAGATATAAGTGAAGCATGAGAGTTTAATTCTTTCTACAAAAGATATGCCCACGCTCTAAAAAATATAAGTGAAGCAAAAGAGCATTCTACAAATGGCGGTTTACTATGTGTAGAGAAACAGGCAATCCAAACTTCAAATAATATAAGTGAAGCACATGAAGCATTCTATAAGGCCATACTCAAAAGATATAAGTGAGGTGCAAAGAGCCTTCTATAAATCAACCAAGGACTTTCTCATACCAGCATGGTGTATTATTAAAAGAAAAAGAAAAAGCACACGACGCTCCATGATTTACGCATATCATGTGACGAATAAAAATATAGCTCCAAGTAAAATTACCGATGGTTGTTAGAAGAAAGAGGGGATGCCTTCCGGGGCATCCCCAAGCTTAGTTTCTTGGGAGTCCTTGAATATTACCTTGGGGTGCCTCGGGCATCCCCAAGCTTAGTCTCTTTCCACTGCTTATTCCTTCATCCATCGTGATCTCACCCAAAACTTGAAAACTTCAATCACACAAAACTTAACAAAACCCTCGTGAGATCCGTTAGTATAATAAAGCAAATTACCACTTTAAGTACTGTTGCCAACCAATTCATATTTTGTTTTTGCATTGTAGCTACTGTATTATAACTTTTCCATGGCTTATACCACCGATACAATCGATAGTTTCATCAAAACGAGCAAAACAACGCATCAAAAACAGAATCTGTCAAAAACAGGACAGTCTGTAGTAATCTGAACATTCACCATGCTTCTGTAACTCTAAAAATTCTGAAAAATTAGGAAAAAATAAAAAATTTGTATATCAGTATTTTGTAAAAATTTCAGAAACTTTTGACATTCCAGTAAAAAATGTAAATTCACGCACTACAGTCAAAGTTTCTGTTTTTGCACTGCACACACCAAACAAGCAATCTAATCATCCTAAAGGCAAATCTTGGCACATTATTTTTATAATACATTGGATTTATACAAGGGGATAATTATATTTGTTGAAAAGTTTCTGTAATTAAGATTCACAAGGTTTCCATGGGCATGAACAAAGTTCAAGGCTAGCTCCCACTTTCACAATGCTCGTCCCTCTCACTTTCACTTTTCTTTTTGAAAAGTTTTAGGTTCCCCTCTTTATTTTTTTGTTTTTAAACTATATAAAAGCACACAACAGAATAAAATGACTCTCTAAAACTTCTGGGTTGTCTCCCTGGCAGCGCTTTCTTTAAAGCCATTAAGCTAGGCATATAGTGCTCAAGTAATGGATCCACCCGGATCCCAAGGTATATCAAAGCCAATTTTAATTAACAATGATTTGTAATTTAGTAGTGAGCACAAAGTAACATATATCATGCAACAACGAAGTCTAACTCTCTTCCTATGCATCGGCATGTCATAAAAGAACAATTCATGCACACAAAGTAAAGGCCAATACATAACATAAGCAGTTTCTTGCAATTTTATCATATTGAAAACATAGAGAGGTGGAGATGTAGTTCCTCTCTCATAATAATTGCAAGTAGGAGCAGCAAGCACATGCATATTATATCTATCAAAATCATCATGTGTAATAGTAAAAGGGAACCCATCTATATAATCCTTAATAAGTGCAAACTTCTCCGATATAGTGTAGTTGGGAGAATTCAAAAAGATAATAGGACTATCATGTGTGGATGCAATAGCAACAATTTCATGTTTAACATAAGGAACTATAGCAAGTTCATCTCCATAAGCATCATTCATATTGGCATCATGGCCACAAGCATAGCAAGCATCAAGTTCATCAAAAAGGGATATTTCAAACGAATCCAAGGGATCATAGCAATTATCATAGCATTCATCCTTCAGTAAGAACGAAGGGAAATTAAACAATGTATGAGTTGAAGAGTTACTCTCATTAGAAGGTGGGCACGGGTAGCTAATCCGCTCTTCCTCCTTTTGTTCTTTGCTCTCCTCCTCATCTTTTTCATCCAATGAGCTCAAAGTGTCATCAATTTCTTCTTCCATGGATTCCTGCAAAATATTAGTCTCTTCTTGGATAGCGGAGACTTTCTCAATAAATTGATCAATATGGGCATTATATTCATAATTGGCATAACAATAACGAAGCATAGCCAAATTTTGAGATCGGTAAACAGCATCATCATAATCTTCATACTTTTCAAACAAAGCTTCAATTTCATAAGCACCTTTAAAAGCAACAAACTCTTCTATTTGTTCCACATCATAGTAATCATATATACCATTAGCATAAGAAGCCAAGGTTTCATTATCATTAAATTTACATGAAAAGGGAAGGTGTTTAGCCTTCATCCTAGAGCAACAAGTAATATCATATCTCTGGCATAAATTCCAAGCATACCAATGCAACATATGGATTTGATCCCATAACAGTTTCCCTTTTTGAGTCAAGCGATAATCCCTAAAGTATTCACGTTGATCCAACGTGTGTCCCATTATATAATTGAATGGGGTTTTCTCAGGATTATTAAAGTAGTGCATAATATCTTTCACATAACGAGCATCGAGGGTTTTAGGAGGTTCCCCATCTCCATGAGTAGCAAGTACACCTAATTTTTTTGGTATTTCGTGTTCCATATCCATAACTAAAGATAGAGAACAACTTAGGACAGCAAATAAAATCTACTTAGTGATAAAGCAAACAAGCACACACGAGAATATTCACCCAACGCTATTGCTCCCCGGCAACGGCGCTAGAAAAAGGTCTTGATAACCCACAAGTATAGGGGGTCAATTGTAGCCTTTCTCGATAAGTAAGAGTGCCGAACCCAACGAGGAGCTAAAGGTAGAACAAATATTCCCTCAAGTTCTATCGACCACCGATACAACTCTACGCACGCTTAACGTTCACTTTGCCTAGAACAAGTATGGAACTAAAAGTACTTTGTAGGTGTGATAGGATAGGTTTGCAAGATAATAAAGAGCACGTAAATAAAAACTAGGGGCAGTTTAGATGAAGAAACAACTAAGTTAGTCCTAGTAGAGAGCTTTTTTTCACAAGAAAGTTATTTGTCCCTAGGCAATCAATAACTAGACCGGTAATCACTATTGCAATTTTATATGAGGGAGAGGCATAAGCTAACATACTTTCTCTACTTGGATCATATGCACTTATGATTGGAACTCTAGCACGCATCCGCAACTACTAAAGATCATTAAGGTAAAACCCAACCATAGCATTAAGTATCAAGTCCTCTTTACTCCCATGTGCAACAACCCACCTACTCGGGTTTATGCTTCTGTAACTCAAGCAACCCACCATAGGCAAATCATGAACACATTACAACACCCTACAGCGGGGATCCCTCACGCTTGCGTGACACGGAGAGCACCATTGGACAGCACCAATAATAAAACATGCATCTCAAACCAATCATGATCATCAATCAACCCATAGGACAACACGGATCTACTCAAACATCATAGGATAGCCATACATCATTGGGAAATAATATATAGCGTTGAGCACCATGTTTAAGTAGAGATTACAGCGGGGAGAAGAGGTGTTGAACCGCTGCATAGAGGGGGAGAGAGTTGGTGATGACGGCGGCGAAGTTGTTGGTGTAGATCGCCGTCACGATGATGGCCCCGGCGGCGTTCCGGTGCCACCGGGAGAGAGGGGGAGAGAGCCCCCCTCCTTCTTCTTCTTCCTTGGCCTCCCCCCTAGATGGGAGGATGGTTTCCCCTCTGGTCCTTGGCTTCCATGGCGGCGGAGGGGCGAGAGCCCCTCCGAGATTGGATCTCTCTCTCTGTTTCCTTCTGTTTCTGCCTCCCAGATTCTGGCCTTTCACCGTTTCTTATATTCCCGGAGATCCGTAACTCTGATTGGGCTGAAATTTTAACATGATTTTTATCCGGATATTAGCTTTCTTGTGGCGAAATAAGGACACCAACAGCCTTACGGGGTGGCCACAAGCCAGCCTGGCGCGCCCTACCCCCCAGGGCGCGCCCCTATGGCTTGTGGGCCCCTCGGGCACCGCCTTCTGTTGATTCCACTTCCCAAAATTCACATATATTCCAAAAAAAATCTCCGTAAGTTTTTACCCCGTTTGGACTTCGTTTGATATGGATTTTCTGCGAAACAAAAAACATGCAACAAAAAGGAACTGGCACTGGGCACTGGATCAATATGTTAGTCCCAAAAATAGTATAAAAAGTTGCCAAAAGTATATGAAAGTTGTAGAATATTGGCATGAAACAATCAAAAATTATAGATAGGACGGAGACGTATCAGGCGGTACGTCATTGCCATTGTTGCCACTTCCTGAACCACTGCCTCTAGTGTCACGTCTCGGCGGCATCTGGTGGGCAATAATTAGATGAGTAATAGATCAAATAGGTCTAAAGGAATATACATATTCTACCCATATGCATAATATGATCAAGGCAATATATATAAGTCAACAAAAACACAACAACGAATAACACCAATAGAAAATCATGAATCAATAAAATAGCATTATATATAGTCGAATAATTTCGAAAGGATCCAAATTTAACAAGCAAAACTACCAATCTAGCAAGCAACCTAGTATCGTCATACCACAAAAGTCGGCATGATTAGATACACTAGCATGATAATGTTGCAACATAAAAGAAAGATCAATGGTGGTCCCAGCACTAGTTCCTGCTTAAACTGGTCAAGATAATTGAGGGGTTGACTAATATAAAAGTAGGAAGTGTAGATAGTTTATAAAATAATTTTCACTCCTATGGATTTTCTAATCCATTTTCTAGGGCCACGACCTATAGTCGACACACTGCTCTGAATACCATCGGTAACGATCAACCCTCGAAGGATTTGAGTCTCTGTGCTTACTGTGCTAGTCCCTGCATCAATTCGTTAGCATACACAGTATCGATTAATACCAGAATAACAACTACATCATTTATTACAACGTATCATCCAGAATTTATAAAGTGTAACAATCTGCATAGCACATAGCTAGCTTATTCAATCAAACAACAGAAAATTAGCAGAAATAATGATGAGTCCCAGCATAGCACACAGGTGATGTTGAGTAAAGATTCGCGACCCTAATGGTACCTTACTCTTCGTCTGAATATTATGCAACATGAGATGTTACAACCGTATAGGTCAATACATTGAATGTATTGGCAAGTTACACATGAGAAATAATAAAACAGACCTACATGTACATGCATAGTATAACAAAGGAAGGCTCATTGGTTATTTTGCAGAAAAGCTAATTTTGTCCTCATGACTACATAATAGTCAAAATTTTAATTGTTTGCTACAAGTAAATACATATGGTTGAATTGGCATCTCCAACTCCAACCTATTACCATTATTAAGTTTCACATCATATTTTATTAAGTGTGTCATTTGTCAAGATCATCCAACTACTATAATGGCATAGTCGCTCAAATTGTCCTTAACTAGGAACAAGGCTAATCATGATTAGTTTTTACACTCTGCAGATGTTTGCGCACTTTACCCACTAGACTCAGCCCGAATATTGAGACGAAGCCTTTTCGAAGAAGTCACCTCCACCCAATGGTAGTCGGTACACCTACTCATATCTACATCTGCTAGCTTTGCCCAGGTGAGGCTCCCACGACCTACTCAACTAAGCCAGAGCCCATATAGCTAGTGGTTCTGCATGTACATGTCACTAAGTCTGTCTGATCTTTTTGAACCTAGGCGGCATTCCACTTACGTTGAGAGGGTCGAAGCCATGATGTTCCTGAAACCACCCAACAAAACCAATTCCACGCAGAGGTGAATTATATCCTTAGTTACTACTCGATTTATTTTATAATAATCCTCACGTAATCTCAATGAATACAAGAACCAACCCCATCTACATGGCATAGAAAAACTACAACTACCACGATCTTCAACGACGAGGGAATAACTCAATAGTGTGATATTATAATACTATTATAATAATATTCCTATACATGCATAAATTCATAGTGTGATATAGACTACATGCATAGAAAAATAATATCTAGAGGCTGGTCAACATGTAACTTGAATTGGTTTTGGTTCAAAAGGTGACACTCCTGACAATATTTTGCGTCGCACTCGGGAAAATCTACACGTTTCAAACAACAAAACAAATAAATCACCACACTCAAAAAACACCAAATAAAACCAATAGGAAGAAATCATTTTAAAAATCAAATAATCGTAGCATTTCAACAGGTACATAACATCGACAAACCACTAGGAAGACAACACAAAAAGAATCAATTAATTTTGCTAAACGGTTTGCAAATTATGGCCTCTGGAGGACTCGGTTTATATTTCATCAAATTTAAATTTGAACAGTCCAAACGTGTGGAAAATTTGTTTCTGATGTATTCTACTGGTCATGTGAATTAATAGGGAAAATAACTACCAAAATTGGGTAAACAGATTAAAAGATACGCTAACTAAAAATAGGCTAAAAGTTTGTCAAAACGAGTCTGTTTTTGAGCTGGTGATGTGGCGTGTTGCCACGTGGTGTGATGGGATTGGCCGAGGAGGGTTTCGTGCTTGTGTGCTCACCGTGAGCATGAGAAAATGGCAGCGGTCAAGGGCATGGACGGCGACGCTCCTCCGATGGTCCTCCGGCAAAGATAAGGTGGTGGGCGGATGCGGCATGGAAGAATGGTTACGATTGGGGCGTTAACGGCGATGTGGGTGTGCTCTGTGGCCGGTGCCGATGAAGGGAATTCTGGCGTGATCCGGAGCTGCGGCATAGCATCGGGTAGTTGTTCTGCTATGATTCCGGTGACAAAAAGATGTCAGAGAGGTTCTACGTTGAGCGGGGAATCTAAGGGAGTGGACAGAGCGACTGTAGGTGATCTTACAACGACGAGAGTGTCCGGCCAAATTTCATCCAATTCACAAAAATAATTCAAAAAAAGTTTCGCCCAATTCCAGAAACTTTTATTTCTGCAGAAAAATAACAGCAAGGCAGTTCTGCTGAAAACAACGTCAGTCCGGATTAGTTACATTCAAATCATGCAAATTAGAGTCCAAAACTAGAGCAAAAGTGTTTGGAAAAGTAGATACATTGGAGACATATCAAGCGCCACCATCCAGAGCAACATAGCTTGCGCCAACAGCGACACCCCGTAGGAAGCGGTGCCCTAACACCAGCATACTTCCGCACCAGCCAATACGGCCGGCGAGCGCACCAGAGGAGCTGTGCCAACGCTGCAGTCTCCACCACAACAGCGGCGGTCGGCCAGGCCGGACGCAAGGGACGAGGCCTCCATGGCGTCATCTGACTCACGGAGCCATCCCGATCAGTGCAAAGTCATCTGCAACAAGCGCCTAGAAGACGCTCGGATTAAGATCGAGCGGTGAGGGGAGGCGCACCGCCAATCCGACGGCTGCACAACACTGTCTGTTGATGAGCTAGCGCCAAGGTATTCTGGGTATCTGCGTTACGAGGTAGGCTGCCCAATGTATACCCGTGAGCTACGGCAAGTCCAGTGTCCCTTCTCCAAGAGCTTCAAGCTAGACTTGCCGGACAAATACTACGACAAGTTCAACCCGTCGGAATTCCTGGGCATCTACACCATCGCGGTGCAAGTTGCCGGAGGACGTGACTCGCCTACAATTTTCCGTTGCCACTCAAGGCCAATGTGATATCATGGTTGATGTACCTACGAGAGGGCTCAATATCCTCTTGGTCAGACCTCTACCACCAGTTCGTCGGCACCTACACTATAGGCCACAAGCTTCCTGGTTAGGCCAGCGACTTACATGTGTATCCGCTGAGAGAGGGAGAGCCCCTCAGCAAATATATCCAGAGATTCAGCAGGGCGCACCACAACATCCCTGAGGTTAACCCTGCAGCTATGATCGCGTCGTTCCACACGAACGTGTGCAATCGAAAGATGCATGTGCAGATGAGCATCATAAGGTCCAGACCATGAACGAGCTTTACACTCCGACGGACAAGTGTGCACGTGCTGAAAAGGGGAGGAGACATCCCGGGGAAGATACTTGCGCAGAAGTCGATTCGGAAGACGACGATGCCTCCACCCTGAAAAAGAAGGGCTGAATGCGCAACCGTAAGCGCATAGGCAAGGCAGTAATGGCTGTCGAAGATTCCGGTAACTCCAATGCTGGAAAGAAAACTAAGGTCAAAGGCTCTGGCAAGGATGCCTCTATCTACACATGTGGCCATGAGGCAGCAATGCGCGACAAGATGGAGAGGACCAACAGGCCATGCTGCGAGATTCACTACACCAAGGGCCACGACCTCCAAGAGTGCCGGCTGGTTGAGCAACTTGCTGAGAAGAAGAAATAAGGATATGAAAATCATGACAAGGAGAAGGTCCAGAGCAATGTAGGTGGACCCAGCAAGAAACGCGATGGCTGTGGAGGCCGCAGCGGCAAGGCCAAGCAGCAGAAGGAGAAGCCTACGCGAGGCTGAGACAAGAAAGAGGAAGAGGAGGATGTTGGCGAATATGAAGAGGAATGTGATGGCCAAGAATTCCAGAAGGCCACTGAGGCCATGTGCATTAACGGAGCGACATCTTTTTACTCCTCTCACCGCCAACTCAAGCAGTGGGTCCGGGAGATCATTGTGGCAGGGCCCTGATGGAAGAACGGAAGCCACTTAAGTGGTCCCACACGCCCATCATCTTTGACGCCAAGGACCACCCTGATCACACAATTGTGGTCGGGTGTTTGCCATTGTTGGTTTCGCCAACAATCTGCAACCTCAAAGTGACGAAGATGCTGGTTGACGGTGGGGCCGGCTTAATCTTGATCTCTCCTAGAGTGATCAAGAGGCTGAAATCTCTGACAAAGACCTCAAGCAGATCGGGTCCTTCCAAGGAATCAGTCCAAGGAGGAGCCAGCCGAAGGGGAAAGTCACTTTGTCGGTGACGTTTGGCAGTGAGCTGAATTTTAGGATAGAGAAGATCGTCTTCGGCGTTGTCAAAATACTTCTGCCATCCAATGGGATCCTGGACAGCCCGGCACTGGCAAAATTCATGGCGGCATCCCACTACGCCTACAACACCTTGAAGATGCCAGGGCTGATGCACGTCATCACTATCCACTTTGACAAGGAAGTGGACTTTTTGAGATCACGCTCATTTGAGCCCGGTGAACAGTAAAATCCAAAAAAATCAAAACTAATTCAAAAAACTCTAAAAACAATTTGGTAGAAACATTGACAAAAGTTTTACGTGCTCCCAAAATTTCATATTCAAACCACATTCTTGGAAATTGTGGCAAAAAACAAAATTGATGCTCCAAATGTGTTATTTCAAAAGCATTTTGGAGTGATGATTTTGTTTTTTTTGGCACGACCTCCACTTATGTCTTTTCCATATGAAATTTTGTGAGCGTGGAAAACTTTTGTCAATGTTAGCACCAAAAAAAATTCAGAATTTTTTGAATGAAATTTCAATTTTTTTGATTTTACTGCATCCCGAGCTCAAATGAGCTCGGGAGCAGAAGATGACTTCTCCTTTGACAAGAAGTACATAGTTCTCGGCGCCGACAAGCTCTACTGGGAAGCAGTAGCAACATCTGCTGACAAGGCACTTGCTCCTGCCAGCACAGCTCCCGGCAGGAAGAAGACCGGGAAGAATTCCGGCAAGGACTAGGGGAAGCACACCATGCAGTGCAGCACACCCGTTGAGGACGTGTCAGAGAGCTCTGCTGCCAAGGGCAAGAAGTCTAAGACTTTTGCCCCTGCGACCAAACAATTGTCTGCGTGGGGGGACCGCAAGGGCGACACTTTCACTATAATTGCCACCCTTGACAGCAAATAGGAAAGCATGTCATCTCCTTCATACAGGGCGAATGTCGATTTGTTTGCATGGCAACCATCTGACATCCCCGGTGTTCCCAGGGAGGTGATCGAGCACCACCTTGTCGTCTACCCCCATGCAAGACCTATCAAGCAAAAGGTTAGGAAGCAAGCACTGGAGCGGCAAGAATTTATTATCGAAGAAATCAAGAAGCTGGATGCGGCAAGCCTGATCAGAGGTGTAATCCATCCTACTTGGTTAACCAATCCGCTTGTAGTGCGGAAGGCAAACGGAAAGTGGAGGATTTGTATCAACTTTACAGATCTTAATAAAGCTATACCCATTTCCTTTGCCACACATTGATTAGATTGTGGACTCTATTGTCGGTTGTGACCTTCTGTCTTTTCTTGACGCCTACTCTCATTATCATCAGATCTTTATGGCCAAGGAAGATGAGAAAAATACCTCCATTATTACTCCATGTGGTACATACTGCTCCAAGCGTATGCCTTTCGGATTAAAAACTGCAGGTTCAACCTTTGCAAGAGCAGTCCTGATTGGTTTTGAGCCCCGGTTGCGCAGAAATGTGGAAGCATGTGGATGACATAGTGGTCATGAACAAGGACAAATCGACTTTAATCCGAGCATTAGAAGAAACTTTGCCAACTTGCGCAAGATCAACTTAAAGCTGAACCCTGAGAAGTGTGTGTTTGGCGTTTGATCCGACAATCTTCTCAGTTTCTTTGTTTCTCAGCGTGGTATTGAGGCCAATCCCAACAAGATCAAAGCAATTGAGCAGTTTGAAGCACTGAAGTGCGTCAAGGATGTGCGGCGTCTGGCAGGTTGTGTTGCCTTACTAAGCAGGTTTATTTCCAAGTCTATTGAGCATGCCCTGTCATTTTTCAAAATTTAAAAAAAGACACGTCCTATGAAATGTACTCCGGAAGTGGAGGCAACGCTGTAGGACTTGAAGAAATACCTGTCCTCAACACCGATACTAGTTGCGCCTAAGCCAGAAGAGTCGTTGCTGCTATACTTAGCGTCAACAAATCAAGTGGTTAGTCCTGCACTGGTGGTGGAGAGGGAAGTAGACGATGAACATGCAGCAACCACGAAGCTGTCAACCAACAATCTGAAATCTTCTGTAACAAGTCTAGGTGCCGACAACACAAGTTCAGCACAAGAAGCAAATCAACAAGTTGTGCAGAAGAAGAAAGTGGTGGTGCGCCCAGTTTATTTTATCACTTCCCCTTAAAGGGGGCTAGGTCAAGATATTCTGGTGTGTCGAAGTTGCTCTTCGGCCTCCTCATGGCCTCCCGGAAGCTGCGCCACTACTTCCAAGCACACCACATTACCTTCGTCACTCACTTTCCTTTGCAGCGCATCTTGAGAAATCCAGAGGCAACCGGCAGGATTGTGGAGTTTGCATTAGAGCTCGCAAGCTTTGATTTGAGCTTTGAGAGCACGTCAACAATTCAAAGAAGAGTCTTGGCGGAGTTCATTGTAGAATGTACGCAAAAGCAAGACGAAGAAATTCAAGAGACTTCTCTCCCCAACAAAGAAACAACCAAGAGTGGATTATGTACTTAGATGGAGTTTTTTTGCTGCAAGGCACCGGTGCTGGAGTGGTGCTTGTCTGTAACAGCCCAAGTGAATCCATTGCCATTTGTAATATATTTCATGTGGACCTCCATGTTTTTCCATTGTGGTTTGAGAACCAATATTTTCCTCATGTCATTTCTTGCATCATTGCAGCATAGCATCATTCATGTTTTGCATCATGCTTGCTATGTGGTGATGTTGTTGTGAGTATGGTGTTGTGGTTGTGAGTGTGTGTGTTGTGGTGTGGTGTGCAAACTAGTGTTGAAAACCCCCCACTATTTCTCTAAAACCACTACCACCTCTCCTATTCCCTAATAATGCAATATGTGATGAATTTACTTGCTTGTTCACCTCTTTAAAAATGTTGCACCTCTTCCAAATATTCTGATATGAATTTTAAAAATAGCTCTTGTCCATGTTAGAAAACTATTGCCTTCCCATATTCTGCAAAACAAAATCCAATTTGTATTCTAGTGAATTATTTTAATTGCTCTAAAAATGCCAACTCCAGTTTTATTAAATAGGGCATTATTTTGTGAGTACAAACATATTTTTAGTTTCCTCAAAAACTCTACCAATCTTTCCTAGCCTTATTTTGTTTTCTGTTTTTCAAAGATAAAGAAAAGCCTTTTCCTTCAAAGAGAGAGAGAGAAGCCAGCATGTTGGGCCGCTCCGGGCCCAACAGCAGCGAGCCCAGTGGCCTCCCGCAGCCCAGCCAGCCTCAGAGCGTTCACTTCTTCCACCTCCTGTACGGCGTCCATCCCGAGCGCCACGTCGCCAAGTCCGGTGATTTGACGACCGACCGTCGTCCCTAGCCCCTATAAATCATGTCCTAACCCTACCCCGGCCTCTCCTCTCTCCATTCCTCCCTCCTCCTCACCTCGCCGCCGCAGGTAGGTCTCCTCTAAGCTTCCGCCGTCGCCATGCTCCCGATGCTCCGGCCGAGCCTCGTTGTGTGAACTCCTCGTTGTGTCTCCGTCGCGCTGGTGCCGTGGGAAGGGTCCCCTGCGTCGCCATCTTCTTCCTAGACAGCTCGAGGGAGCGCCAAGGCCCAGATCGGCGCTGCCCCAAGCTTCTTCTTCATCTTCTTCTTGGACCAGAAGATCTGTTGTGTTCGACGACTTGTTGCAGAAGCCTCGACGAGCCCCGCGCCTCCTCTCCGTGTCATAGGTATACTAGGTATACCCCTCCCCGTCTCTGTCGATTCCCTCGCGCTCTAGTGCCCCGTACGCGTAGCCATCTTCATGCCACGATCGTGTTCTCCGTGCTCCGACCATAGATGCAGTGTACACGTACTATTTTGTTGCATTTTTATTATTGCTTCCCGCGCGCCATGTATTTGTCCCTCGCGCGTAGACCTATAGAGCGCACCCCCGCAGCGCCTCGCCGTGCTCCCTCCCTGTCTCGCGTGCCTCGCGATGGCCCCGACCCGAGCAAGAGCTCGAGCTCGAGCGCCCCGGCCTCCTCTAGCCTCTCGCGCATGCAGCCACTCCAAAGCCAGGAATGGAACTCCCTCGGGATCCCACAGCCCCACCACTGGTCTATAGCTCTGATGATAGCCGGAGTGCTCGCCGGCGCCACCGTATCTTCTTCGGCGCAAGGTAGTAGAAAACCCACGTCCGCTGGGGGATAGCTCTAATATAGCCGAGCCCCCTTTAGGTCGAATCCCCCCTCCTAGCCTAGTGGCAACACCCTCAGTTCCAACCGGGGAGGTCCTGGGTTCTAATCCCCCCAGGCACCCCTTTTTCTCCTTTATTTCTCTGGGCCACTAACAGTGGGCCCGAGGGCCCACATGTCATCCCCACATGGCCTAGAGCCACTACCAAGTGGGTCCTTTTTTTATATTTTTGTTTTTATTGTTTTTTTTTGTGATTTAGAGATATTTCCTTTAAAGGAAATATTCTGTTTTATTTCTATTCCAATTCTGTCAAGTTCCTAGTACATGTCAAATTAGGCATATGAGTGGCTATAAGTGCATAGTTGATTTTGTGATTGCAATTTTGAGAGTTTTATCAACAGCAATATGGTCATGTGACATATGGTTTTGGGGTAGAAAAATTCAGTGATTCCAATGGTGTGGTTGGTTTTGCCATTTGGACAAGTTTGTGAAAATGTTGTTTTGTCATAATATGCCATTTTGCCTTTTTCACGTGAATTAATCCTTGCATGATTTGATGATCTTGCCAACATGAAATATGATCATTTGGGTGGGCACTAGCCCCTGGTATTTTTGCTTTGCAATGATAGATCATGTTATGAGTGGCATTCTTGATGTCAACATGCCACTAAAATTCTGTTTTCACATGCCCAAATAATTCAAAGTGTTGAAATCTGTTATTTTGTTGCCATGTTATCTAGATGATTCGCATGCATATATTGTTCCTTTGGAAATGGCACCATGGCATGAATTGTTGTGCTTGTCATCCTCTGTAGATGTGTGCCAAGATCTTGTGGATTAGACCATTGCATCTTATACAAAACTTGCTGTCAACGTGCCATTCTGTTAACAAGTGCCATGTTTGCCACTTGTGAATTTCACTAAGTCCGAGAATCTATTATTTCCAATATGTCATATTGTGAGGATGGTAGCCAGAGATACATGCATATTTTGATGATGCCATAAAGTAATGAATTGAAGTACATGTTGCCCTCTACAATCCTGTTAATTTTCATGCCATGTAAGTTCCTGTAGCATATATAAAAGTCCCTGAAAAACTGATTCAACATGCCATCTTGTGAGCTTCATTGCCATTGATCTATGCTCCCTTTCATGTTGCTGTAGATAGATGATTTGTTAAGCATGCTGTGTACTTCATGTTCATGCCTTGGTGGTGATTTAAAACTTTCTGTAGCTCTGGATATGTGTGTGGCAAGTTGACATGTTGCTGTTTGAGGACAGATTGTGTGTAGGATTGTTCTGTGACTCGTGGGAGCTATACTCCATTGTTTTGCTTGTCCTTTAGCTCTATTCTTGCTAGATTTTCATTTCCTATCCAGTGGCATCCTTGGAATACCAAGGAATAGCCCATGGCCTCCCTCATCTTGTGTTTTGTCTCCGTTAACGTTTGTACCTTGTCGTGAGTGTACCGTGAGCTACGTTACTCCGTTTGCAACGTTCTACATATGCATTTGCATCGATTTTGCATGAAGCATTTATATTTTCCATGATCATGCATTTTCAAATAACTAAACTTGAGGTTCTGTCTAGAATACTAAAGAACTTAATAAATGCATGAGAAACATGATTAGCTTAGGGTTGCCATGTTAAAATACTTCAAATTGGCCATGCATCATCTTGATTGTGCATTGCACCTTGTTTGTATGTTTATGTGGTGCTGTTTCTGTTGGGTAGACGCGAGTGTTGAGCCTGAGTGCGAGGATCCCGGAGAGTGCAACTACGAGGACCCAGCTCATTATCCCTCTGAAGACCCAACAGGAAAGATGATCATACCCGGATCCTGACACTATTTTTGCCTTGCTAGATGTCTCGCTTTTACCAGTATGTTTCGTTACCTACCACTTAAACTGTCAGCCTCCTAAATTGCCATGAAAGCCTCTAACCCCTCCACCACCTAGCAAACATTGTTTGGCCACGTTACCGCTGCTCAGCCCTTATCTTATAGTGTTGCTAGTTGTAGGTGCCAGCTTTCCATGTGCCAACATGGATATTTTGGTTATATCACTCTATTTACTGTTATTTAAATTAATGCACATATATATCTGGCAACGATGGAAGGCTTGGCCTTTTGCTCAGTGTTTTGTTCCTCTTTTGCCGCACTAGTTCTGAGTACCGGTGTTATATTCCATATTTTGCTCTCCTAACATGCTCGGGGTTGTTAAGGGGACCCCCTTGACCATTCGTTTTAGATTAAAACTTGTCTGGCAAGACCCAACTTTGGTACTATATTTGCTAAACAACTTAATAAAATAGCATAGGGCATAGCTACCCCATGGATAATTAATCAACAACCCGGGCCAGTGCTCCTCATGAGTGTTGGTCCAAACTAGAGTCGTGTGCGGGGCCAACCCGGGGCAACTCGGGAGATGTCTATCAGGCCACCGTACGCTGCGCTCATCCGGTCGTGTCCTGAGAACGAGATACGCGGCTACTATCGGGTTCGTCGACACGTCGGGCGGTCTTGCTGGACTTGTTTTACCTTTCTCGAATGTCTTGCGCGAGGAATTCTAGTTTTTCAATGGAATTGTGGTTTTCGGGCTATCTCGAGGTTGCGGTTTTCCAATGGAATTGCCTAGGAAGATCACGAGATTTGTGGTCGAGGTTATTCCCGCGGCGTGTGGTTAGTTTGTGATGGATGAGTTGGAGCACCACTGCAGGGTTAAATCTTTCGGAAAGCCGTGCCCGCGGTTACGTGGCAACTTGGGAATTTGTTTAACACCCTGTAATAGTAAACTTGAAGTAAACTCAATAAAATACACCAACCGTGTGCGTAACCGTGACTGTCTCTGCTCGTGAACATGAACCAAGAGAGAACACGGTGGGGTTATGATTGACGTAAGTAGGTGTTCAGTATCACTTAGTGATCATGCTAGTTCACAACCGTCATGCGTAGGCCACCATATTTACATTCATGTTCTCGTAAGTTAGCCACCAAATACATGCTTAGTGCTTGCTGCAGCCTCACCACTTAACCATTCCTCACCTAATGGCTGACATAGTTTCGGTACCCGGGTTATTAGATTGCTGAGTCCCTGTGGCTCACAGATTACAACAATACAGGTACATGTGTTGACGAGTACGTGCCAGATGACTTGTCGCAGCTCCAGTGGGAGTATGATGAAGAACGTAGGCATATGTATGTTACATATCCTGATGAGTAGGGAGCTTCGTGGTGGTGATCCTGGGATAGCAAGACAGTTTATCATTGCTCTTTTGTCGTTTGATTTCGTCTGTAGCCGGACCCTATCTTCTGGATGATGTATGAATAATTTGTGTGAACTTGTAAGATAGCTTGTGGCGAGTGTAAGCAGCAAGGGCTTTGGCTGTAACATTAGTAGGGATGTCCTCATCACACATTCATTGCACTTGTCAATGTTCATTGTTCTCTTTACTTTGTTTTTATTGCATTTCTGTTGTGTGTTCGAAAAACCCAAAAACATTTCTCGCTTCTTTTTGCTTTTATTATTGTTTAACTAGTTTTTCATGCTAAAAGAAACCCCACAAATATTTCTCATTCTTCTTCTTCTTGTTTGTTGGGAGTTCTCCCGTGTAAATAGTTTTTCTTGTTTTCATTTTTCTTGTTTTCGTTTTTCTCCTTTTTTTGCTTTCCTTCAGAAAAACAAAAACTCCAAAAATGTGTTTGTGAGTTTCTCTGAATTTATTTTCTTTCTTTGAATCATCGTAAGGAGAAGACTTTGTAAGAACTGTCAAATGCCTCATATACCTCTTATCATTAATCTCATGAAGAGCCAATTACCCTTTGTCTTTTCCTTTGAATAAAATGTTTGCAGATTCCAGCTTAGTCCACAGCACTCTTGTGTTATTATAATTTTCACATCATTCGGTTCTGAAATTGAAAGGCAATAATGATGATAATTTGATGAAGTGATCGCGGTGAAGAAAAGCTGGTATGAACTCTCCTTGTTTTTGTTCTTGTAAACATGTTTAACTCATAATTATTGATTCAACATATCATGAGTAAACATATTTGTGATGACAATTAGAGATTATAGTTGCTCAAGCACTGCTAAAGTAGCCAGGAGTGCATATTATGTTATCTTGTGTGACAACGTGCATTAAAATGATTATGATGTAGTATGTTAGGATGATATCCTCCCCAGAATAATTCAAGTGGCTTGACTTGGTGCATGTTCAAGGCATGTAATAGATTCAAATCCAATAAAGCCTCTATGATATTTATGTCCAGGGTGCTTATATCCTACTGGTGCTCGTGTTCAATGTTAATTATTCTCAATGCATGACTATGACCGTTGTCGCTCTCTAGTTGGTCGCTTCCGAGTCAATTTGCCAGCCTTCGCCTTTACTAAGAGGGACTACTGCTTGTGCATCCAAACCCCTTAAACCAAAGTTGTTCCGAAGAGTCCATCATATCTATCCATATACGGTATTACCCTACGGTTCCAAGTAAATTTGCATGTGCCAACTCTAAAACCTTCAAATAAACATATGTTTTGTGTGCTCGTACCGCTCATGGAGCGACGGGGGCGGTCAGTACCTTCCATGCTAAGCGGGTTATTCTAACTATGAGGGTTTATTCACTCGTCCTGCATGAGAGAGGGTGGTAAAAAGTATGGCCAGTAATGGTTAATATTAAAATAAATAAACAAGAACTCACCCTAGAAAGTTGATTGTTTGGAGGGCACACGTGGATGTGACTAGCCATGGAAAGTGTTTGTAAGGTGGAGGGGGAGTAAAACTTTCATTGTTCTTGGGAACCATCATTAATGTGTTTAGCATGGAAAATGTTGAAATCCATTGTTGTGGCATTGACAGGAAAAGCACACCACCTAAAATATATTCATCTTTGTTTTAAACTTTGAGCCCTTGCACCTCTGCAAATCCGCTCTTCCCTCTGCGGAGGGACATCCTTTACCTTTATGTTATTTTTCTTTATCAATTGAGTCATCATCTTCTCATTCTTAGCACCAATTCTGAGAGCGCTATTGTCATTTTTATGCATTGGGTCTAGTTAATGTTCGATGTGAGCATGACTAGATCTCTTCTACCCTGAATTACAATGTTTAGTCGCCGCTTGAACTTCGGAGGTGCTCTGCATTTATGTTTTGCTTTCTCAGAAAGGGCTAGCGAGATATCATGATCGTTTTGACAAAGTGTTGGTATTTGAGATATAGTATTATTGTTCTCTAGTTGATTATGCCATTGATATGAGTAAATATGGTTTTTAAGTGTTATCATTTGTATGTTTACTTCATGATTTGTGCTGAAAACTTGATTACTAGCTAAGCTTATATATGGAAACAATAAAAAAAAGAGTTTCTAAAAGTTCTTCTTTGTCACTTTCAGTTTATGAACTGAATTGCTTGAGAAAAGGCAATAAGTTAAGCTTGGGGGAGTTGATACGTCCCAAAGGTATCAACTTTTGCACACACTTTTGCTCTTGTTTTGGACTCTAATTTTCTTTATTTGAATGGAACTAACATGGACTAATGTTGTTTTTAGCAGAATTGACATGTTGTTGTTTTTGTGCAGAAATAAAAGTTCAAGGAATTGATGAGGATTTTTTATTGAATAAATAAAAAATACTAGAATGAAGTCCTATCGGAGGGGACCCACATGCCGCGCCTCCCCCCCAGGGCACGCCGCCTGCCCTTGTGGGTCCCTCACACCTCCATTTGCCCTATCTCCAACGCCATGAGTGTCGTCTTGCGCAGAAAAAAATCAGAGAAGAAGTTTCATCACATTTTATGATATGGAGCTAACGCCACCTCCCGTTCTTCTCCGTGAGGCTAGATCTGGAGCTTGTTTTGGGCTCCGGAGAGGGCAAATCGTCATTGTCAGCATCATCAAACCATGCTCATCGACAACCTCATGATACTCACCATTGAGAGTGAGTAATTTCATTGTAGGCATACTGGAGGTAGATGGAGATGGATGAGATTGGTCATGTAATCGAGTCAATTTGTTAGGACTTGATCCCTAGTATCCACTGTGTTCTGAGATTGATGTTGCTATGATTTTCTATGCTTAATGCTTGACACTAGGGCCCGAGTGCCATGATTTTAGATCTGAACCTATTACGTTCCCATGAATATAAGAGTGTTTTGGATCCTATCTTGCAATTTATATGCACCTACTATGGGTTATGATACGCATACCCCAAAGTTAAAAGAATTGGGATCCCTTCCGGTGATGACCGTAGTATGAGGAGTTCATGTATTCACTATGTGTTAATGCTTGTTCCGGTTCTCTATTAAGAAGAGGTCTTAATTACCCTTAGGTTTCCATTAGGACCCCGCTGCCATGGGAGGGTTGGACAAAATATGTTACGCAAGTTCTTATTATAAGCATGTATTAATATCTACGGAATACATGCCTACATATGATTGATGAATTGGAGCTAGTTTTGTGTCGCTCTAGGTTGTGACTGTTGATGTCTACTACACAACATTATTCTTGTAGACTCGTGTTGGGCCTCCAAGCGCAGAGTTTTGTAGGACAGTAGCAATTTTTCCTCAAGTGGATGACCTAAGGTTTATCAATCTGTGGGAGGTGTAGGATGAAGATGGTCTCTCTCAAACAACCCTGCAATCAAATACAAGGAATATCTTCTGTCCCCAACGCACCCAACACAATGGCAAATGGTATAGGTGCACTAGTTTGGCGAAGAGATGGTGATACAAGTGTAGTATGGATAGTAGAAATAGGGTTTTATAATCTGAATAAATGAAAACAGCAAGGTAACTAGTAAACAACAAGCAAAACGGTATATTAATGCTTGGAAATAAGGCCTAGGGTTCATACTTTCACTAGTGCAATCAATCAACAATGTTAACATAATAGAATCATATGATCATCCCTCAACGTGCGACAAAGAATCACTCCAAAGTTCATATCTAGCAGAGAACATAAGATGAAATTGTTGTAGGTAGTAGAACCACCTCAAAGTTATCCTTTCTGATCAATCTATTGAGCTATTCCTATAAGTTTCACAAATAGCCCTAGAGTTCGCACTAGAATAAAACCATATGATACGCACCAATCGACTCTAATGTCACCTAGATACTCCAATATCACCACAAGGATCCATGAGTTAATTATTCGACATGCATCAAACAATTTCAGATTCATCATATTCAATCCAACACAAAGAAGTTCAAAGAGTACCCCAAGATTTATATCGAAGAAATTAGGACAAGAACGTGTATCATCCCATATGCATAGATTACCCCAATGTCACCGTGGGAATCTGAAAGTTGATTACCAAAACATATATCAAGTGTATCAATAGAACACCCCATTGTCACCAGGGTATCCACATGCAAGACATACATCAAGTGATCTCAAATCCAATATTCAATCAAACATAACAAAATCTCAAAGGGAAAGATTCAATTCATCACATCAAGATAGCAAGGGGAGAACACCATATGATCCAACTATATTAACAAAGATCATGATACATCAAGATCGTGATATCTCAAGAACACGAGAGAGAGAGAGAGAGAGAGAGAGAGAGAGAGAGAGAGAGAGAGATCATAACTACTGATACATACCCTCAGCCCCGAGGGTGAACTACTCCCTTCTCGTCATGGACACCGCCGGGATGATGAAGATGGCCTCCTGTGCTGATTGTCCCCTCTGGCAGGGTGCTAGAATAGGGCTCTGGATGAGTTTTCTTTGGTACAGAGGCTTGCGGCGGCGGAGCGGAAGTTCTAGGTTAACTTCTGGAGGTTTTGTGATTTATAGGATTTTTCAGCATTGGAATCATGGGGAACGGAGCCATGGGGTGGTCACAAGCCATCAGGGCGTGCCCAGGGGGTGGCACACTCTATTGGCTTGGGGGCACCTAGTGGCCCCCCTCTGGTGGTTCTTCGCTCAAGTATTTCTTATCTGTTCCAGAAAAAATTGTCAAAAAGTTTCGGGCGATTCCGAGAACTTCTATTTTCTCCACAAAAACAACACCACGGTAATTCTATTGAAAACAGCGTCAGTCCGGGTTAGTTCCAATTAAATCATATAGAGTGCATCAAACCCATATAAAATTTATATGATAAATGATAAAAGAAATAATTTATGAAGTGTGAATGCTAGCATTGTTATATATATCATAAACAGTAGCTCATTTCTCATACAACTTCTCATGATCAAGTAACAAGTTGTTCATATTAAAGTATAGACCATAAACTTTCTTGAAAACCAACAAACTATGTTTTCAGTCATCAAACAATTACAATTCATCTTATTTTCAGGAAGGGTCTATGTAAGAGCTTTGATTTAGCAAATTCCACATACTCAACTATCATTTAATCTTCCATGATTGCTCACACTAAAGCATATTTTTAGAACAAATAGTTTCAGTCAAACACATAGGGAGATAGGGGCTTAATGTTCCGCCTCCCAACTTATTTATCTCAGGGATAATGTCAAAAATAATGAATCATGATCACCTATATTTAACTGGATATATGTGTGTGGATGTTTCCCCACCACATGATGCTTGCCAACTAAAGAATTAATAGATTGGAATTGGTATGAACATTATTGACTCTTGCATAAAAGTAAATACAGAAAAGTAAAAAATAGGCCCTTCACAGAGGGAACAGAGGTTGTCATGCGCTTTTTTATTTTTGGATGTGCAAGATCTTAGTGGAAAGGAACATCACTTTATATTGCCCCTTGTGATGACAACCTTTATTATGAAGTCCGTCGCTTTCATTTCTTCACCATCGCAAGTTCGTACAAAGCTTATTTTCCCTTCCAATAAAAGATCATACATATTTAAGAGCAATTTTTATTGCTTGGTTTGCACCGATGACAACTTACTTGAAGGATCTTATTCAATCCATAGGTAGATATGGGGGACTCTCATGGCAAGAAACTAGGTTTAAGGGTTTTTGGATGCACAAGTAGTATCTCTACTTAGTACAATTTTTTGTGTGCCAGCAAAAGATCCTAAGCAAGCACCACATGTTAGAGAATCCATGACAATATAACTTCTATGTGAATATAAACAAACATAACCATTACATTGTCTTCCTTGTCTAACATCACCTACTTGATCAAGTTTGAAAATAATTAATGGGGGCTCACAATCATAGAAGATGTCCAAGATAGTATATTTATATGTGAAATCTCTCTTCCTTCAATATTCTTTCATGAATTGTTCAAGTGACCAATGCTATGTTTGTTAACTTCCAATAAATTTTACTGCTTATACTTCTTGTATGTGAAGTTACTACTTCCCATGGGATAAGCATAAGCATACATAAGTTCATCTTTATGACATTTGATTCATTCAACATTTTCTCTTAGGATATAAGTGAAGCACAAGAGTGAAAATCAAACTACTCTCAAAAAGATATAAGTGAAGATCAAAGAGTAGTAAAACAATTACATAGCTATGTGAGGACACTCTCTCAATAAATATTTCCAGATCTGAGTATTTTAGTCAAACAGCAAAAAAACAAAAATACACTCCAAGAATAGCACATATCATGTGAACGAATAAAAACTTAAGCTCAACATAGGCTAACCGATAGTTGTTGACGAAGAGAGATGGGATGCGTAGCATCCCCAAGCGTAGATGCTTGATACTTCTTGTAATATTAACTTGGGGAGCCTTGGGCATCCCCAAGTTTGAGCTCTCGTGTCTTTTTAATTCCTCTCATATCACGGTTTCACGTAGGTCTCAAAAACTTCATCCACACAAACTTGAAAAGAACTCGTGGGATAGATTAGTACACATCGGAATAAATCAACACTTCATGTACTGCCAAGACAAGTTGCATAATAATTTTAAAACATTAGGTAATGTATACTATCATTTCCACAATTTATATCTAGCAATATAAGCCATGAAAACTCTAGGATAAAGTAGATACCAAAACTATGACAGCAATCTGTCCAAAAAGAATAGTCTGTAGCAATTAATTTAAAAAGTGTACTTATTTATATCCAAAAATTATGAAAATTTAGGACATGATAAATAATTTAAATGAAAGTACTGTGTAAAAATTGCAGAAACTTTCCTTGTTCCAGTAAAATAAATAAATTCAAACACTACAGCAAAAGTTTCTATTTTTGAACAACACACATCAAACATGCAATTCAGGCATCCTCAAGGCAATTTCTTGGTACTTTTTATTGTAAAACAAGATTATAAATAACATCAATCAAAGTTTAAGAAAATAAAATGACACTCCAAGTAAAACTCATATTATGTGATGAATAAAAATATAGCTCCAAGTAAGATATACCGATAGTGTTGAAGACGAAAGAGGGGATGCCTTCCGAGGCATCCCCAAGCTTAGACGCTTGAGTCTTACTTGGATATTACCTTGGGGTGCCTTGGGAATCCCCAAGGTTAGGATCTTACCCCTCCTTATTCTCCTCATATCGGTATCTCACCCAAAACTTGAAAACTTCAATCACACAAAACTTAACGGAACTTCGTGAGATGGGTTAGTATAATAAAAATAGATCATTCACTTAGTCAAAAAAAATATGGGTTAGTATAATAAAAATAGATCATTCACTTAGGTATTGTCGAGACAAGATTCATAATTGTTCCCACATAATTCCTACTATATTCTATCATTCCCATAATTTATATCACTCAATATAAGCTATGGGAACACTAAAACAAGCAAACTATGCACGCAACACAGAATCTGTCAAGAACAGAACAGTCTCTAAAGATCAGAATAGAGACCATACTTACCTATCTCTAAATATTCTGAAAAAAATATGAAAACATAGGAAATGTTTATATCAATACTGTGTAAAAATTTCAGGAATTTATGAAGCCCCAGTAAAATCAGAGAAATTCTGCACTGGACGTAAAAGTTTCTGTTTTTGCGCATAATCAAACAAACAAGTATCCACACTATCCCAAAGGCTTTACTTGGCACCTTATTGAAACAAAAGACCCAAAACATGATTACTACATTATATTAAGCATGTGAACACATAAAAACATAAATTAGAAGTGTTGAGTTGTCTCCCAACAAGCGCTTTTCTTTAATGCCTTTTAGCTAGGCATGATGATTTCAATGATGCTCACATAGAGGTAAAGTATTGAAACATAAAGAAAGCATCATGAATCACATGGCAAGCACATTTAAGTCTAATCCACTTACTATGCATAGGGATTTTGCAAGCAAACAATTCATTGTAGCAATAATTAACTTGCATAGGAAGGCAAAACTAGCATGACTTCAAAACTTTGAACACATTGGGAGGAAACTTGATATTATTGCAATACCTACAATCATATGTTCCTCCCTCATAATAATTTTCAGTAGAATCATGAAGTAATTCGACAATATAACTATCACATAAAGCATTATTTTCATGATCCAGAAGCATAGAATTTTCATTACTCTCCACGTAAGAAATTTCCTTCTCATTCATAGTAGTGGGAATATCATAGGAGACTCGAATACTATAAATTGTTTCCACATTAAAAGAGTAATGTTCAGAAAAAGGGTATTCATAATTATGACAAGTTTTATAATAATAATCATCTCTAGTTTTTATAACATATCATCACAATAATCATCATAAGTAGCAAGTTTGTTCTCATCATAATCAATTTGATCATTCAAAGTGAGGGGACTAAAAAGATCATCTTCATTAAGCATAGTATCCCCAAGCTTGGGACAAACATTAATTGCAGCAAATATATTCTCAAATGTGTCGTTCTCATCAAGCATAGCATCCCCAAGCTTGGGACAAATATTAAGTGCAGCAAATGGATTCTCAAACATGTCATTCGCATCAAACATTGCATCCCCAAGCTTGTGGTTTTGCAAATCATTAGCATAATCATCAATGGCATGAATGGCACTAATAGTATAACTATTATTATCATCATAATTTTCCAAGTTAGTGCCAAAAAGATTTTCAATATTATAAGGAGTCTCATTATCTTCCCAGTCATAATCATCGCAAAAAGTAGTAGGCATAACAAAATAATCATCAAATGTATCATCGTCCTCACTACTTTTGGATTCATTCTCAACAATGATAGGAGCAACATTATTTGAGAGAGATACCTTTTTACCTTTACCTTTTCTTCTCTTCTTCTTCTTCTTTACCACATTTTTTGTGGGTATAATTTTTTGAGCTTCTTGTTGAAGAGATTGGTTCGATGGGAAGCTCCTCCTTGCAACCTGATTCATTACGTTAAACAATAGGAGGGTATTGGGAGACCTTTACCCTTTATTATTATTCCTTTTATATTCTATTGGTTTTCCTGCCTTTCTATAGTTGGCAATATAAGCATTCTCATTGCAATTTACTATGCAAAACATATAGATTTCCTGTAGGTTAGTTTCATCATCATTAGTGATAAGGAATATACACTGGTGCAGCGACGTGCTTTACAAACGGTTTTTAACCCCTTTTCGTGACGTAGTTCCAAACCGTTGCCTTGCATGTGTGGGCGATAGGGGGGGGTCCATCCCACACGACACCGCAAACCCGTCGGCAATGGTGGCCAACGAACGCAAACGATCTGCAAATATAATCGTGTGCAGGAACAGATCGCACACATAATCTTTTGGGCGTACGTGTGGGATTTGGGATCAATCACACACGTCCAAGACGAGTGAAATGCATCTAATTGCTGATGGAAAACAAACGGAGTTTGACCTTTGACCGTTCGCGAAACGTTACCCGAAAAATGTACATGTATAACATCATCGGACACGTTTCCCGAAAAATGTACGCATGGGATGGTCTTTGCATCGGGCACGGTTTCCTATTGACTGACGTGTGAGATATGGTGCTATCGCAAACGATTGAGTAGCTCCTATGCACACGTACAAGTGTTGCAAACCGTTCGCGATTTCTTATGTATCACCAACGTTTTAGATTATATCTCGTGTCCTTTTCCTGTGTATCACAGGTGGTTGCGCTACGAGTTGCACACGCTTAGTTACTTGAACCATGTGCGATGAAATTGCCAGGTTATTGTAAAATATCGCATTTAATTCACTATGCAAATAGCAAATTCGCCACAATATGCAATCGACAAATAGTGTCCACATGAAGAACGTTCATCATAATTCGCCAGAATATGCAATTGAACGAATAGTGTCCACAAGCAGAGGATTCATCATAATTCACGACAATATGCAATTGAGAAAATGCTAGCTAAATTCCACAGCTGTTAAACCGACATATCCAGTACATATTCATAGTGTACGAAATACGAAGACATGATCACATGGAAAATAATGCATCCATGTGTATATGTTTAGCTGATAACACTATATGAATGCGTACTTATTTTTAGGAGATTTGATTCCGGAAATCTTCATCGTCTTTAGAGGGCTTGATGTAGTGTTTCACAAAGAAGGTGCTGATAAATTTCCTAACAGACAACAATTCATCGGCGGCGAGCGGTTCAGAAGTCATCGGTACGAAGATCAGCTGCATGACTTTTAGATCAGAATGTGACATACGTGTAGAGTAGAAGATAGTAATTAAGAAGCAGACTTACTGGTTTTATCTTGTCAGCATCTACGCCACATTCAGCATGTCTGCATAGGTTGATCATGTGTCCACAAACGTAGTATCCACATAGGCTGGTACCTTGTTGTTGCTGAGGACACTGAAATTTTTTGTACAGTATTAGTCATGTATTTGCCCTGCTAGGAACAACCTAACCGGTGTAAGTTGTTTTTTTCCTATGGAGAGAAATAGAAAGAGGTTTACTTTGAAACTTGAACATCTGACTAGCATTTTCTGAAAATAACGGATTTCGTTGTCTTACCGGAGAAACGATCACGTGCTGCAGAGGTAGTTGGCGGTCGAACCTATTCCCCCCTAAAGTTATGTTCTTTGACAATACACTGCAAATGAAGATGATTTTTCACACACTCAATTCTGGAACCAGATATAAACACAACACATTAACATCAAATAATTCAATACCTATCCATGAAATCCTGAAGATGACTCACATCCTGAGGCACATTTGACTCTCTGAGTAAATCCATGTAGTAAGCTGTGTTGCGTTTTGGAACAATGACCACCAAGATCCAGTGACCTCTACAGTTTAAGAAAACCATGAACGTACGAACTATGTCTAAAACTGAAAGACGATCAATGTATGCGTGGTTGTATATTTAACTTACTCTTCATAATATGGCCACATGAAGAATTCTCCTATCGATAAGTCGAACAAGATCTTGGCGACACAATCAATGGAAGCCGTGCGTGAGTAATTATTTTTTAACAAAACGCCGTTTGCTAAATCAGGATCTATGAAATACGCATGCACCCTTGGTTTTCTCTGCGTCGTCAATCCCCTGAGAGGAATACAGTACAGTTAGCTTTTTTGTGATTTACAGCCTTGTATGGAGAAGTTGATCAGAGTTTGTGAAGTAATTACAACATCAAGCATTTGACAAGAGTGGCAGCAAGCTCATCGAAGTTGAAGAAGACATGAAAGTCCTCGAATTCCACACTGATGGTACCTGGAACATGACAGAAATGATGACGGACGTACTACAATTCCACAATGTTATGATCTTCTCCTTTTAACATTATGTCCATGCAATATTTATGTAACTTGCGACAACTGGAACTGCACTCATCAAAGTATTCGCCAACAAGAAATGGCTGGCCATGCTTGTACTTGCGTGCTTCAAATGGGTCTTCATCAGAACCGGGATTACATGGGTCTTCATCGGCAATGCCATGGTTCTGCTCGAAGAGTCTTCGTAGTAGGATGCTCTGGTACTCGTCCCTCCTCTGTTTCTGTCATGGGTAATAACAAATTGCCAATTTTACCAGGAAGCTAAACATAAATGCAACAGTCTTTGTAGTACAGGACGCACATCGGCATTGTTTGAATGAAAACAAATTAATAGTAACAGCTATGTACATTCTGCTGTCAAACATTCCAATCTGTTAAAAACTATTGTCTTGCACCATGTTTTTTTCCACTAAGTCTGAGAATCTGTTTATTTCAGATTGCCATGTTGTGTTGATGCTAGCCATGTTTCTGTGCATAATTAGACCTTGCTCGTGCTGAATGAAATGAAGTGCTTCATGTGTACTACCTTTCAGTGATTTTTAATGCAATGATAAGTCATGTCGCATATAGTTTTCTTGCTGTCAATATGCCTTCGGGTTAAAACTATGACAGTGTCTTAATCACATCCAGACTCAAATAGCACACGGGAAGTCTGAATCACAACTAATATAACAAATGATTTCTAACAACGAGAGTTAGGCTTACCTTCTTTGCACGTCGCAGAAACTTCCTCCCACTGTACCCAGATTCAAAAGCTCGTAACTTCACGGATTGAAATTGATGTTGACCATGAACAGGCAGGTCTTCAGCTACCCCTCTCCATTCGTTGGAAGTGATTGTCCTAGGGAGCTACAAGAGAAAGTAATGGCGCAAATGGACTTGCCGCTTTAAAATCCCCAATTCCAAAACAAAACCCTAAGCCTAGTTGAGCCAGAGAGAAGAGAGACGAATACCTGGCTGGTGAGAGATTCGTCGTCGTCGGAGATTCCACTTGAGTGGTCACTCGAGGAGACCATGGCGTGTCCGCGGCGGTCGGATGCTAGAGGGAAGATGTGGGCGGCGGTGGCGGCGGGGGGGTGGAGGGGTTTTAGGGGAAATGTGGCCCTTTGGCGGGGGGGAGGGGGGAGGCAGATATTTCGGCGGTCGGCGAAATTTTTCGCTCGTTGCATGGAATCTTGGAGCGCAAAGATTCATCAAACACGGTCTTTCATCTTTCATCGTGTGCGATGATACAGAACATACAAAAATTCGCCCCTCCCCACGTATTCCCTGGTTATAGTGCACATCCATGTCATTGCATAATGTAACATCAACTGCTAACTTGGGTATAGAAAATAGCAGACACACATAGCTCACAGTTACTAAACCGAGCAAGTTCACTAAATAATCAAGCTGCTTGAACTAGACATAGCTCTTACAAAAGACCGGCTCTCTGAACAGAGGCTGTTAGTAATACGCATAATTTTAATAAAGACGCCGATGAGCAGCCGCCCTATGCCTCGCCGCTGTTTGATGAGATGTCGACGACTTGTCCGAGCGACATTCCGCCGGTGCTGGACTCCGCGTCCCCCAGGCTGACTTCGACCGTGGCGACGTGCTCATCCTCGGCATTGTCCTCGTCATCAGCGTCGCCCTCATCTTCGTAATACTCGTAGTAGTGGCGCCGCCATAGCTCGCGTTGCCACCGCCGATTCCTCGATGGACAGGCGCTTCTCGACCTCCTCCTGAGCCACGCGCAACTCCTCCCAGCACTCGGTGCTCTCGGATGGCTCCCGCATCTCCAGCTCTCGCTCGGAGATCTCATGCGGAAGGGGCTCCATGGCCTCCGCCGCCGCATCATCGGCATTCATCTCGGCATCCGCAGCAGCCGCCTCTTCGGACGTGTGGTGCATGCTGGATTCCGACGAGGCTTGGAGTATCTTGGCGTTGGCGTTATCGATGATATAGGCTTGGATGGCCTAGACCCGGGCCAGGGCGGCCTCCGCGGCACGGCACGCTGCTCGAGCTCTCTTGGCGTTTGCAGCCGTCGTCTTAGCTGCAGCAGCTGCCGTCTCCGCGGCTACAGACGCCCTTTCGGCCGCCGCAGAGGCCCTTTCGACAGATACGGCCGCGCTTAAGGCAGATGCGGCTGCGCTCTTGGCCGAGGCGCCCGCATTCTCGGCAGAGGCGGGAGCGCTCGGGGCCGAGGGGGCGGTCGTACGCACCCTTACGAAGCGTTCCCATGGCGTCATTCTTTGCACAGAGGGTTTGTTGGGGAATGGGGGTCGAGGGTGAATAGAATCCGAGCTAGACGAAGCCGACGAAGCTTCCCTCGTAAGACATAAATAGATCCGTGAATTTTTATCGCAAACGGATTCCGTATGGAACCGTGTGTACGCAGTTCACTTTTTGTATTGAATTGTAAAACTATTTTTTGGTACAGCGGTAACGGATATTGTTTTATTTGTAAGAAAAAGATCCCTACCATCAAAATCCACTGACGGCATCCTAAAACTAGGAAATATTCAGGGTACAATTGGCATTTTTATACATTAGTAACACACGGTTCCATATTTATGTACAGATTTTACGGCCATAATTCAAATTTGTAACACACGAACATGCAAGATGAAGCAAAAACTGCTGGAAAATCATATTTATGTACTACGTGCTTCCCTATATATGCCACTTGCAATAAATTTTAAGGAGTTCCAAACGTCTTGGGTAACGGTTTGGACACACGTGCACGCATTGGGGATCTAGGTTTTAAAATTCTAAAAATGAAAAAATGCTTTGAAGTACATGATAATAATCTAGATGATTTCCTGACATGGGGCCAATATGTCGTGGTCAAAGTAACAGCTTGTTTGAGATAAGCTTTGAGACATGCCTCTCACAAAACGTAGCATCACACGAAGGGTCGTGGTTCCGAGAGGGGACATGAGCCTTGTTTGATGACGAGCCGCTAGTCGTTGTCTCATTTGGCCTACCTTTTTTTGAATTCATTACAATGCACGAATACGTCCGACAACCTGAAATTTGGACATTTTCGGGGTTCAATGAGCATTTTTGTACATGAAGTTAGTTTCAAGATATCTAGTGGCCATAATTCAAAACTAAAACACATGGACATGTTCAAGATGAAGCAAAAACTGCAGGAGAAATCATTTATATATATGTACTAGTGCTTCCGTCTATATGCCGCGTGCAATAAATTTGAAGGAGTTCCAGACATCTTGAGTAACGGTTTGGACATAAGCATTGAGAATATTCTAGGTTTATAAATACAAAAAATAAATAAAAATGCTATGAAGTACATGAAAATCAGCATGATTTCCCGACATGGGGACAAGATGTCGTGGTCAAAGTGACGGCTTGTTCGAGATAAGCTTTGACACATGCCTCTCACAAACCGGAGCACCACGAGCATGCTCATATAGTTCCGAGAGGGGACGTGGGGGTGTTGTGTGATGGAGAAACAGATCGCTGCCTCATTCGGCCTACTTTTTTTTCATCGATGCAATGTACGAATACGACCGTCATCCTGAAATCTAAAAAAAATTACGGCATTCAATTGGCATTTTTATACATGAAGTTAGTTTCCAGAAATTTAATGGCCATAGTTCAAAACTGAAACAGTTTAACAAGCAAGATAAAGCACCGCTGGAAAATCATATTTATGTACTACTTGCTTCCGTATATATGCCACATGCAATAAATTTGAAGGAGTGTTCCAAACATCTTGAGTGACGGTTTTGACACAAAAGCATTGGGAATCTAGATTTTTAAAGTCAAAAGTTGAAAAATGCTCTGAAGTACATGAAAATATGCATGATTTCTCGACATGGGGCCAAGATGTCGTGATCAAAGTAACGGCTTGTTCGAGATAAGCTTTGACACATGTCAAAGCTAGCAATGCATGGTTAACTGTTACATGCGTCTCCATGGGTAATTACTCTATTAGGGCATGGGTGCGAGCTTGAATGCCCATCTGGAAGTTGGTGGGTCAAATACCTTACGTACCGAGCGTGCAGGACGGGGATGAGGATGGGTTAGCACTACTTGCATTACCCATGAATTGAAGTACTCCCTCCGTCTCGGTGTATAAGTCATCTTACGAAAACCAAATAATACCAAAACACATAGGCGCGATGCATTAACTTTCACCTGCTTTCTTGTTTTTTTACATGAATAAAGGAATCAACCAATAAGAGACGTGGGGCATGTATGTTTTAAATGACTTGAGACTAACTAGCACGACATGCAGTGGTCAATTCATTGCATGCAATGATATTAATTAGCAAATTAACATTAAATTCTCTCATTTTCTTCTCCGTCTTGGTCACGGTGCACAACCTAAGATGACTTATACACCAAGACGGAGGGAGAGTACTTACATGTGTGGGCTCTGAAATTAGTAGACCCCATGTAATTTGGGGCCCTCGGTCACCCAAATTTACACACATCCCACCCCTTTGGCCCAAAATTCCCTAAGAAATCACAAACCTAGCCACAACATATTGTTTATTGCGTTGAAATACTATTTTTGTACTGAAATACGCGAAGGTTGTTCTTAAATGAATCTGTGAGTTTCCCCACGGTGATAAAGAACTCGGTGGGGACATGGATGGGAAACTTTTTATCCCCACGCACGGGTACGTAGACGGGGACGGGGATGGGACGGCGGTGATGGGGACGGAGATGGGACTCCAATACTCGCCTAAGAAATCCCCAGCTTTAGACACAAGCCTCTCACAAAAATGGAGCATCACACAAAGGCGCGTGGTTCCGAGGGGGAACATGGGGCATGTGTGTTGACAAACCACCAATCGCTGCCTCATTCGACCTAGTTTTTTTTCATCGATACAATGCACGAAAACGACAGGCATCCTATTTTTTTAATGGCGTTCTACTGGCAATTTTATACATGAAGTTAGTTTATAGAAATTTAATGGCCATCTTTCAAAACTGAAAGACATGAACAAGCTAGATGAAGCAAAAACCGCTCGAAAATCATATTTATGTACTACTTGCCTACATATATATGCAACGTGCAATAAATTTGAAGGAGTTCCAAACATCTTGAGTGATGGCTTGGACACAAAAGCATTAAGAATGTAGGTTCTAAATTCAATAATAATAATAATAAATTCTCTGATTTCTGAAGTACATGAAAATATGCATGATTCCCCGCCATGGGGCCAAGATGTCGTGGTTACTGCTCTCGGACTTGCTTCCGTAACACAAATGGCAGGCATGCATTACATTTGGATAGAAAATGTACATATTTGGCAAAACAAACGGCTCCCACATGATTGGCGCCATGTTTCGCGTTTCGAGATTTGAAAGCCAATTTTCGCGGGCTATTAATCACACGCGGTCATGCATTGGGAACCGTCGGTGATGTTAATTCACACACGGTTGTTGAGTAGGAAATCGTGTGCAATCACTGCTGGCGTCGATCAAGATTCCAGCCGCCTATAAATGCTGCCCCTCGAGACCGTCATCCCACCTGCATTCTCTCGCCTCTTTATCCCACCCCTCACACAAAACTCTGCCATGGCGCGGCCAGTCTGTGCACAAGCAGAGGAGGAGGTGCCACCCCGCGAGGACATGGCGAAATGCAGCGATGAGGAGGACTCCTTCGCGCCCCCAGATGAGGTCGCGCCAGACCCCCCAACTGAAGATTGGTTTTGGGGCCAGTACAATCTGGCTTTGTGGAAGGCACTGCCGCCGGCTGAGAGAGCCAGGCAGGTGGCGTTCAAGAAGGAGTGTGCTGAGGAGCGCGCCAGGAACCTCGCGGCCTGGAATACCCTTAGTGCCGCAAGGGAAAAGGAGGAGCTGGAGCTTTGGCGGCTGGCGAGTCGACGAGCGGTCGAGGTGTACGAAGACGGCCGGTACCACGCAATGAAAGCCAGAGGTGCTAGGCGCCTCACCGCTGTGTGGGCGTGGGCCGATAAGCTCGAGCGTGCCACCCCCAAAGAGCTCCAGTGGGCGCCCAGTGAACTGTCCTGCATGGTCGCGCGCCTCCACCAGCAAGAGGCTGATCGGCACGTCGAACGCTGCGAGGTGGAGGAGGTGGCGAACTCCCTCCGCGTTGGGAAGCCACCGCGCACCAGGGAGCTGATGGCGAGAGGCTGCCATTTTACTGCTCCCCACTCAAGGAGGAGTTATTATTAGTTTACTTTTTATTCATTGTACATATTAGTTAAGTACTATCATCACGTATATGTGATGATATATACTGTATATGTATCATGTCTTCAATGAGCTATTCAACAATTAATATATATTATTAGTTTCACATTTCTATATATCTATTTTCATACTGATTTTCTGGCTCTAACTGTTAGCCTTTTACACATATTGAAACATAACAATAGAACATAAATCATTCACACATCGAAACATATCAATATTGTGATTGTTGTCCAGACATTGGGATCGACATCTAAACAATTCAACAAAATAAAACGCGTCCATGACTAGTTGACTACACCCTATCCTACGGAAGCTCTTGGCTGTGCCTGAACTCGGTCAGGCGTTCGTACATGCGGTTTACACGCTCGCGGTACAGCTAGAGCGCGATCTCGAGCTCCAAGCTGGCTATTTCGTTGGAGATTACCATCTCGAGGATGCGACGGCCATTTTCTTCTACTGCTCCCCGGTGGACACCTGGGCCAAGGAGGCGCTCGAGCCTACCGACGAGGATGTCAGCATCGAGGGGGCCGCAGACAAGGCGAACGGCACGACCCATGTGAACGGCCCGGCCGGCGTCCGGGGCAAGCACGGTGCGGCCGGGCTTTGTTGCAACCTCCGCTGCCCATTCCTGGCGAGAAATACTCACGTGCCTTGGACACAGCTGCAACGTCATGACGGGTGGGATAACAGGCAAGCTGGGATGGAACCGCTCTTGCTCTCCCGCGCGCCGCGCCTCTCGCTCTGCGGCTCTCCATCGGTCTTGCTGTGCGGCGCGCCTTGCCCTCTCGGCGCGGACGCGCATGTTTTGCTCTAAGGAGCACCATCAATGATCTTCTTGTGCGGCGTGCTGCAGCCTCTCGGCGGTGAGGCGGCTATGTTGCTCGGCGGCGTTGCCGCGCCCGGATCCAAGGGTCTGCTCAACCCTTGCGATGACGCGCAGCAAAGCATTGTCCGGCGCGTCGCCGGACACGCCATCGGACTCGACAGGCCGTTGCGCCTGCACCGGATCTTTTCCGTCATCGAGGAGGTTGATGGCAGAGGCGGAGCATGTTCGGGTTGGCATGCTTCGTAGATGGGCTAGGCTGCACTATGTGTGCATCCGCGTGTGAATACGCGCACAGGCTCTTATGCTCATTAGCTTCTGGCGGGAAACCGATGGGGAAGCTTGCGCGGGAACATGCGCGGTTTCATGCGGGAACATGGCCAAAAGAAACGCCGCTGCGGTGCTGAAGCGTGCACTGGAATCGTCGGGCGAAAACGCGGTGACAAGACGTGAGAGAGGAAGAAGAGGTGATACGCAGTCAGACGGGTAATAATAATAAAACGTCTACGATATTAATACGGGCAAACGACACTTCCATACGTACCGTCGGTAATGATTTCATCAATTGCTGACAATTGTTTGGCAGCAACCGTCTACCCACAACACACACAACTTGCCCGGATGAATCATTTCGGTTATTATTGGTCTTCCCACACAATTTTGTTGAATGAACCGATTGATGCGGATCACACACACCTTCTTACGCTAACCCGTTTGTGTTCTGCTGGATCAGCGCAAACAGTCTATCCGAGTGAACTGTGTGCCGTACTTCATATACGTACATAGTTTTGTTAACTGTTTATGTTATCTTAGCTAATCCCAAACAGTTCATAAGAATGAACTGTCTGCCGTGGATCGCACACGCAACTACTTTCTGAATCGTATTTGATTGATATGCCATCGCACACGGTTCGTGCCATTGGCGACGAAGGTTGAACAATACCGTTTGCGATTGGTGGATCGCACACGGTTTCGTCGAAGGGTCTCTGATTGATGTGTCGCGTTAGCAGCATCCTGCAGTAGTGATATCAAGCCAATCATTTTTATGTGACAATTCTTCACACCCCAAAAATAAACAAAGTTCATTATAGATTTCACGGGACATCAAATTATAACAATATTTCAAAATGGTTCGATCATGAAAACCCATGCATTGGAAATTAAGATGACCAACCCTATTGCAAAGTTCACTAGTAATGGGATGAAGAGAGCATAATCTTGTGGAAATTTCACCTATCACTTTAAGCCACCAATTGTTTTATCATGTTTATTCTTCTTACAAAATCTAACATCCCTATATGGCATGTCTTCACAAATTTTATTAACTTCGCGAAAATTGGCATGCTTGTAGGAAAAAAAATTATCATGACTAGTGCAATCATCATTAGCATCATGGATATTCAGAGAATTCATACCAACAATATTGCTATCATGCTCATCATTCAAGGATTTCACATTAAGTATTTTTATAAATTCTTCCTCTAACAATTGAGCACAATTTTCCGAACCATCATTTTCACAAAAGACATTATAAAGGCAAAAAAATTGAGGCAACCTAAATTACTTTTCTTTTGTAGTTTTGTTTTATAAAACCAAACTAGTGAAAAACAAGAAACTAAAAGATTTAATTGCAAGATCTAAAGATATACCTTCAACCACTCACCTCCCCAGCAACGGCGCCAGAAAAGAGCTTGATGTCTACTACGCAACATTATTGTTCTACACTCGTGTTGGGCCTCCAAGCGCTGAGTTTTGTAGGACAGTAGCAATTTTCCCTCAAGTGGATGACCTAAGGTTTATCAATCCGTGAAAGGTGTAGGATGAAGATGGTCTGTCTCAAACAACACTGCAATCAAATACAAGAAATCTCTTGTGTCCCCAACGCACCCAATACAATGGCAAATTGTATAGGTGCACTAGTTCGGCGAAGAGATGGTGATACAAGTGTAGTACGGATAGTAGAAATAGGTTTTTACAATCTGAATAAATAAAAGCAGCAAGGTAACAAGTAGTAAACAACGAGCCAAATGGTATATTAATGCTTGGAAATAAGGCCTAGGGTTCATACTTTCACTAGTGCAATCTCTCAACAATGTTAACATAATAGAATCATATGATCATCCCTCAACGTGCAAAAAAGAATCACTCCAAAGTTCATATCTAGCAGAGAACATAAGATGAGATTGTTGTAGGTAGTAGAACCACCTCAAAGTTATCCTTTCCAATCAATCTATTGAGCTATTCCTATAAGTGTCATAAACAGCCCTAGAGTTCATACTAGAATAACACCATATGATACGCATCAATCAACTCTAATGTCACCTAGATACTCCAATGTCACCACAAGTATCCGTGAGTTAATTATTCGACATGCATCAAACAATTTCAGATTCATCTTATTCAATCCAACACAAAGAACTTCAAAGAGTATCCCAAGATTTCTATCGAAGAAAGTAGGACAAGAACGTGTATCAACTCATATACATAGATTACCCCAATGTCACCACGGGAATCCGCAAGTTGATTACCAAAACATATATCAAGTGAATCAATAGAACACCCCATTGTCACCACGGGTATCCACATGCAAGACATACATCTACTGATCTCAAATCCAATATTCAATCCGACATAACAAAATCTCAAAGGGAAATATTTGATTCATCACATCAAGATAATGATACGCATCAATCAACTCTAATGTCACCTAGATACTCCAATGTCACCACAAGTATCCGCGAGTTAATTATTCGACATGCATCAAACAATTTCAGATTCATCATATTCAATCCAACACAAAGAACTTCAAAGAGTATCCCAAGATTTCTATCGAAGAAAGTAGGACAAGAATGTGTATCAACTCATATACATAGATTACCCCAGTGTCACCATGGGAATCCGCAAGTTGATTACCAAAACATATATCAAGTGAATCAATAGAAGACCCCATTGTCACCACGAGTATCCACATGCAAGACATACATCAACTGATCTCAAATCCAATATTCAATCTGACATAACAAAATCTCAAAGGGAAAGATTTGATTCATCACATCAAGATAGCAAGGGAAGAACACCATATGATCCAAATATATTAACAAAGCTCATGATACATCAAGATCGTGACATCTCAAGAACACGAGAGAGAGAGAGAGAGAGAGAGAGAGAGAGATCAACCACATAGCTACTGGTACATACCCTTAGCCTCGAGGGTGAACTACTCCTTCCTCGTCATGGACATCGCCGGGATGATGACGATGGCCTCCGATGATGATTGCCCCCTCCGACAAGGTGCCGGAACAGGGCTCTGGATGAGTTTTCTTTGGTACAGAGGCTTGCAGCGGTGGAGTGGAAGTTCTTGGTTAACTTCTAGGGGTTTGGGTGTTTATAGGATTTTTCAGTGTTGGAATCACGTGGAACGGAGCCACGGGGTGGTCCCAAGCCATCAGGGTGTGCCTTGTTGGCTTGGGGGGCACCTACTGGCCCCCCTCCGGTGGTTCTTCGCTCGAGTATTTCTTACTTGTTCGAGAAAAAATCGTCAAAAAGTTTTCAGTGATTCTGAGAACTTTTATTTTCTGCACAAAAACAACACGATGGTAATTTTGCCGAAAATAGTGTCAGTCCGGGTTAGTTCCAATTAAATCATATAAAGTGCATCAAAACCATATAAAATTATTTTAAACATAGGTAAATATGGCATGAATAATTCATAAATTATTGATACGTTGGAGACGTATGAACTGTTACATGGTTGATGTGATCCATATATCCATCGATACTACATGCCTACGTTTTCCTCATATTGTGTTTGCTAAGTTACTACTGCTATTTCCACTGTTTTACAATTGCTACTGTTACTGTTACCGCCACTATCAAAACTATCACACTATTGTGCTACTAATACTTTCTTGCACAGAGATAATATTCCATGTATTGTTGAATTGACAATTGAGCTATGTATAAATATTCTTTGGCTCCCCTTGTGAGTGAATCAACAAATTTGGGTAAAATCTCTATTGCAAAAGGCAGTGCCTAGGAGGTGCTTAGGCACGCCTAGGCGCTAGGCAATGGTCGAACGCCTCACCTAGGGCATAAGCGAAAGTCTAGGCAGGGCAAGCAAGAAATTGTCTACCCAAGAGAGAAATCATGCTATATTGCACTAATATGCCAAACGAGCCATATTCCGATGGCAGGAGATGACAGTTAACTCATATATATATGCCCTAAATTAAGATAATACACATAAAATAACCCCAAATATACCTTAATAGTTGAAACTATATTACCGCCTAGGCCGCGCGTAGGGCGCTTAAGCATCGCCTAGGCATTAGGCGAAAGCTAACCGCCTCGCTTACGCCTACCGCCTTTTCCAACCTTGTGGGTCATCACATTCCATCGTGAGGAGTTGGATGGTCCATATTATTATTTAAAAAGGTATTAGTAAGTATCTTATAATTCATACAATTTCCAAAGTATTCATTAAAATTAACTACTTAAATGATTAGATTGGAGTTTTCTTGATAATTTTTCATATATAAATTATTTCATTTGGAGTTACGATAGATTTTCTATGATTTTTGTAAGTTTAGGAATTTTTTTGAAATTAATAAATAATTTTTTATTTATTTTAAATTCATAAAAGCTTTATGACATCAACACTGCATCAGCACTGACTCAGCAGAACCAGCTTAGTCACTGGCCAGTGGGACGACGTCAAAGCCGACTCGACTGAGTCAAACCTGACTCATGGGGTCAGTCAACAATGACGTCAGCAAAGTCAAACTAACGTATGGGTCCCACTGAGTTATTAGTTAAACTAACAATAAAACTAATCCTAGGTTAATTACCAATGGGGTCCACTCATCAGTGTTGATCGAGGCGAAGTTGTCCCTGTCTTTCGATGAGATGTGACTATCATTTTTGGTGGAGTGGACGTTGACGATCCGACTACGAACGTGCGAGGACGTCGCGCCTTAGCAATTGCTCAACCAACTCCAAGAGGTTATTGACCACGCCGGAGCACGATCAACCTGACCACAAGGGTCTATTTCCTACACGCAAACGAAGAACAAGCAAGAAACTAAAATTGCAATCTGGATATTGCGAATATAAGAGGAAACCTTTATTGATGAAAGTGGGGTTATGTGACGTCTTGGTCTGGTCGTGGAACACAAACGAAGGATGTGAAGTTGCAACTATGGCGAACTTTTAATCTAAACAAAACTCAAGTCTAAACGGCACCCTAAAGGGTTGTATATATGGGGGAATAGAGGGGAATTTCGTGACCTCTTGGAGGAGGGGTCTGAAACCAGCCCTAACTTAGTTTCCCCACACATACGGACTCTAAAAACAGCCTATAATGTGGTATTTCAAAATTACATGGGCCTGGCCCAAAAATAAGGTGATGCAGCACCTATAATAGCCCATGTATGAAATTTATGAAGTGGCATCTTGTATATTTCGTCCAAGCCTTCATGCTCACCTTATGGTGGCTTCAAAATGCGAAAATCACCACTGGAAACTCCATTGTTCTTCCCCGCGTGCGCACCTTCTTCTCCATGCTTGATCCCGCTCCAATGGCCATCCTTCTTGTCCATGATAGTTTCTTCATTCATAAGTAAAACAGAAATATCTAATTTAGGCAGCATCATATGTTCACGAACATTAGAAGGATTTCCAAGAAACAGAAGTACATGGTAATTAACTTAGCGTGTGCGAGCTCTAGTAATTGGTCCAGTATGTATCGCAGCAGGGGTTGTGGATGTAACAATGGTATTGATGTCCTCAACATCCTCCCCTTCTTGAAATGAAGTCGTCCTCGATGGCAGCTCATCTTCTCACCAAAATAAGGCTTCAAATCTGCAATGTTAATAGTGGGGCAAACCCCAAACTCTTCATGCAGCTCAAGTTTATATGCATTATCATTTATTTTCTCTAACACGTTCAAAGGACCATCAGCACGTGGCATTAGCTTTGACTTGCGCAAATCAGGAAATCTATCCTTACACAAATGTAACCAAACAAGATCTCCAGGTGCAAAGACAACATGTTTTCTACCCTTATCTTCAGCAAGTTCGTATTTAGCATTCATACGCTCAATGTTTTCCTTAGTTACCTCATGCATTATTAAGATCAATTCAGCATGTTGTTTAGCATCAAAATTAACCTTCTTCGAAGATGGAAGAGGCAACAAATCAATAGGTGCACGAGGAAAGAAACCATACACGATTTCAAAAGGGCACATCTTAGTAGTAGAATGCAGTGAACGATTATAAGAAAATTCAATATGAGGCAAGCATTCTTCCCACATTTTCAAGTTAATATTCAAAACAGCCCTAAGGATAGTAGACAAAGATCTATTGACTACTTCAGTTTGCCCATCAGTTTGGGGGTGGCATGTAGTACTAAAAAGCAGTTTAGTCCCCAACTTAGCCCAACAACATAATGAATTCTGCAACATATGTATATGTATATATATATCCTCCCAAGGAACACTAGGTACAGGCAAAGGCATATATAAACCATGAGGATTGAGTCGTGACTTACCTTTTTGACATGCAGTGCAGTGAGCAACAAAACGCTCAACATCCCGTCACATCTTTGGCCAAAAGAAATGTGTAGCAAGTATGTCCTCCGTCTTCTTCACGCCAAAGTGTCCCATTAATCCTCCTCCATGTGCCTCCTGCAACAACAAAATACGACAGAGCTAGCTGGAATGCATAGCTTGTTAGCACGGAACACAAATCCATCATTAAGGACAAACTTTTTCCATGTTCTCCCTTCTTTACAATTCTACAACACATCTTTAAATTCAACATCATGCACATATTGATCTTTGATGGTCTCCAAACCAAATATTTTAAAGTCGAGTTGTGAAAGCATAGTATAACGACGAGACAATGCATCAGCAATAACATTTTATTTTCCCTTCTTGTGTTTAATGACATAAGGGAAAGTTTTAATGAATTCAACCCATTTAACATGTCTACAGTTCAGTTTTGCTTGACTTTTAATATGTTTCAAAGATTCATGATCAGAATGTATAACAAATTCTTTGGGCCAAAAATAATGTTGTCATGTTTCCAAAGTTCTAACAAGAGCATATAATTCCTTATCATAAGTAGAATAATTTAGACTAGGACCACTCAAGTTTTTAGAAAAGTAAGCAATAGGTTTACCATCTTGTAATAACACACCACCTAATCCAATTCCACTAGCATCACATTCAAGCTCAAAGGTCTTATTAAAATCAGGAAGTTGGAGTAAGGGAGCATGTGTTAACTTATCTTTTAATACCGTGAAGGCTTCTTCCTGTGTGGTACCCCAAGAAAAAGGCACATCCTTCTTTGTAAGCTCATTGAGAGGTACATCAATGGTGTTGAAATCTCTCACAAAACGCCTATAGAAACCGGCAAGGCCAAGAAAACTCCTCACGTGTGTTACCGTTTTGGGCTGCGGCCAACTCTCAATAGCTTCAATCTTGGCGTTGTCAACTTTAATCCCTGTGGAGTAACAATATAGCCAAGAAAAGATACTTGGTCGGTGCAAAAGGTGCACTTCCCAAGGTTACCAAACAAACATGCATCACATAGAGTAGTAAAAACGTCACTTAAATGTTCCAAGTGTTCCTCCAAAGATCTACTATAAATCAGTATATCATCAAAATAGACTACCACAAATCATACAATGAAAGCACGTAAAACCTCGTTCATTAATCTCATGAAAGTACTATGTGCATTAGTTAACCCAAAAGGCATGACTAACCACTCATATAATCCAAACTTAGTTTTAAATGCTCTTTTCCATTCATCTCCCAATTTCATACGAATATGATGGTATCCACTACGCAAATCAACTTTGGAGAAAATTGTAGAGCCACTTAATTCATCAAGCATATCATCTAGCCTAGGAAAAGGATGACGATTACGAATAGTAATATTATTAATGCCTCTACCATCAACACACATACGCGAAGTACCATCCGTTTTTGGCACTAGAATAATAGGAACAACACAAGGACTAAGGGATTCGCGTATATAACCTTTGTCGAGCAGCTCCTGTACTTGACGCATAATCTCCTTCATCTCCTCTCGATTGGTATGGTATGGCGCACGGTTGGGTAGTGATGCAGCGGGAATCAAGTCAATCTGATGCTCAATCCCTCGAATAGGTGGTAATCCCGGTGGCACGTCTTGTGGAAACACGTCAGCGAACTCCTGCAAGATGTTAGTGATAGCAGGAGGCAAAGAGGGAGGCACGTCCTCGAATGAAAATAATACCTCTTTGCACACAAAAGCATTGCAAACAGATGTAGTAACATCCAAATCAGTAATACCAGATTTAGTGGCAAGTAAACATCCACTCTTCAATTTTATTTCACATGCAACACTAGATGATGGTTTATTAGGCTTATTATTTGCTCAAATTCCTTTGCCACAATCTGATTTTCACTCTTACTTTGCTCATGTTTTGCTTTACTAGCTCTAGCAATGTCATCTTTCATAATATGTTGAGACATAGGAACAAAGTTATATTTTTATCCTTATGAATAAGATTATACTAATTTGTCCTACCATGGTGTACAGAATTTTTATCAAATTGCCATGGTCTACCAAGTAAAACGGAGCATGCTTGCATGGGTACCACATCACAATCAACATAATCAGAATATGTAGCAAAGCTAAAATGCACATGAATAGTACGTGTTACCTTAACCTTGCCATTCTTGTTGAACCACTTCATGTAATAAGGATGAGGATGTGGTATGGTGGTCAGAGACAGCTTCTCCACCATCTCCATCCCAGCCAAGTTGTTGCAACTCCCTCCATCGATTATAACACGAACAGAACGTTCCTTCACAACTCCCTTCGTATGGAACAAGTTGTGCCTCTGATTTTGCTCAGCCTGTGTTACTTGCACACTCAAAACATGTTGAGCAACTAAACTTTCATACATGTCAGTGTAGTCAGTAGCCATGTAGTGTGTCTCTTGTTTAGTATCCTCGGCACCCTGTTCTTCACTTGCAATAAGAGCCAAAGTCTCCTCATCATAATCACTAGCGAACGCATATCCACCATCCTCAGTAACAATCATCACACGCTTGGAAGGGCATTCTCTCGCATAGTGACCTCCACCCTTCCACCGATGACAAATAACCTCATGTGTTTGCCCTGTGGATGCCATGGTTGAAGAAGAGCTCTATGCAAGCCCAGAAGGTGTACCCTTGGTGGAGGGTGGTGGTGGTGCATGTTTTCTGCTATCTCGGTTGGAGTTGGTGGCTGATGTAGGCGGTGCTGTAGCAGGATGTGTGGAAGTAGATGATGTATGTGGCGTCCACAGAGTTCGCCCTGTAGAAAAAATAGTTCTCGTCAATGCATGTTGATCCTGCACTTCACGTTCAGCTTTGCAAGCAAGATGGAATAAACGAGTGATAGTGTTAAACTCCTTATACACTAGAATGGTCTGAATCTCTCTGTTTAACCCACCCATAAAACATGCAAGCATAGCTTTGTTATCCTCAACAATACCACATCCAATCATGCCAGTTTGCAATTCCTAATAGTATTCTTCGAAATAATTTTTTCCTTGTCATAAACGCTCCAAATTTTGAAGTAATTAACGTTGATAATATGGTTAAACCCAATGATTATGCATAACAGATTACAAAGCAGCCCAAGTAGCAGGGATATTTTTATTTTCATGTTGTATTCTACAATGTTCAGATCACCAAACACAAGCAAAACTAGTAAATGCACAAACAGAAGCAGCAACACATCTATCCTCAGGAAATTGTAAGCATGTAAAACGATGTTCTATTTCTAAGTCCCTAGTAAGATATATATAAAGAACATACCTACCCTCAGATGTCTGAATATTCAATTTAAGTTTAGGGAGATGGTCATGATATCGTACCTGAGGGGGTGGTGCAGCCCTACCATTACGATTGTATCCATGTGGACGACCTGGTGCTTGTGGTGGTGGGGGCCCCTGGTGCTGATTTGGAGCAACCTCTCCCTCATCATCATAATCACCATCATAATCCTCATTCTGCTCAATGAGAGTAGCAACGGCAGCCACAAAAGTCGTAGCAGTAGCAACGGCACCAGAATTTTGGCCTTGGTCGATAGGCACACGTTGTGCTCATCCCACGAAATTCAGACGATGTTGTTGTTGTTGTTGTTGCAGAGGTTTGACAGGTGCAGCTGGTGGTGGTAGACGTGCAAGCACCTCATTGAACTTAGCCTCCATCTTGGTGTCAAACGTCTTCTCCAAACGATCTAACTTCTCCATGGCCTCTCCCAAGCTGGTCACCAAGTCACCTGCTTAACGAAAGTAGGAGCAGCAGCAGCAGCCACATACGCTTGAGCAGTAGCAGCAGTAGCAATGTCACCAGAATGTTGGCCTTCCTCGAGGGGCACACGTCGTGCGCGCCCTCGAAATTCGGCCGATGTTGTTGTTGTTGTTCAGGTATGACAGGTGCAGCTGGTGGTAGATCTGCAAGCACCTCATTGAACTTAGCATCCAACTTCGTCTCGAACGTCTTCTCCAAACCATCTAGCTTCTCCATGGCCTCTCCAAGGCTGGTCACGAAGTCTTGTACCTGGTCAGCCATCATTTGCTGGAATTTGTCATGGAGCTCCTTGTTCGTCATGCCGTCCCAGTTGATCTCGTCGGCTTGTGATCCTGTCATGGTTAGCAGCAATAGTAACACACAAGAATATGAACCTACAGACTACTAGGAAGTGGTGGTGGCGGTGGTAGTGTGTCACAAATCTGTCAAGCAACTCTCGACTTCTTATTAGTTCTTACCCAACATCAGGCGGTGATCGGCAACCGTTGTAGTCAAAACTCTCAAAGCTTGGAGAAAGCGATAGTCAGGTGGTGTCAAATACACGAAGAAGTAATATGTGTAGCTGGGATGGCTTATAATATGGTAGCAAAAACATCAACAATAAACAGTTCAGAGACGCAAAACTAAAGAAATGCTCAACGACGGTACCGTGTTGGTCTTAGGCTAGACTGTACTAGAGATGCGAGCCTAGAACACCAACAAAATCAAGGCACGACGCGTATCAAGGGAAAAAGCACACTCTGAATTTTGTTTCTCTCTCTTTTTTTTGGCGCTGTTTTTCTTTGCGCTCTTTTCTTTTGCTCGGCAACAAATTTTTTCCGAAAAATTCTTAGAATGGTCTAAAAATTGCGTGGCAAGAATTTTCCAAACTTAGTTTTTTTTAACTGGACCTAGTTCTCTACTGCGGACAACACGAAAGTTAGGGAGTCTGACTTGATCACGACACTCTGTATGGCGTGATATGGAAATCAACAACAAAGCAGCAAATACTGGACTCAGACTAGGATTGGTGGCGGATATGAATCTTGTGGAACTCGGACTAGTGGCGGATATATGTAGGGGCGGCGGAACACAGACCGGTGGCAAATCTATGATGGAGGTGTACTCGGATTGGCGTGATGGCAGATATGTGGTGGTGGTATATGGCAGCGGTTATGTATCTGTGTGGTGGTGTTATATGGCAGTAGTTAGGCATCTGATGTGGTGGTGGTATATGGCAGCGATGAAATGGTGCGGCGGCGGCATGACAACCTATGAACTGAACTCAAAACTCTAAAAGACTAGACGCTAAGACCACTAACTTGACACGACGATGCAACTGCAAATTCAACAAAGCAAACACTGGACAGAAAATTGCAAGGCTCAGATTGGATCGGATATGAGGATCTAACCTTAACTTTTTTTGGCTTTTTCGTGGACTGTAGGTAAGAAGAACAGATGCAATCTAAACTACAAAAAACAGGTAAAATCTAACCGAGCAACCTGGAAATCTGATACCACTTGATAGAGGCGAAGTTGTCCCTGTCTTTCGATGAGATGTGACTATCGTTTTTGGTGGAGTGGACTTTGATGATCCGACTACGAACGTGCGAGGATGTCACGCCTTAGCAATCGCTAAACAAACTCTGCGAGGTTATTGACCACGTCAGAGCATGATCAACCTGACCATGAGGGTCTATTTCCTGCAGTCAAACGAAGAACAAGCAAGAAACTAAAATTGATAGATGTATTTTGAATTATCTATGTAGTTGTGTATGAATGAAAAAGGTTGGGTGAACCGTGCGCACCGATAGAGAAGTGGGATGGAGGCAACAACGCAATACGAAAGATGACCGTTGGCGCCCCCGCTCCCGCTCTCGCCCTCTCTCCCTTGACCTCTCCTCTGCCTTCCGTCCCCGCGCTGGCAGTCGTCGCCGGAAGGGAGTCACCGGCGGCGGGGCTACGGGCGGGGCCGGGCAGGGGTGCCGCGGCGGAGGTTGGTCTGGGGGATGAGGTGGGCGGCATGTTTTGGGCGCTGGGCGACCTGTCCGATGCGGAGAACGAGGGTGTCGATGCGGCCTCGACGGATTTGGTCTTGGTGGAGGAGGAGTTCAGTGACGACGGGGCGTCCTTGAGGGGAGGCGCTCGCTGGCGTTCCTGGCCGTCGGGATGCGCGGGGGCCTCTCGGCTGCCGGGGCGGTGATCTCCGACGCTTGGGACCTGTAGGTCTGACGGCGGCTCGCCCAGATCTACCTCGGTCCACTCCCCTGCCTTGGGGGGTCCGGCGGGTTCCAGTTGCGAGGGCGTGAAGGGGGGCTGGATCCCGGTCCACCGCCGCAAGTCCAATCAGGCGGCTTGGATCCAAGCGCAGGCTTCTTTGCGGGTGGCGGCACCGCCTGGCTCGTCGGAGCGGCCGCGAGGGTTGGAGGGGAGGTTGGATGGCTCGAGGGCCAGCCCTCTGTGGCTGGTCGGTCGGTCGCCGTCGGCGGTGCAGCCCCCGCCGGCTTTCTCGTCGGTGGATTTCCCGCCGCTCGCCGTCGCGGGCGCGGTCGGCGGCGCGGAGGAGGGCGGTCGGATGGGGGCGGCGCCGGGCGGGCATGCTGGGCCAGTTGGGCCTGTTGGGCCGGAGCGGGGTCTCGGTCCGGGCCAGGGGCCCTCTTTTGGGTTCAGCTACACTGATCTGGCGGCCCGGCCGCCCAGGGAGTTGGGGAGTGTTCTGGTGGGTCAGTCGCAGGCTGGGCTGTGTGCGGTCGGCCCATCTGAGAGTGGTGTGGTGCCTGCAGCCCACTCCTCCGCCAGCCACTATAAGTAGTGGTGGTGGCTGCCGCGAGGGGCTGTTCGGCCACATTCACTAGGGTTTCCCGCTGCGCCGCGCGACATCCGGAGGTGGGGAAAGTTTGCTCGTTTCGTCTCGTCGGCGGAGGTGCCGGAGCTGGTGGTGTGCGCCAGGCGGATGGAGAAGGAGCGGAGGCTGCAAGCCCATGGGCGCAACAAGCGCCCTCGCGCGGACAAGGCGCCGGTGTCAGCGGAGGAGGAGAGGCGGGAGAGCGACCTCCGGGCCCAACTCTTGAATCGTAGGGAGTCGCGGTCGAGGGAGCGTCCCGGGGGCTCCGGTGTGCGCGCTTCGGCATCGCCTCGTCGGTCTTCATCATGCGGCTGCGAGTCGCCGCCTCTGCCTCCACCACCTCCGGGCATTCCCCCATCTCAGAGCCAGATGCGCTCCTTCGGTCATGGTGGTGGGAGCGGGGGCGGGGCCTCGGCCGGGGGCGGCGAGCGATCCCAGTGGCGTGGGGACGGCGACCAGCGTCCGAGGGAGGGTGAGGGTGATCCATCCGGGGCGAATCGCCAGGCATCTTCAGGAGAGAGGGCTGGCTCGGGTCACAATCTTGCGGAAGTGAGGTGCTTCAAATGCGGGCAGAAGGGGCACTACCAGATCGAGTGCCGAAATGCCCCTCTTTGCTTCGTATGCAAGGAGGAAGGGCATACCTCCAACAACTGCCCGACCCGTCAGGCCAAGCCGGAGCTGGTGATGTATGGTTTTGGGGTCAAAGGTCAGGGCTTCTACCTCCTGGAGGATGGAACGGATGAGGAGGAGCAACTCCCGGCCAACGCGGCTTCGTTCATGGTCACGGAGGGGGAGGCCACGGAGGACTTGGTTCGGTTGGACCTAGCGGATATGTGGGAGTCGGAGTGGGACTTGCAAGTAACCTTGATACGGAAGAACTGCTTCTTGGTGATCTATCCTTCCAAGCAAGCTTTGCGGATGGCTCAGAAGAGTGGGACAATTACCCTTCCAATCAGTGGGCATAAGGCGGAGGTGGGGGAGCCGTTCTCTAAACCGTACGCGGTGTCATGGCTCCAGGAGTGCTGGGTGCGTGTCACGGGTATCCCAAACCGTCTCAGGCAGGCCCCCCTCATTCGTGAGTTTCTTTGGGTGGTCGGCAAGGCGGTGGTGGTGGACGATCTCTCCATCGGGCGTCCAGATATGGGAGGCCTGCGTGGGGCGCCGGTGCGGGCCAAGATGTGGTGCCGTGACCCGACCAAAGTTAGTGGGGTGTTCGAGATCTTCCGAGGTCTTAGTGGATTCATGATGCGGGTGGATCAGGAGTCCGGTGGGCCTCTCGCCCCTCTCCCTCCATCACCTCTGTGCCCATGCCCTCCCTCTAACGAAGATCCCGAAGGTGACGACTAGTCGACTCGGAGCTTGAACACTGCTGACTGGGATGCGACGGGCGACAAGGTCAAATCGGCGTCCAATGGTGGGGCATCCTCCGCTGTGGTGGTCTCTTCGGGCCCCTCGGGCCAGAAGGCAGCGGGTGCCCCATCCGCACTGTCGGCCCTTGCTCCGCTGTCGGCAGGGCCTCTCCCCCCTGTTGATGTTCCTCGGATGATGCGCCGTGAGGTCATCCCCGCCCTTCTGGGGGTCAACGAGTATGGCTCCAACCTGCCTAGGCCGGTCCCGACGCGCAGCTCCTCATCCTCTCCTGCATCCAAGAAATCTCATGGGGGTTCTGCGCTGGAGGACGTGGTGGAGCTTGGTGGGGGACGGCCGGTCGGCTCCAGCATCACCGCGGCTGATTCGCCCCTCCCGAGCGCGACCTCTTCTCCGAGCGCCTCCACCCCTTGCTCATCCCCTCTGGTCAGCTCGGCGGCATCCATTTCTACCCATGGGGGGGGGTGCAGGCTGCTTGGGCTCGGTCCATCTCCGCGCGCCAGTTGGAGCATTGCTTCGGGGGGGGAGCCCTTCTTGGACAACCTCATGCCTGTGGAAGATTGCGTGGCGGCTTTCGAGTGCATTCGCGACGAGATGATCAAGTCACCTAACAAGACGGCGTCCCCCGGGGCGCAAGTGGGCGGGACGAGATGATCAAGGTCACGGCACGGGCGGCGATCTCACCGGCTTCTCCGGTGTGGGCGTCGCGCGGCAGCAAGAGGACCGCGGCTTCTAAGGCTTCCAACATGATGGACAAGGCCATGGCGCTCAAGGCAACCAAGGAGATGCAAGGTATATCATCCAAACCTATCACTCGCTCAATGTCCTCTTTCAAAGTTCTTGCCCTTGCTTCGGATGCACATTTGTTGAGAGTGGCGAAAGATAGTAATATCATCCTCGGCTCGGAGAACAAATCCCCCCTTGAGGTGCTGGCATGTTTTCGGGCCCAGGAGGGTGCCCAAGCCTCCATCGCGGAGGCCATTGCTCAACGGGACCTTGCTCCGACTATGGCAGCGGAGGCGCAGGCTCTCGAACCCGTTGATACAGCCAGGGAGACGGCACGGTCGACGGGTCGAGGGGCTGCTGGCAGGGGTCGTGGCCGAGGGCGAAGCCGCAGCTCTGGTCGTGGTAGAGGCCACGGCCGTGGCTGTTCTTCCCCCGTGGGGGTGACCCAACACATAGATGGAGCAGGGGCCCGATCCCCCTTGGTTGCTCAATGAGGGGTATAATCTAGAACTTGCGAGGTTTTGGTCAACGGGACCGACATCGTCAGCTCATTCAATACATTCGCGACCAACACCTCGACTTTCTGGGGCTCCAGGAGACGATCAGAGCGTCTTTTGCTCAGTGGGAGCTTGACTCTCTAGCAGGGGCTACTCCCTTCCATTGGGAATGGGTTTCGGCTAACGGTCGGTCCGGCGGGATTCTCTTAGGTGTAAACAAAGAGGTTTTTCATGTGGAGTCGTTCTCTAGAGGGGAGTTCTTCTTGGCTGTAGAGGTGGTCCAACGCAATGTTAATCTACGATGGGAATTAGTGGTGGTTTACGGCCCAGCTGACCATGCACGATCTCGGGAGTTTCTGACGGAGTTATACCTGAAAATATCTAACTCGGCCCTCCCCATTGTCATTGGGGGAGATTTTAACCTAATTCGATCCGCGGAGGATAAGAGTAATGGGGTGATAAATGATCAGAGCCTCATCGATGCGTTTAATTGGTGGGCGGCGGACCTGGCGCTCATTGAGCTTCAGCGAAGTGGGGCCAATTTCACTTGGACCAATAATCAAGATAACCCGATCCGGTGCGTCCTTGATCGCATTTTTGTCTCCACTGAATGGGAGGCCCTATTCCCCTCGTGTTCGCTTGTGGCCGAAACTCGTCTGGGCTCAGACCATTGCCCCCTCATTTTACACTCCGGTGAGAGACGCCGGCGTATCCCTCGACGCTTCTTCTTTGAGAAGCAGTGGCTGGCTCATCCAGGCTTCTTTGAGAGGGTTTGCCGCATTTGGCGCCAGGCTCGGGCGAATCGCCCCCATCGTTACGGCCCCCTTTGTGATGTCTTGGACGAGTGGCAGCACTGTATTAGACGCGCGCGGCATCATTTGCGTGGATGGGGGGCAAACGTTGGGAGTGAGATGGTCCGTCGCAAGGAGCGCCTACTCGAGGAAATAAAGGGCCTTGACGCGCGGGCAGATTCCATGGGGCTCTCCAATGATGAGTGGGCGAGAAGATATGCGATTGAGGATGAGATGATCTTTGTGTTGGCATGCGAGGAGATGTATTGGCAACAACGTGGCCAGCAAAGGTGGGTCCTGAAAGGAGATGCGAGCACGGAATTCTTCCATGCCGTCGCTAATGGTCATAGGCGGAGATGTACGATTCGGCTGTTGATAGAGGGGAATGTCACTTATACTTTCGAAATGGAGCTTCAGACGCATATTGATGATTTCTATAGAGAGCCTTTTGGTACAAGAAGTTCTGGAATGTGATTGGCACTTATACTTTCGAAATGGAGCTTCAGACGCATATTGATGATTTCTATAGAGAGCCTTTTGGTACAAGAAGTTCTGGAATGTGATTGGCACCCAGTTTTTTAACTTGGTCCATGAATTTACTTTGGGGCGAATCGACATTAAACGCCTTAACTATGGGGTTGTGGCGCTGTTACCTAAAATTCAAGGGGCGGATAACATCTGGCAATTCAGGCCTATCACGTTAATCAACGTGAGTTTTCGGTTGTTGGCCAAGGGGTTTGCCTCCCGCTTATCACCGGTGGCATGGAAAATTATCGACCCAAACCAGACTGCCTTCATCCGAGGGAGAAGCATTTTAGACTGGATTGCGGTTCTCCATGAGGTGCTTCATGAAATAAAGGAGACCAAAGAAGAGGTGTTCATTCTCAAAATTGACTTCGAGAAGGCGTACGATCGAGTGCGATGGGAATTTCTAGATGAAGTTCTAAGGGCTAAGGGTTTTGACCCGGTGTGGATTAGTTGGATGCGTCAATTGGTCCAAGGGGGACAGACGGCAATAAACATCAACGGCGAGGTGGGAGCGTTTTTCCGAAATAAAAGAGGGGTGCGACAAGGGGACCCGGCATCCCCGTTATTGTTCAATATTTTGGCGGATGCGCTAGCTTCGATCTTGGATCATGCCAAAGCCGCGGGCACATTTCGGGAGTAGCGGCGGGCACCATTCCTGGAGGTATCACTCACCTTCAATACGCCGATGACACGCTCATCTTCATTAAAATTCTGAGCGGGAGATCACGAACTTCAAATTTCTCCTTATGTGCTTTGAGGAGATGTCCGGGCTCAAAATTAACTTTGCTAAGAGCGAAGTGATCGTCACTGGAGGGGACTTGGAATCGCAGCTCAGAGCGGCCCATATGATGAACTGTGAGTTGGGGTCCATTCCGGTAAAATACTTGGGAATGCCAGTGTCATCGAGGGCGGTAACCATGGCGGACCTCCAACCTGTGGTGGATAAGACCGAGGCTAGGGTGGAACCTTGGCAAGGCAAACTTTTGGCTTCGGGTGGCCACTTGGTCCTCATAAACGACTGCCTCACGAACATCCCCATGTTCATCATGGGCTTTTATCTTCTACAAGATGGGATTCGTGAGAAATTGAATAGGGTGAGATCGAGATTCTTTTGGGCCAAGGAGAATGGGAAGCAAAAATACCATATGGTGAGTTGGGATCACATATGCCAGCCCAAGGAGGTTGGTGGGTTAGGGGTAATAAATACAAAGGTTATGAATTGGTGCCTCATGACCAAGTGGGCTTGGAAAATTCTCATGGGTATAGGTGGTCTTTGGCTGGACATCTTCAGGAGAAAGTACATGGTTCAGGGCAGTGTGGACTTTAAGAGAAACGTGAGGGTGTCTCAATTTGCGAGGGACGTGCGGAAAGTGCAATCTCTTTTGAGACTAGGGACGAAGTTTATCATTCACAATGGGCTGACTGCGTGCTTCTGGTTAGATATGTCGTGCGGTGATGATCGCCTATGCTCTTCCTTCCCGGCTTTGTTCGCGATTGCATCCAATCCTAACGTTAAGGTAGCCGGAGTCTGGCGTCACGGGAGGTGGATGCCTCAGTTCCGCCGCTCCCTTGGAGAGGAGGAAGTCATTGAATGGGAGAACCTGCATATCAAACTCAGTACGCATCACCTGGACTCAGAGAGGGATGAAGTGATATGGCGGCTTGAGCCATCAGGTAGATTCTCGACCGGTTCCCTATATTGGGAGATATTCACAACAAAGACTCCGTGCGATCTGTCGAGGCTGTGGAGGGCCAGGATCCCAGCTAAAATAAAAATCTTCATATGGCAGGTGGCTCGCCAGCGGATCCCAAGTGGGGACCAGGTTCTTAAGCGACATGGCCCTGGAGATGGCAATTGTGTCTGGTGCGGGGCTCCCGAGGACTGTGATCACATTATCTTTCGGTGTTCTATGGCCCGATTTGTCTGGATTGCTATTCGCGAGGTGACTGGTTCGACATGGAACCCAAGTGGGTTTTCCTCATTCTATATATTGGCCTCGGCCACGACTAGGAGGGATCGGCGTTTGGCATGGCTGGGCTTTGGCGCATTGGCTTGGGCCTTGTGGACCACTAGAAACAAAGCACTGATTGAGGGAAGTTTTATTCGACATCCGGCTGATCTCCTATACAAAATGGTCTCTCTATTGCAGCTGTGGAAGCTTCTGGCTTAGGCCGGCGATCGAGGACACGTGGAGGGACTCGCCTCAAGACTTCGGGCAAAGTGTGTTGAGCTTCGGAGAGCAGTATGAGACGTCTTGGTGGCCGTCGGCGCATTATCTTGGCCTTTCAGCGCTGCGTCGCTTTGTATCCGCCTTCGGGCTTGTACCCCTTGTTCGTTTTCGTTCTTTAGACTCGCTGAACTTATCTATTCGTGTACTCGTAAGGGCCTCAGTCTAAGGCCGGGCAAGCGCCTCTTTTCTAAAAAAAGAAACTAAAATTGCAATCTGGATATTGAGAATATAAGAGGAAAGCTTTATTGATGAAAGTGGGGTTATGTGACGTCTTGGTCTGGTCGTGGAACACAAACGAAGGACGCGAAGTTGCAGCTATGGCAAACTTTTAATCTAAACAAAACCTAAGTCTAAAAGGCGCCCTAAGGGTTGTATATATGGGGGAATAGGGGTGAATTTCATGACCTCTTGGAGGAGGGGTCCGAAACCAACCCTAACTCCGTTTTCCCACACATACGGACTCTAAAAATAGCCTATAATGTGGTATTTCGAAATTACATGGCCTGGCCCAAAAATAAGGTGACGCGGCACCTATAATAGCCCATAGACGAAATTTATGAAGTGGCATCTTGTATATTTTGTCCAAACCTTCATGCTCACCTTATGGTGGCTTCAAAATGCAAAAATCACCACTGGAAACTCCATTGTTCTTTCCCGCGTGCAGACCTTCTTCTCCATGCTTGATCCCGCTCCAATGGCCATCCTTATTGTCCATGCTAGGTCCTTCATTCATAAGTTGTAACGCCCAAGATGCGGTCATATCCTTATTTTGGCTCGAGAGCCTCGATAGGGATAGAAGCGCATCTCGTCATTTCACAAGAATGGATATCGTTACAACTACATGTAAAGAGGAGATGGGTATTTGGAAATTGGCTTACACTCGTCACAAGATAAATCATGATCATCTCAAATACAACAATACATTCAATCACCATACAGAAGAGCAGTTCCGACTACGAACGAAATCAAATGATAAAAGCGACATCCATCCTTGCTAATCCCAGGCTACCGGCCTGGGACCCATCCTATGATCGATGAAGAAGAAGAAGAAGAAGAACAAGAAGAACTCCAAATCAAACAAGCATCGCTCTCACATCAAAGCATCGCATTACCTATACCTGCAACTGTTTTTGTAGTAATCTGTGAGCCACAGGGACTCCACAATCGCATTTCCAAGGGTATCAAGACTAACAAAGCTTAATGGGTGAGGTATGGTTAAGTGATGAGGCTGCAACGAGCACTAAGCCTTTATTTTAGTGGATAACTTATGAGTACAAGAATAAGAAGAGTGATACACGCATAAATGGACGTGAATTAGTAATGATCAAGAAGTGATCCTGAACACCTACTTACGAGTCAAACATAACCCCACTGTGTTCTCTTTCCGAACTCACTCGAAAAGAGACGGTCACGGTTACGCACACGGTTGGTGTATTTTAATTGAGTTTGCTTCAAGTTTTCTATTACCTGGTATTATAAAATTTCCAAGTTGCCACATAACCGCGGGCATGGCTCTCTGAAAGATTTAACCCTACAGGGATGCTCCAACTCATCCATCACAAACTAACCACAAGCTGCGCCGGAAAAACTCAACCTTGAGATAGGCCAAATTATCCTCGGAATCCCGGTGGACAAGATATTCGAGAAGGGGAAAACAAATCCAGCAAGACCGCCCGACGTGTCGACAAACCCAATAGGAGCCGCATATCTTGTTCTCAGGACACGACTGGATGAGCACTACGTACAGTGTCCTGATAGAAATCCCCCGAGTTGCCCCGGGGTGGCGCCGCAAGTGGCTCTGTTTTGGACCAACACTCATGAGGAGCACTGTCCCGGGTTGTTGATTAATTATCCATGGGTCCGGAAAGTCCCTATGCAAGTTTTATTAGTTATTAGGCAAATGTAGTACCAATGTTGGGCCTTTCCAGAAGAGTTTTATCCCAAAACGAATTATCAAGGGGGTCCCCATAACAACCCCAAGCATGTTAGGAGCGCTCAATATGGAATATAACACTGGTACACAAGTAACTAGGGCGGCAAAGGTGGAACAAAACACCGAGCAAAAGGCCAAGCCTTCCAACTTTTACCAATTATATATGTCTATTAAATTAAATAGCAATAATATTGTGATATCCCAAAGATATCCCTCTGGTCACAAGGAAACAACCTGCACCTGCAACTAGCAACGCTATAAGAAGGGCTAAGCAAGCGGTAACTTAGCCAAACAATGGTTTGATAGGATGTGAAGGGGTTAGAGGCTTTTCATGGCAATGTTGGGAGGCTTAACATACAAGTGGTAGGAAGCGAGACATAGCGATAGAAATGAGACAACTAGCATAGCAATGATAGTAGTGGTATCCAGGGAAATGGTCATCTTGCCTGACATCCCGCTTATAAGAAGAATGAATCTGTGAAGTAGACAAACCAACGTAGTCGAACGGATTCTCACACTCCGAAATGCTTTCGGAACTCTATCGAGAAGAAGCAATCCGGAAACAAACAGATGACACGGTAAACACCACAAAATAGGCATGACATGATGCACAAACAAGGATGATGCATGTCAAGTTTAATTATGCATGGCATGGCAAAGTACAACAACAAATGCTACACATTAAGTGAAGCTCAACATGCAACAGATTGCATATTGACAAAACTCCACATTTGAATTATTTAGTTCACTCTCGTTTAGGTACTCATCAATATTAAATGTTGTTTAACATGGGTGGTCATGACATAAGGTGATGATGGAATTAAGCAATTTAAACGGGAAAGGAGAACATACATATAACAAAATAATAACTATCCATATTAAGAGAAATATGATTAATGTTGTTTAAAGAAACAATCATTTTAAATGTTGTTAAACATGGCAAGAGGTGAAGCATAAACAACTACATCATCTAGGCACTTTAAATGAGGCCGGAAGCAACATATATCATTTCTGAAACTACCCCATATGCAAATTGTGAATTTGATCCAGATCTGAAATAATGATATTTGATACTTATCAAACAGGAAAATAAAGTGCACCATGTGATTCTACACCTTTTTCTAAGCAAGTTACATATGTAGATCATTTAATTCGGAGCTACGGTTAATTAGGTATGCAATAAACCATTTTAATAGGTCATTAATGCAAATTTCATGGAAAAACATTTTAAATATTTCAAACATGGATGAAAGTGGCATATTATGAATCTACACAAAATTTAGTCATTTTACATATAGAACATGATTTATTTCGATGCATGGATATTTAATTGTTAACATTTTAAAATTAGTGGCATTTGTAAATATGCATGTCATGAATATAAGTTAAAATCGTAGCACAGAGAGAGAGAGAAAAATACATGCCGTATTGCAGCATACTGCAGCGGCCCATGAGTGAATAGGCCCAAGCGGTCATCTGTGTGTGCAAGATTTTAAAAACTGAGAAGCAATAAAAATGAAATTGGGTAACTGAGATTCGATGATCCCCTGGATCAATCGAAGTGGCGCTAACAACTACGATGCAGCTGCTGGTTCGATCTAAAGGGGGGCACTGCGCCTCAAGAAGCATAAGGTTACTAAGCTAGCTCGGGCATCGTGGCAAAGGAGCATATGCGTGTTTGGTGTAGCGCATGCGTGTGGGCAGAAGAAAAGCAAAACGAAGGCAAAACTTGGTCCGTCCTGGGAATTGAACCCTAGACCTCCCAGGTCGACCGAAAGCGCTCAACCCACTCTGATGCAGCGTGTGTTGGTGCAAAAGTAGGGCGCCGCTGATTTTGAATGAAAGTCGTGTCCTGAAACTCCATGAATAGAGGACGCACAACTCCGGTGATGGCTCGTGGCCAGCAGGATGCGGCGACTGCGGCTCAAAACCGGCGTCGGGCGTGCGGGTTTGGATGCTGAAGCAGCTGCGGGACTCACGTGTGTACAGGTGGGCATGGGTGTGAGGAGCTCAAGCACCCCGGCCATGGCGATGCGGGAGGGTAGGCAGCGGCAGGGAGCGAGGCGAGGGTTGTAGCCAGCGCGCGGGGGCTGCTGCTCTGCGGGGTGTTGCGTGCGCGCGGGCATGCGCACGAGGGAGATCCGGAGCGGGGTGCCCGAGCTCTCGTTGACAACAGCAACAACCAAAAAAATATGAACCTTGCCGGAGCATGTGGAGCGCGAGGTTGGCGTGAACGGTGCGATGCCTACAGGGACCTATCGACAAGGAACAAAAGGCTGGGTGGTGAGCCTGCTCACCTAGTGTCCACTGGACATGAAGGTGTAGCCGAAGGGACGCCGTATACGACGCGACGTTCATTGAAGATCGGTGATGACCCTGTCCGAGCTTGAAGAGAGGATAGCGATGGTGATGCAGCTCCGGGGTCCTTGGGGTCGTGTACGTGGGCGCGGGAAGGAGGACGCGTTGCGGTGGTGGTTCATGCATCGGAGGAAGTAGGAGGGAGGTGCTGAACGAGGCTAGCCTGATCTCGAGCTCGTGCTCGCTCCGGCCATGGTGGCCATGACGATGGCGTGCGCGTGGCAACGTACCTATGCGGCGGCAAGGAGGGGACAGGAAGGAAATCGGTTGAGAGAGGCTAGGGCTAGCTCTAGGGCACGTTCTATAGGAGCGTTGGAGGCTCTCTGGCCGTCAAATCGATGCTGCTATTGACGTGGCTCCTGTGGATGCTTTGCCGAGAGAGCATGAGGGATAGAGGGATCGGCGCTGGTGGGCCGGCTTCGGTTGAGAGGTAAGTGGGTTGGGTGGCTAGGAGGTAAGTTGGGCTGCAGCGCTGGGCTGGAGTGCTCCCTCTCACTCTCCCTGGAGCCTTTGCAAATTAAAACAGCAACCAAAGAAAAAATAATATGTAGAAGGTTTGACAAGGAATTTGAGATAGATTCGAAATGTTTTCGAAAGCTGGTAAAATCCACAATTTTCTAAAATTGTTTGGTCATTTTGGAGGACAAAATAAAAATGGTTTTTGGAATGTTTTCAAATTTGTTCAAATATAAGAACCATAGCAAGCAATTTAGACAAGCCTGGAAATGATTTGGCAATTCTATAGAACAAATTATATGATTTAAGGGCATTTTTGGAGAAGCCTTAGACAAAGTACAAAACCAAACATTTGCATGTCATTGAAATAAAGAAGAAGATGAAAGGTAGGGTTTTGTTTCTTGAAACTTGGATGAAACCATGTTGGAGCTTGATGTGGAAAGGATTTAAAGGGAGGTTAAGCACTCTCGCAACAACACAAAAAAATGGCAACATATCGAGTGATGCAAGTTTTGAAAAATGACGGCAACGAAGTACCCATGCTATGCAGATGATGCGAATGATGCGATGATGAATGCGACAACCAAATAAAACACACGACAATAACGGAATAGTACGGGAATCCATTGGAGCGTCGGTCTCGGGATGTTATAACTCTCCTCCACTAACAAGAGATCTCAACCTGAGATCTTTACACGAGAAAAGGAAGAGGAAGAGGAAGAGGTAAAACAAAGTTGCTTCTTTGACAAACGAGTGAAACCAACAAATCTTGAAGGTTGCAAAGATAAGAAGAATGGCATGAGGAACAAGCAAGAATTGGAAACCACTTCGTTGAAAGAGATAGACAAGCCATGAGAAAGAATGAATTTGGGCAGCACTTCGGTACAAATGAGAGGCAAAGCTTGATAAGATGGAAAGTACTTAAAAAAAGAGCTATAACACTCTGGTTAATGGATAAGCGAGGAAACGAACATGATCTTGATTAAACAAGATGATGGTTCGAAGAGAGCAACATCACAAAGCCTCCTGAACAAAAGAATAGAAGCTAGATTGTTGAAAAGAAAAGAACGGAGAAGAAAAGATAACTTCTACCACAATTGAATTAAAAAGCATCTTTGATGTGGCTTGAGACTACGTCGGTATTTCCCCAAAGAGGAAGGGCTGATGCAGCACTGTGACAGTAAGTATTTCCCTTAGTTATGAAACCAAGGTATCAAACCAGTAGGAGGATCACCAACACTACATAAACAGCACCTGCACACAAAGAACAAATACTTGCAACCCGACGCGAAAGAGAGGTTCTCAATCTCTCTAAGGTAAAAAAGATAGATTAGGATATGATAGATTGGATAGATAGATCTCTCAAGAACACAAAATAAAAGAGGTAAATAAAAAGTGCAGCAAGGTATTTTTGGTTTTTTTGGAATAATAGATCTAAAAACAAAAGTGATAAAAAGATAGATCGGAAAGCAATATGTTGGAAAAGTGGACCCGGGGGCCGTAGGTTTCACTAGTGGCTTCTCTCATGAGTATAGCACACGGTGGATGAACAAATTACTGTTGGGCAATTGATAGAAGATCAAATAATCATGAGGATATCCAAGGCGATGATCATTATATAGGCATCACGTCCAAGATTAGTAGACCAAAACGATTCTGCATCTACTACTATTACTCCACACATCGACCGCTATCCAGCATGCATCTAGTGTATTAAGTTCATGGAAAAATGGAGTAATGCAATAAGAACGGTGACATGATGTAGACAAGATCTATTCATGTAGGAATAGACCCCATCTTGTTATCCTTAACAACAACGATACATGCGTGCCTTGTTGCCCCTTCTGTCATTGGGAGAGGACACCGCAAGATCGAACCCATCACAAAGCACCTCTTCCCATGGCAAGAAAAATCGATCTAGTTGGCCTAACTAATCCAAAGATTTGAACAAGAAATACGAGGCTATAAGTAAATTTTATTCCTTTTTCCACCATTCTTTCACAATCCATGGCTGGCCATATCCACGGTTGCCTTCCATACCAACACTTTCCAAGGAATTTATTATTTGACAACATAAAGTAATTTTTTTTCTTTTTCATTTCGGGACTGGGTATCCCTATTACCGCCGTACTCTCATGCAATGACAAGTGAATAAACACTCATTTTGATAATAACACATCTAGCATGAAAAATATTGGACACCCCCTACCGTTTCATGAGCGGTACGAGCACACAAAAAGGAAATTTATTTTGAAAAGTAGAGGCGGCACATACAAATTTGCTTAGAAGGTCATGGAAATACTGCATATAGGTAGGTATGGTGGACTCATAAGACAAAACTGGGTTTAAGGATTTTGGATGCACAAGTAGTATTTCTACTTAGTACAAGTGGAGGCTAGCAAATAGATTGAGAAGCAACCAACCAAGAAACAAAAATTCACATAAGCGAGCATTGAGCATAACTAACACCGAATAATGCACCATAAGTAGGATGTAATTTCATTGCATAACTATTGACTTTCATGCTTGCATAGGGAATCACAAACCTTAACACCAATATTCTTACTAAAGCATAATTACTCACTAACATGACTCACATATCACTATCATCATGTCTCAAAACTATTACAAGGAATCAAGCTTAATTTGTCCAATGATCTTCATGAAAGTTTTTATTATATCCTCCTTGGATATCTATCACTTTGGGACTAGTTTCATATATTGCCATTGCTTTTGACAAGCTCAAACACATTTAAGTGAAGAACATGAGCATAAAAGTTTCATCTCTCAAAATAGTATACGTGAAGCATGAGAGGATTTATTCAAAATTTACTAACTCTCAAATTTATCTAAGTGAAGCATGAGAGTATTTCTACAAAAATTTCCAAGCACACCGTGCTCAAAAAAATATAAGTGAAGCACTAGAGCAATTCCAAAGCTCAAAAAGTTTAAGTGAAGAATATAGAGCAATTCTAACAAATCATAGCATAATTTTGGCTCTCTCAAATAGTTGTGTCCAGCAAGGATACTAGTGACAAACTAAAATGCAAAGCAAGCAAAGACTCAAATGATACAAGACGCTCCAAGCAGAACTCATGATATGTGACGAATAAAAATATAGCTCCAAGTAAAATACCGATGGTCGTTAGAAGAAAGAGGGGATGCCACTCGGGGCATCCCCAAGCTTAGTTGCTTGTTCTTGGATATATCTTGGGGGTTCTGTAGCATGCCCAAGCTTAGGCTCTTTTCACTCCTTGTTCCTTCATCCATCGTGATCTCACCCAAAAATTGAAAACTTCAATCACACAAAACTCAACAAAACCTTCGTGAGACCCGTTAGTATAATAAAGCAAATCACTACTTTAAGTACTGTTGCAAACCCATTCAAATTTTATTATTGCATTATACCTACTGTATTTTAACTTTACAATACAACCCATAGATTCATCAAAACAAGCACACAATGCAATGAAAACAGAATCTGTCTTAAACAGAACAGTCTGTAGTAATATGTACTCTAACCATACTTCTGTAACTCTAAAAATTCTGAAAAATTAGGACAACGTAAAGAATTTGTATAGCAACATCATGTTAATATGTCAGCTCAATATCACGCTCCAGTAAAAAATGAAAATTCGAACACTGGAGGCAAATTTTTTGTTTCAGATTCAGCATTGTTTCTACTCATCTTATGAATCATCCTAAAGGCTTTACTTGGCACAAACACTAAATAAAACATAAAAACACAATCATAAGAGAGGCTGTCAGTGTTCTGGGAATGGGGGTACCCAGACCTGCCCGCCTGCGGCCCAGGGCATGGCCCACCTCACGAGCCAAGCACAACCAGGCGTAGCCCCACTCAAGACAAGTCCCTCGCGAGGATCCGAGCTCGCGAGGGAAGCAGCACCAAGACCAGCAAGGAATGGGCCTCCTCAGGCCCCCTCCGGAGCGGCGGAGATCTCTATGCAGAACCCGGCCTCAGGAGTCAAGGATGACGCAAGGAAGGACAGGCGGGCGCCAGCGTGCCAGGCGGGACAGTTTCCCCTTTGGCGCAAAGGGGGCAAGGACGTACGCGGGTTCCCAAAGCGCCACCCAAAGGTTTCCATTCCGGTGCAACAAGACCACGACCACGAGCCCCGCAGGGCGGATGTCATCGCCGAGCCCACCACTGCATCATCGGTAGCCCCTTTGCAGGCGAAGACCACCTTTGGACAGGGCGGGGATGTACTCCTGTCCCCCTTCAAATTTGGCCGTTGTGGGATCCCTTCCCGCCATTGCGATAAGGGAAGAGGACCCGGGCCGCGGCTATACATTGAGGCTAGGTTGCACCGTAGAGGGGAGGACGAACACTCCACCACAAGACTAGCAGAAGGCCAAGAACACCACTCGAGCGCCCTCACGAGGCTCCTCAACACTGTACTAGTTCATCCACCACACCTCCTCGAGAGGCAGTCCACCAAAGCAGGAGTAGGGTATTACGCTTCGCAGTGGCCCGAACCTGGGTAAACCACTGTGTTCATTTTCTTCCTCGTCATCATGCAAGCTCATCGTCTTAACCATCGAGTAGCGAGCTAGGTAGGGCGAGGCTGCAGGGGATCTTCGCACACGCCCCTGTGTTCGAACCTTGAGGGTTTTGCGGAGCCTGAAATCCGACATTTGGCGCGCCACGTAGGGGGCGTGTCGAAGTCTTCTTCAATCCTCGCTCCTTCCCCACTTCGCCGCTCCGATGGCAGGCGCCCAACAGGCTCCCCCCGGCCACGGCGGATCCACCTCCACCGATCCCACCGCTGCCGCCAGAGACCCATGCCCCAGCGGCCTGGCGCTGGGCAGTCAGTATCAAGCCACCAGTATCGTCTCCGCCGTCGCCGCTCCTCGCACCGCAAAAATGCACGCCGGACGGGCGGCGCCCCCAGCACCGACGCCGCGTTGCACCTACGTGGGAGACCTCGACGTGCACGATGCGCTGCTGATGGCGAGCGAGATGCTTGGCCACCGCCCGACGCACGGGGGCTTCGACGCATGGGCCGACCACATCACCGAGCTGGTCGCCATCGCGCGGAGGGCCATGGCCCCCCATTCTTCTTCACGACCGCAGGCGTCAGGCGCCGGGGGATCGCTCCCCGCCCCGGCCGCCCCGCCCGCCGGCGGCGTGCCCCCTCGGGCCCCGGACGGACCTGAGCAGGGCCCGCCGCACGCTGTTCTTCTTCTCCTCCGAATTCCGGTCACAGGTTTCGGGACGCGGCCCGACCCCGACGACGGAGCCTATGGAGGGAACAATGGGGCGCCCCGCGCGCGCACTGACACGCGCCTGCGTGACCCTGTAGACCGTCAACAGCCTGGGTTGACCAGGCGGGAGCACGCCATCCTGCGCAAGGAGCAAGCGGCGTAGGCGTCCGGGCAAACAAGCAACCACGGCGAAGGCGGATCAGATCGCCGAGGAAGCAATCCACGTCAGGAAACGTGCGGCCCACCCAACGGCGGTGGCAGAGGTAAGCAACTTCGCTCTGAGGCTCGTCGCAGGAGGGTCTGCGGGCTGCGCGCACAGGGTGGCACCCCGCCGCCGCCCGGAGGGGCCGTCCCCGGCGCCCCGCCGGACGGCTCAGGAGGAGAACCGTGGAGCCCTATGTACCATGCTACGTCGTACCTCCGAACGTTGGGGTGGATCAGGCGCCTGCCGCAGGCGCCAACACCCCCCAAGAGTAGGGAGTACCATGGGCGCCCTCCCCGAGCCGGGCCTGGGGGCTTCCACCGATGGAGCACCGAGCCTGGGCGACGCGAGCGGGAGAAAGAGGGAGGACGCCCCCGGGCCCGCGGGGCACGGCGCAAGCCATCGCCCTCGCGAGCAAGCAATGTCGAGCCAAGCCCCAAGGCCTCAGGAGTAATGGCCTGGGGGGAGCAGCAAGACACAAGTAGCGCAGGCCACCCGCGGCAACTGGAGCGCCGGCGCAGTCTCGGGAGGCTGGGCCTCATGAGGCCCTCAAGACATCGTCCGGCCAGCGCCCCGACGCTTCACGAGGCGGCTTCATCGACAGAACACCTATATGGCTGCGCCGGATGCATTGTGCTCATGTTTGGGCCGCGGGAGCGCAATCCTGCGGCTACGCGGGGAACAATGCATTCGCGTTTGGGTCATAGAGGCGCGCAACCGAGCAGAAATGCACGGGATGGCTCTTGACGGAGTTGGGAGCAACCAGGCCGTGCGCCTGGGGGCTTGCCCAGCTATCTACGGCCGTAACACTCTCACGTAATAATGAGTGGGCTGTATACGCCCGGAGCCCCCCGAGGACGCGAAGGGGTTCCCTCCCACACAACGTGGAAGCCCCATGCTCCGCGCTGGCGGACAACACTGCCCACCAATGGCTATGCCCACGCAACGTGGATGCCCTATGCTCAGCGCTGGGGGAAGACGAAGACGAAGACTAGCCTAGGTGCCGGACGCGGCCGTTGCTTGCTTCTTTTTGGTGTTTGAATTGCCCCTTTTTGGAATGAAGTTTGAGGATTTCGGAACTCTATATTTAAAAGAAAAAGGAGCGGGGACTTTTCTCTCATCTTCTCTCGTTTTACCGGTCTTGAATTCTCTTTTTCTGAATTGGTGTTTCGCAAGGGCCCGTACGCTCCGGCCCTCCCCGAGGCACCTCGGAGCTGGATAGCAAGGCCCTGTCGCCTCAGGGACTTGCATCTTTTGGCAGTCGACCCCCGCTCGGGGCTGCGACCACAACGCGGCACCGCAGCATGGAGCCTCGGGAGGCCCCAGTGCCTCCCGAGGCAGTAACCGGCAGGACGGAATGGGGGTCGCTCGAGCGTCAAAGGGGGCTCCTGAGCAGCGCGCCTCAGGAGCCTTACCGGTCATATAGCCACTCGCCCCTTGATGTCGTCCTGGTGATCCGGTCGGCATCAAGGGTGTCGAGGCCTCACCTCGTAGTTGCGTCCTGGTGATCCGGTCGTACATTACGGTGGTCGAGGAATGTGCGGGATTGGGACCTGCCGACGTAGAGCCGCTTGAGTGTCAAAGGGGGCTCCTGAGCAGCGCGCCTCAGGAGCCTTACTGGTCATATAGCCCCTCGCCCCTTGACGCCGTCCTGGTGATCCAGTCGGTATCAAGGGTGTCGAGGTCTCACCTTGTAGTTGCGTCCAGGTGATCCGGACGTACACTACGGTGGTCAAGAAATGTGCAGGACTGGGGCATGCAGACACAGAGCACCGAAAGGGCTCCCAACCTGCCTCACTCATAAGAAGAAGAAGTCCCCAGGACGCCCGGACTCCCCAAGCGCCATAGCTGAACCGTTCCACAAACAAGGAAGAAGCGCCCCAGGCAGAATCACGGACTATCTGGACAAACCGGCCGCACCTCTTGGTGCACGAGATCGTCACCAGCCTACAAGCTAAGTACACTACCGAACCAAGCACGAGCCTCCTGATCCAATAGCGGCCCGAATACGGGATAGAGGTTGCGCGCACTAACGCCAGAATGCAGGTACTACGGTCTACGGTGAGCCACCATAAAGCCCATGCGGCCCCAGGCGCCAGGAAGGACGGCACGAGGGGAGGAATTCGACCACAACGGGCAGCGACGCCGAGGACCCGGGGCTCGACGGCCGCAAGCTGCCCCTCAGGAGAGAGGGCCTCGCGAGGGCCCTGCCGGCCGCCATCACCGAGCCGCGCCCCGCGCGAAGGAACTAAGTCACGTCACAGCAAGCAAGTGATCGGCGATTCAAGAGAAAAAAAAAGAGGGGGTGAAGGTAATATGCAAAAGGCTAACGCCCTCCGAGGCCGAGTTCTTCTTAAAATATTACAGGAACCATGAAAGGGAAACAGGGGATGCCTAGAGGGAGGAGTCGCTGCCGCCACCCGCGCCGCCGGCCGCCTCGGCGTCGGAATCGTCCTCCCCGCTGGCGGCGGGCACCTGGATGAACCGCTCCACCAGGGACTCCACGTGGGGGCGCACCTCGTCCCGAAGGGGCCGCTGGAGCTCGTCAGGCACCCGCTCCCCTACACGTCGGAGGTCGAGCTCCGGGGCATGGCGGAGCAGGTTGGAGAAGACGAACGTCAAGGCGAGGTCCAGGAGGTCGTGCGCGTCGGACTCGTTGTCCGCGTTCACGGGGGAGACGCCGGCCTCCAGCGCCTCCACCACCCTCCAGAAGAAGTCAAGACAGCCCCCGTCACCGTGCGCGCATGGCAGCGCGGGGCCTTCCCCGACGAACCGGCTCACTACGCTGGTCGCGCGGCGGGTGATATGTCTCCAACGTATCTATAATTTTTTATTGTTCCATGCTATTATATTATTTGTTTTGGATGTTTTATATGCATTAATATGCTATTTTATATTATTTTTGGGACTAACCTATTAATCAAAAGCCCAGTGCCAGTTTCTGTTTTTTCCTTGTTTTTGAGTATTGCAAATAAGGAATATTAAACAGAGTCCAAACGGAATAAAATCTTCGGAATGATTTTTCTTGGACCAGAAGCAATGTACCAGACTTGGAGATGAAGGCAAGAGAGCCGCCGTGTGGCGACAAGCCACAGGGGCGCGCCCTAGGGGCCACGCCTAACCCTCCTAACCCTATTTTTCGGCCTATAAATTCCCAAATATTTCCTGGATACCAAAAAGAGCCACGAAAATACTTTTCCGCCGCCGGAAGCCTCTGTTCCCGTGAGATCCCATCTTGGAGCCATTTCCGATAATCTGCCGGAGGGGGATTCGATCACGGAGGGCATCTACATCAACTCCATTGCCCCTCCGATGATCCGTGAGTAGTCCACCACAGACCTTCGGGTCCATAGCTAGTAGCTAGATGGCTTCTTCTCTCTCTTTGTTCTTCAATACCATGTTCTTCATGATCTTCATGGAGATCTATCCGATGTAATACTCTTTTGCGGTGTGTTTGTCGAGATCCGATGAATTGTGAGTTTATGGTCAGCTTATCTATGAATATTATTTGAATCTTCTCTGAATTCTTATATGCATGATTTCATATCTTTGCAAGTCTCTTCAAGTTATTGGTTTGGTTTGGCCAACTAGATTGGTAATTCTTGCAATGGGAGAAGTGCTTAGTTTTGGGTTCAATCTTGCGGTGTCCTCACCCAGTGACAAAGTAGGGGTAGCGAGGCACGTATTGTATTGTTGCCATCGAGGATAAAAAGATGGGGTTTTCATCATATTGCTTGAGTTTATCCCTCTACATCTTGTCAACTTACTTAATGCGTTACTCTGTTCTTCATGAACTTAATACTCTAGATGCAGGCAGGAGTCAGTCGATGTGTGGAGTAATAGTAGTAGATGCAGAATCGTTTCGGTCTACTTGACACGGACGTGATGCCTATATGCATAATCATTGCCTTGGATATCATCATAATTATTCGCTTTTCTATCAATTGCTCGACAGTAATTTGTTCACCCACCGTATTATTTTCCTTCATGAGAGAAGCCTCTAGTGAAACCTATGGCCCCCGGGTCTATTTTCCATAATATATTTTCAGATCTATAAACCAAAAATACCAAAAATACTTTGCTGCAATCTTTTTACTTTTAGTTTACTTTTCGTTTTAGCAATCCTATCTATCTATCTCTATCAGATCTCATCCTTGCAAGTAACCGTGAAGGGATTGACAACCCCTTTATAGCGTTGGGTGCAAGTGTTTGATTATTTGTGTAGGTACATCTATTGGGGACTTGCTTGTATCTCCTACTGGATTGATACCTTGGTTCTCAACAACTGTGGGAAATACTTATCTACTTTGCCGCATCACCCTTTCCTCTTCAAGGGAAACCAACGCATGCTCAAGAAGTAGCAAGAAGGATTTCTGGCGCCGTTGCCGGGGAGATCTACATCAAGCCTACCAAGTACCCATCACAAACTCTTCTCTTGCATTTACATTATTTGCCATTTGCCTCTCATTTTCCTCTCCCCCACTTCTAAAACGATTTTCAGAAAAATTTGCCGTTTTATTCGCCTTTTTCTCGCCGGATCTCTTTTTGTTTGCTTGTGTTGCCATGTGCCTTCTATTTGCAATCATCTTTGCTTGCTAAATATATATTGATATGGATCCTCATCCACTTGCTAATCTTTTCAAAAGGCCAAATTATGATGAACCAATTGCTAGTGAGTTGAGTGCACTTGATTATCTCTATGAAGTTTTGTTTGAAAATCATGAATCTGAAAATTTAGATGAAGTGTTGAAAGAAGAAAATTATAAGGTGATTCATGATAGCTCTTTGATTGAAAAGCATGATTGCAATGATTTTACTATAAATTCTATTAATGTCAATTATGCTAATGATATGCAAAGCCACAAGCTTGGGGATGCTATGTTTGATGAAGATGATATTTTTTGTCCCCCAAGTTTTGATGAGCAAATTCATTATGATGATTGCATGCTCGTGTATCATGAAAAGAATGATTTATGTGATAGTTATATTGTTGAATTCCTTCATGATGCTACTGAAATTTATTATGAGGGAGGAACATATGCTTGTAGGAATTCCAATAATATCAAGTTTCCTCTCTATGTGTTCAAAGTTTTGAAGTTATGCTTGTTTTGCCTTCCTATGCTAGTTGATTCTTGTTCCCATAAATTGTTTGCTCACAAAATCCCTATGCATAGGAAGTGGGTTAGACTTAAATGTGTTTTTCATGAGATTCATGATGCTCTCTTGCATATTTCAATTACTACTTTTTATGTGAGCATCATGGAAATCATTATGCCTAGCTAGGGGCGTTAAACAATAGCGCTTGTTGGGAGGCAACCCAATTTTATTTTTATGCTTTTGATTTTGCTTCTGTTTTTGAGTTTTCCACACATTATTACCTGTGTAGTAATTGTGTTTTCTTGTTTAAATTAGTGTTTGAGCCAAGTAAGACCTTTCGGATGGTCTACGGTGTTTGTGATTTGATTTTGCTGAAAAACAGAAACTTTTGCTCTCAGTCCAGGAATTTTGTAAATTCACTGGAACGTGATTTTGATCTGAAATTTTTAAACAAGATTGATATGCAAATTTCCCTGATTTTCCTAATTTTTCAGAATTGTTGGAGTTACATAAGTATTCGAAGTCTATAGATTGTACAGACTGTTCTGTTTTAGACAGATTCTGTTTTCTTTGTGTTGTTTGCTTATTTTGATGTATCTATGGGTTGTATCGGGGGGTATGAACCATGGAGAAGTTGGAATACAGTAGATATTACACCAATATAAATAAAGAATAAGTTCACAACAGTACCTAAAGTGGTGATTTATTTTTCTTATACTAACGGATCTGACGAGTTTTCTGTTGAGTTTTGTGTTGTGAAGTTTTCAAGTTTTGGGTAAAGATTTGATGGACTATGGAATAAGGAGTGGCAAGAGCCTAAGCTTGGGGATGCCCAAGGCACCCCAAGCCATATTCAAGGATACCAAAAAGCCTAAGCTTGGGGATGCCCCGGAAGGCATCCCCTCTTTCGTCTTCAATCCATCGGTAAATTTACTTGAGGCTATATTTTTATTCACCACATGATATGTGTTTTGCTTGGAGCGTCATGTATGATATGAGTCTTTGCTTTTTAGTTTGCCACAATCATCCTTGCTGTACACATCTTTTGAGAGAGACACGCGTTCATCGTGAATTTATTAGAATACTCTATGTGCTTCACTTATATCTTTTGAGCTAGGCAATATTGCTCTAGTACTTCACTTATATCTTTTTAGAGCACGGTGGTGTTTTATTTTATAGAAATTATTGAACTCTCGTACTTCACTTATATTATTTTGAGAGTCTCTTTAAACAGCATGGTAATTGGTTTAGGTTATGAATTTAGTCCTAATATAATGGGCATCCAAGAGGGATATAATAAAAACTTTCATATAAAGTGCATTGAATACTATGAGAAGTTTGATTCCTTGCATATAGTTTTGAGATATAGGGATGGTAATATGAGAGTCATGCTAGTGAGTACTTGTGAATTGGAGAAATACTTTTGTTAAAGTTTGTGATTCCCGTAGCATGCACGTATGGTGAACCGTTATGTAACGAAGTCGGAGCATGATTTGTTTAATGATTGTCAACCTTTGTGTGAGGGTCGGGAGCGCGCGATGGTTAACTCCTACCAACCTCTCCCCTAGGAGCATGCGTCTAATACTTTGCTTCGATAACTAATAGACTTTTCCAATAAGTATGTGAGTTCTTTATGACTAATGTTGAGTCCATGGATTATACGCACTCTCACCCTTCCACCTTTGCTAGCCTCTCTAGTACCGCGCAACTTTCGCGGTGCATCAAACCCACCTTCCTCAAAACAGCCACCGTATATTTCCCTCAAAACAGCCACCATACCTACCTATTATGGCATTTCCATAGCCATTCCGAGATATATTGCCATGCAACTTCCACCGTTCCGTTTTTCATGACATGCATCATCACTTTCATATTGCATATAGAGTCATATTTTGTTCTAGGTATCGAGTTGTAAGTAAATAAAAGTGTGATGATCTTCATTATTCGAGCATTTGTCCCGTGAGAGAAAAGAATGATGGAAACTATGAATCCCTCACAAGTTGGGATGAGTATCCGGACTTTATAAATAATAAAAGAGGCCAGCGAAGCCCAAATAAAAAAAAGAGGCCAAAGATGCCCACCAAAAAAAAGAAAAAAAAGAAAAAAAATGAGAGAAATAGAGAAGGGACAATGCTACTATGTTTTTCCACACTTGTGCTTCGAAGTAGCACCATGATCTTCATGATAGAGAGTCTCCTATTTTGTCATTTTCATATAGCTAGTGGACTTTTTCATCATATGCACAACCACTTAGTTTCTTTTTGAGCTCTCATACACTTATAGATCTAGTGCATCCGTTGCATGGCAATCCCTACACACTCACATTGATATCTATTGATGGGCATCTCCATAGCCCGTTGACATGCCTAGTTGATGTGAGACTATCTTTTCCTTTTTTCCTCCCAACCTCCACCATATTCTATTCCACCTATAGTGTTATATCCATGGCTCACGTGCATGTATTGCGTGAGAGTTGAAAAGGTTTGAGAACATAAAAGGTGTGAAACAATTGCTTGACTTGTCATCGGGGTTGTGCATGATTTAGATACTTTGTGTGGGGAAGATGGAGCATAGCCAGACCATATGATTTTCTAGGGATAACTTTCTAAGGCCATGTTATTTCGAAAGGACACAATTGCCTTGTTGGTATGCTCGAAGTATTACTGTTTTTATGTCAATATTAGAATTTTGTTTTGAATCTTATGGATCTGAATATTCATGCCACAATAAAGAATATTACATGGATAAATATGTTAGGTAGCATTCCACATCAAAAATTCTGTTTTTATCATTTACCTACTCGAGGACGAGCAGGAATTAAGCTTGGGGATGCTTGATACGTCTCCAACGTATCTATAATTTTTGATTGTTCCATGCTATTATATTATCTGTTTTGGATGTTTTATATGCATTAATATGCTATTTTATATTATTTTTGGGACTAACCTATTAATCTAGAGCCTAGTGCCAGTTTCTGTTTTTTCCTTGTTTTTGAGTATTGCAGATAAGGAATATTAAACGGCGTCCAAACGGAATAAAATCTTTGGAATGATTTTTCTTGGACCAGAAGCAATGTACCAGACTTGGAGATGAAGGCAAGAGAGCCGCCGTCTTGCGACAAGCCACCGGGGCGCGCCCTACGGGGGGGGCGCCCCCCTGGCTTGTGGCCCCACGGCAGCCCTCCTAACCCTATTTTTCGGCCTATAAATTCCCAAATATTCCCTGGATACCAAAAAGAGCCACGAAAATACTTTTCCGCCGCCGGAAGCCTCTGTTCCCGTGAGATCCCATCTTGGAGCCTTTTTCGGTAATCTGCCGGAGGGGGATTCGATCACGGAGGGCATCTACATCAACTCCATTGCCCCTCCGATGATGCGTGAGTCGTCCACCACAGACCTTCGGGTCCATAGCTAGTAGCTTGATGGCTTCTTCTCTCTCTTTGTTCTTCAATACCATGTTCTTCATGATTTTCATGGAGATCTATCCGATGTAATACTCTTTTGCGGTGTGTTTGTCGAGATCCGATGAATTGTGAGTTTATGATCAGCTTATCTATGAATATTATTTGAATCTTCTCTGAATTCTTATATGCATGATTTCATATCTTTGCAAGTCTCTTCGAGTTATTGGTTTGGTTTGGCCAACTAGATTGGTAATTCTTGCAATGGGAGAAGTGCTTAGTTTTGGGCTCAATCCTGCGGTGTCCTCACCCAGTGACAAAGTAGGGGTAGCGAGGCACGTATTGTATTGTTGCCATCGAGGATAAAAAGATGGGGTTTTCATCATATTGCTTGAGTTTATCCCTCTACATCATGTCATCTTACTTAATGCGTTACTCTGTTCTTCATGAACTTAATACTCTAGATGCAGGCAGGAGTCAGTCGATGTATGGAGTAATAGTAGTAGATACAGAATCGTTTCGGTCTACTTGACACGGACGTGATGCCTATATGCATAATCATTGCCTTGGATATTGTCATAATTATTCGCTTTTCTATCAATTGCTCGACAGTAATTTGTTCACCCACCGTATTATTTTCCTTCATGAGAGAAGCCTCTAGTGAAACCTATGGCCCCGGGGTCTATTTTCCATAATATATTTTCAGATCTATAAACCAAAAATACCAAAAATACTTTGCTGCAATCTTTTTACTTTTAGTTTACTTTTCGTTTTAGCAATCCTATCTATCTATCTCTATCAGATCTCATCCTTGCAAGTAACCGTGAAGGGATTGACAACCCCTTTATAGAGTTGGGTGCAAGTGTTTGATTATTTGTGTAGGTACATCTATTGGGGACTTGCTTGTATCTCCTACTGGATTGATACCTTGGTTCTCAACAACTGAGGGAAATACTTATCTACTTTGCCGCATCACCCTTTCCTCTTCAAGGGAAACCAATGCATGCTCAAGAAGTAGCAAGAAGGATTTCTAGCGCCGTTGCCGGGGAGATCTACATCAAGCCTACCAAGTACCCATCACAAACTCATCTCTTGCATTTACATTATTTGCCATTTGCCTCTCATTTTCCTCTCCCCCACTTCTAAAACGATTTTCAGAAAAAATTGCCGTTTTATTCGCCTTTTTCTCGCCGGATCTCTTTTTGTTTGCTTGTGTTGCCATGTGCCTTCTATTTGCAAGCATCTTTGCTTGCTAAATATCTATTGATATGGATCCTCATCCACTTGCTAATCTTTTCAAAAGGCCAAATTATGATGAACCAATTGCTAGTGAGTTGAGTGCACTTGATTATCTCTATGAAGTTTTGTTTGAAAATCATGAATCTGAAAATTTAGATGAAGTGTTGAAAGAAGAAAATTATAAGGTGATTCATGATAGCTCCTTGATTGAAAAGCATGATTGCAATGATGTTACTCTAAATTCTATTAATGTCAATTATGCTAATGATATGCAAAGCCACAAGCTTGGGGATGCTATGTTTGATGAAGATGATATTTTTTGTCCCCCAAGTTTTGATGAGCAAATTCATTATGATGATTGCATGCTCGTGTATCATGAAAAGAATGATTTATGTGATAGTTATATTGTTGAATTCCTTCATGATGCTACTGAAATTTATTATGAGGGAGGAACATATGCTTGTAGGAATTCCAATAATATCAAGTTTCCTCTCTATGTGTTCAAAGTTTTGAAGTTATGCTTGTTTTGCCTTCCTATGCTAGTTGATTCTTGTTCCCATAAATTGTTTGCTCACAAAATCCCTATGCATAGGAAGTGGGTTAGACTTAAATGTGTTTTTCATGAGATTCATGATGCTCTCTTGCATATTTCAATTACTACTTTTTATGTGAGCATCATTGAAATCATTATGCCTAGCTAGGGGCGTTAAACAATAGCGCTTGTTGGGAGGCAACCCAATTTTATTTTTATGCTTTTGATTTTGCTTCTGTTTTTGAGTTTTCCACACATTATTACCTGTGTAGTAATTGTGTTTTCTTGTTTAAATTAGTGTTTGAGCCAAGTAAGACCTTTCGGATGGTCTACGGTGTTTGTGATTTGATTTTGCTGAAAAACAGAAACTTTTGCTCTCAGTCCAGGAATTTTGTAAATTCACTGGAACGTGATTTTGATCTGAAATTTTTACACAAGATTTATATGCAAATTTACCTGATTGTCCTAATTTTTCAGAATTGTTAGAGTTACATAAGTATTCGAAGTCTATAGATTGCTACAGACTGTTCTGTTTTAGACAGATTCTGTTTTCTTTGTGTTGTTTGCTTATTTTGATGTATCTATGGGTTGTATAGGGGGGTATGAACCATGGAGAAGTTGGAATACAGTAGATATTACCCCAATATAAATAAATAATAATTTCACAACAGTACCTAAAGTGGTGATTTATTTTTCTTATACTAACGGATCTCACGAGTTTTCTGTTGAATTTTGTGTTGTGAAGTTTTCAAGTTTTGGGTAAAGATTTGATGGACTATGGAATAAGGAGTGGCAAGAGCCTAAGCTTGGGGATGCCCAAGGCACCCCAAGCCATATTCAAGGATAGCAAAAAGCCTAAGCTTGGGGATGCCCCGGAAGGCATCCCCTCTTTCGTCTTCAATCCATCGGTAAATTTACTTGAGGCTATATTTTTTTCACCACATGATATGTGTTTTGCTTGGAGCGTCTTGTATGATATGAGTCTTTGATTTTTAGTTTCCCACAATCATCCTTGCTGTACACATATTTTGAGAGAGACACGCGTTCATCGTGAATTTATTAGAATACTCTATGTGCTTCACTTATATCTTTTGAGCTAGGCAATGTTGCTCTAGTACTTCACTTATATCTTTTTAGAGCACGGTGGTGTTTTATTTTATAGAAATTATTGAACTCTCGTACTTCACTTATGTTATTTTGAGAGTCTCTTTCAACAGCATCGTAATTGGTTTAGGTTATGAATTTAGTCCTAATATAATGGGCATCCAAGAGGGATATAATAAAAACTTTCATATAAAGTGCATTGAATACTATGAGAAGTTTGATTCCTTGCATATAGTTTTGAGATATAGGGATGGTAATATGAGAGTCATGCTAGTGAGTACTTGTGAATTGGAGAAATACTTGTGTTAAAGTTTGTGATTCCCGTAGCATGCACGTATGGTGAACCGTTATGTAACGAAGTCGGAGCATGATTTGTTTAATGATTGTCAACCTTTGTGTGAGGGTCGGGAGCGCGCGATGGTTAACTCCTACCAACCTCGCCCCTAGGAGCATGCGTCTAATACTTTGCTTCGATAACTAATAGACTTTTGCAATAAGTATGTGAGTTCTTTATGACTAATGTTGAGTCCATGGATTATACGCACTCTCACCCTTCCACCTTTGCTAGCCTCTCTAGTACCGCGCAACTTTCGCCGGTGCATCAAACCCACCTTCCTCAAAACAGCCACCATATATTTCCCTCAAAACAGCCACCATACCTACCTATTATGGCATTTCCATAGCCATTCCGAGATATATTGTCATGCAACTTCCACCGTTCCGTTTTTCATGACATGCATCATCACTTTCACATTGCATATAGAGTCATATTTTGTTCTAGGTATCGAGTTGTAAGTAAATAAAAGTGTGATGATCTTCATTATTCGAGCATTTGTCTCATGAGAGAAAAGGATGATGGAAACTATGAATCCCTCACAAGTTGGGATGAGTATCCGGACTTTATAAATAATAAAAGAGGCCAGCGAAGCCCAAATAAAAAAAAGAGGCCAAAGAAGAAAAAAAAGAAAAAAAATGAGAGAAATAGAGAAGGGACAATGCTACTATCTTTTTCCACACTTGTGCTTCGAAGTAGCACCATGATCTTCATGATAGAGAGTCTCCTATTTTGTCACTTTCATATAGCTAGTGGACTTTTTCATCATATGCACAACCACTTAGTTTCTTTTTGAGCTCTCATACACTTATAGCTCTAGTGCATCCGTTGCATGGCAATCCCTACTCACTCACATTGATATCTATTGATGGGCATCTCCATAGCCCGTTGATACGCCTAGTTGATGTGAGACTATCTTTTCCTTTTTTCCTCCCAACCTCCACCATATTCTATTCCACCTATAGTGCCATATCCATGGCTCACGCTCATGTATTGCGTGAGAGTTGAAAAGGTTTGAGAACATAAAAGGTGTGAAACAATTGCTTGACTTGTCATCGGGGTTGTGCATGATTTAGATACTTTGTGTGGGGAAGATGGAGCATAGCCAGACCATATGATTTTCTAGGGATAACTTTCTAAGGCCATGTTATTTCGAAAGGACACAATTGCCTTGTTGGTATGCTCGAAATATTACTGTTTTTATGTCAATATTAGACTTTTGTTTTGAATCTTATGGATCTGAATATTCATGCCACAATAAAGAATATTACATGGATAAATATGTTAGGTAGCATTCCACATCAAAAATTCTGTTTTTATCATTTACCTACTCGAGGACGAGCAGGAATTAAGCTTGGGGATGCTTGATACGTCTCCAACGTATCTATAATTTTTGATTGTTCCATGCTATTATATTATCTGTTTTGGATGTTTTATATGCATTAATATGCTATTTTATATTATTTTTGGGACTAACCTATTAATCTAGAGCCTAGTGCCAGTTTCTGTTTTTTCCTTGTTTTTGAGTATTGCAGATAAGGAATATTAAACGGAGTCCAAACGGAATAAAATCTTCGGAATGATTTTTCTTGGACCAGAAGCAATGTACCAGACTTGGAGATGAAGGCAAGAGAGCCGCCGTGTGGCGACAAGCCACAGGGGCGCGCCCTAGGGGGGGGGGCGCCCCCTGGCTTGTGGCCCCACGGCAGCCCTCCTAACCCTATTTTTCGGCCTATAAATTCCCAAATATTCCCTGGATACCAAAAAGAGCCACGAAAATACTTTTCCGCCGCCGGAAGCCTCTGTTCCCGTGAGATCCCATCTTGGAGCCTTTTTCGGTAATCTGCCGGAGGGGGATTCGATCACGGAGGGCATCTACATCAACTCCATTGCCCCTCCGATGATGCGTGAGTAGTCCACCACAGACCTTCGAGTCCATAGCTAGTAGCTAGATGGCTTCTTCTCTCTCTCTTTGTTCTTCAATACCATGTTCTTCATGATTTTCATGGAGATCTATCCGATGTAATACTCTTTTGCGGTGTGTTTGTCGAGATCCGATGAATTGTGAGTTTATGATCAGCTTATCTATGAATATTATTTGAATCTTCTCTGAATTCTTATATGCATGATTTCATATCTTTGCAAGTCTCTTCGAGTTATTGGTTTGGTTTGGCCAACTAGATTGGTAATTCTTGCAATGGGAGAACTGCTTAGTTTTGGGTTCAATCTTGCGGTGTCCTCACCCAGTGACAAAGTAGGGGTAGCGAGGCACGAATTGTATTGTTGCCATCGAGGATAAAAAGATGGGGTTTTCATCATATTGCTTGAGTTTATCCCTCTACATCATGTCATCTTACTTAATGCGTTACTCTATTCTTCATGAACTTAATACTCTTGATGCAGGCAGGAGTCGGTCGATGTATGGAGTAATAGTAGTAGATACAGAATCGTTTCGGTCTACTTGACACGGACGTGATGCCTATATGCATAATCATTGCCTTGGATATCGTCATAATTATTCGCTTTTCTATCAATTGCTCGACAGTAATTTGTTCACCCACCGTATTATTTTCCTTCATGAGAGAAGCCTCTAGTGAAACCTATGGCCCCCGGGTCTATTTTCCATAATATATTTTCAGATCTATAAACCAAAAATACTTTGCTGCAATCTTTTTACTTTTAGTTTACTTTTCGTTTTAGCAATCCTATCTATCTATCTCTATCAGATCTCATCCTTGCAAGTAACCGTGAAGGGATTGACAACCCCTTTATAGCGTTGGGTGCAAGTGTTTGATTATTTGTGTAGGTACATCTATTGGGGACTTGCTTGTATCTCCTACTGGATTGATACCTTGGTTCTCAACAACTGTGGGAAATACTTATCTACTTTGCCGCATCACCCTTTCCTCTTCAAGGGAAACCAACGCATGCTCAAGAAGTAGCAGCGGGCGATGCCAAGGTACTGCTTAGCGCGCTGGGACTCCAACATCTTGGCATGCGCCGCCTCGTCCTGGGCGGCCTGCACGGCGTCGGCTGCCTCCTTAACCTTGTCCTAGAGGGACGCCAGCTCCGCCCTGGCCTCCGCTTCACCCCTGAGGGCGGCTTGGAAGGCGGCCTCGGCGGTCGCCAGCTGGGCCCGCAACGCGTCCACCTCCTCTTGGAGCTCGCTGAGCCTGCGTTTCTTGGCCGCAGGCGCCCTGGGAGAAGGAGAGGATCATGCCCGGAGCACTGGACAAGACGACTAAGAAGGAGGGAGGCGGCGGAGTACTCACTCGTCGACCATGGCCCAGCGCCGGTGAACTTGCGCCGACCCCGAGGGCCCCCTGTCGCTGCCTCCGGAGGACGGCGTGGGAGCCGACGGTGTCGCGCGCTTCCCCGCGCCTGCAGCACTTCCTCCAAACGCCATGGGAGAGGAGAAGCTGGGAAGAGGAGAGGGCCTTCTCTGTGGAACGATGGAAGCAAGAAGACACCTCGAGACTGCAATGCCCCCCCCCTCCAGGGGCGGGGCGGGTTTATAGGCGTAACTGCAGCCGCGAGGCGTCGTGGGAGAGCAGGCGTCGTGCGCCCCTCGAGCGCCGCGGAGCGGTTCGATCAGCGCAGTACTGTCCGCCTCGCCTCTCCTGCCGATTGATGGGTCACATCCGCCTGGCCCGAGGAGTGGAGGCCCGAAGCAGCAGCAGCATTCAAGGAAGGGCAATGATGGCCGGCGCTGCACACGGGCGTCGCATCGATTTGACTTGGGGCGGTCCCTGATACCCTCGGGGAGCGGGGGCATCGACGCCTAGGCGCTCGACGCGTGTAAAGCCTGGCCCGTAGGCGTTTGGGGCCTGCGACGCTTCGGGCCATCCCCAAGGGCTTCGCCCAGAAGCCATCTCGAGTGCGCCTTGGGCCCGGGGGATACTGTCGGCGTTCTGGGAACGGGGGTACCCAGACCTGCCCGCTTGCGGCCTAGGGCATGGCCCACCTCATGAGCCAAGCACAACTAGGCGCAGCCCCACTCAAGACAAGTCCCTCGCGAGGATCCGAGCTCGCGAGGAAAGCAGCACCAAGAGCAGCAAGGAATGGGCCTCCTCAGGCCCCCTCCGGAGCGGCGGAGATCTCTATGCAGAACCCGGCCTCAGGAGTCAAGGATGACGCAAGGAAGGACAGGTGGGCGCCAGCGTGCCAGGCGGGACAGTTTCCCCTTTGGCGCAAAGGGGGCAAGGACGTACGCGGGTTCCCAAAGTGCCACCCAAAGGTTTCCATTCCGGTGCAACAAGACCACGACCATGAGCCCCGCAGGGCGGATGTCATCGCTGAGCCCACCTCTGCATCATCGGCAGCCCCTTTGCAGGCGAAGACCACCTTTGGACAGGGCGGGGATGTACTCCTGTCCTCCTTCAAATTTGGTCGTTGTGGGATCCCTTCCCGCCATTGCGATAAGGGAAGAGGACCCGAGCCGCGGCTATACATAGAGGCTAGGTTGCACCGTAGAGGGGAGGACGAACACTCCACCACAAGACTAGCAGAAGGCCAAGAACATCACTCGAGTGCCCTCACGAGGCTCCTCAACACTGTACTAGTTCATCCACCACACCTCCTCGAGAGGCAATCCACCAAAGCAGGAGTAGGGTATTACGCTTCGCAGCGGCCCGAACCAGGGTAAACCACCGTGTTCATCTTCTTCCTCGTCATCGTGCGAGCTCATCGTCTTAACCATCGAGTAGCGAGCTAGGTAGGGCGAGGCTGCTGGGGATCTTCGCACACGCCCCTGTGTTCGAACCTTGAGGGTTTTGCGGAGCCCGAAATCCGACAGAGGCGTAATTGTGTCAACACTCAAAAACAGAAAGAAAAGGAAGAAAATAAGTTTATTCATTGGGTTGCCTCCCCAAGCTAGGCATAAGGCATAGATTCAAGTATTGTCATCTTTGGTTTTTGCTACTTTTGTGAGGGTTTTCTCAAACCCGGGGGGCTCTTTGCGCTTCCCCAAGCTTTCAGGAGAAGAGACCATCTTGAGATCCAAAATGTCCAAACGGTTATTGCAAAGAGTAATCAAAGTATTCATGCGATTGAGGTTCCCACTAATATTTTTAAGAGGTTCATTATATTTTTGCAACTCGACCAAGTGTTTATGTAGATCACCCAATTTGTCTAAAATTTGAACCCCCTCTTGTGTAAAAGAAAGCCTCTTTTTTGATGGGGGAACCCCCAATATCCCTTCCAAAATTTCATAAGCGGTGTTTGCATCAAGCTCGATAAAGTTCCCTTTAGCGGCAAAATCCAAGAGTTGTCTGTGTTGCAAAGCTAATCCTATGTAAAAAATTCGAAGCAAAATCTTTGCATCTCCTTTTAGATTGCAAATGCGATAGGATTCCATTAGCCTATACCAGGCATCTTTCAAATTTTCCCCTTGTTTTTGTTTGAAGTATAGAACTTCAAAATCTGGTGACAGAGAGGGAGTAGTAATGCCAGTCATAGTAACAAGGTAGGCAAACAAGAGATCTAACTAGAAAAGGGCAAACGAAAAAGAGGGCGAATAAAACGGCAAATTTGGTGAAGTGGGGGAGAGGAAAACGAGAGGCAAATAGCAAATAATGTAATTGCAAGGAGATGAGATTTGTGATTAGGAACCTGATAGATGATGATGGTGTCTCCTCGGCGCCAGAGATTGGCACGTAGAAGAGACCGCTTCCACCCCGGCAACGGCGCCAGAAATTCCTTTGACGTGGCTTGAGACTGCGTCGGTATTTCCCCAAAGAGGAAGGGATGATGCAGCACAGAGACGGTAAGTATTTCCCTCAGTTATGAAACCAAGGTATCGAACCAGTAGGAGGATCACCACCACTACGTAAACAGCACCTGCACACAAAGAACAAATACTTGCAACCCGATGAGAAAGAGAGGTTGTCAATCTCTCTATGGTAAAAAGATAGATTAGGATATGATAGATTGGATAGATAGATCTCTCAAGAACACAAAATAAAAGAGGCAAATAAAAAGTGCAGCAAGGTATTTTTGGGTTTTTTGGAATAATAGATCTGAAAACAAAAGTGGCAAAAAGATAGATCGGAAAGCAATATGTTGGAAAAGTAGACCCGGGGGCCGTAGGTTTCACTAGTGGCTTCTCTCATGAGTATAGCACACGGTGGGTGAAAAAATTACCGTTGGGCAATTGATAGAAGATCAAATAATCATGACGATATCCAAGGCGATGATCATTATAGAGGCATCATGTCCAAGATTAGTAGACCGAAGCGATTCTGTATCTACTACTATTACTCCACACATCGACCGCTATCCAGCATGCATCTAGTGTATTAAGTTCATGGAAAAACGAAGTAATGCAATAAGAACGGTGACATGATGTAGACAAGATCTATTCATGTAGGAATAGACCCCACTTGTTATCCTTAATAGCAATGATACATGCGTGCCTCCCTGCCCCTTCTGTCACTCGGAGAGGACACCACAAGATCGAACCCATCACAAAGCACCTCTTCCAATGGCAAGAAAAATTGATCTTGTTGGCCTAACTAAACCAAAGATTCGAAGAAGAAAATACGAGGCTATAAGTAATCATGCATATAAGAGATCAAAGAAGACTCAAATAATATTCATGGATAGAAACTGATCATGAACTCAAAATTCATCGGATCCCAACAAACACACCGCAAAAGTTTACGTCAAATAGATCTCCAAGAGACCATTGTATTGAGTATCAAAAGAGAGAGAGAAGAAGCCATCTAGCTACTGCCTACGGACCCATAGGTCAATGGTGGACTACTCACGCATCATCGGAGAGGAACCAATGAGGATGATGAACCCCTCCGTGATGGTGTTAGATTGGATCTCGCGGTTCTGGAACTTGCGGCGGCTGGATGTGTTTTTCGTCGACTCCCCTAGGGTTTCTGGAATATTTGGGTATTTATAGGCATCAGAGGGGGTGGAGAGGCATCCCGAGGAGGGCACAACCCATCAGGGTGTGCCCAGGGCCTTTGGCACGCCCTGGTGGGTTGTGGTCTCCTCGACCATCCCCTCTGGCACTTCTTTGGCCCACTGGATGTCTTCTGGCCCAAAAAAAATCTCCGAAAAGTTTCGCGATGTTTGGGCTTCGTTTGGTACTGATATTCTGCGAAGTAAAAAACAAGCAAAAATAGCAACTGGCACTTTGGCACTATTTCAATAGGTTAGTCCCAAAAAATGATAGAAAGTTGCTATAAAATGATTGTAAAACATCCAAGATTGATAATATAACAGCATGGAACAAGCAAAAATTATAGATACGTTGGAGACGTATCAATCTTACAAAGCAACATTTGAACGGAGTTGTTGGAACATCAACAACGAAAAGAAAAGCTTGTTGTGGGCTTCTGGAAAACATCTCAAAATTATTAGTTGAAAAACGGCCACAAATAGAAAAAAAATTGGTTGAAATCAACATAGAGATGAAAACTCCTTTCACTGAGAGGATAAGAGAATACTTGGATCATTGATGAGCATCATGATTGCAAAAAATCCTTAGGAAAAGCTTTAGGTGAAATCTAATCCAAGATAGCTCCAATGAAGAAATCATGGGTTTAATTATCTCACTCTTGCTAAATTCTCTTCGAGACTCCTCACGAATCAAGAATGCTATAACACCATCTCAAAAGATAATGAAGAAAGAATTGCACTTTGAAATGCAAGACAAGGAATACTTGAGTTACTACCACAAGAATCTTGAAGAAAGAATTGCATCATTAACAAACCACCATGAAGAACTTCTTCAAAGAACTCTGGAATGAAAGGATGATAGAAAATAATTGAAGGTTGAACAAGAACAAGGTTTAGGCCATGCAAAAATTTAGATGAAGCTTCGCGATGAGATACTTGAGGAAAATTTGGAACTCTCGAAAAGAAAAGATGAACAACTTAGAGTCGAGAATCGATATCCTGAACAACTATGGAAGAATGATTGAAATCACCTTGATGAAACAAGAATAAGAATTATGTTATGCTTATCCTTCATCAATTTAAATTGATGACAAGCAACGGATTTGCATTCTACTTATTCTTCTTGAAAGGATTTAAGAGAGAATAGCAAGAACTTGAAGATGTCTTGAATAAAACACCAATAAGAATTTGGAATGAATTGGGATATTATGAATGAATCGAATACATGAGAACGAACAAATCATGATCCATCTAGCTGAAAACTTCAACAAGGCACCAGTAAGAATTTAGATACGAATAAAGAAAATATTGAACGAACAAATTGACATCAATTGAGAAGAATTTGAGAATGAAAGACTGGAAACTGAGAACAAAGAAATCTTTTGAAATGATGGCCTTCGGAGGATCGAGAAATGAAAACAAATCTGAAATGCTCCGGATAGATATGGAACGAATGCCTCATGAATGGGGACAATTCGGGAGGATAGCATGAAGCCAAAACCACGAATCTTCACAAGAACAGATAAAGATTTAAGACAAACTCTCCTTCGGTCTTCAACGCAAAAAATGATGGCGAGGAACACCATCAAGAATTACTGAGATACTCCGTCATAATGAATAAAAAGGTTGAGCCAACGATGAAAATAATTTGAAGCGACCTTGGAGGAGGAATATGACTGATGGAATTCATTCTTATGTCACATTTGAAAGAACTTTGAGGAGATCTCCGGAAAGGATTAGAAGAGCCAGGTAAGATCCCCGGAAAAACCTGTGGGTTATGGGACCACTCAAAGAGAACACCGCTGAAATGATTGCTTAGAAAGAGAGATTGCACCAATACAAATAATAACTTGATGAGGTGAGAACCTCCAAATATTTTTGAAAGGATTTTGAACAGAAACACGCATATTCTGAGATATCTGAAAACTCCGGAGAAGAATAGAAAGAGGGTTGAATAAACAATAAAGGCTTGGATAAGAATTTCCGACACCGGAAAGCATAGAACGAATGAAAAGGATAATTCAACACCGAATGTTGACCGAATCCACCGGGAAAGAAAAAAAGAACGAAGAATGATGAACTTGAAGCTCCTCAGAATCTTCAGAACGAATCACCGGATACAATATGGAAGAAAGATAGCAGAAGAATCACATGAGAAGAAGGTACTTGGATGATAATTTATTTGTTGAAAGAAAATGGCGGGAGGGTGGGGAAAACAAAGAAAACTTGGGACGGATGAAACGAACTCCGGGAAAAGGAAAGATGAGGATAGATCTTACAAATATTGGAGAGGATTGAATTATCTTGAAGAGAAGCACACCGGTTAGGAATAAGATTTTTCATGACAAGTTGATTGATCAAAAGAATTAATACTCCCATAGAAATATGAGAACACTGCTTAGGAAAGATATGAAATCAACACTTGAAATCGAAGCAACTCGAATTACCATACTGCAACAAAACAAAGGATTAGGCTTGCAATTAAGCTGGAAACAAATGCACAACCCACCATGCAATTGTTGGAAGGATAATCCTAGGTAACTACTTGAATTCCCACCTAAGAACTTCCGAATGTTCTTGGTTATGCAATTCAGGTTGCGGGTCCAGGAACGTACCCAAGGTAATCAGCTGCAACTGCACCCGCAACTCTCCACAACATAATCTGAGAAACTCCGCAAACTCGTCTACCTCAGACCCTCGTGATCACAATGATACTAATTATGGCAGCACATCTGGACGCTCTCCCCAGTACTGGGTGACGCCAAACTCCTCTCGCCACAAATACTATTGAAGCAATTTCGAACATCCTCGTCCTGAGATACTAAGGAAACTGAACGATAACGATGTGTCAAGAATCCCCTAGATCTCTACTCTCCGGAAACAGGAGGCGCAAAGTACAGAATTTCGTCAAATCAACATCATAGAGGTTCCAAAATACCTGTGTGATCCTAAAAAAATGAGTGAGAAGAGGGGTAGAATTAAAATTCCTACGTCACGATTCCTCACCAGAGCAGGGAAGAGGAGTAAAAAGAATTCTTACTCTCCTATATATAACTAGACTCAAAATAGTTGTTTTTCTTCACTCGACTCGACATGGCCAAGTTCGATCAATCAAGGGGGCTCCCAGGTCGGTACTGCTTTGATACCAACTTGTAACACCCAAGATGCGGTCATATCCTTATTTTGGCTCGAGGGCCTCGATAGGGATAGAAGCACATCTCATCGTTTCGCAAGGATGTATATCGTTACAAGTACATGTAAAGAGGTGATGAGTATATGGAATTGGCTTACACTCGCCACAATCAAATTAATAATCATCTCAAATACAACAATACATTCAATCCGACGGGTGTGCCTGGGGCGTTACATAAGTAAAACAAAAGTATCTAATTTAGGCAGCATCATATGTACATGGACATTAGAATAATTTCCAAGAAACCAAAGTACCTGGTAATTAAATTGGCGTGCGCGAGCTCTAGTAATTGGTCCAGTATGTATCACAGCAGAGGATGTGGATGTAACAATGGTATTGATGTCCTCATCAAGTGTCACAGGGGGTAACTAACAGTGTCGTTAGTCCTAAGCTAATCCGGCCACGTCATCATCACCGGTGATTAACGCCAACGATCAAACAGCGCAGCGGAAACTACTTGGGATGGTGCTACAAGTGACCATTTGCCTCAAGGATATGCTCTACGGCAAGCTGGAAGCACCGCGGATCGACCGGCGGCAATGGAGGCACCGGAGATGGCCCGAGCTCATCAGGATAGAGCTCGTGGCGAGGAGGTATCCACGACTCTGGCCGGCACGGTGATACAAAGCTCTACTCGAAGAGTGGAGGGGCTTGGCATTGTCTACGACATGTAAGGAACGCGGCCAAGTGCTTTGCCATGAATGGTTCGTTCTTTGTCCACGGCGGCGACGAGGCACGGCGGCTGAAGATTGCGGCCATGGTAGAACTACGCCGTACAAGACGAAAGCGACGCCAAAGAGAAGGGGGGAGGTGCAGGGGCTCGCTACGGTCTCGACGTGCGCCTCATCAAGGTCGGGGGCGCACTGACAATGGCGAATCGACGTTGGTGAGCTCCGGGCGATGGCGGAGGGGACAAGCTCGATAGTGACGCTTCCAACCATCCGAGCTTGCGTTATTTTGATTGAAGATGGTGTGCGTCACGGCGAGGCTCAAACACATACTGGGGTGGCATATTAGCGTCGATTGCTACGTGGGCGAGCAACGACGACTATGGCTACTTCGTCCATGGCTCTGAGAGGAGCAAAGAAAGCGAAGGGGAGAGTGGGAGTTGGTTGCCCCGATACGGATGGCAACGCGTAGTTTATTTCCGGCACCGCACTAGCAGGGAGAGGCAGCAAGCAGGTGGCGTGGCGTCCGCATGCGCACGCCGTGCTCGGTCTAAACTCTGCCTACTGGTAGAGGTTGAAGATGAGCCTGCCCCTGGTGGGCTGGGCCAACCAGCTGGGCCGCCAGGTAACTGTTTTTAATTTTTTTTTTCTAATTTCTATTTTTATTTTTTGTTTTGATTTAGCTTCTGCACTAAACCATTTTAGTTACTCTTCAAAAAATGGATGCAATATGGACTTATCCAAATCCCCACATTAGTTTCCAGAATTATTGGAGTTATAATTATATTTATGGGAATTTATAACCCCAATTCAAATACATTATGGGTTAATTCAAAAACCATAAATGCCTTGGAATAATGTGCATCATCTCTGGTTATGGTTTTCACCCTTTTCCATAAATTACGAATATTTTTGAAGGGCATTTTGGTTCCACTAATAAATATTTTAGTTGAACCTAGTTTATTAATGTGGTGCTAAGGATTGATCATCCCCCTTTCAATTTCAAGAGATTTAACATGTTGTATCAAGCAAATGCTAGTTTAGAGCATCCCCGGACTAGGGTTGTGACAGCTAGTGTAAATATGGTGTTTGCTATGTACTTGTTGATGAGGACATGGCTACCTTGGATATGATTAGAAATGTTGCATATGCGTATTTATTTGAGGTGATTTCTGATAAAAGTTATGCAATAATTTATTTATGCTATACAGAACAAAAGTACTTCACCTCTCTTTGTTTCATGCCTAAGTACAGAACTACCGGACACTTGTACAATCCACATATCAAGATAAGGGAGTGTTGTTCAAGAAGTTCTCTCACGTCACTTTTAGCCCAAGAGAAGATAGAGTCCAAGTCTCTCACGTTTTGGACTCAGATTCGGACTACACAGACATACCTGTCTCAAAACGCCAAGAACTTTTTCATCCGGACTCCAAATTGGGTGATCCTTTTTTTGTTGGAAAGTAGATTTCATATGCTTTCCATACCAATTGGATTCACCTTTAAATTCATCCAGAGGTTGGAGATATTGATGAAACAATCTTATGTTGCAGTAGAATCCGAGTCAAACTACAAGTCCAAAGTTGTTGCATCACCTCCACTTGGGTCCATGGGCCTTGTACGACCTAGGGTTAGTTTTAGGCTGCCTTGGGACGTCCTCCCACCTCCTTGGACGCCACCCCTTGCTCCTATATAAGTAGATTAATCTCATGGCATTTTCTTTGGGTTTTGTTTAGATTACAAGTTCGTCATAGTGGCAACTTCACGTCCTTCGTTTGTGTTCCATGACCAGACCAAGACGTCACAGAACCAGACTTTCATCAATAAAGCTTTCCTCTTATATTCGCAATAACCATATTGCAATTTCAGTTTCTTGCTTGTTCTTCGTTTGCGTGCAGGAAACAGACCCTCGTGGTCAGGTTGATCATGCTTCGGCGTGGTCAATAACCTCTCGGAGTTGGTTTAGCGATTGCTAAGGCGCGACGTCCTTGCACGTTCGTAGTCGGATCGTCAAAGTCTACTCCACCAAAAACGATAGTCACCATCTCACCGAAAGATCGGTACCCTCATCTCTGTCAAGTGGTATCAGTTTTCAGGTTGCTCGGTGAGAATTTCCAGTTATCCCTAGATTAGATTTGTTTTTCTTACCTATTTCCAAGAAAAAGCCATAGAAAATTAGGGTTAGATCATCATATCCGATCCAATCTAAGCCGTTGCAATTTTCTGTTCGGTGTTTGCTTTGTTGAATTTGCGGTTGCATCGTCGTGTCAAGTTGCTGGTCTTAGCGTCTAGTCTTTTAGAGTTTTGAGTTCTGTTCATAAGTTGTCACGCCGCCATACCCACCATCATCATCACCGCTGCCATACCCACCATCATCATCACAGCTGCCATACCCACCATCGTCAGCATTGCTGCCATACCCACCATCATCTTCACCACGTCCATATATCACCACCATATATCTGTCATCAATCCGTGTCCATATATACCACCACATATCCGCCACTAATCCGAGTCCATCACATATTAGGTTTGATTTCGAGATCCCTTTGTTTTCAGATTCGTGTTTCCTTGCCTGAGTAGGTTTTGGAAAAAAAGGCCTGGAGACCCCCGGACTGTTTTTAGGCCAAAATTTCGGGGAGTGAAAATATTTTTCCCTATCCTGTTTTTAGGCTTTGCGGAGCATTTTGAGACACTCGCCGCCATAGTGATTTTTGTCGCACTTTTTGGTCGTCGCAGCCCTGAATCGTTCCTGAAAAAAAATTAGTCAAAAAAAATTGTGCCTATCCTATTTATATGCCTTGGGATGAGTTTTGAGACACTCGGCATTATAGTGTTTTTCTGAAGAAGAAAAAAGAGCGCAAAAAAAGAAAAGAAAAAGAGAGATTTTTTTTCAGAGTGTGCTCTTCCCTTGGTTACATGTCGTGTCGTGCTTTTGTTGGTGTTCTAGGCTCGCGTCTCTAGTACAGTCTAGCCTAGGACCAGCACAATATCGTCGTTGAGCGTTTATTCAGCATTGCATCTCTAAATTGATTATTGCTAATCTTTTGCTACCATATATTAAGCCTTCCAAGATCCACATATTTCTACACCATGTATACATACGTTCACCTGGTAATAGCTTTACTCAATCTTCGAAGATATTGACACCGTCGGTTGTCATTCACCACCTGCTGCATGGTAAGAATTTGTAAGACATTGATAGCTGCTTTACTATGACCGTTTTACCACCACATCCCAGTAGTTCATAGGAACATTATTCTTGGATTTTGTTTCTTGTTTCTACTAACCATGATAGGATCCAGAGTTGTCAGCTTGTGGGCTTCGTCGATCGTGGGAGACGTGCCACAACCAACACGAGAAGTGCAAAGACATCCCAATACACACGATCAGGTTAATGTTTCTATATCACCATTTAATATACGTTTTAGACCTGCTTTATATATTGAATGGGAGCTCGCAATGAATTATATATTTGCTTCCCATAATTTTGTTGAACATAAAAAACTTAATTAAGGTTGTGGTTGGTACATTCACTGGTTATGCCTCGGTTTGGTGGAGCGAATATTGTCGGTTACACCCTAATTATATACCTACTACTTGGGATGATTTGAAACTTGCATGAGACACACATTTGTTCCTGCTTATTATACTCGTGAGATGATTAAGAAGTTACCACATTTAAAACAAGGTAGTGACACTGTAAAAAATATTATGATGATTTAAAAACAACCTTGTTGCATTCCTCATTAGTAGAAAGTGAAGAAAATTTTATGGATAGATTTTGGGGAGGATTAAACTGTGATATTCAGGAGATACTAATTCATGAAGAGTGTTATCCTATGGACTGTTTGTTTCGTCTTGCTTGCAAGGCTGAACAGGAAATAAGATGACGTGTTGCCCACAAGGAGAACAAGCGCACGGTGCTCATTCCCAGAGTTGATACGGTTTCTCCTTCAACTCCTAGGCGTACTAGGACAACCACATCCGTTGTTGTGAGAACTACATCACCTCCACCATGTGACACATCACCACCGAGAGTACCTACATCATCAAAGTTGATCATAAGAGGTAATGACAAACGTACTGATCTTCCACCTCCACATGAGCATGATGAATGCCTTGTCAATTTAAATGCACCATGTGATGAGCTACCCAGTACTTTGATCACACCATCTATTTTAGAGGATATTTTTGATGATTTGACATCGCCATGTGATCAAACAACTTTAATATCAACAATTTTGAGTGCACCCCTTGACATAGTTGTTGATGCGAAAGAACCATGTGAATTAGGGAATAAATCAGATTTGGATCAAATATGTTTGAAAATAAGTGTGCCAATGTTTAATTATTTTGATATGACCTCCAATTTTGGTGATGTCTTCCATGTAAAATAACATGTTGCATGTTTGCTTATTTAAGAGTGTTGTAGCATATAAATTTGAAACAATTCAAGTTTATTCACCAATGTTGGGATGGTTTAATGATGAGCATTGGCAACCTTTTAATATTTAATAAGAGCTTCACTTATATGTGCAAACTAAGTTGCAATATTTTCATGCCTTTGACTTCTTGGGATAATACTTTGGCTTTATATTTCATGACTTTTGAAGAGTGCTCTTGTATAAATGTGTCACATGTCCCACAATATAGATCAATAAAAATGGTTGGCATATACATATACAATGTGTACACCTTGTCCCTTTTATTATCCATATTTATGGTTAAGCAATGCTGAGGACGGCTTTGTTTTCAACAAGGGGAGGATGATGAGGACATGTCTACCTTGGATATGATCAAAAATATTGCATATGCGTATTTATTTGAGGTGATTTCTGATAAAAGTTATGCAATAATTTATTTATGATATACAGAACAAAAGTACTCCATCTCTTTATGTTTCATGCCTAATTACATAACTACCGGACACATGTACAATCCAAATATCAAGATAAGGGAAAAAGAGATGTTTAGGTGCTGTTCAAGAAGTTCTCTCACATCACTTTTAGCCCAAGAGAAGATAGAATCCAAGTCTCTCACGTTTTAGACTCAGATTTGGACTACACAGACATACCTGTCTCAAAACGCCAAGAACTTTTTCATCCGGACTCCAAATTGGGTGATCCTTTTTTTGTTGGAAAGTAGATTTCATATGCTTTCCATCCCAATTGGATTCACCTTTAAATTCGTCCAGAGATTGGAGATATTGATGAAACAATCTTATGTTGTAGTAGAATCCAAGTCAAACTACAAGTCCAAAGTTCACCTCCACTTGGGTCCATGGGCCTTGTACGACCTAGGGTTAGTTTTAGTCTGCCTTGGGACGTCCTCCCACCTCCTTGGATGCCACCCCTTGCTCCTATATAAGTAGATTAATCTCGTAGCATTTTCTTTGGGTTTTGTTTAGATTACAAGTTCATCATAGTGGCAACTTCACGTCCTTCGTTTGTGTTCCACGACCAGACCAAGACGTCACAGAACCCCACTTTCATCAATAAAGCTTTCCTCTTATATTCGCAATAACCATATTGCAATTTCAGTTTCTTGCTTGTTCTTCGTTTGCGTGCAGGAAACAGACCCTCGTGGTCAGGTTGATCGTGCTCCGGCGTGGTCAATAACTTCTCGGAGTTGGTTTAGCGATTGCTAAGGCGCAACGTCCTCGCACGTTCATAGTCGGATCGTCAAAGTCTACTCCACCAAAAACGATAGCCACCATCTCACGGAAAGACGGGACACCTTTGCCTCTATCACTTGTAGTACTGGTGACATGCCCTGGTTCTTGTCATTTTCCTATGTTGTTGTTCTGGCATGCAAATCAAGTCCTACTGCTATAGTTGATAATCTATAGGTTATGGCGATGCTCTAGTGTTGTGCATTCCTTGGTTGGGTATTTCCTCTAAATCCCAAGGCTTCTAGTTCTTATAGTAATAAAGTTGTACTGCTCATTGTGTTTTTGTTATTGGTTTTCTAGCACTTCTAAGTTATTATTTATATTTGCTACTAGTGTTTGGTTAGTTGTATCCAGTTCCACTGGTACATGTTTATACTGGTGTATATGATTCCTATACTTTAGTGATAGGTTAAAATAGGACTCCAGTCATTGTTAGTTATCACACTTACTATTTATAGTTATGATATTATTTGGTTTTGCTCCTGAGGATATAACATGCATTAACGTTGGTATTAACAAGCTACTGATGCTAGTTGTTTGTATTATTAAGTGCTTCTATTCCTGTTTTAAATTATAAAGGGTGTAATCCCTTTACATAAGTTTGGTACTCTATTTATAGTGATTTGGTTGTGTGACACTTGTGGATAAGTATGGTTAAATCAGATTGTTAAATCAGCATCTTGGTTTGATGGGATGGTATTATATGCTTCCTTTCATTGTTTTGGTTACTAGAATGCTTGCTTATGATCACTATGACCTACTTTTACCTGTGGCCTTTATTCTTTCATGTAAATCATTCTTGTTAACTTGGCATGGACAAGTGGCTTTAGTAATTAGTGTTTTGGCTTGGCATTTTAGTAACTTCTGGTTTTGTCCTGGGCCAGCTGGACTCTAAAGTGTCAGTTGTGTCCTCCTTCACTTCTTTTGCATAACATGAGCTGGGGTTGTTACTCTTGTGTTTTTGCTGTTGGTTTGTGGCTATAATTGCTTCCATTGGCTTACATATCTTGTTGGCACGGGTTACTGTCACATCTTGGCTACTGTTGTTTTTGGTCTCTGAACTATGCAGCTGGTCACCTCTGGTCCATCTACTCTTCTACCTGGCTTTGTTGGATTCTTCTGAAAAGTTTCTGTTCAGGGGTTTTGAATGAGTTCCTAACCTCTCAAACTCTAGTTGCTAACTTCTCATGCTATATTTTAACATAACCAAATTCTTTTCCTTTTATTGTTTCTTTGCAAGTTGATGATCAAGAAGTAGAAGAATATTTAGTATAGGATCAGTCTAGGTTTTATTTCCTTTCTTCTTTTATCTCTTTTGTTTCCTTAAGTGTACTTCCTAAATACTTGTAATGGTATTCATATTAATAGAATGTTTTGTTTCTTTTAACCAGATTGTAAGATTTGTAATATTACTATGTACCGATTCATTTACCAATAAAGTTTCTTTTATATATTTCATTTGGCATTATCAAACTTATAACTAAGTTTGTCTTATTTATAACAAAGTGTGATTTCTATTTCTCTAATCTTAATAATTGAAATGCATTTCCATTTCACGAATGAATTGTACTTTTGTCTCAAGTCCTTATGTTATATATGATTTTAATTGTGATCCAAAGAAGCAAATATGAGCAGAGGTCATGCCCAATTTCCGTTTGAATCCAACAGTTATTCAAACTTAAAATAAAAGTTTTAAATTTACCCTGGTTTCCGTTGCATGAATGCAATGCTCAAGCGTAAAAAATAGTCCACGCTCTCTCTAAACTACGGGTCAGTACACACACTGCCACCAGGGTCGATCGACTCATGGGCCGCGCTCGAGGCCGAGTTCATGGAAAATTTCCAGGACACCTAAATTGAAAGCCCATGGATGTCGACGACCTAGCCCTTATAGTACAGAAGTTGGGCGAGCCCATACACAACTTTTGGACTCATTTCCTTAAAAAATGAGAATGCAACCGTCGATTGTAAGGACGATGAAGCCATCGCAATATTAAGGAATAATATCAATGATGAGTGGCTTTCCAGAGAATTTGGCCATTATAAGCCGAGGAGCATGGCCAAACTCACGGTCATGATGACCAAATTATGCGCTAGAGAGGACAACTAGCTTGCCAATAAGAAGGGATGGAATGGAGCCCCTGGTTCATCCGAGGTACACGGCGGGAACGGAAAGCCCTGACGCTAGCGAAAGAATAAGCGCCGCAACAAAAATGGAAGTGACGCCAAGGACGACGAGGTCAATGTCGGGTTTGGCAACTAGCACCATGGCAGCAGGACAAAGAAGAAACCCTTCCACGGGAGAAGGGGTAGTGACTTATAGCTGGAGAAAATCCAGGATCAATCACGTGCCATCCACCTAGGTACAATAGACAAGCTTGCCACCACATAAATCGGAATTGCTAAGTCATCAAGCAAGCCTCGCGAGCTGGAAAGGGCAACCCCGGAAGAAGTCAACCCTATAATGATGATAACGGAGACAGGCAGCAGCCCTGACCAGGCAACACTGGCCAGAAAATTCCCTCCATAGGTGAAGGACGTCAACATTATTTATGCATCCTGCATCACCAAAAGGGAACAAAATCGCATGCTCCGTGAAGTGTACGCCGTGGAGCTTGAGGAGCCGAAGTATAACCCGTGGTCGGAAATTCCGATCACATTCGATCGGTGGGACCACCCGACGAGCATTTGGCGCAGCGGAACCACTGTGTTTGTCCTCAACCTATGGATGGTTTCTATCTCACGAGGATCATAATGGATGGCGGCAATAGTCTCAATCTAATTTACACCCAGACAATGAAAAAGATGCAGTTTAACTCATCGCACATCCAGTCGAGTAAGACCAAATTAATAGGTATCATCCCTGGCACAGAGGCCCTATGCACAAGGAGGGTCACACTTTACTTGGTGTTTGAAACTCCCGACAACTATCGTATCGAGGCTTTGAGCTTCGACACAGTCCCTTTCTGTAGTGGCTATCTGATACGTCTCCAACGTATCTACTTTTCCAAACACTTTTGCTCTGGTTTTGACCTCTAATTTGCATGATTTGAATGGAACTAACTCGGATTAACGTTGTTTTCAGAAGAACTACCTTGGTATTATTTTTGTGCAGAAATAAAAGTTCCTGGAATTGGACGAAACTTTTTGTGGATTTTTTCTGGAATATATAATGGATTATGGAGCGAAGAGCTGCCGGAGGGAGGCCACCTGTGGGCCACAAGCCAACAGGGCGCCCCCCAGGTCGCGCCCTGATGGCTTGTGGGGCCCTCGAGGCTCCTCTGGCCCTAATTCCAGTCCTATAAAATCACATCCTTGGAAAAAAATAGAGAGAGAAGTTTTCATCGTGTTTCACAAGACGGAGCCGCCACCACCTCATGTTCTTCCTCCGAAGGGTTGATCTGGAGTCCGTTTGGGGCTCTGGAGAGGGGAAATCGTCGTCGTCGTCATCACCAACCCTTCTTCATCAACACCGCCATGATGCTCACCATCGGGAGTGAGTAATTCCTTTGTAGGCTTGCTGGACGGTGATGGGATTGTATGAGATTGATCATGTAATCGAGTTAAGTTTGATAGGGCTTGATCCCTAGTATCCACTATGTTCTGAGATTGATGTTACTATGACTTTTCTAAGCTTAATGCTTGTCACTAGGACCCGAGTGCCATGATTTCAGATCTGAACCTATTATGTTTTCATGAATATATGAGTGTTTTGGATCCTATCTTGCAAGTTGTAGTCACCTATTATGTGTCATGATCCGCATACCCCAAGGTGACAATAATTGGGATTCTTTTCGGTGATTGCCGTAGTTTGAGGAGTTCATGTATTCACCATGTGTTGATGCTTTGTTCCGGTTCTCTATTAAAAGGAGGCCTTAATATCTCTTAGTTTCCGATAGGACCCCGCTGCCACGGGAGGGTAGGCCAAAAGATGTTATGCAAGTTCTTATACCAAGCACGCATGACTATATACGGAATACATGCCTACATTAGACTGATGAATTAGAGCTAGTTTTGTGTCGCCCTAGTGTGTAACTGTTTCATGATTGATGTCATCTAAATCATTATCCATCACCGATCCACGTGCCTACGCTTTACGTATACTGAATCTTGCTAAGTTACTATTGCTACTCCTACTGTCACAACTGCTACAAAATTGCTGTTGTCACTATTACTGTTACTTTTGCTACTACTATTTACCGTGCTACTAAACCTTTTTGCTGCAGAGAGATATCCCAGGTGCGGTTGAATTGACAACTCAACTGTCAAGGCCAATAAATATTCTTTGGCTCCCCTTGTGTCGAATCAATAAATTAGGGTGAAATACTACCCGTGAAGACTGTCGCGATCCCCTATACTTGTGGGTTATCAAGACCTTTTCCTGGCACCGTTGCCGGGGAGCATAGCTTTATTTATAGTGTTAAATTGAGGATATCCAATTTCCAAATATGAATAATCTGAAAGATAATCGAACTAAGATCGTCCCCTCTCGCACGAGAGGAGGTAAGGAACTGCCATCTAGCTCTGCTTTTGATTCACCTACTGTTTTGAATCAGCTTGTTACACCACCACCTGTTGATCGTCCTGATATGTCACATGAACTTGATGATGCTACCTCTAAAATTAATGATGATACTCTTGCTACACATGTTGAAACTAAAACTGTGCCACTGAGTGCACTACATGATGCTCATATTGCTAAGCCTAGAGAATTTGAAACTGCTGAAACTGATGAAGACTTTGAATCACCTATTACACCTCGCCCACCCAATAGGTATGAATTGCCTCATGTACCCAAAGCTCATGTTATGGATAAGGAAACAGCTAGGGATTTCTTTGCCTGTGAAAATAGAGATGACTTGAAGAAACTGCTATGCAAACTAAAAGAAAAATCTATGATGGAGAAAATGAAACGAGACCCTAAATTTGCCACTTCTCCTATATTTGTTACTAATAAGGATTATGAGTTCTCTGTAGACCCTGAGTTAATCCCTATAGTAGAATCTGATCCTTTCCATGGTAATGAGAATGAAACTGTTGTCGAACACCTTATGAAACTAAATGATATTGCTGCTCTGTTCACCAATGATGAAAAGATACACTACTATTATATCCTAAAGCTTTTTCCTTTCTCGCTAAAAGGCGAGGCCAAGGCATGGTTTCTTTCTCTTTCTCCTGGTTGTATGTGTAGTCCCCAGGATATGCTCCATTACTTTTATGAAAAATATTTTCCCGCTCATAAGAAACAAGCTGCCTTACATGAAATATTTAACTTTGCACAAATTGAAGAACAGAATCTCCCTCAAGCTTGGGTGAGTCTTTTCCGGCTACTTAGAGCTTTGACTGAGTGTCCTCTTAAGAAAAATGAAATTCTTGATATTTTTTATAATGGACTGACTGATGCTTCTAGGGACTACCTAGATAGTTGTGTTGGTTGTGTATTCAGGGAAAGAACTGTCAATCAAGCTGAAGAACTATTAAATAACATATTGCAAAATGCCGATGATTGGACTCTTCCTGAACCACCTCCGAAACCTATTCAAGAGAAAAGAGGTATTCTATTCCGCAACTCTGAAGATATGCAAGAAGCAAAAAGATCTATGAAGGAGAAAGGTATTAAAATTGAGGATATCAAAAAAGTACCACCTATTGAAGAAATACATGGACTTGATACCCCGACACAGGTAGTAGAGGTAAACTCTCTTCGTTCCTTTAGTGAAAATGATATACCTTACACTAAGACTCCTGAACAATGCATGGATGAATTCGACAATTACACTATTAAGCAAGAACACTTCAATAACTATGTTAAGGATCAATTGAGACGCAATGCCATGATGATAGACCGCTTAAGTGACTTGATGTTTAGAATTGCTAATGATGTAAAAGGTCTAGGTAAACATGCTTCTATGGTTCACACTCAACTAGACCAAGTTGCCAAGTCACAAAATGATTTGCTTGCTGAAGTAAATAATAATATGAATGATCATGTTGTTAGAGTAATGACTAGGGGAGGTCGTATGACCCAAGAACCTCTCTATCTAGAAGGTCATCCTAAAAGAATAGAACAGGATTCTCAGAAAATTAATGTTGATGCACTGATGTCTACTACGTAACCTTCTTCTTGTAGACTCGTGTTGGGCCTCCAAGCGCAGAGTTTTGTAGGACAGTAGCAAATTTCCCTCAAGTGGATGACCTAAGGTTTATCAATCCGTGGGAGGTGTAGGATGAAGATGGTCTCTCTCAAGCAACCCTGCAATCAAATAACAAAGAATCTCTTGTGTCCCCAACACACCCAATACAATGGTAAATTGTATAGGTGCACTAGTTCGGCGAAGAGATGGTGATACAAGTGTAATATGGATGATATATATAGGTTTTTGTAATCTGAAAATATAAAAACAGCAAGGTAACTAATGATAAAAGTGAGCACAAACGGTATTGCAATGCTTAGAAACAAGGCCTAGGGTTCATACTTTCACTAGTGCAAGTTCTCTCAACAATACTGACATAGTTGAATCATATGTAAATCCCTCACGTGCGACAAAGAGTTCACTCCAAAGTCACAGATAGCGGAGAACAAATGAAGAAATTATTGTAGGGTACGAAACCACCTCAAAGTTATCTTTTCCGATCAATCGTATGAGCTATCCCTATAAGTGTCACGAACAGCCCTAGAGTTCGTACTAAAATAACACCTTAAGATACACATCAACCAAAACCCTAATGTCACCTAGATACTCCAATGTCACCACGATTACCCATGGGCTTGATTATACGATATGCATCACACAATTTCAGGTTTATCATGTTCAATCCAACACAAAGAACTTCAAAGAGTGCCCCAAAGTTTCTACCGGAGAGTCAAGACGAAAACGTGTGCCAACCCCTATGCATAGATTCCCAAGGTCACGGAACCCGCAAGTTGATCACCAAAACATACATCAAGTGGATCAATAGAACATCCCATTGTCACCACGGATATCCCATCGCAAGACATACATCAAGTGTTCTCAAATCCTTTAAAGACTCAATCCGATAAGAAAACTTCAAAGGGAAGACTCAATTCATCACAAGAAGATAGAGAGGGGAAAACTCCATATGATTCATCTATATCAATAAAGCTCACGATACATCAAGATTGTGCCATCTCAAGAACACGAGAGAGAGAGAGAGAGAGATCAAACACATAGCTACTGGTACATACCCTCAGCCCCGAGGGTGAACTACTCCCTCATCATCATGGTGACCGCCGGGATGATGAAGATGGCCTCCGGCGATGGTTTCCCCCTCCGGCAAGGTGCCGGAACAGGCTCCTGATTGGTTTTTCATGGCTATAGAGGCTTGCGGCGGTGGAACTCCCGATCTAGATTTCTTTCTGGGGGTTTTGGTATTTATAGAAATTTTTGGCGTCGGAATCACGTCAAGGGGGTTCCCGAGGGGCCCACAAGCCTAGGGGGCGTCGGAATCACGTCAAGGGGGTTCCTGAGGGGCCCACAAGGCAGGGGGGCGTGCCCCCTAGGCTTGTGGCTGCCTCGGGACTCCTCTCCGGTATCTTTTTGCTCTAGTATTTTTTATATTTTCCAAAAATATTCTCCGTAAATTTTCAGCCCATTCCGAGAACTTTTATTTCTACACAAAAAACGACACCATGGTAGTTCTGCTGAAAACAACGTTAGTCCGGGTTAGTTCTAATAAAATCATACCAAAATCATATAGAATTATTGTAAACATGGCATGAATACTTCATAAATTATAGATACGTTGGAGACGTATCAGCATCCCCAAGCTTAATTCCTGCTCGTCCTCGAGTAGGTAAATGATAAAAGAAATAATTTATGAAGTGTGAATGCTAGCAAGTGCGCAAGTTTGATCAATGATAATTCCAATCACTTTTCCTAGCATCAATATAAACCATAAACAGTAGCTCAACTCATAAAACTTCTCATGATCAAGTAACAAACTATTCACATTTTAAAGTATAGACCAGAAAGTTTCTTGAAAACTAACAAACCATATTCCTAGTCATCGAACAATTGCAATTCATCTTATTTTCAGGAAGGGTCTATGTAAGAGCTTTGATTTAGCAAATTCCACATACTCAACTATCATATAGTCTTCCATGATTATTGACACTCAAAGCATATTTTTAGAACAAATAGCATCCTTCAAACACAGAGAAAGATAGGGGCTTAATGTTTCGCCTCCCAACTTATTATCATATAGATAATTGTCAACAATAATAATTCATGGTCAAATATATTTGTGTGGATATATATGTCTAGATCAATCCCCAACACATGACGCTTGCCAAGAAAAAAGGCGAAATATAGGAAGTGGTCAAGATCACCATGACTCTTGCATAAAGGTAATTACTAGAAAGTAAAAGATATGCCCTTCGCAGAGGGAAGCATTGATTTGCAAAGGTGCCAGAGCTCGAGCTTTTAAAACAGAGATGAATAATAATTTTGAGCAGTATGCTTTCATTGTCAACATAACAACTGAGAGATCTCGGTATCTTCCATGCTAGATACATTATAGGCGGTTCCCAAACAGAATGGTAAAGTTTTTACTCCCCCTCCACCAATCAATCACACTCCACGGCGAGCCGAATCCACGGGTACCGTCCATACAAACAACAATCCTGGGGGAGTTTTGTTGCATTAAGTTTTGTTTTGATTTTTGAGCATGGAACTGGGCATCCCGAATACCAGCCACTTTCTCGTGAATGATAGTGAATCAACACATATCGTGAGAATAACCCACCTAGCATGGAAGATACTGACAGCCCCTAGTCATTATATGAGCGATTCGGGCATACAAAACAGAATATTATTTGAAGGTTTAGAGTTTGGCACATGCAAATTTACTTGGAACGGCAGGTAAATACCGCATATAGGTAGGTATGGTGGACTCATATGGAACAACTTTGGGTTTAAGGGTGTTTGCATGCACAAGTAGTATTTCTACTTGGTTCGGAAGTTTTTGCTAGTATGAGGTGGAAGCAAGCACCACATGTTGGAGGATCCATAACAATATAACTTCTATACAAATATACCCAAACATAACTCATTAAGTTGTCTTCCTTGTCCAATTTTAACTAATTTGCTCGAGTTTGAAAATAATTAATGAGCTCACAATCATAGAAGATGTCCAAGATAGTATATTTATATGTGGAATCTCTCTTCCTTCAATATTCTTTCATGAATTGTTCAAGTGACCAATGCGGTGTTTGCTAACTTTCAATAAATTTTACCACCTATACTTATTATGTGTGAAGTCATTACTCCCCATGGGATAAGTATATGAAGCATATTTAATTTCAGATTTATGATATTCAATTCATTCAACCATTTACTCATAGGGTATAAGTGAAGCACGAGAGTGAATGACAAACTACTCCAAAAAGATATAAGTGAAGATCAATGCGTAGTCAACAATTAAATAACTATGTGAAGACTCTCTCATCTAAGAATTTCAGATCTTAAGTATTTTATTAAACAGCAAGCAAAAGAAAAATAGCACTCGAAGAATAGCACGCATCATGTGAACGAATAAAAAATTTAGGCACAACATAGGCTAACCGATAATTATTGATGAAGAGATGTGGGATGCGTAGCATCCCCAAGCTTAGATGCTTGAGACTTCTTGAAATATTTACTTGGGGTGCCTTGGGCATCCCCAAGCTTGAGCTTTTGTATCTTGTTCAATCCTCTCATATCATGGTTTCACCTATTCTCAAAAACTTCATCCACACAAAACTCGAAAAGAACTCGTGAGATAGGTTAGTACACATAATAATAAATCAACTCTTTATGTACTGCCAAGACAAGTTACACAATAATTTTCAAACATCATTTACTGTTTACTATCGTTTCCACAATTTATATCTACCAATATAGGCTATGAAAACCATAGGATAAGTAGATAACAAAACTATGACAGCAATCTGTCCAAACAGAACAGTCTGTAGCAATCTATTAAACCAGTGTACTTATGTAACTCAAACAATTATGAAAATTTAGGACATGCTATAAAATTTATATTACAATACTGTGTAAAAATTTCAGAAACTTTCCACATTCCAGTAAAATATGAAAATTCAAACACTACAGCAAAAGTTTCTGTTTATACACAGCACACATCAAACATGCAATTCAAGCATCCTAAAAGGCAATTCTTGGAACTTTTTATTGAAAAACAAGATTATGAATAACACCTAACAGAAAATAACAAAATATAATGACGATCCAAGCAAAGCACATATTATGTGACGAATAAAAATATAGCTCTAAGTAAGATATACCGATAATATTGAAGACGAAAGAGGGGATGCCTTCCGGGGCATCCCCAAGCTTAGCCGCTTGAGTCTTCCTTGGATATTACCTTGGTGGTTCCTTGGGCATCCCCAAGCTTAGGTTCTTGTCACTCCTTGCTCTCCTCAAATCGGTGTCTCACCCAAAACTTGAAAACTTCAATGACACAAAACTTAACGGAATTTCGTGAGAAGGGTTAGTGTAGTAAAGATAGACCATTCACTTAGGTACTGTCAAGACAAGATTCATAATTGTTTCCATATGATACCTAATGTATTCTATCATTCCCATAATTTATACCGCCAAATATAAGCTGTGGAAACACTAAAACAAGCAAACTATGCATGCAAAACAGAATCTGTCAAGAAAAGAACAGTCTGTGAAGATCTGTAGTGTAACCATACTTTCCTGTATGTAAAAATTCTGAAAAAATAGTAAAACCTGACGAATTTGTATATTAAGACTGTGTAAAAATTTCAGATCATTATCACGCTCCAGTAAAAAATTAAAATTCCAGTACTGGAGTCAAAAGTTTCTGTTTTGGTTCAGCATCAATTCTACTCATCTTGTGAGTCATCCCAAAGGCTTTACTTGGCACTTTATTGAAATAAAAGACACAAAACATGATTGCTACAGTAGCTTAATCATGTGAACATATAAAAACAGAAAGTAAAAGTGTTGGGTTGCCTCCCAACAAGCGCTTTTCTTTAATGCCTTTTAGCTAGGCATGATGATTTCAATGATGCTCACATAGGAATAATAATTATAACATGCAAAAGAGCATCATGAATCTCATGACAAGCACATTTAAGTCTAACCCACTTCCTATGCATAGGGATTTTGTGAGCAAACAATTTATGGGAGCAAGAATCAACTAGCATAGGAAGGCAAAACAAGCATAACTTCAAAACTTTGAACACATAGAGAGGAAACTTGATATTATTGAAATTCCTACAAGCATATGTTCCTCCCTCATAATAATTTTCAGTATCATCATGAAGGAATTTCACAACATAACTATCACATAAAGCATTATCTTCATGATCCACAAGCATAAAAAATTAGTCACTCTCCACATAAGCAATTTTCTTCTCATTCACAATAGTGGGAGCAAACTCAACAAAATAACTATCATGAGATACTTGATTGACATAACAACTTTGAATATTAAAATCATGATGACAAGTTTCATAGTTACTATCACTCTTTATAGCATACATGTCATCATCATAATCATCATAGATAGTAGGCATGTCATTGTCATACCAAATTTGCTCATCAAAACTTGGGGGACTAAAAATATCATCTTCATCAAACATAGCATCCCCAAGCTTGTGGCTTTGCATATCATTAGTATCATGGATATTCAGAGAATTCATACTAACAACATTGCAATCATGCTCATCACTCAAAGATTTAGTGCCAAACATTTTAATAACTTCTTCTTCTAACACTTGAGCACAATTTTCCTTTCCATCATTTTCATGAAAGACATTAAAAAGATGAAGCATATGAGGCAACCTCAATTCCATATTATTTTTTTGTAGTTTTCTTTTATAGACCAAACTAGTGATAAAACAAGAAACTAAAAGATTCAATTGCAAGATCTAAAGATATACCTTCAAGCACTCACCTCCCCGGCAACGGCACCAGAAAAGAGCTTGATGTCTACTACGTAACCTTCTTCTTGTAGACTCGTGTTGGGCCTCCAAGCGCAGAGTTTTGTAGGACAGTAGCAAATTTCCCTCAAGTGGATGACCTAAGGTTTATCAATCCGTGGGAGGTGTAGGATGAAGATGGTCTCTCTCAAGCAACCCTGCAATCAAATAACAAAGAATCTCTTGTGTCCCCAACACACCCAATACAATGGTAAATTGTATAGGTGCACTAGTTCGGCGAAGAGATGGTGATACAAGTGTAATATGGATGATATATATAGGTTTTTGTAATCTGAAAATATAAAAAAAGCAAGGTAACTAATGATAAAAGTGAGCACAAACGGTATTGCAATGCTTAGAAACAAGGCCTAGGGTTCATACTTTCACTAGTGTAAGTTCTCTCAACAATACTGACATAGTTGAATCATATGTAAATCCCTCACGTGCGACAAAGAGTTCACTCCAAAGTCACAGATAGCGGAGAACAAATGAAGAAATTATTGTAGGGTACGAAACCACCTCAAAGTTATCTTTTCCGATCAATCGTATGAGCTATCCCTATAAGTGTCACGAACAGCCCTAGAGTTCGTACTAAAATAACACCTTAAGATACACATCAACCAAAACCCTAATGTCACCTAGATACTCCAATGTCACCACGATTACCCATGGGCTTGATTATACGATATGCATCACACAATTTCAGGTTTATCATGTTCAATCCAACACAAAGAACTTCAAAGAGTGCCCCAAAGTTTCTACCGGAGAGTCAAGACGAAAACGTGTGCCAACCCCTATGCATAGATTCCCAAGGTCACGGAACCCGCAAGTTGATCACCAAAACATACATCAAGTGGATCAATAGAACATCCCATTGTCACCACGGATATCCCATCGCAAGACATACATCAAGTGTTCTCAAATCCTTTAAAGACTCAATCCGATAAGAAAACTTCAAAGGGAAGACTCAATTCATCACAAGAAGATAGAGAGGGGAAAACTCCATATGATTCATCTATATCAATAAAGCTCGCGATACATCAAGATCATGCCATCTCAAGAACACGAGAGAGAGAGAGAGAGATCAAACACATAACTACAGGTACATACCCTCAGCCTCGAGGGTGAACTACTCCCTCCTCGTCATGGAGACCACCGGGATGATGAAGATGGCCTCCGGTGATGGTTTCCCCCTCCGGCAGGGTGCCGGAACGGGCTCCCGATTGGTTTTTTGTGGCTACAGAGGCTTGCGGCGGCGGAACTCCCGATCTAGGTTTCTTTCTGGGGGTTTTGGTATTTATAGCAATTTTTGGCGTCGGAATCACGTCAAGGGGGTTCCCGAGGGGCCCACAAGCCAGGGGGGCGCGCCCTAGGGGGGGCGCCCCCTAGGCTTGTGGCTGCCTCGGGACTCCTCTCCGGTATCTTTTTGCTCCAGTATTTTTTATATTTTCCAAAAATATTCTCCGTAAATTTTCAGCCCATTCCGAGAACTTTTATTTCTGCACAAAAAACGACACCATGGTAGTTCTGCTGAAAACAGCGTCAGTCCGGGTTAGTTCTAATAAAATCATACCAAAATCATATAGAATTATTGTAAACATGGCATGAATACTTCATAAATTATAGATACGTTGGAGACGTATCATGCACCTAGTTCATCTAATAAGAAAAAGAAGAAGAAAAATGATAGGAACTTGCATGCTCCTAGTGAACCTGTTACAGAAACACCTACTGAGAACCATAATGATGTTTCTATTTCTGATGTTGAGACCCAGTCTGGTAGTGAACATGAACCTAGTGATAATGAAAAGGAGGATGAAAGTAATACTGTGCCTGTAGATGCTCCACCCGATAGTAATAAAGAACATGATAACGATGTAGAGATAGAACCTGCCGAGGATCTTCATAACCTACCTCCTAAAAATAAATGTTATGATAAGAGAGACTTTGTTGCTAGAAAACATGGAAGGGAAAGAGAGCCATGGGTTCAAAAACCCATGCCATTCCCTCGTAAGCCTTCTAAAAGTAGGGACGATGAAGATTTTGAGGGCTTTGCTGAAATGATTAGACCTGTCTTTTTGCGTACTCGTTTGACCGATATATTGAAAATGCCTCCGTATGCTAAGTATACGAAAGATATTATTACCAACAAAAAAATACATGAAACTAAAATTGCTACTATGCTTGCTAATTATTCTTTTGATGGAGGAATACCTAAGAAGTTAGGAGATCCTCGTATACCCACAATACCTTCCTCTATTAAAAGAAATTATGTTAAAACTGCTTTATGTGACTTAGGGGCCGATGTTACTGTTATGCCTTTCTCCCTTTATAAAAGACTTGATTTGAGTAAGCTTACACCTACTGAGATATCTTTGCAAATGGCTGATAAATCCACTGCTTTACCTATTGGAATTTGCGAGGACGTTCCTGTTGTGGTTGCAAATGTTACTATCTTGACAGACTTTGTTATTCTTGATATGCCCGAGGACGACAACATGTTGATCATCCTTGGTAGACCCTTTTTAAATACTGCAGGGGTTGTTATTAATTGCAATAAAAGCAAGGTTACCTTTCATGTCAATGGCAAGCAACATACCGTGCATTTCTTGAAGAAGCAAACTTTGGTTAATAATATTAATATCATTGAGCCTATTCCCACAGTTATCATTGGAGGTTTTACAATTCCTCTACCTACTACCAAGAAGAAGAAATATTATAATCTTATTGTTGGGGAGATGCAAATCGCCGTTGAGGTAACCTAGTGATATACAAAAATTCTTCGGTGGCATGTTAATCGGAAACGGTTGTTAGTAAGACTTGATCAACCTTATTAATGGATCCTTTTCAGAAGACATGTGATTGATGAATTTAGTATTCACAACTCTCTGTATCAAAAGTTTATCCTTTGTTATTTTAAGTTTATATAAAATAAATTAGCTTGATTTTCAGGTTTTCTGTGTTTCCCGTGCATAGAAAAATGACCAAAAATAAAAACTCTGATTGCCATAAAATTTTAACATGAATTTTTCTGGAATATATAAGAATTTTTGGCATAAAAATTGCAGCAGGGAAGTGCACATGTGGGCCACAAGCCAACACGGCGCCCCCCTAGGTCACGCCATGATGGCTTGTGGGGCCCACGGGGCCCTCCTGCCTTATCCCTTCAGCTCACTCCTTCCCCTACCTCCAGAAAAAAATTCCCTAGCTCTCTCTCTCTCTCTCCAGTGTTCTTCCTCTAGAAACTGAAATTTTCGATCTCTTTGCTCGGAACTCCGTTTCCGAAACTGTTTTGAGGAATTGTTCCTTGGTATGTGACTCCTCCACTCCTCCAATTAGTTTTGGTTTTAGTGGTTTATATTTTGCATATTATGCTGCACTTGGTGCTACAGAAAATGAGCTTGCATGTTGAATTCTTCGAGTTCCAAGTAGTATGAATGCTTGATATGGCTTCTAGGCATCATTATGAGTAGTTGCTATCAACCTTGCAAAGTTTTTGTGGGGACCCCGACTCATAAGTCGTGATCACCGAATGTACGTGCACAGTGATCCCAGAGATCAATGCTCACTGAACACATAGAAACTGAATAACAAGAGTCTTACATCCATTACGTACTGTTTCACTCGGAAATGGCCTTTATGGCCGAGTCTTCGTATGTTTGCAGCGGGAATCTTCAACGATAGCGTGAACCCATGCCATCTGCCTTAACCCTACAGGCATTCTGACTGGGAAGCGTCCTAGATCGCATGTTCGTCACCAAGGTACTCTTCATTGTATCCTGTTCTTTCATGCCTGGCCAATAAAATGACCAGTGGCAAGCCAATGAGTACTTTGAATGTACTCGCAAGCAACCCATGTTTGGAACAAGGCAATAACAATGCATGATATAGCACTAAGTAGGTAATTTTGCACAAAGCTAATTTTGAGTGCAATGACATGTACAATCAACTTGTAAAAGCATGCATCAACAGGTTGCGGATATCCATATGAAAAAGTTATAGATATGATCATAAGCAGGGGTTGAACATCTCATGTTCAGTCATCATCTCAAGTCATCCGACTTAACTCAAGTATCATATCTGTCACAAACCAATTTTTGAGAAAACTTCTGGACGTAGTTTAAGAAGGACGTCCAACTGTCCATGACCGTGGACACAACTATTCGAATAGTTTTACACTCTGTAGAGGTTGGGCATTTTACCCACAAGAATCGGGGAACTTCCGTGTCATCCACGACTCGCGGTATATAACATACCCGAGGTAAGCACCCGAACAATGCCTTTCCCTTGGCGATACTAAACAAAGAGTCCACTCATTGGCACACAGCCCGCATGATGTACATCACGAGTATCATCCATGAAGGGACCAACGGTGTGCCCGGTGTCTGTGAAAACAGCCCATGATCGTCCTTTCCGGTACGACCCCGTATCGAGAGTGACCATGTCACTCCCGCCACCAGTAATGTGGGCTCTCTGCTAGCATCATCCAAAGTAATCAACAAATCCCCTTCCCATATAGGGGTAGAGTGGTCGCACATGTATGGTTGGGACGGTCAGCAGACCTTAAATCTAATCCGTTTTCAGAAACACACACTCAACTTGCTCCGGTACACCACTTCTTTGCCAAGTGCTTACCTAGCTCATCATTATCTCCCTCGGGCATTAGTGGCACCCGATGGGGTTTTCAAAAGGTCTTTGAAATCATTTCCTTTCTGACACCATGCAGTTTCCCATCCCACTTGCGTAGCAACTACTTAGCATCCTAACTACTTCCCACCCGCACAAACATCATAAGAAGTGCAAGTATCAACGAAGAAAGTGACGGAGGTAACCCACTACGGTGGTCATCGTTTCAACATGATTCTATGCAAGGGAATAAAGTGCCATATGTCATGCATAAAAAGGGTTTCATGGTCATGGTCAAAGGGCTGCTTGCCTGGCTTGGCAACATCTTCGAGGTATTCACACGCTTCTCGTCCACTCCGAGCACTTCGTCTACTTCGTCAACTATCGCCGGAAACAACAGCAATAAGCAACACAACAAGCAGAGAAATAAAAGTGCTCTATAAATAGGAGTTTTATTTTTCTGGGACATCTCTGGTCATAAGAAAAATACCTAAAATGGCTCTATTGGAGTTGTATCAATGAAGATTTTTGAATAGGCCAATAAGGTGGAAATGAAGGGATTAATGATTCAGCAAGAAGTATATAAAGAAATATTTTTATAAAAATGAATGGATGTACCCATCAAATAGGGCATGATTTTAGAAACATGTAGGAAGTGGTTTCACTGGATTTGGAGTTGAGATGATTTTCCTATGAATTTACTAAGATGAAATAGATGGGAAAAGGGGCCATTTATTAGGTCCAACCAGAATATAGCATAGGAAAAATGTTGACCATGGCTAGATAAACAAAGCAATATTTTTGGAGTCTCTGGAAATTTGAATCACTCCATTTTGAGTTGATATGAGTGCTCTAGGGATTTTACAAGTGGGGCATTTCATAGTTCAAATTCAAATTTTAATTTGAACTCTACAGGGAAGTTTGCAGGAAAACTTAATGAGATATATTTCTGGGTAGAGAAGGATTTTAGAAACATTTAGGAGTTTGAATCAATGGATTTGGAGTTCACATGATTTTTCGATGGATTAATTAGCCTCTGAAGGAAAAACAAAATGGAAAGAAGTTATACCGAGGGGCTATAACGCGCCCAGGGCGCTGGCTAAGAAGTTGGGCCGGCCCAGTGGCCTCAGTTGTGCGGGGGCTGGTGACGGCGAAGGCGCACCCCGGGGGAAAACGCCTTCCCCGGCGAAGGCGGACTAGCGCCGTTACCGCCTCCACTTAACTAGGCTAGGCTCACTCGTCAGCCTCGCTGGCTGGCCAACAGGCAGGGGCCGGCGGCTGACGGGGCCGTCTTCAACCTCCCGCTGCGGGGAGGGGGGGGCAGGGGAGGTCCGACGGCGGTTCCCAGGGCTCCCGGCCACCGTTCCCGATGATCTGGCCACCGGCGGGCTCGTGGAACCAAGCCGCAACCACCTGGGTGGCCCTCGGGCTTGGGTAGGCCGAGGCCGAGCCCGATGGCGACCATGGCGGAGGGTGGCGTCGGCCGAGACAGGCACGGTGCCATGGCCACCTGAGGGAGTGAATGGAGAGCTCGGGGAGCTAGTGGTGATGCCGGCGGTGCCCTGGTGAGGCTTAGAGGGGCAGAGCGCCAGCGGGGAGCTCGAAGTCAAGCGAGTCCCATGGCGGGTGTCGCCGTCCGTAGGAGGAGGAGGAGGACACGGGGCAAGCTTCAAGTTGGTTCGGGAGGTCCACGGGAGAGAGGGGTAGCAAGAGAGATCGAGAGGGGGCGCAGGGAGCGCTCGTGAGGGCTTATATAGCCATGCCGAGGTGCACCGTGGACAGAGTCCACGGGCGGGGCTCGGGCGCGCCCGACAGGGGAGAGAGGAGGGCAAGGGAGGAAGGGCCCAACCGTCCGGCGTGTTGAGGACGTCGAGGCGACCTCGGGAGACACCACCGCGAGGCCCAAGGCTGTCGGGAGGCTCGGATTGGGCAAGCTACAGTGCGGGGGTGCACTGTAGCATGCTCCAGAGCACGAATTTTGCATGCCCATGCACGTCCTTGGCATGTAGGGCGCGGCCATTGGTGTCTAGGGTATCTAGGAGGGTATAAACAAAGTCCTAGTGGACTTGGATGCCCTGAGGATTCCTTAGAAGAGAAGGAAGGTTGAGAGAGTGGGGAAAACTAGCTGTCCAGGAGGGAATCTTGGGGTTTTACCCCCCAAATAATTGAGCTATGCACATGAAATTCTTATCGGGGGTAGAGGGGAATGAGAGCAAGATGTGGTAAAAATTTAGGCCCAAGGAGAACTCATATGGTACCCCAATTATTGATCACAAAATTGTTGCAGAAGGTGTTTGATGAGTGTTTGAGCTAGCTAAGATGATCTACTTGACATGATATTTAACAGGATTGAGAAATAGGACTAAATGAGCTTGATCACAAGTTTTGAGCACATTTAGAGAAAGTGTCCAATGTAAAAGTTTCAAACCCTAGAAATGGGCAGAAATGGAGTTGCTTAGATCTAGCTAAGCAAACCTATTCTCCTTAATTCACCACTTGGGGTGGTGGCATAATTTAGTTATTAGAGCTAGCCCAAAAAATTTGGGACCAAATGGGGAAACTTGACTATGCAAAAGTTCCAATTATTGAAATCAGCAAAAATGGGTTTGGAGGGATCTGGACAAGTGGATTTTTTCTCCTTGATGCACAACTTGGTGTGGATGCATTATTAGAGTATTATAACATGTCCACAAAATTTGAGCACAATAGGAGACAGTTGGCAATGTAAAGTTGCTCAAGTTTGGATCTGGACAGAGAGGGTTTTGGGATATTTTGGTGAACCAAAATCATTGGTATTGAGATAAAACTTGGCAAGATGATCACATATGTCATATGGGACAAGCTAGAATTTTCTTGGATTTATTTGAGAATATTTCTTATAGAAATATTTCAAAAGCTTGAAATAGACAGAAAGGGTTTTGGAAGGTTTTGTCCAATATTTTGAACATGACCATGTGTTGAAACTCATATATATGCAAAATATATGTTCACTGAGTTTCCCTAAATTTTCTCAAATATTTTGAAAGCATTTAAATAATTTTTCCTTATGAAAGACCATTTCTGGCCTTAAGAAAAAGACTTTAAATAAAATAGGAAAATAAACTTTAAAAATAATATTTGGTGGTTTTGGGAAGTCTTATATATGGTAGGTTCCAAATAAAGTCTTTGGTGTAAAGCATCCACCATAATTTGAGGACTTGTAGTACAAACCTCAATTCAGGGGGTTTTGAAAACCTAAATTAATAAAAATGCTTTTTGGCCAAAATAATATTTTATAAAAATAGTTTTATGTCCTATACACATGGCATGATCTTAGAGCAAGGTCCTTGGGTCAGGGATATGAGTTTGGAGTGTAGGAGATATATGATGGTTCATGGCACAATCAAACTAGCAATCAAATAGCACACAAGTCAAGCATTCATATGCACACAAAAAGTTTTAATTGGCCCTAATTTTTTAGTCATATTAACTTAGTCATGAGGCAAAACACAGGGTGTGACAGTTTATTGACATAAGTTTGTGGCTCAAAAATTTCAGAAATTTGTGATTAGGAAGATGAGTTTCTTTAGGAGGAGCTCCTCAAGAAGACTTACCGTGAGCGAGTTATAGAGTGAGAGCTTAGTGCGACAAGCTTACATTGAACCCCAGGAGAACCAGCTAGTTATGGCTGATGTCAAATCATGTCGATGGCCAAGTGACGAATTCATGAGAGGTGCAGGTATCAAGGAGGAATTTGACCGATTCATTTATTATATCGGCCTCGCCAATTTCCTTACAGATAAGTGTGTACAACACTACAACCTTACCCGTACATTCACGCAAGGATTTTGCTATCAATCACATGCTTCTAGAGTGTTATTTAAACTTTATTATAAATCCTTTAGCATGACTCTAGAGGAATTCTCGGTTGCTTGCAAACTTCCACTTTGGGGTTCGCCCGAGAAACCATCAGCAATTGATAATAATATGTTCCTTGAGAGTCTCTGCGTTGGAGAAGATAGGGGAGTAACGCAGGCCAGAATTAAAAGCATACATTTTCCCTCTATTTGTTACTTTGCACTGTTTAATGGGAAATGTGTAGTAGGAAAACAAGATTGCAGTGCGTTATGTTCCCTCGACTTGAGCCTTATACACACTGCTGTAACTGATGAACAACGCCATAACCTGGGTGCAATTGTTGCCCGAAGGTTGAATTCTAACTCTAGCAATGGTGATTTGTATGGAGGAATTTATGCCTCCCGCGTAGCTGCAGAATTAGGAGTGTCGCCCCAACCTAATGATCCTATCTTACCTGATAGATATTTATATTTTGAAGCTATGTGTTATCATGAGTATATTGTAAACCGTGCTAGAGGTTATGAGTATAACTTGATATTTGGGAAATATACGCCTGTGTCTGTCACCTTGCCTGCACCTGCCCTCTTTGATTTTCAGGCTTGACAGCGTTACTATGTTCTTGAGGACGAGATGCGGGAATACAAAGCTGCAGTGGAGGCTGCTCGTTTGGCAGAGGAGGCGGCCAGGAACGCCCCCAAAAGTTACCATTTCAACCACTTTCCAGATTATCAGTGGTGATCACCATGCTAGGAAAACGCCTAAGCTTGGGGGAGTACGTATTTCTCACCGACATTACATTCATGTTCACACACTTCATATAAATTGTCGGTGTTTATCCTCTTTCATTGTATGTCCATCTTAGTTTTATTTTTCCGCTTTCTTCTTGTGTGTTTGAAAAACTTTGGAAAACCCAAAAATATTTCTCGTTTCCTTTCAGTTTTCTTTCCCTGTTTAATTATCTTTAGTACTAAAAATAAAACCCAAAAAGATTTCCTTTGCACGTTGGGAGCTTTCCCGTGTAAATAGTTTTTCTCGTTCTTGTTTTCCCTTAGTTTATTTGCTTGCTTGAGAAAAACAAAAAATCCAAAAATATTCCAGTGTGTTTCTCTGAATTTCTTTTCTTTTTGTTGAGTCTTTGAAAGGAGAAGACCACGATGAAAATGTTGAGTGGCTCTTATATGCTTTATTGTTGATCTAACAGAGAGCCGATATTACCTTGTCTTCTCCTTTGTCTAAAACTGCCCTACAAATTCCAGCTTAGTCCATGGTATTCTTGCACTATTATTATTATCACATCATTCGGTCATGCAAGTGAAAGGCAATAATCACGATATTTGACGAAGTGATCGTGGCAAAGGAAGCGGGTATGAACTCTTCTTGTTTTCCGTTTTTGTAAATATGTTTAGCCCGTTTGATCTTGATTTAGTATATTATGAATGAACATGTTTATGATGACAATTAGAGATTATAGCTTCTCATGCCATGCTTAAACAGCTAGTAGTGAATAATGATTTATCTTATAGGTCAACGTGCATTAAAATGGTTATGATGTGGTATGGTAGTATGGTATTTTCCTCTGAGAAATTCGACCGGCTTGACTTGGCCCATGTGCAAACATGTAGTTCATTCAAAACCAATGCAGCCTTCACGATGTTTAAATTCAGAGTGTTCATATCCTACTCATGCTATGTCTAATGTTAATTATTCACAATGCATACCTATGACCGTTTTCGCTCTCTAGCTGGTCGCTTCCCAACCTATTGCTAGCCTTCACCTGTACTAAGCGGGAATGCTGCTTGTGCATCTAAAACCCCGAAACCAAGTTATTCCACATGAGTCCACTATACCTACCTATATGCGGTATTACCCTGCCGTTCCAAGTAAATTGCATGTGCCATATCTAAATATTCAAATAAACATCCATTTTGTGCACTCGTCTCGCTCATGGAGAGACGAGGCGGTCGGTATCTTCCATGCTAAGTGAGTTATTCTCGAGACGGTCGTTTATTCGCCGTCATTGTACAAGAGAGGCTGGTAAAAAGGATGCCCAGACCTGTATAATCAAAATTAATTAAACAAAACTCCTTGGGACAGTTGATATGTTGGCAGGCATCTGTGGATTCGGTCAGCCATGGTTTGTGTATGGATGGTGGATAGGAGTAAACTTTACTATTCTGTTTGGGAACCGCCAATTATGAGTTTAGCATGGAAGATTTTGAAAACCTTTGTCGTAACGTTGACAAGAAAAGTGCACCACCCAAAAACTATATTTCAATCCTGTTTTAAAACTTAAGTTGTGGCACCTCTGCAAATCAATGCTTCCCTCTGCGAAGGGCCTATCTATTTATTTTTATGTTGAGTCATCACCCTCTTACTAAAAGCACCAGACCAGAGAGCACTATTGTCATTCTTATGCATTGAGTCTAGTTAATGTTGGATGTGAGCATGACTGGATCTTTTCTACCCTGAATTATAATGTTTAGTCGTTGCTTGAACCTCAGACGTGCTCTGCATTTATGTTTTGCGGTCTCAGAAAGGGCTAGCGAAATACCATGTCACCATAGTATATCATGATTGTTTTCATAAATTGTTGTCTTGTGAGGTATTTTATAATGTCTTGCTAGTTGGTTGTGTATTGCCATGAGTTAATATGATGTTTAGATGTTATCATGGATGTGGTTATTTATAATTTATGCTGAAAACTTGAGCACTAGCTAAGCATGTGTATAACGACGAGAACAAAAGAGTTTGTAAAAGTTTTCTTTATCACTTTCAGTTTGTCAACTGAATTGCTTCAGGACAAGCAATGAGTTAAGCTTGGGGGAGTTGATACGTCTCCAACGTATCTACTTTTCCAAACACTTTTGCTCTGGCTTTGACCTCTAATTTGCATGATTTGAATGGAACTAACCCGGACTAACGTTGTTTTCAGCACAACTACCTTGTGCAGAAATAAAAGTTCCCGAATTGGACGAAACTTATTGTGGATTTTTTCTGGAATATATAATGAATTATGGAGCGAAGAGTTGTCGGAGGGAGGCAACCTATGGGCCACAAGCCAACAGGGCGCCCCCCACCCCAGGCCGCGCCCTGATCGATTGTGGGGCCCTCGAGGCTCCTCCAACCCTAATTCCAGTCCTATAAAATCACATCTTCGGAGAAAAAAATAGGAGAGAAGTTTTCATCGTGTTTCACGAGATGGAGCCGCCGCCACCTCCTGTTCTTCCTCCGGAGGGCTGATCTGGAGTCCGTTTGGGGCTCCGGAGACGGGAAATCATCGCCGTCGTCATCGCCAACCCTTCTTCATCAACACCGCCATGATGCTCACCATCGGGAGTGAGTAATTCCTTTGTAGGCTTGTTAGATGGTGGTGGGGTTGGATGAGATTGATCATGTAATCGAGTTAAGTTTGATAGGGCTTGATCCCTAGTATCCACTATGTTCTGAGATTGATGTTGCTATGACTTTGCTATGCTTAATGCTTGTCACTAGGGCCCAATTGCCATGATTTCAGATCTGAACCTATTATGTTTTCATGAATATAAGAGTTTTTTGGATCCTATCTTGCAACTTGTAGTCACCTATTACGTGTCATGATCCGCATACCCCAAGGTGACAATAATTGGGATTTTTTCCGGTGATTGTCGTAGTTTGAGGAGTTCATGAATTCACCATGTGTTAATGCTTTGTTCTGGTTCTCTATTAAAAGGAGGCCTTAATATCCCTTAGTTTTCGATAGGACCCCGCTACCACGGGAGGGTAGGACAAAAGATGTTATGGAAGTTCTTATCGCAAGCACGCAAGACTATATACGGAATACATGCCTACATTACATTGATGAGTTGGAGCTAGTTCTGTGTCGCCCTAGTGTGTAACTGTTACATGATTGATGTTGTCTAAATCATTATCCATCACCGATCCACGTGCCTACGCTTTACGTATACTGAATCTTGCTAAGTTACTGTTACTACTGCTACAGTCACAACTGCTACAAAATTGCTGCTATCACTATTACAGTTACTTTTGCTACTACTATTTGCCGTGCTACTAAACCTTTGCTGCAGAGAGATATCCCAGGTGCGGTTGAATTGACAACTCAACTGTCAAGGCCAATAAATATTCTTTGGCTCCCCTTGTGTCGAATCAATAAATTAGGGTGAAATACTACTCGTGAAGACTGTCGTGATCCCCTATACTTGTGGGTTATCACTATCATGCACTACTCAGACAAACTACGTTTGCGCAGTTTCACGTTGTGACACATTACGCATACATGAAGTCAAAGATGCTAGGCCCTAAAGGGCTCATTACTATTTGTGGCAATGAAGAACCATCGCTCTGCATCAAGGACCAAACTGCGGCTCCTTGTCGCCGAGGCCCTGGATGCCCAAGATCTGTCCGGAAGTAAGGTCAAAAAAGATGACATTGGCCCCACGAAGTGCTCCAAGTCAACTCCGTGCAATTCTGGTAGCGATATCAACAAGCCCTAGGTTCATCCTGAGAACCAGTCTGCGATAACCTCCCTGGGAACCGATCTGGACCCCAAATAAGAAGACGCGCTCCGCAAGTTCCTCCACGAGATTTGGGATACCTCTACCCGACATCTACCTCCACGAGATATGGGATACCTCTACCCGGCATCTACCATATATTCTAGGAATCCCAAACAAATTAGCAGAGCACACCCTTAACATTACTATCGGCTTGCAGCTTGGGGCGGTAAAACAGGCCTTACGCCAGACCTAAGGACCTCAGCGTCACGCTGGGAGAGGAGAACCGACCACTCTATGCATATATACTTCCTCAAAACACATTTTTTCATCGAAATACATTTCAAGTGAAGTGGATTTTAATTGTTTTTCCGATGTTAGTTGTTATCAATTTTGACATGCATTGTCTTAACGAGAAAAAACTAAAGGGCAATGGCAACGCACATACATTCAACTATGATTTTTGTATTTGCTAGATGACCCATTATGCCAAATGGCGCAGAGTCCCATTTAAAACCATGATCGCGTTGAAAATATTTGCATTTGTAGTAACTTTAGGTCTGAGCAAACACATGGGGCATAAACTTTAACCCAAACGACATCGAGGCCATGTCAAATCATAAGTGTTTTTTAAATATTTGTTTTCATTAGTAAAGTTAGGGTTTAACTACCACTTAGGGTACTAATTCAAACCTTTAAGGTGAAAATTGAAGGAGAATTCACCTTCGAAAATATGTACTTAATCATGCAAGCTTAACATTGAGCCAAATGGCGCAAGGTCCAATTCAAACCTGAGTTCTTAGAAAGAGTTTGTTCTTCTTTGACAACTTTAGTTTTTAAAAATCATTTAGGTGCATGGTAAGAATCAACAAAAAAGTGTCATTCAGACACTATGTCAACTATTTATGCACATGATTGTTACATAGGCAAATAAAAGAGGTCATTGCCATAGTTAAAATGTACATCTACCATAAGAAAACATTGTTTTTCATGTCTTAGTATGGAACTGCACTCTTTGTGAAGATAACAAAGTTTGATATTGCTAAAACCCACAAAAATTGAAGGATCGGAGCAAGCAGAAAATGGAAAGTCACATACCGTAGAGATTAACAAACATCTCACTTTTAGCCTATACATACAGGATACGTCACATTCAAATAGAGAGGTACTGCAAATAAACCATTACATGCATCAGTATCAATCATATGGGTCCTACATTGCAATCACATGATTGAAACAACTATAAACATTGGTGATCATGATTGTGCAGTAACTATACATATCAGTTATGTACCATAAAAAGAATCTAGAGCTAGCTCATTCTTCATTCAGAAAAACATCAAGGGCTAACATGCAGTCATATGTGTCGGGCCCGTGGGACTGGGGGTACCCAGGCCCGTCTGTCTGCGGCCCAAGGCACGGCGCGTGCCATGGGTTAATGAGGCCCACCGTCGGGCCTCACGGGCGAGGCCCTCGCGAGGACCCCCGCCTCGTGAGGCAGGAGGCAACAGTCGTCGAGGGCCTCATGGACCCCCCTTCGTGAGGTCGCTTCCAGGGGAGGCCCCCGATGCTTTCGAGGGGCATATTGGCCAAGGAAGGCGCGCGTCAAGGTCGTGCCGCCCTGCCCCTTCACGTGGCTAACGCGACCCGCACAGGGCGGCCCCCAGAGTCGTACCAACTGGCACGGATAGAGAGGGTTTCCTCTTTCGTGACAGAGGAGCAACGCCAGCTCGCGGGTTCCCAAAGCAATACCCAGAGGTTTCCCTTCTTGTGCAAGAGGACCAAGACCGGGGGCTCGGCAGGATGGAGGTCACTCCCGAGCCTACAAGCACGTCACGACGAAGAGCTTTGGCAGGCGAAGACCACTTTTGTCAGGATAGGTTGCAGTCTTGTCCCCCTTCAAAATGGCCATTGTGGCAACCCTTCCCGTCGTGTGTTTTTCGGGGAAGAGGACCAAGGCAGGTATAAGAGTAGGGAACCAGCCACCATAGAGGGGATCGAGCCCTGGGCAGGAAAGAACACACCTTGTACTCATCTTCCTCCTCAAGCAATCCAGACAAGCAGGAGTAGGGTTTTACATCGCGAGGTGGGCCGAACCTGGGTAAATTGTGTGTCCTTTGTTCGTCTTCCTTAGTTTGAGCCGTCGGAGAGTCGCCGTGAGGTTGTGAAGTAGAGTAGGGAAGGAGAGTGAGTGCACCCCAGTGTTCGAACCTTTCTAGTTCCCCGGAGCCCCGATTCCAACATTTGGCCCGCTGCTAGAGGCCCTGGATCATCTTCGAACACAGATGCTGCCGACCTCGGGCCTGGTTCACTTCGTCCGTTGCCCATTCCACGAGGGATGCAGCACCGTCCACCTGTTCCTGGAGCGACGCCAGCTCGGCCGCGACAGTATCCTGGGCCTTAAGCGCGGCCTCCCGCTGCACCTCTGTTCGGGTAAGCCTCTTCCTAAGGCCATTAATCTCACGCTGCAGCTCTGCGCGCCGGGTCTTGAAGCGGCTCTCTTGCAGCTTCAGTTTATTGTTATAATCCTTGCGGGCTCGCTCGACCCTCGCGTCAGCACCCCCCTGGACCTCATCCACGCGTTATTTGTAGGTGGCTGTGGTGGCGGTGACGTCACGATCGAGCGCCTCCAGCCGCTCACGCCCCAGGCTCTGCTCCGACGACACCAGGGTAAGTTGTTGTTCGAGAGCCCGAAGGTCTGCCTCGCGGAGAGCGAGCTCACGCGCCTTCTTTGCCTCGGCCACCGGCCCTTCACCGCGCAAGGAAAGGGTGTTCCTCCGCTCCTGAAGCTGCCACTCCAGGGCGGCGTTTGAGGCTTGAAGTTCCCGCTCGCGGGCCTCAGCTGCCTCGCGATGCTCATCTGCTTCCTCGGCCCCCTGGAGGGTGCGGTCGCGTGCTTCCCTTGCCTCGGCGACGGATCTTTCGGCCTTTGAGCGTGTCGTCTCATGTTGGCGATGGCTTAGCTTGACGGCGACATCGAGCTGATGCCACCCGTGAGCCATGCGCAATCGCTCCTCAGCGAAGCGCTCTTCGGCACCCCGAAGTTCCGCCCCGACCTCTCCAAGAAAGCTCGCTGCATTCCGCAGGAGGTCGTGCCGGACCGAGGTCCGGGAGTTCACGAGCGTCAGGCCCCGCGCCCTCGACCACCGCCGAATCTCCGGAAGTTCCGCCGCCGCCCATCGGGGGCTGGGGGATGGCCGATGGCCGCTCCGCCCCGTCCTGGCAGGACGGCGCACGCCGCGGGCTCGGGAGCCCCCTTGAGGTGAAGGGCCCATCGAGGCCGCCCTCGGCGCTGGCCTGGGTGGCAGTTCCGGCTGGCCCTTCCATCCCCGCCTGCTCAGCGCGCGCCGCAGGACCGGGCGCTCCGGAGGGCGAGGAGCGGCCTCCCAGGGGCGCCCTTAGAGGGACCACTGCCGCGTCCCCATAAGCGGGGTCCCCCACGGGAGATGTGGCGTGAGCTGTCGGCCCCCGCCCCAAGCTCCCGACGGGCGAAGGAGAAACCGCCTTGCGCCTGGGCACGTTGTCCGGGCTTTGATGGGGCACGTACCTCCTGCCTTCCCCGGGCTCGGCCGGTGATAGGAAAGTGCTCGCTGGGCGCGGGGGCTCCTTAGCCTTCCTGCTCGCGGGAAACCTGTGAGGGACAAGGGGTTAGGCACGCCCGGAGTACTGAAGCAAACAAAGCCAAGACGCAGCCCTTAGTCGTCTCTGGCGGCCCATCTCCTCTTCCTCAACACCCTCGGTAGCACGCCGGCGCTGCTCTCAGGCAGGGCCTTCCCCCCGCGGCTGACCCCGTGGGGCGATGGCGCGGCCTCAACGCCGGCGCCTGCCCCCCTCACGAAGGGAACAGGGGGGCCCATCGCGTCACCCCCCCCTCAAGGGAGTGTGGCCCGGAGGGCGCCGCCCTGGGGTCGATGGCCCCGCTTGTCACGCCAAGGGAGCTGGCCTCGCCTCCGGACGGGGCGGCGCTGCTAGCACCCACGGGCGTCGGGAAGAGTTGGCAGCGGGTCTTCTGGGGTAGGTGCTCGTCACTCCCCGGTGCCTCGGCTGAAGGCCCCAGGCCCACTAGGGTCCCGGGCTCGAGGACCACCAGGGCAGGGTCGCTCCAGGGCCCCTCGCCGAGCTCCGGGAGCAGCCCCCACTGGTCGAAGTGGGGCACGGCCCGGACGAAGTCCTCCTTGTTCTTGTACTTGTACAGGGGGCGCCCCTCTCGGGGGAGGCCACCGGCTGCTTCACCGGTCAAGACTAGAAGCACCCCGTCTAATACTTCGGGTGGCAGGCGATCCGGGTGGAGCCGCATGGGATCCAGTGGACCAGCAAAGGCCCACATCGTGCGGGAATGGTGTTGAAGGGGAGAAATCTTTTGCCGGAGGAACTCCCTCAGGACTAGCGTTGATGTCACCCCGGCTGCCCTCAGGGTGGCCAGCCTCCCCATCATCGGCGACAACCTCGGGTCATCAAGCTTCTCGTGCCTCCACCCCGGGCTCGGAACCACCGGGGACGACGGGGCCAGCAGCAGGGGGTTGTACCAGCCGGCGTCCACATACACCCATTGCCGCCTGAAGCCTCCCGCGTCGGTGTTGATCCTCATGTTGATACATTCGCCCGCCATCGCGTCCAGGGCCTGGAGTGACACGCACCCAGAGCACTGGCTGGGCGAGGTCAGCCGGAGGAAGAAGAAGTGTCAAAGCAGCGCCACCGAGGGGGAAACACCCAACAAGGCCTCACACAGGAAGGCGAATGATGAGAGAAGGAGAACGGATTTTGGCTCGAGATGCAGCGCGTGGATTTGGTAATGCGAGAGCACGGCGTCAAAGAAAACCGAGAACGGAGGAAGTAAGCCGGAGAAGAGCGCAGGAAGGTGGAGGACGATGGAGGTGGCATCCAGCTCAGCGGGGGGTAGCGAGGCTGGTGAAATCTTGGATGGCCCCCACTCATTGGAGGCGGCCGCGGTCATCGGGAGGACCTTGTTGAGCCCCTCGCGGTTGAGCACTGTGGACCTGCGCAGGGCGGGTTCCGGCGCGGGATGCTCTTCTGTCGTTGCTGCCACCCCGTTTCTCTTGTGAGGGGGTGCCATGGCGACGCAGTGAGATGGGAGGCAATGGTCGCTCGGCGGATTGAGGGCAAGTGTACGCAAGAAGGAAGGCGCGGGAGGGCGACGCGAGACAAGGAAGGGCAATGATGGCCCAGTGCTGCTCGCAGGCTTTATGCTGGCATGGAGCGGTTACCGAGGCGTCGTGGGAAGTGGAGGCATCCCACAATCCGCCGTGCGCCACGCGGCGGGCCTGGCCCGCAGGCGGTTGGGGGTCGCGTCGCACTCGCCCTCCCCCAGCCGGTGGGACCGTGCCCATCGCGGCCCCGGGGGCTACTGTCGGGTCCGTGGGACTGGGGTACCCAGGCCCGTCTGCCTGCGGCCCAAGGCACGACGCGTGCCGTGGGTTAATGCGGCCCACCATTGGGCCTCACGGGCGAGGCCCTCGCGAGGCAGGAGGCAGCAGTCGTCGAGGGCCTCGTGGAGCCCCCCTTCGTGAGGTCGCTTCTGGGGGAGGCCCCTGATGCTTTCGAGAGGCATATTGGCCAAGGACGGCGCGCGTCAATGTCGCGCCGCCCTGCCCCTTCACGTGGTTGAGGCGACCCGCACAGGGCGGCCGCCAGAGTCGTACCAGCTGGCATGGACAGACAGGGTTTCCTCTTTGGTGATAGAGGAGCAACGCCATCTCCCGGGTTCCCAAAGCAATCCCCAAAGGTTTCCCTTCTTGTGCAAGATGACCAAGACCGGGGGCTCGGCAGGACGGAGGTCACTCCCGAGCCCACAAGCACGTCACGGCGAAAAGCTTTGTCAGGCGAAGACCACTTTTGTCAGGATAGGCTGCAGTCCTGCCCCCTTCAAAATGGCCGTTGTGGCAACCCTTCCCGACTAGTGTATTCAGGGAAAGAGGACCAAGGAAGGTATAAGAATAAGGAACCAGCCACCGTAGAGGGGATCGAGCCCTGGGCAGTAAAGAACACACCTTGTACTCATCTTCCTCCTCAAGCAATCCACACAAGCAGGAGTAGGGTTTTACACCTCGAGGTGGCCCGAACCTGGGTAAACTGTGTGTCCTTTGTTCATCTTCCTTAGTTCGAGCCGTCGGAGAGTTGTCGTGAGGTTGTGAAGTAGAGTAGGGCAGGAGAGCGAGTGCACCCCAGTGTTCGAACCTTTCTGAGTCCCCAAAGCCCCGATTCCGACAATATGTCCACCTACCACCCTCAGGCTGTCAGTTGTGACTTTCTCAAATAAATGGGAACAAAAAAGCTATTACAACCTCCTTCCTTTCATTCCTTTGGTTGTTATATTTGGCATGCTCCTTCCCTGAAATTACACCCACAATTTATTTTTGACCTGTCACAAGTCCATGAGTTCCTCAACTGATAGATAGTAACGGTTGTTTTCTACTCCAGTTTCTCGATGAGAGATGCAAATAAACATGAGCGTATATTTCTTTTTAAATTAGAATGACAAATCTCGTAATGCAGACCTACACAGGTTACTCTAGAAACAATCACGGCTTACATGTACACCCTCCTGACAGTGTCCTGGACTAGGGGGTACTCACCACGTCGTCTCCCGACCAGTGGGTCGGGCCGAGGACCCCGAGGATGATTCACTAATGGGCCACTTCGGGCTGCCCATGATGCATACAAGGGAGATTCCACAAGACTTGGTGCACAAGACTAGGACTCCTCTAAACCCTAGGCCTATGGTATATTATATAAACCGAGCCTAGGCTAGTCAATAGACAATCTCATATTACAACAATCTCGTGGTAGATACATGTACTATGTACTATCCCCCATATGAATACAATCAAAAGCAGGACGTAGGGTATTATCTCCTTGAGAGAGCCCGAACCTGGGTAAAATCCCGTGTCCATGTTATCATCGCTCCAAGACGCCTAGCTTAGGACCCCTACTACGAGATATGCCAGATTCAGAACCGAGATTGGTGCTTTCATTGAGAGCCTGCTGGGTAATTGTCACGGATCGATGGGATGATCAGGTGTTATTTTTTCAGGAAGATCCGTTTCAGGTCTTTTGCGAGAATTGTTGTTGTTGCGTTGTGCTATTTTATTTGCAGACAGATCGGGATCCTGGAAATTCCAGCGACAGCCATGTGCGTCGCCTGATTGTATGTTGGATCCGAGGTCTGCCACAGACTAACAGCAGACACAATTTGTGAGGACGTGTTGTGCATCGTGGGAGATCCTAACTGGCCGCATTCCAGCCGAGCACGCGCACGCACCAACAAGCTAGATCGCGGCATAGGTCAAGTCAAAAAGAACTAATCGGTGGCATTCTAGTCGAGGATTCCGTAGAGCTACTTCTAGTACAGGCGGAGCAGCGGACGCGAGCTGAATTCAGATTGCTCGTGGCACACAGGGAGATCCAATCCTCTTTTCTTTTCTCTGTTATTTAATTAAGGAGTAATTATCTACCAACACGTATTACAAAGATGATTAAGGCGTTGTCCTCTCTAATTTAAACATCCTGGTGATATTTTCCTAGTACTAATGTTGTACGTACGTACTGTTAGTTTGGGAAATTCATTACTTTGCCTATCTATCTTTCTTCATAGATTGGTCAATATTGTGTACAACCTGGCCTCACCGTTATCGCCCTGCACCAACATTGTCTACCGGCGGATTTGAGTTTCACGGCCAACTTGGTCACAACATCGTCCGCCTGATCCCACGGATGACCGCCCTGCGTCGACATATCTGCTCCGCCGCGACCTCGGCGCTCAGGCCATATCTTTTTTCCTTCTTCACTTAAAATTAATTAGTAGAAGAATTCCTTTAATACACATATATTATCATTATTTGTTATCACTTCTGCCTTGCACTATTTTATGTGTGCAGATAATCAATTTTGGTTGCGTCACGCGGTCACCTCGGTGTGCGGAGTCGTCGTCCCGCCTCCATCAACCAAATTATGTCGTCACCATGGTGTGATACCCTGTGTCGGCATTACCGTGTCGTCGCTTCATCAAACTGACGTCCACCATGTCGACCTGCTTCGACACGTCGGTTGACGTGGGGGCTCTAGCGTCATGTTGCCAAACTACTTTGTCTCCTCGGCTGGACCGGGGGCTTCGCCTCTGTCGCTCCATCAAGCCGAACTCTTCGTCGGCCAACTCAGGACCGACTTGGAGGCTGCGACCTCGTCCCGCAACAGCTCGGACCTTGTCATCAACACCGAGGACATTAACCAGCTAAGTCGCTTTCATGCCCAGATTTTTAAAATTTTAAATTTTTGTTCGGTTCGACCAAACATTATATAGTGTTAAATAAAAAAGTTTATTTGTTAAAAACACTTCCTTTTCTCATGATAACTGGGGGCTTCGTCGTCACGCTGCCGAACTACTCTCTCTCCTCGGGTGGACCGGGGGCTTCACCTCACTGCAGTAACCGTGTTGTGTTGCCACTTCTTGACCTGAGCTCATCGCTCAATTACCTCGGTCTTGGGGGTTGGGACCTCGGCCAGGCCGAGGACTACGTCTCCGTCCTGCCACAACCCCGGACCGTGTCATCAACATCGAGCACATTAACTAGCTAAGTCGCTTTCATGCTCAAATCTCTTTGAAATTTTAAGTTTTGTTTGGTTCAACCAAACATTAAATTTTTTGTTAAACAGAAAAAATCGTTTGTTAAAAACTTTGTTTGTTTAAAACAACTTTTATTTTCCCAAAATTAACTGGGGGCTCTTCATGAGCCGTTTTATCATAAATGTGTTTTCTTCTTGGTCGTTGCAAAGTCTTTCTCTACTGCTCCCTTTTCCAACGCGAGTGTGTGGTCAATAGACGGGTAGCATGGTTTCTCTCTAGAGCCGCTCGAGTTAGTTTCTCTAACCAGGCCTCAGAGAAGCACTCCACTTTCGGCATATGGAGGTTGAAGCCGAAGGCTGACCCGCTTGAAGTTTGGAGATCGGATGTATCATGTTAAAGCACGACCGAAGCACATATTTATTTTAAGACCAATTTTCGGATTGGCACCAAAAAACTTGATTTAGTTCGGACGTCAAAGTTTTTACATAATTTTTTTGGCTTTTCGAACTTATGGCGCTTTTAAGCTATTTGTATGTTTTTCTTTTAGGAGGCGGGACATCCTCATGAGCGAGGTGCCCTGCATAGTAATTCAGCTCGGGAGATCTTTTCTGACCCACAGCTCGGTATCTTTCCTGCCGACTTACACCTCGGCGTTGGCGAAACGCACATGACATCTGGACTAGTTCCCGAGGAGATTCGATCCTCAGGTCGGTCGGACGCACCTAACCTGAGTCTCAGGGGATATTGTGTGTCTTCAGCATAACTCTCATAGTACAACGTCGGATGCCTTTAAAGTATCGGCAATATCAACGGGGGACTGCGACTAGAGCTGAGCCCACCAAAAGCCAAGGTACTCCGAGGAGTCCTCGGCAAAACATTCTCGGATATTGCTTTACATGCATCAGTTTCGAATTGTATCTTCGGTCAATAGTTGGGTTGCCCGGCTCCCGTGCTTCCCCCTTACGATTCCGCATTGTTCGGCCAAGGGTGTAAAGGGAGAACCATTCGATTGTATTTCCAACTCGACTGGTTAAGTACCTCAATGGAGAAAGCTGAAGACTGACTGTCATGATAGGCGTAAACTGGTCGGCGATTCGATGACTGTGTTAAACAAAATATTTATAGGGATTACCCTGTGCTTAACAACGGGCCTTTCATAAAATTGGCTGAAGTGTTAATGGCTCGACCTCGGCTGATGCCGAACACTAACCGAGGGCTAGTAACTAGCCTCTCACCTTTTATGCTCCTATGACTAAGTGAAAGTTATAAATCCAGCATATCTGATTGCCTCGTTTCCACTAACACAACCGCCTCTGGGCACCGGGACGTCGGCTAAGGGTTGTCTTGTTAGTACGGAAACACCCTGCGTAGTATCTACAAAGGGGTGGAAGCCGATGATGGGCCACTTTCAGATTATAAACAGTCGCAATGGAGTCAAAATAAACCATACCAAGGGCCCCTTGGGGCACCTCGGCATGGTTACATCGGAACTCCTGGAGAGCCCAACATATTATCAGCATTTGTGTTCAATATACGAGCGTTGTCTTCCGTAATCATCGTTATAAAGCCATAAATATGCATCGATTTGACTTCAGATTTTGGCCAAGCTGGGTTGCCTGGCTCCCGTGTTTATCCCTTACGTTCCTGATTGTTTGGCTAGGGGGTAAAGGGAGCACCTCTGTGATTTTTACTACCGGGTCATCCGGGTTAGTACCTCAGACTCGGTGAAGCCGAAAGCTAGCCATCTTAAGAATATAATTGGTCGGCAAGGACCGAAGTGAAAATTTTGGTTCATTGAAGACCAGAGAGTTCGGGAACATTCCCCAAACTAAATCCTCAATATTTTCCTCCCACATTGATTGGAGTTGAGGTTTCACCATCATGGTCAACATGATATCCTGGGAAAAGGAACTTCTAAATGAACTATTTTTCCCAAAAGATGTTTCTTACGTTAAATGGCAATATAACATATCTCTCCGCGTACCTGTGTTTATAAAACCGTATGGCCGGATTGCCTTCTTTGTCGTAAATCTTTGCCCTTATAAAGGCTTTATAAAGTAGGAAAACACTCCCCGGCTACTGGCCAAGGAGGTTGAAGCCGATGGTCGGTCAACAAAGTTTGTACAATGCGGATCCGAGCATTAATGATGTAAAGTACTTGGGTACATAGAATCATTAGAAGTACCCAACATTTATACTAGGCTTCACGCTTCTTAATTAAAAGCCATTAAAGGGGTACGTCGATCCCCTGATCTGGTGTTCCCACCCGACCAGTGGCTCGGGGGCTACTGCATTGACGATTCAATGCAGAAAATTTAAGTGCAAAACAGTTTCCGAGGAGATTACGATCCTCAGGTTGGTCGGCCGCACCCAACCTAAGTCTCGGAAGCTATGGCGCACCGTGTTTCTGTTCCTAAGTATGTTGCCGAGCAAGGACTTGATCCTCAGGCTGATTTCACAAATCGACCTAAGTCTTAGGGGCTACTGGGATTAGCGGTTTTGTTTTATCCTTCAGGAGCATCCAGGATTTCAGGATGGCATGCACCTTGAGGGCTACTGGTTGTACATCTCGGCAGGGAATAAATTGCACCCATCGGAAACATTCCATAAAAAAATCAGCCCACGGCCGAGGTGGTGCACCACCTCGAAAGCAGTCCGGCGTTGGAGCTCGGATACAGTCCGGCGTTAGAGGTCGAAAGCAGTCCGGCGTTGGAGCTCGGATGCAGTCTGGCGTTGGAGCTCGGAAGCAGTCCGGCATAAAGCTCAAGATCGGAGACACCTCGGACGCAGTCCAGCGTTGGAGCTCGGATGCAGTCTGGCGTTGGAGCTCGGAAGCAGTCCAGCATAAAGCTCGGATGCGAATGGTTGGCTCCATAAAAGACTATTCCGGCATTTAAGCTCGGATGAACTCCTTCAAATTTTCAGAGACCGAGGTAATCTATGACACCTTGGATGCAGTTCGGCGTTGGAGCTCGACTGCAAAAAAAGACACCTCGGATGCAGTTCGGCGTTGGAGTTCGGACACAAGAAGGCACCGCCGCACAGGAAACACTTCAAACCCGAGGTGTGGCGTAAAAAATAACAAGGCATTGATAAAGGCCGAGAAATTAAAGGGGCTCCTCGAATGCCCGACGTGTGAACTCTTTGGATACACCTCGACGATCCTCAAGAATGAAGGTGGGAAGATTTGTTGAACCAATTTTCAAGACTGACCACCGAAGACAAAGAACTATTCGGAAGGACCGAGGAGCATCCTCAACTTGAAGACCAGTTCAGGGGGCTACTAACGGTGTCCTGGACTAGGGGGTACTCACCACGTCGTCTCCCGACCAGTGGGTCGGGCCGAGGACCCCCAGGATGATTCACTAGTGGGCCACTTCGGGCAGCCCATGATGCATACAAGGGAGATTCCACAAGACTTGGTGCACATGACAAGGACTCCTCTAAACCCTAGGCCTACGGTATATTATATAAACCGAGGCTAGGCTAGTCAATAAACAATCTCATATTCGTTACAACAATCTCGTGGTAGATACATGTACTATGTACTATCCCCCGTATGAATACAATCAAAAGCAGGGCGTAGGGTATTATCTCCTTGAGAGAGCCTGAACCTGGGTAAAATCCCGTGTCCATGTTACCATCGCTCCAAGATGCCTAGCTTAGGACCCCTACTACGAGATATGCCGGATTCAGAACCGACACCTCCCACAAGTAGTAAAATGTTGAAAGTACATATTTTTAGCAACAAAAGTAAAGTATCAGTATTAGTATTAGTCTCAACCAACAAAGCCACATTATTTTATTTGGTGGTAATGCAAGATCGACAAAAAGCAACAAGATTTGCAATTTAATAATATTTACAACGAAGGCACTAGCATATGGTAATGATACCGAAGACACAATCCAAGTTGTGCACAATGGATCCAAGATTTTAAAGCTAGACATTCCATACATGATAGAGAGTTCAATAGTGTTAGTACATGCATATCTAAGAAGGTTACACATAAAAAATGCTTCACATTTCACTAACATGCTGGCTTTTCGCAAGCTATATGTTGTGTTCATAACTAAGAACCCATAGTGAAATTAGAAACGAAACTTCAAACAAGTAATAGAACCAAGCAAGTATTGTATTGTACTATGACCAAACTCAGCACATACGCCCAAGCCATATAACAACGGCCTAAAATGCAGCTGATTAAGTCAAATGTGAGAACTCACAGAATCGGGTATAATTGGAAAAGCATTAGAAACTAAACTTCGAACAAGTGACAGAATCCAGCAAGTATTGTACTGTGAACCCCCCCCCCCCCCTCTCCCCCCCCCCCTCCCGTGGTCCACCGGGATTGCCGGGACAGGACAATTTGGATTCCCCCAACAGCTCAATACGGAATGAAAGGATGGTTCTTTTTTGAGAGATATGAAAGGGTAGTTGTCCATACTGATTACAACTTAAGTATTTGTACATTAGAATCTAGGACAGGAAGATACTCCCTCCAAAATACAAAAGTAACACAGCCCAATAGATCACTTATATACAGCAGTGCACTTACGTAATACCATCTATACAAGAAAACAACCATGAGCTATGTCTAAAGACAAATGAAAATAAGGAACATATACCATCTAGAATAAGAAACAGAGGCAACCACCAAACTTTGAGGAAAAATCTATTTGTTTCATCATGATATTGGGCTTTTCAATTTGCAATTTACTTGGAATTTTGATGGATCTGGAAAGTAAAATATGAACAATGGTACCGGCAGATTAAACGGTGTTGGAACATCTGAAATTTTGGCTACAGAAGATAATCAAACACTGCACTAAAAGTAAAATTTGTTATCATGGAAATGAAATGTTCAACCATTACCATCCTGGAAACTGAATGGATGTCTCTCCATGCCATCATAGAAATTTACATAGTGCATAATCGTAGCTTTATATGTTATAACACGAGAGCAGAGAGAGAATTTCAAAAATGCATATCCTGTATTGGTCAACAATGTAGTTTGTTTCGACGACTTTTTAGGAATAAGAAAACATTGATAAGCAAGTTCTGTAACAAAATTTACCTACACAAGCGACCAGGCAATACCATATCCAATTAGAACTGCGGCTGGGCTTGCAAAGTGAACCAATAATGTTGGATTGCCAATCGATAGCAAGTTTAAACTAGAAAGGCGCCTGAACATTTATAACCTGGTGCTCATTATAAACAAAAAAGATCAAGTGATAAAAGTTCAAAGCAACATGTTGCATCTTGAATAATAAAAGTTATCTACCCAAGTCAAAAAAATATCTACCAAATGTTCCTCAACCAGACCATTTTTCTGATACATTTAGATCAAACCCCATGTGAAGTGGGTGCGGTAGTTGTTGCAAACAAAGAGGCTTGCCTGAATGTGAAACGATGCTTGGTGTGACCCACCTAGCATTCTGCCTCGACAATTGATCTGCAAAGAATGTTCACACAAGAGAACAGATTAGAAACACGCACATGCAAACGCACACGCACATAGGGATTTGGCAAAGGTCAAATTATCGCCAGAATATGCCGCCCTCTTACACATATTTCGTTAGCTACTTTATCTAGAACATCGAGCAGACATTCAAGATGATCTGCATACTGGCAGCAATCTAATCCAACATCGTGCAATTGAATACATTGGATTGACAAGCCCTTCAACAATTTCATATATGCGAACAAGAAAATAAAATCAATAGCAAGCCACCTTAAGAAGCCAATTGGCATATTCTTATTTCACAAATAGTAAAACATATGCATTAGCATTCCTTTTAGCATAAAAATGAAAAAAAGGAGAAGATCGGAACAGTTAATGGAAGAAAGTACCACCTTTTTTTGGTAAGATATTCGTTTTCAGGGAATCTTTAGGCAAGCCTTGTGGCATCTATAAACCTGGAACCACACATAACTCACCATCAGAAAACTGAACTTTCCAGCAAAAGAATCAATCGTGCAATCAAGATTTGTAGGTAAACAAAAGAAAGAAAGCTTTACATCGCAAATCTCATATAGCTTTCTCGTATTCTCTTCTCTCCCTAAGGTAGTCATGTTTACGTCATCACAGATCATGGCATCAAAAATTATAGAACAAAGTTTAACAAGAGGAAGAAAAATCACCTTGATCTTCAATTTTTTAGCTAAATTCTTTTTCTTCCCTTCATCCTCCTATCCGAAGATGTCATGTTTAGAGAACGAATATATAGTAAGTTTCAATGTGATAGATGGAAAAAGCAAGAGACAAAGAGAGAGGAGCATCTCGGCAATATTCTGGAGAAATTCGTCTTCCACTCCTCGCGCTCCTGTAGCCGACGCCCTCACCCATGAGACAGAGAGCAGAGACAAGCTGTTGTCGCCGCCACCATCTCTCTTTCTCCATGCTTGGTGACAGTCAGCGGAGAGATTGAAGAGGAAGGCGAGGTCGAGGCGCACCATTGCGCCGGAAGCCATGGATGGTTGGGAAAAACAGGATGGAAGACAGCATTAAGCACAGCCTTTCCTCACAATTGACCACCTCGGCTAGCTCATGGCATTCAGGCGCTGTTATCGCTCCATGCTCGTTGTCGCTGCCATCATCTTACCTCCGATGTGGGGTGGAGAGACGATAAGGAGGAGGGAGGAGGAGCCGAGTGGGTGCGGCAAGAGGGGGGAGGAGGAGCCGAGTGGGTGCAACTACGGAGGGGATTTTTTTCAGCGGGGCGGAAGGAACGCAGGTCGCGCTTGGTGGGGGAAGGAGACACGCACGGGATTGGATCATCTCCATGGCAGAAGAAACATAGCCCCTCACCCCAGCTATAATGAGGTACTGACACGTAGGACCAGCAGAAAACAAGCCCCACCTGTCATAGACTGATGTAGCAGCAGCGAACGTCCACGGCAGTCATAGGACACACGTCCAAGTCCCATCCCACGCGCGGCGCTCGTGGAGTGGTTGTCCAAATACCCGCACATGACGCAGCAATCAGCGCAGCCCCACTCTCGCAGATGAGACGCGGGCAAAAGGCGATGAACCCACAAACAAGTGGAACCAGATGCGAGGAAGGACCACCCGCCAGTCGCAGAAATAGATATCATCAGTGGTCACACAACAAAAACAAACGGGCATTGTGGGGCGCCGTGCGGCGCGCGATGACAAGCTTTGCTCGCACCCCAAAATGGGTGACCCAAATCGCGGGAGAGAACGAGCTCACCCGTCATTGGACGTCAGAAACAGCAGCGAGGTAAAAATAAACTACACATATCCAACGTCTTAGAATGATCTGAAGACCAAATTGACCAGGGCCGAAAGCATAGGGAGTCAGAGGAGCCTCGTGGAGGGTGGTCCCCCTTATAGATTTAGATTTGATTTATACTAGAGTTTGTTGTGTGCGCTTTGTTGCGCAATTGGTGTTCTTGGGTTTCTTAAAAAATTAATCACTTTGAAATATAAGGTGTATTATTTTTTTGAAAAGTCAAACATTCTAAGTTTGATCAAATTTATAGAGAAATATATTAAAATTGATAATATCAAATCAGCATTTTAGATTCCATGTAATGAATTTCCATATTTGTTCTATGTAATATTGTGGATGTCGATGTTTTTCCGTGAACTTGGTCAAAGTTAAAGAAATTTGACTTTCTAAAAAAACTAATATCCCTTATATTTTAGAACTGATGGAATATTTAATTTGACGGGTAGGGAAGATGATAGAGTGTGTTTTGTTTTTAGAAAAACAGAGAGGCTTTCCCGAGTTCCATTTGCTCAAATGAAGCCATCATGACATAAGTGTGTTTTATTTTTCTTTATAATGCGGTCATTTGGTGGGCTTATCGTGGTCCATTCTGTGTTATCCGCTAACCCGTCTATATTTATGTGAGAAAATTTCGATGTTAATGGTTGCATGTACTATATTGATGCTACAATATTACATGGCGGCTTCTTTTTTCTAGGTGGTGGGCAGGTGCGTGGAATTGATATTTTTATAGGTTGATTACTGCTGATTGATTTAAAAAATTATTGGTCCGGTCAAAATCATAAATCAAATCCAAAATTGAATACCTTAATTGAATGAAAGAGCTTAAAAAATATGAATTAAAAGAATTGAATGACAGAGCTTACAAAATTGTTGACCTGGTCAAAATCAGATGACCCAATTCTAAATTGAGTATCTCAATTAACTACAAGGCCTTAAAAAATAGAAAATTAGAAAGGATATAGTGTATAGTATAAACTAAAGGTTGTACTTTGTCTTCCCCTCTGCAACTCCGAAATAGAAAAAGAGCTTTGACAGATTGTCGACCCGGTCAAAATTAGGTAACCCAATTTCAATTGAAAACCTCAATTGAATGTGAACTCGGGAGCTTAGTGTTATAGTTCAAGAATTATTTTAATTTTATGCCATGTCAACTCAGTTGATCAGCATTTGAGACGTGTGTTGCACGCACACTCTTACTAGTCATGTTCAAAAAGAATAAAAGCATAGTACAGATAAAGCACCAACTATGTACATTGATTTGATAAATGGAATACAAGACTACACATTAACTATCACAATCGCCCTCGGTTCCTAGACATCAATAAGACAACATAAATTTATACAGCTCCAGCTCATTTATCTGGAGTGAGCTTCAGGAGTGGCAGCAAATCACTGATGACGTTCCTCCAATGAGTTCCTCTACCGGCTGCCTTGACTAAAACAATGCAGTTTTTGCAGCACAGCCAAACGATCAATCAAAGGAACTGCAAAAGCAAACTGTGTGACCAAAAGGCATCACCACAGGCAGTTCAAGTAATGATGCTGGTGCCTCCTCTTGAACTCCATGAGGCCTCCATATGTTTGGTCTGCTACGCCAATATAGAAGGCCTCCGTGTCTGGGCTGAATGACAAACCAGCTATTTCTCCAAAAAAGTCAATCTCATGAGATTTGCCATAATCGGCAGAACAATCATAGATATGAACGAAATCTATAGGCTCTGCTGTTGCCAAAAAGCGGCCATCTGAAGAGAATTTGATACAACGTATTGAGCCTAGCCTACCACCAAGGACAGCCAAGGATTGTGATAGGTTTCTAATGTCCCACAGCCGACATGTTGTGTCTTGACTCCCGGTAGCCAATACATTGCCGTCTGAGTGCCACGCAGATGAGAATGAGTAATCCAAATGGCCTCTAACTTTACCAATCGGCTAAAGCAAAGGGGAAAATGTTACTTGGTTAGTGTTAACCAGAAACATAAATCGCTTCAAAACTTGAGGAAAACATGCACATGCACTTACCTTGCCGCACTTGGGATCCACTACCAAGCCATCCTCGTGATCACCAAGGACAGCAAAAAGTGTTCCGTCAGGGTTCACCGAAACACTCTGTTTGAAAACAAGATATTAGCAAATAAACAAGACAACAATCCGGAATAAACAGGTCTGAGCTCTCGGTGAAAAACACAAGGTACTTACATTCACAGACCATGGGAAAACATAGTGGTTAAGTAGGTCAAAGTACTTGGTATCAAAAATTCTGACAGAGCAGTCATTATTAGCAGCCACCAACCGTCTTGATCCACTGAAAATATACATTTTTTGAGAATATTGTTAACAACAACTTGAAAGTATTGTATATCAACTCTGAAAGCACAAAATCTTACTTGGGATCCTGGTATATCTCTAAAGAGTTGGTTATGGCATTCTCATCATCTGTAACTCTCGTGCTGAAAATTATCCCATCATCCTCCAGGCGCTAATAAAAACCAAAGCAAATTATCAGGTCAGAACTGTTACTTGTCAGACTATATTGCAGAGTAGAAAGGCTCTACTTGCCATCAACATACCTTGCATATAAGCTCTCCATGGAAACCACCAACTACCAATAAATCATTATCTACAGACATAGTTGTGAACTGGACCATTGAGACAGATTGTGAACCATGCCCTCTCTGTTAAGCAACAACAAAATGCTGATGAATGTTGTAGTCCAAACAGAAGATGAAGCGGAAACAAACAATGCCAAGACTTGTGATGAAGTATAAACCTGTTTTGGTATAATGCAATCATCACCATTGATTAGCTCAGTGCTTATCTGGTTCAGTGATGACCAGTGTGTCATTGATTGATTGTGTACTGTATAAACATCATGCTTGGTTGTTGCCCAGACCAAATTCCTCAACTGCAACTTGAATGTCAGAATCAAAGCTACTTCGTTTATTTATTAGTGCAACCTAAGACATAAAGTTTAACCACGCAATAGAGAAGAAATTGCATGGTTAACTTCCAAGAGAAATAGTGGGTGACAATTTAGCATTTAGGGGGCCAATATAGCTAATAAAGCAGAAAGTAGTGCGGAATTGGTATATGCAACAATCAGCAGTTCATCAGGCAATGGTTTTTTTTTTCCAAGAACAAACAACACCTCCAGAAATAACTCCCTTAGCCTTCCTTTAGCCACCTCGCCCCCCCTCCAGAAAAAACGCCGACATAGTTTGGTGACGGTCTTGAAGAGCCATGGAGGCTCAAGGGAGAGCATATGGTAATCGTAATCGCGGTGAGCACTGGTTTTATCAGGGACAGCAATCCTGGCGATACTTCCAACCAACGGGTGAAGGTCACCTCTTGTTAGCGCCACCAGGGTCAAAGGTAAGCCCAAGTCTGTACAAGGAAATTGGGTCGATTGGAAGGGGAGGGAATAGCGAGTACGTCCAGGTTCAAGCCATCACATCAGATTGGCGAAATTGCACACTTCTGTAAGTTGGCCTTAAGCCCAGAGGTGCCGCCAAATAAGGCCAGAATCTCCTTGATTGCAATTAGCTCGCTCTCCTTAGGTTTCAGGAATATCACTGTGTCGTCCGCATAGAGAGAAACACGATGCCACATGCCCCATCTGTCAAGTGGCTCAAAAAACCCAGCCACCTCAGCCTTGTCCACCATTGCATTCAGCACATCCATAATCAGATGGAACGGAAGGGTAGAGAGGGGATCTCCCTGCCTCAGGCCCCAAGCATGCCAAATGCGGTCACCCGATTTTCCACTGATAAGTACTCTAGAGCTCGCAATGATAGGGAAGGGAGTGATGTGGTAAGGTGAATAAGTATGTGTCATTGGGTTGTTTTGAAGATGGTTTGTCAGGGGTGGTTGCCAAAAGAGATAATTTCTAGCCTAGGCAACCTGTAAGCATAGCGCAAATTTTGAGAATCACAAACAGGTCTTTGATTCAACCATGTAACTGCACCCCACAAAACCGTTACCTGGGTAATGTGCAGGTTGGTTTCTCGCCTGGTGCAGTAATCGCTACTTTCAGGTAGCGCACCACCGAGCCTGGCAGCTGCTGCCCGGGTCGTTGGGTGCTGGCTGTGCCCCTTCTGCGCGGTACACAGGATGGCGGTATACTCGCCTCCTGAATACGCTATTTTCGGCCGTTCGCCACTGCGGCAGTTAATAAGCCCGGCATGGATATAAATGGCTAGACGTGTGGCCAATGCTATCACATGGAGGTACGACCCATACCGTTGCGTCCCTCCATTTCAAAATACTTTGCATATTAGTTTTGTCTTAAGTCAAAATTGTAAAGCTTGACCAAATTTATATTAAAAAATATCAACATCTATAATACAAAATAAATACAATATGAAATACATTGCATAATGAATCTAATGATCTTGATTTGCTATTGTGAATGTTGATATTTTTTCTATAAACTTGATCAAACTTCACAAAGTTTGACTCAAGACAAAACTAATATGCGTAAGTATTTTGAAACGATAGTAGTAATGTTTTACTATGATAAATCGTGGAATGGTTATTAAGAATTACTCACGTTTCCGTCCTGGTTCAGCTATGACTGCATATTGTTGATGTAACCATACAAGGAATAAGACACCGGCTCCAAATGAATCACTTGTGCGAGACCCTGATTTTTCAGTGCGGCGGAGCGCGTCAACTCCCCCTAGTTGAAGTAGATGCTTGAACAATTTTTAGCAGCAAGGTGAAGTTGTTCCTCCACAAGTATGTGCTAGAACAACTAAGAAATAGCCCTTCTCGCTGAATTCATATTAAAAATACTAATCCATGGGGGTTCACTTCGCTCTAGGATTTCAGACAAAAATATACTATACATGATGGTATTCAGAATAATCTTCTAGATTATAACTTCTTTTCCGCCAATTGACCAAATTATATTCTATCTCCACAAACCAGACATTGTGAAGAAGTTTCTCATTCATGGACATGAACAAGTTCTATTGGACAACATGATCTAATCAGTTCAAAAAGATCATCCTTAGCTATATTTAAACTCCATATATTCTACTGTAAGTTTGAAATGACAACAGATTAGGTTCAAACCTGAAAATGCACAATTGACGGTCGCGCACGCCTTGTGTTGTACTGAAAATCGTAGTAAGGGCTGTCCCTCTCAACTTGTTTGCAATCCTGCAAGATGAAATATAAAGAAAAGCATATTCCAAACTGGTCAGCAACCAAGCATATAACATACATCTCTAAATATTTTCTTCTATTGTGAACTTTTAACCATAAAGACTATACTTTGACCATAATAATAATGCTAATCAGTAGTGACACGACAAACATAATTTCTAGAAAAGTAGCACTGATACAATCGTGTTCTAATGAGTACAGATAATAGATCATAACAGAAGCCCTACAACCAACAGAAGCAATACGGACATCTGTATATCTCACCAAACCACTAAGCGCGCACGTGCAACATAAATAGGAACCCGGATGGTACAGTTATACATCCACTCCCCCAACCAAGGATACCCTGACTTCCCACATATTACAATACTAACCAAGATTGCTTCCCACATATTTCCCACAAGATAATGTGATTTCCCACATATTTCATTTCAAATATTTGCTTCTACTGTGAACTTTCAATCATAAAGCTGACCCATTTATTACAACAAAGATAATCTGACTTCCCACATATTTACAATACTAACAGAAGCAATTATAGAAGTGATGTATCTCTCGCTCTTGACAACCACGTTTCTAGTATTGTAAAGCTGGGTCTGAAAATTTCATCCCCAATTCGATCAGAACTACATGAAGTTGCATCTCATTATGATTACAGCTTAAGTAACACTACTCAGATTCTACACTTACCAAGAAACAAAAGTTTACAACAACAACAACAAACAACAAAGCCTTTAGTCCCAAACAAGTTGGGGTAGGCTAGAGCTGAAACCCATAAGATCTCGAAACCAACTCATGGTTCTGGCACGTGGATAGCTAACTTCCACGCACCCCTGTCCATGGCTAGTTCTTTGGTGATATTCCAGTCCTTCAGATATCTCTTTACGAACTCCTCCCATGTCCAGTTTGGTCTACCTCGACCTCTCTTGACATTAACAGCAGGCTTTAACCATCCGCTATGCACCGGAACTTCAGGAGGCCTGCGCTGTATATGCCCAAACCATCTCACACAATGCTGGAAAAGCTTCTCATCGATCGGTGGTACCCCAACTCTAGCATGTCGATCATCATTCCAGACCTGATCCTTTCTTGTGTGGCCACACATCCATCTCAACATGCACATTTCCGCTACACCTAACGGTTGAACATGTCCCCTTTTAGTTGGCCAATACTCCGCGTCATACAACATTGCGGTTTGAATCACCGTCCTACAGAACCTGCCTTTTAACTTTTGTGGCACTCTCTTGTCACAGAGAGCGCCAAAAGCTTGGCCCCACTTCATCCATCCGGCTTTGATTCGATGGCTCACATCTTCACCGATATCACCATCCTTCTGAAGCATTGACCCCAAATATCGAAAGGTGGCCTTCAAAGGTACCACCTGCCAATCAAGGCTAACCTCCTTCTCGTGCCTAGTAGTACTAAAACCACACCTCATGTACTCAGTTTTAGTTCACTGAGCCTAAAACCTTTTGATTCCAAAGTTTGTCTCCATAGCTCTAACTTCCTATTAACGCCCGTCCGACTATCATTGACTAGCACCACATCATCCACAAAGAGCATACATCATGGGATATATCATTGTATATCTCTTGTGACCTCATCCATCACCAAAGCAAAAAGACAAGGGCTCGAAGCTAACCCTTGGTGCACTCCTATTTTAAACGATAAGTCATCAGTGTCAGCCATCACTTGTTCGAACACTGGTCGCAACATTATCGTACATGTCCTTGGATGAGGGTAATGTACTTTGTTGGGACTTTGCGTTTCTCCAAGGCCCACCACATGACATTCCACGGTATCTTATCGTGGGCCTTCTCCAAGTCAATGAACACCATATGCAGGTCCTTTTTTTGCTCCCTATATCTCCCCATAAGTTGTCATATCAAGAAAATGGCTTCCGTAGTCAACCTCCCAGGCACGAAACCAAACTGATTTTTGGTCACGCTTGTCATTCTTCCTAATTGGCACTCGATGACTCTCTCCCATAGCTTCATTGTACAGCTCATCAGCTTAATTCCATGGTAATAGTACAACTTTGAACATCCCCCTTGTTCTTGAAGATTGGTACTAATATAATCCGCCTCCATTCTTTTAGCATTTTGTTTGCCCGAAAAATGAGGTTGAAAAGCTTAGTTAGCCATACTGTCGTATATCTCTAAGGCCTCTCCACAAATCAATGGGGATATTCATCCTTCTAGAGCCTCCCTAACCTTAGAATCCTGAATTTGTCGCATAAAACGCCAGCTGGTATCATCAAAGGAGTCGTCCAGCTCAATGGTAGAGCTCAATGGAGGGAGTATATAGGATGATATGCAGCTAATAACTTGGTCGAATTTGAATTGTGCATGATCTCGGAGGTGATGCTATGTAATGCACTTTCTTGTGTTCAGATACTCCATGCGGATCGGTTTACAGGCTAGAGAAAAAAATTAGGGATGGACAAGTATAAAGGGTCAGCGATCCCTCCGTGCACCTTGCCCGCCGTTAATTCTCGTATGCGTTGCGACGTGGCTGTTCCTTGGGAGTCCAATCGGCACACCGTTAATATCAGCTCATAGCCATCCAAATTGGCAAACATATGCACAAAACGAAGCTTGCATGTCCCTCTACCTTTCCCAGCCAACGCATGCTCGAGTACAACTGTACAAGTGATAAGATTGCTCCGGATCGATGGAGTTAATTAAAGAAAGAGAGGAGAGCAGGCCTGGTATGCGCACGTGGGCAATAAGAAAGCACAAGGAGGCGATGGATTAGTTGGAGAGAGGGGACAACAGGCACAGGCACTAGTGCACGTGCTAGAGGAAGAATCCTGAGGAAGGGAAGCCGAAGGTTAGCACATTAAAAGGACGTGGATAACGAGAGATTTTAACCTGGCCATGATGCTGCCTTGGTTACCCCTATTTTTTGGATGGCCCTGTAAACCGGTGCGGAGGCGGTACTATTTAATGTTAGTTGAGCTGCTATACTAGCATGGGCTGATCATTGTACCCAAAGTCACCAAAATTATACATGCGAAGTACAGGTATTGCAATTGTCCCAGTTAGATGTCTAAAATATAGTTCAATCCAATTAATTATGCTTTGAAGCTCTACATATCAATTGGTACATGGACAGTCCAAGTTCATCTCCACCCTGCAGCTAATCCATGAGCATCAACCCCAGGGGCAGAGATAGGGGGGCCGAGCAGGGGCTAGACCCCACCCCCCCCACCCCCCCAACCGCCAACGATCGGCCCCCCTCAATGTCTCACGGCCCATACTAGTACTAGTATTTTATGCTATATTCGCTAATTGGCCGGTGATAATGAGAACTTAATTAGCAATTCAGCCCAAAATTAATGTTTAATCTATGGACCACGCAAGCCAAGCCCAAATAGTAGCCCATTCTGACCATCGGTGAGCAGGAGCCCTACAAGCTTGATCGTTTCTAAGTCTGTACAGTTGATCTGATCCAAAATCGATCTCCCAATTCGCTAATCTCTAGGGTTTCTTGCCACCGCTCAATGGCTCGCTGCACCTCCAATCCCTCCCGCCCACCAACCACCAGGCATTGCTTCCGTTTGCCGGCGCCAGTGGCGCTAGCCGCTAGGAGACCACGCAAGGACCAAGTTGCTTCCAGCTTCCATGGTGTTAATCGCTCTGTTGAGCCATATGTCATTGACTCCGTCAAGTATATGTTCATGATCTAAGGCTCCGTTTGAAAGGTACGCCGACAATAATAACCCTAGCAGCTGGTTCATTATTTTTTCTTCTGGATTACGACCTAAATAGGCTGTTAATCAAGCATGCAAGAGGATCTCTGTTAATTTACTAATTAGACGTTTCTGTAAAATAAATGCTACTAATTGATAAGATGTATTTCCTAATTAAATATGTTAGTTGTATGGATGATTCTATTGTTAGTGCAATATTTTACGAGCTAGTTTTTAGATTATGTACACAAAGATAATTGATAAGGAGAGGTCGTTTATAATGGGTTGCGGGCTGCAAAAAAAAAAATGTTTCGATTCGCCCCCCCTATGCTCAATTCCTGGCTCCGCCCCTGATCAACCCTCATACATTACCATACTTTCATCTAGCACGTTGGTTTGCAGCTAAATCAGCATGTAAAACTCCCACACGCAAAACATGTGGCCATGCATATTAATGTCTCCACAATAGCCCAAGTGGCCATTTCAGTAGAATAATCTGTCCATGTGCCACTGTCTGATTATCTCGTACTCCCTCCGTGAAAAACGCTCTTATATTATGGGACGGAGGGAGTAGTTCATGTGCATGAGGATGCAACCTTCCATCCATTGGTGAATGTGTCAATAAGTGAATGTGAATCGGATACCCTAAGAGTTGGAATTCTAAACACTTTTATGGTCCATCAGAGAGCTCAATATTGTTTGCCTCTGCGCTGCAGTGAACGGGGAAATGAAAAGAGCATAACACGCGTGACTGCCCAAGAGCGGTACCTGCAAAGCATCCTCCCGGGCATAACTGAGGTTCTGATAGTTCTTGTAGCCCTTCATCTTCATCTCCCGGTATTGATCCCTCGGGAACAGCATCTTTTCCCACGGGATCCCCTGCACGTCCTTCCCGTTCACTACGTCCTCCACGGACACGTCCGGCATCAAGTTATCCTGCAAAACAAAGAGAAAAGTTAGAAGCTTTGCGACGCAGGTGGATCGAAAGGGCAACGGGAAGCAACCAAATATCGAAAGGGCCAGCCGGAGGCTGGTGTACCTGGTCATAGTTGACGAGGTTGGCGAGGAGCTCATTCTGGTTGACCTCGCCGAAGGGATTGTTGTCCCCCTGATCCTCTATGAGCTCCTGGATGCTCTGGAGGATGAACTCTAGGTTATCCTCCAGCTCGAATTCGTCCATCTTATCCCACGCACCAATCCAGCCAAAAAGAATCACACTGCACGACAGGAAAAAATATCAACAATCAAATTGCCCCAAAGAATCCAACTCAAGAGTCGAGCCACAAACTCGGGGGGGGGGGGGGGGGGGGGGGGGGGGGGGGGGGGACAGACGACCGAAGAATCACCCGAATCAATACCAATCTCTCAAAAAGTCGGATTTAGAGGTGGCGGAGCAGAAAAGCGTGGGGGATTGGGGAATTCGTTTACCCTTTGTGGGGTGCGAATGCGAACTAAAAAGGGGCGCTCGAATGGAAGGCGGCGAGAAGACGCAGGCGGATGTGGACAGCAGAACGGGAGCAAACCCAAACGACCGAAGCGCGTGACGTGGTACTCTTTTTTTTTTAGAAAGAACCATGTATTTATTCATAATAGTAGCAACATACAACACCCATGGCTTCTCTTTGGATCCGTCCAGAGAAACAACACACAAGGAAATTTACATCACCATCGCCAAAGAATCCAGCCGCCGCCAACGCTGAAGCGTTCGCCGGAGGAGAGAAACATAGGCCTCCAACTTGTCAAGATCCAAGATAGTGCCATAGCAGCCAATCTGCGTTATGAGCCTCTGAACAAGTGCCGTCACAAGTGGCGACGCACATATCGATGTGGGTCATTGGCCGAAGAAATACTTCACACATCTTGGATCGCGGTCTTGAAGGTCTCGACTGGCAGAACCGTCAAAAAACTTCAGAACCGGCAACCATCTTCCACCGCCAAATCTCCATGTGGATCATCCTTTGGACAAGACCGGCGTTGCAGCGGCGGCCAACTCCAAGACCCAAACTTCCGGCTCCACAACGACGCTGGAGACGCAGCCGACGCAACGCGGACGAAGCCGAAGAACAAGAATCTGAGCAAGATCTCCACCGACGTCTTGAAGAACTCGCTCGAACACAAATCCATGGCTCCTCGACGTCACGGAAGAACGCCGTCGAGTCGGTGGCTTGGAAAACTTTATTCGCGGTGACGACGTCGGCACCGACCGAGCGCAGTCACCCGACATACCTATCCTAAACCAATCTACAGACCGGACGGAAGGAACCGGGCTCCCCCACCCTCCCGCTGCCGCCGAAGCGACGAGCGGAGGGAAGGGGAGCCAACGCCCTCGTCGGCAAGAAAGCAGGAGCAGTTCGCCCACGAGATCGCCTCTCCTGGGCGGTTAGCGATCGGGAGCGAGTTGGGAGTTCGTGTCTCCGCTCGGTGGCCCGTGACGTGGTACTTAGGGCCAGTTCTTTGTAGAGCCGTGGAAATAAGTTGGGCCCTGCTCGGCTTATAAAATTTAGGTTTGGGCTTCTAGAATAAGCTGGGTGGGGGGCAGCTTATTCTAGAAGCCCAAAATAAGCTACAAAAGAACTGACCCCATTGCAATGTAAGGGCATCAACACTGAACCCTCGACCGCCGCATATCGTCTGTCCGGACCACGCAGACCGGACCGCCAAAGACATCCGATGTGAAATTTTATCGGTTCACTCGATCGCATTTTCTCTCACGAAGTCAAGATAAATGTTAGCATCAGCGATTAGACTATAGAGGATGACGGCCAGGTCAGCCAAGACCCAGTCAACGGGCCAGGGCCTTCCACTAACGCTGGGCCCCATAGATGATCCTACGCCCGTCCACGCGCTACGCTGGCAAGGAATGGTCCACGGGGTAGGATAAATACGGAAGGCAGTTTCCTTGTGACAACAAGCCAGTTGGCACTAAACCTGGGCATACACCGGGCCGGGCCCGGCTTCGGGCCTGAGATTTTGGCCAGGCTTCGGGCCGGGCTTTAGAAAGCCCGAATTGAAAATCTCAGGCCCGAGCCCGGCCCGGCCCGGCCAAAAAAAACAACTTTCAGCCCTAAGCCCGGCCCGAACAGGCTAAAAAGGTGAACTTCGGGTTGGGTCGAGCCGGGCCTCCGTGTAAAACGTCCATTTTCCGAAGCCTGAGCCCTGCCGCGGGCCTCGTTTACAAGCCCGAACCCAGCCCAAACCTAAAGCCCGGCCCGGGTTTTTTGAGCCGGGCCGGGCTGCCCATGCCCAGGTTTAGTTGGCACGGCACACAGCCGTTTGCTTGTAACTCTCTTCCTCCTTCCTCACTCATTGTAATTTGAAATTGAAGCTACAGATTTGAGCGATGTTGGTTAATAGAGAGATCCTAGCCTATCACTAACAATTGGTACTCAGAGCCCAAAATAATTCCACCCAGCTGCACTGGAGCGTCATCGCGAAACACGAGCGGCGGCGGCGGTGCGCCCACGATATCCTTCAGGTTTGCACGAGCGTTTAAGGATTCAGCTACTACCGCCTGTGCACAAGTCAGGGGCACTGGGTACCCCTGTACTAGTGCACCGACAGGAGCCCCGGGGTCTGGCCCACACGCGCTCGCCAAGTGCCGTTGGGTCAGGCCCAAAATCTATGCACAGGCGTGCAATGGGAGGGAGTGACTGCCAATTTATTTGTCAGCACTAACCCATCACCTCAGGTCGTTTCATCCACGCACGCCACATGCATAGCGGGGGGGGGGGGTTAGCGACGAGCGCGCATGACTTAAAGCTCTGGTCGTGGCAGAAACCGCAGTGCCATGGATTGGAGCAATGGGGCGGTTACCTGTTCACCCGTGATCATGGGCGGTGGCATTGGCGGAGATGGGCGGCGACCCTTGGAGTAGAGGAGAGCCAGCCCCCGCGCTCTCCCCTATAAATTGGGGGTCGCGAGGGGTGATGCTCATCCATCCCTTCTTCTTCCTTGAGTTCGAATCCATAGAGCTCCTCCTCCTACTCCCGGCAGAGCGATTTGCCGGGGGTTCTTGACTCGGGCGCCACCTCTCCTTCTCAGCTGGACCCCGGCAGGCTCGTGGACTTCGGCTTCGTCCTTCTTGCCGGTGGTCTCGCCGAGCCGTTCCCCGACAGCCCCGACGGGGTCAAGCTAGGCTTCTGCTTGGGTCCTCCCTCTACTCTTTTTCTCTTTGTAACCTACCCCTAGGGGAGAAAGTCAAATAAAGAGTTATTAAAAAGGGTGCTTTCTTATGTAATCTCTATCCCATTTGTATCGAAAATGAATGAGAAAAGGTGTTGTCTTTCTTTCGCAAGTACTATCCCTTTCCCTTCCTTATTTATACGGTATCGGTATGTTTTGTCCTTGCTACACAGAGCTACTTGTCGGGTCATCATTCAAACCACGAGTGCCAAAAAAGGGGAAATGAGCCCCCGGTAGCAGGTGGGTGTTGTTCCCCGGCAGAGCTCCTTGTCGGTGTCGGCGCCGCCACCCCCCACAGTTGTTTAAACAAGGACAGGGGGCCGGCTCGTGCCGACAAGGGTTTTCACCACGTGGATGACTCCACCACCCGCAGTAAGGAAGATACTAAGGATTTCCTTGAGGAATCGAAAGGTACTGAACTTGGGATATGCGATATACTTATCTTTTCTAAGCAGTATCCCCTTTCAGAGTGTGATGGGCCGCCATCCTTGTTTCCTTGTTTCCCTTCCCTGTTTTCCCGACGGTCAAACATGTAAGGTGAGAACAGTAACAAAGATTACGGGTTCATCAAGTGTTCTAGCAAATCTTTATGACTCAAAAGCGATAACATTGCCGTCATAAAAAATGCGTAATGAGCATGTAAAAATGATGATATGATGCAATGCCTAGCTTTATTATTGTTGCACACGGTCTGCGCCTGGCTTTGTATAAAGGGTTACATGCAACATCGGCAAGGCTTGTACAAAATGTGGCTGTCGGGGACTGAACCCGGCAGCCGCGCCTTACGGGTAGAACTTACGAAGATGCTCAATGTTCCATGAGTTAAGCACCTTGGTGCCATCTTCGGTCTCCAGACGGACTGCGCCAGGTCTGGTGACTCGGGCTACCCGGTAAGGGCCTTCCCACTTCGGCGTCAACTTGTTAGTACCCTTGGCGGACTGAACACGCCTAAGGACAAGGTCGCCTTCCTCAAGGCTCCGGGCGTGGACCCTGCGGCTATGGTAGCGGCACATGGCTTGTTGGTAACGTGCAGCACGCACCGCAGCCCGGAGATGGTCTTCCTCAAGGAGCATGGCATCGTCATGCCATAGCTGCTATTGCTCTACTTCATCGTAGGCAAGCACTCGAGGTGACCCGTATATGAGTTCCATGGGGAGTACTGCTTCCACCCCGTACACTAGGGAGAAGGGCGTCTGGCCAGTAGCTCGATTTGGTGTCGTTCTGAGGGACCAAAGAACCACCAACAGCTCATCTACCCAGCGCCTGCCGCTCTTCCGCAGCTTATCAAAAGTCCTTGTCTTGAGCCCTCGCAGCACTTCAGCATTCATCCTCTCGACTTGCCCGTTGCTCCTTGGGTGGGCAACAGAGGCGAAGCAGACCTTGCTTTCAAGGCTTTGGATATATTGCATGAAGGCGCGGCTCGTGAACTGGGTGCTGTTGTCAGTGATCACTCTGTTAGGCACTCCAAAGCGGCACACCAATCCTTTCATGAACTTGATAGCTGACTGCGCGGTCACCTTTCTCACCGGTTCCACCTCAGGCCACTTTGTGAACTTGTCGGTTGCCACGAACAAGAACTCAAAGCCCCCGACAGGACGGGGGAAGGGGCCCAGAATATCGAGCCCCCAGACTGAGAATGGCCAGGATAGAGGGATTGTGTCAGCGTACGACACCTATGGGATCGCGTGGATCCCTTTTTATGGTTCGACAGGGAAAAAGGCGTGCACAAAGAGCAGATCTAGCGATCAACGCAGGGATTTTTACCCAGGTTCGGGCCGCTGAGAAGCGTAAAACCCTACTCCTGCTTTAGTGCATTGTGAGTCTTTGAACTCTGGCTCCAGGAGCGCTATGTGATGAACAGTACACAGCCGCTACACATGCTATCTGGACCAGAAGGTCCCCCATGTAGCTACGTCTTGGGCCTCCTTTTATATGTCGAAGGGGTCACCAACAGTGGCGCACAGTACATACAAGAGGTGTAAAGTTGCTACAGCGTTTACATGGTTATCCCTGACGTCTTAGGACAAACGCATTAAATGCTCCGTTTTAGGTGTCCCTAACTTTCTTGGGGACGGAAAAAGAGCCCGTCCCATCAGCACCGCTTAACTCCATCCGCCGTTAGCGTCTTGACACACACCCAGGAGGACAAAACCTAAATGACAGGTTGGTCGCTGCGCTGGAGCGGTGACAGGGTGGCGAGGTCTTGCCGGGTGCGAATCTTGCCAGGGCTCCGCAAGCCATCCCGGCAAGAATCTTGCCGGGATCTCAGCCCTTGGTCCTCTGTCTTCTGATTATTGACTTGAATGCTTTCTTGACATTCTTGCACTTGCATTCAGCTGTCCCCCGGCAGGCCTTGCCGCTGGTGTGGCTACAACCGTCCGTGCACAAGTATGGGGTACTAAAAGACCCAAACTTTAGTACACCGACAGGAGCCCCGGGCCTAGGCCATACACGGGTGCAAGGCGTTGTTGGGCTAGGCCCAAACAGTGCACGGGCACGCGTGACAGGAGTTAGCTGTTGTGATCATTCCGCTTACTGCCCCCTCACGATGCACATTGAATGCGCGATGTGGGATACGTGCGTGGAGTGGCCGTAATAGTAGCGCGCTCGCAAAAGCGTTTTCATATTGCCTAGTAAAGAGGCAGCCTCGCGCCTTCCCCATAAAAAGGAATCCGCAGAGGCGCTTGCTCATTTACCTCCTGTCCTTTCCAATCTGGAAACCGCCGTCGTTTCCTTCCTCGAGCTCGAAACAGAGCCTCTCCCACTCATCCGCCGCCTCCACGCCCTCACCGTCCTCGGCCTCTGCTCCCATAGTCGCCATGCCGCCCAAGGCAAGCAAGGGCAAGGAGGTGAAAGCCGCCGTCCCGGAGAGCGAACTGGTGAAGATGCGGAGGAAGCACGTCGTTTTCACTCCGGTGCTCGATGTGAGCGCTCTGAAGGACCGATACCTGTGCATGTGGGCGAGGGAGACGAAGGCTCATCCTGCTACTCGCGTGAGCCCAGGTTCCTCCAAGGGTGGCCCAGATAAATTCCCCTTCTTTGCCGACTACTTTTACTGCGGGGCTCTGTCCCCCGTTTTCTGATTTCTTCATCGACATCATGTACACATACGGCTTCCATCTCTTGGATTTTACGTCGAATGCCGTGACATGCATGTCAGTCTTTGCCCATCTTTGTGAAAATTTTGCCGAAGTAGTCCGTAACACAGCCCTCTTCCGCCACTATTTCATTCCCCATATTCAAAAGGGAGAGGCCCTTTCTGGTTCTATCACCTGGATTCCAAGGACATGGAACAAAGAGATATACCCAGACGGGGTCTACCGCGAGAAGTGGGAAGAATGGCGGGCCAAGTGGTACTGGATTCAGGAGAAAGACCCTCAGCCCTTCTGTTTGCCTCGACGAACAAAAATGGCGCGCGGTAATGACTGGAGCGCCCTCGATCCTCAAGATGAGAAGCTCACAATTGCAATTACCAGGATCCACCGCCTCAGAGTTGCCGGGCTCACAATAGAAATGATTGGCGCTGATTTCCTTCGCCGGCGCATCGCCCCTCTGCAGAACAAAGGGAGACCAGCCTGGGAGTTCCGGAATGCAGCAGATATCATGAGGCTGCGCACTGGTTTGAATAACAACTTGACGGTCATGCAGCACACATCTCTCTGCCACAAACTGTTCAGGCCTGACGCGAAATACAAGTTGTCGGCTAGCGTAATTCCTCTGTGCAACAACTCCGCCTTGGCCTCAATCATCGCCATGATGCCAGTGTGTAATGCTCACGGCCTTGACGGAACTTGGGACGAACCATCCGCAGAGCAGGCACAAGAGTTCTTTGACAACTTGTCGGAGAGGGCCATCCGGGAAGAAACGAACCTCATCCGCCCCACCACTGATGAAGAAGTGGCGTATATTGCCAGCAGGGTGGAAGAGGCGAATCTTGCCGCGGAGGCCGGCAGCGCTGGCTTCATGGAAGGGGAAGCCAGTGAAGAAGAAGTGATGTCAGAGGGAAAACCTGCCGGGCAGGGCGAGGTTGCCGGAGAGCAGAGTGACACAGCTGCCGGGGACCCTTCTGCCGAAGATACAACCGAGGAGCAGCTGCACGAGGAGCCCGCAGCTCCCGAGAAGATTCCCGAGAAGAGGAAGCGTGTTCTTCGGAAAGCCACCTCTGGTGCCTCAGCCCACCAACCTTCCTCTTCTGCCGCAGCCAAACGACCCAGGACCACTCCTTCACCTCCTTACACGGACACCGTGGCGGAAGTTGACTTCGACCTCTCCGCCTTTAGCCCGGAAAGAGAAGAGTAAGGGTCCTGTCACATCTTTTAACTTCTGAATTTCTGGTTTTGCTTAACTTGTTTGCCTTGCCTTGGCCTGTCCCCGCAGAGATACGGAAACATTGGCGCAAAGGATGGCGAAGAAGGCCAAGACTTCAACGGGCGATGAGCCGCCAGAAAGCACCACAGGTGCGCCAGAGCCGATCACTATCAGCCCGGAGCCCAGCCCACGACGCAGTCCTCAACACAGCCTCCAACGTGAGTTCATTACTCATTTCCCACTGGCGAGCGTTGAAACGTATATCTTCGCCACTAACGCCGCCGAGCTTGCAGGAGAAGAACAGCAACAAGGAGAGCCATCGGAGGCCGTCCCTGATGCGCCGCCTCCATCGACTGCGCCGCCCAGAGACGGATCTTCGGCAAGGGCTTCTGCTGGCGAGCCCATTCTTGTTGAGGAGGAGCCGGCAAACATGGGCACCGGCAGTCCTACATCGGCAACCAATGTTGCCAGGAAAGGAGAAACCATCTCTCAACAGCTTGACGCAGGTAAACCATTTGCCTCAGAGTACTTGTCATTCTGTCTCTATATATTATATTTTTTTTTGTCTTCTTGAACTTCAACCTTGGTCTCATCTTGTTTCCCTTTCTTTGGCTTTCAGCCTTTGATGGAGCAAATGAATGTCGATGTCGTCATCGAGGAGACCGCCAGGAATGCTGCCGCCGAGGCCGGCAGAGTTGCCGCTGACGAGGCCGCCAAGGACATACAGGAAGAAACCGCCAAGGAGTCTACTGAGAAGGCCGGCAAGGAGTCCAGTGACCATACTGACGGCATTCCTGCCGTAGGAGCACCAGGCGCTACGCCGGCCACGGAGCACCCAATTGCCGGTGAGACGGTTGTTGAGGATCAGCCGTCAACATCCGAAGCCCCCTCTTCAAGCAGATATCTTGAGGTTGGCGAGAACCTGTTTGTCAACATACCAGGAATGACAAGCACTGGGGTGCCAACCGAAGGGGAAATTTTCGACGAGGAAGTCATCACCGCTGCCGGACTCAAAATTATTGACGAACCAAGCGCCAGCAGCAGCAAATCCAAGGAAGAACAGCTCCTCCAAACCATGAGCGACAACTTTCAAAAGCTCCAGGCGCTCTACCGCACTCGAAAGGAGAAGTTGGACTCCAGAGCAGCAGTTATTGGAGCAGCGGAGGCGGATTTCCAGAAGCGCGTCGAGGAAACGCAAGTCTGGTACGCCGAAGCTTTTCAAGAATTGAAAACTGGTCGGGAACAGCTGAGTGAAAACTGGAACAAACTCCTCTTAAAGCAGTCTGACATCGAGAAGGCGCAAGAGGAGGCCTCGCAACGGGCTGCTGCAGAGGAAGCTCGCCTAACGGAATGCCGTGTCGGGCTTGATGCCCATGAAGAGGACCTTGCCGCTCGCGAGAAGGTGCTTGCCGACAAGCTTCGCGACAAAGATGAAGAAATTGAAAAGCTTGTCGCGCAGCGAACCCAGGAGCTGGAGCAAAAACACAAGGAAGCCCTCGAGGCTCTGGCCACAGACCACGCCGGCAAGCTGAAGGATGCCGTCAATGCTGCCGAAGCTGCAGAGGCCGCCAAGAACAAGCTTGACGATAAAGTGAAGAGGCTGGAGGCGGACCTTGAGGATCATGGCAAGGAGATCTCGACGCTCAATGCCGAAAGAGAGAAGACTCTCTACAGCCTGGCGGAGTTACAAATCGCCATATCCGACAAGACCAAGCAACTCACCTCAGCCAATGAATCCATTGCCGATCTGAAACTGAAGCTGACCACGCTGGAAGAGTCCCTTGAGAACAGCAAGGCTCGTGAGAAGGTCTTGATCAAAGATCTCCAGAATGAGAAGGACCTGCTCAAGAGCGCCGCCACCACTTATAATGACTATGAGGCAGGTGTGCGGATCTGGACTGAGCGCCTTGTCGATGTCGCGGAAAGGCTTACAGCACAACTGTCCACCATGGGCCTGCAAAACTTCAACTATTCTTCCAACGATAGGGTGTCTCCGAGCTCCAGGTTGACCATGTTCTTTGAGGGCATGATTGACGCCCTGAAGCTGCTCCATTCTGATCGAGCAACCCATCTGGCCAACGATCCCGCAAACTCTGCCGGGCCGTCCTCCTCAAGGTGCTCACCAAAGTGGTGTGCAAGAACCCTGGCATCAACCTCACCAACGTTCTTGACCGCTTGCCGAAGGATGTGGACCTCAAGGCACTCGAAGAACTTGTCGCGCCCATCGTCGACAAGGTGAACCAAGTCAAGAGGGTCGAAGGCCAGCGCAGGGACTAGCTGCTTCACTTCTCTTTGTCGCCACCATTCCATGCCAAAGACAATTTTATCTTAAGTTAGAATCGCGGCAACTATTAATGTAATATAACTGGCTGTGTTTTGAATGAATGCACGCTATTCCTCTTGTCTGATTTCTTTCTGTATGGTACACGCCCTATGCTTTATTGGAAACTTGCCGGTGCGCGCAGCCTTGCCGCGAGCGCTTTGAGGAACGGATCCTTAGCAACCTGCTGGAGGTGCCGCTGCCGGCAAGATACCTTAGCGTTTTCAGTGCAGCCACTTAAGTTGTTGAGCGGACTCGAAACAAAGTAAGGGCGCAACCGATCACGACAAGGTTCCTTCGCGTGCAGGTTTTCCACACAAAAGTCGAAATCATCCAAGGAAAATAACTTTACAGTGAAAAGTTTACTTAGAGTTTTGCAACTTAGCTTTTCGTTGTTGTACTCCTTTCTGCAAGATGCCAATTTCGAACATCGCCTGTTGGTGTCCATACCATCATCCCCCCGGCAAACTTGTACGCGAGGGAACCTTCTATCCTTTAAGAAAAAGAAAGAAGAGAAAATAGGGATATGGAACCTTGGCGATTCGTTAATACTTACTGGAAATAAGCGTAATACAATATCTCAGACAAACATGCATATAAGTAAACATGAAAATCGACAAGAATTGTAAAACACTTAATCTTATTCAACTGTGCACAGGGTCTGCGCCTGGCTTTATACAAAGGATTATATGCCTTGCCGGCAAAACTTGTACAAAAGATGGTTGCCGGGGAACCCGGCAACCGCGCCTTATGGATAGAACTTACGAAGATGTTTGATATTCCAGGAATTGCTCACTGGAACGCCATCTTCGATCTCCAGGCGGACTGCACCAGTCCTGGTGACTCGTACTACCCGATAAGGGCCTTCCCACTTCGGCGTCAACTTGTTAGAATTCTTGGCTGACTGAACGGGCCGAAGAACAAGGTCGCCTTCCTCAAGACTTCGGGGATAAACCTTGCGGCTATGGTAGCGGCGCAAGGCTTGCTGGTAGCGTGCAGCTCGCACAGCAGCCTGAAGATGATCTTCCTCAAGGAGCGTAACGTCATCTTGCCGCAACTGCTCTTGCTCGAGCTCATCATAGGCGAGCACTCGAGGTGACCCGTATGTGAGTTTCATGGGGAGAACTGCTTCCGCCCCGTATACTAGGGAGAAGGGTGTCTGGCCGGTGGCTCGATTTGGTGTCATTCTGATTGACCAAAGAACTGCCGGTAGCTCATCAATCCAGTGTCTTCCGCACTTGAGCAGCTTGTCGAAAGTTCTTGTCTTAAGACCTCGCAACACTTCAGCATTTGCCCTTTCCGCCTGGCCGTTGCTCCTTGGATGAGCAATAGAAGGAAAACAGATCTTGCCGCCAAGGTCTTGGACGTATTGCATGAAGGTGTGGCTCGTGAACTGTGTGCCGTTGTCAGTGATGATCCTGTTTGGTACACCAAAACGGCAAACAAGTCCCTTGAAGAACTTGATGGCTGATTGTGCTGTCACCTTCCTCACTGCTTCCACTTCCGGCCACTTTGTGAACTTGTCGATTGCGACATACAAGTACTCAAAGCCCCCGGTAGCACGGGGGAAAGGGCCCAAAATGTCGAGCCCCCAGGCCGAAAATGGCCAGGAAAGAGGGATTGTCTAAAGAGCTTGAGCTGGTTGATGCAATTTCTTTGAATGGAACTGGCACGCTTCACACTTGGTTACTAGTGCAGTTGCATCCTGGAGAGCAGTGGGCCAAAAGAAACCTTGCCAGAATGCCTTACCAACAAGAGCTCTTGATCCTATGTGGGAGCCACATATGCCTCCATGTATCTCTGCCAACAGCTCCAGTCCATCCTCCCGAGGAATGCACTTCAATTTCACACCGTTCGGTCTCTTTCTGTACAGGACATTGTCCACAAACTGGTACATATTAGATTGACGGGCTACTTTCTCCGCTTCTTCCTGTTCTTCGGGGAGTTCTCCTGTTTGAAGGAACTGAACAATGTGTTGTGCCCATGCTGGAGCCTGAGGCTCGACAGCAAGGACTAAAGGCATGTCTTCTGCCGTGGGAGCGTTTGTCTCTACGGCAAGGGCTCGAGGCCCTGCCGGAGCCTGTTGCCCCCCGGCAGGCTTGGCGTTGTTCCCGGCAACTTCCTTGCCGGCAGCTTCTGGGAGCTCTGTGGGAAAGTACTGGCCGGAACTCAACTTCCTTCTCTTATCTTGCTTCGCTGATGGCGCTACGGATGGCTGAGTCAATTGAAGCACAAAAGTCCCTGGTTCCACAGGTAACTTGAGGGCAGCACGTTTTGACAGGTCGTCGGCAATGCTGTTCTCTGTACGAGGAACATGCTCTGTTTGCAGACCGTCAAAGCGCTCCTCCAACTTCCTCACTTCATCTACGTAAGCTTCCATCAACGGGCTCTGATAATCTTTGTTGACTTGCTTGACGACAAGCTGTGAATCACCTCTGACGATGAGCTTCTTAATTCCAAGGTCTGCCACGATCCTGAGACCGGCAAGCAACCCTTCATATTCCACAGTGTTGTTTGTCGACCTCTCTCGGGGAAAGTGCATCTGAATTACATATTTGAGGTGCTCTCCGGTGGGTGCGACAAGCAGCACCCCAGCGCCGGCGCCTTGTAGCGAGAAAGCCCCATCAAAATACATAATCCACTCTCGACTCGTTTCCTTGCCGGGGAGAGTCATTTCTTGAATTTCTTCGTCCGGCGTTGGGGTCCATTCTGCAATGAACTCTGCCAAGGCTCTGTTCTGAATAGTTGAAGTACTTTCAAATTTGAGACCAAAGCTTGACAGTTCCAACGCCCACTCCACAATCCTGCCGGTCGCATCTAGATTTCGTAAAATCCGTTGCAATGGAAAGCGAGTGCGACGGTGATCTCATGTGCCTGGAAATAATGGCGCAGCTTCCTCGAGGCCATAAGGAGGCCGAAGAGCAACTTTTGCACGCCAGAGTATCTTGACCTAGCCCCCCGCAAAAGGAAGCTGACAAAATAAACTGGGCGCTGCACCATCTTCTTCCTTTGTGTCGCTTCATTTGACCGCGCAGATTCTGCCTTGTCGGCACCAGACTCTGCCGGGGAAAATCCTGGCTCATCGCTTGACGGTCCTGCCCCCGCCGCTGCTTCTTCGTCGGCTTCTCTCTGTGCCACTAACGCAGCACTAACCACTTGATTCGTTGCTGCCAGGTATAGCAACAACGGCTCTTGTGGTTTAGGTCCGACTAGTGTTGGCGGAGAGGAGAGGTACCTCTTCAAATCCTGCAGCGCTGCCTCCGCTTCCGGAGTCCACTTCATTGGACCTGCCTTCTTCAAGATTTTGAAAAAGGGCAGGGCGCGCTCAGCAGATTTGGAGATGAACCTACTCAGAGCAGCAACGCAGCCGGCAAGACGATGCACATCTTTGACGCGTCTTGGCGCTTCAATCTGCTCAATTGCCTTGATCTTGCCGGGATTCGCCTCGATCCCACGCTGAGACACGAAGAACCCGAGAAGCTTGCCGGACGGAACGCCAAACACACACTTCTCGGGATTGAGCTTCAAATTGATCTTGCGCAGATTCGCAAATGTCTCTTCTAGATCTTGTATGAGCGTTGCTTTGTCCTTGGTTTTAACCACTATGTCATCCATATAAGCTTCCATATTTCTATGTAACTGGGGCTCAAACCCGATTTGAACCGCTCTTGCAAATGTTGAACCAGCACTTTTCAACCCGAAAGGCATACGTAAGAAGCAATACGTACCACACGGGGTGATAAATGCGGTTTTCTCTTCGTCTTCCTTAGCCATGAAAATCTGATGATACCCTGAATAGGCGTCAAGAAATGACAGTAAATCACAGCCGGCAGTGGAGTCCACAATCTGGTCGATGCGCGGCAAGGGAAAAGGATCTTTTGGATAGGCTTTATTGATATCTGTATAATCAATACACAACCTCCATTTTCCATTCGCCTTGCACACTACAACTGGATTGGCCAACCATGTTGGATGGAGCACTCCTCTAACCAAACCTGCTGCTTCCAACTTCCTGATTTCTTCGGCAATAAATTCTTGCCGCTCCAAGGCTTGCTTCCTAACTTTCTGCTTGACGGGCCGTGCATGAGGACAGACAGCAAGATGGTGCTCAATCACCTCCCTGGGAACACCGGGGATATCAGATGGTTGCCATGCAAACACATCGACATTCGCCCGCAGGAAGGTAATGAGCGTGCTTTCCTATTTGTCGTCAAGGGTGGAACTTATGGTGAAAGTTCCTCCCGTACCATCCTCCTTGACGGGCACCTTCTTAGTTTCTGGTGGAGCTGCCTTGGATTTCTTGCTCTTGCCGGTGGAGCTCTCTGGCACATCCTCAACAGGAGCGCAGCACTCCGAGGAGGTGCGTTTGCCGAAGTGTGTGCTAGAGGTCTTGCCGGTCTTCTTCCCCCCGGAAGCTTCAGCGGCAGGAGCAAGTGCCTTGGCGGCAGGTGCTGCAACTGCCTCCGGGTAAAGTTGGTCGGTGCAGATAAGTGCATCCTTCTTGTCGGAGTTGACAGTGATGACGCTCATCGGCCCGGGCATCTTCAATGTATTATAAGCATAGTGCGATGCCGCCATGAACTTGGCCAGCGCTGGACGGCCAAGGATCCCATTATACGGCAATGGAATCTTGGCGACGTCGAAAACAATCTTTTCTGTTCTGTAGTTCAGGTCACTACCAAATGTTACTGGTAGTGTGATCTTACCCTTCGGCTGGCTCCTTCCTGGATTGATCCCCTGAAATGTGCCCGTTTCCTCGAGATCTTCATCAGGAATTTGCAACCATTTGATCACATTAGGTGAGATCAAGTTCAAACCGGCCCCACCGTCAACTAACATTTTCGTCACCTTGAGGTTGCGAATCGTTGGTGAAACCAACAATGGCAGACACCCGACCGCAGTTGTGCGATCAGGGTGATCCTCAGCGTCAAAAATGATAGGCGTGTTGGACCACTTCAATGGTTTCCGGGCATCGACAGATGACTCTGTCGTATTAACCTCGCGCGCCCACTGTTTAAGTCGGCGGTGGGAAGAATGCAACGAAGCACCCCCGTCAATGCACATGACTTCTGTAGCTCTTTGAAATTCGTGCTCACTGGACTCGTCGTCCTCCTCGTTGTCATCGTCACCCCCCTCTTCCTTGTCGCGGCCTCGAGCGGGCCTCTCCTTCTGTTGCTTGGCCTTGCCGCGATGACCTCCTCGGCCACCGCGTTTCTTGCCGGACCCCTCTGCACCATCCTGGGCCTTCTCCTTATCTCGCCTTTCATACTCAGCTTTCTGCTTCTCGACAAGCTGCTCAACTTGCCGGCAGTTTTGGAGATCATGGCCCTTGGTGCGGTGGATCTTGCAGTACTGCTTGTCGGAGCCCTCCGGCTTGTCGGCAACCGCCAAGGCCTGACAGGAGGCGCACCCGGCAACCTCCTTGCCGGGGCCATCAACCTTGATCTTCTTGGCTGTGTCGAGGCTGCCGGATTCCTCGACGGCAAGCACGGCCTTGCCCTTGCGTTTCCTGTTACGCCGTCGGCTTTTCGTTGCCGGGGCGGCGGCGTCTTCGTCTTCAGAGTCGATTCCTGCGCCAGCATCTTCGCCGGGGAATCTCCTCCCTTCTTCAGCTCGAGCACATTTATCAGCCAGAGCATAGAGCTCGGCAACATCCCTGACTTTGTTCATCGCCAGCTCTTCGCGCATCTTGCGGTTGCGCACGTTCTGATGGAACGCGCTGACAACAGCGGCAGGATGAACGTCTGGGATGTTGTGCTGTATACGGCTGAATCTCTGTATGTACTTGCACAAGGTTTTGCCCTCTTTCTGGGGGATGAGATGCAAATCACTTTCCCGGCCGGGAGCTTGGTGGCCTCCGGTAAAGGCGCCAACAAACTCATGACACAGATCTGCCCAGGAAGAAATGGAATTTTCCGGCAGATGCATCAACCACGACCTGACGTTGGGCTTAAGTACCAACGGGAAGTAGTTGGCGAGTATCTTGTCGTCGCATGCCCCAGCAGCCTGCACCGCAATGGTGTAGACGCTCAAGAACTCCGACGGGTGAGTCTTGCCGTCGTATTTCTCCAGGACCTCCGGTTTGAACGTTCGGGAATTGGGCCATTGGACTTGCCGCAGCTCACGGGTAAAAGCTGGACAACCCACCTCATAAGGTAGGTCATCATAATACCCTGGCGCAAGCTTGTCTACAGTGGGTCCCATGCGCCTATCAGATTGATGGCACGCTTCCCGCCGCCGCTCGATGGTAGTCCGAGCGTCTTCTTTGCTTCGTTCCCGAAGAACTTGACGTTGATCGCGGCGAGTTCGCGGATCAGACGATGCCGTTTAATCATCATCACAGGCACCGATCCGTCGAGTCAGCGACCGCTGTTGCCGCCGTGGAGGAGAGTGCATCGTGGTCGTACCACCTCCAGTCTTTTCACCATCGGCGCGCGCCGGCTCGATGGACTGCCGCCGCGAAGGCTCCGCCCGCTACGGCCCATCTCTATTAGCGAGGCCGACGAGGCTCTGAATAGCAGCTCTCCATTCTTCGAGCTTGTCCGCAGCAGGAGGAAAATCTAGGAGCAACTGTGGTCGCGCCAACGCTTCTGCTGGTGTAGGCGGCGGCGAAAGGTGCGAGGAACGTGAGGTGCTCTGACTCCTAACCGTGTTAAAAGGAGCTCCATCACGGTCCCGCGACCGCGCGCCGCTTCCACCAGCATTTTGGTGCGCATGTTGGCTCGCGCATCTTGAGAGTGATGCTCGGGAGTCTTTCCATGGGGACGCTTAGAACCACCAACGTCGCGGCGCTGTTCATCGCGTGCGACCTGAGAAGGCCGCGGCGCATGCGCCGGCGTGGGTGTCTTAGAAGGCGCCCTTCCGTCCTTGGAGTTCACTATGCCGCTCGTAGACAGCACAGCTTCGTCCTTAGATCTAGCAGCGCGCGGGTTGCTGTCGCCGCCGCGAACGACGCCGCTCGCTTGGCTTTGATCACCAGAACATCGTGGAAGCTCAGGACCTCCGCCTCCTCCGCCTGCGTCCACACCGTCGCCCGTCCGTGTAGCTACAGGCATACCGAACGCGGATGGATCAACCGCCGTAAAACCCTTCTTCTTGGGAGCCATGGCGATGAAGATGATGAAGAAACTGGCGCGCTGATCGCTAGATCTGGTTCACGCACCCCCAATCCCCCTACCTGGCGCGCCAAAGATGTTGGCGTACGACACCTATGGGATCGCGTGGATCCCTTTTTATGGTTCGGCAGGGAAAAAGGTGTGCACAAAGAGCAGATCCAGCGACCAACGCAAGGGATTTTTACCCAGGTTCGGGCCGCTGAGAAGCGTAAAACCCTACTCCTACTTTAGTGCATTGTGAGTCTTTGAACTCTGGCTCCAGGAGCGCTATGTGATGAACAGTACACAGCCGCTACACATGCTATCTAGACCAGAAGGTCCTCCCCCTGTAGCTACGTCTTGGGCCTCCTTTTATATGTCGAAGGGGTCACCAACAGTGGCGCACAGTACATACAAGAGGTGTAAAGTTGCTACAGCATTTACATGGTTATCCCTGACGTCTTAGGACAAACGCATTAAATGCTCCGTTTTAGGTGTCCCTAACTTTCTTGGGGACGGAAAAAGAGCCCGTCCCATCAGCATCGCTTAACTCCATCCGCCGTTAGCGTCTTGACATGCACCCAGGAGGACAAAACCTAAATGACAGGTTGGTCGCTGCGCTGGAGCGGTGACAGGGTGGCGAGGTCTTGACGGGTGCGAATCTTGCCGGGGCTCCGCAAGCCATCCCGGCAAGAATCTTGCCGGGATCTCAGCCCTTGGTCCTCTGTCTTCTGATTATTGACTTGAATGCTTCTTGACATTCTTGCACTTGCATTCAGCTGTCCCCCGACAGGCCTTGCCGCTGGTGTGGCTACAACCGTCCGTGCACAAGTATGGGGTACTAAAAGACCCAAACTTTAGTACACCGACAGATTGTTTGCAGGGCTTGTGTTGGTTGATGGATGTTCTTGGAATGGAACTGCCAGGCTTCACAATTGGTGACCAGCTCAGTGGCGTCCTGGAGGGCTGTGGGCCAATAGAAACCCTGTCGGAAAGCATTCCCGGCAAGGGCCCTTGATCCAATGTGGGAATCACATACTCCTCCGTGAATCTCCGCCAACAGCTTCAGTCCATTCTCCCGGCAGATACACCTTAATTTCACACCGTTCGGTCGTCTTCTGTACAGGGTGTCATCGACAAACTGGTACATACTTGACCGACGGGCTACTCTTTCGGCTTCCTCCTGCTCTTCGGGGAGTTCTCCTGTTTGAAGGAAATGGACTATATGTTGCGCCTAGGTTGGAGCCTGCGGCTCGACAACAAGGACTAAAGGCGTCTCCTCGTCTCTAGAAGCGCTTGTCTCAACCGCGGGAACCTGAGGTCCCACGGGATATAGCTGCTCGATAACCGGAACGGGATTTTCCCCGATAGCCTCTCTACCAGCGGCTTCGGGAAGCTCTGTCAGGAAATGCTTGCCGGAGTTCAGCTTCCTTCTCTTCTTGGACATCGCCGATGGGGATACTGATGGTTGAGTGAGGCGGAGAACAAAAGTCCCTGGTTCCACAGGAAGCTTCTGCGCAACGCACTTCGATAGATGGTCAGCAATGCAGTTTTCTGCGCGTGGTACATGCTCTGTTTGTAGTCCATCAAAGTGCTCCTCCAATTTCCTCACTTCTTCCACATATGCCTCCATCAACAGGCTCTGGTAATCCTTGTTGACTTGCTTCACCACAAGCTAAGAATCTCCTCGGACAATCAGCCTCTTTATTCCCAACTCCACCGCGATTCTAAGTCCGGCAAGAAGCCCCTCGTACTCAGCGGTATTGTTGGTGGCTTCCTCCCAGGGAAAGTGCATTTGGACAACGTACATGAGGCGCTCTCTGGTAGGGGCAATGACGAGATAGTGTAGATCTGGATCAATCTCGAAATTAACATATGGGGTCCTTTCGGCAATACTATAAGTTGTTTCCGACCTCACTTAAAATGCCTAGATAATGTAGTTTCATTATGCTTCACCACTTGCCATGTTTAACAACATTTAAAATTGTCGTGTACCTAAACGTGAACTAGGTAATTCAAATATGGAATTCCGTCAATATGCAACTCGTTTCATATTGAGCTTCACTTAATGTGTAGTATTTGATTGTTGTGCTTTGCCATGCCTTGCATATTTAAATGGACATGCAACATATTTGTGTGCGCATCATATCATGAATATGTTGTGGTGTATCATGTGTTGATTGATTGTTTTCGGATTACTTCTTCTCTATAGAGTTCCGAAAGCGTTCGGAGTGTGAGAATTCATTCGACAACGTCTCGTTCGTCTACTTCACGGATGTGTTCTTCTTCCAAGCGGGATCTCAGGCAAGATGAACATTTCCCTAGATACCACTACTATCATGGGCATGTTAGTTGTCTCGTTTCTATCCCTATGTCTCGCTACCTACAACTTATTTGTCAAGCCTCCTAAAAATGCCATGATAATCCTCTAACCCCTCCATGATACGGGGCACGCCCGTGTGCGTCGATCTTTCACGAATTGGAGGGGATCTCACGAGGAACACGAAGAACACGAGAGAAACACGAGAGGAAATCAAACACTCAAGGACAACCTTCGATCACACATCCACTAGAATCACACGAGTACACGGGTATCACGGTCCACAATCAACAAAAGGATACAAGTAACGATAGTATCCTCACTCCAAAGGAGGAGGTCTTGAATCCCTAGGGATCTTCCCTTAGAGGGGCCTTGGCATCACTTGGATCTTCTCTCAACGGAGGGCAATCTCCTAGGGAGAAGTGAGTAATGGAGCTATGCTCAACAAAAGGTCTTTGCCAAACAATAGCTAAACCTAGAGAGAGGGGGAAGAAGAGTTTATATAGTCCTAGCCGAAAAAGAGGGGTACATGGGCCAAGGCCCGAGCGGCTGGGCTCAACAGGGGCCAGACGTCCGGGCGGGGTCGGACGTCCGAGGCTTCATGGTGGTACGGACATCCGTAGGAGTCTGGTCGTCCGAAGAGTCGGCTCTGGGTCGGGGTTGTCAGATTTCCGGGACGCGTCGGACGTGCGGAAGCTCGGTCGCCCCGAGGCTCCGGTCGTCTGTAGGTTCTAGATCGGGAACCCTGGCTCGTGCAAACCCGAAGGATTATCAGGGTTCCCGATCTAGAACCTACAGACGACCGGAGCCTCCGGGCGACCGAGCTTCCGCACGTCCGACGTGTCCCGGAAATCTGACAACCCCGACCCAGAGCCGAATCTTCGGACGACCAGACTCCTACGGATGTCCGTACCGCCATGAAGCCTCGGACGTCCGACCCCGCCCGGACGTCTGGCCCCTGTTGAGCCCAGCCGCTCAGGCCTTGGCCCATGTACCCCTCTTTTTCGGCTAGGACTATATAAACTCTTCTTCCCCCTCTCTCTAGGTTTAGCTATTGTTTGGCAAAGACCTTTTGTTGAGCATAGCTCCATTACTCACTTCTCCCTAGGAGATTGCCCTCCGTTGAGAGAAGATCCAAGTGATGCCAAGGCCCCTCTAAGGGAAGATCCCTAGGGATTCAAGACCTCCTCCTTTGGAGTGAGGAGACTATCGTTACTTGTATCCTTTTGTTGATTGTGGACCGTGATACCCGTGTACTCGTGTGATTCTAGTGGATGTGTGATCGAAGGTTGTCCTTGAGTGTTTGATTTCCTCTCGTGTTTCTCTCGTGTTCTTCGTGTTCCTCGTGAGATCCCCTCCAATTCGTGAAAGATCGACGCACACGGGCGTGCCCCGTATCATGGAGGGGTTAGAGGATTATCATGGCATTTTTAGGAGGCTTGAGAAATAAGTTGTAGGTAGCGAGACATAGCGATAGAAACGAGACAACTAGCATGACCATGATAGTAGTGGTATCTAGGGAAATGTTCATCTTGCCTGAGATCCCGCTTGGAAGAAGAACGCATCCGTGAAGTAGATGAACGAGACGTTGTCGAATGAATTCTCACACTCCGAACGCTTTCGGAACTCTATAGAGAAGAAGTAATCCGGAAACAATCAATCAACACATGATACACCACAACATATTCATGATATGATGCCCACACAAATATGATGCATGTCCATTTAAATATGCAAGGCATGGCAAAGCACAACAATCAAATACTACACATTAAGTGAAGCTCAATATGAAACGAGTTGCATATTGACGGAACTCCATATTTGAATTACCTAGTTCACGTTTAGGTACACGACAATTTTAAATGTTGTTAAACATGGCAAGAGGTGAAGCATAATGATACTATATCTAGGCATTCTAAGTGAGGTCGGAAACAACTTATAGTATTTCCGAAAGGACCCCATATGTTAATTTCGAAATTGATCCAGATCTGAACTAACCGTGATATCTAAACAATTCCGAAAGCACAAACGGTGTTGCAATGCTTAGAAACAAGGCCTAGGGTTCATACTTTCACTAGTGCAAGTTCTCTCAACAATACTGATATTGTTGAATCATATGTAAATCCCTCACGTGCGACAAAGAGTTCACTCCAAAGTCACAAATAGCAGAGAACAAACGAAGAAATTATTGTAGGGTACGAAACCACCTCAAAGTTATCTTTTCCGATCAATCTTATGAGCTATCCCTATAAGTGTCACGAACAGCCCTAGAGTTCGTACTAAAATAACACCTTAAGATACACATCAACCAAAACCCTAATGTCACCTAGATACTCCAATGTGACCACGAGTACCCATGGGCTTGACTATACGATATGCATCATACAATTTCAGATTCATCATGTTCAATCCAACACAAAGAACTTCAAAGAGTGCCCCAAAGTTTCTACCGGAGAGTCAAGACAAAAACCTGTGCCAACCCCTATGCATAGATTCCCAAGGTCACGGAACCCGCAAGTTGATCACCAAAACATACATCAAGTGGATCAATAGAACATCCCATTGTCACCACGGATATCCCATCGCAAGACATACATCAAGTGTTCTCAAATCCTTAAAGACTCAATCCGATAAGAAAATTTCAAAGGGAAAACTCAATTCATCACAAGAAGATAGAGGGGGGAAAACTCCATATGATTCATCTATATTAATAAAGCTCGCGGTACATCAAGATCGTGCCATCTCAAGAACAAGAGAGAGAGAGAGATCAAACACATAGCTACTGGTACATACCCTCAACCCCGAGGGTGAACTACTCCCTCCTCGTCATGGAGACCGCCGGGATGATGAAGATGGCCTCCGGTGATGGTTTCCCCCTCGGGCAGGGTGCCGGAACGGGCTCCCGATTGGTTTTTCGTGGCTACAGAGGCTTGCGGCGGCGGAACTCCCGATCTAGGTTTGTTTCTGGGGGTTTCTCTATTTATAAGAATTTTTGGCGTCGGAAACAAGTCAAGGTGGGCCACGAGGTGACGACAAGCCAGGGGGGCGCGCCCTGGGGGGGTGCGCCCCCCAGGCTTGTGGTGGCCTCGTGGCTCTTCTGGCCCAACTCCAACGCTCCCTGGGCTTCTTCTGGTCCATAAAAAATCACCGGAGATTTTTATTCCGTTTGGACTCCGTTTGATATTCCTTTTCTGTAAAACTCAAAAACACGGAAAAAACAGAAACTGGCACTGGGCTCTAGGTTAATAGGTTAGTCCCAAAAATAATATAAAGTTGTAGTAAAATGATTGTAAAACATCCAAGAATGATAATATAACAGCATGGAACAAGTAAAAATTATAGATACGTTGGAGACGTATCAGCATCCCCAAGCTTAATTCCTACTCGTCCTCGAGTAGGTGATTGATAAAAACAGAATTTTTGATGTGGAATGCTGCCTAACATGTTTATCATATTCTTTTCTTCTTAATATAGCATGGACATTTGTACTTGTAAATGATTCAAAGCAATAGTCTAGTTTTAACATAATGACTTCAATACTCAAGCATGTCAACAAGCAACCATGTCTTTCAAAATATCAACACTAAAGAAAGTTATCCCTAGCCCATCATGCTCAATCATTGATCCATTCATGAAACACACTCAAATATTAGCTATGCCCAATGCTCAAGTACGATCATAGTGCCCCCTAGTTGGTGTTTATAAGAGAAGATGGAGACTCACAGCTAAAATAAAAATTGCATAAAGTAAACGGATAGGCCCTTCGCAGAGGGAAGTAGGGATTTGTAGAGGTGCCAGAGCTCAAAGTTTTAAATTGAGAGAGAAAAAATATTTTGGGTGGCATGCTTTTCCTGTCAACGAAAACGACAAAGTAGCTCACAATACTTTCCATGCTAGATGTATCATAGGCGGTTCCCAAACAGAAAATAAAGTTTTTACTCCCCCTCCACCAATCAATCACACTCCACGGCTAGCCGAATCCACGGGTACCATCCATACAAACAACAATTCTGGGGGAGTTTTGTTTCATTATATTTTGATTTGATATTTGAGCATGGAACTCGGCATCCCGAATACCAGCCACTTTCTCGTGAATGATAGTGAATCAACACATATCGTGAGAATAACCCACCTAGCATGGAAAAATATTGGACACTCCCCACCGTTTCATGAGCGGTACGGGCACACAAAAGAGAAAATTTATTTTGAAAATTTAGAGATGGCACATACAAATTTGATTGGAACGGCATGGAAATACCGCATATAGGTAGGTATGGTGGACTCATAAGGCAAAACTTGGTTTAAGGATTTTGGATGCACAAGTAGTATTTCTACTTAGTACAAGTGGAGGCTAGCAAATAGATTGGGAATCAACCAAGCCAAGAAACGAAAATTCACATAAGTGAGCATTGAACATAACTAACACCGAATAATGCACCACAAGTAGGATATAACTTCATTGCATAACTATTGACTTTCGTACTTGCATAGGGAATCACAAACCTTAACGCCAATATTCCTACTAAAGCATAATTACTCACTAACATGACTCACATAATACTATCATCATGTTTCAAAACTATTACAAAGAATCAAGTTTAATTTGTCCCATGATATTCATGAAAGTTTTTATTATATCCTCCTTGGATATCTATCACTTTGGGACTAGTTTCATATATTGCCATTGCTTTTTCGACAAGCTCAAACAAATTTAAATGAAGCACATGAGCATAAAGATTTCATCCCTCAAAAAGGTATAAGTGAAGCATGACAAGAAATGACAAGCTACTCACAAAAGATATAAGTGAAGATCAATGAGTAGTCAAACAATTAAGGAGCTATGTGAGGACTCTCTCTCCCTCAATAAATATTTTCAGATCTGAGCAAGCAAAAGAAACATAGCACTCGAAGAATAGCACGCATCATGTGAACGAATAAAAATTTAGGGTCAACGTAGGCTAACCGATAATTGTTGATGAAGAGAGGTGGGATGCGTAGCATCCCCAAGCTTAGATGCTTGAGACTTCTTGAAATATTTACTTGGGGTGCCTTGGGCATACCCAAGCTTGAGTTTTTGTATCTCGTGCAATCCTCTCGTATCATGGTTTCACCTATTCTCAAAAACATCGTCCACACAAAACTTGAAAAGAACTCGTGAGATAGGTTAGTACACATAATAATAAATCAACTCTTTATGTACTGCCAAGACAAGTTCCATAATAATTCACAAACATTAGGTACTGTACACTATCATTTCCACAATTTATATCTACCAATATAGGCTATGGAAACTATAGAATAAGTAGATAACAAAACTATGACAGCAATCTGTCCAAACAGAACAGTCTGTAGCAATTTATGAAAACAGTGAACTTCTGTAACTCAAAAAATTATGAAAATTTAGGACATGCTTTAAAATTTATATGCAACACTGTGTAAAAATTTCAGAAACTTTCCATGTTCAAGTAAAATATGAAAATTCAAACACTACAGAAAAAGTTTCTGTTTTTTACACAGCACACATCAAAACTGCAATGCAAGCATCCTAAGGCAATTCTTGGAACTTTTTATTGAAAAACAAGATTATAAATAACACCTAACAGATAACAAGAAAATAAAATGACGCTCCAAGCAAAACTCATATTATGTGACGAATAAAAATATAGCTCCAAGTAAGATATACCGATAGTGTTGAAGACGAAAGAGGGGATGCCTTCTGGGGCATCCCCAAGCTTAGGCGCTTGAGTATTCCTTGGATATTACCTTGGGGTTGCCTTGGGCATCCCCAATCTTAGGTTCTTGTCACTCCATATTCTCCTCATATTGGTGTCTCACCCAAAACATGAAAACTTCAATCACACAAAACTTAACGGAACTTCGTGAGAAGTGTTAGTGTAGTAAAGATAAATCATTCACTTAGGTACTGTTAAGACAAGATTCATAATTGTTCCCACATAATACCTACTGTATTCTATCATTACCATAATTTATATCACTCAATATAAGCTATAGAAACACTAAAACAAGTAAACTATGCATGCAAAACAGAATCTGTCAAAAACATAACAGTCTGTGAAGATCTGTAGCGTAACCATACTTCCCTGTCTCTAAAAATTCTGAAAAATTAGAAAAATCTAGGAAATTTGTATAAAAATCATTTTTAAAAAATTCAGATCAAAATCACGTTCCAGTGAATTTACAAAATTCCTGGACTGAGAGCAAAAGTTTCTGTTTTTGCACAGAATCAAGTCAACTATCATCCACACTATCCCAAAGGCTTTACTTGGCACTTTATTGAAACAAAAGCTATAAAACATGATTATACAGTAGCTTAATAATGTGGACACACAAAAACAGTAGGTATAAATATTGGGTTGTCTCCCAACAAGCGCTTTTCTTTAATGCCTTTTTAGCTAGGCATGATGATTTCAATGATGCTCACAAAAAAGATAAGAATTGAAACACAAAGAGAGCATCATGAAGCATATGACTAGCACATTTAAGCATAACCCACTTCCTATGCATAGGGATTTTGTGAACAAACAATTTATGGGAACAAGAATCAACTAGCATAAGAAGGCAAAACAAGCATGACTTCAAAACTTTCAACACATAGAGAGGAAACTTGATATTATTGCAATTCCTACAAGCATATGTTCCTCCCTCATAATAATTTTCAGTAGCATCATGAAGGAATTTCACAATATAACCAGCACATAAAGCATTCTTTTCATGATCTACAAGCATAGAAATTTTACTACTCTCCACACAAGAAAATTTCTTCTCATGACTAATAGTGGGAGCAAACTCAACAAAATAACTATCATGAGATACTTGATTGACATAACCACTTTGAATATTAAAACCATGATGACAAGTTTCATGATTACTATCACGCTTTATAGCATACGTGTCATCACAATAATCATCATAGATAGGAGGCATGCCATCATCATAATAGTTTTGCTCATCAAAACTTGGGGGACTAAAAATATCATATTCATCAAACATAGCATCCCCAAGCTTGTGGCTTTGTATATCATTAGCATCATGAATATTCAGAGAATTCATACTAACAATATTACTATCATGCTCATCATTCAAGGAATTCTCATCAAGTATTTTCATAATTTCTTCCTCTACCAACTGAGCACAATTTTCTGAATCCTTATTTTCACGAAAGACATTATAAAGACGATACAAATGATGCAACCTAAACTCCATTTTTTTGTAGTTTTCTTTTATAGACTAAACTAGTGATAAAACAAGAAACTAAAAGATTCAATTGCAAGATCTAAAGATATACCTTCAAGCACTCACCTCCCCGGCAACGGCGCCCGAAAAGAGCTTGATGTCTACTACGCAACCTTCTTCTTGTAGACTCATGTTGGGCCTCCAAGCGCAGAGTTTTGTAGGACAGTAGCAAATTTCCCTCAAGTGGATGACCTAAGGTTTATCAATCCGTGGGAGGCGTAGGATGAAGATGGTCTCTCTCAAACAACCCTGCAACCAAATAACAAAATGTCTCTTGTGTCCCCAACACACCCAATACAATGGTAAATTGTATAGGTGCACTAGTTCGGCGAAGAGATGATGATACAAGTGTAATATGGATGGTAGATATAGGTTTTTGTAATCTGAAAATATAAAAACAGCAAGGTAGCAAGTAAGAAAAGTGAGCAAAAACGGTATTGCAATGCTTAGAAACAAGGCCTAGGGTTCATACTTTCACTAGTGCAAGTTCTCTCAACAATACTGACATAGTTGAATCATATGTAAATCCCTCACGTGCGACAAAGAGTTCACTCCAAAGTCACAAATAGCGGAGAACAAACGAAGAAATTATTGTAGGGTACGAAACCACCTCAAAGTTATCTTTTCCGATCAATCTTATGAGCTATCCCTATAAGTGTCATGAACAGCCCTAGAGTTCGTACTAAAATAACACCTAAAGATACACATCAACCAAAACCCTAATGTCACCTAGATACTCCAATGTCACCACGAGTACCCATGGGCTTGATTATACGATATGCATCACACAATTTCAGATTCGTCATGTTCAATCCAACACAAAGAACTTCAAAGAATGCCCCAAAGTTTCTACCAGAGAGTCAAGACGAAAACGTGTGCCAACCCCTATGCATAGATTCCCAAGGTCACGGAACCCGCAAGTTGATCACCAAAACATACATCAAGTGGATCAATAGAACATCCCATTGTCACCACGGATATCCCATCACAAGACATACATCAAGTGTTCTCAAATCCTTAAAGACTCAATCCGATAAGAAAACTTCAAAGGGAAAACTCAATTCATCACAAGAAGATAGAGGGGGGAAAACTCCATATGATTCATCTATATTAATAAAGCTCGCGGTACATCAAGATCGTGCCATCTCAAGAACACGAGAGAGAGAGAGAGATCAAACACATAGCTACTGGTACATACCCTCAGCCCCGAGGGTGAACTACTCCCTCCTCGTCATGGAGACCGTCGGGATGGTGAAGATGGCCTCCGGTGATGGTTTCCCCCTCCGGCAGGGTGCCGGAACGGGCTCCCGATTGGTTTTTCATGGCTACAGAGGCTTGCGGCGACGGAACTCCCGATCTAGGTTTGTTTCTGGGGGTTTCTCTATTTATAAGAATTTTTGGCGTCGGAAACAAGTCAAGGTGGGCCACGAGGTGACGACAAGCAAGGGGGGCGCGCCCTAGGGGGGGGGCACCCCCCAGGCTTGTGGTGGCCTCGTGGCTCTTCTGGCCCAACTCCAACGCTCCCTGGGCTTCTTCTGGTCCATAAAAAACCACCGTAGATTTTTATTCCGTTTGGACTCCGTTTGATATTCCTTTTCTGTAAAACTCAAAAACACGGAAAAAACAGAAACTGGCACTGGGCTCTAGGTTAATAGGTTAGTCCCAAAAATAATATAAAGTTGTAGTAAAATGATTCTAAAACATCCAAGAATGATAATATAACAGCATGGAACAAGCAAAAATTATAGATGCGTTGGAGACGTATCACCGCATTGGGCTTGTTGGAGTCTGGTCTTGATCATCCTTCGGGTTTGCACGAGCGTTGAAGGGTTCAGCTACTACCGCCTGTGCATAAGTCAGGGGCACTGGGTACCCCTGTTCTAGTGCACCGACACGGGAGTTGCCACAACTTGGCAAGTGAGGACCTGTGTTCAAAGCTACAATTGGTCAAGAAAAAGCACCCTCGTCCCTACAAGGTACAATGGCTTAGTGATTCCTGAACCCTTCAAGACTAAATTTGGTCTCTATGAATGGTTGGCCATGTCCATGGGCTTATCTGAAGCACCGGGCACTTTCATGCGTGTTATGCACTATGTTTTGCGACCCCTCATAGGATATTGTGTTGTGGTCTATTTTCATGATATTCTTGTCTTTAGCAAGTCTCTTGAGGAGCATGCTACACATGTTCGTGATGTTTTGCAAATCCTTAGGAAAGAACAACTCTATGCAAACATGGAGAAATGCACATTTGGTGTTGAGAAGGTAGTTTTCTTAGGTTTTGTAGTATCTTCTAAGGGCATTCATGTAGATGAAACTAAGATTGATGCTATTAAAACTTGGCCCACACCAACGAATTTGCAACAAGTGTGTAGTTTCCTAGGACTGGCCGGTTTCTATTGCCGGTTTGTCAAAGACTTTAGCACTATTGCATCACCTCTCCATGCTTTGAGCAAGAAGAATGCACCATTTATTTGGGGTCCTTCCCAAGAGACCGCATTCCATGAACTTAAAATTTGCTCACTCATGCACCTTTGCTTGCTTTGCCCAACTTTGGTAAAACATTTGAAGTGCATTGTGATGCTAGTAGTAATGGAATAGGTGGTGTGCTTATGCAAGAGAAGCGTCCTATCGCGTAGTTTAGCGAGAAACTATTCGGCGCTCAACTTAACTACCCCATCTATGACAAAGAATTATATGCTTTGGTGAGAGTTTTACATGTGTGGGAACATTATTTGCGCCCTCATGAGTTTGTTATCCATACCGACCATGAAACACTTAAGTAATTAAAGGGTCAAAGCAAGTTGAACAAACGACATGCTAAATGGAGTGAATTTATTGAGTCTTTCCCTTATGTAATCAAATACATTAAGGGTAAAGAAAACGTTGTGGCGGATGCCTTTCCCGCAAATGTATGCTCGTTACTCAACTTGAATTGAATGTTGTTGGTTTTGAGCATATCAAAGACTTGTATGAGAATGATGTTTCTTTTGCTACTCCATATGTTAAATGTGAAGTGAAAACTTGTTGGGAGAACTACTATATGAAAGATGGCTATCTTATGCGTGCTAACAAACTTTGGATACCCGAGTCTTCTCTTCGTTTGTTGCTTTTGCAAGAGGCTCACGGTGGAGGACTTATGGGTCACTTTCGACGTGACAAGATGTACGCCACACTATCAAACAAGTACTTTTGGCCCAAGATGTTTCGTGATGTTGCACGCTTCACCAACCGATGTTCTACATGCCGTAAAGCTAAGTCAAAAGCTCAATCCCATGGTCTTTACATGCCTCTCCCTATACCTTTCCAACCATGGGAAGACATTAGTATGGATTTTGTGCTTGGTTTGCCACGAACTAAACATGGCCATGATTCCGTTTTTGTCGTTGTGGACCGCTTTTCCAAAATGGCTCATTTTATTCCATGTCACAAGATAGACGATGCTTCACATATTGCAAATCTCTTTTGTAGGGACATCTTGTGACTACATGGCGTCCCCAAGACCATTGTCTTGGATCGCGACGTCAAGTTCTTAAGCTACTTTAGGAAGACCCTATGCGCCAAGCTCGGAATCAAGGTTCTATTCTCTTCGGCATACCATCCTCAAACCGATGGACAAACGGAGGTGACGAACCGGACGCTATCTACTCTACTCTGCGTGTTGATCAAGAAGAACATCAAGGAATGGGAAGAATGCCTCCCCATTGCCTAGTACGCCTACAATCGCGCAAGTCACTCCACCACTGGCAAGTCTCCGTTCGAAGTGGTCTACGGCTTCAACCCGTTGTCCCCATTGGACATCCTTCCTCTACCACTCCAAGAGCGCGTCAACATGGATGCAAGTGCAAGGGCAAGCTACATCAAGAAAATGCATGAAGATACAAGGCGCACTATTGAACGTCAAGTGGAACGCGTCACCAACAAGCGCAACCTCAACAAGCACCCCATGGTGTTCAAGCCCGGTGATCTTGTGTGGCTACACCTCCGCAAGGACCGCTTCCCCAATGAACGCAAGTCCAAGCTACTCCCTCAAGCCGACGGCCCCTTCAAGGTGTTGGCACGCTAAAACAAAAATTCCTACAAGATCGACATCCCCCATGACAAGTACAATGTGAGTGACACCTTCAATGTCAAGGATATATCCCCTTTTCATGGTGATGAAGATCTTGATCCGAGGACGGATCTTCCCCAAGGGGGAGGGAGATGATGCGGAGCATCCCTCCATCATCCCCATGAAGTCTACACCATCAAGCCAAGCCCCAAGTGGTCCCGTGACAAGAGCCCATGCACGTGCTATGGAAGCCGAGGTGACTTCTCTCCTTGCTCAACCACCATTTGATCCACTTGACACATGGTCACTACCTCAGACGGAAGTCCTCTGTATACTTAGGTGCTCGGACGTGAGACATGAAAGCGGACACGAAGGACGCCAAGCTTGGATGGAGAAAGAAGGAGATGAGCACAAGCCCCAGCTCTCGGACGACCGGCCCTCTACGGACGACCGTAAGACCCCGGACGTCCGGCGCCTGGAGTCGTCCCACCCGAAGGCCTGCAGGACCCTACAGCACATGGACGTCCGACCCAGCCCGGACGACCGGCACGCTCCAGCGCACGGACGTCCGAGCCGTCCCGAAAATCCAGAGCCAGGGTTCCCGATCTAGAACCTACAGACGACCGGAGCCTCCGGGCGACCGAGCTTCCGCACGTCCGACGCGTCCCGGAAATCTGACAACCCCGACCCAGAGCCGAATCTTCGGATGACCAGACTCCTACGGATGTCCGTACCGCCATGAAGCCTCGGACGTCCGACCCCGCCCGGACGTCTGGCCCCTGTTGAGCCCAGCCGCTCGGGCCTTGGCCCATGTACCCCTCTTTTTCGGCTAGGACTATATAAACTCTTCTTCCCCCTCTCTCTAAGTTTAGCTATTGTTTGGCAAAGACCTTTTGTTGAGCATAGCTCCATTACTCACTTCTCCCTAGGAGATTGCCCTCCGTTGAGAGAAGATCCAAGTGATGCCAAGGCCCCTCCAAGGGAAGATCCCTAGGGATTCAAGACCTCCTCCTTTGGAGTGAGGAGACTATCGTTACTTGTATCCTTTTGTTGATTGTGGACCGTGATACCCGTGTACTCGTGTGATTCTAGTGGATGTGTGATCGAAGGTTGTCCTTGAGTGTTTGATTTCCTCTCGTGTTTCTCTCGTGTTCTTCGTGTTCCTCGTGAGATCCCCTCCAATTCGTGAAAGATCGACGCACACGGGCGTGCCCCGTATCATGGAGGGGTTAGAGGATTATCATGGCATTTTTAGGAGGCTTGACAAATAAGTTGTAGGTAGCGAGACATAGCGATAGAAACGAGACAACTAGCATGACCATGATAGTAGTGGTATCTAGGGAAATGTTCATCTTGCCTGAGATCCCGCTTGGAAGAAGAACGCATCCGTGAAGTAGACGAACGAGACGTTGTCGAATGAATTCTCACACTCCGAACGCTTTCGGAACTCTATAGAGAAGAAGTAATCCGGAAACAATCAATCAACACATGATACACCACAACATATTCATGATATGATGCGCACACAAATATGATGCATGTCCATTTAAATATGCAAGGCATGGCAAAGCACAACAATCAAATACTACACATTAAGTGAAGCTCAATATGAAACGAGTTGCATATTGACGGAACTCCATATTTGAATTACCTAGTTCACGTTTAGGTACACGACAATTTTAAATGTTGTTAAACATGGCAAGAGGTGAAGCATAATGAAACTACACTATCTAGGCATTTTAAGTGAGGTCGGAAACAACTTATAGTATTTCCGAAAGGACCCCATATGTTAATTTCGAAATTGATCCAGATCTGAACTAACCATATTATAATTTTTTTAAACAGGAACACAAAATGCACCATATGATTCTAATCGTCATTCCATGCGATTTACATATATAGATCATTGAAAACGGAGCTACGGTCTAAAAGATATGTCACACACAAGATGAATATGTCATGAATGCAAAATGCATGCAAACAACAACCACAAACATTCCAAAACATGGATGCAACAAGATACTATGAAACTACATGGAATTCTAAGCAAGTTTCATGTGGAACATGTTCAAAACGGAGCCACGGTTCAACAAATACAACCAACAGGCTACAAGAAACATGGAACAAGTTTTAGTCCAAATCTGTCCAAAACAGCAACATGGCATTTTGCCAACCTCAAAATAACAGGCTACAAGAATCTAAAATGCACAAACAAGACATGGGGTAGTATCTTACATGATGCACAACAACTCATCTCATAGCAGCAAGTTGAATAGAAGCATGGATCAATAGCAAAAGAACTCACAAGATGGCTATTGGAACAACAGTTATGACTTAGTGAAAATACCGGTTTTTCACAAACAGTGTTAACCTGAAGGCATATTGACAGCAACAAAACTATATGCTACATTATTTATAATGGCATGAAAATCTAAATCATGGTAGTGGGCATGATGCACTTCAATTCATTCCATAATGGCAAGGTCTAATTATGCACAGAATCATAGATAGCATTAACACAACATGGGATTCTGAAATAACCAGATTCTCCGACTTAGTGAAAATTAGAGTAGACATGAGCAGCAGTTTTTATCAGGTAAGCATGTTTGACAGCAGAATTAATTATGATGCATAACCTATAAATGAAAACTAATGGCACAACTGTTGGGGAACGTTGCATGGGAAACAAAAAAAATTCCTACGCACACGCAAGATCTATCCATGGTGATGAGCATCTACGAGAGGGAGAGTGGATCTACATACCCTTGCAGATCGCTAAGCAGGAATCGTTAAGAAACGCGGTTGATGTAGTCGAACGTCTTCGCGATCCAAATCGCTAGCCGTCTCGCGATCCAATCACGATCTAGCGCCGAACGAACGGCACCTCCGCGTTCAGCACACGTACAGCTCGATGACGATCTCTGCCTTATTGATCCAGCAAGAGGAAGCAGAGAGGTAGATGAGTTCTCCGGCAGCACCAAGGCGTGGCGGGGATGATGGTGGAACTATTCCGGTAGGGCTTCACCTAAGCACCGACGAAACTAGAGGGAGACGATCTATTGGGGAGAGAGGGCTGCACCGTGGCTTTGTCTTGGGTGTAGGTGCCCTCTCTCCCCTCTAGTATGTATAGGAGGGAGGGGAGGGGCTGGCCGCCCTAGGGCTCTCCTAGGAGTCGTCCGAAAGGAGGTGGAGGTGGAGGAGTCCACCTCCAATCCTACTCCTAGTAGGACTCCTTCGCTTCCCCACTTGGGTTTTCCTTTTCCCACAAGTCCAGCCGCATAGGCCCTCTTGGACTGGCCGTCCAGCCACCAGGGGCTGGTGTGCCACCCTAAGGCCCATGTGACCCCCTTGGGGTGTGGTGGCCCCACTTGGTGGACCCCTGGAACCCATTCGTCACTCCCGGTACACTGCCGGAAATGCCCGAAACCTTTCCGGAGTTCAAACACCACTTTCCTATATATCAATCTTTAGCTCTGGGCCATTCCGGAGCTCCTCGTGACGTCCGGGATCTCATCCGGGACTCCAAACAACCTTCGGTCACCAACATACATAACTCTACTATACCAAAACGTCACCTAACCTTAAGTGTGCAGACCCTGCGGGTTCGAGAACTATGTAGACATGACCGACACACCTCTATGGTCAATAACCAATAGCGGGACCTGGATGCCCATATTGGTTGCTACATATTCTACGAAGATCTTTATCGGTTGAACCTCTATGTCAAGGATTCAGTAAATCCCGTATTTTGTTCCCTTTGTTCTTCGGTATGTTACTTGCCCGAGATTCGATCGTCGGTATCTCTATACCTAGTTCAATCTCGTTACGGGCAAGGCTCTTTACTCGTTCCGTAATACAAGATCCCATGGCTAACACTTAGTCACATTGCTTGCAAGGCTTATTGTGATGTTGTATTACCGAGTGGGCCTTGAGATACCTCTCCGTCATACGGAGCAACAAATCCCAGTCTCGATCCATGCCAGCTCAACAGACACCTTCGGAGATACCTGTAGAGCATCTTTATAGTCACCTAGTTACGTTGTGACGTTTGATACACACAAGGTATTCCTCCGGTGTCAGTGAGTTGCATGATCTCATGGTCATAGGAACATATACTTGACATGCAGAAAACAATAGCAATAAATTGACACGATCATATGCTACGTTCATAGTTTGGGTCTTGTCCATCACATCATTCTCCTAATGATGTGATCCCGTTATCAAATGACATCTCATGTCTATGGCTAGGAAACCTTAACCATGTTTGATCAACAAGCCAGTCTACTAGAGGCATACTAGGGACACAGTGTTGTCTATGTATCCACACATGTATTAGTGTTTCCAATCAATACAATTATAGCATGGATAATAAACGATTATCATGAACAAGGAAATATAATAATAACTACTTTTATTATTGCCTCTAGGGCATATTTCCAACAGTCTCCCACTTGCACTAGAGTCAATAATCTAGCTCACATCACTATGTGATTTACATTGTAATGAATCTAACACCCATACAGTTCTGGTGTTGAGCATGTTTAGCCCTTGGAAGAGGTTTAGTCATCGGATCTGCAACATTCAGATCCGTGTGTACTTTGAAAATATTTATGTCCTCCTCCTTGATGTAATCGCGGATGGAATTGAAACGTCGCTTTATGTGCCTGGTCCTCTTGTGAAACCTTGGTTCCTTGGCTAGAGCAATGGCACCAGTGTTGTCACAGAACAGAGTCATTGGGTTTAGTGCACTAGGCACTACTCCAAGATCTGTCATGAACTCCTTCATCCAGACACCTTCCTTCTCCGCCTCCGAGGCAGCGATGTACTCCGCTTCGCATGTAGAATCGGCTACCACGCTCTGCTTGGAACTGCACCAGCTTACCGCACCCCAATTGAGAATAAATACGTATCCGGTTTGAGATTTAGAGTCATCCGGATCAGTGTCAAAGCTTGCATCGACGTAACCCTTTACGACGAGCTCTTGATCACCTCCATAAACGAGAAACATGTCCTTAGTCCTTTTCAGGTACTTCAGGATATTCTTGACCGCCGTCCAGTGTTCCATTCTTGGATCACTTTGAAACCTTCCGGCCATACTTATGGCAAGGCTGACATCGGGTCTTGTGCACAGCATTGCATACATGATAGAGCCTATGGCTGAAGCATAGGGGGTGACACTCATCTTTTCTCTATCTTCTACAGTCACTGGGCATTGAGTCTTACTCAACTTCACACCTTGCAATACAGGCAAGAACCCCTTCTTGGACTGATCCATTTTGAACTTCTTCAAAACTTTGTCAAGGTATGTGCTCTGTGAAAGTCCTATTAAGCGTCTTGATTTATCTCTATAGATCTTGATGCCTAATATGAAAGCAGCTTCTCCTAGGTCCTTCATTGAAAAACTCTTGTTCAAATATTCCTTCATGCTTTCCAACATTTCTATATTGTTTCCAATCAGCAATATGTCATCCACATATAATATTAGAAACGCTATAGAGCTCCCACTCACTTTCTTGTAAATACAAGCTTCTCCGTAAACTTGTATAAACCCGAACGCTTTGATCACCTCATCAAAGCGAAGATTCCAACTCCGAAATGCTTGCACCAGTCCATAAATGGATCGCTGGAGTTTGCAAACTTTGTCAGCATTCTCTGGATCGACAAAACCTTCTGGTTGCATCATATACAAGTCTTCCTTAAGGAAACCGTTAAGGAACGCTGTTTTGACATCCATCTGCCAAATTTCATAATCGAAAAAGGCAGCTATTGCTAACATGATTCTGACGGACTTAAGCATCGCTACGGGTGAGAAGGTCTCATCGTAGTCAACTCCTTGAACTTGTGAAAAACCCTTTGCCACAAGTCGAGCTTTATAGACGGTGACATTACCGTCCGCGTCCGTCTTCCTCTTAAAGATCCATTTGTTCTGAATGGCCTTTCGCCCTTCAGGTAATACTTCCAAAGCCCATACTTTGTTTTCATACATGGATCCCATCTCGGATTTCATGGCCTCTAACCATTTCTCGGAATCCAGGCCCATCATCGCTTCTCCATAGCTCGTAGGTTCATCGTTGTTCAACAACATGACCTCTAAGACAGGGTTGCCGTACCACTCAGGAGCAGTACGCGTTCTTGTCGACCTACGAGGTTCGATAGCAACTTGATCCGAAGCTTCATGATCATCATCATTACCTTCTTCTTCAACTGATGTAGGCTCTATAGAAACATCTTTCTGCGATGCGCTATTCTCTGGTTGAAGTAAAGGTTCAACAACCTCATCAAGTTCTATCTTCCTCCCACTCAATTCTTTCGAGAGAAACTCTTTCTCAAGAAATGTTCCGTTTTTAGCGACAAACACTTTGCCTTCGGATCTGAGATAGAAGGTATACCCAACTGTCTCTTTTGGGTATCCTATGAAGACGCATTTCTCCGCTTTGGGTTCCAGCTTTTCAGGCTGAAGCTTTTTGACATAAGCATCACATCCCCAAACTTTCAGAAACGACAACTTTGGCTTCTTGCCAAACCATAGTTCATATGGCGTCGTCTCAACGGATTTTGATGGTGCCCTATTTAAAGTGAATGCAGCTGTCTCTAATGCATAACCCCAAAATGATAGTGGCAGCAAGAGACATCATAGATCGCACCATATCCAATAAGGTTCGATTACGACGTTCGGACACACCATTACGCTGTGGTGTTCTAGGCGGTGTCAATTGTGAAACAATTCCACACTGTCTTAAGTGACTGCCAAACTCATAACTCAGATATTCTCCTCCTCGATCAGATCGTAGGAATTTAATCTTCTTGTTACGATGATTCTCAACTTCACTCTGAAATTGCTTGAACTTTTCAAACGTTTCAGACTTGTGTTTCATTAAGTAAATATACCCATATCTACTTAAGTCATCAGTAAAGGTGAGAAAATAACGATAACCACCGCGTGCCTCAATGCTCATCGGACCGCACACATCAGTATGTATGATTTCCAACAAGTCACTTGCCCGTTCCATTGTTCCAGAGAACGGAGTCTTAGTCATCTTGCCCATGAGGCATGGTTCACATGTGTCAAGTGATTCAAAATCAAGTGACTCCAAAAGTCCATCAGCATGGAGTTTCTTCATGCGTTTTACACCAATATGACCTAAACGGTAGTGCCACAAGAAAGTGGTATTATCATTATCAACTCTACATCTTTTGGCATCAATGTTATGAACATGCGTATCATCACTATCGAGATTCAATAAGAATAAACCCCTCACATTGGGTGCATGACCATAAAAGATATTACTCATATAAATAGAACAACCATTATTCTCTGATTTAAATGAGTAACCGTCTCGCAATAAACAAGATCCAGATATAATGTTCATGCTTAACGCAGGCACTAAATAACAATTATTCAGGTTCATCACTAATCCCGTTGGTAATCGAAGAGCGAGCGTGCCGACGGCGATCACATCAACCTTGGAACCATTTCCCACGCGCATCGTCACTTCGTCCTTTGCCAGCCTCCGTCTATTCCGCAGTTCCTGTTTTGAGTTGCAAATGTGAGCAACCGCACCGGTATCAAATACCCAGGCACTACAACGAGAGTTGGTAAGGTACACATCAATAACATGTATATCATATATACCTTGTTTGGTGTTGGCCGCCTTCTTGTCAGCCAGATACTTGGGGCAGTTCCGCTTCCAGTGACCAGTTCCCTTGCAATGAAAGCACTCAGCTTCTGGCTTGGGTCCAGCCTTGGGTTTCTTCACGGGAGGTGCAACAGCTTTGCCACTCTTCTTGGAGTTACCCTTCTTACCCTTGCCATTCTTCTTGAAACTAGTAGTTTTATTGACCTACACTTGATGCTCCGTCTGAATCTCAGACTTAGCGACTTTCAACATCGCAAACAGCTCGGCGACTGACTTGTTCATCCCGTGCATGTTATAGTTCAACACGAAGCTCTTGTAGCTAGGTGGCAATGATGGAAGAACTCTGTCAGTGATCGCCTCTGCTGGAAGGGGCGTCCCCAATTCAGCCAGACGGGTGGAATACCCAGACATTTTGAGTATGTGTTCACTGACAGACCCGTTCTCCTCCATCTTGCAAGCATAGAACTTATCGGAGGTCTCATACCTCTTGATCCGGGCATTCTTCTAAAAGATAAACTTCAACTCTTGGAACATATCATATGCTCCATGACGTTCAAAATGTCTTTGAAGTCCCGGTTCTACAACATTGCACATTGAACCATTGAGTAATCATCAGAACGAGCCTGCCAGGCGTTCACAACGTCTGGAGACTCTACTGGAGCGGGTGGATCACCAGGCGGTGCATCAAGGACATAAGCCTTTTGGGAAGCCATAAGGATAATCCTAAGATTACGGGCCCAGTCCACAAAGTTACTTCCATCATCTTTCAGCTTAGCTTTCTCTAGGAATGCATTAAAATTCAGGGGTGCTACTACGCGAGCCATTGATCTACAACATAAATTTTGCAAAGACAACTTAGACTATTGTTCAAGATAATGAGTTTAGTTAATCATATTACTTAAAAACTTCCACTCAAATTGACATCCCTCTGATCATTCGAGTGTCACATGATCCAAATTCACCAACTCAAGTCCGATCATCACGTGAGATGAGGTGGTTTCAATGTTGAACATCTTCATGTTGATCATATCTACTATATGACTCATGTTTGACCTTTCGGTCTCTTGTGTTCCGAGGCCATGTCTGTACATGCTAGGCTCGTCAAGTTTAACCCGAGTGTTCCGCACATGCAACACTGGCTTGCACCCGTTGTATGTGAACGTAGAGTCTATCACACCAGATCATCACGTGGTGTCTCGAAACGACGAACTTTCGCAACGGTGCACACTCGGGGACAACACAATTTTATCTTGAAATTTTAGTGAGGGATCACCTTATAATGCTACCGTCGTCCTAAGCAAAATAAGATGCATAAAAGGATTAACATCACTTGCAAATCATAAGTGACATGATATGGCCATGAACTTGTGCTTTTGATCTCCATCTCCAAAGCACCGGCATGATCTCCATCGTCACCGGCATGACACCATGATCTCCATCATCTTGATCTACGTCAACGTGTCGCCATGAGGTTTGTCGTCGTTTTCTCACGACAGATGCCATGGGGTGGCTTATCGAGGTGAGAGCAAGGCTGCCGTGGAAGATCCGGGACGGGATAGGGTAGTAGCACGCGGTGGCTTACCCAGGTTCGGGGCTCTCTGGAGAGATAATACCCCTACTCCTGCATGTCTGTATATATGTGGTATATCTGGTACAGAGTTGCTCCTGGACCTGTATTGGACTGAGAGCAGTAGCAGAGTGCTCACTGTCTCGTATATGTCTCATATGTGTGAGAGCTAGTGTGTGTGTGGCGTGGTGGAGTTCCACCGTGAGTGGGAGCCCGTGAGAGAGTGAGAGAAATGAGAGGGGGCTTGGTGCCCTTTTATAGTGTGGGCATGGGCATGGTGGGTGGTGGCCCACCCACCAACTATACTATTCCAGATGTCAAGTAAGATGACAAGTGAGGTAGGCACTAGTACACAACTATTGGAGGTGACACGTGAGGTGACGCATGATGCAGTCAATAGTGCACCACTATTGGGGTGCAGTGAGGTGACGCGTGATGCAGGCTACAGTGTCTTCATGTCGTGTCCGACGGGACGTGGCGGTTGACCTCGCGCAGTAGGCCGGCTGGAGCAGCCGGGCAGGGGTCGGTCGGAGCAGTCGGCTGGCGCCGCCGGGCAGGGGGCCGGCTGGCCTTAGGAGCCAGCCAGACCAGGGGGGCCAGCCGGGGCAGCTGGACAGAGGGGCGTTGGCCGCCCCGTTGTTTTAAAATGTTGAGTCGCCTCCATGAGCCTACCCGGGGGTAATCCCCCCGACAGTTGCCTCTGAGCCTCCGTGCGACTTGGAGAGTCGGGCAGAGGGTTTTTGCCGCTGGGGTTGTTGTTGCAGAAGTTGTTGACGACGGTCGATTGCGGGTCGGGGACGACGCGGCTTGCTTCCAGTGGGGGCGCGCCAGCACACCCGCTGGGTGTAGCCTCCGAGCCTCCGGGCGACTCGAAGAGTCGGGCGGAGGGTCTTTGCTGTTGCTGAAATAGACAGCGGCGTCGAGGACGTCGGGCGTGGACGCGGGGTCTGCCAACTGACGGGCGCGGGGCCCTGCCTAGCGTGGATGCAGAGTCCACCGGCTGGCTGTCTCCAGCGGGGGCGCGTGAGCGCACCCACTGGGTGTAGCCTCCGAGCCTCCGGGCGACTCGAAGAGTCGGGCGGAGGGTCTTTGCTATTGCAGAAGCAGACGGTGGCGTCAGGGATATCGGGCGCGGACGCGGGATCCGCTGGCTGATGGACGCGAAGCCCAGCCGGGGGCGGACGCAGGGTCCGCCGGCTGATGGGCGCGGAGCCCTGCCGGAGGCGGACGTGGGGTCCGCCGGCTGTTGGGCGCGAGGCGCTGCCAAGGGCGGATGCGGGGTCCGCCGGCTGATGAGCGCGAGGCGCTGCCGCGGGCGGACGCGGGGTCCGCCGGCTGATGAGCGAGAGGCGCTGCCGAGGGCGGACGCGGGGTCCGCCGGCTGATGAGCGCGAGGCGCTGCCGAGGGTGGGCGCAGGGTCCGCCGGCTGATGAGCGCGAGGCGCTGCCGAGGGCGGACGCGGGGTCCGCCGGTTGATGAGCGCGAGGCGCTGCCGGGAGTAGCCTCCGTGCCTCCGAGCGAGGAGGTTCCTCATGAAAATGATCGTGCAAATGACAAGTTTAGTCGATGCAGATATATCAAATATTTGATTTTGGTAGTGCAAGTTTATGCAGAGGGTGCCGACTCGGTTTCGTCCGAGCCCCCTTCAGTCTTTTTCATGTTCTCTCCGATCTTTGGCTTTTGCTCTTGCTAGCCGGACAGCCGGGAGCCGGTCTGTAGCAGAGGCGAAGAGTGGGCCGCGGAGTGGAGCGTATAGTACTCGGACTCTGGGAGCAGACTCGACCGAGCTGATACTCATAAATGAAACGACATGATCGCCCAAGCCGTTTTCCCTCGGGACGTTTTTCGCGTGGGGTGACCTCCAGCTTGTGCTCTCGCCAGCCAGACAGTCGCGGTGCGAGCTGTAGCTGGGACAAAGAGTGGGCCTTCGGTACCGTACACGCTACTAGGCCGTCTCGTGGGAACGAACGTATCGGGCCGAGCGGCCGGCCCCGGGCCGAGACTAGCTGGCGCCGGGGTGAACAGTGATGCGACTGATAAAAATGCGAAGATAGCCCCCGAGGTCGCTCGGGGTTATCCGTGTTTGCACGTGGTGCGAAAGTATGCGGGTGAGGAGCTCACATTGCTTTGACGCGCACGAGGCGGAGGGTGCCGAAGACAGCCAGCGTGGCTTGGCGCTTGCGGAGCGTGCCGGCGCACCCGTTGGGTGTAGCCTTCGAGCCTCCGGGTGCTCGAAGGGGGTCCAGCCGGTCGGGCCCGACCGACCAGGCATCGAGGCGGACGGGCAGTCGGGCGGGCTCTCCGGCCGGCCCGGTGTTGAAGCGGGTAGGCAGGCCGGGTCGCGTCTGGCCGTCCGAGTGGCGAACCAGGCGGACGTCTTTTTCTTTTCTTCTCTTTGGCCGGCTGTGGGCAGCCGGACGCAAACTCTTTTTTTTAATAGCCGGTCACTATCTTACATGGACAGCCGGTCCACCTCTTTTTCCAGCCGGCCCCATGGGCAGCCGGCCCCCCCTCTCCATCGCGGCAGCCGGCCGGGGGTGCGCGGGGCACAGCCGGCACACCGAACCGGCGGGTGGAGGAGGGGCGGAGTAGCCGGGCGGCGGCCGGGGCACGCCGGGCCGGCGTGCGCAGGGTCGGAGCAGGCGGAGCCGGCCCATCCACCGGACGCGTGCGGACCGGAGCAGGCGGAGCCGAGTCCGGAGGCGGGGGCGGGGCAGCCGGCTGGCGGACAGGGCATGCCGGGCCGGCACGCGTAGGGGCGGAGCAGGCGGAGCCGGCCCATCCACTAGACGCGCGCGGGCCGGCGCGAGGGGCGGCGAGCCGGCCGTGGGATGAGCGGGCGGCCGCGGCGAGCGGGGACGGGTCTTGACCGGTCGCGGGACCGACGGAGCCGGCCGGCACCGGAGGCGGCAGGCGGAGCGCGGCCGCGGCTGGTGGCCGCGGGGAGGAAGCGGCGCCGGTGGAGCTGGCAGGCCGGCGTAGCGCCCGCGTAGGAGCGCGCGCAGGCGGACCTGAGCCGCATGGCGGCGTGGGCGCGCGGTCGGACCCGGCGCGGTGACAGCAGGCCGCGGGTAGACGGGCGGGCGGAGCCGGAGCGTGGAGCGCGCGACGCGCGTGCGCGTGGAGGCGTGGGCAGAGTGGCGATGCGGGCGGCGCGGGGCAGCCCCGGCGGACGCGCGGCCAGCCCCGTGGGAAGACCACGGCGGATCGGGCGGTGGACCAGCAGAGGAGCGCTAGGAGGGCGCTGGCGCGCGGCCGCGGACGGCAGCGTGCGGCAGCGGCAACAGTGCGCGTGGGTGGAGCGGCACCGCGCGGAGCGCTTCCCCGCGATGTGGAGGTAGACGGGAGTGGAGCCGGCATTGGAGGACCGCGGGCGGGCGCGCGCTCGGGCAGCTAGGCGCTGGGGTCGCGGCGCAGTGGGCTCGGGCGGCGTCGTGGTTGCGAGCGGAGGCGGAGCAGCGGCGAGGGCCCTCCGGGGTGCGGCCAGGTATAGCGGAGCGCGAGGCGGGCCGCCGCGCGACCAGGCGCTCGCAGCGCGGTGGTGCAAGTGGGGCGACCGGCCTGGCCGCGGCCGTGGGGAGAAGTGGCTACCGCAGCCGCTGCTCCCGTCGCAGGGGGAGACGAGGGTGGTGATGCGAGGCGGCCGCGGTACACGCGGGTGGAGCAGGCGCCCCGCAGTGAAGCAGTCGGGGCAGAGGGCCGGCGCACAAAGCCGCGCGGGCGGCCGGTGGCGGAGCAGGTGCGCGCGGACGCGCCGGGGGCCCGAGCGGTGCGGCGTTGCTGGTGACGAGGAGGTTGGGCGGCCGGCCCTGGGAACGGGAGCAGCGCGGGGAGGAGCAGGGCGACCCGCAGCGGCGAGGACGGGCACACACAGCAACAGCCCCCGCTGCCCCGTCCTGAGCCGCGGCGCCCGTGGCAGCGGCGCCAGGGGTTCGATGGTGGAGATGGATGACGCCGAGGCCGGTGGTGAGGACGCGACCGGCGCAGGCGCGAGTGCTCGGGGGCGTGTTGACGTCGGGCCCCCGAGCGCCGCCGGAGGGACGGCGGCGATGTCGCAGCGGCGGTGACGAAGAGGGTCCCGCCCGGACCACGGTTCCAGGAACAGCTGGCCCCACGGTGGGCTCCAACCGTCGTCGTTTTCTCACGACAGATGCCATGGGGTGGCTTATCGATGTGAGAGCAAGGCTGCCGTGGAAGATCCGGGACGGGATAGGGTAGTAGCACGCGGTGGCTTACCCAGGTTCGGGGCTCTCCGGAGAGATAATACCCCTAGTCCTGCATGTCTGTATATATGTGGTATATCTGGTACAGAGTTGCTCCTGGAGCTGTATTGGACTGAGAGCAGTAGCAGAGTGCTCACTGTTTCGTATATGTCTCATATGTGTGAGAGCTAGTGTGTGTGTGGCGTGGTGGAGTTCCACCGTGAGTGGGAGCCCATGAGAGAGTGAGAGAAATGAGAGGGGGCTTGGTGCCCTTTTATAGTGTGGGCATGGGCATGGTGGGTGGTGGCCCACCCACCAACTATACTATTCCAGATGTCAAGTAAGATGTCAAGTGAGGTAGGCACTAGTACACCACTATTGGAGGTGACACGTGAGGTGACGCATGATGCAGTTAATAGTGCACCACTATTGGGGTGCAGTGAGGTGACGCGTGATGCAGGCTACAGTGTCTTCATGTCGTGTCCGACGGGACGTGGCAGTTGACCTCGCACAGTAGGCCAGCTGGAGTAGCCGGGCAGGGGTCGGTCGGAGCAGTCGGCTGGTGCCGTCGGGCAGGGGGCCGGCTGGCCTTAGGAGCCAGCCGGACGAGGGGGGCCAGCCGGGGCAGCCGGACAGAGGGGCGTTGGCCGCCCCATTGTTTTAAAATGTTGAGTTGCCTCCATGAGCCTACCCGGGGGTAATCCCCCCGACAAGGTTGTCGCGCCAACTATTGCTTCTACGACTATTGCTAACTCATAGCGATAAAGTAAAGCAAAAACGCCGAAAATAAATTAAAGACAACCCTATGGCTCCTGCCGGTTGCCGTACTCATCGACATGCAAGTCGTGATATTCTATACAATACATGATCATCTCATACATCACATATATCTCATCATGTAATTAGCCATATCACATCACAACATACCCTGCAAAAACAAGTTAGACGTCTTCTAATTGTTGTTGCATGTTTTATGTGGCTGCTACGGGTATCTAGCAAGAACAATTCTTACCTACGCATAATCCACAATGGTGATACACAAATTGCTATTCAACCTTCTCAAGGACCGCCTTTGTCGAATCCGATCCAACTAAAGTAGGAGAGACAGACACCCGCCAGCCATCTTTATGCAACGAAGTTACATGTCAGTTGATGGAACCGGTCTCTCGTAAATGTATGAGTAAGGTTGGTCTGGGCCGCTTCATCCCACAATACTGCTGAATCAAGAAAAGACCAAGGGAGGAAGGAATCTAAGCATCAACGCCCACAAACTCCTTTGTGTTCTACTCGTGATCTCATCTACACATAGACGTAGCTCATGATGCCACTGTTGGGGAACGTTGCATGGGAAACAAAATATTTTCCTACGCACACGCAAGATCTATCCATGGTGATGAGCATCTACGAGAGGGAGAGTGGATCTACATATACCCTTGTAGATCGCTAAGTGGGAAGCGTTAAGAAACGTGGTTGATGTAGTCGAACGTCTTCACGATCCAAATCGCTAGCCGTCCCGCGATCCAATCAAGATCTAGCGCTGAACGGACGGCACCTCCGCGTTTAGAATTTCCGCCTTCTTGATCCAGCAAGAGGGAGCGGAGAGGTAGATGAGTTCTCTGGCAGCGCGACGGTGTGGCGGGGATGATGGTGGAACTATTCCGGCAGGGCTTCGCCTAAGCACTGCCGAAACTAGAGGGAGACGATCTATTGGGGAGAGAGGGCTGCATCGTGGCTTTGTCTTGGGTGCGGCTGCCCTTTCTCCCCTCTAGTATATATAGGAGGGAGGGGAGGGGCTGGCCGCCCTAGGGCTCTCCTAGGAGTCGGCCGAAAGGAGGTGGAGGTGGAGGAGTCCACCTCCAATCCAACTCCTAGTAGGACTCCTTCCCTTCCCCACTTGGGTTTTCCTTTTCCCACAAGTCCAGCCGCATAGGCCCTCATGGGCTGGCTGCCCAGCCCACTAGTGGCTGGTGCACCACCCTAAGGCCCATGTGACCCCCTTGGGCTGTGGTGGCCCCACTTGGTCGACCCCCGGAACCCATCCGTCACTCCCGGTACACTTCCGGAAATGCCCGAAACCTTTCCGGAGTTCAAACACCACTTTCCTATATATCAATCTTTACCTCCGGACCATTCCGGAGCTCCTCGTGACGTCCGGGATCTCATCCGGGACTCCGAACAACCTTCGGTCACCAACATACATAACTCTACTATACCGAAACGTCACCTAACCATAAGTGTGCAGACCCTGCGGGTTCGAGAACTATGTAGACATGACCGAGACACCTCTACGGTCAATAACCAATAGCGGGACCTGGATGCCCACATTGGTTCCTACATATTCTACGAAGATCTTTATTGGCTGAACCTCTATGTCAAGGATTCAGTAAATCCCGTATTCTATTCCCTTTGTTCTTCGGTATGTTACTTGCCCGAGATTCGATCGTCGGTATCTCTATACCTAGTTCAATCTCGTTACCGGCAAGTCTCTTTACTCATTCCGTAATACAAGATCCCATGGCTAACACTTAGTAACATTGCTTGCAAGGCTTATTGTGATGTTGTATTACTGAGTGGGCCCTGAGATACCTCTCCGTCATACTGAACAACAAATCCCAGTCTCGATCCACGCCAGCTCAACCACTACTGGAATCAGGATCTTTGCCGTCAGCCAGCTCTTTGCCGTCAGCTAGCTGACGGCAAAGAAGGTCTTTGCCATCAGCTTACAGAAAACTGACGGCAAACAAAGAGATGACGGCAAAGATCATGTTTGCCGTCAGCCATCTCTTTGCCGTCTGCTAGCTGACGACATAGAAGATTTGCCGTCAGCTAGCAGACGACAAAGAGGAAGGGTGGCCCACTAACGAGAACCACCTAATGGCCACTTTCTTTGCCGTCTGCTAGCTGACGGCAAAGCTTCTATGCCGTCAGCTAGCAGACGGCAAAGAAAGTGGCCAACTAACGTCCGTTCCCCCCCGGCCCCACCCCACTAGCTAGGCTCTTTGCCGTCTGCTAGCAGACGGCAAAGAGATTTGACCTATCTAAAACAGTCAGCGCCCCGCGCCCCACCCCTCTCTCTCTCCCCTCACCTCACCCGCGCCGCCCCCGTGCCCGATCCGCCGCCGCCCCGCGCCACCCCCGGAGCCCGAGGCGCCGCCGGCCAGCCCCGCCCCCCGGAGCCCGCCCCGCGCCCCGCCCCTCTCTCTCTCTCCCCTCTCTCTCTCTCCCCTCACCTCACCCGCGCCGCCCCCGTGCCCGAGCCGCCGCCGCCCCGCGTCACCCCTCGGAGCCCGAGGCGCCGTCAGCCAGCCCCGCCCCCCGGAGCCCGCGCCGTCGCCGGCCGCCCGCCCGCCCCGCCCGGCCGCCCCGCCCGCCCCGCCCGGCCGCCCCGCCCAGCGGACACAGGCCGCGGCGGCCGCCCTGCCCCGCCCCATCGCCGGAGCCGCGCCGCGCCGCCCCGCCCCGCCGCCGGAGCCGCACCGTCGCCGGCCGCCCTTCCCCTCGGCCTCCTCAACCCGCGCCCCCTCCCCGTGGTGAGTTTTTCTGTTTTTTTAGATTTAGTTTAGGTTTGTTTAGTTTAGTTTAGTTTAGGTTAGTTTAGTTTAGTTTAGTTTAGTTTAGGTTAGATTTAGTTTAGTTTAGTTTAGGTTTTTTTTCTTCTGTTTTTTAAGAATAAACAAGAAAGATGAAAAAAAGGAAGTAAAAGAAGAAGAGGAAGAAGAAGAAGAAGAGGAAGAAGAAGATGATGAAAAAAAAAGAACAATAAGTAGAAGAAGAAGAAGAAGAAGAACAACAACAAAGAAGAAGAAGATGAAAAAAAGAAGAAGTAGAAGTAGAAGATGAAAAAAAGAAGTAGGAAAAGTAGAAAAAGAGGGTCGCCGATGGTCGAGGGTCGCCGAGGGAAAATAGGGTCGCCGAGTGGTCGAGGGGTCGAGGATCGAGGGGAAAAGGAGTCGAGGGTCGACCCCGACACGACACCACCGACACCCCGACCCCCGACACGACACCCCGACACCCCGACACGGCACCCCCGACCCCGACACAGCACCCCTACCCCGGCCCCGAGATGTATTCAATTTTTTATGTTGTACTAATTTCGTTTACTCTTTGTCATTGCAGGTGTTGACAGATGGTGGGCGCGGGTCGAGAGCGCTCCGAGCCTCCTTCCTCGGCGCGTGCTGGGAGGGGTTCTATTATTCCACCCGAGCACCTTCGGAGAGCGCTGGTACACAGTATGCAGACACCGGCGGGCGCTTCTTCTTCGGCCGGGAGAGGTCGGGGGAAAACGAAGAGGGGTGCTAGAGGTGGACGTGGCGGCGGGAGAGGTAGGAAGGCTGCTGCGCCTTCCTCGCCGCCACCCCCAGCTGATTCTCCCGACCGCTGGAGTGCTCCGTCTCAGGTGGACCCGTCTGACTTGGACCCGTCTCGGACTTCGGTCCACGAGCCTCGGGCCGACGAGCCTCGGGTCGCCGAGCCTTCGTCCCAGGAGACTCCGGTCCCAGAGTCTTCGTCCCAGGAGACTCCGGTCCCAGAGTCTTCGTCCCAGGAGACTCCGGTCCCAGAGTCTTCGTCCCATGTGACTCCAGAGGCTAGTGGCCATGCTGATGGTGGCGAGGACAGCTTTTCTGAGGATAGCTATAGCGAGGGCGAGCTGGTTGAGGAGGGCAAGAAGGTCTACCAGCATGGTGGTACAAAGCTCCCGCCCGTGCCGGCAACCCGCGATCAGAGGTGGTTGATTGTGCCTAATGGGGAGAAGTAAGTGCATTTACTCTTTTTTAACCTTTTGCCTTCATGTTTCTTCAAATTAATATCTAATGTGTTGGCCTTGTCATACTGCAGGGGTTGGAAACACGCCCCTGGTGTCCGCAGGCCCAACCAGGTCCTTGGTGTGCTTTGCCGGCACCATTTCCCGGGGTGGGTCACGTTGCCCGGTGAGGGTGAGGTTCGACAGCTAGCACTGAGCTGGGAGCTGTACGTGGCTGCCCCGGCCCCGCCGGAGGAGAGGTTCGACGGTGTCTTGTGCGAGATGGTGGCCGACATTGTGATCCGGCGGTTTTGGGTAATTTCTCCTTTACAGAATTAAAAATCAACATCACCTAGTGATTGTACTAATCAGTGTTGTCTTGTTTGATTGCAGACCTTCTACAGGTGTCTTGAGGAACACGAGGCGGACGCGGCTATTGTTCTCGTAGCCGAGTGCAAGCGCCTATTTCAGAACTTACGGCACGAGACTCGGGTGCAGGCTGTTCGAGACTACTACGCCTCGACTAACATTAAGAGGGCCAAGAAGAAGTGCCGCGCCAAGTTTCTGAGTAAGGAGAAGTACATGAAGGTAATTACCTATTCTTAAGGCCTTGTACTTAATTTCCTTGATTTGATTCGTAGGCGTAGCGCTGAAATTTCTCTTGTCTAACTTAGGTGCCCCCGAGATGGTGTGCGGATAGGATGGACTGTTGGGAGGCGTTGGTGGATGAGTGGTGCTCTCCCCAATGGCTAGCCGTCCACAACAAGGCCAAGGATAAGCGTGCCCAAATGAAAGGTGTGCCACACCATCAAGGGAGCTCCAACCTGTTTGAGTTCGGGGATCACTGGGTATGTGGTTTTCTTCATGATTCATGCAATTTCATTCTTCATGCTAGCTTGAGCCCTTAACTAATATTTTGTTCCTCTCTTTTAGGCGCGACACAACAAGAAGGAGGTGCCACCGCTGTTCGACCTCTATGCCATGGCCCATACTGCCCCGTACAAGAAGGCCAAGGCATTCTCTGAGGATGACCTCGATCATCCAGAGAGCTTCAGCAACATCTCCTCCCACAACAAGCTCGTGAGGTACAGAGATGAGGGGAAGACGAGGAAAGGGGAGGACTTCAACCCGAGCCAGAGTCCTTTTGATCCAGAGCTCGTGATGATATCTGGTGGCGGGAGGCCCCATGGCTCGATAGCCATTGGGGATGGACTGATACGTTGTCCTAGAACTCTCCCAGAGATCAAGAAGCGCCAGATGAGCTCCGATCCTGAGATAAGGCCTCGTCCATGGCCAATGGAGCTCGCCATCGAGGCTAGGGCCCAGGAGCTTCTGGCGGAGGCAAACAGGCAGGCGGCGGAGAGGGAGAGGGACATGGAGGAGAGGACGGCTAGGATGTGGGAGGAGGAGAGGAACCGGAACGACGCGCCTCACCGGGCCCTATACGAGCTCCTCGTGGTAAGTTTCTCCTGCATATTAGCCAAATCATGCACGTAATGTTCGTTTCATCACTAACTAATATGACTGACTCGTGAAAACAAAATGTGCAGACCGTGTGCCAGAACAACGGTCAGACCCCTCCGCCGATGCCCCAGATTGGTATAGCGCCCACGGTGAGTTTCATTTGAATGGTCATTAGTTACTAGTATTCACATTTGAGTTGCATCATGCTAACGAGACATTGCAAATGATCTTTGGTGCAGCATGCCTCCCGACAAGCATCGACCGATCCTTCTGCGTCTGCCGCAACCCCGACCGGTCCTTCTTCGTCTCACACTGGCGCAAACCCGACCGGTCCTTCACTCCGTGATGATGGTAAGTTTTCCCAAGTGTTTTGCTTAACAAATGCATACTTAGCTTAAGAAATGACCTATTTAGCTCCAAAATGACCTATACTTAGCTTATTTTCCTCGAAAATGACATAATAACCTTACTTAGCTCCAAAATGACATATTTTACCTAGGATAGCTATAAAATGACCTATACTTAGCTTTTTTTTCCTCCAAAATGACTTAATATGCTTAGTTAGCTAAAAAATGGCATAACTACCTAGGATAGCTCAATAATGATCTATACTTAGCTTAGCTAGTTCATTTATGACATAATTAGCTTACTTAGGTAAAAAATGGCATAATAACCTTGGTTTAGCTCCAAACTGTCATATCATTAGTTTATTTTCCTCCAAAATGACAAAATAACCTTACCTAGCTCCAAAATGACCGATTTTAACTAGGATAGCTCAAAAATGACCTACACTTACCATTTTGTCCTCCATAATGAATAAATATGCTTAGTTAGCTAAAAATGGCATAACTACCTAGGTTAGCTCAAAAATGACCTATACTTAGCTTCTTCAGTTCATTTATGACATACTTAGCATACTTAGGTCAAAAATGGCATAATAATCTTGGTTACCTCCAAAATGACATAATAACCTTACTAACCTCCAAAATGACCTATTTACCTAGCTTAGCTCTATAATGACCTACACTTAGCATTTTTACCTAGCTTAGCTAAAAAATGGCATAATTACCTAAGTTACCTTCGTTAGAAGAAGAAGAAGATAAAGAAGAGGAGAAAAAGAAAGAGAAGAAAAATTCTTCTTCTTCTACTTCTACTTCTTCTTCTTCTTCTTCTTCTTCTTCTTCTTCTTCTTCTTCTTGTTCTTCTTCTAACTTTCTTCTTTCCCAATTTGCAGATTTGCTTTAGATCACGGAAGCTTGCGTTGATGGAGTCTACTCTTCTCCTTGTCCTTCCTTTTTGTTTTGATTTTGTAGGATGAACAATGTGAAACTTGCTACCTATATATGTATGTATGGATGAAACCATTGTATGCTTGTTGTTGGATATATGTTGGCTATATATATATGTTGGATATGGACTTTTGAGTTGGTATGTATATGTGTTGGATGATCATATCCATATGGCAGGGATATGTATGCTTGTTGAAAGTATTTTCAAATGTATATATATATATATATATATCTGTGAAATTGATTGAATTTAAGAAAAAACAGAAAAAACAGGGGCAGTACAGGCACTTTGCCGTCCGCTGGCAGACGGCAAAGTTCTTTGCCATCTGCCGGCAGACGGCAAAGCTGCCACGTGGCAGCTACCTGTGCAACCTGGGGGGGCACTGGCCTGGCCTATGTGGTTGCTTTGCCGTCTGCTAGCAGACGGCAAAGAACTTCTTTGCCGTCTGCTAGCAGACGGCAAAGCACGCCGTTAACGCCTTAACGGACCTAAGCTGCCACGTGTGCCGTCCATGCCCTTTGCCGTCTGCTGGCAGACGGCAAAGACCTTTGCATCTTTGCTGTCTGCCAGCAGACGGCAAAGTGCCCTTTACCGTAGCTTGTTCAGCCGGATGTGGTGCCGTCTGCTGGCTGATGGCAAAGACCTTTGCCGTCCACCATGCATGCCTTTGCCGTCAGCCATGGCAGACGGCAAAGATCCTGATTCCAGTAGTGAACAGACACCTTTGGAGATACCTGTAGAGCATCTTTATAGTCACCCAGTTACGTTGTGAAGTTTGATACACACAAGGTATTCCTCCGGTGTCAGTGAGTTCCATGATCTCATGGTCATAGGAACAGATACTTGACATGCAAAAAACAATAGCAATAAACTGACACGATCATATGCTACGTTCATAGTTTGGGTCTTGTCCATCACATCATTCTCCTAATGATGTGATCCCGTTATCAAATGACATCTCATGTCTATGGCTAGGAAACCTTGACCATCTTCGATCAACGAGCCAGTCTACTAGAGGCATACTAGGGACACAGTGTTGTCTATGTATCCACACATGTATTAGTGTTTCCAATCAATACAATTATAGCATGGATAATAAACGATTATCATGAACAAGGAAATATAAAAATAACTACTTTTATTATTACCTCTAGGGCATATTTCCAACAACAACATGACAGAGGATAACATGCTTTACAAGACACTCCATGGTGGTAACCAGAAAGGAGTTATAGATCAATAGCAGAACCCATGGCAACATGGCAATAAAATAAGACAGTTTCAGACTTAGAATTATTTAGACCCCTCAAAACAATGACATTTTTTATGGCATGTTGGCAGCAAGAAAATAACATGTAAACATGGATTTTCATGGCAAACAAAAATACCAGGGGCTAGTACACATCACAAAGGGCACATCTCATGTTCAACAATAATTCATATGATGCATAAATCACACAAAAATAACAAAAGGGCATCACAGTAAAAATAGCATGCACACAACTTGATCAAATGACAAAAATAATTGCACAGATGGATTCTATGGATTTTTCTACCCCAAAATCATATATAACATGTATATGGTACTGTAGAAAAATATGGCATAATGATTCATGCAAGATTAACACATATATGATGCAAATCGCAGACAAATATTTATACAGAGCGTCGAATACTAAAAAGCGCCTAGGGCGGGATTTAGAGGCACGGGGCAAGCTCACCTAGTGGGCTCGGCCCAGGTCGAGGGAGGCTGGGGCTGGGCCGGCTCGGGCGGCTGTCCACGGGAAGAACGACAACTGGGCTGGAGGGGCGCCACTTTTGGGCCTTGGGCGCATGGGGCCCACAAGGGCACGGGTCAACGCGACCGAACCAAGCGAGGCACTCACTTGATCCAGAGCTCACACGGGATGGCAGAAATGGCGGCGATAAGGGACGGCGCCGGCGAGGAGGTCCAGCGGCGCGGGGCGACGAGCGCAGCGATATCCACTGTCGGGGGACAGGATCCAGCCGCGGGGAGGCCCGATCTACGACTGTCGGCAGTGGTTGGTGCTACGGGGTCTGGCGAAGAGGCACGCGGGAGCGCTCGAGAGGCGCACGCTCGCTACACGCGGCGGCGGCTCGGCCCGGATCGGGCCCGGGAGGACCGGATCTGGGTCCTGGCAGACCGTGGGAGGTGGGGGAAGGTGGCTGGAGCTACTTGGTGGTGAAAAGAAGTGGGAGGGGGATGGCGGCGGTGCGGATCCCGATGGAGGCTAAGGTTTTCCTAATTTGGGCGAGGGGGCTATCTATTTATAGGCAGAAAGGCTAGGAAAGGGGTTTCGGAGGCCGATTTCAACTGTGCGATCGCAATCGGATGGACGGATGGGGAGGAAAGGTTTGGTGGGTTCAAGTGGGCTGTGGAGAGGTCTTGGGCTGAGAGGAGAGAGAGAGATGCGGCCCGGCAATAGAGTGTTTGAACACCGAAAACGTTTGACAATTAAACCGACGATGGAGCCACTACAGTTGTCCGTTGGGGTATCAAGCGACCCCCGAATGCGACGAAATTTGGCAGGCGGTCTACCTACAATAAATCAAGACCGCACGCCAACTTTCGACCCATTCCGAGAATGTTTTATACGCACTTTTAAAAACAATATTTTGACGATGCCACGGGCGCATGCGTGTGTGGTTGGTGACGACATGGCCAACGATGAGAACGGAAAGAACCGGCAACTACGAACGGATGCAAGTTTTAAAAAATGACAGCGGCGGAGTGCCGATGCAATGTGAATGATGCGGATGATGCGATGGTGAATGCGACAACCACAAAAATCACACGACAAAACTCAAAATAACTGGAAGGCATCTGGAGCATCAGTCTTGGGCTGGTACAACTCTCCTCCACTAACAAGAGATCTCGACCCGAGATGTTAGAATGAGAAGGGGAAGAGGACAGGAAAGGAACAGGTAAACCTTAGTTTCTTCTTTGACAAACGAGTGAAACCAACGATCCTTGACGGATGCAAAGAGATGAAGAATGGCACAAGGCACAAGCAAGAATTCAAAGAAATTTTGGCAGCACTTCGGTAGAAAAGAGAGGCAAAGTTTGATAAGATGGAAAGAACTTGAAAGAGGGCACAACACTCCGGTTAAATGAATAAGCAAGGAAAGAACATGATCTTGATAAAACGAGATGATGGTTCGAAGAGAGAAGCATCACAATGCCTCTGGAACAAAATAATATAAGCTAGATCTTTGGAGAGAAGAGAACGGATAAGAAAATGACAAATTCTACCACAATTGAATTTGAAAAGCATCCTTATGAAGAAAGGATTAAACGGAGTTGTTGGAAATTCAACAATGAAAAGAATAAGCTTGTTGTGGGCTTATGGAAACATCTCAAAATTATGAGGTGACAACCCGCCACTAACGGAAACCAAGATTGCTTGGGAGCAACAAGATATGCAAAACTTCTCTCACCAAAAGGATAAGGAGAAAACTTGGATCATTGACAACCACCGCAAATAGCACAATCCTTTGGAAAGGCTTTAGGTGAAATCCAATCCAAGATAATTCCGAGAAAGAAATGATGGATTTAAATATCTCATTCCTGATAAGTTCTCTTCGAGACTCCTCATAAATCAAGAATGCTATAACACCATCTCAAAAGACAATGGAGAAAGAATTGCGCTTTGAAAGACAAAGAATACTTGAGGTACTACCATAAGAACCTTGAAGAATACTTCGAGAAAGACTTAAATCACTAACGAACCACCATGAAGAACTTCTTCAAAGAACTCCGAAATGAAAGGATGATAGAAAAGAATTGAATGTTGCAATAGAACAAGATTGAGGCCTTGCCATGATATGGATGAACCTTCGCGAAGAGATACTTGAGAAAACTTGGAACTCCGGAAAAGAAAGATGATACTCTTGAAATACAGAATTTGATATCAAGAGAAATCCGGAAGAAGGATTGAAATCACCTTGATGAAACAAGAATAGGAATTATGTTATGCTTATCCTTCATCAAGTTAAATTGATGACAAGCAACAGATTTAGCACACCACTTATTCTTCTTGAAAAGAATTGAAGAGAGAGAGAGAGAGAGAGAGAGAGAGAGAGAGCACAACCTTGAAGAAGTCTTAAACGAGAACACCGGTAAGAATTTGGAACGAATGGGGATATTACCAATGAATGGAATACATGATAACGAAGAGATCATGATCCGACTAGAGAAAACTTGAACAAGGCACCGGTAAGAATTTAGATACGAACGAAGAAAATATTGAACGAACGAAGAGACATCAATTGAGAAGAATTTGAGAACGAAAGCTAAAAGCTGAGAATGAAGAAATCTTCTGAAATGATGGCCTTCGGAGGATCGAGAATGAAAACAACTCTAAAATGCTCCGGATTGATATGGAAGGAATTTCTCATGATCGAAAACAATTTGAGAGGATAGCAACAAGCTTGAAACACGAATCTTCAAGACAATGGACCAACATTTAAGAGAAACTCTCCTTCGGTCTTCAACATAAAGAATGATGGCGAGAAACCCCACCAAGAATTACTGAGACACTCCGGAATAATGAAGAAAGGAAGGTTGAGGCATTAGTCAAATTAATTCGAAGCGATCTTGGAGAAGGAATATGACTGATGAGATTCAATCTTACGTCATATTTGAAAAGAAGTTGAGATCTCCGAAAAAGATTAGAAGATCCAGGTAAGATCCTGGGAAAAACCTCTGGTTTATGTGCCCACTCAAAAGAAAATACCTTTGAAACGATTGCCTAGGAAGAGACATTGCACCGATACAATTAAGAACTCGATAAGGTGAGAACCTCTAAATGATTTGAAAGGATTTTGAAAGGAAAGACGAAGCTTCAAGATATCTTGCCACTCTGGATAGAATAGATAGAGTTGAATAAACAAGAGAGGCTTGGATAAGAATTAGCAACATGAGAAGGCATTTAACAAATGAAAAGGATATGATGAACACGGAGAGGTTGAATCGAATCCACCGGGGAAGAAAACAAGAATGAAGAATGATGGACTTAGCACTTGAGCATCTTCACAATGAATCACCGGATACAATACGAAAGAAAAGATAGCGGAAGCATGAATGAAAATAAAGGCACTTGCATGATAATTTAACCATTGAAGAAAAAGGGCGGGAGGGTTGGAAAAACAAAGACAACCTTGTACGGATGAAGCGAACTCCAGGAAAAGGAAAGAAGAGGATAGATCTTGCAAATATTGGAGAGGATTGAATTATCTTAGAGAAGCACTCCGGATGGAAAGGACTTGACATGAAAATTTGATTGAGAAAAAGGATTAGCACTCCCATAGAAATATGAGAACACCGCTTGGGAAAGATATGAAATCAACACTTGACATCGACGCAACTCGAATTACCATACTCCAACAAAACAAAGGATGAAGCTTGCAAATTAAAGCCAGAAACAAATATATAACCCATTATGCATTCGTTGGAAGGATAATCCTAGATACTACTTGAATTCCACTTGAGAACTTCCGAACTTTCTTGGTTATGCGATTCGGGTTGCGGCCCCAGAAACGTACCCAAGGTAATCAGCTACAACTGCACCCACAACCTTCCACAACATAATCTGAGAAACTCTGCAAACGCGTCTACCTTAGACCCTCGTAATCACAACGATACTAATTATGGTAGTACATCTGAACGCTCTCCCCAGTACTGGGAGACACAAAACTCCTCTCGCCACAAATAGTATTGAAGCAATTTCGAACATCCTCGTCCTGAGATACTAAGGAAACTGAACGATAATGATGTGTCAAGAACCCCATGGAGCTCTAATCCCCGGAAATAGGAGGCACCAAGTACAGAATTCTGTCACATCGACATCATAGAGGTTCCAAAATATCTGCGTGATCCTAGAAAAAAATTGAGTGAGAAGACGGGTAGAATTAAAATTCCTACGCCACGACTCCTTACCATAGCAGAGAAGAGGAGTAAAAAGAATTCCTACTCTCCGATATATAACTAGACTCAAAATAGTTTTTCTTTTCTAAACTCGACTCGACCAAGTTCAATCAATCAAGGGGCTCCTAGGTCGGTACAGCTCTGATACCAACTTGTAACACCCAAGATGCGGTCCTATCCTTAATTTGGCTCGAGGGCCTCGATAGGGATAGAAGCGCATCTCGTCGTTTCGCAAGAATGGATATCGTTACATGTACATGTAAAGAGGAGATGAGTATATCGAATTGTCTTACACTCGCCACAAGCTAAATCATGATCATGTCAAATACAACAAAACATTCAATCACCATACAGAAGAGCAGGGTCCGGCTACGGACGAAATCAAATGATAAAAGCGACATCCATCCTTGCTAATCCCAGGCTGCCGACCTGGAACCCATCCTATGATCGAAGAAGAAGAAGAACTCCAAATCAAACAAGAAGCGCTCTCACGTCAAAGCATTGCTTTACCTGTACCTACAACTATTGTTGTAGTAATCTGTGAACCACAGGGACTCAACAATCTCATTTCCAATGGGCAAGGTATGGTTAAGTGGTGAGGCTTCAGCAAGCACTAAGCATTTATTTAAGTGGCTAACCTACGAGTACAAGAATGAGAAGGGTGATCTATGCATAATCGGACGTGAACTAGTAGTGATCACTAAGTGATCCTGAACACCTACTTACGAGTCAAACATAACCCCACCATGTTCTCTCTCGTTTGTGGAATTTTATTTGAGTTTACTTTAAGTTTTCTATTACCGGATGTTAAAGAAATTTCCAAGTTGCCACATGACCGCGGGTACGACTTTCAGAAAGATTTAACCCTGCAGGGGTGCTCCAACTCATCCATCACAAACTAGCCACAAGCTGCATGGAAAATCTCAACCACGAGATAGCCCGTAGTATCCTCAGAATTCCGGTGGAAAACCTCAACCTCGAGATAGCCCAAAGTACCCACAGAATCTCGTGCACAAGACGTTCGAGAAAGGTACAACAAATCTTGCAAGACCGCCCGATGTGTCGACGAATCCGATAGGATCCGCGTATCTCGTTCTCAGGACACGACGGATGAGCGATGGTTACCATGCCAATCACCGAGTTGCTCCTGGCGGCGTTAATAAGCTGCTCTGGGTTGGACCAACACTCATGAGGAACACTGGCCCGGGGGTTGATTAATTATCCACGGGGTCCGGAAAGTCCCTATGAAATTTTTATTAGTTAGGCAAATGTAGTACCAATGTTGGGCCTTGCCAGAAGAGTTTTATCCCAAAACGAAAATCAAGGTGTCCCCATAACAACCCCAAGCATGTTAGGAGCGCTCAATATGGAACATAACATCGGTGCACATGTAACTAGGGCGGCAAAGGTGGAACAAAACACAGAGCAAAAGGCCAAGCCTTCCACCTTTTACCATGTATATATGTGCATTAAATTAAATAGCAATAATATTGTGATATCTCAAGATATCCATGTTGTCACATGGAAACAACCTGCACCTGCAACTAGCAACACTATAAGAAGGGCCGAGCAAGCGGAAACATAGCCAAACAATGGTTTACTGAGATGTGGAGGGGTTAGAGGCTTATCATGGAATTTTTGGGAGGCTTGACAAAAAGTGGTAGGTAGCGAGACATAGTGATAGAAACGAGACAACTAGCATGCCAATGATAGTAGTGGTATCCAGGGAAATGTTCATCTTGCCTGAGATCCCGCTTGGAAGAAGAACGCATCCGTGAAGTAGACGAACGAGACGTAGTCGAACGAATCCTCACACTCCAAACGCTTTCAGAGCTCTATCGAGAAGAAGCAATCTAGAAACAATCAATCAACACATGTTACACCACAACATATTCATGATATGATGCGCATACAAATATGATGCATGTCCATTTAAATATGCAAGGCATGGCGAAGCACAACAATCAAATACTACACATTAAGTGAAGCTCAATATGCAACGAGTTGTATATTGATTGATCTCCATATTTGAATTACCTAGTTCACGTTTAGGTACACGATAATTTAAAATGTTGTTAAACATGGCAAGAGTTGAAGCATAATGAAACTACATTATCTAGGCATTTTAAATGAGGTCGGAAACAACTTATAGTATTTCCGAAAGCACCCCATATGTTAATTTCGAAATTGGTCCAGATCTGAACTAACCATATTTTATATTTGTTAAACAGGAAAACAAAATGCACCATGTGATTCTACTCGTCATTCTAGGCGATTTACATCTATAGATCACTGAAAATGGAGCTACGGTCTAAAAGATATGTCACACACAAGATGAGTATGTCATGAATGCAAAATATGTGCAAACAACAACCACAAACATTTCAAAACATGGCTACAACAAGATACTATGAAACTACATGGAATCCTAAGCAAGTTTCATGTGGAACATGTTCAAAACGGAGCCACGGTTCAACAAATACAACCAACACAAGTTTTAGTCCAAATCTGTCCAAAACAGCAACATGGCATTTCGCACACCTCAAAATAACATGTTACAAGAATCTAAAATGCACAAACAATACATGGGGCAGTAGCTTACATGATGCACAACAACTCATCTCATATCAGCAAGTTGAATAGAAGCATGGATCAATAGCAAAAGAGCTCACAAGATGGCTATTGGAACAACGGTTATGACTTAGTGAAAATATCAGTTTTTCACAAACAATGTTAACCTGTAGGCATATTGACAGCAACAAAACTATATGCTATAGTATTTATAATGGCATGAAAATTTACATCATGGTAGTGGGCATGATGCACTTCAATTCATTCCATAATGGCAAGGTCTAATTATGCGCAGAATCATGGCTAGCATCAACACAACATGGGATTTTGAAATAACCAGATTCTCAGACTTTGTGAAAATTAGAGTAGACATGAGCAGCAAATTTTATTAGTTAAGCATGATTGACAGCAGAATTAATTATGATGCATACCTTATAATGAAAACTAATGGCACAACATGACAAAGGATAACATGCTTTACAAGACACTCCATGGTGGTAACCACAAAGGAGCTGTAGATCAATAGAAAAACCCATGGCAACATGGCAATAAAATAAGACAGTTTCAGACTTAGAATTATTTAGACCCCTCAAAACAATGACATTTTTTATGGCATGTTGGCAGCAAGAAAATAACATGTAAACATGGATTTTCATGGCAAACAAAAATACCAGGGCTAGTACACATAACAAAGGGGACATCTCATGTTCAACAATAATTCATATGATGCATGGATTAAATCACACAAAAATAACAAAAGGGCATCACGGAAAAAATAGCATGCACACAAACTTGATCAAATGACAAAACTAATTGCACAGATGGATTCTATGGATTTTTCTACTCCAAAATCATATATAACATGTATATGGTACTGTAGAAAAATATGGCATAATGATTTATGCAAGATTAACACATATATGATGCAAATCGCAGAAAAATATTTATACAGAGCATCAGATACTAAAATGCGCCTAGGGCGGGATTTAGAGGCACGGGGCGCGCTCACCTAGTGGGCTCGGCCCAGGTCAAGGGAGGCTGGGGCTGTGCCGGCTCGGGCGGCTGTGCACGGGACGAACTACGGCTGGGCTGGAGGGGTGTCGCTGCTGGGCCTTGGGCGCGCAGGGCCCACGAGAGCGCGGGTCAACGCGACCGAACCGAGCGAGGCGCTCGCTTGATCCAGAGCTCGCACGGGACGGGAGAAATGACGGCGATGCAGGACGGCGCCGGGGAGGAGGTCCAGCGGTGTGGGGTGACCGGGGCGGCGAGATCCACTGTTGGGGGACCGGATCCGGCCACGGGGAGGCCCGATCTACGACTGCCGGCGGCGGTTGGCACTGCGGGGTCCGGCGAAGCGGCACGCGGGAGCGCTCGGGAGGCGCACGCTCGCTGCGGGCGAGGGTGGCTCATCCCGGATCGGGCCCGGGCGGGCCGCGGGAGGTGGGGGAAGGTGGCTGGAGCCACTTGGCGGCGGAAAAGAGGTGGGAGGGGGTTGGCGGCAGCGCGTACCTGATGGAGGCTAGGGTTTTCCTGATTTGGGCGAGGGGGCTACCTATTTATAGGCAGAGAGGCTAAGAGAGGGGTTTCGGTGGCCGATTTCGACCGTGCGATCGTGATCGGACGGACGGATGGAGAGGAAAGGTTTGGTGGGTTCAAGTGGGCTGTGGAGAGGTCTTGGGCTGAGAGGAGAGAGAGAGATGCGGCCCGGCATCAGAGTTTTTAAACACCGAAAATGTGTGACAATTAAACCGATGATGGAGCCGCTACAGTTGTCCGTTGGGGTATCAAGCGACCTCCGAATGCAACGAAATTTGGCAGGCGATCTACCTACAATAAACCAAGACCGCACGCCAACCTTCGACTCATTCTGAGAATGTTTTATACGCACTTTTAGAAACAATATTTTGACGATGCCACGGGCGCGTGCGTGTGTGGTTGGTGACGAAACGGTCAACGACGAGAATAGAGAGAACCGGCAACTATGAATGGATGCAAGTTTTGAAAAATGACAGCGACGGAGTGCCGATGCAGTGTGAATGATGCGGATGATGCGATGGTGAATGCGACAACCACAAAATCACACGGCAAAACTCAAAATAACTGGAAGGCATATGGAGTGTCAGTCTCGGGCTGTTATAAGGGGCCGGCTTTATCTTATGGAAAGCCGAGTGTCTTAAATAAATTTCCAAAGTTATAGAAATTATGGCAACATGATTTGTCGGGTTGCATGACAACCAGGGTTCATGGTTTCTATTCCAAGCAAGACAAGCTTGTAAATTCAATTGCTAGGTTGCATCGCAACCACATGCAGGGATTTCATGTCAAGCACAAAGGCATTATTCTAAGATATTCGTACAAACAATAAATTACCGGGTTGCATTGCAACGACGGTCAAGGACTCATTCAAGCTAGATTAATATCAGTTCAAGAGAATTTTTGAAGTACATTATGGCACTGCCAGATAAAGCAACAAGTCCTGCTCTTTCAAACTCAGAAATTTCTGAGTTGGCCTGATTCAGGATTGCCTGTATAAATACAGATGGGTTATATTATTCTCACACAGCCCAAGTCGCTGCAGGCATACAACCCGGCACTTGGGGGGTACATCATTTGATGTTATTCAAAGAAAGAAGTACATGTAAGTCCCGAGTCGCTGCAGGCATACGACCCGACACTTGGGGGCTACACTACTCAGTTCAAGATCTACAAATTTTCTAAAAACTCCCAGTCGCTACAGGCAAGCGACCCAACACTTGGGGGCTACATTATTCAATTGTTCAAATAGATCATAAGGTCCTAACTGAAGACCCGGCCCATCACATACTGATGAGCCGGCCCTTGGGGGCTACACTGGCTGAAGTTTTATAAATATAAGACAATTAAAAGTCCCAGGCTACTGCAGGCAAGACAACCCGGCACTTGGGGGCTACACAGTCAAAGATATTATTTTTATGCAAAGCACCAAGTCATCATGAACTGATAAACTTGGAGCTTGGGGGCTATAGGTAAATATGGAGGTAAAAAAAGAGAGAGGAACATCTTCAAGTTATCAATTTTGAGCGAGCCGAGTCTCATTTTCTTGAAAGCTTGCAAAGTTTATATAAGGCCCAAGCATTGAAAGTCGGCTCAACGTTAGATGGGTTGTTATTCCCGATGATTTTATCAAGTCGATTGGAGTCCAGTTGTTTGACCTAGTAGCACCAATGATCACGACACAACATCATCAATGTTCATGACCCGTCAGAGTCTATATATATAACCTAGCTTCACAAGTTGGCAATTTCTACATCATTAAATCAGCAATTTTCATCCTAATTTGGCATCCACTGCGTCAAATGACACGGCAAGAGCCCCGCGTCCCAGAAAGCCGGCTCAACATCATATGGTTTTATTATTTCCAAAAAAATTCATCAAGCCAAAGCATTGGAGGCTGACTCAATGGCAGATGGGTGTTTTATTTCCCAATATTTTTCCCACAAGGAACCAGCGTGAGCAAGTTGATTGTGAAGACGGCTCGTTGATATGAAGAAGAAACCTGGATTTCTCAGAAGCTGGTTCATTGAATAAAGGCGGCTTTTGGTGTGAGTCATTTTCTCTTAAACGTATTAATTATTTTTCAGGAGCTTAGCATGAATAAATTCAAGCTAACCTAGGGCCTAATGTTGGGGATATTCCCCACTGTTTGACCCGGCCAGGAGGTATAACCCGTCCCATCACTTGGCGTCTCATGGGTCACTGATGACCCACAAGTATAGGGGATCAATCATTGTCCTTTCGATAAGTAAGAGTGTCAACCCCAACGAGGAGCAGAAGGAAATGATAAGCAGTTTTCAGCAAGGTGTTCTCTGCAAGTGTTGTAAGTAACGATAGTAGATAGTTTTGTAGCAAGATAAATCATAACAAGTGACAAGTAACAACAGTAGCAAAGGTGCAGCAAGGTAGCACAATCCTATTTGTAGCAAAGGACAGGCCTGAAAGTACTCTGATATTAAGCAAGCGCTCCTCGGGACACATGGGAATTATGTCTAGTCATGTTAATCATGTTGGGTTGATTCGCGTTCGCTACTTTGATAATTTGATATGTGGGTGAACCGGTGCTACGGTGTTGCTCTTACTTGAACTAACAACCTACTTATGATTACCCCCTCTCGCAAGCATCCGCAACTAGGAAAGAAGAATTAAGATAAATCTAACCATAGCATGAAACATGTGGATCCAATTCAGCCCCTTATGAAGCAATGCATAAACTGGGGTTGAAGCTTCTTTCACTCTAGCAACCCATCATCTACTTGTTACTCCACAATGACTTCCCTTAGGCCCATAGCATGGTGAAGTGTCATGTAGTCGACATTCACATGACACCACTAAGAGAAGTAACAACATACATATCATCAAAATATCGAACGAATACCAACTTCACATGATAGCTTATAACAAGACCTCTCCCATGTCCTCAAGAACAATAGTAACTACTCACACCTCATCAACATGTTCAAGATCAGAGGTGCAATAATAACAATTAAGGATCTGAACATATTATCTTCCACCATGCAATCCAACAAGCATCAACTACAGGATGTAATCAACACAACTAGTAACCCACAGGTACCAATCTGAGGTTTTGGGCCAAAGATTGAATACAAGAGATGAACTAGGGTTGGAGATGAGATGGTGATGGTGAATATGTTGATGAAGATTGGTCCTCCCACGAAGGAGTAAGCATTGGTGATGATGATGGCTTCGGTCTCCCCCTCCCGGAGAGGGATTTCCCCAGTAGAATCTGACTGCCGGAGTGCAAAAGGGCCTCTGCCCAGGTTTACGCCTCGAGACGATGGCGCTTCATCCCGAAAGGTTGCTTATGATTTTTTCTAGGGTAAAACACAACATATAGGAGAAGAGGGGCCTCGGGAGGCTAGCCAAGGCCCCAAAAGCTATCAGGGTGCGGCCTGGGGGGGCGCCCTATTGGCTTGTGGCTGGCTGGTGGCCCCCCTCTGGTATATTTTTGGCCCATAAATTCACATATATTCAATAAAAATTCCTCGTGAAGTTTCAGGTCATTTGGAGTCTGGTGATTTTTCTGCCTTTTTCTCGGTTTTCTGGTCCAGATTTCCAGTTCCCAGATAATTCCCTCTTTGTGATGTACCTTGCATATTCAGAGAGAAAGGGCATAAGAATTGTATGATAATAGGGAATAATGGACAAGAATAACGTAAATATGAATAGGAAATCATGATGCAAAATGGACGTATCAACTCCCCCAAGCTTAGACCTCGCTTGTCCTCAAGCGAAAGCCGAACTCGAGAATAATGACCACATGATTTGAGAGAGAGGTGTCGATAAAAACAGAATACAGACATGAGAGCATCATGTATATCATTATAGCATCAAGCATTTCATCATATAACTTCTCATAATCAAGTAACGATCTATTCACAATTATCGAATTATGAAGCATAAACCCTATTGACAACAAACAAACAATGCTTTTAGTCATGGTGATAATCCTCATTCATCATACTCAAGAGAGGAGTCTATATAAGAGCTTTAATTGTAGCAAACCCACATACTCAACTATCATTTAGTCATCTATGATTGTTGACACTCATTGCATATTTTTTTGAGCTAATGTTTTTGCCGGACACATAGGAAGATAGGGGCTTCATTTGCCACCCAACTCATTTACCTCAAGGATAATGTCAACAATAATGAATCATTGTTTCTTACATTCAACTGGATATATATACTTGGATCTTACCTCAACATGTGATGCTTACCACTAAAAGAGTTTATATCTTAGAAGAAGAATGGATATTGATGACTGTTGAATAAAGGTAAGAACTTAATAAGAATGGAAGATAGGACCTTCGCAGAGGGAAGCAGAGGTTGTCATGCGCTTTTATTGGGTTAGATGTGCAATCTCTTAATGCAAAGGAACTTCACTTTATATTGCCCCTTGTGATAGCGAACTTTATTATGCACTCTGTCGCTTTTATTTCTTCACCATCACAAGACGTACAAAGTTTATTTTCCTTTTCAATAAAAGATCATACATGATTAAAAGCAATTTTTATTGCTCATGCACCGATGACAACTTACTTTAGGGATCTTATTCAATCCATAGGTAGGTAAGGTGGACTCTTATAAAAAGAAACTGGGTTCAAGGGGTTATGGATGCACATGTAGTATCTCTTCTTGGTGCGGGAATTTTGGCTAGAAAAAGTTCTAAAGGAAGCATCACATGTTAAAGGATCCATGCCTATATAACTTCTATGCAAATGTAAGCAATCATGACCATTAGGCTATATTCCATATCCAACTTCAACACTTGATCATAATTTAATATTTGGTGAGGGTTCGTAATCATAGATGATGTCCAAGATAGTATATTTGTATGTGAATCTTCTCCTCTCTATCATGATCTTGCATAGATTATAACAATGACTAAGGCTATGCATGTTCTATTCCAACAATTTTCATAGTTCATACTTTCTTTTTATGTGAAGTCATTACTTCCCATGGGATAAGCATATGATCTGTACTATTCTATTTATTGTCTTGCTATGATCATTGGTGCAGGAGAGTAAAGCACATGAACTCAACTAATCTTTATTATAACTCTCACACTCGATTACAAGGATAGGTAGAACTGAAAGCAAACTTCTAAGCAAAGCAAATCTGAAACTTTATTTCTCTAAACCACAAAATAGCTAAAGATCGAACTAAAATAAAAGATGATGGTGAAAAGTGATGGTGATACGATACCGGGGCACCTCCCCCAAGCTTGGAACAAGCTAGGGGTTGTGCCCATACCCATGTACTCAAGTGTTCTTCGGTGACGGTGCTGGTGTTGGACTAGTGGTGCCCTTCTTCTCCAGCTTGCGCCTGAGGATGAAGTTTTCCTCCCTCAAATCATCATTTTCTTGTTCGAGCTTCAAAACCCTTTTGCATAAATTTGCTTTGGTTTCCTATAGAAAACGAGACAGGATAAATTGGATCTTAGAATTATCTACTCCATTGGGGAGGCTTGACTTCTTGAACTCCACATGCATATCTCCAGGTTGAGGGAGCGGATCTTCCGCTTCATCCAAACTAGCGTCTGGACCGGCGTCTTCCGTCTCCTCCAGATCGGAATCTCCCTCCTCTTCTGTGGGCCATAAGTAGGGGTAGATGTCCCCAAAGATCTTTGGGTCTGCCACATAGTTAGATACATAGCTCTCTCCATCAGAATCTTGAGACGACATATTCTCCGTTCTGCCAGAAAAACAGCTCGAAACAAGAACATAGGAGAAACTTGCGATGCGGTGGTCAAAACATCCGGGAGTATATATATATATATTTTTCTAGGTCATAATACGTGTTCGGGAAGAAATCGGAGTCAGGAAGGCATACGAGAGCCCCACAAGCCATCAGGGCGCGCCCCAGGGGGGTCACGCCCTGTTGGCTTGTAGCTCCCTCGTGGGTCCCCCTGACTCCGTTTTATTTTTGGATTTTTTCTAAAATACTAAAACCAACATAAATTATTTGTTTGGAATTTTTGGAGTCGGTTTACTTACCGTATCACATACCTACCTCTTTTTCACGTTTCTGGAGTGTCCCGGAAGGTCTCCCGTATGTGTTCTTCCAGTGTTATCACTTGAATGACATTAGTTTCTTCATTAATGGGTGTACCTGAAATGTAATGCTTGATTTTTTGCCCATTCACCACCCTCGGGTTCTTGCCTTCGAAGTTGTTAATTTTTATAGCACCAGAGCGGTAAACCTCTTCGACAACGTATGGACCTTCCCATTTGGATAGGAGTTTTCCTGCGAAAAAACTGAAACGAGAATTGTACCAAAGCACAACATCTCCTACATTAAATTCCTGTTTTTGGATCCTTTTGTTAAGCCATCTCTTAACCTTTTCTTTAAAAAACTTAGCATTCTCATAAGCTTGTGTCCTCCATTCATCTAGTGAGCTAATATCAAATAACCTCTTTTCACCGGCAAGCATAAAATCATAATTCAATTCCTTAATTGCCCAATAAGCCTTATATTCTAGTTCAAGGGGTAAATGACAAGCTTTTCCATATATCATTTTATATGGGGACATCCCCATGGGGTTTTTATAAGCAGTTCTATAAGCCCATAGAGCATCGTCAAGTTTCTTAGACCAATTCTTCCTGGATCTGTTAACAGTCTTTGGCAAGATCAATTTTAATTCTCTATTGCTCAATTCAACCTGGACACTAGACCGAGGATGATAAGGTGATGCAATTCTATGGTTAACATCATATTTAGCTAGAAGTTTACGGAAAGCGCCATGAATAAAATGTGAACCACCATTAGTCATTAAGTATCTAGGGACTCCAAACCTCGGAAAAATAATTTCCTTAAGCATTTTAATAGAGGTGTTATGATTAGCGCTACTAGTTGGAATAGCCTCTACCCACTTAGTAACGTAATCAACAGCAACTAAAATATTAGTATACCCATTTGAGGAAGGAAAAGGTCCCATAAAGTCAAAACCCCAAACATCGAATGGTTCAATGGCAAGTGAATAATTCATAGGCATCTCCTGACATTTACCAATGTTACCAACTCTTTGACATTCATTACATGAAAGGACATACTTTCGAGCATCTTTGAAAAGAGTAGGCCAATAAAAACCAGATTGTAATACCTTGTGTGCAGTTCTGTCTCCAGCATGATGTCCTCCGTATGGTTCAGAATGACACTTCCTTAAGATTTGTTCCTGTTCATGCTCAGGTATACAACGTCTAATAATACCATCTACTCCTTCTTTATAAAGATGTGGGTCATCCCAAAAGTAATGTCGTAAATCGTAAAAGAAAATTTTCTTTTGTTAATAGGTGAAACTAGGTGGGATATATTTAGCAACAATGTAATTAGCATAATCAGCATACCAAGGAGTGCTACGTGAAGTATTTATAGCAGCAAGTTGTTCATCAGGAAAATTATCATCAATGGGCAGTGGGTCATCAAGAACATTTTCCATTCTAGACAAGTTATCTGCTACGGGGTTTTCAGCTCCTTTTCTATCCACAATATGCAAATAGAATCTTGAAGCAAAAGCACCCACCGAATAAGTCTAGGCTTAGCATCTTTCTTTTCCATAAGGTACTTAATAGAGCATGATTTGTGTGAATAGTTACTTTGGAATCAACAATATAAGGTCTAAATTATCACATGCAAAGACAACTGCTAAAAATTCCTTTTCAGTGGTGGCATAATTTCTTTGAGCAACATCTAGAGTTTTACTAGCATAATGGATAACATTCAATTCCTTGTCCACTCTTTGCCCTAGAACAGCACCAACAGCATAATCACTAGCATCACACATAATCTCGAATGGTAAGTTCCAGTCAGGTGGTTTAACAATAGGTGCAGAAATCAAAGCTTTCTTAAGTATTTCAAAATCTTCTACACAATCATCATAAAAAACAAAAGGAATATCTTTTTGAAGAAGATTAGTTAGCGGCCTAGAAATCTTTGAGAAATCTTAAATGAAACGCCTATAAAAACCAGCATGACCAAGGAAGCTTCTTATACCTTTGATATCTTTGGGGCATGGCATCTTCTCAATGGAGTCAAGTTTAGCTTTATCCACTTCAATACCCCGCTCAGAAATTTTATGCCCAAGTACTATGCCTTCATTCACCATAAAGTGGCACTTCTCCCAATTCAAAACAAGATTAGTTTCTTCGTATCTCTGCAAAACTCGATCAAGTTTGCTCAAGCAATCATCAAAAGAAGTTCAATAAACGAAAAAATCATCCATGAAAACCTCAACAATCTTTTCACAAAAATCAAAGAATATAGCCATCATACATCTTTGAAAGGTAGCAGGTGCATTGCATAAACCAAAAGGCATACGTCTATAAGCATATGTTCCAAAAGGGCATGTGAAAGTAGTTTTTTCTTGATCCTCTTTTGACACAGGTATTTGAGAAAAACGGAATATCCATCAAGAAAGCAAAAAATGTGTGTGCTTAGATAATCTTTCTAGCATTTGATCGATGAAAGGTAAAGGATAATGATCTTTCCTAGTAGCTTTGTTTAATTTTCTGAAATCAATCACCATCCTATAACCAGTTACTATTCTTTGTGGGATAAGTTCATTTTTATCATTAGGGACAACAGTTATACCTCCTTTCTTAGGAACACAATGAATAGGACTTACTATCTACTATTAGCAATAGGATAAATTATACCTGCCTCGAGAAGCTTTAATATTTCAGTTCTTACCACCTCCTTCATTTTAGGGTTTAAGCAGCGTTGGTGATCTATGACAGGTTTAGCATCTGGTTCCATATTAATCTTGTGCTGACACAGAGTGGGACTAATGCCCTTAAGATCATCGAGAGTATATCGAATAGAAGCTCGGTGCTTCTTCAGAGTTTTAAGTAGTCTCTTTTCTTCATGCTCTGTAAGGTTAGCACTGATAATAATAGGATATATTTTCTTTTCATCAAGATAAGCATATTTCAAAGTATCGGGTAAAGTCTTTAGCTCAAACACGGGATCTCCTTTGGGTGGAGGAGGATCCCCTAAAATATCAACCGGTAAGTTGTGCTTAAGAATAGGTGTTTGTTTCAAAAATATATCATCTATCTCAATTCTCTCATTCATACACATATCATTTTCATGGTCTAATAAATATTGCTCTAACGGATCTGTAGGAGGTACGACAATAGAAGCAAGACCAATGATTTCATCTTTGCTTGGTAATTCTTTCTCATGTGGTTGTTTACCAAACTTGGAGAAATTAAATTCATGAGACACATTACCAAAGCCTATCTTGACCTTCTCAGTAACACAATTAATTTGAGAATTGACAGTATTCAAGAAATGTCTACCAAATATAATGGGACAAAAGTTATCTTGTTTTGAACCAAATACTAGAAAATCAGTGGGGTACTTAATTTTTCCAAACAAGACTTCAACATCTCTAACAATCCCAAGTGGTGTAATAGTGTCTCTGTTTGCAAGTTTAATAGTAACATCAATGTCTTCAAGCTTAGATGGTGCTATGTCATTCATAATTTCTTGATATAAGGTAAAAGGTATGGCACTAACAATAGCACCCATGTCACATAAGCCACGATAACAATTGTCTCCAATTTAATCAGAAACAACGGGCATGCCAATAACTGGTTTATTTTTGTCTAACTCATCCCGCTCATTTCTAACAGGTTTTACAATTCTAGTAGTTTCATCACAGAAGTAAATAACTTGACCATCAATGTTGTCAACTAGCAGATCTTTAACAATAGCAACTTTAGGCTCAACATTTATTTGTTCAGGAGGTGTAGGTGTCCTAACATAACTCTTATTAACCATAGTCAAAACTTTAGCATGTTCCTCAATTCTAACAGGGAAGGGTGGTTTCTCAATGTAAGCAGTAGGAACAATTGGATCAGCATGGCGAACAATTATTTCTTCCTTCTCAAGTTTAACAGGTTTCTCTAATTGTTCTTCAATGGGTGGATGGTACCTAAACCACTTCTCCTTAGGGAGATCAACATGAGTAGCAAATGATTTACAGAAAGAAGCAACTATCTCAGAGTCAAAGCCATATTTATTACTCAACTTATAGCAGGCATCAGTTTCCATAAAATATTTTACGCAATCGAACTTGAGCTTTATACCTGACTCCTTACCTTTGTCAAGTTCCCAGTCTTCAGAGTTGCGCTTAATTCTTTCCAGGAGATCCCATTTGAATTCATTAGTTCTGTTCATGAAGGAACCAGTAGAGGAAGAATCGAGCAGGTTTTGATCATCATGAGAAAGCCGAGCATAATTTTTTTGCATAATAGTTCTCTTGAAATATGTTTGTTGGGTAAAGTGTGCATCATAGATTTAAGCCTCCCCCAAGCTTGAGCGATACTTTCTCCATCACGAGACCAGAAATTATAAATAAAATTCCGATCACGATGAACTAGATGCATAGGGTAAAACTTCTGATGAAATTCCAGCTTCAACCGATTCCAATCCCACGATCCAATATCACCCAATTATCTATACCACATTAATGCCTTTCCCTCCAAAGATAAAGGGAAAACTTTTTTCTTAACTTTGTCTCCAGACAACCCTGCAAGCTGAAATAATCCACAAACTTCATCGACAAATATCAAATGATAATCAGGATGAGTTGTTCCCTCATATGGGTGTGATAAGAGTTTTTCTAGCATACCAGAAGGAATACCATAATAAACATTTTCAGTAGGTTCAGCAGGTTGAGGAGCAATTTCTCATCTCCAGTCCGGGGCAAAGATGCCCTGAACAAGCCACTCAAAGGGTGACCGTTCATAGCGACAAGCAACAGTAAAATTCAGCACGTATAGAAAATGTTACCTTACAAATTTCCACTTACCAAAGGCGCTTCACTCCCCGGTGTGGGATCACTAGAAGGGATGTCTAGAGGAGGGGGTGAATAGACTACTTGACAAGTTAAAAACCTAACCTTTTCCCAAGTTAATTGGTTGGCAGATTTTAGCAATTCTAACAAGTCTAGTGCACCCTACACATGCTAGTCAACAAGTACGGCAGTGAAAAGTAAAGACAAGCATATGTAAGAGAGTAGAGATAGGAAGATCAAACACAATAGATGACACGAAGATTTTTCCCGTGGTTCCAATAGGTGGTGTTATCGTACGTCCGCGCTGATGGAGTCTTCAACCCACGGAGAGTAGCGATCGCGAGAGTCCACGGAGGGATCCACCCATAAGGGTCCACGAAGTAGCAACCTCGACTATTCCATCACGGCTTCTGTCCACGAATGACTAGCCTCACTATGGGTAGATCTTCACGAAATAGGCGATCTCCTTGCCCTTACAAACTCTTGGTTCAACTCCACAATCACGAAGAACACTAGTAGAGAAATGGCTAGCCACAACTCTTGCTCGTGGCGTGCCATTTCTCTCCAACGCCAGCACTAATATTTTCAAGTAGTGCTGGCGTCTGCCAAATTGGTACGCCAGCTGTACATGGTTAGTGCTGGCGTGGTTCATGTTTGTGACGCTACAAATTTGTTGGCCCACCCGTACTTACCATTCGGAACATAGTGATGGCGTTGAGTTTTCCTGCACGCTGTAGATAAATCAATAGTGCTGACGTGCCAAATTTGTTTACGCCAGACATAATATTTACCCTTTTTTAAACTTAATGGGTCTTTTTTTATCCGGCTTGTTATTAGCTATGGCATTGCTGTTTAGGCCCACGCCAGCATTGGCCCACCTGAGTCAACTACCGGCCCATAGTAAAAGACCTAGTCGCCGCCGCCCTCTCATTTCAACTCCCCCTCGATGAGCCGCCGCCCCGTCGTCGCCTCTCGTCACCGCCCCGTCGCCGCCCGTCCTTTCCTCTCCGTCCTAGCAATGTTCACTCCTTCCTCCGTCCTCTGCATCTCCTTCTTCGGCTCTCCATCCATATATATGTGGGATTCATCCATATATAAGTTGATTTAGGATTGCTATGTGTAGAAATTTTAGTACATGCATATAATGGATTGCTTTATGTGATGTAGAATCGAAATTTGATTCCATGGATTGCTTTGTGTAGAAATGTTAGTCATAATCCGATGTAAAATCCGATGCATTTTGAGTAGATTTTGTTTACTTGTGTATATACATGTTACTATATACTGTAGATTTATACACATGTTACTTTTCAATATGTTTAGAATCCGATTATATACATAGTTTTCAATGTGTTTTTGTGTAGTATGGCGCAACCAGCACCATGCCGAGTGTGCAGGTCAAGGTGCGCAACCAGCCTTGCAACTGCCACCTTGTTCGGCATTTACTTCCAGCCGTGTTTTGTTCCTGCAGCGGTAACAAATTATATGACCCTTCTAATAGTTTGTTCTTTTGATTTTGTTGATATTTCCACTAATGCATTGTGTGTGTGTTTTTGGTTTTTCTTACACAGATCGTCCCTTGCAATGTGAGATTCGATTTCAATGAGCTCATTACTGGAGACACTGTCATCTTCGACTCTCCTGGGGGCCCCTACACTATGGAGGTCAATAAAGGAAGGAACATAACCCAGATTGGAGGAGATGAATGGGGTCGTTTCATTGCCCACATGCATCTCTCTAGGGGTGAATTGATCAGCTTCTTGTTCAGAAGAGAAACTCCAAGGCTGGCTATTATCTATCTCAACTATGACGAACAAGATGATGACCCACTTGATGAAGCACTCTTTGCCCAAAGAATGACCAGGCTGAGCGAGGATGAAACGGACACGCTCTGGCGAAAGCTTCCGCCAAGTGATGCCTACATCGGGGTGCCATTCGTGACCCGCCTGACACGGACAATGGTTAACCGCCATATCATGGTATGTTTCTTATTGTTGTAGCTAGTAATGTGATATGCTTAGTATATATAGTAATGTGATCTATGCTTATAGTATATATAGTAATTAATGTGATCTATGCTTAGTATATATAGTAATGTGATCTATGCTTATAGTATATATAGTAATGCGATGATATGCTTAGTATATTAATGTGATGATATGCTTAGTGTATAGTAATGCGATATGCTTAGTAATGTGATGTATTGATTATAGTGTAGTAATGTGTGATGATATGATCATCATGTTTTTTTCAGAAATTACCTCAGAGGCTATGTGTGAGCTGTGGCATCGAGATGGATGAAGAAGGCATTGCTGGACTACGCCTTACCACAAGGGGTGTCGTCACCACCTGTGCTTACGCAGTGGACACGGACGGGCGCACTATCTTCAGAGCAGCTGGGTGGAGCAACTTCCTCGCTGGCAAGAATCTCCGGGTTGGACAGGCGGTCTTATTCACTATCAGGAACACCCCACGCTATGACTTTAGGATGATGATCATTTTCGACATCCTTTAATTATGCTATAGCTAGTTTGCTCGTGTTTGTGAGGATGGTATAATGGGTACTTATTATTAACTCTAGCTACCTAGTACTGCTTGTGAGATTGACACTTATTATTAACTGGATGCATTGTTCTATTGGGCTAATTCCTCGTGTGCAATGCAAAATGCTAAATGTTATGTTCAATGCAAAATGCAAAATGCTAAATATTACCTGATGTGATTTTTATTGTTTTGGCTGCACAAAACGTTCCTGGCATGCACTGTACATTGCACGCCGCTAGGTGAGTGATTATAGTGGTGGCGTTGGCTACGTGGCACGCCATCAGCGCGTAGAATACCACTGACGTGTGAGGGAGTCCTGGATTAGGGGGTCCTCGGGAGGCCGGCCTATGTCTTATGGGCCGGACTGTATGGGCCACTTGCCGAATACTGGAAGGATTGAAGACCTCGCCTCCAAGAAGGAAGCTTCGAGAATCGTGGCTTGTCCTCCACGTTTAAAGTAGTAAATAGGCATGTTTATCCCTTCGACGTGTAACCGACCATGTGTAAACCCTAGGGACCCCTGGCGTCTATATAAGCCGGAGGGTTTTAGGTTGTAGAACAACAGAACTCATCTAGGGTTTAGTGACTTGATCTCGAGGTAGATCAACCCTGTAATCTCCATACAATCAATATAGTCAAGCATGACGTAGGGTATTACCTCCATAGGAGGGCCCGAACCTGGGTAAAACCTTTTCCCCTTCGTCTCCTGTTACCAGCGATCCAAGTATCACAGTTCAGGACCCCCTACCCGAGATCCGCCGGTTTTGACACCGACAACGTGGGACCCGACGCCACCATTATTTTTTAACAATGGCACCATATTAGTGGCGTCGGCCTATTACGCCAGCACAACCTTTTTCGCCACGCCATAGCTAGGCTTTTCTGCACTACTGGAAGCAGGCTCCCAAGCGGCACCTAACCAATCTAGGAGGCACCACCCTCCAAGAGGTAATAGATGTGGTAGTATGATGAACTCCATGCTCTTGTGCTTCAAAAGATAGTCTCCTCAACACTCAATCACTCTCTCATAGATTTGGCATGGGTAGAAGAGATTGATTGGATGGAAAGGAACTTGGGGAGGCTAGAAATCAAGATCCATATGGTTGGAGTGGATGATCTTGACCTCAACACAAGGGTAGGTGGTTCTCTCTTAGAAAATTGGATATGGCAAGTGTAGATCTGTTCTGAGTGCTTCTCTTATGAGTGAATGGTGGTGGAGGGGTATATATAGGCTTCTCCAAAAATCCAATTGTTACAACATTATTGCCCAACTCGGTGAAACCGAAGTGAAACTCGGTGGTAGCGACTAGTTCAAAATGTGGCAACTTTGGCATTTTTGGTGAGACCAATATAGGAATCTCGGTGGTACCGATATGGGTGACCTAGGAAGTTACCAAATCTCGGTGAGACCGATTCCTCAAACTCGGTGGGACCGATTTATAGAAATGGGCTAACAGAAAGTTGGTCCAACTTCTCGGTGGTAATGATTCTCAGAATTCCGTGGGACCGAATCTAGAAAATGGCTAACCAAGAAGTTGGTCACTGTTTTCGGTGGCACCGAATGAAAAGCTGGTAGTACCGAGATGTTAGGGTTTGGTTTGGCTTCTGTCTTGGATAAACTCGATGGATCCGAAAGGGAATATTGGTGGCACCGAATTTTGACTTTAGGCTTTGGACAGATGATTTGTGTGGGAAAGTGGGTGAGTATTTTTGGTGGCTACCTCTAAGCACTTGAGCAACCAGATCATCAACCTCATCCCCTTTTAATAGTATTGGCTTTCCTATGGACTCAAAGTGTTTTCTCACAAAATATAAAATGTAGAGTCCTTGATCTTGAAGCATGGCCAATCATATTTCTTCCTTTCCTTGGTGAGGTTCTCCACACAATCTTTTAGCCAATCCTCTCTGTGGACTAAACCTACAATAAACTAGATAGAACTATTAGTCCAAGAGACAATGTATGTTGTCATGAATTATCAAAACCACCAAGGAAGCATATGTGCTTTCAATCCCCGCCTTTTTGGTAATTGATGAAAACAGACAATCAAAGCTTCAAATTTAGATATGCAGGAATATGTGATAGCTTTGAAGGATACATGAATGATACAAGCTCCCCCTAAATGTGTGCAATCCATTTTAAAGGATAGTTGCTTTGGAATGCATGAACACACACATAGTAGAAAGGACATGAGAGGTCATGTATATCTTGGCTATATGCATAAAATATATGTGAATGAGGTGTTTCCATGTTGAAGACTTCATCCTTGCAAACAATATGTGCAAGAATTAAGAGATCATCTTGACCAAGGATGTGATGCATATACTTACCTTGAAATTCTTGAGCATTTTAACAGTAGGAACACACTTGAGAAAACAATGTTAGTAAACACAAGACTATTCAACTTATACAAATGCAAAATGATTCAAGAATACCAAGATATGGAAGACATATGAAGAATAGAGTATCTTAAGATAGATATGTCCCCCTGCAATAGAATATATAGAACTTTCTCCCCTAAATTTTTATTTGTAAATCTTAGCATGTAGATATTGGGAGTAGGTAGGGTGAGACAAGTCTAGCACTAATAGGGAATCAAATCAAGGATTTCTCCCCCTTTGGGTAAGCATAAGCTTAGATGTACTTAGATATTCTCTCCTTTGATATATTCTCCCGCTTGATGTCTCCCCCTATATACAAGCATAAGCTTTGATATTCTCCCCCTTAATATATATCTCCCCCTTTGGTATGAGCATAAGCTTTGAAGCTTTAATACTTCTCCCCCTTTGGCATTAATTTCCAAAAAGTGTGACACAAAGGGTCAGATAAAGGGATCATTGAGAGGGAAGGGATCATTGAGAACAATTGAGACTGAGGGATCCTTGATGACTCTTTCTCCCCCTTTAATCATCTAAATAGGCTCTTTAAAATTTCTCCCCCTTTGTCATAGGGATCCTTGAATAAAATTTCTCCCACTATTTTTTTAAAAAGGGATCACTAAAGAAATGGGAATTTGCTAAAATTTGACTAAGAACACAGAAGATAGCAAAATTGGTGGTTCCGGTGAAAATAAGTCGGTGGAACCGATATAAGGTTGTGCAACTTTCGTGCATAATCGGTGACGCCGAGTTACTTGAATCGGAGGCTCCGAAAAGCAAAACAGAAACTTGGCAAAGTTTCTCAAATCCAATTTTTTAGAAAGTCTCAAGGGAGTAAAATGATCGCAGAGAATTTGAAAAAGAATTTGCAAGTAATTTTTTCAACTAGATGGAAATTGAGTGGTTCCAAGAGAGCATGCAACTATAATATGAACCAAACAAGATACTTCATCTAGATGATGGGCGGTGACTAGGTCACCTATATTAGAGTATATTGACTTAAGGAGCCAAGCAAGAATACTTGATCATAGGTCATACTCTACGTTAAGGTCAAAATGGGGTTGCCATTTTTTGATTAATCATTTTAAGGATTTCATATCACTTGACTTGCTTTAGCTCATGACTTGGAGTAAAGCTATTTCAAGGATATTTCACATACCTTTGAGTGATGTTGATGACGTGGCATGTAGGAGAACTTCTTGTGGATGCTCAAAGTTGATGAAGATCATCTTGAGTTGAGAGCAATACTTGATCGTTTTGGTTCTCTTTTCACCTACATGGGTTAGTCATGCAAGGAAGAACAAGATATATCGAAATGACAAGAATGAAATTTTCATCATATGTAAGTCAAGGATATAATTTGTGTTGTCTTCTTCCTTCCATCATCAAAGAAGGGTTGTGGATACTTGGATTTTGACAAGATTGCTTGAGATATGAGTTGATGGCAATCTTGTGGAGTGTAGTTCTTCCAAGTACCTACAAAAGGTTAGATGCAATACAAGGGAGCAAAGATTTCCAAGATATATGATAATGTCATATCAAGTGTAACATGGAATAGTCATGTAAGCTCATGCCCTTGCATGCATACGAGTGAGTCTAGCTCAAGTTTGAAGCATCAGTGATGTTCAACTCACTCCTCAAGTGACAAAACACATTCTCATCAAGTGGCTTAGTAAAGATATCAACCAATTGCTTGTTGGTGCGAACATGTTTGAGATTAATGTCCCCTTTAGCAACATGATCACGAATGAAATGATGACGAACTTGAATATGTTTAGTTCGAGAATGTTGCACGGGATTATGAGAAATCTTAATAGCAATCTCATTGTCAGACAACAATGGCACATGTCTCACATGGATTCCATAATCCTTAAGAGTTTGAGTCATCCATAGGAATTGAGCACAACATGATCCGGCGACAATGTATTCCGCTTCGGTGTTAGATAGAGATACCAAGTTTTGTTTCTTGGATGACCAAGACACAAGAGATCTACCAAGAAATTGACATGTACCCGAGGTGGATTTTCTATCAACCTTATCTCTGGCATAGTCCGAGTCGGAATAGCCAACAAGGTTAAAAGAAGATCCCTTGGGATACCAATATGCCAAAGTTTGGTGTTTGTATCAAGTATCTCACAATTCTTTTCACGGCCTTAAGAAGACACTCTTTAGGAGAAGCTTGATATCTAGCACACATGCATACACTAAGCATAAGGTCGGGACGGGAGGCACATAGATATAACAATAAACCAATCATTGATCGATAAACCTTTTGATCAACCGGTTTGTCCTCCTTGGTGAGGTCAACATGTCCACTAGTAGGCATAGGAGTTTTCATACCTTTACACTCTTGCATGTTGAACTTCTTGATCAAGCCCTTGGTATACTTGGTTTGAGAGATGAAAGTTCCTTCTCTCGTTTGCTTGATTTGCAAACCAGGGAAGAATTTCAGCTCACACATCATGGACATCTCATACTTCTCGGGCATCAACCTTCCAAATCTCTCACTGAATTGTGGGTTAGTAGATCCAAAGATAATATCATCCACATAAATTTGGCACACAAATAATTCACCATTAACTCTCTTAGTGAACAAGGTTGCATCAATTTTACCAATTTCAAAACCCTTTTCAATGAGAAACTTCGTTAAGCATTTATACCAAGCTCGTGGAGCTTGTTGAAGACCATAGAGAGCTTTACAAAGCTTGTAGACATGATTAGGTTTCTTAGGGTTTACAAAACCAGGGGGTTATTTAACATAGACCTCTTCTTCAATCTCACCATTTAAAAATGCACTTTTAATATCCATTTGGTAAAGCGTGATATCATGGTGATTAGAATAAGCAAGAAGAATACAGATAGCTTCAAGTCTAGCAACAGGGGCATAGGTCTCACCGTAGTCCATACCTTCGACTTGGGTGTAGCCTTGAGCCACGAGACGCGCCTTGTTGCATACGACTTGACCGTCTTCTTCTTGTTTTTTACGAAACACCCATTTGGTTCCGATGACGTTTGGCTCGTCCTTGGGCTTCTCCACTAGTGTCCACACTTCGTTCCTCTCGAAATTGTGTAGCTCCTCGTGCATAGCATTCACCCAATCCGGGTCCTGAAGAGCTTCTTCTACCTTCAAAGGCTCAATACTAGAGATGAATGAATAATGCACACAAAAGTTAGCTAGTCGAGTTTTAGAGCGAGTTATCCTCCCGGTTTGTATGTCACCGAAGATTTGATCTAGAGGATGATTTTTGTTCACTCTTGCTCGAACTCGAGGTAGTTTTTTCTTGTTGGATGGTGGAGCTTATTCATCATCATCTTCTTCTTCGTTGTTGTTGAAGGTGTCGTTGCCTTGAGGTGGTGGTGAAGGTGGTTGTGGTGGATCATCATGATGAACTTCTTCCTCCTCTTCATCTTGTCGTGTACCGCTTGTGGATGCCTCCATGTCGTGTTGAGGTTGCGTTGGCACGAAGTAGGGGCTTCCACTTGGGTCGATGAAGTACTTTCCTTCACCTCCATGGGACGAATCTTGCCGATGGGCAAGTCTTGGATAGCTTCCGAAGGTTCCTTATCTCCTACATCATTTGGCAATTGTTCGACTTGCGAACCATTAGATTCATCAAACTTCACATCTACCGTCTCTTCAACTTTTCGAGTGAAGTTGTTGTAGACACGGTAAGTGTGAGAGTTTGATCTGTAACCGAGTAAGAAACCTTCATGAGATTTAGGAGCAAATTTAGAGCGACGATGCTTATGAAGAATGTAACACTTGGACCAAATACCCTAAAGTATCCAACTTGGGGCTTATCATCGGTGAGTACCTCGTATGCCATTTCACCGAGAAGCTTGTGTAGATAGTGTCAGTTCGTAGCATGACAAGCTATTTCCACGGCTTCTGCCCAAAAGTGTATTGGCGTCTTGTATTCGTCGAGCACCGTTCTAGCCATCTCAATGAGAGTCCGATTCTTCCTCTCAACAACTCCATTTTGCTGAGGCGTGTACGTAGCCGAGAACTCATGTGAAATGCCTTCTTCGTCAAGAAAGGAATCCACATTTGTGTTCTTGAACTCTGATCCGTTGTCGCTCCGAACTTTCTTGATCTTCACTTCAAACTGATTTTGCGCTTTGCGAGCGAAGTTCTTGAAGATCCTTTGCACCTACGACTTATCAGCAAGAAAGAATACTGATACATCTCCATCGTATCTATAATTTTTTATTGTTTCATGCCAATATTATACAACTTTTACATATTTTTGGCAAAATTTTATAGGATTTATTGGACTAATAACATATTGATCCAGTGCCCAGTGCCAGTTCCAGTTTGTTACATGTTTTTTGTTTCACGGAATATCCATATCAAACGAAGTCCAAACGCGATAAAAATTTATGGAGATTTTTTTGGAATATTTGTGAATTTTGAGAAGTGGAATCAACGCAAACGGAGGCCCACAGCCCCCACGATACATCAGGGAGCCCAGGGGGCCAAACGTGGCCTGGTGGGTTGTGCCCACCTTGTACGTCGGTTGGCGCTCTCCTTCGGGCGCAAGGAAGCTAATTTTTGGATAAAAATCCCCTCAAAATTTCAGCCCAATCGGAGTTACGGATCTCCGGGAATATAATAAACGGTTTTCGGCCAGAAAACAGGAACGTGAAACAGAAGAGAACAGAGAGGGAGATCCAATATAGGATGAGCTCCAGCCCCTCCGCCGCCATGGAGGCCATGGACCAGAGGGGAACTCTCCTCCCATCTAGGGGGGAGGCCAAGGAATAAGAAGAAGGAGGGGGGCTCTGTCCCCCCCTCTGCCGGTGGCGCCGGAACGCCGCCGGGGCAATCATCGTGACAGCGATCTACACCAACAACTTTGCCGCCGTCAACACCAACTCTCTCCCCCTCTATGCAGCGGTGTAACACCTCTCTTCCCCGCTGTAATCTATACTTAAACATGGTGCTCAACTCCATATATTATTTCCCAATGATATTTGGCTACCCTATGATGTTTGAGTAGATCTCTTTTGTCCTATGGGTTAATTGTGGTATGATGTTATGGATGTGAGTTGTATGTTGATATGGTGCTGTCCTATGGTGCCCTCTGTGTCGCGCAAAAGTGAGGGATTCCTGCTGTAGGGTGTTGCAATATGTTCATGATTTGCCTATGGTGGGGTGCTTGAGTGACAGAAGCATAAACCCGAGTAGGTGGGTTGTTGCGTATGGTAGTAAAGAGGACTTGATACTTAATGCTATGGTTGGGTTTTACCTTAATGATCTTTGGTAGTTGCGTATGCTTGCTAGAGTTCCAATCATAAGTGCATATGATCCAAGTACGGAAAGTGTGTTAGCGTATGCCTCTCCCTCATTGCATATGACAAGTATCTATCATATTATATTCAATTGACTAGGGACAATCTTTCTCTTGTGTTACACAAAAAGCTTTCTACTAAGTTATTTGCTTTTATTGTTCTTTTATTAAAACAGCACCTAACTTTTATTTCCACGTTCTTTATTATCTTGCAAAGTACTTCTAGTTTTATTCCCACAAAGTAATTTCATACTTGTTCTAGGTAAAGCAAGCATTAGCGTGCGTAGAGTTGTATCGGTGGTCGATAGAACTTGAGGGAATATTTGTTCTTCCTTTAGCTCCTCGTTGGGTTCGACACTCCTACTTATCGAAAAAGGATACAAACGATCCCCTACACTTTTGGGTTATCAAGACCTTTTTCTGGCGCCGTTACCGGGGAGCAATAGCATGGGGTGAATATTCTCGTGTGTGCTTGTTTGCTTTATCACTAAGTAATTTTTATTTTGTTCTCTTGTTTTCTATCTTTAGTTATGGGTAGGAAACGCAAAATACCAAAAAAATTAGATGTACTTGCTGCTCCAAAAGTTGAGGAACCACTAGTATTCCGTACTACCGAAGAATATTATTTGGATCATCTTCGATCCATTCGTGCTCGTGCTGAAAACCCAACTAGCTTAGTTGAGGGAAAATCATTAAATGAGCATGCTTATTATGTGCAACACCGCATATCTCAAAAAAGGAAACTCTTGTGGCATGAAATTAATACTTTGTGTTGCTATGTTTGGAATTTATGTGAATTACATGATTTTACTTGTTGTTCTGAAGAAACTAAAAACACCTTCCCTACCAATGTGTGTTTAATGATAATGAAATACTATCTTCTTATGCCAAGGATGCCTATTGTTATTTTGATGTTGAACAAATTGAAGAATTTGTTGCTTTTAAGGGTGATTGTGAAATTGCTTCTTTGATTGAAAAGTGTGATGCTACTCTTTACAAGTCTGAAAATTTTGCCGTACTCAAATATTGCTATAAAAACTATGCTTCTAAGGCTTATGTTAAAGAATTTATTGAAAGAATGACCGCTGCCTTGGAAGAGACTAATATTTTGCAGGAATCTATGGAAGAAGAAGTTGGTGAAATTGTGAGCTCATTAGATGAAAAAGATGAGGAGGAGAGCAAAGAACAAAAGGAGGAAGAGTGGATTGATCACCCATGCCCACCTTCTAATGAGAGTAACTCTTCAACTCATACATTGTTTAATTACCCTTCGTGCTTACCAAAGTTTGAATGCTATGATAATTGCTATGATCCCGTGGATTCATTTGAAATATCCCTTTTTGATGAACTTGATGCTTGCTATTCTTGTGGCCATGATGCTAATATGAATTATGCTTATGAAGATGAACTTGCTATAGTTCCTTATATTAAGCATGAAATTGTTGCTATTGCACCCACCCATGATAGTCCTATTATCTTTTTGGATTCTCCTAACTACACTATATCGGAGAAGTTTGCTCTTATTAAGGATTATATTGATGGGTTGCGTTTTACCACTACACATGATGATTTTGATGAATATAATATGCATGTGCTTGCTTCTCATACTTGCAATTATTATGAGAGAGGAACCAGATCTTCACCTCTCTATGTTTCCAATACTATAAAATTGCAACAAACTACTTATGCTATGTATTGGCCTTTACTTAATGTGCATGAATTGTTCTTGTATGACATGCCGATGCATAGGAAGAGAGTTAGACTTAGTTGTCACATGATATATATCCCTTTGTGCTCACTACTAAATTACAAATCATTGTTAATTAAAAATGGCTTTGATATACCTTGGGATCTGGGTGGATCCATTACTTGAGCACTTTATGCCTAGCTTAATGGCTTTAAAGAAAGCGCTGCCAGGGAGACAACCCGGAAGTTTTAGAGAGTCATTTTATTCTATTGTGTGCTTTTATAAATTTTAAAAACAAAAAAATATAGAGGGGAACCTAAAACTTCACAAAAAGAAAGGTGAAAGTGAGAGAGATGATGAGCACCGTTGAAGTGGGGGACGTCCTTGAACTTTTGTTCATGCCCATGGAAACTTTGTGAATCTTGAATCATGAAAACTTTTCCAACAAAAATAATTATCCCCTTGTACAAATCCATTGTATTATAAAAATAATGTGCCAAGATTTGCCTTTAGGATGATTAGATTGCTTGTTGGTATGTGCGGTGTAAAAACAGAAACTTTGGCTGTAGTGCATGAATTTTCATATTTAACTGGAACGTGGAAAGTTTTGGAAATTTTTACACAGTATTGATATACAAAAAATTTATTTCTTCCCAATTTTTCAGAATTTTTGGATTTACAGAAGTATGGTCAAAGTTTGGATTACTACAGGCTGTCCTGTTTAAGACAGATTCTGTTTTTGATGCATTGTTTTGCTTGTTTTGGTGAAACTATCGATTTTATCGATGGTATAAGCCATGGGAAAGTTATAATAAAGCAGGGATAATGCAAATATAAAATATGAATGGGTTTGCAACAGTACTTAAAGTAGAAATTTGCTTTATTATACTAACGGATCTCACCAGTCTTCTGTTAAGTTTTGTGTGGATGAAGTGTTCGAACATCGACGAGGTCTCGATATGAGGAGAAGGAGCAGAGGCAAGAGTTCAAAGTTGGGGATTTCCAAGGCACCCCAAGTAAATATACAAGGAGACTCAAGCATCGGTATGTTTTCGTTTTCGTTTCGTTCATGTGATATGTGTAAATCTTGGAGCGTATTTTATGTTTAGTTTTCATTTTTCTTTTATGCACCATGCTGGTATGAGATACTCCATGGTTGATTTATAGAATTCTCATTGCACTTCACTTATATCTTTTGAGTATGGCTTTATAGAATGCTTCATGTGCTTCACTTATATCATTTGAAGTTTGGATTGCCTGTTTCTCTTCACATAGAAAACCGTTATTAGTAGAATGCTCTTTTGCTTCACTTATATTTATTAGAGCATGGTCATTTGTAGAAAGAATTAAACTCTCTTGCTTCACTTATATCTATTTAGAGAGTCAACAGGAATTGGTCCTTCACATGGTTAGTCATAAAATCCTACATAAAACTTAGGGATCACTGAATATGATATGTTTGATTCTTTGCAATAGTTTTGCGATATAGAGATGATAATATGTGGGATGTGCTAGTGGATGATCTGTTTAGTAAGGTATTGGTGTTAAGGTTTGTGATTCCCGAAGCATGCACGTATAGTCTCCCATTATGCTAGTAAGTTGGAGCACAATTTATTCTTGATTGTCTATCTTTGTGTGAAGGTCGGGGGCGCACGATGGTTAACTCCTACCAACCTCCCCCCTAGGAGCATGTGTAGTAATACTTTGTTTCGAGAGAGCTAATAAAACTTTTGCAATAAGTATGTGAGTTCTTTATGACTAATGTGAGTCCATGGATTATACGAACTCTTACCTTTCCGCAATTTGCTAGCCTCTACGGTATCGTGCATTACCCTTTCTCACCTCGAGAGTCGGTGCAAACTTTGTCGGTGCATCCAAACCCCGTGATATGATACGCTCTATCACACATAAGCCTTATTATATCTTCCTCAACACAGCCACCATACCTACCTATTATGGCATTTCCATATCCATTCCGAGATATATTGCCATGCAACTTCCACCGCCTCCGTTTTGATGACTTGAGCATTAATTGTCATATTGCATTACATGATCGTAAGATAGCTAGCATGATGTTCTCATGGCTTGTCCGTTTTTTGATATCTTTGTTACGCTTGATCATTGCATTCATACAGGGTCATACTTTGTTCTACTATCGAGTTGTAATATTGAGTTGTAAGTAAATAGAAGTGTGATGATCATCATTATTCATTATTAAAGCATGTCCCAGTGATGAATGGATGATGGAAACTACGATTCCCCCACAAGTCGGGGTGAGGCTCCGGACAAAGAAAAAAAGGGAAAAGAAAAAAATAGAAAAAAGAAAAAAAGGGAATAAAAAGGGCCATGCTAATTCCACACTTGTGCTTCAAAGTAGAACCATGTTTTTCATATAGAGAGTCTCCTATGTTGTCACTTTCATATACTAGCGGGAATTTTTCATTATAGAGTTAGATGCACACCCTCTTAGTTTTCATATTGAGCTTTCATACACTTATAGCTCTTAGTGCATCTGTTGCATGGCAATCCCTACTCCTCGCATTGATATCTATTGATGGGCATCTCCATAGCCCGTTGATATGCTGAGTTGATGCGAGACTTTCTTCTCCACTTTTACCCCTTTGAAACCTACCACCATATTCTATTCCACCCATAGTGCTATATCCATGGCTTACGCTCATGTATTGCGTGAGAGTTGAAAATGCTGAAGCGCGTTAAAAAGTATGAACCAATTGCTTGGCTGACACCGGGGTAGTACATGATTTATACATTGTGTTAAGAAGACAGAGCATGACAAGGCTATATGATTTTGTAGGGATAGCGTTCTGTAGCCTTGATATTTTGAAAGACATGATTGTTTGTTGGGATGCGTGAGTATTAATGTCTTTATGTCAAAACTAGACTATTGCTTTGAATCACTTGTGTCTTAATATTCATGCCATGATTAGATATATGATCAAGATTATGCTAGGTACCATTCCACATCAAAAATTATCTTTTTTATCATTTACCTACTCGAGGACGAGCAGGAACTAAGCTTGGGGATGCTGATACGTCTCCATCGTATCTATAATTTTTGATTGTTTCATGCCAATATTATACAACTTTCACATTTTTTGGCCACATTTTATATGATTTATTGGACTAACATATTGATCCAGTGCCCAGTGCCAGTTCCTGTTTGTTGCATGTTTTTTGTTTCACAGAATATTCATATCAAACGAAGTCCAAACGCGATAAAAATTTATGGAGATTTGTTTTGGAATATTTGTGAATTTTGAGAAGTGGAATCAACGCAAACGGAGGCCCACAGCCCCCACGATACATAAGGGCGTGTCCAGGGGCCAAACGCGGCCTGGTGGGTTGTGCCCACCTCGTACGTCGGTTGGATCTCTCCTTCGGGAGCAAGGAAGAAAAAATTTGGATAAAAATCCCCTCAAAATTTCAGCCTGATCGGAGTTACGGATCTCCGGGAATATAAGAAATGGTTTTCGGCCAGAAAACAGGAACGTGAAACAGAAGAGAACAAAGTGGGAGATCCAATCTAGGAGGGGCTCCTGCCCCTCCGCCGCCATGGAGGCCATGGAGCAGAGGGGGAACTCTCCTCCTATCTAGGGGGGATGCCAAGGAAGAAGAAGAAGGAGGGGGGATCTCTCCCCCTCTCTCCCGGTGGCGTCGGAATGCCGCCGAGGCAATCATCGTGATGGCGATCTACACCAACAACTTCGCCGCCGTCAACACCAACTCTCTCCCCCTCTATGCAGCGGTGTAACATCTCTCTTCCCCACTGTAATCTCTACTTAAACATGGTGCTCAACTCCGTATATTATTTTCCAATGATATTTGGCTATCCTATGATGTTTGAGTAGATCTCTTTTGTCCTATGGGTTAATTGTGGTTTGATGTTGTGGATGTGAGTTGTATGTTGATATGTTGCTATCCTATGGTGCCCTCCGTGTCGCGCAAACATGAGGGATTCCCGCTGTAGGGTGTTGCAATATGTTCATGATTTGCCTATGGTGGGTTGCTTGACTAACAGAAGCATAAACCCGAGTAGGTGGGTTGTTGCGTATGGGAGTAAAGAGGACTTGATACTTAGTGCTATGTATGGGTTTTACCTTAATGATCTTTGTTAGTTGCGGATGCTTGCTAGAGTTCCAATCATAAGTGCATATGATCCAAGTACGGAAAGTGTGTTAGCGTATGCCTCTCCCTCATTGCATATGACAAGTATCTATCATATTATATTCAATTGCCTAGGGACAATCTTTCTCTTGCGTTACACAAAAAGCTTTCTACAAAGTTATTTACTTTTATTGTTCTTTTATTAAAACAACACCTAACTTTTATTTCCACGTTCTTTATTATCTTGCAAAGTACTTCTAGTTTTATTCCCGCAAAGTAGTTTCATACTTGTTCTAGGTAAAGCAAGCATTAGCGTGCATAGAGTTGCATCGATGGTCGATAGAACTTGAGGGGATATTTTTTCTACCTTTAGGTCCTCGTTGGGTTCGACACTCTTACATATCGAAAAACGCTACAAACAATCCCCTAGACTTGTGGGTTATCAAGACCCCACGTAAATCTGGAAAAATCATCAACTATAACTAGACCAAAGGAATTTCCACCGAGGCTTTTGTAAGCATTGGGACCAAAGAGATCCATATGAAGCAACTCGAATGGTCTCCTAGTAGTCATGATATTCTTTACGGGGTGACTTCCACCTACTTGCTTTCCAGCTTGACAAGCACTACAAGTCTATCTTTGTCAACGATAATATCTTTAACACCAAGTATATGATCACCTTTGATGAGCTTGTCAAGGTTACGCATACCAACATGTCCTAGCCTTCTATGCCAAATCCAACCTTTAGAAGATTTTGCAATAAGACAAGTGTGAGGTTTGGATGTCTTAGTGAAATCAACAATGTATAAATCACCTCTACGGAAACCGGTAAAGACCATGTTATGATTGTCTTGATGAAACACTTGGCAATCTACTTTGGTAAATAGCACATTGAAACCGAAATCGGCAAGTCTAGATACGGAAAGAAGATTGTAGCCAAGGTATTTAACAAGCATGACATTTTGAATGGAGCTATCATGAGATATGGCCACCTTACCAAGACCAAGTACCTTACCCTTGGAGTTGTCTCCAAAAGTCACATACCTTCACTGTCCATGGTTTGGTGTTATCTCTTGAAACATGTCTCTATGTCCGGTCATATGATCGGTACATCCACTATCGAGAATCCACTCTTTTCCTCCGGACATGTAATACTTGAAGTTTGCCATGAGACTTAGATTATTCATAGTCTTCTCATACTCGATGTCAAACAACTCATCTTCATCATAGTAGCCATGTTTCACGTTGTCATCATCAAGTGGGAAATCCTCGTCATAATAAACAAGAGATTCGTTAGAGTTGTGATCATGAAAATGTTCAAGATTATGAATGCGAATGGCTTCAACAATGATGTTTTTGATAGTTATGACATCTCCTTTAGAACGCATGAGGTCTCTAAGCTCAAATATTGTAGCGCCCCGACTCAAACGAGTCAAGCCTCTATGTGACCGTGCCATCCCTGGATCAGTATGCTGGCACACACAGTACATCAATGTATATATCAAAGCGCAATCACATGTAATTAACGTAAACTGACATATACCTTAAAATTCTCAGCGGAAACAGTCAACGGGAGTGGAGTCCCAATAAACACCAACGGCAGGTTGAGTGTAGACCGTAACCCTAAATTGGATGCCTCCACTTACTTGGCCTTTCCTCTTGATCATTCCTTCTATCTCCTGAGGATCATATTGCACTTCTGCTGTCGGGAAGTCTCCTAGGTACTCGTTCGGACAATTCTGGGAAATATGTCCTTCTTCTCCACATGAATAACATGACTTGATATCTCCGAGTGGGTCTGGCATATCCTCCATAATCATCATGGGTTCTTCTAAATTTTTTCTGAGGGCTTCTTTCGTTGCTTCTTTCTGCTGCTTCATGACTTCTTGTACCTTGGTGTAGAGTTGGCATTGTGCCGGAAAATGACTAGTTCCTTCACACAAGAAACATGTCACTTGCCCAGTCGGGCATTCCTCAGCTAGGTGATTTTCTTCACAATGAGGGCATCCATCCTTGTGTTCTTCCTGAGTGTGTCCTATCTCTCCACATATTTTGCATGCACAAATCCCCTTTACACCATTGCAACGGTGTTTCTGGGTGTTGGTGACAGCATGAGATTTTTGTAGAGTCACCCTGAATTCATCCCAAGTGATTGTTTCTTGCCTTCCATAGATAGCTTCATGCATCTTCCACCAAGATGCAGCACCTTCTGCAAAGTACCGAAGAGCATAGTGGACCATCTCATTCCTTGCAATATGGTTACTCCTTAGGTGATCCTCCATGTTCTGAATTCCACTCTTCCGTCTCCAACCGAGTCATCGAACCAGAATACACGAGTCCAGCTTCATTTATCATCTATTGGGTTCAAGGTTTTGGGGATGATATGGGTAAGAGAGAGAGAGGGATACAAACAACTCAAAGACACAAAACATCAAAACTCAAGTCCATACATTCATAAAGTTCAATCAACACTATAGTATCGCCACCCACATAAGGTTGGTATGGTCGATCACTCAAATCGCAAAGACGTTCATCTTTATTTCTCTCACGGTGGGGCTACTACTAAGCTAGTCTATATCATGTCTTCATCGCCAGTGGGCTTCTTCTGGTCATTCTTGATCTTCTCAAGTTCTTCTGTCAGATTATCCCTGTTGACGCGGAGTTTCCGATGTCGTCCCTGTAGTTCCAGGAGTTGGTTCTTGAGCTTCTAGATTTCAACATCACCAGCATGTGCCATGGCCTGACTGTTCTTCAAGTCTTGACGAAGCTTCTGAATCTTAGGATCATGCTTCTTCAGATTGATTACCTTTAGCTTCTCGGTCTTGAGGTCCTCACGAAGTGCTTCCTGCTCAAATAAGGCTGCGAGAAGGTCCATTTGAAGTTTCTTGACGTACTCCTCCAATTCTTGATTATACACCGGTACAGGTGAACACTTCCTCTTCTGTTAGTTTGTCACGATGATGTATGCTCCATCAGGCTTCTGCCATCCGAGCCTTCCAAAATAGTGGGTGCCTAACTCAGAACGATGACGATAGCTCAAGCGTGCGATAGCATCATGGACGGCAGTGTTCATGCCCATGTCACAGTCATGGCTCAATGTGCCATAGTTGATGTCTTCAGTCTTGGGGTCTTCTTTACGTCCAAAAACTTTAGTTCTGATGCCCCAGAATCCAGACTTCCTCTTAGTCACCTTAATCTCAGGTATTGGTAGCTTCATCATCTGGACCAGCTCCATGAGGAATGGACTTCCAAGCACATCCTCGTAGTGCTCTCTTTCGTTCAGAATGTAGCTCTCCATCTATAGTTTGAAATAAGGAGGGTTCGATAGAAGAAAAAATCAAGAGGATACGGAAGTAGTGAAAACAATAGTTGTTCCTATCAAGGTCTTCCTATTTCTAAGCCATTTCCTAGGGTCACGTCCTACAGTCAACATGTGCTCTGATACCATTTCTGTAGCGTCCCGACTCAAACGAGTCAAGCCTCTTTGTGACCGTGCCATCCCTGGATCAGTATGCTGGCACACACAGTACATCAATGTATATATCAAAGTGCAATCACATGTAATTAACGTAAACTGATATATACCTTAAAATTCTCAGGGGAAACAGTCAACGGGAGTGGCGTCCCAATAAACACCAACGGCAGGTTGAGTGTAGACCGTAACCCTGAATCGTACTCTTACTCATCGTAGAAACTTATCTGCAAGATAAGACGTTGCAGCCGTGTAGGTCAGTACATTGAATGTACCGGCAAGATCACAATAAGAGAAAACAGATGATGAGGCTATTCTATATGCAATAAAGCTTTGTGGCTCTGTGTCTGAGTTTTTGCATAAAAGCTGATTTTATTTTCTTTTCCTACAACAAAGGAATATCAGGAGTTTTCACTATGGAAATATCTATTATGACATGGTTCCGCCAACCGATGTCTCAATGCCCAAAAGTATCGAAAGTTGCCCACAATTAGTTATCAGTCTGGTGTTGAGAGTTCAGAGATAGATCCAAGTCCAGAGGCTCAAATTGTCCGTAACCAGGGACACGGCTAATCGATTAGGTTTTAACTCTGCAGAGTGTTGTGTACTTTACCCACAAGATTCGTTCCCTCCTTGTAAGTCCTCGCACTGCCGGGTGTTTGAGAACAGGACGAACGAAACATGGTCTTTCAGAGTGTTTCCCTGACTACTGTCAGTGCCCATCCAATCCTAACGTCGACTACATCTCGTAGCACTGCCCAGCCAGAGTCACAACAAAGATCAACCAAGCCAAAGCCCATAATGACTTGTGGCTACACAGGTAAGCTTCCGGGCATGAAGTATCCATCCGTCTCTTTGAGTCTGGGTGAAGCTTTCCGCAAGATGTCATGGCGCTTCTCCATGCATCCCGGCCATCCACTGGTTACTCCAGGGTGCCCATCAAATCCATCCTTCACCCAGTAGTGTGTATTGAAAACATGTTTCTCGAGTCTCGAAGTCTTGAGGTCTTGAAGATGCAGGACTTGAAGATGCCTTCATGAAGTTGTCGTTTTTGACGTGGAGTCCTCCTTCTCACACCACTCACGAACACTCATACCAGACCCCGTCTACTTTAGCATAGCATTAAAATAACTGGCGTTCCCGGGGCTTTAATAACAAGTGGTGGGTTCCTACCTCATGCATTCTACTCAACTACAAGAATTTCAATAACACTACAGAAATAACTTGATAGAACTATTCGTCACTCTCCGATGAAAATCTATATAATCAAACATTGCATTCATATAAGCAACCAATTCTAGCAATCAATACTAAAAATCAAAAAGCAACACAAAAACCAAAACAAAAGTGTTGTGATGAAGGAAATACTTAAGACAAAAGTTAAAACAACAAAACTTCATCAAAACAACCAAAGTAGTTTTCCCTACAAATAATCCTATTTTCAATAGCAACAAGGCAACAACAAAGTAAAAATCTAACAAAAGTATTCTAGCAAATATTTTACTAGCAAAAAGAATTACTTTTGAAGAACAAGTAAGAACTATGAAAACAACACACTATCACATGAGTTTTTCTCTAATAAACTTAACAACAACAAAAAAGAAAAAAAAACTAAAATAACATAAAACAAAAAAATATAACACAACTAAATAACAGAAAGTATTTTTCACTAAAACTTTGTGCAAAAAGAACTATTATGAAACCTATCATACAACACTACATATAATGAAAAGAAGGTTTTTCCTATAAAGAACAAAACATAAAAAATATATTTTTATTAATATAACATAAATCACCTAATGCTAACCAGCAGAGACTAAAAGAAATATATCAGAAAGTTATAGGAAAACAAAATCAAAAACAAGTTGAAACAAAAGAAAAGAAAATAAAACTAAAAGAAACTGAACAAAATCTGTTTTGTTAAAAACACTAATTTAAATGATACTGAAAATTCTAAAATTGAACAGAGTGATAAAAATAACTAATACAAACCAGTAGCAAAAAGAATCACTCAAAAATATGTTTTTAAACTCAGGTTATTTAAATTCTAGTGATTTGAGCAAATTTCAATGAATTCAAATTTTAGAATTTGAAATATGGTCAAACTTCACATCTACAGAAACTACATAAAATTTGTGACACAAAGCAAAAAGAATCACTCAAAAAGTCCAATTATTCTAGGAGATATTCAATTTGTAAAAATAGAAACTTCTCTGTTTCAGAAAACTAAAAACAGAAAAAGAATAAAACCTAAACTATGAACGGGCTACGTGGCAAGTTCCTATAGGCCACGGGTGTGCACTGCGGGAGCTAAGCGGCGAATGAACTCATTATAACAAAAAACGTTTCGGCTAAAATTACTAAAAGAAATCCGGCCGGTTCACTCTAATAAACCGGACTCTAAATGAAGGGGTACGCCCGATCTAATCCGGTTTATTGACTGAGATCGAACGGAGGAGAAAGCTCACAGTGGTGGGAGGTCAACTCCGGCGAGGTCGTCGGCGGCCGAGGTGATGAGGGGGTCGGGGGCGTGGCTCTGGTGGTTGGAGACGACTGCGAAGGCGACCAGGCGACGGCGGAGGCTCTTCGGCATAGATTGGCCGTGGTGTTGGAGCTCGGGGGCATCAGGGACGAGCAGGGCGAGCTCATGGAGCTCCGGTTCGGTGCAGGTCTCCGGCGAGGTGCTGGCGCGTCGGTCCGGTGGGCGGAGGCAGCAGTGGGGAGGTCCAGGCAACGACGGCAAAGCTCCGGTGAGGATGGGTGGTGTCCGAGGGCCGTGGGGGTGTCAGAGTTGAGCTCTACGAGCTGGGGAGGTGCGGTGGTCCTCGGTGGAAGTCTGGCGAGGTGGTGCGGCGTCTCTGGCGAGGGGGCTTCGGAGTTTCTGCTGAAAACGAGCGCGGCTTTGGCTCCTCAATTTATAGGCGTCATCAGTTGCGAGAAATAGGAAGGGAGCGTGCGGATCCGATGAGGAAATCAGAGGGGATCTCGCCGGCGACGAGTATTTGGAAGGAGATGGGAGACGACCGCGAGATCTTTCCATCGGGCAGGGTGGGGCCACGGCCAGTGGGAGGGAGGTGAAAAGAAAGTCCCGGTTGGCCGGATCCGAGGGGATTCAGATCGGGAGAGGATCCGGGTGGGCTGTTTTGCGGTGGGCCGGCTCGGTTTTTTTTCCTATTAAAAGGAATTTTTCCTTTTTATTAAAAACAGGAAAGAAAATCAAGATTTGGAAAATCAAATCAAACATGTACAGGGAAGTTTTATATACTAAAAATATCAGAGAATTAAATGCACTAAGATGGACATTTTTCCACGGCCAAAATCAAATTTTTTTTTTAGAAAATACCTAAATCGGTTTTATTTTCTTTTACAAATATTTTTCAAATAACCCCATGGGTTTTATGGTTCAATTATTTCACAAGAATGCCCCTGGTTTGGAGATTCATGTTCCTCCTCTCAATTTTTTTTTGAATTTGGGCATGTGGGTTTGAATTCATTCAAAAATAGAATCAAATGAAGTAAATACCAAAATAGAAAAAAATTCAGTAGTTTTCAGAATCCAAAATTTTAATTCCTTCACTTGAAGAAGTCATGTCATCTTCTCTCATTGTTTTGCATTGGATGAAATTGAATTCAAAAGGAAAACAAAAAGGGGAAAGTCATTTTAGTCCCTCTCATTCAAAGTTTCAAAATTTTCAAATTTCACTCATTTTCAAACAATCAATCATTCAATTAATTAATATAACATTCCATAATTTGGGATGTTACAAATATATAATCATCAAACTTAGGATCACTAGGCATCATTTTGTGAGAAGCAACAGTTTTATGAAGAATTTCATCAAGATTACTCAATGAATAATTTGGATATTGTTTCTCCAATCATTCCACAAAGTATAAGCACATTCAAAATTCTTCATTTGATCAAACACAATTCTAGGCAATCCTCTAATGATAAGATTAACAATTCTAAGATTGCGTGGCATATCAATTTCCACTTCGTGTGTGGGATGTAAGGGATCAATGGGAGGTACATAGGGTTTCTTAACATACTTGCTCAAAGGGAATTCATTGAATAACTCAAGCATCTCATATTTCCATTGACTATAGTACTCCCCATCGAGAATGGGCACTCTACAACTAAGACTACCCAAACTAGACACATCCATCTTCCTCCAACGGTGATGAAACCGAAGCTATGGAGACCTAAGCTCTGATACCAATTGTGGGATCACAAGAAGGGATGTCTAGAGGGGGGCTGAATAGACTACTTGACAAGTTAAAAACCTAACCTTTTCCCGAGTTAATTGGTTGGCAGATTTTAGCAATTCTAACAAGTCCAGTGCACCCTACACATGCTAGTCAACAAGTATGGCAGCGGAAAGTAAAGACAAGCATATGTAAGAGAGTAGAGATAGGAAGATCAAACGCAATAGATGACACGAAGATTTTTCCTGTGGTTCCAATAGGTGGTGCTATTATACGTCCACGCTGATGGAGTCTTCAACCCATGGAGGGTAGCGGTTGTGAGAGTCCGTGGAGGGGTCCACCCATAAGGGTCCACGAAGTAGCAACCTCGACTATTCCATCACGGCTTCCGTCCACGAAGGACTTGCCTCACTATGGGTAGATCTTCACGAAGTAGGCGATCTCCTTGCCCTTACAAACTCTTGGTTCAACTCCACAATCACGAAGAAGGAGGCTCCCAAGCGACACCTAACCAATCTAGGAGGCACCACCCTCCATGAGGTAATAGATGTGGTAGTATGATGAACTCCTTGCTCTTGTGCTTCAAAAGATAGTCTCCTCAAGACTCAATCACTCTGTCACAGATTTGGCATGGGTAGAAGAGATTGATTGGATGGAAAGGAACTTGGGGAGGCTAGAAATCAAGATCCATATGGTTGGAGTGGATGATCTTGACCTCAACACAAGGGTAGGTGGTTCTCTCTCATAAAATTGGATATGGCAAGTGTAGATCTGTTCAGAGTGCTTCTCTTATGAGTGAATGGTGGTGGAGGGGTATATATAGGCTTCTCCAAAAATCCAACTGTTACAACATTATCGCCCAACTCGGTGAAACCAAAGTGAAACTCGGTGGCACCGACTAGTTCAAAATGTGGCAACTTTGGCGTTTTCGGTGGAACCGATATATGAATCTCGATGGTACCGATATGGGTGACCTAGGTAGTTACCAAATCTCGGTGAGACCGATTCCTCCAAATCGGTGGGACCGATTTAGAGAAATGGGCTAACAGAAAGTTGGTCCAACTTCTCAGTGGTACCGATTCTCAGAACTCTGTGGGACCGAATCTAGAAAATGGCTAACAAGGAAGTTGGTCACTGTTTTCGGTGGCACCGAATGAAAAGCTGGTAGTACCAAGATGCTAGGGTTTGGTTTGGCTTCTGTCTTGGATAAACTTGGTGGATTCGAAAGGGAATATTGGTGGCATCGAATTTTTACTTTAGGCTTTGGACAGATGATTTGTTTGGGTAAGTGGGTGAGTATTTTTGGTCGCTACCTCTAAGCACTTGAGCAACCAGATCATCATATTTACCTCATCCCCTTTTGATAGTATTGGCTTTCCTATGGACTCAAAGTGTTCTCTCACAAAATATAAAATGTAGAGTCCTTGATCTTGAAGCATGGCCAATCCTATTCCTTCCTTTCCTTGGTGAGGTTCTCCACACAATCTTTTAGCCAATCCTCTCTGTGGACTAAACCTAAAATAAACTAGATAGAACTATTAGTCCAAGAGACAATGTATGTTGTCATGAATTATCAAAACTACCGAGGGATCATATGTTCTTTCACCCGGCAACGGCGCCTGAAAAGAGTCTTGATGACCCACAAGAACAGGGGATCAATCGTTGTCCTTTCGATAAGTAAGAGCGTCGAACCAAATGAGGAGCAGAAGGAAATGATAAGCAGTTTTCGGCAAGGTGTTCTCTGCAAGTGTTGTAAGTAACGATAGTAGATTGGTTTGTAGCAAGATAAATCATAACAAGTGACAAGTACCAATAGTATCAAAGGTGCAGCAAGGTAGCCCAATCCTTTTTGTAGCAAAGGACAGGCCTGAATGTACTCTTATATTAAGCAAGCGCTCCCGAGGACACATGGGAATTATGTCTAGTCATGTTCATCATGTTGGGTTGATTCACGTTTGCTACTTTGATAATTTGATATGTGGGTGGACCGGTGCTAAGGTGTTGTTCTTACTTGAACTAACAACCTACTTATGATTAGCCCCTCTCGCAAGCATCCACAACTACGAAAGAAGAATTAAGATAAATCTAACCATAGCATTAAACGTGTGGATCCAAATCAGCCCCTTATGAAGCAACGCATAAACTGGGGTTTAAGCTTCTGTCACTCTAGCAACCCATCATCTACTTGTTACTCCACAATGAATTCTCTTAGGCCCATAGCATGGTGAAGTGTCATGTACTCGACGTTCACATGACACCCCAAAGAGAAGTAACAACATAAATATCATCAAAATATCGAACGAATACCAACTTCACATGATAACTTATAACAAGACCTCTCACATGTCCTCAGGAACAATAGTAACTACTCACACCTCATCAACATGTTCAAGATCAGAGGTGCAACAATAATAATTAAGGATCTGAATATATTATCTTCCACCATGCAATCCAACAAGCATCAACTACAGGATGTAATCAACACAACTAGTAACCCACATGTAACAATCTGAGGTTTTGGGACAAAGGTTGAATACAAGAGATGAGCTAGGGTTGGAGATGAGATGGTGCTGGTGAAGATGTTGATAAAGATTGGTCCTCCCACGAAGGAGGAAGCATTGGTGATGACGATGGCTTCGATCTCCCCCTCCCGGAGAGGGATTTCCCCGGTAGAATCTGATTGTCGAAGTGCAAAAGGGCCTCTGCCGAGGTTTCCGCCTCGAGACGGCGGCGCTTCATCCCAAAATGTTGCTTATGATTTTTTCTAGGGTAAAACACACCATATAGGAGAAGAGGGGCCTCGGGAGGCCAGCCAGGGCCCCACAAGCTATCAGGGCGCGGCCTGGGAGGGGGTCGCTCCCTGTTGGCTTGTGGCTGGCTGGTGTCCCCCCTCTGGTATATTTTTGGCCCATAAATTCACATATATTCAATAAAAATTTCTCGTGAAGTTTCAGGTCATTTGGAGTCTGGTGATTTTTTTGCCTTTTTCTCAGTTTTTTTATCCAGAATTCCAATTTCCAGATAATTCCCTCTTTGTGATGTACCTTGCATATTCAGAGAGAAAGGGCATAAGAATTGTATGATAATAGGGAATAATGGACAAGAATAACGTAAATATGAATAGGAAATCATGATGCAAAATGGACATATCAGTCACCTCGCTTACCGGGTCGGCCTGGATGACAAGGATTAAGGCCCAGTGTGCAACCCGACAGAAGGCCGACTCATTAAGAGGCCTGCAGGGCCGGCTCGCAGAGAAGATCCAAGAAGAGGAAAGGTTTCCCTCACAATGGAAGATAGACCCAGACTAGGATTCATCTTCTAATAGAAAAGAGACTAGTTGTAGTCCTACTAGGACAGTACATGTAAGTCCGCACCTTCAACTTATATAAGGAGGGGCAAGGCACCCCAAGAGGGACAAGTTAAGTTAGGTCTGGACAGACAGAGAAGTCTTAGACAAGATTAAAGTAGAAGCTCTCGGGACTAGAGATAGCGAAATAGCACCATTGTAATCAAGATCATCATCATCATCAATATCGATCAAGCAGGATGTAGGCTTCTACCTCTACCGCGGGGGGCCGAACCTGGGTAAAACTCACGTCTCTCGGTTCCAACCACCCCCTTCAAGCCGCCACCTAGTTGCGATGGCCTCACACCTAAAGTTCTCTCACGAGGACATCTTGCCATGACAAAACCACGACAGTCGCCTTGTGTCTGCTCCTGGTGATCTCCGGCCTGAGTAGACCCACAAGCCCCCTGCTGTTGGCTAGAGTTGTCGGCGTCGGGGTTGCCAAAAGTGCTGGTGCGGGTTGCAGTCACCATCTTGTTCGGAGCAGCCAAGTCAAATAACTAGGATAGAAGAGACGGGGGAGCAATAATAGAGGAAGCGCGCCTAAGGGGGTTGGTATAGTGCAAGTGTGATCAAACAGAGGTCGAAAGACCAACACATAATGTTAAGATAAGATAGACTATGTGGTCGCTTAGATGTTGCCTCGGGCAAAAGCGCGACTTACATCGAGACACAAACAACAAAAACAAACAACAAGCACACATGGTTTCATATGAACCATTACACGGACTCGACTTCGCATGAGGGATACATGACTTGTCCTACCCTAGGGGTTCTCGGACTCAGGTAGTGGAGTGCTTGGTCTCGTGCTCATGCTCCTCCGGGTCTTCGTCCTTGTCATCATCCGTACGGGTGTCGTCTCTGGTCGAGGGGGTCGGAGAATGAGGATGTCCATCCCGATGCTGCTTCGCCGGTGGGTCGGTGAAGAGCGCACGGTACTCCTTCACACTCATGCGATGAGATGAGATGTTCCCGGAGCAGATGCATCTATAGCTGGGGGTACTCCTCCTCTGTAAGCGATAGCTGGTCATCCATCGAGGGCTCCATCCTTCTTGATCCTGTCTGGCTTCACCTTGGATTGACGAAGTAGCTCTCGGATGTGGTGAAGTTCCTTGCGGGGCTTCACGGACTCCTTAATCAGGTTGTGAGCCAGACTGTCGGCGGAGAGGCTGAAGTAGGTCTCGAACCAGAGTGGTGTTCCATCCTCCTTGGATGGGACCAACGTCCAACACTCGCTAATATCATCCTCCCTGGAAGGTAGGTGGCGAGTAGTTGGCTCTTCAGTCATCTCTGGAATGATGTCTCGAAGGTGAATAAGTGCCTTCCGTGCAGCCATCTTGACTGCGATCACCAGGTTCTCCGTCTGTGGTCCTTCAAAGAACCAACTCGTCGGGAAGTCGTTTGCCTTTATGAACACATCAACGTGGTACTCCTTCGTGGTGGCATCGACCCAGCGCTCGTGGTAGAGGGAAACGGGTGGTCGACAAAACTAGCACTTCTCCAGGCTATCCTCAAGGAGTAGGGGAAAGCCAGATGCTAGGAGGTCCTCGGGTACGACGGCCATCTACAAGGTTTAAGGGGACGTGTGTTAGGGGGGTTTGAAATGAGACTAGGAGAGATAAGAAGTGCAGAGATTCCTAAGTATAGGTACTAGGTGTAGTTTTCGAAAATAGTTATATCCTAATTAAAGTCCATGCTAACTAAGGCTTCCTATAGTTAGGATGGCTCTAATACCAGCTCTGTGGGGACCCCGACTCATAAGTCGTGATCACCGAATGCACGTGTATAGTGATCCCAGAGATCAATGCTCACTGAACACACAGAAGCTGAATAACAAGAGTCGTACATCCCTACATACCGTCTTACATAAATTATGACCATTATGGTCAAGTCTTACATAGATCGGGCCATAAGGGCCAAGCATCAAACACAAACTCGTAGCGGAAATCTTGAAAGATAGCGTGAACCCATGCCATCTGCCTGAACCATACATGCATTCTGACTAGGAAGTGGCCTAATTCGCATGTTCGTCACCAAGGTATTCTTCAGCATTTTTCTTGCTCTTCCATGCCTGGCCAATTAAATAACAAGTGGCAAGCCAATGAGTACTTTGAATGTACTCGCAAGCAACCCATGTTTGGAGCAAGGTACAACAATGCATGATATAGCACTAAGTAGGTAATTTTGTAGAAAGCTAATTTTGAGTGCAAAGACAAGTCCTATCAACTTGTAAGCATGCATCATGAGGTTGCAGGTATCCATATGAACAGGTTACAGATATCAATATAAATAGAGGTTGAACACCTCGTGTTCAATCATCATGTCAAGTCATCTGACTCAAGTCGAGTATTTCTTCCCACACACACACCAAGTTTTCTTAAAACATCGGACGTAGTTTAAGCAAGACCACCAACTGTCCATGACCGTGGACATGGCTATTCGAATAGTTTTACACTCTGCAGAGTTTGCGCACTTTACCCACAAGACTCGGCGAACTTTCGTGTCATCCACTACCCGCGGTACCTTAGGTACCCGAGGTAAGCACCCGAATGCCTTTCCCCTGACAATGACAGATATCAATTTTTGGACATGCATGAAAGTCGTACCTTTAAATATGTTGGATTATTCTAGGAATTTAGGAATTAGAATATTTGGATTTGGACAATTATTTGAACTAGAGGAATTTTTGGGAAAATGCTCGAAAAGAAAAAGGGAAAAAGCACAATTGCCTTGGGCCAGATCAACCCACAACTGGGTCAGCCCAGAGCCAAAGTGGCCCGAGGTGAATCGGTGCCCCACGCGCGCCAGGTTTAAACCTGACGGGCGGGCTCCGGGAGTCAGCGAGAGGGGGAGGCGCAGGAGGCTGACGCGTGGGCCCCCATGGGGTCATCGTCAACCTCCAACCAGGTAGGCGGCAGCGCTCACCGGCGGCGATGGGAGGCACGACGAGGGCAGTTGCGGGCGAGGATGGACTCGGAGCACTCCAGTCATTCGGATGGAGGTGGAGTGGGCCGTTGGAGTGTAGGGGTTCGACGGCGACGAGGAAGGCCACGACGGAGTGCTTCAGGAGGAGGTTGTCATCGACGATTTCGGCTGCAAACGGACGAGAGAGAAGGGGGTAAAGATCAGGGGACTGATGTGGTTCCAGAGAGTAGAAAATGGGGGCCGGAGGAGCTCCTCACCATGATATCACCAGAGACCCACGGCGGCGGAGCTTCGGTCGATCCCATGTGCTGGGGCTCTAGGGGCTTTTCTGGGGTTTAGGACGGTCTATTAGGCAAGATAGAGAGAGGGTCCAGAGAGGGAGAGAGGGTCGAGGCCTCGCTCTTTATAGGGAGGTTGGGGTTTGCCGTGGACCCGTGTGCCGGCGAAGTTACAGTCGTGACTGGATGCCACGGGAGCACCTTGGGGCGTGTCAGTGGTGTTGGTGGAGATGGTCCACGACCAGGAGAGGGAAGAGAGAGAGCGGGGAAATGCAAGAGGCTCGCGTGTGTAAGTGCTCTGATTGGAGCGCTCGGGCGGCCATGGCACGCGTGTGAGCGAGACCAGCAGAGGGAGAGAGAGAGGAGGGGGCGACCATGTAGCATGTCACGAATGTCGAGGCAGTCCTGCTGGCCTACGAGAGGAGCTTGAGGTGGTTGGGAGCATCGGGATGGGGGCGGCTACAGTGCGGCTGGGCACTGTAGCGTGCTCTAGAGCACCGATATTGCATACCACGACATGCCCACGTGCTGTGGGCGTGCTCCCTTTTGTCCACTAGCTTCCGGGGGATGCAGGGATGCTCTTTGGATGCTTAGGGGCTAAGGAGGGGGAGAGGTAAAAGAAAATAGCGGAGAGAAGCTCCTGCATTGGTTGTCCAGCCCCCTCCAATCATTGATCTGAGGCTATGGGGTTTTTACTAGGGGTGCAAGGTAACTTGGAGAGGCTGTGGTAAAAATTGGGGTGAAGGAGAATAGTGGAAGTGGTCAAAATAGTGGTTTTACCAAATCACGAGAAGGTGTTTGATGCTGGTTTGGGCAAGTAAAAAGATTCTAGTTGCCATGAGATTTAACAAGATTAAATGGTAGATACAAATGTGGTTGATCACAAGGTTTGAGCTCATTTGAAGAAAGTTGCCAATGCAAACATTGTAAACCCTAGAAATCTACAGAATCCGGTTTGCTTAGATCTAGCTAAGCTAAATGGTTCTCCTAGATGCACCACTTGGTGTGGTGGCATCATTTGGGGATTAGAGAACGCCCACAAAGTTTGAGATCAAATGGACAAACTTGACAACGTAGAGTTTTTAAAATTTGGATCTTGACAGGAATGGTTTTGGAGCACTTTTGTGAGCCAAAACCAATTTGATTGGAATGAAACTTGGCAAGATCGTCACATATGGCATATGTGAAATGCTGGAATTTTCCTGGATTTATTTGACAATATTTCTTATGGAAACATTTCAAATACTTGGAATATCTAGAAAGGGTTTTGGAGGGTTTTGTCCAAAATTTTGAACATGGCCATGTGTTGCAACTCATATATGTGGAAAATATATGTCCACTGATTTTCCCTAAATTTTCCCAGATATTTTGGAAACATAAAAATAATTTTTCTCTATAAAAGACCATTTCTGTCCTTAAGAAAAAGCCTTGAAATCAAATATGATAATAACCTTTAAATAATATTTTGTGGTTTTGGGAAGTCTTATATATAGTAGGTTTCAAATGAAATCTATGGGACAAAACATTTACCCTAATTTGAGGACTTGCAGTACAAACCTTAATTCAGGGGTTTTTAAAAACCTAAATTAAATAAATGCTTGTTTGCCAAAATAAATTTTTATAAAAATAATTGTATGTCCTATACACATGGCATGATCATTGGGCAAAGATTTGGATCAAGGAGATGAGTTTTGAGAGCAGGAGGATTTTTGTGAATTAAACAAAAACAAGCAAACAAGCAAATAGCAATCAACTCAAGCATTCATATGCACACAAAAAGTTTTAATTGGTCCAAATTTTTAAACTCATAATCCTAGCAAAGTGGTACAAACACAGGATGTGACACACCAACCCACCGTTCATGTGGTACAGAAGGGTGTATGGAGTGGAGTCGGCCTGCGAAGACATGTGTGTGGCGTCAGAGATCCGAAAGGCAACGGGAACTGAAGATTAATTAGTTATGTTGATGAGGGTGCAACGTGTATTTACCGTGAGGGCGTCGAGCTCAGTCAATGTCGACGAACGACATTCAAGCCAGAGACGAAGCACGGGCTGCTATGAGAGGGTGTGGGAGAAGGTCCAGGTGCGGGAGCAGGTGGTCGAGTAGGTGCGGGTGCGGTTGCCATAGCAGGTACGGGTGCAGGTGTGGTGTTCATCGAGTTGCTTTTGATGAAGCTGGGCATGGGAAAATCAGTTGGGCTCGCGTTTGGATTTCGTTGCAACCAGTTGAGCATTCCTCTACAGGTAGCTACCGCTTCCTGGATTGCCTCAGCTTTGGTTTCAGCATTGGTTTTCTCTATCGCCCATGCCACCTTCTGGTCGATAGTCACTTGACTGAACTCCTTTCTCTACCTTTTGGCCTCGGGGTCCTCGCTATAGTACTACTTCCATGTGGCGCTGTCTCCAGTGGCGTGCACACGTCCGTACTAAGGCCATTGTTCCACAAGGTGTCCCATCATTACGTTTATGGCCCGGTTGAAAGGGGTGTCCCACTTTCGCCGACGACTGAGTCGACTGAGTTGACGAGTCGCTTTCGGCTGCAAGCTTGTGTTGCTCTCTCTATAAAATGAGCGTGAATCATTTGCGAATGTGACTATAGAACATAGTCGACTTGATCAGAATCTAATATATTGTGGTAAAATGATAACTACCAGTATTCTCATGAATTCCCTCATCGGCACGTTCGTGAAAAAACCCTTTTTATGGGGTCCCACGAGAACCTGGCCCTGATGAAGTTATGCTCCTGCTGGTCGGTGAACTCGGACAAGGGGTCTGAGAGCCCCAGACGTTCACGTTCCGCGTCCTCCTTAGCCCACACGGGCCTCTTGCTCGTGTAACCACGGCTTCTGAGGCGATGGTTCCCCATGTTCTTTGCCTGAAGTTGCTTGCCTCTCTCCAACCTAGCCTTGGTAGCTTCTTCAGTGCAAGTCGCCTTGAACTTTTTGAAGTCCTCTTCCATAATTATCGGATTGTCTTCTTTAATCCCGACGTAGGTTTGATGGTCTACTTCAATCGCCTTTTTTACCCTAGTTTTCCAGGTGCTCAATGTGTTGCTGAACTATCCTAGGGATTTTGTTGTTTATTTTCTTCATGGCAGCATCTTTCCATGGGACGACAACGTCATCTCGACCGGGGAACAAGAACCTTGCGTGCAACCTAGTTAGGATCAGGTGCGTCAAAGGTTCATTCTTCCGTATTTTTGTGTCGCTGATGTTAGCGGTATCTCGTAGGATGCATGCTAGTTGGTTGCTGTAGGTCGCCGCCACTTCTCGCGGATGTGTTGACTCAAACTCGCCTTCGTGCACCGCTGTGACCATCAGTCTTCCGGTGCTGACCTGATTTGGGCGACGTGCCCTCTTTGCCTTATTTCCTTCACTGGCTTGGGAGGTACCAACTTCCATTATCCAGTTAGCAACATCATCAGTGCCCGTCTTAGTGTCAATGTTGGTGGCATCAGTGTCGGCATCAGTGCCAACACCACTGTCCGTCATGAGAAGGTGGTCCTACTGCCCTTGTTTCTCTTGACTCACTAGAATGTCGAGGAAAGCGTGTGCTTCTCCTTCATGGGTGCGAGAACCTCCGGCTTCATCGTTGTCGGCCATGATTCATAGGGTTCAATCTAGTAGATTAGTTCTCGAGCTTTATATAGTAAAATTAATAATGACATAAAAATGGCCTATATTTTTCTTGAATGTCGTTTCATTCCCGTCCCGGCAAATCTCGGGCACTCGACATATCCTACTTTTTAGCACAGGTCATGCCGAAATTCACGAAAAATTTAGGCATGACCTATGCTAAAAAGTGCACATATCGAGCACATGAAATTTGCCAGAACGGAGATGAATCAACATTCTGGCAAAACATAGGCCTCTCAGAATCGGTTTCCCTACAAACAAAAACGGCCTCAGGTCCACAACACATTGTATCATAAGAAAACAACTGCCTTAGGCCCACATTTTATCAATATCCTTAGCCTCAGGCCCACATTCTATCAACAGCATCAGGCCTCTGGCTTTATGCACATGTCATCACTCTCCTCTAGCTCTGCATTGAGAGAGCTATAGTGTGGGTTTTGGGGTGCTCACTAGCTGCCTGTCGAATATGCGGGTATCGTGTCGATGATCTTCTTGGCGTCATCGAGCGGCACGTCGGTGAAATACCTGTGCGTCAAGTATTCACAAGATCAATCATAGACACACATAGATATATAGAAAAAGACCTAGTATTTTTTCTATCCATCATTATCTACAATCTGCCTAATAAAAAATAGCTAATGCCATAATAATTTCAACGTTTTCTCTTACTTAGTATGTTCAAATATGAGCTCAAACCTCATTTTCATTTAGTTTTTCTAGCTACAATTTGATGGCATGTTGATGATGGACAACAGAAACAAAATAGCTAATGCCCTAATAAGAAGTCCTCATGAACCCTAGAACATTTTCCATTCATTTGATAAAAATTCTTAATAAAAATATTTCATATATGCTAAAACATCCATTCATTTATTTTCATTTGAATTCAGCAAAAAAAAATTGATTTTCTTTTGCCTCATTTCCAGTTTCATTTACTTTTTCTTTTGCCTCATTTTCATTTGGACAGCAAGCATCTCATTTGAATTTGGGCATCAAAACAATTTATTTTGCTATTTCTCTGTCTCACTCTCCTCTACTATCTAATTATTTATCTAATTTCAGAAATTGTGTTTGATTCAGTTAACTAATTTCTACTATCTAATTAATTGATTTTTTTCTACTACCTAATTAACTAAAATTTTCAACCCTACAAGAACCCTAATTTTCTTTTTTACTATCTAATTAACTAAAAGAAATTCTGCACATTTAGAAATTCCCCCCTCTCTATCTATCTCCTCTACCTATCTCATTTCCCCCTCTTTTCTAAATCTCATGGACCCTAAATAATCCAATTCTGGATGAACCCTAGCTAGAGATTTTTCACCTCAATTCAGAGGAGGGGCAGGGACGGTGGTGGAGTAGGAGGCGTCGGCGAGGCAGGTGCATCAGCGATGCAGGGGCGTCGGTGGGGAGGGGCAGGGACGACGGCCGGTGGAGAATGAGGGCGGCGTCGTCTTAGGGGTCGGGGATGAGGTCGAGCGGCATCGGCGTCGGCGAGGAGGAGCGAGAGGGATCGGCGGTGGTGGAGAAGGAGCTCAGCTGGCTCCGGCGTTAGTGAGGAGGAGCATGAGGGATTGTCGATGTCGATGGTGGCATGCGCTGGGAGAGAGGGGTTTCGAGATTGAGGGAGGAGTGGGGAGTGGGGAATGGAGAGACTCAAAGGGGGCCGACCGGGTAGTGGAGTGGATACCGTACTAGTAGCGCTTGTTATCGAGAAATGCGTTATAGCTAACTTAGCTATAACGCGTTTCTGGATAGCAAGCGCCACTAATACGTTTAGTTGTGATTGTTTTGTTTTATTTTTACAATTCTGTAGCCAGGTCAGTTGTAGGGCTTGTTTGGCTAAAAAGCGCTACTACTAAGCTGTCCATTTTTCTTTTTCTTTTTCTTTTTCCTTTTTATTTTTCTCTTTTCTTTTTCTTTTTCATTTTTATTTTTCCTTTTTCTTTTCTTTTTATTTTTCATTTTCCTTTTTCCTTTTTCTCTTTCTTTTTTCCTTTCCTTTTCCTAAGTTGTAGAAGGGGTTAGGGTTAGGGTTGTTTATGGGGTAATATATAACAGCCCCCGTATGATTGAGCACCTCCAGATGACGCCTCGGAGTCTATGGGAACGTCTCCTCCCACTATGAGCACCTCCGTATAATAATTAGTGCATAATATATATTACATCATTTGACTGATAACGGTGTTAAGTACGTATACAAAATAGATACACACAAATTATGATAGTTTGTCAGCGTGTGCGATGACGCTTCAGACTGATCTTCTTTCCACTTTTGTTCATTGTTGAATAATTGAGCCCATTGTCGTTACTTTTCCTTTTCCAGGGAGTATGATCTTTCTTATGCAATGTAGTCTTGCTTCTTGTTTTGATGTATGGTTCATCGTCATCATCATCTTCTCTAATCGGGTCACCGTACTGGTCGTAGTCTTCCTGGCTGGCGACTCCATCCATTCCAACAATGCTCCATTTGCCTCTCTACACGACAACACGGTTGGGATAGCGAGGGTCGGTTATGAAGAAGCATTGTGTCACGTGCTTAGCGTGTACCCATGGCTCATTTTTAGCGGTGGCGTTCACGGTAGCGCTATTGGCGTCGGGTATACACATGGTAGTGAAATGTCGGTTTTCTTTATGTATGTTCTTAGCCCATGTGACATGGAACATCGTCGCGCTATGCACTCCAGAGTTGTCAAGCTCGCAGATCTCTTCGACCCTTCCATAGTATCTTTCGGTTACATCGCCGGTCATGGCTTCCATCGTCACCCCCTGAGTTCTGATTTTCACTATTTATATATTTCGCCTCTGTGTAGAACGTGTATCCCTTGATATTGTATGCATGACAAGTCGCGAGGTTGACCGACGGGCCATGTGCTAAGGCGTATATGAACATTTCGTCTGGACAACCCTCTTCGGAGGGATTAGCCAGAACTCGCTCTTTGAACCAACGCAAGAAAGTGGAGTTGTGCTCTCTAATAACTTCAGCGTCCGTCCTGTGCAGCCCACGATCACGGTAGTTCTTTGCGATTGTCTCTTTGTGCAGTGTCACAAAATCTTCTAGCACACCTAGGTGTTGTAGCACTACTAAGTTTGCTATGTCAAAGTTGTTGTATCGGCCAGAGCGGTCCACATTCAATTCCCTCTGGCCGTTGATGTGCCCTTCTCCTTTGAGCCTTCCACAGTGTTTGTTTACGGCCAAACCAACAATAGGGTCTCTGACGCCTAGATAATTCTTTTGCAGAAGGAGATGAACTCTTGGGTTAGATAGCCCTGGCAAGCGAGGGAGGGTAATGAAGGTGGTGGAGGGGCAAAGAAAGAGAGAGGGAGGAGGGAGGGCATTAATGGAGGTGGTAGGGGGCAAAGAAGACAGAGGGAGGAGGGGAGCGTTGAAGGAAGAAGCAACAAGCAAGTGGAAGCGGAGGGGGAGAAGGAAGGGGGAAAAGGTGGTATAGATATTACGGCTGGCGACGATCGCAGTAGCGTTGGGCAACAAAAAGCGCTACTACTTGTTGATCTAGCTATAGCGCTGGCCGAAAAACAGCAATGCTGCTAACAGGGGCCCACCAGCTTACCTGTAGAAGAATAGTGGTAGCGCTTGTCCCAGAAAAAGCGCTACGGATATGGTTTTAGTTGTAGCGCTGGGTAAGAGCCAAGCGCTACTACTATTTCTTGACCGGTGGGTGCGGTGTGGCCCAATTATCAGTAGCGTTGTGCTTCCTATGCCGTGTTGCTGCTAAGTAGTACTAGTAGCGCTTGTTGTGCACAGCGCTACTGGTACTTAACAGTAGCGTTGTGGCCTTGACCAACGCTACTAGTAATATTCTACCTATAAGCTATTTCCTAGTAGTGTCTTCCTTTAGTGGTGCGTGTGAACATCGAATACATGACACTCACCATATTTGGGCCTAAGGGAAAGCACTGGGGAGTAATAAGTAGATGATGGGTTGCGAGAGTGACAGAAGCTTAAACCCTATTTTATGAGTTTTTTTTAACGGACTGATTTGGATCCACATGTTTAATGCTATGGTTAGAATTGTCTTAGTTCTTATTTCATAGTTGCGCATGCTTGCAAGAGGGGGTAATCATAAGTGGGTTGTTTATTCAAGTAAGAATAGCACCCTAGCACCAGTCCACCTACATATCAAATTATCAAAGTAACGAAAGCAAATCAACTAAACATGATGAATCGTGACTAGACACAATTCCCATGTGTCCTCGAGAGCGCTTTGCTTCATATAAGAGTACTTTCCGGCTTGTCCTTTGTTACAAAAGGGATTGGGCCACCTTGTTGCACCTTTGTTACCATTGTTACTTGTTACGAATTGCCTTGCTATAAAACTATCTATCACCGCTACTTTTAGTGATTGCAGGAACTTTCGTATTAAAATCCAGTTGTCATTTCCTTCTCCTAATTGGGTTTGACACTCTTACTTATCGAAAGGACTACAATTGATCCCATATACTTGTGGGTCATCGGTCATACCAAGCATCTCTACAGACCCTGGTAAACCCCAGACCTTTGAGATCAGCTTCATTACTCCCTGTCGGGTGTACGACGATCTATGGGACCTACGAGGCCCCTTTGCGGTTCAACTGCGGGGATTCTCGGGCACAAAGAGCATCACCGTTCCATGCGTGCTCGGGGGTTTAGACAGGTTCGGGCCGCTCGGGAGCATAAAATCCTACGTCCTATGTTTGGTGGATTATATAAATTCACAGTACATAAGTGTTATAGCACAGCAAGGAATGCTCGAGGAGTGCGGCTACGTGTGCAAATGAACCAAGTGTCGACCTTTCTAAAGGTAGCCATGGGCCTCCTTTTGTAGGGGAAGGAGCTACCATAGTGGCTAAAATCGTCATTACATGGGTAAACAGTGTATACTATAGCTGCCAAAACTACTGCCAAGAGCTATAGTGGGAAATACCTAACTCTAACGGACTAGGATAGACGCATTGAATGCGCCGTAAGGTGTAACGCTGGTGACGTCTCCTGGCAAGGTTCGCTTCTCCTTCTGTGTCGTTCGCCCAACTACCATTTATTCCGTTGCCACGACGTGGGACGGGTGTCATTAAAGCTGCTGTAAATCCACCGAACTGCCACGTGCCCCGACCAGCTATACCTAATCATCTACCCGCTCGACACCTAGCTGATGTAGACAGTCAGCCCGGTGACATGGAGCGATGGCTTGGCGGGTGGAGATCTTGGTGGGAGCGCTCGCAATCGGGTCTCCTCTGCCGGCAAGGAGGCTTGCCGGTTGCTTTGGTCCTTGCTTGATGTTGCTTGAAGGTTGGCATTCGCCCGGCAAGGTCTTGCCGGTCCGGAGGCCGCAATCGTCTGTGTACAAGTCCAGGTACTAAGGTCCCCATTGCTTAGTACATCGACAGGAGCCCCAGGGCCTGGGCCACACTTGAGTCCGTGACGCTGTTGGGCTAGGCCCAAAACTAGTGCACAGATACATGCGTCCTCATTTCCCCTCAGTTATGACGATTTTTACTGCCTTTCCCATGATGCGCATTGAACGCGGGTCGTGGGAGTGGTGGAGCGAGACGGCGTCCGAGGGGACGCCCCTGAAAAGCCGCGCCACGATGGACTGGTAGAGGCAGCTCTTGCGACGCGTATTCTCACACGAGGTCCGGTATTGGTGGATACGGGCGGTCGCCCAAGCAGCACACTTGGCAGCGAACTGTCACCTCGGACAGCGAACAGCCAACCCTCGCATCTTCCCTATGGAGAGAGAAAAACCGGCGGACGTTGCTCACCTGCCTCTATTCATTCCATGTCATTAAGCTTCGTTGCCCTCCCCCTTCGTCTTCCTCCTTTACTGCACTCTGCATGACGCGTGTCACATGCGAGGCTCGGCATTGGCAGAAAAGGGCGGTCGTGGGCGTAGTGCGTTTGCCAGTGTGTGTTCGCCCTGGGTCGTGAGGAGCCTGCCCCTGTCACCTCATCCTTATAAATAGGGGGTCGCAAAGGGCGTCGCTCCCTCACATCTCCCCGCTCCGGTCTGCTAGTCAGTACTACCTTCTTCTTCCTTCCGCCACCTCCACTAGGGCACCATTCCCAGGATGGCGAGGGGTCGTGGCCATGCTCGAGGGTCCACCGCCGCTGTGACGGTCGCTCCCCGGAGTCCGTTGCGCATCGTGGTGACGGCGACAGGGGTCGGCTCCAGCTCCCAAGGAAGGGCGGCGTCAAAGGGCCACGGAAGAACGGGCCCCTCGAACCGTGACGGTCGTGGCGGTGCTCCCCTCCCTCTGCCTCGTGTCGGGACTCACACGAGGGAGGCAGCGCACGAGTTTGTCGTGGTGCTGCCTCGCTGCCCCCGAAGTTGGTTGCGTCTCCCTGACCCCTTCGCGAGGGCCCTGGAAGGCAGCAGACCCTCAGGCCTATGGCTCCGAGCGGACGGCTACTGCAACGGACCTGTCTGGGTGGTGGTCGACCACTCCCCCAGAAGCGCCATGTTCTTGACGCGGGGGTGGAAGTCATTCGCCCGCTCCCGCGGCCTGGGGCCAGGGCATCTCCTCCAGTTCAAGTTTGACGGAGCCGCCACTCTCTCCGCGATGTTCTTCGGGGCTTCCGGTGTCCGCCTGGAGTGCTGCATAGAGAGCTCGAGCGGCAGCGACTTTGACTCCTCCAGCGACAATGAAGACGATGACGACACCCTCGGCATCAAGCACGAGGACTCTGACTAGGCGCGTGTGGCGCTTTAGCTAGGTTTTGGAGATGGGTCGACTGATGCGGGAACGAGGCTCCATCCGTGAGACCTCGTTTCCAGATCAATCACCACATCGTAGTGGCAGATCTCCTTTTGTGCTTAGATTGTACCCAATGTAACCCTTTCTTTTGTCATACTCCTTGCCGTAAGGTGATTGTCCTTGAACATATTTGTAGGTATCCACACCGTCACTCCCCCCAGGAAGACTTGCACCCGGGGGCCCCTTCTTCCCTTTGAGAAAAAGAAAGAAGAGAAAACAGAGGAGGCTAGGAACCTTAGTGGTTCAATAGTCACCTTACGCAAGTAGAAAGTGATCACAACATTTCATGTAAGATACATAATATAAATATGTACTTTGACCAGAGGTCGTAGAACACTTAGCTTTATTGACTACGCATAGGGTCATCGCCTGGCTTGGTACAAAGAATTACACGCTTGCCGGCAGAGTTGTACAAAAGAGGTTGTCGGGCGGCCCGACAACCGCGCCTCACAGGTAGAACTTGCGAAGATGCTCGATATTCCATGAGTTTTACACCTGGGTGCCGTCTTTGGTCTCCAGGCAGACTGCGCCAGGCCTGGTGACTTGTACTACCCGGTAAGGGCCTTCCACTTCGGCGCCAACTTGTTTGATCCCTTCACGGACTGAATCCATCGAAGAAGAAGGTCACCTTCCTCAATGCTCCTGGCGTGCACCTTGCACCTATGATAGCGGCGCAAGGCTTGCTGGTACTGGACGGCACATAGTGCAGCCTGGAGACGATCTTCCTCGAGGAGCGTGGCATCATCTTTCCGCATTTGCTCTTGCCGGTCCTCATCGAAGGCCTGCACTCTTGGTGATCCATAGGTGAGTTCCGTGGGGAGCACCGCTTCTGCACCATATACTAGGGAGAAGGGCATCTCGCCGGTGGCTCGATTCGGTGTCGTCCTGATCGACCAAAGAACCGCCGACAATTCATCAATCCAGCGCCTTCCGTGCTTGTGCAGCTTGTCAAAAGTTCTCGTCTTGAGGCCCCGCAACACTTCAGCGTTTGCCCTTTCCACTTGGCTATTGCTCCTGGGGTGAGCGACTGATGCAAAGCAGAGCTTGGCACCAATGTCTTGGCAGTACTGCATGAAGCTGTTGCTGGTGAACTGCGTGCCGTTGTCGGTGATGATCCAGTTGGGGATGCCGAAGCAACAGACTATCCATCTGAGAAACTTGACTGTTGCTTGCGTCGTTACCTTTCTCACCGGCTCCACCTCAGTCCACTTCGTGAACTTGTCGATTGCAATGAACAAGAACTCGAAGCCCCCGGTAGCACGGGGGAAGGGCACGACAATGTCGAGCACCCAGACCAAGAATGGCCAGGACAGCGGTATGGTCTGAAGGGCTTGTGCTGGCTGATGTATCTGCTTGGCATGGTACTGGCATGCTTCACACGTTGTTACCACCGCCAAGGCATCTTGAAGGGCTGTCGGCCAAAGACCCCTTCGTGTATCTCTGCCAACAGTTGCCGTCCTTCCTCCCGAGGAATGCACTTCAATTTCACACTGTTTGGTCTTCTCCTATATAGAGTGTTGTCCACGAACTGGTACATGCTCGACTGTCGGGCTACTTTTTCAGCTAGGAGGTACTGGACAATCTGTTGTGCCCATGCCGGAGCATGTGGATCAACAACAAGGACTACAGGCTTCTCTTCTGCTACGGGAGTGCTAGCTTCCACGGTAAGGACCACTGGGTCTGCTGGAGCTTGCTGCTCACCGGCAGGCGTCTTGTCACCCCCAGTAACTTTCTTGGTGGCCACTGATGGCTCTGCCGGGAAATAATCGCCAGAGTTGACCTTCCTCTTCTTGGCTTGCCGACCTGATGGTGTGACGGATGGTTGAGTGAGTCGAAGTACAAAAGTGTCTGGTTCCACAGGCGACTTCTGAGCAGCTTGTTTTGACAGGTCATCGGCAATGTTTTTCTCTACACGGGGGAAGTGCTCCATCTGCAGACCGTCAAAATGCTCCTCCAACTTCCTCACTTCATCTACATATGCTTTCATTAGGGGACTCTGATAATCCTTGTTCACTTGGCGTACAACAATCTATGAGTCTCCTCGGACTATCAATTTCCTGATACCAAGGTTAGTTGCTATCCACAGTCCGACAAGCAACCCTTCGTACTCGACTATGTTGTTAGTTGATGCCTCTAGGAAAAATGCATCTAGATCACGTACTTGAAGTGCTCTCCGGTGGGTGCGACAAGCAGCACTCAGGTACCGGCGCCTTGGAGCGAAAAAGCTTCGTCAAAGTACATGACCCATTCTCGAGGTGTTTCCTTGTCGTGGAGGACTATTTCTGGAATTTCTTCTTCTTGCATTGGAGTCGATTCCGCAATGAACTCTGACAGGGCTCTGCTCTATATGGTTGTTGTGCTTTCAAAGCTTCGGTCAAAGCTAGCCAGCTCCAATGCCCACTCGACAATCCTGCCGGTTGCCTCTGGATTCCTCAGGATGCGTTGCAACGGAAAGCGAGTGACGATAGTGATATGATGTGCTTCGAAGTAGTGGCACAACTTCTGGAGGGCATGAGAAGGTCGAAAAGCAGTTTCCGCACCAAAGAGTACCTCGAACAAGCCCCTTGTAGGAGATAGCTAACAAAGTACACTAGTCGCTGCACCATCTTCTTCTTTTGCACAATCTATTGCTCTGCCTCTTGCGCGGTGCTTGTGTTGTCAGCTCATTGGCTTGCCGGGGCTGACTTTGGTCCGCCCGTTGCTGGCTCAGGGGTTCCCGCTTCATCCTCCTCAGCTTGCCTCTCTGCCACCAGCGCAACACTAACAACTTGGTTCGTTGCCGCCAAGTATAGCAAGAACGGTTCTTCTGGTTTAGGCGCAACTAGTATCGGCGTTGAGGACAGGTATTTCTTCAAATCTTGCAGCGCTGCCTCCGCTTCAGGGGTCCATGTCATTGGCCCTACCTTCTTCAGGATTTTGAAAAATGTAGGGCGCACTCTATAGATTTGTAAATGAACCTGCTGAGGGCGGCAATGCAGCCCACCCAGCGGCATATGTCCTTGACACGCTTCGGTGCCTCCAACTGCTCGATTGCCTCAATCTTGGCGGCGTTAGCATCTATCCCGCGCAGCGATACAAAGAACCCGAGGAGCTTGCTGGATGGGACTCCAAACACGCAATTCTCAGGGTTGAGCTTCAAATTGATCTTGTGCAAGTTTGCAAAGGTTTCTTCTAGGTCTTGAATCAGCGTGGCCTTGTCCTTGGTCTTGACTACAATGTCATCCATGTATGCCTCCACATTCCTGTGTAGTTGTGGTCCAAAACCAATCTGGACGACCCTTGCGAATGTTGAACCAGCACTCTTTAGTCCGAATGGCATGCGCTTAAAGCAGTACATGCCGCAAGGAGTAATGAATGTTGTTTTCTCTTCATCTGGCCATGAAGATCTGGTGGTAACCAGAGTAGGTGTCAAGGCAAGACAAAAGGTCGCAGTCGGCAGTTGAGTCCACTGTCTGATCGATGCGCGGCAAGGGGAAAGGGTCCTTTGGGCAAGCCTTATTGACATCGGTGAAGTCGATGCAAAGTCTCCACTTCCTGTTTGCCTTGTGCACCACCACAGGGTTCGTCAACCAGGTTGGATGGATCACACCTCTGATCAGGCATGCTGCTTCCAGTTTCTTGATATCTTCGGCAATAAACTCTTGTCGTTCCATGGCTTGATTTCAGACCTTCTTCTTGACGGGGCATGCATGAGGGCAAACGGCAAGGTGGTGCTTGATCACCTCCCTGTGAACACCAGGGATGTCAGATGGTTGCCAAGCAAACACATCGACATTCACCCGTAGGAAGGAGACAAGCGCGCTTTCCTATTTACTATCGAGGGTGGCACTTGTGGTGAGAATGCCACCCTCGTCGTCCTCCCGCGTAGCCACTTGCTTCGTCTTGGGAATGGTCACCTTGTTTTCCTTGCTCCTGGCAGCAGAGGTCCCTGGTAAGTCATCGACGAGCGTGTTGCGCTCAACGGCGTGCTTCCCAGTGTATTACAAGATTTCCGGAACTCTTGTTCTTATCCTTCCCCGTGGGAGCTTTGTCGGCAGGAGTGAGTGCCTTGTCAGCAGACGCTGGCACTACCTCCTGGAAGAGCTTGTCGATGCAGAGGATTGCGTCCTTGTTGTCAGCGTGGATGGTGATGACGCTCACCAGCCCTAGCATCTTGAGTGTGTTGTAGGCGTGGTGGGATGCCACCATGAACTTTGCCAGGGTCGGTCGGCCTAAAATTTCATTGTATGGCAGCGACATCTTCACGACATTGAGGACAATCCTCTCTGTCCTGAAATTGAGCTCGCTACCAAACGTGACTGGCAGAGTTATCTTCCCCTTGGGTTGAGATCTTCCCAGATTGACCCCTTGGAAAGACCCCGTTGGTTTGAGATCTGAGTCGGGATACTGCAGGTGTTTGATCACGTTGGGTGATATCAGTTTCAGACCGGCCCCACTGTCGACCAACATGTTCGTGACCTTGAGGTTGCGGATTGTTAGTGATACCAACAATGGCACACACCCGACAGTAGTGATGCGGTCAGGGTGATCCTTAGCATCGAAAATGATGGGAGTGTTGGACCATTTGAGGGGCTTTCTTGTCTCTGCCGCTGGCTCAGCCGCATTGATTTCACGGGCCCACCGCTCGAGCTGCCGATGGGAGGAGTGCCAAGATGCGCCTCCGTCCACACACATGGCATCCACAGCCTTCTGGAATTCTTGGCCATCAGATCCCTCTTCATCTCCATCCTCATCGTCGTCTTCGTCGTCAGACTTCTTGTCTCGGCCCCTAGCAGGCTTCTCCTTCTGCTACTTGGCCGTGGTGCGGTGGCCACCATGGCCACCACGGTTCTTCTTGCCGGAGCCACCTGCACCATATTGGCCCTTCTACTTGTCGCCCGTTCGTACTCTTACTTCTGCTTGTTTGCAAGCTGTACTACTTGGCGGCATTTGGCAATGTCATGGCTCTTGGTGTGGTGGATATTGCAGTATGACATGCCGGTCTTTTCTCCTGTCGCGGCCTCGTCATCTCCGGAGCAGGCGGCAGCCTCCTTGCCGGATCCTTTGTACTTGGCCATCTTGCCGGTGTTGGAGTTGTTGGTCCCTTCGACGGCCATGACTGCTTTGCCCTTGCGCTTTCGGTTGCGCTTCCGGCCTTTTTCTTGGAGGTGGATGCATCTTCGTCGTCATCAGAGTCGACCTCTACGCCAGCATCCACTAGTGGAGAAATGGCTAGCCATAACTCTTGTTTGTGGCGCGCCATTTCTCACCAACGCCAGCACTAACATTTTCAAATAGTGTTGTCGTGGGCTAAATTCGTATGCCATAGCTATTTGCTTAGTGCCGGCATTGCACATTATGCCCGGCGTTGCACATTAGGCCCATTAGGCCCACGCCAGCACTAGTCGGGTTTAACAGCTGCCGACGCAGTAAAAAAATCTTATCCTCACTCTCGACCCCAACTCCACCGGCCCATCCTCGTCTCGATACCCGCTATCGTCGCCGCCTAACGCGTCGTGTCTCCGCCCGATGCCGCCATGCCCGACACTGCCCGTCTCCGCCCAACGCCGCCCGTCTCCGCCCGTCTCCGCCCTACGCCGCCCCACCGACGCCGCTCGTCTCCGCCCGACGTCGTCCCGACGTCATCACCCGCCATGTCATTTCCAAAGAGGTATGGAAAGAAGTTTTCCCAAAACCAATTTTCAATACTACTTGCTACATATATTTAGTGTTATCGTATATGAGTTGCAATGTATGAAAAAAATTAGGTTTCATGAAGTTAGTAACAACAAGCATCAGACCAAATTAGTATATATATATATATATATATATATGAGTTACTGTGGACTCCAAATTAGTATAATGTAATATATGAGTTTCTGTGGACTCTAAATTTAGTATATCCTCTATAAATTGGGTTTCATTAAGTAACAATAAGCATCAGACCAAATTAGTAACAATAAACAATAGTCTAATGTTGTTATATTTTTTCTATACACTATGGAGAATTTGCTAACCGTGGGTATAATTTTTTCTATAGACCAAATTAGAAACAATAAACTATATATGGAAAACCTTAATTCAAAAGAAGGATTGGGTGCCCTGTCACAATAGCTTGGTATACAACATGTTCATCCATATAAGGAACTACAGTGCCTTAAAATGTTAAAAAACTTTTGCATTACATATGGAAGGGTGGCCATGTAGGAGTAGTTTGTAAACAAGTTGCGACACCTTAGCTAAAACATAACATAGTTGATGGTAGAGCTTGACAACATTCAAATAAATAGTTGATGATACACTCTAGCTAAAACATTACATAGTTGATGGTAGAGCTTTCAAGTGTTTTCTGTTTGATGCTACAGCATGGCCGACTCTAGCATCTTTGAAGGCTCCTCTGAGCACTGGTCGGATTTTTCCAAAGAGAAAGGCGAAGTGAGCACCAACCAGGTAATTAGGCGGGTTACAAAAAACATGCATGAGCATTGCAAATATCAATATATCTAACCATTAGTTAATTGTGTATGTTTTGAAACCCTTGCCAGGCATACGTACGAGCTCCGCCTTCTACATCACCCGATGAGCAGAAGACATGTGACGTCGACGTGCTCAGTCAAGAGCTAATCGCGTCACATGAGAGTACCGTCAAGGCCCTGGAGGAGTTTAATGCTTCCCTGAAGAAGGAGGGGGATAAGATTATCGATGACAATGCTATTGTCATTCATAAAATTTGCTTTCTCGAACGTCAGATCGCGTTTCTGAACAATGACATAAGTCATTACAAGAAGGACATACAAGTCCTGAAGTCCGATATAACTCAATTGAAGACGGAGAAATCCCATTACAAAATGGACGGGCAGGTGAATAGGAATAAGCTTCGTGAGCTTAAGTTAGTCCTTTGAAAAAACTAGGTAGTGTCGAGAGGTGAATACATTGTGAGAAGTAATTTGGTACTTTTCTTTTGTGAATTTCTTGAAACATTTAGTTTGTGGAGCTGGTAGCATCTTTTTTGAATTGCTGAAACGTTTAGCATCTTTCGTTAATTGCCGAAACGTTTAGTTTCTGAAGCTAGTAATATTTTTTTATTAGAAAAATATAACAATGCCGGCATGCAAATATGTCCAACGCCATAAGTATTCAAAATAGTGTTGGCGTCGTCTCCGACGCCACCACTAAATTCTAACAGTGGCGCCATATTGGTGGCGTCGGGTGTCTACACCAGCAAGGCCACTTTTGCCACGCCATAGCTAGGCTTTTCTGCACTAGTGATCCTCTCCGGGGAGTCTTCTCCCCTCTTCCGCGCGCACACTTATCACCTAGGGTGTAAAGCTCGGCGACATCCCACACCTTGTTGATACTCATTTCTTCGCGCATCCGCCGGTTGCGCACGTTCGTATGGAACGCGGCAATCACTGCGGCAAGATGGATATCGGGGATGTTGTGTTGCACGCGGGTGAAATGCTGAATGTACTTGCGGAGGGATTCACCATCTCTCTGGGGGCACATGCAGATCGCTGGGCTGCCTTGGGAGTTTGTGACCCCCATGGTATGTGCTAACGAATTGGTTGGACAGATCCGCCCAACAGGAAATGGACCCCTCCGGCAAGTTCATCAGCCAACTCCTCACATTGGGCTTGAGTGCCAGCGGGAAGTACTTGGCGAACACTTTCTCTTCGTGTCCCCCGGCGGCATGTACGATGATGGTGTAGATGCTGAGGAACTCAGATGGGCTGATCTTGTCATCGTATTTATCGGGTAGTTCAGGCTTGAAGGCTCTGTTGGAGGGCCAGCGGACTTGCCGCGGCTCGTGGGTGAACGCCGGGAAACCTACCTAGTAAGGTAGGATGCCAGGCACCCCGGGCGCAGGCTCATCGACGGCTGGGTCCACAAGGTCGTTCGATCGGCGACGCGTCTCCCGCCGCCTCTCGATGGTGGTGCGGGTGTCGTCGTTGCACCTATCGTTCAATACTTGGCGTTGATCTCCTTGTTGTCGCAGATCCGTCGATGCGTAGGGAACTTTGTCCTACATGTCGGTCCGGCGAGAAGGTTGCTATTGTTGTGGAGGCAACTGCATCGTGTGCACCCCGCCAACGTCGCGTCCGGAGGTGGGCCTCATGAAAGCCACGTGGAGCATGCGCGAGGGACCCGCCACGTTCGGCTTGTCGCGGTTTGTGAAGCTCGGCAGGCGTTGTATGGTCGCCCTCCAGTCCTCCATCTTCTCTGGTGCAGGCGAGAAGTTCAGCAATAGTCGGTCCTGCTGCAGAGCTTCCTCTGAGGTCTTGGGCATGGAGCGGTGCGAGGCATGGGTGACGCTCTTGCTCCTGACAGAGTCAGGGAGAGCACTCCCCCGTCCCGTCGCACATCGTCCATCTTCTCCAGGAGGCTGACGATGAGCTTGGCCCTGCGCGTCGTGGGAGTGACGCACAGGGGACTTGTCCGCACGCCGTCCGGGGTCGCCAACCTGGGGGCGTTAGTCGCGGTTGTCTAGAGAAGAGCGCGGCGGAGGTCCCGTCGCCGCCGCTGCCGCCATTGCGGCTGCTGTCACCGCAGCATTGTCCCCGGTCGCCACCGGCGCGTCTCGCGCTGTCACGATGGCAGGGTCCGGGTCATGGCTCCTGGAACTCTGCGCAGTGTTGTGGCTGCGCTCGCCGGTGTGGTGAGCGCGGGGGTCGCCTCCGTCTTCGCCGCCGGTGACCGCCTGCGAGGGCAGCTTGGACGAAGTCGGGGCGGGCGTCGACGCGCCCTTGTCCTTCTTGGGAGCCATGGGCATCGATGAAGTTTTTGGTGATGAGACGCAGAAATCGGTGAAGGTTCACGCACCAGAACCCCCTACCTGGCGCGCCAAAGATGTCGGGCGTACGACGATCTATGGGACCTACGAGGCCCTTTGCGGTTCATCTGCGGGGATTCTCGGGCATAAAGAGCATCACCGATCAATGCGTGCTCAGGGGTTTAGACAGGTTCGGGCCGCTCGGGAGCATAAAACCTTACGTCCTGTGTTTGGTGTATTATATGAGTTCACAGTACAGGAGCGCCATAGCCCGGCAAGGAATGTTCGAAGAGTGCGGCTACGCATGCAAATGAACCAAGTGTCAACCTTTCTAAAGATAGCCATGGGCCTCCTTTTATAGGTGAAGGGGCTACCACATTGGCTAAAATGGTCATTACATGGGTAAACAGTGTATACTATAGCTGTCAAAACTACTAGCAAGAGCTATAGTGGGAAATACCTAACTCTGACAGACTAGGACAGAGGCATTGAATGCGCCGTGAGGTGTCACGCTGGCGACGTCTCCCGGCAAGGTTTGCGCTCTCCTTCTGTGTCGTTCGCCCAGCTACCTCTCATTCCCTTGCCACACCATGGAACGGGTGTCATTAAAGCTATTGTAAATCCACTGAACTGTCACGTGCCCCAACCAGCTCTACCTAATCGCCTGCCCCTCGACACCTAGTTGATTTAGACAGTCAGCCTGGCGACGTGGAGCGACGGCTTGGCGGCTAGAGATATTGGCGGGAGCGCTCGAAGTCGGGTCTCCTCTACCGGCAAGGAGGTTTGCCGGTTGCTTTGGTCCTTGCTTGATGTTCCTTGGAGGTTGGCATTCGCCCAGCAAGGTCTTGCCGGTCCGGAGGCCGCGGTCTTCTGTGTACAAGTCTGGGTACTAAGGGACCCGTTTCTTAGTACGCCGACACTCCCCATTGGCTCAACCCATTGCTTTTAGATGGAAGAGGTGAATGAGATCAAGCTGACAATTATCAGATGAGTTGCTCAAAGTTGTCCATAACCGGGGACACAGCTAATGATGATCAGTTTTATACACTCTGCAAAGGTTTGTGTACTTTACCCGTGATTCCCGATCACACCCTTCTGCGACTAAACTTCATGTGTGAAGTAGCTACGTAGATCAAGACAAGACTTTTGGGAAGTAGTCGCCCTCTCAGAAACGACAGACCCAGCCCAACCTATATGCAAGACTACATCTGGTGGTCTACCACAGGAGGGTTCCCACAACTTACTTGATCCTGACAGAGCCCATATTGTCTCGCGGTCACAAATGAAAGCTACTCAACTTTTGAACTCGTACAATCTTTGGTGACTGTGTGGCATTCCTCACCAATGACTACACTCTGATGACCCAATCAAAGCCAGTCCACCCAGATCGATTAATTAATTAATAGTAATAGTTAAGTAGTCAACCATGCGGTTGTATGGTGGAATAGTAATGGTGTTTCCCAATCCATGTTATAGCAGCTAAGCAACTACTCGTGGGTTATAAGGTCCAGGTATAATGGACCTATTCATTTTACTGGGCTTTGTCAAGCACGAAGCAAAATCATATAGGAATTCCTAGTTGAAAATCAACTACAATGCATGAAACTATAAGTTATGATCAAGGGTTCCACTAGCATGTATTGACGATTCTTCAACCTCACGATCCTTGATCAACACACTTTGCTCTTTGTAAACAATCTATCATAAATAAAGAGCATTCATGAACAACCATACAAAGCATTCAAACAATGATCAGTGATGTGCATGGTGCCAGTGTCATTGTGCTGTGTGATCAAGTGTCAAGGCTTAACTCTTAAGAGTTTGGATAACAACATAGTGGTTGTATTTTGGAATACATGTGACATAAGGGTTCAAATGTAAGTTTTAATGATGGTTCATCACATAAGGAGTATGCGATGTCAATGGTGGTTGTTTGATCCAATCAATGGATCATGGCAACAGAGTCATGGTCTATGAATCTTGGGTAGCCAAGTTCATGTTTAAGTTTGAATGACAACTCAAACTTGCTGACCTTTCATGAGCTTGAATACACTAAGGTCTGGAAATGATAACTTGGGCTGGCTTCTGATTCGGTTTGGTTTTGTACTAGGTTTCGACCTACTTGATTTCAATTGAATTGGGTTTATAATCTAATTGATTTCACTAAGTTCAATTTGAATAATGAATTTTCCTTATTTAATTAGGTAGGTTTCACCTAGTCAAGATCATGTGTCAATCCTAAAGTCATGCGCAATCCAAAATAATTACAAGGGTATATTATTTAGTAAGCATTAACTAACGTCAATTCTAGTTTCACCCTCTCTACTTGTTCGTTCATTTGGTTTGGTTTAGCTAAAGTCAAGTGTAGATCCCCAAAAATAATTATTTGGGTTCACTTGGTTCCAACTGATTTGGTTGAGTTAATTTAATTTGACTTCACATTTCCCTACTAGTCAAGCATTGAATCCAACACAAATTACTAAGTTTAAGTTGATTAACAATCTATTTGAATTGGTATTATTCAATTTAAACTTAGGTTTCAATTTTTTTATTTTCAAACTAGGATTGAAATGAAATTCAAATGGTTTTGAATTGCCTAAAGTCAAATAATAAACCAAAATATTATTTACTAAAGTTGTATTCGAGTTTCTAGAACATTTGTTTAATATTTGTTTTATTAAACAATTTCTTATTTCAAATTAAACCTAGTTAGGTTTAATTTCCTCTTTGAATTATGTCTATTCTGTAATCTATTTAAATTATACTTTAATTTATTTAAAGTTTGAACTAAAGTATTCTGAAATGAAATTATATTTAATTTGATTCAGTTTGCAAAAATAATCAATTAACATAGATTTCTAAAATACAAGTTATGTCCTATTCAAATTTGAAATCATTCTGTTTGAATTTGAATTTTAAATAATTTAAACATGAGACATTTTTTGACACGGCGAAAGTAGATTTCGTCATGTTCATTTTGCAGAAAGAAGAACCTACTTGGACTTGTTGATAATTATTTATTAGTGTTCTAAGTTCATGGACTTTTCTATAAATTCCATTTAGTTCAATTTCTGTGATTACTACCGAACGGACAAGTGGACATGTGGCTGGTTTCTATTGGCTGAGGGGGGGTGTGTTGCGGTGTTACACGGTGGATGACCGAGTTCTAGTGGATAGCGGTTCGTTTAAAAGAGCTTCTAATCATGGCCGTTGGCTGCGAGATGGACCGTAGAGAGGAAGAGATGCTCACCGGGTAGCGTCGACTCGCTGGAGACATGGAAGACGATGGCGACAACGCTCGGGATCAAATGTGGAACATCTCCGGTGGTTCTTGGGGAACGTGGATGGGTCTACGGAGCTCAGTGCGACACGGCGGTCCCGATGGTAGCCTCACAGTCGACGGACGCGTCCTCAGGCAACGGTAGGGAGCAGACGGAGTGGCGACGGCGCTCGGTTGGCCTCGGGTGCTGTCTGTTCGCTCTATCTGGCGCGTCCTGGGAAGAGATCAAGGGTGATGGAGAGAGAGGAGCTCAAGGCGAGCTGGATAGGGGCAAACTAGGCGGTGGGGCTCACCGATGGCGACGGAATCGCTTACCGGATTGGTGCTTCCACGGCGGTAGTCCGAGCTCAAAAGCGAGCGGCCTGGCAGCGGGGTAACATAGCAAAGAGGGGGAATGCGGAAACGGGGCTCCGGGGTTTTATAGGAGGGCTCGGGGGTCGCGGGCGAGGCAGGAGCGACGGGATCGTGGGAGGTGGGCGCCGGCGATTGTGGGGACGTTGGGGGTGCGGGCGCAAGGTGAGTGATACGGGGCAAATCCAAGGGAGAACACGAAGAACACGAAGAACACGAGGGGAAAACGTGGAGAAATTAAAGGGGAAAACACTCTAATGGACAAGATCCACACCAAGTACTCCTCAAATCACAAGAAATACATGAAGTGCATCAAGATCCAAGAACAACAATGGAAATAAAGATACATGGGTAGTTCATCCAAATCTCTCGGAGAGGCCTTGAAATCCGTAGACGGATCTTCTCTCGAAAGGGGCCTTGACATCCTCTAGGGATCTTCTCGGATGGAGGCCTCGGTCTCCATGTGAGAAGTAGTGGAAGGAGCAATGCTCATCTATCTATGAATGAGCTATCACTTTGCTAACCCTAGAAATGAGGAGGTGGAGGTCTATTATAGTCTAGCCATGAAGGGGTAAGTGAGAGGGAGAGAGGGATACATGGGCCTCAAGGGCCGGCTATGCACACAGGCACGGGCCGGATGTCTGGGCTGATGGCCGGATGTTCGGTTGCTCACGAGGCGTCGGATGTCCGGGCAGGCGCTGGTCAGAGAGCCGTGGTTCTGGTGTCTTCGGGCTGGATGTCCGGGCGGTGGCCGGCTGTTCAGGCTTGGGCCGAATGTTCGGGCTGGAGGCCGGATGTCCGGCCGCTGTAGACTTCAGCAGCTTTGTCTTCTTTCGTCTTCGCTTCCATGCTTCCCTCGTGGATGGTGTAGTTGTTCCTTGGCGCTTGCACTCCTCATCTTCATCCGTGAAGCTTCGACAATACCTATGCATGCACACGAGAGGAGTGTCAAGTAGTGTACCATCCTCTAAGGGGTCAAGTGAACACGTGTAAAGCACATGATTCACCTTTATGTATGTGGACTGGATGTCGCACATGTCACTTGGCAAATGGACTCTTGACATGGTGATGTCCGTAGGATGCTCCGCATCATGCCCTCCCCCTTGGGAAGGATCCGTCCTCGGATCGAAATCCAAATCACCATGGGAAAGAGATGGCGTCGCAATGTAGAAGTGGATGGTCACCAAATGGTCATCATCATCAACCTCGAAATGGGCACTCTCCAATGTTACACCATCTTGTAAATCCTTTAAAAGGAGCAAACACGACAAACACTTGGGAAAAGAAATGTGGTTAGCGTTAGTGCAAAACCAAGCATTCAAGGGGTGAATCACCGAACAAGTATTGTCATCATGCATATCATATGGTGTGACAAAGGATTTTGGCATGGCATATAAGCATATAAATTCAGCACAATCTAAGGCATCATGGAAACAAATATGCAAAGGCGATGCAGAGGTGCAAATATGTGTGACAATATAACAAGCATCTACCTCATGGTCATAGCAATCATGCACAAAGCAATCAATGAAAGTTCTATGGTAGGCATAGGAATTATTCACAACACCAAGTAAAATGAAGTGTCTAAACACATGCGGCAATCCAAAGTGCAAGGCAATCCAAGCATAATGTGCATATGGTGTAGTGAAGATAGTGTGGCACTCAACACAATATAAAGAGCAATTGGTCATCATGTGTGAGGCAATCAAGTCAAGCATGTAGGAAGCAATCGGGCATGGCAAATGTGAAGAATGGACATTGTTGCAACCAATCATATGATAAGAGCAAGTAATCCACAAGTTGGATGCAAGACACAAGGTATATATGTCATGAGGCATGGCAATGTGGCAATCATGAGTGGAAACAATATCTCTATCATGTGTTCAAATATGTGGTCCAAGATGACCAATATGTGTCATGGTACAAGCAACACAAGTAGGATGATCCACAATATCCATGCTCAAGAAGGATGTCACCTCAAAAGCATGACCTTCTGCGTCCTTCGCAATGCCGAAACACAAGCAAGTGCGATGTAGAAACGAATCGGTGTAGCATGGCTCGCTCTCAAGAGCTCGAATGGTCAACTCACGTGAAGTGGAAGTTGACATGTAGTCGAAGTATCCTACACATACACAGAACAAAGGAAATAATGTATGTGCACGGTAGACAAACACATCATCCATCATGATGGTTCTCTTCTCTTTCACATAACCGTTAGGATCACAAGTGCATGAATAATAGGATGCAACAATGGCAATATTCATGGCACTATGCATATGCTGCAAAGAAGGAAGGCAAGCATGCTTCACATAAAAGGTGTCGAAAGCTCCAATAATATGAGAGATAGCTATGGGGGCAATCTCATTAGTAAAATTAATAGCATTGTTGCACTCAATACATGGCAAATCGAGCATGAGAGAGGCAACATATGGAGACATATGACAATAGCAATATCAATCATGTGCGAAACATGGCAATGGTTTTCATCAACCGTATGAAATGAGCAAGTATTAATCATCGGTGATGCAACATAAGCAAGCATAGTGATCATGTCGTGCAAACTAGTAGAGCGAAGATGTAACATACTAGAGGAAATCATGGCAATCATGTCATGTGAGCAAATAATAGGCATAGACAATGCACATGACATAACGCAAGCACAAACACAAAACAAGATCAATGTATCATCATAGGCATGGGGCACAAAACAAACATGGCAATGGCAAGTAATATCTCCACCAAGCTTGCAAATACACATACAAGTCATATAATCAAGTGTCATGTGAGATGCAAAGCATGGGTCACAAATGCATGGCAAGGGCATAGAAATGAACATATCATGCAATGTGAACATGGCGGTATGGGCATAATGATTGTAATGAGCAAGAAGCCATAGCCATGTGAGAGCCATGTAGAAGAAATGCGCGAAGTATTTGCGCAAAGAGGGTGGGTGGAGGGTAAGCACTCCATGGTGGCGCACATCTTCATTGCTCTATAGAGCTCTTTACGTCAACTCATGCGCTTGCGAGGTTGACGAAGAATCATGTGTACCTACACAACAAGGAGACACACAAAACAAATCATGTGCATGGTAAATGTACACATCATCCATCATGATGTGTATGTGCACATGAGAGTTAGCACAAGATAAGCAATGCTCAAAGAAATTTGAGGCATGGTATATGAATACGTCATCCACCATGCAATGATAGTTATTATGCTCAACATGATTGGGACGCAAATTGTAGCAAGTATGCGGCACAAGCATATCGTTCATATCAATGGCAAGCATATTGTGCACACAATTATGGGAATCATGCAATGTATGGGATGGGACAAAATCTCCTAACATGTATGAGGAAACTATAGGGGTCTCCTCATGTAGAATAGAGGAAGCATAATATGGAGAATATGGACAACATCCAAAACAATGCATATCCAAAGCATGGTGGTCATGGCATGGTAATAGTGAATAATTGCGCAAATGAAGCAAAGGAAGCATAGCAATATCAGCACAAGAAAAACAAATGCCAATAACCATGGGGTTGTCATCTATGCCATATGTGCAAATTGGGTTTATTTTAATGGCATATGCATAGTTACTACGGATTGCAAAGATGCAATATGGGTGATCTCATTCATAGCATATGACAAGTCAAGCGGATTGTCAAACATGATGTGGCCAATAGAATTTTCACAAGATATCCTATGCAATATGGTATCACAACTAATAGAATCCACATGAGAATCGTCAAATTCATCATAAATGGTAAATTCATCACATGAGGAAGTCGCATAATCATGAAGCATGGCAATATGTGGATCATCGTCATGCAAGCAATCAATGTCAAGATAGTCCACTAGTGGGACAAGCGAAGAACCATCACCTATGTTACCTTTAGAGCTCAGATCATGAGATGTACGTGAGGTGGGAAGGATCAACTCGTGGTCATCGTCATTGTGATGGAACCATGTGGGGGTGCGTCATATTCCACCATGGCCATCTTCTTGTCCAAAGGGAGGACGAAGTCATCGAGGATCGGCGCGTCATCGTGTATGGGACCTAGCACCAAATGAGAAGACACAATAGAGGTACATGTTAAGTTGTTAGAAATAAAAATGGCCTCACATGCCCTATCAACCACCTCACTCGCTCTATGTGGTGGTGGTTCACTCATTCCCTCAAAGTGGGTGCACTCAATATCACACCTGGTGGAGTCACTCATCTCACTCAAGTGGTGGTGGTTGTGGCTCTCCTCACATGGGAATTGGGGCAACTCATCATATATGGGGCTAGTGGTGAAGGTAATCTCACTTTCAATATGGTGGCATAAGTCTATCTACTCATCTCCAAACGTCGCCGTGGTCGAAGGGAAAATCCCATGCTCAACCATCCCGTCACCATCGCCGTGGATGAAGGCCGAAGATGGCACATCATCACTCTCCTCCATGACCAAAGGGAAAGTCCCATGCCTGATCAACTCACTCTCGCCTCCAAAGATGGAAACATCATCCTAGCTCGCCACCTTGTCGCTCGCCTCCAAAGCATGTTCCTTGAGTGGCTTCGTAGTCGTGGTCCTCGTCGTGCAGTCTTCAAAAAGAGACGTGGTAGACTCGGTATCGTCAATGCCAAAAAGAGGGATGGTGGTGAAGTCAAACTTGGGAGCGTCGTCTTGGAGCTCGTCGAGCTTGGGCATCTTGGTGGTACCATCCTCATGCTCGTCGTCATTGAGCTTGGTCGTCGTGAAGTGTGCGCGGGGTCGAGTAGCCTTGGCCTTGAGTTCTTGTTCTGCCTTGAGAGCACCAATGTAGAGTTATTTGAGAGACTCATAGTTGTTGTTGAGGATAGTCTTGGCGATGTCGTTTTTCAATCCCATCATGAAGTAGAACTTCATCCAAATGGGGTCGTCCACGCCTGCTCGTCGCAAGGATTTCTTCATCTTCATGAAGTACTCGTCGATGGACTTGGATCCTTGTATGGTGTTCTCCAAGTGGTGTTGAAGATGTTCCATGTATGTGGAAGGTACAAATTCTTGCCGCATCGCTTTCTTCGTCTTGGACCAACTCATGTCAAAGTTCTTCGAAGATGTGTGAAGCCACCATGTCGACGCATCGCCGTGGAAGTTTTTTGTGGCGCACTTCACTTGATCTTCGGAAGGGACTTGAAGTAGCTTGAGGTAGTGGTCCATCTTGCGCTCCCACTTGAGATACTCCTCGGGGTCTTGACTCCCAAAGAAAGGAATCTCATGGTCGATGTCGAGGTCATAGTACCTCGTGGAAGTCGCGGACTTGAGCTTGGGGAGCTTCTCTTGAAGTGCTTGTTGACGAAAATGCCGCATATCCAAAGGCAAAGATGCCTTGAAGTCGCTTGGTGAAGATGTCAAGGTAGGTGGTGAAGTCATCGAGCGGTGGTTGGTGTCGAGCTCGTGACCTTCACACTTGTTCTTCGTTGGACGCCTTGATGTTGGCGTCATTATTTCTTCATGTCTTTGATGGTGTCGATGCCGATGAGATCTTGTCGGAGATGGTAGCTCGGGAGGATGTGCACTTGAGCGTCTTCTCGAAGATGAGGAAGACCTCTTGTGGTTCTTTATGAGTACCTTGAGCTCCTCCATTTGAGCATCTATCTTGGCGTCGACGAAGGTCTTCATGGCGTCGAACTTGTCGTTGTTGTTGTAGACCGAAGGAGATGTGACGTCCCTATCCATAGAAGCACTCGAGAAGGTGTGAGAACGAGATGGAATGAACATACCAAAGTTACCTCTTTCCGAAATTGTAGATGGATCTCAAAATACCACAATGTATGCAAGGAAAAGAGTGCACTTGGTGCGTCCAATTCTCACAACCTACACAAATGGCTTATAGTGGAGCTCGGTGGGGTTAGTGGCACAAAAATCAAGCAAAATGAAGTCCAAGATATTGTAAATGTTGAAATAAATCCAAAGGACTCAAAATGCAAAGCAAATGATCACAAATATAGAGGAGGGCAATAATGAAACACACACGGTGGGATAATGGGGCTTGTGCAACTATAGGAATGAGCAATAGAAAATTGCCTAACGAAGACTATGCTCGTGTTGCACAAACACAAGGAGAGACGGTAACTTGATTGCACGTTTGGGCATGATTCACCACTTGGCACCAATCCTATCCATGGAAGCAAAAAGTTTCATATTCCATGTATCCTCATGAACAAGTATCTCTTTTCATGCTCAACTCTCTTTGTGTATAAGCTTATGATCTTTCTTTCCTGCTTACAAGCTTTTGTTTTCGCTCTTCTCTTCCTTTCCACTATTCTTATTGAGCATCAACCAAATATATGAGACAAGTATCACAACATATGCACGGGAGCAAGCAATTGCACTATATGATATATCAAATGATGCAACAATATGATATCGTATCACTATGGTGCAGAAGTTTTCGCGAAGCCCGGCAATACTCGTATAGCTAGTCTAAATAGGTATGAAGGTATGCGCAAAGATGGTGGGGCTATCAAGGTGTAATGGAAAGGAAGGAAATGGATGTGATGGAATGGATACCTTCGTCACACTTAACCTTTCCCGAAAGCGGGTGGAATCCGGCCTTGCTTCCGGTTGAAGTTGGTCTCAAAGGATGGATGGTCGTCATCAATGTCGAACATCGATGGTCGATGTAGATGATGGACCGATACAAGTTACGGGTGGTTGATGAAGAAGTAACCGTCCCTAAGTAGCCGAAACACCTTAGGAGACTCAAATCACAACTCAAGCAACCACAAATGCAATGATAAATAAAATGGGTTAGGTTGCGGAAGTCTTTGGTGGTAATGCGGATGATATGGTGGAGGGCCTAGGCAAACTTCCCAAAATTCAAAATATTTGATGTTGTCAAATGATGATGAAACTAATTTTGTGGGATGAAGGATGTCAATAGCTATCCAACGAGCTAAAGAACGTCGAAATCGGACTCTGGTTGAATTAGTTATGGACAAAATGGTGAAACCGGAAAGCTGAAAACTACATGGGCCGGATGTCCGGGGGTTTGGCCGGATTTCCGGGGCCCTGTATCCAGAGAGGAATGCGAATGGCACTCCAGGAGCCAGATGTCCGGCACAATGGCCTGGATGTCCGGCCTGACGATTCCAGATCGCAATTTGGGCTCGGGAACTCAATTTGGGGCGGAAATTGGTGATTCCAAAGCCAAAATTTGATGGGGAAAAGGTGGAATTATGGTTAGGGAACGCCAAGGGAGATAAATCCACTAGCCAAACACCAAATCCACGGATCAAAATCAACAAAAACTCACAAGAACAACAAATCACAAGAAAAAAATTGGGGCTCTTTTTGTGGGGAATTTTCGAAATGGGGAAGAAAATTTTGAACTAATGGCTAGAACATAGGGGGTAGGGCTCCAAATTCGTGGCAACATGGCTCATGATACCAAGATGATGCGGGGCAAACTCGAGGGTGGCTCGATCTTCACGAAATGGAGGTGGATTCAAGGAAGAACATGACGAACACGAAGAACATGAGGGGAAAACGTGGAGAAATCAAAGGGGAAAACACTCTAATGGACAAGATCCACACCAAGTACTCGTCAAATCACAAGCAATACATGAGGTGCATCAAGATCCAAGAACAACAATGGAAATAAAGATACATGGGTAGTTCATCCAAATCTCTAGGAGAGATGGGCCTTGAAATCCGTAGACGGATCTTCCCTCGAAAGGGGCCTTGACATCCTCTAGGGATCTTCTCCGGTGGAGGCCTCGATCGCCATGTGAGAAGTAGAGGAAGGAGCAAAGCTCGTCTATCAATGAATGAGCTAGCACTTTGCTAATCCTAGAAATGAGTAGGTGGTGATCTATTTATAGTCTAGCCATGAAGGGGTAAGTGAGAGGGAGAGAGGGGTACATGGGCCTCAAGGGCCGGCTATGCACGCAGGCACGGGCCGGATGTCCGGGCAGGCGATGGTCACAGAGCTTCGGTTCTGGTCTCTTCAGGCCGGATGTCCGGGCGGTGGTCCGATGTCCGGAGCTGGGCCGGATGTCCGGCTCCTGTAGCTTCTTCGACCCATGCCTCCTGCAGTCACATGCATCTTTAGGCGCCGGATGTCCGAGCTGGAGGCCGGATGTCCGGCCATGTAGGCTTCAGAAGCTTTGTCTTATTTCGTCTTCGCTTCCACGCTTCCCTCACAGATGGTGTAGTTGTTCCTTGGCGCTCGCACTCCTCATCTTCATCCGTGAAGCTCCGACAATACCTATGCCTGCACACGAGAGGAGTGTCAAGTAGTATACCATCCTTGAAGGGGTCAAGTGAACATGTGTAAAGGAGATGATTCACCTTTATGTATGTGGAGTGAATGTCGCACGTGTCACTTGGCAAACGAAATCTTGCCATGGTGATGTCTCTACGATGCTCCACATCAGTGAGGGACTACACCGACGAGTGGGTCCCACCTGTCAGCAGCTCAGGGCGTGGGGGTACATGGGATTGGCTGGTCGGGCTGGCCTGGCGCTTGCTGGGCCGGCCTGGCTGGCTGGGCTTTTTGTCTTGATTTTGTTATATGTTTCTGTTTTTTTTGTCTTTTTTGTCTTTTTGTAAAGTCAAAACTAATTTGAATTTGAAATAACTTTCAACAGTGGACCACTCCTAAATTCCAAATGAATATTTAGAAATGTTTGAACATTTTTCTAGCCATATTGGGCTGATAATTTCTGCACTTTTATTTATAAATGAAATTTGAATTTGTTTTCAAAACCAAGGTTATTACAAATCCCATTTTAAAATAGGCAGGCGGTCTAGGTCATCATTTGGTCTTGTGGAACTTCATTTCCGACCAATAATTCACGAAGCCATATTTGGTAACTCCCTGTTGACAATAAACCAAATAAATTTCTTTAGGGGAAATTATTTATTTGGCTTGTATATTCTTGGAACTTATTTAATTGTTTTTGCCCAACAATATTTCAAATATTTTGGGTTCCACCTATTGGCTAGCTTGGTTTGCACTAGTTTCATTGGGTTTTCAACATAATGATCAATCAACCAAGCAAGTCAACTAAAAAGCTATCAAATAGAGGTTTTGTTTTGAAAAAAAATCCCTGTGAAATTTTCAACATACCTGATTTGGGAAAAATGTGGGATGTGAAAGACTACCACCCTTAAAAGAGATCTCGTCCCGAGATCTGGAGAGGCTAGAGGGGTTTGGGGTTTTGTGGTTCCTCTTAAACTCCATCCACAGGTATGGATCTGTTGTCCGAAGTATAGCAATACCATCGGGGCTCTTGAGTCTTGGGCTTGTTGCTACTTGGCTGTTCACACTGTCTCAAGATAATTCTGTGGCTGGTAACTCTACTCTCAAAGTTCTTTTCTTCTCGTACATGGTCGGCCTCCTGAGGTTTTCCTGGAACAATCCGTGTGTTCGCAGTTCTTTAGTTTTGGGTCTCTACCACCCTTAAAAGATTTCAAGGTTGGGGCTCTCCTGTAGCTTCTCACTCCTTGGTTAAGGCTGGTCCTTCTTCAGATTCTATAATCAGGATCTCATCTATCGGCTAGTCAGTTTCTCTGTCGTTTCTTCCGTGTGGTTCCAATTGTTTGGCCAGTCTGGGCTATGCTCACACCATCCATCTTGCCCTTATCTGACAACACATCTGCCGGTCATCCTGATTACCTAATGTTTGTACCATATATCATGTCCTCGTGGTCTCCTTTGGTGACGTATGTTATTTCCCCCATGTTCCATGTTTGTACCCCTTCCCTTGACGCGGTTCCACAGTCAAAGGTTTCATGATGTTCCTATATCTGATTTGTGGGTAAATTTGAATGGTTGTCCCGGGGGATCCTAGTGTTTCCTCGTTTCCACCCATGAGGTCTCAAAGTTCCATATCATGGAGTGGTCTTCTGATATATGGATCCTTCCTGGTTTTTCGGTCGGCTCTTTCTCACCGTTTGACCTACATATGGCAAGGATTGACTTTTATGAGGTCACGTATTATTCCATCTAAGTCACGTATTATTCCATCTAAGGTCTTTGGCTTGCCCCATCTCTCAGCTATAGGGGTCTCACTCAAGACGATTCGCTCCACATAGTGTGGCGAATAATAAGAGTAGACGTCGTGGCGATCAACTCACGATGTACCCAAAATCGTTACCAACCATGGGTTTGTAAAATCTTCGCAATAGTATCACTCGGTCTTCCTCGCACGCATTCTTTGAGTGTTGCTGGCTTTATGCTTCAATCCAGTCTCCTGAGGCTCCTTCGGTCTTGTGTTGACGATGTCTAACATTCCTTACAGCTCTCAGTGGAAAAATGTTCCTAAGGCGTTCCCTATTATCAGTCGCTTCCTCGGAGGCTCTGGCTACTAGCATAGCAAACTCAGTCGTCAACCTTGCACTACTTCTCTGTTACTGTCAAGGGTTGCTGATCCTAGTACTGACATTGCTGATTTCCATCTCATGTGACATATCCGTGCAGGTTCTGGTGTTGCCACACCGAGATATTCCCGTACTAATTGTTCCATTCAGTCTTGCTTGTCGGGTGCCTGGTTTCTCAAATCATGTCTTGTGCATTATGCAAATCCAAGATCAACTACCCCCTTTGGCAGTTCCTTGGTATCTAATAGAGGCGAAGTTGTCCCTGTCTTTCGATGAGATGGTGGCTATCGTTTTTGGTGGAGTAGACTTTGACGATCCGACTACGAACGTGCGAGGGCGTCGTGCCTTAGCAATCGCTAAACCAACTCCAAGAGGTTATTGACCACGCCGGAGCACAATCAACCTGACAACGAAGGTCTCTTCCTGCAAGCAATCAAAGAACAAGCAAGAATATGATAAATCAATCTGAATATTGCGAATATAGAGAAGTATTGATAAAGGTGGGGATCCGAAAGCGGTCTTGGTCTGGTTGTTGGACACAAACGAAGTACACGAAGTTGTAATGGTTAACTTTTAACTAAACAAATCCCAAGGAAAAAGCTACTAGATTGATCTACTTATATAGGAGCAAGGGGTGGCAGCCAAGGAGGTGGGAGGACGTCCCAAGACAGCCTAAAACTAACCCTAGTTCGTACAAGGCCTATGGGCCCAAGTGGAGGTGATGCAACACCTGTGGACTTGTAGTTTGACTCGGATTCTGCTGCAGCGTCAGATTGTTTCGTCAATATCTTGACACTCCGGACGAATTTGAAGGTTCCTCCAATTGGGCTGGAAAGCATATGAAATCTACTTTCCAAAAAAAGAATCACCCAATTCGGAGTCCGAATGAAAAAGTTCTTGGCGTTTTGAGACAGGCATGTCTGTGTAGTCCGAATCTGAGTCCAGAACGTGAGAGACTTGGAATCTATCTTCTCTTGAGCCAAAAGTGACGTAGTAGAACTTCTTGAACAACACCTAATCATTTTCTTTGAAGTGATAGGACCTCTTGAACAACACCTAATCATTTTCTCTTCCTTTGTATTCACACGTGGTTCGTAAAAATGTTCAGCAATTCTGCATTTAGTCATGAAATAAAAATAGGTGAAGTATTTTTGTTTCGGATAACATAAATCAATTATTGCATAATTCTTATAATAAATCACCTCATAAATATGCATGTATGAAGTATTTTTGGTTGTATTCAAGGTAGACATGTCCTCATCATCCTCCCCTTTTTGAAAACAAAGCCGTCCTCGCCGTTGCTTAATTTGAAATGTGGCTAACAAAAGAGAAAAGGTGTACACATTGTATATGTATAGGTCATCCATTTTTATTGGTCTCAGTTGTGACACATGTGACACATATATACCAGGTCACTCATCAAATGTCATGAAATATAAAGCCAAAAGATTATCCCAAGACTTCAAAGGCATGAATATATTGCAACTCAGTTTGTACATATAAGTGAAGCTCTTATTCATATCAAAAGGTTGGCAATACTCATCATTAAACCATCCCAACATTGGTAAATAAACTTGAATTATTTAAAATTTAGATGCTACATCATGCTTAAATAAGCACACATGCAACATGTCATTTGACACAGAATCATCACCAAGATTGGAGGTCATATCAAAATGATTAAACAGTGGCACAATTATCTTCAAACATATTTGATCCAAATTTAACTTATTTCCTGATTCACATGGTTCTTTCTCATCAATAGTTAATTCAATGGGTGCACTCAAAATTGTTGATATTGTAGTTATTTGATCACATGGCACAACCAAATCATAAACATAGTCCTCTAAAATAGGTGGTGTGATTAAAGTAATGGGTATCTCATCACATGGTACATTGGAATTGACAAGGCATTCATCATACTCATGTGGAGGTGGAAGATCAGTACCTTTGTCATTACCTCTTATGATCAACTGAGATGATGTAGGCACTCTCGGTGGTGACGTGTCACATGGAGAAGGTGATGTAGCCCTCACAACAATTAATGTGGTTGTCATAGTATGCCTAGTAGTTAAAGGAACAACCGTATCAACTCTTGGAATGTGCACCTTGTGCTCGTTCTCCTTGTGGGCAACATGTTGTTTTATTCCCTATTCATCTTTGCAAGCAAGACGAAACAAACGATCCATAGGATAACACTTTTCATGAATTAGTATCTCCTAAATATCACGATTTAATCCTCCCCAAAATCTATCCATAAAATCTTCTTCACTTTCTTCTAACGAGGAATGTAACAAGGTCATTTGTAAATCATCATAATATTTCATTACGGTGTCACTACCTTGTTTTAAATGTTGTAACTTTTTAATCATGTCACGAGTATAGTAAGCAGGAACGAATGTGTGTCTCATGGCAAGTTTTAAATTACCCCAAGTAGAAGGTATATAATCAAGGTGTAACCGACAATATTTGATCCACCAAACTGAAGCATAACCAGTGAAAGAACCAACTGCGACCTTAACTTTCTTATGTTCAGCAAAATTATGGGAAGCAAATATATCATTTATTTCAAATTCCCATTCAATATATAAAGCAGGTCTAAAACGACCAGTAAATGGTGGTATAGAAAAATTAACCTGATCGTGTGTATTGGGATGTCTTTCCACTTCTCATGACGATTGTGGCATTTTCTTAGGTGGTGGCACGTCTCCCACGATCGACGAAGCCCACGAACTGGCAACTCTGGATCCTGTCATGATTAGTAGAAACAAGAAACAAAATCCAAGAATATTGTTCCTATGAACTACTGGGATGTGGTGGTAAAACGCTCACAGTAAAGCAAATATCAATGTCTTAAAAATTCTTACCATGCAGTAGGTGGTGACCGGCAACCGACGGTGTCAATATCTTCGAAGATTGAGTAAAGCGATTACCAGGTGAGCGTATGTATACACGGTGTAGAAATATGTGGAGCTTGGAAGGCTTAATATATGGTAACAAAAGATTAGCAATAATCAATTCAGAGATGCAATATTGAATAAACGCTCAACGACGGTACTGTACTGGTCCTAGGCTAGACAGTACTAGAGACGTGAGCCTAGAAAGCTAATGAAGTCACGACGTAGCAAAAATAGCAGCGACGGATGATATGAAGTAGGTCTGGATAGCAAGATATAAGTAAAGATCACAATGGCAGTAAAGACGATGATGAGAAATAACCGCCAAACAGGATACAACAAAATCTCTCTACAACATTCCTCTCAAAAACATTATGCCAATTTTTTGATATTTTTTTTCAAAAATTCTACAGACTCAATATTTCGAATGCAAAAAGAATCACTCAACTCTGAGTTCGTCTGAGGAGTCAAAAAATTCGGGAACGGACCTGAAAAATATTGACAAACTGAGCCTGCGACCTTCCGAGGGCAAAAAGTCCTGTTTAGAAGACGATTTGTAGGTGACAATAATGAATTAGCTTGATGAACTATTAAGATGCGGCTTGTCGTTAGCTTGAATTTGAGTACTCGTGGAGCGAAAACAGAATTCGTACGAAGAAGATATGCCTGTTTTACTGAACACTGCGCAAAACAGATTTCAATACGAATTCAGGTACGAGATTGAGTCTAGGTAGATCCGAAATTTGTTTTTTTCTCTTCTCTCTATTTTTTCCTCACTTTTTTTACTTTTTTCTCTCTATTTTTCTCTCACATTTTTTTACTTTTTTCTCTCTTTTTTCCCCTCCTTTTCCTTCTTCTTTCCAAAACAAACCACATAAGATGCAGATTGGATCAAGTGTAGATGCGAACAACCTCAAGCATGATAATGTCAATGAAAGATGGGGAGCATGTGGTGGAAATTGATGGATGGTAATAGACGACAGCGGAACGAATGATGATGCAGCGACAACGTGACTAATGTGAACAGAACTCGAAACTCTAAAGGAACTAGACACTAAGACCAGCAACTCGACACGACGATGCAACCGCTAATTCAACTATGCAAACACTAAAAAGAAAATTGCAAATGCTCAGACTGGCTTGGACAAAGGATGAATAGATCTAACTTTTTTTGTGGCTTTTTCTTGGGCAATTGGTAAGAAAAATAAATCTAATCTACGGATAGCTGGAAATTCTCACCGAGCAACCTGAAAACTGATACCACTTGATAGAGGCGAAGTTGTCCCTGTCTTTCGATGAGATGGTGGCTATCGTTTTTGGTGGAGTAGACTTTGACGATCCAACTACGAATGTGCGAAGACGTCACGCCTTAGCAATCGCTAAACCAACTCCAAGAGGTTATTGACCACGCCGGAGCACGATCAACCTGACCACGAAGGTCTCTTCCTGCAAGCAATCGAAGAACAAGCAAGAATATGATAAAGCGATCTAAATATTGCGAATATAGATGAAGTATTGATAAAGGTGGGATCCGAAAGCGGTCTTGGTCTGGTTGTTGAACACAAACGAAGTACACGAAGTTGCAATGGCTAACTTTTAAATAAACAAATCCCAAGGAAAAAAGCTACTAGATTGATCTACTTATATAGGAGCAAGGGGTGGCGGCCAAGGAGGTGGTAGGACCTCCCAAGGAAGCCTAAAACTAACCCTAGGTCGTACAAGGCCTACGGGCCCAAGTGGAGGTGACGCAACACCTTTGGACTTGTAGTTTGACTCGGATTGTGCTGCAACATTAGATTTTTCGTCAATGTCTCCACGCTCCGGACGAATTTGAAGGTGAATCCAATTGGGTTGGAAAAAATTTGAAATCTACTTTCCAACAAAAAAATAATCACCCAATTCGGAGTCCGAATGAAAAAGTTCTTGGCATTTTGAGACAGGTATGTATGTGCAGTCCGAATCTGAGTCCAGAACGTGAGGGACTTGGACTCTATCTTCTCTTGGGACAAAAGTGCCGAGGAGAACTTCTTGAACAACACCTAATCATTTTCTTTGAAGTGATAGGACCTCTTGAACAACACCTAATCATTTTCTCTTCCTTTGTCTTCACACGTGGTTCATAAAAATGTTCAGCAATTGTGCATTTAGCCATGAAATAAAAATAGGTGAAGTATTTTTGTTCCGGATAACATAAATAAATTATTGCATAATTCTTATAAGAAATCACCTCACAAATATGCATGTATGCAATCTTTTTGGTTGTCTTCAAGGTAGACATGTCCTCATCAGTATCCATACCGGGTCTCTCAATTCATTCCATTACTCTTCCTTTGGCCTGGTTCCTTCCATTTTGGAACATGGGCATTTCTGGTCACGGTTCCAACTTCCCTTACCTTCGGCTTACTTCTCCATTGGGTGGTTTGTGTTAATTCCATCCATTACCTCTTATCCGGGAGTTTGTTTTTCTTTTCTGTTAACCAAGGTGTCCTAGTTGGTCTTTCTTTTTCATTTCCTGCCAACCGAGGTGTTCCAGGACTTTCTCTCTTATTTGGTTTTGTGTGTAGGGCAAAAGAATATGGGGTCAACATAACTTCAATCCAATATGATTGTGCTGATACATAACCGGTTGTTCTTCCATTACATCAACTACTACTACTATTTACAACACTAGGGGTACATCTATCATTGTTGTTTCTTCCTATTAAGGGTCTTGCTGGTACTTCAGGTTCTTCCTACTCTGGAGTTCTGACTATTCATGTCTTTGTCTGATTGGGATCTTCCATCCTTACTTGAAAAGTTCGAGACAATTCATAACGAGATGTCCTGGGTCATTGCATTGAAGACAAGGCGTCTTTTTCGCGCGAAAGAATACATCTGCTTTCATCTTCTTGTTCTCGGGTCCTTCCACCCATAATATCTCAGTTCCCTCTTCTGTCGTTGACACTATCCTGTTCCATCCTTTGGGTTTCTCCCCCAGTGGCGATCTTGGGTTCCTCTCCGTCATGACTAGCTCGTCACCTAAGGTCGGGCACTCCTCCTTATAGTGTCCCATGTTCTTGCATTGGTAGCACTATATGTGGCTCTTATCCCTTTTGACGTCCTTTTCTCTCTTCTGAGTTCTCTTTTTAAGCTAGGGTTAACACTCGCCCTTCCAGTGCATGGGACCTTCACAGTCCAAACTGACGATGTGACTTGGTTTCTTCTTAGATATGGTTGTCCGGTTCAGGTTGGTCCTGACATCTTCCATTACGGGGCATCGTCTTGCAGGGTGTCCAACTTGCCTCCATTCATAACAGAGGTACTCTTCGGTGAACAAATATATCTCTTTCTTGAGTGTTGAGATGTCAAAAGAGGTCGGTATGTCTCGCGATGATGGGATTCCGTTCAGACTCTCCTCCTCCTCAACAGGTAGGGTGTTCAATGATTTCCTTTTAAATATTTTACAGCTGGGTGGGTAATGGTTCGTGCCTCTGCATAGAAGGCTCGTGATTGTTCTCAGCAGGTATTCTCCCTCCAGATGGTCCTCTTCACAACAAGGGCATCCGCTGGAGTGTTCCTTCTCGCTGTGTCCGGTTTCTCCGCAAATAACGCACACATCAAACTTCCTTGCTACTTCCTATGGTATCTGTGGTGTCGGGGTGACCAGACAGGATCTCAGCAAAACCACTGCATACTCTTTCCAGGTAAGGTGTTTCTGGTTGTCGTCAATCATCTGGTGCTTATTCCACCAAGTTGCAGCTTCTTGTGCTAGGTACCTCGTTACGTATTGTACCATGTCCTTCTCTTCAATGGCACTAGTGTTGATGTGTTGTTCTGCCCTCTGGATCCAACGTCCTGCTTCCGTCTAGGTGATGTTTCCAACAAAGGTAAGGCTCTCAAAGTCTCCCTTTTCATCCTTATGATCTGAATTTCTAGACAATTCCCCTCTGGGCTTGGGTTTTACTTCCAACTTCACAAGTCCAATGGCCCTTCTAATTTCCTTCTTCAAATTTCCCCAAGTAAATGGCACTCCAGTCATGAATGATGCTTCTCGCTTTGTGTACTAGTTGAGTGCATTGCCTGCCAGATATGACTAGGCATAAAGGATCTTGCTCATGTTAGCAACTCTATCTTTCCTCATTTCCTGCTCAACAACTGCGATCTAATTGCCAATTTATGCTCTCGTCATTGGTCTGGAGAGAATCAGTCGTTCGGGGTCCATGGTTCTGTGGGTTTGGGTTGTCTGGGTTAGGGTCGAGAGGATAGGCGAGAGAGGTAGATACCCTTAGGATAATACCATTAGTATTATATATAGGTTTGTAGATTCGTATGGTTGTTAGTATACACATAGCTTATGTTCACACCTAGGGTATGTTCATACGGCCTAGTCCTATGTTCTCACTTCTTCCATAATTTCCTGTGTTTCCACCGTTCTCACCTCAACTTCCTAGTGGCGTACTTCTGACTTCCATCATAATGGGGTGGGTCTTCTAATTTTGTACTTAACAGTTCACACTCCATGCAGATCAAAAGATAAGTTCACACATCAATCATGACAATCACTTCACACAATCAAGCCTAAGTAAGGTCATACTGCATCCAGTTCGATCATGTCCACTACGGTGATGTAATAGTGGTTGAACATGAATCGTACTACTTCAAATTGACATAGTAGTGGTGGTCGAGTCTAAGCGTCAAAATGGCTTCCGCCATCCAGTTCTTCGGTTGATCCTTCTCCTTCAACTTGCTTTCCTTTGGGGTTACTCCTGTTCTTCTCCTTAGCAAGTTCTGTCCTCACTGCCTTCAACTAATCCTCCAGCCTGTGGTCATGCTCTTGGGTGTAGTATAGTCTGAATTGGAGTCTCACTCCCAACTTCTCAATTGTTTCCCATGCAGCATCTCTTGCAGTCGAAGAATGTAGTTTGGAGCGTCGGGTTGGCGATCACATGAAGTCCTCTAGCCTCATGATTATCCTCGGGATGGGCATACATGTGCAGTTGCACTAGCAAACAATTCCTCCCTTCATGACAAACGGGAAATCCTTTGTACATTGCTTCTCCATACATTCACATGATCAGCATGATGTCCTTTAGCGCTCCCAGAAATTCCACATATCCCTCCAGGGTCATACTCAGCATTGGTCTCTACTCTTCTGGCTCTAAGAAGGTGGACATCTATGTCTGGAAAAGACGAGGATTAGAAAATAATAACAAGAGAATATATGTGGATTCTTTAAAATAAGTTTTGTCATATGTGCATTCCATTTCCCAGGGTCACGTCCTATAGACAACATATGCCCGGATACCATCTATCGCGACCCGGTCCCGGAATAGGGCCCCGAATCTCTGCGCTTACTGTGTCAGCCCCTGGATCAATAGCTGACACGCAAAGTCGATGATGAAATACCAACAATACATCACATATCATAGTATTTACATCGAATATCCAATGCAATTTAATACACACCTGCTTAGCTCATGGCTAGCTTACAATACAATCACGCGGCAGAGTAAATATCTAGTGTTGTGGTGTCCATCGACTCACGGGCAAGAGTTGATTATAGTGTTGTAACCCTAGTTCGTAACCTTCCCTTCGATATGGTAACCTGCAACATGATATGTTGCAGCCACAAGTGTCAATACATTAGATGTATTGGCAAGCTTCACCGGGATTTGGCTTTTGGAACAAAAATATGCAATGTGACCCGGCTAGTTTTCCTTTGCTCAAAATAGTTTCCCTATCATTATAAGGTGGTCTAATCTAGAAACACCATGATACTTCCCATACGCCCTGATCGTAGTCAAAGATTACTCTGGTAAACCCCGGTCGCAATCCAGAGGCACTCCGGTAAACCTCGGGCGTAACCTCAAGCAGTTTGAGCATGTGGACTACTGGTACGCCCAGGTCATCCCAAGCATCTCTAAAGACTCTAGTAAACCCCAAACCTCTGAGATCAACTCTGTTACACCCCATTGGTTCAACCCATTGCTTTTAGATGGAATAGGTGAATAAGATCAAGCTAACAATTCTCGGATGAGTTGCTCAAAGTTGTTTGTACCCGGGGACACGACTAATCATGGTCAGTTTTATATACTCTATAAAGGTTTGTGTACTTTACCCATTATTCACTATTACACATTTCTACTACTAAACTTCATGTGTGAAGTAGCTAGGTAGATCTAGACAGGACTTTTGGGAAGTAGTCGCCCCCTCAGAAACAACAGACCCAGTCACACATGGTTCCCATAACTTACTTGATCCTCACAGGCCCATATTATCCCACGGTCACACATGGAGGCTACTCAACTTTTGAACTCATACAATCTCTGGTGACTGGGTAGCATTCCCTGCCAATGACTGCACTGTGATGACCCAATCAAAGCCAGTCCACCCACATTGATTCATTAATTAATAGTAATAGTTAAGTAGTCAACCACGCGGTTGTATGGTGGAATAGTAATGGTGTTTCCCAATCCACGTTGTAGCAGCTAAGCAACTACTCGTGGGTTACAAGGTCAAGGTATAATGGACTTATTCATTCTAGTGGGCTTTGTCAAGCATGAAGCAAAATCCTATAGGGATTCCTAGTTAAAAATCAACTACAATGGATGAAAACATAGGTTATGATCAAGGGTTCCACTTGCCTTCAACCTTCTATCCTTGATCAACACACTTAGCTATCCGTTAACAATCTATCATAAGTAAAGAGTATTCATGAACAACCAGACACAACATTCAAGCATTGATCATTGATGTGCATGGTGCCAGTGTCATTGTGATGTGTGATCAAGTGTCAAGGCTTAACTCTTAAGAGTTTGGATAACAAAATAGTGGTTGTCTTTTGGAATACATGTGACATAAGGGTTCACATGTAAGTTTTAATTATGGTTCATCACATGCGGAGTATGTGATGTCAATTGCAGTTGTATGATCCGGTCTGTGGATCATGGCAATAGAGTCATTGTCTATGAATCTTGGGTAGCCAAGTTCATGTTCAAGTTTGAATGACAACTCAAACTTGCTGACCTTTCATGAGATTGAATACACTAAGGTCTGAAAATGATAACCTGGTTTGGCTTCTGATTCAATTTTGTTTTGAACTAGGTTTCGACCTACTTGATTGCAATTGAATTGAGTTTATAATGTAAATTGATTTCACTAAGTTTAATTTGAATTATGAACTTTCCTGATTTACTTAGGTTGGTTTCGCCTAGTCAAGTTCATCTGTCAATCCTAAAGTCGTGCACAATCCAAAATAATTACTAAGGTATATTATTTAGTAAGCTTTAACTAAATTCAATTATAGTTTCAACCTCTCTACTAGTTGGTTCATTTGGTTTGGTTTAGCTAAAGTCAAGTATAGATCCCTGATACGTCTCCAATGTATCTATAATTTTTTATTGTTCCATGTTGTTATATTATCATTCTTGGATGTTTTATAATCATTTTATAGCAACTTTATATCATTTTTTGGGACTAACCTATTGACATAGTGCCCAGTGCCAGTTGATGTTTTTTGCTTGTTTTTTACTTTGCAGAATATCAGTACCAAATGGAGTCCAATTGCCACGAAACTTTTTGGAGATTTTTTTGGACCAGAAGACAACTTGGGAGCCAAAGAAGCACCTGGGGGAGGTCCATGGGGCCCACGATACACCAAGGCGCGCCAGATGCCCCTGGGCGCCCTAATGTATCGTGGGGCCCACGGAGGTCTTTTCCATCGCCTCTCAGCTCTATAAATCCTCAGAATTTCCAGAAACCCTAGAAGGGGAGACGAAACACAATTCTAGTCGCCGCAAGTTCCAGAACCATGAGATCCACTCTAACACCATCACGGAGGGGTTCATCATCCTCATTGGTGCCTCTCTGATGATGCGTGAGTACCACCATAGACCTACGGGTCCGTAGGCAGTAGCTAGATGGCTTCCTCTCTCTCTTTTGATTCTGAATACAATGGTCTCGTGGAGATCTATTTGATGCAATGACTTTTTTCGGTGTGTTTGTTGGGATCCGATGAAGTTTGAGTTCATGATCAGTTTCTATCCATGAATATTATTTGAGTCTTCTTTGATCTCTTATATGCATGATTATTTATAGCCTCGTATTTCTTCTTTGAATCTTTGGTTTATTTAGTCCAACTAGATCAATTTTTCTTTCCATGGCAAGAGGTGCTTTGTGATGGGTTCGATCTTGCGGTGTCCTCTCCCAGTGACAGAAGGGGCAGCGAGGCATGCATGTATCGTTGCTATTAAGGATAACAAGATGGGGTCTATTCCTACATGAATAGATCTTGTCTACATCATGTCATCGTTCTTATTGCATTACTCCGTTTCTCCATGAACTTAATACACTAGATGCATGCTAGATAGCGGTCGATGTGTGCAGTAATAGTAGTAGATGCAGAATCGTTTTGGTCTAATAATCTTGGATGTGATGCCTATATATTGATCATTGCCTTGGATATCGTCATGATTATTTGATCTTCTATCAATTGCCCAACAGTAATTTGTTTAAGCACCGTGTGCTATTTTCTTGAGAGAAGCCACTTGTGAAATCTACGGCCCCGGGTCTATTCTTTTAATATATTGCTTTTCGATCTATCTTTTTCCGCATTTGTTTTCAGATCTATTATTCCAAAACCCAAAAATACCTTGCTGCACTTTTTATTTGCATCTTTTATTTTTTGTTCTTGTTCGATCTATTTATCCAATCTAATACAAACCAATCTATCTTTTTACCGTGGAGAGATTGACAACCTCTCTTACGCGTCGGGTTGCAAGTATTTGTTCTTTGTGTGCAGGTACCGTTTACATAGTGTTGCTTAGTCCTCCTACTGGTTCGATAACCTTGGTTTCATAACTGAGGGAAATACTTACCGTAGTTGTGCTGCATCATCCCCTCTTTGGGGAAATACCGACGCAGTCTCAAGCCACGTAAATCCCCAAAAATAATTATTTGGGTTCACTTGGTTCGAACTAATTTGTTTGAGTTAATTTAATTTTAGTTCATCTTTTCCTACTAGTCAAGTATTAACTCCTACACAAACTACTAAGTTTAAGTTTATTTAACAATCTATTTGAATTGGTTTTATTTAATTTAAACTTAGGTTTCAAATGTTAATTTTTAAACTAGGGTTGAAATGAAATTCAAATGGTATTTGAATTACCTAAAGTCAAATAATAAACCAAAATATTACGTATTTACTAAAGTTTTATTTGAGTTTCTCAAAAAAATAATATTTGTTTTATTAAACAATTTCTTATTTCAAATTAAACCTAAGCGAGGCGATTTTCTATGCGTGATGGTAGCTACGCATGTATGGTGGCACCTAAATACCCTTTGGCATAAGTGTTTTTTTGATATATGAGGTGTTGGGTTTCTTATGGCATTTGCACAAGTGCATTTTTGTTGTACATAAATGATCGTTTCTCACTTTTTGTTGTCTTTTTTGTTACCTTTTTCAGACAAGTGCCTTCTCGTTGTGTAGAAAGGGTTGTTTCTCACTTCTTCTCTCAATCGTTTTGCTTTCCTTTTTGGCATAAGTGCCTTTTTGTTTGCCTGGCTGGTCCAAAGTCATGATATTTTCATTATAGAGTTATTTATCATGATTCAAAATAATTTACCAAAATAACTAGAGATAAAAATTGGGGCCATGTCTAGATAACACCATGGGTAACAAATTATTTCCGTTTAACCTAATAAGCCTTAATTTCCTACTTGAATTTTGCCTATTCTGTAATATATTTATATTGTATTTTAATTTTTTTTAAAAATTTGTGCTAAATTCTTCTCAAATGAAAGTGTATTTAATTTGATTCGATTTGCAAAAGGAATCAATTAATTTGGATTTATAAAATACAAGTTGTGTCCTATTCAAATTTGAATTCATTCTGTTTGAATTTGAATTTTAAATTATTTAAATATCAGATATTTTTTGACAATGTGAAACTACAATACGTCAGGTTCATTTTCTAAAATGAATCACCTACTTTGGACTTGTAGATAATTATTTATTAGCATCTAAGTTCGGCGACTTTTCTATGAATTTCCATTTCTTTCAATTTCTCTGATTACTACCGAACGGACATGTGGATACGTGACCGATTTCTATTGTGTGAGGGGGTGTACGTCGCAACATTACATGGTGGATGGCCGAGTTCTAGTGGATAATGGTTAATTAAAAGAGCTTCTAATCATGGCCGTTGGCTACGAGATGGACGACAAAGAGGAAGAGATGCTCACCGGGCGGCTTTGACTCGCGTCAGATGACGAAGACGACGGCGACGCGGTCGGGATCTAAGGGGCAACGTCTCTGGTGGTCGTCGGGGCACGTGGAGGGGTCTACGGGGCTCGGTGCGACGCGGCGGTCCCGATGATGGCCTCGAAGTTGACGGGCGCGTCCTTAGGTGACGGTAGGGAGCAGACGGAGCGGCGGCGACACTTGGTTGGCCTCGGGTACCGTCCGTTCACTTGATCTGGCACGTCCTGGGGAGAGATGAAGGGTGAGGGAGAGAGAGGAGCTCAAGACAAAGCTGGCATGGGCAAATTGGGCGGTGGAGCTCACCGGTGGTGACGGAATCTCTCGCCAGAGCGGAGCTTCCGCGGTGATGGTCCGAGCTCAAAAGAGAGCGGCCTGGCGGCTGATACATCTCCAACGTATCTACAATTTTTTATTGATCCATGCTATAATATTATCATTCTAGGATGCTTTTTGGGGATTTATTTGCCAATTCATATTATATTTGAGCACTAACCTATTAACCTAGTGCCCAGTGCCAATTGTTGTTTTCTGCATGTTTTTGGCTTTTTAGTTTCACAATACCAAATGAAGTCCAATTGCCATAAAACTTTTTACGATTTTTTCTGGACCAAAAGAATACTTGGAAGCTTCAGGAGAAGACCGGAGGCCACGAGAGGGAGCCACGAGCCAAGAGGGTACGCCCAGGGGGGTGGTCGCGCACTGTTGGGTCGTGGGGCCCCCTCTTGTCTCCCGACGTCCCTCTCTGGCCTATAAATTCACATATATTCTGAAAACCCTGGCGGAGCTCCCGAAATACTTTATCTGCCGCCGCAAGTCTCTGTACCGCCGTGTGCCCATCTGGAGCCCTGTTTCGGTGCCCTGCCGGCGGGGGAATCGATCACGGAGAGCCTCTTCATCAACCTTGCTTCTCCCATGATGATGTGTGAGTAGTATACCACAGACCTACGGGTCCATAGCTAGTATCTATGGCTCTCTCTCTATGTTCTTCAATACAAAGTTCATCGCATCTTCGCGATGATCTATTCGATGTAATCACTTTGTGCAGTGCGTTTGTTGGGATCCGATGAATTGTGGGTTTATGTTCATCTTATCCATAAAAAATATTTGAGTCTACTCTGAATACTTATTTGATTCTTATTCGCATGATTATTATAGCTTCATATTTCTCTCTGATCTATCGGTTTAGTTTGGCCAACTAGATTGGTTTATCTTTGGTAGGAGAGGTGCATTGTAGTGGGTTCAATCTTGCGGTGCTCTATATCCCAGTGAAAAAGTAGGGGACAAAACACGTATTTGTATTGCTGCTACTAAGGATAAAACGACGGGGTTTATTCATATTAGTTGAGTTTACTTTGTCTACATCATGTCATGTTTCTCCAAGCATTACAATGTTTGTCATGAACTTAATACCTAGAGAGGCAAGCATAGAAGCGCTCTCGAAGTGGAGTAATAGTAATAGGTGCAGGCAGGATTCGGCTTACTTGTTTATGGACATGATGCCAATATACACATGATCATTGCCGTGAATATCACATAACTATGCGCTTTTCTATCAATTGCCTAACAGTAATTTGTTTACCCACCGTATGCCTACTTCGAGAGGCATGCCACTAGATAACACTATGGCCCCTAGGTCTATTCACTTATATATTTACAAACGCTACTATTTCCTTGCTGCCATTATTTCCTTTTTATTTATTTTGCAATTTATATTTATCCAACTATCAACTACACTACTTATCTGCTTGCAAGTAATGAGTTCAAGGGGCTTGACAACCCTCTTGCCCGCATTGGGTGCAAGTGTTTGCTCTTTTGTGTGTATGCGCTGAAGACGAGAGTTGCGTGGTTTTCCTATTGGTTCGATAACCTTGGTTCTCACTAAGGGAAATACTTATCTATACTGTGCCGCATCATCCACTCCTCTTCGCGGAAAAACCCAACGTAGATCACAAGTATCAGCGGTGGGGCAACACGGGCGAGAGGGGGCTCCGCGGGGTTTATAGGAGGGCTTGGGGGTCACGGGCAAGGCTGGAGCGATCGTGGAAGGTGGGTGTCGGCGGTTGCGAGGACGTGGGGTTGCGGGCATGAGGTGAGGGACAACCCCGACACGTGGGTCCCGCCTGTCGGTGGCTCAGGGCCTGGGGATGCGTGGGGATGGCCTAGCGCTTGCGGGGCTGGCCTGGCTAGCTTGGCTTTTTTATTCTTCTTTTGTTTCTATTTCTATTTTATTTATTTTCTATCTGTTTGTAAATTCAAAACTAATTTGAATTTGAAATAACTTTCAACAATGAACCACTCCTAAATTCCAAATGGATTATTTAGAAATGTTTGGACATTTCTTCTGGCCATATTGGGCAGATAATTTCTGCACTTTTATTTTCAAATGAAATTTGAATTTAGTTTCAAAACCAAGGTATTTCAAATCCCATTTTAAAATAGGCAGGGGGCCTAGTTCATCATTTGGTCTTGTGGAATTTCATATCTTACCAATAATTCATAAAGCCATATTTGATAACTCCCTGTTGATTTCAACTTGATTTTAAAATAAACCAAATCAATTTCTTTTAGGAGAAATTATTTAATTGGCTTTTATATTCTTGGGACTTATTTAATTGCTTTTGCCCAACAATATTTCAAATATTTTGGGTTCCACCTATTGGCTAGCTAGGTTTCCACTAGTTTCATTGGGTTTTCGACATAATGATCAATCAATCAACCAAATTCAACTAGCAAGTAATCAAACAGAGGTTTTGTTTTGAAAAAAATTAATTCCCTGTGAAATTTTCAACATACCAGATTTGGGAAAATCTGGGATGTGACATGATGTCTAGTTGAGATGAATTTTGTGAGACCATAGTGCTAAGGAAAGTAGAGTTCCTTTGCAAATCCAAAAGGATGAAGAATTATTAGAAAAATGTATTTAATAATTATTTAAAAATAAAAGAAGTTTTTGCATGGATAGAATGGGGTTTGGGTTTTTTCATAGGGCAGGGTGAGTGTTGGTGAGAATATTTTGGGAGAGAGGCGATTTCCTATGCATGGTGGTAGCTACACACCCTTTGACATAAGTGCTTTTTATATATATGAGGTGTCGGGTTTCTTATGGCATTGGCACAAGTGCATTTTTGTTGTATGGAAATGACTTTTTCTCACTTCTCTTTGTCTTTTTATTACCTTTTTGACACAATTGCCTTTTCATTGTGTAGAATGGGCCTTTTCTCACTTCGCTTAGTTTGTTTGCTAGCCTTTTTGGAATAATTGCATGTTTGCTTGCATGGATGGTCAAAAGTCACAATATTTTCGTTGTAGAGTTATTTTTCATACTCCAAAATAATTAGAGATAAAAATTGTGGTCATGCGTAGCTACCATATGGGTAGCAAATTATTTATGTATTTTGGAAATATAAGTTGAGTTTTAAAGGAATCCCTAGTTTTCAAAAGAGGATAATTCAGATAATTTATTTAAAAGAAAATCCCCCTAATTCTGTTAAAATCTATCGCAAAATGTTTATTGAAAGAAGGATCCCACAAATCTAAAACCAAATGAAACCTTTAAAGTTTTAAATAAGATTTTTAAGATAGGTCTCGAAATAAAAGAGAAAATAAAAGGCCATGATTTAAAATCCAAGCATTTATTTTTATGAGTCAAAGAAAATGAAATAATAAAATTAGAAAATTTGGGGTGTTACAACACCTACCCCCTTAAGAAAAACCTTGTCCCTCAAATAGGTAACGGGTACTTAGTCCTTAAGTAGTCCTCTCTTTCCCATGTTGCCTCTTCTTCGGTGTGATTACTCCACTAGATCTTGTAAAACTTTATCACATTCTTACGGGTTCTTCGTTCTGACTCATCCAAAATCTTTATAAGGCGTTCCCTATATGTAAGGTCTGGTTGAATGTCCAGGTCCTGATGTTGGACTTGCTTTTCCGGGTTACTAACACATCTACTCAGTTGTGACACATGGAACACATCCTAAACATTTGCCAACTCTGTAGGTAATTCCAGTTGATAAGTAACCTTGCCTCCCCTTGTAATTACTCTAAAGGGTCCAATTAATCATGGTGCTAGTTTCCCTTTGACCTTGAATCATTCTAGCCCCCTCATTGGGGATACCCTGAGGTATACATACTCGTCGGGCTTGAAGCTGATATCATGAGGCTTCTGGTCATAATAACTTTTCTGACAGCTCTGAGCGGCTTTGAGTCTGTCCCCGATGAGTTTAGCTTTTGTTTTGACTTCTTGTAGGATTTCCGGGTCGAAAATACGGTTATCTCCAGTCACGGACCAGTTAAGTGGTGTACGACAATTTCACCCGTATAGAGCTTCAAAGGGTGACATCTTTAAGCTGGCATGATAGCTGTTGTTATATGAGAATTTAGTGTATGGTAGAATGTCCTCCTAGCTGGCCCCATAAGTAAGAATGCAAGCTCTCAGAATGTCTTCTAATATCTGATTAACTCATTCAGTCTGCCCTCCTGCTTGTGGATGGTATGTTGTACTGAATACTAGTTGAGTTCCCAAAGCTTGCCGCAAGTGATCCCAAAATCTAGAGACGAACTAGGTGCCTCTATCAGAGACTATGGTCTTTGGAACTCCATGTAGACAAACAATACGACAGAGATAGAGCCTACCAAGCTTTTGCGTGGAATAAGTTGTCTTCACTAGAATGGAATGTGCCACCTTGGTTAACAAGTCAGTGATAACCCAGATAGCATCATTTCCATGTCACGACCTTGCTAGCCCGACAATAAAATTTATTCATATCTCCTCCCACTTCCATTCAGGCACTTTGAGCAGTTGCAGCAACCCTGTTGGCTTCTGGTGTTCTTCCTTAATGTGTTGGCAAGAATCGTAGTGTGTGATGTATAAGGCTATATCTCTTTTCATACCATGCCACCAAAACATATCCTGAAGATCCCTATACATTTTGGTTCCCCCTGGGTGGATTGAGTACATGGTGGTATGAGCCTCTGTCGGGATTTGTTACTTTAGCTCTTCTTTATTGGGTGCGCATAACCTTTTTACGTACGACTGTATTCCTTGGTTGTCAATGGTAAATTCTGAGACCTTACCCATGCTTACCTTTCTTTTTATTCCCTCGATGTTGGTGTGTCCCATTTGAGCTTCCTTGATCTGCTCTTCCAAGGTTGGTTTCACTTCCAAGCGGGTAATGGTTCCTTATGTAACCAAAACCATGTTGAGTTTCGCAAATTCCTGATTAAATTCATGTTGTGTAAATCATAAGTTGTCGATGTCCGTGCTTGGATTTTGGGAGAGTGCATTTGTCACAACATTTGCTTTGCCAGGATGATAATGAATTCCCACATCGTAATCCTTGATCAGCTACAACCAGCGACGTTTTCATAGGTTCAACTCCGGTTGGATAAAAATATACTTAAGACTTTTATGATCCATGTATATTTCACAGTGACTGCCAAGGAGGAAGTGTCGCCATCCCTTGAGTGTGTGTACTACTGCTGCTAATTCCAAATCATGAGTAGGATAATTTTTTTCGTGTTGTCGGAGTTGTCTTCACGCATAGGCTACAACTTTTCCTTCTTGCATTACCACACATCCCAGGCCTTTCCTAGATGCATCGCAGTATACCTTAAACCTTCTTTGCACATCCGGCACGATCAATACTGGTGTTGTTGTTAACCTCTTCTTTAGTTCTAGAAAACTTTGCTCACACACTTTAGTCCATTCAAAGTTCTTATCTTTCTTGAACAATTGAGTCATAGGTTTGGCTATAGTGGAGAATCCTTAAATGAATCTTCGGTAATAGCCTGCCAACCCTAGAAAACTTCTGATATCTGTTATGTTGGTGGGTTGCTTCCATCCCAAAACATCCTTCACATTATTCAGATCCACAGCAATTCCATCTTTTGTCAATACATGCCCTAGAAATTCCACTTCTCGTAGCCAAAATTTACACTTGCTGAACTTTGCATATAATTAATTTTTTCGTAACTCTTCCAATCCTATTCGAAGATGTTGCTCATGTTCTTCTAGCATTTTGGAATAAACGAGTATGTAATCAATGAAGACAACCACGAACTTGTCTAGGTATTTCATGAAAACTTCGTTCATGAGATGTACCAAATAGGCAGGAGTGTTGGTCAATCCAAAGGGCATTACTACAAATACATAAATTCCATATTGATGACCCACAAGCATAGGGGATCAATCGTAGTCCTTTCCATAAGTAAGAGTGTCAAACCCAACGAGGAGCAGAAGGAAATGATAAGTAGTTTTCAGCAAGATATTCTCTACAAGTGCTGTGAGTAACAGTGATAGATAGTTTTGTAGCAAGATAATTCGTAACAAGTGACGAGTAACAATAGTAGCAAGTGTGCAGCAAGATAGCGCAATCCTTTTTACAGCAAAGGACATGCCTAAAAGAACTCTCATATAAAGCAAAGTGCTCCCGAGGACACATGGGAATCTCCGTCTAGTCATGTTCATCATGTCTAGTTGATTCGCGTCCGTTACTTTGATGATTTGATATGTGGGTGGACACGTGCTAAGGTGCAGTTCTTACTTGAACAAGCAACCCACTTATGATTACCCCCTCTCGCAAGCATCCGCAACAACGAAAGAAGAATTAAGATAAATCTAACCATAGCATGAAACATATGGATCCAAATCAGCCCCTTATGAAGTAACACATAAACTAGGGTTTAAGCTTCTGTCACTCTAGCAACCCATCATCTACTTATTACTCCACAATGCCTTCCCTTAGGCCCATTAGATGGTGAAGTGTCATGTAGTCGACGTTCACACGACACCACTAAAGGAAGCAACAACATACATATCATCGAAATATCGAACGAATACCAACTTCACATGATTATTTATAACAAGACTTCTTCCATGTCCTCGGGAACAAAAGTAAATACTCACAAATCATCACCATGTTCAATATTAAAGGTGTAATGATGATGAATAAGGATCTGAACATATTATCTTCCACCAAGTAAACCAACAAGCATCAACTACGAGATGTAATCAACACTACTAGTAACCCACAGATACCAATCTAAGGTTTTGAGACAAAGATTGATTACAAGAGATGAACTAGGGTTTGAGATGAGATGGTGCTGGTGAATATGTTGATGAACATTGGTCCTCCCATGAAGGAGGGAGCGTTGGTGATGACGATGGCTTCGATCTCCCCCTCCCGGAGAGAGGTTTCCCCGGCAAAATCACCCTACCGGAGTGCAAAAGGGCCTCTGCCCACGTTTTTCGCCTCGAGACGGCGGCGCTTCATCCCAAAAATTCCTTATTATTTTTTTCTAGGTCAAAACACGTCTTATAGCAGAAGAGGGAGGCCGGGGCACCTGCGAGGGGCCCACAAGCTAATAGGGCATACCCAGGGGGTGGGCGCGCCCTGTTGGCTTGTGGCCAGCTGGTCGCCCCCCTCTGCTATATTTTTGGCCCATAGATTCTCATACATTCCACAAAAATTCTCCGTGAAGTTTCAGGTCATTTGGAGTCCAGTGAATTTTCACCCTTTTTCTTGGTTTTCATGTCCAGAATTCCAGTTCCAGACAATTTCCCTCTTTGTGATGTACATTGTAAATTCAGAGAGAAAAGGCATAAGAATTGTATCATAAAGTGGAATAATGGACAAGAATACTATAAATATTGATAGGATATCATGATGCAAAATGGACATATCAACTCCCCCAAGCTTAGACCTCGCTTGTCCTCAAGCGAAAGCCGAACTCGAGAATAATGACCACATAATTTGAGAGAGAGGTGTCGATAAAAACAAAATACGGACATGAAAGCATCATGAATATCAACATAGCAGCAAGTTTTTCATCATATAAATTATCTGAGTCAAGTAACAATCTGTCCACAACATTGAAGTATGAAGCATAAACCTTATTGACAATCAACAAACTATGTTCTTAGTCATTTAGACAATCACAATTCATCATATTTCAGAGAAGAGCTTTCAATTTAGCAAGTTCACATACTCAACTATCATTTAGTCTTCTATGATTGCTGACACTCATTGCATATTTTTGGAGCTATTGTTTCCATTGGACACATAGGAAGATAGGGGCTTTACTGTTTTTTCCAGCCAACTTATTTACCTCAAGGATAATGTCAATAATAATAACTCATGATCATCTAGATCCAACTGGATATATATATCTGGATCTTTCCCCAACACATGATGCTTGCTACTAAAGAGTTAGTAGAGATGAACTTCACTATTGCATGAAAGTAATTACTTGAAAGGTAAATTCATAAAAGTAAAAGATAGGCCCTTCGCAGAGGGAAGCAGAGGTTGTCATGCGCTTTTTATTTTTAGATGTGCAAGCTCTTAATGTAAAGGAACGTCACTTTATATTGCTCCTTGTGATAACAAACTTTATTATGCAGTCTATCGCCTTTATTTCTTTGTCATCACAAGATCGTACAAAGCTTGTTTTCCCTTACAATAAAAGATCATACATATTTAAGAGCAATTTTTATTGCTTTACGCACCGATGAAAACTTACTTGAAGGATCTTATTCAATCCATAGGTAGGTATGGTGGACTCTCATGTCAAGAAGCTGGGTTTAAGGGTTATGGATGCACAAGTAGTATCTCTACTTAGTGCGGAAGAATTTTGGCTTGCAAAAGATCTAAAGCAAGCACCACATGTTAAAGTATCCATGACAATATAACTTCTATGTGAATGTAAACAAACAGAACTCATTACGTTGTATTCCTTGTCAAACATGAAAATTTTGATCATTATATAATATTTGATGGGGGCTCACAATCATAGAAGATGTCCATTGCATGTGAATCTCCTCTCCTCTATCATAATTTTTCATGAATTTTATCAATGACTATCACTATGTTTGTCAACTCCCAACAACTTTTATGAATTATACTTTTTCTATGTGAAGTCATTACTCCCCATGGGATTAGCATATGATTTCTTCTTTTTCTTTCTTTTATTTCATTGCTATGATGATGGATGCATGGGAGTAAAGCAAACAAACTCAACTAATCTTTATTATAAAACTCTCACACTCGATAAAAAAGATAGGTAGATCACAAAGCAAACACTCTAAGCAAACCAAAACTAAATTTTTATTCCTCTGAATCATGAAATAACTAAGGATCGAGCTAAGATAGATGATAATGGTAAAAGTGATGGTGATACGATACCGAGGCGCCTCCCCTAAGCTTGGACCAAGCTAAGGGTGGTCTCCATACCCATGTACTCAGGTGTCCCTCTTGGCTAATGGTGGTGATGATGTAGTATGTTGGTTCTCCGCAATGGAGCGCAGGGCAGCCTTTAGCTCCTTCATCTCATGAAGCAACTGCTGAATTACTACATAGTTCTTTTGTATTTCCTCCATAAGATGTTTGTTCTCTGGCCACCAAGAGCTTTTCCCTACTGAGGGGTCTCCTCAAAGTGGATTCATCTTGTGCTTCTCGTGCCAATGGGGCCCTCCTACCCATCAGTGGACACGGGTTTGGAGAGATGGAGATGCCTGCTAGCGTCCCACATTCCGAGGCAGGGGGATGCACTTCCATCGAGTCCATAGGTTCCTCTCCCAAGATAACTTCCTCAGTTCCTTCTCGTTCAAGCTCCATCTGCAACAGGCAAGCCTGGTCCTTAATGTTGTTGGAGGAGGACGAAGACATAGCTTCCACACCTTTGAGGAGTGTCAGAAAAACAACCCGAAACAAGAACAGAGGAGAAACTTGCGATGCGGTGGTCAAAACACACGGGAGTATATATAATCATTTTTTCTAGGTCAGAATACGTGTCAAGGAAGAAAACCGAGTCTGGGAGGCACACGAGGTGCCCAAAATCTAACAGGGTACGCCCAAGCGGGTAGGGCACGCCCTGTTGGCTTGTGGCTCCCTCGTGGGTCCCCTGACTCGTTTTTATTTTTGTAATTTTTCTAAAATACCAAAACCAACATAACATATTTTTACGGAATTTTTGGAGTCGGTTTGCTTACTGTATCACATACCTACCCCTTTTTCAGGTTTCTGGAGTGTTCCGGAAGGTCTCTCTTATGTGTTCTTCCGGTGTCACCACTTGAATAATATTGGTTTCAACATTAATGGGCGTACCTGAGATATAATGCTTGGCCCATTAACCACTCTTGGATGTGTGCCTTCGGCATTATTGATTTTGATAGCACCGGAGCGATAAACCTCTTCGACGATATAAGGTCCTTCCCGTTTGGAGAGAAGCTTACCTGCAAAGAATCTGAAACAAGAATTGTACAAAAGAAATAGGTCCCGTACATTGAATTGTCGTTTTTGAATTCTCTTGTCATGCCATCTTTTAACTTTTTCTTTAAATAACTTGGCATTTTCATAGGATTGTGTCCTCCATTCATCTAATGAGCTAATATCAAATAACCTCTTTTCACCGGCAAGCTTGAAATCATAGTTAAGTTCTTTAATTGCCCAATAAGCTTTATGTTCTAACTCAAGAGATAAATGACAAGCTTTTCCATAAACCATTTTATATGGGGACATTCCCATTAGATTTTTATAAGCAGTTCAATAATCCCACAAAGCATCATCAAGTTTCTTATACCAATTCTTTCTAGATGTATTGATGGTCTTTTGCAAGATTAATTTTATTTATCGGTTACTCAATTCAACTTGACCGCTAGACTGAGGATGATAAGGTGATGCAATTCCATGGTTAACATCATATTTAGCTAGGAGTTTACGAAAAGCACCATGAATAAAATGTGAACCACCATATGTCATCAAGTATCTAGGGACTCCAAACCTCGGGAAAATAATATCTTTAAGCATTTTAATAGAAGTGTTATGATCAGCACTACTAGTTGGAATAGCTTCTACCCACTTAGTAACGTAATCAACAGCAACTAAAATATGAGTGTACCCATTGGAGGAAGGAAAAGGTCCCATATAATCAAAGCCCCAAACATCAAATGGTTCAATAGCAAGTGAATAATTCATAGGCATTTCCTGACGTCTACCAATGTTACCAATTCTTTGACATGCATCACAAGAGAGGACAGACTTACGAGCATCTTTAGAAAGAATAGGCCAACAAAATCCAGACTGTAATACCTTGTGTGCAGTTCTGTCACCAGCGTGGTGCCCTCCGTAGGCCTCGGAATGACACTTCTGTAGGATCTGTCCTTGTTCATGCTCAGGTACACAATGTCTAATAACACCATCTACTCCTTTATAAATATGTAGGTCATCCCAAAAGTATTGTCTTAAATCATAGAAAAACTTTTTATTTTGTTGGTAGGTGCAACTAGGTGGTATATATTTAGCAACAATGTAATTAGCATAATCTGCATACCAAGGAGTACTACGGGAAGCATTTATGACAGCTAGTTGCTAATCAGGAAATTACCTTTAATAGGCAGTGGGTCATCAAGAACATTTTCCATTCTAGACAAATTATGTGCTACAAAGTTTTCAGCTCCCTTTCTATCAACAATATGCAAATCAAACTCTTGATGTAAAAGCACCCACCTAATCAGTCTAGGTTTAGCATCTTTCTTTTCCATTAGGTATTTAATAGCAGCATGATTAGTGTGAATAGTAACTTTGGAATCAACAATATAAGGTCTAAACTTATCACAAGCAAACACAACTGCTAAAAATTCCTTCTTGGTGGTAGCATAATTTCTTTGAGCATTGTCTAGAGTTTTACTAGCATAATGAACAACACTCAATTTCTTGTCTACTCTTTGCCCTCGAACATCACCAACAGCATAATCACTAGCATCACACATAATTTCAAATGGTAAATTCCAATCAGGTGGTCGGACAATAGGTGCAGAAATCAAGGCTTTCTTAAGTATTTCAGGCTTCTACACAATCATCATCGAAAACAAATGGAATATATTTTTGAAGAAGTTAGTTAATGGCCTAGAAATCTTCGAGAAATCTTTAATAAATTGCCTATCGAAACCAGCATGACCAAGGAAACTTCTTATACCCTTAATATCTTTACGACATGGCATTTTCTCTATTGCAACGACTTTAGCTTTGTCTACCTCAATACCTCATTCAGAAATTTTATGCCCAAGTACTATACATTCATTCACCATAAAGTGGCACTTCTCCCAGTTCAAGACAAGATTAGTTTCTTCACATCTCTGCAAAACTCGATCAAGGTTGCCTAAGCAATCATCAAAAGAAGTCCCGTAAACGGAAAAATCATCCATCAAAACCTCAACAATTCACAAAAGTCAGAAAATATAGCAGTCATACATCTTTGAAAGGTAGCAGGTGCATTGCATAAACCAAAAGGCATACGTGTATAAGCATAAGTTCCAAAAGGGCATGTAAAAGTAGTTTTCTCTTGATCCTCTTTTGACACATGTATTTGAGAAAATCCAGAATATCCATCAAGAAAGCAAAAATGTGTGTGCTTAGATAATCTTTCTAACATTTGATCAATAAAAGGCAAGGGGTAATGATATTTTCTAGTAGCTCTCTTTAATTTCTTGAAATCAATTACCATCCTATAACCAGTTACTATCCTTTGTGGTATAAGTTCATTTTTATCATTAGGGACAACAATTATACCTCTTTTCTTAGGAACACAGTGAACATGACTTACCCACCTACTATCAGCTATGGGATAGATTATACCTGCCTCCAGAAGCTTTAATATTTCAGTTCTTACCACTTCTTTCATTTTAGGATTCAAGCGACGTTGATGATCAACGACGCATTTAGCATCCGGTTCCATATTAATTTTGTGATAACATAGAGTGGGACTAATGCCCTTAAGGTCATCAAGAGTATATCCAGTAGCAGCTCGGTGCTTCTTCAGAGTTTTGAGTAACCTCTTTTCTTCATGCTCTGAAAGATTATCACTAATAATAACAGGATATATCTTCTTTTCATCAAGATAAGCATATTTCAAAGTATCAGGTAATTTCTTTAGCTCAAACATGGGATCTCCCTTAGGGGGGAGGATCCCCTAAGTTCTCAACAAGCAAGTTGTGTTTAAGGATAGGTATTTGTCTAAAGAATATCTCATATATTTCATTTCTTTCATTCATATGCATATCATTCTCATGGTCTAGCAAGTATTGTTCTAAAGGATTAGTAGGAGGCACAACAATATAAGCAAGACCAATAATTTCATTTTTATTAGGCAATTCTTTCTGATGTGGTTGTCTACCAAACTTAGAGAAGTTAAATTCATGAGACACGTCACCAAAACTTACTTTAACCTTCTCTCTTACACAATTAATTTTAGCATTAACAGTATTCAAGAAAGGTCTACCAAATATAATGGGACAAAAGCTATCTTGTTGTGAACCAAGTACTAAGAAATCAGTAGGGTACTTAATGTTTCCACACAAAACCTCAACATCTCTAACAATCCCAAGGGATGAAATAGTGTCTCTGTTTGCAAGTTTAATAGTGACATCGATATCTTCAATTTCAGCGGGTGCTATGTCATTCATAATTTCTTGATATAAGGTAAAAGGTATAGCACTAACACTAGCACCCATGTCACACAAGTCATAATAACAATGATCTCCAATTTTAACAGAAACAATGGGCATGCCAACAACTTGTTTATTTTTGTCTAACTCATCCTACTTGTGTCTAACAGGTTTTGAAATTCTAGTAGCTTCATCATAGAAGTAAATAACATGTCCATCAATATTATAATCCAAGAGATCTTTAACCATAGCAATATTAGGTTCTACATTTATTTGTTCAGAAGGTTTAGGTGTCCTAATATGACTTTTATTAACCATGGTTGCAGCTTTGGCATGTTCCTTAATCCTAACAGGAAAAGGTGGTTTTCCATATAAGCGGTAGGCATAACTGGGTCAACATGGAAAATAGTTATTTCTTCCTTAACCTTAATGGGTTCCTATAGCGATTCTTTAATAGGTGGATGAAATTTAAACTACTTCTCCTTAGGGAGTTCAACATGAGTAGCAAATGATTCATAGAAAGACGCTACTATCTCGGAGTCAAGCCCATATTTATTGCTAAACTTATGAAAAGTGTCAGTTTTCCATAAAAGATTTAACACAATCAAACTCGAGCGTTATACCTGACTCTTCACCTTTGTCGAGTTCCCAATCTTCAGAGTTGCGTTTAATTCTTTCCAGAAGATCCCATTTGAATTCAGTAGTTCTCTTCATGTATGAGCCAGTACGTAGAAGAAGAATCCAGTAGTGATTGACCATCATGAGAAAGTCGAGCATAAAAGTTTTGTATAATCACTTCTCTCGAGAGCTCATGGTTGGGGCTAGTGTGGATCATAGATTTAAGACTCCCCCAAGCTTGAGCAATGCTTTCTCCTTCACGAGGCCAAAAGTTATATATATATATATATATATATATATATATATATATATATATATATAATTCTGATCATGATGAAGTAGATGCATAGGATAAAACTTTTGATGAAATTCCAGCTTCAAGCGATTCCAGTCCCATGATCCAATATCATCCAATAGCATGTACCACATCAATGATTTTCCCTCCAAAGATAAAGCAAAAAACTTCTTCTTGAATTTTTCGTTGGATAAACCTGCAAACTTAACTAATCCACAAATTTCATCTACATATATCAAGTGGTAATCAGGATGAGTTGTACCGTCTCCTGCATAAGGATTACATAGCAGTTTCTCTAACATACCTAAAGGAATCTCATAATAAATATTTTCAGAAAGTTCAGTAGGTTGGGGAGCGGATCTTACCACTTCCGTTTGAAGCGAAGATGCCCCGAACAAACCGCTCAAAGGATGATTATCCATAGTAACAAGCAACAGTAAATTTTGGCATGTACCGAAAATGTTTTCTTACCAAATACTACTCACCAAAGACGCTTCACTCCCCGGCAATGGCGCCAGAAAAGAGTCTTGATGGACCACAAGTATGGGGGATCAATCATAGTCCTTTTGATAAGTAAGAATGCCAAACCCAACGAGGAGTAGAAGGAAATGATAAGCAGTTTTTAGCAAGATATTCTCTGCAAGTGCTGTGAGTAACAGTGATAGATGGTTTTGTAGCAGGATACTTCGTAACAAGTAACAATAGTAGCAAGTGTGCAGCAAGATAGCCCAATCTTTTTTATAGCAAAGGACAGGCCTAAAGAACTCTTATATAAAGGAAAGCGCTCCCGAGGACACATGGGAATTACCGTCTAGTTGTTGTTCGTTACTTTGATAATTTGATATGTGGGTGGACCGGTGCTAAGGTGCTGTTCTTACTTGAACAAGCAACCCACTTATGATTACCCCCTGTTGTAAGAATCCGCAACTACAAAAGAAGAATTAAGATAAATCTAACCATAGCATGAAACATATGGATCCAAATTAGCCCCTTACGAAGTAAGGCATAAACTAGAGTTTAAGCTTCTGTCACTCTAGCAACCCATCATCTACTTATTACTCCACAATGCCTTCCCTTAGGCCCATTTGATGGTGAAGTGTCATGTAGTCGATGTTCACATGACACCACTAAAGGAAGAAACAACATACATATCATCAAAATACCGAACGAATACCAACTTCACGTGATTATTTATAACAAGACTTCTCCTATGTCCTCAGGAACAAAAGTAACTACTCACAAATCATCACCATGTTCAATATCAGAGGTGTAATAATGATGAATAAGGATCTGAACATATTATCTTCCACCAAGTAAACCAACAAGCATCAACTACGAGATGTAATCAACACTACTAGTACCCCACACACAAGGTTTTAAATAGTGTCTGCTACCCCCGCTATTGCGGTAGCGCACCTCTGACGCTATGTATTTTCCGTTGCGTTTGTATATAGCGTCTCTGGCATAATGCACCCGCTATTGCGTCTGTCAGAGCGCTATTGCGGGCGATATATTAGCTTTGCGTTTCTAGCGTAGCGCTCTGACTCAACAAAATACGATTGTTAGAGCGCCTCGGCCAGCGCCTATATGCATCACACGCAGTAACGTCCAAGATCCATATGCTGCCTCTCTTCCATTGGTTCTGCTGCAGCTGCTAGCTTGCTACACGTTGGACCGTGTGCTGACTCTTGTTTTATGGATGTGGACAACATTTCTTGAACCATTACAAACTACTGCTGCACGTGAGGTACTAGTTAATTAAACTGATACAATGCGGCCAGCCGGAGGAATTATTTAATCTAACATGTTAGAGCGTGAGGCTGGATGCATTTCTTTAATATATATTTATACTATAGCCAACAGATTTTTACAGTGACGAGATCTTTTGTACTTGCAACTTAACGAACCACAGCTCATACATGTGATATTGCATAATTTAAGTATCATTTTTATTAATTGTGTAAATGTATACACAACAATTTAATTTTATTGAGTGTTTCATTAAATCCGCTATGTATACATAGCACCTGCAATAGCGCCCGCAATCCGGAATCCGCTATGCCGACCGAAATCCGCAGCGAGCCCGCTATCCGCTATTTAAAACCTTGCCCACAGGTACTAATCTGAGGTTTTGAGACAAAGATTGAGTACAAGAGATGAACTAGGGTTTGAGATGCGATGGTGTTGGTGAAGATGTTGATGAAGATTGGTCCTCCCATGAAGGAGGGAGCGTTGGTGTATGACGATGGCTTCGATCTCCCCCTCCCAGAGAGAGGTTTCCCCGACAGAATCACCCTGCCGGAGTGCAAAAGGGCCTCTACCCAGGTTTCCACCTCGAGACGGTGATGCTTCGTTCCAAAAGTTCCTTTTTTCCTAGGTCAAAACACATCTTATAGCAGAAGAAGGAGGCCGGGGCTTCTGCGAGGGGCCCACAAGCTAACAAGGTGTGCCCTGGGGGGTCGACACGCCCTGTTGGCTTGTGGCCAGCAGGTGGCCCCCCTCTCGTATATTTTTGGCCCATAAATTCTCATATATTCCACAAAAATTCTCCGTGAAGTTTCAGGTCATTTCGAGTCCAGCGAATTTTCACCCTTTTCTTTGTTTTCGGGTCCAGAATTCTAGTTCCCGGCAATTTCCCTCTTTGTGATGTACCTTGTAAATTCAGATAGAAAAGGCATAAGAATTGTATCGTTAAGTGGAATAATGGACAAGAATACTTTAAGTATTGATAGGAAATCATGATGTAAAATGGACGTATCACATATCTGGTGGTAAAAGCAGCCTTGGGTATATCCGATGACCAAATTTTTAACTAACGATAGCCCGATCTCAAATCTGGTTTGGAGAAAACCTTGGCTTCTGGCAGTCGGTCGAACAAGTCATATATCCTTGGCAGATGATATTTATTCTTGATGGTAGCCATGTTGGGTGCTCGATAGTCAACACACAGCCTTAGACTTCTATCTTTCTTCTTGGCGAACAGCGCCGGTGATCCCCATGGTGACAAGCTGTGTCGGACATAACCTTTTCCTGTGATTCCTTTATTTGTTTCTTCAACTCAACTAATTATGTTGTAGCCATCCGGTAAGGTTTCTTGTAAATAGGTGTCATTCCAGGTGCTAGTTCAACAATAAATTTATTCGCCAATCAGGTGGCATGCATGGTAATTCTTTAGGGAACACATTTGTATACTCGCAAAACACTGGAACTTTGCTCAATTTTGTAGTATCGACTTGGTTTAGTTTTCCTTGTGAGTATGATTTTCCTTTTGTTGCAAATCTCTCTATATTCCCATGGTGATTTGTGAGAGTCACCGTTCGATTGAAACAGTCAATAAAGCCATTATTTGTTGTTAACCATTGCATTCCCAAAATGACATCCAAGCTGACATCTTCGAGTACAATGAGATTTGCCAAAAACTTCATCCCTTTTATTTCAATATTCACATCCTGACAGTACCATTGGGTGGTTTGCTTGGATCCCGGGGACTTTATGATCATCGAATTTTCCAAAGAAGAAAAAGGAAACTGATTTTTCAAGGCAAACCTTTTGGAAATGCATGAATGAGAAGCTCTAGAATCGAACAAAACTGTGGTAGCAATGGTGTTGACAGGAAACGTATCGAGTATGATATTTGGTGCATTCCGGGTCTCTTCCATGGCCACATGGTTTACGTGTCCCTTCGTGTGGTTGTTGTTGGGGTTGAAGTTGTTGCGTCGTGCAGCTGAGTTGGCGCCATTGTTGTTTTATTTGGGGGTATTATTCCCCTGCTTTGGAAATTGTTTTGCATAATGTCCCTCTCCTCCAAAGGTGAAACAAGTGATACCGGGATGATAAAGTAATTCCTTGGCCCTGGCATTGTAGTAATTGGAATTCTGTTGCGGCCTTGGTGAGGGAATTGGTGGTCGAGGCGCCATGTACTTCTAGGGATCACTCATGGGATTATTGTTGCGAGCTTGTGTGGACTGAATCATGCGGCGTTTGCAAGTCTCGACCAGATTACATCATTCGTTCTCCAATACAGTAGCCTTATCCACAAGTGTATTGAAATCTGGAAAGGTATGGACAATCAACTGACACTTTACTGTTGGAGCGAGTCCATCCGGAATTTGTTCCATCTTTTTGTTCTCAGTCATATACTCGTCACTGGCATAACGATCTAGCTGATTAAATTGACTGCGGTACTCTGTTACTGTCGTGCCTCATTTCTAAAGATCTTCAAATTCTCTCTTCTTTATTTTCATGGGGCTATTAGGAATATGCGCCCCATGAAAACTTTCCTTAAACTGCTCCAAGTAATCTCATTTTCATTCGGATGCATGTGGCGTAAATTTTCCCACCATGATGTCGCTGCTCCAGATAAGTAATGTGGTGCGTAGAGCAATTTTTTCTGGTCGTACACTAAGCAGTAATTAATTTCCTCTCAATGTCACGTAGCAAATCATTTGCCTCTAGTTGTTTATGCGTGTCATAAAAGACAATGGGATTGGTCCTTTCAAGTTCTGATAGTTTTAATCTGGGTCGATGTGGTTCCTACTGATTTCCCATGTTGATCAGATGTTGCATAATTTCTTGGTGTTGTTGTTGAGTTTGCTCATAAAAGCAGCATACACTACTGGAATCAGATCGTTTGCCGTCCGCCTGGTCTTTGCCGTCTGCTGGCAGACGGCAAAGAAAGCCTTTGCCATCAGCTTGCCGAAAACAGACGGCAAAGGTAAGGCAGACGGCAAAGAAAGCCTTTGCCATCAGCCTACCCTTTGCCGTCGGCTAGCGGACGGCAAAGATTGGGCAGGCAGATGACAAAGGTCACGGGAGGGCCCCACCGCACCCTGGGTACATCGTTGCCATCGGGTACATCTATGTCGTCTGCCTCCCCTCTCTTTGCCGTCCGCTAGCGGACGGCAAAGAGGATGTCTACACTAACGGTCACGGCGGGGCCCCACCCCCCGGTCCCCCCCCCTTCTTTGCCGTCTGCTAGCAAACGGCAAAGAGGACGCCCCCCATAACGGCAGGATCCACCTCCACCCCCCTCACTCTCCCGCATCGATCTCGATCCCGCCCCCACCACCGTGCCGCCACCCTCTCTCTCCCTCCCGCCGCTCCCGTCCCGACCCGACGCCCACCGGCAGCCGCCCCCACCCACCGGCCGCCCCGCCACCCCGCGGCGAGCCCTCCCTCCCCGTGGCCCCCTCTCTCTCTCTCCCTCCCTCTCCTTCCCTCCCGCCGCTCCCCGACGCCCACCGGCCGCCGCCCCCCACCCACCGGCCGCCCCGCCGTCCCGCCGCCCCGCGGCGAGCCCCCCTCCCCGCGGCCCCCACATCTCTCTCTACCCCCCCCACCACACCTCCTCCCTCCCTGCGGCCCCGCCGCCGGAGCCAGCCTCTCCCCTGCGGCCGCCGCCCCTCCCGCCACCCCCTCCCTGTACCGCCGCCCCCTCCCCGCACAACCGCCCCCTCCCCGCCACTCCCTCCCCACCGCCCCTCCAAGCGGCGCCGCCACCTCCCCGCCCCCTGTCCGTCGCCCCAAGGTGATATTTTTTCTGTTTTTTATTTATGTTAATTAGTTAGTTAGTTAATTAGTTTAGTTAGGTAAGTTAGTCAGGTTAGTTTAGGTTAGAAGAAAAAATAGAAAAGAAGAAGGAAAAAATAATAAAGGAAAAAGAAGAAGAAGAAAAGAAGAAGAAGAAGAAGAAGAAGAATAGAGGAGGAGGAGGAGGAGAAGAAGAAGAAGAAGAAGAAGAAAAGGAAAAAAAGAAGAAGTGGAAGAAGAAGCCACTGACCCCCGACCCCCGACGCCACTGCCCCCGACCCCCGACGCCACTGACCCCCGACCCTCGACGCCACTGACCCCCAACCCCCGATACCACTGACCCCCAACGCCACTGACTCCCGACGCCATTGACTCCCGACGCCACTGACTTCCGACCCCCGACGCCATTGAACCCCGGCGCCACTGACCCCCGACGCCACTGACCCCCGACCCCCGACGCCACTGACCCCCGACGCCACTCACCCCCGACCCCCGACGGCAATGACCGCCGACCCTCGATCGATGCCACTGACCCCCGACCCCCGACGCCACTGACTCCCGACGGCACTGACCCCCGACCCCCGACACCTCTTCGGCCTTCCAGAGGCCGACGTGGTCATAGTTTTGTAAATTATGAGTTAGGTCATATATATATTCCGATTCTAGCTGTTATGAAAAACATCATATTTGTGTTGATCGGGTGGATTTCAATGTGCAGTTGTTTCGTCGCTGCGAGGGTCTGCTGTTCGACGACCTCCCCGTGCGTTTGACGAGCTCCCCTGCGTTCCTGGGTGAGCACAAATGACATCTCCTCCCCCCTTAATTTGCTCTGTTCTGGTCTTCATGCCAATGAAACTTGCTAGCTATAGGTGTCTTCAATCATCAGTATGAGTGACCAGTATGCGTCTCCCGTTCGAAAGGGCGGCATCTATAAATATGCATGTCTTTGCATATTTATAACCGCCATCCTTTCGAATTGTCCACCGTTATCCATGGACAGCCCGAGTATGTGTAGATTGGGTTCGTTTTCCCTTATGCTCTGCTCCGGATCCGATGCGGAATTTCGTCAGTGCCTCCCTGTTGTTCTCCGGGTACACATCCTCTCTGCTTATTGCCGAGACGTGTATCAGGAGAACAGCGGGGAGGCGCTGCCGAAATTCTGCGTCGGATCCGTAGCAGAGCATGGGAAAACGAACCCAATATACACATAGTCGGGTGGGATTAGGACCTATCTTTACCTATTAGCGTGTAGGTTGCAATGACGTAATAAAATTGACAAACTTGATTAACTGATGAATATAGATGATGAATTATATATATATTTCTGATGTGTTTAGTAGGTAGGCAAGATGAGTGATCGTGCGTGGATGTACACCGGTCACCCTAGTCAGAAAGACATGACAATTGAATGGTTAACAAAAACCAAGGGGTTTCTGAGAGCCGCATTTGCAAATGGCCAGGAAATAACCTGGTGCCCCTCTGTCCGGTGCGACAACCATAAAAAGTGGACACGGGATGAAATGGGTAAACACCTGCAGAAGTGGGGTCTTACGCCTGATTATACGGTGTGGAGATTTCATGGTGAGTCTGCCCAACGTGCCAAAGCTGAGATGATTCGTCGTCGCACTAACGAGCATGGTACCGGGATCGAAGACATGGTGCAAGACTTTGATGATGCTCGGGATTCGGACGATGAGATGGAGGAATCTGCAAAGGCCTTCTATGAAATGTTGGACTCTTCAAAACGTCCTCTCCACGAGCACACTGAGCTTTGTCAGCTGGATGCCATCGCGCAAGTAATGGCTCTGAAGGCTCAGCTCAACCTGGGCAGAGAATGCTAAACCACGATGATGACAATATTTGGACGCTTTCTACCCAAAGGCCATGTATTGCCTGCAAACCTGTACCAGTCGGACAAAATCCTACGTGCGCTTAAGATGCCCTATGAGAAGATAGATGCCTGTGAGAATGGATGTGCCTTATTTAGGCTTGAGTATGCGGGCTTGAACTATTGTCCCATTTGCATGTCTTCCAGGTATGTTGTGGTAGACAACGGTATGGGTGAGAAGAGTCAGACCAAAATCCCAGTTAATGTTCTTCGGTATATGCCAATCATACCAAGACTTCAACGTCTTTTCATGGTCGAAGAGACGGCCAGACAGATGACGTGGCACAAATTGGGCAAAAGAACCGAACTAGATGTAGATGGGAATCCGATGTTGGGACACACTTCAGACGCTTTTGCATGGAAGCACCTCGATGCATTACATAAGGATAAAGTGGCAGATCCAAGGCATCCTCGAGTCGCCATCGGCACGGATGGGTTCAATGTGTTTGGTATGACGGCAACCCAATACAGTTGTTGGCTGCCGGGAGAGGAGGTCGGGGGAAGAAGAGAGCTCCTAAAGGTACACGTGGTGGCCGCCCGAGGGTGCTTCTTCGTCGGCGAAGTTGCCCACCGGGAGAGGAGGTCGGGGGAAGAAGAGAGCTCCTAAAGGTACACGTGGTGGCCGCGGGAGAGGTACGAAGGCTGCTACGCCTTCCTCGCCGCCACCCCCCAGCTGATTCACCCGAGCACAAGACTGCTACAGTGGACCCATCTCAGGTGGAGGCTACGCGGACTCCTGTCCACGAGCCTCGGGTCGACGATCCTTCTGTCCCAAACGCTTCGACCCGCGAGACTCCTGTGCCAGACGCTTCGTCCTACGAGACTCAACACACTTCGACCGGATGGGATACCTGGCTGGATCTACATCAGCCGGAGCCGAGTGGCCATGCTGATGGTGGCGGGGATCAGTTTTCTGATAGCGGGGACGAGGTGGTTGAGGGGGCCACCGCCTACCAGCGTGGGTGTACACGGTTCCCTCCTGTGCCGGCGACCCGCGAGCAGAGGTGGCCGATTAGGCCTGAGTTGCAGAAGTAAGTGCATTTACTCTTTTTAAACCTTTTGCCTTCACGTTTCTTCACATATCTAATGCGTTGGCTTTGTCATACTGCAGGGGTTGGATTCACGCCAAGGATGTCCGCTGGCCCAACTCCATCCTTGGTGTGATTTGCCGGCATAACTTCCCAGGGTTGTCACGTTGCCCGGCGAGGGTCAGCTTCCAGAGTTAGGATTGAGCTGGGAGCACTACTTGGCTGCCCCGGCCCCGCCGGAGGAGATGATCAATGGTGTGTTGTGCCACACATGGGCCGACATGGTGATCAGAAAGTTTTGGGTAATTTCTCCTTTACACAATTAAAAATCAATAATAGCTAGTTATTGTACTAATCAGTGTTGTCTCGTTTGATTGCAGACCTTCTACAGGTGTGAGGAGGGATACGAGGAGGCCATGGCAATGGTTATCGATGACGAGTGCAGGCGCCTACTACAGAACTTATGGCACGAGGCTCGGGTACAGGCTATTCAAGACTACAACGCCTCGCGGCGTATTAAGAAGGACAAGTCGTTGTGCCACGAAAAGTTTCTGCACAAGGAGCAGTACATGAAGGTAATTACCTATTCTTAAGGCCTTGTACTTAGTTTCCATGCTTTGATTCATAGGCGTAGCTCTCAAATTTCTCTTTACTCACTTAGGTGCCCCCGAGATGGTGTGCGGATAAGATGGATTGTTGGGAGGCGTTGGTGAATGAGTGGTGCTCTGACGAATGGCGATCCGTCCACGACAATGCCAAGGAACGGCGTGCCCAAATGGAAGGTGTGCCACACCATCAAGGCAGCGCCAACTTATTTCAGTTTGGGCGGAACTGGGTATGTGGTTTGCTTCATGATTCCTGCAATTCATTCTTGATGCTAGCTTGACCCCTTTACTAATACTTTGTTCCTCTCTTGTAGGCGCATTACAATAAGACGGAGGTGCCACAGGTGTATGACCTCTATGCCATGGCCCATACTGCCTCGTACAAGAAGGCCAAGGCATTCTCTGAGTCTGACCTCGATAATCCCCAGAACTTCACCAACATCTCCTCCCACAACAAGCTCGTGAGGTACAGAGATGTGGGGAAGGCGGTGAATGTGGAGGACTTCAACCCGAGCCAGCATCCTATTGATCCAGAGCTGGTGATGATAGCTAGCGGCGGGAGGCCCCATGGCTCGATAGCCATTGGAGATGGACTTATATGGTCTTCGCGCACTCTCCGGCAGATCAAGGCGCGCCAAACGAGCTCCTGTCATGAGATAACGCCTCATCCACGGCCAGTCCAGCTCGCCATCGAGGTTAGTCATACGGACTCAGATAGCTTTCCTCCATTACATTGTGTGTGCGAACAAAGATGATTACAATGCTAACGAGGAGTTGTGTTGCAGGCTGCTCTGCAGAAAGAGAGAGAGGCAACCCAGGCGCTTCTGGCGGAACAGGCCCGGCAGGCGGCAGAGGAGAAGAGGGATTTGGAGGAGAGGACGGCTAGGTTGTTGGAGGAGGAGAGGGCACGGAACGATGCGTCTAACCGGGCCATGTACGAGCTCATCGTGGTAAGTTTCTTCTTCATATTAGCCAAATTATGCACTACATGTTCGTTTCATTAATAACCAATATGATTGACTTGTCAAAACCAAATATGCAGTCTTTGTGCGAGAAGACCAGCCAGACCCCTCCGCCGATGCCAGTCATTACCACGGCTGGAACGGTGAGTTTCATTTCAATGTTCATTAGTTACTAGTCTTAACATTTCAGCGTCATCATGCTAACGCAAATGATCTTTGGTGCAGCGTAACTCCTGAGCCGCATCGCACGATCCTTCTCCAGGGCCAAGTAGTGCTCCAGGTGACACCGGCCCGAGCAACCCCGGTGCTTCACCTCCGTGATGACGAGGACAGTAAGCCCTAATATGCCACTTACTTGGCTCATTTTCTCAAACAAAGACAAACTTAGCACTTAGACAAAATTACGTACTTTCGGTCTGTCGGAGCTCCTTGTGAGAGTTTCATGTCTCTTCTTGATGGAGGAATCCCGACTGTTGTCGCGGGGGTCGTTTCTTCTTCTCCTTCTCTCGATATATACCTTGGTATATTGTGGGAGAGGAGAAGGGGAAACGACCATCACCGACGGTCGAAATATAAGTGTTAGGTAGTGTCCACCAACATACACCACCATATAAGTGTGAGTGAGTGCGCACCACACACACCATGAGGCATGAGAGTTTTTCTAAGGAAAACCTCGAAAGACCGAAAGTCAAGCTCAACAAATGTCATATTTTACCTAAGTTAGCTTTGTTTCCTCTAAAATGACATAGTAAGCTTACTTACCTCCAAAATGACATATTGTACCTAAGTTAGCTCGAAAATGACCTATACTTAGCATTGTTTCCTCCACAATGACATAATAAGCTTAGTTAACTCAAAAATGGCATAATAGACTTGGTAACCTCATAAATGCCATAGACTTAGCTTATTTTCTTGCAAAATGACACAATAAGCTTAGTTAGGTCAAAAATGTGATAATTACCTAGGTTAGCTCTAAAATGACACAAATAAGCAATAAGAAGAAGAAAAACAAGAGGAGAAAGAGAGAGAGAAGAAAAACGCTTCTTCATCTTCTTCTTCTTCTAGATCTTCTTCTACTTCTAGATCTTCTTCTACTTCTTCTAGTATTCTTATTCTAACTTTCTTATTTCCAATTTGGCAGATTTGATTGACTTCACGGCAGCTTGCTTTGATGTAGTGCTAGTGTTTACTTTTTGTTTTCATTTTGTATCGATGAACTTACGTGAAACTTTCTACCTATGTATGTATGGATGAAACAATTCTAATATGGTGAACAATGTGACATTTGATACTTTTAATTTGGTATAATTGTTGGTTGATCATATCCATATGGCAGGGATATTGTTTCTGTGAAATATATATATACATATCATATATTTGCCTGTGAAAATTCATGAATATAACAAAAACAGGCAAAAAAGAGGCAATACAGCCTCTTTGCCGTCGGCCACCGTCGGCAAAGCGGGCACGTGGCAGCCGCCTGTTAAACCTGGGAGCACCAGGCCTGGGGCCATTTGGCCTCTTTGCCGTCCGGGGCTGATGGCAAAGGGCTGGGTGGGGGGCCGTCAGGGGCAGACGGCAAAGGGCTAGGCGGGGCCATCGGGGGGCAGACGGCAAAGGGCTGGGCGGGGCCGTCCAGGGCAGACGGCAATGGGCTGGGTGGGGGCCGTCCGGGGCAGACGGCAAAGGACAGGGTGGGGGCCGTCCGGGGGCAGACGGCAAAGGGCTTGGTGGGGGCCGTTAGCCACCTAACGGTGCTAATGTCAGTACTACGCCGTCCAGCCGCGTTGCCGTCTGCAGGCTGACGGCAAAAAAAACTTTGTCGTCCGCTGTGCCAAGGCAGACGGCAAAGAACCCCTTTACCGGAGTTTATTCGGCCCAAAAGTTGGCCGTCCGCTGGCTGACGGCAAAGGCCTTTGCCGTCCGTGGTTGTGCCCTTTGCCGTCTGCCATGGCAGACGGCAAAGAGCCTGATTCCTGTAGTGATACTTGTGAAAATGCTGAGTCACTGTCCTCCTAACTTGACTGCCCTTGTGCAAAGTTATTTCCTGTATGGTTATAGTGATTGTCCTCTAGCGGACTGGGCATGGAGCGGGTCCAGGGACGATGCATTTTCCCTCTAGAGTGTTGGTGAAAATACAAATAAGCAAAAATGAGGAGAATTATTTTTAAAATACTGAAAAATGCCCCCCACAAGCGTAAGCACGTACCTAAAGAGAAAATAGCAATTTATACAACGCATGCAGGTCATAATTATATAATACATCACTCATGATTGAGACACGCGAGCGCATCCATGACATGTTATTTAGAGAAGTGCACTCCTCCATACCCATAAGATGCTACGAACAACGATCTACTACCGTCCAAGCTTAAAAGAAAAGAAATAGAAAATAAATATCTTACACTACCACTTCTGTCTCTTCCTTGGTCGTCGAAATGGCTCCCCTATCGAATGTCGTTTTACTTTGGTTCACTCACATGCGGGCCATGTAGCATGCGGGCCTACATGGCATCCACCAGATTAGAAGGCGGTATGCAGACGAAGAGTTAACCCGGTCATACTGCGGCAGTAATGAGACGTCATATCACAAACCCCACCTCACCAAAGTTAGACGGACGAAAGGTGCTACGTGTGAGCCGCTTTGGGTATTCCCCCAAAGAGGAAGGGTGAAGAAATATAGTAGCGAAAAGTATTTCCCTCATTGAGAACAAAGGTTATCGAACGAGTAGGCGAATCACAACAACTTGGGTCAACAATACCTGCACACACAAAACCAAACACTCGCACACAACGCGGGCAAAAGGTTTGTCATGCCCCTTGAACTTGTTACTTGCGAGGATTACTTTTGATAGTAATACAAAGATAAATATAAAAGTAAAAGAAGGGAAATGAATTGGAGCAAGATTTTAGATTTTTCAGCAATATGATTTGAATAGACCCGAGGGCCATAGTTTTCACTAGAGGCTTCTCTCTCGAACGCATAGCATATTGTGGGTAGACAAATTACTGTTGGGCAATTGATAGAAAAGCGCATAGTTATAATGTTATTCATGGCAATGATCGTGTATATAGGTATCACGTCCATGAATAGTTGACCGACTCCTGCCTGCATCTACTACTATTACTCCACCAATCGACCGCTATCCAGCATGCATCTATGGTATTAAGTTTATGACAAACAAGGTAATGTTGTAAGCAAGACGACATTGATGTAGACAAAGTAAGACCAAGCAATATGTTCAAATCCCATCGTTTTATCCTTAGTAGCAACAATACAATACATGTCTTCTCCCCTTCTATCACTGGGATATGGAGCACCATAAGATTGAACCAACAACAATGCACTCCTCCCACTGAAGATAAATCAATCTAGTCGGCCAAACCAAAAAGATAGATCGGAGAGACTTTAAAATCTATAACAATCATGCATAATAGAATTCAAAGAAGACTCAATTACTTTTCATGAATAATCTGATCATAAACCCACAATTCATCGGTTCCCAAAAACGCACCGCAAAAGAAGATTACATCGGATAGATCATCATGAGAATCGCGAAGAACATTGTATTGAAGATCAAAGAGAGAGAAGATGACATCTAGCTACTAGCTATATACCCGTAGGCTTGTGGTGAACTACTCACACATCATCATGGAGGCAACAAGCTTGATGTAGATGGCCTCCATGATCGATTCCCCCACCGGCAGAGTGTCACGCCCCCGACTTGATCGTACGCTAATCATACACGCAAATACGCACGATCAAGATCAGAGACTCACGGGAAGATATCACAACACAAATATAGACACAATTTAAAGTCATACAAGCTTTATATTACAAGCCAGGGCCTCGAGGGCTCGAATACAAACGAGTTAGCGAAAGCAGCAATATCTGAGTACAGACATAAGTAAATAAGTTTGCCTTAAGTAGGCTAGCAGAAACATAAACATCGGATCGAAAAAGCAAGGCCTCCTGCCTGGGAGCCTCCTAACTACTTAGCAGCCTCCACGTAGTAGTATGCTCCGTCCTGATAGTAGTAGTCGTCGTCGGGATCAGTTGACTCCTGAGTTCCATCATCTGTTTGTAGCAATCGTATCAAGGGGAAAAGGGGAGCAAAGCAGCAGTGAGTACTCATCCAAAATACTCGCAAGACTTACATCAAATCTATACTAACTTTGCATCGGTATCAAAGGACTGGGGCTATATCTTTGGACTGAACTGCAAAAATGCCAGAAGAAAGGGGAAGGCCTAGTCCTATTGAAGACTAGCATCTTCAGTGTCTTGCGGCATTAGAAGAGTGCAAATTAGCATATTAAATGTATGTTGTAGTAACGCCCAGAGATCCTTCCTCGACTCCCTACGAGGAAGAAATCCCGGAGCCATCAATTCCATTTCAATGTCACAAGTATCTAGTTCTAGTTGTATAGATCGGGATACAACTCTGAATGTCCGTTACCGTGGATGCGGCTATTCGAATAGATATACTTCCCTGCAGGGGTGCACAAACTTACCCAACACGCTCGATTAACTCCGTCCGGACACACTTTCTCGGGACATGCCCGGCCTCGGCTGATCAACACGTTGTAGTCCTAACTAGGCTCAACAGAGAGGTCAACACACCAGTCTAAATCCTAAGTGCTCAGGGATCATGGGCCCATCACCCATTGCACTCCTGCATGTTACGAGGATAGCCGGTATCAGTCCTGGCACCTCTTTAAACAAAGCAGGTGCTTATGCGGGCCACCCGGGCGCATGCCACTCCCTGTGACGTCTGAATACCTTTCAGGCAAATGTACGACGTAGAGTGCCCATACTGATTCCCGTGTGGTGGTCAGTGCGAAAAAGGCGAGAGAACTACTCAAATCACGTATCCAAACCCGTTAGTGTCTTTGTAGTGCGTGGTGACGATCAATGATCCACGATATGTGGTCCCGTCGCCCCGTCTCCCACACTTATGGCAAGGGCTAAGAATGCCCAGCTGTGCCGCGTAGTTATCTCACGGTTACCCTTGGGACCGACTTGTCTTTCACATTTCCCTGGCGGGTACCCTTGGGGCCGACTCGTCTTTCTCATGGTTCTGTGATTAAAGTCAAAGTAACCGTGTGTCCATACATCAAGGGGGAATCCGAGGAATCAACCTCGATGGGTTCCACTCGATGTAACCGTCAAGGTGACCTGGGAGGAATAACCTTCGAGGGTTCACACTTGAGGTGTTGCACGATAGAGTCGTTATCGAGAGAGGTGAAGGAGGAATCACCTCCAAAATCCACGACCGACTAGCTTCACTTTAGAGTTATCATCATGAGTGCGTTATGAGGTATCAGCCTCGGCACTCGATATTAGCTCTGCAGAGCGTACAACTAGGGGGGTGTGAGGTGATGTGTCGGGCTCAGGCCTTGTCGATCATGTTGATCGAGTCTTCAAGTCTCTGATGATGAAGCAGGGGCAATAGGGACAAGGTGAGGGGTCATTGGTGGATCACTAACCAACCTATACTAAGCATATAGGATAAGAGGTAAAGTAACAATAGCAGGTTACAGAAGCAGGCTATGCATCACAATAGGAGCTATCAACAATAGTAGTAAAATATAATGCAAGCATGAGAGAGAAGGAATGGGCGATATAGGAATGATCAAGGGGTTTTGCTTGCCTGGTTGCTCTTTTGCAAAAGGCTGGACGTTAGTGCTGTAGTCGTACCCGATAGCAGCATCGGTCTCGGGGTCTACCGGAGAGAAGAGGGGGAAGAAACAATAAATATAAAGCAAACAAATGCATCACGGTGCATTGTATGGCAATATGCAGTGATAGGGTGACCTAACATAGTGCTACGTGTTAAAGACGGAGCGGGTAAATATCCGTGGATAATTCCCGGGTCTTAATATTTTATCGGACAAATGAATCGGAGGGGAAAGTTCCATGTTCATCATGCTAGAGGCATGTGACAAATGAACGGAAAATGTATTCGGATTCGTTATATTTTTCTAAGCAACTTTCATATTTAAATTATTTTCATCTGACTTACAAATTAATTTATATGATTTTTCAAAGTTTTAATCATTTTCTAAAATTTACTGGATTATTTTAATTCGAAAATTAGCTTTATTGCGTCAGCGTGATGTCAGCATGACATCGGCAGTCAACCAGCTGTTCCAGGTCAAACCGGATAGTTGGGTCCCACTTGTCACAGACAGTGGAGTAACCAGGGGTTTATTTTAATCTAAATAGGTTAATTAGCAGCTAGGAACCACTGGTCAGTGGCTAATTAGGTTAAATAATTATTTTCATTAACATTTTACTTAACTAACATGTGGGGCCGGACCCTGGGCCTACAGGTTAGTGGCCCACCGGTCAGCGACTGGGGGCCGCCCAGTCAGAAGTTGACCGGGGTTAACGGGTCAAATGGGGCCCACTGGGGCCACTGGTAGTGACCTTGGGGGTGGACCCGGGCCAGCCACGTCGGCTGTGGCCGGCGGCTCACTGCCGGCGACGCCAAAACACGGCATTGGGCTTGGGCCCTCATCGGAAAACCACTACAAGCCGTCATTTCGAGCGCGGGCGGGTGCGTTGGAACGAGTGTTCGACGCCGAGTCGATCTACGGCAGTGGCGTGGGCTGAGGTGGTCGGAAACATCGCCAGCGATGAGCGAGGCGGACACCGGTATTCGGGTGTCGACGGGGACGGCGTTGCGGCACGCAAACTAGCAAACGGAGCAGCTAGGGAGGGCCTACGCAATGCGGCGAAGCAGATGGGCACACGCACGTGACCATTTGGTCACCAGATCAACGCCGGTGATGATCTCGGGCGGCGGTGCATTTCGGCTACGGTGGGAGCGACCGCTACGGCCACGGATTCGAGTGGGAAAGAAAGAGGGGCTCATAGTGAGCCTGTAGATGTGCTCAGTGGGCTCGGGGGAGGCTCGACGGCGCCGTAATCGTCGACGGCGTGCGGTGGTGCCCGAGGAGGAAGAAAGAGGCAGGGTAGCGATGAAGTAGCTCCCAGCTTGCGTTTTTCGGCGCAGTCGACGCGGAGGAGCACGGCAGAGCTCTTGGGCACGCTCCTAGCCCGCGGGGACGACGGTGGGCACGTGGGCAACTGCGGCCATGGCGATGGCGGCTTGGGTGTGTGCGCGGGGAGAAGCAGAGCGACGCGAGGGGGAAGAGTGAGGGCGACCTAGGAGTCGAGGGTGGGCGCGGGGGTCTTGTAGGTCGCCGGGGAGGCGGTGGATGACCGCCATTGCGACGGCCTTGGCCGCGACGAGTATCGGCGGCATCCACGCCCCCTCTGGTGAACATAGGTAGGCGATGGGGGGCTAGGTGGGCTGGGCCTCACTGTGCACTTGAGGCCCAAGCACACAGTGGGGCTCTTTCTTTTCCCCTTTTCCATTTTTATTTTCTGATTTGTTATTTCTGTTTTGCATTTATTTTTAATACCAAATGAGATTTGTAAATTATGTAACTTGTCCCATTATTCATAATGCAATTTTAGACACTGCCACAAAAAGTTTGAGATTTAATTAAAGTAGTTTGGCATTTTTATAATTTAGAAGGCATTTAAAATATTGTCTTGACCTCTGTTTTAATTGTTTTAGGGCTTTTAACCACTTTATAAAAAGGTAGTTTCACCATGACAAATATCCAGAGAATATTTGCAACACTATGAACATTTTAGTATTCATGTTAGTGAATTTCTATATTTCACTTATTATTTGAATTTGAGTTTAAAGTGGAATTTGACATGAGATATGATTTCAAAGATGATCAAGCAATGTTTAGAAAAATGATTAGCTTAATCACAGAGGGTTACTGTCGCTTGATTACAGGGGTGTTACAATTGTCCTCCTCTAAAAGAATTTCTCATCCCTAGAATTAAGAGGTAGAAGGGAAAAGATCGGGATATTCCGCACGCGAATTATCTTCACGTTCCCAAGTGGCTTCATTTTCAGCATGATTCGACCGCTGCACTTTGAGGAACTTGGTAGGTTAGACGTTCAGCTTCTTCATGGATGCGGATCGGGTGCTCTTTATAAGTGAGGTCATCATGCACTTCGATCAATTTAGGATCCACTTCACGTTCCGGGTCCTTGAAGCAACGATGAAGTTGCGACACGTGGAAGACATCATGGACATGAGAGAATTGTGGTGGTAGTTCCAATTTATAAGCCACAAATCCACGTATTTCAAGAATGCGGAAAGGACCAATGTAGCGAGGAGCTAACTTTCCCTTGACTCCGAACCGATGAGTGCCTCTCAAAGGAGTGACACGCAAATAAGCTTGCTCACCAGGTTGATAGGTTGAACCCTAGTGTTTACGATCATAATTGCTCTTTTGGCGGGACTAGGCTGCCTTGAGGTTATCCCGGACAATGTGGACTTGCTCTTCAGCTTGTTGGGTAATATCTGGACCAATGAGCGTCCGTTCCCCAGCTTCTGACCAATTCAGAGGGGTTTGGCACTTACGTCCATATAGCACTTTGAAGGGTGCCATCTTCAAGCTAGCTTGATAACTGTTGTTGTAAGAGAATTCAGCATAAGGAAGAGATTCTTCCCATTTCTTGTCGAAAGAGATAATACAAGCCCGAAGAATGTCTTCAAGAATTTGATTGACTCGCTCGACTTGGCCTAGGGATTGGGATGCTAAGCAGTGCTCCAGGTTAGATGAGTTCCCATTGCCTCTTGGAAACTATCCCAGAACTTATAAGTGAAAATACTACCATGGTCTGAACTGGTTTCCTTCGGAATGTCGTGGAGTGACACAATTCTGGAGATATATAAGTTTGTAAATTGACTAGCAGTGATTCTCTCCTAGACTGGCCGAAAGTGTGCGACTTTCGAGAATTGGTCGATGACGACAAAAAAAGCATCATTACCTTTCTGTGACTTGGGAAGGCCAGTGACGAAGTACATCTGAATCTTATCCCATTTCCATTCAGGAATAGGGAGTGGTTGCAGAAGTCATGCCGGTTTCTGATGTTCTGCTTTGACACGATGGCAAAATGTCACATTCTTCGATATATCGAGCAATGTCTTGCTTCATCTTAGACCACCAGTACTTCTGACGGATGTCCAGATACATCTTGGTACTTCCCGGATGGATAGATAGAGGGGTGTCATGTGCTTCTTTCATCACCTTCTCTATCATAAGCTCGAATCGGGGTAGCACAATGTGATCCCTGAAGTACAAGGTTCCATCTTCAGCAAGCGAGAATTCTCTCGATTTCTCTAAGGCAAGATCCCTTTCATCTGATCAATGTGAGCATCTCTGGTTTGCGTGGACTTAATAGCTCTCAGAAGACTTGGTTCCAAGATAAGGTCATTCAGAGAACCCTGTGGAACTATTTGAAGGTTCAATTTGCAAAGTTCTTCATGAAGACGAGGTTGAGCTTTCTGAACCATGTGGTTATTGCAATAAGCTTTTCGACTCAAGGTATTGGCCATGACATTAGCCTTGCGAGGGGTATAAGAAATACCGCAGTCATAATCTGTGATGGCTTCCATCCATCGCCTCTAACGGAGATTCAGATCTGGCTGAGTGAACAGATATTTCAGACTTTGATGGTCGGTGTAGATCTCGCAACGATTACCGAGAAGATAATGTTGCCATAACAGTAGTGCATAGATAACTGCAGCGAGTTCGAGGTCATGAACATGATAGTTCTCTTCATGAGAGCGCAGCTGGCGTGAAGCATAAGCAATCATCCTGCGCTCTTGCATTAGGACACAACCTAATGCTTGATGGGATGCGTCGCAATAAATGATGAAGTCCTTACAACAATCTGGAGGAGCAAGCACTGGAGAAGATGTCAGCTTGTCATTGAGTGCTTGGCAACTTTCCTGACATTTTTCTGTCCACTCAAATTTAACGCCTTTGTGAAGCAAATTTGTTAAAGGCTTGGCAATCTTGGAGAAGTTCTCGACAAAACGGCGCCAACAGCTGGCGAATCCGAGAAAACTTATGAATTGCTTGACATTCTTTGGGGGAGTCCAGTCAAGAATAGCCTAAACTCGTTCTGGATTGACCGCAATACCATCCTTGGAGATCACATGGCCAAGGTAGGTCACTTCGGACAACCAGAACTCACACTTGGAGTATTTGGCATATAGTTGATGCTCTCGAAGCTTTTCTATTACAAGACGGAGATGTTCAACATGTTCTTCTCTATTCTTAGAGAACACCAGGATATCATCCAGATAAACCACGACGAACTTGTCGAGGTATTCCATGAAGATATAGTTCGTCAAACGAGAGAATGTTGCGGGAGCATTGGTTAAACCGAAAGACATGACGGTGTACTAGTATGAACCATAGCGAGTAAAGAATGCAGTCTCTGGAATATCCTCATCACGAACTCGGATCTGATGGTAACCCAACCTCAAGTCAAGTTTAGAAAATACAGAGAAACTAGCAATTTGATCATACAGATCGTTGATCCGAGGAAGTGGATATTTGTTCTGAATTGTTTCTTGGTTGATGGGTCGATAATCTTGGACCAGACGATTCGTACCATCCTTCTTCTTGACAAAGAGAGAAGGTGCTCCCCAGGTAGAGAAAGTTGGACGAATGAAACCTTTATGAAGTGAATTGTCGATTTCTTCCTTAAGTTCAAGGAGTTCATGAGGAGGCATCTTATAAGGTCGTTTGGCGATAGGAGTGCTGCCTGGTTTTAAATCGATGAGAAACTCGACAGCTCTAATAGGGGGAACTCCTGGAAGTTCTTTTGGAAAGACATCTTGGAAGTCGCAAACAACTGGAATGTTTTCAATTCCCTTAAGAGGTGACGCATTCAATGCATTTAAGAGATAAATCCGAGCTTCGGCATCTCAAACAAGAAGAGCATGGTAGCTTACTATCTCATTCGAAGGATGTAGGAGATGGACGGTATTTGTGGCGCAAACTATCAAAGCAGTATGAGTTTTCAACCAATCCATTCCCAGAATGAGGTCAATATTGGAAGACTTCAACATAATGGGAGAGACATGAAATTCCAACCCTTCAATTTCATTGGGGATATTGTGGCTAACCATGGAGGTTCGACATTGGCCCGCGGGGGTGTGTACCACTAGGGAAGTGTTTGATACGTCTCCAACGTATCTATAATTTTTGTTTGTTCCATGCTGTTATATTATCATTCTTGGATGTTCTACAATCATTTTATAGCAACTTTATATCATTTTTTGGGACTAACCTATTGACATAGTGCCAAGTGCCAGTTGTTGTTTTTTGCTTGTTTTTTACTTCGCAGAATATCAGTACCAAACAGAGTCCAATCGCGACGAGACTTTTTGGAGAATTTTTTTGGACCAGAAGAAAGCCAGAGAGTCAAAGAAGTGCCCGAGAGGGGGCCCAGGCAGCCCACAAGACACCAGGGCACGCCAGAGGCCCTCGGCGCGCCCTGGTGGGTTGTGGCCGCCTCGGGAGTCCCCTCCACCTCCTCTGAGCTCTATAAATACCCAAATATTCCAGAAACGCTAGGGGAGTTGACAAAAAATACATCCAGCCGCCGCAAGTTCCAGAACCGCGAGATCCAATCTAACACGATCACGGAGGGGTTCATCATCCTCATTTGTGCCTCTCCGATGATGCGTGAGTAGTCCACCATAGACCTACGGGTCCGTAGGCAGTAGCTAGATGGCTTTCTCTCTCTCTTTTTATTCTCAATACAATGGTCTCTTGGAGATCTATTTGATGTAATGACTTTTTGCGGTGTGTCTGTTGGGATCCGATAAATTTTGAATTCATGATAAGTTTATATCCATGAATATTATTTGAGTCTTCTTTGATCTCTTATATGCATGATTACTTATAGCCTCATATTTCTTCTTCGAATCTTTGGTTTAGTTAGGCCAATTAGATCGATTTTTCTTGCCATGGGAAGAGGTGCTTTGTGATGGGTTCGATCTTGCGGTGTCCTCTCCCTGTGACAGAAGGGGTAGCGAGGCACACATGTATCGTTGCTATTAAGGATAACAAGATGGGGTCTATTCCTACATGAATAGATCTTGTCTACATCATGTCACCGTTCTTATTGCATTACTCTGTTTCTCCATGAACTTAATACACTAGATGCATGCTGGATAGCGGTCGATGTGTGGAGTAATAGTAGTAGATGCATAATCGTTTCGGTCTACTAATCTTGGACGTGATGCCTATATATATAATGATCATCGCCTTGGATATCGTCATGACTATTCGATTTTCTATCAATTGCCCAACAGTAATTTGTTCACCCACCGTGTGCTATACTCATGAGAGAAGCCACTAGTGAATCCTACGGCCCCCGGGTCTACTTTTCCAACATATTGCTTTCCGATCTATCTTTTTGCCGCTTTTGTTTTCAGATCTATTATTCCAAAAGCCCAAAAATACCTTGCTGCACTTTTTATTTGCCTCTTTGATTTTGTGTTCTTGCGAGATCTATCTATCACAATCTAATCTATCTTTTTACCGTAGAGAGATTGACAACCTCTCTTTCGCGTCGGGTTGCAAGTATTTGTTCTTTGTGTGCAGGTGTTGTTTACATAGTGTTGCGTGACCCTCCTACTGGTTCGATACCTTGGTTTCATAACTGAGGGAAATACTTACCGTCGTTGTGCTGCATCATCCCTTCCTCTTTGGGGAAATACCGACGCAGTCTCAAGCCACATCAAAGGAATTTCTAGCGCCGTTGCCAGGGAGGAAGCAGTCTCTTCAACGTGCCAATCTCTGGCGCTGAGGAGACACCATCAAAATCTATCAGGTTCCTAATCACAAATTTCATCTCCTTGCAATTATATTATTTGCCATTTGCCTCTCGTTTTCATCTCCCCCACTTCAAAAAATTTGTCGTTTTATTGGCCCTCTTTTTCGTTTGCCTTTTTTGCTTGTTTGCTATCTTTGCTTGTGTTGCCATGTGCCTTCTATTTCCTTGCATCTTCGCTTGCTAAAAGTCTATTGATATGTATCCTCATCCACTTGCTAATCTTTTCAAAAGGCCAAATTATGATGAACCAATTGCTAGTGAGTTGAGTGCACTTGATTATCCCTATGAAGTTTTGTTTGAAAATCATGAATCTGAAAATTTTGATGAAGTGTTGAAAGAAGAAATTTATAAGGTGATTCATGATAGCTCCTTGATTGAAAAGCATGATTGCAATGATGTTACAATAAATTCTATTAATGTCAATTATGATAATGATATGCAGAACTACAAGCTTGGGGATGATAATTTCGTCATGTCCACTTCTTATTGCAATGATCATGATTGGGGTGATAATCCTTCTTATGATCTTGAAAAAAAAATTAAGCCTCATGTTGAATATGTTATTGATAATAATGTTTGCAATAGTATCGAAAGTGGGTTTGGAAGAGCGTCAATTTTAGGTAAAAAGAATCCCACATATTTGGAGTGTTCAATCTTATGAATTTTTTGATAAAAGTGGGTTTGGAGAGGTCATAACTTTAGTTGATGATAATCCCACTATTTTGGAAGATGATAAAAACTTTATGCATGTTGATCATAAAGATAGTATTGTTTATGATAGATATATTGTTGAATTTGATTATGATCCTACATGTAATTATTATGAGAGAGGAAATTATGGTTGTAGAAATTTTCATGATACTAAATTACCTCTCTTCATGTTGAGATTGCTATTGTCTCTTTCTTGTTCCTTCCATATGCTAGTTTTTGCTTGCCTTGATAATTTGTTTGCTTATAAAATGACTATGCATAGGAAGTATGTTAGACTTAAGTGTGTTTTCCATATGCTTCATGATGCTCTCTTTTTGTTGCTATTATTATCTTTAATTAGGGCATCATTGAAATCTCAAGCCTATCTTAATGGCTATAAAGAAAGAGCTTGTTGGGAGGCAACCCAATGAATAAAATTTATTTTCATCCTTTTCTTTCTGTTTTTGAGTGTTGACACAATTATGCCTCTGTTATGATTGTGTTTTTATGTTTTATTTAGTGTTTGTGCCAAGTAAAGCCTTTAGGCTGATTCATAAGATGAGTAGAAACAATGCTGAATCTGAAACAGAAACTTTGCCTCCAGTGAGCGAATTTCATTTTTTACTGGAGCGTGAAAATGAGCTGAAATTTTAGCACATTATTTCTAAACAAATTCTTTACGTTGTCCTAATTTTTCAGAATTTTTAGAGTTACAGAAGTATGGTTACAGTACAGATTACTACAGACTGTTCTGTTTAAGACAGATTCCTTTTTCGTTGCATTGTGTGCTTGTTTTGATGAATCTACGGTTTGTATTGAAGGGTATAAGCCATGGTAAACTTAAAATACAGTAGGTATAATGAAATAATAAAATTTGAATGAGTTTTCAACAGTACTAAAAGTGGTGATTTGCTTTATTATACTAACGGATCTCACGAAGATTTTGTTGAGATTTGTGTGATTGAAGTTTTCACGTTTTGGGTGAGATCACGTTGAATGAAGGAATAAGGAGGGAAAAGAGCCTAAGCTTGGGGATGCTACAGCACCCCCAAGATATTATCCAAAGAGAAACAAGCAACTAAGCTTGGGGATGCCCCGGGTGGCATTCCCTCTTTCTTCTAATGACCATCGGTATTTTACTTGGAGCTATATTTTTATTCGTCACATATCATGAGTTTTTCTTCGAGCATGTTGTATTATTTGAGTCTTTGCTTGTTTTTCTTTTTGACTTGTATCCTTGCTGGACACACCTATTTGAGAGAGCCAAAATTATGCTATGATTTGTTAGAATTGCTCTATATGCTTCACTTAATTTTTTTGAGCTATGGAATTGCTCTAGTGCTTCACTTATATCTTTTTGAGCACGGTGTGTTTTGAAATTTTGAAGAAAAACTCTCATGCTTCACTTAGTTTAATTTGAGAGTTAGTAAATTTTAAAGAAATCCTCTCATGCTTCACTTATACTATTTTGAGAGATGGAACTTTTATGCTCATGTTCTTCACTTAAATTTGTTTGAGCTTGTCAAAAGCAATGACGATATATTAAACTAGTCCCAAAGTGATAGATATTCAAGAGGGATATAATAAAAACTTTCATGAAGATCATTGGACAAATTAAACTTGATTCCTTGTAATAGTTTTGAGACATGATGATAGTGATATGTGAGTCATGTTGGTGAGTAATTGTGCTTTAGTAAGAATATTGGTGTTAAGGTTTGTGATTCCCTATGCAAGCACGAAAGTCAATAGTTATGCAATGAAATGACATCCTACTTATGGTGCATTATTCGGTGTTAGTTATGCTCAGTGCCCATTTATGTGAATTTTCGTTTCTTGGTTGGTTGCTTCTCAATCTATTTGCTAGCCTCCACTTGTACTAAGTAGAAATACTACTTGTGCATCCAAAATCCTTCAACCCAGTTTTGCCTTATGAGTCCACCATACCTACCTATATGTGGTATTTCCAGGCCGTTCTAAGCAAATTTGTATGTGCTATCTCTAATTTTCAAAAAGAATTTCCTTTTTGTGTGCTCGTACCGCTCATCAAATGGTAGTGGGTATCCAATATTTTTCCATGCTAGATGTGTTATTCTCAAGATGAGTGTTTATTCACTTGTCATTGCACGAGAGTACGGCGGTAATAGGGATGCCCAGTCATGAAATCAAAAAGAAATTTACTTTATGTTGTCAAATAATAAATTCCTTGGAAAGTGTTGGTATGGAAGGCAACCGTGGATATGGCTAGCTATGGATTGTGAAAGAATGGTGGAAATAGGAATAAACTTTACTTTATGTTTGGGAACCGCCTATGATGTATCTAGCATGGAAAGTATTGAGAACTACTTTGTCGTTTTCGTTGACAGGAAAGGCATGCCACCCAAAATATTTTTCTCTCTTAATTTAAACTTTGAGCTCTGGCACCTCTACAAATCCCTACTTCCCTCTGCGAAGGGCCTATCTATTTACTTTATGCAATTTTTTTGAGTCTCCATTTTCTCTTATAAAGCACCAACTGGGGGGCACTATGATCATACTTGTGCATTGGGTGTAGTTAATATTTGAATGTGTTTCATGAATGGATCAATGATTGAGCATGATGGGCTAGGGATAACTTTCTTTAGTGTTGATATTTTGAAAGACATGGTTGCTTGTTGGCATGCTTGAGTATTAAAGTCTTTATGTCAAAATAGACTATTGCTTTGAACCATCTAGAAGTCCAAATGTCCATCCTACAAAAGAAAAGAATATGTGATGAACATGTTAGGCAGCATTCCACATCAAAAATTCTGTATTTTTCATTTACCTACTCCAGGACGAGTAGGAATTAAGCTTGGGGATGCTGATACGTCTCCAACGTATCTATAATTTTTGCTTGTTCCATGCTGTTATATTATCATTCTTGGATGTTCTACAATCATTTTATAGCAACTTTATATCATTTTTTGGGACTAACCTATTGACATAGTGCCAAGTGCCAGTTGCTGTTTTTTGCTTGGTTTTTACTTCGCAGAATATCAGTACCAAACGGAGTCCAATCGCGACGAAACTTTTTGGAGAATTTTTTGGACCAGAAGAAAGCCAGAGAGTCAAAGAAGTGCCCGAGAGGGCGCCCAGGCAGCCAACAAGACACCAGGGCGTGCCAGAGGGCGCCCAGGCAGCCAACAAGACACCAGGGCGCGCCAGAGGCCCCCGACGCGCCCTGGTGGGTTGTGGCCGCCTCAGGAGTCCCCTCCACCGCCTCTGAGCTCTATAAATACCCAAATATTCCAGAAACCCTAGGGGAGTCGATGAAAAATACATCCAGCCGCCGCAAGTTCCAGAACCGCGAGATCCAATCTAACACCGTCACGGAGGGGTTCATCATCCTCATTGGTGCCTCTCCGATGATACGTGAGTAGTCCACCATAGACCTACGGGTCCGTAGGCACTAGCTAGATGGCTTTCTCTCTCTCTTTTGATTCTCAATACAATGGTCTCTTGGAGATCTATTTTATGTAATGACTTTTTGCGGCGTGTTTGTTGGGATCCGGTGAATTTTGAGTTCATGATCAGTTTCTATCCATGAATATTATTTGAGTCTTCTTTGATCTATGCATGATAACTTATAGCCTCATATTTCTTCTTTGAATCTTTGGTTTAGTTAGGCCAACCAGATCGATTTTTTCTTGCCATGGGAAGAGGTGCTTTGTGATGGGTTCAATATTGCGGTGTCCTCTCCCAGTGACAGAAGGGGCAGCAAGGCACGCATGTATCGTTTCTATTAAGGATAACAAGATGGGGTCTATTCCTACATGAATAGATCTTGTCTACATCATGTCACCGTTCTTATTGCATTACTCCATTTCTCCATGAACTTAATACACTAGATGCATGCTGGATAGCGCTCAATGTGTGGAGTAATAGTAGTAGATGCAGAATCGTTTCGGTCTACTAATCTTGGACGTGATGCCTATATTATGATCATCGCCTTGGATATCGTCATGACTATTCGATTTTCTGTCAATTGCCCAACAGTAATTTGTTCACCCACCGTGTGCTATACTCATGAGAGAAGCCACTAGTTAATCCTACGGCCCCCGGATCTATCTTTTGTTTTCAGATCTATTATTCCAAAACCCAAAAATACCTTGCTGCACTTTTTATTTGCCTCTTTTATTTTGTGTTCTTGCAAGATCTATCTATCCAATCTATCACAACCTAACCTATCTTTTTACCGTAGAGAGATTGACAACCTCTCTTTCGCGTCGGGTTGCAAGTATTTGTTATTTGTGTGCAGGTGCTGTTTACATAGTGTTGCGTGATCCTCCTACTGGTTCAATACCTTGGTTTCATAACTGCGGGAAATACTTACCGTCACTGTGCTGCATCATCCCTTCCTCTTTGGGGAAATACCGATGCGGTCTCAAGCCACGTCAGTGTTCATCTCTTCGTATTTAATGCCATGCATGTATGCAAAACCTTCTGACATAAAAGAAGTGATGCTCATGTATCAAACAATACAGAAGCTGCTACTGAGTTAACAATAAGCGTACCCATCACTGTAGCAGGCTGGTCTTGAGCTTGATTCAGATCAATGTTGTTAGCCTGACCACGACCATAAGAAGGCCTCACATTGTTGCTGCAGGGCTGGTTGTTACCACTGCCCGTTGAAGGCAGTACAAGCTGATTCTGATTCTGCTTGCATTCTCTAGCACGGTGACCTGCATTCTCTGTTCACCAAGGTGGCGGAGTTAGCATAATCCTGAACAAGGAGCACGAGCTTGATATCACGGTGAAGTCCTTCACGGAACTTTTCCTGTCTATGCGCATCAGTAGCGATATCTTCTACAGCATAGCGGGACAAGTGAAGGCACTCCCGCCGATAGGCATCTATGGTCTTGTTGCCCTGTGTGAGGTTGCGAAACTCTCGCTTCTTCCTGTCCATGATTCCCTGAGGAATGTAGCGAGAACGAAAGGCAACTTGGAACTCCATCCAGGTGATGATGTTTCCAATAGGCTGTGAAAGTCGGTGATTGTCCCACCATTGAGCAGCGGGACCCTTCAGGAAGTAGACTGCAAAGGTGACATAGTTGGCAAGGGAAATGTTGGCAGACTCCAGTTCATAAGTGATGTCGCGGAGCCAGTTATCAGCATCAAGAGGCTGAGTTGAGCTGTGATAGATAGCAGGGTTGAGGCGCACGAAGTCTTGCAGAGTTATTGGGGATGGCTGTTGATTCATGTTCAGCCGCGGGAATTGATCCATAAGCCCTCGCATAAACTGGCGGTTCAACTCAAACTGATGTATCATTCCAGCCATATATTCAAGTGGTGGTGGCGCGTTGGCACCACGGCCATGCCCAGCTGGCCTAACCATTCTGTCAAATTTTAACAGTGGTAGTTTAGCATTGAGTAAAAGCAAAGACAATGAATCATTCATGAGGTAACATGCACAAAGGAAGAAGTGCAATAGATACATCATAGTAGTCAAACATGACATACAGATCCGTACATAGGTCCATTACAAGCCAGCGATCATAAGTTCGGAAGGGAAATAATCTAGACAAACTAGGCGGCACGCAGGCACGCGGTAGAGGGATACAACAACGGGACATAGCGATATGCTACATCAACGTCGGGGACAACCACTGAAGCCAGGTAGCTGTAGGTGACGATGCAGGGTGCCCTCGATATAAGGGTCATGCACTCTGATGCAGAACATGGTCCCGTACGGGGAGCAAAGGCCCACGTGGAGGAGTACGACCTCCAACAGGAGGCCATTCAAGGTCTGGTGGAAACTCTGTCCTGCGCGGGTAAAGGATGTGCTCGGAATGCATCCCCGCATGAACTGCTGGCAGCAAATGTGTCAGAGATTCCTAAAGACAAGAACGAGTGGCATACAACTCGAGAGCAAAAGCTCGTGTAGTATGATCCAAAACCTCTGTGTATTGAACCAGAACCTGCGGGTCATAGCGACGTCGCACGTAAGGGGTGCAGATAGCGGTGTAGTATCCAGTCTGATCCCCAGCGGAGACATACAGGATGTATCTGAACCCAGTCTCCTCCAAGTTGGGGTGCTCTCCACGGAGATGGACGATAGCAGCATGGCAGCATCATGGACTGCCATCTCAACAGTCACTCCAATACCATGATAGGTGTGCAGCTCATTGATGGAGATGTTCTGCCGATCAAAGATACGAACCACATAGTGGTAGTGCTCCTCGTTGAACTCACGGTACTCCTCGTGCACAGTGTACTCGAGGTACCAGCGATATCCCAGACTAGTCAAGAGGTCGACCAGAATGGCCGGGAACCCAGTCGCATCGACAGCCATAGTCTGGCGCACGAGGTGCCTTGTGGGACGCATGTGAAACAAGGAGGTTCAAAGATGTCAAAAGACAGTGTGTGCATCATAACTTCAAAAGATAACAGTTGTCGATAAAATGGCCCTCCAGGTGGATGTGATCACGAGAACCTAATGTTAGAGTTAGCAAAATCTTTAACCCGGATAGAAGAGAGATCAGAACCCAGAGTAAAGAAGAGGAATAAAATATCCTAATCCCAACCATTTGCGATGTGGGCCCGTAAGCCACACAATGATGTTAGTAAAATAGTTTTCAAAGAGTAGACTCAACTTCGGCCAAGGAGTTGGAAAGTGGCTTCTATAGGCAGTCGGCTTTGATACCAACTTGTGACGCCCCCGACTTGATCGTACGCTAATCATACACGCAAATACGCACGATCAAGATCAGAGACTCACGGGACGATATCACAAGACAACTCTAGACACAATTTAAAGTCATACAAGCTTTATATTACAAGCCAGGGCCTCGAGGGCTCGAATAAATAAGCTCGAATACAAATGAGTTAGCGGAAGCAGCAATATCTGAGTACAGACATAAGTAAACAAGTTTGCCTTAAGAAGGCTAGCACAAACATAAACATCGCATCGAAAAGGCAAGGCCTCCTACCTGGGAGCCTCCTAACTACTCAGCAGCCTCCACATAGTAGTATGCTCCATCTTGATAGTAGTAGTCATCGACGGGATCAGTTAACTCCTGCGTTTCGTCATCTGGTCGTAGCAATCATATCGAGGGGAAAAGGGGAGCAAAGCAACGGTGAGTACTCATCCAAAGTACTTGCAAGACTTACATCAAATCTATACTAAGTATGCATCAATATCAAAGGAATGGGGCTATATCTTTGGACTGAACTACAGAAATGCCAGAAGAGAGGGGAAGGCCTTGTCCTATCGAAGACTAGCATCTTCAGTGTCTTGCAACATTAGAAGAGTGCAGATTCGCATATTAAAAGTATGTTTTAGTAACGCCCAGAGATCCTTCCTCGACTCCCTGCGAGGAAGAAATCTCAGAGCCATCAATTCCATTTCAATGTCACAAGTATCCAGTTCTAGTTGTATAGATCCGGATACAACTCTGAGTGTTCGTTATCGTGGACACGACTATTTGAATAGATATACTTCCCTGCAGGGGTGCACAAACTTACCCAACATGCTCGATTAACTCCGGCCGGACACACTTTCACGGGACATGCCCGGCCTTGGCTGATCAACACGCCATAGTCCTACCTAGGCTCAACACATAGGTCAACACGCCGGTCTAAATCCTAAGTGCTCAGGTGATGCGGAGCATCCCAACATCATCCCCATGGACTCTACACCACCACTACAAGCACCAAGTGGGCCTATGACTAGAGCTCGAGTGCATGCCATAGAAACAAAGGTGAACTCACTCCTCTTTGAGATACACATGGATATCAATGGAACTTGGATGCTACCTCAAAAGCAGACACTTTGTGTGCTTAGGAGGAAGGAAGCCTGAGGAACCCCAAGAAGAAGGGAGGAAAGCAAGAGGAACCCCAAGGACCTTCCAGCCCAGGACAGGCGGTACAACCGACCGACTACCGGATAACAACCGGCCGAGCTTCTGTTTCAAGACGGTGTAAGACCGGTACCATCCCGGTTGTTCCGGTTGTTGCATCATGACCGGTACAACCAGCCCGGCGTCTGGTACAACCGGCCTCGCTTCGACGCATGTCTCCAGGAAGCCCCCAGGCAGTACAACCGGTGGTGCGACCGGTGCAACCGCCCTTCTGCTGTGCCCAGCGGTACAACCGGTGGTTTGACCGGTGCAACCACCCCTCTCCTGCGCTGAAAACCCTAGCTTACCCCTTGGACTATAAGTACTTGTCTCGTAGCTCGGAATTAGGGTTAGCTAATGCTTAGAGCTTGATAGAGTTGTTGAGCTTAGCTCCTTCCACTTTACCTCCTCTTGAGTGAGAAGATCCAAAGTGGATGACAAGACCCCTCCCGTAGGGAAGATCCTCTGGGATATCAAGACCCCTCCATGGAGTGGGAAGACTATCCTTTTACTTGTATCGTTTGTTGGATTTGTATCGGTGAACCGCTGGTGTTACTTTTGATCTAGTGGATGTGTAATCAGAGATCGTCTTGAGTGTTTCCTCTCGTGTTTTCCCCTCGTGTTCTTCGTGCCCTCGAGAAATCCCCCTCCAATTCGTGAAAGATCGACGCACACGGGCGTGCCCCGTATCATCAGGGGTCATGGGCCCATCACCCTTTGCACTCCTACACGTTACGAGGACGGCCGGTGTTAGTCCTGGCACCTGTTTAAACAAAGCAGGTGCTTACGCGGGCCACCTGGGCGCGTGCCACTCACTGTGATGTCTGAAGAGCTTTCGGCCAAATGTATGACATAGAGTGCCCATACTGATTCTTGTGTGGTGGTCAATGCAAAAAAGGCAAGAGGCCTACTCAGATCACATATCCAACCCCGTTAGTGTCTTGGTAGCGCGCGGTGATGATCAATGATCCACGATATGTGGTCTTGTTGCCCCGTCTCCCGGACTTACGACAAGGGCTAAGAATTCCCGGTCGTGCCGCGTAGTTATCTCTCGGGCACCTTCCAGGTCCACCCGACTACACATCACTCGCGGGTACCCTTGGGGCCGACCCGTCTTTCACATTTCCCTCGCGGGTACCCTTGGGACCGACCCGTCTTTCTCATGGCTCTGTGATTAAAGTCAAAGTAACCGTGTGTTCATACATCAAGGGGGGATCCAAGGAATCAACATCAATGGATTCCACTCGATGTAACCGTCAAGGTGACCTGGGAGGAATCACCCTCGAGGGTTCACACTTGAGGTGTTGCACGACAGAGTCGTTATCGATAGTGGTGAAGGAGGAATCACCCTCCGAAATCCATGACCGACTAGTGATGACCCACAAGTATAGGGGATCAATCGTAGTCCTTTCGATAAGTAAGAGTGTCGAACCCAACGAGGAGCAGAAGGAAATGACAAGCGGTTTTCAGCAAGGTAATTTCTGCAAGCACTGAAATTGTAGGTAACAGATAGTTTGATAGCAAGATAATTGGTAACAAGCAAGTAATGGTAACGGTAAATAAAGTGCAACAAGGTAGCCCAATCCTTTTGTGGCAAAGGACAGGCCAGAACAGTTCCTAGTAATAGGCAAAGTGTTCTTGAGGGTACACGGGAATTTCATCTAGTCACTTTTATCATATTGGTTTGATTCGTGTTCACCACTTTGATAATTTGATATGTGGGTGGACCGGTGAAAGCACATTTTCTCCCTTGGTGGTTTTGGTAATTAATAACAACATATATGTCATTGAACTAATGTTTCCACTAAGCATATTTCAGGAGAAGTTCAATGATAGGGATGGCAAAAGGATTGTGGAGATACCCCAAGTTGCAAGGAAATGGATTGGCAAATCTTCAAGCAAGAGGACTCTACATTTTACTTTGTGAGAAATCACTTTGAGTCCATAGGAAAGCCAATACTATTAAAAGGGGGTAAGGTATTGTTGGTGAACAAAATGCTCATACGTGCACAAGAGATAGTCACCAAATATACCCACAAGCTCTTCCACAAAAGTCTGTCCAAAGTCAAATATTCAAAATCGATGCAACCAACACTTTCCACTCGGTGCCACCGATTCCCAAACTCAGACAGACCCATGCCAAACCCTAGCCAGTCAGTGCAACCGATTCTGCATCAGTGCCACCGAGTTTAGGTTGCCAACTCTCTGTTTAGCCATTTTCAGTCTTCGGTACCACCGAGATTTGCCAGTCGGTCTCACCGAGTTTCTGGACCAACTCTCTGGATAGCCGTTCACAAGAATCGGTACCACCGAGAATTGTGGATCGGCGCCACCGAGTTTCTGGACCAACTCTCTAGTAAGCCATGGTCAAGAATCGGTATCACCGAAATGTGAAAATCGGCGTCGCCGAGTTTGCGCAATCTGACCGTTGGTCACCTGATCGGTACCACCGAGAGTTATATATCGGTCTCACCAAGATTCAAAAGTTACTGCCTTTTTGTCACTTCGATACCACCGATATTAACACATCGGTGTCACCGAGTTGGTCACTTTAGGTGTAACGGTTGGATTTTTGAGGATGCCTATATATACCCCTTCACCACCACCCACTCGAGAGAGAAGCACTCGGAACTATTCCATACTTGCCCCATCCAATTTTCTGAGAGAGAGCCACCTACTCATGTGTTGAGATCAAGCTATTCCACTCCATCCATATGAATCTTGATCTCTAGCCTCCCCAAGTTGCTTTCCACCAAATCAATCTCTTCCACCATAGCCAAATATGTGAGAGAGTGATTGTGTGTTGAGGAGTCTATCATCTTGAAGCACAAGAGCAAGGAGTTCATCGACATTGCCGAGCCTATTACCTTTTGGAGGGTGGTGCCTCCTAGATTGGTTAGGTGTCGCTTGGGAGCCTCCTACTTCGTGTTGTGGAGTTGAACCAAGAAGTTTGTACGGGCAAGGAGATCGCCTACTTCGTGAAGATCTACCCATACTGAGGCTAGTCCTTCGTGGACGGAAGCCGTTATGGAATAGTCAAGGTTGCTACTTCGTGGACCCTTATGGGTGGAGCCCTCCGTGGACTCTCACGACCGTTACCCTCCGTGGGTTGAAGACTCCATAAACGTGGACGTACGATAGCACCAGCTATCGGAACCACGGGAAAAATCTTCATGTCTACAAATTGTGTTTGATCTTCCTACCCTTCCTTTACTACTCATGCTTGTCTTTACTTTCCGCTGCTATACTCGTAGACATGCATGTGTAGGGTGTACTTGACTTGCTATGAATGCTAAAATCTGCCAACACTTAAAATTGGGAAAAATTAGATTTTTATTTAGTCAAGTAGTCTAATCACCCCCCTCTAGACATACTTTCGGTCCTACAAGTGGTATCAGAGCTTTGGTCTCCATTGCATTGGTCTCACAACCTAGGAGAGTATGGCGTCTAGTGAGGGAAATTATCAACGTAGAGGTCCGTACTTTGATGGCACTAATTTTGCTAGTTGGAAGCACAAAATGAAAATGCATATTCTTGGTCATAACCCCGCTGTATGGGCTGTTGTTCGTGTTGGCTTGCAAGGTGAATTCTTTGGTGATGGAAAGGAACCGGATCGTGAAGCGACCGCGGATGAATTGAAAATGTTGCAATACAACGCTCAAGCATGCGACATTCTCTTCAACTGCCTATGCCCCGAAGAATTCAACAAAATCACCCGTCTCGAAAATGCAAAAGAGATTTGGGATACTTTGGTTGATATGCACGAAGGAACCGAGTCCGTGAGAGAATCCAAGTTGGATGTTCTTCAAAGTCAGCTTGACAAGTTCAAGATGAAGGATGGTGAAGGAGTCGCGGAGATGTACTCTAGGCTAGCTCTCATCACCAATGAGATTGCCGGCTTAGGAACCGAAGAAATGACCAACAAATTCATCATCAAGAAGATACTTCAAGCTTTGGATGAGAGATATGACACCGTGTGCACATTGATCCAAATGATGCCCAACTACAAAGATCTCAAGCCTACGGAAGTCATTGGAAGGATTGTTGCTCATGAGATGACACTCAAGGACAAAGAAGAGCTTCACAACAAATCTAGCGGTGCTTACAAAGCCACAAGTGATGCTCCCACAACTTCAAGCGACAACCTTGTCACCAATGAAGATATAAGCCTCATGGTCAAGAAATTCAACAAGTTCTACAAGAATAGAGGCAAAGAACGAAGCTCCAACTCAAGATATGAAGAGAAGCATTCGTCAAGTCGTGACCGCAATTGTTACAATTGTGGGAAGCCCGAACACTACTCCAATGAGTGCACGGCTCCCTACAAACGAAGAGAAGAATCACCTAGAAGACGAAGCGCAAGAAATGAATCACCTCAAAGAGAGAGAAGGAGTAGAGATGATCGTTATGAACGAAGACACTCAAGGAGAAGTAGGGATTCAGAGAAGAAGGACAAGTACACCAAGAGCTACACAAGAAGAAAACATCAAGCTCATGTTGGTGAATGGGTTTCCGGCTCCGACTCCGACAACAACTCCGAGAGAAGCTATCACTCCAACTCCGACTATAGTCAAGATGAAGGTGTTGCCGGACTTGCACTAGTGACTACCAACTCCTATGATCTATTTGATTCACCAAATGAAGGGAGTGGAAGTTGCTTCATGGCTAAAGGCCCCAAGGTATCACACCCCGAGTATCTTGATTTCGATAGTGATGAAGATGACTTACTTTGTGATGATGACTTGCACTTTGATAATACTAGTAATGTTAGTCAAAATGAACTTGATAATTCTCATGCTAGCCAAGATAAGTCATTTGATGATGATAAGATGAAAATAGAACAACTAAATAAAGAATTAAACACTCTTAAGTTAGCCCATGAATCTACTCTCGAAGATCATAGAGAGCTTGTAAGGACTCATGAGAAGCTACGCTTCGAGAAGCTAACCTTGGAGCAAGAGCATGAGTTTCTTAAAGCTATAAATGATGATCTCCGAAAGAAGACTTCATCTTATCTAGCCAAATGATTACTCTTGTCTACATTCATGCCTCAAGTTAAGTCTAAGCAAACTAGTAACAAAGGCAAGAAAGGTTCTTCATCTAGTAGCAACAATAAAAATGCTAAACCCAATGATGTTGCTTCTAGTAGTTCTATTGATTCCACTAATGATGATTCTCTTAGCCAAGTTATACTTGAGCAAGAAAATGCTTTATTGAAAGGAATTATAGAGAAAGGTATCTACAAGAGTCTTGCCGGGTGTAAGCAATTTGAGGAAATTGTACGCAAGCACGGAGGATACCGGAAGAACCATGGCATTGGCTACTTCAACGCTAATGGAGTTGAATGGGAAGAAGGTCAATACCCCAAGCCCAAGTTTGTTCCTCAAAAGGAGAAGTATGAAAATACTCCTCCCAAGGGAACAAACACCCAAGATGACCTTCCACCACAAGACCACAAGCTCAAGGGCAAGAACAAGCTTCAAGAGGACATTGACTCATATGAAGATGAATCCCAAGCTTTGGTGGAGTGGGTTACCAAGGCTACTTCAAGGTCAACTTCTACAAGGGCTACTTCAACACCAAGGATCCCCATCAAGTTGATGTGGGTTCCCAAGAAGAAGAACCAAAAAGTTCTTGAGGGGTGACTCCGCCAATGAAATTCACTCACATTCATTATTGGCAAGAACTATTTGCAATCAACATCAACTCTATGCAATAGTTCAAGGAGACACACATTCCCTCAAAGGTAAGCAAGGGACAAGGTAATCAACAAATCCATGGACATCATCACATATGCTTTACACTCCATGTCCATAGATATCCTTGTATTTGTCTCTTGTGTGTTGGGACTAACCCATGTAGGTGAGAAGAGTAAGGAAACAACAAGGATGCTCCCAACTCATGGTGATCTTCATCAACTTTGAGCATCCACCACTACTTCACCTACATGAAGTCTTCATCGACAAAACCCAAGGTTAGTTTATCCCTCCTATGGGGTGATGTCACATCAAGGGGGAGCTTTACTCTAAGACTTGAGTTAAAGCATCTCTTAGTATGTGACAACATTAAATGTTTTATGTAAAAGTGGTAACCCCACTTGTGCTTAAACGATGAGTATGACCTATGATCAAGTATTCTTACTTGGCTCCTAAGTCAATATACTCATATATAGATGACTCCGTCATCGCCAAAATGCTTGATAGATGCTAGTATGTTTGTGCATGTTTGCCATGATTTCATTTGACATCTTATTGTGTGAGCATGTTGGTCTGCACTTCTTTACCCATTCGAGGACATCCAATTGTTGTTATTTGGTTCTTAATTTATGTTTTGCCAATTGGATGTACAAGAATGCCTAGGACACTCCTCTAGCTATCTATGCTTTCTCACCTCATATTCTTTTCTTGCTACATCACAAAACTTGAACAAGCACTTCTCGATCCCTCTGTGTGAGATGCACTCAGAGTTCCGTGTCGAAAAGGGCTGCACTCCAAAACCTCCCAAGTGCAACTCGGTGTGACCAACAAATATTTCTCGGTTTCACCGATTGCCGAGGGTTGATCTGGTTTTCCATCTCGGTAACACCGATTCCTTATTCTCGGTTACACCGAGTTTCCCTGTCAGCTGACAGTTGAGAAACTCGGTGACAAAAAAAAATTCGAACCGGTGTCACCGACAGCAAGGGGTATATATGTTGTGGACCCAACGCTTTGAAATTCACTCCTCAAACCATCTCGCTCCAAAACCCTAAGCTGCCAAAAAGGACCCCCCGGTCGTCGCCCTTGCCTCCCCGTGCTCCTCCGCCGCTGGGATCCTTGCCGTCGACGGGCATCTTCACCGCCGTCTTCGCCGTAGCGGACCGTCACCAAGCTAGGGTACGGATCCAATCCTCTCTTGCGCTCCATCGTCTGATTCTTGCGCATTGAGATGTTCTTATCTATAAGCCACTGTGTGCAATCCTCCCTATCCACCAGAGTTCTCGTAGATTAGCGAACAATGAAAATTTTAGGGTTAGCTGTCCGCAGATTGCATCTCGGTACCACCGAGTTGAAAAAATCGGTTCCACCGATTGTGTTTTAGGGTTACTGAGAACCGTATCGGTGAGACCGAAGCAATCTTTTCGGTTCCACCGAAAAGGCTGCCAGGTTTCTGTTGATGATTATGGTCAGTCTCGGTGACACCGAAAAATACCACTCGGTGACACCGAAATACCTTCTGCAGAAAGCTAAAACTAATGTCTTCCTTGTTCAAACTTTGAAAATCTCTGTGTTGTGTGATGCTCAACCCCTCTGCTCCTCTATATTCTCTTCACAGGATCAGATATGTCAGATGCTGAAGATAGCCAGAATGATCTCAGAGAGCAGAGTATGGATTTGGACTCAGGCACTAGCCCTGATGAGAGTTTTGATGATGTGCCCAGTTCTCCTGATTTGCCCAAGGCTGCTACAAGGACTAGGAGGAAGCTCAATTCTGATGAAGAGGATGAGGACTTCATCCCTGATGAGCTGCCTAAGAAAGATGATGCTGCCACTTCTTCCAAGAAAAAGAAAGCTATCATGAAGGAGTATGCTAGCTCTGAGATATTTAGAGCACCTGAGAGCTCCAGAGCAACCATGACTGTTATGCCTCCCAAGAAGTCTATGCCCAAGAAGGCAGGGGAGAAGAAGAAGAGAGAGAGGACAAAATCTGTTAAGGCTAAAGTTCTTCCATCCACTCCAGAGTATCTTGATGAGGATGAAGAAGAGGAGGTAGAGCCAGCTGCAAAGGCCCCTCCCAAGAAGAAGAAGAAGCTTATGGCAGATGCTATGCCTAAGACTAACACTTCCAAGAGCACCAAATCTGCTCCAAAGAAGGCTGCTGCTGCTGATAAGCCTAAGAGGTTTTCCAGAGATATACCAGCTTCCAGCAAGAACAAGACCTCCACTTTCAGGGAAGCTAAGGATGATGATGATTTTTCTGCTTTGATGAAGCTTAGACCACACCTTCCAGAGCATAATGCCAGCCATCTAATTGCTGAAGATATGAAGAAGAGGAAGGATTCTGGTTTAAGGGCATGGAGAGCTATTGATCCATATGCCCAGAGAAGGAAAACTGCTGTGGATAGGTTTTATACCAAGGAGCAACAGGATTTCTATGAGACAATCTTACTTGACAAGAGCCCAGCTGTCAGTGATATGAGATATGTTGATTGGAAGTATATCAAGGAGAATGAAGACTACTTCCCAAATGTTCAAGACAACTTCCACTGCATTGGCTTAGACAAGTTTGTTGGCACAGAATTCACTGCATGGAACGATGAGATGATCATGCAATTCTACTCCACTGCTCATTTCTATGGAGATGGTAGGATTTTGTGGATGACTGAAGGAGCAAGGTATGAGTCTACTGTTGAGGAATGGGCTGCTATCTTAGGAGTCCCAGATGTGGAAGATGGTGACCTGGATGTCTATTCTGAATCCAAGGAGAGCCACAATGCTATGGCTAACATGTACAATGAGATCCCTGCTGCTCATGTGAAGTCTCACAAGTTAGGATCCATCTACTTCCTCCAGGCTGGCCTCCGTACCATGAACACCATCTTGAGGCACACATTGATGCCTAAGTCTGGAGATGACAAGATGATTCGAGGCTATTCCATCAACATGCTGATCCATCTTGATAGACACACCAGGATAAGGGTGATGGACTTGATAGTAGAGACTGTGAAGAGGGTTGCTGCTGATCAGAAGCGCTCATGGTGCTATGCACCCTACATTCAGATGCTCATCAACTCCAAGCTGGAGAAGCACATCTTTGCTCTTGACAGGCCCCACTTGCCCCTACAGCCAGATCTTGAGGACAACGTCGTGGAGATGAACCCAGATCATCCCACCTCAGCTGCAGCACAGGCAGAGGCAGAGGCAGCTAGAGCCACTAGTGCTCCAGTCCCTAGATCCAGGAACGAGCAAATGGATCTTTTGATCAACATCGTTTAGGGCATGTAGAAGGACATCAAGGACATACTGGGGAATCAGAATAGTCTTGTGAGGATCTTTGAGAATAGGATCAAGACCCTTAATGACAAAGTGGATGGACTGACAAAGACAGTGAATGAGCTGAAGAAGGAAGTTGACAGCGTGCCCAGTCCCGACACTTCAGATGATGAGGATGACTCTCCTCTCAGGCCAGGCACTCACTTCTCTACCCAGGCCAGATCAGCCACAGTGCCAGCTCCAGATTTGAGGCCTTCTTCATCAGCACCTGCTACAGCCTCCTCAGCTCCAATACCTCCCGTTGCTACTCCAACTCCATCCATGACATCAGCAGAGGTCTTCGCCGACGTAGTTCTCTCGACTCCTTCCTCGACTACCGGAGGAGATCAGCCCCAGAAGAGCGCTTAGATATATACCTTTGAACTTTTTGGTAACTTGTTGCCAAAGGGGGAGAAGTGTATATAGATCTTTAGGCTTCGAGTGAGAGAGCGTTTGGTTTTTATCGCTTTTTCAAAAACATTTGGTCTTTTGGTTTGTTTGTGTTGAACTATGTGGTGTTTGATCATACGCTTGATTGTGTGTTGCTACTACTTCCTATCATTATGATGCTTATGAGATGATCATTCACCTTTACTTGTTTGTGTTGTGCTATGATGTTCATTCTTATTATTCTCGCACACCACCAAGTTGTATGTGACATGGAAGAAGTTCCCCATGTACCTAATCGATTGTGCATTTGCATTCAAACGCAAATTTAAAATAATGCACAAATTTAGGGGGAGCTCTTGCTTATCACATACTTCTCAAAGCGATGATTATATTCATTGATTATATCATATGTCGAAGCTTTGATCTATATGTTGTCATCAATTACCAAAAAGGGGGAGATTGAAAGCACATTTGCTCCCTTGGTGGTTTTGGTAATTAATAACAACATATATGTCATTGAACTAATGTTTCCACTAAGCATATTTCAGGAGAAGTTCAATGATAGGGATGGCAAAAGGATTGTGGAGATACCCCAAGTTGCAAGGAAATGGATTGGCAAAGCTTCAAGCAAGAGGACTCTACATTTTACTTTGTGAGAAATCACTTTGAGTCCATAGGAAAGCCAATACTATTAAAAGGGGGTAAGGTACTGTTGGTGAACAAAATGCTCATACGTGCACAAGAGATATTCACCAAATACACCCACAAGCTCTTCCACAAAAGTCTGTCCAAAGTCAAATATTCAAAATCGGTGCAACCAACACTTTCCACTCGATGCCACCGATTCCCAAACTCAGACAGACCCATGCCAAACCCTAGTCAGTCGGTGCAGCCGATTCTGCATCGGTGCCACCGAGTTTAGGTTGCCAACTCTCTGTTTAGCCATTTTCAATCTTCGGTACCACCGAGATTTGCCAGTCGGTCTCACCGAGTTTCTGGACCAACTCTCTGGATAGCCATTCACAAGAATCGGTACCACCGAGAATTGTGGATCGGCGCCACCGAGTTTTTGGACCAACTCTCTGGTAAGCCATGGTCAAGAATCGGTATCACCGAGATGTGAAAATCGGCGTCACCGAGTTTGGGCAATCTGACCATTGGTCACCTGATCGGTACCACCGAGAGTTATATATTGGTCTCACCGAGATTCAAAAGTTACTGCCTTTTTGTCACTTCGGTACCATCGAGATTAACACATCGGTGTCACCGAGTTGGTCACTTTAGGTGTAACGGTTTAATTTTTGGGGATGCCTATATATACCCCTTCACCACCACCCACTCGAGAGAGAAGCACTCAGAACTATTCCATACTTGCCCCATCCAATTTTCTGAGAGAGAGCCACCTACTAATGTGTTGAGATCAAGCTATTCCGCTCCATCCATATGAATCTTGATCTCTAGCCTCCCCAAGTTGCTTTCCACCAAATCAATCTCTTCCACCATAGCCAAATCTGTGAGAGAGTGATTGTGTGTTGAGGAGTCTATCATCTTGAAGCACAAGAGCAAGGAGTTCATCGACATTGCCGAGCCTATTACCTTTTGGAGGGTGGTGCCTCCTAGATTGGTTAGGTGTCGCTTGGGAGCCTCCTACTTCGTGTTGTGGAGTTGAACCAAGAAGTTTGTACGGGCAAGGAGATCACCTACTTCGTGAAGATCTACCCATAGTGAGGCCAGTCCTTCGTGGATGGAAGCCGTTATGGAATAGTTAAGGTTGCTACTTCGTGGGCCCTTATGGGTGGAGCCCTCCGTGGACTCTCGCGACCGTTACCCTCCGTGGGTTGAAGACTCCATAAACGTGGACGTACGATAGCACCACCTATCGGAACCACGGGAAAAATCTTCGTGTCTACAAATTGCGTTTGATCTTCGTACCCTTCCTTTACTACTCATGCTTGTCTTTACTTTCTGCTGCTATACTCGTACACATGCATGTGTAGGGTGTACTTGACTTGCTATGAATGCTAAAATCTGCCAACACTTCAAATTGGGAAAAAGTAGATTTTTATTTAGTCAAGTAGTCTAATCACCCCGCCCCCTCTAGACATACTTTCGGTCCTACAATCGGTGCTTGGGTGCTTTTATTACTTGAACAACCTCCCACTTATGATTAACCCCCTCGCAAGCATCCGCAACTACGAGAAAAGTATTAAGATAAAATCTAACCAGAGCATTAAATGTTTGGATCCAAATCAGCCCCTTACGAAGTAGCGCATAAACTAGGGTTTAAGCTTTTGTCACTCTAGCAACCCATCATCTAATAACTACTCCACAATGCATTCCCTTAGGCCCAAGGATGGTGAAGTGTCATGTAGTCGACGTTCACATGACACCACTAAGGGAATCACAACATACATATCATCAAAATATCGAACACATATCAAGTTCACATGATTACTTGCAACATGACTTCTCCCGTGACCTCAAGAACAAAGGTAACTACTCACAAATAATATTCATGCTCAAGATCAGAGGGGTATTGAATGGCATAATGGATCTGAACATATAATCTTCCACCAAATAAACCATATAGTAATCAACTACAAGATGTAATCAACACTACTAGTCACCCACAAGTACCAATCTGAGGTTCCGGTACAAAGATTGAACACAAGAGATGAACTAGGGTTTGAGAGGAGATGGTGCTGCTGGAGATGTTGATGAAGATTGACCTCCCAAAGATGAGAGGGGTGGCTGTGATGACGATGGCTTCGATTTCCCCCTCCGGGAGGGAAGTTCCCCCGGCAAAATCGCTCCGCCGGAGGGCAAAAGTGCTCCTGCCCAAGTTCCGCCTCGAGATGGCGTTCCGTCCCGAAAGTCCTCTCCTTATTTTTTTCTAGGTCAAAAGACCTTATATACCAGAAGATGGGCACCGAAGGTGGGCCTAGGAGGGCACAACCCACCAGGGCGCGCTTGGGGGGCCTGGCGTGCCCTGGTGTCTTGTGCCCACCATGGTGGCCCCCTGCGGTAGTTGTTTGCTGCAGTATTTTTAATATAATCCAAAAATATTTTCCGTAAAGTTTCAGCTTGTTTGGATAAGTGCATAATATGTATCTCTGATGTGCTTTTTCAGGTCCAGAATTCCAGGTGCCGGTATTCTCCCTCTTTGTGTAAACCTTGCATATTATGAGAGAAAAGGCATTAGAATCACTCCCTAAAGCATTATTATTCAACAAAACATTATAAATAACAGTAAGAAATCATGATGCAAAATGGACGTATCAACTAGCTTCACTACAGAGTTATCATCATGAGTGCGTTACGAGGTATCACCCTTGGCAATCGATATTAGCTCTGCAGAGTCGTACAACTAGGGGGGTGAGGTGATGTGTCAGGCTTAGAGCTTGTCGATCATGTTGATCGAGTCTTCGAGTCTCCGATGATGAAGCAGGGGCAACAGGGACAAGGTGAGGGGTCATTGGTGGATCACTTACCAACCTATATTGAGCATATAGGGTAACAGGTAAAGTAACAATAGCAGGTTACAAAAGCAGGCTATGCCTCAGAATAGGAGCTATTGACAACAGTAGCAAAATCTAATGCAAGCATGAGAGAGAAGGAATGGGCGATATAGGAATGATCAAGGGGTTTTGCTTGTTTGGTTGCTCTGCTGCAAAAGCCTGGACGTCAGTGGTGTCGTTGTACCCGGTAGCAGCGCCGGTCTCGGGGTCTACCGGAGAGAAGAGGGGGAAGAAAACAAATAAATGTAAGGCAAACAAATGCATCAGGATGCAAGGCATGGCAATATGCAGTGCTAGGGGTGACCTAACGCAGTGCTACGTGTTACAGACGGAGCGGGAAAATATCTGTGGATAATTCCCGGGTCTTAGGCTTTTATCGGATAGATGAATCGGAGGGGAAGTTCCATGTTCATCATGCTACCTTATATACCAGAAGATGGGTACCGGAGGTGGGCCGAGGAGGGCACAACCCACCAGGGCGCGCCTGGGGGGCCTGGCACGACCTGGTGTCTTGTGCCCACCAGGGTGGCCCCCTCCGGTAGTTGTTTGCTCCAGTATTTTTAATATAATCCAGAAATATTCTGTGTAAAGTTTCAGCTTGTTTGGAGAAGTGCAGAATAGGTATCTCTGATGTGCTTTTTCAGGTCCAGAATTCCAGCTGCCGGTATTCTCCCTCTTTGTGTAAACCTTGCATATTATGAGAGAAAATGCATTAGAATCACTCCCTAAAGCATTATTATTCAACAAAAAATTGTAAATAACAGTAGGAAATCATGATGCAAAATGGACGTATCAACTCCCCCAAGCTTAGACCTCGCTTGTCCTCAAGAGAAAGCTGAAATTGAAAAGCATGTCCACATGGTTTGAGAGAGAGGTGTCGATGAAAACAAAATACGGACATAGTAGCATCATGCTTATTATCATAACAGCAACAAACTCTATCATAAAACTTATTCATATACTTTCATCATATAACTTCTCATGAACAAGTAACAATTCATCATAACATAGAAGTATAAAGTATGAACCTTATTGAAAACCAACAAACTATGTTCTCAGTCAGCTTTGCAACTACAATTCATCATATTTTCAGGAAGGGTCTCGTATCGGAGCCTTTTGGCAAGTCCACATACTCAACCATCATTTAGTCTTCTATGATTGCTAACACTCACAGCATACCCATGAGCAAAAAGTTTCAACCAGACACATAGAAAGATAGGGGCTTATAGTTTCGCCTCCCAATGTACTCACCTCAAGGGTGATGTCAACAATAATAACTCATGTTCACTCACATCCAACCAGATATATGTGCCTAGATCTTTCCTCACCACATGATGCTTGCAAAAGAAAAAGTAAAAAGGAATAGGGAAGAATACTTTGACTCTTGCATAAAAGTAAATACATAAAAGTAAAGGATAGGTCCTTCGCAGAGGGAAGCAGAGGTTGGCATGCGCTTTTTGGTTTGTATGCCCAATCCCTTAATGTAAAAGAACGTCACGCTATATTGCCCCCTATGATAGTAACCTCTATTATGCAGTCCGTCACTTTTATTAGTTTTCCATCATAAGTTCGTATAGCGCTCAATTTTCTCTTACACTAATTGATCAAAACACATTTAGAAGCAATTTTTATTGCCTTATTGCACCGATGACAACTTACTTGAAGGATCTTACTTGATCCGTAGGTAGGTATGGTGGACTCTCAAAACATGAATTTGGGTTTTGGGTTTTTGGATGCACAAGTAGTATCTCTACTTAGTGCGGAATTTTTGGCTAGCAAAGATATTGAGCAAGCACCACATGTTGAAGGATCTATGACAATATAACTTCTATGTGGATATGAACAAGCATAAATCATTACGTTGTCTTCGTTGTCCAACATCAACAATTTTGGCATATAATATTGAATGGGGGCTCACAATCATAAAAGATGTCCAAGATAGTGTATTTGCCGTTGAATCTTCTCTTCCCTTATTAATTCTTTCATGAATTGCATCATTGACCAATGCTATGTTTGTCAATCTCCAATAAATTTTACCACTTATAATTTTCCTTATGTGATGTCATTACTTACCATAAGATTAGCATATGATTCTTTTCATCTATTTCTCTTTCCCTTTATTTGATTGCAACAAGAAAATAAAGAAGGAAAAGCTCAAACTAAATTTTATTATATAAATCTCACTCGATTACATAGATAGATAGACCACGAAACTAACACACGAAAATAGATCATGCTAAACTTTTATTCAACTAGATCAAAAGGAAACTAATGATCGAACTGAAAATAGGTAAAGGCAAATAAAAGTGATGGTGATACGATACCGGGGCACCTCCCCCAAGCTTGGCTCAAGCCAAGGGGAGTGCCCATACCCGTGTGCTCAAGTCTCCTTTGGTGGTGGTGATGAAGAAGGCGGTGGTGATTAAGTGGTAGGCTTGTATTGCAGCTTCCAGGGCAAGGGCTCACCATCAAAAAAGTATGCAAGAGTCCCCTGAGTTCTGCAACTGGCAGCTAAACTCATACCTTTAAATCTTGCTTCATATTCAAAAACTTGGTTTTGAAGATCATAAATTTGACTTTGCAGAAAATTGATTCGCTCGTTGAGGATGGAGATGGTGTCCTTCACAAACTGGCCATCCACCATCTGATCACGGGTGAATTCCGTGATCATGGAGTGGTTGGCACTAAGTCCACGCTCCACCATCCTTTGGCACTTGAAGATGTCTTGTTCCACTGCCTCGAGCCTAGCTTCCACGCTTCCGATCCTTTTGGGTCCTTGAACATCGCGGATGTGGAGCACCCCCTCACGCATCTCAATGGCTTGAGGGTGCTTCATCACCTCCGGCAAGTACAGGTTGATGACCTTCTCAAAGAACTTGTCCTTGGAGGAGCTTGGTGGAGCCATGAAGATCTAGATCTGACGAGAAAACATCACAAAACAAGAATAGAGGATTTTTCTGCGATGCGGTTGTCAAAACAGTTGGGGATATATATAGAGAATTTTTATTCTTGGGAAGCAAGCATATGGAAGGAAAACGGAGTCAGGAAGGTGTCCGAGGTGGGCACAACCCACCAGGGCGCGCCCTGGTGTATCGTGCTCACCTCTGTTGCTTTCCTGTTTATTTCTTATTTTCCTAATTTTTGTAATATTCCAAAAGTGACAGAAAATAAATTTTTGCGGATTTTTCGGAGTCCGTTTACTTACCGTATCACGTACCTCCTCTTTTTCAGAATTCTGGAGTGTTCCGGAAGGTTTCTTTTATGTGTTCCTCCGGTGTCATGGTTTGGATAACATTGCTTACAACATTTATAGGCGTACCTGAGATATAGTGTTTAATTCTTTGCCCATTGACCACCATCGGGTTAGTACCTTCAGCATTATTAATCTTTATAGCTCCAGAACGATAAACCTCTTGGATAATATATGGTCCTTCCCATTTGGAGAGAAGCTTGCCTGCAAAAAATCTTAAACGAGAGTTGAACAAAAGAACATAGTCTCCTATTTTGAATTCCCTCTTTTGGATTCTTTTGTCATGCCATCTTTTTACTTTTTCTTTGAATAGTTTGGAATTTTCATAGGCTTGGGTTCTCCATTCATCTAGTGAGCTAATATCAAATAGCCTCTTCTCACCGGCAAGTTTGAAATCATAATTGAGTTCTTTAATTTCCCAAAATGCTTTATGTTCTAACTCTAGAGGCAAATGACAAGCTTTTCCGTATACCATTTTGTACGCAGACATACCCATAGGATTTTCATAAGCTGTTCTGTAGGCCCAAAGTGCATCATCTAATTTCTTAGACCAATTCTTTCGAGGCCTATTGACAGTTTTTTGTAATATCAAATTTATTTCTCTATTGCTAAGTTCAACTTGACCACTAGATTGAGGATGATAGGGTGATGCAATTCTATGGTTAACATCATATTTAGCAAGCATCTTGCGGAAAGCACCATGACTAAAGTGTGAACCACCATCAGTCATTAAATATCTAGGGACTCCAAACCTCGGTAATGGAGGTGTTGTGATCAGCACTACTAGTTGGAATAGCTTATACCCACTTAGTGACATAATCAACAGCAACCAAAATATGAGTGTACCCGTTAGAGGAAGGAAAAGGTCCCATATAATCAAAACCCCAAACATCAAATGGTTCAACAACAAGTGAATAATTCATAGGCATTTCCTGACGCTTACCGATATTACCAATTCTTTGACATTCATCACAAGACAAGACAAACTTACGGGCATCCTTGAAGAGAGTAGGCCAATAAAAACCAGATTGCAATACCTTGTGAGCAGTTCTATCTCCCGCATGATGTCCTCCATAAGCTTCGGAATGACATTTCCGTAGGATTTGTTCCTGTTCATGCTTAGGTACACAACATCTAATAATACCATCTACTCCTTCTTTATAAAGATGTGGGTCATCCCAAAAGTAATGTCTTAAATCATAGAAGAGTTTTTTCTTTTGCTAGTATATGAAGCTAGGTGGTATACATTTAGCGACAATGTAATTAGCATAATCAGCATACCAAGGAGTGTTTTGAGAAACATTTATTGCAGCTAACTATTCATCAGGAAAGCTATCATCAATAGGTAGTGGCACTACAGGAATCAGGTTCTTTGCCGTCCACCATGGCGGACGGCAAAGGCACAACAATGGACGGCAAAGACCTTTGCCGTCCACCAGCGGACGGCAAATTTTGGGCCGAATATACTCCGGCAAAGAGGTTCTTTGCCATCTGCCTTGGCACAGCGGACGGCAAAGTTTCTTTGCCGTCTGCCTGTAGACGGCAACGCGCCTGGACGGCGTAGTACTGACGTTAGCACCGTTAGGTGGCTAACGGCCCCCACCAAACCCTTTGCCGTCAGCCCCCGGACGGCAAACACTCAGTCCTTTGCCGTCTGCCCCGGACGGCCCCACACAGGCCTTTGCCGTTTGCCCCAGACGGCCCCGCCCAGCCCTTTGCCGTCTGCCCCCCGACGGCCCCGCTCCAGCCCTTTGCCGTCCGCCCCTGACGGCCCCCCGCCCAGCCCTTTGCCGTCCGCCCCGGACGGCAAAGAAGCCAAATGGCCCCAGGCCTGGCGCTCCCAGGTTTAATAGGTGGCTACCACGTGCCCTCTTTGCCGACGGTGGCCGTCGGCATAGCGGTCTTTGCCGTCCGGGGCAGACGGCAAAGAGGCTGTATTGCCTCTTTTTTCCTGTTTTTGTTATATTCAACAATTTTCACAGGCAAATATATGATATGTATATATATATTTCACAGAAACAATATCCCTGCCATATGGATATGATCAACCAACAATTATACCAAATTAGAAGTATCAAATGTCACATTGTTCACCATATTACAATAGTTTCATCCATACATACATAGTCTCATACATAGGTAGAAAGTTTCACGTAAGTTCATCGATACAAAATGAAAACAGAAAGTAAACACTAGCACTACTTCAAAGCAAGCTGCCGTGAACTCAATCAAATCTGCAACATTGGAAATAAGAAAGTTAGAATAAGAATACTAGAAGAAGTAGAAGACCTAGAAGTAGAAGAAGATCTAGAAGAAGATGATGATGAAGAAGCGTTTTTCTTCTCTCTCTTTCTCCTCTTGTTTTTCTTCTTCTTATTGCTTATTTGTGTCATTTCAGAGCTAACCTAGGTAATTATCACATTTTTGACCTAACTAAGCTTATTGTGTCATTTTGCAAGAAAATAAGCTAAGTCTATGGCATCTATGAGGTTACCAAGTCTATTATGCCATTTTTGAGTTAACTAAGCTTATAATGTCATTATGGAGGAAACAACGCTAAGTATAGGTCATTTTAGAGCTAACTTAGGTACAATATGTCATTTTGGAGGTAAGTAAGCTTACTATGTCTTTTTAGAGGAAACAAAGCTAACTTATGTAAAATATGACATTTGTCTAAGTGCTAAGTTTGTCTTTGTGCTAAGTTTGTCTTTGTTTGAGAAAATGAGCCAAGTAAGTGGCATATTAGGGCTTACCATCCTCGTCATCACGGAGGTGAAGCACCGGGGTTGCTCGGGCCGGTGTCACTTGGAGCACTACTTGGCCCTAGAGAAGGATCGTGCGATGCGGCTCGGGAGTTATGCTGCACCAAATAACATTTGCGTTAGCATGATGACGCTGAAATGTTAAGACTACTAACTAATGAACATTGAAATGAAACTCACCGTTCCAGCCGTGGTAATGACTGGCATCGGCGGAGGGGTCTGGCCAGTCTTCTCACACAAAGACTGCACATTTGGTTTTGACAAGTCAATCATATTTGTTATTAATGAAACGAACATGTAGTGCATGATTTGGCTAATATGAAGAAGAAACTTACCACGAGGAGCTCGTACATGGCCCGGTGAGACGCATCGTTCTGTGCCCTCTCCTCCTCCAACAACCTAGCCGTCCTCTCCTCCAAATCCCTCTTCTCCTCCGCCGCCTGTCAGGCCTGTTCCGCCATAAGCGCCTAGGTTGCCTCTCTCTCTTTCGGCAGAGCAGCCTGCAACACAACTCCTCGTTAGCATTGTAATCATCTTTGTTCGCACACACAATGTAATGGAGGAAAGCTATCTGAGTCCATATGACTAACCTCGATGGCGAGCTGGACTGGCCATGGACGAGGCGTTATCTCAGGACAGGAGCTCGTTTGGCGCGCCTTGATCTGCCGGAGAGTGCGTGAAGACCATATAAGTCCATCTCCAATGGCTATATGGCCATGGGGCCTCCCGCCGCCAGCTATCATCAACAGCTCTGGATCAATAGGATGCTGGCTCGGGCTGAAGTCCTCCCCATTCACCGCCTTCCCCACATCTCTGTACCTCACGATCTTGTTGTGGGAGGAGATGTTGGTGAAGTTGTCGCGATTATCGAGGTCAGACTCAGAGAATGCCTTGGCCTTCTTGTACGAGGCAGTATGGGCCATGGCATAGAGTTCGTACACCTGTGGCACCTCCGTCTTATTATAATGCGCCTACAAGAGAGGAACAAAGTATTAATAAAGGGGTCAAGCTAGCATCAAGAATGAATTGCAGGAATCATGAAGCAAACCACATACCCAGTTCCGCCCGAACTGAAATAAGTTGGCGCTGCCTTGATGGTGTGGCACACCTTCCATTTGGGCACGCCGTTCCTTGCAATTGTCGTGGACGGCTCGCCATTCATCAGAGCACCACTCATTCACCAACGCCTCCCAACAATCCATCTTATCCGCACACCATCTCGGGGGCACCTAAGTTAGTAAAGAGAAATTTGAGAGCTACGCCTACGAATCAAAGCAAGGAAACTAAGTACAAGGCCTTAAGAATAGGTAATTACCTTCATGTACTACTCCTTGTGCAGAAACTTTCCGCGGCACGACGACTTGTCCTTCTTAATACGCCGCGAGGCATAGTAGTCTCGAACAGCATGTACCCGAGCCTCCTGCCGTAAGTTCTGTAGTAGGCGCCTGCACTCGTCATCGATAACCTTTGCCACGGCCTCCTCGTATCCCTCCTCACACTTGTAGAAGGTCTGCAATCAAACAAGACAACACTGATTAGTACAATAACTAGCTATTATTGATTTTTTATTGTGTAAAGGAGAAATTACCCAGAACTTTCTGATCACCATGTCGGCCCTCGTGTGGCACAACACATCGTCGATCATCTCCTCCGGCGGGGCCAGGGCAGCCAAGTAGTGCTCCCAGTTCAATCCTAACTCTGGAAGCTTACCCTCGCCGGGCAACGTGACAAACCCCGGGAAGTTATGCTGTAAAATCACACCAAGGATGGAGTTGGGCCTGCGGACATCCTTGGCGTGAATCCAACCCTTGCAGTATGACAAAGCCAATGCATTAGATATGTGAAGAAACGTGAAGGCAAAAGGTTTAAAAAGAGTAAATGCACTTACTTCTCCTTTTCAGGCCTAATCGGACACCTCTGCTCGCGGGTCGCTGGCACGGGCGGGAGCCGTGTACACCCACGCTGGTAGACGGTGGCCCCCTCAACCACCTTGTCCCCACTATCAGAAAACTGATCCCCGCCACCATCAGCATGGCCACTCGGCTCCGGCTGATGCAGATCCGGCCAGGTATCCCATCCGGTCGAAGCGTGTGGAGTCTCGTAGGACGAAGCGTCTGGCACAGGAGTCTCGCGGGTCGAAGCGTCTGGGACAGAAGGATCGTCGACCCGAGGCTCGTGGACAGGAGTCCTTGTAGCCTCCACCTCAGATGGGTCCACCGTAGCAGTCCTGTACTCGGGTGAATCAGCTGGGGTGGCGGCGAGGAAGGCGTAGCAGCCTTCGTACCTCTCCCGCGGCCACCACGTGTACCTTTAGGAGCTCTCTTCTTCCCCCGACCTCCTCTCCCGGTGGGCATCTTCGCCGATGAAGAAGCGCCCTCTGGTGTCCCAATACTGTCGTACAACGCTCTTCGGAGAGTTTGGGGTGGAATGGAAGTACCCCTCCCACCACGCACCAACGAAGGAGCCTCGGATCGCTCTCGACCCGCGCCCACCATCTTTCAACACCTGCCATGACAAAGAGTAAACGAAATTAGTACAACATAAAAAAATTGAATACTGACATGAATAATAATATGTATATGTATAATTTGAGTGTATCATCATCATGTATATAATAAAAATTGAATAATACCTGACATGAACTAATAATAATCTTCATCGTCTATATATGCTCCGGGATCAATAAATGCATCATCATCATCATCACTATCATCAATAAATGCATCACATCACTATCGGGAACAACATGTGGAAGGCCTCCTTTATGTAATCGGTCAAGCATTGAGAGGTCATCCGCAGCAGTAACCTCGTCTTCTTCCGTCTCTTCTTGTTCCGGCTCAGGAGTGAAGTCGGATTCACTGTCGCTGTCTACTTGAATGTTCTGGGGTGAAGTAGAGCGGTTCTTGAAACGTTTTTTGGAAAGACGTGTTTCTTGGAAGAATTCTCCTTCATATGTGTCTGGGTTAATGTGAGGTTCATAATCATCTTCATTGAGGGGAGGTGGTCTAAAATGTGGCGGCACATCATAAACGACATCCCAACCATTCAGATTTGGATCAGTTTGGCAGGCCCATGGTAGATAGAAAACTTGGGTCGCCTGTTGAGCCGTAATATAGACATCGGGAACATCTAAATGGGTGCTTTGTTTGATTTCGACTAGCCCTATATGTTCATGAGTCCTTCTAGTCTCCTTCGGCTGGAACCAATAACATTTGAAGACTACGACGTTTGGTGGGTTTTCACCAAATAAGAATATAAGTTCATAAATTGCTTCAACTCTTCCATAATACTCGACACCTCCTTCGCCGATAGAAGAGACACAACAATTTGTAGACTTTTGGTCGGCCATAGATAGCTCTTTGCCAAAAGTACGAAAGCGATACCCGTTGATGTCGTATTTGTCAAATGAACGGACCTTATAGTCAAAACCATTAGCGACTTGTCTCAATTCGGCGTCCATAGACTCTGAATTAGCCTACAAGTTTAATACGAAAGGATTGTTGCATTAGTCGCAAACTAGACAAAGAAATGAAATGGTCTAATGGAAATTACCGTTTGTTTGAACCAAGAGATGAAACCGGGATAGCCGCCTCCATGCTTTGCCAGAAGCTCATACTCTTCGATGGAATCCTTTTGGATCACCGCTCCATCCGAGAATTTGGCGACGTATCGACTATGTTACATATCCGGGAATAAGAGCAGTTCATAGGAATTAGAAGTTGCGAAACAATGTACCAAGAACTTACTCGATGTACGGCCGCACTTCTGTTAGGTTGTTGAAGATATACAATGAAATGGTCCGCCATTCTTCGACATCCAACGCTATTGCTTTCGAAGCACCGGCTGGTGCGAGCTTCCCTTTGAATAGGCTGAGGTTGGATCGACCTCTTTCACGGTCGCAATCATTGTACCAAGGCTTCGGATTATGCAAATGACGATTCTTGGCTTCGTAGTGTGCGGTCACGAAGTTTGCCGCCTCCTCAGTAATGAATGCCTCGGCCATCGATGCTTCAATTCTACGTTTATTTTTACATTTTGCTCGAAGCGTCTTCTGCATCCTCTCAGTTGCAAAGCACCAACGATTTTGCATGGGCCCCCCCAATTTTGCCTCGGTCGGGAGATGCAAATCAAATGCTGCATTGGATTAAAGAAGCCCAGTGGAAAGATCTTTTCTAACTTGCAGATCAACTTCGGCACCAACTCTTCCAGTTCATCTAGCATGTCAGGCGATAGTTCTTTCGCACAAAGAGCACGGAAGAAATAGCTCAGCTCTGCCAGTACTAGCCATTCATCCTCAAGGATAAAGCCACGCAACATCACCGGCATTACCCGCTCAAGCCATATGTGCCAATCATGACTCTTGAGACCAAATATTTTCAATTTGTCAAGACTCGCTCCCCTCTTTAGATTCGCCGCATACCCATCGGGGAACATCAACTGCATTTTCACCCACAAGATCATTTCCCTCATAGCTGGCCTTCCAAGATTGAACCATGCCTTTGGCTTCCTCCAGTTCTTCTTTCCTTTCGGTTGTCGCATGTTTTGTAACGGTCTATCACATAGAGCCTCCTGATCGACTCTAGCCTTAGGATTATCCTTTGACTTCCCCTCTATGCCGAACAATGTACCAAAAAGGGCCTCGGCGATATTCTTTTCAGTGTGCATCACGTCGATGTTGTGTGGGCAAAGGAGGTCTTTAAAGTAAGGCAGATCCCACAAGCATATCTTGTGAGTCCAGGCGTGTTCCAAATTATACCCTTTGAAATATCCTGGACGCTCTGGATCAGGCTCGAGAGTGTTTAACTGATCCAGGGTCTGTTGGCCTATCAATGCAGGTGGTGCAGAGTTTTTGACAACTCTACCTTTGATGAAATTCTTCTTGTATTTTCTGAACTTATGGCGAGGATCTAGGAACTGTCTATGCAAGTCGAAGCAAGAATACTTGCGACCAGCCTGCAGCCAACGAAATTGAAGAGCAGCCTTGCATGTGGGGCACGGGAACCTTCCATGCACACACCAGCCAACGAATAGCGCATACACCGGCAAGTCTTGAGTCGAGTACATGTACCACACATGCATTTTGAAGTTTTGTTTTGTAGCAGTGTCATATGTCTTGATCCCATTATCCCAACCTTCTTGCAATTCATCCTTAAGCGGCTGCATGTACACATTCATATTCTTCCCCGGATAGTTGGGCCCTGGACTTATCAACGTCAAGAAAATGTTCTTTCTTTTCATAATCTCTCCGGGGGGGGAGATTGAGTGGAATGACAAATACAGGCCAACAACTGTATTGGGTTGCCGTCATACCAAACACATTGAACCCATCCGTGCTGACGGCGACTCGAGGATGCCTTGGATCTGCCGCTTTATCCTTATGTAATGCATCGAAGTGCTTCCACGCAAAAGCGTCTGAAGTGTGTCCCAACATCGGATTCCCATCTGAATCTAGTTCGGTTCTTTTGCCCAATTTGTGCCACGTCATCTGTCTGGCCGTCTCTTCGACCATGAAAAGACGTTGAAGTCTTGGTATGATTGGCATATACCGAAGAACATTAACTGGGATTTTGGTCTGACTCTTCTCACCCATACCGTTGTCTACCACAACATACTTGGAAGACTTGCAAATGGGACAATAGTTCAAGCCCGCATACTCAAGCCTAAATAAGGCACATCCATTCTCATAGGCATCTATCTTCTCATAGGGCATCTTAAGCGCACGTAGGATTTTGTCCCACTGGTACAGGTTTGCAGGCAATACATGGCCTTTGGGTAGAAAGCGTCCAAATATTGTCATCATCGCATCGTAGCATTCTCTGCCCAGGTTGAACAGAGCCTTCAGAGCCATTACTTGCGTGATGGCATCCAGCTGACAAAGCTCAGTGTGCTCGTGGAGAGGACGTTTTGAAGACTCCAACATTTCATAGAAGGCCTTTGCAGATTCCTCCATCTCATCGTCCAAATCCCGAGCATCATCAAAGTCTTGCACCATGTCTTCGATCCCGGTACCATGCTCGTCGGTGCAACGACGAACCACCTCAGCTCTAGCACGTTGGGCAGACTCACCATGAAATCTCCACACCGTATAATCAGGCGTAAAGTCCCACTTCTACAAGTGTTTACCCATTTCATCCCATGTCCACTTTTTATGGTTGTTGCACTGGACACAGGGGCACCATGTTATTTCCTGGCCATTTGCAAATGCGGCTCTCAGAAACCCCTTGGTTTTTGTTAACCATTCAATGGTCATGTCTTTCTGACTAGGGTGACCGGTGTACATCCACGCACGATCACTCATCTTGCCTACCTACTAAAGACACAAGAAATATATATATAATTTATCATCTATATTCATCAGTTAATCAAGTTTGTCAGTTTTATTATGTCCATGCAACCTACACGCTAATAGGTAAAGATAGGTCCTAATCCCACCCGAGTATGTGTAGATTGGGTTCGTTTTCCCATGCTCTGCTCCGGATCCGACGCAGAATTTCGGCAGCACCTCCCCGGTATTCTCCTGATACACGTCTCGGCAATAAGCAGAGAGGATGTGTACCCGGAGAACAATAGGGAGGCACTGACGAAATTCCGCATCGGATCCGGAGCAGAGCATAAGGGAAAATGAACCCAATTTACACATACTCGGGCTGTCCATGGATAATGTTGGACAATTCGAAAGGATGGCGGTTATAAATATGCAAAGACATGCATATTTATAGATGCTGCCCTTTCGAACGGGAGACGCATACTGGTCATGCATACTGATGATTGAAGACACCTATAGCTAGCAAGTTTCATCGGCACGAAGACCGGAACAGAGCAAATTAAGGGGGGGAGGAGATGTCATTTGTGCTCACCCACGAACGCGTCGGGGAGCTTGTCAAACGCACGGGGAGGTCGTCGAACAGTAGACCCTCGCAATCACGAAACAACTGCACATTTAAATCCACCCGATCAACACAAATATGATGTTTTTCATAACAGCTAGAATCGGAATATATATATATGACCTAACTCATAATTTACATCGGGGGTCGGGGGTCAGGGGCATCGGGGGTCGGGGGTCAGTGGCGTCGAGGGTCGGGGGTCAGTGCCGTCGGGGATCGGGGGTCAGTGGAGTCGGGGGTCAGGGGTCAGTGGCTTCTTCTTCCTCTTCTTCTTTTTTTCCTTTTCTTTTTCTTCTTCTTCTTCTTCTTCTTCTTCTTCTTCTCCTCCTCCTCCTCCTCCTCTCTTCTTCTTCTTCTTCTTCTTCTTCTTCTTCTTCTTCTTCTTCTTCTTTTCTTCCTCTTCTTCTTCTTTTCTTCTTCTTCTTTTTCCTTTTTCATTTTTTTCCTTCTTCTTTTCTTCTTTTTTTTCTTCTAACCTAACTAACTAACCTAAACTAACCTAAACTAACCTAAGCTAACCTAACTAACTAACCTAAACTAACCTAACTAACTAACTAACCTAAACTAACTAACCTAAATTAACTAACTAACTAATTAACATAAATAAAAAACAGAAAAAAAACAAAAAAAATTACCTTTGAAGGTGCCGGTGGAGGAGGGGGGCGGTGGAGTGGACTGGGAGGGAGGAGGTGGGGCGCCGCGGGGAGGGGGCGCTCGCCGCAGGGGCGGCGGGATGGCGGGGCGGCCGGTGGGCGGCGGGACGGCGGGGCGGCCGGTGGGTGGGGGCGGCGGCCGGTGGGCGTCGGGGAGTGGCGGGAGGGAGGGAGAGGGAGGGAGAGAGAGAGGGGGCCGCGGGGAGGGGGGCTCGCCGCGGGGCGGCGGGGCGGCCGGTGGGTGGGGGTGGCCGGTGGGTGGGGGCGGCTGCCGGTGGGCGTCGGGTCGGAGCGGGAGCGGCTGGAGGAAGAGAGAGGGTGGCGGCGCGGTGTTGGGGGCAGGATGGAGATGCGGGAGAGTGAGGGGGCGGGCTCTTTGCCGTCTGCTAGCAGACGGCAAAGAGGGGGGCGGGGGGTGGGGCCCGCCGTGACCATTAGCGGACGGCAAAGAGGGGGGAGGCAGACGGCAAATATTACCCGACGGCAACGATGTACCCAGGGTGCGATGGGGCCCGCCCGTGACCTTTTCCGTCTGCTTGCCCAATCTTTGCCGTCCGCTAGCCGACGGCAAAGGGTGGGCTGATGGCAAAGGCTTTCTTTGCCGTCTGCCCACCCTTTGCCGTCCGTTTTCTGCAACCTGATGGCAAAGGCTTTCTTTGCCATCTGCCAGCAGACGGCAAAGACATGGCGGACGGCAAATGATCTGATTCCAGTAGTGTGGGTCATCAAGAATATTTTCTAACCTAGACAAGTTATCAGCTACGGGGTTCTCAACTCCCTTCCTGTCAATGATATGTAAGTCAAATTCTTTAAGCAAGAGAACCCACCTAATGAGTTCAACATGAGTAGCAAATGATTCACAAAAAGAGGCTACTATCTCAGAGTCAAGTCCATATTTAGTGCTAAACTTGTGAAAAGCATCGCTATTCGTAAAAGATTTAACACAATCAAACTTAAGCTTCATACCTGACTCATTACCTTCGTCGAGTTCCCAATCTTCAGAGTTTCTCTTAATTCTTTCTAAGAGATCCCACTTGAATTCAATAGTCTTCTTCATAAAAGACCAGTGCAAGAAGTATCGAGCATGGATTGATCATTATGAGAAAGCCGAGCATAAAAATTCTGAATAATAACTTCTCTCGGGATATCATGATTGGGGCATGATTATAACATTGACTTAAGCCTCCCCCAAGCTAGGGCGATGCTTTTTTCTTCACGAGGCCAAAAATTATATATATAATTCCGATCACGATGAACTAGATGCATAGGATAAAACTTTTGATGGAATTCCAATTGCAATCGATTCCATTTCCATTATCCAAGATCATCACATAGCCTATACCATGTCAATGCTTTTCCCTTCAAAGATAAAGGGAAAACCTTCTTCTTAGCTTCATCTCCGGATAAACCTGCAAGCTTAAATAATCCACAAATTTCATTCACGTATAATAGGTGCATATCAGGATGTTCAATTCCATCTGCTGCATAAGGTTTAGCAAGCAGTTGTTCTACCATACCCAAAGGAATTTCATAACCAATATTTTCAGTAGGTGCAGTAGGTTGAGGGGCAACTAATTGTGGTTCCGGTCGAGGTGAAGATACCCCGAACAAACCCCTCAAAGGATTGTTTTCCATAGTAGCAAGTAACAATAAATTTCAGCACGTAGTATAAGTTTTTCCTTACCGATTTCCACTTACCAAGAGCGCTTCACTCCCCGGCAACAGCTCCAGAAAAGAGTCTTGATGACCCACAAGTATAGGGGATCAATCGTAGTCCTTTCGATAAGTAAGAGTGTCGAACCCAACGAGGAGCAGAAGGAAATGACAAGTGGTTTTCAGCAAGGTAATTTCTGCAAGCACTGAAATTGTAGGTAACAGATAGTTTGATAGCAAGATAATTGGTAACGAGGAAGTAACGGTATCGGTAAATAAAGTGCAGCAAGGTATCCCAATCCTTTTGTGGCAAAGGACAGGCCAGAACAGTTTCTAGTAATAGGCAAAGTGTTCTTGAGGGTACACGGGAATTTCATCTAGTCACTTTTATCATGTTGGTTTGATTCGTGTTCGTTACTTTGATAATTTGATATGTGGGTGGACCGGTGCTTGGGTGCTGTTATTACTTGAACAACCTCCCACTTATGATTAACCCCCTCGCAAGCATCCGCAACTACGAGAAAAGTATTAAGATAAAATCTAACCATAGCATTAAACGTTTGGATCCAAATCAGCCCCTTACGAAGTAGCGCATAAACTAGGGTTTAAGCTTCTGTCACTCTAGCAACCCATCATCTAATAACTACTCCACAATGCATTCCCTTAGGCCCAAGGATGGTGAAGTGTCATGTAGTTGACGTTCACATGACACCACTAAGGGAATCACAACATACATATCATCAAAATATCGAACACATATTAAGTTCACATGATTACTTGCAACATGACTTCTCCCGTGACCTCAAGAACAAAGGTAACTACTCACAAATAATATTCATGCTCAAGATCAGAGGGGTATTGAATAGCATAATGGATCTTAACATATAATCTTCCACCAAATAAACCATATAGTAATCAACTACAAGATGTAATCAACACTACTAGTCACCCATAGGTACCAATCTGAGGTTCCGGTACAAAGATTGAACACAAGAGATGAACTAGGGTTTGAGAGGAGATGGTGCTGTTGGAGATGTTGATGAAGATTGACCTCCCAAACATGAGAGGGGTGGTTGTGATGACGATGGCTTCGATTTCCCCCTCCGGGAGGGAAGTTCCCGCGGCAGAATCGCTTCGCCGCAGGGCAAAAGTGCTCCTGCCCAAGTTCCGCCTCGAGACGGCGTTCCGTCCCGAAAGTCCTCTCCTTATTTTTTTTCTAGGTCAAAAGACCTTATATACCGGAAGATGAGCACCTGAGGTGGGCCGAGGAGGGCACGACCCACCAGGGCGCGCCTGGGGGGCCTGGTGCGCCCTGGTGTCTTGTGCACACCAGGGTGGCCCCCTGCGGTAGTTGTTTGCTCCAGTATTTTTAATATAATCCAAAAATATTTTCCGTAAAGTTTCATCTTGTTTGGATAAGTGCATAATAGGTATCTCTGATGTGCTTTTTCAAGTCCAGAATTCCAGGTGCCGGTATTCTCCCTCTTTGTGTAAACCTTGCATATTATAAGAGAAAAGGCATTAGAATCACTCCCTAAAGCATTATTATTCAACAAAACATTATAAATAACAGTAAGAAATCATGATGCAAAATGGACGTATCAACTAGCTTCACTACAGAGTTATCATCATGAGTGCGTTACGAGGTATCACCCTCGGCAATCGATATTAGCTCTGCAGAGTCGTACAACTAGGGGGGTGTGAGGTGATGTGTCGGGCTTAGAGCTTGTCGATCATGTTGATCGAGTCTCCGATGATGAATCAGGGGCAACAGGGACAAGGTGAGGGGTCATTGGTGGATCACTTACCAACCTATACTAAGTATATAGGCTAACAGGTAAAGTAACAATAGCAGGTTACAAAAGCAGGCTATGCCTCAGAATAGGAGCTATCGACAACAGTAGCAAAATCTAATGCAAGCATGAGAGAGAAGGAATGGGCGATATAGGAATGATCAAGGGGTTTTGCTTGTTTGGTTGCTCTGCTGCAAAAGCCTGGACGTCAGTGGTGTCGTTGTACCCGGTAGCAGCGCCGGTCTCGGGGTCTACCGGAGAGAAGAGGGGGAAGAAAACAAATAAATGTAAAGCAAACAAATGCATCACGATGCAAGGCATGGCAATATGCAGTGCTAGGGGTGACCTAACGCAATGCTACGTGTTACAGACGGAGCGGGAAAATATCTGTGGATAATTCCCGGGTCTTAGGCTTTTATCGGACAGATGAATCGGAGGGGAAGTTCCATGTTCATCATGCTAATGGCATGTGACAGATTAACGGACAGCGTATTCGGATTCGTTATATTTTTCTGAGCGACTTTCATATATATATTATTTTCATCTCACTTACGGATTAATTATATGATTTTTCAAAGTTTTAATCATTTTTTGAGATTTATTGGATTTATTTTAATTCTAAAATCAGCTTTATTGCATCAGCATGATGTCAGCATGACATCAGCAGTCAACCCAGCTGTTCCAGATTAAACCTGACAGCTAGGTCCCACCTGTCATAGACAGTGGATTAACTAGGGGTTTATTTTAATCTAAATAGGTTAATTAGCAGGTAGGACCCACTTGTCAGTGGCTAATTAGGTTAAAATAATTATTTTAATTAACATTTTAATTAACTAACAGGTGGCGCCTACATGTCAGTGGTTGTTAGGGGCCTGATGACCCTGGGCCCACAGGTCAATGGGCCAGCGGGTGTGGCCCACCGGTCAGCGACTCGGCGCCGCCCAGTCAGCAATTGACCGGGGTTAACGGGTCAAAGGGGCCCACCAGGGCCACTGGCAGTGACCCTAGGGGTGGCCCCGGGCTAGCCACGTCGGCTGTGGCCGGCGGCTCGCCACCGGCGATGCCAAAATGCGGTAGAGGGCCCCTCATCGAAAAACTGCTACGGGCCGTCATTTCGGGTGCGTTGGAATGAGCGTTCGACGCCGAGTCGATCTGCGGCGGTGGCGTGGGCTGAGGTGGTCAGAAACGTCGCCGATGACGAGCGGGGCGGACATCGGCGTTCGGGTGTCAACGAGGATGGCGTTGCGGCTCACAAACTAGCAAACGGAGCAGCTAGGGAGGGCCTACATGATACGGGGAAGCGGATGGACGCACGCATGTGACCATTTGGTCACCAGATCAACGCCGACGACGAGCTCGGGCAGTGGTGCGTTTCGACTACGGTGAGAATGACCGCTACGGCCACGGATTCGAGTGGGAAACGGAGGGGAAAGGAAGAGGGGATCACAGTGAGCCTGTAGATGTGCTCAGTGGGCTCGGGGGAGGCTCGACGGCGCCACAATCATTAACGGCGTGCGGTGGTGCCCGAGGAGGAAGATGGAGGCGAGGCGGCGATGCAGTGGCTCCCGTCTTGCGTTCGTCAGCGCAGTCGACGCGGGGACGACTGTGGGCAAGCGGGCGACGGCATCCATGGTGACGGCGGCTCGGGTGTGTGCGCGGGAGAAGCAGAGTGGCGCGAGGGGGGAGAGTGGGGGCGAGCTAGGATTCGGGGCGGCCGCGGGGGTCTTGTAGGTCACAGGGGAGGGGGTGGATGGCCGCCACGGTGACGGTCGTGGTCGTGGCGAGCATCGGCGGCATCCACACCCCCTGTGGTGAACAGAGGTAGGCGATGGGGGGCTAGGTGGGCTGGGCTTCACTGTGCACTTGAGGCCCAAGTGCACAGTGGGGCTCTTTCTTTTCCCTTTTTCCATTTTTATTTTTTGATTTATTATTTCTGTTTTGCATATATTTTTAATACCAAATGAGCTTTGTAAATTATGTAACTTGGCCCATTATTCATAATGCAAGTTTAGAAACTGCCATAAAAAGTTTGACATTTAATTAAAGTAGTTTGGCATTTTTATAATTCAAAAGGCATTTAAATTATTGTCTTGGCCTCTATTTTAATTGTTTTAGGGCTTGTAACCACTTTATAAAAAGTTAGTTCACCTTGACAAATATCCAGAGAATATTTGCAACACTATGAACATTTTAGTTTTCATGTTAGTGAATTTCTATATTCCACTTATTATTTGAATTTGAGTTTAAAGTGGAATTTGAAATGGGATATGATTTCAAAGATAATCAACCACTGTTTAGCAAAATGATTAGCTTAATCACAGAGGGTTACTGTAGCTTGATTACAGGGGTGTTACACAGAGTATCGAAAAATTCCTCCAGATGGGATCGTGGAAGAATAGAGACTTGCGACGGCGGAAAAAGTGTTTCGGGTGTCTATTTCTTGGTTTCGGGGTAATCAGGGATATATAGAAGTGGAATTAGGTCAGGAGGTGCCATGAGGGACCCACGAGCTAGGGGCGCGCCCTACCCCCGGGGCGTGCCCTGGTGGCTCGTGGCCACCTGGTGGGTCTTCTAGCCCCTCCCGAAGCTTCATGGGTCTCTTCTAGTCCAAAAATAACTCTCGTAAACTTTTATCCAATTTGGACTCCATTTGGTCTTGATTTTCTGAAAAGTCCAAAAACAGGCAAAAACAGAAACCTGGCACTGGGCACAAAGTTAATAGGTTAGTCCCAAAAATGATATAAAATAGCATATAATTGCATATAAAGTATTCAAGATTGATAATATAATAGCATGAAACAATCAAAAAATATAGATACAACGAAGACGTATCAGCATCCCCAGGCTTAAATGCTTCTCGTCCTCGAGTAGGTAAATGATAAAAACAGAATTTTTGATGTGGCATGCTACCCAACATGTAATATATTTCAGGTGTAGATATTGAGAAACGATGAATCAATTAATATCAACATAATAATATCCATGAACATAAGAAGCATAATCATTATTGTTTCAAAATATACGATCATTAAAGAATGTTATCCCTACTCATTTTATCATATTAAGCATGGCATGAGTCCGTCTTCACCGCATAAGTATAAATCATGAGCACCCCGGTGTCAAAATCAGGCAATTGGATCGTACTTCTAACGTGCTTCAGCATTTTCAACTTCACGTAATACATGAGCGTGAGCCATGTATATAGAATGTGAGTGGAATATAATATGGCGGTAGATATCAAAGGAGTCAAAAGGTTGGAAAGTCTCACATCAACTGGGCGGATCAACGGGCTATGGAGATGCCCATCAATCGATATCGATGCGAGGGGTAGGGATTGACATGCAACGGATGCACTAGGGCTATAAGTGTATGAAAGCTCAAATGAAACTAAGTGGGTGTGCAACCAACTTGCTTGCTCATGAAGACCTCGGGCATTTGAGGAAGCCCTTCATCGAAATATACAAGCTAAGTTCGATAATAAAAATTCCCACTAGTAAATGGAAGTGACAAAACTGGAGACTCTCTATATGAAGAACATGGTGCCACTTTGAGGCACAAGTGTGGTAAAGGATAGCAACATTGCCCCTTCTCTCTTTTTCCCTCATTTCTCTTTTTTTCTTTTTCTTTTCTCTCTCTTTTTCTTTTTTTCTCTTGGTGGGATCATTTGGCCTCCCCCATTTTTTAGTTTTTGTCCGGAGTCTCATCCCGACTTTTGGGGGAATCATAGTCTCCATCATCCTACCTCGCTGGGGCAATGCTCTAATAATAATGATTATCACACTTTTATTTACTTACAACTCAAAATTACAACTCGATAAAGAACAATAAGACTCTATATGAATGCCTCTGGCAGTGTACCAGGATGTGCAATGATCTAGCGTAACATGTAATCAATGATGAACGGTGGCTTTTCCACAAATACTATGTCAGCTCTATATGATCATGTAAAGCAATATGATGATGAACACACAATTCATGTGACGGAACGGTGGAAGTTGCATGGCAATATATCTCAGAATGGATATGGTAATGCCATGATAGGTAGGTATGGTAGTTGTTTTGAGGAAGATATAAGGTGGCTTTTGTGTGATAGAGCATATCATATCACGGGGTTTGGATGCACCGGTGAAGTTTGCACCGACTCTCGAGGTGAGAAAGGGCAATGCACGGTACCGAGGAGGCTAGCAAATTATGGAGAGGTGAGAGTGTGTATATCCATGGACTCACATTAGTCATAAAGAACTCATATACTTATTGCAAAGTCTTATTATCTCTCTTGAAGCAAAGCACTACTGCATGCCCCTAGGGAGGAGATTGGTAGGAGGTAACCATAGCGTGCCCCCGATTCCAACAACACGATAAGATTTCATTTCAGACATAAAAATGCTCACCCCTCATCATCATGCCATGACCAATATTTAGATGAGAAGTAAATAACAAACTTTAATACCGATATTCCTACTAACCAATGATCATGAACCTATATCCTTTCATATTACTTCATCAATATAATTAACCCATGTTTCATTTTTGGTGAGCTACATGAAAGTTCTTATTATATCCCCCTTCAATACCTATCCTTTTTGGACTAGTCTTATAACACGTGAAAATTACCATTATTTATGCCTTATACTATCAAAAAGATTTAAGTGAAGCATGAGAGTTCAACCATTTCTATAAAACATGACCGCCACTTTGCTCTAAAAAGATATAAGTGAAGCACTAGAGCAACTGCCTAGCTCAAAGGATATAAGTGAAGCACATAGAGTATTCTATGTTGAAAATGTGTCTCTTTCGTAAAGTGTGTCCAGCAAACGATGATTGTGGCAAACTAAAAGGAAAATAAACTATAATACATGGCGCTCCAAGCAAAACTCATATCATGTGATGCATAAAAATATAGCTCCAAGTGACATGCCGATAGATTGGAGACGAAAGAGGGGATGCCTTCGGCATTCCCAAGCTTAGAAGCTTGAGTCTTCCTTTAATATTACCTTGGGGTTCCTTAGACATCCCCAAGATTAGAGTCTTGTCACTCCTTATTCCTTTATCCATCGTTGTCTCAGCCGAAACTTTAAAAATTCAACACACAAAACTTAACAAAACCTCGTGAGATCCGTTAGTATAATAGACATATCAAATACTTTAGTATTGTTAAAAATTGATTTGTATTTAATTATTGCATAATAGGTATTATATTCCAACTTATCCATGACTTATACCCACGACATAATCCATGGCATTATCAAGACAAGCAAACTATGCAAGCAAAAACAGAATCTCTCTAAAACAGAACAGTCTATAGTGATCCGTACTAAAACCATACTTCTATAACTCTGAAAAATTCTGAAAAATTAGGACAACCTGGTAAATGTGTATATCCATACTGTGTAAAAATTCAGATAAAAAAGAAGCTCCAGTAAAATCAGAGAAATTCTGCACTGGGCGTGAAGTTTCTGTTTTTGCACAGAATCAATTCTACTATCTTCCAAATCATCCCAAAGGCTTTACTTAGCACAAACACTAATTTGAACATGAAAACACAACCAATATAGTAGCAACAATTGTGTGAACTCAAAATAACATAAAGTATGGAACCTTCTAACATAGGTCATGTTCCCGCACAAGTAAAAAAATATTGTATAACACCTCTTCCGATAATATCACCACTACCTACTCGAAGTCTTTTTGTATGCATGGTAGTAGTGTCTTCTTGACTAGTCAAACTTTAATCTATTTCCTTAGACAATCATCACTAGAAGTTTCTTCCAAGTTTCCTTTAACATTTTCATCTTCCCTACTTCTAGGTGATGAATCCGTACTAGTGGCGGGAGAAGTATCTTTTGTAGTGTCTTGAGACATAGCGACAAAGTAAACAAACTAACAAGCAAATGAGTAAAGTAACAAACTAAGCAGACAAGCAAATAAAATATTTTTGTGTTTTTTATAAGAGAGCAAATGATACGGGGCAAACCCGTGAGGCAAGAGATACAAGGTTCGAATTCAACGAACGGATACAAGTACCGGTAGTCTTCCCACTCCGGAGGAGGGGCCTTGAAATCCACATGGGGATCTTCCCTAAGATGGGGCCTTGACATCCATAGGATCTTCTCACAAAGAGGTCGCAATATCCTAGGAGAAGCATATGGAAGGATCAATGCTCAACTAATCTATGAACCAACACATTGCTAACCCTAAAAAGAGGAAGAGGAGTCCCTTATATAGTGCTAGGAGAGATAGGGTGAGAGAGAGGGATACATGGCCACTCAGGCCCGTGGCTACCCACATAGGGGCCGGATGTCCGAGGTTTCAGCGGGTGACCAGACCTACGGGCCTTGGGGTCGGATGTCCGGGCTGTGGCATCGGTTGTTTATGCTTTCTGGGTAGAGGTCGCGTCGGATATCCGGGGCACGGCTGGTCAGGGGGCTCAAGGTCCTGGCATCTTTCGGCAGGATTTCTGAGGCCGAGGGCCGGATTTCTGGGCTGGGGTCGGACGTCCGGGCTAGGGGCCGGATGTCCGGCACCTGTGGCAGCTTCGGTTGGGCCTTGGCGCCCGTGTAGTCTCCAGGGGCCGAACGTCCGGGGTAGGGGCCGGATGTTCGGGGCCTAGAAGGTGACTTGACCTTCTTTTGGAGCTCTTGTCCATCCTTCTTCGTGTCCGTCTTCATGGCGACTTGTTGTTCACTCCGAGCGTCTTCTAGATCGTCTTCATTGTACCTAAGCATGCAGAGAGTCTTTGCTTGAGGTAGCATCCAAGTTCCATGAACATCAAAGGGAGAATCGTATAGGAGAGAAGTCACCTCGTTTTCAATTGCACGTGCACAGGCTCTTGTCATGGGACCCTTTTGAGCTTGCGTTGTTGGAGATGGGTCCATGGGGATGACCAAGGGATGATCCGCATCATCTCCCCCCTTGGGAAAGATCCGTCCTCGGATCAAGATCTTCATCACCATGGAAAGGGGAAAGGTCCTTGAAGTTGAAGATGTCGCTCACATTGTACTAGTCACGTGGAATGTCGATCTTGTAGGCATTGTCGTTGTAGCGTCCCAACACCTTCAAGGGTCCGTCGGATCGAGGAAGTATCTTGGACTTGCGCTCGGCGGGGAATCGATCCTTGCGGAGGTGTAGCCACACAAGATCACCGGTCTTGAACACCATGGGGTGCTTGTTGAGGTTGCGCTTGTTGGTGACGCGTTCCACTTGACGTTCGATCGTGTGCCTTGTATCTTCATGCATCTTCTTGATGTAGCTAGCCCTTGCACTTGCGTCCATGTTGACGCGCTCTTGGAGTGGTAGAGGAAGGATGTCCAATGGGGACAAAGGGTTGAAGCTATAGACCACTTCGAAAGGAGACTTGCCAGCAGTGAAGTGACGCATGCGATTGTAGGCGTACTCAGCAATGGGGAGCCATTCTTCCCATTCCTTGATGTTCTTCTTGAAGAACACGCGTAGGAGTGTAGATAGTGTCCGGTTCGTCACCTCCGTTTGGCCATCGGTTTGTGGGTGATAGGCCGAAGAGAATAGTATCTTGATTCCGAGCTTGGCGCATAGAGTCTTCCAAAAGTAGCTTAGGAACTTGACGTCGCGATCCGAGACAATGGTCTTGGGGATGCCATGTAGTCGTAAGATGTCCCTACAAAAGAGATTTGCAACATGTGAAGCATCATCGATCTTATGACATGGAATTAAATGAGCCATCTTGGAAAAACGACTCACAACGACAAAAACGGAATCATGGCCATTTTTAGTTCATGGCAAACCAAGCACAAAATCCATACTAATGTATTCCCAAGGTTTGAAAGGTATAGGAAGAGGCATGTAAAGATCATGGGATTGAGCTTTAGACTTAGCTTTGCGACATGTAGAGCATCGGTTGGTGAAGCGTGCAACATCACGAAACATCTTTGGCCAAAAGTACTTGTTGGATAGTGTGGCATATGTCTTGTCGCGTCCAAAATGACCCATAAGTCCTCCACCGTGAGCCTCTAGCAAAATCAACAAACGAAGAGAAGACTCGGGTATAGAAAGTTTGTTAGCACGCATATGATAGCCATCTCTCATGTAGTAGTTTTCCCAACAAGGTTTCACTTGGCACTTAGCATATGGAGTAGCAAACGAAACATCATGCTCATACAAATCCTTGATATGCTCAAAACCAATGACATTTAGTTTAAGTTGAGTAACTACCATGCATTTGCGAGAAAGAGCATCTGCCACAATATTTTCTTTACCCTTAATGTATTTGATGACATAAGGAAAAGACTCAATGAATTCACTCCATTTGGCATGTCGTTTGTTCAACTTAGTTTTACCCTTAAGGTACTTGAGAGTTTCATGATCGGTATGAATGACAAACTCATGTGGGCGAAGATAATGCTCCCAAACATGTAAGACTCGCACCAAAGCATACAATTCCTTATCATATATGGGATAGTTAAGTCGAGCGCCGGAAAGTTTCTCACTAAAATACGCAATTGGGCGCTTCTTTTGCATTAGCACACCACCTATGCTATTACCACTAGCGTCACAATGCACTTCAAATGTTTTGTTGAAATTGGGTAAGGCAAGCAAAGGTGCATGCGTAAGCAAATTTTTAATCTCATGGAATGCGGTGTCTTGGGATGGTCCCCAAATAAATGGTGCATTCTTCTTGCTTAAAGCATGTAGAGGAGATGCAATAGTGCTAAAGTCCTTGATGAAACGACGGTAGAAACCGGCTAGTCCTAGGAAGCTACGCACTTGTTGCAAATTTGTGGGTGTAGGCCAAGTTTTAATAGCATCAATTTTAGTTTCATCAACATGAACACCCTTAGAAGATACCACAAATCCTAGGAAAACAACCTTGTCAACACCAAAAGTGCATTTTTCCATGTTTGCATATAGTTTTTCATTCCTAAGAAGTTGTAATACTTCCCTAACATGTTTAGCATGCTCCTCTAGAGATTCGCTAAAAATATGGATATCATCAAAGTATACCACAACACAATCTCCAATGAGATGTCGCAAGACATAATGCATGACACGCATAAATGTACCCGGTGGGATAAACCCATAGGCATAACCAACCATTCATATAGATCAAACTTAGTCTTGAACGCCGTTTTCCACTCATCGCCCTCTTGCATGCGTATTTGATAGTAACCACTTTTTAGATCAATTTTAGAGAATATAGTAGCACCACTAAGTTCATCAAGTATATCTTCAAGGCGAGGAATATGATGGCAATATTAAACAGTTATAGCACTTATAGGGCGGCAATCCGAACACATGCGCATACTACCATCTTTCTTAGGTACTAGTATCACCGGAACCGCACAAGGACTTAAGCCCTCACGTACATACCCTTTATCTAGGAGTTTTCGAACTTGCCTTTGTAGCTCCTTAGTTTCTTCGGGGTTTACGCGGTAAGGTGCCTTGTTAGGAAGCGGTGCTCCGGGTATGAGGTCGATGCGGTGTTCGATCCCTCGTTTGGGTGGTAGTCCCAGAGGTAGCTCATCGGGAAAACATCTTGGAATTCCTGCAATAAACAAGACAAAACAAGAGGAAGATGTTGTGAAGCATTAGTTCATATGACGCCATCTTTGTACACAAGTACAAAGTGAAGAACATTCAATGGGATCTCACTCACATCCCTCAAATCTCTTTTGGTGGCTAAAAGAACTAGATCTTTATTGTCCCTCATTGTGGAGTCACTCAAATTTGGCTTGTGGCTCTCACTCTCTTTTAGGTGGATCACTCTCTCACTTTTGTCTCCCCGATGGGATGAAGCTTGCTTATCGGCAGTGAGTTGACTTGGAGTCATTGGTCGAAGCACATATTGCTTTCCCTTCATCTTGAAGCTATAGTGATTGGTCCGACCGTTGTGGATGACGCTGCGGTCGAATTGCCAAGGTCTACCAAGGAGGAGATGGCAAACGTACATGGGAACCACATCACACTCCAAGGTATCTTCATAAGCGCCTATCTTGAAGGAAACTTGCACGGTGTGTTCAACTTGGAGTGTGCCCGAATCACTTAGCCATTGGTCCTTGTAGGGTCGAGGGTGCTTTTTCTTGAGCAATTGGAGCTTGGAACAAAGGTCATCACTTGCCAAACTGTGGCAACTTCCATCGTCGATGATGACCTTGACGAATTTTCCTTGGATGCCCACTTTTATGTGGAAGATGTGGCAACGTTGGTCCTCATCTTGTTTTTGTTGAAGCCTCAAAACCTTGGAAACAACGAGAGCGGGGCTCGGATCGTTGTCGCAAAAGATTTGCGAGTCTTCATCTTCATTGACTTGACGATGCATGGCCACGTGCTCCAATGCTTCGATCTCACAGTCACTCATAGAGTCATAGGTGCCATCGTCTTGAAGGATCATGGTGCGTCTTGTTGGACACTCGTACGTCTTGTGGCCTCGGCCTTGGAATGTGAAACACTTGATGGAGCTTGATTTAGCGGTAGCATCCGGTGTCGGTGTAGAGGATGAAACTCTCGGCTTGTAGTTTCTTGTAGGAGGGCGGCTTGACGAAGTCGTCTTGTCTTTGGAATTTGACTTGTTGCCGGTAGTAGTTGGAGGTTTCATAGTTGAAGGCATCGTGGCCGGAGAAGCTTGAGCACTTGAGCCGTAGGTCTTGGAAGAGAACTTGGAGTACTTGTAGTCATCTTGCACTTGACGTTCCACCTTGGTTGCTTGATGCACTAACTCGAGTAAGTTGGAGTATGGTTGGAAGTACGCGATTTTCTTGACTTGGTAGTTGAGGCCATTCAAGAAGTGCGCCATTGTTTGCTCCTCATCTTCCTTGACAATGGCTCGGATCATAGCAATTTCCATCTCTTGATAGTACTCTTCTACCGACTTGGTGCCTTGCTTGAGTAGTTGTAGCTTCTTGAAGAGATCACGGTTGTAGTGGGTTGGCATGAAACGAACTCTCATGAGGTCCTTCATTTGTGCCCAAGTGGTGATAGGAGGTTCACCCCTTTCTCTTCTTCGCTCAATCACTTGTTCCCACCAAATAAGAATGTTGTCTTACAACTCAAGGGAAGCCATGGCGATCTTCTTCTCTTCCTCAAAGTTGTGCAAACGGAATATCTTGTCAACCTTGAGCACCCATGATAGGTAGCCTTAGGGATCATTGCTTCCGGAGAACTTAGGCATGGTGAACTTGAGCTTGCCGAAGCAATGTTCTTCATGGAGGTTATTTTGGTGTTGTTCTTGTCTTGGAGGTGGTACCTCATTGTTGTTGTCAGGTTGACGTTGTTGTTGCCTTGGGGCTTGATACTTGTGATCTGCGTTGGGTTTTCCGTGAAGAGGATCGGGTAATTGTAGCACAAAGTGGGTAAGTATTTCCCTCAGTTATGAAACCAAGGTTTATCGAACCAATAGGAATATCAATCCTCAACCGTCTTCAGCGGCTGCACACAAAAGAGCAAACAACTTGCACCCAACGCGGGCAAGAGGGTTGTCAATACCCTTGATCTCATTATTTGCAAGCAAATGAGTTGTGTACATAATTGTAGATAATTGTAAATTGTAAAATAAAATAAAAGGTAAATAAAGGCAGCAAGGTAATAATAGCGTTTGTAAATTTATAAGTGAATAGACTCGGGCGCCATAGTTTTCCCTAGCGGCATCTCTCATGTAGGCAGCATACGGTGGGTAACAAATTACTGTTGGGCAATGACGTGGCTTGAGACTGCGTCGGTATTTCGCCAAAGAGGAAGGGATGATGCAGCACAGCGACGGTAAGTATTTCCCTCAGTTATGAAACCAAGGTATCGAACCAGTAGGAGGATCACCACCACCTAATAAGCAGCACTTGCACATAAATAACAAATACTTGCAACCCGACGCAAAAGAGAGGTTTTCAACTCTCTACGGTAAAAAGATAGATTAGGTAGTGATAGATCTCTCAAGAACAAAAAATAAAAGGAGCAAATAAAAAGTGTAGCTTGGTATTTATGGGTTTTTGGTATAATAGATCTGAAAACAAAAGAGGCAAAAAGATAGATCGGAAAGCAATATGTTGGAAAAGTAGACCCGGGGGGCGTAGGTTTCACTAGTAGCTTCTCTCATGAGTATAGCACACGGTGGGTGAACAAATTACTGTTGGGAAATTGATAGAAGATCAAATAATCATGACGATATCCAAGGCTATGATCACTATATAGGCATCACGTCCAAGATAAGTAGACCGACTCCTGCCTGCATCTACCACTATTACTCCACACATCGATCGCTATCCAGCATGCATCTAGTATATTAAGTTCATGGACAAATGGAGTAATGCAATAAGAACGATGACATGATGTAGACAAGATCTATTCATGTAGGAATAGACCCCATCTTGTTATCCTTAATGGCAACGATACATGCGTGCCTTGCTGCCCCTTCTGTCACTAGGAAAGGACACCGCAAGATTGAACCCATCACAAAGCACCTCTTCCCATGGCAAGAAAAATTGATCTAGTCGGCCTAACTAAACCAAAGATTCAAAGAAGAAATACGAGGCTATAAGTAATCATGCATATAAGAGATTGTCGGCGTACGACACCTATGGGATCACAAGGATCCCTTTACGGTTCGGCAGGGAGAAAGACTTGCACAAAGAGCAGATCCAACGATCAACGTGAGGGATTTTTACCCAGGTTCGGGCCGCTGAGAAGCGTAAAACCCTACTCCTGCTTTAGTTGTATTGGATGTGTTTATGCCCAAGGTTCAGGAGCGCTATGTGATGAACAGTACACAGCTGCTACGCATGCAGAATGGGCCAGAAGGTCCTCCCCCTCTGTAGCTACGCCTTGGGCCTCCTTTTATACGTTTGAAGGGGTCACCATAGTGGCGAAGTACAAGAGGTGTAAAGTTGCTACTGTGCTATCATACCTAATACTGACGGCTTAGGACAAATGCATTTAATGCTCCGTTGAGGTGTCCCTTAGCGTCTTGGGGACGGAAAAAGGGGCCGTCCCATCAGCACCGCTTAAGCCCAACCGCCGTTAGCGCATGACACGCACCCAGGCGGACAACAGCTAAAAGACAAGCTGGTCGCCGCGCTGGAGCGCTGACAGGGCGGCGAAATCTTGCCGGGCGTAAGTCTTGCCGGGGCCGCGAGCCATCCCGGCAAGATCTTGCCGGGGCTCCAGCCTTCGGTCTTCTCTCTTCTGATTATTGGCTTGAATGCCTCTTCGATAGCCTTATGCTTGCATTCAGCTGTCCCCCGGCAGGCCTTGCCGCTGGTATGGCTACAACTGCCCGTGCACAAGTATGGGGTACTAAAGGCCCAAACTTTAGTACACCGACAGGAGCCCCCGGGCCTAGGCCATACACGAGTGCGAGGCGTTGTTGGGCTAGGCCCAAACAGTGCACGGGCACGCGTGGCAGGAGTTAACTGCTGTAATCATTCCGCTTACTGCGCCCCCCACTACGCGCGTTGAACGCGCGACGTGGGAGACATGGGCGGAGCGGCCGTTACAGTAGCACGCTCGCAAAAGTGCTTTCATATTGACAAGTGAAGAGACAGCCTTGCGCCTTCCCCATAAAAAGGAAACCGCAGAGGCGCTTGCTCATTTACCTCCAATCTTTTCCAATCTGGGAACCGCCGTCATCTTCTTCCTCGAGCCCGAACAGAGCCTCTCCCACTCATCCGCCGCCTCCACGCCCTCACCGTCCACGGTCCCTGCTTCCACAGCCGCCATGCCGCCCAAGACGAGCAAGGGCAAGGGGGTGAAAGCCGCCGTCTCGGAGAGCGAACTGGCGAAGATGCGGAAGAAGCACGCCGTCTTCGCTTCGGTGCTCGATGCGAACGCCCTGAAGGATCGATACCTCTGCATGTGGGCAAGGGAGACGAAGGCGCATCCCGCTACTCGCGTGAGTCCAGATTCCTTCAAGGGTGGCCCAGACAAATATCCCTTCTTTGTTGACTATTTCTACTGCGGGCTCTGTCCCCCTTTCTCCGATTTCTTCAACGACATCATGTACACATACGGTTTCCAACTCTTGGATTTTACGCCGAATGTCGTGACATGCATGTCGGTCTTTGCGCATCTTTGCGAAAATTTTGCCGGGGTAGTCCCCAACACAGCCCTCTTCCGCCACTTCTTTGTTCCTCGTATCCAAGCGGGAGAGGCCCTTTCTGGTTCCATCACCTGGATTCCAAGGGCATGGAACAAGAAGGTATATCCAGACGGGGTCTACCGCGAGAAGTGGGAAGAATGGCGGGCCAAGTGGTGCTGGATTCAGGAGGATGACCCTCAGCCCTTCTGTGCGCCTCGACAAACAAAGATGGCGCGTGGTAAGGATTGGAGCGACTTCGATCCTCAAGATGAGAAGCTCGCAATCGCAATCACAAGGATCCACCGCCTCAAAGCTGTCGGGCTCACAATAGAGATGATCGGCGCTGATTTCCTTCGCCGGCGCATCGCCCCTCTGATGAACAAAGGGAGACCAGCCTGGGAGTTCCGGAATGCGGCAGATATCATGAGGCTGCGCCCTGGGCTGAACAACAATCTGACGGTCATGCAGCACACAACCCTTTGCCACAAGCTGTTCAGGACTGACGCCAGGTTCAAGCTGCCGGCGGGCATAATCCCTCTGTGCAACAACTCTGCTCTGGCCTCAATCATCGCCATGATGCCGGCGTGTAACGCTCACGGCCTTGACGGGACTTGGGAAGAGCCATCCACAGAGCAGGCATAGGAATTCTTTGATAATCTATCAGAGAGGGCCATCCGGAAAGAAGCAATCCTCATCCGCCCCACCCTTGAGGAAGAGGTGGCGTACATCACCAGTAGGGCAGAAGAGGCGGCTCTTGCCGCAGAGGCCGGCAGCGCTGGCTTCACGGAAGAGGAAGCCAACGAAGAAGAAGTGTTGTCAGGGGAAAAACTTGTCCGGCAGGGTGAGGTTGCCGGAGAGCAGAGCGGCACATTTGTCGGGGGCCCTCCTGCTGGAGACACAGCCGAAGAGGAGCTGCATGAGGAGCCCCCAGCTCCCGAGAAGAAGAAGAAGCGCGTTCTTCGGAAAGCCACCCCTAGTGCCTCAACCCAGCAACCTTCTTCTCCTGCCGCCGCCAAGCGACCTAGGACCACTCCCTCACCTCCTCGCACGAGCACTGTGGCAGAAGTCGACTTCGACCTCTCTGCCTTCAGTTCGGAGGAAGAAGAGTAAGGATCCTGACACCTCTTTTATCTTCTGGATTTCCGGTTTTGCTTACTAATTTGCCTTGCTTTGGCCCGTCTCTGCAGAGATACAGAAACATTGGCGCAAAGGATGGCGAAGAGGACGAAGACTTCAACGGGCGATGAACCGCCGGCAAGCACTTCAGGTGCGCCAGAGCTGATTAGCATCAGCCCGGAGTCCAGCCCATGACGCAGCCCCCGACACAGCCCCCAGCGTGAGTTCTCTACTCACTTTCCGCTGGCAAGTGCCGGGGTGTGTATCTTCAGTGTTGACATCACCAGGCTTGTAGGAGAAGAGCGGCAACAAGGAGCACCATCAGGAGCCACACCTATCGTGCCGCCTTCGTCAACCACGCCGCCCAGAGATGGATCTTCGGCAAGGGCTTCCTCTAGCGAGCTCTATCGCGATGAAGAGGAGCCGGCAAGCACAGGCACCGGCAAACCTTCTCAGCAGCTCGACACAGGTAGACCATTGGCCTCATAATACTTGTTATTCTATCTTTCTTTTTGTCTTCTTGAACTTCCTCCTCAGCCGTATTTTATTTGTCTTGTTGGCCTGCAGATCTTCCCTTGACAGAACACATGGATGTTGATGCTGTTATTGAGGAGACCGCCAAGGATGCTGCCGTCGAGGCCAACAGGATTACCACTGACGAGGCCGCCAAGAATGCTGTCGCCGAGGCCACCGAGGCTGCTGCTGCCGAGGCCGCCAAGGCTGCACAGGAGGAGGCCACCAAGAAGTCCGCTGAGAGGGCCGGCGAGGAGACCAGTGACCGTACTGACGGCATTCCTGCCGCAGGAGCGCCAGGCGCTACGCCGGCCACGGAGCCCCCAACTGCCGGTGAGGCGGCTATTGAGGATCAGCCGTCAACATCCGAACCCCCTCGTCAAGCAAGTACCTCAAGGTTGGAGACAACTTGTTCGTCAGCATTCCAGGCACGCCAAGCATTGGGGTGCCAACTGAAGGGGAGATCTTTGATGAATATGTCATCACCGCTGCTGGACTCGAGATCGTCGACGAGCCACGTGCTAGTAGCAGCAAATCCAAAGAAGAGAAGCTCCTCCAGGCCATGAACGACAACTTCCAGAAACTTCAGGCGCTTCACCGCGCCCGGAAAGAGAAACTGGACTCCAGGGCGGCAGTTGTTGAAGCAACGGAGGCAGATTTCCAGAAGTGCGTCGAGGAAACGCAAGTCTGGTTCACCGAAGCCTTTCAGGAGCTGAAGACGAGCCAAGAGCAGCTGAGCCAAAACTGGAACGAGCTCCTCATGAAGCAGTCTGATATTGAGAAGGCACAAGAGGAGGCCAAACAACAAGCTGCTGCAGAGGAAGCTCGCCTAACAGAGCTCCGTGTCGGGCTTGAGGCCCATGAAGAAGACCTAGATGCTCGCGAGAAGGCCCTTGCCGACAAGCTTCGTGGCAAGGATGAAGAAATTGAGAAGCTTGTCGCGCAGCAGACCCAAGAGCTGGAGCAGAAGCACAAGGAAACACTCGAAGCTCTGGACACAGACTACGCCGGCAAGCTGAAGGAAGCCGTCAATGTTGCCGAAGCCGCAGAGGCCGCCAAGAACGAGCTTGCCGGTAAGGTGAAGAAGCTGGAGGCGGATCTTGAGGATCACGGCAAGAAGATCTCAACGCTCGAAGCCGAAAGAGAGAAGACTCTCCACAGCTTGATGGAGATGCAAATTGCCATATCCGACAAGACCAAGCAGCTTACCTCAGCCAAGGAATCTATTGCCGATCTAGAGCTGAAGCTGACCACGTTGAAGGAGACTCTTGAGGCCAGCAAGGCTCGCGAGAAGGCCTTAATCAAAGATCTTCAGAATGAGAAGGAGCTGCTCAAGAGCACCGCCGTTACCCATAACGACTACGTGACAGGCGCGCAGATCTGGACTGAGCGCCTTATCGACATCGCGGAGAGGCTTGCCGCACAACTGTCCACCATGGGCCTGCAAGGCTTCAACTATTCTTCTGATGACAGGGTGTCTACAAGCGCCAAGCTGACCATGTTCTTCAAAGGCTTGATTGACGCTCTGAAGCAGCTCCACTCTGACCGAGCAACCATCTGGCCAACGAATCCCGCAAACTCTGTCGAGCCGTCCTCCAAAAGGTGCTCATTAAAGTGGTGCACAAGAACCCTGGCATCAACCTCTCCAACGTTTTCGACCGCCTGCCGAAGGATGTAGACCTCAAGGCACTCGAGGAGCTCGTCGCGCCTATCATCGACAAGGTGGGCCAGGTCAAGAGGGTCGAAGGCCAGCGCAGGGACTAGCCGCTTTACTTCTTTGTCGCCGCCGTTCCATGCCAAAGACAATTTTATCTTAAGTTAGAATCGCGGCAACTATTATTGTAATATAACTTGCTATGTTTTGGATGAATGTACGCTATTTCCCTTGTCTGATTTCTTTATGTATGGTATACACCCTACGCTTTATTGGAAACTTGCCGGCGCGCACACCTTTGCCGCGAGCGCCAGGTGCGGGACTTTAGCAGCCTGCTGGAGGTGCCGCTACCGGCAAGAAACCTTGACGTTTTCAGTGCAGCCACCTAAACTGTTGAGCGGACTCGAAAAAGAATAAGGGTGCAGCCGATCATGACAAGGTTCCTTCACGTGCAAGTTTTCCATACAAAAGTCGAAATCGTTCAAGGAGAATAACCTTACAAACAAAAATTTGTTTAAAGTTTCTGCAACTTAGCTCTTCGTTGCTGTTGTTGTACTCCCTCCGGCAAGATGTCAACCTTGAACGTCGCCTGTCAGTATCCATACCATCATTCCCCCACCCCCCGGCAAACTTGCATGCGAGGGAACCTTCTGTCCTTTGAGAAAAATAAAGAAGAGAAAATAGAGATATGGAACCTTGACGATTCGTTAATGCTTACCGGAAGCAAGTGTAATACAACATGTCAGATAAGCATGCACATAAGTAAAAATGAAAATCGACAAGAATTGTAAAACACTTAATTTATTCAACTATGCACAGGGTCTGCGCCTGGCTTTGTACAAAGGATTACATGCCTTGGCGGCAAGACTCGTACAACAGGTGGTTGCCGGGCGGCCCGGCAACCGCGCCTTATGGATAGAACTTACGAAGATGTTCAATATTCCAGGAGTTGCTCACTGGGACTCCATCTTCGGTCTCCAGGCGGACTGCGCCAGGCCTGGTGACTCGTACTACCCGATAAGGGTCTTCCGACTTCGGCGTCAACTTGTTGGAATTCTTGGCCGATAGAACGCGCCGAAGAACAAGGTTGCCTTCCTCAAGACTCCGGGCATGAACCTTGTGGCTATGGTAGCGACGCAAGGCTTGCTGGTAGCGTGCAGCTCGCACAGCAGCCTGAAGACGATCCTCCTCAAGGAGCACAGCGTTATCTTGCCGCAGCTGCTCTTGCTCAAGCTCATCATAAGCGAGCACTCGAGGTGACCCGTATGTGAGTTCCGTGGGGAGAACTGCTTCTGCCCCGTACACTAGGGAGAAGGGTGTCTGGCCGGTGGCTCTTGGTGTCGTTCTGATTGACCAAAGAACCACCGGCAACTCATCAATCCAGCGCCTTCCGCACTTGCGCAGCTTGTCGAAAGTCCTTGTCTTGAGGCCTCGCAACACTTCAGCATTTGCCCTTTCCGCCTGGCCGTTGCTCCTTGGATGAGCAACAGAAGCAAAACAGATCTTGCCGCCAAGGTCTTGGACGTACTGCATGAAGGCGTGGCTCGTGAACTGTGTACCGTTGTCGGTGATGATCCTGTTAGGCACACCAAAACGGCAAACTAGTCCTTTGAAGAACTTGACGGCTGACTGTGTTGTCACCTTTCTCACTGCTTCCACTTCCGGCCACTTTGTGAACTTGTCAATTGCGACGTACAAGTACTCAAAGCCCCCGGTAGCACGGGGAAAAGGGCCCAATATGTCAAGCCCCCAGACCGAGAATGGCCAGGAAAGAGGGATTGTCTGAAGAGCTTGAGCCGGCTGATGCAATTTCTTTGAATGGAACTGGCACGCTTCACACTTGGTTACTAGTGCAGTTGCATCCTGGAGAGCAGTGGGCCAAAAGAAACCTTGCCGGAAAGCCTTACCAACAAGAGCTCTTGATCCTATGTGGGAACCACATATGCCTCCATGTATCTCTGCCAACAGCTCCAGTCCATCCTCCCGAGGAATGCACTTCAATTTCACACCGTTCGGCCTCTTTCTGTACAGGACATTGTCCACAAACTGGTACATATTAGACCGACGGGCTACTTTCTCCGCTTCTTCCTGCTCATCGGGAAGTTCTCCTGTCTGAAGCAAATGGACGATGTGATGTGCCCATGCTGGAGCCTGGGGCTCGACAACAAGGACTAAAGGCATGTCCTCTGCCGTGGGAGCATTTGTCTCTACAGCAAAGGCTCGAGGCCCTGCCGGAGCCTGTTGCTCCCCGGCAAGCTTGGCGGGAGCGTTTGTCTCTACGGCAAGAGCTTGAGGCCCTGCCTGAGCCTGTCGCTCATCGGCAAGCTTGGTGTTGTTCCCGGTAACTTCTTTGCTGGCGACCTCTGGGAGGTCTGCCGGAAAATACTTGCCGGAACTCAACTTCCTCCTTTTCTCTTGTCCCATCGATGGTGTTACGGATGGTTGAGTCAATCGGAGCACAAAAGTTCCTGGTTCCACGGGTAACTTAAGGGCAGCGCGCTTTGACAAGTCATCGGCAATGCTGTTTTCCGCACGAGAAACGTGCTCCATTTGCAGACCGTCAAAACACTCTTCCAATTTCCTCACCTCATCGACATAAGCTTCCATCAACGGGCTCTGATAATCTTTGTTGACTTGCTTGACGACAAGCTGTGAATCGCCTCTGACGATGAGCTTCTTAATTCCAAGGTCTGCCGTGATCCTGAGACCGGCAAGCAGCCCTTCATACTCTGCAGTGTTGCTTGTCGATCTCTCCTGGGGAAAGTGCATATGAATTACGTACTTGAGGTTCTCTCCGGTGGGTGCGACAAGCAGCACGCCAGCATCGGCACCTTGCAGCGAGAAAGCCCCATCAAAATACATAATCCATTCTTGATTCGTTTCCTTGCCGGGGAGAGTTGTCTCTGGAATCTCTTCATCTGGCGTTGGGGTCCATTCTGCAATGAACTCCGCCAAAGCTCTGCTCTGAATGGTTGAAGTACTTTCAAACTTGAGACCAAAGCTTGACAACTCCAAAGCCCACTCCACGATCCTGCCGGTTGCATCTGGATTTCTCAAAATCCGCTGCAACGGAAAGCGAGTGACAACGGTGATCTCATGTGCCTGAAAGTAATGGCGCAGCTTCCTCGAGGCCATAAGGAGGCCGAAGAGCAACTTCTGCATGCCAGAGTATCTTGACCTAGCCCCCTGCAAAAGGGAGCTGACAAAATAAACTGGGTGCTGCACCATCTTCTTCTTCTGTTTTGCTTCACTTGACTGCGCAAGTCCAACTTTGTCGGCACCAGACTCTGCCGGGGAAGATCCCACTTCGTTGCTTGGCGGTGTTGCCTCTGCCGCTACTTCTTCGTCAGCTTCTCTCTCTGCCACCAACGCAGCACTCACCACTTGATTCGTTGCCGCTAGATATAGCAGCAACGGCTCTTGTGGTTTTGGCGCGACTAGTACTGGCGAAGAGGAGAGGTACATCTTCAAATCCTGTAGCGCTGCCTCCGCTTCCGGAGTCCATTTCATTGGACCTGCCTTTTTCAAAATTTTGAAAAAGGGCAGGGCGCGCTCAGCAGATTTGGAGATGAACCTACTCAGAGCAGCAACGCGGCCGGCAAGACGACGCACATCCTTGACACGTCTCGGTGGTTCATTTGCTCAATTGCCTTGATCTTGTCGGGATTTGCTTCGATTCCACGTTGAGATACAAAGAACCCGAGAAGCTTGTCAGACGGAACGCCAAACACACACTTCTCAGGATTGAGCTTCAAATTGATCTTGCGCAGATTTGCAAATGTCTCTTCTAAATCTTGTTTGAGCGTTGCTTTGTCCTTGGTTTTGACCACTATATTATCCATATAAGCTTCCATATTTCTATGTAGCTGGGGCTCGAAACCAATCTGGACCGCTCTTGCAAATGTTGAACCAACACTTTTCAACCCGAAAGGCATACGTAAAAAGCAATACGTACCACATGGGGTGATAAATGCGGTTTTCTCTTCGTCTTCCTTTGCCATGAAGATCTGATGATATCCTGAATAGGCGTCAAGAAATGAAAGCAAATCGCGGCCGGCAGTGGAGTCCACAATCTGGTCGATGCGCGGCAAGGGAAAAGGATATTTTGGACAGGCTTTATTGATGTCTGTATAATCAATACACAGCCTCCATTTTCCATTCGCCTTGCGCACTACAACTGGATTGGCCAACCATGTTGGATGGAGCACTCCTCTGACCAAACCTGCCGCTTCCAATTTCTTGATTTCCTCGGCAATAAATTGGTGCCGCTCCAAAGCCTGCTTCCTGACCTTCTGCTTGACGGGCCACGCGTGAGGACAGATAGCAAGGTGGTGCTCAATTACTTCCCTGGGAACACCGGGGATATCAGATGGTTGCCACGCAAACACATCGATATTCGCCCGCAGGAAAGCAATGAGCGCGCCTTCCTATTTTTCATCGAGGGTGGAACTTATGGTGAAAGTTCCTCCCGTACCATCCTCCTTGGCGGGCACCTTCTTGGTTTCTGGTGGAGCTGCCTTGGATTTCTTGCTCTTGCCGGTGGAGCTCTCTGGCACATCCTCAACGGGAGCGCAGCACTCCGAAGAGGTGCGCTTGCCGGAGTGTGCGCGAGAGGTCTTGCCGGTCTTCTTCCCCCCGGGAGCTTCAGCGGCAGGAGCAAGTACCTTGGCGGCAGATGCTGCAACTGCCTCCCGGTAGAGTTGGTCGGTGCAGACAAGCGCGTCCTTCTTGTCGGAGTTGACAGTGATGACGCTCATCGGCCCGGGCATCTTCAATACATTATAGGCGTAGTGCGATGCCGCCATGAACTTGGCCAGCGCTGGGCGGCCAAGGATCCCATTATATGGCAATGGAATCTTGGCGACGTCGAAGACAATCTTCTCTGTCCTGAAGTTCAGGTCACTACCAAATGTTACCGGCAGTGTGATCTTACCCTTCGGCTGGCTCCTTCCTGGATTGACCCCTTGAAACATGCCCGTTTCCTCGAGATCTCCATCAGGAATTTGCAACCTTTTGATCACCTCAGGTGAAATCAAATTCAAGCCGGCCCCACCATCAACTAACATTTTTGTCACTTTGAGGTTGCGAATCATTGGTGAAACCAACAATGGCAGACACCCGACCGCAGTTGTGTGATCAGGGTGATCCTCAGCGTCGAAAATGATAGGCGTGTTGGACCATTTCAATGGCTTCCGGGCATCGACAGATGGCTCTGTCGCATTAACCTCACGCGCCCACTATTTAAATCGGCGGTGGGAAGAATGCAACGAGGCGCCCCCGTCAACGCACATGGTGTCTGTAGCCTTTTGGAATTCTTGCTCGCTGGACTCGTCGTCCTCATCGTTGTCATCATAAGCCCCCTCTTGCTTGTCGCGGCCTCGAGCAGGCCTCTCCTTCTGTTGCTTGGCCTTGCCGCGGCGACCTCCTCAGCCACCGTGTTTCTTGCCGGACCCCTCAGCGCCATCCTGGGCCTTCTCCTTATCTCGCCTCTCATACTCAGCTTTCTGCTTCTCGACAAGCTGCTCAACTTGCCGGCAGTCTTGGAGATCATGGCCCTTGGTGCGATTGATCTTGCAATACTGCTTGCCGGAGCCCTCTGGCTTGTCGGCAGCCGCCAAGGCCTGGCAGGAGGCGCACCCGGCAACCTCCTTGCCGGGGGCATCAACTTTGGCCCTCTTGGCGGTGTCGATGTTGCCGGATCCCTCGACAGCAAGCACGGCCTTGCCCTTACGCTTCCTGTTACGCCGTCGGCCTTTCTTTGCCGGGGCGGCGTCCTCGTCTTCAGAGTCGATTCCTGCACCAGCATCCTCGCCGGGGAATCTCCTCCCTTCTTCAGCCCAAGCACACTTATTAGCCAAAGCATAGAGCTTGGCAACATCCCTGACTTTGTTCATCGCCAGCTCTTCGCGCATCCTGCGGTTGCGCACGTTCTGATGGAACGCGCTGACAACAGCGGCAGGATGAACGTCTGGGATGTTGTGATGTACACGGCTGAATCTCTGTATGTACTTGCGCAAACTTTCGCCTTCCTTTTGGGGGATGAGATGTAAATCGCTTTCCTGGCCAGGAGCTTGATGGCCTCCGGTGAAGGCGCCAACAAACTCATGACACAGATCTGCCCAGGAAGAAATGGAACCTTCCGGCAGATGCATCAACCACGACCTAACGTTGGGCTTAAGCACCAACGGGAAGTAGTTGGCGAGTATCTTGTCGTCGCGAGCCCCGGCAGCCTGCACCGCAATGGTGTAGATGCTCAAGAACTCCGACGGGTGAGTCTTGCCGTCGTACTTCTCCGGGACCTCTGGTTTGAACGTGTAGGAATTGGGCCACTGGACTCGCTGCAGCTCACGGGTAAAAGCTGGACAACCCACCTCATAAGGTAGATCACCAGGATTCCCTGGCGCGGGCTTGTCGACAGTGAGTCCTGCGCACTTATCAAATTGATGGCGCGCTTCCCGCCGCCGCTCGATGGTAGTTTGAGCGTCTTCTTTGCTCCATTCCCGAAGAACTTGACGTTGATCGCGGTGAGTCCGCGGATCAGACGACACCGTTGAATTGTCATCACAGATGTCGATCCGTCGAGTCAGCGACCGTTGTTGCCGCCGTGGAGGAGAGTGCACCGTGGTCGTACCGCCTCCAGTCTTCTCGCCACCTGCGCGTGCCGGCACGATGGATTGCCGCCGTGAAGGCTCCGCCTGCTGCGGTCTATCATCATTGGCGAGGCCGACGAGGCTCTGAATAGCAGCTCTCCACTCGTCGAGCTTGTCCGCAGCAGGAGGAAAGTTCAGGAGCAACTGTGCTCCCGCCAGTGCTTCTGCTGGTGTAGGCGGCGGCGACAGGTGCGAGGAACGTGAGGTGCTCTGACTCCTAATCGTGTTAGAAGGAGCTCCATCACGATCCCGCGACCGCGCGCCGCTTCCTCCAGCATGTTGACGTGCATGCTGATCCCGCGCATCTCGAGGGTGATGCTCAGGAGACTTTCCATGAGGACGCTTGGAACCATCAACGTCACGGCGTTGTTCATCGCGCGCGACCTGAGAGGGACGCGGCGCATGCACCGGCGTGGGTGTCTTGGAAGGCGCCATTCCGTCTCTGGAGTTCGCTACGCCACCCGAAGGCAGCACAACTCCATCTCTAGATCTAGCGGCGCGAACGACGCCGCTCGCCTGGCTATGATGACCAGAACGTCGTGGGAGCTCTGGATCTCCGCCTCTTCTGCCGACGTCGACACCGTCGCCTGTTCGTGTAGCTATAGGCACGGTGGACGTGGATGGACCAACCGCCGTGAAACCCTTCTTCTTGGGGGCCATGACGGTGAAGATGATGAAGAAAGTGGCGCGCTGATCCCTAAGTCAGGTTCACGCAGCCTTTCCCCCTACCTGGCGCGCCAAAGATTCGGCGTACGACACCTATGGGATCACAAGGATCCCTTTACGGTTCTGCAGGGAGAAAGACTTGCACAAAGAGCAGATCCAACGATCAACGCGAGGGATTTTTACCCAAGTTCGGGCCGCTGAGAAGCGTAAAACCCTACTCCTGCTTTAGTTGTATTGGATGTGTTTATGCCCAAGGTTCAGGAGAGCTATGTGATGAACAGTACACAGCTGCTACGCATGCAGAATGGGCCAGAAGGTCCTCCCCCTTTGTAGCTACGCCTTGGGCCTCCTTTTATACGTTTGAAGGGGTCACCACAGTGGCGAAGTACAAGAGGTGTAAAGTTGCTACAGTGCTATCATACCTAATACTGACGGCTTAGGACAAATGCATTTAATGCTCCGTTGAGGTGTCCCTTAGCGTCTTGGGGACGGAAAAAGGGGCCGTCCCATCAGCACCGCTTAAGCCCAACCGCCGTTAGCGCATGACACGCACCCAGGCAGACAACAGCTAAAAGACAAGCTGGTCGTCGAGCTGGAGCGGTGACAGGGCAGCGAAGTCTTGCCGGGCGTGAGTCTTGCCGGGGCCGCGAGCTATCCCGGCAAGATCTTGCTGGGGCTCCAGCCTTCGGTCTTCTGTCTTCTGATTATTGGCTTGAATGCCTCTTCGATAGCCTTATGCTTGCATTCAGCTGTCCCCCGGCAGGCCTTGCCGCTGGTATGGCTACAATTGCCCGTGCACAAGTATGGGGTACTAAAGGCCCAAACTTTAGTACACCGACAGAGATCAAAGAAGACTCAAATAATATTCATGGATAGAAACTGATCATGAACTCAAAATTCATTGGATCCCAACAAACACACCGCAAAAGTTTACATCAAATAGATCTCCAAGAGACCATTGTATTGAGAATCAAAAGAGAGAGAGGAAGCCATCTAGCTACTGCCTACGGACTCGTAGGTCTATGGTGGACTACTCATGCATCATCAGAGAGGCACCAATGAGGATGATGAACCCCTCCGTGATGGTGTTAGATTGGATCTCGAGGCTCTGGAACTTGTGGCGGCTAGATGTGTTTTTCGTCGACTCCCCTAGGGTTTTCTGAATATTTGGGTATTTATAGGCATCAGAGGCGGTGGAGAGGGGCCCCGTGGAGGGCACAACCCATCAGGGCACGCCGGGGGCCCCCTGGCGCCCTGGTGGGTTGTGCTCCCCACAGCCCACCTCTCTAGCACTTCTTTGGCCCACTGGGTGTCTTCTGGTCCAAAAAAAATCTCCAAAAAGTTTCGTCGCGATTGGACTCCATTTGGTACAGATATTCTGCGAAGTAAAAAACAAGCAAAAACAGCAACTGGCACTTTGGCACTATGTCAATAGGTTAGTCCCAAAAAATGATATAAAGTTGCTATAAAATGATTGTAAAACATCCAAGAATGATAATATAACAACTAGGAACAAGCAAAAATTATAGATACGTTGCAGACGTATCAGCATCCCCAAGCTTAATTCCTACTCGTCCTCGAGTAGGTAAATGATAAAAACAGAATTTTTGATGTGGAATGTTGCCTACCATGTTCATCTCATATTCTTTTCTTTTGTAGCTTGGACATTTGGAATTTTAGATTATTCAAAGCAATAGTCTAGTTTCAACATAATGAATTCAATACTCAAGCATGCCAACAAGCAACCATGTCTTTCAGAATATCAGAACTAAAGAAAGTTATCCCTAGCCCATCATGCTCAATCATTGATCCATTCACGAAACACACTCAAATATTAGCTATACCCAATGCTCAAGTACGATCATAGTGCCCCCTAGTTGGTGCTTTATAAGAGAAGATGGAGACTCAAAATAAAAATAAAAATTGCATAAAGTAAATAGATAGGTCCTTCATAGAGGGAAGTAGGGATTTGTAGAGGTGACAGAGCTCAAAGTTTTAAATTGAGAGAGAAAACTATTTTGGGTGGCATGCCTTTCCTGTCAACGAAAACGACAAAGTAGTTCACAATACTTTCCATGCTAGATACATCATAGGCGGTTCCCAAACAAAAAATAAAGTTATTCCTTTTTCCACCATTCTTTCACATTCCATGGCTGGTCGTATCCACGGTTGCCTTCCATACCAACACTTTCCAAGGAATTTATTATTTGACAACATAAAGTAAATATTTTTTCTTTTTCATTTCGGGAATGGGCATCCCCATTACCGCCGCACTCTCGTGCAATGACAAGTGAATAAACACTCATCTTGAGAATAACACATCTAGCATGGAAAAATATTGGACACTCCCTACCGTTTCATGAGCGGTACAAGCACACAAAAGAGAAGTTTATTTTGAAAATTAGAGATGGCACATACAAATTTGCTTGAAATGGCATGGAAATACCGCATATAGGTAGGTATGGTGGACTCATAAGGCAAAACTTGGTTTAAAGATTTTGGATGCACAAGTAGTATTTCTACTTAGTACAAATGGAGGCTAGCAAATAGATTGAGAAGCAACCAACCAAGAAACGAAAATTCACATAAGCGAGCATTAAGCATAACCAACACTGAATAATGCACCATAAGTAGGATGTAATTTCATTGCATAACTATTGACTTTCGTGCATGCATCGGGAATCACAAACCTTAACACCAATATTCTTACTAAAGCATAATTACTCACTAACATGACTCACATATTACTATCATCATGTCTCAAAACTATTACAAGGAATCAAGTTTAATTTGTCCAATGATCTTCATGAAATTTTTTATTATATCCTCCTTGGATATCTTTCACTTTGGGACTAGTTTCATATATTGCCATTGCTTTTTGACTAGCTCAAACAAATTTAAGTGAAGCACATGAGCATAGAGTTTTCATCTCTCAAAAAGGTATAAGTGAAGCATGAGATGATTTGTTCAAAATTTACTAACTCTAAAATGAATCTAAGTGAAGCATGAGAGTATTTCTACAAAAATTTCCAAGCACACCGTGCTCAAAAAGATATAAGTGAAGCACTAGAGCAAATCTATAGCTCAAAAAGTTTAAGTGAAGCATATAGCAATTCTAACAAATCATAGCATAATTTTGGCTCTCCCAAATAGGTGTGTCCAGCAAGGATACAAATGACAAACTAACAAGCAAATCAAGCAAAGACTCAAATGATACAAGACGCTCCAAGCAAAACTCATGATATGTGACGAATAAAAATATAGTTCCAAGTAAAATACCGATGGTCGTTAGAAGAAAGAGGGGATGCCACTCGGGGGAATCCCCAAGCTTAGTTGCTTGTTTATCTTTGGATATATCTTGGGGGTGCTGTAGCATCCCCAAGCTTAGGCTCTTTTCACTCATTATTCCTTCATCCATCGTGATCTCACCCAAAACTTGAAAACTTCAATCACACAAAACTCAACAAAAGCTTCGTGAGATCCGTTAGTATAATAAAGAAAATCACTACTTTAGGTGCTGTTGCAAACCCATTCATATTTTATTATTGCATTATACCTACTGTATTTTAACTTTACCATGTCTCATACCCTTTAATATAACCCATAGATTCATCAAAACCGGCACACAATGCAACGAAAACAGAATCTGTCTTAAACAGAACAGTCTGTAGTAATCTGTACTCTAACCATACTTCTGTAACTCTAAAAATTCTGAAAACTTAGGAACACGTAAATAATTTGTATAGAAACATTGTGTTAAAATTTCAGATCAATATCATGTTCCGGTAAAAAATAAAAATTCGAACACTGGACGCAAAGTTTCTGTTTCAGATTCCGCATCGCTTCTACTCATCTTATGAATCATCCTAAAGGCTCTACTTGGCACAAACACTAAATAAAACATAAAAACACAATCATAACAGAGGCATAATTGTCTCAACACTCAAAAATAGAAAGGGAAATACAAAAATAAATTTATTCATTGGGTTGCCTCCCAACAAGCGCTATCGTTTTACGCCCCTAGCTAGGCATAATGCATAGTTTCAAGTATTGTCACCTTTAGTTTTCAACTCTTCAATCACACAACTAGATTTATTCAAGTATTTAACATGCATATTCTCGATGACAACACTTCTAGGAAGAAGACCAAAAAATTCATTTTTGTAAATAGGGTCTCTCACTATTTCAACAAATTCGGGATGAATACTAATCATTTTAAGATCTCCCTTGTGGACACTAGGTGTAGCAACTTTGTTCTTAGTGACTTGCGTGGTCTTGCAAATTTTTACGGGATTTTTTTCAATAGTTTTAACAGAAGAAAAAGCCGAACCCAAGTTACTAAAAAATTCTTCCAACTTATCAATCCGGTAAGGACTCTCTTCTACCCTTTTGTTAACTACGGTTTCTTTTTCCTTTAACAATTTAAAGGCATCTCCCGCCTTAGACCCAATTTTATTAGCAAGATTATGCATTTTCTTATCCAAATTTTTAAGATGTTCTTTGGTAATCATCTTCTTTTCAATAGCATCTAATCTCTCCATAACATGTTCGAGAGTTAAAGTTGTTTCATTGATCGTAAGAGGTGGTGATCCCACTAAACTTCCCATAGCATTAAAAGCATCCAAAGATGGACTCATCAAGAAATTCCCACCGGTAATCGTATCAAGGACGAATCTATACCAAGTGGTGATGCCCACATAAAAACTGCGAAAAAGAACAACGGTAGATTGCTTATGGATAGATCTATTATGAGCATTGCAAATCCTATACCAAGCATCTTTTAGGTTCTCCCCTCCCCTTTGCTTAAAATTAAGAACTTCATTATCGGGAGTACACGCAATAAAGGAAGAACTAGCCATAATGACAAGGCAAGAAATCTGACGAGAAAAAGGCAAACAAAATATAGGGCGAATGGGGGAGAGGAAAACGAGAGGCAAATGGCAAATAATGTAATTGCAAGGAGATGAGATTTGTGATTAGGAACCTGGTAGATGATGATGGTGTCTCCTCCACGCCAGAGATTGGCACGTAGAAGAGGCCGCTTCCTCCCCGGCAACGGCGCCAGAAATTCCTTTGACATGGCTTGAGACTGCATCGGTATTTCCCCAAAGAGGAAGGGATGATGCAGCACAGCGACGGTAAGTATTTCCCTCGGTTATGAAACCAAGGTATCGAACCAGTAGGAGGTTCACCACCACCTAATGAGCAGCACCTGCACACAAATAACAAATACTTGCAACCCGATGCGAAAGAGAGGTTGTCAATCTCTCTACGGTAAAAAGATAGATTAGGTAGTGATAGATTGGAGAGATAGATCTCTCAAGAACACAAAATAAAAAGAGCAAATAAAAAGTGCAGCTTGGTATTTTTGGGTTTTTGGTATAATAGATCTGAAAACAAAAGAGGCAAAAAGATAGATCGGAAAGCAATATGTTGGAAAAGTAGACCCGGGGGCCGAAGGTTTCACTAGTGGCTTCTCTCATGAGTATAGCACATGGTGGGTGAACAAATTACTGTTGGGCAATTGATAGAAGATCAAATAATCATGACGATATCCAAGGTAATGATCATTATATAGGCATCACGTCCAAGATAAGTAGACCGACTCCTGCCTGCATCTACCACTATTACTCCACACATCGATCGCTATCCATCATGCATCTAGTGTATTAAGTTCATGGAAAAATGGAGTAATGCAATAAGAACGATGACATGATGTAGACAAGATCTATTCATGTAGGAATAGACCCCATCTTGTTATCCTTAATGGCAACGATACATGCGTGCCTTGCTGCCCCTTCTCTCACTGGGAAAGGACGCCGCAAGATCAAACCCATCACAAAGCACCTCTTCCCATGGCAAGAAAAATTGATCTAGTCGGCCTAACTAAACCAAAGATTCGAAGAAGAAATACGAGGCTATAGGTAATCATGCATATAAGAGATCAAAGAAGACTCAAATAATATTCATGGATAGAAACTGATCATGAACTCAAAATTCATCGGATCCCAACAAACACGTCGCAAAAGTTTACATCAAATAGATCTCCAAGAGACCATTGTATTGAGAATCAAAAGAGAGAGAGGAAGCCATCTAGCTACTGCCTACGGACCCGTAGGTCTATGCTGGACTACTCACGCATCATCAGAGAGGCACCAATGAGGATGATGAACCCCTCCGTGATTGTGTTAGATTGGATCTCGAGGCAATGGAACTTGCGGCGACTGGATGTGTTTTCGTCGACTCCCCTAGGGTTTTCAGAATATTTGGGTATTTATAGGCATCAGAGGCGGTGGAGAGGGGCCCCGTGGAGGGCACAACCCATCAGGGCGCGCCGGGGGCCCCCTGGCATGCCCTGGTGGGTTGCACTCCCCACAGCCCACCTCTCTGGCACTTCTTTGGCCCACTAGGTGTCTTCTGGTCCAAAACAAATCTCCAAAAAGGTTCGTCGCGATTGGACTCCATTTGGTACAGATATTCTGCGAAGTAAAAAAACAAGCAAAAACAGCAACTGGCACTTTGGCACTATGTCAATAGGTTAGTCCCAAAAATGATATAAAGTTGCTATAAAATGATTGTAAAACATCCAAGAATGATAATATAACAGCATGGAACAAGCAAAAATTATAGATACGTTGGAGACGTATCAGACAATTGATAGAAAAGCGGATAGTTATGCGATTTTCACGGCAATGATCGTGTGTATATAGGCATCACGTCTATAAACAAAGAGGCCGACTCCTTCCTGCACCAATTACTATTACTCCACTCGTCGACCGCTATCCAGCATGCATCTAGAGTATTAAGTAAAATAGAGTAATGCATGGAGAACGATGACATGATCTAGACAAAGTAAACTCAAGCAATATGAATAAACCCCATCGTGTTATCCTTAGTAGTAACAACACAAAGACGTATCTTGTCCCCTACTTTGTCACTGGGATATAGAAATTCATCAGGTTGAACCTACCATAACGCACCTCTCTCAGTGAAGATAGATCAATCTACTTGGCCAAAGCACATCGATAGATCGGAGAGAATTATGAAGCTATAATGATCATGCAAATAAGAATCTAAATATTCAGAGGTGACTCAAATACTTTTCATGAATAATCTGAACATAAACCCACAATTCATCGGATCCCAACAAACACACCGCACAATAGGATTACATCGGATAGATCAAAGCGAAGATGCGATGATCATTGTATTGAAGATCAAGAGATAGAGAGATTGCCATCTAGGTACTAGCTATGGACCCGTAGGTCTGTCGTAAACTACTCACACATCATCATGAGGGTAGCAAGGTTGATGAAAAGGCCCTTCGTGATCGATCTCCCCTCAGGCAGGGTGCCGGAATGGAGCTCCAGATGGCCTCGCGACGGAACAGAGACTTGCGGCGGCGTCAAAAGGGTTTCGGGACTGCCTCCCGGGTTTTTGCGATATTAGAGAATTTATAGGCCAAAGAGGGGCGTCGGGAGACGCCCGAGGTGGCCAGCACACATCAGGGCACCCCCCCAGGGCACGCGCTGTTGCGTGTTGGCGCCCTCGTGCGGCTTCCGGTCTCCTCCCGAAGCTTCCAGGTATTCTTTTGGTCCATAAAAAATCATCAAAAAGTTTCGTGGCAATTGGACTTCGTTTGGTACTGTAAACCTAAAAAGTGAAAACAAGCAAAAAAAATAGCAACTGGCACTGGGCACTGGGTCAATAGGTTAGTGGTCAAAAATACAATAAATTGGTAAATAAAGACCCAAAAAGTATCCTAGAATGATAATTTATTAGCATGGAACAATCAAAAATTATAGATACATTGGAGACATATCAAGCATCCCCAAGCTTAATTCCTACTCGTCCTCGAGTAGGTAAATGATAAAAATGGAATTTTTGATGTGACATGCTATCCATTATGTAATCTTATGCATGTATGCTCATTGAGAAATGATGAATTAACAAATATTAACATAGCAATACTTATAAGTATAAGAAACAAAATCATCAATCTTTCAAAGTATACGATCCTCAAAGAATGATTACCCCCCCCCCCCATTCATCTTATTATATTAGCAAGGCATGGCTCCATCTTCACCACATTAATACAAATGTCAAGCACCACGGTGTCCAAGCCAGGCAATTGGATCGCACGGTTCAATATGCATCAACTTTTTATTCTTCACATAATACATGAGCGTGAGCCATTGGACATAGCATTTAGGTGGAATAGAATATGGTGGTAGATATCAAAGGGATAAAAAGTAGAGAAGATAGTCTCACATCAACTAGGCGTACCAACGGGCTATGGAGATGCCCATCGATAGATGTCAATGCAAGGAGTAGGGACTGCCATGCAAACAATGCACTAGAGCTATAAGTGTATGAAAGCTCAAATAAAGCTAAGTGGGGTGTGCATCCAACTTGCTTGCTCATGAAGACCTCGGGCATTTGAGGAAGCCCGTCATAGGAATATACAAGCCAAGTTTATAATAATGAACAAGTAATTCCCACTAGCATATGAAAATGACATAACATAAGACTCTCTATATGAGGAACAAGATGCCACTTTGAGGCACAAGTGTGGTAAAGGATAGTAGCAAAGTCCCTTCTCTCATTTTTCATTATTCAGAATGGTGGGCTCATTTGACCTCCCCCATTTTTATTTCCTCACTGGGACAATGCTCTAACAATGATGATCATCACACTTTTATTTACTTACAACTCGATATGAAGAACCGATAAGAAGATATGACTCTATATGAATGCCTCTGGCAGTCTACTAGGATGAGCAATGATCTAGCGTGACATGTATCAAAAATATGATGAACGGTGGCTTTGCCACAAATACTATGTCAGCTCTGTATGATCATGCAAAGCAATATGATGATGAACGAACTAGTCATGTGGAGTGACGATGGAATTTGCATGCCAATATATCTCAGAATGGCTATGGAAATGCCATGATAGGTAGGTATGGTGGCTGTTTTGAGGAAGATATAATGAGGCTTATGTGCAACCGAGTGTATCATGTCACGGGGTTTGGATGCACCGACGAAAGTTGCACCGATCCTCAAGGTGAGAATGGGCTATGCACGGTACCGAAGAGGCTAGCAAATATGAGGAGGTGAGATTGCGTATATCCATGGTTTCACATTAGGCATAACTAAATCATATACTCATTGCAACGTTTTATCATTTTTATCACAAATCAAAGTACTACTCGCATGACCCGAGGGAAGAGGTTGGTAGGAGTTAACCATCGCGCGCTGATGACCCACAAGTGTAGAGGATCGTTTGTAGCCTTTTTAGATAAGTAAGAGTGTCGAACCCAACGAAGAGCTAAAGGTAGAACAAATATTCCCTCAAGTTCTATCGACCACCGATGCAACTCTACGCACGCTAAAGCTTGCTTTACCTAGAACAAGTATGAAACTACTTTGTAGGTGATAGGATAGTTTGCACGAATAAAACTAGAAGTACTTTGCGGGAAATAAAACTACGAGTAAATTGCAAGATAATGAAAGTTAGTTGTTTAGTAGAAAGCTTTTGTCAATCAACAAGGTTATTTGTCCCTAGGCAATTGATAACTAGACCAGTAATCATTCTTGCAATTTTACATGAGGGAGAGGCATGAGCTAACATACTTTCTCTACTTGGATCATATGCACTTATGATTGGAACTCTAGCAAGCATCCGCAACTACTAAAGAACATTAAGGTAAAACCCAACCATAGCATTAAGTATCAAGTCCTCTTTACTCCCATATGCAACAACCCACCTACTCGGGTTTATGCTTCTGTCACTCAAGCAACCCACCATAGGCAAATCATGAACACATTGCAACACCCTACAGCGAGGATCCCTCACGTTTGCGCGAGACGGAGGGCACCGTAGGACAACACCATAATAAAATATACAATCATACCAACCACGATCATCAATTAGCCCATAGGACAAAGCGGATCTACTCAAACATCATAGGATAGCCATATATCATTGGGAAATAGTATATGGAGTTGAGCACCTTGTTTAAGTAGAGATTACAGCGGGGAGAAGGGGAGTTACACCGTTGCATAGAGGGGGAGAGAGTTGGTGTTGACGGCGGCGAAGTTGTTGGAGTAGATCGCCGTCACGATGCTTGCCCCGGCGGCGTTCCGGTGCCACCGGGAGAGAGGGGGAGAGATCCCCCCCTCCTTCTTCTTCCTTGGCCTCCCCCTAGATGGGAGGAGAGTTCCCCCTCTGGTCCATGGCCGCCATGGCGGCGGAGGGGCAGGAGCCCCTCCTAGATTGGATCTCCCTCTCTATTCTCTTCTGTTTCACATTTTTGTTTTCTGGCCGAAAACTATTTCTTATAGTCCCAGAGATCCGTAACTCCGATCGGGCTGAAATTGTGAGGGGATTTTTATCCAAAAATTAGCTTCCTTGCGCCCGAAGGAGAGATCCAACCGACTTACGAGCTGGGCACAACCCACCAGGGCGCGCCTGGGCCCTGGGGGCGCGCCCTGGTGTCTCGTGGGGGCTGTGGGCCTCCGTTTGCGTTGATTCCACTTCTCAAAATTCACAAATATTCCAAAAACAATCTCCGTAAATTTTTATCGCGTTTGGACTTCGTTTGATATGGATATTCTGCGAAACAAAAAACATGCAACAAACAGGAACTGGCACTGGGCACTGGATCAATAGGTTAGTCCAATAAATCATATAAAATGTTGCCAAAAATATGTGAAAGTTGTATAATATTGGCATGAAACAATCAAAAATTATAGCTACGACGGACACATCTCAGCATCCCGAAGCTTAATTCATGCTTGTCCTCGAGTAGGTAAATGATAAAAAAGATAATTTTTGATGTGGAATGCTACCTAGCATAATCTTGATCATATATCTAATCATGGCATGAATATTAAGACACAAGTGATTCAAAGCAATAGTCTAGTTTTGACATGAAGACATTAATACTCAGGCATCCCAACAAACAATCATGTCTTTCAAAATATCAAGGCTAAAGAACGATATCCCTACAAAATCATATAGCCTTGTCATGCTCTGTCTTCTTAACACAAAGTATAAATCATGTACTACCCCGGTGTCAGCCAAGCAATTGATTCATACTTTTTAATGCGCTTCAGCATTTTCAGCTCTCACGCAATACATGAGCGCAAGCCATGGATATAGCACTATGGGTGGAATAGAATATGGTGGTAGGTTTCAAAGGGGTAAAAGTAGAGAAGAAAGTCTCGCATCAAGTCAGCGTATCAACGGGCTATGGAGATGCCCATCAACAGATATCAATGCGAGGAGTAGGGATTGCCATGCAACGGATGCACTAAGAGCTATAAGTGTATGAAAGCTCAATATGAAACTAAGTGGGTATGCATCTAACTCTATATGAAAAATTCCCACTATTATATGAAAGTGACAACACAGGAGACTCTCTATATGAAAAACATGGTGCTACTTTGAAGCACAAGTGTGGAATTAGCATGCCCCTATTCCTTCTTCTTTCATTTTTTTTCTTTCTTTTCTTTCTTTTCTTTCTTTTCTTTCTTTTCTTTTTCTTTTTTTTTCTTTTTCTTTTTTTTTCTTTCTTTGTCCGGAGCCTCATCCCGACTTGTTGGGGAATCATAGTTTCCATCATCCTTTCATCACTGGGGCATGCTCTAAAAATGAATAATGATGATCATCACACTTATATTTACTTACAACTCAATATTACAATGCAAAGTATGACTCTATATGAATGCAATGATCTAGCGTAGCAAAGATATCAAAAAATGGACAAGCCATGAAAACATCATGCTAGCTATCTTACGATCATGTAATGCAATATGACAATGAATGCTCAAGTCATCAAAACGGAGGCGGTGGAAGTTGCATGGCAATATATCTCGGAATGGCTATGGAAATGCCATAATAGGTAGGTATGGTGGCTGTTTTGAGGAAGATATAATAAGGCTTATGTGTGATAGAGCGTATCATATCACGGGGTTTGGATGCACCGGCGAAGTTTGCACCGACTCTCGAGGTGAGAAAGGGCAATGCACGGTATCGTAGAGGCTAGCAAATTGCGGAAAGGTAAGAGTGCGTATAATCCATGGACTCACGTTAGTCATAAAGAACTCACATACTTATTGCAAAAGTTTTATGAGCTCTCTCGAAGCAAAGTATTACTACGCATGCTCCTAGGGGGAGGTTGGTACGAGTTAACCATCGCGCGCCCCCGACCTTCACACAAAGATAGACAATCAAGAATAAATTGTGCTCCAACTTCCTAGCATAACGGGAGACTATACGTGCATGCTTCGGGAATCACAAACCTTAACACCAATATCTTACTAAACACGATCATCCACTAGTACCTCCCACATATTATCATCTCTATATCTCAAAACTATTGCAAGGAATCAAACATATCATATTCAGTGATCCCTAAGTTTTATGTAGGATTTTATGACTAACCATGCAAATGACCAATTCATGTTGACTCTCTAAATAGATATAAGTGAAGCAAGAGAGTTTAATACTTTCTACAAAATACCATGCTCTAATAAATATAAGTGAAGCAAAAGAGCATTCTATGAATAACGGTTTTCTATGTCAAGAGAAACAGGCAATCCAAACTTCAAATGATATAAGTGAAGCACATGAAGCATTCTATAAAGCCATACTCAAAAGATATAAGTGAAGTGCAATGAGAATTCTATAAATCAACCATGGACTATCTCATACCAGCATGGTGCATAAAAGAAACGCAAAAGACGCTCCAAGATTTGCACATATCACATGAATGAAACGAATCCAAAAACATACCGATACTTGTTGAAGAAAGATGGGATGCCTTCCGGGGCATCCTCAAGCTTAGATGCTTGAGTCTCCTTGGATATTTACTTGGGGTGCCTTGGGCATCCCCAAGCTTGAACTCTTGCCCTGTCCTTCTTCTCCTCATATCGAGACCTCCTCGATCTTCGAACACTTCATCCACACAAAACTTAACAGAATACTGGTAAGATCCATTAGTATAATAAAGCAAAATACTACTTTTAGTACTGTTGCAAACCAATTCATATTTTATATTTTCATTATACCTGCTGTATTATAACTTTTCCATGGCTTATACCAGTGATAAAATCGATAGTTTCGTCAAAACAAGCAAAACAATGCATCAAAAACAGAATCTGTCTTAAACAGGACAGTCTGTAGTAATCTGAACTTTGACCATACTTATCTAACTCCAAAAATTCTGAAAACTTAGGAAAAATTGATCATTTTGTATAGAAATATTGTGTAAAAAATTCATAAACTTTTGACATTCCAGTAAAAAATGAAAATTCACGCACTACAACCAAAGTTTCTGTTTTTACACCGCACATACCAACAAGCAATCTAATCATCCTAAAGGCAAATCTTGGCACATTATTTTTATAATACAATGGATTTGTACAAGGGGATAATTATTTTTGTTGGAAAAGTTTCCGTGATTCAAGATTCACAAAGTTTCCATGGGCATGAACAAAAGTTCAAGGACGTCCCCCATTTAAACGATGCTCATCATCTCTCTCAATTTCACCTTTCCTTTTGTGAAGTTTTAGGTTCCCCCCTATATATTTTTTGTTTCTAAACTTTATAAAAGCACACAACAAAAATAAATGACTCTCTAAAACTTCCGGGTTGTCTCCCTGGCAGCGCTTTCTTTAAAGCCATTAAGCTAGGCATAAAGTGCTCAAGTAATGAATCCACCCGGATCCCAAGGTATATCAAAGCCAATTTTAATTAGCAATGATTTGTAATTTAGTAGTGAGCACAAAGTGATATATATCATGTGACAACAAAGTCTAACTCTCTTCCTATGCATCGGCATGTCATACAAGAACAATTCATGCACATCAAGTAAAGGCCAATGCATATTATAAACAGTTTCTTGCAATTTTATCGTATTGGAAACATAGAGAGGTGAAGATGTAGTTCCTCTCTCATAATAATTGCAAGTAGGAGCAGAAAGCACATGCATATTATATTCATCAAAATCATCATGTGTATTAGTAAAACGCAACCCATCAATGTAATCCTTAATAAGAGCAAACTTCTCCGATATAGCGTAGTTGGGAGAATTCAAAAAGATGATAGGACTATCATGTGTGGGTGCAATAGCAACAATTTCATTCTTAACATAAGGAACTATAGGAAGTTCATCTCCATAAGCATAATTCATATTGGCATCATGGCCACAAGCATAGCAAGCATCAAGTTCATCAAAAAGGGATATTTCAAAAGAATCCAAGGGATCATAGCAATCACATTCATCATGGCATTTATCATTCGGTATGTGCGAAGGGTAATTAAATAATGTATGAGTTGAAAAGTTACTCTCATTAGAAGGTGGGCACGGGTGATCAATTCGCTCTTCCTCCTTTTGTTCTTCACTCTCCTCCTCATCTTTTTCATCTAATGAGCTCACAATTTCAGCAATTTCTTCTTCCATAGATTACTGCAAAATATTAGTCTCTTCCAAGGCAGCGATCATTCCTTCAATAAATTCTTTAACATAAGCATTAGAAGCATAGTTTTCATAGCAATATTTAAGTATGGCAAAATTCTCAGATTCGTAAAGAGTAGCATCATACTTTTCAATCAAAGAAGCAATTTCATATGCACCCTTAAAAGCAACAAATTCTTCAATTTGTTAAACATCAAAATAACAATAGGCTTCCTTGGCATAAGAAGAAAGTATTTCATTATCATAAAACACACATTGGTAGGGAAGGTGTTTTTTAGTTTCTTTAGAACAACAAGTAAAATCATGTATTTCGCATAAATTCCAAGCATAGCAACACAAAGTATTAATTTGATGCCACAAGAGTTTCCCTTTTTGAGATATGCGGTGTCTCACATAATAAGCATGCTCATTTAATGATTTTCCCTCAACTAAGCTAGTTGGATTTTCAGCACGAGCACAAATGGATCGAATATGATCCAAGTAATATTCTTCGGTAGTACGGAACACTAGTGGTTCCTCAACTTTTGGAGTAGCAAGTACATCTAATTTTTTTGGTATTTTGCGTTTCCTACCCATATCTAAAGATAGAAAACAAGAGCACAAAATAAAAACTACTTAGTGATAAAGCAAACAAGCACACACGAGAATATTCACCCCACGCTCTTGCTCCCCGGCAACGGCGCCAGAAAAAGGTCTTGATAACCCACCAGTGTAGGGGATCGTTTGTAGCCTTTTTCGATAAGTAAGAGTGTCGAATCCAACAAGGAGCTAAAGGTAGAACAAATATTCCCTCAAGTTCTATCGACCACCGATACAACTCTAAGCATGCTAATGCTTGCTTTACCTAGAAGAAGTATGAAACTACTTTGTAGGTGATAGGATAGTTTGCACGAATAAAACTAGAAGTACTTTGCGGGAAATAAAACTACGAGTAAATTGCAAGATAATGAAAGTTAGTTGTTTAGTAGAAAGCTTTTGTCAATCAACAAGGTTATTTGTCCCTAGGCAATTGATAACTAGACCGGTAATCATTCTTGCAATTTTACATGAGGGAGAGGCATGAGCTAACATACTTTCTCTACTTGGATCATATGCACTTATGATTGGAACTCTAGCAAGCATCCGCAACTACTAAATATCATTAAGGTAAAACCAACCATACCATTAAGTATCAAGTCCTCTTTACTCCCATATGCAACAACCCACCTACTCGGGTTTATGCTTCTGTCACTCAAGCAACCCACCATAGGCAAATCATTAACACATTGCAACACCCTACAGCGAGGATACCTCACGTTTGCGCGAGACGGAGGGCACCGTAGGACAGCACCATAATAAAATATACAATCATAGCAACCACGATCATCAATTTTCCCATAGGACAAAGCGGATCTACTCAAACATCATAGGATAGCCATATATCATTGGGAAATAGTATATGGAGTTGAGCACCATGTTTAAGTAGAGATTACAGCGGGGAGAAGGGGAGTTACACCGCTGCATAGAGGGGGAGAGAGTTGGTGTTGACGGCGGCGAAGTTGTTGGAGTAGATCGCCGTCACGATGCTTGCCCCGGCGGCGTTCCGGTGCCACCGGGAGAGAGGGGGAGAGATCCCCCCTCCTTCTTCTTCCTTGGCCTCCCCCTAGATGGGAGGAGAGTTCCCCCTCTGGTCCATGGCTGCCATGGCGGCGGAGGAGCAGGAGCCCCTCCTAGATTGGATCTCCCTCTCTATTCTCTTCTGTTTCACATTTTTGTTTTCCGGCCGAAAACCGTTTCTTATATTCCTGGAGATCCGTAACTCCGATCAGGCTGAAATTTTGAGGGGATTTTTATCCAAAAATTAGCTTCCTTGCTCCCGAAGGAGAGCTCCAACTAACTTACGAGCTGTGCACAACCCACCAGGGCGCGCCCTGGTGTCTCGTGGGGGCTGTGGGCCTCCGTTTGCGTTCATTCCACTTCTCAAAATTCACAAATATTCCAAAAAAATCTCCGTAAATTTTTATCGCGTTTGGACTTCGTTTGATATGGATATTCTGCGAAACAAAAAGACATGCAACAAACAGGAACTGGCACTGGGCACTGGATCAATAGGTTAGTCCAATAAATCATATAAAATGTTGCCAAAAATATGTGAAAGTTGTATAATATTGGCATGAAATAATCAAAAATTATAGATACGATGGAGACGTATCACGCGCTTCCTACCCGAAACAACGCTAGGATTTCAACGAGGAATAGAAATGCTCACACATCATCACCATGCCTCTTTAATTTTTAGACGAACAAGAAGTTAACACTCTTAATATCGACACTTCTACGAATCTACAATTATAAACTCACACATTTTTCATATTACCACATCAATATCATTTACCCACAATTTCTTCATATGTGCTACATGATGGTTTTGATTATCACTCATTGAATACCTATTAGTTTTGGACTAGTCTTATGACCCATGCAAATTACCGTCACTTTTTATTAACTCTCAAACAAATATAAGTGAAGATCGAGAGTGAAATTATTTCTATAAAATCTACACGCCACCATGCTCAAAAATATATAAGTGAAGTACTAGAGCAACTGCTAAGCTCAAAACATATAAGTGACAAATTATGATGAAGGTGTGTCTCTCTCAAATAGGCGTGTCCTTCAAACGATGATTGTGGTAAACTTAAAGTAAAAGCAAACAAAAACAAACGACGCTCCAAGCAAAACTCATATCATGTGATGAATAAAAATATAACTTCAAGTGACATACCGATGGATTGAGACGAAAGAGGGGATGCCTTCCGGGGCATCCCCAAGCTTAGACGCTTGAGTCTTACTTAAAATATTACCTTGGGGTGCCTTGGGAAATCCCCAAGCTTAGGCTCTTGCCGCTCCTTATTCCTTTGTCCATCGTGATAACACCCAAAACTTGAAAACTTCAATCACACAAAACTCAACAAAACTTCATGAGATCCGTTAGTATAAGCAACATATTGAATACTTTAGGTACTGTTATAAATTGATTCTTATTTCATAATTGCATAATAGGTACTGTATTCTAAATTCTCCATGGCTTATACCCCCTGATACAATCCATAGCATAATCAAAACAAGCAAACTGTGCAAGCAAAAACAGAATCTGTCTAAAACAGAACCGTCTGTAGCAATCTGTAGAGAACCTATACTTCTCTAACTCTAATTTTTTGAAAAAATAGGAAAACCTCGAATTTTTTTATAGTAATAATTTGTACAAAATTCACATCATTATCACACTCCAGTAGAAAATGAAAATTCCTGTACTGGAGTCAAAAGTTTTTGTTTTGTTTCAGCATTGATTCTACTCATCTTGTGAGTCATCCCAAAGGCTTTACTTGGCACAAACACTAATTAAAACATAAAAACATAATCATTACAGAGGCAATAATCATGTTATAAAAAACAAACAGGAAGTATTGGGTTGTCTCCTCACAAGCTCTTTCTTTATAGCCATTTAAGATAGGCTTGAAATTTCAATGATGCTCACATAATAAACAAGAATTGAAGCACAAAGAGAGCATCATATAGCATGTGACAAACTCATTTAAGTCTAACATACTTCCAATGCATAGGCATTTTATACGGAAAAAATTATCAATACAAGAAATATCTAGCACATGCAAATAGGAAGATGTAAACATTGATAATTTCAACACAAAGAGAGGTAAGTGAGTAAAATGCAAATTCCTATAACCATATTTCCCTCTCTCAAAATAATTACATGTAGGATCATAGTCAAACTCAACAATATAATTATCATATAAGATGTTTTCTCTATGATCCACATGCACAAGAATTTTACAAATCTTCCAAGGTAGTGGGATCAACATTAACTAAAGTCATGATCTCTCCAAACCCACTTTCAATATTATTTCAAACATTATTATCCATGACATATTCATCATGAGGCTTAAATAAATTTTCAAGATCAAAAGAAACATCATCACCCCAATCATGATCATTGCAACATGTAGTGGTAAGAGCGAAATTATCATCCCCAAGCTTGTAGATTTGCATCTCGCTGGCACAATTGGCATTAATAGAATTTATGGTAACATAATTGCAATCATGCTTTTTGGGTGAGATAGCAAGAACTTCATTTTCACCATGAGGAACTATAGCAAATTCATCTCCATAAGCATCATTAATATTGGCATCGGGGCTACAAGAATAGCAAGCGTCACGTTCATCAAGGGGAGGTATTTCAATCGAATCAATGGAATCATAATATTCTTCCAACGCAGCAGACATTCTCTCAATAAATTCTTTAATGTAAACATTAGAAGTATAGTTTTCATAGCAATATTTAAGTATGGAAAAAATTTCAGATTTGTAGAAAGTACCATCATACTTTTCAATCAAAGAAGCAATCTCATAAGCACCCTGAAAAGCAACAAATTCTTCAATTTGTTCGATATCATAGTAACTATAAACACCCTTGGCATAAGAAGATAAGATTTCATTATCATTAAGCTCACATAGGTACGGGAGGTGTTTTTTAGGGTTCTCAGAGCAACAAGTAAAGTCATAAAGCTCACACAGATTCCAAGCATAGCACATCAAACATTTTATTTGATGGCATAAAAGTTTCCCCTTTTGAGACAACCGGTGATGCAGAAAATAAGCATACTCATCTAATGATTTCCCCTCAACTAAGCTAGTTGGGGTTTCCGCACGAGCACAAATGGATCGAAGATGACCCAAGTAGAGAACTTTATGTGGATCCATTTATTTTTATTTTTGCCTTTTACTTCCTGTTTGTGTATGATAAAGATAAGGATGACATATCTAGGCAAGCAGACAAAGAAGTAAACTAGTGACAAGCAAAGATAAATATTTTTGTATTTTTTATTTTTATGAAACAAACTAAATATATAGCAGCAAATAAAAAGATAAACAAGTGAATGAATTTTGTGTGAAGTTACTTGATAGTTGATGATGATATTCCCCGACAACGGCGCCAGAAATCCTTCCTGATACTTCTGATCTGCGTTGAGTTTTCCGTGAAGAGGAACGGGTAATTGCAGCACAGAGTGGGTAAGTATTTCCCTCGGTTATGAAACCAAGTGAAAGGACGTGAATGTCACCAAGAGGGGGGGTGAATAGGCGCTTTAAAATAATTACGGTTTAGGCTTGAACAAATGCAGAATAAAACTAATGTTTATTATGTCAAGCACAAAACCTAAAACAACTAGGCTCACCAATGTGCACCAACAACTTATGCTAAGCAAGATAAACAACTAAGTGATAGCAAGATATATAGCATGAAACAATATGGCTATCACAAAGTAAAGTGCATAAGTAAAGGGCTCGTGTAAGAGATAACCGAGGCACGCGGAGACGATCATGTATCCCGAAGTTCACACCCTTGCGGATGCTAATCTCCATTTGGAGTGGTGTGGAGGCACAATGCTCCCCAAGATGCCACTAAGGCCACCGTAATCTCCTCACGCCCTCGCACAATGCAACATGTCATGATTCCACTGAGGGACCCTTGAGGGCGGTCACCGAACCCGTACAAACAATGTTGGGGCAAACTCCACAACTTAATTGGAGGCTCCCAACAACACCATGAAGCTTCACCACAATGGATTATGGCTCCGAGGTGACCTCAAATGCTCGGGGCAATCTCCACAACCTAATTGGAGACCCCGACGCTTGCCGGGAGCTTTGCACCACAATGATTGTGCTTCGAGGCACCACCAACCATCTAGGGCGCCAAAGCACCCAAGAGGAACAAGCTCTAGGGTGCTCAAACACCCAAGAGTAATAAGCTTCTCAACTTCTCACTTCCACGTATCACCGTGGAGAACTCGAACCTATGCACAAAATGCGATGGCAAGGGCACATGGAGTGCCCAAGTCTTTCTCTCCCAAATTGCACCACAACAACTAATGCTATGGAGGAAAATGAGAGGAAGAACGAAGAAGAACACGAAGAACTCCAAGATCTAGATCCAAGGGTTCCCCTCGCATAGAGGAGAAAGTGATTGGTGGAAATGTGGATCTAGATCTCCTTTCTCTTTTCCTTAAAAAACTAGCAAGAATCATTGGAGGGATTGAGAGTTAGCAAGCTCGAAGAAGGTCAACAATGGGGGGCAAACTCGAGCCCAAAGGATAGGACCATTGGGGAAGAAGGCCCCCTTAAATAGGTCCCCTCGAATCTAACCGTTATTCACACAAGTCATGCACAAGCGGTACTACCGCTTGGGGGAGCGGTACTACTGCTTAGCACGGTCAAAACAGCCCAACGAGACAGAAAAACACGAGTGGTAGTTCTGCCAGAGAGGTAGTACCGCTCGGGGGAGAGGTAGTACCGCTTGAGAGGTACTACCGCTCTATGATGTCTACTACGCAACCTTCTTGTAGACTCGTGTTGGGCCTCCAAGCGCAGAGTTTTGTAGGACAGTAGCAAATTTCCCTCAAGTGGATGACCTAAGGTTTATCAATCCGTGGGAGGCATAGGATGAAGATGGTCTCTCTCAAGCAACCCTGCAATCAAATAACAAAGAGTCTCTTGTGTCCCCAACACACCCAATACAATGGTAAATTGTATAGGTGCACTAGTTCGGCGAAGAGATGGTGATACAAGTGTAATATGGATGGTAGATATAGGTTTTTGTAATCTGAAAATATAAAAACAGCAAGGTAGCAAGTAACAAAAGTGAGCAAAAACGGTATTGCAATGCTTGGAAACAAGGCCTAGGGTTCATACTTTCACTAGTGCAAGTTCTCTCAACAATACTGACATAGTTGAATCATATGTAAATCCCTCACGTGCGACAAAGAGTTCACTCCAAAGTCACAAATAGCGGAGAACAAACGAAGAAATTATTGTAGGGTACGAAACCACCTCAAAGTTATCTTTTCCGATCAATCTTATGAGTTATCCCTATAAGTGTCACAAACAGCCCCAGAGTTCGTACTAAAATAACACCTTAAGATACACATCAACCAAAACCCTAATGTCACCTAGATACTCCAATGTCACCACGAGTACCCATGGGCTTGATTATACGATATGCATCACACAATTTCAGATTCATCATGTTCAATCCAACACAAAGAACTTCAAAGAGTGCCCCAAAGTTTCTACCGGGGAGTCAAGACGAAAACATGTGCCAACCCCTATGCATAGATTCCCAAGGTCACGGAACCCGCAAGTTGATCACCAAAACATACATCAAGTGGATCAATAGAACATCCCATTGTCACCACGGATATCCCATCGCAAGACATACATCAAGTGTTCTCAAATCCTTAAAGACTCAATCCGATAAGAAAACTTCAAAGGGAAAACTCAATTCATCACAAGAAGATAGAGATGGGAAAACTCCATATGATTCATCTATATTAATAAAGCTCGCGGTACATCAAGATCGTGTCATCTCAAGAACACGAGAGAGAGAGAGAGAGAGATCAAACACATAGCTACTGGTAGATACCCTCAGCCCTGAGGGTGAACTACCCCCTCCTCGTCATGGAGACCGCCGGGATGATGAAGATGGCCTCCGGTGATGGTTTCCCCCTCCGGCAGGGTGCCGGAACGGGCTCCCGATTGGTTTTTCGTGGCTACAGAGGCTTGCGGCGGCAGAACTCCCGATCTAGGTTTCTTTTCGGCGGTTTGGGTATTTATAGGAGTATATGGCGTTGGTCCCACGTCCAGAAGGTTCCCGAGGAAGTCACAAGCCAGGGGGGCGCGCCCTAGGGGGGGCGCCCCCCACCCTTGTGGATTCCTCGGCCTTCCTCTTCGGTGACTTTTCACTCCAGTATTTTTTATATTTTCCAAAAATATTCTCCGTAAATTTTCAGCCGATTCCGAGAACTTTTATTTCTGCACAAAAACAACACCACGGTAGTTCTGCTGAAAACAGCGTCAGTCCGGGTTAGTTCTAATAAAATCATACCAAAATCATATAGAATTGTTGTAAACATGGCATGAATACTTCATAAATTATAGATACGTTGGAGACGTATCACTCTACTACCACTCGCAACACAGAGAGCTAAAAATAAGCGGAAGTAATGCGGTAGAAGGGAGCGGAAGTACCGCATAAGCGATACTACCGCTCGAGGGAGAGGTAGTACCGCTTGAGCGGTACTACCGCTCTCTACTACCGCTTAAAGCAGTACTTCAGCCCAAGCAAAACCGAAACCGCCATAACTTTCGCATACGGACTCCGAAATGAGCAAACTCAAGCTTGTTGGATAGATGACGACAAGTACTACCAAGCAATGCAGAATAAATGCCAATAGGATAAGGAAGATGACCTTCCCAAGAATTATCCGGCAAAATCTCCAACATCGAAAACACAAATATGATACATACGAAAACCGTTTTCGATGAGCTTGAGCTTATCACGATGAAGAGCATAAGCTCAAAAACTCCCAAAGCGAAAAGCCAAACAAGAACCAAGAAAGATGATGATGCCAAGAATGCAATGGTTTGAGCTCTCAACGAACGATACGACAAAGCTACTCACTTGAGAGCCCCCCTTGATAGTACGGCTATCGATCCTATAACCCGGTCTCCCAACTACCACCATGAGACCAATTAAAATAGAAAACCCTATCAAGGTCAAACCTTTGCCTTGCGCATAGTCCACTTGAGCTAGATGATGACGATCTTGTCCTCCTCAAGACGGACCACCTTTCTTGATTGCGCTGGCTCGATGAAGACTAGTAGATTGCTCCCCCATACTCCACTATGGGTGAGCCACTCTTCGGCACATCTTCACATGTCCATTGTCACCACAATGGACGGCAAGCTTCAAGCATGATCTCTCCGTGATGCTTCACTTGAACTTGCACACCGCAACCTTGAAGACGATCACCACTTGATGTCATCCTCCATGGGTTGTATGGGATCTTCCTCTTGATGCAAGCCCATGGAAATATACCTAACCCCACAAAGAACTCTCATGTAGACCATGGGTTAGTACACAAAGCGTAATGGACAATGCTTACTATACCATGGGATCACTTGATCCCTCTCAGTACATCTTGTACGCTTTGTGTGTTGATCAACTTGATTCACTCTTTGACTTAGTCTTGATCAACCTTGTATCTTATCTTCTCTCTTCATAAAGATGATGTCTTGAAGGTAAACATGAATGCTCACACAATCTTCTTCTTCAAGACATGCTTGCAATAAGCTCAACTCTCACATGACCAATCTTTGGATAAATCCTTGAAAACCACCTTGGTCACCATATAAACTCCTTGAAACCAGCAGATGGACTTCGAGAAGTGCCTCTGGACAAATCCTTCGAATATAACTCAAGGCAACCATTAGTCCATAGGGATTGTCATCAATCACATACGGAGAAATATGCTCTACCAATCTCCCCCATTTTGGTAATGGATGACAATCACTTTCAAGAGAGTTTATTATAAGGAAATAAGCACAACCAAGCACACACATGCAAAGAAATAATGCATGGGTATGAGATTCAAATGCTTAAGCAACAAAAGAAAAACTCTCTTAACTTTTCCAAACTAAACTCTCTAAACTTCTCCCCCATTGGCATCGATTGCCAAAATGGACGAAAAGCTTAGAAAACCAATATAATAGGTGTTCATCCAAAAAGTGTGTATTTATCAAAATAGGAGTGCAAAGAAATACACATATCCAATGATAAGTAGTTGGAGGAAAACAAACTATATTGAGGACCCAAAGATTGCAAAAAGGATCGTATGGCACATAGACATACAAAAGAGTGAAGTAAGCAATCAAAAGATACCAATTGGAAGAACAATCACATGGACCTACGAGCCACATGAATAAAAAGATATTCTGATATGGGCAAGAGAGTGTTTTAGAGAAACTAGAGAAGCTCCCCATGATTTGTGCACAATTAACAAAAATTTTATCTCGATACAAGGTGACAAAATAGGATCATCACTCTCCCAAAATCAATAAAAACACGCAAAAAGTGCAAGAAAGTAGATAAGACAATAAGCATAGTACTTGCATGAGACATATGGTTGAGCAACATGTAGAAGAGGCAACTTAAGAGTAGGCTCAACCAAAATGATGTGTGTGAGTCATGGCAAAGCACTTGAGAAGACTAATATAAGGATGAGCATTAAGCATCAACATAGTCTTGATGAAATGAGACACAAAGTGCAAGACATATCCTTCCCACACACACACACTACTAGCAAATGGGTTCACAAGCTTATTAATAAACAAATTAAAAACCAAAGCTTGTGACAACCCATGGTGAAGATAGGAAATAATAGCCTTGTCAAGAGGGGGGATACCAATTGAAATGGCAAACCCACGTCAAGACAAGCATGAGGAAAAATAATCTTCACCGGCAAAGAGTGCATCAAGATGCAAGGATATAAGATCTGCACTCAAGACAAATCCTTTCACGAAACCACCAAGGAAATAAAAAGAGAATGCAATGGTGGACATGAAAGAAAAGAGGATATCAACTAGAGATGTAACTTCTCTCATGTGTATAAGATTCTAGGTGGAAGACAATCATGATGATATGTATCTACAAAGAAGGATGTACACACAAAATAGTTACAAGAAGGAACGAACAAGATATCCAAAAGGAAGTCATAAATATACCAATAAGATCTTTGCTTGATAGCATAGCACATGACCTAATATTTTCTTATTGTACATAAATGAACTTCCAGCACACGAACATCAAAGACATCACAACTAGCAATAAGAGATCATTTTTGGGATGCTTTGAGAAAGGAAACAAGTACCACAAGAATGAATCAAGAAATTCATGCCATGATGCAACCTGCAAAAGGTTGAATGCAACAAATGTATGCATGAAATAGATACTTGTTACCAAGATAGCATTGGGTTGATGTAGTAGATAATGGTTCATCGATCATCCTAGCTTGGCTCCAATAAGCACATGGTGTCAACACCTTCCTTGTAAGTGAGACGATCATCCAATGCATCTCCAATTGTTCCTAGAACAACAACACAAACAAAATGGTACCCAAACTCATCGGTACCAAAGTGTTAGAGAACCAACAATACATAGGACAAACTCCACATAACTATGTGCATATAGGTATGAAATTGAATTTCATGCACACTTTAGCCAATTTATGACATGGTGGAGTTTCCCCTATATATTGGGTCAAAGAAAGAAAGCATGCCAAAGAAAGTACATATAGTAGATATGCATGCTCAAGGATTTCAAGAATCAAATCAACACATAGTTTATAAGATACCAAAAGACAAGGTATCAAGTGAGCATAAGATACCAAACGAAAAATTATCACTTGAAGGATACCAATTAAAAGATACATCAAGGAATGAGATATCCATCGACACATGCCAAAAAAGGAAACAAGATACCAATTGAAGGAAAACAAACAAGAGGTATCAAGTTCCCAAAAGAGAGCTAGGTTCCAAACAAACCAAGCCCTCCGTAAATTTTCATGATGGCACATTTTCTAGGCTTGTAATATGCACATAGCATATTACTCCCCCATAATGTGATAACCGAAAAATAATTAACAAGTGGCAAATGAAATCCAACAAGAGATAATTAATGGACCATTTAGAATTTGAATTTCTCATGAGAAGACATACCACATAGAGACTAGATTATCTTGTAATATCAATACTAAGTGGTATTCCTCATGTACACACATTTGTAGGATTGTGAAGTGCACAAAGCACATCACTCCCCCAAAATGGGATAATCCATTAACTTCTCAAAAGAGCCAACTAAGATACAAACAAAATGCAAAAAGGCTCAACACAAGACTCACACATACATGATGTGCAACCCACAATACATACTTGATTACTCAAGATAAACAGATAGGAAGCACAACATATATAAACACATGCAAGGTACAAAACCACAACATGCAAAGGTGCAAGTAACTAACAATGTATTCAATTTAAGTACAAATTACCGCAAGGAGGAACATTGGTTATAAGATAGAAACTTGATGATCCAAATGACTTGGCTTGAGACAATATGAATGATGAAGACCCTTTAGTTCTTCATAATGTATCCAAGTCTCCAATGCCCTCCATTAATACCTATTGATCAAGTTTGTGCTTGTTGGTCCCCAACGAAGTTGGGTCGTTGGGTCCAAAGTGGTTAGTCACAATAGGCTTGGCTACCCAAATGGTTCTTTTCTTGACACCACTTTGAGTACCAACACATTTGGCAAACACATTGCCAAGCTTATCCTTCCCAAGAGAATAGATATCATCAATAATGATTGGGTTGGATAAGTTACCTTTCGTGCAAGAAGAAGCGAAGTGACCCTTCTCACGACATAAGTAGCAACATCTACCCTTTACTTTCTTCTCAGTTGATTTCTCAACTTGAGGAGTGGTTACTTGGGTCTTTTTGGGAAGAGGCCTTTCTACAACTTGTGGTTGAGCATGAGATTGAACTTGTGGCCGCTTCCCTTGTTGCTTGTGACTATGCGGCTTCTTCTTTAATGGGCAAGATCTAACATGGTGCCCTTCAATTTTGCACTTGAAGCAAATAATCTTGGCCGAATTCTTGACTTGTTCTTGGCCCTTCTTCTTGTAGCTTTTGGACTTCTTCTTCTTATTGGAGTTGAATCCAAGTCCACCTTTGTCATTGGGATATTTTTGCACACTCAAGATGTTGTTGAGTGTGGACATCCCTTCATGACTCTTTTCCAATTCTTTCTTTAAAGAAGTGACTTGGGCCTTGAGCTTTTTGATTTCCTCTACATGGTTAGTATCAACACAAGTACTAGAGGAAGTATAAGCTTCATCGTTAGAGCAGCAAGGCAAGGAAAGTAATTCATCACAAGATGTAGCAACATTAGGAGCAGATGAATTACGAGGACTAGCACATGGCAATAAAGCATTTTGACTAGATGTAGTGCTAATGTCCACATGAGGCTCACTAGATGTTACCTTAGTAGTACTAGCCTCAAGAGCTATCTTTAGCACATTATGGGATACTAGAAGATCACCAGGAGTGCTAGAAAGCTTTTCATGACTTTCTTCCAATTTCCCGTAATTGCTAGATAGCAACTCAAGTTGAGCCCTTAGCTCAACATTCTCCTTCAATATAGATGCTTCACAAGAAATAGAGTTAGTAGCACAAGCATCATCATTAACAACAAGAGGAGAAGACAACTTAGCAAGCTCTTTAGCATACGAAGATTCAAGTTGAGCATGAGACTCGGTGATTTCGATGAGCGAACTCTTAATGACCCTTGAGCCATTTTCGAGGTGCTCAAAGTCCTCAAGGATTTTAGCATGAGCAACTTCAAGCTTATCATTTTTAGTACTAAAATCATTAGCCACCTCGAGAACCCTATCATATGATTCCTTTAATCTAGATAATTCTAGAGCAAAGGTCTCCTCAAGAGATTCCTTGGTGGTTTGTTCATTTTCAAGAGCTTGAGATAGCTCCGCGATCTCATTAGCGTAATCACGCTCATGACCTTCCATTTTCTCAATGGTGGCCTCATGCTCCTCGAGATGAGCTTCCAACTCCTCAGTATATTTCTTGCCCTCAATGGCAATAGACAAGATTTCCATGAAGTTGGAATGAGCAAGTTTATTCTTATGAAGAGCTTTAAAAATCATTTCTCCCTTAATTTTTAAGGAAGCAATATTACCACTCTCATCATCATTATCCTCAAGCTCATTATCATCAACATCATCATCATGAGATATATTGGGATTCAAAGTAGGAGATACCTTTGAAGCCTTAGCCATAAGGTAAAAGTGAGAAATAATAGACGATGATGTAGGATCCCTTGAAGCACCATTCAAGACCACATATTGTTCCGTGGAGTGTTGGGTTTCCTCTACATTGTTAGCACAACAACTCAAGGAAAGCGATGCATTTTTATCATGACAACAAGACATGGCAAGCATATCATCATGAGATTTAGTCAAGCAATTTCTACATGATATGCAAGGACTATCAACACAAGCATGTGAACCATTTAAAGTGCTCGAAGTGTTAAAGTCCAAAGATGAAGCATTCAATAAGATAGTGATGAAGTACATCAACAATAAGCCCGCTATCATCATTACAATGATCACCACTACTCACCATATCATTACCTTGTGGCAATCCACATGTAGGTGAAGTAGATGAAGTAGAGAAGACAACACGACCGGAGGTGGGGGGAGAACAATCATCCCTAAAAATCTTGGACACACTATATTTATTTTGAAGCTTTGTCCACAACTCATGAGCATCCCGGAACAGCATGAGTTGAAATATAACTACATTGCTCAAAGCATCGAAAAACACATTAGAAGCTTGAGCATTGAGATAAGAGGTTTTCTCATCCTCTAAATATATGTGTTGAGAATCCTTTGGAGGAGAAAAACCCATATCTACAATTTGCACCAAATTTGGGTCCATGACCCTAAAGAGATTAAGCATGTGAATTACCCAAACATCAAAATTTATGCCATCGAAACTAAGAGTGTCAGAGAATCCTAATCCTCTAGTCAACATCCTTACTCTCTAGGTGGTTAAACCTAATAATGAGAGACCTAGCTCTGATACCAATTGAAAGGACGTGAATGTCGCCTAGAGGGGGGTGAATAGGCGCTTTAAAATAATTACGGCTTAGGCTTGAACAAATGCGGAATAAAACTAATGTTTAATATGTCAAGCACAAAACCTAAAACAACTAGGCTCACCTATGTGCACCAACAACTTATGCTAAGCAAGATAAACAACTAAGTGATAGCAAGATATATAGCATGAAACAATATGGCTATCACAAAGTAAAGTGCATAAGTAAAGGGCTCGGGTAAGAGATAACCGAGGCACGCGGAGACGATGATGTATCCCGAAGTTCACACCCTTGCGGATGCTAATCTCCGTTTGGAGGGGTGTGGAGCCACAATGCTCCTCAAGATGCCACTAAGGCCATCGTAATCTCCTCACGCCCTTTCACAATGAAAGATGTCATGATTCCACTAAGGGACCCTTGAGGGCGGTCACCGAACCCGTACAAACAATGTTGGGTCAAACTCCACAACTTAATTGGAGGCTCCCAACAACACCATGAAGCTTCACCACAATGGATTATGGCTCCGAGGTGACCTCAAATGCTCGTGGCAATCTCCACAACCTAATTGGAGACCCCGACACTTGCCCGGAGCTTTGCACCACAATGATTGAGCTCCGAGGCACCACCAACCGTCTAGGGCGCCAAAGCACCCAAGAGGAACAAGCTCTAGGGTGCTCAAACACCCAAGAGTAATAAGCTTCTCAACTTCTCACTTCCACGTGTCACCGTGGAGAACTCAAACCTACGCACAAAATGCAATGGCAAGGGCACACAGAGTGCCCAAGTCCTTCTCTCCCAAATCCCACCACAACAACTAATGCTATGGAGGAAAATGAGAGGAGGAACGAAGAAGAACACGAAGAACTCCAAGATCTAGATCCAAGGGTTCCCCTCACATAGAGGAGAAAGTGATTGGTGGAAATGTGGATCTAGATCTCCTTTCTCTTTTCCCTCAAGAACTAGCAAGAATCATTGGAGGGATTGAGAGTTAGCAAGCTCGAAGAAGGTCAACAATGGGGGGCACACTCGAGCTCAAAGGATAGGGACCATTGGGGAAGAAGGCCCCCTTAAATAGGTCCCCTCGAATCCAACTGTTATGCCCACAAGTCGTGCACAAGCGGTACTACCACTTGGGGGAGCTGATACGGGGCACGCCCGTGTGCGTCGATCTTTCACGAATTGGAGGGGGATTTCTACGAGAAACACGAAGAACATGAGAGGAAATCACAAACTCAAGGACAATCTTCGATTACACATCCACTAGAATCACACGAGTACACGAGACACAAGATCCACAATCAACAAAAGGATACACGTAACCGGTAGTATCCTCGCTCCAAAGGAGGAGGTCTTGAATCCCTTAGGATCTTCCCTTAGAGGGGCCTTGGCATCACTTGGATCTTCTCTCAATGGAGGGCAATCTCCGCGGGAGAAGGAAGTAATGGAGCTATGCTCAACAAAAAGGTATTTGCTAAAACAAAGCTAACCCTAGAGAGAGGAGGGGGAGGTGTTTATATAGTGCTAGGTGAAAAAGGGGCGAGGGAGAGGATACATTGCCACTCGGGCCCGAGTCTGCCCACACAGGGGTGGGATGTCCGGGCTTGGGGGCCGGATGTCCGGGGCTTCAAGGGAGCCGGATGTCCGGAATTGGAGCCGGATGTCCGGGCTGCTGAAGATGGATTTCGCGCGGTTCTGGTTCGGGCTCGCCGGATTTCCAAAGGTAGGGGCCGGATATCCGGGCGATGTCGGATGTCCAGGTCGAGGCCGGATGTCCGGCGCCTGTAGGTTCTGCTGCTGGCCATTGGTGCTGGTGTAGTCTCCAGGGGCCGGATGTCTGGGGTCTTGGCCGGATGTCCGGGGCCTGGAGGGTGTTCTAGCCACCGTTTATCGCCCTTGTCCGTTCTCCTTCGTGTCCGTTCCCATGGGGACTTGTCCTTCACCACGAGCATCTTCTAGGCCTTCTTCATGGTACCTGAGCATGCATAGGGTCTCCGTCTGAGGTAGCATCCACGTTCCATGAACATCAACAGGAGAGTCGAGTAGAGAGAGATCACCTCGTCTTGGATTGCACGTGCACGGGCTCTTGTCATAGGAGCACTTGGGGGTTTGTTTGATGGTGTAGTCTTCATGCGGATGATGGTGGGATGCTCCGCATCAGGAGCGGTACTACTGCTTAGCACGGTCAAAACAGCCCAACGAGACAGAAAAACACGAGTGGTAGTTCTGCCAGAGAGGCAGTACCGCTCGGGGGAGAGGTAGTACGGCTCGAGGGAGAGGTAGTACCACTTGAGAGGTCCTACCGCTCTCTACTACTGCTCGCAACACAGAGAGTTGAAAATAAGCGGAAGTGTTGCGGTATAAGGGTGCGGAAGTATCGCATAAGTGGTACTACCGCTCGGGGGAGAGGTAGTACCGCTTGAGAGGTACTACCGCTCTCTACTACCGCTTAAAGCAGTACTTCAACCCAAGCAAAACCGAAACCGCCATAACTTTTGCATACGGACTCCGAAATGAGCAAACTCAAGCTTGTTGGATAGATGACGACAAGTACTATCAAGCAATGTAGAATAAATGCCAATAGGATAAGGAAGATGACCTTCCCAAGAATTATCCGACAAAATCTCCAACATCAAAAACACAAATATGATACATACGAAAACCGTTTTCGATGAGCTTGAGCTTATCACGATGAAGTGCATAAGCTCAAAAACTCCCAAAGGTAAAAGCCAAACAAGAACCAAGAAATATGATGATGCCAAGAATGCGATGGTTTGAACTCTCAACTAACAATACGATCAAGCTACTCACTTGAGAGACCCCCTTGATAGTACGGCTATCGATCCTATAACCCGGTCTCCCAACTACCACCATGAGACCGATTAAAATAGAAAACCCTATCAAGGTCAAACCTTTGCCTTGCGCATAGTCCACTTGACCTAGATGATGACGATCTCGTCCTCCTCAAGACGGACCACCTTTCTTGATTGCGCTGGCTCGATGAAGACTAGTAGATTGCTCCCCCATACTCCACTATGGGTGAGCCACTCTTCGGCACATCTTCACATGTCCATTGTCACCACAATGGACGGCAAGCTTCAAGCATGATCTCTCCATGATGCTTCACTTGAACTTGCACACCGCAACCTTGATGACGATCACCACTTGATGTCATCCTCCATGGGTTGTATGGGATCTTCCTCTTGATGCAAGCCCATGGAAATATACCTAACCCCACAAAGAACTCTCACGTAGACCATGGGTTAGTACACAAAGCGTAATGGACAATGCTTACCATGCCATGGGATCACTTGATCCCTCTCAGTACATCTTGTACGCTTTGTGTTTTGATCAACTTGATTCACTCTTTGACTTAGGCTTGATCAACCTTGTATCGTATCTTATCTCTTCATAAAGATGATGTCTTGAAGGTAAACATGAATGCTCACACAATCTTCTTCTTCAAGACATGCTTGCAATAAGCTCAACTCTCACATGACCAATCTTTGTATAAATCCTTGAAAACCACCTTGGTCACCATATAAACTCCTTGAAACCAACAGATGGACTTCAAGAAGTACCTCTGGACAAATCCTTTGAATATAACTCAAGGCAACCATTAGTCCATAGGGATTGTCATCAATTACCAAAACAACATATGGAGAAATATGCTCTAACACCAAGGTTTATCGAACCAATAGGAATATCAATCCTCAACCGTCTTCAGCGGCTTCACACAAAAGAGCAGACAACTTGCACCCAACGCGGGCAAGAGGGTGTCAATCCCCTTGATCTCGTTATTTGCAAGCAAATGAGTTGTGTAGATAATTATAGATAATTGTAAATTGTAAAATAGAATAAATGGTAAATAAAGGCAGTAAGGTAATAGTAGCATTTGTAAATTTATAAGTGAATAGACCCGCGGGCCATAGTTTTTCCTAGCGGCATCTCTCATGTAGGCAGCATACAGTGGGTAACAAATTACTGTTGGGCAATTGATAGAAAAGCGGATAGTTATGCGATTTTCACGGCAATGATCATGTGTATATAGGCATCATGTCCATAAACAAATAGGCCAACTCCTGCCTGCACCTATTACTATTACTCCACTCATCGACCGCTATCCAGCATGCATCTAGAGTATTAAGTAAAAGAGAGTAATGCATGGAGAACGATGACATGATGTAGACGAAGTAAACTCAAGCAATTTGAATAAACCCCACTGTGTTATCCTTAGTAGCAACAAAACAAAGACGTATCTTGTCCCCTACTTTGTCACTGGGATACAGAAACTCGTCAGGTTGAACCTACCACAACGCACCTCTCTCACTGAAGATAGATCAATCTACTTGGCCAAAGCACATCGATAGATCGGAGAAAATTACGAAGCTATAATGATCATCTAAATATTCAGAGGTGACTCAAATGCTTTTCATGAATAATCTGAACATAAACCCACAATTCATCGGATCCCAACAAACACACCGCACAATAGGATTACATCAGATAGATCAAAGTGAAGATGCGATGATCATTGTATTGAAGATCAAGAGATAGAGAGATTGCCATCTACGTACTAGCTATGGACCCGTAGGTCGGTGGTGAACTACTGATGACCCACAAGTATAGGGGATCAATCATAGTCCTTTCGATAAGTAAGAGTGTAAGGTAAGTATAGAGAGATTGCCATCTACGTACTAGCTATGGACCCGTAGGTCCGTGGTGAACCCAACGAGGAGCAGAAGGAAATGACAAGCGGTTTTCAGTTAGGTAATCTCTGCAAGCACTGAAATTATAGGTAACAGATAATTTGATAGCAAGGTAATTGGTAATGAGCGAGTAACGGTAACGGTAAATAAGGTGCAGCAAGGTAGCCCAATCCTTTTCAGGCAAAGGACAAGCCAGAACAATCTCTAGTAATAGGTAAAGTGTTCTTGAGGGTACACGGGAATTTCATCTAGTCACTTTTATCATGTTGGTTTGATTCGTGTTCCCTACTTTGACAATTTGATATGTGGGTGGACCGGTGCTTGGGTGTTGTTCTTACTTGAACAACCTCCCACTTATGATTAACCCCCTCGCAAGCATCCGCAACTACGAGAAAAGTATTAAGATAAAATCTAACCATAGCATTAAACGTTTGGATCCAAATCAGCCCCTTACGAAGTAGCGCATAAACTAGGGTTTAAGCTTCTGTCACTCTAGCAACCCATCATCTAATAACTACTCCACAATGCATCCCCTTAGGCCCATGAATGGTGAAGTGTCATGTAGTCGACGTTCACATGACACCACTAAGGGAATCACAACATACATATCATCAAAATATCGAACACATATCAAATTCACATGATTACTTGCAACATCACTTCTCCCGTGACCTCAAGAACAAAGGTAACTACTCACAAATAATAAACATGCTCAAGATCATAGAGGTATTAAATAGCATAATGGATCTGAACATATAATCTTCCACCAAATAAACCACATAGTAATCAACTACGCAAGGTAATCAACACTACTAGTCACCCACACGTACCAATCCGAGGTTCCGGTACAAAGATTGAACACAAGAGATGAATTAGGGTTTGAGAGGAGATGGTGTTGTTGAAGATGTTGATGAAGATTGTCCTCCCAAAGATGAGAGGGGTGTTGGTGATGACGATAGCTTCTATTTCCCCCTCCGGGAGGGAAGTTCCCCCGGCCGAATCGCTCCACCGGAGGGCAAAAGTGCTCCTGCCCAAGTTCCGCCTCGAGACGGCTGCGCTTCATCTCAAAAGTCGTCCTCTGAGTTTTCTAGGTCAATTGTGACTATATACCAGAAGATGGGCACCGGAGGTGGGCCGAGGAGGCCACAACCCATCAGGGCGCGCCCAGGGGGGTCTGGCGTGCCCTGGTGGGTTGTGCCCACCAGGTTGGCCCCCTCTAGTACTTTTCTGCTCCAGTATTTTTTATTTAATCCAAAAAAAATCTCTGTAAAATTTTAGCTTCATTGGAGTTGTGCAGAATAGGTATCTCTGATGTGCTTTTCTTGGGCCCAGAATTCCAGCTGCCGGTATTCTCCCTCTTTGTGTAAACCTTGCATATTATGAGAGAAACGGCATTAGAATCACTCCCCAAGGCATTATTATTCAACAAAACATGATAAATAGCAGTAGGAAATCATGATGCAAAATGGACGTATCAACTCCCCCAAGCTTAGACCTCGCTTGTCCTCAAGCGAAAACCGATATTGAAAAGCATGTCCACATGACTTGAGAGAGAGGTGTCGATAAAAACAAAATACAGACATAGTAGCATCATGCTTATTAACATAACAGCAACAAACTTTATCATAAAACTTATTCAATACACTTTGATCTTATAACTTCTCATGAACAAGTAACAATTCATCACAACATAGAAGTATGAAGCATAAACCTTATTGGAAACCAACAAACTACGTTCTCAGTCAACTTTGCAACTACAATTCATCATATTTTCAGGAAGGGTCTCATGTCGGATCCTTTTGGCAAGTCCACATACTCAACCATCATTTAGTCTTCTATGATTGCTAACTCTCACGGCATACCCATGAACAAAAAGTTTCAACCGGACACATAGGAAGATGGGGGCTTATAGTTTCGCCTCCCAACGTATTCACCTCAAGGGTGATGTCAACAATAATAACTCATGCTCACCCATATCCAACTAGATATATGTGCCTAGATCTTTCCTCACCACATGATGCTTGCAAAAGAGAAAAACTAAAAAGGAATAGGGAAGAATACTTTGACTCTTTGCATAAAAGTAAATACATAAAAGTAAAAGATACTCCCTTCGCAGAGGGAAGCAGAGGTTGTCATGCGCTTTTGGTTTGTATGCCCAATCCCTTAATGTAAAAGAACGTCACGCTATATTGCCCCTATGATAGCAACCTTTATTATGCAGTCCGTCGCTTTTATTACTTTGCCATCATAAGTTCATATAACGCTCAATTTTCTCTTACACTAATTGATCAAAACACTTTTAGAAGAAATTTTTATTGCCTTATTGCACCGATGACAACTTACTTGAAGGATCTTACTCGATCCATAGGTAGGTATGGTGGACTCTCAAAGAATGAGTTTGGTTTTGGGTTTTTGGATGCACAAGTAGTATCTCTACTTAATGCGGAATTTTTGGCTAGCAAAGATATTGGGCAAGCACCACATGTTGAAGGATCTATGAGAATATAACTTCTATGTAGATATGAATAAACATAAATCATTACATTGTCTTCCTCGTCCAACGTCAACAATTTTGACATATAATATTTAATGGGGGCTCACAATCACAAAAGATGTCCAAGATAGTGTATTTGCGTGTGAATCTTCTCTTCCCTTATTAATTCTTTCATGAATTGCATCATTGACCAATGCTATGTTTGTCAATCTCCAATAAATTTTACTACTTATACTTTTCCTTATGTGATGTCATTACTCACCATAAGATTAGCATATGATTCTTTTCATTTATTTTTCTTTCCTTTTATTTTGATTGCAACAAGAAAGTAGAGAGACAAAAACTCAAACTAAACTTTATTATATAACTTTCACTCGATTACATAGATAGATAGGCCACGAAAATAGATCATGCCAAACTTTTATTCAACTAAAGCAAAGGGAAATAAGGATTGAACTAAAATAGGTAAAGGTGAATAAAAGTGATGGTGATACGATACCGGGGCACCTCCCCCAAGCTTGGATCAAGCCAAGGGGAGTGCCCATACCCGTGTGCTCAAGTTTCCTTTGGTGGTGGTGATGAAGAAGGTGGTGGTGATGAAGAAGGTGGTGGTGATGAGGTGTCACACTTCAACTTCAAAAGGTGCTCCAATTTGCGGCTGGATCTCCGAAGGTTATTGATGAGCTCCTCTAGCAAAATATTTTCGTGGATGAGAAATTTATTCTGAACACGGACCGTTCCGAAAGCTCTAAAAGCTTCGATTTCAATAGGGGTGAGATAACTATAATAAGGTTGAAGGATATCTTCTTCTTCTCCCTCCTGTGTTGGCATGGATTGCTCCCCTTCAAGGGGCTGATCCACCATAGCCTCCTCGCCCTTCTCTTCCCTGTTAGCTTCTTCTGGCCCCTCCCTCTTTAGCTCTATCTTCATTAGCCAGGCATCTTCTTCCACATTATTAGAAGAGGGAGAAGACATGATGCCTGACTTGACAGATCTGACAGGAAAACAACACGAAACAAGAACAGAGGATTTTTCTGCGATGCGGTCGTCAAAATAGTCGGGGGTATATATAGAGAATTTTTATTCTTGGGAAACAAACATATGGAAGGAAAACGGAGTCGGGAAGGTGTCCGAGGTGGGCACAACCCACCAGGGCGCACCCAGGGGTGCCTGGCGCGCCCTCGTGTATCGTGCTCACCTCGATCACCTTCCGGTTTATTTCTTTATTTCCAAAATTTTCTAATATTCCAAAACTGACAAAAAATATTTTTGAAGATTTTTCGGAGTCTGTTTACTTACCGTATCACGTACCTCCTATTTTTAAGAACTCTGGAGTGTTCCGGAACGTTTCTTTTATGTGTTCCTCCGGTGTCATGGTTTGGATAACATTGCTTTCAACGTTAATAGGCGTACCTGAGATATAATGCTTAATTCTTTGTCCATTGACCACCTTTGGGTTAGTACCTTCGGCGTTATTAATCTTGATAGCTCCAGAACGATAAACCTCTTCGATAATATATGGTCCTTCCCATTTGGAGAGAAGCTTACCTGCAAAAAATCTTAAACGAGAGTTGAACAAAATAACATAGTATCCTATTGACAGTTTTTTGTAATATTAATTTTATTTCTCTATTGCTAAGTTCAACTTGACCACTAGATTGAGGATGATAGGGTGATGCAATTCTATGGTTAACATCATATTTAGCAAGCATCTTACGGAAAGCACCATGAATAAAGTGTGAACCACCATCAGTCATTAAATATCTAGGGACTCCAAACCTCGAAAAGATAACCTCTTTAAGCATTTTAATGGAGGTGTGGTGATCAGCACTACTAGTTGGAATAGCTTCTACCCACTTAGTAACATAATCAACAGCAACCAAAATATGAGTGTACCCATTAGAGGAAGGAAAAGGTCCCATATAATCAAAACCCCAAACATCAAATGGTTCAACAACAAGTGAATAATTCATAGGCATTTCCGGACGCTTATTGATATTACCAATTCTTTGACATACATCACAAGACAAGACAAACTTACGGGCATCCTTGAAGAGAGTAGGCCAATAAAAACCAGATTGTAGTACCTTATATTATGAGCAGTTCTATCTCCTACATGATGTCCTCCATAAGCTTTGGAATGAAATTTCCGTAGGATTTGTTCCTGTTCATGCTCAGGTACACAACGTCTAATAATACCATCTACTCCTTCTTTATAAAGGTGTGGGTCATCCCAAAAGTAATGTCTTAAGTCATAGAAGAATTTTTTCTTTTGTTAGTATGTGAAGCTAGGTGGTATATATTTATGACAATGTAATTAGCATAATCAGCATACCAAGGAGTGTTTTGAGAAACATTAATTGCAGCTAACTGTTCATCAGGGAAACTATCATCAATAGGTAGTGGGTCATCAAGAATATTTTCTAACCTAGACAAGTTATCAGCTACGGGGTTCTCAGCTCCCTTCCTATCAACAATATTCAAGTCAAATTCTTGGAGCAAGAGAACCCACCTAATAAGTCTAGGTTTAGCATCTTTATTTTCCATAAGATATTTTATAGCAGCATGGTCGGTGTGAACAATTACTTTTGAGTCAACAATATAGGATCTAAATTTATCACAAGCAAACACGGCCGCTAAAAATTCTTTTTCAGTTGTAGCATAATTTCATTGAGCACTGTCTAGAGTTTTGCTAGCATAATGGATAACATTCAATTTCTTATCTACTCTTTGTCCTAGAACAGCACCAACAGCATAATCACTAGCATCACATATAATTTCAAAAGGCAAGTTCCAATCAGGTGGTAGAACGATAGGTGCAGAGGTTAAGGCTTTCTTGAGTGTTTCAAATGCTTCCACACAATCATCATCAAAAACAAAAGGGGTATCCTTTTGCAAAAGATTAGTAAGAGGCCTAGAAATTTTAGAGAAGTCTTTAATGAACCTCCTATAGAAACCAGCATGACCAAGGAAACTGCGAATACCTTTAATATCTTTAGGACATGGCATTTTCTCAATTGCATCAACTTTAGCTTTATCCACCTCAATACCTCGTTGAGATATTTTATGCCCCAAGACAATGTCTTCATTAACCATAAAGTGGCACTTCTCCCAATTCAAGACAAGATTAGTTTGTTCACATCACTGCAAAACTCGATCAAGGTTGCTTAAGCAATCATCAAAAGAAGTTCCGTAAACGGAAAAATCATCCATGAAAACCTCCACAATCTTTTCACAAAAATCAGAGAATATAGCAGTCATACATCTTTGAAAGGTAGTAGGTGCATTACATAAACCAAAAGGCATACGTCTATAAGATAGGTTCCAAAAGAGCAAGTAAAGGTGGTTTTTTCTTGATCGGATTGTGACACATGTATTTGAGAGAAACCAGAATATCCATCTAGGAAGCAAAAGTATGTGTGCTTAGATAATCTTTCTAACATTTGATCAATGAAAGGTAGAGGGTAATGATCCTTCCTAGTAGCTTTATTTAATTTTCTAAAATCAATTACCATTCTATAGCCAGTAACAATTCTTTGTGGAATGAGTTCATTTTTATCATTGGGAACAACGGTAATACCTCCTTTCTTAGGGACACAATGAACGGGACTTACCCATCTACTATCAGCAATAGGATAGATTATACCTGCTTCCAGAAGTTTTAATATTTCAGTTCTTACCACCTCCTTCCTCTTAGGATTCAATCGCCGTTGGTGATCAACAACGGGTTTAGCATCAGGTTCCATATTAATCTTGTGCTGACATAGAGTGGGACTAATGCCTTTAAGATCATCAAGAGTATATCCAATAGCAGCCCGGTGCTTCTTTAGAACTTTTAATAATCTTTCTTCTTCATGTTCTGAAAGGTTAGCACTAATAATAATAGGATATAACTTTTTCTCATCAAGATAAGCATACTTCAAAGTGTCAGGTGATTGTTTCAATTCAAACACAGGAACACCTTTAGATCGAGGAGGACCTCCAAGAGTTTCAATAGGAAAATTGTGTTTCAAGAGAGGTTGTTGTTCAAAGAAAATTTGATCTATTTCATTTCTTGCATGCAAGTGCATATCATTTTCATGGTCACGCAAATATTGTTCTAATGGATCAGTAGGAGGTACAGCAATAGAAGCAAGACCAATTATTTCATCTTTACTAGGTAACACTTTATCACGAGGTTGTCTACTAAACTTGGAAAAATTAAACTCATGAGACACACCACCAAAACTGACACCGACAATTTGTTTTTCGCAATCTATCTTAGCATTGACGATGCTCAAGAAAGGTCTACCAAAGATAATGGGACAAAATTCATCTTGTGGGGAACCAAGAACTAGAAAATCAGTAGGGTATTTTACTTTCCCACACAAGACTTCAACATCTCTAACAATCCCAAGTGGTGTGATGGTGTCTCTATTAGCAAGTTTAATAGTAACATCAATGTCTTCTATTTCAGCAGGTGCTATTTCATCCATAATTTCTTGGTATAAAGTAAAAGGGATAGCACTCACACTAGCACCCAAATCACATAAACCATGATAGCAATGATCTCCTATTTTGACTGAGACAACAGGCATGCCTCCTATGGGTTTATGTTTATCTTTTTCATCGGGTTTAGCAATTCTAGCAGCTTCATCACAGAAGTAGATAGCATGCCCATCAATATTTTCTACCAAGAGATCTTTAACCATAGCAACACTAGGTTCTACTTTGATTTGCTCAGGGGGCTTAGATGTTTTTAGATTACTCTTACGGACCACAGTTGATACCTTAGCATGTTCCTTTATCCTAACAGGGAAAGGTGGTTTTTCAATATAACCGGTAGGCACAACTGGATCAACATTGTAAATGATGGTTTCTTCTTTAGCTATGACCGGTTCTTTAATTTCTTCTTTAATAGGGGATGATATTTAAACCACTTCTCCTTAGGGAGATCAACGTGAGTAGCAAATGCTTCGCAAAAAGAGGCTACTATCTCAGAGTCAAGTCCATATTTAGTGCTAAATTTGTGAAAAGTATCGGTATTCATAAAAGATTTCACACAATCAAACTCAAGCTTTATACCTGACTCATTACCTTCGCCAAGTTCCCAATCTTCAGAGTTGCGTTTAATTCTTTCTAAAAAATCCCACTTGAATTCAATAGTCTTCTTCATATAAGAACCAGCACAAGAAGTATCGAGCATGGATTGATCATTATGAGAAAGTCGAGCATAAAAATTCTGAATGATAACTTCTCTCGGAATGTCATGATTGGGGCATGAATATAACATTGACTTAAGCCTCCCCCAAGCTAGAGCGATACTTTCTCCTTCACGAGGCCAAAATTTATATATACAATTCCGATCACGATGAACTAGATGCATGGGATAAAACTTTTGGTGGAATTCCAATTGCAAACGATTCCAGTTCCACGATCTAAGATCATCACATAGCCTATACCATGTAAATGCTTTTACCTCCAAAGATAAAGGGAAAACCTTCTTCTTAACTTCATCTCCGGGTAAACTGCAAGCTTAAATAATCCACATATTTCGTTCACATATAATAGATGCATATCAGGATGTTCAGTTCCATCTCCTGCATAAGGTTTAGCAAGCAGTTGTTCTACCATACCCGAAGGAATTTCATAACCAATATTTTCAGTAGGTGCAGTAGGTTGAGGGGAAACTAATTGTGGTTCCAGTCGAGGTGAAGATACCCCGAACAAACCCCTCAAAGGATTGTTCTCCATAGTAGCAAGTAGCAATAAATTTCAGCACGTAGTATAAGTTTTTCCTTACCGATTTCCACTTACCAAGAGCGCTTCACTCCCCGGCAACGGCGCCAGAAAAGAGTCTTGATGACCCACAAGTATAGGGGATCAATCGTAGTCCTTTCGATAAGTAAGAGTGTCGAACCCAACGAGGAGCAGAAGGAAATGACAAGCGGTTTTCAGCAAGGTAATCTCTGCAAGCACTGGAATTGTAGGTAACAGATAATTTGATAGCAAGGTAATTGGTAACGAGCAAGTAACGGTAACGGTAAATAAGGTGCAGCAAGGTAACCCAATCCTTTTGAGGCAAAGGGCAGGCCAGAACAATCTCTAGTAATAGGTAAAGTGTTCTTGAGGGTACACGGGAATTTCATCTAGTCACTTTTATCATGTTGGTTTGATTCGTGTTCGCTACTTTGATAATTTGATATGTGGGTGGACCGGTGCTTGAGTGTTGTTCTTACTTGAACAACCTCCCACTTATGAACTATGCAAGGTAATCAACACTACTAGTCACCCACAGGTACCAATTTGAGGTTCCGGTACAAAGATTGAACACAAGAGATGAACTAGGGTTTGAGAGGAGATGGTGATGTTGAAGATGTTGATGAAGATTGGCCTCCCAAAGATGAGAGGGGTGTTGGTGATGACGATAGCTTCGATTTCCCCCTCCGGGAGGGAAGTTCCCCCGGCGGAATCGCTCCACCGGAGGGCAAAAGTGCTCCTGCCCAAGTTCCGCCTCGAGGCGGCGGTGCTTCATCCCGAAAGTCCTCCTATGATTTTTTCTAGGTCAAATGTGACTATATACCAGAAGATGGGCATCAGAGGTGGGCCGAGGAGGCCACAACCCATCAAGGCGCGCCCAGGGGGGTCGGGCGCGCCCTGGTGGGTTGTGCCCACCAGGTTGGCCCCCTCTGGTACTTTTTTGCTCCAGTATTTTTTATTTAATCCAAAAATAATCTTCGTAAAATTTCAGCTTCATTGGAGTTGTGCATAATAGGTATCTCTGATGTGCTTTTCTTGGGCCCAGAATTACAGCTGCCGATATTCTCCCTCTTTGTGTAAACCTTGCATATTATGAGAGAAAAGGCATTAGAATCACTCCCCAAGGCATTATTATTCAACAAAACATAATAAATAGCAGTAGGAAATCATGATGCAAAATGGATGTATCAACTACTGACACATCATCATGAGGGTAGCAAGGTTGATGAAGAGGCCCTCCGTGATCGATCCCCCCTCCGGCAGGGTGCCGAAAGGGAGCTCCAGATGGCCTTGCGACGGAACAAAGACTTGCGATGGCGTAAAAAGGGTTACGGGAATGCCTCCGGGTTTTTTGCGATATTATAGAATTTATAGGCCAGAGAGGGGCGTCGGGAGACGCCCGAGGGGGACAGCACACATCAGGGCGCCCCCCAGGGCGCGCCCTGTTGCGTGTTGGTGACCTCGAGCGGCCTCCGGTCTCCTCCCAAAGGTTCCAGGTATTCTTTTTGTCCATAAAAATCATCAAAAAAATTCGTGGCAATTGGACTTCGTTTGGTACCGTAAACCTGAAAAGTGAAAAACATGCAGAAAACAACAACTAGCACTGGACACTGGGTCAATAGGTTAGTGCTCAAAAATATTATAAATTGGTAAATAAAGACTCGAAAAGTATCCTATAATGGTAATATATCGGCATGGAACAATAAAAAATTATAGATACGTTGGAGCCGTATCAGGGCTTCGTCATCGTTGGGCTCGACGTGTTGTGCTTCAGGCCGTTGGCGAGGTCCTCACACTCGGTTTCTCCTCTCTTGTTGCTCCTCTTGGCGAGCGGCTTCTTCTTGTCGTTCACGCTAGAGGGCTTCTTGTTCTTCGCGCGCTTGGCGTTTGCGTTCCTCCAAGGCACGTGTAGCTTCATGTAGAGCGCGTTGTGCTTCCAATGCTTGTTCGTGGCGATGACGTTGTTCTTCTTCATGGCGTTGTTGTTCTTAATCTTGCTCTTGATGAAGACGTCATTCGCGCTCGTGTAGGCGGTCTTGCAATCCATTGCCATGGAATGGATTCTTCGTAGCTTGACATTGACGACCTTGTGGTGAACTTGGACTGGAGCGGTAGTATCTATGATGTGAACGTGCTCGGGATGGACTTGTGCCGGAAGAGTACTCTGATGAGTGGCGACTTGAGTGGCGCCGTCTTGACGAAGTAGACGTTGAAGGAGCACCATTGACCATCAAGGAACGGAACTCCTCCATTTGGCTCGAGAGCTTGGTGTCGAGGTAGTCCCGCGTGCGCACCTCGGATTCGCGCAAGTCGATGGCGAGTTGCTCGATTCGGTCACCCAAGACATCTTGTGCTTGGGTCATTGCCTTGTGTGCACCGAAGAAGTGTAACTTGGTGACGTAGTCATTCTCGTCGTCGTCATGCTCCTCGAATGTCAGGTTCAACATGGTGGTCCTATCCATGATGCTCAAGTAGAATATAAGTGGAAGAGTGAGAAGACAAAACCAAGTACCGTTCCAAAAGTTGAAAACGAATCAAGCACTCAATGTTCAATATGGAAATAGTATAATTGGTACCGAAGATCGTCCTTCTAACACCTGCACAGATAAGGCTTATGGAGTAGCTTGGTTAGGATAGTGGCACAAATTTCAAGTAATCCGAAATATAGATTCAATAATGTTGAAAGAGATTCTTAAATTCGCAGGTAAGACAATGTAGATCGATAGCAAAGAGTATACACGGAAACACACACACGAATAGATAACTAGGGTCGTGCAACCAAGGAATGAGCCAAAATGTGGAATCCACGAAAAACGCTCGTGTTGCACAACACTAGAGAGACGCTAGCACGGTTGCTCAAATGGGCGTGATACGAACTTGTGCACAACCTATAAGAAACAAAACGTGTCGTCTTCCTATACCCGACTTGCTATGTATGTATGAGGCACGTGTCACTTGCTCAAATGATCGAAGATGATCAAATATGATATGCAAAATTGGCGATGCTATTGCTCTTTTGCTCTTGCTTAAAAGCTTTGCTTCTCTTTCTTTTTGCGATGATGTTTGTATGGTCACAATGCGGGACGTGCACACCAAGATAGCAATTATGTATGCGGGTACTATGTAAACACAAAAGATGATACTATGATATATGCACGCAATTCGAGCTATGTGGAGTATGAATCAGTAAAGTGCACAAGTAGCGTAGCCCGGCAATACTCAATGGCTAGTCTCGATAGGCAAGTAACGCATAATAGGCTCGGGGTAACAATGCAATGGCAAGAGTATATGTCAAGGGTGTTGTCGCAGTTACCGTCCTTGCTTATGGTGTAGTGTCAATGTAGAGGTGGTTGGCAACGATCCGGGGCGATGATGAGTGGCGATGTCGATGAAGAACCACTCCTAATTAGCCGAAACACCTTAGGAAGTGGCGATGCCCGCGACTCAAAATCTCAAATGCAAATGGGTTGCAGAAGAAATGGTGAAGGGTTGCGGAATAAATGGTGGAGAAACAAAGAAAAATCTGCCCAAATGAGGCAAAACAGCTTTGCTGGCTGCCAGGAGTCGGATGTTTGGGCCAAATGGGCCAGATGTTTGGCGTGGCCAGATGTCCGGGGTGCCCGATCCAGATTGGATCTCAGAGATCCCTATGAACACGAGGATGAACACAAAAAAAAATTCTGCAAAATTGGGCGATTTGGCAATGGAAAATGATGGGAATAGAGGGGAAACACTAGATCTACATGTCCACAACGAAATCCACGGATCCAAATCAGCAAAATCTCCTCAAATCCGACGAATTCAAGAAAAAATGGTAGGGCTATTTTTGTGGGAATTTTCGAAATTAGGTCAAAACGAAACAAAAATCGGCTAGAAAGTGGAGGGAGAGACTCCAAGGTGTGAATCAACCTTGGCTCATGATACCAACATGATACGGGGCAAACCCGTGATGGCCGATCTTTTCACACTTGGAGGGGAAAGAGAGGAAAATCAAGAGGCAAACGAAGAACACTCAAGGACAATCCTCAAATCACACATCCACTAGATCCAACGAACAAGAGATACAAGGTTCGAATTCAACGAACTGATACAAGTATCGGTAGTCTTCCCACTCCGGAGGAGGGGCTTTGAAATCCATGTGGGGATCTTCCCTAAGAAGGGGCCTTGACATCCATAGGATCTTCTCACAAAGAGGTCGCAATCTCCTAGGAGAAGCATATGGAAGGAGCAATGCTCAACTAATCTATGATCTAACACATTGCTAACCCTAAAAAGAGGAGGAGGAGTCCCTTATATAGTGCTAGGAGGGATAGGGTGATAGAGAGGGATACATGGCCACTCGGGCCCGTGGCTCCCCACACAGGGGCCGGATGTCCGGGGCTTCAACGGGTGGTCGGACGTCCGGTCCTTGGGGCCGAATGTCCGAGCTGCGGCATCAGCTACTGATGCTCTCTTGGTAGAGGTCGCGTCGGATGTCCGGGGCAGGGCCGGATGTCCGGGGCGCGGCTGGTCAGGGGGCTCCGGGTACTGGCATCTTCCGGCCGGATTTCCGAGGCCGAGGGCCGGATTTGTGGGCTGGGGCCGGACGTCCGGGCCAGAGGCCGGATGCCCGGCGCGTGTGGTAGCTTCGGTTGGGCCTTGGCGCCCGTGTAGTCTCCAGGGGCCGGACGTCCGGGGTAGGGGCCTGGAAGGTGACTTGACCTTCTTTTGGAGCTCTTGTCCATCCTTCTTCATGTCTGTCTTCATGGCGACTTGTTCTTCACTCCGAGCGTCTTCTAGATCATCTTCATTGTACCTAAGCACGCAGAGAGTCTCCGCTTGACATAGCATCCAAGTTCCATTAACATCAAAGGGAGAATCGTATAGGAGAGAAGTCACCTCGTTTTCAATTGCACGTGCACGGGCTCTTGTCATGGGACCCTTTGGATCTTGCGTTGTTGGAGATGGGTCCATGGGGATAACTGATACGTCTCCAACATATCTATAATTTTTGCTTGTTCCATGCTGTTATATTATCATTCTTGGATGTTTTACAATCACTTTATAGCAACTTTATATCATTTTTTGGGACTAACCTATTGACATAGTGCCAAAGTGCCAATTGCTATTTTTGCTTGTTTTTTACTTCGCAGAATATCAGTACCAAACGGAGTCCAATCGCGACGAAACTTTTTGGAGATTTTTTCTGGACCAGAAGACACCTAGTGGGCCAAAGAAGTGCCAGAGAGGGGCTGTGGAGGCCACAACCCACCAGGGCACGCCAAGGGGCCCCCGGCGCGCACTGATGGGTTGTGCCCTCCACGGGAGCCCCCTCCACCGCCTATGATGCCTATAAATACCCAAATATTCAGAAAACCCTAGGGGAGTCAACGAAAAACACATCCAGCCGCCGCAAGTTCCAGAGCCTCAAGATCCAATCTAACACCATCACGGAGGGGTTCATCTTGTTCATAGGTGCCTCTTCGATGATGCGTGAGTAGTCCACCATAGACCTACGGGTCCGTAGGCAGTAGCTAGATGGCTTCCTCTCTCTCTTTTGATTCTCAATACAATGGTCTCTTGGAGATCTATTTGATGTAAACTTTTGCGGTGTGTTTGTTGGGATCCGATGAATTTTGAGTTCATGATCAGTTTCTATCCATGAATATTATTTGAGTCTTCTTTGATCACTTATATGCATGATTGCTTATAGCCTCGTATTTCTTCTTTGAATCTTTGGTTTAGTTAGGCCAACTAGATCGATTTTTCTTGCCATGGGAAGAGGTGCTTTGTGATGGGTTCGATCTTGCGGTGTCCTTTCCCAGTGACAGAAGGGGCAGCAAGGCACGCATGTATCGTTGCCATTAAGGATAACAAGATGGGGTCTATTCCTACATGAATAGATCTTGTCTACATCATGTCATTGTTCTTATTGCATTACTCCGTTTTCCATGAACTTAATACACTAGATGCATGCTGGATAGCGGTCGATGTGTGGAGTAATAGTGGTAGATGCAGGCAGGAGTCGGTCTACTTATCTTGGACGTGATGCCTATATAATGATCAAAACCCTTGGATATCATCATGATTATTTGATCTTCTATCAATTGCCCAACAGTAATTTGTTCACCCACCGTGCGCTATACTCATGAGAGAAGCCACTAGTGAATCCTACGGCCCCCGGGTCTACTTTTCTAACATATTGCTTTCCGATCTATCTTTTTGCCACTTTGCTTTCAGATCTACTAAACCAAAAACCCAAAAATATATTGCTGCACTTTTTATTTGCCCTTTTTATTTTGTGTTCTTGAGAGATCTATCTATCATATCCTAATATATCTTTTTACCGTAGAGAGATTGACAACCTCTCTTACGCATCGGGTTGCAAGTATTTGTTGTTTGTGTGCAGGTGCTGCTTATTGGGTGGTGGTGATCCTCCTACTGGTTCGATACCTTGGTTTCATAACTGAGGGAAATACTTACCGTCGTTGTGCTGCATCATCTCTTCCTCTTTGGGGAAATACCGACGCAGTCTCAAGCCACGTCAATGACCAAGGGATGCTCCGCATCAGCAAATATAAAGGTAAATAAAAAAACAAGCAAAAAGTAGAACACGTGATTGCTAGTTTGTGTTAAGGAACCTCGTGCGAAGTTGGTGATATCTCCCCGGCAACGACGGTAGAAGTTCTTTCTGCTACTTGTGAGTTGCGTTGGGTTTTTTCCCGAAGAGGAAGAGTGAAGCAATATAGTAGCGATAAGTATTTTCCTTAGTGATGATGAGGACATGTCTACCTTGAATACAACCAAAAATATTGCATACATGCATATTTGTGAGGTGATTTCTTATAAGAATTATGCAATAATTTATTTATATTATCCGGGACAAAAATACTTCACCTATTTGTATTTCATGCCAATATACAGAATTGTTGAACATTTTTACGAACCATGTGTGAAGACAAAGGAAGAGAAAATGATTAGGTGTTGTTCAAGAGGCCTATCACTTCAAAGAAAATGATTAGGTGTTGTTCAAGAAGTTCTCCCACGTCACTTTTGGCCCAAGAGAAGATAGAGTCCAAGTCACTCATGTTCTGGACTCAGATTCGGACTGCAGAGACATACCTGTCTCAAAACGCCACGAACTTTTTCATCCGGACTCCGAATTGGGTGATTTTTTTTGTAGGAAAGTAGATTTCATATGCTTTCCAGCCCAATTGGATTCACCTTCAAATTCGTCCGGAGCGTGGAGATATTGATGAAACAATCTGACACTGCAGCAGAATCCGAGTCAAACTACAAGTCCAAAGGTGTTGCATCACCTCCACTTGGGCCCATATGCCTTGTACGACCTAGGGTTAGTTTTAGGCTGCCTTAGGACGTCCTCCCACCTCCTTGACCGCCAAGCCTTGCTCCTATATAAATAGATCAATCTAGTAGCTTTTTCTTTGGGTTTTGTTTAATTAAAAGTTAGCCGTTGCAACTTCGTGTACTTCGTTTGTGTCCAACGACCAGACCAAGACCGCTTTGGAAACCCCACCTTTATCAATACTTCATCTATATTTGCAATATTCAGATTGCATTATCATATTCTTGTATGTTCTTCGATTGCTTGCAGGAATAGACCTTCGTGGTCAGGTTGACCGTGCTCCGGCGTGGTCAATAATCTCTTGGAGTTGGTTTAGCGATTGCTAGGTGCAACGTCGTGCACATTTGTAGTCGGATCGTCAAAGTCGTCTCCTCCAAATCGATAGTTATCATCTCATCGAAAGATCGGGACCCTCACCTCTATCAAGTGAGAATCAAGGTTATCGAACTAGTAGGACAATCACAACAACTTGCGTCAACAATACCTGCACACACAAAGCCAAACACTTGCACTCAACGCGGGCAAGAGGGTTGTCAAGCCCCTAAACTCGTTACTTGCAAGGATTACTTCTGATGCTGATAGATAGATAATATAAAAGTAAAATAAAAAGAAGGTATTGCAGCAAGGTTTTAGGTTTTTAGCAATATGATTTGAATGGACCCAGGGGACATAGTTTTCACTAGAGGCTTCTCTCTCGAACGCATAGCATACGATGGGTAGATAAATTATTGTTGGGCAATTGATGAAAAGCGCATAGTTATAATGTTATTTATGACAATGATCATGTATATAGGCATCACGCCCGTGACAAGAAGACCAAATTCTGCCCGCATCTACTACTATTACTCCATCAATCAACCGCTATCCGGCATGCATCTATGGTATTAAGTTTATGACAAACAGAGTAATGCTTTAAGCAAGATGACATGATGTAGACAAAGTAAGACCAAGCAATATGTTCAAACCCCGTCGTTTTAGTAGCAACAATACAATATGTGTCTTGTCCCCTTCTGTCACTGGGATATAAAGCACAACAAGATTGAACCCACTACAATGCTCTCCTCCCACTGAAAATAAATCAATCTAGTTGGCCAAACCAAACGGATAGACCGGAGAGACATCCAAAGCTATAGCAATCATGCATAATAGAATTTAGAGAAGACTCGATTACTTTTCATTAATAATCTAATCATAAAACCACAATTCACCGAATTCCAAAAAACGCACCGCAAAAGAAGATTACATCGGATAGATCATCACGAGAATCGCGAAGAACATTGTATTGAAGATCAAAGAGAGAGAAGAAGCCATCTAGCTACTAGGTATGGACCCGTAGGTCTGTTGTGAACTACTCACACATCATCATGAGGTAGCAAGGTTGGTGTAGATGGCCTCCGTGATCGATTCCCCCTCCGGCAGAATACCGGAAAAGGCCTCTAGATGGGATCACGGAAGAACAAAGACTTGTGTTGGCGGGAAAAGTGTTTCGGGTGGCTGTTTGTTGGTTTCGGGGTAATTAGGGATATATAGAAGTGGAATTAGGTCAGGAGGTGCCACGAGGGGCCCACGAGCCAGGGGGCGCGCCCTACCCCAGGGCACACCTTGGTGGCTCGTGGCCACCTCGTGGGTCTTCTGGCCTCCTCTTGAAGCTTCTCGGGCCTCTTCTGGTCCATAAATAACTCTCGTAATTTTTATGCAATCGGACTCCCATTGGTATTGATTTTATGAAAAGTCCAAAAACAGGCAAAAAACATAAACTAACGTTGGGCACAGAGTTAATAGGTTTGTCCCAAAAATGATATAAAATAGCATATAAAGTATTCAAGATTGATGATATAATAGCATGAAACGATTAAAAATTATAGATACGTCGGGGACGTATTAGTGGTGTAGGAGGACGGAACTCACTCCTACAAGGACCCTCGCACGAGCTAAGTCCATCTGTGCGGCGACGTAGTCATCCACCAATGAGGTGAAGACTGGCTCCAGAGCCATGATATACTAAACGAGGGGCTCAATCGCCTCCTCTCTCTCCTGCGGTGCAAGAAAAAGAATAGTGGCTTGTGTAGGGAACATGGCATGGAAGATAATGATAGGGATGTGTCTGCATCACTGGAAGGATGTCCTTGACGCGAGCGATGGCCTCACGGGCAACCATCTGCATAGCATGTCTCTCAGTAGGCATGGCTCTCCCTACGAATAAAAAGTTGTGATGAGGCTCGACACGTCCACCCTGAATCTGCACTGGGGCCTGGTACCTAATCAAAGTATTGTTGATCCTGTCAGGATAGATGGTGTACTCACGATGGCTCGGAGATCCGATTGTGACCCTAGCGATAAAGACGAGAAGGCGGGAAAATCCTGCAGGCTCGTTGGCGAAAACCTGCAATGGGCAGTTATTGCCAGCCATCTACGACAGTAGAAAAAAATCCAAATAGTCATGCCATAAATATATGATGACCAAGGAAAATTTGTTACGATGCATGAGATGCCGCTAAAATTAGTTAGAACTGACTCTACTGCTAGTGATCGCGTGTAGGGGCTTCCTATAGTCAGCCTGGCTCTAATACCAAGGTTGCCATGACCGGTTTTTGAATAAGAGATTTCAGAAATAGACCTTATGTCATACCATCCCAAGATCAATTTTAAATACATGTGGAAGACTTTGTGACCGCATGAAGACTTTCTGGGACTCCTCTAGACATCAAACTCGCAAGCGTACTCTTCATCCATAAGATTGCCCTCGTCCAGTTCTGGCCAAATCAACAAGCGAGGTGAGTACTTTGAATGTACTTGCAAGACAGTTTGGACAAAAGATATATCGAATGCAAACAGAATGCATATGACATGTTAGATTAAATTATATGAATGCTCTGACAGTTAATAAGGTATGGCAGGTGTATATAAAATAGATCAATTTTGATTCTTAGGAGGTAGGACCATCCCGAAGAACCACAGTGAATGAGTAAATGGAAACATCGGGCGACAGACCTCCCGAAGATCCAAAGGAAAACAAATGTCAGTCCGGTGTCTGAAGCGACACCTCAAAAGGTCTTGCAATGAATTCCGCGGTCGGGCGTCTGAAGTGACACCTCAAAAAGGGCTTATATTGAAAATAACAACTTGAGTATCCAGGAGGTAGAACCTTCCCAGGAGATACTCAATATTTCGTATAAGAGGAAAGATTAGTCCATAACATCATCATTAATATTCATGGTGGTCACACTGTCGTTCATTTGTTTATCATTAACCTCCAAGGATAGACACTTGACATTTTCAGCCCAACGTCCTTGACCGTGGACACGGCTATTCGTATAGGTTAGACGCTGCAAAGGTTGTACTCTTTACCCACACGTCAAGGATTACTTTAGTCAGTATCGGAATATTGACAAGTTCTGATTACGGTCTTTGGGAGGTAAACACATCTAACCAGTACCCACCCGTTTTTACTTTCCTGATGCCAGGAATCACCCAGAGCACCGTTCAAGGAAAAACTCTAAGACGGGAGGCTACAACCTAGAAAGCATGGGACCACAACCATATTTATAACACACGCAAAAATAAGGGGTGCCCCCTCTCGGCCTTAGCAGGATACACCCATGCCCCCTGACCCGATGACTGGAATTACTCCAGGGCCATGGAACCCTCACCGCGACCCCTCTATGTGGTGTGTACATGGAAAGGGGTTAGCAACTTACTAAACCACACCCCCTTGCGGGAAGACATGTGGTTGCACTAAAATGGTTAGGCATTAATGGAACAAGACTCGATCTATGTCGATACTGGAGGTTCTTACGTTTCCAATGCACTGGCATGCCCCAACATGCCCATATTAGATTTCCACATGTCACAATGTGATCCGATTGTCAAAGTGTATAACTTACACAACAAGATTTTCACAGTTTATTACGGTGTTTATGCATGCAGGATTATGTAGCGTTATGCCTTCACTATCCACTACGTATCATGGGATTTAATTTAATTAAACATGCATGCAAACACCATATCTATAGTTCAAACATGCTTGCCTTGATCAGTGTAGCTATAAGACGACCCCGCGCAATTCTCGGCAAAAAATTCCCCTTCGTTCTCTATAAAACAAGAAATATAAGTCCACATAAATTTTTATTGCAATGCAAAAAAGTTATTTTAAAATATTTTTACAAATAAATAGTATAAAAACCAAGATTGAAAAAGGAAAAATTCAGAAAAAGAATCAATTGAAAATGAGTTGTGGATAAAAAGTACTCCCTCCGTCTCGGTGCATAAGTCATCTTACGAAAATCAAATAATCCAAAACACTTAGGCGCGGTGTATTAACCCTAACCTCGTTTCTTGTTTTTTGACACGAATAAAGGAATCAACCAATAAGGGACATGGGGGGTTTATGTTTTTAATGAATTGAGACTTCCCAGCACTGCATGCAGTGGTCAGTTCATCGCATGCAATGGTATTAATTAGCAAATGAACATTAATTTCTCTCGTTTTCCTCTCCGTCTTGGTCGCGATGCGCAACGTAAGATGACCTATACATCGGTACGGAAGGAGTAGTGTTAGTTTTAAGTTCAGGGACCTTTCTGTAATAAAAACAACTACTATCGGGTCCCTACTGTTATTAACAGAAAACACCTCGGCGCGAATACGTTTTCCAGCATAGAAAACGTATTGTGGCAAAAGGCGCCAATGAAATAGGCTGAAAATAATAAAAACCTAACGGGTGGGTCCCACCCGTCAGGTTTGAAATTTGCGGGCGAGAACAGAGGGGAGGAGATGGTCACCGACGGCGATTGATGGCGGTCCAGGTGGTGGCGAACGTGCAGATGTGCTTAGGGTGTTCTTTCGCGTCGGTGAGTGGTGGAGTTGGTCGTCGGCGAGCACCATGGTGGCGGCATCGTCGACTCCGACGGACGATGTCGTCAGGAGGTGATGGATCTCCGGAGAAGCCTGCAAATATCGAATTGACGCACGGGTCAAACTTGAGGGAGCACTAGGAGGCTACTGGCAAGGTTTGGGAGGTGGAGATGGACTGACGACGTCGACATCTTCCCGGGACCAGAGGCGATGGGTGGCCGGAGTTGGGGAAGAAGACCTCCTCGAGGCCGTTTGATCCCTCTGGAGGGCGATTGCGAGTGAGTGTAGGTGAGGTGGGTGCTGAATGGGGCTCGGGGTGCCCTTTTATAGGCCGCGCGATGGTGGATGGAGGTGCGTGGATCACACCGGAGGTAATGTGGACGATGGAGGTAGCTACGGTTGGTTGGTTTGGTCGGTGAGTGCCAGGGAGATCGATGGAAGCTCCTCGAAGTGCAAGTGTCCTCAATTCCAAGCTCTATCGTCTCACCCAAAGTGGAGCTCTCGTACGGCCATGGCGGACGGCGTCCAGCTCCGGCGACTGACATCAGGGGCCCTGGTGGCTTGGATGGTGGTCTAGCGTCGCGAGGTGGTGCCGCATGGAGGGGGAGGTAGGTCTGGATGGTGCGGTGGAGTGATGGCTCGCCGGTGGCCGAAGTGACCTATCGGTCCGAAGTGGCTATGGACGGCGGCCGTTGCACCGGCCTACCACCGGCCAGTTGGCGATGAGAGGCTGCGTAAGGGCCCCGTCAGAGAGGCATTGAAGGCCAGAGGCAATGTGGTGCAGAGCCACCGTGATCTTGCCCAACATTTGGACAATCAAGATTCCGCCCGAAAGGTGTTTGATGAAATGCCAATTGTCTTAGGCATTTTTGAAATTTTTGATTTTTTTTGTCGTGGCTCTCTCATGCATGGGCTGAGGTACTATAAAATTTTCAGAAATTTTGGAGTAGTAGAGATTGGGTTTTGAGCTAGGAATCTGACTCTGATCCAAATTTCATTCAAATGAAATTTGAAAATTTTGAACTTGGGATCATTTTTTTTGAAGAATTAGAATGAGGGTATTGGTGTCTAGCTAAGATGAATTTTGTGGTACCATAAGTGCTAAGTAAATTAGAGTTCCTTTGCAAATCCAAAAGGATCACGAATTATTGGAAAAATGGATTTAAAAATTATTTGAATAATAAAAGAAGTTTTTGTGTGGGTAGAATGGGGTTTGGGTTTTGTCATAGGGCAGGATGAGTGTTGGTGAGAATATTTTGGAAATATAAGTTGAGTTTTAAAAGAATCCGTAGTTTTCAAAAGAGGATAATTTAGACAATTTATTCAAAAGTACCCCCCCCCCCCCATTCTTTTAAAATATATCCCAAAATATTTGTTGGAAGAACTAACCCACAAATCTGAAACCAAATGAAACCTTTAAAATTTTAAATAAGATTTTTAAGATAGGTCTCAAAATAAAAGAGAAACTAACAAGCCAGATTTAAAATCCAAGCATTTCTTTTTATGGGGCAAAGAAAATGAAATAACCAAAGTATTTTTTTGGGGTGTTACAGATTTGTTGATGCAGTCATGATCATATTTTGTATGGTTCATGTGTTTTGTAATGATATTATGGAATCACTATCTATTTAGATATACGCAACATCAAAATATATAGTGGTTAAATTGTGCATGTGTTAGCTATGAATCGTCTGCATTGTCGTATTTTTTCTTTGCAAATGAGCGTTCAATTATCTAAAATGTACATATAGCTAATTAGCATATAAACATATTCACTCAGACCCAAAGATATTATAGACAATTTACAGCCAAATCTACTGTTTCCCAGATATTGTATTTAAATAGCCTTCAGCTTTATTTTCACAGCAGGTTTTTACTACAAAATCTGCGGCTCAGCACAGTGTTTTGTGACCGGCGACTCACTACTCCCTCTGTCTCTTCTCCTCTCTTTTGATCCCCCTCTCCTCATTCTCCATTTCGACGGTCATCGCCCCCCCTCTCTCTCTCTCTCTCTCTCTCTCTCTTTCAACAGCTGACCCTGTCCCCTGCGCCCTCATCCCGACGCCGCGGCTTCGGGGGCTCCCGATCGAGGCCCGGATCGCCGGAATCCGTGCGGCGCCGAGGTCGCGCGGGGTGCGAATTGGAAACAGCGAGCTGTACTTCCGAGCACGAAAAGTGGGCAGTTTCGGGGTAAGGTTTGGCTCGCCATCTCTTGTTTCGTGCCGGAGCTTGATTTGGTCCTGGATGCGGTTTGGTGCTCCGGGGTTCCTTTGGTTTAGGTCGCTGTTGAGGGTTCGATTTGGTCTGGGCAAGGGTCTATTCGGAGCGAAGTCTGACCCTGCAAGGATTATTTTGGGTGTTCTTTCAGGGATTAAGGTGTTCCTCGTCGTTGATTTTGTGTTTTTCTTGCTGTATCGTATCGATTTTAGTTGATTTTATGCTTGCGTGCTGGCAGTTGTGGCAATTGTATCGCTTGCAGGATGAAGACGAAAACTTGAGCTTATTGTTGCTTCTAATCTCCGTTGGGTTCTCTCTGTTGCATGTTGCAGGCAATCGCCTTTGGGTGGACTGTGTGAGGAAGAAAGGGAAGAGCGAAAAGGTTGCCGGAGCTCAGGCTTTGGTTATCTGAGAATGATGGAAGCGGCTAAGTTCCCCGGGATCATTGGTGCCGTAAGCGGCCAGGACGGTGGCGTCAACTTTTGCGACATGGCATACTACCAGAAGCTAGGGGAGGGCTCCACCATGTCCATTGATAGCCTTAACAGCATGCAGACCAGCATGCACGGTGGTTCCATAATGTCTGTGGACAACAGTAGTGTTGGTTCTACTGACTCGCGTACTGGGATGCTTAATCATCCTAGCCACAGGGGACCTGTTGCTGTGGTCAGCTACTCGGTTGGGAACAGCATTTTCGGTCCTGGGCGGGTGTCTCATGCCTTGAGTGATGATGCGTTGGCACAGGCTTTGATGGACACTAGATTCCCGACCGAGACACTCAAGGATTATGAGGAGTGGACCATTGATTTGGGGAAGCTCCACATGGGATTGCCCTTTGCACAAGGCGCATTTGGGAAGCTATACAGGGGGACCTACAATGGGATGGATGTTGCCATTAAGCTTTTGGAGAGGCCCGAGGCTGACCCTGCACAAGCTCAGCTGCTGGAGCAACAGTTTGTGCAAGAAGTTATGATGCTTGCTGAGTTAAGGCATCCAAATATAGTCAAGTTCGTTGGCGCATGCAGGAAGCCAATAGTTTGGTGCATTGTCACAGGGTATGCAAAGGGTGGATCTGTTAGGAATTTCCTGAATAGGAGGCAGAACAGGTCTGTTCCACTGAAGCTGGCAGTGAAGCAGGCACTGGATGTTGCACGTGGCATGGCTTATGTTCATGGCCTTGGGTTCATCCACAGAGATCTTAAGTCAGATAACCTCTTGATTTCTGGTGATAAATCGATCAAGATTGCTGACTTTGGAGTTGCTAGGATTGAAGTGAAGACCGAGGGGATGACACCTGAAACAGGAACATACCGTTGGATGGCTCCGTAAGTTGAACAAACTGCTCTTTATCTTGCTTATTTCTGTTAGTAATGACTTACTCTAAATAGGCAATTATGCTTCATTTCCTGACATTGCCATCACTCATGACCATAGATCGGATCTAATTATACCTTCTTTTGATACTGAAACATCCGCAGGTTCTTCTTGCTCTTATTGTTTTAATAGAAGTATGTTCTTAATTTAGTTCTGGTGGTTAGTTGGTGACCATTAATTTCATAGCTGCTGAGCTGCATACTATACATGTACTCTAGCTATATGAAATGTTGTTGTGGTAGTCATAATTGCTTACTTTATCCTAATCTGTAACAACTGAATTGCTATTTCATTTTGTTACATGTTTCTCCAAATAAATAAATTATGTAAGCACTCCCTGATATGCATATACTAATTGAGTTGCACCAAAAATGTGGTACTATACATGCAAAATTCTCTAATGTTGCTGTTCAGTGCCGTTTTAGCATTGAGCATTTTTCTTTCGAAATTCTCCACTGTAAGCTGATTTGGCGGATCAAGTATTTGTTTATGTAAAATAAGCATTCTGCTGCAGAGATGTGATGGCAATTGCTAGTATTGCTTATTATCTGGACATAGTCCAAGGGAATACCGTTATAGGGTCCTTTCTATTTGGTTGTTGCCTTCTGAAAGCGTGGACCAAGTAACCACCACACACACACCACATGCACAGACCCAAATGCAAGTGGCATGTTAAGTGTAACCATGTTGACAGTATTTACAGGGTACAAAGGATGTACCTGCAACTTGCTAGTTTAAGTGCATGTAGAAGATATAGAGGCTAATTGATTTAATTCCAACATTTGGCAAAACCAAAAGTGGCAACTTTTTGGGAGATGAGCAAGAACCAATTGGTAGCCAACCAATTGATAACCAATTTTCTGGACTTGCCAACAATTGGAATGCTCCAGTGCATAGCGGATGGCTAAAGCATGCCGATAATGTCAAAAGAGGCCGGGGTAGACCGAACTTGATATGGGAGGAGTTGTAAAGAGAGATCTGAAGGACTGGAGTATCACCAAAGAACTAGCCATGGACAGGGGTGCGTGGAAGCTTGCTATCCATGTGCCAGAACCATGAGTTGGTTGCGAGATCTTATGGGTTTCACCTCTAGCCTACCCCAACTTATTTGGGACTAAAGGCCTTGTTGTTATTGTTGCTGTTAGCATTGGAATGCCAAAATTGGCATCAAACCAATTAGGCTTATATTACCTGGTGGTACATCTCAGCCAGGAATATTTGGTTAGTCTTGACTGCAGGATATTTCAAACTGATTTTGTTCATAATATTTTACTACTATGACATGAATGGAATATTACTATGGTTTGCTTTAGGTCATTCTCTTATTGCTTTGACCTTATCATTCTCTCATTAGCTCTTGATGCAAAACTAAGCTATCATTCTAATCCACTTTTAGGGAGGGGAATGGCCGTTGCAGAGTAATTTTATCTATCTGAATTTAGTCACTAGACATGTAAAACTTATTTGCTAGCTATGTAAGACTTATTTGGTTTTCTTGCCTTAAGCCATTATCTCCTGTTTGTTTGGCCAGCTATGGTTGCTCAATCCTGTACACCTCTTGCTGTTATTACCCAGTTTTTTTTTCCAAGAGTGGAGATCCATTTCTGGAAGACACTAAAATGTTAAATGTAGGTCCTGTATAGAAAGGAGAGTTGGCAGTATCTGATCAAATAACTCAACTCTTTAGACTTAGTTTCTTCTGAAGCCAAGATTGGCGCTTGGAACCAACCACACTGCCAAGTGCCATCTCTTCGGAGAGCCCGGAATCGTTGGTTCATCAATGCCCATTAGGAACCACATCCTACAAGGGAATCACGATTCCCACACAAGTTCTTGAGGATATGGGTGATGAAATCCCATACAATAGAACGAGTCGCTTCACCACATAATTTGGATAACTCGCGTAACAGTATCAAGAATTTACCCACAACGTACACTTCATAACATGGACGCACTGCGCACATTGTGGTGTATGAATAAAGTCGGTATCACAACATTACCGCTGCTGCCAACATATTAATATAGCAAAAGCTCATATATGGAGCAAGATAGCAAATTTATTACATTTTTTTTAGAGAAAACGCAAGAGAATTTGCGTTTCATTTCATTGAACAGGAAGACATCGGGGGTACAACCTCCCGAAAGGAGGGACACACACACACACACGACCGTCCTCACCAAGCGACTACAACTAGGTAAGGAGGTGCCCTCAACTACAGACACGCAACGACATTAGGCCTCGCCCAACAGGGCAGCGTCACCGCCATTGCCAGACATCTCCAGGGACGATTGCAGCTCCAGGACTGCCCAGGCCAACGTACCTCACACCCATGTGCCTAGAGATCAGCAGGTGAAGGGCAGGGCCCGACAGGAACTGGTGTAGCAATCGTTGGGGAAGCGCAGGCGCTGGCATACGTTGCAACCTGCTCCAAGTGTAGCAGTCTATGCCAGAGCGACGCATCACCAGCTTCCATCCGCCGCATCAAGCACTCCACTAGCAGCCAAAGCAGCGCCTTCAAGAGGGGAACGGCGCTGAGACGCCGCCGCTGCCCGGTCTGGGAGGTCAGAACTAGGATTTCTCCTGGTGCTCGAGGAGGAGATCTGGTCAGGGTCATGCCAATGCCTCCAAGGAGGTGACAACACCCTCGGGCGTCGCCGTTGACATCTCATCATACATCGGCGGAAGCGAAGTAGCGTTTGAGTACGAACAAATTTAATAGCATTTGCCTAAGAGGCTGAAAGATAAACAAGATCTCACTCAGGATGCCACCTGGGACCTCCTATCTACTCGTCGTTGACATCAGCGAAGTCCACGTACTAAACACCAAGTGGGTCCATAAAATCCTCTGCAGCAAGTTGGTTTGAAAAACAAATTGACTGCATGACGTACACCACAAGGCTTAAATCAGATCTATTCTAAGTATGCACCCTTCTCAAAGAAGGGTACGTGGTTTTGAGCGGCAAGAACATTAGCTTCCTATAGACACACTACAACTTGCATCTCTTAGAATAAGGTAAGAGAGCGCATAAGAACCATCTAGGTTATTATCCTAACCACCACATCATAACACTATCTTGTATCGACCCCTCACATCTCTCACGAGGAAATAATCCCAAGGCACTCATATAGTTGGCAAGTTTTATAGATACTTGATTGAAGTTGTTGTACGTTACTAACAAGTCATTAATGATTAGTTGGAGTTCTATGATGGAGTACAAAATATCTAACTCGTTCATAACCATGAACATTGTTTATAAGGCGTCTCGCTTGGACGCTTAGGCTGTAAGGCGCCGTGCCAGCGCCTTACAGTTATACCTGCTTTAAGCGCTTAGGCGTTAGGGCACTTGGTGCTCGCCTTAGGCCGCCTTACTGCCTTAGAAACAATGACCGCGGACATGGCTATTCGAATAAATTTATCCCTACAGGGGTGCACCAAGTTACTCATATGTTCGATCATCCCTTGATGCCTGCGGGTAGCACACCTCACGTGGTGAGCTGGCTGAGGAGATTGACTCGACACTTTCCCTTCGCTGCAGACAAATCCAGGAGGCCACCCAAACTGAGTTGTACCCCAATCGAGAGTCTGACCGTAGCACCCAGATGGTGTGCGCGGGAACACGAATCGGCTAGGCCCGCAGGCCAACCGCATGTTGCGCCACATTCCTATATGTATGTATCGTACCATTCATCATCGTCATCGTAACAAAGATCGAAAACATGCAAATGCAACTATGTGTATGCTAAATGGACAACCCGAACTAGGTGTGGCCCCTGGATAGGTGTGGTCAGGTAGTGGGCCGAGGGTCAGCGCCCTGGTGGACGTGCGCATGTTAACATGGGCCGATCTCAATGTTGTGGCAGAGGAAGGGATGTGGATGACTCGGTAGGTTGGGGCTCGGGGTAAGCTCATGTACCCCGAGCACACACCCCGAAACATGCAAATGCAACTATGTGTATGTGTGGCCCCTGGATAGGTCTGGTCAGGGGGCCGAGTGTCAGCGCCCCGGGGGACATGGTCTGCTGGGCATGTTAACATGGGCCGACCTCAACGCTGTGGCAGACCAAGGGGTGTGGATGACTCCGTAGGTTGGGGCCTGGGGTAAGCTCACGTACCCCGAGCATTGTTGGGAACTACGGTAGGGTGCGTCGACTGCAATATAAAACTTTTCCTACCCGCAGAACATCCAGGAACATGCTAAGGGATATGGATCACGGATCGTCACCACTAGACACGCAGTGCCATGCAGCGGAAGTAGAGTTGGGGCAGCGCGTCTCCGGGGTCGTCTCCTCCTCGTCGATCTCCCTCGTAGCCGGTCGGATCCCACGAACAGGTTCGCTTGAGCGACGCAAGTGCACCGCCTCTAATGGTATCCGCGCGTGCAAGAGGAACGTCGTGCGGCGACTACTAGGTCCGATCACACAACCGGCGGAGAGTGGAGGTGGCTAGTTGCAACACATGCAAAGCCCTAGTGACGGCGCCGAAGCGATCAATTGAATGAGTGTGTCGTACCTCCACTATATATAGGCATCCGTCGCGGGCTCAACTCTTGGGCCTCGCATGGATCCTAAAGCCCACAAGTCTACTCGGCCACGATCCAAGTCAAGCTCGGATCTCATCCGACCAGTGTCCTCGGATCCGACCTCGTAGGTTCCTTCCCTTAAGCGCGCGACCCTTTAGGTTCTCGTTCACTTGGTTGCGAGTCAGACTACATCCGGCTCGGCTAGCCGGTAGCGGCCTCTAGCAAAGGGTGCCGACTCCAAGTGTCCGATGAAGCTGGTTAGGCGAACCTGTACATGCCACATTTCTGTTCCCTTTGCCTCACGATATATGTTGTCATGCTTAAGGCGATATGGTCATCCTTGTTGTAGCACGACCTCTTTCTCGTTCCGGTTAATCCGACCAACACTTCGGATTATCTCATAACCCTCATCGCATGGCCATGCTTATCCAGGTCGGATCACCCGAGGGGCCCAGAGTGTATCTCTCCGAATTGGAGGGGCAAATCCCATCTTGCTCGACCATGTCTCACAGCATGGGTCTGGACAAGCCCGAAACCTACCTTTATAACTACCCAGTTTCGGAGTAGCGTTTGGTCAGCCCAAAGCAAGTCTGTTACCATCCCGAGTGAATGAGTCAGTTCAGGTCTTAGGACACATAACATATGTTGTACTAGAGACTCACAGATAACCTTATCTCGCTGCGTCTCATAGTTGGCTATGTCCGACTCGGACCTTATCTGGACTCGGATCCGACTACGTCGTATCCGACCAGATCTTTCCTAGTCCATATTATCCGGTTAGCATCCAATGCTACATGGTTAGTGAGACCAAACCATCCACCGTGTCATATGCTAGTCTAACTAGCTGCGCGTCAACACAGCCCTTTCGACTAGGGACCATTTAGGACAACCATCATACAATGCATAGTCTCACAAACAAGTCACATACTTGTTAATACACATCACTGATAATGTTCAAGGACTATCTTTATTCATAAACACATAGGAAATATCATCATACATGATTGCCTCTAGGGCATATCTCCAACAAGCACCCTCCTCCCGAGCGCTCGGGTGGTCAAGCACCCAAGCGGGTCTTGCCAGTAAGCCATTGTGCCCCGTGGATAGGTCTGTCCCCCTGCCGTGACCCACGTCACGTAGGGACCATGATGACTGGCGCATGATGGCTGACGGCGCTCCAACTTTTGGACTTGTCACCTCTCGGACGAGACATGCCCGTCAGCTCCTTTTGGCTTCGGTCGACCCCAAGGACAACATGACCCATCCAGTCCATCCTCGATGATGGATCAAATGCAACGACACAGTAGGCGGCAGGGCAATACGTCACTACATGGCGACGCCACCAACCGCTGCCAATTACATCGGGTCCATGCTGATGGGACCCGGACAAGTGGCGAGAGGACCCCGGCTGGTCTAGGCACTCCACATGTATTGAGTGGAAGGTCGTTGTGGTCTCCCCCAAGGAAAATATAAGGGATGAGTTGAAGCCGAGAAAAGAGGAGGACTCATTGTGGAACACACACATATATTAGCAAGAACACACATGCAAGACGTAGGGTGTTACACCTTCTCGGTGGCTTGAACCTGGATAAACAAAGCCTCCCTCTCTGAAGTGATCTAAAGTGTTTTGAGCCTGGCCGAACATCTAAAAGGGGATCTCTTTAATATTGATGATCACTCATCAACACCGAGGTGCCCCCCCCCCCCATTAAACCTCGCATGAGTGGGTACCGTGCTCGGTCTTGGATCAAGATAACAAGAACTAAGTCCTACTGTCGGCCCAAGTGGAATAAACCACCAATGCATATTGAATGGCCTCCCACCTTTGCCTTATTATGTTTTGAGCCCTGGCTTAACATACTTATCTCTAGAAGCACATCATGACATGTATCAAGGCCAGGTTACAACTACCCATAAGCAAAATAGGTAGAATATAACATGACTCAAGCATAAGCCCTTAGCATGCATACTACGACACAACAAAGATATCATGGCATAACACAAGCAGGTAACATGGCTTGAGCAACATAGCTAGAAGATAACATGACGCAATCATAAGCCCTTAGCATGTATACTATGATAGAACAAAGATATCATGGCATAACACCAGCAGGTAACATGGCTTGCTAGGAATGGAACAAAGGCATTAAATGGTGACTAAAGCTATGCATCAAATAGGCATCGAAAGACTACTATAGCATCGTTAACCCTAATGAAAGCAATAGTGGGAAGCATGGGTGAAGGTATGATCAAGGGGCTTTGCTTGCTTGTTGCTCAACAACTTGGTCCTGGGCTAAGTCCTTGGAAGTGGGGTCACAATTGTTGTCGACAACTTAGCTACCCGAGTCTATCGTGAAGAAGCAAACACCGTCATAGAAGGAAAATAAAACGACCAAAAGCTTCAGTGCAATGCTCAAGCAATTATGAGACATTTGAAAAGAGTTGTATTGGCCTACAACTACACTACTCAAACTAAAAAGAGGTGGAAATCATAATGCAATTGATTTCCAAAACAACCCCATATGCAATTTGGAGTTAAAATTGAATTAATACTAAATAGGTAGTTAAAGTTGTTTAATAATGCATGAAAATGACATAAATGGTTTTAATGCATTTTTCTGATAAACAAATATTTTTTCTGAGTTATAATTATTTAATTAGGATTTCTGCAAGTTGTTAATGCATTAATGACATTTAATTAAATGCATGCATTTTGAAGTGCTCAAATCTGTAAACAGGGGACAGATTTGAGATCTACACATTTTTCTGATGCAAATGAACCTATCATATGTATTACATAGATTTCATATGGATTTGATTTGATTTTGGAAAAAAATTGAATTGCAAAAGAACAAAACAAAAGGAACCGCCATTGAAGAACTTTGGTGAACAAGAAAGACTTACATGTGAGTAAATTAAAATGGAAAAAAGGATGTCTCGATGGCCTTGGTGGGTCAGGACTTGGCACTTTGAGCTTCAAATCGCAATTTAGTTTGGTGTCACCCCCCAAAAAACTAAAGCCTAGAGGCAACCCAATTTAAGCAAGATCTAGACATCCAGTTAGACCTATGGGTACGGTGATGGGTTTAGGCTCAAAATGAACAAGTCTTTTTGCTAGGTCAACCTGGGCCTAGCCTAAAAAAAAGGAAAGGACAGCCCGGTGCACTTTGCTCCTGCTTGCGGACGGTCCAGGGAAGGGTCCAACCTTGGCCTAGCCTAGGCCAACCTTTTTTATCTAAGTGGGAAAGGTATTGAGCAACATAGAAGGAAATTAATTATACTTCATGCAAAGCACTCGACGAATCACAATCATCAATTACCACTTTACCGAGTCAACCCATTGTTAGCTACACCTACAACATATGGCCCCCTAAGTTGGTTTTGCTATTGTTACTTACCGTGATATGGTGATGATGATTCCGTAAGTAAGTAATAGGTTTTAAATGATGCATCTTGTCATAACCATTATCATTCTTTAGGGATTTAAATAAACACTTGATCAAAGTTCAGGGGTAATATACTCTTACCGTAGCAGCATGTACTTTTTCAAAACAAAACTGAGCTATTGGTGGAATTTGTATCTCATTTCATCCAACCAGATGTCTTAAGTTTCGCTCTAGCCTACGACTTTATCGTAGCTAACACCCTCTTTAAAAAGAGAGAATCGCATCTAGTGGCTTTTAGTAGTGGTCAACACTTTAGCTAGATTGATCGTCCTCTCGAGAAGAGAAGACGGGCGTGCTTGCCTTGATTCTAAGGTGATACCTGGAGAGAGTGTTGTGCCTCAACATAAGCTTGTGGTGGCTGACTTCCGCTCTTGGATTCGTGTTCAACGGGATAAACGTGCCAAAGTCGCTAAAATGAAGTGGTGGAAGCTCAAGGGGGAGGCAACTCAGGCTTTCAGGAGAGGGTCTTTAAGAAGGGTCCTTGGGAGGAAGGAGATCATTCAAACAATGTGCGGATGAAGATGATGACTTGCATTTGCAAGGTGGCTTTAGAGGAGTTTGGGGTGACCAGGGGAAGTAGAAGCGAAGCTAAAGATACCTGGTGGTGAACGATGGTGTCCAGAAGGCTATTAAGGAGAAGAAAGACTGTTTCAGATAACTACACCTGGATAGGAGTGTGGACAACATAGAGAAGTACAAGGTGGTAAAGAATGTCACACAACCAGCTGTGAGTGAAGCAAGGGATCAGGTGTATGAGGACCTCTAGTAGCGCTTAGACACGAAGGAAGGCAGAAGGGACATCTATAAGATGCCCAAGATCCGAGAGAGGAAGACGAGGGATGTCAACCAAGTCAAATGCATCAAGGACGGAGCAGATCATCTCCTGGTGAAGGACAGGAGATTAAGCATATATGGCGGGAGTACTTCGACAAGTCGTTCAATGGAGAAAATGGGAGCTCTACCATTGAACTGAACGACTCTTTTGACGATACCAACAGCCATTTTGTGTGAGAATCCAGGAGTCTGAGGTTAGGGAGGCTTTAAAAAGGATGAAAGGAGGCAAGGTGATGGGCCCGTATTCCCACTGAGGTGTGGAGAGGCCTCAGAGACACAGCGATTGTATGGCTAACTAAGCTTTTCAACCTCATTTTTCTGTCAAACAAGATGCCAGAAGAATGGAGGCGGAGTATATTAGTACCAATTTTCAAAAGCAAGGGGGATGTTTAAAGTTGTACTAATTACCATGGAATTAAGGTGATGAGCCATACAATGAAGCTATGGGAGAGGGTCATTGAGCAGCACTCAAGAAGAATGACAAGCGTGACCAAAATCAGTTTGGTTTCCTGCCTGGGGGGTCGACCATGGAAGCCATTTTGTTGGAACGACAGCTTATGGAGAGATACAAGGAGCAAAAGAAGGACCTGCAAATGGTGTTCATTGACTTGGGGAAGGCCTACGATAAGATACCGCGGAATGTCATGTGGTGGGCCTTGGAGAAACACGGAGTCCCAATAAAGTACATTACCCTCATCAAGGGCATGCACGATAATGTTATGACAGGTGTTTGAACAAGTGATCGCGACACTCATGACTTCCCAATTAAAACATAGCAATGCACCTAGGTTCAGCTTTGAGTCCTTATCTTTTTTGCTTCGTGATGTTTAAAGCTTCCTAGGTGACAAAGTACATTGCTCTTTGCAGATGATGTGGTGCTAGCCGATGATAGTCGGATGACAGTTAATAGAAAGTTAGAGCTATGGAGACAAACATTGGAATCGAAAGGTTTTAGGCTTAGTAAAATTAAAACTAAGTATATAAGGTGCAACTTCAGTACTACTAGGCACGAGGAGGAGGTAAGCCTTGATGGGCAGGTGGTACCTCAGAAGCACAACTTTCGGTATTTGGGGTCAATGCTGCAGATGGATGGTAATATCGATGAAAATGTGAGCCATCGAATCAAAGCCGGATGGATGGAATGGCGCCAAGCTTCTGACGTTCTATGTGACCAGAGAGTGCCACAAAGATAAAAGGCGGGTTCTATAGGACGGCGATTCAACCCGCAATGTTGTATGGCGCTGATTGTTGGCCGACTAAAAGGGGACATGTTCAACAGTTAGGTGTAGCGGAGATGCGCATGTTGAGATGGATGTGGGGCCAGATAAGAAAGGACCGGTTCGGAATGATGATACACGTGAAAGAGTTGGGGTAGCACCTGTTGAAGAGTAGCTTGTCCAATAGTCTAAGATGGTTTGGACATATACAACACAGGCCTCGAGAAGCTTCAGTGCATAGTGTGTGGTTAAAGCCTGTTGATGATGTCAAGAGAGGTCAGGGTAGATCAAACTTGACATGGGAGGGTCCGTAAAGAGAGATCTGAAAGACTGGAATATCACCAAAGAACTAGCCATGGACCGGGGCTCGTGGAAGTTAGCTATCCACGCGCCAGAACCATGAGCTGAGCTTGTTTCGAGATCTTATGGGTTTCAGCTCTAGCCTACCCTAACTTGTTAGGGACTAAAAGCTTAGTTGTTGTTGTAGTTGATTACTATACCAGAGCAGCTAGGGATGCAAACAAGTCAAGTTGAGCAAATTTGACTTTGCTCTGCTCTTGTTTGACTTTACATGCATTTTCAGACCATCCTTTTAGTATCCTACAAATACGACCGATGGGGAGTGGGGGAAACAGTGAGAAATGCTTGCTGAAAGTTGTATGTGCCATAGCCATGTCCAAAACAAACCATTGATTAGTTGCTCTATATAATAATCTGAGAACAAGGTCCTCTCTTAGCTGGTTCCCCTACATATTAGCTCAGCTAAGTTATTTGAGCAAACTACCTGGGAACTCCTGAACTGGTATAAAAAGTGAACAACGTGCATTTATTAGTGATAATATGTCTATGCAGGTGCACTCCTTTTTGCATCTCATACTAAAATCATGTTTGTCTGTAGTTTGAAATTCTCTTGTTCATTAGAACTTGTCTTGAATTTGGAAAGCTTTTAAGTACTCCCTCCATGCTTGAAAAGAAAGCCTGCAAGTTTTTTCTGAAGTCAAACAGTGCAAAGTTTAACCAAGTTTATAGGGAAACTATCAGCAACTACAAGCATGGAGGTAGTAGCATTTTTACTGATCACTATTGTAGTGCTAATCTGATCTCGATGAAATAACATGTTAGTGGTTGTTATCCTTAGCATCAAATTCATTCCTCTAATGTTCATGTGGAAATTTATCACTGTGTTAAAGTGGAAACAAGGAACACCTTGAGCATGTTCTTTTTTTTCTGGACCCATCCCATTGGACCATTGTATTCTTGAGGAAATGTGAAATTAATACGTATGGTGAGATTCTGCATGACCCGGCTCCAACTATATAGCTTTGTGCAATACTGCAATTGGATGAACTATTTCTTATTGCGTTTTATTTTGCTAATTTGGATGTGCTAATTTATTCTGGATGAACTGTTTCTTATTGTTTATTGTTCTTATTTTGGGGTTGCAGTGAGATGATCCAGCACAGACCATACAATCAGAAAGTTGATGTCTACAGTTTTGGAATTGTCCTGTGGGAGTTAATAACTGGGACCCTTCCTTTTCCAAACATGACAGCAGTGCAAGCTGCATTTGCTGTGGTGAACAAGGGTGTCCGCCCAGCCATACCCCATGACTGCCTCCCTGCCCTTGGCGAGATCATGACGAGGTGCTGGGATGCAAACCCCGATGTTCGCCCCCCTTTCACCGATGTTGTGAGGATGCTGGAGCGTGTGGAAATGGAGGTCCTGAACAATGTCCGCAAGGCCAGATTCCGGTGTTGCATCTCCCAACCCATGACCCTAGACTAAGGCAGGCAGAATCCAGAAGAAAAGAAAGCAATCTGGAGAGAAGTTAAATCCCCTGTATTTATCATATTAGTACTTTTGATACAGAAGCAGAAAAGCCTACCTGAGCATACGTGTGTGCTCGGGCTTCACATATTTATCTTAGACCATACAATAGTCCCCGTCGTCGTCTTAAAACTGTCATTGTACTAGAAACAGCTTTATCCTTAACATTGTCAAAACGTCGTCATGCGGTTTCCTCTTGTTGTACCGACGGTAGGCTCCTGCTGCTCTGTTCATGTGTAGTTATATAATCATCACCCTGCATGGCATATGCAAAGCTTGAACGCTTCTCCGTACGAAAGTACCTTTCTACGCCTGAGCTCAAATGCTCCTGGTGTGTACAGTACAATCAAAAAAATAGAAAAAAATAAAAAATTCTGAATTTTTTTGTGGCATACTTTAAGAAATCTTTGTTGTGCATGAAAAAATTCATCACGAAATCATATCCGTGGAAGTTGTGGCAAAAAAAAATCAAAGCTCCAAAATGCTTCTGAAAGAAACATTAAAAAATCAAAGCTCCAAAATGCTTCTGAAAGAAACATTTTTAGAGCATTGATTTTGTTTTTTCACCATGCCTTTCACCAATGTGATTTTGTGATGAAATTTTACATCCACAACAAATATTTTTTAAAGTATGGCGCAAAAAAAATTCAGAATTTTTGAAATGTTTTTTATTTTTTTATTTTAGTGTTCACGCCAAGAGCATTTATGCCCAGGTGTAGAAACTCCACGTCCTTCTCCGTACTCCTATTCTAACCTATATAACGAGGCTAGCCGACCCTCCTCCACGGAGCTCCCCTGATTTCCTTCACTTTGGACCGTTAGATCTGATCAATCTGGTCTTCAAATTGTCTTGGGATGTTGGATTTGTACCGTTTCTTTTCACCTCGTTGTATTTTTGGGCACCCAATGACTGGTGGGCTCATCAGTTGTTTTGGGGTGTGCGGAGGCCATCTCCTTGTGTGCGTGTGGCGCGATTCTCGACAGCAAAAAAGAGCAGGGCGCCAACCTCCCAAATAGAACAGTACGCACGGGGACGCCTGGGAGGTCAAAGAACACACACAGGACTACCCAGGGCAAATGACGTGCGGGCCAATCTTTGCGGAGCCCGTCTGGCGGTAAAGGGGCAGGCGAACAAGACAGTAAGAAAGGGATCCACGCGGTGCTCAGCCGTCTCTCCAAACACGCACGCGGAAGCTTGGGAAGTCAGAAAGCACGCACAGACGTGCGTCGTCTATAGTGGCTGGAAAGAGATGGATCGACGCATGCGCACACGCTGCTCCTTTCCGCACTATGACCGGTGGGCCGAGTTGGCTGCTAGTCCCGCGGGTCTATGCCTTGCCTTTGTTTTTGTTGGTGTGAGAGATATGCGGACGCCTGTGGTTGGCTATAGGAGAAAAGAGGGAGTGGATTGATGCTTACACACCCGCAAGATGTACCATGACGGGTGGGCCGCGTGGGTTGTTGGTCCCCCACATCGGTGGGCTGGGTTGTTCTGGCCCAGTGAGTTTTCGTCCTACAAACTAATCTATGCAATCATGCCTCGTTTGCGTCTCATCTGGGGTTTGAATAGGGGAGAAAGATGTGCTGCCGTGTACACATCCGCCGCTGTGTTTCCGCACAATGACCGGCGAGCCAAGTTAGATGTTGGTCTTACATGTTGGTGGGTTGGATTGTTTCTGTTCGTACCATTGAGTTTTGTGTGGGGTTGGAGAGAGTCGGGTTCGTGTGTTATGCCGTGCGTCATGCCGGGTCGTGCAGCTGGGTGTGGCCCAAAACTGGCCAAACGGGCTAGGCCAATGAGGCCAGCCGGCACGCCCCCATGGGTTAGGCATGACACTGGCTAACCGGTTTGTGCCCGGCACGCGGCACGGCTGGGGCTAGGCACATGGGCCGACACGACATGACCCGTTTATTTATTTAATTTTAGAAATCTTTCCCTAATAATAAAGCACGGATCGACTCCGTGGGTTCACCGTGATAAAGCACGGATTGACTCCGTGGGTTCACCGTCGCACCTTTTTTGCGAAAAAGCCCTTGTGTTTTTGGGTAAAGCACGGATCGACTCCGTGGGTTCACCGTCGCACCTTTTTTGCGAAAAAGCCCTTGTGTTTTTGGGTAATTGAACCCGCAGTCCATAAATAAGTAAAAAAACGTTTCGCACTACTAATTCGGGGCGAATCAGCGGCCCGCCGAGACCCAGATCGGGCCTGGGAAATCCATCAAGGCCCGAGCGGCGCCAGTAAGCCGCCGCTTCCCCGAGCTCCATCTCGAGCTCCCTCCTGCGCCCGACAGCGCCGGCCGGACCTCCTCCACCTCGCTTCGCCGCCGGCGACCGGAACCTCGCCGGACCAGCAGATGAGCAGCGCATCTCTCTCTCCCTTCCTTCTTCTTCTCTCTTCCTCACATCTCCCTCTCTTCAGGACGCCAGGAGCTCCACAGCCGCCGCCACGAGTCGTCCGTGCTCGGATCCGGCGAGATCCGGCCGCGGGCAACCCATCCCAGCCACTCCCGCGCTAGATCTGCACCGCCCCTCGCCGTCCCCGTCGGAGTTTGCCTCCAGCGCTGCCGCAAGCCACCTCCTGCCTCTGCCCTCGTTCCAGGAGAACGACGACCAAGCCTCCCCTGCTCGCTCGTGTGGGCCGCGTGACCCTCCAAGGCCCAGCACAACGCTCGCGCCCAAGCCCAGCCTCCCTGGCCCAGCCGCGCAGCTACCTCACCGAGCTGAGGCCGACAGTCATGCATGGCTCTTAATTAAAGCTGATTGGATTCTCTAATAAAACGTGATTGTAGGCACGGCCTGGGATGGTGCTGCATTGGTGGCTGGTTTGAAAAAGTGCATGTGTACGCCCAATATTTGCTAGGAAAAATGCGTGTGTACATCCATAAAAGTAGGAACAAATGTTTCACCCGGTACCCTGGTGCTAGCAGGAGGAGTTGACGATGGCAGCGATAGCAGCAGTCGAGCTGGTGTTAGGCCATCGTCTCGTGAGGATGTGTAGAAGGTTGGTTTGGTGCCTGGGGTGACCTTACATCTTCATAGACGGCCATGTCGACCAGCCACCGCCAGTCATCGAAGGCCGTGGTGACCTTACATCTTCATCATTCCATTTAGCTATATTGTCACCTGGTTTATAGCAAGGGTGTTTGCTCCCTAAAGCATGAGTATGTGATTTTTCTCCCGTTGCAACGCACAGGCATTTTTTTTTGCTAATAAAGCAAGGTGCGTTTCTCCGATTTTTTGATCCGTTCACTCATATTATATTATATTATTTTATTTATTATCCAAGGTGGTACTAATAAAGCATTATCACCCACGGCGAACATGACAGTAGCATGCAATGGGATCATCATATATGAGCGGCCAGTCTGATCTAGGAATATATAAAAACATGCGTACAAGTTTTTTTTTATGGAACATGCATACAAGTTGAGCTTAACGTGAGCACATACAAAATTAGATGCCTTTGCACTAGAAAAAAAAACTTAGATCGTGGTCGATCAAGATTTTGTGTTGTTCAAAAAAAATAATGGGATGCACTAACGCGCGACTTACACAACATCACCCACGGAGGACTTGACAGTAGCAAGCAATCGGATCATCATCACATGGCAGCTGGTCTCACACATTAAATGGTGTGGCGCCCATCGCGCTTGAAGGGATGAGCAGACACGTCGGTGCATTAGAATTCCCGATAATAATATTAGACATATTTTTATTAATTCGATGGATAAAAATACAACTTCATTTACATGTGAATTGCAAAATAATAAACAAGAAATAAAGTATTAAATATATTTCCGTTATTTAAAATTAAGTTATAGGGCTTAAACATAAAATTTAACCAGTAAAACAGAACATAAGATTAAAGTTAAAGTAAATTATAATGCGATTCCAATCTAAGTAGAATATAAGTCTGTGGAAGAACAATAAGATATTTGACAAGAAAAATTAAATACCATTTTTAAATGAATATACACCAAGAATTACTTCACCCCATATACAAGACATTTAGTAATTATGCCCCAAAAATATCATAGTTTTTTCTACATGCTCCGAGGCTTATTCAGTTATTGAACTGATGAATTTCTTCTTTGTGTCTAAATGATCTTGAACCGCTTTTTTGTAGCTAAATTGCGAGGTGTTGTGTTTAGGTGTACATGCCACGGGTGAACTACTTCTTTATATATGAATTGTTGACGTCGAAAACTAAGATACGATACTGTGATTCTAATATTTGACGTTTCAGAATTGTTTAACTCAATAGCAAAATATTGCGATAACACATGCAAAAAAAAAACTATATCTAAATCACAATAAAAAAATTCATTATTTGTTGGTCATATGCTATATTTTTCTAAGAACAAAACAAATCTTCACTCTTATTTTTCAGCTCGACCCACTAGCGCCCGTCACCAAAGTACATGGAGTTGGACTCAGAGTCCCTACTGTGCGACACAAACTCCGCACTTTTCTATGTTATATTAGCCAAAGATGGGGGATCTTTGGACAACGCTCCTAATATTTATTTTGTTTCTCGTGTGGCAGTGTGGAGGATTTCAAGGAGTTTGTTGATGACGTCATGTCTGGTGATGGGTCAGGGGGGGGGGGGGGGGGGAGGAGGAGGAGGTCTTGAGCCATTGGGTTAGTGAAGTGAGGTTTTTTTTTTCCGGTTGCAACGCACGGGCATTTGTGCTAGTTATATATATACATATATATGACAGATTTTTGCTACAAGCAAGAGTTACCACCTAGTTATATGACTGCCACCTGTCCTCTCTCTCACCGCCAGCCAAACGGGTTAGATGATGAAAAGATCCACTAGCATTTTATTCTAACTAATCCTTAAAAAAAATCGGTGGCGTGTACATGTTCAGTTGAACTGACACGCTAATATCCCGGCCAGATGCACCACGTCTCTTTGCATGGATAAGAGCCAACGTTTTTTGAACTGGATAAGGGCTAGCCAGCTTGAGTCCTGTAGGGGTCTAAATAAAATATTGGTGTATATGTTGCATTGAAATCATGGTATGTGTTTACGTCCCCACATGAAAAATTTATATTGACATACTCTATACTCCAATTTTTAAGAGTATGTAGTATATTCCACAGAGCAACCATAGATACTATATTCGTTGAAAAAAAAAACATAGATACAATATACTTCAAAAAAGAAAGTGTATACATACTCCATAGTCTCTTTTTCTTTGACAATCATATATACTCCATAGTCAATTAGAACGTGGACTATGAAGTATGTCCTGTAGGAGTATGTAGACTCTTTAACTGGGGTATAGTCATAGAATGTATGATCTATAAATGAGGTTTGAAGTATGAAGAGATGGTATGCCAACGTAGTATGATAATATGTACTCATGCTCCGTGAGCATGTAGTATATACTTCTTATTCGATCATGGAGTATATATGATTTTCAAGGGGGAGTATGTATATATATACTTCTTAATTGTAGTATGTTGTATTATTAAATATATGAGGTGTACAATATCTATATAAATACTGAAAAAGGAGTCTGTACACTACTTTCTTGTGAATACGTCCACTTTTTTTTCTGAACCCAAAAATTGAGTGTGGGTGCATATATAGTTAATGCATTAGGAACTACTTTCTCTTATTGTGAGGGACACGAGAGTATGTAGAATGTGTATAGACACTAGAAAAAGGGCCTTTAGTCCCGATTCCAGAGGACCTTTAGTCCCGGTTGCGCAACCGGGACTAACGAATCGGGACTAAAGGCCCCCCTTTTAGTCTCGGTTGTGTTACGAACCGAGACTAAAAGGGTTTCACGTGGCCGCTGTGGAGCCCTCAGGAAGGAGGAACTTTAGTCCCGGTTGGTAACACCAACCGGGACTAAAGGCCGCCACGCGTCAGGACCTGGGGTTTAGGGTTTTGCAGGGGTTTAGGGTTTTGGAGGGTTTAGGGGTTTCATTTTGTGTTTCCTTTTCTTTTTTGGGACTAAAGGCCGCTTCGACGCTACTACATATATATAGCAATGAAAGAACCATTACACAACATCGTGATGAATATAGAGAAGTGACCTCTTTCTCTGTGGTCGAACTACAAGTTTTCGTATATATATTTGACGCTACTACATATAGTACACGTTCATGCATATATACAATATAATATCACTTACTATCCATAATATCTAATTACCAAAATTAGCGTCCAATTCCCGATGGTATTCTCCGTTTCTATGTATGACCTCTTCAGGTAAGAATCCCGCCAATTCCTCTTGAATTGCTCGCAAGCATTCCTTTGGTAGGAGCCGTCACGCATCCGTTGGATCTAATTTAAAGAAGGGGGTCAATATATATGAATGAAACTCAACACAATTGATGAAATAAAATAAAATTATGAATATTGTTTACGTACTTCAAGTTGTTGTAAAACCCTGCCATTCTCACAGGTCGTCTGGCGAATGAACTCGCAAACGTAGTATCCACATAAATTATTCCCGTCTCCCTGCCTCGAGCACTTTACGAGAATAGAGTTCAATCAAAATGGATAATGATATTGAAACTAGAATCAAAGAGATGCGCGGACCTAGCTAGTACTACTTACATTGAGTGGTCAAAATTGTAGCTCCTTTTTCCATTCACCCCTAGCCTCCTTGGTGAACCGTCTCCAAACCCTGCCCGGCAAAGGAAATGAATAAAGGAGTTATTAATTACTTGATATCAGCAAATGAACGAAAGTTGCTGATATAGTACGATAATGATTGAAATTACCTCTGGAGCATTTCACTCAGGTCCGCCCACATGTCAGGGTCTTTACGTTTCGAGTCCATAACAAGTACTTTTCCTGCGTCAACCTGGATGACTAGCAGAATAAAGTGGAAATTGCGCACGCATAACTCGTCAATTACACTTAACATCGAGTAAGCGAAACAGAATGTGTACAAGACAGTAACACTCACTTGAAGTTGTAAGGAAATAGTATTTCCCTTTTGGTTTGTTGCCGAAGTAACGCCCTTAGCAAGTTATCCTCTGTTTCATCCTCTTTTGCATTCGAGGATCTTCAGTCTGCATAATATAGTGAGGATAATTATACATGCAATTAATGAACCAGCCGAGCTAGAGACTTAATTACAGAAATAATACTTATAGACAATAGCAACTGACGATAGTTTTGTCGATGGAGTCTTGATTGTATAACTGAAATAATTCATCAAATTCAATGAACATCTCCTCGTTTCCATTGAAGTAATGCTCATATCTAATTCCCACCATGAGAAAGCTGCTCCTCCCTTTGAGGCTTCCATGTACCACTCATGCAATCTTCGTATTTGAGTTGGTAGAGACCGGACCTCCTTAGGTTTGACGAGAGGCTTCCCGTGCTAATATCTGTATGCTATCTCAGCCATGGGGAACTCTTCCCCGCTTAAGAATCGAGAAAGAGTGGCCGCTACCTCCAGATCATAATCCTTATCGGAAAACACGTTGAGCGGGGGGACACGATTGGTTTTCCTGTTCTCCGAGCTGGGGAATAGTTTTCACCCTTGCACTACTACTACTTCCCGACTGCTGCCGTTTCAAATTATGTGACTTCATAATAGAGCGGTCATAGTTTTATGGTAGCGGAGGCGGTGGTGGTCCCGTAAGGTTTTTCAGAAGTTGCTTCGCTTTTTTTGGATCTATTTTCTCCTTTGGGTCGGGCCGCTTCGGTGCAAGCTGGCGTTTCACATCGGCATCCACTACCCTCTTGGTTTCCTCTTCAGTCAGTTCGTATGGTAACTTGGCAGGAGCCTCCTTGACGCTCTTCCTTGTACCTGCCCTGGAGTTCTTCGCAGTTGTACTAGCCGTCGGAGCGTCGGTTCTCCTCCGCTTAGACGGCGGCGGAGTCCGTTGACGCGGCGGAGGTGGCGGAGACGGCTGAAGCGGCGGCGGAGACGGCTGAGGCGGCGGAGTGTCCTGACGCGACGGAGACGACTGAGGGGTCGATGGCCTTGGCGTCCAATGTGGAAGCACAATGTGTTCCTTTTTCCATAGAATTGTAGTTTTTCTGGCATATGACAGTTCAATCTCCCCGTCACCTGTAGGGAAGTCAAGCTCCAGCTGCTCAAATCCCTTGATAACTTCATCGACCCCAACAACAGAATAGCCATATGGAATCGGAACGCAATGGTGAGTTCTATCACGTATAGGAGGTAAGGCAAAGCCATCCGCCACCTTCACGGATAAGTTCATGCATTTCACATGCAGCTCACAAATTTCCCTCTGTGTGATATCATCCATGGGGTAGCGAGGAGCCGTGATATCATCTATGGGCCGAACGAGCTCCGTGTAAGCCACGCTGCTTTTCCGTGCAGATGATGAGTCGGCAGTATCGAGTGGAGGATCTTTGTGCCGCTGAGATGGGCCGGTAGCTTGCTGGCTGGTAAGTGCCTCTATTTGCTTCTGCAGCTGCTCTAATCTTTCTTCTACCTTCTGCAATCGGTTTGCATGCTGTTTCATTTTTCTCGCCCGGCTTTTATAGGTGGCACTGCAGTCGAGAAACCCAATATTCCACGGAACGGAGCCTGGTGTGCCTCGTGTTCGTCCATTGTGTTCAGCATTCCTGAGGGCGCGTGTCAGCTCGTCGTTTTCTCTGTCGGGATTGAAATTCCCGTCTTGCACGTCCTTCATTGCATTTCTAAGGCCTTCGACGGGTGTTGCTAGTTGCTCTTTTGTATAAATACACTTTCCTGTTTCTGGGTTCAACGTTCCCCCATGCCCGTAAAACCAAGTCCTTGCCCGTTCGGACCACGGTAATGGCTCTGGATCGATCCCTTTAGCAATCAGGTCGTCCTCAGTTTTCTCCCACATAGGCCTGGCAACCTTGTAGCCACCTGACCCCGTAACATGGTGATATTCCTTCTTTGCAACATTTCTCTTATTTGTTTTTGACCTTTTCTTAGCTTCAACCGATTGCTTGTACTTCACAAACGCGTCCCAGTGATATTTTATCTTCTCATTTGCTCCGGTGAATTCTGGAGTCTTGTTTTTCTGGACATACTCTTGGTTCAGTCTTTTCTTCCAGTTGCAGAATAGTGCGGCCATCTTCTTAAGAGTCCACACCTTGACTTTTCGCTCTATAACTTTGTTATTTGGATCCACCTCTGGCGGTAGGGTGAAATTTGCCATGAGCGTATTCCAAAGTGTTTCTTTGCATCTATCGTTGACATAAGTAACTCCATCGTCCGCCTTTGGCTTATTCCATTCTTCAGTGGTGATCGGGATGTTGTCCCTAACAATAACTCCGCACTGACTTACAAATGCATCTGCGGCCAGTTTGGGACCACTCGGTTTGCCATCTGCAGCGACTTCTTCGATCTTGAACCTTTCATTATCGCCCAACCTTTTTTTCGGGCCGCGTTTTTTTATAGAAGATTTGCTCGATCCGGAGGGCTAAAAGATGAAAGAAGCGTTAATATATGTATATACAAATCAATCAATGCATCTAGTCAGCAAAGGCTTAATTAATATATATATATATATATACCCCGCCGGACTTTGTAATAACAAGGTTCCAACACCGGAGCCATCGTCTTCTCGCTCCATTCCCTCACCGGAGACGTCAATTCCCTCATCGGAGTCATTCAGAAACTGACTGGTGATATCAACATCACCTTCGCGGATCATTTCCTCCAACAGGTCTTCTTGTTCTTCATCTCTGGCGTGTTCCATAGTTTCTGCAAAGACTTGCAAGTTATTTCATAAGCATTTTATAGAGTTTTAGTATTCTGGACATAACAACAAGAGAAATCCAAACAAATGCATATAAAGAACGTCTCGGTCGGAGTGGTGATCGGAGCTACCGGAATGACGGACCAAATAGACGGCGGCGGACAAATGCTATGGTTTGATTCTAGTTGACGTCCGGCGGGGGAGCAGCGGTGTGCCTAGATGGGGACGCTTCTGGAAGAGGATGAGGACGCCCCCACGCTCAGATTAAAAAAGGACCCCCGCGGTCGCTAACACGTGGGCCCGCGGTGGGCGGTCGTCATTAATAAAGACGTGTGCCGATGCATTTCAGGCCCAAAATTGGGCCGGAAATGGGTCGAGGCGGACGCGTTTTAGGAATGGGTCGGCGCGTTGGGCCATCACTTTTGTCCGTGGTGAACCAAATATACGGCGTCGGAGGAAATGGCGCCGGGAGTTAGTAGGTTCGCCTCACCTCCTCTCTGGTTATTCCCTCCTAATAACCTTTTTTCCTTTTGGTTTTTTGTTGATATTTTTAATCTTAAAAAACTAAAAAAGCAACCTAAATACAGTAATTTGGAATAATGTAAACCAAATTGATACTTTCCCAAATCAAATCTTATCAAAATCCTAATCATATCAAAATCTACCCGCAGCAAGCAGCAAGCAACAAGGGGTGGCCAGCGCACACACGCGGTGTATCTTTTGTCTTCCCATACACACCCAAGAAGCCTAGAAGGTTCATGCAAAGATTCTTCATCATGTGCATCATGTCGATTGTAGAGCGGATCTCTAGGACTTTCCAATAGGGTAGCTCCCAAAATATAGATTTCTTCTTCAGTACGGTGGACAGGCTTCTTCCGGTGTTCTGCCTCACCTTTGAAATGCTTGCCTTTCTTTCTTAAGGGATGCCCGGTCGTAAGAAATCGACGATGTCCCAGGTACACATTCTTCTTACATTTATTCAAATATATACTTTCAGTCTCATTTAAACAGTGCGTGCATGCGTTGTATCCCTTGTTTGTCTGTCCTGAAAGGTTACTAAGAGCAGGCCAATCATTGATGGTTACAAACAGCAACGCTCGTAGGTCAATTTCCTCCTGTTTGTGCTCATCCCACACACGTACACCTTTTTTATCCCACAACAGTAAAAGTTCTTCAACTAATGGCCTTAGGTACACGTCAATGTCGTTGTCGGGTTGCTTAGGGTCTTGGATGAGCACTGGCATCATAATGAACTTCCGCTTCATGCACAACTAAGGAGGAAGGTTATAGATACATACAGTCACAGGCCAGGTGCTATGACTGTTGCTCTGCTCCCCAAAAGGATTCATTCCATCTGTACTTATGCCAAACCATAAGTCCCTTGCATCATCTGCAAAGTCCGGCCACTTTCTCTTGATTTTTCTCCACTGCGATCCATCAGCCGGTACTCTCAACATCCCGTCTTTCTTACGGTCTTCTTTGTGCCATCGCATAAACTTGGCATGCTCTTTGTTTCTGAACAGACGTTTCAACCGTGGTATTATAGGAGCATACCACATCACCTTCGCAGGAACCCTCTTCTTGGGGCGCTCGCCCTTAACAGCACCAGGGTCATCTCGTCTGATCTTATACCGCAATGCACTGCATACCGGGCATGCATTCAAATTATCGTACTCCTCACGCGGTAGAGGATGCAGTCATTAGGGCATGCATGTATCTTCTGCACCTCTAATCCTAGAGGGCAGAGAACCTTCTTTGCTTCGTACGTATTGTCAGGCAATTTGTTATCCTTTGGAAGCTTCTCTTCATCAGTTTCAGTAACTTTTCAAATCCCTTGTCAGATACACCATTCTCTGCCTTCCATTGTAGCAATTCCAGTGTGGTACCGAGCTTTGTGTTGCCATCTTCGCAATTTGTGTACAACGATTTTTTGTGATCCTCTAACATGCGCTGCAACTTCAACTGCTGCTTTTCACTTTCGCATTCTCTCTGTGCATCAACAATGACCCGACGAAAATCATCAGCGGGCACATCTGGTGCCTCTTGATCTTTAGCTTCCCCTGTTGCAGTATCACCGTATTCAAGGAACATAGGATAGTTGTCATCATCCTCTTCTTCTTCATTGTCTTCCATCATACCCCTCTTTCTTCGTGCTTGGTCCAACAATTATAGCTGGGCATTAAACCGGACTTAAGCAGGTGGGTGTGAAGGATTTTCGAGGAAGAGTAGTCCTTCCTATTCTCACAGTGAACACATGGACAACACATAAAACCATTCAGACGGTTTGCCTCAGCCACACCGATAAAATTATGCAGGCCCGTAATGTACTCGGCAGTGCATCGGTCACCGTATATCCATTGCTGGTTCATCTGCATTATATAATTAAGTATATCAAAAACCATTACAGAACATCATGAATAGAGAAATGACCAAATTAATACAAGTTCATCACATTAAAACCAAAGTACAGTAGTGATCAAATGTTATTACTGTAAAAATAAATACATAAAGTTCATACATAGTTCTCATAAAACAACATACAACTATCTAGAGCATCTAAAACATACATTGAAACTAACATACAACTATGTAAAACATTTAAATGCAAAAACAAATGCGATCAAAATCGCAACTAAGGTAACAATTGATCCAACAGCATAATGATACCAAGCCTCTTTATTAATGGCATATTTTTTAATCTTTCTAATTTTCAAGCGCATTGCATCCATCTGGATCTTGTGTAGATCGATGACATCGGCAACATGCAACTCCAATTTCATCTTCTCTTCTTCAATTCTTTTCAATTTTTCTTTCAAATAATTGTTTTCTTTTTTAACTAAATTTAACCTCTCGACAAGAGGGTCGGTTGGAATTTCCGGTTCACATACCTCCTAAGTAAAAATATCTATGTCAAGTTGGTCAGCATAATTGTCATAAAAACTAAATGAAACAAATAGTTATCAAAGATAATATACCACATCCGAATCATAGACCGGACGAGAGCCGACGGGGGCAGATATCAAAACCATGGCACTATATAATAACAAACAATAATACAAGTAAGAAAATTATACAACTAACTATATCTAAATCATACAAGTAAGAATTAAAAAAAAAAGAAAGAGATAAGAACAAGAGGCTCACCACGGTGGAGCCGGCAACGAGATCGGCGCGGGCGATTGACGGCGGTGAGGACGGGGATGAGAGCTTGGAGGACAGAGGATAAGAAAGAGGAGAAAGCTTAAGTGTGGCGGGCACTTCATATCAATGGCATCATGCTCTGAGGCATTTCATCGAACACCTCTTGTGCATAGGAAGGGAACACAAAGTAGCACACACCTCCCACCTTCTATGAAGGCAAAAACAGAGGAGAGGGCGGGCAGGGTCGAGGGTATATGAAGGCAAACTTGTAGTCCCGGCAACCGGGATTGAAGAGTGACCTTTAGTCCCGGTTGGAGACACAAACCGGGACTAAAGGGTCCCGGTCCTCCCGAAACCCCTTAAGTCCCGGTTTGTGTCTCCAATCGGGACTAAAGGTCCCACTCGAACCAGGACCGATGCTAGCCGAGCCCCGTCCAGCGTCCTAGCCGCTCGAACCGGGACTAATGGTAACATTAGTCCCGGTTTGTAACGCGACCTGGACTAATGCTTTGATCGGGCTAGAACGAAAGGCCCTTTTTCTACTAGTGAGAGTTGTATATTGGGAAGGTAGTATATGGAATAAAATACAAGTGAGATTTTACGGTACCTTGCAATACACGAGAGCACGTGTATTATATATGCGATCCAACGGATGATATTAATTGGGCCTTATTAAAGCCCAAGGGCATTTTTGTCCTAAAAATATTAATTTTAGGATGGCCCAATTAAATCGAGGGGTATTATTGTCCTAAAATTTCTTGAATTAATAATTGCATTAACTTAAGACTTAATTATAACTAAACGCCATCATCGTGCGTGGTCATTTGAATTTGCGTTAGAGCGGTTCGCCAGCTCCTCTCAAACCCTAGCCTCCGGCGAACACATCGCCTCCCTCGATCATCGCCGTGCACCGCGCGCACTCGTCGTGCCACTCCCTCCTCCTCCTTCTCCTCCTCCACCCCTCCCTCGCACGCGATCCGCCTCGGGTTATGTGGCGCCTGATCTTCCGAGGAGCCGCCTAATCCCCTCCTTCCCCGATTGGACGCCCCTTCCCCGACGCGAGGCCAGGTCATCGTCATCGCCGTCCATCGCGCCGGATCTTCGCAACGACCTCTGAGATGTAAGTGCCGCCGCGATCTCTCATCTTGTCTGGTCCCTTCTGCATAGTACCGATAGGATCGAATTTGATTAGGGTTTATGATATGTAATGGTTGGCGTAGTTGTGACTAGATTTCGATTGAAAGGAAGTGTAATTCGGAATTACGCCTTTTGGACTTAGTTTGGGTTCTGTGGCACCAGAAAGTTATCAGCAGATTTGGGTTATGAAATATTTTCGATTTAATTACAATTTTTTTTGGATTGAGTTTGTAATTATTTTGGATTTAGTTAGGAGATATTTTGAATTGAGATTGGAGTAATTTTGGATTTAGTTAGGAGATATCTTGCATTGAGATTGGAGTAATTTTGGATTCAGTTAGGAGATATTTTGAATTGAGATTGGAGTAATTTTGGATTTAGTTAGGAGATATTTTCAATTGAGATTGGAGTAATTTTGGATTTAGTTAGGAGATATTTTTGTGAAGAGTTTGGAGATATTTTGGATTTAGTTAGGAGATTTGATCTATGAAGGATTATTCACGGCATTTTGGATTTATTTAGGGCATATTTCATACTTAGTTAGAGCTTTTCAAGGACAAAGATAGGAACATGAATCCAAACTGATTTTTTTTTCAATTATTTAAGTAGAGCAGTGCAAAATTATTTTGTATGCTATCCATTCGTAACATTGTCTATGTGTTTTCGTGGACAGCATAACGACATGGATGATAAAGGCAACGCGGGCGAAGACATGGGCGATAAAGGCAAGGATGACAAGGACATGGATGATAGAGTCAAGGAAGGCAAAGATATGAATGATAATGACAATGAGGATGAACGCATGGACAACAAAGGAATGGATGGTAAAGACATGGATGATAAGGACAACGAGGATGCAGGCAAGGATGGCATAGACATGGATGGTAAAGACATGGATGATGTAGGCATGCAAGGTAAAGGAATTGATGATAAAGGCATGGGTGCTACAGACGTACATATAGACCTGAATGAGTATATGGAATACATAGAGATCGTGAAGAAGACTTTCAGGACTGAGGAAGAAGCCTACATGTTCTACGTAGACTATGCAAGAAAAAAGGGTTTTGGTGTTAGAAAGGATGATCTGAAGTACAGGGGTTCGAAACAAAATGCATACCGACGGACGTACAAGTGCTGCAAACAAGGATGGCGGGCCCTTAAGCACTTCAACAGAGCCGAAAGAAAAAGAACACCAAGGGGTCTTTCTCGGTGTGGGTGTCCCACTCTTTTTCAGGTTGAGCTACAAGATAGTAGTGGCCTCTGTTTTGTCAAGAATTTTGTGGACAAGCATAACCATCTGTTTGTCCCTCCTGACCTGACTCCCTACTTATCAGCTCATCGTAGAATGACTGACGCACAAAAGGCGGATGTCATCGAGTATGCTGTCGGTGGACTTCGAACGCATCATATTATGAATGTAATGGAGAAGAACGCCGGAGGTCCCGACAAGCTTGGATTTATAGATCGGCACCTATATAACACATTTCAATCCAGAAGAGTCGCAAGATAGAGGGCAGTGATGCTTCATTTTTGCTCACCTATATGGTAGCGCAGCAAAAAGCAGACCCGTAATTCTTTTACAGATACACAAAAGACAGCCAAGGCCATTTGAGGAACATATTCTGGGCCGATTCACAATCATTGGATTGACTATGCTGCCTTTGGTGGCGTCGTGGTGTTCGACAGTACATATCGGTCCAATAAGTACATGCTTCCGTTTGTCCCATTTGTTGGTCTGAACCATCACCGCCACACAATTATGTTTGGGGTCGGTCTAGTGTCAGACGAGACAGTTGGATCATACCAGTGGCTTCTTCATGTATTTTTGGAGGCAATGTCCCAGAAGCAACCCACTTCAGCACTCACCGATGGGGATGGTTCGATGGCTAAAGCAATAGCTACTGTCTGGACAGACACAGATCATCGTTTGTGCACGTGGCATATCGAGGAGAATATGGTGAGCTACCTTCGGAAAAAAAACTTAAGGAATTTAGGAAGTTCATTTCCGTCGTTGGGATGTTGATGAGTTTGAGAAAGAATGGGAGGCTTACAAGGTTCGGTGGAAAATAAAACCAACGGGGAAGAGGTCTTCATGGGTTAACAGGATGTACGAGCTGAGACACAAGTGGGCCGCGGCGTACACAAAGGGTAGATATTTTCTTGGCATGATGAGTTATCAGAGGAGTGAGTCTCTCAACTCAAGGCTACATGTGCACCTGAACAGGGGCATGAAACTTGTTGATTTATTGCAGCATGTTGAGCACTATGTGTCGATAATGCGTAAGAATGAAGCAGCATTAGATGCAGTAGCAGCACATACGATACCCTTCACTAAGCTGAGTGCACACCCTCTGGAGATTGCTGCCTCTTATATTTATACTCCTGTCATGTTTGCAAAGCTAAAGCGTCAGATTGTCGAAGGAACAAATTGGCAGGTCGCACACAGGGTCCATTTTGATGGTTTGGTACAGTATGGAGTTTTGCGAAAAGTCCCATATGATAAAGTCCCATATGCCAAGGATGCTAGAGAATTGCAAGGTAAGGATGGCAATGACTTGAATGCTAAGGTTCCTACAGAATTGGAGGGTAAGGATGGTGAGGACTTGGATGCAAAACACTTGGATGGTAATGCTCCCAATGGCTTGAAAGGTAAGGATGGTGAGGACTTGGATGCAGAAAAGTTGGATGGAAAGGATCCCAATGGCTTGAAAGGTAAGGATGATGAGGAGTTGGCTGCAAAAAAGTTGGATGCACAAGGCGCGGATGCTAAGTCTGCAGATTTTACATATCACGTGACTTGTCTGTTTAGAGGAGAAAGACTGGATAATGCAGTTTGTAAATGTAGAAAGATGGAAAGTCAAGATTACCCATGCGCACATATATTTTGCGTTCTGGATCATCTTGGTGTACGCACATTTCCAACATTTTTTGTGAAGAAAAGATGGATAATGCATGCGAAGCCAGCCTTCCCTTCTTCGAGGACTGCGAATACTCATGTATGGTCTGAGCACATGAATAAGTATCATCAACTACGCAACATGGCTAGTGATGCTTTATTCACAGCCGCAGCTAGCGATTCACAATCAAAACAGGTGATGGAGTTCCTCCGGAGTATATTGGTTGATGCAGACAAAACTGATTTGGATGAACGCCAGAAATCATTGCTTCCTTTGCCGGCATACTTCTCTGCTGCTCGAGATTGCTGCACTAAAAACGTGCAAAACCCAATCAAAATAGTTCCGAAAGGGAGACCAACTAAATAAGAATCGAAGAAGAGAATTAAATCTAGGCGCGAGCGGCTGAGAGAGAAAAAAAACAAAAAAGTTAGTGCACATGTTTATCTCATTGTTCATTTCCATACATGCTTACAGGGTAATATTTTCTCTGGGACAGTGTTGAAATATTTTTCTTCAATTTACGCAGGAAAGAGTCGAGGAAATCAAAGTGCACAAGGAGGAGGAAGAGAAAAGAGAAAGATTTAGATACAGAAGAAGATGAAGATTCAGAAGCAGATGCAGAAGAAGAGGAAGATTCAGATGCAGATGCAGAAGAAGAGGAAGATTCAGATGCAGAAGAAGAGGAAGATTCAGATGCAGAAGAAGAGGACGATTCAGATTCAGAAGAAGAGGAAGATTCTGATGCAGAAGAAGAGGAAAATTCTGCTGCAGAAGAAGAGGAAAATTCTGATGCAGAAGATGGTGGGCAGCGGAGAGCACAGAAGAGACCATTGAAGGATGCAAAAGGAGATTATGCAAAACCAAACAAGTAGGCATTTAGTGCTGTGATGCGTACTTAAACATGTTTATGAATGTTGGATGTTTGCTGCCTATTCATCTATTTCATTTTTTGCAGGAAACGCAAGTGTGCTGGAAATGTCAAATCTGGGAGGAAGAAAATGCTAGATGACAAGAAAGTGCCTGCTAGGAATGTTGCAAAAAGGGGTGCGCGAAGAAAACCAATGAAGTTAGTGTCTCTACATGTCTGCTCTACAAGTCAGGTCTTTGTTACTACCGTGTTGACATTTCTTAACTTTTTCAGGAGAGTCTTTAGGAAGGGTGGTAAAGAAGAACAGGTCACAGGTGTGATGAAGACAAACATGGGTGCTAAGAATGTAGCAAAGGCTGTGAGGAAAAGAGCTCTGAAGTTAGCTTCTGCAGCTATGAAGAGAAAATCATTGAAGTTAGTGTTTTTTGTGTTCATGTGTAATGTACACATTCAAATCTTCTTTTCTATAATATTAACAAATGTTGATTCATGCAGGAAAGGAAAAGTGAAGTCCAGACAGGATGTTTAGGTGCACAGGGTCAGGCAGATTTGTGGGGTGAAAAGATTGAGAACAAAATGAATTAGATTGAGAACAAAATGAATTAGACAGATTTCCGTGCGGTGATCCACCTTGTTTTATATGTATTTGACCTATTTGATGGACTGCCATTATTTTCGTGAATTCCTATGTTGATTTGTACACTCATTTTAGTATGGACTTGTCGAGATGGAAACCTAGTTATGATTTATCATCACATCGACGGATTGAAATGTTCAAACCATCCAATAATGTATTTTTAGTGAAGTCGGTTTTCTGTATTTACATCATTTTTTACATGTATTTTTGCTGAAATTTGGTCAAAGTAGTCAAATTTCATACCTGAAATATAAAAATAGAAACCTCATTTTCATAAAATTGAAAATAGCATGTTAGTTTTTCTCAAAAACCTATATTCAAAATTTCAAGTTTGTGTCAAAATAATCTTGAAAATGTTGACTCTGAAAAATAAGCATACTCATTTCAAAATGCTGATTTAAAAAATAACATGATGATTTAAAAAATAGCATGCTGTTTTGAATATGTTGTTTTTAAAATAGCATACTGTTTTTAAATTGGCATGCTAATTGAAAAATGTCATTCTCAAAAATAGCATGCTGTTTTAAAAAATAACATGCTCTTTTAAAAAATGCCATGCTCTTTTTAAAAATAACATGCTCTTTTTAAAAGTAACATGCTCTTTTTAAAAATACTGGGATGCGTAATTTAAAAACAACATGCTATTTTTAAAAATACTGTTTTTAAAAATAACACGCTCTTTTAAAAAAGTTGTTTTTAAAAATAACATGCTATTTTTAAATAGGCTATTTTTAAATATCACATGCTGTTTTTAAAATAACATGCCGATTTTGAAAATACTGTTTTTAAATATAGTGTGATGCTTAGTTTAAAATTACCGGTTTTTAAAAATAACATGTTCTTTTTAAAAATAACATTATGTTTTTAAAAATAACATGCTATTTTTAAAAACAACATGCTATTTTTAAAAATCACATGCTGTTTTAAAATAACACTTTTTTTAAAATAACATGCTGATTTTAAAAATAGCATGCTCTTTTTAGAATAACATTTTTTGAAAATAGCTTGCCGGTCTAAAAATAACAAAAACGTCGTTGTTGAAATATGAAACTAGCATTACAAACCTCATTTTCGATTTGAAACTAGCATCTAATCCATATGAAACCCAGTTAGATTTGATTCAGAATCTAGCATTATTTCAAAATTATGGTAAAAAGAGGAATAATCATTGCAGTCTAAAGTAATGATTTCAAGGAGGGTACCAGGGTGGTTACACTACAGGCCACATATATAGACTTGCGTCACATTAGTTCATACTACCAAATAGCAGTTACTGCCAAGTTCCACTTACTAAATGAAGTTCATATCCAGTTGGACCCAAAAGCTGATGCTGCAAACTACGAGTTACTGACAAGTTCCACTTACTGGATAATCTTCATATCCAGTTGTACCCAAAAGCTGATTCTACCAAGTTCCAGTTACTGCCTACCAAATACATATCATAACAACTAGCGTCAAACTACTGCCCAGTACATACATATCATAATCTGCCATTCAGTCATGGTTCATCACATGGGTCAACGAATCTTCATGCCATTGGCCATGTTCACCTTAAGCCCACCTCGGCTCCTTTCCACGAACTTGAAGATAGCCATATGATCTTCTTTCATACGGGCTCTCTCAACAACTTCTCTCCAGTTCTTCGTCATGATAGCATGCCCGTCCTGCTTGCCCATCTTGAACAAGACCTTTTTAGAACCTTCAAAACGTTAGTTGGTGACACGCACAACCATGGGCTTTCGCAGATAATCTTTGAGGTAGCCCTTACTGTAATCCTTTGAGAAGCACTGATTGCACAACGAAATAAATAATGTTACATTATGGCATTTTCAAACATTGGGATATGATTTGCAAGAAGAAAGTCCAAGTATTTACCATCTTGCTCTTCCCTTCGAGGACTGCCGAGCGAGTGACGGTGCAGACATAGTATGGTATGGAAGGTTTGTCATGCTTTACTATGTATTGAAGACGGTCCCACCGCTCCAGGTTTAAAGTAACATGGTTGCCGTAAAAGATGTGCTTCTCGAAACCTCTGTTCCCCTGGTTTTGCGGACCTGTATCAAAAAAATTAAGATGACAGAGTAGTTCATAATTTCATACATAAGATCTAGAACATCAACACTGGGTTGATGATCAATGCCTACTCGAATGAGCTAGAAATGAAGAACATGGATAACCCAATCACATCCACCCTGCAATATCTCGTATAAACATGGGCAAATTGAATATTTGATTGATTTAAACTAACAGCTATATAGTCTACTCTATTTAAGCTCTAGTTGAGTTAATGTTGATTTGGAAACAAAGCAACAGGTTCGTCTAGAACTCAAACAGAGTAAAGTGGCGTAATCAAGTGTTACTCAAACCTGAACTTTATATAGTTCATAGTTCAGTTAACATTTGACCAGCCATATAGAACTTCACCCCTTTCTGCCACGATGGGGTCGTGTTCGACATATCCATCTCCATCAGAACCATCATCAGTGTCATAGTCGCTAGAGGTGTCCTCATCAAGGCTATAGCCTTGACTCCCATGTGAAGTGCCATCTGACGCTCCACCTGAAGTGCCATCCGAAGCATCATCTGAAGTGGTCTGGTAATCACTCTCTCCACTGCTGATGAGGATGGTCTCTCCTGCCATTGAAACCTGTTGCATGCATTGCAATGAACAAATAATAGTTATTGATATATGAAATTAGGCTTACATTAGGACTTGGGAGCACCATATACAATGGGATTAATCTTTTCGCACACTACTTGTTAAGTACATAGTTCGTTCATGTACCAATCACTAGCCAACATTTAGCATTTTGACAAATATTGGCATGCCAAATTTTGGCAGCGAACCATTTATGCTGATAGAGCATGATTGGTTCGCTACCAATGTAGACATTGCCAAATATTGGCAACTTTATGTGAGCTGGACAAGAAAAAACTTGGTAACCAACCAATTAGTAGCCAGTATTTGGCACAATGTGAAACATTCGCATGCATAACATACCAATTACGCTCATAATTCGAACAAGCAGTAAAAAGGATCATCAAAAATATAAACCAACCATAATTGTTACACCATGATTCATAGCCAGCCAATCAATGAACAAATCATTTCATCCAAAGTATGCATAAATTAGTAGCATTGTATACTTAACAAATCATTCAAAGAATGCACCATGATTGAGTGCTCTCATCGAGTAATACGTGAAACTAATAAATATAAATTAGTGCCTTCAATCACTACAAATTTCCTGATGGGCTGTTGTGTGGTACCATCAGCTAATAAATAGAAGTCTTTAAATTGTCCCAACAAAACAAATAATGCATTTGCTCTTGTACATAACATTTTTAGAGGTAGCCGTGGAGGTTAATTTTCTAGTGAGAATAAGGACTTGATAGTATCTCTCAAGCAAGATGACTGCATAGTGAAGGCTATGACAACGAGCAAGGTATGCTGGCCAACACCCACCCTTTTGTATAACTTGGTAAGTATTTACTCATTACTACCCATACCAACAAGTAAAATCATGATTATGAAGTAAAATGACAGAAAATCTAACAGTGAAGTATTTTGTTGCAATATGAACTACTAGCTCATAGCAAATCTTCATTAACCCCAACAAGCCCATACCATATCATTGATATATGGCTAACATAATTCAAATAAACAGTAACAAGAATCAGCAAAAATATGCACGAACCATAAATGTTACATGTGTGCACATATCATAAAAAATGCACCAATCAGTAGCCATGTATAATTAACAAATCATTCAAAAATGCACCAATCATCATACTACCATCGAGTAATACGTGAAACTATAACTGATCCTCCTACCATCATTACAAATTTCCTCATGGACCGTTTCTATGCTCGCATTGTAGTTTTTAATTAAGCATCAACAAATACATATCGTTAGTCTTCAAATTATCCCAACAAACCAAAACATGCATATGCTCTTGTAAATAAACTTTTTAAAGAGCTAGCAGTGGGGGTTCATTATACAGTGAGAAAAAGGACTTCATAGCATCCTGATACGTCTCCAATGTATCTACTTTTCCTTACTCTTTTGCCCTTGTTTTCGACTCTAATTTGCATGATTTGAATGGAACTAACCCGGACTGACGCTGTTTTCAGCAGAACTACCATTGTGTTGTTTTTGTGCAGAAATAAAAGTTCTCGGGATGGAAAAAAACTTTTTGGAGAATTATTTCAGAATAAATAAGAATTATTGGAGACAAAATCCACCGAAGAGGGGGCCAGGGTGAGCATCACCCACCAGGGCGCGCCAGGCCCCCTTGGCACGCCCTGGTGGGTTGTGCCCACCTCGTGGCCCCACTTGCCCTAACTCCGCCACTATAAATTCCTAAATTCGGAGGAAAAAAATTAGAGAGAAAGAATTATCGCGTTTCACGATACGGAGCCGCCGCCACCTCCTGTTCTTCATAGGGAGGCCAGATCTGGAGCCCGTTTGGGGCTCCGGAGAGGGGAATCTTCGGTCTTCGTCATCACCAACCTTTCTTCATCGCCAATTCCATGATGCTCCCCACCGGGAGTGAGTAATTCCTTCATAGGCTTGCTGGTCGGTGAGGAGTTGGATGAGATTCATCATGTAATCGAGTTATTTTTGTTAGGGCTTGATCACTAGTATCCATTATGTTCTGAGATTGATGTTGCTATGACTTTGCTATGCCTAATGCTTGTCACTAGCGCCCGAGTGCCATGATTTCAGATCTGAACCGTTTATGTTATCATCTCTATATTAATGTTCTTGATCCGATCTTGCCTAGTCATATGCACCTATTACGTGTTATGATCCATCAACCCCATAGTGACAATATTTGGGATACTTCGCGATGATGACCGTAGTTTGAGGAGTTCATGTATTCACCATGTGTTAATGCTTTGTTCCGGTTCTCTATTAAAAGGAGGCCTTAATATCCCTTAGTTTCCTTATGGACCCCGCTGCCATGGGAGGGTAGGACAAAAGATGTCATGCAAGTTCTTTTCCATAAGCACGTATGACTATTTACGGAATACATGCCTACATTACATTGATGAACTGAGCTAGTTCTGTATCGCCCTAGGTTATGACTGTTACATGACGAATATCATCCAACGAGTTACCGATCCAGTGCCTATGACCTTTCTACTTATTGTTCTTGCTAAGTTACTATTGCTGCTGCTGCTGCTCCAACTGCTACAAAACTATTGCTACTACTGTTACCGCTACTGTCACTATCACTTCTGCTATCAAACTATCATATTACTGTGCTACTGATCACTCTGCTGCAGATATTTAATCTCCAGGTGTTGTTGAATTGACAACTCAACTGCTAATACTCTCAAGTATTCTTTGGCTCCCCTTGTGTCGAATCTATAAATTTGGGTTGAATACTCTACCCTCGAAAACTGTTGCGATCCCCTATACTTGTGGGTTATCAAGACCTTTTTCTGGCGCCGTTGCCAGGGAGCATAGCAATATTTGTTGAGTCACTTGGGATTTATATCAATTTATCGCTATGAGGAATCTGAAGGATACTAAGACCAAGATTTTTCCCTCTACTACGAGGGGAGGTAAGGAACTGCCATCTAGCTCTGCACTTGATTCACCTTATGTTATGAGTAAGTTTGCAACACCACCACATGCTAGTAATCCTGATATGTCGCAAGTTATAGATGATGCTACTTCTGCTATGAATGATGCTTATGATGATTCTAGTACCATGCTTGATGATAATGTGCCATTAGGAGAATTTCTTGATGAACAAATTGCTAGAGCTAAAGAGAATGAAACTACTGAAACTGATGAGATTGCTGAAACTTATGAAGCTTATGAAACCGATGATGATTGTGAAACACCTATTAGTCCTAGTTCTCCTAAGTTTGAAATGCCTAAGATACCTGAAGGTTATGTTATGGACGAGGAGATAACTAGAGCAAATCTTTCTTGCAAGGATAGAGACGATCTTAAGAAATTGCTATGCAAGTATAAGGAAAAGACTTTGAATGCTAGAATGAAATGTGATCCTAAGTTTGCTACTTCACCCATATTTGTTACCGATAAGGATTATGAGTTCTCTGTTGACCCAGAGTTAATTACTTTGGTTGAATCTGATCCTTTTCATGGCTATGAAACTGAAACTGTAGTGGCACACCTTACTAAGCTGAATGATACAGCCACCCTTTTTGCTCATGATGAGAAGATTCGCTACTATTATATCCTTAAGTTATTTCCGTTCTCATTAAAGGGTGATGCTAAGACATGGTACAATACTCTTGCTCCTAGTTGTGTGCGTAGTCCCCAGGATATGATCTACTACTTCTCTGAAAAATATTTTCCTGCTCATAAGAAACAAGCTGCCTTACAGGAAATATTTATTTTTGTGCAAATTGAAGAAGAGAGTCTCCCACAAGCTTGGGAGAGGCTTCTCCAATTGCTTAATGCTTTGCCTGATCATCCTCTCAAGAAAAATGAAATACTTGATATCTTTTATAATGGACTAACCGATACTTCTAGGGACTTCCTAGATAGTTGTGCTGGTTGTGTTTTCAGGGAACGAACTGTTGAACAAGCTAAGGAATTATTGAATAACATATTGAAGAATTATGATGATTGGACTCTTCCCGAACCACCGCCTAAACCCACTCCGAAGAAGAGGGGTATCTTATTTCTCAGTCCTGAAGATATGCAAGAGGCAAAGAAATCTATGAAGGAAAAATGTATTAAAGCTGAGGATGTTAAGAATCTGCCACCTATTGAAGAAATACATGGCCTTGACACACCACCACCTCCACAGGTGGTAGAGGTAAATTCTTTATTAAAGTTTAATGAAAGTGACATCCCTCACAACAAACATCCTAGTCAATGCTTATATGAGTTTGACAACTATATTATGAAGCAAGATCATTTCAATGCTCATGTTCTAAAACAATTGAAATATAACTCTGATATGATTGCTCGCTTGAGTGACTTGCTATTTAGAATTAGTAATGATGTTAGAGGTGTAGGAAATCATGCCTCTATGGTTCAAACTCAGTTAGAACAAGTTTCTAAGTCTCAAAAAGAATTGCTTGATGAAATGAATAATAATATGCATGATTTCGCTGCTAGAGTAGTAACTAGAGGAGGTAGAATGACCCAAGAACCACTTTATCCTGAGGGTCATCCTAAGAGAATTGAAAAAGACTCTCAGAGAATTAATAGTGATGCACCTAGTCCTTCTAAGAAGAAAAAGAAAAAGAAAAACGATAGGACTTTGCATGCCTCTAGTGAACCTGAGACACAAAAACCTCCTGATAGTAATGATGTCTCTATTTCCGATGCTGAAACTCAATCTGGTAGTGAACATCAACCTAGTGATAATGAAAATGATAATGATGATGTTCATGATGATGCCCAACCTAGTAATGATAAAGAACCAGATAATGATGTTGAAATAGAGCCTGCTCCTGATCTTGATAACCCACAACCTAAAAATAAACGCTATGATAAAAGAGACTTTGTGGCTAGGAAACATGGTAAAGAAAGAGAGCCATGGGTTCAGAAACCCATGCCATTTCCACCTAAGCCAACTAAGAAAAAGGATGATGAAGAATTTGAGCGCTTTGCTAAGATGATTAGGCTAGTCTTTTTGCGTACCCGCTTAACTGATATTTTGAAGATGGCTCCTTATGCAAAGTATATGAAAGACATCATCACAAATAAAAGAAAAATACCTGAAGCTGAAATCTCCACCATTCTTGCTAATTATTCTTTTAAGGATGGAGTACCTAAAAAACTTGGAGATCCTGGAGTACCAACTATACCTTGCTCCATTAAAAGAAACTATGTCAAAACTGCTTTGTGTGATTTGGGAGCCGGTGTTAGTGTTATGCCTTTCTCCTTATATAAAAGACTTGATTTGAATAAACTCACACCTACCGAGATATCATTGCAAATGGCTGACAAATCGACTACCATACCTATCGGTATTTGTGAGGATGTGCCCGTTGTTGTTGCAAATGTTACTATCTTAACAGACTTTGTTATTCTTGAGATGCCCGAGGACGACAACATGTCAATTATCCATGGTAGACCCTTTTTGAATACTGCAGGGGCTGTTATTGATTGCAATAAAAGCAAAGTCACTTTTCATATTAATGGTAATGAGCACACGGTGCACTTTCCGAAGAAACCATTCCAAGTGAATGGTATAAATGCTATTGAAGAATCTCCAACCATTACTATTGGGAGTTTCCAATTACCTCTACCTACTGCCAAAAAGAAATATGATATACTTATTGTAGGGGATATGCACATCCCCATTGAGGTAACTTAGTGTTTTACGAAAGTTCTTCGGTTTCATGCTAATCGGAAGTGGTTGTTAATAAGACTTGATCAACCATATTAATGAATCATTTTTGAGAGGTATGACGTCGATGAACCTAGTAAGCACAATTCTCTGCTCCCACCTTTTATTTTCTATTTTAGTTAGTCAAATAAAATAAAATGCCATGATTATCCTGTTTTCTGTTTTCTCCGTGCAATAAAAAATGACACAAAAATAAAAATTCTCAAAATGCCCTGAAAATTTAACATGATTTTTTCTGGATATTTATGAATTTTTGGCACAAATAATACCAGAGGGGGGGTGCACCTGGTGCCCACAAGACACCAGGGCGCGCCAGCACCCCAGGCGCGCCTTGGTGGGTTCTGGCCCCCACATGGGCCCCCTCACTTATCTCTTTAGCCCACATCATCACCTACCTCCAGCAAAAAATCACCACAGCCACCATTTTCGTGTTCTTGCTCTCAAACCCGCGGATTTCGATCTCTTTTCTCGAAGCTCCGTTTCTGAAGCTTTTTGGAGGGATTGCTACTTAGAACAGATACATGATCATGCCAGACGACATTACAGCCTACCGGAACAACCTAGCAGCTGCTGAGGAGGAGCACCAGGGGTGGGATGCTCAGGTGCCGCCTCTGCCTCACTATCATTTGGGACCGGACGGCTATTACGAATGGTGATTACCAAGCTAGGCCAAAAGCCTAAGCTTGGGGGATTACGTATTTCCACCGACATTACATTCATGTTCACACATTTCATTCTAGTTGTCGGTGTTCATACTTTTTCATTGTAATATCCATGTTAAAATGGTTCTCTCGCTTTCTTCTTCTGTATTTGAAAAACCTTGAGAAAATCCAAAAATATTTCCTACTTCTTTTTAGTTTTTCTTTCTAGCTTAGTTTAATTGTTGCATTAAAAGAAAACCCAAAAAGATTTCTCGCTTCTTCTTTTACTTGTTGGGAGCTTTCCCGTGTAAATAGTTTTTTTTCTCGTTTTTGCTTTTCTTCTTTAATTTGCTTTCTTCTTGAAAAACCAAAAACTCCAAAAATATTTCAGTGTGTTTCTCTAAAATTCTTTTCTTTTTACTCGAGTCATGCCTAGGAGAAGACCACGATGAAATTATTGAATGGCTCTCATCTGCACTATCGTTTATCTAACAAAGAAACCATATTACTTTGTCTTCTCCTCTTGAATAAAATGTTTGCAGATTTCAGCTTAGTCCACGGCACTCTTGCACTATTATTTTCTTCTTATCGTTCGATCGTGCAAGTGAAAGGCAATAATGACGACATTTGATGAATTAACTGTGGCAGAGAAAAACGGGTATGAACTCAACTTGTTTTTGTTTTTGTAAATATGTTTAACCTAGTATCCCTTGATTAAGCTCATTATGATCAAACATGATTGCAATGACCATTAGAGATTATAGTTGTTCATGTCATGCTTAAGTAGCTAGGAGTGGATAATGATTTATCTTGGGTGTCAACATGCATTAAATGGTTGTGATGCGGTATGATGATATGGTATCCTCCTCTGAATGTTTCAAGTGTCTTGACTTGGCACATGTTCACGCATGTAGTTGAATCAAAACCAACATAGCCTTCATGATATTTATGTTCATGGTGTCCATATCCTAGTCATGCTAGTACTCAATGTTGATTATATGTAATGCATGTTCATGACCGTTTTCGCTCTCTAGCTGGCCGCTTCTCAATCTACTTTCTAGCCTTCGCCTGTACTAAGCGGGAATACTGCTTGTGCATCAAAACCCTTAAACCAAGTTATGCCAGATGAGTCCACTATATCTACCTATATGCGGTATTACCCTGCCGTTCCAAGTAAATTTGCATGTGCCACCTCTAAAAATTCAAATGAACATCTGTTTTGTGTGCCTGGACCGCTCATGGAGCGATAGGGGGCGGTTAGTATCTTCCATGCTAAGTGGGTTATTCTCATGATGAGTGTTTATTCACTTGTCCTCACACGAGAGGGGCGGCAATAGGGATTTCCAGTCCCGAAATCAAAAATCAAAAATAATTAAACAAAACTCCCCTAGGAATGTTGTTGGTTTGGACGGTACCCGCGGATGCGGCTCGCCGTGGAGTGTGATTGTTGGTGGAGGCGGAGTAAACCTTTACTTTTATCGCTTGGGAACCGCCGCTAATTTGTTTAGCATGGAAGATATCGATAACTCTTGGCCGTGACGTTGAGAGGAAGGGTGTACCTCCCAAAATTATATCTATCTCTGTTTTAAACTTTGAGCTCTGGCACCGCTGCAAATCCATGCTTCCCTCTGCGAAGGGACTATCTATTTACTTTTATGTTGAGTCATCACCTTCTCAAATAAGCGCCAGACCTGAGAGCACTATTGTCATCCTCATGCATTGTGTATAGTTGATGTTGGGTGCAGCATGACTGGATCTTTTCTACCATGAATTACAATGTTTAGTCGCTGCTTGAACTTTGGAGGTGCTCTGCATTTATGTTTTGCGGTCTCAGAATGGGCTAGCGAGATACCACTATTGTCATATTGTATCGTGATTGTTTTGACAAAATGTTGGCGCTTGAGATATCTTATTATTGCTCGCTAGTTGCTTATGCTATTGTTATGAGTAAATGTAATTTCTAAGAGTTATTGTTGACATGCTTAGTCATAATCTTTGCTGAAAACCTGGGTACTACTTAAGCATATATATGTAAACAAGAACAAAAGAGTTCATAAAAGTTTTTCTTTATCACTTTCAGTTTGTCAACTGAATTGCTTGAGGACAAGCAAAGGTTTAAGCTTGGGGGAGTTGATACGTCTCCAACGTATCTACTTTTCCTCATTCTTTTGCCCTTGTTTTGGACTTAATTTGCATGATTTGAATGGAACTAACACGGACTGACGCTGTTTTCAGCAGAACTACCATGGTGTTGTTTTTGTGCAGAAATAAAAGTTCTCGGAATGGAACGAAACTTTTTTGGAGAATTATTTCAGAATAAATAAGAATTATTGGAGCCAAAATCCACCGAAGAGGGGGGCTAGGGTGAGCATCACCCACCAGGGCGCGCCAGGCCCCCTGGGCGCGTCCTGGTGGGTTGTGCCCACCTCATGGCCCCACTTGCCCTAACTCCGCCACTATAAATTCCTAAATTCGGAGAAAAAAATCAGAGAGAAAGAATTATCGCATTTCACGATATGGATCCACCGCCACCTCCTGTTCTTCATCGAGAGGCCAGATTTGGAGCCCGTTTGGGGCTCCGGAGAGGGGAATCTTCGGTCTTCGCCATCACCAACCTTTCTCCATCGCCAATTCCATGATGCTCCCCACCGGGAGTGAGTAATTCCTTCCTAGGCTTGCTGGTCGGTGAGGAGTTGGATGAGATTCATCATGTAATCGAGTTAGTTTTGTTAGGGCTTGATCACTAGTATCCATTATGTTCTGAGATTGATGTTGCTATGACTTTGCTATGCCTAATGCTTGTCACTAGGGCCCGAGTGCCATGATTTCAGATCTGAACCGTTTATGTTATCATCTCTATACCCATGTTCTTGATCCGATCTTGCCTAGTCATATGCACCTATTACATGTTATGATCCTTCAACCCCATAGTGACAATATTTGGGATACTTCGCGGTGATGACCGTAGTTTGAGGAGTTCATGTATTCACCATGTGTTAATGCTTGGTTCCGGTTCTCTATTAAAAGCATGCCTTAATATCCCTTAGTTTCCTTATGGACCCCACTCCCGTGGGAGGGTAGGACAAAAGATGTCATGCAAGTTCTTTTCCATAAGCACGTATGACTATTTACGGAATACATGCCTACATTACATTGATGAACTGAGCTAGTTCTGTATCGCCCTAGGTTATGACTGTTACATGACGAATATCATCCAACGAGTTACCGATCCAGTGCCTACGAACTTTCTACTTATTGTTCTTGCTAAGTTACTATTGCTGCTACTGCTGCTCGAACTGCTACAAAACTATTGCTACTACTGTTACCGCTACTGTCACTATCACTTGTGCTATCAAACTATCATATTACTGTGCTACTGATCACTCTGCTGCAGATATTTAATCTCCATGTGTGGTTGAATTGACAACTCAACTGCTAATACTCTCAAGTATTCTTTGGCTCCCCTTGTGTCGAATCTATAAATTTGGGTTGAATACTCTACCCTCGAAAACTGTTGCGATCCCCTATACTTGTGGGTTATCACATCCCTCAAGCTATTGAAGGCTATGTCAACGAGCAAGGTATGCTGGCCAACATCCACCATTTTCTCTTACTTGGCAGGAAAGTTTAACTCATTAGTACCCATACGAACAAGTAAAAGCATGATTATGCAGTACATTGTCAGATTATCTTGTTGTAAAATTACTTGTTGCACTTGACCTACTAGTTCACAGCAAATCTGCAAATACCGGAAACATGCACACACGCAAGTGTCAGATTTTAACTTGGGCGGTGCTGCTAGATCGGAAATGAAAGTCAGATCGACATGGAAGGGCAGGGAAGATCTATCTTACCCACGAATTCGTACCAGATGGGGCTGGAGTAGACTTGTTCGAAGCTGGAACCACCGGAGCTAGCTTGGGGCGGCGGATTGGGGAAAAGAGGTGCCGTGGTCGGACCTTGTTGTCCATGATGCAGTGGAGAATCGTGCTCGGAGTGGGGGGGGGGGCGTGGATAGCCTCCCAGATCCGGCCGATTTGGCAACGACGGGGGCGGCCAAGGTGACGGCTGCACAAACCCTAGCCGTCGCCCTCCCGTTGCCTCTCTGTCTCCGCAAAGAACGAAGGGTGGTGGGATTGGGAATGGGGGTGGTGGGGGTTGGGGTTGGGGCCATCGCTCGCTTGTCTCTCTCTGCCTACCACCTTTCCGGCCCACAAAAGGAACAAAGGTTTGGGCCGTATCAGCTGCAGATTTGGCAGCTCACCAATTCTGGCCAAACAGAAAAGGCCAGTCTAGGACCACCACAGGTGTGCTTTTGATGAAACCCTAACAATACAGTGCTGTTGATATTGCATGTGCATGTGTCTTCCAGTACATCAATTGATCTTGCATTTTTTTAGCACTCCACAGCATATATGTATATACATGAAAAAAATGGGTAACCGATAAAATGGTTAACTATTAGATGTAATCAGATTGAAATATATAGAAAGCAAGAGTTAAATAGTACATGATTAAATATAACATTTTACCATTTTGGGCAAGAACTTGGATGATTAAAATATTTATTGGTATTTTCAAAAGAAAAAAACTCGCAAAAGACTACTTATGCCATCCAGAACTTCTTCATGGTTTCGATTATTCATCTACTTTTTGGCATGTTGGTTATCATCACGCCTTCTTCGGACCTTCTCATTGTCTGACAAATTCCTGAGATATTGGGCTAGCGCCTTGTGTTTCGCCCACATACCAGGCTTCATTTGGTAGCCTTTGGCAACACCTTCGGCGTGCTCAAGAATACTAATGAAAGCTGGGTCTAGATATTTGCCACAGAATGCGCATCGATACGCCATACGCTTAAGCACTTTTCACTGTCCATTATGCAATTCTTCAAGGATTTTCTAAGTGTGTGCATCCATCTCTTCTTCCAAAATGTCCGCATAATCATCATAATAAGGCTGCAAGTTTAAATTATGTATGATATAAGTTGCATTATTTACAGTACATAATAGTCCCTACGTTCCATAATGTAGTGCCTATAAATTATTTTTAAAAATAAATATTTATTAACTTTGACAGATTAAGGAGGAAAAAGCAATATCAAATCCATATGAAAGCATAAATCATACATTTCTTTATATGTTTGTCAAATGACTTGGACAACCTTTATGATGTCTGACTTTTAGCATTTAACTAAATGCACTAAATTGTGGAGTGGATGAACCATTAATTTCTAACGAGTGATTGAATAAATAATGATCATTATGTACTAATGGTCAATAGTATTTATAGCTAGATTCCATTTTGCCTATTCGACAACAAATTGATGGTTTAAGGATTAATCTAACCTGAAACTTGAAGACATAAATCTAGGGTTAAATAAAAATAAAAATCACCGTAACGGAATTCCAGTCCATGCCGTGCATCTGCTGCTGCTTATGATCGACGACGGAGTCGTGTACCTCCTCGTGGACATGATGCATCTCTGGGTCAGACACTGAGTAGTCCAAAGCTTTCTCGAGGGAATCCTGACCCATGCCATGGATGATGCCGTCGGTGGTTGGCCCCGCACGTCCATGATCTGTCACGACGGCGTCCATGACAGGCCCCGCACGACCATGGCCACGATCTGTCACCAGGGCCACTCGATCTCCACGAGTGGATTTCATATCCGGCGGCAAGAGGTGGGCGTGAGAGCTGCGGCGATGGTTTTAGAGCGTACCCTAGGGGGAGAGATGCAGGGAGTAATTGGTAGTTTCAAATGGATGACTAACCAAAAAAGCAGAAGGGGTTACCTCGCAAAAAAAAGGTCAGAAGGGATTGGTTGGTAAAAAAAATTGATTCATTATTTACCGTCTGATGAAATAGGTAAAGCAAAAAAAATCTGATTGCATTGTGTTAAACTATTTACATAATTGATTACACAGACTATTTATCTAGTTTTGGGGCATCTCCAACGATGACCCGAAAATTTGCTCCGGCATCGGTCCGCGGACACTGGTGCGGGAGTCGGCCATTCAAAGCTAGCTGCATATGTCTGGTTACGTTTCAAATGAAATTCAACAAAATTGAAGAAATTTGATTAAAAGAAAAAAAGGGCCAAAATATGTCCTACGTCAATCCAAAATATCAGTTAGTTGTAACTAAACGATGTTTTGCTTTCACCGTTAAAAAAAGATATTTTGGTTTCAATATGGCCTCGAGAGCCATGGATGGTTGCGGGCGGTTCCAGGGTCAGCATAAGGATTCGGTAATTGAATTATTACATGAAACAAAAGGGAAGAGGAGCCCTTGCATACCCGTCGTGTACATCTACACGATACAATCCAAAGACGATACCGGGGTCGGGGGGGGGGGGGGTTGGGGATTGAATATTTTGTACCTAAACCCTAGTGCTCAAAATTTGTGAAACATGAGATCAAATTGTCATTAAGTGATCTAAAAAGATCAAACTGAGAAAGATGTGTACAGAGGCCATTCTAGTATGGCGCACCTTCTAGTATTTCTTGGATCAAGACTTTGTGATCAACACGATAGTTCCCGTGGCCATCTAGACACCCGACCATGCACAATTGGTCGCGTAGGCCCTTAAGCCATGCAGTGATAGTCATCACGTCTCACATGCATTTGCAATGCTAGCAATGCCATCATGTGATGTCAAAGTCTAACAAGCATGTGACAATAATTTGAAAAAAACAACAACAAAATACTAAAGCATCAATATTTTAATCCTAGGTTGCTATAAGAGAAGCATAGATTTCCATCTACCAAGCTGATTGCAGCTCAAGGCTGCAAATGCATTGCACTGGTACGTTAGATATAGTCGCACACAACTTAACATAGTTGTACCATAGTTCAACAGTAAGCATAGGTTAATTCTTAACATACTTCACCCATAATGTCTCGCCAAGTTACCACAAACTAAGGTAGTACTTTACCTAGTTCAGACCAAAAGAGCTTCCATGCTAGTTGCCAGGGTGCGCGCACTCCCCTAAAGCCTCGACAAGTACTCAACAAGCGCGGCATGTGCCATCCTGAAAGCATAGCCATGGGTGTTGCTAGCGGCTCGTCCGAGTGCATGCTGGATAACACTGATATGGGTGTTATTAACCTTGTGGTTGCAGAAAGGGTACCCGTAGCCCCCAGTCATAGGCCTGACACGCCTGGCATGCATACCAATGACAAGCTCCCTCCCCTTCCATGCCCTGTAGATCATCTGGCCTTCTTTGTCGCTATCGACGTCTTCAAATAGTATCTACATATAGTACAAAATGTTGTATAAATAATGAGAATTCAGCAGGCATATAGTCTATGAAACATAATATAATATATGATAGCGTAAACCAGAAACCTTAAATGATCTTGATGAAAGAAGTATGTTATTTATTAGGTGCTACATAAACAACCAATGGGATACCATATAGTAGAAAATAATGAAGGATCAACCATACACGTATGTTCCAAGCACCCAACACAGTTACCATGTCGATGAGAGCATACCTTAATGCAAAAAAAATCACCCCACCCGTAAAGTGCATGAACTGATGATTTAGCATGGCAAAGTTGCATAAAGATGTACCAATGCAAAAAATGACTTAAAACTTTGGATGACTTGCTGATGTGTCACTGGTGCATGACTCGATAAAATAGGTAGTGAGTTGTATCTATTTAGTAATATATGAAATAAGAGTCGTCTCCAGAACAGTAAAAAATCAACTACATATGTATTCTCTAAGCGTCCAACACACCGCTTTGCTCACTGATATATTTGCTAGTCATGTAGTAAGATTTGACTACTATATCCAGCTACTATTTCCTGGTTCTCTATCTTAAAGATACTGCCACTTGTCTATCTTAGTGATGTCGATAGCTAACCGCAAATTGCTATATAAATAAGACCATTCTGTTGCTTTCTTGCATCCAGTTCATTGTCATAAAAGAGGCACCCTGTATCTAGTAATATATAGATTTTGTGTGGTTAGGATCATGGATATTGAAATTCCCCATGTTATCGTCATGGCAGATTCTCTTGTTGATACCCCAGCCGTCAATGGTGCTTAACTATCCAACATTCTAGCAAAGTACTTATTATGAATTCAGACGATAAGCGATCCAAAATTTTGTATTTACAAAGAAACTAATTAAGACAGCTCAAGTAAATCATTGATGAAATCTAATTTATTTATGCATTAGCCACTGCTTAGAGATAAAGAATCTAGGCAGGGATTTCATGGACTGAAGAAAAGCAGAAACCCTAGACTAACCCAAAAATAGAGAAAAGGCCTGAGCAGAGGAAACCTTGGATATTACCAAAAATAGAAAAAAGGACTGACCAGAGAAAACATAGGATTTTACAAAAAAAGAAAGGACATAGATGACTAACGTCTTCTTCGTCGACATCGCCGAAGACCGGAGGCTCGGGCAGAGGAGGCAACACCCGCCGCAGAGGAGCAACCGGCTGCGGCAGAGGAACCACCTGCTCGGGCTGAGGAGCCACAGGAGCTACCTGTCCGGAATTGTTAGCAGAATAATTTATATAGATAAAAAAATGACATATACATGCCTCAACAAGAGTAACATAGCTCAGCTGCGGATCCAGGATTTCATACTTGGGTGTTCAGAAATTTATATTGCAAACTAAAACCACGACAATATTTTCAAAACGGAGTGAGTAATATCTAAAATGTTCATGTCAAAAGATTCTTTTTTCATCATAATGACAATACTGACATGAATGACGGAAAATGAAGATTATTTACTACATGACCATACAATATGGCATTTTCAGAAATTATTATCCTTTACTTCCAGAAAATATTATCACAATCATCTGCATAGGCAATTCAATTCCATGGTCCACCTACGAATTAGTATTAGCACAATCACGAACCCTCGCCGGTAGCAGAATAATTTATCTCGATAAATATGACCTATACAGGGCTCAACACATGCAACCTAGCTAGTTACCTAAAGCATCTACAAAATCTAGGTATGGAATTCATCGATCAAAGAAAACAAAGAAACCCTTGCCTTCCCCAAAAATAGAGAAAAGGACTAAGAGTGAAAACTTAGGATTTTACAAAAGAAAATAAAGGATATACCCCCCGGTTCCTTCATGTAAGGGGTATTACTTTTGGCACGGTGATCAAGGCACATAATTATACACATGTTAGGACAAAATTAACCTTGGCTAAATCATTGATTAGTGGCAACTAAATCATTTAGGCTAGGAAATTAAGAGATACATGCAATCAGGAGAGAGATACTTTCCTTTTTCTATTTACAAGAGACATGCATGCAATCAGGGGAGATATACTTTCCTTTCTTTAAAGGGATAACAACGGAATTACGAGGAATTATAAGAAATGCAACTTACATTGTGCAATTTTACCAATAAAACACCCTATATAAGAATTTTCTACCAGAAATAACTTGGGTGCACTACTGTACTGGTGCTGCTTCTTGTTTTATACGAATTGACATGAAGTTTAGTGCACAGACTAAACCAGTTTTAGTCCATTTACCAATAAAACACCCTATATAAGAATTTTCTACCAGAAAAAATTTGGGTGCGCACTACTATAATGGTGCTGCTGAATAAGCCACCCACTTAGATCCAATGACTGTCAATCCTATATGAATATCAGCAAACAGGTGCAAGCAATTTTGAATGGGCATGCATGTGGCAATTTTCTAACCCATTCTATTCTGAAGTGGGGCGTACTGTAAGATAATATGAGAACCGGATACATTGTGGAGAACTGATCTACTTGACATCGATACCAAAGTTCTGACCGGATCACAAATTTGGCATCAACATGTTGTGGATGCCCAACCATGGGATCGGAGTGGTTGTTACATCTTAAAAAGCACAGAACCTGTACAATGCAAAAGTTACTGCAGAGGAGCCGATCCCCAGACCCACGCACCCATGTGGATCCGCCGTGAACCCAACGGACCTAAAGAATCTACGTACGGATTTCATGGACTGGAGAAAAGCAGAAACCCTAGCCTACCCCAAAAGTAGAGAAAAGAACTGAGTAGGGGAAACCTAGGATATAACCAAAAATAGGAGTTAGATGACTGACCTCGTCTCCATCGTCGTCGCCGTCGACCACGGGCTGTGGCAGAGGAGGCCCCTGCTCCGGCGGAGAAGCCACCTTCTTCGGAAGAAGATCCTGGACGGCCTCGAGGACGTCAATCCCGCCCTGTTGCCCGCTCGACCCCTCGCCGGCGGCGACGGGTTTCTCCATGGCGAGCTTCCTGCGGGGTTTGCATGATTCGTCCGCCCAGGCGTCGGCCTCGGCGTGGCCAATCCCTCCCATGGTGCGCTTGGGCATCTCGACGGCGGACATGCAGCGGCGGGAAGGGTGCACGATGAGCAGTGAGTCGTGGGAGGAGAAAACCCTCGTTTCTGGATTTATGGATGGGGAAGAGGACGAGGGGGACGGCGATTAGAGCAATGCTATGGGGAAGCGGAGTGGCCGGCTCTAGACTTTGGGATGACTGAAGGGCCATTATTTAGTCATCGGCAAGTCAAACACAACTGTTGCCACGTTCACACCACGCCGTGCGTTGTTCACACCACCACGTCTGCCACCATAATGCAACTTCACATTGAAATGAAGGACTCGATCGTGCACATCCATGATTTAGGAGTAATGAAACTTCCCTCTAGAAAAATGTGTAATGCAACTGCTTCCTCATTAAACAGAAACCATAGTCATACAGTGGAACAACTGCATTTGTAGGCTTGTTTCATGTGCACTTGTCATTTTTTATATTTGTTCAAAAATATGTTGAAAAACTTTACAGCCAATGGAATGGCAAATGAATGTGACAAAACTTCGTCGGCGACCGCGCGGATTCGTCTGCCATATGCCCGATGTCCGATACCTGAGGAGGGGAATGTGGATCCACACGATGCCAAGCGTTTCATCTGGACGCATATCATGCAACCCTAGCCAACTGGGCCGACAACATGCGCCACTAGCCTTCTCGATCCAAACCATGCACTAGTGTCCACCATGGGCAAAGATGCTCGGGTGGATACGTTTGCTGGCAATAGTGAATGACGTCGTATGTCGTGTGCAATATGTGTAGCCGCATGTCGCTTTGATGTGCGTGGCATGCCGAGGGAAGGGGCTCGTCGCAGACCAATGAACTGAGGTGTGGTCAAGTGTGGATGGATGGTGTGGTCAACTTGGCTAATGGTGCACGGTTTGAGTGCAGGTGGCTATGTGTGCATTGCTGGGGCTAGATGGCTAATAAGTGCGCATGCATCATGTGTACATTGTCAAGGTTGATTGGTGGGTGTCTACGTGGCCATGCGTGTATGCATGGTGTGGGTCAAGTTGGCGTGTGGCGCAGGACGTGCCGTGATGGCTATGGCCAACATCTTGCGGCACCGAGTTCTGAAGCGGATGAAGGAACGTGCTATGCATTCCCTTCACAGGCTAGACTCGTGCCCCTCTCTATGGATAGCTTAGGGATGCGATTTGGTCCCGTGTACACACAACCTATGTGAAGGCTTATGCGTGCCGCTCTCGATGTTTGACCACACCCTCCATGTGTCGTATGATAACACCGCGGCAGGTCCCGTGAGCTTAGCATTGGGTCGTATGGTACCACATGGCCCATATATGGACGAAAGAGCTTAGCATGGGAATGTGAACCCATTCCCTGCTATGATTTCATGTGGCCTTGGTCTAGATCCTGAATTTCAGAGGATACTACCCTAGAAAAGCGGCAAATGTCCAAAATATGGCATGCGGGCCCCAAGAAAGGTCAGGGTCTGGCATGCGCTCGGGTGTTCGCTTGGCGACGTGGCCTGAAAGGACGCGCTTGGCGTCTTTCTCGGTGGCCTTGTACATGTCGTTGCTCCAAGCATCGTCATCGGGAAGTAGCTCGAGGGAATATGCCACCAGGTAAGCGCAATAGCTTGACAAGTGGGTGGCCACACTTGCATGGACAGAAGTTGTTGAGTGTGGGTACCTCCGCTTGTGCTCCGGTGCTCCCCCCTTGGACTGAACGCGGAGGCAAGGAATACATCGACGGCTAAGATGGTCCACTACCCGTTCGGAGGGAGGGGCACGATCGTCTTTTTAGCGCATGCGCAGAGCGTGCGTAGAGCCCTGGACGAGCCTGTATGGCCCGGTTGGTTCGTACTCCCTCCGTTTATTTTTAGTTTACATATAAAATTTGGTCAAAGTCAGGCGATGCAAAGTTTGATCAAATATATATCAAAATATATCAACATCTACAATACTAAACCTATATGCTATGAAAGTTAATATCATGATGCATCTAGTAATATTGATTTCATATTATGAATGTTTATATTTTGGTCTATGAAGTTAGTCAAAGTTTACGAAGTTTGACTTTGACCAAATCTTATATGCGGACTAAAAATAAACGGAGGGAGTATGCTGACCGTATAGTCGTATTCGTATACGCAGGCGTTTCTGTGACACCCTGAATTTTGGCTACAGTGATCATTGTAATTAAGCACAGTGATGACCATGACCAGTGCCTAATCATTTTGCTAAACAGGATATGATCAAGTTGAATTTCATATCTCATTTCAAATTCCACTTCAAAAGGCCTTGAATTTTATTGTGATAAAATAAAGTTGCAAACAGCAAGAATAAATTGTTGCACAATTGTGATAAATCACAAAACAATTGTTGTTGAGGAAAACAACATCACCAAACATGTGGTGTGGACCCCACCATCAATATCAGCACCTTAAAGCATTTAAAATGCACTTTTAATTCTGTGGATAATTCCTACAGTTTCCAAAACTTTTCAAACCTTGTGTGTCCTTGCAGAATATTGCAAGATATTAATTGGAGCATGTCACACATTTTTACTGAAGAGTATTATTGCAAAAAGTAAAAGAAACAGAAAGGAAAAACAAAAGGCAGAAACTGAAAAGAAATAAAAAGGAAAAGGGCTAACGGGCACTGTAGCCCAAGTGCTACAGGCTGGCCCAGCCCATTTCAGCCAGCCTTTCTCCTTCCTCGCGCAAGCGACAGGAGAAGGCCGGCGCGCCATGGCTGCCGACGCTTGTGCGCGGCCATCGAGGCCCCCTCGGGGATAAGAACGAGCCCTCCTCCCTCTCTCTCACTCCCCCGCAACCCTATGACCTCCTTGTAGCCCCTCCCCTCTCTCTCTCTTCGCTCGGTCCCGAGCTCGCCCGAGCGGATCCATGGCCGCGCCGTGGTGAGACCGCGGCCACAGCCCTCCCCGTTCCTCTCCGTCGAGTCCAGAGGCTCCGCGGCGACGCCCTGGTTCTTCTGGTGCGCTGGATCGGAGCCGAGACGCACTACCGCCGTCGCACACGTCTTCTTCCTCCTTCGGACCCGCCGGCGACCACCGCGTCGATCTGCACCGTCCTGAGCTCTCCGGCCTCCCTAGACCCCTCCCCATCTACGCTGTGAGATCCGCCTCCGATCCCTCCCTCTCTTCGCTGTTGTTCGAGGCCGTAGGAGCCGTGCCCGAGCTCCCGAGCTCCGATTGCCGCCGGGCATGGACGCTGCCGTCGTTTTGGTCGGTCCCCGACCCTCTCTCCTGCATCACTGGGTGCGGCACGTCTCGCCGGTCCGGTTCCTGCCGAACGCCGCTCGATTTGGTCACCGGAGGGCAACTCCGGTGAGCCCCCGCCGCGTCTGGCTCGGCGCCGGCGTGTCACAGCGCGCGCGTGCGTTTAAACCACCGGATGGGCCGCTGACGTTAGGGGCCCGCCCTAATCAACGTAATTAGCAGCTAATTAAAAATGCTAATAGTCACTGACGATCGGGTCCCATCGTTTTAAATAAACCAGGATTTAAAAATAACCCTAATTAATCTACAGTCACTGACAGGTGGGGCCTATACACTGTTCCAGTGGATAAGCCCGGCCCAGTCAGCCTGCTGACTCAGCAGGCTGGCCCACCTGTCAGCCTCTGTTGACTGGTCCGCTGACCAGTCAACTGGGGCCCCTGGTCAGCCTCTGCCACCTCTTTGGGTGCATTGGACCGGGTGCACCCAGCAACTTTCCTTATTTTTTTGAATTAATATTAATTCTGTAATTTCAGAAATTGTTTAAATATTTGAAAAATCATAGAAATTAATCCGTAACTCGGATGAAAATAGTTTATACATGAAAGATGATCAGAAAAATCCCACAAATCCGAATACGCTGTCCGTTCAACTGTCACATGCTCCTAGCATGATGAACATGGAACATTTCCCCTCCGGATCATCTATCCGATAAATCCAAAGACCCGGAAAATATCGTCAGATATTCTTCCGACCCGTCTGCGACGTGTAGTACTTCGTTAGTGCATGCCTAGCCCTGCATATTGCCATGTCATACATTGTGATTGCATCTGTGCTTTATATTTATTGTTTCTTCCCCCCTCTTCTCTCCGGTAGACCCCGAGACTGACGGTGCTGCAGGGTACGACTACACCGTTGACTATCAGGCCTTTGCCGCAGAGCAGCAAGGCAAGCAACCCCCCCCTTGAGCATTTCGATATCGCCTATTCTTTTCCCTCTTATTATTGCATTAGATTTTTGCTACTGTATTAGTTAGCTCCTATTCTGATGCATAGCCTGTTTTGGTAAACTGTTACTATACCTGCAATCATACCAACTGCTTAGTATAGGTTGATCAGTGAATCCCCAGTGACACCTTAGTCCCAGTTGCCCCTGCTTCTTCATCGATGACTCGACGACCCGAAGACTCGAAGACTCGGTCAACCGACCGACGAGCCAGGCCCCTCACATCACCGCACACCCCTTAAGTATGGCACTGCAGAGCTACTATCGAGTGCCGAGGGTGATACCTCACTTAGCACTCCCGATGTTAATTCTGTAGCTTAGCTAATTGGTCGTGGGTATCGAGGGTGATTCCTCCTCCCCATTTATCGATAGCGACTCTTGTCATACACATACCTCGAGTGGGATCCATCGAGGGTGATTCCTCGGATATCCACTTGGTGTATAAACACACAGTTACTTTAACTTGACATTGTTGGCATGTGAAAGACAACACTGGAGGGACAGGCGGTACCACCCTGGTTGAGGTGGACCTGAGTTCCCGACAGTCTTGAGACGGGTCGGCCCCAAGGGTACCCGTGTGTGAGATGTGGTGGGATGTGCCGGTAAGGCATCCAAAAGGGTTATGTTGAGGCGTGGACGGGCAGGAGAGGCCCTTGCCACACATCCTCGAGACGGGGTGACGGGACCGCAATTTATGGGTCGCGCTTGCCCCGCATTAATAAAATGCTAATGGGTTGGGTATTTGATCTGAGTTGGGTCGTTGGCCTTTTTACGCACCAAACCATCGCGTGAGAGAAGTTATGGGTACTCAGCGTCGTTGTATCAGCCGAAGCTCTTCGGACGTCAGCAATGGAGCGGCGCGCGCCGGATTGGACTGGATGGTACAGCTCTTGGACTGGAGTGTGCTAGGTCTGCTTCCGGCCACGTACGCATCGTGCAGGAGCGCGTAGGGCAAGTGGGCCCACGACCCCTGTGTGCTTAGGATTTAGACCGGCGGGCTGGCCTCTCTGTTGAGCCTAGGTGGGGCGACGACATGCTGCTATCCCGAGGCCGGGCATGACCCAGGAAAGTGTGTCCGGTCGGAGGTGATCAGGCATGTTGGAGATGCGGTGCACCCCTGCAGGGATGAATAATCTATTCGAATAGCCGTATCCACGGTAACAGGATGACTTGGAGTTGTACCTTGACCTTATACAACTATAATTGTGATTTAATTTGAAATGAATGTTGGCTCCGAGATTGGTTCCTCGCAGGGAGTCGAGGAAGAATCTCTGGGCGTGGTTACTTAATAAAATTGCTACAATAATATGACTATATATGAGATACTAGTCTACTCTCTTCTAATGCTGCAAGATGCTGAAGATGCTAGTCTTCGATAGGACTAGACCTTCCCCCTATTCTTGCTTTCTGTAGTCAGTCCAGATATAACCCCTCCCCTTGATAATGATGCATACTTAGCATAGTTCTGATGTCAGTCTTGCGAGTACTTTGGATGAGTACTCACCACTGCTTTGCTTTCTCTTTCCCCTTCGATACGATTCCGCGTTCAGACGATGGAGCCCAGGAGATGGAGTACGCCGGAGACGACTACTACACCACCGCTGGAGCCTACTACTACGTGGAGAGTGCCGACGCTCAGGAGTAGTTAGGAGGTTCCCAGGCAAGAGGCCTCGCCTCTTTCGATCCGTTGCTTATGTTTGTGCTAGCCTTCTTAAGGCAAAACTTGTCTAACTTATGTCTGTACTCAGATATTATTTGCTTCCGCTGACTCGTGCTTGTCGAGCTTTGTATTAGAGCCCTCGAGGCCCCTGGCTTGTAATATGAAGCTGTATGACTTTAATTTGTGTCTAGTGTTGTGTTGTGATATCGATCAGTGAGTCCCTAATCTTGGTCGTACGCATTGCGTGTATGTTTAGCGTACGGTCGAAATTTGGGGGCGTCACAAGTTGGTATCAGAGCCGACTGCCTGTAGGTAGCCCCCTTTCCAACTCCTTTGCCGAAGTTGAGTCTAGTCATTGAAAAACTTTTACTAACTTAGTTGTGTGGCTTACGGGCCCACATCTCAATCGGGTGGTATTAGGATCTTTTATTCCTCGTCTATACTCTGGGTTCTGATCTCTCTTCTCTTTCGGGTTAAAGATTTTCCTAACTCTAACATTAGGTTCTCGTGATCACATCCACCGGAGAATGGTTTCGTCGAAAATTGTCTTGTTTGAAGTTATGATGCACGCACTGTCATTTGACATCTTGAATCTCCTTGTTACAGATGCGTCCCGCTAGGCAGATCGTTCGTCTGACCTTCGCGCACGATACGACTGGGTTCCCGACCATTTTGGTCGACCTCTTGAAGAAGCTGGGATATCGCTGGTACCCCGAGTACACTGTTTACGAGGACTACCGCGAGTTCAACCAGGAACAGTATGAGGCTGAGATGGTTATCTGGGATCGACAGGACCTCTCCATCACTGAGCTGCACACCTTCCGTGGCATTGGAGTGACTGTTGAGATGGCAGTACAAGATGCTGCCTATGCTGCTATTGTTCGTCTCCGTGCAGCGAACCCTTGTTTGGAGGAGACGGCATATAGATACATCCCGTATGTCCTTGCTGGAGTTGATACGGCAGCCGACGCCGAGGTCTTGACCCCTTTCGCACGGCAGCGTACCGACCGGTCCTACACTGCGGTCTGCACCCCCTACGTGAGTCGTCGTTACGACCCATAGGTTCTGGTACAGTACACTGAGGCACTGGATAGCACTGTCAGGGCTCTTAACGTCGAGCTGTACGCCACCCGAGCTCGTCTTCATCAGGCTATGGAGCAGTTGTTGCCAGCAGTCATTGCGGGGATGCATCCGGAGTACATTCTTCACCCGCGTCGGACTGAGTTTCCTCCAGGCCTTGAATGGCCTGAGGTTGGGGGTCGTACTCCGGCACGTGGACCTGCGCTCCCGCTTGATATGCAGATTATGCATCAGGGTGTGCACGGGATGCAGAACCCTGCCCCCAGGTTTCACATTTAGGGTCATGTGCAGTTCCGTGTCTACTTTCGTTGTCCCCGACGTTGATGTAGCTTATCGCTATGTCCCATTGTTGTATCCCTCTACCGCGTGCCTGCGTGCCGCCTAGTTGTCTAGGTTCTTTTCATGCCGGACCTATCGTCTATTTCGTAACGGACTTATGGTTTGTAATAGACCTATGTATGGATCTGTATGTTGAATTCAAACTACTATGTCATATCTATTGCACTTCCTTCTTTGTGCAATTTACTCCATAAATGATTCATTGTTTTTGCAATTACCCAATGCTAAACTACCACTGTTAAAATTTGACAGAATGGTTAGGCCAGCTGGCCGTGGTCGTGGTGCGCCTGAACCGCCACCACCACCGGAATACATGGCTGGTATGATGCAGCAGTTTGAACTGAATCGCTAGTTTATGCAAGGGCTTATGGACCAGTTCCCGAGGCCGAATATGAATCAGCAGCCAGCCCCAATGACTCTGCAAGACTTCATGCGTCTCAACCCTACGATCTACCGCAGCTCAACTTAGCCGCTTGACGCAGATGACTGGCTCCGTGACATCACTTATGAGCTGAAGTCTTCAGGCGCCCCTGAGGCTAGCTATGTCACCTTTGCCTCGTACTTTCTGAAGGGCCCCGCTGCTCAATGGTGGGACAGCCACAGGCGCTCTCAGCCTGTTGGAACAATCATCACCTGGCCAGAGTTCCAAGCGGCGTTCCGTGCTTGTCACATTCCTCAGGGAATGATGGATAAGAAGAAGCGTGAATTCCACAACTTAGTCCAGGGCAACAAGACTGTGGATGCTTATCAGCGGGAATTTCTGGACTTATCGCGCTGTGCTGAAGAAGACATTGCAACTGTTGCTCGTAGGCAGGAGAAGTTCCGTGAAGGCCTCCACCCGGATATCAAGCTGGCACTCCTTGCTCAAGACTTCGGTAACTTTGCCACCTTGGTGAACAAGTCCATTCTGGTCGAAACAGGTCTGCAGGACTACAAGGACAGCAGCAAGCGCAACCGTGACATGGGCTCATCTTCGGGCTCAGGAAGTCAGAAGCGCAAGATCTGGATCCCCCACAACATGTATCATGCACCGCCTCCTGCTCCGAGACCGTCCTATGCTGCACCTCATCTGCCTCCACCCCCACCCAGGCAGCCGAGGCTTCCAGCTCCGCCACCACGAGCTCCTGTTCCCCCTTCTCGTCCTGAGGATGGGCTATGCTTCAAGTGTGGTCGTCCAGGACACCGTGCTAGAGAGTGCAGGAAGAATCAGAAACAACTTGCACTGCCTTCCAACCAGCCCCATAACAACAATGTCGGGCCTGCTCTGGGACCTGTTCAAGCTAACAATATTGATCTAAATCAAGTTCAATACCAGCCTGCTACTGTGATGGGTACTCTTCTCGTCAACTCAGTACCAGCTTCTGTATTGTTTGATACAGGAGCATCGCATTCTTTTATGTCTGAAGATTTCGCATACATGCATGACATTAAGTGTGAAGAGATGAATGTCCCAATAGTGGTAAACACCCCCGCAGGCCAATGTCAGACTTCCATTATTAGCCACAATGTTCCCATTGAAATTGAAGGGTTGGAATTCCATGCCTCCCCCATAATGCTGAAGTCTTCCAATATTGATCTCATTCTCGGAATGGATTGGTTGAAAGCACATACCGCTTCTATTGTTTGTGACACCAAAACCGTCCACCTCCTACATCCATCGAATGAGATTGTAAGCTATCATGCTCATCTTGTTCGGAATGCTGAAGCCTGACTATATGCCTTGAATGCATTAAATGAGTCACCTCTTGAAGGGATTGAAAACATTCCAGTTGTCCGGGATTTCCAAGATGTTTTTCCGGAAGAACTTCCAGGGATCCCCCCTACTAGGGCTGTCGAGTTTGTCATCGACTTGGTACCTGGTACCACTCCTATAGCCAAGCATCCGTATAAGATGCCACCACATGAACTCCTTGAACTTAAGCAAGAAATTGACAATTCGCTTCGTCTGGGTTTCATTCGTCCAAGTTCCTCTGCTTGGGGAGCACCTTCTCTCTTTGTCAAGAAGAAAGAAGGTACGAATCGATTGGTCCAAGATTACCGTCCCATCAACCAAGCAACGATTCAAAACAAATATCCGCTTCCTTGGATCAACGATCTGTATGATCAACTTGCTGGGTCATCAGTGTTTTCGAAACTTGACTTGAGGTTGGGTTACCATCAGATCCGGGTTCGTGAAGAAGATATCCCTAAAACTGCATTTGTTACTCGCTATGGTTCATATGAGTACACCGTTATGTCTTTCGGTTTAACAAATGCTCCAGCAACCTTCTCTCGGTTGATGAATTATATCTTCATGGACTACCTCAATAAATTTGTTGTGGTTTATCTGGATGATATTCTGGTATTCTCCAAGAATAAAGAAGAGCATGCTGAACATCTTCGTCTTATACTGGAGAGGCTTCGAGAACATCAACTTTATGCAAAGTATTCAAAGTGTGAGTTCTGGATGGACGAAGTAACCTACCTTGGTCATGTGATCTCCAAGGATGGTATTGCGGTCAACCCTGAACGAGTTCAGGCTATTCTTGACTGGACTCCCCCGAAGAATGTCAAGCAAGTCAGAAGTTTTCTCGGACTCGCCAGCTATTGCCGTCGATTCGTCGAGAACTTCTCCAAGATTGCAAAGCCCTTAACCAATTTGCTTCACAAAGGTGTTAAATATGAGTGGACAGAAAAATGTCAGGAGAGCTTTCAGGCACTTAAGGACAGACTGACGTCTGCTCCAGTGCTTGCTCCTCCGGATACTCGTAAGGACTTCGTCATCTATTGTGATGCTTCACGTCAAGGAATGGGTTGTGTCCTAATGCAAGAACGCAGAGTGGTTGCTTATGCATCTCGTCAATTGCGTCCTCATGAAGATAACTACCCAGTTCATGACCTTGAACTTGCTGCAGTAATTCACGCACTGAAAGAGTGGCGGCAATACCTTGTTGGTAATCGTTGCGAGATCTACACCGACCACCAAAGTCTGAAGTATCTGTTTACTCAACCAGATCTGAATCTCCGTCAACAGAGATGGATGGAGCGCATAGCAGATTACAATGTGGGTATTTCTTACACACCTGGGAAGGCTAATGTGATGGCTGATGCTTTGAGCCGCAAGTCATACTGCAATCACCTTCAGGTTCATAAGGTTCACCCCCTTCTCCAAAAGAAATTCTGCAAACTGAATCTCCATATTGTTCCTCAGGGTTATCTCGCTCCCCCTCCTGAAGGGTCCTACAAAATGAACCTCCACGTTGTTTCCCAGGGTTCTCTTAATACCCTGGTTGCTAAACCAGATCTTGTGGACGTCATCAAGTGGATCCAGAAGTGTGACACTGAAGTCGAGAGGATTAAATTCGATCTCGCAGAAGGAAAGCCCTCACCCTTCACTATTGTTGAGGATGGTGCTTTGTACTTCAAAGGCCGCCTAGTGGTACCAAGTAAGGAAGAAAACAATGATTTGACTCAGGAGGTCATGAAGGAAGCACATGACACTCCGCTGGCTATTCATCCTGGTAGTACCAAGATGTACCAAGACATTCGTCAAAGATTCTGGTGGTCTAACATGAAGCAAGACATTGCACGCTATGTTTCAGAATGTGACATTTGCCGTCGGATCAAAGCAGAACATCAAAAGCCTGCTGGAACTCTACAACCTATTTCTATTCCTGAATGGAAATGGGATCATGTTGAAATGGATTTCATTACTGGTTTTCCCAGGTCGCAGAAAGGTAATGATGCTATTCTTGTCGTCATTGACCGGTTGTCCAAAGTTGCACATTTTTTGGCTGTCAAGGAAACTATTACTGCTAGTCAGCTAGCAGATCTTTACATGTCCAGAGTTGTTTCACTCCACGGTATTCCATTGGTGATTAGTTCAGACCGTGGCAGTTTATTCACTTCAAGATTCTGGGCAAGTTTCCAGGAAGCTATGGGAACTCATTTGTCATTCAGCACCGCTTTTCACCCTCAATCCCAGGGACAAGTTGAAAGAGTCAACCAGATTCTCGAAGACATGCTTCGAGCTTGTGTCATTTCTTTCGGCAAGAAATGGGAGGAATCTCTCCCGTATGCTGAGTTCTCCTACAACAATAGCTATCAAGCTAGTCTGAAGATGGCTCCTTTTGAAGTGTTATATGGACGTAAGTGTTGGACTCCTCTGAATTGGTCAGAAACTGGGGAACGTACACTTATCGGTCCGGATATTATCCAACATGCCGAAGATCAAGTCCGCATTATTCATGCAAATCTGAAGGCTGCTCAGTCTCGTCAGAAGAGTCAGTATGACCGTCATCACAAAGATATGGTCTATCAACCTGGCGAAAAGGCTTATCTTCGAGTCACGCCAATGAGAGGTACACACCGTTTTGGGATCAAGGGCAAGCTGGCTCCTCGATATATTGGTCCTTTCATTGTTCTCGAAAGGCGTGGAAAAGTGGCATATCAATTGGAATTACCGTCAAACCTTTCTCAGGTTCATGATGTGTTCCATGTGTCACAGCTTCGTCGCTGCTTCAAGGATCCTATCCGAGTAGTGGATCATGATATGCTTGAACTGCAACAAGACCTCTCTTACAAAGAGCAGCCAGTCCGCATTCTCGATGAAACTAAACGTCGGACTCGTCAGAAGGTTACAAAGTTCTTCAAGGTGCAGTGGACAAATCATTCTGAAGATGAAGCCACTTGGGAACGCTAAGATCATCTTCATGCAGAATACCCCAGACTCTTTCCTTCTACTTCTTTATTCTCGGGACGAGAATTCTTTTTAGTACAGGAGAATTATGACACCCTGGATTTTGGCTACAGTGATCATTGTAATTAAGCACAGCGACGACCATGATCACTGCCTAATCATTTTGCTAAACAGGATATGATCAAGTTGAATTTCATATCTCATTTCAAATTCCACTTCAAAAGGCCTTGAATTTTATTGTGATAAAATAAAGTTGCAAACAGCAAGAATAAATTGTTGCACAATTGTGATAAATCACAAAACAATTGTTGTTGAGGAAAACAACATCACCAAACATGTGGTGTGGACCCCACCATCAATATCAGCTGACGATCGGGTCCCACCGTTTTAAATAAACCAGGGTTTAAAAATAACCCTAATTAATCTACAGTCACTGACAGGTGGGGCCTATACACTGTTCCAGCGGATAAGGCCGGCCCAGTCAGCCTGCTGACTCAGCAGGCTGGCCCACCTGTCAGCCTCTGTTGACTGGTCCGCTGACCAGTCAACTGGGGCACCTGGTCAGCCTCTGCCACCTCTTTGGGTGCACTGGACCGGGTGCACCCAGCAATTTTCCTTATTTTTTTGAATTAATATTAATTCTGTAATTTTAGAAATTGTTTAAATATTTGAAAAATCATAGAAATTAATCCGTAACTCGGATGAAAATAGTTTATACATGAAAGTTGATCAGAAAAATCCCACGAATCCGAATACGCTGTCCGTTCATTTGTCACATGCTCCTAGCATGATGAACATGGAACATTTCCCCTCCGGATCATCTATCCGATAAATCCAAAGACCCGGAAAATATCGTCAGATATTCTTCCGACCCGTCTGCGACGTGTAGTACTGCGTTAGTGCATGCCTAGCCCTGCATATTGCCATGTCATACATTGTGATTGCATCTGTTCTTTATATTTAGTGTTTCTTCCCCCCTCTTCTCTCCGGTAGACCCCGAGACTGACGGTGCTGCCGGGTACGACTACACCATTGACTATCAGGCCTTTGCCGCAGAGCTGCAAGGCAAGCAACCCCCCCTTGAGCATTCCGATATGGCCTATTCTTTTCCCTCTTATTATTGCATTAGATTTTTGCTACTGTATTAGTTAGCTCCTATTCTGATGCATAGCCTGTTTTGATAAACTGTTACTATACCTGCAATCATACCAACTGCTTAGTATATGTTGATCAGTGAATCCCCAATGACCCCTTAGTCCCAGTTGCCCCTGCTTCTTCATCGATGACTCGACGACCCGAAGACTCGAAGACTCGGTCAACCGACCGACGAGCCAGGCCCCTCACATCACCGCACACCCCTTAAGTATGGCACTGCAGAGCTACTATCGAGTGCCGAGGGTGATACCTCACTTAGCACTCCCGATGTTAATTCTGTAGCGTAGCTAATCGGCCGTGGGTATCGAGGGTGATTCCTCCTCCCCATTTATCGATAGAGACTCTTGCCATACACATACCTCGAGTGGGATCCATCGAGGGTGATTCCTCGGATATCCACTTGGTGTATAAACACACAGTTACTTTAACTTGACATTGTTGGCATGTGAAAGACGGGACTGGAGGGACAGGCGGTACCACCCTGGTTGAGGTGGACCTGAGTTCCCGACAGTCTTGAGACGGGTCGGCCCCAAGGGTACCCGTGTGTGAGATGTGGTGGGATGCGCCGGTAAGGCATCCAAAAGGGTTATGTTCAGGCGTGGACGGGCAGGAGAGGCCCTTGCCACACATCCTCGAGATAGGGTGATGGGACCGCAATTTATGGGCCGTGCTTGCCCCGCATTAATAAAATGCTAATGGGTTGGGTATTTGATCTGAGTTGGGTCGTTGGCCTTTTTACGCACCAAACCATCGCGTGGGAGAAGTTATAGGTACTCAACGTCGTTGTATCAGGCGAAGCTCTTCGGACGTCAGCAATGGTGCGGCGCGCGCCGGATTGGACTGGACGGTACAGCTCTTGGACTGGAGTGTGCTAGGTCTGCTTCCGGCCGCGTACGCATCGTGCAGGAGCGCGCAGGGCAAGTGGGCCCACGACCCCTGTGTGCTTAGGATTTAGACCGGCGGGCTAGCCTCTCTGTTGAGCCTAGGTGGGGCGACGACGTGCTGCTATCCCGAGGCCGGGCATGACCCAGGAAAGTGTGTCCGGCCTGAGGTGATCAGGCGTGTTGGAGATGCGGTGCACCCCTGCAGGGATGAATAATCTATTCGAATAGCCGTGTCCACGGTAACAGGATGACTTGGAGTTGTACCTTGACCTTATACAACTATAATTGTGATTTAATTTGAAATGAATGTTGGCTCCAAGATTGCTTCCTCGCAGGGAGTCGAGGAAGAATCTCTGGGCGTGGTTACTTAATAAAATTGCTACAATAATATGACTATATATGAGATACCAGTCTACGCTCTTCTAATGCTGCAAGATGCTGAAGATGCTAGTCTTCGATAGGACTAGACCTTCCCCCTATTCTTGCTTTCTGCAGTCAGTCCAGATATAACCCCTCCCCTTGATAATGATGCATACTTAGCATAGTTCTGAAGTCAGTCTTGCGAGTACTTTGGATGAGTACTCACCGCTGCTTTGCTTTCTCTTTCCCTTCGATACGATTCCGCGTTCAGACGATGGAGCCCAGGAGATGGAGTACACCGGAGACGACTACTACACCACCGCTGGAGCCTACTACTACGTGGAGAGTGCCGACGCTCAGGAGTAGTTAGGAGGTTCCCAGGCAGGAGGCCTCGCCTCTTTCGATCCGCTGCTTATGTTTGTGCTAGCCTTCTTAAGGCAAAACTTGTCTAACTTATGTCTGTACTCAGATATTATTTGCTTCTACTGACCCGTGCTTGTCGAGCTTTGTATTCGAGCCCTCGAGGCCCCTGGCTTGTAATATGAAGCTGTATGACTTTAACTTGTGTCTAGTGTTGTGTTGTGATATCGATCAGTGAGTCCCTAATCTTGGTCGTACGCATTGCGTGTATGTTTAGCGTACGGTCAAAATTTGGGGGCGTCACAGTTTCGTTTTCGCGTGCGCATATGGCGGTCGTGGGATAGCACGTGTCGATGGAAATTGCCAAAGCTGTCCCATCCTATAAGAGGAGGGGAACCACCTCCGGGCGCATCGCCCCCACCATTTACCCCCAATTCGTCTCCCTCGCCGCGTCGCCTCGCTCTCTCCCACCACGTCGTCTCGCTCTCCACCACCGCATCCTTTCGCTCTCCTCCACCGCATCATCTCGCTCTCCTCCACCGCATCGTCTCCCTCACCTCCATCCCCTAGTCTAGTGGAATACACTGGTAATGCTGCCGCCGCCGCCGCAGGGGATGTGTTGGAGAACCAGGGAGCTCCCACCGCGGCAAAAGCAGTGTAGGACGTTGCCGGCGTCCAGGGTGGTGTGGGAGAGGCCGCAACCGCCGTCGCTGCTGTGGATCTGGATAAGGAGGTGCCGGAGCAGGAGATCACAGCGGCGAGTGGCACTACGCAGGCTGGCGACGAGGAGGTAGTTCCATTTCCTTGTTAGTTCTAATATTTAGAATGTAGGGTTAGTTGGATTGCTTTGATTGTGATTCCTAGGGTAGTGCAGATGGTTAGAGTAGTTGGTTTGTAGATGGGGTTTTCTGGATGGGGTTTTCTGTATTAGGTTTTGTGCCTTAGGTTTGTTGTATTAAATTCGTGCTAAAATGCTACAGATATATCAATGAGAGATAGGAATCTGTGTACTTGAATGCTTGACAGATAAATGCTTATTAGATTAGTGGTTGAATGCTACAATGATCTATGCTTGTTAGATTTGTGCTTCAATTGTACAGAGATAGGGTTTTGTATGTCATATGCCCAAAAGGAATGCATTAATTTCGAAGGAGAAGAGATAGAATATAATTTTAAAGTGATGCTTGAATTTTGATGTACCTATCAATTGATTAAGATGCCACTTGATTCATTTATGATATATCAGTTTGTTGTTTAGGTGACTACTTCATTTAAAGATGTTACTTGGAGATATATGCATTTACAGTTTACTATCATAGTGCATAATGTATCATACTGATGCAACAAAATTTAAGATATTACTTGGAGATCTCCAGCAAGTGGCTGAAGTTTACTGTAATTTGTTGGAGGTCTATTGCATTTGTTGTTTATGTAACTACTGGAATTTAATATGTCACTTGGTTATCTATGAATTTATAGTTTAAGGCAGTGTACTACCACTACCATATTGCATAATGTATCATATTGCTTGAACAAAGTTGAAGATGTTATCTCCAGCAAGTGGCTGAAGTTATTGGTACTTTGTTGGAGATGTACAACATATGGTTTATGAGCTACTGCAATTTAAGATGTTACTTGGAGATTTATGTATATACTACAATTTAAGGCAGTGCACTATCACATTGCAGGAGAAGGATCCTGAGGGCAAGAAGAGGAAGCTGGACATGACTGACTTCTATGACCCGTATGATCCAGACTCTGACGACGACAAACCCTATGAGGTATAGCCCTAGATGAAATTTTGTTTGTTCATTTAGTTCCTTTCACATGTTTTACTATATGAATGCATGATGTATTAATGTAATTTATTTGTGTGTGCAATATCAGTTTGGAGGTGATGTGGACAAGGGGAACATCGAGTCCTTCAAAGCGAAGGAAGTTGAGAAGATCAAAGCCAAGGGATCCTCTCTGTACTACAAGAGGAAGAATTATGTGTGCCCCTACTGTACCACAAAGCCAAAGCTCAAGGATGGGATCTTTGAGCACCTTCTCGCGCATGCACGGGGTGCATCGATGGGTTCTGACGACTATAAGGTCCGAGGACAGCATGTTGCCCTCCTGAAGGCTCTGGTTCCCCTCTAGGCCTACATGATCTTTCTCATCTGAAGCTGCAATTGGTACTCATCATCAATATATGTGATGATGTTTTACTTTTGTTAATATGCATGAGGTTGTGAACTGTTGGAAACTTGGTCTGCTTTTGTAGCATGTTTATATATGACTGTAATGCAGTATGTCTCTGAACTTGATGCCCTGTTTATATGAAGTGGATGGTATTATCTATTTGTGGAATTTATTTGTGGCGTATGCTTCCTTCTGTTTAGATTACACAATGGATCATCATTTTAAAAAAATTGTGTGAATGTTGGAGTGAAATATACAAGTGTAAGATATTAAAAACGGTGTTTGTAAATTTTTTTTGAAATAGAAGTAATGAATTTTTGTATGAAATGAGTGAAATATAAGTCAACATATTATCATACATTTATGAATTTGAAAACTGCAATAAATAATAAAAGGGAAAATTTGAAAAATAAAAAAGGAAAAAGAAATATAGTAGTGTAAGAAAATAGTTGGTGAGAAAAGGTGGTCGCAAACGAGAGCATTTGAATTAGAAGTGATGGATTTTTGTATGAAATGAATGAAATATAAGACAAGGTATTATCAAACATTTATCAATTTTAAAATTGTAATAACTAATAAAAAGGATAATCTAAAAAATAAAAAGGCAAAAAGAAATATGCATAGAAGATGGCCAGCCTAACCATCTACATGGACGTGCGGTCCAGCACGCGAGTGAGGCTGGCCTGGGGCAGCCCACCAAAATTGGGCCCAACCACTGAGCCGCACCGGGCACAACTGACGGGTGGTGGGAGTTTAGTCCCACCTCGCTGAGCGAGAGGCGCCCGCACCGGTTTATATACCCGGCTGTGAGAGGTTTGGCATGAGCCTCTCTCAACCAAATAGCACATCGTCCCCGCCTACCTCTATGTCCTATGGGGCCTAATGGTAGGATTAATACATTCCCCTCGGGCCCGCATCCTGGCCCAAGTTGCCTGGGAATCTAGTCATATGCAGGCCGTGGGTTGTGAAATTTCCTATTAGTAGGTGGGATTTTTTTGCATACATATCTTGTTTATTTTTGGACCATCTCCAAATCACCCCAAATTTGTTGTAGATTGTGCCATGCATGTAATGAACATGATTATGAAAGCAATTTCAGCAATAATGAAGTGTACACTTTCCCCTAAGGTAAAGTATGAGGTATGTCCCTGAGTTTCACCGAGCCAGTATAAATTATAACAAAATTCAAAAAATTGGAAAACTTTCATATTCTATCTATGTTCGGTGAATGCGCCTTTGGATTGTTCTCCGTTGACCCAGAGAAAGTACCGATGGAAACGGAGGAACGGCCCCCGCACTCACTGCGCATACCGTACGCGTTCCCTCACTGTAGCTTGATCCAAGCATGCACTGAGGCTGTCAAGACCCACGTGGCGCACCACTCAGGCACTGGACCCACATCACTTACGCCATCCCCCAAGCCAAGCATCCCCCTCATGTAGATTCCTATGTCGCACCCCGCAAAATAGCTTAGCCCAAGACTTTCACCCCGATCCCCAGCTATGATTTCATGTCCTACAACATGCGCCACTACACGTAAGTGTCCACAAAATGGACTATCCCATTATCATCATTTTTTTTGCCAAAACAAGTAAGATGTTTTTTAATTGCTTCAAAATAGCAAGATTTCTGCTAAATAATAATTTCATTAATTACACATTATAAGGTGCAATTTTTCTCCCCAAAAAAGGGGTGCATTTGTTGTAAACCCACAAAATTCCTTCCTTCCCTCGAAAAAAAGAAATTCTTAATGACCCTCTCACCAGAAAGTTCACGTTGGCCTCGCCCAATAATCTAGGAGTAGTCTATCCAATCTCGCCACGGGGGCCAACTTCCACGCGGTAGCTATTTTTGCTTGGTTGCAAATTTCTCTCCAAAACAGTTTATGATGGGAAATCACCTTCCTTTTTTTTCCTTCCAAATATATGTGGCGAAAAAACATGGAACAAAATCGTAGGAGGCAATTTCAAAAAAAATAAAATCGTAGGAGGCTGGGTGGGATACGTGCACATGCTGCCTTTTTGTACTACAAGTGCACTTGTTGGCAAATTGCATGTGCATGTGTCATGTTTCAATTTTCTTGAAAATTATGTTGTACACCTTTACCTAGATGATTGAATTATTGTTTTCATATGTTAATAGATTCCTAAATATTGAATTTCATCATGCACCTAACACATGGCATCCAAGCTCCGTCGGTGACCGCACGGATTCGTCTGCCATATGCCCGCTGTCCGGTACCGGGGAGGGGAATGTGGATCCACGCGATGCCATGCGTTTCATCTGGACCCATATCATGCTCCCATATCCAACCTTCTCGACAACATGCGCCGCTAAACTTCTTGATCCAAACCATGCCCTAGCGTCGACCATGTGCCGAGATGCTCAGGTGGACACGTTTGCTGGCACTAGTGAATGACGTCGGATTTCGGTGTGCAATATGTGTAACCGCGTGTCGCTTTCACATGCGTGGCATGGGAACAGACTCATCGGAGGTCCAACGAACCGAGGTGGGATCAAGTGTGGATGGATGGTGTGGGTTAACTTGGCTAACGGTGCATGGTTTGAGTGCATGTGGCTAGGTGTGCATGGCTTGGGGCTAGATGGCTAATGAGTGCGCATGCGTCATGTGTACATTGTCAAGGTTGACCACACCTTCCATGGGTGTATGATAACACCGCGGCAGGACTCGTGAGCTTAGCATCGGGTCGTACGGTACCACATGGCCTATATATGGACCAAAGATCTTAGCATGTGACTCTCACCCCATTCCCTGCTATGATTGCATGTGGCCTGGGTCTAGATCCTGAATTTTTGAAGATACTACCCTAGAAAAGCGGCAAATGTCCCGAATATGGCACACGGGCCCCTAGAAAGGTCCGGGTGTGGCATGCACTTTTGGATTGTTCTCCGTTGACCTATAGAAAGCACCGACGGAAACGGAGGAACGGCCCATGAACTCACCGCGCATACCGGACGCGTTCCCTCACGATAGCTAGATCCAAAGCATGCACCGAGTCCATCTAGAACTACATGGTGCACCACTCAGGCACTGGACCCACACAACTTACGCCAGCCCCCAAGCCAAGCACCCCAACCCCCGTATAGATTCATAGGTCGCACCCCGCAAAATAGCTTAGCACAAGACTTCCACCCCGATTCCAAGCTATGATTTCATGTGACCGCGGTCTAGACCTTGCATTTCCGAGGTTACTACAATGTGCACCCATAGCCAGCATGACACACTGCATCCACCTACAGCTACCTGGGCCCACAACATGCACCACTACACGTAAGTGTCCAAAAAATGGACTATCCCATTATAAACAATTTTTTTTAGCCAAAACAAGTAAGATGTTTTTTAATTGATTCAAAATAGCAAGGTTTCTGCCAAATAATAATTTCATTAATTACACATTATAAGGTGCATTTCTTGTCCCTCAAAAATGGGTGCATTTTTTGGAACGCGACAAAATTCCTTCCTTCCCTCGAAAAAAAGAATCCTTATTGACTCTCTCACCATCACGTTCGATGGCCTCGCCCTATAATCTAGGAGAGGCCGATCCAATCTCGCCACGGGGGTCAACTTCCACGCTGTAGCTATTTTTGATTGGTTGCAAATTTCTCTCCAAAACGGTTATAATGGGAAAATCACCTTCCTTTTTTTTCCCTTCCATAGATATGTGGCGAAAAAAACATGGAACGAAATCGTAGGAGGGAATTTCAAATAAAATAAATTGTAGGAGGCAAGGTGGGATACGTGCACATGCTGCCTTTTTGTACTACAAGTGCACTTGTTGGCAAATTGCATGTGCACGTGTCATGTTTCAATTTTTCTAGAAAATTATGTTGTACACCTTTACCTAGACGATTGAATTATTGTTTTCATATGTTAATAGATTCCTAAATATTGAATTTCATCATGCACCTAACACATGGCATCCAAGCTCCGTCGGTGACCGCACAGATTCGTCTGCCATATGCCCGCTGTCCGGTACCGGGGAGGGGAATGTGGATCCACGTGATGCCATGCGTTTCATCTGGACCCATATCATGCTCCCATAGCCAACCGACCCGACAACATGCGCAGCTAAACTTCTTGATCCAAAACATGCACTAGCGTCGACCATGTGCCGAGATGCTCAGGTGGACACGTTTGCTGGCACTAGTGAATGACGTCGGATTTCGGTGTGCAATATGTGTAACCGCGTGTCGCTTTCATATGCGTGGCATGGGAACAGACTCGTTGGAGGTCCAACGAACCGAGGTGGGATCAAGTGTGGATAGATGGTGTGGGTCAACTTGGCTAACGGTGCACGGTTTGAGTGCATGTGGCTAGGTGTGCATGGCTTGGGGCTAGATGGCTAATGAGTGCACATGCGTCATGTGTACATTCTCAAGGTTGACCACACCTTCCATGGGTGTATGATAACACCGCGGCAGGTCCCGTGAGCTTAGCATTGGGTCGTACGGTACCCCATGTCACATGTATGGACCAGAGAGCTTAGCATGGGACTGTCACCCCATTCCCTGCTATGATTGCATGTGGCCTCGGTCTAAATCCTGAATTTTTGAGGATACTACCCTAGAAAAGCGGCAAATGTCCCGAATATGGCGCACGGGCCCCTAGAAAGGTCCGGGTGTGGCATGCACCTTTGGATTGTTCTCCGTTGACCTATAGAAAGCACCGACGGAAATGGAGGAACGTCTCACGAACTCACCGCGCATACCGGACGCGTTCCCTCACGATAGCTAGATCCAAAGCATGCACCGAGGCCGTCTAGAACCTCATGGTGCACCACTCAGGCACTAGACCCACACCACTTACGCCAGCCCCCAAGCCAAGCACCCCCACCCCCCGTATAGATTCATAGGTCGCACCCCGTAAAATAGCTTAGCACAAGACTTTCACCTCGATTCCGAGCTATGATTTCATGTGACCGTGGTCTAGACCTTGTATTTCCAAGGTTACTACAATGTCCACCCATAGCCAGCACGACACACTGCATGCACCTAGAGCTACCTGGGCCCACAACATGCAGCACTACACGTAAGTGTCCACAAAATGGACTATCCCATTATCAACTATTTTTTTTGCCAAAACAAGTAAGATGTTTTTAATTGCTTCAAAATAGCAAGGTTTCTGCCAAATAATAATTTCATTAATGACACATTATAAGGTGCATTTCTTGTCCCTAAAAAATGGGTGCATTTTTTGGAACGCGGCAAAATTCCTTCCTTCCCTCGAAAAATGAATCCTTCTTGACTCTCTCACCATCACGTTCAATGGCCTCGCCCTATAATCTAGGAGAGGCCAATCCAATCTCGCCACGGGGGCCAACTTCCACGCGGTAGCTATTTTTGATTGGTTGCAAATTTCTCTCCAAAACGGTTTATGAAGGGAAAATCACCTTCCTTTTTTCTCCTTCCATAGATATGTGGCGAAAAAACATGGAACAAAATCGTAGGAGGCAATTTCAAAAAAAATAAAATCGTAGGAGGCTGGGTGGGATACGTGCACATGCTGCATTTTTGTACTACAAGTGCACTTGTTGGCAAATTGCATGTGCACGTGTCATGTATCAATTTTTCTTGAAAATTATGTTGTACACCTTTACCTAGACGATTGAATTATTGTTTTCATGTGTTAATAGATTCCTAAATATTGAATTTCATCATGCACCTAACACATGGCATCCAAGCTCCGTCGGTGACCGCACGGATTCGTCTGCCATATGCCCGCTGTCCGGTACCGGGGAGGGGAATGTGGATCCACGCGATGCCATGCGTTTCATCTGGACCCATATCATGCTCCCATAGCCAACCGACCCAACAACATGCGCCGCTAAACTTCTTGATCCAAACCATGCGCTAGCGTCAACCATGTGCCGAGATGTTCAGGTGGACACGTTTGCTGGCACTAGTGAATGACGTCGGATTTCAGTGTGCAATATGTGTAACCGCGTGTCGCTTTCACATGCGTGGCATGGGAACAGACTCGTTGGAGGTCCAACGAACCGAGGTGGGATCAAATGTGGATGGATGGTGTGGGTCAACTTGGCTAACGGTGCACGATTTGAGTGCATGTGGCTAGGTGTGCATGGCTTGGGCCTAGATGGCTAATGAGTGCGCATGCGTCATGTGTACATTGTCAAGTTGACCACACCTTCCATGGGTGTATGATAACACCACGGTAGGTCCCGTGAGCTTAGCATTGGGTCGTACGGTACAATATGGCCCATATATGGACCAAAGAGCTTAGCATGGGACTATCACCCCATTCCCTGCTATGATTGCATGTGGCCTCGGTCTAGATCCTGAGTTTTTGAGGATACTACCCTAAAAAAGCGGCAAATGTCCCGAATATGGCACACGGGCCCCTAGAAAGGTCCGGGTGTGGCATGCACCTTTGGATTGTTCTTCGTTAACCTATAGAAAGCACCGACGGAAATGGAGGAACGACTCACGAACTCTCCGCGCATACCGGACGCGTTCCCTCACGATAGCTAGATCCAAAGCATGCATCGAGGCCGTCTAGAACCACATGGTGCACCATTCAAGCACTGGACCCACACCACTTACGCCAGCCTCCAAGCCAAGCACCCCCACCCACGTATAGATTCATAGGTCGCACCCCGCAAAATAACTTAGCACAAGACTTTCACCCCGATTCTGAGCTATGATTTTATGTGACCGCGGTCTAGACCTTGTATTTCTGAGGTTACTACAATGTCCACCCATAGCCAGCATGACACACTGCATGCACCTAGAGCTACCTGGGCCCACAACATGCACCACTACACGTAAGTGTCCACAAAATGGACTATCCCATTATCAACAATTTTTTTTGCCAAAACAAGTAAGATGTTTTTTAATTGCTTCAAAATAGCAAGGTTTCAGCCAAATAATAATTTCATTAATTACACATTATAAGGTGCATTTCTTGTCCCTCAAAAATGGGTGCATTTTTTGGAACGCGACAAAATTCCTTCCTTCCCTCGAAAAAAAGAATCCTTCTTGACTCTCTCACCATCACGTTCGATGGCCTCGCCCTATAATCTAGGAGAGGCCAATCCAATCTCGCCACGGGGGCGAACTTCCACGCGGTAGCTATTTTTGATTGGTTACAAATTTCTCTCCAAAACGGTTTATGATGGGAAAATCACCTTTCTTTTTTTTCCTTCCATAGATATGTGGCGAAAAAACATGGAAGTTGTTGGCAATGTACTACAAGTGCACTTGTTGGCAAATTGCATGTGCACGTGTCATGTTTCAATTTTTGTTAAAAATTATGTTGTACACCTTTACCTAGACGATTTGATAGAGGCGAAGGTGTCCCTTTCTTTCGATGAGATGGTGGCTATCGATTTCGGTAGAGTCGACTTTGATGATCCGACTACGAACGTGCGCGGACGTCGCGCCTTAGCAATCGCTAAACCAACTCTGAGAGGTTATTGACCACGCCGGAGCACGATCAACCTGACCACGAGGGTCTGTTTCCTGCACGCAAATGAAGAACAAGCAAGAAACTAAGATTGCAATCTGGATATCGTGAATAAAAGAGGAAAGCTTTATTGATGAAAGTGGGGTTCTGTGACGCCTTTGTCTGGTCGTGGAACACAAACGAAGAACGCTAAGTTGCAGCTATGGCAAACTTTTAATCTAAACAAAACCCAAGTCTAAAACGACACCCTAAGGGCTGTATATATGGGGGAAAAGAGGGGGATTTCGTGGCCCCTTGGAGGAGGGGTCCGAAACCAGCCCTAACTCAGTTTCCCCACACATATGGACTCTAAAAACTGCCTATAATATGGTATTTCGAAATTACATGGACCTGGCCCAAAAATTAGGTGATGGAGCACCTATAATAGCCTATGGACGAAATTTATGAAGTGGCATGTTATATATTTCGTCCAAGCCTCCAAGCACTCCTTATGGTGGCTTCAAAGTGCGAAAATCACCACCGGAAAGTCCATTGTTCCTTCCCGCGTGCGCACCTTCTTCTCCATGCTTGATCCCGCTCCAATGGCCATCCTTCTTGTCCATGCTAGGTCCTTCATTCATAAGTAAAACAAAATTATCTAATTTAGGCAGCATCATATGTTCATGAACATTAGAAGGATTTCCAAGAAACGAAAGTACCTGATAATTTAGTTGACGTGCGCGGGCTCTAGTAACTGGTCCAATATGTGTAGCTGGTGGGGATGTGGGTGTAACATTAGTAGGGATGTCCTCATCATCCCCCCCTTCTTGAACTGAAGTCGTCCTCGACGGAATCTCATCATCCTCACCCAAATAAGGCTTCAAATCTGCAATGTTAAAAGTGGGACTAACCCCAAAATCTGCAGGCAGCTCAAGTTTATATGCATTATCATTTATTTTCTCTAACACCTTAAAAGGACCATCAGCACGTGGCATTAGCTTTGACTTGCGCAATTCAGGAAACCTATCCTTACGCAAATGTAACCAAACAAGATCTCTAGGTGCAAAGACAACATGTTTTCTACCCTTATCTCCATCAAGTTTATATTTAGCATTCATACGCTCAATGTTCTCCTTAGTTAACTCATGCATCTTTAATATCAATTCAGAACGTTCTTTAGCATCAAAATTAACCTTCTCCGAAGGTGGAAGAGGCAACAAATCAATAGGTGCACGAGGTAAGAAACCATACACAACTTCAAAAGGGCACATCTTAGTAGTAGAATGCAGTGAACGATTATAAGAAAATTCAATATGAGGCAAGCATTCTTCCCACATTTTCAGATTATTCCTCAAAACAGCTCTAAGCATAGTAGACAATGATCTATTCACTACTTCATTTTGTCCATGAGTTTGGAGGTGATACGTAGTACTAAAAAGCAGTTTAGTCCCCAACTTAGCCCATAAACATCTCCAAAAGTGGTTAAGAAATTTAGTATCATGATCTGAAACAATTGTATTTGGCACACCATGCAAGCGAATAATTTCACGAAAGAACAAATCAGCAACATTAGCAGCATCATCACTTTTATGACATGGTATAAAGTGTGCCATTTTCGAAAATCTATCCACGACAACAAATATGCTATCCCTCCCCTTCTTTGTTCGAGGTAAACCTAAAACAAAGTCCATAGATATATCCTCCCAAGGAACACTAGGTACAGGCAAAGGCATATATAAACCATGAGGATTGAGTCGTGACTTAGCTTTTTGACATGTAGTGCAGCGAGCGACAAAACGCTCAACATCCCGTCTCATCTTTGGCCAAAAGAAATGTGTAGCAAGTACGTCCTCCATCTTCTTCACGCCAAAGTGTCCCATTAACCCTCCTCCATGTGCCTCCTGTAACAACAAAAGACGAACGGAGCTAGCTGCAATGCATAGCTTGTTAGCACGGAACACAAATTCATCATTAATGACGAACTTGTTTCATGTTCTCCCTTCTTTACAATTCTCCAACACATCTTTAAATTCAGCATCATGCACATATTGATCTTTGATGGTCTCCAAACCAAATATTTTAAAGTCAAGTTGTGAAAGCATAGTATAACGACGAGACAATGCATCAGCAATAACATTTTCTTTACCCTTCTTGTGTTTAATGACATAAGGGAAAGTCTCAATGAATTCAACCCATTTAGCATGTCTACGGTTCAGTTTTGCTTGACTTTTAATATGTTTCAAAGATTCATGGTCAGAATGTATAACAAATTCTTTGGGCCATAAATAATGTTGCCATGTTTCCAAAGTCTGAACAAGAGCATATAATTCCTTATCATAAGTAGAATAATTCAGACTAGGCCCCCTCAATTTTTCAGAAAAGTATGCAACAGGTTTACCATCTTGTAATAACACACCTCCTAATCCAATTCCACTAGCATCACATTCAAGCTCAAAAGTCTTATTAAAATCAAGAAGTTGGAGTAACGGAGCATGTGTTAACTTATCTTTTAATACCGTGAAGGCTTCTTCCTGTGCGGTACCCCAAACAAAAGGCACATCCTTCTTTGTAAGCTCATTGAGAGGTGCAGCAAACAAAAGGCACATCCTTCTTTGTAAGCTCATTGAGAGGTGCAGCAATGGTGCTGAAATCCCTCACAAAACGCCTATAGAAACCAACGAGTCCAAGAAAACTCCTCACTTGAGTGACCGTTTTGGGCTGCGGCCAACTCTCAATAGCTTCAATCTTGGCTTTATCAACTTCAATTCCCTGTGGAGTAACAACATAGCGAAGAAAAGATACTCGGTCGGTGCAAAAGGTGCACTTCCCAAGGTTACCAAACAAACGTGCATCACGTAGAGCAATAAAAACAGCACGCAAATGATCCAAGTGTTCTCCAAAAGATCTACTATAAATCAGTATATCATCAAAGTAGACTACCACAAATCGTCCAATGAAAGCACGTAAAACCTCGTTCATTAATCTCATGAAAGTGCTAGGTGCATTAGTTAAGCCAAAAGGCATGACTAACCACTCATATAATCCAAACTTAGTTTTAAATGCTGTTTTCCATTCATCTCCCAATTTCATACGAATTTGATGGTATCCACTACGCAAATCAACTTTGGAGAAAATTTTAGAGCTACTTAATTCATCAAGCATATCATCTAGCCTAGGAATAGGATGACGATAGCGAATAGTAATATTATTAATGCCTCTACAATCAGCACACATACGCGATGTACCATCCTTTTTAGGCACTAGAATAATAGGAACAACACAAGGACTAAGGGATTCGCGTATATAACCTTTGTCAAGCAGCTCCTGTACTTGACGCATAATCTCCTTCGTCTCCTCTGGATTGGTACGGTATGGCACACGGTTGGGCAGCGATGCACCGGGAATTAAGTCAATTTGATGCTCAATCCCTCGAATAGGTGGAAATCCCGGTGGCACGTCTTGTGGAAAGATGTCAGCGAACTCCTGCAAAATGTTAGCGATAGCAGGAGGCAAAAGAGGGAGGCATGTCCTCGAAGGAAAATAATACCTCTTTGCATACAAAAGCATAGCAAATAGATGTAATAACATCCAAACCAGTAATATCAGATTTAGTGGCAAGTAAACAACCACTCTTCAGTTTTATTTCAGATGCAACACTAGATGATTGTTTATTAGGCTTATTATGTTGCTCAAATTCCTTTGCCACAATCTGATTTTCACTCTCACCTTGCTTCTGCTTTGCTTTACTAGCTCTAGCAATATCATCTTTCATAATATGTTTGGGAGACATAGGAAGCAAAGTTATATTTTTATCCTTATGAACAAGAGTATACCGATTCGTTCTACCATGGTGTACATAATTTTTATCAAATTGCCATGGTCTACCTAGTAAAACGGAGCATGCTTGCATGGGTACCACTTCACAATCAACATAATCAGAATATGTAGCAATGCTAAAGTGCACACGAATAGTACGTGTTACCTTAACCTTGCCACTGTTGTTGAACCATTGGATGTAATAAGGATGAGGATGTGGTCTGGTGGTTAGACACAGCTTCTCCACCATCTCCATGCTAGCCAAGTTGTTGCAACTCCCTCCATCGACGATGACGCGAACAGAACGCTCCTTCACAACTCCCTTTGTATCGAACAAGTTGTGCCTCTGATTTTGCTCAGCCTGTGTAACCTGCACACTCAGAACACGTTGAGCAACTAAACTTTCATACCTATCAGCGCAGTCAGCAGCCATGTAGCGTGTCTTTTCTTTAGCATCCTCGGCACCCTATTCTTCACTTGCAATAAGAGCCAAAGTCTCTTCATCATAATCACTAGCGGATGCATATCCACCATCCTCAGTAACAATCATCACACGCTTGGAAGGGCATTCTCGCGCATAGTGACCTCCACCCTTGCAACGACGACAAATAACCTCATGTGTTTGCCCTGTAGATGCCATGGATGAAGAAGAGCTCTGTGCAGGCCCCGAAGGTGTGTCCTTGCTGGAGGCTGGTGGCGGTGCCTGTTTCCTTGTATCTCTGTTGGAGTTGGCGGTTGAAGTAAGTGGTGCTGTAGTAGGACGTGTGGAAGTAGATGATGTACGTGGTTACCATGATGAAGCGCAACCTGCAGAAAAATTAGTTCTCGCCATTGCCTGTCGATCCTGCACTTCACGTTCAGCTTTGCAAGCAAGATGGAATAAACGAGTGATAGTGTTATACTGCTTATACTCTAGAATAGTCTGAATCTCTCTATTTAATCCACCCATAAAATGTGCAAGCATAGCTTCATTCACCTAAACAATACCACATCTAATCATGCCAGTTTGTAATTCCTGATAATATTCCTCTACATAATTTTTTCCTTGTCTTAAACGCTACAAATTTTGAAGCAATTCACGTTGATAATATGGTGGAACCCAACGATTACGCATAGCAGTTTTCAAAGCAGCCCAAGTAGTAGGGATATTATCATGATGTATTCTACAATGTTCAGACCACCAAACACAAGCAAAACTAGTAAATGCACAAACAGCAGCAGCAACACGTCTATCCTCAGGAAATTATAAGCATGTAAAACGTTGTTCTGTTTCTAACTCCCAAGTAAGATATATATCAGGAACATATCTACCCTCAAATGTCGGAATATGCAATTTTATCTTAGGAAGATGATCATGATCCCGTACCTGAGGTGCTGGTGCAGCCCTACCGTTGCGATGGTAAACATGTGGACGACCCGGTGCTTGTGGTGGTGGTTGCCCCTGGGGCTGATCGGGAGCAACCTCTCCCTCATCATCGTAATCACCATCATAATCCTCATTCTGCTGAATGACAGTAGCGGCAGCTGCAGCCACAGAAGCTTCAGTAGTAGCAGCAGTAGCAATGGCACCAGAATATTGGCCTTGGTCAAGAGGCACACGTTGCGCTCATCCCATGAAGTTTGGGCGTTGTTGGTGTTGTTGTTGCCGAGGTACGACAGGTACAGCTGGTGGAGGAAGACGTGCAAGCACCTCATTGAACTTAGCGTCCAGCTTGGTGTCGAATGTCTTCTCCAAAGCACCTAGCTTCTCCATGGCCTCCCGAAGGCTGGTCATGACGTCTTGTACCTGGTCAACCATCATTTGCTGAAATTTATCATGAAGCTCCTTGTTCGTCATGCCATCCCAGTTGATATCGTCGGCTTGTGATCCTGTCATGGTTAGCAGCAATAGGAACACACAAGAATATGAACCTACAGACTACTAGGAAGTGGTGGTGGTGGTGGTGTGTCACAAATCCGTCAAGCGAATCTCAAATCCTTACCAGTTCTTACCCAGCAGCAGGCGGTGATCGGCAACCGTTGTAGTCAAAAACTCTCAAAGCTTGGATAGAGCGATTGCCAGGTGGTGTCAACACACGACGTAGATGTATGTGTAGCTGGGATGGCTTATATATGGTAGCAAAAGGGGTCAGCAATAATCAGTTCAGAGATGCAAAGTTGAATACACGCTCAATGACGGTACTGTGCTGGTCCTAGGCTAGACCGTACTAGAGACGCGAGCCTAGAACACCAACAAAATCACGACGCTACACGTAATCAAGGGAAGAGCACACTCTGAATTTTTTTTCGGGTTTTTTGGCGCCTCTTTTTTTTGCGCTTTTTTTTTGCTCGGAAAATCACTATAATGGCGAGTGTCTCAAAACTCTTCCCAAGCCGTATAAACAGGATAGGCACACATTTTTTTGACTAATTTTTTTTCAGGAGTGATTCGGGGCTGCGACGACCAAAAATTGCAACAAAAATCACTATGATGGCGAGTGTCTCAAAACGCTCCAAAAAGCCTAAAAATAGGATAGGGAAAAATATTTTCACCCGTCGAAATTTTGGCCTAAAAAGTGCTCTGAAAACTATGCCAGACTTTTTTTTTCCGAAACCTACTCAGGCAAGGAAACGCGAAAATAAAATCAAAGGGATCTCGAAATCAATCCGAATATGGGATGGACTCGGGTTGGTGGTGGATATATGGTGGTATATATGGATACGGATCGATGGCAGATATATGGTGGTGGTATATATGGCAGCGGCGATGATGGTAGCGTGGTGGTGGTATATGGCAGCGGTGATGAAGATGATGCGGTGGCGGCGTGACAAACTGTGAACAGAACTCGAAACTCTAAAGAACTAGACGCTAAGACCAGCAACTTGACACGACGATGCAACCGCAAATTCAACAAAACAAATACCAAACAGAAAATTGCAAAGGCTCAGATTGGTTCGGATATGATGATCTAACCCTAATTTTTTTTGTGGCTTTTTCGTGGACTGTAGGTATGAAGAACAGATGCAATCTAAACTATGAATAACTGGAAAATCTCACCGAGCAACCTGGAAATCTGATACCACTTGATAGAGGCGAAGGTGTCCCTGTCTTTCGATGAGATGGTGGCTATCGTTTTCGGTAGAGTCGACTTTGACGATCCGACTACGAACGTGCGAGGACATCGCGCCCTAGCAATTGCTAAACCAACTCCGAGAGGTTATTGACCACGCCGGAGCACGATCAACCTGACCACGAGGGTCTATTTCCTGCACGCAAATGAAGAACAAGCAAGAAACTAAGATTGCAATCTGGATATCGCGAATATAAGAGGAAAGCTTTATTGATGAAAGTGGGGTTCTGTGACGCCTTTGTCTGGTCGTGGAGCACAAACAAAGAACGCTAAGTTGCAGCTATGGCAAAATTTTAATCTAAACAAAACCCAAGTCTAAAACTACGCCCTAAGGGCTGTATATATGGGGGAATAGAGGGGGATTTCGTGGCCCCTTGGAGGAGGGGTCCGAAACCAGCCCTAACTATGTTTCCCCACATATATGGACTCTAAAAACTGCCTATAATATGGTATTTCGAAATTACATGGGCCTGACCCAAAAATTAGGTGACGCATCACCTATAATAGCCTATGGACGAAATTTATGAAGTGGCATGTTGTATATTTCATCCCAGCCTCCAAGCACTCCTTATGGTGGCTTCAAAGTGCAAAAATCACCACCGGAAAGTCCATTGTTCCTTCCCGCGCGCACACCTTCTTCTCCATGCTTGATCCCGCTCCAATGGCCATCCTTCTTGTCCATGCTAGGTCCTTCATTCATAAGTAAAACAAAAGTATCTAATTTAGGCGGCTTCATATGTTCATGAACATTAGAAGGATTTCCAAGAAACGAAAGTACCTGATAATTTAGTTGACGTGCGCGGGTTCTAGTAACTGGTCCAATATGTGTAGCTGGTGGGGATGTCGGTGTAACATTTGTAGGGATGTCCTCAACACGATTGAATTATTGTTTCATATGTTAATAGATTCCTAAATATTGAATTTCATCATGCACCTAACACATGGCATCCAAGCTCCGTCGGTGACCGCATGGATTCGTCTGCCATATGCCCGCTGTCCGGTACCGGGGAGGGGAATGTGGATCCACACGATGCCATGCGTTTCATCTGGACCCATATCATGCTCCCATAGCCAAGCGGCCCAACAACATGCGCCGCTAAACTTCTTGATCCAAACCATGCGCTAGCGTCGACCATGTGCCGAGATGCTCAGGTGGACACGTTTGCTGGCACTAGTGAATGGCGTCGGATTCGGTGTGCAATATGTGTTACCGTGTGTTGCTTTCACATGCGTGGCATGGGAACAGACTCGTCGGAGGTCCAACGAACTGAGGTGGGATCAAGTGTGGATGGATGGTGTGGGTCAACTTGGCTAACGGTGCACGGTTTGAGTGCATGTGGCTAGGTGTCCATGGCTTGGGGCTAGATGGCTAACGAGTTCGCATGCGTCATGTGTACATTGTCAAGGTTGACCACACCTTCCATGGGTGTATGATAACACCGCGGCAGGTCCCGTGAGCTTAGCATTGGGTCGTACGGTACCACATGGCCCATATATGGACCAAAGAGCTTAGCATGGGACAGTCACCCCATTCCCTGCTATGATTGCATGTGGCCTCGGTCTAGATCCTGAATTTTTTAGGATAATACCCTAGAAAAGCTGCAAATGTCCCGAATATGGCACACAGGCCCCTAGAATGGTCCGGGTGTGGCATGCTCCTTTGGATTGTTCTCCGTTGACCTATAGAAAGCACCGACGGAAACGGAGGAATGGCCCACGAACTCACCGCGCATACCGGACGCGGTCCCTCATGAGAGCTAGATCCAAAGCTTGCACCGAGGCCGTCTAGAACCACATGGTGCACCACTCAGGCACTGGACCCACACCACTTACGCCAGCCCCCAAGCCAAGCATCCCCACCCCCCCGTACAGATTCATAGGTCGCACCCCGGAAAATAGCTTAGTACAAGACTTTCACCCCGATTCTGAGCTATGATTTCATGTGACCGCGGTCTAGACCTTGTATTTCCGAGGATACTACAATGTGCACCCATAGCCAGCATGACACACTGCATGCACCTAGAGCTACCTGGGCCCACAACATGCACCACTACACGTAAGTGTCGAAAAAATGGACTATCCCATTATAAACAATTTTTTTCCAAAACAAGTAAGATGTTTTTTACTTGCTTCAAAATAGCGAGGTTTCTGCCAAATAATAATTTCATTAATTACACATTATAAGGTGCATTTCTTGTCCCTAAAAAATGGGTGCATTTTTTGGAACGTGACAAAATTCCTTCCTTCCCTAAAAAAAAAAAAGAATCCTTCTTGACTCTCTCACCATCACGTTCGATGGCCTCGCCCTATAATCTAGGAGAGGCCGATCCAATCTCGCCACGGGGGCCAACTTCGACGCGGTAGCTATTTTTGATTGGTAGCAAATTTCTCTCCAAAACGGTTTATGATGGGAAAATCACCTTCCTCTTTTTTCCTTCCATAGATATGTGGCGAAAAAACATGGAACAAAACCGTAGGAGGCAATTTCAAAAAATAAATCGTAGGAGGCAGGGTGGGATACGTGCACATGCTGCCTTTTTGTACTACAAGTGCACTTGTTGGCAAATTGCATGTGCACGTATCATGTTTCAATTTTTCTTGAAAATTATGTTGTACACCTTTACCTAGACGATTGAATTATTATTTTCATAAGTTAATAGATTCCTAAATATTGAATTTCATCATGCACATAAAACATGGCATCCAAGCTCCGTCCGTGACTGCACGGATTCGTCTGCCATATGCCCGCTGTCCGGTACCGGGGAGGGGAATGTGGATCCACGCGATGCCATGCGTTTCATCTGGACCCATATCATGCTCCCATAGCCAACCGGCCCGACAATATGCGCCGCTAAACTTCTTGATCCAAACCACGCGCTATCGTCGACCCTGTGCCGAGATGCTCAGGTGGACACGTTTGCTGGCACTAGTGAATGACGTCGGATTTCGGTGTGCAATATGTGTAACCACGTGTCGCTTCCACATATGTGGCATGGGAACAGACTCGTCGGAAGTCCAACGAACCGAGGTGGAATCAAGTGTGGATGGATTGTGTGGGTCAACTTGGCTAACGGTGCACGGTTTGAGTGCATGTGGCCAGGTGTGCATGGCTTGGGGCAAGATGGCTAATGAGTGCGCATGCGTCATGTGTACATTGTCTAGGTTGACCACACCTTCCATGGGTGTATGATAACACCGCGGCAGGTCCCGTGAGCTTAACATTGGGTCGTATGGTACCACATGGCCCATATATGGACCAAAGAGCTTAGCATGGGACTGTCACCCCATTCCCTGCTATGATTACATGTGGCCTCGGTCTAGATCCTGAATTTTTGAGGATACTACCCTAGAAAAGCGGCAAATGTCCCGAATATGGCACACAGGCCCCTAGAAAGATCCGGGTGTGGCATGCACTTTCGGATGGTTCTCCGTTGACCTATAGAAAGCACCGACGGAAACGGAGGAATGGTCCACGAATTCACCGCGCATGCCAGACGCGTTCCCTCACGATAGCCCGATCCAAAGCATGCATCGAGGCCGTCTAGAACCACATAGTGCACCACTTAGGCACTGTACCCACACCACTTACGCCATCCCCCAAGCCAAGCACCCCCACCCCCCGTATAGATTCATAGGTCGCACCCCGCAAAATAGCTTAGCACAAGACTTTCACCCCGATTCCGAGCTATGATTTCATGTGACCGCGGTCTAGACCTTGTATTTCCGAGGTTACTACAATGTGCACCCATAGCAAGCATGACACACTGCATGCACCTAGAGCTACCTGGGCCCACAACATGCACCACTACATGTAAGTGTCCACAAAATGGACTATCCCATTGTCAATATTTTTTTTGCCAAAACAAGTAAGATATTTTTTAATTGCTTCAAATTAGCAAGGTTTCTACCAAATAATAATTTCACTAATTGCAAATTATAAGGTGCATTTCTTATCCCTCAAAAATGGGTGCATTTTTGGAACGAGACAAAATTACTTCCTTCCCTCGAAAAAAAGAATCCTTCTTGACTCTCTCACCATCACGTTCGGTGGCCTCACCCTATAATCTAGGAGAGGCCGATCCTATCTCGCCACGGGGGCCAACTTCCACACGGTAGCTATTTTTGATTGGTTGCAAATCACCTTCCTTTTTTTCCTTCCATAGATATATGGCGAAAAAACATGTAACAAAATCGTAGGAGGCAATTTCAAAAAAAAATTCGTAGGAGGCAGGGTGGGATACGTGCACATGCTGCCTTTTTGGACTACAAGTGCACTTGTTGGCAAATTGCATGTGCACATGTCATGTTTCATTTTTTCTTGAAAATTATGTTGTACACCCTTAGCTGGACGATTGAATTATTGTTTTCATATGTTAATAGATTCCTAAATATTGAATTTCATCATGCACCTAACACATGGCATCCAAGCTCTGTCGGTGACCGCACAGATTCGTCTGCCATATGCCTGCTGTCCGGTATCGGGGAGGGGAATGTGGATCCATGCGATGCCATGCGTTTCATCTGGACCCATATCATGCTCCCATAGCCAACCGGCCTGACAACATGTGCCGCTAAACTTCTTGATCCAAACCATGCGCTAGCGTCGACCATGTGCCGAGATGCTCAGGTGGACATGTTTGCTGGCACTACTGAATGACGTCGGATTTCGGTGTGCAATATGTGTAACCGCGTGTCGCTTTCACATGCGTGGCATGGGAACAGACTCGTCGGAGGTCCAACGAACCGAGGTGGGATCAAGTGTGTATGGATGGTGTGGGTCAACTTGGCTAATGGTGCACGGTTTGAGTGCATTTGGCTAGGTGTGCATGTCTTGGGGCTAGATGGCTAATGAGTGCGCATGCGTCATGTGTACGTGGTCAAGGTTGACCACACCTTCCATGGGTGTATGATAACACCGCGGCATGTGATACGTCTCCAACGTATCTACTTTTCCTCACTCTTTTGCCCTTGTTTTGGACTCTAATTTGCATGATTTGAATGGAACTAACCCCAACTGACGTTGTTTTCAGCAGAACTACCATGGTGTTGTTTTTGTGCAGAAATAAAAGTTCTCAGAATGGAACGAAACTTTTTGGAGAATTATTACGGAATAAATAAGAATTATTGGAGCCAAAATCCAACGAAGAGGGGGGCCAGGGTGAGCATCACCCACCAGGGTGTGCCAGGCCCCCTGGGCGCGCCCTGGTGGGTTGTGCCCACCTCGTGGCCCCACTTGCCCTAACTCCGCCACTATAAATTCCTAAATTCGGAGAAAAAAATCAGAGAGAAAGAATTATCGCGTTTCACGATACGGAGCCGCCACCACCTCCTGTTCTTCATCGGGAGGCCAGATCTGGAGCCCGTTTGGGGCTCCGGAGAGGGGAATCTTCGGTCTTCATCATCACCAACCTTTCTCCATCGCCAATTCCATGATACTCCCCACCGGGAGTGAGTAATTCCTTCGTAGGCTTGCTGGTTGGTGAGGAGTTGGATGAGATTCATCATGTAATCGAGTTAGTTTTGTTAGGGCTTGATCACTAGTATCCATTATGTTCTGAGATTGATGTTGCTATGACTTTGCTATGCCTAATGCTTGTCACTAGGGCCCGAGTGCCATGATTTCAGATCTGAAACGTTTATGTTATCATCTCTATATCAATGTTCTTGATCCGATCTTGCCTAGTCATATGCACCTATTACGTATTATGATCCGTCAACCCCATAGTGACAATATTTGGGATACTTCGCGGTGATGACCGTAGTTTGAGGAGTTCATGTATTCACCATGTGTTAATGCTTTGTTCCAGTTCTCTATTAAAAGGAGGCCCTAATATCCCTTAGTTTCCTTATGGACCCCGCTGCCACGGGAGGGTAGGACAAAAGATGTCATGCAAGTTCTTTTCCATAAGCACATATGACTATTTACGGAGTACATGCCTACATTACATTGATGAACTGAGCTAGTTCTGTATCGCCCCAGGTTATGACTGTTACATGACGAATATCATCCAACGAGTTACCGATCCAGTGCCTACGACCTTTCTACTTATTGTTCTTGCTAAGTTACTATTGCTGCTGCTGATGCTAAAACAGCTACAAAACTATTGGTACTACTGTTACCACTGCTGTTACTGTCAGTACTGCTATCAAACTATCATATTATTGTGCTACTGATCACTCTGCTGCAGATATTTAGTCTCCAGGTGTGGTTGAATTGACAACTCAACTGCTAATAATATCAAGTATTCTTTGGCTCCCCATGTGTCGAATCTATAAATTTGGGTTGAATACTCTACCCTCGAAAACTGTTGCGATCCCCTATACTTGTGGGTTATCAGCAGGTCCCATATCATGCTCCCATAGCCAACCGGCCTGACAACATGTGCCGCTAAACTTCTTGATCCAAACCATGCGCTAGCGTCGACCATGTGCCGAGATGCTCAGGTGGACATGTTTGCTGGCACTACTGAATGACGTCGGATTTCGGTGTGCAATATGTGTAACCGCGTGTCGCTTTCACATGCGTGGCATGGGAACAGACTCGTCGGAGGTCCAACGAACCGAGGTGGGATCAAGTGTGTATGGATGGTGTGGGTCAACTTGGCTAATGGTGCACGGTTTGAGTGCATGTGGCTAGGTGTGCATGTCTTGGGGCTAGATGGCTAATGAGTGCGCATGCGTCATGTGTACGTGGTCAAGGTTGACCACACCTTCCATGGGTGTATGATAACACCGCGGCATGTGATACGTCTCCAACGTATCTACTTTTCCTCACTCTTTTGCCCTTGTTTTGGACTCTAATTTGCATGATTTGAATGGAACTAACCCCAACTGACGTTGTTTTCAGCAGAACTACCATGGTGTTGTTTTTGTGCAGAAATAAAAGTTCTCAGAATGGAACGAAACTTTTTGGAGAATTATTTCAGAATAAATAAGAATATTGGAGCCAAAATCCACCGAAGAGGGGGGCCAGGCTGAGCATCACCCACCAGGGCGCGCCAGGCTCCCTAGGCGCGCCCTGGTGGGTTGTGCCTACCTCGTGGCCTCACTTGCCCTAACTCCGCCACTATAAATTCCTAAGTTTGGAGAAAAAAATCAGAGAGAAAGAATTATCGCGTTTCAAGATACGGAGTCGCCGCCACCTCCTGTTCTTTATCGGGGGGCCAGATCTGGAGCCCGTTGGGGGCTCCGGAGAGGGGAATCTTCGGTCTTCGTCATCACCAACATTTCTCCATCGCCAATTCCATAATGCTCCCTACCGGGAGTGAGTAATTTCTTCGTAGGCTTGCTGGTCGGTGAGGAGTTGGATGAGATTCATCATGTAATCGAGTTAGTTTTGTTAGGGCTTGATCACTAGTATCCATTATGTTCTGAGATTGATGTTGCTATGACTTTGCTATGCCTAATGCTTGTCACTAGGGCCTGAGTGCCATGATTTCAGATCTGAACCGTTTATGTTATCATCTCTATATCAATGTTCTTGATCCGATCGTGCCTAGTCATATGCACCTATTACGTGTTATGATTCGTCAACCCCATAGTGACAATATTTGGGATACTTCGCGGTGATGACCGTAGTTTGAGGAGTTCATGTATTCACCATGTGTTAATGCTTTGTTCCAGTTCTCTATTAAAAGGAGGCCTTAATATCCCTTAGTTTCCTTATGGACCCCGCTGCCATGGGAGGGTAGGAAAAAAGTTGTCATGCAAGTTCTTTTCCATAAGCACGTATGACTATTTACGGAGTACATGCCTACATTACATTGATGAACTGAGCTAGTTCTGTATCGCCCTAGGTTACGACTGTTACATGACGAATATCATCCAATGAGTTACCGATCCAGTGCCTACGACCTTTCTACTTGTTGTTCTTGCTAAGTTACTATTGCTGCTGCTGCTGCTCCAACTGCTACAAAACTATTGCTACTACTGTTACCACTACTGTTACTGTCACTACTGCTATCAAACTATCATATTACTGTGCTACTGATCACTCTGCTGCAGATATTTAATCTCCAGGTGTGGTTGAATTGACAACTCAACTGCTAATACTCTCAAGTATTCTTTGGCTCCCCTTGTGTCGAATCTATAAATTTGGGTTGAATACTCTACCCTCGAAAACTGTTGCGATCCCCTATACTTGTGGGTTATCAAGACCTTTTTTTGGCGCCGTTGCCGGGGAGCATAGCAATATTTGTTGAGTCACTTGAGATTTATATCAATTTATCGCTATGAAGAATCTGAAGGATACCAAGACCAATATCTTTCCCTCTACTACGAGGGAGGTAAGGAACTGCCATCTAGGTCTGCACTTGATTCACCTTCTGTTATGAGTAAGCTTGCAACACCACCACATGCTAGTAATCCTGATATGTCGCAAGTTATAGATGATGCTACTTCTGCTATGAATGATGCTAGTACCATGATTGATGATAATGTGCCATTAGGAGAATTTCTTGATGAACAAATTGCTAGAGCTAAAGAGAATGAAACTACTGAAACTGATGAGATTGTTGAAACTGATGACGCTTATGAAACTAATGATGATAGTGAAACACCTATTAGTCCTAGTTCTCCTAAGTTTGAAATGCCTAAGATACCTGAAGGTTATGTTATGGACGAGGAGATAACTAGAGAAATTCTTTCTTGCAAGGATAGAGACGATCTTAATAAATTGCTATGCAAGTATAAGGAAAAGACTTTGAATGCTAGAATGAAATGTGATCCTAAGTTTGCTACTTCACCCATCTTTGTTACCGATAAGGATTATGAGTTCTCTGTCGACCCAGAGTTAATTACTTTGGTTGAATCTGATCCTTTTCATGGCTATGAAACTGAAACTGTAGTGGCACACCTTACTAAGCTGAATGATATAGCCACCCTTTTTGCTCATGATGAGAAGATTCGCTACTATTATATCCTTATGTTATTTCCGTTCTCATTAAAGGGTGATGCTAAAACAAGGTACAATACTCTTGCTCCTGGTTATGTGCGTAGTCCCCAGGATATGATCTACTACTTCTCTAAAAAATATTTTCTTGCTCATAAGAAACAAGCTGCCTTACAGGAAATATTTAATTTTGTGTAAATTGAAGAAGAGAGTCTCCCACAAGCTTGGGGGAGGCTTCTCCAATTGCTTAATGCTTTGCCTGATCATCCTCTCAAGAAAAATGAAATACTTGATATCTTTTATAATGGACTAACCGATACTTCTTGGGACTTCCTAGATAGTTGTGCTGGTTGTGTTTTCAGGGAACGAACTGTTGAACAAGCTGAGGAATTATTGAATAACATATTGAAGAATTATGATGATTATACTCTTCCCGAACCACTGCCTAAACCCACTCCGAAGAAGAGGGGTATCTTATTTCTCAGTCCTGAAGATATGCAAGAGGCAAAGAAATCTATGAAGGAAAAATGTATTAAAGCTGAGGATGTTAAGAATCTGCCACCTATTGAAGAAATACATGGCCTTGACACACCACCACCTCCACAGGTGGTAGAGGTAAATTCTTTATTAAAGTTTAATGAAAGTGACATCCCTCACAACAAACATCCTAGTCAATGCTTATATGAGTTTGACAACTATATTATGAAGCAAGATCATTTCAATGCTCATGTTTTGAAACAATTGAAATATAACTCTGATATGATTGCTCGCTTGAGTGACTTGCTATTTAGAATCAGTAATGATGTTAGAGGTGTAGGAAAGCATGCCTTCATGGTTCAAACTCAGTTAGAACAAGTTGCAAAGTCTCAAAAAGAATTGCTTGATGAAATGAATAATAATATGCATGATTTCGCTGCTAGAGTAGTAACTAGAGGAGGTAGAATGACCCAAGAACCACTTTATCCTGAGGGTCATCCTAAGAGAATTGAACAAGACTCTCAGAGAATTAATAGTGATGCACCTAGTCCTTCTAAGAAGAAAAAGAAAAAGAAAAACGATAGGACTTTGCATGCCTCTAGTGAACCTGAGACACAAAAACCTCCTGATAGTAATGATGTCTCTATTTCCAATGCTGAAACTCAATCTGGTAGTGAACATCAACCTAGTGATAATGAAAATGATAATGATGATGTTCACGATGATGCCCAACCTACTAATGATAAAGAACCAGATAATAATGTTGAAATAGAGCCTGCTCCTGATCTTGATAACCCACAACCTAAAAATAAATGCTATGATAAAAGAGACTTTGTGGCTAGGAAGCATGGTAAAGAAAGAGAGCCATGGGTTCAGAGACCCATGCCATTTCCACCTAAGCCATCTAAGAAAAAGGATGATGAAGAATTTGAGCGCTTTGTTGAGATGATTAGGCCAGTCTTTTTGCGTACCCGCTTAACTAATATTTTGAAGATGGCTCCTTATGCAAAGTATATGAAAAACACCATCACAAATAAAAGAAAAATACCTGAAGCTGAAATCTCCACCATGCTTGCTAATTATTCTTTTAAGGATGGAGTGCCTAAAAAACTTGGATATCCTGGAATACCAACTATACCTTGCTCCATTAAAAGAAACTATGTTAAAACTACTTTGTGTGATTTGGGAGCCGGTGTTAGTGTTATGCCTTTCTCATTATATAAAAGACTTGATTTGAATAAACTCACACCTACCGAGATATCATTGCAAATGGCTGACAAATCGTTTACCTGCCATACCTATCGGTATTTGTGAGGATGTGCCCGTTGTTGTTGCAAATGTTACTATCTTAACGGACTTTGTTATTCTTGAGATGCCCGAGGACGACAACATGTCGATTATCCTTGGTAGACCCTTTTTGAATACTGCAGGGGCTGTTACTGATTGCAATAAAAGCAAAGTCACTTTTCATATTAATGGTAATGAGCACACGGTGCACTTTCCGAAGAAACAATTCCAAGTGAATGGTATAAATGCTATTGAAGAATCTCCAACCATCACTATTGGGAGTTTCCAATTACCTCTACCTACTGCCAAAAAGAAATATGATATACTTATTGTAGGGGATATGCACATCCCCATTGAGGTAACTTAGTGTTTTACGAAAGTTCTTCGGTTTCATGCTAATCGGAAGTGGTTGTTAACAAGACTTGATCAACCTTATTAATGAATCATTTTTGAGAGGTATGACATCGATGAAACTAGTAAGCACAATTCCCTGCTCCCATCTTTTATTTTCTTTTTTAGTTAGTCAAATAAAATAAAATGCCATGATTATCCTGTTTTCCGTTTTCTCCGTGCAATAAAAAATGACCCAAAACAAAATTCTCAGAATGCCCTGAAAATTTAACATGATTTGTTTTTCTGAATATTTATGAATTTTTGTCACAAATAATACCAGAGGGGGGTGCACCTGGTGCCCACAAGACACCAGGGCGCGCCAGCACCCCTAGGCGCGCCCTGGTGGGTTGTGGCCCCCACGTGGCCCCCCTCACTTATCTCTTTAGCCCACATCATCACCTACCTCCAGCAAAAAATCACCACAGCCACCATTTTCGTGTTCTTGCTCTCAAACCCGCGGATTTCGATCTCTTTGCTCGAAGCGCCGTTTCTGAAACTTTTTGATGGGATTGCTACTTGGTATGTGACTCCTCCATTGCTCCAATTAGTTTTTGTTTTAGTGGGTTATTTTTAGAGTAATTAGCTACTCTTGGTGCTGCTGTAGATGAGCTTGCATGTTGAATTCTTAGAGTTCTAAGTAGTTTGAATGCTCAATATGGCCTCTATGCAAGCTTAGGAGTAGTTGCTAACAATCTTACAAAGTTTTGTTGACAAATTTTTGTGGACTAATTTTTTTTCAGAATTTTTATAGGAATAAAAATGAATATCTTTCAGAAGTTCTCCTCCAAGAAAAATGCCAAGGGAGTCATTGGGGAATCATCAGACAATGACCTTCATACTCCAAGAAAGGTGGAGGTGCGACCGTGTGAATGGCCGCATGATGCCTTCATGGAGGAGGCCGGGTTCCATCAAGAGTTTGCTCAGTTTGTTGCCAACGCCGGGTTAACCGAATTCCTCGCGGCTAAGTGTGACCAATATCACATCCTTACAAATTCCTTTGTGCAAAGCTTTAATTATCTAAGGAGAAACAACCCTCATGAAGTGCAGTTTAATCTTTATGCTGAAACTTACACAATGTCGCTAACTGACTTCTGTGACATATGCTTGATCCCTTCTGATGGGGACTTGAGAGAACCTAGGCCATCTAAGTTTGAGGATTTTCTTCTCGCGTTAACCGTGGTTGAGGATAGAGGCGTGTCGAGCGCCACCGCTACTAGCTTGCAGTTTCCCTCAGTACATTATTTCGCTGTGGTCATCACTAAGTGTTTAACCACTAGGGAGAAGGTCGGCGCACTCAGTGCTCCTGACCTTGCTATTTTACGTCGTGCACTTTATGATGATCACACCTTTAGTATGGGAGCTATTATTGCTCGACGCTTACATCTTAACAAAACTAAGGGAAAGATAAATGGGGGTATTTATGATACTCGTTTAGCGAACCACTTTAGAATCCCATTTCGCCCACATGATTACCTCTTATCCTGGGTTTACCTTGATCATAAGTCACTGCAGGCTCACCAATTCCTTGATGTAACTGACTCTCCCCGTGATATTCATTATAAACTACTATTTAGCAAGGAGACACGTGATATTATTCCGTTGCCTGCACCTGCTTTGTTTGATTCTATTGCCAGGAACGGATACATGATCATGCCAGACGACATTACAGCCTACCGGAACAACCTAGCAGCTTCTGAGGAGGAGCCCCAGGGGTGGGATGCTCAGGTGCCGCCTCCGCCTCACTATCATTTGGGACCGGACGACTATTACGGATGGTGATTACCAAGCTAGGCCAAAAGCCTAACCTTGGGGGAGTACGTATTTCCACCGACATTACATTCATGTTCACACATTTCATTCTAGTTGTCGGTGTCCATACTTTTTCATTGTAATATCCATGTTAAAATTGTTTTCTCGCTTTCTTCTTGTGTGGTTGAAAAACCTTGAGAAAATCCAAAAATATTTCCTACTACTTTTTAGTTTTTCTTTCTAGCTTTGTTTAATTGTTGCATTAAAATAAAACCCAAAAAGATTTCTCGCTTCTTCTTTTACTTGTTGGGAGCTTTCCCATGTAAATAGTTTTTTTTTCTCGTTTTTGCTTTTCTTCTTTAATTTGCTTTCTTCTTGAAAAAATAAAAAACTCCAAAAATATTTCAGTGTGTTTCTCTGAAATTCTTTTCTTTTTACTCGAGTCATGCCTAGGAGAAGACCACGATGAAATTGTTGAGTGGCTCTCATCTGCACTATCGTTTATCTAACAAAGAACCCATATTACTTTGTCTTCTCCTCTTGAATAAAATGTTTGCAGATTTCAGCTTAGTCCACGACACTCTTGCACTATTATTATCTTCTTATCGTTCGATCATGCAAGTGAAAGGCAATAATGACGAAATTTGATGAATTAACTGTGGCAGAGAAAAGCAGGTATGAACTCAACTTGTTTTTGTTTTTGTAAATATGTTTAACCTAGTGTCGCTTGATTCAGCTCATTGTGATCAAACATGTTTGCAATGACCATTAGAGATTATAGTTGTTCATGTCATGCTTAAGTAGCTAGGAGTGGATAATGATTTATCTTGGGTGTCAACATGCATTAAAATGGTTGTGATGCGGTATGATGATATGGTATCCTCCTCTGAATGTTTCAAGTGGCTTGACTTGGCACATGTTCACGCATGTAGTTGAATCAAAACCAACATAGCCTTCATGATATTTATGTTCATGGTGTCCATATCCTACTCATGCTAGTACTCAATGTTGATTATATGTAATGCATGTTCATGACCGTTTTAGCTCTCTAGCTGGCCGCTTCTCAATCTACTTGCTAGCCTTCGCCTGTACTAAGCGGGAATACTGCTTGTGCATCAAAACCCTTAAACTAAGTTATGCCAGATGAGTCCACTATATCTACCTATATGCGGTATTACCCTACCGTTCCAAGTAAATTTGCATGTGCCACCTCAAAAAATTCAAATGAACATCTGTTTTGTGTGCCTGGACCCATCATGGAGTTACAGGGGGCGGTCAGTATCTTCCATGCTAAGCGGGTTATTCTCATGATGAGTGTTTATTCACTTGTCCTTACACGAGAGGGGCGGTAATAGGGATTCCCAGTCCCGAAATCAAAAATCAAAATTAATTAAAAAAAACTCCCCCAGGAATATTGTTGGTTTGGACGGTACCCGTGGATGCGGCTCGCCGTGGAGTGTGATTGTTGGTGAAGGGGGAGTAAACCTTTACTTTTATCGCTTGGGAACCGCCGCTAATTTGTTTAGCATGGAAGCTATCGATAACTCTTGGTCGTGACGTTGACAGGAAGGGTGTACCTCCCAAAATTATATCTATCTCTGTTTTAAACTTTGAGCTCTGGCACCGCTGCAAATCCATGCTTCCCTCTGCAAAGGGACTATCTATTTACTTTTATGTTGAGTCATCACCTTCTCAAATAAGCGCCAGACCTGAGAGCACTATTGTCATCCTCATGCATTGTGTATAGTTGATGTTGGGTGCAGCATGACTGGATCTTTTCTACCATGAATTACAATGTTTAGTCGCTGCTTGAACTTTGGAGGTGCTCTGCATTTATCTTTTGCGGTCTCAGAAAGGGCTAGCGAGATACCACTATTGTAATATTGTATCATGATTGTTTTGACAAAATGTTGGCGCTTGAGATATCTAATTATTGCTCGCTAGTTGATTATGCTATTGTTATGAGTAAATGTAATTTCTAAGAGTTATTGTTGACATGTTTAGTGTAAGAGCACATTTATCCATGTGTGGTTTTGGTAATTGATGACAATCCCTATGGACTAATGGTCGCCTTCAGTTATATTCGAAGGATTTGTCCATAGGCACTTCTTGAAGTACATGTGTTGGTTTCAAGGTTTTATCCAAAGATTGGTCATGTGAGAGTTGATCTCATTGCAAGCATGTCTTGAAGAAGAAGATTGTGTGAACATTCATGTTTACCTTCAAGACATCATCTTTGTGAAGAGAGAAGAGAAGACACAAGGTTGATCAAGATTAAGGCAAAGAATGATTCAAGTTGATCAACACACAAAGCGTAGAAGATGTACCAAGTGGGATCAAGTGATCCGATGGTATGGTAAGCATTGTCCATTACGCTTTGTGTACGAACCCATGGTCTACGTGAGAGTTCGTTGTGGGGTTAGGTATATTTCCATGGGATTGCGTCAAGAGGAAAATCTCATACAACCCATGGAGGATGACATCAAGTGGTGATCGTCATCAAGGTTGCGGTGTGCAAGTTCAAGTGAAGCATCACGGAGAGATCATGCTTGAAGCTTGCCGTCCATTGTGGTGACAATGGACTTGTGAAGATGTGACAAAGAGTGGCTCACCCATAGTGGAGTATGGGGGAGCAATCAACTAGTCTTCATCGAGCCAACGCAATCAAGAAAGGTGGTCCATCTTGAGAAGGACAAGATCGTCATCATCTAGCTCAAGTGGACTATGCGCGAGGCAAAGGTTTGTCCTTGCTAGGGTTTGCTATTTTACCAGTCTCATGGTGGTAGTTGGGAGACCAGGTTATAGGATCGATAGCCGTACTATCAAGAGGGGCTCTCAAGTGAGTAGCTTGATCGTATCGTTCGTTGAGAGCTCAAACCATTGCATTCTTGGCATCATCATCTTTCTTGGGTCTTGGTTGGTTTTTCTCTTTGTGGGTTTTAGAGCTTATGGTCATCTTCATGACAAGCTCAAGTTCATCGAAAACGGAGTACATATGCATCTTCTATGATGTTTTCGATGTTGGAGGTTTTGCCGGTTCTTCATTCATAGAGGTTTCACATCTCTATATCATTGGCATTTTCATACCGCCTCGCTGTTTGGATAGTACTTGTCGTGTGCTATCCAACAAGCTTGAGTTTGCTCAATTCGGAGCTCGTATGCGAAAGTTATGGCAGTTTCAGTACCAGAGCTGTTTTTCTCTGAACAGGCGGTAGTACCACTCGGTACCATGGTAGTACCACTTGGGCGGTACTTCCGCTATGTACTACCGCTCTACTTCTGCTTATAATTTGTTCTCTGGTCAGGGTGGTTTTCTGGACGATAGTACTGGGTGGTAGTAGGGCGGTAGTACCACCCGCGCGGTACTACCGCTCTCTAGTACTGTTGCTACTACCGCTTATTTCTTGGGTCTGGCGTCTTACTGCATCCCAGCGGAAGTACCGCTGGGTAGGGCGGTAGTACCGCACCGGCGACACTACCGCCTCGAGTTTTCTGCCGTTTTGCACGTTTTCCCTAAAACTACCGAGCGGGCGGTAGTACCACTCAGCCGAGCGGTAGTACCGCTTGTGCACGACCTGTGCACATAACGGTTGGATTTGGGGACGCCTATAAAAGGGGGTATTCTTCCCCATTGCTCCCAATCTTTTGAGCTCATGTTTGCCCCCCCATTGTTGACCTTGTTCGAGCTTGCTAACTCTCAATCCCTCCAATGATTCTTGCTAGTTCTTGAGGGAAAAGGGAGAGGAGATCTAGATCCACATTTCCACCAATCACTTTCTCCTCTTTGTGAGGGGAATCCCTTGGATCTAGATCTTGGAGTTCTTCATGTTCTTCTTTGTTCTTCCTCTCATTTTTCTCCCTAGCATTAGTTGCTTCGGTGGGATTTGGGAGAGAAGGACTTGGGCACTCCGTGTGCCCTTGCCATTGCATTTGGTGCATAGGTTTGAGTTCTCCACAGTGATACGTGGAAGTGAGAAGTTGAGAAGCTTATTACTCTTGGGTGTTTGAGCACCCTAGAGCTTGTTGCTCTTGGGTGCCTTGGCGCCCTAGACGGTTGGTGGTGTCTCGGAGCTCAATCATTGTGGTGTAAAGCTCCGGGCAAGCGTCGGGGTCTCCAATTAGGTTGTGGAGATTGCCCCGAGCAATTTGTATGAGTACTGGTGAACCGTCCAAAAGGGTTGCCAAAGTGTACGGGTACCGGTGACCGCCCCCAAGGGCTGCCATTTGTACAGGTTCGGTGACCGCCCTCAAGGGTCCCTTAGTGGAATCACGGCATCTTGCATTGTGCGAGGGCGTGAGGAGATTACGGTGGACCTAGTGGCTTCTTGGGGAGCATTGTGCCTCCACACCGCTCCGAACGGAGAATAGCATCCGCAAGGGTGTGAACTTCGGGATACATCATCGTCTCCACGTGCCTCGGTTATCTCTTACCTGAGCCCTTTACTTATGCACTTTACTTTGTGATAGCCATATTGTTTCTTGTTATATATCTTGCTATCACTTAGTTGTTTATCTTGCTTAGCATAAGTTGTTGGTGCACATAGGTGAGCCTAGTTGTTTTAGGTTTTGTGCTTGATATATTAAACGTTAGTTTTATTCCGCATCTGTTCAAGCCAAAACCATAATTATTTTAAAGCGCCTATTCACCCCCCTCTAGGCGACATCCACATCCTTTCATTTAGTCATAATCTTTGCTGAAAACCTAGGTACTACTTAAACATATATATGTAAACAAGAACAAAAGAGTTCATAAAAGTTTTTCTTTATCACTTTCAGTTTGTCAACTGAATTGCTTGAGGACAAGCAAAGGTTTAAGCTTGGGGGAGTTGATATGTCTCCAACGTATCTACTTTTCCTAACTCTTTTGCCCTTATTTTTGACTCTAATTTGCATGATTTGAATGGAACTAACCCGTACTGACGCTGTTTTCAGCAGAACTACCATGGTGTTGTTTTTGTGCAGAAATAAAAGTTCTTGAAATGAAAAGAAACTTTTTGGAGAATTATTACGGAATAAATAAGAATTATTGGAGCCAAAATCCAACGAAGAGGGGGGCCAGGGTGAGCATCACCCACCAGGGTGTGCCAGGCCCCCTGGGCGCGCCCTGGTGGGTTGTGCCCACCTCGTGGCCCCACTTGCCCTAACTCCGCCACTATAAATTCCTAAATTCGGAGAAAAAAATCAGAGAGAAAGAATTATCGCGTTTCACGATACGGAGCCGCCACCACCTCCTGTTCTTCATCGGGAGGCCAGATCTGGAGCCCGTTTGGGGCTCCGGAGAGGGGAATCTTCGGTCTTCATCATCACCAACCTTTCTCCATCGCCAATTCCATGATACTCCCCACCGGGAGTGAGTAATTCCTTCGTAGGCTTGCTGGTCGGTGAGGAGTTGGATGAGATTCATCATGTAATCGAGTTAGTTTTGTTAGGGCTTGATCACTAGTATCCATTATGTTCTGAGATTGATGTTGCTATGACTTTGCTATGCCTAATGCTTGTCACTAGGGCCCGAGTGCCATGATTTCAGATCTGAAACGTTTATGTTATCATCTCTATATCAATGTTCTTGATCCGATCTTGCCTAGTCATATGCACCTATTACGTATTATGATCCGTCAACCCCATAGTGACAATATTTGGGATACTTCGCGGTGATGACCGTAGTTTGAGGAGTTCATGTATTCACCATGTGTTAATGCTTTGTTCCAGTTCTCTATTAAAAGGAGGCCCTAATATCCCTTAGTTTCCTTATGGACCCCGCTGCCACGGGAGGGTAGGACAAAAGATGTCATGCAAGTTCTTTTCCATAAGCACATATGACTATTTATGGAGTACATGCCTACATTACATTGATGAACTGAGCTAGTTCTGTATCGCCCCAGGTTATGACTGTTACATGACGAATATCATCCAACGAGTTACCGATCCAGTGCCTACGACCTTTCTACTTATTGTTCTTGCTAAGTTACTATTGCTGCTGCTGATGCTAAAACAGCTACAAAACTATTGGTACTATTGTTACCACTGCTGTTACTGTCAGTACTGCTATCAAACTATCATATTATTGTGCTACTGATCACTCTGCTGCAGATATTTAGTCTCCAGGTGTGGTTGAATTGACAACTCAACTGCTAATAATATCAAGTATTCTTTGGCTCCCCATGTGTCGAATCTATAAATTTGGGTTGAATACTCTACCCTCGAAAACTGTTGCGATCCCCTATACTTGTGGGTTATCAGCAGGTCCCGTGAGCTTAGCATTGGGTTGTACGGTACCACACGGCCCATATATAGACCAAAGAGCTTAGCATGGGACTGTCACCCCATTCCCTGCTATGATTGCATGTGGCCTAGGTCTAGATCCTGAATTTTTGAGGATACTACCCTAGAAAAGCGGCAAATGTCCCGAATATGGCACACGCCCCCTAGAAAGGTCCGGGTGTGGCATGCACCTTTGGATTGTTCTCCGTGGACCTATAGAAAGCACCGACGGAAACGGAGGAATGGCCCACGAACTCACCGCGCATACCGGACGCGTTCCCTCACGATAGCTAGATCCAAAGCATGCATCGAGGCCGTCTAGAACCACATGGTGCACCACTCAGGCACTGGACCCACACCACTTACGCCAGCCCCCAAGCCAAGCACTCCCCCATCCCCCGTATAGATTCATAGGTCGCACCCCGGAAAATAGCTTAGCACAAGACTTTCACCCCGATTCCGAGCTATGATTTCATGTGACCGCGGTCTAGACCTTGTATTTCCGAGGTTACTACAATGTGCACCCATAGCCAGCATGACACACTGCATGTACCTAGAGCTACCTGGGCCTACAACATGCACCACTACACGTAAGTGTCCAAAAAATGGACTATCCCATTATCAACAATTTTTTGGCCAAAACAAGTAAGATGTTTTTTAATTGCTTCAAAATAGCAAGGTTTCTACCAAATAATAATTTCATTAATTACATATTATAAGGTGCATCTCTTGTCCCTCAAAAATGGGTGCATTTTTTGGAACGCAACAAAATTCCTTCCTTCCCTCGAAAAAAAGAATCCTTCTTGACTCTCTCACCATCACGTTCGATGGCCTCGCCCTATAATCTAGGAGAGGCCGATCCAATCTCGCCACGGGGGCCAACTTCCACGCGGTAGCTATTTTTGATTGGTTGCAAATTTCTCTCCAAAACGGTTTATGATGGGAAAATCACCTTCCTTTTTTTCCTTCCAAAGATACGTGGCGAAAAAACATGGAATAAAACCGTAGGAGGCAATTTCAAATAAAATAAAATCGTAGGAGGCAGTGTGGGATACGTGCACATGCTGCCTTTTTGTACTACAAGTGCACTTGTTGGGAAATTGCATGTGCACGTGTCATGTTTCAATTTTTCTTGAAAATTATGTTGTACACCTTTACCTAGACGATTGAATTATTGTTTTCATATGTTAATAGATTCCTAAATATTGAATTTCATCATGCACCTAACACATCGCATCCAAGCTCCGTCGGTGACCGCACGGATTCGTCTGCCATATGCTCGTTGTCCGGTACCGGGGACGGGAATGTGGATCCACGCGATGCCATCCGTTTCATCTGGACCCATATCATGCTCCCATAGCCAACCGGCCTTACAACATGCGCCGCTAAACTTCTTGATCCTAACAATGCGCTAGCGTCGACCATGTGCCGAGATGCTCAGGTGGACACGTTTGCTGGCACTAGTGAATGACGTCGGATTTCGGTGTGCAATATGTGTAACCGCGTATCGCTTTCACATGCGTGGCATCGGAACAGACTCGTCGAAGGTCCGACGAACCGAGGTGGGATCAAGTGTGGACGGATGGTGTGGGTCAACTTGGCTAACGGTGCACGGTTTGAGTGCATGTGGCTAGGTGTGCATGGCTTGGGGCTAGATGGCTAACGAGTGCGCATGCGTCATGTGTACATTGTCAAGGTTGACCACACCTTCCATGGGTGTATGATAACACTGCGGCAGGTCGCGTGAGCTTAGCATTGGGTCGTACGGTACCACATGGCCCATATATGGACTAAAGAGCTTAGCATGGGACTGTCACCCCATTCCCTGCTATGATTGCATGTGGCCTCGGTCTAGATCCTCAATTTTTGAGGATACTACCCTAGAAAAGCGGCAAATGTCCCGAATATGGCACACGGGCCCTTAGAAAGGTCCAGGTGTGGCATGCACCTTTGGATTGTTCTCCGTTGACCTATAGAAAGCACCGACGAAAATGGAGGAACGGCCCACGAACTCACCGTGCATACCGGACGCGTTCCCTCACGATAGCTAGATCCAAAGCATGCGCCGAGGCCGTCTAGAACCACATGGTGCACCACTCAGGCACTGGACCCACACCACTTATGCCAGCCCCTAAGCCCAGCACCCCCCACCGCCCGTATAGATTCATAGGTCGCACCCCACAAAATAGCTTAGCACAAGACTTTCACCCCGATTCCGAGCTATGATTTCATGTGACCGCGGTCTAGACCTTGTATTTCCGAGGTTACTACAAGCATGACACACTGCATGCACCTAGAGCTACCTGGGCCCACAACATGCACCACTACACGTAAGTGTCCACATTATCCCATTATCAACATTTTTTTTGCCAAAACAAGTAAGATGTTTTTTAATTGCTTCAAAATAGCAAGGTTTCTGCCAAATAATAATTTCATTAATTACACATTATAAGGTGCATTTCTTGTCCCTCAAAAATGGGTGCATTTTTTGGAAAGCGACAAAATTCCTTCATTCCCTCGAAAAAAAAGAATCCTTCTTAACTCTCTCACCATCACGTTCGATGGCCTCGCCCTATAATCTAGGAGAGGCCGATGCAATCTCGCCACGGGGGCCAACTTCCACGCGGTAGCTATTTTTGATTGGTTGAAAATTTCTCTCCAAAACAGTTTATGATGGGAAAATCACCTTCCTTTTTTTCCTTCCATAGATATGAGGTGAAAAAACAAGGAAAAAAAATCGTAGGAGGCAATTTAAAAAAAATAAAATCGTAGGAGGCAGGGTGTGATACGATCACATGCTGCCTTTCTGTACTACAAGTGCACTTGCTGGCAAATTGCATGTGCACGTGTCATGTTTCTATTTTTCTTGAAAATTATGTTGTACACCTTTACCTAGACGATTGAATTATTGTTTTCTTATGTTAATAGATTCCTAAATATTGAATTTCATCATGCACCTAAAACATGGCATCTAAGCTCCGTCGGTGACCGCACGGATTCGTCTGCCATATGCTCGCAGTCCGGTACCGGGGAGGGGAATGTGGATCCACGCGATGCCATGCGTTTCATCTGGACCCATATCATGCTCCCATAGCCAACCGGCCTGACAACATGCGCCGCTAAACTTGTTGATCCTAACCATGCGCTAGCGTCGACCATGTGCCGAGATGCTCAGGTGGACACGTTTGCTGGCACTAGTAAATGACGTCGGATTTCGGTGTGCAATATGTGTAACCGCATGTCGCTTTCACATGCATGGAATGGGAACAGACTCGTCGGAGGTCCAACGAACCGAGGTGGGATCAAGTGTGGATGGATGGTGTGGGCCAACATGGCTAACGGTGCACGGTTTGAGTGCATGTGGCTAGGTGTGCATGGCTTGGGGCTAGATGGCTAATGAGTGCGCTTGCGTCATGTGTACATTGTCAAGGTTGACCACACCTTCCATGGTTGTATGATAACACAGCGATAGGTCCCGTGAGCTTAGCATTGGGTCATACGGTACCACATGGCCCATATATGGACCAAAGAGCTTAGGATGGGACTGTCACCCCATTCCCTGCTATGATTGCATGTGGCCTCGGTCTAGATCCTGAATTTTTGAGGATTTTACCCTAGAAAAGCGGCAAATGTCCCGAATATGGCACACGGGCCCCTAGAAAGGTCCGGGTGTGGCATGCACCTTTGGATTGTTCTCCGTTGACCTATAGAAAGCACCGACGGAAATGGAGGAACGGCCCACGAACTCACCGCGCATACCGGACGCGTTCCCTCACGATAGCTAGATCCAAAGCATGCGCCGAGGCCGTCTAGAACCACATGGTGCACCACTCAGGCACTGGACCCACACCACTTACGCCAGCCCCTAAGCCCAGCACCCCCCACCGCCCGTAAAGATTCATAGGTCGCACCCCGCAAAATAGCTTAGCACAAGACTTTCACCCCGATTCCGAGCTATGATTCATGTGACCATGGTCTAGACCTTGTATTTCCGAGGTTACTACAATGTGCACCCATAGCAAGCATGACACACTGCATGCACCTAGAGCTACCTGGGCCCACAACACGAACCACTACACGTAAGTGTCCACAAAATGGACTATCCCATTATCAACATTTTTTTTTGCCATAACAAGTAAGATGTTTGTAAATTGCTTCAAAATAGCAAGGTATCTGCCAAATAATAATTTCATTAATTACACATTATAAGGTGCATTTCTTGTCCCTCAAAAATGGGTGCATTTTTTGGAAGGCGACAAAATTCCTTCCTTCCCTCGAAAAAAAAGAATCCTTCTTGACTCTCTCACCATCACGTTCGATGGCCTCGCCCTATAATCTAGGAGAGGCCGATCCAATCTCGCCACGGGGGCCAACTTCCACGCGGTAGCTATTTTTGATTGGTTGAAAATTTCTCTCCAAAACAGTTTATGATGGGAAAATCACCTTCCTTTTTTTCCTTCCATAGATATGAGGCGAAAAAACATGGAACAAAACCGTAGGAGGCAATTTAAAAAAAATAAAATCATAGGAGGCAGGGTGGGATACGTTTACATGCTGCCTTTCTGTACTACAAGTGCACTTGCTGGCAAATTGCATGTGCACGTGTCATGTTTCAATTTTTCTTGAAAATTATGTTGTTACCTAGACGATTGAATTATTGTTTTCATATGTTAATAGATTCCTAAATATTGAATTTCATCATGCACCTAACACATGGCATCCAAGCTCCGACGGTGACTGCACGGATTCGTCTGCCATATGTGTTGGGGAACGGAGCATGAATTCAAAAAATTTCCTACGCTCACGCAAGATCTATCCATGGAGATGCATCGCTACGAGAGGGGAGAGTGTGTCTACGTACCCTCATAGACCGTTAGCGGAAGCGTCTCACAACGCGGTTGATGTAGTCGAACAATCCTTCGAGCTCCACCGATCGAGTACCGAACGTACGGCACCTCCGAGTTCTACACACGTGCAGCTCGGTGACGTTCCTCGCCTTCTTGATCCAGCAAGACGTCGAGGTAGTAGATGAGTTCCGTCAGCACGATGGCGTGGCGACGGTGACGGTGAAGTGATTCCGGCAGGGCTTCGCCTAAGCTCTCCGAAAATCTGACCGAGGGTGTAAACGGTGGAGGGGGCGCCGCACACGGCTTGGAACAATTGTTGTGTCTCCAAGGGGCGCCCCCCCCTCCGTATATAAAGGAGGGATACCCGAATCACTCGGAACCTTTCCGACGTCCGAATATAGCCTTCCAATATATGAATCTTTACCTCTCAATCATTTCGAGACTCCTCGTCATGTCCGTGATCTCATCCGGGACTCCGAACAAACTTCGGCCACCAATCACATAACTCATATAATACTAAATAGTCATCGAACCTTAAGTGTGCGGACCCTACGGGTTCGGGAATGATGTAGACATGACCGAGACGACTCTCCGGTCAATAACCAACAGCAGGACCTGGATGCTCATATTGGTTCCTACACATTCCACGAAGATCTTTATCGGTGAACCTCATATGTCAACATACGTTGTTCCCTTTGTCCGGCGGTATGTTACTTGCCCGAGATTCGATCGTCGGTATCTAATACCTAGTTCAATCTCGTTACCGGCAAGTCTCTTTACTCGTTCCGTAATACATCATCTTGCAACTAACTCTTTAGTCACGGTGCTTGCAAGGCTTCTGTGATGCTGTATTACCGAGAGGGCCCAGAGATACCTCTCCGATAGTCGAAGTGACAAATCCCAATCTCGATCCATGCCAACTCAACAAACACTTTTGGAGATACCTGTAGTGCACCTTTATAATCACCCAGTAACGTTGTGACGTTTGATACACCCAAAGTATTCCTACGGTAGCCGGGAGTTGCATGATCTCATGGTCAGAGGAACGTGTATTTGACATAGTGAAAGCAATAGCAATAAACTGAACGATCATTTGCTATGCTAACGGTTGGGTCATGTCCATCACATCATTCTCCTAATGATGTGATCCCGTTATCAAATGACAACTCATGTCCATGGTCAGGAAACCTTGACCATCTTTTGATCAACGAGCTAGTCTAGTAGAGGCATACTAGGGACATAGTATTTGTCTATTGTCCACACATGTATTTAGTTTCCGGTCAATACAATTCTAGCATGAATAATAAACTATTATCATGAACGGGGAAATATGATAATAACTAATTTATTATTGCCTCTAGGGCATATTTCCAACAGTCTCCCACTTGCACTAGAGTCAATAATCTAGATTACATCTCCATGTATTTAACACTTAATCAGTTCTAAAGTTGATCATGTTTTGCTTGTGAGAGAGGTTTTAGTCAACGGGTCCGCAATATTCAGATCCGTGTGTTCTTGGCAAATCTCTATGTTATATATGTAGATGCTGCTACCACACTCTGTTTGGGGCTACTCCAAAAGATTTCCCCACTATACTTATCCGGTCTGAGACTCATAGTCTTTCGGATCCGTGTTTAAAGCTTGCATCGACGTAACCCCTTACGACGAACTCTTTATCATCTCTATTCCTGAGAAATTCTTCCTTAGTCATCTTAAGGATAATTTGACCGCTGTCCAGTGATCTACTCCTGGATCACTTTGGTACCTCTTTTGCTAGACACATGGCAAGGCACACAGCTTGGCATACTTTATAGAACCTACGGCCGAGGCATAGGGGATAACCTTCATCCATTCTATTTATTTTGCCGTGGTCGATATTTGAGTCTTACTCAACTTCACACCTTTCACCACAGTCAAGAACTCCTTCTTTGACTGATCCATTTTGAACTTCTTCAAAATCTTGTCAAGGTATATGTTTTGTGAAAGTCATATGAGGCGTCTCAATCTATCTCTATAGATTTTGATGCCTAACATGTAAACAACCTTTACCTAGATCTTCAAGTCATACTCCACTTCACACCAGCCAAGAACTTATTTCTTTTGACTTGATCCATTTTGAACTTCTTCAAAATCTCATCAAGGTGTGTGAAAATCTTTTATCAGGTGTCTTGATCTATCTCTATAGATCTCGATGCCCAAACCGTGGATAACTCAAAAACAGATTTTTATTGAAAAACTCCTTTCAATTAATTCTTTATGCTTTCCAGAAATTCTACATCATTTCCAATCACATATACTTATTAGAAATGTTGTAGAGCTCCCACTCACTTTGTTGTAAATACAAGTTTCTCCATAAACTTGCATAAACCCAAACGCTTTGATCACTTCATCAAAGTGAGTATTCCAGCTCCGAGATGCTTGCACCAGTCCATAGATGGATCGCTGGAGCTTGCATACTTTGTTAGCACCTTTAGGATCGACAAAACCTTCCGGTTGCATCATATACAATTCTTCCTTAAGGAATCCATTAAGGAATGCTGTTTTGACATCCATTTGCCAGATTTCATAATCATAAAATGCGGCAATTGCTAACATAATTTTGACAGACTTTAGCATCGCTACGGGTGAGAAAGTCTCATCGTAGTCAACTCCTTGAACTTGTCGATAACCTTTAGCAACAAGTCGTGCTTTATAGACGGTGATATTACCATCAGCGTCCGTCTTCTTCTTAAAGATCCATTTATTTTTAATAGCTCGCCGTTCAACGGGCAAGTCTACCAAAGTCCACACTTTGTTCTCATACATGGATCTAATCTCATGGCCTCAAGCCATTTGTCGGAATCCGGGCTTGCCATCGCTTCTTCATAGTTCGAAGGTTCATCGTTGTCTAGCAACATGTCCTCCAAGACTGGATTTCTGTACCACTCTGGTGCGGAACGTGTCCTGGTTGACCTTCGAAGTTCAGTAACAACTTGATCCGAAGTTTCATGATCATCATCATTAACTTCTTCTCTGGTCTGTGTCGATGTCACAGAAATTTCTTTCTGTGGCGTACTACTATCCAGAGGAGGTACAATTACCTCATCAAGTTCTACTTTCCTCCCACTCACTTCTTTCGAGAGAAACTCCTTCTCTAGAAAGGATCCATTCTTTAGCAACGAAAACTTTTCCTTCGGATCTGTGGTAGAAGGTGTACCCAACGGTCTCTTTTGGGTATCCTATGAAGACGCACTTATCCGCTTTGGGTTCGAGCTTATCTGGCTGAAGCCTTTTGACATAAGCATCGCATCCCCAAACTTTCAGAAACGACATCTTAGGTTTCTTGCAAACCACAGTTCATACGGTGTCATCTCAACGGATTTAGACGGTGCCCTTGTTTAAAGTGAATGCAGCTGTCTCTAATGCATAACCCCAAAATGATAGTGGCAAATCGGTAAGAGACATCATAGAACGCACCATATCCAATAGAGTACGATTACGACGTTCGGACACACCATTACGTTGTGGTGTTCCATGTGGCGTGAGCTGTGAAACAATTCCACATTGTCTTAAGTGATTGCCAAACTCGTAACTCAAATATTCTCCTCCACGATCAGATCGTAAGAACTTTATTTTCTTGTTACGATGGTTCTCTACTTCACTCTGAAATTCTTTGAACTTTTCAAATGTTTCAGATTTATGCTTCATCAAGTAGACATAACCATATCTACTCAAATCATCAGTGAACGTGAGAACATAACGATATCCACCGCGCGCCTCAACACTCATCGGACCGCATACATCGGTATGTATTATTTCCAATAAGTTGGTTGCTCGCTCCATTGTTCCGGAGAACGGAGTTTTAGTCATCTTGCCAATAAGGCACGGTTCACATGTCTCAAATGATTCATAATCAAGAGAAAAACCCATCTGCATGGAGTGTCTCGATGTGTTTAACACTGATATGACCTAAGCGGCAGTGCCACAAATATGTGGTACTATCATTATCTTTTGGCATTCGTGTTATGAACATATGTATTACTACGATCAAGATTCAATAAACCTTTCATTTTAAGTGCATGATCATCAATGATATTATCCAAATAAATAGAATAACAATTATTCTCTGAAATTGAATAACCGTCTTGCAATAAACACTATCAGATATAATGTTCATGCTTAACGCAAGCACCAAATAACAATTATTTAGGTTCATCACTAATCCTGAAGGTAGAGAGAGCGTGGCGATGATGATCACATCAACCTTGGAGACACTTCCAATGCACATCGTCACCTCGTTCTTAGCTATCCCTCGTTTATTCCGAAGCTCCATGTTTCTAGTTGTAAGCAACTGAACAAGTATCAAATACCCAGGTGCTCCTACCAGTACTAGTAAGGTACATATCAATAACATGTATATCAAATATCTTTGTTGACATTGCCAGTCTTATTATCTGCCAGTTACTTTGGGGAAGTTCCGCTCCCTGTGACATTTCCCTTTGCAATGGGAGCATTAAGTCTCGGGTTTGGTTCAGTCTTGGGTTTCTTCGCGTGAGCGGCAACTGTTTTACCGTTCTTCTTGAAGTTCCCTTTTCTTTCCCTTGCCCTTCTTGAAACTAGTGGTCTTATTAACCATCAACACTTGATGCTCCTTTTTTTGATTTCTACATCCGCAGATTGTAGCATCGCGAATAGCTTAAGGATCTTCTATCCCTTGCATGTTTATAGTTCATCACGAAGATCCAGTAGCTTAGTGATAGTGACTAGAGAACTCTATCAATCACCACTTTATTCGGAAGTCTAACTCCCACTTGATTCAAGTGTTTGAAGTACTCAGACATTCTGAGTACATGCTCACTAACGGAGCTGTTCTCCTCCATCTTGTAGCTATAGAACTTGTCGAAGGTGTCATCCCTCTCGACCCGGGTGTGAGTCTTGAAAAACAAATTTTCAGCTCTTGGAACATCTCATATGCTCCGTGTTGCTCAAAACATATTTGGAGCTCCGGTTCTAAGCCATAAAGTATGGCGCACTGAACTATCGAGTAGTCATCTTTTCTTGTCTGCTAGACATTCATAACGTCCTCAGACGAAGCCGTAGGGGTATTTCACTGAGCGGTGCATTAAGGACATAAGCCTTCTGTGCAGCAGTGAGGACAATCCTCAGATCACGGACCTAGTCCGCATAGTTGCTTCCATCAACTTTCAACTTCGCTTTCTCTAGGAACATAATAAAACAGGGGAACTACAGCGCGGCCTATTGATCTACAACATAAATTTGCTAAGACAAGTAAGACTATGTTCATGACAATTGAAGTTCAATTAATCCATTTACTTAAGAACTCCCACTTAGATTAACATCCCTCAAGTTGTCTAAGTGTAACATGATCCACATCAACTAAACCACGTCCGATCATCACGTGAGGTGGATTAGTTATCAATGGTGAACATCTTTCATGTTGATCATATCTACTATATGACTCATGTTCGACCTTTCGGTCTCTTGTGTTCCGAGGCCATGTCTGTACATGCTAGGCTCGTCAAGTTTAACCCAAGTATTCTGCGTGTGTAAAACTGGCTTACACCCGTTGTATGCGAACGAAAGAATCCATCACACCCGATCATCACGTGGTGCTTAGAAGCGTCGAACCTTCGCAACGGTGCATACTAGGGGACAACACTTATCTTAAAATTTAGTGAAGGGATCATCTTATAATGCTACCGTCGTCCTAAGCAAAATAAGATGCATAAAAGGATTAACATCACATGCAATTCAATATATGTGACATGATGTGGCCATCATCGTCTTGTGCTTTTGATCTCCATCAGCCAAGCACCGTCATGATCTCCATCGTCACCGGATTGACACCATGATCTCCATCGTAGCGTCGTGACACCTTGATCTCCATCGCAGCGTCGTGGTCGTCTCGCCGGCTATTGCTACTACTACTACTGCTAACTCATAGCGGTAAAGAAAAGCAATTACATAGCGTTGGCATTGCATACAATAAAGAGACAACCATAAGGCTCCTGCCGGTTGCCTGATAACTTACAAAACATGATCATCTCATACAACAACTTATATCACATCATGTCTTGACCATATCACATCACCAGCATACCCTGCAAAAACAAGTTAGACGTCCTCTACTTTGTTGTTGCAAGTTTTACGTGGCTGCTACGGGTTTGCAAGAACCGTTCTTACCTACGCAAAACCACAACGTGGTGTAGTGATTGCTTTTTGATCTTCTAAAAGAACCCTCTTCATTGAAACCGATTCAACTAAAGTGAGAGAGACAGACACCCGCCAGTCACCTTTATGCAACGAGTGCACTTAGCGGTGAAACCTGTCTCGCGTAAGCGTACGCGTAATGTCGGTCCGGGCCGCTTCATCTCACAATACCGCCGAATCAAGTAACAACTAGTAACGGCAAGCAATATGTATACACCCACGCCCACAACTCACTTGTGTTCTACTCGTGCAAATCACATCTACGCATAGACCTGGCTCGGATGCCACTGTTGGGGAACGGAGCATGAATTTCAAAATAATTCCTACGCTCACGCAAGATCTATCCATGGAGATGCATCGCTACGAGAGGGGAGAGTGTGTCTACGTACCCTCGTAGACCGTTAGCGGAAGCGTCTCACAACGCGGTTGATGTAGGCGAACAATCGTTCGAGCTCCACCGATCGAGTACCGAACGTACGGCACCTCCGAGTTCTACACACGTGCAGCTCGGTGACGTTCCTCGCCTTCTTGATCCAGCAAGACGTCGAGGTAGTAGATGAGTTCCGTCAGCACGACGGCGTGGCGACAGTGACGGTGAAGTGATTCTGGCAGGGCTTCGCCTAAGCTCTCCGAAAATATGACCGAGGGTGTAAACGGTGGAGGGGACACCGCACACGGCTTGGAACAATTGTTGTGTCTCCAAGGGGCGCCCCCCCCTCCGTATATAAAGGAGGGAGGGAGGAGGAGGCTGGCCCTAGGGGCGCACCAAAGTGGGGAGTCCTACTAGGACTCCTTAGTCCTAGTAGGATTCCACCTACCATACGGAGTAGGAAAGGGGGAAGGAGAGGGAAAGGAAAGAGGGGGCTGCGCCCCCTCCCCTAGTCCAATTCGGTTTGGGCAAGGGGGGGCGCGCGCCTCCTCACGTGGCCTGCCTCTCCTTTTCCCGTATGGCCCAATAAGGCCCATTACTTCTCCCGGTGAATTCCCGTAACTCCCCGGTACTCCGAAAAATACCTGAATCACTCGGAACCTTTCCGACGTCCGAATATAGCCTTCCAATATATGAATCTTTACCTCTCGACCATTTCGAGACTCCTCGTCATGTCCGTGATCTCATACGGGACTCCGAACAAACTTCGGCCACCAATCACATAACTCGTATAATACTAAATCGTCATCGAACCTTAAGTGTGCGGACCCTACGGGTTCGGGATTGATGTAGACATGACCGAGACGACTCTCCGGTAAATAACCAACAACGGGACCTGGATGCTCATATTGGTTCCTACACATTCCACGAAGATCTTTATCGGTGAACCTCATATGTCAACATACGTTGTTCCCTTTGTCCGGCGGTATGTTACTTGCCCGAGATTCGATCGTCGGTATCTAATACCTAGTTCAATCTCGTTACCGGCAAGTCTCTTTACTCGTTCCGTAATACATCATCTTGCAACTAACTCTTTAGTCACGGTGCTTGCAAGGCTTCTGTGATGCTGTATTACCAAGAGGGCCCAGAGATACTTCTCCGATAGTCGGAGTGACAAATCCCAATCTCGATCCATGCCAACTCAACAAACACTTTCGGAGATACCTGTAGTGCACCTTTATAATCACCCAGTAACGTTGTGACGTTTGATACACCCAAAGTATTCCTACGGTATCCGGGAGTTGCATGATCTCATGGTCAGAGGAACGTGTATTTGACATAGTAAAAGCAATAGCAATAAACTGAACGATCATTTGCTATGCCAACGGTTGGGTCATGTCCATCACATCATTCTCCTAATGATGTGATCCCGTTATCAAATGACAACTCATGTCCATGGTCAGGAAACCTTGACCATCTTTTGATCAACGAGCTAGTCTAGTAGAGGCATACTAGGGACATAGTATTTGTCTATTATCCACACTTGTATTTAGTTTCCGGTCAATACAATTCTAGAATGAATAATAAACTATTATCATGAACGGGGAAATATGATAATAACTAATTTATTATTGCCTCTAGGGCATATTTCCAACAATATGCCCGTTGTCCGGTACCGGGGAGGGGAATGTGGATCCACGCGATGCCATGCATTTCATGTGGACCCATATCATGCTCCCGTAGCCAACCGGCCCGACAACATGCGCCGCTAAACTTCTTGATCCTAACCATGCGCTAGCGTCGACCATGTGCCGAGATGCTCAGGTGGACACGTTTGCTGGCACTAGTGAATGACGTCGGATTTCGGTGTGCAATATGTGTAACCGCGTGTCGCTTTCACATGCGTGTCATGGGACCAGACTCGTCGGAGGTCCAACGAACCGAGGTGGGATCAAGTCTGGATGGATGGTGTGGGTCAACTTGGCTAACGGTGCACGGTTTGAGTACATGTGGCTAGGTGTGCATGGCTTGGAGCTAGATGGCTAATGAGTGCGCATGCGTCATGTGTACATTGTCAAGGTTAACCACACCTTCCATGGGTGTATGATAACATTGCGGCAGGTCCCGTGAGCTTAGCATTGGGTCGTACGGTACAACATGGCCCATATATGGACCAAAGAGCTTAGCATGGGACTGTCACCACATTCCCCCTATGATTGCATGTGGCCTCGGTCTAGATCCTGAATTTTTGAATATACTGCCCTAGAAAAGCGGCAAATGTCCTGAATATGGCACACGGGCCCTTAGAAAGGTCCGGGTGTGGCATGCACCTTTGGATTGTTCTCCGTTGACCTATAGAAAGCACCGACGAAAACGGAGGAACGGCCCATGAACTCATCGCGCATACCGGACGCGTTCCCTCACGATAGCTAGATCCAAAGCATGCACCGAGGCCGTCTAGAACCACATGGTGCACCACTCAGGCACTGGACCCACACCACTTACGCCAGCCCCTAAGCCCAGCACCCCCACCCCCCGTATAGATTCATAGGTCACACCCCGCAAAATAGCTCAGCACAAGACTTTCACCCCGATTCCGAGCTATGAATTCATGTGACCGCGGTCTAGACCTTGTATTTCTGAGGTTACTACAATGTGCACCCATAGCCAGCATGACAAAGTGCATGCACCTAGAGCTACCTGGCCCCACAACATGCACCACTACATGTAAGTGTCCACAAAATGGACTATCCCATTATCAACAAATTTTTTGCCAAAACAAGTAAGATGTTTTTTATTTGCTTCAAAATAGCAAGGTTGCTGCCAAATAATAATTTCATTAATTACACATTATAAGGTGCATTTCTAGTCCCTCAAAAATGGGTGCATTTTTTGGAACGCGACAAAATTCCTTCCTTCCCTCGAAAAAAAGAATCCTTCTTGACTCTCTCACCATCACGTTCGATGGACTCGCCCTATAATCTAGGAGAGGCCGATCCAATCTCGCCACGGGGGCTAACTTCCACGCGGTAGCAATTTTTGATTGCTTGCAAATTTCTCTCCAAAACAGTTTATGATGGGAAAATCACCTTACTTTTTTTCCTTCCATAGATATGTGGCGAAAAAACATGGAACAAAATCGTAGGAGGCAATTTCAAAAAAATAAAATCGTAGGAGGAAGGGTGGGATACGTGCACATGCTGCCTTTTTGTACTACAAGTGCACTTGTTCGCAAATTGCATGTGCACGTGTCATGTTTCAATTTTTCTTGAAAATTATGTTGTACACCTTTACCTAGACGATTGAATTATTGTTTTCATATGTTAATAGATTCCTAAATATTGAATTTCATCATGCACCTAACACATGGCATCCAAGCTCCGTCTGTGACCGCATGGATTCGTCTGCCATATGCCCGCTGTCCGGTACCAGGGAGGGGAATGTGGATCCACGCGATGCCATGCGTTTCATCTGGACCCATATCATGCTCCCATAGCCAACCGACCCGACAACACGCGCCGCTAAACTTCTTGATCCTAACCATGCGTTAGCGTCGACCATGTTCCGAGATGCTCAGGTGGACACATTTGCTGACACTAGTGAATGACGTCGGATTTCGGAGTGCAATATGTGTAACTGCGTGTCGCTTTCACATGCGTGTCATGGGAATAGACTCGTCGGAGGTTCAACGAATCGAGGTGGGATCAAGTGTGGATGGATGGTGTGGGCCAACTTGGCTAACGGTGCATGGTTTGAGTGCATGTGGCTAGGTGTGCATGGCTTGGGGATAGATGGCAAATGAGTGCGCATGCGTCATGTGTACATTGTCAAGGTTGACCACACCTTACACGGGTGTATGATAACACCGCGGCAGGTCCCGTGAGCTTAGCATTGGTTCGTACGGTACCACATGGCCCATATATGGACCAAAGAGCTTAGCATGGGAGTGTCACCACATTCCCTGCTATGATTGCATGTGGCCTCGGTCTAGATCCTGAATTTTTGAGGATACTGCCCTAGAAAAGCGGCATATTTCCCGAATATGGCACATTGGCCCCTAGAAAGGTCCGGGTGTGGCATGCACCTTGGGATTGTTCTCCGTTGACCTATAGAAAGAACCGACGGAAACGGAGGAACGGCCCAAAAACTCACCGCGCATATCGGACGCGTTCCCTCACGATAGCTAGATCCAAAGCATGCACCGAGGCCGTCTAGAACCACATGGTGCACCACTCAGGCACTGGACCCACACCACTTACGCCAGCCCCTAAGCCCAGCACCCCCACCCCCCGTATAGATTCATAGGTCGCACCCCTCAAAATAGTTTGGCACAAGACTTTCACCCCGATTCCGAGCTATGATTTCATGTGACCGCGGTCTAGACCTTGTATTTCCAAGGTTACTACAATGTGCACCCATAGCCAGCATGACACACTGCATGCACCTAGAGCTACCTGGGCCCACAACATGCACCACTACACGTAAGTGTCCACAAAATGGACTATCCCATTATCAACAATTTTTTTTGCCAAAACAAGTAAGATGTTTTTTAATTGCTTCAAAATAGCAAGGTTTCTGCCAAATAATAATTTCATTAATTACACATTATAAGGTGCATTTCTTGTCCCTAAAAAATGGGTGCATTTTTTGGAACGCGGCAAAATTCCTTCCTTCCCTCGAAAAAAAGAATCCTTCTTGACTCTCTCACCATCACGTTCGATGGCCTCGCCCTATAATCTAGGAGAGGCGATCCAATCTCGCCACGGGGGCCAACTTCCACGAGGTAGCTATTTTTTATTGGTTGCAAATTTCTCTCCAAAACAGTTTATGATGGGAAAATCACCTTCCTTTTTTTTCCTTCCATAGATATGTGGCGAAAAAACATGGAACAAAATCATAGGAGGCAATTTTGAAAAAAATAAAATCGTAGGAGGCAGGGTGGGATACGTGCACATGCTGCCTTTTTGTACTACAGGTGCACTTGTTGGCAAATTGCATGTGCACGTGTCATGTTTCAATTTTTCTTGAAAATTATGTTGTACACCTTTACCTAGACGATTGCATTATTGGTTTCATATGTTAATAGATTCCTAAATATTGAATTTCATCATGTACCTAACACATGGCATCCAAGCTACGTCGGTGACAGCACGGATTCGTCTGCCATATGTCCGTTGTCCCGTACCGGGGAGGGGAATGTGGATCCACGCAATGCCATGCGTTTCATCTGGACCCATATCATGCTCCCATAACCAACCGGCCCGACAACATGCGCCACTAAACTTCTTGATCCAAACATTGCGCTAGCGTCGACCATGTGCCGATATGCTCAGGTGGACACGTTTGCTGGCACTAGTGAATGACGTCGGATTTCGATGTGCAATATGTGTAACCGCGTGTCGCTTTCACATGCATGGCATGGGAAGAGACTCGTCGGAGGTCCAACGAACCGAGGTGGGATCAAGTGTGGATAGATGGTGTGGGTCAACTTGGCTAACGGTGCACGGTTTGAGTGCATGTGGCTAGGTGTGCATGGCTTTGGGCTAGATGGCTAATGAGTGCGCATGCGTCATGTGTACATTGTCAAGGTTGACCACAGCTTCCATGGGTGTATGATAACACTGCGGCAGGTCCCGTGAGCTTAGCATTGGGTCGTACGGTACCACATGGCCCATATATGGACCAAAGAGCTTAGCATGGGAGTGTCACCACATTCCCTGCTATGATTGCATGTGGCCTCGGTCTAGATCCTGAATTTTTTAGGATACTACCCTAGAAAAGCGGCAAATGTCCCGAATATGCCACACGGGCCCCTAGAAAGATCTGGGTGTGGCATGAACCTTTGGATTGTTCTCTTTTGACCTAGAGAAAGCACCGACGGAAAAGGAGGAACGGCCCACGAACTCATCGCGCATACCGGACGTGTTCCCTCACGATAGCTAGATCCAAAGCATGCACCAAGGCCATCTAGAACCACATGGTGCACCACTCAGGCACTGGACCCACACCACTTACGCCAGCCCCAAGCCAAGAACCCCCCCCACCCCCCATATAGATTCATAGGTCGCGCCCCGCAAAATAGCTTAGCACAAGACTTTCACCCCGATTTCTAGCTATGTTTTCATGTGACCGTGGTCTACACCTTGTATTTCCGAGGTTACTACAATGTGCACTCATAGACAGCATGACACACTGCATGCACCTAGAGCTACCTGGGCCCACAACATGCACCACTACACGTAAGTGTCCACAAAATGGACTATCCCATTATCAACAATTTGTTTTTGCCAAAACAAGTAAGATGTTTTTTAATTGCTTCAAAATAGCAAGGTTTTTGCCAAATAATAATTTCATTAATTACACATTATAAGGTGCATTTCTTGTCCCTAAAAAATGGGTGCATTTTTTGGAACGCGACAAAATTCCTTCCTTCCCTCGAAAAAATAATCCTTCTTGACTCTCTCACCATCACGTTCGATGGCCTCGCCCTATAATCTAGGAGAGGCCGATCCAATCTCGCCACGGGGGCCAACTTCCATGCGGTTGCTATTTTTGATTGGTTGCAAATTTCTCTCCAAAACGGTTTATGATGGGAAAATCACCTTCCTTTTTTTTCCTTCCATATATATGTGGCAAAAAAACTTGGAACAAAATCGTAGGAGGCAATTTCAAAATAATATAAAATCGTAGGAGGCAGGGTGGGATACGTGCACTTGTTGGCAAATTGCATGTGCACGTGTCATGTTTCAATTTTTCTTGAAAATTATGTTGTACACCTTTACTTGTTGGCAAATTTTATACATATGTTAATAAATTCCTAAATATTTAATTTCAGCATGCACCTAGCACATGGCATCCAAGCTCCGTCGGTGACAGCACGGATTCGTCTGCCATATGCCTGCCGTCCGGTAGCGGGGAGGGGAATGTGGATCCACGCGATGCCATGCGTTTCATCTGGACCACCCATAGCATGCACCCCTTGCCAACTGGGACACTTACCCACCAAAAATGGAACAACGAAACCGAACCGCATCGAATTACCCGATATTCCAGATTAATTCGGTTTACGGTGAATTGTGCGGTTTCAAGATGTGTTATGTGTGGTGTTCGATGTTTCTATCGGTTATTAGTCTAGAGAGAGACAGAAAAGCCAAACTAACCGAAGCTACTAGCTCTTGGCCCGAACAAAAAGGTGCATCTACTGCGACACTATGTGGCTCACTGTATAGGATAAATTATACAAATAGACATGACTATATGGTTTTCTTTATTGGTCCATCAATGTCATTTTCGTTTCCTATATTGTGAGGAGGTACCAGCTTGTTTAACTCCTGGACGTCTTGCATGATGGTATATGCGATCAGCCGGCTTTTTGCTTCAAGTATTAGCACGACAAACTATTACATCGGTGCATATGGTTAACCAAAAACGAAAATAACAATTTTTCGATGAATTAGGTACGGTGTTTATTTTCCAATGGAGGATTTCGGCGGCTAATGTGCACCAACCGAATTAAAAAAAACTGAACCATAATAACCATATTAACCAAATGAACACCCCTAGGATGGGTGTAGGTGCCTAGGCGGCACACCATACAACACCAAGTTAAACGGTCTTATTTTTAGATAAAAAAACCCACCGAAATAACCATATGCAACGTCGTATACCAAACGAACATCAAAGCGATAGCACGGTTCAAGGCAAATAGTCTAGTTACAAATAACTTTAATAGCCCAGTCCTAGATAAGGGCTACTATACATTGCCAGGGGTGGCGGATGCAGCATGGTCCATGCTTTTAGGTCTTCACCCTCCCCAATATGTTCGCCAACTCAGCAGGTTTTGCCTTGAGATGCCACCTCTTTCTGTAAGCTGCAATTGCCATGGTTTTGGAATGCTGGTTCCCTCTCCTGCAGAACGGGCATTTGTAGCGCCCGTTACGCCGGTAGACAATCTTTGCAGACATGAGCCACTTGAAGACTTTTTTTTTGAAATTTTCCCTCAGCTGTAGGTGGTTGTTCCATTGTTCCGAATTTGCAATCAACAAATAGAAGAGAAAAAAACTCAGGTCAGCGAAATGAACACTATAAAAGCCTGGCACAAAATGGGTTGTTTTTTCTTTGCATTGGTTTCCTAAAACTTTGGTTAAATGAAAGACAGGCATAAAATGGAATACAAATGATCCATTCATCTAAATTTGCAAACCCTATGACTGATGCGATTAATCAAGAAAGTGAACATGTGGATTGTTTGTACGAATAGCGAGGAATAACAAGAGAGCAATTTCTAGGGTTGACCTCGAGAAGGCAAATTCTAGGGTTAATCTCTGCAGACCCTACCGATTGGCCGTCGTTCGTGATGTCTTGGACCAGCTGCAGCTGCGAATCGGCGGCAACGAAGTCCTTCTCGATCAGTTCCTACATGGGGTCCACATCCGCCGCACGGAGCGCACCAGCCACGCCCCCTCCTCCGGCAGGTAGGATCATCCTTGCCGGTAAGATTGTAGGCGTTTGGGCGGCGGCGAGTAGTGCGCGGTGGCGAAGACGTGGGTGGATAGCAGAGGTGATCGAACGCTGGAGGCGGGATCGAGATTTGGGAGTGAAAATTCAATTTGTTCGGGAGAGAGAGGTCAAGGCCGTGCACACTTCATCACTTAAAAAAAGGAAACTGTTTCGTCAATTTTAGGTACCAACATGCACGTGTACGCGGTCGATCGTGCACACCTGAGATTTGCCCGAACCAACCAATCAAGCAAGCAAGCAAAAGAAAAGTGCACATTGTCCGTCAACAAACGTGCCAACGTAAACCACCAAAATAGGAGGGACAGTTTTTTGTTTTGAAAATTACTACTACATCAAGTGAAGGAACCGAGAGGGTCTAGATGCCGGACCCCGCATTCCGTCCGCATGCCGGACACGTTCCCTTCAATTGGCTAGATCCAGCATGCGATATGGCCTCGTTTTCACATAGCCCGTGTGAGTGCTTATGTGTGCCGCTCTCGGTCATTGAGCACACCCTCCATGGGTCATACGATGACACCGCGCCAGGTCCCGTGAAGCACCACTTAGTCACAAACCAGATGCATCGCCTCTCAGTACCTAGATCCAAACCATGCACCCCCGCCGTCTAGACCCACATGGAGCAGCACTTAGCTACATGACCCACACTACTTACGCCAGCCCCCGAACCATGCATCCCCGCCGTGTAGACTCATATGTGGCCATTTGTGCGCATGTTGTGGGTCCATCTGAGTGCGATGCACGGGACGGGTCTTGGGTATCACATCATGCTGCACCGAGTTTTGAGGAAAGTGAAGGAACGTGCCCCACACTCCGTCTGCATGCCGGACACGTTCCCTCCAATTGGCTAGATCCAGCATGCGATATGGCCTCGTTTCCACATAGCCCGCATGAGGGCTTATGCGTGTCACTATCGATCATTGAGCACACCCTCCATGGGTCATACGATGACACAACGCCATGTCCTGCGAAGCACCACTTAGGCACAAATCGGACACATTGCCTCTCAGTAGCTGGATCCAAACCATGCACCCCCGCCGTCTAGACCCACATGGAGCAGCACTTAGCTACATGACCCATCCCACTTACGCCAGCCCCCGAACCATGCATCCCCGCCGTGTAGACTCATATGTGGCCATTTGTGCATGCATGTTGTGGGTCCATCTGAGTGCGATGCATGGGAAGGGCTTTGGTTACTAGGTCTCACATCATGCGGCAACGAGTTTTGAGGAAAGTGAAGGAACGGGCCCTGCACTCCGTCCGCATGCCGGACACGTTCCCTCCAATTGGCTAGATCCAGCATGCGATATGGCCTCGTTTCCACATAGCCCACGCGAGGGCATATGCGTGTCGCTCTCGGTCATTGAGCACACCCTTCATGGGTCATACGATGAAACCGCGCCAAGTCCCATGAAACACCACTTAGGCATAAACCGGACACATTGCCTCTCAATAGCTAGATCCAAACCATGCACCCCCGCTGTCTAGACCCACATGAGCAGCACTTAGCTACATGAGCCACACCACTTACGCCAACCCCAGAACCATGCATCCCCGCTGTGTAGACTCATATGTGGCCATGATGCATGTTGTGGCTCCAGCGGAGTGCGATGCACGGCAAGGGCCTTTGTGGATAGGGCCCACGTCAAGCGGCACCAAGTTTTGTAGAAAATGAAGGAACGGGCCCCGCACTCTGTACGCATGCTGGACTCGTTCCCTTCCACTGGATAGATCTAACATGCGAGATGGCCTCATTTCCACATAGTCCGCATGCTGCTCCGGCGTCAGCTGTGCGTAGGTGGTGATGAGCCGGCGGACCATCCTGACGGAGAGGGAAGTGCGAGAGGAGGCGAAAGGGCTGGGGTGGCAGCGAAGAGAGGGAGGAGGCGGATGTGCTAGGGCTGGGCATGCCGGCCAGCTTAAATAGCCGGCCTCGAGCTCGGGCGGGGAGCCAGAGCTGCGCCAGGCGGCGTTCACACCACGACGATGGTCAAGGCGCCCGTCGGACCATCGGGTTTCCCGGCGAGTCCGCGTGGGGCCATGCCGTCAGTATGGTTAGTTGAGTTTTTCCCTAATTTTTTTAGGGTTTTCCTTTGTTTTTGTTTTTTTGAGACAAGAGGGTTCATCGTTTTTTTTAGTTTTTTTAGTAACAGAGGGTTTTCCTTTGAGAACTGGTTTGCGGCCTGTGAGCTCCGTGTCATCCCCAACCCTACCCACCCACCCACCCACACACCACCCTGCCGCGACCCCGCCGCCTACTCGTCTGGTCGCTCTCGACGGTTGGAGCAGAAGAACGCGGCGTGAGATTGGGAGGCCGCCAGCAAGTACCAGGCGACTACCGGCGGCCAGGCGAGGTGAGAAACCCTAACTTGTAATGTTTGACTCTTTTGTTCCTTCTTGTGTTGCCGTTTAGGGAGCTGGATCTGGTTTTAAATTCGGGGATAAGATTGTTAGGATTTTTAATTTGGAGGTTAGATGGAAGGCGATGCAGAGATTGAAGGAAGTTTTCAACATCGGTGGCTTGCTCGTTGTTTCTTTTCTAGGGTTTCGGTATTCCAGGGTTTTCATAACCATGAGGAAGCATAGCAGCAAATAGCACTATAGAGTTCGTTAAAGAATTTAAAATAAAAATTGGCCTTGTGCAGGAAGAAACCAGAGGGGTGGGCTCAAAACTTATAGGCCGGGCTAGTAGACTAAATTCTTTTTTGGCCAAAATTAGGATGGGTTTAGTAAGGCAGCCATTAACTTGTAGTCCTAGATTGCAAGTCAACTAAACATTTCTCAGATTAATATTTACTATACTTTTTGGATTTCTTACAGAATATGAAATTTTGATCCAAATATTTGTATCTTTCTAGGAAAATAACAATAACCTCTTAATTCTGTTACCCAAATTAAGGTCAGATTTTAAAGATTATAACTATGGGGGCGTTCAAGGTGTGCGTGTGTACATTGGGTGGCCGAGTAACAACACTAGTAGGATTTATGTTCTGATAGGACTTTTCTTAGAGATTACTGCTCAGTCTCAGATAGTACCTCGGTCGTGCCGCAGAGGAGGAGGAGCCAATGCCGCGCGTCGATGCTCAGGACGAGCCCATGCTGCCGGTCGATGACCAAGAGAAGGACATGTCTAAAGAAGCTGTGGTGCGGCGGACCGCTCGCCTCCCCTCGGTACACGAGGGTCGAGGAGCGCTGGGAGTTATTACAGAGGGTCCCACAAGTTCTCGACGTTTGAAGATTTACCGATGACGGAGTGGTTGCCGAACGAGAAGGGATAGAGGGACTCGCCTCGCAAGCCGAAGACTTCGACGTGCAAGACTGTCCGGATAATATACCTCGGCATTGGAGGCTAGTCCGGGGGCTACTGAGGGAGTCCGGGATTAAGGGGTCCTCGGGCGGCCGGCCTATTTCCCATGGGCCAGACTCATGGGCCACACGCTGAGGATGGAGTCCATCGAAGGCCCCGTCGCCAGGGGAAAGATCTCAGGAGTCGTGGCGTGTCTGTCAAGTTGAAGATAGTAGATTAAGCTTGTTTTTTCCTCCGGTCGGCAACCGACCATGTGTAACCCTAATGACCCCTGGTGTCTATATAAACCGGAGGGTTTTAGATTATAGGGCAGAGAAACTCATCTAGGGTTTTAGCTAGTCGATCTCGAGGTAGATCAACTCTGTAACCTTCATACCATCAATATAATCGAGCAAGACGTAGGGTTTTACCTCCATAGGAGGGCCCGAACCTGGGTAAACATCGTCTCCTTCGTCCCCTTGTTACCATCGATCCTAGTCTCACAGCTCAGGACCCCCTACCCGAGATCCGCCGGTTTTGACACCGACATTGGTGCTTTCATTGAGAATTCCGCTGTGATCGCCAAAAGAATCGATGGCTCGTCTTCTCATAAGTCGTGGGGTCTATGGCATGGATGCCACTGTCCCTGGACAAACCCCCGCGGGGGGCGGCGCCCTGTCGCGTGCCGATCCGACTGACCATCTCGGCCAGATCAGAAGTTTCTTCCCCAGTCAAGAAATCAGATTCGGGAACCTAGAGTTCGTCGCTGATTCACGGGGAGGACTCGTTTGGATGAGGCCCTCAACTCCCATGGAGAAGCCCGTAGAATCCAACGCCTTGACGCCGGAAGCATTGGGTGTTGCTTCCGAGGTGGCCTCTCCCCTCGGGCCGTCTAGCACGCCCAACCCTGTTGATACGCCCGGATCCGTCGCGACCGAACATAACCCGGATTCGCCTTCGAACGATCCTGGGACCACGGCATCGTAGATCGGCCCCGTGCACTTCGGCAACGCATACTCCGCCGACATCTCGTCCTTGAACAAGCTACTGGATCAGATTCGAACCTTCGGCCTGGCCGACCACCACCTGACCCCGGTCTATGACCGGATCGGGCTTAAACCCGATGACAGGGAGATTCGCACTCCCTCGGTCACTCACTTAGTCGCCACCGTCGAGTGCCCGACCGGAGGCTCGTCCCGCCAACAACCGAAACTAAAAACAGTTTATATCCCGGTCTCCGATCATCAAGATCCCTCGGATAACCCAGACTCGGGAGTTCGCTCCAAAAATAGTTCGGGATCGATTCCCGATCTTGCGCGCAACCCGAGCCCTACCCCGAACCCCGTTGTTCCGGACTCACATCACGGCGCGGAGCCAAAAAATTTCCCACCCGCCACCCAAGTCGAGCACTCGTGCATCGCAGGAGAGTCCAAGTCTTCAGACTTACGGGACATCAAACAATTACCAGGGGAGTCAGTTCACCACTTTTGGGCCAGACTCCTCCTCGTCAGAGACATGGTACCAGGCTCTAGTGACCAGGAGATAAGGGCAACTTTCAGTCGCAATTGTCATGATGAAGATCCTCAATGCCCTATCCCGGCGACACGTTCGCAGCTTCACCGAGTTATCGGACCTGGTACAAAAATACTGTGCCATGGAGAGCACCTGGCAAGCCGAACGGCTACTCGCGGAACCAGACTTTACCAAACACCCTATAGGAGATCGGAAAAAGAGGATACCCCCGAAGCGGCTAGCCGAACACGAACCCACCGAAAAGAGAAATAGACCCCCTGCGGGGGCCAGAACCGTCCTTGATGGACTGTTGGACAAACCATGCCCTATACATTATGTATTGCTGAACACAAACCCGACTCACAGCCTTAGAGCTTGCTGGGTCGTCAGGCAGGTCGCAAAAGGTGGAGAAGCCATTCTCCAGGACCAACCGCCGAACAGGCGCCGCACAATGCCATGAAAATACAATGCGGAAGTCCTGACGATCTACGAAACATTCCCCTCTAGGAACAGGAGGAAAAGAGCTCTTAAAGAACTCGAACAGGTCTACCATGTGGTGGCAGCAAGTCCATGGGCAGACACACCAAACACCATCGGAGACACTGACCAACCAACCATCCGTCCCGGTCAAACACCGGCCACACTGGTCGTAAACCCTATCATCGACGGTTTCAGGCTACAGAAGGTCCTAATGGATGGTGGCAGTGGTTTAAACCTCATCTACGAAGACACCCTTGAAAAAATGCAGTTCGATCGACCTCGCATCGAGCATAGCAACACAACCTTCCGGGGGATCATCCCTGGGAAAGAGGCGCGTTGTTCGGGACGTGTCACCCTTGACGTAGTGTTCGGCACACCCAGCAACTACCGATCCGAAGAACTTCTCTTACATATCGTGCCCTTCCCCAGTGGCTACCACGCTCTGTTAGGGCGCGACGCCTTCACAAAATTCCAGGCTATACCCCATTACGGGTATATGAAGCTCAAGATGCTAGGCCCAAGCGGGGTAATCACAATCGCCAGTGATCCGAGTATAGCCCTTCGAGCCGAAAACAAAACAGCAGCGCTCGCCCTCGAGGCACTAGCCGAGACCTTTGTTGCAGAGGAATTGACCGCACTCCGGTCAACAGTGGACAAGGACGATGTGATCCTTAGTAAAAGGCCCAAACCCACGTCCTTTAAACCTGCAAAAGAAATCGTTAAATTTCAGGTACACCCGACGGACCCTAGTAAAACAGCGCCCATCGAAGCTCAGCTGGACCCCACGGTGGACGAAGCGCTGCGAGCATTTTTACAAGAAAATTGGGACATCTTCGCCTGGCATCCTTCTGATATGCCAGGAATCCCACGGCGGCTGGCAGAACACAGTCTGAATATAATCCCAGGCTTTAAGCCCGTCAAACAGACTCTGCGCCACTTTTCCGAGCCTAAACGACAAGCTATGGATGAAGAATTAGCCAAATTGCTAGAGACCGGATTCATACGGGAGATCAAACACCCCGAATGGTTGGCAAATCTGGTGATGGTACCGAAGAAAGATAAATCCTGGCGGCTGTGCGTCGACTTCAAAGACCTTAACAAGGCCTGCCCTAAGGACCCTTTCCCCCTACCACGCATAGACCAGATTATTGACGCCACAGCCGGACACGATTCACTGTGATTCCTTGACGCTTACTCCGGATACCATCAGATCAAAATGAAGGAATCCGATCAAGCTGCAACCGCATTCATCACCCCATACGGGCCATTCTGCTTCAACACAATGCCATTTGGGCTAAAATACGTTGGAGCTACATACCAGCGTATGATCCAGACCTGTCTCGAAAAACAGGTTGGCAAAACAGTCGAGGCATACGTGGACGATGTGGTCATTAAAACCAAACACGTCAGCCAGCTGATCGACGACCTAAGGCAAACCTTTGCCAGCTTACGCGAGTACAATATACGACTCAATCCGGAGAAATGTGTCTTCGGAGTCCCAGCTGGTAAACAGCTCGGATTCATTGTTTCCCATAGAGGAATAGAAGCGAATCCGGCTAAGATACGCGCCCTATCGGAACTTGCAATTCCCACAGAGCTCAAGCATGTCCAAAAACTGGCGGGTTGCGTGGCGACATTAAGCCGCTTTATCTCCCGTCTCGGTGAAAAGGCTTTACCGCTCTAAAGGTTGCTAAAACGAACCAACAATTTCGTATGGAGCGATGAAGCAGCCGCCACGTTAGAGGATATTAAAACACTGCTGGCAAGCAACCCCATACTCACAGCACCAGGCGCCGGTGAACCAATGTTATTATACATATCGGCCACCAACCAAGTGGTTAGCACAGTGCTCGTCGTCGAACGAGAGGAGGAGGGTCACAAATTCCGGATATAGAAGCCGGTCTACTATGTGTCAGAAGTACTAACGCAATGCAAGTCCAGATACCCGCATTACCAAAAGATAGCCTATACAGTATTTATGGCATCGCAAAAACTAAGACACTACTTTCAAGAGTGTTCGGTCACGGTGGCCTCCGAAGTACCCCTGAGTGATATAATCAATAACAGGGACGCCACCGGCCGCATAGCCAAATGGGCAATTGAACTCCTTCCTTTTGAAATCGCCTACAAGCCACGACGAGCTATTAAATCTCAGGTTCTGACAGATTTCCTCGCTGAATGGACGGAGGCCGAGCTCCCCAGGGAATATAGCACATACTCCCATTGGACGATGTACTTCAACGGATCCAAAACACTGGCCAGACTAGGGGCTGGAGTTATTCTCACATCCCCCACAGGCGACAATGTCCAATACGTGTTACAAATCATGTATGCCGATTCCAACAACGCGACCGAGTACGAAGCACTTTTGCATGGTCTTCGGATGGCAGCTTCAATGGGAATACAACGACTGGATGTACGGGAAGACTCCAACTTGGCCATCTCTCAAATCAACGGCGAATTCGATGCCAAAAATCCGAAGATGGCGGCTTGCAGAAACGCCGTTCTTAAAATATCCGCACGGTTTGAGGGGCTGGAATTCCACCACGTCGCTAGAGACAACAACCAGGCCGCTGACATACTGGCCCGTATGGAGGCCAAACGCGACCCTGTCCCAAAAAACACCTTCCTTGAATGCCTCTTCAAGCCATCGGGGGTTTGGCAGGACGACGATAAGGGCGCCGGCTCCATTAGTGCGGAAGAGGTTGTTCACCCTATAAACGAACCAGACGATCAAATCATCAGCGGCTCCATAATGGACGAAATGCCTTCGGCTCATGAGGTCATGGCGGTAATTGCACCATGGACCGAGCCCTTCCTCGCCTACCTTCTTCGCCAAGAACTCCCCGATGACCGGACAGAGGCGAGACGCATAATCCGGTGATCCAAGGCCTATAAGGTCCACGAGGGTGAGTTATACAAGAAAAGCACCACCGGAGTACTCCAACGGTGCATATCTGAGGAAGAAGGAAGGCAGCTTTTGGCCAAAATCCACCCAGGAATGGGCGGCCATCACGCCGCGGCAAGGGCCTTAGTAAGAAAGGCCTTCCGGGCTGGTTTCTTGTGGCCCACCGCTCGAGCGGATGCCCAGTCGCTTGTCCAATACTGCGTGGGATGCCAACTTTTTGAAAATCAAAGTCACATGCCCCCAGCGGCTCTTCGGACTATTCCGATCACTTGGCCTTTTGCGGTCTGGGGGCTGGACATGGTCGGACCACTTAAAGGGGGGACCAAGAAAAATAAATACCTACTAGTCATGGTGGACAAGTTCACCAAATGGATCGAAGCAAAACCTGTCAAATCAGCCAAGTCCGGACCAGTAATCGACTTTATATCTAGCGTGGTACACCGTTACGGTGTCCCTCACAGTATAATAACGAACAATGGATCCAACTTCACTGCCCAAGAGGTGAAATACTGGTGTACAAAGATGGGCATCAAGCTCGATTATGCGTCAGTATATCACCCACAGACTAATGGACAAGTCAAACGGGCCAACGGCCTCATCATGAGTGGTATTAAACCCCGTCTGATCCGATCTCTTCATTAGTCCGACTGCCATTGGGTGGAGGAGCTCGACTCCGTCCTGTGGGGCCTACGTACCACCCCGAATCGATCAACGGGATACACACCGTTCTTCATGGTCTACGGGGCAGAAGCGGTCCTTCCCTGTGATATAATTCACGATGCACCAAGGGTGCGCATGTACGAAGAAAAGGAGGCCAAGTTAGATCGGCAGGACGACTTGGACGCCTTGGAAGGAGAGCGCGACATAGCTCGGGCTCGCTCTACTTTTTATCAACAGTAGGCCCGGCGTTACCAGAGCAAGGAGGTCAGGGCGAAAGCGTATAACGTAGGTGAACTCGTCTTACGGCTCCCCGAGAAGCAGAAGCATAAACTCAATCCCAAATGGGAGGGCCCCTTCATAATCGACGAAGTACTCGCAGGAGGGGCTTATCGTCTTCAAAGCCCGGCAGATAACCGCCTCGAACCACACCCATGGAACGCAGCTCGTCTTCGGCGTTTTTACGGCTAGACCGGTGTCGTCAAACTTTTTACCCTCCTTTTTCTTTTTTCTCTTTTCTTTTTCTTTTCACTTTCCTTCCCTTCCAACTAGATTTTTGGCAGGTTCGGACTTTTTCTCTCCCCAAGGTCTATGTTCGGCCAAACCGAGCTCGTGTTAAGTTTTTCGGCATACATCCTCAAATGTTACACCCGAACAAAACACCTGGGGGCTTCTTCCTGAAGCCAATGACTATACATTTTGAGCATCTATTCACATCTCCTGTGTATGCATGATTCCCTTGTCGTTTTTAAGCCATTATATGCATCAATTCGAACTAAGATTTTTGCCAAGCTGGGTTGCCTCGCTCCTGTGTTTACCCTCTACGTTCCCGATTGTTCGGCTAGAGGGTAAAGGGAGCACCTCTGCGATTGCTACGACCGGGTTATCCGGATACGTACCTCAGACGGGTGAAGCCGAAAGCTAGCTATCTTTAGTAGAAAATTGGTCGGCTATGACGGAAGCAACAAATATATGATGGTTGTTATTACCATTACACCGGCTTTTTCTCTCAAAATGGACATTAGCCGCATACTAACAATATACGGCCTTACTATCCACAATTTACGCAACAACCCAAAGAAAGGCACCGATAAAGGTACTATTTTCTTTGGAAGATGTTTCTTACGCTAAGCAGTAATATAACATATCTCCCTGTGCATCTACTGTCTGTTCGCACCAAATGGCCGGATTGCCTGGTTCCTCGAAAGAATTCCCTTTGTCAAGGGATATTTTATAAGGACCACTCTCGCGCTCTTAGCGCGAGAGGTCGAAGCCGATGGCCGGTTAAGACAAAGTTCACAGCACAGACGGAGCAATTTTTCGATTTAAAGTACATAGTTACATTGAATCACACATCTGGCTGCCGGTCAAGATTGTCTATCAAAGCATCCAGGGCGCAGTCTTCTTGCGAGAGACGAGCGGTAGGCATCACTTGGTCGTACACCAAGTGAAGCGGCACTTCTTGCCCATCAGGTCCCGCTGGCCCAACCCGAGCCATATGCTCGGGGTTAAGGCCAGTGTATCAAGTCTTAATCATCGCCCACGCCTCTCGTGCTCCCTCCCGGCAAGCTGATGTCTTCCACAGCTCGAACCGACTCCGGGCTTCCTTGAACCGATCAGCTAGTTTGGTCATCCCTTCCGGAGGCTTCTCGACAGGCCATAGCGCTTTTATCATGCTCCTCATAGCCTTTCGAGCCCGCTCATGAACGGCTGACAGTTCCTTCAGAAGGCTCCCCCAGTAGGATCCGATCTCTTCTTCAGGATGCCCGGTTAGGAGACCTATACATAAGACAAGGTATGTACATTAAACTTTATGTCGGGAAAATACCCTTTCGACGTCACAGTCACACTTATCTGGCCTAATTGAGTCTTTAAACAATCAATTTCGTTGGCCTGCTGCTTGTTTTCCGCCTGGAGGCATTTCTTCTCCTCTAGGTTTCGTTGCAATGAAAGGCAGTCGGCCTCATGCTGGGACTCGACGTACCTCTGAGATTCTCGGGCTGCATCTAAATCTTTTTGCAATTGCCCTATAGATTTAGCTGCTAAAAGTACCCTCGCGTCAGCATGGAATTATGTACTAAGATCAGCAGAATGGATATACTCACCATGCGCCTCCCGGGTAAATTTCTTCACTTGTTCAAGTTCGGCCTTCACGGCTTCCACCTGTGCTCGGCTCGCCTCCAATTCATTGGCCAGTTGCTCGTTCTACTGCCTTGAGGCATGTATCATCCACGAAACAATATGTGGATCCTTAACTCGGTCGTCCCGACCAATTCAAGGCTCAGGGGCTACTGGGTTCACATAAATATTTGGATTCTCAAAATCAATCACTTACCTTCAGACTGGATGATATCAGTTTCATGGTTTCTCCGAGCCCAGCTCGGGCAGCTCCGATGTGCGCATCCACCGAGCATAGAGCATTGAACTCTTGTTCGGAAAATGCCGGGTCGCGCAGGGCCTCTCATCGCCACCGGTGGTTCATTGCACTTTCAACTTCGGATTTAGTGACTGAAACCGCGTCCTCAGAATCTTCGGGGGCCGGATTGCCCACAGGGGCCTCCGTTGCAGGTTCGGCATGAGCAGAGGATCTTGACTCATGAGTATTGTCGAGCATTTTGGCAACGTCCTCGGCAGAAGATGGTTGTACTTGTTTACTGAGTATTTCGACATGAGATATTTCGGTAGATCCTATCTTTCATAATAGCGATAGATTAAGTGGCCGAACGAAGTACCTTTGGGATGGATGAGTGGTCGGTGCCGTCTCCACGGCCGGCTCACGTAAAGGAGTCATGTCAATGCCCGGTCCAGGCATCGCTGCTGCAGCCGACGTTTGTCGCGAGGACCTACGACGCTTGGGAGCGGAGACCGGCGCATTTGGGTAGGTGGAAGGCGTTCTCCTTTTACGAGAAGGATTTTTCTTTTTGCCTGTGGTGGAGGAAGGGAGTGATCCGGGGTGATCGTCTATGATAGCCACCTTGGATCGATCTAGGCTCTCTTGGTAAAAGACCCCGTCTTCGTACTCAATGGACAACTCCGGATCGTCATGGAATCCTGGATCGTCCTCACGAGAGTAGCTCTCCGGTTGGGGGGGCGGACACTTGACTGCCTCGACAAAGCTCCTCCAGTCCTGTTTGTGCGGATTAAAGGCTTTGGTCAAAAAGGGCAAATGACAAGCCGAACTTAGGACGTAAGATCGAAAGACTTACCCATTCAATGGGGTTGTAGCTCGAGTAGCCCTCCTTAACTGGCAGCCGAACAAAGTCTTCTTTTTCTCCTTTGTATAAATCGGCAAGTGCGGCTGCTAATGCCGCTTGATCTGCAGGGCCCAGCCGTCGGGAGCGAGTGGTGTCGCTTGTTCCGTTGTAACACCACAAAGGATGTATCCTTTGTTGAAGAGGTTGAACGCATCTGGTGATGGCGGCGGCCATCACGTCAATCATGGTCAGCTTGTGATGAGCCAGTATCCTAACGCGGGCAGCCAAACGTTGTACTTCAGCATCGTCCTCTTGGGGTGAACTCTTCGGACGCCAGTTGAACCTTTTCTTCAAAGGGGCGTCGGAATATTCGGGCAAACCCCTTCGAGCTGGATTGAATAGGGGAACGTCCTCGATGTAAAACCATTCCGAAGACCACTCTTCGGACTCTTTCTTCGACGTCCCCACAGGATATCCCGTCCCGGCTATGCGACATACTTCGGCTCCTCCAACCTACCGAATTGTCTCACCGCGGGTGTGGGGAACGAGGCAGAAATACTTCCTCCATAGTCCAAAGTGAGCCTCGCAGCCCAGGAACATCTCGCAAAGGGCGACAAAGCCCGAGATGTGCAGAATAGACCCAGGGGTGAGATGATGGAGGTGGATCCCGTAGAACTCCAATAACCCCCTCAGGAAAGGATGGATGTGGAACCCTAGGCCCCGCAGGAGGAAAGGCACGAAGCATACCCGCTCTCCCTTGTGAGGATTTGGGAAGTTCTCCGCGAAGGCTTCGCGGTTATAAGAAGTCTGACCAGCGCGAGTAGCCGCCAGATCCGAGGAAGGAAGATATCCTTGGCTCTCAAGGTCGCGCAGCCGAAGGAGGGATACGGAGCAGCTTGCCCGGTCCCTAGGGAGGGTGCCGTAAGGGTGCGAAGAAGAACTGGGGACGCTCGCCATGTTTTTTAGTGGTCTCTCGCTTGAAGTTTTCTCCGAGGGGGAAGAAGAGGAAGGTGAGGCCTAGACCACGATTCCGTTTGTTTAAATGGGAGGTACCTCCTTTGTGAGAAGGGCAATCTGGTAAAAAGCCGTCGGACCACTCGCCTCCCCTCGGTACACAAGGGTCGAGGAGCGCTGGTAGTTATTACAGAGGGTCCCGCAAGTTCTCGACGTTTGAAGATTTACCGATCACGGAGTGGATGCCGAACGAGAAGGGATAGAGGGACTCGCCTCGCAAGCCGAAGACTTCGACGTGCAGGACTATCCGGATAATATACCTCGGCATTGGAGGCTAGTCCGGGGGCTACTGAGGGAGTCCGGGATTAAGGGGTCCTCGGGCGGCCGGCCTATTTCTCATGGGCCGGACTCATGGGCCACACGCTGAGGATGGAGTCGATCGAAGGCCCCGTCGCCAGGGGAAAGATCTCAGGAGCCCTGGTGTGTCTGTCAAGTTGAAGATAGTAGATTAAGCTTGTTTTTACCTCCGGTGGGCAACCGACCATGTGTAACCCTAATGACCCCTGGTGTCTATATAAACCGGAGGGTTTTAGATTATAGGGCAGAGAAACTCATCTAGGGTTTTAGCTAGTCGATCTCGAGGTAGATCAACTCTGTAACCTTCATACCATCAATATAATCGAGCAGGACTTAGGGTTTTACCTCCATAGGAGGGCCCGAACCTGGGTAAACATCGTCGGCTTCGTCCCCTTGTTACCATCGATCCTAGTCTCACAGCTCGGGACCCCCTACCTGAGATCCGCCGGTTTTGACACCGAGAGGGTGTAACAGCCCGGAACCAACGCTCCAGAAGATTCCCCTTTTATTCCATTGTCGTCGTGTGATTCGAGTGGTTGTTGCATTCATCATCGCATCATTCGCATCATCTGCATAGCATCGTCATTCGTTTTCAAAAACTTGCATCCGTTCGTAGCTGCCGGTTCTCTCCGTTCGTGTCGTTATCCGTTTCGAGCCCAACCACCCACGCACGCGCCCGCGGCATCGTTAAAATATTGTTTTAAAAGTGCTTGAAAAATATTCTCGGATTGGGTCGAAACTTGGCGTGCGGTCTTTTTATATTATAGGTAGACCACCTGCCAAATTTCGTCGCAATCATAGGTCGTTTGATACCCAAACGGTCGACCGTAGCGGCACCGTCTTCGGTTAATTATCCGGTGTTTTCGGTGTTTTAAAACTCGGTGCCGGGCCGCTCATTTCCCTCTCATCTCAAGCCCATGGACTTCTACACAGCCCACCTAGCCCACCTAGCCAAACCCCGCGACTGGAGCCGTCCGATCTCGATCGGAAGGTCCGAAAACGGGCAAAATCCCTCTCCTAGCCATCCCTGCCTATAAATAGGCAGCCCCCTCGTCCAAATCGGATGAACCCTACACCTGCATCATTTTCCGAGCCTACCCAAACCCTAGCTGCCACTTGTCTCCACCTCCTCCTCCCAGCCGCAGGCCCGCCAGGCCCGAATTGAGCCCGCCCGCGAGGCCCATCTGCGCCGCCGCCAGAGCTCCCCGCGGGAGGTCCTCCCGAGCGCTCGCTCGTGCCAAGCGCAGCGAGCCGAAGCCCGTGCGGCCCCGCGCCATGCCCCGCTCCCGTCGACCCTGCGCCGCTCACCGGAACGTCGCCCTCGCCAGAGATGAGTGCGCTGCCACCCATGGTCCTTCTCCCTTCTCCGTTTCGTTCTCTAACCTCTCCTCTCCTTCGTTTTCTCCCCGCAAGATGGCTATGGCAGTAGTCATGTCGGGTCGCCGCCGTTAGCATGTCGCGTGCCCGAAGCATCAGATCGGGGCCAGATCCGGATGCGGCCGAGCCTCCTGCACCGGTTCCTCGCCATCGCGCCGCTCGCCGGAGCCCTTCCGCATCGCCCTGGCCACCTCGTCCTCGCCTCCAGCTCCCGATCCGCCCCTCGTTGACCTCGCCTGCCTCGTGCGCTCGCGCGAGGGAGAAGCAGGCAACCGTTCGGCAGGCCCAGCGCCGCCGCCCAGTCGGCCGCACAAGGCCTCCTCCAAGCCGGCCTGCACCCCCCCCATCTCCACCGACCGGCCCAATGGCCCTCTGGTGAGCCACCCCGCTAAACCCGGCTCTGTGCGCAGTTTAGAATATTGCGCCCACTGTGTAGCCCATGCTATTTGACGCTGTGAGCGCTATTTAGTTTTATTGCGCACTCCCTGGTGAGCCCATCAGTGCGCAGATTCGGCCCGTTGTAGTTTTTTTTCACGTTCTGCGATTTAGCAATTTCCAGTGAATTAACAGATTTACAGAAAAACTCTTAAACTCATGCATCTAATAACTTTTCAACCGTACATTGGATTAAAATGTTTTATATATGTAATATGTCCAGAATTTCATGTAGATTCACAATTTCCAACTCTCACATCTGTTTAAAGTGTTTAAACTTGCTGTTTGTTTAAAATTACATAAATGTCATGTTTTTGCATTGCGCATAAATATTTAACCGTACATCGGAATTAATCAAACAATAAATGTAAAATGTGTAGCTTGTTATATGCCTTTTTCATGCATGCTAAAAATATTTGATGGGTTGGTTGCATTTAGTTGCATACATGGCTTGCTAAAACGGTTTAGGTCCTAACCTCGCAGAATAATGGTGTCATTTGTTTTATAGTAGATATTCACATATTATATATGATTGTGGGGTAGAAAAATCCATAGAATTTATCGATGCAATTAGTTTTGTCATTTGAGCAATTTGTGTGCATGTCATTTTTGCTATGATGCCCTTTTGTTTATTTTGTGTGATTTAATCCATGCATATTTTGGAATAGTTGCCAACATGAGATATGCCCTTGGACATGTGTGCTAGGCCCTGGTATTTTTGTTTGCTATAGAAATCCATGGGTAGGTGTTATTTTCTTGTTGCCAACATGCTATAAAATACTGCTGTTTTGAGGGTCCAAAATATTTCTAAGTCTGAAAAACTGTTATTTTGTTGCCATGTTGCCATGTGAATTGCTATTGATCTAGGAGTCTTTTGTGGTTGCTCCCAAGGAGTCTTTTGTTAAGCATGTTGTTGCCTATCATGTTGTGCCAATAGTTTGCATGAATAGGTTTAGCATCATAATTATTTCTGTTGTTCAATATGTCAATCTGTTAAAAACTGCTGCACATGTCTACTCTAATTTTCACCAAGTCTGAGAATCTGTTTTCTTCATAATGCCATGTTGTGATGATGTTAGCCATGATTCTATGCATAATTAGACCTTGCCACCATGGAATGAATTGTAGTGCATCATGCCCTCTACTATGCTGTAAATTTTCATGCCATAATATGCCCTGTAGCATATAGTTTTGCTGCTGCCAATATGCCTTCGTGAAAAACTGCTATGCTAAAAATTGTTATTTTCACTGTCATAATCTGCTATATTTTGTTGCCATGTTGTGAGCTTCCTACCGTGTGATCCATGACTCTTTTGAGTATGATATGTGAAGATGAAATGAAGTGTGTGTTATATGCTACAGCCCCATGCTTAGTTTGGCATATTAGGATCTTGTAGCCTGTTGTTTTCATGTGTGCAATATGCTATGTTGCTGTTTTGGGCAGATTTCAAATAAAACTTGTTTTGGTTGTTGTGGTTGAACCGTAACTCCGTTTTGGCATGCCATATATGAAACTTGCTTAGAATTTCATGTAGTTTCATAATATCTTGCTGCATCCATAATTTGAAATGTTTGTGGTTGTCTTTTTCATGCATTTTGCATTCATGTCATGTCTTCTTGTGAAGGTCATATCTTTTAGACCGTAGCTCCGTTGCAAATGTTCTATATATGTAAATCGACTAGAATGACAAGTAGAATCTCATTGTGCATCTTATTTCCCTGTTTAATAAATATAAAACATGATTAGTTCAGATCTGGACCAATTTCGAAATTAACATATGGGGTCGTTTCGGAAATGCTATATGTTGTTTCCGGCCTCATTAAACTTGCCTAGATGTGTAGTTTACTTATGCTTCACTTCTTTCCATGTTTAACAACATTTAATATTGTCGTGTACCTAAACGAGAGAGAACTAAATATCCGAATGTGGAGTTTCGTCAATATGCAACTCCTTGCATATTGAGCTTCACTTAATGTGTGGTGTTTGATTGTTGTGCTTGCCATGTCTTCATATTTAAACTGAACATGCATCATATTTGTTTGCGCATCATGTCATGCATATGTTGTGGTGTTCTTCATGTGTTGACTGTTGTTTTCGGATTGCTTCTTCTCGATAGAGTTCCGAAAGCGTTCGGAGTGTGAGGATTTGTACGACTACGTTGATTTGTCTTCTTCATGGACTCGATCTTCTTCCAAGCGGGATCTCAGGCAAGATGATCATTTCCCTGGATACCATTACTATCATTGCCATGCTAGTTGTCTCGTTTCGATCGTTGCCTCGCTACCTACAACTTGTATGTCAAGCCTCCCAAATTGCCATGAAAAGCCTCTAACCCCTCCACATCCCAGCAAACATTGTTTGGCTATGTTACTGCTTGCTCAGCCTTTCTTATAGCGTTGCTAGTTGCAGGTGCAATTTGTTCCATGTGCCAACATGGTTATTTTGATATATCACAATATTATTGCTATTTAATTTAATGCACATATATACTTGGTAAAGGGTGGAAGGCTTGGCCTTTTGCTCGGTGTTTTGTTCCACTCTTGTGTAGGAGATATGCCCTAGAGGCAGTAATAACAGTTATTTTGTATCTCCGAGTTTGTAATGAATGTTTATGATCCATGCTATAACTGCAATGATTCACGAGTCTGCAATATCCACGAGGCCCGGAGGGAAACTCATTTGCACGTGTGGTATAATAAACGGCAAAATGTATTCCTAGTCTTGCCTCTAAGACTGGCTCAAGTATTGCATGATGATCCTGTTTTCCTGATCATGGGCATGGCTATGCCGGCAATTTTGAGGGCACAATGTTGGTAGAACACTTGTGTTGAATCAACCCGAATTGATGTTATGCTATGAGATATATTCGTCACAAGTTTATGGTTAATAACACAGAGATGGTTAACGTTTGCATGATTCCTTAGACCATGAGAGTATCGAGTTTCTTCATGCTTGCTTCATGAACTTTGGGGTTTGTTAAACGTCATCCGTAAATGGGTGGCTATTACGGCGGCTTACGGGTTCATGGAAAAGTATGTCAAGTAACTTGATAGCTCAAGATTGGGATTTGCTCCTCCGACGATGGAGAGATATCTCTGGGCCCTCTCGGTGTTACGGTATCCATCATCGTCTGGCCAGACACTTTGTGATTTGATCACGGGGATGCCGGAACACGGGAACGAGAAAAGAGAACAATACCGGCAACGAGGTAACTGGCATAGTGGACAAGTTGTTGATCCACGAGGATGCCAACATGTCTCACCTCGGGTAATTGTAACATATCGCAAAGCAAAAGGAATAGCTCACGGCAACTGGAGGTTCACTCAAATATTCATTCGTGTGGGTATAGGGGTCAATATGGGTGTCCACGGCTCCGATGTTGATCATTGATCAGAAGGGGTTCCGGGTCATGTCTATGCTTCACTGAACCTATAGGGTCACACGCTTAAGGGTCATCTATCTGCTGAATACTAGACAGGGAGTCTGAGAGAAAATAACCGAAAAAGTTTCGGACACCGAAAAAGTTTCGGACAGCGGAAAAGTCCCGCAGAGAGAACACCGGAACAGTTTCGGTAAAACTGAAAAGTTGTTTCAGGGGATACCATTAAGTCAAATTGGTTTCGGCACATGCCTGATAATTCTTGGAGGGTGCCAGAATCATTCTGGAAACTTCTGGGAATTTTCCGGAAGAAAAACCGGAAATGTTCCGGAGCTGCCGGAACCGCTTCGGATGCTTTTCGCAGATGAAAATCACTAATCCGGAATTGTTCCGGGTCGCATTGAAAATTATTTTAGTGGGTACTGGAAATGTTGTAAGCCCACATAAATATTTCCAGTTCGACCGGACGCTGATAAATGTCGTCGTGAATAGTGAAAGTGCTTTTTGGGATATTTATGGAAAGTCACCTTTTGGGATATTTCCAAAAGGCTTCTAGAAGGGCTTGGGGGCCAAGGAAGCCCCTCATGGGGGGGGGCAAGGGGTGGCCGGCCAAGGGTGGAGCTCCTCCATGGAGCTCCACATGGCACCCCTTTTCCCTCTTATGGTTTTTTATGTGTGACATAAAGTGGGGGTAGTTTGGTACTTTGTGTGACCATCCTACCCCTTGGCTTTCCTATAAATAGAGGAGGTGAGGGCTGCCATCTCTTCATCCCTTGCTCTCATACACATGCTATGCTTTGCTAGCTCTCTCTCTCTCCCTCCCACGAAAAGAGTTTTTCGTAGAGCCGAAAGGCTGTCTGGGTTCCGGCAGGAACTAGTTCTGGACGGCGAAGCCCTGCCGGATAGATGACACCGTATGTGTACAACCCCGTAGAGAGGTCGTAGTTTCGATCTTTTGCCCGAGGGGCTGTTCGAGTGTCCTCCCGAAGGGCTGTCCGAGTCTCCGTTCGAGTTTCGAGGGTCCTCCCGAAGGGCTGTCCGCGACATCGTCCGGGGGACTGTCCGACCGCCTCCCGAAGGGCTGTCCGATGAGGGAGTACATCCTCGCGGTTGGGAGGTTGTAAATCCTAGCTGCGGGGATCTGCACCAACGATCTCCACCGACTCTTCTTCCGCTGCGCTTCGAGTCGGTACGGATCAGATCAAACCTTGTATGCAGTCTCCATAGTGGTCCTGGGCGTGCTCGCTATACCGAAAATTTTGGTTTTCTGTTGCATTCCCCAACAGTGGCATCAAGAGCTAGGCTATGCGTAGATGCATGTTGAGATGTATGGGTATTGCATAGTATAATTTTGTAGTAGATGAGATCTATTATTGAAAATTATTTGTGCGGGTAGCAGATGAAATCTGTTACCCGATGTTCCTGTTGCTTCCCGTGAATTTGCGTAGTCCTGATCTTGACGGCATGGTGGAATCTCAAAAAGTTCTGGCAATCCGTGATCCTTTCATGCTGCTCCTGAGTATGCTGATTGACAGATCAACGAAGTGCTAACGGTTCTTTGGGTTCCACCATAGTTAAAGAAAGATGGATGTTTCGCAAACGAAAGGGCAATGCAGATATGATCTGCACAGGGGTCACGCGTATGACGAAGTTTAGTATGGGGCTCGAGATTTTATTATCTCGTGTTTCATACACCCTGGAAAGTTAATCTAGCAACTTGAATTATCATACTTGATGATGAGCGTTGGTAGCTGCGGTTTGAGTCAAAACCTTAGAAGCCACGTAAAATAAAATTTTGTATAAACCGATTAGAGGCGTCTAACTTGGTTTTGCAGGATGGTTTGCATGTGATGTGGTATAGCAATGCTCATATTCAATTTGATTATGTATGAGATGACTATATAATGTAAATTAACATGACCTGCGTGTCATGATTCGGCATGATGGCTGGAGCCATATGATTGTCTCTTTAATGACCTGCGTGTCAACCTTATGTAATGCACTTATTTTATTAGCTATAGAGATAGCAATATTATCTGGTGCATCGACAAGGTGGTGGCAATCTTCACGAAGGTATACACCGACGCAAATGCCAAAGACGAAGAAAGTTTGACTTCTCCGTCAGAAGGGGCTATACCATGTCATGCTAATTATGAATTGCCTGAGATGTTTATCCCTTATGTTGCACCCTTCTTGATTGCGCGGTAGTCGCTTTTTATTAGGGTGATCTCTCACTTAAAAAATATCAAGTAGTTAGTGTTCTCCCAAGTGTAGCACCGTCACGGCACCTATCTTTTTGGGGTGCGCCGTGTCACACGGGTACGAACGATTAGAGAAGTGTGAGGCGGGTGAGTTGAGACCTCGCAGCAAGATCACTTGGTTGTCTTGACGTTCAGGCATGACCGTCATGAGCTCGGAACACACGCATCGAAAGATGAACAAGAGTCACATAGAGATGTGATTGGCAAGTTGGCCTACCGGTTAAGATTTTTGTCATCAGTGGTGTTACACCAATGGCGAACAATCAAGACACGGGTCTTGAATCACTCACAATCAATTTTGAGAGATATTGATTTGAGTGGGAGCGCACTTTAGAATAAAATTGTTTATTCACTAGTGCAAAAATCATTATGAACAAAGTCTAAGTGAACTTGTGTTTTCCGTTGTAGATCATATGGCTCGCAACAGCGCGATCAACTTAGGCCCGATGTTAGAGAAAGACAAGTTAGCTGTGAATGGAAACAACTATGCGGACTGGGTCCATACCCTGAGGATTGTCCTCAGGAGTGCTAAGAAAGTGTACGTGCTTGACGGACCTCTTCCACCTAAGCCGGCGGCAACCGCCCCGGCAGATGAACAAAATGTCTAGGCCACTAAGGATGATGATTTCAACTTAGTGCAGTGCCTCATGCTGTCTTGCATGAGTTCAGAGCTTCAAAAACGTTTTGAATTCCATAACTCCTTTGATATGATCAAGGATCTGGATGCTCTGTACAAGTTTAATGCGTGGTCTGAACGTTTTGATATCATGAAAATGATGATGGAGACCAAGATGGCTGAGGGCAGTTCAGTTGGCGAGCACGTAGTCAATATGATTGGCTACGCTGAAAGGCTTAAAACCCTGGAATTTCCACTTCCGCCAGAGCATGTTATGGACATGTTGCTCGGTTCACTCCCCCCGTCTTACGGCGGTTTTTATCATGAACTACAACATGAATAGGATGGACAAAATAGCAAATGAGGTGCTTGCCATGCTGAAAACTGCTGAAGGAGGACTGTGGAAAAATCACAAGCAAGTGTTGCTTGTGAATAAAACTGCAAGTTTCAATAAGAAAGGCAAGCCAAACAAGGGCAAGGGCGTCGGTAAGACCGGCTTCCAACGCAAATCTAAGGGCGGAGCCAAGAATGAAACTGAGTGCTTCTACTGCAAGGGCACAGGACACTGGAAGAGAAACTGCAAGAAGTATCTGGAAGATAAGAAGTCCGGGAAAACCGGAAAAGGTATAATTGTTATACAAGTTAATGTCATTGACGTTTTGCTTGCTAGCGAAAATTCTAAGTCTTGGGTATTTGATACCGGATCGGTTGCTCACATTTGCAACTCGATACAGGGGCTTCAGAAGGTGCGCAAGCTGGCAAAGAATGAAGTCATGATGCGTGTCGGGAACGGCGCTGGGATCGCCGCTCAAGCCGTCGGCATTATGCCTCTACGTCTCCCTTCAGGATTTATTTTGGAACTAAGTAACTGTTATTTTGTTCCGTTGTTGTGTAGAAACATTATCTCTGGATCATGTTTAGTGCACGATGGGTACTCCTACAAGTCTGAGAACAATGGTTGTTCACTTTATTGTAAGGATATGTTTTATGGATTTGCACCCATTGTTGGGGGCCTTTTCATACTAAATCTTGAATGTGAAAATGATGTCTTTAACGTGAATGCTAAACGCCTTAGGAAGGCTGTACCACCACCACTTTCATGTGGCACTGTCGCCTTGGCCACATCGGAAAGAAACGCATGCAAAGACTCCATAAAGATGGAGTTTTACCGTCCCTTGATTTTGAATCATTTGACACATGTGAAGCTTGCTTGATGGGAAAAATGACCAAGACGCCGTTCACGGGTCATCCTGAACGGGCGAGTGAATTATTGGAAATAATACATAGTGATGTATGTGGTCCAATGAGCACAATCGCACGGGGTGGGTATTTCTACTTCGTAACTTTTACTGATGATTTAAGTAGGTATGGATATATCTACTTGATGAAGCATAAGTCGGAAACCTTTGAAAAGTTCAAGGAATTTCAGAATGAGGTAGAAAATCATCGTAACAAAAAGATTAAGTTTCTGCGGTCTGATCGCGGAGGCGAATATCTTAGTCACGAGTTTGGCCAACATCTGAGTGACCGTGGAATCGTTTCACAGCTTACGCCTCCCGGAACTCCACAGCGAAACGGAGTGTCGGAACGACGTAACCGAACCCTGTTAGACATGGTAAGGTCGATGATGTCTCTTACAGATCTACCGATATCTTTTTGGGGTCACGCACTAGAAACTGCCGCTTATACATTAAACAGAGCACCGTCTAAATCTGTTGAGACGACACCATATGAGATATGGCACGGGAAGAAACCCGACCTGTCGTTTCTCAAAATTTGGGGTTGTGAGGCATACGTAAAGCGTTTATAGCCAAGCAAACTTGATCCCAGATCAGACAAATGTTACTTTGTAGGTTATCCCAAAGAGACAGTTGGGTATTCTTTCTACCACGCCTCTGAGAACAAAGTGTTTGTTGCAAAACATGGAGTCTTTCTTGAGAAAGAGTTTCTCACTAAAGAAGTGAGTGGGAGGACAGTACAACTTGATGAGATTAGTGAATCTTCGGCAACCATTGATATGGCTAAGGAACCAGAAGTAATTCCGCAAATTATCCCTACAACCGAGCCGGAAGTTGTCGCATGTGATGTGGAAACTTCAAACAATGTTGTAACTGAACCGCGCAGATCAGGTAGGGCTATCCAGCCACCTGAGTGGTTTCATAACGAAATCTTCATTCTTGAAGACGATGAACCTGCGCACTACAAGGAAGCGATGGCGGGGCCTAGCTCAAGGGAATGGCACAAGGCCATGGAATCCGAAATGAAATCCATGTACAAAAACCAAGTTTGGAACTTGGAAGAACTTCCAGATGGCGTAAAACCCATTGGTTGTAAATGGATTTTCAAAAGAAAGACGGACGCGGATGGTAACATTACTATCCACAAAGCTAGACTTGTCGCGAAAGGGTTCACGCAAGTTCTAGGGGTAGACTACGACGAGACTTTCTCGCCCGTAGCTATGCTTAGGTCTGTTCGGATATTACTAGCAATTGCTGCTTATTTCGATTATGAAATATGGTAGATGGATGTCAAAACGGCTTTCCTAAATGGAAACCTTGAAAAGGATGTATACATGATACAGCCAGAAGGTTTTGTCGATCTTAAGAATGCTGGAAAGGTATGTAAGCTTCAGAAAGCCATTTATGGTCTGAAGCAAGCATCAAGGAGCTGGAACATTCGTTTTTATGAAGTGGTCAAAGAGTTTGGCTTCATCAGGAACGATGAAGAATCTTGTGTTTACAAGAAGTTTAGTGGGAGCGCAAAAGCATTTCTAATCTTGTATGTGGACGACATATTGTTGATTGGAAATGACGTGAATTTTCTTAGCGATATAAAAGACTCATTGAAGAAGAGTTTTTCAATGAAAGACTTAGGCGAAGCAGCATATGTATTGGGCATCAGAATCTATAGAGATAGATCAAGACGCCTGATAGCGCTTAGCCAAAGCACGTCCATTGACAAGGTGTTGAAAAGGTTCAACATGGAGAACTCCAAGAAAGGCCTACTCCCCATGTCACCTGGCACAGTGCTTTGCAAGAATCAGTGTCCTCGGACCCTCGATGAGCGAGTACAAATGAATGATATTCCATATGCTTCGGCAGTTGGTTCTATTATGTATGGCATGCTATGTACAAGACCGGATGTTTCCTATGCGCTAAATGTTAGCAGCCGGTACCAAGGTGATCCAGGATTGGAACACTGGGCCGCAGTCAAGGGTATTCTTAAGTACCTCGGAAGGACCAAGGATTTACTCCTTGTGTACGGAGGTGATGAAGAGCTCATTGTAAGTTGTTACACTGATGCGGGCTTCATGACTGACCCAGATGACTTCAAATCTCAATCTGGCTATGTTTTCATATTGAACGGCGGTGCAGTTGATTGGAAAAGTTCCAAACAAAAGACTGTGGCGGATTCTACGACGGAGGCGGAATATGTTGCTGCTTCAGAAGCCTCCAAGCAGGCTGTCGGAATCAAGCAATTTCTTGAAGACCTTGGTGTGGTTCCAAGTGCTCTGGACCCGGTGGAGATCTATTGTGATAATAGTGGCGCCGTGGCTCAGGCAACGGAGCCATGTTCGCACCATAAGACAATGCATATTCAACGCAAATATAAACTCATTCGACATCATGTCGAAGAAGGTTTAGTAAAAGTACGCAAAGTTCACACGGATCTGAATGTGTCAGACCCGATGACAAAGCCTCTACCACGAGCAAAGCATGAGCAACACCGGATAGCCATTGGTGTTAGGGAAGCCATGTAACTGGATTATGACTCTAGTGCAAGTGGGAGACTGTAGGAGATATGCCCTAGAGGCAGTAATAACAGTTATTTTGTATCTCCGAGTTTGTAATGAATGTTTATGATCCATGCTATAACTGCAATGATTCACGAGTCTGCAATATCCACGAGGCCCGGAGGGAAAATCATTTGCACGTGTGGTATAATAAACGGCAAAATGTATTCCTAGTCTTGCCTCTAAGACTGGCTCAAGTATTGCATGATGATCCTGTTTTCCTGATCATGGGCATGGCTATGCCGGCAATTTTGAGGGCACAATGTTGGTAGAACGCTTGTGTTGAATCAACCCGAATTGATGTTATGCTATGAGATATATTCGTCACAAGTTTATGGTTAATAACACAGAGATGGTTAACGTTTGCATGATTCCTTAGACCATGAGAGTATCGAGTTTCTTCATGCTTGCTTCATGAACTTTGGGGTTTGTTAAACGTCATCCGTAAATTACGGTGGCTTACGGGTTCATGGAAAAGTATGTCAAGTAACTTGATAGCTCAAGATTGGGATTTGCTCCTCCGACGATGGAGAGATATCTCTGGGCCCTCTCGGTGCTACGGTATCCATCATCGTCTGGCCAGACACTTTGTGATTTGATCACGGTGATGCCAGAACACGGGAACGAGAAAAGAGAACAATACCGGCAACGAGGTAACTGGCATAGTGGACAAGTTGTTGATCCACGAGGATGCCAACATGTCTCACCTCGGGTAATTGTAACATATCGCGAAGCAACAGGAATAGCTCACGGCAACTGGAGGTTCACTCGAATATTCATTCGTGTGGGTATAGGGGTCAATATGGGTGTCCACGGCTCCGATGTTGATCATTGATCGGAAGGGGTTTCGGGTCATGTCTATGCTTCACCGAACCTATAGGGTCACACGCTTAAGGGTCATCTATCTGCTGAATACTAGACAGGGAGTCTGAGAGAAAATCACCGAAAAAGTTTCGCACACCGGAAAAGTTTCGGACACCGGAAAAGTTCCGCAGAGAGAACACCGGAACAGTTTCGGTAAAACTGAAAAGTTGTTTCAGGGGATACCATTAAGTCAAATTGGTTTCGGCACATGCCTAATAATTCTTGGAGGGTGCCAGAATCATTCTGGAAACTTCTGGGAATTTTCCGAAAGAAAAACCGGAAATGTTCCGGAGCTGCCGGAACCGCTTCGGATGCTTTTCGCAGATGAAAATCACTAATCCGGAATTGTTCCGGATCGCATTGAAAATTATTTTAGTGGGTACTGGAAATGTTCTAAGCCCACATAAATATTTTCAGTTCGACCGGACGCTGAAAAATGTCGTCGTGAATAGTGAAAGTGCTTTTTGGGATATTTATGGAAAGTCACCTTTTGGGATATTTCCAAAAGGCTTCTAGAAGGGCTTGGGGGCCAAGGAAGCCCCTCATGGGGGGGGCCCTAGGGGTGGCGGCCAAGGGTGGAGCTCCTCCATGGAGCTCCACATGGCACCCCTTTTCCCTCTTATGGTTTTTTATGTGTGACATAAAGTGGGGGTAGTTTGGTACTTTGTGTGACCATCCTACCCCTTGGCTTTCCTATAAATAGAGGAGGTGAGGGCTGCCATCTCTTCATCCCTTGCTCTCATACACATGCTATGCTTTGCTAGCTCTCTCTCTACCTCCCACGAAAAGAGTTTTTCGTAGAGCCGAAAGGCTGTCTGGGTTCCGGCAGGAACTAGTTCTGGACGGCGAAGCCCTGCCGGATAGATGACACCATATGTGTGCAACCCCGTAGAGAGGTCATAGTTTCGATCTTTTGCCCGAGGGGCTGTTCGAGTGTCCTCCCAAAGGGCTGTCCGAGTCTCCGTTCGAGTTTCGAGGGTCCTCCCGAAGGGCTGTCCGCGACATCGTCCGGAGGACTGTCCGACTGCCTCCCGAAGGGCTGTGCGACGAGGGAGTACATCCTCGCGGTTGGGAGGTTGTAAATCCTAGCTGCGGGGATCTGCACCAACGATCTCCACCGACTCTTCTTCCGCTGCGCTTCGAGTCGGTACGGATCAGATCAAACCTTGTATGCAGTCTCCATAGTGGTCCTGGGCGTGCTCGCTATACCGAAATTTTTTGTTTTCTGTCGCGTTCCCCAACATCTTGCCACCCCTAGTTACATGTGTACCGGTGTTATGTTCCATAATTGAGCGCTCCTAACATGCTCGGGGTTGTTATGGGGACCCCCTTGATTTTCGTTTTAGGATAAAACTTGTCTGGCAAGGCCCAACATTGGTACTACATTTGCCTAATAACTAATAAAATTGCATAGGGACTTTCCGGACCCCATGGATAATTAATCAACAACCCGGGCCAGTGCTCCTTATGAGTGTTGGTCCAAAACGGGCAGACTGCGGGGCCACCGCGGGGAAACTTGAGGTTTGGTTTGACTCGTAGTGTGACCTATCCGATTTGCCCTGAGAACGAGATACGCGGCTCCTATCGGGATTGTCGGCACGTCGGGCGGCCTTGCTGGATTTGTTTTACCTTTCTCGAACGTCTTGCGCGAAGAATTCCGATAATACTTCGGGCTATCTCGAGGTTGCGGTTTTCCAATGGAATTGCCTAGGAAATCACGGGATTCGTGGTCGAGGTTATTCCCGCGGCGTGTGGTTAGTTTGTGATGGATGAGTTGGAGCACCCCTGCAGGGTTTAATCTTTCGGAAAGCCGTGCCCGCGGTTAAGTGGCAACTTGGAAACTTTGTTTAACGCCCGGTCGAAGCAAACTTGAAGTAAACTCAAATAAAATACACCAACTGTGTGCGTAACCATGACTGTCTCTTCTCGTGAGTCCTTATCCGAGAGAGAACACGGTGGGGATGAGTGCGCTGCCGCCCGTGGTCCTTCTTCCTTCTCCGTTTCGTTCTCTAACCTCTCCTTTCCTTCGTTTTCTCCCCGCAAGATAGCTATGGCCGTAGCCATGTCGGGTCGCCGCCGTTAGCATGTCGCGTGCCCGGAGCATCAGATCGGGGCCAGATCCGGATGCGGCTGAGCCTCCTGCACCGGTTCCTCGCCATCGCGCCGCTCGCCGGAGCCCTTCCGCATCGCCCTGGCCACCTCGTCCTCGCCTCCAGCTCCCGATCCGCCCCTCGTTGACCTCGCCTGCCTCGTGCGCTCGCGCGAGGGAGGCGCAGGCAACCGTTTGGCAGGCCCAGCGTCGCGGCCCAGTCGGCCGCACAAGGCCTCCTCCAAGCCGGCCTACACCCCCCATCTCCACCGACCGGCCCAATGGCCCTCTGGTGAGCCACCCCGCTAAACCCCGCTTTGTGCACAGTTTAGAATATTGCGCCCACTGTGTAGCCCATGCTATTTGACGCTGTGAGCGCTATTTAGTTTTATTGCGCACTCCCTGGTGAGCCCATCAGTGCGCAGATTCGGCCCGTTGTAGTTTTTTTCGTGTTCTGCGATTTAGCAATTTCCAGTGAATTAACAGATTTACAGAAAAACTCCTAAACTCATGCATCTAATAACTTTTCAACCGTACATTGGATTAAAATGTTTTATATATGTAATATGTCCAGAATTTCATGTAGATTCACAATTTCCAACTCTCACATCTGTTTAAAATGTTTAAACTTGCTGTTTGATTAAAATTGCATAAATGTCATGTTTTTGCATTGCGCATAAATATTTAACCGTGCATCGGAATTAATCAAACAATAAATGTAAAATGTGTAGCTTGTTATATGCCTTTTTCATGCATGCTAAAAATATTTGATGGGTTGGTTGCATTTAGTTGCATACATGGCTTGATAAAACGGTTTAGGTCCTAACCTCGCATAATTATGGTGTCATTTGTTTTATAGTAGATATTCACATATTATATATGATTGTGAGGTAGAAAAATCCATAGAATTTATTTGTGCAATTAGTTTTGTCATTTGAGCAATTTGTGTGCATGTCATTTTTTATATGATGCCCTTTTGTTTATTTTGTGTGATTTAATCCATGCATATTTTGGAATAGTTGCCAACATGAGATATGCCCTTGGACATGTGTGCTAGGCCCTGGTATTTTTTTTTGCTATAGAAATCTATGTGTAGGTGTTATTTTCTTGTTGCCAACATGCTATAAAATACTGCTGTTTTGAGGGTCCAAAATATTTCTAAGTCTGAAAAACTGTTATTTTGTTGCCATGTTGCCATGTGAATTGCTATTGATCTAGGAGTCTTTTGTGGTTGCTCCCAAGGAGTCTTTTGTTAAGCATGGTGTTGCCTATCATGTTGTGTCAATAGTTTGCATGAATAGGTTTAGCATCATAATTATTTCTGTTGTTCAATATGTCAATCTGTTAAAAACTACTGCACATGTCTACTCTAATTTTCACTAAGTCTGAGAATCTGTTTTCTTCATAATGCCATGTTGTGATGATGTTAGCCATGATTCTATGCATAATTAGACCTTGCCACCATGGAATGAATTGTAGTGCATCATGCCCTCTACTATGCTGTAAATTTTCATGCCATAATATGCCCTGTAGCATATAGTTTTGCTGCTGCCAATATGCCTTCGTGAAAAACTGCTATGCTAAAAATTGTTATTTTCACTGTCATAATCTGCTATATTTTGTTGCCATGTTGTGAGCTTCCTACCATGTGATCCATGACTCTTTTGAGTATGATATATGTGAAGATGAAATGAAGTGTGTGTTATATACTACAGCCCCATGCTTAGTTTGGCATATTAGGATCTTGTAGCCTGTTGTTTTCATGTGTGCAATATGCTATGTTGCTGTTTTGGGCAGATTTCAAATAAAACTTGTTTTGGTTGTTGTGGTTGAACCGTAACTCCGTTTTGGGCATGCCATATATGAAACTTGCTTAGAATTTCATATAGTTTCATAATATCTTGCTGCATCCATAATTTGAAATGTTTGTGGTTGTGTTTTTCATGCATTTTGCATTCATGTCATGTCTTCTTGTGAAGGTCATATCTTTTAGACCGTAGCTCCGTTGCAAATGTTCTATATATGTAAATCGACTAGAATGATGAGTAGAATCTCATTGTGCATCTTATTTCCCTGTTTAATAAATATAAAACATGATTAGTTCAGATCTGGACCAATTTCGAAATTAACATATGGGGTCGTTTCGGAAATGCTATATGTTGTTTCCGGCCTCATTAAACTTGCCTAGATGTGTAGTTTACTTATGCTTCACTTCTTGCCATGTTTAACAACATTTAATATTGTCGTGTACCTAAACGAGAGAGAACTAAATATCCGAATGTGGAGTTTCGTCAATATGCAACTCGTTGCATATTGAGCTTCACTTAATGTGTGGTGTTTGATTGTTGTGCTTGCCATGTCTTCATATTTAAACCGAACATGCATCATATTTGTTTGCGCATCATGTCATGCATATGTTGTGGTGTTCTTCATGTGTTGATTGTTGTTTTCGGATTGCTTCTTCTCGATAGAGTTCCGAAAGCGTTCGGAGTGTGAGGATTCGTACGACTACGTTGATTCGTCTTCTTCATGGACTCGATCTTCTTCCAAGCGGGATCTCAGGCAAGATGATCATTTCCCTGGATACCATTACTATCATTGCCATGCTAGTTGTCTCGTTTTGATCGTTGCCTTGCTACCTACCACTTGTATGTCAAGCCTCCCAAATTGCCATGAAAAGCCTCTAACCCCTCCACATCCCAGCAAACATTGTTTGGCTATTTACTGCTTGCTCAGCCTTTCTTATAGCGTTGCTAGTTGCAGGTGCAATTTGTTCCATGTGCCAACATGGTTATTTTGATATATCACAATATTATTGCTATTTAATTTAATGCACATATATACTTGGTAAAGGGTGGAAGGCTTGGCCTTTTGCTCGGTGTTTTGTTCCACTCTTGCCGCCCCTAGTTACTTGCGTACCGGTGTTACGTTCCATAATTGAGCGCTCCTAACATGCTCGGGGTTGTTTTGGGGACCCCCTTGATTTTCGTTTTAGGATAAAACTTATCTGGCAAGGCCCAACATTGGTACTACATTTGCCTAATAAGTAATAAAATTGCATAGGGACTTTCCGGACCCCGTGGATAATTAATCAACAACCCGGGCCAGTGCTCCTCATCAGTGTTGGTCCAAAACGGGCAGACTGCGGGGCCACCGCGGGGAAACTCGAGGTTTGGTTTGACTCGTAGTGTGACCTATCCGATTTGCCCTGAGAACGAGATACGCGGCTCCTATCGGGATTGTCGGCACGTCTGGCGGCCTTGCTGGATTTGTTTTACCTTTCTCGAAAGTCTTGCGTGAGGAATTCTGATAATACTTTGGGCTATCTCGAGGTTGCGGTTTTCTAATGGAATTGCCTAGGAAATCACGGGATTCGTGGTCGAGGTTATTCCCGCGGCGTGTGGTTAGTTTGTGATGGATGAGTTGGAGCACCCCTGCAGGGTTTAATCTTTCGGAAAGCCGTGCCCGCGGTTAAGTGGCAACTTGGAAACTTTGTTTAACACCCGGTCGAAGCAAACTTGAAGTAAACTCAAATAAAATACACCAACTGTGTGTGTAACCGTGACTGTCTCTTCTCGTGAGTCCTTATCCGAGAGAGAACACGGTGGGGTTATGTTTGATGTAAGTAGGTGTTCAGGATCTCTTAGAGATCATTACTAGATCACACCCGTTTATGCGACAATCATCCCCCTTTGTTCTTGTACTCGTAAGCTAGCCACTCAAATAAATGCTTAGTGCTTGCTGCAGCCCCACCACTTAACCATATCTCACCCATTAAGCTTTAATAGTCTTGATACCCTTGGAAATGAAATTGTTGAGTCCCCGTGGCTCACAGATTACTACAACAACAGTTGCAGGTACAGGTAATGCGATGATTTGATGTGAGCGCGATGCTTGTTTGATTTGGAGTTCTCCTTCTTCTTCGATCATAGGATGGGTTCTAGGCGGCAGCCTGGGATAGCAAGAATGGATGTCATTTTATCGTTTGTTTTCGTCCATAGTCGGACCCTGCTCTTCTGTATGATGTTTGGATATGTTGTTGTATTGTTATGATATTGTTGTAGCTTGTGGCGAGTGTAAGCCAATTCCATATACTCATCTCTTCTTTACATGTACTTGTAATGATATCCATTCTTGCGAAACGACGAGATGCGCTTATATCCCTGTCGAGGCCCTCGTGCCAAAATAAGGATAGGATCGCATCTTGGGCGTGACAGAGGGACCCTTCATCTGTGGTACAACTAAGCATGTCAATTTTTACTTGTATTTTGTTTTTCTCCTCTACTTTGAAGATCAGTAAAATGTAGGGATTAAATAGCAATTAAATTTTACATGTACAGATCATGCCATGCTACGCATGGCACCACTTCAGCGCCATCCAAGGCAGTTCATTGCTTTTTCAAGCGAGAGGGAGCCGCACGTATGTTTTTGACGTGCACAAAGGGAATTCAAGGGCGATGATCGTTGGTGACAACTGGCGCAGGTTTGTCGAAAACTTCGACCTGCGAGAAGGCGACCTAGTCTCCTTCGATTTGACTGAAGACATTCTATGGTGTACTTCTGCAACCTGCCAAGGACATGCGATAAAAACGAAGAGCATAAAGACCCTCTAGAATCAGCTGTCATAACGAAGGGAATTAATCTGACGGAGCAAGAGGAGCTGAACCTACATGAACTTTTGGCGATGAAGAAAGGTTATATAGGTGCATTTTTTGTCCACCGCTTCACCAAGTCGAACATAGCAGGAAAGACGATGGTATGTTTTTGTTATATTAGTATTTTGTATTTTGTATGCAATATTCTTTTTTTTTCATGGAGAGAAAGATTAATGCTATGCTATTCTACCTGATGTGTGTTTTGCATATCCTTTTGTTTCCCATAAATGTAGATGTAGCCTTATGTAATATATGTATATGTGGATGAAGATCCTTTTGTTTACTATTCCTTAACATATTTGAACTTTTTCTTCCTATGATGGTGCATATAGAGATTACCGGCGAAAGTTGTCGACACCCTGAAGACCCCAGGGGGTGGGGAGATACCGGGAGATGGGCTTACTGGCATTCATCTGTGCAAGGACAGTTTCATGTCGGTCAAGTACCACAAGTGTGATGATGGCCGCATCACCTTCGGCAAGGGATGGAGTGATTTTGTCCACAGTGAAGGGCTCAAGATTGATAAAGCCGTTCTTTTCGGTTTCAAGACCACCACCCGTGAAGATCTCCTGATCAAGGTGGTTATGAACATCCTGACCAAGGGGCCACAAATGTAGCACGACAACGCAAGAGTGTCCTTTACACTAGGTATAGTGCGAAAACTATGTTGATTGCAGTTATGCATCTATGGGGTTACGTAACATACTTCATTCTGTCTTGGGTGACAATGACTATGAGAGGAGGACATGTTGCATTTAGAGTGAATGCTAGGATTGGGCCCTATTCAGGACTCAAAATAGGGCTTACACAGAGGGTTGCTTTATCCCCTCTTGTATTTTATTTGGCTACTGTTTCCATGGCTATAATCATGAACGATGGTAATACAAATGGAATTTTTAATGGGGTTTCATTAAAAGTTAGTGGATACTCAGCCCTAGGCACCCTCTATGAACAGTAATATCAAAACAAATAGAAAAAAAATAAAAAAAGGCTGAAACTTGCAACATCAAAGCCGATAAAACTTTCTAGGTGCTTGCAAGTTTTCATACCAAAATAACATTCGAGGAGCTCTACACAGGAAAAACATTTCAGTTCTTCAAGTTTCAAGCACTTTTAGCACTAAAATCTGAAACTGGTTTGTACATATTACTCTACATGATATTTTGCCATGAAAACTTGCAAGCACCTAGAAAATTTGATCATCTTTGATGTTGCAAGTGTTTTAGATTATTTTGATTTTTTCCTATTTTTTGATTTTACTATTCATAGGTGGTGCCTAGGCACCCGGGAGCTGTTACACCTTTATGTTCATTAAAAATTTAAATCATGGAGTTAATATGGGAGAACTACCTATGAGTGTTTGCATAGGAGATGCGGGAAGGGCAGTGAAATATGTTTTCTTTTTCTGGCAAGCATGAAACAATTGATCATCTTCTTTTTTACATGTTGTTCCATGTCTTGTTGATGACTGCTTTGGAAGTCGGATTAAAAGTTTCTCAAAGAATGACAAGAAATTAGTTATAGATGGTGTGTCAGCTGTGTTCTTGACTCTTTGGTAATGCAGGAATAATTTGGTACTACAAAATAAATGGTATATTGATCTTATGATTCTTGTTTAGCTAATTTTCTTCTGGATCATGGGATTATATTGCAGATGAAGGTGGAAAACAAGGAGGTGCTGACGTTGGGAGCAAAGATGCTAGAGCGAGTAGCAGGTGAATTGTACATATCATCGCAAGTGTGGAGGCACAGCGTACTGCGATGTCGCCTGGGTATCTCCCAGCTATATTTTAAGTCCTCTACCGTAGTTCTATCTTTTGTACCTTGATATTAAGTCTGGCTTGTCTTGCTACCATGTATGATTTGTGCTGCTAGTTGATGACTTTAGTTTCTAGCTGTAGTTTGTATCAGGGACTTGAAAGACCCATATGGTTTCTGTTAATGGAAAATCAGAGGGGGCGACCCTTGTTTTGATTAGAAAAAAAATAACTTTCTCTATGGATCAAATTAGGGAAGACAAAAAATAAAACGATGATACAGAGGCACTTAACCAGACAACTACTCCCTCCGTCCCATAATATAAGAGTGTTTTGACACTACACTAGTATTAAAAATGCTCTTATATTATAGGACGGAGGGAGTAGAAGAAAAGGATGATTTAACTTGCAGGAAATTTGAACTTACAACTTAGTAGCAGTATACAATAGTATTTACATCATCTCAGCTACATAAATAGAAACATTATAGGTTGACTAATTCTTCCTTCCGGTCCTCTTCGACCGCCTAGATGGTTCGACGTGCTGCTCACACTGGCTCTCGAACCCCTTCTGGAAGTTCACCAAGCGCATGTATACATCATAGGTGGCATACGCGTCCATGGAAGCATAATAGATGTTATTCAAGGGCAAGGGCGCTTCCCTCCATATATGGTGCTCATCTTCTGTGATACCATCCTTCATCTTGTTGTAGCTTTGGTGGATGATCGAACCAGCAAAGTCAGCCAAGCCATAGTTTGACTTAATCTTCACTGGATTGGGCACTCTCCACATAGTCTTGATATCCATGAAGTTTCCTACCACCATACCAACACGTTTAAGCATTGTACAGTCATTGGCAATGTCAAACCCAACAAAGGTGTACTCCTTGTCAACCAGGAAGGTGGCCAGCAGGCCGCAGTGCTCATCAGCAACGCTTATGTGGTACAGGAGGACGTGGACGCCGACGCATAACTGGATCACGGCAGCCATCTGTGTCGGACCCCTAGGCCAGGTGAACTCCACATCCAGTCCAACTATCTTCTGGTCGTCGTTCTGCAGCCAGTGCTTGAATCTGCGAATGCAGTACTCAACATAGCTGGCCTTGTTCGTGTATTTCACAACAAGTTCAGTATTGCCATCTGCCCTGACAGCGTAATCTTTCACGAACGCCATGCCAAAGGACTGTGATTGATGAAATCGGTATAAGACATGAAGCATGACAAGAACATTGATAACAGAAAGCTGAGATGAGGATAATGGTAGATAGTATACTAATTCTGGCGCTATTGGAAATTTATCTCAACAAGTGTATCAACAGGACCCGTTGGAAACTAATGTAAACATGTGTATCAACACTCAAGAACATGTAACAAGAGAACAAGAAATTGACAAGGCAACGGACTAGATGTTGCATGCATACGAATCTGTGTGCAAAATTCTCATAAGGCGGCGGACTAAATTTTGATGAATCTGTGTGCACAAAATAGAGAAGCAGGACAACAATAAATTGACAAGAAGAAGAAGGCCAGCGTATGTGCTGGTACTGGAGAACTACAAACGAAATTGACAGGAAGGAAAACTCACCGATACAGAGAGAGGGGGAGACGCAGAGGAAGAGGGAGAGGGGGCGACGCAGAGGAAGAGGAACCGATGTTTGAGAGTCGTGGCAGTATGGACGAAGTGCCTTCGCGCATGCCCGTCTAAATACTCGTTGGGACGGGACTCCTCGCTTTCCTTTTCTTTTTGAGTTCTCTTTTTTTTTGATAGCGGGATTTCCTCGCTTTCCTTTTCATGTTTTTTTGAATGGGCTCCTATAAGAAAGCAGAAGAAGCCCAAACGTTTCAAGGTTGAGGCTACATTACGTGATCTAAATTTGCTAAAAAAATCATCACGTGATCTAAAACTACCTCTCCGTGAGATCTCTACGTGATCTAAAAAAAACTACCTCTTCGTATCGTTTGTTTACGGTATATCCCAGATTCCCAATATTTCTTTCTGGTTGAGTTTCAAATATATATATATATATATTTCCTTGGTCGGTTGTTAGAGAATCCCCTACTATCAATACACGGTCTCTTCATGGCATAGATCATGTACTCGATCCGAATTCCCATCGTAACCCATGCCTCCCATACCTAGCATACCAGGACGACACCGAACTACCACCCCACGCCGCCCAAAGTAACTCCCAGATCGGAGAAGCCGACGAAGCCATCATCTTCGAAGCCTGCTTCGGCGAATCCAGAGATGAAGGGCACGCAAGAGAAGCCGATGAAAGAGAAGGGCACGTCGGAGAAGCCAATGAAAGAGAAGGGCACGTCGGAGAAGCATAAGATGAAAGAAAACGGCAATGGAGCCAGTCGCCATCGAGAGAATCCTCCGGTAACGAGCGAGATGCTTCTATTCTGTATACTCCCTCTTTCCTAAAATCTTGGGCGTCTAATTTTTTGCATGCAATCCCATAATTTACAGCGCACTTGACTTTTTCTCTCAATTAGTTACAGCCATAACAAACTATCCCTATTTTACTGGAAGGGAGATCGTGGATGCCTTCCTCTCTTCTTACTTTTTAGTCATGCATGCCTCTTTCTCTAATGATCAACGTGACCTAATTTTAGTACTACGCCTAACGATATGGAAAGGAGCGAGTAGTAATTTAACTTTGTCTAAAACTAGCTACTGAATTAACAATATAATCGAAGTACACATATGTGCCTGATCAAAGACGCAGTAGACAGAATACAAAGTAGTTTTGATAGTTGTTTTCTCTTTTTGTTGATTCACCTGGTTTATACTCCCTGTGTAAACTAATATAAGATCCTTTAGATCACTAAAGTAGTGATCTAAACGCTCTTGTATTAGTGATTTAGTAAAAATATACAGAATATGAACATGCCTCTCACTTAATTGGCATGGAGAACATCAAATGTATGTACTATATTAAATTTTAATATTCTCTTGTAGTTAGCTCCTTTGATCACCATATGTAGAAGTTAATTTGACTGGAGAAGTGCTAGTTAAGCAAAACAACATATATAATAATGTTGACTGAACATTTCCTCTCGTCTACTGTACCTGTACTGATGGAAACTAAGGAGTATGTGCTCTTGAATGCTTGCAATGGGACTGCTATATTCTTTTATTGAGTTTATCTATAAACTGTTGTCTTCCGAACATCTATGCGGTTATTTTCATAAGTTTGGTGCCTGAACTTCAGTAGTCTATATAGATCAATCTCAGCTCGTTCTACTAAATAACTATTCTTGTATCGGTCGGTTTGTCAAGATAAATGAATAGCTTCCTTTTCTATGTCTGTTGTTGATTATAAGGCCGAGAAGCTTTATGAGATTTCATGCAGTACCGTAGAGCACAATTTTTATATTCGCATAGATTAAATCTAGTTTGTTATATCATTGTTTATACATATACCATACAAAATCTAATCACAATTTTGGCACATTCAGGGAACTCAGGTTGCTTCTTTGCTGCAATATCAGAAGTTCATACAAGAATTAAACACACAGCAACGGACGTACATCATGTTGATAGGACTGGGTGAACTTCTCAAGACACCTAGCATGAAAATGAGACGCTTACTGTGGCAGGCCATCGCTTATTCATATGATGCAGAGCAGGATGCCTTTATCATTAATGGGAGACCATGTAGGATCACACTACAAGATGTAGAGCATATAACAGGCCTGCCCTGCATGAGGAAGAAACACGTTCCTTCAAATCACAACAATGTTGTGGAGTTGTGGAAGGAACTGAAAGACCCCAATGACACAAAAGTAACTTTGAAAGGATTGCTAGCCAAGATGAAAGATGACAACACACCTAATTTTGTCAGGCCATTTGTCTTGTACACCATAGGCAAATATCTATGCCCGACAACACAGCAGTATGTGGACAACAGATACCTTGGGATTGCTAGAAACGTTGAGACGATAAAGAGCACAAATCTTGGGTAGCTAACGCTTGACCATCTTATGGCTAGCGTCAAGAAATTTGTAAATGGTGCAGCAAATCTAGAGGGGAACCTACCACTGCTTCAGGTAATTCTTTGTATAGTACAATTATCAGTTACCTAACTTACATTATGTGATCTACGGCAAAGTTTCTAAACTAGTTTTGTTGTCATGCAAATGTGGTACTACGAGAAGTTCAGGGTGCACCAATTGGACTCCAGCATCTCGTATGCATCAAGGTTAAGGCCGCTGATCCAAAACTGGAGTGAGGAGAAGGCACACAAGGCTGGCAACATAATCAACAAAAAATTATATAGGAGTTGGAGAGGTAAAGTGTCAGTATTTTGTTTCCTGGATTATCTAGCATATATTTCAAATCATACTAACGACACTAAACTGCAGTATGTTGAGGACCTGCTGCGGTCTTTCAACCCACCACCAGATGGTACGCCGGCAAAACCGAAGACTGACGGTCAGGTAAATGAGTTGCATCAGGCACAAATCTATATTGTAACTTTGCAAGTACAATCGAAGTTATATGCTTCTAACAGCTTGTAAGTTGCAGGATAAGGCACTCATCGGCCGTGTATTGCGTGATTTGAAAGAACTTGCCTCCATCGTGCGGGAAGGGGGTGCACAACAATTCGATAGGATGTGCACCCTTGAAAAAAAATTGACGAGTGCCTTAGGCGTACCCTTGCGAACGGCAGACGCGTGGACGACAGAATTCAATGTAAGCATACCTTTATGATATTCCAAATAATTTTACTATCAATACTCCCTAGATTAACACTTTATTTTTTTCAAAACCACCGCTATCGAATATTTGATGCTGATCGCCCAGGAGTCGAGGACATACAACTATCTGACCTGGGAGCACATGTTGACCCAATGGAGGTCCCAGCAGAGAATGCTCCTCACCGGGGAAAACAAAAAGATGACACATATGCCCCCATGAAGAATGTTGATGAAGATTTGCAGGCTGTGTTGGGGAACGTTGCATGGGAAACAAAAATTTCCTACGCACACACAAGATCTATCCATGGTGATGAGCATCTACGAGAGGGAGAGTGAATCTACATACCCTTGTAGATCGCTAAGCGGAAGCGTTTAAGAAACGCGGTTGATGTAGTCGAACGTCTCCGCGATCCAAATCGCAAGTCGTCCCTCGATCCGATCACGAACTAGCGCCGAACGGACGGCACCTCCGCGTTCAACACACGTACGGCTTGATGACGCCTTCACCTCCTCGATCCAGCGAGCGATGATGAAGTAGTGGTTGAGTTCCAGCAGCACGACGGCATGGTGATGGTGGTGAGGAACAATCTCTGCAGGGCTTCGCCAAGCGCTACGGAGATTATGACGGAGGAACTAGAGGGTTAGGGTTGCCGCACACGGCTTGGGGAAATCTTGATGTGTCCCGTGTGCTAGCCCTGCCCCTCTATTTATATGTTGAGCCTTGAGGTCTAAACTTGGAGTAAAAGCCTCTTCCAAGTCGGTTTAGCCCGCACAAGGTCGGTTTGGCCCGCAGGAAAAGAGTCCAACTCGGATCCCTGCCGAACCGTGCACAGCCGCGCACAAGCGGTAGTACCGCTTCACACAAGCGGTAGTACCGCTCGGGCGGTAGTACCGCTTCACACAAGCGGTAGTACCGTTTATGCGGCAGCAAAACTAATTTTGCACTTTCCAATACCTCGTGGGCTTTATCCCTTTGGCCCATATAAAGTGTTGCTGCACCCGAACACTTCGGTAAACATCCGGAACCCATTCCGGTGAACTCCGGAACTCTTTCGGAGATCAAAACACTATTATCACATATATCAATCTTTACCTCCGGACTATTTCGGAGATCCTCGTCATGTCCGGGATCTTATCCGGGACTCCGAACAACCTTCGGTCACCAACATAATAACTCAACTATACTAATCGTCACCAAACGTTAAGTGTGTAGACCCTGCGGGTTCGAGAACTATGTAGACATGACCGAGACACCTCTACGATCAATAACCAATAGCGGGACCTGGATGCCCATATTGGCTCCTACATATTCTACGAAGATCTTTATCGGTCGAACCTCTATGTCAAGGATTCAGTTAATCCCGTATGCTGTTCCCTTTGTTCTTCGGTATGTTACTTGCCCGAGATTCGATCGTCGGTATCTCTATACCTAGTTCAATCTCGTTACCGGCAAGTCTCTTTACTCGTTCCGTAATACAAGATCCTGTGGCTAACTCTTTAGTCACTTTGCTTGCAAGGCTCAATGTGATGTTGTATTACCGAGTGGGCCCTGAGATACCTCTCCGTCACACGGAGTAACAAATCCCAGTCTTGATCCATGCCAACCCAACAGACACCCTCGGAGATACCTGTAGAGCACCTTTATAGTCACCCAGTTACGTTGCGACGTTTGATACACACAAGGTATTCCTCCGGTGTCAGTGAGTTGCATGATCTCATGGTCAAAGGAACAGATACTTGACATGCAGAAAACAATAGCAATAAACTGACACGATCAAATGCTACGTTTACAGTTTGGGTCTTGTCCATCACATCATTCTCCTAATGATGTGATCCCGTTATCAAATGACATCTCATGTCAATGGCTAGGAAACCTTAACCATCTTTGATCAACGAGCTAGTCAACTAGAGGCTTACTAGGGACACAGTGTTGTCTATGTACCCACACATGTATTTGAGTTTCCAATCAATACAATTATAGCATGGATAATAAACGATTATCATGAACAAGGAAATATAATAATAACCAATTTATTATTGCCTCTAGGGCATATTTCCAACAGTCTCCCACTTGCACTAGAGTCAATAATCTAGTTCACATCACTATGTGATTTACATTGTAATGAATCGAACACCCATGCAGTTCTGGTGTTGTTCATGTTTAGCCCTTGGAAGAGGTTTAGTCATCGGATCTGCAACATTTAGATCCGTGTGTACTTTGCAAATATTTATCTCGTCCTCCTTGATGTAATCGCGGATGGAATTGAAACGTCGTTTTATGTGTCTGGTCCTCTTGTGAAATCTTGGTTCCTTGGCTAGAGCAATGGCACCAGTGTTATCACAAAACAGAGTCATTGGGTTAAGCGCACTAGGCACTACTCCAAGATCTGTCATGAACTCCTTCATCCAGACACCTTCCTTCGCCGCCTCCGAGGCTGCGATGTACTCCGCTTCGCATGTAGAATCAGCTACCACGCTTTGCTTGGAACTGCACCAGCTAACCGCACCCCCATTAAGAATAAACACGTATCCGGTTTGAGACTTAGAGTCATCCGGATCAGTGTCAAAGCTTGCATCGACGTAACCCTTTACGACGAGCTCTTGATCACCTCCATAAACGAGAAACATATCCTTAGTCCTTTTCAGGTACTTCAGGATATTCTTGACCGCCGTCCAGTGTTCCATACCTGGATCACCTTGAAACCTTTCGACCATACTTATGGCAAGGCTGACATCGGGTCTTGTGCACAGCATTGCATACATGATAGAGCCTATGGCTGAAGCATAGGGGATGACACTCATCTTTTCTCTATCTTCTGCAGTCACTGGGCATTGAGTCTTACTCAACTTCACACCTTGCAAAACAGGCAAGAACCCCTTCTTGGACTGATCCATTTTGAACTTCTTCAAAATCTTATCAAGGTATGTGCTCTGTGAAAGTCCTATTAAGCGTCTTGATCTATCTCTATAGATCTTGATGCCTAATATGAAAGCAGCTTCTCCTAGGTCCTTCATTGAAAAACTCTTGTTCAAATATTCCTTTACGCTTTCCAGCATTTCTATATTGTTTCCAATCAGCAATATGTCATCCACATATAATATTAGAAACGCTATAGAGCTCCCACTCACTTTCTTGTAAATACAAGCTTCTCCGTAAACTTGTATAAACTCGAACGCTTTGATCACCTCATCAAAACGAAGATTCCAACTCCGAGATGCTTGCACCAGTCCATAAATGGATCGCTGGAGTTTGCAAACTTTGTCAGCATTCTCTGGATCGACAAAACCTTCTGGTTGTATCATATACAACTCTTCCTTAAGGTAACCGTTAAGGAACGCTGTTTTGACATCCATCTGCCAAATTTCATAATCGAAAAAGGCAGCTATTGCTAACATGATTCTAACGGATTTAAGCATCGCTACGGGTGAGAAGGTCTCATCGTAGTCAACTCCTTGAACTTGTGAAAAACCCTTTGCCACAAGTCGAGCTTTATAGACGGTGACATTACCGTCCGCGTCCGTCTTCCTCTTAAAGATCCATTTGTTCTGAATGGCCTTACGCCCTTCAGGTAATACTTCCAAAGTCCATACTTTGTTTTCATACATGGATCCCATCTCGGATTTCATGGCCTCTAACCACTTCTCGGAATCCGGGCCCATCATCGCTTCTCCATACCTCGTAGGTTCATCGTTGTTTAACAACATGACCTCTAAGACAGGGTTGCCGTACCACTCGGGAGCAGTACGCGTCCTTGTCGGCCTACGAGGTTCGTTAGCAACTTGATCCAAAGCTTCATGATCATCATCATTAACTTCCTCTTCAGCTAATGTAGGCTCCACAGAAACAACTTTCTGCGCTGCGCTACTCTCAGGTTGAAGTAAAGGTTCAACAACCTCATCAAGTTCTATCTTCCTCCCACTCAATTCTTTCGAGAGAAACTCTTTCTCAAGAAATGTTCCGTTTTTAGTGACAAACACTTTGCCTTCGAATCTGAGGTAGAAGGTATACCCAACTGTCTCTTTTGGGTATCCTATGAAGACGCATTTCTCCGCTTTGGGTTCCAGCTTTTCAGGCTGAAGCTTTTTGACATAAGCATCACATCCCCAAACTTTAAGAAACGACAGTTTTGGCTTCTTGCCAAACCAAAGTTCATATGGCGTCGTCTCAACGGATTTCGATGGTGCCCTATTTAAAGTGAATGCAGCTGTCTCTAATGCATAACCCCAAAACGATAGTGGCAAATCGGCAAGAGACATCATAGATCGCACCATATCCAATAAGGTTCGATTACGACGTTCGGACACACCATTACGCTGTGGTGTTCCAGGCGGTGTCAATTGTGAAACAATTCCACACTGTCTTAAGTGACTGCCAAACTCATAACTCAGATATTCTCCTCCTCGATCAGATCGTAGGAATTTAATCTTCTTGTTACGATGATTCTCAACTTCACTCTGAAATTGTTTGAACTTTTCAAATGTTTCAGACTTGTGTTTCATTAAGTAAATATACCCATATCTACTTAAGTCATCAGTGAAGGTGAGAAAGTAACGATAACCACCGCGTGCTTCAATACTCATCGGACCGCACATATCAGTATGTATGATTTCCAATAAGTCACTTGCCCGTTCCATTGTTCCAGAGAACGGCGTTTTAGTCATCTTGCCCAAGAGGCATGGCTCACATGTGTCAAGTGATTCAAAATCAAGTGACTCCAAAAGTCCATCAGCATGGAGCTTCCTCATGCGTTTTACGCCAATATGACCTAAACGGCAGTGCCACAAGAAAGTGGTATTATCATTATCAATTCTACATCTTTTGGCATCAATGTTATAAACATGTGTATCATTACTATCGAGATTCAATAAGAATAAACCCCTCACATTGGGTGCATGACCATAAAAGATATTACTCATATAAATAGAACAACCATTATTCTCTGATTTAAATGAGTAACCGTCTCGCAATAAACAAGATCCAGATATAATGTTCATGCTTAACGCAGGCACCAAATAACACTTATTTAGGTTCATCACTAATCCCGACGGTAATCGAAGAGCGAGCGTGCCGACGGCGATCACATCAACCTTGGAACCATTTCCCACGCGCATCGTCACTTCGTCCTTTGCCAGCCTCCGTCTATTCCGTAGTTCCTGTTTTGAGTTGCAAATATGAGCAACCGCACCGGTATCAAATACCCAGGCACTACAACGAGAGTTGGTAAGGTACACATCAATAACATGTATATCATATATACCTTGTTTGTTGTTGGCCGCCTTCTTGTCAGCCAAATACTTGGGGCAATTCCGCTTCCAGTGTCCAGTTCCCTTGCAATGAAAACACACAGTTTCTGGTTTGGGTCCAGCCTTGGGTTTCTTCACGAGAGGAGCAACTGCTTTGCCACTCTGCTTGGAGTTACCCTTCTTACCCTTGCCATTTTTCTTGAAACTAGTGGTTTTATTGACCATCAACACTTGATGCTCCTTCTGAATTTCAGACTCAGCGGCTTTCAGCATCGCAAACAGCTCGGCGACTGACTTGTTCATCCCGTGCATGTTATAGTTCAACACGAAGCTCTTGTAGCTAGGTGGCAATGATTGAAGAACTCTGTCAGTGATAGCCTCTGGCGGAAGGGGCATCCCTAACTCAGCCAGACGGGTGGAGTACCCAGACATTCTGAGCACGTGATCACTGATAGACCCGTTCTCCTCCATCTTGCAAGCATAGAACTTATCGGAGATCTCATATCTCTCGATCCGGGCATTCTTCTGAAAGATAAACTTCAATTCCTGGAACATCTCATATGCTCCATGACGTTCAAAACGTCTTTGAAGTCCCGGTTCTAAGCCATACAACATTGCACATTGAACTATTGAGTAATCATCAGAACGAGCCTGCCAGGCGTTCACAACGTCTAGAGACTCAACTGGAGCGGGTGGATCACCAAGCGGTGCATCAAGGACATAAGCCTTCTGGGAAGCCGTAAGGATAATCCTTAGATTACGGGCCCAGTCCACAAAGTTACTTCCATCATCTTTCAACTTAGCTTTCTCTAGGAACGCATTAAAATTCAGGGGTGCTACTGCGCGAGCCATGATCTACAACATAAATATAGCAAAGACAACTTAGACTATTGTTCAGGATAATGAGTTTTAGTTAATTATATTACTTAAAAAACTCCCACTCAAATTGACATCCCTCCGGTCATTCGAGTGTAACATGATCCAAATCCACCAACTCAAGTCCGATCATCACGTGAGTTGAGGTGGTTTCAATGGTGAACATCTTCATGTTTGATCATATCTACTATATGACTCATGTTCGACCTTTCGGTCTCTTGTGTTCCGAGGCCATGTCTGTACATGCTAGGCTCGTCAAGTTTAACCCGAGTGTTCCGCGTGTGCAACATGGCTTGCACCCGTTGTATGCGAACGTAGAGTCTATCACACCCGATCATCACGGCGTGTCTCGAAACGACGAACTTTCGCAACGGTGCACACTTGGGGAGAACACAATTTATCTTGAAATTTAAGTGAGGGATCACCTTATAATGCTACCGTCGTCCTAAGCAAAATAAGATGCATAAAAGGATTAACATCACATGCAAATCATAAGTGACATGATATGGCCATGAACTTGTGCTTTTGATCTCCATCTCCAAAGCACCGGCATGATCTCCATCGTCACCGGCATGACACCATGATCTCCATCATCTTGATCTCCATCAACGTGTCGCCATAAGGTTGTCGCGCCGACTGTTGCTTCCACGACTATAGCTAACGTTTAGCGATAAAGTAAAGCATTACATAGCGCTTAATGATTGACACGCAGGTCATACAATAATTAAAGACAACTCTATGGCTCCTGCCAGTTGCCGTACTCATCGACATGCAAGTCGTGATATTCTATACAACACATGATCATCTCATACATCATATATATCTCATCATGTAATTGGCCATATCACATCACAACATACCCTGCAAAAACAAGTTAGACGTCCTCTAATTGTTGTTGCAAATTTTACGTGGCTGCTACGGGTTTGCAAGAACCGTTCTTACCTACGCAAAACCACAACGTGGTGTAGTGATTGCTTTTTGATCTTCTAAAAGAACCCTCTTCATTGAAATCGATTCAACTAAAGTGAGAGAGACAGACACCCGCTAGCCATCTTTATGCAACAAAATTACATGTCAGTTGAAGGAACCTGTCTCGCGTAAGTGTACGCGTAATGTCGGTCCGGGCCGCTTCATCTCACAATACCGCCGAATCAAATATCAACTAGTAACGGCAAGCAATATGTATACACCCACGCCCACAACTCGTTTGTGTTCTACTCGAGATCTCATCTACGCATAGACCTGGCTCATGATGCCACTGTTGGGGAACGTTGCATGGGAAACAAAAATTTCCTACGCACACACAAGATCTATCCATGGTGATGAGCATCTACGAGAGGGAGAGTGAATCTACATACCCTTGTAGATCGCTAAGCGGAAGCGTTTAAGAAACGCGGTTGATGTAGTCGAACGTCTCCGCGATCCAAATCGCAAGTCGTCCCTCGATCCGATCACGAACTAGCGCCGAACGGACGGCACCTCCGCGTTCAACACACGTACGGCTTGATGACGCCTTCACCTCCTCGATCCAGCGAGCGATGATGAAGTAGTGGTTGAGTTCCAGCAGCACGACGGCATGGTGATGGTGGTGAGGAACAATCTCTGCAGGGCTTCGCCAAGCGCTACGGAGATTATGACGGAGGAACTAGAGGGTTAGGGTTGCCGCACACGGCTTGGGGAAATCTTGATGTGTCCCGTGTGCTAGCCCTGCCCCTCTATTTATATGTTGAGCCTTGAGGTCTAAACTTGGAGTAAAAGCCTCTTCCAAGTCAGTTTAGCCCGCACAAGGTCGGTTTGGCCCGCAGGAAAAGAGTCCAACTCGGATCCCTGCCGAACCGTGCACAGCCGCGCACAAGCGGTAGTACCGCTTCACACAAGCGGTAGTACCGCTCGGGCGGTAGTACCGCTTCACACAAGCGGTAGTACCGTTTATGCGGCAGCAAAACTACTTTTGCACTTTCCAATACCTCGTGGGCTTTATCCCTTTGGCCCATATAAAGTGTTGCTGCACCCGAACACTTCGGTAAACATCCGGAACCCATTCCGGTGAACTCCGGAACTCTTTCGGAGATCAAAACACTATTATCACATATATCAATCTTTACCTCCGGACTATTCCGGAGATCCTCGTCATGTCCGGGATCTTATCCGGGACTCCGAACAACCTTCGGTCACCAACATAATAACTCAACTATACTAATCGTCACCAAACGTTAAGTGTGTAGACCCTGCGGGTTCGAGAACTATGTAGACATGACCGAGACACCTCTACGATCAATAACCAATAGCGGGACCTGGATGCCCATATTGGCTCCTACATATTCTACGAAGATCTTTATCGGTCGAACCTCTATGTCAAGGATTCAGTTAATCCCGTATGCTGTTCCCTTTGTTCTTCGGTATGTTACTTGCCCGAGATTCGATCGTCGGTATCTCTATACCTAGTTCAATCTCGTTACCGGCAAGTCTCTTTACTCGTTCCGTAATACAAGATCCTGTGGCTAACTCTTTAGTCACTTTGCTTGCAAGGCTCAATGTGATGTTGTATTACCGAGTGGGCCCTGAGATACCTCTCCGTCACACGGAGTAACAAATCCCAGTCTTGATCCATGCCAACCCAACAGACACCCTCGGAGATACCTGTAGAGCACCTTTATAGTCACCCAGTTACGTTGCGACGTTTGATACACACAAGGTATTCCTCCGGTGTCAGTGAGTTGCATGATCTCATGGTCAAAGGAACAGATACTTGACATGCAGAAAACAATAGCAATAAACTGACACGATCAAATGCTACGTTTACAGTTTGGGTCTTGTCCATCACATCATTCTCCTAATGATGTGATCCCGTTATCAAATGACATCTCATGTCAATGGCTAGGAAACCTTAACCATCTTTGATCAACGAGCTAGTCAACTAGAGGCTTACTAGGGACACAGTGTTGTCTATGTACCCACACATGTATTTGAGTTTCCAATCAATACAATTATAGCATGGATAATAAACGATTATCATGAACAAGGAAATATAATAATAACCAATTTATTATTGCCTCTAGGGCATATTTCCAACAGGCTGCTCCTAGTTTGCATTTGCGAAACCATTCCAAAACCACCACAAGCCTTGGAGCTTTGATGGTGATACACATTTTACAGTAAACTGATTTGTTTTAAGTTAACGCAGATTGCTAGCTAACATATGATCTTCCACGTACAGGATGAAGAAGACAGAGTTGTTGCTGCAGCTTGCAAGGAGAGTCTCAGGAATGTTTCAGAGCTTTATAAAGAGGTGGATGCTTTGCAGGATGCTCCGAGTTTGGATTCGCGAAAGCATTCAAAAGTGACCCCAAGCCTTGAAGCTTTCCTGGTGATGCACATTTTACATTAAACTGATTTTGTTTTTAAGTTCACGCAGATTTCTACCTAACAAGCACTTTATTTCGAATGACAGGATCCTCTGGATTTGAGGCACAGTAAGAATGTGCGAAAGGCTGAAGAAAGAAAAAAACAAGTTGATGAAGATGCGAGTATTGAGATGGGGGAAGAGGCAGGTACCAAAAGAAAGCACTGGTCTGCCAAGGCTAAGGGAACGTGGGAGCAGGAAGAACCCCATGTCTTCCCAATTTATGAGGACAACTATGATGATTCCCTAGAAAAGCAGCGACAAAGTGTGGTTGAATCCATGCCACCAACTCGTGCGAGCGGTCGGAAAAGAGTGGCATCTTCATTACTCAAGAATGAATATTACATTTTGTACGATTTTGATAAGAAGAGAAAGAAAAACAGGACTCCATCGGAGTCTACCAATGATTCAAGGGAGACAAACAATACAAAGAGGAAAAACCACCCAAGCAATTTAAAAAATACAGATACATGTGCTTCGAGGCTGGAGGGCGAGCTTGACAAGTTTCGACAGGATCGCGTGGCCGAAATTGTCAACACTTCAGATATTGAAAAAGAATTGGTGGTAATTTATGACATCGTTCTGCTACAGAAGCATTTGCAATACCTCACACTGATAGAAGGAGCCGAAGAAGACAAATGGTTGGGTGACGAAGTAAGATATTTCCCAAATTAGTTTATCAATTTCCTTTTGCATAGTACAATGAACTTGAATTTCATTTAGGTGGTTGATGCTGTGATTCAGCTCATGCGTCATGATCATCCGAAGGACATAAGGGACGGGCAACTGGTTTACATTGAGAGGGTGGCCGGTGTCGCTATGCTCGAAAGAGATGGTAAGGTAGAGAACTGACACGAGGATGCTTTGGCGGGCAGTCATGGAACAATAAAAGGCGACAACTACCTCAGACATGATCTGGTACCATATAACCATGACTTGAAACACATTTCTTTATCTTATTATTATGCGTGTTGATCTGATCATCATTGCTTTGTAGGTTTTCCTACCTACCAACATGACAAACACCCACTGGTTCCTTGTGGTCATAAACCCCAGAAGGAGGGAGGTTCAGATTCTTGATTCACTTTACACCTACGTAGCACGCACACAAGTAAATCACGTGGTGAGATTTTAAACTTTTTCAATAAAACGCATGATTTAACATCATACCTAACTATGAATTCTGAGAAAGTTCTAATCCCATGGACTTGCAGATACGTGGGGTGGAAGCACATCTGAGAGCATCGCTGCGAATCAATGGACCACAAAGCCATGCATGGCAAGACATTAACGTGACCCAATGGACAGTAAAGTTTGTTCCTGTGCCAAGACAAGAAGACATGTCAGTAAAAAACATTAGCTTTTGTTTCTATTTTTCATTGTTAATACATGAAGTGCTGCAAACAGAATTAAATGTCACAGTTCTTCTTGTGCACTCTACATGCTGAAGAACATCGAATTCTTTACGGGAGAAGATCTGACACTGAAATATGACCAAGTACGTAGAGTAACAGCTAAATTTCTGTCATTTTTTTGAACCTACGGAATGATAGTAACATATCCTCCCATGCAGGCCTACATCGAGGATTACAGAAGAGAGCTGCATGTTATGCTATTTAATTCACCCTACAACAAATTGAAATCCATGAAAAGGCTGAAGATGTACACTGCTAACCTATCGGATGCAGCTGCGGATGAAAATGCTGAAGAGGTAAGCAGTTAGTCCAGCAGTGGTTCATTCTTACATGTGGAGTGTACACTTGGTGATGAAGCGATAGAGTAGGGTGTGGTTTGGTTTTAGTCCCGAAGAAGGTTTCCTAGCCATGTTCTTAGTCCATTGCGGATTAATCAAGTTGTAATACTTCACAGTACTAGTTCTAAATGCTATTCTTCAAATAAATTTTGGCTGCATGACAACACCTTCAAATATATATTTGCTTTTTGCAACCAGACTTTTTGTTTCAAGGTTAAATATTTTGGTCTGCATGGGAGCACCTTCAAAAATTTCAGCACCAACAGAACACCGAAGTCCAGTGCGTGCTGAAATATTTTGGCCGAAAGGTAAATATTTCGTTGAGTGCTTAAGCGAATGAAACTAAGTAAATTTTATCGAAATCTCACTGAAAGTGAAAACCATGGTGTCGTGGCATCTTGAGCAGCACCAGACATGATCCAATATTTATCAACAAAATTTGATCTCACATATACGAGAGGAATAAGGTATGAGCATGAGTATGCAAGATCAGATGGGCAATAAAATAGCTTCACAACAGAGATTAAAATACTTCACGTGTGAACACTCAATCACAGCTAGGCCAGGAATTGACTTAGAACCAACAAAACAGAGCATAATAAAAGAGGTCCAATACGTTTGGCCGATTCTCCCAGAAACGCGAATCTATCTTATTTTGACAATCTTGGTTGTATTCATCCTAACCAGTTTTTCAGGTGTTCATCCTAATTAGTTTTTAAGGAAGTTCATCATAATTAGCTCGGATGGTTAAATATGGCTTCAAAATTCTGACAGAAGTTGCGAGAGGTGATTTTCAAGATTCTGGAAGAATTACCGAAAAGAACTGGGCCTAAAGCACGTAACAGAGGGGGCTTGCGGTTGATGGAACAATGAAGTAAGGCCCAATATTGTCGAAGAAAATATATTCTGGTATATTCCTTCCTTTTTTTTGCACAATCGTACGTGATCTGAGGTAGCTTGGAATCCCTGTTATAGGCCACTACGCGGTGGTCACGACTCCCTATAAATAGGAATCGCAGCTAAACCTCCAGATCGTACTTCGCCCATCTACGCCGCCAAAACATTGCAACCACGGAAGCCAGCAAGACCGAAGGACAGCGCCAGAAGATGAATCCTCTAGTAACTCGCCATGCAACCCCAGCTTTTTTCTTCCCACAATCTCCCTGTAATCCCACCTTTTTTTCCTCCCACGATCTTCCACCTACGATTTTTCTCTGCAACCCTAGTTTCGGTTTAATCACACTATTTGCACATGTATGGAACTCAGGATGCCTCTTTTCTGCCATATGAGAAGTTCGTAGACAGATTAAACATGCAGCAAAGGTTGTACATCAAGTTGATAGGACTGGGTGAACTTCTCAAGACACCTCACATCAAAATTAGACATGTACTGTGCAAGGCCATCGCTAATTCATATGATGAAGAGCAGGATGCCTTTATCATTAATGGGAGACCATGTAGGATCACACTATGTGTCGCATATAACAGGCATGCCCTGCGTGGGGAAGAAGCACGTCCCTTCCAATCTTGACGATACTATGGAGTTGTGGAAGAAACTGAAAGACCGTAATGGCATCAAAATAACTTTCAAAGGATTGCTAGCCAAGATGGACGACGACGACTCACCTAATTTTGTCAGGCCATTTGTCTTGTACACCATAGGCAAATATGTGTGCCCGACAACAGAGCAATATGTGGATAACAAATATCTTGGGATTGTTAGAAACGTTGAGATGATAAAGGGCGCCTATCTTGGACAGCTAATGTTTGACTATCTTATGGCTTGCGTTAAGAATTTTGTAAATGGTGGAGCAAATCTGGAGGGAAACCTACCACTGTTGCAGGTAAGTCACAGTAATACAATCATCAGTTACCTTTCATACATTACGCAAAGTTTCCAAACAGCTTTTGCTTTCATGCAGACGTGGTACTACGAGAAGTTCAGGGTGAACCAATTGGACTCTAGCATCTCATATGTATCAAGGTTAAGGCCGCTGATCCAGAACTGGAGTGAGGAGAAGGCACAAAAGGTTGACAAGATAATCCAAGAAAATTATCTAGGAGTTGGAGAGGTAAACTGTCAGTACTATGCCTGGATTATGTACCATATTTTCCAAATCATTGTAACGACAGTAAACTACAGTATGTTGAGGACCTGCTGCAGCCTTTCAATCCGCCGCCAGATGGTACGCTGGCCAAACCGAAGAATGGCGGTCAGGTAAATGAGTTACATCAGGCACAAATATATATATTGTAAAATTGCAACTACCATCGAAGTTATATGATTCTAACTGTTTCAAAGTTGCAGATTAAGGTACTCGTGAGCCATGTATTGACTGATGTGAAAGAAGTTGGGTCCCTCGTGCGGGAGGCCGGTGCACAACAAGTCCATAGGATGTGCATCCTTGAAAATAAAATTAATGAGTGCCTTAGGCATACCTTTACAAATGGCAAGCTCATCCAGGACCTCATCAAAGAATTGAACATAAGCATAGCATTATCATATGAATCATCCGATTATGAGATTACAACCATGTGAAATATATGCGTACAAGGTTATTTCTAAATAAGTATAGTATGAAAACATCCCAGCCTAACATGTGTTTGTATTTAGAAGAAGAACCGCTATGGAATATTTACAGGAGTGGAGGACATACGTCTGTCTGACTTCAGGGCATCTTCATACCCAATGGAGGCCCCTGCCGAGAATGCTGAGCATGGTTCTGACAAGGGAAAACAAAAGGATGTCACGGAGAACCAGGGAATACAAAAGGATGACATGGAGGCCCCCGTGAAGAACCTTGATGAAGATTTTGTTGTACGCATGTTAACTAAATTATTAAACACTCATGCAATATCTTTTCGGAAATAACATGTGATCTTCCACGTACAGGATGAAGAATTCTACTATGGTGTTGCCATGATAAAGGACAAACTCAGGGGTGTTAAAAAGCTTTTTAAAGAGGTGGATGATTTGCAGGGTGCTCCTAGTTTGGATTTGCAAACAGATTCCACAACCACCACAAGACTTGAAGCTTTCCAGGTGATGCACATTTTACCTATAACTGAGCAAGAATCTGCTAAAGGCTAACATGCGGTTTATTTCGTATAACAGAATGCGTTGAAGAGACGAAGTAAGAATGACTCTGTGAAGGCTACGGAATCGCGGGAGCCTGAAGAACCTCGTGCCTTCAAAAATGATGACATCCATGATGAATCCTTTTGAAAGCAGCAAGAAGTAAGTGTGGTTGAATCGACGCCACCAAATCATGGAAAATTTAAGGATGACAAATACTTTCTTGACGGTACTGATAAGGAAAAAAGGAAAAAAGATGACTCGATCAGAGTCTACCAACGATTCCAAGGACAAAAACAATAAAAGGAGGAAAACCGGCTCTAGCAATTCAAAAAAGAGGGCATAAGCTCCTTTATGCAATAGGGACAAGGTAGACGAGGCTCGACAGGATTTAGTGGCCAAACTAATCAACACTACAGATCGTGAAAAACAAATGGTATTAGTTGATGACATTGTTGTGCTATCGAAGCATTTGCAATGCCTCACCCATAGAAATGTAGCCAAAGACGGCATATGGTTGGGTCAGGAAGTAAGATATTTCACAAATTAATTTATTCAATTTTCATTTGTACAATACAATTAACTTGATTTTTGTTGTAGGTGGTTGATGCTGCAATTCAGATCATGCGTCATGATGAAGCAATTGACAATAGGGACAGGCAACTGGTTTACATTGAGAGGATGGCCGGCGTCGCTAACCTCGAAAGAGATGGTAGGATAGACAAGTGCTACGAGGACACTTTGGCAGGTATTCCTGGAATAACACAAGGCACCAACTACCTGAAACACGATCTGGTACTGTAACCATGACTGCCTCCACATTTTTGTATTACTATACACGTTGATCTAATTATCTGTGCACTCCAGATTTTCCTACCTACAAACACTTTAGGAGTCCACTGGATCCTTGTGGTCTTAAACCACAGAAGGAGGGAGATTCAGGTTCTTGATTCACTTTTCCACTGTATGGTACACAAAGAAGCAAATAACGTGGTGAGAATTTTAGCAACTTTCATTGGAACAAAGAATTTAACATCGTACCTAAGTATTAATCGTAAGGTACTTCTCATCCCATGGACTTGCACATACGCGGGATGGAAGCACATCTGAGAGCATCGATGCGAATCAATGGACCAGAAAGCAATGCATGGGAAGACATTAACGAGACCCAATGGACAGTAAAGCTTGTTCCCGTGCCAAAAGCCAATGACACGTAAGTCAAAAATATTATCTTTAGTTTTTGTTTTTCATTGCTAATATGTGAAATGGTGCTAACAAACGGAAAAATGTTGCAGTTCTTGTCAAGCACTGTACATATTGAAGAACATTGAATTATTTACGGGAGAAGATCTGACTGTGCACTATGATCAAGTACGTAGAGTAACATCTAAAATTCTGTCAATGTTTTAAACTTACGGAACGATACTAACATATCCTCCCATGTAGGACGACATCGACAAATTCATAAGAGAGCTACCTGTTGTGCTTGTCGATTCACCCTACAACAAATTGAAATACAGGAAAAGGTTCTACCAAGCTAGCCTATCGGATGCAGCTGCGGACGAAGATGCTGAAGATGTAAGCAGTTAGTCCAGAAGTGGTTCATTCTTACATGTGGAGTGTACACTTGGCGATGAAGCGATAGAGTAGGGTGTGGTTTGGTTTTAGTCTCGAAGAAGGTTTCCTAGCCATGTTCTTAGTCCATTGCAGATTAATCAAGTTGTAATACTTCAAAGTACTGGTTCTAAATACTATTCTCCGACGGTGGGGGATGCAGAACTCAAGGCGGAATTTGTTTACTTGCTTATCATCAGTCGTTAGAGGTTGGTATTAGAGTGTTTCAGTTAGCTTGTGTATCCGCAATGACACATATGCTTAATGCCTTGTACAAACAGACCAAGGAAAAGCTCAGTTCAAATCTAGTGGCATGAAGAAATAAAATAAAAAAGCTTGTCCGTTGTTTCCAAAAAAATAGCAAAGAGGAAAATTATTAAAATAGCATGAACATGAATATAGTAGCACGATCATCAATATAGTTGCACGAACATAACATAGTAGATCTGCATACATAGGTAGCCCAACAACTTAAATAAGCATAGCCTTACTACTAACAACACTAAAACGACACACATATAGTAGGATAGGATGACATGATAGATTATGGGGCGCCACCGGGCCAACACCACCTTGCTCCTCCGGGGGCACGCCACCTCGCTACTTTGGGCAGCCTTCACTGACAAGCGATTGGGTACGGAAGAGTGTGAATGTCGTCCGGGGTGGGGAAGATGTGGGTGAAGTCCGTGTAGATGTTGTAGGCGGTGAAAGCGATGAACTCGCACCCACACCAAAACACACGGCCCAGGAGGTAGAAGGCGTCGTATCTGTTGGTGAACGTAGCAAGGAGCCCAACCACAACACTGTTGTGATTGACCTCCTCCACGTGGAACATCGGTGGAGAGCCCTGGGGGAGGTGGCGGAAGCCGGCCTCAAGGAAGAACTCAGTGAGGTTCCTTGCGCTCCTCCACCTTGACATCGCCCACACCCGAAGGGTCCTCTCCACGTACACATTGGCAGGGTAGAGTATCTCTGGCACGGTGGGGGGCAGGCGGTAGGTCGGACCGTTGAACTGCATGGCGCCTTGGTCTTGGTTTGTTTTCGGCTGGCTAAGGTGGTGAAGAAGGGCAGATGGTAGAGGATGGAGATGGAAGAGTGGGAGAGGAAGAGAAAGGCGGTACCTCTATTAAATAGGTGAACTGCGACCTCTTGGTTCACCGAGGCAGTAAAAGCATCGGGTGTGTACATGTGTGGGAAAGCGAAGGGCGGCTGTGCAGCGCTGCGGTGGTGGCTCTTGCATTAGGTGTGTACACGCGCGGGAAACCGATCGAAGGGCGGCTGTGCACCACTGCGGTGGTGGCTCTTCAGCGCCGTCGGTCGGGTCGGGTCGGGACTGGGGAGGTCAGCGCTGGGGTGGCGTCTCTTTTGCGTCGTCGGTCGGGTCTAGTCTGGTCAGGCTGCGCGCCTGCATCGTCGGTCGGATCACGCGTGATCAGCGCGCATGCAGGGTCGCGCACACCAGCAACCGTGTTACAATTGTCAAAGAGAATATATTCCTTCCTTTTTTTGCACAATCGTACGTGATTTGTGGAAGTTAAGGAATCCTTGTTATACGCCGCTACGCGATCTGAGAAGGGAAATACCAGTCGGGGGTGGTTACGACTCCCTATTAATAGGAACCGCAGCTAAACCTCCAGATCGTACTTCGCCCATCTACGCCGCCGAAACATTGCACCCACGGAAACCAGCAAGATCGAAGGACGGCGCCAGAAGATGAATCCTCTGGTAACTCGCCATGCAACCCGAGTTATTTTCCTCCCACGATCTCCCTGTAACCCCACCTTTTTTTCCTGCCACGATCTTGCACCTACGATTTTTGTCTGCAACCCTAGTTTTGGTTTATTCACACTATTTGCACATGTATGGAACTTAGGATGCCTCTTTTCTGCCATATGAGAAGTTCATAGACGGATTAAACACGCAGCAAAGGTTGTACATCAAGTTCATAGAACTGGGTGAACTTCTCAAGACACCTCACATCAAAATTAGACATGTACTGTGCCAGGCCATCGCAAATTCATATCATGAAGAGAAGGATGCCTTTATCATTAATGGGAGACCATGTAGGATCACACTAGAAGATGTGGCACATATAACAGGCATGCCCTGCGTGGGGAAGAAGCACGTCCCTACAAATCTTGACGCTAGGCTCGAAAGAGACGGTAGGGTAGAGAAGTGCCACGAGGACGCTTTGTCGGGCAGTCATGGAACATCAACATGTGACTAATACCTCAGACATGATCTGGTACCATTTAACCAGGACTAATAACACATTTCTTTATCTTATTTGTATGCATGTTTATCTGATCATCATTGCTTTCCAGGTTTTCCTACCTACGAACATGGCGAACACCCACTGGTACCTTGTGGTCCTAAACCCCAGAAGGAGGGAGATTCAGATTCTTGATTCACTTTTCGGCTACGTAGTATGCACTCACGTGGTGAGATTTTAAACGTTTTTCAATAAAACACAATATTCAACATCATAACTAACTATGAATCGTGAGCAACTTATCATCCCATGGAATTGCAGATACGTGTGGTGGAAGCACATCAGAGAGCATCGCGGCGAATCAATGGACCACAAAGCCATGCATGGCAAGACATTAACGTGACCCAATGGACAGTAAAGCTTGTTCGTGTTCCAAGACAAGATGGCATGTCAGTCAAAAATATTAGCTTTTGTTTTTGTTTTTCATTGTTAATACGTGAAGTGCGGCTAGCAGAATTAAATGTTGCAAATCTTCTTATGCACTCTACATGCTGAAGAACATCGAATTCTTCACGGGAGGAGATCTGACACTGCAATATAACCAAGTACGTAGAGTAGCACCTAAATTTCTGTCAATTTTTTCTACCTACGGAACGATACTGACATATCCTCCCATGCAGGCCTACATCGACGATTACAGAAGAGAGCTGCATGTTATGCTTCTTAATTCACCATACAACAAATTGAAAGAGTCATGAAAAGGCTGAAGATGCACACTGCTAGCCTATCGGATGCAGCTGCGGCTGAAGATGACGAAGTTGCAAGCATTTAGTCTAGCAGTCCTTGATTCTTAGATGTGGAGTGTACACTTGGCTATAAATCGATAGAGTGGGTGTGGTTTGGTTTTAGTCCTGTAGAAGGTTTCCTAGCCATGTTCTTAGTCCATTGCGGATTAATCAAGTTGTAATACTTAACAGTAATGGTTCAAAATACTAGTCAACAAATTTGGTCTGCATGGGAGCACCTTCAAATATATATTTGATTTTTACAACCAAACTTTTTGTTTCAAGGTTAAGTGGTTAATCTCAAAGTTTTTGTGAAATCTGAATTTTATAGTTAAGTTTCGTCAGAGTGTGGACAAGATTGAGACCAATTACGGAGTGCACGAGCAAACGTTGATGAAGTTCTTAACGGACAAAAGAAATAAGCGTGTGTGTTTATTCAAATTTTCTATCGCTAACTGGAAGTGTCGTGCAAGCTATTCACTTTCAGTTTCACAAAAATGATGTATTTAAAATAGCATGCTATGCTATGCTATTTTAAATATGTTGTTTTAAAAATAACATGCTGTTTTTAATAATGCTGTGATGCGTATTTAAAAATAAGATGCTGTTTTGAAAAATAAGATGTTGTTTTTAAAAATAACATGCTGCTTTTTAAAATAACACGTTGTTTTAAAAAATATCATGCTGTTTTTGAAAATATCATGCTGTTTTTGAAAATAACATGCTCTTTTTGAAAATAAGAAGCTCTTTTTGAAAATAACATGCTGATTTTAAAAATAACATGTTGTTTTTAAAAATAACATGATGTTTTTTAAAATTGACAATGTATTTTTAAAATAACAAGCTCTTTTTGAAAATAACAGAAACGTCGTTTTTGAAATATGAAAGCTTTCACCCGAAAGTTATTGCACTAATTTTTTTTAATGATATTTTTTACTACACATTGAAAACTCATTTTCAAAATAACTCATACTAGCCAACACAGAAACCTCGTTTTCAATATGAAACTAGCATCTAATCCATATGAAACCTGGTTAGATTTGAATGTCAGGAGCTAGCATCATTTCAAAATTATGGTAAAAAAGAAAAAATCATTGCAGCCTAAAGTAATGATATCAAGGAGGGTACACTACAAGCCACATGTATAGACTTGCGTCACATAAGTTGATACTACCAACAAGCAGTTACTGCCAAGTTCCACTTAACACAATTCTTAAATACATAAAAAGTTCTCATCATCAAATACATAACTTAAATATATAGCAAGTTCTGATCATCAAATACATAACATAATATCCTCACATAACTAATAATGCATAAAACATGAAGAATCTTCTCATCTTCAGGCCCATTAGCTTCAGCAACACATCCATGCTCCCACCTTTAGCATATAAAGATTGGAAAATTTGAGATGCAATACATATAAAGAATGGCATTTGGATAGACAATTTCATAAAGAATGCTAAAATGCAAGCATCATGTAGCCCACAGGAAAATAATCAAACTTCATATTTTTTAGATAAAAGGCATCAGCCCGACTTCATAGATAAACCATCAGGCAGCGTTCACCACAGGATAGACAACCAGAATGTCAAACACAGAGAGTACTTAAACGAGGAGTACATGGCTCCCAGGCCAACATACGGCACGCAGACCAAGCTAGAAACGTAGCATGGTAAAATGAACCGCCGAGTCCACTAATCGCCAGTCTGATGTTGCGAGAGGTAGGTAGCAGAAGCCCGAATCTTGGAGATCATCAAGTCAAAAGCACTGCTGCAAGAATATGCAAGATTTAAATAAGCAATCAGCAGGCTTAGCAGGAAAAATATGCTCGATAGTTAGTTTGTTCCTAGTGTTCCACAGAGACCAGCAAACCGCTGCAAAACCAACCCAAAACATTCGTTTAGAGGCCCCAACCAGACCAGAGGCCAGGGTTCTGAGTTCCGAATAGGATGAAGGGTTCCAAGACACATGGAGCCAGGACCTGATGCAACACCAGACGAGCTTAGCCAAAACACAATGAAAAAAGATGTGCTCCGTTTCCTCAAGGTCGACACAAAGCGTGCACCTATCGGACCCGGGACCATTACGCTTACGAATTTGGTCAGCGGACGGCAACCGCCCTCTAAAGGCATGCACAGAAAGATATTAATCTTAGGAGGAACTCGAGCTCGCCAGATCACCTTGAACCTATTAGTAGGAGAGCCAGATATGAGCTTAGCGTATAGAGACTTGACCGAAAAGCGCCCTGAAGCAGAGTAGGGCCAGACCACCAAATCCTCCCGCTCCGAGAGCACGGGGATGCAGGCAACAAGACGCTGCTAGTCATCCAACTCTACAGGAGAAAGAGAACGACGAAGGGCCAGATCCCAGTTATTGTCGGAGAGCTTAGAGATAGAGATCTCCGGGTCAGGACAATACGAAAAGAGAACCGGAAAGGAAACTGCCAGGGGAGAATCACCGCACCACCAATCAAGCCAAAAGCGTGTGGATTTGCCGTTATGAACTACAAATTTGACAAGAGACTTATGTTGGGGAACGTTGCATGGGAAACAAAAATTTTCCTACGCACACATAAGATCTATCCATGGTGATGAGCATCTACGAGAGGGAGAGTGAATCTACATACCCTTGTAGATCGCTAAGCGGAAGCGTTAATAAACGCGGTTGATGTAGTCGAACGTCTTCGCGATCCAAATCGCCGAGCGTCCCGCGATCCAATCACGATCCTTCCGATCTAGTGCCGAACGGATGGCACCTCCGCGTTCAACACACGTACGGCTTGATGACGCCTTCACCTCCTCGATCCAGCGAGCGATGGTGAAGTAGTGGTTGAGTTCCAGCAGCACGACGGCGTGGTGATGGTGGTGAGGAACAATCTCTGCAGGGCTTCGCCAAGCACTACGGAGATTATGACGGAGGAACTAGAGGGCTAGGGTTGCCGGCACACGGCTTGGGAAATACTGATGTGTCCCGTGTGCTAGCCCTGCCCCTCTATTTATATGTTGAGCCTTGGGGTCTAAACTTGGAGTAAAAGCCTCCTCCGGGTCGGTTTTGCCCGCACAAGGTCGGTTTGGCCCGCAGGGAAGGAGTCCAACTCGGATCCCTGCCGAACCGTGCACAGCCGCGCACAAGCGGTAGTACCGCTTCACACAAGCGGTAGTACCGCTTGGGCGGTAGTACCGCTTCACACAAGCGGTAGTACCGCTTACGCGGCAGCAAAACTACTTTTGCACTTTCCAATACCTTGTGGGCTTTATCCCTTTGGCTCATATAAAGTGTTGCTGCACCCGAACACTTCGGTAAACATCCGGAACCCCTTCCGGTGAACTCCGGAACCCTTCCAGAGATCAAAACACTATTATCACATATATCAATCTTTACCTCCGGACTATTCCGGAGATCCTCGTCATGTCCGGGATCTTATCCGGGACTCCGAACAACTTTCGGTCACCAACATAATAACTCAATTATACTAATCGTCACCAAACGTTAAGTGTGTAGACCCTGCGGGTTCGAGAACTATGTAGACATGACCGAGACACCTCTACGGCCAATAACCAATAGCGGGACCTGGATGCCCATATTGGCTCCTACATATTCTACGAAGATCTTTATCGGTCGAACCTCTATGTCAAGGATTCAGTTAATCCCGTATGCTGTTCCCTTTGTTCTTCGGTATGTTACTTGCCCGAGATTCGATCGTCGGTATCTCTATACCTAGTTCAATCTCGTTACCGGCAAGTCTCTTTACTCGTTCCGTAATACAAGATCTCGTGGCTAACACTTTTAGTCACATTGCTTGCAAGGCTCATTGTGATGTTGTATTACCGAGTGGGCCCTGAGATACCTCTCCGTCATACGGAGTAACAAATCCCAGTCTTGATCCACGCCAACCCAACAGACACCCTCGGAGATACCTGTAGAGCACCTTTATAGTCACCCAGTTACGTTGCGACGTTTGATACACACAAGGTATTCCTCCGGTGTCAGTGAGTTGCATGATCTCATGGTCAAAGGAACAGATACTTGACATGCAGAAAACAATAGCAATAAACTGACACGATCAAATGCTACGTTTACAGTTTGGGTCTTGTCCATCACATCATTCTCCTAATGATGTGATCCCGTTATCAAATGACATCTCATGTCCATGGCTAGGAAACCTTAACCATCTTTGATCAACAAGCTAGTCAACTAGAGGCTTACTAGGGACACAGTGTTGTCTATGTACCCACACATGTATTTGAGTTTCCAATCAATACAATTATAGCATGGATAATAAACGATTATCATGAACAAGGAAATATAATAATAACCAATTTATTATTGCCTCTAGGGCATATTTCCAACAGTCTCCCACTTGCACTAGAGTCAATAATCTAGTTCACATCACTATGTGATTTACATTGTAATGAATCGAACACCCATGCAGTTCTGGTGTTGTTCATGTTTAGCCTTTGGAAGAGGTTTAGTCATCGGATCTGCAACATTTAGATCCGTGTGTACTTTGCAAATATTTATGTCGTCCTCCTTGATGTAATCGCGGATGGAATTGAAACGTCGCTTTATGTGTCTGGTCCTCTTGTGAAATCTTGGTTCCTTGGCTAGAGCAATGGCACCAGTATTATCACAAAACAGAGTCATTGGATTAAGTGCACTAGGCACTACTCCAAGATCTGTCATGAACTCCTTCATCCAGACACCTTCCTTCGCCGCCTCCGAGGCAGCGATGTACTCCGCTTCGCATGTAGAATCAGCTACCACGCTTTGCTTGGAACTGCACCAGCTAACCGCACCCCCATTAAGAATAAATACGTATCCGGTTTGCGACTTAGAGTCATCCGGATCAGTGTCAAAGCTTGCATCGACGTAACCCTTTACGACGAGCTCTTGATCACCTCCATAAACGAGAAACATGTCCTTAGTCCTTTTTAGGTACTTCAGGATATTCTTGACCGCCGTCCAGTGTTCCATTCCTGGATCACTTTGAAACCTTCCAACCATACTTATGGCAAGGCTGACATCGGGTCTTGTGCACAGCATTGCATACATGATAGAGCCTATGGCCGAAGCATAGGGGATGACACTCATCTTTTCTCTATCTTCTGCAGTCACTGGGCATTGAGTCTTACTCAACTTCACACCTTGCAAAACAGGCAAGAACCCCTTCTTGGACTGATCCATTTTGAACTTCTTCAAAATCTTATCAAGGTATGTGCTTTGTGAAAGTCCTATTAAGCGTCTTGATCTATCTCTATAGATCTTGATGCCTAATATGAAAGCAGCTTCTCCTAGGTCCTTCATTGAAAAACTCTTGTTCAAATATTCCTTTACGCTTTCCAGCATTTCTATATTGTTTCCAATCAGCAATATGTCATCCACATATAATATTAGAAACGCTATAGAGCTCCCACTCACTTTCTTGTAAATACAAGCTTCTCCGTAAACTTGTATAAACTCGAACGCTTTGATCACTTTATCAAAACGAAGATTCCAACTCCGAGATGCTTGCACCAGTCCATAAATGGATCGCTGGAGTTTGCAAACTTTGTCAGCATTCTCTGGATCGACAAAACCTTCTGGTTGCATCATATACAACTCTTCCTTAAGGTAACCGTTAAGGAACGCTGTTTTGACATCCATCTGCCAAATTTCATAATCGAAAAAGGCAGCTATTGCTAACATGATTCTGACGGACTTAAGCATCGCTACGGGTGAGAAGGTCTCATCGTAGTCAACTCCTTGAACTTGTGAAAAACCCTTTGCCACAAGTCGAGCTTTATAGACGGTGACATTACCGTCCGCGTCCGTCTTCCTCTTAAAGATCCATTTGTTCTGAATGGCCTTACGCCCTTCAGGTAATACTTCCAAAGTCCATACTTTGTTTTCATACATGGATCCCATCTCGGATTTCATGGCCTCTAACCACTTCTCGGAATCCGGGCCCATCATCGCTTCTCCATAGCTCGTAGGTTCATCGTTGTCTAACAACATGACCTCTAAGACAGGGTTGCCGTACCACTCGGGAGCAGTACGCGTCCTTGTCGACCTACGAGGTTCGATAGCAACTTGATCCAAAGCTTCATGATCATCATCATTAACTTCCTCTTCAGCTAATGTAGGCTCCACAGAAACAACTTTCTGCGCTGCGCTACTCTCAGGTTGAAGTAAAGGTTCAACAACCTCATCAAGTTCTATCTTCCTCCCACTCAATTCTTTCGAGAGAAACTCTTTCTCAAGAAATGTTCCGTTTTTAGCGACAAACACTTTGCCTTCGGATCTGAGGTAGAAGGTATACCCAACTGTCTCTTTTGGGTATCCTATGAAGACGCATTTCTCCGCTTTGGGTTCCAGCTTTTCAGGCTGAAGCTTTTTGACATAAGCATCACATCCCCAAACTTTAAGAAACGACAGCTTTGGCTTCTTGCCAAACCAAAGTTCATATGGCGTCGTCTCAACGGATTTCGATGGTGCCCTATTTAAAGTGAATGCAGCTGTCTCTAATGCATAACCCCAAAACGATAGTGGCAAATCGGCAAGAGACATCATAGATCGCACCATATCCAATAAGGTTCGATTACGACGTTCGGACACACCATTACGCTGTGGTGTTCCAGGCGGTGTTAATTGTGAAACAATTCCACACTGTCTTAAGTGACTGCCAAACTCATAACTCAGATATTCTCCTCCTCGATCAGATCGTAGGAATTTAATCTTCTTGTTACGATGATTCTCAACTTCACTCTGAAATTGTTTGAACTTTTCAAATGTTTCAGACTTGTGTTTCATTAAGTAAATATACCCATATCTACTTAAGTCATCAGTGAAGGTGAGAAAGTAACGATAACCACTGCGCGCTTCAATACTCATCGGACCGCACACATCAGTATGTATGATTTCCAATAAGTCACTTGCCCGTTCCATTGTTCCAGAGAACGGCGTTTTAGTCATCTTGCCCATGAGGCATGGCTCACATGTGTCAAGTGATTCAAAATCAAGTGACTCCAAAAGTCCATCAGCATGGAGCTTCTTCATGCGTTTTACGCCAATATGACCTAAACGGCAGTGCCACAAGAAAGTGGTATTATCATTATCAATTCTATATCTTTTGGCATCAATGTTATGAACATGTGTATCATTACTATCGAGATTCAACAAGAATAAACCCCTCACATTGGGTGCATGACCATAAAAGATATTACTCATATAAATAGAACAACCATTATTCTCTGATTTAAATGAGTAACCGTCTCGCAATAAACAAGATCCAGATATAATGTTCATGCTTAACGCAGGCACCAAATAACACTTATTTAGGTTCATCACTAATCCCGACGGTAATCGAAGAGCGAGCGTGCCGACGGCGATCACATCAACCTTGGAACCATTTCCCACGCGCATCGTCACTTCGTCCTTTGCCAGCCTCCGTCTATTCCGCAGTTCCTGTTTTGAGTTGCAAATATGAGCAACCGCACCGGTATCAAATACCCAGGCACTACAACGAGAGTTGGTAAGGTACACATCAATAACATGTATATCATATATACCTTGTTTGTTGTTGGCCGCCTTCTTGTCAGCCAAATACTTGGGGCAATTCCGCTTCCAATGTCCAGTTCCCTTGCAATGAAAACACACAGTTTCTGGTTTGGGTCCAGCCTTGGGTTTCTTCACGAGAGGAGCAACTGCTTTGCCACTCTTCTTGGAGTTACCCTTCTTACCCTTGCCATTTTTCTTGAAACTAGTGGTTTTATTGACCATCAACACTTGATGCTCCTTCTGAATTTCAAACTCGGCGGCTTTCAGCATCGCAAACAGCTCGGCGACTGACTTGTTCATCCCGTGCATGTTATAGTTCAACACGAAGCTCTTGTAGCTAGGTGGCAATGATTGAAGAACTCTGTCAGTGATAGCCTCTGGCGGAAGGGGCATCCCTAACTCAGCCAGACGGGTGGAGTACCCAGACATTCTGAGCACGTGATCACTGATAGACCCGTTCTCCTCCATCTTGCAAGCATAGAACTTATCGGAGATCTCATATCTCTCGATCCGGGCATTCTTCTGAAAGATAAACTTCAACTCCTGGAACATCTCATATGCTCCATGACGTTCAAAACGTCTTTGAAGTCCCGGTTCTAAGCCATACAACATTGCACATTGAACTATTGAGTAATCATCAGAACGAGCCTGCCAGGCGTTCACAACGTCTAGAGACTCAACTGGAGCGGGTGGATCACCAAGCGGTGCATCAAGGACATAAGCCTTCTGGGAAGCCGTAAGGATAATCCTTAGATTACGGGCCCAGTCCACAAAGTTACTTCCATCATCTTTCAACTTAGCTTTCTCTAGGAACGCATTAAAATTCAGGGGTGCTACTGCGCGAGCCATGATCTACAACATAAATATAGCAAAGACAACTTAGACTATTGTTCTTAGATAATGAGTTTAGTTAATCATATTTAAAAAAAAAACTCCCACTCAAATTGACATCCCTCCGATCATTCGAGTGTAACATGATCCAAATCCACCAACTCAAGTCCGATCATCACGTGAGTTGAGGTGGTTTCAATGGTAAACATCTTCATGTTGATCATATCTACTATATGACTCATGTTCGACCTTTCGGTCTCTTGTGTTCCGAGGCCATGTCTGTACATGCTAGGCTCGTCAAGTTTAACCCGAGTGTTCCGCACGTGTAACATGGCTTACACCCGTTGTATGCGAACGTAGAGTCTATCACACCCGATCATCACGGCGTGTCTCAAAACGACGAACTTTCGCAACGGTGCACACTTGGGGAGAACACAATTTTATCTTGAAATTTAAGTGAGGGATCACCTTATAATGCTACCGTCGTCCTAAGCAAAATAAGATGCATAAAAGGATTAACATCACATGCAAATCATAAGTGACATGATATGGCCATGAACTCGTGCTTTTGATCTCCATCTCCAAAGCACCGGCATGATCTCCATCGTCACCGGCATGACACCATGATCTCCATCATCTTGATCTCCATCAACGTGTCGCCATGAGGTTGTCGCGCCGACTGTTGCTTCCACGACTATTGCTAACGTTTAGCGATAAAGTAAAGCATTACATAGCGCTTAATGATTGACACGCAGGTCATACAATAATTAAAGACAACTCTATGGCTCCTGCCAGTTGCCGTACTCATCGACATGCAAGTCGTGATATTCTATACAACACATGATCATCTCATACATCACATATATCTCATCATGTAATTGGCCATATCACATCACAACATACCCTGCAAAAACAAGTTAGACGTCCTCTAATTGTTGTTGCAAATTTTACGTGGCTGCTACGGGTTTGCAAGAACCGTTCTTACCTATGCAAAACCACAACGTGGTGTAGTGATTGCTTTTTGATCTTCTAAAAGAACCCTCTTCATTGAACCGATTCAACTAAAGTGAGAGAGACAGACACCCGCCAGTCACCTTTATGCAACAAGTGCACGCAGCGGTAAAACCAGTCTCGCGTAAGCGTACGCGTAATGTCGGTCCGGGCCGCTTCATCTCACAATACCGCTGAATCAAGTATCAACTAGTAACGGCAAGCAATATGTATACACCCACGCCCACAACTCGTTTGTGTTCTACTCGAGATCTCATCTACGCATAGACCTAGCTCATGATGCCACTGTTGGGGAACGTTGCATGGGAAACAAAAATTTTCCTACGCACACATAAGATCTATCCATGGTGATGAGCATCTACGAGAGGGAGAGTGAATCTACATACCCTTGTAGATCGCTAAGCGGAAGCGTTAATAAACGCGGTTGATGTAGTCGAACGTCTTCGCGATCCAAATCGCCGAGCGTCCCGCGATCCAATCACGATCCTTCCGATCTAGTGCCGAACGGACGGCACCTCCGCGTTCAACACACGTACGGCTTGATGACGCCTTCACCTCCTCGATCCAGCGAGCGATGGTGAAGTAGTGGTTGAGTTCCAGCAGCACGACGGCGTGGTGATGGTGGTGAGGAACAATCTCTGCAGGGCTTCGCCAAGCACTACGGAGATTATGACGGAGGAACTAGAGGGCTAGGGTTGCCGGCACACGGCTTGGGAAATACTGATGTGTCCCGTGTGCTAGCCCTGCCCCTCTATTTATATGTTGAGCCTTGGGGTCTAAACTTGGAGTAAAAGCCTCCTCCGGGTCGGTTTTGCCCGCACAAGGTCGGTTTGGCCCGCAGGGAAGGAGTCCAACTCGGATCCCTGCCGAACCGTGCACAGCCGCGCACAAGCGGTAGTACCGCTTCACACAAGCGGTAGTACCGCTTGGGCGGTAGTACCGCTTCACACAAGCGGTAGTACCGCTTACGCGGCAGCAAAACTACTTTTGCACTTTCCAATACCTTGTGGGCTTTATCCCTTTGGCTCATATAAAGTGTTGCTGCACCCGAACACTTCGGTAAACATCCGGAACCCCTTCCGGTGAACTCCGGAACCCTTCCAGAGATCAAAACACTATTATCACATATATCAATCTTTACCTCCGGACTATTCCGGAGATCCTCGTCATGTCCGGGATCTTATCCGGGACTCCGAACAACTTTCGGTCACCAACATAATAACTCAATTATACTAATCGTCACCAAACGTTAAGTGTGTAGACCCTGCGGGTTCGAGAACTATGTAGACATGACCGAGACACCTCTACGGCCAATAACCAATAGCGGGACCTGGATGCCCATATTGGCTCCTACATATTCTACGAAGATCTTTATCGGTCGAACCTCTATGTCAAGGATTCAGTTAATCCCGTATGCTGTTCCCTTTGTTCTTCGGTATGTTACTTGCCCGAGATTCGATCGTCGGTATCTCTATACCTAGTTCAATCTCGTTACCGGCAAGTCTCTTTACTCGTTCCGTAATACAAGATCTCGTGGCTAACACTTTTAGTCACATTGCTTGCAAGGCTCATTGTGATGTTGTATTACCGAGTGGGCCCTGAGATACCTCTCCATCATACGGAGTAACAAATCCCAGTCTTGATCCACGCCAACCCAACAGACACCCTCGGAGATACCTGTAGAGCACCTTTATAGTCACCCAGTTACGTTGCGACGTTTGATACACACAAGGTATTCCTCCGGTGTCAGTGAGTTGCATGATCTCATGGTCAAAGGAACAGATACTTGACATGCAGAAAACAATAGCAATAAACTGACACGATCAAATGCTACGTTTACAGTTTGGGTCTTGTCCATCACATCATTCTCCTAATGATGTGATCCCGTTATCAAATGACATCTCATGTCCATGGCTAGGAAACCTTAACCATCTTTGATCAACAAGCTAGTCAACTAGAGGCTTACTAGGGACACAGTGTTGTCTATGTACCCACACATGTATTTGAGTTTCCAATCAATACAATTATAGCATGGATAATAAACGATTATCATGAACAAGGAAATATAATAATAACCAATTTATTATTGCCTCTAGGGCATATTTCCAACAGTCTCCCACTTGCACTAGAGTCAATAATCTAGTTCACATCACTATGTGATTTACATTGTAATGAATCGAACACCCATGCAGTTCTGGTGTTGTTCATGTTTAGCCTTTGGAAGAGGTTTAGTCATCGGATCTGCAACATTTAGATCCGTGTGTACTTTGCAAATATTTATGTCGTCCTCCTTGATGTAATCGCGGATGGAATTGAAACGTCGCTTTATGTGTCTGGTCCTCTTGTGAAATCTTGGTTCCTTGGCTAGAGCAATGGCACCAGTATTATCACAAAACAGAGTCATTGGATTAAGTGCACTAGGCACTACTCCAAGATCTGTCATGAACTCCTTCATCCAGACACCTTCCTTCGCCGCCTCCGAGGCAGCGATGTACTCCGCTTCGCATGTAGAATCAGCTACCACGCTTTGCTTGGAACTGCACCAGCTAACCGCACCCCCATTAAGAATAAATACGTATCCGGTTTGCGACTTAGAGTCATCCGGATCAGTGTCAAAGCTTGCATCGACGTAACCCTTTACGACGAGCTCTTGATCACCTCCATAAACGAGAAACATGTCCTTAGTCCTTTTCAGGTACTTCAGGATATTCTTGACCGCCGTCCAGTGTTCCATTCCTGGATCACTTTGAAACCTTCCGACCATACTTATGGCAAGGCTGACATCGGGTCTTGTGCACAGCATTGCATACATGATAGAGCCTATGGCCGAAGCATAGGGGATGACACTCATCTTTTCTCTATCTTCTGCAGTCACTGGGCATTGAGTCTTACTCAACTTCACACCTTGCAAAACAGGCAAGAACTCCTTCTTGGACTGATCCATTTTGAACTTCTTCAAAATCTTATCAAGGTATGTGCTTTGTGAAAGTCCTATTAAGCGTCTTGATCTATCTCTATAGATCTTGATGCCTAATATGAAAGCAGCTTCTCCTAGGTCCTTCATTGAAAAACTCTTGTTCAAATATTCCTTTACGCTTTCCAGCATTTCTATATTGTTTCCAATCAGCAATATGTCATCCACATATAATATTAGAAACGCTATAGAGCTCCCACTCACTTTCTTGTAAATACAAGCTTCTCCGTAAACTTGTATAAACTCGAACGCTTTGATCACTTTATCAAAACGAAGATTCCAACTCCGAGATGCTTGCACCAGTCCATAAATGGATCGCTGGAGTTTGCAAACTTTGTCAGCATTCTCTGGATCGACAAAACCTTCTGGTTGCATCATATACAACTCTTCCTTAAGGTAACCGTTAAGGAACGCTGTTTTGACATCCATCTGCCAAATTTCATAATCGAAAAAGGCAGCTATTGCTAACATGATTCTGACGGACTTAAGCATCGCTACGGGTGAGAAGGTCTCATCGTAGTCAACTCCTTGAACTTGTGAAAAACCCTTTGCCACAAGTCGAGCTTTATAGACGGTGACATTACCGTCCGCGTCCGTCTTCCTCTTAAAGATCCATTTGTTCTGAATGGCCTTACGCCCTTCAGGTAATACTTCCAAAGTCCATACTTTGTTTTCATACATGGATCCCATCTCGGATTTCATGGCCTCTAACCACTTCTCGGAATCCGGGCCCATCATCGCTTCTCCATAGCTCGTAGGTTCATCGTTGTCTAACAACATGACCTCTAAGACAGGGTTGCCGTACCACTCGGGAGCAGTACGCGTCCTTGTCGACCTACGAGGTTCGATAGCAACTTGATCCAAAGCTTCATGATCATCATCATTAACTTCCTCTTCAGCTAATGTAGGCTCCACAGAAACAACTTTCTGCGCTGCGCTACTCTCAGGTTGAAGTAAAGGTTCAACAACCTCATCAAGTTCTATCTTCCTCCCACTCAATTCTTTCGAGAGAAACTCTTTCTCAAGAAATGTTCCGTTTTTAGCGACAAACACTTTGCCTTCGGATCTGAGGTAGAAGGTATACCCAACTGTCTCTTTTGGGTATCCTATGAAGACGCATTTCTCCGCTTTGGGTTCCAGCTTTTCAGGCTGAAGCTTTTTGACATAAGCATCACATCCCCAAACTTTAAGAAACGACAGCTTTGGCTTCTTGCCAAACCAAAGTTCATATGGCGTCGTCTCAACGGATTTCGATGGTGCCCTATTTAAAGTGAATGCAGCTGTCTCTAATGCATAACCCCAAAACGATAGTGGCAAATCGGCAAGAGACATCATAGATCGCACCATATCCAATAAGGTTCGATTACGACGTTCGGACACACCATTACGCTGTGGTGTTCCAGGCGGTGTTAATTGTGAAACAATTCCACACTGTCTTAAGTGACTGCCAAACTCATAACTCAGATATTCTCCTCCTCGATCAGATCGTAGGAATTTAATCTTCTTGTTACGATGATTCTCAACTTCACTCTGAAATTGTTTGAACTTTTCAAATGTTTCAGACTTGTGTTTCATTAAGTAAATATACCCATATCTACTTAAGTCATCAGTGAAGGTGAGAAAGTAACGATAACCACTGCGCGCTTCAATACTCATCGGACCGCACACATCAGTATGTATGATTTCCAATAAGTCACTTGCCCGTTCCATTGTTCCAGAGAACGGCGTTTTAGTCATCTTGCCCATGAGGCATGGCTCACATGTGTCAAGTGATTCAAAATCAAGTGACTCCAAAAGTCCATCAGCATGGAGCTTCTTCATGCGTTTTACGCCAATATGACCTAAACGGCAGTGCCACAAGAAAGTGGTATTATCATTATCAATTCTATATCTTTTGGCATCAATGTTATGAACATGTGTATCATTACTATCGAGATTCAACAAGAATAAACCCCTCACATTGGGTGCATGACCATAAAAGATATTACTCATATAAATAGAACAACCATTATTCTCTGATTTAAATGAGTAACCGTCTCGCAATAAACAAGATCCAGATATAATGTTCATGCTTAACGCAGGCACCAAATAACACTTATTTAGGTTCATCACTAATCTCGACGGTAATCGAAGAGCGAGCGTGCCGACGGCGATCACATCAACCTTGGAACCATTTCCCACGCGCATCGTCACTTCGTCCTTTGCCAGCCTCCGTCTATTCCGCAGTTCCTGTTTTGAGTTGCAAATATGAGCAACCGCACCGGTATCAAATACCCAGGCACTACAACGAGAGTTGGTAAGGTACACATCAATAACATGTATATCATATATACCTTGTTTGTTGTTGGCCGCCTTCTTGTCAGCCAAATACTTGGGGCAATTCCGCTTCCAATGTCCAGTTCCCTTGCAATGAAAACACACAGTTTCTGGTTTGGGTCCAGCCTTGGGTTTCTTCACGAGAGGAGCAACTGCTTTGCCACTCTTCTTGGAGTTACCCTTCTTACCCTTGCCATTTTTCTTGAAACTAGTGGTTTTATTGACCATCAACACTTGATGCTCCTTCTGAATTTCAAACTCAGCGGCTTTCAGCATCGCAAACAGCTCGGCGACTGACTTGTTCATCCCGTGCATGTTATAGTTCAACACGAAGCTCTTGTAGCTAGGTGGCAATGATTGAAGAACTCTGTCAGTGATAGCCTCTGGCGGAAGGGGCATCCCTAACTCAGCCAGACGGGTGGAGTACCCAGACATTCTGAGCACGTGATCACTGATAGACCCGTTCTCCTCCATCTTGCAAGCATAGAACTTATCGGAGATCTCATATCTCTCGATCCGGGCATTCTTCTGAAAGATAAACTTCAACTCCTGGAACATCTCATATGCTCCATGACGTTCAAAACGTCTTTGAAGTCCCGGTTCTAAGCCATACAACATTGCACATTGAACTATTGAGTAATCATCAGAACGAGCCTGCCAGGCGTTCACAACGTCTAGAGACTCAACTGGAGCGGGTGGATCACCAAGCGGTGCATCAAGGACATAAGCCTTCTGGGAAGCCGTAAGGATAATCCTTAGATTACGGGCCCAGTCCACAAAGTTACTTCCATCATCTTTCAACTTAGCTTTCTCTAGGAACGCATTAAAATTCAGGGGTGCTACTGCGCGAGCCATGATCTACAACATAAATATAGCAAAGACAACTTAGACTATTGTTCTTAGATAATGAGTTTAGTTAATCATATTTAAAAAAAAAACTCCCACTCAAATTGACATCCCTCCGATCATTCGAGTGTAACATGATCCAAATCCACCAACTCAAGTCCGATCATCACGTGAGTTGAGGTGGTTTCAATGGTAAACATCTTCATGTTGATCATATCTACTATATGACTCATGTTCGACCTTTCGGTCTCTTGTGTTCCGAGGCCATGTCTGTACATGCTAGGCTCGTCAAGTTTAACCCGAGTGTTCCGCACGTGTAACATGGCTTACACCCGTTGTATGCGAACGTAGAGTCTATCACACCCGATCATCACGGCGTGTCTCAAAACGACGAACTTTCGCAACGGTGCACACTTGGGGAGAACACAATTTTATCTTGAAATTTAAGTGAGGGATCACCTTATAATGCTACCGTCGTCCTAAGCAAAATAAGATGCATAAAAGGATTAACATCACATGCAAATCATAAGTGACATGATATGGCCATGAACTCGTGCTTTTGATCTCCATCTCCAAAGCACCGGCATGATCTCCATCGTCACCGGCATGACACCATGATCTCCATCATCTTGATCTCCATCAACGTGTCGCCATGAGGTTGTCGCGCCGACTGTTGCTTCCACGACTATTGCTAACGTTTAGCGATAAAGTAAAGCATTACATAGCGCTTAATGATTGACACGCAGATCATACAATAATTAAAGACAACTCTATGGCTCCTGCCAGTTGCCGTACTCATCGACATGCAAGTCGTGATATTCTATACAACACATGATCATCTCATACATCACATATATCTCATCATGTAATTGGCCATATCACATCACAACATACCCTGCAAAAACAAGTTAGACGTCCTCTAATTGTTGTTGCAAATTTTACGTGGCTGCTACGGGTTTGCAAGAACCGTTCTTACCTACGCAAAACCACAACGTGGTGTAGTGATTGCTTTTTGATCTTCTAAAAGAACCCTCTTCATTGAACCGATTCAACTAAAGTGAGAGAGACAGACACCCGCCAGTCACCTTTATGCAACAAGTGCACGCAGCGGTAAAACCAGTCTCGCGTAAGCGTACGCGTAATGTCGGTCCGGGCCGCTTCATCTCACAATACCGCTGAATCAAGTATCAACTAGTAACGGCAAGCAATATGTATACACCCACGCCCACAACTCGTTTGTGTTCTACTCGAGATCTCATCTACGCATAGACCTAGCTCATGATGCCACTGTTGGGGAACGTTGCATGGGAAACAAAAATTTTCCTACGCACACATAAGATCTATCCATGGTGATGAGCATCTACGAGAGGGAGAGTGAATCTACATACCCTTGTAGATCGCTAAGCGGAAGCGTTAATAAACGCGGTTGATGTAGTCGAACGTCTTCGCGATCCAAATCGCCGAGCGTCCCGCGATCCAATCACGATCCTTCCGATCTAGTGCCGAACGGACGGCACCTCCGCGTTCAACACACGTACGGCTTGATGACGCCTTCACCTCCTCGATCCAGCGAGCGATGGTGAAGTAGTGGTTGAGTTCCAGCAGCACGACGGCGTGGTGATGGTGGTGAGGAACAATCTCTGCAGGGCTTCGCCAAGCACTACGGAGATTATGACGGAGGAACTAGAGGGCTAGGGTTGCCGGCACACGGCTTGGGAAATACTGATGTGTCCCGTGTGCTAGCCCTGCCCCTCTATTTATATGTTGAGCCTTGGGGTCTAAACTTGGAGTAAAAGCCTCCTCCGGGTCGGTTTGGCCCGCACAAGGTCGGTTTGGCCCGCAGGGAAGGAGTCCAACTCGGATCCCTGCCGAACCGTGCACAGCCGCGCACAAGCGGTAGTACCGCTTCACACAAGCGGTAGTACCGCTTGGGCGGTAGTACCGCTTCACACAAGCGGTAGTACCGCTTACGCGGCAGCAAAACTACTTTTGCACTTTCCAATACCTTGTGGGCTTTATCCCTTTGGCTCATATAAAGTGTTGCTGCACCCGAACACTTCGGTAAACATCCGGAACCCCTTCCGGTGAACTCCGGAACCCTTCCAGAGATCAAAACACTATTATCACATATATCAATCTTTACCTCCGGACTATTCCGGAGATCCTCGTCATGTCCGGGATCTTATCCGGGACTCCGAACAACTTTCGGTCACCAACATAATAACTCAATTATACTAATCGTCACCAAACGTTAAGTGTGTAGACCCTGCGGGTTCGAGAACTATGTAGACATGACCGAGACACCTCTACGGCCAATAACCAATAGCGGGACCTGGATGCCCATATTGGCTCCTACATATTCTACGAAGATCTTTATCGGTCGAACCTCTATGTCAAGGATTCAGTTAATCCCGTATGCTGTTCCCTTTGTTCTTCGGTATGTTACTTGCCCGAGATTCGATCGTCGGTATCTCTATACCTAGTTCAATCTCGTTACCGGCAAGTCTCTTTACTCGTTCCGTAATACAAGATCTCGTGGCTAACACTTTTAGTCACATTGCTTGCAAGGCTCATTGTGATGTTGTATTACCGAGTGGGCCCTGAGATACCTCTCCGTCATACGGAGTAACAAATCCCAGTCTTGATCCACGCCAACCCAACAGACACCCTCGGAGATACCTGTAGAGCACCTTTATAGTCACCCAGTTACGTTGCGACGTTTGATACACACAAGGTATTCCTCCGGTGTCAGTGAGTTGCATGATCTCATGGTCAAAGGAACAGATACTTGACATGCAGAAAACAATAGCAATAAACTGACACGATCAAATGCTACGTTTACAGTTTGGGTCTTGTCCATCACATCATTCTCCTAATGATGTGATCCCGTTATCAAATGACATCTCATGTCCATGGCTAGGAAACCTTAACCATCTTTGATCAACAAGCTAGTCAACTAGAGGCTTACTAGGGACACAGTGTTGTCTATGTACCCACACATGTATTTGAGTTTCCAATCAATACAATTATAGCATGGATAATAAACGATTATCATGAACAAGGAAATATAATAATAACCAATTTATTATTGCCTCTAGGGCATATTTCCAACAACTTAAACATGGGGCTGGAAGCAGGGAAGTATTTAGCGCGGAGGAGGTTGAGCCAGAGAGGATTCTCCGAGGTAGTCATGATTTTGCACCACCATTTGATGATCAGACCTTTATTCATGGTCATGGTGTCCAAAATACCCAACCCCCCAAGGTTCTTGGGCCTACAGACCTGCTTCCATTTGACTAGTCTATACTTACGGGTTAAAATCAGGGGTTCTTGGGCCAACATGCAAAATTACTGCTGCAATTTAGGAAGTAGTTAAAATCAGGGGTTCGTATGACCAGTACCATTATCATGCTGAATGGAAAGCAATAAAAGAAAAATGCAAAAGGAAGTTAACATGGAACAGAGGGATCAACCACGCTGATATTATCAAACACCACTCTATTTCTAAGTTTCCATAAAGTCCACAAAATAGCAGAGATGCCTATTGTCACAAGAATCGTATCACTTTTATCAAATTTACCAATCTACATAGCAAATAAATTTTTGATGTTGTCAGGGATGTAAATGACATGTACATGCAGTACACAGGGATTAAGAAAACACTTGCAAAAACACTAAGATGATGGCGGAAAGCCTCATGATTTTGCCGCTGTAAAAGCTAGAGTTGTGCAAATGATGCATTTTACCAGTGCTGTAGCATTGTATGTACCCCCTAAACAATTGCAAAAACCCTAAGCACCTCATTGCCGAAAGAGTCTCAAATCATTGGGCAAACCAAAAGAGCCATGGTTAAATTACTTGCACTGAAGCAAAAGGCTAAACAACACTACAACATGACTAAGCCAACACCTTGATTGTAAGCATGAGCAGATGAAAAATCAAGTCAAGTGTGAAGCTTACCCTAAACGCCACCGCCGCCGTTGAGACGAGGAGATCGTTGAGGGAACCGTGGAGAACGGCGGGGAAGCGACGTCGCGCGGACGTATGGCCTCCTATTGCGTATGGCGGACATCCACTCCGGTGGCACCACCTGGAACTGCACCCTCACGAACGGCACCCCGTATCTGATCGAGGCGTCATCCTCTGGATGCTCGATCTTGGATCTGTACGCCCACCACCTGCGCCTGACTTTCCGCACCTCCGAATCCGTCTGCTCCATCGCCCAGAGGAGAAACTCGATGGACTCGACGGACTCCCGCTTGACTCCATCCCGGGTGAAGATGGCCTCCCTCTTGCCCTCTCTGAGATACTTGGACATCGCCATCGTCGTCCTCGCCACCTCCCAGTCATTGTTGAACCAAGAAAGGATCTCCGTCAATCTGGCTAACTTCCGCTCGTTGCCGCCGGCGATGGTCGCGAGTCTATCGCGCAGCGCCATTGATCTGCTTCTACCGTGCTGAGGAGGGAGGCGGTGCTGGATTTGGATGGAGGAGTGGAGAGACGGTGGTTCTGCAATGGAGACGAGGGAGAGGAGAGGAGGATTTTATGCTGTGGAGAAGAGGGAGAGGAGGGGGTGGTTTTCCAATGGGGAAGTGGGAGAGGAACGTGCGGCGGCGGTTTAGGAAACCAAAGAGACGACGGCGATTTATGATTCGACGAGAGGGCGGCGGTTTATGATTGGACGATGACCGACTGTTCATTGGTGTGACCGAATCTTCGACGGCCGCCGCCGTAGGGTTGGAAGAAGAGGTGGGAGAGCGTGAGGGAGTTGGTGTGGATGGAGGGATGGGGCGTGACGCGCGGCTCCCTACCGCCGGCGGGATGAAACCCTACCGCCGGCGAGGATCCTCAATCTAGCGACGATGAACTTGCACTTGTAGGAAAAAAACCTGATTGAGAAAAACCTAATCGAGAATCCCGAAAATAGCCCTGAATCTTTGTACCGAAAATACCCTTGAAATATTTTGGGAGGGAAAACCTGATCGTTTGAAAAAAAAATCCTTTCAAAAATGCCCCTCGGACGTCCATATAATACAGGTGATGTCAGTGTATTGCTTTTGATCTGGACCGTCCAATCCGGTCCGACGGACGGTCCATATCGACCAGATGCACCATAAAAGGACTCAAATACAAGTGCACAAGGAGTGTGGTACGTCATTGACAAGCTTGAACAACTGGTTGAAGCATTTGATCTCGTTCGTGCATATCTGATGTATCTGATGTCGTTCGTGCATATCTGATGTAAAATGCACACGATCGATATAAACATGGTGCATATCTGATGTCGTTCGTGCATATCTGATGTAAAATGCACACGATCGATATAAACATGGTGCATATCTGATGTCGTTCGTGCATCACACAGAAATAACAATTATCGGTCTATTGTCTATGGCTTTGCTGTTTTACGCCGCGTCGTTGGTTGTGGTGTGGTGGCAAGAGCCGTAGGAGACCTACGTCGTCGGCGGCGGCAGGTGACACAAAATGGTGAATCACGGCGGCAGCGGCTATGGCTGGAAGTCCCATATGGTGGCTCCATCTTTCATACCTGCAAGGGATACAACAGAACATGCCATGACCTTGAAGGCTGGGGTACGGTCATGGCATGCATTGGGGAGTAAGGTTCATACTGTCGTACTTCAACATCAGTACACATAGAACAATGAATGTGTATGGTCGATGCATTGTTTCTAGCAAAAAGTAATTATACGACAGGTCCTTACGCTCACCTGATATGAAATTTGACAAGTGCTCATGATTCATCCAACCACGCATGTAGCAGCAGCAACGACGGCCGTGCATCCGGGTGATTAACGTGAAGAAATCGGTCTGACGCTCATAATCCATCCACGGCGTGACGCCGGGGAGGGCTGCCCCATGGCCGCGTGATTAACTTATTTAATTCATAGTGCTTAAGCCGTTGGTTGATAGGAGAGTATACCGGTGGTGGTTTGGGAGGCACGAAAGTACTCCCTCCCTCCGTTCCTAAATATAAGACAAGTTCGGTACGCATGCAATCGGGTTGGCCCAGAGAAAAGTTCGGTACGCATGCAATCGGGTTGGCCCAGAGAAATGCTAACTTCAGATCCAAGACCCGTTTAGAAAAGCACGCATCTAAAATAATCGTACGGTAGATAATGTAAAGGTAACTGCCACAATATGGTAGGATGTATTTTCCCCACACACACATATATATAGGGATTTTTTTCTTGTGGGGACATTAATCAACTTCTTTGAGGATGCGTTGAACAATTTTTTGAACGGGCTTTACTACATATGTACTCCCTCCATAAACTAATATAAGAGCATTTAGAACACTACTTAATGCTCTTATATTAGTTTACAGAGAGAGTATCTTTATAATGGATCATTTTTCTAAAAAGGAAAGAAAATCTACCAGTTAATTCCCAGGCCTGTAAGAAATTTGGAGTCTAACGCAAACGAAAAACACATGTTACTAATTCAGTTCACAGCAGTAGGAATTTGGCAGCCGACACAAGGAATTTGGGAGCAGACGTCAACAATATTATGAGGAACGCATGGTCCACTAATAGAATGTAATCAACGTATGAATTAAGTTGTGGAATGATAGGTAGATGTATTAAATTACACGGCATATGTTCCTTTGTTTCTTCACATCCAAATGCATGTTAGAGGGGATAGTCAATAAGGCCTTTCTTCATGATAAGTACAGTACAAACATTCATCTCACAATTGCAGGGACAACCATAGCGTTCACCCTCCTCTGTTTATCACAAGCGGTAAATTCCTTCTCTAAAACATTAAATATTGAAGGCAATATCTCAGAATAGTCTCATAGATAATCAAGAATGTGTGATATTTTTATAAAAAATGGATTATATTAACACTGGGTTCTTTGTTTTCGACGATGGCAACACATGCTCGACCAAACACTCTTAGTCCCGTTCTACACCTTGCCTTGGTTGCTGCTAGTAGATTTTGATTGGAGATGCTGCTATGTGCCAAGAAATGTTCAAGTCACCTTTCATGACTTATAAAAAGGAACACGGAAGACCAGGGGCGGACCCAGCTCAAGAATCCAGCGGGGCCCAAGTGACTGGGCCCAAATATTTCGCTAACTAGGACCCAACTGGTAAAATATTGGAATTCAAAGCAACAAAAATATAAATTGACTCTGGGCCTAGGCCCCCCTCAGCCCAATGTGGGTCCGCCCCCCGGGAAGACTGGTTGCTTAGAGCATCACCAACAGGCGCGCGAAAAAAGCAGCGCGCGAGAAAAAACCATTGTTTTGGTGCGCTCCAGCAGGTGCGCGAAAAAACATATCCCGCGCGCGGGGAAAAGTGGGAACGCACGCTAGTTTTGACGTGCGACACCTAGCGCGCGCTATAAAACCTGCGCGCCTCCACGCTCGCCAACCGCCAAGATTCCCTCCCGCGAGCGCTTCCCAGAGGATGTCGCCGGCAAGAACGCGCTCGCAGAGAAGGGCGGAGCGAGCTGCACGTCGGGAGGACAAGCGTGCGCGGAAGGAATTGGCGGAAGCCCAGATAGACGACCCGAAGGCGTCGACCTGGGACGAGGATGATCCCCGGTGGGTCGACGCGTTTACGTCATCGGACTGCACCACCGAGGAGGACGAGGAGTAGTCTAGCTTGTGGTTTTGTTATTTTTATTTGCATTTAATATCCTATGAACTTGTTTGTGGTTCCGTTATGAATTTATATTTGCATTTGAATGTTTCTGTTGCGTTGTTGTTATATTTTTTTTCCAAGCGTGTTGCGTTGTTGTTATATTTTTTTTCCAAGCGGCGGCTAAGCGCGCGCTGGATTTTGCAACGCCTGACGACGCGCTACATCGACATGCTAAATTTTGCAGCGTCTGAAAAAGCAACCACACTTCCGCGCACGCAAAACCGCTATTTCAACGCTACAAAAAAAATTAGCGCGCGATACCCGTGCTCTTACTTGAAGAACCGTAATTTCCATTCTGAACCCTTCTGATCAATACGACATCATATTGTCAATATACTGAGAGAGTCATCTATATGATATTTACATATTTAGAAAGTAAATTTAAGATGGATACAGAAGATGAGATTCAGCTTCTGATAAAAACTGAAACAGCTTATACACGGAAGAAGATGTTGCAGTTTTTTACTTTTTCCCTCGTCATAGTTGGGACATTCAGGTACAATGTGAATGTTCAATAATAAAATTCAGATGGATACAGAAGATGAGATTCAGCTTCTGATAATCAGGGAGTACTGTAATCCACGACAAAATAAAGATAATGAATAATAAGCGAAAATGCTCTTTGGAGGACGAGCTCCATGGAGCTCGTTTTTTTGAAAAAATCAAAAATCATATTTTTAAGTTTCAAAAAATTCTGAAAAAAATCATACACGTTCATACGGATGTATAATACATGTGTGTGAAATCTGACGATGAAATACATTAGGGTGAGAGCTACACAAAAAAGACAAAATCGTGTTTTTTGAAAGGGCGAACAGTACATTCACTGTTCACCAAAAAAAATGGAGGAATTTGTCTTTTTTTGTAGCTCGCACCATAATGTATTTCATCGTCAGATTTTACACACATGTAAAACACATCCATATGAACGTGTATGATTTTTTTTCAGAATTTTTTGAAACTTAAAAATATGATTTTTGAAAAAACGAGCTCCATGGAGCTCGTCCTCCAAAACGCCCCACTCAATAATAAGGCAACATAAATACTAATAGCAAAGCTATGTTCCAAGGAAGCAACTTCTGAAGACCACAAAACAGAAGTGTTGGGAGAATATATTCTTATTGTCAGTCTAGAGGGGCATATTTATTGATAATGAGTACATTTTTATTTCAGTTATGTACTAGTAACAGTGATGAAGGAAAGCACGCATTACTACTATGCATTGAAGGTCTTTTCCACACCTGTGCAGATAACTTTTGCTTGAACAGCTACCGTACATATATGAATAGGTTGTGCCAGTAAACTTCATCACACTGTAATGAAACAACAACAACAACAACAACAAAGCCTTTAGTCCTAAACAAGTTGAGGTAGGCTAGAGGTGAAACCCATAAGATATCGCAACCGGCTGTAATGAAACAAAAGGATAAATAATTAAAAAGCCAGCAACGATTGATGCCAAGAAGAGGGTCAATATCCAGCTCTTTGAAATGCAAATAAATCAAACTGGAGGCTAGTACTAACCAAGCATTGCTCCGAGCATCATAAGACGAGAAAAAATAAATTACTTGTGCAGTCAGCTAAAGAATCAATGTTACTCATGCAGTCGGCTGAAGATAGAATAGCAGGTTGCTTTCACCTAAAGAATGAAGATTCTATGAATAAGCAGTAGACAACAAGACATACTGTTATTTTTACTATTCTAAATTCCAGACAGTTATTTTTGTTTTAAATAAACAGTGATTGTCGTAATTTAACAGTCCTCCCTATTGATTCTAAATAGGACCGTGAACATGAGATGCATGTCGTTTCCTGTCTAGCGGTAAACTAATACCCATCTGTGATGGCATAAAAGTAGCTTTGTTCTTCCTCTGATCCTGACTGAGATAGTGAGATGTACACTGAAGATGATGGTCATGTCACAGGCAGACTAGAACACAGAACAATTGGTGGGCGCACCGTCGTACCATGAAAGTCTGATGTGCGCTTGTCTAAGTACTTGTGTTAGCATTCTGAAAGTTGTGTGGATTAGGAAATGGTTAAATAAAATGCACCATGTTCTCAGCTATTACTTATAAGTACATGGAACTAAAACATGGTGAAAACATCGATCCATATGGTTCATTGGTGATATGGCGTAAGCCTGAAAGAAACTCTGTGATAAATTACTACACCAGAATCACGACTATTATCAATATTCATACTGTTCCAACCTGAACTTAAGAAACAGTAACACAACCTGAACATACCAAAAGATAGCACATCTGATATAAATCAGAACAACTCAAAAGTCCAAGGTTGTGTAACCTTATAAAAAATATTTTTTGTTTCAGGGAAAGCACCATTAGTCAACCTAGCTTTCAATAGCTGCAAACAAATATTTTTCCATTAAAATAGATCTTCTACTAATAATATTTTTCCATTGTAAAAACTCATGACTCAATTATGACAAATCGAGCCATTATATTGAGCCAAATAAGCTAGTGATGAATTGATTCCAAAAGAAATGCAAGAACTGTAACTGAAAATAATTTTCCAACATAAAACAACTTTCGATGATTTCCCTTCACAACTAAACGTTTTATCTGAATATCTCTTGTTGCAGAAATATTTGGAATACATGAAAGAATGATATATGTGCACAGGAAATAAATTGGATTGGGAATTTGGTCAACCAATCGATGCCTACATCATGCTTCCTTGCTCTGAATTTGTTTTTCCAGAATGGCGACTTTTCTCTCACATAACTAAATTTGATAACAGGTTCATCTTTTTTGCTCTAATCCTCACTTTCATCTTTTTTCCCAAATGACCCTCAGGCCGACTCCATTACCATTGATAATTAAACAAAAGCATTTCACCACATAATGCACGACACTTGATCTATCCATCAAGGTAGATGCCAAAATAAAATTACTACTCGTCAGGCACAAACAAGGATTGAAAACAATGGTGCTTTCACTAAACTAAAAAAATGTGTTTTATAATGTTTGCCAAATAAGATTACCACCCGTCAGGCATGAGTTGTTGCTTAAAACACCAAGCATTGACATTGTTTTTAGCCCTGTGAAATTTAAATCAAAACCTGAGTATTAAGCTTGTAGTTTGGATATGCCCAAAACAATTAAATTTGGGGCGAAATCAAAATTGAATAACATATGAGATATACCGAATCACCTAATCACTTGAGATGTAGGTGTGCAGCACACCATCTGGAACCAAAACGAATGCAGACTTCGAGCTGGTAGCACATCTCAGGGGTGACGGTGCTATCAAAATGGATGGATTGAAGGACTGGAGGAACACGGAGGCGGCTGCAGGAGCGGAACACTAAACAGGGGCTGGTCGCCCAAGTGAGTCACTGCGGCCTCCTCGCGTGGGTCGCGGTTGTGGTTTCCTACAGCGGATCCACCACACCGGGGCGTGCCACCCCGGCGACTAATCGCGCGGGACATGGCGCAGCCATCGTGATGCCTCCTCGCCGGCCGCTGATCGGTCCACCGATGCCGTAGTCGCGCTGCCACGACCACCACCTGCATCGACACCGAGACTCCGCACAGACATACCGCTCACCAGGCTGACAGGACTTGCCGTCGAGCCCATCCGCCACTCACCGCGGCCACGGGATACTCGTCGTTGAGACTCTGAACTCAGTGAAAAATAGATCGGGACAAATGGGTGCTAGCTCCTATTCCCCACGATGGGCTAACCGTACGCTGAGGTGGTAAGATTATCCCGGTGCCTATAAGATTTTACAGCGGTGGGATGACGTGGTTGAGTCCAATTGTGCAGCTCCATGAATTGACCCGGGTGAAACGTAAGTAATTCTTCACCCTGGTGTCTAATAGATTTTTTATATATATAGAAAGAGAGCGAGCATGGATTTGCTATTCACACTAGCTAGGGGGTGTTTATCGAAACCGTTGATGCACGTTGAGATTCGCACCTTTTGTGGATAAGGTTCCGATTATCTGAATCGTTGAATTTTTATCATGAGGGAAGAGGTATGCTCAGCATGGAACTTTTTGTGCATGTAATCCTGGAATGGTAAGCTAGTATCTGACCTTTCAAGGGTTTACAGGGCAGTTTGGGACAGTACCTATTTGGGGCAAAAATGTACAGTGGCTGATGGAGGTCATTTGCAAAAAAAAAAAAAAAACTTAGTGGTTGTTTGGATAGGGAAGATTAGCGTTGGGTTTATAGAAAGCAAGTTTTCAGCTGATTTTTAGTAGAACTGGTATTACTCCTTTTCCTGTGCAAAACCAATTTAACAAAAACTTTGTTTGGGCTACCAAAGCGTGAAACCGGCGTGTGTGCAGTTCCTTGTTTATTTGGAGACCGATTCAGCTTTTACTATTCCCTCTCCTCGATGAAAAAAACAATTTCTTATTCCAATGCCCGTGACTTCATCCTCTTCCCAAAGCTGGTCAACTTTCCCCAAATTGGCCGTACGGATGCTCCTCTGCTCATCCGAGGCGGCGGCCTTCAGATCGCAGATTCGTCGCCGTCGTTGCCTCCTACCACCACCACCACTTATCGACGGGTCGCCCTCTCTCTGCGCACATGCTCCTCCTCCGTCCTATGTACGTCTACGGTCGACCTCGGCTGCGTTGCCGCCAAACATAAGCTCCGCCGGTGGATGCAGGAGATCGATGCCTTATCGTTGTTCTCCATCAACACCTCCATCCTTGTGCAAACGCGGTTTCAACCATCAAACGAATACAATTGTTCGTGGACCATGACCTGGACTTACCGCCCATAAGGCACCACGGACTGCAGATACGTCTGATGTCGTGGCCATCACTTTTGAGAGATACTGAAGACGGCAGCGAGGTACGACCCATTCCTTGGCCTTCCTTTCCTGTGAAGAAGTTCATGGAGCATCCATTTCAGTTTGTCCAATTGCTTGATATGGGTTTGACTAGTAGATCCGTTCCTATGGACCATGTCATGTTGGAGATCTTGTGGGCAATCACAGTGGACACTACATACGGATAATCTCTGTCAAGCTCTCGTACTTATGGTCTTTACAATAGAGCAGTGTTGGTTCCTGTCCTAGTAAGCATGCGAAGCTATTTTCATACAATAAATAGTGGCCTTCGGAACTTGGTACATGCACTATTATTCTTGATCTTGAAAAGCATCATTCTGGTCTTGCTCCTCTGGTTGTACATCAGTTTTGGAGTGTGAAGAAACACAGTGCTCGGACGGCGAACAATTTTGGTTTTGAGTTAATACAATGTGAGCCAGTGCTCTCTTCTGATCTAGCTAACATCACTGAAGAAGGGGTGCTCACTTCCTTGGTTTGCACTGAGCCAAGCAATTGTTATGAGGCTGGGTCAAAGCGAGTGAAATTCAACATTCTATCTGTATTCCCTAATTGCTCTAAACATTCCCAATGGAAAGTTGCATGGACACTCAATGCCAATAGGAAAACATCTGCAAGCAGGCCCTACCTTATGCCATGTCTGTCATTTGCTTGCTCTCCTGAAGAAGTGACTCTGACGCACACAGGGCTGCTGCCACATGTTACATATGCGATGCAGTATTTATCTCGTGATCTGAATTCTATGAGAGCATCCTTGATGCATTTCCCAAGTGTGCAACATAAACCATGTCCTTTTGAGAAGTTTACTTGCTGGATCCCCATGGCGCCGAGAGATATTACTGTTGTGAGTCAGCCAATAATGCAAATTATCCATGGTCTGTACCTAGGTATTGTGGAAGGGCGGTCAATTATATTTCCGGTGCAGTCCTCTCATGAATTGTGTGTTCAAGATGCACATCTTCTGTTCAGGTTCAATCAAAACAATCTACACCTGAAGCTACCAAGGCCATCTTATTCTTGCAAGTGCCGAATAGAAATACAGGGACCAATTCTGGTTATGCCTATGTCAGTGCACTCGAAATTTTCATGTCAAGAAGGATTCCAAAAGGGTAGTCGTGCTTCAATCAGCTTACACATTGGCAATGCATTTGGACGGTGGTTCAGTCTACTTGGAAAACCTTCTGGTCTTGCTATTATGGTTGTACATGTATTTCAGAGCATGCATGTATCTCGACAACTTGGGCCATATGAACAAATCTGCTTTGTGCAGTTCTCTTATGAACTTTGTGCTCAAGATGTACAACTGAGGTTTGGGCTCAGTCAGAAAAATGTTCAGCAGAAGCTACAATATTTTGCTTGCGTTTGTCAAGCAGTACGTGTGCAGTCAGAACTACTCAAAATTGTGCCCCCTGATAAATTATGTTCCAATGTTACCAATTTGTGTTGGCCTGCAACTACATCTGCCCCTGATCTGGGTTTAGTTGAATATTTGGAGGATCTGTTTCTAGTTATCGATGAGCAGTCCAGGAAGTTGGATACTACTAGAAACCTTGTGTGCAAAACCCACACGCATTGGAACTTGTCCAGGCATCACATACCGGAGCATGCTACTGTGTGTGGTATTTCTATGGGTGACAAATTGCAAAGGATGATTCGGCTTATGAGCTTGTCAGTGCACCAAAAAATTTTGAGTCAATGGAATTTTAAGTGGAGTGGCCATACTGCCAGCGGAAGTCGACAAATAACGCAGGTCTTGTATTCCTATGAGTTTCAGAGCAACTCGGTTGTGTTTGCAACTGCTAGTTCAGCTACAAGATTGGCATTTCTCCAGCTTGATACTTGGCCTGACTACCTGCTATCATCAAGTGTTGCTATTCCTATGTTATGTGCAATCTTCCCTGGCCAGAAAACATTGATGCTCTGTAGCTGGGTTGCGACCTTGGTGCAACAACACATCAGCAAGATTTTCTATGGCTTGCCTAGTTCCAGCAGTAGTTCGAAAATTGAGCTACTAGTACGCGACATGTGTGGAGCTATGTTGCACGAGCTTGTGATATACATTGATCATCAGTTGGACATCACTGACTGCTAAATATATTAGCTGGCGCTCCCTATTTAATTTCCGTTCAGATCATCTGCTCACTTATCCTACTGATTTGTTGGGGTCTGACATGAGCATTGACCAGCTGGGACTGATACGTCTCCAACGTATCTATAATTTTTGACGGTTCCATGCTATTATATTATCTGTTTTGAATGTTTTATATGTATTAATATGCTATTTTACATTATTTTTGGGACTAACCTATTAATCTAGAGACTAGTGTCCGTTTCTGTTTTTTCCTTGTTTTTGAGTATTGCAGATAAGGAATATTAAACGGAGTCCAAACGGAATAAAATCTTCGGAATAATTTTTCTTGGACCAGAAGCAACCTAGAAGACTTGGAGATGAAGTCAGGAGAGCCGTCGTGTGGCGACAAGTCACAGGGGCGCGCCCTAGGGGGGGGGCGCCCCCCTGGCTTGTGGCCCCACGGCAGCCCCCCTAACCCTATTCTTCGGCCTATAAATTCACAAATATTCCCTGGATACCAAAAAGAGCCACGAAAATACTTTTCCACCGCCGGAAGCCTATGTTCCCGTGAGATCCAATCTTGGAGCCTTTTCCGGTAATCTGCCGGGGGGGGGGGGGAATCGATCATGGAGGGCATCTACATCAGCTCCATTGCTCCTCCGATGATGTGTGAGTAGTTCACCTCAGACCTTCGGGTCCATAGCTAGTAGCTAGATGGCTTCTTCTCTCTCTTTGTTCTTCAATACCATGTTCTTCATGATCTTCATGGAAATCTATCCGATGTAATACTCTTTTGCGGTGTGTTTGTCGAGATCTGATGAATTGTGGGTTTATGTTCAGATTATCTATGAATATTATTTGAGTCTTTTCTGAATTCTTATATGCATGATTTCATATCTTTGCAAGTCTCTTCGAGTTATTGGTTTGGTTTGGCCAACTAGATTGGTAATTCTTGCAATGGGAGAAGTGCTTAGTTTTGGGTTCAATCTTGCGGTGTCCTCACCCAGTGACAAAGTAGGGGTAGCGAAGCACGTATTGTATTGTTGCCATCAAGGATAAAAAGATGGGGTTTTCATCATATTGCTTGAGTTTATCCCTCTACATCATGTCATCTTACCTAATGCGTTACTCTGTTCTTCATGAACTTAATACTCTAGATGCAGGCAGGAGTCGGTCGATGTGTGGAGTAATAGTAGTAGATGCAGAATCGTTTCGGTCTACTTGACACGGACGTGATGCCTATATGCATAATCATTGCCTTGGATATCTTCATAATTATTCGCTTTTCTATCAATTGCTCGACAGTAATTTGTTCACCCACCGTATTATTTGCCTTCATGAGAGAAGCCTCTAGTAAAACCTATGGCCCCCGGGTCTATTTTCCATATTATAATTTCAGATCTAAAACCAAAAATACCAAAAATATCTTGCTGCAATCTTTTTACTTTAGTTTTACTTTACTTTCAAGCAATCATATCTATCTATCTCTATTAGATCTCATCCTTGCAAGTAACCGTGAAGGGATTGACAACCCCTTTATAGCGTTGGGTGCAAGTGTTTGATTATTTGTGTAGGTACACCTATTGGGGTCTTGCTTGTATCTCCTACTGGATTGATACCTTGGTTCTCAACAACTAAGGGAAATACTTATCTACTTTGCTGCATCACCCTTTCCTCTTCAAGGGAAAACCAACGCATGCTCGAGAAGTAGCAAGAAGGATTTCGGGCGCCGTTGCCGGGGAGATCTACATCAAGCCTACCAAGTACCCATCACAAACTCATCTCTTGCATTTACTTTAGTTGCCATTTGCCTCTCGTTTTCCTCTCCCCCACTTCTAAAACGATTTTCCAAAAAGATTTGCCTTTTTATTCGACTTCTTTTTCGTTTGCCTCTTTCCTTCCGAATCTCCAACTTGCTCCTATGTCTAGCATTACTACTTTCCCTTTGTCACCAGATTTTGAAGTTCTATACTTCAAACAAAAACAAGGGGAAAATTTGGAAGATGCCTGGTATAGGCTAATGGAATCTTATCGTATCTCTAACCTAAAAGGAGATGCAAAGGTTTTGCTTAGAAATTTTTACATTGGATTGGCTTTACATCATAGAGAACTCTTAGATTTTGCCTCAAAAGGAAATTTTATTGAGCTGGATACGAACGCTGCTTATGAAGTTTTGGAGGGGATTTTGGGGGTTCCTCCACTAAAAAAGGGTTGGTTTTCTCAGAAGAGGGAGTTCAAATTCTCGACAAATTGAGTGACTTACATAAGCACTTGGTCGAGTTACAACAACACCACGAACCCCTTAAACATATTAGTGGGAACCTCAATCGCTTGAATACCTTGATTACCCTTTGCAATAAACGTTTGGATATTTTGGATATTAAGATGGTTCCTTCTCCTACGAACCCGGGGAAGAGGAAAGAGCTCCCCGGATTTGAGAAGGCCCTCACAAAAGTTGCCAATACCAAAGATGACAATACCTAGATCTATTGCGTTATGCCTAGCTAGGGGCGTTAAACAATAGCGCTTGTTGGGAGGCAACCCAATTTTATTTTTACTTTCTGTTTTTTGCTTCTGTTTTGGTGTGTTTTGCACATTATTACTTCTGTAATAATTGTGTTTTCTTGTTTAAATTAGTGTTTGAGCCAAGTAAGACCTTTGGGATGGTCTACGGTGTTTGTTGATTTGATTTTGCTGAAAAACAGAAACTTTTGCTCTCAGTCCAGGAATTTTGTAAATTCACCGAAATGTGATTTTGATCTGAAATTTTTACACAAGATTGATATACAAATTTTCCTGATTGTCCTAATTTTTCAGAATTTTTGGAGTTATAGAAGTATTCGAAGTCTATAGATTGCTACAGACTGTTCTGTTTTAGACAGATTCTGTTTTCTATGTGTTGTTTGCATATTTTGATGTATCTATGGGTTGTATCGGGGGGTATAAACCATGGAGAAGTTAGAATACAGTAGATATTACACCAATATAAATAAATAATGAGTTCACAACAGTACCTAAAGTGGTGATTTATTTTTCTTATACTAACGGATCTCATGAGTTTTCTGTTGAGTTTTGTGTTGTGAAGTTTTCAAGTTTTGGGTAAAGATTTGATGGACTATGGAATGAGGAGTGGCAAGAGACTAAGCTTGGGGATGCCCAAGGCACCCCAAGCCATATTCAAGGATACCAAAAAGCCTAAGCTTGGGGATGCCCCGGAAGGCATCCCCTCTTTCGTCTTCAATCCATCGGTAAATTTACTTGAGGCTATATTTTTATTCACCACATGATATGTGTTTTGCTTGGAGCGTCTTGTATGATATGAGTCTTTGCTTTTTAGTTTGTCGCAATCATCCTTGATGCACACATCTTTTGAGAGAGACACGCTGAATCATGAATTTGTTAGAATACTCTATGTGCTTCACTTATATCTTTTGAGCTAGGCAATGTTGCTCTAGTACTTCACTTATATCTTTTTAGAGCACGCTGGTGTTTTATTTTATAGAAATTATTTGAACTCTCGTACCTCACTTATATTATTTTGAGAGTTTCTTAAAACAGCATGGTAATTGGTTTAGGTTGTGAATTTAGTCCTAATATAATGGGCATCCAAGAGGGATATAATAAAAACTTTCATATTAAGTGCATTGGATACTATGAGAAGTTTGATTCCTTGCATATAGTTTTTAGATAATGAAGATGGTAATATGAGAGTCATGCTAGTGAGTAGTTGTGAATTGGAAGAATACTTGTGTTGAAGTTTGTGATTCCCGTAGCATGCACGTATGGTGAACCGTTATGTAACGAAGTCGGAGCATGATTTGTTTAATGATTGTACACCTTTGTGTGAAGGTCGGGAGCGCGCGATGGTTAACTCCTACCAACCTCTCCCCTAGGAGCATGCGTCTAATGCTTTGTTTGATAACTAATAGACTTTTGCAATAAGTATGTGAGTTCTTTATGACTAATGTTGAGTCCATGGATTATACGCACTCTCACCTTTCCACCATTGCTAGCCTCTCTAGTACCGCACAACTTTCGCCGGTACATCAAACCCACCTTCCTCAAAACAGCCACCGTATATTTTCCTCAAAACAGCCACCATACCTACCTATTATGGCATTTCCATAGCCATTCCGAGATATATTGCCATGCAACTTCCACCGTTCCGTTTTTCATGACATACACCATCACTTTCATATTGCATATAGAGTCATATTTTGTTCTAGGTATCGAGTTGTAATTTTTCTTTTGAGTTATAAGTAAATAAAAGTGTGATGATTTTCATTATTAGAGCATTGATCCCGTGAGAGAAAAGGATGATGGAAGCTATGAATCCCTCACAAGTTGGGATGAGTCTCCGGACTTTACAAAAAAATAAAAGAGGCCAGCGAAGCCCAAATAAAAAAAAAGAGGCCAAAGATGCCCATCGAAAAAAAAGAAAAAAAATGAGAGAAAGAGAGAAGGGACAATTGCTACTATCTTTTTCCACACTTGTGCTTCAAAGTAGCACCATGATCTTCATGATAGAGAGTCTCCTATTTTATCACTTTCATATAGCTAGTGGAATATTGCACAACCACTTAGTTTTCTTTTTGAGCTTTCATACACTTGTAGCTCTAGTGCATTTGTTGCATGGCAATCCCTACTCACTCACATTGATATCTATTGATGGGCATCTCCATAGCCCGTTGATACGCCTAGTTGATGTGAGACTATCTTCTCCTTTTTCCTTGCAACCTCCACCATATTCTATTCCACCTACAGTGCTATATCCATGGCTCGCGCTCATGTATTGCGTGAGAGTTGAAAAGGTTTGAGAATATTAAAAGTGTGAAACAATTGCTTGGCTTGTTCATCGGGGTTGTGCATGATTTAGATACTTTGTGTGGGGAAGATGGAGCATAGCCAGACCATATGATTTTGTAGGGATAACTTTCTAAGGCCATGTTATTTTGAAAGGACGCAATTGCCTTGTTGGTGTGCTCGAAGTATTACTGTTTTTATGTCAATATTAGACTATTGTTTTGAATCTTATGGATCTGAATATTCATGCCACAATAAAGAATATTACATGGATAAATATGTTAGGTAGCATTCCACATCAAAAAATCTGTTTTTATCATTTACCTACTCGAGGACGAGTAGGAATTAAGCTTGGGGATGCTTGATACGTCTCCAACGTATCTATAATTTTTGATTGTTCCATGCTATTATATTATCTGTTTTGGATGTTTTATATGCATTAATATGCTATTTTATATTATTTTTGGGACTAACCTATTAATCTAGAGCCTAGTGCCAGTTTCTGTTTTTTCCTTGTTTTTGAGTATTGCAGATAAGGAATATTAAACGGAGTCCAAACGGAATAAAATCTTCGGAATAATTTTTCTTGGACCAGAAGCAACCCAGAAGACTTGGAGATGAAGTCAGGAGAGCCGCCGTGTGGCGACAAGCCACAGGGGCGCGCCCTAGGGGGAGGGGCGCCCCCCTGGCTTGTGGCCCCACGGCAGCCCCCCTAACCCTATTCTTCGGCCTATAAATTCACAAATATTCCCTGGATACCAAAAAGAGCCACGAAAATACTTTTCCGCTGCCGGAAGCCTCTGTTCCCGTGAGATCCAATCTTGGAGCCTTTTCCGGTAATCTGTCGGAGGGGGAATCGATCACGGAGGGCATCTACATCAACTCCATTGCCCCTCCGATGATGCGTGAGTAGTTCACCTCAGACCTTCGGGTCCATAGCTAGTAGCTAGATGGCTTCTTCTCTCTCTTTGTTCTTCAATACCATGTTCTTCATGATCTTCATGGAGATCTATCCGATGTAATACTCTTTTGCGGTGTGTTTGTCGAGATCCGATGAATTGTGGGTTTATGTTCAGATTATCTATGAATATTATTTGAGTCTTTTCTGAATTCTTATATGCATGATTTCATATCTTTGCAAGTCTCTTCGAGTTATTGGTTTGGTTTGGCCAACTAGATTGGTAATTCTTGCAATGGGAGAAGTGCTTAGTTTTGGGTTCAATCTTGCGGTGTCCTCACCCAATGACAAAGTAGGGGTAGCGAGGCACGTATTGTATTGTTGGCATCAAGGATAAAAAGATGGGGTTTTCATCATATTGCTTGAGTTTATCCCTCTACATCATGTCATCTTACCTAATGCGTTACTCTGTTCTTCATGAACTTAATACTCTAGATGCAGGTAGGAGTCGGTCGATGTGTGGAGTAATAGTAGTAGATGCAGGATCGTTTCGGTCTACTTGACACAGACGTGATGCCTATATGCATAATCATTGCCTTGGATATCTTCATAATTATTCGCTTTTCTATCAATTGCTCGACAGTAATTTGTTCACCCACCGTATTATTTGCCTTCATGAGAGAAGCCTCTAGTGAAACCTATGGCCCCCGGGTCTATTTTCCATATTATACTTTCAGATCTAAAACCAAAAATACCAAAAATATCTTGCTGCAATCTTTTTACTTTAGTTTTACTTTACTTTCAAGCAATCATATCTATCTATCTCTATCAGATCTCATCCTTGCAAGTAACCGTGAAGGGATTGACAACCCCTTTATAGCGTTGGGTGCAAGTGTTTGATTATTTGTGTAGGTACACCTATTTGGGTCTTGCTTGTATCTCCTACTGGATTGATACCTTGGTTCTCAACAATTACTTTGTTGCATCACCCTTTCCTCTTCAAGGGAAAACCAACGCATGCTTGACAAGTAGCGGGAACGTCTTGGGATCTTGGAGAGCTTGCCTTGTTGTTGTTACTAGAATTCACTCGGCGAGCAGTTCCTCAAGGAGGGAGGGGCGTCATCATTGTTGCTGCTATCTTCGCGCAAGGTTATGCCGGCCACGAGTACTATCTCGGTTTTGACCGCGGCTGTACTGACAATGGCTATGTCCTCAACACCTTCGACTGGGTTTCATTCAGCCATAAAAATTACTTCTCCCTTGTTGAAGTCTACATCGACTCCGACCAAGGCCAGGAGCATGGAGTGCAATGGGAGCCGGGTGGTTCTCTGTGGCGTCGGCGGCTTGGGGGCAAGCCACATTTCAAGGAGGGAGGTGATGAGGACATGTCTACCTTGAATACAACCAAAAATATTGCATACATGTATATTTGTGAGGTGATTTCTTGTAAGAATTATAAAATAATTTATTTATGTTATCCAGAACAAAAATAATTCACCTATTTTTATTTCATACCTAAATGCAGAATTGCTGAACATTTTTATGAACCACGTGTGAAGACAAAGGAAGAGAAAATTATTAGGTGTTGTTCAAGAGATTCTATCACTTCAAAGAAAACGGTTAGATGTTTTTCAAGAAGTTCTCCCACATCACTTTAAGCCCAAGAGAAGATAGAGTCCAAGTCTCTTACGTTTTGGACTCAGATTCGGACTACACAGACATACATGTATCAAAACGCCAAGAACTTTTTCATCTGGACTTCGAATTGGGTGATTCGTTTTTTGTTGGAAAGTAGATTTCATGTGCTTTCAAGCCCAATTAGAGTCACCTTCAAATTCATCCGGAGCGTGGAGATATTGTCGAAACAATCTGACGTTGCACCAGAATCTGAGTCAAACTACAAGTCCAAAGGTGTTGCATCACCTCCACTTGGGCCCATGGGCCTTGTACGACCTAGGGTTAGTTTTAGGCTGCCTTGGGACGTCCTCCCACCTCCTTGGGCGCCATATTTTGCTCCTATACAAGTAGATCAATCTAGTAGCTTTTTCCTTGGGATTTGTTTCGTTAAAAGTTAGCCATTGCAACTTCGTGTACTTCGTTTGTGTCCAATGACCAGACCAAAACCGCTTTCGGATCCCCACCTTTATCAATACTTCATCTATATTCGCAATATTCAGATTGCATTATCATATTCTTGCTTGTTCTTCGATTGCTCGCAGGAATAGACCTTCGTGGTCAGGTTGATCGTGCTCCGGCGTGGTCAATAACCTTCTTGGAGTTGGTTTAGCAATTGCTAAGGCGCAACGTTGTGCATGTTTGTAGTCGGATTATCAAAGTCGTCTTCACCAAATCGATAGTTATCATCTCATCGAAAGATCGGGACCCCTCGCCTCTATCAAGTGGTATCAGTTTTAAGGTTGCTCGGTGAGATTTTACTAGTTTTTCGTAGTTTAGATCGCATTTGTTCTTCATACCTACAGTCCACGAAAAAGCCATAAAGAAAATTAGGGTTATATCATCATATCCGAACCAATCTGAGCCTTTTTGCAATTTTTTGTTCGGTGTTTTGCTTTGTTGAATTTGCGGTTGCATCGTCGTGTTGAGTTGCTGGTCTTAGTGTCTAGTATTTTAGAGTTTCGAGTTCTATTCACAAGTAGTCACGCCGCATCCGCACCATCTTCATCGCTGCTGCCATATACCACCATCACGCCACCGTCCTCCCTTCTGTTTTCGCCCACCACCATCCATCAATTTCCACCACCTGCTCCCATCGGTCATTGTTATTATCACACTTGAGGTCGTTCGCATCTACGTTTGATCCAATCTGCATCTTATCTGATTTGTTGGAGAGAAGAAAAAAAGTGAGAGAGAAAAAAGAAAAAAAAGAAAAAAAAAGTGAACAAATAGAAAAAAAAACAAATGTCGGATCTACCTAGACTCAATCTCGTATCTGAATCCGGATTGAAATCAGTTTTGCGTAGTCTTCAATAAAACATGCATATCTTCCTCATGCGAAGTCCGTTTTGGCTCCATGAGTACTCAAATTCAAGCTATCAACGAGCCGCATCTGAATAGTTCATCAAGCATTTTCATTACTGTGACCTCCAAATAGACTTCTAAATAGGAGTTTTTGCCCTCACAAGGTCGTGAACACAGTTTATCATTATTTTTCAGGTTCGTTTCCGAATTTTTTGACTCCTCATACGAACTCGGAATTGAGTGATTCTTTTTGCATCCGAAATCTTGAGTCAGTAGCATTCTTGAGAAAAAATATTAGAAATTTGACATAATATTTTCGAGAGGGAAGTTTCAGAGAGACTTTTGGTATATCCTGCTTGGCAGTGATTTGTCATCATTATCTTTACTCCCATTGTGATCTTCACTTATATCTTGCTATCTAGAGCTACTTCATATCATCATTGCTACTATTTGTGCTTTGTCGTGACTCCGTTAGTGTTCTAGGCTCGCGTTTCTAGTACGGTCTAGCCTAGGACCAGCACAATACCGTCGTTGAGCGTTTATTCAACATTGCATCTCTGAATTGATTATTGCTAATCTTTTGCTACCATATATTAAGCATTCCAAGCTCCACATTTCTACACCGTGTATTCATACGTTCACCTGGTAAACGGTTGTCATGCCCAAGATGCAGTCCTATCCCTATTAAGGCACGAGGGCCTCGACGGGGATAGAAGCGCATCTAGTCGTTTCGCAAGTACAGTAAACATTGCATACATGTAGGAAGAGATGAGTATAAGAGTTGGCTTACACTCGCCACAAGCTATCTTACAAGTTCACACAAATTATTCATACATCATTCAGAAGATAGGGTCCGGCTACAGACGAAATCAAACGATAAAAGAAGCAATTGCAAACTGTCTTGCTATCCCAGGATCACCACCACGGAGCTCCCTACTCATCAGGATACGTAACGTACATACGCCTACTTTCTTCATCATACTCCCACTGGAGCTGAGTCACATCGTCTGGCACGTACTCGTCAGCACCTGCACCTGTATTGTTGTAATCTGTGAGCCACAGGGACTCAGCAATCTCATAACCCGGGTACCAAAACTATGTAAGCCTTTGGGTGAGGAATTGGTTAAGTGGTGAGGCTGCAGCAAGCGGTAAGCATGTATTTGGTGGCTAACTTACGAGAACATGAATGTAAATATGGTGGCCTACGAAAGACGGTCGTGAACTAGCATGATCACTAAGTGATCCTGAACACCTACTTACGTCAATCATAACCCCACCGTGTTCTCTCTCAGTTCATGTTCACGAGCAGAGACAGCCACGGTTACGCACACAGTTGGTGTATTTTATTGAGTTTACTTCACGTTTACTATTACCAGGTGTTAAACAAATTTCCAAGTTGCCACGTAACCGTGGGCACGGATTTCCGAAAGATTTAACCCTGCAGGGGTGCTCCAACTCATCCATCACAAACTAACCACACGCCGCGGGAAAAATCTCGACCACGAATCTCGTGATCTTCCTAGGCAGTTCCACTGGAAAACTGCAACCTCGAGATAGCCCGAAGAAAACCGGAATTCCTCGCGCAAGACATTCGAGAAAGGTAAAACAAGTCCAGCAAGACCGCCCGACATGTCGATGAACCCGATAGGATCCGCGTATCTCGTTCTCAGGACATGACGGATTGTCCAAACTTCCGGTAGGCCAATCACAGAGTTGCCCCTGGCGGCCACCGACGGTTGACAGGTTGGACCAACACTCATGAGGAGAACTGGCCCGGGGGTTGATTAATTATCCATGGGGTAGCTATGCCCTATACAATTTTATTAAGTTGTTTAGAAAATGTAGTACCAAAGTTGGGTCTTGCCAGACAAGTTTTAATCTAAAACGAATGGTCAAGGTGGTCCCCATAACAACCCCGAGCATGTTAGGAGCGCAAAATATGGAATAAAACACCGGTACTCGGAACTAGTGCGGCAAAAGCGAAACAAAACACTAAGCAAAAGGCCAAGCCTTCCACCGTTGCCAGATATATATGTGCATTAATTTAAATAACAATAAATAGAGTGATATAACCAAATAACCATGTTGACACATGGAAAGCTTGCACCTGCAACTAGCAACGCTATAAGATAAGGGCTGAGCAGCGGTAACATAGCCAATCAATGTTTTGCTAGGTAGTGGAGGGGTTAGAGGCTTTCATGGCAATTTAGGAGGCTGACAGTTTAAGTGGTAGGTAACGTAACATAACGGTAAAAGCGAGACATCTAGCAAGGCAAAAATAGTGTCGGGATCCGGGTATGATCATCTTGCCTGTTGGTTCTTCAGAGGGACAAAGAGCTGGGTCCTCGTAGTTGTACTCTCCTGGATCCTCGTACTCAGGTTCAACACTCGCGTCTATCCAAAGAGAAACAGCACCAAATAAACATACAAACAAGGTGCAATGCACAAACAAGATGATGCATGACCAAGTTGAAGTATTTAACATGGCAACCCTATGCTAGTCATGTTTCTCATGCAATTATTAAGTTCTTTAGTATTCTTGACAGAACCTGAGGTTTAGTTATCTGAACATACATGATCATGGCAAATATGAATGCTTCATGCAAAATCGATGCAAATGCATATGTAGAACGTTGCAAACGGAGTAACGTAGCTCACGGTACACTCCCGGCAAGGTACGGACGTTAACGGAGACGAAACACAAGATGAGGGAGGCCATGGGCTATTCCTTGGTATTCCAAGGATGCCACTGGATATGAAATGAAAATCTATCAAGAATAGAGCTAGAGATCATGCAAAACAATGGAGTATAGCTCTCACAAGTCACAAAACAATTCTACACACAATCTGTCCACAAACAGCAACATGTCATCTTGCAACACACATATCCAGAGCTACAGAAGGTTTTAAATCACAAAGAATGCATGGGCATGAAGTACACAGCAAGCTTATCAAATCATCTATCTACAGCAACATGAAAGGAAGCATGGATCAATGGCAAATATGCTCACAAGATGGCATGCTGAATCAGTTTTTAGGGACTTAGCGAAAATTCCAGTTTTATAGAATCTGAGTTAACATGACAGCAACTTGATAGCGACTTTTATATATGCTAGAGGGCATTTCATGGCATGAAAATTAACAGGGTGATAGAGGTCATCAACTACTAAAAAACACTAGCACTGAGCATGAGCTAAAACATCACAGATCACTTGGTAGCATCCCCTAGACATGGCATGAAAATAACTACAGATTCTCAGACTTAGTCAAATTTCACTAAGAGAATAGCAGCAGTTTATAATCCATAGCAACTTTGACAGCAATTAACTCTAGAATGCAAAATCTCTTTGGCAAGGTGAAGACACCAAATGACAGAGGGTGACAAGCACAACAATTCATGGCATTGGACCAACCCCAAAGGAACACTATATCCATGGGAATCATCAACACAACATGGGAAGAAAATAGCAGTTCTAACACTTGGAAATATTTGAGCAATGAAAATAGTAATATTTCTTAGCATGTTTACAACAAGAAACCCACTAAACCACAAGTTTATCATGGCAAGGAAAAAATACCAGGCCTAGTGCCCACAAAACACTACCACTTCCTTGTTGGCAAGTCTCCCAAATCATGCAAGAATTAAATCATACAAAAATAACAAAATGCCACCTCATCACAAATTAAAATTTTTACAAAGTTGCTCAAATGACAGAAACCATGCCACCATTGGATTCCTGGGATTTTTCTACCCCAAAATCATATATCACACTCATATGTTCCTGTAGGGAAAACTCCCACAACACTAAAAAGAAAAACAACACAAAACCAACCATGACTTATAAGTGAAATCTTGCCCTGTTTGGCTACTGCCAAATATGGCCATGTCCAGAACTGGATTTTCCCCCTAAAATAGAAAGAAACAAAACAACAGAATACATTAAAAAAACAAAACAGGGGGGGGGGGTCCCACTGGTAGTGACACCAGGGCTCCCCTGAGGATGACAAGTGGGGCCAGGGGGGTCGAACCCACGACCTACGGGTTCCAACAGAAGAGCGCAACCACTGCGCTACACGCCTGATCTGGACAGAAGAGGGGGATCGCCCCTCTTGACCTCTCAAGGACCTGCCTTCCGAGGGGGTGCTGCTGGAGCCGGTGCACGCCCACGGTGACCGGAGATGGCGGAAGGTGGCGTTCGACGGAGATGGCGCGAATCAGCAGGGATCCCGGTGCGCGAAGAAGACGTTGAAGAGGCCGACGATGAGGATGAGCTCTGCTCCTCCTAACTCCGAGAACGGATTGAGGGCGTCGTCGGGGATCTCCAGGGCATCCTTGAAGGAGCGGAGAGGCCACCGGAGACGAGGACGTCGGCGGCGAAGACCGAGCTACTCTCTGAACCTCCTGCTCTCTCTGAATCTCCCTCTGCTCTCACATACTTACCAGGAGGATCGAGGAAGGGGAAGGAGGCGAGGGGGAAAGAAGAGAGGTGGCGGTGCGAGAGGGAAGAAGAGGAACCCTAGGGGTGCGGGCCGGCTAAATAGGAGGGAAAAGGGGCGCTCCTCGACGTCCGTGAGCTCACGGCGCCGACGTTCTCTCTCTCTCTCTCTCTCTCTCTCTCTCTCGCTGTCTCTGATAGAGACGGAGAGGGACGACGGAGCAGATAGCCGTCTGCTGCGAGTTGGGCTATGGGAGGCGCCTGCTTGCTGGGCCAGGAGAGGGGACAAGGCCCAGGAGGGCTGACCTCTCTCTCTCACACAGAGAAGAAGTTTTTTTATATAAAAACCACACATAGCAAAAAATCACAGAGAAAAGACAGGAACATTTGGAGGAAAAATAAAAATATGTTCAGACTCAAAGAAATATGCACTAGTTTATAAAAATGAAATTGGCATTTTTAGGACAAACAATTTAATTCATATCTAATTATTAAAACATTCTGTTTTTGCAAAGATGTAGAGGAAAAAAAAACTTCAACCTGGTTGAGAACAAATTTTTATGAGCATAACAGAATATATATGAAGAGTGCAACATTTTACAGAATTTATTTAGCATGTAAAAAATTCCACATATTGCAATATTTGGAAAGAGGGAGTTGGGCAAAGTTTCTATAGAAATTGAGGAGGGGTTTTCTACCAAGACATCACATGAAGCTCTCTCCACACCACACCACAAAACACCCACTCACAACAAGCACAAGCATATGATGCAACATAATTTATGTGATGATGCCATGATGCCATGATGAATGATGAAAGTCATGAAGCACAAATTATTTCTATTCAACCACATGAGGGCAAACTTAGAAGGTTCCACATGAGAATATATTACAAATGGCAATGGAAGTATCTGGGCTGTTACAACTCTCCCCCACTACATGAGGATCTCATCCCGAGATCTAGGAACGGAAGAATTCGGGAAATTCGGAATGGAGATGGTCCTCTCATTCCCAAGTGGCTTCTTTGTCAGAGTGATGTGACCACTTCACCTTTAGAAACTTGATTGATTTGTTGCGAGTCTTACGCTCAGTTTCTTCAAGGATAGCAACTGGATGCTCATGATAGGATAGGTCTTCTTGGAGATCAACGGTGCGCTCGGGAGTCTTGAAACACTTCCAGAGCTGAGAGACGTGAAACACATCATGCACATTTGAGAAATTTGGAGGAAGCTCGAGTTGGTAGGCAAGGTCACCCCTCTTGCCCACAATCTTGAAAGGACCCACAAAGCGTGGAGCAAGCTTCCCTTTGATGCCAAAGCGTTGAGTGCCCTTCATGGGAGACACTCCGAGATAGACAAAATCATCGATCTGAAAGGTCATGTCACGATGCTTGCTATCATAATAGCTCTTCTGACGGGATTGAGCTGCTTTGAGATTTTCACGAATGACATGGCACATTTCTTCTGCTTCAGTGCTCATGTCATTACCAAGGATTTGACGCTCACCGGTTTCAGACCAATTGAGCGGGGTACGGCACTTCCTGCCATAGAGAATCTCGAAAGGAGCTTTGCCGGAACTTGCTTGGAAGCTATTGTTGTATGAGAACTCAGCAAACGGGAGAAAATCTTCCCACTTCATGCCAAAAGAAATCACACAAGCTTTGAGCATATCTTCGAGGATTTGATTGACTCTCTCAACTTGACCACTAGTGTGAGGATGGAAAGCTGTACTGAAACGGAGATTGGTCCCCATTGCAGTCTGGAAGGAATCCCAAAACTTGGAAGTGAAGATGCTTCCATGATCTCAGGATATGAGCTTAGGAACACCGTGCAAATAAACTATCTTTGACGTGTACAGCTTTGCTAGCTGAGCTGCCAAGATAGATTCTTTGACCGGAAGGAAGTGGGCCACTTTGGTGAGCTTGTCGATGACCACGAAGATGGCATCATTTCCTCTCTTGGACTTAGGAAACCCGGTGACGAAATCCATTTCAACATGATCGAATTTCCACTCTGAGATGGGCAAAGGCTGAAGGAGGCCTGCTGGACGTTGATGTTCCGCCTTCACTCTGCGACAAACATCACACTCGTTCACAAACTGAGCAATTTCACGTTTCATACGAGTCCACCAAAGGGTTTGCTTGAGGTCCTGATACATTTTGGAACTTCCTGGATGAATTGAGAGGAGGGAATTATGTGCTTCATCCATGATAACCTTCCTGAGATCACCTTTCGGAACCACCAGACGGTCCTCGAAGAACAAGGTATCTTTGTCATCAACACGGAAGCACTTATACTTTGGAATGCTCTTAGCTACACCTATCTTCACTTTCTTCACCATAGCATCAAGAAGCTGAGCTTGGTGAATCTGATCTTCTAGAGTCGGAGAGACTTGAAGATTTGCAAGAAATCCTTGAGGAACCACTTGGAGATTGAGCTTGCGGAATGCTTCACAGAGCTCGGGTTGGAGAGGCTTGAGGATAAGACTGCTGCAGTACGCTGATGACCCACAAGTATAGGGGATCTATCGTAGTCCTTTCGATAAGTAAGAGTGTCGAACCCAACGAGGAGCAGAAGGAAATGACAAGCGGTTTTCAGTAAGGTATTCTCTGTAAGCACTGAAATTATCGGTAACAGATAGTTTTGTGATAAGATAATTCGTAACGGATAGCAAGTAAAAAATGTATCAAAGGTGCAGCAAGGTGGCCCAATCCTTTTTGTAGCAAAGGACAAGCCTGGACAAACTCTTATATAAAGCAAAGCGCTCCCGAGGACACACGGGAATTTCTGTCAAGCTAGTTTTCATCATGCTCATATGATTCGCGTTCGTACTTTGATAATTTGATATGTGGGTGGACCGGTGCTTGGGTGCTGCCCTTACTTGGACAAGCCTCCCACTTATGATTAACCTCTCTCGCAAGCATCCGCAACTACGAAAGAAGAATTAAGATAAATCTAACCATAGCATGAAACATATGGATCCAAATCAGCCCCTTGCGAAGCAACGCATAAACTAGGGTTTAAGCTTCTGTCACTCTAGCAACCCATCATCTACTTATTACTTCCCAATGCCTTCCCCTAGGCCCAAATAATGGTGAAGTGTCATGTAGTCGACGTTCACATAACACCACTAGAGGAGAGACAACATACATCTCATCAAAATATCGAACGAATACCAAATTTACATGATTACTTATAACATGACTTATCCCATGTCCTAAGGAACAAACGTAACTACTCACAAAGCATATTCATGTTCATAATCAGAGGAGTATTAATTGTCATTAAGGATCTGAACATATGATCTTCCACCAAGTAAACCAACTAGCATCAACTACAAGGAGTAATCAACACTACTAGCAACCCACAGGTACCAATCTGAGGTTTTGAGACAAAGATCGGATACAAGAGATGAACTAGGGTTTGGAGAGGAGATGGTGCTGGTGAAGATGTTGATGGAGATTGACCCCCTCTCGATGAGAGGATCGTTGGTGATGACGATGGCTTCGATTTCCCCCTCTGGGAGGGAAGTTTCCCCGGCAGAACAGCTCCGCCGGAGCCCTAGATTGCTTTTGCCCAGGTTCCGCCTCGAGACGGTGGCGCTTCATCCCGAAAGCTCTCTTATGATTTTTTTTTCCAGGTCAAAACCCTCCATATAGCAGAAGATGGGCACCGGAGGCCTGCCGGGGGGCCCACAAGCCACAGCGGCGCGCCCAGGAGGGTAGGGCGCGCCCCCTGGCTTGTGACCTCCTGGTGGGTCCCCTCTGGTATTTATTTCGCCCAATATTTTTTATATATTCCAAAATAATTCTCCGTAACTTTTCAAGACTTTTGGAGTTGTGCAGAATAGGTCTCTCATATTTGCTCCTTTTCCAGTCCAGAATTCCAGCTGCCGGCATTCTCCCTCTTCATGTAAACCTTATAAAATAAGAGAGAAAAGGCATAAGTATTGTACCATAATGTGTAATAACAGCCCATAATGCAATAAATATCAATATAAAAGCATGATGCAAAATGGACGTATCATACGCCTTCCTGCTCAGCGCGTCTGCAATGACATTTGCTTTTCCCGGAGTATACTCAATACTTGGATTGTACTCCTTGATCATTTCCACACAACGTGTTTGCCGAAGATTGAGATTGGGTTGAGTGAAAATGTACTTCAAGCTCTTGTGGTCGGTGAACACCTCAACTGGTCTTCCCAACAATAGATGTCTCCATGTCATCAGAGCATGAACAACTGCCGTCAACTCAAGATCATGAGTGGGGTAGTTCTTCTCGCTAGGCTTCAGCTGACGTGAGGTATAAGCCACAACCTTCTTATCTTGCATAAGAACACCACCAAGACCTTGGAGGGAAGCATCACAGAATACTTGGAAAGGCTTGGATTGCTCGGGAGGAACAAGAACTGGAGCTGAAGTCAGCTTCTCCTTGAGTGTATTGAACGCCACATCACACTCAGGAGTCCACACATACTTGACACTCTTCTGAAGGAGGTTAGACAGAGGCTTGGCAATTTGAGAGAAGTTCTCAAAGAATCTTCTGCAGTAACTTGCAAGCCCGAGGAAGCTTCGAAGCTGCTTGACATTCTGAGGAGGCTCCCACTTCACAATTGCCTCAACTTTCTCAGGGTGCACTTTAATGCCCTCGACAGAGATGACATGCCCAAGGTATACCACTTCATTGAGCCAAAACTCACACTTGGAGAACTTAGCATAAAACCGATGCTCTCTTAGCTTGTCAAGCACAAGCCGGAGATGCTCTGCATGCTCTTCTTTGGTTTCAGAGAAGACAAGAATGTCATCCAAATACACCAAGACGAATTCATTCTTGAAAGGAGAGAATATGAAGTTCATCATTCTGGAGAAAGTCGGAGGCGCATTTGCTAGACCAAAAGACATGACGATGTACTCATAAGAGCCAAAACTCGTCCTGAAAGCAGTCTTTGGGATATCTTCTTCACGAATGCGGATTTGATGATAGCCCACACGGAGATCTAACTTCGAGAAAACCTTGGCACCTTTCAATCGCTCAAACAACTCATTGATGTTGGGAATTGGATACTTGTTCCTGATTGTCTTCTTATTCAATGGACGGTAATCGACACATAGTCGGTCCGTGCCATCCTTCTTCTTGACAAAAAGAACACCACAACCCCAAGGTGAAGAACTTGGTCTGATATGACCCAGACGCTCTTGTTCATATAGCTGTTTCTTCAATTCTTTCAGCTCTTCGGGTCACTAGTAGAGAACAGGGTACTAGTCCCAGTTCCAGAGGGCCTTTAGTCCCGGTTCTGGAACCGGGACAAAACAAACGGGACTAATACCCAAAACCTTTAGTCCCGGTTTGCTTACGAACCGGGACCGAAGGGGCTCCACGTGGCCGCTGCGGGGCGCCCAGGCAGGAGGACCTTTAGTCCCGGTTGGTAACACCAACCGGGACCAAAAGGCAGCCACGCGTCAGCAGCTCGCAGGCGCTGGGGGTTTTGTTTTTTTGGAAGGGGGGTTTTGGAGGGTTAATTTAGGCGTTTCATATTGTGTTAGCTAGCTAATAGAGAGAAGTGACCTCTCTTTCTCCGTGCTTGGTCGACGCTAGCTACTATATATAGAGAGAGAACTCGACGCTAGATAGTAAGCAAATGAAGGAAACCATTAATAACACAAGATCGTCATGAACATATATAGAGAGAAGTGACATCTCTTTCTCCGTGCTTGGTCGAACAACAAGTTTTCGTATATCTATCCGACGCTACTACATATGTACAATATAACATCTCTTACAATCCCTAACATCATCTATCTAAGACCATTGCAATTCCACATGGTATTCTCCGTGTTCAGGTATGACGTGATCAAGAAAGAATCCCACCAATTCCTCTTGAATTGCTCGTATGCGATCATGTGGTAGGAGTTCATCCCGCATCTGCCAGATCTAATTTAAAGAAGGGGGTCAATACATATATATGAATGAAACTCAACATAATTGATGGTAATATATAAAATAAAATTGTGAATATTGTTTACGTACTTCAAATTGTTTCTCAGAGAAGCCCCGCTCAGAGGTCGAGTGGCGAATGAACTCGCATACGTAGTATCCACATAAATAATTCCCGGGTGCCTGGTACAAGCACTTTACGAGAATAGAGTTCAATCAAACTGATAAGCAAGCATGATAATGGTATTGATGAAACTAGAATCAATGAGAGATGCGCGGAACTAGCTAGTACTACTTACTTTGGGGTGTGTAAATCGCAGCTCATTGTTTAGACCGGGAACCATTCCGGTGAACTTTTTCCAAACCCTGACAGGCAAAGAAAATGATTTCTTGATATCAGGAAATGAACGAAAGTTGCTGATATGGTCCCGGTATTGATTGAACTTACTTCTGGAGCATTGTAGTCATGTCTGCATAATTCTCGGGATCTTTACGTCTCGAGTCTAAGACAGTTACTAATGCCCCGTCAAGCTTAATGGATAGCAGAATAAAGTGGAACCTGCGCACGCATAACTCATCAATTACATTACTTAACCTCGAGTAAGCGAAACCAAATATGCACAAGACAGTAACACTCACTTGAAGTTGTAAGGAAAGAGTATTTCCCTTTTGTTTTGATGTATAAGGAACGCTTGTAGCAAGTTGTCCTCAGTAACTTTGGCTCTCTTTTTGTACCGACCATTCATTTATGGTATTTGGGCTAATGAACCCAATGTCATAGATTTGTTCTTTTTTGCATTCGACCATCTTCAATCTGCATAATATAGTGAGGATAATTATATATACATGCAATGAACGAGCTGAGCTAGAGACTTAATTATAGAAGTAATACTTACAGACAGTAGCAAGTCATGAGTTGTTTGTCGAGGGCCTCTTGATTGTATAACTGAAATAACTCCACAAATTCAACAGGCATCAGGTCGACTCCAATGAAGTCGTGCTTTTTTTAATTCCGATCATCAAACTGTCGGTCCCAGACTTCCTGCAGGTTTCCATGTACCACTCATGCAATTTTTGCATCATCGTTGTTAGATGAGGATGATCAGGTTTGACGAGAGGCTTCCCGTGCTCGTATCTAAAGTCCTCTACTACTACTACCTCAGCCGTTTCAAATTGTACATCATCGCCCACGTAATCACCAAGAGTAGTACCGGGCAGTAGCACCGGATGATTAGCGATATCGCTAGACACCTTGAGCGGGGGGCACGATTGCTTCTCCTGTTCGCCGAGCTGGGGAATTGTTTTCCCACTTCTTCGTTTTTTGTCTCTTGCAGCACTAGAAGTACTTCCCGACTGCAGCGCTTCATCATATGTCTTTGTAATTATGCAGTCATAGTTGGATAGCCGAGGCGGTGGTGGTCGCTTCAGGGCATCCAGAGTGCGCTTCGCTTTCACCGGATCTACCGTTTCCTTCGGAGGTGGATGTTTCCGTGCAAAATGGGCCTTCACTTCGGCTTCACTGATTTCAGCGCTTTCCTTGTCAGTCCTCTCATATGGTAACTTTGGAAGAGGCTTGAGGCTTGGACCAAATTTGTATTTCTTCCCGCCTATTGTACTACTAGCTGCCGGAGCGGCGGCATCGACTCTCTTCCGCCGTTGCTTATGCGCCGGAGGAGGCAGAGTGCCCTGACGCGCCGGAGGAGGAGGATGAGGAGGCGGAGTGCCCTGACGCGCCGGAGGAGGAGGATGAGGAGGCGGAGTGCCCTGACGCGCCGGAGGAGGCGGAGTGCCCTAACGCGCCGGAGGAGGAGAAGGAGGAGGCGGAGTGCCCTCACGCGCCGGAGGAGGAGGAGGCGGAGTGCCCTGGCGCGCCGGAGGAGGCTGAGTCCGCTGAGGCGTCCAGTTTGGAAGCTTGATGTACTCCTTTCTCCATAGATAGGTACTCCTCAAAGCATTTTCCAGAAGAATAATATCCTCTTCACCTGTAGGGTTGTCAAGCTCCAGCCCCTCAAATCCATCCATTATTTCATCCACCGTCACAACAGCATAGCCATGTGGAATCGGACGGCAATGGAAAGTTCCCTCAGCTCGAGGAGGTACAACAGAGCCGACCGCCGCCTTGAATGTCAGGTTCTGGCATTTTGTCATTAGCTCGCAATGTTCAGCCTCTGTGATACTATCCACAGAATAGCGAGGAGCCGTGAAATCAGGCTGAACGAGCTCCGTGGAAGCCACGCTGCTTCTCCGCTGAGATGGTGGGGTAGCTTCTGGGGCAGCATCGAAGGAAGGATCTTCGTACCGCTCAGATGGTTGGCCGGTAGCTCGCTGGCTCTAAAGTTCCTCTAGTTTTGCTAATCTTGCACTGAGCTTCTGCATTTCGCTTGCTTCCTGTTTCCTCTTTCTCTCTCGGCTTCTATAACCACCGCTGTCGGGAAATCCATGCACCCACGGAACAGAGCGTGATGTGCCTCGTGTTCGTCCAGGGTGTTCAGGATTCCCGAGGGCCTCTGTCAGCTCGTCCTTCTCTCTGTCGGGAATGAACGTCCCTTCCTGCGTTGCCTTGATTGCTGCCTGAAGCTTCCGGAAGGGTTTTGCAAGTTGCTCGTCCGTCCAAACACACTCCCCTGTTTTTGGGTCCAAAGTTCCCCCAACCCCGAAGAACCAAGTCCTTGAATGACCTGGCCAGTGCAATGTCACTGGTTGGATATTCTTAGCAAGCAGGTCTTGCTCAGCTTTGTCCCACAACTGTCGGGCTTTGTAGTAGCCACCTGACCCCGTGTGATGGTGATACTTCTTCCTTGCAGCATTTTTCTTGTTTGTCAGTGACCTTTTCTTACCCTTCTCCGATTCCTTGTAGGCCACAAATTCGGGCCATTGATCTCGTATCTTCTCATATCGACCGATGAATTCCGGAGTCTCCTCTTTCTCGACAAACTTTGTGTTCAACTCTTTCTTCCAGTTCCTGAATAGTTCTGCCATCTTCTTAAGAGCAAACGCCTTGACCTTTCGCTCTATAACTGGGTTATTCGGATCCTCCTCTCGCGGTAGGCTGAAATTTGTCATCAGCTCGGTCCAAAGATCATCTTTCAGTCTATCATGGACATAAGAAACTTCAGGGTCCTTATTATTCTTATTCCATTGCTGGGTGCTGATCGAGACATAGTCCCTAACAACAACTCCACACTGATGTACAAATGCGTTCTTGGTCTGCTTGGGAGCAATCGGTTGGCCATCTTTCGTGACTTCCGTGATTGTGAACCTTTCATCCAGGCGCAACCTTTTCTTCGGGCCTCGTCTCCTTACCTCGTTAGACTTTGCAACAGTTGAGGCTCCCTCCTCTGTTCGGTCACCGGAGCCGTGATCATGATCTCCTTCCTCCGCCATTCGGTCACCGGAGCCGTCATGGTCTCCTTCCTCCTCCATTGTTGGATCACCGGAGCCGTCATCCTCTCCTTCCTGACCATCGGTGTCGTTGAGATACGACAAGGGATCACCTCCGGCGAGGATTATATCCCCCAACAGCTGTTCTTTTTCTAAGTCTCTGTGATCCATAGTTTCTGCAAATATTACAACATGGCAATATACAAACATGAGATATGCAAATCAATACAAGGCAATGCAACAATACGATCATATAATATCACTAATACATCATCGAATAGTATCGCTAATACATCATCGAATATTATCACTAATACATCTCGAATATTATTATATAATATCAATAATACAGATCTAGTTGACGTCTCGCGGTGCAGGCGGTGGACACCCAAAGAGAAGGAACTATGACAGGATCATAGCTCGGGTGAGATCCCTGAAGAACCTGCCAGGTATTGGAGAACCTGGCATCCAACGCAGCCATGTAGCGTCAGACGTGCTCGTCCTCCTCCCTGACACGACGACGTACCACCTCCGTGGGGGCCGTCTCCCTCTGCAGCGACAGTGGTCCACGCGACCGCCACCAAAGAACCTCCGGGTCGACGACGGGACCCTGATTCCTCACCAAGCTGCGCGCCCCAGAAGGCAGCACCTCCCAGTGCCAGCCCGGCGGAGCCCAGTCCCGGACATGGCGCCTCTCAAGCAGGTTGTTGCCACCGAGTCGACGACGAGGATGCTGGCCGGGCATCGTCGACTCAACGGCTACGCTATGCAACTAAACATTTAAACATCTAAACATCATATATCTGCCTAATATAAAATCATCAATATCGTCGGGGACTCTCGCTCCCTCACCGACGATCGTCGGGGACTCTCCCTCACCGACGATCGTCGGGGACTCCTCAATATCGCGTCACCGACGACCGACGATACTACATTATTTCCAACTAAAACAACTAAAACATAAAAAAAAACTAAACAACTAAAACATAAAACAACTAAATTAACTGAAACTGAACATCTAAAACTAAAACTAAACAACTAAAACAACTAAAACTAAAACTAAACAACTAAAACTAATTAAACAACTAAAACTGAACATCTAACAAAACTAAAACTAAATTAAATGAAACTGAACATAAAACAACTAAAACTAAACTAAAACTAAACTAAACGAAACTAAACAAACTAAACTAAACTAAACAAACTAAATTAAACTAAAACTGAAACTGAACATGAACATCTAACAGGATTTGGGGAGCTCGCCGGGGGGCTGATGAGGAGAGCGGCGACGGCGTCGGGTCGAGCGGCGGCAGCGCAGGGCAAGGGTGGTGACAGCGGCAGGGCAGGGGTGGCGGCAGTGCAGGGGGAGGCCAGAGCTCACTGGGGGCGGCGTCGGGGCAGGGGTGGCGTCGAGGGCGTCGGCGAGGGCGTCGACGGCGAGGTGGAGCAGCCTGACTGCGTCGACGGGGCAGAGGGCGGCAAGGGCGTCGATGGCGAGCTCGGGCAGCCTGGCGGCGTCGATGTGCTCGGCGTCGTCGGGGGCAACTGCAGATGAAATCTGAAAAATTCCTAAGTCCCTGCTTATATACCCAACCCTTTAGTCCCGGTTGGTGGCTCCAACCGGGACGAAAGGCCCCCTTTCGTCCCGGTTGGTGCCACCAACTGGGACTAAAGGTCAATTTCAGCAGCCCAAAGGGCGGGAAGCAGAGACCTTTGGTCCCGGTTGGTGGTAACCGGGACTAAAGGGTGGCATTGGTCCCAGTTGGTGGCTCGAACCGGGACGAAAGGGTGGCATTGGTCCCAAAGGCCTGTGCGTGGCACAGCCGCGGCGCGGTTGGATGTTTAGTCCCACCTCGCCAAGCGAAGGGCGCCCGGACCTGTTTATAAGCCCCGTCGCGGCTGCAACGTTGAGCTCCTCTCTAAAGCAGGCCTGTGGGCCTAACCGACCACTTTCTGCTCTGTGGGGCCTACTATGTGAAAATAGATGCGAATTTATAGAGAAAATTCAACCTAAATTCAAAGTGCTAAACTAGCACTTTGAATTTAGGTTGAATTTTCTCTATAAATTCGCATCTATTTTCACTTTTGCTATTTTTATATGTTATTTTTTTGCACATTAAAAGTTCTTAACAAAAAATACTTTATGAATATTCTTTTTGCTATTAAAGTTTTTAACAAAAATAACTTTGATAATTTTAGTTGCATAAATTTTATATAATATTAAGTTAAATAACTTTGATCGGACGAAAACACGTCTATTAGAAAGGGATTTCAATTTTTTAAACATATTTTAACTCAAGACTTTTTCTGCATTCAATATGCACCATTCAAAGCCACATCATCACTTTTCAACCCTTTCTGACTTCATTTGCTATTTTTCATGCATTTCATGATTTATTTTGAGCTAAAATGACCATGAATTGAAAAGCACTGCAAATGAACTCTGAAATGGTTGAAAGTTGGCATGGTATCATAATTTCACCCCCATAGCATGTGCTAAAAAGTTGAGAGTGTTACAGGAAAAACTGGATGCACTTCGTGTACAAACTGGACAATCTCTTTCGAAGTATCAGGGTTTTGGACGAAAACTCGTCTATTACAAAAGGATTTCAATTTTTTAAACATATTTGAACTCAAGACTTTTTCTGCATTCAATATGCACCATTCAAAGCCACATCATCACTTTTCAACCCTTTTCTGACTTCATTTGCTATTTTTCATGCATTTCATGATTTATTTTGAGCTAAAATGACCCTGAATTGAAAGCACTGCAAATGAACTCTGAAATGATTGAAAGTTGGCATGGTATCATCATTTCACCCACATAGCATGTGCTAAAAAGTTGAGAGGGTTACGGCAAAAACTGGATGCACTTCGTGTACAAACTGGACAATCTCTTTCGAAGTATCAGGGTTTTGGACGAAAACTCATCTGTTACAAAAGGATTTCAATTTTTTAAACATATTTGAACTCAAGACTTTTTCTGCATTCAATATGCACCATTCAAAGCCACATCATCACTTTTCAAACCTTTTCTGACTTCATTTGCTATTTTTCATGCATTTCATGATTTATTTTGAGCTAAAATGACCCTGAATTGAAAAGCACTGCAAATGAACTCTGAAATGGTTGAAAGTTGCCATGGTATTATCATTTCACCCACATAGCATGTGCTAAAAAGTTGAGAGGGTTACGGGAAAAACTGGATGCACTTCATGTACAAACTGGACAATCTCTTTCGAAGTATCAGGGTTTGGGACGAAAACTCATCTGTTACAAAAGGATTTCAATTTTTTAAACATATTTGAACTCAAGACTTTTTCTGCATTCAATATGCACCATTCAAAGCCACATCATCACTTTTCAAACCTTTTCTGACTTCATTTGCTATTTTTCATGCATTTCATGATTTATTTTGAGCTAAAATGACCCTGAATTGAAAAGCACTGCAAATGAACTCTGAAATGGTTGAAAGTGGGCATGGTATCATCATTTCACTCATATAGCATGTGCTAAAAGTTGAGAGGGTTACGGAAAAAACTGGATGCACTTCGTGTACAAAATGAACAATCTCTTTCGAAGTATCAGGGTTTCAGACGAAAACTCATCTGTTAAAAAAGGCATTTCATTTCTTGACATGTAACTGCAGTGATATTCTAGATCAAAGCCATCTCCAGAATAGTTGTGGAGAGAAAGTCTTCACTTTTTCTTCGCGTGTGTCCCTTGCTTATTGCGCCGTAACCATGTATAATCTTCATCGTTTAACGGGGTGCTTGGGTCAGCCTTCACTTTGAAGGGAGGAATTTCATGAAACTTTTCATAATCTTCAGACATGTCTGTCTTGCCCTCCACTCCCATGATGTCTCTTTTCCCTGAAAGAACTATGTGGCGCTTTGGCTCATCGTATGATGTATTCGCTTCCTTATCTTTTCTTTTTCTCGGTTTGGTAGACATGTCCTTCACATAGAAAACCTGCGCCACATCATTGGCTAGGACGAATGGTTCGTCTGTGTACCCAAGATTGTTCAGATCCACTATTGTCATTCCGTACTGCGGGTCTACCCCGCCTCCTGACAGATTGACCCATTTGCACCGAAACAAAGGGACCTTAAAATCATGTCCATAGTCAAGTTCCCATATGTCCACTATGTAACCATAATATGTGTCCTTTCCCCTGTTGGTTGCTGCATCAAAGCGGACACCACTGTTTTGGTTGGTGCTCTTTTGATCTTGGGCGATCGTGTAAAATGTATTCCCATTTATCTCATACCCTTTGTAAGTCAATACAGTCGAAGATGGTCCCCTGGCCAACGAGTACAGCTCATCTGCAACAGTGGTGTTACCCATGAGATGTGTTTGCAACCAACTGCCGAAAGTCCTGATGTGTTCACATGTAATCCAGTCGTCACACTGCACCGGGTGTTTGGAGCGCAGAATATTCTTGTGTTCATTGACATACGGGGTCACCAAGGTAGAATTATGTAGAACTGTGTAGTGTGCTTGAGACCAAGAATGCCCGTCCCTACATATTATTGAATTCGCTCCTAGCATGCCTTTTCCTGTCAGTCTCCCCTCATACCGCGATTGAGGGAGACCAATCGGCTTAAGGTCAGGAATAAAGTCAACACAAAACCCAATGCTTTCCTCTGTTTGATGGCCCATGGAGATGCTTCCTTCTGGCCTAGCACGATTACGAACATATTTCTTTAAGACTCCCATGAACCTCTCAAAGGGGAACATGTTGTGTAGAAATACAGGGCCCAGAATGCCAATCTCGTCGACTAGATGAACTAGGACGTGCGTCATGATATTGAAGAAGGATGGTGGGAACACCAGCTCAAAACGGACAAGACATTGCACCAAATCACTCTTTAACCTTGGTAGGATTTCTGGATCGATTACCTTCTGAGAGATTGCATTGAGGAATGCACATAGCTTCACAATGGCTAATCGAACGTTTTCCGGTAGAAGCCCCCTCAATGCAACCGGAAGCAGTTGCGTCATAATCACGTGGCAGTCATGATACTTTAGGTTCTGGAACTTTTTCTCTGCCATATTTATTATTCCCTTTATATTCGACGAGAAGCCAGACGGGACCTTCATACTGAGCAGGCATTCAAAGAAGATTTCCTTCTCTTCTTTGGTAAGAGCGTAGCTGGCAGGAACTTCATACCGCTTTGGATCCATGCCGTCTTTTTCGTGCACACGTTGCTGGTCAACCCGTGCCTCCGGTGTATCTTTTGTCTTCCCATACACTCCCAAGAAGCCAAGCAGGTTCACGTCGATTGTAGAGCGGACCTCTAGGTCTTTCTAATAGGGTAGGTCCCAAAATATAGATTTCTTCTTCCGCATGGGTGCGCGTCCCTCAGCGTCATTCGGAACAGATAGTCCGCCAGGACCCTTTCCAAAGATTACTTGTAAATCATTGACCATATCAAGTATGTGATCACCAGTACGGAGAGCGGGCTTCTTCCGGTGATCTGCCTCACCTTTGAAATGGTTTCCTTTCTTTCGACATTGATGGTTGGTCGGAAGAAATCGACGATGCCCCAGGTACACATTCTTCCTGCATTTGTCCAAATATATACTTTTGGTGTCATCTAAACAGTGCGTGCATGCGTGGTATCCCTTGTTTGTCTGTCCTGAAAGGTTACTGAGAGCAGGCCAATCATTGATGGTTACAAACAGCAACGCTCGTAGGTCAAATTCCTCTTGTGCATGCTCATCCCACACACGTACACCTTTTCCATTCCACAGTTGTAAAAGTTCATCAACTAATGGCCTTAGGTACACATCAATGTCATTGTCGGGTTGCTTAGGTCCTTGGATGAGCACTGGCATCATAATGAACTTCTGCTTCATGCACAACCAAGGAGGAAGGTTATACATACATAGAGTCACAGGCCATGTGCTATGCTTGCTGCTCTGCTCCCCAAAAGGATTAACGCCATCTGCACTTAAACCAAACCATACGTTCCTTGGGTCACCTGTAAAGTCCCCCCACTTTCTCTCGATCTTTCTCCACTGCGACCCATCACCGGGTGCTCTCAACTTCCCGTCTTTCTTACGGTCTTCCTTCTGCCATCGCATCAACTTGGCATGCTCTTTGTTTCTGAACAAACGTTTCAACTGTGGTATTATAGGAGCATACCACATCACCTTGGCAGGAACCCTCTTCCCGGTGCGCTGGCCCTCAACATCACCAGGGTCATCTCGTCTGATCTTATACCGCAATGCACAGCATACCGGGCATGCGTTCAAATCCTCGTACGCACCGCGGTAGAGGATGCAGTCATTAGGGCATCCATGTATCTTCTGCACCTCCAATCCTAGAGGGCAGACAACCTTCTTTGCTTCGTATGTACTGTCGGGCAATTCGTTGTCCTTTGGAAGCTTATTCTTCATTATTTTCAGCAACTTTTCAAATGCCTTGTCAGATACACCATTGTCTGCCTTCCATTGCAGCAATTCCAGTGTGGTACTGAGCTTTGTGTTGTCATCTTCGCAATTTGGGTACAACCCTTTTTTGTGATCCTCTAACATGCGATCGAACTTCAACTTCTCCCTTTCACTTTGGCATTGTCTCTTTGCATCAACAATGACCCGGCGAAGATCATCATCGGGCACATTGTCTGGTTCCTCTTGATCTTCAGCTTCCCCCATTGCAGCAACACCATATTCAGGGGGCGGATAGTTGTCATCATCCTCTTCTTCTTCGTTGTATTCCATCATAACCCCTCTTTCTCCGTGCTTGGTCCAAACATTATAGTGTGGCATGAAACCCTTCTCAAGCAGGTGGACGTGAAGGGTTTTCGAGTTAGAGTAATCCTTCGTATTCCCACAGATAGTACATGGATAATACATAAAACCATTCTGCTTGGTTGCCTCAGCCACTTCGAGAAAATTATGCAGGCCCTTAATGTACTCGGAGGTGCGTCGGTCACCGTACATCCATTGTTGGTTCATCTGCGTGCATTATATAATTAAGTGTATCAAAAACCATTACAGAACATCATGAATAGAGAAGTGACCAAATTAATAGAAGTTCATCATCACATTAAAACCAAAGTACAGTAGTGACTAAAATAAATACATAAAGTTCATACATAGTTCTCATTGAATAACATATAGCTCTCTAGAGCATCTAATTAAAACATACATTGAAACTATGTAAAACATTTAAATGCAACAACAAATGCGATCATAACCGCAACTAAGGTACCAATTGATCCAACGGCATAATGATACCAAGCCTCAGTATGAATGGCATATTTTCTAATCTTTCTAATCTTCAAGCGCATTGCATCCATCTTGATCTTGTGATCTTCGACGACATCGGCAACATGCAACTCCAATTCCATCTTCTCCTCCTCAATTCTTTTCAATTTTTTCTTCAAGTAATTGTTTTCTTTTTCAACTAAATTTAATCTCTCGACAAGAGGGTCGGTTCGAATTTCCGATTCACATACCTCCTAGATAAAAACATCTATGTCACGTTGGTCGGCATAATTGTCATAAACACTAAATGAAACAAATAGTTATAAAAGATAATATACCACATCCGAATCATAGACAGGACGAGGGCCAACGGGGGCGGATACCAAAACCATGGCACTATATAATAACAAACAATAATAAAAGTAAGAAAATTGTACAAGTATCTATCTAAATCATACAAGTAAGAATTTTTTTCTTTTAGAAAGAAGATAAGAACAAGAGGCTCACCACGATGGTGCCGGTGACGAGATCGGCGCGGGCGATCGACGGCGGTGAGGACGGGGACGGGACAGGACGGACCGCCAAACCTAGACAAATCTTGAGGAAAATAGAGCTTGGAGGTCGAGCTTGGAGAGGAGAAAGCTTAAGTGTGGCTCGGGCATTCCATCGAACACCTCATGTGCATAGGAGGTGAGAGCTAGAGCAACGCACACCTGCACACGCCGGCCGGCCAAAAAACAGAGTGAGCGGGCAGGGGTGGGGGTATATATAGGCTTATCTTTAGTCTCGATTCCAGCCACCAACCGGGACTAAAGGTGCTGGGCCAGGAGCGAGGCCCATTGGTCCCGGTTCGTGTCTGGAACCGTGACCAAAAGTGTCAGACGAACCAGGACCAATGGCCCCCGAGGCCCGGCCGGCGCCCTGGCCTCACGAACCGGGACTGGTGCACCCTTTGGTCCCGGTTCGTAAGTGAACCGGGATTAATGCCCTTATCCTGGCCTCAACCAAAGCCCTATTTTCTACTAGTGGGTCCAAGCTTATAAGGACGCTTGCACACCGGTTCAGTTCCAGGCTCGAGTTCAATCACAAACTCAACTGGCCTGTGAGGAGGCATTCCTGGCAACTCTTCTCGAAAGACATCTTCATACTCTGAGACAACAGGAATTTGAGAAATGGCAGAAATCTCACCCTTCTCATTGAGAGAAAATAGACGAATCATGTCATCGCGAGCAGCGAAAATGATCACATCTTCAGAAGGATGAGTCAACTGGACTTCTTTAGCTTTGCAATCAACATGAGCCTTGTTCATCGCCAGAGAATCCATGCCAAGAATAAGATCAATATCGGAATTGCCGAGCACAATTGGAGAGGCCAGAAAAGAATAGTTGCCCATCTTGATAGAAACATCTGGAACCACATAGCGAGAATTCATTTGCATGCCCGGTGAAACCACCGTTAACGACCTAGGCAACTCTTCATAGAAGAACTCATGCTTGGATACGAAAGGCTTTGATATGAATGAATGCGATGCACCAGTGTCAAACAAAACTTTTGCCGGAATAGAATTAACCAAGAGATTACCCATTACCACTTGAGAAGAATCCTCCGCTTCAGCTGCATTCACACTGCTCACTCTTGCATACTTGGGATTGTGCTTCACCATAGCACTGCCTGGGAGCCTGATAGGAGGAGGAGGCGGAAGACGCCGCTGGTTGGTGCACTTGTTGGAGTAGTGGCCCTTCTGACCACACTTGTGACAAGTAACCTCTGAGAGCGGACGGAAGTTGCCTAGAGGAGGAGCATTTGCTGACTTGGGTGCCTGAGGCCTCTGCTGAAAAACTGGGTTGGGTGGGTGGGAAGGTCCACGACCACCGTGCTGCTTCTGCTGCTGAGGAGGACGAAACGGAGGAGGAGGAGGAACCCAATACTTCTGCTGCTTAGGAACAATCTAAGAGCTAGACGAAGAAGAGCTGGAGTCTCTGAACTGCTTCCTGTAATTCTCAAGCTTGAGCTGAACTGCCTCGAACTTTAGGGCCATGTTGTAGAACTGATCAAACTCACGAGGCTCGGGTAGGACCAGACCCGACTGAAGTTCATCCTTGAGACCACCTCTGAATTGATAAATCTTTGACTTCTCATCAGGAACATCTTGCTTAGCATAGCGGGCCAGATTCTGGAACTCGATGTTATACTGATAGACAGACTTGCTCACCTGCTTTAAATTCCTGAACTTCTCACGCATCTCCTCGACAAAGCTCGTCGGGATATGATGAGCTCTGAAGTCACGTCAGAAATCATCCCAGCTAATTGCACGATCACCTCTGGAATCCTTGTACTGCTACCACCAATCTGCTGCCTGACCCTTGAGCTGGAAAGTCGCGAACCTGACATAGTCATCTGGCCTGACATTGTTGCACTCGAAATGCTTGTTCATGTCACGAAGTCAATCATCCGCATTGAGAGGCTGATCACAACAGGTGAAGGACTTGGGTTGATTTGCGAGGAACTGGTTCAGAGTGGCAAACTGCGGCTGATTATGAAAATTCCCTTGATGACCTTGATGTCCCTGCTCTCCTTCCTGCAGCAACCTGAGCAACATTTGGGTATTCGCATTGGTTGTTGCCATCACTGCTTGCCAAGCTTCCGGAGGTGGAGGTGGTGGTGGAGGATCAGACTGCTCCCCCTCACGACCTGGGTTCCCACGAGTAGCTGGCGCCATCCTGAAGATGGACAAGATAATCAGCACACCATTGACAAAGATGATTGAATAAGATGAATCAATGGCTTGAAGAATTTGCAACGGAATATCATCAATTGCATTCAAACTGCAAATAGTAAGAACGCTTTCTGCAGGATCTTGATAACATCATTAGAACATGAAGCCACTTGAAATAACACACAAGTATTGAGCTAAGGTTGCTCGGAACACATGTATACCCTTATACATCTGTCGGAAGATGATCCTAGGTAGCTGCTAGAATTCCCACCTAAGAATTTCCGAAGTCTTTCTTGTTTATGCGATTCGGGTTGCGGACCCAGGAACGTACCCAAGGTAATCAGCTACAACTGCACCCGCAACCTTCCACACCATAACCCAAGAAACTCTGCAAACTCGTCTACCCCAGACACTGGAAAACACAATGATACTAAGTATGGCAGTACATCCGAACTCTCTCCACCAGTACTGGGGATGCCGGACTCCTCTCGCCACTACTAGTATTGAAGCAATTTCGAACATCCTCCGTCCTGAGATACAAAGGAAACTGAATGATAACGATGTGCAAAAATCCCTCGGAGCTCTACTCCTCGATAACAGGAGGCACCAAGACAGAATTCCTTCACATCGGCATCATATAGTTTCCAAAATACCCGCGTGATCCTAAAAAAAATTTGAGCAAGAAGAGGAGTAGAATTAAAATTCCTAAGTCGAAATCCTCACGAGAGTATAGAACAGGAGTAAAAGAATCCTACTCTCTGATATAACTAGACTCAAAATAGTTTTTCACTAGACTCGACTAGGCCAAGTTCGATCAAGCAAGGGGCTCCTATGGTTGGTATGGCGCTGATTACCAACTTGTCATAGCAGCGCATCTAGTCGTTTCGCAAGTACAGTAAACATTGCATACATGTAGGAAGATATGAGTATATGAGTTGGCTTACACTCGCCACAAGCTATCTTACAAGTTCACACAAATTATTCATACATCATTCAGAAGACAGAGTCTGGCTACGGACGAAATCAAACGATAAATAAGCAATGATAAACTGTCTTGCTATCCCAGGATCACCACCACGGAGCTCCCTACTCACAGGATACATAACGAACAAAGCCAACTTTCTTCATTATACTCCCACTGGAGCTGAGTCACATCGTCTGGCACGTACTCGTCAACACCTGAACTTGTATTGTTGTAATCTGTGAGCCACAGGGACTCAGCAATCACATAACCCGGGTACCGAAACTATGTAAGCCTTTGGGTGAGGAATTGGTTAAGTGGTGAGGCTGCAGCAAGCGCTAAGCATGTATTTGGTGGCTAACTTACGAGAACATGAATGTAAATATGGTGGCCTACAAAAGACGGTCGTGAACTAGCATGATCACTAAGTGATCCTGAACACCTACTTACGTCAATCATAACCCCACCGTGTTCTCTCTCGGTTCATGTTCACGAGCACAGACATCCACGGTTACGCACACAGTTGGTGTATTTTATTGAGTTTACTTCAAGTGTATTATTACCGGGTGTTAAACAAATTTCCAAGTTGCCACGTAACCGCGGGCACGGCTTTCCGAAAGATTTAACCCTGCAGGGGTGCTCCAACTCATCCATCACAAACTAACCACACGCCGCGGGAATAACCTCGACCACGAATCTCGTGATCTTCCTAGGCAGTTCCGCTGGAAAACCGCAACCTCGAGATAGCCCGAAGAAAACCGAAATTCCTCGCGCAAGACATTCGAGAAAGGTAAAACAAGTCCAGCAAGACCGCCTGACGTTTCGACGAACCCGATAGGAGCCGCGTATCTCGTTCTCAGGACACGACGGATTGTCCAAACTTCCGGTAGGCCAATCACAGAGTTGCCCCTGGCGGCCACCGGCGGTTGACAGGTTGGACCAACACTCATGAGGAGCACTGGCCCCGGGGGTTGATTAATTATCCACGGGGTAGCTATGCCCTATGCAATTTTATTAAGTTGTTTAGCAAATGTAGTACCAAAGTTGGGTCTTGCCAGACAAGTTTTAATCTAAAACGAATGGTCAAGGGGGTCCCCATAACAACCCCGAGCATGTTAGGAGTGCAAAATATGGAATAAAACACCGGTACTCGGAACTAGTGCGGCAAAAGCGGAACAAAACACTGAGCAAAAGGCCAAGCCTTCCACCGTTGCCAGATATATATGTGCATTAATTTAAATAACAGTAAATAGAGTGATATAACCAAATAACCATGTTGACACATGGAAAGCTTGCACGTGCAACTAGCAACGCTATTAGATAAGGGCTGAGCAGCGGTAACATAGCCAATCAATGTTTTGCTAGGTAGTGGAGGGGTTAGAGGCTTTCATGGCAATTTAGGAGGCTGACAGTTTAAGTGGTAGGTAACGTAACATAAGGGTAAAAGCGAGACATCTAGCAAGGCAAAAATAGTGTCGGGATCCGGGTATGATCATCTTGCCTGTTGGTTCTTCAGAGGGACAAAGAGCTGGGTCCTCGTAGTTGTACTCTCCTAGATCCTCGTACTCAGGTTCAACACTCTCGTCTACCCAAAGAGAAACAACACCAAATAAACATACAAACAAGGTGCAATGCACAAACAAGATGATGCATGACCAAATTGAAGTATTTAACATGGCAACCCTATGCTAGTCATGTTTCTCATGCAATTATTAAGTTCTTTAGTATTCTAGACAGAACTTGAGGTTTAGTTATCTGAACATGAATGATCATGGAAAATATGAATGCTTCATGCAAAATCGATGCAAATGCATATGTAGAACGTTGCAAACGGAGTAACGTAGCTCACGGTACACTCCCGGCAAGGTACCGACGTTAACGGAGACGAAACACAAGATGAGGGAGGCCATGGGCTATTCCTTGGTATTCCAAGGATGCCACTGGATAGGAAATGAAAATCTAGCAAGAATATCGCTAAAGATCATGCAAAACAATGGAGTATAGCTCTCACAAGTCACAAAACAATTCTACACACAATCTGTCCACAAACAGCAACATGTCATCTTGCAACACACATATCCAGAGCTACAGAAGGTTTTAAATCACAAACAAGGCATGGGCATGAAGTACACAGCAAGCTTAACAAATCATCTATCAACAGCAACATGAAAGGAAGCATGGATCAATGGCAAATATGCTCACAAGATGGCATGTTGAATCAGTTTTTAGGGACTTAGCGAAAATTCCAGTTTTATAGAATCTGAGTTAACATGATAGCAACTTGACAACAACTTTTATATATGCTAGAGGGCATTTCATGGCATGAAAATTAACAGGGTGATAGAGGGCATCAACTACTACAAAACACTAGCACTGAGCATGAGCTAAAACATCACAGATCACTTGGTAGCATCCCCTAGACATGGCATGAAAATAACTACAGATTCTCAGACTTAGTCAAATTTCACTAAGAGAATAGCAGCGGTTTATAACCCATAGCAACTTTGACAGCAATTAACTCTAGAATGCAAAATCTCTTTGGCAAGGTGAAGACACCAAATGACAGAGGGTGACAAGCACAACAATTCATGGCATTGGACCAACCCCAAAGGAACACTATATCCATGGGAATCATCAACACAACATGGGAAGAAAATAGCAGTTCTAACACTTAGAAATATTTGAGCAATGAAAACAGTAACATTTCTTAGCATGTTTACAACTAGAAACCCAGTAAACCACAAGTTTATCATGGCAAGGAAAAAATACCAAGCCTAGTGCCCACAAAACACTACCACTTCCTTGTTGGCAAGTCTCCCAAATCATGCAAGAATTAAATCATACAAAAATAACAAAATGCCACCTCATCACAAATTAACATTTTTACAAAGTTGCTCAAATGACAGAAACCATGCCACCATTGGATTCCTGGGATTTTCCTACCCCAAAATCATATATCACACTCATATGTTCCTGTAGGGAAAACTCCCACAACACTAAAAAGAAAAACAACACAAAACCAACCATGACTTATAAGTGAAATCTTGCCCTGTTTGGCTACTGCCAAATATGGCCATGTCCAGAACTGGATTTTTTCCCTAAAATAGAAAGAAACAAAACAACATAATACATTTAAAAAAATAAAACAGGGGGGTCCCACTGGCAGTGACACCAGGGCTCCCCTGAGGATGACAAGTGGGGCCAGGGCCCACTTGTCAGGGCCTCACTCAACAGGGAAAAAAAGGGGGATTAATCGGTCGTGGGGGGGGGGGGGGTTGAACCCACGACCTATGGGTTGCAACAGAAGCGCGCAACCACTGCGCTACATGCCTGATCTGGACAGAAGAGGGGGATCGCCCCTCTTGACCTCTCAAGGACTTGCCTTCCTCTGCTTTGCCACAGAGAGGCAACGACGGCGACGGCGCGGCCACTCGCGCCAACGGCGGCAGATTCCGGCGAGGAGATCCACCGGTGGGGAACATGGACCACGAGGGGAACCCACTCCCACGGTCATCTAACGGCTACGCGTGCGGCAGCGCGGAGCTCGAGCATGAGCTCATGCTCGGCTCGGGCATGGCGGCAACGGCGACAGCTACGCGATGGGAACAGCAAGAGATGGGGAAGGGGAGGAGCGCCAGCTCACCGAGGGGGTGCTACTGGAGCCGGTGCACGCTCACGGTGACCGGAGACGAGGGAAGGCGGCGCTCGACGGAGATGGCGCAAATCAGCAGGGCTCCCGGTGCGCGAAGAAGGCGTTGAAGAGGCCGACGATGAGGATGAGCTCTGCTCTTCCTAACTCCGGGAACGGATCGAGGGCGTCATCGGGGATCTCCAGGGCATCCTTGAAGGAGCGGAGAAGGCCATCGGAGACGAGGACGTCGGCGGCGAAGACCGAGCTGCTCTCTGAACCTCCTGCTCTCTCTAAATCTCCCTCTGCTCTCACATACTTACCAGGAGGATCGAGGAAGGGGGTGGAGGCGAGGGGGAAAGAAGAGAGGTGGCAGCGCGAGACGGAAGAAGGGGAACCCTAGGGGCGCGAGCCAGCTAAATAGGAGGGAAAAGGGGTGCTCCTCGACGTCCGTGAGCTCACGGCGCCGGCGCTCGATCTCTCTCGCTGTCTCTGATAGAGACGGAGAGGGACGTCAGAGAAGGTAGCCGTCTGTTGCTAGTTGGGCTGCGGGAGGCGCCTGCTTGCTGGGCCAGGAGAGGGGACGAGGCCCAGGAGGGCTGACCTCTCTCTCTCTCACAGAGAAGAAGGTTTTTTTTATATAAAAACCACACATAGCAAAAAATCACAGAGAAAAGACAGGAACGTTTGGAGCAAAAATAAAAATATGTTCAGACTCAAAGAAATATGCACTAGTTTATAAAAATGAAATTGGCATTTTTAGGACAAACAATTTAATTCATATCTAATTATTAAAACATTATGTTTTTGCAAAGACGTAGAGCAAAAAAAACTTCAACCTGGTTGAGAACAATTTTTTATGAGCATAACAGAATATATATGAAGAGTGCAACATTTTACAGAATTTATTTAGTATGCAAAAAATTCCACATATTGCAATATTTGGAAAGAGGGAGTTGGGCAAAGTTTCTATAGAAAGTGAGGAGGGGTTTTATACCAAGACATCACATGAAGCTCTCTCCACACCACACCACAAAACACCCACTCACAATAAGCACAAGCATATGATGGAACATAATTTATGTGATGATGCCATGATGCCATGATGAATGAAGAAAGTCATGAAGCACAAATTATTTCTATTCAACCACATGAGGGCAAACTTAGAAGGTTCCACATGAGAATATATTACAAATGGCAATGGAAGCATCTGGGCTGTTACAACGCTTTATTCAATCTTCAGAGATATTGACACCGTCGGTTGCCGGTCACTACCTGCTGCATGGTAAGAATTTGTAAGAGACTGATATTTGCTTTACTGTGAGCGTTTTACCACCACATCCTAGTAGTTCATAGGTACAATATTCTTGGATTTTGTTCTTGTTTCTACTAACCATGACAGGATCCAGAGTTGTCAGTTTGTGGGCTTCGTCAATCGTGGGAGACGTGCCACCACCTAAGGAAATGCCACAACCGTCACAAGAAGTGCAAAGACATCCCAATACAAACGATCGGGTTAATGTTTCTATACCACCATTTAATGGCCGTTTTAGACCTGATTTATATATTGAATGAGAGTTCGCAATGAATGATATATTTGCTTCCCATAATTTTGCTCAACATAAAAAACTTAAGGTTGCGGTTGGTACATTCACTGGTAATGCTTCAGTTTGGTGGAGTGAATATTGTTGGTTACACCCTGATTATATACCTACTACTTGGGATGATTTGAAACTTGCCATGAGATACACATTCGTTCCTTCTTATTATACTCGTGAAATGATTAAAAAGTTACAACATTTAAAACAAGGTAGTGACATCGTAAAGAAATATTATGATGATTTACAAATGACCTTGTTGCATTCATCATTAAAAGAAAGTCAAGAAGATTTTATGGATAGATTTTGGGGAGGATTAAACTGTCATATTCAGAAGATACTAATTGTTAGGTGTGGCGGAGATGCGCATGTTGAGATGGATGTGTGGACACACAAGGAAGGACCGAATCCGGAATGATGATATACGAGATAGAGTTGGGCTAGCGCCAATTGAAGAGAAGCTTGTCCAACATCGTCTGAGATGGTTTGGGCATATTCAGCGCAGGCCTCCAGAAGCCCCAGTGCATAGCGGACGGCTAAAGCATGCTAATAATGTCAAAAGAGGCCGGGGTAGACCGAACTTGACATGGGAAGAGTCCGTAAAGAGAGATCTGAAGGATTGGAGCATCACCAAAGAACTAGCCATGGACAAGGGTGCGTGGAAGCTTGCTATCCATGTGCGAGAACCATGAGTTGGTCACGAGATCTTATGGGTTTCACCTCTAGCCTACCCCAACTTGTTTGGGACTAAAGGCTTTGTTGTTGTTGTTGTTGTTGTTGTTGTTTATTCAGGAGATACTAATTCATGAAAAGTGTTATTCTATGGACCGTTTGTATCGTCTTGCTTGCAAAGCTGAACAGGAAATAAAACATTGTGTTGTCCACAAGGAGAACACGTGCAAGGTGGACATTTCAAGAGTTGATATGGTTGTTTCTTCGACTACCAGGCGTACTATGACAACCACATCCATTGTTATGAGGACTACATCATCTCCATCATGTGACATGTCACCATCGATAATGCCTCCATCATGTGAGTTGATCATAAGAGGTAATGACAAAGGTACCGACCTTCCACTTCCACATGAGTATGATGAATGTCTTGTCAATTTAAATGCACCATGTAATGAGATACCCACTACTTCACACCACCTATTTTCGAGGACTGTGTTGATGATTTGAATTTGCCATGTGATCAAACAATTGCAATATCAACAACTTTGAGTGCACCCATTGAATTAACTGTTGATGAGAAATAACCATGTGAATCGGGGCATAAATCATATTTGGATCAAATATATTTGAAAATAACTGTGTCAATGTTTAATTACTTTGATATGAATAAGAGCTTCACTTATATGTGCAAACTAAGTTGCAATATTTTCATGCCTTTGACTTTTTGGGATAATCTTTTGGCTTTGTATTTCATGACATTTGATGAGTGCCCTTGTATATATGTGTCACATGTGTCACAACTGAGATCAATAAAAATGGATGACATATACATATACTGCGTACACCTTTTCTCTTTTGTTAGCCACATTTCAGATTAAGCAACGCCGAGGACGGCTTTGTTTTCAAGAAGGGGAGGATGATGAGGACATGTCTACCTTGAATACAACCAAAAAAATATTGCATACATGCATATTTGTGAGGTGATTTCTTATAAGAATTATGAAATAACTTATTTATGTTATCCAAAACAAAAATACTTCACCTGTTTTTATTTCATGCCTAAATGCAGAATTGCTGATCATTTTTATGAACCACGTGTGAAGACAAAGGAAGAGAAAATGATTAGGTGTTGTTCAAGAGGTCCTATCACTTCAAAGAAAATGATTAGATGTTGTTCAAGAAGGTCTTCCACATCACTTTTAGCCCAAGAGAAGATAGAGTCCAAGTCTCTTACATTTTGGACTCAGATTCGGACTACACAGACATACCTGTCTCAAAACGCCAAGATCTTTTTCAACCGGACTCCGAATTGGGTGATTATTTTTTTGTTGGAAATTAGATTTCATGTGCTTTCCAGCCCAATTGGATTCACCTTAAAATTCGTCCGAAGCGTGGAGATATTGACGAAACAATCTGACGTTGCAGCAGAATCCGAGTCAAACTACGAGTCCAAAGGTGTTGTATCACCTCCACTTGGGCCCATGGGCCTTGTACGACCCAGAGTTAGTTTTAGGCTGCCTTGGGACGTCTTCCCACCTCCTTGGCGGCCGTCTTTTGCTCCTATATAAGTAGATCAAACTAGTAGCTTTTTTCCTTGGGATTTGTTTAGTTAAAAGTTAGCCATTGCAACTTCGTGTACTTTGTTTGTGTCCAATGACTAGACCAAGATCGCTTTCGGATCCCCACCTTTATCAATACTTCATCTATATTCGCAATATTCATATTGCATTATAATATTCTTACTTGTTCTTCGATTGCTCGCAGGAATAGACCTCCGTGGTCAGGTTGATCGTGCTTCGGCGTGGTCAATAACCTTCTTGGAGTTGGTTTAGCGATTGCTAAGGCACAACGTCGTGCACGTTTGTAGTCGGATTGTCAAAGTCGTCTCCACCAAATCGATAGTTATCATCTCATCGAAAGATCGGGACCCCTCGCCTCTACTAGGAGGGATGCCAAGGACCTTCCCTAGCCCATACATGTACTTGGGCTGGCCCTTGGATATTACATGGGCTGGGCCTGACCGTGCACCATCAACTGCTACGTGCTACAAATAGCTGGAGTGGAAGCAATGAAGAGATTATCCAGTGGATCAACGGCGGCCCGAACGACTTCCCTTTCTCCTACCTCTCGCTCCCTTCCCCCTGTTCTTCTTGTCTCCATTACATGTATCTCAAATCGAAGCTTGTATCCATTGTATGTGATGAATAGATCGTGAGAGAGACAACTGGTACCTTACAAGCTCTCCCCGTATGAGATATTTTATTATTACTAACTTGTGCATGCACATATATCTGTCTTCAAATCTGAACTTGAACTAAAACAATTACCCGCTAGATCTTGTATGTGAAATTGCTAGTTTTAGTATTGCAAACAAAAGACTACTTAGAAACCATGGTCTTTCAGTTAACTCAAAAGAGGTACACTGGGCGGTTGAAGAGGCAGCTCGGAGTAGCATCCACTGGTGACGGGAGAGGAAAATCGACAGCGGACTTCGTGTGCTCGGCGACAGGAGGGCAAGTTTGGGAGGAAGGGGTTCAGGGGCGAGGCGGATCCCGATCCACTTGCCGGAGGAGAGGAGGGACCCTGGTGGCCCGAGATCACGTAGATGGCGGTGGTGCCGTCCAACGAGAAATCCGAGACAAAGCCCGTATCTGACCTGTGGATGGAGGGAAGGCGAAGAAGAGGGGCCATAGTGGAGCGGGCCGTGGCCGGGTGGGGTGCGCGCGGCGGGGCACGTCGGAGTGGAGGGGAGATTCGGGATAGAAGGCGGGGTGGGGGATTTTTACTTGGCGGCGCAATGGGCAGCACAGCCGCACAGCTGAAGGGGACCAAGTTTTTTGGCAATGTTTTATGGGCAGTGATACGCGCCGGCGCGCCGGCCCAAATTTTGGGCCGGTCGCACCAGCAGCGTATGATGTATCCACTCGTAGCCGTGCGATCTCCCTCCTTTCCGTTGTGTCTTCTTCTTTGAGACAGCATCACGCCACCATGGATGAGCACGCAACCCGGCCTTGAAGCACCCGACCTTGAAGCACCGGCCTCACCGCCGGTCGTTGCCATCGCCGTCCTAGTCTTCTATATTTCTCACCGGCTTCGTGCATGCAGCAGCGTGTCCTGTGGTTGCAGCTCCTTCTGACAACGTTCACAGCTCCGGTGGTAGCGAACGCGGCTCTGCTGAACATGGTCGTAGCGCCGGTGATAGCAACTCCGGTCGCGCTGTGTGGTCGTCCGGTCGTTCGTGTTGGTTCCAGTAAAAATACTTATGGGTTGTAACATTTTTTTCAACGTATGTTTGTGAAACATAAGTTGTGTACTATATTCTCATAAGTCCGAATGCTTCTCGTTCGCTTTTAGGAGTGTGTGTTACGGTTGTCTATGTTGTTATACTTTTTCCTAATCCACACGTTGTACGATTGTGTGTTGCGTAGCGAAATGTTCGCATGCATGAAAAGATGTATGCTTCCGATGAATACGAAAGCTACTGACATTGGGAGAGGAGGGTTCTCGTTCACCCGTGGATGCGGGGATACGTTAATGAGCGGTGTATGATGGTAAAATGTTCGCATACATAATTTGATGGATCCCTCTTGTCTAGCGCAAAAAGGCTCACATGCATAAAAAGAGGGATCCTCCCAACGAGGGTGAAAGGTTTAGACTTTGACATCTGGGGGTTCCCGTTCGATGACAATGAGGATTCCCTCCACCCCCAATGATAACAAGAAATAATATGTTGCCTAGCTGTGTGTGATTGAGGACGATTCGCATGCATAAAGTAATGGATCCCTCGCGTTGAGCATGAAAGGTTCGCACATTGTCATAGAAGGGTTCTCATTCAGTAATGAAAATGGGTCCTATGACTTTCTCCCTCGCGATCATTCGAAATTACTATGTTTGTGAAAAAATAGTGTACTAAATTCTCATTGTTAGAGTTATATTATAGTGTCTTTTGGTCTTTTGTATTCTTGTCTCTTGGCATCCTTTTGTACACATGTATATGTTGGCTTTGGCCTCCTAATAATATTAAGTTGTTGTTCTTCCAACATCAACATGGTATCATGAGCCTAGGTTAGGGATTTTTTTTCTGGGTACCGCAACTTGCCCCTCGGATCCACTTCCATGTGTTCTTCCTTGACGGTGCGCCTGCAGGCCATCGGGAGCTGCCGCTCATCGTCTCTCCGTCCGCCTGGTGCCCCTCCAGCTCTGGTCGCGCAACGCCCCTCCGGCTCGGCCGCCTGGCGCCCGTCCCTCCAGACCCGGCCGCCCGGCGCCCGCCCCTCCGGCTCGACCGCCAGGCACCCCTTCAGCTCCGCCGCCCGGCGCTCCTCCGGCTCGGCCGCCTGTTGCTGCCATTCACCGTCGGCTTCTTCCGCCCGTTGCTGCCGGCGGCTTGTCCTGCGCCGCTCCGTGGGAATCGTGGCCTCCTGCCGAGCGGGGAGTCCTAACATTCGTTCTTGTCTCCACCCGAGGGCCTGCCACTGGCCTTTTTCTATCCCAGTCGGGTCGCCGCAGCTGCTTCTATCATTGACTGGTCTCTTCTTGTGTCGTTTGGGTGTATTGCTTAAAAAAAAGGGGGGACAGAAGAGGAGCATCATGTCTTCGACATCATTGGGCTATGTCGCCATTCCACGCTGACCGGTGATACTTGATGGTGCTAACTATCCTGAGTTTGGTGCCTTTATGCGCATTCATATGCATGGCCTTCGTCTATGGGGAGTTCTTTCTGGCGAGGTTCCCTATCCTCAGTGTCCAGTTCCTCCTGTGGCTCCTATCCCATCACCGCCCAGATGCTTCTAATGATGATAGGGTTGCAACCCAAGTTGTTGTTGATGATGCGGCCGCTGCTTATGACCAGCAGGTCATGGTTTATTCAGATGCTCTTTCCATTTATCGTGATGATTTGACTTCTTACACTCAGTGGTGTGATGATGATGCTCGTGCTGCGGCTGTCCTCACTTCCGGTGTTTTACCATAGTTTGCTTCCGGTACTGTGTTTGATATGTGGACTCGTCTTCGTCAGCGCTATCAGCCCTCTGGTAATGCTCTCTACTTGTTCGTGGTATGCCAGGAGCATGCTCTTCAGCAGGGAGACTCCACTATTGATGAGTTCTACACTCAAAGTTCTGCTATCTGGCACCAGCTGGACTCCCTTCACACTGGTGTTTGTGGAACTTGCGTGTGTTGTCACACTGTGAGGTCCGACTTGGAGTTTCAACGTGTCTATGATTTTCTGTCGTGGCTCCGTGGGGAGTTTGAGCCTCGACGTGCTCAGTTGTTTGCTCGTGGCCGTGTTCCTATTTTCGAGGTGCTTTCCGAGCTTCATGCTGAGGAGACTCGTCTCCGTGGTGCTGGGTTGCTTCAGATTCCCTCTGTGCTTGCTGCTCGAACTGCTCCACCAGTGCTTCCTCGCTCCAGTGCTCCACCGCTACTACCTATTCCTGGTAGTGAGGGTCGCTCTCGTCCTCGTACTCATTGTGGCTACTGCAGCAGGGATGGTCACCCCGAGTCTGACTGCTTCAAGAAGAAGCGTGATACGCGTAACATGGAGCACAATTCTTCTTCCGGGACTCGTGCTTCTTCATTGACGTCGTCTACTGTCTCCTTGACTGAGCAGGATATTATGAAGCTTAAGCGTCTACTTGCTGCTTCACGTTCTTTGACGGGTACTGCAGGCTCTGTGACTGGTGCTTCTAGTGTTGAGCGATCACCATCTACACAGTCAGGTACATCTGTAACTCCCAAGATGCGGTCCTATCCTTATTTTGGCTCGAGGGCCTCGATAGGGATAGAAGCGCATCTCGTCGTTTCGCAAGAATGGATATCGTTACAAGTACATGTAAAGAGGAGATGAGTATATGGAATTGGCTTACACTCGCCACAAGCTAAATCATGATCACATCAATACATCAATACATTCAATCACCATACAGAAGAGCAGGGTCCGTCTACAGACGAATTCAAACGATAAAAGGGACATCCATCCTTGCTATCCCAGGCTGCCGGCCTAGAACCCACCCTGTGATCGATGAAGAAGAACTCCAAATCAAACAAGTATCGCGCTCACGTCAAATCATCGCATTACCTGTACCTGCAACTGTTGTTGTAGTAATCTGTGAGCCACAGGGACTTAGCAATCTCATTTCCAAGGGTATCAAGACTATTAAAGCTTAATGGGTGAGGTATGGTTAAGTGGTGAGGCTGCAGCAAACACTAAGCATTTATTTGAGTGGCTAACTTATGAGTACAAGAATAAGGGGGGGGGTGATCATCGCATAAACGGACGTGAACTAGTAATGATCACTAAGTGATCCTGAACACCTACTTACGAGTCAAACATAACCCCACCGTGTTCTCTTTCGGAGCAGGCCTCACGAGAAGAGACGGTCACGGTTACGCACACGGTTGGTGTATTTTATTAGACTTTACTTCAAGTTCTCTATAACCGGATGTTAAACAAATTTCCAAGTTGCCACATAACCGCGGGAACGGCTCTCATGAAAGATTTAACTCTGCAGGGGTGCTCCAACTCATCCATCACAAACTAACCACAAGGTGCGTTGGAATTCCTCAACCGCGGGATGACCGGTAGTATTCGCCGAATTCCGATGGAAAATCTCAACCTCGATATAGCCCGAAGTGTCCTCAAAATCCCTTGCACAAGACGTTCGAGAAAGGTAAAACAAATCCAGCAAAACCGCCCGGCTTGTCGACGATCCCGATAGGAGCCGCGTATCTCGTTCTCAGGACATGATGGATTGTCCAAACTTCCGGTAGGCCAATCACAGAGTTGCCCCTGGCGGCCACCAGCGGTTAACAAGTTGGACCAACACTCATGAGGAGCACTGGCCCGGGGGTTGACTAATTATCCACGGGGTCATGACGCCCTATGCTAGTTTATTAGTTATTAGGCAAATGTAGTACCAATGTTGGGCCTTGCCAGAAGAGTTTTATCCCAAAACGAAAATCAAGGGGGTCCCCATAACAATCCCAATCATGTTAGGAGCGCTCAATATGGAACATAAAAGCGGTACACAAGTCACTAGGGCGGAAAAAGCGGAACAAAACACCGAGCAAAAGGCCAAGCCTTCCACCTTTTACCAAGTATAAATGTGCATTAAATTAAATAGCAATAATATTGTGATATCTTAAAAATGTCCATGTTGCACATGGAAACAATTTGCACCTGCAACTAGCAACACTATAAGAAGGGCTGAGCAAGCGGTAACATAGCTAAACAATGGTTTGCTGGGATGTGGAGGGGTTAGAGGCTTATCATGGCAGTTTGGGAGGCTTGACAAACAAGTGGTAGGTAGCGAGACATAGCGGTAGAAACGAGACAACTAGCATGGCAATGGTAGACGTGGTATCCAGAGAAATGTTCATATTGCTTGAGATCCCGCTTGGAAGAAGAACGAATTCGTGAAGTAGACGAACCAACGTAGTCGAATGAATCCTCACACTCCGAATCGGTTTCGGAACTCTATCGAGAAGAAGCAATCCGAAAACAAACAAATAACACGGTAAACATCACAACATATGCATGACATGATGCGCAAACATTGATGATGCATGTCAAGTTTAAATATGCAAGGCATGACAAAGCACAACAATCAACTACCACACATTAAGTGAAGTTCGATATGCAACAAGTTGCATATTGACGAAACTTCATGTTTGAATCATTTAGTTCACTCTCGTTTAGATACTCATCAATATTAAATGTTCTTAACATGGGTGGTCATGGCATAAGGTGAAGATGGAATTAAAGCAATTTTAAATGGAGAAGGAGAACATACATATAACAAAACAATAACTCTCCATATTACGAGAAATGTGGTTATTGGTTTTTTAACTAAACAATCATTTTAAATGTTGTTTATCATGACAAGAGGTGAAGCATACACAACTACATCATCTAGGCATTTTAAATAAGGCCGGAAGCAACATATAGCATTTCCGAAACAACCTCATATGCAAATTATTAATTTGGTCCAGATCTGTTCTAAGCATATTTTATATTTATTAAATAGCAAATCAAAGTGTGCCATGAGATTCAACACATTTTTGTAGTCAAGTTACATATGTAAAACATTTTAATCGGAGCTACGGTTATTTAGTGATGAAACAAATCATTTTCACATGGCATTTATGCAAATTAATGCAAACAGCAAGTTTAAACATTTTTATCATTTATGAATGTGGGATATTGTGAATCTACACGAAATTCTAAGCACTTTACATATAGGACATGTTTAATTTGGATGAATGGATAATTAGCTATTTACATCCAAAGTTTTTAACACCAATATAACCCTTAACAATTTACGTGCACTTCAACTAGACAAAACAGTGGCTAAACGATTTTAAACATTGATGAAAATTATACTAACGGAAAGTAGATCAAATTCTGAGAATTTCACATATATGAATTGTTTGCTTTTTAAATAACCATTTGAAGGATATGATCATCGCAAAAACAAATGCATGCAAATATGTCAAGCTGAAATAGAATAAAAGGAAAAGGATCTGGGAAGGGACTGGACTGAATCAGTGTACACGGAGCGGCCCAGAACAGATTTTTGGCCATGAGGGTGTGTGCAGATGAAAAGAAACAAGCAAATAAAATAAACTAAAAGAGGAGCACCTGGGAATAGAAGCCCAGACCCCTCAGATTAGTGAGAGCTGCTATGACCATCACAGCTACCGAAATGCTTGTGTTTTGTGGCAGCTCAAACTTCATATATCTTTACCTAATAATAAAAAGGCTATTGCTTCTACCTGCTCACCATGGTAATATGCTTTTGCCCATCGTCGTCATACCCTTTCACGGTTCGTTCTGGATTCACCATCGTAATATGTTTTCACGAGCCGTTATGGATTCCAACACAAAGGCGCGACCCTAGCCCAACCAACCCACCAACGAAAACGGCCCATAGAAGAATTAAATTAAAGGCTGGCTATTATATCAACTACTACTAAATATAATCCCACCTTGCCCGCTTGCATCCAATTATCACAGTTTATATACTATTTTTCAGTTTCCAAACACTATAGCAAAGAGATCATGAAAGAAAGCTTGGCAAAAAGAAAGAAAAGAATAGCTGGAGTGCAGATCTGTGGCACAAAATGGAGAGATGTTGCCCCCGCGATAGTGGAGGTGGGCCTTGCGAGGTGTTGCTGGACGCGCACAGGGGCCGGTGGTGGGGGCCCGGAGGAGTTGCGGATGAGGCGGTCGAGGACGGTCGCCGGAGGCGGCAGCCAGTTGCGGATGAAGCGGCCGAGGGCTGGTGTCGAAGCTCACTGGCGCGACATCACGGTCCTACCGTTTGTCCTTCATCGTGGGACGAGGCTGCTGGTCCTTAACCGAGGGACGGCGAGGCAGAAGAAGGCGCATGGACGAATGGTCGCGCCCCCCGTGAGGCAGCGGAAGGCGCATGGATGGATGACCGTGGCTCGGTCGCGTGGGATTGAGCACACGGGGTGCTCCCGACGAACCTGGTGGCACTTGATGGAGACGAGGGAAATGGGATTGGGGGATGGATGGAGGCGAGGGTGTCGATTGGGGGATCGTTCTCCTGTCTAGGGTTATGGGCTGACCAAGAAAGTTAGGAGGGATGGATGGGCTGTGATGCTGGCTGATGGGCTCCTTAATCTTTTTTTGTTATTTTCTCAGTCAATGCACACTTAATAATAATTACATGGCACATAGTCAACTATACCATTTACAATATTCAGATATATTTTGATTTTGGTTTATGCAAAAAAATACAATCTATTAACGTGTAAGTGATAAATGATAAACATTGTTATGTATAGATTCATCCATCTATTGTAAATATGCAAGCAAATTGTCAACACTGGACATTTTTTCCTCGGATGTGATATGTTGAGATATTTACAGATATATTTCTATGTTTCATATATTTCTAATTCTTGAAAACACTAAACAAATCCTAAAAGGAAAGTTATTTTTTTGTATTTAAAATTACTACCATTGACCTCTCTTTTATATTTTTAAAGCATTGATCATGAGTGAGTCTGTCACAATAAAAGCAGACCCAGTTTCATGGATGACACTTATTCTTCTATTGCAACGCACGGGTCCTTTTGCTACAGTTTTGTAGAACTTCCTCTCAGCACATACCCACACTTGTCGAACATGTATCAAACACGGACCATTAGACTAAAGCAATTTCATAAATGATTTTCAAATAACACTTGTGGCTGATGCCAGCATTACGAAACTCCATTTTTAGTAAAGGCACTGCACTCCCATAATTTTAATATTTCTTTTTGAAAAAGTTAATAATTGTCTTAATTGAATATATTTATAATCCGTAATCATGCAGGTCATCTTGTGGTATGTGGATGTTAAATTTTATGAAAAAATAAATTAAGATATTGCTAAAATAATGACCATTGGAATTGCTATATCTCTTACAAAAATCAACTTTTGAATTTTGTGCCAATCAATTTCTGCCTTTATGTACAACTTAACTTTCAATCGCTATAGATACAGATGCAAGTAGCTGTTCTTCGGACCTGCTGGGCAGCCATTCACATGGAAGAAACTGTTTCTATTAGTACCTTTTATTTTCCTCCGCTTGGGGAGTTCCTACATGTATTAGTTTCTATAATGGTTTGTCATATGTTTACATATCTACTTGCACTTCAATGATAGTGTGAAGTTCAACTACATGTTGACAGAGGACATGAGGGGGGAGGGTTCAAATATAAAATTCATGATTCGAAAATCGACAATCTAATCCGGTGCAACGCACGGGCACTTTTACTAGTTGGAACAATAAAAGCAGGTGGTACACTGGCGAAGCAACAAAATGAAAAGGAAAAGGTGCATCCGCTCGGATTTGATCCGAGGTCTCTCGGGTGGAAACGAGCAGAGTTAGCCACTACGGTAACTCATGTGCTTGTGCAGGAATTCAGTGGCAATACAAAATAACATCTACGTTCCAGAACGGGATCCAAGAAAAGAACAGACTTTCAGACAGAGCTCACATCGGGGAAAGAGAGGCCGGTGGCGCTGAGATCCTCGGGATCCCGTGCAAATCGGCGACGAGGAAGGTGTGAGGGCATCGGATCCTGTGGCTGGGACTCCATTCCCGGCGATGGGAGCTCAATCCGACAGGGACAAGAGCGTGGGCGACCATCGGCTCCTGCTAGTCGCCATGGTCGTTCCTTTCTGAACCAGAGAGAGAGAGAGGGAGGGAACTGAGAGAGAGGGAAAACGGGGGAAAGGATAGGGAGGCAGCACGACAGGACGAACATGGCTAGTCTCCGGCGACCGGTGTTTGGTAGGGTCGGACGGTGGCTCACCTCGAGGAGGCCGAGGCGCTTGTGGAGGAGGCAGCGGCTTCGTCCTGCTCCTGTTCAGAGAGAGGGAGAGAAAGATCATGAGAGGGAGGGAAGAGAGAAGGAGGAAGAAGGCAGGGCGCCGGGGTCGGCCTTGGTGTTCACCGGCAGCAGCCTCGTCCGACGAAGCGGCGAGGTCCGGCGGGTGCTGGTTGGAGAGGACCGATGGCTGAGGACGCGCGGGCGAGGAGCTCCTGACGGTGCTCGGGGCTGGCTGCCCTGTGAACACACGAACGTAGGTGGCTTGCGGGGCCTCGGGCGATGGACGCGTCCAGAGGACGAAAGGGGCTGCTGGTTGGGCGGTGGCGGAAAGCGAGGTGGGTGGTCTGCGCTGGGGTCGGTTCGCTGGTGATCCGGAGGGGAATGAAGAGAGTGGCGGCGGGGTGGAGGAATGGGTGGATGGGACATGCTAGGGACTAGGGTTTGACTGTTATATATCGCTGTGGGATTAGCCTACGGACTATTTGGACCCTCCGATATAGATCGAACGGTTGGCATAAAGATGTTAGGGAGTCCAATTGAAAAACCGATGATGGTTTGGGGTATTACGGGGTTGATCCGGATCCAACGGTCACGACTCGACGATTCGTGTTCGGGGAATCTTTCGGACACACGCGAGGGGTCTGTGTACTCTGCCGAGGGCCTAGGCATAGAAGAGAGAAAAAATGCGGGCATCCCAGCAACGGGTTTCTATATACGAAAACGTCCGACGATTTGACCGGCTATAGTGCCGCTATAGGTTTAACGGTTGGAATATCAAACGACCTCTGAATGCGACGAAATTTGGCAGGCGGTCTACCTACACTATATTAAGACCGCACGCCAACTTTCAACCCATTTTGAGAAAGTTTTATATGCACCTTTAAAACAATATTTTAAGATGCCGCTGGCGTGCGTGTGTGTTTGGTCTCGAAATGGTCAACATCACGAACGGAGAGAAACTACGATCGGATGCAAGTTTTGAAAACTGACGGCAACGGAGTGCCGATGCAATGCAGATGATGCGAATGATGCGATGATGAATGCGACAAAAAAATGAATCACACGATGACAATGGAATAAAAGGGGAATCTTCTGGAGCGTCGGTCTCGGGCTGTTACAACTCTCCTTCACTAACAGGAGATCTCGACCCGAGATCTTAGAATGAGAAGGGGAAGAGAAGAGAAGATGTAAAACTTAGTTGCTTCTTTGACAAACGAGTGAAACCAACGGAACTTGAAGTTTACAAAGATATGAAGAATGATATGAGAAACAAGCAAGATTTCAAAAGAAATTTGGGCAGCACTTCGGCAGAAAACAGAAGAAAAACTTGATAAGATGGAAAGAACTTGAAGAAGAGGACACAACACTCCGGTTAACTGAATAAGCAATGAAAGAACATGATCTTAAAAAGAACTAGATGATGGTTCGAAGAGAGCAACATCACAACCCTCCGGAACGAAAGAATAGAATCTAGATCAATGGAGAGAAAAGCACGGAGAAGAAAATGACAACTTCAACTACAATTGAATTTGAAAAGCATCTTACAGAAGAGACTGAACGGAGTTGTTGAAAAAATCAACAATGAAAAGAACAAGCTTGTTGTGGGCTTATGGAAACATCTCAAAATTATGAGAGAACCGGCCACTAACGGAAACAAAGATTGCTTGCGAGCATCAAGTATGCAAAACTTCTTTCACCAAGAAGATACCTTGAGAACTTGGATCATTGATATTCACCATGATAGCAACAATCCTTAGGAAATGCTTTAGGTGAAATCCAATCGAAGATAATTTCAAGGAAGAGAATGATGGGTTTAATTATGTCACTCTTGATAAATTCTCTTCAAGACTCCTCATGAATCAAGAATGCTATAACACCATCTCAATGGACAATGGAGAAAGAATGCACTTTGAAATGCAAGATAAAAAAAATACTTGAGCTCTTCCAACAAGAATCTTGAAGAACACTTTGAGAAAGAATTAACTCCTTGAAGAACCTCCGTATACAAAGGAATGATCAAAAGAAATGAAGGTTGAGAAGAATAGGACTAAATCCTTGCAAAGATTAGATGTAGCTTCGCGACGAGATGCTTGAGAAAAACTTGGAACTCCGGAAAAGAAAAGATAAGCAACTATAATCGTGAATTTGATATCATGAACAACTACGGAAGAAGGATTGAAATCAATTTGATGAAACAAGAATAAAAATTATGTTATGCTTATCCTTCATCAAGTTTAATTGATGACAAGCAACGGATTTGGCATACCACTTATTCTTCTTGAAAAGATTGTAGAGAGATACACAAGCTTGAAGACGTCTTGAATGAACCACCGGTAAGAATGGCAACGAATGGGGATAACAAGAATAAATGGAGATACATGAGAACGAAGAGACCATGATCCGCCTAATAGAAAACTTGAACGAAGCACCAGAATAATCGAGATACGAACGAAGAGACAACAATTGAGAAGAATTTTGAGACCGAAAGCTGAAAGTTGAGAGTGAAGAAATCTTCTGAAATGATGGCCTTCGGAGGATCGAGAAATGAACACAACATTGAAAATGCTCCAGATAGATATGGAAGGAATTTCTCATGGTCGAAAACAATTTAAGGTGATAGCACAAAGCTTCAATCATGAATCTTCAAGAGAATGAGCAAAGATTTAGGAGAGACTCTCCTTCGGTCTTCAACGATGAGAATGATGACGAGAAACACCACCAAGGATAATTAGGACACTCCGGAGCAATAAATAAGGAAAGGTTGAGCCACGATGAAAATTAATTCGAAGCGATCTTGGAGAAGGATTATGACTGATGAAATCATTCTTACATCATATTTGAAAAGAACTTAAGATCTCCGGGAAAGATTAGAAGAGCCAGGTAAGATCCTGGGAAAGACCCGTGGGTTATGGGCCCACTGAAAGGAAACACTGTTGAAACGATTGCTTGGAAAGAGAGATTGCACCGGCAATGAGGTGAGACCCTCGAAATGATTTGAAAGATTTTGGAACGGAAACACGACTCTTCTGAGATATCTTCTGACTCCGGATAGAATAGAGAGATATGAATACAAGAGAGAGGCTTGGACAAGAACTTCCACATGGATAGCATTTAACGAATGAAAAGAATATGACGAACATCAAGAGGTTGAATTGAATCCACCGGGGAAGAAAACAAGAACGAAGAATGATGAATATGAAGCTCTTAAGGACCTTCACAATGAATCACCGGATACAAAACGGAAGAAAAGATAGCGGAAGCATCCATTAAAAGAAAGGCACTTGATTGAGAATTTAATTGTTGAAGAAAAAGGGCGGGAGGGCGGGGAAACAAAGAAAACATGGGACGGATGAAACAGGCTCCGGGAAAAGGAAAGATGAGGATAGATCTTGCAAATATTGGAAGGATTGAATTATCTTGAAGAGAAGCACTCCGGATAGAAAAGACTTAGACATGACAATTAGGTTGAGCAAAGGACTAGCATTCCCATAGAAATATGAGAACACCGCTTAGGAAAGATATGAAATCACCACTTGACATCGAAGCAACTCGAATTACTATACCCCAACAATAAAAAGGAAGAAGCTTGCAAATATAAGCCAGAAACAAATACATAACCCATTATGCATTCGTTGGAAGGATAATCCTAGGTAACTACTTGAATTCCCACCTAAGAACTTCCGAAATCTTTGGTTATGCAATCGGGTCCACAGATACACGGAGTAAAATCCATCACTCAACTCCTAGCAGTAATACTACTCTCCAATGTATCACATCCGTCAACACATAACCAGAGGTCTCGGAAATTCATCTACCTATGACCCTCATAATCACAACGATACTAAACATGGCAGTACATGTGATCCCGCTCCCCAGTACTGGGTGCCGCCACACTCTTCGCACCACAAATAGTATTGAAGCAATTTCGAACATCCGCGTCCTGAGCTACTAAGGAAACTGAACGATAACGATGTGTCATGAATCCCTTGGAGCTCTACTCCTCGGAAACAGGAGGCACCAAGTACAGAATTCCGTCACATCGGTATCATAGAGGCTCCAAAATACCCGCGTGATCCTAACAAAATTTGAGTGAGAAGAGGGGTAGAATTAAATTCCTACGTCATGATTCCTCACCAGAGCATAGAAAAGGAGTAAAAAGAAATCTACTCTCTGATATATAACTAGACTCAAAATAGTTTTTCACTAGACTCGACTCGGCCAAGTTCGATCAACCAAGGGGGCTCCTAGGTCGGTACAGGCTCTGATACCAACTTGTAGCGCCCAAGATGCGGTCCTATCCTTATTTTGGCTCGACGGCCTCGATAGGGATAGAAGCGCATCTCGTCGTTTCACAAGAATGGATATCGTTACAAGTACATGTAAAGAGGAGATGAGTATATGGAATTGGCTTACACTCGCCACAAGCTAAATCATGATCACATCAATACATCAATACATTCAATCACCATACAGAAGAGCAGGGTCCGTCTACAGACGAAATCAAACGATAAAAGCGACATCCATCCTTGCTATCCCAGGTTGCCGGCCTGGAACTCACCCTATGATCGATGAAGAAGAAGAGGAACTCCAAATCAAACAAGTATCGCGCTCACGTCAAATCATCGCATTAGCTGTACCTGCAACTATTGTTATAGTAATCTGTGAGCCACAGGGACTGAGCAATCTCATTTCCAAGGGTACCAAGACTATTAAAGCTTAATGGGTGAGGTATGGTTAAGTGGTGAGGCTGCAGCAAGCACTAAGCATTTATTTGAATGACTAACTTACGAGTACAAGAATAAGGGGGGGTGATCGTCGCATAAACGGACGTGAACTAGTAATGATCACTAAGTGATCCTGAACACCTACTTACGAGTCAAACATAACCCCACTGTGTTCTTTTTCGGAGCAGGCCTCACGAGAAGAGACGGTCACGATTACGCACACGGTTGGTGTATTTTATTAGACTTTACTTCAAGTTCTCTATGGCCGGATGTTAAAAAAAAATCCAAGTTTCCACATAACCGTGGGCACGGCCCTCATAAAAGATTTAACCCTGCAGGGGTACTCCAACTCATCCATCACAAACTAACCGCAAGCTGCATTGGAATTCCTCAACTGCGGGATGACCCGTAGTATTCGCAGAATTTCGATGGAAAATCTCAACCTCAAGATAGGATGAAGTGTCCTCGAAATCCCTTGCACAAGACATTCGAGAAAGGTAAAACCAATCGAGCAAGGCCGCCTGGCGTGTCGATGATCCCGATAGGAGCCGCGTATCTCGTTCTCAGGACACGACGAATTGTCCAAACTTCCGGTAGGCCAATCACAGAGTTGCCCCTGGCGGCCACCGGCGGTTGACAGGTTGGACCAACACTCATGAGGAGCACTGGCCCGGGGGTTGATTAATTATCCACTGGGCATGGCACCTTATGCTAGTTTATTAGTTATTAGGCAAATGTAGTACCAATGTTGGGCCTTGCCAGAAGAGTTTTATCCCAACAAGAAAATCAAGGGGGTCCCCATAACAACCCCAAGCATGTTAGGAGCACTCAATATGGAACATAACACCGGTACACAAGTAACTAAGGCAACAAAAGTGGAACAAAACACCAAGCAAAAGGCCAAGCCTTCCACCTTTTACCAAGTATATATGTGCATTAAATTAAATAGCAATAATATTGTGATATCTCACAAATGTCCATGTTGCACATGGAAACAATTTGCACTTGCAACTAGCAATGCTATAAGAAGGGCCGAGCAAGCGGTAACATAACCAAACAATGGTTTGGTGGGATGTGGAGGGGTTAGAGGCTTATCATGGCAGTTTGGGAGGCTTGACAAACAAGTGGTAGGTAGCGAGACATAGCAATAGAAACGAGACAACTAGCATGGCAATGATAGTAGTGGTATCCAGGGAAATGTTCATCTTGCCTGAGATCCCGCTTGGAAGAAGAACGAATCTGTGAAGTAGACGAACCAACGTAGTCGAACGAATCCTCACACTCCGAATCGGTTTCAGAACTCTATCGAGAAGAAGCAATCCGGAAACAAACAAATGACATGGTAAACATCACAACATATGCATGACATGATGCGCAAACATTGATGATGCATGCCAAGTTTAAATATGCAAGGCATGACAAAGCACAACAATCAACTACCACACATTAAGTGAAGTTCGATATGCAACAAGTTGCATATTGACGAAACTCCACGTTCGAATCATTTAGTTCACTCTCGTTTAGGTACTCATCAATATTAAATGTTGTTAACATGGGTGGTCATGGCATGAGGTGAAGATGGAATTAAAGCAATTTTAAATGGAGAAGGAGAACATACATATAACAAAACAATAACTCTCCATATTACGAGAAATGTGGTTATTGGTTTTTTAACTAAACAATCATTTTAAATGTTGTTTATCATGACAAGAGGTGAAGCATACACAACTACATCATCTAGACATTTTAAATAAGGCCGGAAGCAACATATAACATTTCCGAAACGACCTCATATGCAAATTATTAATTTGGTCTAGATCTGTTATAACATATTTTATATTTGTTAAACAACAAAATAAAGTGTGCCATGAGATTCTACGCATTTTTCTAGTGAAGTTACATGTAAAACATTTTAATCGGAGCTACGGTTATTTAGTTATGAAACAAATCATTTTCACATGGCATTTATGCAAATTAATGCAAACAACAAGTTTAATCATTTTTATCATTTATGAAAGTGGGATATTTTGAATCTACATGAAATTCTAAGCACTTTACATATAGGACATGTTTAATTTGGATGAATGGATAATTAGCTATTCACATCCAAAGTTTTTAACACCAATATAACCCTTAATAATTTACATGCACTTCGACTAGACAAAACAGTGGCTAAACAATTTTAAACATTGATGAAAAATAAACTAACGGAAAGTAGATCAATTCTGAGCATTTCACATATATGAATTGTTTGCTTTTTAAATAACCATTTGAAGGATATGATCATCGCAAAAACAAATGCATGCAAATATGTCAAGCTGAAATAGAACAAAAGGAAAAGCATCTGGGAAGGGACTGGACTGGATCAGTGGACACAGAGTGGCCCAGAACAGATTTTTTGCCATGAGGGTGTGTGCAGATGAAAAGAAACAAGCAAAAAAATAAATAAATAAAAGAGGAGCACCTGGGAATAGAAGCCCAGACCCCTCAGATTAGTGAGAGCCGCTATGACCATATTAGCTACCGAAATGCTTGTGTTTTGTGGCAGCTCAAACTTTATATATTGGAACAATAAAAGCAGGTGGTACCCTAGCGAAGCATCAAAATGAAAAGGAAAAGGTGCATCCGCTGGGATTTGATCCCAGGTCTTTCGGGTGGAAACGAACGGAGCTAGCCACGACGGCAACTCATGTGCTTGTGCAGGAATTCAGTGGCAATACAAAATAACATCTACGTTCCAGAATGGGATCTAAGAAAAGAACAGAGTTTTAGACAGAGCTCGCATCGGGGAGACAAAGGCCGGTGGCGCTAAGATTCTCGGGATCCCGTGCAAATCGGCGACAAGGAAGGTGCGAGGGCGTCGGATCTGGTGGCTGGGATTCCATTCCCAGCGATGGGAGCTCGATCCGACGGGGACAAGAGCGTGGGTGACCTCCGGGTCTTGCTAGTTGCCATGGTCGTTCCTTCCCGAACCAGAGAGAGAGAGGGAGGGAACTGAGAGAGAGAGAGGGAAAACGGGGGAAAGGAGTGGGAGGCAGCACAGCAGGACGAACATGGCTAGTCTCCGGCGATTGGTGTTTGGCGGGGTCGGGCGGTGGCGCACCTCGAGGAGGCCGAGGCGCTTGTGGAGGAGGCAGCGGCTTCGTCCTGCTCCTGTTCAGAGAGAGGGAGAGAAAGATCATGAGAGGGAGGGAAGAGAGAAGGAGGAAGAAGGCAGGGCGCCAGGGTCGGCCTTGGTGTTCACCGACAGCAGCCTCGTCCGGCGAAGCGGCGAGGTCCGGCGGGTGCTGGTTGGAGAGGACTGATGGCCGAGGACGCGCGGGCGAGGAGCTCCTGACGGTGCTCTGGGCTGGCTGCCCTGCTAACACACGAACACAGGTGGCTTGCGGGGCCTCGGGCGCTGGACGCGTCCAGAGGACGATAGGGGCTGCTGGTTGGGCAGCGGCGGAAAGCGAGGTGGGTGGTCTGCGCTGGGGTCGGTTCGCTGGTGATTCCAAGGGGAATGAAGAGAGTGGCGGCGGGGTGGAGGAATGGGTGGATGGGACAGGCCAGGGACTAGGGTTTGACTGTTATATACCGCCGTGGGATTAGGCTACGGGCTATTTGGACCCTTCGATATAGATCGGATGGTTGGCATAAAGAGGTTAGGGAGTCCAATTGAAAAACCGATGATGGTTTGGGGTATTACGGGATTGATCCTGATCCAACAGTGACAACTCGACAATTCGGGTTCGGGGAAGCTTTCGGACACACGTGAGGGGTCTGTGCACTGTGCAGAGGGGCTAGGCATAGAAGAGAGGAAAAACGCGGGCATCCCAGCAATGGGTTTCTTTATACGAAATCGTCCGACGATTTGACCGACTGTAGTGCCGCTATAGGTTTAACGGTTGGAGTATCAAACGACCTATGAATGCGATGAAATTTGGCAGGCGGTCTACCTACACTATATTAAGACCGCACGCCAACTTTCGACCCATTTCGAGAAAGTTTTATACGCACTTTTAAAACAATATTTTGAGATGCCGCGGGCGTGCGTGTGTGTTTGGTCTCGAAACGGTCAACGGCATGAATGGAAAGAACCGGCAACTACGATCGGATGCAAGTTTTGAAAACTGACGGCAACAGAGTGCCGATGCAATGCAGATGATGCGAATGATGCGATGATGAATGCGACAAACAAACGAATCACACGATGACAATGGAATAAAAGGGGAATCTTCTGGAGCGTCGGTCTCGGGCTGTTACAACATCCCCATGGGTTCTGGATTCTGGAGCTTCATTTCATATGTCTTCCGATTCTTCTATCTTGTCCTCTCTTAGATCTCTCGATCTTCATACTAATGTTCTTACAACAGATGGTACTCCTCTTCTTGCGGCTAGTCGAGGCAGTCTTTCCACTTCTTCCTTTTATGTTCGAGATGTTTCTCATGTTCCTCGCCTTACCATGAATCTATTTTCCACGAGTCAGCTTACTGATTCTGGTTGTCATGTAATTCTTGACGTTGATTCTTGCACAATCCAGGATCGTCACGCGAAGGCTCTAGTTGGAGCTGGCCCTCGCCACTGTGATTCTCACGGGCTTTGGGAGCTAGACTGGCTTTATGTTCCTTCCGCTGCCACCACACCCGCCAGTTTATCTGCCTTCGTGAAAGCACAACTTCTCCCTAGGTGGTTTTGGTAATTAATAACAACATATATTTCATTGAACTATTGATGTTATCAAGCATATTTCAGGAAAAGTTCAATGAATGGATTGACAAAGGATTGTGTGTTGATCCCCTAGATGCAAGGAACTTAAATTGGCAACAAGCTTCAAGACTCTACATTTTGCATTTTGTGAGAAAGCACATTTGAGTCCATAGGAAAGTCAATACTATTAAAAGGGGATGAGGTATCTATGACGATCTGATTGCTAAGTGCTTAGAGTTAGCCACCAAAAATACTCATGAAGTCTCCCACAAAAATACTCTGTCAAAACCCTAACACTTAAATTCGGTGCCACCAATATTTCCAAATCAGCCCTACCGAGTTTCACCCTAGACAGATCCAGAGCCAAACCCTAGCTTCTCGGCAACACGAAGTATGATTTTGGTGCAACCGAAATCAGTGACCAACTTTCAGGTATACAATTTCTAAGAATCGGAATTTCCAAGTTTTAGGAATCGGTGACACCGAAACTGGAAACTGCCTAGGCTAGCCAACATCGGACCCACCGAGAATTATATATCGGTCTCACAGAAACACCAAAAGTTGCCACATTTTGCACTAGTCCGTGCAACCGAGTTTTTGCTTCGGTTTCACCGAGTTGGGAAATAATGTTGTAACGGTTGGATTTTTGGATAAGCCTACATATACCCCTCCACCTACCTCTCATTAGAAGAGGAAGCACTCAGAACAAACAACACTTGCCCCATCCATTTTTTTGAGAGAGAACCACCTACTCATGTGTTGAGATCAAGATCTTCCACTCCAACCATATGAATCTTGATTTCTAGCCTCCCCAAGTTGCTTTCCACCCAATCAACCTCTTCTACCAAGCCAAATATGTGAGAGAGTGATTGTGTGTTGAGAGACTATCTTTTGAAGCACAAGAGCAAGGAGTTCATCATTCTTACCACATCTATTACTTTTTGGAGAGTGGTGTCTCCTAGATTGGTTAGGTGTCGCTTGGGAGCTTTCGTCTTCGTGTGTGGAGTTGAACCAAGAAGTTTTAAGGGCAAGGATATCGCCTACTTTGTGAAGATCTACCCCGAGTGAGGCTAGTCCTTCGTGGACGTAAGCCGTGATGGAATAGACGAGGTTGCTACTTTGTGGACCCTTATGGATGGAGCCCTCCATGGACTCTCGCAACCGTTACCCTCCGTTGGTTGAAGTCTCCATCAACATGGACGTACGATAGCACCACCTATCAGAACCACAGGAAAAATCTTCGTGTCCCTCATTGCGTTTGATCCTCCTATCCCTTCCCTCTACTTATATGTGCATGTCTTTACTTTCCGCTGCTATACTCTTAGACTTGCATGTGTAGTGTGTGCTTGACTTGATATATTTGCTAAAACTTGCCAACATCTAAAATTGGGAAAAGGCTAGAATTTTAATTTTGTCAAGTAGTCTAATCACCCCCACTCTAGACATACTTTGGATCCTACAAGTGGTATCAGAGCTTTGGTCTCCATAGCATTGGTTTGACAACCTAGGAGAGTATGGCGTCTAGTGAGGAAAATTATCATCGTAGAGGTCCATATTTTGATGGTACAAACTTTGCTAGTTGGAAGCACAAAATGAAAATGCATATTCTTGGTCATAACCCCGCCGTTTGGGATGTTGTTCGTGTTGGATTGCAAGGTGAATTCTTTGGTGATGAAAAGAAACCGGATCGTGAAGCGACCGCCAAAGAATTGAAGATGTTGCAATACAACGCTCAAGAATGCGACATTCTATTCAACTTCTTATGCCTCGAAGAGTTCAACAAGATAAGCCATCTTGAGAATGCAAATGAAATTTGGGATACATTGGTTGATATGCACGAAGGTACCGAATCCGTCAGGGAATCTAAGTTGTATGTGCTACAGAGTCAACTTGACAAGTTCAAGATGAAGGATGGTGAAGGAGTCGCGGAAATGTACTCTAGGCTTGCTCTCTTCACAAATGAGATTGCTGGCTTAGGAAGTGAAGAGATGACCGACAAATTAATCATAAAGAAGATCCTTAGATCCTTGGATGAAAAGTACGACACCGTGTGCACATTGATCCAAATGATGCCAAACTACAAAGATCCCAAGCCTACTGGAGACATTGGAAGGACTGTTGTTCGTGAAATGTCACTCAAGGACACAGAAGAGCTTCACACCAAGTCAAGCGGTGCATACAAAGCTACAAGTGACACTCCCGCTACCTCAAATGACAACCTTGTTACCAATGAAGAGATAAGCCTCATGGTCAAGAAGTTCAACAAATTCTACAAGAATAGAGGCAAAGAGAGAAGCTCCAACTCAATATATGAAGAGAAGCGTTCCTCTAGTCGTGACCGGAATCGTTCCAATTGTGGAAGACACGGACACTTTTCCAATGAGTGCATGCCCCCCCACAAAATAAGAGAAGAGTCACCTAGAAGAAGAAGCTCAAGAGATGAGTCACCTCGTAGAGAGAGAAGGAGTAGAGAAGATCGCTACGAACGAAGACCCTCTTGAGGAAGCAAGGACTCGGAGAAGAAGCACAAGTACACCAAGAGCTACACAAGAACAATACATCAAGCTCATGTTGGTGAATGGGTTTTCGGCTCCGATTCCGACAACCAATACGAGAGAAGCTACCACTCCAACTCCGACTATAGTCAAGATGAAGGTGTTGCCGGACTAGCACTTGTATTCTCCAATTCTTATGACATATTTGATTCACCAAATGAAGAAAGTGGAAGTTTCTTCATGGCTAAAGACCCCAAGGTATCACACCCCAAATACATTGACTTTAATAGTGATGAGGATGACTTACTTGGAGATGATGACTTGCTCTTTGATAAAATTAGCGATGTTAGTCATAATGAACTTGATAATAATCATGCTAGTCAAGATAAGTCGTGTGATGATGATAAGAAAGAGATTGAGCGTCTAACTAAACAACTAAAAACTCTTAAGTTAGATCATGAATCTACTCAAGAAGATCATAGAGAGCTCTTAAGAACTCATGAGAAGCTACGCTTCGAGAAGCTAAATTTAAAGCAAGAGCATGAGTTTCTTAAAGCTATCAATGATGATCTTCAAAAGAAGAGTTTTTTATCTTGCCAAACGACTACTCTTGTCCACATTTGTGCCACAAGTTAAATCCAAGCAAACTGGTAAAAAGCAAGAAAAGTTCTTCATCTAGCAACAAAAATACTAATGCTAAAACCAATGATGTTGTTCCTAGTACTTCTATTGATAACACTAATGATTATCTTAGCCAAGTTACAATTGAGCAAGAAAATGATTTATTGAAATGAATTATAGAAAAAGGTGTCTACAGGAGTCTTGCCAGAAGTAAGCAATTTGAGGAGATTGTGCACAAGCAAGGATGGCACCGGAAGAACCAAGGCATTGACTATTTCAATGCCAATGGGGTTGAATGGGAAGAAGGTCAATACCCCAAGACGAAGTTTGTTCCCCAAAAGGAGAAGTATGATCCTACTCTCTCTAAGGGAACAAAATCTCAAGATGACCTTTGACCACAAGACCACAAGTTCAAGGGCAAAGACAAGCTTTAAGAGGAGATTAACACATTTGAAGAAGAATCACAAGCCATGGTCAAGTGGATTCCCAAAGCTACTACAAGCTCTACTTCATCAACTGCTACTTCAACTCCAAGGATCCCCATCAAGTTGATGTGAGTCCCCATTAAGAAGAACTAGAGAAGTTCTTGAGGGTGACTTCGCCAAAAAAATCCACTCACATTCATCATTGGCAAGAACTAATGCAATCAACTCCAACCTTATGCAATGGTTCAAGGAGTCACAAATCCGTCATTGGTAAGAAAGGGACAAGGTAAATAATGAATCAATGGACATCATCTTACATGTGTTTCACTCCATGTCCATAGATATCCTTGTATTTGTTCCTTGTGTGGGACTAACCCATGTAGGTGAGAAGAGTACAAAACAATAAGGATGGCTCTCAACTCAAGATGATCTTCATCAACTATGAGCATCCACTACTACAACACCTACATGAAGTATTCGACGACAAAACCCAAGGTTAGTTGCCCCTCTTAGGGGGGATGTCACATCAAGGGGGAGCTTTACTCTAAGACTTGAGTCAAAGCATCTCTTAAGATGTGAACACATTAAAAGCTTTATGTAAAGGTGGCAACCCCACTTGTGCTTAAACGATGAGTATGACCTATGATCAAGTATTCTTACTTGGCTCCTAAGTCAATATACTCATATATAGATGACTCCGTCATCGCCAAAGTGCTTGGTAGATACTAGAGTGGTTTTGCATGTTTACCATGTTTTATTTGACATCTTATTGTGTGAGCATGTTGGTATGCATATTTTTCTTCATTCAAGGACATCCATTTGTTGTTCCTTGACTTTCATTTTTCTGGCTAATTGGATGTACAAGAATGCCTAAGTACCCCCTCTAGCTATCTATGCTTTATCGTCTCAAATTCTATTCATGCTTCATCACAAAATTTGAGCAAGCACATTTCGGACCCTATGGGTGAGGAGCACTCGGAGTTACCGTTTCGACAAGAGCTGACTTCTAAAACCTCCCATGTGTCTTTCGGTGTGACTAACTATCAAAATTTGGTTCCACCAAAGCACTAGGGTTGATCTAGGTTTTCAATCTCGATACAACCGATCTTAAAGTCTCGGCATCACCGAGTTGCCCTGTCTATAGGCAGTTATGCATCTCGGTGAAACCGGAACTTTTGGCTCGGTGTCACTGATGACCCACAAGTATAGGGGATCAATCATGGTCCTTTTGATAAGTAAGAGTGTCGAACTCAACGAGGAGCAGAAGGGAATGATAATCAATTTTCATCAAGGTATTCTCTGCAAGTGCTGTATGTAACAGTAGTAGATAGTTTTGCAGCAAGATAATTTGTGATGAGTGACAAGTAACAATAGTAACAAAGGTGCAGCAAGATAGCCCAATCCTTTTTGTAGCAAAGGACATGCCGGAAAGTACTCTTATATTAAGCAAGTGCTCCCGAGGACACATGGGAATTACTGTCTAGTCATGTTCATCATGTTGAGTTGATTCGTGTTTGCTACTTTGATAATTTGATATGTGGGTGGACCGGTGCTAAGGTGTTGTTCTTACTTGAACACACAACCCACTTATGATTACCCCCTCTCGCAAGCATCCACAACTACGAAAGAAGAATTAAGATAAATCTAACCATAGCATGAAACATGTGGATCCAAATCAGCCCCTTATGAAGCAACAAATAAACTGGGGTTTAAGCTTCTGTCACTCTCGCAACCCATCATCTACTTGTTACTCCACAATGACTTCCCTTAGGCCCATAACATGGTGAAGTGTCATGTAGTCGACGTTCACATGACACCACTAAGAGAAGCAACAACATACATATCATCAAAACATCGAACGAATACCAACTTCATATGATTACTTATAACAAGACTTCTCCCATGTCCTCAGGAACAATAGTAACTACTCACACCTCATCAACATGTTCAAGATCAGAGGTATAATAATGATGATCAAGTATCTGAAAATAATATCTTCCACCAAGTAAACCAACAAGCATCAACTACAAGATGTAATCAACACTACTAGCAACCCACAGGTACCAATATGAGGTCTTGAGACAAAGATTAAATACAAGAGATGAACTAGGGTTTGAGATGATATGGTGCTGGTGAAAATGTTGATGAAGATTGGTCCTCTCATGAAGGAGGAAACATTGGTGATGACGATGGCTTCGATCTCCCCCTCCCGGAGGGAAGTTTCCCCGGCAGAATCAGTTTGCCGGAGTGCAAATGGGCCTCTGCCCAGGTTTCCACCTCGATACGACGGTGCTTCATCCCGAAAGATTGCTTATAATTTTTTCTAGGGTAAAACACATCATATAGGAGAAGATGGGGGTCGGGAGACCTGTTGGGGCCCCACAAGCCATCAAGGCACGCCTAGGGGGGGTGGGCGTGCCTTGTTGGCTTGTGGCCAGCAGGTGGCCCCCCTATGGCATATTTTTGGTCCAATGATTCTTAAATATTCCATAAAAATTCTTCGTGAAGTTTCAGGTCATTTGGACTCTGGTGATTTTTCTGCCTTTTTCTTTGTTTCCCGGTCCAGAATTCCAGTTTCCAGAGATTTCCCTCCTTGTGATGTACCTTGCATATTCAGAGAGAAAAGGCATAAGAATTGTATGATAATGAGAAATAATGGACAAGAATAAGATAAATATCAATAAGAAATCATGATGCAAAATGGACGTATCAGTCACCCACAACAGGTGGGTATAAATACCTCTGCGGGTCCGTACTTCAAAATTCCACTTCAAAAGAAAACCCCACACCCCACTGCTGCCACCGCTCGAGTCCATGGACGATCTACCTTGCCTCCCGTGCACCTTCGCCGCAGGAGTCCACCGCCGTCAACGGGAATCCCCTTCGTCGTTACCGCCGTAGCGAAGTTTCGCCGAGTTAGGGTAAAACTTTGACCCCCTCTTGCGCTCCAACCTTTGATTCTTGCGCATTTGGATGTTTTCCTCTTCTTTCCACTGATTGCAATGATTCTATCCACAAGAAATTACCATAGAGATAGTCAAACAAGAAAAAGTAGGTTTAGGTTTCTGCCATATGTGTTTTGCAGTCACCGAGTGGAAACAAGTCGGTGTCACCGATGTGGGTCTCCCACAGCACGAAGGGCTTCTCGGTGAAACCAAAAGTACCTATCGGTGTTACCGATTTGGAGTTTTAGGGTTTCTGAGCACAACTTCGGTGAGACCGGGTCACTTTTTGGTGAAACCGAAACTGGTGACCAAGTTTCTATTAATGAAGTTTGTTGTCTCGGATGCTCCAAAATTTAAAACTCAATGGAACCAAAACCCACACCGTGGAAATCTGAAACTAAGTTTTTGAGTTCAAATTTTGCAAAAAGATTGTATTTTTTGATGCTCATCTCTTTCACTCCTCTAAATCTAATTCACAGGGTCAGAGCTCAGTCATGTCAGGGTCAGATGATAGTCAGAATGATTTCAGAGAGCCAAGTGCTGATGTTGATGCTGGAACCAGTCCAGAGGCTAGTTCTGACGACCCAGGCATCCCTAGCTCACATGGCTTGCCCAAGGCTGCCACCAAGGCCAGGAAGAAGAAGAATTCTAATGAGGAGGATGAAGATTTCATTCCTGATGATGCCATATCTAAAAGGAAGCCTGTCAGAAAGGAGTATGCCAGCACAGATGCAATGAGAGCTCCAGAGACAGCTAAGGGAGGAATGACCCTTACACTTGAGTCCCCTAACACTTCTAAGCAAACAAAGTCTTTGGCCAAGAAGCCAGCCAAGAAGAGAGAGAGAGAGGAAGAGAACTATTCATGTGCAAGGAAGGCCAACATCTATGTATGAAGATCCACCTGAGTATGAAGAATAATAAGAGGAGGAACCAACTAACCCTCCTCCTTCTAAGAAAAGGAATCTTATGAAGGATGCTATGCCAAGCAAGCCTGCTCCAAAGGCTAAACCCTCTGCTCCCAAGGCCAAGCCAGTTGCCTCCAAGCCTAAGAGGACTACAAGAGATGTGTCAACTGCTGAGAAGAACAAGGTTTCTTCATACAGAGATGCAACAGATGATGAGGAAGTTGTTGTTTTGAGGAAACCAAGACCTCACCTACCAGACCACAACAATGATCATCCAGTGGCAGAGAATATGAAGGAGAGAAAGGATCGAGGGCTTAGGAAGTGGAGAGCTGATGATCCCTATGCTATCAGGAGAAGGACAGTTGTTGATGCTCGCTTCCACACTAAGGAGCAGCTGGATTTTTATGAGACTGTCTTGCTAGACAAGAGTCCAGCTATCATTGACATGAGATATGTTGATTGGAAGTTCATCAAGGAGAATGAAGACTACTTCCCTCATGTGCAAGAAAACTTCAAGGCCATTGACATTGATGAATTTGTTGGCAGAGAGTTGGCAACTTGGAATGATGAGATGATCATGCAATTCTATTCCACATCTCATTTTTATCCAGATGGGAAGATTGTATGGATGACAGAGGGCACCAGATGCCAGTCGATAGTTGATGAGTGGGCTGCCATCTTAGGAGCCCTAGAGGTGCAGGATGGTGATCTTGATGTTTATGCCGAGGCCAAGATGAACCACAACTCCACGGCTAACATGTATAACCCCATTCCCAGGTAATACCCGAAGACACATAAACTTGGATCAGTCTATTTCTTGCAAGCTAGTCTACCCATCTCCAATACTATTCTCAGGCATACTTTGATGCCCAAGTCAGGTGATGACAAGATGATACGTGGTTATTCCATTAACTTGCTCCATCATGTGGATAGCCAAACTAGGATCAGGGTGATGGATCTCATTGTGGAGACCATCATGAAGACAGCTGCTGACCAGAAGAGGTCATGTGGATATGCTTCGTACATCCAGATGCTAATCAATTCCAAAGTTGGGAAGAGCCAATATCTGCTTGATCGACCACACCTTCCCCTACAGCTAGAGTTTGAGGACAATGTCGTGGAGATGGATCCAAGTCATCCCACTTCATCTACTACACATGCCCAGATTGAGGAAGAGGCCAGGGCTGAAGCTGCTGGAGCCACTAGTGCTCAAATGCTGAGGATTAAGAGTGACCAAATGGCATATCTCATCAGCACTATCCAAGGGATAGAGAAGAACGTGAGTGAGATCCTCAAGAACCAGAAGAGCCTTGAGAGGATAATGGAGAACAAATTTCATACCTTGGATAACAAGGTAACTGAGCTAACTACCACAGTTAATGGAGAACAAATTTCATACCTTGGATAACAAGGTGACCGAGCTAACTACCACAGTTAATGCTTTGAAGAAGGAAGTAGATGCCCCAGCTCCAGTTCTAGTGATGATGATGACAGTCCTCCTCTCCAGACCCACACTTAGTTCAGGACACAGGTCAGATCATCTGCCGTGCTAGTTCCAGAGATGCGACCATCTTCATCAGCACCTGCATCATCTCCCTCAGCTCCCTCACCACCTCCCGTGTCCACTCCACCACCTGAGAGGACTTCAGCAAAAGCATTCGCGGACGCTGTTCTTTCGACTCCTTCCACGGCCACCGGAGCTGCTTCATCATCTCACAAAGGAGATCGAGCCTAGAGTGACGCTTAGCTCTATACTTTCGAGCTTTTTGGTAACTTGTTGCCATAGGGGGAGAAGTGTTATAGATCATAGGACTTCAAGAGAGAGTGTTGCATTTTGGTTGCTCTCCTTATTTTAAAAAATGGTTTATCATGTGCTTGTCCTAAAACTTTGTTGTGTTTGATCATATGCTTTATGATTGATTCTACTATTTCCTATCTTTGTGATGTCTATATGATGATCATTCACTCTTGTTTGATGTTATGTGCATTTCAATCCATTTATATCATTTATGCGCACCACCAAGATGTATGTGACTTGGATGACTTTCCCATGGTCCTAATCGATTGTGCATTTGCATTCAAACGCAAACTTAAAAATAGAGCACAAATTTAGGGGAAGCTCTTGCTTATCACATACTTCTCACAGCGACGATGATATTCATTGTTTATATCCATATCGAAGCTTTGATCTATATGTTTTCATCAATTACCAAAAAAGGGGCAGATTGAAAGCACAACTTCTCCCTAGGTGGTTTTGGTAATTAATAACAACATATATTTCATTGAACTAATGATCTTATCAAGCATATTTCAGGAAAAGTTCAATGAATGGATTGGCAAAGGATTGTGTGGAGATCTGCTAGATGCAAGGAACATAAACTGGCAACAAGCTTCAAGACTCTACATTTTGCATTTTGTGAGAAATCACATTTGAGTCCATAGGAAAGCCAATATTATTAAAAGGGGATGAGGTATCTATGATGATCTGGTTGCTCAAGTGCTTAGAGTTAGCCACCAAAAATACTCATGAAGTCTCCCACGAAAATACTCTGTCAAAACCCTAACACTCAAATTCGGTGCCACCAATATTTCCAAATCGGCCCTACCAAGTTTCACCCTAGAAAGGTCCAGAGCCAAACCCTAGCTTCTCGGTGACACCAAGTATGATTTCGGTGCAACCGAAATCAGTGACCAGCTTTCGGGTAACCAATTTCTAAGAGTCGGAATTTTCATGTTTTAGGAATCAGTGACACCGAAACTGGAAACTGCCTAGGCCAGCCAAAATCGGACCCACCGAGAATTATATATTGGTTTCACCGAAACACCAAAAGTTGCCACATTTTGCACTAGTCGGTGCAACCAAGTTTTTGCTTCGGTTTCACCGAGTTGGGCAATAATGTTGTAACGGTTGGATTTTTGGAGAAGCCTATATAGACCCCTCCACCTACCTCTCATTTGAAGAGGAAGCACTCAGAACAAACCAACACTTGCCCCATCCATTTTCTAATAAAGAACCACCTACTCATGTGTTGAGATCAAGATCTTCCACTCCAACCATATGAATCTTGATTTCTAGCCTCCCCAAGTTGCTTTTCACCCAATCAATCTCTTCTACCAAGCCAAATATGTGAGGGAGTGATTGTGTGTTGAGGATACTATCTTTTGAAGCACAAGAGCAAAGAGTTCATCATTCTTACCACATCTATTACCTTTTGGAGAGTGGTATCTCCTAGATTGGTTAGGTGTCGCTTGGGAGCCACCATCTTCGTGTGTGGAGTTAAACCTAGAAGTTTGTAAGGGCAAGGAGATCGCCTACTTCATGAAGATCTACCCCGAGTGAGGCTAGTCCTTCGTGGACATAAGCCGTGATGGAATAGACGAGGTTGCTACTTTGTGGACCCTTATAGGTGGATCCCTCCATGGACTCTCACGACCGTTACCCTCCGTGGGTTGAAGTCTCCATCAACGTGGACGTACGATAGCACCACCTATCGAAACCACGGGAAAAATCTTCCTGTCCCCCATTGTGTTTGATCATCCTATCCCCTCCCTCTACTTACATGTGCATGTCTTTACTTTCCGCTGCTATAATCTTAGACTTGCATGTGTAGGGTGTGCTTGACTTGATATATTTGCTAAAACTTGCCAACATCTAAATTGGGAAAAGGCTAGAATTTTAATTTGGTCAAGTAGTCTAATCACCCCCTGTAGACATACTTTGGATCCTACACTTCGCCGCTTCAGCTATTAGCTCCTTCCAACAGTGGCATCGACTTGGTCACCTTTGTGGTTCTCGACTATCGTATTTAGTTCGTCGTGGTCATTTGGGGCCTATCTCAGAAGATGTCTACTTACACTGTCAGGGTTGTAGGTTGGGTAAATAGGTTCAATTACCTTATCCTACCAGTGAGTCAGTGTCTCAGCACCCTTTTGATCTAGTACATTCCGATGTATTGGGGTCCGACTCCCTTCGCTTCCAAAGGGGGTCATCGATGCTATATTTTTTTTATAGATGATTTCTCTCGCTACACTTGGCTTTACTTTATGTCTTATCGTAGTGAGGCTCTCTCTATTTATAAGCGTTTTGTTGCCATAGTTCACACTCAGTTCTCTACACCTATCTGTGTGTTCCGTGCTAATTCTACTGGCGAGTATATATCTAAAATGTTGCGTGATTTTCTTGCTTAGCTCAGTTCTCTTTTCCTGGTGCTCACGCTCAGAATGGCGTGGCTGAGTGCAAGCATCGTCATCTTCTTGAGGCAGCTCGTGCGATGATGATTGCCGCCTCTCTTCCACCTCATTTTTGTGTTGAGGTTGTCTCTACTGCCACATATCTGATACGTCTCCAACGCATTGATAATTTATGAAGTATTCATGCCATATACACCTATGTTTACAATATTTTACATGGTTTTGATGCAATTTATATGATTTAATTAGAACTAATCCGAACTGACGCTGTTTTCAGCAGAATTACCCTGGTGTTGTTTTTTATGCAGAAAATAAAAGTTCTCGGAATCGCCCGAAACTTTTTGACGATTTTTTCTGTACAATATAAGAAATATTGGAGCAAAGAACCACCGGAGGGGGGCCAGGTGCCCCCAAGCCATCAGGGCACCCTGACCCCCTGGGCGCGTGCTGATAGCTTGGGACCACCTCGTGGCTCCGTTTAGCATGATTCCAACGCTGAAAAATCCTATATATACAGAAACCCTCAGAAATAAACCTATAATTTCCGCTCTGCTGCCGCAAGCCTCTGTACTGAAGAAAACTCATCCGGAGCCCTATTCTGGCACCCTGTCGGAGGGGGAAATCATCACCGGAGGCCATCTTCATCATCCCGGCGGTGTCCATGACGAGGAGGGAGTAGTTCACCCTCGGGCTGAGGGTATGTACCAGTAGCTATGTGATTGATCTCTCTCTCTCTCTCCCTCTCTCGTGTTCTTCAGATGTCATGATCTTGATATATGATGAGCTTTGTTAATATAGTTGGATCATATGATGTCATTCCCTTGCTACCTTGTTGTGATGAATTGAATCTTTCCCTTTGAGATCTCGTTATGTTGGATTGAATACTTTGAGTTTGAGAACACTTGATGTATGGCTTGCATGTGGATACCCGTGGCGACAATGGGGTATTCTATTGATTCACTTGATATATGTTATGGCATCAACTTGCGGATTCCGATAACCTTGGGGGATCTATGCACATGGGTTGATTGCACGTTTTCATCCTACTTTCTCCAATAGAAATCTTGAGGGTACTCTTTGAAGTTCTTTTGAGTGGATTGAATATGATGAATCTGAAATTGTTTGATGCATATAATATAATTGACTCACAGATACTTGTGGTGACATTGGAGTATCTAGGTGACATTAGGGTTGATTGATGCATATCATATGGTGTTATTCTAGTATGAACTCTAGGGCTGTTTGTGATACTTATAGGAATAGATCAAAAGATTGATCGGAAAGAATAACTTTGAGGTGGTTCTACTACCTACAACAATTTCAACTTATGTTCTTCGCTAGATATGAACTTTGGAGTGATTCTTTGTTGCACATTGAGGGATGATCATATGATTCTATTATGTTAGCATTGTTGAGTGATTGCACTAGCGAAAGTGTCGGTGCACTAGTACAGGGGTACCCAGTGCCCCTGACTTATGCACAGGCGGTAGAAGCAGAAAACCCCGACAGCAATCAAGACCAAGACTCCAGCAAGCTCAATGCGGCAGCCCAAGACTGGGCTGCGACGCGCCAAGCACATCCCCGACGCTTGCCGGGGACCGAGACGAATGCACCTTTCAGAAGACCCGGCAAGCCAGTTCCCGGCAGGCATGTGCCATCCAGCCACCGCTCCACCGCATCGCTACGCCTGTCACTTATCGATGCGGTGTCGAGCCCTCAGGCGATTAATCAGCTCTCGCTAAGCACATGGCTACACATTGGAAGGCAAGTTACGCTCGGTTGACACCCGCCCTTCAGCGTGTCAAGATCTTATGCAGCAACCGGCCAAGCGGTGGAAAAGGCTTGCCGGGGATGCACCCCCAAGCGCCACCTAGGCAGGTAATCATGGCATTTTGTCCTAAATGCCAGAGTTAGGTATGATAGCTCTGCTTAGCTATCTAATCGATAGATAATGTCTGTTTTTCCACTGTGGTAACCCCTTGCACTATAAAAGGAGGCTCAAGGCAACCTAGCTCAAGGTTGGCAACTTGAACCCCCGAACGCTTGTACTCGCATAGTCGCTCTCCCCGGCAGCAGTCCTTGCCGGGGTTAGGCGCCCTTGATCATTGATCATTGCGCCGTCTCATGCAGGAGTAGGGTTTTACGCTTAGCAGCGGCCCGAACCAGGGTAAAATGCCTGACCCTTGATCATTGCGCCGTCTCATGCTCTCCGCTCTTCGTGCAACGTGACCCCCTTGCCGAACCACAAGGGACCTCTGGTCCCATAGGTGATCGTGAGCATCCGTGCCCCGACATCTTTGGTGCGCCAGGTAGGGGGCGTGCATCATTTGCGCGAACCCGAGTTCGTGAACGGCGGATCGGTCTTCATCGTCGTCTTCTTCAACAATGGCTCCAAAGAAGGAATCCAACATGACTGCGCATCCCTCCTCCTCGAAGGCTCCCTCACACGCGGCCGCTGGCGCCGTAGACACCGCGGTGGCTGAAGGAGAGGTGGGCGTCATAGATGACGCGGTCGGCGCAGGCGGCGCCCCCGTCCAGCCTTTCGTGGCCGGGAATGGAGCGAGAGGCGCCGGAGGGGAGCAACTACAGCAACACCACGGCGAGCCCGGCCTCGATGCCACGGGCGGAGGGAACATCCTTTCGTCACCTTCCCGCCGCGTGGATGGCCGAGGCCGCCTCACTGGCGCCCAGTCTGGTGCGAGCCGTGACCTTCCGGCCGCACCCGTCGCCAGCGAGATTGTTGGGCGTGCGCCTCGAGCGGAGCGAGACGGGGCGCCCAGCGGAGCTGCAGCTCCTCAAGATTGGCCCACAACCCACCAGAAAGCTCCAGCGAGTGGCGCGCGGCATCAAGGACGCGGTGACGCTTCTCTTGGTCCTACCAAGAGTCGAGCCACATCGAGGTCCGCCTCTTTTGCCATGCCTGGCACCACAAAGGAGGCCATGGCGAGTGTCCAGATGCTGCTCAACTTCATGCCAGCAGCTGATAAGATGGATGAATGGAGAGCCACCATTCAAAGTTTGATTTCCTTCATTGAAGCCAACAAGACCCAGCGTGCAGAGCCGTCGCAGCGTACGCGAACAGCAGCGGTAGCCCAGGGCGGCGAGCACGTAGAAGGGGCCAGCCCAACGGTGCAGTCCCCTCCGCGACAACAGGCACAGAGGCAGCCGCAGCAAGCTTCACATGCTGACGACTGCGACGAGGCATCCATAGTCTCGTCTGGTCCGCACAGCCGCCGGGATCAGCGACGTGTCCTTGAAGACCGGCGGAAGGAAGACACACGCATCACCATCTAGCGACGTTGTGAAGCACACCGTCAATCCGACAGGCGCAACAGTCCACACGTCGGCGACCCCGCGCCCAGTGCCGGCGGGTACCTTCCTTACGAGGTTGGTTGCCCTGCTTTCACTAGCGAGCTGTGACGGGTCCGCTGGCCGTCGACCCGAGCCTTCAAGCCTGAGCTACCGGAGAAATACGACGGGAAGCTAAACCCCACGGAGTTCTTGGGCATCTACACGATAGCTGTTCAAGCTGCGGGAGGAAGAGATGAGAAGGTGCTCGCTAACTATTTCCCTTTGGTGCTCAAGCCAAATGTGAGATCATGGCTGATGCACCTGCCGGAGAATTCCATTTCCTCTTGGGCTGATCTGTGCAACGAGTTTGTTGGCGCCTTTACCGGTGGTCATCAAGAGCCAGGCCAGCCCAGTGATCTCCATGTCCTCCCACAGAAGGAGGGAAAAACTTTGAGAAAGTATATCCAGAGATTCAGCCGAGTACACCGCAACATTCCTGAGATCCATCCCGCGGCAGTGATTGCCGCGTTCCACTCAAACGTGCACAACAGGAGGATGCGAGCCAAGATAAATGTCAAGCTCCCCAAGGCTATCAATGAGCTGTACACCTTGGAGGATAAGTGTGCTCGAGCTAAAGAAGGGAGGCGAGTTCCCGGAGAGGAGGCGGGCGTCGAAGTGGACTCTGATGATGACGATGATGCCCCCGACCTGAAGGGAAGGAACAGGAAGCACAACACGAAGCGCAAGGGAAAAGCAGTGCTTGCTGTCGAGAGCTCCGGATACCTTAGTGTCGGCAAGAAGGCGAAAGCCAAAACCCCCGGCAAGGGAGCTGCCGTGTGCGCTGATTGTCGGGAGGCTGCTACCGCTGAGAAGACGGGGAAGTCTGACGAGCCGTACTGCAAAATTCACAGCACCAAGGGCCATGATCTCCAGGAATGCCGACGGGTCGAGCAACTTGTTGAGAAATAGAGGGCCGAGTACGAGAAACGCGACAAGGAAAAAGGCCAGGACGGCGCTGCCGGGAAGGGCCGTGGCGGCAGAGGTGGTCGCCACGGCAAAACCCCGCAGCAAAAGGAAAAACCCGCCAGTGGCCGAGAGAAGAAGGAAAAATGATATGAGCGAAGATGAGGATGATGATGAGGATTCTAGTGACAGGGAGTTTCAGAAAGCAACCGAAGCCATGTGCGTTGACGGGGGTGCGTCCTTGCACTCCTCTCACCGCCAGCTCAAGCAGTGGGCACGTGAGGTCAATGTTGTGGAACCAACTGCAGAATCAAGGAAACCACTCAGGTGGTCCCGCACGCCTATCATCTTTGACGAAGAGGATCATCCTGACCGTACCACTACGGTTGGATGTTTGCCATTGTTGGTTTCCCCGACAATCCGCAACCTCAAGGTGTCTAAGATGTTAGTTGACGGTGGGGCCGAATTGAATTTGATCTCTCCTAGAGTGGCTGAGAAACTACAGATCCTTGATGAAGAGCTCGAAGCCACGGGTACATTTCAAGGAGTCAACCCCGGCAGGAGCCAACCCAAGGGAAAGATCACCTTGCCTGTGACATTCGGCAGAGAGTTGAACTTCCGAACAGAAAGGATAGTGTTCGACGTCGCCGAAATCCCACTGCCCTACAACGGAATCCTTGGTCGCCCGGCTCTGGCAAAGTTCATGGCGGCATCCCACTATGCCTACAATACTTTGAAGATGCCGGGGCCCATTGGGGTCATTTCCATTCCATCCGACAAGAAGAACGCGGTTATCTGCATGGACCAGATGTATCGCGACGCGGTAGCAGCTGAAGTCACAGAAATCCCAGCTCCCGCCAAAGATACAAGGAAAATAAAGAAGCCTGGCAAGAACACCGGCAAGGACTCCAGGAAGCGCGCCTCTTCAGAGTGCGCTGCACCTGCCGATGACCTGCCGAAAAGTTCTGCCGGCAAGAAGACCAAGGTCACCTACCCTGAGACGAAGAAAGTCCCGTCAAGGGAGGATGGCACTGGTGGTACCTTCACCATCAGTGCTACCCTTAATGACAAATAGGAAAGCGCGCTCGTTGCCTTCCTGCGGGAGAATGTCGATGTGTTTGCCTGGCAACCATCTGACATCCCCGGTGTTCCCAGGGAGGTAATTGAGCACCACCTTACTGTCTGCCCTCATGCCCGACCCGTCAAGCAGAAGGTTAGGAAACAGGCCTTGGAGCGGCAGCAGTTCACTGCCGAGGAAGTCAAGAAGCTTGAAGCTGCTGGTTTATTCAGAGGAGTGTTGCATCCAACCTGGTTGGCAAACCCGGTGGTGGTACGAAAGGCAAATGGGAAATGGAGGCTTTGCATAGACTTCACTGACTTGAACAAGGCTTGCCCGAAGGACCCTTTTCCCTTGCCACGCATAGATCAAATTGTTGACTCGACCTCCGGATGGGACTTGCTCTCCTTTTTGGATGCCTACTCCGGCTACCACCAGATATTTATGAACAAGGAAGATGAGGAGAAAACCGCATTTATAACTCCCTGCGGCACGTACTACTTTGTACGAATGCCCTTCGGGTTAAAGAGTGCTGGTTCGACCTTCGCCAGGGCTGTTCAAATTGGTTTTGGACCTTAGCTGCACAGAAATGTGGAAGCATACATGTATGACATCGTGGTCAAGACCAAGGATGAAGCCACTCTCATACAAGATCTGGAAGAAACCTTCACAAACTTGCGCAAGATCAACCTGAAGCTCAATCCTGAAAAATGTGTGTTCGGTGTCCCATCTGGCAAGCTGCTTGGGTTCTTCGTATCTCAGCGAGGAATAGAAGCCAATCCCGACAAGATCTAGGCGATCGAGCAGATACAGGCGCCCAAAACCATCAAAGATATCAGACGCCTGACCGGATGTGTTGCCACGTTGAGTAGGTTCATCTCCAAGTTCGCTGAGCGCGCCTTGCCGTTCTTCAAAATCCTGAAGAAGGCTGGCCCGATGAAGTGGACCCCGGAAGCAGATGCAGTGCTGCAAGACCTAAAGAAATACCTATCCTCTTCTCCCACCTTGGTCGCTCCTAAACCGCAAGAGCCATTGCTGCTATACTTAGCGGCAACAAATCAAGTGGTTAGTGGAGCGCTGGTGGCACAGCGGGGGGTGGATGAAGATTCAGCAGCCGCTGCTGATGCTGCCGGGAGAGTGAAAGAAAACTCCATGGCAGAGCTCAACGCAGATCAAGGGGGATCTCAGCAAATGGTTGACGGTGAGTCCAAGGAAGTGGCAAAGAAGAAAATGGTGCAGCGGCCCGTGTACTTTGTCAGTTCCCTATTACAGGGGGCTAGGTCAAGGTACTCCGGGATACAAAAGCTGATCTTCGGCCTCATCATGGTCTCGAGGAAGCTGCGCCACTACTTCCAAGCCCATGAGATAACAGTTGTCACCCATTTCCCGTTGCAACACATACTGAGAAACCCCAAAGCCACTGGCAGGATAGTTGAGTGGGCACTAGAGTTGTCAAGCTTCGGATTAAAGTATGAGAGCACTTCCACCATTCAAAGCAGAGCCTTGGCGGAGTTTATTGCTGAATGGACACCTACGCCAGATGATGAAGCTCCGGAGACAATCCTCTCCGGCAAAGAGGCACCAAAGGATTGGGTCATGTACTTTGACGGTGCCTTCTCACTCCAGGGCACTGGAGCAGGCGTGCTCCTTGTCGCCCCAACCAGAGAGCACCTCAAGTACATCATCAAGATGCACCTTCCCCAGGAGGAAGCAACCAACAATACCGCTGAATACGAGGGGCTCCTTGCTGGACTCAGAATCGCGGTAGAGTTGGGAATAAAGAGGCTGATCGTCCGAGGAGACTCTCAACTAGTGATAAAGCAAGTCAACAAGGATTATCAGAGCCCGCTGATGGAGGCCTATGTGGAAGAAGTGAGGAAGTTGGAGGAGCACTTCGATGGGCAGCAAACAGAGCATGTGCCAGGAGCAGAAAACAGCATTGCTGACCACCTATCGAAGTGCGCTGCGCAGAAGCATCCTGTGGAACCAGGAACCTTTGTTCTCCGCCTCACCCAACCATCGGTGTCCCCGTCTTTGATGTCCAAGAAGAGAAGGAAGCTGAACTCCGGTACGCATTTCCCGGCAGAGCTTCCCGAAGCCGTTGGTAGAGAGGCTGCTGGGGAAAACCCCGTTCCGGTTGATGAGCAGCTCCCTCCTGCAGGACCTCTGGGTCTAGCGGTTGAGGCAAGCGCTCCCGGAGACGTGGAGATGCCTTTAGTCCTTGTTGTCGAGCCACATGCTCCAATCTGGGCGCAACATATAGTCCATTTCCTTCAAACCGGAGAACTCCCCGAAGAGCAAGAGGAAGCCGAAAGAGTAGCCCGTCGGTCAAGTATGTACCAGTTTGTCGATGCCCCCTGTATAGAAGGCGGCCGAACGGTGTGAAATTAAGGTGTATCTGCCGGGAGGATGGACTGAAGCTGTTGGCGGAGATTCATGGAGGATTATGTGGTTCCCACATTGGATCAAGGGCCCTTGCCAGGAAAGCTTTCCGGCAGGGTTTCTATTGGCCCACTGCCCTCCAGGACGCTACTGAACTGGTCACCAAGTGTGAAGCTTGCCAGTTCCACTCCAAGAACATCCATCAACCAGCACAAGCCCTGCAAACAATCCCTCTATCCTGGCCATTCTCGGTCTGGGGGCTCGACATCCTGGGCCCCTTCCCCAGCGCTGTCGGGGGCTTTGAGTTCTTGTTCGTGGCAACCGACAAGTTCACAAAGTGGCCTGAGGTGGAACCAGTGAGAAAGGTGACCGCACAAGCAGCTATCAAGTTCATGAGCCGAGCCTTCATGCAATATATCCAAAGCCTTGGAAGCAAGCTCTCCTTCACCTCTGTTGCTCACCCAAGGAGCAACGGGCAAGTCGAGAGGATGAATGCTGAAGTGCTGCGAGGGCTCTAGACAAGAACTTTCGATAAGCTGCGGAAGAGCGGCAGGCGCTGGATAGATGAGCTGCCGGTGGTTCTTTGGTCCCTCAGAACGACACCAAATCGAGCTACCGGCCAAACTCCCTTCTCCCTAGTGTACGGGGCGGAAGCAGTGCTCCCCACGGAACTCATATACGGTTCACCTCGAGTGTTTGCCTACGATGAAGTAGAGCAACAACAGCTGCGGCATGACGATGCCACGCTCCTCGAGGAAGACCATCTCTGGGCTGCTGTGCGTGCCGCACGTTACCAGCAAGCTCTGTGCCACTACCATAGCCGCAGAGTTCAGGCTCGGAGCCTTGAGGAAGGCGACCTTGTCCTTCGGCGTGTTCAGTGCGCCAAGGGTACAAACAAGTTGACGCCGAAGTGGGAAGGCCCTTACCGGGTAGTACGAGTCACCACACCTGGCGTAGTCCGCCTGGAGACCGAAGATGGCACCAAGGTGCAGAACTCATGGAACATTGAGCATCTTCGTAAGTTCTACCCGTAAGGCGTGGCTGCTGGGCTGAGTCCCCGGCAGCCACCTTTTGTACAAGCCTTGCCGATGTTGCATGTAACCCTTTGTACAAAGCCAGGCGAAGACCCTGTGCAACAATAATAAAGCTAGGCATTGCGTCATATCATCATCCTTACAAGCTCATTACGCATTTTTATGACTGCAATTTTAGCACCTTTAAGTTATTAAGATTTGCTAGAATGCTTGATGTAACCATAATCTTTGTTACTGTCCTCACCCTACATGTTTTACCATCAAGAAAACAGGGGAGGGAAACAAGGGAACAAGGATGACGGCCCATCACGTTTGAAAAGGAGATACTACCTAGAAAAGATAAGTGTATCACGTTCCATCATGTTTTACCAGTTCAGTACTTCTCATTTTCTCAAGGAAACCCTTAGTATCTTCCTTACTTCGGGATGTAGAGTCACCCACGTGGGAAAAACCCTTGTCGGGATGAGCCGTTCCCCCTATCTTTACTCATGGGGGGTGACGGCGCCGATACCGACAAGGAGCTCTGCCGGGGAACAACGCCAACCTGTTGCCGGGGGCTCGCCCCCCCCCCCCCCCCACTTTGGCACTCGTGGTTTGAACGACGACCCGACAAGCAGCTCCACACGGTAGAGACAAAACATACTGATGCAGTACAAATAAGGAAAGGAAAAGGACAGTACTTGCGGAAAGAAAATAGCATTCTATTCTCATTCATTTTCGATACAAATGGGTAGAGATTAAACTTTTGATTCATTAAAACTTGGCAAGCGCCTACATCTTTTAACATGAAAAAAGATAAGTGCCCTGTAATCCCTTTCTTGTCCCTCTCCTCTCAAGGACTAACTAGGAAAGGAGCAAAGGGCAAAAGGAGCGCCTGGCCGGGATTCAACGCTTCCCAGCCAGGACCAGAGGGACGCGACCGGCGGAAGGCCCCTGCCCCCAGGCAGGGCGGACGAAGCCGGCGGAGCGGACAAGACCGACAAGGGGAAAGAAGGCGGAGGGCAGGTGCAGATGGTGGCGCTGTCGGGGCCCAGCTGGTGATGATGGTGCTGCCGGGGAACGCGATGCGTCGGAGACCTCCTCCGTGCTCCTGATGCATCGTAGGCCCCCAACCGCCATCATCTTCCTCATCACCACTGCCCGAGGAGACGCCCGCGCCATCGCCCAAGCTCCAGGCGTAGCGACCCGGGGAACCCACAGAGAGCATGGTCGTCCTCGGTGGCCAAAGGCGGGGAATTCCGTCCCCCGCCTGAGAAGAACATGCGAAGATGAAGAGCTCTCTTCCGCACACTCCATCCAGAATGCCGCGGAAGGAGAGCTTCACTGCGGTAAATGACGACGCGCAGCGGCAACCGTGCACACGCCCATGGAGACTGTGTGGGCGCTTTTCTCCATCACCTTGAAGAAGGAATGCGGAGACCAAGGACCGCCACAACGCTGCGCCTCCTGCACAGATCCCGACGCAACGTCAACTGCATGTTGCTCCATCAAGACCAAAGAAGCGGGCAGCATGATGATAGGTGTACCGCTGCAGCCGTCCCCGATGCAGCCACCACGCTGCCCGCTCCCCCATCTGGGACTTCTCTGACCGACCTTCTGTTCAGAGCCATGCACCCATGGCGGGAACCGAACAGAGTTTCGGAGGGAAGGTTCTACAAGCACACTCGCTCGCCTCCTCCCCTTGAGCATTGGGAGGGCGAGCGCGGCTCAAGACAAAGAAGTAGGAGGGCGAGCTCTGTAGGATTGCACTCCAGGAGGAAGAAAGGATGGATGAGCATCGCCCCTCGCGACCCCTCCCCAATTTATAGGGGGGAGCGCGGGGGCTGGCTCTCCTCCATTCCAAGAGTCGCCGCCCATCTCCACCAATTCCATCGCCCACGATCACGGGCGAACAGGTAGCCGCCCCATTGCTCCAATCCATGGCGCTGAAGTTTCTGCCATGATCAGGACTTTAAGTCACGTGCGCACGTCGCTAACTCCCCGCTGTGCACGCGGCGCGCGTGGCGGAAACGGCCTGAGGTGGTGGGTCAGTGCTGACCAATAAATTCGCAGTTACTCCCTCACATTGCGCGCCTGTGCATGAAACTTGGGCCTGACCCAACGGCACTTGGCAAACACGTGTGGGCCAGTCCCGGGGGCTCCTGTCGGTGCACTAGTCCAGGGGTACCCAATGCCCCTGACATATGCACAGGCGGTAGAAGCAGAAAACCCCGACAGCAATCAAGACCAAGACTCCAGCAAGCTCAACGTGGCAGCCCAAGACTGGGCTGTGACGCGCCAAGCACATCCCCGACGCTTGCCGGGGACCGAGACGAATGCACCTTTCAGAAGACCCGGCAAGCCAGTTCCCGGCAGGCATGTGCCATCCAGCCACCGCTCCACCGCATCGCTACGTGATACGTCTCCAACGTATCTATAATTTTTGATTGTTCCATGCTATTATATTATCTGTTTTGGATGTTTTATATGCATTAATATGCTATTTTATATTATTTTTGGGACTAACCTATTAATCTAGAGCCTAGTGCCAGTTTCTGTTTTTTCCTTGTTTTTGAGTATTGCAGATAAGGAATATTAAACGGAGTCCAAACGGAATAAAATCTTCGGAATAATTTTTCTTGGACCAGAAGACATCTACCAAGCTTGGAGACCAAGGCAGGAGAGACGCCGTGTGGCCACAAGCCACAGGGGCGCGCCCTGGGGGTTAGGGCGCGCCCCCTGGCTTGTGGGCCCACGGCAGCTCCCCCAACCATATTTCTCGGCCTATAAATTCACAAATATTCGCTGGATACCAGAGACAGCCACTAAAACACTTTTCCGCCGCCAGGTGCCTCGGTTCCCGTGAGATCCAATCTTGGAGCCTTTTCCGGTAATCTGCCGGAGGGGGATTCGATCACGGAGGGCATCTACATCAACTCCATTGCCCCTCCGATGATGCGTGAGTAGTTCACCACACACCTTCGGGTCCATAGCTAGTAGCTAGATGGCTTCTTCTCTCTCTTTGCTCTTCAATACCATGTTCTTCATGATCTTCATGGAGATCTATCCGATGTAATACTCTTTTGCGGTGTGTTTGTCGAGATCCGATGAATTGTGGGTTTATGTTCAGATTATCTATGAATATTATTTGAGTCTTTTCTGAATTCTTATATGCATGATTTCATATCTATGCAAGTCTCTTCGAGTTATTGGTTTGGTTTGGCCAACTAGATTGGTAATTCTTGCAATGGGAGAAGTGCTTAGTTTTGGGTTCAATCTTGCGGTGTCCTCACCCAGTGACAAAGTAGGGGTAGCGAGGCACGTATTGCATTGTTGCCATCGAGGATAAAAAGATGGGGTTTTCATCATATTGCTTGAGTTTATCCCTCTACATCATGTCATCTTACCTAATGCGTTACTCTGTTCTTCATGAACTTAATACTCTAGATGCAGGCAGGAATCGGTCGATGTGTGGAGTAATAGTAGTAGATGCAGAATCGTTTCGGTCTACTTGACACGGACGTGATGCCTATATGCATAATCATTGCCTTGGATATCTTCATAATTATTCGCTTTTCTATCAATTGCTCGACAGTAATTTGTTCACCCACCGTAATACTTGCCATCATGAGAGAAGCCTCTAGTGAAACCTATGGCCCCCGGGTCTATTTTCCATATTATACTTTCAGATCTAAAACCAAAAATACCAAAAATATCTTGCTGCAATCTTTTTACTTTTGTTTTACTCTCCGTTCAAGCAATCATATCTATCTATCTCTATCAGATCTCATCCTTGCAAGTAACCGTGAAGGGATTGACAACCCCTTTATAGCGTTGGGTGCAAGTGTTTGATTCTTTGTGTAGGTACATCTATTGGGGACTTGCTTGTATCTCCTACTGGATTGATACCTTGGTTCTCAACAACTGAGGGAAATACTTGTCTACTTTGCTGCATCACCCGTTCCTCTTCACGAAAACCAACGCATGCTCGAGAAGTAGCAAGAAGGATTTCTGGCGCCGTTGCCGGGGAGATCTACATCAAGCCTACCAAGTAGCCATCACAAACTCATCTCTTGCATTTACATTATTTGCCATTTGCCTCTCGTTTTCCTCCCCCCCACTTCTAAAACGATTTTCCAAAAAGATTCGCCTTTTTATTTGCCCTTTTTCCGTTCGTCTTTTCGTTTGCTTTTTGCTTGCTTGCGTGATAGATCGTTTCGTTGCCACTATGTCTGAATCTGGGGAGGCTTTCATTGAAAAGGATAGTAATAGTCTTGAAGGAAACCTTGACAATCTTGCTAAAAATGACTCTCATGAAGCACCTACTATCATGTATACAAAAAAATTTCGCATAGGTAGCGGTAATATTATTGGAAAAGGTGTTATTCAAGATTTCTTTACTTGTGCTGGTACGCTACCCACCTTAGGAGGGTCTATCCTCAATAAAACTAATAGTCTTGCGGATGCCATAACACTATTAATAATTGAACTTGAGAGGCAATTTGTTCATATGCATCCTTGCATACAAAGGATTTTTCTTGAGTTCTCTAATATTCAGATTGCTTCCGTTAAGCATGCCGCCACTATATTTCTAGCCCACGAGTTTAGATTCATCATGAAAGAGGCTAGTGAAATCTTTGCTTATTATAAAATTAATGGTGGATGTCCCCCTATAGAGGAGATCCTTTTTAATCAAGAATAAATAATGAGATTGCGATCCCCGGATTACGTTGCTTATAATGAAAATTTGAGGAAGAGGGTCCCTATCGAGGTTTTGATTGATAAGATTTCTGAACTCAATGATAATTTTGCTATACAAAATAATGGATTAGAGTTCATATTAAGAGATAGGCTTATGACCTTCCACCAAAGGAAAGCCTACAACGATGAGTTGATTATACAATATATGGGGCCAAGGAAGGAACCTATCCCTCCCGCACTAGATCTCAAGGATCCAAATCCTATTAAATTTAGCCCTTTTGATTATTTTTGCTTGCCACAAAGAAAGCTTGCTGCTGAAAGAAGGGAGTATGAGATGAGCATGGACGATCTCCCTTACTATTATGAAAAGACCTAGATCTATTGCGTTTTGCCTAGCTAGGGGCGTTAAACAATAGCGCTTGTTGGGAGGCAACCCAATTTTATTTTTGCTTTCTGTTTTTTGCTTCTGTTTTGGTGTGTTTTGCACATTATTACTTCTGTAATAATTGTGTTTTCTTGTTTAAATTAGTGTTTGAGCCAAGTAAGACCATTGGGATGGTCTACGGTGTTTGTTGATTTGATTTTGCTGAAAAACAGAAACTTTTGCTCTCAGTCCAGGAATTTTGTAAATTCACCAGAACGTGATTTTGATCGGAAATTTTTACACAAGATTGATATACAAATTTCCCTGATTTTCCTAAGTTTTCAGAATTTTTGGAGTTACAGAAGTATTCAAAGTCTATAGATTGCTACAGACTGTTCTGTTTTAGACAGATTCTGTTTTCTTTGTGTTGTTTGCTTATTTTGATGAATCTATGGGTTGTATCGGGGGGTATGAACCATGAAGAAGTTAGAATACAGTAGATATTACACCAATATAAATAAATAATGAGTTCACAATAGTACCTAAGTGGTGGTTTATTTTTCTTATACTAACGGATCTCAAGAGTTTTCTGTTGAGTTTTGTGTTGTGAAGTTTTCAAGTTTTGGGTAAAGATTTGATGGACTATGGAATAAGGAGTGGCAAGAGCCTAAGCTTGGGGATGCCCAAGGAACCCTAAGCCATATTCAAGGATACCAAAAAGCCTAAGCTTGGGGATGCCCCGGAAGGCATCCCCTCTTTCGTCTTCAATCCATCGGTAAATTTACTTGAGGCTATATTTTTATTCACCACATGATATGTGTCTTGCTTGGAGCGTCTTGTATGATATGAGTCTTTGCTTTTTAGTTTGCCACAATCATCCTTGCTGCACACATCTTTTTGAGAGAGACACGCTGAATCGTGAATTTATTAGAATACTCTATGTGCTTCACTTATATCTTTTGAGCTAGGCAATGTTGCTCTAGTGCTTCACTTATATCTTTTTAGAGCACGGTGGTGCTATATTTTATAGAAATTATTGAACTCTCGTACCTCATTTATATTATTTTGAGAGTTTCTTAAAACAGCATGGTAATTTGTTTAGGTTATGAATTTAGTCCTAATATAATAGGCATCCAAGAGGGATATAATAAAAACTTTCATATTAAGTGCATTGGATACTATGAGAAGTTTGATTCCTTGCATATAGTTTTGAGATAATGGAGATGGTAATATGAGAGTCATGCTAGTGAGTAGTTGTGAATTGGAAGAGATACTTGTGTTGAAGTTTGTGATTCCCGTAGCATGCACGTATGGTGAACCGTTATGTAACGAAGTCGGAGCATGATTTGTTTAATGATTGTCGACCTTTGTGTGAGGGTCGGGAGCGTGCGATGGTTAACTCCTACCAACCTCTCCCCTAGGAGCATGCATCTAATGCTTTGTTTGATAACTAATAGACTTTTGCAATAAGTATGTGAGTTCTTTATGACTAATGTTGAGTCCATGGATTATACGCACTCTCACCCTTCCACCATAGCTAGCCTCTCTAGTACCGCGCAACTTTCGCCGGTACATCAAACCCACCTTCCTCAAAACATCCACCATATATTTTCCTCAAAACAGCCACCATACCTACCTATTATGGCATTTCCATAGCCATTCCGAGATATATTGCCCTGCAACTTCCACCGTTCCGCTTTTCATGACATGCACCATCACTTTCATATTGCATATAGAGTCATATTTTGTCATAGGTATCGAGTTGTAATTTTCCTTTTGAGTTGTAAGTAAATAAAAGTGTGATGATTTTCATTATTAGAGCATTGTCCCATGTGAAAAAAGGATGATGGAAGCCATGACTCCCTCAGAAGTTGGGATGAGTATCCGGACTTTACAAAAAAATAAAAGAGGCCAGCGAAGCCCAAATAAAAAAAAAGAGGCCAAAGATGCCCACCAAAATAAAATAAAAAAAATGAGAGAAAGAGAGAAGGGACAATTGCTACTATACTTTTCCACACTTGTGCCTCAAAGTAGCACCATGATCTTCATGATAGAGAGTCTCCTATTTTGTCACTTTCATATAACTAGTGGAGTTTCATCTTGCACGACCACTTAGTTTTCTTTTTGAGCTTTCATACACTTATAGCTCTAGTGCACCCATTGCATGGCAATCCCTACTCACTCACATTGATATCTATTGATGGGCATCTCCATAGCCCGTTGATACGCCTAGTTGATGTGAGATTATCTTCTTCCTTTCCCTTGCAACCTCCACCATATTCTATTCCACCTATAGTGCTATATCCATGGCTCACGCTCATGTATTGCGTGAGAGTTGAAAAGGTTTGAGAACACCAAAAGTGTGAAACAATTGCTTGGCTTGTTCATCAGGGTTGTGCATGATTTAGATACTTTGTGTGGGGAAGATGGAGCATAGCAAGACCATATGACTTTGTAGGGATAACTTTCTAAGGCCATGTTATTTCGAAAGGACACGATTGCCTTGTTGGTGTGCTCGAAGTATTACTGTTTTTATGTCAATATTAGACTATTGTTTTGAATCTTACGGATCTGAATATTCATGCCACAAAAAAAATATTACATGGATAAATATGTTAGGTAGCATTCCACATCAAAAATTCTGTTTTTATCATTTACCTACTCGAGGACGAGCAGGAATTAAGCTTGGGGATGCTTGATACGTCTCCAACGTATCTATAATTTTTTATTGTTCCATGCTATTATATTATCTGTTTTGGATGTTTTATATGCATTAATATGCTATTTTATATTATTTTTGGGACTAACCTATTAATCTAGAGCCTAGTGCCAGTTTCTGTTTTTTCCTTGTTTTTGAGTATTGCAGATAAGGAATATTAAACGGAGTCCAAACGGAATAAAATCTTCGGAATAATTTTTCTTGGACCAGAAGACATCTACCAAGCTTGGAGACCAAGGCAGGAGAGCCGCCGTGTGGCCACAAGCCACAGGGGCGCGCCCAGGGGGGTAGGGCGCGCCCCCTGGCTTGTGGCCCCACGGCAGCTCCCCCAACCCTATTTCTCGGCCTATAAATTCACAAATATTCGCTGGATACCAGAGAGAGCCACGAAAACACTTTTCCGCCGCCAGGAGCCTCGGTTCCCGTGAGATCCAATCTTGGAGCCTTTTCCGGTAATCTGCCGGAGGGGGATTCGATCACGAAGGGCATCTACATCAACTCCATTGCCCCTCCGATGATGCGTGAGTAGTTCACCACACACCTTCGGGTCCATAGCTAGTAGCTAGATGGCTTCTTCTCTCTCTTTGCTCTTCAATACCATGTTCTTCATGATCTTCATGGAGATCTATCCGATGTAATACTCTTTTGCGGTGTGTTTGTCGAGATCCGATGAATTGTGGGTTTATGTTCAGATTATCTATGAATATTATTTGAGTCTTTTCTGAATTCTTATATGCATGATTTCATATCTTTGCAAGTCTCTTCGAGTTATTGGTTTGGTTTGGCCAACTAGATTGGTAATTCTTGCAATGGGAGAAGTGCTTAGTTTTGGGTTCAATCTTGCGGTGTCCTCACCCAGTGACAAAGTAGGGGTAGCGAGGCACGTATTGCATTGTTGCCATCGAGGATAAAAAGATGGGGTTTTCATCATATTGCTTGAGTTTATCCCTCTACATCATGTCATCTTACCTAATGCGTTACTCTGTTCTTCATGAACTTAATACTCTAGATGCAGGCAGGAGTCGGTCGATGTGTGGAGTAATAGTAGTAGATGCAGAATCGTTTCGGTCTACTTGACACGGACGTGATGCCTATATGCATAATCATTGCCTTGGATATCTTCATAATTATTCGCTTTTCTATTAATTGCTCGACAGTAATTTGTTCACCCACCGTAATACTTGCCATCATGAGAGAATCCTCTAGTGAAACCTATGGCCCCCGGGTCTATTTTCCATATTATACTTTCAGATCTAAAACCAAAAATACCAAAAATATCTTGCTGCAATCTTTTTTACTTTTGTTTTACTTTCCGTTCAAGCAATCATATCTATCTATCTCTATCAGATCTCATCCTTGCAAGTAACCGTGAAGGGATTGACAACCCCTTTATAGTGTTGGGTGCAAGTGTTTGATTCTTTGTGTAGGTACATCTATTGGGGACTTGCTTGTATCTCCTACTGGATTGATACCTTGGTTCTCAACAACTGAGGGAAATACTTATCTACTTTGCTGCATCACCCGTTCCTCTTCACGGAAACCAACGCATGCTCGAGAAGTAGCACTACGCGTGTCACTTATCCATGCGGTGTCGAGCCCTCACGCGATTAATCAGCTCTCGCTAAGCACGTGGTGACACATTGGAAGGCAAGTTACGCTCGGTTGACACCCGCCCTGCAGTGTGTCAAGGTCTTAAGCAGCAACCGGCCAAGCGGTGGCAAAGGCTTGCCGGGGATGCACCCCCAAGCGCCACCTAGGCAGGTAATCATGGTATTTTGTCCTAAATGCCAGAGTTAGGTATGGTAGCTCTGCTTTGCTATCTAATCGATAGATAATGTCTGTTTTGCCACTGTGGTAACCCCTTGCACTATAAAAGGAGGCCCAAGACAACCTAGCTCAAGGTTGGCAACTCGAACCCCCGAACTCTCCCCGGCAGCAGTCCTTGCCGGGGTTAGGCGCCCTGCGTTCTTCGTGTTCCTCCAATCAATCCACCAAAAAGCAGGAGTAGGGTTTTACGCTTAGCAGCGGCCCAAACCTGGGTAAAATGCCTGAACCTTGATCGTTGCGCCGTCTCATGCTCTCCGCTCTTCGTGCCACGTGACCCCCCTTGCCAAACCACAAGGGACCTCTGGTCCCATATGTGATCGTGAGCATCTGTGCCCCGACAGAAAGTATGAACCCTAGGCCTTATTCCCAAGCATTTTTACATTGTTTTGCTCACGGTTTGCCACTTGCTACCTTGCTGTTTTTATATTTTCAGATTACAAAAACCTATATCTACTATCCATATTGCACTTGTATCACCATCTCTTCACCGAACTAGCGCACCTATATGATACGTCTCCAACGTATCTATAATTTTTTATTCTTCCATGCTAATATATTATCATTCTAGGATACTTTTTGGGTCATTATTTACCAATCTATAATATTTTTGAGCACTAACCTATTGAGCCAATGGCAAGTGCCAGTTGCTGTTTTCTGCGTGTTTTTGCCTTTGCAGGTTTACTGTACCAAACGAAGTCCAATATCCATGAAACTTTTTGATGATTTTTCTGGACTATATGAAGACCTAGAAGCTTTGGAAGGAAGCCGGGAGGCGAACGAGGGCCCCACCACACATCAGGGCGCACCCCCCCGGGGGGGGGCCCTGATATGTGGTGGCCCCCTCGGGCACCTCCCGACGTCCCTCTTCGGCCTATAAATTCTCTAATATTCTTAAAACCCTAGAGGCAGTCCCAAAACCCTTTTTCCGCCGCCGCAAGTCTCTGTTCCGTTGCGAGGCCATCTTAAGATCCGTTCGTCATGTTGCCGGAGGGGGGACCGATCACGGAGGGCCTCTTTATCAACCTTGCTGCCCTCATGATGATGTGTGAGTAGTTCACCACAGACCTACGGGTCCATAGCTAGTACCTAGATGGCAATCTCTCTCTCTCTCTCTCTCTTATGATCTTCAATACAATTGTCATCGCATCTTCGCTTTGATCTATCCGATGTAATCCTATTGTGCGGTGTGTTTGATGGGATCCGACGAATTGTGGGTTTATGTTCAGATTATTCATGAAAAGTATTTGAGATGCCTCTGAATTATATTATCTCTTATGTGCATGATTATTATAGCTTCGTAATGCTCTCCGATCTATTGATATGCTTTGGCCAAGTAGATTGATATTTCTTCGGTGGGAGTGGTGCGTTGTGGTAGGTTCAACCTAGAGAATTTCTATATCCCAGTGACAAAGTAGGGGACAAGATGCGTCTTTGTGTTGTTGTTGGCGTTCAGGGAATGGGGGTACCCAGACCTGCCTGCCTGCGGCCCAGGGCATGGCCCACCTCGTCATCCAAACACGGCCTAGCACGACTCCACACAAGGCAAGGCCCTCGCGACGACCCTAGCCTCGCGAGGGAGGCGGCACCAAGACCAGCAAGGAGTGGGCCTCCTCAGGCCCCCTCAGGAGCAGCGGAGATCTCTATGCAGGACCCGGCCTCAGGAGTCAAGGATGACGCAAGGAAGGACAGGCGGGCGCCAGCGTGCCAGGCGGTGCAGTTTCCCCTTTGGTGCAAAGGGAGCAAGGACGTACGCGGGTTCCCAAAGCATCCCCCAAAGGTTTCCATTCTGGTGCAACGAGACCATGACCACGAGCACCGCAGGACGGATTTCATCACCGAGCCCACCTCTGCATCATCGACAGCTACTTTGCAGACGAAGACCACCTTTGGACAGGGCGGGGATGTACTCCTGTCCCCCTTCGAATTTGGCCATTGTGGGATCCCTTCCTGCCATTGCGATAAGGGAAGAGGACCCGGGCCGCTGCTATATATAGAGGCTAGGCTGCACCGTAGAAAGGGGGACGAAGAGACGAAAACCACAAGACAAGGCAGAGAGCCAAGAACACCACTCGAGCGCCCTCACGAGGCTCGAAACCACTGTACTAGTTCATCCACCACACCTCCCCGAGAGGCAATCCACCAAAGCAGGAGTAGGGTATTACGCTTCACAGCGGCCCGAACCTGGGTAAACCACCGCGTTCATCTTCTTCCTCGTCATCGTGCGAGTTCGCCGTAGTAACCATCGAGTAGCGAACCTGGGTAGGGCGAGGCTGCAGGGAATCTTCACACACGCCCCCGTGTTCGAACCTTGAGGGTTTTGCGGAGCCCAAAATCCGACATTTGGCCCGCCAGGTAGGGGGCGTGTCAGAGTCTTCTTCAAGCCTCGCTCTTCCTCCGCTCCACCGCTCCGATGGCCGGCACCCAGCAAGCTTCCCCTGGCCGTGGCGGATCAGCTTCCATCGATCCCACCGCTGCCACAGGAGACCCATGCCCCAGCGGCATAGTGCTGGGCGGTCAGTACCAAGCCACCAGTATCGCCTCCGCCGTCTCCGCCCCTCGCACCGCCCAAACTCACGGCGGGCAGGCGGCGCCCTCGGCACCGGCGTCGCGCCACACCTACGTGGGGGACCTCGACGCGCACGATGCACTGCTGCTGGCAAGCGAGATGCTCCGCCACCGCTCGACGCACGGGGGCTTCGACGCATGGGCCGACCACGTCGCGGAGCTGGTCACCGTCGCGCGGAGGGCCATGGCTCCTCACTCTTCTCCAAGCGCCGGGGGCTCGCTCGCAGCGCCTGTCCCCCAGCCCACAGATGGCATGCTCCCTCCAGCCCTGGGTGAGCCCGAGCGGGGCCCGCCGCATGCCGTGCTCCTTCTCCTTTGGATTCCGGTGACCGGTTTCGGGGTGCAGCCCGGCCATGACGACCGAACGCACGGAGGAAACAATGGGGCGCCCCACGCGCGCACCATCACGTGCCTTCGTGACCCAGTGGACCTTCAACAGCCTGGATTTACCAGGCGGGAGCGCGCCATCCTGCGCAGGGAGCAAGCGGCGCAGGCGTCCAGACAAACAAGCAACAACGGCGAAGGCGCGTCTGATCGCCGCGGAAGCAACCCACGTTAGGAGACGCGCGGCCCACCCGACGGCGGTGGCGGGGGTAAGCAACTTCGCTCTGAGGCTTGTCGCAGGAGGGTCTGCGGCCTGCACGCGCAGGGCGGCGCCCCCCTGCTGCTCGGAGGGGCCGTTCCCGGTGTCCTACCGGACGGCTCAGGAGTAGAACCAGGCCCTTATATGGAGCCCTATGTACCATGCTACGTCGTACCTCCGGACGGCGGGGTGGATCAGGCGCCTGCTTCAGGCGCCAACACCCCCCAAGAGTAGGGAGAGCCCCGGGCGTCCTCCCTGAGCTAGGCCTAGGGGCTCCCCCCGACGGAGCACCGAGCCTGGATGACGCGAGCGGGAGAAAGAGGGAGGGCGCCCACGGGCCCGCGGGGCACGGCGTAAGCCGTCGCCCTCACGAGCAAGCAACACCGAGCCGAGCCCCCGGGCCTCAGGAGTGATGGCCTGGGGGGGCAGCAAGACGCAAGTAGCGCGGGCCACCCGCGGCAGCTGGAACACCGACGCGGCCTCGGGGGGCTGGGCCCCACGAGGCCCTCGACGCGGCTTCATCGACAAAACACCCCTATGACTGCGCCGGATGCATTGTGCTCATGTTTGGGCCGCGGGAGCGCAATCCTGCGGCTATTCGGGGAGCAATGCGTTTGGGTTTGGGTCATAGAGGCGCGCAACCGAGCAGAATTGCACGAGATGGCTCTTGATGGAGTTGGGAGCAACCGGGCCGTGCGCCCGGGGGCTTGCCCATCTATCTACGGCCGTGACACTCTCACGTAATAATGAGTGGGCTGTATATGCCCGAGCCCCCCGAGGACGCGGAGGGGTTCCCTCCCACGCAATGTGGAAGCCCCATGCTCCGCGCTGGCGGACAATTCAACACTGCCCTCCAATGGCTATGCCCATGCAACGTGGATGCCCTACGCTCAGCGCTGGGGGAAGACGAAGATTAGCCTAGGTGCCGGACGCGGCAGTTGCTTGCTTCTTTTTTGTGTTCAAGTTGCCGTTTTTTGGAATGAAGTTTGAGGACTTCGGAACTCTATATTTAAAAGAAAAAGGGGCGGGGACTTTTCTCTCGTTGCTCTCTCGTTTTACCGGTCTTGAATTCTCCTTTTGATTCGGTGTTTCGCAAGGGGCCGTGTTCTCCGGCCCACCCCGAGGAACCTCGGAGCTGGATAGCAAGGCCCTGTCGCCTCAGGGACTTGCATCTTTGGGTAGTCGACCCCCGCTCGGGGGCTCCGACCGCAGCATGGCACCACAGCATGGGGTCTCAGGAGGCTCCAGTGCCTCCTGAGACAGTACCCAGCAGGGCGGAATGGGGGTCGCTCGAGCGTCAAAGGGGGCTCCTGAGCAACGCGCCTCTGGAGCCTTACCGGTCATATAGCCACTCGCCCCTCGATGTCATCCTTGGTGATCCGATCGGCATCGAGGGTGTCGAGGCCTCACCTCGTAGTTGCGTCTTTGGTGATCCGGTCGTACACTACGGTGGTAGGGAAATGTGCGGGACTGGGACCTGCCGACGTAGAGCTGCTTGAGCGTCCAAGGGGGGCTCCTGAGCAACATGCCTCAGGAGCCTTACCGGTCATATAGCCACTCGCCCCTCGATGTCGTCCTTGGTGATCCGGTCGACATCGAGGGTGTCGAGGCCTCACCTTGTAGTTGCGTCCTGGTGATCTGGTCGTACACTACGTTGGTAGGGAAATGTGCGGGACCGGGGCCTGCAAACACAGAGTGTCGAAAGGGCTCCCCACCTGCCCCACTTGCAAAGAAGAAGCGCCCCGGGTGGAGTCATGAACTATCTGGGCAACCCGACCGCGCCATGCGGCGCACGATATCGTCACCAGCCAACAAGCTAAGTACACTACCGAACCAAGCGCGAGCCTCCTGATCTAATGGCGGCCCGAATGCGGGATAGAGGTTGCGCGCACTAATGCCAGAATGCAGGTACTACAGTCTACAATGTGCCACCGTGGAAGCCCGTGCGGTCCCCGGCGCCAGGAGGGATGGTGTGAAGGAAGGAATTCTGCCTCGACGGGCAACAATGCCAAGGACCCGGGGCTGGACGGCCGCGAGCCGCCCCTCAGGAGAAAAAACCTCACGAGGGCCCGGCCAGTTGCACCACCAAGCCGCGTCGGCAGCAGCGCCGAGCCCCGTGCAAAGAAACCAAGTCACGTCGCGGCAAGCAAGCGATCGGCGAGTTCAAGAGAAGAAAAATAAGAGGGCGAAGGTAACACGCAAAAGACTAACGCCCCCCGGGGACCAGTTCTTCTTAAAATATTACAGGGACCATGAAAGGGAAACAGGAGATGCCTAGGGGGAGGAGCCGCCGTCGCCACCCGCGCCGCTGGCCGCCTCGGAGTCGGAGTCGTCCTCCCCGTTGGAGGCGGGCACCTGGATGAACCGCTCCACCAGGGACTCCACATGCGGGCGCACCTCGTCCCGAAGGGAGCGCTGGAGCTCGTCAGGCACCCGCTCCACGACACGCCGGAGGTCGAGCTGCGGGGCGTGGCGGCGCAGGTTGGAGAAGACGAACGTCAGGGCAAGGTCCAGAAGGTCGCGCGCGTCGGACTTGTTGTCTGCGTTCACGCGGGAGCCGGCCTCCAGCGCCTCGACCACCCTCCAGAAAAAGTCGAGATAGGCCCCGTCGCCGTGCGCGCACAGCAGTGCGGGGGCATCCCCGATGAACCGGCTCACCGCGCTGGTCGCGCGGCGGGCGATGTCAAGGTACTGCTTAGCGCGCTGGGACTCCAGCATCTTGGCGTGCGCCGCCTCGTCCTGGGTGGCCTGCACGGCGTCGGCCGCCTCCTGAACCTAGGCCTGGAGGGATGCCAGCTCCGCCCTGGCCTCCGCTTCGCCCCTGAGGGCGGCTTGGAAGGCGGCCTCGGCGGTCGCCAGCTGGGCCCGCAGCGCGTCCGCCTCCTCTTGGAGCTCGCCGAGCCTGCACTTCTTGGCCGCGGGCACCCTGGGGGAAAGAGAGGATCATGCTCGGAGCGCTGGACAAAATGACTAAGGAGGACGGCGGCAGAGTACTCACTCATCGATCATGGCCCAGCGCCGGCAAACTTGCGCCGACCCCGAGGGCCCCCCACCGCTGCCTCCGGAGGAGGGCGAGGGAGCCGGCGGTGCCGCGCGCTTCCCCGCGCCTGCATCATTTACACTAGACACCATGGGAGAAGAGGAGCTGGGAAGAGGAGAGGGCTTTCTCTGTAGAGCAATGGGAGCAAGAAGACACCTTGAGACTGCAATTCCCCCCTGCCAGGGGCGGGGCGGATTTATAGGCGTAATTGCAGCCGCGGGGCGTCGTGGGAGAGCAGGCGTCGTGCGCCTCTTGGGCGCCGCGGAGCGGTTCGATCAGTGCAGTACCGTCCACGTCGCCTCTCCTACCGATTGATGGGTCACTTCCTCGTGGCCCGAGGAGTAGAGACCCGAGGCGGCAGCAGCATTCAAGGAAGGGCAATGATGGTTAGCGCTGCACACGGGCATCGCATCAGTTCGGCTTGGGGCGGTCCTTGACGCCCTTGGGGAGCGGGGGCGTCGCCGCCCAGGCGCTCGACGCGTGTAAAGCCTGGCCCGCAGGCGTTTGGGGCCCGCGACGCTTCGGGCCGTCCTCAAGGCTTCACCCAGAAGCCAGCTCGAGCGCACCGTGGGCCCAGGGGCTACTGTCGGCGTTCTGGGAACGAGGGTACCTAGACCTGCCTGCCTGCGGCCCAGGGCATGGCCCACCTCGTCAGCCAAACACGGCCTAGCGCGACTCCACACAAGGCAAGGCCCTCGCGAGGACCCTAGCCTCGCGAGGGAGGCGGCACCAAGACCAGCAAGGAGTGGGCCTCCTTAGGCCCCCTCAGGAGTGGCGGAGATCTCTATGCAGGACCCGGCCTAAGGAGTCAAGGATGACGCAAGGAAGGACAGGCGGGCGCCAACGCGCCAGGCGGTGCAGTTTCCCCTTTGGTGCAAAGGGAGCAAGGACGTACGCGGGTTCCCAAAGCATCCCCCAAAGGTTTCCATTCTAGTGCAACGAGACCACGACCACAAGCCCCGCAGGACAGATATCATCGCCGAGCCCACCTCTGCATCATCGACAACTACTTTGCAGGCGAAGACCACCTTTGGACAGGGCGGGGATGTACTCCTGTCCCCCTTCGAATTTGGCCGTTGTGGGATCCCTTCCCGCCATTACGATAAGGGAAGAGGACCCGGGCCCCTACTATATATAGAGGCTAGGCTGCACTGTAGAAAGGGGGACGAAGAGACGAAAACCACAAGACAAGGTAGAGAGCCAAGAACACCACTCGAGCGCCCTCACGAGGTTCGAAACCACTGTACTAGTTCATCCACCACACCTCCCCGAGAGGCAATCCAACAAAGCAGGAGTAGGGTATTATGCTTCACAGTGGCCCGAACCTGGGTAAACCACCGCGTTCATCTTCTTCCTCGTCATTGTGCGAGTTCGCCGTAGTAACCATCGAGTAGCGAACCTGGGTAGGGCGAGGCTGCAGGGAATCTTTGCACACGCCCCCGTGTTCGAACCTTGAGGGTTTTGCGGAGCCTGAAATCCGACAGTTGTTGATACTAAGGATAAAACAATGGGTTTCATTCATATTGTTTGAGTTTACTTTGTCTACATCATGTCATCATTCTCCAAGCATTACTCTATTTTACTTAATACTCTAGATGCATGCTGGATAGCGGTCGATGAGTGGAGTAATAGTAATAGGTGCAGGTAGGAGTCGGCCTATTTGCTTATGGACGTGATGCCTATATATACATGATCATTGCCGTGAACATCGCATAACTATCCGCTTTTCTATCAATTGCCCAACAGTAATTTGTTTACCCACCGTATGCAGCCTACATGAGAGATGTCGCTAGGGAACACTATGGCCCTCGGGTCTATTCACTTATATATTCGCAAACGCTATATTTACCTTGCTGCCTTTATTTACTTTTTATTTATTTTGCAATTTATATTTATCAACAATTATCTACACAACTCATTTGCTTGCAAATAACGAAATCAAGGGGATTGACAACCCTCTTGCCCGCGTTGGGTGCAAGTCGTTTGTTCATTTGTGTGCAGCCGCTGAAGACGGTTGAGTATTGATATTCCTATTGATTCGATAAACCTTGGTTTCATAACTGAGGGAAATACTTATCCGCTTTGTGCTGCAATTATCCGTTCCTTTTCATGGAAAACCCAACGCAGATCACTGTAGGATCGAAAGTATATCTAGAGGGGGGGTGATTAGACTACTTGAGCCAATAAAAATTCCACCTTTTCCCAATTTTAAGTGTTGGCAGATTTTAGCAATTATAGCAATTCAAGTACACCCTACACATGCATGTCTACGAGTATAGCAGCGGAAAGTAAAGACAAGCATATGAAGTAGAGGGTAGGGAGGAAGATCAATCGCAATTTGGAGACACGATGATTTTTCCTGTGGTTCCGATAGGTGGTGCTATCATACGTCCACGTTTCTGGAGTCTTCAACAAATGGAGGGCTCCACCCATAAGGGTCCATGAAGTAGCAACCTTGACTATTCCATAACGGCTTCCGTCCATGAAGGACTAGCCTCACTATGGGTAGATCTTCACGAAGTAGGCTATCTCCTTGCCCGTACAAACTTCTTGGTTCAACTCCACAACACGAAGTAGGAGGCTCTCTCTCAGAAAATTGGATGGGGCCAGTATGGAATAGTTCTGAGTGCTTCTCTTTCGAGTGGGTGGTGGTGAAGGGGTATATGTAGGCATCCCCAAAAATCCAACCGTTACACCTAAAGTGACCAACTCGGTGACACCGAAGTGTAAAACTCGGTGGTACCGAGTTGCTCCAAAGGTAGCAACTTTTGAATCTCGGTGAGACCGATACAGAAATCTCGGTGGTACCGATTTGGTGACCAACGGTCAGTTTCCAAAACTCGGTGACGCCGATCCAAAAACTCGGAATTTCCGGTTTTAAGAATCGAGGTAACAGAGAGTTGGCAAACTGAACTCGGTGGCACCGAACTAGAATCGGTTGCACCGATGTGGTAGGGTTTGGCATGGGTCTGTCTGAGGTGGGAATCGGTGGGTCCGAGTGGAAATTGTTGGTAGCACCGATTTTCAAGATAGGCTTGGACAGGCTTTTGTGGAAGAGTTTGTGGGTGTTTTTGGTGACTATCACTTGTGCACGTGGAGCATCTTGTTCACCAATAGCACCTTACCCCCTTTTAATAGTATTGGCTTTCCTATGGACTCAAAGTGATTTCTCACAAAGTAAAATGTAGAGTCCTCTTGCTTGAAGCTTTGCGAATCCATTTCCTTGCATCTAGGTGTTTCTCCACAATCCTTTTGCCAACCCATCGTTGAACTTTCCTGAAATATGCTTAGTGGAAATGTTAGTTCAATGATATATATGTTGTTATTAATTACCAAAACCACCAAGGGAGCAAATGTGCTTTCAATCTCCCCCTTTTTGGTAATTGATGACAACATATAGATCAAAGGTTCGACATATGATATAATCAATGAATATAATCGTCGCTTTGAGAAGTATGTGATAAGAAAGAGCCCCCCCTAAATTTGTGCATTATTTTGAATTTGCGTTTGAATGCAAATACACAATCGATTAGGTACATGGGGCACTCTTTCATGTCACATACAGCTTGGTCGTGTGCGAGAATAATATGAATGAATATCATAGCACAACACAATCAAGCAAAGGTGAATGATCATTTCATAAGTATCACAAGGATAGGAAATAGTAGCAATACACATCAAGTGTATGATCAAACACCAACAAAGTTTAACACAAGCAAACCAACCAAAAGATATCAATGTTTTGAAAAGCGATAAAAAAGCAACGCTCTCTCTCTCGAAGCCCTAATGATCTATACATTTTCTCCCCCTTTGGCAACAAGTTACCAAAAAGTTCAAAGGTATATAACTAAGCGCTCTTCTAGGGCTGATCTCCTCCGGTGGCCAATGAAGGAGTCGAGAGAACGACATCAGCGAAGACTTTTGCAGACGTCATGGACGGAGTCGGAGTAGCAACTGGAGGTGCTGGAGGAGCTGAAGGAACTGAAGGAGCTGCGGCAGGTGCTGATGAAGAAGGTCTAGACTCTGGAACTGGCACTGTGGCAGATCTAGGCTGAGTTCTGAACTGAGTGGCTGTCTTGAGATGTGGACTATCCTCATCATCATTAGTAGTGTGGGGACTGGGCACACCATCAACTTCCTTCTTGAGCTCATTCACAGTCACTGTGAGCTCATCCACCTTGTTGTTGAGAATATGGAATTTGGTGTCAACAATCCTCGAGAGGCTCTCCTGGTTCTTCAGAATGTTCGTGATGTCCTTCTACATGCTGAGCACAGAACTAAGTAGAAGATCCATCTGCTCACTCCTAGTCTTTGGCACCTGAGAACTAGAGTCTCTGGCTGCCTGTGCCTGTGCCTGTGCTGTAGCTGTGGTGGGATGATCTGGGTCCATCACCGCAACATTGTCTTCTAGCTCTGGCAAGAGTGGCAAATGTGGTCGATCAAGTGCATATATGTGCTTCTCCAACTTGGAGTTGATAAGCATCTGTATATATGGAGCATATCCACATGACCTCTTCTAATCTGCTGCAGTCCTCTTCACTGTTTCAACTATCAAGTCCATCACTCTGAATCTGGTGTGTTGATCAAGATGGAGCAGCATGTTGATAGAGTATCCTCTTATCATCTTCTCATCTCCAGACTTAGGCATCAAGGTATGCCTTAAGATGGTGTTGATCATGCGTAGACCAGCCTGGAGGAAGTAAATGGATCCAAACTTGTGTGATGGCAAGTTTGCAGCAGGGATCTCATTGTACATGTTCTTCATGGCATTATGATTTGCCTTGGACTCGGAGTACACATCTAGGTCACCATCTTCCACCTGTGGAGCTCCCAAGATGTCAGCCCACTCCTCAACTGTGGATTCATACCTGGTGCCTTCTGTCATCCATACAATCCTACCATCTCCATAGAAATATGTAGTGGAGTAGAATTGCATGATCATCTCGTCGTTCCAAGCTGTGAACTCCTTACCAACAAACTCATCAAGACCAATGCAGTGGAAGTTATCTTGCACACTTGGCAAGTAGTCTTTATTGTCCTTGATGTGCTTCCAATCCAAATATCTCATGTCACTCACTACAGGGCTCTTATCAAGCAAAACTGTTTCATAGAAATCTTGTTGCTCCTTTGTATAGAACCTCCAGTCCACAACTGTCCTTCTCCTCAGAGAGTAAGGATCAATAGCTCTCCACTCTCTCAAACCTGAGTCCTTCCTCTTCTTCATGTCTTCAGCAACAGGATGGCTGGCATTATGCTCTGGAAGGAGTGGTCTAAGCTTCATCAAAGCAAACAGTGTATCATCCTTAGCTTCTCTGAAAGTAGAAGTCTTGTTCTTGCTAGAAGCTGGAATATCTGTGGAAAACCTCTTGGGTTTAGGAGCAGCAGCAACCTTCTTGGGGGAAGTCTTGGTTCCTTTGGATAATGTATCCTTAGGCATAGCATCAGCCATGAGCTTCTTCTTCTTCTTAGGAGGAGCCTTGGTAGCTGGCTCTTCCTCTTCTTCTTCCTCAGCCTCTAGATCCTCATACATAGAGGTAGGCTTGCCCATAACATGAATGATCCTCTTCCTGGATTTCTTCTTCTCTCCTGCCTTCTTAGGCATAGACTTCTTTGAGGGCTCAACAGTCAATGTTGCCCTAGCACTCTCTGGTGCTCTTACTGACCCTGAGCTGGCATATTCTTTCCTTATTGCCTTCTTCTTGGATGAAGTGGCAGCAGCAGTGCTCTTGGCAATAGCATCTTTCTTGGGTAGCTCCTCAGGTATAAAGTCTTCATCCTCCTCATCTGAGTTGAGCTTCCTTCTTGCCCTGGTTGCAGCTTTGGGAAGATCTGGTGAGCTAGGTACATCATCACAGCTCCCATCAGGACTAGTGCCTAAGCTCATGTCAACACTTTTCTCTCTGAAGTCATTCTGGCTATCATCAGAACCTGACATCTCTGACCCTGTGAAAAGAGTATAGAAGAGTGGAAGGGTTTATTCATCACAAAACGCAGACAATTTTCTCAAAGATTTGAACTAAAATTTCTCAAGATTTGCATTCTGCCAAGTGAATATCGGTACAACCAAGTCAAACTTTTCGGACCCACCGAGACAAACAACCTGCATTACAGAAACTTGGCACCACTTTCGGTAACACCGAAAATGGGCACTCGGTTTCACCGAGGTTGTTCTCAGTTGAACAGAAAAGGGAATCGGTGCTACCGATTCTTTTGCTTCGGTTTCACCGGGATTCAAGTTGCGGACGGCAAACCCTAAAAAATCTTTCGTTCGCTATTGTAATGGAAGTTCTTGTGGATAGATCAATCTCAAAGCTTGTCTTATCGATGGAAAAGTCCTAATGCGCAAGATTTGGAGGGAGGAGCGCACGAGGAGTCAAAACTGTACCCTAATTCGGTGACGATCTCACTACAGTGGCGACGACGGTGAAGATTTCGTCGACGACGTGGACTTCCAACAGCGGAGGTGCTCGGGAAGACGAAGGAGATGACCAGGGGTCCCTGTTCGGTAGCTAGGGTTTTGGAGGGGATGACGTTTGAGAAAGTAATTTCAAAAGTCGGGTCCGCCTCTTTATATACCCGTGGCTGTCGGTGACACCGGTTCTAACTTTTTGGTGTCACCGAGTTCCTCTACTGTGAGCTGACAGGGAAACTCGGTGTAACTGAGAAGATGGAATCGGTGATACCGACTGTGAAAACCGAATCAACCCTAGGCATTCGGTGAGACCGAGATTTTGGTATTGGTTCCACCAAGATGCACTTGGGAGGTTTTAATGGTCAGTCCTTTCTCGATACGGAACTCCGAGTGCTCCTCACATAGAGAGATCGAAAAGTACTTGGTCAAATTTTGTGATGCAGCAAGAATGGAGTATGAGATGAGAAATCATAGATAGCTAGAGAGTGGTCCTAGGCATTCTTGTCCATCCAATTGACAAAAGAAAAACCAAAGTCCAAATAGCAACAATTGGATGTCCTCGAATGAATAAAGAAATGCAGACCAACATGCTCACACAATAAGATGTCAAATGAAATCATGGCAAACATGCACATACATAGTAGCATCTATCAAGCATTTTGGCGATGACGGAGTCATCTATATATGAGTATATTGACTTAGGAGCCAAGTAAGAATACTTGATCATAGGTCATACTCATCGTTTAAGCACGAGTGGGGTTACCACTTTTACATAAAACATTTAATGTTGTCACATTCTAAGAGATGCTTTAACTCAAGTCTTAGAGTAAAGCTCCCCCTTGATGTGACATCCCCCCATAGGAGGGATAAACTAACCTTGGGTTAGTCGTAGAAGACTTCATGTGGGTGATGTAGTGGTGGATGCTCAAGGTTGATGAAGATCACCAAGAGTTGGGAGCATCCTTATTGTTTCTTTACTTTTCTCACCTACATGGGTTAGTCCTAACACAGAAGAGACAAATACAAGGATATGTATGGACATGGAGTGCAAAGCATACATGATGATGTTCATGGATTTGTTGATTACCTTGTCCCTTGCTTACCTTTGAGGGAATGTGTGACTCCTTGAACTATTGCATAATGTTGACGTGGATTGCAACTAGTTCTTGCAAATAATGAATGTGAGTGAATTTCATTGGCAGAGTCACCCCTCAAGAACTTCTCTAGTTCTTCTTCTTGGGGACCCACATCAACTTGATGGGGATCCTTGGGGTTGAAGTGGCACTTGTAGAAGTTGAGCTTGAAGTAGCCTTGGGAACCCACTCCACCAAAGCTTGGGATTAATCTTCATATGAGTCAATGTCCTCTTGAAGCTTGTCCTTGGCCTTGAGCTTGTGGTCTTGTGGTGGAACGTCATCTTGAGTGTTTGTTCCCTTGGGAAGAGTATGTTCATACTTCTCCCTTTGAGGAACAAACTTGGGCTTGGGGTATTGCCCTTCTTCCCATTCAACTCCATTTGCGTTGACGTAGCCAATGCCATGGTTCTTCCGGTATCCTCCGTGCTTGCGTACAATTTCCTCAAATTGCTTACACCCGGCAAGACTCTTGTAGATACCTTTCTCTATAATCCCTTTCAATAAATCATTTTCTTGCTCAAGTGTAACTTGGCTAAGAGAATCATCATTAGTGGAATCAATAGAAATACTAGAAGCAGCATCATTAGATTTAGCATTTTTAGTGTTGCTACTAGATGAAGAACCTTTCTTGCCTTTGTTACTAGTTTGTCTAGGTTTAACTTGTGGCATGAATGTAGACAAGAGTAATCGTTTGGCTAGATAAGATGAAGTCTTCTTTCGGAGATCGTCATTGATAGCTTTAAGAAACTCATTGTCGGTGTCAAAACCGGCGGATCTCGGGTAGGGGGTCCCGAGCTGTGAGATTAGGATCGATGGGTAACAAGGGACGAAGGAGATGATGTTTACCCAGGTCTGGGCCCTCCTATGGAGGTAAAACCCTACATCCTGCTTGGTTGTATTGATCTATATGAAGATTACAGAGTCGATCTAACTCGAGATCAAGTTGATAAACCCTAGTTTAGTTCACCTGCCGTCTACGAACTAAACCCTCTGGCTTATATAGATACCAGGGGTCCCTAGGGTTACACATAGTCGGTTCCTTGTCGAAGGAGTAAACATGCCTATTCTATCATCTTAAGCTTGAAGGGCACGCCACGGCTCCTTAGGTTTCCTCCCTGGTCACAGGGTATTCGGTCAGTCCGATCCTCCAATGAGTGGCCCACGAGTCCGGCCCATAAGGAATAGGCCGGTAGTCCGAGGACCCCTTAATCCCGGACTCCCTCAGTAGCCCCTGAACTAGTCTCCAACGCCGAAGTATGTAGTCCGGACGGTTCTGTGCTCCAAAGTCTTCGGTTTGCGAGGCGAGTTCTTCTCCCCTTCTCTGTTAAGCAAACAATAATCCGGTTTCAATTGTCGAGACGTTGCGGGGCCCACAGCATTAATTCCGCCGCCCCTTGATCCCGGTGCGCCAATGGGAGACGGGCGGCGCAGCAGCCTTTTACAGCACTGCCCCTCCTGCAAGCGAAGGGGAGGAACTGCCCATTTAAGCAGGCTGAATCGTGGCCTAAGCAACCCCTTCCTCTTCCTCACCATCGAAAAGCCCCAAGCGAAAAAACTTGAAAATATGGCGAGCATCCCTGGCTCCTCCTCGCGCCCTCACAGCCCCCTTCCCGGAGATTGGGCAAATTGTTCAGTATCTCTCCTCTAGCTGCGCAACCTTGAGACCCAGGGTTATCTTCCCGCCTCGGATCTGGCGTTTACTCGCGCCGGATTGACTTCTTTTAATGGCGAAGCCCTAGCAGAGAATTTCCGTGCTCCACACAAGGGAGAGCGGGTATGTTTTGTGTCCTTCCTCCTACGGGATCTAGGATTCCCCATTCACCCCTTCTTGAGGGGACTATTGGAATTTTATGGGATCCAACTCCATCATCTCACCCCTGGATCCATCCTGCATATTTCGGGCTTTGTCGCCCTCTGCGAGATGTTCTTGGGCTGCGAGGCCCATTTTGACTTATGGAGGAAGTACTTCTGCCTCGTCCCCGATACTCGGGGCGGGACAATTCAGGAAGTGGGCGGAGCCGAAGTATGGCGTATAGCCGGGATGGGGTATCCCGTGGGGACTCCGAAGAAAGAGTTTGAAGAATGGACCTCGGAATGGTTCTATATCGAGGACGTTCCCCTGTTCGACCCAGCTCGAAGGGGTCTACCCGAATACTCCGACGCTCCTTTGAAGAAAAGGTTCAACTGGCGACCGAAGAGTCCATCCTAAGAGGAAAGTGCCGAAGTAAAGCGCCTAGCCGCCCAAGTGAGGCTACTAGCTCATAATAAGCTTACCATCATCGACGTGATGGCAGCCGTCATTGCTCGATGCGTTCAACCCCTTCAACAAGGGATACATCCCCTATGGCGTTACAACGGAACAAGTGACACCACCCGTTCCCAACGGCAGGGTCCTGCCAATCAGGCGGCAATGGCGGCCATACTGGCCTATCTTTTCAAAGGAGAAAAAGAAGATTTCGCTCGACTGTCGGCCAAGGAAGGCTATTCAAGTCATAACACCATCGAATGGGTAAGTCTTTAGCTTTGTTTTCTGAGTTCGGATTTTCATGTATAATCCTTCTGATCGAAACTTTCAATCTGTCCGAACAGAGCTAGAGGCGCTGGGTCGAGATAGTCAGCTGTCCGGCGCCCCAACTAGAGAGTTATTCTCACGACGACGATCCCGGATTCCATGACGATCCAGAGCTATCAATTGAATACGAGGACGTGGTCTTTTACCAGGAGAGCCTTGACGGCTCCAAGGTGGCTCTTCTAGCCGACCACCCCGGACCACTTCCTTCTTCCACCACTGGTAAAAAGAAGGTCTCTTCCCGTAAAGGGCGAGCGACCCCTGCCAAACCGAGTGTGCCGGTCCCTATTCCCAAGGGTCATCGATCCACGCGTTGAACGTTGACTACGGCAGCAGGGACCATACCGAGCAATAGCGGGAATCCTCCTCGCGAGCCAACGGCGGAGACCACCTCGACCGCGCACTCAATCAAGAGGTACTTTATTCAACCGTTTAGTTTGGTCATTGTCATGATTGCAATAAGTACTCACAAAATCTCGCGTCGAAATACTCAGGAGACGAGTATAGCCACCTTCTTCCGGGAACGTTGCCGAGGCACCAGGCGACCATCATGAATCAAGGTCCTCTGCTCAGGCTGAACTTGACACGGAGGCCCCTGTGACGGATCAGCCCCTTGAAGATTCCGGGGACGTCTCGGTCACTAACTCCGAGGTAGAGAGTGCGATGAATCACCGGCGGCGAAAGGAAGCCCTGCGCCACAAAGCATTTTCCGAACAAGAGTTTAATGCCCTAAGTTCGGTGGACGCATAAATCGGAGCTGCCCGAGCTGGGCTTGAGGGAGCCGCTAAACTGATATCGTCCAGCCTCGAGGTGAGTGATCGGTTTTAACAACCGAACACAAATATTAACCCAGCAGCCCCCGAGCCTTGATTTGGTCAGAACGGCCGAGTTAAGGATCTGAATATTGTTTTATGTATAATTTAGGTTTCAAGGCAGCAAAATGAGAAGTTGGCCGAGGAACTCGAGGTGAGCTGAACACAGGTACAAACCGTGAAGGCCGAGCTTGAGCAAGTGAAGAATTTCACCCGAGAGGCGCACGGTGAGTATGCCAATTTGCCGAATTTATTCGACATTCCCGTATTGATGAGAGAGTATTTTATAGCAGCTGAATCCATAGGGCTGTTGCAGAAAGATTTGGATGCAGCCCGATAATCTCACAGGTACGCTGAATCTCAGCAAGAGGCTGGCCACCGTGTGTTGAACCGAAGTCTTGAAGAAAAGAACCGGCTTAAGGCGGAAAACCAGCGGCAAGCCGAAGAACTTGAGAGTTTGAAAACTCAATTGGCTCAAGCCCAGGAAGAGAACCAGAGATTTCAGAGGGGCATGTTTTGTAAGTGCACTTATATCTTCGTAATTCTGAAAAGTACCTTTATTATAGCAAGTGTAAGGGACATGCTTCGTCTCGTGTAGGTCTCCTGACCGGGCGGCCCGAGGAAGAAATTGGATCATTCCGAGGGAACCTACTGAAGGAACTGTCTGTCGTACATGAGCAGGCTTGGAGAGCCATGAAGAGCATTACCAAAGCACTCTGGCCTGTCGAGACGCCTCCAGAAGGGATGTCCGAACTGGATGGTCGGTTTAAAGGAGCCCGACGTCGTTTTGAGTTATGGAAGACATCGGCTTGTCGAGAGGGAGCGTGGGAGGCGTGGGCAATGGTCAAGACCTGCTTTACCAAACTTAACCCAGAGCATATGGCTCGGGTTGGGCCGGTAGGGCCGGATGGGCAAGAAGTGCCGCTTCATTTGGTTTAGGACCAAGTGATGCCCGCCGCTCGTCTTTCGCAAGAAGATTGCACCCTAGATACCTTAATAGATAATCTTGACCAACAGCCAGGTGTTTGATTCTATGTAACTATGTACTTTAGATCAAAAACTGCTCTGTCTATGTTGTAAACGTTGTCTTAACCGGCCATCGGCTTCGGCCTCCCTCGCTAAGAGCTTGGGAGTGTTCCATATCGAATGTCCTGCGATAAAAGGAACTTATTTCGGGGAACCAGGCAATCCGGCCATGTGGTGCGAACAGACAGAACGTGCATAGGGAGATATGTTATATTACTGCTTAACATAAGAAACATCTTCTGAAGAAAATAGTTCCTCTATCGGTACCTTCCTTCAGGTTGCTACATAGATCGTAAATATCATGGCCGTATACTACTAGTATGCGGATAGTGGCTTCTTTGGGAAAATAATCCCAGGCAATGGTGATATCCACCACAAGTTTTTTTACTTCCGTCGTGGCCGACCAATTTTCTTCTTAAGATAGCTAGCTTTCGGCTTCACCCATCGGAGGTACGTATCCGGATGATCCGGTCGTAACAATCGCAGATGTGCTCCCTTTACCCTCTAGTCGAACAATAGGGAACATAGAGGGTAAGCACAGGAGCGAGGCAACCCAGCTTGGCCAAAATCTTAGGTCCAATTGATGCATATATTGGCTTAAAAATGATAAGGGGAGTGTGCATCCACAATACATGTGAATCAATGCACAGAATATATAATAGTCGGCTTCGAGAAGAAGGCCCCCGGTGTTTTTTCGGATAGGACATTTGAGGATGTATGCCGAAAAACTTAACACAAGCTTGGTTTAGCCGAACACATTCTGGTAAATGACATCCAATCCTGTAAAGCTAAAAGGGAAGGGAAGGAATATGAAAGAGAAGAAGGAAAAAAGAAAAAGAAAGGTAAGAAATATGACGACACCGGTCTAACCGTAAAAGCGCCGAAGACGAGTTGCGTTCCATGGGTTTGGTTCGAGGCGATTGTCCGGCGGGTTGCGTAGGCGATAAGCCCCTCCTGTAAGTACTTCGTCAATTATGAAAGGGCCCTCCCACTTGGGTTTAAGTTTATGATTCTTCTTCTCTGGGAGTCGTAAGACGAGTTCACCCACATTATATGCCTTTGCTCTAACCTCCCTGCTTTGGTAGCGCCGAGCCTGCTGTTGATAGAAAGTAGAGCGGGCCCAAGCTATATCGTGCTCTCCTTCCAAGGCGTCTAAGTCGTCCTGCCGATCTAACTCGGCCTCCTTTTCTTCGTACATGCGCACCCTAGGTGCGTCGTGAATGATATCGCAGGGAAGGACTGCTTTTGCCCCGTAGACCATGAAAAACGGTGTGTATCCCATTGATCGATTCGGGGTGGTACGCAGACCCCACAGAACGGAGTCAAGCTCCTCTACGCAATTGCAGTCGGATTCATGAAGAGATCGGACCAGTCGTGGTTTGATGCCACTCATGATGAGGCCGTTGGCCCGTTCGACTTGTCCATTGGTCTGCGGGTGATACACCGAGGCGTAATTGAGTTTAATGCCCATGTTTGCGCACCAGTCCTTCACCTCCTGGGAGGTGAAATTGGATCCATTATCCGTTATTATGCTGTGCGGGACAACATAACGGTGTAGCACGCCGGATATAAAGTCGACTACCGGTCCGGACTTAGCTGATCTTACTGGTTTTGTTTCGATCCATTTGGTGAACTTGTCGACCATGACCAGTAGATATTTATTTTTCTTGGTCCCCCTTTAAGTGGTCCGACCATATCCAGCCCCCAGACCGCGAAAGGCCAGGTGATCGGAATAGTCCAAAGAGATGTCGGGGGCATGTGGCTTTGATTTGCGAATAGTTGACATCCAACACAACGTTGGACGAGTTCTTGGGCGTCCGCTCGAGCGGTGGCCCAAAATAATCCGGATCGAAAAGCTTTGCTTACTAAGGCTCGTGCTGCGGCGTGATGGCCGCCCATGCCTGCGTGGATTTCGGCCAAAAGCTGTCTTCCTTCTTCCTCAGATATGCACCGTTGGAGTATCCCGGTAGTGTTTTTCTTATACAACTCACCCTCGTGGACCTTATAAGCATTGGATCGCCGAATTATGTGTCTTGCCTCCGTCTGGTCATCGGGGAGTTCTTGGTGGAGAAGGTAAGCAAGGAAGGGCTCGATCCATGGTGCGATTACTGCCATGACCTCATGAGCCGAAGGCGTTTCTTCAATTATAGAACCGCCGATGATTTGCTCATTTGGTTCGTTTATAGGAGGGACAATCTCTTCCATACTTATGGCTCCAGCGCCATTATTCTCGTCTGGCCATACCACCGATGGCTTAAAGAGCCGTCCAAGGAAGGTGTTTTTCGGGACGGGGTCGCGCTTGGCCCCCATACGGGCTAGTATGTCAGTAGCCTGATTGTTGTCTCTAGCGACATGGTGGAATTCTAGCCCCTCGAACCGTGCGGATATTTTAAGAATGGCATTTCGATATGCTGCCATCTTTGGGTTTTTGGCATCGAATTCACCATTGATTTGAGAGATGGCGAGATTAGAATCTCCCCGTACTTCAAGCCGTTTTATGCCCATCGATGCTGCCATCCGAAGCCCGTGCAATAGTGCTTCGTATTTGGCCGCATTGTTGGAATCGGCGTACATGATCTGCAACACGTACCAGACGTTGTCTCAAATGGGAGATGTGAGGATAACTCCAGCCCCCAGTCCGGCCAGTGTCTTTGATCCGTCGAAGTACATCGTCCAATGGGAGTATGTACTATATTCTCTAGGGAGCTCGGCCTCTGTCCATTCGGCAAGGAAATCGGCCAACACCTGAGATTTAATAGCTCGTCGTGGCTTGTAGGCGATTTCGAAAGGAAGGAGTTCCATGGCCCATTTGGCTATGCGGACGATGGCGTCCATGTTATTGATTATATCGTTCAGGGGTACCTCGGATGCCACCGTGACCGAACATTCTTGAAAGTAATGTCTGAGCTTTTGTGATGCCATAAACACTGTATAGGCTATCTTCTGATAGTGCAGATATCTGGACTTGCATGGCATTAGCACTTCTGACACGTAGTAGACTGGCTTTTGCACCCGAAATTTGTGACCCTCGTCCTCTCGTTCGACGACGAGCACCGCACTAACCACTTGATTGGTGGCCGATATGTACAGTAACATTGGTTCACCGGTGCTTGGCGCCGTGAGTATGGGGTTGTTGGCCAGCAGTGTTTTAATTTCCTCTAGTGCAGCCGTTGCTTCATCGGTCCACTCGAAGTTTTTGGTCCGTTTCAGTAGCCTGTAGAGCGATAAAGCTTTTTCACCAAGGCAGGAGATAAAGCGGCTCAAAGCCGCCACGCATCCCGCCAGCCTTTGGACGTGCTTTAGCTCTGTAGGAATCGCAAGTTGAGATAGGGCGTGAATCTTAGGAGGATTCGCTTCTATTCCTCTATGGGAAACAATGAATCTGAGTAGTTTACCGGTGGGAACTCCGAAGACACATTTGTCCGGATTGAGCCGTATATCATATTCCCGAAGACTAGCAAAAGTTTGCCTGAGGTCGTCTATCAGCTGGCCGACGTGTTTGGTCTTGATGACCACGTCGTCCACGTATGCCTCGACTGTTTTACCCACTTGTTTTTTGAGACATGTCTGAATCATATGCTGGTATGTAGCACCTGTGTTTTTTAGCCTGAAAGGCATTGTGTTAAAGCAGAATGGCCCGTAGGGGGTGATGAATGCAGTTGCAGCTTGATCAGATTCCTTCATTTTGATTTCATGGTATCCGGAATAAGCGTCGAGGAAGCACAATGAGTCGTGTCCGGCTGTGGCGTCAATAATCTGGTCTATGCGTGGTAAGGGGAAAGGGTCCTTGGGGCAAGCTTTATTAAGGTCATTGAAATCAACACACAGCCGCCAGGATTTATCTTTCTTCGGTACCATCACCAGGTTTGCCAACCACTCGGGGTGTTTGATTTCTCTTATGAATCCAGCCTCCAGCAATTTTTCTAATTCTTTGCCCATAGCTTGTCGCTTGGGTTCGGAAAATCGGCATAAAGCCTATTTGACGGTATTGAAGCCTGTGATTATGTTCAGACTGTGTTCTGCTAGCTATCGTGGGATTCCTGGCATATCCGAAGGATGCCAGGCAAAGATGTCCCAGTTTTCTCGTAAAAATGTTCGCAGTGCTTCGTCCACCATGGGGTCCAGCTGAGCTCCGATGGACGCTGTTTTATTGGGGTCCGTTGGATGTACTTGAAATTTGATGATTTCGTCTGCAGGTTTAAAGGACGTGGGTTTGGGCCTCTTGCTAAGGACCACATCATCCTTGTCCACTTTAGACCGGAGTGCGGTTAATTCCTCTGCTGCAAGGGTCTCAGCTAGTGCCTCGAGGGCGAGCGCTGCTGTTCTGTTTTTGGCTCGAAGGGCTCTATGCGGGTCACTTGTGATTGTGATCACCCCATTGGGGCCCGGCATTTTGAGCTTCATATACCCGTAATGTGGTATAGCTTGAAATCTTGTGAAAGCGTCACGCCCCAACAGAGCGTGGTAACCACTGTTAAAGGGCACGATATGAAAGAGAAGTTTTTTGGATCTGTAGTTCTCGGGCATGCCGAATACCACGTCGAGGGTAACGCGTCCGGAACAACGTGCCTCTTTCCCAGGGATAATCCCACGAAAGGTTGTGTTGCTATGTTCGATGCGGGATCGGTCGAACTGCATTTTTTCCAAGGTATCCTCGTAAATGAGGTTTAAACCACTGCCGCCGTCCATTAGCACCTTTTGTAACCTGAAACCATCGATGATGGGGTTGAGGAGCAGTGCGACAGGTGTTCGGTCGGGGCGATTGATTGGTTGATCAGCTTCTCCGAAGGTGATCGGTGTGTCTGTCCATGAATTCGTTGCTGCCACCTGATAGATTTGTTCGAGTTCTTGAAGAGCTCTCTTCATCTTGTTCCTGGAGGAAAACGTTTCGTAGATCATCAGGATCTCGGCGTTGCATTCTGGTGGCGCTGTTGAATGTCTGCCTGGAGGTAGGTCCTCGAGCATGGCCTCTCCGCTTTTCGCGACCTGCCTGACGACCCAGCAAGCTCTAAGGCTGTGAGTAGGTCTTGTGTTCAGTGATACAGAGTGTATAGGGCATGGCTTGTCTAATAGCCCGTCAAGGACAGTTCTGACTCCCGTAGGGGGTCGATTCTTTTTCTCAGCGGGTTCGAGTTCGGACGGCCGTTTCGGAGGTATTCGCTTTTTCCGAGCTCCTCTAGGGTGTTCGGTAGGGACCGGATCCGAAAACAAACGTTCGGCTTGCCAGGTGCTTTCCATGGCGCAATATTTTTGTACCAGGTCCGATAGCTCGGTGAAGTCATGAATGTGCCGACGGGCCAGGGCATTGAGGATTCCTTTATTGTGGCAATTGCGCCTGAAGGTTGCTATTATCTCCTCGCCACTAGAGTCTGGTACTCTGGCTTTAATAAGGAGAAGTCTAGCCCAAAAATGATGGACTGATTCCCCTGGCTGTTGTTTAACTTCCCATAAGCCCGATAACTTGGGCTCTCCTGCGCTACATGAGGAGTGCTCGACTTGGGTGGTGGGCGGGGAAAATTTCAGTTTCTCGCCAGGATGTGAGTCCGGGATCACGGAGTTTGCCTCCCGTGTTATAGCGGGATCCGGAGTGGCGGGTTCAGAGTCCATATAATAAACAGGACCCCTCTGTGCGGGTTCTAGGTCGCGCGCTAGATCGGCAACCGATCCCGAACTATTTTCGGTGTGGGTTTCGGATTCCGGATTGTAGGAGAGATCCTGACGGTCGAAAACCGGGATGTAAACCGTTTTTAATTCCGGTTGTTGAGAGGACAAGCCTCCAGTCGGGCACTCGATGGTGGCGCCTAAGTGAGTGATCGGTGGTGTATGAATTTCCGTATCATCGGGTTTAAACCCGATCCGTTCGTAGATTGAGGTTTGGCCATTGGTCACACCCATGGTTTGAATCCGACCAAGCAACTCATTTAATGACGAGATGCTGGCGGGGTTCATGTCACTGGAGTGCATGGGGTCGATCCGCAGCGCCGTTGTCCCTGGGTCGCTCGACGATGCTCCCGGGTTGTATTCGGCCGCGGCAAATCCGGGCATATCAGCTGGGTTGGGCGTTATGGCCGACCCAGGGATAGAGGCCGCCTCAGCGGTGAGTCCTGCTGCCTCCGACGTTAAGGCGTCGGGGCCTGCGGGCTCTTCCATGAGAGCTGAGAGCTTTGTTAAAACGAGATCTCCCCGGGAGTCGGCGACGAACTCAAGGTTCCCGAACCTGACTTCCTGATCGGGGATGAAGCTTCCGACCTGGCCAAGATGGCCGGCCGGACCGGCATGTGATACGATGCTGCCGAATGCGAAAATCTGACCAGGAACAAAAACGTTCTTGCTTCAGATTTCATCGCTGTTGATAAGGCAAGCCATCGATTCCTCTTGCGATCCCACAGCGGAACTCTCAATGAAAGCACCAATGTCGGTGTCAAAACCGTCGGATCTCGGGTAGGGGGTCCCGAGCTATGAGATTAGGATCGATGGGTAACAAGGGACGAAGGAGACGATGTTTACCCAGGTTCGGGCCCTCCTATGGAGGTAAAACCCTACATCCTGCTTGGTTGTATTGTTGTATATGAAGATTACAGAGTCGATCTACCTCGAGATCAAGTTGCTAAACCCTAGATGAGTTCACCTGCCGTCTACGAACTAAACCCACTGGCTTATATAGATACCAGGGGTCCCTAGGGTTACACATAGTCGGTTCCTTGTCGAAGGAGTAAACATGCCTATTCTATCATCTTAAGCTTGAAGGGCACGCCACGGCTCCTTAGGTTTCCTCCCTGGTCACGGGGTATTCGGCCAGTCCGATCCTACAACGAGTGGCCCACGAGTCCGGCCCATAAGGAATAGGCCGGTAGTCCGAGGACCCCTTAATCCCGGACTCCCTCACTCATGTTCTTGCTCCAAGGTGAGCTTCTCGAAGCGTAGCTTCTCATGAGTCCTTACAAGCTCTATATGATCTTGTAGAGTAGACTCATGGGCTAACTTAAGAGTGTTTAATTCTTTAGTTGGTTGTTCTATTTTCATCTTATCATCATCAACCGACTTATCTTGACTAGCATCAAAATTATCAAGTTCATATTGACTAACATCACTAGTTTTATCAAAGAGCAATTCATCATCTCCAAGTAAATCATCTTCATCACTATTGAAATCAAGATACTCGGGGTGTGATACCTTGGGGCCTTTAGCCATGAAGCAATTTCCACTCCCTTCATTTGGTGAATCAAATAGATCATAGGAGTTGGTAGTCACTAGTGCAAGTCCGGCAACACCTTCATCTTGACTATAGTCGGAGTTGGAGTGATAGCTTCTCTCGGAGTGGTTGTCGGATTCGGAGCCGGAAACCCATTCACCAACATGAGCTTGATGTCTTCTTCTTGAGTAGCTCTTGGTGTACTTGTCCTTCTTCTCCGAGTCCCTACTTGTCCTTGAGGGTCTTCGTTCATAACGATCATCTCTATTCCTCTCTCTTCGAGGTGATTCGTTTCTTGAGCTTCGTCTTCTAGGTGACTCTTCTCTTCGTTTGTAGGGAGCCGTGCACTCATTTGAGTAGTGTCCGGGCTTCCCACAATTGTAGTAGTTTCGGTCATGACTTGACGAACGCTTCTCTTCGTATCTTGAGTTGGAGCTTCGTTCTTTGCCTCTATTCTTGTAGAACTTGTTGAATTTCATGACCATGAGGCTTATCTCTTCATTGGTGACAAGGTTGTCGCTTGAAGTTGCGGGAGCATCACTTGTGGCTTTGTAAGCACCACTAGACTTCTTGTGAAGCTCTTCTTTGTCTTTGAGTGTCATCTCATGAGCAACAATCCTTCCAATGACTTTCGTAGGCTTGAGATCTTTGTAGTTGGGCATCATTTGGATCAATGTGCACACGGTGTCATATCTCTCATCCAAAGTTCGAAGTATCTTCTTGATGATGAATTTGTCGGTCATTTCTTCGCTTCCTAAGCCGGCAATCTCATTTGTGATGAGAGCTAGCCTAGAGTACATCTCAGCGACTCCTTCACCATCCTTCATCTTGAACTTGTAAAGCTGACTTTGAAGAACATCCAACTTGGATTCTCTCACGGATTCGGTACCTTCGTGCATATCAACCAAAGTATCCCAAATTTCCTTGGCATTCTCAAGACGGCTGATTTTGTTGAATTCTTCGGGGCATAGGCAGTTGAAGACAATGTCACATGCTTGAGCGTTGTATTGCAACATCTTCAATTCATCCGCGGTCACTTCACGGTCCGGTTCCTTTCCATCACCAAAGAATTCACCTTGCAATCCAACACGAACAACAGCCCAAACGGCAGGGTTATGACCAAGAATATGCATTTTGATTTTGTGCTTCCAACTAGCAATATTTGTGCCATCAAAGTACGGACCTCTACGGTGATAATTTCCCTCACTAGATGCCATACTCTCCTAGGTTGTGAGACCAATGCAATGGAGACCAAAGCTATGATACCACTTGTAGGATCAAAAGTATGTCTAGAGGGGGGTGGTTAGACTACTTGAGCAAATAAAAATTCTACCTTTTCCCAATTTTAAGTGTTGGCAGATTTTAGCAATTATAGCAATTCAAGTACACCCTACAGATGCATGTCTAAGAGTATAGCAGCGGAAAGTAAAGACAAGCATATGAAGTAGAGGGCAGGGAGGAAGATCAAATGCAATTTGGAGACACGATGATTTTTCCCGTGGTTCCGATAGGTGGTGCTATCGTACGTCCACGTTTATGGAGTCTTCAACCCACGGAGGGCTCCACCCATAAGGGTCCACGAAGTAGCAACCTTGACAATTCCATAACGGCTTCCGTCCACGAAGGACTAGCCTCACTATGGGTAGATCTTCACGAAGTAGGCGATCTCCTTGCCCGTACAAACTTCTTGGTTCAACTCCACAACACGAAGTAGGAGGCTCCCAAGCGACACCTAACAAATCTAGGAGGCACCACCCTCCAAAAGGTAATAGGCTCGATAATGTCGATGAACTCCTTGCTCTTGTGCTTCAAGATGATAGACTCCTCAACACACAATCACTCTCTCACAGATTTGGCTATGGTGGAAGAGATTGATTTGGTGGAAAGCAACTTGGGGAGGCTAGAGATCAAGATTCATATGGATGGAGTGGAATGGCTTGATCTCAACACATGAGTAGGTGGCTCTCTCTCAGAAAATTGGATGGGGCAAGTATGGAATAGTTCTGAGTGCTTCTCTTTCGAGTGCGTGGTGGTGAAGGGGTATATATAGGCATCCCCAAAAATCCAACCGTTACACCTAAAGTGACCAACTCGGTGGTACCGAGTTGCTCCAAAGGTAGCAACTTTTGAATCTCGGTGAGACCGATACAGAAATCTCGGTGGTACCGATTTGGTGACCAACGGTCAGTTTCCAAAACTCGGTGACGCCGATCCAAAAACTCGGAATTTCCGGTTTTAAGAATCGAGGTAACAGAGAGTTGGCAAGCTGAACTCGGTGGCACCGAACTAGAATCGGTTGCACCGATGTGCTAGGGTTTGGCATTGGTCTGTCTGAGGTGGGAATCGGTGGGGCCGAGTGGAAATTGTTGGTAGCACCGATTTTCAACATAGGCTTGGACAGACTTTTGTGGAAGAGTTTGTGGGTGTTTTTGGTGACTATCACTTGTGCACGTGGAGCATCTTGTTCACCGACAGTACCTTACCCCCTTTTAATAGTATTGGCTTTCCTATGGACTCAAAGTGATTTCTCACAAAGTAAAATGTAGAGTCCTCTTGCTTGAAGCTTTGCCAATGAATTTCCTTGCATCTAGGGGTTTCTCCACAATCCTTTTGCCAACCCATCATTGAACTTTCCTGAAATATGCTTAGTGGAAATGTTAGTTCAATGATATATATGTTGTTATTAATTACCAAAGCCACCAAGGGAGCAAATGTGCTTTCAATTACAAGTATCAGGAAGGATTTTTGGCGCCGTTGCCGGGGTATATCATCATTTACTACCAAGTAACTTCACACAAATTTTCATTCACTTGTTCTTATTTTTATTTGCTATTATATTTAGCTTGTCACATAAAGATCAGAAATACAAAAATATTTACCATTGCTTGTTACTAGTTTCCTTGTTTGAAGTCATGGCTAGTTCTTCTTCCGCTCTCTTTACTCCCAAAGATGATGTAGTGAAGTTTAAACAAAGGGGAGGAGAAAGCTTAAAAGATGCATGGTATAGGATTTGCTTTGCTCAAAATAAAGCAACCAAAAAGTTATCCACCACTACTTTGCTTCACAATTTTTATGTTGGTGTGACCACTTGGTATAGGTTCGTCCTTGACACCATCACCGGTGGGAATTTCTTAATGTGTCACACCTTGGATGCCTACATCACAATTGAAAATCTTGTAGGGTCACCACCTATTGTTGTTAATGAAACAAATTTGACCTTAGAACATGTTATGTAAAGGCTTGATGCTATTGAAAAGAATATGATTACAAACAAAGCCATTGAGGAATTGGATAAAAAACTTCATAATAATATCACTCAACTTGGGTCACAGGTAGGAATGGCTTTGAAAACTTTAAAGGAGAAAGACACCACTATTGACGAGAGGATAGAACAAGGTTTGAATAGAATTGATAAAATGGAAGAGGTCATTCACAAGGTAGGCTCCGCCCTCACACCTTCCAAAGCTAATGCTAGTACCTCTCATAACAAAAATTGCAAGTTCATATACGTTCCCAAGCCTTCTACAAAAAGGGACGAGGATCTAAAGATGATTAGTGTCCATCCCAACTTTATCAATTTTATAAAAATATCCTATTGACAAGCCCCATATTGCACCTACTATACATGGTTGTGTTATTAAGGAGCTTGAGGTCAAAGATGACAATACTTGAAACTATGCATTATGCCTAGCTAGGGGCATAAAACAATAGCGCTTGTTGGGAGGCAACCCAATAGTTATCTTTAATTTTTTGCTTAGAACTTTCTATTTATTTTTAATAGCATGCTTATTGCATCTGTAATGATTATGTTTTTGTGTTTAAATTAGTGTTTGTGCCAAGTAAAGCCTTTGGGATGACTCACAAGATGAGTAGAATCGATGCTGATACAAAACAGAAACTTTTGACTCCAGTACATGAATTTTCATTTTTTGCTGGAGAGTGATAATGATCTGAATTTTTACACAGTGTTGCTATACAAATTTTCGAGGTTGTACTAATTTTTCAGAATTTTTATAGTTACATATGTATAGGGTCTCTACAGATTGCTACAGACTGTTCTGTTTTAGACAGTTTGTGTTTTTGCTTGCATAGTTGCTTATTTTGATTAAACTATGGATTGTATCGGGGGTATAAGCCATGGAAAAGTTAGAATACAGTACATATTATGCTATGAAATTTGAATCAATTTACAACAGTACTTAAAGTGTGCAATATGTTTCTTATACTAACAGATCTCACGAGGTTTTGTTGAGTTTTGTGTGATTGAAGTTTTCAAGTTTTGGGTGTTATCTTGATGGACAAAGGAATAAGGAGTAGCAAGAGCCTAAGCTTGGGGATTACCAAGGCACCCCAAGGTAGTATTTTAAAGGAGACTCAAGCGTCTAAGCTTGGGGATGCCCCGGAAGGCATCCCCTCTTTCGTCTCAAATCCATCGGTATGTCACTTGAAGCTATATTTTTATTTGTCACATGATATGAGTTTTGCTTGGATCATCGTTTGCTTTTGTTTGCTTTTACTTTCAGTATGCCACAATCATTGTTTGCTGAACACACCTATTTAAGAGACACACGGCTTCATCATAATTTGTTAGAATACTCTATGTGCTTCACTTATATCTTTTGAGCTTAGCAGTTGCTCTAGTACTTCACTTACATCTTTTTGAGCACGGTGGCGTGTAGATTTTAAAGAAATGATTGTTGGGGAACGTTGCATGGGAAACAAAAAATTTTCCTACACACACACAAGATCTATCCATGGTGATGAGCATCTACGAGAGGGAGAGTGAATCTACATACCCTTGTAGATCGCTAAGCGAAAGCGTTAAGAAACGCGGTTGATGTAGTCGAACGTCTCCGCGATCCAAATCGCAAGTCGTCCCTCGATCCGATCACGAACTAGTGCCGAACGGACGGCACCTCCGCGTTCAACACACGTACGGCTTGATGACGCCTTCACCTCCTCGATCCAGCGAGCGATGGTGAAGTAGTAGATGAGTTCCGGCAGCACGACAGCGTGGTGATGGTGGTGAGGAACAATCTCTGCAGGGCTTCGCCAAGCACTACGGAGATTATGACGGGAGAACTAGAGGGTTAGGGTTGCCGACACACGGCTTGGGAAATCTTGATGTGTCCCGTGTGCTAGCCCTTCCCCTCTATTTATATGTTGAGCCTTGGGGTCTAAACTTGGAGTAAAAGCCTCCTCCAGGTCGGTTTTGCCCGCACAAGGTCGGTTTGGCCCGCAGGGAAAGAGTCCAACTCGGATCCCAGCAGTCCCGCGTACAAGCGGTAGTACCGCTCACGAGCGGTAGTACCGCTTGAGCGGTAGTACCGCTTCACAGCGGTAGTACCGCTTACGCGGTAGTACTGCCTTACCAGCGGTAGTACCGCTTAAGGCAGTAGCAAAACTTCCTTTTGCACTTTCCAATACCTCGTGGGCTTTACCCCTTTGGCCTATATAAAGTGTTGCTGCACCCGAACACTTCGGTAAACATCCGGAACCCCTTCCGGTGAATTCTGGAACCCTTCCGGAGATCAAAACACTATTATCACATATATCAATCTTTACCTACGGACTATTCCGGAGATCCTCGTCATGTCCGGGATCTTATCCGGGATTCCGAACAACCTTCGGTCACAAACAAAATAACTCAACTATACTAATCGTCACCAAACGTTAAGTGTGTAGACCCTACGGGTTCGAGAACTATGTAGACATGACCGAGACACCTCTACGATCAATAACCAATAGCGGGACCTGGATGCCCATATTGGCTCCTACATATTCTACGAAGATCTTTATCGGTCGAACCTCTATGTCAAGGATTCAGTTAATCCCGTATGTTGTTCCCTTTGTTCTTCGGTATGTTACTTGCCCGAGATTCGATCATCTGTATCTCTATACCTAGTTCAATCTCGTTACTGGCAAGTCTCTTTACTCGTTCCATAATACAAGATCTCGTGGCTAATACTTTAGTCACATTGCTTGCAAGGCTCATTGTGATGTTGTATTACTGAGTGGGCCCTGAGATACCTCTCCGTCACACGGAGTAACAAATCCCAGTCTTGATCCATGCCAACCCAACAGACATCCTCGGAGATACCTGTAGAGCACCTTTATAGTCACCCAGTTACGTTGCGACGTTTGATACACACAAGGTACTCCTCCGATGTCAGGGAGTTGCATGATCTCATGGTCATAGGAACAGATACTTGACATGCAGAAAAACAATAGCAATAAACTAACACGATCACATGCTACGTTTATAGTTTGGGTCTTGTCCATCACATCATTCTCCTAATGATGTGATCCCGTTATCAAATGACATCTCATGTCCATGGCAAGGAAAGCTTAACCATCTTTGATCAACGAGCTAGTTAACTAGAGGCTTACTAGGGACACAGTGTTGTCTATGTACCCACACATGTATTTGAGTTTCCAATCAATACAATTATAGCATGGATAATAAATGATTATCATGAACAAGGAAATATAATAACAACTAATTTATTATTGTCTCTAGGGCATATTTCCAACAGTCGCCCACTTGCACTAGAGTCAATAATCTAGTTGACATCACTATGTGATTTACATTGTAATGAATCGAACACCCATGCAGTTCTGGTGTTGTTCATGTTTAGCCCTTGGAAGAGGTTTAGTCATCGGATCTGCAACATTTAGATCCGTGTGTACTTTGCAAATATTTATGTCGTCCTCCTTGATGTAATCGCGGATGGAATTGAAACGTCGCTTTATGTGTCTGGTCCTCTTGTGAAATCTTGGTTCCTTGGCTAGAGCAATGGCACCAGTATTATCACAAAACAGAGTCATTGGGTTAAGCGCACTAGGCACTACTCCAAGATCTGTCATGAACTCCTTCATCCAGACACCTTCCTTCGCCGCCTCCGAGGCAGCGATGTACTCCACTTCGCATGTAGAATCGGCTACCACGCTTTTCTTGGAACTGCACCAGCTAACCGCACCCCCATTAAGAAGAAATACGTATCCGGTTTGCGACTTAGAGTCATCCGGATCAGTGTCAAAGCTTGCATCGACGTAACCCTTTACGACGAGCTCTTGATCACCTCCGTAAACGAGAAACATGTCCTTGGTCCTTTTCAGGTACTTCAGGATATTCTTGACCGCCGTCCAGTGTTCCATTCCTGGATCACTTTGAAACCTTCCGACCATACTTATGGCAAGGCTGACATCGGGTCTTGTGCACAGCATTGCATACATGATAGAGCCTATGGCTGAAGCATAGGGGATGACACTCATCTTTTCTTTATCTTCTGCAGTCACTGGGCATTGAGTCTTACTCAACTTCACACCTTGCAATACAAGCAAGAACCCCTTCTTGGACTGATCCATTTTGAACTTCTTCAAAACTTTGTCAAGGTATGTGCTTTGTGAAAGTCCTATTAAGCGCCTCGATCTATCTCTATAGATCTTGATGCCTAATATGAAAGCAGCTTCTCCTAGGTCCTGCATTGAAAAACTCTTGTTCAAATATTCCTTCACGCCTTCCAACATTACTATATTGTTTCCAATCAGCAATATGTCATCCACATATAATATTAGAAACACTATAGAGCTCCCACTCACTTTCTTGTAAATACAAGCTTCTCCGTAAACTTGTATAAACTCGAACGCTTTGATCACCTCATCAAAGCGAAGATTCCAACTCCGAGATGCTTGCACCAGTCCATAAATGGATCGCTGGAGTTTGCAAACTTTGTCAGCATTTTCTGGATCGACAAAACCTTCTGGTTGCATCATATACAACTCTTCCTTAAGGAAACCGTTAAGGAACGCTGTTTTGACATCCATCTGCCAAATTTCATAATCGAAAAAAGGCAGCTATTGCTAACATGATTCTGACGGACTTAAGCATCGCTACGGGTGAGAAGGTCTTATCGTAGTCAACTCCTTGAAATTGTGAAAAACCCTTTGCCACAAGTCGAGCTTTATAGACGGTGACATTACCGTCCGCGTCCGTCTTCCTCTTAAAGATCCATTTGTTCTGAATGGCCTTACGCCCTTCAGGTAATACTTCCAAAGTCCATACTTTGTTTTCATACATGGATCCCATCTCGGATTTCATGGCCTCTAACCACTTCTCGGAATCCGGGCCCATCATCGCTTCTCCATAGCTCGTAGGTTCATCGTTGTCCAACAACATGACTTCTAAGACAGGGTTGACGTACCACTCAGGAGCAGTACGCGTCCTTGTCGACCTACGAGGTTCGATAGCAACTTGATCCAAAGCTTCATGATCATCATCATTAACTTCCTCTTCAGCTGATGTAGGCTCTACAGAAACATCTTTCTGTGCTGCGCTACTCTCAGGTTGAAGTAAAGGTTCAACAACCTCATCAAGTTCTATCTTCCTCCCACTCAATTCTTTCGAGAGAAACTCTTTCTCAAGAAACGTTCTGTTTTTAGCGACAAACACTTTGCCTTCGGATCTAAGGTAGAAGGTATACCCAACTGTCTCTTTTGGGTATCCTATGAAGACGCATTTCACCGCTTTGGGTTCCAGCTTTTCAGGCTGAAGCTTTTTGACATAAGCATCACTTCCCCAAACTTTAAGAAACGACAGCTTTGGCTTCTTGCCAAACCAAAGTTCATATGGCGTCGTCTCAACGGATTTCGATGGTGCCCTATTTAAAGTGAATGCAGCTGTCTCTAATGCATAACCCCAAAACGATAGTGGCAAATCGGCAAGAGACATCATAGATCGCACCATATCCAATAAGGTTCGATTACGACGTTCGGACACACCATTACGCTATGGTGTTCTAGGCGGTGTTAGTTGTGAAACAATTCCACATTGTCTTAAGTGACTGCCAAACTCATAACTCAGATATTCTCCTCCTCGATCAGATCGTAGGAATTTAATCTTCTTGTTACGATGATTCTCAACTTCACTCTGAAATTGTTTGAACTTTTCAAATGTTTCAGACTTGTGTTTCATTAAGTAAATATACCCATATCTACTTAAGTCATCAGTGAAGGTGATAAAGTAACGATAACCACCGCGCGCCTCAATACTCATCGGACCGCACACATCAGTATGTATGATTTCCAATAAGTCACTTGCCCGTTCCATTGTTCCAGAGAACGGCGTTTTAGTCATCTTGCCCATGAGGCATGGCTCACATGTGTCAAGTGATTCAAAATCAAGTGACTCCAAAAGTCCATCAGCATGGAGTTTCCTCATGCGTTTTACGCCAATATGACCTAAACGGCAGTGCCACAAGAAAGTGGTATTATCATTATCAATCCTACATCTTTTGGCCTCAATGTTATGAACATGTGTATCATTACTATCGAGATTCAATAAGAATAAACCCCTCACATCGGGTGCATGACCATAAAAGATATTACTCATATAAATAGAACAACAATTATTCTCTGATTTAAATGAGTAACCGTCTTGCAATAAACAAGATCCAGATATAATGTTCATGCTTAACGCAGGCACTAAATAACAATTATTCAGGTTCATCACTAATCCCGATGGTAATCGAAGAGCGAGCGTGCCGACGGCGATCACATCAACCTTGGAACCATTTCCCACGCGCATCGTCACTTCGTCCTTTGCCAGCCTCCGTCTATTCTGCAGTTCCTGTTTTGAGTTGCAAACATGAGCAACCGCACCGGTATCAAATACCCAGGCACTACAACGAGAGTTGGTAAGGTACACATCAATAACATGTATATCATATATACCTTGTTTGTTGTTGGCCGCCTTCTTGTCAGCCAAATACTTGGGGCAGTTCCGCTTCCAGTGTCCAGTTCCCTTGCAATGAAAGCACATAGTTTCTGGTTTGGGTCCAGCCTTGGGTTTCTTCACGAGAGGAGCAACTGCTTTGCCACTCTTCTTGGAGTTACCCTTCTTACCCTTGCCATTTTTCTTGAAACTAGTGGTTTTATTGACCATCAACACTTGATGCTCCTTCTGAATTTCAGACACAGCGGCTTTCAGCATCGCAAACAGCTCGGCGACTGACTTGTTCATCCCGTGCATGTTATAGTTCAACACGAAGCTCTTGTAGCTAGGTGGCAATGATTGAAGAACTCTGTCAGTGATAGCCTCTGGCGGAAGGGGCATCCCCAATTCAGCCAGACGGGTGGAGTACCCAGACATTCTGAGTACGTGATCACTGATAGACCCGTTCTCCTCCATCTTGCAAGCATAGAACTTATCGGAGATCTCATATCTCTCGATCCGGGCATTCTTCTGAAAGATAAACTTCAACTCCTGGAACATCTCATATGCTCCATGACGTTCAAAACGTCTTTGAAGTCCCGGTTCTAAGCCATACAATATTGCACATTGAACTATTGAGTAATCTTCAGAACGAGCCTGCCAGGCGTTCACAACATCTAGAGACTCAACTGGAGCGGGTGGATCACCAAGCGGTGCATCAAGGACATAAGCCTTCTGGGAAGCCGTAAGGATAATCCTTAGATTACGGACCCAGTCCACAAAGTTACTTCCATCATCTTTCAACTTAGCTTTCTCTAGGAATGCATTAAAATTCAGGGGTGCTACTGCGCGAGCCATGATCTACAACATAAATATAGCAAAGACAACTTAGACTATTCTTCTAGATAATGAGTTTAGTTAGTCATATTACTTAAAAACTCCCACTCAAATTGACATCCCTCCGGTCATTCGAGTGTAACATGATCCAAATCCACCAACTCAAGTCCGATCATCACGTGAGTTGAGGTGGTTTCAATGGTGAACATCTTCATGTTGATCATATCTACTATATGACTCATGTTCGACCTTTCGGTCTCTTGTGTTCCGAGGCCATGTCTGTACATGCTAGGCTCATCAAGTTTAACCCGAGTGTTTCGCACGTGCAACACTGGCTTGCACCCGTTGTATGTGAACGTAGAGTCTATCACACCCGATCATCACGTGGTGTCTCGAAACGACGAACTTTCGCAACGGTGCACACTCGGGGAGAACACAATTTTATCTTGAAATTTAAGTGAGGGATCACCTTATAATGCTACCGTCGTCCTAAGCAAAATAAGATGCATAAAAGGATTAACATCACATGCATATCATAAGTGACATGATATGGCCATGAACTTGTGCTTTTGATCTCCATCTCCAAAGCACCGGCATGATCTCCATCGTCACCGGCATGACACCATGATCTCCATCATCTAGATCTCCATCAACGTGTCGCCATGAGGTTGTCGCGCCGACTGTTGCTTCTACGACTATAGCTAACTCATAGCGATAAAGTAAAGCAAAAACGGCGAAAATAATTAAAGACAACTCTATGGCTCCTGCCAGTTGCCGTACTCATCGACATGCAAGTCGTGATATTCTATACAACACATGATCATCTCATACATCACATATATCTCATCATGTAATTGGCCATATCACATCACAACATACCCTGCAAAAACAAGTTAGACGTCCTCTAATTGTTGTTGCAAATTTTACGTGGCTGCTACGGGTTTGCAAGAACCGTTCTTACCTACGCAAAACCACATCGTGGTGTAGTGATTGCTTTTTGATCTTCTAAAAGAACCCTCTTCATTGAAATTGATTCAACTAAAGTGAGAGAGACAGACACCCGCTAGCCATCTTTATGCAACGAAGTTACATGTCAGTTGAAGGAACCTGTCTCGCGTAAGCGTACGCGTAATGTCGGTCCGGGCCGCTTCATCTCACAATACCGCCGAATCAAGTATCAACTAGTAACGGCAAGCAATATGTATACACCCACGCCCATAACTCGTTTGTGTTCTACTCGAGATCTCATCTACGCATAGACCTAGCTCTGATACCACTGTTGGGGAACGTTGCATGGGAAACAAAAAATTTTCCTACGCACACACAAGATCTATCCATGGTGATGAGCATCTACGAGAGGGAGAGTGAATCTACATACCCTTGTAGATCGCTAAGCGGAAGCGTTAAGAAACGCGGTTGATGTAGTCGAACGTCTCCGCGATCCAAATCGCAAGTCGTCCCTCGATCCGATCACGAACTAGTGCCGAACGGACGGCACCTCCGCGTTCAACACACGTACGGCTTGATGACGCCTTCACCTCCTCGATCCAGCGAGCGATGGTGAAGTAGTAGATGAGTTCCGGCAGCACGACGGCGTGGTGATGGTGGTGAGGAACAATCTCTGTAGGGCTTCGCCAAGCACTACGGAGATTATGACGGGAGAACTAGAGGGTTAGGGTTGCCGACACACGGCTTGGGAAATCTTGATGTGTCCCGTGTGCTAGCCCTTCCCCTCTATTTATATGTTGAGCCTTGGGGTCTAAACTTGGAGTAAAAGCCTCCTCCAGGTCGGTTTTGCCCACACAAGGTCGGTTTGGCCCGCAGGGAAAGAGTCCAACTCGGATCCCAGCAGTCCCGCGTACAAGCGGTAGTATCGCTCACGAGCGGTAGTACCGCTTCACAGCGGTAGTACCGCTTACGTGGTAGTACTGCCTTACCAGCGGTAGTACCGCTTAAGGCAGTAGCAAAACTTCCTTTTGCACTTTCCAATACCTCGTGGGCTTTACCCCTTTGGCCTATATAAAGTGTTGCTGCACCCGAACACTTCGGTAAACATCCGGAACCCCTTCCGGTGAATTCCGGAACCCTTCCGGAGATCAAAACACTATTATCACATATATCAATCTTTACCTCCGGACTATTCCGGAGATCCTCGTCATGTCCGGGATCTTATCCGGGATTCCGAACAACCTTCGGTCACCAACAAAATAACTCAACTATACTAATCGTCACCAAACGTGAAATGTGTAGACCCTGCGGGTTCGAGAACTATGTAGACATGACCGAGACACCTCTACGATCAATAACCAATAGCGGGACCTGGATGCCCATATTGGCTCCTACATATTCTACGAAGATCTTTATCGGTCGAACCTCTATGTCAAGGATTCAGTTAATCCCGTATGATGTTCCCTTTGTTCTTCGGTATGTTACTTGCCCGAGATTCGATCGTCTGTATCTCTATACCTAGTTCAAACTCGTTACTGGCAAGTCTCTTTACTCTTTCCGTAATACAAGATCTCGTGGCTAACACTTTAGTCACATTGCTTGCAAGGCTCATTGTGATGTTGTATTACCGAGTGGGCCCTGAGATACCTCTCCGTCACACGGAGTAACAAATCCCAGTCTTGATCCATGCCAACCCAACAGACATCCTCGGAGATACCTGTAGAGCACCTTTATAGTCACCCAGTTACGTTGCGACGTTTGATACACACAAGGTACTCCTCCGATGTCAGGGAGTTGCATGATCTCATGGTCATAGGAACAGATACTTGACATGCAGAAAAACAATAGCAATAAACTGACACGATCACATGCTACGTTTATAGTTTGGGTCTTGTCCATCACATCATTCTCCTAATGATGTGATCCCGTTATCAAATGACATCTCATGTCCATGGCTAGGAAACCTTAACCATCTTTGATCAACGAGCTAGTTAACTAGAGGCTTACTAGGGACACAGTGTTGTCTATGTACCCACACATGTATTTGAGTTTCCAATCAATACAATTATAGCATGGATAATAAACGATTATCATGAACAAGGAAATATAATAACAACTAATTTATTATTGCCTCTAGGGCATATTTCCAACAATGATTTCACTCTCGTTCTTCACTTATATTTGTTTGAGAGTTAATAAATAGTGACGGTAATTTGCATGGGTCATACAGACTAGTCCAAAAATATTAGGTATTCAAAGAGCGATAATCAAGACCATCATGTAGCACATATAAAGAAATTGTGGGTTAATGATATCGATGTAGTAATGTGAAATAGGTGTGAGTTCATAACTGTTAAACCGTAGAAGTGTCGATATTAAGAGGGGTTGACCTTTTTGTTCTCTAAAAATTAAAGAGGCATGGTGATGATGTGTGAGCATTTCTATTCCTCGTTGAAATCCTAGTGTTGTTTCGGGTCGGAAGCGCGCGATCGTTAACTCCTACCAACCTCTTCCCTCGGGGCATGCAATTAGTACTTTGATTTATGATAAACTAATAAAACTTTGCAATAAGTATATGAGTTCTTTATGACTAATGTGAAACCATGGACATACGCAATCTCACATTTTCATAATTTGCTAACCTCTTCGGTACCGTGCATAGCCCGTTCTCACCTCGAGGATCGGTGCAACTTTTGCCGGTGCATCCAAACCCTTTGACATGATACACTCTGTTGCACATAAGCCTTATTATATCTTCCTCAAAACAGCCACCACACCTACCTATCATGGCATTTCCATACCCATTCCGAGATATATTGCCATGCAAATTCCATCGCCACTTCACATGACTAGTTCGTTCATCATCATATTGCTTTGCATGATCATATAGAGCTTACATAGTATTTGTGACAAAGCCACCTTCATAATGTTTTTGATACATGTCACGCTAGATCATTGCACATCCTGGTACACTGCTAGAGGCATTCATACAGAGTCATATCTTCATGTCAGTTCTCCATGTTGAGTTGTAAGTAAATAAAAGTGTGATGATCATCATTGTTAGAGCATTGTACCAGTGAGGAAAGAATGATGGAGATGATGATTCTCCCATAAGTCGAGATGAGACTCCGGACATAAATAAAGATGGGGGAGGCCAAATAAGCTGACCATCCATTCAAAAAAATGAGAGAAAATGAGATAAGGGACTTTGCTACTATCCTTTACCACACTTGTGCCTCAAAGTGACACCATGTTCCTCATGTAGAGAGTCTCATGATATATCACTTTCATGTGCCAGTGGGAATTACCTATTCAATATTTCAAACTTGGCTTGTATATTCCTATGACAGGCTTCCTCAAATGCCCGAGGTCTTCATGCGCAAGCAAGTTGGATGCACACCCCACTTAGCTTCATTTGAGCCTCCATACACTTATAGCTCTAGTGCATCATTTGCATGGCAATCCCTACTCCTTGCATTGACATCTATCGATGGGCATCTCCATAGCGTGTTGGTACGCCTGTTGATGTGAGACTATCTTCTCCACTTCCTACCCCTTGATATCTACCACCATACTCTATTCCACCTAAATGCTATGTCCAATGGCTCACGCACATGTATTGCGTGAAGAATAAAAATTTGATGCATATTGAAAAAGTACGAACCAATTGCCTTACTTGGACACCGTGGTGCTTGACATTTGTATTAATGTGGTGAAGATGGAGCCATGCCTTGCTAATACAATAAGATGAATGGGGGGTAAACATTTCTTAAGAATCGTAAACTTTTAGGAATTAACAATTCTGTTTCTTACACTTTGAATATTGCTATGTTAATAATTGTTGATTCATCTTTTCTCAATGAGCTTACCTGAATAAGATTACATAGTGGATAGCATGTCACATCAAAAATTCTATTTTTATCATTTACCTACTCGAGGACGAGCAGGAATTAAGCTTGGGGATGCTTGATACGTCTCCAACGTATCTATAATTGTTGATTGTTCCATGCTGATATATTATCATTCTAGGATACTTTTTGTGTCATTATTTACCAATTTATAAGTTTTTTGAGCACTAACCTATTGACCCAGTGCCGAGTGCCAGTTGTTGTTTTCTGCGTGTTTTTGCCTTTGCAGGTTTAGTGTACCAAATGAAGTCCAATTGCCATGTGCAAGTGCATCTAGTGCCCCTTAGTGATTTTGGTGTATTGAGGACTTATAGGTTAAGGGACTAATATGTGTGTGAGTGTACACAGGCTCTATAAGTCGTTGAGGAGTTTGATATATACGAAGAATGTCGACCCCTAAAAATGAATGTCTTCAGCTGAAGACTTTGGTATTTCCCTGAAGACTTTGATGCTGAAGATTTCGGTGTGACCTTGAAGATACTAACGAGGACTATGAAGCATGAAGACTTTTGTTTTCGTAGTTTCATTTCCTTTCTTTGAGTCATAGGAAACACTGTACTGTTAAAGGGGGCTGAGGTAATACTAAGAAAAAATTTCCAACTGATGCTCATCTCAAAAGCCACAACTTAACCAATCCTTCGAGTGAAGCCTTTGGAAATCTCTTACAGCTCAGTCAAGTTCTTCAGTGACAGAGACGATGTTCTTCTGGTCTCTGAGGAAATTGGTCTGTCTGAGGAGTTAGGATTTCGCCAGTGCGAATTGCCTACCGTGAGGAATATGATAAGCCCTGAGGAATTTGACAGTTCAAATTCCGACCATTGCTGTGCCTTGCGCCAGCTGTCCAGATATTATATCCACCTAACGGTCATATCATTGGGGGGCATTTATGACTTATCATGTTGGGTTGCACCCTGGCTATAAATAGCCGCCCCCACAACCACTAGCTGGTTGGCTGCTCAGAGAGAGATTGCCACTTGTCATTTGAGAGCAACCCATTCCTCGAGGACTTTGAGAGAAAATCATCAGTGATGAAAAACCCAAAATCCAAACCACCAAAACCCAAAGTGATTGAGCATCATTGCAGAGATTGTTCCCGTGTGGAACTGATGCTTTTTACCTTTGAAGACTGTGTATCTTCCAGACGGTTAGGCGTCATGGTCTAGAGTATCCAGCAGTCAATTGTGGATCGTTGGATGACCAATTTGTGAGTGTTTGGAAGTCTACCCTGAAGACTTACCACGAGTGTTGGGCGAGGTCTGTGTGACCTTAGCTCAAGGAGAATACGGTAAGGACTGTGTGTCCTGGGACTGTGTGTCCTTTGGTTTAAATACCAAGCCGCCCGAACCAGACGTTCGACTGTCACAACAGTTGGAACTGGGTCATCAAATCACTGTCTTCATCGAGCACCTGGTTCTATTTCCTCAACCCCTTCATTTTCTCGAAGTAATTTATGATCAATCTGATCGTTACTGTTTGAAGAATTTGACTGAAGACTTTCTCAATTTCCTCATCTCAAATTCTTCAGTCACTTTACCCTCTGCCTGTTTATCCTGTTCACACTACTTATGCTCTGTGTATGTTTCATTTCATCATGATAACTATGCTACTGCTATGTTTCGCATGCACTTGAGTACTTATTCCGATGCGAGTATTTCGTCACTTAGCAAATTCCTCATCTAGTAATTCCTCAGTGACGAATTTGTAAAAATCGCCTATTCACCCCCCTCTAGTCAATTGGTATTAGAGCAAGGTACTCCCTTTTTCTATGTGATTTCGGTTTAACCACCTGGAGTTTTAGTTATGTCGACTGCAGGCATGATCAAGGTCTCAGCTGGGTGTCCTACCTTCGATGGGACGTACTACCCCTACTGGAAGAACAAGATGCTCATGCATCTTGAGGCAATTGACAACGATCTCTGGTATGTTGTGGAAAATGGTGTTCCCCGCGTCACTCCCACTGTCACTGCTGCTGATGTGAAGAGATTCAAGCAACTCGACTCTCAAGCAAAGAATATCATATGTGGCCATCTGAGCAAAGGTCAGTATAGCAGAGTGAGTGCTTTGGAGACTGCTAAGCTTATCTGGGATAGGCTGTCCAAAGTCAATGAAGGTGTTTCAACTCAACGTGACTCTCGAGTTGATGTTCTTCGTAATCTCTTCAACCGCTTCAAAAGACTCGACAACGAAAATGTTCAACAAACTTTCGATTGTCTCACTGATATCTCCAATGAGCTCCAAGCTCTTGGTGCCACTAACATCACCGACCATGAAGTGGGGAAGAAACTACTGAGATCTCTTGATTCCTCATTCGATACACTTGCTTTGATGATTTAAGAACGTGGAGACTACAATCCTGCTGATATTCTTGAGAGACTCAATACTCATGAATTCCAACAAGCTGAGAAGAGAGACCTCTACGGGCCAAGCCATGGAGGATCTCGTGCTTTGAAGGCTAAGGCAATTTCCTCATCCGAAGGCGAAGAATCTGACAGTAGCCTTGGTGATCCTGAAGAAGTAAGTCAGGAGCTTGCAATGCTCGTGAGGAAATTCCAAAAGTTCTCAAGGAGAGGTCGGTTTGGAAAATCATCAAGAAGTGGCATGAAGAACTCAGAATCTTCATCAAGCGATTACAAGAAGAGAACTTGTCACAAATGCAAGAAATCTGGCCACTATATTGCTGACTGTCCTCTCTGGGGAAAAGAATTAAAGAAGAAGAAATATAAGGATGACAGTTCTGATGACTCGAAGAAAAATAAGAAATCTTCAAAGTCTTCAAATTCCTCATCGCATAGGAAGAATAACTTAAGGAAGGCTCGGGCACTTATTAGCAAGGAAATGGATTCAGAAGAAGAATCTGAAGAATATGAAGAAGAGGAGAAATCTGAAGGGGAATCTGACTCCGGTGTGGCTAGCCTAGCCCTCGCTACTGCCTTCGTCAGCAAGTCAATCTTCAACACTGAGGAAAGTGATGATGACTCCAACCTTGGCAACAATGACTATGCTCCCACCTATTGCTTCATGGCAAGGAGTGCCCAGGCAACCATAGTGTGCCCCGTCTTTGATGGCTCTGACTATCCCAAATGGAAAGTCCTCATGTGGAAGCACCTCATATCGAAGAACAGCGAGCTATGGACTGTTACTGAGATTGGACTGACAGACCTCTGCAAGATGGCAAACGCTGATGACATTCATAAGTACACACAGCTAGACGCTTAGGCGAAGAATATCATCTGCTCTAGTTTATCAAAGGTCATGTTCAAAAGCATCTACCATCTTCAGAATGCAAAGCGCATATGAGACAGGCTCTATGATGTTCATGAAGGCTATCACACTCGTCAAGATCCCATGTTCATCGAATACAAGGAATTCCTCAAAACTCTGAAGACAGATCCAACTTCATCTTCCTCATCTATGTGCCTCATGGCAAAAGGTTCAAAGGTACTCAAACATCATTCCTCATCTAAATCTAGTGAATGTGAATCTGATGAAAACCTCAAACCTAGCTATTCCAAACTTGCTAATATTGCCACCAAACAACAAACTACTTTGGAAAAGGTTCAGAAACTGCTAGACAAAAGCGATGACCTATTGAATGAGGAAATGGATCGCACTCAAACTCTGACTAAGGGACTTCAAAGTTTCAGTCTAAGTTTGATAACCTTCAAAGTCGTCATGATGCTCTCTTAGTCTATCATGAGAAGCTTTCTTATGAATTTCTTCAAAGAAAGCAAGATCTTGAGAAGCTAAGGGTGTCTCATGAAGATCTTCAAAGGGATAATGATTCTTTGCTTGCTCAACAGATCAGTACCGCTCGGGAAGATTTCGTTCCACCTTGCTTAAAATGCATCAAACGTGAAACTGCTCATTCTTCACCTGAAAGTTCAAATGCTTCTATTGTTGCAAATTCTTCAACTACTTCTGTGGTCACAAATTCCTCATCTGAGGATACCACAAGTGTCACTAATGAAAATGCAGGGTTGAAGGAATTGTATGTGACAGGCATATACAAAAGCCTCAAAGGGCATCAAACCCTTTGTGATGTGCTTAAAAAGAAGATTCTGAACAGGAACCCTAGGAAAGAGGGTATTGCCTTTGAGAGGAAACTCAATGTTGATGGATTTTACTCGAAACCTGAGCAGTACCCCAAAACCTCATGGGTTGCTGCAAAAGGACCTCTTGTAGATCCATCCACTTTATCTGGTTTTACTTGTGTATCTTCATATTCCTCTGATGAGTTAATTGACTCCAACTATAAACTGTTCAAAAATCAGAATGGTGAAGTATTTGCCAGATATGTTGGTACTAACTGCAGGAGTGGTCCTCCAATGAAGAAAATCCGGGTTCCCAAAAGGTACCTTGAAAATCTTCAAATGAATGTCATCATGACACCACCAGTGAAGAACAGGAACCCCAGATCAAATTCTTCATTTGTACCAAAGTCTTCACAAGGACCAAAGTCCTCACATGGACCAAATTCCTCATATGGTCAAAAATCATATCATTCTCGTGCTAATGTTTCTGTTTCGCAGGGAAAATCTAAGGGTCATGAATATGTTCATTATTCTTCAAATCATTATGTTCATAAGTTCTCGAAGAATTTCTCTGCTTATTCATATGAGTACTCTAACCCCCGTCATGTGAAACGAAGTGAACTCGCTTCTATGCCACCCTTCTCATATGGAGCTCGTAGAATGATGAACTCTTTAGCACCCCTCCAGATGTGGGTGGTGAAGAAATTGAACTAATCTCTTATGCAGGGTCTGGTCTCCAGACGAACTTGAACGTCTGATGAATTTGCTGGAGACCTGAGGAAATTCTTGAAAGGACGCAAGCTAATCACGAAGAAATGAATCATTCATTTCTCACGTCCTCACATTACTTTGCTTACTATATTATGTGATGATATTCAATCTCATGAATTTAATGTCATATTCTTCACTCTGAAGCATATGCGTTTGTAAGCTGTACTAATTCATCTGCAGGATGAAACTCCCAAAGCAATTGAGTGGGTCCTCGACAGTGGATGCACCAACCACATGACTAGTGACAAGAACCTATTGATGAACATTCCACTGGCCCCTTCTCATCTGAAGCATATCACCTACGCTGATAAAGGAAAAAGCAAGGTATTGGGTCTAGGTAAGGTTGCAATCTCGAAGGATCGACACATGTATAAAGTGATGCTTGTCGATTCCCTCGGTTTCAACCTCATGTCTATCTCAATGCTTTGTGATCTTGATATGGTTGTCATCTTTGGCAAATATCGTTGTGTTTTCATCATGAAATCTGACAAATCCAAAGTCTTCGAAGGCTTTAGGAGAGGAGACTCGTATATTGTTGATTTCTCTACAGGTCCACAGCCAGCCACATGTCTACTTGCCAAAGCTTCAGAAGGCTGGTTATGGCATCAACAACTTGGACACGCTAGCATGAGGAACTTGCACACGCTCGCGAAGAAAAAGCACGTAATTGGTATTGAGAGCATCAAATTCCTCAAGGATCACTTGTGTGGGGCTTGTGAATCTGGAAAGATGACCAGATCCAATCATCCATCCAAGACCATCATGACTACCACTCATCCTTTTGAATTGCTTCATATGGATCTCTTTGGTCCCACTCACTATGCCACACTAACCAATACTCCATGCTTATATGGCTTTGTCATTGTTGATGATTTCTCTCGCTATACTTGGGTGCACATTATCCTGTACAAATCTGAAGTGCAGAATGTCTTCAGACAATTTTCTTCAAGGGCCTCGATGAATTTCGGTGTCAAGATCAAGCATATCAAGAGTGATAATGGGACTGAGTTCAAGAACATGGGTCTTGATGAACTTGGTATTACTCATGAGTTATCTGCCCCTTATACTCCTCAGCAGAATGGCGTTGTGGAGCGCAAGAATAGGACTCTTGTTGAGATGGCTCGCACCATGCTTGATGAATACAAGACCCCTCGTCGTTTCTGGCCTGAGGCAATCAATACTGCTTGCCACATCATCAACAGGGTATATCTTCACAAATTCCTCAAGAAGACTTCACATGAACTCCTCACCGACAAGAAACCCAATGTGAGTTATTTCAAAGTCTTCAGTGCAAAATGCTGGATTAGAGATCCTCACCATAGCTCTAAATTTGCACCGAAGGCACATGAAGGTTTTATGCTTGGTTACGGAAAGGACTCGCACACCTACAGAGTCTTCAACACCTATCACAACAAGGTTGTTGAAACTGTAGATGTGCGGTTCGATGAAACTAATGGCTCGCAAAGAGAGCACCTACCTCCTGTGCTAGATGAAATGCCTCCTGAGGAATCGATTAGGTTCAAGGCCACTGAAGACGTGATCCCTACTGAAGATCAACCACTCTCTGAAGAAGTTGTACCAACCGTTGAAGATGTTCATGCTGCTATACCTGAAGAAAATGGCACTGGAGAAATTGCTCAGACTCAGCAAAGTCATCAACCTGCTCATCCAAGACTTGCAAATGAAGTGCAGATTGAGAAAATCCCCGATGACATCAATGCACCAGGTCCTCTCACTCGCTCAAGAGCTTCTTATTTGTCTAACTTTTGTGGGCACTTTGCTTTTGTCTCTATCACAAAGCCCACTAAAGTTGATGAAGCATTCTTGGAGCCTGAGTGGATTCAAGCCATGCAAGAGGAATTGCATCAATTCAAGCTCAACAATGTGTGGGAACTTGTCAAACACCCATATCCTCGCAAGCACAATGTCATAGGTACCAAGTGGATCTACCGCAACAAACAAGATGAACTTGGTCAGGTAGTGAGGAATAAGGCCCGTCTTGTGGCACATGTCTACACACAGGTTGAGGGAATTAACTTTGATGAAACTTTTTGCACCTGTTGCTAGACTTGAAGCTATTCACATATTACTTTCTTATGCTAATCATCACAATATCATCTTATATCAAATGGATGTGAAAAGTGCATTCCTCAATGGTAAGCTTGAGGAAGAAGTATATGTTGCTCAACCCCCAGGTTTTGAAGATCCTAAGCATCCGGACAAAGTCTTCAGACTCAACAAGGCTCTCTATGGCCTCAAGCAAGCCCCTCGGGCGTGGTATGACACACTGAAGGAATTCCTCATGAAGAAAGGCTTCAAACCCGGTTCACTTGACACAACTCTTTTCACAAAATCATATGATGATGAATTATTTGTGTGCCAAATATATGTGGACGATATTATCTTTGTATGTACTGACAAACGTTACAGTGACAAATTTGCCTATATGATGAGTGAAGAATATCAAATGTCTATGATGGAAGAGCTCAAATTCTTCTTAGGGCTTCAAATTCGTCAACAACGCAATGGCATCTTCATCTCTCAAGAGAAATACCTCAAGGATGTCCTGAAAAATTCGGCATGCAGGGTTGCAAAGGCGTCAAGATTACTATGCCCACATCGGCTCAACTCTGCACTGACAAAAGTGGTAAAGATTTCGATCAGAAGGTATATCGCTCCATGATTGGTTCTTTATTGTATCTATGTGCATCTAGGCCAGATACTATGCTTAGTGTTTGCATGTGTGCCCGATTTCAAGCAAAACCAAAGGAATCACACCATAAGGCTGTGAAGCATATTCTTCGATATCTAGCTCACACACCAAGACTAGGACTATGGTAACCCAAGGGCTCAGATCTTGACCTTATTGGATATTCTGATTCTGATTATGCTGGTGATCGTGTGGACCATAAGTCAACATCAGGCACATGTCATTTCCTCGGACGATCCTTAGTCTGTTGGTCCTAGAAGAAGCAGAACTGCATGTCACTATCTACTCCTGAAGCTGAGTACATTGCTGCTGGTTCTTGTTGCACTCAATTGTTGTGGATGAAGCAAACCCACAAGGACTACGGCATCAACGTGAAAAATGTCCCTCTCTACTGCGACAACGAGAGTGCCATCAAGATTGCTTATAACCCAGTTCAGCACTCAAATACCAAGCACATCCAGATTCGAAATCATTTTCTTCGTGACCATGTGATGAAGGGCGATATCTTCATCGACCACGTGAAGACTGAAGAACAACTGGCTGATATCTTCACAAAGCCCTTGGATGAAAAGAGATTTTGCAAGTTGCGGTGTGAGCTAAATATCTTAGAATCTTCAAATGTTCTTTGAAAGGACACACATCCTAACACTTATGCAAAATTGATGACTTTGATGTGCAACACACGAAGTAACGTTTTTCTTTATTCAATGAAGACTAACTCTCTAAGTGTGAAGAAATTAATGAAGAAATTGATTCTCAGAACCCTACGACAATTCTACGCGGTGTCTGAAATCATCATTCTTATACGGTGGGTCACGCCACCACCACCGTTGAAATTCTTCAGAAATTGAGTTTTTTCATCATTTTGTAAATTCTTCAAATTTTCAAATTCTTCAAGTTTTTCATGTGAGTTTTTCTTCATTGACTATAAATATTGAGTTTTTCAATGTCCTCAACAACGTTCACTTATAGCTATTTCTTCAAGTTGATTTTCTTCTAAGTGAATGTGATCGGACCCGTTCCCCCTCTATGCTAAACTCACCCAGACTGTTCACAAATTCTTCATATGCGTTCTATTCGAAACCCATTCAAAGTCTTCACTATGTCCTTGTCAGCTGAAGAATTTGCGAACGAAACTTTAAAAGTTTCAATTTCAATTTTTGGTGGTTGCCGCTCAAACCGATTCTGATTCCCGCGACTGGATAACCCACGATCCTCCACTATCTCCACTACTCAGTACGTGTGTGACACATATCGCGTGGAGAGCAAGGGTCAGGGGTATACTTGTCTAAAATCTTCGGACTAGTTAGTTTTTACTGCCGTTATAAATACCCCCTCCCTTCCACCTGATCGAGTTACTCCTCACTCCCATCCCTTCCGAGCTCCAGACCTAGTGACGCCGCTAACCTCATTGTCGCTGGAGAAGAAGAGCTTTGCTGCCTCGACCTCACCGTCGTCGTACTCGCATCGGCTGCGGAAGTCTTCACTCCGCCGCCGCTGTAGCTGTCTCCCTCTACCAAGCTAGGGCATGGGAGAACCGGACTGACAAACTCCTCCACTTCACTTCTCTGTTCATCGTGTTCTTCATTAGTGGTAAATAGAAGTCAATTTTATTAATGTTTTTGATTCATAAAATTTTCTCAAAATCCTCAAAAGGTGTTTATTCTTCAGCAATCCGTCTCTAAAGCACCAAACAAACTCCTTCTCTTGATTTATTTCACTAAGTTATGATTTTCTTCGAGATTCCTCAGTTGTGTGGATCCTCAAATCTATACAACTCTGGGACCTAAGTCAAGAACACTTAGTGAAAATTTTCAAATCATCTATGGTCAAATTCCTCAAACTTGATACTTTTGCAAAATTTCTGAGTGCATATGACCTCTTCAAATTCTTCGCACATATACTCTATTCACAGGTACAAATGTCAGCTGATGAATCTCTAGGTTCTCATCAACGTAACTCGTTTGCAGCGTTTCTTGAAGAAAATCTGCACACCTCGTCAGAATCCTCAAAAGTACAAAATCCTCAGCCAAAGAAAATGACTGAGGGCAAAAGATCACAGAAAGGAGGAAAGCGACCTGAAGTGTAAACTGTCTTTGAGATACCTGATGATTTGTATGAGGAATATTGCACACCAGAAGAAGCCACACATGGCAAAGAAACTCAAAAGCAGTGCAAGATCCGTATCCAGAGAATTGAGAGGAGATGGGCTCGAGAATGGAGAGAATATCGGTATGTCACTCCCAAATATATGAGGAAATTTGCTATTAAACCTCCGTGCAACAGGTCACCTTTGGCTCAAGGCCAACGTGCTGATCCTACCAGTCTCAAAACTGGTGTAGATTTTCCTCATGAATGGGAAAAGCATCAAGCCAAGCTGGCAAGAAAGGCAAAAGAGGCTGTGAAGAGATTCAATGAGGACTCTACTACTAATGTCGCTGCCGGTTCCTCTGCTAGCACCACTGCCTGAAAGAAAACTGTGGTGAAGAAATCAGCTCAGAAACCAAAGTCCTCAGCACCAAAATCTTCAACTCCAAGTTTATCACAACAAATGCCTCAGGCAAAATCATCAAGGGCTCCTGCGATGCCCTCAGTGGCTGCACAATCTTTAGCTGCCGCTTCCAAGTCCTCAACTCCAGTGCACCTTGCAACGTGTCAGAGGACTGCTGGTTTTTCAATTGCTTCAGGGGCATCTGCAACTTCATCAGCCCAAGCACACTCCTCAAGCAGTCCCACTTTGTTGAAGATAAAAGCTACTACAGGACGAGGAAGAAGACCAAGTCCTCACGGAAAGAAAGTGGTATTCCAAGTTCCCTCAGGATCTGAGGATGATGAGGCTGATGATCAAGAACTGGCTGCTATAGTCAGAAATAAGCAAGAGAGAGTGGCCCAAGCAAAGGGGACTCAAATTCCTCTCATGCTCGACCCGAAGATTGTGCTGGATTTCATTGACTTGTGGCACCAGGATCCAAACACTCCCATTGATGACTTGAAGCTTCCACCTGGCCCAAGTCATGTCCTCGCTGCTTTCATTGGTGAGGGAAAAATGGAAGTTTGAGCAGGCCAGAAGGGCCAAGATAGCTCAATTGAAGAATGAACGATTTATGAAGGACAATGTCCTCAACCTAACACCAAATCAACTTGTCTCTGTCCAAAGGGACATCAAAGGCCTCAGTGAAAAATACAATAGTCACTACTCAGATTGGCAAGGTGCCAAGGGCTGATTCATCAAGATGGCTGACAAAGTCATCAAGGACCACAACACAAAGGTTGCAGCTCGCTCGTAACCACAAAATCCTCAGGCAAGGTCTTGTGCCCAGCCTGCTGAAGAAATTGCTAGTGCAGTTGGAGAGACTCCTGCTGCTATAGAAATTCCCAGGGCAACTCCCAATGTTGTGCGTGAAGAAATTGCCAGGCCAGCTGAAGCAACTGCTGCTCATGAAGAAACTACCAGGACAACTGCATCAGTTGATCCTGATGAAACTGCTGCTGCTTCACCTTCTGCTCCCCGAACAAAATCCTCAAAGGTGAAGAATTTGATTCTTCCTTCTGCATCAAAAGCGAAGAAGACCAAGGCTGTGGAGAAGGTAGCGGCTCGGAAAAGGAAAGCATCAGTACTTGCAGATTCTTCAGCTGCAAAAAGATTGAAGACACTGCCCAGTTCTTCAACAACCCATTGATGCTACACCTCTGTCATCTGTCCCAGCCTATGAGAATGTCCCGTTTAGTGTAGAGTATCACATTCCAAATGATGATGCTGATGAAAATCAATCTGCTGCTTCAGAACCAGTCGATGAAGAAATACAGATTGATGAAAATGCTCCAACACCTGTGACATCATCCCCGGAGCCCCAGTCAACCGCTGAAGAGGCTGGAGTTGAAGAAATGGAAGAGGATGTGGACATTGGATCCACCACTCCAGTTCTACATGATGAATTTTGGGAAGCAGCTCACTCAAATTCGCCAAAGGCCACCCCTCTTGCACAGGTTTCTCAGTCCCCTGCACAAACTGAAGAAATTCAAACCGGATCTGAAGAACATCACACTCCTCTCCAGCCGCTCAATGAAGAAATTCCAGCTGCATCAGCTGATGAAAATGCTGTCCCAAGTGCACCTGAGGATCATGGAGTGCAAATTCCTCAGAATAATGAAACTGCAATTGTGACAAGGGAGGTTGGGAGACGTTTCAAACCTAATCTTCGGCCCAAACCAGCACTGCCTTTCAAAAGGCGACCCAAATTCCTCAAGGAGAATTTCTATGATGAACACCATTTCTTCACTGGTGTAAATCCTTATGACTCTCCGAGGATTCGTCAAAAGAGATTTTGGACTGCAACTCAAGCCAACTTCTACAGTGTCGTGCTGCTCCAGAAGGACAAGGTTTTTCAGCACTATCAAATTCCTCATGCTGACATGGAAACCATTCCTTGCTTCACCCCAGTGCTCAGTGTTCTTCATGATGCTGGTTTGCTACCATTCTGGGTTGACATCTGTGATTGGAATGAAGAACTCATTCTTCAGTTCTATGCTACACTTCACATCTTAGGCGATGCACAAGATATCAACACATGGGTACTTGACTGGATGACTGAGAACACCCATTATACTGCTCCTGCAACAGAGTTGCTTCGAGTAGTTCCAGTCAGTATTCCCCCAGCTGATGCCAGATGCCTCTATGAAGAACCTGAACTTCCGAATCATCTCATGCAAGTACTGATGAAGCCTTTGGCTCTAGGTCAAGCTCCCAGAACCACCTTTCTGGTGAAGGATTTACTATAAGTGCCCCGCACCGTTTACCGCACCATGACCAAAACCCTCAGCCCTATCAAAGGTCACAACAATGAAGAAGAAGATGTGGTAGGTGTGATGAAGAATCTGCTGTTCAACATTATTCACGGGATTCCTATCAATCTTCATGATTTCTTCATGAGGACTTTGGCCAACATTGCTCTGTCTCCATTTGAACTGAAGCCTTATGCTCCTTTGATCATGAAATTCATCAGAGTGAGATCCTCAGTTCCTTATGAAGTTGATCTTCAGAATCATTTCAGTTACCTACCCCCGATTGAAGTCCTCAAGAACACATTTTCCTCAGTTGAAGGGAAGGGAAAATCTGTTATTGATGAAGGATCTCGTCCCCTAAATGGTCAATTTCGTCCTGGTGCTTCTTATTCAACCAATGATGACACATCATCAAAATACTCTGCAGCCAGAGCCACTGTTCAAAAGCCCCTTGAAACAGCTCCAAGAGTGATGGCTGATCGTGAGTTACTCCTCAGTCTTCATCAAAAGGTCGATCGCAACCACAAGTGGGTCAAACGGCAGGTTGGTGCAATTCTTCGAGATATGACTGTCACGCATAACGCAGTGAGGAAGAATCACTACTATCTGCACGAAGTCTTCGACCGCACATGGGCCACTCTTCAGCATCTGTATACCCCTGAAGAACTTACAGAGATGGAATTTCAGCGGGATTTTGATTGGTCTTATCCTCCCAAGAACAAATACAAGAAGCTTCCAATTCCTCACCTTGTTACAAGTTCATTTTCTTCATCGCTCGAAACAGATTCTAATGACGATATTGACGACACTGCTACGGGCCCTGCATGGACAAACGACCCCGACAACGCTGGCTGTCCTCCACCACGTTCAAGATGGAATTCTTCAGGGGCGTTAGTCCTCAATTTCGTCCCTTTTGGTCACTTGATGACAAAGGGGGAGAAATTTGAGTTAGTCTTCAAGCGGGTCTCTTTATATGGTCTATTTTTGTTTAAGTTACAACTCTCGCTCTTCTGAAGTGTTTGTTGATTGAGTTGTAAACTTAAGTCCGATGGTGGTCTAATACTTTTGAACTACCTTTTGCATGCTTATTTCCTCAAGAATCTTAATGCACGCATGCTGAATTTCATCAGAGACCATTTTTCATCATGCATTTCAATTTCCTCATGATATATATAAAATGCGTGTATGGATTACAAGATATAGGGGGAGACCGTACTGTTAAAGGGGGCCGAGGTAATACTAAGGAAAAATTTCCAACCGATGCTCATCTCAAATGCCTCAACTTAATCAATCCTTCGAGTGAAGCATTTGGAAATCTCTTACCGCTCAGTCAAGTCTTCTGTGACAGAGACGATGTTCTTCTGTTCTCTGAGGAAATTGGTCTGACTGAGGAGTTAGGATTTTGCCAGTGCGAATTAATATGATAAGCCCTGAGGAATTTGACAGTTCAAATTCCGACCGTTGCTGTGCCTTGCGCCAGCTGTCCAGATATTATATCCACCTAACGGTCATATCATTGGGGGGCATTTATGACTTATCATGTCGGGTTGCACCCTGGCTATAATTAGCCGCCCCCACAACCACTAGCTGGTTGGCTGCTCACAGAGAGATTGCCACTTGTCATTTGAGAGCAACCCATTCCTCGAGGACTTTGAGAAAAAATCATCAGCGAGGAAAAACCCAAAATCCAAACCACCAAAACCCAAAGTGATTGAGCATCATTGCAGAGATTGTTCCCATGTGGAACTGATGCTTTTTACCTTTGAAGACTGTGTATCTTCCAGACAGTTAGGCGTCATGGTCTAGAGCATCCAGCAGTCATTTGTGGATCGTTGGATGACCAATTTGTGAGGGTTTGGAAGTCTACCCTGAAGACTTACCATGAGTGTTGGGCGAGGTCTGTGTGACCTTACCTCAAGGAGAATACGGTAAGGACTGTGTGTCCTGGGACTGTGTGTCCTTTGGTTTAAATACCAAGCCGCTCCGAACCAGACGTACGACTGTCACAACAGTTGGAACCGGGTCATCAAATCACTGTCTTCATCGAGCACCTGGTTCTATTTCCTCAACCCCTTCATTTCCTCGAAGTAATTTGATGAATCTGATCATTACTGTTTGAAGAATTTGACTGAAGACTTTCTCAATTTCCTCATCTCAAATTCTTCAGTCACTTTATCCTCTGCCTGTTTATCCCATTCACACTACTTATGCTCTGTGTATGTTTCATTTCATCATGATAACTATGCTACTGCTATGTTTCGCATGCACTTGAGTACTTATTCCGCTGCGAGTATTTCGTCACTTAGCAAATTCCTCATCTAGTAATTCCTCAGTGATGAATTTGTAAAAATCGCCTATTCACCCCCCTCTAGTCGATATAACGCACTTTCACCATGAACTTTTTGATGATTTTTTCTGGACTATATGAAGACGTAGAAGCTTTGGAAGGAAGCCGTGAGGCGCACGAGGGCCCCACCACTCATCAGGGCATGCCCTGGGGGGTGCCCTGATATGTGGTGCCCCCCTCGGGCACCTCCCGACGTCCCTCTTTGGCCTATAAATTCTCTAATATTTTGAAAACCCTGGAGGCAGTCCCGAAACCATTTTTCCGCCACCGCAAGTCTCTGCTCCGTCGTGAGACCATCTGGAGCTCCGTTTCTGCACCCTGCCGGAGGGGGGATTGATCACGGAGGGCATCTTCATCAACCTTTCCGCCCTCGTGATGACGTGTGAGTAGTTCACCACAGACCTACGGGTCCATAGCTAGTACCTAGATGGCAATCTCTCTCTCTTATGATCTTCAATACAATGGCCATCGCATCTTCACTTTGATCTATCCGATGTAATCCTATTATGCGGTGTGTTTGTTGGGATCCGATGAATTGTGGGTTTATGTTCAGATTATTCATGAAAAGTATTTGAGATGCCTCTGAATTATATTATCTTTTATGTGCATGACCATTATAGCTTCTTAATGCTCTCCGATCTATTGATATGCTTTGGCCAAGTAGATTGATATTTCTTCGATGGGAGTGGTGCGTTGTGGTAGGTTCAACCTGGCGAATTTCTATATCCCAGTGACAAAGTAGTTGACAAGATGCGTCTTTGTGTTGTTGCTACTAAGGATAAAACGATGGGGTTCATTCATATTGTTTGAGTTTACTTTGTCTACATCATGTCATCGTTCTCCAAGCATTACTCTGTTTTATTTAATACTCTAGATGCTTGCTGGATAGCGGTCGATGAGTGGAGTAATAGTAATAGGTGCAGGCAGGAGTCGTCCTATATGCTTATGGATGTGATGCCTATATATACATGATCATTGTCGTGAACATCGCATAACTATCCGCTTTTCTATCAATTGCCCAACAGTAATTTGTTTACCCACCATATGCTGGCTACATGAGAGATGTCGCTAGGGAACACTATGGCCCTTGAGTCTATTCACTTATATATTTGCAAACGCTATATTTACCTTCCTGCCTTTATTTACTTTTTATTTATTTTGCAATTTATATTGATCAACAATTATCTACACAAGTCATTTGCTTGCAAATAACGAGATCAAGGGGATTGACAACCCTCTTGCCCGCGTTGGGTGCAAGTCGTTTGTTCATTTGTGTGCAGCCGCTGAAGACGATTGAGGATTGATATTCCTATTGGTTTGGTAAACCTTGGTTTCATAAATGATGGAAATACTTATCCGCTTTGTGCTGCAATTACCCGTTCCTCTTCATGGAAAACCCAACGCAGATCACAAGTATCACAATACAATTTGCCATTGTATTTGGTGTGTTGTGTCACACCCTGTGTTTGTATCACTTTGCTATGCTATGGATTTATAAAATTTGGAACCAATTAAATTTTTTCCAGTGCATGAGCTTGTTTGAATTATTGATGCCTGCTTGACTCATTGATTGGCACTGATAGATTCTACTCCTCTCCATACTCATTTTCCTTGACCCAAACATCTTGCCCAATGATCATTCCATGTGAATAGTACCCAACACTATTTTTACCAAATATTATTTTGGCCAAAAAGGATTTATTCAAATTAGGTTTCCAAAAACCCCTGAATTGAGGTTTGTACTACAAGTCCTCAAATTGGGTGGATCCTTTTTCCACAAAGACTTTATTTGAAACCTACTATATATAAGACTTAGCAAAACCACCAAATGTTAATTCTAAAGATTATTTTGCTATTTTATTTAAAGGCTTTTTCTTAAGGCCAGAAATGGTTTTTCATAGGGAAAAATTATTTAAATGCTTTAAAAATATTTGGGAAAATTTAGAGAAACTCAGTGCACATATATTTTCCATATATATAAGTTTCAAAACATGGTCATGTTCAAAATAATGGGCAAAACCCTTCAAAACCCTTTCTGCCCAAATCAAGCTTTTGAAATATTTCTATAAGAAATATTCTCAATAAATTCCAAGAAAAATCCAGAAAGACACACATGCTATATGTGATGATCTTGCAAAGTTTCAGCTCAATCCCAATTGATTTGCTTCACCAAAATATTGCAAAACCATTCGTGTCCAGAGTCAAGTTTGAACAACTTTACATTGTGAAGTTTGTCCTATTGACCCCAAACTTTGTGGGCATGTGCTAAACCCCAAATGATGATACCACACCAAGTGGTGGATTTGGGGTAAGTGAAATGCATGCGTAGATCTACAGAAATCTGATTCTGTTGATTTCTAGGGTTTTACAAAGTTACATTGTGAACTTTCTTCAAATGGGCTCGAACTTGGTGATCCACTCTAATTTTACCTACATTATCACCCTGTTAAATCTCATGGCAAGAAAACTCCATTTGCTTGCCCAAACACTGATGAAACACCTTCTGGTGGGAAGCAAAGATCAATGATTGAGCCTCTTCCCCTGTTCTCCTTCACCTACAATTGTTACCACAGCTCCACCTAGACCCCCAACACCTCCAGTAAGATTCCTGGCGCCAAGTCCATGATTGCATGGGGGAAAAGCCCCATTTCCCTCTCTGGACATCCCATTTCTCTCTCTTCTCACTTCCCCCTCTCACTCCTGGCCAATCTAGAGCATCCCACGCCCCTTTCCCACTTGTTTACTCCCCCTGCAGCTGCTGGATACAAGTGGACATGCCATAGCGCGACAAAAGCTCTGGCATGCCGGCCAAAGTCGCGCTCTGGAGCGCGCAGCCATGCTCCAGAGGGTTGACTTCCCTCTCCTGCCCATACCCGACCACCTCGAGCCTCCCCCTCGCGCCAGTCGAGGCCCCTCTGCGTCCGGGACACGCCACGCCCCTGTCCCCCTCCTCTCTGTCCCTGCAACGGCTCCCCTGGCACGCGCCCGACGCCGCCCGAGCCGGCCAATGCATGGGCTCGCACGCGTGCGCTCCCCTTCTCTCTCTCTTCTCTCTCGCGTGCCTAGACCAACCCCAGGAACCCCCCGGACAAGCCCCGTGTGCTCCCTCCCCCTCCAGCGACCAACTCGACCTCACCGGCGCACGGGTCTACGTGGACTCGAGCCCGGGCTATTTAAAGCCACCCCGGGCCTCCCTCTTCCTGCCTTCGAGCCCCTGCTACTCCTAATCGAGCCCCTATTCCACCCATCCATCGCCAGGAGCTCCCGAGCTCAAGATTGAGCTCGAGGCCCGCCGCATCAGGATTCCGGCGATCTCCGGATACAGGGCCTCTCCGGCCCCGATTCCTCTTCCTCCGCTACTCCTGTGGCTCACTGATGACCTTCCCTTCCTTCTCCGCATCGATTGCAGCTTGGAGCGTCGGCTCGGAGCTCGACCGACGCACCTCCGCCGTGGCTCCTTCGTCGCCGGCGACCAGGGCCACCTCGACGACCGCCTCCACCTCCCCCGAGTCGGCGACGATGCCCTGAGTCCGTTCCCAGCTTCACCCACTGCCGCCGTGCCCTCTGCTGACGCCGGTGAGCCTCGCCACCCTTCTGGCGAGAGGTTGACGACGACCTGCCAAGTGGGGCCCGTCTGTCAGCCTCCCGTCCCCTCTCGCCCTCCTCTCTGTCGCTGGCGGCTAGGCCCTGCCTGTCGGGTTTGAACCCCGTGGGCGCGCGCGCCTGGCTCGCCTGGCCTCTGGGCCGGCCCAGCTGCGGCCAGATCTGGCCCAGGGCACTGGAGCCCTTTTCTTTTTCTTTTTCTGGCAGTATTTGCAAAAATGCCACACAAATGAATATTTGTCCAATTCCAAATATTTTTCCACGACAAATCTTGTAATATTCTTTAGAATTTTATAGTGCCACTTGTGTAAATTTTTGATGACATTTTATGTACTGATTTTTATTTAGAAGCTAGTTTTGATTATTTTTAGCCTCTGTTTAAATAGTTTTCAAAATCTTTTTCACAACAAAACCTTAGGCAAATATTTTTAGAATAGTTTGTATTATTTATCAGAGTAGGGTAACATTTTTGAAGTGGCTTTTGTGCTCTGTTTTTGTTGTAATGCTTATTATTATTGTTAATTATCGCGACGATAGATTGTGCTTTTGACGAGGAAGTTGGACCCGAAGGTTTCGAAGACCCCGAAGACTTTGTTGAGCCAGGAAAGCAGCCCTTTGACCATGACTATGAAACCCTTTATTTGCATGTCATATAGCACTTGTTTCCGTGATGATGATTATGTTGATGTGGTGACCACTATGGTGGGATGCCTCCGATACTTTTCCGTTGATACTTGCATCGTGGATGACCCTACCATACTTATGAGGGTTGTGCGGGTGGGAGTAGATAGGATACTTAGTAGATGCTATGCAAATGGGACGGGAATATGCATGGTGTTGGAAACAAGAGTGTTTTCAAAGACTTTTCGAAAACCCCGTCGGGTGCCACTAATGCCCGAGGGAGATGATGTTGAGTTGGGTAACCACTTGAGAAAGAAGTGGTGTACCGGAGCAAGTGAGTGCATGTGGTTTTCAAAAATGGATTGGTGTAAGTTGCGACCGTTATTCCAACCTTACATGTACAACCACGATGCCCCTTATGGGACGGGGCTTTGTTGATTACTTTGATGAGTACTAGCATAGAGCCCGCATTACTAGTGGCGAAAGTGACGTGGTCACTTTCGATACGGGGTCGTGCCGGTAAGGACGATCATGCGTTGTCTTCACAGGCACCAGGCACACCGTTGGTGCCTGCATGGAGGTTACTTGTGAAGTACATCATGTGGGCTGTGTACCAATCGAGTGGACTCTTTGTTTGGTATCGTCAGGGGAAAGACAATGTTCGGGTACTTACCTCGGGTATGGACAATACCGCGAGTCATGGCTTGACACGGAAGTTTCCCGAGTCTTGTGGGTAAAGTGTGCAACCTCTGCAGAGTGTCAAACTATTCGAATAGCCGTGTCCACGGTCAAGGACAGTTGGATGACCGCTCTTGTGCTACGTCCAATGTTTACTAAACTTGGTGTGTGTGTGTGTGTGATGGTGGCAAAGATGGTACTTGAGTTAAGTCAGATGACTTGACATGATGATTGAACATGAGATGTTCAGACCTTGATTATATTGATATCGGTAACCTGTTTGTGCGGATACTTGTATCCTCATGATGTATGCTATTACTAGTTACCTTGTTCATGTCATTGCACTCAAAATTAGCTTTCCACAAAACTTACCTACTTAGTGCTATATCATGCATTGTTATTGCCTTGTTCCAAAACTTGGGTTGCTTGCGAGTACATTCAAAGTACTCATTGGTTTGCCACTGGTTATTTAATTGGCCAGGCATGGAAGAGCAGGAATATGGTGAAGAGTTCGATGGTGACGAACATGCGATCTAGGACGCTTCCCAGTCATAATGCCAGTAGGTTAAGGTAGATGGCATGGGTCTATGCTTTCGATCAAGATTTCCGCTGCTAGTTATGTTGTTATTTGGCCAGACATGGCCCTACCTGTGTAAGACTTGACCTTCATGGTCTTTATTTGTGTAAGATGCTAAATGTGGATGTAAGACTCTTGTTATTCAGCTTCTGTGTGTTCAGTGAGCATTGGTCTCTGGGATCACTGTACACGTGCATTCGGTGATCACGACTTATCTGTTGGGTTCCCCACAGAGCTGGTATCAGAGCCATCCATACTGTAGGAAGCCCTTAGTTATTATGGACGTTAGTTAGGATAAAACCGTTTTTAAAACTACACCTAGCACCTATACTTAGGAGATTCTGCACTTATTACCTCTTCTATTCTTCACACAACACTATACTCACTCTCCTCCCTTCAAACCTTTGTAGATGGCCGTAGTACCCGAAGCCCTCCTAGCATCCGACTTTCCCCTACTCCTTGAGGATAGCCTGGAGAAGTGCCAATATCGTCGACCACCCGTTTTCCTCTACCACGAGCACTGGGTCAATGACGTCATGAAGGAGTACCACGTTGATGTGGTCGGGAAGGCAAACGACTCCCCGACCAGTTGGTTCTTTGAAGGACCACAAATGGAGACCCTGGCACTCGCAATCGAGACAGCTGCACGCAGGGCACTCCTACACCTTCGAGACATCATTCCAGAGATGGCTGACGAGCCAGCTACTCGCTACCTACCTTTCAGGAAGGATGATCTTGGCGAGAGTTGGACGTTGATTCCATACAGGGAGGATGGCACACCACTCAGGTTCCAGACCTACTTCAGCCTCTCCGCCGACAGTCTGGCTCACAACCTGATTAAGGAGTCCGTGAAGCTCCGCGAGGAACTTCACCACACCCGAGAGCTACTTCGTCAAGCCAAGACGAAGCCAGTCAGGATCAAGAATGATGGAGCCCCCGAGGGACGACCAGCTGTTGGTTACCGAGGAGGAGTACGCCCAGCTAGAGATGCACCCACACGTCGTCGTCGCATGAGTGCGAACGAGTACCGTGAGCTCTTCAATGGCCCACCGACGAAGTGTCGTCAGGAAGGACCTCCTCGTTCTCCAACCCCTTCAACCGGAGACGATGCCCGTACGGATGATGATCAGGAGGAAGACCCAGAGGAGAGTGACTACGAGACCGAGCACTCCACCACCTGAGTCCGAGAACCCCTAGGGTAGGATCTGTCATGTACCCCTCATGCGAAGTCGAGTCCGTGTAAGGGTTCATATGAAACCGTGCGTGCTTGTTGTTTGTTTTTGTTGTTTGTGTTCCGATGCAAGTCGCGCTTTTGCCTTAGGCAACATGTAAGCGACTCCATCGTCTATCTTATCTTAAAATATGTGTTGGTCTTTCGACCTTATTTTACCACACTTGCACTATACCAACCCCCTTAGGCGCGCTTTCTCTGTTATTGCTTTTCCTCTCGTCTATCCCAGTTATTTGACTTGGCTGCTCCAAACAGGATGGTGACTGCAACCCGCAACAGCTCCTTCACCAACCCTGAAGCCGGCAACTCCAGCCAGCAACAGGGAATGGGTGGGACTGCTCAGGCTGGAGGACACCTGGATCAGCCACAAGGCGACATTCCCCCGCCACCACCTCCACCGGAGAACATGACCATGGCTCAGTTTCTCCAAGTTCTCCGGGAGGAACGCCAATCCAACACTGCTGCTATCCAGCAGATGGCCCAAGTCTTTGTGAACAACCAGCAGCAAGGCAGGAACGGCAATGGCCGCTCCACTCTGTCTGAGTTCATGAGGAATTCGCCCCAACCTTCACCGAAACTGTTGAACCACTGGATGCCGATGATTGGATCCGCACCATTGAGGACCTCCTTGCACTGGTCAATTGCAATGAGGATCGTGAGAAGGTGCTGTATGCCTCTCACTGCCTCGGAGGTACCGCCAGAGCTTGGTGGGATGGATTCAAGGTTATGCAAGGCGATCGAGTGATCACCTGGGATAACTTCAAGGAAGGATTCCGCACCGCCCACATTCCCTCTGGGATCATGGCTATCAAGAAGAGAGAATTCCGAGCGCTGAAGTAAGGAAGTGGCTCTGTCAAGGAGAATATGCAGAAGTTCAACCTGCTGTCAAGGTATGCACCTGAAGATGTCAACATGGAGGCTGCTAAGATGGAACGCTTCATGGAAGGACTTCAGCAGACCCTGCAGCATCAACTCATAGTCTGCGACTGTCGGACCTTCTTCGACCTGGTGAACAAGGCCCTCATGCTTGAAGACAAGCGTCGTGCCATGGACGACACTCGCAAGCGCAAGATGATCAGCAAGGGTAGTTCCAGCAACCAGAAGCCTCGCCCCTGGCAGCCAGCCCCAGCCAAGCCAACCTATCAGCCGCAGCAGGCTAGATCTCATGCACCTCGTCCGAGCTACCAGCCTCAGCAGTATGCCAATCCCAGGCCAGCCCACAACAACCCCAATAACAACAACGGCGGCAGGAACTACGACAACAACAACCCTGGTCAAGTCACTTGCTTTGGGTGTGGTCAGCCAGGACACATCTCTAGGCAGTGCCCCAACAAGAAGCCGGATGCACCGTGCCCCAATGCGTCGAACCAAGGCCAAGGCCGTGGAGCACCACCAAGGAACCCAGCTCCTCGCAACCAGCCCAACAATGGCAAGGGTCGTGTGAATCATGTCACCGCTGAGGAAGCCCAGGAAGACCCGGACGTCATACTGGGTACGTTCCTCGTCAACTCAACCCCAGCAACCGTACTGTTTGATTGTGGAGCTTCGCATTCTTTTGTCACCCAAAAGTTTGCACTAGCAAGTGGTATGAAGCCTACACCCCTGGGTAGTCGTATGTTGATACAAACCCCGGGATCGGTTATGAAGTCCAGGATAGGTTGTAAAGGAGTTGAGATTAACATCAACGGGGTAGACTTCCTAGCAGACCTTATCATCCTGAAGTCGGAAGGCTTGGATGTGATCCTAGGCATGGATTGGTTAACCAAGCACAGAGGCTTGTTAGACTGTGCCAAGAGGATTGTTACCATGACCAATAGCCAAGGAGTGGAAGTCAAGTATGTCCCCGGCTGTGCCTCCACTCGAGCCCCTAGGGGTAATTGTCTGTCGGGAATTGAGTTGGATCAAGTGCCCGTGGTATGTGAATACCCGGATGTATTTCCTGATGAGCTGCCCGGAATGCCTCCTGACCGCGACATTGAGTTCATCATTGAGCTAATGCTCGGAGCAGGACCCATCTATAAGAAGCCCTATAGAATGGGATCCGAAGAGTTGGCAGAATTAGAGAAGCAACTAGCAGAGCAACTCAGAAAAGGATTCATTCGCCCTAGTGCCTCTCCTTGGGGATCACCGGTTCTATTTGTGTCAAAGAGGGACGGAACTATCCGACTCTGTGTCGATTACCATTCTCTCAATGAAGTCACAATAAAGAACAAGTACCCACTTCCCAAGATTGAAGACCTGTTCGATTAGCTGAATGGAGCGAAGGTGTTTTCCAAGATCGACCTCAGGTCAGGGTACTACCAGTTGAAGATCAGACCCCAAGGCATCCCGAAGACGGCGTTTGTAACCCGGTATGACCTGTATGAATATACGGTCATGTCATTTGGGTTGACCAATGCCCCTGCCTACTTCATGTACCTCATGAACAAAGTTTTCATGGAGTACTTGGACAAGTTTGTTGTCGTCTTCATTGATGACATACTCGTCTTCTCCAAGTCTGAAGAAGAGCATGAGCAACACTTGAGATTGGTCCTAGACAAGCTTCGAGAGCACCAACTTCATGCCAAGTTCAGCAAGTGTGAATTTTGGCTGCATGAAGTTCGATTCTTGGGTCATGTGTTGACCGCAGAAGGATTGTCAGTGGATCCTGCCAAGATTGAAGCTGTGACTGAATGGCAATCCCCAACCAGTGTGAAGGAAGTCAGAAGCTTCCTCGGACTCGCGGGATATTACCGCAAATTCGTCGAAGGATTCTCAAGCATTGCCCGACCCATGACTCAGCTTTTAAAGAAGGACAAGAAGTTTGAATGGATGCCGAAGTGCGAAGAAAGCTTCCAAGAGCTCAAGAAGAGATTGACCACAGCCCCAGTTTTGGCCACCCCCGATATTGACAAGGAGTTTGTGATATACTGTGATGCATCGAGAACCGGGCTTGGAGGTGTTCTGATGCAAGAAGGAAGAGTTGTAGTATATCTATCCAGACAGCTACTTCCTCATGAAGAGAACTACGCTACTCATGATCTTGAGTTGGCAGCAGTAGTTCATGCCTTGAAAACATGGCGAAATTACCTTCTGGGGAAGCCATGTGAGATATACACAGACCACAAGAGTTTGAAGTATATTTTCACGCAAAAAGAATCGAACATGAGGCAGCGAAGATGGTTGGAGTTGATCGAGGACTATGACCTCAGTGTTCAATACCACCCCGGAAAGGCTAACGTGGTGGCAGACACCTTAAGCAGAAAGGCGTGTTCCTTGAACGCTATGATTAAGGAAAGGCTACCTGCCTTGTAGGAAGAGCTTGAAAGCTTCGGCTTGGAACTAGTTGCACCTGGATTCCTAGCCCACCTCGAAGCAAAGCCTACCTTGATGGATGATATTAAGGAAGCCCAGAAGAGACACGAGAGCATTGAAGGCATCAAGAGGAAGATCAAGGCAGGAAAGGCCCCAGGATTCTCAGTGGATGAGCAAGGAGTTGTATGGTTCGGGAAGCGCATCTGCGTACCCAACAAAGGAGAGCTCAAGAACTTGATCTTGCAAGAAGGTCAGGACACTCCGTATTCCATCCACCCTGGAGGAACCAAGATGTACCAAGACCTCAAAACAAGATTCTGGTGGCATGGCATGAAACGGGAGATAGGCACCTTTGTTGCTAAGTGTGACATATGCCAGAGAGTCAAAGCTGAGCATCAGCGACCCGCTGGACTATTGCAACCTCTCAAAGTTCCTGAATGGAAGTGGGACAACGTCGGGATGGACTTCATCACTGGATTACCTAGGTCAAGCAAAGGACATGATTCCATCTGGGTCATTGTCGATCACCTGACCAAGGTAGCCCACTTCATTCCCGTCAAGACGACCTATAATGGGAACCAACTGGCCAACCTCTACATCAACTGGATCGTGAGCCTCCATGGAATTCCTAAGGAAATCGTGTCAGACCGAGGTACCCAGTTTACCTCGAGATTCTGGAATAGATTCCAAGAAGCCCTGGGAACCAAGCTTTCCTTCAACACTGCTTTTCACCACCAGACCGGTGGACAGACGGAACGAGTAAACCAGATACTCGAGGATATGCTCCGTGCTTGTGTATGGGCATATGGAGCCAAGTGGGAAGATTGCTTACCATTCGCCGAGTTCTACAACAACAGCTACCGGTCGAGTCTTCAGATGGCACCATTTGAGGTGTTGTACGGACGCAAGTGCCGCACTCCCCTCAGTTTGGTCGGAAACCGAAGAAGGACTAGTCTTTGGCCCAGACATCCTCTGTGAAGCAGAAGAGCAAGTTCAACTCGTCCGAGAGCGTCTCAAGACCGCCAAGACCAGACAGAAGAGCTACGCTGATTCCCACCGTCGAGACATGAGTTTCCGTGTTGGAGACCATGTTTATCTCCGAGTCACGCCTCTCGAAGGAACCAAGCGTTTTCACGTCAAGGGGAAGCTTGTACCAAGATACATTGGCCCCTTCAAGATCACTTACAGACGAGGAGAAGTTGCTTACCAGCTAGAACTACCTTCCGAGCTATCGGACGTGCACAACGTGTTCCACGTGTCACAGCTCCGAAAGTGTCTTCAAGTTCCCAACCACCCCGACCTCTACAAGGACATCGATCATCAAGCCATCGACCTTCAACCAGACCTCACATATCGTGAGAGGCCAGTCCGTATTTTGGATGAAGCAGAGCGTTGCACCCGAAGCCGCACCATCAAGTATTTCAAGGTCCAATGGAGCAACCACACTGAAGCAGAAGCAACCTGGGAGCATGAAGACTATCTCAGATCTGAGTTCCCTTATCTTTTTAGCGCTTAGCCTAGGAATCTCGGGGACGAGATTCTTGTAAGGGGGGTATGTCTGTCACACCATGTGTTTGTATCACTTTGCTATGCTATGGATTTATAAAATTTGGAACCAATTAAAACTTTTTCAGTGCATGAGCTTGTTTGAATTATCGATGCTTGCTTGACTGATTGATTGTGTTTGGCACTCATAGATTCTACTCCTCTCCATACTCATTTTCCTTGATGCAAACATCTTGCCCAATGATCATTCCATGTGAATACTACCCAACACTATTTTTACCAAATATTATTTTGGCCAAAAAGGATTTATTCAAATTAGGTTTCCAAAACCCCCTGAATTGAGGTTTGTACTACAAGTCCTCAAATTGGGTGGATCCTTTTTCCACAAAGACTTTATTTGAAACCTACTATATATAAGACTTCCCAAAACCACCAAATGTTAATTTTAAAGATTATTTTGCTATTTTATTTAAAGGCTTGTTCTTAAGGCCAGAAATGGTTTTTCATAGGGAAAAATTATTTAAATGCTTTAAAAATATTTGGCAAAATTTAGAGAAACTCAGTGGACATATATTTTCCATATATATGAGTTTCAACACATGGTCATGTTCAAAATCATGGGCAAAAGCCTTCAAAACCCTTTCTGCCCAAATCAAGCTTTTGAAATATTTCTATAAGAAATATTCTCAATAAATTCCAAGAAAATTCTAGAAAGACACACATGCTATATGTGATGATCTTGAAAAGTTCCATCTCAATCCCAATTGATTTGCTTCACCAAAATATTCCAAAACCATTCCTGTCCAGAGTCAAGTTTGAACAACTTTACATTGTGAAGTTTATCCTATTGACCCCCAAACTTTGTGGGCATGTGCTAAACCACAAATGATGATACCACACCAAGTGGTGGATTTGGGGGAAGTGAAATGCATGCCTAGATCTAGAGAAATCTGATTTTGTTGATTTCTAGGGTTTTACAAAGTTACATTGTGAACTTTCTTCAAATGGGCTCGAACTTGGTGATCCACTCTAATTTTACCTACATTATCCCCCTGTTAAATCTCATGGCAAGAAAACTCCATTTGCTTGCCCAAACACTGATCAAACACCTTCTGGTGGGAAGCAAAGATCAATGATTGAGCCTCTTCCCCTGTTCTCCTTCACCTACAATTTTTACCACAGCTCCACCTAGACCCCCAGCACCTCCAGTAAGATTCCTGGCGCCAAGTCCATGATTGCATGGGGGAAAATCCCCATTTCCCTCTTTGGACATCACATTACTCTCTCTTCTCACTTCCCCCTCTCACTCATGGCCACTCCAGAGCATCCCATGCCCCTTTCCCACTTGTTTACTCCCCCCTGTAGCTGCTGGACACAAGTGGACACGCCAGAGCGCGTCAAAAGCTCTGGCATGTCGGCCAAAGTCGCGCTCTGGAGCGCGCAGCCACGCTCCAGAGGGTTGACCTCCCTCTGCTCTCCATACCCGACCACCTCGAGCCTCCCCCTCGCGCCAGTCGAGGCCCCTCAGCGTCCAGGACACGCCACGCCCCTGTCCCCCTCCTCTCTCTCCCTGCAACGGCTCCCCTGGCGCGTGCCCAACGCCGTCCGAGCCGGCCAATGCATGGGCTCGCACGCGTGCGCTCCCCTTCTTTCTCTCTTCTCTCTCGCGCGCCTAGACCAACCCCAGGGACCCCCCCGGACAAGCCCCGTGTGCTCCCTCCCCCTCCAGCGACCAACTCGACCTCACCAACGCAGGGGTCTGCGTGGACTCGAGCCCCGGCTATTTAAAGCCACCCCGGGCCTCCCTCTTCCTCCCTTCGACCCCCTGCTACTCCTAATCGAGCCCCTGTTCCTCCCACCCATCGCCAGGAGCTCCCGAGCTCGAGATCGAGCTCGAGGTCCGTCGCATCAGGATTCCGGCGATCTCCGGGTACAGGGCCTCCCCGGCCCCGATTCCTGTTCCTCCGCTCCTCCCGTGGCTCATTGATGACCCCCCTTCCCTTTCCGCATCGATTGCAGCTTGGAGCGTCGGCTCAGAGCTCGACGAACGCACCTACGCCGCGGCTCCTTCATTACCGGCGACCAGGGCCACCTCGACGACCGCCTCCAGCTCCCCCGAGACGGTGATGACGCCCTGAGTCCGTTCCCACCTTCACCCGCTGCAGCCATGCCCTCTGCTGACGCCGGTGAGCCTCGCCACCCCTCTGGCGAGAGGTTGACGACGACCTGCCAAGTGGGGCCCGTCTATCAGCCTCCCGTCCCCTCTCGCCCTCCTCTTTGTCACTGGCAGCTAGGCCCCACCTGTCGGGTTTGAACCCCGCGGGCGCGCGCGCCTGGCTCGCCTGGGCTGGCTGGCCTCTGGGCCGGCCCAGCTGCGGCCAGATCTGGTCCAGGGCACTAGAGCCCTTTTCTTTTTCTTTTTCTGGCAGTATTTGCAAAAATGCCACACAAATGAATATTTGTCCAATTCAAAATATTTTTCCATCACAAATCTTGTAATATTCTGTAGAATTTTATAGTGCCACTTGTGTAAATTTTTGAAGACATTTTATGTACTGATTTTTATTTAAAAGCTAGTTTTGCTTATTTTTAGCCTCTGTTTAAATAGTTTTCAAAAAAAAATTCACAACAAAACCTTAGGCAAATATTTTTAGAATAGTTTGTAGTATTTATCAGAGTAGGTAACATTTTTGATGTGGCTTTTGTGCTCTATTTTTGTTGTAATGCTTATTATTATCGTTATTTATCACGAGGATAGATTGCGCTGTTGACGAGGAAGTTGGGCCCGAAGGTTTCAAAGACGCCAAAGACTTTGTTGAGCCAGGCAAGTAGCCCTTTGACCATGACTATGAACCCCTTTATTTGCATGTCATATAGCACTTGTTTCCGTGAATATGATCATGTTGATGTGGTGACCACTTCGGTGGAATGCCTCCGATACTTTTCCGTTGATACTTGCATCGTGCATGAGCCTACCATACTTATGAGGGTTGTGCGGGTGGGAGTAGATAGGATGCTTAGTAGATGCTACGCAAATGGGATGGGAATATGCATGGTCTTGGAAACAAGAGTGTTTTCAAAGACTTTTCGAAAACCCCGTCATGTGCCACTAATGCCCGAGGGAGATGATGTTGAGTTGGGTAACCACTTGAGAAAGAAGTGGTGTACCGAAGCAAGTGAGTGAGTGTGGTTTTCGAAAATGAATTGGTGTAAGTTGCGACCGTTATTCCAACCTTACATGTACAACCACGATGCCCCTTATGGGACGGGGCTTTGTTGATTACTTTGATGAGTACTAGCATAGAGCCCGCATTACTAGTGGCGAAAGTGACGTGGTCACTTTCGATACGGGGTCGTGCCGGTAAGGACGATCATGCGTTGTCTTCACAGGCACCAGGCACACCGTTGGTGCCTGCATGGAGGTTACTTGTGAAGTACATCATGTGGGCTGTGTACCAATCGAGTGGACTCTTTGTTTGGTATCGTCAGGGGAAAGACAATGTTCGGGTACTTACCTCGGGTATGGACAATACCGCGAGTCATGGCTTGACACGGAAGTTTCCCGAGTCTTGTGGGTAAAGTGTGCAACCTCTGCAGAGTGTCAAACTATTCGAATAGCCGTGTCCACGGTCAAGGACAGTTGGATGACCGCTCTTGTGCTACGTCCAATGTTTACTAAACTTGGTGTGTGTGTGTGTGTGATGGTGGCAAAGATGGTACTTGAGTTAAGTCAGATGACTTGACATGATGATTGAACATGAGATGTTCAGACCTTGATTATATTGATATCGGTAACCTGTTTGTGCGGATACTTGTATCCTCATGATGTATGCTATTACTAGTTACCTTGTTCATGTCATTGCACTCAAAATTAGCTTTCCACAAAACTTACCTACTTAGTGCTATATCATGCATTGTTATTGCCTTGTTCCAAAACTTGGGTTGCTTGCGAGTACATTCAAAGTACTCATTGGCTTGCCACTAGTTATTTAATTGGCCAGGCATGGAAGAGCAGGAATATGGTGAAGAGTTCGATGGTGACGAACATGCGATCTACGACGCTTCCCAGTCAGAATGCCTGTAGGTTAAGGCAGATGGCATGGGTCTACGCTTTCGATCAAGATTTCCGGTGCTAGTTATGTTGTTATTTGGCCTCTCATGGCCCTACCTATGTAAGACTTGACCTTCATGGTCTTTATTTGTGTAAGACGCTAAATGTGGCCCTACCTTCTGTGTGTTCAGTGAGCATTGATCTCTGGGATCACTGTACACGTGCATTCGGTGATCATGACTTATCTGTCGGGGTCCCCACGTGTTGGGGACACACGAGATTTATTGTATTTGATTGCAGGGTTGTTTGAGAGAGACCATCTTCATCCTACACCTCCCACGGATTGATAAACCTTAGGTCATCCACTTGAGGGAAATTTGTTGTTGTCCTACAAAACTCTGCACTTGGAGGCCCAACAACGTCTACAAGAATAAAGTTGCATTGTAGACATGAATATCTCATAAACATTCAACCCTCATCTGATCTGCAAGGTGGTATTCCTTTATAGCGTCTTTCTAATCGTTCTCCCAATTATTCGGTGTTTAGGTTGTTTGGTTGCGTTTTCTATGTTCTCCTTGCCCCTCGAGAATGACCAAACTGACCGCTCAGTCTGTCGAGTGTGTTTTTCTAGGCTACAGTGATGAGCATAAGAGTTATTGTTGTTGGGATCAAATTGGTCGTCAGATGCGTACTTCTCGGGACGTGACTTTTGATCAGTCTCGTCCATTCTACCCGCGACTATCTTCCTTGACATTTTTAGTAGAGGATATTTCTTTTCTCACGTTTCCTGATACACCTCCCTCTCTGCCTTGTATTCCTACTCCTCCTTCTCATCCCACCTTTGCAAATCTGACGCCTTCTTCTCCTACACTTTCTTCTCCTTCCTCGTTACATGATTCTCCACCTTCATCACCGATGTCTTCTCCATCTCCATCACCTCCGGTTGTTCCTTCTCGTCCCAATTTTCCTTTTCATTATACCCATCGTCCATGCATTGTGGATGCATCTACTGATGTGACACCTACTTCTGGTGCACCATCTTCCTCGTCCCAGCCGACTTATGGTTTTGGACTAGGCCTTATCCTCCTCCTGACCACTATTATCCTTCTCGATATGGTATTTCGGTTGTTCTTGAGCCTACCTCTTGAGCGCACTAGCACGTGGGATCTGGTTTCTCTTCCTCCCCATGTTCGTCCCATCGCTTGTAAGTTGGTTTATAAGATTAAGACTCGCTCTGATGGTTCTCTTGAGCTTTATAAAGCTCGTCTTGTGGCTCGTGGCTTTCAGCAGGAGCATGGCCGTGATTATGACAAGATATTTGCTCATGTGGCTCATATGACCACTGTCCGCACACTTCTCTATGTGGCTTCTATTCGCCACTGGTCTGTGTCTCCGCTTGATGTTAAGAATGCCTTTCTTAATGGTGAGTTGCATGAAGAGGTTTATATGCAGCCACCACCTGGGTATTCGGTTCCTGATGGCATGGTTTGTCGTCTTTGTCTCTCTCTCTATGGCCTTAAGCTAGCCCCCCATGCTTGGTTTGAGCGTTTTGCTTCTGTGGTCACTGCAACTGGCTTTTCTCCCAGTGATCATGATCCAGCATTGTTTGTCCACATTTCAGCTCGTGGCCGCACTCTTCTTCTTCTATATGTTGATGACATGATCATCACTAGCGACGATTCTGAGTACATTGCCTTTGTCAAGACCCATCTTAATGAGCAGTTCCTTATGTATGATCTTGGCCCTCTTCGTTATTTACTTGGGATTGAGGTTTCCTCCACCTCTGATGACTTTTTTATTTCTCAAGAAAAGTGTATTTAGGATCTTGTTGCTCGTGCGGCTCTTAGTGATGAGTGCGCCGTTGAGAATCCTATGGAGCTCAATGTTCAACTTCGAGCTTCTGATGGTGACCCCTTGTCTAATCCGACGTGTTATTGTCATCTTATTGGGAGTCTTGTGTATCTTGCTATCACTCGTCCGGATATCTTCTATCCTGTCCACATTCCGAGTCAGTTTGTTCTTGCTCCCACTTCAGTTCACTATAGTCACCTCCTTTGTGTTCTACGATATCTTCGTGGCATGATCTCTCATCATCTCTTTTCCCCCATTTTAGCTCATTACAGCTCTAGGCCTATTCGGATGCTACGTGGGCTAGTGATCCTACGGATCTCTGTTCACATTCCGCTTACTGTGTTTTGCTTAGTGGTACTCTCATTGCATGGAAGACGAATAAACAGACTGCAGTTTCCCGTTCGAGTGCAGAGGCGGAGTTGCGAGCTATGGCTCTTGTGACGGCAGAGGTGACTTGGTTATGATGGTTACTAGAGGATTTTGGTGTTTTTGTTACTATACCTACCACCCTCTTGTCAGATAGTATAGGTGCCATCAGTATTGCGCGGGATCCCGTGAAGCATGATCTTACTAAGCATATTGGTGTTGATCCTTCTTATGTGCGCGCTGCTATGCAGGATCATGTTATTGCTCTTCATTATGTTCCTTCTGAGAACAACTAGAAGACTTCTTCACGAAGGCCCAGACTAGAGTGCAACATGGATTTCACCTCTCCAAACTCAGTGCCGTGAATCCACCATGAGTTTGAGGGAGGCGGGGTGTTAGAGTTATATTAGTGTGTCTTTTGGTCTTTTGTATTCTTGTCTCTTGACATCCTTTTGTACACACATATATATGTTGGCTTTGGCCACCTAATAATATTAAGTTGCTATTCTTCCAACATAAACACTCATAAGTGTGAATGCATCTCATTCGTATTTAGGAGTGTGTCGTGCTGTTGTCTACGTTATTCTACTTTTTCCTATACACACACCGTCCAATTGTGTGCTATGTAGAGAAATGTATGCATGCGTGAAAAGATGTATCCTTCCGACGAATACAAAAGCTACTGACATTGTGAGAGGAGGGTTCTCGTTCACCCGTGGATACGTTAACAGGGTTCCTCGCGATGTATGGATGCGGGGATATGTTAATGAGCGGTGTACGATGACAAAATGTCAGGACGCATAAATTGATGGATCCCTCCTGCCTAGTGCAAAAAGGTTCACATGCATAAAAAGAGGGATCCTCCTAACAAGGGCAAAAGGTTCTGACTATGACATCTAGGGTTCTCGTTCGATGACGACGAGGAATGCCCCCCTCAATGACAACGAGAAATAATATGTTATCTAACTGTGTCTGATTGAGAACGGTTCGCATGCATAAAGTGATGGATCCCTCACGTCGAGCGTGAAAGGTTCACACGTTGTCATAGAAGGGTGCTCGTTCATTAATGAAAAATGGTTCAGAAGACTTTCTCCCTCGCGGTCATTTGAAATTAGTATGTTTGTGAAAAAAAGTTGTGTACTAAATTCTCATAAGTCCGAATGCTTCTCATTCGAATTTAGGAGTGTGTCGTGCTACTATCTACGTTGTTCTACTTTTTCCCTATCCAGAGGTCGTCCAATTGTATGCGATGTAGAGAAATGTAGGCATGCATGAAAAGATGTATCCTTCCGACGAATACGAAGCCTACTAACATTGTGAGAGGAGGGTTCTCGTCCACCCGTGGATACGTTAACGAAGGTTCCTCACGATGTATGGATGTGGGGATATCTTAACGAGCGGTGTATGATCGCAAAATCTTCACATGCATAAATTGATGGATCCCTCATGTCTAGCATGAAAAGGTTCACATGCATAAAATGAGGGCTCCTTCTGACGAGTGCGAAAGGTTTTGACTTGGACATCTGGGGGTTCCTGCTCAATGACAACAAGGAATCCCCCCTCCTCAATGATAACGAGAAATAATACATTATCTAGCTGTGTGTGTTTGAGAATGGTTTAGATGCATAAAGTGATGGATACCTTCCACGGAGCGCGAAAGGTTCATACATTGTCATAGAACGGTTCTCCTCCATTAATGAAAATGGTTCCTATGACCTTCCCCCTTGCGGTCATTCAAGATTAGTATGTTTGCGAAACATAAGTTGTGTACTATATTCTCATAAGTTAGAGATATGTTATCTAGCTCGGTGTGATTGAGATTGGGTTGCATGCATAAAGTGATGGATCCTTCCAGTCGAACGTGAAAGGTTCGCACATTGTCATAGAAGGGTTCCTATTACTTTCTCCCTTGCAGTCATTAGAAATTATTATGTTTGAAAAAGAAATGTTGTGTATTATATTCTTATAAGTCCTAATTCTTCTCGTTCGAATTTAGGAGTGTGTCGTGTTGTTGTCTACATTGTTCTACTTTTTTCGCACCCACACGGCGTTCAATTGTGTGCGTCGTACTGAAATGTTCACATGCATAAAAAGATGGATCCTTCCAATGAATACAAATTGGCGCGGGGCCCAATCACGTATTCTACGACTGCATTGCTTTTTCCACTATAGTTATTTCCAGATATTTTATTAAAAAATAACAGGAAAAATGGATTACCAAAATCAATAAAAAAGTTATCGAGTGAATGGAGGAGAGTGGACGTCGGACATTGTCACCGATGCAAAGGGCCCGGGAGTATTATATGGAGATGATTGAAACCTAAAAATGATAGTGGTGCGAAATTGTTAATAAAGATGTACTATGGCAGGAGCCACATATGCTCGCGGGTCCTTCTCTAGTGGCACCTGGTCGGCAACTGTGTGCTTTCGGCCGTCAGGTTGCGAATCACTGAGTTGGGAATGGCGGCGGAACACCGATACCGACGGAAGTCCGGTGACGATAGTGCGAGAGAAGGATGTACAAAGAAGAGGAGGCATGCTTCTCAAGGGAATGAGAGGGTAGGCGGATATGATCGAACTGGTGCGGGCCCCATATCATCCCTTATTTGAGGGTGGTGGAGTTTGACATAACGGGACGCCATCGGCAGCTGCATTCGTTGGGTCGTCCGCTGACTAAGCCGTAGGTTGGAAAAATGCGGTAGATCACCAATACAGATGGAAGTAGGACGACATGAGTGCGAAGTAGGGCTTCGTCTCCTCCTCCTCCTCAACCTCATCCATGTAGATGAGCATCCCTGGTTCCTCTGCACCGCCTCCATCTCCTACCGACGATGAAGTTTGGTCCCCGCATTCGACTCTGAGCGGATGGAGTCGAGGATGGCCTGTTGCTCCGCCAGGAAATCCACGTCCCAAGCGTCCCCACATCCTCCTCCGGCGTCGGCTCCTCCTCCTCCTCTTTCTCCTCAACCTCCTCGAACTCCTCAACCAGATCCAACTCATATGTTTCTCTCATTTTTACTTAGAATCCTCCATATATTTTTCACCTCTGCTTCTTTTTGGCTCTTCCTTCCATGCCCCTTCAGCAGTTGTAGCCTTTATCTATCTTCTTCATCCAATCTGTCTGCAAGGTCGGTTATTCTTACGATATGATGCTTAAGAGTTTGTTTTGTATGCATGTCAATGCAGATATTTGGAATCGACATGGCCATCAATCCAATATGGTTGTGATGCAATTTGAAATCCAATCCAGGATGCCTTTTCATGTGTTGTATTCTGATGTAAAAAAATTGTTCAACGTTATGGTTTCACAGCAGCTAATGACGAATGGGACAACTATTTTTTACTTGTAATTTGTGGCAACTATCGAACAAGGGAATAATAATTACTCCCTTTTATATTTATTATATAATAATTCTGATCTAGCTGAGACTTCTTGTAAATTACTAAATTAGAACTGTTTTTGTTCAATTTCTATAATACGAGTTGAATTGAGACCCTTGGGGATCCATTTCTTCATAGTTATAGCGATTATATAAATATCATCCATTGTGATGTTTTTTAATGTATGTACATGTCTAAATTTTCGTCTTGAGCTGTCCATCTTAGACACACATTTAGTTTACATCGAATATCTTTTGCTGTTAGGAGTGGGTTTGCAAGTTTTCTTAATCTGAACCATCTATCACAAGGAGGTGGGCACATGCCTATTAATGCTTTGTATTTTGTATGGTTTTGGAGTTTAGATGGATGTACGTGGAAGTATGTCCAGGAAGTAAAAAAACACATTTGGAGAAAGTTAAGTTCGGAGTCGATGAAAAGCAACCAACTCCAAATATTTGTCAAAAGCATTTTCTGTTAGATAATAAATTATATTTTTGTAATTAACTTAGCAATAGAGGTACTACCCCATTATTTTTGTTCAGAAAATGAAGTGTATATTCTTATTTTGATTGCTCAAGTCACTATTTGGCATACCCTTTTACTTTGGGTTTGTAGTGAAATTACCTTGACGTATTACAAAAATAAATATCATTTTATTGTATAAATGGATGGATGTGGCAACACACGTCATCGTGGTTTAATTTATGAGCTTTTGAGTAAAGTGATGGTCAAATGCCTACATATATTTATGAAAAATTCTTATTATTCTATCCCCAAAAAAGTTTTTATATTAACAAAACCGCTCTTATGTAATTTTTTTAGAGAAGGAGGATGACCCCTGGTCTCTGCATCTCAAAGATGCATGTGGCTACTTTATTAATTATTCACATAGATCTTACAAAGTAATACACTAATAAGTCTGAAGCCGCCATCTTGACAACATTTGTCGCTACTCCTATCCATTGATGAAGGGGTGCCGAATGTCCAAGCTGACTACCAAACAGACATCGCACCAAAACCTAACATCTATAGCCGGATGCCCCGACCAAGCCACATACCGGGTCTGGGGCACAAACCGGTCCGACGCACTCTCATAGGTTATCGCCACCTTCTTCCATCAATCCATCTTCAGAACAGGTACCGACGCATCGACCTTGCCAGGCCCGCTGTCGACACCCCCACGGCGCCAGACAAGGCCTCCTCCCTACGCACATTCATCATCACGCATCCGTCGCTGAGACTTTGTTGTGCCTCGCCGCCAAGACTCCACGACGTCGATGCGTCACAGGGAATGTCGCTCCACCGCAGATGTCGTCCAGTGCTCCCTCGAGCCTATGCACACCTCCAAGAATGACGCCCTCAAGAGGGGTACGACACATAAGCACCGTTGTCATCCGATCAACTGATCGAGGGTTTCCCCCGGGTATAGCGGATAGGGGTCTAGAGCTTCTCCACAACAATGCTTCAAGAAGGGGACACCACAGAAAAATGCCGCCATCGCCGACCTTGGCAACGTGCCAAGAGTAAGGTTTTCACCCGGATTCGCTCGAGGACCCTCCATCCAGCATCATGTGCACGGGACCACCACTGATCACCACCGCCGCGCATGGAGGTAGTACAGATGGAAGTAGGACGACATGAGTGCGAAGTAGGGCTTCGTCTCCTCCTCCTCCTCAACCTCATCCATGTAGACGAGCATCCATGGTTCCTCTGCACCGCCTCCATCTCCTACCGACGATGAAGTTTGGTCCCCGCATTCGACTCTGAGCGGATGGAGTCGAGGATGGCCTGTTGCTCCGCCAGGAGATCCACGTCCCAAGCGTCCCCACATCCTCCTCCGGCGTCGGCTCCTCCTCCTCCTCTTTCTCCTCAACCTCCTCGAACTCCTCAACCAGATCCAACTCATATGTTTCTCTCATTTTTACTTAGAATCCTCCATATATTTTTCACCTCTGCTTCTTTTTGGCTCTTCCTTCCATGCCCCTTCAGCAGTTGTAGCCTTTATCTATCTTCTTCATCCAATCTGTCTGCAAGGTCGGTTATTCTTACGATATGATGCTTAAGAGTTTGTTTTGTATGCATGTCAATGCAGATATTTGGAATCGACATGGCCATCAATCCAATATGGTTGTGATGCAATTTGAAATCCAATCCAGGATGCCTTTTCATGTGTTGTATTCTGATGTAAAAAAATTGTTCAACGTTATGGTTTCACAGCAGCTAATGACGAATGGGACAACTATTTTTTACTTGTAATTTGTGGCAACTATCGAACAAGGGAATAATAATTACTCCCTTTTATATTTATTATATAATAATTCTGATCTAGCTGAGACTTCTTGTAAATTACTAAATTAGAACTGTTTTTGTTCAATTTCTATAATACGAGTTGAATTGAGACCCTTGGGGATCCATTTCTTCATAGTTATAGCGATTATATAAATATCATCCATTGTGATGTTTTTTAATGTATGTACATGTCTAAATTTTCGTCTTGAGCTGTCCATCTTAGACACACATTTAGTTTACATCGAATATCTTTTGCTGTTAGGAGTGGGTTTGCAAGTTTTCTTAATCTGAACCATCTATCACAAGGAGGTGGGCACATGCCTATTAATGCTTTGTATTTTGTATGGTTTTGGAGTTTAGATGGATGTACGTGGAAGTATGTCCAGGAAGTAAAAAAACACATTTGGAGAAAGTTAAGTTCGGAGTCGATGAAAAGCAACCAACTCCAAATATTTGTCAAAAGCATTTTCTGTTAGATAATAAATTATATTTTTGTAATTAACTTAGCAATAGAGGTACTACCCCATTATTTTTGTTCAGAAAATGAAGTGTATATTCTTATTTTGATTGCTCAAGTCACTATTTGGCATACCCTTTTACTTTGGGTTTGTAGTGAAATTACCTTGACGTATTACAAAAATAAATATCATTTTATTGTATAAATGGATGGATGTGGCAACACACGTCATCGTGGTTTAATTTATGAGCTTTTGAGTAAAGTGATGGTCAAATGCCTACATATATTTATGAAAAATTCTTATTATTCTATCCCCAAAAAAGTTTTTATATTAACAAAACCGCTCTTATGTAATTTTTTTAGAGAAGGAGGATGACCCCTGGTCTCTGCATCTCAAAGATGCATGTGGCTACTTTATTAATTATTCACATAGATCTTACAAAGTAATACACTAATAAGTCTGAAGCCGCCATCTTGACAACATTTGTCGCTACTCCTATCCATTGATGAAGGGGTGCCGAATGTCCAAGCTGACTACCAAACAGACATCGCACCAAAACCTAACATCTATAGCCGGATGCCCCGACCAAGCCACATACCGGGTCTGGGGCACAAACCGGTCCGACGCACTCTCATAGGTTATCGCCACCTTCTTCCATCAATCCATCTTCAGAACAGGTACCGACGCATCGACCTTGCCAGGCCCGCTGTCGACACCCCCACGGCGCCAGACAAGGCCTCCTCCCTACGCACATTCATCATCACGCATCCGTCGCTGAGACTTTGTTGTGCCTCGCCGCCAAGACTCCACGACGTCGATGCGTCACAGGGAATGTCGCTCCACCGCAGATGTCGTCCAGTGCTCCCTCGAGCCTATGCACACCTCCAAGAATGACGCCCTCAAGAGGGGTACGACACATAAGCACCGTTGTCATCCGATCAACTGATCGAGGGTTTCCCCCGGGTATAGCGGATAGGGGTCTAGAGCTTCTCCACAACAATGCTTCAAGAAGGGGACACCACAGAAAAATGCCGCCATCACCGACCTTGGCAACGTGCCAAGAGTAAGGTTTTCACCCGGATTCGCTCGAGGACCCTCCATCCAGCATCATGTGCACGGGACCACCACTGATCACCGCCGCCGCGCATGGAGGTAGTACCAGCCAGATTGGATCTGACCGGAGACCATGCTTAGCATGCCTCGACCGCAAGTCTGGGGTCAGATATGATATGACCCGTCACTGCCTCGGGCACGCAACTAGCGTACAATGGGCCGTCCCCACCGCATCGCCCCAAAGAGGCCGCCGCCGCCTCTGCGCCACCGTGAGCCGCCCCCGCCTGGCGAGACCGCCCCGCACCGGCCCTCCCGAGACATGAAGAACCGGGCTCCACCGCCGGCCATCGCGAGGGGCTTGCCCGGTGGTCCCGGCCGACGACGAGGTTGGGGAAAGTGTGAGGAGGCCAGGAGAAGGAGATCGGCAGCACCGCCTGAGTCGTTCGCGGGGGGACGACACGGGGGATGACACGGGGGCTGGGTTAGACATCAAAGCAAGGTGAGGTGAGAAACATAGAAAGTAATTAATTAGATGACTCCACGGGTGTTCAAATCAATAGACTATATAAAAAATCTCGGATAGCGCCTGTCTGGTATGTGTGTGACGAGTAGCATGACACATATAAATCAAACGCGTATATAAAATCTTGTGCATGTCGGGTAGCGTTTGTCTTACCTGTGTTAGCATATGCCCCATCAAATGTCACGGGTATTAGTTTCAAAAAAGTAAAAAAATGTCAAGGGTATTAAGACTGACATGGATGGTCGACTGTCTCTTAGAGCATCTACAAACCAGAACTTGCAAACTGGCCCTCAAACGCCCGTGAATGTGCCCACGGACACTGACCGACACTCCCTAAATCAGCATATCTCATATCCGGTATCCTATATCCATACATATACATGCAACATAGTATGTAGATCAACAAACGATAAAATCGATAGTACATATAAACCGATACTAAACGGGCATGATTCACATAAGTATCACCAAAAGAACACCAAACCGACATAGTTCAAAGATCCGACACATTCTACTAATTACATACTAATAATAGATGAAAGGGTGAGCCTCACCACTTCCTCGCCGGTCCTTTGCCCTTCCGGTCGCCGGCTGCTGTAGGCGTCCGTAGCAGGAGGTGGGTCGACATTGGAGCCATTGGAGTCAGACCCGTCGTCGAAGGACGAAGAGACGGAGATGACGACGAAGCCTTGCAAGCGCCATATGATGCGGTCTTGCTTGCGCTTCTGCTTGGCCACCCTTGCCGCCTCCGCCGCTTCCAACCCTGCCTCCCTCTCGGATTTCTCAATGCCGAGCCGGAGGTTCTTGGCGTTGATCCTACGGAGCCGCCGGGCGTCCGTCTCTGCCGTGGTTAGTGACCGGCGGTACACCTACTAGAGGAGACGCTCCTCCTCGTGGGGCACTCGCATCACGCGGCGGCATCGGGAGGACTGTCCAGCCGCGTCGGACCCACCCACCCTCTCCCTTGCCCTCTGCCTCCTGCGGCGGGCGACGCGTGCCTTTGACTCCGGAGTTTGCATCCACGGCACTGGCGGAGCGGGAACTAGAACCCACCGCTGCCCGTGTTGAGCAGCGGCCGGAGGTGGAGGTGGCCGTCGGGCGGGCGGAGCAGACTGCGCAGGCCTTGCAGATCCGCGCGCGGGGCGGGAAGGGTCGGCGCCAACGCTGTGGCGACGGGTAACAGGAGGCATCACGGCGGATCGGGAGCTGCTGCCCATATCGACCCACGAGCTCTCGAGCGCGATATGGAGCACCAGCTTCTCCTCGTCAACCTCGCTGCCGTCGGAGTGGATGCCGGTGCTGGACATGGTCACCAGCGCGCTGGATTTGGGAAAGTGGATCGTTGGGGAAGTGGAGCGGAGCAGAGTGAACTAAACTAGGGTTGCGCCAGACGGGGTTCTTTGTGGGGTCGGGGTGGGCCAGAGGTGGGTCGGGTTGACATGGCGGGCTCATATCTGCCTCATATTTGGGTTGGATATTGGGGGTGCCGGTTAGCCCGGTCGTTTGTTCGCGGTTTGAGAGCTCCGGCTAGGTCGAAATTTTGTGACTGGACACTGACTGGGCGTTTGAGGGGGGTATGAGGGATCCGATTGTAGTTGGGTAGATGCTGCCTGAAACTGCTACGGATTGGAAAGTTAAAACAGGGACTATCGCTGCAGCGGTGTCCCACAGGTGTTAGAGCAACTCCAACGCGTCGATCAAAACGGACGCACGTTTTATCCGTAAATTATTCGTTTGTATCGGCCGATGGATATCCGTGTCCGTTTTTTCTCCATTTTTGATATGGTTCGGCGCATGCAACCAACGTTGGTCCGACCTATTTATTTTGCACGTGGCATGTAAAAAAATCAAAGTGCGAACTTAATATTAATCAAACATTAAAACGACGGTCAACCGCCCACCAAAGTTCACATTAACATTAATTAAACATAAAAAACTTAGAACCCTGTGTGCTGCCCTAGGCATCCCAGCTATGCCCTAGGCGTCCTCGCCATCTGAGCCAGGTCGGGAGAGGTCCACTAGCTCCGGCGCCGGGCCTGCCCAAGGAAATGTCGCCTCCGAGGCGCTGGTGGAATACTACGTCGGCTGGCCTCCATCGCGTGGGCATGGTGCTCCTCCTCCTCCTCTCAGCGTGCCTCCTACTCCTCCCGTGCCCAGCGGGCATGACACTCCTCCTCCTCGCATTCTGCCTGCATGAGGCGCTCGGCCTTTGCCCGCTCCACCACGAGAGGGCACTACCTGCAGTGCTCGAGGTATGCCGCCTCCTGCGCTGGCGTAGAACCAAGCCAAATGGGCGGCGCGCTGACCCACACGCGCAGGCCGCCCTCCCACACGTACTTCTCCTGGGGCATCGGTGGCAGGTGCGGCGCGGGGAGCCTCGGCGGCGAGGGGGGGTGACGTAGTCCCTGACGGCTGATACTTGCGATCTGCGTTGGGTTTTCTGTGAAGAGGAACGGGTAATTGCAGCACAAAGTGGGTAAGTATTTCCCTCAGTTATGAAACCAAGGTTTATCGAACCAATAGGAATATCAATCCTCAAACGTCTTCAGCGGCTGCACACAAATGAACAAACAACTTGCACCCAACGCGGGCAATACGGTTGTCAATCCCCTTGATCTCGTTATTTGCAAGTAAATGAGTTCTGTAGATAATTGTTGATAAATATAAATTGAAAAAAAAATAAAGGCAGCGAGGTAATAATAGCGTTTGTAAATATATAAGTGAATAGACTCGGGGCCGTAGTTTTCCCTAGCGGCATCTCTCATGTAGGCAGCATACGGTGGGTAACAAATTACTGTTGGGTAATTGATAGAAAAGCGAATAGTTATGCAATTTTCACGACAATGATCATGTGTATATAGGCATCACGTCCATAAAAAAATAGGCCGACACCTGCCTGCACCTCTTACTATTACACCACTCATCGACCGCTATCCAGCATGCATCTATAGTATTAAGTAAAACAGAGTAATGCATGGAGAACGATGACATGATGTAGACAAACTAAACTCAAGTAATATGAATGAACCCCGTCGTGTTATCCTTAGAAGCAACAACACAAGGATGCATCTTGTCCCCTACATTGTCACTTGGATATAGAAACTCGTCAGGTTGAACCTACCACAACGCACCACTCCCACCGATGAAATATCAATCTACTTGGCCAAAGCATATCAATAGACCGAAGAGCATTACGAAGCTATAATGATCATGCAATTAAGAGATAATATATATCAGAGGTATCTCAAATACTTTTCATGAATAATCTGAACATAAACCCACAATTCATCGGATCCCAACAAACACACCGCACAATAGGATTACATCGGATAGATCAAAGCGAAGATGCGACGATCATTGTATTGAAGATCAAGAGATAGAGAGTTTCCATCTAGGTACTAGATATGGACCCGTAGGTCTGTGGTGAACTACTCACACATCATCATGAGGGAAACAAGGTTGATGTAGAGGCCCTCCATGATCGATCCCTCCTCCAGCAGGGTGCCGGAATAGAGCTCTAGATGGCCTCATGGCGGAACAGAGACTTGCGCGGGGGAAAAAGGGTTTTTTGACTGCTTCTATTTTTTTGCAATATTAGAGAATTTATAGGCGAGAGAGGGGCATCGGGAGAGCCACGAGGGGGCCACCACATATCGGGCGCGCCCTGATGTGTGGTGGGGCCCTCGTGCACCTCCCGGCCTCCTTCCAAAGCTTCCATGTCTTCTTTTGGTCCAAAAAAATCATCAAAAAGTTTCGTGGCAATTGGACTTTGTTTGGTACTGTAAACCTGAAAAGTAAAAAAACATGCAGAAAACAGCAACTGGCACTGGGCACTGGGTCAATAGGTTAGTGATAAAAAATATTGTAAATTGGTAAATAATGACCCAAAAAGTATCCTAGAATGATAATATATCAGCATGGAACAATCAAAAATTATATTTACGTTGGAGACGTATCAAGCATCCCCAAGCTTAATTCCTCCTCGTCCTCGAGTAGGTAAATGATAAAAATAGAATTTTTTGATATGACATGCTATCCATTATGTAATCTTATGCATGTATGCTCATTGAGAAAAGACGAATCAACAAATATTAACATAGCAATATTGAAAGTGTAAGAAACAAAATCATCAATCCTTAAAAGTAAGCAATCCTTAAGAAATGTTTGCCCCCATTCAGGTTTTTATATTAGCAAGGCATGGCTCCATCTTCACCACATTAATACAAATGTTAAGCACCACGGGCAATTGGATCGTACTTTTTCAATATGCATCAACTTTTTATTCTTCACGCAATACATGAGCGTGAGCCATTGGACATAGCATTTAGGTGGAATAGAATATGGTGGTAGATATCAAAGTGGTAAAAAGTGGAGAAGATAGTCTCACATCAACTCGGCATACCAACGGGCTATGGAGATGCCCATCGATATATATCAATGCAAGGAGTAGGGATTGCCATGCAAATGATGCACTAGAGCTATAAGTGTATGAAAGCTCAAATGAAGCTAAGTGGGGTGTGCATCCAACTTGCTTGCTCATGAAGACCTCGGGCATTTGAGGAAGCCCGTCAAAGAAATATACAAGCCAAGTTTGTAATAATGTATAGGTAATTCCCACTAGCATATGAAAATGTCATATCATGAGACTCCCTACATGAAGAGCATGGTGCCACTTTAAGGCACAAGTGTGGTAAAAGATAGTAGCAAAGTCCCTTCTCTCATTTTCTCTCATTCATTTTTTTGAATGGATGGTGGGATCATTTGGCTTCCCCCATCTTTATTTTTTGCCTGGAGTCTCATCCAGACTTGTGGGAGAATTATCGTCTCCATCATTCTTTCCTTACTGGGACAATGCTCTAATAATGATGATCATCATACTTTTATTTACTTACAACTCGATATGGAGAGCTGATATGAAGATATGACTCTTTATGAATGCCTCTAGCAGTGTACCAGGATGTGCAATGATCTAGCGTGACATGTATAAAAAATATGATGAACGGTGGCTTTGCCACAAATACTATGTCAGCTCTATATGATCATGCAAAGCAATATGATGATGAACGAACTAGTCATGTGAAGTGATGATGGAATTTGCATGGCAATATATCTCGGAATGGCTATGGAAATGCCATGATCGGTAGGTATGGTGGCTGTTTGGAGGAAGATATAATAAGGCTTATGTGCAACAGTGCGTATCATGTCACGGGGTTTGGATGCACCGGCGAAAGTTGCAACGATCCTCGAGGTGAGAATGGGCAATGCACGGTACCGAAGAGGCTAGAAAATATGAGAAGGTGAGATTGTGTATGTCCATGGTTTCACATTAGACATAAAGGACTAATATACTTATTGCAAAGTTTTATTAGTTTTATCCTATATCAAAGTACTACTCGCATGCCCCGAGCGAAGAGGTTGGTAGGAGTTAACCATCGCGCGCTTCCGACCAGAAACAACACTAGGATTTCAACGAGGAATAGAAAGGCTCACACATCATCACCATGCCTCTTTAATTTTTAGATGAACAAAAAGGTCAACCTTTCTTAATATCGACACTTCTACGGATTAACAATTATGAACTCACAGCTATTTCATATTACCACATCAATATCATTGATCCACAATTTCTCTATATGTGCTACATGATGATTTTGATTATCACTCATTGAATACCTAATATTTTTGGACTAGTCTTATGACCCATGCAAATTACCACCACTATTTATTAACTCTCAAACAAATATAAGTGAAGAACGAGAGTGAAATCATTTCTGCAAAATCTACACGCCACCGTGCTCAAAAAGATATAAGTGAAATACTAGAGCAACTGCTAAGCTCAAAAGATATAAGCGAAGCACATAGAGTATTCTAAGAAATTATGATGAAGGTGTGTATCTCTTAAATAGGTGTGTCCAGCAAACAATGATTGTGGCAAACTGAAAGTAAAAGCAAACAAAAGTAAACGACGCTCCAAGCAAAACTCATATCATGTGACGAATAAAAATATAGCTTCAAGTGACATACCGATGGATTGAGACAAAAGAGGGGATGCCTTTCGGGGCATCCCCAAGCTTAGACGCTTGAGTATCCTTTCAAATATTACCTTGGGGTGCCTTGGGCATCCCCAAGCTTAGGCTCTTGCTACTCCTTATTCCGTGGTCCATCATAATAACACCCAAAACTTGAAAACTTCAATCACACAAAACTCAACAAAACTTCGTGAGATCCGTTAGTATAAGAAACATATTGCATACTTTAGGTACTGTTATAAACTGATTATTATTTCATAATTGCATAATAGATACTGTATTCCAACTTCTCCATGGTTTATACCTGCCGATACAATCCATAGCATAATCAAGACAAGCAACTATGCAAGCAAACAGGATCTGTCTAAAACAGAACAGTCTGTAGCAATCTGTAGAGAACCTATACTTTTCTAACTCTAAAAATTCTGAACAATTAGGAAAACCTCTAAAATTTGTATAGAAACACTGTGTAAAAAGTTCAGATTATTATCACGCTCCAAAAAAAATTAAAATTCCTGTACTGGAGTCAAAAGTTTCTGTTTTGTTTCAGCATCGATTCTACTCATCTTGTGAGCATCCCAAAGGCTTTACTTGGCATAGACACTAATTGAAACACAAAAACATAATCATTACAGAGTCAATAATCATGTTATTAAAAATTAACAGAAAGTTTAAAGCAAAAATTTAAAGATAACTATTGGGTTGCCTCCCAACAAGCGTTATTGTTTTATGCCCCTAGCTAGGCATAATGCATAGTTTCAAGTATTGTCATCTTTGACACTCCACCAATAAGCAGCTCTCATGATTGATTCATAAGGTGGTTTAATTCTATTTCTAGGGAAGTGTTCCATCCTTTTCTTTAATGGGAATTGGAACTTTATGTTTCCTTCGTTCATGTTAATAATTGCACCTATAGTTCGTAGAAAAGGTCTACCAAGTATTATGGGACAAGTAGGATTGCAATCAATATCAAGCACAATGAAATCTACAGGCACGTAATTTTTATTTGCAATAATAAGCACATCATTAATTCTACCTAGAGGTTTCTTAATGGTAGAATCCGCAAGATGCAAGTTAAGGGAACAATCTTCAATATTAGTGAGACCAAGCACATCACAAAGAGTTTTAGGGATAGTTGAAACACTAGCACCAAGGTCACACAAGGCATTGCATTCATATTTATTTATCCTTATTTTTATAGTAGGTACCTACTCATCATGCAATTTTCTAGGAATAGAAACATCAAGCTCAAGTTTCTCATCATACGCTTTTATCATAGCTTCTGCTATATGTTCGGTAAAAGCTTTATTTTATTCATAAGCATTGGGTGAGATAATAATGGATTGCAACAAGGAAATACATTCTACTAAAGAGCAATTATCATAATTGAAGTCCTTGTAATCCAAAACAGTGGGCACATCACTAGTTAAAGTTTTGACCTCTCCAAACCCACATTTTTTAGTTTTAGCATCAAAATCATCACCCTCCAAGCAAACGGGACGCTTATCAATTAGTGTTGACTCATCTCCAGTCCCTTTATCATTTATATTCAGAGAGGTAAATAAAGATTCAATAGGAGAAGTACCAATCATTTTAAGATATTCATCATGATTCTGGTAAAAACCGGGTGGAAGAGCTTTTTCTAAGAATTCCCGCTTAGCTCTCAACTTAGCGGTCCTCTCCTTACTTTCATTAATAGATATTTGGATAGATTTAATGGCATAATTAAAATCATGCTTCGGTGGCAAAGCTTTACTTTTAAGAGTTTCCTCATCATGAGCAATTATATCCATGTATTTAGCCAAAGTATCAACTACGTGCAGTTTTTCTTCTACCATAGTGTTAAAAACCTTTTGAGAATTAATAAATTATTTAATTGTGTTCTCAAGATTAGAGGGTACCCTATTAGAATTTGTATAAGAATTTCCATAGTTGTTAGAGGAATTACCGAGATACGGTCTAGAATTGAAGTTTCCTCTATAAGCATTGTCGTTGAAATTATTTCGCGAGACAAAGTTCACATCAATAGCACCATTATTTTGCTCCATATAAGTTGACAAGGGCATATCATCGGCATCAACATGAGCATTTTTACTAGCAACCATATTCATAAAAGCATCCACTTTTTCACTCAAAGTAGCGATTTCTTCAACAGAATTTACCTTCTTACCGGTTGGAGCCCTTTCGGTATGCCATTGAGAATAATTTGTCATAATATTGTACAGAAGTTTTGTGGCCTCTCCTAAGGTCACATCCATAAAGGTACCACCTCAGCAGAATCTAGAAGATTTCTAGACACAAAGTTTAGTCCAGCATATAAGTTTTGGATAATCATCCACAAATTTAAACCATGAGTTGGACAATTTCTTATCATCGATTTCATTATCTCACAAGCTTGTGCAACATGTTCTTGATCTTGATTTTTAAAATTAATTATTTGATTTCTAAGGGAGATGATTTTAGCAGGAGGAAAATACTTGGCAATAAAAGCATATTTACACTTATCCCATGTTCCAATACTATTACGAGGTAAAGATGAAAACCTAGCCTTAGCTTTATCTCTTAGTGAAAAAGGAAATGATTTTAATTTCACAATATCATTATTCATATCCTTTTTCTTTTGCCTATCACATAATTCAACAAAGGTATTAAGATGTGATGCGGGATCCTCATTAGGACTTCCCGAAAATTGATCTTTCGTGACAAGATTTAGCAATGCAGCATTAATATCAAAAGCCTCCGCACTAGTGGCGGGTGGTATAGGAGTACTAATACGATTAGTATTTGAGAAGTCACACAACTTAGTAGTATCTTGAGACGTGGTGACCGAACAAGCAAGACAAGTAAACTAGCAAGCGAAGAAGTAAACTAGCAACAAGCAAAGATAAATATTTTTGTATTTTTGATTTTTATGAGACAAGATAAATATAAAAGCAAATAAAAATAAGAACAAGTGAATGAAAATTTGTGTGAAGTTACTTGATAGTTGATGATGATATTCCCCGACAACGGCGCCCGAAATCCTTCCTGATACTTGTGATCTGCGTTGGGTTTTCCGTGAAGAGGAACGGGTAATTGCAGCACAAAGTGGGTAAGTATTTCCCTCAGTTATGAAACCAAGGTTTATCGAACCAATAGGAATATCAATCGTCAACCGTCTTCAGCGGTTGCACACAAATGAACAAACAACTTGCACCCAACGCGGGCAAGAGGGTTGTCAATCCCCTTGATCTCGTTATTTGCAAGTAAATGAGTTGTGTAGATAATTGTTGATAAATATAAATTGCAAAATAAATAAAAGTAAATAAAGGCAGCGAGGTAATAATAGCGTTTGTAAATATATAAGTGAATAGACCCGGGGGCCATAGTTTTCCCTAGCGGCATCTCTCATGTAGGCAGCATACGGTGGGTAACAAATTACTGTTGGACAATTGGTAGAAAAGCGGATAGTTATGCGATTTTCACGGCAATGATCATGTGTATATAGGCATCACGTCCATAAACAAACAGGCCGACACCTTCCTGCACCTATTACTATTACTCCACTCATCGACCGCTATCCAGCATGCATCTAAAGTATTAAGTAAAACAGAGCAATGCATGGAGAACGATGACATGCTGTAGATAAAGTAAACTCAAGCAATATTAATGAACCCCGTCGTGTTATCCTTAGTAGCAACAACACAAAGACGCATCTTGTGCCCTACTTTGTCACTGGGATATAGAAACTCGTCAGGTTGAACCTACCACAACGCACCACTCCCACCGGTGAAATATCAATCTACTTGACAAAGCACATCAATAGATCGGAGAACATTACGAAGCTATAATGATCATGCAATTAAGAGACAATATATATCAGAGGTATCTCAAATACTTTTCATGAATAATCTGAACATAAACCCACAATTCATCGGATCCCAACAAACACACCGCACAATAGGATTACACCGGATAGATCAAAGCGAAGATGCGATGATCATTGTATTGAAGATCAAGAGATAGAGAGATTGCCATCTATGTACTAGCTATGGACCACGTAGGTCTATGGTGAACTACTCACACATCATGATGATGCAAGCACGGTTGATGTAGAGGCCCTCCGTGATTGATCCCCCCTCCGGCAGGGTGCCGGAACGGAGGTCCAGCTGGCCTCGCGGTGGAACAGAGACTTGCGGCGGCGGAAAAAGGGTTTTGGACTGCTTCTGTTTTGTTTGCAATATTAGAGAGTTTATAGGCCAGAGAGGGCCGTCGGGAGAGCCATGAGGGGGCCACCCCATATCAGGGCGTGGCCCCCCCAAGGCGCGCCTTGATGTGTGGTGGGGCCATCGTGCACCTCCTGGCCTCCTGCCAAAGCTTCCAGGTCTTCTTTTGGTCTAGAAAAAAACCATCAAAAAGTTTCGTGGCAATTGGACTTCGTTTGGTACTATAAACCTGAAAAGTAAAAAACATGCAGACAATAGCAACTGGCACTGGGCTATGGGTCAATAGGTTAGTGCTCAAAAATATTATAAATTGGTAAATAAAGACCCAAAAAGTATCCTAGAATGATAATATATCAGCATGGAACAATCAACAATTATAGATACGTTGGAGATGTATCAATGGCCGACAGGGCGAAGGCCTCTTCTAACGACGCCTAGTAGGCGGCCTCCTGCTTCTCCTCCTTAGGATTGACTACGGGGCGACCGGGGGTTGGTGTGGTGGGCCTACACGTTATGCCGGCGTTGCTCCTCATGCTCGAGGGCAAACCAGATGTTGGGCGTACGTTGATCTATGGGACCTACGGGGCCCCTTTGCTGTTCAACTGCGGGGATTCTTGGGCACAAAGAGCATCACTGATCCATTCATGCTCAGGGGTTTAGATAGGTTTGGGCCGCTCGAGAAAACCCTATGTCTTGTGTTTGGTAAGGAATGCTCGAGGAGTGCGGCTACGCGTGCAAATGAACGAAGTGTTGACCTTTCTAAAGGTAGCCATGTGCCTCCTTTTATAGGCTAAGGGGCTACCACAGTGGCTAAAATGGTCATTACATGGGTAAACAGTATACACTATAGCTGCCAAAACTACTGGCACAACCATAGTGGGAAATACCTAACTCTGACGGACTAGGAAAGGCGCATTGAATGCGCCACAAGGTGTCACGCTGGCGATGTCTCCCGGCAAGGATCGCTTCTCCATCTATGCCATTTGCCCAGCTACCTCTTATTTCTTTGCCATGCCGTAGGACGGGTTTCATTAAAGCTGTTGTAATTCCACCGAGCCGCCACATGCCCCGACCAGCTCTACCTAATCGCCTGCCCGCTCGACACCTAGCTAATGTAGACAGTCAGCCTGGCGACACGGAACGACGGCTTCACGGGCGGAGATCTTGGTGGGAGCGCTCGCAGTCGGGTCTTCTCTACCGGCAAGGAGGTGTCGGGACCCCGATCCTAAGCCATACGATTCTAGCATGTAACACATCATATCACATTGCGGCCTCACACACGATAATCCCCATGGCTGCCACCTTACCTTGGTCGGGACCATTTGCGCCTGTTGGCTCACGTATATGAATAGCTCGCTAGCAATCATATGTCAGAGAACCCGGGTCGACCTGACTAGTTATAGACCCATGTGGCACAACCGTACAGGGACATACATACGTAACCCAACAATGCATGTGTCGGTCATCTGCGTGTTTAGACGAGTCATAGCAAGCTACAAGGACTCCATTACACCGCATGAGATTTCCCCGTAGGGACAGACACAACAGCAAAGAAGGATACACGCTGGTCAATCAATGTGTCCGGAGCAGTAGCAAGCTACCAAGGCTTAGTGAAAGCACAAAGAGGCATTTCCCCGTAAAGAAGGCTACTAAAGGCATACAACTAGGTGTCGAATCCCACACATACGATCGCATTTCAACCATACACGCAATATGCACGATATGCACACATACAACATGGCATCACAACATAACTCTACAACATAACATTTATGTAGAAGGCTCCGAAGAGCCTATATAGTATAATGTTACAAGCAGGGGGTCACATGACCCAACATTCAGAGCATACAAAAAACAAGAAGAACATACATGTCTGGGTACAGACATCTACTAAAAGCGGCTGGAAGAGCCTGAAAAGCTACAACGACCCTCCTAAAGGAGCCATACCTTTGTGTGGGATTCCCAAACTAATCCGGTCAACATCGAACTTCATGTAGAAACCAATAGTGAGACTAAGGTCTCCTCTGCGAATACATAATTAAGAAACCGTGAGTACAAAGGTACTCAGCAAGACTTACATCAGAACTATCTACATATGCATCATTGTCGACAGAGGGGGCTATGGAGTTTCTTGTAGCAAACCATATAAGTTTCCAAGTAGTCCATATCCGAGGACGCAACTCTTCGAACAAATCATTTACCTTGTAGGGGTATACTTCTTCACACATGCTCCCGCCACTTATCGCCATGTGCAGGTCATGCACCTCGACAACCTTCAAGCAGAAGCCCAGCGAGGGAGTCAACCATGAACGTTAACTTACAATGACTCACAACCAAGGTAGTCGCCTATCTGAGTTGGAAGCCATAATGAAAATCCGACCGTGTTTTCCAATATGGCCTTAAACGTTATGTACAGGGCCCCAAGCCGGTCCCGATTGGGTCGTTCATCCACTTCGCAGGCCCGGCCACAGCTATCAATGTTTTGAACTACTGCGACTCCCGGAATGAGAACAAGGAAGTTAATAGGCCGAGAGGGTCCATTGGTTTCGGGCCCAATGTGCGGCAGTATCTTGTCTTGGAACACAAACACAAGATCTCAGGTCCTAAGAGCAGTTTCATTGAGACAACCCACCATGTACTCCTACATGGCCTCTCATCGCTACCTTTACCAAAATGGATTCACAAACTTAACTCTCACACAGTAGGTCATGAACACCTCCATTCCAATTCATCGCCAAGATGGATCAGACCAAACACGACTCTAAGCATAGCAGGCACAGTAAGCAAGCATGGATGAGTAAGCACGACAAGGCTCAAACAGTTGCTACTCATGCTAAGTGGTTTCAACTATTTATTGTGACAAAGATTTGTCACGCAAAGGAATGGGTTCTACTACTGACACATGTAACAGTTGAATTGTTGTTGTCCTAATGCAGTAAAAGAGAGAAAGAGCAAGAGAGTGGGATTGTATCGGAATGCTCAAAGGGGGGTTGCTTGCCTGGCACTTCTCAATATAACAATGAGTCTTCATCGGTGACATCGATTTCTTTGTCGGACAACGTCTACCGAGAAGGAACAGTGCCGACAAACAAGAAAGGAACACATTCATTGCAATGGACAAAACATGATGTATGATATGTCATGTTAAGGTACTGAATTGACCTGAAGAAACAATAGTCCAAGTTAATTGAAGTGGGATTCAATAAGATCAAATTACAACTCCAAATGCTATTTCATAAATTGCCCTAATCATAAAATGTCCTAGCTCGTGATGTTAACTTTCTCGAACATGCATGATCACATCATAAACAAATTCATTGGATTTTTCTAATCATTTTTCATACATAAATTATTTCCATCTGAGCTATAGATTATTTTCTATGATTTTTAGAAGTTTTTAGGGAATTTCCGAAATTAATAAATCATTTATGATTTATTTAAAATCCAGAAAACCATTAACTGCATCTGCATGACGTCAGCCTGGCGTCAGCGGGTCAACTCAGTCGTCCTGTGTCGAACCTGACCAGTGGGCCCCACTGGTCAGGGACTCATATCACGAACAATGTTAATTAGGACTAAATTAACCCTAAAACTAATTAGCCAGGGGTTTGGCCCCACATGTCATTGACTCCAGAGGAGTCAAATCTGGTCAAGGGGGCTCAAACCCGCTAGCGTTTAGCCGCCGGCGAAGCCCGATACGGCGGAGCAGCTCGGAAACGTTGCTTCGGCAACCATTTGGACGGCAGAGAGCAACTGTGTGAAGCTGGACCTCGTCCGCATCCAACGGAACGAACGCCACGGGCCGAGGTAGCCTACAGCGACGGCGGCGACAACCTGTCCGACGACCGGAACTTGGCTAGATGCGCGCTCTGGGCTGTGATACGTCTCCAACGTATCTATAAATTTTGATTGTTCCATGCTATTATATTATCTGTTTTGGATGTTTTATATGCATTAATATGCTATTTTATATTATTTTTGGGACTAACCTATTAATCTAGAGCCTAGTGACAGTTTCTGTTTTTTCCTTGTTTTTGAGTATTGCAGATAAGGAATATTAAACGGAGTCCAAACGGAATAAAATCTTTGGAATGATTTTTCTTGGACCAGAAGCAATGTACCAGACTTGGAGATGAAGGCAAGAGAGCCGCCGTGTGGCGACAAGCCACAGGGGCGCGCCCTAGGGGGGGGCGCCCCCCTGGCTTGTGGCCCCACGACAGGCCTCCTAACCCTATTCTTCGGCCTATAAATTCCCAAATATTCCCTGGATACCAAAAAGAGCCACGAAAATACTTTTCCGCCGCCGGAAGCCTCTGTTCCCGTGAGATCCAATCTTGGAGCCTTTTCCGGTAATCTGCCGGAGGGGGATTCGATCACGCAGGGCATCTACATCAACTCCATTGCCCCTCCGATGATGCGTGAGTAGTCCACCTCAGACCTTCGGGTCCATAGCTAGTAGCTAGATGGCTTCTTCTCTCTCTTTGTTCTTCAATACCATGTTCTTCATGATCTTCATGGAGATCTATCCGATGTAATACACTTTTGCGGTGTGTTTGTCGAGATCCGATGAATTGTGGGTTTATGATCAGCTTATCCATGAATATTATTTGAATCTTCTCTGAATTCTTATATGCATGATTTCATATCTTTGCAAGTCTCTTCGAGTTATTGGTTTGGTTTGGCCAACTAGATTGGTAATTCTTGCAATGGGAGAAGTGCTTAGTTTTGGGTTCAATCTTGCGGTGTCCTCACCCAGTGACAAAGTAGGGGTAGTGAGGCACATATTGTATTGTTGCCATCGAGGATAAAAAGATGGGGTTTTGATCATATTGCTTGAGTTTTTCCCTCTACATCATGTCATCTTACCTAATGCGTTACTCTGTTCTTCATGAACTTAATACTCTAGATGCAGGCAGGAGTCGGTCGATGTGTGGAGTAATAGTAGTAGATGCAGAATCGTTTCGGTCTACTTGACACGGACGTGATGCCTATATGCATAATCGTTGCCTTGGATATCGTCATAATTATTCGCTTTTCTATCAATTGCTCGACAGTAATTTGTTCACCCACCGTATTATTTTCCTTCATGAGAGAAGCCTCTAGTGAAACCTATGGCCCCCGGGTCTATTTTCCATAATATATTTTCAGATCTATAAACCAAAAATACCAAAAATACTTTTCTGCAATCTTTTTACTTTTAGTTTACTTTTCGTTTTAGCAATCCTATCTATCTATCTCTATCAGATCTCATCCTTGCAAGTAACCGTGAAGGGATTGACAACCCCTTTATAGCGTTGGGTGCAAGTATTTGATTATTTGTGTAGGTACATCTATTGGGGACTTGCTTGTATCTCCTACTGGATTGATACCTTGGTTCTCAACAACTGAGGGAAATACTTATCTACTTTGCCGCATCAACTTTTCCTCTTCAAGGGAATCCAACGCATGCTCAAGAAGTAGCAAGAAGGATTTCTGGCGCTGTTGCCGGGGAGATCTACATCAAGCCTACCAAGTACCCATCACAAACTCATCTCTTGCATTTACATTATTTGCCATTTGCCTCTCATTTTCCTCTCCCCCACTTCTAAAACGATTTTCCAAAAAGATTTGCCTTTTTATTCGCTTTTTTTCTTTTTTTTTCATTTGCCTCCTTCCCGCTGGATCTCTACTTGTTGCCTATGTCTAGCGTTACTACTTCCCCTTTGTCACCAGATTTTGATGTTCTATACTTCAAACAAAAACAAGGGGAAAATTTGAAAGATGCCTGGTATAGGCTAATGGAATCTTATCGTATCTTCAATCTAAAAGGAGATGCCAATGTTTTGCTTAGAAATTTTTACATTGGATTGGCTTTGCATCATAGAGAACTTGTAGATTTCCCCTCGAAAGGGAATTTTATTGAGCTAGATACGAACGCTGCTTATGAAGTTTTGGAGGGGATTTTGGGGGTTCCTCCACCCAACAAAGGGTTTGCCTTCTCACAAGAGGGAGTTCAAATTGTCGACAAATTGAGTGACTTACATAAGCACTTGGTCGAATTACAACAATATCACGAACCCCTTAAACATATTAGTGGGAACCTCAATCGCTTGAATACTTTGATTACCCTTTGCAATAAGCATTTGGATATTTTGGATATTAAGATGGTTTCTTCTCCTACAAATCCAGGGAAGAGAAAAGAACCTCCCGGATTTGAGAAGGCCCTCACAAAAGTTGCCAATACCAAAGATGACAATACTTAGATCTATTGCGTTATGCCTAGCTAGGGGCGTTAAACAATAGCGCTTGTTGGGAGGCAACCCAATTTTATTTTTATGCTTTTGTTTTTTGCTTCTGTTTTTGAGTTTTACACACATTATTACCTCTGTAGTAATTGTGTTTTCTTGTTTAATTTAGTGTTTGAGCCAAGTAAGACCTTTGGGATGGTCTACGGTGTTTGTGATTTGATTTTGCTGAAAAACAGAAACGTTTGCTCTCAGTCCAGGAATTTTGTAAATTCACTGGAACATGATTTTGATCTGAAATTTTTACACAAGATTGATATACAAATTTCCCTGATTGTCCTAATTTTTCAGAAGTTTTGGAGTTACAGAATTATTCGAAGTCTATAGATTGCTACAGACTGTTCTGTTTTAGACAGATTCTGTTTTCTTTGTGTTGTTTACTTGTTTTGATGTATCTATGGGTTGTATCGGGGGGTATGAACCATGGAGAAGTTGGAATGCAGTAGATATTACACCAATATAAATAAAGAATGAGTTCACAACAGTACCTAAAGTGGTGATTTATTTTTCTTATACTAACGGATCTCACGAGTTTTCTGTTGAGTTTTGTGTTGTGAAGTTTTCAAGTTTTGGGTAAAGATTTGATGAACTATGGAATAAGGAGTGGCAAGAGCCTAAGCTTGGGGATGCCCAAGGCACCCCAAGCCATATTCAAGGATACCAAAAAGCCTAATCTTGGGGATGCCCCGGAAGGCATCCCCTCTTTCGTCTTCAATCCATCGGTAAATTTACTTGAGGCTATATTTTTATTCACCACATGATATGTGTTTTGCTTGGAGCGTCTTGTATGATATGAGTCTTTGCTTTTTAGTTTGCCACAATCATCCTTGCTGTACACATCTTTTGAGAGAGACACGCGTTCATCGTGAATTTATTAGAATACTCTATGTGCTTCACTTATATCTTTTGAGCCAGGCAATGTTGCTCTAGTGCTTCACTTATATCTTTTTAGAGCACGGTGGTGTTTTATTTTATAGAAATTATTGAACTCTCGTACCTCACTTATATTATTTTGAGAGTCTCTTTAAACAACATGGTAATTGGTTTAGGTTATGAATTTAGTCCTAATATAATGGGCATCCAAGAGGGATATAATAAAAACTTTCATATAAAGTGCATTGAATACTATGACAAGTTTGATTCCTGGCATATAGTTTTGAGATATAGAGATGGTAATATGACAGTCATGCTAGTGAGTAGTTGTGAATTGGAAGAAATACTTGTGTTAAAGTTTGTGATTCCCATAGCATGCACGTATGGTGAACCATTATGTAACGAAGTCGGAGCATGATTTGTTTAATGATTGTCAACCTTTGTGTGAGGGTCGGGAGCGCGCGATGGTTAACTCCTACCAACCTCTCCCCTAGGAGCATGCGTCTAATACTTTACTTCGATAACTAATAGACTTTTGCAATAAGTATGTGAGTTCTTTATGACTAATGTTGAGTCCATGGATTATACGCACTCTCACCCTTCCACCTTTGCTAGCCTCTCTAGTACCGCGCAATTTTCGCCGGTGCATCAAACCCACCTTCCTCAAAACAGCCACCATATATTTTCCTCAAAACAGCCACCATACCTACCTATTATGGCATTTCCATAGCCATTCCGAGATATATTTCCATGCAACTTCCACCGTTCCGTTTTTCATGACATGCACCATCATTTTCATATTGCCTTGCATTCGTAAGCATTCATATAGAGTCATATTTTGTTCTAGGTATCGAGTTGTAAGTAAATAAAAGTGTGATGATCTTCATTATTAGAGCATTTGTCCCGTGAGAGAAAAGGATGATGGAAACTATGAATCCCTCACAAGTTGGGATGAGTCTCTGGACTTTATAAATAATAAAAGAGGCCAATGAAGCCCAAATAAAAAAAAGAGGCCAAAGATGCCCACCAAAATAAAAAAAAGAAGAAAAAAAAATGAGAGAAAGAGAGAAGGGACAATGCTACTATCTTTTTCCACACTTGTGCTTCAAAGTAGCACCATGATCTTCATGGTAGAGAGTCTCCTATTTTGTCACTTTCATATAGCTAGTGGTATTTTTCATCATATGCACAACCACTTAGTTTCTTTTTGAGCTTTCATACACTTATAGCTCTAGTGCATCCGTTGCATGGCAATCCCTACTCACTCACATTGATATCTATTGATGGGCATCTCCATAGTCCGTTGATACGCCTAGTTGATGTGAGACTATCTCCTCCTTTTTCCTCACAACCTCCACCATATTCTATTCCACCTATAGTGCTATATCCATGGCTCACGCTCATGTATTGCGTGAGAGTTGAAAAGGTTTGAGAACATAAAAGGTGTGAAACAATTTCTTGACTTGTCATCGGGGTTGTGCATGATTTAGATACTTTGTGTGGGGAAGATGGAGCATACCCAGACCATATGATTTTGTAGGGATAACTTTCTAAGGCCATGTTATTTCAAAAGGACACAATTGCCTTGTTGGTATGCTCGAAGTATTACTGTTTTTATGTCAATATTAGACTTTTGTTTTGAATCTTATGGATCTGAATATTCATGCCACAATAAAGAATATTACATGGATAAATATGTTAGGTAGCATTCCACATCAAAAATTCTGTTTTTATCATTTACCTACTCGAGGACGAGCATGAATTAAGCTTGGGGATATGCTTGATACGTCTCCAATGTATCTATAATTTTTGATTGTTCCATGCTATTATATTATCTGTTTTGGATGTTTTATATTCATTAATATGCTATTTTATATTATTTTTGGGACTAACCTATTAATCTAGAGCCTAGTGCCAGTTTCTGTTTTTTCCTTGTTTTTGAGTATTGCAGATAAGGAATATTAAACAGAGTCCAAACGGAATAAAATCTTTGGAATGATTTTTCTTGGACCAAAAGCAATGTACCAGACTTGGAGATGAAGGCAAGAGAGCCGCCGTGTGGCGACAAGCCACAGGGGCGCTCCCCTGGCTTGTGGCCCCATGGCAGCCCTCCTAACCCTATTCTTCGGACTATAAATTCCCAAATATTCCCTGGATACCAAAAAGAGCCACGAAAATACTTTTCCGCCGCCGGAAGCCTCTGTTCCCATGAGATCCAATCTTGGAGGCTTTTCCGGTAATCTGCCGGAGGGGGATTCGATCATGGAGGGCATCTACATCAACTCCATTGCCCCTCCGATGATGCGTGAGTAGTCCACCTCAGACCTTCGGGTCCATAGCTAGTAGCTAGATGGCTTCTTCTCTCTCTTTGTTCTTCAATACCATGTTCTTCATGATCTTCATGGAGATCTATCCGATGTAATACTCTTTTGCGGTGTGTTTGTCGAGATCCGATGAATTGTGGGTTTATGATCAGCTTATCTATGAATATTATTTGAATCTTCTCTGAATTCTTATATGCATGATTTCATATCTTTGCAAGTTTCTTCGAGTTATTGGTTTGGTTTGGCCAACTAGATTGGTAATTCTTGCAATGGGAGAAGTGCTTAGTTTTGGGTTCAATCTTGCGGTGTCCTCACCCAGTGACATAGTAGGAGTAGCGAGGCACGTATTGTATTGTTGCCATCGAGGATAAAAAGATGGGGTTTTCATCATATTGCTTGAGTTTATCCCTCTACATCATGTCATCTTACCTAATGCGTTACTCTGTTCTTCATGAACTTAATACTCTAGATGCAGGCAGGAGTCGATCAATGTGTGGAGTAATAGTAGTAGATGCAGAATCATTTCGGTCTACTTGACACGGACGTGATGCCTATATGCATAATCATTGCCTTGGATATCGTCATAATTATTCGCTTTTCTATCAATTGCTCGACAGTAATTTGTTCACCCACCGTATTATTTTCCTTCATGAGAGAAGCCTCTAGTGAAACCTATGGCCCCCGGGTCTATTTTCCATAATATATTTTCAGATCTATAAACCAAAAATACCAAAAATACTTTTCTGCAATCTTTTTACTTTTAGTTTACTTTTCGTTTTAGCAATCCTATCTATCTATCTCTATCAGATCTCATCCTTGCAAGTAACCGTGAAGGGATTGACAACCCCTTTATAGCGTTGGGTGCAAGTGTTTGATTATTTGTGTAGGTACATCTATTGGGGACTTGCTTGTATCTCCTACTGGATAGATACCTTGGTTCTCAACAACTGAGGGAAATACTTATCTACTTTGCCGCATCACCCTTTCCTCTTCAAGGGAAACCAATGCATGCTCAAGAAGTAGCAGGCTGCTACTTGCAAGGGAGCAATCTGGGCTGCAGGATGTGTAGTCGGCGATGCCGGGACCAAAATGACACGCTCGGGAATGACCGGTTTAAGCTCTAGGTGGGGTGGCGACATGGACGGTGACGGAAAGCTTCGGCCATGGCGGTGCAACGGCTAGGGGACGCACATGGCAACGGGACAAGGGGCAAAGCAAATAGGAGCTCACAACGATGTTGTCGGGATGCTCAGCATGCTCGTTGACGGTGGTGGCCGGCGGCCGTTCGTGGATAAGACAGGTCAATGGCGAGGATGCAGGGCCTCTAGCAGCTCGATCTTTGGCGTCGGGATGCTCTGGTTCACGGTGGCTCTTCTGGACGCGATGGCTTGACGAAAGGTCGCCGGTGTCTACGTGCGCAACGACGGCGTGGTCATGGCCGCTTCGGCCGTGAGCGAGAGAGCGAGGAAGAGGCAAGGAGAGAGGGCGAGAGTGAGCATGTGTGCTTCGGGGACGTGCATGGTGTCCTCATGTCATAGGGGAGCCAAGCAGGGAGGCAGGAGGTGGCGCTCTGCGTGCCGGCGCGCCGCAGCCACACGGCCCTGTCCTCCTGGCGAGAGGTTAGGGGTGACTCGCACTTAGGCGAGACTGGCTGCACAGTGCGAGGCCGCCAGGTAAGGTTCTGTTTTATTTTTTTCTTCTGTTTCGTTTATTTATTGATTTTGCCACTCTTTCAAAATTCCAAAACAAAAAATCAAAACAGTGCCAAACTTTCTGTAAACTTTTATGTAAAAACTTTGGACCTAGCCAAGTGCACATAAAAGATTTCGGAAGTATTTGGACTCATATTCTATTTCTTATGAATATAAATCCAACTCAAATACAATATGATTTAAATCCAAATGCCCAAAATAATTCCTTAAAAATGTTCACTCTTTTTGGTTTGGATCAAAACCCTTGCCAAAATTATCAAACATCAATGTAGGGATTTTTGGAATCATTTAATGAGATTTTAAGGGTTCTTCCCTTCTTTTATTTTAATTTTTCTAAGGCTTTGAAAATTCCCCTCAATTCAAGTTTCTTAAAATTAAATATGATGCATGATGCTCACTGATGCCACTATTTATAAGCAACTTCTAGGGCTGTGACAACTGACCCCCACTAAACAAGAATCTCGTCCCGAGATTCAAGCGTAGGGTAAGAGAAAGAGGGGACACTAACTAACACAATCTTCACGATCCAGTTGCCCGTCGTGAAGATGTTGATTCATCGCATCATTTTGATCTTGACATCTTTGCTCTCGAGATCTTCATCTAAACATGATCACAAAGGGAACAAGAAAACCCTACAAGAATTGATCTTCTCAAAGATCGAGAAACTCATGATCAACTCATGGAATGAGACTTAAGAACGTCTCTTGAGCTGTGAGACAAAACACACATCGAGGGAGGGAAGGAAGTAGATGACGAAGGTTCAATTTGGTAGGCAATAATTCCACGCTTAAAGAAGATGGTGCATCGGTTTCAAAGCAGCGAGGACTTAATTTCCATGATTCCATAACGGGGCACCTTGGGAAGGTGTCTCATAGAGGTATTCCCTTAAGTGGCAAAAATAATTACTTTTGATCCAGAGATCATTGAAACTCTTCATACCAGGCTAAGGCATTTCACAAACGATCGTTTGAAGGGCTTCAAAGAAATGACATACTCGGCTTGGAAAGGAAACTAGGGTTATAGAACAACTCGGCAAATGGAAGGCACATTTCAATTGATATCGAGGATATAACCTAGTGTCTGAGCGTGCTCTCAAGAACTTGAGCATTTCCATATTCATCAAGGTTTTACCAACATCCATGCCAAGATCTTGGTGACACCTCGTACTACCATTATGAATATCAATGAAGGATGCAGATGCAAAGGAAGACAACACTTACTCAGATTTCACCTTAGCTACGCCAAGGGAACGAAATCTGGATGATCGACCGGGAGACATTTAGCACTCCGCTTCTCATGTTCTCCGTGATGTGCTAGCATAACTCAGCTATACACTGTTTGGTACCTAGAACATCAAGTAAAGGTCAGACTTCGGAATCTCAAATGGTCCATGAGGAACAACTTCTAGAATAGGTCATACAAAGTCCTCATGAGGAAGTGGCTAATGTTGCTGTTACAAGATACTATAGCAATGGCCTTTCAGCTAGGTGTGTTAGCCACACATCATTTCACCGGGTTACAATGAGACCAATATTATAATTCTTGGGGAATGTTCCAGCCATCATATGTGCGTGAGATTCAAATCTGGTTGGTGATAGGATACTTTAGACTCAACATGTCTGAAAAAGTAAGTTTGCAACACAAATCGAAGAGATGATATTGCGAGATTCTCAGGAAATGAACCGCGGATGCCAACTCCAAATCATGAGCTCGATTGTAAGACCCACGCGGACACACTTCCCAAGGCAAGCGTGATCACATAGTAATCTTACAACAAAACACTACCGAGTTTTGGTTTGGGAACCATATCGAGGATATCAAAGTCCTTGCATAAGTCTTGCTCTTAAGAAGGAACTTCTCCTCCTTGAACGAGTCAATCAGAGGCTTGGTGTGCTAGGAGATACATATGGAATGGAGGTTGCAAATCTACCAAACCCTCGAATTCTTCGCACGTGCATGACTAACTTAAGATGATTCCAAGGAAAGCAAAATGACCTTCTCAAATTCATGGCGGCAACTAGTATCGAATGCTCGTGAACTTAGAGGAAGTCACTTCTTAGACCAACATATACTTCATGTACAAGACACAAAGATATTGCCGACAAAGTTTCCAACACTAGCTTAATGTCCAACATGAATCATGGAACAAATGAAAATGTTGCCGATGGGCTCAACAACATTTCATCGAGATATCCATATAAATGGAATTACACAACTATGTGAGCAAGGTAATAGCATTAGAAGACCAAAGATATAACGGTGTATGCTCGAGGAGATATCCAAGAGTAAAACAACATTAGGAAGATCATTGGTTTTGATTTTGATTTGACGATAGCCCACACTAAAATGAAAGATTGGGCAAGACGACAGATGCAACAATTGATCACAAGGATCAACTGATGAAGATATCATGTTTCTTCAACACACACACACACACAAACACAGAGATATCCCTTCTGAACGAACTAAGTTAGGCAAAGCTTTTATCTTCCAACTCTCCAAGTTGTTGTTTAGCTTAACCAACTAGTTCAAGGGTATCCAACACAGATTCTTGAAGAAGGGATGGTTTGAAAGAAAACCAACTTGATCACAAACTCAACATAACGGTCAGGGGAAAACCTAGTGATGTTTTCGGGAAGATGTCCAGAAAATCACAAACCGCCGATATGTTATCAAGCTCGAGAACAATCCTACTTTTCACGGCAGGACGATATGATCAAAAGAGCGAAGAATTGACACAATCCTAACTCATTGATCGAAGAGTGCACCATGAAAAATGGACTAGGTAGCACGATCAATTCTAGAATGGTGATTCAATAACCAACACATTAAGAATGAATTTATTGTCCATTAACTATCAAGCAACGGGTTGCTAGGAGTATTGATTTCACACATCACAGTTCGCTTGTCGGTATTCCGGTTACAACCAACATAGAAACCGAGGAACAAATCAAGATGGCAAGAAGTACCACTGTATCAAGGATTCATAAGAGGTTGTGAAGTTCTCATGACATTCCTGACATAAAGAGGGTAATACTTCAGGGTAGAACAAAGCAAAAGCTGGATTGGCATTTTGCTCTGCGGAATACAACTTCTTTGACCCAATCCTAGATATGGATAAGGTACTGGAGTTTGTTTCTCCTAGGCATTCCGAAATAGAATGGCTTGACGGACAACAAGAGTAATAGGCATCAATGAACACGAATGCACGATTACACTTGACTGTCGACTAACAAATAAAGGTCAGAATACAATTGAAGAGGGGCAACTCAAGAGTACATGATTTTTCTAAGTTGTGGATGCATAGGTTAGGATGTCGAATGGGTTCAACATGATTCTTACGGATAACCCATGTTGAAACGTAGGATTGGCAGGGTCACAACTATGGAATGGAGAACTCATCAAGAGAACTCATGTTGTGATCTTCAGTTGATGAGGAACTTCTACCATGTTGGTTCATGGTATTGGAAGAATGATAAACCATGAACCTTGGAGACTATAACAAGGTTACTAATCATCCTAAAGGAACGAGAAAACACTATCAACAGGAGTGAGCAGAATGATACTTTGGTTCAAGAACCAAGAAATATAATACCTACTGACTAAATAACATCATGGGATGCTTTCGATAATGGGGCCAAAATTATCACACTGGGATCACAGAACATGGCTAAATCTTTTGATGGTTCTTTGAGATAACATGGTTTCATAAATTCCCACACATACGTCAAGGTAACAGAGTACCTCAACACAATAATTGGTGTGCTTTGTTTGGCCAAAAGACATCGGGAACAGGAGGAAGGAATTTGCAATTGCATCAGATTTTCTAGGGACCTTGGATAACTCGGACAACATAACGGTTGTACGGGCGTGAAATATGAGGCAAACTGCAAGACAACTGACAACATAACACTGAATTCTTATGGAGACACTAGTCCAAGAATACCATAACTTTCTTATAAGTCTCCAACATAGTAACTCGTCCATAATCAGTTCGCTTATATAACTAAAGCCTAGTTTCTTAAACCCTGTAGGATAAAGAAGAGGGTGACTTAGAATATGAATGACACAAGGAAAGGAGTAAACATAATTTTACATTCCCTTCCATAATCAGTTCGCTTATATAACTAAAGCAGTTCTAGACTCAACATCAACCAGTTTGGCTTGGTAATCCTACAGGCAGTCAAGCTCTGATACCAATGCTGTCGGGACCCTGATCCTAAGCCATAAGAATCTAGCATGTAACACATCATATCACATTGCGGCCTTATGCACAATAATCCGCACGACTGCCACCTTACCTTGGCCGGGACCGTTTACACCTTTTGGCTGACGTATATGAATATGTCGCTAGCAATCATATGTCAGAGAACCCGGGTCGACATGACTAGTTATAGACCCAAGTGGCACTACCGTACAGGGACAGGCATACGTAACCCAGCATTGGAGGTGTCGGTCATCAACGTGTGTAGACAAGTCGTAGCAAGCTACAAGGACTCCATTACACCGCGTGACATTTCCCCGTAGGGACAGACAGAGCAGCAAAGAAGGATACACGCCGATCAATCAATGTGTCTGGAGCAGTAGCAAGCTACCAAGGCTCAGTGGAAGCACAAAGAGGCATTTCCCCATAAAGAAGGCTACTAAAGGCATACAACTAGGTGTCGAATACCACACATACCAATGCATTTCAACCATACACGCAATATGCACGATATGCGTAGATACAACATGGCATCACAACATAACTCTACAACATAATATTTATTTAGAAGGCTCCAGAGAGCCTACATAGTATAATGTTACAAGCAGGGGGTCACATGACCCAACATTCAGAGCATACAAACAACAAGCGGAACATACATGTCTGGGTACAGACATCTACTAAAAGCGGGTGGAAGAGCCTCAAAATCTACAATGACCCTCCCAAACGAGCCAGACCACTGTCTGGGATTCCCAAGCTAATCCGGTCAACATCGAACTTCACGTAGAAACCAATAGTGAGACTAAGGTCTCCTTTGCAAAAACATAATTAAGCAACCGTGAGTACAAAGGTACTTAGCAAGACTTACATCAGAACTATCTACATATGCATCATTGTCAACAAAGGGGGTTGTGTAGTTTATTGCAGCAAGCCAGCTTTGACTCTTGGCTAACCTGTACTATGACCATAAGTTGTGTCTTTGAGGTGGGATAGCGCACACGAGTCCACATATTCACCACATCAATACACCACTATGGATCCTCTCCCGTCTCCCTACGAGAAGGCCATCCATAGCAATCACACTTATCTTGCGCATTTTAAAGTATCCATTTCACTTTTCTATGAACCATATAAGTTTCCAAGTAGTCCATATCCGAGGACGCGGCTATTCGAACATATCATTTACCCTGCAGGGGTATACTTCTTCACACACACTCCCTCCACTTATCTCCATGTGCACGTCATGCACCTCGACAACCTTCAAGCGGAAGCCCAGCGAGGGAGTCAGCCACGGACGTTAACTTACAATGACTCACGCCCAAGGTAGTCGCCTATCTGAGTTGGAACCCATAACGAAAATCCGGCTGAATTTTCCAATATGGCCTCAAACATTGTGTGTAGGGCCCCAAGCCGGTCCCGATTGGGCCGTTCATCCACTTCGCAGGCCCGGCCACACCTATCAACATTTTGAACTACTGCGACTCCTAGAATAAGAACATGGAAGTTAATAGGCCGAGAGGGTCCATTGGTTTCGGGCCCAATGTGCGGTAGTATCTTGTCTTGGAACACAAACACAAGATCTCAGGTCCTAAGAGCGGTTTCATTGAGATAACCCACCATGTACTCCTACATGGCCTCTCATCGCTACCTTTACCAAAACGGATTCGCACACTTAACTCTCACACGATAGGTCATGAACACCTCCATTCCAATTCATCGCAAAGATGGATAAGACTCACCACGACTCTAAGCATAGCAAGCACAGTAAGCAAGCATGGATGAGTAAGCACAACAAGGCTCAAGCAATTGCTACTCATGCTAAGTGGTTTCAACCATTTACTGTGACAAAGAGAGGTCATGCAAAGGAATGGGTTCAACTACAGACACATGTAACAGTTGAATCGCTGTTGTCCTAATGTAGTAAAAGAGAGCAAGAGCGAGAGAGTGGGATTGTATTGGAATGATCAAAGGGGGGGTTGCTTGCCCAGAACTTCTGAATATAACAATGAGTCTTCATTGGTGACATCGATTTCTTCGTCGGACAACGTCTACCGAGAAGGAACAACACCGACAAACAAGAAAGGAACACATTCATTGCAATGTAACAAACATGATGGGATTCAAACAGGATCAAATTCCAACTCCAAATGCTATTTCATAAATTCCCCTAATCATAAATTTTCCTAATTGGTGATGTTAACTTGTTCAAACATGCATGATCATGACATAAACAGATTCATTGGATTTTTCTAATCAAATTTCATATATAAATTATTTCCATCTGAGCTATAGATTATTTTCTATGATTTTTAGAAGTTTTAGGTAATTTATGAAATTAATAAATCATAAATGATTTATTTAAAATCCAGAAAACCATTTACTACGTCTGCATTACGTTAGCCTGACGTCAGTGGGTCAACTGAGTCATCCTGGGTCAAACCTGACCTGTGGGCCCCATTGGTCAGTGACTCATATCACTAACAGTGTTAATTAGCACTAAATTAACCATAGAACTAATTAGCCAGGGGTCTAGCCCCACATGTCATTGACTCTAGAGGAGTCAAATTTGGTCAGGGAGGGGGTCCAACCCACCAGCATTTAGCTGCCGGCAAAGCCCGATACAACGGAGCGGCTTGGAAACGTCGCTCCGACGACCATTTGGATGGCGGAGAGCATCTGTGCGGAGTTGGAGCTCGTCCACATCCAACGGAACGAACGTATGGGGCTGTGGTAGCCTACAACGACAACAACGACAACTTATCCAACATCCGGAACTCGGCTAGATGCGCACGTGGGGATGTTGCTCGCATGGGAGTAGTCTGGGATGCAGGATGGGTAGCTGGCGATGCCAGGACCACGATGACGCTCTCGGGAACGACTGGTTCAAGCTCTAGGCAGGGTGGCGACATGGACGGTGGCGGAAAGCTTCGGCCACGGTGGCACAACGGCTAGGGGACGCACGGGGCAACAGGACTAGGTGCAAAGCAAATAGGAGCTGACAGCGACGTCGTCGGGATGCTCAGTGTTCTCATTGATGGCCCGGAGGCGACAAATTTGACGGCGGTGGCCGACGGCCATTCACGGAGAAGATGAGTTGATGGTGAGGATGTAGGGCCTCCAGCAGCTTGATCTTTGGCGTGGGGATGCTCCGGTTCATGACGGCTCTTCTGGACGCGATGGCTTGACGGAAGGTGGCCGGTGGCTGCGTGCACGACGACGGCGTGGTCATGGCCGCTTCGGCCATGAGCGAGAGAGCGAGGAGAGAGGGCAAGAGTGAGCAAGTGGGCTTCGGGGACATGCGTGGTGTCCTCATGGCATAGGGGAGGCAAGCAGGGAGGTAGGAGGTGGCGCTGCGCGTGCTGGCGCGCCGCGGCCACACGCCCCTATCCTCCTGTCGAGAGGTTAGGGGTGATTGGCACTTGGGCTAGATGGGCCGCACAATGCCAGGCTGCCAGGTAAGGTTGTGTTTTATTTTTTTCTTCTGTTTCATTTATTTATTTATTGCCACTGTTTCAAAATTCCAAAACAAAAATCAAAACAGTTCCAAACTTTTTGTAAACTTTTATGTAAATACTTTGGACCTAGCCAAGTGCATATAAAAGATTTCAGAAGTATTTGGACTCATATTCTATTTATTATGAATATAAATCCAACTCAAAGAAAATATGATTTAAATCCAAATGCCCAAAATAATTCCTTAAAAATCTTTTCTCTTTTTGGTTTGGATCAAAACCCTTGCCAAAATTACCAAACATCAATGAAGGGATTTTTGGAATCATTGAATGAGATTTTTGGGTTCTTGCCCTTCTTTTATTTAAGTTTTTCCGATGCTTTGAAAATTCCCCTCAAATCAAGTTTCTTAAAAGTAAATATGATGCATGATGCTCACTGATGCCACTATTTACCAGCAACTTCTAGGGCTGTGACAGGAGGCTTGCCGGTTACTTTGGTCCTTGCTTGATGTTGCTTGGATGTTGGCATTCGCCCGACAAGGTCTTGCCGGTCTAGAGGCCGCGGTCGTCTGTGTACAAGTCCGGGTACTAAGGGCCCCGTTTCTTAGTACACCGGCAAGAGTCCCCCGAGCCCGAGCCAGAGTTGAGTCCGTGATGCCGTTGGTCTAGGCCCAAAACTGGTGCATAGGTACATGCGGCCGCATTTCCCCATGGTTATGACGATTTTTACTGCCTTTCCCATGATGCGCATTGAACGCGGGTCGTGGCAGTGGTGGAGTGAGATGGCGTCCGAGGGGACGCTCCTAGAAAGCCGCGCGGCCTTGGACTAGGAGAGGTGCCTCTTGTGACGCGTGTTCTCACACGAGGCACAATATTGGTGGGTAGGGGCGGTCGCCCAAGCAGCACGCTTGGCAGCGAACGGTCGCCTCGGACAGCGAACAGTCAGCCCATGTGTCTTCCCATTGGAGAGAGAAAATCCGGCGGGCGTTGCTCACCTACCTCTTGTCATTCCATGTCATTAAGCATCGTTGCCCTCCCCCTTCGTCTTCCTCCTTTACTGCATTCCGCAGGAGGCATGTCACATGCAAGGCTTGGCACTGGCCCAAAAGGGTGGTCGCGGGCGTAGTGCATTTGTTAGTGCGTGTTCGCCCTGGGTCGTGAGGAGCCAGCCCCCGTCACCTCATCCCTATAAATTGGGGGGTTGGGAAGGGCGTTGCTCGCTCACATCTCCCCGCTCTAGCGTGCCAGTCAGCGCCACCTTCTTCTTCCTTTCGCCACCTCCTCCAGCGTGATACGTCTCCAACCTATCTATAGTTTTTGATTATTCCATGCTATTATATTATCATTCTAGGATACTTTTTGAGTAATTATTTACCAATTTATATTATTTTTGAGCACTAACCTATTGACCCAGTGCCTAGTGCCAGTTCCCGTTTTTTGTGTGTTTTTTGTTTCGCAGAAAATCCATATCAAACGAAGTCCAAACGCGAAATTTACGGAGATTGTTTTTGGAATATATGTTATTTTTGAAAGTCGGAATCAACAGAAGACGATGCCAGAGGGCCCCACAAGCCAACAGGGCACGACCCCAAGGGGGTCGTGATACGTCTCCAACGTATATATAATTTTTGCTTGTTCCATGTTGTTATATTATCATTCTTGGATGTTTTACAATCATTTTATAGCAACTTTAAATCATTTTTTGGGACTAACCTATGGACATAGTGCCAAAGTCCTAGTTGCTATTTTTGCTTGTTTTTTACTTTGCAGAATATTAGTACCAAACAGAGTCCAATCGCGACGAAACTTTTTGGAGAATTTTTTTGGACCAGAAGAAGGCCACTGGGCCAAAGAAGTAACCAGGAGGGAGCCCAGGCCGCCCACAACCCACCAGGGCGCGCCAGGAACCCCGGGTGCACCCTGATGGGTTGTGGCCGCCTCGGGAACCCCCTCCACCGCCTCTGAGCTCTATAAATATCCAAATATTCTAGAAACCCTAGAGGAGTCGACAAAAAATACATCCAGCCGCCGCAAGTTCCAGAACCGCGAGATCGAATCTAACACCATCACAGAGGGGTTCATCATCCTCATTGGTGCCTCTCCGATGATGCGTGATTAGTCCACCATAGACCTACGGGTCCGTAGGCAGTAGCTAGATGGCTTCCTCTCTCTCTCTTTTGATTCTCAATACAATGGTCTCTTGGAGATCTATTTGATGTAAACTTTTTGCGGTGTGTTTGTTGGGATCCGATGAATTTTGAGTTCATGATCAGTTTCAATCCATGAATATTATTTGAGTCTTCTTTGATCTATTATATGCATGATTACTTATAGCCTCATATTTCTTCTTCAAATCTTTGGTTTAGTTAGGCCAAATAGATCGATTTTTCTTGCCATGGAAAGTGGTGCTTTGTGATGGGTTTGATCTTGCGGTGTCCTCTCCCAATGACAGAAGGGGCAGCGAGGCACGCATGTATCGTTGCTATTAAGAATATCAAGATGGGGTCTATTCCTACATGAATAGATCTTGTCTACATCATGTCACCGTTCTTATTGCATTACTTCGTTTTTCCATGAACTTAATACACTAGATGCATGCTGGATAGCTGTCAATGGGTGGAGTAATAGTAGTAGATGCAGAATCATTTCGGTCTACTAATCTTGGACGTGATGCCTATATAATGATCGTCGCCTTGGATATCGTCATGATTATTTGATCTTCTATCAATTGCCCAACAGTAATTTGTTCACCCACCGTGTGCTATACTCATGAGAGAAGCCACTAGTGAAACCTACGGCCCCCGGGTCTACTTTTCCAACATATTGCTTTCCGATCTTTCTTTTTGCCGCTTTTGTCTTCAGATCTATTATTCCAAAAAAACCAAAAATACCTTGCCACACTTTTTTTGCCTCTTTTACTTTGTGTTCTTGCAAGATCTATCTATCCAATCTATCACAACCTAATCTATCTTTTTACCGTAGAGAGATTGACAACCTCTCTTTCGCGTCAGGTTGCAAGTATTTGTTCTTTGTGTGCAGGTGTTGTTTACATAGTGTTGCGTGATCCTCCTACTGGTTCGATACCTTGGTTTCATAACTAAGGGAAATACTTACCGTTGTTGTGCTGCATCATCCCTTCCTCTTTGGGGAAATACCGATGCAGTCTCAAGCCACGTCAAAGGAATTTCTGGCACCGTTGCCGGGGAGGAAGCAGTCTCTTCTACGTGCCAATCTCTGGCACCGAGGAGACACCATCAACATCTATCAGGTTCCTAATCACCAATCTCATCTCCTTGCAATTACATTATTTGCCATTTGCCTCTCGTTTTCCTCTCCCCCACTTCACCAAATTTGCCGTTTTATTCGCCCTCTTTTTTGTTTGCCTTTTTCTCGTCAGATCTCTTGCTTGCTTGCAATCTTGTTTGCGTAGTCATGATGCCTCAACGAAAGTATCATGATGTTCCTTACCCCAATATTTTGCTTGAAATTGAGAAGATTACTAAGGAATATATGACTACACAATTTGAGCATAATAAGTATTTTACCGAGGAGCTTAAAGAACACTCTACCGTACTAGATGCCATAACAAAACAACTTGATGATATTAGTTTAGAAGTTTCTAATCTCCAATCTAAGTATGCTCATGCTAAAAATCTGCTAGGTAAAATATCCGACGCACAAGCCACCTTAATAAATCAAATGGCTGCTAAACCAATCTCTCTAGAGGATAAAAATGATGAAGATCTTAAGGTGATTGGTGTTTGTTCTATTGATTCCTTGTTTAGTAATATTAAAATTGATGATAAAGGTACTGAAGTAGAGTCAACTTTAGCTAGAAGGCGTCCCAATAATTTGGAGGGTGAAAATCTTGATGAAAAAATTGATGAAAGTGGGTTTGAAGAGGTCAAAACTTTAACTAGTGATGTACCCACTATTTTGGATTGCAAAGACTTTAATTATGATAGTTGCTCTTTGATGGCATGTATTTCTTTGCTGCAATCCATGTTAAATTCACCCCATGCTTATGAACAAAATAAAGCTTTTACTAAACATATCGTTAATGCTATGATGAAATCTTTTGAAGAAAAGTTGGAGTTAGAGATTTCTATTCCTGGAAAATTACATGATGAGTGGGAACCTACCATTAAGGTCAAGATTAAAAGTTATGAGTGCTTTGCTTTATGTGATTTGGGTGCTAGTGTTTCCACGATTCCGAAATCTCTATGTGATGTGCTTGGTCTTACCAATATTGAAGAATGTTTTCTTAATTTGCACTTGGCAGATTCTACTATTAAAAAGCCTTTGGGAAGAATTAATGATGTTCTTATTCTTGCAAATAGGAACCAAGTGCCCATAGATTTTATTGTTCTTGATATTGATTGCAATCCATCTTGTCCCATCATACTTGGTAGACCGTTTTTACGCAATATAGGTGCCGTGATTGATATGAAAGAAGACAATATTAAATTTCAGTTTCCATTAAGAAAGGGTATGGAACACTTCCCTAGAACAAGAATTAAGCCACCATATGAATCAATCATGAGAGCATCCTATGGAGCAAAAACCAAAGATGACAATACTTGAATCTATGCTTTATGCCTAGCAAGGGGCGTAAAACGATAGCGCTTGTTGGGAGGCAACCCAATGAATAAATTTATTTTCATATTTTTCTTTCTGTTTTTGAGTGTTGACATATGCCTCTGTTATGATTGTGTTTTTATGATTTATTTAGTGTTTGTGCCAAGTAAAGCCTTTAGGACGATTCATAAGATGAGTAGAAACAATGCTGAATCTGAAACAGAAACTTTGACTCCAGTGCACGAAAATATTTTTTTACTGGAGCATGATAATGAGCTGAAATTTTAACACAGTGTTTCTATACAAATAATTTACGTTTTAATATTTTTTCAAAAAATTTAGAGTTACAGAAGTATGGTTAGAGTACAGATTACTACAGACTGTCCAGTAGCATTGTGTGCTTGTTTTGATGAATCTATGGTTTGTATTGAAGGGTATAAGCCATGGTAAAGTTAAAATACAGTAGGTATAATGCAATAATAAAATTTGAATGAGTTTGCAACAGTAATTTAAGTGGTGATTTGCTTTATTATACTAACGGATCTCACGAAGATTTTGTTGAGTTTTGTGTGATTGAAGTTTTCAAGTTTTGGGTGAGATCACGATGGATGGGGGAATGAGGAGTGAAAATAGCCTAAGCTTGGGGATGCTACAACACCCCCAAGATATATCCAAAGAGAAACAAGCAACTAAGCTTGGGGATGCCCCGAGTGGCATCCCCTCTTTCTTCTAACGACCATCGGTATTTTACTTGGAGCTATATTTTTTTTCGTCACATATCATGAGTTTTGCTTGGAGCGTCTTGTATTATTTAAGTCTTTGCTTGCTTTGCTTTTTAGTTTGTCACTAGTATCCTTGCTGTACACACCTATTTGAGAGAGCCAAAATTATGCTATGGTTTGTTAGAATTGCTCTATATGCTTCACTTAATTTTTTTGAGCTATGGAATTGCTCTTGTGCTTCACTTATATCTTTTTGAGCACGGTGTGCTTTAAATTTTTGAAGAAACACTCTCATGCTTCACTTAGATTAATTAGAGAGTTAGTAACTTTTGAAGAAATTTCCTCATTCTTCACTTATACTATTTTGAGAGATGAAATCTTTATGCTCATGTTCTGCACTTAAATTTGTTTGAGCTTGTCAAAAGCAATGGCAATATATGAAACTAGTCCCAAAGTGATAGATATTCAAGAGGGATATAATAAAAACATTCATGAAGATCATTGGGCAAATTAAACTTGATTCCTTGTAATAGTTTTGAGACATGATGATAGTGATATGTGAGTCATGTTAGTGAGTAATTTGTAACATCCCAAAATTTGGAATGTTATATTAATCACTAGAATGATTGATTGTTTGATTGAGTGATTGAATCTGAGTGAAAAATTGATACTTTCAAAAAAACTTTTGAATGAGAGGGAATAAAATGACTTTCCCCTTCTGCTTTTGAATTCAAATTCATCCAATTCAAATCAGTGAGAGAAGATAACATGACTTCTTCAAAATAAAGGATTTGAAAAGTGGATTTGAAAACTACTGAAACTTTTGGAATCCATTTCATATTTGGTTCAAATGTTAAAGTTTGGATGAATTCAAATCCACCTGCCCAAATTCCAAATCTTGAGAGGAGAAACATGACACTGCAAACCAGGGACACTTTGAATTATATTTGAATTTATAAAACTCAGAAAACTATTTGGAAAAGATTTGAAATTCAAATTCAAAGTCATTCTTGAAGTGGATTTCAAAATATATTTTTCTCCAAAAATAAAGTATATGGAAAATAGGGTAAAATGATTCCCTTCAATAAACAAATTGGAGAGAAAAGAATTTGAATCCATTTTGGCATTTTCAAAATGTTTTCTTTACATTTTATTTAAAACAGTAGCACTGTTTGAATTATTTGAATTTGTCATAATTTTATTTAACATTGAAAATATGTTCATGTTGTAGAGTATGTTTTTCTGAAAATTTTGGTATACTATATGCCCATATAAACTTTTGTTTTGTTTTGTTGTTTTCCTTTTCCTTTATCTATTTAAAAATAAAAAGAAAAGTTTTCTTTAACGGACAAAGCCTGCTGACCCAACAGCGCCCCGTGCCCACCAGCACACGAGGCCCATGGCCAGCCAACCCACACCCACCCCCCACGCGCGCGTGAACCCGCACAAGATCGGTCACCGATCCCCTTTCCTTCCCCTCTCTCTCTGACCAGTGGGACCCGCGCCCGACCGAATCCCTGATCGCTCGTCTCATTCCTCCCCCCTGCTCTCTTTCCATCGCCGGAGATTCACCGGATCTCCTCGAATCCGAGCGCAAAGGCTGCCCCCTACTCCAAGTCGAGCCCCCCCCCTATAAAAGGAGGAGCCCCGCACCCCGTTCCGCCCGACTCCCCCTCGATCGACCCTCTCCCCTCGCTGAAAATGCTCGCCGGAGTAGAGCCTCCGCCGCCGCGCCTTTGCCCTCCTACCGCACCACCACGACCACCTAGCCACCTCCCGAGGGCACCTACGAGTTCGCCTGGCTCGCCCATATCACCCCGTCCACTTCCTCGAGTGCCAGAGCCACCAGAGCGCCGCCGTCGATAGCCACCCGAGCACCACCGCACCTCCCGAGCTCGAGCTACTCGCTTCCGACCTCTTCCGTTGTCGCCGTCACCACCAAACATCACTGAAGGGCCCCCGCAGTCGCCTGGACCCCTTTATCACCGCCTGGAGCCCCTAGAGCCGCCGCCAGTAAGGAACCCGAAGCCTCGCCGCCGTTGAGACCTCGCCGGACCTCCCCGTCCCTCTGTAAGTCGCCGGAGGCACAATCTAAAACGTGCGGCGTAGATTAGATCGGGCATACCTGTTCGTTTAGATCCGGTTTATTAGAGAAGAACCGGCCGGTTTTGTTTATTTTAAGTAGACCGAATCGTTTTCTTTTATTTAGTGGCCGCTCACTCGTTTAGCTAACGCACGCACACCCATAGCCTATAGGAACTCGCCACGTAGCCTGTTCACTATTTAGGATTTTCTTTATTTTCTGTTTTCTGTTTTAAAAACAGAATAGTTCTGCTTTTGTTTTTGCTTTATCTTTTAGGATATTTATTGTTTTTAGTTGATTCTTTTTGCATGGTGTCACAAATGTATTCTAGTTTCTGTAGATATAAAGTTTGGCCATGTTTGAAAATGGTAAATTTGAATTCAAACATCTTTGATTTAAATCTTTTTTTGAGAATAACTTGAGTTTAAAAATAGGTTTTGAGTTGATTCTTTTTGCTACTGGTTTGTATTAGTTAGTTTTATCACCCTGTTCAATTTGAGAATTTTTAGAATATTTCAATTAGGGTTTCAAGAAAAACAGATTCTGTTTGGGTTCTTTCTAGGTTTATTTCTATTTCTGTTATTTTAATTTATTTTAATTTGTTTTCTTTTATAGTAGTTGACAGTTTTACTTTGTTTTCTTTTAGGTAACAGTAGTACTTCAACAAAGATTTATTTTTATTTTTGATTGCATGAAATCAATTCTAGTTCAATCATGACTTGCAAATTGATTTGATTGCTAGTTGGAGTTCCTATTTGAAAATATTTTTATAAATTGTTTTATAGGTTTTACTTTCTGTTAACTTAGTTGTTTTATATTTCGTTTTCTCTTATTTTAGTATTTTATAGTTTTTCTTGTTGTTAACTTTATTAGACAAAAACTTATGTTGTTTAGTGTGTTGTTTTCATAGTTCTTTAGTTGTTCTTCAAAAGTAATTATTTTTGCTAGTAAAAGATTTACTAAATATTTTTGTTAGATTTTACTTTGTTGTTGTTTTGTTCCTATTGAAAATAGGTTGATGTCGGGAAAACTATTCTTGGTTGTTTTGATGAAGTTTTGTTGTTTTAACTTTTGTCTTAAGTATTTCCTTCATCACAACACTTTTGTGTTTTGTTTTTGTGTTGCTTTTTGATTGATAGTATTGATTGTTAGAAGTGTCTACTTATGAGTGCAATGTTTGATGATATAGATTTCATCGGAGAGTGACGAATAGTTCTATCAAGTTATTTTTGAGAGCGATATTATCTTCATCAACCTTACCAGGCAAGTTCACTTTGATCATCTTACATTACCTACGTTTTATTTGCATTAGAATCAGTCTCTCCATCATACATCCGGTAGGATATTGAGCTTGAACTTGTGGTAGTATCATGAGGTAGGAGAAACCCAACACCCTGTTACCATTGCCCGGGAAGGGACGTTACTTCACAATTGCTACGCTTTAGTAGACGGGGTTTGGCTGTGAGATTCAGGAGTGTTGTGAGGTTAATTAATTATTTCAAGACCTACATGATGATCAAGGCTTCAAGACTTCAAGGACTCAATATACCTCTGGGTGGATTGGACATGCATCTGGCAGCCTGATATCTATCATGGTTATGCCCGAGAATCCTGGTATCTACCTGTGATCATCCCGACGAAATGCCACCCAGGTCCAAAGAGATGGATGGATACTTCAAGGCCGGAAAGCTTACGTGTGAAACCGCAAGTCATTATGGGCTCTCGCTTGGTTGACCTTAGTCGTGACTCTAGTAGGTCAGATTGCTACGAGATGTAGAAGAACGGTAGGATTGGATGGGCATTGACTTTCTATCGGAGGATCGCTTTGGAAGACCATGTTTCGATCGTCCTGTTCTCAAACACCAGGCAGTGCGAGGACACAACGGGAGGGATCGAATCTTGCGGGTAAAGTGTACAAACCTCTGCAGAGTGTCAAACTAATCGATTAGTCGTGTCCCCGGTTATGGACAACATGACAACCGGAGATGATACTATCAGCCAGTCTCAAGACAATTAATAAATTATGATGAGTGGGTCTATTAATTATTTTGGGACATGAGAATTGGTTGGTGGAACCATCTCATTAACAACCAACATTTTTGTAGTGATATTTCCGTTTGACTCCTTTGTTGTAGGCAAAATAAAACCAGCTTTTCTTCAAAAACTCAGACACAGAGCCACAAAGCCTTTTGCATATAGAATAGTCTTTATCATTTTATCCTATGGTTATCTTGCCGGTACATTCAATGTACTGACCTACATGGCTGCAACAACTTATGTTGCAGATACTTTTCTACGACTAGTAGGAGTACGATTCAGGGTTACGGTCTACACTCAACCTGCTGTTGGTGTTTACTGGGACTACACTCCCGTTGACTGTTTCCGTTGAGATTTAAGAGGTATATATCAGTTTACGTTATTTACATGTGATTGCACTTTGATATATACATTGATGTACTGTGTGTGCCAGCATACTGATCCAGGGATGGCACTGACACACAGAGGTTTGACTCATTTTGAGTTGGGATGCTACAGAAATGGTATCAGAGCACATGTTGACTATAGGACGTGACCCGAGAAATAGGAAAGCCCATAGGACAGGATATCTCTCAAATTTATTTTCAAAAAGATCTTTTACTTCTTATCCTTCTGAGTTTTATCAAATATTTCCCTTACCCCAAATAGTTAGACAATACTCTTATCCCTTTGACCACTCGGAGGAATCAACTAATGTCACTTCAACCAAGACAAGATATCGTACAACTGATGACCAACTCAGACAAAAAAATGGATTTCACTATGGAAAGAGCTACAAAAATTGAAGACTATATAGACCCGAAGGAATTGAAGACCCTGAAGAAATCCCAAGATTTTATGACCCCTAGAAGACCAAACCCCCGTGGTTAACTCATGTTAGATACAATGATTTGTGAGCTATCATTTGTGTGTATTTGTGCGACAGCCACAGATAAAAACACATTTTCAAAACTATTAGTTGTATTGTGTGTATCTCCCCCATCTCTCTCCCGTATCTCATCCCAAAACCCTTGGACCCAATAGATGGTGAATGAAGATGGACCTGCATTCTCTGGACCAATGACACAACTGGAAGTAGCACAGTGGGTACAGAACATGGAAGATCACATGAAGGAGTACCGTATCAAAGGAGAGTATATGGTTCCATACACTCTACGACGCATCACACAAGGTGCTGCAACATGGCGAGAGATACATCAAGCTATACAAGGATGGAATGGAGCAACTGCTTGGGAAGAACTCAAGACGATTCTACTAAGGTCTCATCCCATACAGAAGCCCTGTGATCGTGAAGTGAAGAAGCCTTGTGCATGCAAAATATGTGGAGAAATAGGACACACCCATGAAGAACACAAGGATGGATGCCCTCATTGTGAAGAAAATCACCTAGCTAAGGAATGCCCAACTAGTCTAGTGACTTGTTTCTTGTGTGAAGGAACCACCCACTACCCGGCTCAGTGCCACATTTACCCCAAGGTACAACAAGTTGTCAAGCAGCGGAAAGAAGCAATGAAGGATACCTTCAAGAAGATTTTAGAAGAACCTGTGATGAAGGAAGATCTTGAAGACCCTGATGGACAAGGCCTAACCAGATTTTTCTCCAATGCCTGTTACTCGTGTGGAGAAGAAGGACATCTTTCACAAGATTGCACGAAGGAAAGCCAAGAGAATCCGGGAGGCTTCCTCACAGAAAAAGTGGAGATTGATCCACATGAAATAGAAGAATTGATCGGATTGAAGAAGAGCGGGAAGAGAAAGAGCGTGCATTCCCAGAACAACCCAAACCCAACAAAGGATAAGAGTCATATTACCTGTTTTGATTGTAAGAACACAGGTCACTATGCCAGTAAATGCCCAGAAAGGAAGCCAAGAACCCAAGGAAATTACGAAATCACAAAAAAGCCCCGAGACATGTCGGAAGTCATTTGTTTGCGCTGCAGGGAAGCATGACATTTTGCCAGGGAATGTTCAGAAGAGAAGAAAGCTTGTAGCGAGTAATTGAGATCTTGGGTATTGGAATAAAGAATGTAACATGTGTAGTGGAAAGCACTCTTATTTTTTATATGGCATTGAACTATGTAACGGAAGTCTCGGAGTATTGTAATAACTTCATGAATCAATAAGAATTCATTGTGTCTTGATTTCTTATGTTGAATTGTTTGGGTTGTTACTCTATAAACAAAGATCTCTGACCATTTTCGAGGATATGAGAAAATATGGTCTATGCAGGCATGAGTATCATTCATTTTAAGTGTGGTAGTAATCGGTAAGACCACAAGAACCAAGGAAAAAGAATGTACACTTCATGCCAAGGAGTTTGTATAAATGAATAAAGAAGAAGGAAATGTTGGACCATATCAAACTATGTGGGTGACAGCATTTGTAATAAAGTATTTTTGAAGTTGGAGTTTTGAGAAGAAATTAAGGATGAAATAAAGAAGGATTATGAAGAACCAATATCTTTATTGGTAAACAGACCAATGGAAAGGAAAAATGTATTCCACAGACCGGAGTCTGGAAGAATAATTCGGTGAGTTATTTTTGATCACCCAAGGTTATAAGGGAATGAAGTACTATCTGATTTAAAAGAAGGATGTAATGTTGGAATATGGAACAATAATAATTCCACCGATGACTAAAAGCTATACGAGTATTGAAGTGAGCCACAACCTCAGGATTGATAAGGATCAAGCCCTACCTATATGAAGGAAGGAACTTGGAAGAAGCTATGACAGATCAGCAGACGTTTTCTTAGGAGAATACGTGAACCTGAGAGTTTTGAAGGAACGATAGATCTTTTGTTCATCTTGCAGAATCAATGGATTTACCCAAACTTCATTCGCGGACAAGAGCAAATTCTGCAACACTTGTGAGAATGCCCGAGTGTTAAAATACGAGATTCACTAAACCTTATACAAGGTAATGATCTGGGTGCGGAATGGATTGATCACCATGACGACTTACTCTTATCATTCCCTTGCTATTCGGAATGGTAAATCTGAGTGACTTACCCATAGAAAAGAGACGACGATCTTTGAAGCTTTTGTTTAAGCCTTAGAATGGTATGATGAAGACCCCTTGTACTTGGCAGCTGTTGTCACGTAGGAAATTTTACGGTAAGGATGAAGCCAAGACCCATTTCACTTCAGGATAACCACAAATGGTAGACCACCATGAGATCGTCGATAAGTTACTTAGAATGGTCACGAGGCCTGTCAGTTAAGAAGACCCAGTATCAGAAGAAATATACTTTGAAATGAGAACACAAGATTTTGAATGAAACGTTATGACTATAACGGAAGAGCATCACCGAAGGAGCTATTGCAAGGAATGTGAAGAGACAGATGCCAAGACCCCAGAGGATTGTCATGACCTTGAAGGACCAGTAACTCTCATTTTAAGTGAGGTAGCACCCACACTTTTCAGGTCATTGGATTTGTTAGAAGACCCCCAAACCCTAACATCTTCTTTCTAGCCTCTTCGAATCTCGAGGACGAGATTCATTTTAAGTGTGGTAGGTTTGTAACATCCGAAAATTTGGAATGTTATATTAATCACTAGAATTATTGATTGTTTGATTGAGTGATTGAATCTGAGTGGAAATTTGAAACTTTCAAAAAAACTTTTGAATGAGAGGGAATAAAATGACTTTCCCCTTCTGCTTTTGAATTCAAGTTTATCCAATTCAAATCGGTGAGAGAAGATAACATGACTTCTTCAAAATAAAGGATTTGAAAAGTGGATTTGAAAACTACTGAAACTTTTGGAATCCATTTCATATTTGGTTCAAATGTTAAAGTTTGGATGAATTCAAATCCACTTGCCCAAATTCAAAATCTTGAGAGGAGCAACATGACACTCCAAACCAGGGGCACTTTGAATTATATTTGAATTTATAAAACTCAGAAAACTATTTGGAAAAGATTTGAAATTCAAACTCAAAGTCATTCTTGAAGTGGATTTCAAAATATATTTTTCTCCAAAAATAAAGTATATGGAAAATAGGGTAAAATGATTCCCTTCAATAAACAAATTGGAGAGAAATGAATTTGAATCCATTTTGGTATTTTCAAAATGTTTTCTTTGCATTTTATTTAAAACAGTAGCACTGTTTGAATTATTTGAATTTGTGATAATTTTATTTAACTTTGAAAATATGTTCATGTTGTAGAGTAAGTTTTTCTGAAAATTTTGGTATACTATATGCCCATATAAACTTTTGTTTTGTTTTGTTGTTTTCCTTTTCCTTTATCTGTTTAAAAATAAAAAGATAAGTTTTCTTTAACGGCCAAAGCCCGCTGACCCAACGGTGCCCCGAGCCCACCAGCACACGAGGCCCACGGCCAGCCAGCCCACCCCCCGACGCGCGCGCGCGAACCCGCACCAGATCGGTCACCGATCCCCTTTCCTTCCCCTCTCTCTCTCTCTCTGACCAGTGGGACCCGCGCCCGACCGAATCCCCGATCGCGCGTCTCCTTCCTTTCCCCTCCGCTCTCTTTCCATCGCCGGAGATTTGCCGGATCTGCTCGAATCCGAGCGCAGAGGCTGCCCCCTACTCCAAGTCGAGCCCCCCCTATAAAAGGATGAGCCCGCACCCCATTTCGCCCGACTCCCCCTCGATCGACCCTCTTCCCTCGCTGAAAACGCTCACCGGAGCAGAGCCTCCGCCGCCGCGCCTTTGCCCTCCTACCGCACCACCACGACCACCTAGCCACCTCCCGAGGCCACCTACGAGTTCGCCTCGCTCGCCCGCATCTCCCCATCCACTTCCTCGAGCGCCAGAGCCACCAGGGCGCCTCCGTCGACAGCCACCCGAGCACCACTGCACCTCCCAAGCACGAGCTGCTCGCTTCTGACCTCTTCCGCCGTCGCCGTCACCACCAAACATCAGCGGAGGGCCCCCGCAGTAGCCTGGACCCCTTCATCACCGCCGGGAGCCCCTCGAGCCACCGCCAGCAAGGAACCCGAAGCCTCGCCGCCGTTGAGACCTCGCCGGACCTCCCCGTCCCTCTGTAAGTCGTCGGAGCCATACTGAGCCACCAAATCTAAAACATGCGGCGTAGATTAGATCGGGCATACCTGTTCGTTTAGAACCGGTTTATTAGAGAAGAACCGGCCAGTTTTGTTTATTTTAAGTAGACCGAATCGTTTTCTTTTATTTAATGGCCGTTCACTCGTTTAGCTAATGCACGCACACCCGTAGCCTATAGGAACTTATGACGTAGCATGTTCACTATTTAGGATTTTCTTTATTTTTTGTTTTCCGTTTTAAAAACAAAATAGTTCTGCTTTTGTTTTTGCTTTATCTTTTAGGATATTTATTGTTTTTAGTTGATTCTTCTTTCTTGGTGTCACAAATTTATACTAGTTTCTTCAGATATAAAGTTTGGCCATCTTTGAAAATTTAAATTTGAATTCAAACATATTTGATTTAAATCTTGTTTTGAGAATAACTTGAGTTTAAAAATAGGTTTTGAGTTGATTATTTTTGCTACTAGTTTGTATTAGTCAGTTTTATCACCCTGTTAAATTTGAGAATTTTTAGAATATATTAAATTAGTGTTTCAAGTAAAACAGATTCTGTTTTGGTTCTTTTTAGGTTTATTTCTATTTCTTTTGTTTTAATTGTTTTTAATTTGTTTTCTTTTAGTTAATAGTAGTACTTCAACAAAGATTTATTTTTATTTTTGAATGCATGAAATCAATTCTAGTTCAATCATGACTTGCAAATTGATTTCATTGCTAGTTGGAGTTCCTATTTGAAAATATTTTTACAAATTGTTTTATAGGTTTTACTTTCTGTTAACTTAGTTGTTTTATATTTTGTTTTCTCTTATTTTAGTATTTTATAGTTTTTCTTGTTGTAAAGTTTATTAGACAAAAACTTATGTTGTTTGGTGTGTTTTTTTCATTGTTCTTTAGTTGTTCTTTAAAAGTAATTCTTTTTGCTAGTAAAAGATTTACTAAATATTTTTGTTAGATTTTACTTTGTTGTTGTTTTGTCGCTATTGAAAATAGGTTGATGTAGGGAAAACTATTCTTGGTTGTTTTGATGAAGTTTTGTTGTTTTAACTTTTGTCTTAAGTATTTCCTTCATCACAACACTTTTGTGTTTGGTTTTTGTGTTGCTTTTTGATTGATAGTATTGATTGTTAGAAGTGTCTGCTATGAGTGCAATGTTTGATTATATAGATTTCATGGGAGAGTGAGGAATAGTTCTATCAAGTTATTTGTGAGAGCGATATTATCTTCATCAACCTTACCAGGCAAGTTCACTTTGATCATCTTACATTACCTATATTTTATTTGCATTAGAATCAATCTCTCCATCATACATCCGGTAGGATATTGAGCTTGAACTTGTGGTAGTATCATGAGGTAGGAGAAACCCAACACCCTGTTACCATTGCCCGGGAAGGGACGTTACTTCACAATTGCTACGCTTTATTATACGGGGTTTGGTTGTGAGATTCAGGAGTGTTGTGAGGTTAATTAATTATTTGGAGACCTACATGATGATCAAGGCTTCAAGACTTCAAGAACTCAATATACCTCTGGGTGGATTGGACATGCATCTGGCAGCCTGATATCTATCATGGTTATGCCCGAGAATCCTGGTATCTACCTGTGATCATCCCGACAGAATGCCACCCAGGTCCAAAGAGATGGATGGATAATTAAAGGCTGGAAAGCTTGCGTGTGAAACCGCAAGTCATTATGTGCTCTATCTTGGTTGACCTTAGTCGTGACTCTGGTAGGTCAGATTGCTACGAGATGTAGAAGAACGGTAGGATTGGATGGGCACTGACTTTCTATCGGAGGATCGCTTTGGAAGACCATGTTTCGGTCATCCCGTTCTCAAACACCAGGTAGTGCGAGGACACAACGGGAGGGATCGAATCTTGCAGGTAAATTGTACAAAACTCTGCAAAGTGTCAAACTAATCGATTAGCCGTGTCCCCGGTTATGGACAACATGAGCACCGGAGATGATACTATCAGCCAGTCTCAACACAATTAATAAATTATGATGCGTGGGTGGGACATGAGAATTGGTTGGTGGAACCATCTCATTAACAACCAACTTTTGTAGAGATATTTCCGTTTGACTCCTTTGTTGTAGGGAAAATAAAACCAGTTTTTCTGCAAAAACTCAGACACAGAGCCACAAAGCCTTTTGCATATAGAATAGTATTTATCATTTTATCCTGTGGTGATCTTGCCGGTACATTCAATGTATTGACCTACACGGCTGCAACGTCTTATGTTGCAGATACTTTTCTACGACGAGTAGGAGTACGATTCAGGGTTACGGTCTACACTCAACCTGCCGTTGGTGTTTATTGGGACTCCACTCCCGTTGACTGTTTCCGCTGAGATTTAGAGGTATATATCAGTTTACGTTATTTACATGTGATTGCACTTTGATATATTCATTAATGTACTGTGTGTGCCGGCATACTGATCCAGGGATGGCACTAACACACAGAGGCTTGACTCGTTTTGTCTCGAGACGCTACATAATTATGCTTTAGTAAGAATATTGGTGTTAAGGTTTGTGATTCCCTATGAAAGTATGAAAGTCAATAGTTATGCAATGAAATTACATCCTACTTATGGTGCATTATTCGGTGTTAGTTATGCTCAATGCCCGTTTATGTGAATTTTCGTTTCTTGGTTGGTTGCTTCTCAATCTATTTGCTTGCCTCCACTTGTACTAAGTAGAAATACTACTTGTGCATCCAAAATCCTTAAACCCAGTTTTGCCATATGAGTCCACCATACCTACCTATATGTGGTATTTCCTTGCCGTTCTAAGCAAATTTGTATGTGCCATCTCTAATTTTCAAAATAAATTTCCTTTTTGTGTGCTCGTACCGCTCATGAAACGGTAGGGGGTGTCCAATATTTTTTCCATGCTAGATGTGTTATTCTCAAGATGAGTGTTTATTCACTTGTCATTACACGAGAGTACAATGGTAATAGGGATGCCCAATCCCGAAATGAAAAATAAATTTACTTTATGTTGTCAAATAATAAATTCCTTGGGAATTGTTGGTATGGAAGGCAACCGTGGATACGACTAGCCATGGATTGTGAAAGAATGGTGGAAAAAGGAATAAACTTTACTTTATGTTTGGGAACTGCCTATGATGTATCTAGCATGGAAAGTATTGCGAACTACTTTGTCGTTTTCGTTGACAGGAAAGGCATGCCACCCAAAATACTTTTCTCTCTCAATTTGAACTTTGAGCTCTGGCACCTCTACAAATCCCTACTTCCTTCTGCGAAGGGCCTATCTATTTACTTTATGCAATTTTGATTTTTGATTTCAGTCTCCATCTTCTCTTATAAAGCACCAACTAGGGGGCACTATGATCATACTTGTGCATTGGGTATAGTTAATATTTGAGTGTGTTTCATGAATGGATCAATGATTGAGCATGATGGGCTAGGGATAACTTTCTTTAGTGTTGATATTTTGAAAGACATGGTTATTTGTTGGCATGCTTGAGTATTAAAGTCTTTATGTCAAAACTAGACTATTGCTTTGAACCATCTAAAAGTCCAAATGTCCATGCTACAAAAGAAAAGAATATGTGATGAACATGTTAGGCAGCATTCCACATCAAAAGATTTGTTTTTATCATTTACCTACTCGAGGACGAGTAGGAATTAAGCTTGGGGATGCTGATACGTCTCCAACGTATCTATAATTTTTGCTTGTTCCATGCTGTTATATTATCATTCTTGGATGTTTTACAATCATTTTATAGCAACTTTAAATCATTTCTTGGGACTAACCTATGGACATAGTGCCAAAGTGCTAGTTGCTATTTTTGCTTCTTTTTTACTTCGCAGAATATCAGTACCAAACGGAGTCCAATCGCGACGAAACTTTTTGGAGAAAATTTTTGGACCAGAAGAAGGCCACTGGGCCAAAGAAGTAACCAGGAAGGAGCCCAGGCCGCCCACAACCCACCACGACGCACCAGGGGCCCGGGCGCGCCCTGATGGGTTGTGGCTGGCTCGAGAACCCCTTCCACTGCCTCTGAGCTCTATAAATACCCAAATATTCCAGAAACACTAGAGGAGTTGACGAAAAATACATCCAACCGCCGCAAGTTCTAGAACCGCGAGATCCAATCTAACACCATCACGGAGGGGTTCATCATCCTCATTGGTGCCTCTCCGATGATGCGTGAGTAGTCCACCATAGACCTACGGGTCCGTAAGCAGTAGCTTGAAGGCTTCCTCTCTCTCTCTTTTGATTCTCAATACAATGGTATCTTGGAGATCTATTTGATGTAAACTTTTTGCGGGGTGTTTGTTGGGATCCGATGAATTTTGAGTTCACGACTAGTTTCTATCCATGAATATTATTTGAGTCTTCTTTGATCTTTTATATGCATGATTACTTATAGCCTCGTATTTCTTCTTTGCATCTTTGGTTTATTTAGGCCAACCAGATCGATTTTTCTTGCCATGGGAAGAGGTGCTTTGCGATGGGTTCGATCTTGCGGTGTCCTCTCCCTGTTACAGAAGGGGCAGCGAGGCACGCTTGTATTGTTGCTATTAAGGATGACAAGATGGGGGTCTATTCCTACATGAATAGATCTTGTCTACATCATGTCACCATTCTTATTGCATTACTCCGTTTTTCCATGAACTTAATACACTAGATGCATGCTGGATAGCGGTCGATGTGTGGAGTAATAGTAGTAGATGCAGAATCGTTTCGGTCTACTAATCTTGGATGTGATGCCTATATAATGATCATCGCCTTGGATATCATCATGATTATTTGATCTTGTATCAATTGCCCAACAATAATTTGTTCACCCACCTTGTGCTATACTCATGAGAGAAGCCACTAGTGAAACCTACGGCCCCCGGGTCTACTTTTCCAACATATTGCTTTCCGATCTATCTTTTTGCAGCTTTTGTTTTCAGATCTATTATTCCAAAAAACCCAAAAATACCTTGCTGCACTTTTTATTTGCCTCTTTTATTTTGTGTTCTTGCGAGATCTATCTATCCAATCTATCACAACCTAATCTATCTTTTTACCGTAGAGAGATTGACAACCTCTCTTTCGCGTCGGGTTGCAAGTATTTGTTCTTTGTGTGCAGATGCTGTTTACATAGTGTTGCGCGATCCTCCTACTGGTTTGATACCTTGGTTTCATAACTGAGGGAAATACTTACCGTTGTTGTACTGCATCATCCCTTCCTCTTTGGGGAAATACCGACACAGTCTCAAGCCATGTCAGGTCGCGCCCTGATGGCTTGTGGCCAGCCCTTAGGTCGGTTGAGGCTCTCCTTCTGCCGAAAGGCAGATATTTCCGCGATAAAAATCCCCTCAAAATTTCAGCCCGATCGGAGTTACGGATCTCCGGATATTTAAGAAATGGTGAAGGGGTCAGATACGAGTCGCGAAAACAGAAGAGAACCACAGAGAGAGATCAAATCTCGGAGGGGCTCCTGCCCTCCGGGAGCCATGGTAGCAATGGACCAGAGGGGAAACCCTCCTCCCACCTAGGGAGGAGGACAAGGAAAAAGAAGAAGGAGGGGGCTCTCTCCCCCTCTCTCCCGATGACGCCGAAGCGCCGTCGGGGCATCCATCGTGACGGCGATCTACACCAACAACTTAGCCGCCGTCATCACCAACCCTTCTCCATCAACACTGCCATGATGCTCACCACCGAGAGTGAGTAATTCATTTCTAGGCTTGTTGGACGGTGGTGTGATTGGATGAGATTGATCATGTAATCGAGTTAAGTTTGATAGGGCTTGATCCCTAGTATCCACTATGTTCTGAGATTGATGTTGCTATGACTTTGCTATGCTTAATGCTTATCACTAGGGCCTGAGTGCCAACATATTATGTCTTCACGAATATAAGATTGATTTGGATCCTATCTTGCAAGTTGTATGCACCTATTACGTGTCTTGATTCGCATACCCCAAGGTGACAATAATTGGGATTCTTTCCGTTGATTGCCGTAGTTTGAGGAGTCATGTATTCACCATGTGTTAATGCTTTGTTCCGGTTCTCTATTAAAAGGAGGCCTTAATATCCCTTAGTTTCCAATAGGACCCCGCTGCCACGGGAGGGTAGGACAAAAGAAGTCATGCAAGTTCTTATCACAAGCCCGTATGACTATATACGGAATACATGCCTACATTACATTGATGAATTGGAGCTAGTTCTGTGTCGCCCTAGTGTGTAACTTTTATATGATCAATGTCATCTAAATCATTATCCACCGATCCACGTGCCTACGCTTTACATATACTGAATATTGCAAAATTGTCTATTACACCTACTAAGTACTTCTAGTTTTTTTCCCGCTAAGTAGTTTAATACTTGTTCTAGTTAAAGTAAGCGTTAGCGTGCGTAGAGTTGTATCATTGTTTGATAGAACTTGAGAGAATATTAATTCTACATTTATCTCCTTGTTGGGTTCAACACTCTTACTTATCGAAAAAGGCTACAAACGATCCCCTACACTTGTGGGTTATCATGACCTTTTTCTAGCGCCGTTGCCGGGGAGCAATAGCGTAGTGGTTGATATTCTAGTGTGTGCTTGTTTGCTTTATCACTAAATAATTTTTATTTTTTGTTATTAGTTGTTTTATCTTCTGTTATTAGTTGTTTTATGTCTTTAGTTATGGATATGGAACACGAAACACCAAAAACATTAGTGGTACTTGCTACTTATGGAGATGGGGAACCTCCTAAAACCCTCGAGGCTAATTATGTGAAACATGTTAATTACTCCTTTGATAATCCTGAGAAATCCTCATTAAACTTTATAATGGGAGACATGTTGGATCAGCGTGAGTACTTTAGGGATTATCGCTTATCTCAAAAAGGCAAACACTTATGGGATCAAATTAAAATATTGCTTTGGTTTGCTAGGGATGCATGTTTGAGATGTGATTCTACTTGTTGCTTTGAGTTAGAGGCTCCACACCTTCCCTTTCAGTGTTTATTTAATGATAATGAAACCTTGGCTTCTTGTGCTAATGGTATATATGATTACTATGATGGGGAACGAATAGAAGAATTTGTTGCTTTTAAGGGTGCTTTTGAAGTTGCCTCTTTGATTGAAAAGTGTGATGATGATTCTTACAAATCTGAAAATCTTGCCATACTTAAATATTGTTATGAGAATTATGAATGCAATGCTGATATTATTAAATTTATTAAGAGAAGGACCGCTACCTTGGAAGAGACTAATATTTGCAGGAATCTATGGAAGAAGAAATTGCTGAAACTGTGAGCTCATTAGATGAAAAAGATGAGGAGGAGAGCGAAGAACAATAGGAGGAAGAGCGGATTAGCTACCCGTGCCCACCTTCTAATGAGAGTAACTCTTCAACTGATACATTGTTTAATTTCCCTTCGTGCTTACCGAAGGATGAATGTTATGATGATTGCTATGATCCCTTGAATTCATTTGAAATATCCCTTTTTGATGAACTTGATGCTTTCTATTCTTGTGGCCATGATGCCAATATGAATTATGCATATGAAGATGAACTTTCTATAGTTCCATATGTTCAGCATGAAATTGTTGCTATTGCACCCACACATGATAGTCCTATTATCTTTTTGAATTCTCCCAACTACACTATATCGGAGAAGTTTGCACTTATTAAGGATTATATTGATGGGTTGTGTTTTACCACTACACATGATGATTTAGATGAATATAATATGCATGTGCTTGCTGCTCCTACTTGCAATTAGTATTAGATAGGAACCAAGTCATCACCTCTATATGTTTCCGATAGAATAAAATTGCAAGAAACTACTTATGCTATGAATTGGCCTTTACTTTGTGTGAATGAATTGTTCTTGTATGACATGCCATGCATAGGAAGAGAGTTAGACTTTGTTGTCACATGATATATATCACTTTGTGCTCACTACTAAATTACAAATCATTGTTAATTAAAATTGGCTTTGATATACTTTGGGATCCGGGTGGATCAATTACTTGAGCACTATATGCCTAGCTTAATGGCTTTAAAGAAAGCGCTACCAGGGAGACAACCCGGAAGTTATAGAGAGTCATTTATTTCTGTTTTGTGCTTTTAAAATAATTTAAAACAAAAAATTAAAGTGGGGAACTTAAAACCTTTTCAAAAAGAGAAGTGAAAGTGAGAAGAACGAACATCGTTGAAGTGGGGGCTAGCCTTGAACTTTTGTTCATGCCCATGGAAACTTTGTGAATCTTTATTACAGCAACTTTTCAACAAAAATAATTATCCCCTTGTACAAATCCATTGTATTATAAAAATAATGTGCCAAGAATTACCTTTAGGATGTTTGTATTGTTTGTTTGATATGTGCTGTGTAAAAACAGAAACTTTTGCTGTAGTGTTTGAATTTTCATATTTTACTGGAATGTGCGAAAATTCTGAAATTTTTGCACAGTAATTATATGCAAATTATTTATTACTTCCTAATTTTTCAGAATTTGAGCTACAGAAGTATTGTAACCAAACAGATCTTTACAGACTGTCCTCTTTTTTCACAGATTACTGTTATAGTTGCACAAAAAAAGAGCGCAAAAAAAAGAGGCGCCAAAAAAAAGGATTTTTTTTTCCAGAGTGTGCTCTTCCCTTGCTTACATGTAGCGTCATGATTTTGTTAGTGTTCTAGGCTCGCGTCTCTAGCACGGTCTAGCCTAGGACCAGCACAGTACCGTCATTGAGCGTTTATTCAACTTTGCATCTCTGAATTGATTATTGCTGACCCCTTTTGCTACCATACTATAAGCCATCCGAGCTACACATACATCTACGTCGTATGTTGACACCACCTGGCAATCGCTCTATCCAAGCTTTCAGAGTTTTTTGACTACAACGGTTGCCGATCACCGCCTGCTGCTGGGTAAGAACTGGTAAGAATTTGAGATTTGCTTGACGGATTTGTGACACACCACCACCACCACCACTTCCTAGTAGTCTGTAGGTTCCTATTCTTGTGTGTTCCTATTGCTGCTAACCATGACAGGATGCCAAGCCAACGAGATCAACTGGGACTGCATGACGAACAAGGAGCTCCACGATAAATTTCAGCAAATGATGGGTGAATAGGTGAACGACTTGGTGACGAGCCTTGGAGCGGCTATGGACAAGCTAGATGGTTTGGAGAAGATGGTCGACGCCAAGCTTGAGGCTAAATTCAATGAGGTGCTTGCACGTCTACCTCCACCAGCTGTACCTGTTGTACCACGCCAACAACAACAGTGGCTGAATTTTGTGGGACGAGCGCAACGTGTGCCTCTTGACCAAGACCAGAATTCTGGTGCCGTTGCTACTGCTGTGGCTTCTGTGGCTGCTGCTGCTACTACTGTTGATCAGAATGATGACTACGATGGTGATTACGATGAGGAAGAAGAGGTTGCTCCAGATCAGAACCAAGGGCAACCACCAACACATGCACCAGGTCGTCCACATGGCTACGATCGAAACGGTAGGGTTGCACCACCACCACAGGTACGGGATCATGATCTTCTCCCAAAACTTAAATTGAATATTCTGACATTTTAGGGTAGATATGTTCTTGATATATATCTTACTTGGGAGTTAGAAACTGAACAACGTTTTACATGCTTACATTTTCCTGAGGATAGATGTGTTGCTGCTGCTGCTGTTTGCGCATTCACTAGTTTTGCTTGTGTTTGGTGGTCTGGACATTGTAGAATACATCATGATAATATCCCAACTACTTGGGCTGCTTTGAAAACTGCTATGCGTAATCGTTGGCTTCCACCATATTATCAATGTGAATTGCTTCAAAATTTGCAGCGTTTAAGACAAGGAAAAAATTCTGTAGAGGAATATTATCAGGAATTACAAACTGGCATGATTAGATGTGGTATTCTTGAGGAGAATGAAGCTATGCTTGCACGTTTTATGGGTGGTTTAAATAGAGAGATTCAGACTATTCTAGAGTATAAGGAGTATAACACTATCACTCGTTTATCCCATCTTGCTTGCAAAGCTGAACGTGAAGTGCAGGATCAACAGGCAATGGCGCGAACTAATTTTTCTGCAGGTCGAGCTTCATCATGGACACCACGTACATCATCTACTTCCACACGTCCTACCACAACACCACTTACTTCAGCCACCAACTCCAACAAAGATACAAGGAAATAGGCACCGCCACCAACCTCCAGCAAGGGCACACCTTCGGGGCCTACACAGAGCTCTTCTTCATCCATGGCATCTACAGGGCAAACACATGAGGTTATTTGTTGTCGTTGCAAGGGTGGAGGTCACTATGCGAGAGAATGCCCTTCCAAGCGTGTGATTATTGTTACTGAGGATGGTGGATATGCGTCCGCTAGTGATTATGATGAGGAGACTTTGGCTCTTATTGCAAGTGAAGAACAGGGTGCCGAGGATGCTGAAGAAGGGACACACTACATGGCTACTGACTACGCTGACAGGTATGAAAGTTTAGTTGCTCAACGTGTTCTGAGTGTGCAGGTTACACAGGCTGAGCAAAATCAGAGGCACAACTTGTTCCATACAAAGGGAGTTGTGAAGGAGCGTTCTGTTCACGTCATCATCGATGGATTGAGTTGCAACAACTTGGCTAGCATGGAGATGGTGGAGAAGCTGTCTCTAACCACCATACCACATCCTCATCCTTATTACATCCAATGGTTCAACAACAGTGGCAAGGGTAAAGTAACACTTACTGTTCGTGTGCACTTTAGCATTGCTACATATTCTGATTATGTTGATTGTGATGTGGTACCCATGCAAGCATGCTCCATTTTACTTGGTAGACCATGGCAACTTGATAAAAATTCTGTACACCATGGTAGGACAAATCGGTATACTCTTGTTCATAAGGATAAAAATATAACTTTGCTTCCTATGTATCCCGAACATATTATGAAAGATGACATTGCTAGAGCTAGTAAAGCAAAACAGAAGCAAAGTGAGAGTGAAAATCAGATTGTGGCAAAGGAATTTGAGAAACACAATAAGCCTAATAAGCAATCATCTAGTGTTGCATCTGAAATAAAACTAAAGAGTGGTTGTTTACTTGCCACTAAATCTGATATTACTGATTTGGATGTTACTACATCTGTTTGCTATGCTTTTGTATGCAAAGAGGTATTATTTTCATTCGAGGACATGCCCCCCTCCTTGCCTCATGTTGTCACTAACTTTTTGCAGGAGTTCGCTGACGTCTTTCTATAAGACGTGCCACCGGGATTACCACCTATTCGAGGGATTGAGCATCAAATTGACTTAATTCCCGGTGCATCGCTACCCAACCGTGCACCATACCATACCAATCCAGAGGAGACGAAGGAGATTATGCGTCAAGTACAGGAGCTGCTCGACAAAGGTTATATACGTGAATCTCTTAGTCCTTGTGCTGTTCCTATTATTCTAGTACCCAAAAAGGATGGTACATCTCGTATGTGTGTTGATTGTAGAGGCATTAATAATATTACTATTCGTTATCGTCATCCTATTCTTAGGCTAGATGATATGCTTGATGAATTAAGTGGCTCTACAATTTTCTCCAAAGTTGATTTGCGTAGTGGATACCATCAAATTCGTATGAAATTGGGAGATGAATGGAAAACAACATTTAAATCTAAGTTTGGATTATATGAGTGGTTAGTCATGTCTTTTGGGTTAACTAATGCACCTAGTACTTTCATGAGATTAATGAACAAGGTTTTACGTGCTTTCATTGGACGATTTGTGGTAGTCTATTTTGATGATATACTGATTTATAGTAGATCTTTGGAGGAACAGTTGGAACATTTACGTGCTGTTTTTATTGCTCTACATGATGCACGTTTGTTTGGTAACCTTGGGAAGTGCACTTTTTACACCGACCGAGTATCTTTTCTTGGCTATGTTGTTACTCCACAGGGAATTGAAGTTGATAAAGCCAAGATTGAAGCTATTGAGAGTTGGCCGTAGCCCAAAACGGTCACACAAGTGAGGAGTTTTCTTGGCCTCGCAGGTTTCTATAGGCATTTTGTGAGAGATTTCAACACTATTGTTGCACCTCTAAATGAGCTTACAAAGAAGGATGTGCCTTTTGCTTGGGGTATCGCACTGGAAAAAGCCTTCACGGTATTGAAAGATAAGTTAACACATGCTCCTTTTCTCCAACTTCCTGATTTTAATAAGACTTTCGAGCTTGAATGTGATGCTAGTGGAATTGGATTAGGAGGTGTGTTATTACAAGATGGTAAACATGTTGCATACTTTTCTGAAAAATTGAGCGGGCCTAGTCTGAATTATTCTACTTATGATAAGGAATTATATGCTCTTGTTCGGACTATGGAAACATGGCAACATTATTTATGGCCCAAAGAATTTGTTATACATTCGGACCATGAATCTTTGAAACATATTAAAAGTCAAGAAAAACTGAACCGTAGACATGCTAAATGGGTTGAATTCATTGAGACTTTCCCTTATGTCATTAAACACAAGAAGGGTAAAGAAAATGTTATTGCTGATGCATTGTCTCGTCGTTATACTATGCTTTCCCAACTTGACTTTAGAATATTTGGTTTGGAGACCATCAAAGATCAATATGTGCATGATGCTGAATTTAAAGATGTGTTGGAGAATTGTAAAGCAGGGAGAACATGGAGCAAGTTCGTCATTAATGATGGATTTGTGTTCCGTGCTAACAAGCTATGCATTCCAGCTAGCTCCGTTCATCTTTTGTTGTTACAGGAGGCGCATGGAGGAGGATTAATGGGACACTTTGGCGTGAAGAAGACGGAGGACGTACTTGCTACACATTTCTTTTGGCCAAAGATGAGTCGGGATGTTGAGCGTTTTTTTGCTCGCTGCACTGCATGTGAAGAAGCTAAATCGCGACTCAATCCTCATGGTTTATATATGCCTTTGCATGTACCTAGTGTTCCTTGGGAAGATATATCTATGGACTTTGTTTTAGGTTTAAATCGAACAAAGAAGGGGAGGGATAGCATATTTGTTGTCATGGATAGATTTTCGAAAATGGCACACTTTATACCATGTCATAAAAGTAATGATGTTGCTAATGTTGCTGTTTTGTTCTTTTGTGAAATTATTCGCTTGCATGGTATGCCAAATACAATTGTTTCAGATCGTGATGCTAAATTTCTTAGCCACTTTTGGAGATGTTTATGGGCTAAGTTGGGGACTAAACTGCTTTTAAGCACTACATGTCACCCCCAAACTGATGGACAAACTGAAGTAGTGAATAGATCATTGTCTACTATGCTTAGGGCTGTTTTGAAGAATAACCTGAAAATGTGGAAAGAATTTGCTTATAATCGTTCGCTGCATTCTACTACTAAGATGTGCCCTTTTGAAGTTGTGTATGGTTTCTTAACTCATGCACCTAATGAGTTGTTGCCTCTTTGTCGGTGCACTAGGACAGGGGTGTCCAGTACCGCTGACTTATGCACAGGCAGTGGTAGCACAACCCTTCAATACAAGTACAAACCAAGCAGATATTCAAGACCCAGACTCCAGCAGCAGCAATCTACAAAAGGCCAAGCAACGTCAGCAAGACCAACACAACAGCCCAGGTGGGGCCCAGGGCGCACCAGCCGCGTCCCCGGCGCCTATCGGGGACCAAGGCGCGCGTATCTTCAAGAACACCCGGCAAGCCGTCCCCCGGCAGGCGCGAGCCGATCGGCCACCGCTCCACCGCATCGCGACGCCAGTCACTTGTCGATGCGGTGTCGAGCCCTTAGGTGGCTAAGTGGCTCTCGCTAATCACGTGGCGATGCACCGAAAGACAAATTATGCCCAGTTGACACCTGTCCAGAGGCGTGTCAAGACACTAAGCAACAACCAGCTAAGCGGTGGTAAGAGCATGCTGGAGATGCATCCCCGCGCGCCACCTAGACTAGCAATCATGGTATTTTGTCCTAAATGCCAGAGTTAGGTATGATAGCTCTGTTTAGATGTCTAATCGTTAGATAATGACTGTTTTGCCATTGTGGTTGCCCCTTGCCCTATAAAAGGAGGCCCAAGGCAACCTAGCTCAGGATTCGGACCTTTGGACACTTGTACTCACATAGCAGCTCTCCTCGACGGCAACCCTTGCCGGGATTGAGCGCTGCGTGTTCTTCGTGTTCCTCTGATCAATCCACCAAAAGCAGGAGTAGGGTTTTACGCTTCACAGCGGCCCGAACCTGGGTAAAAACACCAGCATCCCGATCGCCGTGCTGCCTCATGGTCTCCGCTCTTTGTGCAACATGACCCCCCTTGCCGAACCACAAAGGGGCCTCTCGTCACATAGGTGATCGTGTGCATCCGTGCCCCGATATCTTTGGCACGCCAGGTAGGGGGGCGCATCGATTGTGCAAACCAGAGTTCGTGAGCAACGAGTCGATCTTCATCATCATCTTCTTCATCCATGGCTCCAAAGAAGAAGTCCGGTGCAACCATGCATCCCTCCACTTCAAAGCCTCCTTCGCATGCAGCAGCGGGCGCCATTGGCACCGCGGTGGTTGCGAGTGAGGAGGGCATCGTGGGTGACGCGGCTGGCGCAGGCGGCGCCGCCACCGTATACCCTGCAGCCGAAGTTGGAACGGGGAACGCCGGAGAGGAGCAACTTTAGCAACGTCCTGGCGAGCACGCCCCTGGTACCGCGAGCGGAGGAAACGACCAGTCTCCACCTCCCCGCTGCGCGGATGGTCGTGGCCGGCACAGCGGCACTTGATCCGGAGTGATCCGTGATCCCCCATCTGCGCCCGTTGCTAGCGCGGCTACTGGGCGCACGCCTCGTCTAGAACAAGACGGAGCGCCGAGGGTAGCCGCGAACCCACGAGGTCGGCCTCCCCCACGTCAGACCGCCCCGACAAGCGGTGCACGGCGACAGGGACACGACGACGCCCCTCTTGGTTCCACCAGGAGCTGGGCGACGTCGCGGCCCGCCTCTTTCGCCATGCTAGACACGGCGTCGGAAGCAATGTCACGAGCCCAGCTTCTGCTAACTTCCCGCCTGCAGCTGACAAGATGGATGAGTGGAGAGCTACCATCCAGTGTTTGATATCCTTTGTCGAAGCCAACAAATCTCAGCATGCAGAGCCATCGCGACGCACGCGTACGGCAACGGTGGCTCGGACCGACGGTCGCGTCGAGAGGGTTGCGCCGACGGTGCAGTCCCATCCGCAACAACGGGCCCAGAGTCAGCCACGACAAGCTCCGCGTGCAGACAAGCCCGACGAGGCATCTATGGTCTCGTCTGGCTAGCACGATCATCAGAACCAGCGGCGTGTCCTGAACGACCGGTGGAGGGAGGACGCGCGCATCACCATCGAGCGGCGCCGGGAAGCACACCGTCAGTCTGACAAGCACAACGGCCCAGACGCTAGCGACCCCATGCCCAGTGTTGGCGGGTACCTGCCTTATGATGTTGGGTGCCCTGCCTTCACTCGTGAGCTACGACAGGTCCGCTGGCCATCGGCCCAACCCTTCAAGCCTGAGCTGACGGAGAAATACAATTGGAAGCTAAACCCGGCAGAGTTCCTGGGCATCTACACGATCGTCGTTCAATCTGCCAGAGGAAGGGATGAGAAGGTGCTCGCCAACTACATCCCTTTGGCACTCAAGCCAAATGTGAGATCATGGCTGATGCACCTGCCAGAAAACTTTATCTCATCATGGGCTAATCTGTGCAACGAGTTCGTCAGCGCCTTCACAGGCGGCCACCAGGAGCCAGGATAGCCCAGCGATCAGCAAGTCCTACTGCAGAAGGAAGGAGAGACCCTGCGGAAATACATCCAGAGATTCAGCCGAGTGCACCGCAATATCCCGGAGATACACCCCGTAGCTATGATTGCCGCGTTTCATTCAAACATGCGCAATAGGAGGATGAGGGCCAAGATGAATGTGAAACTCCCCAAGACTGTCAATGAGTGATACGTCTCCAACGTATCAATGATTTATGAAGTATTCATGCCATATTCACCTATGTTTACAATACTTTTATATGGTTTTGATGCACTTTATATGATTTATTTAGAACTAACCCGGACTGACATTGTTTTCAGCAGAACTACTGTGGTGTTGTTTTTGTGCAGAAAATGAAAGTTCTCAGAATCGCCCGAAACTTTTTGACGATTTTTTTTGGAACAAAAGAGGCACTAGACGCTTCGTGGGAGGGCCAGAAGAGCCACGAGGTGCGCACAACCCACCAGGGCACGCCAGGCCCCCCGGGCGCGCCCTGGTGTATCGTGCTCACCTCGTGGCCCACCTTCGCGTGAAACCAACGCCAATAAATCCTATAAATATAGAAACCATTAGAAATAACCCTAGACTCTCCGCTCCGCCGCCGCAACTCTCTGTATCGATGAAAAACCAATCTGGAGGCGTTCCAGTACACTGCCGGAGGGGGTAGATCATCTCCGCTGGCCATCTTCATCATCCCGGAGGAGGCCATGATGAGGAGGGAGTAGTCCACCCTCGGGGCTGAGGGTATGTACCAGTATGTATGTGTTCAATCTCTCTCTCTCGTGTTCTTGAGATGTCATGATCTTGATGTATCACGGGCTTTGTTAATATAGTTGGATCATATGGTGTGTTTCCCTTACTATCTTATTGTGATGAATTGAATCTTTCCCTTTGAGATATCGTTATGTTGGATTGAATATTGGATTTGAGAACACTTGATATATGTCTTGCATATGGATACCCGTGGTGACAATGGAGTGTTCTATTGATTCACTTGATGTATGTTTTGGTACTCAACTTGCGGATTCCCGAAGTGACATTGGTGTAATCTATGCATAGGGGTTGATGCACGTTCTTATCCTACGTTCTCCGATAGAAATCTTGGGGCACTCTTTGAGGTTCTTTGTGTTGGATTGAGTATTATGAATCTAAAATTGTTTGATGCGTATCATATAATTAACTCATGGATACTTGTGGTGACATTGGAGTATCTAGGTGACATTAGAGTTGGTTCATGAGTATCATATGATGTTATTTTAGTACGAACTCTAGATAGATCAATCAGAAAGGATAAGTTTAAGGTGGTTTCATACCCTACAAACAATTTCTTCGTATGTTCTTCGCTAGAGAACTTTGGGAGTCATTCAGAAGTGAGTGAAGGGGCGCAGAAAAAAGCTGGTGCAACCACCGGCTATAGAGGGAGCTAGCCTGGAAAGAAAAGGAAATGAATGGAGGGTGTAAGTATTTCACTGGTAAAAGTGATTCTTCGTTGCACGTTGAGGGATGGTTATGTGATCCAATTATATTAGCATTGTTGAGAGATTGCACTAGCGAAAGTACGGACCCTAGGCCTTGTTTCCAAGCATTAATATACCGTTCTGCTCGTTGTTTACTATTTGTTACCTTGCTGTTTTTATATTTTCAGATTACAAAAACCTATATGTACCATCCATATTGCACTTGTATCACCATCTGTTCGCCGAACTAGTGCACATATACAATTTGCCATTGTTTTGGGTGTGTTGGGGACACAAGAGATTTCTTGTATTTGATTGCAGGGTTGTTTGAGAGAGACCATCTTAATCCTACACCTCCCAAGGATTGATAAACCTTAGGTCATCCAATTGAGGGAAAATTGCTACTGTCCTACAAAACTCTGCGCTTGGAGGCCCAACAAAGTCTACAAGAATAAACTTGTGTAGTAGACATCAATGAGCTGTACACGATGGCGGACAAGTGTGCTCATGCTGAGGAAGGAAGGTGACTCCCTGGAGAGGAGGCTGGCGTCGAACTCGACTCAGACGACAACGACGACGTCCCCGGCTCAAAAGGGAGGAGCCGAAGGCGTAACAAGAAGAGCAAAGGGAAAGCAGTGTTGGCTGTGGAGAGCTCTGGTAATCTCGCTGCCGGCAAGGAGGCCACGGCCGAGTCCCCCAGCAAGGAAGCTGCCGTGTGTGCTGACTGCCGGGAGGCCGTAGCAGCAGAGAAAACTGGGAAGTTCGATGGGCCATACTGCAAAATCCACCGCACCAAGGGCCATGAACTCCAAGAATGCTGCCAAGTTGAGCAGCTTGTCGAGAAGCAGAAGGCAGAGTACGAGAAGCGTGACAAAGAGAAGGGCCAAGATGCTGCTGCCGGAAAAGGCCGTGGCGGCAGAGGAGTCCGCTGCGGCAAGGCTCCGCAGTAGAAGGAAAGGCCAGCCAGAGGCCGTGAGAAGAAAGAAACAGAGGATATGAGTGAGGATGAGGATGGCGAGGAGGATTCCAGTGATCGAGAATTCCAGAAAGCAGCCGAAGCCATGTGTGTTGACGGGGGTGCATCTTTGCATTCCTCTCACCGACAGCTCAAGCAATGGGCGCGTGAGGTCAACGCTATGGAACCAACTGCATAGTCCAAAAGGCCACTCAAATGGTCCCGCACACCTATCATCTTTGACGAAGAGGACCATCCTGATCATACCACTGCGGTCGGATGTTTGCCATTGTTGGTCTCCCCAACAATCCGCAACCTCAAGGTCACCAAGATGTTAGTTGACGGTGGGGTAGGATTGAACTTAATCTCTCCAAAAGTGGTTGAAAGGCTGCAGATCCCTGACGGAGAGCTCAAGGCTACGGGTACATTCCAAGGAGTCAACCCCGGCAGAAGCCGACCTAAGGGAAAGATCACTTTACCTGTGACGTTTGGCGGGGAGTTAAACTACCGGACCGAGAAGGTGGTGTTCGACGTGGTTGAACTTCCCCTGCCTTACAATGGGATTCTTGGTCGTCCAGCTCTGGCAAAATTCATGGCGGCGTCCCACTATGCTTACAACACTTTGAAGATGCCAGGGCCCATTGGAATCATCTCCATCCCATCCGACAAGAAGGATGCAATCATATGCATGGACAAGATGTATCGAGATGCGGTAGCAGCTGAAGTCGCGGAAGCGCCAGCTCCTGCCAAGGAATCGAGAAAAGAGAAGAAGTCTAGCAGAGATGCCGGCAAGGACTCTGGGAAGCGCACCTCGTCGGAGTGTGCAGCGCCCGTCGAGGACCTGTCGGAGAGTTCCACTAGCAAGAGAGCCAAGGTCACCTATCCTGAGACGAAGAAGATCCCGGCAGGGCAGGATGGTGCTGGTGGCACGTTCATATCAGCGCCACCCTTACTCACAAATAGGAAAGCGCGCTCGTTGCCTTCCTGCGGGCGAATGTCGATGTGTTTGCTTGGCAACCATCTGACATCCCCGGTGTTCCCAGGGAGGTGATTGAGCACCACCTTGCTATCTGCCCTCATGCCAGGCCCGTCAAGCAAAAGGTTAAGAAGCAAGCCTTGGAGCGGCAGCAGTTCATTGCTGAAGAAATCAAGAAACTCGAAGCAGCTGGTTTGGTCAGAGGAGTGTTGCACCCAACTTGGTTAGCCAACCTGGTGGTGGTGCGCAAGGCGAATGGGAAATGGAGGCTTTGCATAGATTTCACTGACTTGAACAAAGCATGCCCAAAGGACCCTTTTCCCTTGCCACGCATCGACCAGATTGTTGATTCCACTTCCGGGTGCGATTTGCTTTCCTTCTTGGACGCATGCTCCGGATACCACTAGATTTTCATGACTAAGGAAGATGAGGAAAAGACCGCGGTCATAACCCCGTGTGGCACGTACTGCTTTGTACGGATGCCCTTCGGGTTAAAGAGTGTTGGTTCTACCTTTGCCAGAGCCGTGCAGATTGGATTTGGACCTCAATTGCACAGAAACGTAGAAGCTTACATGGATGATATAGTCGTCAAGACCAAGGATGAAGCAACTCTCATACAAGACTTGGAAGAGACCTTTGCAAACTTGTGCAAGATCAATTTGAAGCTCAACCCAGAAAAGTGTGTGTTTGGCGTCCCATCCGGCAAGCTACTTGGGTTCTTTGTGTCTCAACGGGGAATAGAAGCCAATCCCAAAAAGATCAAAGCAATTGAGCAGATACAAGCACCCAAGAACATCAAGGATATCAGATGTTTGACCGGATGCATTGCCGCGTTGAGTAGGTTCATCTCCAAATCTGCTGAACGCGCCTTGCCATTCTTCAAAATTCTGAAGAAGGCTGGCCCGATGAAGTGGACCCCGGAAGTAGAGGCAGCACTGCAGGATCATAAAACTTACCTTTCTTCAGCCCCCACCTTGGTCGCTCCTAAACCACAAGAGCCATTGATGCTATACCTGGCGGCAACGAATCAAGTGGTTTGTGCAGCGCTGGTGGCGCAGTGAGAAGTAGTTGAAGGTGCAGCCACTGCAACTGACGCTGCCGGGGACAAAATCGAAGCATCCGCGGCAGGACCCAATGCAGACTCGGGGGAACCTCAGCAACCTAGCGAAGGCAGTTCCAAGGAAGTCGCAAAGAAGAAAGTGGTGCAGCGGCCAGTGTACTTTGTCAGCTCCTTTTTGCAGGGGGCTAGGTCAAGGTACTCTGGAGTGCAAGAGCTGATCTTCGGCCTCATCATGGCCTCGAGGAAGCTGCGCCACTACTTCCAAGCCCATGAGATCATGGTTGTCACCCGCTTTCCGCTGCAGCGCATATTGAGGAACCCCGAAGCCACTGGCAGGATAGTTGAGTGGGCACTTGAGCTGTCGAGTTTTGGATTGAAGTATGAGAGCACTTCCACAGTTTAGAGCAGGGCGTTGGCGGAGTTCATTGCAGAATGGACACCCACGCCAGACGAAGAGGTCCCAGAGACAGTCCTTCCTGGCAAAGAAGCACCCAAGGATTGGATCATGTACTTTGACGGTGCTTTCTCCCTCCAGGGTGCTAGAGCAGGTGTGCTCCTCGTCGCCCCCACTGGAGAGCACCTCAAGTATGTGGTTCAGATGCACTTTCCCTGGGAGGAAGCTACCAAAAACACCGCTGAATATAAGGGATTCCTTGCCGGACTCAGAATCGAAGTGGAGTTGGGAATCAAGAGACTGATCATCCGAGGGGATTCACATCTCGTGGTGAAACAAGTCAACAAAGATTATCAGAGCCTGTTGATGGAAGCATACGTGGAAGAAGTGAGAAAACTGGAGGAGCGCTTTGATGGGTTGCAAGCAGAGCATGTGCCCCGTTCAGAAAACACCATCGCTGATCACCTATCAAAGTGCGCCGCACAGAAGCTCCCTGAGGAACGAGGGACTTTTGTCCTCCACCTCACCGAACCATTAGTATCCCCGTCAGCGATGGCCAGGAAAAGAAGAAAGCTGAACTCCGGCAAGCATTTCCCGGCAGAGCTTCCCGAAGCCGCTGGTAGAGAGGCTGCCGGGGGAAATCCCGCTTCGGTCGGTGAGCAGCTCCCTCCCGTAGAACCTCAGGCTCTTGCGGTCGAGGTAAGCGCTCCCACGAACGAGGAGATGCCTTTAGTCCTCGTTGTTGAGCCGCAGGCTCCAACCTGGGCACAACATATAGTCTATTTCCTCCAAACTAGAGAACTCCCCGAAGAGCAAGAAGAGGCCGAAAAAGTAGCCCGTCGGTCAAGTATGTACCAGTTTGTCGATGACACCTTGTACAGAAGACGACTGAATGGCGTAAAATTGCGGTGCATCTGCCGGGACGATGGACTGAAGCTGTTGGCAGAGGTTCACGGAGGCGTATGTGGCTCTCACATTGGATCTAGAGCTCTTGCCGGGAAAGCCTTCCGACAGGGTTTCTATTTGCCCACTGCCCTCCAAGATGCAGCTGAATTGGTCACCAAGTGTGAAGCCTGCGAGTTCCATTCCAAAAACATCCATCAACCAGCGCAAGCTCTCCAGACGATCCCTTTATCCTGGCCACTCTCGGTCTGGGGGCTCAATATCTTGGGCCCCTTTCCCCGTGCTGTCGGGGGCTTTGAGTTCTTGTTCGTAGCAATGATCGACAAGTTCACAAAGTGGCCTTAGGTGGATCCGGTGAGCAAGGTGACCGCACGGTCAGCTATCAAGTTCATGAAAGGACTGGTGTGCCGTTTTGGAGTGCCCAACATGGTGATCACCGACAACGGCACCCAGTTCATGAGCAGCGCCTTCATGCAATACATCCAAAGCCTTGGAAGCAAGGTCTCCTTCGCCTCTATTGCCCATCCAAGAAGCAACGAGCAAGTTGAGAGGATGAATGCTGAAGTGCCGCGAGGGCTCAAGACAAGGACTTTCGATAGACTGCAGAGGAGCGGCAAGCGCTGGATAGATGAGCTGCTGGAGGTTCGTTGGTCCCTCAGAACGACACCAAATCGAGCTACCGGCCAGACACCCTTCTCCCTAGTGTATGGGGCGGAAGCAGTGCTCCCCACGGAACTCATATACGGGTCACCTCAAGTACTTGCCTACGACGAAGTAGAGCAAGAGCAGCTATGGCATGACGATGCCATGCTCCTTGAGGAAGATCATCTCCGGGCTGCTATGCGTGCTGCACGCTACCAGCAAGACCTGCGCCGCTATCATAGCCGCAGGGTCCATGCCTGGAACCTTGAGGAAGGCGACCTTGTCCTTAGGCGCGTTCCATCCGCTAGGGGTACAAACAAGTTGACTCCGAAGTGGGAAGGCCCTTACCGGGTAGCACGAGTCACCAGACCCGGCGCAGTTCGTCTGGAGACCGAAGATGGCACCATGGTGCTTAACTCATGGAATATTGAGCATCTTCGTAAGTTCTACCCATGAGGCGCGGCTGCCGGGCTCAGTCCCCGGTAGCCACATTTTGTACAATCCTTGCCGACGTTGCATGTAACCCTTTGTATAAAGCCAGGCGTAGACTCTGTGCAACAATAATAAAGCTAGGCATTGCATCATATCATTGCATCGCATGTTCGTTATGCATCTTTTATGATTGCAATATCATCGCCTATTTAAGTTCTAGAGATTTGCTAGAGTACTTGTTGAGCCTATAATCCTTGTTGATCGCTTTCTCTTTCTCTTTTCAAGAGATAGAGGCCTCTTGCCCTACATGTTTGACCATTAGGAAAACATAGAAGGAGGGCAAAAGAACAAGGACGGTGGCCCAGCTTACTCCGGACGGGGATACTGGTTAAAAGGAAAAAAAAGAGAAAAAAATAAGTCTAATCGCATATCCCAAGTTTTATGATTGTTTGCTCCCTCAGAAGAAAACTTTACTCCCTTTTCGGATGTGTTCATGGAGTCCCCCACGTGGCAAAAACCCCCGTCGGGACGAGCCGCCCCCCAGTTCCTGATACCTATCGGCCCTTGGGGACCCGCGCCGATACCGACAAGGAGCCCTGCCAGGGAACAATGCTAACCTGCAGCCGGGGGCTCACTCCCCTTCTGGCGCTCGCTGTTAGTAGTGATCTGGCAAGCGGCTCCGTGCGGCCAGGACAAACATAATAACACAGTAGAAACGAAGGGAGAAAAGGATAGTACTCAGGGAAGAGAAATAACATTCATTCATTCATCTGCTGTTACAAAATAGATCAAAATACATCTGAGGGCTCCTTCCTAATAAATCTTTATTTGACTTTCTCCCCTAGGGCTAAGCTACAAAAAGAAAAAGGATGGAAGGGAGTCCTAAGCAGAAGCCCAGCCTGACCCCATCAAGGCTAACGGGGAGGACTCGGCGGGATCATCGGCAAGGATGATGAAGCCGAAGTCCACGAGCCTGCCAAGGTCCAGCTGAGAAGGAGAGGTGGCACCCAAGTCAAGAACCCCCGGCAAGTCACTCTGTCGGGGGAGGGGGGGAGCTCGCTGACGGTGATGGTGCGGTCGGCGGTCAGCTTGAGCCCAGGTCGTCGTACTCCGACTTGATGGCCTGGAGCTCATTGTCGCTGTCTTCACCGACACTGTCCTCCTCGTTGCTATCGCTCGAGGAGGAGTTTTCGTCATCACTCGAGCTCTCTTTACAGCAGACGAGACGAGCGCCCGAACGCCCATAGATCTTGATGGAGAGCGTGTCGGCCTCCACCAACTTGAAGCGGAGGACGTACCCTCCCGTGAAGTTATGAGCGCATGCGAAGGTCTTCCACCCGCGCCTAAGGAACATGATGCGGGGCGCCGGGTACTCGAAGTCAGCCCGTGCGGCGCCATTGCAACAGTCGTGCACGCGCAACCACAATACGTGCGGCTTGTCGACCTCCATCACCCTGGCGAAAGGACGAGGGAGTCGCAACCGACTACGGGGAGGGCCACGCAGCCCGACGACGAACTCCAGCGCCGTGCTTTCGGTATGTCCCGCTGTTGGAGAAGGCACCGCCACAGGAGGAGGATCGGAGGCGGCGCTCCGCCTCCCCCGGCCACGAGCCCCACGCTGGCCCCAACCTCTTCCGGCTCTCCCGCCGCGCGCGCTGGAACTGCCTCCCATCGCCGCGGCTGAAGAAGCGGCATGATCTCGAAGGGAAGCTCTCGTCGCCCCAGAGGAAGTTGAGAGCCACCCTCGCCCCCTTGTCATGGCAAGAAATAGCGCACCCGAAGATGAACCAGAAGAGGAGGACAAGCAACGTGGACTTGGGAATAAGGAGGAGATGGATATGGATGAGCATCGCCCCCGTGACCCCCTAATTTATAGGGGAGAGCACAGGGGCTGGCTCTCCCCCGCTCCAGAGCGGCCGCCCATCTCCACCAATCCCACTACCCACGACTCACGGGCGAACAGGTAACCACCCCATTGCTCCAATCCATGGCGCTGCGGTTTCTGCCACGCCCAGACCTTTGAGTCACGCGCACCCGCCGCAAGCTCCCCGCAATGCATGCGGCGTGCGTGGCAGAAATGGCCTGAGGTAGTGGGTCAGTGCTGACTAGTAAATTGGCGGTTACTCCCCCACATTGCACGCTTGTGCATAAATTTTGGGCCTGACCCAACGGAACCAGGCAAGCGCGTGTGGGCCAGACCCGGGGGTTCCTGTCGGTGCACTAGCACAGGGGTGTCCAGTACCCCTGACTTATGCACAGGCAGTGGTAGCACAACCCTTCAATACAAGTACAAACCAAGAGTACATTCAAGACCCAGACTCCGGCAGCTGCAATCTACAAAAGGCCAAGCAACACCGGCAAGACCAACACAACAGCCCAGGAGGGGCCCAAGGCGCGCATATCTTCAAGAAGACCCGGCAAGCCGTCCCCCGGCAGGCGCGACCGATCGGCCACCGCTCCACCGCATCGCGACGTCATTCACTTGTCGATGCGATGTCAAGCCCTCAGGTGGCTAAGTGGCTCTCGCTAAGCACGTGGCGACGCACCGGAAGACAAGTTATGCCCAGTTGACACCCGTCCAGAGGCATGTCAAGACACTAAGCAATAGCCAGCTAAGCGGTGGTAAGAGCCTGCCAGGGATGCATCCCCGCGTGCCACCTAGACTAGCAATCATGGTATTTTGTCCTAAATGCCAGAGTTAGGTATGATAGCTCTGTTTAGCTGTCTAATCGTTAGATAATGACTATTTTGCCATTGTGGTTGCCCCTTGCCCTATAAAAGGAGGCCCAAGGCAACCTAGCTCAGGATTCAGACCTTTGGACACTTGTACTCATGTAGCAGCTCTCCCCGACGGCAACTCTTGCCGAGATTGAGCGTTGCGTGTTCTTCGTGTTCCTCTGATCAATCCACAAAAAGCAGGAGTAGGGTTTTACGCTTCCCAGCGGCCCGAACCTGGGTAAAAACACCAGCGTCCCGATCGCCATGTTGCCTCATGGTCTCCGCTCTTTGTGCAACATGACCCCCCTTGCCGAACCACAAAGGGGCCTCTGGTCCCATAGGTGATCTTGTGCATCCGTGCCCCGACACCCTTCCATCTTCGGAGAAGGATAATTTTGATGCTAAAGATCGTGCTGAATTGATATTGAAGATGCATGAGTTAACTAAGGAGAACATTGAGCGTATGAATGCTAAATATAAACTTGCTGGAGATAAGGGTAGAAAACATGTTGTCTTTGCACCTGGAGATCTTGTTTGGTTACATTTGCCTAAGGATAGGTCCTTTTAAGGTGTTAGAGAAAATTAATGATAATGCATATAAACTTGAGCTGCCTGCAGATTTTGTGGTTAGTCCCACTTTTAACATTGCAAATTTGAAGCCTTATTTGGGTGAGGATGATGAGGACATCCCTACTAATGTTACACCCACATCCCCACCAGCCACACATATTGGACCAGTTACTAGAGCCCGCGCATGCCAACTAAATTATCAGGTACTTTCGTTTCTTGGAAATCCTTATAATGTTCATGAACATATGATGCTGCCTAAATTAGATACTTTTGTTTTACTTATGAATGAAGGACCTAGCATGGACAAGAAGGATGGCCATTGGAGCAGGATCAAGCATGGAGAAGAAGGTGCACGCGCGGGAAGGAACAATGGATTTCCCAGTGGTGATTTTCGCACTTTGAAGCCACCATAAGGAGTGCTTGGAGGCTTGGACAAAATATACATCATGCCACTTCATAAATTTCGTCCATAGGCTATTATAGGTGCTGCATCACCTTATTTTTTGGCCAGGCCCATGTAATTTCGAAATACCATATTATAGGCTGTTTTTAGAGTCCGTATGTGTGGGGAAACTGAGTTAGGGCTGGTTTCGGACCCCTCCTCCAAGGGGCCATGAAATCCCCCTCTATTCCCCCATATATGCAGCCCTTAGGGCATCGTTTAGATTAAAAGTTTTCCATAGCTGCAACTTTGCGTTCTTCGTTTGTGTTCCACGACCAGACAAAGGCGTCAGAGAACCCCACTTTCATCAATAAAGCTTTCCTCTTATATTCGCAATATCCAGATTGCAATTTCAGTTTCTTGATTGTTCTTCATTTGCGTGCAGGAAATAGACCCTCGTGGTCAGGTTGATCGTCCTCCAGCGTGGTCAATAACCTCTCGGAGTTGGTTTAGCGATTGCTAAGGCGCGACATCCTCGCACGTTCGTAGTCGGATCGTCAAAGTCTACTCCACCGAAAACGATAGCCACCATCTCATCGAAAGACAGGGACAACATCGCCTCTATCACATGGGAGGTATTACTCAAGGGAGAAGCATACGATATACGAATTTGCGCTATTCACGTAATAAGGCCTGATTGACTAAAGAAAAACTCTTTTCTTTATGTGTGTCATTGTAACGGTCGTGACAACTACCTTTCCTTCCCGGTGGTTGATGACCCACAAGTATAGGGGATCTATCGTAGTCCTTTCGATAAGTAAGAGTGTCGAACCCAACGAGGAGCAGAAGGAAATGACAAGCGGTTCTCAGAAAGGTATTCTCTGCAAGCACTGAAATTATCGGTAACAGATAGTTTTGTGATAAGATAATTCGTAACGGGTAGCAAGTAACAAGTGTAACAAAGGTGCAGCAAGGTGGCCCAATCCTTTTTATAGCAAAGGACAAGCCTGGACAAACTCTTATATAAAGCAAAGCGCTCCCGAGGACACATGGGAATTTCTGTCAAGCTAGTTTTCATCATGCTCATATGATTCGCGTTAGTTACTTTGATAATTTGATATGTGGGTGGACCGGTGCTTGGGTGCTGCCCTTACTTGGACAAGCCTCCCACTTATGATTAACCCCTCTCGCAAGCATCCGCAACTACGAAAGAAGAATTACGATAAATCTAACCATAGCATGAAACATGTGGATCCAAATCAGCCCCTTACGAAGCAACGCATAAACTAGGGTTTAAGCTTCTGTCACTCTAGCAACCCATCATCTACTTATTACTTCCCAATGCCTTCCTCTAGGCCCAAACAATGGTGAAGTGTCATGTAGTCGACGTTCACATAACACCACTAGAGGAGAGACAACATACATCTCATCAAAATATCGAACGAATACCAAATTCACATGATTACTTATAACAAAACTTATCCTATGTCCTCAGGAACAAACGTAACTACTCACAAAGCATATTAATGTTCATGATCAGAGGAGTTTTAATTATCATTAAGGATCTGAACATATGATCTTCCACCAAGTAAACCAACTAGCATCAACTACAAGGAGTAATCAACACTACTAGCAACCCACAGGTACCAATCTGAGGTTTTGAGACAAAGATCGGATAGAAGAGATGAACTAGGGTTTGGAGAGGAGATGGTGCTGATGAAGATGTTGATGGAGATTGACCCCCTCTCGATGAGAGGATCGTTGGTGATGACGATGGCTTCGATTTCCCCCTCCGGGAGGGAAGTTTCCCTAGAAGAACAGCTTCGCCGGAGCCCTAGATTGGTTCTGCCCAGGTTCCTCCTCGAGACGGCGGCGCTTCGTCCCGAAAGCTCTCTTCTGATTTTTCCAGGTCAAAACCCTCCATATAGTAGAAGATGGGCACCGGAGACCTGCCAGGGGGCCCACAAGCCACTAGGGTGCGCCCTGGGGGGTAGGGCGCGCCCTCCAGGCTTGTGGCTGCCTGGTGGGTCCCCTCTAGTATTTTCTTCGCCCAATATTTTTTATATATTCCAAAATAATTCTCCGTAGATTTTTAGGACTTTTGGAGTTGTGCAGAATAGGTATCTCAGATTTGCTCCTTTTCCAGTCCTGAATTCCAGTTGCCGGCATTCTCCCTCTTCATGTAAACCTTGTAAAATAAGAGAGAAAAGGCATAAGTATTGTACCATAATGTGTACTAACAGCCCATAATACAATAAATATAGCTATAAAAGCATGATGCAAAATGGGCGTATCAACTCCCCCAAGCTTAGACCTCGCTTGTCCTCAAGCGAAAGCCGAAATCGATAAATATGCCCACATGTTTAGAGATAGAGGTGTCGATAAAATAAAATGCGGACATGAAGGCATCATGATCATCTTAAGAACAGCAACATAAATTGGTATATAATTTCTTATGCTAAAGTGACAATTCATTCACAAGGTAAAGTATGAATCAAGAACTCTATCGAGAACCAACAAACTATGATCTCAGTCATTGTAGCAATTCCAATTTATCATAACATCGGAAAGAGTCAGTATAAGAGCTTGTAAAGCAAATCCACATACTCAATCATCTTTTAGTCTTTCATAATTGCTAACGCTCACGCGGTACCTATGAGGTCAAAGCTTTAATCGGACACAGAGAAAGATAGGGGCTTATAGTTTTGCCTCCCAACTATTTACCTCAAGGGTAATGTTAACAGAAATAACTCATCCTCACTCACATCCGAGTGGATATATGTGTCTAGATCGTTCCTCAACACATGACGCTTGCCAAGAGATAAAGGCGAAATAAAGGAAGCAGTGATGATCACTACGACTCTTTGCATAAAGGTAAGTACTAGAAAATAAAAGTAACAGATAGGCCCTTCGCAGAGGGAAGCAGAGGTTGTCATGCGCTTTTATAGTTGGATGTGCAATCCCTTAATGCAAAAGAACGTCACTTTATATTGCCCCTTGTGATAAAGAACTTTATTATGTAGTCCGTAGCTTTTATTTCTTCTATATCACAAGTTCGTATAAAGTTTATTTTCCTCACACTAATAGATCACACATATTTAGAGAGCAATTTTTATTGCTTGCACCGATGACAACTTACTTGAATGATCTCACTCAATCCATAGGTAGGTATGGTGGACTCTCATGGCAAAACTGGGTTAAGGGTGTTTGGATGCACAAGTAGTATCTCTACTTGGTGCGGAAGTTTTGGCTGATATGGGGTGGAAGCAAGCGTCACATGTTGAAGGGTCTATAACCATATAACTTCTATTTGGAAATAAGCAAACATAAACCATTATGTTGTCTTCCTTGTCCAACATCAACTTTTTAGCATATAATATTTTAATGAGTGCTCACAATCATAAAAGATGTCCAAGATAATATATTTATATGTGAACCTCTCTTTCTTTATTACTTCCTTTTAATTGCAACAATGACCAATAGCTATGTTTGTCAACTCACAACAAATTTCAATCAACATACTCTTTATATGTGAAGTCATCACCCCCCATAAGATCATCATATATCTTCTTTGCTTCTATTTTATACTTCTTTCTATTTCTTTTTCTCAAGATCATAGCAAGCAAGTAAAGCCCTCAACTCAAAACTACTCTTTATTATATAACTCTCGGACTTGCTTACATAGGGGGGACATAAAGCAAAACTCAAAACCAGATCACACTAAAAACTTTATTCTACTAGATCAAGATATAATCAAAAGGAACGAACTAAGAAAAAAATGATAAAAATAAAAGATGTGATGGTGATACGATACCGGGGCACCTCCCCCAAGATTGGCACAAGCCCAGGGGAGTGCCCATACCCATGTGTTTAGTTCTCTTGCTTTGGAGGTGGTGATGTTTGAGTTGTTGATGAGGTTGGAAGCTTGTCCTCCGTCTTCCAAGGCATAGGCTCAGCATCATAAAAAGATGAACGAGTCTCCACGATCCTCAAATCTGCAGCCAAACTTATTTTCTTAAATCTGTATTCATACTCACAGTTTTGGTTTTGCAAATCATAGATCTGGGCTTGGAGATGCTAGATTTTCTCGTAAAGCTTAAAGATGTGCTCCCCGATGTCCTTGGCATCCAGCTTGTGCTTATGGGTAAACTCCGAGATCATCATGTGATTGGCATTGAGTCCTCGTTCCACCATCCCTTGGCACTTGAAGACTTGTTGCTCCATTACTTCGAGCCTTGTCTCCACGCTTCCTGTCTTCTTTGGCCCCTCAACATCACGGATGTGCAGCACCCCCTCATGCATCTCAATGGTTTGAGGGTGTTGCAGCACCTCCGCAAGGTAGGGGTTGATGACCTTCTCGAAGAACTTGTCCTTCGAAGCACTTGGGGACGTCATGTTGATCTAAATCTGCTGCAGAAATAGCTCAAAATGAAAACAGGAGGTATTGTCGTGATACGAAGGTCAAAACCTTCGGGAGATTATATAATGAATTTTTACCGACCCGAAGGAGTATACCACAAGAAAACGGAGTCCGGAGGGTACACGGGGTGGCCACAAGCCACTAGGGCGCGCCCAGGGGGGTAAGGCGAGCCCTCCTGGCTTGTCGCCTCCTCGTGCACTTTTCGGACTACTTTAAATTTTCCTAATTTTTTAAATATTCCAAAACGGAGAAAAATTGCTATTGGAAATTTTTTGGAGTCGGTTTGCTTACCGTACCACATACCTATTCCTTTTCGGAGTCTGAAACGTTCTGGTAGGTCTTCCTAATGTACTCCTCCGGAGTTATGGTATTGATAATATTGGTTTCAACATTAATGGGAGTACCTGAGATATAATGTTTGATTCTTTGCCCGTTTACCACCTTCGGGTTTGTGCCTTCGGCGTTGTTGATCTTGATGGCACCAGAACGGTATACTTCCTCGATAATGTAAGGCCCTTCCCATTTAGAGAGAAGTTTTCCTGCAAAAAATCTTAAACGAGAATTGTATAGCAAGACATGATCACCTACATTGAATTCACGCTTTTGTATCCTTCTATCATGCCATCTCTTAACCTTTTCTTTAAACAACCTGGCATTCTCATAGGCCTGGGTTCTCCATTCATCGAGTGAGCTAATGTCAAATAACCTCTTCTCACCAGCTAGTTTGAAATCATAGTTGAGCTCTTTAATTGCCCAATAAGCTTTATGTTCTAGTTCAAGAGGTAAGTGACATGCTTTACCATAAACCATTTTATACGGAGACATACCCATAGGGTTTTTGTAAGCAGTTCTATAAGCCCATAATGCATCATCAAGTTTCTTAGACCAATTCTTTCTGGATCTATTAACAGTCTTCTGCAAGATCAATTTAATTTCTCTATTGCTCAATTCTACTTGACCACTAGACTGAGGATGATAAGGAGATGCAATTCTATGATTAACATCATACTTAGCAAGCAATTTACGGAAAGCACCATGAATAAAGTGTGAACCACCATCAGTCATTAAATATCTAGGGACTCCAAATCTAGGAAAGATAACTTCTTTAAGCATTTTAATAGAAGTGTTATGATCAGCGCTACTAGTTGGAATAGCTTCTACCCACTTAGTACCATAATCAACAGCAACTAGAATATGAGTATACCCATTAGATTGCGAAAAAGGTCCCATAAAATCAAAACCCCAAACATCAAATGGTTCAATAACAAGAGAGTAATTCATAGGCATTTCCTGACGTCTACTAATATTACCAATTCTTTGACATTCATCACAAGACAAGACAAACTTACGAGCATCCTTGAAGAGAGTAGGCCAATAAAAACCAGATTGTAATACCTTGTGTGCAGTTCTATCTCCAGCGTGGTGTCCCCCATAGGCCTCAGAGTGACACTTGCGTAGGATCTGTTCCTATTCAAGCTCAGGTACACAACGTCTAATAACACCATCTACTCCTTCTTTATAAAGGTGTGGATTATCCCAAAAGTAATGTCTTAAATCATAGAAGAACTTTTTCTTTTGTTGGTATGTGAAACTAGGTGGTATAAATTTAGCAACAATGTAATTAGCATAATCAGCATACCATGGAGCATTACGCGAAGCATTTATGACAGCTAATTGTTCATCAATTAAGCTATCATCAATAGGTAGTGGGTCATCAAGAACATTCTCTAATCTAGACAAGTTATCAGCTATGGGGTTATCGACACCCTTTCTATCAATAATATGCAAATCAAATTCTTGTAGCAGAAGAACCCATCTAATAAGTCTAGGTTTAGCATCTTTTTTTTCTATAAGGTACTTAATAGCAGCATGATCGGTGTGAACAGTTACTTTGGAATCAACAATATAAGGTCTAAACTTATCACAAGCAAACACAACAACTAAAAATTCCTTTTCAGTGGTAGCATAGTTTCTTTGAGCACTGTCTAGAGTTTTACTAGCATAATGGATAACATTTAATTTCTTATCAACTCTTTGTCCTAGAACAGCACCAACAGCATAATCACTAGCATCACACATAATTTCAAAGGGTAGGTTCCAATCAGGTGGCTGAACAACAGGTGCGGAAATCAAGCATTCTTAAGAATTTCAAATGCTTCTATAGAAACATCTTTTTGCAAAAGATTAGTGAGAGGCCTAGAAATTTTAGAGAAATCTTTAATAAACCTTCTATAGAAACCAGCATGACCAAGGAAACTTCTTATACCTCTGATATCCATAGGACACGGCATTTTTTCAATAGCATCAACTTTAGCTTTATCAACTTCAATACCTCTTTCGGAGATTTTGTGCCCCAAGACAATGCCCTCATTAACCATAAAGTGGCACTTCTCCCAATTCAAGACAAGATTAGTTTCTTCACATCTCTGCAAAACTCGATCAAGGTTGCTCAAGCAATCATCAAAAGAAGTTCCGTAAACGGAGAAATCATCCATGAAAACCTCAACAATCTTTTCACAAAAGTCAGAGAATATAGCCATCATACATCTTTGAAAGGTAGCAGGTGCATTGCATAAACCAAAAGGCATACGTCTATAAGCAAAGGTACCGAAAGGACAAGTAAAAGTGGTCTTTTCTTGATCCTCTTTTGACACAGGTATTTGAGAGAAACCAGAATAACCATCTAGAAAGCAAAAATGTGTGTGTTTGGTTAGTCTTTCTAGCATTTGATCAATAAAAGGTAGAGGGTAATGATCTTTCCTACTAGCTTTATTTAATTTCCGAAAATCAATTACCATTCTATATCCTGTAACAATTCTTTGCGGGATCAATTCATTTTTATCATTAGGAACAACGGTAATACCTCCTTTCTTAGGAACACAATGAACGGGGCTAACCCATCTACTATCAGCAATAGGATAAATTATACCTACCTCCAGAAGCTTTAGTATTTTATTTCTTACCACTTCTTTCATTTTAGGATTCAACCGTCGTTGGTGATCAACAACCGGTTCAGCATCAGGCTCCATATTACTTTTATGCTGACATAGAGTGGTACTAATGCCCTTAAGATCATCAAGAGTATATCCAATAGCAGCATGGTGCTTCCTCAGAGTTTTCAATAATCTCTTTTCTTCATGCTCTGAAAGGTTAGCACTAATAATAACAGGATATATCTCCTTTTCATCAAGATAACCATATTTCAAAGTATCAGGTAATTGTTTAAGCTCAAACACGGGATCACCCTTGGGTGGAGGAGGATCCCCAAGTATTTCAACAGGCAAGTTGTGTTTCAAAATAGGCTGCTGATCAAAGAAAATCCTATCTATTTCATTCCTTTCATTCATATGCATATCGTTTTCATGGTCTAGCAAATATTGTTCTAAAGGATCAGTAGGAGGCATAGCAATAGAAGCAAGACCAATAATTTCATCCTTACTGGGCAATTCCTTATCATGGGGTTGTCTACGAAATTTAGAGAAATTGAACTCATGAGACACATCCCCAAAACTTACAGCAACAGTTTCTTTCTCACAATCAATCATAGCACTAACAGTATTCAAGAAGGGTCTACCAAATATAATGGGACAAAAATCATCTTGTGGGGAACCAAGAACAAGAAAATCAGTGGGATATTTTATTTTCCCACACAAGACTTCAACATCTCTAACAATCCCAATTGGTGCAATAGTATCTCTATTAGCCAGCTTAATGGTAACATCAATTTCCTCTAATTCAGCTAGTGCAATATCATTCATAATTTCTTGATATAAGGTGAAGGGAATTGCACTCACACTAGCACCCACATCATATAAGCCATGATAACAATGATCTCCTATTTTAACAGAAACAACAGGCATGCCAACTACAGGTCTATGTTTATCTTTAGCATCAGGTCTAGCAATTCTAGCAGCTTCATCACAGAAATGAATAACATGCCCATCAATATTATCAACCAAGAGATCTTTAACCATAGCAATACTAGGTTCAACTTTAATTTGTTCAGGGGGCGTAGGTGTTCTAGTACAACTCTTACGAACCACAGTTGAAGCTTTAGCATGTTCCTTTATCCTAACAGGGAAAGGTGGTTTCTCAATATAAGCGGTAGGAACAACAGGATCAACATTATAAGTAATGATTTTTTTCTTCAACTTTAATAGGTTCAACTACTTTCACTTCAATGGGAGGATGATATTTAAACCACTTCTCCTTAGGGAGATCAACATGAGCAGCAAAAGATTCACAGAAAGAAGCTACTATCTCAGAGTCAAGTCCATATTTAGTGCTAAATTCACGAAAAGCATCGGTGTCTATAAAGGATTTAACACAATCAAACTTAAGGTTTATACCTGACTCATTACCTTCGTCGAGTTCCCAATCTTCAGAGTTGCATTTAATTGTTTCCAATAAAGCACATTTGAATTCAATATCTTTCTTCATAAAGGAACCAGCACAAGAAGTATCGAGCATGGATTGATTATTACGAGAAAGCCGAGAATAAAAATTCTGAATAATAATTTCTCTTGGGAGCTCATGATTGGGGCATGAATATAACATTGACTTAAGCCTCCCCCAAGCTTGAGCGATTCTTTCTCCTTCACGAGGCCAAAAATTATAAATATAATTCCGATCACAATGAACCAGATGCATAGGATAAAACTTCTGATGAAATTCCATTTTCAATCGGTTGTAGTTCCATGATCCAATATCATCACATAGCCTATACCATGTCAATGCCTTCTCCTTCAAAGATAAAGGAAAGAACTTCTTCTTGACGTCATCCTCGGGGAAACCTGCAAGCTTAAATAATCCACAAACTTCATCCACATAGATCAGATGCAAATCAGGATGTAGTGTTCCATCTCCTGCATAAGGATTAGCTAGTAGTTTCTCTATCATACCCGAAGGAATTTCATAATAAATATTTTCAGTAGGTTCAGTAGGTTGGGGAGCAACTCTTTGTGCTTCCGGTCGAGGTGAAGATACCCCGAACAAGCCCTTCAAAGGATTATTTTCCATAGTAACAAGTGACAGTAAATTTCAGCACACTATATAAATTTTTCCTTACCAAGTTCCACTCACCAAAGGCGCTTCACTCCCCGGCAATGGCGCCAGAAAAGAGTCTTGATGACCCACAAGTATAGGGGATCTATCGTAGTCCTTTTGATAAGTAAGAGTGTCGAACCCAACGAGGAGCAGAAGGAAATGACAAGCGGTTCTCTGTAAGGTATTCACTGCAAGCACTGAAATTATCGGTAACAGATAGTTTTGTGATAAGATAATTCGTAACGGGTAACAAGTAACAAGTGTAACAAAGGTGCAGCAAGGTGGCCCAATCCTTTTTATAGCAATGGACAAGCCTGGACAAACTCTTATATAAAGCAAAGCGTTGCCGATGACACATGGGAATTTCTGTCAAGCTAGTTTTCATCATGCTCATATGATTCGCGTTCGTTACTTTGATAATTTGATATGTGGGTGGACCGGTGCTTGGGTGCTGCCCTTACTTGGACAAGCCTCCCACTTATGATTAACCCCTCTCGCAAGCATCCGCAACTACGAAAGAAGAATTACGATAAATCTAACCATAGCATGAAACATGTGGATCCAAATCAGCCCCTTACGAAGCAACGCATAAACTAGGGTTTAAGCTTCTGTCACTCTAGCAACCCATCATCTACTTATTACTTCCCAATGCCTTCCTCTAGGCCCAAACAATGGTGAAGTGTCATGTAGTCGACGTTCACATAACACCACTAGAGGAGAGACAACATACATCTCATCAAAATATCGAACGAATACCAAATTCACATGATTACTTATAACAAAACTTATCCCATGTCATCAGGAACAAACGTAACTACTCACAAAGCATATTAATGTTCATGATCAGAGGAGTATTAATTATCATTAAGGATCTGAACATATGATCTTCCACCAAGTAAACCAACTAGCATTCAACTACAAGGAGTAATCAACACTACTAGCAACCCACAGGTACCAATCTGAGGTTTTGAGACAAAGATCGGATACAAGAGATGAACTAGGGTTTGGAGAGGAGATGGTGCTGATGAAGATGTTGATGGAGATTGACCCCCTCTCGATGAGAGGATCGTTGGTTAAGACGATGGCTTCGATTTACCCCTCCGGGAGGGAAGTTTCCCCGGCAGAACAGCTCCGCCGGAGCCCTAGATTGGTTCTGCCCAGGTTCCGCCTCGAGACGGCGGCGCTTCGTCCCGAAAGCTCTCTTCTGATTTTTTCCAGGTCAAAACCCTCCATATAGTAGAAGATGGGCACCGGAGACCTGCCAGGGGGCCCACAAGCCACTAGGGCACACCCTGGGGGGTAGGGCGCGCCCTCCAGGCTTGTGGCTGCCTGGTGGGTCCCCTCTGGTATTTTCTTCGCCCAGTATTTTTTATATATTCCTAAATAATTCTCCGTAGATTTTCAGGACTTTTGGAGTTGTGCAGAATAGGTATCTCAGATTTGCTCCTTTTTCCAGTCCAGAATTCCAGCTGCCGGCATTCTCCCTCTTCATGTAAACCTTGTAAAATAAGAGAGAAAAGGCATAAGTATTGTACCATAATGTGTATTAACATCCCATAATGCGATAAATATAGATATAAAAGCATGATGCAAAATGGACGTATCAGTGGTGCACCCTGATGACCTTGCCGGTGATGGGGAGTGTCGGCTACTTGGATCATCTCCGATGCCTTTGGCAGGGAGGTGCCGAGAAGTTTGGAGAATAATCTTCCCGAAGACCGGCATCGACAATCCAGAGTTCTCTGCCAAACACATAAGCTTTCCCGGCGTTGAGATCTTTCGATTTCTCTACCGGGAGTGGATTACCTGTAGCATTGAGATCTTTAGAGTTCTCTGCTAATGGTTTTCCAGTAAGAAAGATGTGACTATCAAGACCCATGCCAAGTTTTGTCCCACCTCCACCATCGAGATCTTTCGAACTTCTCTGCTGAAGGGGGTCCCCGGGGCTCTTGTCGGTGTAGTGCGAACCAGGGCCTCACAAACCTTCTAGGCATGGGGTCTTGCCAGTCTAGAGCTGTCACGAAGCAAACACGGCAAGGAGACAATATTGTCGGCAAGCAATGCATCCGACTAGCACTACATCAGCAAGCAAAGACCTCGAACTTGCCGGGAAGGAACTTTCCCCCGGCGACACAGAGGTGACAAGACAAGGCCCAGCGAGGCGGAGCTGGCAAACCAATATCTTCCGGCAAGCTCAAGGCCGACAAGCTCAGCACCGGCAAGTTCATGGCAGGCAAGCTCCCTGCTGCCCCCGCTCTCCCACCTATCCCTGACGGGTGGCGCGCGCGCAGAACTCTGCCGACAAGTGGCGGGCGCACATGCGGTTAGGTAGAGCCTGTCGGCTACGTGCGGATCACCGCTCCAAAACCAACTTTATCGACACTCGTCTTTGTACGTGTCGTCATCAGCTTTTACCCTCTGTAATGACCATTTTAGCCCTTGTGGAAACCCCTTTTCCTATTAAAGGAGGTCCGCGGCTACCTTTACATGGGGGGAAAACCCTGCCCATTCTACATGTGTGGCTGCACTCTCGAGCACCTTGTTGGGCTGTTGCGGTCCTTGTAATTTGGGAAAATCCTCACATAATCCACCAAAGCAGGAGTAGGGTTTTACGCATCTTTGCGCGCGAAGCTGGGTAAATCTAGGCGTCGGTGCGCTCTCATCGTTGGATCTGCTCTTTGTGCATGTCGACCCCCTCTGCCGAACCTCAAAGGGACCTTGCTGGTCCCATAGATCGTCGTACCCCGACACTCAACAAGGACCATCTATGGCTAAGAAGCCAGGAAAGAAGAGGGTCAGGAAGAGAACAATTCATGTGGTTGGGAGGCCAACCTCCATGTTCAAAGGCCCAGGTGAGGACGAAGAAGAGGAATATGAGGAGGTTCCAGCTGCTAACACTCCTCCTTCCAAGCAGAGGAAGTTGTTGGCTGATTTTATGCCAAGAAAGCCACCCACCAAGGCCAAGCAAGCCCCCAAGCCCAGAAAGACCACCAGAGATATCTCAGCTACAGAGAAGAACAAGGGTTCTACTTCCAAAGATGCTGCTGATGACGATGAGGACATTAATGTGTTGAGGAAGCTCAGACCTCACCTGCCATATCACAACAATGATCACCAAGTGGCAGAAAACATGAAGGAGAGGAAGGATCATGGACTCAGAAAGTGGGGAGCCAATGATCCCTATGATTTCAGGAGGAGAACTGTTATGGATGCTCGCTTTCATACCAAGGAGCAACGGATTTCTATGATACTGTCTTGCTAGACAAGAACCCAGCTGTGAGTGACATGAGGTATGTGGACTGGAAATACATCAAGTCCAATGAGGACTATTTCCCCCATGTCCAAGAGAAATTCAGGATTTGGACCTTGATGAGTTCATAGGCAAAGAGATGGCTGCATGGAATGATGAGCTCATCATGCAATTCTACTCCACTCCTCACTTCTATCCAGATGGCAGGATAGTGTGGATGACAGGAGGCACCAGATACCGGTCTACCATGGATGAGTGGGCTACAATCTAAGGAGTCCAAGGTGCAGGAGAGAGACTTGGATGTGTACTATGAATCAAAATGAACCACAATTCTATGGCAAACATGTACACACCAATTCCCAAGGAGTATGTGAAGACTCACAAGCTTGGCTCAGTGTATTTTCTGCAAGCAGGACTGACTACCTCCAACACCATATTGAGGCACACTTCGATGCCCAAATCAGGAGATGATGAAATGATCCATGGATATTCTATAAATATGTTGCATCATGTGGACAGTCACACCAGGATCAGGGTGATGGATCTCATAGTTGAGACCATCAAGAAGACTGCTACTGATCAGAAGAGATCATCTGGATATGCTCCATACATTCAGATGCTCAACAACTCCAAGATTGGAAAGAGCCTCTATCTACTTGATCGACCAAACCTGCACCTCCAGCCAGAGTTTGAGGATAATGTCGTGGTGATGGATCCATCTCATCTCACTTCATCTACTACATAGGCACAGATTGAGGTAGAGGTCCAGGCAGAAGCAACAAAAGCCGCTAGTGCTCCAGTCCTCAAGACGAAGAGTGATCAGATGGCCTATCTAGTGAGTACTATCCAAGTCATGGAGAAGAACATCACCGAGCTACTACTGAACCAAAAGAGCCTTGAGAGGATAGTGGAGACAAAGTTTCATGATCTTGACAACAAGTTGACTGAATTGACCATCACTGTCAACACTTTGAAGCAAGAGGTAGATGTAGTGCCTATGCCTAACTCAGAAGATGATGATGATAGCCCCACATTGCCTGTCGATACTCAGTTCAGGACTCAAGATAGATCTGCTGCTGTGGCTGCCCAAGAGTTGAGACCTTCAGTGTCTGCCCCTGCTAGATCTGTTGTTGTAGCTGCCCAAGAGTTGAGACCTTCAGTGTTTGGCCCTGCTACAACTTCTATCGTGCCTCCTTCAGTGTTGGAGATATGCCCTAGAGGAAATCATGTATGATGATATTTCCTATGTGTTTATGAATAAAGATAGTCCTTGGACATTATTAATGATGTGTATTAAACAATATGTGACTTGTTTGTGAGACTATGCATTGTATGATAACTGTCCTAAATGGTCCCTAGTCGAAAGGGTTGTGTGGACGCGTAGCCAGTTAGACTAGCATATGACACGGTGGATGGTCCGGTCTCACTGACCATGTAGCATTGGATGTTAGCCGGACAATATGGACTCAGAATTATCTAGTCGGATCCGACTACGTCGGATCCGAGTTGAGATAAGGTCTGAGTTGGACAGACCCAACTACGAGACACAGCGATTGGTCATCTGTGAGTGTCTAGTACGACATATGTTCTATGTCCTAAGACCTGAGCTGAGGCATGTACTCGGGATGGTGATAGGCCTGCTTTGGGCCAACCAAACGCTACTCCGTAACTAGGTAGTTATAAAGGTAGGTTTCGGGCTTGTCCGGACCCATACCGCGAGACATGGTTGAGCAAGATGGGATTTGCCCCTACGATCAGGAGAGATATACTTTGGGCCCCTCGGGTGATCCGACCTGGATAAGCATGGCCATGCGATGAGGATTATGAGGTAATCTGAAGTGTTGGTCAGATTCACCGGAACGAGAAAGAGGTCGTGCTGCAACAAGGATGACCATGTCGCCTCGAGCATGACAACATATATCGTGTGGCAAAGGGAACAGAAGTATGAAGTACAGGTTCGCCTAACCAGCTTCATCGAACACTTGGAGTCGGCACGCTTTGCTAGAGGCCGCTAACGACTAGTCGAGCTGGATGTTATCTGACTCGCGACCAAGTGAACGAGAACCTAAGGGGTCACGCGCTAAAGGGAAGGAACACGTGGGCTTTAGGATAAGTTTGAGTCCCAAGAGTTGAGCCCGCGGCGGATGCCTATATATAGTGGAGGTGTGGCGCACTTATTCAGTTGATTGCTTCGGTGCCGTCATTAGGGCTTTGCATGTGTTGCAACTAGCCACCTCCACTCGCCGCCGACTGTGTGATTAGACCTAGTAGTCATCTGCATGGTGTTCCTCCTGCACGCGCGGATACTATTAGAGGCGGTGCACTTGCGCCGCTCTGGTGAACCTGTACGTGGAATCCGGCAATCGGCTGTTCGGGGAAGATTATGCGAGGAGGAGACGGACCTGGCGGACGCGCTGCCCCAACTCTACTTCCGCTGCACGGCACTGCGCGTCTAATGGTAAGGATATGTGATCCATATCTGTAGCATGTTCTTGGATGTTCTATGCATAGGAAAATTTTAATTTGCATGCGATGCACATATGATAGAACCCAATAGTGGTATCAGAGCCTCTGTTATACGATTTGGATTCAGAGCGGATGCATATTTGATATGTGGAGGCGGCAGATGAGATCTACCGTCATTTATGAGATTGGCTATGTGCAGGGTTGATGAGATCTACTGCACATGGGGATCGATATGTGTCGGTGTACTAAGAACTGGGGGTCCGTAGTACCCAGACTTGTGCACGGGTAGTTGCCTTAGACCGACAGCTTCTTGCCGGGCTCGCACCAGTCTCCGAGGCAAAACCAAAAACCAAGACCAGAGCAAGGTAACCAGGCCCTTCGCCAGGCGGAATAGCCCGCCCACGGGCGTCCCCGGCAAGGATTCCAACCCGCCAGGCCATCGCTCCACCTCACCAGGGACGATTGTCTACATCGGCTGAGGTGTCGAGCGGGCAGGCCGAGCTGGCCAGGGCACGTGGCTACATCGGCGGGCCTGTTGCAGCTTTAATGCCACCTGTCCCGTGGTGTGGCAGAAGAATAGGAAGTAGCTGGCCGGACGACACAGAAGGAGAGGCAATCCTTGCCAGGAAACATTGCCAGCACGCCACCTCACGGCGCATTCAATGCGCCTGTCCTAATCCGTCAGAGTTAGGTGTTTCCCACTACCACTCTGACGACAGCCCCTATAGCTGTAAGAGCGCACTGTATACCTAGTAAATCACCATTGTAGCCCTTGTGGAAACCCCTTGAACTATAAAAGGAGGCCCATGGCTACCTTGACAAAGGTCGACACCCTGTCCATTTGCACGCGTAGGAGCACCTCTCAAGCATCCTTGCCGAGTGGCTGCTCCCCTGTATTTCGACGCAGATATACCAACACATAGACAGGACGTAGGGTTTTACGCTCCCGAGCTGCCCAAACCTGTATAAACCCTGTGCGTAGTCATGGCCGACTGATGCTCTTTGTGCCCTCGACGTCCCTGCCGATGTTGGGGAACATTGCATGGGAAACATAAAAAATTCCTACGAACACCCAAGATCTATCTATGGAGATCAACAGCTACGAGAGGGGGAGTGCATCTACATACCCTTGTAGATTGCCAAGCGGGAAACGTTAAGAAACTCAGTTGATGTTGTCGAACGTCTTCGCAATCCAATCACGATCTGTCCCGTGATCCAATCACGATCTAGTGCCAAACGGACGGTACCTCCGCGTTCAGCACACATACAGCTCGATGATGTCTCCACCTCCTTGATAAAGCAAGCGAGGGCAGAGAGGTAGATGAGTTCGCTGGCAGCACGACAGCGTGGTGGTGGTGGTACTGGTGGAGCTATCCCGGCAGGGCTTTGTCAAGCGCTATCGCGATGAACTAGAGGAGAAACGATCTAGGGGAGAGGGAGGGCTGCGTCGTGGCTTGTGGTGCAGCTGCTCGCCCTCACCTCTCATATATATAGGGGGAAAGGAGGAGGGGCCGGCGTCCTAGGGGGGCGGCGGCCAAGGTGGGGTGGCGCCCCAAGGGTGGCTTGGCCGCCAAGCTAGGGTGGCCGCCCCCTTTAAGGTTCCCCCCACCAGCCCCTTAGCTGCATGGGCCCAAGTAGGAGGGGCGCCCTGCCCACCAGGGGCTAGTGCAGCCCGCTCACAGCCCATGTGCCTCCCAGGGTGGGTGGACCCCTTCCGATGGATACCCGGAACCCTTCGGCACTCCCGGTACACTACCGATGACGCCCGAATTCCTTCCGGTGACCAAAACCGAACTTCCTATATATCATACTTTACCTTCGGACCATTCCGGAACTCCTCGTGATGTCCGAGATCTCATCTGGGACTCCGAACAACTTTCGGTCACCAACATATATAACTCAACAATACCAAATCATCACCGAACATTAAGTGTGCAGACCCTGCAGGTTCGAGAACTATGCAGACATGACCGAGACACCTCTATGGCCAATAACCAATAGCTGGACCTGGATGCCCATATTAGTTCATACACATTCTACAAAGATCTTTAACGATCGAACCACGATGTCAAGGATTCAGTAAATCCTGTATTCAGTTCCCTTTGTCCATCGGTATGTTACTTGCCCGAGATTCGCTCGTCGGTATCTCCATACCTAGTTTAATCTTGTTACCGGCAAGTCTCTTTACTCGTTCCGTAATACAAGATCCTGTGACTAACTCCTTAGTCACATTGCTTGCAAGCTTCTTCTGATACTGTATTATCGATAGGGCCCAAAGATACCTCTTCATCATACGGAGTGACAAATCCCAGTCTCGATTCACGCCAACCCAATAGACACCCTCGGAGATACCTGTAGAGCACCTTTATAGTCACCCAGTTACGTTGTGACGTTTGATACACACAAGGCATTCCTCCGGTGTCCGGGAGTTGCATGATCTCATGGTCGTAGGAACTAATTCTTGACATGGACAAAGCAGTAGCAATAAACTAGAACGATCAAATGCTGTGGTTACAGTTGGGTCTTTGTCCATCACATCATTCTTCTAATTATGTGATCCCGTTATCAAATAACAACTCATGTCCATGGTCAGGAAACCTTAACCATCTTCGATCAACGAGCTTGTCTAGTAGAGGCTTACTAGGGACACAGTGTTGTCTATGTATCCACACATGTATCTGAGTTTCCAACCAATACAATTATAGCATGGACAATAAACGATTATCATGAACAAGGAAATATTATAGTAACTATTTTATTATTGCCTCTAGGGCATATTTCCAACAGTCTCCCACTTGCACTAGAGTCAATAATCTAGTTCGCATCGCCATGTGATTTACATTGTAATGAATCTAACACCCATGGAGTTCTGGTGTTGATCATGTTTTGCCCGTGGAAGAGGCTTAGTCAACGGGTCTGCAACATTCAGATCCGTATGTACTTTTCAAATATTTATGTCCTCCTCTGTGATGTAATCGTGGATGGAATTGAAGCGGCGCTTTATGTGTCTGGTTCTCTTGTTAAACCTAGGCTCTTTGGCTCGAGCAATGGCGCCAGTGTTATCACACAAGAGAGTCATCGGATCCAGTGCACTGGGCACAACTTCGAGATCTGTCATGAACAGCTTCATCCAGACTCCTTCCTTCGCCGCTTCTGAAGCAGCGATGTACTCCGCTTCACATGTAGAATCAGCTACCACGCTTTGCTTGGAACTACACCAGCTTACCGCTCCTGCATTTAGAATATATACATATTCGGTTTGAGAATTAGAGTCATCCGGATCTGTGTCGAAGCTAGCATCGACGTAACCCTTTACGACGAGCTCTTGATCACCTCCATAAACGAGAAACATTTCCTTAGTCCTTTTTAGGTACTTAAGGATATTCTTGACCGCTGTCCAGTGTTCCATGGATCGCTTTGAAACCTTCCGGCCATACTTATGGCAAGGATGACATCTAGTCTTGTGCACAACATCGCATACATTATAGAGCCTATGGCTGAAGCATAGGGGATGACACTCATATTTTCTCTATCCTCTATAGTCGCTGGGCATTGAGTCTCACTCAACTTCACACCTTGTAAGACAGGCAAGAACCGTTTCTTGGACTGATCCATTTTGAACTTCTTCAAAACCTTATCAAGATATGTGCTTTGTGAAAATCCTATTTAGCGTATCGATCTATCTCTATAGATCTTGATGCCTAATATGTAAGCAGCTTCTCTGAGGTATTTCATTGAAAAACTCTTGTTCAAATATATCTTCACACTTTCTAAAAGTTCTACATTGTTTCCAATCAGCAATATGCCATCCACATATAATATTAGAAACGCTATAGAGCTCCCACTCACTTCCTTTTAAATACAAGCTTCTCCATAAACTTGTATGAACCCCAAATGCTTTGATCACCTCATCAAAGCAAAGATTCCAACTCCGAGATGCTTGCACCAGTCCATAAATGGATCGTTGGAGCTTGCACACTTTGTCAGCATTTTTAGGATCGACAAAACCTTCTGGTTGCATCATATAGAACTCTTCCTTAAGGAAACCATTAAGGAACGTTGTTTTGACATCCATCTGCCAGATTTCATAATCGAAAAATGCAACTATTGCTAACATAATCCTGACGGACTTAAGAATCGCTACGGGAGAGAAAGTCTTGTCGTAGTCAACTCCTTGAACTTGTGAAAACCCTTTTCCAACAAGTCGAGCTTTGTAGACGGTGACATTACCGTCCACGTTCGTCTTTTTCTTAAAGATCCATTTATTCTGCATGGCCTTATGATCATATGGAAAGTCCTCCAAAGTCCACACTTTGTTCTCATACATGGACCCTATCTCGGATTTCATGGCATCTAGCCATTTGTTGGAATCCGGGCCCACCATCGCTTCTTTATAGCTCGTAGGTTCACTGTTGTCTAACAACATGACCTCCAAGACAGGATTGCCATACCACTCAGGGGCAGTACGATTCCTTGTCGACCTACGAGGCTCACTAGTAACTTGGTCTGAAGTTTCATGAGCATCATCACTAGCTTCCTCTTCACTTGGTGTAGGTGCCGCAGAAACATATTTCTGCGTCGCGCTACTATCCAACTGAAGTGACGGTTCAATAACCTCATCAAGTTCTACCTTCCTCCCATTCAATTCTTTCGAGAGTAACTCTTTCTCGAGAAAGGACCCGTTCTTAGCATCAAACACTTTGCCCTCGGATCTGAGATAGAAGGTATACCCAACTATTTCCTTAGGGTAACCTATGAAGACGCATCTGTCCGCTTTGGGTTCAAGCTTATCAGGTTGAAGCCTTTTCACATAAGCGTCGCAGCACCAAACTTTAAGAAACGACAGCTTAGGTTTCTTTCCAAACCATAATTCATACGGTGTCGTCTTAACGGATTTTGATGGTGCCCTATTTAAAATGAATGCGGTTGTCTCTAATGTATAACCCCAAAACGATAGTGGCAGATCAGAGAGAGACATCACAGATCGCACCATATCTAATAGAGTACGATTACGACACTCGGACACACTTTTACGCTATGGTGTTCCAGGTGGCGTTAGTTGTGAAACAATTCCACGCTGTCTCAAATGCATACCAAACTCATAACTCAGATATTCTCCACCACGATCAGATCGCGGAAACTTTATCTTCTTGTTACGACGATTTTCTACTTCACTCTGAAATTCCTTGAACTTTTCAAATGTCTCAGACTTGTGTTTCATTAAGTAAATATACCCATATCTACTTAAATCATCAGTGAAGGTAAGAAAATAACGATATCCACCGCGCGCCTCAACACTCATCGGACCGCACACATCAGTATGTATGATTTCCAACAAGTCACTTGCCCGCTCCATTGTACCGAAGAACGGGGTTTTCGTCATCTTGACCAAGAGGCATGGATCGCATGTATCAAGCGATTCAAAATCGATTGATTCCAGAAGTCCATCAGCATGGAGCTTTTTCATGTGTTTTACACCAATATGACCTAAGCGACAGTGCCACAAGAAAGTGGTACTATCATTATTAACGTTGCATCTTTTGGCATCAATGTTATAAATGTATGTATCACTACTATCGAGATTCAACAAGAATAAACCATTCACATTGGGTGCATGACCATAAAAGATATTACTCCTATAAATAGAACAACCATTATTCTCTGATTTAAGTGAATAACCGTCTCGCGAGAAACAAGATCCAGATATAATGTTCATGCTTAACGCAGGCACCAAATAACAATTATTTAGGTTTTCCACTAATCCCGATGGTAACTGAAGAGCGAGCGTGCCGACGGCGATCACATCAATCGTGGAACCATTTCCGACGTGCATCATCACTTCATCCTTCGCCAGCCTCCGTTTATTCCGTAGTTCCTGTTTCGAGTTACAAATATGAGCAACCGAACCGGTATCAAATACCCAGGCACTACTACGAGAGCTAGTGAGGTACACATCAATAACATGTATATCAAATATACCTTTGTTGACGTTGTCAGCCTTCTTATCAGCCAGGTACTTGGGGCAATTCCGCTTCCAGTGGCTAGTCCCCTTTCAATAGAAGCACTCAGTCTCGGGCTTGGGTCCAGCCTTGGGTTTCTTCACGGGAGCGGCAACTTGCTTGGCACCCTTCTTGAAGTTTCCCTTATTTCCCTTGTCTTTCTTGAAACTAGTGGTTTTATTCACCATCAACACTTGATGCTCCTTTTTTATTTCTACCTCCGCGACTTTCAACATCGCGAACAGCTCGGAGATAGATTTTTCCGTCCCTTGCATATTATAGTTCATCACGAAGCCTTTGTAGCTAGGTGGCAGTGACTGGAGAATTTTGTCAGTGACCATTTCGGGCGGATGCTGGACTCCCAAATCATTCAAACGGTTGTAGTACCCAGACATTCTGAGTAGGTGCTCACTGACAAAACTATTCTCCACCATCTTGAGGGCGAACAACTTATCAGAGGTCCCATACCTCTTGATCCGGGCATTTGCTTGAAATACTAACTTCGACTATGTTCATGACAATTTGTTCAATTAATCAAATGATTTGGGACATCACATGCATAAAAGGATTAACATCACATGCAAATCATAAGTGACATGATATGGCCATCATCATCTTGTGCTTTTGATCTTCATCTCCAAAGCACCGGCATGATCTCCATCATCACCGGCATGACACCATGATCTCCATCATCGTGTCGTCATGTGGTTGTCGGGCCAACTTTTGCTTCTATAACTATTGCTAACTCATAGCGATAAATTAAAACAAAAATGGCAAAAATAATTAAAGACAACCCTATGGCTCCTGCTGGTTGTCGTACTCATCGACATGCAAGTCATGATAATCTATACAAAACATGATCATATCATACATCACTTATATCACATCATGTCTTTGGCCATATCACATCACAACATGCCCTGCAAAAACAAGTTAGACGTCCTCTACTTTTTTGATGCAAGTTTTACGTGGCTGCTATGGGCAACTAGTAAGAACCGTTCTTACCTACGCAAAGCCACAACGATGATAATCAAGTTGCCTTTTAACCTTCTACAAGGACTGCCTCTGTGGAATACGATTCAACTAAAGTGGGAGAGACAGACACCCACGAGCCATCTTTATGCAACAAGTGCATCTCAGTCGATGGAACCGGTCTCTCGTACGTGGACGAGTAAGGTTGCTCCGAGCCGCTTCATCCCACAATACCGCCGAATCAAGATAATACTAAGGAAGTAAGCAATCTGAACATCAACACCCACAAACCTTTTTGTGTTCTACTCGTGCATATTATCTACGCATACACCTAGCTCATGATGCCACTATTGGGGAACGTTGCATGGGAAACAAAAAATTTTCCTACGAACACCCAAGATCTATCTATGGAGATAAACAGCTACGAGAGGGGGAGTACACCTACATACCCTTGTAGATCACTAAGCGGGAAGCATTAAGAAACACGGTTGATGTAGTCGAACATCTTCGCGATCCAATCATGATCCGTCCCGCGATCCAATCATGATCTAGTGCCGAATGGACGGCACCTCTGCATTCAACACACGTACAGCTCGATGACGTCTCCGCCTCCTTGATCTAGCAAGCGAGGGCAGACATGTAGATGAGTTCTCCGGAAGCACGACGGCGTGGTGGCGGTGGTGGTGGAGCCGTCCCGGCAGGGCTTCGCCAAGCGTTGTTGCGACGAACTAGAGGTGAAACGATCTAGGGGAGAGGGGGAGCTGCGCCGTGGCTTGTGGTGCGGCTGCCCTCCCTCTCCTCTCATATATATAGGGGGAATGGAGGAGGGGTCGGCGCCCTAGGGTTCCCCCCTACGGGGGGCGGCGGCCAAGGTGGGGTCGCGCCCCAAGGGTGGCTTGGCCCCCAACCTAGGGTGGCTACCCCCTTTAGGGTTCCCCCCACCAGCCCCTTGGCCGCATGGGCCCAAGTGGGAGGGCCGCCCAGCCCACTAGGGGCTAGTGCGGCCCCCTCATAGCCCATGTGCCTCCCGAGGTGGGTGAACCCCTTCCGGTGGACCCCCGGAACCCTTCGGCACTCCCGGTACACAACCGATGACGCCCGAATTCCTTCCGGTGACCAAAACGGAACTTCCGATATATCATACTTTACCTCCGGACCATTCCGGAACTCCTCGTGAGGTCCGGGATCTCATCCGGGACTCCGAAAAACTTTCGGTCACTAACATATATAACTCAACAATACCAAATCGTCACCGAACGTTAAGTGGGCAGACCCTGCGGGTTCGAGAACTATGCACACATGACCAAGACACCTCTACGGCCAATAACCAATAGCGGGACCTGGATGCCCATATTAGTTCCTACATGTTCTACGAAGATCTTTATCAGTCGAACCACGATGTCAGGGATTCAATCAATCCCGTATTCAGTCCTTTTGTCCATCGGTATGTTACTTGCCCGAGATTCAATCGTCGATATCTCCATACCTAGTTCAATCTTGTTACCGGCAAGTCTCTTTACTCATTCTGTAATACAAGATCCCGTGACTAACTCCTTAGTCACATTGCTTGCAAACTTCTTGTGATGTTGTATTACCGAGTGGGCCGAGAGATACCTCTCCGTCATACGGAGTGACAAATCCCAGTCTCGATTCACGCCAACCCAACAGACACCCTCGGAGATACCTCTAGAGCACCTTTATAGTCACCCAGTTACGTTGTGATGTTTGATACACACAAGGCATTCCTCTGGTGTCCGGGAGTTGCATGATCTCATGGTCGTAGGAACTGATTCTTGACATGGACAAAGCAGTAGCAACAAACTAAAACGATCAAATGCTATGCTTACGGTTGGGTCTTTGTCCATCACATCATTCTTCTAATGATGTGATCCCATTATCAAATGACAATTCGTGTACATGGTCAGGAAACCTTAACCATCTTTGATCAACGAGCTAGTCTAGTAGAGGCTCACTAGGGACACAGTGTTGTCTATGTATCCACACATGTATCTGAGTTTCCAATCAATACAATTATAGCATGGGCAATAAACAATTATCATGAACAAGGAAATATGATAATAACTATTTTATTATTGCCACTAGGGCATACTTCCAATAGCCGAACCATAAAGGGACCCCGCTGGTCCCATAGATCATCGTGAATCACCCCCCCGACATCTTTGGCGCGCCAGGTAGGGGTCGCCTCTTGTGCGTAAATCTTCACCGGTGTTTCTGCGTGCCTTCACCGACGTCCATGGTGCCCAAGAAGGCCAAGGGCACGGCGACACCCACCGCGACCACATCCAAGCTGCCATCCCAAACCGCCGATGGCGGCGACCACCGCGCTCACCCCATCGGTGAGCGTACCTGCAACACTACGCGGAGTTCCACGAACCACGACCCGGACCCCTCCGCCGCGATAGCGCCAAACGCGCTGGCGGTGACCGAGGGCGACGCTGTTGCAGTGATCGGAAACACGCCGGCGGTGACCGAGGGCGACGCTGCTGCGGCGACTGGGGCCGCAGTCGCGGCCGCAGGGGCTGTGACCGGACCTCCGCTGCGCCCCTCGCAAGATGACCGCAACCAGCACTCGCGAGATGGCGAATCGGAGCCTCGCGCGGATGGGGCCCTCGTACGTCGGCGCAGGGCCGAGCTCCACGACACCCTCCCGGTGAGGGAAAATGGTGGGCGACGACACGGGAAACTGTTCCTTCTGGCATTGCTAGGAGTAAGAGCGCTACCCACGCCTCGCCCCGTCCGGTCCCCAAAACCACGGGAGAAGCTCTGGCGCAGGCCCCGCTCCTGCTAAAATTTCCTCTCGCGCCAGAGGTGATGGAGGAGTGAAGGGCGACCATACAAAGCCTGTTGAGCTTCGCCAACAATGACAAACCAGATGCAACGGGGTGCCGGGCAGCTTACCTTACGAGGTCGGATGCCCGGCGTTCACCCGTGAACTACGGCAAGTCTGCTGGCCCTCCAGTAGGGCCTTCAAACCGGAGTTGCCGGACAAATACAACGGCGCAGTTAGCCCGTCGGAGTTCCTAGGCATCTATACCATCGCGGTACAGGCTGCCGGGGGATGAGACGAGAAGGTGCTAGCCAACTACTTTCTGCTAGCACTCAAGCCCAACGTGAGGAGTTGGCTAATGAACTTGCCGGAGGGGTCCATCTCTTCCTGGGCGGACCTGTGTAATCAGTTCGTCGGGGCTTACCACGGGGGCCACAAACTCCCGGGGCAACCCAGCGATCTGCACGTGCTTCCCCAGCGGGACGGCGAGACCCTCCACAAGTACATCCAGAGGTTCAGCCGCATGCCGCACAACATCCTGGACATCCATCCCGCCGCGGTGATCGCTGCGTTCCACACAAACGTGTGCAATCGCGGCATGAGCAAGGAGATGAGCATCAACATGGTGTGGGACGTCGCCGAGCTCTACGCTCTGGCCGACAAGTGCGTGCGGGCTGAGGAAGGGAGGAGGCTCCCGGGGGAGGATGCTGGCGCGGAGGTCGACCCCGACGACGACGAGAACGCGCCTGCCTCCTAGAGGAAGGGGTGCAAACACAACAGGAAACGCAAGGGCAAGGCAGAAATGACTGTCAAGAGCTCCGGCAAGCCTAACGCCGGCAAGAAGGCCAAGTCAGAGGAGCCCGACAAGGACGTTGCCGTGTGCTTCGGAGATGACGAGGTCGCGGCAGGTGAGAAGACCGGCAAACCCTACTGCAAGATCCACCTCACCAAAGGCCACGACATCAACGAATGTCACCAACTAGAATAGCTTCCTGAGAAGCAGAAGAAAGAGTACAAAAGGCGTGACAAGGAGAAGGGCCGAGATGGTGCCGGTGGACCCGACAAGAAGAAGCACAATGGTCGTGGCGACCGCCGCGGCAAGGCCAAATAGCAGAAGGAAAAACCTGCTGGAGGCCGAGGCGACAAATCCGACGATGACGATGACAATGACGAAGATGAGGAGGGATCTGACAAGCAATAGTTCCAGAAGGCCATGGATGCCATGTGTGTTGACGGAGGCGCATCTTTGCACTCCTCCCACAGGCAGCTCAAGCAGTGGGTCCGCGAAGTCAATGCAGCGGAGCCAGCGGCTGAGGTGAGGAAGCCCCCCAAATGGTCCAACACTCCCATCATCTTCGACGCTGAGGACCACCCTGACCGCGTCACCGCGGTCGGGTGCATGCCATTGTTGGTTTCACCAACGGTCCGCAACCTCAGAGTCGCAAAGATTTTGGTCGATAGTGGGGTCATCTTGAACCTGATTTCGCCCAATGTGATCAAGCGGCTACAGATCCCCGATTCGGACCTCAAACCGACGGGCTCCTTCCAAGGAGTGGACGAGGGAATATCTCAGCCGAAGGGAAAGATAACCCTCCCGGTCACATTCGGCAGCGAGCTCAATTTCAGGACGGAGAGGGTCATCTTCGACGTCTCCAAGATGTCGCTGCCGTATAATGGGATCCTGGGCCGCCCGGCACTGGCGAAGTTCATGGCGGCATCCCACCATGTCTACAACACGCTCAAGATGCCAGGGCCAATGAGCAACATCACTGTCCATGCCGATAAGAAAGACGCGGTCCTTTGCGTCGATAAGCTCTACCGGGAGGCAGTGGCAGCGTCTGCTGGTGAGGCACTCGCTCCTGCCATCAAAGCTCCCGATGGCAAGATCTCCGGCAAGACTCGTGACGAATCCGGAAAGCGCGCCACAGGGTGCGGCACGGGCCGCCCGGCGGCCGGGGACTTCAGTCGCCGGAAGTAAGAAGAGCAGAGCCGCCAAGTCCTCACCGGACGGTGCAAGTCGCTAGGCCCGGCACGGGCCGCCCGGCGGCCGGGGACGTCACTCAGGTGCTAGACTCATGAGAAACGAGCGCCCTCGCAAGGCACCGCTCGCAAGGCCTCACCTGGCGACCCCCTGCCCCCTTTGTACAGAGTCTCCCTCCAAGGCCTGTAATCCTTAGTACAAAGGCGGGTGATGGGCGCGCGCTCTATCTGTAAAGATAAGTATTCCACAACCCTTCGTCAAAATTGCACTCTTGATCTTACATATGTTGCATGAAACGTCGTGGTCGTATTTCCGCTTACGCCAGGCAATCGTAGAAATGCTGGAGTTCCTATCACCCTCTGTAACTCTCTTCTCCTTTTTCTCTCAAAGGGAGACATGGGCCCCCGTGTGCAAGTCTTCCTGGGGGAGGAGTGATGGTACGGACACCTGTGAGAACGAGCACCATGCAAAGCGAAGTTGTGAAAACTGGTTAAAAAATTTCAAAACCCTTCCCTGAGACAAGGTCGACGTTTGTATGAGAAAACCTACACGCTAGGGACCCTTGTCGAAACTGACTGCGCGCTTGGATGTTTTGAGTCCGCTCAACGTCCCAAGCAGCCGCGGCAGGGACGGCAAGAGGGGCTAGCTAGCGGCGACATCCCCGGAAGGCTGCTAAGGGACCCGTTCCGAAAAAGCGCCACGGACCGGATGTGCGCACTGGCAGGCATCTCCTACGAAGCGTAGGGATTAAAGGCATACAAATATAAGATCACGTTAAAGAGGAAGGATGCACCCACGCGGGCAAGTAAAGTACAATGCAAGTAAAAGCAAGTTCATAATCCCAAGCAAACGTGGCACGAATGTCACACGGGTAGAAGCTCAATGGTTCAGGGTCACGGAGCCAGCCTTGTCGGAGATGGGAGCAACGAGCGCGTCAAGCTCGCTGGTGTCGAGGCCCTTCAGCAACTTGGACAGAGCCTTGGTCAGGTCGAGGCCGGGGTTGTGGTAGGCGACCTTCACCAAGACCTTGTGGAGGACTCTGCGACACAGCTCCCGACAGCCTTGAAGGAAGTCGTCTGCCCGCCCCGCCTCATACTTCGCCAAGGCACTGACGAGCCTCCCGAAGAAGATGGACAGCTTCACGCACGCCACTTCCGGGCCCTCGCAGGAGAAGGCACACTCTTCCAAGCCCATCTTCGTCAGCTGGGCGGAGAGCTTCCCGGCAAGATCGGCAAGCTGCGTCGTCCATAGACAGATGGTCTCCTGGAATTCGTCAGAAGACCACGCGGCGGAAGCAAGCAGAGTCTTCTCTTTCTCGAGCTCCTCGAGAAGGCTGCGCTGCTTGGCCTGACCGGTCCGGAGGCTGTCCTCATGGGCGCACGCCCTCGCGTGCAGATCGGAGTTGGCGGCCACGGCGACCTCCAGGGCTTTGGCCTTGCCATCGAGTGCGACCTGTAGATCCGCCAAGGCCTGGGTGTCCTTTTGGGCGTCCTCTTTCAGGCTCAAGATCTCCTATCGGGAAGCGGCGAGGTCCATCTCCAGCTGCTGCACCTTGCTCTCCAGCTCGGCCTTGGTGAGCTGGGCAGCCTCGGCAGTGGCCACGGCTTCCTGGAGCATACCGGCGTACTCGGTAGCCTGCTGCTTGAGTGGAGCCATATACTCCAGCTCCAGGACCTGGAACTGCTTGCCCAGCTCAACCCCAAGCTTGCCAGCGAGGTTTTTATCATGGGTCGCGAGCTCTTCTTCGTGGCAGTCGAGGGAGATCTTGCGCGCTTTCAGCTCTGCATCTTGCTTGGCGATGTCTTCATCAGCCTCCAGCCATATCTTCTTGGCCTCCGCCCGCCGGTTGATGAAATCGGCCTCGGCCTGGTTGAGCCCGACCAGCTGGTCGCCGATCTCCTTGCGGGTCGTGGTAAACCATTATTGCGTGTCGGCGTGGAGCACCCGGAACCTCTCCTCAGCGGCCACAAGAAGGACCTCCCGGCGGTCCAGCCTCTCCAAACGGCTGCATAGCGCGCTTGCAGCTGCCGGAAGCTTTTGCTCAAGGACGCCAGAATGGCGTGCTCCTTGGCCTCGTCGCTTCCACCGAACGGATTGACCGCCACCTCTCCTCCGGGGGTGGCAACCGCCTCATCCACAATCACCTCCTGGGAGAAAGCCCTGAGGATGGTGTCGCCCGGGAAGCTAACGAATTGCAGGTCACTCACCCGCAGGCATCGGCTCAGAGGAGGCTCCGCTGATGAAGATGGACCGGCGGCGCTCCCACTAGCGGCGCTCAGCACAAAATACATGCCCGCCCCTAGCATTCCTGCGGCAGGGGCGGCGTCGGCCGCCATCTCTGGGCCCGGCCCCTCAAGGACTCATTTGTCGTTGTCCCTAAGACCACGGCAAGCGCTGTCCTCCTTAGCTGCGATATGGCTAGCCTCATCGACCGCCTCCTTGGCGATGCCCTCGACGTCGACGTCAACACCGGGATCCTACAACGGCGGCAGGTCTTCAAAAAAAAGAGAAAACAGAGCTCAGAGGAAGTTCAAGAAGGCAAAAAGGATAAAGAAGACCGGCGCTCTGGTAACGAAGGGAGCCTACCCACGGGTTCCTGTTGAGGGGGCACCTCGCCCTCCCCGGCCGTGTCCCCCGGCTTTGCCTGGCCGCCGGTGCCCTCACCCATTTGCACATCAACGGCGCGGGCGGACTCGGTTGCGGGGTCCTTCGCTGGCGGGCTCCCCTCAGGGGTCGAGCCCTCCCGCGTTGCCTCCGGGTGATCCCCCCCCATTGACAGGGGGACTGAAATGACGGCTTCGATGGTGTCGCCCGCACCCGCCAGCGGGTACTGGGGCGGAGCCTATTTGCCGGGGGCTGGGAAGGGAGTCAAGATCAACGACCACCCACTTCGGCGAGGCAGCCCGCCTGGGCGACGCGCTCATGGTAACCCCAGCGCCAACTACAGGCCCAGTCCTCTTGGTCACATGCTGCGCGAGGGTCTCCCCATCCTTGCAAAACTGACAAATAGAGAAACTCAGCAGGGGTGCAAAAAAAGGAAGGAAAGAACAAGAGGAGCGAGAATCAAGGCGAATCTGGAGGGGCGGCACTTACTCCTCGTCCTCCTGCCCCGAGCTGAAGGTGGAAAGATCCCACCTCCATTGCCGACGGGCGGCGGGGTCCTGCATGGGCCCAGCCACCTCGGCTGGAGCGTTTCCCGCACGCGCCGCCGGAACCTGGCTCCTCCCCCGTGGCCTGGAGAGATTGGCGACGGGGTCTTCCTCCTCCTCATCTCCATCGTCCTCGACGACCGGAGAGTCCCTACCGCGGCGGACCGGCTCTCCACTGACGGCCCTACGGAGAACTCGCGCCCTCCTTGGAGCATCCCGAACCGGGGGCTCCTGGAGTTCCGGCTCCCCGGGAACCTCGGCGCCAATGTGCTCCTCCGGCAAGACCTGCGTTGGCGGTTCCTCGCCACCTCATCCTCGTGACCAGGCTCCTCTTCCTTGTCATCAGGCACAGCCGCGCCCAGGCCGCTACCTCCCGCAACAAGGCCCGTCTCTGCGGCGCGATGCCCGATGAACACCACCTCTGCCTCGGTGGTGGCACGGACCATCGGCCCTTCGTCCCGGATGCATGCCTCCAACAAGGTATCGAACAAATCCTACACCACCTCCTTTGCCGGTGCCACCCACGTGGGGTCCACCCCGTGCGCATTGCATGCCAGCATCATCGCCACGATCGCATCCCTACGAGAGTTGTTGTAGAGCGGGGCGATAGATGCCGACAGTATGAACTTGCCCTCCGGGCAAAAGAGCTGGTGACGAAAGTGGGCGAGCTGCAGATACGTCAGGTCACCGCCAAAACCCGGGCGAATCCGCATAATATCAGCGGGACCGGTGTACAACCAGGCAAAGCGTTGCCGGTCTTGGAGAGGGGCGATCCGCCTGGCCAAGAAATTCGAGCTCAGCATCTCTATGGCAAGCTCGGCAGCGCTGAGCCGAAGCAGGCGGGCGATTGCTACCTCCAGCTTCTCGTCATCTGGAGCGACAGTGCTGCATTCGTCATTACGGACGTGCTTGGACGTCCGGACCTTGCAGAAGGGCGGCACCTCCTTGGCGGAGATGCAACACCAATCCCCCCGCCACTCTTCCCACTTCTTATGCAAAAGACCATGGGGATACACTTCCTTGTGGGAGGCGCGAGGAATCCAAGCGATGCTGCCGGAAATGACATCCTCGCCCTCTATGCAGGGGTAGAAGAAATGGCGGAAGTGGGAGACGTTGGGGACTATTCCTATAAAGTTTTCACACAAATGTGCGAAGACAGACAGGGTGGTCACCGCGTTCGGTGTGATATCAAGCAGGCGGAAGCCATAAGTCAACATCAGATTTAGAAAGAAAGCAGAGAAAGGGGGAACCAACCCGCAGTAGAAGTACGCCGTGAAGAACGGGTACTTCTCAGGGCCGGGCTAGGCATCCCCTGGGAGCACTATCGGAGCCGGGTGTGCCTTCATCTCCCTCCCCCACATTAGGGCGTACCTCGTGACGAGCTCGTGCGTCGGTAGAGAGTAGGGGAGAAGACGGTGGATTTCCTCCTCATCACCGCCAGGGCATCCTTCGCCTCTGCATCGGCCACCTCTTGGTCTTCTTCGCCGCACCGACCGCGGTGGAGGTGGCTATGCGCTTCGGTGCCATGGAGGACCCAAGGCATGCGGGAGCAGGGGGGGGAGGACTCTGAGCTCTGCGCTGCGTGGGCTTGAAGAAAGGGGAGAAGCGGCGGAAGAGGAGAAGCACAACAGTGGGAGCGGTGCCCTCGCGGGAACCATTGTTTATACACAGGGGGAAAATGCAAGGGTCGCCTCCCCCGGCCTCACGCGGCGCGACTTCTGAAACGCGACCACTCGAAGCAACCGCCCTGCTCCGCCACTCCCATGACCCGCGGTAAAGGCGCATCATGGGAAAGGTCAGTAAAAAGTCATCATAACTGCAGGGAAACGTGGCCACGCATGCCCATTTACTATTTTGGGCCTAGCCTAACAACGGCGTGCGCGCGTGTATGGCCCAGGCCCGGGGGCTACTATCGATGTACTAAGAACTGGGGGTCCCTAGTACCCAGACTTGTGCATGGGCAGTTACCTCAGACCGGAAGCTTCTTGTCGGGCTTGCACCAGCCTCCGAGGCAAAACCAAAAACCAAGACCAGAGAAAGGCAACCAGGCCCTTCACCAGGCGGAATAGCCCGCTCTCGGGCGTCCCCGGCAAGGATTCCAACCCGCCAGTCCGCTGCTCCACCTCACCAGGGATGATTGTCTACATCGGCTGAGGTGTCGAGCGGGCAGGCGGACAGGCGGAGATGGCCGGGGCACGTGGCTACAGCTGTGGGCCTGTTGGAGCTTTAATGCCACCCATCCCGTGGCATGCCAAAAGAATAGGAGGTAGCTGGGCGGACGGCACAGAAGGAGAGGCAATCCTTGCCGGGAAACGTCGCCAACGCGCCACCTCACGACGCATTCAATGCGCCTGTCCTAGTCCGTTAGAGTTAGGTGTTTCCCACTACCACTCTGATGACAACCCCTGTAGCTGTAAGAGCACACTGTACACCTAGTAAATGACCATTGTAGCCTTTGTGGAAACTCCTTGGAATATAAAAGGAGGCCAGTGCCTACCTTGACAAAGGTCGACACCCTATCCATTTGCACGCGTAGCAGCACCTCTCGAGCATCCTTGCGGGGTGGCTGCGCCCTTGTATTTGGACCCAGATATACTAACACACAAATAGGACATAGGGTCTTACGCTTCCGAGTGGCCCGAACCTGTATAAACCCTGCTCATAGTCATGGTCGACTGATGCTCTTCGTGCACTCGATGCCCCAGCCGAACCGTAAATGGGCCTCGCTGGTCCCATAGATCGTCACGAATCACACCCCCGACAAGGATCCATCATGTATGCCATGCTATGTACTCGACCTGATGTTGCCTATGCAATAAGCTTAACAAGCAGATACCATGCTGACCCAGGTGAGAGTCACTGGGCAGCGGTGAAAACTATCCTGATGTACCTGAAAAGGACTAAAGACATGTTCCTAGTTTATGGAGGTGAGGAGGAGCTCTGCGTAAAGGTTTACACTGATGCTAGTTTCCAAACCGACAACCACGATTGTCGATCGCAAACTGGATTCGTGTATGTCATGAATGGAGGAGCAGTGAGCTGGACGAGTTCCAAGCAAGATACGGTGGCTGACTCCACAATAGAGGCCGAATACATTGCGGCTTGTGAAGCCGCAAAGGAAGGTGTTTGGATTCGGAAGTTCCTGGAAGATCTTGGTGTCTTCCCGGGCTGGGAAAAACTGTTGGACATGTATTGCGATAATTCAGGTGCCATCTCACAGGCCAAGGAGCCGAGACAACACCACAAGACCAGGCACATAGACCGAAAATATAACCTGATACGAAAGCTCGAAGAGAATGGTGATACTAATTTATGCAAGATTCATACGGATGAAAATGTTGCAGATCCATTGACTAAGCCACTTCCACAACCCAAGCATGAGGGGCACGTTAGAGCTATGAGCATTTGATGTCTATTTGATTGACTCTAGTGCAAGTGGGAGACTGTTGGCGATATGCCCTAGAGGAAATCATGTATGATGATATTTCCTATGTGTTTATGAATAAAGATAGTCCTTGGACATTATCAATGATGTGTATTAAACAATACGTGACTTGTTTGTGAGACTATGCATTGTATGATGACTATCCTAAATGGACCCTAGTCCAAAGGGCTGTGTGGACGCGCAGCCAGTAAGACTAGCATATGACACAGTGGATGGTACGGGCTCACTGACCATATAGCATTGGATGCTAGCCGAATAATATGGACTCAGAAAGATCTAGTCGGATTCAACATAGTCGGATCCGAGTTGAGATAAGGTAAGAGTTGGACAGACCCAACTATGAGACGCAACGATAGGTCATCTGTGAGTCTCTAGTACAACTTACGTTCTATGTCCTAAGACCTGAGCTGATGCATGTACTCGGGATGGTGATAGACCTGCTTTGGGCCGACCAAACGCTACTCCATAAATGGGTAGTTATAAAGGTAGGTTTCAGACTTGTCCAGACCCATGCCGCAAGACATGGTTGAGCAAGATGGGATTTGCCCCTCCGATTAGGAGAGATATACTCTGGGCCCCTCGGGTGATCCGACCTGGATAAGTATGGCCATGCGATGAGGATTATGAGATAATCCGAAGTGTTGGTCGGATTCACCAGAACAAGAAAGAGGTCGTGCTGCAACAAGGATGACCATGTCGCCTTGAGCACGACAACATATATCGTGTGGCAAAGGGAACAGAAGTATGAAGTACAGGTTCGCCTAACCAGCTTCATCGGACACTTGGAGTTGGCACGCTTTGCTAGAGACCGCTACCGACTAGTCGAGCCGAATGTGATCTGACTCGCGACCAAGTGAACGAGAACCTAAGGGGTCGCACGCTTAAGGGAAGGAACACTTGGGCTTTAGGATCCGTGCCAGACCCAAGAGTTGAGCCCGCGACGGATGCCTATATATAGTGGAGGTGCGGCACACTCATGCAGTTGATCGCTTCGGCGTAGTCATTGGGGCTTTGCATGTGTTGCAACTAGCCACCTCCACTCGCCGCTGACTGTGTGATCAGACCTAGCAGTCCGTCACACAGTGTTCCTCCTGCATGCGTGGATACCATTCGAGGCGGTGCACTTGCGCCGCTCCGGCGAACCTGTACGTGGGATCCGGCGACCGACTGTTCGAGGCAGATCACGCGAGGAGGAGACAGACCTCGCGGACACGCTGCCCCAACTCTACTTCCGCTACACGGCACTGCGCGTCTAGTGGTAATGATCTGTGATCCATCTCTGTAGCATGTTCTTGGATGTTTTGTGCGTAGGAAAATTTTAATTTGCATGCAATGCACCTATGATAGAACCCAACATTCAGCACCTCCAGTGTCCACTCCACCAGCCCAGAGGACTTAGGGAGAAGCATTTGCCGACGCTCTCATATTGACTCCTTCCATGACTACCAGAGCAGCTTCATCGTCCCATGGAGGAGATCATGCCCATACTGACGTTTAGTTCTAAACTTTCGAGCTTTTTGGTAACTTGTTGCCAAAGGGGGAGAAATTGTATATATCATAGGGCTTCGAGAGAGAGAGAGAGAGAGAGAGAGAGAGAGAGTGTGTTGCATTTCGGTTCCTTCTCTTGTGTTTGAAAACATTTGGCCTACCTTTTGTTCGTCTTAAACTTTGTTGTGTTTGATCATACGCTTTGTGATTGATGTTACTATTTCCTATCTTTGTGATATTCATATGATGATCATTCACTCATGCTTGGTGTTATGTGCATTGTAATCCATTCGTATCATTTATGCACACCACCAAGATGTATGTGACATGGAAGAGTGACCCAAGATCCTAATCGATTGTGCATTTGCATTCAAACGCAAATTTAAAATAATGCACAAATTTAGGGGGAGCTCTTGCTTATCACATACTTCTCAAAGCAACGATGCTATACATTGATTACATTTTATGTCGAAACTTTGATCTAATGTTGTCATCAATTACAAAAAAGGGGGAGATTGAAAGCACAACTTCTCCCTAGGTGGTTTTGGTAATTAATAACAACATATAGGTCACCGAACTAATGAGCCTATCAAGTATATTTTGGGAAAAGTTCAATGAATGGATTATCTAGGATTGTGAGGAGATTCCCTAGATGCATGGAGCATCAATTGGCAAAAGCTTCAAGACTCTACATTTTATATTTATGTGAGAAATCACATTTGAGTCCATAGGAAAGCCAATACTATTAAAAGGGGATGTGGTATCTATGATGATCTGGTTGCTCAAAGTGCTTAGAGATTTGCCACCAAAATCCTCAACATTTCTCCCACAATATATTCTGTCCCAAACTCTAAAGTCTAATTTGGTGCCACCAACTTTCTACATTTCGGCCACACCGAGTTTCCCTTAGACAGATCCCAAGCCAAACCCTAGAAAATCGGTGCAACTGAGTTTTGCTTCAGTACAGCCGAAAAGCAGTGACCACCTCTCTGGTATCTAATTGACAAAAATAAAAAAAAATGAGTTTTTCATTTCGGTGACACTGAGTCACTGGAACTGCCTAGGTCAACCTAATCGGACTCATTGAGATGTTACATATCGGTCTCACCGAAATGCTAAAAGTTTGGACATTTTGCATTAGTCGGTGCAACCGAGTTTTTACTCCGGTTCCACCGAGTTGGGCAATAATGTGGTAACGGTTGGATTTTTTTAGCTGGCTATATATACCTCTCCACCTCCTTCTCATTCATAGAGAGAGCACTCAGAACAAGCAAACACTTCCACCATTCATTTTCTGAGAGAGAACCACCTACTCATGTGTTGAGATCAAGATCTTCCACTCCAACCATATGAATCTTGATTTGTAGCCTCCCCAAGTTGCTTTCCACCCAATCAATATCTTCTACCAAGCCAAATTCTGTGTGAGAGCGATTGAGTGTTGATGAGACTATCTTCTTAAGCACTAGAGCAAGGAGTTCATCATCCATACAACATCTATTACCTTTTGGAGAGTGGTGTCTCATAGATTGGTTAGGTGTGGCTTGGGAGCCTCCAGTTCGTGTGGAGTCGAGGCAAGAAGTTTGTAATGGCAAGGAGATTTCCTACTTCTTGAAGATCTACCCCGAGTGTGGCTAGTCTTTCGTGGACATAAGCCATGGTGGAATAGACAAGGTTGCTTCTTCATGGACCCTTCATGGATGGAGCCCTCTGTTGACTCGCGCAACCGTTAACCTCCGTGGCTTGAAGTCTCCATCAACATGGACGTACGATAACATCTCCTATTGGAACCACGGGAAAAATCTTCGAGTCCCCATTGTGTTTGATCTTCCTATCCCTTTCCTCTACTTACACTTGCATGTCTTTACTTTCCGCTGCTATACTCATGGATTTGCATGTGTAGGGTGTGCTAGACTTGGTAAAATTGATAAAACTTGCCAACCATTTCAATTGGGAAAAGGTTAAGATTTTATTTGGTCAAGTAGTCTAATCACCCCTCCCCCCTCTAGACATATTTATAGCCTACATCTGCGCACTAGACATTTGACCATCGAGGAACATATCAAGTGCCTTCTATGTCTGAAACTGTTTCGGCCATGAAGGCTGCCACAACCATCACTCAAAACTCGAGAAGCGCTTCAGGCATTGCTACAGAGGGCGGTAAATTGCCTAACAAATCTGGTGAACAATTTTTGCAGTCAGCTCAAGCTGGCATGGATGTGGTTGATTCAATCGTCAAATGAAGCAAGACCCACTCTGCCATTCCGCAATCAGTGATAAATCCAGATCATCCTCTAACTATTCCAGTAACCATTGCTGCCACAACCACTGCTCCTGGTCACACACACAAAAAGGTGATAGATGCTGCAGGTATGAGGAAGAGCCCCCACAAGCACTGCTCCCGTTCAATATCACAAGCCCGCTGCCACGATGTATGTGTCTACTTCAACGTTGTTCCCACCTGCCCCATGGAGCAACACTTCCGCTTCTGCCCATCCTAAGGATGCTGGTGTTGGATCCGTTGAGCAACCTACTTCTCACAGGGTGGACAAGGTCCCCGACGGTCCAGCACTTGACCATCCTGGAAAGGGGACAAGCAAGAAGATTGTGATCGATGTTTCGAATACGACTCCTACGCCTCCTGTCATACCTAAGTCTGCTGGATCTGATGACAATGCGATGTTTGCTGAACTGTCCCTATTGGCATTTGCAAAAACGTTCATTGAAGCACATACAGAGTCAAAGTCGAGACATCCCATGGATTTCACCCCACCGTATTGCAGTCTTGGTACTGACCGTAGTCATGATGAACAACTAGTTGATGCTTTTCCAGTTGTATATGCTTTTCCGACTAGGACGACTCCACCGATGGTGCAGCCCAATGTTGATGGACGTAAGGCCATTAAATTTTCCGAGCCTATAGTTAAAGTGAAACCTTTTCCTATCTCCAACCCTTTATCACTGTACATGGTAGTTTTGTTACCTTGTCCATGTTTCATAGTCACTTGTGCAGGTGGGCAACTTTTAGGATCATGCACATTGCAGTTTTTTTAGTAACTTTTTCTCAACTTGCATGTGAACATGGCAATTTTGGTCTTCTTCAGATGGCAAGTAACACCCACACATCATGGCAACTTTTTCATGCAACTGCTATTAAAAACACTAAAATCACAATTAGTACTCATGACAGTTTCAATACATTTAATATTTTTACCCCTTCTATCTGCATGAGCATATTTCCTATGCACATGGAAATTTGTATGATCATGTGAATGGCAGATTTTTTTGCATTGTCCATTTCCATAATTACAACTGAACATGGAAAATTTATCCTAATTTACATGGCAACTACCACCTATCCATCATGGCAACTTTTGCAACCAATCACTAAAAATGCCCAACCCACTAGCAGTGCTAATGCCAGTTACATCATTTTCTGGTGTTTCATCTACTTACTTATTAACATGGCAAAATCGTACTCCTTCACATGGAAACTACCACTCACTCATGATGGCCACTTTTTACAACCATTTAATTGCAATGCTCATCTCACTGTCACTGCTTATGTGGCATATTTATTACCACTCGCATGGTTACTTACAACCACTCATCATGGCAACGTTTTTTGCACGGGAGCTACTTATGTTGTTCTTTTAAGACGAGTTCTCATTTTCGTACCAACTATTGTTTTTGCACATACGTCATCGCTAGTGGTTTGTAACGACAATAACTATTTTCTAACCTACCATCTTTGCTTGAGTCATACAGTTTCACTCGATGAGATATCACCGTCACTAGCTGAAGCATATGGAAAGATGAAAGAGCATGCGAGACTAAAGCAAAAAATTCAAACTCAATTTGCTACAAGTTCTACTGGGCAGGCGTAGTTATTATCGGATGATGTGCAGAACAGTGCTACTCCAGGTTCCGTTCGATAGGCGAGGGTTGTCCAGGCCCGTCTAGAGATTCACAATGAGACTGTAATTAAGGCTACAAAGCAGCAGGAGGCTCTGTATGAAATTATCAGGCGTTACGGTGATGTGCACTCAACAAACGCGCAGAAAAAGATCAAAGAGTATCTATTCCTTCACCCTCTGTGTTTATTTGCTATTATATTTTTACATCATCATGGCCCCATTGCGTGTTTGTTTTCCAAACCAATTTTTTTGATTGCTTATTTATATCAGCTCGTGTTTGGACAGAACAAAGGTTATCCAGTGCGGTACGACTTACGTGGACCTTGGTGATCTCCGTGAGTCCGTCAAGCCCATGGGCAAACTGTCGCGCAATGTGGTAGCAGCTGTTGTTAGGTACGTCAGCAGACACACATATATCCACCCCGACAGATTCTTATTAATCCTACAATTACTAGAAGAATTATGGAGGGTGACTTTAGTCATGCTGAAGTCATAAAAGTGTTTTCCCAGCATGGGAAATTCAAGCATACAACAAAGAAATTTGTATGTTTCTTTTTTGTGTAGTTGCCATCAACGTTTACTGTTTTACAATCATCACCACAACTTTGTCCATTATTTCATACTCTCGCCCTTTTATTTTTTTTAAACAAACATTCAAACCCGTGTATCAATCTGGTAGCCTTGTTAGTTTGACCAGACAGTTTGATCATTTGTTTGACTCTCTCTTTTTTCCCTGCCAACGAGGTGATGTTTACTATGTTCAGGAGCTTGCACCTGAAGATCCGGACGACAAAGCTGGCCATTACTACTTGGTGTGCCTCAATCTGGCGACGCAACACTTTGATGTCCTAGATTCATTGCGCTCAGGAGATGACAAGTCACTTACTTCGCACACTAGGTTCTTTATTCAGAGTGTGAACCAAACCTGGTTGCGTCACTACAATGGATCGAAGGTGCAGATTAACAACTACCCCACTGAATATGTGAAGTAAACAAAGCAGGTAAACACATAAGACCTTTTCCCTCCAGCTGTCCCTCGCACATAACGTATTTTGTTTTTCATATTTCATGTTCATTTTGAAATATTCTACTTGAGTTACCATCGGGTGGCAACTTCTGTCATATGTAGATGTCAATTTTTAACTCACCCCACATTAAGTTACCTTCGTTTTCCTATACTCCCACATGAAGTTCATTACATTCTTGTGCATGGTAACTTCATACTTAGGCATGGCAACTGCAGTTACATGTGCATGGCAACTTCATTTACATGTGAATGGCAAATTTCATTTACATGTGAAATTCAATACCATGATCCATGGTGGTTGCAACTCATGGCAAATTGTGCCTCAATTTCCTCACAATTTTTATCACACAATTCATCATGCAGCAAGTCCCTTTTCCGCATGAACTTATTCTTTTTTTAAACTTCATCTTTGTGGACATCCTTTGTAAGGTCCTAACTTTTATTCTTCGTTACTGTAGTGTCACTCTTCAACCAATTATGATTGCGGCTACTAATTGCTGGAATATCTTGCTAAGTGGGAAGGATGTAAAGTTCCCACACTTACCAAGGAAATCATGATCGAGCTCAGGAAAATTTTCGGTTGGAACGAGCATGGATACCGATTTCAACAAGCGCGAAGGTGCAAAGGCTTGGATCGAGGGTGATATCAAAGCTGTTGTCAAGAGATACCGCTGCTTACATGATGGACGAAGATTATCTTTGTACGTACATTCTTTCTTAGGATGAATGTAAGGTACTGCCACTCTGTTTCCACGCCCTCCGCTCTTTTTATCAATGTTATTGTACCCGCATAACAGCTCGGTATGTCGTGTCGTGAATTTTTACATGTTTGTAATCCATACCGCAAACTTTATGTGAGCTATGTGTCCTTTAATCATTCGGTCTTATCGTTGGGTTTTCACAAAAAAAAATCATGCTATTATTTTTTCTTAATAACTGCTATGTTCTCCAAAATAACAACTAGTGCGGGAACATACGACAAAACAACACGACAACCACATTATCCATGGCATTTTTGGTTCAACCACAAGTGTGCATATTGGACGTTAAAAAAATTATTCATGAAACAATTCTTTCTTTTCTAAATGATATTTGTTATGTCATTTAAATCTATAAGCACATGGCAAGTTTGTACTATTTTGTATGCTCTTATGGAGAGTTCATTGAAACACACTTGGCAAGTTCATTCAAATTCATATGTCAAGTTCAGTCATACGCACATGGAAATTTCATGAATGTGGACATGGCAATTTCAATGACAAAAACATGGCAAGTTCATGCGTTCCCACTCGACTAGTTCATGCATTCCCACACGACATGGCAAGTTCATACAAACACACATGGCAACTTCATTCAAATTCATATGGCAAGTTCAGTCAAACGCACATGGCAATTTCATGAATGAGGACATGGCAATTTCATGCATTCCCACTCGAATAGTTCATGCATTCCCACTCGACATGGCAAGTTCATACAGACACACATGAAAAGTTCATACAGACACTTATACGTCTCCAACGTATCTATAATTTTTGATTGTTCCGTACTATTATATTATCAATCTAGGATACTTTATATGCAATAATATGCAATTTTATATCATTATTAGGAACTAACCTATTAAACCCAGTGCCTGGTGCCAGTTGTTGTTTTTTTCCCTATTTTTGGTTTTCCAGGAAATCAGTAACAAACGAAGTCCAAACGCTACGAAACATTTTGATGTTTTTTTGTCTGGACAAAAGAGACCCTGGAAGCTTTGGGAGGAGTCAGGAAACGAGATGAGGAGACGGCAAGGCAACATAGCGCGCCCAGGGCGGTTGGCGTGCCCTGATGCCTTGTGGGCACCTCGTGGCTCCGTCTGAGCTAATTCCACCTCCATAAATTCTCTAAAATCGGGAAACCAACAAAGAGCCACCCGAAACACTTTTTGCGCTGCTGTAAGTCTATGTTCCGACGGGAGGCCATCTAGAGACTTTTTCCGATACTCTGCCGGAGGGGGAAATCGATTACGGAGGCCATTTACATCAACCTTGCTGCCTCCATGATGATGTGTGAGTAGTCCACCACACACCTATGGTTCCATAGCTAGTACCTAAATGGCTTTATCTCTCTCTTTGATCTTCAGTACCATGTTCACCGCGATCCTCGCGGTGATTTATCCGATGTAATCTTCTTTTGCGGTGTATTTATGGGTTTATGATCATATTATTCATTGAAATTAATTGAGTATTTTCCGAATTCCATTATGCATGATTCTTATAGCTTCGTATTTCTCTCCGATCTGTCGGTTTGGTTTAGCCAACTTTACTGATTTATCTTCAGCGGGAGTGGTGCGTTGTAATGGGTTTAATCTTGCGGTGCTCTATATCCCAGTGACAGAAGGGGACAAACACGTATTTGTATTGTTGCCATTAAGGATAAAATGACGGGGTATGAACATATTGCATGTATTACTTTGTCTAACACATGTCACCTTGCTCCAAGCATTACTCTGTTTGTTATCAAGTTAGTACCATATATGCAGGCATGAGTCGGTTGATTGGTGGAGTCATAGTAGTAGATGCAGGATCATTTCGGTCTACTTGTTTATGGATGTGATTCCTATATACATGATCATTGCCGTGAATAACATGTCATAACTATGCGCAATTCTGTCAATTGCACAAAAGTAATTTGTCTACCCACCGTATGCTATGTTCAAGTGAGAAGCATCTAGTGAAAACTATGGCCCCGGGTCTACTTAGACAAACAACAACAACAACAACAACAACAAAGCCTTTAGTCCCAAACAAGTTGGGGTAGGCTAGAGGTGAAACCCATAAGATCTCGCGACCAACTCATGGTTCTGGCACATGGATAGCAAGCTTCCACGCACCCCTATCCATGGCTAGTTCTTTGGTGATGCTCCAATCCTTCAGGTCTCTCTTTACGGACTCTTCCCATGTCAAGTTCGGTCTACCCCAGCCTCTTTTGACATTATCAGCATGCTTTAGCCGTCCGCTATGTACTGGGGCTTCTGGAGGCCTGCGCTGAATATGTCCAAACCATCTCAGACGATGTTGGACAAGCTTCTCTTCGATTGGCGCTACCCCAACTCTATCTCGTATATCATCATTCCGGATTCGGTCCTTCCTTGTGTGGCCACACATCCATCTCAACATGCGCATCTCCGCCACACCTAACTGTTGCACATTTCGCCTTTTAGTCGGCCAACACTCAGCGCCATACAACATTGCGGGTCGAACCGCCGTCCTATAGAACTTGCGTTTAAGCTTTTGTGGCACCCTCTTGTCACAGAGAATGCTAGAAGCTTGGCGCCACTTCATCCATCCGGCTTTAATTCGATGGTTCACATCTTCATCGATATCCCCATCCTTCTGCAACATTGACCCCAAATATTGAAAGGTGTCCTTCTGCGGCACCACTTGCCCATCAAGGCTAACATCCTCCTCCTCCTCGGGCCTAGTAGTACCGAAAGCGCACCTCATGTACTCGGTTTTAGTCCTACTAAGTGTAAAACCTTTCAATTCCAAAGTTTGCCTCCATAACTCCAACTTCCTGTTGACCCCCGTCCGACTCTCATCGACTAGCACCACATCGTCCGCAAAGAGCATACACCATGGGATATCTCCTTGTATATCCCTTGTGACCTCATCCATCACCAAGGCAAAAAGATAAGGGCTCAAAGCTGACCCTTGATGCAGTCATATCTTAATCGGGAAGTCATCAGTGTCGCCATCACTTGTTCGAACACTTGTCACAACATTATCGTACATGTCCTTGATGAGGGTAATGTACTTTGCTGGGACTTTGTGTTTCTCCAAGGCCCACCACATAACATTCCGCGGTATCTTATCATAGGCCTTCTCCAAGTGAATGAACACCATATGCAGGTCCTTCTTTTGCTTCCTATGTCTCTCCATAAGACAGAAATACGAAAATCCTAAAAATACTTTTCTGCAATTTATTTACTTTTATTTTACTTTACTTTTATATCTTATATTTCTATCAAGATTCAATCCTTGCAAGTAATGAGTTCAAGGGGCTTGACAACCCTCTTCCCTGCGTTGGGTGCAAGTGTTTGTTTCTGTGTGTGTAGCTGATGTCGAAGGGGGTTTGCTTGGTTCTCCTATTGGTCCGATAACCTTGGTTCTCACTGAGGGAAATACTTATCTTTGGGAAAAATCCCAACGCAACTCACAAGTAGGAGGAAGAATTTCTGGCACCGTTGCCGGGGAGATATCATCAAACTCTTGTGAGGTCCCTACACATAAATTAACTTTCACTTGTTCTTCTTTTTATTTGCTATTATATTTTGCTTTATATAAAAATCAAAAATACAAAGATATTTCTATTTGCTTGTTTGCTTGCTAACTCTGCCTATGTTGTCTCAACATAGTCGGTCCCAAGCCCGGGTAAAGGAGGAGAGTTGTGATAGGCTTGGTGAGCCAACGTGAAAAATCAGCAAATCTTATGGAGATGAAACCCAAAAGATTTTCGTTGGGGCGTAACCCTCTCAGCGACGCGCCACATCGGAACCCGCGTGTTGTGGAAAATGGGCAAGGGCCGGGCCGTCACCCCCCAGGTGGCGCACCGTATCGTGATCTAGATACGGTGGCAAGTGAGCGAGGATTGCGTCGTCGCATCCTTAGTGGCGTGCTACATCGGCGCCCGGGTGTAGTGGAAAATGAGCAAGGGTCTTCACATTTGACTCGACGAGTGCGAAGGGTAAGGAAGCTAGCCGAGCCTAGGAGGATCTGCTTAGGTAGGCATCTTGATCAGCAAGAGCCTCAAGTATGGAGTGGTAGATGTCAAGAGACGTGGGGACCGAATTATCCTAGTCAAGCTGGTAGTTGGGGACTTAGTTCTCAACGTTATCATCGCGTATGCCTCCCAAGTAGGCCACAATGAGAACACCAAGAGGGAGTTCTGGGAAGGCCTGGAGGACATGGTTAGGAGTGTACCGATTCGCGAGAGGCTCTTCATAGGAGGAGATCTCAATGGCAACGTGGGCACATCTAACACAGGTTTTGAAGGGGTGTATGGGGGCTTTGGCTATGGCATCAGGAATCAGGAAAGAGAAGATGTCTTAAGCTTTGCGCTAGCCTACGACATGATCATAGCTAACACCCTCTTTAAGAAGAGAGAATCTCATCTAGTGACTTTCAGTAGTGGTCAACACTCTAGCCATATTGATTGCGTCCTCTCGAGAAGATAAGAGAGGCGTGCATGCCTAGACTGTAAGGTGATACCTAGAGAGAGTGTCGTCCCTCAGCATAAGCATGTCGTTGCTGACTTCCGCTTTTGGATTCGTGTCCAGTGGGACAAGCGTGCCAAAGTCGCTAGAACAAAGTGGTGGAAGCTTAATGGGGAGGTAGCTCAGGCGTTCAAGGAGACGGTCATTAAGGAGGGCCCTTGGGAGGAAGGAGGTGATGCAGACAACATGTGGATGAAGATGGCGACTTACATTCGTAAGGTGGTCTCTGAGGAGTTTGGAGTGTCCAGGGGAACTAGAAGCGAAGCGAAAGATACCTGGTGGTGGAACGATGATGTCCAGAAGGCAATTAAGGAGAAGAAAGATTGTTTCAGACGCCTATATGTGGATAGGAGTGTAGACAACATAGAGAAGTATAAGATGGCAAAGAAGGCCGCAAAGCGAGTTGTGAGTGAAGCAAGGGGTCGAGCGTATGAGAACCTCTACCAATGGTTAGACACGAAGGAAGGCGAAAGAGACATCTATAAGATGCCCAAGATCCGAGAGAGGAAGACGAGGGATGTTGACCAAATCAAGTGCATCAAGGACGGAGCAGATCAACTCCTGGTGAAGACAAAGGAGATTAAGCATAGATGGCGGGAGTACTTTGACAAGTTGTTCAATGGGGGAGAGTGAGAGCTCTGCCATTGAACTGGATGACTCCTTTGATGATACTAGCGGGTGTTTTGTGCGGCGAATTCAGGATTCGGAGGTCAAGGAGGCTTTAAAGAGGATGAAAGGAGGCAAGACGATGGGCCCTGATTGTATCCCCATTGAGGTGTGGAGAGGCCTCACGGACATAGCGATAGTATGGCAAACCAAGCTTTTCAACCTCATTTTTCGGGCAAACAAGATGCCAGAAGAATGGAGACGGAGTATATTAGTACCAATCTTCAAGAACATGGAGGATGTCCAGCTTGTACTAATTACTGTGGAATTAAGCTGATGAGCCATACAATGAAGCTATGGGAGAGAGTCATTGAGCACCGCTTAAGAAGAATGACAAGCGTGACCAAAAATCAGTTTGGTTTCATGCCTGGGAGGTCGACCATGGAAGCCATTTTCTTGGTACGACAACTTATGGAGAGATACAGGGAGCAAAAGAAGGACTTGCATATGGTGTTCATTGACTTGGAGAAGGCCTATGATAAGATACCGCAGAATGTCATGTGGTGGGCCTTGGAGAAACACAAAGTCCCAGCAAAGTACATTTCCCTCATCAAGGACATGTATGATAATGTTGTGACAAGTGTTCGAACAAGTGATGGTGACACTGATGATTTCCCGATTAAAATAGGACTGGACCAGGGGTCAGCCTTGAGCCCTTATCTTTTTTCCTTGGTGATGGATGAGGTCACAAGGGATATACAAGGAGATATACCATGGTGTATGCTCTTTGCGGATGATGTGGTGCTAGTCAATGTTAGTCGGACGGGGGTCAACGGGAAGTTGGAGTTATGGAGACAAACCTTGTAATCGAAAGGTTTTAGACTTAGTAGAACTAAAACTGAGTACATGAGGTGCACTTTCAGTACTACTAGGCACGAGGAGGAGGAGGAGGATGTTAGCCTTGATGGGCAGGTGGTGCCTCAGAAGGACACCTTTCGATATTTGGGTCAATGTTGCAGAAGGGTGGGGATATCGATGAAGATGTGAACCACCGAATTAAATCTGGATGGATGAAGTGGCAAGTTCTATAGGATGGCGGTTCGACCCGCAATGTTGTATGGCGCTGAGTGTTGGCCAGCTAAAAGGCGACATGTGCAACAGTTAGGTGTGGCGGAGATGCGCATGTTGAGTTGGATGTGTGGCCACACAAGGAAGGACCGAATCCGGAATGATGATATACGAGATAGAGTTAGGGTAGCGCCGATTGAAGAGAAGCTTGTCCAGCATCGTCTGAGATGGTTTGGGCATATTCAGCGCAGGCCTCCAGAAGTCCCAGTGCATAGCGGACGGCTAAAGTGTGCTGATAATGTCAAAAGAGGTCGGGGTAGACCGAACTTGACATGGGAAGAGTCTGTAAAGAGAGATCTGAAGGATTGGAGCATCACCAATTAACTAGCCATGGACAGGGGTGCGTGGAAGCTTGCTATCCATGTGCCAGAACCATGAGTTGGTCGCGAGATCTTATGGGTTTCATCTCTAGCCTACCCCAACTTGTTTGGGACTAAAGGATTTGTTGTTGTTGTTGCTTGTTTGCTTGCTAGTTTACTCGCTTTGCCAATATGTCTCAAGAAAACACCAAATTGTGGGACTTTTCAAATACTAATAACAATGATTTTATTAGTACTCCAATACCACCCGGCACTAGTGCGGAAGCTTTTGATATAAATGTCGCTTTGCTGAATCTTGTTATGAAAGAACAATTTGTTGGAAGTCCTAATGAGGACGTTGTTTCACATCTCAATACCTTCGTTGAATTATGTGACATGCAAAAGAAAAAAGATGTGGAGAATGATGTGGTTGAATTGAAATTATTTCCTCTCTCACTAGGAGATAAAGCAAAAAACTTGGTTTCATCCTTGCCTCACTATAGTATTGGAACATGGGATAAGTGTAAGGATGCTTTTATTGCCATGTATTTTCCTGCTTCTAAGATTATATCTCTCCGAAACAAAATTATGAATTTTAAATAACTTGAGAAAGAACATGTTGCACGAGCATGGGAGAGAATGAAATTGATGATTAGAAATTGTCGAACTCATGGCTTAAGTTTATGGATGATAATACAAAATTTCTATGTGGGACTAAACTTTGTGTCGAGAAATCTTCTAGACTCTGATACAAGTGGTATCTTTATAGAAATTACATTGGGAGAAGCTACAAAATTACTTGATAATATCATGAAAAATTATTCTCAATGGCATACCGAACGAGCTCCAATTGGTAAGAAGGTAAACTATGTCGAAGAAATCACTACTTTGAGTGATAAGTTGGATTCTCTTATGAGTATGATTACAAATAAGAATGCTCATGTTGATCCCAATGATGTTCCACTATCTAATTTGACTGAGAAAAATAATGATGCTATTGATGTGAACTTTGTCTCTAGAAATAATTTCAATAACAATGCTTATGAAGGTAATTTCAATCCTAGGCCGGATCCGGCAATTCCCCTAATAATTATTGCAATTCTTATGGTAATTCCTATGGTAATTCTTACAATAATAATAATAGGATACCCTCTGATTTTGAGAACACCATTAAATAATTTGTTAGTTCTCAAATATTTTCAATGCTATGATAGAAGAAATACTTCATAAAGTTGACGATATGGCTAGAAACATGGATAGGATTGCTCTTGATGTAGAAAATATTAGAGGTAAACCTTTGACACCCAAGCATGATATTAATGATTCTATTTAATCCATCCAAATACCTATTAATGAAGGTAAGGAGAGGACCGCGAGGTTGAGAGCTAAGCGACAATTCCTAGAAAAAAGCGATTCCTCCCGGTGTTTAACGTAATCATGATGAAGATTTTAAATGATTGGTGTTTCTCCTATTGAATCTTATTTTACTAATATGAAAATTGATGATAAAGGGCCTGTATATGAATCAACTGTAGCTAGAAGGCGTCTCCTTTGTTCGGAGGGTGATGATCTTATTGATAAAAATGAAAAGAGTGGGCTTGGAGATGTCAAAACTTTCAATAGTGATGCACCCACTACTTTGGATTACAACGAATTTAATTATGAAAGTTTCTCTTTAGTTGAATGTATTTCCTTGTTGCAATCCATGATTAGTTCACCTAATGCTTATGAACAAAATAAAGCTTTCACTAAACATATTATAGAAGCTATGATAAAAGCTCATGAGGAGAAACTTGAGTTAGAGATTTCAATACCTAGGAAGTTGCATGATGAATGGGAACCCACTAATAAAATTAAGCTTAAAGATTATGAATACAATTCTTTGTGTTACCTTGGTGCTAGTGTTTCTACAATACCTAAATCTTTATGTGATGTGCTAGGTCTCACCGATATAAATGAATGTTCCCTTAACTTGCATTTAGCACATTCCACTATTAAGAAACCATTGGGTCGAATAAATGATGTCCTTATTCTTGCTAATAGAAATTATGTACCCATGGATTTCATTGTGCTTGATATTGAATGCAATCCATCTCATCCTATTATACTTGGTAGGCCTTTCCTACAAACTATAGGTGCTATTATTGACATGAAGGAAGGTAAATAAGATTTCAATTCCCATTAAAGAAAGGGATAGAACACTTCCCTAGAAAGATAATTAAACTACATTATGAATATATTATGAGGTACACCTATGGAATCAATTTGAAGGATGACAATACTTGATACTATGCATTATGCCTAGCTAGGGGCATAAAACAATAGCGCTTGTTGGGAGGCAACCCAATAGTTATCTTTAAATTTTTGTTTAACTTTCTGGTTTGGTGTGTTGAAATGATTATTGATACTGTAATGGTTGTGTTTTTATGTTTAATTTAGTGTTTGTACCAAGTAAAGCCTTTGGGATTATTTGGAATATAGTAGAATTGATGTTGTGCAAAAACAGAAATTTTTGCATCCAATGCAGAATTTCTCTGATTTTACCGGAACATCTTTTTTATTTGATTTTTTTACATAGAATTGGTATACAAATTTTCTAGGCTGACCTAAGTTTTCAAAATTTTCGGAGTTACAGAAGTATGGTTTTAGTAAACATCATTACAGATTGTTCTGTTTTAGACATATTCTGTTTTTGCTTGCATGGTTTGCTTGTTTTGATGATGCTATGGATTGTATCGGAGGGTATAAGCCATGGAAAAATTAGAATACAGTTCCTATTACGCAATAATGAAATATGAATCAATTTATAACAGTACCTAAAGTATTTGATATGTCTATTATACTAATGGATCTCACGAGGTTTTGTTAAGTTTTGTGTGAAGTTTTCAAGTTTTGGGTGAGACAACGATGGATGAAGTTATAAGAAGCGGAAGGACGCTAAGCTTGGGGATGCCTAAGGCACCCCAAGATAGTATTTAAGGAAGACCCAAGCGTCTAAGCTTGAGGATGCCCTGGAAGGCAAGCCCTCTTTCGTCTCCAGTCAATCGGTATGTCACTTGGAGCTATATTTTTATTCATCACATGATATGTGTTTTTCTCAGAGCGTCGTATGTTATATTTTGTTTTCCTTTTAGTTTGCCACAATCATTGTGTTGGGGAACGTTGCATGGGAAACAAAAAAATTCCTACGCACATGCAAGATCTATCCATGGAGATGCATAGCTACGAGAGGGGGAGTGTGTCTACATACCCTTGTAGATCGCTAAGGGGAAGCGTATATAACGCGGTTGATGTAGTCGTACTCTTCACGATCCAATCGCGATCCAATCTGATCTAGCGTCGAACGGACGGCACCTCCGTGTTCAGCACACGTGCGGCTCAGTGACGTCTCCACCTCCTCGATCCAGCGAGCGAGGGCAAAGTAGTAGATGGGATCTCGACCAGCAAGACGACATGGTGGAGGTGGTGGTGGAGCAGTGCCAGCAGGGCTTCGCCAAGCGCCTCCGGAACTACGAACGAGGAAGAACGGGAGACACGGGAGGGAAAGGGCTGCCTCGAGGGAGAGGACTTGTTGTGTTTATCCCTCCCCTCCCCTCCACTATTTATAGGAGGCAAGGGAGTGAGGGGGCGCAGCTTTGACCCCTCCTCCAAGCGAGGGTGTGGCGCCGTAGGGGAGGAGTCCCACCTCCCCAAGGCACCTTTGGGGTGCCTTCCCCTTTAGGGACTCTTCCCTCTCAACCGCATGGGCCCCTGGGGGCCGTCCCAACAAGGCTAGGACGCCCCCTTACAGACCATGCACGTCCTAGGGGTTGGAGGGACCCTTCCGGACTCCGGAACCTTCCGGAGGCTTCCCGGTACAATATTGGAAAAACATGAAACTTTTTCGGTAGCAAAATTATGACTTCCCATATCTAAATATTTACCTCCGGACCATTCCAGAGCTCCCCGTGACGTCCGGGATCTCATCCGGGACTCCGAACAACATTTGGTCACCAACGTACATATCCCAATACTACTCTAGCGTCACCAAACGTTAAGCATGCGGGCTTGAGAATCATGTAGACATGACCGAGACACCTCTCTGGCCAATAACCAATAGTGGGACCTGGATGCCCATAGTGGCTCCTACATATTCCGCAAAGATCTTCATTGGTCGAACCACGATGTCAAGGATTCAGTTAATCCCGTATGCAATTCCCTTTGTCTAGCAATATGTTACTTGCCCGAGATTCGATCGTCGGTATCTCATACCTAGTTCAATCTCGTTACCGGCAAGTCTCTTTACTTGTTCCGTAATACAAGATCCCGTGACTAACTCCTTAGTCACATTGCTTGCAAGCTTCTTGTGATGTTGTATTACCGAGAGGACCCAGAGATACCTCTCCGTCAAACGGAGTGACAAATCCCAATCTCCATCCATGCCAACCAAACACACACCATCGGAGATACCTATAGAGTACCTTTATGATCACCCAGTGGTGAACTGACGTTTGATACACACAAGGCATTCCTCCGGTGTCAGGGAGTTGCATGATCTCATGGTCTTAGGAACAAATACTTGACATGAAGAAAGTAGTAGCAATAAACTTAATGATACGACCAAATGATAAGATTACGGTTGGGTCCTGTCCATCACATCATTCTCCTAATTATGTGACCCCGTTACCAAATAACAACTCATGTCTATGGTTAGGAAACCTTAACCATCTTTGATCAATGAGCTAGTCAAGTAGAGGCTCACTAGGGACAAGTAGAGGCTCACTAGGGACAAGATATACAAGATTATCATGAACAAGAAAATATGATAATAAACAATTTATTATTGCCTCTAGGGCATATTTCCAACAGTCTCCCACTTGCACTAGAGTCAATAATCTAGTTCACATCGCCATGTGATTCACACCCAATGAGTTCTAGGGTTTGATCATGTTTTGCTTGTGAGAGAGGCTTTAGTCAACGGGTTTGCAACATTAAGATCCTTGTATACATTGCAAATCTCTATGTCATACTATAGATGCAGCTATTACGCCCCACTTGGAGATATTCCAAATGATTACTCCACTATATGTATCATGTTTATGACTCAGAGTCATCCGGATCGGTGTCAAAGCTTGCATCGACGTAACCCTTTACAGCGAACTCTTTATCACCTCCATAACTGAGAAACATTTCCTTAGTCCTCTTTAGGTACCTAAGGATAATATTTGACCGTTGTCCAGTGATCCACTCCTGGATCACTCTTGTACCCCCTTGCCAGACTCATGGCAAGGCACACATCACATGCGGTACACAGCATGGCATACATTATAGAGCCTATGGCTGAGGCATAGGGGGCGACCTTTGTCCTTTGTCTTTCTTCGGCCGAGGTCGAGCTTTGAGTCTTACTCAACTTCACGCCTTACAACTCAGGCAAGAACTCTTTCTTTGACTGATCAATTTTGAACTCCTTCAAAATCTTGTCAAGGCATGTGCTCTGTGAAAGTCTTGTCACGCGTCCTTATCTATCTCTATAGATCTTGATGCCCAATATGCAAGCGGCTTTACCCAGGTCTTCCTTTGAAAAACTCCTTTCAAACAACCCTTTTATGCTTTCCAGAAATTCTACATCATTTCCGATCAACAATATGTCACCCACATATACTTATCAGAAATATTATAGTGCTCCCACTCACTTTCTTGTAAATACAAGTCTCTTCATAAACTTTGTATAAACCCAAAACCTTTGATTAACCCATCAAAGCGTATATTCCAACTCCGACATGCTTGCACCAGTCCATAGAAGGATCGATGGAGCTTGTATGCCTTTTGGCATCCTTAGGATCGAAAAAACCTTCCGGTTGTATCACATACAAGCTTTCCTCACGAAAATCGTTAAGGAAATGTTGTTTTGACATCCATCTGCCAGATTTCGTAATCGAAAAATGCAGCAACTGCTAACATAATCCCAACAGACTTTAGCATCGCTATGAGTGAGAAAGTCTCATCGTCGTCAACTCTTTGAACTTGTCGGAAACCTCTTTGCGACAAGTCGAGATTTATAAATGGTTACATTACCATCATCGTATGTGTTCTTCTTAAAGATCCATTTGTACTTAATGATCTGCCGGTCATCGGGCAAGTCTACCAAAGTCCATACTTGGTTTTCATACATGGATCCTATCTCGGATTTCATGGCCTTAAGCCATTTGTCAGAATCTGGGCCCATCATTGCTTCCTCATAGTTCGTAGGCTCATCGTTGTCTAACAACATGACTTTCAAGACAGGATTACCGCACCACTCCGGGCAGTACCTGTCCTTGTCGACCTATGAGACTCGGTAGTAACTTGATCCAAAGCTTCATGATCATCATCATTAGCTTCCTCTTCAATTGGTGTATGCATCATAGGAAAACCTTTCTGTGTTGCGCTATTTTCCAATTGAAGTGAAGGTTCCATAACCTCATCAAGTTCTACCTTCCTCCCACTCACTTCTTTCGAGAGAACCTCCTTCTCTGGAAAGGATCGATTCTTGGCAACAAAGACTTTGCCTTCGGATCTGTGATAAAAGGTATACCCAATTTTTGCTTTAGGGTATCTTATGAAGATGGACTTTTCCGCTTTGGGTTCGAGCTTATCAGGCTTAAGTGTCGCATCCCCAAACTCCAAGAAACGACAACTTAGGTTTCTCGCCAAGCCATAATTCATACGGTGTTGTCTCGACGGATTTACATGGTACCCTATTTAAAGTGAATGTAGTTGTCTCTAATGCATAACCCAAAGATAGTGGCAAAACGATAAGAGACATCATAGAATGGACCATATCCAATAGAGTACGGTTACGATGTTCAGACACACCATTACACTGTGGTGTTCCAGGTGGCATGAGCTGCAAAACAATTACACATTGTCTTAAATGCATACCAAACTCGTAACTCGGATATTCACCTCCACGATCACATCACAAACATTTTATCCTCTTGTCATGATGATCTTCAACTTCACGCTGAAATTTGCTTGAACTATTCAAAAGTTTCATACTTGTATTTCATTAAGTAAATATCCCAATATCTACTCAAGTCATCCATGAAGGTAAGAAAATAACAATATCCACCGCGCGCTTCAACACTCATTGGACCACATGCATCAGTATGTATCATTTCCAATAAGTCACTTGCCCGCTCCATGGTACCGGAAAATGGGGTCTCGGTCATCTTGCCCATGAGGCATGGTCCGCATGTCTCAAGCGATTCGGAATCGAGTGAGTCCAAAGATCCATCAGCATGGAGTTTCTTCATGCGCTTTACACCAATATGACCTTTAGCAGCAGTGCCACAAGTATGTGGTACTATCATTATTAACTTTGCATCTTTTGGCATCAATATTATGAACATGTGTGTTACTACAAACGAGATTCAATAAACCATTCATATTGGGTGCATGATCATAAAAGATATTATTCATGTAAATAGAACAACCATTATTCTCTGACTTAAATGAATAAACGTCTCGCAATAAACAAGATTAATATAATGTTCATGCTCAATGCAGGCACCAAATAACATTTATTTAGGTTTAAAACTAATCCCGAAGGTAGAGCTAGCGTGTTGATGGTGATCATATAATCCTTGGAGCCACTTCCAATGCGCATCGTCACCTCGTCCTTAGCGAGTCTCGTTTATTCCGCAGTTCCCTTTCGAGTTACCAATATTAGCAACTGAACCATTATCTAATACCCAGGCACTACTATGAGGAATAGTAAGGTACACATCAATAACATGTATATATAATATACTTTTGTTGACGTTGCCAGCCTTCTTATCTGCCAAGTATCCTGGGCAGTTCCACTTCCAGTGACCATTCCCCTTATAATAGAAGCACTCAGTCTCGGGTTTGGGTCCAACCTTGGGTTTCTTCACTGGAGCGGCAACTGGCTTGCAATTCTTGAAGTTTTCCTTCTTTCCCTTGCCCTTCTTGAAACTAGTGGTCTTGTTAACGATCAACACTTGATCCTCCTTCTTGATTTCTACCTCCACGGCCTTTAGCACCGTGAATAGCTTAGGGATCATCATCTCCATCCCTTGCATGTTATAGTTCATCACAAAGCTCTAGTAGCTTGGTGATAGTGACTGGAGAACTCTATCAATCACTATCTTATCTGGAAGATTAACTCCCACTTGATTCAAGCGATTGTAGCACCTAGACATTCTTAGCACATGCTCACTGACTAAGCTACTCTCCTCCATCTTGTAGGGAAAGAACTTGTCAGAGGTCTCATACCTCTCAACACGGGCATGAGCCTGAAATACCAATTTCAGCTCTTGGAAAATCTCATATGCTCCATGGCGTTCAAAACATCTTTGGAGCCCTGATTCTAAGCCGTAAAGCATGGCGCACTAAACTATCGAGTAGTCATCACAACGTGTCTGCCAGACGTTCATAACATCCATAGACAACGCTAGAGGGGTTGGCACACCGAGCAGTGCATCGAGGACATAAGCCTTTTGTGCAGCAGTGAGGACAATCCTCAGATTACGGAACCAGTCTGCACAATTGCTTACACTATCTTTCAACTTAGCCTTTCTCTAGGAACGTATTAAATTTTTAGGGGAGCTATAGCGGGAGCTATTGATCTACAACATAATTTGCAAAGACAACTTTCGACTATGTTCATGACAATTAGTTCAATTAATCAAATTACTGATTAACTCCCACTCAAATCAACATCCCTCTGGTTAACTACGTGTAAAATGATCCAAATCCACCAACCCAAGTCCGATCATCACGTGAGATGAGGTGGTTTCAATGGTGAACATCTCCATGTTGATCATATCTACTATATGACTCATGTTTGACGTTTCGGTCTCCTATGTTCTGAGGCCATGTCTGTACATGCTAGGCTCGTCAAGTTTAACCCAAGTATTCCGCATGTGTAAAACTGGCTTACACCCATTGTATGCGAACGAAGAGTCTATCACGCCCGATCATCACGAGGTGCTTTGAAATGACCCACTTTCGCAATGGTGCATACTTGGGGAGAACACAGTTTTATCTGGAAGTTTAGTGAGGGGTCATCTTATAATGCTACCGTCGTCCTATGCAAATAAGATGCATAAAAGGATAAACATCACATGCAAATCATATAAGTGACATGATATGGCCATCATCATCTTGTGCTTTTGATCTCCATCTCCAAAGCACCGGCATGATCTCCATCGTCACCAGCATGACACCATGATCTCCATCGTCGTGTCGTCATGTGGTTGTCGTGCCAACTATTGCTTCTACAAAAATTGCTAACTCATAGCAATAAAGTAAAGCAAATGGCACAAAATAAATTAAAGACAACCCTATGGCTCCTACCGGTTGCCGTACTCATCGACATGCAAGTCATGATAACTATTACAAAACATGATCATCTCATGCATCACATATATCAAATCACGGCTTGGCCATATCACATCACAACATGCCTTGTAAAAACAAGTTAGACGTCCTCTACTTTGTTGTTGCAAGTTTTACGTGGCTCCTATGGGCAACTAGCAAGAACCGTTCATACCTATGCAAAGCCACAACAATGATATTTAAATTGCCTTTTAACCTTCTACAAGGACCGCCTCTGTCGAATCCGATTCAATTAAAGTGGGACAGACAGACACCCGCCAGCCACCTTTATGCAAACAAGTTGCATGTCTGTCGGTGGAACCAGTCTCTTGTGCGGGGACAAGTAAGGTTGGTATGAGCCGCTTCATCTGGCAATACTGTGGAATCAAGATAAGACATGGGAGGTAAGCAATGTGAACATCAACGCCCATAAATTCCTTGTGTTCTACTCGTGCATATCGTCGACACATAGACCTAGCTCTGATACCACTGTTGGGGAACGTTGCATGGGAAACAAAAAAATTCCTACGCACACGCAAGATCTATCCATGGAGATGCATAGCTACGGGAGGGGGAGTGTGTCTACATACCCTTGAAGATCGCTAAGTGGAAGCGTATATAACGCGGTTGATGTAGTCGTACTCTTAATGATCCAATCTCGATCCAGCGCCAAACGGACGGCACATCCGCGTTCAGCACACATGCGGCTCGATGACGTCTTCACTTCCTCGATACAGCAAGCGAGTTCAGAGTAGTAGATGGGATCTCTACCATCATGACGGCATGGTGGAGGTGGTGGTGGGGCAGTGCCAGCAGGGCTTCACCAAGCGCCTATGGAACTACGAACGAGGAAGAACGGGAGACACGGGAGGGAAAGGGCTGCCTCGAGGGAGAGGACTTGTTGTGTTCAGCCCTCCCCTCCCCTCCACTATTTATAGGAGGCAAGGGAGAGAGAAGGGGGCGCAGCCTTGACCCCTCCTCCAAGGAAGGGGTGTGGCGCCCTAGGGGAGGAGTCCCACCTACCCAAGGCACCTCCGGGGTGCCTTCCCCTTTAGGGACTTTTCCCTCTCAACCGCATGGGCCCTTGGGGGATGGACCAACAAGGATAGGGCGCCCCCTTACATCCATTGCCCATCCTAGGGGCTGGAGGGACCCTTCCGGACTCCTCTGAAACCCTTCAGAAGCTTCCCGTTACAATACCGGAAAAACCCAAAACTTTTCCGGTAGCCAAAATATTACTTCCCATATAAAAATCTTTACCTACGGAGCATTCCGGAGCCCCTCGTGACGTCCGGGATCGAATCCAGGACTCCGAATAATATTCAGTCACCACATATCCCAATACTACTCTAGCGTCACCGAACGTTAAGCGTGCAGACCCTGTGGGTTCGAGAATCATGTAGACATCATCGAGACACCTCGCTGTCCAATAACCAACAGCGGGACCTGTATGCCCATAGTGGCTCCTACATATTCCACAAAGATCTTCATCAGTCGAAGCACGATGTCAAGGATTCACTTAATCCCATATGCAATTCCCTTTGTCTAGCAATATGTCACTTGCCCGAAATTTGATCGTCGGCATCTCATACCAAGTTCAATCTCGTTACCGGCAAGTCTCTTTACTTGTTCCGTAATACACGATCCCGTGACTAACTCCTTAGTCACATTTCTTGCAAGCTTCTTGTGATGTAATATTATCGAGAGGGCCCAGAGATACCTCTCCATCAAACGGAGTGACAAATCCCAGTCTCGATCCCTACCAACCAACAGACACCCTCGGGGATACCTATAGAGTACCTTTATGATCACCCAGTTATGAAGTGACGTTTGATGCACACAAGGCATTCCTCTAGTATCAGGGAGTTGCATGATCTCATGGTCTTAGGAACAAATACTTGACATGAAGAAAGCAGTACCAATAAACTTAGTGATACGATCAAATGTTATGCTTACGGTTGGGTCATGTCCATCACATCATTCTCCTAATGATGTGACCCCGTTATCAAATGACAACTCATGTCTATGGTTAGGAAACCTTAACCATCTTTGATCAACGAGCTAGTCAAGTAGAGGCTCACTAGGGACACGGTGTTGTCTATGTATCCACACATGTATCTGAGTTTCCGATCAACACAATTCTAGCATGGATAATAAATGATTATCATGAACAAGGAAATATGATAATAAACAATTTATTATTGCCTCTAGGGCACATTTCCAACACATTGTTTGTTGGACACACATATTTGAGAGAGACACACGGTCATCATAATTTGTTAGCATACTCTATATGCTTTACTTATATCTTTTGAGCTAGGCAGTTGCTCTAGTGCTTTACTTATATCTTTTTAGAGCGCGGCGGCGTTCAAATTTTGTAGAAATAATTCAACTCTCATGCTTCACTTAACTTTTTTGAGAGTATATAAGAAATAGGAACAGTAATGGACATGTGTTATAAGACTAGTCCAAAAAGGATAGGTATTCAAGGGGGATATAATGAAAACTTTCATGTAGCTCACTAAAGAAGAAACATGAGTTGATTTTATTTATGTAGTAATATGAAGGGTCATGCAGTAGTACTTTGCTTTGAGAGAGCTAATAAGGCTTTACAATAAGTATATGAGTTCTTTATGACTAATGTGAATCCATGGATATACGCACTCTCACCTTTCCTTAATTTGCTAGCCTCTTTGGTACCATGCATTGCCCATTCTCACCTCAAGAGTCAGTGCAACCTTCGCTGGTGCATACAAACCCCGTGATGTGATAAACTCTTTCACACGTAAGCATCCATATATTTTCCTCAAAACAGCCACCATACCTACCTATTATGGCATTTCCATAGCCATTCCGAGATATATTGCCATGCAACTTCCACCATTCCGTCACATGACTTGTGTGTTCATCATCATATTGCTTTACATGATCATATAGCTTACATAGTATTAGTGGCAAAGCCACCATTCATCATTATCTACATGTCACGCTAGATCATTGCACATCCTGGTACACAGCCAGTGGCATTTGTATAGAGTCATATTGTTCCATGTTGAGTTGTAATATTGAGTTGTAAGTAAACTAAAGTGTGACGATCATCATTATTAGAGCACTGTCCCGGTGAGGACAGGATGATGGAGAATATGATTCCCCCACAAGTCGGGATGACACTTCAGACAAAAAAAGAAAAATGGGGGAGGCGAAAAAAACAGAAAAGCCCACCATGAAAAAAAATGAGAGAAAAGAGAGAAGGGGCGGTGTTACTATCCATTTACCACACTTGTGCCGCAAAGTGGAACCATGTTCTTCATATAGAGAGTCTCCTAAGTTGTCATTTTCATATGGTAGCGGGAATTTTACATTATATAACTTGGCTTGTACTCCAATGACAGGCTTCCTCAAATGCTCGAGGTCTTCATGAGCAAGCTAGTTGGATGCACACCCACTTAGCTTTCGTTGAGCTTTAATACACTTGTAGCTCTAGTGCATCCATTGCAGGGCAGTCCCTACTCCTTGCATTGATATTGATTGATGGGCATCTCCATAGCACTTTGATCCGCCAAGTTGATGCGTGACTTTCTATCCACTTTGACTCCTTTTGATATATACCACCATACTCTATTCCACCCATATGCTATATCCATGGTTCACGCTCATGTATTGCATGAAGTTGAAAATGCTGAAGCGCGTTAGAAGTACGATCCAATTGCCTGGTTTGACACCTGGGTGCTCATGATTTATACTACTTATGCGGTGAAGACGGAGTCATGCCATGCTTGATATGATAAAATGACTAGGGAGTAACATTTTTAAGGATCGTATATTTTGAAAAGTAATGATTATGTTATTTATGTTTCTGGCTATTATTATGTTGATATCAATTAGTTCATCGTTTGAAAATGATCATACCTAAAAGAGATTACATGTTGGGTAGCATGTCGCATAAAAAAATCTGTTTTTATCATTTACCTACTCGAGGACAAGCAGGAATTAAGCTTGGGGATGCTGATACGTCTCCAATAGAACTATAATTTTTTATTGTTCCATGCTATTATATTATTAATCTAGGATACTTTATATGCAATAATATGCTATTTTATATCATTTTTGGGTACTTTATACATATTAACCCAATGCCTAGTGACAGTCGCTGTTTTTTTGCGTGCTTGCGGTTTTCCAGGAACAGTACAAAACAAAGTCCAAACGCTATGATTCTTTTTGATGATTTTTTTTGGACAAAAGAGACCCTGGAAGCTTCGGGAGGGGTCAAGAAGCGAGATGAGGATACGTCAAGGCAACAGGGCGCGCCCAGGGGGTAGGTGCTCCCTGATGCCTTGTGGGCCCCTCGTGGTTCCGTCTGATTTAATTCCACCAACATAAATTCTATAAAATCGGGAAACCAATAGAGAGCCACCCAAGACACTTTTTTTGCCGCCGCTCTATTCCGACAGGAGGCCATCTGGGTTGTCAGAATCGCGATTATGTTATACGATTGTACGACTTTACAATCCAAACTGACCCATCTGATTCTACGATTTTAGTTTATAGAATCTGCGTTTCTACGATCCTGATAGTGAAGATTCTATGATTTGTGATCCTAACATTGGAGCTCCGATTCGATTCAAAATCGCGAATCTGACAACCTACTGGAGACCTTTTCCCGTACTCTGCCGGAGGGTGAATCGATCATGAAGGCCATCTACATCAACCTTGTTGCCTCCATGATGATGTGTGAGTAGTCCACCACAGACCTACGGGTCCATAGCTAGTACCTAAATGTTTTTCTCCCTCTCTTTAATCTTCAATACCATGTTGACTGCGATCCTCGCGGTGATTTATCCGATGTAATCTTCTTTTACGGTATGTTTTTTGGGATACGATGAATTGTGGGTTTATGATCAGATTATTCATTGAAAGTAATTGAGTATTTTTTGAATTCCATTATGCATGATTGTTATAGCTTCGTATTTCTTTCTGATCTATTGGTTCGGTTTGGCCAACTAGTTTGGTTTATCTTCAGCGGGAGTGGTGCATTGTAATGGGTTCAATCTTGCGGTGCTCTATATCCCAGTGACAGATGGGGAGAAGACACGAATTTATAATATTAACATTGAGGATAAAATGACGGGGTCTGAACATATTGCTTGTGTTACTTTGTCTAACTCATGTCACCTTGCTCGAAGCATTACTCTGTTTGTTATGAAGTTAATACCATATCTACAGGCAGGAGTTGGTCCATTGGTGGGGTAATAGTAGTAGATGCAGAATCATTTCGGTCTACTTATTTATGGACATGATGGCTATATACAAGATCATTGCCGTGAATAACATGTCATAACTATGCGCAATTCTGTCAATTGCCCAACGGTAATTTGTCTACCCACCGTATGTTATGTTCAAGAGAGAAGCCTCTAGCGAAAACTATGGCCCCGGTTCTACTTAAACATAAATACAAAAATCCTAAAGATACTTTTCTTCAATTTATTTACTTTAATTTATTTTACTTTTATATCATCTATTTCTATCAAGATTTAATCCTTGCAAGTAATGAGTTCAAGGGGCTTGACAACCCTCTTGCCCGCATTGGGTGCAAGTGTTTGGTTTTGTGTGTGTAGGTGTTGTCGAAGGGGGTTTGCTTGGTTCTCCTATTAGTTTGATAAACTTGGTTCTCACTTAGGGAAATACTTATCTCTAATGTGATGCATCTCCTTTCCTATTCGGGCAAAATTCCAACGCAGCTCATAAGTAGCAGGAAGAATTTCTAACACACATGGCAATATCATTCAAATCCACATGGCAAGTTCATCGAGGCACACATGGAAATTTCATTAATACACAAGTGGCAATTTCAGTCAGACACACAAAGCAAGTTCATACAAAGCCACATGGCAAGATCATGCATAAACACAACGCATCTGCATCGCATGTGTCCCCCAACATTTCATGTATCTCAAACCTCTGTCGTCGCCTTCTTTCGCTTATTCTTGTGTTTAGCTTGGATTTCCAGACCTGATTTGTATCTGATCTCCTTTGGATGCCCTTTTGTGACTGTCCGGGGTGGGTTCCTGACGTGTGTGTGCGTGTTTTATGCACCGGAACTAACCTCTGAGTGTTCTATTGACGACCATGTTGATGCAGGCATTAGTCTTTGTCTTTCGGTGTACTTATTCCTCTGTCATTCTCTTCTTGATTGACTCCAGCTCCCTCTCTAGTGCTTTTTTGTGCCTCTCGACCGCCCTGCTCATCTCGTCATTCTTGCAAGCATCTTCTATTATGTTTTCAAACCGCCTTGACATCACCATATGCCTGACGAGGTCCATAGTTGTATGCCATGCGGGCAAAGTGCTTCATCAACATTCCATGTCCAACGCTAAGGTATATACCTTGGTGGTATCCTTTTTACTCCGTTGATGTCCAATACCCTTAGAATGTGGTAGCACAACATACCATCCCTCTCAAATTTACAACATTGGCAGTAGTACATCTCGTCCGTTATGTTTGATGTTACCATGTAGTTTCCGCCCTTGTTCGGGTCCTCGACTTCGGAGTCTGAGAGCTCCCTCAGTGTATAGACCTTGTAAATGCACTTGCTCATCCGATACACTGTGTAGAGGCTGCATAGTTTTAGCTCCTTCTGAAACGTGCATAATTTTTTCAATTTCCTCTTAATGCTTTGTCCTATCTCATTTTAATTCATAATGTGCATGGCAATTTGTACTGTTTTAAGCTCCCATTTGAAATTTTACTGTTTAAACTCACATCTGTGCAAGCTCTTTCGCACACACATGGCAAGTTTATGCAGGCACACAAGGCAAACTCATGCATACACATATGGCAAGTTCTCGCACACACACACACACTACACCATTTCTTTTTTATGCCTGTACTATTTAGTTTTCTTATGGGAAACTACTTCCCAAAAAGGATGGCAACTACATTCAAATCATCATGGCGACTCCCGTCAAACAAGACCTTTTTCAAATCACACATAACAACAAATTTTCCTAAACCACATGGCAGTTTTCAAGACTGACTACACTAGATATTTTTCTTTTTCTCACAAACATGATGGTACTTTTCTACTTTCGCAAACATGGAATTGTATTTTTCTTATGTTCACCTTGTGTCTAAGTGGGTAACTAACATGTCATGAACTCTACACCTTTATGTAGCAAGTCTTTGACCTATCATCATGGCAACTATGTTTTTTAAACCTGCATGGCAACTATTTTTCCCGGAATGAGCGTGGCAACTAGAGTCCACCCAGGAGTGCAAACAAATGTCTACCAACCGTTGATTCAAATCATCATTCATTTCATTTCCTGTTTCACATACTTAATGTAGAAAATTTGACTTGTGTAAACTTTCATCATCTGTCTCTCCAACGTATTTTGCGAGTGCAGTTTTGGGTCCTTGAGAGTTGTCTTAGCCCGTTGTTGTAGCTCCACACCTAATATATTTTCCTGAATTGTGTTGTATTGTTGGACAAATCTAAGTATTGAGTTGCTTGGGTTAACGTATCTCTTTAAAACTGCATTGAAACCCTCACTACACTGGGCAGTTTGTAGGAATGGGTAGAAGCATTGCAATAAGTTGGCACCCAGAATCGTCTCTTTAACCAAAGGTTTTACAGTGTCTCATTGTCCTAGATATGATATTTTTCAATCATTGCTTTCTAGCTGTTTTCGAACTCGTCAGGTGCCAAACTGTGGTCAACGAACAATTCGAAAGCTTTATGGAGATTCGGTCAGTCAGCAAAGAAAGGACCCAACGTCACTTCTGCCTTTCTTATTACATGCCATTTGTAGTGCCTGTGTATTGTGTTTGGGAACATCTCCTCAATGCATCCATGCATCCCGAAATCCTGATCTGTTATCATGTTCATCGGTTCAAGCCCGCGCATGCACTCCTTGAATGTTTTGAACAACAATACATAGCTACCAGCATCCTCGTTTCGGACAAACCCGCACCCGAACTGAAGTGACTGGTTTTGGTAATTTATTCCTATGAACAGAGTGCATGGCACCTTGTACATGCTTGTCAGATATGTCGCATCAAATGACACACAGTCTTGGAAGTGCTTGTATGCCTTGCGTGCTGCACCATCTATCCAATACATGTTCACCACACGGTCCTCGTCATCTAGTTTGATTCTGTAAAAGAAATCAGGATCTTCTTTCTCCTTGTCCATGAAGTATGCAATTGTGTCTTCCATGTCTGTAAGTTGACTCTCTCTGTGATATTTTAGTACCCAGTTTACAACATCTAATGGTAGGTACGGCATGCTGCTAAGTTTCCCTGTATTGTTGTGTATCAGCGACATTATCTGCACCATCCTCACTGGTTGCAAGTTGTAATCATTCATCAACCTCACAAATTGTTCCTCTTGTGGGGTGATTCCACGATGAGCGCTCAGAAACTTCACTGGGTCAAAATTCTTTATCATGTCATGGTTGTGGTCTCCTACGTATTTTGTGACCACCCACCAAGCTCCTTCCACGTTGAGCTTCATCCTAGCAAGGCAGTCCGTCTTCACCATGACATCCCTTCTACGCTCGGGGACGAATGGGCCATCGATGCATCTTTTCTTCTTGTTCTTTCTTGACTTGTGACACCTCATTTCCGCCCTATTGTATTCTCCTATTTTCTTTAGCTTTCGGCGGTGATCCGTGTATATTGCAAAAACGTTGTACATTGCGTAAGTCTGGTAGTATTTTCTAGCATCTTCAAATGTTGCAAACTTCATCTGCATATAGGGTGCTGCAAGAGGCGCCATCGTAGACTGCATTTCATCCTCGTGCGGCCCTTCATTGTCAGGTTCGTCATCTCCTTCTGTGCATGTGCTAGCGTCATTTGTTTCCGTGTTTCTCATACCAGGTCCAACTGAATTTTTCTTGTCATGCTTGATCTCCCTGCAATGCTCACCACAAACTGCCCAGTACTGACGCCAGTTGCAGCATTGTGGTGTTGCTATGATTTTGAAGTATCCCATGCAAGCCCCATGTCTTGAGTTGAAGTATAAGGATCTTCACTTGTTTCATGCATGGATCTGTCAGAAATGTTTTGACAACATACAACAACTAGTGGTTGAAATCGTACGACGACTTTTTGGCCGAACCATTCAGGGTAAGTCTTTCCTGAAAACTTATGGCAATTTTTTTCTAAAAACACATGGCAACTTACTCTGAAATTACATGGCAACTTACTCTGAAATCATATGGCAACTACTTGTGACACCACATGGCATGTCAACTAGTGTTTAAACCATATGGCAACTAATTCTCAAATTACATAGCAACTATTTTATGAAATTACATGACCACCTAAAACAACATGGCAACTTTTTCCGAAATGACATGCCATGTTCTTCTGAAACAACATGGCAACTACTTCTGAAATGACATGGCAAGTTCTTCTGAAACAACATGGCATGTACTTCTGAAATGACATGGCAACTAGTCCTACGGTTACATGGCAACTAGTATTCAGCCTACAATGCCAACTAGTGTATATATCACATGTCATTCTCTCCCATTCACTTCAAAGTCATTTTGTCATCATGAACACCATTTTACGTGTCTTTTTTTCTTACCAGTATAAGATGTAATGGTCTCGCACCCATCCTCAGCTGATTGACAAAGCCAACTCCTGCATCTGTCAGAAGTTTACAGTCATAGTCGTTTATTTTCATCACACGGCGAGCATTTGCATGAGCCATAAGCTATTATTACAGCTTTCTTCATCAAAAGTTAAATATCCATGTTTAGTTTTATGAACTCACAATTATGGTAATATCATACATCACATCACGGCAATCAATCTTGAAACTAAGTGGTAACATTCCAAAAAACACTATCTGAACTGTTATCTCCATTCACTCTTCCATACCCCTGTTAATTTCCATTTTTTAAGCTTACTAAATGTTATGTGCACACAACTATTTGTTCATTTATTTATGATATTTTTTCAGCTAATGCAGTCAAGCCAACATGCCAAATGCAACGTTGCAACATCTACATTCTTCCTCCTGAATACTCATCATTGTAAGAGGTTGTATGTGTTTCTTCAATCGCTATCCTCCGCAGACCGTCGGCTCGTGTCCATGGAACTACTGTAAGGTTAGTATTTTTTTGCAAAACATGTTTCCTTAATTATCATTTGTTTTCTCAAAAAGTGAAAATAAACATCATACTCACCATAAAATGTCCCTGATAACGTATGTTGTTGCCCTGTATGCATAGGATAAATAGACCCTCCTTGTTCTTTGTCCCAGACACACCCAATATTTTTAGTCCCCTCGAACCCACCTACATTTTATAAACATCCATTCATTTTTACATTCATGTGCATGTTTGGCTTTTGTGATTTTTTAGGTTTTGTAGCATGTACCCATGTCGACGTACTATTGCAGAAGAGGTAGCAAAGGTCCATTTGAATTTAAATCCGCATAACCTTGTGCATTCCATGTCGGTGATTGAAGAGAGTCGTAGAACCATGGATTCCCCCATCGTCTGTACTCATCTTTTGATACTCTCTTTTTCAAACTGTATGATAAAATAAAACATTTTGAACCATTATCAAGTGGTGTTCAAATAGGATCCTCATACACATAGTGCAAAACATGGTGACATTAGTATGATTCACATGGGAAAAATCATCTCACATACATGGGAACATTTAAACTATTATCAAGTGGTGATACGGGGCACGCCCATGTGCGTCGATCTTTCACGAATTGGAGGGGATCTCACGAGGAACACGAAGAACACAAGAGAAACACGAGAGGAAAATAAACACTCAAGGACAACCTTCGATCACACATCCACTAGAATCATACGAGTACACGAGTATCATGGTTCACAATCAACATGAAGGATAGAAGTAACGATAGTCTTCTCCCTCCGGAGGAGGTGGTCTTCAATCTCGTGGGGATCTTCCCTTAGAGGGGCCTTGGCATCGCTTGGATCTTCTCTCAATGGAGGGTAATCTCCTAGGGAGAAGGAAGTGATGGAGCTATGCTCAACAAAGTCTTTTGCCAAACAATAGCTAACCCTAGAGAGAGGGGAAGAGGAGTTTATATAGTGCTAGCCACGAAGGGGGAAAGGGAGAGGGAGATACATGGGCCTCTGGCCCGTCCATGCGCGTAGGCAGGCGCCGGATGTCTGGCCAGACTCGGGGGTGCCGGATGTCCGGTGCACGGGCTGGATGTCTGGCTTGGAGCTAGTCAGAGAGATGTGGACGCGGGTGCCTCGCGCCGGATGTCTGGGGCGGAGGCCGGATGTCCGGGGTGTCGGGAGTAGACGGATATCCGGGCTTGGGCCGGATGTCCGAGCTGGAGGCGCCGTGTTTCGCTCGGTTATGGTATTGGGTCGCCGGAATTCCAGGGGTGGCGGTCGGAAATCCGGGGCGGTGCCAGATGTCCAGGCTGGGGCTGGATATCCGGCGCCTGTAGCTTCTGCTGCTGGCCCTTGGTGCTGGTGCAGTCTCCAGGGGCCGGATGTCCGGGGTCTTGGCCTGATGTCCGGGGCCTGGAGGATGTTCTAGCCACCGTTTGCGTGTTCGTTCCCATGGGGACTTGTCCTTCACCACGAGCATCTTCTAGGCCTTCTTCATTCCCGTTGTACCTGATCATGCAAAGGACCTCCGATTGAGGTAGGACCCAAGCTCCATGAACATCAAAGAGAGAATCATATAGGAGAGATGTCAGCTCGTGCTCATTAGCGTGTGCCCTGGCTCTAGTCATGGGTCCCTTTGTGGCTTGATGCAATGGTGTAGAGTCCATGGGGATGATGTTGGGATGCTCCGCATCATCTCCCCCCTTGGGGAAGATCCGTCCTCGGATCAAGATCTTCATCACCATGGAAAGGGGATAGATCCGTGACATTGAAGGTGTCACTCACGTTGTACTTGTCGCATGGTATGTCGATCTTGTAGGCATTGTTGTTGTAGCGTGCCAACACATTGAAGGGACCGTCGGCTCGAGGGAGTAGCTTTGACTTGCGTTCATTGGGGAAGCGGTCCTTGCGAAGGTGTAGCCACACAAGATCACCGGGCTGGAACACCATGGGGTGCTTGTTGATGTTGCCTTTGTTGGTGACGCGTTCCACTTGACGTTAAATCGTGCGTCTTGTATCTTCATGCATCCTCTTGATGTAGCTTGCCCTTGCACTTGCGTCCATGTTGATGCGCTCTTGGAGAGGTAGAGGTAGGATGTCCAATGGGGACAAAGGATTGAAGCCGTATACCACTTCGAACGGAGACCTGCCGGTGGTGGAGTGACTTGCGCGGTTGTAGGCATACTCGGCGATGGGGAGGCAATCTTCCCATTCCTTGATGTTCTTCTTGATCAACACGCGAAGTAGGGTAGAAAGCGTCTAGTTCGTCACCTCCGTTTGTCCATCGGTTTGAGGGTGATATGCCGAAGAGAAAAGAAGCTTGATTCCGAGCTTGGCATGTAGGGTCTTCCAAAAGTAACTCAAGAACTTGACGTCGCGATCCGAGACAATGGTCTTGTGTACGCCATGTAGCCGCAAGATGTCCCTACAAAAGAGATTGGCAATATGTGAAGCATCGTCTATCTTGTGACATGGGATGAAATGAGCCATTTTGGAAAAGCGGTCCACAACGACAAAAACGGAATCATAGCCAGTTTTAGTTCATGGCAAGCCAAGCACAAAGTCCATACTAATGTCTTCCCAAGGTTGGAACGGTATCGGAAGAGGCATATAAAGACCATGGGATTGAGCTTTTGACTTAGCTTTGTGGCATGTCGAGCACCGGTTGGTGAAACGTGCAACATCACGAAACATCTTGGACCAAAAATACTTGTTGGAGAGTGTGGCATACGTCTTGTTGCGTCCAAAGTGACCCATAAGTCCTCCACCGTGAGCCTCTTGCAAAGGCAACAAACGAAGAGAAGACTCGGGTATACAAAGTTTGTTAGCACGCATAAGATAGCCATCTTTCATATAGTAGTTCTCCCAACAAGATTTCACTTGACATTTAGCATATGGAGTAGCAAAAGAAACATCATGCTTATACAAATCTTTGATACGCTCAAAACCAACAACATTCAATTCAAGTTGAGTAACTAGCAAGCATTTGCGGGAAAGGGCATCCGCCACAACGTTTTCCTTACTCTTAATGTATTTGATGACATAAGGGAAGGACTCAATAAATTCACTCCATTTAGCATGCCATTTGTTCAACTTGGTTTCACCTTTTAAGTACTTAAGCGTTTCATGGTCGGTATGGATGACAAACTCATGAGGTCGCAAATAGTGTTCCCACACATGCAAAACTCTCACCAAAGCATACAATTCTTTGTCATAGATGGGGTAGTTAAGTTGAGCGCCGGATAGTTTCTCGCTAAAGTACGCGATAGGACGCTTCTCTTGCATAAGCACACCACCTATTCCAGTACCACTAGAATCACAATGCACTTCAAATGTTTTATCAAAGTTGGGCAAAGCAAGCAAAGGTGCATGAGTGAGCAAATTTTTAAGTTCATGGAATGCGGTGTCTTGGGAAGTACCCCAAACAAATGGTGCATTCTTCTTGCTCAAAGAATGAAGAGGTGATGCTATAGTGCTAAAGTCTTTGACAAAATGGCGATAGAAACCGACTAGTCCTAGGAAGCTACGCACTTGTTGCAAATTTGTTGGTGTGGGCCAAGTTTTAATAGCATCAATCTTAGTTTCATCAACATGTACGCTGATGAGGATGCCTACTATGGGTAGGGTCACATGCCTGACATCTAGGGCCCACCTGTGGTCCCACAATGTCATTAAAGCCCCTGGGCAAAGACTCATTCGGGTGCATATGGCTATTCACTCGAATTATTCAAGTCACTCGGACTCTACGGCGCCACTCGGTCAGATAGGAGCTCAGGCGACTTGGAAGACAAAGCGTCCATAGAATTCGAGTAGTCATTCATTATGAAGTTAATTTCCCGTTACCAGTAAAGCCTAGTTAATCAGTCATTCCTATAACGCAGCCTTCATTGGCATTTATTACCCTAATCATGGCGCTCGGCCGGTGGTGGCGCACTCTATATAAGCCACCCCCGGGCGCCAGTGCAAGGGTTCCGACCCTGTGTAATCTTCTACCACCCATAAGCAAACACCAAAGCCTCTGGGATCGACACGTAGGGCTTTTATCACTTCCAGTGAGGCCTGAACTCGTACCCCGAGTGCACACTTGTGCCGTAGCTACACTTCGCCCCTCCTTTCGTACCCCTAGTACTATTGTCAGGCTCTTTCCCACGACAGTTGGCGCCCACCGTGGGGCTGCGCGTCTAGCGAAATCCGGTGCAGGTGGAATTTCCACTTTTTCCGATCATCATGAACACATTCGGCAGCGAGATCCTCTTCGGTTCCCTCAGCTTCACCATCGACGATTCGGCGTGGCTGCAGGAAGCGCCGCTGGACGCTGAGGCACTGCCCGCCCGAGGTGCGGTGCATTTCAGCGCAATGACATTCGGAGTCCTCCTCCGACAACCGTCTATGCCTTATCGACCGACTTCTCCGACTAGCATCGCGGCTTGCTGCAGGCGCTCCGGACGCTGACGGCTGCAGCATTGGATCAAACATGTTGTGGCAGCTCAAGATGCGGTTCAGCAAGTGACCACAATCGACGTCGACGAGTTCGTCCATTGCCTTTTTCCGACATCAGATGATGAGTCTTCCGGTTCCAACGAGCGCGAGAGCAGTGGAGATGTAGCGGAGGTCCTGATGGCTGGCCCGGCCCGAGGTGCCCCTCCACTCGGGCACTCTGCAGGAGACACCCGCGATCAACACGGCGACCGCAACAACGCCAGCTCCGACGGCTACGTTCCCCGACCCCTCACTCGTGAGCAGCGGGAGGAAATCAGGCGTAGGAACGATCAGGTCCTCCTCACCCCTATCGCAGGGACTACCCCGGATGAGATAGCCCTGGAGGCTGCGCACCAGGCCACTTTGGCTGAGCACGAGCGACTCCAACGATCACTCGACGAGCGCGCAGCAAGAGAGCTACCCAGCTCCAGTCGTAGCCGTCGTCAGCTGTTCACAAAGGAACGGCCATACACCATCCCGGTGATGCACACTCCCTTGTTGAATTTGGTCACGGCCACTCGGATCGTGGATTCTATCCAGCCGTCCAACTCAGGCGCTGGTGAGGACATTCGGCAAATCCAGGCCTTGCTGAAAACCGCCCTACAGCAAAATTCAGAGGTGTCGCAATCGCACCAACGCATTCGCAATGAGTCCACTCGGGCGGACACCGTCTAGTTAGCTCACTGTCCTTTAGCGCCAAGGAAAGACCCGTGAACTCCTCCTCTTCAGAGAGGTCCGCACGGAGGATGCGAGCGCGATGACCACGACTACAGTCGGACCCCTCCTCCAAGAGGTGGTATGCGTGGTCAGCGTCCGTATGACGGAGGCTACCCACTCGGGAGGGATCATGAGCGGAGCCCTGCTCGGCACAGAGGCTACGACGCCCGATCCAACATCACTCAGCGAGTGGTTGATCGGAACAGACATGACAGAGATCGGGCGAGCAGCTGGGGAGTTACCGGTCTCGGATGTTTCAGTAGATACATCCGAGAGGCGGAGATACCCCCCAATTATCGGTTGGCAACCAGAATTGGGAAGTTCAATGGCGAATCCAAGCCAGAGACTTGGCTTGAAGATTATCGAGTTGCCGTCCAGATCGGCGGCGGTGATGATTTCGTTGCAATGAAGCACCTTCCGCTCATGTTGGAAGGGTCTGCGCGCGCGTGGCTGAATCAGTTGCCCGCCAATTGCATTTACTATTGGGAAGATTTGGCCCGAGTGTTCCTCAAGACATTCGAGGGCACGTACAAGCGCCCGGGTGGATTGACAGAACTACAGCATTGCGTCGAGAAGAGCAACGAGACTCTCCGAGAGTACATTCAGCACTGGACCACGTTGCACAACGCCGTGGAAAATGTGACTGAACATCAGGCCGTGTGCGCCTTTAAGGCAGGCACTCGGTATCGGGAGTTGATCTTGAAGTTCGGCCAGTCTGGGATCTGTCCCTCAGTCGGGCCATGGAGATCGCAAACAAGTACGCCAATGGCGAGGAAGAAGACCGCCTCCGTAGCGGCAAAGGACAAGCCGGCAACGCCCCTCAATCGGGAGGCAATGCCGGGAAAAATCAGAAGCGGAAGGTTGACGCCTCCGGCAAGGCAGAGGTGGCAGCCGTCGAAGGGCAAGGACAAGGAAAGCCGAAGCCGAAGAAAAAGAAGAAAGAGTGGATTCCCAAGAAGAAGTCTGACTCTAAGTCCGACATTCTCGATCAGCCGTGCCAGATTCATACCAAGACAGATGAAGAAGGCAACGTTGTGCTCCCGAAGCACACCACTCGGGAATGTCGCCTGCTCAAGTAGGAGATGGGCGCGGAGCCCTCGAGTGAAAAAGTCGACGCCGAGGATGATGATGGTGCCCCCGAGTACCCTCAGGTTGATATAGTCCTCGTGATTTTTGCTGACGTTTAAAGCAAGAGGCAGTTGAAAGTTGTCAATCGGGAGGTCTACATGGCAGTTCTGACTGCCCCCAAGTACCTCAAGTGGACGAAGACACCTGTCACTTTTGACCAGTCCGACCATCCGCCTCACATAGCCACCCCTGGGAGGCAGGCGTTGGTCGTCGACCCGGCAGTGGGTGGCGTCCGACTGCGCAAGGTCTTGATGGATGGAGGCAGCGGACTCAATATCATTTATGCTGATACGCTCAATGCAATGGGCATCCCGATGTCTCAATTGAGCAAGAGCAACATGCATTTCCATAAGATTGTCCCTGGGAAGAAGGCGGAGTCACTCGGCCAGATCGCTCTGGACGTCGTATTCGGAGGCGAAAAGAATTTCCGAAAGGAAAGGTTAACCTTCGAGGTGGTAGACTTCCGCAGCGCTTATCAGGCCATCCTGGGTAGGCCTGCCTACGCAGGTTTATGGCCAGACCATTTTACGTGTATCTCAAACTCAAGATGCCAGGACCTAAAGGCATGATCACAGTGACTGACGACCGGAAGATTGCCGAAGAATGCCTCTAGCAAGGCTCCAAGATCGCCAATGAGCAAGTGCTCGCAGTCGAGCTCGAAGGCTATAAGAAAGAAGTGGATATGGCAGATCTGCTCAGATCAAAGCGGCCGGCTTCAGAATCGGTCTTCCAGTCGGCAGGCGAGACCAAACATGTCCATGTTCATCCGAGTGACCCAACTGCTGCTCCGACAAACATCTCCACGTTACTCGGAGAGAAATAGGAAGCCGAGCTCATCCAGTTCCTCCGTGAGAACTGGGACATCTTCGCATGGAAGCCGTCTGACATGCCTGGTGTGCCCAGGGAACTGGCTGAGCACCGACTCCGAGCTGATCCCAAGGCCAAGCCAGTCAAAGAGTACTTGCGTTGATCTTCCGTCGAGAAGCGCAAGGCGATTGGTCAAGAGATAGCCCGACTCCTTACTGCCAAGTTCATTCATGAGATTTACCACTCCGAGTGGCTTGCGAATGTTGTTTTGGTGCCGAAGAAGGAAAAATCACTCCGTATGTGTATTGACTTCAAACACCTCAATCGGGCCTGCCCGAAGGATCATTTCCCTTTACCTCGGATAGATCAAATAGTGGACTCTACTGCCGGATTTGAACGTCTGTCGTTCTTGGATGTGTACTCCGGGTACCACCAGATCCGAATGTACGGTCCTGATGAAATAAAAACAGCCTTCATCACCCCATTCGGGTGCTTTTGCTATGTCACGATGCCATTCGGCCTGAAGAATGCTGGGGCTGCTTTCCAGCGCATGATCCAGAAATGCTTGCAAAAGCAGATCAGTCGGAACGTGGAGGCTTATATGGACGATATCGTGGTCAAGTCTAGGAAAGGTTCTGACCTCCTGACTGACCTTGCCGAGACCTTCACCAACCTACGACGCTTCGGAATAAAGCTGAATCCACCTAAGTGCACATTCGGAGTGCCTGCCGGAAAGTTACTCGGTTTTCTCGTTTCCGAACGAGGGATCGACGCCAATCCGCACAAAATCAGCGCCATAGTCCGAATGAAGCAACCGGAGCGCTTGCACGACGTACAAAGGCTGACAGGTTGCCTCGCGGCCCTGAGCCGATTCATCTCAAGGCTCGGTGAGAAGGCACTCCCTCTTTAACAACTGATGAAAAAGTCCGACAAGTTCGAGTGGACTAATGAAGCGCAAGCCGCGTTTGAAGAACTCAAGGCATTGCTTTCCACCCAGCCGGTGTTAGCTGCTCCGGGCACCCAGGAACCTTTACTCCTATACATCGCGGTGACTAGCCAGGTGGTGAGCACAGTCGTTGCCATAGAGCGCGAGGAGTCGGGAAAAGCATTCAAGGTCCAAAGACCTATATATTACATCTCAGAAGTGTTGACCCCTTCCAAGCAAAGGTACCCGCACTACCAAAAGATGGTCTATGGTATTTACCTGACTGCTAAAAAGGTGGTTAATTACTTCCAAGATCATTCGGTCATGGTCATTACGCTCCCCTGTCGGAGATCTTGCACAACAGAGACGCTGCTGGCCGAGTGGCAAAGTGGGCAATTGAGCTCCTTCCGTTGGAGATCAAGTTTGAAGCCAAGAAAGCAATCAAGTCCTAGGCATTGGTTGATTTTATGGCTGAGTGGATTGAGCAAGAGCAGCCAATTCCATGTGTTCCCGAACAATGGACTATGTACTTTGACGGATCCAAGATGCTCAATGGCTCGGGGGCTGGCGTGGTTCTTGTTTCTCCCAAAGGAGATCGGCAGAACTATGTCCTCCAAATCCATTTCGATTCATCGAACAATGAGGCCGAGTACGAAGCCCTCCTGTACGGGCTCCGCATGGCCATATCACTCGGCATTCGTCGTTTGATGGTTTCCGGCGATTTGGACCTTGTTGTCAACCAAGTGATGAAAGAGTGGGACATTCGGAGCCCAGCAATGACCGGTTACTGCAACGCGGTCAGAAAGCTGGAAAAGAATTTTGAAGGTTTGGAGCTGCATCACATTCCTCGTGCAAAGAATCAGGCAGCAGACGACCTAGCAAATATTGGATCCACTTGGCGAGCAGTCCCTAAGGACATATTCCTTGAACATCTGCGCGCCCCAACAATTGCAGAAGATCCTTTCACAGAGGAGCCCCCACAAGTAGTCGGTCTGTCGAATCCGACTGAGGTTGACATTCCGGCCATAGTTGATCTGGTCCATGAAATGCTGGTAATCACTCCCGAGTGGACTCAACCCTATTTGGCATACTTGCTCAGGCAAGAACTCCCCAAAGATGAAGAAGAAGCTCGTCAAATCGTCCGTTGATCCAAGTCATTCGAAGTTCTGGGAGACCAGTTATACAAGAAAAGCACTACAGGAGTCAGTCAGAAATGTATTTCCCCAGACGAAGGGCTGCAAATCTTACACGAAGTCCACTCGGGAACTTGCGGCCACCACGCGTCCTCTCGGACTTTGGTCGCTAAGGCTTTCCGAGCGGGTTTTTATTGGCCCCGAGCCAATGAAGCAGCAAGAGATTTGGTCGACCTATGCGTCGGGTGCCAGTTCTATAAAAATAAGTCTCACAATCCTGCGTCCGCCCTAAAGACGATCCCTCTCACCTGGTCATCTGCAGTATGGGGCCTCGATATGGTTGGTCCCCTACGGACTGGGACGAGTGGATTCACCCACCTGCTTGTAGCGGTTGATAAGTTCACCAAGTGGGTTGAAGCGAAGCCCATCAAGAGTTTGGATGCGGGCACTGCCGTCAGTTTCATTCAGCAGATCATCTTCAGATTCGGCGTGCTGCATGACATTATCACAGATAATGGGAAGAACTTCGACTCGGACGAGTTCCGTGAGTTTTGTTTCTCTCAAGGCACTCGAGTTAACAATGCCTCAGTGGCTCACCCGCAGTCGAATGGACAAGCAGAACGGGCAAATGGAATGATTCTCCAAGGTCTGAAACCTCGATTGATGAGAGACCTGAAGTATGCTGCGGGGGCATGGGTTGAAGAACTAACGTCCATCTTATGGGGCATTCGGACAACCCCGAACTGCTCTACAAAACGCACTCCTTTCTTCATGGTGTAAGGATCAGAAGCCGTGTTGCCGAGTGATCTTCAACACAATTCCCCCCCGAGTGGAACAATATGATGAAGCCGAAGCTGAAGCAGCACGTCAAGATGGTCTTAACATTTTGGAGAAAGAGAGAGAGATGTCCCTCATCAGATCAATGCTTTATCAGCAGGATCTGAGGCGTTACCATGACAGACAAGTCCAAGGCCGAGCTTTTCAGGAAGGAGATCTGGTCCTCCGACTGGACCAGCGAAAACCCCACAAGCTAGCGCCTCCGTGGCAGGGTCCGTATGCAATCTCCAAAGTCTTGCGCAATGGAGCCTACCGGCTCTACAACATCAAAGACGGCGTAGAAGAGCCCTGAACTTGGAACGCGGACCTGCTTCGCAAGTTCTACACGTAGAACATGACTACTTTAGTTTGTCATTCCAGTAATGAATCCGAGTGATCTCGATGAATAAAGTTCCGTTCCTTTATGTTTTTTCAAAATTTAACTCTTTTCACTCCGGTGAATCAATCTCTTTTATCGCCCCCAGTGGGTATAGTATGCTTAGCTGCGACCCCGCGTCGCCTAAGTTATAAACCCTTTCGAGTGGGACATCCTCCACACTTGGACTCTAAGATGGACTGGACCATCATTTCTAAGATGGACAGGACCATCATTGTTCTCACGGACAATTCCGAGTGCGGGCCTCGCACACACTCGGGGGATTAGTTGCGGCCCAGCGTCGCCTAAGTTATAAACTGTTTCGAGTGGGACATCCTCCACGCTCAAACTCTAAGATGGACAGGACCATCATTACTAAGATGGACAGGACCATCATTGTTCTCATGAACAATTCCGAGTGCAGGCCTCGCCCACACTCGGGGGCTTAGCTGCGGCCCCGCGTCGCCTAAGTTATAAACTGTTTCGAGTGGGACATCCTCCACACTCGAACTCTAAGATGGACAGGACCATCATTAATAAGGTGGACAGGACCATCATTGTTCTCACGAACAATTCCGAGTGCGGGCCTCACCCACACTAGGGGGCTTAGCTGCGGCCCCGCGTTGCCTAAGTTATAAACTGTTTCGAGTGGGACATCCTCCACACTCGAACTCTAAGATGGATAGGACCATCATTACTAAGATGGACAGGACCATCATTGTTCTCACGAACAATTCCGAGTGCGGGCCTCGCCCACACTCGGGGGCTTAGCTGCGGCCCCGTGTCGCCTAAGCTATAAACTGTTTCGAGTGGGATATCCTCCACACTCGAACTCTAAGATGGACAGGACCATCATTACTAAGATGGACAGGACCATCATTGTTCTCACGAACAATTCCGAGTGTGGGCCTCACCCACACTCGGGGGCTTAGCTACGGCCCCGCGTCCCCTAAGTTATAAACGTTTCGAGTGGGACATCCTCCACACTAGGACTCTAAGATGGACAGGACCATCATTACTAAGATGGACAGGACCATCATTGTTCTCACGAACAATTCCGAGTGCGGACCTCGCCCACACTCGGGAGCTTAGCTGCGGCCCCACGTCGCCTAAGTTATAAACCGTTTCGAGTAGGACATCCTCCACACTCAGACTATAAGATGGACAGGACCATCATTGTTCGCACGAACAATTCCGAGTGCGGGCCTCGCCCACACTCTGGGACTTAGTTGTGGTACCTCTTCGCCTAAGTATAAACATTCAGAAATCAAAGATCGAATAAAGTCAAGGCAAATAAAACTACGTCACTTGAACCGAGAGTACGGATAAAAGTTTTGACGACAGGAGCCTCAGGCTCATTCAAAGTCTTACGGTTACAACCACCACTCGGCATTCCGAGGCAAAAGTTTAAAGAGTTTTAAACCCGACGATCACTCGGGTTGAGGCGGGACCACTACTTCGACGAAGGTATACAGGTTGATGATGTCTGCGATCCGAGTGGCACCTTCCATGAACATCTCCATGAATTCTTCGACCTTAGCATGCTTCCTGTTGGCGACCTCCAGGGACTTCAGCTTCTTCTCGTCCACTCCCTTGCAGTGGACACGGACGATTGAGAGGGCGATGTCAGCTCCGGCCCGGGCCGTGGATTTTTTCCAAGCTTTCGCTCGGCTTGGTACGTCCCTCACTCGGGTGAGGGCTGATTCCAGATCCTTCGAGGGCTCTTCATCGAAGAAGACGTCTCGGTCAATTTCCGAGACGGCAGTGCTGAGCCTCTTCATATACGAAGTCACTTGATCGACGCGTTCTTCCAAGCGAAGAATGGCCATAGCAGCACTGTCCTTGAGCAGCTCTCGAGACGGGTCCAGCTCCTTCTCGATCTTGTCAGTCTCCTCGGCGACGTCATCGCAGAAATCTGGGTTTGCGTCGGATGAAGAAAAGAGTCAGAAGTGAACAGAATTCATTCGGCCGGCCAAGGGTCACTCGGGAACGTTACCTTTGAGTTTTTCGCACACGGAGTGGCCTTACTCCTCAACAAACTGCTCCAGCTCGTTCTTCTTTGCGGTGATATGCTTGAGTTTGGTCTCCCACTCGGTGTATGACTTCTTCAGATCAGCGAGCTCTTCCCTGGACTTCTTCGCAGCAGCCTCCAGAGCCTTCTTCTCTTCCTCCAGCTTCCCCACTGCCTTCAGCTTCTCTTCGGCCTCCTTGGTCTTTCGACTGGCCTCCTTTTGGGCAGCCGCCAGATCCGTGTCCTTCTTCTCGAGGGCCATCTTCACAGTTTCTAAAGAAATAGAATTCTTCAGCCTCTCGAAAAGTTTATGATTTTTGCCACGAAGATCTGATGAAATAGACTCAGTCGGACAGGGAGGGATGGCAGTTATTGCAACAGTCGGACAAGATGAACATACCTTCAATTGCCTTTTTCTCCTGCTCCAGGCGGGCGTTTTTAGTTTTTTCGGCTTCAAGGTTGATGCGCAGGTCCTGCACCTCCTTCTCCAAAGCTTGGTAGTGGCTTCCGAGCTCACAAACAGCCTACAAACAGGAATCAAAGGAAAAATGTCAGTCAAATTTTGACTCGGACTCTAAGACTCCCGCCGACTAATTTAGTCAACGGCAGTCTCGGGGACTACACCCAATGGGTGCGCTCAGCGCGCCCCCACTGGAAAATAAAATACAAAGATATCGAACATCAAATTCATTCGGACTCTAAGACTCCCGCCGACTGCTTCAGTCGACGGCAGCCTCGGGGACTACACCCAGTGGGTGCGCTCAGCGCGCCCCCACTGGAACCCAAAGACACCCAGCAGGTGTGCTCAGATGCAAATCCACACGAGACAGAAATAAAAATCCCGACTGAGGAAGGTACTTACGAGAGTCTCACTCGCATCATACGCCGTCTTCAGTCGTTCACTCATCACCTCCAGCTGGATTAACGCCTCTTTGCTCGCTCCTACTTGATCCTCCGGGACATGGTGTAGCGCAAAGATGTTGGTTGCAGAGGGAGTCAACAGGGAAGATGAGGTACCAGCTCCGAGTGCAGCCCCAGCTCCTGAGCTGGCCCCTCGTGCTGGCACCAACGTGTCGGTAGGCGATGACTCTTGCATCACGACGTCCGCGTCGATAGTAGGGTTTGGTAGGTCAATCTTGTCGACCGCATCAATGTCGATCACTTCACGCAGAGCTGCAAGTGTTCAAAGGCACTCGGAGATGAGTGAAAAGTAAACACTCGGCTGATGTTCTAAGGCACAGAGTGAATTCGAAGCTTACCTTTTGAAGATGCAACATCGGCGTCAGCTCGCTCTTTCTCCAGAATGTGGGGATCGGGTGAAGCAGTTGAAGTGTCAGCACTGCAAAAGTAAACACTCGGATTATTACTTCACTCGGACAAATTTAGACAACAATTGTTGACGCGGAGATACTTACGCCGACGCCACGAGAATGGTCATCTTGATCCTTGGGATGGGGACTGCCTTCCGAGGTTTGGTCGTGGTGACTTTGGTTTGTTTTGCCACCTTTTCAGGTGATGATACAAGTTCTCCACGACCACGCTTCAAGCTCTGAGTCAGAAGGGCAGACCCAGTCGGCTTGATAGTTTTTGGTCCCTTGGGACCGCCACCGCGGACTCCTGGGTCCTGGCGCGCCTTGGAACGAACTTCAGGCACTTGGTCATCCGAGCGCGAAGACTCCACCTCGTCGCTGCCCTCCGAGCCTTCCTCTTCCTCCTCTTCATCGTCTTCGTCGTCTTCAGCCTCTTCATACTCCCCTGCTTCTGCCGAATCTTCTGGATGATCGGTATCACTTGCTACATCAAGCGGGCCCCTGTCCACGATTGGCACCTAGCTGCTCATCCGCGTGAAGGCCTGCCGAATGAAGAACAAGATCAGTCGGATCAACTACAATAAATGCACAAATATCACTCGGATAATGGACCTTCGGAGTTTACCTCATTCGGCGGATTCTCTGATGAGAGTGGAGCCACCAGCCTGCTCCCCCTAGGGTTGTCACGCGCTTGAGTGATCGCCTTGATCTTGGCTTCCACCATGTCTGCATTGAGTTCCTCCGGGTGAGTTCGAGTGGGGTCACTCGGTCCGGCATACTCCCACATGGGGTGAGCCCTGGCTTGCAGCAGTTGAATCCTCCTCTGGAGGAAAACCTCCAGCAAATCGAGGGCGTTGACACCTTTCTGCAACAGGGCTACCAGAGCTATCACCAGGATGTCCACTTCAGTCTTCTCCTCCTTGGTCACAGTCAGCCTGGGAACTGGCCGAATGCGCCCAGATGTATACGGCAGAAGTCCCGACTGACCTTCACCGACTGGAATGTCCTGGCAGTAAAACCAGTTTTCCTGCCACCCCTTCACCGAATCAAGGAACGTCATTTGTGGGAAACAGACTTTTCCCCGCAGTTGGATTCCCAGACCTCCACACAACTGGTCCACATTCGTCTTATCTTTTGACCGAATGGGCTTTTTTACAGTCATCAATCGGCAAGTAAAGAGATGCTTGAACAAGCCCCAATGAGGATGACAACCCAAGAAGTTTTCACAAAGAGAGATGAATGCGGCTAGGTAAACGACAGCATTGGGAGGGATATGATGAAGTTGAGCACCAAAATAACCCAGAAATCTGTGGAAGAAGGGATGAGGCGGAAGGGAGAAACCTCGCTCGAGGTGGGTCACCAAGAGCATGCGCTCGTCTCCCTTCGGCGAAGGCTCATCCTCGCCTGCCCCCGGCAGCCGCCAGCTCCCCTCGGGCACGAATCCTTGGCCCCCCAGCTCAAGCATCCGGACCTTGGTGACCCGCGACGGCAACCACTCGCCTTGAGTCCATCCTGATGGCGTTCCGGCGCTTGAGGAGGAGGCGCGCGAGCTCTTCTTCGCCTGCTCGGCCTTCGCGGTCTCAGCCGCCGCGCGCATCCTCTCCGGCGAGCTCGGACTGACCTTCAACAATAGGAAGGTGGAGGGAACACGGACAGGCGTTGGAGAAGACGAGGGAGAGGGTGGAAATGAGATATGTTTCACCCCTCTACAGTGCTTCCATTTTTTATACCAAAAATCCGGCGAAATCTCTGGCCGTCAATCCGCAAACGGAGCGAGATCCGCGGATCTACTGTTCACAGCTTCGGGAACACGTGGCGAGAAGATATCGAGGCGTCGTGCCCACTACCCCAAATTACCGCGGCGTGACAGTTCCGCCGCGCGCCCGCGCGCAACTTTGTCAATTTGGAACGCGCGGAAATTTCTCCGTGCCACAAATGAGACAAGCTCCGCACTTCGAAGGATCCGACGACTCCTTCCTGCGAACCGAGTGAATGACTCACACCAGCTAAACACTCGGATTAAATGACCGGACATTCAGATCGCTTCTTCCAAGAAACACTTCAACTTCATATGATAGTACTGCTCCATCAAACAAGACAGTTTGGTCATGAGATATCAATCCTGAATCCATCATGGTTTGAAGCCGAGTGAGGAACGACAAGACCGTTTCTTGGACTCTTCTGAGAGGCCATCGACGCTTCTGAGTGTCAGTCACTCGACCACTAAAACCTCATGGATTCGGGGGCTACTGATGAGGATGCCTACTATGGGTAGGGTCACAGGCCTGACATCTAGGGCCCACCTGTGGTCCCACAATTTCATTAAAGCCCCTGGGAAAAGACTCATTCGGGTGCATATGTCTATTCACTCGAATTATTCAAGTCACTCGGACTCTACGGCGCCACTCGGTCCGATAGGAGCTCAGGTGACCTGGAAGACAAAGCGTCCGTGGAATTCGAGTAGTCATTCGTTATGAAGTTAATTTCCCGTTACCAGTAACACCTAGTTAATCAGCCTTTCCTGTAACGCAGCCTTCATTGGCATTTATTACCCTAATCATGGCGCTCGGCCGGTGGTGGCGCACTCTATATAAGCCACCCCCGGGCGCCAGTGCAAGGGTTCCGACCCTGTGTAATCTTCTACCACCCATAAGCAAACACTAAAGCCTCCGGGCTTGAGACGTAGGGCTTTTATCACTTCCGAGTGAGGCCTGAACTCGTACATATCCAAGTGCACACTTGTGCCGTAGCTAGACTTCGCCCCTCCTTTCGTACCCCTAGTACTATTGTCAGGCTCATTCCCACGACATACGCCCTTAGAAGATACTACAAAACCTAGGAAAACTACCTTCTCCACACCAAATGTGCATTTCTCCATGTTTGCATAGAGTTGTTCTTTCCGAAGGATTTGGAAAACATCATGAACATGTGTAGCATGCTCCTCAAGAGACTTGCTAAAGACAAGAATGTCATCAAAGTAGACCACAACACAATATCCAATGAGTGGTCGCAACACATAGTGCATAACACGCATGAAAGTACCCGGTGCTTCGGATAAGCCCATGGGCATAACCAACCATTCATAGAGACCAAATTTAGTCTTGAATGCGGTTTTCCACTCATCACCCTCTTGTATGCGAATTTGGTAGTAACCACTTTTTAAGTCAATCTTAGAAAATATAGTGGCACCACTAAGTTCATCTAGCATATCATCTAAACGAGGAATGGGATGACGGTAGCGAATGGTGATAGCATTGATAGGATGACAATAGGAACACATGCGCATACTACCATCTTGCTTAGGCACAAGTATGACCGGAACTGCACAAGGACTCAAGCTCTCACGTACATGCCTTTTATCTAGGAGTTTTTGGACATGCCTTTGTATTTCCTTTGTTTCTTCGGGGTTGACGCAGTAGGGAGCCTTGTTAGGAAGCGGTGCTCCGGGGATGAGGTCGATGCGGTGTTCGATCCCTCGTTTAGGTGGTAGTCCCGAAGGTAGCTAATCGGGGAAAACATCTTGGAATTCCTGCAACAACTTAGACAACACAAGAGGAAGATGTTGTGAAGGGTTAGTCCGAACGACGTCATCTTTGCACACAAGTACATAGTGAAGAACGGTCAATGGGCTCTCACTCACATCCCTCAAATCTCGTTTGGTTGCTAAAAGAACAATATCTCTCATGTCCCTCATCGTGGAGTCGCTCATTTTTGTCTTGTGGCACTCACTCTCTTGGAGGTGGATCACTCTCTCACTTTTATCTCCACGATGGAATGAAGCTTGTTTGTCGGCGATGACTTGACTTGGAGTCATTGGTCAGAGCACATCTCGCTTGCCCTTCATCTTGAAGCTATATTGATTTGTTCGACCATTGTGTGTGACGCCACGATCGAATTGCCAAGGTCTACCAAATAGGAGGTGGCAAACGGACATTGGAACCACATCACACTCCAAAGTGTCTTCATAAGCGCCTATCTTGAAGGAAACTTCCATGGTGTGGTCAACTTGGAGGGTTCCGGAATCACTTAACCATTGCACCTTGTAGGGGCGAGGGTGATTTTTTCTTGACCAAGTGTAGATTGGAACAAAGGTCTTCACTTGCCAAGTTGTGGCAGCTCCCGCCGTCGATGATGACCTTGACAGATTTTCCTTGGATGCCCGCCTTGGTGTGGAAGATGTGGCAACGTTGGTCCTCGTCTTCTTGTTGTTGGAGCGTCAAAACTTTGGAGACTGTCGGCTTTCTGGGAACGGGGGTAGCCAGACCTGCCTGCCTGCGGCCCAGGGCATGGTCCACTTCACCAACCAAACATGGCCAAGCACGGCCCCACTCAAGACAAGGCCCTCGCGAGGGCCCAAGCCTCGCGAGGAGGAGCGGCATCAATACCAACAAGGGAGGGGCTTCCCTAGGCCCCCTCCGGAGCGGCGGAGATCTCAATACGAAGCCCGGCCTCAGGAGTCAAAGGTGACGCAAGGAAGGACAGGCAGGCGCCAGCGCGCCAGGCGGCGCAGTTTCCCCTTTGGTGCAAAGAGAGCAAGGACGTACGCGGGTTCCCAAAGCACCACCCAAAGGTTTCCATTCTGGTGCAACAAGACCGCAACCGCCGGCCCCGTAGGGTGGATGTCATCGCCGAGCCCACCTCTGCGCCGTCGACAGTTACTTTGCAGGCAAAGACCGCCTTTGGGCAGGGAGGACATGTACTCCTGTCCGCCTTCAAAATTGGCCGTTGTGGGATCCCTTCCCTCCATTGCGGTAAGGGAAGAGGACCCGAGCCACCGCTATATATAGAGGGTAGGCTACACCGTAGAAGGGGACGGGGAATCCATTCCACCACTCATCCGCCACTAAGCCACAGAGGGCCACGAACACCTCAAAGGGAGCCCTCATGAGGCTCTAAAACATTGTACTAGTTCGTCCACCCCACCTCCTCGAGAGGCAATCCACCAAAGCAGGAGTAGGGTATTATGCTTCGCAGCGGCCCGAACCTGGGTAAACTGTCGTGTTTATCTTCTTTCTTGTCATCGTGCGAGTTCGTGGCTGTGTTCATCGAGTAGCAAGTTAGGTTGGGCGAAGCCGCTGGGGATCTTCGCACACGCCCCTGTGTTCGAATCTTAAGGGTATTGCGGAGCCCGAAATCCGACAGAGACAACGAGAGCTGGGCTCGAATCGTTGTCGCAAAAGATTTGCGAATCTTCATCTTCATTCACTTGGTGGTGTATGGCCACTTGCTCCAAAGCTTGCATCTCGTCGTCACCCATAGAGTCATAGGTGCCATCGTCGAGGAGAATCATGTTGCGTTTGGTTGGACATTCGAAGGTCTTGTGGCCTCGGCCTTGGCACGTGAAACACTTGATGGAGCTTGTCTTGGCGGTAGCATCAAGTGATGGAGTACAGGATGAAGCTCTCGGCTTGTAGTTGCTTGAGGATGGTTGGCTTGACGAAGTCGTCTTGTCCTTGTAGCTTGACTTGTCGTCGGTAGGTGTTGTAGATTTCGTAGTTGAAGGTGTCGTTGTCGTAGTAGCGTGAGCACTTCAGCCATAGGTCTTGGAGGAGAACTTGGAGTACTTGTAGTCATCTTGCACTTGTCGTTCTGCCTTGGTTGCTTGATGCACAAGTTCGAGAAGGTTGGAGTATGGTTGGAAGTCGGCAATTTTCTTGACTTGGTAGTTGAGACCATTCAAGAAGCGTGCCATTGTTTGCTCATCATCTTCCTTGACATTGGCTCGGATCATAGCGATTTCCATCTCTTGGTAGTACTCTTCTACCGATTTGGTGCCTCGCTTGAGTTGTTGGACCTTCTTGAAGAGATCCCGGTTGTAGTGTGTAGGCACAAAACGAGCTCGCATGAGGTCCTTCATTTGGGCCCAAGTGGTGATAGGAGGTTCGCCTCTCTCCCTTCTTTGCTCAATAACTAGTTCCCACCAAATAAGGACATAGTCTTGGAACTCAAGGGAAGCCATGGCTATCTTCTTCTCTTCATCATAGTTGTGTAGGCGAAATATCTTGTCAATCTTGAGGGCCCATGACAAGTAGTCTTCGGGATCATTGCTTCCGGAAAATTTTGGCATTGTGAACTTGAGCTTGCCGAAGCTATGTTCATCATTGTGGTGGTGATGCCGAAATCCTTGTCTTGGAGGTGGATCCTCATTGTCATTGCCATGAGCATGTTGACGTTGAGCTTGTCCTTGCTCATCATCATGGTCGTTTTCGTCGCGATGATCTTGAGGACGGCGACGAGGTGGACGCACTCGGTTGCGCCTTTCTTGGTGCTCCTCTTGGCGATTGGCTTCTTCTTGTCATTGTCGACGAAGTTCTTCTTGTTGTGCTTGGCAAAGTGCTTCTTGCTCGTGATGAGCTTGGCGGTTGCGCTCCTCCAATGCACGAGTAGCTTCTTGTAAAGCGCGATGTGCTTCAAGCGCGCGTTCATGATGGCGGTGTTGTTCTTCCTCTCGGCGTCGTTGTTCTTGTTCTTGGCGTTGTCGTTCTTGCTCCAACGCATCTTGATCTTGTTTGCGGTGGCGTTCTCGAGTGCGGACGCGATCTTGTAATCCATTGCCATGAAATGGATTGTCTTGACGGTGATGACCTTGTGGAGAACTTGGGACGGAGTGTTTGTCACGATGATGATGATGCTCTTCTGGGCTTGCGTCGGAAGAGTACGTCGTTTAGTTGCGACTTGTGTGACGACTCCTCGTCGACGTAGATGAGGAAGGTGCGCGAGTGACCATCAAGGACCAAAGCTCCTCCATTTGGCTTGAGAGTTTGGTGTTGAGGTATTCCCTAGTGCGCATTTCGGATTCACGCAAGTTGGAGGCGAGTTGGTCGATGCGGTCATGCAAGACATCTTGAGCTTGAGTAATTGCCTTGTGTGCACCGAAGAAGTGCAACTTGGTGACATGGTTGTTCACGTCGTCTTCATTCTCCTCGAAGGCCGGGTTCGACATGATGTTCCTATCCATAGCACTCAAGAAGATATAATTGGAAGTGTGAGAAGACAATACCAATTACCGTTCCAAAAGTTGAAAGTGGATCAAGATCACTCAATGTGCAAGTATGGAAATAGTAGAATTGGTACCGAAGATCATCCTTCTCACACCTACACAAATAAGGCTTATGGAGTAGCTTGGTTAGGATAGTGGCACAAATTTCAAGCAATTCAAAAGATAAGATTCAATAATGTTGAAAGAGATTCGTAAAATTCGCGAATGAGACAATGTAGATCAATAGCAATGGGTATACACGGAAACACACTCACGGAAGAAAATTGGGTTCATGCGACCAAGGATGAGCCAAAATGTTGAATCCACGGAAAATGCTCTCATTGCACAACACTAGAGAGATGGTAACACGATTGCTCCAGTTGGCACGATACGCACTTGTGCACACCCTAAAAGGAACGAAACGTGTCGTCTTCCTATTCCCAACTTGCTATGTGTGTATGTGGCACGTGTCACTCGCACAAGTGATCCAAGATGATCAAGTATGCAATGCGAAACTTGCGATGCTATTGTCCTCTTTCTCTTTTGCTCTTGCTTAAAAGCTTTGCTTCTCTTTTCTTTTGCAATGATATTTTGTATGGACACAATGCGGGACGTGCACACAAAGATAGCTATTATGTATGCGGGTACTTTGTTGTAACACAAAAGATGATACTAAGATATATGAATGCAAATGAAGCTATGCAGAGTATGTATCACTAAAGTGCACAAGTAGCGTAGCCCGGCAATACTCAATGGCTAGTCTCGATAGGCAAGTAACATAAATAGGCTCGGGGTAACAAAGCAATGGCAAGGGTAAATGGTCAAGAGTGTCGTCGCGGTTACCGTCCTTGCTTACGGCGATGTCGGGGAAGAACCACTCCTAATTAGCCGAAACACCTTAGGAAGTGGCGATGCTCGCGACTCAAAATCTCAAATGCAAAAGAGTTGCGGAAGAAATGGTGGAAAATAACAAAATCTGTCAAAATCGGAGGCAAAACAGCTTTGCTGTTCTCCACGGGCCGGATGTCCGGGCTGCCTGGGCTGGATGTCTGGCGGGCCGAATGTCCGGGGTATAGGCCGGATGTCCGGGCCTCCCGAATCCAGATCCAATCTCAGGATCCCTGTGAACTAGAGGATGAACACGAAAAAAATTCGGCAAAATTGGGGCGATTTGATGGAGGAAAAAGATGGGGATGGTGGGTAAAAGCTAGATCTACCTGTCCATAATGAAATCAACGGATCAAAATCAACAAAATCTCCTCAAATTGAACAAATCCAAGAAATTCGGTAGGGCTATTTTTGTGGGGATTTTCGAAATTAGGTCAAAACAAGACAAAAATGGCTAGAAATCGAAGGGGGGGACTCCAAATTCATGAGAAACCTTGGCTCTTGATACCAATACGATACGGGGCACGCCCGTGTGCATCGATCTTTCATGAATTGGAGGGGATCTCACGAGGAACACGAAGAACACAAGAGAAACACGAGAGGAAAACCTTCGATCACACATCCACTAGAATTATACGAGTACACGAGTATCACGGTCCACAATCAACATGAAGGATACAAGTAACGATAGTCTTCTCGCGCCGGAGGAGGAGATCTTGAATCCCGTGGGGATCTTCCCTTAGAGGGGCCTTGGCATCGCTTGGATCTTCTCTCAACGGAGGGTAATCTCCTAGGGAGAAGGAAGTGATGTAGCTATGCTCAACAAAGTCTTTTGCCAAACAATAGCTAACCCTAGAGAGAGGGGAAGAGGAGTTTATATAGTGCTAGCCACGAAGGGGGAAAAGGGAGAGGGAGATACATGGGCCTCAGGCCCGTCCATGCGCGCAGGCAGCCACCGGATGTCCGGCCAGGGGCCGGATGTCCGGCCAGACTCGGGGGTGCCGGATGTCCGATGGACGGGCCGGATGTCCAGCTTGGAGCTGGTCAGAGAGCTGTGGACGCGGGTGCCTCATGCCGGATGTCTGGGGCGGAGGCCGGATGTCTGGGGTGTCGGGAGTGGCCGAATATCCGGGCTTGGGCCGGATGTCCGGGCTGGAGGCGCCGTGTTTCGCTCGGTTCTGGTATTGGGTCGCCGGAATTCCGGGGGTGGCGGTCGGAAATCCGGGGCGGTGCCGGATGTCCGGGCTGCGGCCGTATGTCCGGCGCCTGTAGCTTCTACTGCTGGCCCTTGGTGCTGGTGCAGTCTCTAGGGGCCGGATGTCCGGGTCTTGGCCGGATGTCCGGGGCCTGGACGATTTTCTAGCCACCGTTTGCGTGTTCGTTCCCATGGGGACTTGTCCTTCAGCACGAGCATCTTCTAGGCTTCTTCATTCCCGTTGTACCTGATCATGCAAAGGACCTCCGATTGAGGTAGCACCCAAGCTCCATGAACATCAAAGAGAGAATCATATAGGAGAGATGTCACCTCGTTCTCAATAGCGTGTGCCCTGGCTCTAGTCATGGGTCCCTTTGTGGCTTGATGCAATGGTGTAGAGTCCATGGGGATGATGTTGGGATGCTCCGCATCAAGTGGTGTTCAAATAGGATCCGCACACACATAGTGCAAAACATGGCAACATTATTATGATTCACACGGCAAGAATCATCTCACACACATGGCTACATTTGAACCATTATCTAGTGGTGTTCAAATAGGATCCTGATACATAGTGCATAACATGGCAACATTAGTATGATTCACATGGTAAGAATCATCTCACATATATGGCCATATCAGGGTATGACAACTTCTCCTTCATTGTCAACTACATTCTATCTTGCCATGCGTATTTATATATGTTGCAAGAATCATCTCACATACATGGCAAGAACCATTATCGATTTTGTTCATGTCCATTTCAATAGAAAACAGGCCTAGACATGGGAATAACAAAAGAAAACTCATGGCGATAAAATTATCACAACCACACACATGCACCTTTTTCTTGCCATGGCAAGAACAGCAAAACACTACTGGCAAGAACAATAATTCACTAGTGGCAAGATCATGATAGCTCCAGCTACATTACCTTCTCCTAACATCAGAGATTTTGTACATGCCAATATCAGTAGCAAACAGATTTAGGCATGGCAATAACAACAAAAAACTCATGGCAATAAAATTATCAACTGTTCTTGCCATGGCAAGAACAGTCAATCTCTACTGGCAAGAACAGCAAGTGAAATCATGAGCAGTACCACTGTCGGTGTCGAAACCGGTGGATCTCGGGTAGGGAGTCCCGAACTGTGAATCTAGGAACGATGGTAACAGGGGACGAAGGAGACGGTGTTTACCTAGGTTCGGGCCCTCATGAGGAGGTAAAAGCCTATATCCTGCTTGATTGTATTGCTGAGTATGAAGGTTACAGAGTAGACCTACCTCGAGACCAAACGAGCTAAACCCTAAATGAGTTGACTTGTCCCTCTACGAACTAAGCCCCCTGGTTTATATAGACACCAGGGGTCCCTAGGGTTAAAAATGGTCGGTTTCTATCCGGGCACAGATACGCCCATTCTTACTTGGAGGACACACCAAGTCTTCGGGAGTCCTCCTTCCAAACACGGGATTGTCTGATAACTTGGCCTTCTAGCAATTGCTCATGTACGGCCCACAAGGGATGAATCCACGGCCCCAGGACCCCTTAGTCCCGGACTCCCTCGGTAGCCCCCGAACTTGCCTCCAACGCCGAGGCACTCCATGTTCGGCAGCTTCATTCCCCTAGGGTCTTCGGCTTGCGAGGCGAGTTCTTCTCTCCTCCGATTCGTCAGACGATAACTTGACCACATTAAGAATCCCCGACTGCCCGGAGAGGCACGGGCCCACAACATTTATTTCTCTGCCCGAGGCTCAATGAAACTCCTCAATTCATGCGCTCCAATAGAAGGCAGGCATCTCAACAGTCCTTTTACGGAAATACCCTCGACAAGCCGAGGGATAAGCGCCTATTTATAGCAAGTCGGACTTGTTGTAGGAAACGCTTCTCCCTCGTCCGTCTCCAAGAAACTCTAGCACCAACCAAACTTTGGAGGTATGGCGAGCGCCCCAGGTTCTTCCTCGCACCCTCACGGCCCCCTTCCCGGCGACTGGGCCAGCTATTCTGTCTCCCTCCTCTGGCTGCGCAGTCTTGAGACGCAGGGATATCTTCCTGCTTCGGATCTGGTGCCCACTCGCGCAGGGCTGACATCTGTGAATGGCGTGGCTTTCGCGGAGAACTTCCCCGCGCCCCACCCAGACGAGAGGGTATGCTTCACCTCCTTCCTCCTACGAGGCCTAGGTTTTCCCATTCACCCCTTCTTGAGGGGCCTTCTGGAGTTCTATGGGATCCAGCTCCACAACCTTACCCCCGGGTCCATCCTGCATATCTCGGGCTTTGTCGCCCTTTGCGAGAAGTTCCTCGGTTGCGAGCCCCACTTCGATCTATGGCGAAAATATTTCTGCCTCGTCCTCCGAACTCGAGGAGGAAAAATCCGGGAAGTGGGCGGAGCTGAGGTGTGGCGCATAACCGGGACGGGGTACCTCATCGGAACTCCGAAGAAGGAATCCGAAGAGTAGGCTTTCGAGTGGTTCTATATCGAAGACGTCCCCTTATTCGACCCAGCTCAAAGGGGTTTGCCCGAATACTCCGAGGCTCCTTTAAAGAAGCGATTAAACTGGCGTCCGAGGAGCGCCTCTCAAGAGGAGAGTGCCGAAGTAAAGTGCCTGGCCGCCAAAGTGAAGCCGCTGGGCCACAGCAAGCTGACCATTATCGACGTAATGGCCGCTGCTATCACCCGTTGCGTTCAACCCTTGCAACAGAGGATCCATCCCCTTTGGAGCTATAATGGGACGAGCGACATGACCCGTTGCCAAAGACAAGGGCCTGCCGACCAAGCGGCGTTGGCAGTCATGTTAGCCGACCTCTTCAAAGGAGAAAAGTAAGATTTCGTTCGCTTGCCGACCAGGGAAGGCTACTCGACTCATAACCCCATCGAATGGGTAAGTTCATTCATACTCCCCACCCTCGGATCATCAATTCTTGATTTTACTGACCGGAAGTGTGTTTTCCCCCAAACAGCAATGGAGGCGTCAGGTCGAGACAGTTAAATGTCCCGCCCCACAACCAGAGGATTACTCCCGCAGCGACGATCCCGGATTTCACGATGATTTGGAGCTATCAATTGAGTTTGCGGACGGGACCTTCTATCAGAGGAGCGTTGATGGATCCAAGGTGGCCCTCCAAGCCGGTCACCCTGGATCACTCCCTTCCTCTATGACCGGCAAGAAGAAGGCTTCCTCTCGGAAAAGACGTTCGTCCCCTGTAATCCCGATCTCATCGACCTCTGTCCCCAAGGGCCGCCGGTCTACACGCCGGTCACCCTTGGAAACTACTCCATCAGGGTCCGCGCCTAACAACGGCCGGGCTCCCGAGCCAGAGACTGTGGAGGAAGTTTTACTGACCACTCCCCCCACCAAAAGGTATTCGACCATGCAGCTCGGTCTTTGTTTTTGGTTGTTCCGAATATTCATGCTTTCTAACTGACATTTTCAGGAGGCGAGTAGAGCCACCTCCATCCGAAGACGCCGAGAAAGCGTCGGGCAATCCTCGGCCAAGGTCTCCGGTACACGCCAAAGTGAATGCGGGAACTCCTGCCACGGGCCAACATCCCGAAGACATGGGGGGTGTCTGGGCCACCAACTCCGAGGTTGAGAGTGCGATGAATCACCGACGACGGAGGGAGGCACTGCATCACCCCATATTTTCCGACCAGGAGTTTAATGCCCTTGATTCCGTGGACTGATACCTCGGGGCCGCTCGAGCGGGACTTGATGGAGCGGCTAAAATAATATCCGCCATCCTGCAGGTAAATGGTCGGCCCGGAAGGACAAGCATAATTCATAACCTAGTAGCCCCCGAGCCTTAACTTGGTCGGAACGGCCGAATTCAAGGGTCTGACAACTATGTCCATGCATGTGTAGGCTTCACAGCAACAAAATGAGAAGCTGTCTGCGGACCTTGAGTCAAGTCGAGCAGAGCTGCAGGACGTTAGGACCGAGTTGGAACAGGTGAAGAAATTCACCCGGGAGGCGCACGATGAGTACCAAGTATTGCTTCTTGTACTGGAGTTATTTAAAGGACATCTCTTCTGACAAAAGATTGTTTCATAGCAGCCGAGTCCATAGGGCAATTGCAGAAGGATTTGGATGCTTCCCGAAAATCCCAAAGGTATGCTAGATCCCAGCTAGAGGCCGGGCACTGCGTATTGACTCGAAGTCTGGAGGATAAGAACCAGCTCAAAGCGGAAAATCAGGGACATGCCGAAGAAATTAAGAGCTTGAGAGCTCAATTGGCACAATCTTGTCAAGAAAACCAAAGATTGAAGGGTGGCATGTACTGTAAGTGAAAATATAACCTTTAACCCACCAAGTGCTTCGTATTGTGTTGGGTTTAAGGAGTATTGTTTATTTCCTGACCAGGTCTCCTGACCGGGCGTCCCAAGGAAGAAGCCAGCTCGTATGGAGGGGACCTGTTAAAGGAACTCTCCGTTGTGCACGAGCAGGCTCAGAAGGCTATGGAGAGCATGATTAAAGCTCTATGGCCGGTTCAGACGCCTCCAGAAGGGATGATAGAGCTGGCCAAGAAGTTCAGGGGAGGTTGGAGTCATTTTGAGCTATGGAAGACCTCCGCTTGCCGAGAGTGAGCCCGAGAGGCGTGGGCCATGGTCAAGACCCGCTTTCCCAAACTCAATCCGGAGCATATGGCTCAGGTTGGGCCCGTAGGGCCGGATGGTAAAGAGGTGCCAGTGAGCTTGGTTTACGACCAAGTGATGCCTGCTGCTCGAATGCCACAGGAAGATTGTGCCCCGGACACCATAATAGACCATCTTGAGTGACAGCCTTTAGTTTTGAATCTATGTAATGACGTACTTTTTAAAAAAAACCTCCCTATCCATGCTGTAAACATTGTCTTAACCGGTCATCGGCCTCTGCCTCGATTGCCAATAGCTAAGGAGTGTTCCGGACTATGCATCCTGTGATAACAGGGAATTGTCTCGGGGAACTAAGCAATCCGACCTTGTGGTGCGAACAGACGAAACGTGCATGGGGAGGTATGTTATATTACTATTTAACGTAAGAAACATCATCCAAAGAAAACAGTTCCTCTATGGGTTCCTTTCTTTAGGTTACTACGTGAACCGTAGATGCCATATTCGTGTATCCGTATTATGCGGATGATTTTGCTGTTTGGGGGGAACAGCCCCCAAGTGCGGCAAGAAGCGCCAACCCTACCTTTTTCTTTTCCGGCCGACCAATTTGTATCATAAGAATGTTAGCCTTTGGCTTCGCCTGTCTGAGGTACGTGTCCGGGTAACCCGGTCGTAGCAATCGCAGAGGTGCTCCCTTTACCCCCTAGCCGAACAATCGAGAACGTAGGGGGTAAGCACAGGAGCAAGGCAACCCGGCTTGGCTAAATCTTAAGCCTAATTGGTGCATAGGTGGCGCAAGAATGATGTCGGAAGACTTCATATAAGACAAATAGTCAGGTAAACTAAGATGGCTTCATTACGGAGCCCCCAAGTGGTTGTCGGGTAAAAAAAATTACCGATGAAGTCACAGTTTGGTTTAAGCCGAACATACGTTGAGAGAGGAGGTCTAGTCACTCCTAGAATGGAAAAGAAAAAAAGGAAAGAAATAAAATACGAGGGTTGCTAGGGAACAAGGGGACACCGGTCTAGCCGTAGAAGCGCTGGAGGCGAGCTGCGTTCCTTGGGTTTGGTTCGAGGCGATTGTCCTGCGGGTCGCGAAGTCGGTAAGCTACTCCGGTCAGTACTTCGTCGATTATGAAAGGGCCCTCCCACTTCGGTTTGAGCTTATTCTTCTGTTTCTCTGGAAGGCATAAGACCAACTCGCCCACATTATAGACTTTAGCTCGAACCTCCCTGCTTCGGTACCGCCGAGCCTGCTGCTGATAGAAAGTAGATCGGGCCCGGGCTATGTCGCGCTCCCCCTCCAAGGCGCCTAGGTCGTCCTGCCGATCTAGCTCGGCTTCTTTTTCCTCGTATGTGCACACTCTTGGTGCGTCGTGAATGATGTCACAAGGGAGGACCGCTTCCTCCCCGTACACCATAAAAAATGGTGTGTATCTCGTTGATCGGTTTGGGGTTGTGCGCAAACCCACACAGTACGGAATCAAGTTCCTCTACCCAATGACAGTTAGATTGTTGAAGTGATCGTACCAAGCACAGTTTGATGCCACTCATGATGAGACCGATGGCCCGTTTGACTTGTCCATTGGTTTGGGGGTGATACACCGAGGCATAATCCAGCTTGATACCTAGGTTCGCGCACCAGTCTTTGACCTCCTGGGTGGTGAAGTTGGTTCCATTGTCAGTTATTATACTGTGTGGGACACCGTAACAGTGTACCACGCCGGATATGAAGTCGATGACCGGTCCTAATTTTGCCGAACTTACTGGCTTTGCTTCGATCCATTTAGTGAATTTGTCGACCATGACCAGTAGGTATTTCTTTTTCTTGGTCCCCCCTTTAAGTGGTCCGACCATATCTAACCCCCACACCGCGAAAGGCCATGTAATGGGTATCGTCCGAAGAGCCATAGGAGGCATGTGGATTTGATTTGCAAAGATCTGACAGCCGACACAATGCTGAACGAGTGTGTGGGCGTCAGCTCGGGCAGTGGGCCAGAAGAACCCGGCTCGAAAGGCCTTGCTTACCAGGGCCCGTGCTACCGCGTGGTGGCCACCCATGCCTGCATGTATCTCTGCCCGGAGCTGCCTTCCTTCTTCTTCAGATATGCACCGTTGGAGGACCCCCGTAGTGCTCTTTTTGTATAGTTCTCCTTCATGGACCTTGTAGGTTTTTGATTGCCATATTATGCGCCTCGCCTCCGTCTGGTCGTCAGGGAGTTCTTTGCGCAGAAGGTAGGCAAGGAAAGGTTATGTCCATGGTGCGATTACGGCCATTACTTTGTGGGCCGAGGGAGTTTTTTCAATCGTGGAACCGCCAATGATTTGCTCGTCTGGTTCGACTGTGGGGGGGATTACTTGCTTTGCTCCCTTGGTTATAGCATCCCCGCCGTCGTCCTGCCACACCACGGAGGGTTTGAAGAACCTCTCTAGGAAGGTGTTCTTAGGGACTGGGTCGCACTTGGCGCCCATGCGGGCGAGGATGTCGGCCGCTTGGTTGTTGTCTCTAGAGACATGGTGGAACTCTAGTCCTTCAAATTGTGCGGATATCTTGAGGACCGCATTTCTGTAGGCTGCCATTTTTGGGTTTTTAGCATCGAATTCACTGTTTATTTGGGAGATGGCGAGATTAGAGTCTCCCGGTACTTTGAGTTGTTGCACACCCATCGAGGTTGCCATCCGGAGTCCATGCAACAGAGCTTCATACTCGGCCGCATTATTAGACTCGGCGTACATGATCTAGAGGACATATCGGATGTTGTCGTCGGTGGGGGATGTGAGGATGACTCCAGCCCCCAGTCTGGTGAGCATCTTGGATCTGTCGAAGTACATTGTCCAGTGTGAGTATGTGTTCTATTCTCGAGGGAGCTCGGCCTCGGTCCATTCGGTGATGAAATCGGCTAACACCTGAGATTTAATAGCTCGGCGTGGCTTGTAATTGATTTTGAACGGGAGGAGTTCGATGGCCCACTTGGCTATGCGGCCGGTGGCATCCCTGTTATTGATTATATCATTCAGGGGTGCTTCGAAGGCCACCGTGACCGAACACTCTTGGAAATAATGTCTGAGCTTCCGTGAAGCCATGAACACCGTATAGGCTATCTTCTGGTAATGCGGGTATCTGGTTTTGCATGGGGTAAGTACTTCCAATACATAGTATACTGGCTTTTGCACTCGGTATTTATGGTCCTCGGCCTCCCGCTCTACCATGAGTGCTGCACTGACGACCTGGTTGGTGGCTGAGATGTATAGCAACATCGGTTCGCCCGTACCAAGTGCTGTCAGTATGGGGTTGCTGGCTAGCAGCGACTTGATTTTCTCTAGTGCGGTTGCGGCCTCATCGGTCCATTCGAAGTTTTTTGTTCGTTTCAATAGCTGGTATAGTGGCAGAGCCTTTTCACCGAGGCGAGAGATGAAGCGACTTAACGCCGCCACGTAGCCTGCTAGTCTCTGGACGTGTTTTAGCTCCATGGGGACCGCGAGTTGTGACAGAGCTCGGATCTTGGCCGGATTAGCGTCTATGCCCCTCTGGGAGACAATGAATCTGAGCAATTTACTCGCGGGGACTCTGAAGACGCACTTGTCCAGGTTTAGCCGTATGTCGTACTCCCACAGGCTTGAGAATGTTTGACCCAGGTCCCCCACCAGCTGGCTGATGTGTTTGGTCTTGATGACCACGTCATCTACGTATGCCTCGACCGTTTTGCCGAATTGTTTCTCCAGACATGTTTGAATCATGCGCTGGTATGTGGCGCCTGCGTTTCTTAGCCCAAAATGCATTGTATTGAAGCAGAATGGCCCGTAGGGGGTAATGAAGGCGGTTGCGGCTTGATCGGATTCCTTCATTTTTATCTGATGATATCCGGAATAAGCGTCGAGGAAGCAAAGGGAGTCATGTTCGGCAGTGGCGTCAATGATCTGGTCCATGTGGGGAAAAGGGAAAGGGTCTTTAGGGCAGGCTTTGTTAAGGTCTTTGAAGTCGACACAGAGCCGCCAGGATTTGTCTTTCTTCGGTACAATGACCAGGTTTGCTAGCCATTCAGGGTGCTTGATCTTTCTGATGAATCCGGCTTCAAGTAGTTTAGCGAGTTCTTTGCCCATAGCTTGACGCTTGGGCTCGGAAAATTGACGTAGGGTCTGTTTAACCGGCTTGAAGCCTGCATTTATATTCAGACTGTGTTCGGCCAACCTTCGGGGGATTCCGGGCATATCTAATGGGTGCCAAGCAAATATATCCCAGTTTTCACATAAGAACGTGCGTAGTGCTTCAGCGACCACGGGGTCCAGCTGAGCTCCGATGGACACCGTTTAATTGGGGTCCATTGCGTGTACCTGAAATTTTATGATTTCATATGCGGGTTTAAACGACGTAGACTTTGGCCTCTTGCCGAGGATCACGTCGTCTTTGTCTATGATAGAACGGAGCGTAATCAATTCCTCAGTGGCCAACGTCTCAGCTAGTTCCTCGAGGGCAAGCGATTCTATTTTATTATCGGCTCGAAGGGCTCTATCCGGGTCACTTGCAACTGTGATCACACCATTGGGTCCCGACATTTTAAGTTTCATGTAACCATAATGAGGTATGGCCTGAAATCTTGTGAAGGCGTCATGCCCTAGTAGGGCGTGATATCTGCTGTGAAAGGGTACGATATGAAAAAGTAGTTCCTCTGTTCTGTTGTTATCAGGAGTACCGAACACTACATCGAGGGTTACTCGCCCCGTGCAGTGCGCCTCTCTTCCGGGGATGATTCCTCGAAAGGTTGTGCTGCTTTGCTCGATTCGAGACTTATCGAACTACATTTTGTCCAAAGTTCCCTCGTAGATGAGGTTTAGGCCGCTGCCGCCGTCCATTAGTACTTTGTCCAACCGAAAACCATCTATCATTGGGTTCAGGACCAGGGCGGCCGGCGCCCGCTCTGTGCGGGTCATCGGTTGGTCATTTTCGCCGAAAGTTATCGGCGTATCTTCCCACGACTTCCTTGATTCCACCTGGTGTATCTGATCGAGCTCTCAAAGAGCTCTCTTCCTCTGACCTTTCGAGGAGAACGTCTCGTAGATCGTTAGGACCTTGGCGTGAATTTCCGGTGGTGTTACTGAACGTCTGCCTGGGGGTGAGGCCTTGAGGATGGCCTCTCCGCTCTTTGCGACCTACCTAACGACACAGCATGCTCGAAGGCTGTGGGATGGGCTTGCATTTGGCGGGGCGGTATGTATGGGGCAAGGACTGTCCAGTAATCTATCAAGGACTGTTTTCTCTTTCATGGGGTATTTGTTCTTTTTTCGGCAGGCCTGTGCCTGGGCGGGAACATTGGTGACATGAGCCTTTTTCGAAGTTCTCTAGGTTGTTCGGTGTGGATCGACTCTGTATAAAAGCGTTGTTTTGCCCGCGTACTCTCCATAGAGCAGTACTTTTCCATCAAGTATGTTAGCTCGGAGAAGTTTTGGATGCAACGACGGGCAAGGGTGTTGAGGATTCCCTTATCATGGCAGTTCCGCTGGAAGGCTGCAATCATTTCCAGGTCGTTAACGCCTTTCATCTTGTTTTTGCTCAGGAGGAAGCTGGCCCAAAAGTGATGGACCGATTCCCCCGGTTGTTGTTTGACCTCCCGTAAGCTCATTGAACTGGGTTCTCTTGCGCTTTTAAAGCACTCGATCTGAGGGGTGGGTGGGAAAAAAATCGTGCCCTGGCAAGGTGCATGTTCGGTGCACGGCCAGCCGGGTTATGTTCCGCTACGGGATTGGGTGTGAAATCTCTGGTCTCCGCCTTAACGGGCTTGGGGGACGCGGCTCCAATAGCATTTCTGTCGGCCTTCTGAGAACGGGGGTACCCAGACCTGCCTGCCCACGGGCCAGCGCGCGGCCCACCACGACGGCCAGGTACGGCCTGGCGACAAACCACTCAGGACAAGACCCTCGCGAGGGCCCCGGCCTCACGAGGAGAACGACGCCAAGACCTCCAGAGGAGCAATCACCCCAGGCTGCCTCCCGAGGAGCGGAGATTCCTATGCAGTGCCCAGCCTCAGGAGGCCGCGATGACGTGAGCCATGACGATCAGGGCAGGCGGGCGCCATCGGGCGCATCAGAGACAATTTCCTCTTTTGTGCTAAGGGGGCAAGGACGAATGCGGGTTCCCAAGGAATCCCCCAAAGGTTTCCGCTTCGGTGCAACAAGACCAAGACCACGAGCTCGGCAGGATGGATGTCATCGCCGAGCCCACCTCTGCGTCACGCCAGGAGCTTTGCAGGCGAAGACCACCTTTAGTCAGGATAAGTTGTACCTCTTGTCCCCTTTCAAATTTGGCCGTTGTGGGATCCCTTCCCGCTAGTGCGATAAGGGAAGAGGACCCAGGCCACTAAAAAGAGGGACTAGCCTCCACCGTAGATGAGGACCGGATCCATCCTCCCCCAAGAGTCCTCGTGAGGTTGCTCACCACTGTACAAGTTCATCACCAAACCTCCTCGTGAGGCCAATCCACCAAAGCAGGAGTAGGGTTTTACACCGCAAGGTGGCCCGAACCTGGGTAAATCTCTGTGTTCATCTTCCCGCTTGCTCGCGCGCGTTCGTCAAGGCTGGGCTGTGGGGCGACGAGTTTGGGGTTTGAGTTGGTTGGGACCTTCGCACACGCCCCAGAGTTAGAACCTTTCTTGGGTCTGCGGAGCCCTGATTTCGACATTTGGCACGCCAGGTAGGGGCGTGTCGAGGTACCCTTCACCAGCCGTGCTCCGCCCTCGCCTCGTCGCCTCCATGGCGGAAACAGCTCCCAAGGCTCGACAACCCGCGGCCTAGGGGGCTCCTTGGGTTGCCTGGTCGTGCATGCGGTCGCTTGTATCCTCGGCGGGTCGCAGGCGCCCGCATCCGGTCGCCATGTCAAGCAGTCTCTCCGCGAGGCGGGCGCAGCTCGGCCGCGGCTCGAAGCCCCGCGAAGCACGGCGGGGCCGGAGACCGACATCACCTTCGACTCTAGGGACCACCCCAGGACGACGGTAGCGGCAGGGGCGCTCCCCATGCTGTGCACGCCCACCATCAGCAGCATTGTGGTCAACAATACCCTCATCGACGGTGGCGCCGGCCTCAACGTCCTTTCCATGGAGGCCTTCGACATGCTCTAGATGCCCTACAACCAGCTGGCGCCCTCCAAGCCATTCTCAGGGGTGGTCGGGGGCTCCGCCGCCTCCCTGGGGTGGGTGCGCCTCCCCGTCACCTTCGGCACCCGCCACAACTACCGCACCGAGCTGATCGACTTCAACGTAGCCCGCATCGGCCTCCCATACAACGCCATCCCGAGATATCCGGCCCTCATCAAGTTCATGGCGGCAACGCACCCAGGCTACAACTTCATCAAGATGCCTGGCAGCCATGGTATCATCACCGTGGCCGGGGACACCAAGGACGCGGTTCGAGCCCTCAAGCTCATCTACAAGGCCGCATCGGCCTCGCGCCCCGATGCTGAGAGCGTCGCGCACGAAGAAGGAGGCATCCCGCCCCCGGAGGGCATCGCGCAAGCTCTGGAGGCCGCTCCCGTGAAGAAGAAGCAGTTGTTCTCTCAGGACCGGGCTGAGACGAAGCAGGTGCCTGCTGACGACGGGAGCCCGGGCCACACCTTCACCATTGGCGCCGGCCTTCCCCCGGTGTAGGAGAAGGCACTGGTGGACTTCCTCCATGCAAACAAGGATGTGTTTGCGTGGGAGGCATGCGACCTAACCGGCGTCCCGAGAGAGGTGATCGAGCACCACCTAAGGGTGCGCCCCGATACGCGCCCGGTGAAGCAAAAGGCAAGGCGAGAAGCACAAGAGAAGCAAGCGTTCATCTTCGAAGTCGGCAAGCTGTGAGAAGCTGGTGTTGTCCGGGAGGTACGGCACCCGAGCTGCCTGGCCAACCAAGTGATCGTCCCCAAGAAGGGAGGGAGGGAACACATGTGCGTCGACTTCACGGGCCTCAACAAGGCTTGTCCTCGGGACCCCTTCCCGCACCCGTGCATCGATCAGATTGTAGACTCCACCGCCGAGTGCGATCTGTTGTGCTTCCTGGACGCCTTTTCGGGCTACCACCAAATCAAGATGGCGGCGGAGGATGTCGAGAAGACGGCCTTCCTCTCCCCGTGCAGCGTGTACTGCTACGTCTGCATGCCATTCGGGCTGCGGAACACTGGTGTGACCTTCCAGTGGTTGATGCGCATCGCCCTGGGGCAACAGCTTAGAAGGAATGTGGAGGCATACGTCGATGACATCATGGTCAAGTCGCGGGAGGCGAGGACCCTGATTGAGGACCGGGAGGAGACATTCGCCAGCCTACGCCAGGTGAACCTGAAGCTCAACCCGGAAAAGTGTGTCTTTGGAGTCCCATCCGGCAAGCTACTCGGTTTCTTGGTATCGCACCGGGGATTCGAGGCCAACCCGGAGAAGGTGAAAGCCATCGGGAAAATGAGCCCGCCTCAGACCCTCAAGGAGATGCAGAAGCTTGCGGGTTGCGTGACCTCTTTGGGGCGTTTCATCTCCAAGCTGGGCAAGCGCGCCCTCCCCTTCTTCAAGCTCATGAAAAGGAAGGGCCCTTTCGAGTGGACTCCGGAGGCAGATGCGGCCTTCGGGGACCTCAAGCGGTATCTCACGAGCCCACCCATTATGGTGGCGCCTCGTCCTTGCAAGCCCCTGGTGCTCTACTTGGCAGCCACCCCCCACTCGGCCAGCGCAGCGCTCGTGGTAGTATGGGAGGGGTGCGCTGGCGCAGGCGCGAAGCAGGGTGGCTTGTGCGGGGCCGCGCAACGCTCGCCACCTCGGGACGGAGCTCCTGAGGTCCACGTCGCTTCATCAACCCCCAGGGCGCCTGAGTCCCTAGAGCCTCGTGAGGAGCAGGGCTGCGCCAATACTTTGTCCCTAATCGAGCACCCGGTGTACTACGTCAGCACCGTGCTGCAGGATGGGCGCACATGCTACCCTATGCAGCAAAAGCTTCTGCTTGCACTCCTCGTCCCCTCAAGGAAGCTGCGCCACTATTTCCAGTGTCACCCTATCAAGGTCGTCTCCGCGTACCCCCTGGAGAAAGTGCTGCACAACCCCAACGCTGCTGGAAGAGTTGCAGAGTGGAACATCGAGCTGCAGGCCTTCCACCTAGAGTTCAGCACCACCAGAGTCATCAAGGGTGCGGCCCTCGCTGACTTTGTGGCGGAGTGGACAGACGCTCCTGACCGGGGGCTGGGTAAGGGCCAATCCCTCGCGCCCGATGATGAGGCGCCCGACGGCTGGGTCATGCGCTTCGACGGAGCCTTCGCACGCCGGGGCATGGGGGCTGGGGTAGTCCTCATCTCCCCAACCCAAGACAAGCTTTACTACGCTGTCCAGCTTTGATTCCAACATGGCGAGAAGGTCTCCAACAACATCGTGGAATACAAAGGCTTGCTCGCTAGCCTCAGGGCCGCTGTCGCTCTGGGGGTCAAGTGCCTCACCATCAAGGGCGACTCCCAGCTCCTCGTCAACTTCTCCAACAAAGGCTACACGCCGAAGGACGAGCACATGGAGGCATACTTGGAAGAGGTACATAAGATGGAAAAGCACTTTCAGGGCCTAGAGTTGCAGCACGTCCCTCGTGGCGCGAACAAGGAAGTAGATGACATCGCCAAGAGGGCATCGCGTCACGAGCCTCAGGAGCCTAGAGTCTTCGAGGAGAGGCTCTTCAAGCCATCCGCGGCACCCCCGGCCGCAGGCCCGGCGTCACTTCAGGAGGAGCTGCCACCGGCACCGCCCTCAGGCGCACCGGCTTGTGGCCCAGCCTCAGGAGCTCGCCTGCTTTTGGCACTGGAAACTCAGGCTGGTGATTGGACCGAAGAGTTCAAGGCATACCTGCTCAGCGGCGCCTTGCCGGAGAAGGAGGAGGACGCATAGCACGTGGTCCGTCAGGCCACTGCTTATTGTTTGTAGGACGGCGAGTTGTACCGCAAGCGCCCCAATGACATCTCGCTGTGGTGCATATCCGAGGAGCAGGGTCGCGAGCTGCTGGCCGACATCCACGAAGGCGATTGCGGGCACCATTCCTTGTCCCGTACCCTCGTGGGGAAGGTGTTCCACAGCGGATTCTACTGGCCCATGGCGCTCCAGGACGCCACTGAGCTGGTCCGATCCTACGAGGCCTGCCAATTTCACGCCAAGCAGATTTATCAGCCCGCGCAGGATCTCCAGACCATCCCGCTCTCCTGGCCCTTCGCGGTCTGGGGGCTGGACATACTGGGGCCCTTCCCTCGGGCGGCTGGCGGTTACCGCTACCTCTACGTAGCCATCGACAAGTTCACCAAGTGGGCGGAGGTGGAGCCCGTGCGCACCATCCCTGCTGGCTTGGCCGTCAAGTTCATCAAGGGCCTCGTGAGTCGCTTCGGCGTCCCCAACCGTATCATTACCGACAATGGCTCACAGTTCACAAGCAACCTCTTTAAAACATATTGTGCTAACCTTGGAACGTAGATATGCTACGCCTCGGTAGCGCACCCACGGAGCAACGACCAGGCCGAACGCGCCAGCGTGGAGGTCCTAAGGGGCCTCAAGACAAGGAGCTTCAAGAAGAAGCTTGAGGCCTGCGGCAGGGGTTGGCTCGGTGAGCTTCAGTCCGTGTTATGGTCCATTCACACCACCGTGACTAAACCCACCGGCGAGACCCCATTCTTCCTCGTCTACGGGGCGGAGGCGGTCCTCCCACACGAGGTCAAGCATCGCTCCCCGCGGGTCTTGGCATTCGACAAGGAGCGTCAGGATGCCTCGCGGGGGACAGACCTCGTGCTCGGGGAGGAAGCCCGCCGCCAAGCCTCGCTCCGTGCAGCGAGGTACCAGCAGGCGCTACGGCGCTACCACTGCTGCTGCATCCGCTCCAAGACACTCGATGTGGGTGACCTCATCCTGAGGCGGATCCTCTCCAGGGAGGGCTTGCGCAAGCTCTCGCCCATGTGGGAGGGCCCGTTCAGGGTCGCCCGTGTCTCCAGGCCTGGCGCCGTACGCCTGGAGACACAGGACGGGGTACCCATCCAGAATGCCTGGAACATCCAGCACCTCCGGAAGTTCTACCCGTGACACTCTCACGTAATAATGAGTGGGCTGTATACACCCGGGGTCCCTCGAGGACGCAGAGGGGCCCCCACCCACGCCCAATTGGAAGCCCCATGCTCCGCGCTGGCGGACGACACGGTCCCCCAATGACTATGCCCACTCCTAGCGGAAGTCCTATGCTCCGCGCTGGGGGAAGACGAAGACTAGCTACTAGGTGCCGGATGCGGTAGTTCCTTGCACTCTTTTGTAAACCGAGTTTGCCATCTTTTTGAATGAAACTTGAAGCTTTCGCGTCTTTGTTTGAAAAAGGGGTGCGGATTTTTCTCCTTTGCAGTGTTTCTCGTTTTGCAGCCTTGGCTTTGAAATTTTTTAGCACCTAACAGTTTTCCCTCTCTTGCACCCCGCGAGCGGGGGCTGGGCATGGTGTGCACCTTGCCAAAGGCTGAAGCTTTGGCACTCTAATCCTCGCGCGGCGCTCTCGAGCGAGCCGATAGGCGCAAGTTGCCTCAGGCTCCTGCCCTTGGTCTCGTCCTGGTGATCCGGAAACCCCAATGGCGGTCGAGGTATGCACGGGATTGGGCCCAGCCGACGCAGAGGCTCCCGCTGCTCGCACGTCAAGGGGGACCCCTGGGCCTCGCGACCCAGGGGCCTCACAAATCACATAGCCCCTCGCCCCTTGGTCTCGTCCTAGTGATCCGGACACCCCAACGGCGGTCGAGGTATGTGTGGGGTTGGGCCCTGCCGACGCAGAGCACAAAAGCAAGCAGGAAGGAAACAGGGCGCAAAAGGGAATCACAGCATTCAAACAAGTTATTACAAGCACAGGACGGCAGGCGCATGTGGCATCATGCCCCGGGCCTCGGGAGCGCTCATCCCCTGGCCTTGCTTGCGACCCTTGCTCGGGGGCTCCAACCAAGATGGTCGCTGGAAGGAAGACGACCAGGGGAAGGTGAGGGAGTCCTGGATTAGGGGGTCCTCGGGAGGCCGGCCTATGTCTTATGGGCCGGACTGTATGGGCCACTTGCCGAATACTCGAAGGATTGAAGACCTCGCCTCCAAGAAGGAAGCTTCGAGAATCGTGGCTTGTCCTCCACGTTTAAAGTAGTAAATAGGCATGTTTATCCCTTCGACGTGTAACCGACCATGTGTAAACCCTAGGGACCCCTGGCGTCTATATAAGCCGGAGGGTTTTAGGTTGTAGAACAACAAAACTCATCTAGGGTTTAGTTACTTGATCTCGACGTAGATCAACCCTGTAATCTAAATACAATCAATATAGTCAAGAAGGACGTAGGGTATTACCTCCATAGGAGGGCCCGAACCTGGGTAAAACCTTGTCCCCTTTGTCTCCTGTTACCATCGATCCAAGTATCACAGTTCGGGACCCCCTACCCGAGATCCGCCGGTTTTGACACAGACATTGGTGCTTTCATTGAGAGTTCCGCTGTGATCGCCAGAAGGAATCGATGGCTCGTCTTGTCATCAACGAAGAGGTTTGCAACCCGGGCACTTTCGTCCCCGGACAGATCTTCGCTTTTGGCAGCATTGTGCTGCACGCTAACCCGACAGGCCATCTAGGCCACGTCGGAAGTTTCGCCCCTGATCAAGAGGTCAGATTCGGGAACTTAGAGTTCTCTGTGGATTCTCGAGGCGATCTATCACTAACCGGGCTCGCAGTCTCGCCTGCCGCACCCGAAGACTCTAAGGCTTTAACCCCAGATCCATCTTTCGGCTCTGCCTATGGGATCTACCCCGGCAAGGGCCCAACTTTCGGTCCGGATCAGGTCATAGCACCCGACGTCCGAACATCAGTTCTTGCTGAACACTCTCCCTGCACGGACGCATCAGAGGTTCACTCCGGAAGCTCTGGGCAGACCAGGCCGATTGAGCTCTCGATACTCGACGAGGCTCTAGATCGGATTTCATCGATGAAGATTACCGACGACCCAGCCCCGATCTATTCCCAGATCGGGCGTCAGGCGGGTCAGGACGGATTTTTTGTCCCACCCACCACCCACTTGATAGCCACTGTCGAGGATTTAACCGACATGCTAGACTACGCTTCCGAGGAAGCAGAGTACATGGATGAGGAAGATCACTCCCTCACCCCCGCTAAGACCGGGTAGCGGACTGCCACCTCTACATACGATGTCTACATGGTGGACACTCCCAAAAACAACGGTGATAAATCGGATGAAGCGCCGTCAAGACGCCGAAAGCCGCATAAACGGTCAAAAGGAAAAAAGGGGCGAAAGTCTATCGATGGCATCGGGGATGGAGACACCCCGGAAGACATCGGCGGTCCCGAAATCCCTGAACACCCGTTAGAGGGTCAGGAGAGACCCGAAGACCGTCGCAACCCCGATGTTCCAGATGATCCTGAGGACGATGACTACCTCCGCTCTATCGAGGGGGAGGATAATGCGGCTGCCGATGACTTCGCCATTCCCGACAATCCTGAAGATCAGGAATTGTTCAGGCAACAACTCATATCCACAGCTCACAGCCTGAAAGCAAAAGAGCGGCAGCTCAGAGCCGAACAAGACGACCGATGGACGAGAGTCCTCTCAGCTGAGGAAGGATACGACATCGGTCTATCGGACCAACCTAAGAGCTACCCACGCAGAAGGCTGCTGCCGCAATTCGATGACGAGCTCACTGATATGCCGTCTCCCAAGCATACCCCATATGACAAGCCAGACCGCCCCCCTCGAGGACACGACAGGACGGCTGATGATACCGGCTATAGGCCGACGATACCCCGTAGACGGGGAAAGGAGCCACTAGAGCCCGATGATAGGTTCGACCTGCGACACGACCTGGACTATAGAGCAGGCCGTACGCGATCCATCTACGGATCCAGAGGATACTCACCCGATAGACGGGACGGGTACCGGCCTCGGTTCAACCGCGACAATGAATATCGGGAACAGCACCGAGCTCGGGCAGACGCCGATCACCGGCGCAACATAGCTCGAGTTAGAGGCGATGCACACCCACTGTGCTTCACAGATGAGGTAATGCGGCATCAGTTCCCGGAAGGGTTTAAGCCCGTAAACATAGAGCAATACGATGGGACAACTGACCCAACCGTATGGATAGATGATTTCCTCCTCCACATCCACATGGCACGAGGAGATGACCTCCACGCCATCAAGTACTTACCCCTGAAGCTCAAGGGGCCAGCTCGGCACTGGTTAAATAGCCTCCCCGAAAACTCTATCGGGTGTTGGGAGGACCTAGAAGAGGCATTCCGATCTAACTTCCAGGGCACTTATGTTCGGCCGCCGGACTCCTCCGATTTAAGTAACGTCGTTCAGAAGCCAGGAGAGTCCGCGCGGCTATTCTGGAATCGTTTCCTGACGAAGAAGAACCAGATCATAGACTGCCCGGACGCCGAAGCTATAGCCTCCTTCAGGCATAATATTCGGGATGAATGGCTAGCTCGACAGCTCGGCCAGGACAAACCAAGGACAATGTCCGCCCTCACGTCACTCATGACCCGATTTTGCGCGGGCGAGGATAACTGGCTAGCTAGATGTAGCCATAACCCCGAAGACCCCGGAACCTCTGAAGTTCGGGATGGAAACGGGAAACCGAAGCGCAACAAGAACAAGCGCCAGCACAATAATAGTGATGCCGATGACACGGCTGTCAATGCCGGCTTCCGCAATTCCTGTCCTGGGCAGCGGAAGAAGCCTCCTAAAGGCAAACACGATGGACCCACCCCGCTGGACAAGATCCTAGAGAGGCCTTGCCAGATCCACGGCACTCAAGAGAAGTCCGCCAATCACACCAACCGTAACTGTTGGGTCTTCAAACAGGCCGGCAAGCTCGCATCCGAGGACCAAGGCAAGAGCCCACGCAGTGAGGACGAGGATGAGCCACGTGGTCCGATCAGTGGCGGTCAAAAGAAATTCCCTCCAGAGGTAAAGACAGTAAACATGATCTACGCCACTCATATACCCAAAAAGGAAAGGAAGCGCGCCCTTCGAGATGTCTACGCCATAGAGCCTGTAGCCCCGAAGTATAACCCATGGTCGGCATATCCGATCACTTTCGATCGACGCGACCACCCGACCAGTAACGGGGGTTCGGCCGCACTCGTCCTAGACCAGATAATAGATGGGTACCACCTCACTAAAGTCCTAATGGACGGTGGAAGTAGCCTCAATCTGATTTACTCAGATACGGTGAAAAAGATGGGCATAGATCCCTCAAGGATCAAGCCTAGCAACACTACCTTCAAAGGAGTGATCCCAGGCATTGAAGCCCGGTGCACAGGCTTCGTAAGCCTGGAGGTTGTGTTCGGCGTTGAAGCCCGTAAAGGCATACACCTCCTTAGGTGACGCAGGAGCGGACAAGCGACAGGGCAAATCGAGGACGTCAGGTCATCCATCAAAGACCCTTGGTACAAGCCCCTCCTATAAAGCTTATATTTCGTACTTGTAAACAGTTGTCTCCGCAATTTGAATAATAAGAGTTGTTGAGTAAAATACAGCTTTATCATACATTATTTCTTCGCTGTTCCCTTTTCTTTCGGAACATTCTCTATTTTCTCCCTCTTCTCGCGAACCTGTTTAGTATGCTTTACGATACAACCGGCTAATAGACCGGGGGCTCGCTCCTAAAAATCGCCCTACTCACAACTAACTTAGTGTTCGGCGTCTTGGACTTCCGCTTTATATGCATTGGTTCCGAACTATGTCTTGGGTCAATAGTTGGGTTGCCCGGCTCCTGTGCTTGCCCATTTATGTTCCGCTCGTTCGGCTAAAAGGGCAAAGGGAGCACCGCTGCGATTGTGCTTCCGGCTAGTCTGGTCAACCGCCTCAGCGAAGAAAGCCGAAAAGTGACTCTCATGGTATGCGAGAACCGGTCTGCGAATCCGAGCTTAGCTAAATCTCGTCAGAGATTACTCCGTGTCAAACGACGGGTTTGGTGTTAGTACAAACCATGTGATATAGGCTTCGCCCGCGGTTTATCCGAACATCACAAACGCCTGGCGGCTAGTCATCAGCCCCCACACGCCTTTCTCGCGCCCCTACGGCTAAGTGAAAGCAATAAAGCATTATGGTCCGATTGCCTTGTCCGCTCCACACCACCGCCTTCGGGTGCCGATAGTTCGGCTAAGGGTTATAGTGCGGTTGGAAGAGACACCTTGTGTAGTTTCTACACAGGGGCTGAAGCCGACGACTAGCAGCTTTCAGGGTTAACGACCACAAAGGAGTTATAAAGGATGCAAAACATACAAGACATGATGAAACCATGCATTTAAAATATATACACGCTGAAAAGTCTTCGGACATAGTACAGCAATCTATTCATATTCGTTCTCTCTCGAGCATTGTGATTCTATGGCCCGAGCACCCTCCATAACTCCGGAGAAGTACAGCTCGGGGCGCCTATGTCCCTTTCCAGGAGGCGGAGGAGCTGTGGCTACCTTCATCGGATCCTACCCCGGCTAGTGCACCTTGGCCTTCGCAAAGGTCATCCTAGCTCCCTCGATGCAGGAAGACCGCCTCAATGCGTCGATCCGAGGAGTGGCGTCGCTCAGCTTCTGCACCAGGCCGAAGTAGCTGCTCGGCAGTGGCTCGTTGGGCCATAGCCGGATACAGAGATCCTTCATGGCCGGTTCCGCCATCCGGTGTAGCTCCATCAGCTGCTTCAGCTACTCCACAAGGAGAGGAGAACGCTCGGGGGCTTCGAATTGCGCCCAGAATAGCCGAGCTTCATCTCCTTCTCCCCGCGAAGCATAGAACTGCTTCGCGTCCGCTAAGCTCTTCTGGAGGTCCGAGCAGGCGCCTGAGGAACGCCATACTTGGGTAAGCAACTCGAACTTGCTGTCCCCGAAGATACACTGCAATGAATACGGCTTACCATCCATGATATCCTTGGCTTGGCTGAGCTCCTCTTCAAATGACCGCCTATCCACCCACTCCTTTTGGAGATTGGTTTTCAGGGTGGATAGTTCGGCGGCCTACTCCTTGCCCTTCCGCTCCAAGTCCTCACACTTCTGCCCAGCATCTTTGAGCTCCTACTGGATTTCCTCCACCCGAGCCTCGTGCTTGTCGCTGGTGGCTCTCAGGGCGGATAGCGCGGTAGGTGCTTCTTTGGCAGCGGCTTTCTCCACCGCAGCCTCCTGCTTGGCCTTCTCAAGCTCGGCCTTGAGCTTCTCAATCTCCTTCGCCGAGGTTGCGTAAGCATTAAGCATATCACACAATACTGCATTGACAGTAAGATAACGAAAGAGTTTTTTACTCTAACTCGACTTACCTTGTGCCTCGTCGAATCTCTTGTTTAGAGCGTCAAGCTCGTCTTCGGAGCTTTTGAGCTTCCGATTTAGCTCCTCTAGCTCGGCAGCGTTAGTAGCCGCTGCCGACGATGAAGCCTATAACAAACAAGATCATATCACATTACAGGGATTCACAACCTCCGAACTGTCACTATAATGATCCTGTGTCCGGTCTTCTTAAGGGCTGACAGAACGATCCGAACATATGCATAGTTCGGATAAGGATCTATGTTTTGACCCCCAGGCAAGTTTTTTCAAACTTACCTGGGGCTCGGGGGCTGCTATGTATATAACAATTACTTAAATAAATCAATATTTCACAAAACAGAGCATTACATGGCTTACTTGAAAGCCCGTCAGGAGACCGTTGAAGGCCTCCTTCAGTCCGGTATCCACGGACTGAATGCTCTGCAGCACCGTACCCATAAGGGTGCGGTGCTCCTCGGAGAGGGAGGTGCTGGATAGAGCCTCCCCCATGGCCGGCCACCCACTGGTCGGTGGCGCCGGTGGGGATCGGTTAACCTGATCCCCAACCGGGGATTGAACCTGTGCCTCCGGAGGCGTAGTGCGCTCCGGAGACAGCCTTGGAGGTGACTGGACAACTCCTTGTCCGGTCTCCTCGGTATCCGGGAGGAGCTTCTCCCCCTGGTCTTCGGCGGCCGAGGTGTTAGCCTCAACCATGATGTCGTCCCCCCCCTAGTGCCCGGCTCTAAAGGGGCCTGCTGAGACGACACCTCCGCGGTGTCCTTCGTGGCGCCCGGAGGAGTGGGGTACGACGCAGTTCCGCTCTCCGCCAGCTCGGCGGGCGGGGTCTCCCCGTCCGAAACTTGATCGGTGGGGAGAACACTTGGTGGGCTACAAGTCAGAAGGCACTCACACGTCAGTAACATTACAAAACTTAGCGCTAATAGCTCTGGAGGTCTTCGGATCCTTACCTTCGAGGAGGGGGCTTAACCCTGAGGTTCCTTCGCGGAACCCTCTCGAAATCCTCAGACTCAGTATCCGAGTCCGTGCAATCACCGGACGGGGCTACCTGTGTCCGGCGCATCTTCTTCAGGGCAGGAGGATATGCGTCCTCCGGAGCGTCCGATGACGTCGCCCTCTTTGTGGCGAGGGGGGAATCGCCTCCCTCCTCGCCCTCGTGCTCCTCCTCTTGATTCGAGGAGGCGTGGGTTTCTTCGGACGCAGCCTCTGGCTGGTCCCTATTGCGCAGGCCTGTTCGGCCTGGTTTCTTCTTCTCCTTCTTCTCTGGCGCCTTGTAAGGTGCCACGACGAGCATCTCCAACAACAGCGGAGATTTAGCGTCTTCGGGCTGTGGAGCCGGACACTTGATGCCCTTGGCCTTGCTCAGCCATTCCTGCAATAGTGATCGGAGAATGCTTAGACTTTCTGTAGGAAGACAAAAGCCGATCAAATAAAGCTGTACTATACCTTGGATGGGGGCCTGACGGCGCTCAGGCCCTTGTCCTCCTGCTCGGCCGGCCAGTTCTCCTGTGCCTTGAACAGCGCCTTCCATAGCTTCTCCCGCGTGGTACGGAAGATTTGACGAACCGTAGCGTCATCGTCAGTCCGGTAATTCCACAAAGGAGAACTCCGGCGCTGGCAGGGGAGGATGCGCCGCCGAAGCATAACCTGGACCACGGTGGTCAGGCCGACTCCCTCCCTGATCAGGGAGGCGATGCCCCTCTGCAGGTCCTCCACCTCGGTGTCCGACCCCCAATCGAGGCCCTTTCGAACCCATGAGGTCAATCTGGTCGGGGGGCCGGATCTGAATTCGGCAGGAAAAGTTCCGGATTCAGCAGGAACAGTTCCGCCCTCTTCCCTTGGCTCGGTGATGTAAAACCACTCTTTTTGCCAAGTCTTGATAGTGTCGATGAAGGTGCCGGATGGCCACACAGCGCGCGGAAGCTTGCCGATGACTGCCCCGCCGCAATCCGCATGTGCGCCGGCGACACACTTCGGCTTGATGTTGAAGATCTTGAGCCACAGTCCGAAGTGTGGCTCGACTCGCAGGAAAGCCTCGCAGGCGATAATGAAAGCCAATATATGCATAAAAGAGTTCGGTGGGAGGTCATGGAAGTCGAGGCCGTAGAAGAACATAAGGCCCCTCACGAAGGGGTGAAGCGGGAAGCCTAATCCTCTGATGTAGTGAGGGACGAATACCACCCTCTCACCTGATTTGGGGGTGGGGATCACCTGACCCTTCTCCGCAGCGCGGTGGAAGACATTGGCGGGGAGGTATCCGGCTGCCTTGAGGTCCCGGATGTCCTGGTCTATGACCGTGGACGCCTCCCACTTGCCGTTGGAACCGGAGCTGGCCATGGCTAAGCTCGGAGGGGGAAGAATGGAAGACCTAGATCTGGGCTCGGGAAGCTCGGAAGATTGGGGAAGCAGGGATGCGAAGGGGAGATGCGGATAAGCCTTGGGGTTTTCTTCCCCTTTTATTAAAGATTGCTGCCGGTTGGCCTCCCTTCGCGGCGCCGTGAATCTCTCCGCTTCCTAAGGCATGCGTGCCGTTATACGCGCGTGATTAAACATATCCCGTGTAAAATGGGGCACGATCTGTGCATTGATGGATCGTGCTAGTGGAAATGACCTCGAACCACGAGGCAGGTCTTTTCGACTGGTTCAGTGGTCGTGGTGGGCCGTAACTTTTCGTCTGAAAAGTTGTCAGAAAACATTGTTGGCTCTTTGACGCTTGGCCTTCAAGGGCCGAGCTACTCATGGTATACGGACGATCTATGATCGGAAAAATTACACGTCGACGGAGGCCGAACTATAGCCCGGCCGATCACTGTCTGGAGGAAGGAACTCACCTCGCAAGCCGAAGACTCTGATCACTCGAAGCAGCTGGAGCTTGGACCCTCGGCGTTGGAGGCTAGTTCAGGGGCTACTGAGGGAGTCCTGGATTAGGGGGTCCTCGGGAGGCCGGCCTATGTCTTATGGGCCGGACTGTATGGGCCACTTGCCGAATACTGGAAGGATTGAAGACCTCACCTACAAGAAGGAAGCTTCGAGAATCGTGGCTTGTCATCCACGTTTAAAGTAGTAAATAGGCATGTTTATCCCTTCGACGTGTAACCTACCATGTGTAAACTCTAGGGACCCCTGGCGTCTATATAAGCCGGAGGGTTTTAGGTTGTAGAACAACAGAACTCATCTAGGGTTTAGTTACTTGATCTCGAGGTAGATCAACCCTGTAATCTCCATACAATCAATATAGTCAAGTAGGACGTAGGGTATTACCTCCATAGGAGGGCCCGAACCTGGGTAAAACCTTGTCCCCTTCGTCTCCTGTTACCATCGATCCAAGTATCACAGTTCGGGATCCCCTACCCGAAATCCGCCGGTTTTGACACCGACAGAAGGGAAGTCATGTTTCCGCTCGTTATCAGGGAATTCTAACTCTATGTAAAGCACTTTTCAGCACCTTCACGGAAGGTGGGGCCCTGAGGAAGCACCTCCGGAGGCCCTGGCTCCACGTCACCCCAGGAGCCTCGCGAGCGGCGGGTGAGGGAGTCCTAGATTAAGGGGTCCTCGGGAGGCCGACCTATTTCTTATGGGCCGGACTGTATGGGCCATTTGCCGGACACTGGATTAATCGAAGACTCGGACTCCAGGAAGGAAGCTTCTAGAATCGTGGCGTATTCTCCACGTTTGGAGTAGTGAATAGGCATGTTTATCCCTTCGACGTGTAACCGACCATGTGTTAACCCTAGGTACCCCCGGCGTCTATATAAGCCGGAGGGTTTTAGGTTGTAGGCCAACAGAACTCATCTAGGGTTTTAGTCATACGTTCTCGTGGTAGATCAACTCTGTAACCCTTATACCATCAATATAATCAAGCAGGAGGCCCGAACCTGGGTAAAACCTTGTCCCCTTCGTCTCCTGTTACCCTCGATTCTAGTCCCACAGCTCGGGACCCCCTACCTGAGATCCGCCGGTTTTGACACCGACATTGGTGCTTTCATTGAGAGTTCCGCTGTGGTCGCCAAAGGAATCGATGGCTCACCTTGTCATCAACGAAGAGGTCCGCAATACGGGCACTTTCGTCCCCGGACAGATCTTTGCCTTTGGCAGCATTGTGCTGCACGCCGACCCGACCGGCCATCTAGGCCGTGTTGGAAGCTTCGCCCCTGATCAAGAGGTCAGATTCTCGGGGCGATCTATCGCGAACCGGGCTCGCAGTCTCGCCTGCCACGCTCGAAGACTCAGAGGCTTTAACCTCAAATCCATCTTTCGGCCCCGCCCACGGGATCTACCCCGGCGAGGGCCCAACTTTCAGTCCGGACCTGGTCATAGTGCCAGACGACCGGACCCCTGTTCTTGCCGAACACTCTCCCCGCGCGGACACATCGGTGGTTAACTCCGGAAACTCTGAGCAGGCCGATCCGATCGAGCTCTCGATACTCAACGAGGCCCTAGATCGGATTTTGTTGATAAAGATTGTCAACAATCCGAACCCGATCTGCGCTCAGATCGGGCTTCAGGCGGGACAGGTCGAATTTTTCGCCCCACCCACCACCCACTTCGTAGCCACTGTCGAGGATTTAACCGACATGTTGGATTATGCTTCTGAGGAAGCAGACTACATGGAGGAGGAAGATCGTGCACTCACTCCCGTTAACACCGGACGATGGACTGCCACCTCCACATATGACGTCTACATGGTAGACACGCCGAAAAACAACGGCGACAAATCGGATGAAGCGCCGTCAAGACGCCGGAAGCCGCATAAACGGTCAAAAGGAAAAAAGGGAAGAAAAGCCATCGATGGCACCGGGGACGGAGATACCCCGGAAGACCTCGGCGATCCCGAAATCCCCAAACACCCGTTAGAGGGTCAGGAGAGGCCAGAAGACCGACGCAACCCCGACGACCTAGATGATCCCGAGGACGACGATCGCCTCCGCTCTATCGAGGGGGAGGACAATGCGGAAGCCGATGACTTCGCCATCCCCGATAATCCTGCAGATCAGGAACTCTTCAGGCAACAACTTATAGCCATGGCCCGCAGCCTGAAAGCAAAAGAACGGCAGCTTAAAGCCGAACAAGATGTCCTGAACGATCGATGGACGAGAGTCCTCTCAGCTGAGTAAGGATACGGCACAGGTCCATCGGACCAACCGAAGAGCTATCCGCGTAGAAGGCTGCTGCCACAATTCGATGACAAGCTCACTGATACGCCGTCTCCCAAACATACCCCATACGACCAGCCAGACCGCCCCCCTCGGGGATGAGACATGATGGCTGACAACACCGGCTATAGGCCGACGATACCCCGTAGACGGGGAAAGGAGCCACTAGAGCCCGATGACAGGTTTGACCTGCGACACAACCTGGACGACAGAGCAGGTTGTACACGATCCATCTACGGATCCAGAGGATACTCACCCGATAGACGGGGAGGGTACCGGCCTTGGTTCGACCACAACAATGAGGGTTGGGAACAAAACCGAGCTAGAACAGACGCCGATCACCGGCACGACATAGCTCGGGTCAGAGGCACCGCCCACCCACTGTGCTTCACGGACGAGGTGATGCGGCATCAGTTCCCGGAAGGGTTCAAACCCATAAACATAGAACAATACGATGGGACAACTGACCCAACCGTATGGATCGAGGATTTCCTCCTCCACATCCACATGGCGCGAGGAGATGACCTCCGCGCCATCAAATACCTACCCCTGAAGCTCAAGGGGCCAGCTCGGCACTGGTTGAATAGCCTCCCCAAAAACTCCATTGGGTGCTGGGAGGACCTCGAAGAGGCATTCCGATCTAACTTCCAGGGCACTTATGTTCGGCCGCCAGACTCCTACGATCTAAGCAACGTCGTCCAGAAGCCAGGAGAGTCCGCGCGGCTATTCTGGAATCATTTCTTAACAAAGAAAAACCAGATCGTGGAGTGCCCGGATGCCGAAGCAATAGCATCTTTCTGGCATAATATTCGGGATGAATGGCTGGCTCGACAGCTCGGCCAGGACAAACCAAGGACAATTTCCGCCCTCACTTCACTCATGACCCGCTTTTGCGCGGGCGAGGATAACTGGCTAGCAAGACGTAGCCACAACCCCGAAGACCCCGGGACCTCTGAAGTCCGGGATGGAAACGGGAAACCGAAGCGCAACAAGAACAAGCGCCGGCACAATAATAGTGATGCCGATGACATGGCCGTTAACGCCGGCTTCCGCAATTCCCGGTCTGGGCAGCGGAAGAAGCCTCCTAAAGGCAAACACAACGGACCCACCCCGCTGGACAAGATCCTGGAGAGGCCTTGCCAGATCCACGGCACTCAAGAGAAGCCCGCCAATCACACCAACCGCAATTATTGGGTCTTCAAACAGGCCGGCAAGCTCGCATCCGAGGACCAAGGCAAGAGCCCACGCAGCGAGGACGAGGATGAACCCCGCGGTCCGATCGGTGGCGGACAAAAGAAATTTCCCCCAGAGGTGAAAACAGTAAACATGATATACGCCACCCATATACCAAAGAAGGAGAGGAAGCGCGCCCTTCGAGATGTCTATGTCGTAGAGCCTGTAGCCCCGAAGTATAACCCATGGTCGGCATACCCGATCACCTTTGATCGACGCGACCACCCGACCAGTATCCGTCATGGGGGTTCGGCCGCCCTAGTCCTAGACCCGATCATAGACGGGTATCACCTCACCAAAGTCCTAATGGACGGAGGAAGTAGCCTCAATCTGATTTACTCAGATACGGTGAAAAAGATGGGCATAGATCCGTCAAGGATCAAGCCCAGCAACACTACCTTCAAAGGAGTGATCCCAGGCGTCGAAGCCCGGTGCACAGGCTCTGTAAGCCTAGAAGTGGTGTTCGGCTCGCGCGATAACTTTCAAAGCGAGGACTTGATCTTCGACATCGTACCTTTCCGCAGCAGCTATCACGCCCTGCTCGGCCGTACAGCGTTCGCTCGCTTTAACGCCATTCCGCACTACACATACCTCAAGCTCAAAATGCCCGGCCCCAAGGGGGTCATTACTCTCAACGGCTACACAGAGTGCTCCCTCCGAACTAAGGAACATGCGTTGGCCCTGGCGGCCAAATTCCATTACACTGATGATCGGCAAGCGCCGACATCTACCGTAAAGGCACCCAAGGCTGGGAAGCGAGCTCGGTCTCAACCCGAAGTACCAGAACCTTCTTCTCCCCGTAAATAGGGACTCGCCCCCCATCGCACGGCCCTAGATCCGGCAAAGTATGTGCCGAGGATGTACAACTTTGCGCTCAAAATTCCATTGGCAGCGGTGGGGAAAAATTATTAAAGGGTAAGTGTTCGGCTGGACCGAACTATGACCATCAACATGTCTTTGGACACACTACAGGTACCATAAAATACCTGCTACGGCGTAAAGCTCATTCACATTTCGGCGACTTCTCAAGACTTTTTCCACAGTCCGCTCACCGAACACTACGCCCATTGCGGTATACAACTCCGTGGGAGATGCAGGAGCGGATAAGCGACAGCGCACATCGAGGACGTCAGGTCACCTATCGAAGACCCTTGGTACAGCCCCTCCTGTAAGGTTTATATTTCATTTTTCATACCTGTAAACAGTTATATCCGCAATGTGAATAATAAGAGTTGTTGAGTAAAATACAGATGTATAATGTATGATCACCTCGCCGTTTTTCTTGGCGTACTCTCTATTTCCCCTCTCTTCTTGCGAACCTGTTCGGTATACTTTACGATGCAACCGGATAATAGACCGGGAGCTCGGTCCTACAAAATCGCCCTAAACACAACTGATTTCGTGTTCGGCGTCTTGGAGTTCCGCTTTATATGCATTGGTTCCGAACTATGTCTTGGGTCAATAGTTGGGTTGCCCGGCTCCTGTGCTTGCCCCTTTATGTTCCGCTCGTTCGGCTAAAAGGGCAAAGGGAGAACCACTGCGATTGTGTTTCCGGCTAGCCTGGTCAAGCACCTCAGCGGAGAAAGCCGAAAACTGACTGTCATGGTAGGCGAGAACTGGTCTGCGAATCCGAGCTTAACTAAATCTCGTCAGAGGTTACTCCGTGTCATACGATGGGTTTGGTATTAGTACAAACCATGTCATATAGGCTTTGGCCACGGTTCATCCGAACATCACAAACCCCTGGGGGCTAGTCATCAGTCCCCCCGCACTCCTTTCTCGCGCCCCTACGGCTAAGTGAAAGCAATAAAGCATTATGGTTTGATTGCCTTGTCCGCCCCACACTACCACCTTCGGGTATCGATAGTTCGGCTAAGGGTCACAGTGCGATTGGAAGAGACACCCCGCGTAGTATCTACATGGGGGCTGAAGCCGACGACTCGCGGCTTTCAGGTTTAACGGCCACAAAGGAGTTATAAAGGATGCAAAACATATAAGACATGATAAACCATGCATTTTAAATATATACGCGTTAAAAGGTCTTCGGACATATTACAACGCGTTACTCATACATGTTCTCTCCCGAACACTGCAACTCTATCGCCCGAGCACCCTCCATTACTCCGGAGAAGTATAGCTCGGGGCGCCTATGCTCCATTCCAGGAGGTGGAGGGGCGGTGGCTATCTTCATTGGATCCAGCCCCGGCCAGTGCACCTTAGCCTTTGCAAAGGTCATCCGAGATCCCTTGATGCAGGAAGATCGCCTTAGCGCGTCGATCCGGGGCGAGGTGTCGCTCAGCTTCTGCACCAGGCCGAAGTAGCTGCCCGACAACGGCTCGTTGGGCCATAGCCGGATGCAGAGATCCTTCATGGCCGGCTCTGCCATCCGGTGTAGCTCCATCAGCTGCTTCAGCTGCTCAACAAGGAGAGGAGAGTGCTCGGGGGCTTCAAACTGCGCCCAGAATAGCCGAGCTTCATCTCCTTCTCCCCACGAACGATAGAACTGATTCGCGTCCGCTGTGCTCTTCTGGAGGTCCGAGCAGGCGCCTGAGGATTGCCATACTTGGGTAAGCAACTCGAACTTGCTATCCCCGTAGACACACTGCAATAAATACGGCTTACCATCCATTATAGCCTTGGCCTGGTTGACTTGCTCTTCAAAGGACAGCCTATCCACCCGCTCCTTTTGGAGATTGGTTTTCATGGTGGATAGTTCGGCGGCCTGCTCCTTGCCTTTTCGCTCAAGGTCCTCACACTTCTGACCGGCGTCCTTGAGCTCCTGTTGGATCTCCTCCACCCGAGCCTGGTGCTTGTCGCTGGTGGCTCTTAAGGCGGACAGTGCGGTCGCCGCTTCTTTGGCCGCCGCCCACTCATCCGCAGCCTCCTGCTTTGCCTTCTCAAGCTCAGCCTTGAGTTTCTCAATTTCTTTCGCCGAGGCTGCGTAAACATTAAAAACATATTAAAAGTACTGCGTTGATAGTACGGTTATGAAACATTTGGATATTCTAAGTCCAGCTTACCTTGCGCCTCGTCGAATCTCTTATTCAGAGCTTCGGGCTCATCTTCGGAGCTCTTGAGCTTCCGATTTAGCTCGTCCAGCTCAGCAGCAGTAATAGCCGCCGCTGATGACGAAGCCTGTACAAAACAACACCATATCAAGATACATGGATTCACACCTTCCGAGCTATCATAAAAATGATCCTATGTCCGGTCCTTTTCAGGGCTGTTGGAGCATTCCGAACACATATTGTCATGTACACAGTTCGGATAATGATCTATGATTGACCCCCAGGTAAGTTTTTCAAACTCACCTGGGGCTCGGGGGCTGCCATGTATATAATAATAAGAAATTAATATTTCACAAATAGGGCATTACTTGGCTCACCTGAAAGCCCGTCAGGAGACCGTTGAAGGCCTCCTTCAGTCCGCTGTCTATGGACTGAATGCTCTGCAATACCGCACCCATAAGGGTGCGGTGCTCCCCGGAGATGGAGGTGCTTGATAGAGCCTCCCCCATAGCCGGCCATCCTTGGGTCGATGGCGCTGGTGGAGGTCGGTTAGTCCGATCTCCAGCCGGGGATTGAACCGGTACATCCGGAGGTATGGTGCGCTCCGGAGACGGCCTTGGAGGTGACTGGACATCTTCTCGTCCGGTCTCCTCAGTATCCGGGAGGGGCGGGTCCCCCCGGTCTTTAGCGGCCGAGGCGTCAGCCTCGACCATGACGTCGTCGCCCCCACCTCCAGTGTCCGGCTCCAAAGGAGCCTGTTGGGAGGACACCTCTGTGGCGTCCTTTGCGGCACCCGGAGGGGAGGGGTGCGACGCGTTCCCGCTCTCCGCTAGCTCGGCGGGCGGGGTCTCCCCGTCTGAGTCTTGATCGGTGGGGAGAACACGTGGTGGGCTGCAAGTCAATAGGCGCTCACATATTAATGACATTTAAAACTTAGCACTAACAACTCAGGAGGTCTTCGGATCTGTACCTTCGAGCTGGGGGCTTGACCCTGAGGCTCCTTCGTGGAACCCTCTCGAAGTCTTCGGACTCGGTATCCGAGTCCGAACTGTCATCGGACAGGACTACCTGTGTCCGACGCGCTTTCTTCTGGGTGGGAGGAGATACATCCTCTGAAACGTCCGATGATGCCGCCCTCTTTCCTTTAAGGGGGGAATCACTTCCCCCCTCACCCTCTTGTTCCTCCTCTTGATTCGAGGAGGCATGGGTGTCCTCAGACACAGCCCCTGGCTGGTCCCCGATGCGCAGGCCTGTTTGGCCTGGTTTCTTTTTCTTCTTCTTCTCTGGCGCCTGGTAAGGCGCCACGATGAGCATCTCCGACAGCAGCTGGGACCTAGGGTCCTCGGGCTGTGGAGCCGGGCACTTGATGCCCGTGGCCTTGCTCAGCCATGCCTGCGGAAGTGATCGAAAAGTACTTAGATTTCCTTCGGAAGAACGAAGCCGATTTAATGAAGCTATGACATACCTCGAAAGGGGGCTTGTCGGTGCGCAGGCCCTGGTCCTCCTTCTTGGCTGGCCACTTCTTCTGCGCCTTGAACAGCACCTTCCACAACTTCTCCCATGTGGTGCGGAAGAGGTGACGAATCGTAGGATCGTCGTCCGTCCGATAAGTCCACATGGGAGAGCCCCGGCGTTGGCAGGAGAGGATGCATCGCCGAAGCATAACTTGGACCACGTTGGCCAGCTCGATTCCGTCCTTGATCATGGAGGCGATGCCCCTCTGCAGGTGATCCACCTCTGTGTCCGACCCCCAGTCAAGGCCCTTTCGGACCCAAGAGGTCAATCTGGTTGGGGGGCCAGACCTAAATTCGGCAGGAACCACTACAGGAATCAGGCACTTTGCCATCTGCCATGGCAGATGGCAAAGGCATGGTCGGCGGATGGCAAAGGCTTTGCCATCTGCCAGCAGACGGCAAACAGTTTGTCTGAAACCCAGCCGGCAAAGGCTACTTTGCCATCTGCTGGCGGATGGCAAAGAGCCTGCAGCCTTTGCCATCAGCTGGCAGATGGCAAAGCCTCTGAACGGGGTTAGGCACGTTAGAAGGCTAACGGCGTGCTTTGCCGTCTGCCAGCAGATGGCAAAGAGCCTGCAGCCTTTGCCATCTGCTGGCAGATGGCAAAGAGACCAAATAGGCCAGCCGAGTGGTTCCCAGGTTGTGTAGGCAACTGACACGTGGCCTCTTTGCCATCTGCCAGCAGATGGCAAAGCTCTTTGCCATCTGCCAGCAGATGGCAAAGTGCCTATATTGCCCCATTTAATTTTTGTTTTTTCTTATATCAATTCATTTTCACAGAAAATCAAACACAGATATATATATATGACCAATATAGCATATTCAACACATATTACCAATAGTCATGAACACATATATATCCATGAACACATATCCAACACATGTTACCAATAGTAGCAAGTTTCATCCATACATATACATAGTTTCTTCAATATTACACAGTTTCATCCATAAGTAGCAAGTTTCACAAGGTCAAAACAAAAACTAAAGACAAGCACTCCATCAACCCAAGCTTCCGTGATCGGAAGCAAATCTGCAAAATGGGAAAGAAGAAAGTTAGAAGAAGACTAGAAGAAGAAGATTATTATGATGCAACTAAAATGTGAAGATTATTATGATGCAACTTATATCTGTAGAATAGGGGTATAAGCGAGAACTCATAGACATCTTACCTTGGACAAGAAGTACTCAAGCGAGGAAACGACAGTGACCAAGGCTGGATCAAGCCCAATCTCCTCCTTTGCCTCCCTTAATGCTGTTGCTGCATCATCAGCATCATCATCATCAGCATCAACCCTTGTATAAAATAGGGTAGAAGACATAGGTAAAGATTGTTGAGGGTACAATACATATGTACTTCTGTAACTAGAATTTCAGTACGTTATGCTTAGTATGTGCCTTTTAATCGTTTCATTTTGGGTTGTTCTATGCTTTCAATACTAGAAGTGAACGCGCGCTTTGCTATATGAAACTAACATGTAAAAGCATTGGTAACACACATCTCAGCTATGCATGGTGCACAAACGAAATCATGTAAACGCAGGTTAATAAACCCAACACACCAGCCTTCCCAACCATAGAGCAAGGGTGTCAGTTCCTTTCTAGGTGGCTTAGTATCTTTAGACATACTACTAACCAATTTGCCAAAGAAGAAACAATTGGTGGATGCACCATCATCCATATCTAGTAAACAGAATTTCTACCTAGCATGACACCAAACATTTTTCTGAACTATAAAGTATCTCTCCCATAAAAAAGAGATCCAGAGACATAAACTAACCCCTGCCTTAGCTCGACCACTCTGCACATTTGCAATTACTCATGTATGGGATTAATCTCCTCCGGCAGGAAGTAATACCCAAGACACTTTATGGGTTCAGTGGTTGGTAGTTTTTTAAGGAAGATCAGGACAATAAATATGTGTAGAAATCCAAGCATATGGCACAATCAGCCACGAGAAACATTAGAATCCAAGCATATGGAAATGAGCTTGGTCGACTGATAGAACGCAGTCTGAACGACGAAAAAATAGAAGTGGTTGGTACCATCCAATGTGAACAGCTGGTCATCCAGTTCAGTTCCAGATCTATAACCCTTTTTTCCAAATACCAGATCTCATCATCTAATCTGACTCCTATGGGAAATCATAAGAAGAAGAAGAGATCCAACTCCTTCAAAAGGAAATAAAAAAGGTAGCAGTAACCACATAATATAGAAATCGAAACAAGACCACATGAGACATGCTATAGGATTTAGGACACGAACCATTGAAATAACAATGTGAACTACAGATAGTAACATATGGGAAGGTATAAGAGAGAAGATCTGCATCTTACCTGTTGTGGTCCAAAAGGCAGGGCATGTAAAGGGGGCAACTGGGACAGAGGACGCCGGTGGTAGAAGTATGACGGGTGGCTCCTCAGCAGCGGACGTCGCGGCTGCTACTGGGCGACGGACAGCGCTGCTGCTCCTCGGCTGCAGGTGTTACTCCTCAGCAGCAGGCTGGGTGGTGCTCCTCGGAAGCGAATGGCACTACTGCTCCTTGTCAGCGGATGGCGGTCCTTGGCAGTGGGCTGCGCTGTTGCTCCTTGGTAGCGAGGCGGCAGCTCCTCAGCAACTTGTTTAATTGTTCAGCTGCAGATTTGACTAATCGAGGCTAACTACCACCTGTAGAAATCATGAATCGTTCATGGAAAAGGAATGAAATTAGACTTTATACACTACTCTTAAATGTACAAATAAAATGGTGATGCAGGGTATTATCCCAAAGAATGGAGAAGTTGGTGGTACATAATCACAAAAACAACACTCCAAAGATTGTACCTGTACATGCCTACATTTGTACACCACAGTAGTGCTAGAGAATCTAGATACTTATTCCCATTGATGCAATAAACATAAGAACCCTGCATATGTAGTTTATCATTGACGGCAAAGAGCTGACTAGTAATATTTATGCTACCGGCTTTTAGCACAATATTTTGTGGATTTTACGTATAGCTTAGTTTTTGTTTTCCCAAAACAACTGATGCCAACTGCCGGCAGTTGGCTCGTGGCTCCTGGTGCGGGGCGACGGCTGCAGCTTGCCGTGCGTCCGATCTCTAGAGTTGAAGGCATATAGCTTCGTGATTCGATCCCCACATGGCCGCGGCCGCTCCTGTTGGTGGTTGTGCCCGTGTGTGTGAGAGAGCCGTGGAGTACATGGGTGAACTTGAGACATGATAGCTAGGCTAAGTAAGAACGGTACTAGTAGCAGAAAAATCGATTTATTGGAGGGTAGGCTTGAGCCTGTTTAAGCCTGGTTAGTAGACTCTCCTCTAATATCATATACATGGGACGTGAAACAGCCATATGTGTATTCTTTTGCATAAAGTAAGGATCCAACAACAGAGGAATTATCACTAGCCATGGTTTGTTATTACTTATTAGGATCATCAGCACCTTGCTATTAGAAGATGGTGATTGACAGGTCCGTGATTTTATTACAAGTTATAAGAAAAGCAGCGGCGACGGAGAAGCAGCAGGAGTGGGCGGTAGGAGGCTCACCAGGCTGGTTCCGGCGAGCTTGGTGAGCCTGGAGGCGTCCTGGTAGCGCTGCTCCTCGATGGCGCTCTGCGAGGATCAACCAAAACAACAGGTGAGGGAAACCCTAGGTGGCAGAACATCAGAATCCGGAATCGGCGAGGGCGAGACGGGCGAATCGAGGAAGCAGACCTTGAGCTCGGCCATGACGCGGGAGACGGCGTCGCCGGCGGTGGCGTCGAGGAGGGCGCGCTTGAGGGCGGCGGCCTCGGCGAAGTCCTCGCCCTCCACGGCCTCCTCCAGCTGGAAGCGCAGCACGGAGGCGTAGCTCTCGGGCTGGTCCACCTCCGCGAAGTGGTGGCTCCAGCGGGCCCAGTCCCAGGCTGACGGCGACGACGACGCCGCGGGGGAGGACGAGGGGGAGGGGGAGGGGGAGGAGGCCGCAGCACAGCGGCATGCCGTGGAGGAGGGGCGGCGGGCCGCGGGCACGTGCGCGGAGGAGGAGGGGGCGGGGGCGGGCAGCGGCGCGAGACGGGGAGCGGCGGGCGCGCGGCCGCCGGCGTGGCGCACGCGGCGGGGGGGCATCGGGACGGATAGATGGGCCACGCGGTGGAGAGAGAGGGGAGGAGAGAGAGAGGGGGGGGATAAGGATGGCGTGATTTGAGATTGGGAGGGAGAGAGAGGGGTGGGGCCGGGCTGGGAGAGAGAGGGGAGAGAGAGGGGGGTGGGGCCGGGCTGGGAGGGAGGGGAGATAGCCCCACCTCTTTGCCAACAGCCAGCAGATGGCAAAGTTCTTTGGCATATGCTGGCTGATGGCAAAGAGGTGGGGCTTTGCCATCTGCTGGCTGATGGCAAAGAGGTGGGGCTTTGCCATCTGCTGGCTGATGGCAAAGAGGTGGGCCTAGTGCGCCGTTACAACGCCGTCGTCCGCTGGACCCCACCAACCTCTTTGCCATCTGCTGGCAGATGGCAAAGGATTGGCTGATGGCAACCAGGTTCTTTGCCATCTGTCAGTTCTTTGCCGTCTGTTTTTTGTAAGCAGATGGCAAAGACGTTCTTTGCCATCCGCTGGCAGACGGCAAAGAGCTGACTGATGGCAAATTCCCTGTTTCCAGTAGTGAACAGTTCCGCCCTCCTCCCTTGGCTCGGTGATGTAAAACCACTCTTTTTGCCAAGTCTTGATGGTGTCGATGAAAGTGTCAGATGGCCATACGGCGCGTGGGAGCTTGCTGATGACTGCCCCGCCGCAGTCTGCGTGTGCGCCTGCGACACACTTCGGCTTGATGTTGAAGATCTTGAGCCACAGTCCGAAGTGTGGTTCGACCCGCAAGAAGGCCTCGCAGACGGTGATGAAGGCCGATATATGCATGAAAGAGTTCGGTGGGAGGTCATGGAAGTCGAGTCCGTAGAAGAACATGAGGCCCCTCACGAAGGGGTGGAGCGGAAAGCTCAATCCTCGGATGAAATGAGGGATGAAAACCACCCTCTCGCCTGGCTTGGGGGTGGGGATCACCTGGCCCTCCTCCGCGGCGCGGTGGAAGACATTGGCGGGGAGGTAGCCGGCGTCCTTGAGGTCCCGGATGTCCTGGTCTGTGACCATGGACGCCTCCCACTTGCCGTTGGAGCCGGAGTTGGCCATGGCTGAGCTCGGAGGAGAAAGGGTGGAAAACCTAGATCTGGGCTCTGGAAGCTCAGGAGATTGGGAAAGCGAGGGTGCGAATGGGAAGTGCGGATAAGCCTTGGGGTTTTCTCCCCCTTTTATTGGGCTTGTCGCCGGTTAGACTCCCTCCACTACGCCGTGAATCCCTCCGCTTCCCGAGACGTGCGTGCCATTATACACGCATGATTAAACATATCCCGTGTGAAACGGGGCACGATCTGTGCATTGATGGATCGTGCTAGTAAAAACGGCCTCGAACCGCGAATCGAGTTTTTTCGACTGGTTTGGCGGTCGTGGTGGGCCGTGACCTTTCATCTGAAAGGTTGTCAGGAAGCACTATTGACTCCTTGACGTTTGGCCTTCGGGGCCGAGCTATTCTTGATATTCGGACGATCTATGATCGGAAAAACTACACGTCGTCGGAGGCCGAACTAGAGCCCGGGCGATCACTATTTGGAGAAAGGAACTCGCCTCGCAAGCCGAAGACTCTGATCATATGAAACAGCTGGAGCTAGGACCCTTGGCGTTGGAGGCTAGTTCGGGGGCTACTGAGGGAGTCCTGGATTAAGGGGTCCTTGGGAGGCCGACCTATTCCTTATGGGCCGGACTGTATGGGCCGTTTGCCGGACACTGGATTAATCGAAGACCCAGACTCCAGGAAGGAAGCTTCTAGAATCGTGGCGTATTCTCCACATTTGGAGTAGTGAATAGGCATGTTTATCCCTTCGATGTGTAACCGGCCATGTGTAAACCCTAGGTACCCCCGGCGTCTATACAAGCCGGAGGGTTTTAGGTTGTAGGCCAACAGAACTCATCTAGGGTTTTAGTCATACGATCTCGTGGTAGATCAACTCTATAACCCTTATACCATCAATATAATCAAGCAGGACGTAGGGTATTACCTCCATAGGAGGGCCTGAACCTGGGTTAAACCTTGTCCCCTTCGTCTCCTGTTACCCTCGATTCTAGTCCCACAGCTCGGGACCCCCTACCCGAGATCCGCCGGTTTTGACACCGACAGCAGGCGCCTCTCGAAGCTACGAAGTTGCCTGGTCCACAAGGAAGAAGCCCCCTCGGCAAGACCTTCAAGCTGCCTCGGCGCCCCAGGTCCACCTCGCGATGCAGGTACCCGCCATGAGTACGCCAAGCTAAGTTACCCTTATCACGTCAAGCAGGAGCTTTCCATTGGTGGCAACATAAACACCAAAGTACGGGATAAAAACGAAACGCTAACATAAAGGCGCAAGCACCACAGTTCATTACACACCCCCTCGGGGCCCTTCGTGATTCTTGATGCAGTAAGTAAAAAAAGAACAGCAAAAGATGGCCTCCCAAGGGCCGCTACTCCTGAGGCCTGGCTCCGGCGCCGCCCGCGCTCAGTCGGAGTCCTCCTCCTCCTTGATGGTGGCACGGCGCCATGGCGGATCGATGGCCTCCGGGGCAGGGGCACGGCGTCGCGGGGGCTCGCCTCCCTCCTTGGTCCGGGCCCGCCGACGCGGCGGCTCGTCGTAGTCGTCGTCGCTCGAGCTTCCCCCGGAGGAGGCGTCGCTGCCGCTGGAGGTGCTACGGCCGTCACCAAGGGCAAGCTCACCGCTGAGGGCGCCACCGCCGCGATGATCATCGTCGGTGGAGAAGTGGTCGCTGTTGCCGCTGTCGCTTTCCGGGCAGCACCCCAAGTGCCTACCGTATTCCCCGAATATCTTCACGAGGAGCGTCACCGCCCCGTCATACTTGAAGTGGAGGGTACACCTCCCCTGCAGGCCGCGCGCGCAGGCGAACGTCTGCCACCCGTAGTTCAGGAACACATAGCCTGCTGGGGTGACTTCGACTTCCACCCACGAGGCCGCGCTGCAGCAACCGTCGGCCTGCAGCCATAGGTCGGCTGGCAGCGCACCTGCGAAGAAGCGCGGGAGCTGGAGCCAAGTGGTGGCCGGCCGATCCTCCCACACTATAAACTCCTGGACCGCGTCGGCTGAGTGAGATTGCGAGCGGGGCGGCCGGGTGCCAGCCGCGAGCCTCCCTCCTCGGCCGCGAGTGCCACGGCTACCGATGCCGCCTACGCGGGAGGGAGCCTTCCCGCGGCTACCGGAGGCAGCGCCGGCCTGCACCGGTCCGGCGTCGCGGTGTACTTACGGGGATGGCCACGACCCCTCTTGGGCGGTGGCGAGCCCGGTCCCTCCAGGCGGCCCTTCCCTTTCTCAGCAGTAGAGAACCTCCTCACCGGTGTCATGGTCGTGGGAGCGACGGATTGGAGCAGAGAGGTGAGAAGATGAAGGCGGGCTAGGGGGGCTCTGCCCCCCTCGCCTACTTATAGCTGGTCGGAGGCTAACCGGCATCCCTCCGCATTCCAAGCAATGATGGCCCCGCGGTGCGCGCCAGCCCTTGTCAGTCTGGGCGGTTACCGAGGCGACATGCGGAAGTGGAGGCGTTTGTGCCTCGTCGTGCGCCACGCGTCAAGCCAGACCCGCAGGCGATTGGGGCCCGCGGCGCTTCGGCCTTTCTTCCTCGGCTTCGCCCCGAAGCCGGCCCGAGCGCGCCTTGGGCCCGGGGGCTACTGTCGGCGTTCTCGGAACAGGGGTACCCAGACCTCCCTGCCCGCGGGCCAACGCATGGCCCACCATGATGGCCCGGTACGGCCTGGCGAAGAACCACTCAGGACAAGACCCTCGCGGGGGCCTCGGCCTCGCAAGGAGAACGACGCCAAGACCTCCAGAGGAGCAGTCATCCCAGGCTGCCTCCCGAGGAGCGGAGATTCCTATGCAGTGCCCAGCCTTAGGAGGCCGCGATGACGTGAGCCATGACGATCAGGGTAGGCGGGGCCAGCGGGGGTAGCAGAGACAGTTTCCTCTTTTGTGCTAAGGGGGCAAGGACTAACGCGGGTTCCCAAGGAATCCCCCAAAGGTTTCCGCTTCGATGCAACAAGACCAAGACCACGAGCTCGGCGGGACGGATGTCATCGCCGAGCCCACCTCTGCATCACACCAGGAGCTTTGCAGGCGAAGACCACCTTTAGTCAGGATAAGTTGTACCTCCTGTCCCCTTTGAAATTTTGCCGTTGTGGGATCCCTTCCCGCCAGTGTGATAAGGGAAGAGGACCCAGGCCACTATAAAGAGGAACTAGCCTCCACCGTAGATGAGGACCGGATCCATCCTCCCCCAATAGTGCTCGCGAGGTTGCTCACCACTGTACAAGTTCATCACTAAACCTCCTCGTGAGGCCAATCCACCAAAGCAGGAGTAGGGTTTTACACCGCAAGGTGGCCCGAACCTGGGTAAATCTCTGTGTTCATCTTCCTGCTTGCTCGCGCGCGTTCGTCAAGGTTGGGCTGTGGGGCAACAAGCTTGGGGTTTGAGTTGGTTGGGACCTTCGCACACGCCCCAGAGTTCGAACCTTTCTTGGGTCTACGGAGCCCTGATTCCGACAGTTTCGCTGTGCCAGCCCCAGATCGTGTGTTAGGTTGGCTGCCGGACTTAAATCGGTGTTCGGAGGTAGTTCAGATCCCGAGTGATTGGAGGTCAAAATACACACCATTTTCAGCTTCACCGGTTGGTGGGACGCATCTTCAGCCGGACACTCGATGGTGGCGACCAAATGCGTTATCGGAGGGACGTGAATTTCCCTATTGTTGGGCCTCATCCCGATCTGGTCGTAAACTGATGGTTGGCGATCGGCCATGCTCAAGGCTTGGATCCAATTGAGTAGCTCGCCTGGCAGTGGGGCTTTGATCAGGTCGGCATCGAAGGCGCGACTGGAGTCGTTCATCGGTGCTATCGTCCCGGGGTCACTTTATGGTATTCCCGGGGAGTATGCGGCCGTGGTTGACTTAGATGCCTCGGCCAAGATAGGTTTTAAGACCAAGCCGGGGGCTGAGGTCATCCCTGCGGCGGGGTTTCCTGCCTCGGACGTCAAGGCGTCAGGGGCTGTGTGTCTTTTAAGAAGAGTAGAGGTTCTTGTTAAAACAAGGTCTCCCCGGGAGTCGGCGACAAACTCTAGATTCCTGAACCTAACTTCTGAACCAGGGGCAAAGCTTCCGATCTGGCCAAGGCGGCCCGTGGGATCGGCTTGAAGCACGACGCTTCCGAAAACGAAGATCTGTCCAGGAACGAAGGCGTCCTTGTTGCTGATCTCACCGCTAATGATTAAGTGAGCCATCGATCCTTTGGCGATTCGCAGTGGAACTCTCAATGAAAGCACCATTGCCGGTGTCGAAACCGGCGGATCTCGGGTAGGGGGTCCCGAACTGTGAATCTAGGAATGATGGTAACAGGGGACGAAGGAGACGGTGTTTAGCCAGGTTCGGGCCCTCGTGAGGAGGTAAAACCCTACGTCATGCTTGATTGTAGTGCTGAGTATGAAGGTTACAGAGTAGATCTACCTCGAGACAAAACGAGCTAAACCCTAAATGAGTTGACTTGTCCCTCTACGAACTAAGCCCCCTGGTTTATATAGACACCAGGGGTCCCTACGGTTTCTATCCGGGCACAAATACGCCCATTCTTACTTGGAGGACACACCAAGTCTTCGGGAATCCTCCTTCCGAACATGGGATTGTCTGATAACTTGGCCTTCTAGCAATTGCTCCTGTACGGCCCACAAGGGATGAATCCACGGCCCGATGACCCCTTAGTCCCGGACTCCCTCAGCCACCAACATGTGATTCACAAGGCGAGAGATTAGGGGAGTTGATGGGGTGTGTGTGTGGGGGGGGGGGGTTGATCAAGGGGGGGGTGGAGGGGCGGATGTGATCTGATTTAAATTGAGGCAGCTCAAAATCGGTTAGGGTTCTTCAAATCTTGCCATGGCAACATCGTTCGAGCGCAGTTGTTGGATCTGTAGGGGAAGGGAAAGATGGAGAAGATCGAGGGTGAAGAGGTGATGTGATGCTAGTAGGAAGCACTGATGGGATGGAGAGGCATGTTTTGTGATAGGGGTGGAAGGGGGTCTGTCTTAGGTCATTCGGGGTAGGCAATTTTTGTCCGAACATTTTCGTTCGGGTTGTGGCAGGTCAGGCTCCTAACGGCTCGCGCTCTGAATGACTCATTCGGACTAGCCTTCCGAACGCTTCACACATTATCCGCATCCTTTTTCTATATCCGTGTGTATCTCCACTCCTAAACGGGGACTTGGTAGCTTCCATTTCAGGGGGGGTTTCGTCCCCCTCTCACCTTCGTCTTTTTTTCCGTCTCACCTCCCGCCTTTGTCTATTTTTTACCCACGAAGCTCCCCTCATGAACAAACCCAGGCCACGAGGCCACCTTTCCAATGCCAATGTCCTCATCCCCACCAACGCCCACATCCTCTTCCCGTTCTAGGGCTTCCACGCGCCGCCGTCCCACCTCCTTTCCACCAGAGAACTAGCTGCAGTAGGAGCAGAGAGGGACCGGGGGAGAGATCGCCGGAAGCACCTCGCTGGGACAATCCTCATGGCGACCAGACGCATAACCAGCACGCGGGTGTCGCTCTATAGCCAGCCAACAGAGGTGAGCTGCCCGTTTGCCCATTCGTAGAATCTCTCTTTCTCGTTGTGCTGCATGGGAAACAACCGCTCTAGGGATTCTCGATTTGGTCCTGGCTGTGTTGTTGGGTTTCTCGCGGCTTTGTATTGTTTGAGTTCTGTTGTTCATATACGAGTCTAATTCACCAAGATCGGATTTTTATTAATAATGTTTCCAACTAGGACAGTCTGATGTGAGCGAGTTTCTTGCCCGATCCCTGTGTCAACGAGCAATTCCTTGATCTTTACGCATGTTTCTCGTTCGTGATGTCCAGGTGTCGGAAGCCTGACGGGGGAAGGACGCCGGCATCAGTGTCGGCCTCCCTGATGCGGGAGGAAACAGGCGGGTGCTCTGGGACATCGGTAACATTGTCCAGGCCAATGTCCTCGATGGTTAAGAAAATCTGCAGAAGGATCGAATAACATCATGTTTTTTTGTTCTTTCGTTCTTTGGAGTGAACTAAATCTGGTCTTGTTCACGGCAACAACAAGATCCAGCTATCGGCGGGGATCAATCACCTAATCACCAGGAGCTTCGGTGCCCAGCTCTTTAAGAAGGATTATGTCCGCGATCAAGAAGAGCGCCATGAAGACATTCAAGCAATGGGCCGGCCCAAGAGGCAGCCTCGCCTGTCGGCTTGGCTAGCTGGGCCAGAGTGGGCCTAGTGAGCGTGGATACTTAATCATGTGTAATCGAGTGAGAGAGGGGCCGAAGATAGGAACAGCTAGTCGTTGGCGTGTGTTGCGTGAGTCCTCAACTTGTTGAGGAAGGAGATCTCCCTCTCCTCCCTGCAATTCCCATTGTAGCTCGAGAATCCGATGTAATGGAAGAATTCAAACCCTGGCCCTCACAATCTGGTATCTGAGCCTCCAATCCTAGAGTTTCCCACTCACATCCGCCACACCCGCCTCGTCATTCACCGACGAGCTGAAGCCATGGACAAAATTTGTCGGAAACTTGAGCGATCTATGAGTTCCTCCATGCGGATTTCGATGCCGCCCTCGCCAAGACCTCGTCAGATCACAACGAGTAGATGGTCTCCGCCCTCGCCAAGCTGGAAAACAAGCTAGATCAGTTGTCCGGGTGTCTCGACAACGTCAAGCTCGCCATCGGAGTCGACCTCGACGAACTGCGCAGCGAGATCAGCGCTGATCGGGGGACGACGACGCCTTCCTCGACACCGGATTCCCTAAGGGAGCCTCCACCTGGCCCTTCACTAGCACAAACGAGCGGTGGTTCCAGCGGCTCTGGCAGGCTCCAATCTGATCTGCAGCAGTGCAATTTGGGTCCAAAGTATGTTCCTCCTTGATGTCTACTATGCAACTTTATTCTTGTAGACTTTGTTGGGCCTCCAAGCGCAGAGTTTTTTAGGACAGTGGCAATTTTCCATCAAGTGGATGACCTAAGGTTTATCAGTCCGTGGGAGGTGTAGGATGAAGATGGTCTCTCTCAAGCAACCCTGCAATCAAATACAAGAAATCTCTTGTGTCCCCAACACACCCAATACAATGGTAAATTGTATAGGTGCACTAGTTCGGTAAAGAGATGGCGATACAAGTGCAATATGGATGGTATATATAGGTTTTTGTAATCTGAAAATATAAAAACAGCAAGGTAATAAATAGTAAATAGCGAGCAAAATAGTATATAAATGCTTGGAAATAAGGCATAGGGTTCATACTTTCACTAGTGCCCCAACAATGCTAACATAGTTGGATCATATGATCATCCCTCAACGTGCAACAAAGAACCACTCCAAAGTTCCTATCTGGCGGAGAACAATAAGATGAAATTGATATAGGTAGTAGAACCACCTCAAAGTTATTCTTTCCGATCAATCTTTTGGGCTATTCCCATAAGTGTCACAAATAGCCCTAGAGTTCGTACTAGAACAACACCAATGATACATATCAATCAACCCTAATGTCACCTAGATACTCCGATGTCACCTCAAGTATCCGTGGGTAAATTATGCGACATGCATCAAACAATTTCAGGTCTATCATATCCAATCCAACACAAAGAACTTCAAGGAGCACCCTAATATTTCTATCGGAGAACGTGGTATGAAAACGTGCAATCAACCCCTATGCATATTTCCCCAAGGTCACTGGAATCCGCAAGTTGATGCCTCAACATATATCAAGTGAATCAATAGAATACCCCAATGTCACTACGGGTATCCCACGCAAGACGTACATCAAGTGTTCTCAAACCAAAATATTCAATCCAAAATAATGAGATCTCAAAGGTAAAGATTCAATTCATCACAACAAGGAAGCAAGGGAATAACATCATATGATCTTACTATATTAACAAAGCCCTTGATACGTCAAGATCGTGACATCTCAAGAACACGAGAGAGAGAGAGAGATTGAACACATGGCTACTGCTACATACCCTCAGCCCCGAGGGTGAACTACTCCCTACTCGTCATGGCCTCCTTCAGGATGATGAAGATGGCCACCGGTGATGGTTTCCCCTCTCCGGCAGGGTACTGGAACGTCTCCAGATTGGTTTTTCGTCGATACAAAGAGTTGCGGTGGCGGAACGGAGAGTCTCTATTTATTTCTGGGGTTTCTGGGATTTATAGGATTTTTCGGCGTTGGAATCACGCGCAACGGAGCCACGTGGGCCCCACCACATATCAGGGCGCGGCCTAGGGGGCGTGCCCTGATGGCTTGTGCCCCACAGGTGGCTCCCTTCCGGTGGTTCTTCGCTCCAATATGGCTTATTTCCTCCAGAATAAATCAGCAAAAGTTTCGGGCGATTCCGAGAACTTTCATTTTCTGCACAAAAACAACACCATGGTAATTCTGCTGAAAACAGCGTCAGTCTGGGTTAGTTCTAAATAAATCATATAAAGGGCATCAAAACCATATAAAAGTATTGTAAACATAGGCAACCATGGCATTCATAATTCATAAATTATCGATACGTTGGAGACATGTCAGCATCCCCAAGCTTAATTCCTGCTCGTCCTCGAGTAGGTAAATGATAAAAGAAATAATTTATGAAGTGTGAATGCTAGCATAATACATACGTTTGATCATTGATAATTTCAGTCACTTTTCTAGCATCATAAGTAGCAACTTTTTCTCATAAAAATCATCATAATAGAGTAGCAGTCAATTCACATGTCATGGTTCAAACAATTCATTCACTTCAAAGTTAACAATCTATGTTCTTGCTCACCAAACAATTTCAATGCATCATCAAGTCTAGTAAGAGCTCTGCATACTCAATTATCATATAGTCTTTTATGATTGCTAATACTTAAGGCATATTTTTAGAACAAACAACATCCATCGAACACATAGAAAGATAGTGGCTTAATGGTTTGCCTCCCAACATACTTATCATGAAGATAATTGTTAACAATAATGAATCATGATCAAATATATTTGACTGGATATATATGTTTGGATCCTTCCCCACCACATGATGCTTGCCAACTAATAGACTAAGGTTGGAATAAGAAGTTGACTCAACATGAATAGGAAATAGCATGAAAGTAAATAGATTATCCCTTCGCAGAGGGAAGCAGGGATTTGCATAGGTGCCAGAGCTCATTGTTTAAAACAGAGATGAATATGTAATTTTGAGTGGTGTGCTTTTCATGTCAACGTCACAACAGAGTTTTCAATATCTTCCATGCTAATCACATTATTGGCGGTTTCCAAACATAATTGAAATTTTACTCCCCCTCCACCATTCAAACACATTCCATGGCTGGCCGAATCCACGGTTGCCCTCCAAACCATCAACTTTCTAGGGGGAGTTTTCATTTATTTATTTTTGTATTATGCAAGACTAGGCATCCTTTTTACTGGCCTCTCTCATGCAATGACAAGTGAATAAACACTTATCTTGAGAATAACCCGCTTAGCATGGAAGATAATGACCGCCCCGTAGCTCCGTGAGCGGTACGAGCACACAAAACGGATGTTTATTTGAAGGTTTTAGAGGTGGCACATGCAAATTTACTTAGAATGGCAGTGAAATACCATATATATAGGTAGGTATGGTGGACTCTCATGGAAGAAACTTGTCTCAAGTATTTGGATGCACAACAAGTATCTCTACTTAGTACGAAGTTTTGGCTAGCAAAAGGTTCTAAACAAGCACCACATGTTAGAGGATCCATAACAACATAACTTCTATGCAAATATACCCAAACATAACCATTATGTTGTCTTACTTGTCCAACTTCAACTATTTGATCTAGTTTGAAAATAATTAATGGGTATTCACAATCATAAAAGATGTCCAAGATAATATATTTGTATGTGAAAGTTCTCTTTCTTATACTAATCATTCATGAATTGCTCATATGACCAATACAGTGATTGTTAAACTTCAATAGATTTTACTTTCTAAACCAAATGTGAAATTTCTACTAAGAATATAGCACATTGATAATTTCAGATTTATGACATTTCATTCATTCACAATTTACTCTTAGGATATAAGTGAAGCACAAGACTAAACATCAAACTACTCTCAAAAGATATAAGTGAAGATCAATGAGTACTCAAACAATTAAGTATCTATGTGAGGACTCTCTCTCAATAAAGATTTTAAGATCTGAGTATTTTATACAAACAGCAAACTAAATAAAAATTCATTCCAAGAATAGCACATATCACGTGCACAAATAGAAATTTAGGCTCAACATAGGCTAACCGATATTTGTTTGATGAAGACAGGTGGGATACGTAGCATCCCCAAGCTTAGATGCTTGAGACTTCTTGAAATATTTACTTAGTGTGCCTTGGGCATCCCCAAGATTGAGCTTTTGTATCTCGTTCAATCCTCTCATATCCCGGTTTCACCTAAGTCTCAAAAACTTCACCCACAAAAAACATGAAAAGAACTCGTCAGATAGGTTAGTGCACATAATAATAAATCAACTTTTTATGTACTGCCAAGACAAGTTGTATAATAATTTTCAAACATTATATATTGTATACTATCATTTCCACAATTTATATCTACCAATATAAGTCATGAAAACTATAGGAGAAGTAGATAACAGAACTATGACAGCAATCTGTCTAAACAGGACAGTCTGTAGCAATTAATTTACAAAGTGCACTTCTGTATCTCTAAAAAATATGAAAACTTAGGACATGATAAATAATTTATATGACAATACTTTGTAAAAATTTCAGAAACTTTCCACGTTCCAGTAAAATATGAAAATTCAAACACTACAGCAAAATTTTCTGTTTTTACACAGCACACATCAAACATGCAATTCAAGCATCCTATAAGGCAATTCTTGGAAATTTTTTATTGAAAAACAAGATTATAAATAACATATGACAGAGAACAACAAAATATAATGACGCTCCAAGCAAAACACATATCATGTGACGAATAAAAATATAGCTCCAAGTAAGATATACCGATAGTGTTGAAGACGAAAGAGGGGATGCCTTCCGGGGCATCCCCAAGCTTAGGCGCTTCAGTCTTCCTTGGATGTTACCTTGAGGATTCCTTGGTAATCCCCAATCTTAGGTTCTTGTCACTCCTTATTCTCCTCATATCGGTGTCTCACCCAAAACTTGAAAACTTCAATCACACAAAACTTAATGGAACTTCGTGAGATGGGTTAGTATAATAAATAAAGATCATTCACTTAGGTACTCTCAAGACAAGATTCATAATTGTTCTCACATAATACCTACTGTATTCTACCATTCACATAATTTATTTCACTGAATATAAGCTATGGGAACACTAAAACAAGCAAACTATGCATGCAAAACAGAATCTGTCAAAAACTGAATAGTCTGTGAAGATCTGTAGTATAACCATACTTCCCTGTCTCTAAAAATTCTTTAAAATTATGAAACTTAGAGAATTTGAATATAAATACTGTGTAAAAATTTCAGAATTTTTTGACGCTCCAGTAAAATCAGAGAAATTCTTTACTGGAGGCAAAAGATTCTGTTTTTGCACAGAATCAAATCAACAAGTATCCATACTATCCCAAAGGCTTTACTTGGCACATTATTGAAATAAAAGGCACATTACATGATTACTACAGTAGCTTAATCATGTGAACACACAAAAACAGAAAGTAAAAGTGTTGGGTTGTCTCCCAACAAGCGCTTTTCTTTAAAGCCTTTTAGCTAGGCATGATGATTTCAATGATGCTCACATAAAAAGTAGTAATTATAACATGCGAGAGAGCATCATGAATCTCATGACAAGCACATTTAAGTCTAACCCACTTCCTATGCATAGGGATTTTGTGATCAAACAATTTATGGGAGCAAGAATCAACTAGCATAGGAAGGCAAAACAAGCATAACTTCAAAACTTTGAACATATAGAGAGGAAACTTGATATTATTGCAATTCCTACAAGCATATGTTCCTCCCTCATAATAATTTTCAGTAGCATCATTGTCGGTGTCAAAACCGGCGGATCTCGGGTAGGGGGTCCCGAGCTGTCAGACTAGAATCGAGGGTAACAGGAGACGAAGGGGACAAGGTTTTACCCAGGTTCGGGCCCTCCTATGGAGGTAATACCCTACGTCCTGCTTGATTATATTGATGGTATGAGGATTACAGAGTTGATCTACCTCGAGATCAAGTAGCTAAAAACCCTAGATGTGTTCTGTTGGCCTACAACCTAAAACCCTCCGGCTTATATAGACGCCGAGGGTACCTAGGGTTTACACATAGTCGGTTGCACATCAAAGGGAAAAAACATGCCTATCTACTATCGACATCTTGGAGGACACGCCATGGCTCCTTGAAACTTCCACCTTGGCGACCAGGCCCCTGATCTTCTAACGATCACCCGGTGGCCCGTATAGTCCGGCCCATGAGAAACAGGTCGGCTATCCGACGACCCCTTAATCCAGGACTCCCTCAGTAGCCCCCGGACTAGCCTCCAATGTCGAGGTATATTCGGACAATTTTGTATGTCTTCGGCTTGCGAGGCGAGTCCCTCCGTCCCTTCTTGCTCGGCAACCATCCTATCATCAGCGAAATCCCAAACGTCGCGGGATAGCTGGGTCCACAGTAATAGTGTTTCTTGGTTTTCGCGCATCGTGGGGAGACGAGCGGTTCAGTAGCTTTTTCCAAAAATACACCTCCCGCAAAGGAGGCACCACCCATTTAAACAAACTGAATCGTGGTCCAAACCGCATCTTCTTCTCCCCCATCGGAAAAAGCCTCCAGCGAAAGGTTTCCACCAAAAATGGCGAGCGCCCCCAGTTCTTCCTCCAATCCTTACGGATCCCGTCCCGGGGATTGGACTAGCTGCTCCGTGTCGCTCCTTCGACTTCGCGACCTCGAGACCCAAGGGTACCTTCCTTCCTCGGATCTGACAGCCGTCCGTGCCGGTTTGTCTTCATTCAACGACAAGGCCCTCGTGGAGAATTTCCCCCATCCACAAAAGGGGGAGCATGTATGCTTTGTGCCATTCCTCCTGCGAGGTCTCGGGTTTCCCATTCATCCGTTCCTGAGAGGGTTACTGGTGTTTTATGGGATCCAGCTCCACCACCTCACCCCAGGGTCTATTCTGCATATCTCGGGCTTCGTCGCCCTTTGCGAGATGTTCCTGGGCTGCGACGCACACTTCGAGTTGTGGAGGAAATATTTTTGCCTCGTCCCTCGCACTCGAGACAAGACAATTTTTGAGGTCGGTGGAGCCGAAGTATGCCGCATAGCAGGGACAGGATACCCCGTCGGGACACCGAAGGAATCCGAACTATGGACTTCGGAATGGTTTTATATCGAGGACGTCCCTTTATTCGATCCAGCTCGAAGGGGTCTGCCCGAATACTCCGATGCCCCTTTGAAGAAAAGGTACAACTGGCGCCCGAAGAGCCTGTCCCAAGAGGACAGCGTTGAGGTGCAGCGCTTAGCAGCCCGTGTGAGGATACTAGCCCATCATAAGCTGACCATGATAGACGTCATGGCCGCTGCCATCACCCGGTGCGTCTAACCCCTTCAACAGAGGATACACCCTTTGTGGTGTTACAATGGGACAAGCGACACTACTCGCTCCTGAAGACTGGGTCCTGCCGATCAAACAGCATTGGCCGCCGCTCTTGCCGACCTATACAAAGGGGAGCAAGAAGATTTAATTCGGCAGTCGACAAAGGAGGGATACTCGAGCCACAACCCCATCAAATGGGTAAGCCTTTCTACCCTGTGACCACAGTTCGGGTTCTCAATTTGTTCCCTCTTGACCGAAGTCTTTTATCTTTATGTGAACAGGAATGGATGAGCTTTATCGAGATAGTCAACTATCCGGCCCCTCAGCCCGAGGACTATTCCCGCAATGATGATCCGGGCTATCATGAAGACCCAGACCTGTCAATCGAACTCGAAGACGGGGTTTTCTACCAGGAGGGCCTTGACGGCTCCAAGGTGGCCATTATTGCCAATTACCCTAGATCCTTCCCTTCCCCCGCGACAAGAAAGAAGAAGAAAACGTCCCACAAAAGGCAAGTGTCCTCCACTGACCCCAACGCGCCGGCTCCTACACCCAAGAGCCGTAGATCCGCGTGACATACACCGGCAGCGGCGGCAGTTCCTGGATTGGAAAGCCACAAGGATCCGGCAAATGAGCCAGTCGCGGGGGCGAGTCCGCCTACGAGTTCATCCCAAAGGTATTTCGCTCGATTGTTTGATTTAGTATCATGACTGATAAAGTCTCACAAGAGACCTCTTTGTGAAAATATTCAGGCAAAGGGTTCGGCTGTCACCCGCCGAGGATGTCGTCAAGACGTCCGGCGGTGCTCAAGATTCCAGGCCTTCTGCCCATGTTGATCCTGCTGCGGGGGCCCCCACCGTCAATCCAGCCCCAGCCGATTCTGGTGACGCCATATCTGTCACCAAATCAGAGGTTGGGAGCGCTATGCATCATCGGTGGCGACGAGAAGCCCTGCGTCATCCGGCCTTTTCCGAACAAGAGTTTGGTGCTCTGTGCACGGCGGATGCACACCTCAGAGCTGCCCGAGCTGGGTTCGGGGAGGCCGTGAAATTGATATCGTCCAACCTGCAGGTGAGTAGTCGATTATTAAAGTCCGAACACTCATGTAAACCCAGTAGCCCCCGAGCCTGAAATTGGTCGGTACGACCGAATTGAGGATCCCCGTAAAAATTTACTGGTAATGCAGGCCTCTAAGCAACAGTGTGAGCAGCTGGCCAAGGAACTAGAAGCCAGCCGAACACAGGTCGAATCTGTGAAGGCCGAGTTGGAGCAAGTGAAGAGCTTTACTCGGGAGGCACATGGTGAGTGCAACTGTTCTGCTAATCTTAGTATATTCCCAAGCTGACGCGAGGGTACTATGTAGCAGCTGAATCCATAGGGCAATTACAAAGTGATTTGGATGTAGCCCGAGAATCTTAGCGATATGCCGAGTCCCAGCAGGAGGCTGGCTGTCGTGTTTTGCAACGACACCTTGAAGAGAAGAACCGCCTCAAGGAGGAGAACAAACAGCAGGCCGAAGAAATTGAGAGCTGAAAGGCTCAATTGGCCGCGGCCCAAGGAGAAAACCAGAAATTACAGAGGGGCATATTCGGTAAGTGTGATGCTAACATCAGAAGGTATTTCCTATGAATAATGCATAACACGCATGTCGTGACTCATGTACAGGTCTCCTATCTGGGCGACCCGAAGAAGAGATCGGATCCTACCAGGGAAGCCTTTTAAAAGAGCTGTCCACCCTTCATGAGCGAGCTTGGAAGGCCATGAAGAGCATGGTAAAAGCATTGTGGCCCACCGAGCAACCTCCGGAGGGGATGACCGAACTAGTCGATCGCTTCAAGGGAGCCCGAAGTAGGTTCGAGCTGTGGAAGACATCGGCTTGTCGAGAGGGAGCACGAGAGGCGTGGGCAATGATCAAGACCCGCTATACCGGACTTAACCCCAAGCGTATGGCTCAGGTTGGGCCAGTAGGGTCAGATGGACAAGAAGTGCCGCTCCACCTAGTATACAATGAGGTGATGCCCGCCGCCCGTCTCTCACAAGAAGATTACTCCCTGGACACTATAATCGACAATCTCGATCAGCAGCCAGATGTATGATTATATGTAACTTTGTACTAATAATCAAGGAATTGCTCCATCTATGTTGTAAACTTTGTCTTAACCAGCCATCGGCTTCGGCCTCCCGTGCTAAGAGCATGGGAGTGTTCCTTGCAAATTATCACCCTAGGGGAGTGAATTATGTTCGGGGAACCAGGCAATCCGGCTATGTGGTGCGAACAGACAGAAAACACACAGGGAGATATGTTATATTACTGCTTAGCGTAAGAAACATCTTCCGAAGAAAATAGTATCTCTATCAATACCTTTCTTCAGGGTGCTACGTAAATCGTAGGCAGAAAGCCGTATACTGTTAGTATGTGACTAAGGGCCTTCGCAAGGGAACAAGCCCGAGTAATGGTCATGACGACCATAGTATTATTAGTTGATTCCGTCGAGGCCGATCAATTGTCTACTGAAGATAGCTAGCTTTTGGCTTCACCCGTCTGAGGTACGTATCCGAATGACCCGGTCGTAACAATCGCAGAGGTGCTCCCTTTACCCTCTAGCCGAACAATCGGGAACGTAGAGGGTAACCATAGGAGCGAGGCAACCCAGCTTGCCAAAGTCTTAGTTCGAATTGATGCATATGATGGCTTAAAAACGACAAGGGAATCATGCAAACACAAGTAAGTGTGCATAAGTGTTTATAATATAAAATATTGGCTTCAGAAAAGAAGCCCCCAGATACTGTCTTCGGATTTAACACTTAAGGGTGTAAGCTGGAAATTTGTAGTATCAGATCGGTTGAGCCGAACATAGAGTTGGGAAGAGAAAAGAATGCAAACCTGCCCAAAAATTAAGGTAGGAGGGAAAAGAAAAAAGAAAAAAGAAAAAGAAAAAAGGAGGGTAGGGAGTATGATGACACCGGTCTAGCCGTAGAAGCGCCGAAGACGAGCTGCGTTCCATGGGTTTGGTTCAAGGCGGTTGTCTGACGGGTTCCGAAGACGGTAAGCTCCTCCTGCGAGTACTTCGTCGATGATGAAGGGGCCTTCCCATTTGGGCTTGAGTTTATGCTTCTGCTTCTCCGGGAGCCATAGGACAAGTTCGCCCACATTGTATGTTTGTGCCCTGACCTCCCTGCTCTGGTAACGCCGGGCCTGCTGTTGATAAAAGGTAGAATGGGCCCGAGCTATGTCGCGCTCCTCTTCCAAGGCATCCAAGTCATCTTGCCGATCTAACTCGGCCTCCCTTTCCTCGTACATGCGCACCTGCGGCGTGTCGTGAATAATGTCGCAGGGGAGGACTGCTTCGGCCCCGTAGACCATGAAGAACGATGTGTATCCCGTCGATCTATTCGGGGTCGTGCGCAGGCCCCATAGAACGGAGTCGAGCTCCTCAACCCAATGACAGTCGGACTCTTGAAGAGACCGGACCAAACGTGGCTTAATGCCGCTCATAACGAGGCCGTTTGCTCGTTCGACTTGTCCATTGGTCTGCGGATGATAAACCGATGCGTAATCGAGCTTGATGCCCATCTTCGCGCACCAGTCTTTGACCTCTTGGGCCGTGAAATTGGATCCGTTGTCGGTTATTATACTGTGCGGAACACCGTAACGGTGTACCACGCCGGATATAAAATCGATTACTGGTCCGGACATGGCTGATTTGACAGGTTTTGCCTCTATCCATTTGGTGAACTTGTCCACCATGACCAGTAAGTATTTATTCTTTTTGGTCCCCCCCTTTAAGTGGTCCGACCATATGCAGCCCCCAGACCGCGAAGGGCCAGGTGATCGGAATAGTCCGAAGAGCTGTTGGGGGCATGTGACTTTGATTTGCAAAAAGTTGACACCCCACGCAATATTGGACAAGTGACTGGGCGTCCGCCCGAGCTGTGGGCCAGAAAAACCTAGCCCGGAAGGCCTTGCTTACTAAGGCCCTTGCTGCGGCGTGATGACCGCCCATCCCTGCGTGGACTTCGGCTCAGAGCTGCCGCCCTTCTTCCTCGGATATGCACCGCTGTAGTATTCCGGTGGTGCTCTTCTTGTATAACTCTCCTTCGTGTACCTTGTAGGCTTTGGAGCGCCGAACTATGCGCCGCGCCTCCGTCTGATCATCGGGGAGTTCTTTGTGAAGGAGGTAGGCGAGGAAGGGCTCGGTCCATGGCGTGATTACTGCCATGACCTCATGAGCCGAGGGCGTTTCGTCCATTACGGAGCCGCCGATGATTTGATCGTCTGGTTCATTTACAGGGGGAACAACATCGTCTGCACTGATTAGATCGGCGCCCTTTTGATCGTCCTGCCAAACCACGGATGGCTTAAAGAGCCGTTCCAGGAAAGTGTTTGGTGGGACAGGGTCGCGTTTGGCTCCCATGCGAGCCAGTATGTCGGCAAATTGGTTGTCGTCCCTAGCGACGTGGTGAAATTCCAGCCCCTCGAACCGTGCGGATATCTTGAGGACAGCGTTTCTGTATGCCGCCATCTTTGGATTCCTGGCATCGAACTTGCCGTTGATTTGAGAGATGGCCAGGTTGGAGTCTCCCCGTACCTCCAGCCGTTGTATGCCCATTGAGGCTGCCATCCGAAGACCGTGCAAGAGGGCTTCATATTCGGCTGCATTGTTGGAGTCGGCATACATGATCTGCAACACGTATCAAACGTTGTCGCCTATGGGGGATGTGAGAACAACTCCAGCCCCTACTCTGGCCAAAGTTTTGGATCCATCGAAGTACATCGTCCAATGGGAGTATGTACTATATTCCCTGGGGAGCTCGGCTTCTGTCCATTCGGCGAGGAAATCTGCCAACACCTGAGATTTAATAGCTCGTCGTGGTTTGTAGGTAATTTCAAAAGGAAGGAGCTCGATGGTCCATTTGGCTATGCGGCCGGTGGCATCCCTGTTATTGATTATATCATTCAGGGGTACTTCAAATGCCATCGTGACCGAACACTCTTGGAAGTAGTGTCGTAGTTTCTGTGATGCCATAAATACTGTATAGGCTATCTTCTAGTAGTGCGGGTATCTGGACTTGCATTGCGTTAGTAATTCTGACACGTAATAGACCGGCTTCTGTATCCGGAATTTGTGTCCCTCCTCCTCTCGTTCGACGACGAGCACTGCGCTAACGACTTTGTTGGTGGCCGATATGTATAATAACATGGGCTCACCTGCGCCTGGTGCTGTGAGTATGGGATTGCTTGCCAGGAGTGTTTTGATTTCTTCTAACGCCGCCTTTGCTTCATCGGTCCATTCGAAATTCTTGGTTCGTTTCAGCAATTTATAGAGCGGTAAAGCCTTTTCGCCGAGGCGGGAGATAAAGCGGCTTAACGCCGCCACGCACCCAGCCAACCTCTGGACATGCTTTAGCTCTGTGGGAACTGCAAGTTCTGATAGGGCACGGATTTTTGCCGGATTCGCTTCTATTCCCCTATGGGAAACGATGAATCCGAGCAATTTACCAGCGGGAACTCCGAATACGCACTTCTCCGGATTGAGCCGTATATCATACTCGCGTAGGCTGGCAAAGGTTTGCCTTAGATCGTCGATAAGGTGGCTGACGTGTTTGGTTTTGATGACCACGTCGTCCACGTATGCCTCGACTGTTTTACCGACTTGTTTTGAGAGACAAGTCTGGATCATGCGCTGGTAAGTAGCCCCAGCGTTTTTAAGCCCGAAGGGCATCGTGTTGAAGCAGAATGGCCCGTAAGGGGTGATGAATGCGGTTGCCACTTGATCGGATTCCTTCATTTTAATCTGATGGTATCTGGAATAAGCGTCGAGGAAACACAGCGAGTCGTGTCCGGCTATGGCGTCAATAATCTGGTCTATGCGTGGTAGAGGAAAAGGGTCCTTAGGGCCGGCCTTGTTGAGGTCTTTAAAGTCGACGCACAGCCGCCAGGATTTATCTTTCTTTGGTACCATAACCAGGTTTGCCAACCATTCGGGGTGCTTAATGTCCCGAATGAATTCGGCCTCTAGCAATTTAGCTAGTTCTTCACCCATAGCTTGTCGTTTGGGCTCAGAAAAGCGGCGCAGAGTCTGCTTGACGGGCTTAAAGCCTGCGATGATGTTCAGGCTATGTTCGGCCAGTCGCCGTGGGATGCCGGGCATATCAGAAGGATGCCAGGCAAAGATGTCCCAGTTTTCTCGTAAGAATGCTCGCAGTGCTTCGTCCACTACGGGATCGAGCTGAGCTCCGATGGACGCTGTCTTGTTGGGGTCCGTCGGATGCACCTGAAATTTAACGATTTCCTTTGCCGGTTTGAAGGACGTGGATTTGGGCCTCTTGCTGAGGATTACATCGTCCTTGTCTACTATTGACCGAAGTGCGGTCAGCTCTTCTGCGGCAAAGGCCACAGCTAGAGCCTCGAGGGCAAGCGCTGTTGTTTTGTTTTCGGCTCGTAGGGCTATATTCGGATCACCGGCAATTGTGATCACTCCGTTTGGTCCTGGCATTTTAAGTTTCATATACCCATAATGTGGTATAGCCTGGAATTTTGTGAAGGCGTCACGTCCCAACAGGGCGTGGTAGCCGCTGGGGAAGGGCACGATATGGAAGAGGAGTTCTTCGGATCGGTAGTTATCGGGCGTGCCGAATACTACGTCCAGGACGATGCGTCCTGAACAGTGTGCCTCTTTCCCCGGGATGATTCCCCAGAAAGTTGTGTTGCTATGTTCGATACGAGACCGGTCGAACTGCATTTTTTCTAGGGTGTCTTCGTAGATCAGGTTTAAACCACTGCAGCCGTCCATCAGCACCTTGTGTAACCTGAAGCTATCGATGAGGGAGTTCAGGACTAGTGCGGCCGGTGAATGACCGGGAAGAATGGCTGGTCGGTCAGTATCTGCGAAGGTAATGGGTATGTCTGCCCATGCATTTGTTGCTGCCACATGATATACCTGCTCGAGTTCTTTAAGAGCTCTTTTCCTCATGTTCCTAGAGGGGAACGTTTCGTAGATCGTCAGGACTTCGGCACTGTGTTCTGGTGGCGATGTAGAGCGCTTGCTCGGCGGTAGTGTCTCAAGAATGGCTTCACCGCTTTTGGCGATCTGCCTGACGACCCAGCAAGCTCTAAGGCTGTGAGTCGGAGCTGTGTTCAGCAATACAGAGTGTATGGGGCAAGGTTTATCCAGTAGTCCATCAAGGACAGTGCTTACCCCTGGAAGGGGCCTGTTTCTCTTTTTGGCGGGTTCGAGTTTGGCTGGCCGCTTTGGAAGTATCCTCCTCTGCCGATCTCCTCTAGGGTATTCGGTGAAGGTTGGTTCCGTAAACAGCCGTTCGGCTTGCCAAGCGCTTTCCTTGGCACAATACTTCTATACCAAAACTGACAGCTCGGTGAAGTCACGAATGTGCTACCGCGCTAGGGCATTGAGAATCCCTTTGTCATGGCAGTTACGAATGAAGGTTGCCATTATCTCTTGATCACTGAAGCCCCGTGCTTTGTTTCGAGCAAGGAGGAGTCTGGCCCAGTAATGATGGACTGACTCTCCTGATAAATGTACAATGTCCCATAAGTCCGAAGACTTGGGGTCTGCTGCAATGCTTGAATGATCGGCTTGGGAGGTGGGTGGGGAAAATTTTAACTCCACGCCATGGTGGGAGTTCGGAGTCACGGACTCCGAACTGTGTGAGAGGTCAGGGACCACTTCCGGTCTGTCTCCGGAACGAACTCCTGAGTCTGGGTTGTAGGCGGGGTCTTGATGATCGGAGACTGGGATATAAACCGTGTTTAATTCCGGTTGCTGGGGGGACAAGCCCCTGTCCGGACACTCGACGGTGGCGACGAGGTGGGTGACCGTGGGGATGTGAATTTTCCTATCGTCGGGTTTAAGCCCGAGCTGATCATAGACCGGGATCTGGTCATCGGTCATACGCATGGTCTCCATCCAATCAAATAACTCGTTGAGAAACGAGGCGATGGTAGGATGCACGTCGCTAAGGCGAGTGGGGTCGGTATGTGGCGTCGCAGTTCCGGAGTCGCGCGAGAGCGGTCCCGGATTCTGTTCCAGCATGGTAGATCCGATCACAACGACCGGACTGGGTAGTCCAGAGGAGGTGGGGCCCGATGTCTTCGGCGTCGAGGTGTCGGGATCTGCGGGCTCCTCCATAGGGGTCAAGGATTCCACCAAGACGAGTTCTCCCCGTGAATCAGCTACGAACTCGAAGGTTCTGAACCTGATTTCTTGATCGGGGGGGAGTTTCCGATCTAGCCTAGATGGCCGATCGGGCAAGCGTGCGACGAGACGTCGCCGCTTGCAAGGATCTGACCTGGGATGAGAGTCCCCTGGGTGCAGATCTCATGGCTTGTGACTAGGCGAGCCATCGATTCCTTCTGGTGATCACAGCGGAGCTCTCAATGAAAGCACCAATGTCGGTGTCAAAACCGGCGGATCTCGGGTAGGGGGTCCCGAGCTGTGAGACTAGAATCGAGGGTAACAGGAGATGAAGGGGACAAGGTTTTACCTAGGTTCGGGCCCTCCTATGGAGGTAATACCCTACGTCCTGCTTGATTATATTGATGGTATGAGGATTACAGAGTTGATCTACCTCGAGATCAAGTAGCTAAAAACCCTAGATGAGTTCTGTTGGCCTACAACCTAAAACCCTCCGGCTTATATAGACGCCGAGGGTACCTAGGGTTTACACATAGTCGGTTGCACATCAAAGGGAAAAAACATGCATATCTACTATCGACATCTTGGAGGACACGCCATGGCTCCTTGAAACTTCCACCTTGGCGACCGGGCCCTTGATCTTCTAACGCTCACCCGGTGGCCCGTATAGTCCGGCCCATGAGAAACAGGTCGGCTATCCGAGGACCCCTTAATCCAGGACTCCCTCAATCAAGAAGGAATTTCACAATATAACTATCACATAAAGCGTTATTTTCATGATCTACAAGCATAGAAATTTTATTACTCTCCACATAAGCAATTTTCTTCTCATTCATTGTAGTGGAAGTATCATAGGAGACTAAAAAATTTCCACATTAAAAGAGTAATGTTCAGAGAAAGGGTATACATAATTGTGACAAGTTGTATAATAATAATCATTACTACTTTTCATAACATAAGTCTCATCACAATAATCATCATAAATAGGAGGCATGTAATCATCATAAAAAATTTGATCATTCGAAGTAGGGGAACTAAAAATATCATCTTCATTGTGCATAGCATCACCAAGCTTGGAACACACATCAATTGCAGCAAATATATTCTCACATATGGCATTCTCATCAAGCATAGCATCCCCAAGCTTATGGGTTTGCATATCATTAGGATAATCATCAATAGCATGAATAGCATCAATAGTGTAACAATTATTATCATCATAATTTTCCAAGTTGGTGGCAAAAAGATTTTCAATATTATAAGGAGTATCATTATCTTCCCAATCATCCTCATCACAATGAGTAGTACGCATACCAAAATAATCATCAAGTGTATCATCACCCACACTACTTTCGTATTTATTCTCAACAATGATAGGAGAGGGATACCTATTTACGTTTACCTTTTCTTCTTTTCTTCTTCTTCACCACCTTATGTGTGGGTTTGAATAATCTTTTTGAGCTTCTTATTGAAGATATTGGTTCGATGGGAAGCTCTTCATTGCAACCTGATTAATCAGGAGAAAAAATATGAGGGTATTGGGAGACCTTTACCCTTTCATTAGTATTCCTTTTATACTCTATTGGTTTCTCATTCTTTCTATAGTTGGCAATATAAGCATTCTCATTGCAATTCACTACGCAAAACATATAGATTTCTTGTAGATTAGTTTCATTATCATTAGTGATAAGGCATGTATCAAACCAATCATTTTTATGTGACAATTCTTCACATCCCAAAAATAAACAAAGTTCATTATAGAGTTCACGGGAGATCAAATTATCACAATATTTGGAAACGGTTCTATCATGAAAATGCATGCATTGGAAATTAATATGACCAACCCTATTGCAAAGTTCACAAGTAATGGGGTGAAGAGAGCATAATCTTGTGTCACATTCATCTATCACTTTAAGCCACCAATTAGTTTGATCATTTTGATGCTTCTTAAAAATCTATCGTCCCTATATGGCATGTCTTTGCAAATTTTATTCACTCCACAAAAATTGACATGCTTATAGGAAATCTTTTTATCATGACTAGTGCAATCATCATGAGCATCATCGATATTCAGAGAATTCATACTAACAATATTACTATCATGCTCATCATTCAAGGAATTCTTAGTAAGTATTTTCATAAATTCCTCCTCTACCAATTGAGCACAATTTTCCGAACCATCATTTTCACGAAAGACATTAAAAAGACGAAACAATTGAGGCAACCTAAATTCCATTTTTTGTAGTTTTCTTTTATAAAACCAAACTAGTGAAAAAAAGAAACTAAAAGATTTAATTGCAAGATCTAAAGATATACCTTCAAGCACTCACCTCCCCGGCAACGGCGCCAGAAAACGGCTTGATGTCTACTACGCAACTTTATTCTTGTAGACTTTGTTGGGCCTCCAAGCGCAGAGTCTTGTAGGACGGTACCAATTTTCCCTCAAGTGGATGACCTAAGGTTTATCAATCCGTGGGAGGTGTAGGATGAAGATGGTCTCTCTCAACCAACCCTGCAATCAAATACAAGAAATCTCTTGTGTCCCCAACACACCCAATACAATGGTAAATTGTATAGGTGCACTAGTTCGGCAAAGAGATGGTGATACAAGTGCAATATGGATGGTAGATATAGGTTTTTGTAATCTGAAAATATAAAAACAGCAAGGTAATAAATAGTAAACAGCGAGCAAAATGATATATTAATGCTTGGAAATAAGGCCTAGGGTTCATACTTTAACTAGTGCAATCTCCCAACAATGCTAACATAGTTGAATCATATGATCATCCCTCAACGTGCAACAAAGAATCACTCCAAAGTTCCTATCTAGCGGAGAACAATAAGATGAAATTGGTGTAGGTTGTAGAACCACTGAGGGTGTCCCGGACTAGGGGGTGCTCACTACGTCGTCTCCCGACCAGGTTGGTCGGGCCGAGGACCCCGATGGCGGTTCACTCATGGGCCACTTCGGGCAGCCCATGCCGACTACAAGGAGGTTTCCACAAGACTTGACGCACAAGACAATGACTCCTTTAAACCCTAGGCCCCTGGTGCATATATAAACCGAGGCTAGGCTAGTCATTAGATCATCATATATTCATTAGAACAATCTTATCAATACAATCAAAAGCAGGACGTAGGGTATTATCTCTTCGAGAGAGCCCGAACCTGGCTAAAATCCTGTGTCCGTGTTACCATCGCTCCAAGACGCCTAGCTTAGGACCCCTACTACGAGATATGCCGGATTTGACACCGACATTGGTGCTTTCATTGAGAGCCTTCTGGCAGTCGCCGCGGTGCGATGGGTATTCAGATCGTCTCCGGCGCGATCTACGCGTTGGAACCGACCTTTGTTGTCGATGTCGGCATCTTCGTTGCCGGCTCGACTGGTCACCTCGGCTGGACCGAGGACTGCGCTCCGTTCCGGATCGTCAAGATCGGACGGATACTTTCATCGTCATCATCTCCGATCTCTATCAAGATCACGAGAAATCATCCATGGAGCTCGGGGGTTCGATGTTGACATCGTCCTCGAGCAACCGTGCAGTTTTTCTGGACAGCGACTCGTGTTCATCGTCCCCGCTTCCTCGAGCGTCGCCTTGACGATTGCTTTGATGGAACTGTGCGGAATTGAGTCTATAATGAACCCATAAAATTTCATCGTATTTCGATGGAGGAATCTTCGACGATCTACGAAATACCGGAGCCCTATCGAATCTGGACGGGAATCAGGATCAGTTTAGGGCGAGGTCTCCATCTTCCATCTCGGACATCGTTTGGAAGATCCCACCGTTCATCGGCTGCGGAATTCCCATACCGATCACCCCTCAAAATTTCAGCTCAATCCGACCGTTCAAACTCCGGGAAACGTCCGATGAGTGCATCAATTTTTCCGATCTGTTTTCTGCGCGAAAACGAATCCAACCCGAGTTCATCTTTTTTCATGAACAGCTTGCCGGAAGTCCTTTTTGAAGGAAATTTTCTCATCATCCCGGTCATCCGACCAAGAGTTCGGCATCGCGAGGGCCGAATAATTATCAAGCGAACCTCGTCATCCGCGGGTTGTACGGGTCGGGCGCTCCGTTGCTTCATCAAGCCAGCATTGACCTCGTCACAAATTCCGACCTGCGTCGGCATCGCCGCGCCGTTACTTTTTCAAGCTGACGTCCACCACGCCGACCTGCTTTGACACGTCGGCTGGCATGGGGCTCTAGTGTCACCTTACCGATCTGCTCCGTCACCTCGGCTAGACTGGGGGCTTTGTCATATCCTCATCAACCCGCTCCGGAGAATTCCGCGTCACCAGCCGACCTGTTTCGACACCTCGGCTGGCCTGAGACTTCAGCGTCACCAGCCGACTTGCTCCGTCACCTCGGCTAGACCGGGGCTTTGGCATCCCTTCACCAACCTGCTCCGGGGACTTCGGCGTCACCAGCCGACCTGCTTCAACACCTCGGCTGGCATGAGACTTCGGTGTCACCAGCCGACCTGCATGAGACTTCGGCGTCCACCGATCACAGCTTCGCCATGTTAACTGGACCGAGGACTTCATCTCGCCACATCGACCGTGCAACGTCGCCACTTCGTCAAGCCGAACTCTTCGTTCAGGCACCTCGGCACCCAAGCCATATTCCTTTACTTATTTGCTTCACTTCAATTAACTAAGTAGAAGAATTTTTTTTAAATATATTATTATCTTTCTTTGTTATTACTTTTGGCTTGCACTATTTTATGAGTGCAGGAAATCGACTTCGACTGCCGTCACGCGGTCACCCCGGCGTCACCTTGCTGACCTACTCCACCACCTCGGCTGGACCGGGGGCTTCACCTCACCACATAGGCCGAGCCGTGTCACTACTTCGGAATGCCGAGCTCCTCGCTCGGTCATCTCGGGCTTGGGGGCTGGGACCTCGGTCATGCCAAAGACTATGCACCATATCGGATCTGTCAAAAGTTCGATGGGCGTCCTCGTCCCGCCACAAGCCCGGATCGCGTCATCGACACCGAGCACATTAACCAGCTAAGTCGCTTTCATGTTAAAATATTTTCAGCTTTCTAATTTTGTTCGGTTCGACCAAGCGTTATACTTTTTTGACAAAAAGTTGTTTGTGAAAAACTTTCTTTCTCAAAACTTTGTTTGTTACAAACAAATTCAAATACCCCGTTTACTTGGGGGCTTCCTTTATGAAACCTTTTCTCTTTGCATGTGATTATTATTGTACAGCTTCTTTCCTTGCTCATGTATTATGCCAAAATATGCATCATGTTGACTTAAGTGTTCCGCAAAGCTGGGTTGCCTGGCTCCTGTGCTTACCCCTACGTTCCCGATTGTTCGGCTTGGGAGTAAAGGGAGCACCTCTGCGATTGTTACGATCGGGTCATCCGAACTCGTACCTCAGACGGGTGAAGCCGAAAGCTAGCGCTCTTATTGTTTTCAACTATGGTCGGCACACGACGGAACTCACGCGTACACAAATCTATTGCACAAGTCTCATAGTAATCATGAGCGACCAAAGAAAGGTACCGTTGGGGGCACTATTTTCTTTGAAGATGCTTCTTACGTTACATAAGTAATATAGCATAAGTTCCCTGGGCGCGCTTTGTCTGTTACAGCCTCATGGACTGATTGCCTGGTTATCCGAAACACCGCCGATATTCTCGGTAGGCAGAGTAGATAACACTTTTCGGCCCTTGGCCGAAGAGGGAGAAGCCGACGGTCGGTTAAGACGCGTTCAAAGTTCGGGCGAACATAGATATTATATAAGTACTTCGGTACATACAATCATTATACATAAAATTCTTTTACCCAAGTCACTTGGGGGCTCTTAAATTAATATGAGCCGTTTTATAATAGATGTTTTCTTCTTAATCGTTGCAAAGTCTTTTTCTACCACTCCTTTCTCGACTCAAGTTTATGGTCAATAGCCGGGTAGCCTGGTTTCTCTCTAAAGCCGCTCGCGTTTAGTTCGCTAAACTGGCCTGAGAAACACTCCGCCTTCGGGATAGGGAGGTTGAAGCCGAAGGCTGACCCACTTGAAGTCTAGAGATCGGATGTGTCATGTCAAAGCACGGCGAAAGCACAATTTTAAGACCAATTTCGTATTTGCACCAAAAAACTTGATTCAATCTAGACGTAAAGTTTTTTACGCAAGTTTTTTGGTCTTTTGAGCTTATAACATCTTTCACCTATTTTCTGTTTTCCTTTCAGGAAGTGGGACATTCTCTTGGTTGAGGTGTTCGGCGTGATGGTCTTGCTAGGAAACTCTTTTCTAAACTACAGTTCGGCATCTTTCCTGCTGAACTCCACCTCGGTGTTGTCAAAACATACATGACGGTTGAACTAGTTCCCAAGGAGGAACGATCCTAGGGTCGGCCATGTTGCCCAACCCAAGTCTCGGGGGCTACTGCATTGACAATTCAATGCAGAAAATTTAAGTGCAATACAGTTTCCGAGGAGATTATGATCCTCAGGTTGGTCGGCCGCACCCAACTTGAGTCTCGAGGTCTGTGCACACCGCTTTTGTGTTCCTAAGTATGCTGCCGAGCTAGAAGTTGATCCTCAGGCCAATTTCGCGAATCGACCTGAGTCTCAGGGGCTACTGGGATCAGCGGTCTTATGTCATCCTTCAGGTGCGTCTCGGATTTTAGACCGACACACACCTTGAGGGCTACTGGCTATACATCTCGGCAGAGAATAAATTGCACCATTCGGAAAAAATCCATAAGATATATCAGCCTAAAGCCGAGGTGGAGCACCACCTCGGAAGCAGCCTGGCATAAAACTCGGACGCGAGTGGTTGGCTCCACAGAGGACGTTTTCGGCAATAAGCTTGGACGAACTCCTCCAAACTTTCCAAGACCGAGGTAATCTATGACACTTCGGATGCTGAACAACATTAGACTTCGGCTACAAAAAGACACATCGGACGCAGTCCGGCATCAAGCTCGGACGCGAGTGGTTGTCTCCCTAGAGGGCTTTTCCGGCATTATGTTCGGTTGAACTCCTCCAAACTTTTCATGACCGAGGTAGTCTATGACACCTCGGATGCCGACCAGCGTTGGAGCTCGGCTAAAAATACAACTCGGATATAGTTCGGCATTGGAGCTCGAATGCAAGAGGATATCGCCCCACGGGAAAAATTACCCGAGGTGTGGCGTAAAAATTACAAGGCATTGATAAAAGCCGATAATTTAAAGGGGCTCCTCGGATGCCCGACGTATGAACTCTTCGGATACACATCGGCGATTCTCGAGATCGGAGATGGGAAGATTTTGTTGAACCAGTTTTCAAGACCGACGACCGAAGATGAAGAACAGTTCGAAAGAACCGAGGAGCGTCCCCAACTTGAAGACCGGTTCAAGGGGGCTACTGAGGGTGTCCCGGACTAGGGGGTGCTCACTACGTCGTCTCCCGACCAGGTGGGTCGGGCCGAGGACCCCGATGGCGGTTCACTCATGGGCCACTTCGGGCAACCCATGCCGACTACAAGGAGGTTTCCACAAGACTTGACGCACAAGACAAGGACTCCTTTAAACCCTAGGCCCCTGGTGCATATATAAACCGAGGCCAGGCTAGTCATTAGATCATCATATATTCATTAGAACAATCTCGTGGTAGATACATGTACTCTGTACAACACCCCATATGAATACAATCAAAAGCAGGACGTAGGGTATTATCTCTTCGAGAGAGCCCGAACTTGGGTAAAATCCTGTGTCCGTGTTACCATCGCTCCAAGACGCCTAGCTTAGGACCCCTACTACGAGATATGCCGGATTTGACACCGACAACCACCTCAGAGTTATTCTTTCCTATTAATCTTTTGGGATATTCCTATAAGTGTCACAAACAGCCCTAGAGTTCGTACTAGAACAACACCAATGATACATATCAATCAACCCTAATGTCACCTAGATACTCCCATGTCACCTCAAGTATCCGTGGGTAAATTATGCAACATGCATCAAACAATTTCAGGTCTATCATATTCAATCCAACATAAAGAACTTCAAGGAGCACCCCAAGATTTCTATCGGAGAACGTCGTATGAAAACGTGAAATCAACCCCTATGCATAGATCCCCAAGGTCACCGGAATCCACAAGTTAATGCCTCAACATATATCAAGTGAATCAATAGAATACCCCTATGTCACTACGGGTATCCCACGCAAGACGTACATCAAGTGTTCTCAAACCAAAATATTCAAGCCAACATAACGAGATCTCAAAGGTAAAGATTCAATTCATCACAACAAGGTAGCAAGGGAATAACATCATATGATCCGAATATATTAACAAAGCCCGTGTGTAACAGCCCAGGTGCCATCCTTGCCACCTTTGTAATATATTCCATGTGGGAACATTCCATGTATGCCATCATGTGGTTTGATCTAATAAATTTACTTCATGTCATTCATTTGCATCATGGCATAATGTCATCATTCCATTATTATTTGTTGGCATCATATGCTATGTTTTAGGAGTGGGTGTTGTGGTGATTGTGTGCTTGCTTGAAGTGTCACTTCTTGTGTGGAAAACTTCCCTTCATTTCTTTCAACTATATCTCCATCTCTCTTTAATTCAAAGTTGTTGAATGTGATGAGTTTACTTGCCCTAGTTTCTTAGATAAAATGTTGGGGAGTTGTCTAATATTCTGCATGTTATTTCAAAAATTATTCTTAGACATGTCCTGCTCTCCACCTTTTATATATTTTGCAAAACAGATTCAAATGGTGATAAAAAACATTTTATTTATTTTTTTGTCTCTTAAAAATTCCCAAACCAATTTTGCTAAATAGGGCATATTTTTGTGAGTGCAAAACTATTTTTCTTTCCTCAAAAATTCTCTTTCAAACTCCCTGGCTTTTATTAATTTGTTGCTGTTTATTGAAAAGGAAAATCATTTGTTTTCGGGGGAGAGAGAGAGAATGGCCCACCTGGGCATTTGCCTTCCAGCAAGCCCAGCAGCAGCGCAGCCCAGCAAGCCCCTCCAGCGACGCAGCTCGTCTCCTACCTGTACGGCGCGCATCTAGAATGCCACATCGACGAGCTCGTCGATTTCACGGCTGTCCGACGTCCCTAGCCAAGCATGTCCCTGATACCCTAGGGTTCGCCCTCGCTCCATTCTGTCCCTCTCCTTCCCTCACCGCCGCTGGTAAGTCTCTCCCTCGCACACGCCACGCGTGCGCCCGCCATGCTCTGGCCGAGCTCGCGCCCGTGCTCGGGGTAGCTCTCTTGCATCGATTTCTCCCTCCCCGACAGCGTAGATCGACACCCTGGAGTCCCTTCCGTCTCCTACATCTACGCATGCAGAGCCAGCAAGCCTGGAGCTCCCTCACCGTCGCCATCTTCTTCCCTGCGCTCGGATCCGAGGCGCACCGGAATTCCGTCGGACCTCGCGTCGTCTTCGGCTCGTCCCCGACCTCCTCTTGTTGTCCTAGGTAGACAAGGTAGTCTCCTCCTTCTACCTGTCCTTTTACTCCCGTAGGTTTCGTCCCGAGCGCGACGTAGAGTTCATGTCTTGCTCATGCTCTCGGTGCTCCGGTCATAGAGACAGTGTGCGCGTACTATTTTTTTGCACATCTATTCTTGCTCCCCCGCGTCGAGTCGTTGTCCCTCGCACTCCTAGGCAATTCCCGCATCCCCGCCGCTGTGTCCCTACCCAGGTTATCGTCGCTGTTGCCACCGGCGTCGTCGTAGTCATCTCTAGTCTGGTTCAGGGAACCCGACCTGCCCGTGGGGCTACTTCATATGGAGCAGTGCCTCGGATTTGTCAAACCCTTCCAACCAGCCCAGTGGTCAGTGCGCTTCCCCTGCGACCAAGAGGTCCCTGGTTCGAGTCCCGCGAGCGCCAGTATTTCCGCTATTTTCTTTTGTTTTTCTACTCAAATCTGCACCCCGCGCATTGCCTGTTCAAAAGGAGAGAGAGCCCTTCTGTAGCGAAGCCTCCCACCTAGCCCAGTGGTTGCCTGCCTCTGCTTCCACCGGGGAGACCCGGGTTTTAATCCCCCCGGGCTCCTTTTTCCTTTTATTTGCTAGCAGCCGACAGTGGGCCCTGGGCCTACATGTCACCCTCCTAGGGGCCCTGGTGAGTATGCCAAGTGGCCCCCTTTTTTTTTGTGTTGTTTTATTTCTCTGTTTTCAGTATATTCCTTTTAGGGTATATTTTCCAAATCTGGATGTTGTTGTTTTTGTCTGTTGCCATTTAGGGACATTCCACTTTAGGCATATACTAGGTTATAAGTGGCTATGTAAATTTTCGAATGCAAATTGTGTGTGTTTTCTCCACAGGAACATATGCTTGTGATATATGTTTTTGGGGTAGAAAAATCCAGAGAATCCAATGGTAGTGTTGGTCTTATCATTTGAGCATGTTTGCAAAAATGTTACTTTGTAATCATATGCCATTTTGCCTTTTTCACATGAATTAATCCTTGCATCATATGATAACTTGTCAACATGAAATATGTTCATTAGTGTGTGCTCTAGCCCCTGGTATTTTTGCATGCCATGATAGTTCATGTTATGAGTGGCATTCTTGATGTCAACATGCCACCAAAATTCTGTTTTCACATGCTCTAAAATTTCTAAGTGTTAGAATCTGTTATTTTGTTGCCATGTTATGTAGATGATTCCCATGTATATGTTGCTCCTTTGGAGTTGGCACAATGGTATGCATTGTTGTGCTTGTCATCCTCTGTAGATGTGTGTCAAGATCTTGTGGATTAAGATATTGCATCTTATATAAAAACTTGCTGTCAACATGCCATTCTGTTACTAAGTGCCCTGTTTGTCCCTTGTTGAATTTCACTAAGTCTGGGAATCTGCTAATTTCAATATGTCATATTGTGAGGATGGTAGCCATTGATACATGCATATTTTGATGTTGCCATAATGTAATTAATTGAAGTACATGTTGCCCTCTATTGCCCTGTTAATTTTCATGCCATGAAAGTTCCTGTAGCATGTATAAAAGTTGCTGTCAAAATGCTATCCTGTTAACTCAGATTCTGTAAAACTAGAATTTTCTCCAAGTCCCTGAAAACTGTTTCAACATGCCATCTTGTGAGCTCATTTGCCAATGATCCATGCCTCCTTTCATGTTCCTGTTAATAGATGAATTGTTAAGCATGTTGTGTACTTCATGTCCATGCCTTGGTTGTGATTTGAAACTTGCTGTAGCTCTGGATATGTGTGTTACAAGATGACATGTTGCTGTTTGTGGACAGATTGTGTGTTTGAATGTTTTGTGACTTGTGGGATCTATACTCCATTGTTTTGCATGATCTTTAGCTCTATTCTTGCTAGATTTCCATTTCCTATCCAGTGGCATCCTTGGAGTACCAAGGAATAGCCCATGGCCTCCCTCATCTTGTCTTTTGTCACCGTTAACATTCGTACCTTGCCGTGAGTGTACCGTGAGCTTCGTTACTCCGTTTGCAATGTTCTACATATGCATTTGCATCGTTTTTACGTGGAGCATTCATATATGCCATGATCGTGCATGTTCAAATAACTAATCTTGAGGTTCTGTCCAGAATACTAAAGAACTTAATAATTGCATGAGAAACATGACTAGCGTAGGGTTGCCATGTTAAATACTTCAAATTGGTCATGCATCATCTTTGGTTGTGCATTGCACTTTGATTGTATGTTTATTTGGTGTTGTTTCTCTTTGGGTAGGTGCGAGTGTCGAGCCCGAGTACGAGGATCCCGGAGAGTACAACTATGAGGACCCAGCTCTTTGTCCCACAGAAGACCCAACAGACAAGATGATCATACCCGGATCCCGACACTATTTTTGCTATGCTAGATGTCTCGCTTCTACCGTTATGTTTCGTTACCTACCACTTAAACTGTCAGCCTCCTAAATTTCCATGAAAGCCTCTAACCCCTCCACTTCCTAGCAAAACATTGTTTGGCTACGTTACCGCTGCTTAGCCCTTATCTTATAGCGTTGCTAGTTGCAAGTGCAAGCTTTTCCATGTGCCAACATGATATCCGGAGATATCATCTTATTTACCGTTATTTAAATTAATGCACATATATATCTGGCAACGGTGAAAGGCTTGGCCTTTTGCCCGGTGTTTTGTTCCACTTTTGCCGCATTAGGTCCGAGTACCGGTGTTATGTTCCATATTTTGCACTCCTAACATGCTCGGGGTTGTTATGGGGACCCCCTTGACCATTCGTTTTAGATTAAAACTTGTCTGGCAAGCCCCAACTTTGGTACTACATTTGCTAAACAACTTAATTAAAAATGCATAGGGCTTAGCTACCCCGTGGATAATTAGTCAACCCCCGGGCCAGTGCTCCTCATGAGTGTTGGTCCAACCTAGAGCACTGTGCGAGGCGACCCCAGGGAAACTTGGGTGATTTCTATCAGGCCATCGAACGCGTCGCTTATCCGTCGTGTCCTAAGCACGAGATACGCGGCTCCTATCGGGTTCGTCGACACGTCGGGCAGTCTTGCTGGACTTGTTTTACCTTTCTTGAATGTCTTGCGCGAGGAATTCTGAGGATACTTTAGGCTATCTCAAGGTTGAGGTCTTCCAACGGAATTGCCAAGGAGATCATGGGATTCGTGGTCGAGGTTGTTCCCGTGGCGTGTGGTTAGTTTGTGATGGATGAGTTGGAGCACCCCTGCAGGGTTAAATCTTTTCGAGAAGCCGTGCCCGCGGTTATGTGGCAACTTGGGAATTTGTTTAACACCCGGTTATAGTTAACTTGAAGTAAACTAAAATAAAATACACCAACTGTGTGTGTAACCGTGACTGTCTCTGCTCGTGAAAACGAACCGAGAGAGAACACGGTGGGGTTATGATTGACGTAAGTAGGTGTTCAGGATCACTTAGTGATCATTATAGTTCACAATCGTCATGCGTAGGCCACCATATTTACACTCATGTTCTCGTAAGATAGCCACCAAATACATGCTTAGTGCTTGCTGCAGCCTCACCACTTAACCAATTCCTCACCTATTGGCTTACATAGTTTCAGTACCCGGGTTATGAGATTGTTGAGTCCCTGTGGCTCACAGATTACAACAATATAGGTACAGGTGTTGACGAGTACGTGTCAGATGATGTGTCTCAGCTCCAGTGGGAGTACAATGAAGAACGTAGGTGTATGTATGTTACTTATCCTGATGAGTAGGGGAGCTTCGTGGTGGTGTTCCTGGGATAGCAAGACAGTTTCATTGCTTTCTTTTATCATTTGATTTCATCCGTAGCCGGACCCTGTCTTTTGGATGAATGTATGAATAATTGTGTGGATTTGTAAGATAGCTTGTGGCGAGTGTAAGCCAACTCATATACTCATCTCTTCCTACATGTATGCAATGATTTATGTACTTGCGAAATGACTAGATGCGCTTCTATCCCCGTCGAGGCCCTCGTGCCTTAATAGGGATAGGACCGCATCTTGGGTGTTACAAGTTGGTAATCAGAGCCATACCGACCATAGGAGCCCCTTGCTTGATCGAACTTGGCCGAGTCGAGTCTAGTGAAAAACTATTTTGAGTCTAGTTATATTGGAGAGTAGGTTTCTTTTACTCCTCTTCTATACTCTGGTGAGAAATTACGACTTAGGAATTTTAATTCTACTCCTCTTGTCGCTCTAAATTTTTTTAGGATCACGCGAGTATTTTGGAGCCTCTATGATACCGATGTGACGGGAATTCTGTTCTTGGTGCCTCCCGTACGTATGGATTGGACCTGGGGAGTAGAGCTCCAGGGGATTCTTGACACATCATTATCGTTCAGTTTTCTTAGTACTTAAGAACGCGGATGTTCGAAATTGCTTCGATACTATTCGTGGTGCGAAGAATGTGGCGGCACCCAGTACTCGGGAGCGGGATCACATGTACTGCCATCTTTAGTATCTTTGTGATTACGAGGGTCTGAGGTAGATGAGTTTCTGACACCTTTGGTTGTGTGTTGAGGGATGTGATACACTGGAGAGTAGTATTACTGCTAGGAGTTGAGTGATGGATAAAAACTCCATGTATCCATGTACCCGATTGCATAACCAAGATTTCAGAAGTTCCTAGGTAGGAATTCCAGTAGTTACCTAGGATCATCTTCCGACAGATGTATGATGGTTTCTACATTTGTTCTGAGCAACCGTAGCTCAATACTTGTTGTGTTATTTCAAGTGGCTTCATGATCTAATGATGTATCACGATCCTGTAGAAGGCGTTCTTACTATTTGCAGTTTGAATGCAATTGATGATATCCTATTGCAATTTCTTTCAAGCCATTTGATTCACCTTATTTCAATCATCTTTGTCAATGGTGTGATGATATTCTTGTCCATCTTCAGGATGGCTCCAGCAACTCATGGGAATCTGCGTCGTGATGGAGAGCAGTCTGATCCTCCACCACCCCCACCTCCACCTCCAGAAGCTTGGCAAGCTGTGATGGCCGCAACCAATGCAAACACTCAGATGTTGCCCAGGTTGTTGTAGGAAAGGGAGCAGGGACAGCAAGGTCATCAAGGGAATTTCCATAATCAGCCACAGTTCGCAACTCTGAACCAGTTCCTCGCAAATCAACCCAAGTCCTTCACTTGTTGTGATCAGCCTCTCGATACGGACGATTGGCTCCGTGACATGAACAAGCATTTTGAGTGCAGCAATGTCAGGCCTGAGGACTATGTCAAGTTTGCGACTTTCCAGCTTAAGGGTCAGGCAGTAGATTGGTGGCAGCAGTACAAGGATTCCAGAGGTGGCCGTGCAGTCTCTTGGGATGATTTCTGCCATGACTTCAGATCTCATCATATCCCGACGAGCTTTGTCGAGGGTATGCGTGAGAAGTTCAGGAATCTGAAGCAGGGCAGTATGTCTGTCTATTAGTACAACTCGGAATTTCAGAATCTGGCCCGCTATGCTAAGCAAGATGTTCCTGATGAGAAGTCCAAGATTTATCAGTTCAGAGGTGGCCTCAGAGAAGATCTTCAGCTTGCTCTCGTCCCTCACGAGCCTCTTGTGTTTGATCATTTCTATAACTTGGCTCTAAAGTTCGAGGCAGTTCAGCTCAAGCTTGAGAATTCCAAGAAGCGGTTTAGAGACTCCAACCCTTCTTCGTCCAGCTCTCAGATTGTTCCTAAGCAGTAGAAGTATTGGGTTCCTCCTCCACCTCCGTTTCGTCCTCCTCGGCAGCAGAAGCAGCACGGTGGTCGTGGACCTTCCCACCCACCCAACCCAGGTTTACAGCAGAGGCCTCAGTCTCCCAAGTCAGCAAATGCTCCTCCTCTAGGCAACTTTCATCCGCTCTCAGAGGTTACGTGTCACAAGTGTGGTCAGAAGGGCCACTACTCCAACAAGTGCACCAACCAGCGGCGTCTTCCGCCTCCTCCTCCTATCAGGCCCCCAGGCAGTGCTATAGTGAAGCACAATCCCAAGTCAGCAAGAGTGAACATGGTCAATGCAGCTAAAGCAGAGGTTTCTTCTCAAGTGATAATGGGTAATCTCTTGGTTAATTCTATTCCTGCAAAAGTTTTGTTTGACACTGGTGCATCGCATTCATTCATGTAAAAAACATTCTTCTCCAAGCATGACTTCGATTCTGAATATTTGAGCAAAGCATTGCGTGTTGTTTATCCCGGCACTCTCATGAGCGCTAACAAGGTCGTTCCGGATGTTCTATCAAGATGGGCAATTATTCTTTTCTGGCCTCTCTAATTGTTCTCAGCAATTCAGATATTGATCTAATTCTTCGCATGGATTTTCTGGCAATGAACAAGGCTTATGTTGATTGTAAAGCCAAAGAAGTCCAATTGACTCATCCTTCTGAAGATGTGATCATTTTCGCTGCTCGCGATGGCACGATTCGTCTCTTTTCTCTTAATGAGAAGGGTGAGATTTCTGCCATTTCTCAAATTCCCGTCGTTTCTGAGTATGAAGATGTCTTTCCAGAAGAATTGCCAGGAATGCCTCCTCACCGGCCAACGGAGTTTGTGATTGAACTCGAGCCTGGAACTGAACTGGTGTGCAAGCGTCCTTATAAGCTTGGCCCCGAAGAGCTGAAAGAATTGAAGAAGCAGCTAGATGAACAAGAGCGCCTGGGTTTGATCAGACCAAGTTCTTCACCTTGGGGTTGTGGTGTTCTGTTTGTCAAGAAGAAGGATGGCACGGACCGACTATGTGTCGATTACCGTCCATTGAATAAGAAGACAATCAGGAACAAGTATCCACTTCCCAACATCAATGAGTTGTTTGAGCAATTGAAAGGTGCCAAGGTTTTCTCGAAGTTAGATCTCCGTATGGGCTATCATCAAATCCGCATCCGTGAAGAAGATATTCCAAAGACTGCTTTCAGGATGAGTTTTGGCTCTTATGAGTACACTGTCATGTCCTTTGGTCTAGCAAATGCACCTCCGACTTTCTCCAGAATGATGAACTTCATTTTCTCTCCTTTCAAGAATGAATTCGTCTTGGTGTATTTGGATGACATTCTTGTTTTCTCGGAGACCGAAGAAGAGCATGCAGAGCATCTCCGACTTGTGCTGGACAAGTTAAGAGAGCATCGGTTTTATGCTAAGTTCTCCAAGTGTGAGTTTTGGCTCAATGAGGTGGTGTACCTTGGGCATGTCATCTCTGCCGAGGGCATTAAAGTGCATCCTGAGAAAGTTGAGGCAATCGTGAAGTGGGAGCCTCCCCAGAATGTCAAGCAGCTTTGAAGCTTCCTCGGGCTTGCAAGTTACTACAGAAGATTTGTGGAGAACTTCTCTCAAATTGCTAAGCCTCTGTATAACCTCCTTCGGAAGAGTGTCAAGTATGTGTGGACTCCTGAGTGTGATGTAGCGTTCAATACACTCAAGGAAAAGCTAACTTCAGCTCTAGTTCTCACTCCTCCAGATGAATCCAAGCCTTTCCAAGTGTTTTGTGATGCTTCCCTCCAAGGCCTCGGTGGTGTTCTCATGCAAGATAAGAAGGTTTTGGCTTATACCTCGTGGCAGCTAAAGCCTAGCGAGAAGAACTACCCCACTCATGATCTTGAGTTGGTGGCAGTTATTCATGCTCTGATGACCTGGAGACATCTATTGTTGGGAAGACCAGTTGAGGTGTTCACTAACCACAAGAGCTTGAAGTACATTTTCACTCAACCCAATCTCAATCTTCGGCAAACACATTGGGTGGAAATGATTGAGGAGTACAATCCAAGCATTGAGTATACTCCTAGAAAAGCAAATGTCATTGCAGACACGCTGAGCAGAAAGGTGTACTGCAACAGTCTCATCCTCAAGCCTCTCCAACCCGAGCTTTGTGAAGCCTTCCGCAAGCTCAATCTCCAAGTTGTTCCTCAAGGATTTCTTGCCAATCTTCAAGTCTCTCCGACTTTGGAAGATCAGATTCACCAAGCTTAGCTTCTTGATGCTATGGTGAAGAAAATGAAGAAAGGTGTGGCCAAGAGCATTCCAAGTATAAGTGCTTCCGTGTTGATGACAAAGATACCTTATTCTTCGAGGACCGTCTGGTGGTTCCAAAAGGTGAACTAAGGAAAGTTATCATGGATGAAGCACATAATTCCCTCCTCTCAATTCATCCAGGAAGTTCCAAAATGTATCAGGACCTCAAGCAAACCTTCTGGTGGACTCGTATGAAACGTGAGATTGCTCAGTTTGTGAACGAGTGTGATGTTTGTCGCAGAGTGATGGCGGAACATCAATGTCCAGCAGATCTCCTTCAGCCTTTGCCTATCCCGGAGTGGAAATGCGATCATGTTGAAATGGATTTCGTCACTGGGTTTCCTAAGTCCAAGAGAGGAAATTATGCCATCTTCATGGTCATCCACAAGCTCACCAAAGTTGCCCACTTCCTTCCGGTCAAAGAATCTATCTCGGCAGCTCAGCTAGCAGAGTTGTACATGTCAAGGATAGTTTCTTTGCATGGTATTCCTCAGCTCATATCTTCAGATCATGGAAGCATCTTCACTTCCAAGTTTTGGGATTCCTTCCAGACTGCAATGGGGACCAATCTCCGTTTCAGTAAAGCTTTCCATCCTCAGACTAGTGGTCAAGTTGAGAGAGTCAATCAAATCCTTGAAGACATGCTCAGAGCTTGTGTGATTTCTTTTGGCATGAAGTGGGAAGATTGTCTCCCGTTTGTTGAGTTCTCATACAACAATAGCTTCCAAGCAAGTTCCGGCAAGGCTCCTTTCGAGATTCTCTATGGCAGAAAATGTCGTTCCCCGCTCAATTGGTCTGAAACCGGTGAGCGTCAAATCCTTGGGAATGACATGATCACTGAAGCAGAAGAAATGTGCCGTGTCATTCATGAAAATCTCAAAGCAGCTCAATCCCGTCAGAAAATCTATTATGATAGCAAGCATCATGACATGACCTTTCAGATCGATGATTTTGTCTATCTTAGAGTGTCTCCCATGAAGGGCACTCAACGCTTTGGCATCAAAGGAAAGCTTGCTCCACGCTTTGTGGGTCCTTTCAAGATTGTGGGCAAGAGGGGTGACCTTGCCTACCAACTAGAGCTTCCTCCCAATTTCTCAAATGTGCATGATGTGTTTCACGTCTCTCAGCTCTGGAAGTGTTTCAAGACTCCCAAGCGCACCGTTGATCTCCAAGACATTGATCTCCAAGCAGACCTATCCTATCATGAGCATCCAGTTGCTGTCCTTGAAGAGACTGAGCGTAAGACTCGCAACAAATCAATCAAGTTTCTTAAGGTGAAGTGGTCGCACCACTCCGACAAAGAAGCCACTTGGGAACGTGAGGACCTCCTCCGTTCCGAATATCCCGAATTCTTCCGTTCCTAGATCTCGGGACGAGATCCTCTTGTAGTGGGGGAGAGCTGTAACAGCCCAAGTGCAATCCTTGCCACCTTTGTAATATATTCCATGTGGGAACATTCCATATATGCCATCATGTGGTTTGATCTAATAAATTTACTTCATGCCATTCATTTGCATCATGGCATCATGTCATCATTCCGTAATTATTTGTTGGCATCATATGCTATGTTGTGTGAGTGGGTGTTGGGGTGATTGTGTGCTTGCTTGAAGTGTCACTTCTTGTGTGGAAAAATTCCCTTCATTTCTTTCAACTATATCTCCATCTCTCTTTAATTCAAAGTTGTTGAATGTGATGATTTTACTTGCCCTAGTTCCTTAGATAAAATATTGGGGGATTGTATAATATTCTGCATGTTATTTCAAAAATTATTCTTAGACATGTCATGCTCTCCACCTTTTATATATTTTGCAAAACAGATTCAAATGGTGATGAAAAAATCATTTTATTTTATTTTTGTATCTTAAAAATTCCCAAACCAATTTTGCTAAATAGGGCATATTTTTGTGAGTGCAAAACTATTTTTCTTTTCTCAAAAATTCTCTTTCAAACTCCCTGGGTTTTATTAGTTTGTTGTTGTTTATTGAAAAGGAAAATCATTTGTTTTCGGAAGAGAGAGAGAGTGAACGGCCCACCTAGGCCTTTACCTTCCCGCAAGCCCAGCAGCACCGCAGCCCACCAAGCCCCTCCAGCGACGCGGCTCGTCTCCTACCTGTACGGCGCGCATCCAGAATGCCATGTTGACGAGCTCGTCGATTTGGCGGCCGTCCGATGTCCCTAGCCCCTATAAAGCATGTCCCTGATGCCCTAGGGTTTGCCCTCGCTCCATTCTGTCCCTCTCCTTCCCTCACCGCCGCCTGTAAGTCTCTCCCTCGCACATGCCACGCGCGCGCCCGCCATGCTCTGGCCGAGCTCGGGCTCGTGCTCAGGGTAGCCCTCCTGCATCGACTTCTCCCTGACGGACAGCATGGATCGACACCCCGGAGTCCCTTCCGTCCCCTACATCTACGCAGGCGACGCCAGCAAGCCCAGAGCTCCCTCACCGTCGCCATCTTCTTCCCTGCGTTCGGATCCGAGGCGCACCGGAATTCCGTCGGACCTCGCGTCTTCTCCGGCTCGTCCCCGACCTCCTCTTGTGTTCCTAGGTAGATGAGGTAGTCTCCTCCTTCTCCTTGTCCTTTTACTCCCGTAGGTTTCGTCCCGAGCGTGACGTAAAGTCCATGTCTTGCTCGTGCTCTCGGTGCTCCGGTCATAGAGACAGTGTGCGCATACTATATTTTGGACATCTATTCTTGCTCCCCGCGTGTCGAGTCATTGTCCCTCGCACTCCTAGGCAATTCCCGCATTCCCGCTGCTGTGTCCCTATTCAGGTTATCATCGCCGTTGCCACTGGCGTCGTCGTTGTCATCTCCGGTCTGGTTCAGGGAACCCGACCTACCCGTGGGGCTACTTCATATGGAGCAGCGCCTCAGATTTGTCAAACTCTTCCAACCAGCCCAGTGGTCAGTGTGCTTCCTCTGCGACCAAGAGGTCCCTGGCTCGAGTCTCAGGAGCCCCAGTATTTGCGCTATTTTCTGTTGTTTTTCTACTCAAATCTGCACCCCGCACATTGCCTGTTCAAAAGGAGAGAGACCCCTTCTGTAACGAAGCCTCCCACCTAGCCCAGTGGTTGCCTGCCTCTGCTTCCTCCGGGGAGACCCAGGTTTTAATCCACCCCCGGGCTCCTTTTTCCTTTTATTTGCTAGCAACTGATAGTGGGCCCTGGGCCTATACGTCACCCTCCTAGGGGCCCTGGTGAGTATGCCAAGTGGCCCCCTTTTTTATTATGTTTTTTTGTGTTGTTTTATTTCTCTGTTTTCAGTATATTCCTTTTAGGGTATATTTTCCAAATCTGGATGCTGTTGTTTTTGTTTGTTGCCATTTAGGGACATTCCACTTTAGGCATATACTAGGTTATAAATGGCTATGTAAATTTTCGAATGCAAATTGTGTGTGTTTTCTCCACAGGAACATATGCTTTTGATATATGTTTTTGGGGTAGAAAAATCCAGAGAATCCAATGGTAGTGTTGGTTTTATCATTTGAGCATGTTAGCAAAAATATTACTTTGTAATAATATGCCATTTTTCCTTTTTCACATGAATTAATCCTTGCATCATATGATAACTTGTCAATATGAAATATGTTCATTAGTGTGTGCTCTAGCCCCTGGTATTTTTGCATGCCATGATAGTTCATGTTATGAGTGGAATTCTTGATGTCAACATGCCACCAAAATTCTGTTTTCACATGCTCTAAAATTTCTAAGTGTTAGAATCTGTTATTTTGTTGCCATGTTATGTAGATGATTCCCATGTATATGTTGCTCCTTTGGAGTTGGCACAATGGTATGCATTGTTATGCTTGTCATCCTCTGTAGATGTGTGTCAAGATCTTGTGGATTAAGATATTGCATCTTATATAAAAACTTGCTGTCAACATGCCATTCTGTTACTAAGTGCCCTGTTTGTCCCTTGTTGAATTTCACTAAGTCTGGGAATCTGCTAATTTCAATATGTCATATTGTGAGGATGGTAGCCATTGATACATGCATATTTTGATGTTGCCATAATGTAATTAATTGAAGTACATGTTGCCCTCTATTGCCCTGTTAATTTTCATGCCATGAAAGTTCCTGTAGCATGTATAAAAGTTGCTGTCAAGATGCTATCCTGTTAACTCAGATTCTGTAAAACTAGAATTTTCTCTAAGTCCCTGAAAACTGTTTCAACATGCCATCTTGTGAGCTCATTTGCCAATGATCCATGCCTCCTTTCATGTTCCTGTTAATAGATGAATTGTTAAGCATGTTGTGTACTTCATGTCCATGCCTTGGTTGTGATTTGAAACTTGCTGTAGCTCTGGATATGTGTGTTACAAGATGACATGTTGCTGTTTGTGGACAGATTGTGTGTTTGAATGTTTTGTGACTTGTGGGATCTATACTACATTGTTTTGCATGATCTTTAGCTCTATTCTTGCTAGATTTCCATTTCCTATCAAGTGGCATCCTTGGAGTACCAAGGAATAGCCCATGTCCTCCCGGAATAGCCCATGGCCTCCCTCATCTTGTTTTTTGTCACCGTTAACGTTCGTACCTTGTCGTGAGTGTACCGTGAGCTTCGTTACTCCGTTTGCAACATTCTACATATGCATTTGCATCGTTTTTATGTGGAGCATTCATATATGCCATGATCATGCATGTTCAAATAACTAATCTTGAGGTTTTGTCCAGAATACTAAAGAACTTAATAATTGCATGAGAAACATGACTAGCATAGGGTTGCCATGTTAAATACTTCAAATTGGCCATGCATCATCTTTGGTTGTGCATTGCACTTTGATTGTATGTTTATTTGGTGTTGTTTCTCTTTGGGTAGACGCGAGTGTCGAGCCTGAGAACGAGGATCCCGGAGAGTACAACTACGAGGACCCAACTCTTTGTCCCACTGAAGACCCAACAGGCAAGATGATCATACCCGGATCCCGACACTATTTTTGCTATGCTAGATGTCTCGCTTCTTCCGTTATGTTTCATTACGTACCACTTAAACTGTCAGCCTCCTAAATTGCCATGAAAGCCTCTAACCCCTCCACTTCCTAGCAAAACATTGTTTGGCTACGTTACCGCTGCTTAGCCCTTATATTATAGCGTTGCTAGTTACAGGTGCAAGCTTTTCCATGTGCCAACATGATATTAGGAGATATCATCTTATTTACTGTTATTTAAATTAATGCACTTATATATCTGGCAACGGTGGAAGGCTTGGCCTTTTGCCCGGTGTTTTGTTCCACTTTTGCCACACTAGTTCCGAGTACCGGTGTTATGTTCCATATTTTGCGCTCCTAACATGCTCGGGGTTGTTATGGGGACCCCCTTGACCATTCGTTTTACATTAAAACTTGTCTGGCAAGCCCCAACTTTGGTACTACATTTGCTAAACAACTTAATTAATCAACCCCCGGGCCACTGCTGCTCATGTGTGTTGGTCCAACCTAGAGCACTGTGCGGGGCCACCCCAGGGTAACTTGGGTGATTTCTATCAAGCCAACGTACGCGTTGCTTATCTGTCGTGTCCTGAGAATGAGATACGCGGCTCCTATCGGGTTTGTCGACACGTCGGACGGTCTTGCTGGACTTGTTTTACCTTTCTCGAATGTCTTGCGCGAGGAATTCCAAGGATACTTTGGGCTATCTCGAGGTTGAGGTCTTCCAATGGAATTGCCAAGGAGGTCACGGGATTCGTGGTCGAGGTTGTTCCCGCGGCGTGTGGTTAGTTTGTGATGGATGAGTTGGAGCACCCCTGCAGGGTTAAATCTTTTCGAGAAGCCGTGCCCGTGGTTATGTGGCAACTTGGGAATTTGTTTAACACCCGGATATAGTTAACTTGAAGTAAACTAAAATAAAATACACCAGTTGTGTGCGTAACCATGACTGTCTCTGCTCGTGAACATGAACCGAGAGAGAACACGGTGGGGTTACTATTGACGTAAGTAGGTGTTCAGGATCACTTAGTGATCATTATAGTTCACGATCGTCATGCGTAGGCCACCATATTTACACTCATGTTCTCTTAAGATAGCCACCAAATACATGCTTAGTGCTTGCTACAGCCTCACCACTTAACCAATTCCTCACCTACTGGCTTACATAGTTTCGGTACCCGGGTTATGAGATTGCGGAGTCCCTGTGGCTCACAGATTACAACAATACAAGTACAGGTGTTGACGAGTACGTGCCAGATGATGTGTCTCAGCTCCAGTGGGAGTACGATGAAGAACGTAGGCGTATGTATGTTACGTATCCTGATGAGTAGGGGAGCTTCATGGTGGTGTTCCTGGGATAGCAAGACAGTTTCATTGCTTTCTTTTATCGTTTGATTTCGTCCGTAGCCAGACCCTGTCTTCTAGATGAATGTATGAATAATTGTGTCGATTTGTAAGATAGCTTGTGGCGAGTGTAAGCCAACTCATATACTCATCTCTTCCTACATGTATGCAATGATTTCTGTACTTGCGAAACGACTAGATGCGCTTATATCCCCAGTGAGGCCCTCGTGCCTTAATAGGGATAGGACCGCATCTTGGGCGTTATACCGTGATACATCAAGATCGTGACATCTCAAGAACACGAGAGAGAGTGATTGAACACATAGCTACTGGTACATACCCTCAGCCCCGAGGGTGAACTACTCCCTCCTCGTCATGGCCTCCGCCGGGATGATGAAGATGGCCACCAGTGATGGTTTCCCCTCTTTAGCAGGGTACTGGAACGTCTCCAGATAGGTGTTTCGTCGATACAGAGAGTTGCGGCGGCGGAACGGAGAGCCTCTGTTTATTTCTGGGGCTTCTGGGATTTATAGGATTTTTCAGCGTTGGAATCACGCGTAACGGAGCCACGTGGGCCCCACCACATATCAGGGTGCGGCCTAGGGGGGGCGCCCTGATGGCTTGTGCCCCACGGGTGGCTCCCCTCCGGTGGTTCTTCGCTCCAATATGGCTTATTTCCTCCAGAAAAAATCACCTAAAAGTTCCGAGCGATTCCGAGAACTTTCATTTTCTGCACAAAAACAACACCACGGTAATTCTACTGAAAACAACGTCAGTCCGGGTTAGTTCTAAATAAATCATATAAAGTGCATCAAAACCATATTAAAGTATTGTAAACATAGGCAATCATGGCATGAATACTTCATAAATTATCGATAAGTTGGAGACGTATCACTCCTCCAGCACGAGGTACGCATGCAGAGTTGTCTCGGTCATGTCAGTTGATTCAGGCTCCTGACAATTTTCGGCCATTTCCGCCTGATGCTCTGAATTTTGGTCCACGAATTGAATTACCATGTTTTGATGGCTCTAATCTGAAGTTGTGGCAATCTCGCTGTGAGGACTACTTTAATTTCTGGAATACACCGCAGAATCGGTGGATTTAGTTTGCTTCATCCCAGTTCGAAGGCACTGCTGCTCGCTGACTTTAATCAGTTCAGCGTCGAGCACCACATGTGGAGTGGTCTGAATTTTGTTCCCTGTTGCAGTCTTGTTTTGGGCGCAACAAGCACCAGAATCTAGTGCGCCAGATGTTCCATATATGTCAGACCAGTATAGTAGAAGATTATGTGGAGCGTTTCTCGGAACTGTATGATCGATTAACTGCATATGAAACTAATCCCACTACTGTCCATTATGTTACTCGGTTCATGGAAGGTCTGATACCTGTTGTTTGTTTGTTGGTTGGGATCCAGCAACCATTCGGCCCTGATTCGGCCTATGCACTTGCTTTACTGTCAGAAGAACTCAGTGATAATGCAGTACTATAGAGTAATGTTTCTTCCAGTGCCAAGCGTTCCAATTTTCCAGTGACTTCTCGCCCTTCCACCACAAAAGTTGCTAATGACAGAAAGTTACCTGAAGTTTTTCGGCCAACAAATGTTGCTGATAATAGGTGGGCTGCATTGCGTGCCTACAGAAAGTCCAAGGGCCTCTGTTTCGTTTGTGGAGTACGATGGGCTCAGGAACATAAATGTAAGCAAGAGATTCAGCTTCATGTGGTGAAGGAGATGTTGGATTTCGTTCAACATATGCCATTTGAGGGCAGTGATACTGAACAGGATACACCAATTGAAGTTAATGCAGTCTGTATTTCTATTGTTGCATTGGGAGATACTTGTGGGGACCCTGACTCATAAGTCGTGATCACCGAATGCACGTGTACAGTGATCCCAGAGATCAATGCTCACTGAACACACAGAAGCTGAATAATAAGAGTCTTACATCCATACATACCGTCTTACACAAATTATGACCATCATGGTCAAGTCTTACATAGATAGGGCCATGAAGGCCAAACAACAAACATCAACTCGCAGCGGAAATCTTGAAAGATAGCGTAGACCCATGCCATCTGCCTTAACCCTACAGGCATTCTAACTGGGAAGCGTCCAAATTTGCATGTTCGTCACCAAGGTATTCTTCACCAAATTCCTGCTCTTCCATGCATGGCCAATTAAATAACCAGTGGAAAGCCAATGAGTACTTTGAATGTACTCGCAAGCAACCCATGTTTGGAACAAGGTACAACAATGCATGATGTAGCACTAAATAGGTAATTTTGCGGAAAGCTAATTTGAGTGCAAAGACATGTACTATCAACTTGTAAGCATGCATCATGAGGTTACGAGAATCCATAAGAACAGGTTACAGATATCAATATGAATAGAGGTTGAACATCTCATGCTCAATCATCACGTCAAGTCATCCGACTCAACTCAAGTATTCTCTTCCCACACACGCACCAAAACATTGGACGTAGTTTAAGCAGCACCACCCAACTGTCCTTGACCGTGGACATGGCTATTCGAATAGTTTTACACTCTGTAGAGGTTGCACACTTTACCCACAAGACTCGAAAAACCTCCGTGTCAAGCCATGACTCGCGGTATATTGCATACACGAGGTAAGTACCCGAACAATGCCTTTTCCTTGACAACACTAACAAAGAGTCCACTCGTTGGCACACAGCCCGCATGATGTACATCACAAGTATCATCCATGAAGGGACCAATGGTGTGCCCAATGTCTATGAAAACAACCCATGGTCGTCCTTTCTGGCACGGCCCCGTACCGAGAGTGACCACGTCACTCCCGCCACTAGTAATGCGGGCTCTCTGCTAGCATCGACCAAAGTAATCAACAAAGCCACGTCCCACAAGGGGTATCGCGGTTGTACATGTAAGGTTGGGAATGGTCGACAAATCTTAAATCTAATCCATTTTTGAAAACGCACACATGCAACTTGCTCCGGTACACCACTTCTTTCTCAAGTGGTTACCTAGCTCATCTTCTCCCTCGGGCATTAGTGGCACCTGACGAGGTTTTCGAAAAGTCTTTGAAAACACTTTGTTTCCAACACCATGCATATACCCATCCCATTTGCATAGCAACTACTTTAGCAACCTATCTATTTCCCACCCACACAACTCTCAGCAGGAAGTAGAGTCATGTCATGCAAATATCAACGAGGGAAAGTGACAGAGGCAACCCATCAAGGTGGTGACCCTAACATCATGATTCCGATGCAACAATTTAAGGTGCTATATGACATGCATAAAAGGTTTCTTAGACACGGTCAAGGGGTTGCTTGCCTGACTCAACAAAGTCCTCGGGGTCTTTGAATGCTTCTGTTCCAACTCCTTCTTCAACAACGCAATCTATCGTCACAATATAACGGGCGAAAATAAGACCACGACAAAACCAGGGAAAATACATCACTCTTAAAAATGTCAAGCCATTTTTGTAAAATAGTAGGTTGAAAACTAAAAATACAAATTATTAGTTTCTGGTTTTGGAGTGTCAAAAATGGTGAAAAGCATTTTAACAGTGGTTTTAAATATTCAAAACAGGGTTATAAATAAAGGCAGTACAGAAAACTATTTCCAAATGTTGCACAAGTGGCATAATTAAATAGGCAGGATTATTACAAGATTTTAGTGGAATAATTGGATTTGGATAAAATATTTAATCTTGTGGAATTTTGGAAAAAATGTCAGAAAAAGAAAAAGGAAATGGGCACTAAGCCACTGGGCCATAAGTGGCTGGCTGAGCCGGCCCAGCCAGCAAAGCCGACCCAGGCGACCCGAGGTGCGCGCGCTCGTGAGCTTTGAACCTAACGGGCGGGCCCCAGTAGCCAGAGACAGAGAGGGGAGGGAGAGAGAGGTGAGGATGATAGGTGGGGCCCACCTGTCATCTTGAATCTCGCGGTCAGGGAGGCCGGTGGGCTCACCGGCCATGGTAGAGGGCACAACAGCGGCAGGCGAGTGCGGGGATGAGTTCAGGAGGCTCCCTCCATTCGAGGGGTGCCGGAGGGTCACTCTGTGCATTTTAAAACCAAACCGAAAAACCATACTGAAAATAAACCGAACCGAACCAATTTAATGATATTTATGGTTTATGGTTTCGGTATGGTATGAACTTTTCGTACCGTTTTGGACTTTAGTTTTTATGGTATATACCGACAAACCGAATGGTTAACCGAGTAAACTGAAATAAAAATTATATTTATATATCTTGAGGCAAACAACCATATAGGTAGTCCTTTCTTGTACATGAGCCAGATTTCCTGTTAAGCACATCCATTTTTCTTGTAATGTAGTCATATATCTCTTTAAAAAAATGCTAAGTACGTCCATAATCATCGAAACCATGCATGAATATACACTTGCATATAGCTATGTACTCTTTGTATAAAAAGATATATGTTTTGAGTCATAAATTTGCAAACTATTATATGTCATTTTTAAATTCGCGTCAACTTTTGTTTTTATGCTATATACCGAAACCATACCGAAATAATTTGGTATGTACCGAAACCAAACCGTATCTTAATTTGATATCGTATTTACCAAAGTATTAATATCGTACAAACTGAAACACCGTATAAACCGAACCATGTATATCGAATAAACCTAACACATAATGTGACCGGAGGGGGATGCTGTGGACGTCTGGTTCGCCGATGACGAGGTCCAGCGGCGGAGACGCTTTGGGAGGTGATAGCCGGGTCCGTCCTTTGCTGCGAACAAAACGGGAAGGAGAGGGAATCGCGTCAGGAGGTGGCTGTGGTTCCAGATCAGGGAAGAACAGGGGCAGAGGAGCTCCTTACCACGCGTACTCCGACGAGCCGAGGCGGCGGAGCCTCGGTCGATTCTGAGCAAAAAGAGGTTCAAGCACTCTTCAGGCGGTGCGGGGGCTCGATTGGGAGTGGAAGAGGGGGGTCAGAGGGGAGAGAGAGGCCCGGGGTGGCTTTTATAGGAGGGGTGAGGTGCACCGTACGCCCGTGCACCGGCGAGGTCGCAGCGATCACCAGAGGGTACGAGGGATTACGGGGGCGTGTCTATGGCGTTTGTGGGTGAGGTCTAGGTCCAGGGGAAGGGAGAAAGAGCGGGAACGACATCGGGGGCTCGCGCGTGCGAGCTTGCTCACTGGCCGAGCCGGCGGTGCTCAGGCACGTGCAGGAGGGGGAAGAGGGAGAAAGTGGAGGGGGCCGACCAGTTGGAGTGCTGCGGACGTCAAGGGCGATCCAGGGGGCAGGCGCCCGCCTCCCCAGGCTGTTGGGGCGTTGGAATGGGGGCTGTTACAGTGTGGGTTAGCACTGTAGGGTGCTCCAGAGCATGCGCTTGGCATGCCAGGCATGCCTCACGTGCTCTGGTCGTGCCCCACCTTGTCCCTTATCACCTGGATGGTCTGGAGATGCTCTGGGAAACTTAGGGAGTAAGATTTGGGGTAGAAAGATGAAAATGAGGGGGGAAAGAGCTGTTGTCGTGGCTGTCCAGAGAGGTAAATGGGATTTTTACCCTACTCCATGATTGAGCCTTGGCTTGAAATTCTTACTGGGGTAGAGGAGGCATATGAGTGACTGTGGTAAAAAGCTTAACTCAAGGAGAATAGGATAAGGGTTCAAAACAACAACTTTTGGAAATCAACAGAAGGTGTTTGATGTTGTTCTGGGCAAGTTAAAAGATTCTATTTGCCATAAGATTTGACAGGGTCAAATGGTAGATACAAATGAGGTTGATCACCAAGTTTGAGCCCATTTGAAGAAAGTTGACAATGCAACTTTTATAAACCCTAGAAATCAACAGAAGTGGGTTTCTTTAGATCTGAACATGCTAAGCTATTCTCATTGATGCTCCACTTGGTGTGGTGGCATCATTTGGTAATTAGAGCATGTCCACAAAATTTGAGATCAAGAGGAGACAATTGGCAATGTAGAGTTGCTCAACTTTGGATCTGGACAAAGAGGGTTTTGGGGTATTTTGGTGAACCAAAATTATTGGGATTGAGATGAAACTTGGCAAGATCATCACATTAGGCATATGTGACTTGCTAGAAATTTCCTGATTTATTTAAGAATATTTCTTATAGAAATATTCCAAATGCTTTAGGAAGAAATGGTTTTAGAGGGTATTGTCCAATATTTTGAACATGACCACGTGTTGAAACTCATATATATGGAAAATATATGTCCACTGAGTTTCCCTAAATTTTCTCAAATATTTTGAAAGCATAAAAATAATTTTCCCCTATAAAAGACCATTTCTGGCATTAAGAAAAAAGCCTTTTAATAAAATATGAAAATAATATTTAAAAATAATATTTTTGTGGTTTTGGGAAGTCTTATATATAGTAAGTTCCAAATAAAATAATTGGGGCAAAATAGTTTCCCTAATTTGAGGACTTGTAGTACAAACCTGAATTCAGGGGTTTTTGAAAACCTAAATCAAATAAATGCCTTTTGGTGAAAATATTATTTTATAAAAATATTTTTATGTCCTATACACATGGCATGATCATTGGGCAAGGACTTGGATCAAGGAGATGAGTTTTGAGAGAAGACGGATTTTTGTGAATTAAACACAATCAAGCAATCAAAGCAAATAGTAATCAACTCAACATACACAAGCACACAAAAAGTTTTAATTGGTCCAAATTTTTAAACTCGTAATCATAGCAAAGTGGTACAGACACAGGGTGTGACAATACTCCAGTCCCAGCGATCACCACTATGAAACTGAAGGTTCAGATGCAAGGGATTTAGTTAGTTTTCTTGGTAGATTATGGGAGTACTCATTCGTTTGTTGACTGCACTCTGGCAGCCAGACTCCAAGGTGTATCTACAACTCCAGTTAACATGGTCAAGGTGGGAAATGGAACTTTAGTGCCCTGTACACAACAACTACAGGAAGGTCACATGTTTTGTGATGCACTTGAATTTGTGAACAGTTTCAAAGTTTTTCCTCTGGGTTCATACGATGGTATTTTGGGTTTGGCATGGTTAGCTGCTCATAGCCCTATGCAGATTGACTGGGCAAAACATTGGCTATCTTTCAAGCTCAATAATATGCATGTTACCTTACTTGGACAGGATGCTGCTCCCCAAATTTGTGCTTTAATTGAAGTATCTGCACTCTTGGTTTGTGAAAATGCAGAGCAACTGGAGTATCCTGCTGAAATCAAAGAACTACTTACCAAGTTTGCTCCTGTGTTTGAAGCTCCTAAAGGTCTTCCTCCTAGGAGAAAATATGATCACACCATTCCTTTGATCCCTGGTGCTCAGCCAGTTTGTATCAGACCATACAGGCTTGCACCAGCATTAAAAGATGAAACGGAAAAACAGGTTAAGGAAATGTTGGATGCTGGTATCATTAGAGATAGCAATAGTGCTTTTTCTTCTCCCGTGATTTTGGTTCAGAAGAAAGATAAAACTTGGAGGCCAGTGTTTGATTACAGACATTTAAATGCCATCACTGTTAAAAGCAAGTTTCCAATTCCAGTCATAGATTAATTGTTGGATGAGTTAGCAGGTTCTTGCTGGTTTTCTAAACTTGACCTCAGGTCTACTTACCACCAAATCAGACTGGCCCCTGGTGAAGAACACAAAACTTCATTTCAGACACACGATGGACATTATGAGTTTCTGGTACTTTCCTTTGGCCTCACTAGAGGGCCAAACGCTTTTCGGTTTTCCATGAATGATACCTTATCACCATGTCTAAGGAAGTATGTTGTAGTTTTCTTTGATGATATTCTGGTTTTCAGTGCTACATATGCTCTTCATCTGCAACATCTAGCAGAAGTTTTGAAACTGTTACTACAACATCAATGGCAGGTGAGACTCTCCAAATGTTCTTTTGCTCAAACCCAAATTGGATATTTAGTTCGCATTATAAGTGGTCAAGGTGTCTCTACTGATCCAGCCAAAATTTCCACTATCCAAGATTGGCCCATGCATGTGTCTACTAAGGAGGTGAGAGGATTTTTGGGCTTGGCTGGATACTACAGGAAGTTCATTCGCCATTATGGCATTGTGAGCAAGCCACTTACTAATTTTTTGAAGAAAGGGTGCCCTTCCATTGGACACACAATGAGCAACAGTCCTTTACACTTCTGAAACAAGCATCAGTGTCAGCTCCTGTTTTAACTCTGCCTGATTTTAGTTCCACATTTGTCATAGAAACCGATGCATGTGATGTTGGCATTGGGGCAGTGCTTATGCAGAATGGTCACCCCCTGGCTTATGTTAGCAAGGCTCTTGGCCCAAGGAACCAGACCCTGTCTGTTTATGAAAAAGAATATTTGGCTATCCTGTTGGTTTGGATCACTACCGACAATATCTGCAAGTGTCTGAGTTTATTATAAGAACTGATCAACGCAGTTTAGCCAGCTTATCTGAGCAACGTTTACACACCAAGTGGCAGCAAAAAGCCCTTACCAAATTGTTGGGCCTTCAGTACAACATTTATTATGAAAAAGGGGTTGAAAATAGTGCAACCAATTCCCTTTCGAGAAAACCTCATTGCCCTGCAGACATACTACCAGAACTGCAGACAATTTCTTCTGCTCAACCTGCTTGGCTTGATGATTTTGCCCAGAGCTACATCAATGACAAGTTTTCCACTGACTTATTGCAGCACTTGTGCACCAACCCATCTGCTGCTGGTAAGTTCACTCTGACAGCTGGTATTCTCAGGATAGGGGGTCTGTGTGGGTTGGAGCTAAACCAAAATTGCACTCATAAATTGGGGCTGCTTTTCATGACAGTCCATTAGGGGGGCATTCTGGATTTCCTGTAACATATCGCAGAATCAGGCAGTTGTTCAGATGGGAAGGAATGAGGAGTTTTATCGAAACATATGTGCAGCAATGTATGACTTGTCAGCAAGCAAAACCTGAACGTGCCTCTTACCCAGGATTGTTACAACCCCTGCCAGTACCACATGTCCCATGGGAAATGGTTACAATGGATTTTATGGAAGGATTACCCCCAGCTGGCAGATTTAATTGCTTGTTTGTGGTCATTGATAAGTTGTCTAAATATGGTCCTTTTGTACCCATTTATGGCAGAAATTGTGGTTGAAACCTTCCTCAACTCAGTCTACAGATTACATGGTATGCCTCTTGTGTTGGACCACGACCATATCTTTACAAGAAACTTTTGGAAAGAGCTATTATCCAAGTCTGGGACTCTACCGAGGATGAGTTCTGCTCGTCATCCGCAATCGGATGGACAAACAAAGCGAGCTAACCAGCAAGTGGAGTGTTTCTTGAGGTGTTTTGTCAGTGCGCATCCCTCCCGCTGGGCGAAATGGATTCCGTTGTGTGAGTTTTGGTATAATACCAATTGGCATTCTGCTACGGGCAAAACTCCATTTGAGATCATCTACGGGCATCACCCTCGCCACTTTGGTCTGACACCTGATACTGTCATTCAACTGGCTGATTTGCAACAGTGGCTTGCTGATCGCCAGGTGATTTTAGACTTGGTTCGCCAACACTTGCTCTAGACCCAACAGTGAATGAAAACACAGGCTGATAAACACCATACTGAGCGAGAATTTCAGGTTGGTGATGTCGTATTTTTGAAACTTTAGCTGTACCTGCAGTCGTTCGTCGCTCCCCGTGCAAACCACAAGCTGGCTTTCAAGTTCTGTGGGCCATTTGTGATTCTGGAGCGAGTGGGTGAAGTTGCTTATAAGCTGGACGTGCCACCAACAAGTCGTGTACACCCGGTCTTTCATGTCTCCTTCCTGCGGAAGGTTCTCGCTCGAGACTGCCAGGTATTACCACATTTGCCTGACCCTGTTGCATAGTTTCAGTTTCCAGAACAAGTTCTCCAGCAGTGCGTCGTCCGTAGAGGAGCAGATTCACTTATGCAAGTACTGGTCAAGTGGAATGATGAACCTGTTGAGATGGCAACTTGCGAAGAGAAAGTGACGCTGCGCCAAAAATTTTGGGGTCAAGCCGCTTCTAAAGGGGGTGGGATTGTCAGCGATTAAGAGGAGCGCCATGAAGACATTCAAGTAATGGGCCGTCCCAAGAGGCAGCCTCGCCTGCTGGTTCGGCTAGCTGGGCCAGAGTGGGCCCAGTGAGCATGGATACTTAAGCCTGTGTAATCGAGTACGAGAGGGGTCAAAGATAGGAACGGCTAGTTGCTGGCGTGTGTTGCGTGAGTCCTCAGCTTGTCGAGGAAGAAGATCTCCCTCTCCTACCCGCAATTCCCCTTGTAGCTCGAGAATCCAATGTAGTGGAAGAATTCTAACCCTAGCCCTCACAGCTTAGGCCGATCCATCGTATGAATAGAACCCCTTTTCCACTCTTACATGCCTTGGAAAGCAATTTACTGTAGAAGACTTGTCGAAACATGGGGTCCCAGTGGCTTTACAGATGACATCAACGTTTTCATCCTACACTTGCAGGAGTTCTTAGGTTCTTCTTAATTTACAATTGCTGGAGGAACTAGACCAACACTCAAGGAAGTATCACTAACATAGTGGTGCGTCAAGGGGATGAGCAGGATAGGTGACTGTGCTGACCATACTTTATGTACTTGATAGATATCTCAATACTCATGCAATGCATCTACTCGAGGCAGATTTGGCACTGCTGCCTTGAGGCTATCCGATTGGAGAAGACCATCATATTCCCCCTGGTCTCTGATGTCTTGGAAGAGTGGTGGATCACGAGCAGGGCCCTCATTTCAAAGCAGAAGTGGTGAGGTTTTGATTCTCTGGTCATGTTAACCTGTCGGATCCTTTATTATCTGCCAACACTAATCTATGACAACTCAAATATTATCTGATCCGCGTCTTTGGAAGCTGGCCGGAGGAACCAGAGTTGCTGCGTGTGTGAGCAGTTCCATATATATCTAGGAGTGATGTATTATTGGTGTTCCTATTATTACGACGGCTCTCTTGTAACATTACCTACTTTCTCCTTCTATAAAAAATATTGCAAGTAGTTTGCGTGCTCTAAAAAACAAGGTGGCGTTAGTACTCACCTCGTCCTATAAGAGGCTATTGTGTTGACTTGGCACCAGTTCAGTTTACTTGAGACTCATTTAATTTAGTATCCTTGTTAAATGTGCCTCTTTCCTTATTTTGAACACTCTACTTTTCAGTTGCATATAGTTTATGTTCGTCAAGTAGTTGACAACCTCACACCTTAACATAGCGGAGAATTATTATTGCGCGTACAACTGGATAGTAAATTAATTGATGCACAGACTTAGAGAGGGTGAAGAAGTTGGTTGCGAAGGGCCAAAAAAGAAGCAAGCTAGATGATGACCCACAAGTATAGGGGATCAATCGTAGTCCTTTCGATAAGTAAGAGTGTCAAACCCAACGAGGAGCAGAAGGAAATGATAAGCAGTTTTCAGCAAGGTATTTTCTTCAAGTGCTGTGAGTAGCAATAGTAGATAGTTTTGTAGCAAGATAATTCGTAACAAGTGACAAGTAACAATAGTAACCAAGGTGGAGCAAGGTAGCCCAATCCTTTTTGTAGCAAAGGACAGGCCAAAAAGTATTCTTACATGAAGCAAGCACTCCCGAGGACACATGGGAATTTCTGCCAAGTCATGTTCATCATGTTGAGTTGATTCACGTTCGCTACTTTAATAATTTGGTATGTGGGTGGAGCGGTGCTAAGGTGTTGTTCTTACTTGAACAAGCAACCCACTTATGATTACCCCCTCTCGCAAGCATCCAAAACTACGAAAGAAGAATTAAGATAAATCTAACCATAGCATGAAACGTGTGGATCCAAATCAGCCCCTTATGAAGCAACGCATAAACTGGGGTTTAAGCTTCTATCACTCTAGCAACCCATCATCTACTTGTTACTCCACAATGCCTTCCCTTAGACCCATAAATGGTGAAGTGTCATGTAGTCGACGTTCACACGACACCACTAAGAGAAGCAACAACATACATATCATCAAAATATCAAACGAATACCAACTTCACATGATTACTTATAACAAGACATATCCCATGTCCTCAAGAACAATAGTAACTACTCACATCTCATGAACATGTTCAAGATCAGAGGTGTAATGATGATGATTAAGGATCTGAACATAATATCTTTCACCAATTAATCCAACAAGCATCTACTACAAGATGTAATCAACACTACTAGTAACCCACATGTATCGATCTGAGGTTTTGAGACAAAGATTGAATACAAGAGATGAACTAGGGTTGGAGATGAGATGGTACTGGTGAAGATGTTGACGAACATTGGTCCTCCTACGACGAGGAAGCGTTGGTGATGACGATGGCTTCGATCTCCCCCTCCTGGAGAGAAGTTTCCCCGGCAGAATCTCTCTGCCGGAGAGAAAAAGGGCCTCTGCCCTAGTTTCCGCATCGAGATGGCGGCGCTTCGTCCCGAAAATAATCTTATGATTTTTTTCTAGGTCAAAACACACCATATAGGAGTAGAGGGGGGCCAGGGGACTTGCTGGGCCACCACGACCCAACAGGGCGCGGCCAGGGGCTCGGCCGCGCCCTGTTGGCTCGTGGCGAGCAGGGCCCCCCCCCTCTAGTATATTTTTGGACCAAAAATTCTTATATAATCCATAAAAATTCTCCGTGAAATTTTAGGTCATTTGGAGTCCAGTGAATTTTCTGCCATTTTCTTGGTTTTCAGATCCAGAATTCCAGTTTCCAGAGATTTCCCTCCTTGTGATGTACCTTGCATATTTAGAGAGAAAAGGCATAAGAATTGCATCATAATAAGTAATAATGAACAAGAATAACATAAATATCAATAGGAATTCATGATGCATAATGGGCGTATCAACTCCCCCAAGCTTAGACCTCGCTTGTCCTCAAGCGAAAGCCGAACTCGATAATAATGACCACATAATTTGAGAGAGAGGTGTCGATAAAAATAAAATACGGACATGTGTGCATCATGAATGACAACATAGCAGCAATATTTTCATCATATAGCTTCTCATAGGTAAGTAACAATCCATTCACAAAATTGAAGTATGAAGCATCAACACTATTGACAATCAACAAACTATGCTCATAGCCATTGAGGCAATCACAATTCATCATAATCCAGAGAAGAGTCTATGTAAGGGCTTTCATTCTAGCAAGTTCACATACTCAACTATCATTTAGTCTTTTATGATTGTTGACACTCATTGCATATTTTTGGAGCTAGTGTTTCCGGTGGACACATATGAAGATGGGGGCTTCATTGTTTTGCCACCCAACTTATTTACCTCAAGGATAATGTCAACAGTAATGGTTCATGATCTCCTACATTCAACTGGATATATTTATCTGGATCTGTCCTCAACACATGAAGCTTGCTACTATAGAGTTGATAGGTTGAAGTAAGAATAAACTTTATTGACTCATGCACAAAAGTAATTTCATGAAGATAAAAGATAAGCCCTTCGCAGAGGGAAGCATAGGTTGTCATGCGCTTTTAAGTCGGATGTGCAAGCTCTTAATGCAAAGGAACGTCACTTTATATTGCCCCTTATGATGGCAAACTTTATTATGCACTCTGTCGCTTTTATTTCTTTGCAATCACAAGATCGTACAAAACTTATTTTCCTTTACAATAAAAGATCATACATATTTAAGAGCAATTTTATTGCTTGATGCACCGATGACAACTTACTTGAAGGATCTTACTCAATCCATAGGTAGATATGGTGGACTCTCATGGAAAGAAACTGGGTTTAAGGGGTTATGGATGCACAAGTAGTATCTCTACTTGGTGCAGAAAATTATTGGATAGCAAAAGATCTAAAGCAAGCACCACATGTTAAAGGATCCATGACCATATAACTTCTATGTGAATGTAAACTATCATGATCATTACGTTGTCTTCCGTGTCCAACATCAACACTTGATCACTATATAATATTTGATGGGGGCTCACAATCATAAAAGATGTCCAAGATAGTGTATTTATATGTGAATCTCCTCTCCTCCATCATAATCTTGCATAGATTGTATCAATGACTAATGCTATGTTTGTTTATTCCCAACAACTTTTATCACTTATACTTTTTCTATGTGAAGTTACTACTCCCCATGGGATTAGCATATGATCTTTTCTTTTACTTCAATGCTATGATGATAGATGCATGAGAGTAGAGCACACAAACTAATCTTTATTATATAACTCTCACACTCGATTACAAGGATAGATAGATCTCAAAGCAAAAATTCTAAGCAAAGCAAATCTGAAATTTTATTTCCCTAAATCACAAAATAACTAAGGATTGAACTAAAATAGATGATAATGATAGAGGGATGGTGATACGATACCGGGGCACCTCCCCCAAGCTTGGAACAAGCTAAGGGTGGTGCCCATACCCATGTACTCAAGTATCCTTCTTGGGTGATGATGGTGATGCTGATGTGATCCTTTTGGCGATAATACCCCTTAGGGTATTGATCTCCCCCTTGAGCTTGGCACCCTCTTGCTAAAGGTCCAGATTTTCCTTGCGAAGTTTGTTGGTGACGATCATTGCTCCCTCCATCAAGGGGTGTGTTTTGCTGGCTGTGGTAAAAACAGCGGTGTCTACCTGCACACGTCGATAAGGGGTAAATCGAGTATTTGAAAGTGGAACCTTATTTGGCAAGATCGACTTTTTGAACTCCACGTGCATATCTCCAGGTTGAGGTAGAGGTATTTCTTCTTCTTCTTCACTTGAGGGCTCATTGTTTTTAGATCAGCCTCCACTTCTTCCTCCGTCGACCACCCATAAGGGTCCACATCCCCAAAGACTTGAGGATTGGCAACGAGGTCTGAAACGTAGCTCTCTCCTTCCGAATCTTGCGATGACATATTGCTTCAAATGTGTGAGGAAAACAGCCCAACACAAGAACAGAGGAGAAACTTGCGATGCGGTGATCAAAACATACGGGAGTATATATAATGATTTTTACTAGGTTAGAATACGTGTCCAGGAAGAAAACCGAGTCCGGGGGGCACAAAAGGGCACCACGAGCTAACAGGGCGCGACCAGTGGCTGGGCCACGCCCTGTTGGGTCGTGGCTCCCTCGTGGGTCCCCCTGACTCCTTTTTATTTTTGGAAATTTTCTAAAATACCAAAATCAATAGAAAATTATTTTTTGGAAATTTTTGAGTTGGTTTACTTACCGTATCACGTACCTACCCATTTTCAGCTTTATGGAGTGTTCCGGAGGGTCTCCCTTATGTATTCTTCCGGAGTCATAACTTGAATAATGTTAGTTTCAACATTAAGGGGCGTACCTGAGATATAGTGCTTAATTCTTTGCCCATTTACCACTCTCGGGTTTTTGCCTTCAAAGTTGTTAATCTTTATAGCACCAGAGCGATAGACCTCCTCAACGACATAAGGGCCTTCCCATTTGGAGAGAAGCTTACCTGCGAAAAATCTGAAACGAGAATTGTACAAAAGAACTAGGTCTCCTACATTGAATTCTCGTTTTTGGATTCTCTTGTCATGCCATCTTTTAACTTTTTCCTTAAACAACTTGGCATTCTCATAAGCTTGTGTCCTCCACTCATCTAATGAGCTAATTTCAAATAACCTCTTTTCACCGGCAAGTTTAAATTCATAGTTAAGTTCTTTAATTGCCCAATAAGCTTTATGTTCTAACTCAAGAGGTAAATGACAAGCTTTTCCATAGACCATTTTATAAGGGGACATTCCCATGGGATTTTTGTAAGCAGTTCTATAGGCCCATAAGGCATCATCAAGTTTCTTAGACCAATTCTTTCTAGATCTATTAACAGTCTTTTGCAAAATTAACTTTATTTCTCGGTTGCTCAATTCAACTTGGCCACTAGACTGAGGATGATAAGGTGATGCAATTCTATGGTTAACATCATATTTAGCTAGAAGTTTACGGAAAGCATCATGAATAAAATGAGAACCACCATCAGTCATTAAATATCTAGGGACTCCAAACCTCGGGAAAATAACATCTTTAAGCATTTTAATAGAAGTGTTATGATCAGCACTACTAGTAGGGATAGCTTCTACCCACTTGGTAACATAATCAACAGCAACTAGAATATGTGTATACCCATTAGAGGAAGGAAAAGGTCCCATATAATCAAATCCCCAAACATCAAATGGTTCTATAGAAAGTGAATAATTCATAGGCATTTCCTGATGTCTACCAATGTTACCAATTCTTTGGCATTCATCACAAGAAAGGACATACTTACAGGCATCTTTGAAAAGAGTAGGCCAATAAAAACCAGATTGTAATACCTGTGTGCAGTTCTATCGCCAGCATGGTGTCCTCCGTAAGCCTCGAAGTGACACTTCCGTAGGATATGTGCCTGTTCATGCTCAGGTACACAACATCTATTAACACCATCTACTCCTTCTTTATAAAGATGTGGGTCATCCCAAAAGTAATGTCGTAAATCATAAAAGTATTTCTTCTTTTGTTGATAGGTGAAGTTAGGTGGTATATATTTAGCGACAATATAGTTAGCATAATCAGCATACCAAGGAGTACTATGTGAAGTATTTATAGCGGCAAGTTGTTCATCAAGAAAATTATCATCAATAGGTAGTGGGTCATCAAGAACATTTTCCATTCTAGACAAGTTATCTGCTACCGGGTTTTCAGCTCCCTTCCTATCAACGAGATGCAAGTCAAACTCTTGTAGTAAAAGCACCCACCTAATAAGTCTAGGTTTAGCATCTTTCTTTTCCATAAGGTATTTAATAGCAGCTTGATTGGTGTGAATAGTAACTTTGGAATCAACAATGTAAGGTCTAAATTTATCACATGCAAACACAACTACTAAAAATTCCTTCTCAGTAGTAGCATAATTTCTTTGAGCATTGTCTAGGGTCTTACTAGCATAATGAATAACATTCAATTTCTTGTCTACTCTTTTCCCTAGAATAGCACCAACAGCATAATCACTAGCATCACACATGATTTCAAATGGTAAATTCCAATCAGGTGGTTGGACAATAGGTGCGGAAATCAAGGCTTTCTTAAGTATTTCAAAGGCTTCTACACAATCATCATCAAAAACAAAAGGAATATCTTTTTGAAGAAGATTAGTTAGTGGCCTAGAAATCATTGAGAAATCTTTAATGAAACGCCTATAAAAACCAGCATGACCAAGGAAACTTCTTTTACCTTTGATGTCTTTAGGACATGGCATTTTCTCTATTGCATCAACTTTAGCTTTGTCTACTTCAATACCTCGTTCAGAAATTTTATGCCCAAGTACTGTACCTTCATTCACCATAAAGTGGCACTTCTCCCAATTCAAGACAAGATTAGTTTCTTCACATCTCTGCAAAACTCGATCAAGGTTGCTCAAGCAATCATCAAAAGAAGTTTCGTAGACAGAGAAATCATCCATGAAAACCTCAACAATCTTTTCACAAAAGTCAGAGAATATAGCAATCATACATCTTTGAAAGGTAGCAGGTGCATTGCATAAACCAAAAGGCCTACGTCTATAAGCATAGGTTCCAAAAGGGCATGTGAAAGTAGTTTTCTCTTGGTCCTCTTTTGACACAGGTATTTGAGAGAATCCAGAATATCCATCAAGAAAGCAAAAGTGTGTGTGCTTAGATAGTCTTTCTAACATTTGATCAATAAAAGGCAAGGGGTAATGATCTTTCCTAGTAGCTTTATTTAATTTTCTGAAACCAATTACCATCCTATAACCAGTTACTATTCTTTGTGGAATAAGTTCATTTTTATCATTAGGGACTACAGTTATACCTCCTTTCTTAGGAACACAATGAACATGACTTACCCATCTACTATCAGCAATATGATAGATTATACCTGCTTCCAAAAGCTTTAGTATTTCAGTTCTTACCACTTCCTTCATCTTGGGATTTAAGCGGCGTTGATGATCAACGACAGGTTTAGCATCCGGTTACATATTAATCTTATGCTGACATAGAGTGCCCTTATGCCCTTAAGATCATCAAGAGTATATCCAATAGCAGCCCTATGCTTCTTCAGAGTTTTAAGTAATCTCTTTTCTTCATGCTCTGAAAGGTTAGCACTAATAATAACAAGATATGTCTTCTTTTCATCAAGATAAGCATATTTCAAGGTATCAGGTAAAGTCTTTAGCTCAAACTCGGGATATCCCTTGGGTGGAGGAGGATCCCCTAAAATATCAACTGGTAAGTTGTGCTTAAGAATAGGTGTTTGTCTAAGAAATATAGCATGTATCTCATTTCTTTCATTCATATGCATATCATTTTCATGATCTAGCAAATATTGTTCTAGTGGATCTGTAGGAGGCACGGCAATAGAAGCAAGACCAATTATTTCATCCTTACTAGGTAATTCTTTCTCATGTGGTTGTCTACCAAACTTGGAGAAATTAAACTCATGAGACACATCACCAAAACCTACTTTGACCTTCCCAGTGATGCAATTAATCTCAGCATTAACAATATTCAAGAAAGGTCTACCAAATATAATGGGACAAAAGTTGTCTTGTTTTGAACCAAGTACTAAAAAGTCAGTTTGGGTACATAATTTTTTCACACAAGACTTCTACATCTCTAACAATCCCAAGTGGTGCAATACTATCTCTGTTTGCAAGTTTAATAGTAACATCAATGCCTTCAAGCTCAGAGGGTGCTATGGCATTCATAATTTCTTGATATAAGGTAAAAGGTATAGCACTTACACTAGCACCAATGTCACACAAGCCATGACAACAATGATCTCCAATTTTAACTGAAACCACAGGCATTCCCAACAACTGGTTTATTTTTATCCAGCTCATCCTGCGCTTTTCTAGCAGGTTTTGCAATTCTAGAGGCTTCACCATAGAAGTAAATAACCTGACCCTCAATATTATCAACTATAAGATCTTTAATAATAGCAACATTAGGCTCAATGTTTATTTGTTCAGAAGGTTTAGGTGTTCTAACATGACTTTTATTAACCACAATTGAAGCTTTAGCATGTTCCTTAATTCTAACAGGGAAAGGTGGCTTCTCATGTAAGAAGTAGGAACAATTGGATCAACATGGCTAATAGTTATCTCTTCCTTCTTAATTTCAACAGGTTCCTCTAATTGTTTTTCAATGGGTGGATGATATTTAAACCACTTCTCCTTAGGGAGATTAACATGAGTAGCAAATGATTCACAGAAAGAAGCTACTATCTCAGAGTCAAGGCCATAATTATTGCTAAGCTCATAGAAAGCATTGGTTTCCATAAAAGATTTAACACAATCAAACTTAAGCTTTATACCTGGCTCTTTACCTTTGTCGAGTTCCCAATCTTCAGAGTTGCGCTTAATTCTTTCCAGAAGATCCCACTTGAATTCAATAGTTCTCTTCATAAAGGAACCAATAGAAGAAGAATCGAGTAGTACTTGATAATCATGAGAAAGCCGAGCATACATTTTTTGTATAATCATTTCTCTTGAGAGCTCATGGTTGGGGCAGGTGTGCATCATAGATTTAATCCTCCCCCAAGCTTGAGCGATACTTTATCCTTCACGAGGCCAACGATTATAAATAAAGTTCTGATCACGATGGACTAGATGCATAGGATAAAACTTCTGATGAAATTCCATCTTTAGGCGGTTCCAGTCCCATGATCCTATATCATCCAATAGCCTGTACCACATCAATACATTTCCCTCCAAAGATAAAGGGAAAACCTTCTTCTTAACTTTGTCTGCAGTCAAACCTGCAAGCTTAAACAATCCACAAACCTCATCGACAAATATTAAATGATAATCAGGATGAGTCGTACCATCATAAGGACAAGCTAGCAGTTTCTCCAACATACCAGAAGGAATCTCATAATAAACATTTTCAGTAGGTTTAGTAGGTTGAGGAGCAACCTTTTCCACTTCCTTTCGAGGCAAATATGCCCCTAACAAGCCACTCAAAGGGTGACCATCCATATCAACAAGTAATAGTAAATTTCAGCACGTAGTGAAAATGTTTCCTTACCAATTTCCACTTACCAAAGGCGCTTCACTCCCCGGCAATAGTGCGAGAAAAGAATCTTGATGACCCACAAGTATAGGGGATCAATCGTAGTCCTTTCGATAAGTAAGAGTGTCAAACCCAACGAGGAGCAGAAGGAAATGATAAGCAGTTTTCAGCAAGGTATTTTCTGAAAGTGCTATGAGTAGCAATAGTAGATAGTTTTGTAGCAAGATAATTCGTAACAAGTGAAAAGTAACAATAGTAACCAAGGTGCAACAAGGTAGCCCAATCCTTTTTGTAGCAAAGGACAGGTCGGAAAGTATTCTTATATGAAGCAAGCTCTCCCGAGGACACATGGGAATTTCTGCCAAGTCATGTTCATCATGTTGAGTTGATTCGCATTCGCTGCTTTGATAATTTGGTATGTGGGTGGACCGGTGCTAAGGTGTTGTTCTTACTTGAACACGCAACCCACTTATGATTACCCCCTCTCGTAAGCATCCGCAACTACAAAAGAAGAATTAAGATAAATCTAACCATAGCATGAAACTTGTGGATCCAAATCAGCCCCTTATGAAGCAATGCATAAACTGGGGTTTAAGCTTCTATCACTCTAGCAACCCATCATATACTTGCTACTCCACAATGCCTTCCCTTAGGCCCATAAATGGTGAAGTGTCATGTAGTCGACGTTCACACGACACCACTAAGAGAAGCAACAACATACATATCATCAAAATATCGAACGTATACCAACTTCACATGATTACTTATAACAAGACATATCCCATGTCCTCAAGAACAATAGTAAATACTCACATCTCATGATCATGTTCAAGATCAGAGGTGTAATGATGATTATCAAGGATCTTAACATAATATCTTTCACCAATTAATCCAACAAGCATCAACTACAAGATGTAATCAACACTACTAGTAACCCACAAGTACCAATCTGAGGTTTTGAGACAAAGATGGAATACAAGAGATGAACTAGGGTTGGAGATGAGATGGTGTTGGTGAAGATGTTGATGAACATTGGTCCTCCTACGAAGGAGGAAGCGTTGGTGATGACGATGGCTTCGATCTCCCCCTCCCAGAGAGAAGTTTCCCCGGCAGAATCTCTCCGCCGGAGAGAAAAAGGGCCTTTGCCCTGGTTTCCGCCTCGAGACGGCAGCGCTTCATCCCGAAAGTAATCTTATGAATTTTTCTAGGTCAAAACACACCATATGGGAGAAGAGGGGGGCCAGGGGACCTGTTGGGCCACCACGACCCAACAGGGTGCGACCAGGGGCTCGGCCGCGCCCTGTTGGCTCATGGCCAGTAGGGCCCCCCCTCTGGTATATTTTTGGACCAAAAAATCTTATATATTCCATAAAAATTCTTCGTGAAATTTCAGGTCATTTGGAGTCCAGTGAATTTTCTGCCATTTTCTTGGTTTTCAGGTCCAGAATTCTAATTTCCAGAGATTTCCCTCCTTGTGATGTACCTTGCATATTCAGAGAGAAAATGCGTAAGAATTGCATCATAATAAGAAATAATGAAGAAGAATAATATAAATACCAATAGGAATTCATGATGCATAATGGACGTATCACTGGACTTAAGGTTGCCTACTTGATGTGCATGAGGAGTAGGCGTAAGCGAGCATGGCTGCACAGAGCAGTGACATTAGCCCGCGACCGGCCGACGCGGCCTCGATGAGGATGCTCCACCACATGCTTGCCGCTGTTCTACACCATCGAGGTTTCGTTTCCCCCCTCCTCTTTCCTTCCTCCAATCTTCAGTCCAACTGGATGAACAGAAAAAAATTGTCTCTTCTGTTCTTAGATAAATAAGTCGTCTGGCTTACTAGTCGGCGGCCACCCAGAGCTTAGGTGCCAAACTATTGAAGAAGGCTCGGGCTGATTTATGTGTCCCAAACAAGGTACAGACATCCCCGTTGGCCAAGGTTCACATATTTTTTATATGTGCTGAAAATTTGCCATTATATCTGTGGTTATCATCTGAAATGATTTAACAAAATTTGTAGCTGTGACATAGATAATATTCATAGGATATTTCTCACTATTGCCCAAAATTTGTTTGAGAGAAGTATAGTCCAAATTTTGTTTCAGAGAAGTATAGTTCAAAATTTCTATGATACATTTTTGTTAGATATACAAAAGTATGTGTTTTGTCACTATTTTTACCTATGATGAAGAATCAATGAAGATCTTCTTACAACTCTTTTACTTTTAGAGTGGATATATGGGTACACAAGACGAGGAAATACGCATATTTTGTAAGCACTCTTCAGTTCAAATATTACTTTGCCAAAGATCTGCTGGGAAACTTCATAGATGGCTGAAAAAGGTTATCCCTATTGTTATGCCATTATAAACCTTTTGGTTATTTGTCATTAGATCATGTTTTGTCTGAAACGGAGAGTATTACGTTCCATGACTTTTGCTACCTTGAAGTTACATTATGTTGTTATCTTATACTTCAAAACAGTAGTTCAGACTATTTAAACAAAAAAACATATAGCTGCACACGATAATACTCCATTATTTATTTTATGAATAACGTTGTATTATGCCAATTATTAAGTACCAAAATTTATCATATGAATGTTTTGAAAACTAGGAACAGAAAAGCTTATAGTCATCACCAGAAAACAGTTGTCGTGGATGTTGATGGTTGATACGTCTCCAACGTATCTATAATTTTTTATTGTTCCATGCTATTATATTATCTGTTTTGGATGTTTTATATGCATTAATATGCTATTTTATATTATTTTTGGGACTAACCTATTAACCTAGAGCCCAGTGCCAGTTTCTGTTTTTTCCTTGTTTTTGAGTATTGCAGATAAGGAATATCAAACGGAGTCTAAACGGAATAAAATTGTCGCGATGATTTTTCTTGGACCAGAAGAAACCTACCAGACTTGGAGATGAAGGCAGGAGACCTGCCGGGAGGCGACAAGCCTGCAGGGCGCGCTCTAGGGGGGGCGCGCCCCCCTGGCTTGTGGCCCCCCAGCAGGCCTCCTAACCCTAATCTTCGGCCTATAAATTCCCAAATATTCCCCCAATACCAAAGAGAGCCACGAAAATACTTTTCCGCCGTCGGAAGCCTCTGTTCCCGTGAGATCCCATCTTGGAGCCTTTTCCGGTAATCTGCCGGAGGGGGATTCGATCACGGAGGGCATCTACATCAACTCCATTGCCCCTCCGATGATGCGTGAGTAGTTCACCTCAGACCTTCGGGTCCATAGCTAGTAGCTAGATGGCTTCTTCTCTCTCTATGTTCTTCAATACCATGTTCTTCCTGATCTTCATGGAGATCTATCCGATGAAATACTCTTTTGCGGTGTGTTTATCGAGATCCGATGAATTATGGGTTTATGATCAAATTATCTATGAATATTAATTGAATCTTCTCTGAATTCTTATATGCATGATTTCATATCTTTGCAAGTCTCTTCGAGTTATTGGTTTGGTTTGGCCAACTAGATTGGTAATTCTTGCAATGGGAGAAGTGCTTAGTTTTGGGTTCAATCTTGCGGTGTCCTCACCCAGTGACAAAGTAGGGGTAGCGAGGCACGTATTTGTATTGTTTCCATCAAGGGTAAAAAGATGGGGTTTTCATCATATTGCTTGAGTTTATCCCTCTACATCATGTTATCTTACTTAATGCGTTACTCTGTTCTTCATGAACTTAATACTCTAGATGCAGGCAGGAGTCGGTCGATGTGTGGAGTAATAGTAGTAGATGCAGAATCGTTTCGGTCTACTTGACACGGACGTGATGCCTATATGCATAATCATTGCCTTGGATATCGTCATAACTATGCGCTTTTCTATCAATTGTTCGACAGTAATTTGTTCACCCACCGTATTATTTTCCTTCAAGAGAGAAGCCTCTAGTGAAACCTATGGCCCCCGGGTCTATTTTCCATATTATATTTTCAGATCTATAAACCAAAAATACTTTGCTGCAATCTTTTTTACTTTTGTTTTACTTTTTGTTTTAGTAATCTTTTATCTCTATCTCTATCAGATCTCATCCTTGCAAGTAACCGTGAAGGGATTGACAACCCCTTTATAGCGTTGGGTGCAAGTGTTTGATTGTTTGTGCAGGTGCAAAGATTGAGGACTTGCTTGTACCTCCTACTGGATTGATACCTTGGTTCTCAACAACTGAGGGAAATACTTATCTACTTTGCTGCATCACCCTTTCCTCTTCAAGGGAAAACCAACGCAAGCTCAAGAAGTAGCAAGAAGGATTTCTGGTGCCGTTGCCGGGGAGGTCTACATCAAGCCTACCAAGTACCTATCACAAACTCATCTCTTGCATTTACATTATTTGCCATTTGCCTCTCGTTTTCCTCTCCCCCACTTCTAAAACGATTTTCAGAAAAAAAAACAAAAAGATTTGCCTTTTTATTCGCCCTTTTTCCATTCGTCTTTTCGTTTGCTTTTTGTTTGCTTGTGCGCTAGATCTATTCGTTGCCACCGTGTCTGAATCTAGGGAGGTTTTCAATGAAAAGGATAGTAATAATCTTGAGGGGAATTTTGATGACTTTGCTAATAACGACCCCCATGAAGAACCTACTATCACACATACAAAAAAAATTCTGCATAGGTAGCGGTAATATTATTGGAAAAGGTGTTATTCAAGATTTCTTTACTTGTGCTGGTACGCTACCTACTTTAGGAGGGTCTATTCTCAATAAAACTAATAGTCTTGCGGATGCAATAACATTGTTAATAATTGAACTTGAGAGGCAATTTGTTCATATGCATCCTTGCATACAAAGGATTTTTCTAGAGTTCTCTAATATTCAGCATTCTTTCGTTAAGCGTGCCGCCACTATATTTCTAGCCCACGAGTTTAGATTCATCATGAAAGAGGCTAGCGAATTTTTTGCTCATTATAAAATTAATGGTGGATGTCCCCCTATAGAGGAGATCCTTTTTAATCAAGAAGAAATAATGAGATTGCAATCTCCGGATTATGTTGCCTATAATGAAAATTTGAGAAAAAGGGTCACTATCGAGGTTTTGGTTGATAAGATTTCTGAACTCAATGATAATTTTGCCATACAAAACAATGGATTAGAGTTCATATTAAGAGATAGGCTTATGACTTTCCACCAAAGGAAAGCTTACAATGATGAATTGATTATACACTATAGGGGGCCGAAGGAGGAACCTATCCCTCCCGCACTTGATCTTAAGGATCCTTATCCTATTAAATTTAGCCCTTTTGATTATTTTTGCTTGCCACAAAGTAAACTTGCCGCTGAAAGAAGGGAGTATGAGATGAGCATGGATGATCTCCCTTTCTATTATGACAATACCTAGATCTATTGCGTTATGCCTAGCTAGGGGCGTTAAACAATAGCGCTTGTTGGGAGGCAACCCAATTTTATTTCTGTTTTTGTTTCTGTTTTTGAGTGCTTTACACATTACTACCTCTGTAGTAATGGTTTTTTTATTGTTTTAATTAGTGTTTGAGCCAAGTAAGACCTTTGGGATGGTCTACGGTGATTGTTGATTTGATTCTGCTGAAAAACAGAAACTTTTGCGCTCAGTCCAGGAATTTTATAAATTCACCAGAGCGTCGGATGAGTCTGAATTTTTTACACAAGATTGATATACAAATTTCCCAGATTGTCCTAATTTTTCAGAATTTTTGGAGTTACAGAAGTATTCGAAGTTTACAGATTTCTACAGACTGTTCTGTTTTTGACAGATTCTGTTTTCTTTGTGTTATTTGCTTATTTTGATGTATCTATGGGTTGTATCGGGGGGTATGAACCATGGAAAAGTTAGAATACAGTAGATATTACACCAATATAAATAAATAATGAGTTCACAACAGTACCTAAAGTGGTGATTTATGCACCTTTTTTTTATCAAATCTCAGGGACTATTTTTCTTATACTAACGGATCTCACGAATTTTCTGTTGAGTTTTGTGTTGTGAAGTTTTCAAGTTTTGGGTAAAGATTTGATGGACTATGGAATAAGGAGTGTCAAAAGCCTAAGCTTGGGGATGCCCAAGGCACCAGCCATATTCAAGGATACCAAAGAGCCTAAGCTTGGGGATGCCCCGGAAGGCATCCCCTCTTTCGTCTTCAATCCATCGGTAAATTTACTTGAGGCTATATTTTTATTCACCACATGATATGTGTTTTGCTTGGAGCGTCTTGTATGATATGAGTCTTTGCTTTTTAGTTTGCCACAATCATCCTTGCTGCACACATCTTTTGAGAGGGACACGCATTAATGGTGAATTTATTAGAATACTCTATGTGCTTCACTTATATCTTTTGAGCTAGGCAATTTTGCTCTAGTGCTTCACTTATATCTTTTTAGAGCACGGTGGTGTTTTTTATTTTATAGAAATAATTGAACTCTCGTACCTCACTTATATTATTTTGAGAGTCTTTAAACAGCATGTTAATTGGTTTAGGTTGTGAATCTAGTCCTAATATAATGGGCATCCAAGAGGGATATAATAAAAACTTTCATATAAAGTGCATTGAATACTATGAGAAGTTTGATTCCTTGCATATAGTTTTGAGATATAAAGATGGTGATATTAGAGTCATGCTAGTGAGTAATTGTGGATTGGTAGAAATACTTGTGTTAAAGTTTGTGATTCCCGTAGCATGCACGTATGGTGAACCGTTATGTAACGAAGTCGGAGCATGATTTGTTTATTGATTGTCATCCTTTGTGTGAGGGTCGGGAGCGCGCGATGGTTAACTCCTACCAACCTCTCCCCTAGGAGCATGCGTCTAATACTTTGCTTCGATAACTAATAGACTTTTGCAATAAGTATGTGAGTTCTTTATGACTAATGTGAGTCCATGGATTATACGCACTCTCACCCTTCCACCTTTGCTAGCCTCTCTAGTACAGCGCAACTTTCGCCGGTGCATTAAACCCACCATATTTCCTTCCTCAAAACAGCCACCATACCTACCTATTATGGCATTTCCATAGCCATTCCGAGATATATTGCCATGCAACTTCCACCGTTCCGTTTATTATGACACGCACCATCATTTTCATATTGCTTTGCATGATCGTAAGATAGCTAGCATGATGTTTTCATGGCTTGTCCGTTTTTGATGTCATTTGCTACGCTAGATTGTTGCACATCCCGGTACACCACCGGAAGCATTCATATAGAGTCATATTTTGTTCTAGGTATCGAGTTGTAATTCTTGAGTTGTAAGTAAATAAAAGTGTGATGATCATCATTATTAGAGCATTGTCCCATGAGAGAAAAGAATGATGGAAGCTATGATTCCCTCACAAGTTGGGATGAGTCTCCGGACTTTACAAATAATAAAAGAGGTCAATGAAGCCCAAATAAAAAAAAAGAGGCCAAAGATGCCCACCAAAAAAATGAGAGAAAAGAGAGAAGGGACAATGCTACTATCTTTTTTTCACACTTGTGCTTCAAAGTAGCACCATGATCTTCATGATAGAGAGTCTCCTATTTTGTCACTTTCATATAGCTAGTGGGAATTTTTCACTATAATGCACACCCACTTAGTTTCTTTTTGATCTTTCATACACTTATAGCTCTAGTGCATCCGTTGCATAGCAATCCCTACTCACTCACATTGATATCTATTGATGGGCATTTCCATAGCCCGTTGATACGCCTAGTTGATGTGAGACTATCTTTTCCTTTTCCTCACAACCTCCACCATATTCTATTCCACCTATAGTGCTATATCCATGGCTCACACTCATGTATTGCGTGAAAGTTGAAAAGGTTTGAGAACATAAAAGGTGTGAAACAATTGCTTGACTTGTCATCGGGGTTGTGCATGATTTAAATACTTTGTGTGGGGAAGATGGAGCATAGCCAGACCATATGATTTTGTAGGGATAACTTTCTTTGGCCATGTTATTTTCAAAGGACACAATTGCCTTGTTAGTATGCTTGAAGTATTATTGTTTTTATGTCAATATTAAGCTTTTGTTTTGAATCTTATGGATCTGAACATTCATGCCACAATAAAGAATATTACATGGATAAATATGTTACGTAGCATTCCACATCAAAAATTCTGTTTTATCATTTACCTACTCGAGGACGAGCAGGAATTAAGCTTGGGGATGCTTGATACGTCTCCAACGTATCTATAATTTTGATTGTTCCATGCTATTATATTATCTGTTTTGGATGTTTTATATGCATTAATATGCTATTTTATATTATTTTTGGGACTAACCTATTAACCTAGAGCCCAGTGCCAGTTTCTATTTTTTCCTTGTTTTTGAGTATTGCAGATAAGGAATATCAAACGGAGTCCAAACGGAATAAAATCTTCGCGATGATTTTTCTTGGACCAGAAGAAACCTACCAGACTTGGAGATGAAGGCAGGAGACCTGCCAGGAGGCGACAAGCCTACAGGGCGTGCCCTGGGGGGGCGCCCCCTGGCTTGTGGCCCCCCAGCAGGCCTCCTAACCCTAATCTTCGGCCTATAAATTCCCAAATATTCCCCAATACCAAAGAGAGCCACGAAAATACTTTTCCGCCGCCGGAAGCCTCTGTTCCCGTGAGATCCCATCTTGGAGCCTTTTCTAGTAATCTGCCAGAGGGGGATTCGATCACGGAGGGCATCTACATCAACTCCATTGCCCCTCCGATGATGCGTGAGTAGTTCACCTCAGACCTTCGGGTCCATAGCTAGTACCTAGATGGCTTCTTCTCTCTCTATGTTCTTCAATACCATGTTCTTCATGATCTTCATGGAGATCTATCCGATGTAATACTCTTTTGCGGTGTGTTTATCGAGATCCGATGAATTGTGGGTTTATGATCAGATTATCTATGAATATTATTTGAATCTTCTCTGAATTCTTATATGCATGATTTCATATCTTTGCAAGTCTCTTCGAGTTATTGGTTTGGTTTGGCCAACTAGATTGGTAATTCTTGCAATGGGAGAAGTGCTTAGTTTTGGGTTCAATCTTGCGGTGTCCTCACCCAGTGACAAAGTAGGGGTAGCGAGGCACGTATTTGTATTGTTGCCATCAAGGCTAAAAAGATGGGGTTTTCATCATATTGCTTGAGTTTATCCCTCTACATCATGTCATCTTACTTAATGCGTTACTCTGTTCTTCATGAACTTAATACTCTAGATGCAGGCAGGAGTCGGTCGATGTGTGGAGTAATAGTAGTAGATGCAGAATCGTTTCGGTCTACTTGACACGGACGTGATGCCTATATGCATAATCATTGCCTTGGATATCGTCATAACTATGCACTTTTCTATCAATTGTTCGATAGTAATTTGTTCACCCACCGTATTATTTTCCTTCAAGAGAGAAGCCTCTAGTGAAACCTATGGCCCCCGGGTCTATTTTCCATATTATATTTTCAGATCTATAAACCAAAAATACTTTGCTGCAATATTTTTACTTTTGTTTTACTTTTTGTTTTAGTAATCTTTTATCTCTATCTCTATCAGATCTCATCCTTGCAAGTAACCGTGAAGGGATTGACAACCCCTTTATAGCGTTGGGTGCAAGTGTTTGATTGTTTGTGCAGGTGCAAAGATTGGGGACTTGCTTGTACCTCCTACTGGATTGATACCTTGGTTCTCAACAACTGAGGGAAATACTTACCTACTTTGCTGCATCACCCTTTCCTCTTCAAGGGAAAACCAACGCAAGCTCAAGAAGTAGCAATGGTCGCAGTGATAGGAGAAACATAATTGCTTTTATCAGAGGCCTTGATTTATGTGGTCGACGCTACGACATAGCTGGGCAATTCTTCAAACTTTGCACAAGGATGATTATTACAATCCAAGCTTTGTTGTAAGTGTCCGACTCCTTTGTACTTGGTATTTTTACAGCTTCTCATGTAACAATTACTGGAGTCTCTTTTTTTATAGGAGTAGGAAACTTATGTTGTGTTTGGTTCTTAATCATTGGAATGAGATCATCATAGGACAAGAAGAATAGTTGCATCTTCTCCTATGCTTAGTGTTAATCATTGGAACCAAAAGTAATTATCCTTGTCCTTCGTTTGCAGTCAGATAATGCCCGTGGCCCAAGGGAACCATGGCATGACTTGCATTCGAAAATTGATGGTCCAGCTGTTGGGGTACGTTGCATGGGAAACAAAAATTTTCCTACGCACACATAAGATCTATCCATGGTGATGAGCATCTACGAGAGGGAGAGTGAATCTACATACCCTTGTAGATCGCTAAGCAGAAGCGTTTAAGAAACGCGGTTGATGTAGTCGAACGTCTCCGCGATCCAAATCGCAAGTCGTCCCTCGATCCGATCACGAACTAGTGCCGAACGGACGGCACCTCCGCGTTCAACACACGTACGGCTTGATGACGCCTTCACCTCCTCGATCCAGCGAGCGATGATGAAGTAGTGGTTGAGTTCCAGCACGACGGCGTGGTGATGGTGGTGAGGAACAATCTCTGCAGGGCTTCGCCAAGCGCTACGGAGATTATGACGGAGGAACTAGAGGGCTAGGGTTGCCGGCACACGGCTTGGGAAATCCTGATGTGTCCCGTGTGCTAGCCCTGCCCCTCTATTTATATGTTGAGCCTTGGGGTCTAAACTTGGAGTAAAAGCCTCCTCTAGGTCGGTTTTGCCCGCACAAGGTCGGTTTGGCCCGCAGGGAAAGAGTCCAACTCGGATCCCTGCCGAACCGTGCACAGCCGCACACAAGCGGTAGTACCGCTTCACACAAGCGGTAGTACCGCTTGGGCGGTAGTACCGCTTCACACAAGCGGTAGTACCGCTCGGGCGGTAGTACCGCTTCACCAAGCGGTAGTACCGCTTACGCGGCAGCAAAACTACTTTTGCACTTTCCAATACCTCGTGGGCTTTATCCCTTTGGCCCATATAAAGTGTTGCTGCACCCGAACACTTCGGTAAACATCCGGAACCCCTTCCGGTGAACTTCGGAACTCTTCCGGAGATCAAAACACTATTATCACATATATCAATCTTTTACCTCCGGACTATTCCGGAGATCCTCGTCATGTCCGGGATCTTATCCGGGACTCCGAACAACCTTCGGTCACCAACATAATAACTCAACTATACTAATCGTCACCAAACGTTAAGTGTGTAGACCCTGCGGGTTCGAGAACTATGTAGACATGACCGAGACACCTCTACGGCCAATAACCAATAGCGGGACCTGGATGCCCATATTGGCTCCTACATATTCTACGAAGATCTTTTATCGGTCGAACCTCTATGTCAAGGATTCAGTTAATCCCGTATGCTGTTCCCTTTGTTCTTCGGTATGTTACTTGCCCGAGATTCGATCGTCGGTATCACTATACCTAGTTCAATCTCGTTACCGGCAAGTCTCTTTACTCGTTCCGTAATACAAGATCTCGTGGCTAACACTTTTAGTCACATTGCTTGCAAGGCTCATTGTGATGTTGTATTACCGAGTGGGCCCTGAGATACCTCTCCGTCATACGGAGTAACAAATCCCAGTCTTGATCCATGCCAACCCAACAGACATCCTCGGAGATACCTGTAGAGCACCTTTATAGTCGCCCAGTAACGTTGCGACGTTTGATACACACAAGGTACTCCTCCGATGTCAGGGAGTTGCATGATCTCATGGTCATAGGAACAGATACTTGACATGCAGAAAACAATAGCAATAAACTGACACGATCATATGCTACGTTCGTAGTTTGGGTCTTGTCCATCACATCATTCTCCTAATGATGTGATCCCGTTATCAAATGACATCTCATGTCCATGGCTAGGAAACCTTAACCATCTTTGATCAACAAGCTAGTCAACTAGAGGCTTACTAGGGACACAATGTTGTCTATGTACCCACACATGTATTTGAGTTTCCAATCAATACAATTATAGCATGGATAATAAACGATTATCATGAACAAGGAAATATAATAATAACCAATTTATTATTGCCTCTAGGGCATATTTCCAACAGTCTCCCACTTGCACTAGAGTCAATAATCTAGTTCACATCACTATGTGATTTACATTGTAATGAATCGAACACCCATGCAGTTCTGGTGTTGTTCATGTTTAGCCCTTGGAAGAGGTTTAGTCATCGGATCTGCAACATTTAGATCCGTGTGTACTTTGCAAATATTTATGTCGTCCTCCTTGATGTAATCGCGGATGGAATTGAAACGTCGCTTTATGTGTCTGGTCCTCTTGTGAAATCTTGGTTCCTTGGCTAGAGCAATGGCACCAGTATTATCACAAAACAGAGTCATTGGGTTAAGTGCACTAGGCACTACTCCAAGATCTGTCATGAACTCCTTCATCCAGACACCTTCCTTCGCCGCCTCCGAGGCAGCGATGTACTCCGCTTCGCATGTAGAATCTGCTACCACGCTTTGCTTGGAACTGCACCAGCTAACCGCACCCCCATTAAGAATAAATACGTATCCGGTTTGCGACTTAGAGTCATCCGGATCAGTGTCAAAGCTTGCATCGACGTAACCCTTTACGACGAGCTCTTGATCACCTCCATAAACGAGAAACATGTCCTTAGTCCTTTTCAGGTACTTCAGGATATTCTTGACCGCCGTCCAGTGTTCCATTCCTGGATCACCTTGAAACCTTCCGACCATACTTATGGCAAGGCTGACATCGGGTCTTGTGCACAGCATTGCATACATGATAGAGCCTATGGCTGAAGCATAGGGGATGACACTCATCTTTTCTCTATCTTCTGCAGTCACTGGGCATTGAGTCTTACTCAACTTCACACCTTGCAAAACAGGCAAGAACCCCTTCTTGGACTGATCCATTTTGAACTTCTTCAAAATCTTATCAAGGTATGTGCTTTGTGAAAGTCCTATTAAACGTCTTGATCTATCTCTATAGATCTTGATGCCTAATATGAAAGCAGCTTCTCCTAGGTCCTTCATTCAAAAACTCTTGTTCAAATATTCCTTCACGCTTTCCAACATTTCTATATTGTTTCCAATCAGTAATATGTCATCCACATATAATATTAGAAACGCTATAGAGCTCCCACTCACTTTCTTGTAAATACAAGCTTCTCCGTAAACTTGTATAAACTCGAACGCTTTGATCACCTCATCAAAACGAAGATTCCAACTCCGAGATGCTTGCATGATTCTGACGGACTTAAGCATCGCTACGGGTGAGAAGGTCTCATCGTAGTCAACTCCTTGAACTTGTGAAAAACCCTTTGCCACAAGTCGAGCTTTATAGACGGTGACATTACCGTCCGCGTCCGTCTTCCTCTTAAAGATCCATTTGTTCTGAATGGCCTTACGCCCTTCAGGTAATACTTCCAAAGTCCATACTTTGTTTTCATACATGGATCCCATCTCGGATTTCATGGCCTCTAACCACTTCTCGGAATCCGGGCCCATCATCGCTTCTCCATAGCTCGTAGGTTCATCGTTGTCTAACAACATGACTTTTAAGACAGGGTTGCCGTACCACTCGGGAGCAGTACGCGTCCTTGTCGACCTACGAGGTTCGATAGCAACTTGATCCAAAGCTTCATGATCATCATCATTAACTTCCTCTTCAGCTAATGTAGGCTCCACAGAAACAACTTTCTGCGCTGCGCTACTCTCAGGTTGAAGTAAAGGTTCAACAACCTCATCAAGTTCTATCTTCCTCCCACTCAATTCTTTCGAGAGAAACTCTTTCTCAAGAAATGTTCCGTTTTTAGCGACAAACACTTTGCCTTCGGATCTGAGGTAGAAGGTATACCCAATTGTCTCTTTTGGGTATCCTATGAAGACGCATTTCTCCGCTTTGGGTTCCAGCTTTTCAGGCTGAAGCTTTTTGACATAAGCATCACATCCCCAAACTTTAAGAAACGACAGTTTTGGCTTCTTGCCAAACCAAAGTTCATATGGCGTCGTCTCAACGGATTTCGATGGTGCCCTATTTAAAGTGAATGCAGCTGTCTCTAATGCATAACCCCAAAACGATAGTGGCAAATCGGCAAGAGACATCATAGATCGCACCATATCCAATAAGGTTCGATTACGACGTTCGGACACACCATTACGCTGTGGTGTTCCAGGCGGTGTCAGTTGTGAAACAATTCCACATTGTCTTAAGTGACTGCCAAACTCATAACTCAGATATTCTCCTCCTCGATCAGATCGTAGGAATTTAATCTTCTTGTTACGATGATTCTCAACTTCACTCTGAAATTGTTTGAACTTTTCAAATGTTTCAGACTTGTGTTTCATTAAGTAAATATACCCATATCTACTTAAGTCATCAGTGAAGGTGAGAAAGTAACGATAACCACCGCGCGCCTCAATACTCATCGGACCGCACACATCAGTATGTATGATTTCCAATAAGTCACTTGCCCGTTCCATTGTTCCAGAGAACGGCGTTTTAGTCATCTTGCCCATGAGGCATGGCTCACATGTGTCAAGTGATTCAAAATCAAGTGACTCCAAAAGTCCATCAGCATGGAGCTTCCTCATGCGTTTTATGCCAATATGACCTAAACGGCAGTGCCACAAGAAAGTGGTATTATCATTATCAATTCTACATCTTTTGGCATCAATGTTATGAACATGTGTATCATTACTATCGAGATTCAACAAGAATAAACCCCTCACATTGGGTGCATGACCATAAAAGATATTACTCATATAAATAGAACAACCATTATTCTCTGATTTAAATGAGTAACCGTCTCGCAATAAACAAGATCCAGATATAATGTTCATGCTTAACGCAGGCACTAAATAACAATTATTCAGGTTCATCACTAATCCCGATGGTAATCGAAGAGCGAGCGTGCCGACGGCGATCACATCAACCTTGGAACCATTTCCCACGCGCATCGTCACTTCGTCCTTTGCCAGCCTCCGTCTATTCCGCAGTTCCTGTTTTGAGTTGCAAATATGAGCAACCGCACCGGTATCAAATACCCAGGCACTACAACGAGAGTTGGTAAGGTACACATCAATAACATGTATATCATATATACCTTGTTTGTTGTTGGCCGCCTTCTTGTCAGCCAAATACTTGGGGCAATTCCGCTTCCAGTGTCCAGTTCCCTTGCAATGAAAACACACAGTTTCTGGTTTGGGTCCAGCCTTGGGTTTCTTCACGAGAGGAGCAACTGCTTTGCCACTCTGCTTGGAGTTACCCTTCTTACCCTTGCCATTTTTCTTGAAACTAGTGGTTTTATTGACCATCAACACTTGATGCTCCTTCTGAATTTCAGACTCAGCGGCTTTCAGCATCGCAAACAGCTCGGCGACTGACTTGTTCATCCCGTGCATGTTATAGTTCAACACGAAGCTCTTGTAGCTAGGTGGCAATGATTGAAGAACTCTGTCAGTGATAGCCTCTGGCGGAAGGGGCATCCCTAACTCAGCCAGACGGGTGGAGTACCCAGACATTCTGAGCACGTGATCACTGATAGACCCGTTCTCCTCCATCTTGCAAGCATAGAACTTATCGGAGATCTCATATCTCTCGATCCGGGCATTCTTCTGAAAGATAAACTTCAACTCCTGGAACATCTCATATGCTCCATGACGTTCAAAACGTCTTTGAAGTCCCGGTTCTAAGCCATACAACATTGCACATTGAACTATTGAGTAATCATCAGAACGAGCCTGCCAGGCGTTCACAACGTCTAGAGACTCAACTGGAGCGGGTGGATCACCAAGCGGTGCATCAAGGACATAAGCCTTCTGGGAAGCCGTAAGGATAATCCTTAGATTACGGGCCCAGTCCACAAAGTTACTTCCATCATCTTTCAACTTAGCTTTCTCTAGGAACGCATTAAAATTCAGGGGTGCTACTGCGCGAGCCATGATCTACAACATAAATATAGCAAAGACAACTTAGACTATTGTTCTTAGATAATGAGTTTAGTTAATCATATTTAAAAAACTCCCACTCAAATTGACATCCCTCTGATCATTCGAGTGTTACATGATCCAAATCCACCAACTCAAGTCCGATCATCACGTGAGTTGAGGTGGTTTCAATGGTGAACATCTTCATGTTGATCATATCTACTATATGACTCATGTTCGACCTTTCGGTCTCTTGTGTTCCGAGGCCATGTCTGTACATGCTAGGCTCGTCAAGTTTAACCCGAGTGTTCCGCACGTGCAACATGGCTTGCACCCGTTGTATGCGAACGTAGAGTCTATCACACCCGATCATCACGGCGTGTCTCGAAACGACGAACTTTCGCAACGGTGCACACTTGGGGAGAACACAATTTATCTTGAAATTTAAGTGAGGGATCACCTTATAATGCTACCGTCGTCCTAAGCAAAATAAGATGCATAAAAGGATTAACATCACATGCAAATCATAAGTGACATGATATGGCCATGAACTTGTGCTTTTGATCTCCATCTCCAAAGCACCGGCATGATCTCCATCGTCACCGGCATGACACCATGATCTCCATCATCTTGATCTCCATCAACGTGTCGCCATAAGGTTGTCGCGCCGACTGTTGCTTCCACGACTATTGCTAACGTTTAGCGATAAAGTAAAGCATTACATAGCGCTTAATGATTGACACGCAGGTCATACAATAATTAAAGACAACTCTATGGCTCCTGCCAGTTGCCGTACTCATCGACATGCAAGTCGTGATATTCTATACAACACATGATCATCTCATACATCACATATATCTCATCATGTAATTGGCCATATCACATCACAACATACCCTGCAAAAACAAGTTAGACGTCCTCTAATTGTTGTTGCAAATTTTACGTGGCTGCTACGGGTTTGCAAGAACCGTTCTTACCTACGCAAAACCACAACGTGGTGTAGTGATTGCTTTTTGATCTTCTAAAAGAACCCTCTTCATTGAACCGATTCAACTAAAGTGAGAGAGACAGACACCCGCCAGTCACCTTTATGCAACAAGTGCACGCAGCGGTAAAACCAGTCTCGCGTAAGCGTACGCGTAATGTCGGTCCGGGCCGCTTCATCTCACAATACCGCTGAATCAAGTATCAACTAGTAACGGCAAGCAATATGTATACACCCACGCCCACAACTCGTTTGTGTTCTACTCGAGATCTCATCTACGCATAGACCTAGCTCATGATGCCACTGTTGGGGTACGTTGCATGGGAAACAAAAATTTTCCTACGCACACATAAGATCTATCCATGGTGATGAGCATCTACGAGAGGGAGAGTGAATCTACATACCCTTGTAGATCGCTAAGCGGAAGCGTTTAAGAAACGCGGTTGATGTAGTCGAACGTCTCCGCGATCCAAATCGCAAGTCGTCCCTCGATCCGATCACGAACTAGTGCCGAACGGACGGCACCTCCGCGTTCAACACACGTACGGCTTGATGACGCCTTCACCTCCTCGATCCAGCGAGCGATGATGAAGTAGTGGTTGAGTTCCAGCACGACGGCGTGGTGATGGTGGTGAGGAACAATCTCTGCAGGGCTTCGCCAAGCGCTACGGAGATTATGACGGAGGAACTAGAGGGCTAGGGTTGCCGGCACACGGCTTGGGAAATCCTGATGTGTCCCGTGTGCTAGCCCTGCCCCTCTATTTATATGTTGAGCCTTGGGGTCTAAACTTGGAGTAAAAGCCTCCTCTAGGTCGGTTTTGCCCGCACAAGGTCGGTTTGGCCCGCAGGGAAAGAGTCCAACTCGGATCCCTGCCGAACCGTGCACAGCCGCACACAAGCGGTAGTACCGCTTCACACAAGCGGTAGTACCGCTTGGGCGGTAGTACCGCTTCACACAAGCGGTAGTACCGCTCGGGCGGTAGTACCGCTTCACACAAGCGGTAGTACCGCTCGGGCGGTAGTACCGCTTCACCAAGCGGTAGTACCGCTTACGCGGCAGCAAAACTACTTTTGCACTTTCCAATACCTCGTGGGCTTTATCCCTTTGGCCCATATAAAGTGTTGCTGCACCCGAACACTTCGGTAAACATCCGGAACCCCTTCCGGTGAACTTCGGAACTCTTCCGGAGATCAAAACACTATTATCACATATATCAATCTTTTACCTCCGGACTATTCCTGTGATCCTCGTCATGTCCGGGATCTTATCCGGGACTCCGAACAACCTTCGGTCACCAACATAATAACTCAACTATACTAATCGTCACCAAACGTTAAGTGTGTAGACCCTGCGGGTTCGAGAACTATGTAGACATGACCGAGACACCTCTACGGCCAATAACCAATAGCGGGACCTGGATGCCCATATTGGCTCCTACATATTCTACGAAGATCTTTTATCGGTCGAACCTCTATGTCAAGGATTCAGTTAATCCCGTATGCTGTTCCCTTTGTTCTTCGGTATGTTACTTGCCCGAGATTCGATCGTCGGTATCACTATACCTAGTTCAATCTCGTTACCGGCAAGTCTCTTTACTCGTTCCGTAATACAAGATCTCGTGGCTAACACTTTTAGTCACATTGCTTGCAAGGCTCATTGTGATGTTGTATTACCGAGTGGGCCCTGAGATACCTCTCCGTCATACGGAGTAACAAATCCCAGTCTTGATCCATGCCAACCCAACAGACATCCTCGGAGATACCTGTAGAGCACCTTTATAGTCGCCCAGTAACGTTGCGACGTTTGATACACACAAGGTACTCCTCCGATGTCAGGGAGTTGCATGATCTCATGGTCATAGGAACAGATACTTGACATGCAGAAAACAATAGCAATAAACTGACACGATCATATGCTACGTTCGTAGTTTGGGTCTTGTCCATCACATCATTCTCCTAATGATGTGATCCCATTATCAAATGACATCTCATGTCCATGGCTAGGAAACCTTAACCATCTTTGATCAACAAGCTAGTCAACTAGAGGCTTACTAGGGACACAATGTTGTCTATGTACCCACACATGTATTTGAGTTTCCAATCAATACAATTATAGCATGGATAATAAACGATTATCATGAACAAGGAAATATAATAATAACCAATTTATTATTGCCTCTAGGGCATATTTCCAACACCAGCAGCTTATGATGTTCTACAGATTTTTCAGGAGCGTTGGTTGAAGGCATCGAAACACCATGGCAAACATCCTCTGAATATTCTCAAGATGAACCCATGAACCAGATTTGGAAACAATTGTGGATCGATAATTTTTAGGATTTGATCGATTATTAGCTAATAATTGTTTTAGCTTATGATCTTATCGAGTTTAGGGCCGCTTGTGATCTTATAGCTAATTACACTAGTGCTCTGTTAAACAATATCATGAAAGTAAGTACTCCCTCCATTCCTGAATACAAGTCTTTTTAGAGATTCCAATACGGACTATATGCAGAGCAAAATGAGTGACTCCACACTCTAAAATACATCTATATACATTTGCATGTAGTCTATACTGAAATCTCTAAAATGAAATATATTTAGGAGTATTGTGGATGAAGGCGGGCATGTTCAAGGGCGATGGGAGAGGCCTTCAGGAGGAGGGAATGACGTGGGATGGACAGGGGTAGTTCGTGTATGAGATTAGGGTAGCGAGGTAGTGTCGGCCAGAGGCCCGCATGTAAATATGATGTAAACCTGTGGACTTTGGGGAGTCTCCCCGCCTCCTTCTTTAATGAATGATACGCACACTCGTGCGTATTCGAGAAAAAAACATATATTTAGGAACGGAGGGAGTACTTATCTCTCTCTACACTTTGTCGGTGACAAGTTCAATTTTTTCGTATTGATGGATCAAGTCGTGTTGGTTTAACTTGCAATTATTTTTCATTTGTTATCTTATAAGATACAGAAAATAGCAGTATCATCTTGAAGCTGGTGATGGATTAGTGGCCCCTGTTAAGTGTTCCTGTTAGTCCAAACATCTATTCATTTTTGTGAACTGAAATTGAGGGATATAGTAGGTATGATGAGTGGGAAAGGTGCAATAAGGAGACGTGAGTAGCTAGATTGGTTGTTTGTACCCTATGAAAATAATGTACTTTTAGTTTTAAAATTCTGATGTGAGCGTACGACCGACGCCTCGTCATATTGGGTGTAAAGAATTTTCCTTTGTCATCATGCCTCCTTGTACATGTTCATTTTGTGAGATTAAGAAAGAAAGAACAAAATGACTTGAGGATTGCATATGATGCAGAAATACAATATTTTGCAACTGAATTAGTTCGGTGCTATGTTTTTCCGTAGGAATAAACAAAATATTTTCCAAGTTGTGTGAGCGGGAAGCCGGACCGCATGCTTAAAAACTATAATTTTTTTAAAATTAGATTAAACAAATATAGCGACATGATATTAGTCAGCGAAACGGAGGCATAGTGGATTCACATGGCAAATGTCAGTTGTGTGAGCTGGTGTTAGAGTGAACACTGTCAGGGCGGGGAGGAGGTCAACACAATGGACGAAGAATTGAGTTCCTATCTGTTTCCTCGTGCTTGGATGACGATTGGAGGAGAAGGTGAGATTGCCTGGAGAAATATACATGATGAAAGATATTTAGCTATACGTTTGAATAATGGTATACTATATGTTTCATTGTCCCGTGGCAAATTTGACCTACACACATACCATCCGTCGAGGGAAAAGGAAAAAAGAAACACGCACGATCAGCTTGCCTGCTCGCCTTTTTTTTTTCTCTTCTTTGACGATACCATCTCTCTCATCGCTACAGTCCTCCCGTCCTCTCCAGTGCGGCAAGAAATGAAGATGGACATGCCAACGCGTGGTCGACCACCCCAAAATAGGCCCGATTAGTCTTGCTACATCTTTTCTCTTCTCTGGCGATACCATCTCTCCCATGACTAATAGTCCTCCCGTCCTCTCCAATATGGCAAGAGATGAAGATGGACCTGCCGACGCGAGGTCGACCACCACAAAATAGGCCTGATCAATCTCGCTACATCTTTTCTCTTCTCTGGCGATACCATCTCTCCCATCGCTAAAGTCCTCCCGCCCTCTCCAATGTGGCAAGAGGTGAAGAAGGACCTGCCAATGCGAGGTCAACCACCGCAAAATAGGCCGGATCAATCTCGCTACATACGAGAGCCTCTGGACTTCGGGTGTTTTCCCGCTTATGCATGAGCTTCACGGTGACGTCGTCAAGCACGACCACTAGAGGAGATCGATCGATGGATGGATGAATCGAGTTGTTGGGGCTCCTGATCAGCTTGCCACATGATGTCAGGTTCAATGCACATTTCTCAATTAAAATAATTAATTAATTACCATATTTGTTGTTCTTCCATGGGAACACACGGGCATTCAGTTGGGTTGACTAAGATCTATTTTTGTCTTAGGCCTTTTTATTAGGTTGATTAAGATCCATTTTTGTCCTAGGCTGTTTCGGTGTGCATTGGAGTGTTGTGTAGCATTGTGTTTTTTTAAGGAAGCCTATCATGGCTTTCATTATTTTTGAGATTACATCGAATAAAGGGGTTCATCGACCCAATACAATGCTTTATAATTAATACAAAATACAACTCACTCTTGCATCATATGGTTTACTTCCATTTGAAACTGCTTTAATTTTGCCTTCTCATTTGATCGTCAAAACTTAAGCATGCTAGGGAACACAGTGGTTAATGGGAAGGTGAGATATGCGAGAGGAACTTTAGCGCTTCTTGTAACATGCTTGTGGCATTTCTCGCCTTCTACCTATAGCAACGCCAAACATTTATTTGCAACTATAGACCCATGGCGAAAAAGTGAGGTGGGAGTCATCCGGTTTAAAAGGAGAAGGCTCCAACGAGAAATGTCTGCTACAGTGGGAAACCGAGCCGAAAGAGAAGGGTGCGGTAGGAAAAGGAAAGGGTGTGTCGTGGTGTGGTATTTTTTAATGTTGGACCAGTGTGTTGGAGATAACATGGTGGATAGTTCGAACAACCATATTTCTTCCCTACATATGGTCTGGATTTGAGGGATCCCAGACTGTCTAGATGGTTTAATTTTGGGTAGCCCGTTGGGCATTACACGTTCGAAGAAGGAAAAATAAACTTCGGCCTTGAAGACGACATTAATCATTTGTTTGATTCATTTATATGTATTGTAGCCCATAACAACACATGGACGTTTTACTAGTCAACTACAATGCCGGTTCTGTTGTGTAATCTTGGACCGAACTCACTGGCATGAATGAGGCCCTGTTTGGAACCACTCAGATTATGATAATCCAGTTTTTATAATCTATATTGTCTCTAAACAGGACAAATTATGTTGTAGATTATAAAAACTAGATGGACAGATTATTAAAAACTCACAATCTACTCTACCCCAGATAAAACCAGATTATGAATTGCTAATGATCCATTATCCTTGTAAAGTTGGAGGTAATTACTAATTTCTGCCACCGCCACCTAGATTACAGGTCATTATGCAATGTAAAAATCTGGATTACAGTTTATATAATCTAGCCTCCAAACATGCCCATCTAAATTATTTTTATAAACCTAATTATATAATCTATCTTCATAATTCATATTATCATAATCTATTGTGGTTCCAAACAGAACCTGAGTCGTGGGACTATATTGACAGACAACGTTTGGGGGGCGTCCGTTTTGGGGGTTGAAGATGCCCTCACATACGGATTCCACGGTCGCTGCGAACCGGTCTCAATTATCGGCCAAATCACCCCCTTCCTCGTGTTACATCTCGACGAATTATTTTCGTGAACCTAGTTCTTCGCGGCGCTCGGTCCCACTTCGCGGCAGAAGAAGAACGCCGCCGCCGCCGTCACAGGAATTCCTTGCCATGGAGGGCGTTGGCGCGCGGTTAGGGCGCTCGTCGGCCCGTTACGGCCCCGCGATGACGTTCACTGGGCCCGTTAGGAAGTGGCGGAAGGAATGGGTCCCCATCTCCGCCGCCACGGCCACGGCCACGGCCACCTCCGCTGCGGCCTCCTCCACCGGGACTGGATCTCGCGGAAATAACCTCATCCTGTTCAAGTGGACCCCGCTGAATGGCGCCAACGAAGGAGATGAGGAGCAGACGGCACCGGCGAAGACAGCCACGAGAAGGCGGCGGTACGTGCCGGTGAGGATTCTCATGTACTTAGTGTGGTCACTTTCTGGTGGTACGATGGCTTTGAGTTGGTGCCCGGATGCATCTTTAGCTTCTTTTGGTTGATTCGAATTGGTCTCTTGAAGTACTAATTGACCTCTTATGTTAAGAGAATTATGGGATATGCAACAAAATCAGAGACCATATGGTCGGATCGATCTGCAAATATAATAGATTGTTTGTTTGTTTGCGAGTTGGGTAATCGTACAGCTGTGGTGTTTTCCATAGTGCTAAACTTGTAGTATTAGTTATTCCTACAAGTGTTAGTTGTTCATAAGCATATAGTATAATCCGCTGCTGTCAAACTGTAGTTTACACTAACTTTTAAGCTATAGCACCTTAGTTGTTTCTTGGTGAATCATCAGCAAGTTTCTTTGATAATTTGACACCACTATGGAAACGCCTTACTATCATTGGTTTAGCTTAGTTCAAATATTATTGATAATCTTCAAGTTATCATGGGTCATGGGCACCTTTATCGAGTTCAGCTTTGGACACATTAACTTCATGTAGAAGTACATGCTCATTGTATTTGCTTGTCTTGCCCCCTTTCCATCATATGCTTGTACTTACAAATTGGATTACTGTTGGTGACAATATTTACCTCTGAAACTCTGGTACTCTACTCTTTATTTTCATGATACCTTGTCAGTCGGTATGTACTGAGTCTATCCACACAGGTTTCTGTAGTTCAAGATGAAAGGCAAGAATCTGCCAAATCCGACGATGAGAACAAGGCTAATGATGGAGAACCTTCATCTACGGAAACTGAGCAGTCTATTGGGAAAACTAATATCGATGATACACTTATGGATGAATCCCAGGTAAAATTGGACTTAGTTAGCTGTATAACTAGTTTGTGATGGTTATCTTCACTAATTCACTAATATTCAATCATTAGATAACATGTGGCATCACATGTCATTTTACAACAATAAGTGACAACATTGCTCTTCTTTGACTTTCATTTTCTTGATTCATATAAACATTATATGCTATTATATAATGACTCAAATAGTTTTGCCTGGCAAAGCATCCAACACTTTACTATTTGAAATATTTCATCATTTAGCATCCAATCATGATTCATGTGTGCTCTCACAAGGAGCGCTACATTATTTTGTGCAAATAGTTGGTAATAGTGTCACGCTTCATGTATCTTATGCCTTGGTAGCCGTGGTTCACCAAACCATACCTCTTTTCTTTTGAAATGGAAAAGTTTAAACCTCTAGCTTGTCAGGATGTTATTTTAGGACGTCCTGCTTTAGACGCTTAATCATCACTTAAGCGATAAGGCGCCCTGGCAGCGCCTTAGAAATATGCCCGCTTTCGGCGCTTAGGCGTCGGAGCGGGTGATGTGATATGCCCGCTTTTGGCGCTTAGGCGTCGAAGCAGGTGGTGCTCACCTTAGGTCGCTTTACCGCCTTGTAAACAATGTAGATATTGACATATTTACACTATTGTCATGTCTACTACTCAGTCTACGTTATAACTATTAAGATGACCTTGTTCATTGGGAAATAATTTTCCAGGAATATTTTATTTTGAGCAACCGGTATGAGCTTTGCCTTTTCATAGAGAAGAAGAGAATTGACCAGTTAATAAGGAAAATTGGCTGAAACCGATACAATCTATGCCACACTAGCCCCGAGGTTGCATTCCAAGCGAGGCAAGTGTTGAAGTGTATATGTGGATTGCCTAGCCCTTTCCATCAGTTCAGACTTTTGGTTGCGTTGGCTAGTGCATGAAGCTTAACATGGTATCACAGCCCAAAGTCTTGAGTTCAAGTCCTGGTTTTCGCAATTTATCCAAAAATTGCTGCCGTCCCCCTTTGTCCACGTATAGGCCTCTTGAGCCATACCTCTGAGTCTGTCCACGTGTTGACTTTCCGCGTCACACGTGAGAGGGGGTGTTGCAGTGTATATGTGGATTGCCTAGCCCTTTTCATCAGTTTGGACTTTTGGTTGCGTTGACTAGTGCATGAAGCTTAACAGCAAGGACTCCGTCACCCAAGTGACCAGAGTCTACATCCTACCACATGACCCGGGGCCGCTGCTCTGGCTTACAAACCTCAGCAATGCACAAACACCGGTCCTAAGATTGTGCAACAGTTGAACCGATGACTCTGCCACCCAAATGACTAGAACCGACACCCGGCAACGCAAAGGCGTACTTCGCGACCGCTGGCCCCAACGCCGCGTATGATGAGCCGATGACTCTGCCACCCAAGTCATTAGACTCGACACCACACAACAGAAATGCGCCCCCCGGAGCCGTCGCTCCGGCTTTCATGCCGGCCTTGAGGCCAAGCACCCGCCTAGCTGATGACGAAGCTGCGGGATGACACCAACCGCCAACATGTTACACCAAACCGGATCTCCAAGTTGACTCCCCCAAGGGAAAACCTGAAGCTTGGGCTTTCACGTGGAGAGCTCGAGATACAATTGCCCAGGGAGGTGAAGGGGCTCCATGACGATGCCTCCAACAAGGAGAACAACGTCCTAGGATGCCGTCCTTCCCGACATCGATTGAGATCGGTGCTTGGCATTCACCAGCAGTTCACCATGCCCTATGACACTGCATCAAGTCAACTCGACAACGCCATTAACCACCACCACCACGGCCGGCAGACCACCTCAGCACCACAACCTGCCATGGCTCCGTAAACCAACCCTAAGAATGGGTCCTGCTGCGCCACCATCCTGATCCACAGCCCATCATCGTCGTGCCGCTGTCTCGATTCGCAGCTCACCGTCGCCGCAACAAATCACCACAAGATGTTGTCGGAGAAGCGTATGCAACAACGTCCCAGGGCCGCTGCCCTGGCATCCATGCGCCCCTCCAGTCGGGCAAGGAGCAACTCCTAATCACTCAACCAACCGAGCCATGGCCAAAGAGCCACCAAGGAGCACTCGCACCGTGAATGCGCGTCCAACCTTGGCCATCACCGCGCACGAAGACGAGCCGACACTGGATCTACGCACCAAGCTCGCCAACAGCTGCATCCCGGCCTCCACGTGCCACCACCAAATCACCGCAGCAGAGCTTTGCCACCGCTCTAGCGCACCAGCTACAGCCAGGCGCTGCACCCCCAAGCGCTGACAACACGCCGAGGCGCATCGAGGGCCACGAGCTGCCGCTGCGTGACCATTTCTGCACCGGCCCCTGCACAAGCCAGCCACTGAACAGCCGCATATGAAATAAAAGCACCGCCACAGCCGCATGGGGGAGAGGTGGCGAAGGGTGAGGGGGGGGGGGGGGGGGGGGGCTAGAGTTCACCACCCGTGTTTGTTTATGTGGAGCAACACGGCTTTGCCCAGCGGCGCGTCCTGGTGGCGGCGAGGGGGAGAGGAGGTGGCGAAGGGTAAGGTGGTCCGGTGGGGCTACAGTTTGTTCCCCGTGTCTGTTCGTGTGGAGCAACATGGTGGCTGAGTGAGCCCGTGCGTGTGTCGTGGTGGCGGTGAGGGGTAGAGGTGGCGAACTGTGAGGTGGTCCGGTGGTGTTAGAGTTCGCTATCGCGGCTGAGTGAGCTCACAGCCATACGCCCATACCTCACCATTTTCCAGGAATATTGATATGAAGTTTCTGTAAAATTTCTTTGTTTTGGTCTATTAATCAATTTTGTGATACCTGATAATATATGTAAATGTAGCAGTCCCGCTCTTCTCAACATACTTTTCTTGGTAACTAGTTAAATACTTGTGTGTTGCTACAGAAGTTAAATGCTTGTGCATATAGGAGTTTTTTATTGCATGAGTTGGTTAAATGCGTGTGTCATCTTAGTCTCTTTTGCAAATAAGAAAATATCTCAAAATATAGATCAGTACGAAGATCATGATACGCACATGTGTTAGTGCAATGAATAATTGTGATAGTTATTATTGACGACTTAATAGGTAGTTTATGACGGTGAATGGACTGCCATCAACCTTTATAAGAGTAGGACAAGATAAGAGCCCATTTCCCAATCCATCTGGAAAAAGACTATTTCCCCATCGTACTCTTTTCATAGGTTGTACTGCAAACATGATTTTGCATGCTTGTTTTTCATATTTGAAGTCCTTTATCAAGAGAGAAAAGAATTGAGAATTGAGCATACACTTCCTATTTCAGGCATCAGATGAGGTTCGAGATTCTGGAAATTTCATTGGTGGAACCGACCTAAATCTGAACTTAGGTCCGAAAGACCCCGATGGTGAAGATGAAGGTGATACAGGTGAGCACCTCGAGGTTCGAACAGAACACAGATTGAAGAGGAAATCTGTTACCCCTGACCTCGAGATGAGAATGTAACTGGCGGCTTCATTTATTCCTTGGATTCTTTACTACACTCTCCCTTTTTGGGCCATTTATGTAATTTTCTTGACATACTGTATACATGGAGAGACAAGTCAACAGAATCACAACTACATAGTGAAACGCCTGCATGGTGTTGCAAAATAACGTCAATGAAACTTTTCTTTCGTTTTACAAATATATACTGTACTATTTACCTTCTATTTGTTTCACTTATGAATTGAGCAAATGATAGGTCTGATGAAGGAAGTAACTCATAGACCATCTCAGCTCCTATCGCGAAGAAGCAAAACACCAAAAAGGAAGGCAACTCAATACATTGTATTTCATGACATGTTAACATGATTCTGTTTGAGCTAATGCAATTAGCAATATATTAAATGAAGTTGATTTGAAGTATAATAGCAAATCCAAGCTCCATTGTAGGGCATTTAAAATGCCATTTAATTGATTTGACCTATACAACAAGCTTAAGTTGTTCAAATATGCATGAAAATGATACTAGTGGGAAGATTGGACTTTTCTGATCGTTTTCATATATAACCTGTCTCCATCTGAGCTATGGATAATTTTCTATGATTTTTCAAAGTTTGGGGCGTTTTTTGAAAATTCCAAAATAATTTTTGAATTAGGAAAATCCTCTAAATACTTTCATTACGCAGTGCACAAGTAGCCACAATCACTGCCCAGTGGGGCCAAACAACGACTGACTATGCACAGTCAAATCTAGCACGTGGGGCCACTGTGATTCGTGCCAAGCTAAACAGAGAAATAAACCTAATTTAATTAGGAACTGGGCCCGAATGTCATAGGCACAGGGGTGGTTAGTTAGTAACTAACGACCAGTTTAGCCGATGTAAAGCCGTCGGCGACGAGCAGATGCGGCGGAGGGCGTCGGAATTCATCCCTCGATGACCAAAAGGACGGCGAAGCCCATCTACGTGAAGCTAGGATTCGCCCGCATCTAACGGTGCAAGCAACACGATCTGGGGTGGCCTAGAATGACGGCGGCAACGAGCTTTGCGGCGGCCGGAGTAGATGGACGGCTACAGCTCTATGGTGCATGGTTGAACGAGCTGGTAGGTGAGTTGGCTTGATGGGAACGTGCTGAGCACGATGTGGTGCTCGGACGCGAGCTGCGGCAACTATGGCCATGGCGGCGTCACGGCCGGCGTCGTGGAGTTCTCCGGTGTCATGACCCAACCTGCATCTCTGAAGAATTCGATAGCGTTTGGCTTTCAGTTAAGTCCAGTTACCTCTTTCCTTGGCGTGAAGACAGCGACACCGTCCATTGGCCATCCAACGCCCCTGGTTGCATCGTACCGCTTCACCAAGCAGCTCTCAACCTCGAGCGTTAATCGGCCATCCGACGGCTCCAGGTGCTTTGGTTGTCGCTGTTTCCCTTTCTGTAAAACAGCAACTGCTCCTCCCTCTCCGTGTGAGACTCCTTGTAGTTTCTAGATGGTTGTAAGGCTATAAAGCCCCAGATTTGGAGCCTGCGTGCCCATGCTTATCTCCTTGGGGTAAACCCTAGCCGCCGGTGTTCCCGGTTGGTCTCCCTTGTACTAAGAACCCTAGATAACTTTCCTCTGCAATCAAGCTCTGCTAGTGTTAGTCTCTGAATTCTGGGTGGTACTCTGAATTTTAGTCCGTCAGACAAGTTGGGTCTGACAATTGGTATTCAGAGCTCGGTTTCTTCCTCGGCGGCGTTTTGGATCTGGAAGCCGAGAAGGAGTTGGAGGAGCCATAAAATCCTCCTTTTCCACTCTCGATCACGGCGGCGGTGTTACTCTGGTGGCGCAGGCGGCGGTGAAGTTCGGTACAGGTCTGGACAGGTACGTGGTTGCTAAAGCACCTTGCTTGAGCGGTAAAATCCCACCACCCTCCCGGATCCGGTGTACTGCTAGGCGGCACGGCGTTGGGGTCGGTGTGGCGGCGGTAGGATCACCAAGAACAAGGTCTGGTTGCAGCCTGTGCTGTGGTAAAATCCCTTCCTTTTCTTGTCCGATCTCGTAGTAGTGAGGTGGCTTGGCACTCTGCCGTATAAAACCCTCCCTACTGTTCCTCTGGTCTTCATCATGGGTGGCGACGACGATTCATCAAGCACATAATCCCTAGAATTTAGATCTCTGCAGCTTGATGTTAAAACCCTGCAGCAGAATAGAGAGTTGGACAGACAAGAATTTCTGGATTTCCGAGAGCATGTGTCTAGCAACTTTGAGTCTGTGCAGAAATCCTTGGGAGATCTCCAACACGCTTTGACAAACTTCATCTCCACATTTCCTCAGCCCAGGGAACACCCACCCTCAAATCCTGATGTTTTACCTATGGCAAATCCTAATAGCACTCCTCAAGGAGCTCTCAAACAACCAGGAGAAATTTTTCATTCACCTGTCACTGTTGGTTCTGCAGTTTTACATGACCTGCAGACAGGTCGAGAACTACAGCTTGATGGCAGTAGCAAAGTCCCCTACAGGCATCCTCACTTCTCTCAAAACAAGCAAGTTGCTACTGCTCTTGAGACCAGACTTGCACCAACAGCTCAACAACAAGTCACTCTGCCCCCACTACCTCCTAGAGAATAGGCAGAAGCTGAAGCACATCAAGAGCTGCAAAGGAGAAATGCTCAACAAACTAGAGAAGTCTTTGGCGATCATAGAAGGTCTCAAGTTTTAGTGAAACCTGCCAAGATGAACATACCTGAGTTTGATGGCAATGGAATAGACTCCTGGATTCAAACTATTGAAATGTACTTTGAAGCGGCAAGAACCCCAACTGAATTGAAAACTGAAATAGCAGTTACTTACCTCAAAGGTGCTGCTATGGAGTGGTGGTGAGGTACTGGCATTGTTGCAAATACTTTGCCATGGTACAGATTTTGCAGGCATGTGGGCGACAGGTTTGCAGAGACTTCCATCTGTGACAATGTAAGGGCATTTCATGCGCTCACTCAAACAGGAAGCCTTAATGATTATATTTTACAGTTTGAGCAGAACATGAATCTGATGAGAAGAGACAACCCTGCCTTACCAAATGATTATTTCAAAAACAGTTTCATCTCTCGACTACATGACAGCATTCAGCATTATGTACAATGCCATGAACCTGCTGATCTCCAAAGAGCAATTTGGTTAGCTAGGAGGATGGAACAGGCTCAACCTCCAAAAAAGAATTTTGTGCAATACCCACCTGCCCTTGTGAGGAAGCAGGTCCAATATGAGCCACCAAAAGCCCCTCCTAACAATACTGCCTCTATCATCCAGCAAGCAAGATTGAAAGGCATTTGTTACAAATGCAAGGAAACTTGGTTTCCTGGTCACAAAAAGGTTTGCAAGATGAGCAACCAAGCTCAAATACATGCCCTACAAGAGCAATATCCTGATGAGGAAGATTTGGTCTACTTCACTGAAATATCTGAAGAAAGTGAACAGTAGAGTGCAGAACAACATGACCAACAACAACTGCAAATATCCATGCATGCTCTCATGTGCATTAGCACTACTAAACACAGCTTCACTGTCACTGTCATGCTGGGACAACACCCTGCAACAACACTCATTGACAGTGGTAGTTCTGCCACATTTATATCTCCCGACCTTGCCACACGAGCTGGGTGTTCCCTCACTCCCACCAAGAAAACAAAGGTTTTAGTGGCAAATGGAGAAACCCTATGGACTGAATTTATTGCCCTAAATTGTCCATACAAAATCCAGGTAGAAGAGTTTTCTACAGACCTCGGAGTCCTCAAACTAAGAGGGTATGATATTATTCTGGGAACAGATTGGATGTGTGCTCATAGCCCTGTGCTACTCGATTTTGATCTGATGCAGATACAAATTACTAAAGACAAGCAAAAGAAAGTAACCTTCACAGATGAAAGCTTGCCAACCATTCCCATTACAGAGTCCAACTTGGGCACAAATCCTTTTACAGACTCTGTTTGTGGAGCAGTCATCTATCTCAACCAGGTGCAACCTGAAGAGACTGCAACAGAAACTACCAAATCTCCTGTTCATCCTCAAATAAGAGCTATGATGAATAAATACAACAAGGTTTTCTCTGCTCCCACTTCCCTGCCCCCCTCCAGGACATGTGACCATGCTATTCCTTTCATTCCTGGTGCAAAAGTGATTAACCAGAGGCCCTACAGACTTCCTCATCACCAAAAGAATGCCATGGAAACAATCATCCAGGATATGATCAAAAACAAGGTCATCAGAGACAGTTCAAGCCCGTACTCCTTTCCTTCAATATTGGTGAAAATGAAGGACCTTTCCTGGAGGCTATGCAATGATTTCATAAAAATCAATGCACAAACTGTTAAAAACAAATACCCAATACCAGTTATTGAGGATTTGTTGGATGAACTTCATGGAGCCACTATTTTTACAAAGCTAGACTTGAGAAGTGGGTACCACCAAATCAAAATGAAGGAAGAGGACATTGAAAAAACAGCATTCACTACTCATTGTGGTCACTATGAATATTTGGTAATGCCCTTTGGATTAACCAATGCTCCTGCCACTTTTCAGATGTTGACGAACAAAATCCTCAAGAAACTTCTCAGAAAATGCGTGTTAGTTTTCTTTGATGACATCCTTGTTTTTAGTAAGTCACTCAAGGAACATTTAGCGGACCTAGAAGAGGTGTTCAAAACTTTACAGGAAAATCAGCTAGTAGTTAACTTGAGCAAGTGCACGTTTGCCCAGCCTCAAGTGGAGTACTTGGGCCACATAATCAGAGGTGATGGAGTTGCTACAGACCCTATTAAAATTGAAGCTATTACACAATGGCCAACCCCTGAAAATGTTACTCAACTCCAAAGTTTTCTGGGATTAACTGGCTACTACAGAAGATTTGTAGAAAACTATGGGTATATCTGCAAACCTCTGTTCAATGCCCTTAAAAAGGATAACTTCCAATGGACAAATGAGCAACTGGAAGCGTTCAATACCCTCAAAAACAGAATGACCCAAGCACCTGTCTTGGCTCTGCCAGATTTCACAAAACCATTTATCTTGGAGGCAGATGCTTGTGCCTATGGCATTGGAGCTGTACTAATGCAGGGTGGTAGACCTATTGCCTACTTCAGCAAGGCCATTGGTCTAAGAGCAGCTACCTGGTCTACTTATGACAAGGAGGATCTTGCCATAATTGAGGCCCTGAAACAATGGAAACACTATTTCTCGGCTTCTTCCTTAATTATTAGGACTGACCAACAGAGTTTGAGATACATTCAAGAGCAAAAATTAACTGAAGGAATTCAGCATAAACTTCTTGTTAAGTTACTAGGATCGAGTACAAGAAGGGAAACACCAATAGAGTGGCAGATGCACTGTCCAGAGTACAACACAAGATCCAATCCCTTATTGTCAGTACAACCAAACCTGCCTGAATTATGGAAGTTATTTCTACTTACTCCAATGACACCAAGTGCAAAGACCTCCTCACACAACTCTCAATTAATCCCACTGCCCTACCCAATTACTCCCTGAAAAATGGCATTCTCAGATATAAGAATAGGGTGGTGATTGGTTCCAACAAACCTCTCCAAGACAAATTAGTTGCTGCTCTGCACAGTTCTGAGTTGGGCGGTCACTCAGGTCATCGGGCCACATATCAAAGACTGAAACTTATTTTCCACTGGCCAGGAATGAAACAAGCTGTTGTGGACTACATCAAACAGTGCCCATGTATGCCAGATAAACAAGGCCGAGCACTGTAAATACCTTGGCTTGCTACAGCCCTTACCTGTACCTGATTTTTCCTGGTGCCATATTAGTATGGACTTTGTAGAAGGACTACCAGTCTCCAACAACAAGGACCTCATATTGGTGGTGGTTGATAGATTCACAAAATATAGCCATTTCATTGCCTTGAAACATCCTATCACTGTCTCCTCTGTTGCCAGGGCCTTTGTGGACAATATCTTCAAGCTTGATGGGCTCCCGTCAGTAATTGTCACTGATAGGGACAGGATATTTACTAGCAATTTGTGGCAGGAATTGTTCAAGAAGCTGGGAATTAAACTCCATCTCAGTACCTCATATCACCCACAGTCAGACGGCCAAACGGAACGAGTCAATCAATCTCTAGAAAACTACTTAAGGTGCATGGTTTTCATCAAACCAACCAAATGGCAACAATGGCTCTCCCTAGCTGAGTGGTGGTACAACACCAGTTTTCATACGTCACTGCAGCTCACTCCATTTCAAGCACTTTATAACAGACCACCTCAAATAATGGCTGAAGCTACCTTATATCCTGAAGACACTGCTGAAAACCTTCCCTCTGTTTTGACTGCCGAGCAAACAGCTGCTCACATCAAGGGAAATCTCCTCAAGGCCCAAGAACGAATGAAGCACTATGCTATAAGAAGAGAAGCGAAAGAACCTTAGAAGCGGGAGACATGGTGTATTTAAAGCTCCAACCGTATAGACACACCACTCTCAGTTTACACACGTGTTTGAAACTGCATTCCAGATTTTATGGGCCTTTCAGAGTATTGCAGAAAGTGGGCAATGTCTCCTACAAGCTTCTCTTGCCAGATGACTGCAAACTCCATCACACCTTCCACATAAGCCAGTTAAACAAACACCTTGGGCCACATGCTATACCTAATCCCAAGCTGTCCCTCATCAACCCTGATGGCACTATCCTACTGGAATCTGAACGACTATTGGAAAGAAAGTTAATCCCTCGAAAGCAAGGAGATATTGATATCCCTGTTGTTAGATGGAAAATCAAATGGACAAATCTGCCAGAAGAAGATGCCACATGGGAAGATGCCCAATTCATGCAAAGGGTCTTCCCCAAGTTCAAGCCCTGCGGACAGGTCTGATCTCGAGCGGGAGGAATTGTCATGACCCAACCTGCATCTCTGAAGAATTCAACAGCGTTTGGTTTTCAGTTAAGTTCAGTTACCTCTTTCCTTGGTGTGAAGACAGTGACACCGTCCATCGGCCATCCAACACCCCTGGTTGCATCATACCGCTTCACCAAGCAGCTCTCAACCTCGAGCGTTAATCGGCCATCCGACGGCTCCAGGTGCTTTGGATGTCGCTGTTTCCCTTTCTGTAAAACAGCAACTGCTCCTCCCTCTCCGTGTGAGACTCCTTGTAGTTTCTAGATGGTTGTAAGGCTATAAAGCCCCAGATTTGGAGCCTGCGTGCCCATGCTTATCTCCTTGGGGTAAACCCTAGCCGCCGGTGTTCCCGGTTGGTCTCCCTTGTACTAAGAACCCTAGATAACTTTCCTCTGCAATCAAGCTCTGCTAGTGTTAGTCTCTGAATTCTGGGTGGTACTCTGAATTTTAGTCCGTCAGACAAGTTGGGTCTGACATCCGGCTTGCTGGTGAAGATGGTTACGGCACGCGCGCGAGCTAACTAAGGGTTCGATTCAAAGGAATTGCATAGGAATTTTGAAGGATTTAAACCCTTAGGAATTTTTTCTTTGATGGACGTTTAATTCGTAGGATTGACATTCCTAGGAATTTTTATAGGATCCATTTGTACTACAATTTGGAGGAAAGTTCCTATCCACTTAAACCTTTCGGTAGAATTTCTTTGTTTTTCCTATGCTATCAAACATTCTTTCAAATCCTGTAGGGTACTATAGGACATATGCGATCCTATTCCTTCGTTTGGAGAATTCTTTGAATCAAAGAGGCCCTAAAGGGGGAACGAAGGAGGAGCTCACTATTGCGACATGCAGAAAGCTACTCTAGCGCCAAATAAAAAAGTTCCTACCGTGCAACCAAGATCATGAAGCTCGGGATAGATCACAAGATCGGATTTAGTGTGATATGTCTCCAATGTATCAATAATTTTTGATAGCTAAATGGTATTATATTATCACCTTTGTATGCTTTCTATATCATTTATATACGTTTTTTGACTAACCTATTAATTTAGTGCTTGGTGCGAGTTTCTGTTTTTTGCATGTTTTTTGTTTCGCGAAAAATCGATACCTACGGAATTCCAAACACGAGAAACTTTTTCACGATTTTTTCGGAACAATAAGAGACCCTAGAGCTTCAGGAGGTGACCAAAACATGGAGCATGGGGCCACAGACGAGGGGCATGCCCAGGGGGTAGGGCCCGCCACCCAGGCTTGTGTGCCCCCTGCTGCTCCGTTTGCCCTAATTCTTGGAAATTCACATATATTCAAAAATCCTTGTAGCGAGAGCTGAAACAATTAAATTGCCACAGGAAGCCTATGTTCCAAAGCGATCCATCTGGAGCCCTGTTATGGCTCTCCGTCGGAGGGGGGAATCATTGGGAGGCCTTCTTCATCAACTTTGTTGCCTCCATAATGATGTGTGAGTAGTTCCACTAGGACTTACGTGTCCATAGTAGTAGCTAGAGCTCTCTCTAGTCTTCAATACAATGATCTCTTCGGAGATGAATCCGATGTAATTCTTGTGGTGTGTTTGTTGCGACCGATGAATTATGGATTACGATCAGATTGTTCGTTGAATTTATTTGAATTTCTTGAAGTTTCTTTGTTGCGTAATTTCATAGCTATGTATGCTTTTCGATCTATGAGTCTTCTCTGGCCAAGGTAGATGAGTAGTTGGTGGTGCAATAATTTGTCTACTTGTGTTTTGGAGATTGTTGTCATAAACAGTGTGAGACTAATGAGTTACTAGTGCACACAGATTTATAAAGTCCCTGGAGTCATGTAGAGTTTGGAACAAGTGTCGGTGTCAAAACCGGCGGATCTCGGGTAGGGGGTCCCGAATTGTGGATCTGGGATCGATGGTTAACAGGGGACAAAGGAGACGATGTTTACCCAGGTTCGGGCCCTCTTGAGGAGGTAAAACCCTACGTTCTGCTTGATTGTATTGATGTGTATGACAATTACAGAGTTGATCTACCTCGAGATCAGATGAGCTAAAACCCTAGATGAGTTGACTTGTCCTCTACGAACTAAACCCTAGATGAGTTGACTTGTCCTCCATTTGCATTGAAGTAGCCAATGCCATGGTTCTTCCGGTATCCCCCATGCTTGCGTACAATCTCTTCGAATTGCTTACATCCGACAAGACTTTTGTAGACACCTTTCTCTATAATTCCTTTCAATAAATTGTTTTCTTGCTCAAGTGTAACTTGGCTACGAGAATTATTAGTGGAATCAATAGAGCTACTAGAAACAACATCATTTGATTTATCATTAGCTTTGTTGTTACTAGATGAAGAACCTTTCTTGCCTTTGTTACTAGATTCTTTAGTCTTAACTTGTGGAATAAATGTAGACAAGAGTAGTCGTTTGGCTAGATAAGAAGAAATCTTCTTTCGAAGATCGTCATAGATTGCTTTAAGAAACTCATGTTCTTGCTCTAAATTGAGCTTCTCGAAGCGTACCTTCTCATGAGTTCTTACAAGCTCTCTATGATCTTCTAAAGTAGATTCATGAGCTAACTTAAGAGTGTTTAATTCTTTAGTTAGTCGTTCTATTTCCTTCTTATCATCATCACACGACTTATCTTGACTAGCATGATCATAGTCTAGCTCATTTTGACTAATATCACTAGTTTTATCAAATAGCAAGTCATCATCTCCAAGTAAGTCATCCTCATCACTATTGAAGTCAATGTATTCGGGTGTGATACCTTGGGGCCTTTAGCCATTAAGCAACTTCCACTCCCTTCATTTGGTGAATCAAATATGTCATAGGAGTTGTAGGTCACGAGTGCAAGTCCGGCAACACCTTCATCTTGACTATAGTCGGAGTTGAAGTGATAGATTCTCTTGGATTGGTTGTCGGATTCGGAGCCGGAAACCCATTCACCAACATGAGCTTGATGTCTTCTTCTTGTGTAGCTCTTGGTGTACTTGTCCTTCTTCTCCGAGTCCCTACTTCTCCTTGAGGGTCTTCGTTCATAACGATCATCTCTACTCCTTCTCTCTCTTCGAGGCGACTCATCTCTAGAGTTTCGTCTTCTAGGTCATTCTTCTCTTTTCTTGTGGGGGGCCGTGCACTCATTTGAGTAGTGTCTGGGCCTTCCACAATTGTAGCAATTTCGATCATGACTAGATGAACGCTTCTCTTCATATCTTGAATTGGAGCTTCTCTCTTTGCCTCTACTCTTGTAGAACTTGTTGAATTTCTTGACCATGAGGCTTATCTCTTCATTGGTTACAAGGTTATCACTTGATTTAGTGGGAGTGTCCCTTGTAGCTTTGTAAGCACCACTTGACTTGGTGTGAAGCTCTTCCTTATCTTTGACATCTCATGAGCAACAATCCTTCCAATGACTTTCGTAGGCTTGAGATCTTTGTAGTTTGGCATCATTTGGATCAATGTGCACACGGTGTCATACTTTCACTCCAAGGCTATAAGGATCTTCTTGATGATGAATTTGTCAGTCATTTCTTCGCTTCCTAAGCTGGCAATCTCCTTGGTGATGAGAGCAAGCCTAGAGTACATTTCCGCAACATCTTCGGGGCATAGGGAGTTGAATAGAATGTCACATGCTTGAGCGTTGTATTGCAACATCTTCAATTCTTCCGCGGTCGCTTCACGATTCGGTTCCTTTCCATCACCAAAGAATTCACCTAGCAAGCCAACACAAACAACAGCCCATATGGCGGAGTTATGACCAAGAATATGCATTTTCATCTTATGCTTCCAACTTGCAAAGTTTGTATCATCGAAATATGGACCTCTACAGTGATAGTTTCCCTCACTAGACGCCATACTCTCCTAGGTTGTGAAACCAATGCAATGGAGACCAAAGCTCTGATACCACTTGTAGGATCAAAAGTATGTCTAGAGGGGGGGGGGGTGATTAGACTACTTGACCAAAAATAAATCTATCTTTTCCTAATTTTAATTGTGGACAGATTTTAGCAATTCGCACAAGTTAAGTTCACCCTACACATTCATGTCTACGAGTATTGCAGCGGAAAATAAGGACAAGCATATGTAAAAGGATAAGGGTAGGAAGATCAAACACGATTTGAAGACACGAAGATTTTTCCCGTGGTTCCGATAGGTGGTGCCATCGTACGTCCACGTTTATGGAGTCTTCAACCCACGGAGGGTAGCGGCCGCGAGAGTCCATGGAGGGCTCCACCCAAAAGGGTCCACGAAGTAGCAACCTTGACTATTCCATAACGGCTTTCATCCACGAAGGACTAGCCTCACTATGGGTAGATCTTCACGAAGTAGGCGATCTCCTTGCCCGTACAAACTTCTTGGTTCAACTCCACAACACGAAGTAGGAGGCTCCCAAGTGACACCTAACCAATCTAGGAGGCACCACCCTCCAAAAGCTAATAGGATCGATAGTAACGATGCACTCCTTGCTCTTGTGTTTCAAATGATAGTCTCCACAACACTCAATCACTCTCTCATAGATTTGGCTTGGGTAGATGTGACACCCTGGATTTTGGCTACAGTGATCATTGTAATTAAGCACAGTGATGACCATGATCAGTGCCTAATCATTTTGCTAAACAAGATATGATCAAGTTGAAAATTCATATCTCAATTTAAATTTCACTTCAAAAGCCAATTGAATTTTATTGTGATAAAATAAAGTTGCAAACAGCAAGAATAAAATGTTGCACACTTGTTAAAAATCTCAAAACTAATGTTGTTAAGGAAAACAACATCACCTTGATGTTGGTGTGGACCCCACCATCCAAAACAGAAGCTAAAAGCATTTAAAAGTGCTATTAAACTCAAATGGAAAATTCAAACAGATTCTAAAAATCCCCAAAGTGTGTGTGGCCATGCAAAATATTGCAAGATGTTTATTGGACCAAGTCACACATTTTTGCTAAAGGAAATTATTGCTAAAAATAAATAAAAACAGAAAACAAAAAACAAAAAAAAGAAAGAAAAGGAAAAGGCCCGCTGTGCCTGGGCCTAAGTCTACAGGACGGCCCAGCCCACTCCCCACGTCGTCCCCTTCCTACTGCACACGCGCGCGCGCGCTGTCGTCTCCACCGCAGCCGCCGTGCCTGGCCCCCCTCGCCTCTGCTCGACAACGCGAGCTGCTGCCGCCGCGGGCGCCTACAAGGACCCCCCTCGACCCCTCTGGCTAACCCTAGCCGCCCCACTCCCTCTCTCCCTCATCTCCCCACCGCACCCGAGCGCAGCCATGGCGCCGCCGCCGTAAAGCTTGCGGCCACCGCCACCACCTTGCCTCCCCGCCATGCCCGACGTGTTCCCCGTCCTCGACTACGTCGCATGCGCCTCTTCATTTGGGCTCGGCGCTACTGCCTCATCTTCCCCGAGCCCTTCTTCCCTGCACGGCCGTCGACGTTCGCCGCCCCGATTCGCCGCCTCGAGCCCACCCCGAGCCCACGCTAGCACATCTGCAGGGCGCTGTGAGCCCTCCTTCCCTCTCCCTCTCTCCCTGGCCTCGCACGCGTGCCATAGCTAGCCATCACCGACGCCGTGCTCTGTCCGCCACCATTGCTGCCATTGCCATGTTCCCGAGCCACCGCAGCTTCGCCAGCTGGCCCTAACGCGCTCCTGGTGAGCTGCTGCGGCTGCCACGCTACTTAGATAGCTCGCACGCGCGCTGCAACGCCGTATCCGCCCGAGCTCGAACGCCGCCGCCGCCATTGTCGACGGTGTGCTCCACTCCGGCCAACTCCGGCAACGCCGCGGCCACCACTAGATGCGGCGCTGCGTGCTCGTTCCAACGTGCCCACGCGCGGGCCAAATGGCCCTCTGTGGGCGAATCCCGACGCCGGCCCATGCCCTCCGCCGCGTTTTGGCGTCGCCAGCGTTGAGCCGCCGGCCGCTACCGACGTGGCTAGGCTGGGGCCACCCCCAGTGACCCTGCCAGTGGGCCAGGGCGACCCAGTTGAGCAGTTGACGTGGTCAACTAGTTGACTGGGCACAGCCCAGTCACTAACAGGTGGGGCCCGACCCCCCCTGTGTATGACATGTGGGCCCAGCCCCTTTTTAATTAATCAAGTTTGTTTAATTAATTTTGATAATTAGTTTAACCTAATTAGTCTATGACAGATGGGGCCCACCCATTTAATTAACCTGTTTAGCTTAGATTTAATTCTGGTTAAGCTCACTGTCTATGACAGGTGGGGCCCAGCTGTCAGGTTTGACCTGGTAAGCTGGGTTTGACCTGCTGACGTCATCATGACATTCTGCTGACGTCACCTTTTACTATTCTGGATAATTCGGATTTAATTAATTAAAATAAATCCAGAAAATCAATAAAACTTTAGGAAATCATATCTTTTAAACCGTAACTCGGATGAAAAAGTTTTATACATGAAAGTTGATCAGAAAAATCCCACGAATCCGAATACGCTGTCCGTTCATCTGTCACATGCTCCTAGCACGATGAACATGGAGATTTAGCATTAGGATCATCTGTCCGGTAGTAGCCCGAGACCCGGAAAATATCGTCAGATATTATTCCGACCCATCTGCCACGTGTAGTACTGCGTTAGTGAATGCCTAGCCCTGCATATTTCCATGTCATGCATCGTGTTGCATCTGTGCTTTATATTTATTGTTTCTCCCCCCTCTTCTCTCCGGTAGACCCCGAGACTGACGGTGCTGCTGGGTACGACTACACCGCCGACGATCAGCCTTTTGCTGCAGAGCAGCAAGGCAAGCAACCCCCCTTGAGCATTCTGATATCGCCCATTCTTTCCCTCTCATTCTTGCATTAGATTTTGCTACTGTATTAGTTAGCTCCTATTCTGATGCATAGCTTGCTTTTGATAAACTGCTACTATACCTGCAACAATATCAACTGTTTAGTATAGGTTGATCAGTGAATCCCCAGTGACCCCCCTAGTCCCAGTTGCCCCTGCTTCTTCATCGACGACTCGACGACCCGAAGATTCGAAGACACGGTCAACCGACCGACAAGCTAGGCCCCTCACATCACCGCACTTACCTTAGTTGTACGACTCTGCAGCGCTACTATCGAGTACGAAGGGTGACACCTCGTGAAGTACTCATGATGCTAGCTCTGTAGTGCAGCTAGTCGGTTGTGGTTATCGAGGGTGATTCCTCCTTCACCACTCCCGACGATGACTCTGTCGTGCAACCCCTCAAGTGTGGTACCCTCGAGGGTGATTCCTCTAAGTCCACCTTGACGGTTTCATCGAGCGGGACCCTTTGAGGGTGATTCCTCAGGTTCCGTCTTGATGCTTTATACACACAGTTACTATGACCGGGTTACAGAAACATGTTGGTGATGGGTCGGCCCTGAGGGGTACCCACGGTTTGATGATGATGAGGCGTGGTCGGGCGAGAGAGGCCCTTGCCACACATCCTCGAGGCGGGGCGACGGGACCGCACTTCATGGGTCGCGCTTGCCCCGCATTAATAAAATGCTAATGGGTTGGGTACTTGATCTGAGTTAGGTCATTGGCCTTAATACGCACTAACCTTCACTTGGGGAAGATATGGGCACTCAGCGTTGTTGTATGAGCCGAAGCTCTTCGGACGTCAGCAATGGAGCGGCGCGCGCCCGAGTGGTCCGCAACGGCATTGCACTTGCTACTAAGGGGTGCTAGGACTGACCTCAGCCGCGTTCGCATCGTGCAGGAGTGCAAGGGAAAGTGGGCCCACGAACCTGCGCGCTTAGGATTTAGACCGGCGGGCTGGCCTCTTCGTTGAGCCTAGGTGGGGCGACGACGTGCTGATATCCCGAGGCCGGGCATGACCTAGGAAAGTGTGTCCGGCCGGAGGTGATTCAGGCGTGTTGGGGAATATGTGGTGCACCCCTGCAGGGATGATTAATCTATTCGAATAGCCGTGTCCACGGTAACAGGACGACTTGGAGTTGTACCTTGACCTTCTACAACTATAATTGTGACTTTAATTGAAATGAATGTTGGCTCCGGGATTGCTTCCTCGCAGGGAGTCGAGGAAGAATCTCTGGGCGTGGTTTCTTAATAAAATTGCTACAATAATATGATTATATATGAGATACCAGTCTACTCTCTTCTAATGCTGCAAGATGTTGAAGATGCTAGTCTTCGATAGGACTAGGCCTTCCACCTATTCTTGCTTTCTGTAGTCAGTCTAGATATAACCCCATCCCTTGATAATGATGCATACTTAGCATAGTTCTGATGTCAGTCTTGCGAGTACTTTGGATGAGTACTCACCGCTGCTTTGCTTTCTCTTTCCCCCTCGATTCGATGCTGCGTTCAGACGATGGAGCCCAGGAGATGGAGTACGCCGGAGACGACTACTACACCACCGCTGGAGCCTACTACTACGTGGAGGCTGCCCCCGATGCTCAGGAGTAGTTAGGAGGTTGCCAGGCAGGAGGCCTCGCCTCTTTCGATCCGTTGTTATGTTTGTGCTAGCCTTCTTAAGGCAAAACTTGTTTAACTTATGTCTGTACTCAGATATTATTTGCTTCTGCTGACTCGTGCTTGTCGAGCTTTGTATTCGAGCCCTCGAGGCCCCTGGCTTGTAATATGAAGCTGTATGACTTTAATTTTGTGTCTAGAGTTGTGTTGTGATATTAATTAGTGAGTCCCTAATCTTGATCGTACGCACTGCGTGTTTGATTAGCGTATGGTCGAAATTGGGGGCGTGACAAGTTGGTATCAGAGCCGACTGCCTGTAGGTAGCCCCCTTTCCAACTCCTTGGCCGAAGTTGAGTCTAGTCATTGAAAAACTTTACTAACATAGTTGTGTGGCTTACGGGCCCACATCTCAATCGGGTGGTATTAGGATCTTTTATTCCTCGTCTATACTCTGGGTTCTGATCTCTCTTCTCTTTCGGGCTAAAGATTTTGCTAAATCTAACATTAGGTTCTCGTGATCACATCCACCGGAGATTTGTTTCGTCGACAATTGTTTTCCCTTGAAGTATGATGCACACACTGTCATTTGACATCGTTAATATTCTTATTACAGATGCGTCCCGCTAGGCAGGTCTGACTTTTGCTCACGACACGACTGGGTTCCCGGCCATTCTGGTCGACCTCTTGAAGAAGCTGGGATATCGCTGGTACCCCGAGTACACTGTTTACGAGGACTACCGTGAGTTCAACCAGGAACAGTATGAGGCTGAGATGGTTATTTGGGATCGACAGGACCTCTCCATCACTAAGCTGCACACCTTCCGTGGCATTGGAATGACTGTTGAGATGGCAGTACAGGATGCTGCCTATGCTGCTATTGTTCGTCTCCGTGCAGCGAACCCTTGTTTGGAGGAGACGGCATACCGATACATCCCGTATGCCCCTGCTGGAGTTGATACGGCAGCCAACGCTGAGGTCTTGACCCCTTTCGCACGGCAGCGTACCGACAAGTCCTACACTGCGGTCTGCACCCCCTACGTGAGTCGTCGTTACGACCCACAGGTTCTGGTCCAGTACACTGAGGCACTGGATCGCACTGTCAGGGCTCTTAACGTCGATCTGTACGCCACCCGAGCTCGTCTTCATTAGGCTATGGAGCAGTTGTTGCCAGCAGTCATTGCGGGGATGCATCCGGAGTACATTCTTCACCCGCGTCGGACTGAGTTTCCTCCAGGTCTTGAATGGCCTGAAGCTGGGGGTCGTACTCCGGCACGTGGACCTGCGCTCCCGCTTGATATGCAGATTATGCATCAGGGTGTGCATGGGATGCAGAACCCTGCCCCCAGGTTTCACATTCAGGGTCATGTGCAGTTCCGTGGCTACTTTCGTTGTCCCCGACGTTGATGTAGCTTATCGCTATGTCCCGTTGTTGTATCCCTCTACCGCGTGCCTGCGTGCCACCTAGTTGTCTAGGTTCTTTTCATGCCGGACCTATCATCTATTTCGTAACGGACTTATGGTTTGTAATAGACCTATGTATGGATCTGTATGTTGAATTCAAACTACTATGTCGTATCTATTGCACTTCCTTCTTTGTGCAATTTACTCCATAAATGATTCATTGTTTTTGCAATTACCCAATGCTAAACTACCACTGTTAAAATTTGACAGAATGGTTAGGCCAGCTGGTCGTGGTCGTGGTGCGCCTGAACCGCCACCACCACCGGAATACATGGCTGGTATGATGCAACAGTTTGAACTGAATCGCCAGTTTATGCAAGGGCTTATGGACCAATTCCCGAGGCCGAATATGAATCAGCAGCCAGCCCCAATGACTCTGCAAGACTTCATGCGTCTCAACCCTACGATCTACCGCAGCTCAACTCAGCCGCTTGACGCAGATGACTGGCTCCGTGACATCACTTATGAGCTGGAGTCTTCAGGCGCCCCAGAGGCTAGCTATGTCACCTTTGCCTCGTACTTTCTGAAGGGCCCCGCTGCTCAATGGTGGGATAGCTACATGCGCTCTTAGCCTATTGGAACAATCATCACCTGGCCAGAGTTCCAAGCGGCGTTCCGTGCTCGTCACATTCCTCAGGGAATGATGGATAAGAAGAAGCGTGAATTCCGCAACTTAGTCCAGGGCAACAAGACTGTGGATGCTTATCAGCGGGAATTTCTGGACTTATCTCGCTACGCTGAAGAAGACGTCGCAACTGATGCTCGTAGGCAGGAGAAGTTCCGTGAAGGCCTCCACCCGGATATCAAGCTGGCACTCCTTGCTCAAGACTTCGGTAATTTTGCCACCTTGGTGAACAAGTCCATTCTGGTGGAAACAGGTCTGCAGGACTACAAGGACAGCAGCAAGCGCAACCGTGACATGGGCTCATCTTCGGGCTCAGGAAGTCTGACGCGCAAGATCTGGATCCCCCACAACATGTACCATGCACCGCCTCCTGCTCCGAGGCCGTCCTATGCTGCACCTCGTCTGCCTCCACCCCCACCTAGGCAGCCGAGGCTTCCAGCTCCACCACCACGGGCTCCTGTTCCCCCTTCTCGTCCTGAGGATGGGCTGTGCTACAAGTGTGGTCGCCCAGGACACCGTGCTAGAGACTGCAGGCAGAATCAGAATCAACTTGCACTGCCTTCCAACCATCCCCGCAACCACAATGCCAGGCCTGCTCAGGGTCGTGTTCAATCTAACAATGCTGAACTGAATGAAGCTCAAGACCAGCCTGCTACTGTGATGGGTACTCTTCTCGTTAACTCCGTACCAGCTTCTGTATTATTTGATACAGGAGCATCGCATTCTTTCATGTCTGAAGATTTTGCATACATGCATGGCATTAAGTACGAGGAGATGAACTTTCCAATAGTGATAAACACCCCCGCTGGCCAATGTCAAACCTCCATGGTTTGTCCAGATGTCCCCATTGAAATAGAAGGACTAGAATTCCATGCTTCCCCCATTATATTGAAGTCTTCCAAGATCGACCTTATTCTGGGGGTGGATTGGTTGAAAGCACATACTGGTTCCGTCGTTTGTGCCACCAAAATTGTCCACCTTCTGCATCCTTCGAATGAGATAGTCAGCTACCATGCTCATCTTGTTCGAGATGCTGAAGCCCGACTATATGCCATGAATGCATTAAACGAGTCACCTCTTGAAGGAATTGAAAACATTCCAGTTGTCCGGGATTTCCAAGATGTTTTTCCGGAAGAACTTCCAGGGATTCCCCCTGCCAGAGATGTCGAGTTTGTCATCGACTTGGTACCTGGTACCACTCCTATAGCCAAGCGTCCGTATAAGATGCCACCACATGAACTCCTCGTGCTTAAGCAAGAAATTGACAATTCGCTTCATCAAGGGTTCATTCGTCCAAGTTCCTCTGCTTGGGGAGCACCTTCTCTCTTTGTCAAGAAGAAGGATGGTACGAATCGGTTGGTCCAAGATTACCGACCCATCAACCAAGCAAAGATTCAAAACAAATATCCGCTTCCTCGGATCAACGATCTGTATGATCAACTTGCTGGTTCATCAGTATTTTCAAAACTCGACTTGAGGTTGGGTTACCATCAGATCCGGGTTCGTGAAGAGGATATTCCCAAGATTGCATTTGTTACTCGCTATGGTTCATACGAGTACACCGTCATGTCCTTCGGCTTAACAAATGCTCCAGCAACTTTCTCTCGGTTGATGAATTATATATTCATGGATTACCTCGATAAATTTGTCGTGGTTTATCTGGATGATAGCCTGGTTTATTCTAAGAATAAAGAAGAGCATGCTGAACATCTTCGTCTTATACTGGAGAGGGTTCGAGAACATCAACTTTATGCAAAATATTCAAAGTGTGAGTTCTGGATGGACGAAGTAACCTACCTTGGTCATGTGATCTCCAAGGATGGTATTGCGGTCAACCCTGAACGAGTTCAGGCTATTCTTGACTGGACTCCCCCGAAGAATGTCAAGCAAGTCAGAAGTTTTCTCGGACCCGCCAGCTATTGCCGTCGATTCGTCGAGAACTTCTCCAAGATTGCAAAGCCCTTAACCAGTTTGCTTCACAAAGGTGTTAAATATGAGTGGACAGAAAAATGTCAGGAGAGCTTTCAGGCACTTAAGGAAAAACTCACATCTGCTCCAGTGCTTGCTCCTCCGGATACTCGCAAGGACTTCGTCATCTATTGTGATGCTTCACGTCAAGGAATGGTCTGTGTCCTAATGCAAGAACGCGGGGTGGTTGCTTACGCATCTCGTCAATTGCGTCCTCATGAAGAGAACTACCCAGTTCATGACCTTGAACTTGCTGCAGTAATTCATGCACTGAAAGAGTGGCGTCACTACCTTGTTGGAAATCGTTGCGAGATCTACACCGATCACCAAAGTCTGAAGTATCTGTTTACTCTGCCAGATCTGAACCTCCATCAACAGAGATGGATGGAGCGCATAGCAGATTACAACGTGGGTATTTCTTACACACCTGGGAAGGCTAATGTGATGGCTGATGCTTTGAGCTGCAAGGCGTACTGCAATCACCTCCAGGTTCATAAGGTTCACCCCCTTCTTCAAGAAGAATTTCGCAAGCTGAACCTCCATATTGTTCCTCAGGGTTATCTCGCTCCCCCTCCTGAAGGGTCCTACAAAATGAACCTCCACGTTGTTTCCCAGGGTTCTCTTAATACCCTGGTTGCTAAACCGGATCTTGTGGACGTCATCAAGTGGATCCAGAAGTGTGACAATGAAGTCGAAAGGATTAAACGCTACCTGGCGGAAGGTAAACCCTCATTCTTCACTATCGCTGAGGATGGCGCTTTGTACTTCAAAGGCCGCTTAGTGGTACCGAGTAAAGAGAAAAACAATGATGTGACTCAGGAGGTCATGAAGGAAGCACATGACACTCCGCTGTCTATTCATCCTGGTAGTACCAAGATGTACCAAGACATTCGTCAAAGGTTCTGGTGGTCTAACATGAAGCAAGACATTGCTCGCTATGTTGCTGAATATGATGTTTGCCGTCGTATCAAAGCAGAACATCAAAAGCCTGCTGGAACTCTGCAACCTATTTCTATTCCTTAATGGAAATGGGATCATGTTGAAATGGACTTCATTACTGGTTTTCCCAGATCGCAGAAAGGTAATGATGCTATTCTTGTCGTCATTGACCGACTTTCCAAAGTTGCACATTTTCTAGCCGTCAAAGAAACGATCACTGCTAGTCAGCTGGCAACACTCTACATGTCCAGAATTGTTTCACTTCACGGTATTCCACTGGTTATCAGTTCAGACCGTGGCAGCTTATTCACTTCAAGATTCTGGGCAAGTTTCCAGGAAGCTATGGGAACTCATTTGTCCTTCAGCACCGCTTTTCACCCACAATCCCAGGGACAAGTTGAAAGAGTCAACCAGATTCTCGAATACATGCTTCGAGCTTGTGTCATTTCTTTCGGCAAGAAATGGGAGGAATCTCTCCCGTATGCTGAGTTCTCCTACAACAATAGCTATCAAGCTAGTCTGAAGATGGCTCCTTTTGAAGTATTATATGGACGTACGTGTCGGACTCCTCTGAATTGGTCAGAAACTGGGGAACGTACACTTATCGGTCAGGATATTATCCAACATGCCGAAGATCAAGTCCGCATTATTCATGCAAATCTGAAGGCTGCTAAGTCTCGTCAGAAGAGTCAGTATGACCGTCATCACAAAGATATGGTCTATCAACCTGGCGAAAAGGCTTATCTTCGAGTCACGCCAATGAGAGGTACACACCGTTTTGGAATCAAGGGCAAGCTGGCTCCTCGATATATTGGTCCTTTCACTGTTCTCGAAAGGCGTGGTAAGGTGGCATATCAACTGGAACTACCGCCAAACCTTTCTCAGGTTCACGATGTGTTCCATGTGTCACAGCTTCGTCGCTGCTTCAAGGATCCTATCGGAGCAGTGGATCATGATGTGCTTGAACTGCAACAAGACCTTTCCTACAAAGAGCAACCAGCCCGCATTCTCAATGAAACTGAACGCCGGACTCGTCAGAAGGTTACTAAGTTCTTCAAGGTGCAGTGGGCAAATCATTCCGAAGATGAAGCCACTTGGGAACGCGAAGATCATCTTCGTGCAGAATACCCCGGGCTCTTTCCTTCTACTTCTTAATTCTCAGGACGAGAATTCTTGTTAGTAGGGGAGAATTGTGACACCCTGATTTTGGCTACAGTGATCACTGTAATTAAGCACAGTGATGACCATGATCAGTGCCTAATCATTTTGCTAAACAACATATGATCAAGTTGAAAATTCATATCTCAATTTAAATTTCACTTCAAAAGCCAATTGAATTTTATTGTGATAAAATAAAGTTGCAAACAACAAGAATAAAATGTTGCACACTTGTTAAAAATCTCAAAACTAATGTTGTTAAGGAAAACAACATCACCTTGATGTTGGTGTGGACCCCACCATCCAAAACAGAACTAAAAGCATTTAAAAGTGCTATTAAACTCAAATGGAAAATTCAAACAAATTTTAAAAATCCCCAAAGTGTGTGTGGCCATGCAAAATATTGCAAGACGTTTATTGGACCAAATCACACATTTTTGCTAAAGGAAATTATTGCTAAAAATAAATAAAAACAGAAAAACAGAAAACAAAAAAAAAGAAAGAAAAGGAAAAGGCCCGCTGTGCCTGGGCCTAAGTCTACAGGACGGCCCAGCCCACTCCCCACGTCGTCCCCTTCCTACTGCACACGCGCGCGCGCTGTCGTCTCCACCGCAGCCGCCGCGCCTGTCCCCCCCTCGCCTCTGCTCGACAGCGCGCGCTGCTGCCGCCGCGGGCGCCTACAAGGACCCACCCTCGACCCCTCTGGCTAACCCTAGCCGCCCCACTCCCTCTCTCCCTCGTCTCCCCACCGCACCCGAGCGCAGCCATGGCGCCGCCGCCGTAAAGCTCGCGGCCACCGTCACCACCTTGCCTCCCCGCCGTGCCCGACGTGTTCCCCGTCCTCGACTACGTCGCCTGCGCCTCTCCATTTGGGCTCGGCGCTACTGCCTCGTCTTCGCCGAGCCCTTCTTCCCCGCACGGCCGCCGACGTTCGCCGCCCCGATTCGCCGCCTCGAGCCCACCCCGGGCCCACGCTAGCCCATCTGCAGGGCACTGTGAGCCCTCCTTCCCTCTCCCTCTCTCCCTGGCCTCGCACGCGTGCCGTAGCTAGCCGTCACCGATGCCGTGCTCTGTCCGCCGCCGTCGCTGCCATTGCCGTGTTCCCGAGCCACCGCAGCTTCGCCAGCTGGCCCTAACGCGCTCCTGGTGAGCTGCTGCGGCTGCCACGCTACTTAGATAGCTCGCACGCGCGCTGCAACGCCGTATCCGCCCGAGCCCGAACGCGCCGCCGCCATTGTTGACGGTGTGCTCCACTCCGGCCAACTCCGGCAACACCGTGGCCACCACTAGATGTGGCACTGCATGCTCGTTCGAACGCGCCCACGCGCGGGCCAAATGGCCCTCTGTGGGCGAATCCCGACGCCGGCCCATGCCCTCCGCCGCGTTTTGGCGTCGCCGGCGTTGAGCCGCCGGCCGCTGCCGACGTGGCTGGGCTAGGGCCACCCCCAGTGACCCTGCCAGTGGGCCAGGGCGACCCAGTTGACCAGTTGACTTGGTCAACTGGCTGACTGGGTACAGCCCAGTCACTGACAGGTGGGGCCCGACCCCCCCTGTGTATGACATGTGGGCCCAGCCCCTTTTTAATTAATTAAGTTAGTTTAATTAATTTTGATAATTAGTTTAACCTAATTAGTCTATGACAGATGGGGCCCATCCATTTAATTAACCTGTTTAGCTTAGATTTAATTCTGGTTAAGCTCACTGTCTATGACAGGTGGGGCCCAGCTGTCAGGTTTGACCTGGTCAGCTGGGTTTGACCTGCTGACATCATCATGACGTTCTGCTGACGTCACCATTTACTATTCTGGATAATTTGGATTTAATTCATTAAAATAAATCCAGAAAATCAATAGAACTTTAGGAAATCATATCTTTTAAACCGTAACTCGGATGAAAAAGTTTTATACATGAAAGTTGATCAGAAAAATCCCACGAATCCGAATACGCTGTCCGTTCATCTGTCACATGCTCCTAGCATGATGACCATGGACATTTAGCAGTAGGATCATCTGCCCGGTAGTAGCCCGAGACCCGGAAAATATCGTCAGATATTATTCCGACCCATCTGCCACCTGTAGTACCGCGTTAGTGCATGCCTAGCCCTGCATATTGCCATGTCATGCATCGTGTTGCATCTGTGCTTTTATATTTATTGTTTCTCCCCCCTCTTCTCTCCGGTAGACCCCAAGACTGACGGTGCTGCCGGGTACGACTACACCGCCGACGATCAGCCTTTTGCCGCAGAGCAGCAAGGCAAGCAACCCCCCTTGAGCATTCCGATATCGCCCATTCTTTCCCTCTCATTCTAGCATTAGATTTTGCTACTGTATTAGTTAGCTCCTATTCTGATGCATAACTTGCTTTTGATAAACTGCTACTATACCTGCAACAATATCAACTGTTTAGTATAGGTTGATCAGTGAATCCCCAGTGACCCCTCTAGTCCCAGTTGCCCCTGCTTCTTCATCGACGACTCGACGACCCGAAGACCCGGTCAACCGACCGACAAGCCAGGCCCCTCACATCACCGCACTTACCTTAGTTATACGAGTCTGCAGCGCTACTATCGAGTACCGAGGGTGACACCTCGTGAAGTACTCATGATGCTAGCTCTGTAGTGCAGCTAGTCGGTCGTGGTTATCGAGGGTGATTCCTCCTTCACCACTCCCGACGATGACTCTGTCGTGCAACCCCTCAAGTGTGGTACCCTCGAGGGTGATTCCTCTAAGTCCACCTTGACGGTTTCATCGAGCGGGACCCTTTGAGGGTGATTCCTCAGGTTCCGTCTTGATGCTTTATACACACAGTTACTATGACCGGGTTACAGAAACATGTTGGTGATGGGTCGGCCCTGAGGGGTACCCACGGTTTGATGATGATGAGGCGTGGTCGGGCGAGAGAGGCCCTTGCCACACATCCTCGAGGCGGGGCGACGGGACCGCACTTCATGGGTCGTGCTTGCCCCGCATTAATAAAATGCTAATGGGTTGGGTACTTGATCTGAGTTAGGTCATTGGCCTTAATACGCACTAACCTTCACGTGGGGAAGATATGGGCACTCAGCGTCGTTGTATCAGCCGAAGCTCTTCGGACGTCAGCAATGGAGCGGCGCGCGCCCGAGTGGTCCGCAACGGCATTGCACTTGTTACTAAGGGGTGCTAGGACTGACCTCGGCCGCGTTTGCATCGTGCAGGAGTGCAAGGGAAAGTGGGCCCACGAACCTGTGCGCTTAGGATTTAGACCGGCGGGCTGGGCTCTTCGTTGAGCCTAGGTGGGGCGACGACGTGCTGATATCCCGAGGCCGGGCATGACCTAGGAAAGTGTGTCCGGCCGGAGGTGATTCAGGCGTGTTCGGGAATATGTGGTGCACCCCTGCAGGGATGATTAATCTATTCGAATAGCCGTGTCCACGGTAACAGGACGACTTGGAGTTGTACCTTGACCTTCTACAACTATAATTGTGACTTTAATTGAAATGAATGTTGGCTCCGGGATTTCTTCCTTGCAGGGAGTCGAGGAAGAATCTCTGGGCGTGGTTTCTTAATAAAATTGCTACAATAATATGATTATATATGAGATACCAGTCTACTCTCTTCTAATGCTGCAAGATGTTGAAGATGCTAGTCTTCGATAGGACTAGGCCTTCCACCTATTCTTGCTTTCTGTAGTCAGTCTAGATATAACCCCATCCCTTGATAATGATGCATACTTAGCATAGTTCTGATGTCAGTCTTGCGAGTACTTTGTATGAGTACTCACCGCTGCTTTGCTTTCTCTTTCCCCCTCGATTCGATGCTGCGTTCAGATGATGGAGCCCAGGAGATGGAGTACGCCGGAGACGACTACTACACCACCGCTGGAGCCTACTACTACGTGGAGGCTGCCCCCGACGCTCAGGAGTAGTTAGGAGGTTCCCAGGCAGGAGGCCTCGCCTCTTTCGATCCGTTGTTATGTTTGTGCTAGCCTTCTTAAGGCAAAACTTGTTTAACTTATGTCTGTACTCAGATATTTTTTGCTTCTGCTGACTCGTGCTTGTCGAGCTTTGTATTCGAGCCCTCGAGGCCCCTGGCTTGTAATACGAAGTTGTATGACTTTAATTTTGTGTCTAGAGTTGTGTTGTGATATTAATTAGTGAGTCCCTAATCTTGATCGTACGCACTGCGTGTTTGATTAGCGTACGGTCGAAATTGGGGGCGTGACAAGTTGGTATCAGAGCCGACTGCCTGTAGGTAGCCCCCTTTCCAACTCCTTGGCCAAAGTTGAGTCTAGTCATTGAAAAACTTTACTAACATAGTTGTGTGGCTTACGGGCCCACATCTCAATCGGGTGGTATTAGGATCTTTTATTCCTCGTCTATACTCTGGGTTCTGATCTCTCTTCTCTTTCGGGCTAAAGATTTTGCTAAATCTAACATTAGGTTCTCGTGATCACATCCACCGGAGATTTGTTTCGTCGACAATTGTTTTCCCTTGAAGTATGATGCACACACTGTCATTTGACATCGTTAATATTCTTATTACAGATGCGTCCCGCTAGGCAGGTCGTTCGTCTGACTTTTGCTCATGACACGACTGGGTTCCCGGCCATTCTGGTCGACCTCTTGAAGAAGCTGGGATATCGCTGGTACCCCGAGTACACTGTTTACGAGGACTACCGTGAGTTCAACCAGGAATAGTATGAGGCTGAGATGGTTATTTGGGATCGACAGGACCTCTCCATCACTAAGCTGCACACCTTCCGTGGCATTGGAATGACTGTTGAGATGGCAGTACAGGATGCTGCCTATGCTGCTATTGTTCGTCTCCGTGCAGCGAACCCTTGTTTGGAGGAGACGGCATACCGATACATCCCATATGCCCCTGCTGGAGTTGATACGGAAGCCAACGCTGAGGTCTTGACCCCTTTCGCACGGCAGCGTACCGACCGGTCCTACACTGCGGTCTGCACCCCCTACGTGAGTCGTCGTTACGACCCACAGGTTCTGGTCCAGTACACTGAGGCACTGGATCGCACTGTCAGGGCTCTTAACGTCGAGCTGTACGCAACCCGAGCTCGTCTTCATCAGGCTATGGAGCAGTTGTTGCCAGCAGTCATTGCGGGGATGCATCCGGAGTACATTCTTCACCCGCGTCGGACTGAGTTTCCTCCAGGTCTTGAATGGCCTGAAGATGGGGGTCGTACTCCGGCACGTGGACCTGCGCTCCCGCTTGATATGCAGATTATGCATCAGGGTGTGCACGGGATGCAGAACCCTGCCCCCAGGTTTCACATTCAGGGTCATGTGCAGTTCCGTGGCTACTTTCGTTGTCCCCGACGTTGATGTAGCTTATCGCTATGTCCCGTTGTTGTATCCCTCTACCGCGTGCCTGCGTGCCGCCTAGTTGTCTAGGTTCTTTTCATGCCGGACCTATCGTCTATTTCGTAACGGACTTATGGTTTGTAATAGACCTATGTATGGATCTGTATGTTGAATTCAAACTACTATGTCGTATCTATTGCACTTCCTTCTTTGTGCAATTTACTCCATAAATGATTCATTGTTTTTGCAATTACCCAATGCTAAACTACCAGTGTTAAAATTTGACAGAATGGTTAGGCCAGCTGGTCATGGTCGTGGTGCGCCTGAACCGCCACCACCACCGGAATACATGGCTGGTATGATGCAACAGTTTGAACTGAATCGCCAGTTTATGCAAGGGCTTATGGACCAATTCCCGAGGCCGAATATGAATCAGCAGCCAGCCCCAATGACTCTGCAAGACTTCATGCATCTTAACCCTACGATCTACCGCAGCTCAACTCAGCCGCTTGACGCAGATGACTGGCTCCGTGACATCACTTATGAGCTGGAGTCTTCAGGCGCCCCAGAGGCTAGCTATGTCACCTTTGCCTCGTACTTTCTGAAGGGCCCCACTGCTCAATGGTGGGACAGCCATAGGCGCTCTCAGCCTGTTGGAACAATCATCACCTGGCTAGAATTCCAAGCGGCGTTCGGTGCTCGTCACATTCCTTAGGGAATGATGGATAAGAAGAAGCGTGAATTCCGCAACTTAGTCCAGGGCAACAAGACTGTGGATGCTTATCAGCGGGAATTTCTGGACTTATCTCGCTACGCTGAAGAAGAGGTCGCAACTGATGCTCGTAGGCAGGAGAAGTTCCGTGAAGGCCTCCACCCGGATATCAAGCTGGCACTCCTTGCTCAAGACTTCGGTAATTTTGCCACCTTGGTGAACAAGTCCATTCTGGTGGAAACAGGTCTGCAGGACTACAAGGACAGCAGCAAGCGCAACTGTGACATGGGCTCATCTTCGGGGTCAGGAAGTCAGAAGCCAAGATCTGGATCCCCCACAACATGTACCATGCACCGCCTCCTGCTCCGAGGCCGTCCTATGCTGCACCTCGTCTGCCTCCACCCCCACCTAGGCAGCCGAGGCTTCCAGCTCCACCACCACGGGCTCCTGTTCCCCCTTCTCGTCCTGAGGATGGGCTGTGCTACAAGTGTGGTCGCCCAGGACACCGTGCTAGAGACTACAGGCAGAATCAGAATCAACTTGCACTGCCTTCCAACCATCCCCGCAACCACAATGCCAGGCCTGCTCAGGGTCGTGTTCAATCTAACAATGCTGAACTGAATGAAGCTCAAGACCAGCCTGCTACTATGATGGGTACTCTTCTCGTTAACTCCGTACCAGCTTCTGTATTATTTGATACAGGAGCATCACATTCTTTCATGTCTGAAGATTTTGCATACATGCATGGCATTAAGTACGAGGAGATGAACTTTCCAATAGTGATAAACACCCCCGCTGGCCAATGTCAAACCTCCATGGTTTGTCCAGATGTCCCCATTGAAATAGAAGGACTAGAATTCCATGCTTCCCCCATTATATTGAAGTCTTCCAAGATCAACCTTATTCTGGGGATGGATTGGTTGAAAGCACATACTGCTTCCGTCGTTTGTGCCACAAAAATGGTCCACCTTCTGCATCCTTCGAATGAGATAGTCAGCTACCATGCTCATCTTGTTCGAGATGCTGAAGCCCGACTATATGCCATGAATGCATTAAACGAGTCACCTCTTGAAGGAATTGAAAACATTCCAGTTGTCCGGGATTTCCAAGATGTTTTTCCGGAAGAACTTCCAGGGATTCCCCCTGCCAGAGCTGTCGAGTTTGTCATCGACTTGGTACCTGGTACCACTCCTATAGCCAAGCGTCCGTATAAGATGCCACCACATGAACTCCTCGAGCTTAAGCAAGAAATTGACAATTCGCTTCGTCAAGGGTTCATTCGTCCAAGTTCCTCTGCTTGGGGAGCACCTTCTCTCTTTGTCACAAGAAAGTTATTTGTCCCTAGGCAATCGATAACTAGACCGGTAATCATTATTGCAATTTTATATGAGGGAGAGGCATAAGCTAACATACTTTCTCTACTTGGATCATATGCACTTATGATTGGAGCTCTAGCAAGCATCCGCAACTACTAAAAATCATTAAGGTAAAACCCAACCATAGCATTGTAAGGTATCAAGTCCTCTTTACTCCCATATGCAACAACCCACCTACTCGGGTTTATGCTTCTGTCACTCAAGCAACCCACCATAGGCAAATCATGAACACATTGCAACACCCTATAGCGAGGATCCCTCACGCTTGCGCGACATGGAGAGCACCATAGGACAGCACCAATAATAAAACATGCAACTCAAACCAATCATGATCATCAATCAACCCATAGGACAAAATGGATCTACTCAAACATCATAGGATAGCCATACATCATTGGGAAATAGTATATAGCGTTGAGCACCATGTTTAAGTAGAGATTACAGCAGGGAGAAGGGGTGTTGAACCGCTGCATAGAGGGGGAGAGAGTTGGTGATGACGGCGGTGAAGTTGTTGGTGTAGATCGCCGTCATGATGATGGCCCCGGCGGTGTTCCGGTGCCACCGGGAGAGAGGGGGAGAGAGCCCCCCTCCTTCTTCTTCTTCCTTGACCTCCCCCCTAGATGGGAGGAGGGTTTCCCCTCTGGTCCTTGGCCTCCATGGCGGCGGAGGGGCGAGAGCCCCTCCGAGATTGGATCTCTCTCTCTGTTTCCTTCTGTTTCTGCGTTCCAGATTCTGGCCTTTCACCGTTTCTTATATTCCCGGAGATCCGTAACTCCGATTGGGCTGAAATTTTAACACGATTTTTATCCGGATATTAGCTTTCTTGCGGCGAAAGAAGGGCCCCAACTACCTTACGGGGTGGCCACAAGCCAGCCTGGCGCGCCCTACCCCCCAGGGCGCGCCCCTATGGCTTGTGGGCCCCTCGGGCACCGCCTTCTCTTGATTACACTTCCCAAAATTCACATATATTCCAAAAAAAATCTCCGTAAGTTTTTATCCCATTTGGACTTCGTTTGATATGGATTTTCTGCGAAACAAAAAACATGCAACAAACAGGAACTGGCACTGGGCACTGGATCAATATGTGAGTCCCAAAAATAGTATAAAAAGGTGCCAAAAGTATATGAAAGTTGTAGAATATTGGCATGAAACAATAAAAAATTAGAGATACGATGGAGACGTATCACTCCCCGCCGTGCGGATGGCTGTGGTCGTCATGGCGGCATGCTATCCAGAGCAAGCCGTGACCCCCTGTCCGCGCCCGTTACCAGCGCGGCTACTGGGCCCACGCCTCATCCAGAACAAGACGGAGCGCCGAGCGGAGCCGCGAACCCGCGGACTCGGCCTCCCCCACGTCGGATCGCCCCGACGAGCGGCGCACGATGTCAAGAACACGGCGATGCCCCTCTTGGTTCCACCAGGAGGCAGGCGACGTCGTGGTCCGCCTCGTTCGCCATGCCGGACACAGCGTCGGAAGCATTGGCACGAGCCCAGCTTCTGCTTAACTTTCCGCCGACGGCTGACAAGATGGATGAGTGGAGAGCTACCATCCAGAGTCTGATATCTTTCGCTGAAGCCAATAAATCTCAGCGCGCGGAGCCATTGCAGCATGCGCGTACGGCCACGGCGGCCCGGGCCGGCGATCGTGTCGAGGGGGGCACACCAACGGTGTAGTCCCCTCCGCGACAGCAAACCCAAGAGCAGCCGCGGCGAGCTTCACGTGCTGACAAGTTCGACGAAGCATCTATGGCCTCGTCTGGCCCACGCGATCGCCGGAACCAGCGGCGTGTCCTGGAGGATCGGCGGAAAGAAGACGCGCGCATCACCATCGAGTGGCGTCAAGAAGCACACCATCAGTCTGACAGGCGCAATGGCCTAGACGCTGGCGACCCCATGCCCAGTGCTGGCGTGTACCTGCCTTACGAGGTGGGATGCCCTGCCTTCACTCGCGAGCTGCGATAGGTCCGCTGGCTGTCGGCCCGAGCCTTCAAACCAGAGCTGACGGAGAAATACGATGGAAAGCTAAACCCGGTGGAGTTCCTGAGCATCTATACGATAGCCGTTCAGGCTGCCGGGGGAAGATATGAGAAATTGCTCGCCAACTACTTCCTTTGACACTTAAGCCAAATGTGAGGTTGTGGCTGATGCACCTACCAGAAAACTCCATCTCATCCTGGGCTGATCTGTGCAACGAGTTCGTCGGTGCCTTCACAGGCGGCCATCAGGAGCCAGGACAGCCCAGCGATTTGCAAGTCCTGCCGCAAAAGGAAGGAGAAACTTTGCGAAAGTACATTCAGAGATTCAGTCGAGTGCACCGCAACATCCCAGAGATACACCCCACAGCCATGATTGCCGCGTTCCATTTGAACGTGCGCAACAGGAGGATGCGGGCCAAGATGAATGTGAAACTCCCCAAGATTGTCAATAAGCTGTACACAATGGCGGACAAATGTGCCCGTGCTGAGGAAGGAAGGCGACTCCCTGGAGAGGAGGCTGGCGTCGGAGTCGACTCCGACGACGACGACGCCCCCGGCTTGAAGGGGAGGAACCGAAAGCGCAACAATAAGCGCAAGGGAAAAGCAGTATTGGATGTGGAGGGCTCTGGTAATCTTGCTGCCGGCAAGAAGGCCAAGGCCGAGACCCCCGGCAAGGAAGCTGCCGCATGCGCTGATTGCCGGGAGGTCGCAGCAGCAGAGAAAACTGGGAAGTCCGACGGGCCGTACTCCAAGATCCACCGCACCAAGGGCCATGATCTCCAAGAGTGCCGCCAGGTTGAACATCTTGTTGAGAAGCAGAAGGCGGAATATGAGAAGCGTGACAAGGAGAAGGGCCAAGACGCTGCTGCCGGGAAGGGTCGTGGCGGCAGAGGAGGCCGACGCGGCAAGACCCCACATCAGAAGGAAAGGCCGGCCAGAGGCCGTGAAAAGAAAGAAACAGAGGATATGAGTGAGGATGAGGATGACGAGGAGGATTCCAGTGACCGAGAATTCCAGAGGGCAACCGAAGCCATGTGTGTTGATGGGGGTGCATCTTTGCACTCCTCTCATCGGCTGCTCAAGCAGTGGGCGCGTGAGGTCAACGCTGTGGAACCTACCGCAGAGTCCAGAAAGCCACTCAGATGGTCCCGCATGCCTATCATCTTTGATAAAAAGGATCACCCTGATCGCACCACCGCGGTCGGGTGTTTGCCATTGTTGGTTTCTCCAACAATCCGGAACCTCAAAGTCACCAAGATGTTAGTTGACGCGGGGCAGGGTTGAATTTGATCTCCCCAAAGGTGATCGAGAGGCTACAAATCCCTGACGAGGAGCTCAAGGCTACGGGTACTTTCCAAGGAGTCAACCCCAGCAGGAGCCGACCCAAGGGAAAGATCACTTTGCCTGTGATGTTTGGCGGGGAATTAAACTACCGGACCGAAAAGGTGCTGTTCGATGTGGTTGAGCTTACCCTGCCTTACAACGGAATTCTTGGTCACCCAGCCCTGGCAAAATTCATGGCAGCATCCCACTATGCTTATAACACATTGACGATGCCAAGACCCATTGGAATCATTTCTATCCCTTCCGACAAGAAGGACGTAGTCATATGCGTGGATAAGATGTATTGAGACGCGGTAGCAGCTGAAGTCGCGGAAGCGCCGGCTCCTGGCAAGGAATCAAGGAAAGAGAGGAAGTCTAGCAGAGACACCGACAAGGACTCCGGGAAGCACGCCTCTTCGGAGTGCGCTGCGCCCGTCGAGGATCTGCTGGAGAGTTCCACTAGCAAGAAAGCCAACGTCACCTATCCTGAGACAAAGAAGGTCCTAGCAGGGCAGGATGGCGCTGGTGGCACGTTCACCATCAGTGCCACCCTTATTGACAAATAGGAAAGCACACTCATTACCTTCCTGCGGGCGAATGTCGATGTGTTTGCCTGGCAACCATCTGACATCCCCGGTGTTCCCAGGGAGGTAATTGAGCACCACCTTGCTGTCTGGCCCCATGCCAGACCCGTCAAGCAAAAGGTTAGGAAGCAGGCCTTGGAACGGCAGCAGTTCATCGCCGAAGAAATCAGAAAACTTGAAGCACCTGGATTGGTCAGAGGAGTGTTGCACCCAACTTGGTTAGCCAACTCGGTGGTGGTGCGCAAGGCAAACGGGAAATGGAGGCTTTGCATAGATTTCACCGACCTGAATAAAGCATGCCCGAAGGACCCTTTCCCCTTGCCACGCATCGACCAGATCGTTGATTCCACCTCTGGGTGTGACCTGCTTTCCTTCTTGGATGCTTACTCTGGGTACCACCAGATTTTCATGGCCAAGGAAGATGAGGAAAAGACCGCATTCATAACTCCATGCGGCACGTACTGCTTTGTACAGATGCCCTTCGGGTTAAAAAGCGTTGGTTCTACCTTTGCCAGAGCCGTGCAGACCGGATTCGGACCACAATTGCACATGAATGTAGAAGCCTACATGGACGATATAGTTGTCAAGACCAAGGATGAAGCAACTCTCATACAAGACTTGGAAGAGACTTTTGCAAACCTATGCAAGATCAACCTAAAGCTCAACCCTGAAAAATGCGTATTTGGTGTCCCGTCCGGCAAGCTACTTGGGTTCTTTGTATCTCAGCGGGGGATAGAAGGAAATCCTGACAAGATCAAGGCAATTGAACAAATACATGCACCCAAGACCATCAAGGATATCAGACGTTTGACTGGGTGCGTTGCCGCACTAAGTAGGTTCATCTCCAAGTCCGCCAAACGCGCACTGCCATTCTTCAAGATCCTAAAGAAGGCAGGCCCGGTAAGGTGGACCCCGGAAGCAGAAGCAGCGCTGCAAGATCTGAAAACTTACCTTTCTTCCGCTCCCACCTTGGTCGCTCCTAAACCACAAGAACCATTGCTGCTATACTTGGTGGCAACGAATCAAGTGGTTAGTGCAGCGCTGGTGGCACAACCAGAAGTAGATGAGGATGCAGCCACTGCGGCCGATGCTGCCGGGGACAAAACCGAAATTCCTGCGGCAGGACCCAATACACAACCAGAGGGATCTCAACAAGCTGATGAAGGCAGTTCCAAGGAGGTGGCAAAAAGGAAAGTGGTGCAACGGCCGGTGTACTTTGTCAGCTCCCTGTTGCAGGGGGCTAGGTCAAGGTACTCTGGAGTGCAAAAGCTGATCTTCGGCCTCATCATGGCCTCGAGGAAACCGCGCCACTACTTCCAAGACCATGAGATCACCGTCGTCACTCGCTTCCCGCTGCAGCGCATATTAAGGAACCTCGAAGCTATCGGCAGGATAGTTGAGTGGGCCCTTGAGCTATCAAGTTTTGGCTTAAAATATGAGAGCACTTCCATAGTTTAGAGCAGGGCATTAGCGGAGTTCATTGCAGAATGGACACCCACGCCAGATGAAGAAACCCCGGAGACAGTCCTCCCCGGCAAGGAAGCACCCAAAGATTGGGTCATGTACTTTGACGGTGCTTTCTCGCTCCAGGGTGCCGGAGCAGGCGTGATGCTCGTTGCCCCCACCGGAGAACACCTCAAGTATGTGGTTCAGATGCACTTTCCCCGGGAGGAAGCTACCAACAATACCGCTGAATATGAGGGCCTCCTTGCCGGACTCAGAATCGCGGTGGAGACCATCCGAGGGGACTCACAGCTCGTGGTGAAACAAGTCAACAAAGACTATCAGAGCCCGTTGATGGAAGCATACGTGGAAGAAGTGAGGAAACTGGAGGAGCGCTTTGATGGATTGCAAGCAGAGCATGTGCCCCGTGCGGAAAATACCATCGCTGATCACCTATCAAAGTGCGCTGCGCAAAAGCTCCCTCTGGAACCAGGAACCTTTATCCTTCACCTCACTCAACCTTCGGTATCCCCTCAACGATGGCTAGGAAAAGAACAAAACTGAACTCTGGCAAGCATTTCCCGATAGAGCTTCCCGAAGCCGCTGGTGGAGAGGCTGCCGGAGGCAGTCTCGCTCCGCATGGTGAGAAGCTTTCTCCTACGGAACCCCAGGTTCTCGTGGTCGAGACAAGCGCTCCCACGGACGAGGAGATGCCATTAGTCCTAGTTGTCGATCCCCAGGCTCCAACTTGGGCACAACCCATAGTCCGTTTCCTTCAAACAGGAGAACTCCCCAAAGAGCAAGAAGAGGCCGAAAAAGTAGCCCGTCGGTCAAGTATGTACTAGTTTGTCGATGACACTCCATACAGAAAAAGACCCAACGGCGTGAAATTGAAGCACATTTGCCGGGAGGACGGACTAGGGCTGTTGGCGGAGATTCACGGAGGTGTATGCGGCTCGCACATTGGATCTAGAGCTCTTGCCGGAAAAGCCTTCCGGTAGGGTTTCTATTGGCCCACTGCCCTCCAAGATGCAACTGAATTGGTCACCAAGTGCGAAGCCTGTCAGTTCCACTCCAAGAACATCCATCAACCAGCACAAGCTCTCCAGACGATCCCTTTATCCTGGCCCTTCTCAGTCTGGGGGCTTGATATTTTGGGCCCCTTCCCCCGCGCTGTCGGGGGCTTTGAGTTCTTTTTCATGGCAACCGACAAGTTCACAAAGTGGCCTGCGGTAGAGCCAGTGAGGAAGGTGACCGCGCAGTTAGCTATCAAGTTCATGAAACGGCTGGTGTGTTGTTTTGGAGTACCCAACAGAGTGATCACCGACAACGGCACCCAATTGACGAGCCGCGCCTTCGTGCAGTACATCCAAAGCCTTGGAAGCAAGGTCAACTTCGCCTTTGTTGCCCATCCAAGGAGCAACGGGCAAGTTGAGAGGATGAATATTGAAGTGCTGTGAGGACTCAAGACAAGAACTTTCGATAGATTGCGGAGGAGCGGCAAGCGCTGGATAGATGAGCTGCCGGTGGTTCTTTGGTCCCTCAGAATGACACCAAATCGAGCTACTGGCCAGACTCCCTTCTCCCTGGTATACGGGGCGGAAGCAGTGCTCCCCACAGAACTCATATACGGGTCACCTCGAGTACTTGCCTACGACGAAGTAGAGCAAGAGCAGCTGCGGCATGACGATGCCACGCTCCTCGAGGAAGATCGTCTCCGGGCTGCTGTGCGTGCTGCACGTTACCAGCAAGCCCTGCGCCGCTTTTATAGCCGCAGGGTACATGCCCGGAGCCTTGAGGAAGGCGACCTTGTCCTTAGGCGCATTCAGTCCGCCAAGGGTACCAACAAGTTGACGCCGAAGTGGGAAGGCCCTTACTGGGTAGCACGAGTCACCAGACCTGGCGCAGTCCGTCTGGAGACCGAAGATGGCACCAAGGTGCTTAACTCATGGAATATTGAGCATCTTCGTAAGTTCTACCCGTAAGGTGCGGCTACCGGGCGCAATCCCCGACAGCCACCTTTTGTACAAGCCTTGCAGAAGTTGCATGTAACCCTTTGTACAAAGCCAGGTGCAGACCCTGAGCAACAATAATAAAGCTAGGCATTGCATCATATCATTGCATTGCACAATCATTCTGCATCCTTTATGATTGCAATATCATTTCTTATTCACTAAAGGTTTGCTAGAGTACTTGTTGAGTCTATAATCCTTGTTGCTGCACTCTCTCCTCAAAGGATAGAGACCTCTTGCCCTGTGTGTTTTGGCACCAGATAAATATGGAAGGAGGACGAAGGAACGAGGATGGCGGCCCAGCGTACTCCAGAAGGGGATACTGCCTAAAATGAGATAAGTCTAATCACGTATCCCAAGTTTTATGCTTCTAAAAAGAAATCCTTATCCTCTTTTCGAACGTGTTCGGTGGAGCTCCCCTCACATGGTAGAAACCTTTGTCGGGACGAGCTGCTCCCCAGCTTCTGGTACTTACCAGCTCTGAGGGGCCGCGCCGATACCGACAAGGACCCCTGCCGGAGAACAACACCAACCTGCTGCCGGCGGCTCGCGGTTAAGAGTGACCCGGCAGGCGGTCCCGTGTGGAGAGGACGGACACATTGACGCAGTATAAACAAAGAGAGAAAAGGATAGTACTCAGGGAAGTAAAATAACATTCATTCATTCGTTTGTTAATACAAAACGGATCAAGATACATTGGGGAACTCTTTCCTAATAAAATCTTTATTTGACTTTCTCCCCTAGGAGTAGGTTACAAAGAGAAAAAGAGCGGAGGGAAGACCCAAGCAGAAGCCTAGCTTGACCCCATCGAGGCTATCGGGGAACGGCTCGGCGGAACCACCGGCAAGGAAGACGAAGCCGAAGTCCACGAGCCTGCCGGGGTCCAGCTGAGAAGGAGAGGCGGCGCCCGAGTCAAGAACCCCTGGCAAATCGCTCTGCCGGGAGGGGGAGGAGGATCTCGATGACGGTGATGGTGCGACAGGCGATCAGCTGGAGCCTAGGTCATCGTACTCTGACTTGACGGCCTAGAGGTCGCTGTCGCCGTCTTCACCAACACTGTCCTCCTCATCGCTATCGCTCGAGGAGGAGCTTTCGTCACCACTCGAGCTCTCTTCGCAGTAGCCAAGACGAGCACCCGAGCGCCCATAGATCTTGACGGAGAGCATGTCGGCCTCCACCAGCTTGAAGCGGAGGACGTACCCACCAGTAAAATTGTGGGCACGAGCGAAGGTCTTCCACCCACGCTTGAAGAACATAACACGGGGCGCCGGAAACTCGACGTCGACCCGCGCAACGCCGTTACAACAGCCATGCACATGCAACCACAGTGCACGCGGTTTGTCAACCTCCATCACCCTGGCGAAAGCACGAGGGAGCCGTAGGCGACTACGAGGAGGACCGCGTAGCCCGATGACGAACTCCAACGTTGTGCTTTCGGTGTGCTCTACCGCCAAGGAGGAAGCCACCGCCGGTGTGGGATCGGGGACGGCACTCCGCCTCCCCCGACCACGACCCCCGCGTTGGCCTCGGCCTCTTCCAGCCCTCCCGCCACGCACGCTGGAACCGCCTGCCGTCACCGCGGCTGAAGTGGCGGCATGATCCCGAGGGGAAGCTCTCGCCGCTCCGGCGGAGGCTGAGAGTCATCCTCTCCCTCGCGTCATGGCAAGGGCGACTCAAAGACGAACTAGGAGTGGAGGACGAGCAGTCTGGACTTGGGTGTAAGGAGGAGATGGAGCTGGATGAGCATCGCCGCCGTGACCCCCTAATTTATAGGGGAGAGCACGGGGGCTGGCTCTCCCCCGCTCCAGAGCGGCCGCCTATCTCCACCAATCCCACTACCCATGACTCACGGGCGAACAGGTAACCACCCCATTGCTCCAATCCATGGCGATGCGGTTTCTGCCATGATCAGGTCTTTAAGTCACGAGGCCCACCGCAAGCTCCTCGCTATGCATGCGGCGCGCGTGGCGGAAATGGCCTGAGGTGGTGGGGCAGTGCTGACTAGTAAATTGGCAGTTACCCCCTCACATTGCACGCCTGTGCATAAATTTTGGGCCTGACTGAATGACACTAAGCAAGCGCGTGTGGGCCAGACCCGGGGGCTCCTTTCAGTGCACTATAGTAGGGGTATCCAGTGCCCCTGACTTATGCACAGGCGGTAGTAGCAAAACCCGTTGGGAAGGCTACCACATCACCAAGCAAGCATTCAAGAGCCAGCATCCGGCGGCAACAACCTATAGAAGGCCAAGCACGCGCCGGCAGCACGAGCACAACGGCCCAGGAGGGGCCCAAAGCGCGCCAGCCACGCCCCCAGAGCCTGCCGGGGACCGAGGCACACACATCTCCGGAAGACCCAGCAAGCCGTCCCCCGACAAGCACGAGCTAACCAGCCACCGCTCCACCGCATCGCTATGCCAGTCACTTATCAATGCGGTGTCGAGCCCTCAAGAGGCTAAACATCTCTCGCTAAGCACGTGGCGATGCACCAGAAGGCAAGTTATACCCAGTTGACACCCTCCCTGCAGCGTGTCAAGACCATAAGCAACGGCTAGCCAAGCGGTGGCAAGAGCTTGCCGGGGATGCACCCCCCGAGTGCCACCTTGACTAGTAATCATGGTATTTTGTCCTAAATGCCAGAGTTAGGTATGATAGCTCTGCTAAGCTCTAACCGATAGATAATGACTGTTTTGCCATTGTGGTAACCCCTTGCACTATAAAAGGAGGCCCAAGGCAACCTAGCTCAAGATTCGGACCTTTGGACACTTGTACTCGTGTAGTAGCTCGCCTCGACAGCAACTCTTGCTGGGGTCAAGCGCTGCATGTTCTTCGTGTTCCTTTGATCAAATCCACCAAAAGCAGGAGTAGGGTTTTACGCTTAGCAGCGGCCCGAACCTGGGTAAAATTCCATTGTCCTGATCGTCGCACCGTCTCATGCTCTCCGCTCTTTGTGCAGCGTGACCCCCCTTGCCGAACCACAAAGGGGCCTCTGGTCCCATAGGTGATCGTGAGCATCTGTGCCCCGACATACTCGCTGTCCTCAGAGCTTAAGGCGGAACGGGTAGATAGGCGGTTCTATGAAGAAGAACTCTGCCAAGTCAGGCTGATCGCGGATGGTAAGCCGTACTTACTGCAATGTGCCTTTGGTGGTAACATGTTTGCGTTGCTCACACGGGTGTGGCGTTCCTCAGGCGCCTTTACGGATCTCCCGAGGAGTGCAGCCAACGCGGCTAGGTACTTTGCTACGCGGGATGGGGATGTTGAGCCCAGACTGTTCTGGGCGCATTTTTAAACCCCCGAGCACCCTCCTCTCCTTAGCAGTCAGATGAAGCAGGTGATGGAGCTGCATAGGATGGCGGAGCCGGTCATGAAAGACATTTGTATCCCGTTGTGGCTTGCAGAGCCTTTGCCGAGTAGTTACTTTGGCTTCGTGCAGAAGCTGTGCGACGCCGCATCCCGGATTGACGTCCTAAAGCGTTCCACATGCATCGAGGGGGTTCGGATGGCCTTTGCAAAGATCATGGTGCATTGGCCGAAGCTCAAGCCGACCGAGATGGCCACCGCACCTCAACCTCCCGCGAAGGAGCATAGCCGCCCCGAGCAATACTTCCCCATCATGATGGATGGCGCTCGGGCGATAGAGGCCCAATGCTCTAAATATGTAATGTATGAATGAGCATACTATCATGTGCCCAATGACTATTTCGCTTTATATTGCGGTTGCATGATGTATCATGCTTTTAAGCTTTGGATTATTTTGACTCCTGTGTGGCCGTTTTAACTGACAGTTGCCAGTCGTCGGCTTCAGCCTCCTGATGACCCACAAGTATAGGGGATCAATCTTAGTCCTTTAGAAAAGTAAGAGTGTCAAACCCAACGAGGAGCAGAAGGAAATGACATGCGGTTTTCAGCAAGGTAATTTCTGCAAGCACTGAAATTGTAGGTAATAGATAGTTTGATAGCAAGGTAATTGGTAATGAGCAAGTAACGGTAATGGTAAATAAGGTGCAACAAGGTAGCCCAATCCTTTTGTGGCAAAGGACAGGCCAGAACAATCTCTAGTAATAGGCAAAGTGTTCTTGAGGGTACATGGGAATTTCATCTAGTCACTTTTATCATGTTGGTTTGATTCGTGTTTGTTGCTTTGATAATTTGATATGTGGGTGGACCGGTGCTTGGGTGCTGCTCTTACTTGAAAAACCTCCCACTTATGATTAACCAACTCGCAAGCATCTGCAACTATGAGAAAAGTATTAAGATAAAATCTAACCATAGCATTAAATGTTTGGATCCAAATCAGCCCCTTACGAAGTAGCGCATAAACTAGGGTTTAAGCTTCTGTCACTCTAGCAACCCATCATCTAATAACTACTCCACAATGCATTCGCTTAGGCCCATGAATGGTGAAGTGTCATGTAGTCGACGTTCACATGACACCACTAAGGGAATCACAACATACATATCATCAAAATATCGAACACATATCAAATTCACATGATTACTTGCAACATGACTTGTCCCGTGACCTCAAGAACAAAGGTAACTACTCACAAATAATAATCATGCTCAAGATCAGAGGAGTATTAAATAGCATAATGGATCTGAACATATAATTTTCCACCAAATAAACCATATAGTAATCAACTACGCAAGGTAATCAACACTACTAGTCACCCATAGGTACCAATCTGAGGTTCCGGTACAAAGATTGAACAAAAGAGATGGACTTGGGTTTGAGAGGAGATGGTGCTGTTGAAGATGTTGATGAAGATTGGCCTCGCAAAGATGAGAGGGGTGTTGGTGATGACGATGGTTTCGATTTCCCCCTCCGGGAGGGAAGTTCCCCCGACGGAATCGCTCCACCGGAGGGCAAAAGTGCTCCTGCCCAAGTTCCGCCTCGAGACGGCGGCGCTTCGTCCTGAAAGTCCTCCTCCGATTTTTCCTAGGTCAAAAGTGAATATATACCAGAAGATGGGCACCGGAGGTGGGCCGAGGAGGGCACAACCCACCAGGGCACACCCAGGGGGGCCTGACGCGCCCTGGTGTCTTGTGCCCACCAGGGTGGCCCCCTCTGGTAGTTCTTTGCTGCAGTATTTTTTATTAATTCCAAAAATAATCCCCATAAAGTTTCAGCTTCATTGGAGATGTGCAGAATAGGTATCTCTGATGTGCTTTTCTTGGGTCCAGAATTCCAGCTACCGGTATTCTCCCTCTTTGTGTAAACCTTGCATTTTATGAGAGAAAAGGCATTAGAATCACTCCCTAAAGCATTATTATTCAACAAAACATAATAAATAAGAGTAGGAAATCAGGATGTAAAATGGACGTATCAACTCCCCCAAGCTTATACCTTGCTTGTCCTCAAGCAAAAAGCCGAAATTGAAAAGCATGTCCACATGGTTTGAGAGAGAGGCATCGATAAAACAAAATACGGGCATAGAAGCATCATGGTTATTATCATAACAGCTACAAACTCTAACATAAAACTTATTCATATACTTTCATCATATAACTTCTCATGCACAAGTAACAATTCATCACAACATAGAAGTATAAAGCATAAACCTTATTGAAAACCAACAAACTATGTTCTCAGTCAACTTTGCAATTACAATTCATCATATTTTCAGGAAGGGTCTCATGTCGGAGCCTTTTGGCAAGTCCACATACTCAACCATCATTTAGTCTTCTATGATTGCTAACACTCACAACATACCCATGAGCAAAAAGTTTCAACCGGACACATAAGAAGATAGGGGCTTATAGTTTTGCCTCCCAACGTATTCACCTCAAGGGTGATGTCAACAATAATAACTCATGCCCACCCATATCCAACTGGATTTATGTGCCTAGATCTTTTCACACCACATGATGCTTGCAAAAGGAAAAAGTAACAAGAAATGGGGAAGAATACTTTGACTCTTGCATAAAAGTAAATACATAAAAGTAAAAGATAGTCCCTTCGCAGAGGGAAGCAGAGGTTGTCATGCGCTTTTTGGTTTGTATGCCTAATCCCTTAATGTAAAAGAACGTCACGCTATATTGCCCCCTATGATAGCGACCTTTATTATGTAGTCCGTCGCTTTTATTACTTTGCCATCATAAGTTCGTATAGCGCTCAATTTTCTCTTACACTAATTGATCAAAACACTTTTAGAAGAAATTTTTATTGCCTTATTGCACCGATGACAACTTACTTGAAGGATCTTACTCGATCCATAGGTAGGTATGGTGGACTCTCAAAGAATGAACAAGTAGTATCTCTACTTGGTGCGGAATTTTTGGCTAGCAAAGATATTGGGCATGCACCACATGTTGAAGGATCTATGACAAAATAACTTCTATGTGGATATGAACAAGCATAAATCATTATGTTGTCTTCCTTGTCCAACGTCAACAATTTTGACATATAATATTTAATGGGGGCTCACAATCATAAAAGATGTCCAAGATAGTGTATTTGCATGTGAATCTTCTCTTCCCTTATTAATTCTTTCATGAATTGCATCATTGACCAATGCTATGTTTGTCAATCTCCAACAAATTTTACTACTTATACTTTCTTTTATGTGATGTCATTACTCAGCATGAGATTAGCATATGATCCTTTTCATTTATTTCTCTTTTCTTTTATTTGGATTGCAACAAGAAAGTAGAGAGGCAAAAACTCAAACTAAACTTTATTATATAACTCTCACTCGATTACAAAGATAGATAGGACACGAAACTAACACACGAAAATAGATCATGCCAAACTTTTATTCAACTAAAGCATAGGGAAACTAAAGATTGAACTAAAATAGGTAAAGGTGAATAAAAGTGATGGTGATACGATACCGGGGCACCTCCCCCAAGCTTGGCTCAAGCCAAGGGGAGTGCCCATACCCGTGTGCGCAAGTCTCCTTTGGTGGTGGTGATGAAGAAGGTGGTGGTGATGAAGCGGTCTTCTTCTTCAACTTATATTTAAGCATAAAATTTTCCTCCCTTAGATCATCATTCTCCAACTAGAGCTTTAATATATTTTTTCATAATGCCGCCTTGCTCTCCTGCAGAAAACGAGATGGGATAAATTGGACCTCAGGTTTGTATCTTTTAGGGAGGCTTGGCTTCTTGAATTCCACATGCATGTCTCTCGGCTGAGGTAGAGGGACATCCTCTTCCTCAGAGTTGGCGTCCGGGCTAGCATCCACTATCTCCTCCAAATCGGTATGTTCTTCTACTTCAGATGTCCAAAGATAGGGGTAAATTTCCCTAAAGATCTTTGGGTCTGCAAGATAGTAACCCCCCTCTGAACCTTGAGATGACATATTTTAAAATCTTCCAGGAAAATAGCACGAAACAAGAACAGAGGATTTTTCTGCGATGCGGTCGTCAAAATAGTCGAGGGTATATATAGAGAATTTTTATTCTTGGGAAACAAGCATATGGAAGGAAAATGGAGTCGGGAAGGTGTCCGAGGTGGGCACAACCCACCAGGGCGCGCCCAGGGGTGCTTGGTGCGCCCTGGTGTATGTTGCTCACCTCGATCACCTTCCGGTTTATTTCTTTATTTAACAAAAATTCTAATATTCCAAAAATGACAAAAAATATTTTTGCGGATTTTTCGGAGTCCGTTTACTTACCGTATCACGTACCTCCTATTTTTTCAGAATTCTGGAGTGTTCCGGAAGGTTTCTTTTATGTGTTCCTCCGGTGTCATGGTTTGGATAACATTGCTTTCAACGTTAATAGGCGTACCTAAGATATAGTGCTTAATTCTTTGTCCATTGACCACCTTCGGGTTGGTACCTTGAGCGTTATTAATCTTAATAGCTCCAGAACGATAAACCTCTTCGATAATATAAGGTCCTTCCCATTTGGAGAGAAGCTTACCTGCAAAAAATCTTAAACGAGAGTTGAACAAAAGAACATAGTCTCCTATTTTGAATTCCCGCTTTTCGATTCTTTTGTCATGCCATCTTTTTACTTTTTCTTTGAATAGTTTGGCATTTTCATAGGCTTTGGTTCTCCATTCATCTAGTGAGCTAATATCTAATAGCCTCTTCTCACCGGCAAGTTTGAAATCATAGTTGAGTTCTTTAATTGCCCAAAATGCTTTATGTTCTAATTATAGAGGCAAATGACAAGCTTTTCCATATACCATTTTGTATGGAGACATACCCATAGGATTTTTATAAGCTGTTCTATAGGCCCAAAGTGCATCATCTAATTTCTTAGGCCAATTCTTACGAGACGTATTGACAGTTTTTTGTAATATCAATTTTATTTCTCTATTGCCAAGTTCAACTTGACCACTAGATTGAGGATGATAGGGTGATGCAATTCTATGGTTAACATCATATTTAGCAAGCATCTTACGGAAAGCACCATGAATAAAGTGTGAACCACCATCGATCATTAAATATCTAGGGACTCCAAACCTCGTAAGATAACCTCTTTAAGCATTTTAATGGAGGTGTGGTGATCAACACTACTAGTTGGAATAGCTTCTACCCACTTAGTGACATAATCAACAACAACCAAAATATGAGTGTACCCGTTAGAGGAAGGAAATGGTCCCATATAATCAAAACCCCAAACATCAAATGGTTCAACAACAAGTGAATAATTCATAGGCATTTCCTAACGCTTACCGATATTACCAATTCTTTGACATTCATCACAAGACAAGACAAACTTACGGGCATCCTTGAAGAGAGTAGGCTAATAAAAACCAGATTGCAATACCTTGTGAGCAGTTCTATCTCCCGCATGATGTCCTCCATAAGCTTCGGAATGACATTTCCGTAGGATTTGTTCCTGTTCATGTTGAGGTACACAACGTCTAATAATACCATCTTCTCCTTCTTTATAAAGATGTGGGTCATCCCAAAAGTAATGTCTCAAGTCATAGAAGAATTTTTTCTTTTGTTGGTATGTGAAGCTAGGTGGTATATATTTAGCGACAATGTAATTAGCATAATCAACATACCAAGGAGTGTTTTGAGAAATATTTATTGCAGCTAACTGTTCGTCAGGGAAACTATCATCTATAGGTAGTGGGTCATCAAGAATATTTTCTAACCTAGACAAGTTATCAGCTATAGGGTTCTCAGCTCCCTTCCTATCAACGATATGTAAGTCAAATTCTTGAAGCAAGAGAACCCACCTAATGAGTCTAGGTTTAGCATCTTTCTTTTCCATAAGATATTTTATAGAAGCATGATCGGTGTGAACAATAACTTTTGAGTCAACAATATAGGATCTAAATTTATCACAGGCAAACACAACTGCTAAAAATTCTTTTTCAGTAGTAGCATAATTTCGTTGAGCACTGTCTAGTGTTTTACTAGCATAATGGATAACATTCAATTTTTTATCAACTCTTTGTCCTAGAATAGCACCAACAGCATAATCACTAGCATCACACATAATTTCAAAAGGCAAGTTCCAATAAGGTGGTTGAACGATAGGTGCAGAGGTTAAGACTTTCTTGAGTGTTTCAAAGGCTTCCACACAATCATCATAAAAAACAAAAGGAATATCATTTTGCAAAAGATTAGTAAGAGGCCTGGAAATTTTAGAGAAGTCTTTAGTGAACCTCCTATAGAAACCAGCATGACCAAGGAAACTTCGAATACCTTTAATATCTTTAGGACACGACATCTTCTCAATTGCATCAACTTTAGTTTTATCCACCTCAATACCTCATTCACATATTTTATGCCCCAAGACAATACCTTCATTAACCATAAAGTGGCACTTCTCCCAATTCAAGACAAGATTAGTCTGTTCACATCTCTGCAAAACTTGTTCAAGGTTGCTTAAGCAATCATCAAAAGAAGTCCCGTAAACGGAAAAATCATCCATGAAAACCTCCAAAATCTTTTCACAAAATTCAGAGAATATAGTAGTCATACATCTTTGAAAGGTAGCAGGTGCATTGCATAAACCAAAAGGCATACGTCTATAAGCATAGGTTCCAAAAGGGCAAGTAAAGGTGGTTTTCTCTTGATCGGATTGTGACACAGGTATTTGAGAGAAACCAGAATATCCATCTAGAAAACAAAAGTGTGTGTGCTTAGATAATCTGTCTAGCATTTGAAAGGTAGAGGGTAATGATCTTTTCTAGTGGCTTTATTTAACTTTCTAAAATCAATTACCATTCTATAGCCAGTAACAATTCTTTGTGGAATGAGTTCATTATTATCATTAGGAACAACGGTAATACCTCCTTTCTTAGGGACACAATGAACGGGACTTACCCATCTACTATCAGCAATGGGATAGATTATACCTGCTTCCAGAAGCTTTAATATTTCAGTTCTTACCACTTCTTTCATCATAGGATTTAATCGCCGTTGGTGATCAACAACGGGTTTAGCATCAGGTTCCATATTAATATTGTGTTGACATAGCATGGGACTAATGCCCTTAAGATCATCAAGAGTATATTCAATAGCAGCCTGGTGCTTCCTTATAACTTTTAATAATCTTTCTTCTTTATGTTTTGAAGGATAGCACTAATAATAACAAGATATATCTTTTCTCGTCAAGATAAGCATACTTCAAAGTGTCAGGCAATTGTTTCAATTCAAATACAGGATCACCTTTAGGTGGAGGAGGACCTCCAAGAGTTTCAATAGGAAAATTGTGTTTCAGGAGAGGTTGTTGTTCAAAGAAAATTTGATCTATTTCATTTGTCTCACACAAGTGCATATCATTTTCATGGTCAAGAAAATATTGTTCTAATGGATCAGTAGGAGGCACGGCAATAGAAGCAAGACCAATTATTTCATCTTTACTAGATAACGCTTTATCACGAGGTTGTCTACTAAACTTGGAAAAATTAAACTCATGAGACACACCACCAAAACTGACACCGACAGTTTGTTTTTCACAATCTATCTTAGCGTTGACGGTGCTCAAGAAAGGTCTACCAAAGATAATGGGACAAAAGTCATCTTGTGGGGAACCAAGGACTAGAAAATCAGTAGGGTATTTGACTTTCCCACAAAAGACTTCAACATATCTAACAATCCCAAGTGGTGTGATGGTGTCTCTATTAGCAAGTTTAATAGTAACATCAATGTCTTCTATTTCAGCAGGTGCTATTTCATCCATAATTTCTTGGTATAAGGTAAAAGTAATAACACTCACACTAGCAACCAAATCACATAAACCATGATAGCAATGATCTCCTAGTTTAACTGAGACAACAGGTAGGCCTTCTATGGGTCTATGTTTATCTTTTTCATCGGGTTTAGCAATTCTAGCAGCTTCATCACAGAAGTAGATAACATGCCCATCAATATTTTCTACCAAGAGATCTTTAACCATAGCAACACTAGGTTCTACTTTAATTTGCTCAGGGGTTTAGGTGCTCTTATATTACTCTTACGAACCACAGTTGATACCTTAGCATGTTCCTTTATCCTAATAGGGAAAGGTGGTTTTTCAATATAAGCGGTAGGCACAACTGGATCAACATTGTAAATGATGGTTTCATCTTTAGCTATGACCAGTTCTTTAATTTCTTATTTAATAGGGGGATGATATTTAAACCACTTCTCCTTAGGGAGATCAACGTGAGTAGCAAATGCTTCACAGAAAGAGGCTACTATCTCAGAGTCAAGTCCATATTTAGTGCTAAACTTATGAAAAGTATCGGTATTCATAAACGATTTAACACAATCAAACTCAAGCTTTATACCTGACTCATTACCTTCGTCGAGTTCCCAATCTTCAGAGTTGCGTTTAATTCTTTCTAAGAAATCCCACTTGAATTCAATAGTCTTCTTCATATAAGAACCAGCACAAGAAGTATCGAGCATGGTTTGATCATTATGAGAAAGCCGAGCATAAAAATTCCGAATAATAACTTCTCTCGGGATGTCATGATTGCGGCATGAATATAACATTGACTTAAGCCTCCCCCAAGATAGAGCGATGCTTTCTCCTTCACGAGGCTAAAAATTATATATATAGTTTCGATCACGATGAACTAGATGCATGGGATAAAACTTTTGATGGAACTCCAATTGCAAACGATTCCAGTTCCATGATCCAAGATCATCACATAGCCTATACCATGTCAATGCTTTTCCCTTCAAAGATAAAGGGAAAACCTTCTTCTTAGCTTCATCTTCGGGTAAACCTGCAAGCTTAAATAATCCGCAAACTTTGTTCACATATAATATCTGCATATCAGGATGTTCAGTTCCATCTCCTGCATAAGGTTTAGCAAGCAGTTGTTCTACCATACCCAAAGGAATTTCATAACCAATATTTTCAGTTGCTGCAGTAGGTTGAGGGGAAACTAATTGTGGTTCCGGTCGAGGTGAAGATACCCCGAACAAACCCCTCAAAGTATTGTTTTCCATAGCAGCAAGTAACAATAAATTTCAGCATGTAGTATAAGTTTTTCCTTACCGATTTCCACTTACCAAGAGCGCTTCACTCCCCAGCAATGGCGCCAAAAAAGAGTCTTGATGACACACAAGTATAGGGGATCAATCGTATTCCTTTTGATAAGTAAGAGTGTCGAACCCAACGAGGAGCAGAAGGAAATGACAAGCGGTTTTCAGCAAGGTAATTTCTGGAAGCACTGAAATTGTAGGTAATAGATAGTTTGATAGCAAGGTAATTGGTAAGGAGCAAGTAACGGTAACGGTAAATAAGGTACAACAAGGTAGCCCAATCCTTTTTTGGCAACGGACAGGCCAGAACAATCTCTAGTAATAGGCAAAGTGTTCTTGAGGGTACACGGGAATTTCATCTAGTCACTTTTATCATGTTGGTTTGATTTGTGTTCACTACTTTGATAATTTGATATGTGGGTGGACTGGTGCTTGGGTGCTGCTCTTACTCGAACAACCTCCCACTTATGATTAACCCCCTTACAAGCATTCGCAACTACGAGAAAAGTATTAAGATAAAATCTAACCATAGCATTAAACGTTTGGATCCAAATCAGCCCCGTACGAAGTAGCGCATAAATTAGGGTTTAAGCTTCTGTCACTCTAGCAACCCATCATCTAATAACCACTCCACAATGCATTCGCTTAGGCCCATGAATGGTGAAGTGTCATGTAGTCGACGTTCACATGACACCACTAAGGGAATCACAACATACATATCATCAAAAATATCGAACACATATCAAATTCACATGATTACTTGCAACATGACTTCTCCCGTGACCTCAAGAACAAAGGTAACTACTCAAAAATAATAATCATGCTCAAGATCAAAGGAGTATTAAATAGCATAATTGATCTGAACATATAATCTTCCACCAAATAAACCATATAGTAATCAACTACGCAAGGTAATCAACACTACTAGTCACCCATAGGTACCAATCTGAGGTTCCGGTACAAAGATTGAACACAAGAGATGAACTAGGGTTTGAGAGGAGATGGTATGGTTGAAGATGTTGATGAAGATTGGCCTCCCAAAGATGAGAGGGGTGTTGGTGCTGACGATGGCTTCGATTTCCCCCTCCGGGAGGGAAGTTGCCCCGGCGGAATCGCTCCGCCGGAGGGCAAAAGTGCTCCTGCCCAAGTTCCGCCTCGAGGCGGTGGCGCTTCGTCCCGAAAGTCCTCCTCTGATTTTTTCTAGGTCAAAAGTGAATATATACCAGAAGATGGGCACCGGAGGTGGGCTGAGGAGGGCACAACCCACCAGGGCGCGCCCTGGTGTCTTGTGCCCACCAGGGTGGCCCCCTCCGGTAGTTCTTTGCTCCAGTATTTTTTATTAATTCCAAAAATAATCCCCGTAAAGTTTGAGCTTCATTGGAGATGTGCAGAATAGGTATCTCTGATGTGCTTTTCTTGGGTCCAGAATTCCAGCTGCCGGTATTCTCCCTCTTTGTGTAAACCTTGCATTTTATGAGAGAAAAGGCATTAGAATCACTCCCTAAAGCATTATTATTCGACAAATCATAATAAATAACAGTAGGAAATCATGATGCAAAATGGACGTATCACCCCCATATAGATACTACAAGTGGTGTTTCGACCTCCGCATTGTGACCCTTAGCCGACGTATCGGCGCCCGGAGGCGGTAGTGCGTGAGGGGAACGAGGCAGTTGGACCATGTGGCTTTAGTGCTTTCACTTAGCCGTAGGAGCTTGTCTGTGGGAGCTGGTGAATAGCCCCCAGTATTTTGTCATATTCAGATATACCGAGGTTAAGACCATTATCACATGGTTTGTGAAGGTACAAACCACTCATATGACACGGAATAACCTCCATCGATTTTTAGTTTGACACTTGTGCTCGGATCGCACCGGTTCTCGCTTATTATGATAGTCAGTTTTCGGCTTTCTCCACTGAGGTACTTGACCAGGCGAGCTGGAAATACAATCGCAGTGGTTCTCCCTTTACCCTGTTAGCCGAATGAGCGGAACGTAAGAGGGTAAAAACAGGAGCCGGGCAACCCAACCTTTGACCCAAGACATAATTCAGAACCGATTCATATAATGCAATATCCGAGACGCCGAACACATAGAAAATAGTGCCAGGATGATGCATGGAGCGAGTTTTATAGTCAAGCCCCCGGTCTATTAGCCGGTCGCATCCAACATGTACCGAACAGTTTTACTTTTGGCGCCGGGGAGTGGAAAACTATTTATGTGACATAAAATACTATAGGAAGGCCGTAAAGGATAATCTTTATATCTGATGAATTCTTATAATTCAAACTACCGAAGCAACTGTTACAGGTATTTTGCTTTAAAAACAAACTTTAGAAAGGAGAGGTTTACCCAGGGTCTTCGATGGGTGGCTTGATGTCCTCAATGTGCCCTGCTGCACATTTGCTCCTTTGCCCCTGAGGGGGTTTGTTCTCCTTTAAAGGTGATTGCTATAGGCGAACGGACCTTTGGAGAGAGGCTCTCGAGAAATTATCATAATATGTGTGAGCTTGACGCTTGCTAGGTCCTGGATGGTACCTGCTATTTGTCCAAAGACGCTATTTTGACAGTAGTTCGGTCGAGCCGACCACTGATAGTGGGTCCCCACAGCTGCCCATGGTATTTTAAGCGCAAAATTGTGCCTTCTAGGTACATACCTTACGGGTAGCGGGGCCGTGCTGTGGGGGGCGTATCCCTATTTGTGTTGAGCAGGGAATGGTTCCGGGAGATCAGGTTGAGCTCGGGCTCGTTTGCTCGTCTGTCGCACATTGACGGCTGATTGGGGCCTCGGCGTCTCATTGCCGTACTGGAATTCGGTTGCTAAGGCCACTGTGTGTTCCTCAGTTCGGAGGGAGCGCTCTGTATTGCCATTGACAGTGATGACCCCCTTGGGTCCAGGCATCTTGAGCTTCAGATATGCTATGGGGAACAACGTTAAAGCGAGCGAACGCTGTATGGCCGAGCAGTGCGTGATAGCCGCTGCGGAAAGGGACAATGTCGAAGATCAGGTCCTCACTGCGGAAGTTGTCGGGCGAGCCAACACTACTTCCAAAGTCACGGTGCCCGAGCAGCGGGCTTCGAAGCCTAGGATTACTCCTTTAAAGGTAGTGTTCCTGGGTTTGATCCTTGACAGATCGATACCCATCTTTTTCACCGTGTCTGAGTAAATCAAGTGAAGGCTACTTCCTTCGTCCATGAGGACTCTAGTGAGGTGATACCCATCAATGATGGGGTCTAAGACAAGGGCTGCCGAACCTCCATGACGGATACTGGTCGGATGGTCCCTACGGACAAAGGTGATCGGGCAAGCCGACCATGGGTTGAATTTCGGGGCTATGGGCTCTACGGCGTAGACCTCCCGAAGGGCGCGCTTCCTCTCCTTTTTTGGTATATGTGTGACGTATATCATGTTCACACTTTTTACCTCAAGAGGGAATTGCTTCTGTCCTCCATTGTTCAGGCCGTGAGGCTCTTCATCATCCTTGCTGTGTGGGCCCTTGCATTGCTCCTCGGCTGCAAGTTTGCCAGCTTGTTTGAATACCCAACAGTTACGGTTGGTGTGTGCTACTTCTTGAGCTTGCGTTGGTTTTCCCTTGAAGAGGAAAGGGTGATGCAGCAAAGTAGATAAGTATTTCCCTCAGTTGTTGAGAACCAAGGTATCAATCCAGTAGGAGATACAAGCAAGTCCCCAATAGATGTACCTACACAAATAATCAAACACTTGCACCCAACGCTATAAAGGGGTTGTCAATCCCTTCACGGTTATTTGCAAGGATGAGATCTGATAGAGATAGATATAGAAGATTACTAAAACGAAAAGGAAAACAAAAGTAAAAAGATTGCAGCAAAGTATTTTTGGTATTTTTGGTTTATAGATCTGAAAATATAATATGGAAAATAGACCCGGGGGCCATAGGTTTCACTAGAGGCTTCTCTCTTGAAGGAAAATAATACGGTGGGTGAACAAATTACTGTCGAGCAATTGATAGAAAAGCGCATAGTTATGACGATATCCAAGGCAATGATTATGCATATAGGCATCACATCCGTGTCAAGTAGACCGAAACGATTCTGCATCTACTACTATTACTCCACACATCGACCGACTCCTGTCTGCATCTAGAGTATTAAGTTCATGAAGAACAGAGTAACGCATTAAGTAAGATGACATGATGTAGAGGGATAAACTCAAGCAATATGATGAAAACCCCATCTTTTTATCCTCGATGGCAACAATACAAATACGTGCCTCGCTACCCCTACTTTGTCACTGGGTGAGGACACCGCAAGATTGAACCCAAAACCAAGCACTTCTCCCATTGCAAGAATTACCAATCTAGTTGGCCAAACCAAACCAATAACTCGACGAGACTTGCAAGGATATGAAATCATGCATATAAGAATTCAGAGAAGATTCAAATAATATTCATAGATAATCTGATCATAAACCCACAATTCATCGGATCTCGACAAACACACTGCAAAAGAGTATTACATCGGATAGATCTCCATGAAGATCATGAAGAACATGGTATTGAAGAACATAGAGAGAGAAGAAGCCATCTAGCTACTAGCTATGGACCCGAAGGTCTATGGTGAACTACTCACGCATCATCGGAGGGGCAATGGAGTTGATGTAGATGTCCTCCGTGATCGAATCCCCCTCCGGCAGATTACCGGAAAAGGCTCCAAGATGGGATCTCACGGGAACAGAGGGTTCCGGCGGCGGAAAAGTATTTTCGTGGCTCTTTTTGGTATTGGGGGAATATTTGGGAATTTATAGGCCGAAGAATAGGGTTAGGAGATCTGCCATGGGGCCACAAGCCAAGGGGCGCGCCCCCCCTAGGGCGCGCCCTGGTGGCTTGTCGCCCCACGGCAAGTCTCCTGCCTTCATCTCCAAGTCTGGCAGGTTTCTTCTGGTCCAAGAAAAATCATTCCAAACATTTTATTCCGTTTGGACTCCGTTTAATATTCCTTATCTACAATACTCAAAAACAAGGGAAAAAACAGAAACTGGCACTAGGCACTAGGTTAATAGGTTAGTCCCAAAAATAATATAAAATAGCATATTAATGCATATAAAACATCCAAAACAGATAATATAATAGCATGGAACAATCAAAAATTATAGATACGTTGGAGACGTATCAGTGTGAGTGGCGGGCTTGTCTTGGGTTTCGTGGATCTGACAGTGCCTATCCATGATTTTGTCCAACGTGGTAGGTCCGTCTCTATTTCCTTTAGAGGGCTTCTTCTGCTGTCCGGATTTTGAGTTGCGGAAACCGGTATTTACGGCAGTGTCCTCGGCATCACCGTTGTTGTGGCGGCGTTTGTTTTTGTTGCGCCGTGGTTTCCCGTTTCCTTCCCGAACTTCGGAGGTGCCGGGGTCTTTGGTGTTATGGCCTCGACGAGCTAGCCAGTTGTCCTCGCCCGCGTAAAAGCGGGTCATGAGTGAGGTAAGGGCAGACATTGTTCTCGGCTTGTCCTGGCCGAGCTGACGAGTGATCCATTCGTCTAGGATGTTATGTCTGAAAGAGGCTATTGCCTCAGCGTCCGGACAGTCAACGATCTGGTTCTTCTTAGTCAGGAACTGATTCCAAAATTCCCGAGCTGATTCTCCAGCTTTTTGGACGACGTTGCTCAAGTCGGAGGAGTCCGAGGGCCGGACATAAGTGCCTTGGAAGTTAGATCGAAAGGCGTCCTCGAGCTCTTCCCAGCTTCCAATGGAGTTTTCAGGTAGACTGTTTAACCAGTGCCGAGCTGGTCCTTTAAGCTTTAGTGGCAAGTATTTGATGGCGTGGAGATCATCTCCCCTGGCCATATGAATGTGGAGAAGGAAGTCTTCAATCCACACTGCCGGGTCTGTTGTCCTGTCATATTGTTCTATGTTTACGGGTTTAAACCCTTCGGGGAATTGATGCTGCATGACCTCATATGTGAAGCACAGTGGGTGGGCAGCGCCTCTTACCCGGGCTACGTCACGCCCGAAATCGGCTGTTGCTTGGGCCCTGTATTGTTCCCGGTCTCTGTTGTTGCGGTCAAGCCAGGATTGGTACCCGTCCCGTCTCGCGGGGGAGTACCCTCTAGATCCGTAAATGGATCTTCTGTGACCTGCTCTATAGTCCAGGTCCTGTCGTAAGTCATCTCAATCCTCAGGCTGTACTGGCCCCTTTCCTCTCCTGCGGGGTAATGCAGGTCTGTACTCGGCCTCTCCAGCCGCCCTGTCCCGTCCTCGAGGGGGGTGATCCGGCCGGTCGTACTGAGTGCGCCTGGGAGGTACAGGCTCAAAGGCCTCGTAATCAAATTGCGGCAGCAGACGCCAGCGTGGGTAGGTCTTGTTTTCATCTGGCCGCTCAGTGCCGTACCCTTCTTCAGCTGCCAGGACCTTCGTCAATCTATCATTGAGGGTATCTTGTTTGGCTTTGAGCTGCTGTTGTTTTGCTTTTAGGCTTCGGGCGGTGGCTATGAGATGCCGCCTGAATCGTTCTTGATCCAGAGGTTCTTCAGGGATGGGGAAGTCTTTGCCTTCGAGGCTGTCCTCATCCTCGACAGGGGGAGGTAGTTGTCGTCCTCGGAATCATTGAGGTCCTCGGGGTGACGCTGATCCTCGGGCCTTTTCGGGTCCTCCAGTGGTTGCTCAAGGGCTTCAAGGTCGCCAAGGTCTTCCGGGATGTCGTTTTCCCCGGTGCCCACGATGGTTTCCCTTCCCTTGTTCAGCTTAGATCGTCTGCGCTGTCTCCGGCGCCTTGACGGCTCCTTGCCGGATCTGTCGCCGTTCTTCTTGGGGGTGTGGTTGCCCTTATCATCGGGGGTGTCCACCATATAAACTTCGTAGGTGGAGGTGGTTGTCCATCGCCCAGTAGTGATACGGGCGGGAGCGCCGACCTCTTCCTCAGAGTCTTCTGCCTCCTCGGAGGCTTAGTCCAACATATCGGTTAAATCTTCGACAGTGGCTACCAAGTGGGTGGTGGGTGGGTCGTAAAATTCCTCATGACCTGCCTCCAGACCGATCTAAACATGGGTCGAGGTCAGGTCGTCCATGATTTTCATTGACTGGATCCGGTCCAGTGCCTCGTTCAACAGCGGGAGGTCGACCGGATCAATCTTCCGAGGGCTTTCGGAGCTAACCTCCGGAGTGCCCCCATGAGGAGCATATTCGGCAAGAACCGAACCCTGGTCCTCGGGCACTATAACCGGGTCCGAGCTTAACGCTGAACTCCGGCGGGGATGGACCCGAGGGCGGGGGCGAGCATGGGACCCGGGGTTGAAGCTTCGGGATTTCCGGGCTCATCGGACGAGAGCGAGAGCCCAGTAAGGAACAGATCGCCATGTGAGTCGGTGAAGAACTCTAGGTTCCCGAACCTGATCTCTTGACCAGGAGCGAAACTTCCTATCTGGCCAAGATGGCCGATCGGGTCAGCATGTAGCACAATGCTGCCGAATGTGAAAATCTGTCCAGGGACAAAGGTGTCCCCGTTACAGACTTGATCGCTGATGATTAGGCGAGCCATCAATCCTCTAGTGATCTCACAATGGAACTCTCAATGAAAGCACCAATGTCGGTGTCAAAACCGGCGGATCTCGGGTAGGGGGTCCCGAACTGTGGATCCGGGATCGATGGTTAACAGGGGACAAAGGAGACAATGTTTACCCAGGTTCGGGCCCTCTTGAGGAGGTAAAACCCTACATCCTGCTTGATTGTATTGATGTGTATGACAATTACGGAGTTGATCTACCTCGAGATCAGATGAGCTAAAACCCTAGATGAGTTGACTTCTCCTCTACGAACTAAACCCTCTGGTTTATATAGACACCAGGGGTACCTAGGGTTACATGTAGTCGGTTGCTACCGAGGGTTTAAACACGCTCATTCTACCATCTGCGACTTGGAAGACACACCACGGCACCTGAGGTTTCCTTCTTGATCACGGAGTACCTTTGTAGTTCGGTCCTCCCACAGTAGCCGCCAAGCGACCTATGAGTTCGGCCCGTACGGGATAGGTCAGCATCCCGAGGACCCCTTAGTCCCAGACTCCCTCAACAAGCTCCCACGATAATCTCCTGCGAGGCAGGAAAGATTATCACCGAAGATTATGCGTGACGAAAGTGACCCCCAAAAAATGTTGACGCAAAGCAATTGGTTTGGTGCATGTCCCAAGAAATTATCTGTAGCTGAGAAGTTTGAAGACGAAGAAAAGACGTTGCATTTTCTTTCGTTCTTGTTCTTCTCTTTCCTGAGTCACAGCACCACCGTACTATTAAGAGGAGTATAGTGTTCAAAACTTATGTTTCTTTGATGCTAAATCGAAACCTATGAGAGTTGAGAGAAATCTCTTTGTGTTCCCAATAAATAGTTGCTAGCATGAGACGTAGTTCTTCTTCGCCGCGAGAGATTTGATTCAGACCGAGGAGTTAGCATTACTTGCTCCTCAAGTAATGTTACCGTTGTGCTCAAAATCTGACCGTTTGATACGCGTCAATTGGGCATTGGCTAGTTGTCATGCACAAAATGGTCTTCCCCCTCGAGAAAACCGTGACTATAAATAACCACCCCTCCCAACGTGCACCGTTGGCTGCTTCGTGTGATTCTGAGAAGATTGTGTGAGCACCCCTCTCCCGAGTGATTTGAGTTTAAGATCCACTAAGAGAAAAAAACAGAGCCAAAAAATTAGATAGTGGTTTAGCATCACTGGAATCTATATCAAGTATGCTCCGCCTATTACTCTTGAGAGCTGCCGACTCTGTAGATGGTTAGGTGTCAAGTTCTTCAGTGACCAAGAGTAATTGTGATTCACGAAGAAGAAGTCTGCGAATGTTATGGATATCACCTCAAGCATTTTCCCTGAGTGATCGACACTGGTTGATGAGTCAGTTGTCGAGGAGAATAGGACCAAGAGATTTTATCTTTTGTGCTTAGTCACAAGTCCCTCCGACCAGACATAGCTCTTTTGCAGAAAAGTGAACTGGTCGAACAAATACCTTGTCGTCATCGAGCATCATTGGTTAACTTTGTACCCCATTTACTTTCAGTTCTCTATCGTGAGTTATGTTTTGACCATGTCATTGTTTCTCGATGCATGCTCTACTTTTCCTTTGGTAGTTTTTATTTGTGATCTTGTTCTGTTCAATTATTTCTGCTGTTGTGTCTGAGAGATTTGAAGTTTCCCGAAAGAAATTTTAAATCTCACATTCACCCCCCTTTTGTAGACATACTTCGTTCCTACAGTAGTTCTTTAAAGGGAGTGGTGCATAGTAGTAGATTCAATCTTGCGGTGATCTTGTCCAGTGACAAAAGAGACAAAGGCATGTATTGTATTGTTGTTACTAAGGATAAAAACGACGGGGATTAATCTTATTGCTAGGTTTCTTTCTTTCTACATTATGTCATCTTGCTTATTGTGTTACTCTGTTTCTTGCAAGCTTAATACTTTGAGATGCATGCTGGATACTGGTCTTGGGATGGAGTAATAGTAGTAGAGAACAGTAAGTTTAGCGGTCTACTTATCATAGACGTAATGCCTATGTGATATTATGCCATGAATGATCATAGTTATAAATTGCCGCTATTATGTCAATTTCCCAAAATTAATTTGGTACCATGACATTGCTTGCTTCCCTGAGAGATGCCACTAGTGGACCTATGCCCCCCGGGTCTATTCTTCATTGATACAAAATCTCCTACAATTTGCTCTTTTATTTTCTTGCCGCTTTGCCACACTATTTGCTTTTAATCTTGTAACTAGCAAGACCAAGGGGATTGACAACCTCCTTGCAACTGTTGGGTGCAAGCAATATTATTTGTTTGTGTGCAGCTGCTACTAACATTGTTAGCTTGGTGCCTCCTACTCGTTCGATAAACCTCGGCTCTTAACTAAGGGAAATACTATCAGTTTCCATGCTACATCACCTTTCCTCTTTGGAGAATCCAACAACTCCTACGGGAGTAGCAATGCGTGCTCACCACAGCGAAACTAGAGTTGGTGATGCGTGTAGCCGATCAGCAGAGTCGTCTCCTCCTCGTGTAGCCAATCTCCCACGAACAATTCTATAGGATCCAAAGTATGTCTAGAGGGGGTGATTAGACTACTTGACCAAATTAAAAATCTAGCCTTTTCCCAATTATAGATGTTGGCAAGTTTTAGCAATTATATCATGCCAAGCACACCCTACACATGCAAGTCTAAGAGTATAGCAGCGGAAAGTAAAGACATGCACATATAAGTAGAGGTAAGGGATAGGAGGATCAAATGCAATTGGAGACACGAAGATTTTTCCCGTGGTTCCGATAGGTGGTGCTATCGTACGTCCTTGTTGATGGAGACTTCAACCCACGGAGGGTAGCGGTCCCGAGAGTCCACATAGGGATCCACCCAAAAGGGTCGACGAAGTAGCAACCTCGTCTATTCCATCACGGCTTACGTCCATGAAGTACTAGCCTCACACGGGGTAGATCTTCATGAAGTAGGCGACCTCCTTGTTACAAACTTCTTGGTTCAACTCCACACACGAAGACGGAGGATCCCAAGCGACACCTAACAAATTTAGGAGACACCACTCTCCAAAAGGTAATAGATGTGGTAACAATGATGAACTCCTTGATCTTGTGCTTCAAAATATAGTCTCCTCAACACACAATCACTCTCTCATAGATTTGGCTTGGTAGAAGAGGTTGATTGGGTGGAAAGCAACTTGGGGAGGCTTGAAATCAAGATTCATATGGATGGAGTGGAATATCTTGATCTCAACACATGAGAAGGTGGTTCTCTCTCAGAAAATGGATGGCGCAAGAGTTGGTCTGTTCTGAGTGCTTCCTCTGCGGGTGAGAGGTATATATAGGCATCCACCAACCGTTACAACATTATTGCCCAACACGGTGAAACCGAATCAAAAACTTGGTTGCACCGACTAGTGCAATGTGGCAACTTTTGGTGTTTCGGTGAGACCGATATATAAATCTCGGTGGGACCGAATTGGCTAACCTAGGCAGTTACCAAAACTCGGTGAGACCGATTCCTAAAACTCAGAAATTCCGATTTTGAGAAATAGGATACCAGAGAGTTGGTCACTGATTTCGGTTTCACCAAAATGGAAGTTGGTGTCACCGAGACCTTAGGGTTTGGCTTAGGATCTATCTGGGGTGAAACTCGGTAGGGACGATTTGGAAATATTGGTGGCACCGAATTTGAGTGGTAGGGTCTTTTTGGTGTCTAACTTTAAGCACTTGAGCAACCAGATCATCATGGATACCTCGTCCCCTTTTAATAGTATTGGCTTTCCTATGGACTCAAGTGTGATTTCTCACAAAATGCAAAATGTAGAGTCTTGAAGCTTGTTGCCAATTGATGTTCCTTGCATCTAGGGGATCTCCACACAATCCTTTGCCAATCCTTTCATTGAACTTTTCCTGAAATATACTTGGTGGAATCATTAGTCCAATGAAATATATGTTGTTATTAATTACCAAAACCACCTAGGGAGAACTTGTGCTTTCAATCTCCCCCCTTTTGGTAATTGATGACAACATATAGATCAAAGCTTCGATAGGGATAAAACAATGAATAGCACCGTCGCTTTGTGAAGTATGTGATAAGCAAGAGCTCCCCCTAAATTTGTGCACTATTTTAAAATTTGCGTTTAAATGCAAATGGACAATCGATAAGGATCATGGGTAACTCTTCCATGTCACATACAACTTGGTGGTGCTCATAAATAATATGAATGTATTACAATACACATAACACCAAACAAGAGTGAATGATCATCATCACATGGATAGGAAATAGTAGCATCATCAAGCAAAGCATATGATCAAACACGACGGAGTTTTAAGACAACCACACAATAAACCAAATGTTTTTGAAACGAAGAGAGCAACCAAAAACAATACTCTCTCTTCAAGCCCTATGATCTATAACACTTCTCCCCCTTTGGCAACAAGTTACCAAAAAGTCTGAAGGTATAGAGCTAATTGTCACTCTGGGCTCTATCTCCTCCGGTGGCCGTGGAAGGATTCGAAAGAACAACGTCCGCGAATGCTTCAGCTAAAGTCCTCTGAGGTGGTGGAGTTGATGCTGAAGGTGCTGATGGAGCTGATGGAGCTGATGCAGGTGCTGATGAAGATGGTCTCGACTCCGGAACTGTCACGACGGAAGATCTGGCCTGTGTCCTGAACTGAGTGAGAGGCTGGAGAGGAGGACTATCATCATCATCATCATCATCACTGGAGTTGGGGTTGGGCACTGCATCCACTTCCTTCTTCAAGTCATTTACAGTGGTGGTCAGCTTAGTCACCTTGTTATCTAGATCATGAAATTTTGTCTCCACTATCCTCTCAAGCCTCTTCTGGTTCTTGAGGATCTTAGTCAAATTCTTCTCTATCCCTTGGATAGTGCTGATAAGATATTTAATTTGATCTTGGAACTTGAGCACTAGTGGCTCTGGCTGCCTCTGCCTGGGCCTCAGCCTGTGCTGTAGCTGAAGTGGGATGACTAGGATCCATCAGCACAATATTATCCTCGAAATCTGGCTAGAGTGGAAGGTGTGGACGATCAAGTATATAGAGGCTATTTCCAACTTTGGAATTGATGAGCATCTGGATATATGGAGCATATCCCCAAGATCTCTTCTGGTCAGCAGCAATCCTCTTGATTGTCTCTACAATCAAATCCATCACACTGAAGCTAGTGTGGGTGTCTACATGGTGCAGCATATTGATGGAGTACCCCCTGATCATCTTGTCATCTCCTGATTTTGGCATCAAGGTATGCCTCATAATGGTGTTGGTGGTGGGTAGTCCTGCTTGCAAGAAGTAGACAGAGCCAAACTTGTGTGTCTTCACATATGCACTGGGAATAGGATTATACATGTTGGCCATGGACTTGTGGTTTATCTTGACCTCAGCATAAACATCAAGATCTCCATCCTGAATCTCCGGGGCTCCTAAGATGGTAGCCCATTCATAAATAGTAGACTGGTACCTGGTGCCCTCAGTCATCCATACAATCTTTCCATCTGGATAGAAATGATATGTGGAATAGAATTGCATGATCATCTCATCGTTCCATACTGTCAACTCTCTGCCAGCAAAAGCATCAATATCAATGGCCTTGAAGTTTCTAGCACATGAGGGAAGTAGTCTTCATTCTCCTTGATGAACTTCCAATCAACATATCTCAGGTCACTGACAGCTGGACTCTTGTCTAATAAGACAGTCTCATAAAAATCTTGCTGCTCCTTAGTGTGGAAGCGAGCATCAACATCAGTTCTGCTCCGGATAGCATATGGATCAGCTACTCTCCATTTCTTGAGCCCTTGATCCTTCCTCTTCTTCATATCCTCTTCCACTGGATGATCACTATTGCGTACTAGCAGGTGAGGTCTCAACTTCATCAAAACAGCAATATCTTCTTCTTCAGCTTCCCTGGATGAAGAACCCTTGTTCTTCTCTGCAGCTGGGGTGTCTCTAGTGGTCTTCTTGGGCTTGGTGGCTATTGGCTTCTTGGGAATAGAGGGCTTGGCATTGGAAGGTGGTTTGCTAGGCATAGCATCATCCATGAGCTTCTTCTTCTTAGAAGGAGGTGGGTTGGCAGCTGGTTCTTCCTCTTCCTCTGCCTCAAGTTCAACAGGGTCTTCATACATAGAAGTTGGTCTTCCAAGCACATGGATGGTTCTATTCCTCTCTCTCTTCTTATGTCCAGGTTTCTTTGCCATAGACTTGGTCTGCCTAGAGGAGCCTGGATTCTCAATTGTGAGTTTCATCCCTTTCTTGGCAGTCTCAAGAGCTTTCATAGCATAAGAACTGGCATACTCCTTCCTGACTGTCTTCCTCTGAGAAGTAGCATCATCTAGGATGAAATATTCATCCTCCTCATCTGAGTTTAGCTTTCTTCTGGCCCTGGTGGCTGCCTTGGGCAAGCCATGTGAGCTTGGGGTGCCTGGGTTTGAAGAACTGGCTTCTGGACTAGTGCGAACACCAAGATCCACACTTGGTTCCCTGAAGGCATTCTCACTGTCATCTGAGCCTGACATGCTGAAAGACTGACCCTATGAATAGATGTAGAAGAGTGGAGTGGATGAGCATCACAAAACACAGCTATTTTACAAAAAATTGAACTCAAAATCTCAGTTTTAGACTTCTATTGTATGGGTTTCGGTTCCACTGAGTTTTGATTTTCGAAGCATCTGAGACTAACATCCTCCTTAACAGAAACTTGGTCACCATTTTCGGTTTCACCGCAAACAGTGACTCGGTCTCATCGAGAATGTTCTCAGAAACCCAAAAACCCAAATCGGTGATATGGATTCGTTTCCACTCGGTGACACCGAGACGCGTACGACGGAAACCTAAACCTAAAATTTCTTGTTCGCCTAATCTATAGAAATTTTCTTGTGGATAGATGCGTTGCAATCAGTGGCAAGATGTGGAACTTATCCTAATGCGCACGAATCGGAGCTTGGAGCACACGAGGGGTTGAAATCTTATCCTAACCTGGTGAAGATTTCTCTACGGTGGCAATGGTGGGTTACCACTTTTACATAAAGCATTTAATGTGCTCACATCTTTAAGAGATGCTTTAACTCAAGTCATAGAGTAAAGCTCCCCCTTGGGTTTGTCGTAGAAGACTTCATGTGGGTGATGTAGTGGAGGATGCTCATAGTTGATGAAGATCATCTTGAGTTGGGAGCAATCCTTGTTGTTTTCTTACTCTTCTCACCTACATGGGTTAGTCCCACACAAGGAACAAATACAAGGATATCTATGGACATAGAGTGAAACACATATAATATGATGTCCATTGATTCGTTAATTACCTTGTCCCTAGCTTACCTATGAGGGAATATGTGACTCCTTGAACTATTGCATAAGGTTGGAGTTGATTGCATTAGTTCTTGCCAAATATGAATGTGAGTGAATTTTATTGGCGGATTCACCCCTCAAGAACTTATCTAGTTCTTGTTCTTTGGGACCCACATCAACTTGATGGGGATCCTTGTAGTTGAAGTAGCACTTGTTGAAGTAGAGCTTGTAGTAGCTTTGGGAACCCACTTGACCATGGCTTGTGATTCTTCTTCAAATGAGTCAATCCCCTCTTGAAGCTTGTCCTTGCCCTTGAGATTATGGTCTTGTGGTGGAAGCATCTTGGTCTTTTGTTCCCTTGGGGAGAGTAGGATCATACTTCTCCTTTTTAGGAACTAACTTCGTCTTGGGATATTGACCTTCTTCCCATTCGACTCCATTGATGTTGAAATAGCCAATGCTTTGGTTCTTCCGGTGCCATCCTTGCTTGCGCAGAATCTCCTCAAATTGCTTACTTCCGGCAAGACTTTTGTAGACACCTTTTTCTATAATTCCGTTCAATAAATCGTTTTCTTTGTTCAAGTGTAACTTGGCTAAGAGAATCATTAGTGGAATCAATAGAACTACTAGAGACAACATCATTTTATTTAGCATTAGTGTTGTTGTTACTAGATGAAGAACCTTTCTTGCCTTTGTTACTAGTTTGCTTGGGTTGGAACAAATGTGGACAAGAGTAGTCGTTTGGCAAGATAAGAAGAACTCTTCTTTCGAAGATCGTCATTGATAGCTTTAAGAAACTCATGCTCTTGCTCTAAATTTAGCTTCTCGAAGCGTAGCTTCTCACGAGTTCTTAAGAGCTCTCTATGATCTTCTTGAGTAGATTCATGAGCCAACTTAAGAGTGTTTAGTTCTTTAGTTAGACGTTCAATCTCCTTCTTATCATCATCACACGACTTATTTTGAGTAGCATGATTATTATCAAGTTCATTTTGACTAATATCACTAGTTTTATCAAAGAGCAAGTCATCATCTCCTAGTAAGTCATCATCATCACTATTAAAGTCAATGTATTCGGGGTGTGATACCTTGGGGCCTTTAGCCATGAAGCAACCTCCACTTCCTTCATTTGGTGTATCAAATATGTCATAGGAATTGGAGGATACAAGTGCTAATCCGGCAACACCTTCATCTTGACTATAGTCGGAGTTGGAGTGGTAACTTCTCTCGGATTGGTTGTCGGAATCGGAGCCGAAAACCCATTCGCCAACATGAGCTTGATGTCTTCTTCTTGTGTAGCTCTTGGTTTACTTGTCCTTCTTCTCCGAGCCCTTGCTTCTCCAGGAGGGTCTTCATTCATAGCGATCTTCTCTACTCCTTCTCTCTCTACAAGGTGACTCATCTCTTGAGCTTCTTCTTCTAGGTGACTCTTCTCTTATTTTGTGGGGGGCCATGCACTCATTGGAATAGTGTCTGGGCCTTCCATAATTGTAAAATTTTGGTCACGACTACAGGAACGCTTCTCTTCATATCTTGAGTTGGAGCTTCTCTCTTTGCCTCTACTCTTGTTGAATTTGTTGAACTTCTTGACCTTGAGACTTATCTCTTCATTGGTAACAAGGTTCTCACTTGAAGTAGCGGGTGTGTCACTTGTAGCTTTGTATGCTCCGCTTGACTTGGTGTGAAGCTCTTCTTTGTCCTTGAGTGACATTTCATGAGCAACAATCCTTCCAATGACTTCCGTAGGCTTGATATCTTTGTAGTTTAGCATCATTTGAATCAATGTGCACACAGTGTCGTACTTTCCATCCAAGGCTCTAAGGATCTTCTTGATGATGAATTTGTCGGTCATCTCTTCACTTCCTAAGCCGGCAATCTCATTTTTATGAGATCAAGCCTAGAGTACATTTCCTCCACTCCTTCACCATCCTTCATATTGAACTTGTCAAGTTGACTTTGTAGCACATCCAACTTAGATTCCCTGACGGATTCGGTACCTTCGTGCATATCAACCAGAGTATCCCAAATTTCCTTCGCATTCTCAAGACGGCTTATATTGTTGAACTCTTTGGGGCATAGGCAGTTGAATAGAATGTCGCATGCTTGAGCGTTGTATTGCAACATCTTCAATTCTTCCGCGGTCGCTTCACGATACAGTTCCTTTCCATCACCAAAGAATTCACCTTGCAATCCAACACGAACAACAACCCAAACGGCGGGGTTATGACCAAGAATATGCATTTTCATTTTGATCTTCCAACTACCAAAGTTTGTACCATCAAAATATGGACCTCAACGATGATAATTTCCCTCACTAGACGCCATACTATCCTAGGTTGTGAAACCAGTGCAATGGAGACGAAAGCTCTGATACCACTTCTAGGATCCAAAGTATGTCTAGAGGGAGGGAGGTGTGATTAGACTACTTGACCAAATTAAAAATCTAGCCTTTTCCCAATTTTAGATGTTGGCAAGTTTTAGCAATTATATCATGTCAAGCACACCCTACACATGCAAGTTTAAGAGTATAGCAGCGGAAAGTAAAGACATGCACATATAAGTAGAGGGAAGGGATAGGAGGATCAAACGCAATTAGAGACACGAAGATTTTTCTTGTGGTTCCGATAGGTGGTGCTATCGTACGTCCACGTTGATGGAGACTTCAACCCACGGAGGGTAGCGGTCGCGAGAGTCCATGGAGGGATCCACCCAAATGGGTCCACGAAGTAGCAACCTCGTCTATTCCATGACGGCTTACGTCCACGAAGGACTAGCTCACTCGGGGTAGATCTTCATGAAGTAGGCGATTTCCTTGCCCTTACAAACTTCTTGGTTCAACTCCACACACGAAGGCGGAGACTCCCAAGCGACACCTAACCAATCTAGGTGACACCACTCTCCAAAAGGTAATAGATGTGGTAACAATGATGAACTCCTTGCTCTAGTGCTGCAAAAGATAGTCTCCTCAACACACAATCACTCTCTCACAGATTTGGCTTGGTAGAAGAGGTTGATTGGGTGGAAAGCAACTTGGGGAGGCTAGAAATCAAGATTCATATGGTTGGAGTGGAATATCTTGATCTCAAGACATGAGAAGGTGGTTCTCTCTTAGAAAATGGATGGGGCAAGTGTTGGTCTGTTATGAGTGCTTCCTCTGCGAGTGAGAGGTAGGTGGAGGGGTATATATAGGCATCCCCAAAAATCCAACCGTTACAACATTATTGCCCAACTCAGTGAAACCGAAGCAAAAACTCGGTTGCACCGACTAGTGCAAAATGTGGCAACTTTTGGCATTTTGGTGAGATGGATATATAAATCTTGGTGGGACCGAATTGGCTAACCTAGGAAGTTACCAAAACTAGGTGAGACCGATTCCTAAAACTTGGAATTCTGATTTTTAGAAATAGGATACCAGAGAGTTGGTCACTGATTTCGGTTTCACCGGAATGGAAGTTGGTGTCATCGAGACCTTAGGGTTTGGCTTAGGATCTGACTAGGGTGAAACTCGGTAGGGCTAATTTGGAAATATTGGTGGCACCGAATTTGAGAGGTAGGGTTTAGACAGAGTATTTTGTGGGAGAATTTCATGGGTATTTTTGGTGGCTATCTTTAAGCACTTGAGCAACCAGATCATCATGGATACCTCATCCCCTTTTAATAGTATCGGCTTTACTATGGACTCAAGTGTGATTTCTCACAAAATGTAAAATGTAGAGTCTTGAAGCTTGTTGCCAATTGATGTTCCTTGCATCTAGGGGATCTCCACACAATCCTTTGCCAATCCATTCATTGAACTTTTCCTGAAACATACTTGGTGGAATCATTAGTCCAATGAAATATATGTTGTTATTAATTACCAAAACCACCTAGGGAGAACTTGTGCTTTCAGATTCCTCACAGATCCTTTGAAAAACTCCTTGTGGTTCCCTCGAATGGTTCGTCCAAGCACCACAGATGCGATGCCTCCAAGGTATCCGTATGTACGGGGAGAAGCGTAGGGCGATGGACTACTAGGTCCTGTCATGCAGCATGGGAGCATGGGAGTGGTGGCAGCGACTGTAGAGGGAGGAAAAATATTTACCCTAGGAGGTGCGCCCACTCACCTTTGTATAGACCTCCGAGGTGTGCTCAACACTTGAGGCACACTAGGAGTCTACACCCATTTTTCATTCGGATCCAATCCGAATGGGCTGCAGACCGTTAAGTGTGCGACCCTATAGTTTCACGAACACATGGACACAGCCTGAGTCGATAGCTAGTAGCGGCTCCTAGCAGAACGTGCCAACTCCCATGTGTGCGTAAAGTTATTTGTCGAACCTCGATAATGTGTCATATGCGACATTCCTTTTTCCTCACAATGTATGTTGTCGATCTCAAGGTGAGTACTTGTCACCCTTGTGGTAGCTCGACCTCTCTTCTCAAAACCGTGATACAGATTATCAAACCAAGTTAACACTTGACGCAAGTCACATGACCATGCTTTCCAAATCCGATCACTCGAGAGGGCCTAGAGAATATCTCTCCTTGCGGAGGGGGAAATCCCATCTTGGTCAACCATGTCTCTCGACATGTCTCACGACTCACCCGAAAGCTACCTTTATAACTACCCAGTTATGGAGTAGCATTTGATGGACTCTAAGTGAGTCGATCCTCATCCCGAGAAAATGCGATGACTTCAGGTCTAGGACATGGCATATACATCGTATTTGAGGCTAAGAGATGACAATATCTCGTTGTGTCTCAAAGTGGGTCTGTCCGAGTCGGTGATCTCCATCCCCAGTCCAAACTATCAGTTTAGCATCTCTACGCCCATGACTTGTGAAACATTGTCATCAACCGAATCATATACTAGACAAAAGGGTATGTGTCCTGGTGGGCTGGGCTGCACAGGTAAGTTTCTCTCTCTCTCTGTGTGTGTTTGTGTGTCTCTCTCTATGTGTGTGTATGTGTGTTTGATTTTCTGTTTTCTAATTGTTTAAATCTGTTTTGAGTTGGTTTTGAAACCAATTTTTTTGTAGCTTTTGAAATTTAATATGTAGACTAAACGGAGTTATCCAGAGCAACACAAAAAGTTTCAGAATATTTGAACTTATAAATCTTTTATAGAGAAATATAACTCCAAAGAAAATACCATATTGATTTAATTCAATGTCACGCCCAAAATGCGGTACTATCCTCGCAACGGCTCGAGGGCCTCGATAAGGATAGAAGCGCATTTCGGGTCGCTTTGCAAGAATGGAAATTGTCACAATATGTATGGAAGTGATGAGTAAATGGAGTTGGCTTACACTCGCCACATGCTACATCATAAATATCTCAATACAACAATACATCACAATCATCATTCAGAAGAGCAGGATCTGACTACGGATGGAATCAACGAAAAAGAAGACGAGGTCCACCCTGCTAATCCCAAGCTGTCGGCCTGGAACCCATCCTATGATCGATGAAGAAGAAGAACTCCAAGTAGAACAAGAATCACTCTCACGTCAAATCGCCACATTACTATACCTACATCTGTTGTTGTAGGAATATGTGAGCCACGGGGACTCAAAAATCTCATTACCAAGGGTATCAAGACTAGCAAAGCTTAATGGGTGAGGTATGGTTAAGTGGTGAGGTTCCAGCTGCACTAAGCATTTTATCTAGCTAACTTACGAGCACAAGAATAAGAAGAGTGATCTACAAATAAACGGACGTGAACTAGTAATTATCAAGAAGTGATCCTGAACACCTACTTATGACTCAAATATAACCCCACCGTGTTCTTTTCCCGAACTCCCTCCAAACAAGATGCTCACAGTTACGCACACGGTTGGTGTATTTTAATTGGGTTTACTTCAAGTTTTCTATAAACGGGTATTATGAAGTTTCCAAGTTGCCACATAACCACAGGCACGACTTTCAGAAAGATTTAATCCTGCAGGGGCGCTCCAAGTAGCCCATCATAAATTAGCACACACATCCCATGGAAAAACCTCACACCGTGATAACACGATGCTTACGATAAGGAATCCCGGTGGACAAGCCACTCGTCAAAGGTAAAACAAATCCAGCAAGTCCGCCCAGTAGGCTAGATCCCGATAGGAGCTGCACGTATCTCCTTCTCGGGGCACTACCAGATAAGAGAAGCGTACAGTGGGCAAATTAAACACCCAAGTTGCCCCGGCGTGGCCCCACACGATACTCTATTTTGGACCAACACTCATGAGGAGCACTGGCACGGTTTGTTGATTAATTATCCATGGGGGCCGCCAAGTCCTTATGCAAGTTTTAGTTTGTTATTAAGTGAATAGTACCAATGTTGAGCCTTGCTGGAAGAGTTTTATCCTAAAATGAATGATTAGGGGGGCAATAATACCCACATGTGTTATAAGCGCTCATTAAGGAACATAACACAGGTATAACGGAAACTAGGGCAACAAGAGTGGAACAAAACACCAGGCAAAAGGCCGAGCCGTCCACCCTTTACCAAATGTATAGACACATGAATTAAATAGCAAGAATAATGTGATATCCCAAGATTTCCAAGTTCCAACATGGAACAAACTACACCTACAACTAGCAATGCTATAAGAGGGGCTGAGCAAGTGGTAACACAGTCAATCCACGATTTTATGGGAAGGTGGTGGTTGGAGGCTTATCATGGCATTTTGGGAGGCGTGACAAAAAGTGGTAGGTAGAGAGACATAGTAATAGAATTAAGACAACTAGCATAGGAATGATAGTAGTGGTATCCAGTGTAATGATCATCTTGCCTGAAGTCCTGCTTGGAAGATGACCGAATTCGCTAAGTAGTCGAACAAGCGTAGTCAAACGAATCCTCACACTCCGAAATGGTTTCGGAAATCTAGCGAGGAGAAGCAATCCGGAAACAACAAATGACATTGTAAACACCACAACAATTTCATGACATGATGCACAATCAAATATGATGCATGCCCATTCAATTATGCATAACATTGCAAACACAACAATAAACACTACACATTAAGTGAAGCTCAATATGCAACGAGTTAAATATTGACAAAACTCCACACTCGAATTATTTAGTTGACTTTTGTTTAGGTACCCAATAAGTTTAAATGTTTTTATCATGGCAAGAAGGTGAAACATAATTAAACTATCTATGTAGGCATTTTAAATGAGGCCGGAAACAACGCATAACAATTCCAGAAAATCCCCATATGCAATTTGCAAAATTGGTACTGTTCTTCCCTAAACACAATTTTAATATTGTTAAAAAGCAAAAGAAAGTGCACCATGTTATTCTACGCGTTTTTCTAGCCAAGTTACCTATAAAGTTCATTTAATTCAAAGCTACAGTTATTTAGTTATGAAATAAACTGTTGTAACATGGCATTTATACAAATTAATGCAAACAATAATTTTAAACATTTTTAACATGGATAAAAGTTTCATATTGTGAAAATACATGAAATTCTACCCAAGTTACATATGTAAGTTGTTTAATTCCAATGCATGGTTCATGAGTTGTTATACTCATGAAGTTCGGGGTCCAATCTGTAAAACCACAGTTCCTGGAAAATAATAAATTCGTCCCATGCAAAAAAACATGAATCGGGCCGAATCTTGAATAGGCACTGGGCGCAACATAATACAGGGTGCACGGGGCAAGGGGTAGGAGCTAGAGCTGCTCACCATGGGCTTCGGCCCAGGTCGGTCGAGCAGTGGTGTAACAGCCCGAGACCGGCGCTTCAGATGCCTTCCAGTTATTTCAAGTTTCACCATGTGATTTAATTGTTTGTCGCATTCATCATCGCATCATCCACATCATTCACATTGCATCGGCACTCCGTTGCCGTCATTTTTTCAAAACTTGCGTCCGTTCATAGTTATCGGTTCTCCCTGTTCTCGTAGTCGACCGTTTCGAGACCAACCACACTCACACGTGCGAGCGGCATCGTAAGAATATTGTTTTATAAGTGGTAATAAAATATTCTCGGAATGGGTTGAAAGTTGGCGTGCGATCTAACTATATTGTAGGTAGGCCGCCTGCCAAATTTTGTCGCATTCGGGGGTCGTTTGATACCCCAACAGATAACTATAGCGACACTTGATAACCCACAAGTATAGGGGATCGCAACAGTTTTTGAGGGTAGAGTATTCAACCCAAATTTATAGATTCGACACAAGTATAGATTCGACTACAAGGGCAGCTGAGTTGTCAATTCAACCACACCTGGAGATTAAATATCTACAGCAAAGTGATCAGTAGCACAGTAGTATGATAGTTTTAATAGCAGTTGCAGCAGTAACAGTAACGGTAGCAGTGATAGCAATAATTTTGTAGCAAGTGTAACTGTAGAAGTAGCAATAGTAGTAACTTAGCAAGAACAATATGTGGAAAACTTGTAGGCACTGGATCAGTGAACTCGTTGGATGATATTCATCATATAACAGTCATAACCTAGGGCGACGCAGAACTAGCTCCAGTTGATAAATGTAATGGAGGCATGTATTCCGTAAATGGTCATACGTGCTTATGGAAAAGAACTTGCATGACATCTTTTGTCCTACCCTCCCGTGGCAGCGGGGTCCATAAGGAAACTAAGGGATATTAAGGCCTCCTTTTAAATGAGAACCGGAGCAAAGCATTAACACACGGTGAATACATGAACTCCTCAAACTACGGTCATCACCGGAAACTATCCCGACAATTGTCACTCCGAGGTTTACGGATCATAACACGTAATAGGTGCGTATGACTAGCAAGATCGGATCAAGAACATAGATATAATGGTGATAACATAAACAGTTCAGATCTGAAATCATGGCACTCGGGCCCTAGTGATAAGCATTAAGCATGGCAAAGTCATAGCAACATCAATCTCAAAACATAGTGGATACTAGGGATCAAGCCCTAACAAAACTAACTCGATTACATGATTAATCTCATCCAACTCCTCACCGACTAGCAAGCCTACGAAGGAATTACTCACTCCCGGTGGGGAGCATCATGGAATTGGCGATGGAGAAGGGTTGATGATTACGAAGACCGAAGATTCCCCTCTCGGGAGCCCCAAACGGGCTCCAGATCTGGCCTCCCGATGAAGAACAGGAGGTGGCGGCGGCTCTGTAACATAAAACGCGATGAAACTTTCTCTCTAATTTTTCTCTGAAAATAGGATTTTATAGTATCGTAATTGGGGTCAGTGGGGCCACGAGGTGGGCACAACCCACCAGGGCGCGCCGGGGGGGGGGGGGCTGACGCGCCCTGTTGTCTTGTGCCCAGCCAGGGGCCCCTCCGGTGGTTCTTGGCTCCAGTATTTTTTATTTATTGTAAAATAAATGTCCAAAAAGTTTCGTCCAGTTCTGAGAACTTTTACTTCTGCACAAAAACAACACCATGGTAGTTCTGCTGAAAACAGCGTCTGTCCGGGTTAGTTTCATTCAAATCATGCAAATTAGAGTCCAAAACAAGGGCAGAAGTGTGAGGAAAAGTAGATACGATGGAGATGTATCAACTCCCCCAAGCTTAACCCATTGCTTGTCCTCAAGCAATTCAGTTGACAAACTGAAAGTGATAATGAAAAACTTTTATGAACTCTTTTGTTCTTGTTTACATATATATGCTTAAGTAGCACCCATGTTTTCAGCAAAGATTATGACTAACCATGTCAGCAATAACTCTTAGAAATTATATTAACTCATATCAATGACATAAGCAACTAGCGAGCAATAATAAAATATCTCAAGTGCCAACACTTTGTCAAAACAATCATGATATAATATGACAACAGTAGTATCTCGCTAGCCATTTCCGAGACCGCAAAACATAAATGCAGAGCACCTCCAAAGTTCAAGCAGCGACTAAACATTGTAATTCATGGTAGAAAAGATCCAGTCATGCTGCACCCAACATCAACTATACACAATGCATGAGGATGACAATAGTGCTCTCAGGTCTGGCGCTTATTAAAGAAGGTGATCACGCAACATAAAAGTAAATAGATAGTCTATTCGCAGAGGGAAGCAGGGATTTGCAGAGGTGCCAGAGCTCAAAGTTTAAATAAGAGATAGATATAATTTTGGGAGGTATACCCTTCCTGTCAGCGTTACGACCAAGAGTTATCAATATCTTCCATGTTAAACACATTAGCGGCGGTTCCCAAGCGGTAAAAGTAAAGGTTTACTCCCCCTCCACCAACAATCACACTCCACGGCTAGACGAATCCACGGGTACCGTCCATACCAACAACATTCCTGGGGGAGTTTTGTTTAATTATTTGTAATTTTTGATTTCAGGACTGGGAATCCCTATTACCGCCCCTCTTGTGCAAGGACAAGTGAATAAACACTCATCATGAGAATAACCCGCTTAACATGGAAGATACTGACCGCCCCCTATCGCTCCATGAGCGGTCCAGGCACACACAACTGATGTTCATTTGAATTTTTAGAGGTGGCACATGCAAATTTACTTGGAACGGTAGGGTAATACCGCATATAGGTAGATACAGTGCACTCATCTGGAATAACTTTGGTTTAAGGATTTTGATGCACAAGAAGTATTACCGCTTAGTACAGGCGAAGGCTAGCAAATAGATTGAGAAGCGGCCAGCTAGAGAGCAAAAACGGTCATGAACATGCATTACGCATAATAAACATTGACTACTAGCATGAGTAGGATTTGGACACCATGAACATAAATATCATGAAGGCTGTGTTGGTTTTGATTCAGCTACATGCGTGAACATGTGCCAAGTCAAGCCACTTGAAACATTCAGAGGAGGATACCATATCATCATACCACATCACAACCATTTAAATGCATTTTGACATTCAAGATAAATCATTATCCACACCTAGCTACTTAAGCATGGCATAAACAACTATAATCTCTAATTGTCATTGTAAATATGTTTGACCATAATATGCTAAATCAAGGATACTAGGTTAAACATATTTATAAAAACAAAAACAAGTTGAGTTCATACCCGCTTTTCTCTGCCACAACCACTTCATCAAATATCGTCATTATTGCCTTTCACTTGCACGACCGAATGATATGAAAATAATAATAGTGCAAGAGTGCCGTGGACTAAGCTGGAATCTGTAAACATTTTATTCACGAGGAGAAGACAAAGTAACATGGGCTCTTTGTTAGATAACAATAGTGAATATGAGAGCCACTCAACATTTTCATCGTGGTCTTCTCCTTGGTACGACTCAAATAAAAGGAAAAGAATTTCAGAGAAACACACTGAAATATTTTTGGAGTTTTTGGTTTTTCTGAAGAAAGCAAATTAAAGAGGGAAAAACGAAAACGAGAAAAACTATTTACACGGGAAAGCTCCCAACAAGTAAAAGAAGAAAACGAGAAATCCTTTTGGGTTTTCTTTTGATACTACAATTAATCTAGGCTAGAAAGAAAAACCAAAAAGAAGTAGGAAATATTTCTGGGTTTTCTCAAAGTTTTTCAAACACACAAGAAGAAAGCGAGAAAATAAATCTAACATGGATAATACAATGAAAAAGTATGAACACCGACAACTGGAATGAAATGTGTGAACATGAATATAATGTCGGTGGAAATACGTACTCCCCCAAGCTTAGGCTTTTGGCCTAGCTTGGTAATCACCATCCGTAGTAGCCATCCGGACCTAAGTCAAAGTGAGGTGGAGGCGGCACCTGAGCGTCCCACTCCTGGGGCTCCTCCTCAGCAGCTGCTAGGTTGTTTCGATAGGCTGTAATATCATCTCGCATGATCTTGTATCCATTCCTGGCAATAGAATCAAACAGAGCAGGTGCAGGCAATGTGATAACATTGCGGGTTTCGACGCTGAATACTAAGTTGTAATGAATGTTATGGAAAGAGTCAGTTGCCTCGATAAATTGGTGATCCTGCAACACTTTCTGATCTAGATAAACTTGGGACAAGGGATAATCATGTGGACGAATCTGAACATTAAAGTGTCTCGCTAAGCGAGTAGCATAAATACCACCATGTATCTTTCCCTTAGTCCTGTAAGGTGTAAGCGACGTGCAATAATAGCCCCATACTAAAGGTGTGATCATTATACAGTGCATTGCGTAAAATGGCGAAGTCGGGAGCACTGAGTGCGCCAACCTTCTCCCTAGCGGTTAAAGACTTTGCGATGAACAAAGCAAACTAATGCACAGAAGGAAACTGCAAACTGGTAGTAGTGGCATTTGACACACCTCTATACTCACCCACTGTTAAAGTGAGGAGAAAGTCCTCAAATTCCGCTAGTCTAGGTTCTCTTAATTCCCCATCAGAAGGAATCAAGCATATGTTACAAAAGTCAGTGAGCGGTATCTTGTGAGTTTTAGCATATAGCTTAAACTGCACCTCAGGAGGATTATTCCTAGTCAGAAAATGAAAACTTTGCACAAAGGAATTTGTAAGGATGTGGTGTTGGTAACACTTAGCTGCAAGGAACTCGGTCAGCCCAACATTTGCAACAAATTGAGCAAACTCTCGATCGAACCCGGCCTCCTCCATGAAGGCATCATGCGGCCATTCACACGACCGTACCTCCACCGTTCTTGGGGTGTGAAGGCCATTGTTCGATGATTCCCCAATGACCCCTTTGGCATTTTTCTTGGAGGAAAACTTCCTAAAGAAATCCATCTTATTCCTATAATAAAAATTCTGAAAATTTTAGTCTACAAAAATTTGTCAACAAAACTCCGTAAGATTGATAGCAACTACTCCTAAGGATGCATAGAGGCTATATTAAGCATTCAAACTACTTAGAACTCTAAGAATTCAGCATGCAAGCTCATCTACAGCAGCATCAAGAATAGCTAATTATTCGAAAAATAACGCACTGAATCAAAAACTAATTGGAGCAATGGAGGAGTCACATACCAAGTAGCAATCCCTCCAAACAGTTTCGGAAACGGAGCTTCGAGCAAAGAGATCGAAATCCGCGGGTTTGAGAGCAAGAACACGGGAATGGAAGCTATGGTGATTTTTTTTCTGGAGGTAGGGGATGACATGGGCTAAAGGAATAAGTGAGGGGCCCCACGTGGGGGGCACAACCCACCAGGGTGCGCCTGGGGTTGCTGGCGCGCCCTTGTGTCTTGTGGGCACCAGGTGCACCCCCTCTGATGTTATTTGCACCAGATATTCAGAAATATTCAGAAACAATTGTATCAAATTTTCAGGACATTCTAAGAACTTTTATTTTTGGGTCATTTTTTTATTGCACGGTGAAAATAGAAAACATGATAAACATGGCATTTTATTTTATTTGACTAACTAATACAGAAAATAAAAAGGTGGAGCAGAAGGTTGTGCCTACTAGATTCATCAACTTCATACCTCTCAAAAATGATCCATTAATAAGGGTGATCAAGTCTTATTAACAACCACTTCCGATTAGCATGAAACCAAAGAACTATTGTAAAACACTAAGTTACCTCAATGGGGATGTGCATATCCCCAACAATAAGTATATAATATTTGTTTTTGGCAGTAGGTAGGGGTAATTGAAAACTTCCAATAGTGATTGTCGGAGGTTCTTCAATAACATTTATACCATTCACTTGGAATTGTTTCTTCGAAAAGTGCACTGTATGCTCATTACCATTGATATGAAAAGTGACTTTGCTTTTAATGCAATCAATAACAGCCCCTGCAGTATTCAAAGAGGGTCCACTAAGGATAATCGACATGTTGTCGTCCTCGGGCATCTCAAGAATAACAAAGTCCGTTAAGATAGTAACATTTGCAACAACAACGGGCACATCCTCACAAATACCGATAGATATGGCAGTTGATTTGTCAGCCATTCGCAATGATATTTCAGTAGGTGTGAGTTTATTCAAATCAAGGCTTTTATATATGGAGAAAGGCATAACACTAACACCAGCTCCCAAATCACACAAAGCAGTTTTGACATAGTTTCTTTTAATGGAGCAAGGTATAGTTGGTATTCCCGGATCTCCAAGTTTTTTAGGTATTCCATCCTTAAAAGAATAATTAGCAAGCATGGTGGATATTTCAGCTTCAGGTATCTTTGTTTTATTAGTGATGATGTCTTTCATGTATTTTGCATAAGGGGCCATCTTCAGGATATCGGTTACACGGGTACGCAAAAAGACTGGCCTAATCATTTCAGCAAAGCGTTCGAATTCTTCATCATCCTTTTTCTTAGATGGTTTGGGTGGAAAGGGCATAGGTTTCTGAACCCATGGCTCTCTTTCTTTACCATGTTTTCTAGCCACAAAGTCTCTTTTATCATAACGTTTACTTTTAGGTTGTGGGTTATCAAGATCAACGGCATGCTCTATTTCAACATCATTATCCGGTTCTTTATCATTGTTTGGTTGAGTATCTTCATGAACATCATCATTATCATTTTCATTATCACTCGTTGGATGATCATTACCAGATTGAGTTTCAGCATCGGAAATAGAGATATCATTATCTTTAGGAGGTTTTTGTATCTTAGGTTCACTAGAGGTAGGCAAAGTCCTATAATTTTTCTTTCTTTTTCTTCTTAGAAGGACTAGGTGCATCAGCATTAATTCTTTGAGAGTCTTGTTCAATTCTTTGAGGATGATCCTCAGGATAAATAGGTTCTTGGGTCATTCTACCTCCTCTAGCGACTACTCTAGCAGCAAAATCATTCACGTTATTATTCATTTCATCAAGCAATTCTTTTTGAGACTTAGCAACTTGTTCTAACTGGGTTTGAACCATAGAGGCATGCTTTCCTACACCTCTAACATCATTACTGATTCTAAATAGCAAGTCACTCAAGCGAGCAATCATATCAGAATTATATTTCAATTGTTTCAGAACATGTGCATTGAAATGATCTTGCTTCATAATATAGTTATCAAACTAATATAAGCATTGACTAGGGTGTTTATTGTAAGTGTTGGAACACGCGGTACGCTACGCTAGCGCCAAATAAAATTTTCTACCGCGCACCCAAGATTATGCTGCTGGAAATAGATCACGGGATCGGGTTTACCACTAGACGCGCAGTCACCGCAGCGGAAGTAGAGTTGGTGCTGCGTGTAGTCGATCAGCCAATTCGTCTCCTCCTCGTGTAGCCGATCTCCCACGAACAGTGATCTCCCACGAACAGCTCCTCGCGGATCCCTCAAACGGTTCGTCCAAGCACCGCAGATGCGATGCCTCCAAGGTATCCACACGTACGGGGGCAGCGTCGGGCGGCGGACTGCTAGGTCCGATCTGTTGGAAATATGCCCTAGAGGCAATAATAAATTGGTTATTATCATATTTCCTTGTTCATGATAATCGTTTATTATCCATGTTATAATTGTATTGATTGGAAACTCAAATACATGTGTGGGTACATAGACAACACTGTGTCCCTAGTAAGCCTCTAGTTAACTAGCTCGTTGATCAAAAGATGGTGAAGGTTTCCTAGCCATGGACATGAGATGTCATTTGATAACGGGATCACATCATTAGGAGAATGATGTGATGGACAAGACCCAAACTATAAACGTAGCATTTGATCGTGTCAGTTTATTGCTATTGTTTTCTGCATGTCAAGTATCTGTTCCTATGACCATGAGATCATGCAACTCACTGACACCGGAGGAATACCTTGTGTGTATCAAACGTCGCAACGTAACTAGGTGACTATAAATATGCTCTACAGGTATCTCCGAGGGTGTCTGTTGGGTTGGCATGGATCAAGACTGGGATTTGTTACTCCGTGTGACGGAGAGGTATCTCAGGGCCCACTCGGTAATACAACATCACAATGAGCCTTGCAAGCAATGTGACTAAAGTGTTAGCCACGAGATCTTGTATTACGGAACGAGTAAAGAGACTTGCCAGTAACGAGATTGAACTAGGTATAGAGATACCGACGATCGAATCTCGGGCAAGTAACATACCGAAGAACAAAGGGAACAGCAAACGGGATTAATTGAATCCTTGACATAGAGGTTCGACCGATATAGATCTTCGTAGAATATGTAGGAACCAATATGGGCATCCAGGTCCCGCTATTGGTTATTGGCCGTAGAGGTGTCTCGGTCATGTCTACATAGTTCTCGATCCCGCAGGGTCTGCACACTTAAGGTTCGGTGACGTTTCGGTAGATTTGAGTTATGCATGTTGGTGACCGAAGGTTGTTCGGAGTCCCGGATGAGATCACGGACATCACGAGGAGCTCCGGAGTCTACATATAGGAAGTCCCGTTTTGGCCACCGGAAAAGTTTCGGGTATTTCCGGTAGTGTACCGGGAGTGCCGGAGGGCCATCAGGAGGGGCCACCCACGCCGGGAGTCCACATGGGCCTAAAGGGGGTTGCACCAGCCCTTAGTGGGCTGGGCAAGGCAGCCCTATAAGGCCCATGCGGCTGGAATAAGTGGAAAAGGCATAAAACCCAAGAAAAGGGAAGGGGAACCAAATATGGAAGGTGTCCTATTTGGACTAGGAAGAAGTGGAGGAGTCCACCTCCTCCTCCTTGGTTCGGCCGCACCTAGGGTGGAAACCCTAGGGCGCCAGCCCCCTTCCCCTCCCTCCTATATATACTAGAGGGGAGAGAGGGCCAAACACCCTTAGCCATGGTGCAGCCCACTCTCCCCCCCGTCTATACGGTTTTCCTCAAATCTGTTTTTGTCGGTGCTTAGGCGAAGCCCTGCCGGAACAGCTCCACCACCACCCCCACTACGCCGTTGTGCTGGCGGAGAACTCGTCTATCTCTTCGCTCTCTCTTGCTGGATCAAGAAGGCGGAGATCGTCATCAAGCTGTACGTGTGCTGAACGCGGAGGTGCCGTCCGTTCGGTACTTGATCGGGACGGATCGTGATTGGATCGCGGGACGCTCGGTGATTTGGATCACGAAGACGTTCGATTACATCAACCGCGTTTCTTAACGCTTCCCGCTTAGCGATCTACAAGGGTATGTAGATTCACTCTCCCTCTCGTAGATGCTCATCACCATGGATAGATCTTGTGTGTGCGTAGGAAAATTTTTGTTTCCCATGCAACGTTCCCCAATAGTGGCATCATGAGCTAGGTCTATGCGTAGATGAGATCTCGAGTAGAACACAAACGAGTTGTGGGCGTGGGTGTATACATATTGCTTGCCGTTACTAGTTGATACTTGATTCGGCGGTATTGTGAGATGAAGCGGCCCGGACCAACATTACTCGTACGCTTACGAGAGACCGGTTCCTTCAACTGACATGTAACTTTGTTGCATAAAGATGGCTAGCGGGTGTCTGTCTCTCTCACTTTAGTTGAATCAATTTCAATGAAGAGGGTTCTTTTAGAAGATCAAAAAGCAATCACTACACCACGTTGTGGTTTTGCGTTGGTAAGAACGGTTCTTGCAAACCCGTAGCAGCCACGTAAAAATTTGCAACAACAATTAGAGGACGTCTAACTTGTTTTTGCAGGGTATGTTGTGATGTGATATGGCCAATTACATGATGAGATATATGTGATGTATGAGATGATCATGTGTTGTATAGAATATCACGACTTGCATGTCGATGAGTACGGCAACTGGCAGGAGCCATAGAGTTGTCTTTAATTATTGTATGACCTGCGTGTCAATCATTAAGCGCTATGTAATGCTTTACTTTATCGCTAAACGTTAGCAATAGTCATGGAAGCAACAGTCGGCGCGACAACCTCATGGCGACACGTTGATGGAGATCAAGATGATGGAGATCATGGTGTCATGCCGGTGACGATGGAGATCATGCCGGTTCATGGCCATATCATGTCACTTATGATTTGCATGTGATGTTAATCCTTTTATGCATCTTATTTTGCTTAGGACGACGGTAGGATTATAAGGTGATCCCTCACTTAAATTTCAAGATAAATTGTGTTCTCCCCGAGTGTGCACCGTTGCGAAAGTTCGTCGTTTCGAGACACGCCGTGATGATCGGGTGTGATAGACTCTACGTTCACATACAACGGGTGTAAGCCATGTTGCACGTGCGGAACACTCGGGTTAAACTTGACGAGCCTAGCATGTACAGACATGGCCTCGGAACACAAGAGACCGAAAGGTCGAACATGAGTCATATAGTAGATATGATCAACATGAAGATGTTCACCATTGAAACCACCTCAACTCACGTGATGATCGGACTTGAGTTGGTGGATTTGGATCATGTTACACTCGAATGACCGGAGGGATGTCAATTTGAGTGGGAGTTTTAAGTAATATGATTAACTAAACTCATTATCATGAACATAGTCAAAGTGTCTTTGCAAATTATGTTGTAGATTACTAGATCGCGCTGTAGCTCCCTTGAATTTTTATATGTTCCTAGAGAAATAGATTTGAAAGATGATGGTAGCAATAATGCGGACTGGGTCCGTGATCTGAGGATTGTCCTCAAATTGCTGCACAGAAGGCTTATGTCCTTAATGCACCGCTCGGTGCACCACCCCCTCTAGCGTCGTCTGTAGATGTTGTGAACATCTGACAGGCACGTTCCGATGACTACTTAATAGTTCAGTGCGTCATGCATTACGGCTTAGAATTGAGGCTCCAAAACGTTTTGAACGTCACGGAACATATGAGATGTTTAAGAGCTGAAATTGGGATCTCAGACTCGTGCCCATGTTGAGAGGTATGAGACCTCCAACAAGATTCTTTGCCTGCAAGATGATGGAGAATAGCTCAATCATTGAGCATGTGCTCAAATTGTTTGAGTGCTACAATCACTTGAATCGAGTGGGAGTTGATCTTCCAGATAAGATAGTGATTGATATAGCTCTCCAAGTCACTGTCACTAAGCTACTAGAGCTTCGTGATGAACTATAAAAGGCCAGAGATGGAAATAATGATCCCTGAGCTGTTCGCAATGTTTGACACCACGAAGGTAGAAATCAAGAAGGAAGCATCAAGTGTTGATGGTTAGTGAAACCACTAGTCTCGAGAAGGGCAAGGGCAAGGAGGGATACTTCATGGATGGCAAGCCAGTTGCTGCTCCAGTGAAGAAACCCAAGGTTGAACCCAAACCCGAGACTAAGTGCTTCTATTATGAGGAGAACGGTCGCTGAAGAGGAACAACCCTAGATACTTGGTAGATAAGAAGGTTAGCAACGTCGACAGAAGTATATTTGATATACGTGTTATTGATGTGTACCTTACTAGTACTCCTAGTAGCACCTGGGTATTAGATACCGGTTCGGTTGCTAAATGTTAGTAACTCGAAATTAAAGCTACGGAATAAACGGAAGCTAGCTAAGGGTGAGGTGACGATGAGTGTTGGAAGTGTTTCCAAGGTTGATGTGATCACCATCGCACGCTCTCTCTACCTTCAGGATTAGTGATGAACCTAGATAAATGTTATTTGGTGTTTGCATTAAGCATGAACGTGATTAGATCATGTTTATTGCAATACGGTTATTCATTTAAAAAGAAATAATGGTTATTCTGTTTACATGAATAATACCTTCAATGGTCATACACCCAATAAGAGTGGTTTATTGAATCTTGATCGTAGTGATACACATATTCATAATATTGATGCCAAAAGATACAAAGTTAATAATGATAGTACCACATACTTGTGGCACTGCCGCTAAATGTCATATTGGTGTAAAACGCATGAAGAAACTCCATGCTGATGGATCTTTGGACTCATTCGATTTCGAATCGGTTGAGACATGCGGACCATGCCTCATGGGCAAGATGACTAAAACCCCGTTTTCCGGTATGATGGAGCGGGCAATTGACTTATTGGAAATGATACATAATGATGTATGCGGTCTAGTGAGTATTATAGTGTGCGGTGAATATCGTTATTTTCCTCCCTTCACTGATGATTTTAGTAGATATGGGTATATTTACTTAATGAAACATAAGTCTGAAACGTTTGAAAAGTTCAAACAAAATCAGAGTGAAGTTTGAGATCATCGTGACAAGAAGATAAAATGTCTATGATATGATCGTGGAGGTGAATATCTGAGTTACGAGTTTGGTATACAACTTAAGACAATGTGGACGTTGTTTCACAACTCACGCCACCTGGAACACCATAGTGTGATGGTGTGTCCGAACGTCGTAGTCATGCTCTATTGGATATGGTGCGAACTATGATGTCTCTTATCGATTTACCACTATCGTTTTAGGGTTATGCATTAGAGACAACCACATTCACTTTAAAAGGGGCACCATCTAAATCCGTTGAGATGACACCGTATGAATTTTGGTTTGGCGGAAACCTAAGCTGTCATTTCTTAATGTTTGGGGCTGCGACGCTTATGTGAAAAAGGGTTTTTCACCTAATGAGCTCGAACCCAAAGCGAACAAATGCACCTTCATAGAATACCCTAACGTAACAGTTGGGTAAACCTTCTATCTTAGATCCAAGCACAAAGTGTTTGTTGCTAAAACGGGTCTTTTCTCGAGAAAGAGTTTCTTTCGAAAGATTGAGTGGGAGGAAGATAGTACTTGATGAGGTTGTTGAACCTTTACTTCAACCTGAGAGTAGCGCAGCGCAGAAAGTTGTTTCTGTGGAGCCTACGTTAGTTGAAAAGGAAGTTAATGATGATGATCATGAAACTTCGGATCAAGTTACTATCGAACATCGTGGGTCGACAAGGACGCGTACTGCTCCTGAGTGGTACGGCAACCCTGTCTTAGAGGTCATGTTGTTGGACAACACCGAACCTACGAGCTATGGAGAAGCAATGATGGGCCCGGATTCCGAGAAATGGTTAAGACCATGAAATCCGAGATGGGATCCATGTAAGAAAACAAAGTATGGGCTTTGGAAGTATTACCTGAAGGGCGAAAGGCCATTCAGAACAAATGGATCTTTAAAATGAAGACGGACGCGGACGGTAATGTCACCGTCTATAAAGCTCGACTTGTGGCAAAGGGTTTATCACAAGTTCAAGGAGTTGACTACGATGAGACTTTCTCACCCGTAGCGATGCTCAAAGTCTGTTGGAATCATGTTAGCAGTTGCTGCATTTTTCAATTATGAAATCTGGCAGATGGATGTCAAAACATCGTTTCCTTAACAGTATCCGTAAGGAAAAGTTGTATGTGATACAACCGGAAGGTTTTGTCAGTCCTAAGGATGCTAAAATATATGCAAACTCCAGCGATCCTTCTATGGACTGGAGCAAGCATCTCGGAGTTGGAATATACGCTTTGATGAGGTGATCAAAGTTTTTGAGTCTATACAAAGTTTATGAGAAACTTGTATTTACAATAAAGTGAGTGGGAGCACTATAGAATTTCTGATAAGTATATGTGGTTGACATATTGTTGATCGGAAATGATGTAGAATTTCTGGAAAGCATAAAGGGTCGTTTGAAAAGAGTTTTTCAAAGGAAGACCTAGAATGAAGCTACTTAAATATTGGGCATCAAGATCTATAGAGATAGATCAAGACGTCTGATAAGACTTTCAATGAGTACATACCTTGACAAGATTTTGAAAGAGTTCAAAATGGATCAGTCGAAGAAAGAGTTCTTGCCTGATTTGTAAGGTGTGGAGTTGAGTGAGACTCAAAGCTCGACCACGGCAGAAGAAAGAGAAAGGACGAAGGTCGTCCCCTATGCCTTATCCATAGGCTCTGTATAGTATGCCATGCTGTGTACCGCACCTGATGTGTGCCTTGCCATGATTCTATCAAGGGGTACAAGAGTGATTCAGGAGTGGATCATTGGACAGCGGTCAAGATTATCCTTAGTAACTAGAGGACTAAGGAAATATTTCTCGATTATGGAGGTGATAAAGAGTTCGTCGTAAAGGGTTACGTCGATGCAAGCTTTGACACCTATCCGGACGACTCTGAATAGTAGTCAGGATACATATAGCGGAGCAGCCATTAGGAATAGCTCCAAGTGGAGTGTGGTAGAAGTGTCTACAGTATGACATAGAGATTTGCAAAGTACACACGGATTTGAATGTCGCAGACCCGTTGACTAAAGACCTCTCTCACATGCAAAGCATGATCTGATCGAACCCCAGAACTCATTGGGTGTTAGATTCATAACAATGTAAATCACATGGTGATGTGAACTAGATTATTGACTCTAGTGCAAGTGGGAGACTGTTGGAAATATGCCCTAGAGGCAATAATAAATTGGTTATTATCATATTTCCTTGTTCATGATAATCGTTTATTATCCATGCTATAATTGTATTGATTGGAAACTCAAATACATGTGTGGGTACATAGACAACACTGTGTCCCTAGTAAGCCTCTAGTTAACTAGCTCGTTGATCAAAAGATGGTGAAGGTTTCCTAGCCATGGACATGAGATGTCATTTGATAACGGGATCACATCATTAGGAGAATGATGTGATGGACAAGACCCAAACTATAAACGTAGCATTTGATCGTGTCAGTTTATTGCTATTGTTTTCTGCATGTCAAGTATCTGTTCCTATGACCATGAGATCATGCAACTCACTGACACCGGAGGAATACCTTGTGTGTATCAAACGTCGCAACGTAACTGGGTGACTATAAAGATGCTCTACAGGTATCTCCGAGGGTGTCTGTTGGGTTGGCATGGATCAAGACTGGGATTTGTTACTCCGTGTGACGGAGAGGTATCTCAGGGCCCACTCAGTAATACAACATCACAATGAGCCTTGCAAGCAATGTGACTAAAGTGTTAGCCACGAGATCTTGTATTACGGAACGAGTAAAGAGACTTGCCAGTAACGAGATTGAACTAGGTATAGAGATACCGACGATCGAATCTCGGGCAAGTAACATACCGAAGAACAAAGGGAACAGCATACGGGATTAATTGAATCCTTGACATAGAGGTTCGACCGATATAGATCTTCGTAGAATATGTAGGAACCAATATGGGCATCCAGGTCCTGCTATTGGTTATTGGCCGTAGAGGTGTCTCGGTCATGTCTACATAGTTCTCGAACCCGCAGGGTCTGCACACTTAAGGTTCGGTGACGTTTCGATAGATTTGAGTTATGCATGTTGGTGACCGAAGGTTGTTCGGAGTCCCGGATGAGATCACGGACATCACGAGGAGCTCCGGAATGGTCCGGAGGTAAAGATTGATATATAGGAAGTCCTGTTTTGGCCGCTGGAAAAGTTTCGGGTATTTCCGGTAGTGTACCGGGAGTGCCGGAGGGCCATCGGGAGGGGCCACCCACGCCGGGAGGCCACATGGGCCTAAAGGGGGTTGCACCAGCCCTTAGTGGGCTGGGCAAGGCAGCCCTATAAGGCCCATGCGGCTGGAATAAGTGGAAAAGGCATAAAACCCAAGAAAAGGGAAGGGGAACCAAATATGGAAGGTGTCCTATTTGGACTAGGAAGAAGTGGAGGAGTCCACCACCTCCTCCTTGGTTCGGCCGCACCTGGGGTGGAAACCCTAGGGCGCCAGCCCCCTTCCCCTCCCTCCTATATATACTAGAGGGGAGAGAGGGCCAAACACCCTAAGCCACGGTGCAGCCCTCTCTCCCCCCCGTCTATACGGTTTTCCTCAAATCTGATTTTGTCGGTGCTTAGGCGAAGCCCTACCGGAACAGCTCCACCACCACCCCCACTACGCCGTTGTGCTGGCGGAGAACTCGTCTATCTCTTCGCTCTCTCTTGCTGGATCAAGAAGGCGGAGATCGTCATCAAGCTGTACGTGTGCTGAACGCGGAGGTGCCGTCCGTTCGGTACTTGATCGGGACGGATCGTGATTGGATCGCGGGACGCTCGGTGATTTGGATCACGAAGACGTTCGACTACATCAACCACGTTTCTTAACGCTTCCCGCTTAGCGATCTACAAGGGTATTTAGATTCACTCTCCCTCTCGTAGATGCTCATCACCATGGATAGATCTTGTGTGTGCGTAGGAAAATTTTTGTTTCCCATGCAACGTTCCCCAACACGATCGCACGACATTGTGGCATGGGGAGTGGCAGTGGCTGTCGACGGGAGGAAAAGATCAACCCTGAAAGGTGCGCCCACTCCCCTTAATATAGACCTCCGAAGTGGGCTCAACACTTGAGGCCCACGACGAGTCTAGTCCCATTTTCCATTCGGATCCAATCCGAATGGGCAGCAATCCCTTAAGTGTGCGACCCTATAGGTTCACGTACACATGGACACGACCCGAGTCGATAGTCGGTAGCGGCTCCTAGCAGAACGTGCCAACTCCCATGTGTGCGCAAAGTCGTTAGACGAACCTCGACAATGTGTCATATACAACATTCCTTTTGCCTCATGATATAGGTTGTAGAGCTCAAGGCGAGTACTTGTCACCCTTGTGGTAGCTCGACATCTCTTCTCGAAACCGTGATGCAGATTCCCGAACTGGGTTAACACTTAACCCATGTCGCATGGCCATGCTTTCTGAATCTGATCACACGAGAGGGCCCAGAGAATATCTCTCCTCACAGAGGGGCAAATCCCATCTTGGTTAACCATGTCTCGCGGCATGTCTCACGACTCACCCGAAAGCTACCTTTATAACTACCCAGTTACGGAGTAGCGTTTGATAGACCCTAAGTAAGTCGATCCTCATCCCGAGAACATGTGATGACCTCAGGTCTAGGACATGGCATATACATTGTGCTTGAGACTAACAGATGACATTATCTCGCTGTGTCTCGAAGTGGGTCTATCCGACTCGGTGATCTCAATCCCCGAGTCCATACTATCAGTTTAGCATCTCTATGCACATGACTTGTGAAACGTAGTCATCAACTGAATCGTATACTAGTAAAGGATATGTGTCCGCATAACCTTAACAACTAGGGACTATTAGAACAATCATCATAGTATATATAGTCTCACAAATAAGTCACATACTTATTGATACATATCACTGATGATGTTCAAGGACAATACAAAATACTCATGAATACATAGGAAACAAAATCATCACATGATTGCCTCTAGGGCATATCTCCAACAGTCTCCCACTTGCACTAGAGTCAATCATCTAGGTATCGTATGCCCATGGACCTCATGTGCATCTCATGCTTCGACCGCGGGAGAGGCTTCGTTAATGGATCAGCAACATTTGCATCCGTGTGTATCTTGCATATGTTTACATCGCCTCTCTCGACAATGTCACGAATGAGGTTAAAACGCCTGAGTATGTGTTGGGTTTTATGATGGTTCCGTGGTTCATTGACTTGTGCAATAGCACCACTATTATCACAATAGAGGTCCAACGGATTGGACGAGTCCTGAACCACTCCAAGATCAGAAATAAAATTCTTCACCCAAACACCTTCTTTTGCAGCTTCAGAAGCCGCAATGTACTCAGCCTCCGTTGTAGAATCAGCTACCGTATCTTGGTTGGCACTCGTCCAGCTCACTGCTCCTCCGTTCAGAAAGAACACAAACCCAGATTGCGATCGACTATCATCCCTATTGGTTTGGAAACTAGCATCAGTGTAACTCTTTACAATGAGCTCATCCTCACCTCCATAAACCAGGAACATATCCTTTGTCCTTCTCAAGTATTTAAGGATATTCTTTACCGCTGTCCAGTGACTCTCACCTGGATCGGCCTGGTATCTGCCTACTAGGCTTAGAGCAAAGCTAACATCGGGACGAGTACATACCATAGCATACATGATGGACCCGACAGCCGAAGCATACAGAATCCCATCCATGCGTCTTCGCTCATCAGGAGTCGAAGGACTCTGAGTCTTGCTAAGACTAATGCCATGTGACATGGGCAAGAACCCTTTCTTGGCATCTTGCATGTTGAACCGCTTCAACACCTTGTCTATATACGTACTTTGGCTTAATCCAATAAGCCTTCTCGATCTATCTCTATAAATCTTGATTCCCAAAATATAAGCTGCTTCTCCCAAGTCTTTCATCGAAAAACTATTTTTCAATGAGTCCTTGACAGATTCAAGCATTTGAACATCATTTCCAATCAACAATATGTCATCCACATACAGGATCAGAAATGCAACTGAGCTCCCACTAACCTTCTTGAATACACAATGATCATAGTCATTCTTGATGAAGCCAAACTCTTTGGCCGCTTCATTAAAACGAATGTTCCAATTCCAAGATGCTTGCCTCAATCCATAAATGGATCTCTGAAGCTTGCATACCATGCCAGCATTCTTTGGATCGACAAAACCCTCGGGCTGTGTCATATACACGTCCTCAGTTAAATCTCCATTAAGGAAAGCCGTTTTGACATCCATCTGCCATATCTCATAGTCGAAATATACAGCTATAGCAAGAATGATCCGAATTGATTTAGGCATCGCTACCGGTGAATAAGTCTCACCGTAGTCAACTCCTTGAACTTGTCGATAACCTTTAGCGACAAGTCGAGCCTTATGGACTGTAAGATTTCCATCCATATCAGTTTTCTTCTTAAAGATCCATTTGCACTCAATGGCTCGAACGCTATCTGGCGGATCAATCAAGTTCCAAACTTGATTGTCATCCATGGACTTTAATTCGGATCTCATGGCCTCAAGCCATAACTCGGAATCAGGGCTCACCATCACTTCCGCATATGTGGTCGTTTCATTGTTCTCCAAGAACAACACATTACAGTCGTGCATATTGCGCAACCTTTCCGACCTACGTGGAGCCGGCGCCAATTCCACTACGTGTTCCCTAACTAACTCCAGCGTGATTGAATCACCTGTCGGAACGTCCCCGTGTGGCTCTCGAATTTCTTCGAGTCGGACCGACCTCCCACTAGCCTTCCGATTGAGAAACTCTTTCTCAAGGAAAACTCCATGTCGAGCGACAAACACTTTGCCCTCTTCACGGTTGTAGAAGTAATATCCCAAGGTTTCCCTAGGATATCCCATGAATATGCACTTGTCCAACTTGGGTGTGAGCTTGTCCGACTGGAGTCGCTTGACATATGCTTCACAACCCCAAATCTTTAGAAAAGACAAGCTATGACTCTTTACAGTCCATATCTCATATGGTGTCTTATCTACAGGCTTTGACGGTACCCTGTTTAGTGTGAAAGCTACGGTTTCTAGAGCGTATCCCAAAAATGACAAGGGTAAATCCAACTGACTCATCATCGATCGGACCATGTCTAACAAAGTCCAATTCCTTCGTTCCGACACACCATTTCTCTGTGGCGTACCTGGAGGAGTGAGCTGTGGAACTATTCCACGGTTCTTCAGATGATCATCATACTCCTGGCTCATATACTCACCGCCACGATCAGATCGTAGAAGCTTGATTGTCTTGTCGAGTTGATTTTCCACTTCGTTCTGAAACTCCTTGAACTTTTCAAAAGTTTCTGACTTGTGCCTCATCAAGTAGACATATCCATATCTACTAAAGTCGTCGGTAAAAGTCACGAAGTATTGGAAACCACCTCTAGCCGTCGTGCTCATTGGTCCACATACATCACTATGTACAAGTTCCAATAGCTCAGACGCCCTCTCACAACTCTTTGCAAAAGGAGTCTTAGTCATCTTGCCGAGTAGGCATGACTCACATGTCTCAAATGATTCAAAATCAAATGAAGTCAGAATTCCATCATCATGGAGCTTCTTCATGCGCTTTTGACTAATGTGTCCTAGTCGACAATGCCAGATGTAAGTCGGATTTATCTCGTTAGGCTTATGCCTCTTGACATTTATGTTATAGACTGATTCACCTTCAAGATCTAATATAAATAACCCATTCTTAACAGGTGCAAAGCCATAAAACATTTCATTCAAGTAAATAGAACAACCATTGTCCTTAATACTGAATTCATAACCTTGCCTCATCAAACATGAGGCCGAAATAATGTTTCGACTCAATGCAGGAACATAATAACAATTATCAAGTTCCATTACAAATCCTGAAGGTAACTTAAGTTCCATGGTGCCGACGGCTGATGCAGCAACTCTTGCTTTATTCCCGACGCGCATGTCAACTTCTCCTCTTGCAACATTCCTAGTCCTTCTTAGCCCCTGCATCGAGTTGCATATGTGAACAACCGATCCGGTATCATATACCCAAGAGCTACTAGAAATATCAGCAAGAAAAATTTCTATAACATATACAACAAGTGTACCTGAAGAAGTCACACTTCCAGTCTTCTTGCCTATCTGGGCAAGCCACTTGCTGCAGTTCCTCTTCTAGTGACCGGTTTCCTTGCAGTGAAAGCAAACGGTCCCCGTGTTTGGTCCGGACTTAGGCGTGGCGGCGATAGTAGGAGTTGCCTCCTTGCCCTTTGCCTTAGTCTTTTTCTTGGACCAGCTCTTCTTGAACTTTGCCGTGTTCTACACCATCAACACTTGATGCGTGCCTTTCTTGATATCCTGCTCAGCCACTTTTAGCATCCCATGCAATTCAGTGAGCTTCTTTTCCATGCCGTGCATATGGAAGTTCGAGATGAACGCCCCATAGCTAGTCGAAAGAGAAGCCAGAATTGTATCCGTGGACAATTCGTCCCCAAGTGGGAAGCCTAACCGATCCAAAGCTTGCATGTATGCGATCATCTTGATCACATGCGGGCTGAGTGGATCACCCTCTTTGAGCTTACAATCCATCAAGGATCGCCAGACGGTGAACCTTTCGGTCCTTGCCTGCATCTGAAACATGCTCTTGAGGTTCTCGATCATATCGAAAGCCTCAATGTTTTCGAAATGCTGCTGCAGATCGGGCTCCATAGAAGCCAGCATGAGACAGCTGATCTTGTTTGACTCATCAACGAGTTTCTGGTGGGCATTCCTGGCTGTGGCATTAGCATTCTCGGCAGGTTCCTCTGGAAGGGGTTCCTCTAGAACATGTTCCTTTTTATCATACCTGATAACAATTCTCAGATTTCTATACCAGGTGGTAAAGTTTGTTCCATTCAGTTTATCCTTTTCTAGGATTGATTTCAACGAAAAACTGGGTTGAGCAGGTGGTGCCATTGATCTACAACAGAAATATGCAAAACACTAAGACGTGTATTCATAAAGAGTAATTCAAATTAAACATTTTAATAAGAACATTACTCCCACTAAAATCAACATCCCTCCGTTGATTCTTAGTGGTGCAAGATCCAAGATCCACATGTCAACTAGTGAGCTTTTGCATCACCGCTAGAAGACTAGATCACTCGGTAAGCAACACTTGCTAATCGTATCTCTATACGACTCTTGTTTGTTGGGGACATCTCATGCCACGCCAACTCTTATGCCTCGAGGCCCAAAACTATTTTGATAGCCACGACAGGTTAACCAATGCTTAGCTCGTAAGTGTCCGACACAAACACACCACGTTAGGGAGAATTAGCAGCACCCTAATTTTATAGGCCCACCACTAAAATACTTAACATGTGATGTTGCAGCAATTGGGGAGGCAATTTTACTTGACATTCTTTGAGGGATCACCCTACTTAATAACATCTATCATGCAAAAGAAGGGCGCATAAAAGGGATAAACTTTCACATGCAGTTTATATATGTGTGATATGGTATAGCCCCTTTCATCAACACATGGTGATCTCCATCTCCACGTGCGCTGCATGCCCATGGCGATCTCCATCTCCATGCATGGTTGCCCTTGTGGTGATCTCCATCTCCACACATGGTGTCAACCGCCAAGTTTTGCATAAGATACTATGCTATTACAAACTAATAGCTATGTGAGTAAATTACATTACAAGGCATCTCATGTTGACACGCAGGTCATTAATACAATAATGGGACAACCATATGGCTCTAGCCGGTTGCCGCACTCATGACACGCAGGTCATGATTTAATAATTTACAAGCAACATTCATGGGCTATACCAAATCACAAGCATTCCCTGCAAAAACAAGTCACACATTCTACCGCCGAAAATAAAACTGTGCGAAACTCTATTTTCCAAGAGGATTTTGACCTCGAAAATATCACAAAAAATGGCAAATCTGTTAAAGGTCAAATGCATCTTTTTGTGCCCTTCAGTTTGACAGGTCGTGGAGCAAAAACGGAGTTCGTATGCAAAAGTTATGCCCGTTTTACTGTGACCCCTCCAACAGATTTCAGCACTGCGGCAATCACATTTCCACGGTGTCGATCTTTGCTCCGGTTCGATCAATCTCATTGATCTTCGCGTGCTGCATCTGGATTTATGTTCCACTGTCTACCCCGATGGCGGAAACCGACCGGTAGGGGTAATTCGTGTCACGACCTCTGCATCACGATCACGGAATCAAGATCACGAAACCAAGCGTCAACACTGACGTGCACAGCCGATCTCATCGGCCCGCACCTGAACTGATCTACATATCTCATATGCAAATCACCGAATCTATCACCACATAATGGAGGCTCTGATACCACTGTTGGTACACGCGGTATGATACGCTAGCGCCAAATAAAATTTTCTACTGCGCACCCAAGATGATGCTGCTGGAAATAGATCACGGGATCGGGTTTACCACTAGACGCGCAGTCACCGCAGCGGAAGTAGAGTTGGTGATGCGTGTAGTCAATCAACCAATTCGTCTCCTCCTCGTGTAGCCGATCTCCCACGAACAGCGATCTCCCACGAACAGCTCCTCGTGGATCCCTTGAACGGTTCGTCCAAGCACCACAGATGCGATGCCTCCAAGGTATCCACACGTACAGGGGCAGCGTCGGGCGGCGGACTGCTAGGTCCGATCGCACGACATGGTGGCGTGGGGAGTGGCGGTGGCTGTCGACGGGAGGAAAAGATCAACCCTGAAAGGTGCGCCCACTCCCCTTAATATAGACCTCCGAAGTGGGCTCAACACTTGAGGCCCACGACGAGTCTAGTCCCATTTTCCATTCGGATCCAATCCGAATGGGCTGCAACCACGTACACATGGACACGACCCGAGTCGATAGTCGGTAGCGGCTCCTAGCAGAACGTGCCAACTCCCATGTGTGCACAAAGTCATTAGACGAACCTCCACAATGTGTCATATACACATTCCTTTTGCCTCATGATATAGGTTGTAGAGCTCAAGGCGAGTACTTGTCACCCTTGTGGTAGCTCGACATCTCTTCTCGAAACCGTGATGCAGATTCCCGAACTGGGTTAACACTTAACCCATGTCGCATGGCCATGCTTTCTGAATCTGATCACACGAGAGGGCCCAGAGAATATCTCTCCCCACGGAGGGGCAAATCCCATCTTGGTTAACCATGTCTCGCGGCATGTCTCACGACTCACCCGAAAGCTACCTTTATAACTACCCAGTTATGGAGTAGCGTTTGATAGACCCTAAGTAAGTCGATCCTCATCCCGAGAACATGTGAGGACCTCAGGTCTAGGACATGGCATATACATTGTGCTTGAGACTAACATATGACATTATCTTGCCGTGTCTCAAAGTGGGTCTGTCCAACTCGGTGATCTCAATCCCCGAGTCCATACTATCAGTTTTGCATCTCTATGCACATGACTTATGAAACGTAGTCATCAACTGAATTGTATACTAGTAAAGGATATATGTCCGCATAACCTTAACAACTAGGGATTATTAGAACAATCATCATACTATATATAGTCTCACAAATAAGTCACATACTTATTGATACATATCACTGATGATGTTCAAGGACAATACAAAATACTCATGAATACATAGGAAACGAAATCATCACATGATTGACTCTAGGGCATATCTCCAACAGTAAGGGATATCACTTTCATCAAACTTTAATAAAGAATTTACCTCTGCCACCTGTGGAGGTGGTGGTGTGTCAAGGCCATGTATTTCATCAATTGGTGGTAAATTCTTAACATCCTACGCTTTAATACCTTTTTCCTTCATAGATTTCTTTGCCTCTTGCATATCTTCAGGACTGAGAAATAAGATACCCCTCTTCTTCGGAGTGGGTTTAAGTGGTGGTTCAGGAAGAGTCCAATCATCATAATTCTTCAATATGTTATTCAATAATTCCTCAGCTTGTTCAACAGTTCGTTCCCTGAAAACACAACCAGCACAACTATCCAGGAAGTCCCTAGAAGCATCAGTTAGTCCATTATAGAAGATATCAAGTATTTCATTTTTCTTAAGAGGATGATCAGGCAAAGCATTAAGCAATTGGAGAAGCCTCCCCCAAGCTTGTGGGAGACTCTCTTCTTCAATTTGCACAAAGTTAAATATTTCCTGTAAGGTAGCTTGTTTCTTATGAGCAGGAAAATATTTTTCAGAGAAGTAGTAAATCATATCCTGGGGACTACGCACACAACCAGGAGCAAAATCATTGTACCATGTCTTAGCATCACCCTTTAATGAGAATAGAAATTATTTGAGGATATAATAGTAGCGAATCTTCTCATCATGTGCAAAGAGGGTGGCTATATCATTTAGCTTAGTAAGATGTGTCACTACAGTTTCAGTTTCATAGCCATGGAAAGGATCAGATTCAACCAAAGTAATTAACTCTGGGTCGACAGAGAATTCATAATCCTTATCGGTAACAAAGATAGGTGAAGTAGCAAATTTAGGATCACATTTCATTCTAGCATTCAAAGTCTTTTCCTTATACTTGCATATCAATTTCTTAAGATCATCTCTATCCTTACAAGAAAGGATTTCTCTAGCTATCTCTCCATCCAAAACATAACCTTCAGGTATCTTAGGCATTTCAAATCTAGGAGAGCTAGGACTAATAGGTGTTTCATAGTCATTAGTTTCAAAGGCTTCATCAGTTTCAGCAATCTCATCAGTTTCAGTAAATTCATTCTCTTTAGCTCTAGCAATTTGTTCATCAAGAAATTCACCTAGTGGCACATTATCATCAAGCATGGTACTAGCATCATCATAAGCATCATTCATAGCAGAAGTAGCATCATCAATAACTAACGACATATCAGGATTACTAGCATGTGGTGGTGTTGCAAACTTACTCATAACAGAAGGTGAATCAAGTGCAGAGCTAGATGGTAGTTCCATACCTCCCCTCGTCTTAGAGGGAAAAATCTTGGTCTTTGGATCCTTTAGATTCTTCATAGTGATGAATTGATATAAATCCCAAGTGACTCAACAAATATAGCTATGCTCCCTGGCAACAGCGCTAGAAAATGGTCTTGATAGCCCACAAGTATAGGGGATCGCAACAGTTTTCGAGTCAGAGTATTCAACCCAAATTTATAGATTCGACACAAGGGGAGCCAAAGAATATTTGAGAGTATTAGCAGCTGAGTTGTCAATTCAACCACACCTGGAGATTAAATATCTGCAGCAGAGTGATCAGTAGCACAATAGTATGATAGTTTTAATAGCATTAGCAGTAGTAACAGTAACAGTAGCAGTGATAGCAATAGTTTTGTAGCAAGTGTAACAGTAGCAGTAGCAATAGTAGTAACTTTGCAAGAACAATATGTGGAAAACTCGTAGGCACTAGATCGTGGAACTCGTTGGATGATATTCATCATATAACAGTCATAACCTAGGGCGACACAGAACTAGCTCCAGTTCATAAATGTAATGTAGGCATGTATTCCGTAAATAGTCATACGTGCTTATGGAAAAGAACTTGCATGACATCTTTTGTCCTACCCTCCCGTGGCAGCGGGGTTCATAAGGAAACTAAGGGATATTAAGGCCTCCTTTTAATAGAGAACCGTAACAAAGCATTAACACACGGTGAATACATGAACTCCTCAAACTACGGTCATCACCGGAAAGTATCCCGACTATTGTCACTTCGGGGTTTACAAATCATAACACGTAATAGGTGTGTATGACTAGCAAGATCGGATCAAGAACAAAGATATAATGGTGATAATATAAAAGGTTCAAATCTTAAATCATGGCACTCGGGCCCTAGTGACAAGCATTAAGCATGGCAAAGTCATCGCAACATCAATCTCAGAACATAGTGGATACTAGGGATCAAACCCTAACAAAACTAACTCGATTACATGATGAATCTCATCCAACTCCTCACCGACCAGCAAGCCTACGAAGGAATTACTCACTCCCGGTGGGGAGCATCATGGAATTGGCGATGGAGAAGGATTGATGATGACGAAGATCGAAGATTCCCCTCTCCGGAGCCCCAAACAGGCTCCAGATCTGGCATCCCGATGAAGAACACGAGGTGGCGGCGGCTCCCTATCGTAAAACGCGATGAAACTTTCTCTCTGATTTTTTCGCCGAAAATAGAATTTTATAGCATCGGAATTAGGGTCAGTGGGGCTATGAGGTGGGCACAACCCACCAGGGCGCGCCGGGGGGGGGGGGGGGGGCTGGCGCGCCCCTCCGGTGGTTCTTGGCTCTAGTATTTTTTATTTATTGTAAAATAAATCTCCAAAAGGTTTCGTCAAGTTCCGAGAACTTTTATTTCTGGACAAAAACAACACCATGGTAGTTCTGCTGAAAACAGCGTCAGTCCGGGTTAGTTTCATTCAAATCATGCAAATTAGTGTCCAAAACAAGGGCAAAAGATGTGAGGAAAAGTGGATACGACGAAGACGTATCAACACTATAGTCGATCAAATTATCGGATGTATTTGCAGTTTACAAACCTGTCACGGGCCACAAACTTCCCTCTCTTCTCAGCCCAACACAACCTACACATCCCACTAGCCCAGCCTAGCCACACTAAGATCGGTGCCATCGGATCGTGATCGGAGGGCTCCGAAACCCCCCTAAACACCCCCTCAAACCCTAAACCTGCCTATTTAACCCCTCCTCCCCTACCAAACCAGGAAACCCTAGCCCTGCCTCAATTTTTGCGCGCCTCTAGATAGCAACCTCCACTTGTCTCTTCATCCCACCTGCAGCCGCACCGGGCCTGCCAGGCCTAGATCCGGCCCGCCCGGGCCCGAGGGGAGCCGCCATCGCCTACATCCACGGGAGCCCCGAGCTCCTCCCATGGTGCCCCTTCCCGCAACACCGGCGCCTGCGTTCGACCGTTGCCCCGACCTCGTCGGTGCTCCGCCGGACCTCCACAAGGCGAGCCCGCACCACCGTGCCCTCTTCTTCTCCCTCTCCCTCTCACCCCTCTTCTCTCTTTCTCTGCACAGGAACCACCCCCACCATGTATGCCTCCCGCACGAGCTCGTCGCACCGCCGCCCTACTCCGACACCGACTCCGACGGGATCTGGCTGCCTCGGCCCGGATCCATGCACCCGCACCTTGCACAGTCCCGTCCCATCGCCAGCTGCCGCCCGTCGTCGGGAAGACCAACGCCGTGGCTCTGCATCGCCAGCGCCATGGCCTCCGCTTTGAGGCGTTGACCCCCTCGCTCACCCGAGCGCTCGCTTGGCTGCAGCCATGCCAGTGCCGTGGCCCATCTCGCTCCAGCCTTCGCCTCAAGCCGCAAGGCCTAGATCCACACAAGGCCCATCCCCAGTCGCGCCAGATCCAGCCTGCCCAGCTCCTCTCGTGGGCCGCTGCACCGAGCTGGCCCAAGAGGCCCGAGATGAGCGTCAGCCCCACTATCTTGCGCCCGTGCGCTCCTCTGCTATACAACACTCACCCATGTCGTCCCGTGTAACTCTAGATTCGGACCGTTTCATTTTTTTCCTGTCCGCGAATTTAGCCAATTATCCACGGATTAATAGATTTACAAAAAAAACCTCATACTTCATGCATTTAATAACTCAAACCGTGCATCGCATGTAAAAACTTTATATATGAAAAATGTTCAGAATTATGTGTAGATTAATAATATGCAACTTTCATCCATGTTAATTTTTTTAAAATTGATGTTTGCATTTAATTTGCGTAAATGCCATGCTAAAATGATTTATCTCATAGCTAAATAACCGTAACTCCAATTTTAATAAACTTTATATGTAACTTGCTTAGAACAATGTGTAGAATAACATGGTGCACTTTATTTTCCTATTTAATAAATATAAAATATGTTTAGTACAGATCTGGACCAAATTCAAAACTTGCATATGAGGTCATTTCAGAAATGCTATATCTTGTTTCTGGCCTCATTTAAAATGCCTAGATGTTGTAGTTGTTTATGCCTCACCTTTTGCCATGTTTTAAAACATTTAAACTTACCGTGTAAATAAATGAGAGTGAACTAAATGATTCGACCGTGGAGTTTCGTCAATATGCAACTCATTGCATATTGAACTTCACTTAATCTGTAGTAGTTGATTGTAGAACTTTTCCATGCCATGCCATGCCTATTTAAACTGGACATGCATCATCCTTGTTTGTGCATCATGTCATGAATATGTTGTGGTGTTTACCGTGTCATTTGTTTGGTTCCAGTTTGCTTCTCCTCGCTAGAGTTCTGAAAGCGTTTCAGAGTGTGAGTATTCTTTCGACTACATTGGTTCGTCTTCTTCACGGATTCGTTCTTCTTCCAAGCGGGATCTCATGCAAGATGAACATTTTCCTTGATACCACTACTATCATTGTGATGCTAGCTGTCTCATTTCTATCTTTATGTCTCGCTACCTACCACTTGTTTGTCAAGCCTCCCAAAATGCCATGATAAGCCTCTAACCCTCCACATCCCAGCAAACCGTTGTTTGGCTAAGTTACCGCTAGCTCAGCCCCTCTTTTGGCGTTGCTAGTTGCAGGTGCAGGTTGTTCCATGTGATAACATGGATATCTTGGGATATCACAATAATCTTGCTATTTAATTTAATGCACCTATACACTTGGTAAAGGGTGGAAGGGTAGGCCTTTTGCCAGGTGTTTTGTTCCACTCTTGCCGCCCTAGTTCTGATTACCGGTGTTATGTTCCATATTGAGTGCTCCTAACATGCTTGGGGTTGTTGTGGGGACCCCCTTGATAATTCATCTTTGAATAAAACTCTTCCAGCAAGGCCCAACATTGGTTTTAAATTGGCTCAGCATAATAATACTGATAATTAATTTGATGCATAGGGAGTTAGCACTACCTGTGGTTCGTTATTCAACATAATACAGGGGTCCCCAGTGCTGATGGCGCTGGTCTAAACTAGAGCATTGTGCGGGCTACCTTGGGCAACTCGGGACATCAGTTACTGTACGCATAGCTCATTCGTCGTGTCCTGAGAACGAGATAAGAGGCAACTATCGGGATCGTCGACACATCGGGAGGTCTTGCTGGACTTTTTTTTACCTTAGTCGAATGTCTTGTGCACCAGGATTCCGAGGATACTTTGGGCTATCTCGAGGTTGAGGTTTTTCCACCGCAGCTTGTGGCTAGTTTGTGATGGATGAGTTGGAGCACCCCTGGAGGGTTAAATCTTTCTGAGAGTCGTACCCGTGGTTATGTGGCAACTTGGAAATTGTTTAACACCCGGTTATAGCAAACTTAAAGTAAACTCAAATAAAATACACCAACTGTGTGCATAGCCATGACTGTCTCTTCTTGTGAGGTTTGAACCAAGAAGGAAACACGGTGGGGTTATGATTGACTCGTAAGTAGGTGTTCATGATCACTTCTTGATCATTACTCATTCACGCCCGTTATGCGTAGATCACTCTTCTTATTCTTGTACTCGTAAGTTAGCCATATATCAAATGCTTAGAGTTTGCTACAGCCTCACCACTTAACCATTCCTCACCATTAAGCTTTGGTAGTCTTGATATCCTTGGAAAAAAGATTGTCGAGTCCCCGTGGCTCACAGATTACTACAACAACAGGTGCAGGTACATGTAATGCGATGCTTTGACGTGAGAGCGATGCTTGTTCTATTTGGAGTTTCTTCTTCTTCATCGATCATAGGATGGGTTCTAGGTCGGTAGCCTGGATAGCAGGGTGGACGTTGTCCCTTTTTCGTCTGTGTTTCATCCGTAGTCGGATCCTGCTCTTTTGTATGATGATTGAATGTATTGATGTATTCATGTTGTAGCTTGTGGCGGGTGTAAGCCAAATCTTGTATACTCTTCTCTTCAGTACATGTACTTGTGACAATATCCACCTTGCAAAACCGTCTCCGATATGCGCTTCTATCCCTGTTGATACTTTCAAGTTTCTGCGAGTATAGGACCGCATATTGAGCGTTACAAGTTGGTATCAGAGCAGTACCGACCTAGGAGCCCCCTTGATTGACCGAACTTGGCCGTTGTCGAGTCTAGAAGAAAAACTATTTTGAGTCTAGTTATATATCGAAGAGTAGGAATTCTTTTTACTCCTCTTCCCTTCGCCACTCTGGTGCGAAACCGTGACGTAGGAATTTTAATTCTACCCCTCTTCTCACTCAATTTTTTTAGGATCATGCGGGTATTTTGGAAGCTCTATGATGCCGGTGTGACCTGACACCTGGGTAAAGTCCCTGGGAGTAGAGCTCTAGGGTGTTCTTGTCACACTCGTTATTGTTCAATTTCCTTAGTATCTCAGGATGAGTATGTTTGAAATTGCTTCAATACTATTTGTGGCGAGAGGAGTTGGCGTCACCCAGTACTGGGAGAGTGTCCAGATGTACTGCCATGTTTAGTATCGTTGTGATTACGAGGGTCTGACGTAGATGAGTTTCTGAGGTTTCTCTGGTTATGTGTTGACGGATGTGATACACTGGAGGTGTAGTATTATTGGCAGTAGTTGAGTGATTTATTCAGTAATTACTCTATGTATCCGTTGGACCAAATTGCATAACCAGAAAGATTTCGAGAGTTCTTAGGTGGGAATTAAAGTAGTCACCTAGGATTATCCTCCCTACAAGTGCATAATGGGTTATGTATTTGTTTCGGGCTTAATTTGCAAGCCTCATCCTTTGTTTTGTTGGAGTATGGTAATTCAAGTTGCTTCGATGTCAAGTGTTGATTTCATATCTTTCCTAAGCGGTATTCTCATATTTCTATGGGAGTGCTAATCCGTTTGCTCAATCAAATTGCCATGTCAATTCTTTTCCATCCAGAGTGCTTCTCTTCAATCCTTTCCAATAATTGCTAGATCAATCCTCATATTTCTTCCGGAGTTCTTTTCATCTATCTAAGTTTTCTTTGTTTTTTCCCACCCTCCCGCCCTTTTTGTTCAACGATGAAATTATAATCCAAGTGCCTGATACGTCTCGACTGTACCTATAATTTCTGATTGTTCCATGCTGATATATTATCATTCTAGGATACTTTTTGGGTCATTATTTACCAATTTATAATATTTTTGAGCACTAACCTATTGACCCAGTGCCCAGTGCCAGTTGCTGTTTTCTGCGTGTTTTTTGCTTTTCAGGTTTACTCTACCAAACGAAGTCCAATTGCCACGAAACTTTTTGATGATTTTTTCTAGACTATATGAAGACCTGGAAGCTTTGGAAGGTTACCAGGAGGTGCATGAGGGCCCCACCACACATCAGGGTGCGCCATGGGGGGGGGGGGGCGCCCTGATATGTGGTGGCCCCCTCGGGCGCCTCCCGATGTCCCTCTTCGTCCTATAAATTCTCTAAAATCCTAAAAACCCTGGAAGCAGTCCCGAAACCCTTTTTTCGCCACCGCAAGTCTCTGTTCCATCGTGAGGCCAGCTGGAGCTCCGTTCCGGCACCCTGCAGGAAGGGGGATCGATCATGGAGGGCCTGTTCATCAACCTTGCTGCCCTCATGATGATGTGTGAGTATTTCACCACAGACCTACGGGTCCATAGCTAGTACCTGATGGCAATCTCTCTCTCTCTTATGATCTTCAATACAGTGGTCATCTCATCTTCGCTTTGATCTATCCGATGTAATCCTATTGTGCGGTGTGTTTGTTGGGATCCGATGAATTGTGGGTTAATGTTCAGATAATTCATGAAAAGTATTTGAGATGCCTCTGAATTATATTATCTCTTAAGTGCATGATCATTATAGCTTCGTAATGCTCTCCGATCTATTGATATGCTTTGGTCAAGTAGATTGATATTTCATCGGTGGGAGTGGTGCGTTGTGGTAGGTTCAACCTGGCGAGTTTCTATATCCCAGTGACAAAGTAGGGCACAAGATGCGTCTTTGTGTTGTTGCTACTAAGGATAAAACGATGGGGTTCATTCATATTGTTTGAGTTTACTTTGCCTACATCATGTCATCGTTCTCCAAGCATTACTCTGTTTTACTTAATACTCTAGATGCATGCTCGATAGCAGTCGATGAGTGGAGTAATAGTAATAGGTGCAGGCAGGAGTCGGCCTATTTGCTTATGGACGTGATGCCTATATACACATGATCATTGCCGTGAACATCGCATAACTATCCGCTTTTCTATCAATTGCCCAACAGTAATTTGTTTACCCACCGTATGCTAACTACATGAGAGATGCCACTAGAGAACACTATGGCCCCCGGGTCTATTCACTTATATATTCGCAAACGCTATTATTACCTCGCTGCCTTTATTTACTTTTTATTTATTTTTCTCTTATCAATAATTATCTACACAACTCATTTGTTTGCAAATAACGAGATCAAGGGGATTGACAACCCTCTTGCCCACGTTGGGTGCAAGTCGTTTGTTCATTTGTGTGCAGCCGCTGAAGATGGTTGAGGATTGATATTCCTATTGGTTCAATAAACCTTGGTTTCATAACTGAGGGAAATACTTATCCGCTTTGTGCTACAATTACCCGTTCCTCTTCACGGAAAACCCAACGCAGATCACAAGTATCAGTGCCTTTCTTTTCATTGATGCTTCCGCTATCTTTTCTTTCGTATTGTATCCGGTGATTCATTGTGAATATATTCAAGTGCTAAGTTCATCATTCTTTGTTCTTGTTTTCTTCCCCGGTGGATTCAATTCAACATCTCGGTGTTCATTATATCCTTTTTATTCGCTAATGCTTTTACATGTTGGTAATTTTTAGCCAACCCTCTTTCTATTCTTCTCCGAAGTTTTTAGCATATCTCAAAAGATTCGTGTTTCCGTTCAAACCCTTCAATTTTTTTGGAGGTTCTCACCTCATCAAGTTCTTAATTTGTACCGGTGCAACCTCCCCGTCTAATCAATCATTTAAACGATGTTGTCTTTGAGGGGGCCTATAACCCACAGGTTCTTTCCAGGATCTTGCTTGGCTCTTCTAATCTTTTCCGGAGATCTGAAGTTCTTTTGAAATGTCATGTAAGAATGGATTCCATTAGTCTTATTCCGTCTCCTAGAACGTTTTTGAATTATTTTCATCCTTGGCTCAACCTTTCTTTATTCATTGTTCCGGAGTATCTCAGTAATTCTTGGAGGTGTTCCTTGTCATCGTTCTCAGCTTTCAAGATCGAAGAGGATGGTTTCTCTTAAATCTTTATCCATTCTCCTGAAGATATGTGGTTCAAGGTTGCTTCTATCCTCTCGAATTGTTTCCATTCGTGAGAACTTCTTTTCTTGTCTATCCGGAGCATTTCGGAGTTGTTTTCATTCTCAATCCTCTGAAAGCCATCATTTCAGAAGATATCTTCATTCTCAGGTTTCAACTTTCGTTCTCAAATTCTTCTCAATTGCTATCTCTTCATCCATTTAACATTTTCTTCGTTTGTATCTAAATTCTTACCGGTGCCTTGTTTAAGTTTTCTCTATACGGATCATGATCTCTTCGTTCTCATGTATTCCCATTCATTTGAAATATTCTCATTCGTTCCAAATTCTTACCGGTGTTTCGTTCAAGACTTCTTCAAGTTAATATTATTTATCCTATATCCTTTTCAAGAAGAATAAGTAGTATGCCAATCCATTGATTGTCATCAATTTAACTTGATGAAGGATAAGCATAACATAATTCTTATTCCTGTTTCATCAAGGTGATTTCAATCCTTCTTCCGGAGTCGTTCATGATATCAAATTCTTGATTCTAAGTTGTTCATCTTTTCTTTTCCGGAGTTCCAAGTTTCTCAAGTACCTCTTCGTGAAGCTTCATCTAAATCTTTGCAAGGCTTCAATTCTTGTTCTTTTCAACCTTCATCTCTTTTGATCATTCTTTTTTATACGGAGTTTCTTCATGGTGGTTCGTCAAGGATGTGATTCTTTTCTCAAAGTGTTCTTTAATATGTTGTTGGAGGAGCTCAAGTATTCTTTCTCTTGCATTTGAAAGTGCAATTCTATCTCCATTATCTTTTGAGATGGTGTTATAGCATTCTTGATTCATGAGGAGTCTAGAAGAGGATTTGTCAAGAATGAGATATTTAAACCCATCATTTCTTTCTCGAAGCTATCCTATATTAGATTTTACCTAAAGCCTTTCCGAAGGATTGTTGTTAGTTGCGGTGATTATCAAGGATCCAAGTGTTCCTTTATCCACTTGGTGAAACAAGTTTTGCACATCTTGTTGCCCCCAAGAAATCTTTGTTTATGTTAGTGGCTGGTTGTCACCTCATTATTCAAGATGTTTTCCATAAGCCCACAACAAGCTATTCTTTTTGTTGTTGATTTTCCAACAACTCCGTTCAAGACTTCCTTGTTAGGATGCCTTTCAAATTCAATTGTGGTAGAAGTTGTCATTCGATTCTCCTTTCTTTTCTTTCCAATGATTTAGCTCCTATTCTTTCGTTCCGGAGGCATTGTGATGTTGCTCTCTTCGACCCATCATCTCATTTTATCAAGATCATATCCTTCCCTTGCTTGTACATTTAATCGGAGTGTTGTTCCCCCTTTTCAAGTTCTTTTCATCTTATCAAGTTTTGAATCTCTTTTCTACCGGAGTGCTACCCAAATTCATTCTTTACCATGACGTGTCTATCTGTTTTCAACCGGAGTGGTCTCGAATTCTTGCTTGCTCCTCGTACCATTCTTCATCTCTTTGCAACCTCCAAGTTCGTTGGTTTCACTCATTTGTCAAAGAAGCAACTAAGTTTTACCTCTACATTTCCTCTTCCACTTCCTCTTCTCATTTCATGATCTCGGGGCGAGATCTCTTGTAACTGGAGGACAGTTGTAACAGCCGGAGACCGACGCTTCAGATGCCTCCCAGTTATTTTGAGGTTCACCGTGTGATTTAATTGTTTGTCGCATTCATCATCGCATCATTCGCATCATTCGCATTGCATCGGCACTCTGTCGCCGTCATTTTTTCAAAACTTGGATCCGTTTGTAGTTTCCGGTTCTCCCCGTTCTCATAGTCGACCGTTTCAAGACCAACCACACTCGCACGCGCCCGCGGCATCGTAAAAACATTGTTCTATAAGTAGTAATGAAATGTTCTCGAAATGGGTTGAAAGTTGGCGTGCGGTCTTATTATATTGTAGGTAGGCGGCCTGCTTAATTTCGTCGCATTCACAGGTCGTTTGATACCCCAACGGATAACTATAGCGGCACTATAGTCGGTCAAATTATCGGACATTTTTGCAGTTTAAAAACCTGCCACGGGCCACAAACTTCCCTTTCTTCTCAGGCTAACACCACCTACACAGCCCACAAGCCCAGCCTAGCCCCCCTCCGATCGGAGCCATCAGATCATGATCAGAGGGCTCTCAAACCCCCCTAAACACCCCTCAAACCCTAAACCTGCCTATTTAAGCCCTCCTCCACTTCCACATCAGGAAACCCTATCCCTGCCTTGATTTCCATGCGCCCCCAGCCAGAAACAGTCACTTGCCTCCTCCTCCCACAAGTAGCCGCACCGGGCCAGCCAAGCCCAGATTCGGCCCGTCAGGGCCCGAGGGGAGCCACCGTCGCTCGCAGCCACGGGAGCCATGAGCTCCTCCCATGGCGCCCCTTCCCACAACACCGACACCCGCGTCTCGGCACATGACCGCTGCCCCGACCTCGCCGGTGCTCCACCGGACCTCCACCAGGCGAGCACCCGCCACCGCGCCCTCTTCTCCTTCCTCTCCCTCTCACCTCTCTTCTCTCGTTTTCTGCAGGAACCACCCCCGCCATGGATGCCTCCCGCACGAGCTCGTTGCGCCGCCGCCCTGCTCTGACCCTGACTCCGGCGGGATATGGCAGCCTCGGCCCAGATCCGAGCCCCCGCACCTTCCCCAGCCATGTGCCGCCGTCGTCCGCTACCCGCTGTCGGGAAGACCAACGCCGTGCCCCTGCATCGCCAGCGCCATGGCCTACGCTTCGAGGCGTTGACCCCCTCGCTTGCCCGAGCGCTCGCCTGGGCCGCAACCATGCCTCGGTCGGCCCATCACCTTGGTCCACTCGCGCCAGCCTTTGCCTCAAGTCGGAAGGCCCAGATCCGCCCAAGGCCCATCCCTAGTCGTGCCAGATCCAGCCTGCCCAGCTCCTCCGACAGGTCGATGCTCCGAGCTGGCCCAAGTGGCCCGAGGTGAGCGCCAGCCCCTCTATCTTGCGCCCGTGCGCTCCTCTGCTATTCAAGGCTCACCCATGCCGGCCCGTGTAGCTCCAGATTCGTCTCGTTTCATTTTTCCCTGTCTGCGAATGTAGCCAATTATCCACGGATTAACAAATTTATAGAAAAACCCTCATACTTCATGCATTTAATAACTCTCAAACCGTGCATCGCATGTAAAAACTTTATATATGAAAAAAGTTTAGAATTTTGTGTTGATTAATAATATGCGACTTTCATCCATGTTAAAAATGTTTCAATTGTTGTTTGCATTTAATTTTCATAAATGCCATGATAAAATGATTTATTTCATAGCTAAATAAACATAACTCCGATTTTAATAAACTTTATATGTAACTTGCTTCAAAAATGTGTAGAATAACATGGTGCACTTTATTTTCCTGTTTAATAAATATAAAATATGTTTAGTACAGATCTGGACCAAATTCAAAACTTGCATATGAGGTTGTTTCAGAAATGCTATATCTTGTTTCCGGCCTCATTTAAAATGCCTAGATGTTGTAGTTGTTTATGCCTCACCTTTTTCCATGTTTAAAAACATTCAAACTTGCCGTGTAAATAAACGAGAGTGAAGTAAATGATTCGATCGTGGAGTTTCGTCAATATGCAACTCGTTCCTTATTGAACTTCACTTAATGTGTAGTAGTTGATTGTTGCACTTTGCCAGGCCATGCCCTGCCTATTTAAACCGGACATGCATCAACCTTGTTTGTGCATCATGTCATGAATATGTTGTGGTGTTTACCTTGTCATTTGTTTGTTTCTGGGTTGCTTCTCCTCGCTAGAGTTCTGAAATCATTTCGGAGTGTGACGATTCGTTTGACTACGTTGGTTCGTCTTCTTCACGGATTCGTTCTTCTTCCAAGCGGGATCTCAAGCAAGATGAACATTTCCTTGGATACCACTACTATCATTGTTATGCTAGTTGTCTCGGTTTGATCGCTATGTGTCGCTACCTACCACTTGTTTGTCAAGCCTCCCAAAATGACATGATAAGCCTCTAACCCTCCACATCGAGGCAAACCGTTGTTTGGCTAAGTTACCGCTTGCTCAGCCCCTCTTATAGCGTTGCTAGTTGTAGGTGCAGGTTGGTCCATGTGATGACATGGATATCTTGGGATATCACAATATTCTTGCTATTTAATTTAATGCACCTATACACTTGGTAAAGGGTGGAAGGCTCGGCCTTTTGCCTGGTGTTTTGTTCCACTCTTGCCACCCTAGTTCTGATTACCGGAGTTATGTTCCATACTGAGCGCTCCTAACATTCTTGGGGTTGTTATGGGGATGATGAGGACATCAATAACATTGTTACACCTGCAACCCCTGCTGCTATACATACTGGACCAATTACTAGAGCTCGCGAACGCCAATTGAATTACCAGGTACTTTCGTTTCTTGGAAATCCTTCAGGTGTTCATGAACATATGATGTTGCCTAAATTAGATACTTTTGTTTTACTTATGAATGAAGGACCTAGCATGGACAAGAAGGTGCGCACGCGGGAAAGAACAATGGAGCTTCCAGTGGTGATTTTCGCACTTTGAAGCCACCATAATGAGAGCATGAAGGCTTGGACGAAATATTCAAGATGCCACTTCATAAATTTCGTCCATAGGCTAATATAGGTGTTGTGCCACCTTATTTTTTTGGCCAGGCCCATGTAATTTCGAAATACCATATTATAGGTTGTTTTTAGAGTTCGTATGCATGGGTGTCGAGCCACGATGCACATGATCACCTATGGGGCCATGGGCCCCTCTGTGGTTTGGCAGGGGTGAGGTCATGTTGCACAAAGAGCAAAGTTAATGAGGCAGCACGACGACGAGATGCTGGTGTTTTACCCAGGTTCGGGCCGCTGAGAAGCTTAAAACCCTACTCCTGCTTTGGTGGATTGATCGGGCGAACACGAAGCACACGCAGCGCTCAAACCTAGCAAGGGTGCCTTCGGGAGAGCTGCTACGCTAGTACAAGTGTCCAAAGGTCCGAATCTTTAGCTAGGTTGCCTTGGGCCTCCTTTTATAGCTCAAGGGGCAACCATAGTGGCAAAACAGACATTATCTAGTGATTAGATTGCTAACAGTGCTATCATACCTAACTCTGGCACTTAGGACAAAATGCCATAAAGCCTAGGTGGCGTGCGGGGGTGCATCCCGGCAAGCTCTTACCACCGCTTGGCTAACTATTGCTTAGTATCTTGACACACCTCTGGATGGGTGTCAAATGGGAATAACCTGTCTCCCAACGCGTCGCCACGTGCTTAGCGAGAGCCACTTAGCCACCTCAGGGCTCGACACCGCATCGACAAATGGCTGGCGTTGCGATGCGGTGGAGCGGGGGCCGTTGCATCAACCTTGCCAGCGTTGCTAGCCAGCATAGGTTGCTTTTGCCGGAGTCTTGGTCTTGGATGTTGGCTTCGTCTTCTTGATGCGCTCCTTGATCTCACGTAGATCGGCTTCTCTGGCTTGGATTGGTTCTTACCGTGCTTACGCCGATGGGTTTGGCTACTACTGCCTGTGCATAAGTCAGGGGCACCGACAGGAGCCCCCGGGTCTGGCCCAAACGCGCTCGCCCTGCGCCGTTGGGTCAGGCCCAAAATGTATGCACAGGCACGCAATATGAGGGAGTAACTGCCGATTTTTAATCCAGCACTTACCTACCATCTCAGACCGTTTCCGCCACGCGTGCCGCATGCATTGCGGGGAGTTTGCGGTGGATGCGCATGGCTCAAAAGGCGTGGAAGTGGCAGAAACTGCAGCGCCAGGGATTAGAGCAATGGGGCGGTTACCTGTTCGCCCATGATCATGGGTAGTGGGATTGGTGGAGATGGGCGGCCGCCTTGGAGTGGAGGAGAGCCAGCCCCGGTGCCCCTCCCTATAAATTGGGGGGGGGGTCACAGCGGGCGATGCTCATCCATTCCCTTCTCCTCTACAATCTCTAGTTCACATTGCTTGCCGTTCTTTTCCGGTCTTCGGACCGTCCCTTCCCTCCCGATGGCCAGGGGGAAGGGTCGGGCGAACGCTCTTGCCATCGCAGGGTCTTCTTTCTGCATCCATGCCCAGCCCCCGGCTTGGGTCGATGGTTTCGGACCGAGAGCTGGCTGGAGGGGCCCTAAGCGGAGGAGCGGGCAGCATGGTGGCCGCGCCAGGGGTAGCTACGGTGGCGCACCTGCCACTGCGTCGCCCGCTGCTTCAGTCTTGGCAGAACGTCGCGTGGACAACACTGTGCTGGAGACCATAGTGGAAGTGCAGTGCTGTGGTCGACTGCGGTCTCCGCGCTTCTTCTTCAAGTCGACGGAGAAAGATCGTCCGTACGGCCATTGGCTGCGCGTGAGTGATCGCAGCAGCAGTTCTTCATGGGTCGTGGAAGAGGTCCCCACCCATGGCGCTATGTGTTCCAAACATGTGGGGGAGCCTCTTGCCTGTGTGTACTCCTTTAGGGCAGGGAGTCTTCCCTGCCTCGGGTCGTCGGGGACGACCATACTCTCGGTGTGGCTCTTCGGGAGGCTCGGCATTCGCCTCTTCTGCCGCGTCGAGGGCTCGGACGACGGCGGAGGCATCTTCTTGAGTGGTGGCGATGAGGAAGATGACGGCGGCGGCAATCCACGACGCTTCAGGAGCGTGGATGATAGCTCCGACGCGTCGTGATCGCCGGCAGTACCATCATCATCAGCTGTGATGCGGCAATACCACCATCTGCACCTGCTATCTGCCTTCTTCCTCCTTGTCGGCTTGGTCCGCCCTGCCTGGGGGCAGGGTCCTTCTGATCCTTCAGGGGACGCGTCCCGCTGGCCCTGGCGAGGAGGCGCCGAATCCCAGCCAGGCGCTCCTTTTGCCCTTTTTTTCTTCTCTACCTAATCCTTAGGAGGAGAGGGACAAGAAAGGCATTACGAGGCACTTATCTTTTTATAAATCAAAAGATGTAGGCGCTTGCTAAGTTTTAGCTAATCATAATGTAATTTTGATCCATTTTGTACCGAAAATGAATGAAAGAATGCTATTTTTCTTCCTTAAGTACTATCCTTTTCTTCCCTTGTTTGTACTGTGCCAGCATGTTTGTCCTTGCCGCACGGAACTATCTGTCGGGTCAGTACTAACCGCGAGCATCAAAGGGAGAGCGAGCCCCCGGCAGCAGGCTGGTATCATTCCCCGTCAAGGCTCCTTGTTGGTATCGGCGCCCCCCCCCCCCAGAGCGGATAATCGACAGGAGCTGGGGGATGGCTCGTCCCGACAACTGTTTCCATTGCGTGAAGGACTCCAATGTACACAGTCAAAAAGGATAGTAAGGGTTTCCTTAAAGGAAACAAATGGCATCGAGCTTGGGATATGCGATTAGACTTACCTTTTCAGGCAATATCCGTCTCTGGAGTACGACGGGCCGCCGTCCTTGTTTCCTTGCCCTTCTTCCTTGTTTTCCTGTCGGTCAAACATGTAGGGCAAGAGGCCTCTGTCCTCTGGAGAGAGAGAATGCGGCAACACGGATCACAGGCTCATCAAGTACTCTAGCAAATTTCTAAAACTTAAAAGCGATAACACCGCAACATAAAAATGCATAGTAAATCTGCAGTCCGATGGTATGATGCAATGCCTAGCTTTATTATTGCATGCACAGGGTCTACGCCTGGCTTTGTACAGAGGGTTATATGCACTGCGGCAAGGCTTGTACAAAAGGTGGTTGCCGGGGACTGAGCCCGACAACCGCGCTTTACAGGTAGAACTTATGAAGATGCTCAATATTCCATGAGTTAAGCATTTTGATGCCATCTTCGGTCTCCAGATGGACTGCGCCAGGTCTGGTGACTCGTGCTACCCGGTAAGGGTCTTCCCACTTCGGCGTCAACTTGTTGGTACCCTTGGCAGACTAAACGCGCCTAAGGACAAGGTCGCCTTCCTCAAGGCTCCGGGCGTGGACTCTGCGGCTATGATAGCGGCACAGAGCTTGCTGGTAGCGTGCAACACGCACAGCGGCCCGGAGACGATCTTCCTCGAGGAGCATGGCATCGTCATGCCGTAGCTGCCCTTGCTCTACTTCATCGTATGCAAGTACTTGAGGTGACCCGTATATGAGTTCCGTGGGGAGAACTGCTTCCGCCCCGTGCACTAAAGAGAAGGGCGTCTGGTTGGTAGCTCGATTTGGTGTCATTCTGAGGGACCAAAGAACCACCGACAGCTCATCTATCCAGGGCTTGCCGCTTCTTCGCAGTCTATCAAAAGTTCTTGTCTTGAGTCCTTGCAACACTTTAGCATTCATCCTCTCGACTTGCCTGTTGCTCCTTGGGTGGGCAACAGAGGCGAAGGAGACCTTGCTTCCAAGGATTTGGATGTATTGCATAAAGATGCGGCTCATGAACTGGGTGCCATTATCGGTGATCACCCAGAACAGCACACTAGTCCTTTCATGAACTTGACAGCTGACTGCGCGGTCACCTTTCTCACTGGTTCCACCTCTGGCCACTTTGTAAACTTGTCGATTGCTACGAACCAGAATTCAAAGCCCCCGACGGCGTGGGGAAAGGGGCCCAAAATATCGAGCCCCCAGACCAAGAACGTCTGGAGAGCTTGCGCTGGTTGATGAATGTTCTTGGAATGGAACTGGCAGGCTTCACATTTGCTGACTAGCTCAGTTGCGTCTTGGAGGGCAATGGGCCAATAGAAACCCTGCCGGAAGGCTTTTTCTGCAAGGGCCCTTGATCCAATGTGAGACCCACACATGCCTCATGAATCTCTGCCAACAACTTCAGTCCATCTTCCCAGCAAATGCACCTTAATTTCACACCATTTGGTCTTTTTTTGTACGGAGTGTCATCGACAAAATGGTACATACTTGACTGGCAGGCTACTTTTTCAGCTTCTTCTTGTTCTTCGGGAAGTTCTCCTATTTGAAGAAATTTGACTATGTGTTGTGCCCAAGCTGGAGCCTGTGGCTCAACGACGAGGACTAAAGGCATCTCCTTGTTCGTGGGAGCGCTTACCTCGACCGCGAGAACCTGGGGTTCTGCAGGAGGGAGCAGCTCACCAACCGAAACGAGGCTGTCCCCGGTAGCTTCTCTACCAGCGGCTTCAGGAAGCTCAGCCGGGAAATGCTTGCCAGAGTTTAGCTTTCTTCTTTTCTTGGTCATTCTTGACGGGGATACTGATGGCTAAGTGAGGTGGAGGACAAAAGTTCCTGGTTCCACAGGGAGCTTTTGCGCGGCGCACTTCGATAGATGATCAGCGATGCTGTTTTCTGCATGTGGCACATGTTCTGCTTGCAATCCATCAAAGTGGTCCTCCATCTTCCTCACCTCTTCCACGTATGCTTCCGTCAACGGACTCTGATAATCTTTGTTTACCTGTCTCACCACGAGTTGAGAATCTCCTCGGATGATCAATTTCTTGATTCCCAACTCCACCGCGATCCTGAGCCCGGCAAGGAGCCCCTCATACTCAGCGGTGGTGTTGGTGGCCTCCTCCCGGGGAAAGTGCATTTGAACCACATATTTGAGATGCTCTCCGGTAGGGGCGATGAGGAGCACGCCTGCTCCGGTGCCCTGAAGCGAGAAAGCACCGTCAAAATACATGATCCATTCTTTAGGCGCTTCTTTGCCGGGGAGAATTGTCTCTGGAACCTCTTCGTCTGGCGTGGGTGTCCATTCCGCAATTAGTTATGCCAACACTCTGCTCTGGATAGTGGAAGTGCTCTCATACTTCAAAACAAAACTTGACAGCTATAGCGCTCACTCAACTATCCCGCCAGTGGCTTCGGGGTTCCTCAATATACGCTGCAGCGGAAAGCGGGTGACAACTGTGATCTCGTGGCCTTGGAAGTAGTGGCACAGCTTCCTCGAGGCCATGAGAAGGCCGAAGATCAGCTTTTGCACTCCAGTGTACCTTGACCTAGCCCCTTGTAACAAGGAGCTGACAAAGTATACTGGTCGCTGCACCACTTTCTTCTTTGCCACTTCCTTGAAACTGCCTTCATTTGCTTGCTTAGGTTCCCCTTGGTTTGTATCAGGTCCTCCCGCGGGTGCTTCGGTTCCACCCCTGGTGAAATCAGTCGCAGTGGCTGCACCTTCATCCACTTCTCGATGCGCCACCAGTGCTGCGCTAACCACTTGATTTGTTGCCGCCAAGTATAGCAGCAATGGTTCTTGCGGTTTAGGCGTGACCAAGGTGGGAGCGGAGGAAAGGGAAGCTTTCAGATCTTGCAACGCTGCGTCTGCTTCCGGGGTCCACTTCATCGGGCCGGACGAGACCATAGATGCTTCGTAGGGCTCGTCGGCATGTGAAGCTCGTCGTGGCTGCCTCTGGGTCTATTGTTGCGGAGGGGATTGCACCGTTGGCGCGGCCCCTTCGACACGACCATCAGCCTAGGCCGCCGTTGCCGTCCGCGGGTATCGCGACGGCTCCGCATGCTGCGATTTGCTAGCTTCGACGGAGCCGATCAGACTCTGGATGGTGGCTCTCCACTCGTCCATCTTGTCAGCCGCCGGCGGGAAATTTAACAGCAGCTGGGCCCGCGCCGTCGCTTCTGCTGCCGTGACCGGCATGGCTAGAGAGCCGGATCGCGATGTCGCTCGACTCCTGGTGGAACCAAGAGGAGCGTCGCCACATTCTCGTCGCCGTGCACTAGTCGCCGAGGCGGTCTGACGTGGAGGAGGTCAAACTTGCGGGTCTACGGCCCCGCTTGGCGTGCCATCTTGCTCGGGGCGAGGTGCGCGCCCAGTAGCCGCGCCTGTGACGGGCGCAACTGGAAGATCACGGCTTGCCCCAGATTGGGCGCCGCGGTTGCAGCCGCGGCCGCCAGTGCGGCGGGGAGGTGGAGACCGAATGTTTCCTCCTCCCGCGGCACTAGGGCCGATCTCGCCAAAATATTGCTGGTGTTGCTCCTCGTCGGCGTTCCTCGTTCCAGCTTCGGCCGCGGGGGACACGACGGTGGCGCCGCCTATGCCAGTTGCGTCGCCCACGACGCCCGCGTCACTCGTCGCCGCCGCGGTGCCAATGGCGTCCGCAGCTACGTGCGAGGGGGTCTTCAAAGTGGAGGGATGCGCGGTTGCGCCAGTCTTCTTCTTGGGAGCCATAGATGAAGAAGACGGCAATGAAGATCGACGCACTGCTCACGATCTCAGGTTCACGCAAATGACGTCGCCCCTACCTGGCGCACCAAAGATGTCGGGTCATGATGCACACGATCACCTATGGGACCATGGGCCCCTTTGTGGTTCGGCAGGGGTGAGGTCACGTTGCACAAAGAGCAGAGGTAAAGAGGCAGCACGACGACGAGACGCTGGTGTTTTACCCAGGTTCGGGCCACTGAGAAGCATAAAACCCTACTCCTGCTTTGGTGGATTGATCGGGGGAACACGAAGCACACGCATCGCTCAAACCCGGCAAGGGTGCCTTCGGGAGAGCTGCTACACTAGTACAAGTGTCCAAAGGTCCGAATCTTTAGCTAGGTTGCCTTGGGCCTCCTTTTATAGCTCAAGGGGCAACCAGAGTGGCAAAATAGACATTATCTAGTGATTAGATAGCTAATAGTGCTATCATACCTAACTCTGGCACTTAGGACAAAATGCCATAAATGCTAGCCTAGGTGGCGTGCGGGGGTGCATCCCCGGCAAGTTCTTACCACCACTTGGATAACTATTGCTTAGTATCTTGACACGCCTCTGGACGGGTGTCAAATGGGAATAACCTGTCTCCTAGCGTGTCGCCACATGCTTAGCGAGAGACACTTAGCCACCTGAGGGCTCGACACCGCATCGATAAATGACTGGCGTTGCGATGCGGTGGAGCGGTGGCCGATCGGCTCGCGCCTGCCGGGGGATGGCTTTGTAACAGCCCGGAACCGACGTTTCAGAAGATTCCCCTTTTATTCCGCTGTCATCGTGTGTTTCGTTTGGTTGTCGCATTCATCATCGCATCATTCACATCATCGGCATAGCATCGTCACTCGTTTTTGAAAACTTGCATCCGCTAGTAGTCGCCGGTTCTCTCCGTTCTTGTCGTTAACCATTTTGAGACCAACCACACACACACGCGCCCGCGGCATCGTTAAATATTGTTTTTAAAAGTGCGTGAAAAATATTCTCGGATTGGGTCGAAAGTTGGCATGCGGTCTTGTTATATTGTGGGTAGACCGCCTGCCAAGTTTCGTCGCAATCGGAGGTCGTTTGTTGCCCAAACGGTCGACCGTAGCGGCACCGTCATCGGTTTATTATCGGATGTTTTCACTATTTCTAAAACTTGTGCCGGGCCGCAAACGTCCCTCTCTTCTTGGCCCAATCACCTCTCCACAGCCCACCTAGCCCAGCTTAACCCCCTCCGCTTCCGGACCGTCCGATCGAGATCAAACGGTCCGAAAACGGTGCAAAAACCTAAACCCTAGCCTCTCCTACTTTAAATAGATGCCCATCCCTGCCTAATCTGTAACCCTAGCCTTAGCCTCGAAATCCGTGCCAGCCGCCCCCATCTCCCACCTCCTCTCTCCTCTAGCCGACAGGGCCCGCCGAGCCCATCGCAAGCCCGCCCCGGGCCCGGAACCGCCGCCGCCGCCCCACGGGAGCCCGAGCCCCCGAGCTCCCCGACCGCCTCCCTCGAGCTCCCGCTCGAGCTGCTGCCCATGGGCTCGCCCAAGCCGCCGTCCAGGGCGCCCGACCCGAGCAGCTCCTCTCGCCGGCGAGCCGGTCAGCCATGTCACGCCGGCGCCCCTCTGCTCCCTCCTCTCTTGTCGTGCCTCTTCTCACCTCGCCTCTCTGTTCGTGCCAGAGGAAGAACGTCGCCCCAAGGTGCTTCCATGGCCGCCGCCCAATGCCGAGGCCGTGCCGCCCGCCATCCTTGACCAGATCCAGAGGAGAGCCGCCGTCCCCCGCCGTTTCCATGCCCGCCGCTGCAAGTCCCGTCCCTGCTGGCGCTAATCCCGCGCCGTCGCTGCCTCGTGCACGGGAGGGCGAGCGCCTGCTCGAACTGCCCGCGTTGACCGAGCGCTCGCCTCGCTCGCCTGGTGCGTGGGCCACGCCAGCAGCTTCGGCCCAGCCTAGCCACCCTTCGCCAGCCCAACCCCGCACCTCCAGATCCGGCCCATGAGGCCTGGTGAGCATCAGCAATCCCGTGCCCCTAAGCGTCGCATAATATGTTGCGCCTTTGCATTATTTTGGCCCATGTGCTCAGCTTTGGCCTGTTGCATGTTTTTTTTAAATCCGCGAATTTGTCTAATTTCAAGGGAATTTCATAATCTCAGAAAAATGCATAGTTTTAAAATGTCGATAAATAGTTAACCGTGCATCGGATCTAAATATTTTATATATGTAAAACGTGTAGAACTTTGTGTAGATTCACAATGTCCCACTTTCATCCATGGTAAAATTGTTTAACATGTTGTTTTATTTTATTGCGTGAAAGCCATGGTTTGCATTGCACATATTTATTAAATGGTGCATCGGTTACAAAACTTGTGTATGTAAAATGTGTAGCATTTTTATATGCCTTCTTCATGCATGCTAAAAATGTTTGATGTGGAGTTTGCATTTAATTTGCATACATAAATTGTTAAAACGGTTTATGTCCTAAACTCGCATAAATGTTGTGGCATTTGTTTTATTATAAAAACCTACATATTATATATGTTTTCGGGGTAGAAAAATCCATAGAATTTATCTGTGCACTTTGTTTTGTCATTTGAGCAAGTTGTGTGCATGTCATTTTTGCTATGATGCTCTTTTGATATTTTCGTGTGATTTAATCCATGCATATTTTGGAATAGTTGCAAACATGAGATATGCCCTTGGACATGTGTGCTAGGCCCTGGTCATTTTGGTTGCTATAGAAATCCATGTTTAGGTGTTGTTTTCTTGTTGCCAACATGCCATAAAATGTGCTGTTTTGAGGGTCCAAAATATTTCTAAGTCTGAAATCTGTGTTAATTTGTTGCTGTGTTGCCATGTGGTTTGCTATTGATCTATAGCTCTTTTGGTGTGGCCACAATGGAGTCTTTTGTTAAGCATGTTATGCTCTATCATGTTGTGCCAATAGTTTGCATGAATAGGTTTAGCATCATAATTAATTCTGTCGTTCAATATGTCAACCTGTTAAAAACTGCTGCACATGTCTACTTTAATTTTCACTAAGTCTGAGAATTTGTTTTCTTCATAATGCCATGTTGTGATGATGCTAGCCATGATTCTATGCATAATTAGACCTTGCCACCATGGTGTGATTTGTAGTGCATCATGTCTACTACCATGCTGTTAAGTTTCATGCCATAATATGACCTGTAGCATATAGTTTTATTGCTGCCAATATGCCTCCATGAAAATCTGCTATGCTAAAAAACTGTTATTTTCACTAAGTCCTAATCTGCTATATTTTGTTGCCATATTGTGAGCTTCCTACCATGTGATCCATGACTCTTTTGAGTATGTCATGTGAAGATGAAATGAAGTGTGTGTTATATGCTACTGCCCCATGCTTAGTTTGTGCATTTTAGAATCATGTAGCTTGTTGTTTTCATGTGTGCAAAACGCCATCTTCTTGTTTTGGATATATTTCATCTAAACTTGTGTTGGGTGTTGTGGTTGAAACGTAGCTCCGTTGTGAACATGTTGCATATGAAACTTGCTTAGAATTTCATGTAGTTTCATAATATCTTGCTGCATCCATGATTTGGTATGTTTGTGGTTGTCATTTTCATGCATTTTGCATTCATGGCATATAATCTTGTGTGTCATATCTTTTAGACCGTAGCTCTGTTTGAGATGTTCTATATATGTAAATCGACTAGAATGACGTGTAGAATCACATGGTGCATTTTGTTTTGCTGTTTAACAAATATAAAACATGATTAGTTCAGATCTGGACCAATTTCGAAATTAACATATAGGGTCGTTCCGGAGATGCTATATGTTGTTTCCGGCCTCATTTAATATGCCTAGATGTCTGGTTTACTTATGCTTCACCTCTTGCCATGTTTAACAACATTTAATATTGTTGTGTACCTAAACAAGAGTGAACTAAATATTCGAATGTGGAGTTTCATCAATATGCAACTCGTTGCATATTGAGCTTCACTTAATGGCTAATTTTTTTAAAAATAATACATTTTTTTTAATAAATTTTAAAAATAATACGCAGTTTGAATTATTTGCAAAAATAATACAGCATCGGCTTACTATAGGCCGATTGGACCTTGTCGTCCTCCTCAAGGCCGACTAGACCTTGTCGTCCTATAAGGAGCCGACAAGTGTCAAATATGCCGCGTGGCAGTCGACCATTGGCCGGGCCGCGTCACTCGGCCAGGCAGGGAATCTATCGGCGTCGCACAGGCCGAGTGGCCTCTAGTCGTCCTCGCCGAGGCCGACAGGGACGGGATAAGGCCGCAGCGCTCCTTCTTCCTTCCCCCCTCCTTCCTTCTTCCACCTTTCTTCTTTTCTACTCTTCTAACCCGAAACTACACCGAATTAATACCCATTTTCTAGCCAATTTCTTCCCCGTTTTCCACCGTAGTTGCATTGTAGAGGGTAGGAGGAGGCAAGGAAGACCTCGATCTCGCGATGGGATAGCTCGTGGAGGTTGTGGTGAGCATTTTTTAAGAGGTGGTGGAGGTGGAGGTGGAGGTGGTGGAGGAGGGGGTGCTGCACGTGGAGGAGGGGGTGCTGCACGTGGAGGTGGTGGTGGTGCTCTCCGGTGATTGAGGGCCGTCGTTCGTCGTTTCTTCGCACGCTTGAAGGGTATAATACAAGTTACATTTTGTGTGTCATATTACTTGTGCGATTTTCTAGTTGGTTCGGTAATATATCTTAACATATTTAGTTGGTCCGATAATATTTTGTTGTCAAGTATTTATGTGTCCGTTAATATTTAGGCGTCCGGTAATATATAGTTGTCTGTTAATATTTAGGTGTCCGGTAATATTTAGGTGACCGGTAATATATAGGCTTCCGGTAATGTAGAGTTGTCCGTTATTATTTAGGCGTCCGATAATATATAGTTGTCTTTTAATATTTAGGTGACCGGTAATATTTAGGTGACCGGTAATATTTAGGTGACCGGTAATATTTAGGTGACCGGTAATATATAGTTGTCTGTTAATATTTATGTGTCCGGAAATATTTAGGTGACCGGTAATATATAGGCGTCCGGTAATGTAGAGTTGCCCGTTAATATTTAGGTGTCCGTTATTATTTAGGCGTCCGATAATATATAGTTGTCTTTTAATATTTAGGTGTCCGGTAATATTTAGGTGACCGGTAATACGTAGGCGTCCGGTAATGTAGAGTTGTTCATTAATATTTAGGTGACCGGTAATATTCCGGAATATTTTTAGATGTCTGATATTTCAGTTTATGAATATTTTTCAATTAACGACTATATCGGCAATTGTTATTTTCAGTTTATGAATATTTTTAAGTGCACCGATAATATCCCATAATATATAATAAGTTTGACTTGCTGCTTAATAGTTCTCCATGTTGAATATTTTAGGTCCGCAGATATGTCAGATGTAGTGAAGTTCACTTTTTTCTACGGTCATGGTACTGTCCAAACAAATCAGTTGGGAGTTGATCTTAGTGAGTTCGAGAACATAGTGGTGCCAATTAGTGCCCCTCAAACATGGTCTGTTAGTCAGTTGACAGAGTGGTTGACAAGATGTTTAGGGTATAATACTGAAACTCACACCGTCGGTGTTCATGCATTGTGGAGCCGGTCAAGTTCGAACATTTTCTTTTATATGAGGCCAATCGAGCGGGACTCTCAGTGGGTGCGCTGGTTGCAAGGATGTGCAAAAAGGATAGTAAATCCTTGCGCCTTAGTGCTTCATGTCCTGAAGGAGGTCAGTGCCCCTGAAGGCGAGGGTGGTTATGATCCTGGCCAGAGCAGTGCATGGATACATTTATCTATGTTAGATGTTCCGTCAAATGCTGGATATGATGGCCACGAATCAGGGCAGAGTAGTCAGGTAGAAGGAGGAAATGTTGATGGTTATGACGTTGGCTAGGCTGATGCTGACGAGGTAGATGGCCAAATGCAAAACCTGATGGAAGATGAAGATACAGATGTTGATATTGGTCATGCTGATAATTCCGACGAGTTGGATGAATATGAGAACGTAGAGGTGGTGCCTAATCCTGCAGCATGGAATCATGACTTCTCATCTGCAATGACCGTGAATGATGGCCATGATTCTGCCTGGCAATATCACCAGAACAACATTGCGACGGGTGGTATGTACCCCAACAAGGAAGTTCTGAAGGATGCAATCACTCAGTGGGCAATGTCCACGCAAAGGGTTTTGAGAGCTGCCGTGTCTAGTCAGCAATTTTTGACAATGGTATGCAAGAACGATGGTTGTCCCGCGAGGGTGCATGGCTATCTCCCAAAGTATGGCACAAGTTGGGTGATCAATGACTTCGTACAGCACACATGTGTTATTCCGTATATCCCTCAAGATCATGGTAACCTTTCGTCCACGCTTATTGCTCGATTGCTTTACAGCGAGATAGTGGAGAGCAAAGCGATGGAAGTGAAGGCTATCCAGACAAAAGTCTTCATCAGGTTCAATTACAGAATTTCTTATGGCAAGGCTTGGAGGGCTAAGCACATGGCGCTTGAGAAGAGATTTGGTTCGTATTTCGATGCATATGACTGTGTTGTCCGTCTCCTTCGCACACTGCAGTACCAGAATCCAGGCACCTATGTTGACATCCAAGACTTGGTCATGCCGGAGTTCCCAACTGTGATGGTGCTTCATCATTTGTTCTTCTCTTTCGGTGTATGCATCGAAGCTTTCAGTCATTGTAGACCGGTGATATCTGTAGATGGCACATTTCTCACTGGCAAGTACAAGGGTCAGATCCTCACCGTCATTGGTCAAGACGGTCAAAATCAAGTAGTCCCACTAGCATTTGCTTTTGTGGAGAGCGAGAATATTGAAAGTTGGACTTGGTTCTTCGGGCAACTGAAAATAGCAGTTGTGAAGGATAAGCCGAATGTGTGCATCCTTCATGACAGGCATGCAGGTATACTGAGTGCGATAAGGACACTGACAAACCCTGGGCCGGATGAGCCAACTCCATGGCAGGACCTGCAGAGCCGTTGGTGCATGCGTCACCTGGGGGCCAATTTCTTCTCGCAGTTCCGAAATAAGAACCTTATGAATCTATTCAAAAAACTCTGCAAGCAGAACCAGGAATGGAAGTACATGAAGATACGTGAGAGACTTAATGTATGCACTCTGAGACATGTTAGGGACAGGAAAGCTGCAAGGGATGCAGCTGTGAGGGCACATGTAGAAGCAGTAGCTGCACAGTTAGCAACAGGACCAGTGGCCGAGGAGGAAGAACCTGTTGGGCTTTGTGATTTGCCAGGATTTGACCCACCTGGTACTAGGAGAAGTCTTGGCAGGACGATTAAAACATTTGAGCAGTGGATAGAGCATGAGCCTCTGGAGAGGTGGTCTTTGCTGCATGACACACATGGAGCAAGGTATGGTGTCATGACTACCAACCTAGCTGAAACTTATAACTTTGTCCTCAGAGGAAACCGTGCTTTGCCACTGACAGCAATCGTTGAGGGTATTTTCTATGGCACGGTGAAGTATTTCAGAGATAGACGTCAAGCAGCAGAGTTGCATATCACAAACAACCCGAACACACGTTATTGTGAAAGGGTTATGAAGTACATGAATGATAAGATGCGGAAAGCTAGGACTCACACTGTAGTCCCCATCGGAAATCAAGAAAGAAGGTTTGAGGTCCGATTAGCTAACAACAAATTCGGATGTGGAAATCAGGTGTTGACGCATGAGGTGAAAATTGGCAATGAAGTCAGGCCAACGTGTGAGTGCACATGCAACAAACCGAAGTTGCTTCATCTACCTTGCTCTGATGTACTTGCTGCTTGCGGGCAGCTAGGACTTGACGCATTCTCTTTCGTGTCTCCATATTTCCTGAAAGAGTCCGTGGTCAATACCTGGACAGGTGAGTTGTAGGGATTTCAATCAATGGGTAACTTCACCACTATTAACCCTGTTGAAAGGCGGTACATTCCGGACCCACGGAATATGCGTACAAGCAGAGGCAGACGTCAGTCTCAGCGCATCCGGAATGATATGGATGAATCTGAAGCTGGAGGACCAACTATTCAATGCATTCTATGCAATGAATTTGGCCACAGGGACACTAATTGTCCCACCTTCGTGACTGGGCGTGGACGAGGAAACCATGGACGAAGAGGAAGAAGAGGGAGAGGAAGAAACTAAGTGTGGCATTCTATTTAATTCTGTACTAAGTGTGGCACTCTGTTTAATTCTGTATTAAGTGTGGCACTCTGTTTAATTCTGTATTAAGTGTGGCACTCTGTTTAATTCTGTATTAAGTGTGGCACTCTGTTTAAATTTGTATGGTGCGTGCAACTGTGTTTTCATAAGTGCAGGAATGGAGGATGAACGCCCTCCATTGATTGATCCTTTCATTGATAGTGGCCATCGTGCCACGATGTTAGATGAACGCCCTCTGTTACCCCTAGTCACTTGCACTCCTAAGCATGACTGGAGGATACACCCGGATTGGACTGAGAGGTACGGGTTTTATTAATTTTGTTCTTTGTTAGGTGTTTTTTCCGATAACAACTCATTGAACCTTTGTGCTTTGTTATACGCAGGTTGAAATGGGCTGGGCTTTTACCTTTCGCGCGTCTTGTTGAGGCCACAGATGGAGGCCGGAGACACATCGCCATTGACCACTCTTTGCTCACGTGCTTAGTGGATCGATGGAGGCCGGAGACCCACACGTTTCACTTCCGTTGGGGAGAGATGGCTCCTACTCTGGAGGATGTGTCACTTTTGCTGGGACTACCCTTGTCGGGTCATGCCATAGGACCGTTGGAGGCACCGGATGGTTGGGAGCAGCAACTTTGTGCACGTTTCCAGAATCTCTACCCCGATGCTCCGGCATTAGCCGCGGAGAAGCACGGACCTAAGTTTGATTGGTTGGGGAAATTCGAGGTTTGTTCATCAATCACAGATCTGTTGCTTGTCTTGCATCTTTCCCTTGTCTTGCATATTCTCTATTTACTAATTGTCCATCTTTACTTATTGACTACAGATCCAGAAGTTTCCGGGGTATGGACAAGTCCCCATGACTGCGATACAGATCACTAGGAGCCTGGAGGCATACCTATTGTGGCTTCTCGGGAAGGTGATGTTCACAGAGAATCATGTCACCACTTGCACCGCGCGATACATCCCCATTGCATTAGAGATCGCTATAGCTACGGGCCCGGAGCAGATCACACAGAGGAGTTGGGGTTCTGCGGTTTTAGCGGCTACATACCGAGCTCTGTGCAACGGCTGCCGGCTAGAGAGGAAGAAGGCGGCCCTTCTTGGTTGCCCTCTATTTTTACAGCTGTGGTCCTGGGAGAGATTCTCTATTGCACGACCAAACATAAATGTGGACGAGGCTTGGCCTTCGAACGAGCTTTTCGATGTTGAGGGCATCGACATGCCTACTTTCGGTATGATCTGGACACGTCGCCAGGTATGTGTCGTGTAAACCATGTCCTTATGTACACCATGACGGAAAATAACTTCTTGTTCATGCAGAGAAGCTTCGCTCATGAACAGACTAGGCGAGCCTACACCGCATTGAACGAGCAGTTTGATGTGTATACTGGGGTGATCTGGCAGCCGTACACGCATGCAGCCATAGATGCTAGATATCCCGATGGTATTTCTGAGATATGCACAAGAGATGGGGATTACTGGATGACAAAATCGAAGATCATTTTCGATGTATTCGTTGAGGAGATGGCCCAACAGAGGGTCATGAGACAGTTTTGTCTTCGACAGTTGGCCCAGCCCCCACCTACTGAGCATCGGCTGTTAGACGATGTCCAAAGGTATGTCTAGTATTTCAATGTTGGTTGGTCTTCACATTTCGAAATACCAAAGAATTACTTAATCATTGCACACACAATGCAATTTTAGGAACACGAGGAAGGGGATTAATAGGACCATGGCTCAGTGGCTGGCACGGGTTCAGATGTACGTTGCAGAGTGGGAGACTGCGACGACACGGATTTGGGACGAGGATCGCGCGTTCGATATGGCTGAGTTCAATGCCTATTGGAATCGGTACAGTGATATGACACGGTTACGTATCATTAACCACCCTCAGAGACAGGAGATACCGGCCCCTGCTACGAGGGATACGTACCCGAGCTATGATACTTCTGTCTCTAGACAGAACGTGGTAACATATACTGAACTTATCTAATGCATCTAGTTCTTACATACTTTGTCGTGCGGACATAATAATCTTTGAGTTCATTTCAGGCTGACATGACACTCGAGCTTCATGAGGAGGTGGCCAGCTATACACGGCAACTATCGTCTACTGCTCTTCTAGAACCTCGTCCAGTGCACTCCTTCTTTACGCGCATCGAGGGGAAACTACGAGCTATATATCAGGCTATCACGTGCACCCGCTCTACGGACGTTGTTCTCCACCAGCCCCAGGTACGCCCGCCTCGTCACTCAACGGGCCAGCAGCAGGAACCCACACAACACCGACATCAGCCGCGTCCACGTGTATACCATCAGTGGATGAGTAGGCCACCACCTCCTGACCAGGCCGGGAGTTCAGCGTGGCAGCACCACCATGATCCCACGTCGGGCTACGGGTTTCGACCACACCCACAACAGCACGGTCCACCACCGAGCTTCGTGATGCATCAACATCCTACAGGTATGTTTGTTCATATCTATTCTTTTCAATATCAGTTGGAACTACCTGTTTCTTAATTACTTATGTGGCCTCCCTGTCGCAGGAGCCTACGGATATTTGAATGTGGAGTTTTGTCAATATGCAACTCGTTGCATATTGAGCTTCACTTAATGTGTAGAAGTTGATTGTTGTGCTTGCCATGTCATGCATAACATGCATCATATTTGAAGTGCATTATGTCATGCATTTGTTGTGGTGTTCTCGTGTGTTGATTGTTGTTCCGGATTGTTTCTTCTCGATAGAGTTCCGAAAGCGTTCGGAGTGTGAGGATTCGTTCGACTACGTTGGTTTGTCTACTTCGCGGATTCGTTCTTCTTCCAAGCGGGATCTCAGGCAAGATGATCTTTTCCCTGGATACCATTACTATCATTGCCATGCTAGATGTCTCGTTTCTATCGATGTCTCGCTACCTACCACTTTATGTCAAGCCTCCCAAATTGCCATGAAAAACCTCTAACCCCTCCACATCGCAGCAAACATTGTTTGGCTATGTTACGGCTTGCTCAGCCCTTCTTATAGCATTGCTAGTTGCAGGTGCAATTGTTTTCCATGTGCCAACATGGATATTTTGTTATATCACAATATTATTGCTATTTAATTTAATGCACATATATACCTGGTAAAGGGTGGAAGGCTTGGCCTTTTGCTTGGTGTTTTGTTCCACTCTTGCCGTCCCTAGTTACTTGTGTACCGGTGTTATGTTCCATAATTGAGCGCTCCTAACATGCTCGGGGTTGTTATGGGGACCCCCTTGATTTTCGTTTTAGGATAAAACTTGTCTGGCAAGGCCCAACATTGGTACTACATTTGCCTAATAACAACTAAAATTGCATAGGGACCCGCCGATACCCGCGGATAATTAATCAACAACCCGGGCCAGTGCTCCTCATGAGTGTTGGTCCAAACTAGAGTCGTGTGCGGGGCCAACCAGGGGCAACTCGGGAGATGTCTATCAGGCCACTGTATGCTGCGCTCATCTGGTCGTGTCCTGAGAACGAGATACGCGGCTCCTATCGGGTTCGTCGACACGCCGGGCGGTCTTGCTGGACTAGTTTTACCTTTCTCGAACGTCTTGTGCGAGGAATTCCGAGAATACTTCGAGCTATCTCGAGGTTGCGGTTTTCCAGTGGAATTGCCTAGGAAGATCACGAGATTCGTGGTCGAGGTTATTCCCGCTGCGTGTGGTTAGTTTGTGATGGATGAGTTGGAGCACCCCTGCAGGGTTAAATCTTTCGGAAAGCCGTGCCCACGGTTACGTGGCAACTTGGAAACTTTGTTTAACACCCGGTCATAGCAAACTTGAAGTAAACTCAAATAAAATACACTAACTGTGTGCATAACCGTGACTGTCTCTTCTCTTGAATTTCTGATCCGAGAGAGAACACGGTGGGGTTATGTTTGACGTAAGTAGGTGTTCAGGATCTCTTAAAGATCATTACTAGATCACGTCCGTTTATTCGACAATCATCCCCCTTTATTCTTGTACTCGCAAGTTAGCCACTCAAATAATGCTTAGTGCTTGCTGCAGCCTCACCACTTAACCATATCTCACCCATTAAGCTTTAATAGTCTTGATACCCTTGGAAATGAGATTGCTGAGTCCCCGTGGCTCACAGATTACTACAACAACAATTGCAGGTACAGGTAATGCAATGAGATGACGTGAGCGCGATGTTGTTTGATTTGGAGTTCTTCTTCTTCTTCTTCATCGATCTAGGATGGGTTCCAGGCGGCAGCCTGGGATAGCAAGGATGGATGTCTTTTTTTTATCGTTTGTTTTCGTCCGTAGTCGGACCCTGCTCTTCCGTATGATGTTTGGATATGTTGTTGTATTGATGTGATATTGATGTAGCTTGTGGCGAGTGTAAGCCAATTCCATATACCCATCTCTTCTTTACATGTACTTGTAATGATATTCATTCTTGCGAAACGACGAGATGCGCTTCTATCCCTATCGAGGCCCTCGTGCCAAAATAAGGATAGGATCGCATCTTGGGCGTTACAGGCTTGCCGGGTCTTCTTGAAGGCGCGTACATCTCGGTCCCCGACAGGCACTGGGGACGCAACTGGCGTGGCTCGGGCCCGTTCTGGGCCGTTGCATCGACCTTGCCGGCATTGCTAGCCAGCATAGGTTTCTTCTGCCGGAGTCTTGGTCTTGGATGTTGGCTTCGTCTTCTTGATGCGCTCCTTGATCTCACGTAGAGCGGCTTCTCTGGCTTGGATTGGTTCTTACCGTGCTTACGCCGATGGGTTCCGCTACTACTGCCTGTGTACCCCAGTCCTAGTGCACCGATAGTGGGGAAACAGAGTTACGGTTGGTTTCGGACCCCTCCTCCAAGGGGTCACGAAATTCCCTTCTATTGCCCCATATATACAGCCCTTAGGGCGCCATTTCGACTTGGATTTTTTTTAGATTAAAAGTTCGCCATAGCTGCAACTTCGCGTCCTTCATTTGTGTTCCACGACCAGACCAAGACGTCACAGAACCCCAGTTTCATCAATAAAGCTTTCCTCTTATATTCGCAATATCCAAATTGCAATTTCAATTTCTTGCTTGTTCTTTGTTTGCATGCAGGAAATAGACCCTCGTGGTCAGGTTGATCGTGCTCTGGCATGGTCAATAACCTCTCCGAGTTGGTTTGGCGATTGCTAAGGCACGACGTCCTCGCACGTTCGTAGTCAGATCGTCAAAGTCTACTCCACAAAAAACGATAGTCACATCTCATCGAAAGACACGGACAACTTCGCCTCTATCAAGTGGTATCAGATATCCAGGTTGCTCGATGAGATTTTATAGTTTTTCATAGTTTAGATCACATTTATTCTTCATACCTACAGTCCACAAAAAAGCCACAAAAAACAATTAGGGTTAGTTCATCCTATCCGAACCAATCTGAGACTTTTGCCATTTTCTGTTCGGTGTTTTGCTTTGTTGAATTTGCGGTTGCATCGTCGTGTTGAGTTGCTGGTCTTAGCATCTAGTCCTTTAGAGTTTCGAGTTCTATTCACAGGTTGTCATGTCGCCGCCGACCATCTTCATTGTTGCTGCCATATACCACCACCACGCCACCGTCATCGCAGCTGCCATATACCACCACCACTTCATCGTCATCACTATTGCCATATACCACCATCACACCATCGTCATCACCCCTGCCATATACTACCACCAAAGATCCGCCACCAGTCCGTGTTCCACCGCCCCTACATATCTCCTCCACTAGTCCGAGTTCCACCAGATTCATCTCTGCTACCAGTCCTAGTCCGAGTCCAACATTAGCTTCTTTGTTTTTGATTTCCAGATCATGCCCTCGTACGTGTCGTGGGCAAGGCAGACTCCCTAACTTCCGTGACACCACAGAAGAAAAATAGTTACAGTTTCAAAAAAAAAACTATGTGTGGAAATTTTTGGCTAGGCAGTTTTTAGACCATCCTAAGATTGTTTCGATTTTTTTTTGTTATTGAGCAAAAAAAAGAGCGCCAAAAAGAGAAAAAAATCCAGAGTGTGCTTTTCCCTTGATACGTGTTGCGCCATGATTTTGTTGGTGTTCTAGGCTCGCGTCTCTAGTACAATCTAGCCTAGGACCAGCTCAGTACCGTCCTTGAGCGTTTATTCAACATTGCATGTCTAAATTGATTATTGCTGACATTTTTGCTACCATGTTATAAGCCATCCTAGCTCCACATACTACTACTTCGTGTGTTTGACACCACCTGGCAATCGCTTTATCCAAGATTTGAGAGTTTTGGACTACAACGGTTCCCGATCACCGCCTGCTGCCGGGTAAGAACTAGTAAGAATTTGCGATTTGCTTGACAGATTTGTGACACACCACCACCACCACCACTACTTCCTAGTAGTATGTAGGTTCATATTCTTGTGTTTTGCTATTGCTATTAACCATGCTAGGATCACAATCCGACGAGATCCACTGGGAGAGCATGAAGAACAAGGAGCTCCATGATAAATTTCAACAAATGATGGGTGAATAGGTGCACGACTTGGTGACCAGCCTTGGAGAGGCCAAGGAGAAGCGAGATGGTTTGGAGAACACGACACCAAGATGGACGCTAAGTTCAATGAGGTGCTTGCAGGTCTACCACTACCGGCTGCACCTATCATACCTCGGCAACAATAACAACATTGACCGAATTTCATGGGACGAGCGCTTTGTGTGCCTATCGAGAACGGCCAAAACTCTGGTGTCGTTGCTACTGCTGCTACTACTGCAGCTTCTGTGGATGTTGTTGCTACTATGGTTGAATAGAATGAGGACTACGATGGTGATTACGATAATGAGGGAGAGGTTGCTCCAAATCAGCAATAGGGGCAACCACCAACACAACCACCAGGTTGTCCACATGCATACAATCGCAATGGTAGGCCTACACCACCCCTCAGGTACGGGTATGGCCATCTCCCTAAACTTAAATTGAATATTCCGACATTTGAGGGTAGATATGTTCCTGATATATATCTTACTTGGGAGTTAGAAACAAAAACAAGGTTTTACATGTTTACAATTTCCTGAGGATAGACGTGTTGCTGCTCCTGTTTGTGCATTCACTAGTTTTGCTTGTGTTTGGTGGTCTGAACATTGTAGAATACATCATGATAATATCCCAACTACTTGGGCTGCTTTGAAAACTACTATGTGTAATCGTTGGGTTCCACCATATTATCAACGTGAATTGCTTCAAAATTTGCAGCGTTTAAGACAAGGATTTTTTTGTAGAGGAATATTATCAGGAATTACAAACTGGCATGATTAGATGTGGTATTGTTGAGGAGAATGAAGCTATACTTGCATGTTTTATGGGTGGATTAAATAGAGAGATTCAGACTATTCTAGAGTATAAGGAGTATAACACTATCACTCATTTATTCCATCTTGCTTGCAAAGCTGAACGTGAAGTGCAGGATCAAGAAGCAATGGCGAGAAATAATTTTTCTGCAGGTCGAGCTTCATCATGGACACCACATACATCATCTACTTCCACACGTCCTACTACAACACCACTTACTTCAGCCGACAGCTCCAACAGAGATACAAGAAAACAGGCACAACCACCAGCCTCTAGCAAGGGCACACCTTCGGGGCCTGCACAGAGCTCTTCTTCATCCATGGCATCCACAGGGCAAGCACATGAGGTTATTTTTCGTCGATGCAAGGATGGAGATCACTATGTGAGAGAATGCCCTTCCAACCGTGTGATGATTGTTACTAAGGATGGTGGATATGCATCTGCTAGTGATTATGATGAGGAGACTTTGTCTCTTCTTGCAAGTGAAGAACAGGGTGGTGAGGATACTGAACAAGAGACACAATACATGGTTGCTGACTACGCTGGCAGGTATGAAAGTTTAGTAGCTCAACGTGTTTTGAGTGTGCAGGTTACACAGGCTGAGCAAAATCAGAGGCACAACTTGTTCCATACAAAGGGAATTGTGAAGGAATGTCTTGTTCGCGTCATCATCGATGGAGGGAGTTGTAACAACTTAGCTAGCATGGAGATGGTGAAGAAGTTGTCTCTCACCACCAGACCACATCCTAGTGGTTCAACAACAGTGGCAAGGTTAAGGTTACACATACTGTTCGTGTGCATTTTAGCATTGCTACATATTCTGATTATGTTGATTGTGATGTGGTACCCATGCAAGCATGCTCCGTTTTACTTGGAAGACCATGGCAATTTGATAAAAAATTATGTACACCATGGTAGGACAAATCAGTATACTCTTGTTCATAAGGATAGAAATATAGCTTTGCTTCCTATGTCTCCTGAACATATTATGAACGATGACATTGCTAGAGCTAGTAAAGCAAAACAGGAGCAAAGTAAGAGTGAAAATCAGATTGTGGCAAAGGAATTTGAGCAACATAATAACCCTAATAAACCATCATCTAGGGTTGCATATGAAATACAATTGAAGAGTGGATGTTTACTTGCCACTAAATCTGATATTACTGATTTGGATATTACTACATCTGTATGCTATGCTTTTGTGTACAAAGAGGTATTATTTTCATTCGAGGACATGCCCCCCTCTTTGCCTCCTGCTGTCACTAACATCTTGCAGGAGTTCGCTGACGTCTTTCCACAAGACGTGCCAACGGGATTACCACCGATTCGAGGGATTGAGCATCAGATTGACTTAATTCTCGGTGCATCGATACCCAACCGTGTGCCATACCATACCAATCCAAAGGAGACGAAGGAGATTATGCGTCAAGTACAGGAGCTGCTCGACAAAGGTTATATACACGCTTAGTCCTTGTGCTATTCCTATTATTCTAGTGCCGAAAAAGGATGGTACATCACGTATGTGTGTTGATTGTAGAGGAATTAATAATATTACTATTCGTTATCGTCATCCTATTGCTAGGCTAGATGATATGCTTGATGAATTAAGTGGCTCTACAATTTTCTCCAAAGTTGATTCGCGTAGTGGATACCATCAAATTTGTATGAAATTGGGAGATGAATGGAAAACAACATTTAAAACTAAGTTTGGATTATATGAGTGGTTAGACATGCCTTTTGGGTTAACTAATGCACCTAGTACTTTCATGAGATTAATGAACGAGGTTTTACGTGCTTTCATTGGACGATTTATGGTAGTCTATTTTGATGATATACTGATTTATAGTAGATCTTTGGAGGAACACTTGGAACATTTACGTGCCGTTTTTATTGCTCTACGTGATGCACGTTTGTTTGGTAACCTTGGGAAGTGCACCTTTTGCACCGGCCGAGTATCTTTTCTTGACTATGTTGTTGCTCCATAGGGAATTGAAGTTGGTAAAGGCAAGATTGAAGCTATTTAGAGTTGGCGGCAGCCCAAAATGGTCACACAAGTGAGGAGTTTTCTTGGCCTTGCTGGTTTCTATAGGCGTTTTGTGAGAGATTTCTGCACCATTGCTGCACCTCTCAATGAGCTTACAAAGAAGGATGTGCCTTTTGTTTGGGGCACCACACAGGAAGAAGCCTTCATGGTATTGAAAGATAAGTTAACACATGCTCCCTTACTCCAACTTCCTGATTTTAATAAGACTTTTGAGCTTGAATGTGATGCTAGTGGAATAGGATTAGGGGGTGTGTTATTACAAGATGGTAAACATGTTGCGTACTTTTATGAAAAATTGAGTGGGCCTAGTCTGAATTATTCTACTTACGATAAGGAATTATATGCTCTTGTTCGGTCTTTGGAAACATGGCAACATTATTTATGGCCCAAAGAATTTGTTATACAGACTGATCATGAATCTTTGAAACATATTAAAAGTCAAGCAAAACTGAACCGTAGACATGCTAAATGGGTTGAATTCATTGAAACTTTCCCTTATGTCATTAAACACAAGAAGGGCAAAGAAAATGTTATTGTTGATGCATTGTCTCGTCGTTATACTATACTTTCACAACTTGACTTTAAAATATTTGGTTTGGAGACCATCAAAGATCAATATATGCATGATGTTGAATTTAAAGATGTGTTGCAGAAGTGTAAAGAAGGGAGAACATGGAACAAGTTCGTCATTAACGATGGATTTGTATTCCGTGCTAACAAGCGATGCATTCCAGCTAGCTCCATTCATCTTTTGTTGTTGCAGGAGGCGCATGGAGGAGGATTAATGGGACACTTTGGTTTGAAGAAGACAGAGTATGTACTTGCTACACATTTCTTTTGGCCAAAGATGCGACGGGATGTTGAGCGTTTTGTTTCTCGCTGCACTACTTGTCAAAAAGCTAAGTCATGACTCAATCCTCATGGTTTATATATGCCTTTGCCTGTACGTAGTCTTCCTTGGGAGGACATATCTATGGACTTTGTTTTAGGTTTACCTCGAACAAAGAAGGGGAGGGATAGCATATTTGTTGTCGTGGATAGATTTTAAAAAATGGCACACTTTATACCATGTCATAAAAGTGACGATGCTGCTAATGTTGCTGATTTGTTCTTTCGTGAAATTGTTCGCTTGCATGGTGTGCCAAATACAATTGTTTCAGGTCGTGATGCTAAATTTCTTAGCCACTTTTGGAGATGTTTATGGGCTAAGTTGGGGACTAAACTGCTTTTTAGTACTAAATGTCACCCCAAACCGATGGACAAACTGAAGTAGTCAATAGATCATTGTCTACTATGCTTAGGGCTGTTTTGAAGAATAACATGAAAAATTTGGGAAGAATGCTTGCCTCATATTGAATTTGCTTATAATCGTTCATTGCATTCTACTACTAAGATGTGCCCTTTTGAAATTGTGTATGGTTTGATACCTCGTGCACCTATTGATTTGTTGCCTCTTCCATCTTCGGAAGAGGTAAATTTTGATGTTAAACAACATGCCGAATTGACCTTAAAAATGAATGAGGTAACTAAGGAAAAAATGAGCGTATGAATGCCAAATACGAACTTGCTGGAGATAAGGGTAGAAAACATGTTGTCCTTGCACCTGGAGATCTTGTTTGGTTACATTTGCGTAAGGATAGATTTCCTGATTTGCGCAAGTCAAAGCTAATGCCACGTGTTGATGGTCCTTTTAAGGTGTTAGAGAAAATAAATGATAATGCATATAAACTTGAGCTGCCTGCATAGTTTGGGATTAGTTCCACTTTTAACATTGCATATTTGAAGCCTTATTTGGGTGAGGAAGATGAGCTTCTGTCGAGGATGACTTCATTTCAAGAATGGGAGGATGATGAGGACATCAACACCATTGTTACACCCACAACCCGTGCTGTTATACATACTTGTAACAGCCCGAGACGACACTCCAGAGGATTCCCTTTTTATTCTATTGTCGCCGTGTGATTCGTTTGTTTGTCACATTCATCATCGCATCATTCGCATCATTAGCATTGCATAGGCACTTCGTTGCCATCGATTTTCAAAACTTGCATCCATCCATAGTCGCCGGTTCTCTCTGTTCTTGTCATTGACCGTTTCGAGACGAAACACACACGCACGCGCCCGCGACATCATTAAAAATATTGATTTTAAAAGTGCGTATAAAACTTTCTTGGAATGGGTCGAAAGTTGGTGTGCGGTCTTAATATAGTGCAGGTAGACCACCTGCCAAATTTCGTCGCATTCGAAGGTCGTTTGATATCCCAACGGACAACTGTAGCGGCACCATCATCGGTTAAATTAGCGGACGTTTCTGTGTTTTAAAAACTCTTTCACGGGCCTCACACTTCTCTCTCTTCTCAGCCCACAAGCCCCTACATAGCCCACTAGCCCACCTAGCCTAACCCAGCGTTCGGAGCCGTCCGATCGTGATCAGAGGGTCCGAAAACAGTCTCAAACCACCCTCAAACCCTAACCCTGCCTATTTAAGCAGGTCTACACTTGCCTGAAATGGCCTAAACCTAGACTCCCATCGAAATCGGTGCCAACTACCACCTTCTCCCACCTCCAGCCGCACAAGGCCTACTGAGCCCAGATCCGGCCCGCCGGGCCCAGAACCGCCGCCGCCGCAAGCCCGCGCGCCGCCCGCAGTCACCCACGCGTGCCCGAGCTCCTCCCATGGAGCAAGCCGCCCACGCGCCAGGGGCACCTCCGCCTGTTTCCCTGCCTCCATCTGCCCCCTCGTCGGAGGTCGCCACCTACTGCGCCATGGCTGCCGCCCAAGTCCTGTCGCAACCCACCAACGCCGAACCTCGCCGGCGACAGCACCGGGTCACCCCGCGCCAGGGAGTCCTCTGGCTTGCCCCGCCGGCCAGATCTGGGCCGCCCCAACTCCGGCCCGGATCCGGCGAGATCCGGCCGGGGGTTGCCTCCGCCGGCCATCCCCATCGCCTCAGTGCCCTGCTGCATCGAGCCGCCGACAGGAGCTCCACTCCGCCGCCAGCAACCATTGCCATTCCTACTCTCACCTTTTTTTTAGAAGAGCACACTTTATTAAAACTAAGGAACAACGTCAGGGAAGTACATAAAATCAGGCTTAGCAAGTAGCCACACATGGCGACCGAAGTCTAAGAACAAAGCTGCCCTAGCCAGGTTGTGTGCCTCTGTGTTATGATCTCTTCCCTCGTGCAGTATCTCTGCCGCCTGGAACTCCTTCTTCTCCCTGATGTCATCTATGATCACACTATTCGTCCCAAATAAGCTTCATGGAGATGCTTGACCGTTGATATGCAGTCAGTACCCACCTGAATCTTCTGCAGTGCTAAATCACTAGCCAAAGCCAGTCCTTCCCCACAAGCCAATGCCTCCAACGCCTCAGGATCAGCTAGATCTCTTATGACTCTCACCGAGGATCCCAGATAAGTCCCATCATCCTTTCGACAGAAGGCCGCAACTGCACCTCTGTCTCCATGACGTGAGATAGCCGCATCAACATTTATTTTATGAAAACCTTGCGCTGGTGCAATCCACGGTGCCTGGGCATTCCGAGTAGTCGGTGCAGGAGCCCTCTTGGGCTTGGTAGGCAGCAGGGACAGATCACTCAAAACTTTGTAATAAAAGCAAAAGTGGACAGCGGTGACTGAAATTCCCCCTCGTGTAGATCTCTTCTTCTTGCCCACCATATAGCCCATAAAGAAACTAATACCTTTGCAAAATCGTCCTGCCCCATGGAATCCTGCAAGTCCATCAGCCAGATTCTGGCATTAGGATTATTCACTGCTATCAGATGATCCACCAAATCCTCATCTACAAGGCACCAGACTGCTTTAGCCATGTTACAGTCGACAAGTGCATGTCTCCATGTATCCTCAGCGCAATTGCAAATCGCACATTGACTGGAATCCATCATCTTTCTCTCACAGCGAACAACTTCAGTAGGAATCGAGTTCCTAGCCAATCTCCATGCGAAATTTTTCAGTTTGGACGGTACAGAAGCCATCCACAGCCGACACCACTGCTTCTTTGTTCCGTCAGTGTTTGAAGTTCCCGGTCTCCCCTCCAACCAATCTTCCCTTCTTCTTTTCGTGTCCACTAGAATACGGTACGCAGAGTGAACACTGAAGTTGCCTGACCGCACGTAGTGCCATGCCCATGTATCAGGGATATTCCGAGAGCTGAGCGGAATTCTTAAAACCAAGAAAGCATCAGGGGCCAGCATGTGCTGTAGAACCTGCTCCCGGTTCCAACTCTTCTCATCTTCGTTCATTAGATCAGCAACAAGTTCCGGCGGGTTTCCCGATCTTGGGTGAAGAGCTCGCAACATATGATCACGCGGGATCCAACTTTGCTCCCAAATACGAGTTGTCTGCCCGTTCCCAATCTTTCGGATGAGTCCCTGCTTCAACACCATTGTTCCTTCACAGATCGCTCTCCATACTTGTGATGGATGGCTGCCCACTTCAGCATCAAGAAGGTCACACTCCGGGAAGTAAACAGCTTTTAACAATCTAGCACTAAGGGAAATAGGGTCCTGCATGATCCTCCACGACTATTTTGCAAGCATCGCGAGGTTGAATAATTGAGTGTCTCGGAACCCCAGCCCCCCCATATACTTCGGCATAGTCATCACCTCCCATGAGACCCAAGCTACCTTTCGCTCGCCATTCCTGCTTCCCCACCAAAACTTGCGCAACATCGCATCAATTTTCTGACAAAGACCTCGAGGCAACAGAAAGCAAGACATAGAAAAAGTCGGAATAGCTTGTGTCGTCGATTTGATCAGTACCTCCTTGCCAGCTGCCGCAAGGCACTTCTCAATCAACCCCTGCACTCGCCTCCATATCCTATCCTTGATGTATTTAAAGGAGTTGTTCTTTGACTTTCCAACATCCGAAGGGAGCCCAAGGTATTTTTCAAAAAGAGATTCGTTTGGAACATCCAGAATAGTCTTGATAATATTCCTCTTGCTCTCTGGACAGCTTTTACCAAAGAAAATACTGGATTTCTCAAAATTTACTCGTTGACCAGACGCATCACAATACTGCTGAATTGTGCCTTTTATGATATGTGCCCCCTCTTCATTGGCTCTAAACATGAGAAGACAATCATCGGCAAACAATAGATGATTGACCGCCGGTGCTGTTGGTGCTACCATAACACCCTTCACATTTTCATTTGATGCCCTTGCTTTTAGTAAACAAGACAATCCCTCGGCAGCAATCAAAAAAAGAAATGGAGATATTGGGTCTCCCTGCCGGATCCCCCTCGTTGGTCTGAACTCATCCTGTTTGCATCCATTCAGCAATAACACAAAGGAAACTGACATAACACAGTTCATGATTTTTGTAACCCAACTACTTGCAAAGCCCATCTTTAACATAACAGATTCAAGATATCCCCATTCAACCCGGTCATAAGCCTTTATCATATCAACTTTAAGAGCACAGTGTGACCTATTTTTACTTCTACTCCTTTTCATGAAATACAAGCACTCATAAGCAGCTATAACATTGTCAGTAATAAGCCTTCCAGGGACAAACGCGGACTGCTCTGGCGAGATTAACTCCGGTAAAATCTTTTTCAGCCGGTTAGCATGAACCTTTGATATAATCTTGTAGATTACATTGCACAAACTAATAGGCCGAAACTGAGACAAAGAGGTTGGATTCAATACCTTAGGAATTAACACGATGAACGTTTTGTTGATAACCTCCGGAGAGTCTTCTCCATTCAGCATGCGAAGGACCACCTTGGTCACCTCATCACCACAAATATTCCAGTTCTTCTGGAAAAAATGCGCGGGAAATCCATCGGGACCCGGCGCCTTAGTGGGAAACATCTGGAACAAAGCTTCTTTCACTTCCTTCTCACAAAAAGGAGCCACGAGCATCTCATTCATCTCTCCATCAACTCTACAGGGTATATGGGAGAGCACCTCCTCAATCCCCACCGTCCCCTCAGACTTGTACAGGTTCGAGTAGAACTCAGTCGCCATTTTGCTAATCTCCTGTTCATCCTCACACAAAGTACCATCAGCACGTGCAAGCCGAGAAATACGGTTCTTCCTTCTCCTGCTATTAGCCTTTTGGTGAAAAAACTGTGAGTTCCCATCACCTTCTGCAAGCCATTATATTTGCGAACGCTGTCGCCACATGATCTCCTCTCTGTAATTTAACTCCACTATTCTTTCTTCTACTTTTTTCTCCTCATAGCTAGGGCCAGTCCTGGACGGATCAGACCTGAGCATTTCAATTCGTTTTCTCAGCTCCCGCAGCTCCTTGCGAACAGCTCCAAACGTGCTTGTGCCCCACCCAACCAAAGCACTGGCCAAACGCTCGAGCTTCAGTTTTATTTCTTCCACCGAACTAGCACTCCTCTCCTCCTTCCACACTTTCTCTAGCATGGGAAAGAATTCCTGGTGAGTTTCCCACATCATTTCGTATCGGAAAGGTCGGTCCAGCCCAATTCTTCTGTTTGCTGCGTCCATCTCGTTAAAGAGCACGATGGGGGAATGGTCGGACTTTGCACCCACCAAGTGACGAACAGTAGCAAAGGGAAACATGGCACTCCAGCTAGCAGTCGCGAGAGCCCTATCAAGGCGAACCCGACAATAGTGACCTCCCCGCACCTTCATCTCGAAAGTCCAGTCAAGGCCGATGTAGCCAAGGTCAGCCAGTCCGCACAAATCCACCGCTTCACGGAAACCTGCCATTTGAGCCTCATCTCGCTCATTTGGACCGATCTGTTCTTCGCGTCTCAAAATTTCGTTGAAGTCACCTATACATAACCATGGCAAGGTTGACTCCCCACGCAGACGAGCCATCGTCTCCCAAGTATTCTGCCTTAGACTCCGATTAGTTTCACCATAAAAGCATGTTAAGCGCCAATCATCTTTCCCAGGTTCAGCCACCCAAGCATCGATATGATATTTAGAATAATTCTTGATCCTAACATTCAGACCATGCCTCCAAAAAAGGCCCAAGCCTCCACTTCTCCCACTACTAGCCACTGCAAAACCTCCCTCAAACCCCAAAGTATGTGTCAACCCTTCCACCCACTGCTTCGAAATTTGAGTTTCCATTAAACATACCACCGACGGCGCACATTCCCGAATGAGCTCCCGGAGCTCACGAACCGTCGCAGGGTCGCCTATCCCGCGACAGTTCCAACTCAGAGTCCTCATTGATCTTGGCGGCACTCCACACGGGAGGCCGCCTCACTCATAGCATCATCGTCAATTTCTCCTCCTTCTTCCCCCTGCCTTCTTCTCTTCACTCTCGGCTCCTTGCCCGGGGTTCCAGCCGTGTTACAATCAGTTGTCATCGGGGTTACACCCTCAATCCGTAAAGCTTTGCCTGCAACTGTACCGGGCTGAATCGGCACCAACGGCTGCCCATTAACATTCCACTACCATCCTGGGCTACTAGGCGCTTCCTGGGTGCTGTTGGTATAATTTCCCCCATGGATCTAGCATCTTGCGCCGAGTATTCCAAGTCAGTATGTTCATTGGCTTCTGTTCGTTGGCTTCGGCCTCCTCCTCCACGACCCCATCCACCTCTGCCAACGCCCTCACTGCCTTCCCTTTGTGCAGTACCTCTCCCGCCTCCCCTTGATGAATTCTGTCCTGGTGCAACCGAATCGAAGTTCCACATGAGCCAAGGGCCCCATTCACAAGCTCCCGGATCATGCACCCCATCCCCGCACTCCTCCACGACATGACCCATTAGTCCACAAAAATAGCAAAACTCCGGTAGCTTCTCATAATAAACTGGATATCTCTTCCTCTCCTTCAAAGTGATTGGCACAAATCTGACCAGGGGAACTTGAACATCCAGAAACACCCTTGCCCTTAGGTACCTTGAGGTGTTGATGAATCCTTCGTTCACAATAACTGTAAAGGGTGGTTCTCCAACCTTGCGAGCCACCTTCTCTGCCAGCTCTTTCTTCCTCATCAGTCCATCTGGGATCCCCTCAATTCTGGCCCACACCGGAATCTTGTTTAACTTGTAATCATAAACATTACTGAACCCATCATACTCTTGTAAGACCACTGCCGCATTCCAGCAAAGCCACGGACCCCCATCCATCACTCTACGCCAGTCGCCCAAACAGCTGAATTGTGCAATGAAGAGGTTTGCACCCTTCGGCTTGAAGAAAATCTGCTGCGCTGGCGACCAAGCCGTTCTCATAGAGTTATACAACGCCGAGTGGCTGAACTGTCTCATCGTGTGCACTCTGAAAATTGCAAGCCATCTAACCTCCTTGATCAACTCGTCAAGTTCCTCAGAGAAGTCAAGGTCCGTCTCCTCCTCTCCGCAGAGATTGAGACCTTCAAAACGATCCTCAAGATTAGGGGTTGGACCCCAAGCGTGCTCCTCCTGATCTGCATCTCCACCATGCCTCCCGCTCCCGCTCCCTACCTCTCCTCCCGTCTGCTCCTTCATCTTCTCGCAGGGGCGAGATGGGCCAGCTTCAGGCGACGCGACGCGAGCGCTCGTCCCCCTGCACGAAGCAGAGGCGAGGCCAGCATCCTGTTTCTCCCTTTGCTCCGCCTCCACCCCCACTCCTCCCGTTATCCTTCCGCTCCCAAACTCCATCGGTGGTGGTACCGCCAAGCCCCAGGCCTGACTTGCTCTCTGTCTCACGAGGGGGACGACGCCTAACGTGTTCGTGCCCACGTGGGCCAGGCCCAGCTAGCCGCGCCGCCGGCCCAGCACCGCGTTCCCCTCCGCCTGCTTCAGATCCGGCCCAAGGCCATCTGGTGAGCCTCCCACTAAGCCTCGCCCCGTGCGCCGTTTACTATTTTGCGCTCACTCTGTCCGACCCTAAAATGACCAAGTCCTTTTAAAAACCTGTGTGTTTATCAACATATGCGCATTTTGAAACATGCATAGCTTGTAAACCGTGTATCTGATTGAGACAAACTTTATATGTAAAATGCTCTTCTCTTTGTGCTTTACATGTTTGTCTCATTTGCACACATACTAGAATTCATCTATATGCTATAAATTGTGTTGCAAAAGTGCTTTGCATCGTAATCGTCAAAACTGTTAACGTTGGCAAACTTTCGTGGATGATTGCATCTAATCTGTAGCCCATATGCATGTCGTTCCTTCATGTAATTTGTTCTCTATGATGTGCTCTATCGTGCCATGCCATTGGTTTTCATGTAAAACATCTACATCATGTCCATTTGTTGCACTTAAGTAGCTATCGTGTTAAATCTATTTTTCTGTTACGATAAGTTCCGTTTTGCGAGGTTCATATTAAGCAATCCATGCCTCCTTTGAACTTGTGTCAATGGAGTTAATTGAAGTATACCATGTCTACTTACTGCTAGTATCTTAGCCATGCCTATAAATGATTGTTATGCTACTGTTATTGCCATGTAAATATGCCTAGTCAAACTGCCGTTTCGGGAGATAGTCAAATTTCACTATGTGCAATCTGAATTGAAACTTAGCTTTTTGTCTTGATGTTTGCCATGGATTCATAGCTCCTTTGCAAATTTCCATGTGGGGTGGATTAAAGTGCATGTTATGGTCTATGTAAATGTGCCATTTGATTCCACGAAATAGCCTTGATACATACTTGTTTCTTGCTATCAACATGCCTACCTGATAAAATCTGCTGCTCATGACTACTCTAATTTTCACTAAATCTGAGTCTGCTTATTTCAGATTGCCGTGTTGTGTTGATGCTAGCCATGTTTCTGTGCATATTTTGATGATGCTCCCATGGAGTTATTTGTAGTGCATCATGTCCACTACCATGCTGTAGATTTTCATGCCACAGTAAGCCCTGTAGCATTTATTTTTCTTGCTGCCAATATGCCTTCAGGTTAACACTGTTTGTGAAAAACGGTTATTTTCTCTAAGTCCCTAAATGCCATGTTTTATAGCTGTATTGTGAGCTTCCTAACACGTGATCCATGACTCTTTTGAGTATGACTACTTTTAGTGTAGCGAAGTGTATGTTACATGCATTCGCCCCATGTCTTTGTGCATTTTAGGTTCTTGTAGCTTGGTGTTTTGGTGTGTACAAAGGGCTAAGTTGCTGTTTTGGACAGATTTTGTCAAAACCTTGTGTTGCTTGTTATTGTTGAACCGTTGTTCCGTTTTGAACATGCCATATATGAAACTTGCCTAGAATTTCATAATATCTTGTTGCATCCATGTTTTCCCATGGAGTTATTTGTAGTGCATCATGTCCACTACCATGCTGTAGATTTTCATGCCACAGTAAGCCCTGTAGCATTTATTTTTCTTGCTGCCAATATGCCTTCAGGTTAACACTGTTTGTGAAAAACGGTTATTTTCTCTAAGTCCCTAAATGCCATGTTTTATAGCCGTATTGTGAGCTTCCTAACACGTGATCCATGACTCTTTTGAGTATGACTACTTTTAGTGTAGCGAAGTGTATGTTACATGCATTCGCCCCATGTCTTTGTGCATTTTAGGTTCTTGTAGCTTGGTGTTTTGGTGTGTGTAAAGGGCTAAGTTGCTGTTTTGGACAGATTTTGTCAAAACCTTGTGTTGCTTGTTATTGTTGAACCGTTGTTCCGTTTTGAACATGCCATACATGAAACTTGCCTAGAATTTCATGTAATTTCATAATATCTTGTTGCATCCATGTTTTAAATTGTTTGTGTTTGCTGTTTGCATGCATTATGCATTCATGACATAGTTATCTTGCGTTGGTCATATCTTTTAGCCGTAGCTCCGTTTGACAGGATCTATATATGTAAATTGCCTAGAATGACGAGTAGATTCACATGGTGCAATTTGGTTTCATGTTTAATAAATTAAAATATGGTTAGTTCAGATCTGGACCGATTTCGAAATTAACATATGGGGTCGTTTCAGAAATACTATAAGTTGTTTCCGACCTCATTTAAAATGTCTAGATAGTGTAGTTTCATTATGCTTCACCTCTTGCCATGATAAACAACATTTAAACTTGCCATGTAATTAAAACGAGAGTGCACTAAATAATTCGAATGTGGAGTTTCGTCAATATGCAACTCGATGCATATTGAACTTCACTTAATGTGTAGTAGTTGATTGTTGTGCTTGTCATGCCTTGCATATTTAAACCTGACATGCATCATCATTGTTTGCGCATCACGTCACGAATATGTTGTGGTGTTTACTGTGTCATTTGTTTGTTTCCGGATTGCTTCTTCTCGTTAGAGTTCCAAAAGTGTGAGGATCCGTTCGACTACGTTGGTTCGTCTTCTTCACGAATTCGTTCTTCTTCCAAGCGGGATTATATGCAAGATGATCATTTCCCTGGATACCACCACTATCATTACCATGCTAGTTGTCTCGTTTCTAGCGTTATGTCTTGCTTCCTACCACTTGTTTGTCAAGCCTCCCAAAATGCCATGATAAGCCTCTAATCCTCCACATCCCAGCAAACCATTGTTTGGCTATATTACCGCCTGCTCAGCCCTTCTTATGCAACATGGATATCTTGGGATATCACAATAATATTGCTATTTAATTTAATGCACATATATACTTGGTAAAAGGTGGAAGGCTTGGCCTTTTGCTTGGTGATTTGTTCCACTTTTGCCGCCCTAGTTACTTGTGTATCGGTGTTATGTTTCATATTGAGCGCTCCTAACATGCTTGGGGTTGTTATGGGGACCCCCTTGATAATTCATTTTGGGATAAAACTCTTCTGGCAAGGCCCAACATTGGTACTATATTTGCTCAACATAATAATATTGAACACCGTTAGTAATACATAGGGCGTCATGAACCTGCAGATTAATTCAACATAATACATGGGGGGGCTGTGCTGATGGTGTTGGCCCCAAATGGGTTGCCTGCGGGGCCACCGCGAGGAAACTCGAGGATTGGTTTTACTCGTAGCTAGACCCATCTGGTAGTGTCCTGAGAACGAGATACGCGGCTCCTATCGGGTTTGTCGACATGTCGGGCGGCCTTGCTTGATTTGTTTTACCTTTCTCGAATGTCTTGTGCACCGGGATTCTGAGGATACATTGGGCTATCTCGAGGTTGAGGTTTTCCACGAAGCTTGTGGCTAGTTTGTGATGGATGAGTTGGAGAACCCCTACAGGGTTAAATCTTTCTGAGAACCGTGCCCACGATTATGTGGCAACTTGGAAATTTGTTTAACACCCTCTCATAGCAAACTTGTAGGAAACTCAATAAAATACACCAACCGTGTGCGTAACCGTGACTGTCTCTTTTCGAGGGAGTTCAAAAAGAGAACACAGTGGGGTTATGTTTGACTCATAAGTAGGTGTTCAGGATCACTTCTTGATCATTTCTAGTTCACGTCCGAATATGCATAGATCACTCTTCTTATTCTTGTACTCGTAAGTTAGCTACTCAAATAAATGCTTAGTTCTTGTTGCAGCCTCACCACTTAACCATACCTCACCCATTAAGCTTTGCTATTCTTGATACCCTTGGAAATGAGATTGCTGAGTCCCCGTGGCTCACATATTACTACAACAACAATTGTAGGTACAGGTAATGCGATGCTTTGACGTGAGAGCAATGCTTGTTTGCTTTGGAGTTCTTCTTCTTCTTCTTCATCGATCATAGGAAGGGTTCTAGGCCGGCAGCCTGGGATAGCAAGGATGGATGTCGCTTTTATCGTTTGATTTCGTCCATAGTTGGAACCTGCTTTTATGTATGATGATTGATGTGGATGATTGTATTTGAAATGATCATGATTTAGCTTGTGGCGAGTGTAAGCCACTTCCATATATACTCATCTCCTCCTTACATGTACTTGTAACGATATTCATTCTTGCGAAACGACGAGATGCGCTTATATCCCTATCGAGGCCCTCGAGCCAAAATAAGGATAGAATTGCATCTTGGGTGTTACAAGTTGGTATCAGAGCCAAGTTCCGACCTAGGAGCCCCCTTGATTGATCGAACTTGGCCGATTCGAGTCTAGTGAAAACTATTTTTGTCTAGTTATATATTGGAGAGTAGGATTCTTTTTACTCCTCTTGTATGCTCTGGTGAGGAATCCTGGCGTAGGAATTTAATTCTACCCCTCTTCTCACTCAATTTTTTTAGGATCACACGGGTATTTTGAAACCTCTATGATGCCGATGTGACGAAATTCTATACTTGATACCTCCTATTTCCGGGAGTAGAGCTCCAGGGAGTTCTTGGCACATCGTTATCGTTCCGTCTCCTTAGTATCTCAGGATGAGGATGTCCGAATTGCTTCAATACTATTTGTGGCGAGAGGAGTTTGGCGTCACCTACTACCGGGGAGAGCGTCCAGATGTACTACCATAATTAGTATCGTTGGGATTACGAAGGCCTGAGGTAGACGAGTTTGCGGAGTTTCTCGGATTATGTTGTGGAAGGTTGTGAGTGCAGCTGTAGCTGATTACCTTGGGTACGTTCCTGGGTCCGCAACCCGAATCGCATAACCAAGAAAGTTCGGAAGTTCTCAGGTGGGAATTCAAGTAGTTACCTGGGATTATCCTTCCAACGAATGCATAATGGGTTATGTATTTGTTTTTGGCTTAAGTTTACAAGCGTTGTCCTTTGTTTTGTTGGAATATGGTAATTCGAGTTGCTTCGATGTCAAGTGGTGATTTCATATCTTTCCTAAGCGGTGTTCTCACATTTCTATGAGAATGCTAATCCTGATGAGGTCACCTACCACGGGTAGGGTCATAGACCTGACATCTAGGGCCCACTTGGGGGCCCACATTAGCATTAAAGTCCCTGGACTATCGGTGCATTCGGATACATCCTTAGGATCCACTCGGATCTGGATGGTCACTCGGATGTCACTTCGTCAGTCGGCTACGATCCAACACTCGAACGAGAAGGAGAGGAGCCGGCGTAGGAGTCGTAACGTTCGAGAGACTTGATAACTCACATGAACTGCTGTGAAGGGTAACGTTACCAATAACGACTTAGTTAAGACGGCAGTTCTCAGTAACGCCTACAGTTACTCGCATATAATGCCTTGTAATGATGCTTGGCGGGTCCATGCGCACTTTATATAAGTCGCCCCCGAGCTCCTAGACAAGGGTTCCGAACTCTCTGTAATCAGACATCCCCCATAATTAAACACTAAGCCTCAGGGCTCAAGACATAGGGTCTTTACCACACCCGTGTGGGGCCCGAACTCGTACATCCGAGTGTTACACCTGTGTTGTAGCTAGGCTCCGCCCCCTTCATTCGTACCACTAGTACTGTTGTCAGATTCACTCCCACGACAGTTGGTGCCCACGATGGGACAGCAAGTCTAGCAAACTCCGGCGCAGGTGGAGATCTAATTTTTTCGGTCATCATGATGGCACTCGGCGGCGAGATCCACATCTGTACCCTCTGCTTTGTCGCCGACGGTTCGGCGTGGTTGCATGAGGTGCCGCTGGACCCAGACGTGTTCCCCGCCCGCGGTGCGACGCATTTCAGTGCAGCGGCTCAAGGAGTTCCACTTCAACAACCGTCGGAGCCTTATGGCTCCACAATCGCCCGTCCCGTTGCGGGCCACCGCAAGCGCTCCGGGCGGTCACGGTTGCAGCGATGGATCTAGCACGTCATGGCGCGTCAGTCCACGACCGGGCAGGTGGCCCTACTCGATTCGGACGAGCCCACTGTCAGCTTGTTCACCGCTTCGGGCGATGAGTTGTCCGATGGGTCTGAGTGCGAGAGCAGCAGAAATGCTACAGAGATACTGATTGCCAACACCACCAACCATGGACCTCCTGGCTACTCCGCGGGTGGTTCCCGTGGCAGAGATGGTGGCCATGATGACAGCAACACCGATGCTTACATTCCCCAGCCTCTCAGTCGGGAGTAGCGGGAGGAGAGGAGGAGGAGAGACGACGATGTTCTGCTCACTCCCATCACGGGGACTACCACGGAGGAAATGGCCTTGGAGGCCACGCGCCAAGCCACTTTGGCTGAGCAAGAGCGGCTCGAGCGACTCCAGCGGTCACTCGATGACCGGGCGGCCAGAGAGCAACCCAGCTCCAGCCGCAATCAGTGGCAATTGTTCCTGAATGATAGACCGCCCAAAATTCCAGTGATGCGCACACTGATGGAAAACCTGGCTGCAGCCACACGGATCGATGAATCTATTCAGCCGTCCGGTTCTGCGGCTGGAGAGGGCATATGGCAGATCCAGACTCTGCTGAAGACCACCCTGAGACAAAATTCAGAGGTATCACAGTCGCATCAACGCATAAACAGTAAGTACATTCGGGCTGATACAGTGCAGTATGCTCACAGCCCGCATGCATACGGGAAGCGTCGGCATTCCCCTCCTCCTCCGAGAGGCCTGCATGGGGGATGTTGGCACGATGACCGTGACGTCAGTTGGACGCCTCCTCCGAGGGGCGGTTCCTATGGCAGACGACCTTACGACGGCGGTCGACCTCATAGAGAAGACCGTGATCGGAGTCCCTTTCGGCCCAGGGGCTATGAAGAAGGTGGCCAGCGACCTCCACAGCTCAATGCCAGATCCATCATAACACAGAATGTGGTGGAGAAGAATAGACAGATCAGAGATCGAGCGAGCTGATGGGGGACTTCAGGTCTCGAGTGCTTCAGCAGGTACATCCGAGAGGCCGAGATCCCCTCCAACTACAGGTTGGCGACGGGAATCGGGAAGTTTAACGGCAAGTCCAGGCCGAAACCTGGCTCGAAGATTACCGAGTGGCCGTCCAGATCGGTGGCGGTGATGATTTTGTCGCGATGAAGCATCTCCCTCTCATGCTAAAGGGATCTGCGTGGGCCTGGTTAAACCAGTTGGCCCCTAGCAGCATCTACTGCTGGGAAGACCTGGCTCAGGTGTTTGTCAAGACATTTGAGGGCACTTACAAGCGTCTGGGTGGTTTGACGGAGCTGTAGCACTATGTCTAAAAAAGCAATGAAACTCTCCGCGAGTACATTCAGCGCTGGACCACGCTACACAATACCGTTGAGAATGTTACCGAGCATCAAGTTGTTTGTGCCTTCAAAGCAGGCACTCGGTATCGTGAGCTCATCTTGAAGTTCGGCCGAGCTGGGGATATGTCCCTCAGTTGGGCCATGGAAATCACCAATCGGTATGCCAATGGTGAAGAGGAAGACCGCCTCCGAAGCGGCAAAGGACGAACCGGTGACACCCCTCAATCGAGGGGAAATGCTGGGAAAAAGCAAAAGTGGAAAGCTGATTCTTCAGGTAAGGCAGAAGTTGCGGTGGTCCCCAGCCAGGGGAAGCCCAAACCGAAGAAGAAGAAGGAATGGGCTAACAAGAAAAAGCCCGAGTACAGATCCGAGGTATTGGACCAACCCTGTGTTGTCCATACCAAGAAAGACGAAGAGGGCAACTTGGTATACCCGAAGCACACCACTCGGGAGTGCCGAATGATCAAGTAGGAGATGGGCAGAGAGCCCTCTATAGAGAAGGACGACGAAGAAGAAGGTGAGGATGCCCCCGAGTATCCGAACATCGACAAGGTCCTTAATATGATTTTTGCTGACGTTGAAATCAAAAGCCGGTTGAAGGTCGTCAATCAGGAGGTCAACATGGCGGCTCCGACTGTCATCAAGTACTTCAACTGGGCAAAGGCCCTTGTCACCTTTGACCAGTAGGATCATCCAACCCACATAGCCACCCCTGGGAGGCAGGCGCTGGTTGTTGACCCGGCCATCAATGGAGATCCGGTTGCGCAAGGTCCTGATGGATGGAGGCAGCGGGCTCAACATAATCTATGCTGACACGCTCAAGGCAATGGACATTCCGATGTCCCGACTGAGCAAGAGCAACATGCATTTCCATGGGGTCATCCCTGGGAAGAAGGCTGACTCACTTGGCCAAATCGCTCTGGACGTCGTGTTCGGAAGTGAGAAGAATTTTCGAAAGGAACGCCTGACGTTTGAAGTGGTGAACTTTCGCAGCGCCTATCCCGCCATCCTGGGTAGGCCCGCCTACGCACATTTCATGGCCCGTCCATGTTATGTGTATCTTAAACTTAAGATGCCCGGACCGAAAGGAGTGATTGAGGTGACTGGCGATCGTATAGTCTCCGAAGAGTGCCTCCAACAGGGCTCCAAGATTGCTAACGAGCAAGTACTCGCAGTCGAACACGATGGGTACAAGAAGACGGTGGACACTGCGGATTTACTCAAGTCCAAGCGGCCAGCTACGGAATCAGCTTTCCAGTCAGCCAGTGAGACCAAGCAGGTTCACATTCACCCGAACGATCCGAGTGCCTCCCCCACGAACATCTCGACGTCACTCGGTGACAAATAGGAAACCGAGCTCATCTAGTTCCTCCATGAGAACTGGGACATCTTCGCGTGGAAGCCATCTGTCATGCCGGGGGTTCCGAGGGAACTGGCTAAGCACCGACTTCGAGTTGACCCGAAGATCAAACCAGTCAAAGAGCACTTGCATCGATCCTCCGTCGGGAAGCGCAAGGCGATTGGTGAAAAATCGCTCGGCTTCTAGCTGCTGAGTACATTCACGAGGTGTATCATTCCGAGTGGCTCGCCAACCCTGTCTTGGTGCTTAAGAAGGACAAGTCCCTTCGGATGTGCATCGACTTCAATCACGTCAATTGGGCCAGCCCAAAAGATCATTTTCCCCTTCCCTGCATAAACCAAATAGTAGATTCTACTGCCGGAGGCGAATGCTTGTCGTTCCTGGATGCATACTCTGGGTACCACCAGATCTGAATGTACGGGCCAGATGAAATAAAAACATCCTTCATCACCCCATTCGGGTGTTTCTGCTACATGACTATGTCATTCAGTCTCAATAATGCCGGGGCAACTTTTATGCACATGATCCAAAAATGCTTGCAAAAGCAAATCAGGCGGAACGTGGAGGTGTACATGGATGACATCGTTGTCAAGTCCAAGAAAGGTTCCGACCTCCTGACAGATCTCGCCGAAACCTTCGCGTACCTGTGGCGCTTCCAGATAAAGCTCAATCCAGCAAAATGCACATTAAGAGTGTCATCAGGTAAGCTACTCGGTTTTCTCGTTTTCGAACGTGGAATCGATGCTAATCCTAACAAAATCGGCGCTATCGTCCGAATGAAAAAGCATGTACGTCTGCTTGACATGCAAAAGCTCACGAGGTGCCTTTGCAGCCTTGAGTAGGTTCATCTGTAGACTCGGTGAGAAGGCATTGCCTCTTTACCGATTGATAAAGAAGTCTGATAGCTTTGAGTGGACACCTGAAGCGCAAGCCGCATTCGAAGAACTCAAGGCCTTGCTTTCCACCCAGCCGGTGTTAGCTGCTCCGAGCAGCCGAGAGCCTCTGCTCTTGTACATCACGGCTACCACCCAAGTGGTCAGCACTGTCCTCACTGTGGAGCGTGAAGAATCAGGAGAAGCATTCAAAGTGCAAAGACCCATCTATTACATCTCAGAAGTCTTGACCCCCTCCAAGCAAAGGTATTCGCACTACCAGAAGTTGGTCTATGGTATTTACCTGACCGTTAAAAAGGTGGCTCTCTACTTCCAAGATAACTTGGTCACGGTTATCAGCGATGCCGCCTATTGGAAATCCTGCATAACAGAGACGCCACGGGCCGAGTGGCAAAATGGGCAATTGAGCTCCTCCCGTTGGAGATCAAGTTCGAAGCCAAAAAGGAAATCAAGTCTCAAGCGCTGGTGGACTTTTTCGCCGAGTGGATAGAACAAGAACAGCCAGCTCCAAGTATCCCCGAACACTGGACAATGTTTTTCGATGGATCCAAGATGCTCCAAGGATCCGGTGCTGGGGTGGTTCTCGTCTCCCCCAGGGGAGACCGACTGAGCTACGTCCTCCAAATCCACTTAGATTCGTCTAACAATGAGGCCGAATATGAGGCCCTCCTGTACGGGCTCCGTATGGCCATCTCACTCAGTATCCGACGTTTGATGATATTCGGTGATTCGGACCTCGTTGTTAATCAAGTGATGAAAGAATGGGATATCCGCAGCCCGGCCGTGACTGGGTACTGTAATGCAGTCAGGAAACTGGAGAAGAATTTTGAAGGCTTGGAGCTGCACCACATACCCCGAGCGAAGAACTAGGCGGCAGACAACCTGGCTAAGATCGGTTCCGCTCGGCGGGCCGTGCCGAAGGGCATATTACTTGAACACCTACGCGCCACCACAGTTAAAGAAGATCCTTTCACTGAGGAGCCCCCGCAAGCAGTCGGACCTTCAAATCCGACTGAGGTTGACATTCCAGCCGTGGTGGACCTTGTCCATGAAATGTTGGTAATCACTCCCGAGTGGACCCAACCTTACTTAGCATACTTGCTCCGGCAAGAACTCCTTGAAGATGAAGAGGAATCCCGCCGGATCGTCTGGCGGTCTAAGTCCTTCGAAGTGATGGTAGAATAGTTGTACAAGAAAAGCATTACATGTGTAACTCAGAAATGCATTTCCCCAGAGGAAGGACTGCAAATCTTGCATGAGATTCATTCGGGAACCTGCGGCCATCATGCGTCCTCTCGGACGTTGGTCACAAAGGCATTCCGTGCGGGGTTTTATTGGCCCCGAGCCAATGAGGCAGCAAAGGACTTGGTCGACCTATGTGTTGGGTGTCAATTCTATAAGAATTATACGCACAAACCTGCATCCGCACTGAAGACCATCCCGCTCACCTACTCATTCGCCGTGTGGGGTCTCGATATGGTCGGCCCTCTACGGACCGGGACGAGTGGGTTTACCCACCTACTAGTGGCGGTGGATAAGTTCACCAAGTGGGTCGAACCTAAGCCCATCAAAAACTTGGATGCAAAGACTGTTGTCAGTTTCATTCGGCAGATTATCTTCAGATTCGGAGTTCCACATGATATCATCACTGACAATGGGACAAATTTTGACTCGGATGAATTCCGTGAGTTTTGCTACTCCCAAGGTACTCGGGTCAACTATGCCTCTGTGGCTCACCCGCAGTCGAATGGACAAGCAGAGCAAGCAAATGGGATGATTTTACAAGGGTTGAAACCTCGGCTGATGAGAGATCTGGAGTACGCTGCAGGAGCCTGGGTCGAAGAGCTACCGTCTGTTCTATGGGACATTTGGATGACCCCGAACTGCTCCACTAAGCGCACCCCATTCTTCATGGTGTACGGGTCTGAAGCCATCTTACCGAATGATTTGCGTCATAATTCCCCCCGAGTGGAACTGTATGATGAAGATGAGGCTGAAGCGGCACGCCAAGATGGTCTGGATCTCTTGGAAGCGGAGAGGGAGCTAGCCCTTGTCAGATCGGCACTTTATCAGCATGATCTAAGGCGCTATCATGACAGACAAGTCAGGGGGCATGCTTTCCAAGAGGGCGACCTAGTCCTCCGACTGGACAAACAAAAGCCACACAAGCTGGCGCCTCTGTGGCAAGGGCCTTTTGCGGTCTCTAAAGTCCTGAACAATGGAGCCTATCGGTTGTACAACTTCAAAACTGGGGCAGAAGAGCTCTGGACGTGGAACGAGGATCGGCTCTGCAAGTTCTACACTACAAATAGAAAACACTCTGTCATTCCTGTAATGAACTGCCGAGTGGCTTTGATGAATAAAAGTCTTTACTTTTCCTACACTTCGTCAAAAAGTTTTCTCAAAACTTTTCGCTTTTTTCACCCTGGTGATCCTTATAACTTTCCTCACCCCTAGTGGGTGTATGGATCGACTTAGCCACGAACCTGATTTCGCCTAAGTTTAAAAAACTACTCCGAGTGAGGACATCATCCACACTCGGAGGCTTAGCCGCGAACCTGATTTTGCCTAAGTTAAAAACTACTCCGAGTGAGGACATCATCCACACACGGGGGCTTAGCTGCGATCCAGAAATCGCCTAAGTATAAAAACTACTCCGAGTGAGGACACCATCCACACTCGGGGGCTTAGCTGCGATCCAGAAATCGCCTAAGTATAAAATCTAATCCGAGTGAGGACATCATCCACACTCGGGAGCTTAGGTGCGATTCAGAAATCGCCTAAGCATAAATACTACTCCGAGTGAGGACACCATCCACACTCGGGGGCTTAGCCGCGAACCTGGTTTCGCCTAAGTTCAAAAACTACTCCAGGTGAGGACATCATCCACACTCGGGGGCTTGGCTGCGATTGAGAAATCACCTAAGTGTAAAACTACTCTGAGTGAGGACATCATCTACACTCGGGGGCTTAGCCGCGATCCAGAAATCGCCCAAGTGAAACTACTCCGAGTGAGGACATCATCCACACTCGGGGGCTTAGCTGCGATCCAGAAATCGCCTAAGTATAAAAACTACTCCGAGTGAGGAGACCATCCACAGTCGGAGGCTTAGCCGTGAACCTGATTTTGCCTAAGTTAAAAACTACTCCGAGTGAGGACATCATCCACACTCGGGGGCTTAGCTGCGATCCAGAAATCGCCTAAGTATAAAAACTACTCCGAGTGACGATAGCATCCACACTCGGGGGCTTTGCTGCGATCCAGAAATCGCCTAAGTATAAAATCTAATCCGAGTGAGGACATCATCCACACTCGGGAGCTTAGGTGCGATTCAGAAATCGCCTAAGCATAAATACTACTCCGAGTGAGGACACCATCCACACTCGAGGGCTTAGCCGCGAACCTGGTTTCGCCTAAGTTCAAAAACTACTCCAAGTGAGGACATCATCCACACTCGGGGGCTTGGCTGCGATTGAGAAATCGCCTAAGTGTAAAATTACTCTGAGTGAGGACATCATCTACACTCGGGGGCTTAGCCGCGATCCAGAAATCGCCCAAGTGAAACTACTCCGAGTGAGGACATCATCCACACTCGGGGGCTTAGCTACGATCCAGAAATCGCCTAAGTATAAAAACTACTCCGAGTGAGGAGACCATCCACACTCGGGGGCTTAGCTGCGATCCAGAAATTGCCTAAGTATAAAAACTACTCCGAGTGAGGACATCATCCACAATCGGGAGCTTAGCTGCAATTCAGAAATCGCCTGTATAAAAACTACTCCGAGTAAGGACAGCATCCACACTCGGGGGCTTAGCTGCGATCCAGAAATTGCCTAAGTGTAAAGACTACTCCGAGTGAGGACATCATCCACACTCGGGGGCTTAGTTGCGATCCAGAAATCGCCTAAGTTTAAAAATGACTCCGAGTAAGGACATCCTCCACACTCGGGAGCTTAGCTGCAATCCAGAAATCGCCTAAGTGTTAAAACTACTCCGAGTGAGGACATCATCCACACTCGGGGGCTTAGCTGCGATCCAGAAATCGCCTAACTTTAAATCTACTCCGAGTGGGGACGTCATCCACACTCGGGGACTGGGCCAAAGGCTCAAAAAGTCAAATGAAGGCAATCAAACTTCATATAGTTCAAAGCAAAAGTGCAGATAGTGGTGGCCGCTAGGTCACGTCAAATGTACGGTTAGATAAACTAATCGGCATCCCGAGGCAAATTTCATTCGAAGTTTTTTATCCGATGATCACTCGGCGGTAGTCAGAGCTGCTGCGTCAGTGAAGGTGTCGAGGTTGACGCCGTCCGCAATCCGAGTGGCGGCCTCGGGGAACGTGTCCATGAAATCTTCTATCTTGGCACTCTTCCTGTTGACGACCTTAAGTGACTTCAACTTCTCCTCATCTACGCCCTTGCAATGGACGCAGACGAGTGAGAGGGCGATGTCGGCTCCATCACGAGCTGCAGATTTCTTCCAAGATTGCACTCGGCGAGGTACATCTTGCAGACGGTTGATGAGAGCGTCCAAGTCGTTCGAGAACTCCTCCCCAGGGGCGACTTCTCGGTCGATATCTTTGATGGTCGTGCGCAGACGGTTGAGGAAGACAGTCAGCTCCCCGACGCGTTCCTCCAGTCGGAGAAGAGCAAGTGCTGAGCTATCACGAACAATGCCCGTAGCCGGATCTAGTTCCTTCTCGATCTTGGATGTCTCTTCTTCGGCATCCACGCAGAACTCTGTTGAACATATGGGAGAAACAGAGCTATTTGAGGTCGAGTGAAGAGTCAAAGTAACTTGAAACGCAATCGGGTTATTGGCATACCTTTGAGCTTCTCATTCATTTCGTTGCCGAAGTCTCCGATGAACTTCTCCAGCTCGAGTCTCTTGGATGACACCTTCTTCAACTTTGATTCGGACTCGAGAGCCTCCTTCGTGGATTTCTTGGCAACATCCTCCAGTCTCTTCTTCTCCTCCTCCCACTTCTCGAGTGACTTCAGCTTGTCCTCGGCCGCTTTCATCTTCCGATTGGCTTCCTTCTGGGCAGACGCCAACTGGGTGTCTTCCTTCTCCAGGGCCTCCTTCCTGGTGTCTATAGAAATGGAAGCCCGGAGCCTCTTAGTAAGTTGAAGGTTTTCACTACATAAATCTGATAAAGTAACTTCAGTCGGACAGGGAAGGGGAACAAGTTCTACGACAGTCGGACAGAAAGCGCTTACCTCTGAGTGATCACTTCTCTTCCTCCAGACGCGTGTTCTTGACCTTCTCAGCCTCGAGGCTGAGGCGCGGATCCTGCGCCTCCTTCTCCATGGCGTTGTAACGGGTCCCGAGCTCGCACACACTCTGCCGACAGAAAACAAGGAAACATCAGTGATAACAGTCGGATACTGTGAAAGGGTTCATTCAGTTAAAGTACAAGACTCTAAGACTCTCGGTGACAGCTTCAGTCGACGGCAGTCTCGGGGACTACATCCAGTGGGTGCACTCAGTGCGCCCCCATTGGAACTACACTCAGGATGGGGTACTTCCACAAACTCAGCAACAGGTTCTACCTACTCGGGATGAGGTACTTCCACAAGCTCAGTAACAGGAACTACACTCGGGATGAGGTACTTCCACAAACTCAGCAACATGTTCTACCTACTTGGGATGAGGTACTTCCACAAGCTTAGTAACAGGTTCTACCTACTCAGGATGACGTACTTCCACAAGCTCAATAACAGGTTCTACACCCCGACGGTCAACGTCGAGAGGCTCTGGTCCATGGACCATCACCGCATCCTCTTTGACAAGTATCGCTTCACTCGAGACAAGGTATTTCCACAAGCATAATTCGGTCTCTAAAGACTCCCGCCGACTACTTCAGTCGACGGCAGTCTCGGGGACTACACCCAGTGGGTGCGCTCAGGGCGCCCCCACTGGAGAATAACGGGTTCTACACCCCGAGGGACAACGTCGAGAGGCTTTGGTCCATGGACCATCAGCGCATCCTCTTCGACAAGTACGACTACATCTATTTCTACAATCATCATTTGGACTCTAAGACTCCCGCCGACTGCTTCAGTTGACGGCAGTCTCGGGGACTACACCAAGTGGATGCGCTCAACGCGCTCCCACTGGAACCAGAGAACACCCAGTGGGTGTGCCCCCGACCCAAACCCACTCAGGACCCAAAGAAACTGCATACAGACGAAATTTCCGACTGAAGATGGTACTTACAAGGGTACTTACTTGGACATTATTCTCCAGCGCCTCGCTGGCGTCGTACGCCTCTTTGAGCTTGTTGTTCATCAGCTTCAGCTGGATCGGTGCCTCCTTGCTCGCCCCCACCTGGTCCTCTTGGATGTGGTGCAGTGTGAAGATGTTAGCCGCGTGAGGAGTTGGCAAGGAAGATCCGAGTGCAGTCCCGGCCCCCGAAGAAGCTCCCCGAACCAGTGCTGACGCCTTAGCAGGTGAAGCATCCCGCATCAAGACGTCCGCATTGGCAGAAAGGTTCGGTGGCTCAGCTTTGTCATCCCTGTCAAGTTATATCACTTCGCGCGGCTCTGTAAACACTCGTAGATCATTCGGGAGTAAGCACAAATGAAAACACAGAGTTCAAAAATCATGTCCGAGTGAGTTCAAAGGTTACCTTTTGAAGACGCAGCATCAACATCAGCCTTGTCCTTTCCCAGTGAAGCAGTTGAAGTGTCATCTCTGTAATGAAGCCATTCAGAACGTCATGACACTTGGTCAAATAACTAAAATATCAATCGGTGCAAAGATACTTACGCTGAGACCACTGGAACATTCATTTTAATCTTCGGCAAGACAACCTTCCGGGGTTTGTTGACAGCAACTTCTCGGGTGATGGTGCGAGCTCGCCACGCCCGTGCTTCGAACTTTGAGTGTGAAGGGCATGCACGGAGGGCTTAGCGGCACTCGTCCCCTTGGGGTTGCCTCCACGGACTCCAGGGTCCTGGCGCGCCTTGGAGCGGGTCTCTGGCAAGATGTGCTCCAACGGAGAAGATTCCGCCTCGTCCCCCGAGTCCGAGTCTGCTTCCTCCTTGTCGCTCTTGATGTCCTCCACGTACTCCTCCTCACCGTCCGACACATCCTGGTGCTCGTTGTCACTCATCATATCCGCAGGGGCATGGTTGTCGGCAGGTATCAGGCTCACCATACCTGTGAAGGCCTGCCGAGTGAAAATTATGTCAGTCAAGATTTCAGTCAGCAAACAGTACAATCATTCAGATAACAAAAGCAACACATGGAGTTTACCTCATTCGGTGGATTCACGGCTGAGAATGGAGGCACCAGCCTCATCCCTCGGGGGTTGTCGCGAGCTAGAGTGATCGCTTTGAGCTTGTTCTCCACGGCCTCAGCAATGAGCTCCTCTGGGTGCGTGTGTGTGGGATGACTTGGCCCCAAGTACAGCCACATGGGGCGGGCTCTGGCCTGCAATGGCTGAATTATTCTTTGAAAGAAGACCTCCAGCAAGTCCAAACCATTGATGCCTTGCCTCACCAGGGCATCCAATGCGATCACAAGGATTTCCACGTCTGTCTTCTCTTCTTTGGTAACGAGCAGCTTGGGAAGCCGCCGAATGCGCTCAGGCGTATACGGCGGGAGCCCCGACTCACGCTTGCCGACTAGGATGTCTTGGCAGTGAAACCAAGAGTCTTGCCAACCCTTGACCGAGTCAGGAAAGTTCATTTGAGGAAAACTATCCTTTCCCCTCAGTTGGATGCCTAGACCCCCTCCCCCCCACAACTGAGCTACGTTTGTTTCCCCCCAGCCTGAGTGGACTTCTTGACAGTCATCACTCGGCATGTAAAAAGGTGTTTGAACAATCCCCAGTGAGGATTGCAGCCGAGGAAATTCTCACAAAGGGAGATGAAAGCTGACAAGTAAGAAACGGCATTGGGATGAAGATGATGGAGTTGACCACCATAGAAATCAAGGAAAGAACGGAAGAATGGATGTAGGGGCAAAGAGAAACCTCTCTCGATGTGGGTCGTGAGGAGCACTCGCTTGTCCCCTCGTGGTGCGGGCTCGACCTCACCCTCCTCCGGTACTCGCCACCTCCCCGCGACCAAGAGCCCTCGGCTCTCGAGCTCCCTCAGCCGGCCGGCGGTGGTCCGCGGCTGCAGCCAGTCGCCCTGGATGAAGCTCGCCAGTGCGCCGACGCTCGATGAAGACCCGCGCGATACCTTCTTCGCCCTCTCGGCCTTCGTGGTCGCCCCCTTCGTCATCTCCAGTAGATTGGGGGAGAAGATCTCGGCGGAGCGACGGGGAGATTGAGGAGGGGAGAAGTGGGAATGCCTCTCTCTCCTCCCTCTCAGTCAACTTTAATACTCCAGCGCGGCAAGATCCTGGCCATCGATCCACGGGCGACACGATATCTACGGGCGGCGCGAGATCTCCGGGACCTTTGGTGCAGCATTCCGGGGACACGTGCCGTTAATCGCGGCATGGTTATCGAGGCGCCGCATCCACTTTCCCCAGTAACGCGGCGCAACTGTCCACGTGCACGCGTAGGATTCCCATGATTTCAAAATTGACAGACTTTTTTGCCGCGGCGTGATCCGAGTAGTCTCCGTGCCCACGGATGCATTCCGACATGTCTCGGCACTCCGAGTGCGCGAGGCAGATGCGTCGAGCACTCGGGCAATTTTCTGATCGCTGTGAGAATTCCACAAGGAAACTTAAGAGGTCAACCTGTTTCTTGCATCACCATTTGGAAAGCTTTGATGGATACAACCCGAGTCGTCAGATCATTTCTCCCAAGAGGTGATCCGATGCCAACCGAATGTCTTGCATGCTCAAGCTATCCAGTCATTTGAAAAGTACACAACCTGAATCCGTTGCGGTCAGAGGTCGAGCAAGAGACAACCCGGGTCGTTTCCTGACGCCTCCGAGGCGCCAACGACGTTCCAGTGCATCGTCCACTCGTCTCCCAAACCTCAACTGATTCGGGGCTACTGATGAGGTCACCTACCATGGGTAGGTCATAGACCTGACATCTAGGGCCCACTTGGGGGCCCACATTATCATTAAAGTCCCTAGACTACCGGTGCATTCGGATACATCCTCAGGATCCACTCGGATCTGGATGGTCACTCGGACGTGACTTCGTTAGTCGACTACGATCCAACACTTGGACGAGAAGGAGAGGAGCCGGCGTAGGAGTCGTAATGTTCGAGAGACTTGATAACTCACATGAAGTGTTGTGAAGACTAACGTTACCAGTAATGGCTTAGTTAAGACGACAGTTCTCAGTAATGCCTGTAGTTACTCGCATTTAATGCCTTGTAATGACGCTCGGCGGGTCCAGGCGCACTCTATATAAGCCGCCCCCGAGCTCCTAGACAAGGGTTCCGAACTCTGTGTAATCAGACATCCCCCATAAGTAAAAACTAAGCCTCGGGGCTCGAGACATAGGGTCCTTACCACTCCCGAGTGGGACCGAACTCGTACATCCGAGTGTTACACCTGTGCCGTAGCTAGGCTCCGCCCCTCTTCATTCGTACACCCAGTACTATTGTCAGATTTACTCCCACGACAAATCCTTTTGCTCAATCAAGTAGTCATGTCAATTCCTTTTCATCCGGAGTGCTTCCCTTCATGATAATTCAATCCTCTCCAATATTTGCAAGATCATTCCTCATATTTCTTTCCGGAGTTCTTTTCATCCATATAAGTTGTCTTTGTTTTTTCCACCCTCCCGCCCTTTTTCTTCAACGATTAAATTATCGTCCAAGTGCCTTTCAATTAATGTGATGCTTCCGCTATTTTTTCTTCCATATTGTTTTCGGTGATTCATTGGGAAGATGCTCAGGTGCTAAGCTCATCATTCTTTCTTCTTGTTTTCTTCCCCGATGGATTCGATTCAACATCTCGATATTCATCATATTTCTTTCATTCGCTAAATGTTTTCCCATGTTGGAAATTCTTATCCAAACCTCTCTTGTTTATTCATCCCTCTCTATTCTATCAGGAGTGCTGAAGATATCTCTGAAGATTCATGTTTCCGTCCAAATCCTTTCAATCATTTCGAGGTTGGATACGTCTCCAACGTATCTATAATTTTTGCTTGTTCCATGCTGTTATATTATCACTCTTGGATGTTTTACAATCATTTTATAGCAACTTTATATCATTTTTTGGGACTAACCTATTGAGATAGTGCCAAAGTGCTAGTTGCTGTTTTTGCTTGTTTTTTACTTCACAGAAAATCAATACCAAATGGAGTCCAATCATGATGAAACTTTTTGGAGATTTTTCTGGACCAGTAGACACCCAGTGGGCCAAACAAGTGCCGGAGAGGTGGGACATGGAGACCATAACCCACCAGGGCACGCCAGGGGGGCCCCGGCGCGCCCTGATGGTTGTGCCCTCCTCGGGGCCCCTCTCCACCGCCTTCGATGCCTATAAATTCCCAAGTATTTGGAAACCCCCAAATATAACCCTGGACTCTCCGCTCCGCCGCCGTAACTCTCTGTATCGACGAAAAACTAATCTGGAGGCATTCCAGTACCCTGCCGGATAGGGGAATCCATCTCCGGTGGCCATCTTCATCATCCCGGAGGAGGCCATGATGAGGAGGGAGTAGTCCACCCTCGGGGCTGAGGGTATGTACTAGTAGCTATGTGTTCAATCTCTCTCTCTCGTGTTCTTGAGATGTCATGATCTTGATGTATCCCGGGCTTTGTTAATATAGTTGGATCATATGGTGTGTTTCCCTTACTATCTTGTTGTGATGAATTGAATCTTTCCCTTTGAGATATCGTTATGTTGGATTGAATATTGGATTTCAGAACACTTGATATATGTCTTGCATGTGGATACCCGTGGTGACAATGGGGTGTTCTATTGATTCACTTGATATATGTTTTGGTACTCACCTTGCGGCTTCCCGCGGTAACATTGGGGTAATCTATGCATAGGGGTTGATACACGTTCTTGTCCTACTTTCTCCGATAGAAATCTTGGGGCACTCTTTGAGATTCTTTGTGTGGATTAAGTATTATGAATCTGAAATTGCTTGATGCATCTCGTATAATTTACTCATGGATACTTGTGGTGACATTGGAGTATCTAGGTGACATTAGAGTTGGTTGATGCGTATCATATGGTGTTATTCTAGACTCTTAGATAGATCGAACGGAAAGGATAACTTGATGTTATCTTAGTACGAACTCTTGAAGAGATCGATCGGAAAGAATAACTTTAAGGTGGTTTCGTACCCTACAAACAATTTCTTCTTATGCTCTCCGCTAGATAAGAACTTTGGAGTGATTCTTCGTTGCACGTTGAGGGATGGTTATGTGATCCAATTATATTAGCATTGTTGAGAGATTGCACTAGCGAAAGTACGGACCCTAGGCCTTGTTTTCAAGCATTGCACTACCGTTTGTGCTCACTTTTGTTACTTGCTACCTTGCTGTTTTTATATTTTCAGATTACAAAAACCTATATCTATCATCCATATTGCACTTGTATCACCATCTCTTCGCCGAACTAGTGCACCTATACAATTTGCCATTGTATTGGGTGTGTTGGGGACACAAGAGATTTCTTGTATTTGATTGCAGGGTTGTTTGAGAGATACCATCTTCATCCTACACCTCCCACGGATTGATAAACCTTAGGTCATCCACTTGAGGGAAAATTGCTACTGTCCTACAAAACTCTGCACTTGGAGGCCCAACAAAGTCTACAAGAATAAAGTTGCGTAGTAGACATCAAGGTTCTCACCTCATCAAGTTTAATTTGCACCGGTGGAATCTCTCCTCCTAAGAAATCGTTTCAACAGTGGTTTCTTTTGAGTGGGCCCATAACCCACAGGTTTTTTCCCAGGATCTTACCTGACTCTTTTAATCTTTTCTGGAGATCTCAAGTTCTTTTCAAATATGACGTAAGAATGATATTTATCAGTCACATTCCTTCTGCAAGATCGCTTTGAATTATTTTCATCGTTGGCTCAACATTTCTTTCTTCATCATTTCGGAGTATCTCAGTAATCCATTGTGGTGTTCATCATTTTCATTCTAAGCTTCGAAGGAAGAAGGAGAGTTTCTCTTAAATCTTTGTCCGTTCTTCTGAAGATTCATCATGCCAGCTTGTGGTGATACTCTTAAATTGTTTTCGATCATGAGTAATTCCTTCCATATCTATCCGGAGCATTTCAGTGTTGTGTTCATTTCTCGATCCTCCGAAGGCCATCATTTCAGAAGAATTCTTTGTTCCCAGGTTTCAGCTTTGCTTCTCAAATTCTTCTCAATTCATGTCTCTTCAATCATTCGAGGTGTTCTTCGTTCGTCTCTGTATCCCTGGCCAGTGGATCGTGATCTCCTCGTTCTCATGTATCTCCATGCATTCGTAGTATCCTCATCCGTCTCAAATTCTTACCTGTGTTTCGTTGAAGACCTCTTCAAGTTTGTGTTCTTATCTCTCCTTAATCTTTTCAAGAGGAATAAGTCGTATGCCAAATCTATTCATTGTCATCAATTTAACTTGATGAAGGATAAGCATAACATAATTCTTATTCTTGTTTCTTCAAAGCGATTCCACTCCTTCTTCGAGTTTGCTCATGATATCAAATTCTTGATTCTAAGTTGTTCATCTTTTGTTTTCCAAAGTTCCAAGTTTTCGTCAAGTGTCTCATTGCGAAGCTTCATCTAAATCTTTGCATGGCCTAAATCTTGTTCTTTTTCAACCTTCAATTATTTCCTGTCATCCTTTCATTTCGGAGTTCTTCGAAGAAGTTCTTCATGGTGGTTCGTTAAGGATGTAATTCTTTCTCGAAGTATTCTTCAAGATTCTTGTGGTAGTACCTCAAGTAATCTTTGTCTTTCAAAGTGCAATTCATTCTCCCTTATCTTTTGAGATGCTGTTATAGCATTCTTGATTCATGAGGAGCCTCGAAGAGAATTTGTTTCAAGAATGAGATATTTTAACCCATCATTTCTTTCTCGGATTTATCTTGGTATAGATTTTACGTAAAGCATTTCCTAAGGATTGTTGCTAATTGCGGTGCTCATAAATGATCCTAGTTTTCTCCTCCTCCCCTTGGTGAAAGAAGTTTTCATATCTTTGTTGATCTCAATCAAACCAATTGTTTCCATTTGTAGCGACCCGACCTGAAACGGTCGAATCTCTGGTGTTTCCGTACCATCCCAAGATCATGCTGGTACAAACGTAGTACATCAATGTATATATCAAAGGGAAATCACACAGCTTTATTAATTGAATCTCATATAGAGTCTTTATTACAATAAATTCGGCCGAAGGCCAACTCATGAGATAAAACTAAATGCAGAAGACGTAGACGCTAGCGAATCCATCCGACTCCAAGGGCATATCACCGAGCGTAGAGCGTGTTCTCACTCCTGGTCGGAAAAGTACTCTGCAACATGGCACGTTGCAGCCGTGTAGGTAGCATATTGAGTATGCCGGCAAGTCACAAAATAGGGGTGAAAAACATCATCTATACTATATGTATATATGGCAGGTGGGGCTGTATGTTTAAGTTTAGCGTAAAGCAAATTTTTCCTACAACAAGAGAGGGGGCAAAAGCAAAATTATTACTACAATGTTGGTTATTTAATGAGAAGGTTCCACCAACCATTTCTCATACCCAAGTTAACAATAATACCCACATCATTAATATTATTTGTGTTGAGGCTGGCTGATAGTATCATCTCCGGTGCTTATGTTGTCCGTAACCGGGGACACGGCTAATCGATTAGATTGTTACTCTGCAGAGTCTTGTACACTTTACCCGCAAGAATCGATCCCCCCCATTGTGTCCTCGCACTGTGTCGGGGTATACAAACAGGGGTGTTCATTCCCCCTGTCTTGTGCACGGACAGATTGCCTCCGGACTGCGCGAGCAAAACCCGTTGGGAAGGCTACAGCGCCACCAAACAAGCATTCAAGATCCAGCATCCAGCAGCAACAACCTGCGGAAGTCCAAGCATGCGCCGGCAACACCAGCACAACGGCCCAGGAAGGGCCCAAGACGCGCCAGCCACGCCCCTAGAGGCTGCCGGGGACCAAAACGCTCACGTCTCCAGAAGACCCGGCAAGCCGTCCCCTGGCAAGCACGAGCTAACCAACCACCGCTCCACCGCATCGCTACACCAGTCACTTATCGATGCGGTGTCGAACCCTCAAGCGGCTAATTAGCTCTCGCTAAGCACGTGGCGGCACACTGATACGTCTCCAACGTATCTATAATTTTTGATTGTTCCATGCTATTATATTATCTGTTTTGGATGTTTTATATGCATTAATACGCTATTTTATATTATTTTTGGGACTAACCTATTAACCTACTGCCTAGTGCAAGTTTCTGTTTTTTCCTTGTTTTTGAGTATTGCAGATAAGGAATATTAAACGGAGTCCAAACGGAATAAAATCTTCGGAATGATTTTTCTTGGACCAGAAGAAACCTTCCAGACTTGGAGACGAAGGCAGGAGACCTGCCGTGAAGTCACAAGCCACCAGGGCACGCCCTGGGGGGGGCGCCCCCTGGCTTGTGGCCCCACGGCAAACCTCCTAACCCTATTCTTCGGCCTATAAATTCCCAAATATTCCCCCAATACCAAAAAGAGCCACGAAAATAATTTTACGCCGCCGGAACCCTCTGTTCCCGTGAGATCCCATCTTGGAGCCTTTTCCGGTAATCTGCCGGAGGGGGATTTGATCACGAAGGGCATCTACATCAACTCCATTGCCCTTCCGATGATGCGTGAGTAGTCCACCACAGACCTTCGGGTCCATAGCTAGTAGCTAGATGGCTTCTTCTCTCTCTTTGTTCTTCAATACCATGTTCTTCATGATCTTCATGGAGATCTATCCGATGTAATACTCTTTTGCGGTGTGTTTGTCGAGATCCGATGAATTGTGGGTTTATGATCAGATTATCTATGAATATTATTTGAATCTTCTCTGAATTCTTATATGCATGATTTCATATCTTTGCAAGTCTCTTCGAGTTATTGGTTTGTTTTGGCCAACTAGATTGGTAATTCTTGAATGGGAGAAGTGCTTAGTTTTGGGTTCAATCTTGCGGTGTCCTCACCCAGTGACAAAGTAGGGGTAGCGAGGCACGTATTTGTATTGTTGCCATCAAGGATAAAAAGATGGGGTTTTCATCATATTGCTTGAGTTTATCCCTCTACATCATGTCATCTTACTTAATGCGTTACTCTGTTCTTCATGAACTTAATACTCTAGATGCAGACAGGAGTCGGTCGATGTGTGGAGTAATAGTAGTAGATGCAGAATCGTTTCGGTCTACTTGACACGGACGTGATGCCTATATGCATAATCATTGCCTTGGATATCGTCATAACTATGCACTTTTCTATCAATTGCTCGACAGTAATTTGTTCACCCACCGTATTATTTTCCTTCAAGAGAGAAGCCTCTAGTGAAACCTATGGTCCCCCGGGTCTATTTTCCATATTATATTTTCAGATCTATAAACCAAAAATACCAAAAATACTTTGCTGCAATCTTTTTACTTTTGCTTTAGTTTCCGTTTTAGAAATCTTCTATATCTATCTCTATCAGATCTCATCCTTGCAAGTAACCGTGAAGGGATTGACAACCCCTTTATAGCGTTGGGTGCAAGTGTTTGATTATTTGTGTAGGTACATCTATTGGGGACTTGCTTGTATCTCCTACTGGATTGATACCTTGGTTCTCAACAACTAAGGGAAATACTTATCTACTTTGCTGCATCACCCTTTCCTCTTCAAGGGAAAACCAACGCAAGCTCAAGAAGTAGCACACACCGGAATGCAAGTTATGCCCAGTTGACACCCGCCCTGCAGCGTGTCAAGACCACAAGCAATGGCTAGCCAAGCGGTGGCAAGAGCCTGCCGGGGATGCACCCCCGAGAGCCACCTAGACTAGTAATCATGGTATTTTGTCGTAAATGCCATAGTTAGGTATGATACCCTGCTAAGCTATCTAATCGATAGATAATGTCTGTTTTGCCATTGTGGTAACCCCCTACACTGTAAAAGGAGGCCCAAGGCAACCTAGATCAAGATTCAAACCTTTGGACACTTGTACTCGCGTAGTAGCTCACCCCGATAGCAGCTATTGCTAGGGTTAAGCGCTGCGTGTTCTTCGTGTTCCTCTGATCAATCCACCAAAAGCTGGAGTAGGGTTTTATGCTTAGCAGCGGCCCGAACCTGGGTAAAATGCCAGCGTCCTGATCGCAGCGTCATCTCATGCTCTCCGCACTTTGTGCAATGTGACCCCCCTTGCCGAACCACAAAGGGGCCTCTGGTCCCATAAGTGATCGTGAGCATCCGTGCCCCGACATCTTTGGTGCGCCAGGTAGGGGGCGTGCATCATTTGCCCGAACCCGAGTTCATGAACGGCGAATCGATCTTCATCATCATCTTCTTCGTCCATGGCTCCCAAGAAGAAGTCCAGTGCGACCGCGCATCCATCCACTTCGAAGGCTCCCTCGCATGCAGCAGCGGGCGCAGCGGGCGTCACGGCGGCTGCGAGTGGGGAAGGTGTCATGCGCGACGCGGCTGGCGCAGGCGGTGCCATCGTCGTGTCCCCCGCGGCCGAGTTCGGAGCCGGGACGCAGGAGAAGAGCGACAGCAACAACTCCCTAGCGACCGCGCCCCTAGCACCGCGAACGGAGGGGACGACCGATCACCGCCTCCCTGCCGTGCGGATGGCCTTGGTAGTCATGGCGGTGCACAATCCGGAGAAAGACGTGACCCCCCCGTCCGCGCCCGTTACCAGCGTGGCTACTGGGGGCACACCTCGCCCAGAACAAGACGGAGCGTCGAGCGGAGCCACGAACCCGCGGACTTGGCCTCCCCCACGTTGGTCCACCCCGGCGAGCGGCACACGATGTCAAGAGCATGGTGACGCCCCTCTTGGTTCCACTAGGAGCCAGGCGACGTCGTGGTCTGCCTCTTTTGCCATGCCGGGCACCGCGTCGGAAGTAATGGCACGAGCCCAGCTGTTGCTTAACTTCCCGCCGGCGGCCGACAAGATGGATAAGTGGAGAGCTACCACGGAGAGTCTGATATCTTTCGTCGAAGCCAATAAATCTCAGCGCGCGGAGCCATCGCAGCATGCGCGTATGGCCACGACGGCTTTGGCCGGCGATCGTGTTGAGGGGGGCACACCAACGGTGTAGTCCCCTCCGCGATAGCAAACCCAAGAGCAACCGCGGCGAGCTTCACGTGCTGACGAGTTCGACGAAGCATCTATGGCCTCGTCCTGCCCACGCAATCGTCGGGACCAGCGACGCGTCCTGGAAGATCGGCGGAAGGAACACGCGTGCATCACTATCGAGCGGCATCGAGAAGCGCACCGTCAGTCTGACAGGCGCAATGGCCCAGACGCTGGCGACCACGCGCCCAGTGCTGGCGGTACCTACCTTACGAGGTGTGATGCCCTGCCTTCACTCGCGAGCTGCGACGGGTCCGCTAGCCGTCGGCCCGAGCCTTCAAACCAGAGCTGACGGAGAAGTACAACGGAAAGCTGAACCCGGCGAAGTTCTTGGGCATCTATACGATAGCTGTTCAGGCTGCCAGAGGAAGAGATGAGAAAGTGCTCGCCAACTACTTCCCTTTGGCACTTATGCCAAATGTGAGCTCGTGGCTGATGCACCTACCGGAAAACTCCATCTCATCCTGGGCCGATCTATGCAACGAGTTTGTCGGTGCCTTCACATGCGGCCACCAGGAGCCAGGACAGCCTAGCGATTTGCAAGTCCTACCGCAAAAGGAAGGAGAAACCTTGCGGAAGTACATTCAGAGATTCAGTCGAGTGCACCGCAACATCCCAGAAATACACCCCGTAGCCATGATTGCCGCGTTCCATTCGAACGTGCGCAACAGGTGGATGCGAGCCAAGATGAATGTGAAACTCCCCAAGACTGTCAATGAGCTGTACACCATGGCGGACAAGTGTGCCCGTGCTGAGGAAGGAAGGTGACTCCCTGGAGAGGAGGCTGGTGATACGTCTCCAACGTATCTATAATTTTTGATTGTTCCATGCTATTATATTATCTGTTTTGGATGTTTTATATGCATTAATATGCTATTTTATATTATTTTTGGGACTAACCTATTAACCTAGTGCCTAGGGCCCATTTCTATTTTTTCCTTGTTTTTGAGTATTGCAGATAAGGAATATTAAACGGAGTCCAAACGGAATAAAATCTTTGGAATGATTTTTCTTGGACCAGAAGAAACCTGCCAGACTTAGAGATGAAGGCAGGAGACTTGCCGGGAGGCGACAAGCCACCTGGGCGCGCCGTAGGGGGGGGCGCCCCCCCTGGCTTGTGGCCCCCAGTAGGTCTCCTAACCATATTCTTCGGTCTATAAATTCCCAAATATTCCCCCAATACCAAAAAGAGCCACGAAAATACTTTTCCGCCGCCGAAACCCTCTGTTCCCGTGACATCCCATCTTGGAGCCTTTTCCGGTAATCTGCCGGAGGGTGATTCGATCACGGGGGGCATCTACATCAACTCCATTGCCCTTCCGATGATGCGTGAGTAGTTCACCACAGACCTTCGGGTCCATAGCTAGTAGCTAGATGGCTTCTTCTCTCTCTATGTTCTTCAATACCATGTTCTTCATGATCTTCATGGAGATCTATCCGATGTAATACTCTTTTGCGGTGTGTTTGTCGAGATCCGATGAATTGTGGGTTTATGATCAGATTATCTATGAATATTATTTGAATCTTCTCTGAATTCTTATATGCATGATTTCAAATCTTTGCAAGTCTTTTTGAGTTATTGGTTTGGTTTGGCCAACTAGATTGGTAATTCTTGGAATGGGAGAAGTGCTTGGTTTTGTGTTCAATCTTGCGGTGTCCTCACCCAGTGACAAAGTAGGGGTAGCGAGGCACGTATTTGTATTGTTGCCATCAAGGATAAAAAGATGAGGTTTTCATCATATTGCTTCAGTTTATCCCTCTACATCATGTCATCTTACTTAATGCGTTACTCTGTTCTTCATGAACTTAATACTCTAGATGCAGGAAGGAGTCGGTCGATGTGTGGAGTAATAGTAGTAGATGCAGAATCGTTTCGGTCTACTTGACATGGACGTGATGCCTATATGCATAATCATTGCCTTGGATATCGTCATAACTATGCGCTTTTCTATCAATTGCTCGACAGTAAGTTGTTCACCCACCGTATTATTTTCCTTCAAGAGAGAAGCCTCTAGTGAAACCTATGGCCCCCGGGTCTATTTTCCATATTATATTTTCAGATCTATAAACCAAAAATACCAAAAATACTTTGCTGCAATCTTTTTTACTTTTGTTTTACTTTTCGTTTTAGTAATCTTCTATATCTATCTCTATCAGATCTCATCCTTGCAAGTAACCGTGAAGGGATTGACAACCCCTTTATAGCGTTGGGTGCAAGTGTTTGATTATTTGTGTAGGTACAACTATTGGGGACTTGCTTGTATCTCCTACTGGATTGATACCTTGGTTCTCAACAACTGAGGAAAATACTTATCTACTTTGCTGCATGACCCTCTCCTCTTCAAGGAAAAACCAACGCAAGCTCAAGAAGTAGCAGCTGGCATCAAAGTCGATTCGAACGACGACGAAGCCCCCGGCTCAAAGGGGAGGAACCGAAAGCGCAACAATAAGCGCAAGGGAAAGGCGGTATTTGCTGTGGAGGGCTCTGGTAATCTCACTGCCGGCAAGAAGGCCAAGGCCGGGACCCCCGGCAAGGAAGCTGCCGTGTGCGCTGATTGCCGGGAGGCCGCAGCAGCGGAGAAAACTGGGAAGTCCGACGGGCCGTACTGCAAGATCCATCACACCAAGGGCCATGACCTCCAAGAGTGCCGGCAGGTTGAGCAGCTTGTTGAGAAGTAGAAGGCGGAGTACAAGAAGCGTGACAAGGAGAAAGGCCAAGACGCTCCTGCCGGGAAGGGCCGTGGCAGCAGAGGAGGCCGTCGTGGCAAGGCCCCGCGGCATAAAGAGAGGCCAGCCAGAGGCCGTGAGAAGAAAGAAACAGAGGATATGAGCGAGGATGAAGATGACGAGGAGGATTCCAGTGACCGAGAGTTCCAGAGAGCAACCGAAGCCATGTGTGTTGACGGGGGTGCATCTTTGCACTCCTCTCACCGGCAGCTCAAGCAGTGGGCGCGTGAGGTCAACGCTGTGGAACCTACCGCAGAGTCCAAAAAGCCACTCAGATGGTCCCGCACGCCTATCATCTTTGATGAAGAGGATCATCCTGACCGCACCACCTCGGTCGGGTGTTTTCCATTGTTGGTCTCTCCAACGATCCACAACCTCAAAGTCACCAAGATGCTAGTAGCGGCGGGGCAGGATTGAACTTGATCTCCCCAAAGGTGATCGAGAGGCTGCAAATCCCTGACGAAGAGCTCAAGGCTACGGGAACTTTCCAAGGAGTTAACCCCGGCAGGAGCTGGCCCAAGGGGAAGATCACTTTGCCTGTGACGTTTGGCGGGGAATTAAACTACTGGACTGAAAAAGTGGTGTTCGATGTGGTTGAACTCCCCCTGCCTTACAATGGAATTCTTGGTCGCCTAGCCCTGGCGAAATTCATGGCAGCATCCCACTATGCTTATAACACCTTGAAGATGCCAGGACCCATTGGAATCATCTCTGTCCCTTCCGACAAGAAAGACGCAGTCATATGCGTGGATAAGATGTATCGAGACGCGGTAGCAGCTGAAGCCGCGGAAGCGCCGGCTCCCGCCAAGGAATCAAGGAAAGAAAGGAAGTCTAGCAAAGACACCGGCAAGGACTCCGGGAAGCACGCCTCTTCGAAGTGCGCCGCGCCCGTCGAGGATCTGCCGGAGAGCTCCACTAGCAAGAAAGCCAAGGTCACCTATCCTGAGACGAAGAAGGTCCCGGTAGGGCAGGATGGTGCTGGTGGCACATTCACCATCAGCGCCACCCTTACTAACAAATAGGAAAGCGCGCTCGTTGCCTTCCTGCGGGCGAATGTTGATGTGTTTGTCTGGCAACCATCTGACATCCCCGGTGTTCCTAGGGAGGTAATCGAGCACCACCTTGCTGTCTACCCCCACGCCAGGCCCGTCAAGCAAAAGGTTAGGAAGCAAGCCTTGGAGCGGCAGCAGTTCATCGCCGAAGAGATCAAGAAACTTGAAGCAGCTGGTTTGGTCAGAGGAGTGTTGCACACACCTTGGTTAGCTAACCCAGTGGTGGTGCGCAAGGCGATTGGGAAATGGAGGCTTTGCATAGATTTCACCGACCTAAACAAAGCATGCCCGAAGGACCCTTTTCCCTTGCCGCGCATCAACCAGATTGTTGATTCCACTTCCGGGTGTGACCTATTTTCCGTCTTGGATGCTTACTCCGGATACCACCAGATCTTCATGGCTAAGGAAGATGAGGAGAATACCGCGTTCATAACCCCGTGTGGCACGTACTGCTTTGTACGGATGCCCTTCGGGTTAAAGAGCGCTGGTTCTACCTTTGCCAGGGCCGTGCAGACTGGATTTGGACCACAGTTGCACAAGAATGTAGAAGCCTACATGGACGATATAGTTGTCAAGACCAAGGATGAAGCAACTCTCATACAAGACTTGGAAGAGACTTTTGCAAACCTGCGTAAGATCAACCTGAAGCTCAACCCTGAAAAATGTGTATTTGGCGTTCCGTCGGGCAAGCTACATGGGTTCTTTGTATCTCAACGGGGGATAGAAGCAAATCCCGACAAGATCACGGCAATTGAACAGATACAGGCACCCAAGACCATCAAGGATATCAGACGTTTGACTGGGTGTGTTGCCGCACTAAGTAGGTTCATCTCCAAGTCCGCCAAACGCGCACTACCGTTCTTCAAGATCCTAAAGAAGGTAGGCCCGGTAAGGTGGACCCCGGAAGCAAAAGCAGCGCTGCAAGATCTGAAAGCTTACCTTTCTTCTGCTCCCACCTTGGTCGCTCCTAAACCACAAGAACTGTTGCTGCTATACTTGGCGGCAACGAATGAAGTGGTTAGTGCAGCGCTGGTGGCACAACGAGAAGTGGATGAGGATGCGGCCGATGCTGCCGGGGATAAAACCGAAGCTCCTGTAGCAGGACCCAATGCACAACCAGAGGGATCTCGGCAAGCTAACAAAGGCAGTTCCAAGAAAATGGCAAAAAGGAAAGTGGTGCAATGACCGGTGTACTTTGTCAGCTCCCTGTTGCAGGGGGGCTAGGTCAAGGTACTCTGGGGTGCAAAAGCAGATCTTCAGTCTCATCATGGCCTCGAGGAAACTGCGCCACTACTTCCAAGACCATGAGATCACCGTCGTCACTCGTTTCCGCTGTAGCGCATATTGTGGAACCCCGAAGCTACCGGCAGGATAGTTGAGTGGGCCCTTGAGTTGTCAAGTTTTGGCTTAAAGTATGAGAGCACTTCCACAATTCAGAGCAGGGCGTTGGCGGAGTTCATTGCAGAATGGGCACCCACGCCAGATGAAGAAACCCCGGAGACAGTCCTCCCCGGCAAAGAAGCACCCAAAGATTGGGTCATGTACTTTGACGGTGCTTTCTCGCTCCAGGGTGCTGGGGCAGGCGTGCTCCTCGTCGGCCCAACCGGAGAGCACCTCAAATATGTGGTTCAGATGCACTTTCCCTTGGAGGAAGCTACCAACAATACCGCTGAATATGAGGGGCTCCTTGCCGGACTCAGAGTCGCGGTGGAGTTGGGTATCAAGAGACTGATCATCCGAGGGGATTCATAGCTCGTGGTGAAACAAGTCAACAAAGACTATCAGATCCCGTTGATGTAGGCATACATGGAAGAGGTGAGGAAACAGGAGGAGCGCTTTGATGGATTGCAAGCACAGCATGTGCCCCGTGCGGAAAATATCATCGCTGATCACCTATCAAAGTGCGCTGCGCAAAAGCTCCCTATGGAAACAGGAACCTTTATCCTCCGCCTCACTCAACCCTCGGTATCCCCCTCAACGATGGCCATCAAAATAAGAAAACTAAACTCCAGCAAGCATTTCCCGGCATAGCTTCCCGAAGCCGCTGGTAGAGAAGCTACCGGAGGCAGTCCCGCTCCGCATGGTGAGCAGCTATCTCCTACGGAACCCTAGGTTCTCGTGGTCGATACAAGCACTCCCACGGACGAGGTGATGCCTTTAGTCCTAGTTGTCGAGTCCCAGGCTCCAACTTGGGCACAACACATAGTCCGTTTCCTTCAAACAGGAGAACTCCCCAAAGAGCAAGAAGAGGCCGAAAAAGTAGCCCATCGGTCAAGTATGTACCAGTTTGTCGATGACACTCTGTACAGAAAATGACCCAACGGCGTGAAATTGAAGTGCATTTGCTGGGAGGATGGACTAGGGCTGTTGGCGGAGATTCATGGAGGTGTATACGGCTCGCACATTGGATCTAGAGCTCTTGCCAGGAAAGCCTTCCAGCAGGGTTTCTATTGGCCCACTGCCCTCCAAGATGCAACTGAATTGGTCACCAGGTGCGAAACCTGCCAGTTCCACTCCAAGAACATCCATCAACCAGCGCAAGCTCTCCAGACGATCCCTTTATCCTGGCCCTTCTCGGTCTGGGGGCTTTGAGTTCTTGTTCATGGCAACTGACAAGTTCACAAAGTGGCCTGAGGTGGAACCAGTGAGGAAGGTGACCGCGCAGGCAGCTATCAAGTTCATGAAAGGGCTGGTGTGTCATTTTGGAATACCCAATAGAGTGATCACCGACAACGACACCCAGTTCATGAGCCGCGCCTTCATGCAGTACATCCAAAGACTTGGAAGCAAGGTCTCCTTCGCCTCTGTTGCCCATCCAAGGAGCAATGGGGAAGTCGAGAGGATGAATGCTGAAGTGCTGTGAGGGCTCAAGACAAGAACTTTTGATAGATTGTGGAAGAGCGGCAAGCATTGGATAGATGAGCTGCTGGTGGTTCTTTGGTCCCTCAGAATGACACCAAATCAAGCTACTGGCCAGACTCCCTTCTCCATGGTTTACGGGGCGGAAGAAGTGCTCCCCACAGAACTCATATACGGGTCGCCTCGAGTACTTGCCTATGATGAAGTAGAGCAAGAGCAGCTGCGGCATGACGATGCCACGCTCCTCGAGGAAGATCGTCTCCGGGCTGCTGTGCATGTTGCACGCTGCCAGCAAGCCCTGCGCTGCTATCATAGCCGCAGGGTACATGCCCGGAGCCTTGAGGAAGGCGACCTTGTCCTTAGGCGTGTTCAGTCCGCCAAGGGTACCAACAAGTTTACGCCGAAGTGGGAAGGCCCTTACCAGGTAGCACGAGTCACCAGACCTGGCGCAGTCCGTCTGGAGACCGAAGATGGCACCAAGGTGCTTAACTCAGGGAATATTAAGCATCTTCGTAAGTTCTACCCGTAAGGCACGGCTGCCGGGCGCAGTCCCCGGCAGCCACCTTTTGTACAAGCCTTGCCGAAGCCGCTTGTAACCCTTTGTACAAAGCCAGGCGCAGACCCTGAGCAACAATAATAAAGCTAGGCATTGCATCATATCATGGCATCGCAGAATCATTCTGCATCCTTTATGATCGCAATATCATTGCCTATTTACTAAGAGATTTGCTAGAGTACTTGTTGAGTCTATAATCCTTGTTGCTGCACTCTCTCCTCAAGGGATAGAGACCTCTTGCCCTATGTGTTTTTGCACCAGATAAATATAGAAGGAGGAAGAAATAACGAGGAAGGCGACCCAGCATACTACGGAAGGGGATACTTCCTGAAAACGAGATAAGTCTAATCACGTATCCCAAATTTATGCTCCCTAAAAGCAATCCTTACCCTCTTTTCAAACGTGTTCGGTGGAGTTCCCCTCACATGGTAAAAACCTTTGTCAGGACAAGCTGCTCCTCAACTTCTGGTACTTATCAGCTCTGAGGAGCCGCGCTGATACCGACAAGGACCCCTGCCGGAGAACAACACCAGCCTGCTGCCGGGGGCTCGCTCCCCTTTCTGGCGGTCGCGGTTAAGAGTGACCCGGCAGGTGATTCCATGTGAAAAGGACGAACGCATTGACACAATAGAAACAGAGAGAGAAAGGGAAAGTACTTAGGGAAGTGAAATAACATTCATTCATTCGTTTGTTAATACAAATCGGATACGAATTACATTAGCTAAAAACTTGGCGAACGCCTACATCTTTTGACTTATAAAAAGATAAGTGCCCTATAATGCCTTTCTTGTCCCTCTCCTCCTAGGAGATAGGTGGAGAAGAAGTAAAGGGCAAAAGGAGCGCCTGGCTGGGATTCGGCGTTTCCTCGCCAGGCCCAGAGGGACGCGTCCGACGAGCAGAAGGGCCCCATCCCCAGGCAGGGCAGACAAAGCCGACGGAGCGGACAAGACCGACAAGAGGAAGATGAAGGACGGAGAGAGGGATGTGAATGAGCAGCGCCCCTGTGCGTTGTCCTTTTTATTTAGGGGGACCCGCATGGGGGCTGGCTCTTCGCAAACTTTTGGGAAACTGCCATTTTATTACTAGCAGTTCCTTTTTACCCTCCAACGGCTACTATTTCACGACCCCATGACCCGCGATAATTGCGCGGAGTAGACGTGGGGTGGGAGGACAGAATCCCTTCGACGCGTGTCCGTGCATTGTTTGGGGCTTAACCCAACGTGCCAAGCGACACGTATGGCTCAGGCCCGGGGGCTTCTGTCGGGGTATACAAACAGGGGTGTTCATTCCGCCTGACCTATGCACAGACAGATTGCCTCCGGACTGCACGAGCAAAACCCGTTGGGAAGGCTACAGCGCCACCAAACAAGCATTCAAGATCCAGCATCCAGCAACTACAACCCGCGGAAGGCAAAGCATGCGCCGGCAACACCAGCATAATGGCCTAGGAGGGGCCCAAGACACGCCAGCCACACCCCCGGAGGCTGCCGGGGACCAAGACGCTCATGTCTCCACAAGACCCGGCAAGCCGTCCCCCGGCAAGCACGAGCTAACGAGCCACCGCTCCACCGCATCGCTACACCAGTCACTTATCGATGCGGTGTCGAGCCCTCAAGCGGCTAATCATCTCTCGCTAAGCACGTGGCGGCACACCAGAATGCAAGTTATACCCAGTTGACACCCGCCCTGCAACGTGTCAAGACCACAAGCAACGGCTAGCCAAGCGGTGGCAAGAGCCTGCCAGGGATGCACCCCCAAGAGCCACCTAGACTTGTAATCATGGTATTTTGTCCTAAATGCCAGAGTTAGGTATGATAGCCCTGCTAAGCTATCTAATCGATAGATAATGTCTGTTTTGCCATTGTGGTAACCCATTTGTCGGCGTTCTGGGAACGGGGGTACCCAGACCTGCCTGCCTGCGGCCCAGGGCATGGCCCACTTCATCAACCAAACATAGCTGGGCGTGGCCCCACTCAAGACAAGGCCCTCGCGAGGGCCCAAGCCTCGCGAGGAGGAGCGGCATCAAGACCAACAAGGGAGGGGCCTCCCCAGGCCCCCTCCGGAGTGGCGGAAATCTCTATGCAAGGCCCGGCCTCAGGAGTCAAGGATGACGCGGGGAAGGACAGGCGGGCGCCAGCGCGTCAGGTGGCGCAATTTCCCCTTTGGTGCAAAGGGAGCAAAGACGTACGCGGGTTCCCAAAGCATCCCCCAAAGGTTTCCATTCCAGTGCAACAAGACCGCAGCCACCTGCCCCGCAGGACGGACGTCATCGCTGAGCCCGTCCCTGCGCCGTCGACAGCTACTTTGCAGGCGGAGACCGCCTTTGGGCAGGGTGGGCATGTACTCTTGTCCCCCTTCAAAATTGGCCGTTGTGGGATCCCTTCCCGCCATTGCGATAAGGGAAGAGGACCTGAGCCACCACTATATATAGAGGGTAGGCTGCACCGTAGAGAGGGACCCCGGAATCCATTCCACCACTCATCCACCACTAGGCCACAGAGGGCCACGAACACCTCAAGGGGAGCCCTCATGAGGCTCTAAAACACTGTACTAGTTCATCCACCCCACCTCCACGAGAGGCAATCCACCAAAGCAGGAGTAGGGTATTACGCTTCGCAGCGGCCCGAACCTAGGTAAATTGTCGTGTTCATCTTCTTCCTCGTCATCGTGCGAGTTCGTCGCTGTGTTCATCGAGTAGCAAGTTAGGTTGGGCGAAGCCGCTGGGGATCTTCGCACACGCCCCTGTGTTCGAATCTTAAGGGTATTGCGGAGCCCGAAATCCGACATTTGGCGCGCCAGGTAGGGGGCATGTCGAGGTCTTCTCCAAGCTTCGTTCTTCCCAAGCTTCGCTGCTCCGATAGCCGGCGCTCAACAAGTTTCCCCGGGCCGCGGCGGGTCAGCTTCTGTCAACCCCGCCGCGGCGGTCGGAGGCCCACGCCATGGCAGCGTCGACCCGGCCGGTCGGTACCAGGCCACCAGCATCGTCTCCACCGTCACCGCCTCTCGCTCTCCCCAAGCGCACGGCGGGCGGGCGGCGCCCTCAGCACCAGCAACGCGCCACACCAACGTGGGGGACCTCGACGCGCATGATGCGTTACTACTGGCAAGCGAGATGCTCCGCCACCGTCCAACGCACGGGGGCTTCGACGCATGGGCCGACCACATTGCGGAGCTAGTCACCGTCGCGTAGAGGGCGTTGGCCCTCCACTCTTCTTCAAGACCACAGGCGCCAGGCGCTGGGGGCTCGTCTGCCGCGCCCGTTCCCTAGCCCGCTGGCGGTGTGACCCTTCCGGCACCAGGCGGGCCTGAGCGAGGCCCGCCACACGCTGTGCTCCTCCTCCTCCGAATCCCGGTGACCGGTTTTGGGGCGTAGCCCGGCTACAACGACCAGGCGCACGGAGGAAACAACGGGGCGCCCCACGCGCGCACCGACACGCATCTCCAAAACTCGGCAGGCCCTCAACAGCCTGGGTTGACCAGGCGGGAGCGCGCCATCCGGCGCAGTGAGCAGGCGGCGCAGGCGTCCGGGCAAACAAGCAACAATGGCGAAGGCGCAACGGGTCGCCAAGGAAGCAAGCCACACCAGGAGACACGCGGCCCACCCAACGGCGGTGGCAGAGGTAAGCAACTCCGCTCTGAGGCCCGGCGCAGGAGGGCCTGCGAGCGACGCGCGCGGGGCGGCTTCCCACCGCCGCCAGGAGGGACCGCCCCCGGCGCACCGGCGGGCGGCTCAGGAGGCGGACTGAGCACCTACGTGGAGCCCTACGTACCATGCTACGTCGTACCGCCTGGCAGGGGGATGGGTCAGGCGCCCGCCGCAGGCGTCGGCACCCCCCAAGAGTAAGGAACACCCTGGGCGTCCTCCTCGAGCCGGGCCTGGGGGCTCCCGTTAGCGGAGCACCGGGACTGGGCGGCTCGAGCAGGAGGGCGCCCCCGAGCCGCGGGGCGCGGCACAAGCCGGCGCCCCCGCGGGCAAGCGACGCCAGACCAAGCCCTCAGGCCTCAGGAGTAATGTCCTGGGGGGAGCAGCAAGACACAAGCAGCGCGGGCCATCCGCGGCAACTACAGCGCTGGCACGACCTCGGGAGATCGGGCCTCGCGAGGCCCTCAGGACCTTGTCCGGAGGGCGCACGGACGCCTCATGAGGCATGCTTCATCGACAAAACACCCTTATGGCCACGCCGATGCATCGTGCTCATGTTTGGGCCTCAGGAGCGCAATCCTGTGGTCGCGCGGGGAACGATGCATTCGGGTTAGGGTCGTAAGGGCGCGCAACCGGGCAGAAATGCACGGGATGGCTCTTGACGGAGTTGGAAGCCGCCAGGCCGTGCGCCTGGGGGCTTGCCCAGCTATCTACGGCCGTGACACTATCACGTACTAATGAGTGGGCTATATACGCCCGGAGCCCCCCGAGGACGCGGAGGGGTTCCTCCCACGCAATGTGGCAGCCACAGCTCCGCGCTGGCGGAGAAGTCAACACTGCCCATCAATGGCTATGCCCATGCAACGTGGATGCCCTACGCTCAGCGCTGGGGGAAGACGAAGACCAGTTTAGGCGCCGGACACGGCCGTTATTTGCCTTTCTCGTGTTTGGATTTGCCAGCCTTTATGAAACTAAACTCGGGGTTTTTTCCAAATCACGTTTTTAAGGAAAAGGTCAAAGATTTGTTTTCATCACCATTTCTCATGTTGGTTTTTCCCTCTTCGAGTCAAGCACTCGCCTGCTCCCCTCCCCCTCGTACCCTGCGAGCGGGGGCTGGGGGGCACGGTGCTTACACCTCGCCAAGGCCTTGGCGCCCGGATCCTCACATGGTACCCACGGATGAGTTAGTAGGCGCATGCCGTCTCGTACTCGCCCGGGGGCTAAATTCACGGCCCGACGCGGCATCATGGAAAGGAAACAAAAATTTTCTTCAGACAACTTGAGCGTCTAAGGGGGCTCCTGAGCATCACACCTCAGGAGCCTTACCGGTCATAAGGCCACCCGCCCCCTGATGTCGTCCTTGGTTTCCGGTCGGCATCAGGGGTGTCGGGGCCTTGCCCCGTGAAGTGCGTCCTTGGTTTCCGGTCGTACCTAACGGTGGTGGGGAAATGTGCGGGACTGGGACCTACCGACGTAGGGCTACTCGAACGACAACTCGAAGCCTCAGGAAGCCCGCCCCTCCCGGGGCAGGAAACGGAATTTCCGGGAGCCGCTTGAGCGTCTAAGTGGGCTCCTGAGCATCGCGCCTCAGGAGCCTTACCGGTCATAAAGCCACTCGCCCCCCTGATGTCATCCATGGTTTCCAGTCGGCATCAGGAGTGTCGGGGCCTCGCCCCGTGAAGTGCGTCCTTGGTTTCCGGTCGTACCTAACGGTGGTGGGGAAATGTGCGGGACTGGGACCTGCCGACGTAGAGCTGCTTGAGTGTCGAAGGGGGCTCCTGAGCATCGCGCCTCAGGAGCCTTACCGGTTGAAAAGCCACTCGCCCCTTGAGGTCGTCCTTGGTTTCCGGTCGGCATCAAGGGTGTCGGGGCCTCGCCTCGCGAGGGGCGTCCAGGTGAACTAGCCGTACCTTGCGATGGTAGGGAAATGTGCGGGACTGGGACCTACAGACACAGAGCGCTGACAGAGCTCCCAACCCACCTCGCTCGCAAGAAGAAGAAGCCCGCCAGACGAACGGACCCTCCGAGCGCCACAGCCGCGCCTCCACAACCGAGAAGCCTACCGCGAGCGTGTCAAGCTAAGTATCCTAACCACGACCGGAAGGAAATTCCAACTAACGGAATGCAAAAGGTACTGATAAAAGGGGGCAGGCGCCCGAGTGCGTTACACGACCCACAGGCCTCCCTTAGTTCTTGGATTACAGGTGCAGGAGAAGAGGAGGAGAAAGAAACTGAACAGCCGCACGGGGGCTACCGCCTCAGGAACCCCAGCATCAGCGCACCGGCGCTCAGTCGGTGTCCTCCTCCTCCTTCACGGCCCCGTGGAAGCGCACCGGGACAGACGCCCCTGGAGCGGAAGAGTGGCGCCGCGGCGACTGGCTACCCCCCCTGAGACCCGGGCGCGCCGGCGTGGCGGCGCGTCGTAGCTGCTGTCGCTTGGGCTTCCTTCGGAGGGGGTGTCACTGCTGCTGGAGGCGCGACACCCGTCATGAAGGGCAAGCTCATCTCCAAGATCGCCGCGGCCGACATCTTCCGGACAGCACCCCAGGCGCTCGCCCTCTTCCCCGAAGATCTTGACGAAGAGCGTCGCCTCCCCGTCATACTTGAAGTGGAGAGTGCGCCTCCCCTTCAGGCCACGAGCGCGGGTGAACGCTTGCCACCCACGGTTCAAGTACACGTAGCCTCCGGGGGTGACCTCAACCTCCACCCAAGACGCCGCGCTGCAGCAACCGTCGGCCTGCAGCCATACGTCGGCGGGCCCTCCGGCCGGCAGCGCCCCTGCGAAGAAGTTCGGGAGTTGGAACCAAGCGGCCTCCGGCCTTTCCGCCCACATCACGAACTCCTGGGCCGTGTCGGCCGAATGGAGCCACGGGCGCGGCGGCCGGGTGGACACCGCCGACCTCCCACCTCGGCCGCCGCCGCGGCCACTACGGCCGCCCCCGCTGGACGACGTCCAACCACGGCCGCCGATGGTGATCCCAGGGCGCGCAGAACCACGGCCGCGCTCGCCGGGAACCACCGTCGGCGTCACGTCATACTTCCGGGGGCGACCGCGGCCCCTCTTGGGCGGCGGAGCAGCGGGACCCTCCCCGGAGGCCTTTCCCTTCTCGGCAACAGAGAACTTCCTCACCGACGCCATGACTGGGGGAGCAACGGATTAGAGATGGGGAGGCTCAGAAGACGAAGGTGAGTGAGGGTTTTCTCGCCCTCGCCAGCTTATATACAGCCAAGGGCTGCCCCGCGTCCCTTCGCGTTCCCGGGCGCGTGCGGTCTCTGAAGGGTCACGCCCGCGTGGCCCGAAGCAGCAGCAGCATTCAAGGCAGGGCAGTGATGGCCAGCGCCACGCGCGGGCGTTGCATCAGTCTGACTTGGAATGGTCTCTGGCACCCTCGGGGAGCGGGGGCGGCACGGCCAGGGCACTCGACGCACGCAAAGCCTGGCCCGCAGGCGTTTGGGGCCCGCGGCGCTTCGGGCCGTCCACGAGGCTTCGCCCAGAAGCCGGCACGAGCGCGCCTTGGGCCCGGGGGCTACTGTCGGCGTTCTAGGATTTAGACCGGCGGGCTGGCCTCTCTATTGAGCCTAGGTGGGGCAACGACGTGTTGATATCCCGAGGCCGGGCATTATCCAGGAAAGTGTGTCCGGCCGGAGGTGATCAAGCGTGTTGGAAATGCAGTGCACCCCTACAGGGATGAATTCATCTATTCGAATAGTCGTGTCCACGGTAACAGGATGACTTGGAGTTGTACCTTGATCTACTACAACTAAAATTGTGACTTTAAATTGAAATGAATGTGGCTCCGGGATTGCTTCCTTGCAGGGAGTCGAGGAAGAATCTCTGGGCGTGGTTACTTAATAAAATTTGCTACAATAATATTGCTATATATGAGCTACCAGTCTACTCTCTTCTAATGCTGCAAGATGCTGAAGATGCTAATCTTCGATAGGACTAGGCCTTCCCCCTATTCTTGCTTTCTGCAGTCAGCCCAGATATAACCCCATTCCTTGATACTGATGCATACTTAGCATAGTTCTGATGTTAGTCTTGCGAGTACTTTGGATGAGTACTCACCGCTGCTTTGATTTCTCTTTCCCCCTCAATATGTTTCTGCGTTCAGACGATGGAACCCAGGAGATGGAGTACGCCAGAGACGACTACTACACCATCGCGGGAGCCTACTACTACGTGGAGGCGGCCCTCGACCAGCAGTAGGATAGGAGGTTCCCAGGCAGGAGGCCTCGCCTCTCTCGATCCGTTGTTATATTTTTGCTAGACTTCTTAAGGCAAAACTTGTCTAACTTATGTTTGTACTCAGATATTTTTTTGCTTCCACTGACTCGTGCTTGTCGAGCTTTGTATTCGAGCCCCCGAGGCCCCTGGCTTGTATATATGAAGCTGTATGACTTTAATTTGTGTCTAGTGTTGTGTTGTGATATCGATCAGTGAGTCCCTAGTCTTGGTCGTACGCATTGCATGTATGATTAGCGTATGGTCGAAATTGGGGGCGTTACAAGTTGGTATCAGAGCCGACTGCCTGTAGGTAGCCCCTTTCCAACTCCTTGGCCGAAGTTGAGTCTAGTCATTGAAAAACTTTTACTAACATAGTTGTGTGGGTTGTGGGCCCACATCTCAATCGGGTGGTATTAGGATCTTTTATTCCTCGCCTATACTCTGGGTTCTGATCTCTCTTCTAATTCGGGTTAAAGATTTTGCTAACTCTAACTCTAGGTTCTCGTAACTACCTCCTCCCGGAGGGCCCCTCATTTCAGATGATGGCTTGATTCACCAGAAGATTCGGAAGATACTCTCTGATATTCTCCCGAGAACGTATGCTCATCGCGCTTGCTATTCCCTTCCACCGTCAACCCTTATGGATAACTACATACAACTATCGTTCATGCTCATTTCTAGTTGCTCTTGTTATTACAAGCGACATCAAATTTTCTTACCGAGGATTCGTTCGTCCTCGGTTGTCATGGGTTTCGCAAGTCCTTCGAATTGCTATTCGATCTTTCAAAATCCGGAGTAGCCTATTGCTCTTGACCTTTCTCACCTTCTTACATTGCGGTTAATTCCATATGTCTAGCAATATCCATTAAAATCCTCTGTGATTATCATTTGACCTTATTGATTCAACTTGTGTGTGAATGCACACAATCCTCACTTGATACTCATAAATTATCTGTCCGGCTCAGACGTCTTTCCAATCAAGAGCTGGTTCTCGTTAAATCAACCTTGGTTGATTGTCCATCTAAGTCCTTTCAACTTATTTTTATTGATCGGAGCATCTGTTTCTGATACACCAAATTGGGAACTTAATTCCCTTGGTTATTTAAGCATCAAATTATTGGATGTTATATAACCTGATGCTTTGCATTCTTCTCCCTCTAATTGAGTACTGATACTCACATCAGGTACTTTGTGGACCGCCAGACCCATTGTTGGGTCATGATCCGATAGCGTCCTTCACATTCAAAATTATTGTGTTGTTATTCCCTTGATACATGATGCCATTGGTAAATTGTGTCTTCTCCCTCTGATAAGTTGTATCCTATGCTTTTGTCAGTCATGCTCTTTTGTCAAGCATGTGTTAATTACTCTTGAAGCTTGTGATATATGTTCCTAAGATGCCCCGATGGGTTGGACCTATGTCTTCCTTTATTCGTGTGAACCCGCCAGTTTTCACGCGTCTTACTCTCCTGGTGTTTTGCCAGTTAAACTTTCAAAACTACAACTTTATCAAAGGCGAGGAGTAAATGGAAGGTGATGCATTGATGAAGTGGGAGTCGACCTTGAACTTTGTGCTCATGCCCATGGAAGCAATGTTGATCTTACCATAGAAGCTTCTCGTAACGATAAATTTCTCTGGGTATAATTTGATCCAGTATCTGTAATCTTGTCCTTTACAATTGTGGCTCCGACCATGATGATCTACTTTGTTTTCGTTCTTAGACAAGTTAAAGTGCTTGTCCTCCACAAATCAATACGCTAGTCTAACCTCTATTCTGATCTACCTCCGAGTATTATCCCTGGTATCTTGATAAATATCATGGGGCATTATAACTTCTTATGAGCTCTTCATCAACTATGATATTTCACTGATTCCAGTTTCCTCGTGTTATGAGTTGTTGGACAATCAAGGATGTTGATATCTGAATCGAGTACGCATTGTAATTCAACAACTCTTAGTAATGTTCTTTGGTTATGAGTTGTACTCGATCATGTCATTCCAAGCTGTTAAATGATGAAGCCCGGTTATATGCCTTGAATGCATTAAATCAGTCACCTCTTGAAGGGATTGAAAACATTCCAGTTGTCTGGGATTTCCAAGATGTCTTTCCGGAAGAACTTCCAGGGATTCCCCCTATAAGAGCTGTCGAGTTTGTCATCGACTTAGTGCCAGGCACCACCCCTATTGCTAAGCGGCCATATAAGATGCCTCCACATGAACTCCTTGAACTGAAACAAGAAATCAGTGATTCGCTTCGTCAAGGGTTCATTCGCCCAAGTTCCTCTACTTGGGGAGCACCTTCTCTCTTTGTCAAGAAGAAAGATGGTACGAATCGATTGGTCCAAGATTACCGTCCGATCAACCAAGCAACGATTCAAAACAAATATCCGCTTCCTCGAATCAACGATCTGTATGATCAACTTGCTGGTTCATCAGTGTTTTCAAAACTCGACTTGAGGTTGGGTTACCATCAGATCCGGGTTCGTGAAGAGGATATTCCCAAGACCGCATTTGTTACTCGCTATGGTTCATACGAGTACACCGTCATGTCCTTCGACTTAACCAATGCTCCAGCAACCTTCTCTCGCCTGATGAACTACATATTCATGGATTACCTCAATAAATTCGTCGTGGTTTATCTGCATGATATCCTGGTTTACTCCAAGAATAAAGAAGAGCATGCTGAACATCTTCGTCTTATACTGGAGAAGCTTCGAGAGCATCAACTTTATGCAAAGTATTCAAAGTGTGAGTTCTGGATGGACGAAGTAACCTACCTTGGTCATGTGATCTCCAAGGATGGTATTGCGGTCAACCCTGAACGAGTTCAGGCTATTCTTGACTGGACTCCCCCGGAGAATGTCAAGCAAGTTAGAAGTTTTCTCGGACTCGCCAGCTATTGCCGTCAATTTGTCGAGAACTTCTCCAAGATTGCCAAGCCCTTAACCAATCTGCTTCACAAAGGTGTTAAATATGAGTGGACAGAAATATGTCAGGAGAGCCTTCAGGCACTTAAAGACAAACTGACGTCTGCTCCAGTGCTTGCTCCTCCGGATACTCAGAAGGACTTCGTCATCTATTGTGATGCTTCACGTCAAGGAATGGGCTGTGTCCTAATGCAAGAACGCAGAGTGGTTGCTTATGCCTCTCGTCAATTACGTCCTCATGAAGAGAACTACCCAGTTCATGACATTGAACTTGCTGCAGTAATTCATGCACTGAAAGAGTGGCGGCATTACCTTGTTGGTAATCGTTGTGAGATCTACACCGATCACCAAAGTCTGAAGTACTTGTTTACTCATCCAGATTTGAATCTCCGTCAACAGAGATGGATGGAGCGCATAGCAGATTACAACGTGGGAATTTCTTATACACCTGGCAAGGATAATGTAATGGCTGATGCTTTGAGCCGCAAGTCATACTGCAACCACCTTCAGGTTCACAAGGTTCACCCCCTTCTCCAAAAGGAATTCCGCAAGCTGAACCTCCATATTGTTCCTCAGGGTTATCTCGTTCCCCCTCCACCGGAGTTTCGCAAGATGAACCTTCGTGTTGTTAACCAGGGTTCTTTGAGTAACCTGGTTGTGGAACCAGATCTCGTGGACAGTATCAAAAGAATGCAAGGCTATGACAACGAAGTCGAAAGGATTAAACGCTATCTGGCGGAAGGTAAACCATCATGCTTCACCGTTGCTGATGATGGTGCCGTGTACTTCAAGGGTCGCTTATTCGTTCCAACTATGAGGGAAAACCTGAATATGACTGCTAGAATACTGAAAGAAGCTCATGATACTCCGCTGTCTATTCATCCGGGTAGTACAAAAATGTATCAAGACATCCGTCAAAGATTCTGGTGGTCAAATATGAAACAAGACATTGCACGCTATGTTTCAGAATGTGACATTTGCCGTCCGATCAAGGCAGAACATCAAAAGCCTGCTGGAACTCTGCAACCTATTTCTATTCCTGAATGGAAATGGGATCATGTTGAAATGGACTTCGTAACTGGTTTTCCTAGATCGCGGAAAGGTAATGATGCTATTCTTGTCGTCATTGACCGACTGTCCAAAGTTGCACATTTTCTGGGTGTCAAGGAAACTATTACTGCTAGTCAGCTGGCAGATCTATATATGTCCAGAGTTGTTTCACTCCATGGTACTCCATTGGTGATTAGTTCAGACCGTGGCAGCTTATTCACTTCAAGATTCTGGGCAAGTTTCCAGGAAGCTATGGGAACTCATTTGTCATTCACCACCGCTTTTCACCCTCGATCCCAGGGACAAGTTGAAAGAGTCAACCAGATTCTCGAAGACATGCTTCGGGCTTGTGTCATTTATTTCGGCAAGAAATGGGAGGAATCTCTCCCGTATGCTGAGTTCTCCTACAACAATAGCTGTCAAGCTAGTCTGAAGATGGCTCCCTTTGAAGTGTTGTATGGACGTAAGTGTCGGACTCCTCTGAATTGGTCTGAAACTGGGGAATGTACACTTATCGGTCCGGATATTATCCAACATGCCGAAGATCAAGTCCGTCTTATTCATGCGAATCTAAAGGCTGCTCAGTCTCGTCAGAAGAGTCAGTATGACCGTCATCACAAGGATATGGTCTATCAACCTGGCGAAAAGGCTTATCTTCGAGTCACGCCAATGATAGGTGCACACCGTTTTGGGATCAAGGGCAAGCTGGCTCCTTGATATATTGGTCCTTTCACTGTTCTCGAAAGGCGTGGTAAAGTGGCATATCAACTGGAACTGCCGCCAAACCTTTCTCAGGTTCATGATGTGTTTCATGTGTCACAGCTTCGTCGCTGCTTCAAGGATCCTATCCGAGCAGTGGATCATGATATGTTGGAGCTGCAACAAGACCTTTCTTACAAGGAGCAACCTGTTGACACCCGATTTTGGCACGATACAAAACGCAATAAAGATGGCCTCAAATGAAAAAGTTCTCAAAGTGAGAAAGTTCCGTATCGTCAAAAGGAGAAACTTTGATATTTGGTCCCATAGCCATCCGATCTCATCTCTAAGGACGAAGTTGTGTTCGAAGTACTGGGATTTTGTATCCAGAACACTATTCGGCTGATTACGCCCTCAAGATGATCTCATATGAGAAAACTTTCTACATAAATTGTCTTCGTCTCGTCGAATCGGTCGATTTTCATATAAAAACGTCTCAATCCAAGTTCGTATGCAAAAGTTAGAGCTATCTGAATGCAGCCATGTCAAGAGGCGAAATAAGACGTGGGAGACCAGACACGTCTTGGCGAGTGTCTAATGCAATGCGTGAGCAATTAGCCATTCAAGATGGCCTCGAATCGAAAAACTTTCAACATGAAAGTTGTTCATAACGTCGAAACGGTCAGCTTTGCTTTTGGGCACATTTTCATCCGAGGTCGTTTACTGCCACAAAAAAGACCCGCAAGATACAGCCAGAAAGCTTGCCGGGATGGAAACCTTGCCGGGGAAATCTTGCCGGGGTGAAACCTTGCCGGGGTGTGAAAGCTTGCCGGGATGGAAAGCTTGCCGGGGTGGAAACTGTCAAATCCGACCAGAAACTGAAGATGGGCTCAAATAATTATCTAGATGGCCTCGGATGAAAAAGTGTTCAATATGAAAGTTGTTCGTAACGTCGAAACGGTCAACTTTGCTTTTGGAGTCATCATCATCCGACATAGTATACGACCTGCAGAGACGCTACAAGAGTCGGACGGTCCAGTCAGCTACATAACCGAGTCCGACTCGAAATTAAAGATGACCCCGTGGAGTATTCAAGATGGCCTTATTTGGAAAAGTGATCAACATACGGATTATTGGCCTCGTCGAAGCGCACAAAATTCGTGTCTGAACCATCTCCATCGGAGGTCATGTGCAGATTCCATGGCCCACGCAAGGAGCAAGACAGAAGATTGGACCAGATTCGGGCTGAATCCGAGCGGGACCACAACTATGACTCTAGGACGTGAATTGATGTAATTTTCTTGTAAGGAAAGCCTAGATGAATTCTTTGCTTGTACGGGAAGTCCAGCCGCCTCTTATATATGTTGGGGGTGACGGCCGATTGAACAACACACAATCGATCTATCACAAATCAATCTACTTTTACTCGTATCTTTTTACCTTTTCGTTGTTCATGGCCGAGCCTTAGCTACTCTAGGGTTTTGCCCATCTTTGCCGCTTTGCACTGAAAAGTGGTCGGCTCTCCTCCCCGAAATCGAGGAAATCCTTTGTTGCTTTGCTCGTAAAGCATCCGTATCTCCTCTCCGAAATCGAGGTACCTCTTTGTTGCTTTGCTCGTAAAGTATCCGTTTATCGTACACGAAAGTGCGGTTGGCGACTCCGTTATTCAATACATTGCGCGGTGCAATTTTGTGTTGCGTGAAAATTGCACCGCGCAATGTATTGAATAACGGAGTCGCCAACCTCACTTTCGTGTACGATAAACGGATACTTTACGAGCAAAGCAACAAAGAGGTACCTCGATTTCGGAGAGGAGATACAGATGCTTTACGAGCAAAGCAACAAAGGATTTCCTCGATTTCGGGGAGGAGAGCCGACCACTTTTCAGTGCAAAGCGGCAAAGATGGGCAAAACCCTAGAGTAGCTAAGGCTCGGCCATGAACAACGAAAAGGTAAAAAGATACGAGTAAAAGTAGATTGATTTGTGATAGATCGATTGTGTGTTGCGTGGAACAATTTCTTCGTCAACACAAATTGGCGACTCCGCTGGGGAAGAGAACGCCGAATACTTCCAATCTACTCGGCGACAAGAAGATCAAGGACAAGATCGAGTTACATCTAACTCGGATCAAGAACATACGCACCTCGGTGCGCATCAAGAGGCTGCAATCTACACGGTATCATGAATCCTCAATTTTCTTACGTAGATTCCAATTACTCTTATGTTGATGTTGCTAAATCCATTGATATGAGCACTATATCGGCTAGCCCTAGTTCTTACTATGTGCAAAAGCCGATGCAAAATAATCTCTATGCTTCAACTCATTATAATTTTAGCAACCTGCAACATGTTTACTCGAATTCGCATGCATCGGCAACCCCAGAAATCTATAGGCCGATGAACAACATGGCGAGTTCAGTTAATCAATATGAAACACCCAATATTACAGGTTTTAATCTCATACAAAAAAGTGTTTCACCTTTTGATGCATCGGCAACTAATTCCCACACGTTGATTTACCCTCAAATATGCCGATGGATAGGAAAATTGGACACGCTACTACTAGTTATTTGGCCAGTTACCCTCAACCATCATATGATGTACCTTCTGTTACTAACTTTTCAACGCCGTATGCAACTAGTGGTATTCATAGTTCGGCTCCACACCTTTACAATAATTATAGCTGACTAAGCGGGAATTCAGAAGGAGCTAATGTGCTTTCATCTAGTACTACAGCCTATGGTGCTTCCACAAGCTGTTTAGCCGGTTACTCTCAACCGGTTTATACTACGCCTTGTCTGACTACTGAAACGGCAACTTATGCGATTGATGATATTTGCAATTCAGCTTACTTTCAGGGCAATGGCCGGATTAGTGAAGATTCCGCACGAGCACATATGCCGGATTATAATACTATGGCGTACGATACTTCTCCTGCACAATTGCAAAATTTCGGCAACCTACGGCCGAAAGAAATCAAGTGTGCCACACCGAGTTACAACCAACTTGGAGGCAACATACACCAAGTTATGGCCAACTCGGAAACAACATACACTGAGTTGCAGCCAACTCAGAGGCAATCTTATAACTCCGCTACAGTAATGTTTACATGGGATCAGGAGGAAAAAGCTAAAAGAGTTGGGGGGCAATCTCAGCCAACTCGGACAACAAGCCGAGTTATAGTTAACTCGGACACGATGAATACCGATCCCAAGGGCCGAAGTGATCTCAACTCAGACGACCTCAGCCTTGTCACACTTAAAGATCTCTCAGAAGAGGATCGGCTTAAGGTTGAGAAAAAATTGGCTGACATTGAGAAAAAGATTAGAGCCAATTTTGCTGCTCGCCGTTTGGAGAAAAAAGGAAAAGAATTGGCTCAAAGAAAAGAAGCCTTGCCAATTTATATAATTGATGAAAAGAAGAGTGATTCATCTAATATGGTTAATTCGGTTACTGGAAAAGCTGAATACAACAGCACATTGGACGAATCTATTGAACTAGGAAAAGCAAGCTTCAATGATCAAGAGCATGATGACCATGGCGAAGTAGTCGAGTTTGATTTTTCTGGATGCAAGGGAGTTTTTGTGCTACCCAACGAGTTCCGTGCCAAAGATGATGGGCATCAAAAGCAAAAGGACATGACCAAGCAAGAGACGGTCAATGATGAGCATCAAGAGCTAGAAAATGAAGCCGAACAATGTTCGGTTAACAAGAGTCATCCGAGTGAGTCACCGGCTAATGTCGAGTGCATCGAGCCAGTTATTGTCGAGTGTACCAAAACAGATGATGCAAGCTTCACCGAGCAAAGGAACGACAAACGCAGCAAATTGGCCGTGCTTGATTTTTCTGGATGTGAGGGAGCTTACATGCTGCCCTATGAGTTTAGTGCGAAAGAAATTGGTGAGCATCAAGAACAAAGTGATATGGCTGAACACAGTTCGGTTAACGATGAACATCAAGAACAAGAACATGCAGCCAAGCAAAGTTCAGCTGACAAAGAGCATTCGAGTGGAATCTATTCGGGTAATCCGAGTGACGAGGCACGAAATCCAGAAGAAGAAGATGAGGCATTGGAGGATCATCTTGGGGTGGAGCAGGACATTGTTCCACATATACGATCATCATATTCCACCAACCTTGTCGCAAAGGTACGTCTAGCAGATAATTTACTCGCTTTCCGATTCGGTCAAAAATATATCATTGATGCATCCATTAGCAAGATCGTAATTAACTTGGAAAGACCAATCGAGATGAGTAACTTGTTTGTTAGAAATAGTCCTGTCACTAATCATGCTAGTCAACATATTGTACCATTCATAGAGGCTGTTAGTGATAGATCATCGCAACCAAAGCTTTTCCCATTATGCCGACTGAAAATTATGTTCATATGGGTAGCTTTGCTTGTTTCATGCTTGGCTAACATTTTGTATCAAATGAGACGTATATTCTGGAATTACTTTGGATGCAGAAACATAAGGCCAGGTCCAAAGTCCTTCGGGATAGCCGATTCCAGAGCATCGGAAAAGGAGGATGAAAATCGATGCGTAGTCGAGTCGGATGACGCTAAGCTGGCACCACTCGGTTGGTTTGCTCCAGAGCCGGTATCACAATATCGGTTAATGGACGAGCAGTGTACTTTCACTCCGGGCATAAGTGATCACATCGTCGGTGCGTCGCCAACTAATCCTATTATTATAATTGATCACGATGTCAAGCCATCAAGACAAGAGCAAATGCAATGTTCGTTTGAACAGAATGTCAAAGACAATAATGTGATTCATCAAGCCACACAATCGGCCAACACAGGACGATTGGAGCTCGTTGAGGCACAAGCATATGGCCAGTCGACTCAGATTGGTCTCGATGGCGATCACGCATTGACTCGGCTACCTCAAGCCGGCTCATCCAAAGATGGACAAGTATACGCTAATGATGATGGGATCAAATCTTCGAGCGAGGCAATCATTCAAAAGTGCATCAGCAACAACACTGAAGACGAGAATTCCATCAAAGCTGCAACTGACACATTTAGCACTGGGGGGCAACGTGAAAATTCAAAGACCAATGCACACACAACCAAAGAAAGAAAAGGCCGCGGTAAGCACAAAGGTAAAAAGCCGAAAGTCACTTTCGCGCAGTTATTGGAAAAATATCAGAAGTTAAGTGAGGAGAAGACTGCTTATCGGCCAAGTGAAACAAAAGCATCGAAGTCACCCCCAAATCATAAATCTGAAGACCGGGATTGGCGAAAGGAGAGGTCGAACAAGCCAACACCATATCCTCCTTTTGGGCCACCAACTCCTATGTCATGGACACCTCCCCACGCTGACTACTATTCATATCAATCACGGGATAGGTATAAATCAAGGGCACATCGTCCATCATATTCTAAACCACCTCACCAAAATTATGCAGCTCCGAGAGGATCATTGTTTGTTCAACAATCACATGTTAGAGACCGACTCAACCAAAAAGAATCGGTCCGGAGCTCGGCGAAAAATATGGGCGCGGTCAAGCAAGTTTACCGAGTGAAAAAGGATGGTCGCAAGTGTGCTGTTTCAGATCCGACTCCGGATGTAAAAAAGCCAACCGAGTCTATGTTGGTTACTAAGGGAAAGGAAGTGAAGCGAGTAACTTTCAAGGACCCAATCACCGAGTTTGGACAGGCCAAGCCAGAGGTGCCCAAAGCCAGGAAAGAATTGCTAGTGCATAAAAGAAAATCACAGTCGGGATGCTCACTCGGCTTATCACATTGGCAAGAGAAGAAGCTGAAGCGGCTCAGAGCCAAAGAGTTAGAAAAGAGGAACATGGTATGGGTTCCCAAGGGACGCCGTCGAGGCGAGAATGATGTGTCTACTCTTGTTGTGAAGCCGGCAGGAGTGAGGGAGGACAAGCGTGAAGCCGGTAGGCAAAAACAACGATTTCAATGCCACTATACGAGACTCCAAACGGCGTATCATCCATGTTCTGCAACCGTCCCATCAGAGTTTGTGCCCAACAATATATCCCCAGCTGAAATATCTGATTTATTTCGGCTATTCATACTTTGGTGGACGGATTCCCAAGCTCCTTTGAGATAGGAATGCATGGCCGATATTTTCATATCGCCCTGAGAATTCATTTTATTGGCAAAGTGGGGCATCTGGTTAACGGTGTTCATCATGTTTATCTTGTACTCCTATAGCCGATGCTCGGTGTTTGCCAATACCAGCAAGGCCGACTTAATTACTGATTCGGCCACTGATCAAGGGTTTAGTGCATAAAAGCTCTAACTCATGATGATAGTTATCTGCATGATCCATGTTAGGAGACAGACGATGTTCGGCGGAGGCTTGATGGTGTACTTTGGTCAACAATGAGTTGAGTCACCGAACAGTTGTCGGTATTCCTTTGAGGTGCATGGTTATAATTGCTCGGCAAGACGGCTTGGCGATGTATCATCGAGCGGTTCTAATATCCCCAAGGAGTACCTGGACAAAGTAAGGTTAGATTTGACATGAGAAATTTATGAGGAGGCCTTTGTGACATCCAATGGTTGTTCTCAGACGACTATCATCCGAAGAAGTTCTACTCAAGCAGCAACAAGCCCGAGCATATGGCCGATAACAATTATCGTCCTCAGCATACACAGCCGATGGAGTGTTGACCTCGTGCTTAAACAATACCCGAGGCAAAGTATTTTCTGGCACGCAAGCTCTGCCAGAAAACAGGGGGGCATGTGTTGACACCCGATTTTGGCACGATACAAAACGCAATAAAGATGGCCTCAAATGAAAAAGTTCTCAAAGTGAGAAAGTTCCGTACCGTCAAAAGAAGAAACTTTGATATTTGGGCCCATAGCCATCCGATCTCATCTCTAAGGCCGAAGTTGTGTTCGAAGTACTGGGATTTTGTATCCAGAACACTATTCAGCTAATTACGCCCTCAAGATGATCTCATATGAAAAAACTTTCTACATGAATTATCTTTGTCTCGTCGAATCGGTCGATTTTCATATAAAAACGTCTCAATCCGAGTTCGTATGCAAAAGTTAGAGCTATCTGAATGCAGCCATGTCAAGAGGCGAAATAAGACGCGGGAGACCAGACACGTCTTGGCAAGTGTCTGATGCAATGTGTGAGCAATTAGCCATTCAAGATGGCCTCGAATCGAAAAATGTTCAACATGAAAGTTGTTCGTAACGTCGAAACGGTCAGCTTTGCTTTTGGGCACATTTTCATCCGAGGTCGTTTACTGCCACAAAAAAGACCCGCAAGGTACAGCCAGAAAGCTTGCCGGGATGGAAACCTTGCCGGGGAAATCTTGCCGGGGTGAAACCTTGCCGGGGTGTGAAAGCTTGCCGGGATGGAAAGCTTGCCGGGAAAAGCTTGCCGGGCTGGAAACTGTCAAATCCGACCAGAAGCTGAAGATGGGCTCAAATAATTATCTAGATGGCCTCGGATGAAAAAGTGTTCAACATTAAAGTTGTTCGTAACGTCGAAACGGTCAACTTTGCTTTTGGAGTCATCATCATCCGACATAGTATACGACCTGCAGAGACGCTACAAGAGTCGGACGGTCCAGTCAGCTACATAACCGAGTCCGACTCGAAATTAAAGATGACCCCGTGGAGTATTCAAGATGGCCTTATTTGGAAAAGTGATCAACATACGGATTATTGGCCTCGTCGAAGCGCACAAAATTCGTGTCTGAACCATCTCCATCGGAGGTCATGTGCAGATTCCACGGCCCACGCAAGGAGCAAGACAGAAGATTGGACCAGATTCGGGCTGAATCCGAGCGGGACCAGAACTAGGACTCTAGGACGTGAATTGATGTAATTTTCTTGTAAGGAAAGCCTAGATGAATCCTTTGCTTGTACGGGAAGTCCAGCCGCCTCTTATATATGTTGGGGGTGACGGCCGATTGAACAACACACAATCGATCTATCACAAATCAATCTACTTTTACTCGTATCTTTTTACCTTTTCGTTGTTCATGGCCGAGCCTTAGCTACTCTAGGGTTTTGCCAATCTTTGCCGCTTTGCACTGAAAAGTGGTCGGCTCTCCTCCCCGAAATCGAGGAAATCCTTTGTTGCTTTGCTCGTAAAGCATCCGTATCTCCTCTCCGAAATCGAGGTACCTCCTTGTTGCTTTGCTCGTAAAGCATCCGTTTATCGTACACGAAAGTGCGGTTGGCGACTCCGTTATTCAATACATTGCGCGGTGCAATTGTGTGTTGCGTGGAACAATTTGTTCGTCAACACAACCGGTCCGCATCCTTGGTGAAACTGAACGTCGGACTCGTCAGAAGGTTACCAAATTCTTCAAAGTGCAGTGGGCAAATCATTCTGAAGATGAAGCCACTTGGGAGCGCGAAGATCATCTTCGTGCAGAATACCCCGGGGCTCTTTCCTTCTACTTCTTAATTCTCGGGACGAGAATTCTTTTTAGTAGGGGAGAGTTGTGACGCCCTGGATTTGCAGCTACAGTAATCTCTGTAATCAAGCTACAGTAATCTGAGGATTATGCTAATCCATTTTTGCTAATCCATGTGTGATCACTGTTGGAATCAAACTCTCGTTCAAATCCCTATGCAATTCAAAATTATTTGAAATGCGAAATTAAAAGTTTTGCAAACTTCAATTTAAAAATCATGAATAGGTTTCTAATATTCCCAAGCCATTTCTAAAAATGCAACCCACAATTTTACAAGTATTTAGTGCCTCTAATACATTTATAACAGTGGCCAGATCAATTAATATTATACATTTTGGTTTTGGCAGTTTTCAAAACAATTCTAAATGTCATCGAACTTTTGTGGATCTACCAAATATTACAATTGTAATATTGGGATGGGTCACATATTTTACAGAAATTAAACTATTACCAAAATAATTAAAAACAGAGGAAACTAATAAAACAAAAACAGAATAAAGAAAAACAAAACTAAACTAAAAACAAATAAAAGAACCCCCCCCCCCAACTGGGCCTTGGCCCATTCGGCCACTCTGCCGGCCGGCCCACCCCCGCCTACGTAACCCCACCCCACCCCGCACCGACAGCCACCTCCCCCACTCGCCCCACCTCCCTCTCTCTCCTCCCCGCCCCGATCCAGATCGGATCGGGGCAGAGCCCCGCCGCCGCTCCCCACCCCCCCCCCCCCCGCGACGCCGTCGGCCGTCGCCCGTCACCCCCGCGTCTCCCACTGGCGGCGCCTCCGCTATGACCCCTCCCCACCGGAGCCCGACGCCGCCCCGTTGCCCCCACGTGCCGCCGTCGTCGCCCGACGCCATCGGCGCCACCACCGTCGCCCCACGCTTCCCCGCCGGCGCCCCCTCACCTCGACGGCCCTCCTCATCCTCCTCCCCGCCGGCCTACCCCAACCCTCGACGCCCCAGCCCCCCGACAACGCCGGTGAGCCCCCTGGCACTCCTCCCTCCCCTCCGTCTCCCCCCTCTGACCGGATCCGTCCGCCGGCGCTGCTCACCGCGTCCCCGCGCACCGCCGTGCTCCGCCCGCTCGCCCGCAACGCCACGCCCGCGCCCTCGCCGCGCGCTGGCCGCGCATGCACCGCACGCTGGCTCATCCGCCCGCTCGCCCGCAGTGCGTCGCCCCGCCCCTGCTGCGCTCGCCGCATCGCCACGGCCCGGCTGCGCCCCGCGCCCCCGCTATGCCCGCTCGCCGCGCGGCCCCGCGCCGGCCCCGTTCCACCTCCCTAGCCGGCCGTGCCGCCGCTCGCCGTCGCCGGCCATCGCCTCCGCCGGTGAGTCCCTCCCCCGGCGTGCCCGTTGCCCCTGGCCGACCGTGTGCGTGCGTGCGGCTGTGCCCGCGTGTGCATATGGTTTGGTCACTGCCAGGTGGGGCCGCCCCCCACTCCCACTGGCATGGGGGCCCACGTCCCTGTAAAAAAATATAAAAATAAATAAATTAATAAATTAATTAATAAATTAATTAATTAAGTTGTTAATTAATCTATTAATTAACTAAATTAGGTTAATCAGATTAGCTAAGCACTTTGTTAAGATAATCGGTGTATGACATGTGGGCCTAGGTTGATTAAAACTAATTAACCTGTTAAGTTAATTAAAAATAACTAACATGTCAATGACAGGTGGGACCGCGCCCCCACCCTTAATGAATCTGATTAGTGTTAATTAAATAGTAATTAAAACTGTGTCACTGACCTGTGGGGCCCACTGGTCAGTTTGACCAGTCAACTATGATTGTTGACTGCTGATGTCAGCATGACATCATGCTGATTCATAATTCATTATTGAATTAAAATAATCTATTTTAATTTCTGAATATTAATGAAACTTTAAAAAATAATATAAAATAAACTGTAAGTCATATGAAAATATTTTATACATGAAAGTTGTTTAGAAAAATGCCACAAATCCGAATACGCAGTCCATTCGTCTGTCACGTGCTCCTATCATAACGAACGTGGAACTTTTCCATCGTTTTTGTCTGTCCGGTAGTAGCCCGAGACCCGGAAAATATCGTCAGATATTCTTCCGACCCGTCTGCGACGTGTGGTACTGCGTTAGTGCATGCCTAGCTCTGCATATTGCCATGTCATACATCGTGTTGCATCTGTGCTTTATATTTATTGTTTCTCCCCCCCTCTTCTTACCGGTAGAGCCCGTGACAGACGCTGCTGTTGGGTACGGCTATGCGTCTGACGATCAGCCCTTTGCCGCAGAGCAGCAAGGCAAGCAACCCCCCTTGAGCATTCCGATATCGCCCATTTCTTTCCCTCTCATTCTTGCATTAGATTTTGCTACTGTATTAGCTAGCTCCTATTTCTGATGCATAGCCTCTTTTTGATAAACTGCTACTATACCTGCTGTTATGTCAACTGCTTAGTATAGGTTGGTCATGAATCCCCAGTGACCCCTTAGTCCCTGTTGCCCCTACTTCTTCATCGACGACTCGAAGACTCGAAGACTCGGTCAACCGACCGACAAGCCATGCCCGTCACATTCACCGCACTCCCCTTAGTTGTACGACTCTGCAGAGCTACTATCGAGTACCGAGGGTGACACCTCGTGAAGTACACATGATGCTAACTCTGTAGTGCAGCTAGTCGGTCGTGGTTATCGATGGTGATTCCTCCTTCACCACTCCCGACGATGACTCTGTCGTGCAACCCCTCAAGTGTGGGACCCTCGAGGGTGATTCCTCTATGTCCACCTTAACGGTTTTGTCGAGCGGGACCCTTTGAGGGTGATTCCTCAGGTTTCGTCTTGATGTATTATACACACAGTTACTATGACATGGTTACAGAAACATGTTGGTGATGGGTCGGCCCTGAGGGGTACCCACGGTTTGATGATGACGAGGCGTGGCCGGGCAGGTGAGGCCCTTGCCACACATCCTCGAGACGGGGCGACGGGACCGCACTTCATGGGTCGTGCTTGCCCCGCATTAATAAAATGCTACTGGGTTGGGTATTTGATCTGAGTTGGTCGTTTGACCTTTTACGCACTAAACCTTCAAGTGGGACAAGTTATGGGTACTCAGCGTCGTTGTATCAGTCGAAGCTCTTCGGACGTCAGCAATGGAGCGGCGTGCACCCGAGTGGCCTGGACGGCACAGGTCTTGGATTAGAGTGTGCTAGGGCTGACCTCGGCCGCCCACGCATCGTGCAGGAGCATAGAGGGCAAGTGGGCCCACGACCCCTGTGTGCTTAGGATTTAGACCAGTGGGCTGGCCTCTCTATTGAGCCTAGGTGGGGCAACGACGTGTTGATATCCCGAGGCCGGGCATTACCCAGGAAAGTGTGTCCGGCCGGAGGTGATCAAGCGTGTTGGAAATGCGGTGCACCCCTGCAGGGATGAATTCATCTATTCGAATAGCCGTGTCCACGGTAATAGGACGACTTGGAGTTGTACCTTGATCTACTACAACTAAAATTGTGACTTTAAATTGAAATGAATGTGGCTCCGGGATTGCTTCCTCGTAGGGAGTCGAGGAAGAATCTCTGGGCGTGGTTACTTAATAAAATTTGCTACAATAATATTGCTATATATGAGCTACCAGTCTACTCTCTTCTAATGCTGCAAGATGCTGAAGATGCTAATCTTCGATAGGACTAGGCCTTCCCCCTATTCTTGCTTTCTGCAGTCAACCCAGATATAACCCCATTCCTTGATACTGATGCATACTTAGCATAGTTCTGATGTTAGTCTTGCGAGTACTTTGGAAGAGTACTCACCGCTGTTTTGATTTCTCTTTCCCCCTCGATACGTTTCTGCATTCAGACGATGGAACCCAGGAGATGGAGTACGCCGGAGACGACTACTACACCACCGTAGGAGCCTACTACTATGTGGAGGCGGCCCCCGACCAGCAGTAGGATAGGAGGTTCCCACGCAGGAGGCCTCGCCTCTCTCGATCCGTTGTTATGTTTGTGCTAGACTTCCTAAGGCAAAACTTGTCTAACTTATGTCTGTACTCAGTTATTTTTTTGCTTCCGCTGACTCGTGCTTGTCGAGCTTTGTATTCGAGCCCCCGAGGCCCCTGGCTTGTAATATGAAGCTGTATGACTTTAATTTGTGTCTAGTGTTGTGTTGTGATATCGATCAGTGAGTCCCTAGTCTTGGTCATACGCATTGCATGTATGATTAGCGTACGGTCGAAATTGGGGGCGTCACAACACCGCCATAGGGGCGCCAGGGCTCTCGGTCGGAGAGAGCCCCAGCACGTCGAAGATGGGCATCGCGGCGACCATATCGGCCTTGTCGTCGCGGCAGTACAGCGGGGCATAGGCCTCAGGAAGGTCCCCGGGGTCGCCGTTGAGCAGGGTTGCCATAACCCTGTTCAACTCCTCGGGGGTCAGGCGCGCAGACCGGAGCCTCATGTCATCGCCACCACCCTGATAGTCCCACATGGGCCTCGAGTGAGACTGGAGGGGCGCTAGGCGTTGCGCCAGGAACTCCTTCACCATCATCTCCCCAGTCAACTTCCTGGCACTGATGTCTCGAAGGACCCGCTCCAGGACGGGCTTGGCCCGGGGGTCGGAGAGCTCCATAGAGCTCCACGCAGAAATCTTCCCTGGCAGCCCCTTTGGGAGCTCCAGGCGAGGGTTGTCGCTCTTGAGATCCAAGAAGACCCAGCGGTGCCTGAAGTTCTCCACCTTCTTCCCGGCCTTGAAGAGCATGTTCTCGCTCTGGACCGCGACGAAGGAGACGCATGCCGACCGCTGAGCGCTGTCATGAAGCCGCAAGCTGAAGAAATGGCGGAACAGGGCCACCGAAGGCTTCACGCCCACGAAAGCCTCGCAGTAGAAGGCAAAGATGGACAGAAGCAGGATGGAGTTGGGTTGAAGATGGAGAGCCTTGATCCCGTAGTGCTCAAGGACAGCGGTAAAGAACGCAAAGAAGGGCGGAACGAGCCTGGAGAAGACGCTGTGGAGGAAGAAAGGGTAGGCCGACTTGGTCAGGCGATGCCTCTCCGCGGAGCCGCACCATATCAAGGTCCGCCCCCGCTCATTGGTGTCATCCGCCGTCGACGGAAGCACCGGGGCGAGGTCCCCGTCCTTAGCAAAGTTGGACTCTAAGAGCGCCGGCGAGATGGGAGCGGAAGCCGAGCTCTGGGCTTCAGGTTTCGACTTGCCGACGGGAGCCACCGAGAAGCCTTTGGGGCCGAGGAAGCAAGGAGGAAGACGGCGCGGAGCTGAGATCTGGAGAGGTTCTCACAAAGGATGGAGATCTGGAAGGAAGAGCAGGAGCGCAGAAGAGGAAAGCAATAATGGCTCAATGCTGGACGTCAGGCTTTTGTCGGTTCGGGCAGTTGCCGAGGAGACACGGGAGCGGGGACGCACGCAACCAACCGCGCACCGCGCGCCAGACCTGGCCCGCAGGCAATAGGGGCCCATGGCGCTCCGGGCCATCTTCTAGGGCTTCCCCTCGAAGCCAACTCGAGCGTGCCATGGGCCCGGGGGCTACTGTCGGCATTCTGGATACCAGGGTACCCAGACTTGCATGCCTGCGGCCCAGGACATGGCCCACTCGACGGTCCGTACAGCCCTGCGCGGCTTCACTCAAGAACAAGACCCTCGCGAGAGCCTCATCCTCGCGAGGAGGACACCGCCAAGGTTCCCGGAAGGGGAAGGCCTCCCCAGGCCCCCTCCCGAGTGGCGGAGATCTCTATGTAGTGTTCGGCCTCGGGAGGTCAAGGGTGACGCCAGCCGGGCCAGGCGGGCACCAGCGCGCTAGAGGGGACAGTTTCCTCTTTGGTGCAAAGGAGACAAGGACGAGCGCAGGTTCCCGAGGCGCCCCTCCAAAGGTTTCCATTCTGTTGCAACGATACCAGGCCAGCGGGCGCGGCAGGATGGATGTCACAAGCGATCCCACCACCGCGTCACCACCACCTACTTTGCAGGCGAAGACCATCTTTCGTCAGGATAAGATGTACCTCCTGTCCCCTTTCAAATTTGGCCGTTGTGGGATCCCTTCCCGCCATTGTGATAAGGGAAGAAGACCCGGGCCGCTATAAATAGAGGCTAGGCTGCTCTGTAGAAAAGGACGACCAACAAACCTCCTCGTGAGGCAATCCACCAAAGGCAGGAGTAGGGTTTTACGCTTCGCAGCGGCCCGAACCTGGATAAACTCTCGTGTGTTATCTTCTTCCTTGCCATTGAGCGGGATTATCGTGTTGTGAGCTTGGAGGGGGTGAAGCTGTTGGAGATCTTCGCACACGCCCCCGGGTTCGAACTTCTTAGGGTTTTACGGAGCCCGAAATCCGACACCTGTATCCGGCGAGATCCGGCCGAGGGCCACCTCCACCGGCCATCCCCATCACCTCGGTGCCCCGCCGTGACGAGCCGCTGACGGGAGCTCCACTACGCTGCCAGCAACTGCCGCCATTCCTACGCTCGCCTCTGTGCGCGAGGGGGACGACGCCCAGCGCGTTCGCGCCCGCGTGGGCCAGGCCAACCTAGCCACGCCGCCGGCCCAGCACCGCGTTCCTCTCGGCCTGCTTCAGATCCGGCCCAAGGCCATCTAGTGAGACTCCCACTAAGCCTCGCCCCATGCGTTGTTTACTATTTTGCGCTCAATCTGTCCGGCCCTAAAACGACCAAGTCCTTTTAAAAAACTGTCTGTTTATCAACATATGCGCATTTTGAAACATGCATAGCTTGTAAACCGTGTATCCGATTGATACAAACTTTATATGTAAAATGCTCTACTCTTCGTGCCTACATGTTTGTCTCATTTGCACACATATTAGAATTCATCTACATGCTGTAAATTGTGTTGCAAAAGTGCTTCGCATCGTAATCGTCAAAACTGTTAAAACTGTTAAACTTTTGTAGATGATTGCATCTAATCCGTAATCCATGCCATTGGTTTTCATGTAAATCATCTACATCATGTCCATTTGTTGCACTTAAGTAGCTATCTTGTTAAATCTGTTTTTTTGTTAAGTTCTGTTTTGCAAGATTCATATTAAGCAATCCATGCCTCCTTTGAACTTGTGTCAATGGAGTTAATTGAAGTATATCATGTATACTTGTTGCTAATATCTTAGCCATGCCTATAAATGATTGTTATGCTACTGTTATTGCCATGTAAACATGCCAAGTCGAACTATTGTTTCGGGAGATAGTCAAATTTCACTAAGTCTGAAATGTGAATTGAAACTTAGCTTTTTGTCTTGATGATTGCTATGGATTCATAGCTCCTTTGCTGATGCCCATGTGGGATGAATTGAAGTGCATGTTATGGTCTATGTATATGTGCCATTGATTCCATGAAATAGCCTTGATACATACTTGTTTCTTGCTATCAACATGCCTACCTGATAAAAACTGCTCCTCATGACTACTCTAATTTTCACTAAGTCTGGGAGTCTGCTTATTTCAAATTGCCATGTTGTATTGATGCAAGCCATGTTTTTGTGCATATTTTGATGATTCTCCCGTGGAGTTATTTGTAGTGCATCATGTTCACTACCATGTTGTAGATTTTCATGCCACGATAAGCCCTGTAGCATGTATTTTTCTTGCTGTCAATATGCCTTTAGGTTAACACTGTTTGTGAAAAACACTTATTTTCTCGAAGTCCCTGAATGCCATGTTTTATAGCCGTATTGTGAGCTTCCTACCATGGTTTCCATGACTCTTTTGAGTATGATTACTTTTAGTGAAATGAAGTGTATGTTACATGCTACTGCCCCATGTCTTGTTTGTGCATTTTAGGTTCTGGTAGCTTGGTGTTTTGGTGTGTGCAAAGGTCTAAGTTGTTGTTTTGGACAGATTTTGTCAAAACCTTGTGTTGCTTGTTATTGTTGAACCGTTGCTCCATTTTGAACATGCCATATATGAAACTTGCCTAGAATTTCATGTAGTTTCATAATATCTTGTTGCATCCATGTTTTAAATTGTTTGTGGTTGCCGTTTGCATGCATTTTGCATTCATGACATAGGTATCTTGCATTGGTCATATCTTTAGGCCGTAGCTCCGTTTGGAAGGATATATATATATATGTAAATTGCCTAGAATGACTAGTAGAATCACATGGTGCAATTTGTTTTACTGTTTAATAAATATAAAATAAGGTTAATTCAGATCTGGATCGATTTCAAAATTAACATATGGGGTCGTTTTGGAAATACTATATGTTGTTTCCGACCTCATTTAAATTTTCTAGATAGTGTAGTTTCATTATGCTTCACCTCTTGCCAAGATAAACAACATTTAAACTTGCCATGTAATTAAAATGAGAGTGCACTGAATAATTCAAATGTGGAGTTTCGTCAATGTGTAGTAGTTGATTGTTGTGCTTGTCCTGCCTTGCATATTTAAACTTGAGATCCATCTGTTTGCGCATCATGTCACGAACATGTTGTGGTGTTTACCGTGTCATTTGTTTCTTTCCGGATTGCTTCTTCTCGATAGAGTTCCGAAAGCGTTTCAGAGTGTGAGGATCTGTTCGACTACGTTGGTTCATCTTCTTCACGGATTCGTTCTTCTTCCAAGCGGGATTACAAGCAAGATGATCATTTCCCAAGATACCACCACTATCATTGCCATGCTAGTTGTCTTGTTTCTAGCGCAATTTCTCGCTTCCTACCACTTGTTTGTCATGCCTCCCAAAATACCATGATAAGCCTCTAACCCTCCACATCCCAGCAAACCATTGTTTTGCTATGTTACTGCTTGCTTAGCCCTTCTTATAGCGTTGCTAGTTGCAGGTGCAGGTTGTTTCCATGTGCAACATGGATATCTTGGGATATCACAATAATATTGCTATTTAATTTAATGCACATATATACTTGGTAAAAGGTTGAAGGCTTGGCCTTTTGCTCGGTGATTTGTTCCAGTTTTTCCACCCTAGTTACTTGTGTACCGGTGTTATGTTCCGTATTGAGCGCTCCTAACATGCTTGGGGTTGTTATGGGGACCCCCTTGATAATTCGTTTTGGGATAAAACTCTTCTAGCAAGGCCCAACATTGGTACTATATTTGCTCAACATAATAATATTGACCACCGTTAGTAATGCATAGGGCATCATTAACCCGTGGATTAATTCAACATAATACAGGGGGGCAGTGCTGATGGTGTTTGATACGGGGCACACCCGTGTGTGTCGATCTTTCATGAATTGGAGGGGGATTCCATGAAGAACATGAAGAACACGGGGAAGAACGAGGAGAAATCACAAGAGAAACACTCAAGAACAAGTCCAATCACCATCCACTAGACTCACATACACATATGTTGGATTCGGGGCTCCGCAGACCCAAGAAGGTTTGAACACTGGGGTGCGCTCGCTCTTCGGCCCTACTCTACCTTGAAACCTCACGACGGCTCTCCAGTGGCTTGAGCTAGGAGGACGAACAAGAACACACACAGTTTATCCAGGTTCGGGCCACCTCGCGGTGTAAGACCCTACTCCTCTTGGTGGATTGCTTGAGGAGGAAGAGTAGTACAAGGCTTGTTCTTGCCCCAGTGCTGTGTGTCTGACGGGGGGCTAGTTCCCTCCTTATATTGGCCCCGGTCCTCTTCCCCCCAAAAATATCAGGCGGGAAGGGTTGCCACAACGGCCATTTTGAAAGGGGACAAGGTTGCAGCTTATCCTGACAAAAGGTGGTCTTCGCCTGCTAAAGTTCCCCGTCGTGACGCGCTCGTGGGCTCGGGGGTGACACCCGTCCTGCCGAGCCCTTGGTCCTGGTCTTCTTGCACAAAAGAGGAAACCTTTGGGGGATGCTTTGGGAACTCGCGGGCTGGCGCTGCCCTTCTATCACCAAAGAGGAAACTCTCTCTCCTCCATGCCAGCTGGTGCGGCCCCAGAGGCCGCTCGATGCGCGCCACGTCGACCACGTGGGGGGCAGAACCGCCTGCCCTCGCGAGGGTGCCAGAGGTGGCTTCACGAGAGGGGGTGTCCCCAGGAAGCTTGTGGCATCGCGGCTGTTGAGCGCTTCGCGAGGGATCAGCCCTCACGAAGGCTCCCCTCAGGAGGATGATTGATAGGCGACTTGGTCGCTTAGAACCAGCGCCTCGCCCGGGCCGCGGGCAGAAGGGCCTGGGTACCCCCAATCCCAGGGACCCGACAGTAGCCCCCGGGTCCGCGGTGTGCACAATCCCGCCGGTTGTTGGGGATCATGCCGGTTGGCGGGGGTGTCGTGACGTGGGCCCTAACCGCCCATGGGCCGGGCACACCAGCGCCTTGGGGCGCGCGGCGCCCCACTTCCCTCAAGGCGTCGGAGGTTGTGCAGGCCGACATAAAGCCCGGGTGCGGCCGGGGGGCCACCGTTACTATTCCTTGTGCTGCCCTCGTCTTCTTGCATCTTCTCTCTCCGCACGAAACTGCTCCAGATCCAAGCTCTCTTGAGGCGCCTCCTCTGCCCTTCCTCCGACCCAGCGCTCAGATGGCGCCCGTCAATAAGAAGGGGAAGGTCGCGGCCGCCGCTGCGAGCCCTGCTGCCGCCGGGCTGACACTCCTGCTCTCCCTCATCTCCGACGAGGAGGACCTGGGCCTCGTCCTCCCGCTGGTAGCCGATGGGTAGAACGGGGGCGAGCGACCGGGCTCTGGCCGAGCTCCTCGGCGCCGAGCGGCTTACCGAAGTCCGCCTATCCCTTCTTTCTCCATAGCATCTATGCTGGGCTGGTCCCGCCATTCTCCAGGTTCTTCTACGCCATCCTCTCCCATTATCAGATCCACGCCTTGCACCTTCAGCCTAACTCCATCCTCCTCCTAGCCATCTTCGCCTTCTACTACGAGGCATTCGTGGGCGTGAGGCCCTCGGTGGCGCTCTTTCTTCACTTTTTCAGCCTGCGGTTCACTGCCCAGAAGCACCGCACCGCTTGCGTCTCCTTCGTAGACATCACGGGCGCGAGCATCGACCTGAAGGTCGGAAGGAAGGTGGAGGGCTACCGGCAGCGTTGGGTGCTCATGGACACATGTCGAGTCTGCCCGCACCTGGCGGCCCATACGGACCATCATGTGTAGTCCCCGAGGTGGGCACACGAGAAGCTCACCGACCCGAGGGCGGAGCCCGTCCTGGAGTGCATCGCCGCGCACGGGCACGCCTCTCTGACAGAGGCAATGGTCATCAAGGAGTTCCTGGGGCAGCGCATCATGCCGCTCCAGGCGTGCTCGCTCCCCATGTGGAAGCTCTCCGGCTCAGAAGATCCGATGAGGTTGCGCGTTGGTGGGTTGACGCACGACGAGCTGGAGGAGGCCCTATGGGTCCTGCTCGGCTATACCCATGAGGGTCTTCCGGAGGAGGCGTCACCGCGGTACGCTTGCGGTCACATGGAGGAACTGGTTGGGGAGATGCCCGTTTTCGACGAGTAGGGTCTCGTCGGATCGTGCAGGATTCCCTCCATTGCGGTGACATCCCTCGGTGGGGGCAGTGGCGACAAGGACTCGGAGGTAACCGAGGAAGACGGGAGTGCCGGTCGGGCGCTGTCGGCCAGCCTCCATTCATCCCTACGCAGCCTCGGTGATGACGATGTTGTCTTGGACGAGCAGCACCAAGCGGTTCCCCCAGGCCCATGGGCCCGGGAGATGGAGCGGGGTCGGTCCCGCGACCCCTTCTGTACTGGCGACAGCAGTAGGCGGCGGAGATGCTGTACCCACTCCGGCAGCTGCCGCGCCCCCTCCGACGGTTTCTCAGGCCCCTATAGAGATGGAGGGCTCGGCTGGTCCCACCAAGGATCGCGCCAATCACCCTTCAGGCGTCGTTTGGATGGCCCGCGGAAGCGGCGCGGGCACGACGTCAGCCATCGCGAAGAAGAGGAAGTGGGCTGCCTAGGATGAGTAAGTTCCTCAACTCGCTCCTGCGTCGTGCACCTTTCGCTGGTTGCTCCAGCTAATCCTCTCCTTGGCACGGGTGCTCCGGCGGCAGCGGGGAGAAGAAGAAGAAGGCGATCGCCGGGGAAAAAGTTGTGCCTGCCAAGAAGGCGGCTTCAACCCTCGGCCGGAACCTCGGCAGGCGTGGGGGCGGCCTGAGCTAGCCTAGCGCTACGCTTGGCCGGGCGGGTGCGGCCATAGGCCCCAGTGCCTCCCCGGCGCATCGAGGGGGCGCCTGCCCCGGGGTTCCGGCAGCTCAGCCCCCGACGTCTCCCGCCAAGGCTATGGCTGCTCAGCCCCCGACGCCGCTCGCCGGGGTTGTCGCCTCCCAACCGACGGAAGAGGGAGAGGCGACCCGGTCACCGCCTGCCGCCCTGGCTCCGGCGTCTGGCCACAACATGGGGCATGGTTCAGGCTGTCCACCGACAGTGATCACTCCTGGGCCCCTAACACCAGCGCGTCGGTCTCCTCAAGCGAACCGCGGGGGCCAAGCACGGGGTAGAGCTTAGAGCCCCGGACGTTTCAAGTGCACAACACCGGTACACCCCTTGCTCCGGCGGTGTCAGGCGCCGGGGCGCCAGCCCCCAGGCCAACTCTCGCCCTGACGGATCTGAACACCTTGCTTAGACCAGGAGATTTGACCGACGCCCAGGACGCGCTCATTCATCTGAGGGCGGATTTCAGAGATGCCGAGGCACGTCTCTCCACCGAGCGCCTGAAGCTCGCCATGGGTTGGCGTCAGCTAGATGCCTCCACTAGGGAGGCCTACATCAAGGCCGAGGCCACCCTCGCGGAGGGCAAGAAGGAGGTTGCCGAGGTGAAGGTCGCTTGCGAGATGGCCCATGCCGAGAAGATGTCGCTCGCCAAGCGCCTCGAAGAAGCGGAAGCCGACCTGAAGGTGCTTCGGGAGCGAGCCGCATAAGTGCAGTAGCTCCAGCTGCGGGAAGCGGTCGTCGAGGCCCGCGAGAAGGAGCTTGCGGGCCATGACGCTACCCTCGCGGAGCTGGCGATAGAATAGGCCGCGGAGCGGGAACGCATCGCGGCGCTGCGTCGCGAGGTGGCTAAGGCCCAGGAGGCTCACGCCAAGCGGATCTCTGAGGCCAACGCCAAGCTGGACGCTCGGGAGAAAGAGGTCATGGCTGCCGCCGACGCGAGGGCGGCCTCAGACCACGCCGTGCTCTCCTCCCTCGAACACAGGGCCCGCGAGGCTCTGTCCTCCATTTGCAGGTCGGGCTTCGATGTCCCTCTCATTTCACAGGGCTCTAGCTATGCCGAGCTTTCCTCCAAGCTTGTGAAGGTGCTCGAGGGCTCAGCCCAGGGGGTGGACGGCATCCTGGAAGAGGAAAGCCGTGGCCTCCTCTCGGTGGCAGCAAATCGCGTCTTCAGCCATCTCTTCCTTCGCGACCCCAACTTCAAGTTCGACGAGGTGATGGGCCCCATCCCCGAAGAGTCTCGTGGTGATACGGCGGCGGGTGTGGAGGGCCACGTGAAGGCATTGCTCGAGAAGTTCTTCTACTTCGACAACGACGAAGAGCTAAGCGGGGAGCCTCGTTTTACCATCCTGCCATAAACTGAGTTTGCCTCAAGGAGGCATGAGATGACATTTTTAAGTAGCAGGGAATATTTTGAATTTGTAACAACTACTTGTGATCTACAGTTCCCTTTCTTGGCTGGGTTTCCCTCTTGCTCTTCTTAACGCTCTACGTCGGCAGCACCCAGCCCTGCGCATACCTCAGTCGCCGCTGGGACGGCAGGTCGCGATGCCTGAGCTGAACCAGGAGGTGAGGGGCTACGGGCTCTAGTAAAGGTCCCTGAGACGCGATGCTCAAGAACCCCCCCCCCCCTTGACGCGCAAGCGACCAGCTTGAGGGTCCTCACCCTTTGCGTCGACAGGGCCCAGCCCCGCGCATGCCTCAGCCGTCACTGGGGCAGAAGGTCGCGATGCCTCAGCTGAACCAGGAGGTGAGGGGCTACGGGTGCTAGTGAAGGTTCCTGAGTCATGATGGTCAAGAACCCCCCCCCCCTTGACGCGCAAGCGGCCTATTCGAAAGTCCTTACACTCTGTGTTGGAAGGGCCCAGCCCCGCGCATACCTCAGCCATCGCTGGGGCGCCAGGTCGCGATGCCTGAGCGGGCCCAGGCGGCGAGGGGCTATGGGCGCTAGTAAAGGTCCCTGAGATGCGATGCTCAAGAACCCCCCCTTTGATGCGCAAGCCGCTCTCGTGAAGAAGAATCCTGTGCATGGTAAACCGCGCCTGGAGCGTCGTGCCCTTGCCAGCTTACACTTGGGTGTCGCGCGAGGAGAGGAGACTAGACACCAAGGACCTCAGGAGGTGACGTGCATGGGGGAAGACCCGCGAGACAGAGCTCGACCACTTGGGTTTATCAGCGCTGCAGGGACGAACCCGAGCACAGACACCGTGTCCAGCCCCCGCTTGCGTGAGGTACAAGTGGAGACTGGTGAACACAGAGCTCCATCGATCATCCACCAGCGCGGTGCATGGGGCTTCCACTAGGCGTGGGCAGGAGTCCTTCCGGGCCGAGGGGCGGCCCTTCGGGAGGCTCCGGGGCGTGTACAACCCCAACCTTATTATTACGTGAGAGGGTCACGGGCGGCGATTTCGGAAAGAGGTGTCGGACGCCCCAGGCACGCGGCTTAAGAGCTCCTTCCTCAATCCTTTACCCACTAGTGCGGAGCATGGGGCTTCCACTGGGCATGGCCGGGAGCCCTCCCGGGGCCGAGAGGCGGCCCTTCGGGAGGCTTCGGGGCGTGTACATCCCCAACCTCATTATTACGTGAGAGGTTCATAGGCGGCGATTTAAAAGAGGTGTCGGATACCCCACGCACATGGCTCGGGATCTCCTTCCTCAGTTCTTCAGGCGGGTTGCGCCTCACTTTTCACGCGGCTGTGTGCATACGAGCCCTGTGATGTGGGGGGGCGACGTGAGCCGGGTGGTCATCCCGAGGCCACCACACAAAGAGGTTCGACTTCGAGTACCCCAGGAGGTGACGTGTTCAGGGGCAGCCCGTCAGACAGAGCTTAATCTCTCGGGTTTAGCAATGCTGCAGGGACGGACCCGAGCACAGATGTCGTGTCGGGTTCCTTCATGAGATGATCAAGGGAAAACCACCCGATGCGTGACGCTCGAGGCGGCGAAGGACCTCAATTGTCAATGGAGTATAACAAGCCACACCCTCACCCGCCTACCTTCGGCAATCCCCTGAGGGCAAGGCACCAAGGACCTTAGGAGGTGTCGTGCACGGGAGCGAGCCCGTGAGATAGAGCTCGGCCGCTTGGGTTTACCAACGCTGCAGGGACGTACCCGAGCACAGACGTCGTGCCTAACCCGAACGAGGAATCTTCGGCAGCGGGGTCATAAGAGCGCGGCAATTTCAACAAGCGGCAAGGCACCAAGCGCTAGGCTTAGGCCGAAATCACAAACTTCGAAAGAAATAATAAGGTTCACTACACTTCCAAAAAGCGAGAATGCTGCAGGAACGGACCCAAGCCAGACTGGGGGTGTTGCAGCCCGTAGGGTGTCCCCAATTCAAACTAAACAACAAAAAATCACCTGGCGGTTAGGCTGCTGCGGAGGTGTTCGGCCATCTTGCTGGCCACCTCGGGGGCCAGCCGTTTAGGGGCCGGCCTGCTCTCGACGTCCTTGGGGTCCTGTGGGCTCGCGGGGCCTCGGCGTCACGTGAGGCGCCATCGCGAACTGCGCCAGCCTCTGGAAGGCGGCGCCGGCATTTACCAAGCCAAAGGGCATGCGAGAGCGAGGGGCAGCGATGTGTGGTCGGAAGAGGTCTTAGGACGCGGCCCGGTTAAGGCCCGCGATGTCGATGCACATGCATGCCCCACCGCGCTCTGGGGGATCCTCCTCCTGCATCCTACAGTCTTCTCGGTTGATGAACTCCTGCGACGCCGGCGCCTGGCGCCGCGTCCCTTCCCTCTGTGGACGCGCCACAAGGCACGCCTCCAAGTGGTGCCCAAGCACCTCCCTCGTCATACCGGCCAAGCCAGATGCTTCCCACGTGGAAGCCCCCGAGCCCTGCCTGAGGGGGGCGCTGGGCGCGCCTTCGTATGTGGGGAGGCGGTCGGCACCGGCGGGGGGCGCGGGACCCGCATCGGCTGGGGCTGCCTTCTTGGTCTCGGCAAGGCTCGGAACAGGCAGCAGCTGCTTCTTCCTCGGGGGCGGGGCCTCGCGAGGCTCGACATCCCCTGCGTCCCCGGAGTGTTCCGTTGCGGCGAGCTTGTAAGCCCGCTCGAGGGAGCAAATCGCGTTCTTCTCATCGTAGGTGACGGTGATTACGCCGCTGCATCCTGGCATCTTGAGGACGTTGTAACCGTGGTGCGTTGCCGCCATGAACTTGGCCAGCGCCGAGTACCCCAAGATGGTGTTGTACGGGAGGCCGATGTGCGCCACGTCAAAGTCGATGAGCTCGGTATGGTAGTTGTCGCGCGTGCCGAACGTGACGGGGAGACAGATCTGCCCTAGCGAGGTGGTGGAGCCGCTGGTCACTCCGGAGAAGGGCTTGGTTGGCATCAGCTGGCCATAGGGCACTTGGAGCATGTCGAAGGTTTCCACCGAGAGCATGTTGAGGCCCGCGCCTCCATCGATGAGGGTCTTGGTGACGGCGACATTGTTGATCATGGGGGTGCACATCATGGGGAGCGCACCCGCGCCAGTCAAGGACTTGAGGCTGTCACTGGCGTCGAAAGAGATATAGCATATTGGGACCACTCGAGGGGCTTCATGGCTTCTAGCCTCGGGAGGGCAGCATTCACCTCTCGAGAGAACAACTTGAACCGACGGTTGGACAGAGGGGTATGGGCCCCGCCAAGGATGCAAGCCACGGCACGAGGTTCCTGGTAGCCCCCAGCATTCCCGTCGTGCTGGCCATCGTCACTCCTTCTCGGGGGCGGCAGTAGCAGGGGAAGCGCTGCGTTGTCCCAAGGGCGTATCTCTCGAGGTTGGTCGCGCCCGCCGTTGTCGCGAGGCTGCTCCTGCCAGCCCTGGCGGGGGTTGCCGCGGCGACTGTCCCATCGGCCGCCGCCAAGGCCGCCTCCGCCTCCGCGGCCTGCGCCATAGTCGCTTCTCTCCGGGCGCCGGCCAACGCGCTCATCTCGAAGGATCCTGAGCTCCTAATAGTCTTCGGTGTTGTGGGTGTGCAGGTCGTGGTAGATGCAGAACGGGCGTCTATATTTCTCGGGCGTGGTTTGGTCGCGACCGTGCTTCTGCTCAGGCTCTGCCGCGAGTGCGGTAGGACCCTTGCGCTTGACCTCCATGGTCTTGGCCTTGATGTCGTCTTGCGTGGCGTCCGGGTCGTCGTGGGCGAACACGCGTCCTTCCTCTGCCTTGGCGCACTTGTCGGCGATGTTGAACAACTCCAGGGCCGAGCTTAGGTTGTCGTTGATGGCGAGCTTCTCGCACATCTTGAGGTCCTTGACACCGTTGGTGAACTCCATGATGACGGCTTCGTCCGCAGCGCGTGGGATCTTGTTGCGCACCTGACTGAACCGCTGGATGTACTTGCATAGGGTCTTTCCAAGGCGCTGCTTCACATGCCGTAGGTCGTTGACGGAGATGGGACGGTCGTGCGTGTCCTTGAAGTTGGTGATGAACAGCTCGTAGAGCTCACTCCATGACGAGACCGAGTTCTTTGTCAGGTTTAGGAGCCAGGATCGCGCACCATCCTTGAGAGCCATCGGGAGCCAGTTCGCCATGGCCTTGTCGTCGCCGCCCGCTGCCTCCATGCTCAGTGCATAGAGCTGGAGGAATTCCGTGGGGTCGATGGTGCCGTCATAGCGCGGGGGCAGCTCGGGCCTGAACTTCGCGGGCCAGACCACCCTGCGGAGCTCACGGTGTGGGATCACTAGAAGAGTCTCTAGAGGGGGGGTGAATAGACTACTAGCAGGAATTTAAAACCTAACCTTTTCCCAAGTTAATTGGTTGGCAGATTTTAACAATCACAGCAAGACTAGCACACCCTACACATGCATGTCAACAAGTATGGCAGCGGAAAGTAAAGACATTGCACATAAAGAGAAGAGTTGAGATAGGAAGATCAAACGCAATTGGAGACGCAAAGATTTTTCCCGTGGTTCCGATAGGTGCCGCTATCGTACGTCCACGTTTATGGAGTCTTCAACCCACGAAGGGTAACGGTCGCGAGAGTCCACGGAGGGCTCCACCCATAAGGGTCCACGAAGTAGCAACCTTGACTATTCCATAACGGCTTCTGTCCACGAAGGAATAGCCTCACTATGGGTAGATCTTCACGAAGTAGGCCATCTCCTTGCCCTTACAAACTTCTTGGTTCAACTCCACAACATGAAGTAGGAGGCTCCCAAGCGACACATAACCAATCTAGGAGGCACCACCCTCCAAAAGTTAATAGGCTCGGCAATGTCGATGAACTCATTGCTCTTGTGCTTCAAGATGATAGACTCCTCAACACACAATCACTCTCTCACAGATTTGGCTTGGTGGAAGAGATGGGATTGGTGGAAAGCAACTTGGGGAGGCTAGAGATCAAGATTCATATGGTTGGAATGGAATGGCATGATCTCAACACATGAGTAGGTGGCTCTCTCTCAGAAAACTGGATGGGCAAGTATGAAATAGTTCCGAGTGCTTCTCTTTCGAGTAGGTGGTGGTGAAGGGGTATATATAGACATTTCCAAAAATCCAACCGTTACACCTTAAGTGACCAACGCGGTGACACCGATGTGTGAATCTCGGTGGTACCGAAGTGACCAAAAGGTGACAACTTTTGAATCTCGGTGAGACCGATATATAAAACTCGGTTGCACCGATAAGGTAACCAACGGTCAGATTGCCAAACTCGGTGACGCCGATTCAACAAACTCGGTCGGACCGATTTTGTGAAATTGGGTAACAGAAAGTTGGCAAGCTGAACTCGGTGGCACCGAAGCAGAATCGGTTGCACCGAAAGGCTAGGGTTTGGCTTAGGTCTGTCTGAGTATGGGAATCGGTGGCAACAAGTGGAAAGTGTTGGTTGCACCGATTTTGGATATTTGACTTTGGACAGACTTTTGTGGAAGAGCTTGTGGGTGTTTTTGGTGACTATCACTTGTGCACGTATGAGCATTTTGTTCACCAACTATACCTTACCCCCTTTTAATAGTATTGGCTTTCCTATGGAATCAAAGTGATTTCTCACAATGTAAAATGTAGAGTCCTCTTGCTTGAAGCTTTGCCAATCCATTTCCTTGCATCTTGGGGTATCTCCACACAGCCCTTTTTGCCAACCCATCTCTCCATGGACTTTTATCTGAAATTCACTAGGTAAAACTATTAGTCCAAGAGACAATGTATGTTTTCATGATTTATCAAAACCACCAAGGGAGCATGTTGTGCTTTCAATCTCCCCCTTTTTGGTAATTGTTGACAACATACAATCAAAGCTTCAAATAGTGATATGCATGGATATAATGAAGACTTTGAGAGACACATGACTTAAACTTGCTCCCCATAAATGTGTGCAATCCCTTTAAATGATAGTTGCTTTGGAATGCATGAACACACATATAGTAGAAGGGATATAAGGAGTCATGTGTATCTTGGCTATATGCATCAAATGTATATAAGGAGTCATGTGTATCCTTGTTCAAGACTTCACTCTTGCAAACAATATGTGCAAGAAGCAAGAGATCATCTTGATCAAGGATATGATGCATATACTTACCTTGAGTTCTTGAGCATTCTTGTAGTAGAAACACACTTGAGAAAACAATGTTAGGAAACACAAGTGTATTCTACTAATCAAAAGGCAATAGAACTCAAAAGTACCAAGATATGGAGAACATATAGAAGATAGTATCCTTTAAGATTGATATGTCTCCAAGATCATTTAGAGCTTTCTCCCCTTAGATATGAGAATAGTAGATCATCCTCTCCCCCTGAATCTTAGCATGTAGATATTGGGAATGGATAGGGTGAGAAAAATCTAACATGAGTAGTCAAATGAATTAAACATATTTTCTCCAAACATATTTTTCTCCCCCTACTTTGGTATTCTCACCTTGTCTAAATAAGTATCAACTTTGATATTCTCCTCTCCCCCTTTGCATAAGCATGTATCTCCCCCTTTAGCATTGAAGCTTTCGTATTTCTCCCCCTTTGGCATTAATTTCCAAAAAGGTCATACACTGGGTCAGATACAGGGATCATTGATTAAGATGGGATCCTTGAGAACAAGGGTCATTGAATGTAGGGTTCATAGAAAAGAAAACTAAGGGAATCATGGAAAATAATTTATCTCCCCCTTGGCTAATCTAAGATCGTGTAAGACTTCTCCTCCTTTGAGTTAGGGATCCTTGAATAAAGTTTCTCCCCCTAAGATTTTTTTTAAATAAGGGATCATCGAAGAAACAAAACCATCTCTAGTAGGATCACTAAAGAAACACAGGTTTGCAATTATGAACACAAATTAGAGAAGAAATCAAATCGGTGGCTCCGAGACAAACAAATCGGTGGTACCGAGATTTTGTGGTGCAGCTCATCTGCTAATTCGGTAGAACCGAGTTATTTGTATCGGCGGCTCCGAGGCTAAAACAGAAACTTGGCAAAGTGATTTTGAAATCGGAGAATAGATCGAGATTTCTCAAACATTGCCAATAACAAAGTGTCAAAAGAAATTTTCAAAAGGGAATGCAAATGTTTTTTTTACAAAAGGATATCAACTAGAGAAGATTTGAGTGGTTCCAAGAAATCTTGCAAATAGAGAATGAACCAACTCAAAATACTTAACTAGATGATGGGTGGTGACTAGGTCACCTATATTAGAGTATACTGACTTAGGAGCCAAGCAAGAATACTAGATCATAGGTCATACTCAACGTTAAGCTCAAAATGGGGTTACCATTTTTCGATTAAGCATTTTAATGTCTTCATATCACTTGAGTTGCTTTAGCTCATGTCTTGGAGTAAAGCCTTTTCAATGATATGAGTACATACCTTTGAGTGATGTTGATGACGTGGCTTGTAGGTGAACTTGTTGAGGATGCTCGAGGTTGATGAAGATCATCTTGAGTTGGGAGCAATCCTTCTCGTTTTAGTACACTTGTCACCTACAAAGGTTAGTCAAGCAAGGAAGAACAGTATGTATCCATTTGACATGATACCAATTGAGATTTAGCAAATATGATCACATCAAGTATATGTCAAGGATATGGTTAAGTTGTCTTCTTCCTTCCAACATCAAGTGGGGTTGTGGATACTTGGTCATGACAAGATTGCTTATGATTGGAGTTGATGACAATCTTGTGGAACGAAGTTCTTCCAAGTACCTACAAAATGTTAGATGCAATACAAGGGAGCATAGAATTCCATGGCATAAGATAACATGTCACAAGATCATGGAAATATCAAGAAAGCTCATGCCCTTGCATGCAACCGAGTAAGTCTAGCTCAAGTTTGAAGCATCAATGATGTTCAACTCACTCCTCAAGTAACAAAACGTTTTCTCATCAAGTGGCTCAATTGAAATTCATTAAACAGCTCAAGCATCAAGGTTTTCCATTGACTATAGTACTCTCCATCAAGAATGGGCACTTTACAACTCAAACTCCCTATACTAGACATATCCATCTTCCTCCACGGTGATGAAACCGAAGCAATGGAGACCAATGCTCTGATACCAATTGTGGGATCACTAGAAGAGTGTCTAGAGGGGGGTGAATAGACTGCTAGTAGGAATTTAAAACCTAACCTTTTCCCAAGTTAATTGGTTGGCAGATTTTAACAATCATAGCAAGACTAGCACACCCTACACATGCATGTCAACAAGTATGGCAGCGGAAAGTAAAGACATTGCACATGAAGAGAAGAGTTGAGATAGGAAGATCAAACGCAATTGGAGACGCAAAGATTTTTCCCGTGGTTCCGATAGGTGGTGCTATCGTACGTCCACGTTTATGGAGTCCTCAACCCACGGAGGGTAACGGTCGCGAGAGTCCACGGAGGGCTCCACCCATAAGGGTCCACGAAGTAGCAGCCTTGACTATTCCATAACGGCTTTCGTCCACGAAGGACTAGCCTCACTATGGGTAGATCTTCACGAAGTAGGTGATCTCCTTGCCCTTACAAACTTCTTGGTTCAACTCCACAACACGAAGTAGGAGGCTCCCAAGCGACACCTAACCAATCCAGGAGGCACCACCTTCCAAAAGGTAATAGGCTTGGCAATGTCGATGAACTCATTGCTCTTGCGCTTCAAGATGATAGACTCCTCAACACACAATCACTCTCTCACAGATTTGGCTTGGTGGAAGAGATGGGATTGGTGGAAAGCAACTTGGGGAGGCTAGAGATCAAGATTCATATGGTTGGAATGGAATGGCATGATCTCAATACATGAGTAGCTGGCTCTCTCTCAGAAAACTGGATGGGCAAGTATGGAATAGTTCTGAGTGCTTCTCTTTTGAGTAGGTGGTGGTGAAGGGGTATATATAGGCATCTCCAAAAATCCAACCGTTACACCTTAAGTGACCAACTCGGTGACACCGATGTGTGGATCTCGGTGGTACCGAAGTGACCAAAAGGTGACAACTTTTGAATCCCGGTGAGACCGATATATAAAACTCGGTTGCACCGATAAGGTAACCAACGGTCAGATTGCCAAACTCGGTGACGCCGATTCAACAAACTCGGTTGGACCAATTTTGTGAAATTGGGTAACAGAAAGTTGGCAAGCTGAACTCGGTGGCACCGAAGCAGAGTCGGTTGCACCGAAAGGCTAGGGTTTGGCTTAGGTCTGTCTGAGTATGGGAATCGATGGCACCGAGTGGAAAGTGTTGGTTGCACCGATTTTGGATATTTGACTTTGGACAGACTTTTGTGGAAGAGCTTGTGGGTGTTTTTGGTGACTATCACTTGTGCACGTATGAGCATTTTGTTCACCAACAATACCTTACCCCCTTTTAATAGTATTGGCTTTCCTATGGACTCAAAGTGATTTCTCACAAAGTAAAATGTAGAGTCCTCTTGCTTGAAGCTTTGCCAATCCATTTCCTTGCATCTTGGGGTATCTCCACACAGCCCTTTTTGCCAACCCATCTCTCCATGAACTTTTATCTGAAATTCACTAGGTAAAACTATTAGTCCAAGAGACAATGTATGTTGTCATGAATTATCAAAACCATCAAGGGAGCATGTTGTGCTTTCAATCTCCCCCTTTTTGGTAATTGATGACAACATACAATCAAAGCTTCAAATAGTGATATGCATGGATATAATGAAGACTTTGAGAGACACATGACTTAAACTTGCTCCCCCTAAATGTGTGCAATCCCTTTAAAGGATAGTTGCTTTGGAATGCATGAACACACATATAGTAGAAGGGATATAAGGAGTCATGTGTATCGTGGCTATATGCATCAAATGTATATAAGGAGTCATGTGTATCCTTGTTCAAGACTTCACTCTTGCAAACAATATGTGCAAGAAGCAAGAGATCATCTTGATCAAGGATATGATGCATATACTTACCTTGAGTTCTTGAACATTCTTGTAGTAGAAACACACTTGAGAAAACAATGTTAGGAAACACAAGAGTATTCTACTAATCAAAAGGCAATAGAACTCAAAAGTACCAAGATATGGAGAACATATAGAAGATAGTATCCTTTAAGATTGATATGTGTCCAAGATCATTTAGAGCTTTCTCCCCTTAGATATGAGAATAGTAGATCATCCTCTCCCCCGGAATCTTAGCATGTAGATATTGGGATTGGATAGGGTAAGAAAAATCTAACATGAATAGTCAAATGAAATAAACATATTTTCTCCAAACATATTTTTCTCCCCCTACTTTGGTATTCTCACCTTGTCTAAATAAGTATAAACTTTGATATTCTCCTCTCCCCCTTGATTATATCTCCCCCTTTGCATAAGCATGTATCTCCCCCTTTAGCATTGAAGCTTTGGTATTTCTCCCCCTTTGGCATTAATTTCCAAAAAGGTCATACACTGGGTCAGATACAGGGATCATTGATTAAGATGGGATCCTTGAGAACAAGGGTCATTGAATATAGGGTTCATAGAAAAGAAAACTGAGGGAATCATGGAAAATAATTTCTCTCCCCCTTGGCTAATCTGAGATCGTGTAAGACTTCTCCTCCTTTGAGTTAGGGATCCTTGAATAAAGTTTCTCCCCCTAAGATTTTTTTTTAAATAAGGGATCATCGAAGAAACAAAACCATCTCTAGTAGGATCACTAAAGAAATACAGGTTTGCAATTATGAACACAAATTAGAGAAGAAATCAAATCGGTGGCTCCGAGACAAACAAATCGGTGGTACCGAGATTTTGTGGTGCAGCTCATCTGCTAATTCGGTAGAACCGAGTTATTTGTATCGGCGGCTCCGAGGCTAAAACAGAAACTTGGCAAAGTGATTTTGAAATCGGAGAATAGATCGAGATTTCTCAAACATTGCCAATAACAAAGTGTCAAAAGAATTTTTCAAAAGGGAATGCAAATGTTTTTTTTTACAAAAGGATATCAACTAGAGAAGATTTGAGTGGTTCCAAGAAATCTTGCAAATAGAGAATGAACCAACTCAAAATACTTAACTAGATGATGGGCCGTGACCAGATCACCTATATTAGAGTATATTGACTTAGGAGCCAAGTAAGAATACTTGATCATAGGTCATACTCAACATTAAGCTCAAAATGGGGTTACCATTTTTCGATTAAGCATTTTAATGTCTTCATATCACTTGAGTTGCTTTAGCTCATGTCTTGGAGTAAAGCCTTTTCAAGGATATGAGTACATACCTTTGAGTGATGTTGATGACGTGGCTTGTAGGTGAACTTGTTGAGGATGCTCAAGGTTGATGAAGATCATCTTGAGTTGGGAGCAATCCTTCTCGTTTTAGTACACTTGTCACCTACAAAGGTTAGTCAAGCAAGGAAGAACAATATGTATCCATTTGGCATGATACCAATTGAGATTTAGCAAATATGATCACATCAAGTATATGTGAAGGATATGGTTAAGTTGTCTTCTTCCTTCCAACATCAAGAGGGGTTGTGGATACTTGGTCATGACAAGATTGCTTATGATTGGAGTTTATGACAATCTTGTGGAATGAAGTTTTTCCAAGTACCTACAAAATGTTAGATGCAATACAAGGGACCATAGAATTCCATGGCATAAGATAACATGTCACAAGATCATGGAAATATCAAGAAAGCTCATGCCCTTGCATGCAACCGAGTGAGTCTAGCTCAAGTTTGAAGCATCAATGATGTTCAACTCACTCCTCAAGTAACAAAACGTTTTCTCATCAAGTGGCTTAGTAAAGATATCGGCCAATTGCTTGTTAGTGCGGACATGCTTAAGATTAATATCTCCTTTGGCAACATGATCACGAATGAAATGATGTCTAACTTGAATATGTTTAGTTCGGGAATGTTGCACAGGATTATGACCAATTTTAATAGCACTTTCATTGTCACAAAGTAATGGAACATTTTTAACATGGATTCCATAATCCTTAAGCGTTTGTGTCATCCATAGTAATTGTGCACAACAAGATCCAGCAGCAATATACTCAGCTTCGGTAGTAGATAAAGATACTGAGTTTTGTTTCTTGGAAGACCAAGACACAAGAGATCTTCCTAAAAATTGAAAAGTACCCGAGGTGGATTTTCTATCAACCTTGTCACCGGCATAGTCCGAGTCGGAATAGCCAACAAGGTCAAAGGAAGATTCCTTGGGATACCAAATGCCAAAGTTTGGTGTTTGTATCAAATATCTCACAATACGTTTCACGACCAAAAGATGACACTCTTTAGGTGCGGCTTGATATCTAGCACACATGCAAACACTAAGCATAATGTCGGGACGAGAGGCACATAGATATAGCAATGAACCAATCATAGATCGATAAACCTTTTGATCAACCGGTTCGTCCTCCTTGGTAAGATCAACATGTCCACTAGTCGGCATAGGAGTTTTCATACCTTTGCACTCTTGCATGTTGAACTTCTTGATCAAGTCCTTGGTATACTTAGTTTGAGAGATGAAAGTTCCTTCTCTCATTTGTTTGATTTGCAAACCAAGAAAGAATTTCAGCTCACACATCATGGACATCTCATACTTCTCGGACATCAACCTTCCAAATCTTTCACTAAATTGTGGGTTAGTGGAGCCAAACATAATATCATCCACATAGATTTGGCACACAAATAGTTCACCATTAACTCTTTTAGTGAATAAGGTTGCGTCAATTTTACCAATTTCAAAACCTTTTTCAATGAGAAACTTTGTTAAGCATTTGTACCAAGCACGAGGGGCTTGCTTAAGACCATAAAGAGCTTTACGAAGCTTGTAAACATGATTAGGTTTCTTAGGATTCACAAAACCAGGTGGTCGCTTAACATAAACCTCTTCTTCAATCTCACCATTTAAAAAGGCACTCTTAATGTCCATTTGATAAAGCGTGATATCATGGTGATTAGCATAAGCAAGAAGAATGCGAATAGCTTCAAGTCTAGCGACGGGGGCATAGGTCTCACCGTAGTCCATACCTTCGACTTGTGTATATCCTTGGGCTACGAGACATGCCTTGTTGCGTATGACTTGACCATCTTCGTCTTACTTGTTCTGAAACACCCATTTGGTTCCGATGATGTTGTGCTCATCTTCGGGCTTCTCCACGAGTGTCCAAACTTCGTTCCTCTTGAAGTTGTGAAGCTCTTCATGCATTGCGTTCACCCAATACAGGTCTTTAAGAGCTTGTTCTACCTTCAAGGGTTCAATGCTAGAGATGAAATAATAATGCTCACAAAAGTTAGCTAGGCGAGTTTTAGAGCGAGTGATTCTCCCGGTTTGTATGTCACCAAATATTTGGTTTAAAGGATGGTTCTTGGTCACTCTTGCTCGAACTCGGGGTAGCTTAGGCTTATTGGATGGTGGAGCTTCTTCTTCATCATCATCTCCTTCATCTTCATTGTTGTTGAAGGTGTCGTTCCCTTGAGGTGGTGGTGAAGGAGGTTGTGGTAGATCTTCATGATGTACTTCCTCCTCTTCATCATCTTGTCGTGTACCACTTGTGGATGCCTCCATGTCGTGTTGAGGTTCACCTTGACGTGAAGTAGGGGCTTCCACTTGAGTTGATGAAGTACTTTCCTTCACCTCCATGGGACGAATCTTGCCAATGGACAAGTCTTGGATAGCTTCCGAAGGGTCCTTATCACCTACATCATTTGGCAATTGTTCGACTTGCGAACCATTACATTCATCAAACTTCACATCTACCGTCTCTTCAACTTTTCGAGTGAAGTTGTTGTAGACACGGTAAGTGTGAGAGTTCGATCCATAACCAAGTAGGAATCCTTCATGAGATTTAGGAGCAAATTTAGTACGACGATGCTTATCAAGAATGTAGCACTTTGATCCGAATACCCGAAAGTATCCAACTTGGGGTTTGTTACCGGTGAGTAGATCGTATGCCGTTTTACCGAGAAGCTTGTGCAAGTAAAGTCAGTTTGTGGCATGACATGCTGTTTCCACGGCTTCTGCCCAAAAGTGTCTTGGCGTCTTGTATTTGTCAAACATCGTTCTTGCCATCTCAATGAGCGTTCGGTTCTTCCTCTCAACAACTCCATTTTGTTGAGGTGTGTACGTAGCCGAGAACTCATGTGAAACACCTTCTTCATCAAGAAAGGTATCCACATGGGTGTTCTTGAAATCCGATCCGTTATCACTCCGAACCTTCTTGATCTTCACTTCAAACTAATTTTGCGCTTTGCGAACGAAGTTCTTGAAGATCTTTTGTACCTGCGACTTATCATCAAGAAAGAATACCCACGTAAATCTGGAAAAATCATCAACTATAACTAGACCATAGGAATTTCCACCGAGACTTTTGTAAGCATTGGGACCAAAAAGATCCATGTGAAGTAACTCGAGTGGTCTCCTAGTAGTCATGATATTCTTAACAGGATGACTTCCACCTACTTGCTTTCCAGCTTGACAAGCACTACAAAGTCTATCTTTGTCAAAGATAACATCTTTAACACCAAGTATATGATCACCTTTGATAAGCTTGTCTAAGTTACGCATGCCAACATGTCCTAGTCTTCTATGCCAAAGCCAACCTTTAGAAGATTTTGCAATAAGACATGTACGAGGTTTGGATCTCTTAGTTAAATTGACAATGTATAGATCACCTCTACGGAAACCGGTAAAGACCATTTTATGATTATCTTGACGAAACACTTGGCAATCTATTTTCGTGAATAGCACATTAAAACCAAAGTCGGCAAGTCTAGATACGGAAAGTAGATTGTAGCCAAGAGATTCAACAAGCATAACATTTTGAATAGAGCTATCATGGGATATGGCCACCTTACCAAGACCAAGTACCTTACCCTTGGAGTTGTCTCCAAATGTCACGTACCTTCGCGGTCCATGGTTTGGTGTGATCTCTTCAAACATCTCTCTATCTCCGGTCATATGATCGGTGCATCAGCTATCGAGAATCCACTCTTTTCCTCCGGACATGTAATGCTTGAAGTTTTCCATGAGACTTAGATTCTTCATGATCTTCTCATACTCGATGTCGAACAGCTCATCTTCATCATAGTAGCCGTGTTCCACATTGTCATCATCAAGTGGGAAATCCTCGTGACAAAGAACAAGAGATTCGTTAGTGTTGTGATCATGACAATGTTCAAATTTATGAATTCGAATGGCTTCTACAATGATGTTGCTGATAGTTATGACATCTCCTTTAACACGCATGAGGTCTCTAAGCTCAAATAGATAGTCATCACACTTGGGATCACTAGGCGTCATTTTGTGAAAGGCAATAGTTTTATGAAGAATTTCATCAAGATTACTCAATGAATAACTTGGATATCGTTTCTCCAAGTCATTCCACAAGGTATAAGCACATTCAAAATTCTTCATTTGATTAAGCACATTTCTAGGCAATGCTCTAACAATGAGATTAACAGTTCTAAGATTGCATAGCATATCAATTTCCTCTTCGTGTGTGGGATGTAAAGGATCAATGGGAGGTACATAGGGGCTCTTAACATATTTGCTCAATTGAAATTCATTAAACAGCTCAAGCATCAAGGTTTTTCATTGACTATAGTACTCTCCATCAAGAATGGGCACTCTACAACTCAAACTCCCTATACTAGACATATCCATCTTCCTCCACGGTGATGAAACCGAAGCAATGGAGACCAATGCTCTGATACCAATTGTGGGATCACTAGAAGAGTGTCTAGAGGGGGGTGAATAGACTGCTAGTAGGAATTTAAAACATAACCTTTTCCCAAGTTAATTGGTTGGCAGATTTTAACAATCATAGCAAGACTAGCACACCCTACACATGCATGTCAACAAGTATGGCAGCGGAAAGTAAAGACATTGCACATGAAGAGAAGAGTTGAGATAGGAAGATCAAACGCAATTGGAGACGCAAAGATTTTTCCCGTGGTTCCGATAGGTGGTGCTATCGTACGTCCACGTTTATGGAGTCCTCAACCCACGGAGGGTAACGGTCGCGAGAGTCCACGGAGGGCTCCACCCATAAGGGTCCACGAAGTAGCAGCCTTGACTATTCCATAACGGCTTTCGTCCACGAAGGACTAGCCTCACTATGGGTAGATCTTCACGAAGTAGGTGATCTCCTTGCCCTTACAAACTTCTTGGTTCAACTCCACAACACGAAGTAGGAGGCTCCCAAGCGACACCTAACCAATCCAGGAGGCACCACCTTCCAAAAGGTAATAGGCTCGGCAATGTCGATGAACTCATTGCTCTTGCGCTTCAAGATGATAGACTCCTCAACACACAATCACTCTCTCACAGATTTGGCTTGGTGGAAGAGATGGGATTGGTGGAAAGCAACTTGGGGAGGCTAGAGATCAAGATTCATATGGTTGGAATGGAATGGCATGATCTCAATACATGAGTAGCTGGCTCTCTCTCAGAAAACTGGATGGGCAAGTATGGAATAGTTCTGAGTGCTTCTCTTTTGAGTAGGTGGTGGTGAAGGGGTATATATAGGCATCTCCAAAAATCCAACCGTTACACCTTAAGTGACCAACTCGGTGACACCGATGTGTGGATCTCGGTGGTACCGAAGTGACCAAAAGGTGACAACTTTTGAATCCCGGTGAGACCGATATATAAAACTCGGTTGCACCGATAAGGTAACCAACGGTCAGATTGCCAAACTCGGTGACGCCGATTCAACAAACTCGGTTGGACCAATTTTGTGAAATTGGGTAACAGAAAGTTGGCAAGCTGAACTCGGTGGCACCGAAGCAGAGTCGGTTGCACCGAAAGGCTAGGGTTTGGCTTAGGTCTGTCTGAGTATGGGAATCGATGGCACCGAGTGGAAAGTGTTGGTTGCACCGATTTTGGATATTTGACTTTGGACAGACTTTTGTGGAAGAGCTTGTGGGTGTTTTTGGTGACTATCACTTGTGCACGTATGAGCATTTTGTTCACCAACAATACCTTACCCCCTTTTAATAGTATTGGCTTTCCTATGGACTCAAAGTGATTTCTCACAAAGTAAAATGTAGAGTCCTCTTGCTTGAAGCTTTGCCAATCCATTTCCTTGCATCTTGGGGTATCTCCACACAGCCCTTTTTGCCAACCCATCTCTCCATGAACTTTTATCTGAAATTCACTAGGTAAAACTATTAGTCCAAGAGACAATGTATGTTGTCATGAATTATCAAAACCATCAAGGGAGCATGTTGTGCTTTCAATCTCCCCCTTTTTGGTAATTGATGACAACATACAATCAAAGCTTCAAATAGTGATATGCATGGATATAATGAAGACTTTGAGAGACACATGACTTAAACTTGCTCCCCCTAAATGTGTGCAATCCCTTTAAAGGATAGTTGCTTTGGAATGCATGAACACACATATAGTAGAAGGGATATAAGCAGTCATGTGTATCGTGGCTATATGCATCAAATGTATATAAGGAGTCATGTGTATCCTTGTTCAAGACTTCACTCTTGCAAACAATATGTGCAAGAAGCAAGAGATCGTCTTGATCAAGGATATGATGCATATACTTACCTTGAGTTCTTGAACATTCTTGTAGTAGAAACACACTTGAGAAAACAATGTTAGGAAACACAAGAGTATTCTACTAATCAAAAGGCAATAGAACTCAAAAGTACCAAGATATGGAGAACATATAGAAGATAGTATCCTTTAAGATTGATATGTCTCCAAGATCATTTAGAGCTTTCTCCCCTTAGATATGAGAATAGTAGATCATCCTCTCCCCCGGAATCTTAGCATGTAGATATTGGGATTGGATAGGGTAAGAAAAATCTAACATGAATAGTCAAATGAAATAAACATATTTTCTCCAAACATATTTTTCTCCCCCTACTTTGGTATTCTCACCTTGTCTAAATAAGTATAAACTTTGATATTCTCCTCTCCCCCTTGATTATATCTCCCCCTTTGCATAAGCATGTATCTCCCCCTTTAGCATTGAAGCTTTGGTATTTCTCCCCCTTTGGCATTAATTTCCAAAAAGGTCATACACTGGGTCAGATACAGGGATCATTGATTAAGATGGGATCCTTGAGAACAAGGGTCATTGAATATAGGGTTCATAGAAAAGAAAACTGAGGGAATCATGGAAAATAATTTCTCTCCCCCTTGGCTAATCTGAGATCGTGTAAGACTTCTCCTCCTTTGAGTTAGGGATCCTTGAATAAAGTTTCTCCCCCTAAGATTTTTTTTTAAATAAGGGATCATCGAAGAAACAAAACCATCTCTAGTAGGATCACTAAAGAAATACAGGTTTGCAATTATGAACACAAATTAGAGAAGAAATCAAATCGGTGGCTCCGAGACAAACAAATCGGTGGTACCGAGATTTTGTGGTGCAGCTCATCTGCTAATTCGGTAGAACCGAGTTATTTGTATCGGCGGCTCCGAGGCTAAAACAGAAACTTGGCAAAGTGATTTTGAAATCGGAGAATAGATCGAGATTTCTCAAACATTGCCAATAACAAAGTGTCAAAAGAAATTTTCAAAAGGGAATGCAAATGTTTTTTTTACAAAAGGATATCAACTAGAGAAGATTTGAGTGGTTCCAAGAAATCTTGCAAATAGAGAATGAACCAACTCAAAATACTTAGATAGATGATGGGCGGTGACCAGATCACCTATATTAGAGTATATTGACTTAGGAGCCAAGCAAGAATACTTGATCATAGGTCATACTCAACATTAAGCTCAAAATGGGGTTACCATTTTTCGATTAAGCATTTTAATGTCTTCATATCACTTGAGTTGCTTTAGCTCATGTCTTGGAGTAAAGCCTTTTCAAGGATATGAGTACATACCTTTGAGTGATATTGATGACGTGGCTTGTAGGTGAACTTGTTGAGGATGCTCAAGGTTGATGAAGATCATCTTGAGTTGGGAGCAATCCTTCTCGTTTTAGTACACTTGTCACCTACAAAGGTTAGTCAAGCAAGGAAGAACAATATGTATCCATTTGACATGATACCAATTGAGATTTAGCAAATATGATCACATCAAGTATATGTCAAGGATATGGTTAAGTTGTCTTCTTCCTTCCAACATCAAGAGGGGTTGTGGATACTTGGTCATGACAAGATTGCTTATGATTGGAGTTTATGACAATCTTGTGGAATGAAGTTCTTCCAAGTACCTACAAAATGTTAGATGCAATACAAGGGACCATAGAATTCCATGGCATAAGATAACATGTCACAAGATCATGGAAATATCAAGAAAGCTCATGCCCTTGCATGCAACCGAGTGAGTCTAGCTCAAGTTTGAAGCATCAATGATGTTCAACTCACTCCTCAAGTAATAAAACGTTTTCTCATCAAGTGGCTTAGTAAAGATATCGGCCAATTGCTTGTTAGTGCGGACATGCTTAAGATTAATATCTCCTTTGGCAACATGATCACGAATGAAATGATGTCTAACTTGAATATGTTTAGTTCGGGAATGTTGCACAGGATTATGACCAATTTTAATAGCACTTTCATTGTCACAAAGTAATGGAACATTTTTAACATGGATTCCATAATCCTTAAGCGTTTGTGTCATCCATAGTAATTGTGCACAACAAGATCCAGCAGCAATATACTCAGCTTCGGTAGTAGATAAAGATACTGAGTTTTGTTTCTTGGAAGACCAAGACACAAGAGATCTGCCTAAAAATTGAAAAGTACCCGAGGTGGATTTTCTATCAACCTTGTCACCGGCATAGTCCGAGTCGGAATAGCCAACAAGGTCAAAGGAAGATTCCTTGGGATACCAAATGCCAAAGTTTGGTGTTTGTATCAAATATCTCACAATACGTTTCACGGCCAAAAGATGACACTCTTTAGGTGCGGCTTGATATCTAGCACACATGCAAACACTAAGCATAATGTCGGGACGAGAGGCACATAGATATAGCAATGAACCAATCATAGATCGATAAACCTTTTGATCAACCGGTTCGTCCTCCTTGGTAAGATCAACATGTCCACTAGTCGGCATAGGAGTTTTCATACCTTTGCACTCTTGCATGTTGAACTTCTTGATCAAGTCCTTGGTATACTTAGTTTGAGAGATGAAAGTTCCTTCTCTCGTTTGTTTGATTTGCAAACCAAGAAAGAATTTCAGCTCACACATCATGGACATCTCATACTTCTCGGACATCAACCTTCCAAATCTTTCACTAAATTGTGGGTTAGTGGAGCCAAACATAATATCATCCACATAGATTTGGCACACAAATAGTTCACCATTAACTCTTTTAGTGAATAAGGTTGCGTCAATTTTACCAATTTCAAAACCTTTTTCAAGGAGAAACTTCGTTAAGCATTTGTACCAAGCACGAGGGGCTTGCTTAAGACCATAAAGAGCTTTACGAAGCTTGTAAACATGATTAGGTTTCTTAGGATTCACAAAACCAGGTGGTCGCTTAACATAAACCTCTTCTTCAATCTCACCATTTAAAAAGGCACTCTTAATGTCCATTTGATAAAGCGTGATATCATGGTGATTAGCATAAGCAAGAAGAATGCGAATAGCTTCAAGTCTAGCGACGGGGGCATAGGTCTCACCGTAGTCCATACCTTCGACTTGTGTATATCCTTGGGCTACGAGACGTGCCTTGTTGCGTATGACTTGACCATCTTCGTCTTACTTGTTCCGAAACACCCATTTGGTTCCGATGATGTTGTGCTCATCTTCGGGCTTCTCCACGAGTGTCCAAACTTCGTTCCTCTTGAAGTTGTGAAGCTCTTCATGCATTGCGTTCACCCAATACAGGTCTTTAAGAGCTTGTTCTACCTTCAAGGGTTCAATGCTAGAGATGAAATAATAATGCTCACAAAAGTTAGCTAGGCGAGTTTTAGAGCGAGTGATTCTCCCGGTTTGTATGTCACCAAATATTTGGTTTAAAGGATGGTTCTTGGTCACTCTTGCTCGAACTCGGGGTAGCTTAGGCCTATTGGATGGTGGAGCTTCTTCTTCATCATCATCTCCTTCATCTTCGTTGTTGTTGAAGGTGTCGTTCCCTTGAGGTGGTGGTGAAGGAGGTTGTGGTAGATCTTCATGATGTACTTCCACCTCTTCATCATCTTGTCGTGTACCACTTGTGGATGCCTCCATGTCGTGTTGAGGTTCACCTTGACGTGAAGTAGGGGCTTCCACTTGAGTTGATGAAGTACTTTCCTTCACCTCCATGGGACGAATCTTGCCAATGGACAAGTCTTGGATAGCTTCCGAAGGGTCCTTATCACCTACATCATTTGGCAATTGTTCGACTTGCGAACCATTACATTCATCAAACTTCACATCTACCGTCTCTTCAACTTTTCGAGTGAAGTTGTTGTAGACACGGTAAGTGTGAGAGTTCGATCCATAACCAAGTAGGAATCCTTCATGAGATTTAGGAGCAAATTTAGTACGACGATGCTTATCAAGAATGTAGCACTTTGATCCGAATACCCGAAAGTATCCAACTTGGGGTTTGTTACCGGTGAGTAGATCGTATGCCGTTTTACCGAGAAGCTTGTGCAAGTAAAGTCAGTTTGTGGCATGACATGCTGTTTCCACGGCTTCTTCCCAAAAGTGTCTTGGTGTCTTGTATTTGTCAAGCATCGTTCTTGCCATCTCAATGAGCGCTCGGTTCTTCCTCTCAACAACTCCATTTTGTTGAGGTGTGTACGTAGCCGAGAACTCATGTGAAACACCTTCTTCATCAAGAAAGGTATCCACATGGGTGTTCTTGAACTCCGATCCGTTATCACTCCGAACCTTCTTGATCTTCACTTCAAACTAATTTTGCGCTTTGCGAACGAAGTTCTTGAAGATCTTTTGTACCTGCGACATATCATCAAGAAAGAATACCCACGTAAATCTGGAAAAATCATCAACTATAACTAGACCATAGGAATTTCCACCGAGACTCTTGTAAGCATTGGGACCAAAAAGATCCATGTGAAGTAACTCGAGTGGTCTCCTAGTAGTCATGATATTCTTAACAGGATGACTTCCACCTACTTGCTTTCCAGCTTGACAAGCACTACAAAGTCTATCTTTGTCAAAGATAACATCTTTAACACCAAGTATATGATCACCTTTGATAAGCTTGTCTAAGTTACGCATGCCAACATGTCCTAGTCTTCTATGCCAAAGCCAACCTTTAGAAGATTTTGCAATAAGACATGTACGAGGTTTGGATCTCTTAGTTAAATCGACAATGTATAGATCACCTCTACGGAAACCGGTAAAGACCATTTTGTGATTATCTTGACGAAACACTTGGCAATCTATTTTCGTGAATAGCACATTAAAACCAAAGTCGGCAAGTCTAGATACGGAAAGAAGATTGTAGCCAAGAGATTCAACAAGCATAACATTTTGAATAGAGCTATCATGGGATATGGCCACCTTACCAAGACCAAGTACCTTACCCTTGGAGTTGTCTCCAAATGTCACGTACCTTCGCGGTCCATGGTTTGGTGTGATCTCTTCAAACATCTCTCTATCTCCGGTCATATGATCAGTGCATCCGCTATCGAGAATCCACTCTTTTCCTCCGGACATGTAATCCTTGAAGTTTTCCATGAGACTTAGATTCTTCATGATCTTCTCATACTCGATGTCGAACAGCTCATCTTCATCATAATAGCCATGTTCCACATTGTCATCATCAAGTGGGAAATCCTCGTGACAAAGAACAAGAGATTCGTTAGTGTTGTGATCATGACAATGTTCAAATTTATGAATTCGAATGGCTTCTACAATGATGTTGCTGATAGTTATGACATCTCCTTTAACACGCATGAGGTCTCTAAGCTCAAATAGATAGTCATCACACTTGGGATCACTAGGCGTCATTTTGTGAAAGGCAATAGTTTTATGAAGAATTTCATCAAGATTACTCAATGAATAACTTGGTTATCATTTCTCCAAGTCATTCCACAAGGTATAAGCACATTCAAAATTCTTCATTTGATTAAGCACATTTCTAGGCAATGCTCTAACAATGAGATTAACAGTTCTAAGATTGCATAGCATATCAATTTCCTCTTCGTGTGTGGGATGTAAAGGATCAATGGGAGGTACATAGGGGCTCTTAACATATTTGCTCAATTGAAATTCATTAAACAGCTCAAGCATCAAGGTTTTCCATTGACTATAGTACTCTCCATCAAGAATGGGCACTCTACAACTCAAACTCCCTATACTAGACAGATCCATCTTCCTCCACGGTGATGAAACCGAAGCAATGGAGACCAATGCTCTGATACCAATTGTGGGATCACTAGAAGAGTGTCTAGAGGGGGGTGAATAGACTGCTAGGAGGAATTTAAAACCTAACCTTTTCCCAAGTTAATTGGTTGGCAGATTTTAACAATCATAGCAAGACTAGCACACCCTACACATGCATGTGAACAAGTATGGCAGCGGAAAGTAAAGACATTGCACATGAAGAGAAGAGTTGAGATAGGAAGATCAAACGCAATTGGAGACGCAAAGATTTTTCCCGTGGTTCCGATAGGTGGTGCTATCGTACGTCCACGTTTATGGAGTCTTCAACCCACGGAGGGTAACGGTCGCGAGAGTCCACGGAGGGCTCCACCCATAAGGGTCCACGAAGTAGCAACCTTGACTATTCCATAACGGCTTCCGTCCACGAAGGACTAGCCTCACTATGGGTAGATCTTCACGAAGTAGGTGATCTCCTTGCCCTTACAAACTTCTTGGTTCAACTCCACAACACGAAGTAGGAGGCTCCCAAGCGACACCTAACCAATCCAGGAGGCACCACCTTCCAAAAGGTAATAGGCTCGGCAATGTCGATGAACTCATTGCTCTTGCGCTTCAAGATGATAGACTCTTCAACACACAATCACTCTCTCACAGATTTGGCTTGGTGGAAGAGATGGGATTGGTGGAAAGCAACTTGGGGAGGCTAGAGATCAAGATTCATATGGTTGGAATGGAATGGCATGATCTCAATACATGAGTAGCTAGCTCTCTCTCAGAAAACTGGATGGGCAAGTATGGAATAGTTCTGAGTGCTTCTCTTTTGAGTAGGTGGTGGTGAAGGGGTATATATAGGCATCTCCAAAAATCCAACCGTTACACCTTAAGTGACCAACTCGGTGACACCGATGTGTGGATCTCGGTGGTACCGAAGTGACCAAAAGGTGACAACTTTTGAATCTCGGTGAGACCGATATATAAAACTCGGTTGCACCGATAAGGTAACCAACGGTCAGATTGCCAAACTCGGTGACGCCGATTCAACAAACTCGGTCGGACCAATTTTGTGAAATTGGGTAACAGAAAGTTGGCAAACTGAACTCGGTGGCACCGAAGCAGAGTCGGTTGCACCGAAAGGCTAGGGTTTGGCTTAGGTCTGTCTGAGTATGGGAATCGATGGCACCGATTGGAAAGTGTTGATTGCACAGATTTTGGATATTTGACTTTGGACAGACTTTTGTGGAAGAGCTTGTGTGTGTTTTTGGTGACTATCACTTGTGCACGTATGAGCATTTTGTTCACCAACAATACCTTACCCCCTTTTAATAGTATTGGCTTTCCTATGGACTCAAAGTGATTTCTCACAAAGTAAAATGTGGAGTCCTCTTGCTTGAAGCTTTGCCAATCCATTTCCTTGCATCTTGGGGTATCTCCACATAGCCCCTTTTGCCAACCCATCTCTCCAAGGACTTTTATCTGAAATTCACTAGGTAAAACTATTAGTCCAAGAGACAATGTATGTTGTCATGAATTATCAAAACCACCAAGGGAACATGTTGTGCGTTCACACGGGTGAAGGCCCGACAGCGCACGGTGCCTAGAGGACCAGCGTGCGCGAGGGCGGCCCGGTTCTGGCGCCCAGTCGTAGCCACGTCCTGCGCGACCTGGTCCTGACGCTGGCGCTACTGGTCATGAGCCGCGTGCGCGTCAAGTGCCACGCGGTTGACGATTTGGCAGCTGGCCTCGTCCTGGTTCCGTGGGGGTACTTCGTGGCGCCGGTCACGGGGGCGCGCGTCGTGCCAGGGTTTGTCCCGCTCTTAGTGCATGGGGGGAGGCGGAGGCGCTCCGTTTGCCACCTTGCCCTCGCCGGATGGTGGGGGGCGAAACGACCGAGAGGGTGCTGGGGCCTCCCCGACGGCGGTGACGAGTTTCGTGATGCGGCCCAGCCACGCATCATAGCCGGGCCCATCCGCGGGGCGGTAGCAGAGCATCTCGTGTGCCATGAGCAGCGCCGCCTGCGCGTTCACCTGCTCGAGGCGGGCGTGGGAGGAGGAAGCCGTGGTGGTGCGGCCCTCCCGCTGCATAGAGGGGTGTGCGGAGGAATCCTGTTGCTCGCGTGCAGCGGGGTCAGTGGCTGCCGCTCCATCGGTGCCGGCGGAGTGGCGACGACCACCGCGGCCAACATGGGCGGTCTGAACGACCCGGGCCGCCTTGTGCTCAGCGCGCACACGGCGAGCGTCGGCCATGGGGTTGGTGAAGCCAGAGTTGTCGGAGCTGAAGAGCGTCTACGCACCCCCTACCTGGCGCGCCAAATGTCGGATTCGGGGCTCCACAGACCCAAGAAGGTTCGAACACTGGGGTGCTCTCGCTCTCCGGCCCTACTCTACCTCGCAACCTCACGACGGCTCTCCGGTGGCTTGAGCTAGGAGGATGAACAAGAACACAGACGGTTTACCCAGGTTCGGGCCACCTCGCGGTGTAAGACCCTACTCCTGCTTGCTGGATTGCTTGAGGAGGAAGAGTAGTACAAGGCTTGTTCTTGCCCCAGTGTTGTGTGTCTTGCGGGGGGCTGGTTCCCTCCTTATATTAGCCCCGGTCCTCCTCCCCCGAAAATATCAGCCGAGAAGGGTTGCCACAACGGCCATTTTGAAAGGGGACAAGGTTGCAGCTTATCCTGACAAAAGGTGGTCTTCGCCTACTAAAGTTCCCTGCCGTGATGTGCTCGTGGTTTCGGGGGTGACACCCATCTTGCCGAGCCCTTGGTCCTGGTCTTCTTGCACGAAAGAGGAAACCTTTGGGGAATGCTTTGGGAACCCGCGGGCTGGCGCTGCCCTTCTATCACCAAAGAGGTAACTCTCTCTCCTCCATGCCAGCTGGTGCGGCCCCGGAGGCCGCTCGGTGTGCGCCACGTCGACCACGTGGGCGGCAGATCCGCTTGCCCTCGCGAGGGCGCCAGAGGTGGCTTCGCGAGAGGGGGTGTCCCCAGGAAGCTTGTGGCGTCGCGGCAGTCGAGCGCTTCGCGAGGGATCAGCCCTCGTGAAGGCTTCCCTAAGGAGGAGGATTGATGGGCCACCTGGTCGCTTAGAACTAGCGCCTCGCCCGGGCCGCGGGAAGATGGGCCTGGGTACCCCCAGTCCCAGGGGCCCGACAACATAAGATCCACAAAGGTACAAGAACAACATAGGGAAAGAGGATACATGGTAGAGTTCATCCCAAATCCCAAAGGGAGATGACGCCTTGAAATCCCGGAGGACCTTCCCTAGATAGGGTCCTTGACATCCATAGGATCTTCTCACACGTGGAGGTCGCAATCTCCTAGGAGAAGTATATGGAAGGAGCAATGCTCAACTAATCTATGAGGAGGGGGTGGAGTATATATAGTGCTAACCCACTGTCACGCCCAAGATGCGATCCTATCCTTATTTTGGCACGAGGGCCTCGACAGGGATAGAAGCGCATCTCCTCGTTTCGCAAGAATGGATATCATTACAAGTACATGTAAAGAAGAGATGAGTATATGGAATTGGCTTACACTCGCCACAAGCTACATCAATATCACATCAATACAACAACATATCCAAATATCATACAGAAGAGCAGGGTCTGACTACGGACGAAAACAAACGATAAAATGACATCCATCCTTGCTATCCCAGGCTGCCGCCTGGAACCCATCCTATGATCGATGATGAAGAAGAAGAAGAATAAGAACTCCAAATCAAACAAGCATCGCGCTCACGTCAAATCATCGCATTACCTGTACTTGCAAAGGTTGTTGTAGTAATCTGTGAGCCACGGGGACTCAGCAATCTCATTTCCAAGGGTATCAAGACTATTAAAGCTTAATGGGTGAGGTATGGTTAAGTGGTGAGGCTGCAGCAAGCACTAAGCATTTATTTGGGTGGCTAACTTAAGAGTATACAAAAATAAAGGGGGATGATTGTTTCATAAACGGACGTGATCTAGTAATGATCTCTAAGAGATCCTGAACACCTACTTACGTCAAACATAACCCCACCGTGTTCTCTCTCGGATAAGGACTCACGAGAAGAGACAGTCACGGTTACGCACCCAGTTGGTGTATTTTATTTGAGTTTACTTCAACTTTGCTATGACCGGGTGTTAAACAAAGTTTCCAAGTTGCCACGTAACTGCGGGCACGTCTTTCCGAAAGATTTAACCCTGCAGGGGTGCTCCTACTCATCCATCACAAACTAACCACACGCCGCGGGAATAACCTCGACCACGAATCCCGTGATTTCCTAGGAAATTCCATTGGAAAACCGCAACCTCGAGATAGCCCGAAGTATTCTCGGAATTCCTCGCACAAGACGTTCGAGAAAGGTAAAACAAATCCAGCAAGGCCGCCCGACGTGTCGAGGAACCCGATAGGAGCCGCATATCTCGTTCTCAGGACACGACGGATAAGCGAAGCATACGGTGGCCTGATAGACATCTCCTGAGTTGCCCCGGGTTGGCCCCGCACGGTGCTCTAGTTTGGACCAACACTCATGAGGAGCACTGGCCCGGGTTGTTGATTAAATTATCCGCGAGTGCCGGCGGGTCCCTATGCATTTTTATTAGTTATTAGGCAAATGTAGTACCAATGTTGGGCCTTGCCAGACAAGTTTTATCCTAAAACGAAAGTCAAGGGGGTCCCCATAACAACCCCGAGCATGTTAGGAGCGCTCAATTATGCAACATAACACCGACACACAAGTAACTAGGGCGGCAAAAGTGGAACAAAACACCAAACAAAAGGCCAAGCCTTCCACCTTTTACCAAGTATATATGTGCATTAAATTAAATAGCAATAATATTATGATATAACAAAATATCCATGTTGGCACATGGAAACAATTTGCACCTACAACTAGCAACGCTATAAGAAGGGCTGAGCAAGCGGTAACATAGCCAAACAAGGTTTTGCTGGGATGTGGAGGGGTTAGAGGCTTTTCATGGCATTTGGGAGGCTTGACAAACAAGTGGTAGGTAGCGAGACAAGTGATAGAAACGAGGCATCTAGCATGGCAATGATAGTAATGTTATCCAGGGAAACGATCATCTTGCCTGAGATCCCGCTTGGAAGAAGATCGAGTCCATGAAGAAGACGAACCAACGTAGTCGAAGGAATCCTCACACCCGAACGCTTTCGGAACTCTATCGAGAAGAATCAATCCGGAAACAACAATCAACACATGATAAACACCACAACATATTCATGATATGATGCACTTCAAATATGATGCATGTTATGCATGACATGGCAAGCACAACAATCAACTTCTACACATTAAGTAAAGCTCAATATGCAACGAGTTGCATATTGACGAAACTCCACAATCGAATATTTAGTTCCCTCTCGTTTAGGTACACAGCAATATTAAATGTTGTTAAACATGGCAAGAGGTGAAGCATTAGTAAACTACACTTCTAGGCAAGTTTAGATGAGGCCGGAAACAACATATAGCATTTCCAAAATGACCCCATATGTTAATTTCGAAATTGGTCCAGATCTGAATTAATCATGTTTTATATTTATTAAACAGGAAAATAAATAGGACCATATGATTCTATGCATCATTCTAGTCGATTTACATATATAGATCATATAAAACGGAGCTACGGCCTAAAAGATATGACAATCACAAGATTATATGCCATGAATGCAAAATGCATGAAAATGACAACCGCAAACATACCAAATCATGGATTCAGCAAGATATTATGAAACTACATGAGATTCTAAGCAAGTTTCATGTGCAACATGTTCAAAACGGAGCTACGGTTCAACCTCAAACACCAATACGAGTTTTAGTTCAAATCTGTCCAAAACAGCAACATGGCATATTGCACACATGAAAACAACAAGTTACAATATTCTAAAATGCACAAACTAAGCATGGGGCAGTAGCTTACAACACACACTTCATTTCATCTTCACATATCATACTCAAAAGAATCATGGAACACATGGTAGGAAGCTCACAACATGGCAATAAAATATGGCAGATTAGGACTTGGTGAAAATAATGGTTTTTAGCAGAGCAGATTTTCATGGAGGCATATTGGCAGCAGTAAAACTATATTCTACAGGTCATATATTGGCATGAAACTTAACAGCATGGTAGTAGACATGATGCACTACAATTCATTCCTTGGTGGCAAGGTCTAATTATGCATAGAATCATTGCTAGCATCATCACAACATGGCATTATGAAGAAAACAGATTCTCAGACTTAGTGAAAAGAGTAGACATGTGCAGCAGTTTTTAACAGATTGACATATTGGACAATAGAATTAATTATGATGCTAAACCTATTCATGCAAACTATTGGCACAACATGATAGGCAACAACATGCTTAACAAAAGACTCCTTGGTGGCCACCACAAAAGACTCCTAGATCAATAGCAAATCACACGACAACACGGCAACAAAATAACAGTTTCAGACTTAGTGAAATTTAGCTATCTCCCAAAACTGTAGTATTGACTAGGCATGTTGACATGGCAATAAAAGTAACATAACTACCCTCTATGAGCATGGCAAGGACACTAATAGCAAGAAGACGTGACACACAACAAAACATATATACCATTGGAACATGTTCATACGGGTCATGGATTGCTTAACATGATGCTCGCAAAACGGAACTCATCGTTAACAGATTTCAGTTTTTAACGTGATCGCCACTTGAGGGCAACACATGAACATGATGTTGATGTTAGACATAGCAACCAGAGGCATGGCATGAAAGTAGACATGTTATAGAGCAAAACTCATGGAGACACCACATGCAAAAGACCTACGGGTGCGATGCAATCATCCACGCCACATTGAATACAATAACAGTTTTCAGATTATGACAATATGCACTTTTGCAACACATTTTACAGCACCTAGCTGAACTCTAATGCACATGCAAATGGCACTAACATGTAGAGCACGAAGAGTAGAACAACTTTCATATATAGGTCATCAAAAACCGATGCTTGTGCACAAAGTTATGGATGTTTCAAAATGCAACATGAGAAGAAAAACTGGGGACTTGTCGCTTTAGCACCGCTCAACAGATAGGCTAACTAGCGAATGGTCCACACAATAGACAAAAATGCACGTCCGCCGAACAGACTAAACGATGAATGGGCGCGGGATAGCAGGGCTGCTCACCTTGGGCCATTGGGCCACGCATGAGGCTGGAGAGGGCCGGGCCTTGGCGTTGCGGGCCCACGCGGGCGCGGAAGCTGGGCTGAGGCCCACGCGGCGGTTGGGGCAGGGCGAGCAGAGCTCGTCCCCGTCCTCCTGCCCGAGCGCAGGGAGGGCGCCGGGGTCAACGGTGGGGGCGCTTCTCCGACGGCCGGAGGTGGCCGGAGGTGGCATGGAGGCGGTCGGGGCGAGCGGATCCTGCCGGATCCAGCGCGGGACGGGCGGCGGCGAGGCCATCCGGCGGTGGCATCGCACGGGAGGCGGCCAGCCGAGCTTGGAGCTCGAGGCGGCAGGGCGACGGCGAACAGGCGAGGCAGGGCGGCTGCTCAGGGCTCTGGCGGCGAGGTTGCGGTCGGGCGGCGGAGCAGGGCAACAGCGTGCTGGCCGGCGGCGGCGCACGGCGTTGCGGCAAAGGCACGGGCGCGGAGGTGCTAGGGCATGGGCAGCGGTGCATGCGGGCTGCCCCGGGCCCCGATGGGCTCGGGCGGGCCTGCCCCGGGCCCGGGCAGGCCGCGGCTAGCTGGGGGCGAGGCAGAGGGGCAGGGGCGCCTAGTGGCGACGCCCGATTGGCCACGGGCGGCAACTGCGGTGGCGCAGCCAATCCGACGGCGCCAAGTGGCGGCGGCGGATCTGCCGGCACGGAAAACGAGGGCGGCGCGGCTGTTGGTGGGAGGAGGCTGGAGTGGCACGGAGAGCGATGCGGCTAGACTAGGGTTTCAAATAAGGAAGGGGTAGCCTTTCTTTTATAGCAGAGGGGGCTAGGGTTTAGGATTAGGGGGGTTTTGGGCCCTCCGATCGGGATCGGACGGCTCCGGTCGCGCCCTAGGGTTAGGTAGGCTTAGGTGGGCTGGTTGGCTGTGACGAGGGGTTGTGGGCTGAGGGGAGAGGGAGATTGTGGCCGGCGACACACGTTTTAAAAACACGAAAACGTCTGACGAATAAACCGATGACCGCACTGCTACGGTTGACCCTTGGGGTATCAAACGACCTCTGATTGCGACGAAATTTGGCAGGCGGTCTACCTAAAATATAACAAGACCGCATGCCAACTTTCAACCCAATCCAAGAATATTTTTCACGCACTTTAAAAACAATATTTTTTTGATGCCGCGGGCGCGTGCGTGTGTGGTTGGTCTCGAAACGGTCAACGACACGAACGGAGAGAACCGGCAACTACGAACGGATGCAAGTTTTTCAAAAACGAATGACGATGCTATGCAGATGATGCGAATGATGCGATGATGAACGCGACAATAAAACGAATCACATGACGAGAATGGAAATAAAAGGGGAATCTTATGGAGCGTCGGTCTCGGGCTCTTACAACTCTCCTCCACTTACAAGAGATCTCGACCCGAGATCTTAGAATGAGAAGGGGAAGAGGAAGACAAAAGGAAGAGGTAAAACTTAGTTGCTTCTTTGAAAAATGAGCGAAACCAACAAATCTTGAAGGAAGCAAAGAGATGAAGAATGACATGAGAAACAAGCACGAATTCAAACGAAATTTCGGTAGCACTTCGGTAAGATAGAGGGGCAAAATTAGATAAGATAGAAAGAACTTTGAAAAGAGAGCACACACTCCGGTTAAACTGGATAAGCAAGGGAAGAACATGATCTTGACAAACCGAGATGATGGGATGAATATAGCTACATCACAAGCCTCTGGAACAAAAGAATTGAAACTAGATCAATGGATAGAAGAGAATGGAGAAGAAATGACAATTTCTAAGACTATTGAATATGAAAAAACAACCTTACGAAGAAGGATTGAACGGAGTTGTTGAAAAATCAACAACGAAAAGAATAAGTTTGTTGTGGGATTATGGAAAACATCCCAACATTAAGAGGTGACAACCGGCCACAAATGGAAAACAATTGATTGCTTGGGAGCAACAAGACATGCAAACTTCCGACACCAAGAGGATACATTGAGAACTTGGATCATTGATAAACACCATGATAGAAACGGTCCTTAGGAAATGCTTTAGGTGAAATCTAATCCAAGATAACTCTCAGGAAGACAAGATGGGTTTAAATATCTCATTCTTGACAAATTCTCTTCGAGACTCCTCACAAATCAAGAATGCTATAACACCATCTCAAAAGATCAGGGAGAATGAATTGCACTTTGAAATGCAAGAATACTTTAGGTACTACCACAAGAATCTTGAAGAACACTTGACAATGAAAGAAATCTTTGATGAACCACCATCAAGAACCTCTTGGGGAACACCAGGTTGAAAGGATGATAGAAAAGAATTAAAGGTTGCAAAAGGAACAGATTGATGCCTTGCCAAGATTTAGATGAAGCTTCGCGAAGAGACACTTGAGAAACTTGGAACTCTGGAAAAGAAAAGATGAAACACTTAGAACCAAGAATTTGATATTCTGAACAAATCTGGAAGAAGGATAGAAAACACCTTGATGAGCAAGAATAAGGATTATGTTATGCTTATCCTTCATCAAGTTAAATTGATGACAAGCAACGAATTTGGCATACGACTTATTCTTCTTGAAAGATTGAAGATTGATAAGAGCACAAACTTGAAGAATTTCTGAACGAACCACCGGTAAGAATTCCCAAAGGAATGAGGAACCATGAATGAATAAAGATACATGAGAATGAAGAGATCATGATCCACCTAACAGAAAACTTGAACGAAGTACCGGAATAACAGAGATACGAATGAAAAGACAATAATTGAGAAGAATTTGAGAATGAAAGCTGAAAGCTGAGAACGAAGAAATCTTCTGAAATGATGGCCTTCGGAGGATCGAGAAATGAAAACAACACTCAAATGCTCCGGATAGATATGGAAGGAATTGCTCATGATAGAAAAGAATTAGAGAGGATAACAACAAGCTGAAACCATGAATCTTCAAAAGAACAGACAAGATTTAAGAGAAACTCTTCTTCGGTCTTCAATATGGCGAGAAACACCACCAAGAATTACTGAGACACTCCGGAATAATGAATAAGGATAGGTTGAGCCAATGATGAAAATTAATTTGAAGCGATCTCGGAGATGGAATATGACTGATGAGATTCATTCTTACATCATAATGGAAAGAACTTGAGAACATCTCCGGAAAGATTAGAAGAGCCAGGTAAGATCCTGGGGACAAACCTGTGGGTTATGGGCCCACTCAAAGAAACCACCGTTGAAACAATTGCTTAGAAAAGAGAGATTGCATCGGTAGAAATGAAAACTTGACGAGGTGAGAACCTCGAAATAATTGAAAGGATTTGGACGGAAACACGAGTCTTCTGAGATATCATCAGCACTCTGGATAGAATAGAGAGAGATGAATAAAAGAGAGAGTCTTGGACAAGAATTCCCATATGAAAAACATTTAACGAATGAAAATAATATGATGAACACCGAAAGCTTGAATTGAATCCACCGGGAAGAAAATGGAGACGAAGAATGATGAACTTAGCACTTGAGCATCTTCACCACGAATCACCGGATACATCACGGAAGAGAAGATAGCGGAAGCATCACATGAATAGAGAGGCACTTGAATGAGAATTTAATCATTGAAGAAAAAGGGCGGGAGGGTGGGGAAAACAAAGAAAACATGGGACGGATGAGACGAACTCCGGAAAGAAATAAGAGGATTGATCTTGCAAATATTGGAGAGGAATGAATTATCTTGAAGAGAAGCGCACCGGTCAGGAATAAGATTTGACATGACAATTTGATTGAGCAAAATGATTAGCACTCCCATAGAAATATGAGAACAATGCTTAGGAAAGATATGAAATCACCACTGACATCGAAGCAACTTGAATTACCATACTCCAACAAAACAAAGGATGAGGCTTGAGAATTAAGCCGGAAACAAATACATAACCCACCATGCATTTGTTGGGAGGATAATCCTAGGTAACTACTTGAATTCCCACCTAAGAATTTCCGAAGTCTATCTTGTTTATGCGATTCGGGTTGCGGACCCAGGAACGTACCCAAGGTAATCAGCTACAAGTGCACCCGCAACCTTCCACACCATAATCCAAGAACCTCTGCAAACTCGTCTACCCCAGACACTCGTAATCACAACGATACTAAGTATGGCAGTACATCCGAACTCTCTCCACCAGTACTGGGGATGCCAGACTCCTCTCGCCACTACTAGTATTGAAGCAATTTCGAACATCCTCCGTCCTGAGATACTAAGGAAAATGAATGATAACGATATGCACAAATTCCTCGGAGCTCTACTCCTCGATAACAGGAGGCACCAAGACAGAATTCCTTCACATCAGCATCGTATAGTTTCCAAAATACCCGCGTGATCCTAAAAAAAATTGAGCGAGAAGAGGAGTAGAATCAAAATTCCTAAGTCGAATACCTCACCAGAGCATAGAAGAGGAGTAAAAGAAACCTACTCTCTGATATATAACTAGACTCAAAACAGTTTTTCACTAGACACGACTCGGCCAAGTTCGATCAATCAAGGGGGCTCCTAGGTCGGTACAGGCTCTGATACCAACTTGTCATGCCCAAGATGCGATCCTATCCTTATTTTGGCACGAGGGCCTCGACAGGGATAGAAGCGCATCTCGTCGTTTCGCAAGAATGGATATCATTACAAGTACATGTAAACAAGAGATGAGTATATGGAATTGGCTTACACTCTCCACAAGCTACATCAATATCACATCAATACAACAACATATCCAAATATCATACAAAAGAGCTGGGTCCGACTACGGACGAAAACAAACGATAAAATGACATCCATCCTTGCTATCCCAGGCTGCCGCCTGGAACCAATCCTATGATCGATGAAGAAGAAGAAGAAGAAGAAGAAGAAGAAGAAGAAGAAGAACTCCAAATCAAACAAGCATCGCGTTCACGTCAAATCATCGCATTACCTGTACCTGCAACTATTGTTGTAGTAATCTGTGAGCCACGGGGACTCAGCAATCTCATTTCCAAGGGTATCAAGACTATTAGAGCTTAATGCGTGAGGTATGGTTAAGTGGTGAGGCTGCAGCAAGCACTAAGCATTTATTTGGGTGGCTAACTTACGAGTACAAGAATAAAGGGGGATGATTGTCGCATAAACGGATGTGATCTAGTAATGATCTCTAAGAGATCCTGAACACCTACTTACGTCAAACATAACCCCACCGTGTTCTCTCTCGGATAAGGACTCACGAGAAAAGACAGTCACGGTTACGCACCCGGTTGGTGTATTTTATTTGAGTTTACTTCAAGTTTGCTATGACCAGGTGTTAAACAAATTTCCAAGTTGCCACGTAAACGCGGGCATGGCTTTCCGAAAGATTTAACCCTGTAGGGGTGCTCCAACTCATCCATCACAAACTAACCACACGTCGCGGGAATAACCTCGACCACGAATCCCGTGATTTCCTAGGAAATTCCATTGGAAAACCGCAACCTCGAGATAGCCCGAAGTATTTTCGGAATTCCTCGCACAGGACGTTCGAGAAAGGTAAAACAAATCCACCAAGGCCGCCCGACGTGTCGACAAACCCGATAGGAGCCGCGTATCTCGTTCTCCGGACACGACAGATAAGCGAAGCGTACGGTGGCCTGATAGACATCTCCCGAGTTGCCCCGGGTTGGCCCCGCACGGTGCTCTAGTTTGGACCAACACTCACGAGGAGCACTGGCCCGGGTTGTTATTAAATTATCCGCGAGTGCCGGCGGGTCCCTATGCATTTTTATTAGTTATTAGGCAAATGTAATACCAATGTTGGGCCTTGCCAACCAAGTTTTATCCTATAACAAAAGTCAAGGGGGTCCCCATAACAACCCCGAGCATGTTAGGAGTGCTCAATTATGGAACATAACACCGGTACACAAGTATTTAGGGCAGCAAAAGTGGAACAAAACACCAAGCAAAAGGCCAAGCCTTTCACCTTTTACCAAGTATATATGTGCATTAAATTAAATAGCAATAATATTGTGATATAACAAAATATCCATGTTGGCACATGGAAACAATTTGCACCTGCAACTAGCAACGCTATAAGAAGGGCTGAGCAAGCGGTAACATAGCCAAACAAGGTTTTGCTGGGATGTGCAGGGGTTAGAGGCTTTTCATGGCATTTGGGAGGCTTGACAAACAAGTGGTAGGTAGCGAGACAAGCGATAGAAACGAGACATCTAGCATGGCAATGATAGTGATGTTATCCATGGAAACGATCATCTTGCCTGAGATCCCGCTTGGAAGAAGATCGAGTCCATGAAGAAGACAAACCAACGTAGTCGAACGAATCCTCACACACAAACGCTTTCGGAACTCTATCGAGAAGAATCAATCCGGAAACAACAATCAACACATTATAAACACCACAACATATTCATGATATGATGCACTTCAAATATGATGCATGTTATGCATGACATGGCAAGCACAACAATCAACTTCTACACATTAAGTAAAGCTCAATATGCAACGAGTTGCATATTGACGAAACTCCACATTCGAATATTTAGTTCACTCTCGTTTAGGTACACAACAATATTAAATGTTGTTAAACATGGCAAGAGGTGAAGTAGTAGTAAACTACACATCTAGGCAAGTTTAGATGAGGCCGGAAACAACATATAGCATTTCCGAAACGACCCCATATGTTAATTTCGAAATTGGTCCAGATCTGAACTAATCATGTTTTATATTAATTAGACAGGAAAATAAAGAGGACCATGTGATTCTATGCGTCATTCTAGTTGATTTACATATATAGATCATATAAAACGGAGCTACGGCCTAAAAGATATGACAATCACAAGATTATATGCCATGAATGCAAAATGCATGAAAATGACAACCGCAAACATACCAAATCATGGATTCAGCAAGATATTATGAAACTACATGAGATTCTAAGCAAGTTTCATGTGCAACATGTTCAAAACGGAGCTACGGTTCAACCTCAAACACCAATACGAGTTTTAGTTCAAATCAGTCCAAAACATCAACATGGCATATTGCACACATGAAAACAACAAGTTACAATATTCTAAAATGCACAAACTAAGCATGGGGCAGTAGCTTACAACACACACTTCATTTCATCTTCACATATCATACTCAAAAGAATCATGGAACACATGGTAGGAAGCTCACAACATGGCAATAAAATATGGCAGATTAGGACTTGGTGAAAATAACGGTTTTTAGCAGAGCAGATTTTCATGGAGGCATATTGGCAGCAGTAAAACTATATTCTACAGGTCATATATTGGCATGAAACTTAACAGCATGGTAGTAGACATGATGCACTACAATTCATTCCATGGTGGCAAGGTCTAATTATGCATAGAATCATTGCTAGCATCATCACAACATGGCATTATGAAGAAAACAGATTCTCAGACTTTTAGACATGTGCAGCAGTTTTTAACAGATTGACATATTGGACAATAGAATTAATTATGATGCTAAACTTATTCATGCAAAATATTAGCACAACATGATAGGTAACAACATGCTTAACAAAAGACTCCTTGGTGGCAACCACAAAAGACTCCTAGATCAATAGCAAATCACATGACAACACGGCAACAAAATAACAGTTTTAGACTTAGTGAAATTTAGCTATCTCCCAAAACTGCAGTATTGACTAGGCATGTTGACATGGCAAAAAAAGTAACATAACTACCCTCTATGAGCATGGCAAGGACACTAATAGCAATAAGACATGACACACAACAAAACATACCATTGGAACATGTTAATACGGGTCATGGATTGCTTAACATGATGCTCGCAAAACGGAACTCATCGTTAACAGATTTCAGTTTTTAACATGATCGCCACTTGAGAGCAACACATGAACATGATGTTGATGTTAGACATAGCAACCAGAGGCATGGCATGAAAGTAGACATGTTATAGAGCAAAACTCATGGAGACACCACATGCAAAAGACCTACGGGTGCGATGCAATCATCCACGCAACATTGAATACAATAACAGTTTTCAAATTACGACGATATGCACTTTTGCAACACATTTTACATCACCTAGATGAACTCTAATGCACATGCAAATGGCACTAACATGTAGAGCACGAAGAGTAGAACAACTTTCATATATAGTTCATCAAAAACCGATGCTTGTGCACAAAGTTATGGATGTTTCAAAATGCAACATGAGAAGAAAAACTGGGGACTTGGTCGTTTTAGCACCGCTCAACAGATAGGCTGACTAGCGAATGGTCCACACAATAGACAAAAATGCACGTCCGCCGAACAGACTAAATGATGAATGGGCGCGAGATAGCAGGGTTGCTCACCTTGGGCCATTGGGCCGCGCGTGAGGCTGGAGAGGGCCGGGCCTTGGCGTTGCGGGCCCATGCGGGCGCGGAAGCTAGGCCGAGGCCCACGCGGCGGTTGGGGCAGGGTGAGCAGAGGAGGTCCCCGTCCTCCTGCCCGAGCGCAGGGAGGGCGCCGGGGTCAACGACGGTGGCGCTTCTCCGACGGCCGGAGGTGGCCGGAGGAGGCATGGAGGCGACAGGAGCGGATCCGGCCGGATCTCACCGGATCCAAGGCGGGACGGGCGGCGGCGAGGCCATCCGGCGGCGGCATCGCACGGGAGGCGGCCAGCCGAGCTTGGAACTCGAGGCGGTGGGACGATGGCGAACAGGCGAGGCGGGGCGGCTGCTCAGGGCTCTGGCAGCGAGGTTGCGGCCGGGCGGCGGAGCAGGGCAGCAGCGATCTGTCCGGCGGCGGCTCACGGTGTTGCGGCGGAGGCGCAGGCACGGAGGAGCTAGGGCACGGGCGGCGGCGCACGCGGTCTGCCCCGGGGCCTGATGGGCTCAGGCGGGCCTGCTCCGGGCCCGGGCGGGCCGCGGCTGGCTGGGGGCGAGGCAGAGGGGCAGGGGTGCAAGTGGCGACGCCCGATTGGCCACGGGCGGCAGCTGCGGTGGCGCAGCCAATCCGACGGCGCCAAGTGGCGGCGACGGATCTGCCAGCACGGAAAATGAGGGCGGCGGGACGGGTGGTGGGAGGAGGCTGGAGTGGCACGGAAAGCGATGCGGCTAGACTAGGGTTTCAAATAAGGAAGGGATAGCCTTCCTTATGTAGCAGAGGGGGCTAGGGTTTAGGATTAGGGGGGTTTTTGGGCCCTCCGGTCGGGATCAGACGGCTCCGGTCACGCCCTAGGGTAGGCTTAGATGGGCTGGTTGGCTGTGAAGAGGGGTTGTGGGCTGAGGGGAGAGGGAGATTGTGGCCCGCGACACGCGTTTTAAAAACACGAAAACGTCTGACGAAAAAACCGATGACCGCACTGCTACGGTTGACCCTTGGGGTATCAAACGACCTCTGATTGCGACGAAATTTGGCCGGCGGTCTAATTAATATATAACAAGACCGCATGCCAACTTTTGACCCAATCCGAGAATATTTTTCACGCACTTTAAAAACAATATTTTTTCGATGCCGCGGGCGCGTGCGTGTGTGGTTGGTCTTGAAACGGTCGACGACACGAACGGAGAGAACTAGCAACTATGAGCGGATGCAACTTTTTCAAAAACGAATGACGATGCTATGCAGATGATGCGAATGATGCGATAATGAATGCGACAATAAAACGAATCACATGACGAGAATGGAAATAAAAGGGGAATCTTCTGGAGAGTCGGTCTCGGGCTGTTACACCCGCGAAGGGGTAAGTGAGAGGGATACATAGGACTCCTGCCCACGTCTGCCGGATGTCCGGGCTTGGGGGCCGGATGCCCGGGGCTTCAGGGGTACGACGGATGTCCGGGCCATGGGCCGGATGTTCGGGGCTCGGGCGCCGGTTTCTGTGGCTCTCTGGATACATGTGTGTCGGATTTCCGGGAGCTGGGGCCGGATGTCCGGGGCGCGGGCCGGATGTCCGGCGCCCATAGCTTCCAGCAGCTTTGGCCTTGGCGCTAGAGAGATCTCCAGGGGCCGGATGTCCGGGGTATGGGCCGGATGTCCGGGGCCTGGGAGGTTGCTTGGCTTTCTTCTGTCGTCGCTTTCATGCTTCCCTCGCGGATGGTGTAGTCGTTCCTCGGCACTTTCACTGCTCCTCGTCATTCGTGAAGCTCCTACAATACCTATGTATGCACACGAGGGGAGTGTCAAGTAGTATACCATCCTCAAAGGGATCAAGTGAACACGTGTAAAGGAGATGATTCACCTTAATGTATCTGAAGTAGATGTCGCACGTGTCACTTGCCAAACGGGCTCTTGTCATGGTCATGTCCGTAGGATGCTCCGCATCATCCCCTCCCCCTTGGGAAAGATCCGTCCTCGGATCGAAATCCAAATAACCATGGGAAAGGGATGGCGTCACCGTGTCGAAGTGGACGATCACCAAGCACTCATAATCATCAAGCTCGAAATGGGCACTCTCCAATGTGGCACTGTCTAGTAATTCCTTCAAAAGGAGCAAATACAACAAACATTTGGAAAAACAAATGTGGTTAGCGTTAGTGCAAAACCAAGCATTCAAGCGGTTATTCACCGAACAAGTGTCGTCAGCATGCATAACATATGGTGTGACAAGGGATTGTGTCATGGCATGTATGCATATAATTTGAGCACCAGCAATGCAATCATGGAAACAAGTATGCCTAGGTGAGGTAGGGATGCCAATATGTGTGATAATATAACAAGCATCTACCTCAAGGTCATAGCACGCATACACAAAGCAATCAACAAAAGGTCTATGGTAGGCATAGGTATCATTCACAACATCAAGTAAAATGAAGTGTCTATAAACATGGAGCAATCCAAAGTGCAAGGCAATCCAAGCATAATGTGCATATGGTGTAGTGAAGATAGTGTGGCACTCAACACAATAGAAACAGCAATTGTTCATCATGTGTGAGGCAATCAAGTCAAGCATGTAGCAAGCAATGTGGCATGACAAATGTGAAGAATGGGCATTGTTGCAACCAAGCATATGATAAGAGCAAACAATCCAAGCTGGATGCAACACACAAGGCATATATGTCTTGAGGCATGGAATGGTGGCAATCATGAGTGAAAGCAATATCTCTAACATGTGTGCAAGTAAGTGGTCCAAGATGACCAAGATGTATCATGGTACAAGCAACACAAGTAGGATGATCCACAATATCCATCCTCAAGAAGTATGTCACCTTTAAAACTTGTCCTTGTCCATCCTTCACAATGTCGATGCGCAAGAAAGTGCGATGTAGAATCGCGTCGGTGTAGCATGGCTCGCTCTCAAGAGCTCGAATTGTCAACTCACGTGAAGTGGAAGTTGACATGTGGTCGAAGTATCCTACACACACACAACAAAGGAAACAATGTATGTGCATAGTAGACAAACACATCATCCATCATGATGGTTCTCTTCTCTTGCACATAACAATTAGAAACAAAAGTGCATGAATGATATGATGCAACAATGTCTATATTCATGGCACTAGGCATATGGTGCAAAGAAGGAAGGCAAGCATGCTTCACATAAAAGATGTCAAAAGCTCCAATAATATGAGAGAAATCTATGGGGGAAATCTCATTAGGAAAATTAATAGCATTGTTGCACTCAATACATGGGAAATCTAGCATGCGAGAGGCAACACATGGAGACGTATGACAACATTCAAGAGCAATCGTGTGCAAAGCATGGCAATGGTTGTCATCAACCGCATGAAAGAAGCAAGTATTAATCATCGGTGATGCAACACAAACAAGCATAGTAAGCATGTCATGCAAACTAGTAGTGCGAAGATGCAACATTCTAGAGGAAATCATGGCAATCATGTCATGTGAGCAAATAGTAGGCATAAGTAATGCACATGACATATTGCGAGCACGAACACAAAGCAAGATTGAAGTATCATCATTGTATTGGTGAGAAGTCCTATGTAAAGAGCAATTGTTCAACATGACTCTCCCAACACAAGTATGAACAATAGCATGGCTCACAAAAGGAACATGGCAACAATGACAAGAAATATCTCCACCAAACTTGCAAATACACATACAAGTCATATAATCAAGTGTCATGTGAGATGCAAATCATGGGTCACAAATGCATGTCAAGGTCATAGAAGTGAGCATATCATGCAAAGTGAACATGGCAATATGGGCATAATAAGTGCAATGAGCAAGAAGCCATAGCCATGTGAGAGCCATATAGAAGAAATGCGCGAAGTATTTGCAGAAAGAGGGTGGGTGGAGGGTAAGCACTCCATGGTGGCGCACGTCTTCGTTGCTCTCTAGAGCTCGTTTCGTCAACTCGTGCGCTTGCGAGGTTGACGAAGAATCGTGTGTACCTACACAAAAAGGAGACACACGAAACAAAGTATGTGCGTGGTAAATGTACACATCATCCATCATGATGTGTATGTGCACATGCGAGTTAGCACAAGGTAAACAATGCTCCAAGTAATTTGAGGTATGGTATAGGAACAATTCATCCATCATGAAAGAGTAGTTGTTGTGTATAACACGACGGGGGCACAAATTGAGCATACAAGTATATGGCACATCAATAGCAATTTTATTCATGAGGGGCATTGTCGGGGAAACGACACCTATGGGACCGAAGGATCCCTTTACGGTTCGGCAAGGGAGAAAGGACAGCACAAAGAGCGGAACTAACGATCGACGCCAGGGGATTTACCCAGGTTCAGGCCGCTCGAAAGCGTAAAACCCTACTCCTGCTTGGTTGTATTACTGTGGATGTTCTTGGCCCAGTTCTGGGAGCTACAGTAGCAGCTACGCATACAGAATGGGTCGAGTCTGGATCGGGATCTGGCCCCCCCACCCTGTAGCTACGCCTTGGGCCTCCTTTTATATGTCCAAGGGGTCTCCAACAGTGGCGAAGTACAAGAGGTGTAAAGTATCTACAGTATCTCATGATTACCAGTATCCCATGATTACTACTGACGCCTTAGGACAAACGTCTTAGGACAAACGCCTTAGGACAAGACGCGTTCAATGCTCTGAACAGGTGTCCCTGCCTTTCTTGGGGATGGAAAAAGGACTCGTCCCATCAGCACCGCTTAACCCCTTCTGCGGCCAGCGCCGTGACACGCAACCAGGAGGACAAGCCCTAAACGACAGGTTGGTCGCTGCGCTGGAGCGGCGGCACTGTGCGGAAGCGGTGGGATCTTGCCGGGTGCTGATCTTGCCGGGGGCTGATCTTGCCGAAGCTCGACGGGCCAGCCCGGCAAGATCTTGCCGGACGCCCAGCCTTCGGTCTTCTGATCTTCAGCTTAAACGCCTTCTTGATATCTTGCATCTGTCTCCAGCCGTCCTCCGGCAGGCCTTGCCGCAGGTATGGCTACAACTGTCCGTGCACAAGTACGGGGTACTAAAGGACCTGATCTTTAGTACACCGACAGGAGCCCCCGGGCCTAGGCCATACACGGGTGCGAGGCGTTGTTGGGCTAGGCCCAAAACAGTGCACGGGCACGCGTGGCAGGACTTGCTGTCATAATCTTCTCATTTACTGCGCCCTCCCACGACGCGCGTTGAATGCGGGACGTGGGGGACGTGCGCGGAACGACCGCAGCCTCCGCTCCTTCCCCATAAAAAGGAATCCGCAGGGGCGCTGCTCATTTACCTCTTCTCTTTTCCAATCTGGACGCTGCCATCGTCCTCCTCCTCGAGCCTAAAACGCGCCTCCTCCATTCTTCCGCCACCCGCACGCCCTCGCCACCTTCGGACTCCGCTTCCACTGCCGCCATGCCGCCCAAAGCAGGCAAGGGCAAAGCGGCGAAAGCCGCCGGCTCAGCCGCAGGAGCAGATGAAGGGGATCTGGTGCGGATGCGGAGAGAGCGCGCCGTCTTCGACCCGACGCTTGACGGGCACACCTTGATTACTCAGTACAGGTGCGTATGGGGGAAGAAGACAAATGGCCATCCCAAAACTCGCGCGCTTTCGGCTTCTGCCGGGGGCGGCGCGAATAGATACCCTTTCTTCGCTACTTATTTTTACTGCGGGCTCTGTCCTCCTTTCTCCGACTTCTTCGTCGACATCATGTACACGTACGGGTTCTGCCTTTTGGATTTCACGCCGAACGCCGTAACGTGCATGTCTGTCTTTGCGCATCTTTGCGAAAACTTTGCCGGAGTGGTCCCCAACATGGCCCTCTTCCGCCACTACTTCATCCCCCGCATCGAGGCAGGAGACGCCCTCTCTGGATCTATCACTTGGATTCCAAGGACATGGAACAAGGATATATACCCAGGGGGTCTCCACCGCAAGAAGTGGGATGAGTGGCGATCCGAGTGGTGCTGGATCCAGGAGAAAGACCCTCAGCCATTCTGCGTGCCCCGGCAGAAGAAGGTGGCCCGTGGTGAGAGTTGGAGCGACCTCGACCCTGAAGACAAGAAGCTCACAATTGCAATCACTAGGATCCACCGCCTGAAGGCTGCCGGGCTGACGATTGAAATGGTTGGCGTAGATTTCCTTCGCCGGCGCATCGCCCCTCTGCACAATAAGGGGAGGCCAGCCTGGGACTTCAAGAACGCAGCAGATATTATGAGGCTGCGCCCTGGCTTGAATCACAACTTCACGGTCTTGCAGCACATGTATCTCTGCCACAAGCTTTTCAGGCCTGACGGGAAGTTCATGTTGCCGCCTGGAGTCGTGCCTCTGTGCAACAACTCTGCCCTGAGTTCAATCATTGCTATGATGCCAGTGTGCAACGCCCACGGCCTTGACGGGACTTGGGTAGAGCCGCCTCCAGAGCAAGTGCAGGAGTTCTTCGACAACTTGTCGGAGAGGGCCATCCGGGAAGATCCCAAACTGATCCGTCCCACCACTGATGAAGAAATAGCTTACATTGCTAGCAGGGCGGAAGAGGCAAACCTTGCCGCGGAGGCCGGCGACTTTGGCTTCACGGGAGGAGACACCAGTGAAGAAGAGACGGTGCCAGAGGAGACCTCTTCCGAGGAGGAGGAAGTTGCCGGGGAGCAGAGCGGCATGGTTGCCGAGGGCTCTACCATCGAGGGCGCAACCGAGGAGCAGCCGCACGAGGAGCCCCCAGCTCCAGGGAAGAAAAAACGCGTTCTTCGGAAAGACAGCTCTGACGCCCCGGCAAGTCAGCCTCCCTCAAGAGATGAGGTTCCCAGCAAGAAGGCGGCCGACAAGGCTGCGCAGCGGCAAGAGGCCCAACAACCGCCCGTGCGACGTATGACACGCTCGACCGCGGCACAAACTGGTGCGGCGGGAGCGTCCCATACGACGGCACCAGCGGCTGGAGCAGCAGGGTCGCAGCAACCTACTGCTTCCGCTGCAGCCAAGCTCGCCAGGTCTCCTTCTCCACCTCCTCGCCCGGGTGCCGAAGCGGAAGTCGTCTTCGACCTCTCTGCCTTGGAATCTGAAGAAGAAGAGTAAGGGCCTTGCCACACCTTATAATTCCTGTATTTCTGGCTTCACTTGACTAATTCACTTTGGCTTGTCTCCACAGAGATGTAGAAACCTTGACGCAAAGGATGGCGAAGAGGGCGAAGACCTCAACGGGCGACGAACTGCCGGCAAGCACCTCTGGTGCGCCAGAAACGATCAACATCAGCCCGGAGTCGAGCCCACAACGTAGTCCTCAACACAGCCCCCGGCGCAGCCCCCAGCGTGAGTCCGTTACGCACTTTCCGCTGGCAAGTGCCGGGGTGCGCATCTTCACTGCTGACATCTCCGGGCGTGCAGGAACGGGGCGGCAACAAGGAGTACCAGTGGGAACCGTCCCTGATGTGCCGCCGCCATCGACTACACCGCCCAGAGATGAGCCTTCGGCAAGCGAGCTTTACCGCGATGAAGAAGAGCCGGCGAGCACTGGCTCTGGCAACCCTCCTCAGCAGCTCGACGCAGGTAAACCGCTCGCCTCAGAGTACTTGCTACTCCTATTTTTTTCTCTCTTTTTTTTGTCTGCTTGAACTTCAATCTTGGTCTCATCGTGCTTCCCTTCCTGGGCTTCCAGATTTCCTCTTTGCAGAACCCATGGATGTCGAAACCGTCATTGAGGAGACCGCCAGGGATGCTGCCGCCGAGGCCGACAGGGTCGCAGCGGACAAGGCCGCCAAGGCCGCACAGGAAGAGACCGCCAAGAAGTCTGCTGAGGGGACCGGCAAGGAGACCGACGACCGCACTGACGACATTCCTGCCGCAGGAGCGCCTGGTGCTACACCGGTCGCAGAGCCCCTAGCTGCCGGTGAAGATCAACCGTCAACATCTGACGTGCCCCCGTCAAGCAGTTACCTCAAGGTCGGCGACAACCTGTTCGTCAGCATGCCAGGGACGGCAAGCACTGGGGCGCCGGTGGAAGGAGAAACTCTGGATGGAGACGTCATCGCCGCCGCCAGCAGCAGTGAACCCAAGGAAGAGCAGCTACTCCAAGCCGTGCTCGACAACTATCAGAAGCTCCAGGCACTCTACCGTGCCCGGAAGGATAAGCTGGATTCCAGGGCAGCGGTTGTTGATGCAGCAGAGGCGGACTTCCAAAAGCGCGTCGAGGAGATGCAGGCTTGGTATGCTGACGCCTTCCAAGAGCTGAAGACTGCTCAGGAACAGCTGAGCGAGAACTGGAACGACCTCCTCATGAAGCAATCTGATGTCGAGAAGGCACAGGAGGAGGCTGCACAGCAGGCCGCCGCAGCAGAAGCTCGCCTGACGGAGCGCCGTGTCGGGCTCGATGCTCACGAAGAGGACCTTACTGCTCGCGAGGAGGCGCTTGCCGCCAAGCTCCGCAGCAAGGACAAGGAGATCGAGAAACTTGTCGCGCAGCAGACCCAGGAGCTAGAGCGGAAACACATGGAGACGCTCAGAGCTCTGACTGAAGATCACGCCGGCAAACTGAAGGAAGCCGTCGATGCTGCCGGAGCTGCAGAGGCCGCCAAGAGCTTGCTGGAGGGGAAGGTGAAGAAGCTAGAGGCCGATCTCGAGGATCACGGCAAGAAGGTCTCAACACTCGAAGCCAAAAGAGACAAAGCTCTTCACAGCTTGATGGAGGCCCAGGTTGCCGCATCCGAGAAGACTCAGCAGCTCACCTCCGCCAAAGAATCCATCGTTGATCTGGAGCAGAAGCTGACCACGCTGAAGGAGACCCTTAAGACCGCCAGGGGTCGGGAGAAGACCTTGATCAAAGACCTCCACAATGAACAGGAGCTGCTCAAGAGTGCTGCCACCACACACAACGACTATGTGGCAGGCGTGCAGATCTAGACTGAGAAGCTCATCGACGTTGCAGAGAAGCTTGTCGCGCAACTGTCCATCATGGGTCTGCAAGGCTTCAGGTATTCTTCTGACGACAGGGTGTCCACGAGCGCCAGGCTGACCATGTTCTTTGACCGCATGCTCGAAGCCTTGGAGCAGCTTCACTCTGACCGAACATCCCAGCTGGCGAACGAATCCCGCAAGCTCTGCCAGGCCGTCCTCCGCGAGGTGCTGGTCAAAGTTGTGCACAAGAACCCCGGCATCAACCTCTCCAACGTCTTCAAACGCTTGCCGAAAGATGTGGACGTGAAGGTACTTGAAGAGCTTGTCACGCCCATCGTTGACAGGGTGAGCCAAGTCAAGAGGGTTGAAGGCGATCGCCGGGATTAGCCGTTTCTCTTTATCTTGTCGCCATCGCTCCATGCCAAAGACAATTTATCTTTAGTTAGAAACGCGGCAACTATCATGTAATATAACTTGCTGTCTCTGGATTAATATATGCTATTCCCCTCGTTTGATTTCTTTCTGTATGGTGTATGCCCTACGCTTATACTGGGAACTTGCCGGTGCGCACCCCCGCGAGCGCTGGGTTCGGGACTTCAGCAGCCTGCTGGAGGCGCAGCTACCGGCAAGAAACCTTGACGTTTTCAGTGCAGCCACCTAAACTGTTGAGCGGACTCGAAACGGAGTAAGGGCGCGACCGATCATGACAAGGTTCCATCGCGTGCAGGTTTTCCATACAAAAGTCGAAATCGTTCAAGGAGGATAGCCTTACAACAAAAATCTGTTTTAAAGGGTTTCTGCAACTTAGCTTTTTGTTGCTGTTCTTCTTCCGGCAAGATGTCAACCTTGAACATCGCCTGTCGGTATCCATACCATCTCCCCCCCCCCCCCTGGCAAACATGCATGCGAGGGAACCTTCTATCCTTTTGAGAAAAAGAAAGAAGAGAAAATATGGAACCTTGGCGGTTCATTAGCTCTTACCGGAAGCAAGCGCAATACAACATCTCAGATAAGCATGCATATAACATGACATGAAATCGACAAGAATTGTAAAACACTTAGCTTAATTAAACTATGCACAGGGTCTTCGCCTGGCTTTGTACAAAGGATTACATGCCGCATCGGCAAGACTTGTACAAAAGGTGGTTGCCGGGAGCGTTTCTGCGGCAAGAACCAAAGGTTCTGCGCGAAACTGCTGCTAACCGGCAACCGCGCCTCACGGGTAGAACTTACGAAGATGTTCGATATTCCAGGAGTTGCTCACTGGCACGCCATCTTCGGTCTCCAGGCGGACAGCGCCAGGCCTGGTGACTCGTACTACCCGATAAGGGCCTTCCCACTTCGGCGTCAACTTGTTGGAATTCTTGGCCGACTGAACGCGATGAAGAACAAGGTCGCCTTCCTCAAGACTCCGGGCATGAACCTTGCGGCTATGATAGCGGCGCAAATCTTGCTGGTAGCGTGCAGCACGCACAGCAGCCCGAAGACGATCTTCCTCAAGGAGCACAGCGTCATCTTGCCGCAGCTGCTCTTGCTCGAGCTCATCATAAGCAAGCACTCGTGGTGACCCGTATATGAGTTCCGTGGGGAGAACTGCTTCAGCCCCGTAGACCAGGGCGAAGGGAGTCTGGCCGGTAGCTTGATTTGGTGTCGTTCTGATTGACCAAAGAACCGCCGGCAGCTCATCAATCCAGCGTCTTCCGCACTTGTGCAGCTTGTCGAAAGTTCTGGTCCTGAGACCGCGCAGCACTTCAGCATTTGCCCTCTCCGCTTGGCCGTTGCTTCTCGGGTGAGCAACGGAGGCAAAACAGATGTTGCCGCCAAGGTCTTGGATGTACTGCATGAAGGTGCGACTCGTGAACTGCGTACCGTTGTCGGTGATGATCCTGTTCGGCACACCAAACCGGCACACTATTCCCTTGAAGAACTTGACCGCTGACTGTGCTGTCACCTTTCTCACTGCTTCCACTTCCGGCCACTTCGTGAACTTGTCGATAGCAACGTACAAGTACTCGAAGCCCCCGGCAGTGCGGGGGAAAGGACCCAGTATGTCGAGTCCCCAGACCGAGAAGGGCCAGGAAAGAGGGATTGTCTGAAGAGCTTGAACTGGCTGATGAAGTTGCTTTGAATGGAACTGGCACGCTTCACACTTGGTTACTAGTGCAGTTGCATCCTGGAGAGCAGTGGGCCAGAAGAAACCTTGCCGGAATGCCTTGCCGACAAGAGCTCTTGAGCCTATGTGGGAGCCACATATGCCTCCATGAATCTCTGCCAACAGCTCTAGTCCATCCTCCCGAGGAATGCACTTCAATTTCACACCGTTGGGTCTCTTTCTGTACAGGACGTCGTCGACGAACTGGTACATACTAGACTGACGGGCTACTTTCTCCGCTTCTTCCTATTCCTCAGGGAGTTCTCCTGTCTGAAGGAAATGAACTATGTGATGTGCCCATGCCGGAGCCTGTGGCTCGACGACAAGGACTAAAGGCATCTCTTCGGCCGCGGGAGCGCTTGCTTCAGCGGCAAGAACCTGAGGTTCTGCGCAAAGCTGCTACTCACCGGCAACCGGCATATCCTCAGCTGCGGGGGCGCGTACTTCTGCGGCAAGAACCTGAGGCTCTGCGCGAAGCCGCTGCTCACCGGCAATCGGCATATCCTCAGCTGCGGGGGCGCGTACTTCTGCGGCAAGAACCTGAGGCTCTGCGCGAAGCCGCTGCTCACCGGCAACCGTGTCATTCCCGGCAACTTCCTTGCCGGCGGCTTCTGGAAGCTCTGCCGGGAAGTACTTGCCGGTACTTAACTTCCTTCTCTTGTCCGGCCTCGTCGGTGGTGTTACGGATGGCTGAGTCAGGCGGAGCACAAAAGTTCCTGGTTCCACAGGTAACTTAAGGGTAGCACGCTTCGACAGGTCGTCAGCAATGCAGTTCTCTGCTCGAGGAACATGCTCTGCTTGCAAACCGTCAAAACACTCCTCCAGCCTTCTCACTTCATCGACATAAGCTTCCATCAACGGGCTCTGGTAATCCTTGTTGACTTGCCTAATGACAAGTTGGGAGTCACCTCTGACGATGAGCTTCTTGATCCCAAGGTCTGCCGCGATCCTGAGACCGGCAAGCAGTCCTTCATACTCTGCAGTGTTGTTCGTTGATCTCTCCCGGGGAAAGTGCATCTGAATCACATACTTGAGGTGCTCTCCGGTGGGTGCGACAAGCAGCACGCCAGCACCGGCGCCTTGCAGAGAAAAAGCCCCATCAAAGTACATAATCCATTCGCGATCTGTTTCCTTGCCGGGGACAACCGACTCTTGAACTTCTTCGTCTGGCGTTGGTGTCCACTCTGCAATGAACTCTGCCAAGGCTCTGCTCTGAATAGTTGAAGTGCTTTCAAACTTGAGGCCAAAGCATGACAGCTCCAACGCCCACTCCACAATCCTGTCGGTTGCTTCTGGATTCTGCAAGATCCGTTGCAGCGGAAAGCGAGTGACGACGGTAATCTCATGTGCTTGGAAGTAATGGCGCAGCTTCCTCGAGGCCATAAGGAGGCCGAAGAGCACCTTTTGCACACCAGAATATCTTGACCTAGCCCCCTGCAAAAGGGAGCTGACAAAATAGACTGGGCGCTGCACCATCTTCTTCTTCTGCACTGCTTCACTTGGCTGCGCGGGCTCTGCCTTGTCGGCACCAGACTCTGCTGAGGATGACCCTGGCTTGTCGCTTGACGGGCTTGCCGCTGCCGCTGCCTCTTCGTCTGCTTCTCTCTGCGCCACTAGCGCAGCACTAACCACTTGATTCGTTGCCGCTAGATACAGCAGCAACGGCTCTTGTGGCCTAGGTGCGACCAGTGTCGGCGGAGAGGAGAGGTACCTCTTCAAGTCCTGCAGCACTGCCTCCGCTTCCGGAGTCCATTCCATTGGTCCTGCCTTCTTCAAGATTTTGAAAAAGGGCAGGGTGCGCTCAGCGGACTTGGAGATGAACCTGCTCAGAGCAGCAACGCAGCCGGCTAGTCGGCGCACATCTTTGACACGTCTTGGTGCTTCAACCTGCTCAATTGCCTTGATCTTGTCGGGATTGGCTTCAATTCCACGTTGAGACACAAAGAACCCGAGAAGCTTGCCGGATGGAACGCCAAACACGCACTTCTCGGGATTGAGCTTCAGATTGATGCTGCGTAGATTTGCAAACGTCTCTTCCAGATCTTGTATAAGAGTTGCCTAGTCCTTGGTCTTGACCACTATGTCGTCCATATAGGCTTCCATATTTCTATGCAGCTGGGTCTCGAAACCAATCTGGACAGCTCTTGCGAAGGTCAAACCAGCACTTTTCAACCCGAAAGGCATACGTATGAAGCAATACGTGCCACATGGGGTGATAAATGCGGTTTTCTCTTCGTCTTCTTTGGACATGAAAATCTGATGGTAGCCTGAATATGCGTCAAGGAATGACAGCAAATCGCAGCCAGCAGTGGAGTCCACAATCTGGTCGATGCGCGGCAAGGGAAAAGGATCTTTTGGACAGGCTCTATTGATATCAGTATAGTCGATACATAGCCTCCATTTTCCATTCGCCTTGCGCACTACAACTGGATTGGCCAACCATGTCGGATGGAGGACTCCTCTAACCAGACCTGCTGCTTCAAGCTTTCTGATTTCTTCGGCGATAAACTCTTGCCGCTCCAAGGCTTGCTTCCTGATCTTCTGCTTGCCGGGCCGTGCATGAGGGCAGACAGCAAGGTGGTGCTCAATTACCTCCCTGGGAACACCGGGGATATCAGATGGTTGCCATGCAAACACATCGATATTCACCCGCAGGAAGGCAACGAGCGCGCTTTCCTATTTGTCATCAAGGGTGGAACTTATGGTGAAAGTTCCTCCCGTACCATCCTCCTTGGCGGGCACCTTCTTGGTCTCTGGTGGAGCAGCCTTGGATTTCTTGCTCTTGCTGGCAGAGCTCTCCGGCACGTCCTCAATGGGAGCGCAGCACTCCGAGGAGGTGCGCTTGCCGGAGTGGGTGCTAGAGGTCTTGTCGGGCTTCTTCTTCTTCCCGGGAGCTTCAGCGACAGGAGCAGGTGCCTTGGCGGCAGATGCTGCAACTGCCTCCCGGTAGAGTTTGTCGGTGCAGATAAGCGCATCCTTCTTGTCGGAGTGGATGGTGAGGACGCTCATCGGCCCGGGCATCTTCAGCACGTTATAGGCGTAGTGCGATGCCGCCATGAACTTGGCCAGCGCCGGGCGACCAAGAATCCCATTATAGGGTAATGGAATCTTGGCGACGTCGAAGACGATCTTCTCTGTCCTGAAGTTCAACTCGCTACCAAACGTCACTGGCAGGGTGATCTTGCCCTTTGGCTGGTTCCTTCCCGGATTGATCCCTTGGAATGAGCCTGTTTCCTCGATCTTCATCGGGAATTTGCAATCTCTTGATCACATCGGGCGAGATCAGGTTTAGGCCGGCCCCACCGTCAACTAACATTTTTGTCACCTGGAGGTTGCGGATCGTTGGTGAAACCAACAACGGCAAGCACCCGACCGCAGTTGTGCGATCAGGGTGGTCCTCGGCGTCAAAACGATAGGTGTGTGGGACTACCTCAGTGGCTTCCGGGCATCGAGCGAGGGCTTAGCTGCATTAATCTCGCGCGCCCACTGCTTGAGCTGGCGGTGAGAGGAATGCAACGAGGCGCCTCCGTCAACGCACATGGCCTCTGTCGCCTTCTGGAACTCGTGTTCGCTGGACTCGTCGCCCTCTGCATCATCATCATCATCCCCCTGCTTCTTGTCGCGGCCTCGGGCGGGCCGGTCCTTCTGTTGCTTGACCATGCCGCGGCGACCTCCTCGACCACGCTTCTTGCAGGACCCTCCAGCGCCATCCTGGGCCCTCTCCTTGTCTCACCTTTCGTACTCGGCTCTCTGCTTCTCAACAAGCTCCTCAACTTGCCGGCAGTTTTGGAGATCGTGGCCCTTGGTGCGGTGGATCTTGCAATACTGCTTGGCGGAGCCTTTCGGCTTGTCGGCAACCGCCAAGGCCTGACATGCGGCGCACCCGGCAACTTCCTTGCCGGGGTCGTCAGTCTTGGCCTTCTTGGCGGTGCCGGGGTTGCCGGATCCCTCGACGGCAAGCACGGCCTTGCCCTTGCGCTTCCTGGCCTTCCGTCGGCCCTTCCTTGCCGGGGCAGCAGCGTCTTCGCTTTCGGAGTCGACTCCTGCGCCAGCGTTCTCGCCGGGGAGTCTCCTTCCTTCTTTTGCCCGAGCACATTTGTCAGCCAGAGCATAAAGCTCGGCGACATCCCTGACCTTGTTCATCGCAAGCCCTTCCCGCATCTTGCGGTTGCGCACGTTCTGATGGAAGGCACTGATGACAGCGGCAGGATGAACGTCTGGAATGTTGTGCTGGATACGGCTGAACCTCTGGATGTACTTGCGCAAGGTTTCACCATCCTTCTGGGGAATGATATGCAAGTCGCTTTCCTGGCCAGGAGCTTGGTGGCCGCCAGTAAAGGCGCCAACAAACTCATGACACAGATCTTCCCAGGAGGAAATGGAATTCTCCGGCAGATGCATCAACCACGACCTGGCGTTGGGCTTCAGCACCAACAGGAAGTAGTTGGCAAGGATCTTGTCGTCTCGAGCCCCAGCAGCCTGCACCGCAATGGTGTAGATGCTCAGGAACTCTGACGGGTGAGTCTTGCCGTCGTACTTCTCCGGCACCTCCGGCTTGAAAGAGCGGGAGTTGGGCCACTGGACTCGCCGCAGCTCACGAGTAAACGCTGGACAGCCCACCTCGTAAGGCAGGCTACCAGGATACCCTGGCGCAGGCTCGTCGACAGTGGGTCCCGCGCGCCTGTCGGACTGACGGCGCGCTTCCCGTCGCCGCTCGATGGTAGTTCGAGCGTCCTCCTTCTGCCATTCCCGAAGAATCAGACGTTGATCGCGGCGAACCCGCGGATCGGACGACGCCGTGGAATCGTCATCACGGGCGTCGACCCGTCGAGTTAGCGACCGCTCTTGAAGTGGTGGAGGGGAGCGTATCGTAGATGCACCGCCTCCGGTCTTCTCGCCATCGGCCCGCACCGGTCCAGTAGACTGCCGCCGCGAAGGCTCTGCTTGCCACGGCCTGTCGTTGTTGGCTAGACCGATGAGGCTCTGAATGGCAGCTCTCCACTCATCTAGCTTCTCCGTAGCGGGAGGGAAGTCTAGGAGCAGCTGAGCTCGCGCCAACGCTTCTACTAGTGTAGGCGGCGGCGAAAGATGCGAAGAACGTGAGGTGCTCAAACTCCTAACTGGGTTAGAAGGAGCACCGTCACGGTCCTGCAACCGCGCGCGGCTTCCACCGGCATGTTGACGTGGATCTTGGCCTTGCGCATCTTGAGAGATGTGTAGGGGTTTTCCCATGGGGATGCTTGGAACCACCGACGTCACGGTGCTGCACGTCGCGCGCGTCTTGAGAAGGCCACGGTGCATGCGCCGGCGTGGGTGTCTTGGAAGGCGTCGTCCCGTCCTTGGAGATCGCTGCACCACCCGTAGGTAGCGCGGCCTTATCCTTGGACCTGGCGCTCGCCTGGCTCGGATCGCCAGAACGTCGCGGAGGCTCAAGACCTCCACCTCTTCCACCAGCGCCCGCGCCATCACCCGTCTATGCAGGTACGGGGAGGCTGGACGCGGATGGATCAACCGCCGTAGCGCCCTTCTTCTTGGGGGCCATGGCGATGAATATGATCAAGAACCGGCGTGCCGACCGCTAGATCGGGTTCGCGCAACCTAATCCCCCCTACCTGGCGCGCCAAAGATGTCGGGGAAACGACACCTATGGGACCGAAGGATCCCTTTACGGTTCGGCAAGGGAGAAAGGACAGCACAAAGAGCGGAACTAACGATTGACGCGAGGGGATTTACCCAGGTTCGGGCCGCTCGGAAGCGTAAAACCCTACTCCTGCTTGGTTGTATTACTGTGGATGTTCTTGGCCCAGTTCTGGGAGCTACAGTAGCAGCTACGCATACAGAATGGGTCGAGTCTGGATCGGGATCTGGCCCCCCCCCCACCCTGTAGCTACGCCTTGGGCCTCCTTTTATATGTCCAAGGGCTCTCCAACAGTGGCGAAGTACAAGAGGTGTAAAGTATCTACAGTATCTCATGATTACCAGTATCCCATGATTACTACTGACGCCTTAGGACAAACGTCTTAGGACAAACGCCTTAGGACAAGACGCGTTCAATGCTCTGAACAGGTGTCCCTGCCTTTCTTAGGGATGGAAAAAGGACTCGTCCCATCAGCACCGCTTAACCCCTTCTGCGGCCAGCGCCGTGACACGCAACCAGGAGGACAAGCCCTAAACGACAGGCTGGTCGCTGTGCTGGAGCGGCGGCACTGTGCGGAAGCGGTGGGATCTTACCGGGTGTTGATCTTGCCGGGGGCTGATCTTGCCGGGGCTCGACGGGCCAGCCCGGCAAGATCTTGCCGGACGCCCAGCCTTCGGTCTTCTGATCTTCAGCTTAAACGCCTTCTAGATATCTTGCATCTGTCTCCAGCCGTCCTCCAGCAGGCCTTGCCGCAGGTATGGCTACAACTGTCCGTGCACAAGTACGGGGTACTAAAGGACCCGATCTTTAGTACACCGACAGGCATATTGTGCACACATTTATGGGGATCATGCAAAGTGTAGGATGGATGAAAATCTCCTAATAGGTATGAGGAAACTATGGGGGTTTCCTCATGTGCAATGGCGGAAGCATAATATGGAGAATATGGACAACATCCAAAACAATGCATATCCAAAGCATGGTGGTCATGGCATGGCAATAGTGAACAATTGCGCAAATGGTGCAAAGGAAGTGTGGGGACCCCGAAAGATAAGTCGTGATCACCGAATGCACGTGTACCGTGATCCCAGAGATAATGCTCACTGAACACACAGAAGCTGAATAACAAGAGTCTTACATCCACATTTAGCGTCTTACACAAATAAAGCCCATGAAGGTCAAGTCTTACATAGGTAGGGCCATGAGAGGCCAAATAGCAACATAACTAGCAGCGGAAATCTTGATCGAAAGCGTAGACCCATGCCATCTGCCTTAACCTACAGGCATTCTGACTGGGAAGCGTCCTAGATCGCATGTTCGTCACCATCGAACTCTTCACCATATTCCTGCTCTTTCATGCCTGGCCAATTAAATAACCAGTGGCAAGCCAATGAGTACTTTGAATGTACTCACAAGCAACCCAAGTTTTGGAACAAGGCAATAACAATGCATGATATAGCACTAAGTAGGTAAGTTTTGCGGAAAGCTAATTTTGAGTGCAATGACATGATCAAGATAACTAGTAATAGCATGCATCATGAGGATATAAGTATCCGCACAAACAGGTTACCGATATCAATATAATCAAGGTCTGAACATCTCATGTTCAATCATCATGTCAAGTCATCTGACTTAACTCAAGTACCATCTTTGCCACCATCACACACACACACACCAAGTTTAGTAAACATTGGACGTAGCACAAGAGCGATCATCCAACTGTCCTTGACCGTGGACATGGCTATTCGAACAGTTTGACACTCTGCAGAGGTTGCACACTTTACCCACAAGACTCGGGAAACTTCCGTGTCAAGCCACGACTTGTGGTATTGTCCATACCCGAGGTAAGTACCCAAACATTGTCTTTCCCCTGACGATACCAAACAAAGAGTCCACTCGATTGGTACAGAGCCCACATGATGTACTTCACAAGTAACCTCCATGCAGGGACCAACGGTGTGCCCGGTGCCTGTGAAGACAGCGCATGATCGTCCTTACCGGCACGACCCCGTATCGAAAGTGACCACGTCACTTTCGCCACTAGTAATGCGGGCTCTATGCTAGTACTCATCAAAGTAATCAACAATGCCCCGTCCCATAAGGGGTATCGTGGTTGTACATGTAAGGTTGGAATAACGGTCGCAACTTACACCAATCCGTTTTCGAAAACCACACTCACTCACTTGCTCCGGTACACCACTTCTTTCTCAAGTGGTTACCCAACTCAACATCATCTCCCTCAGGCATTAGTGGCACCCGGCGGGGTTTTCGAAAAGTCTTTGAAAACACTCTTGTTTCCAACACCATGCATATTCCCGTCCCATTTGCGTAGCATCTACTAAGCATCCTATCTACTCCCACCCGCACAACCCTCATAAGTATGGTAGGTTCATGCACATTGCAAGTATCAACGGAAAAGTATCGGAGGCATCCCACCAAAGTGGTCACCACATCAACATGATCATCATCACGGAAACAAGTGCTATATGACATGCAAATAAAGGGGTTCATAGTCATGGTCAAAGGGATGCTTGCCTGGCTCAACAAAGTCTTCGGGGTCTTCGAAACCTTCGGGTCCAACTTCCTCGTCAACAGCGCAATCTATCGTCGCGATAAATAACGATAATAATAAGCATTGCAACAAAAACAAAGCCCAAAAGCCACTTCAAATATGTTACCCTACTCTTATAAATACTACAAACTATTCTAAAAATATTTGCCAAAGGTTTTGTTGTGAAAAAGATTTTGAAAACTATTTTAACAGAGGCTAAAAATAATCAAAACTAGCTTTTAAATAAAAATCAGTACATAAAATGTCTTCAAAAATTTACACAAGTGGCACTATAAAATTCTACGGAATATTACAAGATTTGTGGTGGAAAAATATTTGGAATTGGACAAATATTCATTTGTGTGGCATTTTTGCAAATACTGCCAGAAAAAAGAAAAAGAAAAGGGCTCTAGTGCCCTGGGCCAGATCTGGCCGCAGCTGGGCCGGCCCAGAGGCCAGCTAGCCCACGCGAGCCAGGCGCGCGCGCCCGCGGGGTTCAAACCCGACAGGCGGGGCCTAGCCGCCAGCGACAGAGAGGAGGGCGAGAGGGGACGGGAGGCTGACAGACGGGCCCCACTTGGCAGGTCGTCGTCAACCTCTCGCCGGAGGGGTGGTGAGGCTCACCAGCGTCAGCAGAGGGCACGGCGGCAGCGGGTGAAGGTGGGAACGGGCTCAGGGCATCGTCGCCGTCTCGGGGGAGGTGGAGGCGGTCGTCGAGGTGGCCCTGCTCGCCGGCGACGAAGGAGCCGCGGCGGAGGTGCGTCGGTAGAGCTCTGAGCCGACGCTCCAAGCTGCAATCAGTGAGCCACGGGAGGAGCGGAGGAAGAGGAATGGGGGACGGAGAGGCCCTGTACCCGGACATCGCCGGAATCCTGATGCGGCGGACCTCGAGCTCGATCTCGAGCTCGGGAGCTCCTGGCGATGAATGGGTGGAACAGGGGCTCGATTAGGAGTAGCAGGGGGTCGAACGGAGGAAAAGGGAGGCCCGGGGTGGCTTTAAATAGCCGGGGCTCGAGTCCACGCAGACTCGTGCACCGGTGAGGTCGAGTTGGTCGCTGGAGGGGGAGGGAGCACACAGGGCTTGTCCGGGGGGGTCCTGGGGTTGGTCTAGGCGTGCGAGAGAGAAGAGAGAGAGAAGGGGAGCGCGCGCGTGCGAGCCCATGCATTGGCAGGCTCAGGCGGCGTCAGGCGCGCGCCAGGGGAGCCGTTGCAGGGAGAGAGAGGAGGGGGACAGGGGCGTGGCGTGTCCCGGATGCCGAGAGGCCTCGACTTGCGCGAGGGCGAGGCTCGAGGTGGTCGGGTATGGGCAGGAGAGGGAGGTCAACCCTCTGGAGTGCGGCTGCGCGCTCCAGAGCATGATTTTGGCCGGCATGCCAGAGCTTTTGACGCGCTCTGGCGTGTCCACTTGACTCCAGCAGCTGCAGGGGGGAGTAAACAAGTGGGAAAGGGGCATGGGATGCTCTGGAGTGGCCAGGTGTGAGAGGGGGAAGTGAGAAGAGAGATAAATGGGATGTCCAGAGAGGGAAATGGGGCTTTTCCCCCATGCAATCATGGACTTGGCACCAGGAATCTTACTGGAGGTGCTGGGGGTCTAGGTGGAGCTGTGGTAAAAATTGTAGGTGAAGGAGAACAGGGGAAGAGGCTCAATCATTGATCTTTGGTTCCCACCAGAAGGTGTTTGATCAGTGTTTGGGCAAGCAAATGGAATTTTCTTGCCATGAAATTTAACAGGGTGATAATGTAGGTAAATTTAGAGTGGATCACCAAGTTCGAGGCCATTTGAAGAAAGTTCACAATGTAACTTTGTAAAACCATAGAAATCAACAGAATCAGATTTCTGTAGATCTAGGCATGCATTTCACTTCCCCCAAATCCACCACTTGGTGTGGTATCATCATTTTGGGTTTAGCACATGCCCACAAAGCTTGGGGTCAATAGGACAAACTTCACAATGTAAAGTAGTTCAAACTTGACTCTGGACAGGAATGGTTTTGGAATATTTTGGTGAAGCAAATCCATTGGGATTGAGATGAAAGTTTGCAAGATCATCACATATAGCATGTGTGTCTTGCTGGAATTTTCTTGGAATTTATTGAGAATATTTCTTATAGAAATATTTCAAAAGCTTGATTTGGGCAGAAAGGGTTTTGAAGGGTTTTGCCCATGATTTTGAACATGACCATGTCTTGAAACACATATATATAGAAAATATATGTCCACTGAGTTTCTCTAAATTTTCCCAAATATTTTTAAAGCATTTAAATAATTTTTCCCTATGAAAAACCATTTCTGGCCTTAAGAAAAAGCCTTTAAATAAAATAGCAAAATAATCTTTAAAATTAACTTTGGTGGTTTTGGGAAGTCTTATATATAGTAGGTTTCAAATAAAGTCTTTGTCGAAAAAGGATCCACCCAATTTGAGGACTTGTAGTACAAACCTCAATTCAGGGGTTTTTGGAAACCTAATTTGAATAAATCCTTTTTGGCCAAAATAATATTTGGTAAAAATAGATTTGGGTACTATTCACATGGCATGATCATTGGGCAAGATGTTTGGGTCAAGGAAAATGAGTATGGAGAGGAGTAGAATCTATGAGTGCCAAACACAATCAATCAGTCAAGCAAGCATCAATAATTCAAACAAGCTCATGCACTGAAAAAGTTTTAATTGGTTCCAAATTTTATAAATCCATAGCATAGCAAAGTGATACAAACACAGGGTGTGACAGACCTACCCCCCTTACAAGAATCTCGTCCCCGAGATTCCTAGGCTAAGCGCTAAAAAGATAAGGGAACTCAGATCTGAGATAGTCTTCATGCTCCCAGGTTGCTTCTGCTTCCGTGTGGTTGCTCCATTGGACCTTGAAATACTTGATGGTGCGGCTTCGGGTGCAACGCTCTGCTTCATCCAAAATACAGACTGGCCTCTCATGATATGTGAGGTCTGGCTGAAAGTCGATGGCTTGATGATCGATGTCCTTGTAGAGGTCGGGGCGGTTGGGAACTTGAAGACACTTTAGGAGCTGTGACACGTGGAACACGTTGTGCACGTCTGATAGCTTGGAAGGTAGTTCTAGCTGGTAAGCAACTTCTCCTCGTCTGTCAGTGATCTTGAAGGGGCCAATGTATCTTGGTGCAAGCTTCCCCTTGACGTGAAAATGCTTGGTTCCTTTGAGAGGCGTGACTTGGAAATAAACATGGTCTCCAACACGAAAACTCATGTATCGACAGTGGGAATCAGTGTAGCTCTTTTGTCTGGTCTTGGCGGTCTTGAGACACTCTCGGACGAGTTGAACTTGCCCTTTTGCTTCGCGGAGGATGTCTGGGCCAAAGACTAGTCCTTCTCCGGTTTCCGACCAAATTGAGGGGAGTGCGGCACTTGCGTCCGTACAACACCTCAAATGGTGCCATCTGAAGACTCGACTGGTAGCTGTTGTTGTAGGAGAACTCAGCGAATGGTAAGCAATCTTCCCACTTGGCCCCATATGCCAAAACACAAGCACGGAGCATATCTTCGAGTATCTGATTTACTCGCTCTGTCTGCCCACCGGTCTGGGCGTGAAAAGCAGTGCTGAAGGAAAGCTTGGTTCCCAAGGCTTCTTGGAACCTATTCCAGAACCTTGAGGTGAACTGGGTGCCTCGGTCTGATACAATCTCCCTAGGAACTCCATGGAGGCTTACAATCCGGTTGATGTAGAGGTTGGCCAGTTGGTTCCCATTGTTGGTCGTCTTGACAGGAATGAAGTGGGCTACCTTAGTCAGGTGATCAACAATGACCCAAATGGAGTCACGTCCTTTGTTTGACCTTGGTAGTCCGGTGATGAAGTCCATCCCGACTTTGTCCCACTTCCACTCAGGCACTTTGAGAGGTTGCAACAATCCAGCGGGTCGCTGATGCTCAGCTTTGACTCTCTGGCATATGTCACACTTAGCAACAAAGGTGCCTAGTTCCCGCTTCATGCCATGCCACCAGAATCTTGTTTTGAGGTCTTGGTACATCTTGGTTCCTCCAGGGTGGATGGAATACGTAGTGTCATGAGCTTCTTGCAAGATCAAGTTCTTGAGCACTCCTTTGTTGGGTACGCAGATGCGCTTCCCGAACCATACAACTCCTTGCTCATCCACTGAGAATCCTGGGGCCTTTCGTGCATTGATCTTCCTCTTGATGCCTTCAATGCTCTCGTGTCTCTTCTGGGCTTCCTTAGTATCATCCATCAAGGTAGGCTTTGCTTCGAGGTGGGCTAGGAATCCAGGTGCAACTAGTTCCAAGCCAAAGCTTTCAAGCTCTTCATACAAGGCGGGTAGCCTTTCCTTAATCATAGCGTTCAAGGAACAAGCCTTTCTGCGTAAGACGTCTACCACCACGTTAGCCTTTCCGGGGTGGTATTGAACACTGAGGTCATAGTCCTCGGTCAACTCCAACCATCTTTGTTGCCTCATGTTCAATTATTTTTGAGTGAAAATATACTTCGAACTCTTGTGGTCTATGTATATCTCACATCGGTTCCCCAGAAGGTAATGTCGCCATGTTGCAAGGCATGAACTACTGCTGCCAACTCAAGATCCTGAGTAGCGTAGTTCTCTTCATGAGGATGTAGCTGTCTGGATAGATATGCTACGACTCTTCCTTCTTGCATCAGAACACCTCCAAGCCCGGTTCTCGATGCATCACAGTATATCACAAACTCCTTGTGAATATCGGGGGTGGCCAAAACTGGGGCTGTGGTTAATCTCTTCTTGAGCTCTTGGAAGCTTTCTTCGCACTTCGGTGTCCATTCGAACTTCTTATCCTTCTTCAAAAGCTGAGTCATGGGTCGGGCAATGCTTGAGAATCCTTCGACGAACTTGCTGTAATATCCCACGAGTCCAAGGAAGCTTCTGACTTCCTTCACACTGGTTGGGGATTGCCCTTTTGTCACGGCTTCAATCTTGGCAGGATCCACTGACAATCCTTCTGCAGTCAACACATGACTCAAGAATCCAACTTCATGCAGCCAAAATTCACACTTGCTGAACTTGGCATAAAGCTGGTGCCCTCGAAGCTTGTCTAGGACCAATCTCAAGTGTTGCTCATGCTCTTCTTCAGACTTGGAGAAGACGAGTATGTCATCAATGAAGACGACAACAAAGTTGTCCAAGTACTCCATGAAAACTTTGTTCATGAGGTACATGAAGTAGGCAGGGGCATTGGTCAACCCAAATGACATGACCGTATATTCATACATGCCATACCGGGTTACAAACGCCATCTTCGGGATGTCTTGGGGTCTGATCTTCAACTGGTAGTACCCTGGCCTGAGGTCGATCTTGGAAAACACCTTTGCTCCATTCAGCTGATCGAACAAGTCATCAATCTTGGGAAGTGGGTACTTGTTCTTTATTGTGACTTCATTGAGAGAACGGTAATCGACACAGAGTCGGATAGTTCCGTCCCTCTTTGACACAAATAGAACCGGTGATCACCAAGGACAGGCACTAGGGCGAATGAATCCTTTTCTAAGTTGCTCTGCCAGTTGCTTCTTTAATTCAGCCAACTCTTCGGATCCCATTCTATAGGGCTTCTTATAGATGGGTCCTGCTCCGGGCATTAGCTCAATGATGAACTCAATGTTGCGGTCAGGAGGCATTCCGGGTAGCTCATCAGGAAATACATCCGGGTATTCACATACCACTGGCACTTGATCCAACTCAATTCCTGACAGACAATTAACCCGAGGAGCTCGAGTGGAGGCACAGTCGGGGACATACTTGACTTCCACTCCTTGGCTATTGGTCATGGTAACAATCCTCTTGGCACAGTCTAACAAGCCTCTGTGCTTGGTTAACCAATCCATGCCTAGGATCACATCCAAGCCTTCCGACTTCAGGATGATAAGGTCTGCTAGGAAGTCTACCCCGTTGATGTTAATCTCAACTCCTTTACAACCTATCCCAGACTTCATAACCGATCCCGGGGTTTGTATCAACATACGACTACCCAGGGGTGTAGGCTTCATACCACTTGCTAGTGCAAACTTTTGGGTGACAAAAGAATGCGAAGCTCCACAATCAAACAGTACGGTTGCTGGGGTTGAGTTGACGAGGAACGTACCCAGTATGACGTTCGGGTCTTCCTGGGCTTCCTCAGCGGTGACGTGATTCACACGACCCTTGCCATTGTTGGGCTGGTTGCGAGGAGCTGGATTCCTTGGTGGTGCTCCACGGCCTTGGCCTTGGTTCAGCACATTGGGGCGCGGTGCATCCGGCTTCTTGTTGGGGCACTGCCTAGAGATGTGTCCTGGCTGACCACACCCAAAGCAAGTGACTTGACCAGGGTTATTGTTGTCGTAGTTCCTGTCGCCATTGTTGTTATTGGGGTTGTTGTAGGCTGGCCTGGGATTGGCATACTGCTGAGGCTGGTAGCTCGGACGAGGTGCAGGAGGTCTAGCATGCTGCGGCTGATAGGTTGGCTTGGCTGGGGCTGGCTGCCAGGGGCGAGGTTTCTGGTTGCTGGAACTACCCTTGCTGATCATCTTGCGCTTGCGAGTGTCGTCCATGGCATGACACTTGTCTTCAAGCATGAGGGCCTTGTTCACCAGGTCAAAGAAGGTCCGACAGTCGCAGACTATGAGCTGATACTGTAGGGTCTACTGAAGTCCTTCCATGAAGCATTCCATCTTAGCAGCCTCCGTGTTGACATCTTCAGGTGCATACCTTGATAGCAGGTTGAACTTCTGCATATACTCCTTGACAGAGCCACTTCCTTGCTTCAGCGCTCGGAATTCTCTCTTCTTGATAGCCATGATCCCAGAGGGAATGTGGGCGGTGCGAAATCCTTCCTTGAAGTTATCCCAAGTGATCACTCGGTCGCCTTGCATAACCTTAAATCCATCCCACCAAGCTCTGGCGGTACCTCCGAGGCAGTGAGAGGCATACAGCACCTTCTCACGATCCTCATTGCAATTGACCAGTGCAAGGAGGTCCTCGATGGTGTGGATCCAGTCATTGGCATCCAGTGGTTCAGCAGTCTCGGTGAAGGTTGGGGGCGAATTCCTCATGAACTCAGACAGAGTGGAGCGGCCATTGCCGTTCCTGCTGCTGGTTGTTCACAAGGACTTGGGCCATCTGCTGGATAGCAGCAGTGTTGGCTTGGCGTTCCTCCCGGTGAACTTGGAGAAACTGAGCCATGGTCATGTTCTCCGGTGGAGGTGGTGGCGGGGGAATGTCGCCTTGTGGCTGCTCCTGGTGTCCTCCAGCCTGAGCAGTCCCACCCGTTCCCTATTGCTGGCTGGAGTTGCCGTCTTCAGGGTTGGTAAAGGAGCTGTTGCAGGTTGCAGTCACCATCCTGTTTGGAGCAGCCAAGTCAAATAACTGGGATAGACGAGAGGAAAAGCAATAACGGAGAAAGCGCACCTAAGGGGGTTGGTATAGTCCAAGTGTGGTAAAACAAGGTCGAAAGACCAACACATATTTTAAGATAAGATAGACGATGGAGTCGCTTACATGTTGCCTAAGGCAAAAGTGCAACTTGCATCGACACACAAACAACCAAAACAAACAACAAGCACGCACGGTTTCATATGAACCCTTACACGGACTCGACTTCGCATGAGGGGTACATGACAGATCCTACCCTAGGGGTTCTCGGACTCAGGTGGTGGAGTGCTCGGTCTCGTAGTCACGCTCCTCTGGGTCTTCCTCCTAATCATCATCCGTACGGGCATCGTCTCCGGTCGAAGGGGTCGGAGAACGAGGAGGTCCATCCCGATGACGCTTCGTCGGTGGGTCAGTGAAGAGCTCACGGTACTCCTTCGCACTCATGCGACGACGACGTGTGGGTGCATCTCTAGCTGGGGGTACTCCTCCTCGGTAAGCGACAGCTGGTCGTCCCTCGGGGGCTCCATCCTTCTTGATCCTGACTGACTTCGTCTTGGCTTGACGAAGTAGCTCTCAGGTGTGGTGAAGTTCCTCGCGGAGCTTCACGGACTCCATAATCAGGTTGTGAGCCAGACTGTCGGCGGAGAGGCTAAAGTAGGTCTGGAACCTGAGTGGTGTGCCATCCTCCCTGGATGGAATCAACGTCCAACTCTCGCCAAGATCATCCTTCCTAAAAGGTAGGTAGCGAGTAGCTGGCTCGTCAGCCATCTCTGGAATGATGTCTCGAAGGTGTAGGAGTGCCCTGCGTGCAGCTGTCTCGACTGCGAGTGCCAGGGTCTCCATTTGTGGTCCTTCAAAGAACCAACTGGTCGGGGAGTCGTTTGCCTTCACGACCACATCAACATGGTACTCCTTCGTGACGGCATCGACCCAGTGCTCGTGGTAGAGGAAAACGGGTGGTTGGCGATATTCTCACTTCTCCAGTCTATCCTCAAGGAGTAGGGGAAAGCCGGATGCTAGGAGGGCTTCGGGTACGACGGCCATCTACAAAGGTTTGAAGGGAGGAGAGTCAGTATAGTGTTGTGTGAAGAATAGAAGAAGTAATAAGTGCACAATCTCCTAAGTATAGGTGCTAGGTGTATTTTTAAAAACGGTTTTATCCTAACTAACGTCCATGCTAACTAAGGGCTTCCTACAGTCAGGATGGCTCTGATACCAGCTCTGTGGGGATCCCGACAGATAAGTCATGGTCACCGAATGCACGTGTACAGTGATCCCAGAGATCAATGCTCATTGAACACACAGAAGCTGAATAACAAGAGTCTTACATCCACATTTAGCGTCTTACACAAATAAAGACCATGAAGGTCAAGTCTTACATAGGTAGGGCCATGAGAGGCCAAATAACAACATAACTAGCCGCGGAAATCTTGATCGAAAGTGTAGACCCATGCCATCTGCCTTAACCTACAGGCATTCTGACTAGGAAGCGTCCTAGATCGCATGTTCGTCACCATCGAACTCTTCACCATATGCCTGCTCTTCCATGCCTGGCCAATTAAATAACCAGTGGCAAGCCAATGAGTACTTTGAATGTACTCGCAAGCAACCCAAGTTTTGGAACAAGGCAATAACAATGCATGATATAGCACTAAGTAGGTAAGTTTTGCGGAATGCTAATTTTGAGTGCAATGACATGATCAAGATAACTAGTAATAGCATGCATCATGAGGATACAAGTATCCACACAAACAGGTTACCGATATCAATATAATCAAGGTCTGAACATCTCATGTTCAATCATCATGTCAAGTCATCTGACTTAACTCAAGTACCATCTTTGCCACCATCACACACACACCAAGTTTAGTAAACATTGGACGTAGCACAAGAGCGGTCATCCAACTGTCCTTGACCGTGGACACGACTATTCGAATAGTTTGACACTCTGCAGAAGTTGCACACTTTACCCACAAGACTTGGGAAACTTTCGTGTCAAGCCACGACTCACGGTATTGTCCATACCCGAGGTAAGTACCCGAACATTGTCTTTCCCCTGACGATACCAAACAAAGAGTCCACTCGATTGATACACAACCCACATGATGTACTTCACAAGTAACCTCCATGCATGGACCAACGGTGTGCACGGTGCCTGTGAAGACAGCGCATGATCGTCCTTACCGGCACGACCCCGTATCGAAAGTGACCACGTCACTTTCACCACTAGTAATGCGGGCTCTATGCTAGTACTCATCAAAGTAATCAACAAAGCCCCATCCAATAAGGGGTATCGTGGTTGTACATGTAAGGTTGGAATAACGGTCGCAACTTACACCAATCCGTTTTCGAAAACCACACTCACTCACTTGCTCCGGTACACCACTTCTTTCTCAAGTGGTTACCCAACTCAACATCATCTCCCTCGGGCATTAGTGGCACCCGACGGGGTTTTCGAAAAGTCTTTGAAAACACTCTTGTTTCCAACACCATGCATATTCCTGTCCCATTTGCGTAGCATCTACTAAGCATCCTATCTACTCCCACCCGCACAACCCTCATAAGTATGGTAGGGTCATGCACGATGCAAGTATCAACGGAAAAGTATCGGAGGCATCCCACCGAAGTGGTCACCACATCAACTTGATCATCATCACGGAAACAAGTGCTATATGACATGCAAATAAAGGGGTTCATAGTCATGGTCAAAGGGCTGCTTGCCTGGCTCAACAAAGTCTTTGGGGTCTTCGAAACCTTCAGGTCCAACTTCCTCGTCAACAGCGCAATCTATCGTCGCGATAAATAACGATAATAATAAGCATTACAACAAAAACAGAGCACAAAAGCCACTTCAAAAATGTTACCCTACTCTGATAAATACTACAAACTATTCTAAAAATATTTCCCTAAGGTTTTGTTGTGAAAAAGATTTTCAAAAACTATTTAAACAGAGGCTAAAAATAATCAAAACTAGCTTTTAAATAAAAATCAGTACATAAAATGTCTTCAAAAATTTACACAAGTGGCACTATAAAATTCTACAGAATATTACAAGATTTGTGGTGGAAAAATATTTGGAATTGGACAAATATTCATTTGTGTGGCATTTTTGCAAATACTGCCAGAAAAAGAAAAAGAAAAAGAAAAGGGCTCTAGTGCCCTGGGCCAGATCTGGCCACAGCTGGGCCGGCCCAGAGGCCAGCCAGCCCAGGCGAGCCAGGCGCACGCCCGCGGGGTTCAAACCCGACAGGAGGGGCCTAGCCGCCAGCGACAGAGAGGAGGGCGAGAGGGGACGGGAGGCTGACAGATGGGCCCCACTTGGCAGGTCGTCGTCAACCTCTCGCCAGAGGGGTGGCAAGGCTCACCAGCGTCAGCAGAGGGCACGGCGGCCGAACGGACTCAGGGCGTCATCGCCGTCTCGGGGGAGGTGGAGGCGGTCGTCGAGGTGGCCCTGGACACCGGCGACGAAGGAGCCACGGCGGAGGTGCATCGATCGAGCTCCGAGCCGATGTGACCAATCGATGCGGAAAGGAGAGGGGAGGTCATCAATGAGCTATGGGAGGAGCGGAGGAAGAGGAATGGGGGCCGGAGAGGCCCTGTACTCGGAGATCGCCGGAATCCTGATGTGGCGGACTTCGAACTCGGTCTCGAGCTCGGGAGCACCTGGCGATGGATGTGTGGAACAGGGGCTCGATTAGGAGTAGCAGGGGGTCGAAGGGAGGAAGAGGGAGGCCCAGGGTGGCTTTAAATAGCCGTGGCTCGAGTCCACGTAGACCCATGCGCCGGTGAGGTCGAGTTGGTCGCTGGAGGGGGAGGGAGCACACGGGGCTTGTCCGGGGGGGTTCCTGGGGTTGGTCTAGGCGCGCAAGAGAGAAGAGAGAGAGAAGGGGAGCGCGCGCGTGCGAGCCCATGCATTGGCCGGCTCGGGCGGCGTCGGGCGCGCGCCAGGGGAGCCGTTGCAGGGAGAGAGAGGAGGGGGACAGGGGCGTGGCCTGTCCCGGACGCCGAGGGGCCTCGACTGGCGCGAGGGGGGAGGCTCGAGGTGGTCGGGTATGGGCAGGAGAGGGAGGTCAACCCTCTGGAGCGCGGCTGCGCGCTCCAGAGCGCGACTTTCGCCGGCATGCCAGAGCTTTTGACGCGCTCTGGCGTGTCCACTTGTGTCCAGCAGCTGCAGGGGGGAGTAAACAAGTGGGAAAGGGGCATGGGATGCTCTGGAGTGGCCAGGAGTGAGAGGGGGAAGTGAGAAGAGAGAGAAATGGGATGTCCAGAGAGGGAAATGGGGCTTTCCCCCATGCAATCATGGACATGGCGCCAGGAATCTTACTGGAGGTGCTGGGGGTCTAGGTGGAGCTGTGGTAAAATTTGTAGGTGAAGGAGAACAGGGGAAGAGGCTCAATCATTGATCTTTGCTTCCCACCAGAAGGTGTTTGATCAGTGTTTGGGCAAGCAAATGGAGTTTTCTTGCCATGAGATTTAACAGGGTGATAATGTAGGTAAAATTAGAGTGGATCACCAAGTTCGAGCCCATTTGAAGAAAGTTCACAATGTAACTTTGTAAAACCCTAGAAATCAACAGAATCAGATTTCTATAGATCAAGGCATGCATTTCACTTCCCTCAAATCCACCACTTGGTGTGGTATCATCATTTGGGGTTTAGCACATGCCCACAAAGTTTGGGGTCAATAGGACAAACTTCACAATGTAAAGTTGTTCAAACTTGACTCTGGACAGGAATGGTTTTGGAATATTTTGGTGAAACAAATCAATTGGGATTGAGATGAAAGTTTGCACGATCATCACATATTGCATGTGTGTCTTGCTGGAATTTTCTTGGAATTTATTGAGAATATTTCTTATAGAAATCTTTCAAAAGCTTGATTTGGGCAGAAAGGGTTTTGAATGGTTTTGCCCATAATTTTGAACATGACCATGTGTTGAAACTCATATATAAGGAACATATATGTCCACTGAGTTTCTCTAAATTTTCCCAAATATTTTTAAAGCATTTAAATAATTTTTCCCGATGAAAAACCATTTCTGGCCTTAAGAAAAAGCCTTGAAATAAAATAACAAAATAATCTTTAAATTTAACATTTGGTGGTTTTCGGAAGTCTTATATATAGTAGGTTTCAAATAAAGTCTTTGTGGAAAAAGGATCCACCCAATTTGAGGACTTGTAGTACAAACCTCAATTTTATTTTCCCACACAAGACTTCAACATCTCTAACAATCCCAATTGGTGCAATAGTATCTCTATTAGCCAGCTTAATGGTAACATCAATTTCCTCTAATTCAGCTGGTGCAATATCATTCATAATTTCTTGATATAAGGTGAAGGGAATTGCACTCACACTAGCACCCACATCACATAAGCCATGATAACAATGATCTCCTATTTTAACAAAAACAACAGGCATGCCAACAACAGGTCTATGTTTATCTTTAGCATCAGGTCTAGCAATTCTAGCAGCTTCATCACAGAAATGAATAACATGCCCATCAATATTATCAACCAAGAGATCTTTAACCATAGCAATACTAGGTTCAACTTTAATTTGTTCAGGGGGAGTAGGTGTTCTAGTACAACTCTTACGAACCACAGTTGAAGCTTTAGCATGTTCCTTTATCCTAACAGGGAAAGGTGGTTTCTCAATATAAACGGTAGGAACAACAGGATCAACATTATAAGTAATGGTTTTTTCTTCAACTTTAATAGGTTCAACTACTTTCACTTCAATGGGAGGATGATATTTAAACCACTTCTCCTTAGGGAGATCAACATGAACAGCAAAAGATTCACAGAAAGAAGCTACTATCTCAGAGTCAAGTCCATATTTAGTGCTAAATTCACGAAAAGCATCGGTGTCTATAAAGGATTTAACAAAATCAAACTTAAGGTTTATACCTGACTCATTACCTTCGTCGAGTTCCCAATCTTCAGAGTTGCGTTTCATTCTTTCCAATAAGTCCCATTTGAATTCAATATCTTTCTTCATAAAGGAACCAGCACAAGAAGTATCGAGCATGGATTGATTATTACGAGAAAGCCGAGCATAAAAATTCTGAATAATAATTTCTCTTGGGAGCTCATGATTGGGGCATGAATATAACATTGACTTAAGCCTCCCCCAAGCTTGAGCGATTATTTCTCCTTCACGAGGCCAAAAATTGTAAATATAATTCCGATCACGATGAACCAGATGCATAGGATAAAATTCTGATGAAATTCCAATTTCAATCGGTTGTAGTTCCATGATCCAATATCATCACATAGCCTATACCATGTCAATGCCTTCTCCTTCAAAGATAAAGGAAAAACCTTCTTCTTGACATCATCCTCGGGCAAACCTGCAAGCTTGAATAATCCACAAACTTCATCCACATAGATTAGATGCAAATCAGGATGTAGTGTTCCATCTCCTGCATAAGGATTAGCTAGCAGATTCTCTATCATACCCGAAGGAATTTCATAATAAATATTTTCAGTAGGTACAGTAGGTTGAGGAGCATCTCTTTGTGCTTCCGGTCGAGGTGAAGATACCCCGAACAAGCCCCTCAAAGGATTATTTTCCATAGTAACAAGTGACAGTAAATTTCAGCACAATATATAAATTTTTCCTTACCAAGTACCACTCACCAAAGGCGCTTCACTTCCCGGCAACGGCGCCAGAAAAGAGTCTTGATGACCCACAAGTATAGGGGATCTATCGTAGTCCTTTCGATAAGTAAGAGTGTCGAACCCAACGAGGAGCAGAAGGAAATGACAAGCAGTTTTCAGTAAGGTATTCTCTGCAAGCACTGAAATTATCGGTAACAGATAGTTTTGTGATAAGGGGTGGAAGCAAGCGTCACATATTGAAGGATCTATAACCATATAACTTCTATTCGGAAATAAGCAAACATAAACCATTATGTTGTCTTCCTTGTCCAACATCAACTTTTTAGCATATAATATTTTAGTGAGTGCTCACAATCATAAAAGATGTCCAAGATAATGTATTTATATGTGAACCTCTCTTTCTTTATTACTTCCTTTTAATTGCAACAATGACCAATAGCTATGTTTGTTAACTCACAACAAATTTCAATCGACATACTTCTTATATGTGAAGTCATCACTCCCCATAAGATCATTATATAACTCTTTGCTTTTATTTTATACTTCTTTCTATTTCTTTTCCCCAAGATCATAACAAGCAAACAAAGCCCTCAACTCAAAACTACTCTTTATTATATAACTCTCGGACTTGCTTACATAGGAGGAACATAAAGCAAAACTCAAAACTAGATCACACTAAAACTTTATTCTACTAGATCAAGATGTAACCAAAAAGATGGAACTAAGAAAGACGATAAAAAAAAAGATGTGATGGTGATACGATACCGAGGCACCTCCCCCAAGCTTGGCACAAGCCAAGGGGAGTGCCCATACCCATGTGTTTAGTTGTCTTGCTTCGGAGGTGGTGATGTTATATTCTTGGCGATGATGCCCCTCAGAATGCGATTCTCCTCCTCAAGCTTATTATTTTGCTATCTGAGATCCATTATTTCCTTGCGAAGTTTTCCAGTGACGGTTAGAGCTCCCATAACCCATGGGTGTTTCATTGCTGCGGGGGAAGAAGCAACACTCTTTTTCATATTTTCATAAGTAAGAAATTTAGCATTGGGAAGGATAACCGAATTCGGAATTGCTGAGCTCTGAAGTTCTTCCAACATGGCTCCAGGTTGTAGACGAGAGGTAACTTCTTGGTCTTCCTCCATGGCATCTATCCTTTTCAAGTCGGCCTCCATCTCTTCCTCCGTGGCCTGCCCGAAGTGGTTGGCTTCGCTGTATGCTCCAGGCCCCGGTGTCAGACGAGAGGCACGGCTCTCCCCGACCGGCTCTTGCGAAGACATCTTGCTCTAAATCTGCTGCAGAAACAGCTCAAAACGAAAACAGGAGGTATTGTCGTGATACGAAGGTCAAAACCTTCGGGAGATTATATAATGAATTTTTACCGACCTGAAGGAGTGTACCACAAGAAAACGGAGTCCGGATGATGCACGGGGTGGCCACAAGCCACAGGGGCGCGCCCAGGGGGGTAGGGCGCGCCCCCCTGGCTTTTCACCTCCTCGTGCACTTTTTGGACTACTTTAAATTTTCCTAATTTTTTAAATATTCCAAAACGGAGAAAAATTGCCATTGGAAAATTTTTGGAGTCGGTTTGCTTACCGTATCACATACCTATTCCTTTTCGGAGTCTGAAACATTCTGGTAGGTCTCCCTAATGTACTCCTCCGGAGTTATGGTACTGATAATATTGGTTTCAACATTTATGGGAGTACCTGAGATATAGTGTTTGATTCTTTGCCCGTTTACCACCTTCGGATTTCTGCCTTCGGCGTTGTTGATCTTGATGGCACCGGAACGATATACTTCCTCGATAATGTAAGGACCTTCCCATTTAGAGAGAAGTTTTCCTGCAAAAAATCTTAAACGAGAATTGTATAGCAAGACATGATCACCTACATTGAATTCACGCTTCTGTATCCTTTTATCATGCCATCTCTTAACCTTTTCTTTAAACAACTTGGCATTCTCATAGGCCTGGGTTCTCCATTCATCAAGTGAGCTAATGTCAAATAACCTCTTCTCACCGGCAAGTTTGAAATCATAGTTGAGCTCTTTGATTGCCCAATAAGCTTTATGTTCTAGCTCAAGAGGTAAGTGACACGCTTTACCATAAACCATTTTATATGGAGACATACCCATAGGGTTCTTGTAAGCAGTTCTATAAGCCCATAATGCATCATCAAGTTTCTTAGACCAATTCTTCCTGGATCTATTAACAGTCTTCTGCAAGATCAATTTAATTTCTCTATTGCTCAATTCTACTTGACCACTAGACTGAGGATGATATGGAGATGCAATTCTATGATTAACATCATACTTAGCAAGCAATTTACGGAAAGCGCCATGAATAAAGTGTGAACCACCATCAGTCATTAAATATCTAGGGACTCCAAATCTAGGGAAAATAACTTCTTTAAGCATTTTAATAGAAGTGTTATGATCAGCGCTACTAGTTGGAATAGCTTCTACCCACTAAGTAACATAATCAACAGCAACTAGAATATGAGTATACCCGTTATATTGTGGAAAAGGTCCCATATAATCAAAACCCCAAACATCAAATGGTTCAATAACAAGAGAGTAATTCATAGGCATTTCCTGACATCTACTAATATTACCAATTCTTTGGCATTCATCACAAGACAAGACAAACTTACGAGCATCCTTGAAGAGAGTAGGCCAATAAAAACCAGATTGTAATACCTTGTGTGCAGTTCTATCTCCAGCGTGGTGTCCCCCATAGGCCTCGGAATGACACTTGCGTAGGATCTATTCCTGTTCATGCTCAGGTACACAACGTCTAATGACACCATCTACTCCTTCTTTATAAAGGTGTGGATCATCCCAAAAGTAATGTCTTAAATCATAGAAGAACTTTTTCTTTTGTTGGTATGTGAAACTAGGCGGTATAAATTTAGGAACAATGTAATTAGCATAATCAGCATTCCATGGAGCATTACGCGAAGCATTTATGACAGCTAATTGTTCATCAGGAAAGCTATCATCAATAGGTAGTGGGTCATCAAGAACATTTTCTAACCTAGACAAGTTGTCTGCTACAGGGTTGTCAGCACCCTTTCTATCAATAATATGCAAATCAAATTCTTGTAGCAGAAGGACCCATCTAATAAGTCTAGGTTTAGCATCTTTCTTTTCCATAAGATATTTGATAGCAGCATGATCAGTGTGAACAGTTACTTTGGAATCAACAATATAAGGTCTGAACTTATCACAAGCAAACACAACCGCTAAAAATTCCTTTTCAATGGTGGCATAGTTTCTTCGAGCACTGTCTAGAGCTTTACTAGCATAATGGATAACATTTAATTTCTTATCAACTCTTTGTCCTAGAACAGCACCAACAGCATAATCACTAGCATCACACATAATTTCAAAGGGTAGGTTCCAATCAGGTGGCTGAACAATAGGTGCGGAAATCAAGTCAATCTTAAGAATTTCAAATGCTTCTACACAATCATCATCAAAAACGAATGGAACATCTTTTTGCAAAAGAATAGTGAGAGGCCTAGAAATCTTAGAGAAATCTTTAATAAACCTTCTATAAAAACCAGCATGACCAAGGAAACTTCTTATACCTCTGATATCCGTAGGACACGGCATTTTTTCAATAGCATCAACTTTAGCTTTATCAACTTCAATACCTCTTTCAGTGATTTTGTGTCCCAAGACAATGCCCTCATTAACCATAAAGTGGCACTTCTCCCAATTCAAGACAAGATTAGTTTCTTCACATCTCTGCAAAACTCGATCAAGGTTGCTCAAGCAATCATCAAAAGAAGTTCCGTAAACGGAGAAATCATCCATGAAAACCTCAACAATCTTTTCACAAAAGTCAGAGAATATAGCCATCATACATCTTTGAAAGGTAGCAGGTGCATTGCATAAACCAAAAGGCATACGTCTATAAGCAAAGGTACCAAAAGGACAAGTAAAAGTGGTCTTTTCTTGATCCTCTTTTGACACAGGTATTTGAGAGAAACCAGAATAACCATCTAGAAAGCAGAAGTGTGTGTGTTTGGATAGTCTTTCTAGCATTTGATCAATAAAAGGTAGAGGGTAATGATCTTTCCTAGTAGCTTTATTTAATTTTCTAAAATCAATTACCATTCTATATCCTGTAACAATTCTTTGCGGGATCAATTCTTTTTTATCATTAGGAACAACGGTAATACCTCCTTTCTTAGGGACACAATGAACGGGACTAACCCATCTACTATCAGCAATAGGATAAATTATACCTGCTTCCAGAAGCTTTAGTATTTCATTTCTTACCACTTCCTTCATTTTAGGATTTAACCGTCGTTGGTGATCAACAACTGGTTTAGCATCAGGCTCCATATTAATTTTATGCTGACATAGAGTGGGACTTATACCCTTAAGATCATCAAGAGTATATCCAATAGCAGCACGGTGCTTCCTCAAAGTTTTCAATAGTCTCTTTTCTTCATGCTCTGAAAGGTTAGCACTAATAATAACAGGATATATCTCCTTTTCATCAAGATAGGCATATTTCAGAGTATCAGGCAATTGTTTAAGCTCAAACACGGGATCACCCTTGGGTGGAAGAGGATCCCCAAGTATTTCAACAGGCAGGTTGTGTTTCAAAATAGGCTGCTGATCAAAGAAAATCTTATCTATTTCATTCCTTTCATTCATATGCATATCGTTTTCATGGTCTAGCAAATATTGTTCTAAAGGATCAGTAGGAGGCACAGCAATAGAAGCAAGACCAATAATTTCATCTTTACTAGGAAATTCTTTGTCATGGGGTTGTCTACGAAATTTAGAGAAATTGAACTCATGAGACACATCCCCAAAACTTACAGTAACAGTTTCCTTCTCACAATCAATATTAGCATTAACAGTATTCAAGAAGGGTCTACCAAATATAATAGGACAAAAATCATCTTGTGGGGAACCAAGAACAAGAAAATCAGTACGATATTTTATTTTCCCACACAAGACTTCAACATCTCTAACAATCCCAATTGGTGCAATAGTATCTCTATTAGCCAGCTTAATGGTAACATCAATTTCCTCTAATTCAGCTGGTGTAATATCATTCATAATTTCTTGATATAAGGTGAAGGGAATTGCACTCACACTAGCACCCACATCACATAAGCCATGATAACAATGATCTCCTATTTTAACAGAAACAACAGGCATGCCAACAACAGGTCTATGTTTATCTTTAGCATCAGGTCTAGCAATTCTAGCAGCTTCATCACAGAAATGAATAACATGCCCATCAATATTATCAACCAAGAGATCTTTAACCATAGCAATACCAGGTTCAACTTTAATTTGTTTAGGGGGAGTAGGTGTTCTAGTACAACTCTTACGAACCACAGTTGAAGCTTTAGCATGTTCCTTTATCCTAACAGGGAAAGGTGGTTTCTCAATATAAGCGGTAGGAACAACAGGATCAACATTATAAGTAATGGTTTTTTCTTCAACTTTAATAGGTTCAACTACTTTCACTTCAATGGGAGGATGATATTTAAACCACTTCTCCTTAGGGAGATCAACATGAGTAGCAAAAGATTCACAGAAAGAAGCTACTATCTCAGAGTCATGTCCATATTTAGTGCTAAATTCACGAAAAGCATCGGTGTCTATAAAGGATTTAACACAATCAAACTTAAGGTTTATACCTGACTCATTACCTTCGTCGAGTTCCCAATCTTCAGAGTTGCGTTTAATTCTTTCCAATAAGTCCCATTTGAATTCAATATCTTTCTTCATAAAGGAACCAGCACAAGAAGTATCGAGCATGGATTGATTATTACGAGAAAGTCGAGCATAAAAATTCTGAATAATAATTTCTCTTGGGAGCTCATGATTGGGGCATGAATATAACATTGACTTAAGCCTCCCCCAAGCTTGAGCGATTCTTTCCCCTTCACGAGGCCAAAAATTGTAAATATAATTCTGATCACGATGAACCAGATGCATAGGATAAAACTTCTGATGAAATTCCAATTTCAATCGGTTGTAGTTCCATGATCCAATATCATCACATAGCCTATACCATGTCAATGCCTTCTCCTTCAAAGATAAAGGAAAGACCTTCTTCTTGACATCATCCTCGGGCAAACCTGCAAGCTTGAATAATCCACAAACTTCATCCACATAGATTAGATGCAAATCAGGATGTAGTGTTCCATCTCCTGCATAAGGATTAGCTAGCAGTTTCTCTATCATACCCGAAGGAATTTCATAATAAATATTTTCAGTAGGTACAGTAGGTTGAGGAGCATCTCTTTGTGCTTCCGGTCGAGGTGAAGATACCCCGAACAAGCCCCTCAAAGGATTATTTTCCATAGTAACAAGTGACAGTAAATTTCAGCACAATATATAAATTTTTCCTTACCAAGTACCACTCACCAAAGGCGCTTCACTCCCCGGCAACGGCGCTAGAAAAGAGTCTTGATGACCCGAAAGTATAGGGGATCTATCGTAGTCCTTTCGATAAGTAAGAGTGTCGAACCCAACGAGGAGCAGAAGGAAATGACAAGCGGTTTTCAGTAAGGTATTCTCTGCAAGCACTGAAATTATCGGTAACAGATAGTTTTGTGATAAGATAATTCATAACGGGTAGCAAGTAACAAGTGTAGCAAAGGTGTAGCAAGGTGGCCCAATCCTTTTTATAGCAAAGGACAAGCCTGGACAAACTCTTATATAAGGCAAAGCGCTCCCGAGGACACATGGGAATTTCTGTCAAGCTAGTTTTCATCATGCTCATATGATTCGCGTTCGTTACTTTGATAATTTGATATGTGGGTGGACCGGTGCTTGGGTGCTGCCCTTACTTGGACAAGCGTCCCACTTATGATTAACCCCTCTCGCAAGCATCCGCAACTACGAAAGAAGAATTAATATAAATCTAACCATAGCATGAAACATGTGGATCCAAATCAGCCCCTTACGAAGCAACGCATAAACTAGGGTTTAAGCTTCTGTCACTCTAGCAACCCATCATCTACTTATTACTTCCCAATGCCTTCCTCTAGGCCCAAACAATGGTGAAGTGTCATGTAGTCGACGTTCACATAACACCACTAGAGGAGAGACAACATACATCTCATCAAAATATCGAACGAATACCAAATTCACATGATTACTTATAACAAGACTTATCCCATGTCCTCAGGAACAAACGTAACTACTCACAAAGCATATTAATGTTCATAATCAGAGGAGTATTAATGATTATTAAGGATCTGAACATATGATCTTCCACCAAGTAAACCAACTAGCATCAACTACAAGGAGTAATCAACACTACTAGCAACCCACAGGTACCAATCTGAGGTTTTGAGACAAAGATCGGATACAAGAGATGAACTAGGGTTTGGAGAGGAGATGGTGTTGATGAAGATGTTGATGGAGATTGACCCCCTCTCGATGAGAGGATCGTTGGTGACGACGATGGCTTCGATTTCCCCCTCTGGGAGGGAAGTTTCCCCGGCAGAACAGCTCCGCCGGAGCCCTAGATTGGTTCTGCCCAGGTTCCGCCTCGAGACGGCGGCGCTTCGTCCCGAAAGCTTTCTTATGATTTTTTTCCAGGTCAAAACCCTCCATATAGCAGAAGATGGGCACCGGAGGCCTGCCAGGTGGGTCACAAGCCACAGGGGCGCGCCCAGGGGGGTAGGGCGCGCCCCCTGGCTTGTGACTGCCTGGTGGGTCCCCCCTGGTATATTCTTCGCCCAATATTTTTTATATATTCCAAAATAATTCTCCGTAGATTTTCAGGACTTTTGGAGTTGTGCAGAATAGGTATCTCAGATTTGCTCCTTTTCTAGTCCAGAATTCCAGCTGCCGGCATTCTCCCTCTTCATGTAAACCTTGTAAAATAAGAGAGAAAAGGCATAAGTATTGTACCATAATGTGTATTAACAGCCCATAATGCAATAAATATTGATATAAAAGCATGATGCAAAATGGACGTATCAGTACTATTCACATGGCATAATCATTGGGCAAGATGTTTGGGTCAAGGAAAATGAGTATGGAGAGGAGTAGAATCTATGAGTGCCAAACACAATCAATCAGTCAAGCAAGCATCAATAATTCAAACAAGCTCATGCACTGAAAAAGTTTTAATTGGTTCCAAATTTTATAAATCTATAGCATAGCAAAGTGATACAAACACAAGGTGTGACAGGAAGCATGGCAATATCATCACAAGAAAAGCAAATGTCAATAACCATGGGCTTGTCATCTATGCCATATGAGCAAATGGGATTAATTTTTATGGTGTATGCATAGTCGCTACGGTGAGATTGCAAAGATGCAATATGGGAAATTTCACGCATAGCATATGACAAGTTTAGTGGGTTGTCAAACATGATGTGACCAATAGAGTTTTCACATGATATCCTATGGAGTATAGCATCACAACTAGGCAAGTCAACATGCTCATCATCATATTCATCAAAAATTGGTGGCACATCTAAGCATGAAGAAGACATAGCATGTGGTGTGTCCATAAGGTGATCAACATCATGCAAGCAATCAATGGCAAGATAGTCCACTAGTGGGACAAGCAAAGAACCTTCACCTATGTTACCTTTAGAGCTCCGCTCATGTGATGTAGGTGAGGCGGGAAGTACCAACTCGTGGTCGACATCATGATGGAACCATGTGGGGGGTGCATCATATTCCACCATGGCCATCATCTTGTCCAAAGGAAGGACGAAGTCGTCAAGGATCGGCACGTCACCATGTATGGGACCTAGCACCAAAGGAGAAGACACAATATAGGTAGAGGTTAAGTTGTTAGAAATCGAAATGGCCTCACATGCCCTATCAACTAACTCACTCTCTCTATGTGGTGGTTCACACACTCCCTCTAGGTAGTTGCACTCATACGCGCTATGGTGGAGTCACTCATCTCACTCAAGTGGTGGGGGTTGTGGCTCTCCTCACATGGGAATTGGGGCAACTCATCACATATGGGGCTAGTGGTGAAGTCACTCTCACTCTCAATATGGTGGCAAAAGTCTCTCAACTCATCTCCAAATGTCGCCGTGGTCGAAGGGAAAATCCCATGCTCAACCATCTTGTCACCGTCGCCGTGGATGAAGGTCGAAGATGGCACATCATCACTCTCGCCTCCAAAGATGGAAACATCATCCTTGCTCGCCACCTTGTCGCTCGCCTCCAAAGCATGTTCCTTGAGTGGCTCCGTAGTCATGGTTGTCGCCGCACCGTCTTCAAAAAGAGTCATGGTAGACTCGGCATCGTCAATGCCACAAAGAGGGATGGCGGTGAAGTCAGACTTGGGAGCCTCGTCTTGGAGCTCGTCGGGCTTGGACATCTTGGTGGTACCATCCTCATGCTCGTCGTCGTGGAGCTTGGTCGTTGCGAAGTATGCTCGGGGTCACGTAGGCTTGGCCTTGAGTTCATGTTCCGCCATGAGAGCACCAATGTAGAGGTCTTCGAGAGACTCGTAGTTGTTGTGGCAGATAGTCTTGGTGATGTCGTTGTTCAATCCCATCATGAAGTGGAACTTCATCCAAATGGGGTCGTCCACACTGGCTCGTCGCAAGGCTTTCTTCATCTTCATGAAGTACTCATCGATGGACTTGGATCCTTGTATGGTGTCCTCCAATTGGCATTGAAGATGTTCTGTGTATGTAGAAGGCACAAACTCTCGCCACAACGCTTTCTTCAACTTGGACCAACTCATGTTGAAGCTCGTCGAAGATGTGTGAAGCCACCATGTTGACGCGTAGTCATGGAAGTTTCTTGTGGCGCACTTCACTTGATCTTCGGAAGGGACTTGAAGTAGCTTGAGGTAGGTGTCCATCTTGCGCTCCCACGCGAGATACTCCTCGGGGTCTTGACTCCCATAGAAAGGAATCTCGTGGTCGACGTCGAGGTTGTAGTAGCTCATGGAAGTCGCGGACTTGAGCTTGGGGAGCTTCTCTTGAAGTGCTTGTCGGCGAAGATGCCGTATATCCAAAGGAGAAGATGCCTTGAAGTTGCTTGGCAAAGATGCCAAGGTAGGTGGTGAAGTCATCAAGCGGTGGTTGGTGTCGAGCTCGTGACCTTCACACTTGTTCTTTGTTGGATGCCTTGATGTTGGCATCGTTATTTCTTCATGTCGTTGATGGTGTCGATGCCGAAGTGATCTTGCCGGAGATGATAGCTCGGAAGCATGTGCACTTGAGTGTTTTCTCGAAGATGAGGAAGACCTCTTGCCGGTGTTGATGATGACCTTGAGCTCTTCCATTTGAGCATCCAACTTGGCGTCGATGGTTTTCTTCATGGCATCGAACCCGTCGTTGTGGTTGTAGACCGAAGAAGATGATGTGCTTTGCCTATCCATCACAAGACTCGAGCAAGGGTGAGTAGGAAATGAGATAAACAATACCAATATACCGTTCCCAAAGTTGAGGATGTATCCCATTCCACTCAATGTGAATTGAGAGAATAGTGGAATTGGTACGGGACTTGTTCACTCACACCTACAATATAAAGCTTATTGAGTGGCTTGGCTAGGACAAGTGGCACGAAATTCAAGCAAATGTTAGTCAAGATATCGAAAATGTTGAGGAAGATTCACAAAATTGCAATGCAAAGCAAATAGATCGATAGCTATGGTGGCACTAGGAACACACACATGGATAGATAAATTGGATCCGCGCAACCAAGGAATGAGCACAAAATATGTGAGACCCGGGAAAAGCTCGTGTTGCATGGATACTAGAAGAGACAATAGCTCGATTGCTCAAATGGGCTAGATACGCGCTTGTGCACCAACCTATGAGAGTAAACGTGCCGTCTTCAATCCCAAGTATGCTATGTATGTATGATCCAAGTGTATCTACTATGCAAAATGGATCAATGCTATTGTTATTGCTTATAAGCTCTTTGTATCTCCTCTTTTGCTTAAAAGCTTTTTCTTCTCTTTTTTTATGCTTGATGCTCGAACCAAGATATGAGACAAATATGATGGATATGCACGGGAGAGACTTATGGCACAATGTAGATAGCAAGATGTTTGCACGCTAAAACTAGCTATCCGGCATAAGAGTAACACTATGATGCACAAGTAACGTGGCCCAACAATTCTCAACTCGCTAGTCTCAATGGGTAAGGTGCGCTATAGGCTCGAAGCGATCAATGCAATGGCAAGGAAATAGACAATGATGTCGTCGAGGTTACCGTCCTTGCTTACGGTTGGGGTGCCAAAAGGCAAAGTGGCCGATGTCGATGTCGAGGCCGAGGCGATGATGAGTAGCGGCGTTGTCGATGTAGAACCGTCCCTAATTAGCCGAAACACCTTAGGAAACAGAAACCGCAACTCAAAATCTCAAAAAAAATTGGGTTAGGGTGGCGGAAGTTTATGGTGGGATGGCTATGCGGAAGTTATGGTGGAGGCCTAGGCAACTTGCCAAAATTTCAAAAATATGATGGTGCCAAATGATGATGGAGCCTATCTAGATGGATGGGGTGTCAATAGCTATCCAACGAGCTAAAGAACGTCAAAATCGGACTCCGGATGCAAAAGTTATGGTCAAAATGGTGAAACACGGGAGGCTGAAATCCGAGGGGTCGGACATCCGGGGGGATTAGGCCGGAAATCCGGGACCTGATGTCCAGAACGCGCCCGAAAGTGAGCTCCAGGAGCCGGATGTCCGGCTGGGGGCCCGGATGTCCGGCCCGATAGATCCAGATCGGGATTTTGGGCTCGGGACTCGATTTGGGCGGAAATTTCGAGCTCGGGGGGAAAAATTGATGGGGGAAAAGAAAAAATTGGGGTGGATTTCGTGGTGTGGAAGCTAGATCTACTTGCCAAACGCGAATCCAATGGATCAAAATCAACAAAATCTCACAGGAATCAACAAATCACAAATAATTTGGTGAGGCTATTTTTGGTGGGGATTTTCGAATTGGGACAAAAACACACAAAATTAGGTTAGAAAACGATGGGGAGGACTCCAAATTCGTGATAAACGTGGCTCTTGATACCAATATGATACGGGGCACACCCGTGTGTGTCGATCTTTCACGAATTGGAGGGAGATTCCACGAAGAACACGGGGAAGAACGAGGAGAAGTCACAAGAGAAACACTCAAGAACAAGTCCAATCACACATCCACTAGACTAACATACACATAAGATCCACAAAGGTACAAGAACAACAAAGGGAAAGAGGATACATGGTAGAGTTCATCCCAAATCCCAAAGGGAGATGAGGCCTTGAAATCCCGAAGGATCTTCCCTAGATAGGGGCCTTCACATCCATAGGATCTTCTCACACGTGGAGGTCACTATCTCCTAGGAGAAGTATATGGAAGGAGCAATGCTCAACTAATCTATGAGCTAAACCATTGCTAACCCTAGAAAGGAGGAGGGGTGGAGTATATATAGTGCTAGCCAACGAAGGGGTAAGTGAGAGGGATACATGGGCCTCCTGCCCGCGTCTGCCCGCACAGGGGGCGGATGTCCGGGCTTGGGGGCCGGATGTCCGGGGCTCGGGCGCCGGTTTCTGTGGCTCTCTGGATGCATGTGCGCCGGATTTCCGGGAGCTGGGGCCGGATGTCCGGGGTCTTGAGGGGTCGCCGGATGTCCGGGGCGCGGGTCGGATGTCCGGCACCTGTAGCTTCCAGCAGCTTTGGCCTTGGCGCCAGAGAGATCTCCATGGGCCGGATGTCCGGGGTATGGGCCGGATGTCCGGGGCCTGGGAGGTTGCTTGGCCTTCTTCCGTCGTCGCTTCCATGCTTCCCTGGCGGATGGTGTAATCGTTACTCGACACTTGCACTGCTCCTCGTCATCCGTGAAGCTCCTACAATACCTATGTATGCACACGAGGGGAGTGTCAAGTAGTATACCATCCTCGAAGGGATCAAGTGAACACATGTAAAGGAGATGATTCACCTTAATGTATGTGAAGTAGATGTCGCACGTGTCACTTGCCAAATGGGCTCTTGTCATGGTGATGTCCGTAGGATGCTCCGCATCAGTGTTGGTCGCAAACGGGCTGCCTGCGGGGCCACCACGAGGAAACTCGGGGATTGGTTTTACTCGTAGCTAGACCCATCCGGTCGTGTCCTGAGAACTAGATACGCAGCTCCTATCAGGTTTGTCGATACGTCGGGCGGCCTTGCTGGATTTGTTTTACCTTTCTCGAATGTCTTGTGCACCGGGATTCTGAGGATACCTTGGGCTATCTCGAGGTTGATGTTTTCCACGCTGCTTGTGGCTAGTTTGTGATGGATGAGTTGGAGCACCCCTGCAGGGTTAAATCTTTCTGAGAGTCATGCCCGCGGTTATGTGGCAACTTGGAAATTTGTTTAACACCCGGTCATAGCAAACCTGAAGTAAACTCAATTAAAACACAACAACCGTGTGCGTAACCGTGATCGTCTCTTTTCGAGGGAGTTTGGAAAGAGAACACCGTGGGGTTATGTTTGTCTCGTAAGTAGGTGTTCTGGATCACTTCTTGATCATTTCTAGTTCACGTCCGAATATGCGTAGATCACTCTTCTTATTCTTGTACTCGTAAGTTAGCTACTCAAATAAATGCTTAGTGCTTGCTGCAGCCTCACCACTTAACCATACCTCACCCATTAAGCTTTGCTAGTCTTGATACCCTTGGAAATGAGATTGCTGAGTCCCCGTGGCTCACAGATTACTACAACAACAGTTGCAGGTACATGTAATGCGATGCTTTGACGTGAGAGCGATGCTTGTTTGGTTTGAAGTTCTTCTTCTTCTTTATCGATCATAGAATGGGTTCCAGGCCGGCAACCTGGGATAACAAGGATGGATGTTGCTTTTATCATTTAATTTCGTCTGTAGCCGGACCCTGCTTTTTTGTATGATGATTGTATTTGAAATGATCATGATTTAGCTTGTGGCGAGCGTAAGCCAATTCCATATACTCATTTACTCTTTACATGTACTTGTAACGATATCCATTCTTGCGAAAAGACGAGATGCGCTTCTATCCCTATCGAGGCCCTCGAGCCAAAATAAGGATAGGACCGCATCTTGGGCGTTACAATACTGGACCAATTATTAGAGCTCGCGCACGCCAATTGAATTACTAGGTACTTTCGTTTCTTGGAAATCCTTCTAGTCTTCATGAATATATGATGTTGCCTAAATTAGATACTTTTGTTTTACTTATGAATGAAGGACCTAGCATGGACAAGAAGGATGGCCATTGGAGCGGGAACATGCATGGACAAGAAGGTGCGCGCGTGGGAAAGAACAATGGAGCTTCCAGTGGTGATTTTCGCACTTTGAAGCCACCATAATGAGAGCATGAAGGCTTGGACGAAATATTCAAGATGGCGCTTTATAAATTTCATCCATAGGCTATTATAGGTGTTGTGCCACCTTATTTTTGGGCCAGGCCCATGTAATTTCGAAATACCACATTATAGGCTGTTTTCAGAGTCCATATGTGTGGGGCAACATAGTTAGGGTTGGTTTCAGACCCCTCCTCCAAGCAGCCACGAAATTCGCCTCTATTCCCCCGTATATACAGCCCTTAGGGTGCCGTTTACACTTGGGTTTTGTTTAGATTAAAATTTCGCCATAGCCAACTTCGCGTCCTTCGTTTGTGTTCCACGACCAGACCAAGACGTCACAGAACCCCACTTTCATCAATAAAGCTTTCCTCTGATATTCGCAATATCTAGATTGCAATTTTAGTTTCTTGCTTGTTCTTCATTTGAGTGCAGGAAATAGACCCTCATGGTCAGGTTGATCGTGCTCTAGCGTGGTCAATAACCTCTCGGAGTTGGTTTAGCGATTGCTAAGGCACGACGTCCTCGCACGTTCGTAGTCGGATCGTCAAAGTCTACTCCACCAAAAATGATAGTCACATCTCATCGAAAGACACAGACAACTTTGCCTCTATCAAGGGACCCCCTTGATAATTCGCCTTTAATAAAACTCTTCCAGCAAGGCCCAACATTGGTTTTAAATTTGCTCAACATAATAATACCGATAATTATTTTGACTCATAGAGAGTTAGCGCTACTGGTTCGTTATTCAACATAATATGGGGGGGCAGTGCTGATGGTGCTGGTTCAAACTAGAGCACCGTGCGGGCTACCTGGGGCAACTCGGGACGTCAGTTATTGTTGGAGATATGCCCTAGAGGCAATCATGTATGATGATATGTCCTATGTGTTTATGAATAAAGATAGTCCTTGGACATTATCATTGATGTGTATTAACAAGTACGTGACTTGTTTGTGAGACTATGCATTGTATGATGACTGTCCTAAATGGTCCCTAGTCGAAAGGGTTGTGTGGACGCGCAGCCAGTCAGACTAGCATATGACACGGTGGATGGTTCGGTCTCACTGACCATGTAGCATTGGATGCTAGCCGGATAATATGGACTCAGAAAGATCTGATCGGATACGACGTAGTTGGATCCGAGTCGAGATAAGGTCTGAGTTGGATAGACCCAACTATGAGACGCAACGATAGGTCATCTGAGGGTCTCTAGTACAACATACGTTCTATGTCCTAAGACCTGAGCTGACGCATGTACTCGGGATGGTGATAGAACTGCTTTGGGCCGACCAAACGCTACTCCGTAACTGGGTAGTTATAAAGGTAGGTTTCGGGCTTGTCCTGACCCATGCTGCAAGACATGGTTGAGCAAGATGGGATTTGCCCCTCCGATCAGGAGAGATATACTCTGGCCCCTTTGGGTGATCCGACCTGGATAAGCATGGCCATGCGATGAGGATTATGAGATAATCCGAGGTGTTGGTCGGATTCACCGGAACGAGAAAGAGGTCGTGCTGCAACAAGGATGACCATGTCGCCTTGAGCAAAAAACATATATCATGTGGCAAAGGGAACAGAAGTGTGATGTACAGGTTCGCCTAACCAGCTTCATCGGACACTTGGAGTCGGCACGCTTTGCTAGAGGCCGCTACCGACTAGTCGAGTCGGATGTGATCTGACTCGCGACCAAGTGAATGAGAACCTAAGGGGTCGTGCGCTTAAGGGAAGGAACACGTGGGCTATAGGATCCGTGCGAGGCCGAAGAGTTGAGCTCGCGCGCGGATGCCTATATATAGTGGAGGTGCGGCACACCCATCTGGTTGATCGCTTCGGCGCCGTCATTAGGGCTTTGCATGTGTTGCAACTAGCCTCCTCCACTTGCCGCCGCCGACTGTGTGATCGGACCTATCAGTCCGCCGCATGGTGTTCCTCCTGCACGCGCGGATACTGTTAGAGGCAATGCACTTGCGCCGCTCCGGCGAACCTGTACGTGGGATCCGGCGACCGGCTGCACGAGGGAGATCGGATCGGCTGTTCGAGGGAGATCGGACGAGGAGGAGATGGACCACGCGAACGCACTGCCCCAACTCTACTTCCGCTGCACGACACTGCGCGTCTAGTGGTAACGAGCTGTGATCCATCTCCGTAGCATGTTCTTGGATGTTCTGCGCGTAAGAAAATTTTAATTCGCATGCGATGCACCTACGGTAGAACCCAACAGTTATTGTATGTGTAGCTCATCCGCCGTGTCCTAAGAACGAGATACTCGGCTCCTATCGGGATCGTCAACACGTCGGGAGGTCTTGCTGGACTTGTTTTAACTTAGTGGAATGTCTTGTGCACTGGGATTTCAAGGATACTTTGGGCTATCTTGAGGTTGAGGTTTTTCCACCGCAGCTTGTGGCTAGTTTTTGATGGATGAGTTGGAGCACCTCTACAGTGTTAAATCTTTCTGAGAGCCGTGCCTGCGGTTATGTGGCAACTTGGAAATTGTTTAACACCCGGTTATAGAAAACTTGAAGTAAACTCAAATAAAATACACCAACCGTGTGCGTAACTGTGACCGTCTCTTCTTGTGAGGTTTTAACAAAAAAGGGAACACGGTGGGGTTATGATTGATTCGTAAATAGGTGTTCAGGATCACTTCTTGATCATTACTAGTTCACGCCCATTATGCGTAGATCACTCTTCTTATTGTTGTACTCGTAAGTTAGCCAGATATCAAATGCTTAGTGCTTGCTGCAACCTCACCACTTAACCATTCCTCACCCATTAAGCTTTGTTAGTCTTGATACCCTTTGAAATAAGATTGCTGAGTCCCCGTGGCTCACAGATCACTACAACAACAGGTGCAGGTATAGTTAATGCGATGCTTTGACGTGAGAGTGATGCTTGTTCTATTTGAAGTTTCTTCTTCTTCATCATCGATCATAGGATGTGTTCCAGGTCGGTAGCCTGGATAGCAGGGTGGACGTTGTGTCGTTTGTGTTTCATCCGTAGTCGGATCCTGCTCTTATGTATGATGATTGAATGTATTGAGGTATTCATGTTGTAGCTGTGGCGAGTGTAAGCCAAATCTTGTATACTCTTCTCTTCAGTACATGTACTTGTGTCGATATCCACCTTGCAAAAAAGTGTCTCCGATATGCGCTTCTATCCCTGTTGAGACTTTCAAGTTTCTGTGAGGATAGGACCGCATATTGTGCGTTACAAGCGGCTGGGCAGGCCGCTGTGGAAGCTTGGCCGCGGGCGAGGCAGACCTGGCCCATAGGGGCAGTGGCCTTGGTCAAAGCGGGAGGCGGACGTGGAGGCTTCATCTCCTCGCACGCGTTGCAGCAGGATGCAATAGTAGGTTGAGGCGGCTCTTTGCCGGAGAAATGGGTCGAGACGACGACGTAGGCGAGGCCGAATGCGGGGGGAAGGACCTGGACTGATGGATCTGGTGGGGGAACTCTTGGATCCGTTGAAGAACGGTGCGACAAGGCGATCTTGGAGCTTCGGAGGGGCGGCCATGGCATCCTGTGTCCAAGCAAGACCGAAAGAGAGGTCAGAAAGAGGGAGAGGCGATGAGAGAGGAGGAGGTGAGGAGCAGGGAGATGGGGTCAGCCTGCTGGTTCGGTTAGGCGCTCGAGGACGGGCGCGCACGGGCAGGAGGCGGCGGCGTGCTCGGGCAGGGGAGGCAGCAGGGCAACGGGGAACAGGGAGCTCGGGCGCGAGAGGGAGCTCGAGGGCGAGCAACGAAGGCTGTGCAAGAGGCCTGGTCGGAGGTGCTCCAGCGGGGAAGTCCCGACGACGAGCGGTGGCGCGCAGGCGAGCGACGAACAAGGAGGAGGTCCCTATACTCCCTCGCGTGGAGGCGGACGAACGCGGGATTTAGATCGAGGGAAGCTCAGGAATTGGCGGCTCTGGTTGGTCGGTTGCACAAATTGAGGAGGAGACATGGGTGGCGCTTGCTTGCAAGGTGGACGAAGCTGGTTGGGCGATGGTGGAATCGGGGGAGGGGCGGGTCTGGTTGGTTCGCTGGTGATCCCGAGGTGAATGGAGATAGTCGTGGCTTGCGGCGGGGATGGGACCGAATGCCTAGATTCTAGGGTTATGACTGATTTGGTTAGGGATTCATCTGCTATATATAACAGGTGGATTTGGGAAGGGGATATTTGGCCCCTCTGATCGTAATCGGGCGGTCCGGGTCAGAGACGAGGTTTAGTTGGGCTGCAATGAGCTATGCTAGAGGGGCTATGGGATGAGACGAGAGGGAAACGGGAAGCCTGACATAAGTTTTAATATACGAAAAACGTCTGCGATTTGACCAGCGATAGTGTCGCTATAGTTTAACGGTTGGGGTATCAAACGACCTCTGAATGCGATGAAATTTGGTAGGCGGTCTACCTACAATATAATAAGACTGCACACCAACTTTCATCTCATTCCAAAAACATTTTATTCCGCTTAAAAAATAATATTTTAGAGATGTCGCCGGCGCGTGTGTGTGTGGTTGGTCTCGAAACGGTGAACGATGAGAACGGGAGAACCGACAACTACGAATGGATGCAAGTTTTGAAAAATAAAAGTAACAAAGTGACGATGGAATGCGAATGATGCGATGATGAATGCAACAACAAATAAATCACACGACGATAAGGAAATAAAACGGGAATCATGTGGAGCTTCGGTCTCGTGCTGTTACATTCTAAGTCTAAGACAATTCCTTAAAATGTTCATGATTTTTGGTTTGATTTATGATCTCTTACCAAAATTAACAGACATTAAAGAAGGGCATTTTAGATTCATCGAAAAGATTTGGGTTTGAAACTTGTTAAAATATCTTCTATGGCTTTGAATTCCCTCAATTCAGGTATAAAAATAATTCAAACATGATGCATTCATGCTTAGCTAGCCTAGTACATTAGATACTAGGGATATGCCATCTTGCTTGGAGGATCATGGAGCCTTCATCGCCGAGGGAGGCCATGGATTACTAGACAATGATAGCTCAGGGGACACTAAAATACCGTCATCTTCAATGGTGAGTCTCATTCTACGGTTTCCAACGTGTACGCTTTATGGAGGAAGGAAGAGTAATGGCAGTGAATGAGGATGTTGCGGGGTGCGTGTTTTGGCGGCACCTTCGGCACGCCGGTAGTCATTAACGAGAAGTGGCCTTTTTTGTTTTCTGTTGTGGGCCAGCTGGATGCTTCCAGAGTTGTAAGCTGTTATGCAACACATACATCTTTGTCCTTTCTTCCATAAAAGTTTTTGGGCATGCCCTCGAAAAAAAGATCTATGTATGCTTTTTGTATGGCTAAACTTGCTGCCAATAAAGCGAAGAGCATATCTAGAACGCCAAGAACTTTACAGTTTATCACACAACAACTAATTTCGTCGCTGAAAAATATCCATGTGCGCCTTTTGTGTGTGGATACACTACTGCCAATAAAGTGAAGAGCATATCTAGAACGCCAAAAGCTTTACAACTTGTCACATGTCAACTAATTTCGTCGCACAAGGATACTCATGTGCGTTCTTTTGTACGTGCATATACTTCCTTCACCTATAAATCAGAAAAGAGTTTGCTTATGACTTCAAAAGTGAACTCCCACATCACTCAATATCTATATCTTTCTATTGTTTACCCCTCGGTGATGGACGTGCCTTTGGCATCTAAAGCCTTCCCCTCGCCCTCCCCTTCCAAGCGTGAAGTTGATAACCATTAGAGCTCATCAAACCATGCAGATCTCAATCCCCATGCTAATGATGTAAGTGGTGACTATTTTAACCATGATTTCCCTTTTCTATTCAGCTTTGAGTTTCATATGGAGAAATATCATTTATAGAAAGTTTTAGAAAAGGCTTCTTGTGACAACTTCGAGCATAATTAGAAGACGCTTCACACAAGCATGGATTAAAATTAAACAGTATGTTATTAGCTATCTGCACCTCATTTGTATGAAAAAATGACTAAAAGTTGGTCCGTATAAGGCCATTTTTCTTAGTACTCCATCTTATATATTACGTTCGTTCCAAAAATCTTGTCTTACATTAGTCTAAATACAAATGTATCTAACATAAAAATGTGATTAGATAAATTCGTATTTAGCTAAATCTATGAAAAGAATTTTGGGACGGAGAAATATGTGCTAAGCCTGTCAAGTAGCAAAAATAGAACGTGACAATATAATTAAAAGGAGAGAAAAGTTTAAAAGTGATATGTCCAAAATCATCGTGGTCATGTCCTCCCAAGAAGATTCCAAAAGTGCCACCTGCTCACTATCTCTCTCCCTCCCACGCAACGCTTTCTCTCTCTCTAAAAGAAAATGGCAAAAAATTGAAAATGGAAAGATCTTGCGAAAAGATTAGTTAAATTTACTCAGCCACCCTGCACCACTCGGTGTCAGGCGTATCTCTCTCCCTTCCCCCTCGTGATCTCTCGCCGCGGGAGCCCCGTGACTCGAGCTCGTCATCCACCTCAATGTCGATGGCCGCGGCCGCCTCCCCCTCCAAGATCCTGATCCCTCCGCACCGAGCCTACGCCGCGACCGCTGCCGCGTCCACCTCCTGCGACTCCCTCCGCCTCCTCCGCGCGCCACGAGGACGGCGCCAGCGCCCGCGCGGGTTGGTCGCGCGTCCGGTTCCGCGGCGGCCCTTCTTCTTCTCCCCACGTGCCGTGTCAGACTCCAAGAGCTCCCAGACCTGTCTCGACCCCGACGCAAGCACGGTACGCCGCCTCGCCTAGCCAAATGCGGCGCTTCTTGGCCGCCTAGTCTTGTCTCGCCGCCCTGATCCGTTGCGTCCGTATCTTTCCGGATGAGAATTTGACACATGCGGGAAATTATTGCCTCGGTAATTTAGATGCACAAATGTGGTTCACGTCTTGTGTTCTCATTTGGACATTTCTCAGAGATAATAAAAAATACTACTCTACTTTGCTAGCGCATAGCATGAACTTTCTGGCGACTAATCATGTGGACATTTTCATTGGCTCCAATTGTCTATTTGTACTAGATTTCAGTAAATGTGCCAACTGTGGGCGTTTGTTGAACAGTCCTATTTAATCAATGGGTGTGGGTGTGAGCCTCATAAGAAATTTATAAAGAAGATGGCATGATCCATGGCATGTGGCTCTTAAAGACTACTGGGCAATCAGATCAAGTTCTTTGATTTTTTCCTTTTAACTTATACAGTTTTCTTCTTTGAGTTTTGCTTCAGTACACCCCTTTTAAAAACATTACGATTTCGGATGTGGTGGAAATTAAAACTTACCCTTTCATTTTAATTAAGAAGGGTAATAGAGTCTATTCCACGTGGTGCAAATCAGTGCTGGTTGCCCCTCTTCCTCACAAACCGTTATGACATCAACACAACTAAACAAAGTACTACAACAAGGCGAGTTTTAGGCAATGATAGATTGGGGTCTTCTGTGCTGATGGAAGACTCTACGTGATGTGAAAAAGTTATACACAACAGGAAGAACTTGGATCATGTCTCAGCTGCAATGCTGATTGAGACATCTGACGTCCAATTAAACCCATATTCGAAAGAAAAAACTGAACATAAGTTTCAGCTTGATTGATAAATAAAAGGTCAGAACTATTCACCAGCCAGCCGCCCATTATCTACAAAAGATTGGTAGACATTGTAGCTCCAATTCGGATAAACTTGTTGCCCCATGTTACATTCGTTCCATGATCTCTTTTGGTGATAAACGAGCTGAACTCAATGCCAACCGCCTGGAACACTTGTTTCTTCATTCTTTGTTTGATTTACTTTGCAATAGCCAATTGACGAGTTTCTGCTGTTTGTGCAGAGTGTTCTCGGAATCATTCTTGGAGGTGGTGCAGGGACTAGATTGTATCCCCTGACGAAGAAGCGTGCGAAGCCTGCAGTGCCATTGGGTGCCAACTACAGGCTTATTGATATTCCTGTCAGTAATTGTCTGAACAGCAACATATCAAAGATCTATGTGCTCACACAGTTCAACTCAGCTTCTCTTAATCGTCATCTCTCACGAGCCTATGGGAGCAATATTGGAGGTTACAAGAATGAAGGATTTGTTGAAGTCCTTGCTGCACAGCAGAGCCCAGATAACCCTGACTGGTTTCAGGTATCTCATTCATTGTTATTTAAGTGTTTTTGTTTAATGTGAAATGCGAGATTCATCTACTGATGAACATCATAATTTGTCTCATGTTAGCATTTAGAAGAAGGCAAAATCTATAATTCCTTCATAAGTACTCATGATTGTATCATTACACGATGAATGAATTTCACCAAGCCCTCTGTGGAAATCCCAGGGCCAGCCTTCCAAGAACCAGAATAAAAAAGAAACAATCTGTTCCAAGGCGTCATCGATATTCCTGTTTACAAAACCTTGATATAGATTATAAGAATTGTTAGTTGGATACTACCCTAATAGTCCTCTATTTATTATTTCCGCATTTCTAAATAATATAATTTAATAGCATGCTACCACAAGACAATTTTAAGCTCAAGTAGAGATGCTCAGAATTTTCACGAATTGATTTTAACAGTGTCTCTGTATTGTACGAATCTGTTTTGTGTACCAGGATCTGGTCCTGAACAAGTTCACTAGTTACGAATTAGAATTAGTATACGTGAATGGTTAGTGATGTAACTTTGATTTTGATTCTTATGAGCATTAGCCAGTCATCATCATTTATAAAGTAAACATAGCAGATCAAACTATGTTTCATACTTTCATATGTTTGCCGTTATAACATACTCCCTCCGTCCCAAAATAAGTGTCGCTGATTTAGTACAAAGTTAGTACAAGGTTGTACTAAATCGACGACACTTATTTTGGGATGGAGGGAGTACTATTCATCATAGTTTTTGGTTTAGATTGCGAGTGCTATACCACACAGCTACATGCAGTTTCTGCTAGTTTATGTCAAACCAGTTACCCTACATCGGTTTTCTCGATAATAAGAACCAAAGGCATGTCCGTGAGGACTTGAACCTGGGTGGCTGGGCTGTAGATCCACTTCCCTAACAAAGTGAGCTCTGCTCACTTCTTGATCATCATAAACCTTTCTTATCAACATAAAGTGTTGCTAGGGTCCCATGTAAGCTTTTGTAGGGTATTCACTTTGTCTTATCATCTTATCTCAGGGTACTGCAGATGCTGTAAGGCAGTACTTGTGGCTATTCGAGGAGCATAATGTTATGGAGTATCTAATTCTTGCCGGAGATCACCTGTACCGAATGGACTATGAAAAGTTTATTCAGGCACACAGAGAAACAGATGCTGATATTACTGTTGCTGCCTTGCCCATGGATGAGGAACGTGCAACTGCATTTGGCCTTATGAAAATCGATGAAGAAGGGAGGATAATTGAATTTGCAGAGAAACCAAAAGGAGAACAGTTGAAAGCTATGATGGTACACTGACGCTGTGCCTTTCTAACTAATTTCAGATATACAGTTGTGAACCATCATTCATTAAACCACAAAATCTCTTCCGTTGAATGCATTTACACCATGTTGCTGCCTGTTTTGATCTTGTAATGGTACACTGACGCTGTGCCTTTCTAACTAATTTCAGATATACAGTTGTGAACCATCATTTATTACGCCAAAAATCTCTTCTGTTGAATGCATTCACACCATGTTGCTGCCTGTTTTGATCTTGTAGGTTGATACGACCATACTTGGCCTTGAGGATGCGAGGGCAAAGGAAATGCCTTATATTGCTAGCATGGGTATCTATGTTATTAGCAAACATGTGATGCTTCAGCTTCTCCGTGAGCAATTTCCTGGAGCTAATGACTTCGGAAGTGAGGTTATTCCTGGTGCAACTAGCACTGGCATGAGGGTATGCAAAGCTCATTGAGTTAGTAGTTTCCTTTCGCTGCTTCTGCTTTTACGATTTGAATCATTTTAACTTCACAGAAATTGTCAAGTCATATGTTTATCGTTCGGAAGGGGGTACAATAGTTTATCGGATATGCACTTCCGTTGGCATTCATAGTTGTGCTATGTGCTTCTTAAGAGTTTTGTTATTATTGCTGACAGGTACAAGCATACCTATACAATGGTTACTGGGAAGATATTGGTACAATTGAGGCATTCTATAATGCAAATTTGGGAATTACCAAAAAGCCAATACCTGATTTCAGGTGTGCTTTCACCTTTTGCCTTGTTGTGGACAAATATTATGCATGCAAAGTGTTAGAATTGTCCCCTGTTGATTTAATGTATATGTTCAATTTGAATGCAGTTTCTATGACCGTTCTGCTCCCATTTACACACAACCTCGACACTTGCCTCCTTCAAAGGTTCTTGATGCTGATGTGACAGACAGCGTTATTGGTGAAGGATGTGTTATTAAAGTAAGTAGCCTTTTTCAGTTGGCTCTCAGTATGCTAACCTTCTTCAGGTGTTTCATTTCATGCTAACAAACTTTTAAGCTTTTAAAGACATATTTCAAAACCATCTATACTTCTATATGGGCTGTGATTGTTATATCTTCTCTCAAGTGATTTTTGATGCTGTATGTAATAAAGGCTTCTATGTTCCCTCTGCTTTCTTTCTGTCCACGTAGAACTGCAAGATACACCATTCAGTAGTTGGACTCCGGTCCTGCATATCTGAAGGGGCAATAATAGAGGACACATTGCTAATGGGTGCGGACTACTATGAGGTAAAATCAAACAAGTGTAATATGCTTCTGGCAAAGTGATGTACTCACCCTTTCTTTTGTTGTTCAACAGACTGAAGCTGATAAGAAACTCCTTGCTGAAAAAGGTGGCATTCCCATTGGTATTGGAAAGAATTCACACATCAAAAGAGCAATAATTGACAAGAATGCTCGTATTGGAGATAACGTGATGGTATGCCATATTGATATACTTATGGTTAAGCATCTATTGGTTTCTCTTTTCTTTTCCACTGCAACATTGTCATACTGAATATGTAACTCGAACATAACTTTTCTCACGGTAATATCCAATATGTAACTCGAACATAACTTTTGTTGTTCTTGTATGGTTCATAGGAAAAGCGAGAAAAATGTAGGAATAGGAAATTTTCTTTTAGCAACACTGTTCATTTGTTTTGTTCAAAGGAAAAGCGGAGGAAAGTTCCTTTGATCACACTTCGAAAAGAAAATCGTAGGAATTTTATAATCTACTTCACTTCCATCCTAATTATCCGTCTTCATGTGCTTTGACTTTGATTTGACTGTCTTTAGCGGATGGTTAAGACGTGCTGATAATGTGAAGGGAGGTTGGGGTAGACCAAACTTGACATGGGAGGAGTCTCTAAAGAGTGATATGAAGAACTGGAATATCACCAAAGATTTAGCCATGGACAGGGGTGCGTGGAAGTTAGTTATCCACTGCCAGAACCATAACTTGGTTTCGATATCTTATGGATTTCAACTCTAGCCTACCTCAACTTGTTTGGGACTGAAAGGCTTTGCTGTTGTTGTCCTATGTTCTATTCCTTAGAACCAGACTTATATGAGGGTGAAAACTTGTTTTGCACTTGCATTCCTATCCTATTTTTTGCCATTTTTCTTCTTATAGTCCTACGTTTTCATAATCCTGTGAATCAAACATATCCTATCTTGTATATCCATTTCCTTGAACATGATATCACGCACTGTCCGTTGCTTTTGGTAGTGATCTGGACTCGTTGGTATATTGTAGATAATCAATGTTGACAATGTTCAAGAAGCGGCGAGGGAGACTGATGGATACTTCATCAAAAGTGGCATCGTAACTGTGATCAAGGATGCTTTACTCCCTAGTGGAACAGTCATATGAAGTAAGTTCTCTCCTTATGCACACCTCGGTGTCTGCAATCAGTAATGTTTTGCTTCAGAAACCATGAACATGTTGTAAACCAAACATGATGCAAATGCAGCAATACAGTTGGTACATGCAAACCATTCACTGGTATCCTATACATTCACTTTGAGATTTTAGCATTTTTCTTGTAAGTAGTTGACTTTGTTTGGGTTGCCCTGCAGGCAGATGTGAAATGTGTGCCAAGGGACAGGGCTACTTGCATCAGTCTGGTATCAACCAACGAGGCCGCGAAGATATCATAAGAGCAATAAAAAGGAGTGCCATGCAAGGCACTTCTCCACCCTTTTTCTCCCTTGATGTATTAGGAACTGTGATGTACAAGCAACTGTGATGCACTTAGGCGAAGTGCCCTTGGATTCAGCTCTCTCTTTGCTTGTAGTTGGTTTCCAGCAGACCATGCTATTATATATAAAATGGCCCGAAAGCCTATTTCGTGATTGTAGGATCATATATCGAACAGGGTGAATGGGAGATTCCCCAAAGTCTTCAAAAAAAAAACAAGTCTTCACACTATATAATTTTGGTCGGAGGGGCCAAGATTAAACTCAGAAGACCAAGTCTTTATCCTATTTTTCTTGAGTTAAGTCTTTGAGACATTGCCCAATCACTTGTGATATATCTTCAAGGTGATCTCCCAAGACATTCACACACACCACAACTACTCTTGGAAACTTTTAAATAGACACCTAACTGTCTAGTGGATGCACAGTCCACAAGCATAATAGGGTGAAGACTAGTTCTTTAGTGAAGCTCAATCCAAGGTTGAAGTGGGTGGCTATTTATGGCCGAGAGCAATCCCGAGGACTGATATGACCGTTGGAGGCACTGGCCAGCCAACATACACAATCACACGTGGCAAAACGGTCGGATTTCAAATGCAACCAACGACTTGACTTGCAGAACAAGTCAGTCGACTCAACTAGCGAGGACTTTTTCTTCAGGGTACCGAAGAATATCACCTCGGGCACCGAAGAAAAACTATCCGCTCAAAAGAGATATCCAAGTCTTCACTCAAAGAAATATGTTTGGATCGCGCACACATTGGAGACCTGAATTTCAACTTTCATTTAGACCCCCTCCCCCTTAATAGTACAATTTGTCCTATGACTCAAATAGAAGAAAATTAAACTAGAAAACCAAAGTTGATGCGGCCATGGTTGTTGCTGATAATGTTGCAAAGTATGTGGTACCGGCTAGATGACAAGCGAAAGGTATACCCACAATTATTCAAAATCACACTGTTCAAATCATTCCAGCGAAGGAAGTGCGGCCTACATTCATGACTCCATGCCAATTTTTAACAGTGGGTAAAATTCAACTGAGGTTGAATTGAACTCAGTTACAACATAAAAATAGTGCGTGCTCCTTTTATTTGAGTATAAGAACCAGTGGTAGTAGTACGTCTATGTACTACAAGTTTGATAGTCCGATTAGTTTTCCAGTTATTTTTAATTAGGGTCCTTTTAATAATTAGTACTAGTATACTACACGTGTGTACAACTAGTACACGTCTAGCCAGCCAGGAGTCCTTGTGAGAGTCCAGGTCTGGTTTCCTTTGTGCCTGCGTGCACGTATTAATAAGGCCATCTGGCCGTGTATTGAGGGGGAGATTTTTGCCAAAGAAAAAGAAGACCAAGAAAATCGCCTTGTTTCGGCGGCCAGGTTCTGCCTGTCCGTGAGTTGAAAACTCATCGTGGTTGTTCTTGGCGTGTGGATTGGAGAGCTGCTCCAATCACTACACGTGATCTGCTTAAGATCGTCCAGGTGATTCCGGTCGTCGCGGGGTTCGCCTGTTGTTGGGATCGGTTTGCATCTATTGCCTTGTAAACCCATCTGCTGCTACTAGTAATTCAAGTTTTTGGCTTTCGCTCTACCTGTTGACCTGAGAAAAGAATTGAAGTTTGTACTGTGAAAGATCTCCTAAAATTATTGCGGCGTCGATTGAAGGTCGAAGTTCGCATCAAGTGGTATCAGAGCAAGGTTGATCATGGTACAAATTTTTTTCCTGCTATTTGATCCAACTGTTTGAGAGATGGTGAACTCACAACATGAGAAATCTGATCATGAGGAGGGTGACGAACTTCCAATGGATCTCGAGATAAGTGATGATTTACGTATCCATCTGATGTCGATCAAGGGAGCCAACAAGAAGCTTCATACAAGGGTAGAGGAGTTGTCTACAAATATTGTAGGCGTTGATTACAGGTTGAATGAGCGTTTGACTGCCAGCGATTGACAGCGCACTGATAGTCTACAGGTGGTGACCGAGAGTCTTAATCGTCTCACCGCCGCAGTTCAGCGCCTTCAGACGAGAGACGTGGCACCCCGACAGTCCTGCTCACCACGACGACGTCGTGACCATGACAACGACGGTGATGGTGATTTTTCCGGAGACTCCGATGCACGTGGAGGCTTACCTCACCGACCACGGCATGAGGCGGAGGCTCACCGCCATGCTAGGCGGCGCCGTGACCATGGCGGTAATGGTGCCCAGGAGGATGATGGTTTAGGTCGAATCAAGATAACCATACCTGAATTCTTGGGACATTGTTCCGACCCGAAGAAATATTTGGAGTGGGAGATGCACGTAAATCAGATTTTTGATGGCCACAACTACTCCAAAGAAAAGAAGATTCGTGTTGCATCAATGGAATTTATAGAGTATGCTCTTGTATGGTGGGATAATAAGAACCGTACTCACGAGCGACCAGCGACATGGGCTGAGATGAAGAGAGTCATGAGGGAACGTTTTGTGCCTGCTTATTACACTCGCCAACTTCATAATAGATTGCGTCGTCTAGTGCAAGGTACAAAATCAGTTGATGAGTACTACAAAGAGATGCAAGTTTTGATGATCCGCACAACTGTACGCGAGTCTGCGAAGGCGACCATGGTACGCTTCTTTGAGGGGCTAGAAGAAAACATTCGCGACCGTGTTGATTTAATGCAATATAATGATATTCATGAGTTACTTCATCAAGCGTAGCGTGTTGAACGTTGGGTATTGTAGAAGCAAGCTTCTGAGACCCGTCCAACTTACAATAGTGGGCGGCGTGGTTCTTCTCCTATTGATGGTGGGTTTAGTGTTAAACCGGATCCTTCTTATAAGACGGGAAGCATTGAACAAAGCAAAGTGGCGGCTGCATCGAAGGAGATTTCTCAAGTTTCATTTAGTGCGACGCCATCTCATCATCGTAATATTATTTGCCACAAGTGTGGAGGACGTGGACACATGAAGCATGAATGTTCCAATCAACGAAGGGTTCTACTTGTTGATGCGGAATATATTTCAGAATCTGAAGATGAGACGCCTAAGTTAGAGGATGGAATCGAAAGAGGTCATGGTGATACCATACTATGTTATCCTCAAGATGATCCTGATATAGAGAGTTTGCTAGAACATAAGGTCCAGCGAGATGACAAGACCATTGTTGAACAAGGACAACGACGGAGTATTTTTCAAACTGCATGTACCATCAAGGGAGAAGTGTGCAAAATGATAATTGATGGCGGCAGTGCTAGCAACATGATTAGCAAGGATGTGGTGGAGTCTCTTTCTTTGCCAACATGGGAACACCCAAAACCATACTATATGAAGTGGATAAATGATGTGCGCAAAGTGAAGGTAACCCATAGAGTGAAGGTGCCTTTTGTGTTGATGGCTATGTTGATAAAGTGGAATGCAACGTTATGCCACTACATGTTTGTCACTTTATTTTGGGAAGTCCCTGGCAGCATGATGTAAACGCTCTTCATCATGGACGAACCAATAGGTACACTTTTATGCATAAGGGTGAGTTCTATGCTATTCTTCCCAAAGATGCAAAGGATATAAGTTGTACCGTAGAAGTGTTCAAGAAAAATCTTCAAGGTACAGGTCGAAACCGAGGACGGTTTCACATGAAGGGAGGGAGGATGATGCGGCCATGGTTGTCGCTGATAATGTTGCAAAGTATGTGGTACCAGCTAGACGACAAGCGAAAGGTATACCCACAATTATACAAAATGACACCGTTCAAATCATTCCAACGAAGGACGTGCGACCTACATTCAGGACTCCATGCCAATTTTTAACAGTGGGTAAAATTCAAGGTTGAATTGAACTCAGTTACAACATAAAAATAGTGCGTGCTCCTTTTATCTGAGTATAAGAACCAGTGGTAGTAGTACGTCTATGTACTACAAGTTTGATAGTCCGATTAGTTTTCCAGTTATTTTTAATTAGGGTCCTTTTAATAATTAGTACTAGTATACTACACGTGTGTACAACTAGTACACGTCTAGCCAGCTTCCGAGTCCTTGTGGGAGTCCAGGTCCGGTTTACTTTGTGCCTGCGTGCACGTATTAATAAGGCCATCTGACCGTGTATTGAGGGGGAGATTTTTGCCAGAGAAAAAGAAGACCAAGAAAATCGCCTTGTTCCGGCGGTCAGGTTCTGTCTGTCTGTGAGTTGAAAACCCATCATGGTTGTTCTTGGCGTGTGGATTGGAGAGCTGCCCCAATCGCTACACGTGATCTGCTTAAGATCGTCCAGGTGATTCCGGCCGTCGCGGGGTTCGCCTGTTGTTGGGATCGGTTTGCATCTATTGCCTTGTAAACCCATCTGCTGCTACTAGTAATTCAAGTTTTTGGCTTCCGCTCTACCTGTTGACCCGAGAAAAGAATTGAAGTTTGTACTGTGAAAGATCTCCTAAAATTATTGCGGCGTCGATTGAAGGTCGAAGTTCGCATCAAAGTCTTCACTACACTTCATATTCCATGTAATGATTTGATTGTTCATCGAAGAAGCATTCCAAAAATATTTAGTGCCACCACAATTTTTAGGGGTCATAACTCTCATATTAAACCTAATCATCAAGGACTTTCACCTTCTATACTCACAAACACATGAGTCCTTAACTGTTTTGTCATTACTAATCGAAAAACCTCTAGGGGCACTAGATGCACTTACAATCTCTCCCATTTTGGACCATTGATGACAATACCAGGTAAAGCTTCGAGCGAGAACAAATTAAGTTAAAAGTAAAAAACATGAGGATTCTGAATTCGAAGACATAGATATAGCTTCCCCTGAAAATGTCTATATTGAAGAATTTGCTTTGGAATGCAAATGCACATGGCAGGTTGAAATTGTGGAGATCTCCTCCATGTCTTCAAATTTGAGGGCATGCATTACATATAAGATAAACTTGCGAGGAATAATACAATGCATACAACAATGATCTCTCAGGAATAACCATATGCATATAAGATAGTACTGTAAACATGCACGAGCAATAACGAGTTTAATAGTTAGAGATGATCACAGAATAAAGAGTTTTACGATGCGTTAAGAGATAAATCAAAGTATCAAGCGTGGTAAACCCGGGGCAAAACCCGCTAAAGGAACCATGAAGCTATTAACACATTGATGTCTCCACCTTTGTAAACAGGTCACCAAACATGTTGAGAAACAATGGTAATCTACTTGTATAACCCACTCGAGGAATATGCCAATGAAGAATCCGAGACGAGGAAGAAGTCGAAGTCGTGAGAGCGGTCGCGGTAGCTTATTGATCTATGATAAGAGAAGTTGGACCAACTAGAGAATCTTGGTGTTGAGTAGCTGGATAAAAAAAATGTCGAGGTAGCAGTGTCATCGAGGACAACGTCACTAGGGCGACTGTGATCCCATCAAAAGGGCTTGCCTAAGTGGCTAATCGTAATATATCATGCCTCCACACAACCCGATGTGCTACCAATAGAGGAGCTAACTCTCTATGTTGTTACTTTGTTGACCTTGGATTTTTTGTGTTTATTTGGTGCTCTATCCCGCAACAATGTGCATGGTGTATTCTAGTATCATCAGAAGCTCCTTGGAGTCTACTTTCAAATCTAAAAAACCGTGCATCATTCGGTGTTGTGTAGCCAAAGCTCTGACCATTTTGGTGGGAAGTGTGTAAGTTGTCAAAGCTGCGCGAGAATTCTACAAGTTATCTCATCAACCACGGCGTTTATCTTTCCAAGGCAACCATGCATTAGCCAAATGGTTTCTTAATCATTTTCACACCTTAGCTAGTTCAAATACCTGTTTTGGTTCCACACCTATCCAAGGGGTTGTCCCTATTATAAATAGGCTAGTGCTCTCCTTGCGAGGGGACTTTTGGCATTTTGAGATTTCAGAACAAAGACATAGACTCATCCTGAGATTGAAGAGTTCTTGCTACCCATATTCTCATGATTCCTTGCGGAGTTGCTCCTAATCCATGCTCCACGACTTGAGCGTCTTGTGTGGGTTAGTGTTTGTGAGTTCTGTTGCGGATTGCATCTACCTTATGGTTCTTTATGGATCCTCTTATGCATTATGTTCGATATCAAGGAAAGGAAATTCTTGCATCAAAAGGCAGTTTTTTTAAGAAGAAATGGAAATACTACCTTATCAATTTCTGGCAATATTATTTCCTTTTTGGACTCAGCAGCGAAGAATCCGTATAAACCAATTAGCAAACTCTTGCTTCGGCGGTTGACATCCATTATGCAGCATAGGTGTTACATCGCGTATACAACTTAATCGCACACCACTTTTAGCAATGGCTCGTAATGCGGCATCTCTTCAACTACCAGTGCCCTTTACCATAACTTATGCTCGTTGCAAACCTACTGTACGAATAGCATCCATTGTTGTTCTTTGACCAGCATAGGGTGATGCTTTTCTTGAGGTTTTGAATCCAAAAGTACCGTCTGAGGACCAGAAAAACACCCGACCTTGTGGGTCTGTGGCGGAGGGATGAGTGGAGCTTCTGTATGACATGTACTGGTGTTTCATTAGTCCCTTGATCGGGTACCCGAAGCTCGCTTTGACGAAGCAGAAGATCCATCTTCCCTGGATTAGTGATTACTTCTGCTAATTGATTTCATGTCCCTCTTGATCTCCATTCTCATTGGACGTTTTGACTTAGTAGATATGTGATTTTTCACTTTGATCCTAGAATTATAAAAAGCCTAACACCTCTTATTTGACTTTTTCACTATTTTGAAATAAGAAAAAGATGGTTGTCGATTGACGAATGTTCGGATTGCAGACTATGGTTGACATCCTCCTTGTCGGGTCATAATCTCTTGTTTTCCATTTGGCTACTCGCAACTAGTTATCCCCTCCGTCCGACTATTCTACGCTGTGAAGATCGGGCCACCCCTCACACATCCTCTTGCCCAAAGACGGTGTCGCATTAGATTCCAAAATTGTTTTTCACCATTAAATGTGTCGCGACGAGACCTTCGAAACTAGATCCCATGTTGGTATGCTGTGACGACATTTTTTGGACTCAAATTTACCATGCTTAGGTTATGTAATTATCACGCCTGTAGTACGTATCATGGTGTTTACACTGAACTTACCACGAACATAAAAAATGGTTGCCTCAACCTACTCCTTACATGCACATGCATGCATGCACTAGATAATAAAATGCCAATGTTATCATAAATTCTCCCCATTTCGAAAATTTAAAATGTCTTGTAGCTCAAACCGTCGGTCTGATTCAGAACTCAGTTTCACCATCAAGTATGTCTTGACGAGACCTTTCAAACTAGATCTCATGTTGGTATGTTTAGACGTCTTCCTTTCAGATCAGAAGTTGACATGCCCGTGTAACTTACCACATCTTTTACCTAGAATTTAACTGAGTATATTTTAACAGTTTTTTCCCTTGGTCAAAATGATCACGGTGTATGTAAGGTATTAGGTTTGCGATGCGTAAATGATCATACTATTTATAGAGAATATACCGTGGGATGTTTCAACAACTTTTTCCTCTCGGGTCAAAGTACCACGGTGTTTACATGTAAGTTATTAAGTTTGCGGTGTCTAAATTACCATGCTATCTACATAAAAGTTATTGGGGCATGCTTTTCTCAACACTTTTTTCTCAGGATAAAATTACCATTGTGGTTGTATGTAATATATCATGTCTACAGTGCATAAATGACCAAGCTATTTAAATAGAAATTACCAGGTTATTTAATCTTGAGCAGTCAAGCCATAGACCTAATAACTTGCGTTGTACACTTGATCAGCCGAGCCATGTAATTAGAAAAACAAAAAAAGGTCAAAAAGGGAAAAGAAATAATCTTTGGAGAAAAAGTGAAAGGGAAAAAAATATCATTATTATTTTTATATCGCAGGTTGCTAGATTTAGTCCTCAACCATGAGGTTATGAGTTCAATTCCAATTTTTGACATTTTTCATTAAAAAACTAGAAAAACATGAAAAAACAAAGTGAAAATAGAAGAAAAATCATGGACCAAGAGAAGCGGGTTGAACAGAAATAAAAGTTCACGAGCGAGAAAAGCAGATCAATGAAAATCAGGGAAGAGAAAGAATAAGGAAAAGGAACGCGTCTAATGGTGAAATAACTAAACTTATCATAGTAGGAGAACTACTAGGCCTATAAAGCCTTAGTACAATGCAAAATGCTTAGCTGAGGTGCTTAGAGAAATAAACCAGTGTTTCTTTAAGCACTGGTGCTTTTTTTTTGAAAAAAACTTGAACTTTATTGATTAGAAATAATAGTTACATCGTCAACTAATAAAAGTTCAATGTCCCTCATAGGCTCCTCAAACCAGTCCCTAGAGACTGTAAATTTCACTAGCTTAGCAAGTTCATGAACCACCTTATTTGCTTCTCTATTACAATGTTCAAATCTAACAAGAGGAAAATCACAAGCTATAAAATAACAGTCATCAAATATTGATGCCACCGCTCCCGCCGACTGTCCTCCACTTTCCATTATTTCAATTACCTACATATTGTCGGAGTTAACGACAAGGCGATTGCAACCCGCCTTTTGTGCAAGGAGTATACCAAACCTTAGAGACAAAGCTTCTGCTGTTAGAACATCAGCACAACAATCAATCTGCTGGTGCTTATTTGTAGAGGTTAGACGCTTAATTAGGCATCTCTCCTGTAGAAATAAACACCAGCGCTTCAGAGAAACCCGGTTTATTTTTCTAAGCACCTCCCTAAGCTCCTAGCATTGTACAAGTCCTAAGCGCTTTATCCCCAAGGTTTGAGTCCCACGACCTATTTTTCTCTTGCGAGGATCGTTTCAATGTGGATTAAAGGCTTCGTGGACAGAGTTCAAATCCTTACTACACACACATATAAGAAAAAACTTAACGGACCACAACAGATAAAAAACAAAACTTCCTTCTGGATTTTTAAAAATATTTTTTTATGAAATCTCGAAACTATACCCCTATTTGATTTTTTTCCAGTTATATCACTTGGTCGTTCCCGTTTGAAATTAAGAGTCACTCTTAGTTCCTATTGCGTACCTAGAACATCTCTTCGTTGAGGCTGTGTACAAAGAACCTCACTCCATTGTACTGGTGAACATAGAGTATCTCTTTGTTTTCTTAGTGGAGGAGGAGTGGTCTTAGTTGCTCGTCACGATAAAAACATAGTCAACATGCAAACTGGCCGATGATCTTCACTGATGCGCCATAGCTCCCCTGGTTGAACCTTCAACCATCAGCATCGAATCGATAGAGAATCCATTCAGACGAAAAAGCTCGAACAATTCATTCTGAAGGATGATTTTTCCATTCAATCTACACCGACCGGCGCTGCATCACGCCCGGTGAATTGTTTTTGTAATTACTCACACACATCTACTCATCTACATGCCACCATTCTCATAGACATTGTCCCTCTTCTTATAATTGTCGTTGGCCGCACACATCAATATCTATGTTATCCACGAAAGTGAACTAGATGCAGCTAACTCTGACATCACGTTGACTCGGTCATCAAAATGTCGTTCTGATGTGAACTTTCCACGTCACGTTGTAAGCGTCATCCATAGGTATTCAATCAGTGAGCCTCCGGTCAATCCAATCTCCAAAGCGTTGTCGCTACCACCGTGATCCACATGTTGGTTTTCGACAATAGCTTGTTTGCCTGGGTCCTTCTACTAACGATGACATTAATAGGAGGGACAATGTCTAGGAGGATGGCATCATCTAGATGAGTAACACCAAAATTCATTCTGCACAATGCATGGTTAAACCTCCTGTTTGTTTGAATGAATTTTTCTCATCGATACAATTTAGGTGGCGGGAGGGTTATCCCAGGGGAGCTACCATAAAGCTAGGATGAGCAGGTGCAAGTTTACTTGTTGACTGTAATGGATACTCCTCTTTTCCTTCTCTAGCAAAAAGAGTGCCCTTTGATTCACGATAGGAACTATTGAATCTCTTCCTTAGCTAGGGCAGCAAAGAGAGCCTCTTGTTAGCAATGCACCTACTAGTCAAGACCTGACTGACGAAGCCGTCTTCATAACCAAGGAGGGCCGGCCCAGCAAGCGAGCCCACTAGCCGTCCACCAGATACGCAGAGAAGCACTGGGTCCTTAGGTGATTAGTATAAATATGTATGTAGTATTAAGGTAGAGATTTGGCGAATGGATAATGGCTGAGGCCATTGCCTTGTATCTCCCATCTATCTGTAACACACAGAGACCACACATATCGGGGTGAGATTCAAAATGCCGCCAGTGCTTATTCCTTCTGCCAATACCTAGGTAGATCTTAACAATTGGTAATCAGAGCCAAAAGTCCCCACCCACGTAGTGCTGGAGCATCACCACGACACGAGATTGGCGATAGCGATGGCACAACGGCGACATGAGCTCATGGATCACCTCGGTTATAAGGGGCATGCCATCTACAAGACCATCACCCAGGCGAGCGAGGTGGCTCATCTTTGCCACCAAAAGGAGCTCGATGCACTCATCATGGCAGCGATGGGGAGCATGGTTGATGCGGCAGTTTCGCGTTCGGTTGGAGCGGCGGTCGACAAGGCGGTGGAGGCAGCGTTAGGGATGTTCATCAATGATATGCAGGCATATACCGATTGTGCGGAAGCCGATTTGCTCAAGCAAATCCATGACCTGCACACAACCAATGGCAACACCATACGCACTGACGACATGTAAGTATTCGAGCTCTTGCCAAATGGAGGGGTGGATTCAGGGCACGCTGGTTTTTGCTCTTCCACTGCGGCGTGCGGCATGGGATCAAGCACTAGTGCGCCAGCTGTATGTACCACTACCAGTCCCAAGTATACCTGATCCACCGCACCCGAATTCCTCCTTCTCTAGTTTGTTACACCGTGAGCGGCACCATGGTTAATCATCTACTTCAGGCCATGGGAAACTACCATCTATTGATTTTCCTTGGTTTGATGGAGAGAATCTGAAGCTGTGTAGACTGGGTGTGTGGATTATTTTGAGATGTTTGACACAGACCCAAACCTCTGGATTGCAGTGGCATTGGTGCAGTTTGAAGGGCCAGCAATGCGATGGTTGTAATCTGTGCAACATAAGTTCGTCCACTCTTCGTGGGATGATTTATGTGTTGTTGTGCTCAATTGGTTTGGCTGCAATTAACACCAACCACCTGTATGCAAGTTGTATCGTCCGTGATAGACAGGTTCAGTGGAAGGCTATATCAACCTGTTTTTCGAACTCATGGATCAATTGACAACGTATGAGCTAGAGCGTGACATGCTGCATTATACTACTCGGTTTGTTATGGCTTGAAGTTTAGTGTCAGGATGATAGTAGCGGTGCAACGACCTGCTGATGTGGACACTGCATATTCCACTGCTGCAGTTCAGGAAGAAATGGGGGACACCAAAACTGAAGCAGCCGTTGTGAACAAGCATTCGTCTGCATTTGCTTCTCACTATACTGACAGAATGACGACATGCAAAACTGTTGAGGAACACAACGTTGCCGAGCGAGCTAAAACAAACAATTTTGATGATAAGTTGGCGACTATCAAAGCCTATCGTAGAGATAAGGGACTCTATTTTATATGTGGTTAGCGTTGGGTCATGGATCACAAGTGCAATGCGACTGTGCAACTCCATGTAGTTTAAGAAATGCTAGAATTTTGTGTGCTTGATTGCATGGTTTCATATGAAAATGACATGGATCTAGTGCTGTTATCTCCTGATACACAAACAACCACAGGGGGCTCTGCTGCTATTTGATTAGACTGATAGATTGTTGGTCATCAAGTAGTTTTGCTCCTTGATTCAGGCATGTCACATTCGTTCATCAACAAGCGTTTGACAGCTCATATACCAGGACAAAAACAATTACTTGATACGTCCATTTTGCATCATGATTTCTTATTGATAATTATAGTATTCTTGGTCATTATTCCACTTTATGATACAATTCTTATGCCTTTTCTCTCTTAATTTACAAGGTACATCACAAAGAGGAAATTTCCGGAAACTGGAATTCTGGACCTGAAAACCAAGAAAATGGATGAAAATTCTCTGGACTCCAAATGATCTGAAACTTCACGAGGAATTGTTTTTGGAATATATGGAGCAAAAATATACCAGAGGGAGCCACCTGTTGGTGCCAAGCCATCAGGGCGCGCCCACCCAGGCGCGCCTTGATAGCTTGGCAGGCTCATAGACGGCCTCCCCCCCTCTTCTGCTATATGATGTGTTTTGACCTAGAAAAAAGAGATGATACTTTCGGGACGAAGCACCGCCGTCTCGAGGAGGAAACTTGGGCAGAGGCCTTTTTTTATCTCGGACAGAGAGATTCTGCCGGGGAAACTTCCCACCGGGAGGGGGAAATCGAAGCCATCTTCATCACCAACGCTTCCTCCTTCATGGGAGGACCAATCTTCATCAACATCTTCACCAGCACCATCTCATCTCAAACCCTATTTCATCTCTTGTATTCAATCTTTGTCTCAAAACCTCAGATTGGTACCGGAGGGCTACTAGTAGTGGTAATTACATCTTGTAGTTGATGCTTGTTGGTTTACTTGGTGGAAGATAGTATGTTCAGATTCTTAATAATATTTATTATATATTTGATATTGAACATGGTTATGGTTTGAGAGTGGTTACTTTTGTTCCCGAGGACATGGGAGAAGTCTTGTTATAAGTAATCATGTGAAGTTGGCATTCATTCCATATTCTGATGATATGTATGTTGTTTTTTCCTTTAGTGGTGTCGTGTGAATGTCGACTACATGACACTTCACCATATTTGGGCCTAAAGGAAGGCATTGGTAATAACTAGATGATGGGTTGCTAGAGTGAGAGAAGCTTAAACCCTAGTTTATGCGTTATTTCATAAGGGGCTGATTTGGATCCGCATGTTTCATGCTATGGTTAGATTTATCTTAATTCTTCTTTCGTACCTGCGGATGCTTGCGAGAGGGGGTAATCATCAGTGGGTTGCTTGTTCAAGTGAGAACAACACCTTAGCACCGGTCCACCCTGATACGTCTCCGACGTATCTATAATTTTTGATTGTTCCATGCTATTATATTATCATTCTAGGATACTTTTTGGGTGTTTATTTACCCATTAATATTTTTTTGAGCACTAACCTATTGACCTAGTGCCCAGTGCCAGTTGCTGTTTTCTGCATGGTTTTTGCTTTTCAGGTTTACCATACCAAATGAAGTCCAATTGCCTCAAAACTTTAATATGATTTTTTCCGGACCGAGTTGTGAGTAGTTCACTACATAGTTAGTATCTAGATGGCTATCTCTCTCTCTCTCTCTTGATCTTCAATAAATGATCATCGCATCTTTGCTTTGATCTATTCGATGTAATGCTTTTGTGCGGTGTGTTTGTTGGGATCCGATGAATTATGGGTTTATGTTAAGATTATTCATGAAAAGTATTTGAGTCACCTCTGATTATTATGATTCTTATTTGCATTATCATTATAGCTTCGTAAATCTCTCCAATCTATTGAAATAGTTTGGCCAACTAGATTGATATTTCTTCAGTGAGAGGGGTGCGTTGTAGTGGGTTCAATCTGGCGGTGCTCTATATCCCAGTGATAGAAAGGGACAAGACACGTCTTTGTATTGTTACCACTAAGGATAAAATGATGGGGTTAGTTCATATTAATCGAATTATCTTTGTCTACATCATTTCATCGTTCTCCAAGCATTACTCTGTTTTACTTAATACTCTAGATGCATGTTGGATAGCGGTCGATGGGTGGAGTAATAGTAATAGGTGCAGGCAGGAGTCAGCCTATTTGCTTATGGACGTGATGCCTATACATACATGATCATTGCCATGAATAAAGATTGCATAACTATCCGCTTTTCTATCAATTGCCGAACAATAATTTGTTTACCCACCGTATGCTTACTGACGTGGCTTGGACTGTGCCAGTATTTACCCAAAGAGGAAGGGACGATGCAGCATAGCGACGGTAAGTATTTCCCTCAGTTATGAAACCAAGGTTATCGAACCAGTAGGAGGATCACCACCACCCAATAAGCAGCACTTGCAGACAAACAACAAATACTTGCAACCCGACGCGAAAGAGAGGTTGTCAATCTCTCTACGGTAAATAGATAGATTAGGTAGTGATAGATAGGAGAGATAGATCTCTCAAGAACACAAATAAAAAGAGCAAATATGCAACAATATATTTTTGGGTTTTTGGTTTTGTAGATCTGAAAACAAAGATTGCAAAAAACATAGATCGGAAAGCAATATGATAGGAAAAGTAGACCCGGGGGCCGTAGGGTTCACTAGTGGCTTCTCTCATGAGTATAGCGCACGGTGGGTGAACAAATTACTGTTGGGCAATTGATAGAAAATCGAATAGTCATGACGATATCCAAGGCGATGATCATTATATAGGCATCACATCCAAGATAGATAGACCGACTCCTACCTGCATCTACCTCTATTACTCCACACATCGACCGCTATCCAGCATGCATCTAGTGTATTAAGTTCATGGGAAAACGGAGTAATGCAATAAGAACGATGACATGATGTAGACAAGATCTGTTCATGTAGGAATAGACCCCATCTTGTTATCCTTAATAGCAACGATACATGCGTGTCTTGCTGCCCCTTCTGTCACTGGGAAAGAACACCGCAAGATTGAACCCATCACAAAGCACCTCTTCCCATGGCAAGAAAAATCGATCTAGTCGGCCTAACTAAACCAAAGATTCGAAGAATAAATACGAGGCTATAAGTAATCATGCATATAAGAGATCAAAGAAGACTCAAATAATATTCATGGATAGAAACTGATCATGAACTCAAAATTCATCGGATCCCAACAAACACACCGCAAAATTTTACATCAAATAGATCTCCAAGAGACCATTGTATTGAGAATCATAAGAGAGAGATGAGAAGCCATCTAGCTACTGCCTATGGACCCGTAGGTCTATGGTGGACTACTCACGCATCATCGGAGAGGCACCTATGAGGAAGATGAACCCCTCCGTGATGGTGTTTAGATTGGATCTCGCGGTTCTAGAACTTGCGGCAGCTGGAATTGTGTTTCGTTGACTCTTCTAGGGTTTTTGGATTTCCAGGGAATTTATAGGCACGATAGTCGGTTGAGGGGGTGCCCGAGGTGCTCAGCACCCATCAGGCCGCACCAGGGGGCCTCTGGCACGCCCTGGTGGGTGCTGGCCACCCTGGGCCCCCTCTTCTGGTGTTCTTTGGCCCATCTGGTTTCTTCTGGTCCGTAAAAAATCCACAAATATCCCCGCAACATTTCATCTCTGTTTGGTACTGATTTTCTGCGAAGTAAAAAACAAGCAAAAACAACAACTGGCACTTTGGCACTATGTCAATAGGTTAGTCCCAAAAAATGATATAAAGTTGTAATAAAATGATTGTAAAACATCCAAGAATGATAATATAACAGCATGGAACAAGCAAAAATTATAGATACGTTGGAGACGTATCAGCATCCCCAAGCTTAATTCCTACTCGTCCTCGAGTAGGTAAATGATAAAAACAGAATTTTTGATGTGGAATGCTGCCTAACATGTTCATCATATTCTTTTCTTCTTTGTATAGCATGTACATTTGGACTGGTAAATGATTCAAAGCAATAGTCTAGTTTTAACATAATGACTTCAATACTCAAGCATGTCAACAAGCAACCATGTCTTTCAAAATATCAACACTAAAGAAAGTTATCCCTAGCCCATCATGCTCAATCATTGATCCATTCATGAAGCATACTCAAATATTAGCTATGCCCAATGCTCAAGTACGATCATAGTGCCTCCTAGTTGGTGCTTATAAGAGAAGGTGGAGACTCAAAGTAAAAATAAAAATTGCATAAAGTAAATAGATAGGCCCTTCGCAGAGGGAAGTAGGGATTTGTAGAGGTGCCAGAGCTCAAAGTTTTAAACTGAGAGAGAAAATATTTTGGGTGGCATGCTTTTCCTGTCAACGAAAACGACAAAGTAGCTCACAATACTTTCCATGCTAGATATATCATAGGCGGTTCCCAAACAGAAAATAAAGTTTATTCCTTTTTCCACCAAACTTTCACTTTCCATGGCGGGCCGTATCCATGGTTGCCTTCCATACCAACACTTTCCAAGGAATTTATTATTTGACAACATAAAGTAAATATTTTTTCTTTTTCATTTCGGGAATGGGCATCCCTATTACCGCCGCACTCTCGTGCAATGACAAGTGAATAAACACTCATCTTGAGAATAACACATGTAGCATGGAAAAATATTGGACACTCCTCACCGTTTCATGAGCGGTACGGGCACACAAAAGAGAAAATTTATTTTGAAAATTTGGAGATGGCACATACAAATTTGCTTGGAACGGCATGGAAATACCGCATATAGGTAGGTATGGTGGACTCATAAGGCAAAACTTGGTTTAAGGATTTTGGATGCACAAGTAGTATTTCTACTTAGTACAAATGAAGGCTAGCAAATAGATTGGGAAGCAACCAAAACAAGAAACGAAAAATCACATAAGTGAGCATTGAACATAACTAACACCAGATAATGCACCACAAGTAGGATGTAACTTCATTGCATAACTATGGACTTTCGTGCATGCATAGGGAATCACAAACCTTAACACCAATAGTCCTACTAAGCATAATTACTCATTAACATGACTCACATATTACTATCATCATGTTTCGAAAATATTACAAGGAATCAAGTTTAATTTGTCCAATGATCTTCATGAAAGTTTTTATTATATCCTCCTTGGATATCTATCACTTTGGGACTAGTTTCATATATTGCCATTGCTTTTTGTAAGCTCAAACAAATTTAAGTGAAGCACATGAGCATAAAGATTTCATCTCTCAAAAAGGTATAAGTGAAGCATGAGAGGATTTTTTCAAAATTTTACTAACTCTCAAATTAATCTAAGTGAAGCATGAGAGTATTTCTACAAAAGTTTCCAAGCACACCGTGCTCAAAAAGATATAAGTGAAGCACTAGAGCAATTCTATAGCTCAAAAAGTTTAAGTGAAGCACATAGAGAAATTCTAACAAATCATAGCATGATTTTGGCTTTCTCAAATAGGTGTGTGTACAGCAAGGATACAAAGGAAAAACTAGCAAACAAAGCAAGCAAAGATACAAGACGCTCCAAGCAAAACACATGATATGTGACGAATACAAATATAGCTCCAAGTAAAATACCGATGGTCGTTAGAAGAAAGAGGGGATGCCACTCGGGGGCATCCCCAAGCTTAGTTGCTTGTTACTCTTTGGATATATATTGGGGGTGCGGTAGCATCCCCAAGCTTAGGCTTTTGCTACTCCTTATTCTTTCATCCATCGTGATCTCACCCAAAACTTGAAAACTTCAATCACACAAAACTCAACAAAATCTTCGTGAGATCCGTTAGTATAAGAAAGCAAATCACTACTTTAGGTACTGTTGTAAACCCATTCAAATTTTATAATTGCATTATAACTACTGTATTTTAACTTTACCATGGCTTATACCCTTCAATACAAACCATAGATTCATCAAAACAATCACACAATGCAACGAAAACAGAATCTGTCTCAAACAGAACAGTCTGTAGTAATCTGTACCATACCCATACTTCTGTAACTATAAAAATTCTGAAAAATTAGGAAAACGTAAGGAATTTGTATAGAAACACTGTGTTAAAATTTCAGCTCAAGATCAAATTCCAGAAAAAAATGTAAATTCATATACTGGACGCAAAGTTTCTGTTTCAGATTCAGCATCGCTTCTACTCATCCTATGAATCATCCTAACGGTTCTACTTGGCACAAACACTAAATAAACCATAAAAACACAATCATAACAGAGGCATAATTGTGTCAACACACAAAAACAGAAAGGAAAAAGTAAAATTTTACTTATTCATTGATTTGTGATAAAACTAATAAAACTTTGCAATAAGTATATGAGTTCTCTATGACTAATGTGAAACCATGGTCATACGCATTCTCACCTCGACATATTTGCTAGCCTCTTCGGTACCGTGCATTGCCCATTCTCACCTTGAGGATCGGCGCAGCTTTCACAGGTGCATGTAAACCTCGTGACATGATACACTCTGTTGCACATAAGCCTCATTATATCTTCCTCAAAACAGCCACCATACCTACCTATCATGGCATTTCCATAGCCATTCCGAGATATATTGCCATGCAACTTCCACCGTTACATCATATGACTAGTACTTTCATTGTCATATTGCTTTGCATGATCATATAAGCTGACATAGTATTTGTGGCAAAGCCACCGTTCATCATTAATATCATACATGTTACGCTTGATCATTGCACATCCTGGTACACTGCCAGAGGGATTCATATAGAGTCATACAGTTTCTCATGTTGAGTTGTAAGTAAATAAAATTGTGATAATCATCATTATTAGGGCACTGTCTCAGTGAGGAAAGGATGATGGAGACAATGATTCCCCCACAAGTCGGGATGAGACTACAGACGAAAAATTAAAGAAAAAGAAAAAAATAAAGAAAAAAAGAAAAAGAGAGAGAAGAAAAAAAAGAGAAAAGAAAAAATAAATAAATGAGAGAAAAGAGAGAAGGGACAGTGCTACTACCTCTTATTCCACACTTGTGCCTGAAAGTGGCACCTTGTTCTTCATATAGAGAGTCTCATGTTTATCACTTTCATATGCTAGTGGGAAATTTTCATTATAGAACTTGTCTTGCATATTCCAATGATGGGCTTCCTCGAATGCTCGAGGTCTTCATGAGCAAGCAAGTTGGATGCACACCCACTTATCTTCCATTGAGATTTCATATACTTATAGCTCTAGTGCATCCTTTGCATGGCAATTCCTACTCCTCGCATTGATATCTATTGATGGGCATCTCCATAGCCCGTTGATACGCCTAGTTGATGCGAGACTTTCTTCTCCACTTTCACCCCTTTGAAACCTACCACCATATTCTATTCCACCTTTATGCTATATCCATGGTTCACGCTCATATATTGCGCAAGTAATAAAAAGCTAAAGCGCATTAAAAAGTACGATCCAATTGCCTGACTTGACACCATGGTGCTTGACATTTGTATTTATGTGGTGAAGATGGAGCCATGCTACTCTTATATGATAAAATGAATAGGGGTGCACATTCTCTTTGGATCGTATACTTTGAAACTTGATGATTATGTTTCTTATGTTTATAGTATTACTATGTTGATGTTTATTAATTCATTGTTTCTCAATGAACAAACCTGCAATAGATTACATGTTGGGTAGCATCTCACATAAAAAATTCTTGTTTTTATCATTTACCTACTCGAGGACGAGCAGGAATTAAGCTTGGGGATGCTAATACGTCTCCGACGTATCTATAATTTATGATTGTTCCATGCTATTATATTATCATTCTAGGATACTTTTTGGGTGTTTATTTACCCATTATTTTTTTGAGCAGTAACCTATTGACCTAGTGCCAAGTGCCAGTTGCTGTTTTCTGCATGTTTTTTGCTTTTCAGGTTTACCATACATAACGAAGTCCAATTTCCACGAAACTTTAATATGATTTTTTCTGGACCGAAAGAAGACCTGGAAGCTTCAGGAGGAGGCGAGAGGCTGCACGAGGTAGCCACGACCCAACAGGACGCGCCAGGGGGCCAGGCCACGCCCTGATGGGTCGTGGATCCCTTGGCCGCCCTCTCTTGCCCCACTCTGCCCTATAAATCCTCAAATATTCCAAAAACCCTGAGAGAGCTCCTGAAACACTTTTTCCGCCGCGTACCCATCTGGCGACCTTTTCCGGCGATCTGTCGGAGGGGGAATCGATCACGGAGGGGCTCTACATCATCCTTGTTGCCTCCGTGATGAGTTGTGAGTAGTTCACTACAGACCTATAGGTCCGTAGTTAGTATCTAGATGGCTATATATCTCTCTCTCTCTCTTGATCTTCAATACAATTATCATCGCATCTTTGCTTTGATCTATTCGATGTAATCCTTTTGTACGGTGTGTTTGTTGGGATCTGATGAATTGTGGGTTTATGTTCAGATTATTCATGAAAAGTATTTGAGTCACCTCTGATTATTATGATTCTTATTTGCATCATCATTATAGCTTCATAAATCTCTCCGATCTATTGAAATAGTTTGGCCAACTAGATTGATATTTCTTCAGTGAGAGGGGTGCGTTGTAGCGGGTTCAATCTGGCGATGCTCTATATCCCAGAGACAGAAAGGGACACGACACGTCTTTGTATTGTTGCCATTAAGGATAAAACGATGGGGTTAGTTCATATTAATTGAATTATCTTTGTCTACATCATGTTATCGTTCTCCATGCATTACTGTGTTTTACTTAATACTCTAGATGCATGCTGGATAGCGGTCGATGGGTGGAGTAATAGTAATAGGTGCAGGCAGGAGTCGGCCTATTTTCTTATGGACGTGATGCCTATATATACATGATCTTTGCCGTGAATAAAGATTGCATAACTATCTGCTTTCCTATCAGTTGCCAACAATAATTTGTTTACACACCGTATGCTTACTATATGAGAGATGCCACTAGAGAACACTACGGCCCCCGTGTCTATCCTCTTATAAATTTACAAACACATTCAATACCTTGCTGACTTTTATTTTGTTTTATTTTATTTTCCAATTTACAATTATCTATTATCATCTACACATCTCATTTACTTGCAAATAATGAGACCAAGGGGATTGACAACCCTCTTGCCGCGTTGGGTGCAAGTTTGTGCTGTTTTGTGTGCAGCCGCTAAAGACAGTTGATGACCGATATTCCTATTGGTTCGATAAACCTTGGTTCTTAACTGAGGGAAATACTTACCCGCATTGTGCTGCAACACCCGTTCCTCTTCACGGAAAACCCAACGTAGATCACAAGCATCACACCCACATATCAAATTATCAAAGCAACGAACGCTAATCAACTCAACATGATGAACATGACTAGATGGAAATTCCCATGTGTCCTCGGGAGCGCTTGCTTCTTACTCCCTCCTTTCCTTGATATACGGTGCATAGATTTTTGAGAAAAAAATCCGAAATATAAGGTGTATTGCGTTGCACCACTCATTTGGATATTTGTTTTAAGGATTTGATTACATTTCCTTATATCAGGCAAGCTCTTCTATTTTTTGATGTCAATTAGTTAGGTGTAGTCTCGCACAAAACTTGTGAATTTTTTCCTCCACGTGCGTTCTTTAATTTATGTGCCAAAAATTATACACCCTATATTTAGGAACGGAGGGAGTATAAGAGTACTTTCAAGCCTGCCCTTTGCTATAAAAAGGAATGGGCTACCTTGCTGCACACTTGTTATTTTTGCTACTTGTCACTTGTGACGAATTATCTTGCTACAAAACTATCTATCATTATTACTCGCAACACTTGTAGAGAATACCTTACTGAAAATTGCTTATCATTTCCTTCTGCCCGTTGTTGGGTTCGACACTCTTACTTATCAAAAGGACTCGATTGATCCCCTATACTTGTGGGTCATCAAGACTCTTTTCTAGCACTGTTGCCGGGGAGTGAAGGGCCTTTGGTGAATGGAATTTGGTAAGGAAACATTTTCGGTACGTGGGTAAATTTACCGCCGCTTACCATTATGGATAGTAATCCTTTGAAGGGCATGGTTGGGGTATCTTCACCCCGACCAGAACTGGAAAAAGTTGCCCCTCAACCTACTGAACCTACTGAAAATATTTATTATGAGATTCCTCTGGGTGTGTTAGAGAAACTGCTTATGCAGGAGATGAAACAACTCATCGTGATTTGCACTTGATATATGTAGATGAGATTCGTAGAATATTTAAGCTTGTAGGTTTATCTGTGGACAAGGTTAAGACGAAGGTTTTCCCTTTATCTTTGGAGGGAAAAACATTGATTTGGTATAGGCTATTGGATGATGTTGGATCATGGGACTGGAATCGCTTGAAACTGGAATTTCATCAGAAGTTTTATCCTATGCATCTAGTTCATCACGATCGGAATTATATATATAAATGTTGGCCTTGCGAAGGAGAAAGCATCGCTCAAGCTTGGGGGAGGCTTAAATCTATGATGCACACTTGCCCCAACCATGAGCTCTCAAGAGAAATGATTATACAAAACTTTTATGATTGGCTTTCTCATGATGATCAATTAATACTCAATTCTTCTTCCACCGGTTCTTACATGAAGAGAACTATTGAATTCAAATGGGACCTTCTGGAAAGAATTAAGTGCAACTCTGAAGATTGGGAACACGATAAAGGTAAAGAGTCAGGTATAAAGCTTGAGTTTGATCGCGTTAAATCTTTTATGGAAACTGATACTTTCAATAAGTTTAGCGCTAAATATGGACTTGACTCTGATATTGTAGCTCCTTTTGTGAAACCTTTGCTACTCTTGTTGATCTCCCAAAGGAGAAATGGTTTAAATATCATCCACCCATTTAAGAACTATTAGAGGAACCTACTATTTCTAAATAAGAAACAATTATTTATAATATTGATCCAGTTGTGCCCACTACTTATATTCAAAAACCACCTTTTCCTGTTAGGATTACGGAACATGCTAAGGCTACAACTGTGGTTAGTAAAAGCCATATTAGAACACCCAAACCTTCTGAACAAATAAACATAGAACCTAATATTTCTATGGTTAAATATCTCTTGGTTGATAACATTGATGGTCAGGTTATTTACTTTTGTGATGAGGCTGCTAGAATTACTAAACCTGCTAGAAATGAATAGGATGTGCTAGATAATAATAAACCTGTTGTTGGCATGCTTGTTATTTCTATTAAGATTAGAGATCATTGTTACCATGGCTTGTGTGATATGGGTGCCAGGTGAGTGCTATTACTTTTACCTTATTGTAACATCCCAAAAATTGGAATGTTATATTAATCAATAGAATGATTGATTGTTTGATTGAGTGATTGAAAATTGAGTGAGATTTAAAACTTTTTGAAAGCTTTTGAATGAGAGGGAATAACATGACTTTCCCCTTGCTTGTGAAATTCAAATTCATTCAATTCAAATCAATGAGAGAAGATGACATGACTTCTTCAAATAAAAAGGATTTGAAAAGTGGATTTGAAAATCTCTGAAATATTCTATTGGAATCCATTTCATATTTGGTTCTATATCAGAGTTTGAATGACTTCAAATCCATTTGCCCAAATTTAAAATCTTGAGAGGAGCAATATGACACTCCAAACCAGGGGCAATTGGAATTATATTTGGATTCATAAAACTCAGAAAACTATTTGGAAAATATTTGAATATTCAAATACAAAGTCATTTTTGAAGTGATTTTCTAAATTTATTTTTCTCCAAAAAAATAAAATATATGGAAAATAGGGTAAAATGATTCCCTTCAATATAAAAATGGAGAGAAATGAATTTGGAGTCATTTTGGTATTTTCAAAATGTTTTCTTTGGATTTTATATGCAACAGTAGCACTGTTTGAATTTCCTCATTTTGTGAGAATTTATTTTGAACAAGAAAATATGTGCATGTTGTAGGAAATATTTTTCTGGTCGTTTTGGTATATAATATGTCTATATAAAAGTATTTTAGTTTTACTTTTATTTAGTTTTCTTTTCTGTTTTGTTTTATAAAAGGAAAAATCCTTTAATAGGAAGTAAACCGAGCCGGCCCAGGAACCAGATCCGGTCCGATCTGTTTTGAACAGGGTACGAATCCCTTCTTAATCGGTGCCCGATCGCCCTCGTCTCCTTTCTCTCTCCCTGACACGCTGACCCCACCGTCCGACCGCATCCCACCCCGGTCATCTCTTTCCTTTCTCCCTTCCCCTTTCCTTCCCGACGCCGGCGACCAAATCCCCTCCGGATCCCGTCGATCCCTTTCTTTCTGAGCACTCCGAGCCGCCGCCTATAAAAGCCGGGAGCCCCGCACCCCGTTTCGCCCGAATCCCGCTCGCCCGACCCTCTCCACTCGCCGGAATCCCTCGTCGGAGTAGAGCCCCGCCGCTGCACCATTTTCGTCCTGCCGCACCACCCAGAGCACCTCACCCCTGCCTGAAGCCACCCACGCACTCGACTCCCTCGTACGCTTTCCCCCCGCCCGCTCACCGAGCCCCACACCCCTCGGAACCCCCCTCCCCGTCGACCACCCGAGCGCCGCCGCCGCCCCGCCCCGAAGCTCGCCATCGTCACCCCGTCGTCCCCGAGCTCGCCTTCGACCACCTCTGGATGCGCCGTTCACCGCCGCATCTACTGGAGCTCTTGCCGTAATCGGAGACCCGCCGGGGAGCTCACCAGCATCAACCCCGAGCAGCCGCCGCCGTCGGACATCGCCGGAGAATCCCTCCGCCCACTGTAAGTCACCGGCGATGCCATCCACCGTCCGATTTAGATCCAACGTACCGTAATAGATCACTTAAGCAGCGAAACGTTTTCTTTAAACGTTCGGCCGTCCTCTCATTTAGCCCTCGCACACACGTGCCGTAGCCAATCAGGAGACGCCACGTAGCCCCTGTCCGTTAGTTCTGTTTTTGTTTTTTTTCTGTTTTAATTTCAATTCCAGAATATATTCTGATTTTGTTTTTGCTCTATCTTTTATGTTTTTAATTATTTTTGAGTGATTCTTTTTGCATTGTGTCAAAAAATTTATCTAGTTTCTGTATATATAAAATTTGACCATATTTGAATATTTTAAATTCAGATTCAAACAGATTTGAATTCAAACTTGTTTTGCTTATAACTTGAGTTTAAAATTATTTTTTGAGTGAATCTTTTTGCTACTGGTCACTAGTGACTTTGTTTATCAGTAGGAACAATGTGGGAATTTTTAGCATACTTAAATTAGGGTTTCAAGCAAAACAGATTCTGTTTTAATTATTTTTAGGTTTATTTCTATTTCTTTTGTTTTATAGTTTTAAATTTATTTTCTTTTATATTAGTTGACAAGTTTTACCTTGTTTTCTGTTAGTTAGCAGTAGTATTTCAACCAAGTTTATTTCTATGTTGTTTATTCTTTTTGTTTGCATGAAATCAATTCTAGTTCAGTAATAACTTGCAAATTGATTTCATTGCTAGTTTGATTTCCTATTTGAAAATTATTTCCATATATTGTTTTATAAATTTTATTTTCTGTTAACTTTAGTTTAGACCAGAAAACAATTTGTATTATAGTTGAAATTGTTTGTGGTCAATTCAAGGTTAACTTTGTTTAGGTTATAGGAAGAGTTTACTAAAAGCTTTTCTATTTTTTGTTGTAATAAAGTTTTATGAGAAAATATCTTCTGTTAACTTAGTTGTTTTATATTTTGTTTTCTTTTATTTTATTATCTTAGTGTTTTCTTTGCTGTTATGTTCTATTAGCTAGAAAACTTACATTGTTTAGGGTGTTGTTTTCTTAGTTCTTAGTTGTTCTTCAAAAGTAATTCTTTTTGCTAGTAAAATATTTAATAAAATATTTTTGTTAGATTTTACTTTTTGTTGTCTTGTTGCTATTGAAAATAGGATTATTTCTAGGGAAAACTATTTTGGTTGTTGTGATGAAGTTTTGTTGTTTTAACTTTTGTCTTAAGTATTTTCCTTCATCACAACACTTTTGTGTTTGGTTTTTGTGTTGCTTTTTGATTGTTAGTATTGATTGCTAGTATGATTGCTTATATGAGTGCAATGTTTGATTATATAGATTTTCATCGGAGAGTGACGAATAGTTCTATCAAGTTATTTCTGAGAGCGATATTTATCTTCATCAATTGTACAGGCAAGTTCACTTTGATCATCTTACATTACCTATGTTTTATTTGCATTAGCATAAATCTCTCCATCATACATCCAGTAGGATATTGAGCTTGAACTTGTGGTAGTATCATGAGGTAGGAGAAACCCAACACCCTGTTACCATTTGCCCGGGAAGGGACGTTACTTCACAATTGCTACGCTTTAGTAGACGGGGTTTGGTTGTGAGATTCAGGAGTGTTGTGAGGTTAATTAATTATTTCAAGACCTACATGATGATCAAGACTTCAAGACTTCAAGGACTCAATATACCTCTGGGTGGATTGGACATGCATTTTTGGCAGCCTGATATCTATCATGGTTATGCCGGGAATCCTGGTATCTACCTGTGATCATCCCAACGGAATGCCACCCAGGCTCAAAGAGATGGATGGATACTTCAAGGCCGGAAAGCTTACGTGTGCAACCGCAAGTCAATATGGGCTCTGGCTTGGTTGACCTTAGTGGTGACTCTGGTAGGTCAGATTGCTACGAGACGTAGAAGAACGGTAGGATTGGATGGGCACTGACTTTCTACCGGAGGATCACTTTGGAAGACCATGTTTCGATCGTCTCGTTCTCAAACACCAGGTAGTGCGAGGACACAACGAGAGGGATCGAATCTTGCGGGTAAAGTGTACAAACCTCTGCAGAGTGTCAAACTAATCGATTAGCCGTGTCCCCGGTTACGGACAACATGAGCACTGAAGATGATACTATCAGTCAGTCTCAACACAATTAATAAATTTTTATGATGAGTGGGTCTATTAATAATTTTGGGACATGAGAATTGGTTGGTGGAACCATCTCATTAACAACCAACTTTTGTAGTGATATTTCCGTTTGACTCCTTTGTTGTAGGGAAAATAAAACCAGCTTTTCTGCAAAAAAACTCAGACACAGAGCCACAAAGCCATTTGCATATAGAATAGTCTTATCATTTTATCCTATGGTGATCTTGCCGGTACATTCAATGTACTGACCTACACGGCTGCAACGTCTTATGTTGCAGATACTTTTCTACGACGAGTAAGAGTACGATTCAGGGTTACGGTCTACACTCAACCTGCCGTTGGTGTTTATTGGGACTCCACTCCCGTTGACTGTTTCCGCTGAGATTTAAGAGGTATATATCAATTTTACGGTATTTACATGTGATTGCATTTGATATATACATTGATGTACTGTGTGTGCCAGCATACTGATCCAGGGATGGCACTGACACACAGAGGCTTGACTCGTTTTGAGTCGGGACGCTACACTTATATCAAGAAATTATGAATGACATAGCACCCGCTGAAATGGAAGACATTGATGTTACTATTAAACTTGCAAACATAGACACTATTTCACCACTTGGAATTGTTAGAGATGTTGAAGTCTTGTGTGGAAAAATTAAGTACCCCACTGATTTCTTAGTACTTGGTTCACTACAAGATAATTTTTGTCCCATTATATTTGGTAGACCTTTCTTAAATACCGTTAATGCTGAAATTAATTGTGTTATAGAGAAGGTTAAAGTAAGCTTTGGTGATGAGTCTCATGAATTTAACGTCTCTAAGTTTGGTAGACAACCACATGAGAAAGAACTATCTAGTAAAGATGAAATTATTGGTCTATCCTCTATTGTTGTGCCTCCTACTGATCCATTAGAACAGCATTTGCTAGACCATGAAAATGATATGCATATGAATGAGAGAAATGAAATAGATGAGATATTCTTTAGACAAAGACCTATTCTTAAACACAACTTGCCAGTTGACATTTTAGGGGATCCTCCCCTACCAAAGGGAGATCCCGTGTTTGGGCTAAAGAAATTACCTGATACGCTGAAATATGCTTATCTTGATGAAAATAAGATATATCCTGTTATTATTAGTGCTAACCTTTCAGAGTATGAAGAAAAGAGATTACTCTAAACTCCGAAGAAGCAACGAGCTACTATTGGATATATTCTTGATGATCTTAAGGGCATTAGTCCCACTCTATGTTAGCACAAGATTAATATGGAACCGAATGCTAAACCTGTAGTTGATTATCAACGCCGCTTGAATCCTAAAATGAAGGAAGTGGTAAGAACTGAAATATTAAAGCTTCTGGAGGCAGGTATAATCTATCCCATAGCTGATAGTAGATGGTACGCCCCGTTCATTATGTTCCTAAGAAAGGAGGGATAACTGTTGTTCCTAATGATAAAAATGAACTCATCCCACAAAGTATAGTAACTGGTTATATGATGGTAATTGATTTCAGGAAATTATAAAAAGCTACTAGAAAAGATCATTACCCCTTGCCTTTTATTGATCAAATGTCAGAAAGATTATCTAAGAATACACATTTTTTGTTTCCTTGATGGATATTCTGGTTTTTCTCAAATACCCGTGTCAAAAGAAGATCAAGAGAAAACTACATTTACTTGTCCGTTTGGAACTTATTCTTATAGACGTATGCCTTTTGGTTTATGCAATGCACCTGCTACCTTTCAAAGATGTATGACTACTATATTCTCTGATTTTTGTGAAAAGATTGTTGAGGTATTCTGATATGTTTAGAATGTATCTCCTTTTCCAAATACTTTTGCTCTTATTTTGGACTCTAATTTGCATGATTTGAATGAAACTAACCCAGACCGACACTTTTTTCAGTAGAACTACCTTGGTGTTACTTTTCTGCAGAAATAAAAGTTCCCGGAATTGGACAAAACTTTTTGTGAATTATTTCTGGAATATATAATGAATTATGAGCGAAGAACCACCGAAGGGGGGGACTGTTTGTGAGCCACAAGTCAACATGGCGCGCCCACCCCCCTGGGCGTGCCCTGTTAGCTTGTGGGGCCCACGTGGCTCCCCCGACCCTAATTCCTGTCCTATAAATTCACATCTTCAGAGAAACAATAAGAGAGAAGATTTCATCATGTTTTACCAGACCGGGCCTCCGCCAGCTCCTGTTCTTCCTCGAGAGGGCTGATCTAGAGTCCGTTTGGGTCTCCGGAGAGGGGGATTTGTCGCTGTCGTCATCACCAACCCTTCTTCATCAACACTACCATGATGCTCACCACTGGGAGTGAGTAACTGCTTTGTAGGCTTGCTGGACGGTGATGGGATTGGATGAGATTGATCATGTAATCAAGTTAATTTTATAGGGCTTGATCCCTAGTATCCACTATGTTGTGAGATTGATGTTGCTATGACTTTGCTATGCTTAATGCTTGTCACTAGGGCCCGAGTGCCATGATTTCAGATATGAACATATTATGTTTTCATGAATATGAGAGTGTTTTAGATCCTATCTTGCAAGTTGTATGCACCTAGTACGTGTCATGATCCGCATACCCCAAGGTGACAATAATTGGGATTCCTTCCGGTGATTGTCGTAGTTTGAGGAGTTCATGTATTCACTAAGTGTTAATGCTTTGTTCTGGTTCTCTATTAAAAGGATGCCTTAATATCCCTTAGTTTCCTTATGGACCCCACTGCCATGGGAGGGTAGGACAAAAGATGTCATACAAGTTCTTATTGCAAGCACGCATGACTATATATGGAATACATGCCTACATTATATTGATGAATTGGAGCTAGTTACGTGTTGCTCTAGTGTGTACCTGTTACATGATGAATGTCATCCATATATTTCCATCGCTGATCCATGATCTACACTTTACATATACTGAATCTTGCTAAGTTACTACTACTGCTGCTACTATCACAACTGCTACAAAATTGTTGTTGTCATTATTACTGTTACTACTATTACTTGCCATACTACTAAATCTTTGCTGCAGAGAGATATCCCAGGTGTGGTTGAATTGACAACTCAACTGCTAAGGCCGATAAATACTCTTTGGCTCCCCATGTATCGAATCAATAAATCAGGGTGTAATACTACCAACGAAGACTATTGTGATCCCCTATACTTGTGGGTTATCAAGACTATTTTCTGGCGCCGTTGCCGGGGAACATAGCTATATTTATTGTGTTAACTTGAGGATATCCAATTGCTACTATGAATAATCTGAAAGATACTCGAACCAAGATCGTTCCCTCTCGTACGAGAGGAGGTAAGGAACTGCCATCTAGCTCTGCTTTTGATTCACCTACTGTTTCGAATCATCTTATAACACCACCGCCTGTTGCTCGTTCTGATATGTTGCATGAACTTGATGATGCTACTTCTAAAATTAATGATGATACTACTTCTACACTTGATGAAATTGAAACCGTGCCACTGAATGAATTACTTGGCGTTCATATCGCTAAAGCTAGAGAACTTGAAAATGCTGAAACCGATGAAGATTTTGAATCACCTATTACACCTTGCTCTCCTAATGGATATGAATTACCTGATGTACCTGAGGGTTATGTTATGGATGGGGAGATAGGGACTTTCTTTCTTGAAATGATAGAGATGATTTGAAGAAACTACTATGCAAACCGAAAGAAAAATCTATGATGGAGAAAATGAAACATGGTCCTAAATTTGCTACTTCTTCTATATTTGTTACTGATAAGGATTATGAATTCTCTGTAGACCTTGATTTGATCCCTATAGTAGAATCTGATCCTTTCGATGGTTATGAAACTAAAACTATTGTTGGACATCTCACTAAACCAAATGATATTGCCACTTTGTTTACTCATGAGGAAAAGATGTGCTACTATTATATCCATAAGTTTTTTTTTCCTTTTTCGCTAAAAGGCGAGGCTAAGGAATGGTTCCTCACCCTTGCTCTTGGTTGTGTGCGTAGTCCCCAGGATATGACATATTACTTCTCTGAATTTTTTCCCTACTCATAAGAAACAAGCTGCTTTACAAGAAATATTAAACTTTGTGCAAAGTGAAGAAGAGAATATCCCTCAAGCTTGGGGGAGGCTTCTACAGCTACTTAGAGCTTTACCTGATCATCCTCTTAAGAAAAATGAAATACTTGATAACTTTTATAATGGACTAACCGATGCTTCTAGGGACTACCTAGATAGTTCTGTTGGTTGTGTTTTCAGGGAAAGAACTGTTGGGCAAGCTGAAGAATTATTGAATAATATATTGCAAAATACTGATAATTGGACACTTCCTGAGGCACCACTGGAACCTATTCAAAAGAAGAGATGTATTCTATTCCTCAGTCCTGAAGACATGCAAGAAGCCAAAAGAACTATGGAGGAAAAAGGCATTAAATCTGAAGATGTCAAGAAGTTACCACCTATTGAAGAAATACATGGACTTGACACCCTGACACAGGTAATAGAGGTAAATTCTCTCCATGCCTTTAATGAAAGTGATATACCCTATACTAAGACACCTAGTCAGTGTATGGATGAATTTGATAATTACGTTGTTAAGCAAGAACATTTCAATAACTATGTCAAAGATCAGTTAAGACATAATGCTATGATGATAGATCGCTTGAGTGACTTGATGTTTAGAATTGCTAATGATGTCAAGGGTCTAGGTAAACATGCTTCTATGGTTCATACTCAACTAGACCAAGTTGCTAAGTCACAAAATGATTTGCTTGCTGAATTAAATGAGAATATGAATGATCATGCTGTTAGAGTAATGACTAGAGGAGGAAGAATGACTCAGGAACCCCTTTTTCCAGAAGGTCATCCTAAAAGATTTGAACAGGATTGTCAGAGAATTAATGATAATGCACCTAGTCCATCTAAGAATAAAAATAAAAATAAAAATGATAGGACTCTGCATGCTTTTAGTGAACCTGTTATAGAAAAACCTGCTGGAAAACATAATGATGTTTCTATTTCTGATGCCGAGACACAATCTGGTAGTGAACATGCACCTAGTGATAATGAGAATGATAATAATAATGATGATGTTCATATAGATGCTCAACAAGATTATAATAAAGAACATGATAATGATGTGGAAATAGATCCTGTCGAAGATCTTGATAACCCACATCCCAAAAATAAACGTTATGAGAAGAAAGACTTTGTTGCTAGAAAACATGGTAAGGAAAGAGAGCCATGGGTTAAAAAACCCATGCCATTCCCTCGTAAGCCTTCCAAGAGTAAGGACGAGGAGGAGTTTGAACGCTTTGCTGAAATGATTAGACCTGTCTTTTTGCGTACTCGCTTGACTCATATTTTGAAAATGCCTTCGTATGTTAAGTATATGAAGGATATTATTACCAACAAAAGAAAAATACCTGAAATTGAAATTGCTACTGTGCTTGCTAATTATACTTTTGATGGTGGAGTGCCTAAGAAGTTGGGAGATCCAGGTATACCGCTTGTTAGCATTATGCCTTTATGTGATTCAGGAGCCGGTGTTAGCGTTATGTCTTTCTCTCTATATTAAAGACTTGATTTGAATAAGAGGACACCTACTGAGTAATCTTTCCAAATGACTGAAAAATCTACTGCTATACCTATTGGAATTTGTGACTGTTGTGGTTGCAAATGTTACTATCTTAATAGACTTTGTTATTCTTGAGATGCCCGAGGACGACAACATGTCGATTATCCTTGGTAGACCCTTTTTAAATACTGCAGGGGCTATTATTGATTGCAACAAAAGCAAGCTTACTTTTGACGTCAATGGCAAACAACATACCGTGCATTTTCCGAAGAAGCAAACTTTGGTTAATAATATTAATGTCATTGAGCCAAGTGCCATAGTCTTCATTGGAGGTTTTAAATTTCCTCTTCCTACTGCCAAGAAGAAATATGATATTCTTATTGTTGGGGATATGCAAATCCCCATTGAGGTAACTTAGTGTTATATGAAAATTCTTCGGTTTCATGTCAGTCGGAAACGGTTATTAATAAGACTTGATCAACCTTATTAATGGATCCTTTTTGAAATACATGTGGTTGATGAATTTAGTAAGCACAAATTTTTGTACCATTAGTTTACCCTCTGTTATTCTTAGTTAAATAAAAGAAAATACCATGATTATCCTGTTTTCTGAGTTTCCCGTGCAAGAAAAATGACCCAAAAATAAAAAGTCTCAGATTGCCACAAAATTTTAACATGAAATTTTCTGGAATATTTAAGAATTTTTGGTGCTGTAAACACATCAGGGAGGAGCACTCGTGGGCCACAAGCCAACAGGGCGCGCCCACCCCCTGGGCATGCCCTGATAGCTTGTGGGGCCCACAGGCCCCCTGCCTTATCCCTTCAGCTCATGTCATGCCTTACCTCCAGCAAAAATTCAAACTCTCTCTCTCTCTCTCTCTCTCTCTCTCGTGTTCTTGCTCCTCAACCTGAGATGTTAGATCCCTTTGCTCGGAACTCCATTTCCGAAACTATTTTGAGGAATTTCTCCTTGGTATGTGACTCTCCCATTCCTCCAATTAGTTTTTGCTTTAGTGGTTTATATTTTGCATATTTTGCTGCATTTGGTGCTACTGAAAATGAGCTTGCATGTTGAATTCTTTGAGTTCCAATTAGTATGAATGCTTGATATGGCCTCTAGGCATCTATATGAGTAGTTGCTACCAATCTTACAAAGTTTTATTGACATAATTTTTTGGCCCAAAAATTTCAGAAAGTTGTGCTTAGGAAAATGAATTTCCTTAGGAGGGGTTCTTCGAGCCGGAGCCCTAAAGGAGTTGTTGGGAGAACTCAGGACCAAGACATTAACATCTTTCGCAACACGGAGGTTAGGCCCTGTGAATGGCCACATGAACCTTTCATGAGCGAAGCGGGTTTCTACCAAGAGTTTATGTAATTCATTGTAAATGCCGGGCTGACCAACTTCCTCGTACATGAGTGTGATCAATACTATCTCCTTACAAATTCCTTTGTGCAAAAATTTCTATTTCACAAATAGGCCCGGTGCCCCCATGGTACGCTTCGATTTATATGCAACACATTATGAAATACAACTAGTTGAATTCTGTGAAATATGCTTGCTTCCCTCTGATGGGGGAATGCGTGATTCTAAACCAGAGGAGTTCGAGGAATTCCTACTTACCTTAACTGTGGGAGAAACTAGGGGCGTATCAAACGCTAGGACCACCAGTTTACATTTTCCGTCTGTGCATTTCTTCTCTTTATTCATAGGGAAGTGTTTAACTGCTATGAGTCAGGGTGGTGGTCTCAGTACCCCCACCCTTGATATTTTGCGTCGTGCACTATATGGTGATAACACTTACAACTTAGGAGCTATTGTCGCGCGCCGCTTGCATCTTAACCGAACCAAGGGCAAGGTTCCATGCTGGTATTTATGCCACCCGTTTAGCAAAACGTTTTAATGTCGCCATACGCACGATTGATTACTTGTTGCCTAAGGTTTATCTAGATCACCAGTCCATGCTAGATCACCAGTTCATTGATGAACCTCGCCCCCCGCAGCACATTCGTTATAAGTTAGTATATAGCGAGGATACTCGCGATGTTATTGTGTTGCCTGCACCTTCTTTGTTTAACTTTCATGCCAGGAACAGATATACCATCATGCCACCCGATAATTGCTTACCAGAACGAGGTGGCTGAAGCGGAGGCCACAGCTCAGGGGTGGGACGCTCAAGTACCTCAGCCCAACTACTTTCCCCTGGGACCAGATGGCTACTACGGATGGTGATCACCAAGCTAGGCAAATGACTAATCTTGAGGGAGTATGTATTTCTCACCAACATTACATTCATGTTCACACACTTCATATAAATTTTCGGTGTTAATCCTCTTTCATTGTATATCCATGTTAGCTTTATTTTTCCGCCTTCTTCTTGTGTGTTTGAGAAACTTTAAAAATCCAAAAATATTTCTTCGTTTATTTTCGGTTTTTCTTTCATGTTTAATTAGTTGTGGTATTAAAATAAAACCCAAAAAGATTTCCTTCGCATGTTGGGAGCTTTCCCATGTAAATAATTTTTTTGTTCTTGGTTTTCTTTGTTTATTTGCTTTCTTGAGAAAACCAAAAACCTCAGAAATATTTCAGTGTGTTTCTCTGAAGTTCTTTTCTTTTGATCGAGTCATTGAAAGGAGAAGACTATGATGAAAATGTTGAGTGGCTCTCATATGCATTATTTTTGATCTATCAGAGAGCCAATATTACCTCGTCTTCTCCTTTTGTATAAAACTGCCTTGCAGATTCTAGCTTAGTCCATGGAATTCTCGCGCTATTATCATAACATCATTCGGTCGTGCAAGTGAAAGGCAATAATGACGATATTTGATGAAGTGATTGTGGTACAGGCAGCTAGTATGAACTCTTCTTGTTCTCCGTTTTTGTAAATATGTTTAACTCGTTCGATCTCGATTCAGTATATCATGAGTGAACATGTTTATGATGACAATTACATATTATAGTTTCTTATGCCATGCTTAAATAGCTAGGAGTGGATAATGATTTATCTTATGTGTCAACATGTATTAAAATGGTTATGATGTGGTATGGTAGTATGGTATTTCCCTCTGAGTAATTCGAGTGGCTGGACTTGGCCCATGTGCAAACATGTAGTTGATTCAAAACCAATGCAACCTTCATGATGTTTTAATTCAGAGTGTCTATATCCTACTCATGCCAATGATCAATGTTAATTATTCACAATGCATGATTATGACCATTTTTGCTCTCTAGATGGTCGCTTCTCAATCTATTGCTAGCCTTCACCCGTACTAAGCGGGAATGCTGCTTGTGCATTCAAACTCCTAACCCCAAGTTGTTCCACATGAGTCCACCATACCTACCTATATGCGGTATTACCCTACCCTTCCAAGTAAATTTGGGTGTGCCACCTCTAATATTCAAATAAACATCTGTTTTGTGCGCTCGTACCGCTCATGGAGCGATAGGGCAGTCAATATCTTCCATGCTAACTGGGTTATTCTCAAGATGGGCGTTTATTCGCCTGCCATTGCACGAGAGAGGCTGGTAAAAAGGATGCCCAGTCCTGCAAAATCAAAAATAATTAAACAAAACTCCCGGGAAAAATGAAATGTTGGAGGGCAGCCATGGCTTGTGTATGTATGGTGGATGGGAGTAAACTATACAATTCAGCTTGGGAACCGCCAATAATGTGTTTAGCTTGGAAGATACTGAAATCCTTTGTTGTGACGTTGACAGGAAAAGCGCACCACCCAAAAATTATAATTTCAATCATGTTTTAAACTTTGAGCTCTGACACCTCTGCAAATCAATGCTTCCCTCTGCGAAGGGCCTGTCTATTTACTTTTATGTTATTTTCTTTTATTCTTGAGTCATCATCTTCTTACTAAAAGCACTAGACCGGAGAGCACTATTGTCATTCTTATGCATTGAGTTTAGTTAATTTTGGATGTGAGCATGACTGGATCTTTTCTACCCTGAATTATAATGTTTAGTCACTGCTTGAACCTCAGAGGTGCTCTGCATTTATGTTTTGCGGTCTCGGAAAGGGCTAGCGAAATACCATGTCCTCATATTATATCATGATTGTTTTAACAAATTGTTGGCATGTGAGATATCTTATTATTGCTCGCTAGTTGGTTATGTATTGCCATGAGTACATATGATGTTTAATTGTTATCATGGATATGGTTATTTATGATTTATGGTGAAAACCTAAACACTAGAGGGCAGCTTACGAGACGGAGCCACTGCCACCTCCTATTCTTCCTTAGGAGGGCTAATCTGGAGTCTGTTTGGGGCTCTGGAGAGGGGGATTCGTCGTCGTCATCATCACCAACCCTTCTTCATCAACACCGCCATGATGCTCACCACTAGGAGTGAGTAATTCCATTGTAGGCTTACTGGACGGTGATGGGATTGGATGAGATTGATCATGTAATCGAGTGAATTTGATAGGGCTTGATCCCTAGTATCCACTATGTTCTGAGATTGATGTTCCTATGACTTTGCTATGCTTATTTCTTGTCACTAGGCCCCGTGTGACATGATTTCAGATCTGAACCTATTATGTTTTCATGAATATAGGAGTGTTTTAGATCCTATCTTGCAAGTTGTATGCACCTAGTACGTGTCATGATCTGCATACCCCAAGGTGACAATAATTGGGATTCTTTCCTGTGATTGACGTAGTTTGAGAAGTTCATGTATTCACTACGTGTTAATGCTTTGTTTTGGTTCTCTATTAAAAGGAGGCCTTAATATCCCTTAGTTTCCTTATGGACCCCGCTGCCACGGGAGGGTAGGGCAAAAGATGTCATACAAGTTCTTATTGCAAGCACGTATGACTATATACGGAATACATGCCTACATTATATTGATGAATTGGAGTTAGTTCTGTGCCGCTCTAGTGTGTAGCTGTTACATGATGAATGTCATCTATATCTTTCCATCACTGATCCATGGCCTACGCTTTACATATACTAATCTTGCTAAGTTACTACTACTGCTGCTACTATCATAACTGCTACAAAACTGCTGCTGTCACTATTGCTGTTACTACTATTATTTGCCGTGCTACTAAATCTTTGCTGCAGAGATATATCCCAGGTGTGGTTGAATTGACAACTCAACCGCTAAGGCCAATAAATATTCTTTGGCTCCCCTTGTGTCGAATCAATAAATCAGGGTGTAATACTACCCGCGAAGACTGTTGCGATCCCATATACTTGTGGGTTATCATATTCATGCATGATTTTTCTCTTTATGGGACTTCTTTTGATGATTGCTTGGGCAACCTTGATCGAGTTTTGCAGAGATGTGAAGAAAATAATCTTGTCTTGAATTGAGAGAAGTGCCACTTTATGGTGAATAAAGGTATTGGACTTGGGCATAAAATTTCCGAACGAGGTATTGAGGTAGACAAAGCTAAAGTTAATGCAATAGAGAAAATGCCATGTCCTAAAGATGTTAAAGGTATAAGAAGTTTCCTCGGTCATGATGGTTTCTATAGGCATTTTATTAAAGATTTCTCAAAGATTTCTAGGCCATTAACTAATTTTCTTCAAAAAGATATTCCATTTGTTTTTTATGATGATTGTGTAGAAGCCTTTGAAATACTTAAGAAAGCCTTAATTTCTGCACCTATTGTTCAACCACCTGATTGGACTCTACCATTTGAAATTATGTGTGATGCTAGTGATTATGCTGTTGGTGCTGTTCTAGGGCAAAGAGTAGACAAAAAAAATTGAATGTCATTCATTATGCTAGTAAGACTCTAGAGAATGCTCAACGAAATTATGCTACTACTGAGAAGGAATTTCTAGCAGTTGTGTTTGCATGTGATAAGTTTAGACCTTATATTGTTGATTCCAAAGTCACTATTCACACTGATCATGCTGCTATTAAATATGTGATGGAGAAGAAATATGCTAATCCTAGATTACTTAGGTGGGTGCTTTTACTTCAAGAGTTTGATTTGCATATTGTTGATAGAAAGGGAGCTAAAAATCATGTAGCAGATAACTTTTCTAGAATGGAAAATGTTCTTGATGACCCACTGCCTATTGATGATAATTTTCTTGATCAACAATTAGCTTTTATAAATGCTTCCCGTAGCACTCCTTGGTATGCAGATTATGCTAATTACATCATTGCTAAATATATACCACCTAATTTTACTTACCAACAAAAGAAAAGTTCTTCTTTGATTTAAGACATTACTTTTGGGATGACCCACATCTATATAGAGGAGTAGATGGTGTTATTAGGCGTTGTGCAGCTGAGCGTGAACAGGAACAGATCCTATGTAAGTGTCAGTCTGAGGCCTACAGAGGGCACCACGCAGGTGACAGATTTGCACACAAGGTACTACAGTCTGGTTTTATTGGCCTACTCTTCTTAAGGATGCTCGTAAGTATGTCCTTTCTTGTGATGAATGTCAAAGAATTGGTAACATTGGTACACATCAGGAAATGCCTATGAATTATTGAATTTCAATTGAACCATTTGATGTTTGTGGTTTTGATCATATGGGACCTTTTCCTTCCTATAATGGGTACACTCATATCTAAGTTGCTGTTGATTATGTTACTAAGTGGGTAGAAGCTATTCCAACTAGTAGTGCTGATCACAACACATCTACTAAAATGTTTAAAGAAGTTATTTTCCAGAGGTTTGGAGTCCCTAGATATTTAATGACTGATGGTGGTTCACACTTTATTCACGGTGCTTTCCGTAAACTTCTAGCTAAATATGATGTTAACCATAGAATTGCATCACCTTATCACCCCCAATCTAGTGGTCAAGCTGAGTTGAGTATCCGAGAAATAAATTTGATCTTGCAAAAGACTGTTAATAGATCTAGAAAGAATTGGTCTAAGAAACTTGACGATGCATTATGGGCTTGTAGAACTGCTTATAAAAATCCTATGGGAATGACCCATATAAAATGGTCTCTGGAAAAGCATGTCATTTACCTCTTGAGTTAGAACATAAAGCTTATTGGGCAATTAAAGAACTTAATTATGATTTCAAACTTGCCGGCGAGAAGAGGTTATTTTACGTTAGCTCACTAGATGAATGGAGGACACAAGCCTATGAAAATGCCAAGTTGTTTAAGGAAAAAGTTAAAAGATGGCATGACAGAAGAATCCAAAAGCGAGAATTTAAAATCGGTGATCTAGTTCTTTTGTACAATTCTCATTTTAGATTTTTTGCGGGAAAACTTCTCTCCAAATGGGAAGGACCCAATATCGTCGAAGAAGTTTATCGCTCTGGAGCCATTAAGATAAATAACGCTGAAGGCACAAATTCGAGAGTGGTCAATGGGAAAAGAATTAAACATTATATTTCAGGTATGTCCATTAATATTGAAACTAATGTTATTCAAGTAATGACACCGGAAGAACACATAAGAGAGACCTTCCGGAACACTCCAGAAACCTGAAAAGGGGTAGGTATGTGATACGGTAAGTAAACCGACTCCAAAAATTACATAAAATATCTTCTGTTAGTTTTGGAATATTAGAAAAATTACGAAAATAAAAACCAGCCAGGGGGACCCACGAGGGGGTCCCAACCCAACAAGGCACAACCACCCCCCTAGGCGCGCCCTGATGGCTTGGGAGCACCTCTTGTGCCTCCCGGATTCTGTTTTCTTCCTAGAAACGTATTCTGACCTAGAAAATTTCATTATATATACTCCCGTGTGTTTTAACCACAACACCGCAAGTTTCTCCTCTGTTTTTGTTTTGAGCTGTTTTTTTGTCAGGACTCATTATTCACTGAAACATCCATGGCTTCCCCATTTCTCCGTAAGAAGCATCGCATAGTCTGGCCTTCACCGGGCAAACGCCCCTACAGCAAGGTCTACTATGAGTTGTCCTTAGGAGAGGAGGATAAGCCGGAGGCTCCAGAAGCTGCTATGAGGAAGGATAAGGAAGAAACCAAAGGATTCGAAGGAAATTGCGCAAATCGCCTCTTTGAGGTTTCCAACAAGGGAGATATGCTATTACCTCTTGATGACAATATTTCTTTACCTGAAATTGATGCACTGACTGCTATGGAATCCATCTGTGCTCAGAACACAACACTCACCCATGAAGTTATTTTGCTGGAAGAGCAGAACCGAACCCTTAGGAGGATAATCAAGAATCTGGAATATCTACGCTGAAGGACAAGCCCACCAGTTCATCACCATCATCACCCAAGAAGGAAAGTTGAGTACATGGGTATGGGAACCAAACTTAGCTTGTTCCAAGCTTGGGGAGGTGCCCCGGTATTGTATCACCATCACTTTTGCCATTATCATTTATCTTAGTTTGATCCTTAGCTATTTCGTGATCCAGTGTTAGTATTGCTTTGCTTAGAGTGCTTGCTTTGTGATATATCTATCCTTGTAATCGAGTGTGAGATTTATATAATAAAGATTAGTTGAGTTTGTTTACTTTGCTGTCATGCATCAATTATAGCGATGAAATAAAAGAAATAGAAAAATCATATGCTAATCCCATGGGGAGTAATGACTTCACATAGAAATAAGTGTGTTTGATAAAAGTTGTTGGGAGTTAACAAACATAGTGTTAGTCATCGGTACAGTCCGTGCAAAATTATGAAAGAGGAGAGGAGATTCACATACAAATATACTATCTTGGACATCTTTTATGATTGTGAGCCCCCATCAAATATTATATAATGATCGAATTGTTGATGTTGGACAAGGAAGACAGCGTAATGAGTTATGTTTGTTTACATTCACATAGAAGTTATGTTTTCATGGATCCTCTAACATGTGCTGCTTGCTTAGGATCTTTTGCTAGCCTAAAATCCGCACTAAGTAGAGATACTACTTGTGCATCCATAACCCTTAAACCTAGTATCTTGACATGAGAGTCCACCATATCTACCTATGGATTGAATACGATCCTTCAAGTAAGTTGTCATCGGTGCATAAGGCAATAAAAACTGCCTCTAAATATGTATGATATTTTATTGTAACGAAAATAAACTTTGTATGATCTTGTGATGGCAAAGAAATAAAAGCGACAGACTGCATAATAAAGGTTGCTATCATAAGGGGCAATATAAAGTGATGTTCCTTTACATTAAGAGCTTGAACATCCAAAAATAAAAAGCGCATGACAACCTCTGTTTCCCTCTGCGAAGGGGCTATGTTTTACTTTCATGTAATTACTTTTATGCAAGAGTCAATAATGTTTATCCCTATTCCAATCTATTAATTCTTTAGTTGGTAAGCATCATATGTTGGGGAAAATCCAAGCACATATATCCAGTTGGATGTAGGTGATCATGAGTCATTATTGTTGACATTATCCTTAAGGTAAATAAGTTGGGTGGCGGAAATAATAAAGCTCCTATCTTCCTATATATCCGATGGAAACATTTGCTCCAAAAATATGAATTGAGTGTCAGTAATCATAGAGGACTAAATGATGGTTGAGTATGTGGACTTTCTAAAATGAAAATCTTTTACATAGACACTTCTCTAAAATATGATGAATTGTGATTGTCTCAATGACTAAGAGCATAGTTTGTTGATTGTCAATGAAGTTTATACTTCCTACTTCAAGGTTGTGGATAGATTGCTACTTGTTTATGAGAAGCTATATGATAAGAACTTTCTGCTATGTTAATATTCATGATGCTCGCATGTCCATATTTTGTTTTTATCGACGCCTCTCTCTGTAATTATGTGGTCATTCTTATCGAGTTCGGCTTTTGCATGAGGACAAGCGAGATCTAAGCTTGGGGGAGTTGATACATCCATTTTGCATCATGATTTCTCATTGATAATTACAGTATTCTTGGTCATTATTCCATTTTTTTGATAAAATTCTTATGACTTTTTTCTCTTAATTTACAAGGTACATCACAAAGAGGGAAATTGCGGGAAACTAGAATTCTAGACATGAAAACCAAGAAAAAGGCTGAAAATTCTCCGGACTCTAAATGACCGAAAACTTCACGAGGAATTTTTCTGGAATATATGTGAATTTATGGAGCAAAAATATACCAGAGGGGGCCACCTGTTGGTGCCAAGCCATCATGGCGCGCCCACCCCCCTCGGTGCGCCCTGATAGCTTGGCAGGCACACAGGCGGCCTCCGGCCCCCTCTTCTGCTATATAATGTGTTTTGACCTATAAAAAAGAGAGGATACTTTCGGGATGAAGGGCTGATACGTCTCCAACATATCGATAATTTATGAAGTATTCATAACATATTCACCTATGTTTACAATACTTTTATATGGTTTTTATGCACTTTATATGATTTATTTAGAACTAACCCGGACTGACGCTGTTTTCAGCAGAACTACCGTGGTGTTGTTTTTGTGCAGAAAATGAAAGTTCTCGGAATCGCCCGAAACTTTTTGACGGTTTTTTTTGGAACAAAAGAGGTACTAGACGCTTCGTGGGAGGGCCAGATGAGCCACAAGGTGGGCACAACCCACCAGGGCGCGCCAGGCCCCCCCGACGCGCCTGGTGTATCGTGCCCACCTCGTGGCCCATCTTCGCGTGAAACCGACGCTAAAAAATCCTATAAATATAGAAACCATCAGAAATAACCCTAGACTCTCTGCTCTGCCGCCGCAACTCTCTGTATCGATGAAAAACCAATCTGGAGGCGTTCCAGTACCCTGCCGGAGAGGGTAGATCATCTTCGGTGGCCATCTTCATCATCCCGGCGGAGGCCATGACGAGGAGGGAGTAGTCCACCCTCGGGGCTGAGGGTATGTACCAGTAGCTATGTGTTCAATCTCTCTCTCTCTCGTGTTCTTGAGATGTCACGATCTTGATGTATCACGGGCTTTGTTAATATAGTCGGATCACATGATGTTATTCCCTCTCTATCTTGTTGTGATGAATTTAATCTTTCCCTTTGAGATACCGTTATGTTGGATTGAATATTATATTTGAGAACACTTGATATATGTCTTGCATGTGGATACCCGTGGTGAAAATGGGGTGTTCTATTGATTCACTTGATATATGTTTTGGTACTCAACTTGCGGATTCCCGCGGTGACATTGGGGTTATCTAAGCATAGGGGTTGATGCATGTTCTTGTCCTACGTTCTCCGATAGAAATCTTGGGGCACTCTTTGAGGTTCTTTGTGTGGATTGAGTATTATGAATCTGAAATTATTTGATGCGTATCGTATAATTAACTCATGGATACTTGTGGTGACATTGGAGTATCTAGGTGACATTAGAGTTGGTTGATGTGTATCATATGGTGTTATTTTAGTACGAACTCTAGATAGATTGATCAGAAAGGATAACTTTAAGGTGGTTTCGTACCCTACAAACAATTTCTTCTTATGTTCTCCGCTAGATAAGTACTTTGGAGTGATTCTTCGTTGCACGTTGAGGGATGGTTATGTGATCCAATTATATTAGCATTGTTGAGAGATTGCTCTAGCGAAAGTACGGACCCTAGGCCTTGTTTTCAAGCATTGCAATACCGTTTGTGCTCACTTTTGTTACTTGCTACCTTGCTTTTTTTATATTTTTAGATTACAAAAACCTATATCTACCATCCATATTGCACTTGTATCACCATCTCTTCGCCGAACTAGTGCACCTATACAATTTGCCATTGTATTGGGTGTGTTGGGGACACAAGAGATTTCTTGTATTTGATTGCAGGGTTGTTTGAGATAGACCATCTTCATCCTACACCTCCCACAGATTGATAAACCTTAGGTCATCCACTTGAGGGAAAATTGCTACTGTCCTACAAAACTCTGCGCCTGGAGGCCCAAAAAACTCTACAAGTATAAAGTTGCGTAGTAGATATCATGCTCTTTTCTGGCGCATATCGTATAATTAACTCATGGATACTTGTGGTGACATTGGAGTATCTAGGTGACATTAGAGTTGGTTGATGCGTATGATATGGTGTTATTTTAGTACAAGCTCTAGATAGATTGATCGGAAAGGATAACTTTAATGTGGTTTCGTACCCTACAAACAATTTCTTCTTATGTTCTCCGCTAGATAAGAACTTTGGAGTGATTCTTCGTTGCACGTTGAGGGATGGTTATGCGATCGAATTATATTAGCATTGTTGAGAGATTGCACTAGCGAAAGTACGGACCCTAGGCCTTGTTTTCAAGCATTGCAATACCGTTTGTGCTCACTTTTGTTACTTGCTACCTTGCTTTTTTTATATTTTTAGATTACAAAAACCTATATCTACCATCCATATTGCACTTGTATCACCATCTCTTCGCCGAACTAGTGCACCTATACAATTTGCCATTGTATTGGGTGTGTTGGGGACACAAGAGATTTCTTGTATTTGATTGCAGGGTTGTTTGAGAGAGACCATCTTCATCCTACACCTCCCACGGATTGATAAACCTTAGGTCATCCACTTGAGGGAAAATTGCTACTGTCCTACAAAACTCTGCGCTTGGAGGCCCAACAAAGTCTACAAGAATAAAGTTGCGTAGTAGATATCATGCTCTTTTCTGGCGCCGTTGCCGGGGAGGTGAGTGCTTGAAGGTATATCTTTAGATCTTGCAATTGAATCCTTTAGTTTCTTGTTTTATCACTAGTTTGGTTTTATAAAAGAAAATTACAAAAAATGGAGTTTAGCTTGCATCATTTGTTTCGTCTTTATAATGTCTTTCGTGAAAATAAGGATTCAGAAAATTGTGCTCAATTGGTAGAGGAAGAAACTATGAAAATAGTTAATGAGAATTCCTTGAATGATGAGAATGATTGCAATAAGGTTGGGATAGATGAATTTGCTACAAAATTATGTTCTCTTTGTCCTATCACTTGTGAACTTTGCAATAAAGTTGGTCATCTTAATTTCCAATGCAAACTTTTTCATGATCAAATCATGGCCAAATATTGTAATGACTTGATCACCCTTGAACTTTATGATGAGCTTTCTCTATTTTTGTGGAGTGAAGAATTGACACATAAAAATAGTTGGTTTGAAGTATTCATTCTCAAGGACGACATTGAAACTAATCTAAAAAATATCTATATGTTTTGCATGGTAAATTGCAATGAGAATGCTTATATTGCCAACTATAGAAAGATGGGAAAACCAATAGAATATAAAAGGAATACTAATGAAAGGGTAAAGAATTCCACTTTCCCTCCTATTGTCTCTCATGATGTAATAGGTTATGAGGAGGAGCTCCCTATTCAACCAATCTCATCAATAAGAAGCTCGAAAAAATTAATTAAACCCACACATGATGTGGTGAAGAAGGAGAAAAGAAGAAAGAGTAGAGGTAAAAAGGTATCTCTTCCAAATGATGTTGCTCCTATTATTGTTGTGCCTCACGAAGATGAATCAAAAATAATTGTGGAAGATGATACACTTGATGATGACTTTGTTATGCCTATTGCTTGTTGTGATGACTATGATTGGGAAGAAAATGATACTTCTTATAATCTTGAAAATCTTTTTGGCACCAACTTGGTAAATTATGATGATAATAATTGTTATACTGTTGGTGCTATTCATACTATTAATGATGAGAGTGATTATGCTTATGATATGCCAAGCCACAAGCTTGGGGATGCTATGCTTAATGAAGATGATCTTTTTAGTTCCCCTACTTTGAATGATCAAATTTGTTATGATGATTGCATGCCTCCTATTTATGATGATTGTGATATTTATGAAAGTGGGTTTGGAAGAGTGTGAACTTTAGATAATTATTATCCCACTATTTTGGAGGGTGTTGAATTTTATTATAATGATAAATGTGGATTTGGAGAGGTCATGACTTTATTTAGTAATGATTCCACTACTTCGGAAGAGGTTTCACTTGACTATGATGAGAACAAAGTTGCTACTTATGATAATTATTGTGATGATACTTATGTTATAAAAAGTAGTGATAATTATTGTCATAATTTTGAATATCCTTTTACTGAACACTACTCTTTTAATGTGGAAACAATTTATAGTATTCGAGTTTCATTTGATGCTCCTACTATTATGAATGAGAAGAACTATGCTTATTTGGAGAGTAATAATTTTTTTATGCTTGTAGATCATGGAAAGAATGCTTAATGTGATAGTTATATTGTGAAATTACTTCATGATGCTACTGAAAATTATTATGAGGGAGGAACATATGCTTGTAGGAATTGCAAAAATATCAAGTTTCCTCTCTATGTGTTCAAAGTTTCAAAGTTATGCTTATTTTGCCTTCCTATGCTAGTTGATTCTTGCTCCCATAAATTGTTTGACCACAAAATCCCTATGCATAGGAAGTGGGTTAGACTTAAATGTTCTTGTCATGAGATTCATGATGCTCTCTTACATGTTTCAAATACTATTCCTATATGAGCATCATTGAAATCATCATGCCTAGCTAAAAGGCTTTAAAGAAAAGCGCTTGTTGGGAGATAACCCAACACTTCTCCTTTCTGTTTTTGTGTGTTCACATGATTAATATACTGTATTAATCATGTTTTGCGTCTTTTATTTCAATAATGTGCCAAGTAAAGCCTTTGGGATAGTATGGGTACTTGTTGATTTGATGCTGTGCAAAAACAGACACTTTTGCCTCAAGTAAAGAATTTCTCTGATTTTACTAGAGCATAAAAAAATTCTAAAATTTTTACACAGTCTTTATATACAAATTCTTCAGGTTTTCCTATTTTTTCAGAATTTTTAGAGACAGGGAAGTATGGTTACACTACAGATCTTCACAGACTGTTCTGATTTTGACAGATTCTGTTTTGCATGCATAGTTTGCTTGTTTTAGTGTTCCCATAGCTTATATTCAGTGATTTAAATTATGGGAATGGAATAATACAGTAGGTATCATGTCGGAACAATTATGAATCTTGTCTTGATAGTACCTAAGTGAATGATCTATCTTTATTATACTAACCCATCTCACGAAGTTCCGTTAAGTTTTGTGTGATTGAAGTTTTCAAGTTTTGGGTGAGACACCGATATGAGGAGAATAAGGAGTGACAAGAACCTAAGCTTGGGGATGCCAAGGCACCCCCCAAGGTAATATTCAAGGAAGACTCAAGCGTCTAAGCTTGGGGATGCCCCGGAAGGCATCCCCTCTTTCGTCTTCAACATTATCGGTATATCTTACTTAGAGCTATATTTTTATTCGTCACATAATATGTGCTTTGCTTGGATCGTCATTATATTTTGTTATTTTCTGTTACGTGTTATTTATAATCTTGTTTTTCAATAAAAAATTCCAACAATTGCCTAGGGATGCTTGCATTGCATGTTTGATGTGTGCTGTGTAAAAACAGAAACTTTTGCTGTAGTGTTTGAATTTTCATATTTTACTGGAACGTGGAAAGTTTCTGAAATTTTTACACAGTGTTGTCACATAAATTATTTAGCATGTCCTAAATTTTTATAATTTTTTGGGTTACAGAAGTACACTTGTTTAATAGATTGCTGCAGACTGTTCTGTTTGGACAGATTGCTGTCATAGTTTTGTTATCTACTTATCCTATAGTTTGCATAGCCTATATTGGTAGATATAAATTGTGGAAACGATAGTAAACAGTAGATGATGTTTGAAAATTATTGTGCAACTTGTCTTGGCAGTACATGAAGTGTTGATTTGTTCTTATGTGTACTAACCTATCTCACGAGTTCTTTTTGAGTTTTGTGTGGATGAAGTTTTTGAGACTTAGGTGAAACCGGGATATGAGAGGATTGAACGAGATACAAAAGCTCAAGCTTGGGGATGCCCAAGGCACCCCAAGTAAATATTTCAAGAAGTCTCAAGCATCTAAGCTTGGGGATGATACGCATCCCACCTCTCTTCATCAACAATTATCGGTTAGCCTATGTTGAGCCTAAGTTTTTATTTGTCCACATGATATGTGTTATTATTGGAGTGCTATTTTTATTTAGTTTGCTGTTTGAATAAAATACTCAGATCTGAAAATATTTATTGAGAGAGAGTCCTCACATAGCTACTTAATTGTTTGACTACTCATTGATCTTCACTTATATCTTTTTGAGAGTAGTTTGATGTTTACTCTTGTGCTTCACTTATATCCTAAGAGTAAATTGTGAATGAATGAAATATCATAAATCTGAAATTATCAATGTGCTTTATTCTTAGTAGCAAGTTCACATTTGGTTTAGAAAGTAAAATCTATTGAAGTTTAACAATCACCATATTGGTCATACAAGCAATTCGTGAATGATTAGTATAAGGAGGATAACTTTCACACACAAATATATTATCTTGGATATCTTCTATGATTGTGAATACCCATTAATTATTTTCAAACTTGAGCAAATTAGTTGAAGTTGGACAAGGAAGACAACGTAATGAGTTATGGTTGTGTATATTTGCATAGAAGTTATATTGTTATGGATCCTCCAACATGTGGTGCTTGTTTAGAACCTTTTGCTAGCCAACACTTCGTACTAAGTAGAGATACTACTTGTGCATCCAAACCCTTGAGCCAAGTTTATTCCATAAGAGTCCACCATACCTACCTATATATGGTATTTCACTGCCATTCCAAGTAAATTTGCATGTGCCACCTCTAAACATTCAAATAAAAATCTGTTTTGTGTGCCTGGACCGCTCATGGAGCGACGGGGGGCGGTCGGTATCTTCCATGTTAAGTGGGTTATTCTCATGATGAGTGTTTATTCACTCGTCCTTGCACGAGAGGGGCGGGGATTCCTAGTCCCAAAATAAAAAAAATCTAAATAATTAAACAAAACTCCCCCATGAATGTTGTTGGTATGGACGGTACCCGTGGATTCGGCTAGCCGTGTAGTGTGTTTGTTGGTGGAGGGGGAGTAAACCTTTACTTTTACCGCTTGGGAACCACTGCTAATGTGTTTAACATGGAAGATATTGATAACTCTTGGTCGTAACGTTGACAGGAAGGGTGCACCTCCCAAAACTATATTCATCTATGTTTTAAACAATGAGCTATGGCACCTTTGCAAATCCCTGCTCCCCTCTGCGAAGGGACAATCTATTTACTTTCATGTTATTTACTATTCATGTTGAGTCAACTTCTTATTTCAACCTCAGTCTATTAGTTGGCAAGCATCATGTGGTGGGGAAAGATTTAAACATATATATCCAGTCAAATATATTTGATCATGATTTATTATTGTTGACAATTATCTCTATGATAAATGAGTTGGGAGGCAAAACATTAAGCCCCTATCTTTCTCTTTGTTCGATGGGTGCCATTTGTTATAAAAATATGCTTTGAGTACTAGCAATCATATAAGACTATATGATGATTGAGTATGTGGGGCTCTTACTTAGACTTTATTGAGAATAAGTTGAATTGCAATTGTTTGGTGACAAAGAATATAGGTTGTTAAGTTTTAAGAGAATTCATTGTTTGAACCATAACATGTGAATTGGTTGCTACTTTATCATGATGATTTTTATGAGAAAAAGTTGCTGTTATGATGCTAGGAAAAGTGGTTGAAATTATTATTGATCAAACTTATGCACTATGCTAGCATTCACACTTCATAAATTATTTCTTTTATCATTTACCTACTCGAGGACGAGCAGGAATTAAGCTTGGGGATGTTACGTATCGATAATTTATGAAGTATTCATGCCATATTCACCTATGTTTACAATACTTTTATATGGTTTTTATGCACTTTATATGATTTATTTAGAACTAACTCGGACTGACGCTGTTTTCAGCAAAACTACCGTGGTGTTGTTTTTGTGCAGAAAATGAAAGTTCTCGGAATCGCCCGAAACTTTTTGATGATTTTTTTTGGAACAAAAGAGGCACTAGACGCTTCGTGGGAGGGCCAGACGAGCCACGAGGTGGGCACAACCCACCAGGGCGCGCCAGGCCCCTCCGGCGCGCCTTGGTGTATCGTGCCCACCTCGTGCCCCATCTTCGCGTGAAACCGACGCTCAAAAATCCTATAAATATAGAAACCATCATAAATAACCATAGACTCTCCGCTCCGTCGCCGCAAATCTCTGTATCAACGAAAAACCAATCTGTAGGCGTTCCAGTACCCTGCCGGAGAGGGTAGATCATCTCCGGTGGCCATCTACATCATCCCGACGGAGGCCATGACGAGGAGGGAGTAGTCCACCCTCGGGGATGAGGTTATGTATCAGTAGCTATGTGTTCAATCTCTGTCTCTCTCATGTTCTTGAGATGTCACGATCTTGATGTATCATGGGCTTTGTTAATATAGTCGGATCACATGATGTTATTCCCTCTCTATCTTGTTGTGATGAATTGAATCTTTCCCTTTGAGATATCGCTATGTTGGATTGAATATTGGATTTGAGAACACTTGATATATGTCTTGCATGTGGATACCCGTGGTGAAAATTGGGTGTTCTATTGATTCACTTGATATATGTTTTGGTACTCAACTTGCGGATTCCCGCGGTGACATTGGGGTAATCTATGCATAGGGGTTGATGCACGTTTTTGTCCTACGTTCTCCGATAGAAATCTTGGGGCACTCTTTGAGGTTCTTTGTGTGGATTGAGTATTATGAATCTGAAATTGTTTGATGCATATCGTATAATTAACTCATGGATACTTGTGGTGACATTGGAGTATCTAGGTGACATTAGAGTTGGTTGATGCGTATGATATGGTGTTATTTTAGTACAAGCTCTAGATAGATTGATCGGAAAGGATAACTTTAATGTGGTTTCGTACCCTACAAACAATTTCTTCTTATGTTCTCCGCTAGATAAGAACTTTGGAGTGATTCTTCGTTGCACGTTGAGGGATGGTTATGCGATCGAATTATATTAGCATTGTTGAGAGATTGCACTAGCGAAAGTACGGACCCTAGGCCTTGTTTTCAAGCATTGCAATACCGTTTGTGCTCACTTTTGTTACTTGCTACCTTGCTTTTTTTATATTTTTAGATTACAAAAACCTATATCTACCATCCATATTGCACTTGTATCACCATCTCTTCGCCGAACTAGTGCACCTATACAATTTGCCATTGTATTGGGTGTGTTGGGGACACAAGAGATTTCTTGTATTTGATTGCAGGGTTGTTTGAGAGAGACCATCTTCATCCTACACCTCCCACAGATTGATAAACCTTAGGTCATCCACTTGAGGGAAAATTGCTACTGTCCTACAAAACTCTGCGCCTGGAGGCCCAAAAAACTCTACAAGTATAAAGTTGCGTAGTAGACATCAAGCGCCGCTATCTCAAGGCAGAAACCTGGGAAAAGGCCCTTTTGATCTCCGGTAGAGAGATTCTGCCAGGGAAACTTCCCTCCTAGAGGGGGAAATCAAAGCCATCGTCATCACCAATGTTTCCTCCTTCGTGGGAGGACCAATCTTCATTAACATATTCACCAGCACCATCTCATCTCCAACCCTAGTTCATCTCTTGTATTCAATCTTTGTCTCAAAACCTCAGATTGGTACCTGGGGGCTACTAGTAGTGTTGATTACATCTTGTAGTTGATGCTTGTTGGTTTACTTGTTGGAAGATATTATGATCAGATCCTTAATCATATTTATTATATTGAACATGGTGATGTTTTGTGAGTAGTTACTGTTGTTCCTGAGGACATGGGAGAAGTCTTGTTATAAGTAATCATGTGAAGTTGGTATTCGTTCGATATTTTGATGATATGTATGTTGTTGCTTCCTTTAGTGGTGTCGTGTGAACGTCGACTACATGACACTTCACCATATTTAAAGTAAGGCATTGTGGAGTAATAAGTAGATGATGGGTTGCTAGACTGACAGAAGCTTAAACCCTAGTTTGTGCGTTATTTCATAAGGGACTGATTTGGATCCACATGTTCATGCTATGGTTAGATTTATCTTAATTCTTCTTTCATAGTTGTGGATGCTTGCGAGAGGGGGTAATCATAAGTGGGTTGCTTGTTCAAGTAACAACAACACCTTAGCACCGGTCCACCCACATATCCAATTATCAAAGTAACGAACGTGAATCAACTCAACATGATGAACATGACTAGATGGAAATTCCCATGTGTCCTCGGGAGCACTTGCTTCTTATAAGAGTACTTTCAGGCCTGTCCTTTGCTATAAAAAGGATTGGGCTACCTTGCTGCACACTTGTTACTTTTTCTACTTGTCACTTGTTACGAATTATCTTGCTACAAAACTATCTATCATTGTTACTCGCAGCACTTGCAGAGAATACCTTGCTGAAAACTGCTTATCATTTCCTTCTGCTCTTCATTCGGATCGACACACTTACTTATCGAAAGGACTACGATTGATCTCCTATACTTGTTGGCCATCATTACCCAACCAACAGAATGTAAACATAGTAGGCGGAGGGCAGCTACGCTGCACCCATGTTATTCCTCAGTGTGGGTCAACTTGTGGGTAGGAATTTCAGTGTGATTTTAAGGTTCTTCCATTTTATCATTATGATGGGATAGTGGGCATGTATTGGCTCTCGTCCCTGGGCATGATGCAAGCCAATTGGCTTGAGAAGTGGCTCGCATTTGAGTATAAGGGAGTCCTGTTCTCTATGGGGACCCCGACTCATAAAGTCGAAGCCACCGATTGTGCGTGCACAATGATCCCAAGAGCAATGTCACTGAACACAACAAACTGAATATCAAGAGTTTACATCCATTACATAATGTATTACATAAATAGGACCATTATGGTAAAGTCTTACATAGATAGAGCCATGCAGGCTAAACATCAAATAAAAAACTTGCATCAGAAATCTTCAACGATAACTTGGACCCATGCCATTTGCCTTAACCCTATAGGCATCTGACTGGGAAAGCGTCCTACTTCGCATGTTTGTCATCAAAGAAATCTTCATCAAACTCCTGTTCTTCCATGCCTGGCCAAGTTAATAGCCAGGGGCAAGCCAATGAGTACTTTGAATGTACTCACAAGCAACCTAAGGAATGTAATAGTGGAATTATTCATGCAAGGCTCAGTACAAAGCAAAGGCTTCTACACTATGTTTAGCATTTGCAGAAAGCTAATTTTGAGTGCAATGACATGTCCTATCATTATGTAGACCAAGTTTCATGAGGTTACATATATCAATATAAACAAAGTTTTCTCAACACTAGCTTCATCATCTCGACATCAATTTTTCTATAGACCAAGAGTTCACCTCCCATCCCCAAAGTTTGTAAAACAATGGACGTAGCCTAAGAGCGATTATCCAAATATCCTTGACCGTGGGCACGGCTATTCGAATAGTTTGACACTCAGCAGAGGTCGTACCCTTTACCTACAAAACTTAGGGAACTTCCCTGTCACCCATGACTCGGTGTAAATTAAGTACCCGAGGTAAGCACCCGAACAATATCCCCCAGACAATACTAACATAGAGTCCACTTGTTGCTACACAACCCTCACGTTAAAATGTCACATTAAATAAGTTCAACATTGAATTTCCATGAGGGGACTCAACGGTGTGCCCAACGTTTGTAAAAACAACCATAGTCGTCCATTCAGGCACGACCTCATATCGAGAGTGAACGAGTCATTCCTGCCACTAGTAATGCGGGCTCTTTGCTAGTATCGAGCAAGGTAATCAATAAAGCCTCGTCCCATAAGGGGTAGTGTGGTTGCACATGTAAGGTTGGAGTAACGGTCACAATTTAAACCAATCCTTTTTTTGAGAACATTTACTTTATCAACATGAAATCTCCATCACATCTGTTCTTTACCAAAACAAGAACCATCTCAAGATCACCCATGTGTACTAGTGGCACCCAATGGGGTTTTCAAAAATAGTTTTAAGATGTGAAACTTGATCCTACCTTATGCATATTTGCTACACAAGTGCATGGCTAAGCATACTACATAACACCAAACTAAACCTATCAATAACCCAAGGTTACAAGGATAAGAGAATAGAAACTATTGGTGGTGTCACCTATGATCATGCAATAGGACCAGCTAAGCTAACCAATGCATATAACATATAAATAGTACTTGCATGCATGAAAATATGGCTACTTAGTGATGAAAATAAGTAGGACAATCAACATGGTCAAAGTGGGTATGCTTGCCTTGGCTTTGCAAAGTCTTCAAACTCTCCAACTTCTCCTCCAACTTCTTCGTCGAAAACATGATCTAACATCGCAAATAATGAAGCAAAAATAAGGCAAATAGTAAAATAGAAAAAGGAAGGCGCTCTGAAAAATGTTATTTTTATTAAATACTTAGAGGAAAACTAAAAATAGCATAATTCTTAGTTTTGGAGTTGGATTTAGCGAAATCAAGATATGGATTTTTAGAGGGGGTATGCATGTTCAAATTTGAATTCAAATATGGACAATGCGGAAAAGTGCAACCAAATTATATAAAAGTTGCATCATTACATAGGCAGGACTTTTAAAAGAATATAGAAATTTGGTTTATCTCATTTGGACTTATATTAATTTAATTGTGATTTTCGAAAGTTTCTGGAAAAAGGAAAAAGTAAAATTGCACTGTTCATTTGGGATGAAATTGATAGAGCCAAGCCGGCCAAAGAGAACTGGCCCAGGGCATACCGCGACGAAGCTGGGCTACGCTGAAGGTGTATTCGCGAAATACGCCACCGCTAAAGCGGTACACGCGCTGCCCCACGTTTAAACCTGACGGGCGGGGCCTAGTCATTGGTGAGAGAGAGAGAGAGAGAGAGAGAGAGAGAGAGGTGAGTATGACAGGTGGGGCCTGCCTGTCATCTCCAACCTCAGGACTAAGGGGATGGCGATATCACCGGCGGTAATTCTGCAGCAGATCAAGAAGGGTTGGCACCAACGTGATCAGGAATGAGTCACCGGTTGAATGATGGTGCAGGAGGTCAGGGGCGGTGACATAATCATCGACGGCGTCACACCAGTACGGCGGTGCCTCGGCTTGGAGTTGGTCACGTTGATCCTGTCAGCGGAACCTGCGATTTGCGGAGGAGTTAGACTCATCGTAAAGTGAGGAACTGGGAGAAGGAAATGAGAGGGGGGGGGAATGGAGCTCTGTACCACCTGGACGGTGGTGACCTGAGGCGGCGAAGCTCCTGCCTGAACTCGAGCGTCCAAGCACCAAAATAAGAGGGGCGGGATGCATGTGTTAAATTGAGAGGCGGAGATAGAGGTGTGTCGCCAAATGAGTAGCTGGGGATCCGTTGTTATAGTCGAGCTTTGGTGTACCATGTGGGTGAGGGAGTCGACTAGGGGCTTTATTAGGTGGGGGTGACCATGGCAGGTCCGTGGGCATCCGAGGCAAGCGAGGATGTGGATTGGGTGAAGCTGGGGAGGCATGGAGATCAGGTGCCTGTCACCTGTTCGACGATGGTTCCGAGCTTCGGATCGAGAGAGAGGAGGGCGGATACGCTCCTTCAGGAGTTCGGGCGACAGGAGGTTTGACTCCACTCCACCCACTCGTCACATGTAGCTGGGTGACCGGGGGATCGACGTGTGAGCTCGGTTATTGGCAATGGCGGGCGGCAGAGGGCACACTTGGTGTGTGCAGGAGAGAGAGAGAGAGAGAGAGAGAGAGAGAGAGAGAGAGAGAAAGGAGGGGATGACACGCATGCGGACTACGAACGTCGATGTGCCTCGGTAGGCGCACGGGGGAGGGCCGACGTGGTCGGGGCATTAGGCAGAGGGCGTGTCGGGGGAATTACCCGTGGGTAGACCCGGCATCCCAAGACATCACCCGACAGGACCAAAGGGCACATAATCGGGTCATGCAGGGCATTAAATGGGTCGGCTCTCTATGGGCTGGACCCTGGAAGGAATCCGGCAAGGGAAGCAAAACCCGACCTGGGTAGACTCAGCCTGGAGAGAAGACCCGGCCTAGGTAGAGTCGGCCCGGAGAGAAGACCCGACCTGGAGAAAAGACCCGGCCTGGGTAGACCCGGCCCAGAGCGAAGACCCGACCGGGGTTGATTGGTTCGGAAGACAAGACCCGACTTGCTATTGCCGACTCAATGAATTGTGAATAAGACGGATACCTCCTAACTTGGAAGGCACAAAAAACCTAAAAGACTTAGAGTAGGACTCCTATTACGGTTAGAACTTGAAATCTATTGTAAACCAGGGACCCAACCTATTATATAAAGGGAGCCCCTGGGTCACCGAAAGGTCAAGCTAAAAACCCTCGAGAGCTAGGTAGCGAAAGAAACACCTTGTAATCGAGATCATCATCATCAATATCTATCAAGCAGGAGTAGGTCTTTACCTCCACCGTGTGTGGCCGGACCTGCGTAAACTAGCGTCTCTCATTTCCGATCAACCCCGTCAAACAATCACCTAGAAGCGAAGGCTTCACGACTTAGTTGTCTCATGAGGTCATCTCCTGTGACAAAACCACAATAGTTGGCACCCACCGTGGGGCCAACGCATGGTGGTTTTGAGTTCTTGGAGGGAGCTCTTCAAGGGATTGAAGCTCTCTGATAACCCACAAGTGTAGGGGATCATTTGTAGCCTTTTTCGATAAGTAAGAGTGTCAAACCCAACGAGGAGCTAAAGGTAGAACAAATATTCCCTCAAGTTCTATCGACCACCGATACAACTCTACGCACGCTAATGCTTGCTTTACCTATAACAAGTATGAAAAACTACTTTGTAGGTGATAGGATAGTTTGCACGAATAAAACTAGAAGTACTTAGCGGGAATAAAACTACGAGTAAATTGCAAGATAATAAAAGTTAGTTGTTTAGTAGAAAGCTTTTGTCAAACAAGAAGGTTATTTGTCCCTATGCAATTGATAACTAGACCGGTAATCATTCTTGCAATTTTATATGAGGGAGAGGCATGAGCTAGCATACTTTCTCTACTTGGATCATATGCACTTATGATTGGAACTCTAGCAAGCATCCGCAACTACCAAAGATCATTAAGGTAAAACCCAACCATAGCATTAAGTATCAAGTCCTCTTTACTCCCATATGCAACAACCCTCCTACTCGGGTCTGTGTATTCTGTCACTCACGCCACCCACCATAGGCAAATCATGAACACATTGCAACACCCTACATCGGGGATCCCTCATGTTTGCGCGAGACGGAGGGCACCATAGGACAGCACCATAATAAAATATACACTCATACCAACCACGATCATCAATTAGCCCATAGGACAAAATGGATCTACTCAAACATCATAGGATAGCCAAATATCATTGGGAAATAATATATGGAGTTGAGCACCATGTTTAAGTAGAGATTACAGCGGGGAAAAGAGGTGTTACACTGCTGCATAGAGGGGGAGAGAGTTGGTGTTGACGACGGCGAAGTTGTTGGAGTAGATCGTCGTCACGATGATTGCCCCGGCGGTGTTCCGGCGCCACCGGGAGAGAGGGGGAGAGAGCCCCCTCCTTATTCTTCTTCCTTGGCCTCCCCCCTAGATGGGAGGAGAGTTCCCCCTCTGGTCCATGGCCGCCATGCAGCGGAGGGACAGGAGCCCCTCCTAGATTGGATCTCCCTCTCTGTTCTCTTCTGTTTTACGTTCCTATTTTCTCGGCAAAAACCGTTTCTTATATTCCCGGAGATTCGTAACTCCGATCGGGCTGAAATTTTGAGGGGATTTTTATCTGAAAATTAGCTTCCTTGCACCCGAAGGAGAGCTCCAACCGACTTACGAGGTGGGCACAAGACACCACCACACGTTTGGGCCCCTGGGGCGCGCCCCGTTGATTCCACTTCTCAAAATTCACAAATATTCCAAAACAAATCTCAGTAAATTTTTATCGCGTTTGGACTTTGTTTGATATGGATATTCTGCGAAACAAAAAACATGCAACAAACAGGAACTGGCACTGGGCACTGGATTAATATGTTAGTCCAATAAATCATATAAAATGTTACCAAAAATATGTGAAAGTTGCATAATATTGTCATGAAACAATCAAAAATTATAGATACGACGGAGACGTATCAGCATCCCCAAGCTTAATTACTGCTCGTCCTCGAGTAGGTAAATGATAAAAAAGATAATTTTTGGTGTGGAATGCTACCTAGCATAATCTTGATCATATATCTAATCATGGCATGAATATTAAGACACGAGTGATTCAATGCAATAGTCTAGTTTTGACATAAAGACATTAATACTCAGGCATCCCAACAAATAATCATGTCTTTCAAAATATCAAGGCTAAAGAACGCTATCCCTCAAAATCATATAGCCTTGTCATGCTCTGTCTTCTTAACACAAAGTATAAATCATGTACTACCCCGTTGTCAGCCAAGAAGTTGGTTCATACTTTTTAACGCGCTTCAGCATTTTCAACTCTCACGCAATACATGAGCGCAAGCCATGGATATAGCACTATGGGTGGAATAGAATATGGTGGTAGGTTTCAAAGGGGTAAAAGTGGAGAAGAAAGTCTCGTATCAACTCAGCGTATCAACGGGCTATGGAGATGCCCATCAATAGATATCAATGCGAGGAGTAGGGATTGCCATGCAACGGATGCACTAAGAGCTACAAGTGTATGAAAGCTCAATATGAAAACTAAGTGGGTGTGCATCTAACTCTATAATGAAAAATTCCCACTAGTATATGAAAGTGACAACATAGGAGACTCTCTATATGAAAAACATGGTGCTACCTTGAAGCACAAGTGTGGAATTACATGCCCCTTTTTCTTTTTCTTTTTTTCTTTCTCTTTTTTTCTTTTTTCTTTTTTTCTTTTTTTCTTTTTCTTTGTCCAGAGCCTCACCCCAACTTTTGGGGGAATCATAGTTTCCATCATCCTTTCATCACTCGGACATGCTCTAATAATGAATAATGATGATCATCACACTTCTATTTACTTACAACTCAATATTACAACGATAGTAGAACCAAGTATGACTCTATATGAATGCAATGATCTAGCATAGCAAAGATAACAAAAAACGGACAAGCCATGGAAACATCATGCTAGCTATCTTACGATCATGTAATGCAATATGACAATGAATGCTCAAGTCATCAAAACGGAAGCGGTGGAAGTTGCATGGCAATATATCTCGGGATGGCTATGGAAATGCCATAATAGGTAGGTATGGTGGCTGTTTTGAGGAAGATATAATAAGGCTTATGTGTGATAGAGCGTATCATATCACGGAGTTTGGATGCACCGGCGAAGTTTGCAACGACTCTCGAGGTGAGAAATGGCAATGCACGGTACCGTAGAGGCTAGCAAATTGCGGAAAGGTAAGAGTGCGTATAATCCATGGACTCACATTACTCACAAAGAACTCACATTCTTATTGCAAAAGTTTATTAGCCCTCGAAGCAAAGTATTACTACGCATGCTCCTACGTGGGAGGTTGGTAGGAGTTAACCATCGCGCGCCCCCGACCTTCACAAAAAGATAGACAACAAAGAATAAATTGTGCTCCAACTTCCTACCATAACGGGAGACTATACGTGCATGCTTTGGGAATCACAAACCTTAACGCCAATATCTTACTAAACACGATCATCCACTAGTACCAACAACATATTATCATGTCACGCCCAAGATGCGATCCTATCCTTATTTTGGCACGAGGGCCTCAACAGGGATAGAAGCGCATCTCGTCGTTTCGCAAGAATGGATATCATTACAAGTACACGTAAAGAAGAGATGAGTATATGGAATTGGCTTACCCTCGCCACAAGCTACATCAATATCACATCAATACAACAACATGTCCAACCATCATACAGAAGAGCAGGGTCCAACTACGGACGAAATCAAACGATAAAATAACATCCATCCTTACTATCCCAGGCTGCCGCCTGGAACCCATCCTATGATCGATGAAGAAGAAGAACTCCAAATCAAACAAGCAACGCGCTCACATCAAATCATCGCATTACCTGTACCTGCAACTGTTATTATAGTAATCTGTGAGCCACGGGGACTCAACAATCTCATTTCCAAGGGTATCAAGACTATTAAAGCTTAATGGGTGAGGTATGGTTAAATGGTGAGGCTGCAGCAAGCACTAAGCATTTATTTGAGTGGCTAACTTACGAGTACAAGAATAAAGGGAGGTGATTGTCGTATCAGCGGACGTGATCTAGTAATGATCTCTAAGAGATCCTGAACACCTACTTACGTCAAACATAACCCCACCGTGATCTCTCTCGGATAAGGACTCACGAGAAGAGACAGTCACGGTTACGCACCCGGTTGGTGTATTTTATTTGAGTTTACTTCAAGTTTGCTATGACCGGGTGTTAAATGATGTCTACTAAGCAACCTTCTTCTTGTAGACTCGTGTTGGGCCTCCAAGCGCAGAGTTTTGTAGGACAGTAGCAAATTTCCCTCAAGTGGATGACCTAAGGTTTATCAATCCGTGGGAGGTGTAGGATGAAGATGGTCTCTCTCAAACAACCCTGCAACCAAATAACAAAGAGTCTCTTGTGTCCCCAACACACCCAATACAATGGTAAATTGTATAGGTGCACTAGTTCGGCGAAGAGATGGTGATACAAGTGTAATATGGATGGTAGATATAGGTTTTTGTAATCTGAAAATATAAAAACAGCAAGGTAGCAACTAACAAAAGTGAGCAAAAACGGTATTGCAATGCTTGAAAACAAGGCCTAGGGTTCATACTTTCACTAGTGCAAGTTCTTACTGACATAGTTGAATCATATGTAAATCCCTCACGTGCGACAAAGAGTTCACTCGAAAGTCACAAATAGCGGAGAACAAACGAAGAAATTATTGTAGGGTACGAAACCACCTCAAAGTTATCTTTTCCAATCAATTTTATGAGCTATCCCTATAAGTGTGACGAACAGCCCTAGAGTTCGTACTAAAATAACACCTTATGATACACATCAACCAAAACCCTAATGTCACCTAGATACTCCAATGTCACCACAAGTACCCATGGGCTTGATTATACGATATGCATCACACAATTTCAGATTCATCATGTTCAATCCAACACAAAGAACTTCAAAGAGTGCCCCAAAGTTTCTACCGGAGAGTCAAGATGAAAACATGTGCCAACCCCTATGCATAGATTCCCAAGGTCACGGAACCCGCAAGTTCATCACCAAAACATACATCAAGTGGATCAATAGAACATCCCATTGTCACCATGGATACCCCATCGCAAGACATACATCAAGTGTTCTCAAATCCTTTAAAGACTCAATCCGATAAGAAAACTTCAAAGGGAAAACTCAATTCATCACAAGAAGATAGAGAGGGGAAAACTCCATATGATTCATCTATATTAATAAAGCTCGCGGTACATCAAGATCGTGTCATCTCAAGAACACGAGAGAGAGATAGATCAAACACATAGCTACAGGTACATACCCTCAGCCCCGAGGGTGAACTACTCCCTGCTCATCATGGAGACCGTTGGGATGATGAGGATGGCCTCCGGTGATGGTTTCCCCCTCCGGCAGGGTGCCGGAACGGGCTCCCGATTGGTTTTTCGTGGCTACAGAGGCTTGCGGCGGCGGAACTCCCGATCTAGGTTTCTTTCTGGAGGTTTCTGTATTTATAAGAAATTTGGGCGTCAGAAACAAGTCAAGAGGGGACCACGAGGCGTCCACAAGCCACGGGGGCTCGCCCTAGGGGGGGCGCCCCCTAGGCTTGTGGTGGCCTCGTGGCTCTTCTGGCCCAACTCCAATGCCCTGTGGGCTTCTTCTGGTCCATAAAAAATCATCGTAAGTTTTTATTCCGTTTGGACTCCGTTTGATATTCCTTTTCTGTAAAACTTAAAAACATGGAAAAAACAGAAACTGGCACTGGGCTCTAGGTTAATAGGTTAGTTCGAAAAACAATATAAAATAGCATATAAATGCATATAAACATCCGAGATGGATAATATAATAGCATGGAACAATCAAAAATTATAGATACGTTGTAGACGTATCAAGCATCCCAAAGCTTAATTCCTGCTCGTCCTCGAGTAGGTAAATGATAAAAACAGAATTTTTGATGTGGAATGCTACCTAACATATTCATCCATGCAATTTTCTTTATTGTGGCATGAATATTCAGATCCATAAGATTCAAAACAAAAGTTTAATGTTGACATAAAAACAATAATACTTCAAGCATACTAATAAAGCAATCATGTCTTCTCAAAATAACATGGCCAAAGAAAGTTATCCCTACAAAATCATATAGTCTGGCTATGCTCCATCTTCATCACACAAAGTATTAAATCATGCACAACCCCGGTTTTAGCCAAGCAATTGTTTCATACTTTAGTGTTCTCAAACTTTTTCAATTCTCACGCAATACATGAGCGTGAGCCATGGACATAGCACTATAGGTGGAATAGAATATGGTGGTTGTGGAGAAGACAAAAAAGAAGGAGATAATCTCACACCAACTAGGCGTATCAACGGGCTATGGAGATGCCCATCAATAGATATCAATGTGAGTGAGTAGGGATTGCCATGCAACGGATACACTAGAGCTATAAGTGTATGAAAGCTGAAAAAGAAACTAAGTGGGTGTGCATCCAACTCGCTTGCTCACGAAGACCTAGGGCAATTTGAGGAAGCCCATCATTGGAATATACAAGCCAAGTTCTATAATGAAAAATTCCCACTAGTATATGAAAGTGACAAAATAGGAGACTCTCTATCATGAAGATCCTGGTGCTACTTTGAAGCACAAGTGTGGAAAAAGGAATAGTAGCATTGCCCCTTCTCTCTTTTCTCTCATTTTTTTGTTTTTTTGGTGGGCTTATTTGGCCTCTCTTTTTTATTTGGGCTTCTATGGCCTCTTTTATTTTTTGTAAAGTCCGGAGACTCATCCCGACTTGTGGGGGAATCATAGTTTACATCATCCTTTCCTCACATGGGACAATGCTCTATAATGATGATCATCACACTTTTATTTACTTGCAACTCAAGAATTACAACTCGATACTTGAACAAGATATGACTCTATATGAATGCCTCCGGCGGTGTACCGGGATGTGCAATGATCTAGCGTAGCCATGAAAACATCATGCTAGCTATCTTACGATCATGCTAAGCAATATGACAATGATGGTGCGTGTCATGATAAACGGAACGATGGAAGTTGCATGGCAATGTATCTCGGAATGGCTATGGAAATGCCATAGTAGGTAGGTATGGTGGCTGTTTTGAGGAAGGTATATGGTGGGTTTAATGCACCGGCGAAAGTTGTGCGGTACTAGAGAGGCTAGCAAGGGTGGAAGGGTGAGAGTGCGTATAATCCATGGACTCAACATTAGTCATAAAGAACTCACATACTTATTGCAAAAGTCTATTAGTTATCAAAACAAAGTACTACACGCATGCTCCTAGGGGAAGGGTTGGTAGGAGTAACCATCGCGCGATCCCGACCTCCACACAAAGGAAGGCAATCAATAAATAAATCATGCTCCGACTTCGTCACATAACGGTTCACCATACGTGCATGCTATGGGAATCACAACCTTTAACACAAGTATTTCTACCAATCCACAATTACTCACTAGCATGTCTCTAATATTACCATCTTTATATCTCAAAACAATCATAAGGAATCAAACTTCTCATAGTATTCAATGCACTTTATATGAAAGTTTTTATTATATCCCTCTTGGATGCCCATTATATTAGGACTAAATTCATAACCTAAGCAAATTACCATGCTGTTTATAGACTCTCAAAATAATATAAGTGAAGCATGAGAGTTCATCAATTTCTATAAAATGAAACCACCGCCGTGCTCTACAAAGATATAAGTGACGCACTAGAGCAAAAGACAAACTACTCCAAAAAGATATAAGTGAAGATCAATGAGTAGCCAACAATTAAATAACTATGTGAAGACTCTCTCATCTAAGAATTTCATATCTTAAGTATTTTATTAAACAGAAAGCAAAAGAAAAATATCACTCCAAGAATAGCACGCATCATGTGAACGAATAAAAATTTGGGCTCAACATAGGCTAACCGATAATTGTTGATGAAGAGAGGTGGGATGCGTAGCATCCCCAAGCTTAGATGCTTGAGACTTCTTGAAATATTTACTTGGGGTTCCTTGGGCATCCCCAAGCTTGAGCTTTTGTATCTCGTTCAATCCTCTCATATCATGGTTTCACCTATTCTCAAAAACATCATCCACACAAAACTCGAAAAGAACTCGTGAGATAGGTTAGTACACATAATAATAAATCAACACTTCATGTACTGCCAAGACAAGTTGCACAATAATTTTCAAACATCATCTACTGTTTACTATCGTTTCCACAGTTTATATCTACCAATATAGGCTATGGAAACTAGAGGATAAGTAGATAACAAAACTATGACAGCAATCTGTCCAAACAGAACAGTATGTAGCAATTTATGAAAACAGTGTAATTCCGTAACTCAAACAATTATGAAAATTTAGGACATGCTAAATAATTTATATGACATCACTGTGTCAAAATTTCAGAAACTTTCCACGTTCTAGTAAAATATGAAAATTCAAACACTACAGAAAAAGTTTCTGTTTTTACACAGCACACATCAAAACATGCAATGCAAGCATCCTAAGACAATTCTTGGAACTTTTTATTGAAAAACAAGATTATAAATAACTCCTAAAAGAGAACAACAAAATAATATGACGCTCTAAGCAAAACTCATATTATGTGATGAATAAAAATATAGCTCTAAGTAAGATATACCGATAGTGTTGAAGACGAAAGAGGGGATGCCTTCCGGGGCATCCCCAAGGTTAGGCCTTGAGTCTTCCTTGGATATTACCTTGGGGGTGCCTTGGGCATCCCCAAGCTTAGGTTCTTGTCACTCCTTATTCTCCTCATATCGGTGTCTCACCCAAAACTTGAAAACTTCAATCACACAAAACTTAACGGAACTTCGTGAGAAGGGTTAGTGTAATAAAGATAAATCATTCACTTAGGTACTGTCAAGACAAGATTCATAATTGTTCCCACATGATACCTACTGTATTCTATCATTCCCATAATTTATACCACTAAATTTAAGCTATAAGAACACTAAAACAAGCAAACTATGCATGCAAAACAGAATCTGTCAAAAATAGAACAGTCTGTGAAGATCTGTAGTATAACCATACTTCCCTGTCTCTAAAAATTCTGAAAAATTAGTACAACCTTAATAATTTGTATATCAAGACTGTGTAAAAATTTCACATCATTATCAGGCTCCAGTAAAAAATGAAAATTCCTGTACTGGAGTCAAAAGTTTCTGTTTTGATTCAGCATCAATTCTACTCATCTTGTGAGTCATCTCAAAGGCTTTACTTGGCACTTTTTTGAAATAAAAGACGCAAAACATGATTACTACAGTATATTAATCATGTGATCACACAAAAACAGAAAGGAAAAGTGTTGGGTTGTCTCCCAACAAGCGCTTTTCTTTAATGTCTTTTAGCTAGGCATGATGATTTCAATGATGCTCATATAAGAATAGTAGTTGAAACATGCAAAAGAGCATCATGAATCTCATGGAAAGCACATTTAAGTCTAACCCACTTCCTATGCATAGGGATTTTGTGAGCAAACAATTTATGGGAGCAGGAATCAACTAGCATAGGAAGGCAAAACAAGCATGACTTTGAAACTTTCAATGCATAGAGAGGAAACTTGATATTATTGCAATTCCTACAAGCATATGTTCCTCCCTCATAATAATTTTCAGTAGCATCATGAAGGAATTCCACAATATAACTATCACATAAAGCATTCTTTTCATGATCTACAAGCATTGAAAATTTATTACTCTCCACATAAGCATATTTCTTCTCATTCATAATAGTGGGAGCAAACTCAACAAAATAACTATCATGAGATACATGATTGGCATAATCACATTCAATATTAAAATGATGACAAGTTTAATGGTTACTATCCCTATTTATAGCATACATGTCATCACAATAATCATCATAGATAGGAGGCATGCCATCATCATAATAAATTTTCTCATCAAAACTTGGGGGACTAAAAATATCATCTTCATCAAACATAGCATCCCCAAGCTTGTGGCTTTGCATATCGTTAGCATCATGAATATTCAAGGAATTCATACTAACAACATTGCAATCATGCTCATCATATAAAGATTTAGTGCCAAACATTTTATTGACTTCTTCTTCTAACACTTTGGCAGAATTTTCCTTTCCATCATTTTCACGAAAGACATTATAAAGATGAAGTATATGAGGCAACCTCAATTCCATTTTTTTGTAGTTTTATTTTATAGACTAAACTAGTGATAAAACAAGAAACTAAAAGATTCAATTGCAAGATCTAAAGATATACCTTCAAGCACTCACCTCCCCGGCAACGGCGCCAGAAAAGAGCTTGATGTCTACGACGCAACCTTCTTCTTGTAGACTCGTGTTGGGCCTCCAAGCGCAGAGTTTTGTAGGACAGTAACAAATTTCCCTCAAGTGGATGACCTAAGGTTTCTCAATCCGCGGGAGGCATAGGATGAAGATGGTCTCTCTCAAACAACCCTGCAACCAAATAATAAAGAGTCTCTTGTGTCCCCAACACAACCAATACAATGGTAAATTGTATAGGTGCACTAGTTCGGCGAAGAGATGGTGATACAAGTGTAATATGGATGGTAGATATAGGTTTTTGTAATCTGAAAATATAAAAACAGCAAGGTAGCAAGTAACAAAAGTGAGCAAAAACGGTATTGCAATGCTTGAAAACAAGGCCTAGGGTTCATACTTTCACTAGTGCAAGTTCTCTCAACAATACTGACATAGTTGAATCATATGTAAATCCCTCACGTGCGACAAAGAGTTCACTCCAAAGTCACAAATAGCGGAGAACAAACGAAGAAATTATTGTAGGGTACGAAACCACCTCAAAGTTATCTTTTCCGATCAATCTTATGAGCTATCCCTATAAGTGTCACGAACAGCCCTAGAGTTTGTACTAAAATAACACCTTAAGATACACATCAACCAAAACCCTAATGTCACCTAGATACTCCAATGTCACCACGAGTACCCATGGGCTTGATTATACGATATGCATCACACAATTTCAGATTCATCATGTTCAATCCAACACAAAGAACTTCAAAGAGTGCCCCAAAGTTTCTACCGGAGAGTCAAGACGAAAACATGTGCCAACCCCTATGCATAGATTCCCAAGGTCACGGAACCCGCAAGCTGATCACCAAAACATACATCAAGTGGATCAATAGAACATCCCATTGTCACCACGGATATCCCATCAAAAGACATACATCAAGTGTTCTCAAATCCTTTAAAGACTCAATCCGATAAGAAAACTTCAAAGGGAAAACTCAATTCATCACAAGAAGATAGAGAGGGAAAAACTCCATATGATTCATCTATATTAATAAAGCTCACGGTACATCAAGATCGTGTCATCTCAAGAACACGAGAGACAGAGAGATCAAACACATAGCTACTGGTACATACCCTCAGCCCCGAGGATGAACTACTCCCTCCTCGTCATGGAGACCGCCGGGATGATGAGGATGGCCTCCGGTGATGGTTTCCCCCTCCGGCAGGGTGCCGGAACGGGCTCCCGATTGGTTTTTCGTGGCTACAGAGGCTTGCGGCGGCGGAACTCCCGATCTAGGTTTCTTTCTGGAGGTTTCTATATTTATAAGAAATTTGGGTGTCGGAAACAAGTCAAGGGGGGCCACGAGGCGTCCACAAGCCAGGGGGCGCGCCCTGGGGGGGCGCCCCTAGGATTGTGGTGGCCTTGTGGCTCTTCTGGCCCAACTCCAATGCCCTGTGGGCTTCTTCTGGTCCATAAAAAATCATCGTCAGTTTTTATTCCGTTTGGACTCCGTTTGATATTCCCTTTCTGTAAAACTTAAAAATAGGGAAAAAACAGAAACTGGCAATGGGCTCTAGGTTAATAGGTTAGTCCCAAAAATAATATAAAATAGCATATAAATGCATATAAAACATCCAAGATGGATAATATAATAGCATGGAACAATAAAAAATTATAGATACGTTGGTGACGTATCATTAAACAAAGTTTCCAAGTTGCCACGTAACCACGGGCACGGCTTTCCGACCCTGCAGGGGTGCTCCAACTCATCCATCACAAACTAACCAGACGCCCCGGGAATAACCTCGACCACGAATCTCGTGATCTTCCTAGGCAATTCCACTGGAAAACCGCAACCTCGAGATAGCCCAAAGTATTCTCGAAATTCCTCGCACAAGACGTTTGAGAAAGGTAAAACAAATCCAGCAAGGCCGCCCGACGTGTCGACGAACCCGATAGGAGCCGTGTATCTCGTTCTCAGGACACGATGGATAAGCGAAGTATACGGTGGCCTGATAGACATCTCCCGAGTTGCCCCGGGTTGACCCCGCACGGTGCTCTAGTTTGGACCAACACTCATGAGGAGCACTGGCCCGGGTTGTTGATTAAAGATCCGCGGGTGCCGGCGGGTCCCTATACAATTTTAGTTGTTATTAGGCAAATGTAGTACCAATGTTGGGCCTTGCTAGACAAGTTTTATCCTAAAACGAAAGTCAAGGGGGTCCCCATAACAACCCCGAGCATGTTAGGAGTGCTCAATTATGGAACATAATACCGGTACACAAGTAACTAGGGCGGCAAAAGTGGAACAAAACACCAAGCAAAAGGCCGAGCCTTCCACCTTTTACCAAGTATATATGTGCATTAAATTAAATAGCAATAATATTGTGATATAACAAAAGGATATCCATGTTGGCAGATGGAAACAATGCACATGCGACTAGCACGCTATAAGAAGGGTTGAGCAAGCGGTAACATAGCCAAACAATGTTTGCTGGGATGTGGAGGGGTTAGAGGCTTTTCATGGCATTTGGGAGGCTTGACAAACAAGTGGTAGGTAGCGAGACAAGCGATAGAAACGAGACAACTAGCATGGCAATGATAGTAATGGTATCCAGGGAAATGATCATCTTGCCTGAGATCCCGCTTGGAAGAAGAACGAATCCGTGAAGCAGGCGATCCGTGAAGTAGACGAGCGGGACGTAGTCGAACGAATCCTCACACTCCGAACGCTTTCGGAACTCTATCAAGAAGAAGCAATCCGGAACAAACAATCAACACACGATACACCACGACATATGCATGACATGATGCACTTCAAATATGATGCATGTTATGCATGACATGGCAAGCACAACAATCAACTTCTACACATTAAGTGAAGCTCAATATGCAACGAGTTGCATATTGACGAAACTCCACATTCGAATATATAGTTCACTCTCGTTTAGGTACACGACAATATTAAATGTTGTTAAACATGGCAAGAGGTGAAGCATAAGTAAACTACACATTTAGGCAAGTTTAAATGAGGCCGGAAACAACATATAGCATTTCCGAAACGACCCCATATGTTAATTTCGAAATTGGTCCAGATCTGAACTAATCATGTTTTATATTTATTAAATAGGAAAATAAAGTATACCATGCAATTCTACACGTCATTCTAGTCGATTTACATATATGGAACATCTCAAACGGAGCTACGGTCTAAAAGATATGACCTTCACAAGATGAACATGACATGAATGCAAAATGCATGAAAATGACAACCACAAACATTTCAAATCATGAATTCAGCAAGATATTATGATACTACATGAAATTCTAGTCAATTTACATATGCAACATGTTCAAAACGGAGCTACAGTTCAACCACAACAACCTACACAAGTTTTATTTGAAATCTGTCCAAAACAGCAACATAGCATATTGCACACATGAAAACAACAAGCTACAAGATTCTAAAATGCTCCAACTAAGCATGGGGCAGTAGCATATAACACACACTTCATTTCATCTTCACATATCATACTCAAAAGAGTAATGGATCACATGGTAGGAAGCTCACAACATGGCAATACAATATAGCAGATTATGACTTAGTGAAAATAACAGTTTTTAGCATAGCAGTTTTTCACGAAGGCATATTGGCAGCAGTAAAACTATATGCTACAGGTGATATATTGGCATGAAACTTAACATCATGGTAGTAGACATGATGCACTATAATTGATTCCATGGTGGCAAGGTCTAATTATGCATAGAATCATGGCTAGCATCATCACAACATGGCATTATGAAGAAAACAGATTCTCAGACTCAGTGAAAATTAGAGTAGACATGTGCAGCAGTTTTTAACAGATTAACATATCGAACAACATAATTAATTATGATGCGAAACCTATTCATGCAAACTATTGGCATAACATGATAGGCAACAACATTCTTAACAAAAGACTCCTTGGTGGCAATCACAAAAGACTCCTAGATCAATAGCAAATCACATGACAACATGGCAACAAAATAACAGTTTTCAGACTTAAAAATATTTTGGACGCTCAAAAGAGCAGTATTTTATAGCATGTTAGCAACAAGAAAATAACACCTAAACATGCATTTCTATAGCAACCAAAAATACCAAGGCCTAGCACACATGTCCAAGGGCATATCTCATGTTCAAAATTATTTCATATCATGCATGGATTAAATCATGCGAAAATAACAAAAGGGCATCACCGCAAATATAACCTGCACACAGACTTTCCCAAATGTCAAAACTAATTGCACATATGGATTCCATGGATTTTTCTACCTCGAAAAATTATATAATATGCATATGGTACTGTACAAAATGTGGCACAACATAATTATGCAAAACTTATGGCAATATGATGAATTTCGGAAAAACTACACGGACTTGGAAAAAAAGGCTGGCTGGGGGGGGGGGGAATTTTCACCCATGGGCTTCGGCCCACTTGTGCTGGAGAGTGGGCTGGCTTGAGCGGCTGGGCCTGCGATGGGCGCGGCCCACGCGGGGAGGCCAGCCCACGGGCGATGGTCAACGGAAGCGGGGCTCGTCGCCCTCCCGAGCGAGGAGCTCGCAGCGCCAGCCGGCGGCTATGGCCGCACCGGGACATGGCGGGGCGGGGCGACACGGGGAACGGCAGGAGGCGGTGGAGGACCGCCGGATTCGAGCGTTGCATGGCCGGACGGCTCGCCGGCGAGGAGCTCCCAGGGCGGCGCGATTGGAGCTCCCTTCCATGGCGGCTCCCATCCATGGCGAGGCGAATTCCTGTCCAGCGTAGAGACGGGGGCGGTTAGAGGGAGCAAGGGGGCGGCGGAAGGAGGCGCGAGGCACGGCGGTGCTGGCCTGCTGGAGGTCGACGGCGGGGCCTCCGGTGGGGCGGCCGGCGAGGTCCAGCGCGGGAGCAGCTTTGGGCGGCTCGGGTTCCAGATCGGGGACGAGGGCAGCGGGGCTCACGGCGGCGGGTCGGTTCGGGCCCAGGCGGGTCCGATTCGGGCTCGGGCGGGCCGCGGTGGTGGTATGCCGGCTGGGGTGACGTGGCGCGCACGGGTTGGGTGGAGGGCGGCTGGCTGGCTAGGCGGCGCCAAGTGGCGGCGGTGGAGAGGTAGGAGGTGGCTGGTGGCGCGGATTTCGAGGAGGAGGGAGAAGAAGGCCATTTCTGGCAGGGGAGGCCTTCTATTTATAGAAGGGGCGCTAGGGTTAGGGGTTTGATGCCGTTTTCGGGCCGTTCGATCGGGATCGGACGGTCCGGAAGCGGAGGGGCTAGCTAGGTGGGTTGTTGGGCTGTGTAGGAGGCCTTGGGCTGAGATGAGAGGGAAGGTGGCAGCCCGTGACATAGTTTTAAACCGCGAAAACGTTCGACAATTAAACCGATACAGTGCCGCTATGGTCGACCGTTCGGGTATCAAACGACCTCTGATTGCGACGAAATTTGGCTGGCGGTCTACCTACAATATAATAAGACCGCATGCCAAGTTTCGACCCAATCAGAGAACATTTTATACACACTTTTGAAAACAATATTTTATCGATGCCGCGGGCGCGTGCGTGTGTCGTTGGTCTCAAAACGGTCAACGACACAAACGGAGAGAACCGGCAACTACGAACGGATGCAAATTTTTGAAAACGAGTGATGATGATATGCAGATGATGCGAATGATGCGATGATGAATGCGATAACCAAATGAATCACACGATGACAACGGAATAAAAGGGGAATCTTCTGGAGCATCGGTCCTGGGCTGTTACAACTCTCCTCCACTTACAAGAGATCTCGACCCGAGATCTTAGAATGAAAAGGGGAAGAGAAAGAGAAGAGGAAGAGGTAAAACTTAGTTTCTTCTTTGACAAACGAGTGAAACCAACGAATCTTGAAGGTTACAAAGATATGAAGAATGATATGAGAAACAAGCAAGAATTCAAAGAAATTTGGGCAGCACTTCGGTAGAAAAGAGAAGCAACACTTGATAAGAAGAAAGAACTTGAGAAGAGGGCACACCACTCCGGTTATTGAATAAGCAAAGAAGGAACATGATCTTGACAAAACGAAATGATGGATCGAAGAGAGCAACATCACAATGCCTCCGGAACAAGGAAAGAAGCTAGATCATTGCAGAGAAGAGAATGGAGTTGTTGGAAATCAACAACAAAAGAATAAGCTTGTTGTGGGGTTATGGTAAACATCCCAACATTATGAGGTGACAACCGGCCACAAATGGAAAACAATTGCTTCCTTGGGAATAACAGGATATGCAAACTTCTTTCAACAAGAGGATACATTTAGAACCTGGATCCACGATAAACACCATGATAACAACAATCTTTAGGAAGTGCTTTAGGTGAAATCCAATCCAAGATAACTCTAAGAAAGGAATGATGGATATAATTATCTCACTCTTGATAATTCCCTTCGAGACTCCTCATGAATCAAGAATGCTATAATACCATCTCAAAGATAAGGGAGAAGAATTGCACTTGAAATGCAAGATAAAGAATACTTGAGCTACTCCAACAAGAATATTGAAGAACACTTCGAGAAGGAATTAAATCCCTGAAGAGCCACCATAAAGAACCTCCGTATGCAAAATAATGATCAAGAGAATGAAGGCTGGAAAGAATAAGATTATGACCTTGGAACGATTTGGATGAAGCTTTGGGACGAGATGCTTGAGAAAAACTTGGAACTCCGGAAAAGAAAAGATGAAACACTTAGAACCAAGAATTTGATATTCTGAACAACCCCGGAATAAGGATAGAAAACACCTTGATGAGCAAGGATAAGGATTATGTTATGCTTATCCTTCATCAAGTTAAATTGATGACAAACAACGGATTTAGCATACTACTTATTCTTCTGGAAAGATTGAAGAGGGATATGAGCACAAAATTGCAGAAGTCTTGAACGAACCATCGGTGAGAATTGAAACGAATGGGAATACATGAGAATGAAGAGATCAAGATTTGCCTAATATAAACTTGAACAAGGCACCGGAATAATGGAGATACGAACGAAGAGACAACAATTGAGAAGAATTTGAGAACAAAAGCTGAAAGCTGAGAACGAAGAAATCTTCTGAAATGATGGCCTTCAGAGGATCGAGAAATGAAAACAACTCTGAAATGCTCCGGATAGATATGAAAGTAATTTTTCCATGATCGAAAACAATTAGAGAGGATAGCAACAAGCTGAAACCATGAATCTTCAAGCGAATGAGCAAGATTTAAGAGAAACTCTCCTTCGGTCTTCAAAGCTGAGAATGATGACAAGGAAGAACATCAAGAATTACTGAGACTCTCTGGAATAATGAATAAGGAAGGTTTAACCAACGATGGAAAAGATTTAGAAGCGATCTTCGAGAAGGAATATGACTGATGGGATTCATTCTTACGTCATATATGAAAAGAAATTGAGATCTCCCGAGAAGGATTGAAAGAGTTAGGTAAGATCCTGGGAAAAACCCTGTGGGTTATGAGCCCACTCAAAGAGATCACCGTTGAAGCGATTGCTTAGGAAGAGAGATTGCACCGGTACAAATTAAGAACCTGACAAGGTGAGAACCTCGAATTAACTTGAAAGGATTTGAACGATAACACGAATCTTTTGAGATATCTTCAGCACTCCGGATAGAATAGAGAGATGAATAAGCAAGAGTGGCTTGGATAAGAATTCCAACATGGGAGAGCAATTATAGAATGAAAAGGATATGATGAACACCGAACGCTTGAAATGAATCCACCGGGAAAGAAAACAAAGATGAAGCCTATGAAAGATAGCGGAAGCATCACATGAATAGAGAAGGCACTTGGATGACAATTTCATCACTTGAAGAAAAGGGCGGGAGGGTGGGAAAAAAACAAAGACAACATAGGACGGATGAAAAGAACTCCAGAAAGAAATATGAGGATTGATCTTGCAAATATTTGAGAGGGATTCAATTCACTTGAAGAGAAGCACTCCGAATTGAAAGGAATTACATGACAACTCCGGTTGAACAAAAGGATTAGCATTTCCATAAAATATGAGAACACCGCTTAGAAAAGATATGAAATCACCACTTGACATCGAAGCAACTCGAATTAACAAACTCCAACAAAACAAGGATGAGGCTTGAGAATTAAGCCGGAAATAAATACATAACCCATTTGCATTTGTTGGAAGGATACACCTAGGTAACTACATGAATTCCCACCGAAGAATTTCCGAAGTCTTTCTTGTTTATGCGATTCGGGTTGCAGACCCAGGAACGTACCCAAGGTAATCAGCTACAACTACACTCGCAACCTTCCACACCATAATCCAAGAAACTCCGCAAACTCGTCTACCTCAGACACTCGTAATCACAACGATACTAAGTGTGGCAGTACATCCGAACTCTCTCCACCAGTACTGGGGATGCCAGACTCCTCTCGCCACTACTAGTATTGAAGCAATTTCGAACATCCTCCGTCCTGAGATACTAAGGAAACTGAATGATAACGATGTGCAAAAATCGCTCGGAGCTCTACTCCTTGATAACAGGAGGCACCAAGACAGAATTTCTTCACATCGGCATCATATAGTTTCCAAAATACCTGCGTGATCCTAAAAAAAATTTGAGCGAGAAGAGGAGTAGAATCAAAATTCCTAAGTCGAATACCTCACCAGAGCATAGAAGAGGAGTAAAAGAAACCTACTCTCCGATATATAACTAGACTCAAAATAGTTTTTTACTAGACCCGACTCGGCAAAAGTTCGATCGATCAAGGTGGCTCCAAGGTCGGTACAGGCTCTGATACCAACTTGTCATACCCAAGATGCGATCCTATCCTTATTTTGGCATGAGGGCCTCGACAGGGATAGAAGCGCATCTCATCGTTTCAAAAGAATGGATATCATTACAAGTACACATAAAGAAGAGATAAGTATATGGAATTGGCTTACACTCGCCACAAGCTACATCAATATCACATCAATACAACAACATGTTCAACCATCATACAGAAGAGCAGGGTCCGACTACGGACGAAATCAAACGAGAAAATAACATCCATCCTTATTATCCCAGGCTGCTGCCTGGAACCCATCCTATGATGGATGAAGAAGAAGAACTCCAAATCAAACAAGCAACGCGCTCACATCAAATCATCGCATTACCTGTACCTGCAACTGTTGTTGTAGTAATCTATGAGCCACGGGGACTCAACAATCTCATATCGAAGGGTATCAAGACTATTAAAGCTTAATGGGTGAGGTATGGTTAAATGGTGAGGCTGCAGCAAGCACTAAGCATTTATTTGAGTGGCTAACTTACGAGTACAAGAATAAATGGAGGTGATTGTCGTATCAGCGGAGGTGATCTAGTAATGATCTCTAAGAGATCCTGAACACCTACTTACGTCAAACATAACCCCACCGTGTTCTCTCTCGGATAAGGACTCACGAGAAGAGACAGTCACGGTTACGCACCCGGTTGGTATTTTATATGAGTTTACTTCAAGTTTTCTATGACCGAGTGTTAAATAAAGTTTCCAAGTTGCCACATAACCGCGGGCACGGCTTTCCGAAAGATTGAACCCTGCGGGGCTGCTCCAACTCATCCATCACAAACTAACCACACGCCGCGGGAATAACCTCGACCACGAATCTCGTGATCTTCCTAGGCAATTCCACTATAAAACCAGAACCTTGAGAAAGCCCGAAGTATTCTCGGAATTCCTCGCACAAGACGTTTGAGAAAGGTAAAAAAACTAGCAAGGCTGCCCGACGTGTCGACGAACCCGATAGGAGCCGCGTATCTCGTTCTCAGGACACGACGGATACGCTAAGCATATGGTGGCCTGATAGACATCTCCCAAGTTGCCCCGGGTTGGCCTCGCACGGTGCTCTAGTTTGGACCAACACTCATGAGGAGCACTGGCCCGGGTTGTTGATTAAAGATCTGCGGGTGCCGGCGGGTCCCTATGCAATTTTAGTTGTTATTAGGCAAATGTAGTACTAATGTTGGGCCTTGCCAAACAAGTTTTATCCTAAAACGAAAGTCAAGGGGGTCCCCATAACAACCCCGAGCATGTTAGGAGCGCTCAATTATGGAACATAACACCGGTACACAAGTAACTTGGGCGGCAAAAGTGGAACAAAACACCAAGCAAAAGGCCGAGCCTTCCACCTTTTACCAAGTATATATGTGCATTAAATTAAATAGCAATAATATTGTGATATAACAAAAGGATATCCATGTTGTCACATGGAAACAATGCACCTGCAACTAGCACGCTATAAGAAGGGTTGAGCAAGCGGTAACATAGCCAAACAATGTTTGTTGGGATATGGAGGGGTTATAGGCTTTTCATGGCATTTGGGAGGCTTGACAAACAAGTGGTAGGTAGCGAGACAAGCGATAGAAATGAGCCAACTAGCATGGCAATGATAGTAATGGTATCCAGGGAAATGATCATCTTGCCTGAGATCCCGCTTGGAAGAAGAACGAATCCGTGAAGCAGGCGGTCCGTGAAGTACACGAACGGGACGTAGTCGAATGAATCCTCACACTCCGAACGCTCTCGGAACTCTATCGAGAAGAAGCAATCCGGAACAAACAATCAACATACGATACACCACGACATATGCATGACGTGATGCACTTCAAATATGATGCATGTTATGTATGACATGGCAAGCACAACAATCAACTTCTACACATTAAGTGAAGCTCAATATGCAACGAGTTGCATATTGACGAAACTCCACATTCGAATATTTAGTTCACTCTCATTTAGGTACACGACAATATTAAATGTTGTTAAACATGGCAAGAGGTGAAGCATAAGTAAACTACACATCTAGGCAAGTTTAAATGAGGCCGGAAACAACATATAGCATTTCCGAAATGACCCCATATGTTAATTTCGAAATTGGTCCAGATCTGAACTAATCATGTTTTATATTTATTAAACAGGAAAATAAAGTATACCATGCCTACACATCATTCTAGTCGATTTACATATATGGAACATCTCAAACGGAGCTACGGTCTAAAAGATATGACCTTCACAAGATGAACATGACATGAATGCAAAATGCATGAAAATGACAACCATAAACATTTCAAATCATGAATGCAGCAATATATTATGATACTACATGAAATTCTAGTCAAGTTACATATGCAACATGTTCAAAACGGAGCTACGGTTCAACCACAACAACCTACACAAGTTTTATTTGAAATCTGTCCAAAACAGCAACATAGCATATTGCACACATGAAAACAAAAGCTACAAGATTCTAAAATGCTCCAACTAAGCATGGGGCAGTAGCATATAACACACACTTCATTTCATCTTCACATATCATACTCAAAAGAGTCATGGATCACATGGTAGGAAGCTCACAACATGGCAATACAATATAGCAGATTATGACTTAGTGAAAATAACAGTTTTTATCATAGCAGTTTTTCACGAATGCATATTGGCAGCAGTAAAACTATATCCTATAGATCATATATTGGCATGAAACTTAACAGCATGGTAGTAGACATGATGCACTACAATTCATTCCATGGTGGCAAGGTCTAATTATGCATAGAATCATGGCTAGCATCATCACAACATGGCATTATGAAGAAAACAGATTCTCACACTTGGTGAAAATTAGACTAGACATGTGCAGCAGTTTTTAACAGATTGACATATCGAATAACAGAATTAATTATGATGCTAAACCTGTTCATGCAAACTATTGGCATAACATGATAGGCAACAACATGCTTGACAAAAGACTCCTTGGTGGCAATCACAAAAGACTCCTAGATCAATAGCAAATCACATGACAACATGGCAACAAAATAACAATTTTCAAACTTAGAAATATTTTGGACCCTCAAAACTGCAGTATTTTATAGCATGTTAGAAACAAGAAAATAACACCTAAACATGCATTTCTATAACAACCAAAAATACCAGGGCCTAGCACACATGTCCAAGGGCATATCTCATGTTCAAAATTATTTCATATCATGCATGGATTAAATCATGCGAAAATAACAAAAGGGCATCACCGCAAAAATAACCTGCACACACACTTTCTCAAACGTCAAAATTAATTGCACAGATGGATTCCATGGATTTTTCTACCTCGAAAACATATATAATATGCATATGGTACTGTAAAAAATGTGGCACAACATAATTATCAAAAACTTATGGTAATATGATGAATTTCGGAAAAACTACACGGACTTGGAAAAAAAGGCTGGCTCGGGGGGGATTCTCACCCATGGGCTTCGGCCCACTTGTGCTGGAGAGTGGGCTGGCTTGAGCGGCTGGGCCTGCGATGGGCGCGGCCCACGCGGGGAGGCCAACCCACGGGCGATGGTCAACGGAAGCGGGGCTCGTCGCCCTCCCGAGCGAGGAGCTCGCCGTGGCAGCCGGCGGCTATGGCCACACGGGGACATGGTGGGGCGGGGCGACACGGGGAACGACAGGAGGCGGCGGAGGTCTGCCGGATCCGGGCGCTGCATGGCCGGACGGCTCGCCGGCGAGGAGCTCCCAGGATGGCGCGATTGGAGCTCCCTTCCATGGCGGCTCCCATCCATGGCGAGGCGGGATTCCTGTCCAGCGCAGAGACGGGGGCGGTTAGAGGGAGCAAGGGGGCGGCGGAAGGAGGCGCGAGGCACGGCGGTGCTGGCCTGCTGGAGGTCGACGGCGGGGGCTCCGGTGGGGCGGCCAACGAGGTCCAGCGCGGGAGCAGCTGCGGGCGGCTCGGGTTCCAGATCGGGGACGAGGTCAGCGGGGCTCGCGGCGGCGGGTCGGTTCGGGCCCGGGCGGGTCCGATTCGGGCTCGGGCGGGCCGCGGTGGTGGGATGCCGGCTGGGGTGACGTGGCGCGCACGGGTTGGGTGGAGGGCGGCGGCGCGGTGGAGGCTGGCTGGCTAGGCGGCGCCAAGTGGCGGCGGTGGAGAGGTAGGAGGTGGCTGGTGGCGCGGATTTCGAGGAGGAGGGAGAAGAAGGCCATTTCTGGCAGGGGAGGCCTTCTATTTATAGAAGGGGCGCTAGGGTTAGGGGTTTGATGCCGTTTTCGGGCCGTTCGATCGGGATCGGACGGTCCGGAAGCGGAGGGGCTAGCTTGGTGGGTTGTTGGGCTGTGTAGGAGGCCTTGGGCTGAGATGAGAGGGAAGGTGGCAGCCCGTGACATAGTTTTAAACCGCGAAAACGTTCGACAATTAAACCGATACGGTGCCGCTACGGTCGACCGTTCGGGTATCAAACGACCTCTGATTGCGACGAAATTTGGCAGACGGTCTACGTATAATATAATAAGACCGCACGCCAAGTTTCGACCCAATCCGAGAACATTTTATATACACTTTTGAAAACAATATTTTATCGATGCCGCGGGCGCGTGCGTGTGTCGTTGGTCTCAAAACGGTCAACGACACAAACGGAGAGAACCGGCAACTACGAACGGATGCAAATTTTTGAAAACGAGTGACGATGATATGCAGATGATGCGAATGATGCGATGATGAATGCGATAACCAAATGAATCACACGATGACAACGGAATAAAAGGGGAATCTTCTGGAGCATCGGTCCCGGGCTGTTACAACTCTCCTCCACTTACAAGAGATCTCGACCCGAGATCTTAGAATGAAAAGGGGAAGAGAAAGAGAAGAGGAAGAGGTAAAACTTAGTTTCTTCTTTGACAAACGAGTGAAACCAACGAATCTTGAAGGTTACAAAGATATGAAGAATGATATGAGAAATAAGCAAGAATTCAAAGAAATTTGGGCAGTACTTCGGTAGAAAAGAGAAGCAACACTTGATAAGAAGAAAGAACTTGAGAAGAGGGCACACCACTCCGGTTATTGAATAAGCAAAGAAGAAACATGATCTTGACAAAACGAAATGATGGATCAAAGAGAGCAACATCACAATGCCTCCGGAACAAGGAAAGAAGCTAGATCATTGGAGAGAAGAGAATGGAGTTGTTGGAAATCAACAACAAAAGAATAAGCTTGTTGTGGGGTTATGGTAAACATCCCAACATTATGAGGTGACAACCGGCCACAAATGGAAAACAATTGCTTGCTTGGGAATAACAGGATATGCAAACTTCTTTCAACAAGAGGATACATTTAGAACTTGGATCCATGATAAACACCATGATAACAACAATCTTTAGGAAGTGCTTTAGGTGAAATCCAATCCAAGATAACTCTAAGAAAGGAATGATGGATATAATTATCTCACTCTTGATAATTCCCTTCGAGACTCCTCATGAATCAAGAATGCTATAATACCATCTCAAAGATAAGGGAGAAGAATTGCACTTGAAATGCAAGATAAAGAATACTTGAGCTACTCCAACAAGAATATTGAAGAACACTTCGAGAAGGAATTAAATCCCTGAAGAACCACCATAAAGAACCTCCGTATGCAAAAGAATGATCAAGAGAATGAAGGCTGGAAAGAATAAGATTATGACCTTGGAACGATTTGGATGAAGCTTCGGGACGAGATGCTTGAGAAAAACTTGGAACTCCGGAAAAGAAAAGATGAAACACTTAGAACCAAGAATTTGATATTCTAAACAACCCCGGAAGAAGGATAGAAAACACCTTGATGAGCAAGGATAAGGATTATGTTATGCTTATCCTTCATCAAGTTAAATTGATGACAAACAATGGATTTAGCATACTACTTATTCTTCTGGAAAGATTGAAGAGGGATATGAGCACAAACTTGAAGAAGTCTTGAACGAACCACCGGTGAGAATTGTAACGAATGGGAATACATGAGAATGAAGAGATCAAGATTTGCCTAATATAAACTTGAAGGCACCGGAATAACGGACATACGAACGAAGAGACAACAATTGAGAAGAATTTGAGAACGAAAGCTGAAAGCTGAGAACGAAGAAATCTTTTGAAATGATGGCCTTCGGAGGATCAAGAAATGAAAACAACTCTGAAATGCTCCGGATAGATATGAAAGTAATTTTCCCATGATCGAAAACAATTAGAGAGGATAGCAACAAGCTGAAACCATGAATCTTCAAGCGAATGAGCAAGATTTAAGAGAAACTCTCCTTCGGTCTTCAAAGCTGAGAATGATGACAAGGAAGAACATCAAGAATTACTGAGACTCTCTCGTATAATGAATAAGGAAGGTTTAACCAACGATGGAAAAGATTTAGAAGCGATCTTCGAGAAGGAATATGACTGATGGGATTCATTCTTACGTCATATATGAAAAGAAATTGAGATCTCCCGAGAAGGATTGAAAGAGTCAGGTAAGATCCTGGGAAAAACCCTGTGGGTTATGAGCCCACTCAAAGAGATCACCGTTGAAGCGATTGCTTAGGAAGAGAGATTGCACCGGTACAAATTAAGAACCTGACGAGGTGAGAACCTCGAACTAACTTGAAAGGATTTGAACGATAACACGAATCTTTTGAGATATCTTCAGCACTCCGGATAGAATAGAGAGATGAATAAGCAAGAGTGGCTTGGATAAGAATTCCAACATGGGAGAGCAATTATAGAATGAAAAGGATATGATGAACACCGAACGCTTGAAATGAATCCACCGGGAAAGAAAACAAAGATGAAGCCTATGAAAGATAGCGGAAGCATCACATGAATAGAGAAGGCACTTGGATGACAATTTCATCACTTGAAGAAAAGGGCGGGAGGGTGGGAAAAAAACAAAGACAACATAGGACGGATGAAAAGAACTCCAGAAAGAAATATGAGGATTGATCTTGCAAATATTTGAGAGGGATTCAATTCACTTGAAGAGAAGCACTCCGAATTGAAAGGAATTACATGACAACTCCGGTTGAACAAAAGGATTAGCATTTCCATAAAATATGAGAACACCGCTTAGAAAAGATATGAAATCACCACTTGACATCGAAGCAACTCGAATTAACAAACTCCAACAAAACAAGGATGAGGCTTGAGAATTAAGCCGGAAATAAATACATAACCCATTTGCATTTGTTGGAAGGATACACCTAGGTAACTACATGAATTCCCACCGAAGAATTTCCGAAGTCTTTCTTGTTTATGCGATTCGGGTTGCAGACCCAGGAACGTACCCAAGGTAATCAGCTACAACTGCACTCGCAACCTTCCACACCATAATCCAAGAAACTCCGCAAACTCGTCTACCTCAGACACTCGTAATCACAACGATACTAAGTGTGGCAGTACATCCGAACTCTCTCCACCAGTACTGGGGATGCCAGACTCCTCTCGCCACTACTAGTATTGAAGCAATTTCGAACATCCTCCGTCCTGAGATAGTAAGGAAACTGAACGATAACGATGTGCAAAAATCGCTCGGAGCTCTACTCCTTGATAACAGGAGGCACCAAGACAGAATTTCTTCACATCGGCATCATATAGTTTCCAAAATACCTGCGTGATCCTAAAAAAAATTTGAGCGAGAAGAGGAGTAGAATCAAAATTCCTAAGTCGAATACCTCACCAGAGCATAGAAGAGGAGTAAAAGAAACCTACTCTCCGATATATAACTAGACTCAAAATAGTTTTTTACTAGACTCGACTCGGCAAAAGTTCGATCGATCAAGGTGGCTCCAAGGTCGGTACAGGCTCTGATACCAACTTGTCATGCCCAAGATGCGATCCTATCCTTATTTTGGCATGAGGGCCTCGACAGGGATAGAAGCGCATCTCATCGTTTCAAAAGAATGGATATCATTACAAGTACACATAAAGAAGAGATGAGTATATGGAATTGGCTTACACTCGCCACAAGCTACATCAATATCACATCAATACAACAACATGTTCAACCATCATACAGAAGAGCAGGGTCCGACTACGGACGAAATCAAACGATAAAATAAAATCCATCCTTATTATCCCAGGCTGCTGCATGGAACCCATCCTATGATTGATGAAGAAGAAGAACTCCAAATCAAACAAGCAACGTGCTCACGTCAAATCATCGCATTACCTGTACCTGCAACTGTTGTTGTAGTAATCTATGAGCCACGGGGACTCAGCAATCTCATTTCCAAGGGTATCAAGACTATTAAAGCTTAATGGGTGAGGTATGGTTAAATGGTGAGGCTGCAGCAAGCACTAAGCATTTATTTGAGTGGCTAACTTACGAGTACAAGAATAAAGGGAGGTGATTGTCGTATCAGCGGACGTGATCTAGTAATGATCTCTAAGAGATCCTGAACACCTACTTACGTCAAACATAACCCCACCGTGTTCTCTCTCGGATAAGGACTCACGAGAAGAGACAGTCACGGTTATGCACCCGGTTGGTGTATTTTATTTGAGTTTACTTCAAGTTTGCTATGACCGGGTGTTAAATAAAGTTTCCAAGTTGCCACGTAACCGCGGGCACGGCTTTCCGAAAGATTGAACCCTGCGGGGGTGCTCCAACTCATCCATCACAAACTAAGCACACGCCGCGGGAATAACCTCGACCACGAATCTCGTGATCTTCCTAGGCAATTCCACTAGAAAACCACAACCTTGAGATAGCCCGAAGTATTCTCGGATTTCGTCGCACAAGACGTTTGAGAAAGGTAAAAAAAACAAGCAAGGCCGCCGACGTGTCGACGAACCCGATAGGAGCCCCGTATCTCGTTCTCAGGACACGAAGGATTAGCGAAGCATACGGTGGCCTGATAGACATCTCCCAAGTTGCCCCGGGTTGGCCCCGTACGGTGCTCTAGTTTGGACCAACACTCATGAGGAGCACTGGCCCGGGTTGTTGATTAAAGATCCGCGGGTGCCGGCGGGTCCCTATGCAATTTTAGTTGTTATTAGGCAAATGTAGTACCAATGTTGGGCCTTGCCAGACAAGTTTTATCCTAAAACGAAAGTCAAGGGGGTCCCCATAACAACCCCGAGCATGTTAGGAGCGCTCAATTATGGAACATAACACCGGTACACAAGTAACTAGGGCGGCAAAAGTGGAACAAAACACTAAGCAAAAGGCCGAGCCTTCCACCTTTTACCAAGTATATATGTGCATTAAATTAAATAGCAATAATATTGTGATATAACAAAAGGATATCCATGTTGGCACATGGAAACAATGCACCTGCAACTAGCACACTATAAGAAGGGTTGAGCAAGCGGTAACATAGCCAAACAATGTTTGCTGGGATGTGGAGGGGTTAGAGGCTTTTCATGGCATTTGGGAGGCTTGACAAACAAGTGGTAGGTAGCGAGACAAGCGATAGAAACGAGACAACTAGCATGGCAATGATAGTAATGGTATCCAGGGAAATGATCATCTTGCCTGAGATCCCGCTTGGAAGAAGAACGAATCCGTGAAGCAGGCGATCCGTGAAGTAGACGAGCGGGACGTAGTCGAACGAATCCTCACACTCCGAACGCTTTCGGAACTCTATCAAGAAGAAGCTATCCGGAACAAACAATCAACACACGATACACCACGACATATACATGACATGATGCACTTCAAATATGATGCATGTTATGCATGCCATGGCAAGCACAACAATCAACTTCTACACATTAAGTGAAGCTCAATATGCAACGAGTTGCATATTGACAAAACTCCACATTCAAATATTTAGTTCACTCTCGATTAGGTACATGACAATATTAAATGTTGTTAAACATGGCAAGAGGTGAATCATAAGTAAACTAAACATCTAGGCAAGTTTAAATGAGGCCGGAAACAACATATAGCATTTCCGAAACGACCCCATATGTTAATTTCGAAATTGGTCCAGATCAGAACTAATCATATTTTATATTTATTAAACAGGAAAATAAATTACACCATGCAATTCTACAAGTCATTCTAGTCGATTTACATATATGGAACATCTCAAACGGAGCTACGGTCTAAAAGATATGACCTTCACAAGATGAACATGACATGAATGCAAAATGCATGAAAATGACAACCACAAACATTTCAAATCATGAATGCAGCAAGATATTTTGACACTACATGAAATTCTAGTCAAGTTAAATATGAAACATGTTCCAAACGGAGCTACGGTTCAACCACAACAACCTACACAAGTTTTATTTGAAATCTGTCCAAAACAGCAACATAGCATATTGCACACATGAAAACAACAAGCTACAAGATTCTAAAATGCTCCAACTAAGCATGGAGCAGTAGTATATAACACACACTTCATTTCATCTTCACATATCATACTCAAAAGAGTCATGGATCACATGGTAGGAAGCTCACAACATGGCAATACAATATAGCAGATTATGACTTAGTGAAAATAACATATTTTAGCATAGCAGTTTTTCACGAAGGCATATTGGCAGCAGTAAAACTATATGCTATAGGTCATATATTGGCATGAAACTTAACAGAATGGTAGTAGACATGATGCACTACAATTCATTCCATGGTGGCAAGGTCTAATTATGCATAGAATCATGGCTAGTATCATCACAACATGGCATTATGAAGAAAACAAATTCTCAGACTTTGTGAAAATTAGACTAGACATGTGCAGCAGTTTTTAACAGATTGACATATCGAACAACAGAATTAATTATGATGCTAAACCTATTCATGCAAACTATTGGCATAACATGATAGGCAACAACATGCTTAACAAAAGACTGCTTGGTGGCAATCACAAAAGACTCCTAGATCAATAGCAAATCACATGACAACATGGCAACAAAAGAACAGTTTTCAGACTTGAAATATTTTGGACCCTCAAAACAGCAGTATTTTATAGCATGTTAGCAACAAGAAAATAACACCTAAACATGCATTTCTATAGCAACCAAAAATACCAGGGCCTAGCACACATGTCCAAGGGCATATCTCATGTTCAAAATTATTTCATATCATGCATGGATTAAATCATGCAAAAATATCAAAAGGGCATCACCGCAAAAATAACCTGCACACAGACTTTCTCAAATGTCAAAACTAATTGCACAGATGGATTCCATGGATTTTCTACCTCGAAAACATATATAATATGCATGTGGTACTGTACAAAATGTGGCACAACATAATTATGCAAAACTTATGGCAATATGATGAATTTCGGAAAAACTACACGGACTTGGAAAAAAGGCTGGCTGGGGGGGGGGGGATTCTCACCCATGGGCTTCGGCCCACTTGTGCTGGAGAGTGGGCTGGCTTGAGCGGCTGGGCCTGCGATGGGCGTGGCCCACGCGGCGAGGCCAGCCCACGGGCGATGGTCAACGGAAGCGGGGCTCGCCGCCCTCCCGAGCGAGGAGCTCGTAGCGGCAGCCGGCGGCTATGGCCGCACCGGGACATGGCGGGGCGGGGCGATGCGGGGTACGGCAGGAGGCGGCGGAGGTCCGCCGGATCCGGGCGCTGCATGGCCGGACGGCTCGCCGTCGAGGAGCTCCCAGGGCGGCGCGATTGGAGCTCCCTTCCATGGCGGCTCCCATCCATGGCGAGGCGGGATTCCTGTCCAGCACAGAGACGGGGGCGGTTAGAGGGAGCAAGGGGGCGGCGGAAGGAGGCGCGAGGCACGGCGGTGCTGGCCTGCTGGAGGTCGACGGTGGGGGCTCCGGTGGGGCGGCCGGCAAGGTCCAGCGCGGGAGCAGCTGTGGGCGGCTCGGGTTCCAGATCGGGGACGAGGGCAGCGGGGCCCGCGGCGGCGGGTCGGTTCGGGCCCGGGCGGGTCCGATTCAGGCTCGGGCGGGCCGCGGCGGTGGGATTCCGGCTGGGGTGACGTGGCGCGCACGGGTTGGGTGGAGGGCGGCGGCGTGGTGGCGGCTGGCTGGCTAGGCGGCGCCAAGTGGCGGCGGTGGAGAGGTGGGAGGTGGCTGGTGGCACGGATTTCGAGGAGGAGGGAGAAGAAGGCCATTTCTGGCAGGGGAGGCCTTCTATTTATAGTAGGGGCGCTAGGGTTAGGGGTTTGAGGCCGTTTTCGGGCCGTTCGATCGGGATCGGACGGTCAGAAAGCGGAGAGGCTAGCTAGGTGGGTTGTTGGGCTGTGTAGGAGGCCTTGGGCTAAGATGAGAGGGAAGGTGGCAGCCCATGACATAGTTTTAAACCCAGAAAACGTCGGACAATTAAACCGATACGGTGCCGCTACGGTCGACCGTTCGGGTATCAAACGACCTCTGATTGCGACGAAATTTGGCAGGCGGTCTACCTACAATATAATAAGACCGCACGCCAAGTTTCGACCCAATCCGAGAACATTTTATATGCACTTTTGAAAACAATATTTTATCGATGCCGCAGGCGCCTGCGTGGGTGGTTGGTCTCAAAACGGTCAATGACACGAACGGAGAGAACCGGCAACTACGAACGGATGCAAATTTTCGAAAATGAGTGACAATGATATGCAGATGATGCGAATGATGCGATGATGAATACGATAACCAAACGAATCACACGATGACAACGGAATAAAAGGGGAATCTTCTGGAGCATCGGTCCCAGGTTGTTACATATCATCTCTATATCGCAAAACTATTGCAAGGAATCAAACATAGCATATTCAGTGATCCCTAAGTTTTATGTAGGATTCTATGACTAACCATGTGAATGACCAATTCCTATTGACTCTCTAAATAGATATAATTGAAGCAAGAGAGTTTAATTCTTTCTACAAAAGACCATGCTCTAGTAAATATAAGTGAAGCAAAAGAGCATTCTACGAATAACGGTTTTCTATGTGAAGAGAAACAGGCAATCCAAACTTCAAATGATATAAGTGAAGCACATGAAGCATTCTATAAAGCCATACTCAAAAGATATAAGTGAAGTGCAATGAGCAATCTATAAATCAACCATGGACTATCTCATACCAGCATGGTGCATAAAATAGAACTGAAACCTAAACACAAAAGACGCTCCAAGATTTACACATATCACATGAACGAAACGAAAACAAAAACATACCGATACTTGTTGAAGAAAGATGGGATGCCTTCCAGGGCATCCCCAAGCTTAGACACTTTAGGCTCCTTGGATATTTATTTGGGGTGACTTGGGCATCCCCAAGCTTGAACTCTTGCCTTTCCTCCTTCTCCTCATATCGAGACTGTTGGGGAACGGAGCATGAAATTCAAAAAAATTCCTACGCTCACGCAAGATCTATCCATGGAGATGCATCGCTACGAGAGGGGAGAGTGTGTCTACGTACCCTCGTAGACCGTTAGCGGAAGCGTCTCACAACGCGGTTGATGTAGTCGAACAATCCTTCGAGCTCCACTGATCGAGTACCGAACGTACGGCACCTCCGAGTTCTACACACGTGCAGCTCGGTGACGATCCTCGCCTTGTTGATCCAGCAAGACGTCGAGGAAGTAGATGAGTTCCGTCAGCACGACGGCGTGGCGACGGTAACGGTGAAGTGATTCCGGCAGGGCTTCGCCTAAGCTCTCCGAAAATATGACCGAGGTGGAAAACGGAGATCGGGGCACCGCACACGGCTATGGGACAATTGTGTACTTTGGGGTGCCCCCTTGCCCCCGTATATAAAGGATGAGAGGGAGGAGGCCGGCCCCCTAGGGGTGCGCCAAGTGTGGGGAGTCCTACTAGGACTCCTTAGTCCTAGTAGGATTCCACCTCCCATACGGAGTAGGAAAGGGGGAAGGGAGAGGGAAAGGAAAGAGGGGGCTGCGCCCCCTCCCCTAGTCCAATTCGGTTTGGGCAAGGGGGGGCGTGCGCCTCCTCATGTGGCCTGCCTCTCCTTTTCCCGTATGGCCCAATAAGGCCCATTACTTCTCCCGGTGAATTCCCGTAACTCCCCGGTACTCCGAAAAATACCCGAATCACTCGGAACCTTTCCGACGTCCGAATATAGCCTTCCAATATATGAATCTTTACCTCTCGACCATTTCGAGACTCCTCGTCATGTCCGTGATCTCAGCCGGGACTCCGAACAAACTTCGGCCACCAATCACATAACTCATATAATACTAAATCGTCATCGAACCTTAAGTGTGCGGACCCTACGGGTTCGGGAATGATGTAGACATGATCGAGACGACTCTCCGGTCAATAACCAACAGCGGAACCTGGATGCGCATATTGGTTCCTACATATTCCATAAAGATCTTTATCGGTGAACCTCATATGTCAACATACGTTGTTCCCTTTGTCTGGCGGTATGTTACTTTCCCGAGATTCGATCGTCGGTATCCAATACCTAGTTCAATCTCGTTACCGGCAAGTCTCTTTACTCGTTCCGTAATACATCATCTTGCAACTAACTCTTTAGTCACGGTGCTTGCAAGGCTTCTGTGATGCTGTATTACCGAGAGGGCCCAGAGATACCTCTTTGATAGTCGGAGTGACAAATCCCAATCTCGATCCATGCCAACTCAACAAACACTTTCGGAGATACCTGTAGTGCACCTTTATAATCACCCAGTAACGTTGTGATGTTTGATACACCCAAAGTATTCCTACGGTATCCAGGAGTTGCATGATCTCATGGTCAGAGGAACGTGTATTTGACATAGTGAAAGCAATAGCAATAAACTGAACGATCATTTGCTATGCTAACGGTTGGGTCATGTCCATCACATCATTCTCCTAATGATGTGATCCCGTTATCAAATGACAACTCATGTCCATGGTCAGGAAACCTTGACCATCTTTTGATCAACGAGCTAGTCTAGTAGAGGCATACTAGGGACATAGTATTTGTCTATTATCCACACATGTATTTAGTTTCCGGTCAATACAATTCTAGCATGAATAATAAACTATTATCATGAACGGGGAAATATAGATAATAACTAATTTATTATTGCCTCTAGGGCATATTTCCATCAGTCTCCCACTTGCACTAGAGTCAATAATCTAGATTACATCTCCATGTACTTTCACACTTAATCAGTTCTAAAGCTGATCATGTTTTGCTTGTGAGAGAGGTTTTAGTCAACGGGTCTGCAATATTCAGATCCGTGTGTTCTTGGCAAATCTCTATGTTATATGTAGATGCTACTACCACACTCTGTTTGGAGCTACTCCAAAAGATTTCCCCACTATACTTATCCGGTCTGAGACTCATAGTCTTTCGGATCAGTGTTTAAAGCTTGCATCGACGTAACCCCTTACGACGAACTCTTTATCATCTCTATTCCTGAGAAATTCTTCCTTAGTCATCTTAAGGATAATTTGACCGCTGTCCAGTGATCTACTCCTGGATCACTTTGGTACCTCTTTTGCCAGACACATGGCAAGGCACACAGCTTGGCATACTTTATAGAACCTATGGCCGAGGCATAGGGGATAACCTTCATCCATTCTATTTATTTTGCCGTGGTTGAGATTTGAGTCTTACTCAACTTCACACCTTTCACCATAGTCAAGAACTCCTTCTTTGACTGATCCATTTTGAACTTCTTCAAAAATCTTGTCAAGGTATATGTTTTGTGAAAGTCATATGAGGCGTCTCAATCTATCTCTATAGATTTTGATGCCTAACATGTAAACAACCTTTACCTAGATCTTCAAGTCTTACTCCACTTCACACCAGCCAAGAACTTATTTCTTTTGACTTGATCCATTTTGAACTTCTTCAAAATCTCATCAAGGTGTGTGAAAATCTTTTATCAGGTGTCTTGATCTATCTCTATAGATCTCGATGCCCAAACCGTGGATAACTCAAAAACAGGTTTTTATTGAAAAACTCCTTTCAATTAATTCTTTATGCTTTCCAGAAATTCTACATCATTTCCAATCACATATACTTATTAGAAATGTTATAGAGCTCCCACTCACTTTGTTGTAAATACAAGTTTCTCCATTAACTTGCATAAACCCAAACGCTTTGATCACTTCATCAAAGCGAGTATTCCAGCTCCGAGATGCTTGCACCAGTCCATAGATGGATCGCTGGAGCTTGCATACTTTGTTAGCACCTTTAGGATCGACAAAACCTTCCGGTTGCATCATATACAATTCTTTCTTAAGGAATCCATTAAGGAATGCCGTTTTAACGTCCATTTGCCAGATTTCATAATCATAAAATGCGGCAATTGCTAACATAATTCTGACCGACTTTAGCATCGCTACGGGTGAGAAAGTCTCATCGTAGTCAACTCCTTGAACTTGTCGATAACCTTTAGCAACAAGTCGTGCTTTATAGACGGTGACATTACCATCAGCGTCCGTCTTCTTCTTAAAGATCCATTTATTTTTAATAGCTCGCCGTTCATCGGGCAAGTCTACCAAAGTCCACATTTTGTTCTCATACATGGATCTAATCTCGGATTTCATGGCCTCAAGCCATTTGTCGGAATTCGGGCTCGCCATCGTTTCTTCATAGTTCGTAGGTTCACCGTTGTCTAACAACATGACCTCCAAGACAGGATTGCCGTACCAATCTGGTGCGGAGCGTGTCCTGGTTGACCTACGAGGTTCTGTAGCAACTTGATCCGAAGCTTCATGATCATCATCATCTACTTCCTCTCTGGTCTGTGTCGGTGTCACAGAAATTTCTTTCTGTGGCGTACTACTATCCAGAGGAGGTACAATTACCTCATAAAGTTCTACTTTCCTCCCACTCACTTCTTTCGAGAGAAACTCCTCTAGAAAGGATCCATTCTTAGCAACGAATACTTTGCCTTCGGATCTGTGGTAGAAGGTGTACCCAACGGTCTCCTTTGGGTATCCTATGAAGACGCACTTATCCGCTTTGGGTTCGAGCTTATCTGGCTGAAGCCTTTTAACATAAGCATTGCATCCCCAAACTTTCAGAAACGACAGCTTAGGTTTCTTGCCAAACCACAGTTCATACGGTGTCGTCTCAACGGATTTAGACGATGCCCTATTTAAAGTGAATGCAGCTGTCATTAATGCATAACCCCAAAATGATAGTGGCAAATCGGTAAGAGACATCATAGAACGCACCATATCTAATAGAGTACGATTACGACGTTCGGACACACCATTACGCTGTGGTGTTCCAGGTGGCGTGAGCTGTGAAACAATTCTACATTGTCTTAAGTGATTGCCAAACTCGTAACTCAAATATTCTCCTCCACGATCAGATCGTAAGAACTTTATTTTCTTGTTACGATGGTTCTCTACTTCACTCTGAAATTCTTTGAACTTTTCAAATGTTTCAGATTTATGCTTCATCAAGTAGACATAGCCATATCTACTCAAATCATCTGTGAACGTGAGAACATAACGATATCCACCGCGCGCCTCAACACTCATCGGACCGCATACATCGGTATGTATTATTTCCAATAAGTTGGTTGCTCGCTCCATTGTTCCGAAGAACAGAGTTTTAGTCATCTTGCCAATAAGGCACGGTTCACATGTCTCAAATGATTCATAATCAAGAGATTCCAAAAACCCATCTGCATGGAGTTTCTTCATGTGTTTAACACTGATATGACCTAAGCGGCAGTGCCACAAATATGTGGTACTATCATTATCTTTTGGCATTCGTGTTATGAACATATGTATTACTACGATCAAGATTCAATAAACCTTTTATTTTAAGTGCATGATCATCAATGATATTATCCAAATAGAATAACAATTATTCTCTGAAATTGAATAACTGTCTTTGCAATAAACACTATCAGATATAATGTTCATGCTTAACGCAAGCACCAAATAACAATTATTTAGGTTCATCACTAATCCTGAAGGTAGAGAGAGCGTGGCGATGGTGATCACATCAACCTTGGAGACACTTCCAATGCACATCGTCACCTCGTTCTTTAGCTAGCCCTCGTTTATTCCGAAGCTCCATGTTTCAAGTTGCAAGCAACTGAACAAGTATCAAATACCCAGGTGCTCCTACGAGTACTAGTAAGGTACACATCAATAACATGTATATCAAATATCTTTGTTGACATTGCCAGTCTTATTATCTGCCAGTTACTTTGGGGAAGTTCCGCTCCTTGTGACATTTCCCTTTGCAATGGGAGCACTAGGTCTCGGGTTTGGTTCAGCCTTGGGTTTCTTCGCGTGAGCGGCAACTATTTTACCGTTCTTCTTGAAGTTCCCTTTTCTATCCCTTGCCCTTCTTGAAACTAGTGGTCTTATTAACCATCAACACTTGATGCTCCCTTTTTTGATTTCTACATCCGCAGATTGTAGCATCGCGAATAGCTTAAGGATCTTCTATCCCTTGCATGTTTATAGTTCATCACGAAGATCCAGTAGCTTAGTGATAGTGACTGGAGAACTCTATCAATCACCACTTTATTCGGAAGTCTAACTCCCACTTGATTCAAGTGTTTGAAGTACTCAGACATTCTGAGTACATGCTCACTAACGGAGCTGTTCTCCTCCATCTTGTAGCTATAGAACTTGTCGAAGGTGTCATACCTCTCGACCCGGGTGTGAGCTTGAAAAACAAATTTTCAGCTCTTGGAACATCTCATATGCTCCGTGTTGCTCAAAACATATTTGGAGCTCCGGTTCTAAGCCATAAAGTATGGCGCACTGAACTATCGAGTAGTCATCTTTTCTTGTCTGCCAGACGTTCATAACGTCCTCAGACGAAGCCGTAGGGGTATTTCACTGAGCGGTGCATTAAGGACATATGCCTTCTGTGCAGCAGTGAGGACAATCCTCAGATCACGGACCTAGTCCGCATAGTTGCTTCCATCAACTTTCAACTTCGTTTTCTCTAGGAACATAATAAAAACAGGGGAACTACAGCGCGGTCTATTGATCTACAACATAAAATTGCAAAGATTATTTAGACTATGTTCATGATAATTGAAGTTCAATTAATCAAATTACTTAAGAACTCCCACTTAGATTAACATCCCTCAAGTTGTCTAAGTGTAACATGATCCACATCAACTAAACCACGTCCGATCATCACGTGAGGTGGATTAGTTATCAATGGTGAACATCTTTCTTGTTGATCATATCTACTATATGACTCATGTTCGACCTTTCGGTCTCTTGTGTTCCGAGGCCATGTCTGTACATGCTTGGCTCGTCAAGTTTAACCCAAGTATTCTGCGTGTGTAAAACTGGCTTACACCCGTTGTATGCGAACGAAAGAATCCATCACACCCGATCATCACGTGGTGCTTAGAAGCGTCGAACCTTCGCAACGGTGCATACTAGGGGAGAACACTTATCTTGAAATTTAGTGAAGGGATCATCTTATAATGCTACCGTCGTCCTAAGCAAAATAAGATGCATAAAAGGATTACCATCACATGCAATTCAATATATGTGACATGATATGGCCATCATCGTCTTGTGCTTTTGATCTCCATCAGCAAAGCGCCGTCATGATCTCCATCGTCACCGGGTTGACACCTTGATCTCCATCGTAGCGTCGTGACACCTTGATCTCCATCGTAGCGTCGTGACACCTTGATCTCCATCATAGCGTCGTGGTCGTCTCGCCAATAATTGCTATTACTACTACTACTGCTAACTCATAGCGGTAAAGTAAAGCAATTACATAGCGTTGGCATTGCATACAATAAAGAGACAACCATAAGGCTCCTGCCGGTTGCCTGATAATTTACAAAACATGATCATCTCATACAACAACTTATATCACATCATGTCTTGGCCATATCACATCACCAGCATACCCTGCAAAAACAAGTTAGACGTCCTCTACTTTGTAGTTGCAAGTTTTACGTGGCTGCTACGGGTTTGCAAGAACCGTTCTTACCTGCGCAAAACCACAACGTGGTGTAGTGATTGCTTTTTGATCTTCTAAAAGAACCCTCTTCATTGAAACCGATTCAACTAAAGTGAGAGAGACAGACACCCGCCAGTCACCTTTATGCAACGAGTGCACGTAGCGGTGAAACCTGTCTCGCGTAAGCGTACGCGTAATGTCGGTCCGGGCCGCTTCATCTCACAATACCGCCGAATCAAGTATCAACTAGTAACGGCAAGCAATATGTATACACCCACGCCCACAACTCGTTTGTGTTCTACTCGTGCAAATCACATCTACGCATAGACCTGGCTCTGATACCACTGTTGGGGAACGGAGCATGAAATTCAAAAAATTTCCTACGCTCACGCAAGATCTATCCATGGAGATGCATCGCTACGAGAGGGGAGAGTGTGTCTACGTACCCTCGTAGACCGTTAGTGGAAGCGTCTCACAACGCGGTTGATGTAGTCAAACAATCCTTCGAGCTCCACTGATCGAGTACCGAACGTACGGCACCTCCGAGTTCTACACACGTGCAGCTCGGTGACGATCCTCGCCTTCTTGATCCAGCAAGACGTCGAGGAAGTAGATGAGTTCCGTCAGCACGACGGCGTGGCGACTGTGACGGTGAAGTGATTCCGGCAGGGCTTCGCCTAAGCTCTCCGAAAATATGACCGAGGTGGAAAACGGAGATCGGGGCACCGCACACGGATATGGGACAATTGTGTACTTTGGGGTGCCCCCTTGCCCCCGTATATAAAGGATGAGAGGGAGGAGGCCGGCCTCCTAGGGGTGCGCCAAGTGTGGGGAGTCCTACTAGGACTCCTTAGTCCTAGTAGGATTCCACCTCCCATACGGAGTAGGAAAGGGGGAAGGGAGAGGGAAAGGAAAGAGGGGGTTGCGCCCCCTCCCCTAGTCCAATTCGGTTTGGGCAAGGGGGGGGGGGGGGGGCGTGCGCCTCCTCACGTGGCCTGCCTCTCCTTTTCCCGTATGGCCCAATAAGGCCCATTACTTCTCCCGGTGAATTCCCGTAACTCCCCGGTACTCCGAAAAATACCCGAATCACTCGGAACCTTTCCGACACCCGAATATAGCCTTCCAATATATGAATCTTTAACTCTCGACCATTTTGAGACTCCTCGTCATGTCCGTGATCTCATCCGGGACTCCGAACAAACTTCGGCCACCAATCACATAACTCATATAATACTAAATCGTCATCGAACCTTAAGTGTGCGGACCCTACGGGTTCGGGAATGATGTAGACATGATCGAGACGACTCTCCAGTCAATAACCAACAGCGGAATCTGGATGCTCATATTGGTTCCTACATATTCCACAAAGATCTTTATCGGTGAACCTCATATGTCAACATACGTTGAAAATTCCCTTTGTCTGGCGGCATGTTACTTGCCCGAGATTCGATCGTCGGTATCCAATACCTAGTTCAATCTCGTTACCGGCAAGTCTCTTTACTCGTTCCGTAATACATCATCTTGCAACTAACTCTTTAGTCACGGTGCTTGCAAGGCTTCTGTGATGCTGTATTACCGAGAGGGCCCAGAGATACCTCTCCGATAGTCGGAGTGACAAATCCCAATCTCGATCCATGCCAACTCAACAAACACTTTCGGAGATACTTGTAGTGCACCTTTATAATCACCCAGTAACGTTGTGATGTTTGATACACCCAAAGTATTCCTACGGTATCCAGGAGTTGCATGATCTCATGGTCAGAGGAACGTGTATTTGACATAGTGAAAGCAATAGCAATAAACTGAACGATCATTTGCTATGCTAACGGTTGGGTCATGTCCATCACATCATTCTCCTAATGATGTGATCCCGTTATCAAATGACAACTCATGTCCGTGGTCAGGAAACCTTGACCATCTTTTGATCAACGAGCTAGTCTAGTAGAGGCATACTAGGGACATAGTATTTGTCTATTATCCACACATGTATTTAGTTTCCGGTCAATACAATTCTAGCATGAATAATAAAATATTATCATGAACGGGGAAATATAGATAATAACTAATTTATTATTGCCTCTAGGGCATATTTCCATCAGAGACCTCCTCGATGTGTGAACACTTCATCCACACAAAACTTAACAGAAGACTGGTGAGATCCGTTAGTATAATAAAGGAAATTTCTACTTTAAGTACTGTTGCAAACCCATTCATATTTTATATTTGCATTATCCCTTCTGTATTATAACTTCTCCATGTCTTATGCCACCGATAAAATCCATAGTTTCATCAAAACTATCAAAACAATGCATCCAAAACAGAATCTATCTTAAACAGGACGGTCTGTAGTAATTTGAACTTTGACCATACTTCTGTAACTCCAAAAATTCTGAAACATTAGGACGAAATAAAAAATTTGTATAGCAATACTGTGTAAAAATTTCAGAAACTTTTGACGTTCCAGTAAAAAATGTAAATTCACGCACTACAGCCAAAGTTTCTGTTTTTACACCGCACATACCAACAAGCAATCTAATCATCCTATAGGAAAATCTTGGCACATTATTTTTATAATACAATGGATTTGTACAAGGGGATAATTATTATTTTTGGAAAAGTTTCTATGATTCAAGATTCACAAAGGTTCCATGGGCATGAACAAAAGTTCAAGGACGCCCCCCACTTCAACGGTGCTCATCATCTCTCTCACTTTCACCTTTCTTTTTGTGAAGTTTCTGGTTCCCCTCTATATATTTTTTGTTTTTAAACTTTAGAAAAGCAGACAATAGAAATAAATGACTCTCTAAAACTTCCGGGTTGTCTCCCTGGCAGCGCTTTCTTTAAAGCCATTAAGCTAGGCAAGTGCTCAAGTAATGGATCCACCCGGATCCCAAGGTATATCAAAGCCAATTTTAATTAACAATGATTTGTAATTTAGTAGTGAGCACAAAGTGATATATATCATGTGACAACGAAGTCTAACTCTCTTCCTATGCATGGGCATGTCATAAAAGAACAATTCATGCACATCAAGTAAAGGCCAATGCATAGTATAAGCAGTTTCTTGCAATTTTATCGTATTGGAAACATAAAGAGGTGGAGATGTAGTTCCTCTCTCATAATAATTGCAAGTGGGAGCAGAAAGCACATGCATATTATATTCATCAAAATCATCATGTGTTGTAGAAAAATGCAACCCATCAATATAATCCTTAATAAGAGCAAACTTCTCCGATATAGTGTAGTTGGGAGAATTAAAAAAGATAATAGGACTATCACGCGTGGGTGCAATAGCAACAATTCCATTCTTAACATAAGGAACTATAGCAAGTTCATCTCCATAAGCATAATTCATATTGGCATCTTGGCCACAAGCATAGTAAGCATCAAGTTCATCAAAAAGGGATATTTCAAATGAATCCAAGGGATCATAGCAATCATCATAGCATTCATCCTTCGGTATGTGCGAAGCGTAATTAAACAATGTATGAGTTGAAGAGTTACTCTCATTAGAAGGTGGGCACGGGTAGCTAATCCGCTCTTCCTCCTTTTGTTCTTCGCTCTCCTCCTCATCTTTTTCATCTAATGAGCTCACAATTTCAGCAATTTCTTCTTCCATAGATTCCTGCAAAATATTACTCTCTTCCAAGGCAGCGGTCATTCTTTCAATAAATTCAATAATATCATAATTATATTCATAGTTCTCATAGCAATATTTAAGTATGGATAAAATTTCAGATTCGTAAGGAACATCATCATCATACTTTTCAAGCAAAGAAGCAATTTCATAAGCACCTTTAAAAGCAACAAATTCTTCTATTCGTTCCACATCATAGTAATCATAAATACCTTTAGCATAAGAAGCCACGGTTTCATTATCGTTAAATTTACATTGAAAGGGAAGGTGTGGAGCCTCTATCTTAGAGCAACAAGTAAAATCACACCTCAAGCATGCATCCCAAGCAAACTATTGCAATATTCTAATTTGATCCCATAAGTATTTCCCCTTTTGAGATAAGCGATAATCCCTAAAGTACTGACGTTGATCCAACGTGTCTCCCATTGTAAAGTTTGATGATGATTTCTCAGGATTATCAAAGGAGTAATGAACATGTTTCACATAACTAGCATCGAGGGTTTAGGAGGTTCCCCATCTCCATGAGTAGCAAGTACCACTAATTTTTTTGTGTTTCGTGTTCCATATCCATAACTAAAGATATAAAACAAATAATAACAGAAAATAAAAATTACTTAGTGATAAAGCAAACAAGCACACACGAGAATATTCACCCCACGCTATTGCTCCCTGGCAACGGCGCCTGAAAAAGGTCTTGATAACCCACAAGTGTAGGGGATCGTTTGTAGCCTTTTTCGAAAAGTTAGAGTGTCGAACCCAACAAGGAGCTAAAGGTAGAACAAATATTCCCTAAAGTTCTATCGACCACCGATACAACTCTACGCACGCTAATGCTTGCTTTACCTAGAACAAGTATGAAACTACTTTGTAGGTGATAGGATAGTTTGCACGAATAAAACTAGAAGTACTTAGAGGGAGTAAAACTATGAGTAAATTGCAAGATAATAAAAGTTAGTTGTTTAGTAGAAAGCTTTTGTCAAACAAGAAGGTTATTTGTCCCTAGGCAATTGATAACTAGACCGGTAATCATTCTTGCAATTTTATATGAGGGAGAGGCATGAGCTAACATACTTTCTCTACTTGGATCATATGCACTTATGATTGGAACTCTAGCAAGCATCCGTAACTCCCAAAGATCATTAAGGTAAAACCCAACCATAACATGAAGTATCAAGTCCTCTTTACTCCCATATGCAACAAGCCACCTACTCGGGTCTGTGTATTCTGTCACTCACGCCACCCACCATAGGCAAATCATGAACACATTGTAACACCCTATAGAGGGGATCCCTCACGTTTGCGCGAGACGGAGGGCACCATAGGACAACACCATAATAAAATATACACTCATACCAACCACGATCATCAATTAGCCCATAGGACAAAACGGATCTACTCAAACATCATAGGATAGCCAAATATCATTGGGAAATAATATATGGAGTTGAGCACCATGTTTAAGTAGAGATTACAGAGGTGTTACACCGCTGCATAGAGGGGGAGAGAGTTGGTGTTGACGGCGGCGAAGTTGTTGGAGTAGATCGTCGTCACGATGATTGCCCCAGCGGCGTTCCGGTGCCACCGGGAGAGAGGGGGAGAGATCCCCCCTCCTTCTTCTTCCTTGGCCTCCCCCCTAGATGGGAGGAGAGTTCCCCCTATGGTCCATGGCCTCCATGGTGGCGGAGGGGCAGGAGCCCCTCCTAGATTGGATCTCCCTCTATGTTCTCTTCTGTTTCGCGTTCCTATTTTCTGGCTGAAAACCGTTTCTTATATTCCCGGAGATCCGTAACTCCGATCGGGCTGAAATTTTGAGGGGATTTTTATCTAAAACTTAGCTTCCTTGCGCCCGAAGGAGAGCTACAACCGACTTACAAGGTGGGCACAAGACACCACCACGCATTTGGGCCCCTAGGGCGCGCCCTTATGTATCGTGGGGGCTGTGGGCCTCTGTTTGCGTTGATTCCATTTCTCAAAATTCAAAAATATTCCAGAAAAAATCTCCGTAAATTTTTATCGCGTTTGGACTTCGTTTGATATGGATATTCTGCAAAACAAAAAACATGGAACAAACAGGAACTGGCACTGGGCACTGGATTAATATGTTAGTCCAGTAAATCATATAGAATGTTGCAAAAATTTGTGAAAGTTGTATAATATTGTCATGAAGCAATAAAAAATTATATATACGACGGAGACGTATCACTCTTGATATGTCGAATCAGAAGAGCCAACGCGGAAGGATCTATATCGACTCAGCATTCATCAGTCGAGATTGAAAAGAATTTCAAACACTCAACCCTAATTACATACTACAAACAACCACATGCCCGGAGGCAGCCTGTCGTTCCTACTACCCAATAGCCCGAAGAAGGTCACATGGAATCTGTACATCAGTCAAATTCCTCATACAATAGAAGCACAAATAAATTCCCGGTATGATGGACTTATTTACTCGATGGATGCTATAACATGAAAACAATATCAACTCGTCATTAAAAACGATGCACGTGAAGGGCCAGCAGTGGCGTCTGCAGTGCGTAAGCCCCACTGGGTCAACCCCCACGAAGACCGAAGACCCGCACGGATCCAATCTCGGCTCCCAAGGCAAGTTTTGTGGGTACATCACGTACTCCCATGAAATTTGCCTTTTTACTCAAGAACATGTGCACAAGAAGACAAGTCTCTATACCAAAAAACTACTCTATAGTACTCATGACGTGGAGGAAAGAGGCTTGATAATTGATACCACCATTACTAGTTTGATTCTACCTCAAAGAAGCAAAAAGAAAAAGAGGTACTGGTCTGGCTACACGCAGTTGATATATGAACTGTAGAAATCAACAAATTTATCTGAGATACCGAGGCCAAGTTCGGCCGCGCCAACAGCTGCCTACGCCGTACCTGGCTGCCTGACAAAACACATGTAGCCTGCTGTTCTGGCATTTTGGTGTACATCAACATGTCGGAGGCCACATCAATCATTCTCCCGCATGCGAAGCTGCCAGACGGACAGACGCACAGGTCGCCGCCTGCTAGAAGGATTAGATGAAAAATGTCAGTCAAGGTAGACATCAACCGCTGACCCAAGCATCAGTCAATGCTAGTCGAATCATTTCTACTATAGCCACACGTGACAGAAAAAGGCCAATCCAAGTACTATAGTACCACTAGTACTATATTTGCAACATGTGGATCCAAATTTGATACATCTGTGGTGTTCACTTGAGCCAGCAATCAAATATGGGATAATACCCGAGTGATCTACCGAGTTACCACAGCTGGAGACAAGAATCAAGTTGCCAAGACCATTGGTTTCCCGTTGCAGTATTTGTGCTGATTGGACACACTCAAGAATCCGTAGCTGCCGCTACTGTTTCCTCCACGTGAAGACCAAAGTCAATTTATCTACTGAGTACTAGTTGAGTATGACATGAATGACTACTTTTCTTCTTCAATTGCTACATCCACCTGTACAATATCCAGCTCAAGACCCAAGAAAATCTAGCTCATGTGAAGTCTCGTTCATCCACTAGCACCATCATCCAAGCCCCCAAACTCTTACACAAGCTATTGGGAAATCAAGGAAATAGTACGGAGTCCAAAATCAGCGGACATTGTTTTTCCGCGAGGCCACACCGGACAATGAAACGAACTGTGACAGCCGCAACGGGCACCCCAAGTTCAAGAAGGACCAAGGCCACCTACCCAGAAGGCTGCGACCAGGAAAGGTTTTCAACATTTTTCATGGGCAATTCATGTGCCCAGCGCTAGCCGGCACTGTTCGTAAAAAGAGAGTGGCCGCATGGAGACACAACGAGTACTAGTGTTGCATCAGATCAGTCGTATGGTTATAGCCAACTCACCATCACGGCCGGCTCGCAAACCAGATAACCCGCTGTTGTTGCCGGCTCGCTGTACTTGCCAACTCATCTTCGTCCTCACGACCGGCTCAACATCCCAACCTCCTTGGGTGTCAACGGTGTCCCAGTCATTGGAAATAATACAAATGCTAGAAGCTGGATTGAAGTCACACGCCTCAAATCTCAAATAGAGGACAAGAGAAAAAAGGATAGGGGTGCAAGGCAAAGTTGCTAGCTTGTTACTGTGTTGCATGGACATCACATGTGAAGAAAAAAAGGAGGAGAGGAAAAAGAAAAGATGCTAGTCTCACGTCTTGATACAAACGTACATGCATGAGTCCATCAATTAAAGAAGTTGTTACGTACATGGATTTCTCTACCACGATTCTATTTGGCCAGCTATACTGCATCATATCAGATGATTATCACAAGTCTACCATTGCTGGAGCCAGACACAAGAAAATTAGTTCACTTTTTCTTAAGGCTCAATACCCAAGATGGAGATAGCAATGACAGATGTAGTGATAACCCACAAGTGTTGAAGATATAAATAACCTTCGAGGGAAGTATTTTACCCAAATTTGATGATTCGACAAAACTGGAGCTAAAGAATATTTATCGGTCTTAGCAGTTGAGTTGTCAATTCAACCACACCAGGTTAATCTCCGTCACAAAGATTTAGTAGCACAACAATATATTAATAGGAACAGTAACAGTAACAACAACATTTTTGTAGTGATGGTAACAACAATAGCAATAGTAACTTACCAATATTCAGTATGTAAAAGCATAGGCCATGGATCGGTGATGGATAATGATTTCGATGTCATTCATCATGTAACAGTTACACACTAGAGTGACACAGAACTAGCTCCAATTCATCAATATAACGTAGGCATGTATTCCGTTTATAGTCATACGTGCTTATAATAAGAACTTTCATGACATCTTTTGTTCTACCCTCCCGTGGCAGCGGGGTCCATAAGGAAACTAAGGGATATTGAGGCCTTTTTTTAATAGAGAACCGGAACAAAACATTAACACATGGTGAATACATGAACTCCTCAAACTACGACAATCACCGGAAAGAATTCCAATTATTGTCACCTTGGGGTATGCAGATCATAACACATAATAGGTGCATACAACTTGCACGATAGGATCCAAAATACTCTCATATTCATGAAAACATAATAGGTTCAGATCTCAAATCATGGCACTTGAGATACCAGGGATCAAGCATTAAGCATAGCAAAGTCATAGCAACATCTATCTCAGAACATAGTGGATACTAGGGATCAAGCCCTAACAAAAACATCGATTACATGACCAATCTCACCAAATCCCATCACTGTCCAGCAAGCCTACAAAGGAATTACTCACTCCCGGTGATGAGCATCATGGGAGTGTTGATGAAGCAGAGTTGTTGATGATGACGGCGACAAATCCCCCTCTCCGGAGCCCCAAACGGACTCCAGATCAGCCCTCCCGAGGAAGAACAGGAGGTGGCGGCGGCTCCATCTCGTAAAACATGATGAAAACTTCTCTCCTATTTTTTTATCTGGAAATAGGAATTTATAGGACTCGAATTAGGGTCTGCGAAGCCACCATGTGATCCCAAGCCATCAGGGCGCGCCTAGGGGGAGGGGTGGCCATGCCCTGTTGGCTTGGCACCAACAGGTGGCCCCCCTCTAGTGGGTCTTCGCTCCAATATTTTTTTATGTATTCCATAAAAATTCTCCAAAAAGTTTCGTCCAATTCCGAGAACTTTTATTCTGCACAAAAACAACGCCATGGTAGTTATGCTGAAAACAACGTCAGTCCGGGTTAGTTTCATTCAAATTATGCAAATTAGAGTCCAAAACAAGAGCAAAAGTGTTTGTAAAAGTAGATATGTTGGAGACGTATCAACTCCCCCATGCTTAACTCATTGATTGTCCTCAAGCAATTCAGTTGATAAACTGAAAGTGATAAAGAAAATTTTTACAAACTCTTTTGTTCTTGTTGCTGCATATATGCTTAGCTAGTGTTCAGGTTTTTTACAAAGATCATAAATAACCATATCGATGCTAACACTTAGCTATTATATTCACTCATGGCAATAACATAACCAACTAGCAAGCAATAATAAAATATCTCACATGCTAACAATTTGTCAAAAAAATCATGATATAATATGATGATATGGTATCTCGCTAGCCCTTTCTGAGACCGTAATATATAAATGCGGAGCACCTCTGAGGTCCAAGCAGCGACTAAACATTGTAATTCAGAGTAGAGAAGATCCAGTCATGCTCACATCCAACATTAACTAGACTCGATGCAAAAAAATGACAATCGTGCTATCAGGTCTGGTGCTTTAGCGAGAAGGTGATGACTCAAGAATAAAAGTAAAATAACATAAAAGTAAATAGAAAGGCCCTTCGCAGAGGGAAGCATTGACATGCAGAGGTGCCAGAGCTCAAGGTTTAAAACTGAGATGAAATTGTAATTTTGGGTGGTGTGCTTTTTCTGTTAATGTCATGACTGGTTTTTCAATATCTGCCATGTCAAACACATTATTGGCAGTTCAGAGGTAATATAAAACTTACTCCCATCCACCATACATACACAAGCCATGGCTGACCGAATCCACGGGTGCCCTCCAACATGTCAATTGTCTTGGGAGTTTTATTTAATTTATTTTGATAATGCAGGACTGGGCATCCTTTTTAGCAGCCTCTCTCGTGCAATGACATGCAAATAAACGCCCATCATGAGAATAACCCGCTTAGCATGGAAGATACTGACCGCCCCGTCGCTCCATGAGCAGTACGAGCATACAAAACTGATGTTTATGTGAATGTTTAGAGGTGGCACATGCAAATTTACTTGGAACGGCAGGGTAATACTGCATATAGGTAGATATGGTGTACTCATTTGGAACAACTTGGGTTTAAGGATTTTGGATGCACAAGCAGCATTCCCGCTTAGTACACGCGAAGCCTAGCAATAGATTGAGAAGCGACCAGCTAGAGAGCGAAAACAGTCATAACTATGCATTGACAATAGTTAACATTGAACACTAGCATGAGTAGGATATAAACGCTCTGAACATAATTATCATGAAGGCTACAATGGATTAGAATCAACTACATGTTTGCACATGTGCCAAGTCAAGCCGCTCGAATTACTCGGAGGAGGATACCATACTAACATACCACATCACAACCATTTTAATGCATGTTGACCCATACGATAAATCATTATTCACTCCTAGCTATTTAAGAATGGCATGAGAAACTATAATCTCTAATTGTCATCATAAACATGTTTACTCATAATATGCTGAATCAACATCGAACGAGCTTTACCACGATCACTTCATCAAATATCGTCATTATTGCCTTTCACTTGCATGAGCGAATGATGTGAAAATAATAATAGTGTAAGTGTGTCATGGACTAAGCTGGAATCTGCGAAACAGTTCATACAAAGGAGAAGACTAGGTAATATTGGCTCTTCGTTAGGTAAACAATAATGCATATGAGAGCCAATTAACATTTTCATCGTGGTCTTCTCCTTTTAACGACTCAATCAAAAAGAAAAGAAATTTAGAGAAACACATTAAAATATTTTTGGAGTTTTTTGGTTTTCCCAAAGAAAGCAAATAAATGAAGGAAAACGAAAAGCGAGAAAAACTATTTACAAGGGAAAGCTCCCAACAAGCAAAATAAATCTTTTTGGGTTTTATTTTAGTACTGCAAATTAATTAAACAAGAAAGAAAAACCGAAAAGAAGCAAGAAATATTTTTGGGTTTTTGAAGTTTTTGAAACACACAAGAACAAAGCGAAAAATAAAACTAACATGGATATACAATGAAAGAGGATGAACACCGACAGTCGATATGAAATGTGTGAACATGAATGTAATGTCAGTGAGAAATACGTACTTCCCCAAGCTTAGTCTTTTGGCCTAGCTTGGTGATCACCACCGCTGGTCTAGATAATAATCGAAGTGGTAGCTCGTAGAGGTGGTCCGGGCCACCTCCTCATCCAAGCGAGCGGCCTCTACTGCTGCGTTATACTCATGTGCCTCGTTCTCAAGAATGTAATATCTTTGTTTGTTCTGAAAATCAAAAAGAGCAGGCGCATGCAACATAGTAGAGACAGTACAGTATTTATCAAATGTTAGTTGTAATCATAACCCTGAGACCTGTCTTTAATAAAGTCGTGGCGCTGCATTGCCTCAAAGTCTAAGTATCTATCAGGTAAAATAGGATCATTGGGTCGATGCGAGACCCTTAGCCTTGCGGCTACGCGGGAGGCACAAATTTCCCCATACAGGTCACCATTCCCCGCGTTAAGATGCAGCTTACGGGCAACAATTGCCCCCAGATTATACTGTTTATCACCAGTTAAGGCAGTGTGAATAATGCTCAGGTTAGGAGCACATAGTGCACTACAATCTTGCTTGGCCACAATACATTTCCCATTAAACAATGCAAAGTAGTGAACAGAGGGAAATTGAATACTTTTTATTCTAGACTACGTATCTCCTCTATCCTCACCACTACATAAGCTCTCAAGGAACAAATAATAATCTGATTTTTGTGGTTTGCTAAGTGAGCCCCAATATGGAAGTTTGCATGCATCAAATAATTCTTCTAGATTCATACTATAAGATTTATCATATAGATGGAACAGAACTCTAGAAGTATGATAGTGATACTCGAACCTTTGTGTGAACGAATGGGTAAGATTATAATGTTGAGCGCACTTATCCGTGAGGAAGGTAGTGAGGCCGTTATTATAAATATATTGATCAAATTCTTCCTTAATACCAGCACCCATCATGAACTCATTGCATAGCTAGCGGCATGATTTAGCATCGGCCATGCCTACTAAGCTTGCCCTTGGTTCAACATAAGCTTGCCGTATCGAACTTCCACTTGACGATTCTCTAGAGGATTTTCTCCTTGAATCGCTCCTCCAAAAGAGGTTTATTTTCCTAAGAGCAAAATTCGGAAATTTTTGGACCACAAAATTCTGTCAACAAAACCTTGTAAGATTGATAGCAACTACTCATATAGATTCCTAGAGGCAATATCAAGCATTCAAACTACTTGGAACTCAAATAATTCAACATGCAAGCTCATTTTCAATAGCACCAAGTGCAGCAAAATATGCAAAATATAAACCAGTAAAGTAGAAACTAATTGGAGCAATGGGAGAGTCACATACCAAGGAGCAATCCCTCAAAATAGTTTCGGAAACGGATTTCCGAGCAAAGAGATCGAAATTCTCAGGTTTGGGAGCTAGAACACGAGAGAGAGAGAGAGAGAGAGAGAGAGAGAGAGAGAGCAACCAGGAATTTTTTCTAGCGGAAGAAGGAGTGGGCTGAAGGAATAAGTGAGGGGGTCCCTATGGGCCCCCCAAGCCATTAGGGCGCGCCCAGGGGGGTTGCCGCGCCCTGTTGGCTTGGCACCCACAGGTGCACCCCTCGGGTGTTTTCAGATCCAAAAGTTTTTAAATATTCTAGAAAAATTCTTGTAGAGATTTTGTGGCAATCTGAGAACTTTTATTTTTGGGTCATTTTTATTGCACGGGTAATTAAAAAAAGGATAATCATGGCAATTTTATTTTATTAATCTAAAAATAACAGAGAGTAAACTATAAGTACACAAGGTTGTGCTTACTAAATTCATCGACCACATGCCTCTCAAAAAGGATCCATCAATAAGGTTGATCAAGTCTTATTAACAAACCGTTTTCGATTGACATGAAACCGAAGAATCTTCGTATAACACTAGGTTACCTCAATGGGGATTTGCATCTCCTCAACAAAAAGAATATCATATGTCTTCTTGGCAGTAGGAAGAGGAAATTTAAACTCCCCAAAAGTGATTGTGGCAACTTGCTGGCATTAATATTATTCACCGAAGCTTATTTCTTTGAAAAGTGCACTATATGGTGTTTGCCATTGACATGAAAAGTAACCTTGCTTTTGTTGCAATCAATAATAGCCCCCGCGGTATTTAGAAAAGATCTACCAACGATAATCGACATGTTGTCGTCCTCGGGCATCTCAAGAATAAGAAAGTCCGTTAATGTAGTAACATTTGCAACCATAATAGGAACATCCTCCCAAATTCCAATAGGTATAGCAACGGATTTATCAGCCATTTGCAAAGATATTTCAATAGTTTTGAGCTTATTCAAATAAAGTCTTTTATACAAGGAGAAAGGCATAACACTAACACGGGCTCCTAGATCACCTAAAGCAGTTTTAACATAGCTTCGTTTAATGGAGCAAGGTATTGTGGGTATACCCGGATCTCCCAACTTCTTAGGCACTCCACCATCAAAATAATAATTAGCAAGCATGGTGGAAATCTCAGTTTCAGGTATCTTTCTTTTATTAGTGATAATATCTTTCATGTATTTAGCATACGGAGGCATCTTCAACTATCAGTCAAGCGAGTGCGCAAAAAGACACGTCTAATCATTTTAGCAAATCGCTCAAAATACTCCTCATCCTTACTCTTAGAAGGCTTACAAGGGAAATGCATGGGTTTTTGGACCCATGGTTCTCTTTCTTTACCATTTTTTCTAGCAACAAAGTCTCTCTTATCATAACATTTATTCTTAGGAGGTGAGTTATCAAGATCAACAGTGGGTTCTATTTCTACATCATTATCATTTTCTTTATCATTATCTGGTGGATCATCATCATGAACATTATCATTATCATTATCATTATCACTAGGTGGATGTTCATCACCAGATTGTGTCTCAGCATCGGAAATAGAAACATCATTATGACTCCTAGTAGGTTTTTCTATAACAGGTTCACTAGAAGTATGCAAACTCCTATAATCTTTCTTTTTATTTTTATTTTTAGTTGGACTAGGTGCATCATCATTAATTCTCTGAGAATCTTGTTCAAGTCTTTTAGGATGACCTTCAGGGTAAAGACGTTCCTGAGTCACTCTACCTCCTCTAGTCATTACTCTAACAACATGATCATTCATGTTATCATTCATTTAAGCAAGAAAATCATTTTGTGACTTAGAACTTGGTCTAGTTGAGTATGAACCATGGAAGCATGTTTACCTAGACCATAAACATCATTAGCAATTCTAAGCATCAAGTCACTCATGCAATCAATCATCATAGCATTGTGGTTTAATTGATCCTTGACATAGTTATTAAAATGTACTTGCTTAACAATATAATTATCAAATTCCTCCATGCATTGACTAGGAGTCTTAGTATAAGGTATATCTCTTTCATAAAGTCTACCAAGGATAATCAACATGTTGTCGTCCTCGCGCTTCTCGATAATAACAAAGTTTGTTAAGATAGTAACATTTGCAACCACAACAGGACCATCCTCACAATTTTCAATAAGTATAGCAGTAGATTTATTAGCCATTTGCAAAGATATCGGTGTCAGCTTATTCATATCAAGTCTTTTATATAGAGATAAAGGCATAACACTAAAACCGGCTCCTAAATCACATAAATCAGTTTTAACATAACTTCTTTTAATGGAGCAAGGTATTGTGGGTATACCCGGATCTCCCAAGTTCTTAGGCACTCCACCATCAAAAGTATAATTAGCAATCATAGTAGCCATTTAATTTTCAGGTATTTTTCTTTTGTTGGTAATAATGTCCTTCATATATTTAGCATACGGAGGCATTTTCAAAACATCAGTCAAGCGAGTACGCAAAAAGACAGGTCTAATCATTTCAGCAAAGCGTTCAAACTCCTCCCCGTCCTTACTCTTGGAAGTCTTATGAGGGAATGGCATGGGTTTTCGAACCCATGGCTCTCTTTCCTTACCATGTTTTCTAACAACAAAGTCTTTCTTCTCATAACGTTTATTTATGGGATGAGGGTTATCAAGATCTTCAGCAGGTTATATTTCCACATCATTACCATGTTCTTTATTATTATCTGGCTGAGCATCTATGTGAACATCATTATTATTATTATTATTGTTGTTGTCATTCTCATTATCACCAGGTGCATTTTCACTACCAGATTGTGTTTCAACATCAGAAATAGAAACGCATTATGTTTTTCAGAAGGTTTTTCTATAACAGGTTCACTAGAAGCATGCAAAGTCTATCCTTTTTATTTTTGTTTTTCTTCTTTGATGCACTAGGTGCATTATCATTAATTCGCTTAGAATCCTGTTCAATTCTTTTACAATGACCCTCAGGAAAAAAGGGTTCTTGAGTCATTCTTCCTCCTCTAGTTATTACTCTAACAACATGATCATTCATATTCTCATTTAATTCAGCAAGCAAATCATTTTATGACTTAGCAACTTGGTCTAGTTGAGTTTGAACCATAGAAGCATGTTTACCTAGACCCTTAACATCATTAGCAATTCTAAACATCAAGTCACTCAAGCGATCTATCATCATAGCATTACGTATTAATTGATCTTTGACATAGTTATTCAAATGTTCTTGCTTAACAATGTAATTATCAAAGTCATACATACACTGTCTAGGTGTCTTAGTATAAGGTATATCACTTTCATTAAAGGCACGGAGATAATTTACCTCTATTTCCTGTGTCGGGTTGCCAAGTCCATGTATTTCTTCAATAGGTGGTAACTTCTTGACATCTTCAGATTTAATACCTTTTTCCATCATAGTTCTTTTGGCTTCTCGCATGTCTTCAGGACCGAGGAATAGAATACCCCCTTCTTTTGAATAGGTTCCTGCGGTGGCTCAGGAAGTGTCCAATTATCAGCATTTTGCAATATATTATTCAATAATTCTTCAGCTTGCCCAACAGTTCTTTCCCTGAAAACACAACCTGCACAACTATATAGGTAGTCCCTAGAAGCATCGGTTAGTCCATTATAAATGATATAACACAACCAACACAACTATCTAGGTAGTCCCTAGAAGCATCGGTTAGTGCATTATAAAAGATATAAAGTATTTCATTTTTCTTAAGAGGATGATCTGTTAAAGGTCTAAGTAGCTGGAGAAGCCTCCCCCAAGCTTGAGGGAGATTCTCTTCTTCGCTTTGCACAAAGTTAAATATTTCATGTAGAGTGATACGTCTCCAACGTATCTATAATTTTTGCTTGTTCCATGTTGTTATATTATCATTCTTGGATGTTTTACAATCATTTTATAACAACTTTATATCATTTTTTGGGACTAACCTATTGACATAGTGCCAAAGTGCCAGTTGCTGTTTTTGCTTGTTTTTTTACTTCGCAGAAAATCAATACCAAACGGAGTCCAATCGTGACAAAACTTTTTGGAGATTTTTTCTGGACCAGAAGACACCTAGTGGGCCAAAGAAGTGTCGGGGGAGTGGGCCGAGGAGACCACAACCCACCAGGGCACACCAGGGGGGCCCCGGTGCGCCCTGATGGGTTGTGCCCTCCTCGGGGCCCCTCTCCACCGCCTCTGATGCCTATAAATTCCCAAATATTCCAAAAACCCTAGGGGAGTCGACGAAACAAAATTCCAGCCGCCGCAAGTTCCAGAACCGCGAGATCCAATCTAAACACCATCACGGAGGGGTTCATCTTCTTCATAGGTGCCTCTCCGATGATGCGTGAGTAGTCCACCATAGACCTACGGGTCCGTAGGCAGTAGCTAGATGGCTTCCTCTCTCTCTCTCTCTCTTATGATTCTCAATACAATGGTCTCTTGGAGATCTATTTGATGTAAACTTTTGCGGTGTGTTTGTTAGGATCCGATGAATTTTGAGTTCATGATCAGTTTCTATCCATGAATATTATTTGAGTCTTCTTTGATCTCTTATATGCATGATTGCTAATAGCATCGTATTTCTTCTTCGAATCTTTGGTTTAGTTAGGCCGACTAGATCAATTTTTCTTGCCATGGGAAGAGGTGCTTTGTGATGGGTTCGATCTTGCGGTGTTCTTTCCCAGTGATACAAGGGGCAGCAAGACACGCATGTATCGTTGCTATTAAGGATAACAAGATGGGGTCTATTCCTACATGAATATGTCTTGTCTACATCATGTCATCGTTCTTATTGCATTACTCCGTTTTTCCATGAACTTAATACACTAGATGCATGCTGGATAGCGGTCGATGTGTGGAGTAATAGAGGTAGATGCAGGAAGGAGTCGGTCTACCTATCTTGGAGGTGATGCCTATATAATGATCATCGCCTTGGATATCGTCATGACTATTCGATTTTCTATCAATTGCCCATCAGTAATTTGTTCACCCACCGTGCGCTATACTCATGAGAGAAGCCACTAGTGAACCCTATGCCCCCCGGGTCTACTTTTCCAACATATTGCTTTGAGATCTATCTTTTTGCATCTTTGTTTTCAGATCTACAAAACCAAAAACCCAAAAACATATTGCTGCATATTTTTTTTGCTCTCTTTATTTTGTGTTCTTGAGAGATCTATCTCTCCTATCTATCACTACCTAATCTATCTTTTTCCGTAGAGAGATTGAAAACCTCTCTTTCGCGTCGGGTTGCAAGTATTTGTTGTTTGTGTGCAGGTGTTGCTTATTGGGTGGTGGTGATCCTCCTACTGGTTCGATAACCTTGGTTTCATAACTGAGGGAAATACTTACCGTCGCTGTGCTGCATCATCCCTTCTGCTTTGGGGAAATACCGACGCAGTCTCAAGCCACGTCAAAGGAATTTCTGGCGCCGTTGCCGGGGAGGAAGCGGTCTCTTCTACGTGCCTATCTTAGGCGCCGAGGGGACTCCATCATCATCTACCAGGTTCCTAATCACAAATCTCATCTCCTTGAAATTACATTATTTGCCATTTGCCTCTCGTTTTCCTCTCCCCCACTTCACCAATTTGCCGTTTTATTCACCCTCTTTTTCATTTGCCCTCTTTCTTGCCAGATCTCTTGTTTGCTTGGCACCATGAGTGATTTTGGTATGGCAGAAACGGATGATGGCAGGACTCCTAAAATTGGACGTTCTGCTAATCTTGATTCTAAAACTTTTGTTTTGGGGCAAGGGAACGTTATAGGAAAAGAAATTATCCAACAAATTTTCAATTGCGTTAGGAATTTGACTCTCGATGATGCTCCTATATTGAAAAGAACTAAATCTTATGCGGAAGCTATCTCGGCGCTAGTTCTAAAACTTGAAAATAGATTTATTTGTAACCATCCTACCTTGCAAAGACTGTTTTATGAGCTACCCGTCATAAAGAACCCTCAAGCTAGGAAGTTGGCTACACTTGTTCTTATGCACGAATTTGATCACATAATACGGGAAGCTAGGGAGATCTTTGACTTTTATGGTATGAACCGTGAAAAAACGGTAATAGGAGAAATCCTCTACAATAGTGATTACACGATGAGATATTTGCTTGGAAATAATCAAATTTTTGATGAGAATCTCAAAAAGGAAGTCCCCGTTTTAGACATTATCCAACACGTTTTCAATGATGTGAACCAACAATATTCTTGGATCGTGGCCGGTAATCAAAGGGGGTACATAGAGGGACAACTTGATAGTGCTAAGGTTGCTATGGATGATGTGTTTCAAGTTCTATTTGCAAAACCTCTTGACAAAAACACCTCAACCAAAACCAAGGATGACAATACTTGAATCTATGCATTATGCCTAGGTAGGGGCGTAAAACGATAGCGCTTGTTGCGAGGCAACCCAATGAATAAATAAATTTTTGCTTTTTCCTTTTTGTTTTTGAGTGTTGACACAATTATGCCTCTGTTATGATTGTGTTTTTATGGTTTTTAGTGTTTGTGCCAAGTAAAGCCTTTAGGATGATTCATAGGATGAGTAGAAGTGATGCTGAATCTGAAACAGAGACTTTGCCTCCAGTATATGAATTTTCATTTTTTTGCTGGAACGTGAGCTTGAGCTGAAATTTTAACACAGTGTTGCTATACAAATTCCTTACATTGTCCTAATTTTTCAGAATTATTAGAGTTACAGAAGTATGGTTAGAGTACAAATTAGTACAGACTGTTCTGTTTAAGACAGATTATGTTTTCGTTGCATTGTGTGCTTGTTTTGATGAATATATGGGTTATATTGAACGGTATGAGCCATGGTAAAGTTAAAATACAGTAGGTATAATGCAACAATAAAATATGAATAGGTTTGCAACAGTACCTAAAGTAGTCATTTGCTTTATTATACTAACGGATCTCACGAAGATTTTGTTGAGTTTTGTGTGATTGAAGTTTTCAAGTTTTGGGTGAGATCACGATGGATGAAGGAATAAGGAGTGATAAAAAGCCTAAGCTTGGGGATGCTATCGCACCCCAAGATATATCCAAAGAGTAACAAGCAACTAAACTTGGGGATGCCCCCGAGTGGCATCCCCTCTTTCTTCCGAAAACCATCGGTATTTTACATGGAGCTATATTTTTATTCGTCACATATCATGAGTTTTGCTTGGAGCGTCTTGTATCTTTGCTTGCTTTGCTTGTTTGTTTTTCCCTTGTATCCTTGCTGGACACACCTATTTGATAAATCCAAAATCATGCTATGATTTGTTAGAATTGCTCTATGTGCTTCACTTAAACTTTTTGAGCTATAGAATTGCTCTAGTGCTTCACTTATATCTTTTTTAGCACGGTGTGCTTCGAAATTTTTGTAGAAATACTCTCATGCTTCACTTAGATTAATTTGAGAGTTAGTAAATTTTGAAGAAATCCTCTCATGCCTCACTTATACCTTTTTGAGAGATGAAATCTTTATGCTCATGTGCTTCACTTAAATTTGTTTGAGCTTGCCAAAAAGCAACGGCAATATATGAAACTAGTCCCAAAGTGATAGATATCCAAGGAGGATATACTAAAAACTTTCATGAAGATCATTGGGAAAATTAAACTTGATTCCTTGTAATAGTTTTGAAACATGATGATAGTAATATGTGAGTCATGTTAGTGAGTAATTATGCTTTAGTAGGAATATTGGTGTTAAGGTTTGTGATTCCCTATGCATGCACGAAACTCAATAGTTATGCAATGAAATTACATCCTACTTATGGTGCATTATTAGGTGTTAGTTATGCTCAATGCTCACTTATGTGAATTTTCGTTTCTTGGTTTGGTTGCTTCTCAATCTTTTTGCTAGACTCCATTTGTACTAAGTAGAAATACTACTTGTGCATCCAAAATCCTTAAACCAAGTTTTGCCTTATGAGTCCACTATACCTACCTATATGCGGTATTTCCATGCCGTTCCAAGCAAATTTGTATGTGCCATCTCGAAATTTTCAAAATAAATTTTCTCTTTTTGTATGGTTGCCTTCCATACTAACACTTTCCAATATTTTTCCATGCTAGATGTGTTATTCTCAAGATGAGTGTTTATTCACTTGTCATTGCACGAGAGTGCGGCGGTAATAGGGATGCCCATTCCCGAAATGAAAAAGAAAAAATATTTACTTTATGTTGTCAAATAATAAATTACTTGGAAAGTGTTAGTATGGAAGGCTACCATGGATACGGCCCACCATGGAAAGTGAAAGTTTGGTGGAAAAAGGAATAAACTTTATTTTCTGTTTGGGAACCGCCTATGATATATCTAGCATGGAAAGTATTGTGAGCTACTTTGTCGTTTTCGTTGACAGGAAAAGCATGCCACCCAAAATATTTTTCTCTCTCAATTTAAAACTTTGAGCTCTAGCACCTTTACAAATCCCTACTTCCCTCTGTGAAGGGCCTATCTATTTACTTTATGCAATTTTTATTTTTGCTTTGAGTCTCCATCTTCTCTTATAAGCACCAACTAGGGGGCACTATGATCGTACTTGAGCATTGGGCATTGTAAATATTTGAGTGTGTTTCATGAATGGATCAATGATTGAGCATGATGGGCTAGGGATAACTTTCTTTAGTGTTGATATTTTGAAAGACATGGTTGCTTGTTGACATGCTTGAGTATTGAAGTCATTATGTTAAAACTAGACTATTGCTTTGAATCATTTACAAGTCCAAATGTCCATGTTATACAAAAGAAAAGAATATGATGAACATGTTAGGCAGCATTCCACATCAAAAATTCTGTTTTTATAATTTACCTACTCGAGGACGAGTAGGAATTAAGCTTGGGGACGCTGATACGTATCCAACGTATCTATAATTTTTGCTTGTTCCATGCTGTTATATTATCATTCTTGGATGTTTTACAATCTTTTTATAACAACTTTATATCATTTTTTGGTACTAACCTATTGATATAGTGCCAAAGTGCCAGTTGCTGTTTTTGCTTGTTTTTTACTTCTTAGAAAATCAATACCAAACGGAGTCCAATCGCAACGAAACTTTTTGGAGATTTTTTCTGGACTAGAAGACACCCAGTAGGCCAAAGCAGTGCCGGGTGAGTGGGCCGAGGAGACCACAACCCACCAGGGCGTGCCAGGGGGGCCCCGACGCGCCCTGATGGGTTGTGCTCTCCTCGGGGCCCCTCTCCACCGCCTCTGATGCCTATAAATTCCCGAATATTCCAAAAATCCTAGGGGAGTCGACGAAACACAATTCCAGCCGCCGCAAGTTCCAGAACCGCGAGATCCAATCTAAATACCATCACAGAGGGGTTCATCTTCTTCATAGGTGCCTCTCCGATGATGCGTGAGTAGTCCACCATAGACCTACAGGTCCGTAGGCAGTAGCTAGATGGCTTCCTCTCTCTCTCTTATGATTCTCAATAAAATGGCCTCTTGGAGATATATTTGATGTAAACTTTTGCAGTGTGTTTGTTGGGATTCGATGAACTTTGAGTTCATGATCAGTTTCTATCCATGAATATTATTTGAGTCTTCTTTGATCACTTATATGCATGATTTCTTATAGCATCGTATTTCTTCTTGGAATCTTTGGTTTAGTTAGCCCGACTAGATCGATTTTTCTTGCCATGGGAAGAGGTGCTTTGTGATGGGTTCGATCTTGCGGTGTTCTTTCCCAGTGACTCAAGGGGCAGCAAGACACGCATGTTTCATTGCTATAAAGGATAACAAGATGTGGTCTATTTCTACATGAATAGATCTTGTCTACATCATGTCATCATTCTTATTGCATTACTCTGTTTTTCCATGAACTTAATACACTAGATGCATGCTGGATAGCGGTTAATGTGTGGAGTAATAGAGGTAGATGCAGGCAGGAGTCGGTCTACCTATCTTGGACGTGATGCCTATATAATTATAATCGCCTTGGATATCGTCATAACTATTCAATTTTTTAGCAATTGCCCAACAGTAATTTGTTCACCCACCGTGCGCTATACTCATGAGAGAAGCCACTAGTGAACCCTACGGCCCCCGGGTCTACTTTTCCAACATATTGCTTTCAGATCTATCTTTTTGCATCTTTGTTTTCAGATCTACAAAACCAAAAACCCCAAAAACATATTGCTGCATATTTTATTTGCTCTTTTTATTTTGTGTTCTTGAGAGATCTATCTCTCCTATCTATCACTACCTAATCTATCTTTTTACCGTAGAGAGATTGACAACCTCTCTTTCGCGTCGGGTTGCAAGTATTTGTTGTTTTTGTGCAGGTGCTGCTTATTGGGTGGTGGTGATCCTCCTACTGGTTCGATAACCTTGGTTTCACAATTGAGGGAAATACTTACCGTCGCTGTGCTGCATCATCCCTTCCTCTTTGGGCAAATATTGACGCAGTCTCAAGCCACGTCATAAAGCAGCTTGTTTCTTATGAGCAGGAAAATATTTGTCAGAGAAGTAATATGTCATATCCTCGGGACTACGCACACAACCAGGAGCAAGGGTGAGGAACCATTCCTTAGCCTCGCCTTTTAGCGAAAAAGGAAAAAGCATAAGGATATAATAGTAGTGCATCTTTTCCTCATGAGTAAACAAAGTGGCAATATCATTCAGTTGGGTGAGATGTCCAACAACAGTTTTACTTTCATAACCATGGAAAGGATCAGATTCTACTATAGGGATCAACTCACGGTCTACAGAGAATTCATGATCCTTATCTGTAACAAATACAAGAGAAATAGCAAATTTAGGATCATGTTTCATTTTCTCCATCATAGATTTTTCTTTTAGTTTGAATAGTAGTTTATTCAAATCATCTCTATCATTACAAACAAGAAAGCCCCTAGCTATCTCCCCATCCGTAACATAACCCTCAGGTACATTAGGCAATTCATATCTATTAGGAGAGCGAGGTGTAATAGGGGATTCAAAATCTTCATCAGCTTCAGCATTTTCAAGTTCTCTAGCTTTAGCAATATGAGCATCAAGTAATTCATTCAGTTGCACAGTTTCTATTTCATCAAGTGTAGCAGTAGTATCATTATTAAGTTTAGAAGTAGCATCATAAAGTTCATGCGACATGTCAGAACGAGCAACAGGCGGTGGTGTTATAAGCAGATTCAAAACAGTAGGTGAATCAAAAGCAGAGCTAGATGGCAGTTATTTACCTCCACTCGTATGAGAGGGGACGATCTTGGTTCGAGTATCTTTTAGATTTTTCATAGTAGAAGTTGGATATCCTCAAGTTAACACAATAAATATAGCTATGCTGCCTGGCAATGGTGCCAGAAAACAGTCTTGATAACCCACAAGTATAGGGGATCACAACAGTCTTCGCGGGTAGTATTACACCCTGATTTATTGATTCGACACAAGGGGAGCCAAAGAATATTTATCATCCTTAGCAGTTGAGTTGTGAATTCAAGCACACCTGGGATATCTCTCTACAGCAAAAGTTTAGTAGCACGACAAGTAATAGTAGTAATAGTAATAGCGACGGTAGAAATTTGTAGCAGTTGTGACAGTAGCAACAACAGTAGTAACTTAGCAAGATTTAGTATGTGTAAAGAGTAGGCACGTGGACCAGTGATGGATAATGATTTAGATGACATCAATCATGTAACAGTTACATACTAGAGCGACACCGAACTAGATCCAATTCATCAATGTAATGTAGGCATGTATTTCGTATATAGTTATACGTGCTTGCGATAAGAACTTGTATAACATCTTTTGTCCTACCCCCCTCCTCTGTGGCAGCGGGGTCCTAATGGAAACTAAGGGATATTAAGGCCTCCTTTTAATAGAGAACCAGAACAAAGCATTAACACATGGTGAATATAGGAACTCCTCAAACTACAACAATCATCGGAAAGAATCACAATTATTGCCACCTTGGGGTATGTGGATCATGACACGTAATAGGTGCATACAACTTGCAAGATAGGATCCAAATCACTCTTATATTAATTAAAACATAATAGGTTCAGATCTGAAATCATGGCACTCGGACCCTAGTGAAAAGTATTAAGCATAGCAAAGTTATAGCAAGATCAATCTCAGAACATAGTGGAAATTGCCAAGTTTCCACAAGTAATGCAGCAGGGCACGCTCGCGGGATCGCCAATGGGTGTTATGCAAGGAGGCAAGATCACCAAGGACCTGGTGAGGTGATGTGCATGGGAGCAGGCCCGCGAGCCAGAGCTCGGTCGCTTGGATTTTGTAGTGTTGTAGGGACTGAGCCGAGCACAAACATCGTACCTAGCTCCCGCTCACGTGACAGACACGAGGAAGATCACGAGTGCACACACCTCCTGAGGCATAGTCAGCTGCAAGCACACATAATTCTGAGGGAAATAAGCTTTACTGATGCACGAAGAAGGTTCATCACATAACAAAAAGATACACGTTGTCGTGTTCAACATGGGTCAGCTTGAGGATTTGACGGCTGGTAGGACCCTCAAGTAAGTAGGCTGCTAGCGCAGAGCATGGGGTATCCATCAGCGCTGAGCATGGAGTATCCGCCAGCGCGGAGCATGGGGCTTCCACTAGAGTGGGAAGGGACTCTCATGTGCCGGGGACAACGTGGGTAGAGAAAGCCCTAGAGCGTGTACAGCTCCATATCACTCGTATCCATGGAGCACGGATAGAACTTACGGTGATGGAGCGTGTTCCATGTGTTTTGTACCGGAACACCCTCCGCCCTCATGAGTGGGGTTGCGGTGGGCCGGGGGGTGGGTGCTAACCACGTCTGCATTTCTTGCGATGCAAGACTCTAGGCACATGCCCATCAGCCTCGCGAAGGTGGCTCCGACACCCTCCAGGCCGAAAGGCATACGCATGAGCGGAGGTGGAGGAGGGAAGGGGCTCGCGGGGCGAGCCTGGTTGAGGGCGACGAAGTCGACGCACATGCGTCTGCTGCTGCGCGGCTTGGCGACGGGGGCGGGGTTGACAATCCACTTGGGGTGGGGAGCTTCACGTGCGATTCCTACATCATGGAGCTTGTTGACTTCCTTGGTGACGACTCCCTGCTCCTCGGGCACCTGATGCCGTTCCTTGTGCTTGAAGGGCCGCGTGCTCCGGCACGCGGCTGAGTGGTGCTCGATCACCTCCCTCGGTAGGCCTGGCATGCCTGATGTTGTCCAAGCTGACACATCAGAGCTTGCGCGGAGGAAGGTGACGAGCGCACCTTCCTATCTAGGGGAGGGGCCACCGCCGACGGTGAGGGAGGGGCCTGCGTCGCCCCCATCCAGCGATGCCTTCTTCACGAGCACCTCCTCGGCAAGCCCAGGGTGTCTTCGTCAGCCGGGTACGCGGTGGCGGCGGCCTTGTAGGCGTGCTCGAGGGCGTGCATCGCGTCCTTCTCGTCGCAGTGGATGGTCATGATACCGCGGCAGCCGGGCATCTTGACGAGGTCGTAGGCGTGGTGGGTCACGGCCATGAACTTCGAGAGCGTCGGGTAGCCCAAGATGGCATTGTAGGGCAGGCCGATCACATCGAAGACGATGAACTCCGTATCGTAGTTCCTGTGGGTGCCGAAGGTGACGGGAAGGCGCACCTGCCCCAGGGGGATGGTGGAACCGTCAGTGATGCCCAAGAAGGGCCTGGTGGGCATCACGCGCTCGTAAGGCACTTGAAGCATCTCGAAGGTCTCCATAGAGAGTATTTTTAGGCCTGCCCTGCTGTCGATGAGCATCTTGGTGACGGCCACATTGCTGACAGTAGGAATGCACAATAGGGGGATGGTACCCATGGCCGTCGTGGACTTCGGGTGGTCCTGGCGTCGAAGATGATGGGGAGCTCAGACCACTTGAGGCGGCTGGCGGATTCGAGCGTCGGGAGGGCCGTGTTAACCTCATGAGAGAACTGCTTGAAGTGGCAGTTGGATGGAGGGGCCTGGGCTTCGCCGAGGATGCAGGCCACCCTGCGGGACTCTTGTTAGGCCCAACGTTCCCAACGGGAGGGTGGTCGTTGGCGCGTGGCGAGACGGCGTTGGCCTGAGGGTTAGTATGCCGCGGCTGGTTCTGCCAGCCCTAACGGTTGTTGTCGTCGACGTTGTTGTTGTTGTTGTCAACCCAGCGACCAGCTCCATTGCCGCCACCGTGGCCCCTGCCGCACTAGCTGCGGCTATCGCGACGCTCGATGCGGCACTCGCGAAGCAGCTTGAGCGCGTGGCAGTCTTCACTACTGTGGGAGTTCACATTGTGGTAGGCACAAAGAGGATGGTTGTCCTTCTTGGCCTCACTGCAGCCGCGGCCACGCTTGTAGTCCGGCTTTGCCGTGAGCACGACAGGGCCCTTGCGCTTGGTGTCCTTGCCCTTGGACTTTGTTGCGCCAAGCTCAACGTCAGGGTCGTTGTGGAGGAAAAGGCGTTCCTGTTTTCCCTTGGCGCAACGGTCGGCGAGGATGAATAGCTCTGCTGCGGAGTCGAGCTCGTCCCTGATGGAGAGCTTCTTGTACATCTTCATGTCTGTGACGCCATTGGTGAAGGTGAAGGTGATCGCAGCGTCGGAGGCCTTCGGGATCCCGTTGCACACCTGGATGAAGCACTGGATGAAGTTGCGAAGGGGATCACCGGGGCGCTGGCGCACGGCCCGCAGGTCATTGAGCGTGAGGGGACGTTCACTCGTGCCTGTGAAGTTGGTGACGAACTGCTTGCACATGTCCTCCCATGAAGAGATGGATGCCTCCGGGAGGTTCATGAGCCACATGCGCGCAGCATCCTTGAGGACCATGGAGATCCAGTTCGCCATGACCCGATCGTCCCCCTTTGCGGCCTGGATGCTGATGGTGTAGAGCAGGAGGAACTCCGTGGGGTTGGCGCTGCTGTCGTAGAGGGGGGAGCTCTAGCTTGAACTTGTCGGGCCACACCACGCAGCGCAGCCCGAGCGCGAGGGCTAGGTAGCCCCCGGTGGTGAGGACGCCTCCGTCGAGGGCCAAGCGGTTCTGGCGCCCAGACACGGCAACATCATGGAGAATGCGATCCTGACGGTTGCACGCCCTCTCGAGGATCAAGCGCGTGTCCGGGGGCGCACGGAGGACGATTTGGCAGCGGTAAACATCGCCGGTCGGCGCGGGTGGCCCGTGGGAAGGACAGGAAGCGCATGGCGCACGGCGCCGTTCGCACGCGTCGCGGGCTCGAGGAGGAGGAGGAGGAGCATCATGCCCAGACTGGTCGGCGCGTGACAGCGGAGCGGGCAGTGAGTGAGAGGGCGCCTGGCCAATGCGCGCGGTGTCAACGAGCTCAGTGATGCACCCGAGCCAGGCGTCAAAGCCGCCCTCGGTAGGACGGTAGCACAGCAGCTCCTGTGCCATGAGCAGTGCAGCTTGCAGAGCAAGAGGGTCACGATGGGCAAGCGAGGAGGCGGTGGCGGAGCGGCCACGTGCCTGCTCGTTCACCGACGGGTGAATAGAGGAGGCCAGCCGCTCCCCAACGGGCTCGGTGGTGGTACGAGGGCGCCGCCCCGGGGCACCTCGGACAGTGGGCGCCGCGGGGGCCCGGGCGGTGGCTCGGCGTGCAGCGTGTTCTCGGCGAGCGGCGACGGCGTCCATGTTGATGGTGACGTCGAGGTCGAAGGTGCGAAGATGGCAAGTCCCCTACCTGGTGCGCCAAATGTCGGAGTCTAGGATCTGCGTCCAAGAAACTTCTCCAAGAACTAGGGTTCGAACACTGGGGGGCTTTCCTTGGCAACCTAGGACTCGACGGTAACTATGGCAAGGTCGACGACGAGCTCACTCATTCTCACCGGACACGGCGGGGATGCGCAAGCTACCCAAGTTCAGGCCACCATGAGGTGTACTACCCTACTCCTACCTGCGTTGGATTGCTCTGCAAGGGCGAGCTTGTGGCCCGAGGTATACGAGGTGTGGGGGAGAATACTCGATCCGCTTACATGGAAGCGGCCCTGCCCCTCTTGTAGTGCCTTAGTGCTCTTCCCCAAAAATATGAGCAGGGAGGGTGGCCACAGGGCAATCATTCAAAGGGGGACAGGCGCCCAGGCCTATCTTGACTAAAGGTGTTGTTCACCTGTTAAAGTATCCATCCTGACACGCTGGTGGGCTCGGTGATGACCTCGGTGCTGGGAGCCGCGTCAGCATGGTCTTCCTTCACCGGAACAACAAGCTTTGAGAAACTGCTTTGGGGGAGGCAGCAGGTGCTGCACTTTAATCACCCAAGAGGAAATCCTCCCTATCCGCGCCTGCTGGGACGACCTCTGTCGTCCTTGTCTGTGCGGGTGCATCACCCACGTGATGGGCGTGGAGCCCCGCGGCTGGTGTCGTACGTCAAGCCTCGTGGAGCGGCCTCGCGAGGCGATATGGCGCTTGGTTGCCCAAGGCAAGGCCTAGCCTGATGGTGAGGGGCCTCGCGAGGCTAGCCATCTTGCGAGGTGACTTCTTTCGGAGCGGCCATGGCCAAGCCACCTGTCGCGAGCCGGCCCAACTGTCGCCTCCTGGGCCGGGGGCAGACGGGCCATCGTACCCTGGTTCCCACTGGGCCGACACACCTCGAACCAGTCCGGATCACAGCTGAAATGTTCCTTGGTGCCGAACAAGACATCTAGCCGAGCCGTTCCGATGAGGGGGGGAGGGGGGCTATAGTGCCCCGGCATGATGACGTGGAGCACCGTCCGGGTGGGCTGTAGTCTTGCTTGTTCCTCATGCCATTCTACATCTATTTGCACCTCCAAGTTTCATTGGTTTCATTCCTTTGTTAAAGTAGCAGCTAAGTTTTACCTCTTCTTTTCCTCTTCCTCTTCCTGTTCTCATTCTAAGATCTCGGGTCGAGATCTCTTATAAGGGGAGGAGAGTTGTAACAGCCCGAGACCCACGCTCCAGATGCCATCCAATTATTTCAATTTTCGCCATGAGATTTATTTGGTTGTCGCATTCAACATCGCATCATTCGCATCATTTGCATAGCATTAGCACTTCGTTACCGTCATTTTTTAAATCATGCATCCGCTCTTAGTTGTCGGTTCTCCCTGTTGTCGTCGTTGACTGTTTCAAGACCAAACGCACTCGCACGCGCCCACGGTGTCATAAAATATTGTTTTTAAAAGTGGGATAAAAACATTCTTGGAATGAGTTGAAAGTTGGCGTGCGGTCTTATTATATTGTAGGTAGACCGCCTACCAAATTTTGTCGCATTCAGAGGTCGTTCGATACCCGATCCGTTAAACCTGTAGCGGCACTATAGCCGGTAAAATTATCAGACGTCTTTTTCGGTTTTAAAAATCTTGTTGTCGGGCTGGTCGTTTTTCCTCTCATCTCCCCCTAGCCTCTCTTCCATGTGCACCAATGCGCCCGTAACCTAGTCTGAAAACTCCCCCCGGGCCCGAACCCGCTAGTCGCCACCAATGGGTACAGATCGTCCCTGGAATACCCCAAACATTTTTCGTTTCTTCACTGGACTCCCTTAACCCATTTTACCTCGACCGTCCGATCTAAACCCCAGGGTCCAGATCATCTCATACCCCCCCTCCTTTCCTTATATGCAGTCCACCTGTGGGGACCCCGACTCATAAGTCGTTATCACCGAATGCACGTGTTCAGTGACCCCAGAGATCAATGCTCACTGAACACCCAGAAGCCGAATAACAAGAGTCTGACATCCATACATACTGTCTTACACAAATAAAGACCATCGAGGTCAAGTCTTACATAGATAGGGACATGGAGGCCAAACAACAACCATAAACTCACAGCGGAAATCTTGATAGATAGCGTAGGCCAATGCCATCTGCCTTAACCCTACAGGCATTCTTACTGGGAAGCGTCCTAATTCGCATGTTCATCACCAACAAAATCTTCACCATATTCCTGCTCTTCCATGCGTGGCCAATTAAATAACCAGTGGCAAGCCAATGAGTACTTTGAATGTACTCGCAAGTAACCCATGTTTTGGAACGAGGTATAACAATGCATGATATAGCACTGAATAGGTAATTTTTGTGGAAAGCTAATTTGAGTGCAGTGACATGTCCTATCAACTTGTAAGCATGCATCATGCGGTCATCAGTATCCATAAGAACAGGTTACATATATCAATGTAAACAAGGTTTTATCATCTCATGTTTAATCATCACGTCATGTCATCTGACTCAACTCAAGTATCTCTTTGTCGCACACACACACCAGGTTTTGTTAAAACATCTGGACGTAGTTTAAGCAGCACCACCCAACTGTCATTGACCATGGACACGACAATTTGAATAGTTTTACACTCTGCAAAGGTTGCACACTTTACCCACAAGACTTAGGGAACTTCGGTGTCATCCACGACTCGCGGTATATTACATACCTGAGGTAAGCACCTGAACAATGTATTTCCCTTGGCAACACTAAACAAAGAGTCCACTCATTGGTACCCAGCCCGCATGATGTACATCAGAAGTACCATCCATGAGGGGACCAACGGTGTGCCCGGTGTCTGTGAAAACATCCCATGGTCGTCCTTTCCGGCATGAGCCCATATCGAGAGAGTAACTCATACTCTCCTGCCACTAGTAATGTGGGCTCTGTGCTAGCATCGACCAAAGTAATCAACAAAGCCCCGTCCCATAAGGGGTATCATGGTTGTACATGTAAGGTTGGGAACGGTCGACAAATCTTAAATCTAATCCCTTTTTGAAAACACACACACACACAACTTGCTCCGGTACACCACTTCTTTCTCAAGTGTCTACCTAGCTCATCTTCTCCCTTAGGCATTAGTGGCACCCGACGGGGTTTTCGAAAAGTCTTTGAAAACACTTTGTTTCCAACACCATGCATATACCCATCTCGTTTGCGTAGCATCTACTTTAGCATCCTATCTACTTCCCACCCACACAACTCTAAGCAGGAAGTAGAGTCATGTCATGCAAGTATCAACGAGGAAAGTAACAGAGGCAACCCATCAAGGTGGTCACCATAATCATCATGATTCCGATGCATCAATTTAAAGTGCTATATGACATGCATAAAAAGGTTTCTTAGACATGGTCAAGGGGCTGCTTGCCTTGCTTAGCAGAGTGTTCACAAGCTTCAGGTCCAATTCCAAGCACTCCGTCTACTTCGTTAACTATCATCGGAAACATCCATGATAAGCAACACAACAAGCAGAGAAATAAAAGTGCTCTATAAATAGGAATTTTTTTCTTGGACATCTCTGGTCATAAGAAAAATTTCTAAAGTGGTTTTACTGGAGTTGGATCAATGAGTCTTTTTGAATGGTGGGAATAGAGGAAATGATGATCCTATAAGAAGTCTACAAAAAACATTCTTATAAAAATGAATGGATGCACTTATCAACTAGGACATGATTTTAGAAGAATTTAGAAAGTGGTTTCACTGGATTTAGAGTTGTGATGTTTTTCCCATGAATTTGCAAAACTATTCTCCTTAATGCACCACTTGGTGTGGTGGCATTATTTGGGGATTACAGCATGCCCACAAAGTTTGGGATCAATTGGAAAAACTTGACAATGTAGAGTTGCTCAATTTTGGATCTAGACAGAGAGGGTTTTTGAATATTTTGGTGTATCAAATCACTCAGGATTGAGGTGAAACTTGGCAAGACCGTCACATATATCATGTGTGACTTGCTAGAATTTTGCTGGAATTATTTGGGAATATATCTTATAGAAATATTTCAAATACTTGAAATAGGCAGAAAGTGTTTTGCAGGGTTTTGTCCAATGTTTTGAACATGACCATATGTTGAAATCTTATATATGGAAAAATATATGTCCACTGAGTTTCCCTAAATTTTCTCAAATATTTTGGAAACATAAAAATAAATTTCCCTTGTAAAAAACCATTTCTGTCCTTAAGAAAAGCCTTTAAATAAAATATGAAAATAATCTTGAAAAATAATATTTGGTGGTTTTTGGAAGTCTCATATATGGTACGTTCCAAATAAGGTCTTTGGGGAAAAGCATTCGCCCTAATTTGAGGACTTGTAGTACAAACCTCAATTCATGGGTTTTTGAAAACCTAAATTAAATCAAAGCTTTTTGGCCAAAATAATATATTGTACAAATAGTTTTAGGTTCTATACACAGGGTGTGACAAACCTACCCCCCTTACAAGAATCTCGTCCCCGAGATTCCTAGGCCAGGCGTTAAAAAGATACAGAAATTCGGGTCTGAGGTAGTCTTCACATTCCTTGTGGCTTCTGCTTTGGTGTGGTTGTCCTTCTGGATCTTGAAGTGCTTGATGATATGGCTTCGAGTGCTTCGTGTGGATTCGCCCGAGATGTGAATGGGGTGCTTATGGTAAGCTAGGTCTGACTGAAAGTTAAGGGCCTGATGAACGGGGTTTGAGCAAGGGTCTGGCCGGCGTGCGTATTCCGAAGTCTGAATATGTGGCAAACTGGTGTGTCAGCGTGCTGGTCCTGGGGTTTCTTATGTTGGTTAGCGACTTCTAGATGTCTCGTGCTAGAATAGAAGGGTCTAGTCTTGGTGTAGCTTCTCGTCCACGGGGAAGTCCTTAACTTCCTTAAAGCAGGTGATCTTCAGTCGCAGGTGGTCTTCATCCTCGAGAGTACTGAAGTGCGTCAACGTAGGCTTCTCATCGATATCTTCTGCTTGATTAAGTTGCCTAGGTATGTTCTTCATTCATTTCGGCCATTTGTCTTCGTCATCACGGACGCAGGTTTCCGGCGTGTCTTCGAGTGTTTGGTCTTCTTCCCTAGTCCATTTTTGGACAACCCTAAAATCGGTTTGTCCTTCCTCTGCCGCCACTAGCTCAATCCCCCTCGTGATCCTCCCAGATCCCATCTGCCCAACCACAAGCACCTCCCGATCCATTCATATTGATACGGGGCACGGCCGTGTGCGTAGATCTTTTCACACTTGGAGGGGGGGAAAGGGAGAAATCATGAGAGAAAACGCAAACTCATGGACAAACTTCGATCACACATCCACTAAGAACAAGCAAACACACGAGGTAATTAGATCCACAAACAACGGACGGATACAAGTAACCGGTAGTTCTTCCTCACTCTGGGGAGGAGGCCTTGAATCTCGTGAGATCTTCCCTCTAGAGGGGCCTTGGCATCACTTGGATCTTCTCCGGTGGAGGGCAACTCCACAAGAGGAGGAAGTAATGGAGCTAGGCTCAACAAAGAGTATTTGCTAAAAGCAAGCTAACCCTAACACGGATGTAGAAGAAGGGAATATATAGTGTAGGGGATAAGTGGGGGGGTACACGAGCCGTAACTCCATCTATCTCGCACAGTAGGGGCGGTTGTACCGGTCTTGAGACATTAAGCGGAACATCCGGGGTAGTACCGGTCTTGAACCGCACTAAAACAGAAGCTTGGCCCGGTCAGAGCGGTTGTTGGGGCGGTGGTGGACCGGTTGTACCGGGGAGCGGTGGTTGACCGGTTGTTGACCAGTTGTACCTCTAATTCCTGGGTTGTTGCAAATCCCTCTCCTTGTTCTTGGCGTTCCTCTTGCTCCCTTCCTTCCTCTTAGTACCTGAGCACATAAAGTGTCTCTTCTTGAGGTAGGATCCACGTTCCAAGAGTATCACATGGGAATTCACTAAGGAGAGATGTCACCTCGGATTCTATGGCACGTGCGTGGGCTCTCGTCAAGGGACCACTTGGAGCTTGAGGTGTTGATGATGGGTCCATGGGGATGTACATGGGATGCTCCGCATCATCTCCCCCTCTTGTGAGAGATCCGCCCTCGAATCAAGATCTTCATCACCATGGAACGGAGATAGGTCCGTGACGTTGAATGTGTCGCTCACGTTATACTTGTCGCGTGGAATGTCGATCTTGTAGGCATTGTTGTTGTAGCGCGCCACTACCTTGAATGGTCCATCGGCGCGAGGAAGAAGCTTGGACTTGCGCTCGGTGGGGAAACGGTCCTTGTGGAGGTGTAGCCACACAAGATCACCGGGCTTGAACACTATGGGGTGCTTGTTGGTGTTGCGCTTGGCGGTGACTCGCTCCACTTGACGTTCGATCGTGCGCCTTGTATCTTCATGCATTTTCTTGATGTAGCTCGCCCTTGCACTTGCATCCATGTTGACGCGCTCTTGGAGTGGTAGAGGTAGGATGTCCAATGGGGACAACGGATTGAAGCCGTAGACCACTTCGAACAGAGACTTGCCGGTGGTGGAGTGACTTGCGCGATTGTAGGCGTACTCGGCGATGGGGAGGCAATCTTCCCATTCCTAGATGTTCTTCTTGATCAACACGCGAAGTAGGGTAGAAAGTGTCCGGTTCGTCACCTCCGTTTGGCCATCGGTTTGAGGGTGATATGCCGAAGAGAATAGAAGCTTGATTCCGAGCTTGGCGCATAGGGTCTTCCAAAAGTAGCTCAAGAATTTGACGTCGCGATCCGAGACAATGGTCTTTGGAACGCCATGTAGTCGCAAGATGTCCCTACAAAACAAATTTGCAATATGTGAAGCATTGTCTTTCTTGTGACATGGAATGAAATGAGCCATCTTGGAAAAGCGATCCACGACTACAAAAACGGAGTCATGGCCATTTTTAGTTCGTGGCAAGCCAAGCACAAAATCCATACTAATGTCTTCCCAATGTTGGAAAGGTATAGGTAGAGGCATATAAAGACCATGGGATTGAGCTTTGGACTTAGCTTTGCGGCATGTCGAGCATCGGTTGGTGAAGCGTGCAACATCACGAAACATCTTGGGCCAAAAGTACTTGTTGGATAGTGTGGCATACGTCTTGTCGCGTCCAAAGTGACCCATAAGTCCTCCACCGTGAGCCTCTTGCAAAAGTAACAAACGAAGACAAGACTCGGGTATACACAATTTGTTAGTACGCATAAGATAGCCATCTTTCATATAAAAGTTCTCCCAACAAGTTTTCACTTGGCACTTAGCGTAAGGATTAGCAAAATAGGCATCATGCTCATACAAGTCTTTGATGTGCTCAAAACCAACAACATTCAATTCAAGTTGAGTAACTAGCATGCATTTGCGGGAAAGAGCATCCGCCACAACGTTTTCCTTACCCTTAATGTATTTGATGACATAAGGGAAGGACTCAATGAATTCACTCCATTTAGCATGTCGTTTGTTCAACTTAGTTTGACCCTTTAAATACTTAAGCGTTTCGTGGTCGGTATGGATAACAAACTCATGAGGGCGCAAGTAATGTTCCCACACATGTAGAACTCTCACCAAAGCATATAATTCCTTGTCATAGATGGGGTAGTTAACTTGAGCGCCGGATAGTTTCTCGCTAAAGTACACGATAGGACGCTTGTCTTGCATGAGCACACCACCTATTCCATTACCGCTAGCATCACAATGCACTTCAAATGTTTTATCAAAATTGGGCAAAGCAAGCAAAGGTGCATGAGTGAGCAAATTTTTAAGTTCATGGAAAGCGGTGTCTTGGGAAGGACCCCAAATAAATGATGCATTTTTCTTGCTCAAAGCATGGAGAGGTGATGCAATAGTGCTAAAGTCTTTAACAAAACGGCGATAGAAACCGGCTAGTCCTAGGAAGCTATGCACTTGTTGCAAGTTCGTTGGTGTGGGCCAAGTTTTAATAGCATCGATCTTAGTTTCATCTACATGAACGCCCTTAGAAGATACTACAAAACCTAGGAAAACTACCTTCTCAACGCCAAAAGTGCATTTCTCCATGTTTGCATAGAGTTGTTCTTTCCGAATGATTTGCAAAACATCACGAACATGTGTAGCATGCTCCTCAAGAGACTTGCTAAAGACAAGAATGTCATCAAAGTAGACTACAACACAATATCCAATGAGTGGTCGCAACACATAATGCATAACACGCATAAAAGTACCCGGTGCTTCGGATAAGCCCATGGGCATAACCAACCATTCATAGAGACCAAATTTTGTCTTAAAAGCAGTTTTCCACTCGTCACCCTCTTGTATGCGGATTTGGTAGTAACCACTTTTTAAGTCAATTTTAGAAAATATAGTGGCACCACTAAGTTCATCAAGCATATCATCTAAGCGAGGAATCGGGTAACGGTATCGAATGGTGATAGCATTGATAGGACGGCAATCGGAACACATGCGCATAGTACCATCATGCTTAGGCACTAGAATGACCGGAACCGCACAAGGACTCAAACTCTCACGTACATGCCCTTTATCTAGGAGTTTTTGGACTTGCCTTTGTATTTCCTTTGTTTCATCGGGGTTGACGCGGTAGGGAGCCTTGTTAGGAAGCGGTGCTCCGGGGATGAGGTCGATGCGGTGTTCAATCCCTCGTTTTGGCGGTAGTCCCAGAGGTAGCTCATCGGGGAACACATCCTTGAATTCCTGCAACAACTTAGATAACACAAGAGGAAGATGTTGTGAAGGGTTTGTCCAAACGACCTCATCTTTGCACACAAGTACATAGTGAAGAACGGTCGATGGGCTCTCACTCACATCCCTCAAATCTCTTTTGGTGGCTAAAAGAACTATATCTCTCATGTCCCTCATCGTGGAGTCGCTCATTTTTGGCTTGTGGCACTCACTCTCTTTGAGGTGGATCACTCTCTCACTTCTAGCTCCACGATGGGATGTAGCTTGTTTGTCGGCGATGACTTGACTTGGAGTCATTGGTCGTAGCACATATTGCTTGCCCTTCATCTTGAAGCTATATTGATTTGTGCGACCGTTGTGTGTGACACCATGGTCGAATTGCCAAGGTCTACCAAGTAGGTGGTGGCAAACGGACATTGGAACCACATCACACTCCAAAGTGTCTTCATATGCGCCTATCTTGAAGGAAACTTGCACGGTGTGGTCAACTTGGAGGGTTCCGGAATCACTAAGCCATTGGACCTTGTAGGGACGAGGGTGCTTTTTCTTGACCAATTGTAGCTTGGAACAAAGGTCTTCACTTGCCAAGTTGTGGCAACTTCCTCCATCGATGATGACCTTGACGGACTTGCCTTGGATGCCCGCCTTGGTGTGGAAGATGTGGCAACGTTGGTCCTCGTCTTCTTGTTGTTGGAGCGTCAAAACTTTAGAGACAACAAGAGCGGGGCTCGAATCGTTGTCGCAAAAGATTTGCGAATCTTTATCTTCATTCACTTGGCGGTGTATGGCCACTTGCTCCAAAGCTTGCATCTCGTCGTCGCTCATAGAGTCATAGGTGCCATCGTCGAGTAGGATCATGTTTCGTTTGGTTGGGCATTCGAAGGTCTTGTGGCCTCGCCCTTGGCACGGGAAACACTTGATGGAGCTTGTCTTGGCGGTAGCATCCGGGGTTGGGGTAGAGGATGAAACCCTTGGCTTGTAGGTGCTTGAGGTTGGTCGGCTTGACGAAGTTGTCTTGTCCTTGTAGCTTGACTTGTCGCCAGTAGGTGTTGTAGATTTCGTAGTTGAAGGTGTCGTTGTTGTAGTAGCTTGAGCACTTGAGCCGTAGGTCTTGGAGGAGAACTTGGAGTACTTGTAGTCATCTTGCACTTGTCATTCCGCCTTGGTTGCTTGATGCACAAGTTCTAGAAGGTTGGAGTATGGTTGGAAGTCGGCAATTTTCTTGACTTGGTAGTTGAGGCCATTCAAGAAGTGTGCCATTGTTTGCTCGTCATCTTCCTTGACATTGGCTCGGATCATAGCAATCTCCATCTCTTGGTAGTACTCTTCTACCGACTTGGTTCCTTGCTTGAGTTGTTGGAGCTTCTTGAAGAGATCCCGGTTGTAATGTGTAGGAACAAAACGAGCTCGCATGAGATCCTTCATTTGGGCCCAAGTGGTGATAGGAGGTTCACCTCTCTCCCGTCTTCGCTCAATCACTTGTTCCCACCAAATAAGGACATAGTCTTGGAACTCAAGGGAAGCCATGGCTATCTTCTTCTCTTCATCATAGTTGTGGAGGCGAAAGATCTTGTCAACCTTGAGGGCCCATGACAAGTAGTCTTCGGGATCATTGCTTCCGGAAAACTTTGGCATTGTGAACTTGAGCTTGCCGAAGCGTTGTTCATCATTGTGGTTGTGATGCCGAAATCCTTGTCTTGGATGTGCATCCTCATTGTCATTGCTTTGAGCATGTTGACGTTGATCTTGTCCTTGTTCATCTTCATGGTCGGGTTCAACACGATGATCTTGAGGACGGCGACGCGGTGGACGCACTCGGTTGCGCCTTTATTGATGCTCCTCCTGGCGATTGGCTTCGTCTTGTCGTTGTCGGCGAAGTTCTTCTTGTTGTGCTTGGTGAAGTGCTTCTTGCTCGTGATGAGCTTGGCGGTTGCGCTCGTCCAAGGCACGAGTAGCTTCTTGCAAAGCGCGATGTGCCTCAAGCGCTCGTTCATGACGGCGATGTTGTTCTTCTTCTTGGCATAGTTGTTCTTGATATTGGCGTTGTTGTTCTTGCTCCCACGCATCTTGCTCTTGTTGGCGGCGACGTTCTCGAGCACGGACGCGATCTTGCAATCCATTGCCATGGAATGGATTGTCTTGACGGTGATGACCTTGTGGAGAACTTGGGCTGGAGTGTTCGTCTTGGTGATGAACATGTGCTCGCCGGGGGCTTGCGTCGGAAGAGTACTCCAATGAGTGTCTTCTCGAGTGCCGTCTTGACGTAGTCGAAGTAGAGGGAGCGCGGTTGACCATCAAGGACCGAAGTTCCTCCATTTGGCTTGATAGCTTGGTGTTGAGGTAGTCCCGTGTGCGCGCCTCGGATTCGCGCAAATCAGTGGCGAGGTTGTCGATGCGGTCATTCAAGGCATGTTGCGCTTGAGTAATTGCCTTGTTTGCACCGAAGAAGTGCAACTTGGTGACGTGGGTGGTCGCATCGTCGTCGTGCTCCTTGAATGTCGGGTTCGACATGATGTTCCTATCCATAGCACTCAACAAGATATAAGTGGAAGAGTGAGAAGACAATACCAATTACCGTTCCAAAGGTTGAGAGTGGATCAAGTTCACTCAATGTGCAAGCATGAAAGTAGTAGAATTGGTACCGAAGAATGTCCCTCTCACACCTACACAAATAATGCTTATGGAGTAGCTTGGTTAGGATGGTGGCACAAAAATTCAAGTAATTCGAGAATAAGATTCAATCAAGTTGAGATAGATCCGCAAATTCGTAAATGAGACGAGGTAGATTTCTAGCAATGAGTAAGCACCAAGACACACACGTATAGGAAAGTGGTATTGTAACACCGAAAAATGAGCGCAAAATGTGGAAGCCACGGTAAGCTCAAGGTGCACAATAGTGGAGAGACGCTAGCACGATTGCACGAATGGGAGCGATACGGACTTGTGCACACCTATGCGAAGCAAAACTAGACGTCCTCCTATACCCAACTTTTGCTATTTATGTGGTTGGCACAAAATCTCTCGCTCAAATGATCGAATATGATATGAAACTTGCGATGCTATTGCTCTTTTGCTTTTGCTTAAAAGCTTTGCTTTGCTTCTCCTCTGGAGGATGATATTTGGAATGATCACTATGCGGGACGTGCACACGAATATAGCAATGATGTATGTGGGTACTATTGTAACACAAAAGGAGATACGATGATAAATGCACGCTATTTGTAGCTATGCGGAGTATGTATCACTAAAGTGCACAAGTAGCGTAGCCCGACAATACTCAATGGCTAGTCTCGATAGGTAAGTAACGCAAATAGGATCGGGTTGACAATGCAATGGCAAGGGTATATGTCAAGAGTGTCGTCACGGTTACCGTCCTTGCTTATGGTTGGTGTCAATGAAGAGGCGGTTGGCGACGAACCGGGGCGATGATGAGTAGCGGCGTTGTCGATGTAGAACCGTTCCTAATTAGCCGAAACACCTTAGGAAACGGAAACCGCAACTCAAAATCTCAAAGAAAAATTTGATGAAGTCAAATGGAGGTAAAACCAAGATGAGGATCTCGGGCACGTCGATAGCTTCAAAACGAGCCAAGGAACACTCAAATCTGAGTTCGGGAGTAGAAGTTATGGTCCAAATGGTGAATCAGCCGATGTTGAAACTGGGATGGGCGGTTGTACCGCTTGGGAGGGGCGGTTTTACCGCTCCGGAAACGACCTGGGGAATTAGCAGTTGTACCGCATGTACGGGCGGCTGTACCGCTCCTGGGCGGAACTGCAGGTCCGAATCCGCGGGTTAGAAGAAAATTTCGGTCGATTTTGCAGAAGGAAATGATGGGAATGATAGGGCAAAGCTAGATCCACTTGTCCACAACGAGATCCACGGATCACAATCAACAAAATCTCCTCAAATCCAACAAATCCAAGAAATTTTTGGTATGTCTATTTTTGTGGGGATTTTCGAAATTAGGTCAAATAAAAGCAAAAATTCGCTAGGAAATGGAGGGGAAGACTCCAAGATGTGAATCAACGTGGCTCATGATACCAATGTGATACGGGGCACGCCCGTGTGCGTAGATCTTTTCACACTTGGAGGGGGGGAAAGGCAGAAATCACGAGAGAAAACGCAAACTCATGGACAAACTTCGATCATACATCCACTAAGAACAAACAAACAAACACACGAGGTAGTTAGATCCACAAACAACGGACGGATACAAGTAACCGGTAGTTCTTCCTCACTCCGGGGAGGAGGCCTTGAATCTCGTGAGATCTTCCCTCTAGAGGGGCCTTGGCATCACTTGGATCTTCTCCGGTGGAGGGCAACTCCACAAGGGGAGGAAGTAATGGAGCTAGGCTCAACAAAGAGTATTTGCTAAACACAAGCTAACCCTAACACGGAGGTAGAAGAAGGGAATATATAGTCTAGGGGATAAGTGGGGGGGTACACGAGCCATAACTCCATCTATCTCGCACAGTAGGGGCGGTTGTACCGGAGCTGGGACCGGTTGTACCGGTCTTGAGACATTAAGAGTAACATCCGGGGTAGTACCGGTCTTGAACCGCACCAGAACAGAAGCTTGGCCCGGTCGGAGCGGTTGTTTGGGCGGTGGTGGACCGGTTGTACCGGGGAGAGGTGGTTGACCGGTTGTTGACCGGTTGTACCTCTAATTCCTGCGCTGTTGAAAATCCCTCTCCTTGTTCTTGGCGTTCCTCTTGCTCCCTTCCTTCCTCTTGGTACCTGAGCACACAAAGTGTCTCTTCTTGAGGTAGGATCCACGTTCCAAGAGTATCACATGGGAATTCACTAAGGAGAGATGTCACCTCGGATTCTATGGCACGTGCGCGGGCTCTCGTCAAGGGACCACTTGGAGCTTGAGGTGTTGATGATGGGTCCATGGGGATGTACATGGGATGCTCCGCATCACATCCCCTCCTCCATTTCAGCTACCAGCGAACCATCAGCCATAGCTGCACCTGCAGCGCGCCCTCGCTCCCGCAAGCCCTCCTGCCTGAGGCCTCACCCGCCTCTGCTCTTCAGCCGAGACCGAGCGTGCTCCGTTGAGCCTCGATGCTGCTGCGCGTGCTCCTCCATGACTAGGCCGCCTCCCATGCGTCACCTCTCCTTACTCCCGAGGTTCCCCGTGCCCCGTGCCTTCCCATTATTCTCCTTCCTCCTCCTGCAATTCTTCTTTCCTGGCTCTTAACCTCCCCATCTCTCTCTCTACATACGCCTTGACAACATAAGCCCCATGGCCGCGGCCTGGTGTGCATTCGCCACCAAGCTCCGTCGGCAACTAAACTCTGTCGCCCTAATCTGTTGCACCAACGCCCTCCTTCCGGATCCGCCTCCTCCGACCGCCCGCGCCCCATCCAGCCTCCGTCGCCCTTATTGTCGCGCCCTGCATCGCCTGAAGCCACCCGAGCCTCGTGAGCTCGGCCTGGCTGGAGCTGCAGCCTCGCCAAGTCCTTGACCCGCGCCAACCCTCGTCAGCCCGCCTCAAGCCGACCGAAGCCGGCGTTGCCAACCATGCCCCCTCCCCCCGTCGCAAGAGCAGCAGCGCCGCCGCCAGTGCTCCGCTTCAGTTCGAGCAAGAGAACGACCTCGGCTCGCGTGAACTGCTGCCAGTCGCGTGTGGGCTGGCCTCCCAGCGCCAAGGCCCAGCCGAAGCCAAGCAAGATCCACCAGGCCAGCCACGCCTCCCAAGCCCATCTTCCATCATGGCCCAATCAGCTCAAGGCCCAGGGTTAGCGCCCCCATCTATCCCTCACCCCGTGCGTAATTTAGTTTTGTTGCGCTCGATCTGCTGCTTAGCCCGTTAGACAGTTTCGGCCCATGCATGTTTTTTTCCAGCATATGCGAATTTAGCTAATTATCTAGTTTTTGCAATTTTGCAAAAAAACCCTCGATGTTCATGCATTGAATAACTTAATAACCATGCGTCAGATTAAAATATTTTATATATGAGAATATTTTGAGTAGATTAATAATATCCAACTTTCATCCATGATAAAAATGTTTAAACTTGCTGTTTGCATTAATTTACAATGTGTCGTGCTAAAACGGTTTATGTCATATCTAAGTAACCGTAGCTCCGAATTAAATGAACTATATATGTAGCTTGCTTAGAAAAAATGTGTAGAATAACATGGTGCACTTTATTTTCCTGTATAATAAATATAAAATATGTTTTAGGCAGATCAGGACCAAAATCGTAATATGCATATGAGGTCGTTTCGGTAATACTATATGTTGTTTCCGGCCTCATTTAAAATGCATAGGTGATTTACTTTGTCAATGATTCACCTTTTGCCATGTTTAAAAACATTTAAACTTGCCGTGTAAATAAACGAGAGTGGACTAAATATTTGAATGTGGAGTTATTAATATGCAACTCATTGCATATTGAGCTTCACTTAATTTGTAGTATTTGAATGTTGCACTTTGCGAGGCCTTGCATATTCAAATGGACATGCATCATATTTATTTGTGCATCATATCAGGAATATCCTGTGGTGTTTACCGTGTCATTTGTTTGTTTTCGGATTGCTTCTTCTCGATAGAGTTCCGAAAGTGTTTTCAAGTGTGAGCATTCGTTCGACTACGTTGGTTCGTCTTCTTCACGGATTCGTTCTTCTTCCAAGCGGGATCTCAGGCAAGATGATCATTTCCCTAGATACCACTACTATCGTTGCCATCCTAGTTGTGTTGTTTCTATTGCTACGTCTTGCTTCCTACCACTTGTTTGTCAAGCCTTCCAAAATGCCATGTTAAGCATCTAACCCTCCACCTCCCAGTAAACCGTTGTTTGGCTATGTTACCGCTTGCTCAGCCCTTCTTATAGCATTTCTAGTTGCAGGTGCAGGTGGCTCCATGTGATAACATGGATATCTTGGGATATCACAATATTCTTGATATTTAATTTAATGCATCTATACACTTGGTAAAGGGTGGAAGGCATGCCTTTTGCTTGGTGTTTTTTTCACTCTTGTCGCCTTAGTTTCCGAGTACCGATGTTATGTTCCATATTGAGCGCTCCTAACATGCTTGGGGTTGTTATGGGGACCCCCTGATTATTCATTTTGGGATAAAACTCTTCCGGCAAGGCCCAACATTGGTACTATATTTGGCCAACATAATAATACTGAACACCGTTAGTAATGCATAGGGAGTTAGCGCTACCCACAGGAGGCCAGTGCTGATGGTGCTGGTCCAAAACTAGAGCACCGTGCGAGGCCAAACCGGGGCAACTTGGGAGATTTCTATCAGGGCACTATATGTTTTGCTTATCTGTCGTGTCCTCATAACGTGATACGCGGATCCTATCGGGATCGTCCATACGTCGGGCGGCCTTGCTGGATTTGTTTTACTTTTCTCGAATGTCTTATGCACCAGGATTCCGAGGATACTTTGGGTATCTTGAGGTTGAGGTTTTCTACCGCAGTTTGTGGCTAGTTTGTGATGGATGAGTTGGAGCACCCCTGCAGGGTTAAATCTTTATGAGAGTCGTGCCCGCGGTTATGTGGCAACTTGGAAATTTTATAATACCCGATAATAGAAAACTTGAAGTAAACTAAAATAAAATACACAAATCGTGTACGTAACAGTGACCATCACTTCTTGTGAGATTTGAACCAAGAAGGGAACACGGCGGGGTTATGTTTGACTCATAAGTAGGTGTTCAGGATCACTTCTTGATCATTAGTAGTTCACGTCCGTTTATGCGTAGATCACTCTTCTTGTTCTTTTACTCGTAAGTTAGCCAGATATCAAATGCGTAGTGCTTGTTGCAGCCTCACCACTAAACCATACCTCACCAATTGAGCTTTGCTAGTCTTGGTACCCATGGAAATGAGATTGATGAGTCCCCGTGGCTCACAGATTACTACAACAATTGGTGGAGGTACAGATAAAGCGATACTTTGACGTGAGCGCGATGATTGTTCTATTTGGAGTTTCTTATTCTTCATCGATCATAGGATGGGTTCCAGGACAACAGCCTGGGATAGCAGGTGGACGTTGTCTCTTTTTAGTTTGTGTTTCATCCGTAGCAGTATCCTGCTCTTTTGTATGATGATTGAATGTATTGATGTATTCATGTTGTAGCTTGTTGCGAGTGTAAGCCAAATCTTGTATACTCTTCTCATTCAGTACATGTACTTGTGATGATATCCATCTTGCAAAGCCTCTCTGATATGCGCTTCTATCCCTGTTGAGACTTTCAAATTTCCTCGTCGAAATCCTAGTGTTGTTCGAGCTGGAGGCGCGCGATGGCTAACTCCTCCCAACCTCCTCCCTAGGGGTATGCGGTAGTACTTTGCTTCGAGAGAGCTAATAAGGCTTTGCAATAAGTATATGAGTTCTTTGTGACTAATGTGAATCCATGGATGTACGCACACTCACCTTTTCGCATATTGCTCGCCTCTTCGGTACCGTACATTACCCATTCTCACCTCGAGGATCGGTGCAACTTTCACTGGTGCATCCAAACCCCATGATATGATACCCTCTATCACACAAAAGCCTCCTTATATTTTCCTCAAAACAACCACCATACCTACCTATTATGGCATTTCTATATCCATTCGAGATATACTGCCATGCTACTTCCACTGTTACATCACAAGACTTGTGTGTTCATCATTATATTGCTTTTCTTTCATGATCATATAGTTGACATAGTAATTGTGGCAAAGCCACCGTTCATCATTGTTTACATGTTATGCTAGATCATTACACATCCTGGTACACTGCCAGAGGCATTCTAATAGAGTCATTTCTTTTTCATCATTAAGTTGTTATATCGAGTTGGAAGAAAGTAAAAGTGTGATGATCATCATTATTAGAGCATTGTCCCAGAGAGGAAAGGATGATGGAGTAATGATTCCCTCGCAAGTCGGTATGAGCTCCGGTCAAAAAATGAAAAAAATGGGGGAGGCCAAATGAGCCCACCAAGAAAAAGAAAAAGAAAAAGAAAAGAAAAGACAATAATAAATGAGAGAAAAAGAGAGAAGCGACTTTGCTACTATCCTTTGCCACACCTGCGCCTCAAAGTGGCACCATGTTCTTCATATAGAGAGTCTCCTGAGTTGTCATTTTCATATGCTAGTGGAATTTTACATTATAGAACTTGGCTTGTATATTCCGATGATGGGCTTCCTCAAATGCCCGAGGTCTTCACGACCAAGCAAGTTGGATGCACACCCACTTTGCTTCCGTTGAGCTTTCATAAACTTATAGCTCGAGTGCATCTGTTGCATGGCAGTCCCTAATCCTCGCATTGATATCTATTGATGGGCATCTCCATAGCCCATTAGTCCGCCTAGTTCATGTGAAACTTTCTTTCCACTTTGACTCCTTTTGATATCTACCACCATATTCTATTCCACCTATATGCTATATGCATTGTTCACGCTCATGTATTGAGTGAGGTTGAAAATGTTGAAGCGCGTTCAAAGTACGATCCAATTGACTGACTTGACACTTTGGTGCTCATGATTTTTACTTATGTGGTGAAGACGGAGTCATGCCATGCTAATATGATAAAATGAGTGGGGAGTAACGTTCTTTAATAATCGTATATTTGAATGTTAATGATCATGTAGCTTATGTTTATGGATATTACTATGTTGATGTTTATTAGTTCATCGTTTCTCAAAGATCATACCTAAAAGAGATTACATGTCGGGTAGCATGTCGCATCACAAATTCTGTTTTTATCATTTACCTACTCGAGGATGAGCAGGAATTAAGCTTGGGGATGTTGATACATCTCCAACGTATCTGTAATTTTTTTCTTGTTCCATGCTACTATATTATCATTCTTGGATACGTTATATGCATTTATATGATGTTTTATATCATTTTTGTGAACTAACCTATTAACCTAGTGCCCAGTGCTAGTTGTTGTTTTCTGCTTGTTTTTGGCCTTTCAGGAATATTGTACCAAACGAAGTCCAAATGCCATGAAACTTTTTGATGACTTCTTCAGGACATATAAAAGACTTGGAAGCTTCGGAGGGAGATCAGAGGACACACGAGGTGGCGCCAAGCCAACGGGGCACGCCTAGGGGGTGGTTGCGCCCTGATGGCTTGGGACCACCTCCCACGACCTCCTTATATATTCTCTATAATCGGGAAAACACCTGAGAGCCAGCAAAAATACTTTTTCTGCCGCTGCAAGTCTCTGTTTCGACGGGAGGCCATCTGGAGCCCTGTTCTGGTGGCCATCCGGAGAGGGGGTCAATCATGGAGGGCCTCTACATCAACCTTGCTACCTCCATGATGATGTGTGAGTAGTTTACCACAGACCTATGGGTCCATAGCGAGTACCTAGATGGGTCTCTCTCTCTCTCTATGATCTTCAATACAAAGTTCACCGATATTCCCAAGGTGATATATTTGATGTAATCTTATTTGCGATGTGTTTGGTGGGATACGATGAATTGTGGGTTTATGTTCAGATTATTCATGAAAATATATTGAGTCTTTACTGAATTCTTATATGCATGATTGTTATAGCTTTGTATTGCTCTCTGACCTATCGGTTTGGTTTGGCCAACTAAATTGATTTATCTTCACTGGGAGTGGTGCGTTGTGATGGGTTTAATCTTGCCATGCTCTATCCTCGTGATAGAAGGGGTCAAGACACGTATTGTATTACAGCCATTAAGGGGAAAATAATCGGGTTTATTCATATTGATTGGATTTACTTTGTCAACACCATGTCATCTTCCTCCAAGCATTACTATGTTTTTACTTAATACTCCAGATGCGTGCTAGATAGCGGTCGATGGGTGGAGTAATAGTAGTAGATGCAGGCAAGAGTCGGTCTACTTGTTTGTGGAATGATGCCTATATACATGATCATCGCCGTGAATAAATATTGCATAACTATGCGCTTTTCTATCAATTGTCCAACAATAATTTGTTTACCCACCGTATGCTTTCTTCGAGAGAGAAGCCTCTAACAAAAACTATGGCCCCCGGGTCTTCACAAAATATTTATTACGAAAACACTAAAAATATTGCTGCCATTTATGTACTGTTATTTTATTTTGTCTTTGTATTATCTATCTATCACTACTTATCGCTTGCAAGTAACAAGCTCAAGGGGCTTGACAACCCTCTTGCCCGCGTTGGGTGCAAGTGCGTGCTCTTTTGTGTGTAGGTGCTGAAGACGGGAATTTACGTGGTCCTCCTATTGTTCGATAACCTTGGTTCTCACTGAGGGAAATACTTATCTCTACTGTGCTACATCTCCTCTCCTCTTCTGGGAACAATGTAGTTTACAAGTAGCAACTTGCCGGGCGGCTAACGAGGCAGCGCTCGCGCCGTTCATGGACACCAAGCAGATCCCGCTCGACCTGGTCAACCCCAAGCAGTGCATCACCATTAGCACCCGCCTCGACAACAAATAGGAAGGCGAGCTCGTCAACTTCCTCCATGAGAATCGTGACATCTTTGCATGGTCCCCCAAGGACATGCCGAGAGCTCCGAGGAAGTTCGCCGAGCATAAACTCCATGTGTGGACGGATGCCAAGCTGGTCAAGCAACTGCTCCACCGCTTCTCCGAGGAGAAGCGAAGAACTATTGGTGAATAAATCGCCAGGCTCCTTGCAGTCGGCTTCATCATGGAAGTTTTCCACCCCGAGTGGCTGTCCAACCTAGTCCTCATCCTGAAGAACAATGGGACATGGCGCATGTGTATCGACTACACCAGCCTGAACAAGGCATGCCCCAAGAATCCCTTTGCCATGCCCCGGATAGATCAAATGATTGACTCCACAGCCGGCTATGAGCTATTGTCCTTCCTGGGCGCCTACTCCGGCTACAACCAGATCAAGCTAGACCCGGCCGACCGACTCACTACGTCCTTCATCACTCCCTTTGGGTGTACTGCTACATCACCATGTCCTTCGAACTGAAGAATGTCGGAGCAACCTTCCAACGCTGCATGCAAAAGTGCCTCTTGCCTCAGATCGGCATGAATGTGCACGTGTATGTGGACGACATCGTGGTGAAGACCAAGCGACACTTCACTCTCTTGGTGACCTTCGGGAGACGTTCGCCAACCTGTGGGTGTATGAGATCAAGCTCAACCCGGAGAAGTGCATTCGGCGTGAGGCCAACCCCGAGAAGATCAAGGCTATCGAGCGGATGCGCAAGCCGGCCCATCTATGCGACGTCCATAAGTTCACCAGTTGCCTGGCTTCTCTTAGCTGGTTTGTTAATCGACTGGGGGAGAGGGCCCTTCCCTCTTACTAGCTGAAGAAGAATACAACATCCTTCGAGTGGACGGACCAGGCGGACGAGGCCTTCCGCAACCTCAAGCGCATGCTCTCCACCGCACCCGTGCTGGCCACGCCGGCAGAGAAGGAGACCATGTTGGCATACATTGCGGTCACCTCCCACATGGTCAATGTGTTGCTTGTGGTGGAGCGACCGCAGGAGGGCAAGGCCCAGCCGGTCCAGCGTCCAGTCATCTACGTGAGCGAGGTGCTCTCTGCCTCCAAGTAGAACTACCCCCACAACTAGAAGATGTGTTATGGCGTGTATTTCACCGCCAAGAAGCTGAAGTCATACTTCCAGGAGCATCCCATCACCGTAGTGAGCACGGCGCCCCTATCAGGGATCATGGGAGCCGGGACACCTCCGGCCGGGTCGCCAAGTGGGCCATCGAGCTGGCCGGCCACACTATCTTCTACGAGACTCGCATGTCCATCAAGTACTAGGTACTCGCCAACGTCCTCGTCGACTGGGTGGAGACCCAGTACCTGCCGCCGCCTCCCGACTCGACACATTGGCACATGCATTTAGACGGCTCGAAGATGCGCACTCGCTTGGGAGCTGGCATTGTCTTGTACTCCCCCAAGGGCGACCAGCTGAAGTACACACTACAGATCCACTTCGTCACCTCCAACAATGTGGTGGAGTACGAGGCCCTTGTCCACGGCCTATGGCTGGCCAAGGAGATTGGCATCCGGCGCATCCTGTGCTTCGGCTACTCGGACTTGGTGGGGCAGCAAGTCTCTGGCAACTACGATGCTAGGGGCGCCAACATGGCCACCTACCGCTTCCTGGTCCAGCAGATCAGCGGCGGCTTCGAGGTCTGTGAATTCCACCACATACCTCGAGCTGACAACGAAGTGGACGACATGTTGGACAAGATCTGCTCCACCTGGCAAGTCATTCCAGGTAGCGTCTCACTCGAGTAGTTGCGTAGGCCCTCCATCAAGGCATCTCCGGACTCAGAGTCCATCTTTGTCCCGACCGACCTAGCGGGCGTCGCCTCCGGCTCGGGGGCTCCTGGCCCTCTCTCGAGGGCTGCCGCCTCTACCTCTGGGACTGTCGTATCCTCCTCAGAGATCTTGGTCGGCTCCGTCCCAGAGATCGCCAAATCCGCCTCGGGGATTATCGGCTCCGTGCAAGCGGCCATCCCTGTAGGAAATATGCCCTAGAGGCAATAATAAAGTAGTTATTATTATATTTCCTTGTTCATGATAATCGTTTATTATCCATGCTATAATTGTATTGATTGGAAACACCGATACATGTGTGGATACATAGACAACACTGTGTCCCTAGTATGCCTCTAGTAGACTAGCTTGTTGATCAAAGATGGTCAAGGTTTCCTGGCCATAGACATGAGATGTCATTTGATAACGGGATCACATCATTAGGAGAATTGTGTGATGGACAAGACCCAAACTATGAAAATAGCATATGATCGTGTCAGTATATTGCTATTGTTTTCTGCATGTCAAGTATCTGTTCCTATGACCATGAGATCATGCAACTCACTTACACCGGAGGAATACCTTGTGTGTATCAAACGTCACAACGTAACTGGGTGACTATAAAGATGCTCTACAGGTATCTCCAAAGGTGTCTGTTGAGTGGGCATGGATCAAGACTGGGATTTGTTACTCCGTGTGATGGAGAGGTATCTCGGGGCCCACTCGGTAATACAACATCACAACAAGCCTTGCAAGCAATGTGACTAAAGTGTTAGCCACGGGATCTTGTATTACGGAACGAGTAAAGAGACTTGCCGGTAACGAGATTGAACTAGGTATAGAGATACTGACGATCGAATCTCGGGCAAGTAACATACCGAAAAACAAAGGGAACAGCATACGGGATTAACTGAATCCTTGACATAGAGGTTCGACCGATAAAGATCTTCGTAGAATATGTAGGAGCCAATATGGGCATCCAGGTCCCGCTATTGGTTATTGACCGTAGAGGTGTCTCGGTCATGTCTACATAGTTCTTGAACCCGCAGGGTCTACACACTTAACGTTTGGTGATGATATAAGTATAGTTGAGTTATTATGTTGGTGACCGAAGGTTGTTCGGAGTCCCGGATGAGATCCCGGACATGACGAGGATCTCCGGAATAGTCCGGAGGTAAAGATTGATATATGGGATAATGGTGTTTGGTCTCCGGAAGGGTTCCGGAATTCATCGGAAGGGGTTTCGGATGTTTCCCGAAATGTTCGGGTACGAGAACACTTTATTTGGGCCAAGGGATAAAGCCTACGAGGCTTTAAGGAAGGTGCAAAAGGAGTTTTGCAGAGGCCAGGGGCCAGACGTCAGGGTTCTTGGCGTCGGGGGCCAGACGCCGAGGACCCTGGCGTCTGGTCCTGGAGTCCGAGGAGGACTCCTGCCTTGCGGGCCAAACCGACTTTGAGGAGGCTCTTTCTCCAAGTTTCGACCCTAGGGCTCAACATATAAATAGAGGGGCAGGGCTAGCACCCGGAATACATCAAGAATTCCCCAAGCCATGTGCCGGCAACCCCGCCCCTCTAGTTCTTCCTCCGTCATAGTTTCCGTAGTGCTTGGCGAAGCCCTGCGGAGTTTGTTCTTCACCACCACCGTCACCATGCCGTCGTGCTGCCGGAACTCATCTACTACTTCACCATCGCTCGCTGGATCGAGGAGGTGAAGGCGTCATCAAGCTGTACGTGTGTTGAACGCGGAGGTGCCGTCCGTTTGGCACTAGATCAGAAGGACCATGATCAGGATCGCGAGACGGTTCGTGATTTGATCACGGGATGGATCATGATGGGATCGCGGGACGAATCATGATTGGATTGCGAGACGGATCGTGATGGGATCGCGGGACGCTCGGCGATTTGGATCGCGAAGACATTCGACTACATCAACCGCATTTCTTAACGCTTCCGCTTAGCGATCTACAAGGGTATGTAGATCCACTCTCCCTCTCGTAGATGCTCATCACCATGAATAGATCTTGCGTGTGCGTAGGAAATTTTTTGTTTCCCATGCAACGTTCCCCAACAGTGGCATCATGAGCTAGGTCTATGTGTAGATGATATCTCGAGTAGAACACAAGGGAGTTTGTGGGCGTTGATATTCAGATTGCTTCCTCCCTTGGTCTTTTCTTGATTCAGCGGTATTGTGGGATGAAGCGGCCCAGACCAACATTACTCGTACGCTTACGAGAGACCGGTTCCATCAACTGACATGTAACTTCGTTGCATAAAGATGGTTGGCGGGTGTCTGTTTCTCCCACTTTAGTTGGATCGGATTCGACAAAGGCGGTCCTTGAGAAGGTTGAATAGCAATTTGCGTATCACCGTTGTGGTTTTTGCGTAGGTAAGAATTGTTCTTGCTAGATACCCGTAGCAGCCACGTAAAACATGCAACAACAATTAGAGGACGTCTAACTTGTTTTTGCAGGGTATGTTGTGATGTGATATGGCCAATTACATGATGAGATATATGTGATGTATGAGATGATCATGTATTGTATAGAATATCACGACTTGCATGTCGATGAGTACGGCAACCGGCAGGAGCCATCGGGTTGTCTTTAATTATTTTCGCCGTTTTTTGCTTTACTTTATTGCTATGAATTAGCAATAGTCGTGGAAGCAACACTCGGCGCGACAACCTCATGGCGACACATTGCTGGAGATCAAGATGATGGAGATCATGGTGTTATGCCGGTGACGATGGAGATCATGCCGGTGCTTTGGAGATGGAGATCAAAAGCACAAGTTCATGGCCATATCATGTCACTTATGATTTGCATGTGATGTTAATCCTTTTATGCATCTTATTTTGCTTAGGACGACGGTAGCATTATAAGGTGATCCCTCACTTAAATTTCAAGATAAAATTGTGTTCTCCCCGAGTGTGCACCGTTGCGAAAGTTCGTCGTTTCGAGACACCACGTGATGATCGGGTGTGATAGACTCTATGTTCGCATACAACGGGTGCAAGCCAATGTTGCACATGCGGAACACTCGGGTTAAACTTGACGAGCCTAGCATGTACAGACATGGCCTCGAAACACAAGAGACCGAAAGGTCGAACATGAGTCATATAGTAGATATGATCAACATGAAGATGTTCACCATTGAAACCATCTCAACTCACGTGATGATCGGACTTGAGTTGGTGAATTTGGATCATGTGACACTCGAATGACCAGAGGGATGTCAATTTGAGTGGGAGTTTTTTTGAAGTAATATGATTAACTAAACTCATTATCATGAACATAGTCAAAATGTCTTTGCAAATTATGTTGTAGATTACTAGCTCGCGTTGTAGCTCCCTTGAATTTTTATATGTTCCTAGAGAAATAGAGTTGAAAGATGATGGTAGCAATTATGCGGACTGGGTCCGTGATCTGAGGATTGTCCTGATTACTGCATAGAAGGCTTATGTCCTTTATGCACCGCTTGGTGCACCACCCCCTCTAGCGTCGTCTGTAGATGTTGTGCATATCTGACAGGCATATTCTGATGATAACTTGATAGTTCAGTGCGTCATGCATTACGGCTTAGAATTGAGGCTCCAAAACGTTTTGAACGTCACGGAACATATGAGATGTTCTAAGAGCTGAAATTGGATCTCAGGATCGTGCCCGTGTTGAGAGGTATGAGACCTCCAACAAGATTCTTTGCCTACAAGATGATGGAGAATAGCTCAATCGTTGAGCATGTGCTCAGATTGTCTGGGTGCTACAATCGCTTGAATCGAGTGGGAGTTGATCTTCTAGATAAGATAGTGATTGATATAGTTCTCCCTGTCACTGCCACTAAGCTACTAGAGCTTCGTGATGAACTATAAAAGGCCAGAGATGGAAATAATAATCCCTGAGCTGTTCGCAATGTTTGACACCGTGAAGGTAGAAATCAAGAAGGAGCGTCAAGTGTTGATGGTTAGTGAAACCACTAGTTTCGAGAAGGGCAAGGGCTAGGAGGGAAACTTCATGGATGGCAAGTCAGTTGCTGCTCCAGTGAAGAAACCCCAGGTCAAACCCGAGACTAAGTGCTTCTATTATGAGGAAAACGGTCGCTGAAGCAGAACAACCCTAGATACTTGGTAGATAAGAAGGCTGGCAACGTCGACAGAAGTATATTTGATATACGTGTTATTGATGTGTATCTTACTGGTACTACTAGTAGCACTTGGGTATTGGATACCGGTTCGGTTGCTAAATGTTAGTAACTCGAAATAAAAGCTACGGAATAAACGGAGGCTAGCTAAGGGTGAGGTGACCATGAGTGTTAGAAGTGTTTCCAAGGTTGATGTGATCACCATCGCACGCTCTCTCTACCTTCAGGATTAGTGATGAACCTAAATAAATGTTATTTGGTGTTTGCGTTGAGCATGAACGTGATTAGATCATGTTTATTGCAATACGGTTATTCATTTAAGTTAGAGAATAATGGTTATTCTGTTTACATGAATAATACCTTCAATGGTCATGCACCCAATGAGAATGGTTTATTGAATCTTGATCGTAGTGATACACATGTTCATAATATTGATGCCAAAAGATACAAAGTTAATAATGATAGTACCACATACTTGTGGCACTGCCGCTAAATGTCATATTGGTGTAAAGCACATGAAGAAACTCCATGCTGATGGATCTTTTGACTCATACGATTTCGAATCGGTTGAGACATGCGGACCATGCCTCATGGGCAAGATGACTAAGACCCCGTTTTCCGGTTTGATGGAGCGGGCAAGTGACTTATTGGAAATGATACATGTTGATGTGTTCGGTCCAATGAGTGTTGTAGCGTGCGGTGGATATCGTTATTTTCCTACCTTCACTGATGATTTGAGTAGATATGTGTATATTTACTTAATGAAACACAAGTCTGAAATGTTTGAAAAGTTCAAACAAATTCAGAGTGAAGTTTGAGATCATCGTGACAAGAAGATAAAATGTCTACGATATGATCGTGGAGGTAAATATCTGAGTTACGAGTTTGGTATACAACTTAAGACAATGTGGAAGATGTTTCACAACTCACGCCACCTGGAACACCATAGTGTGATGGTGTGTCCGAACGTCGTAGTCGTGCTCTATTGGATGTGGTGCGAACTATGATGTCTCTTATCGATTTGCCACTATCGTTTTGGGGTTACGCATTAGAGACAACTACATTCACTTTAAAAGGGGCACCACCTAAATCCGTTGAGATGACACTGTATGAATTTTGGTTTGGCGGAAACCTAAGCAGTCATTTCTTAATGTTTGGGGCTGCGACGCTTATGTGAAAAGTGTTTTCACCTAATGAGCTCGAACCCAAAGCGGACAAATGCATCTTCATAGAATACCCTAACGTAACAGTTGGGTAAACCTTCTATCTTAGATCCAAGCACAAAGTGTTTGTTGCTAAAACGGGTCCTTTCTCGAGAAAGAGTTTTTCTCAAAAGAATTGAGTGGGAGGAAGATAGAACTTGATGAGGTTGTTGAACCTTTCATTCAACCTAAGAGTAGCGCAGTGCAAAAAGTTGTTTCTGTGGAGCCAACATTAGTTGAAGAGGAAGTTAATGATGATGATCATGAAGCTTCGGATCAAGTTACTATCGAACCTCGTAGGTCGACAAGGACACGTACTACTCCTGAGTGGTACGGCAACCCTGTCTTAGAGGTCATGTTGTTAGACAATGATGAATCTACGAGCTATGGAGAAGCGATGATGGGCCCGGATTCCGAGAAATGGTTAGAGGCCATGAAATCCGAGATGGGATCCATGTATGAAAACAAAGTATGTGCTTTGGAAGCATTACCTGAAGGGCGAAAGGCCATTCAGAATAAATGGATCTTTAAAAGGAAGACGGACGCGGACGGTAATGTCACCGTCTATAAAGCTTGACTTGTGGCAAAGGGGTTTTCACAAGTTCAAGGAGTTGACTACGATGAGACTTTCTCACCCGTAGCGATGCTAAAGTCTGTTGGAATTATGTTAGCAGTTGCTGCATTTGTTGATTATGAAATCTGGCAGATGGATGTCAAAACAGAGTTTCCTTAACGGTTTCTGTGAGGAAAGGTTGTATGTGATACAACCAGAAGGTTTTGTCAGTCCTAAGGATGCTAAAATGTATGCAAACTCCAGTGATCCTTCTATAGGCTAGAGCAAGCATCTCGGAGTTGGAATATACACTTTGATGAGGTGATCAAAGTTTTTGAGTTTATACAAAGTTTATGAGAAACTTGTATCTACAATAAAGTGAGTGGGAGCACTATAGAATTTCTGATAAGTATATGTGGATGACATATTGTTGATCGGAAATGATGTAGAAATTTCTGGAAAGCATAAAAGGTTGTTTGAAAGGTGTTTTTCAAAGGAATACCTGGATAAAAAGCTACTTAAATATTGGGCATCAAGATCTATAGAGATAGATCAAGACGTCTGATAAGATTTTCATTGAGTACATACTTTGACAAGATTTTGAAGGAGTTCAAAATGGATCAGTCAAAGAAAGAGTTCTTGCCTGATTTGTAAGGTGTGGAGTTGAGTGAGACTCAAAGCTCGACCACGGCAGAAGAAAGAGAAAGGACGAAGGTCGTCCCCTATGCCTTATCCATAGGGTCTGTATAGTATGCCATGCTGTGTACCGCACCTATTGTGTGCCTTGCCATGAGTCTGTCAAGGGGTACAAGAGTGGTCCAGGAGTGGATCACTGGACAGCGGTCAAGATTATCCTTAGTAACTAGAGGACTAAGGAAATATTTCTCTATTATGGAGGTGACAAAGAGTTCGTCATAAAGGGTTACGTTGATGCAAGCTTTGACACCTATCCGGACGACTCTGAGTAGCAGTCCGGATATGTATAGTGGAGCAGCCATTTGGAATAAGCTCCAAGTGGAGTGTGGTAGCAATGTCTATAGTATGACATAGAGATTTGCAAAGTACACACGAATCTGAATGTCTCAGACCCATTGACTAAAGACCTCTCTCACATGCAAAACATGATCGAACCCCAGAACTCATTGGGTGTTAGATTCATAACAATGTAAATCACATGGTGATGTGAACTAGATTATTGACTCTAGTGCAAGTGGGAGACTGTTGGAAATATGCCCTAGAGGCAATAATAAAGTAGTTATTATTATATTTCCTTGTTCATGATAATCGTTTATTATCCATGCTATAATTGTATTGATTGGAAACACCGATACATGTGTGGATACATAGACAACACTGTGTCCCTAGTATGCCTCTAGTAGACTAGCTTGTTGATCAAAGATGGTCAAGGTTTCCTGGCCATAGACATGAGATGTCATTTGATAACGGGATCACATCACTAGGAGAATGATGTGATGGACAAGACCCAAACTATGAACATAGCATATGATCGTGTCAGTTTATTGCTATTGTTTTCTGCATGTCAAGTATCTGTTCCTATGACCATGAGATCATGCAACTCACTTACACCGGAGGAATACCTTGTGTGTATCAAATGTCACAACGTAACTGGGTGACTATAAAGATGCTCTACAGGTATCTCCAAAGGTGTCTGTTGAGTGGGCATGGATCAAGACTGGGATTTGTTACTCCGTGTGACGGAGAGGTATCTCGAGGCCCACTTGGTAATACAACATCACAACAAGCCTTGCAAGCAATGTGACTAAAGTGTTAGCCACGGGATCTTGTATTATGGAACGAGTAAAGAGACTTACCGGTAACGAGATTGAACTAGGTATGGAGATACCGACGATCGAATCTCGGGCAAGTAACATACCGAAGAACAAAGGGAACATCATACGGGATTAACTGAATCCTTGACATAGAGGTTCGACCGATAAAGATCTTCGTAGAATATGTAGGAGCCAATATGGGCATCCAGGTCCCGGTATTGGTTATTGACCGTAGAGGTGTCTCGGTCATTTCTACATTGTTCTCGAACCCGCAGGGTCTACACACTTAACGTTTGGTGACGATATAAGTATAGCTGAGTTATTATGTTGGTAATCGAAGGTTGTTCGGAGTCCCGGATGAGATCCCGGACATGACGAGGATCTCCGGAATAGTCCAGAGGTAAAGATTGATATATGGGATAATAGTGTTTGGTCTCCGGAAGGGTTCCGGAATTCACCGGAAGGGGTTTCGGATGTTTCCCGAAATGTTCGGGTACGAGAACACGTTATTTGGGCCAAGGGGTAAAGCCCACGAGGCTTTAAGGAAGGTGCAAAAGGAGTTTTGCGGAGGCCAGGGGCCAGACACCGAGGACCCTGGCGTCTGGTCCTGGAGTCCGAGGAGGACTCTTGCCTGCGGGCCAAACCGACTTTGAGGAGGCTCTTTCTCCAAGTTTCGACCCCACGGCTCAACATATAAATAGAGGGGCAGGGCCAGCACCCGGAATACATCAAGAATTCCCCAAGCCGTGTGCCGGCAACCCCGCCCCTCTAGTTCTTCCTCCGTCATAGTTTCCGTAGTGCTATGCGAAGCCCTGCGGAGTTTGTTCTTCACCACCACCATCACCACGCCGTCGTGCTGCCGGAACTCATCTACTACTTCACAATCGCTCGCTGGATCGAGGAGGTGAAGGGGTCATCGAGCTGTACGTGTGTTGTATGCGGAGGTGCCGTCCGTTCGGCACTAGATCAGAAGGACCGTGATCAGGATCGCGAGACGGTTCGTGATTTGATCACGGGACGGATCATGATGGGATCGCGGGACGGATCGTGATTGGATCGCGAGACGGGTCGTGATGGGATCGCGGGACGCTCGGCGATTTGGATCGCGAAGACGTTCGACTACATCAACCGCGTTTCTTAACGCTTCCGCTTAGCGATCTACAAGGGTATGTAGATCCACTCTCCCTCTCGTAGATGCTCATCACCATGAATAGATCTTGCGTGTGCGTAGGAATTTTTTTGTTTCCCATGCAACGTTCCCCAACAATCCCGACTATGGAAGAAGCACTATCTAGGGCCCAGCCCATCCCCGCATTCTGGTTGAATGCCGAGCTCCCCGTCGACGAAGTCGTGGCCTGGCAAGTGCAGCGCGAGGTTTCCGCCTACACCATCGTCAACCGCGAGCTGGTCAAGCGCAACGTGTGGCGTTTTCCAGTGCTGCGTCGAGCCGGACAAGGGGAACGAGATCCTACAGGAGATCCACCAGGGCGAGTGCAGCCACCATGCCTCCTCGAGGGCCATCATGTCCAAGGCTTTCCGCCATGGGTTCTACTAGCTGACTGCTCTGGAGGACGCCACCCAGCTGGTTCGCACGTGCAACAGCTGCCAATGCATCATCGCCAAGAGCCACTGGTCGGCTACGACCCTAAAGACCACCCCCTTCACGTGACTCTTCCTCGTCTGGGGCCTCTACATTGTTGGACCATTCAAGACCGCTTGAGGCGACACGACGCACCTGTTGGTGGCCGTCGACAAGTTCACCAAGTGGATCAAGGCCAAGCCGACGAAGAAGCTGGATGGCCCAATGGCCGTCACATTCATCACGAACATCATTGTCCGCTACGACGTCTCCCACATCATTATCACCGACAACGGCACCAACTTGGGCTTGGGTGCGCTACCCGCTTCTGCTCCATTTAGGGGATTTGGCTCGACCTCGCTTCGGTTTCCCACCAATAGTCAAACGGATAGGTGGAAAGGGCAAATGGCTTGCTCCTAGCTGGCATCAAGCCCCGGCTCGTCAATCCGCTGTGATGATCGGCCGGCCGATAGATCGAAGAGCTGTCGACTGTACTCTAGACCCTTAGGACCATGCCCAACCGGTCGACCGACTTCATGCCTTTCTTCCTCGTGAATGGGGCAGATGCAGTCATCCTAGTCGATATGGAGTTTGACTCGCCTCGCGTCACCATGTACACAGAAGCGGAAGCAAAGGAGGCAGGTGAATATGACATTGATCTGCTCGAAGAAGCACGCGAGTTGGCCCTGAGTCTGTTAGGCATCTACCACAAGAGCCTATGCCGGTACCACAGCAAGTAGATTCGGCCTCTTGCTTTCCACAAGGGTGACCTGGTGCTCTAGCTGGTCTAGTGAATAGCCGGCCAGCACAAGCTATCCTCCCCTCGGGAGGGCCCCTTCATCATCAGCAAGGCATTGCATAGCAATGCGTACTACCTCATCAACGTGCAAAAGCGGCAGAAGTAAAAGAGAGATGCCTCCGGCGAGTAGACGGCGTGCCCCTGGAACACGAAGCTCCTCCGTCTGTTTTACAACTGAGCTAGTGTATGTATGTACTGCCCTTCCTTGAAGCACATTTCCTGTCCCAACTACAGACCGGCTCCCAGCTGTCCGGCTAGCGGGGCGGAAATTGAAAGGGGAGAACAAGAAAAAGGAATGAAAGCCAAGGGCAATAAGCAAGCCAACAACCGACAGAAACACATGTGCAACAAAGCATGCATATATACAGGAACAAAAGGCCATGGACGAGTAGTTCATTACATAAACTTACACCCCAAGTGGGTGGACTTGCAAGCTAATAATGGTTCTAGCACCATACAAAAGAGGGACATGGACAAGATAAAAGTCCTAGCCGACGGGCGCTTCGGCTCTGGATTGCGCCATCTCCATCGTGGTCCCAGCGTCCGTCTCCTCCTCGGCGTCCGCGTATGCTCCATTGCTGGAGCCGGTCCCCTCCTCCTTATCCGTCTCGGCATTGCTGCCCTCTCGACTGTCGAGGGCCAACTGACAGGTTTCCGCAGGAAGCTCTGCTTCATCGGTTGCCCGCTCCTGGACAAACTCGTCATAAGGGGTGAAGGAGGCAATGTCACTGACGCGCATGGTGAGCGTGATAGCAATCTGCACCAGGTCTGCCTCCAAGCCGGCCTGCCGGGAGACCAGTTGGTCTAGCTCGATGCCCGAGTACTAGGAGATCATGAAGCTTAGTGCCATCTTTGCACCGGACTGGGTGGCGGAGGCCCACCAGGCATCGATCTGTGCTGACCCCGCCTCATACCACCTCGCTAGGCGTCGATCTGTGCTGATCCCGCCTCCAACCACCTCGCCAGCCGGTTGAAGGTCCAGGGCTGCACCAAGTTTGGATAGAGAATGTGCATCACCACCAAGCCGATGTCGTGAAGCCGGTTCATGACGCGGCCGACCGTCTTCATCCGGGCGTTGGCGGCGATGCGCATCTCAGCCACCGTCCAAGATGCAAGCAGCCCGATTTGGACTCCCGCCACCCTCTGCTCCTCCCGGTGAGCCTCTATGGCATCCTCGACCAATTTTTGCATTTTAGGGAAGGCCTCTAGGATAAGGAAAGGTGAAATAAGAAAACAACCAAGACCTCGGCCAGCTGAAAGGGCCGGTTGGGTTCACAAGACATATAGGCGGCAAAGGAACTCACCGGAAAGGAGATCGTCGATGTACTGCACCATGGCCCGCACTCCTTGCTCTTTCACCGACCACTCGTTGGCCCGACACTCGTACTCTGACTTCAGCTGGGTGACCTCCTCGATGACCTAGCCCACCTGCTCGTCCCTCTCGACTAGTTGCTTAGGATGCTCCTTTTCCAGCCGGCTAAGGGCGGCCTAGTGGGCCTCCGCTAGCAGGACCTTCTCCGTGGTCAGCTGGTCGACCTGCCCCCGCAACCGGTCATGCTTCGTGGCCGCCTGGTCTCGCAGTCGGCTGGCTTCGTCCAGCCGGCGCTGGAGCCCTAGACCTTAGTCGGGTCGACGGCGGCGGCTGTAGAGCAAAACATGTCTCCCGGTTAGTAGCTAGGCAGAGAACAAAGAAGAAGAAGAGAGAGAAGCAACCAAGATATCCAAAGAAGATCTAAGCCAGCTGCTGTGTAACAGGCCCGAGCCTCGGGGGCTACACCCAGTGGGTGCACTGGCGCGCCCCCATTGGAAGAAAGCAAGTCACATTCCTTTGGTCTGCTGCAGCTCCGCTTCCTTGATGGCTAGCTGGGCCATGGCCTCCTTGTACAGCCTCAGCAAATTGTTGAAGGCCACCACCCGTTGGTCGTGGAGGTCCTGCAAAGAAACATAAAGCATTTGAAGAAGGCAAAAACAAATAGGGATGAGAAGTACTAACCGTGACAGTTTGCTCCAGTCGAACGAGCCGTCCCTACGCCCCCCGGTGAACTCCTGAAGGTGGCCGTCGTAGTCAATGAACTGTACGCACACCTCATTCACTGTGGTAGTCAAGATGGCTTCGATGGTGCTCGCCCAGTCCTCCTGCAGCTGGGGCGTGGAGCCGGCACTGGTCCCATTGTAGGTCAGCCGTGTCGAGGTGAAATGGCGGCGGGTCCCTCGGGTGTCGCCTCCATGTGCGATCGTGGCGCTCCTCCACTTTTCGCCATGATGACCGTGTCGCCCTGGCTGGCTTCTTTGTCCCGGATCACATCGGGCGCATCTGCCTAGTCGGTCTCCAGCTCTTGGGGGCCCTCCGCGTCCTGGTCGGTCACATAGGCGGCCGCGCGCGCGTCCGCCTCTGCCTGTGGGGCCGAGTCATGTGTCCGCTTCGTGCGGTTCTCCGGCGGTGGCAACGACGGGGAGAGTTGGCCTCCCACGCCAGCCACGCAACATGCTTTGCCCTACTTCGGGCCGAGGCGTCCTCCCACACCTTGGCCCTGGCCGCCTCCATCGCCCTCACGGCGTCTTCCCGCGCCTACCACGCGACGCGCTCCTCTTCCCGGGCGGCAGCCTCCTGCAGGGTCGCTAGCCCCTCCGCGGCATCGCCGGCCAGCTCGGGCTCCCCCGTGTTGTCCTGGGACCCCTACCGGCCGCTGGAGCTCCCGAGCGCGGTTGGCCCTGGTGTGCGCGTGAGAAATGTGAAGGGGGAGAAAAGACAAAGACAAGTTCGATAAGATAAAAATAAGATCAAGGCACCACTTACCCGACCATCGTGGAGACCGCCTGCCTATTGCTTGTCGTCGGGGCAGCGAGGCGCGCTTTCTTGGCGGTTCCTTGTTCACCTTCTTGGTTGTGTCCCTACTGGACGCTTCTTAGCCAGGCGCGGCTCGACCGACCGCTTCCCGTGCGGCCGCTCTGCGGCGTCCCCCGCCTTCGGGAGCCGCCTCCTCGTGATGGGGGTGTCCTCGTATGCTGTGGCAGGCTCCTTTGCACCGAGCACATTTTTGAACTCATCGTCGTCGTCGTCCGTCCAGTCACGCAAAGAACATGGAGATAGGGACTCGCCAGTCATGCCCGATCCGCTGGCTCGAGCGTCGTCAGACTGCTCCACCTCTTCCTCCTCATTCTCCTCCTCCTCCCTATCCGCCAGGATATTTAGGTTTGGACCGTCATGCGTCTGCTAGCTCGGGAACAGCTGTAGCCGGAGCTGGAGCACATCAAGATAAGACCCAAGAAATACAAGTGTAGGGAGCCGTCCAAAGGTTTACCTTGGGGGCCGAGTTGGCACGGCTATAGGGATCCATCCCCCAAGTCCATGTATCCTCCAGAAGCTTGGCGGTAGTGATGTTGTTGACACGTCGGGTGGTCTAAGCCGGCTTCAGATCCTTCGTTGCCAGTCGACAGGGGTCGAGCCGCCCGCTCATATCGCATATGTGGTGCAGCCGCTCATATTGCATATTCGGTGCGGCCAGCGCTGCAGTGGCTGCACCCGACGTCCGATCAAGGTTGCCATGAGGTCGGAGGCCTCGAGTCTCTCCCAGCTGGTCATCTCATTGAGCCGGATGGAAATCTTGTTGATCTTCGCCGACGTCTTCTTCAGGTCGACTCCCCAATTCAACCGCGTAGTCGGCGGGTCATTGACGAAGGGTGGCAGGTTGATGAAGTCCTGGGCCATGTTGACGTTCTTCACATAGAAGGAGTGCTGATACGTAAGTGCATCTAGTGCCCCTTAGTGATTTTGGTGTATTGAAGACTTATAGGTTAAGGGACTAATACGAGTGTGGGTGTGCATAGGCTCTATAGGTCACTGAGGAGTTTGATATATCCGGTGAAAGTGGACCCCTAAAAATGAATGTCTTCAACTGAAGACTTTGCTTCTTTCTTGAAGACTTTGAAAATGAAGAATTTTGTGTGACCATGAAGATATTGATATGAGGACTATGAAGCGTGAATACTTTGTTTTTCGTAGTTTCATTTCCTTTCTTTGAGTCATAGGAGACACCGTACTGTTAAAGGGGGCCGAGGTAATACTGAGGAAAAAATTCCATGTGGTGCTCATCTCAAAGCCTACACATACCCAAAACCTTCGAGTGAAGCCTTTGGAAATCTCTTGCAGTTCAGTCAATTTCTTCAGTGATAGAGATGAAATTCTTCTGGTCTCTGATGAATTTGTTTTGACTGAGGAGTTAGGATTTCTCTAGTGCGAATTGCCTACCGTGAGGAATATGATAGCCGTGAGGAATTTGAGAGTTCAAATCTCCGACCGTTGATGTGCCTTGCGCCAGCTGTCCAGATATCTTATCCACATAACGTCATATCATTAGGGGCATTTTTGTCATATCATGTTGGGTTGCACCTTGGCTATAAATAGCCCCACCCCCACAACTACTAGTCGGTTGGCTGCTTAGAGAGATATTGACAAGTGTCATTTGAGAGCAACCCATCCTCTGAGGACTTTGAGAGAAAATCATCAGTGAGGAAAAACCCAAAAAACCAAATCACCAAAACCCAAGTGATTGAGCATCACTGAAGAGATTGTTCCTGTGTGGAACCGACGCTTGTTACCTTTGAAGACTGTGCATCTTCCAGACGGTTAGGCGTCATGGTCTATAGCATCCAAGAGGAATTGTGGATCGCCGGGTGACCGAGTTTGTGAGGGTTTGGAAGTCTACCCTGAAGATTACCACGAGTGTTGGGCAGGGTCTGTGTGACCTTAGGTCAAGGATAATACGGTAAGGACTGTGTGTCCTGGGACCGTGTGTCCTTTAGTTTAAATACCAAGCCGCTCCGAACCAGATGGACGACTGTCACAGCAGTTGGAACTAGGTCATCAAATCTTTGTCTTCATCGAGCTCCTGGTTCTATTTCCTCAACCCTTTCATTTCCTCGGTAACTTGTTGATGAAATTGATCGTTACTGTTTGAAGACTTCTACTGAAGACTTTCTCATTTCCTCATCTCAAATTCTTTAGTCACTTTGTCTATCGTCTGCTTATCCTATGATCATGCTCCTTGTGCTCTGTGTTTGTTTCATTCCATCCTGATGACTATGCTACTTGTATGTTTTGCATGCACTTGACTACTTTTCCGCTGCTCGCATTTCGTCACTTAGCAAATTCCTCATCTAGTAATTCCTCAGTGACGAATTTGTAAAAATTGCCTATTCACACCCCTCTAGTCGATATAACGCACTTTCAATTGGTATCAGAGCAAGGTACTCCCTTGTTCTATGTGATTTTCGTTTAACCACTAGGAGTTTTAGTTATGTCGACTGTAGGCATGATCAAGGTCTCAGCTGGGTGTCCTACCTTCGATGGGACGGACTACCCCTACAGGAAAAACAAATACGCATGCATCTTGAGGCAATTGACAATGATCTCTGGTATGTTGTGGAAAATGGTGTTCCCTCCGTCACTGCTGTTGATGTGAAGAGATTCAAGCAACTCGACTCTCAAGCAAAGAATATCATATGTGGCCATCTAAGCAAAGGTCAGTATGGTAGAGTTAGTGCTTTGGAGACTGCTAAGCTTATCTGGGATAGGCTGTCCAAAGTCAACGAAGGTGTTTCAACTCAACGATACTCCCGAGTTGATTTTCTTCGCACTCTCTTCAACCGCTTCAAAAGACTCGACAACAAAAATGTTCAGCAAACATTTGATTGTCTCACTGACATCTCCAATGAGCTTCAAGCTCTTGGTGCCACTAACATCACCGACCATGAGGTGGTGAAGAAACTGCTGAGATCTCTTGATTCCTCATTCGATACACTTGCTTTGATGATTCAAGAACATGGAGATAACAAGTCGCTAGATCTTGCTGATATTCTTGAGAGACTCAATACTCATGAATACCAACAAGCTGAAAAGAGAGACCTCTATGGACCAAGCTATGGAAGAACTCGTGCACTGAAGGAAAAAGCAATTTCCTTATCTGAAGGCAAAGAATCTTACAGTAGCCTTGGTGATCCTAAAGAACTGAGTCAGGTGCTAACAATGCTCGTGAGGAAATTCCAGAAGTTCTCAAGAAGAGGCCAATTTGGAAAATCTTCAACAAGCAGCCTGAAGAAGTCAGAATCTTCATCAAGCGACTACAAGAAGAGAACTTGCCACAAATGCAAGAAGTCTGGCCACTACATCGCTGACTATCCTCTCTGGGAAAAAGAATCAAAGAAGAAGAAATACAAAGATAATAGTTCTGATGACTCGAAGAAAAAGAAGAAATCTTCAAAGTCCTCATCTTCAAAGTCCTCACCGCACAAGAAGAACAGTTCCAGAAAGGCTCGGGCACTTATTGGCAAGGAAATGGATTCTGAAGAAGAATGTGAGGAAGAGGAGGAATCTGAGGAGGAGTCAGACTCTGGTGTGGCGAGCCTAGCTCTCGCTACTACTTTCATCAGCAAGTCATCTTCAACACTGAGGAAAGTGGTGACGACTCCAGCCTTGGCAACGACGACTATGCTCCCACCTATTGTTTCATGGCTAAAGGTGCCAAGGTACTCAAACATTGTTCCCCTCTGAATCTAGTGAAGGCCAATCTGATGAAAACATGAAGCCTAGTTATTCCAAACTTGCTAATATTGACACTAAACAACAAAAGTCTTTGGAAAAGATTCAGAAGCTGCTAGACAAAAGCGATGACCTGTTGAATGAGGAAATGGATGGAACTCAAACTCTGACTGATGATCTTCAAAATCATTAGTCTAAGTATGATAACATTCAAAGTCGTCATGAAGCTCTCTTAGTCGATAATGCGAAGCGTTCTTATGAATTTCTTCAAATAAAGCTAGATCTTGAGAAACTAAGGGTGTCTCATGAAGATCTTCAAAGGGATAACGATTCTTTGGTTGCTCAACAGATCAGTACCGCTCAGGAAGATTTCGTTCCAACTTGTTTGAAATGCATCGAATGTGAAACTGCTAATTCTTCACCTGAAAATTCAAATGCTTCTATTGCTGCAAATTCTTCAACTATTTCCGTGGTCACAAACTCCTCATCTGAGGATACCACAAGTGTCACTGATAAAAATGCAGGGTTGAAGGAATTGTATGTGACAGGCATATACAAAAGCCTCAAAGGGCATCAAACCCTTTGCGATGTGCTTAAAAAGCAGATTCTGAACAGGAACCCCAGGAAAGAGGGTATTGCCTTTGAGAGGAAACTCAATGTTGATGGATCCTACTGGAAATCTCAGCAGTACCCCAAACCTTCATGGGTTGCTGCAAAAGGACCTCCTGTAGATCCATCCAATTTATCTGGCTTTACTTGTGAATCTTCATATTCCTCTGATGAGTCATCTGACTCCAACTATAAACTGTTCAAAAATCAGAATGGTAAAGTATTTGCCAGATATGTTGGTACTAACTGCAGGAACGGTCCTCCGATGAAGAAAATCTGGGTCCCCAAAAGTTACCTTGAAAATCTTCAAGTGGATGTCATCATGACACCACCAGTGAAGAACAGGAACCCCAGATCAAATTCTTCATTCGGACCAAAGTCTTCACAAGGACCAAAGTCCTCACATGGACCAAATTCCTCATATGGTCATAAGTCATGTCATTCCCGTGCTAATGCTTCTATTTCGCAGGGAAAATCCAAGGGTCCTGAATATGTGCATTATTCTTCAAATCATTATGTTCATAAGTCCTCGAAGAATTTCTCTGCTTATTCATATGATTACTATAACTCCCCCTCCTGTGAAACGAAGTGCACTTGCTTCAATGCCACCTTCCTCATATGGAGCGCATAGAATGATGAACTCTTTACCACCCCTCCAGATGTGGGTGGTGAAGAAATTGAACTAATCTCTTATGCAGGTTTAGGTCTCTCGACGAACTTAAGCGTCTGATGAATTTGCTAGAGACCTGAAGAAATGCTTGAAAGGACGCAACCTAATCACGAACAAATGAATCATTCATTTCTCACGTCCTCACCTTACTTTGCTTACTCTACTATGTGATGAAATTCTATCTGATGAATTTGATGTCATATTCTTCACACTAAAGTATATGTGTTCGTAAGTGGTACTAATTCATCTGCAGGATGAGCCACCTAAAGCAACTGAGTGTGTCCTTGACAGTGGATGCACCAACCACATGACTGGTGACAAGAACCTATTGATGGACATTCCACTTTCTCCATCACATCTGAAGCATAGCACCTACGCTGACAATGGAAAAAAGCAAGGTATTGGGTCTCGGTAAGGTTGCAATCTCGAAAGATCGACACATGGATAAGGTGATGCTTGTCGAATCCCTCGGATTCAACCTCATGTCTGTCTCAATGCTTTGTGATCTTGATATGGTTGTCATCTTTCCCAAATATCGTTGTGTTGTCATCATGGAATCTGACAAATCCAAAGTCTTCGAAGGCTTTAGGAGAGGAGACTTGTATATTATTGATTTCTCTACAGGTCCACAGCCGGCTACATGCCTGCTAGCAAAAGCTTCAGAAGGCTGGCTATGGCATCGACGACTTGGACATGTCGGCCTAAGGAACTTGCACATGCTCGTGAAGAAAAAGCACGTTATTGGCATTGAGGGTGTCAAATTCCTCAAGGATCATTTGTGTGGGGCTTGTGAGTCTAGAAAGATGACCAGATCCAAGCATCCTTCCAAGACTATCATGACTACCACTCATCCTTTTGAATTGCTTCATATGGATCTCTTTGGTCCCACTCACTATGCCACACTAACAAATACTCCATGCTTATATGGCTTTGTCATTTTTGATGATTTCTCTCGCTATACTTGGGTGCACATTATCCTGTACACATTATCCTATACTTGGATGCTTATATGGCTTTGTCATTGTTGATGATGTCTTCAAACGATTTTCTTCAAGGGACTCGATGAATTTCGGCATCAAGATCAAGCATATCAGGAGTGATAATGGGATTGAGTTCAAGAACACTGGTCTTGATGACTATCTTGATGAACTTGGTATTACTCATGAGCTATCTGCCCCATATACTCCTCCACAGAATGGCGTCGTGGAGCGCAAGAATAGGACTCTTGTTGAGATGGCTTGCACCATGCTTGAAGAATACAAGACCCCTCATCGTTTCTTGCCTGAGGCAATCAATACTGCTTGCCACATCATCAATAGGGTATATCTTCACAAATTCCTCAATAAGACTTCATATGAACTCCTCACTGACAAGAAACCCAATGTGAGTTAGTTCAAAGTCTTCGGTGCTAAATGCTGGATTAGAGATCCTCACCACAGTTCTAAATTTGCACCGAAAGCACATGAATGTTTTATGCTTGGTTACGGAAAGGACTCGCACACATACAGAGTCTTCAACACCTATCACAACATGGTTGTTGAAACTGTAGATGTGCGGTTCGATGAAACTAATGGCTCGCTAAGAGAGCACCTGCCTCCTGTGCTAGATGAAATGCCTCCCGAGGAATCCATTAGGTTCAAGGCCACTGAAGATGTGATACCTACTCAAGAACCTCTACCTTCTAAAGAAGTTGTTCCAAACACTGAAGACATTCATGCTGATGCCCCTGAAGAAAATGGCTCTGAAGAAAATGCTCAGGCCCATCAAAGTCATCAACCTGCTTATCGAAGAATAGCAAATGAAGTACATATTGAGAAAATCCTCGATGATATCACCGCACCAGGTCCTCTCACTCGCTCAAGAGCTTCTCATTTGTCTAACTTTTGTGGGCACTTTGCGTTTGTCTCTATCACAGAGCCCACCAAAGTTGATGAAGCTTGTATGGAGCCTGAGTGGATTCAAGCTATGCAAGAGGAATTGCATCAATTGAAACTCAACAATGTGTGGGAACTTGTCAAGCGCCCAGATCCTCGCAAGCACAATGTCATAGATACCAAGTGGATCTACTGCAACAAATAAGACGAACTTGGTCAGGTAGTGAGGAATAAGGCCCGTCTTGTAGCACAGGGCTACACACAGGTTGAGGGAATTGACTTTGATGAAACTTTTGCACCTGTTGCTAGACTTGAAGCTATTCGTGTATTACTTGCTTATGCTAACTGTAAGTGCATCTAGTGCCCCTTAGTAATTTTGGTGTATTGAAGACTTATAGATTAAGGGACTAATATGTGTGTGAGTGTACACAGGCTCTATAAGTCACTGAGGAGTTTGATATATATGAAGAATGTCGACCCCTAAAAATGAATGTCTTCAGTTGAAGACTTTGGTATTTCCCTGAAGACTTTGAAGCTGAAGAATTCGGTGTGACCTTGAAGATATTAACGAGGACTATGAAGAGTGAAGAATTTTTGTTTTTGTAGTTTCATTTCCTTTCTTTGAGTCATAGGAAACACCGTACTGTTAAAGGGGGCCGAGGTAATACTAAGGAAAAATTTCCAACTGATGCTCAACTCAAAAGCCTCAACATAACCAATCCTTCGAGTGAAGTCCTTGGAAATCTCTTGCAGCTCAGTCAAGTTCTTCAGTGATAGAGACGATGTTCTTCTTGTCTCTGAGGAAATTGGTATGGCTGAGGAGTTAATTGCCTACCATGAGGAATATGATAAGCCCTGAGGAATTTGACAGTTCAAATTCCGACCGTTGTTGTGCCTTGCGCCACCTGTCCAGATATCTTATCCACATAACGGTCATATCATTGGGGGGCATTTATGTCTTATCATGTCGGGTTGCACCTGGCTATAAATAGCCGCCACCCACAACCACTAGCTGGTTGGCTGCTCTGAGAGAGATTGACACTTGTCATTTGAGAGCAACCCATCCTCTGAGGACTTTGAGAGAAAATCATCAGTGAGGAAAAACCCAAACACCCAAACCACCAAAACCCAAAGTGATTGAGCATCACTGAAGAGATTGTTCCTGTGTGGAACCAACGCTTTTTACCTTTGAAGATTGTGTATCTTCCAGACGGTTAGGCGTCATGGTCAATTATGGATCGCCCGGTGACCGAGTTTGTGAGGGTTTGGAAGTCTACCCTGAAGACTTACCACGAGTGTTGGGCGAGGTCTGTGTGACCTTAGCTCAAGGAGAATACGGTAAGGACTGTGTGTGCTGGGACTGTGTGTCCTTTGGTTTAAATACCAAGACGATCCGAACCAGACGTATGACTGTCACAGCAGTTGGAACTGGGCCATCAAACCATTGTCTTCATCGGGCTCCTGGTTCTATTTCCTCAACCCCTACACTTCCTTGAAGTACTTGCTAATGAATTTGATTGTTACTGTTTGAATAATTTGACTGAAGACTTTCTCAATTTCCTCATCTCAAATTCTTCAGTCCCTTTATCTTCTGACTTCTTATCATGTTCACGCTACTTATGCTCTGTGTATGCTTTATTTCATCATGATGACTATGCTACTGCTATGTTTTGCATGCACTTGAGTACTTATTCCGCTGCTAGTATTTCATCACTTAGCAAATTTCTCATCTAGAAATTCCTCAGTGACGAATTTGTAAAAATCACCTATTCACCCCCCTCTAGTCGATATAACGCACTTTCAATTGGTATCAGAGCAAGGTACTCCCTTGTTCTGTGTGATTTTGGTTTAACCACCTGGAGTTTTAGTTATCTCGACTGCAGGCATGATCAAGGTCTCAGCTGGGTGTCCTACCTTCAATGGGACGGACTCTGGTATGTAGTGGAAAATGGTGTTCCCTCCGTCACTGCTGCTGATGTGAAGAGATTCAAGCAACTCGACTCTCAAGCGAAGAATATCATATGTGGCCATCTGAGCAAAGGTCAGTATGGCAGAGTGAGTGCTTTGGAGACTGCTAAGCTTATCTGGGATAGGCTGTCCAAAGTCAATGAAGGTGTTTCAACTCAACGTGACTCTCGAGTTAATGTTCTTCGCGATCTCTTCAACCGCTTCAAAAGACTCGACAACGAAAATGTTCAGCAAACTTTCGATCGTCTCACTGATATCTCCAATGAGCTCTAAGCTCTTTGTGCCACTGACATCACCGACCATGAGGTGGTGAAGAAACTGCTGAGATCTCTTGATTCCTTATTCGATACACTTGCTTTGATGATTCAAGAACGTGGAGACTACAAGTCACTAGATCCTGCTGATATTTTTGAGAGACTCAATACTCATGAATTCCAACTAGCTGAGAACAGAGACCTCTATGGGCTAAGATATGGAAGACCTCGTCCTTTGAAGGCTAAGGTGTAGCGTCCCGACTCAAAACAAGTCAAGCCTCTGTGTGACCGTGCCATCCCTGGATCAGTATGCTGGCACACACAGTACATTAATGTATATATCAAAGTGCAATCACATGTAATTAACGTAAACTGATATATACCTTAAAATTCTCAGCGGAAACAGTCAACGGGAGTGGAGTCCAAATAAACACCAACGGCAGGTTGAGTGTAGACCGTAAACCTGAATCGTACTCTTACTCGTCGTAGAAACTTATCTGCAACATAAGACGTTGCAGCCGTGTAGGTCAGTACATTGAATGTACCGGCAAGATCACCATAAGAGAAGACAGATGATGAGGCTATTCTATATGCAATAAAGCTTTGTGGCTCTGTGTCTGAGTTTTTGCATAAAAGCTGATTTTTTTTCCTACAACAAAGAAATATCAGGAATCTTCACTTACAGAGTTATCTATCATGACATGGTTCCGCCAACCGATGTCTCAATGCCCACAAGTATCATAAGTTGCCCACAATTAATAATCAGTCTGGTGTTGAGAGTTCAGAGACAGATCCAAGTCCAGAGGCTCAAATTGTCCGTAACCGGGAACACGGCTAATCGATTAGGTTTAACTCTGCAGAGTGTTGTGTACTTTACCCACAAGATTCGTTCCCTCCTTGTAAGTCCTTGCACTGCCGTGTGTTTGAGAACAGGCCGAACGAAACATGGTCTTTCAGAGTGTTTCCCTGACTACTGTCAGTGCCCATCCAATCCTAACGTCGACTACATCTCGTAGCACTGCCCAGCTAAAGTCACAACAAAGATCAACCAAGCCAGAGCCCATAATGACTTGTGGCTACACAGGTAAGCTTCCGGGCATGAAGTATTCATCCGTCTCTTTGGGTCTGGGTGAAGCTTTCCGCAAGATGTCATGGCACTTCTCCATGCATCCCGGCAATCCACTGGTTACTCCAGGGTGCCCATCAAATCCATCCTTTACCCAGTAGTGTGTATTGAAAACTTGTTTCTCGAGTCTCGAAGTCTTGAGGTCTTGAAGATGCAGGACTTGAAGATGCCTTCATGAAGTTGTCGTTTTGACGGAGCCCTCCTTCTCACACCACTCACGAACACTCATACCAGACCCTGTCTACTTTAGCATAGCATTAAAATAACTAGCGTTCCCGGGGCTTTAGTAACAAGTGGTGGGTTCCTACCTCATGCATTCTACTCAATTACAAGAATTTTAATAACACTACTGGAGGGATTTGTTGAATGATGTCACTACATGCAATAAAACATAGGTATGAAATAGATGGTCAAAGTGAACTTGCCTGGTAGGGTTGATGAAGATAAATATCGCTCTCAGAAATAACTTGATAGAACTATTCGTCACTCTCCGATGAAATCTATATAATCAAACATTACACTCTTATAAGCAAACACTTCTAGCAATCAATACTATCACACAAATAGCAACACAAAGCACAAACTAAACACAAAAGAATGTGATGAAGGAAAAACTTAAGACAAAAGTTAAAATCAACAAATCTTCATCAAGCAACTAAGAAAAGGTTTTCCTACAATTAACCTATTATCAATAGCAAAAAAACAACAACAAAGTAAAATCTAGCAAAGGCATTTAGCAAATATTTTTACTAGCAAAAAGAATTACTTTTGAAGAACAACTAAGAACTATGATAACAACACACTAACAACATAAGTGTTTGTCTAATAAACTTAACAACAAGAAAAACAATAAAAATAATAGAATAACAGAAAACAAAAATATAAAACAAAGGAAGAACAGAAAGTATTTTCTCATAAACTTTTATTTAACAAAAGGAACTAATTGTCAAGCTATTATCAAACACCTCCTATGACCTAAACAAAAATTTACCTAGAGTTAAACCACAAACAATTTCAACTATAATACAAATTGTTTCTGGTCTAAACAGAATAATAAATCTACAAAACAACTTATAGAAAATATTTTCAAATAGGAAATTAAACTAGCATTGAGATCAATTTGCAAGTTATGATTTAACTAGAATTGATTTCATGCAAGCAAAAATACTAAATAACATAAAAATAAACTTGGTTGAAATACTACTCCTAACTAACAGAAAACAAAGTAAAACTTGTCAACTAATATAAAAGAAAAATAAATTTAAAACAGTAAAAACAAAAGAAATAGAAATAAACCTAAAAAGAACTAAAACATATTCTGTTTTTCTTAAAACCCTATTTTAAAATTATCTAAAAATTCTCAAATTGGACAGGAAGGTAACACAAACTAATACAAAACAGTAGCGAAAAGAATCACTCAAAAAATATGTTTTTAAACTCAAGTTATAAGCAAAACAAGTTTGAATTCAAATCTGTTTGAATATGAATTTAAAATATTCAAATATGGTCAAACTTTATATCTACATAAACTAGATAAAATTTGTGACACAATGCAAAAAATAATCACTCAAAAACAAGTAAAAACATAAAAGTTATAGCTATTTTAAAACAGAAACAATTCTATTAAAAGAAACTAAACAGAAAAAGGAAAAAAAACAAATCTAACGAATAGGGGCTACGTGGCGCTTCATGAGTGGCTGAGGGTGTGCACGGCGGTTGCTAAACGAGCGAACATTTACTAAGTAAGAAAAACGGTTCGGTCCAAAATAAAACAAACAAACCGACCGGTTCACTTAAAATAAACCGAAGGGGTACGGGTGATCTAATCTACACCGTTTATCTAGATCGGACGATCGAGAACTCACAGAGGCGGGGTGGAGCTCCGGCGCTGGCTCGGGCGACGGCGGCGGCTCGGGCATTGATGCGACGGCGTCTCCGGTGGTCCTCCGACGAAGGTGAGGGCTCCGGTCGATGCGGACGAGTTCGGCGATTCGTCTTGTGGCGCCGGAATGGCTCGGGGACGATGGTGTCAACGGCGGCGAGCTCGTGAGCGGAGGGGGTCTTCAGGTGGTCATCGGGGAGGGAGCTCCGGTGGGTGCGGGGCTCGGGCGAGTGCACGAGGAGGTTCAGTGGGACGAGGCGGAGCGACTGGTGGCTCTGGTTGGGCTCTAGGCGGTCGGAGTGGAGCGGCAGCACAACAATGGCGTGGCGGCGGGGCTCTGCTCCAGCGAGGGATTGCGGGCGAGGAGAGGCATCGGGCAGGGGTCTTAGGAGGGGAACGGGTTGAGGGGCCTCGGGCTTATATAGCCAGGGAGTCGGGGGTGCTCAGATGGCAGCGAATCAGCGAGGGGATCGGCTCCGGCGCGGGCTCCGGTGAGGTATGGAAAGGAGGAAGAAAGTAGGAAGGAGATGACCGGCTCGGGATCTGGTCGGGCGGTGGGACCCACTAGTCAGCGAGGGAGAGAGAGATGTGAGGTGATCGGTGGCCGATTGCGAATCGACTCGGAATCTGGCGAAGGATCCTCGGCCGGTTTCTTTCCTAATGGGCCTCGGTACGCTTCCGTTTTAAAATATTTTTCCATTTTTATAAAAACAGAGAAAAGGAAAAAGATTTGGAGGATCAAATAAATTCCAAATATAGAAGTGTTATATATCAAAATTATCAGGAAAATACATGCTAAAAGATGAACATCTTTCCACGGCCAAAATAAATACTTTTCAAAAATTATTTTTCAGAAAAAAAATCCTAAATTGATTTCATTTCTTTCTGCTAATATTTTTCAAATAATCCCTTGGGTTTTATGGTTCAAATATTTCACAAAATTACCCCTGGTTTGGAGGGTCATGTTCCTCCTCTCAAAATATTTGAATTTAAATCAAGAGTTTGAATTCACTCAAATTTTAAGATGGAACCAAAGTATGAAGTGAATTTCCAAAATAGAAAATTTCCAGTGGTTTTCAATTCAAACTTCAGATCCTATATTTGAAGAAGTCATGTCATCTTCTCTCATTATTTTGCATTGGATGAAATTTGAATCCAAAACAAAAGGGGAAAGTCATTTTATTCCCTCTCATTCAAAAGTTTCAAAAAGTTTCAAATTTCACTCAGTTTCAAACAATCATTCAATCAATTCAATCATTCAACTATTTATTATAACATTCCAAAATTTGGGATGTTACAAACCTACCACACTTAAAAATGAATCTCGTCCTCGAGATTCGGAAAGGGCTAGAAAGAAAACGTTAGGGTTTGGGGGTCTCCTAGCAAATCCATTGACCATGAAAGTGTGGGGGCTACCACACTTAAAAATGAGAGTTACCGGTCCCTCAATATCATGACAATCCTCTCGGGTCTTGGCATCTGTCTCTTCACAGTACTCACAATAACTTCCTCATTGATGCTCTTTCGTTATACTCATAATGTTTTCCTCAAAATCCAGTGTTTCCTTGGTCAATACAAAGTTCTTTTGTTATGGGGTCTTCTTAACTGACAAGTCTCGTGATTATTCTAAATAACTTATCGATGATCTCATGGTGGTCTACTATTAGTGGTTATCCTGCAGTGAAAAATGGTCTTTGCTTCATCCTCACCGTTAAACATTCCTACGTTTGGCAACAACTGCCAAGTACAAAGGGGTCTACATTATACCATTCTAAGGCTTCAAACAAAAGCTTGAACGAACGTCGTCTCTTTACTATGGGTAAGTCACTCAGATTTACCATCCCGAATAACAAGAGAAATGATAAGAGTAAGTCGTCATGGTGGCCATGCCATGTCGCACTGAAATCATTACCTTGTATAAGGTTTAGTGAATCTTGTTTTCTAACACTTGGGCGTCCTCACAAGCGTTGCAGAAATTTCTCTTGTCAACGAATGAAGTTCGGATAAATCCATTGATTCTGCAAGCTGAACAAAACATCTATCGTTTCTTCACAACTCTCAGGTGGTCGTATCCTCCTAGGAAAGTGTTTGATAATCAGTCAAAGCTTCTTCCAAGTTCCTTTCTTCATAAGGGTAGTGCTTGATCCTTATCAATCCTGGGGTCTGTGAGTTGTGGGCTCACTTCAATACTTGTATAGCTTTAACTCACCCTTGGGGTTACTAGCATTTCATATTTCCAACATTGCCTTCAATTTCTTTCATCACACCCTTTAGGTAATAAATCACAGACTTATTCTTGTCCAGACTCCATTCTGTAAAATTCATTTTTCCTTTCCATTGGTTTGTTTACCAATAAGGCATTGGTTCATCATAATCATTCCTTCAGTTCATCCTTTTATTCTCACAATTCCAACTTTTAAAATACTTTATTACAAATGTTGTCATCCACATAGTTTGATATGGTCCAGCATTTCCTTCTCCTTTATTCATTTATCCAAACTCCTTGGCATGAAGTATACATTCTTTTTCCTTGGTTCTTGTGGTTTTACTGGTTACTACCACACTAAAATTGAAATGTACACATGCTTGCATTGACCATATTTTCTCATATCCTCGAAAATGGTCACAGGTCCTTGTTTATAGAGTAACAACTCATACAATTCAACATAGGAAATCATGACACAATAAATTCTATTGATTCATGAAGTTATTACAATCTCTGAGACTTCCATTACATAGTTCAACTCCATAGCCTCAAGTAAAGTAAGAGTGCTTCGTATTACATTTATTACTTCCAAAAAAATCCACAACTCAACTACTCATATTTTGTCTTCTTCCCCGGACAGGTATAGGAGTAGTGTCCTGTCTTGTTGCACCGGTGACAAGTGATGTGACTCAGATCCTTCCGTGTAGAAAACCACAGAGTCTTCCTCTTCTTCTTGGGTTGGGCTCCTTGCTTGATGCTTGGCTCATACTTCTTGCAATAACAATGAGGTCTCTCCAAGATGCAATGCAAACATCTGATGCCTCCACTTACTTGGCCTTTCTTCTTGATCATTCATTCTATCTCCTGAGGATCATATTGCACTTCTGCTGTCGGGAAGTCTCCCAGATACTCGTTCGGACAATTCTGGGAAATATGTCCTTCTTCTCCACATGAATAACATGACTTGGTATCTACGATTGGGTCTGGTATATCTCCCATCTTCATGGGTTCTTCTAACTTTTTCCCGAGGACTTCTTTCATTGCTTCCTTCTGCTGCTTCATCACTTCTTGTACCTTGGGGTATATTTGACATTGTGCCGGAAAATGAGTGGTTCCTTCACACAAGGAACATGTCACTTGCCCAGTCGGGCATTCCTCAGCTGGGTGATCTTCTTCACAATGGGGGCATCCATACTTGTGTTCTTCCTGAGTGTGTCCTATCTCTCCACATATTTTGCGTGCACAAATTCCCTTTACACCATTGCAACAGGGTTTCTGGGTGTTGGTGAAAGCATGAGATTTTCGCAGAGTCACCATGAATTCTTCCCAGGTGATTGTTTCTTGCCATCCATGGATAGCTACATGCATCTTCCACCAAGATGTAGCACCTTCTGCAAAGTACCGAAGAGCATAGGGGACCATCTCGTTCCTTGCAACATGGTTACTCCTTAGGTGATCCTCCATGTTCTGAATCCATTCTTCCGTCTCCAACCGAGTCATCGATCCAGAATACACGAGTCCAGCTTCATTCATCATCTATTGGGTCCAAGGTTTTGGGGATGAGATGGGTATGAGAGAGAGAGGGAAGGGATACAAACAACTCAAAGACACAAAACATCAAAACTCAAGTCTACACATTCATAAAGTTCATTGAAACTATAGTAGCGCCACCCACATAAGGTTGGTATGGTCGATCACTCAAATCACAAAGACGTTCATCTTATTCTCTCATGGTGGGGCTACTACTAAGCTAGCTTATATCATGTCTTCATCTCCAGTGGGCTTCTTCTGGTGCTTGATCTTCTCAAGTTCTTCTGCCAGATTATCCCTGTTGATGCGGAGTTTCCGATGTCGTCCCTGTAGTTCTAGGAGTTGGTTCTTGAGTTTCTGGATTTCATCATCACCAGCATGTGCCATGGCCTGACTGTTCTTCAAGTCTTGATGAAGCTTCTGAATCTCAGGATCATGCTTCTTCAGATTGATTACCTTTAGCTTCTCGGTCTTGAGGTCCTCACGAAGTGCTTCCTACTCAAATAAGGCTGCGAGAAGGTCCATTTCAAGTTTCTTGACGTACTCCTCCAGTTCTTGATTATACACCAGTACAGGTGAACACTTCCTCTACTGTTCGTCTGTCATGATGATGTATGCTCCATCAGGCTTCTACCATCCGAGCCTTCCAAAGTAGTGGGTACCTAACTCAACACGATGACGATAGCTCAAGCATGCGATAGCGTCATGGACGGCAGTGTTCATGCCCATGTCACAGTCATGGCTCAATGTGCCATAGTTGATGTCTTCAGTCTTGGGGTCTTCTTTACGTCCAAAAACTTTAGTTCTGATGCCCCAGAATCCAGACTTCCTCTTAGTCACCTTAATCTCAGTTATTGGCAGCTTCATCATCTAGACCAGCTCCATGAGGAATGGATCTCCAAGAACATCCTCGTGCTCTCTTTCGTTCAGAATGTAGCTCTCCATCTATAGTTTGAAATAAGGAGGGTTCAGTAGAAGAAAAATCAAGAGGATACGGGAGTAGTGAAAACAATAGTTGTTCCTATCGAGGTCTTCCTATTTCTAAGCCATTTCCTAGGGTCACGTCCTACAGTCAACATGTGCTCTGATACCATTTCTGTAGCATCCCGACTCAAAACGAGTCAAGCCTCTGTGTGACCGTGCCATCCCTGGATCAGTATGCTGGCACACACAGTACATCAATGTATATATCAAAGTGCAATCACATGTAATTAACATAAACTGATATATACCTTAAAATTCTCAGCGGAAACAGTCAACGGGAGTGGAGTCCCAATAAACACCAACGGCAGGTTGAGTGTAGACCGTAACCCTGAATCGTACTCTTACTCGTCGTAGAAACTTATCTACAACATCAGACGTTGCAGCCGTGTAGGTCAGTACATTGAATGTACCGGCAAGATCACCATAAGAGAAAACAAATGATGAGGCTATTCAATATGCAATAAAGCTTTGTGGCTCTGTGTCTGAGTTTTTGCATAAAAGCTGATTTTTTTCCTACAACAAAGAAATATCAGGAATCTTCACTTACAGAGTTATCTATCATGACATGGTTCCGCCAACCGATGTCTCAATGCCCACAAGTATCAAAAGTTGCCCACAATTAATTATCAGTCTGGTGTTGAGAGTTTAGAGATAGATCCAAGTCCAGAGGCTCAAAGACACGGCTAATCGATTAGGTTTAACTCTGCAGAGTGTTGTGTGCTTTACCCACAAGATTCGTTCCCTCCTTGTAAGTCCTCGCACTGCCGTGTGTTTGAGAAGAGGACGAACGAAACATGGTCTTTCAGAGTGTTTCCCTGACTACTGTCGGTGCCCATCCAATCCTAACGTCGACTACATCTCGTAGCACTGCCCAGCCAGAGTCACAACAAAGATCAACCAAGCCAGATCCCATAATGACTTGTGGCTACACAGGTAAGCTTCCGGGCATGAAGTATTCATCCGTCTCTTTGGGTCTGGGTGAAGCTTTTGGCAAGCTGTCATGGCGCTTCTCCATGCATCCCGGCCATCCACTGGTTACTCCAGGGTGCCCATCACATCCATCCTTCACCCAGTAGTGTGTATTGAAAACTTGTTTCTCGAGTCTCGAAGTCTTGAGGTCTTGAAGATGCAGGACTTGAAGATGCCTTCATGAAGTTGTCGTTTTGACGGAGTCCTCCTTCTCACACCACTCACGAACACTCATACTAGACCCCGTCTACTTTAGCATAGCATTAAAATAACTAGCATTCCCGGGGCTTTAGTAACAAGTGGTGGGTTCCTACCTCATGCATTCTACTCAACTACAAGAATTTCAATAACACTACTGGAGGGATTTGTTGAATGATGCCACTACATGCAATAAAACATAGGTATGAAATAGATGGTCAAAGTGAACTTGCCTAGTAGGGTTGATGAAGATAAATATCGCTCTCAAAAATAACTTGATAGAACTATTCATCACTCTCCGATGAAATCTATATAATCAAACATTACACTCTTATAAGCAAACACTTCTAGCAATCAATACTATCACACAAATAGCAACACAAAGCACAAAACTAAACACAAAAGAATGTGATGAAGGAAATACTTAAGACAAAAGTTAAAATCAACAAATCTTCATCAAGCAACTAAGAAAAGGTTTTCCTACAATTAACCTATTATCAACAGCAACAAAACAACAACAAAGTAAAATCTAGCAAAGGCATTTAGCAAATATTTTTACTAGCAAAAAGAACTACTTTTGAAGAACAACTAAGAACTATGAAAACAACACACTAACAACATAAGTGTTTGTCTAATAAACTTAACAACAAGAAAAACAATAAAAATACTAGAATAACAGAAAACAAAAATATAAAACAAAGGAAGAAAATAAAGTATTTTCTTATAATCTTTTATTTAACAAAAGTAACTAATTGTCAAGCTATTATTAAACACCTCCTATGACCTAAATAAAAATTTACCTAGAGTTAAACCACAAACAATTTCAACTATAATACAAATTGTTTGTGGTCTAAACAGAATAATAAATCTACAAAACAACTTATAGAAAATATTTTCAAATAGGAAATTAAACTAGCATTGAAATCAATTTGCAAGTTATGATTTAACTAGAATTGATCTCATGCAAGCTAAAATAATAAATAACATAAAAATAAACTTGGTTGAAATACTACTACTAACTAACAGAAAACAAAGGAAAACTTGTCAACTAATATAAAAGAAAAATAAATTTAAAACAATAAAAACAAAAGAAATAGAAATAAACCTAAAAAGAACTAAAACATATTCTGTTTTGCTTAAAACCCTATTTTAAAATTATCTAAAAATTCTCAAATTGGACAGGAAGGTAACACACACTAATGCTAAACAGTAGCAAAAAGAATCACTCAAAAATATGTTTTTAAACTCAAGTTATAAGCAAAACAAGTTTGAATTCAAATCTGTTTGAATCTGAATTTAAAATATTCAAATATGGCCAGACTTTATATCTACAGAAACTATATAAAATTTGTGACACAATGCAAAAAGAATCACTCAGAAACAAGTAAAAACATAAAAGGTATAGCTATTTTAAAACAGAAACAATTCTGTTAAAAGAAACTAAATAGAAAAAGAAAAAAAAACAAATCTAACGAACAGGGGCTACGTGGCGCTTCCTGAGTGGCTGAGGGTGTTCACGGCGGTTGCTAAACGAGCGAACGTTCACGAAGTAAGAAAAACGGTTCGGTCTAAAATAAAACAAACAAACCGACCAGTTCACTTAAAATAAACCGAAGTGGTACGGGCGATCTAATCTACACCGTTTATCTAGATCGGACGGTCGAGAACTCACAGAGGTGGGGTGGAGCTCCGGCGATGGCTCTGGCGACGGCGGCGGCTCGGGCGTTGATGCGACAGCGTCTCCGGTGGTCCTCCGACGAAGGTGAGGGCTCCGGTCGATGCGGACGAGTTCGGCGATTCGTCTGGTGGCGCCGGAACGGGTCGGAGACGACGGTGTCGACGGCGGCGAGCTCGTGAGCGGAGGGGATCTTCGGGCGTGTTGGAAATGTGCCCTAGAGGCAATAATAATTTAGTTATTATCATATTTCCTTGTTCATGATAATCGTTTATTATCCATGCTATAATTGTATTGATTGGAAACTCAAATACATGTGTGGGTACATAGACAACACTGTGTCCCTAGTACGCCTCTAATAGACTAGCTCATTGATCAAAGATGGTCAAGGTTTCCTAGCCATAGACATGAGATGTCATTTGATAACGGGATCACATCATTAGGAGAATGATGTGATGGACAAGTCCCAAACTATGAACATAGCATATGATCGTGTCAGTTTATTGCTATTGTTTTCTGCATGTCAAGTATCTGTTCCTATGACCATGAGATCATGCAACTCACTAACACCGGACGAATACCTTGTGTGTATCAAACGTCGCAACATAACTGGGTGACTATAAAGATGCTCTACAGGTATCTCCAAGGGTGTCTGTTGAGTTGGCATGGATCAAGACTGGGATTTGTTACTCCGTGTGACGGAGAGGTATCTCAGGGCCCACTCGGTAATACAACATCACAACAAGCCTTGCAAGCAATGTGACTAAAGTGTTAGCCACGAGATCTTGTATTATGGAACGAGTAAAGAGACTTGCCGGTAACGAGATTGAACTCGGTATAGAGATACCGACGATCGAATCTCGGGCAAGTAACATACCGAAGAACAAAGGGAACATCATACGGGATTAACTGAATCCTTGACATAGAGGTTCAATCGATGAAGATCTTCGTAGAATATGTAGGAACCAATATGGGCATCCAGGTCCCGCTATTGGTTATTGACTGTAGAGGTGTCTCGGTCATGTCTACATAGTTCTCGAACCCGCAGGGTCTGCACACTTAAGGTTCGGTGACGTTTCGGTAGTATAGAGTTATGTATGGTGGTGACCGAAGGTTGTTCGGAGTCCCGGATGAGATCTTGGATGTCATGAGGAGCTCCGGAATGGTCCGGAGGTAAAGATTGATATATAGGAAGTCCCGTTTTGGTCACCGGAAAAGTTTCGGGTATTTCGGTAGTGTACTGGGAGAGGTACCGGGGACCATCGGGAGGGGTGTCTCGACCCAAAGGGCCTCATGGATTGTGGGAGGAGTCAAGCCAGCCCTTTGTGGGATGGCCGAGCCCCCCACTAAGGCCCATGCGGCTAGGGGTGGGAAAAACCCAAAGGGGGAAAGGTGGAAAGGTTTTCCAAGTGGAGAGGAGGAATCCTACTCCTAATAGGATTGGAGTAGGACTCCTCCACCTCCAATTTCAGCCAGCCCTTGAGGGTTTGAGGCTGCCTCCTCCCCTGCCTCCCTCCTATATATACTAGAGGATTTATAGGGGAGAGCTAACCCTAATTGCCACGTGCTCCCTCTACTTCATCTAGATCGTTTTCTCCTCTAGTCTTGTTCGGCGGTGCTTAGGCGAAGCCCTGCCGGAATAGTTCCACCACCATCGCCGCCACGCCATCGCGCTGCTAGAGAACTCATCTACCTCTCCGCTCCCTCTTGCTGGATCAAGAAGGCGGAGATCGTCATCGAGCTGTACATGTGCTGAACGCGGAGGTGCCGTCCGTTCGGCGCTAGATCGGAAGGACCGTGATCAGGATCGCGAGACGGTTCATGATTTGATCGCGGGACGGATCGTGATGGGATCGCGGGACAGATCGTGATTGGATCGCGAGACGGATCGTGATTGGATCGCGGGACGCTCGGCGATTATGATCACGAAGATGTTCGACTACATCAACCGCGTTTCTTAACGCTTCCCGCTTAGCAATCTACAAGGGTATGTGGATCCACTCTCCCTCTCGTAGATGCTCATCACCATGGATAGATCTTGTGTGTGCGTAGGAAAATTTTTGTTTCCCATGCAACGTTCCCCAATAGGGCGCTCGTCGGGGAGGGAGCTCCGGTGGGTGCGGGGCTCGGGCGAGTGCCCGAGGAGGTTCAGTGGGACGAGGCGGAGCGTCTGGTGGCTCTGGTTGGGCTCTAGGCGGTCGGAGTGGAGCGGCAGCACGGCAATGGTGTGGCGGTGGGGCTCTGCTCCGGCGAGGGATTGCGAGCGAGGAGAGGCGTCGGGAAGGGATCTTAGGAGGGGAACGGGTTGAGGGGCCTGGGGCTTATATAGCCAGGGGGTCGGGGGTGCTCAGATGGCAGCGAATCAGCGAGGGGATCGGCTCCGGCGCGGGCTCCGGCGAGGTATGGAAAGGAGGAAGAAAGAAGGAAGGAGATGACCCGCTCGGGATCTGGTCGGGCGGTGGGACCCACTAGTCAGCGAGGGAGAGAGATGCGAGGTGATCGGTGGCCGATTGTGAATCGACTCGGAATCTGGCGAAGGATCCTGGGCCGGTTTCTTTCCTAATGGGCCTCGGTACGCTTCCGTTTTAAAATATTTTTCCTTTTTTATAAAAACACAGAAAAGGAAAAAAGATTTGGAGGATCAAATAAATTCCAAATATAGAAGTGTTATATATCAAAATTATCAGGAAAATACATGCTAAAAGTTGAACATCTTTCCACGGCCAAAATAAATACTTTTCAAAAATTATTTTTTAGAAAAAAATCCTAAATTGATTTCATTTCTTTCTGCAAATATTTTTCAAATAATCCCTTGGGTTTTATGGTTCAAATATTTCACAAAATTACCCCTGGTTTGGAGGGTCATGTTCCTCCTCTCAAAATATTTGAATTTAAATCAAGAGTTTGAATTCACTCAAATTTTAAGATGGAACCAAAGTATGAAGTGAATTTCCAAAATAGAAAATTTCAAAAATAGAAAATTACAGATTCAAACTTCAGATCCTATATTTGAACTTCAGATTCAAACTTCAGATCCTATATTTGAAGAAGTCATGTCATCTTCTCTCATTATTTTGCATTGGATGAAATCTGAATCCAAAACAAAAGGGGGAAGTCATTTTATTCCCTCTCATTCAAAAGTTTCAAAAAGTTTCAAATTTCACTCAGTTTCAAACAATCATTCAATCAATTCAATCATTCAACTATTTATTATAACATTCCAAAATTTGGGTTGTTACATAAGGCAATTTCCTCATCTATAGGCGAAAAATCTGACAATAGGCTTGGTGATCCTGAATAACTGAGTCAGGAGCTTGCAATGCTCATGAGGAAATTCCAGAAGTTCTCAAGGAGAGGTCGGTTTGGAAAATCATCAAGAAGTGGCATGAAGAACTTAGAATCTTCATCAAGCGATTACAAGAAGAGAACTTGTCACAAATGCAAGAAATCTGGCCACTATATTGCTGACTGTCCTCTCTGGGAAAAAGAATCAAAGAAGAAGAAATATAAGGATGACAGTTCTGATGACTCGAAGAAAAAGAAGAAATCTTCAAAGTCTTCAAAGTCCTCATCGCACTGGAAGAACAATTTAAGGAAGGCTCGGGCACTTATTGGCAAGGAAATGGATTCTGAAGAAGAATATAAAGAATATGAGGAAGAGGAAGAATCTGAAGAGGAGTCTGATTCTGGTGTGGCGAGCCTAGCTCTCGCTAATGCTTTCGTCGCCAAGTCCATCTTTAATGATGAAGAAAATGGCAACTCCAACGGCTCTGAAGTCAGCAACGACAACTATGCTCCCACCTATTACTTCATGGCAAAAGGTGCCAAGGTACTCAAACCCCATTCCTCTGAGTCAAGTGGTGGTGAATCTAAGGATTACATGAAACCTAGCTATTCCAAACTTGCTAATATTGCCACTAAACAACAAAGTGCCATTGAAAAGCTTCAGAAACTGCTAGACAAAAGCGATGACCTGTTGAATGAGGAAATGGATCGTACTCAAAATCTGACTAAGGGACTTCAAAGTCTTCAGTCTAAGTTTGATAACCTTCAAAGTCATCATGATGCTCTCTTAGTCGATCATGAGAAGCTCTCTTATAAATTTCTTCAAAGAAAGCAAGATCTTGATAAACTAAGGGTGTCCCATGAAGATCTTCAAAGGGATAACGATTCCTTGCTTGGTCAACAGATCAGTACCGCTCAGGAAGATTTTGTTCCACCTTGCTTGAAATGCATCGAACGTGAAACTGCTCATTCCTCACCTGAAAGTTCAAATGCTTCTATTGCTGCAAATTCTTCAACTATTTCTGTGGTCACAAATTCCTCATCTAGGGATACCACAAGTGTCACTAATGAAAATGCAGGGTTGAAGGAATTGTATGTGACAGACATATACAAAAGCCTCAAAGGGCATCAAACCCTTTGTGATGTGCTTAAAAAGCAGATTCTGAACATGAACCCTAGGAAAGAGGGTATTGCTTTTGAGAGGAAACTCAATGTTGATGGATGATACGTCTCCAACGTATCTACTTTTCCTCACCCTTTTGCCCTTGTTTTGGACTCTAATTTGCATGATTTGAATGGAACTAACCCAGACTGACGTTGTTTTCATCAGAACTACCATGGTGTTGTTTTTGTGCAGAAATAAAAGTTCTCGGAATGGAACAAAACTTTTTGGAGAATTATTTCAGAATATATGTGAATTATTGGAGCCAAAAACCAGCGAAGAGGGGGGCCAGGGTGGCCACCACCCACCAGGGCGCGCCGGGTTGTGCCCACCTCGTGGCCCCACTAACCCTAATTCTGCCACTATAAATTCCTATTTTTGGAGAAAAAATCAGAGAGAAAGTTTCATCGTGTTTTACGATACGGAGCCGACGCCACCTCCTGTTCTTCATCGCGAGGCCAGATCTGGAGTCTGTTTGGGGCTTCGGATAGGGGAATCTTCGGTCTTCGTCATCACCAACCTTTCTGGATGAGTAATTCCATGTTGCTCCCCACCGGGAGTGAGTAATTCCTTTGTAGGCTTGCTGGTCAGTGAGGAGTTGGATGAGATTCATCATGTAATCGAGTTAGTTTTGTTAGAGCTTGATCACTAGTATACATTATGTTCTGAGATTGATGTTGCTATGACTTTGCTATGCCTAATGCTTGTCACTAGGGCCCGAGTGCCATGATTTCAGATTTGAACCGTTTATGTTATCATCTCTATATCCATTTTCTTGATCAGAACTTGCCTAGTCATATGCACCTATTATGTGTTATAATCCGTCAACCCCATAGCGATCTACAAGGGTATGTGGATCCACTCTCCCTCTCGTAGATGCTCATCACCATGGATAGATCTTGCGTGTGCGTAGGAAATTTTTTGTTTCCCATGCAATGTTCCCCAACAGTGGCATCATGAGCTAGGTCTATGTGTAGATGAGATCACGAGTAGAACACAAAGGAGTTTGTGGGCGTTGATGTTCAGATTGCTTCCTCCCTCGGTCTTTTCTTGATTCGGCGGTATTGTGGGATGAAGCGGCCCGGACCAACATTACTCGTACGCTTACGAGAGACCGGTTCCATCAACTAACATGTAACTTCGTTGCATAAAGATGGCTGGCGGGTGTCTGTTTCTCCCACTTTAGTCGGATTGGATTTGACAAAGGCGGTCCTTGAGAAGGTTGAATAGCAATTTTTGTATCACCGTTGTGGTTTTTTGCGTAGGTAAGAATTGTTCTTGCTAGATACCCGTAGCAGCCACGTAAAACTTGCAACAACAATTAGAGGACGTCTAACTTGTTTTTGCAGGGTATGTTGTGATGTGATATGGCCAATTACATGATGAGATATATGTGATGTATGAGATGATCATGTATTGTATAGAATATCAGGACTTGCATGTCGATGAGTACGGCAACCGGCAGGAGCCATAGGGTTGTCTTTAATTATTTTCGCCGTTTTGCTTTACTTTATCGCTATGAGTTAGCAATAGTCGTAGAAGCAACAGTTGGCACGACAACTTCATGGCGACACGTTGATGGAGATCAAGATGATGGAGATCATGGTGTCATGCCGGTGACGATGAAGATCATGCCGATGCTTTGGAGATGGAGATCAAAAGCACAAGTTCATGGCCATATCATGTCACTTATGATTTGCATGTGATGTTAATCCTTTTATGCATCTTATTTTGCTTAGGACGACGGTAGCATTATAAGGTGATCCCTCAGTTAAATTTCAAGATAAAATTGTGTTCTCCCCGAGTGTGCACTGTTGCGAAAGTTCGTCGTTTCGAGACACCACGTGATGATCGGGTGTGATAGACTCTATGTTCGCATACAACGGGTGCAAGCCAGTGTTGCACGTGCGGAACACTCGGGTTAAACTTGACGAGCCTAGCATGTACAGACATGGCCTCGGAACACAAGAGACCGAAAGGTCGAACATGAGTCATATAGTAGATATGATCAACATGAAGATGTTCACCATTGAAACCACCTCAACTCACGTGATGATCGGACTTAAGTTGGTGGATTTGGATCATGTGACACTCGAATGACCGGAGGGATGTCAATTTGAGTGGGAGTTTTTAAGTAATATGATTAACTAAACTCATTATCATGAACATAGTCAAAATGTCTTTGCTAATTATGTTGTAGATTACTAGCTCGCGCTGTAGCTCCCTTGATTTTATATATATATATGTTCCTAGAGAAATAGAGTTGAAAGATGATGGTAGCAATAATGCGGACTGGGTCCGTGATCTGAGGATTGTCCTCATTGCTGCACAGAAGGCTTATGTCCTTAATGCACCACTCGGTGTGCCACCCCCTCTAGCGTCGTCTATAGATGTTGTGAACATCTGACAGGCACGTTTTGATGACTACTTGATAGTTCAGTGCGTCATGCATTACGGCTTAGAATTGAGGCTCCAAAACGTTTTGAACTTCACGAAACATATGAGATGTTCTAAGAGCTGAAATTGGGATCTCAGGCTCGTGCCCGTGTTGAGAGGTATGAGACCTCCAACAAGATTCTTTGCCTGCAAGATGAAGGAGAATAGCTCAATCGGTGAGCATGTGCTCAGATTGTCTGGGTGCTACAATCGCTTGAATCAAGTGGGAGTTGATCTTCCAGGTAAGATAGTGATTGATATAGTTCTCCAAGTTACTGTCACTAAGCTACTAGAGCTTCGTGGTGAACTATAAAATGCCAGGGATGGAAATAATGATCCCTGAGCTATTCGCGATGTTTGACACCGCGAAGGTAGAAATCAAGAAGGAGCATCAAGTGTTGATGGTTAGTAAAACCACTAGTTTCGAGAAGGGCAAGGGCAAGGAGGGATACTTCATGGATGGCAAGCCAGTTGCTCCTCCAGTAAAGAAACCCAAGGTTGAACCCAAACCCGAGACTGAGTGCTTCTATTATGAGGAGAACGGTCGCTGAAGCGGAACTGCCCTAGATACTTGGTAGATAAGAAGGCTGGCAACGTCGACAGAAGTATATTTGATATACGTGTTATTGATGTGTACCTTACTAGTACTCCTAGTAGCACCTGGGTATTAGATACCGGTTCGGTTGCTAAATGTTAGTAACTCGAAATAAAAGCTACAGAATAAACGGAGGCTAGCTAAGGGTGAGGTGACGATGAGTATTGGAAGTGTTTCCAAGGTTGATGTGATCACCATCGCACGCTCTCTCTACCTTCGGAATTAGTGATGAACCTAAATAAATGTTATTTGGTGTTTGCGTTGAGCATAAACGTGATTAGATCATGTTTATTGCAATACGGTTATTCATTTAAGTTAGAGAATAATGGTTATTCTATTTACATGAATAAAACCTTCAATGGTCATGCACCCAATGAGAATGGTTTATTGAATCTTGATCGTAGTGATACACATGTTCATAATATTGATGCCAAAAGATACAGAGTTAATAATGATAGTACCACATACTTGTGGCACTACCGCTAAATGTCATATTGGTGTAAAATGCATGAAGAAACTCCATGCTGATGGATCTTTGGACTCATTCAATTTCGAATCGGTTGAGACATGCGGACCATGCCTCATGGGCAAGATGACTAAGACCCCGTTTTCCGGTATGATGGAGCGGGCAAGTAACTTATTGGAAATAATACATGTTGATGTATTCGGTCCAATGAGTGTTGTAGCGTGCGGTGGATATCGTTATTTTCCTACCTTCACTGATGATTTGAGTATATATGGGGATATTTACTTAATGAAACACAAGTCTGTAACGTTTGAAAAGTTCAAACAAAATCAGAGTGAAGTTTGAGATCATCGTGACAAGAAGATAAAATGTCTACGATATGATCATGGAGGTGAATATCTGAGTTACGAGTTTGGTATACAACTTAAGACAATGTGGAAGTTGTTTCACAACTCACGCCACCTGGAACACCATAGTGTGATGGTGTGTCCGAACGTCGTAGTCGTGTTCTATTGGATATGGTGCGAACTATGATGTCTCTTATCGATTTACCACTATCGTTTTAGGGTTATGCATTAGAGACAACCACATTCACTTTAAAAGGGGCACCATCTAAGTCCGTTGAGATGACACCGTATGAATTTTTGGTTTGGCGGAAACCTAAGCTGTCATTTCTTAATGTTTGGGGCTGCGACGCTTATGTGAAAAAGGGTTTTCACCTAATGAGCTCGAACCCAAAGCGGACAAATGCGTCTTCATAGAATACCCTAACGTAACAGTTGGGTAAACCTTCTATCTTAGATCCAAGCACAAAGTGTTTGTTGCTAAAACGGGTCCTTTCTCGAGAAAGAGTTTCTCTCGAAAGAATTGAGTGGGAGGAAGATAGAACTTGATGAGGTTGTTGCACCTTTGTTTCAACCAGAGAGTAGCGCAGCGCAGAAATTTATTTCTGTGGAGCCTACATTAGTTGAAGAGGAAGCTAATGATGATGATCATGAAGCTTCGGATCAAGTTACTATCGAACCTCGTAGGTCGACAAGGACGCGTACTGCTCCTGAGTGGTACGGCAACCATGTCTTAGAGGTCATGTTGTTGGACAACGATGAACCTACGAGCTATGGAGAAGCGATGATGGGCCCGGATTCCGAGAAATGGTTAGAGGCCATGAAATCCGAGATGAGATCCATGTATGAAAACAAAGTATGGGCTTTGGAAGTATTACCTGAAGGGCGAAAGGCCATTCAGAACAAATGGATCTTTGAAAGGAAGACGGACGTGGACGGTAATGTCACCGTCTATAAAGCTCGACTTGTGACAAAGGGTTTTTCACAAGTTCAAGGAGTTGACTACGATGAGACTTTCTCACCGGTAGCGATGCTAAAGTCTGTTGGAATTATGTTAGCAGTTGCTACATTTTTCGATTATGAAATCTGGCAGATGGATGTCAAAACATCCTTTCCTTAACGGTATCCGTGAGGAAAGGTTGTATGTGATACAACCGGAAGGTTTTGTCAGTCCTAAGGATGCTAAAATATATGCAAGCTCCAGCGATCCTTCTATGGACAGGAGCAAGCATCTCGGAGTTGGAATATACGCTTTGATGAGGTGATCAAAGTTTTTGAGTCTATACAAAGTTTATGAGAAACTTGTATTTACAATAAAGTGAGTGGGAGCACTATATAATTTCTGATAAGTATATGTGGATGACATATTGTTGATCGGAAATGATGTAGAATTTCTGGAAAGCATAAAGGGTTGTTTGAAAGGAGTTTTTCAAAGAAAAACCTGGAATGAAGCTACTTAAATATTGGGCATCAGGATCTATAGAGATAGATCAAGACGTCTGATAAGACTTTCAATGAGTACATACCGTGACAAGATTTTGAAAGAGGTCAAAATGGATCAGTCAAAGAAAGAGTTCTTGCCTGATTTGTAAGGTGTGGAGTTGAGTGAGACTCAAAGCTCGACCACGGCAGAAGAAAGAGAAAGGACAAAGGTCGTCCCCTATGCTTTATCCGTAGGCTCTGTATAGTATGCCATGATGTGTACCGCGCCTGTGTGTGCCTTGCCATGAGTCAGTCAAGGGGTACAAGAGTGATCCAGGAGTGGTTCACTGGACAGCGGTCAAGATTATCCTTAGTAACTAGACGACTAAGGAAATATTTCTCGAGTATGGAGGTGATAAAGAGTTCGTCGTAAAGGGTTACGTCGATGCAAGCTTTGACACCTATCCGGACGACTCTGAGTAGAAGTCAGGATATGTATAGTGGAGCAACCATTTGGAATAGCTCCAAGTGGAGCGTGGTAGCATCTGCAGTATGACATATAGATTTGCAAAGAACACACGGATCTGAATGTTGCAGACCGTTAACTAAAGACCTCTCTCACATGCAAAGCATGATCGAACCCCAGAACTCATTGGGTGTTAGATTCATAGCAATGTAAATCACATGGTGATGTGAACTAGATTATTGACTCTAGTGCAAGTGGGAGACTGTTGGAAATATGCCCTAGAGGCAATAATAATTTAGTTATTATCATATTTCCTTGTTCATGATAATCGTTTATTATCCATGCTATAATTGTATTGATTGGAAACTCAAATACATGTGTGGGTACATAGACAACACTGTGTCCCTAGTACGCCTCTAATAGACTAGCTCATTGATCAAAGATGGTCAAGGTTTCCTAGCCATAGACATGAGATGTCATTTGATAACGGGATCACATCATTAGGAGAATGATGTGATGGACAAGACCCAAACTATGAACATAGTATATGATCGTGTCAGTTTATTGCTATTGTTTTCTGCATGTCAAGTATCTGTTCCTATGACCATGAGATCATGCAACTCACTAACACCGGAGGAATACCTTGTGTGTATCAAACGTCGCAACGTAACTGGGTGACTATAAAGATGCTCTACAGGTATCTCCAAGGGTGTCTGTTGAGTTGGCATTGATCAAGACTGGGATTTGTTACTCCGTGTGACGGAGAGGTATCTCAGGGCCCACTCGGTAATACAACATCACAACAAGCCTTGCAAGCAATGTGACTAAAGTGTTAGCCACGGGATCTTGTATTACGGAACGAGTAAAGAGACTTGCTGGTAACGAGATTGAACTAGGTATAGAGATACCGACGATCGAATCTCGGGCAAGTAACATACCGAAGAACAAAGGGAACATCATACGGGATTAACTAAATCCTTGACATGGAGGTTCAACCGATGAAGATCTTCGTAGAATATGTAGGAACCAATATGGGCATCCAGGTCCTGCTATTGGTTATTGACTGTAGAGGTGTCTCGGTCATGTCTACATAGTTCTCGAACCCGCAGGGTCTGCACACTTAAGGTTCGGTGACGTTTCGGTAGTATAGAGTTATGTATGGTGGTGACCGAAGGTTGTTCGGAGTCCCGGATGAGATCTTGGATGTCACGAGGAGCTACGGAATGGTCCGGAGGTAAAGATTGATATATAGGAAGTCCCGTTTTGGTCACCGGAAAAGTTTCGGGTATTTCGGTAGTGTACCGGGAGTGGTACCGGGGACCATCGGGAGGGGTGTCTCGACCCAAAGGGCCTGATGGACTGTGGGAGGAGTCAAGCCAGCCCTTTGTGGGCTGGCCGAGCCCCCCACTAAGTCCCATGCGGCTAGGGGTGGGAAAAACCCAAAGGGGGAAAGGTGGAAAGGTTTTCCAAGTGGAGAGGAGGAATCCTACTCCTAATAGGATTGGAGTAGGACTCCTCCACCTCCAATTTCGGCCAGCCCTTGAGGGTTTGAGGCTGCCTCCTCCCCTGCCTCCCTCCTATATATACTAGAGGATTTAGAGGGGAGAGCTAACCCTAATTGCCACGTGCTCCCTCTACTTCATCTAGATCGTTTTCTCCTCTAGTCTAGTTCGGCGGTGCTTAGGCGAAGCCCTGCCAGAATAGTTCCACCACCATCGCCGCCACGCCATCGCGCTGCCGAAGAACTCATCTACCTCTCCGCTCCCTCTTGCTGGATCAAGAAGGCGGAGATCGTCATCGAGCTGTACATGTGCTGAACGCGGAGGTGCCGTCCGTTCGGCGCTAGATCGGAAGGACCGTGATCAGGATCGCGAGACGGTTCATGATTTGATCGCGGGACGGATCGTGATGGGATCGCGGGACAGATCGTGATTGGATCGCGAGACGGATCGTGATTGGATCGCGGGACGCTCGGCGATTATGATCGCGAAGACGTTCGACTACATCAACCGCGTTTCTTAACGCTTCCCGCTTAGCGATCTACAAGGGTATGTGGATCCACTCTCCCTCTCGTAGATGCTCATCACCATGGATAGATCTTGCGTGTGCGTAGGAAATTTTTTGTTTCCCATGCAACGTTCCCCAATAGGGCGCTCGTCGGGGAGGGAGCTCCGGTGGGTGCGGGGCTCGGGCGAGTGCACGAGGAGGTTCAGTGGGACGAGGCGGAGCGTCTGGTGGCTCTGGTTGGGCTCTAGGCGGTCGGAGTGGAGCGGCAGCACGGCAATGGCGTGGCGGCGGGGCTCTGCTCCGGCGAGGGATTGCGAGCGAGGAGAGGCGTCGGGAAGGGATCTTAGGAGGGGAACGGGTTGAGGGGCCTGGGGCTTATATAGCCAGGGGGTCGGGGGTGCTCAGATGGCAGCGAATCAAAGGGGATCGGCTCCGACGCGGGCTCCGGCGAGGTATGGAAAGGAGGAAGAAAGAAGGAAGGAGATGACCGGCTCGGGATCTGGTCGGACGGTGGGACCCACTAGTCAGCGAGGGAAAGAGATGCGAGGTGATCGGTGGCCGATTGTGAATCGACTCGGAATCTGGCAAAGGATCCTGGGCCGGTTTCTTTCCTAATGGGCCTCGGTACGCTTCCGTTTTAAAATATTTTTCCTTTTTTATAAAAACACAGAAAAGGAAAAAGATTTGGAGGATCAAATAAATTCCAAATATAGAAGTGTTATATATCAAAATTATCAGGAAAATACATGCTAAAAGTTGAACATCTTTCCACGGCCAAAATAAATACTTTTCAAAAATTATTTTTTAGAAAAAAATCCTAAATTGATTTCATTTCTTTCTGCAAATATTTTTCAAATAATCCCTTGGGTTTTATGGTTCAAATATTTCACAAAATTACCCCTGGTTTGGAGGGTCATGTTCCTCCTCTCAAAATATTTGAATTTAAATCAAGAGTTTGAATTCACTCAAATTTTAAGATGGAACCAAAGTATGAAGTGAATTTCCAAAATAGAAAATTTCAAAAATAGAAAATTACAGATTCAAACTTCAGATCCTATATTTGAACTTCAGATTCAAACTTCAGATCCTATATTTGAAGAAGTCATGTCATCTTCTCTCATTATTTTGCATTGGATGAAATATGAATCCAAAACAAAAGGGGGAAGTCATTTTATTCCCTCTCATTCAAAAGTTTCAAAAAGTTTCAAATTTCACTCAGTTTCAAACAATCATTCAATCAATTCAATCATTCAACTATTTATTATAACATTCCAAAATTTGGGATGTTACATAAGGCAATTTCCTCATCTATAGGCGAAAAATCTGACAATAGGCTTGGTGATCCTGAATAACTGAGTCAGGAGCTTGCAATGCTCATGAGGAAATTCCAGAAGTTCTCAAGGAGAGGTCGGTTTGGAAAATCATCAAGAAGTGGCATGAAGAACTTAGAATCTTCATCAAGCGATTACAAGAAGAGAACTTGTCACAAATGCAAGAAATCTGGCCACTATATTGCTGACTGTCCTCTCTGGGAAAAAGAATCAAAGAAGAAGAAATATAAGGATGACAGTTCTGATGACTCGAAGAAAAATAAGAAATCTTCAAAGTCTTCAAAGTCCTCATCGCACTGGAAGAACAATTTAAGGAAGGCTCGGGCACTTATTGGCAAGGAAATGGATTCTGAAGAAGAATATAAAGAATATGAGGAAGAGGAAGAATCTGAAGAGGAGTCTGATTCTGGTGTGGCGAGCCTAGCTCTCGCTAATGCTTTCGTCGCCAAGTCCATCTTTAATGATGAAGAAAATGGCAACTCCAACGGCTCTGAAGTCAGCAACGACAACTATGCTCCCACCTATTACTTCATGGCAAAAGGTGCCAAGGTACTCAAACCCCATTCCTCTGAGTCAAGTGGTGGTGAATCTGAGGATTACATGAAACCTAGCTATTCCAAACTTGCTAATATTGCCACTAAACAACAAAGTGCCATTGAAAAGCTTCAGAAACTGCTAGACAAAAGCGATGACCTGTTGAATGAGGAAATGGATCGTACTCAAAATCTGACTAAGGGACTTCAAAGTCTTCAGTCTAAGTTTGATAACCTTCAAAGTCATCATGATGCTCTCTTAGTCGATCATGAGAAGCTCTCTTATAAATTTCTTCAAAGAAAGCAAGATCTTGATAAACTAAGGGTGTCCCATGAAGATCTTCAAAGGGATAACGATTCCTTGCTTGGTCAACAGATCAGTACCGCTCAGGAAGATTTTGTTCCACCTTGCTTGAAATGCATCGAACGTGAAACTGCTCATTCCTCACCTGAAAGTTCAAATGCTTCTATTGCTGCAAATTCTTCAACTATTTCTGTGGTCACAAATTCCTCATCTAGGGATACCACAAGTGTCACTAATGAAAATGCAGGGTTGAAGGAATTGTATGTGACAGACATATACAAAAGCCTCAAAGGGCATCAAACCCTTTGTGATGTGCTTAAAAAGCAGATTCTGAACATGAACCCTAGGAAAGAGGGTATTGCTTTTGAGAGGAAACTCAATGTTGATGGATGATACGTCTCCAACGTATCTACTTTTCCTCACCCTTTTGCCCTTGTTTTGGACTCTAATTTGCATGATTTGAATGGAACTAACCCAGACTGACGTTGTTTTCATCAGAACTACCATGGTGTTGTTTTTGTGCAGAAATAAAAGTTCTCGGAATGGAACAAAACTTTTTGGAGAATTATTTCAGAATATATGTGAATTATTGGAGCCAAAAACCAGCGAAGAGGGGGGCCAGGGTGGCCACCACCCACCAGGGCGCGCCGGGTTGTGCCCACCTCGTGGCCCCACTAACCCTAATTCTGCCACTATAAATTCCTATTTTTGGAGAAAAAATCAGAGAGAAAGTTTCATCGTGTTTTACGATACGGAGCCGACGCCACCTCCTGTTCTTCATCGCGAGGCCAGATCTGGAGTCTGTTTGGGGCTTCGGATAGGGGAATCTTCGGTCTTCGTCATCACCAACCTTTCTGGATGAGTAATTCCATGTTGCTCCCCACCGGGAGTGAGTAATTCCTTTGTAGGCTTGCTGGTCAGTGAGGAGTTGGATGAGATTCATCATGTAATCGAGTTAGTTTTGTTAGAGCTTGATCACTAGTATACATTATGTTCTGAGATTGATGTTGCTATGACTTTGCTATGCCTAATGCTTGTCACTAGGGCCCGAGTGCCATGATTTCAGATTTGAACCGTTTATGTTATCATCTCTATATCCATTTTCTTGATCAGAACTTGCCTAGTCATATGCACCTATTATGTGTTATAATCCGTCAACCCCATAGCGATCTACAAGGGTATGTGGATCCACTCTCCCTCTCGTAGATGCTCATCACCATGGATAGATCTTGCGTGTGCGTAGGAAATTTTTTGTTTCCCATGCAATGTTCCCCAACAGTGGCATCATGAGCTAGGTCTATGTGTAGATGAGATCACGAGTAGAACACAAAGGAGTTTGTGGGCGTTGATGTTCAGATTGCTTCCTCCCTCGGTCTTTTCTTGATTCGGCGGTATTGTGGGATGAAGCGGCCCGGACCAACATTACTCGTACGCTTACGAGAGACCGGTTCCATCAACTAACATGTAACTTCGTTGCATAAAGATGGCTGGCGGGTGTCTGTTTCTCCCACTTTAGTCGGATTGGATTTGACAAAGGCGGTCCTTGAGAAGGTTGAATAGCAATTTTTGTATCACCGTTGTGGTTTTTGCGTAGGTAAGAATTGTTCTTGCTAGATACCCGTAGCAGCCACGTAAAACTTGCAACAACAATTAGAGGACGTCTAACTTGTTTTTGCAGGGTATGTTGTGATGTGATATGGCCAATTACATGATGAGATATATGTGATGTATGAGATGATCATGTATTGTATAGAATATCAGGACTTGCATGTCGATGAGTACGGCAACCGGCAGGAGCCATAGGGTTGTCTTTAATTATTTTCGCCGTTTTGCTTTACTTTATCGCTATGAGTTAGCAATAGTCGTAGAAGCAACAGTTGGCACGACAACTTCATGGCGACACGTTGATGGAGATCAAGATGATGGAGATCATGGTGTCATGCCGGTGACGATGAAGATCATGCCGATGCTTTGGAGATGGAGATCCAAAGCACAAGTTCATGGCCATATCATGTCACTTATGATTTGCGTGTGATGTTAATCCTTTTATGCATCTTATTTTTCTTAGGACGACGGTAGCATTATAAGGTGATCCCTCAGTTAAATTTCAAGATAAAATTGTGTTCTCCCCGAGTGTGCACTGTTGCGAAAGTTCGTCGTTTCGAGACACCACGTGATGATCGGGTGTGATAGACTCTATGTTCGCATACAACGGGTGCAAGCCAGTGTTGCACGTGCGGAACACTCGGGTTAAACTTGACGAGCCTAGCATGTACAGACATGGCCTCGGAACACAAGAGACCGAAAGGTCGAACATGAGTCATATAGTAGATATGATCAACATGAAGATGTTCACCATTGAAACCACCTCAACTCACGTGATGATCGGACTTAAGTTGGTGGATTTGGATCATGTGACACTCGAATGACCGGAGGGATGTCAATTTGAGTGGGAGTTTTTAAGTAATATGATTAACTAAACTCATTATCATGAACATAGTCAAAATGTCTTTGCTAATTATGTTGTAGATTACTAGCTCGCGCTGTAGCTCCCTTGATTTTATATATATATATGTTCCTAGAGAAATAGAGTTGAAAGATGATGGTAGCAATAATGCGGACTGGGTCCGTGATCTGAGGATTGTCCTCATTGCTGCACAGAAGGCTTATGTCCTTAATGCACCACTCGGTGTGCCACCCCCTCTAGCGTCGTCTATAGATGTTGTGAACATCTGACAGGCACGTTTTGATGACTACTTGATAGTTCAGTGCGTCATGCATTACGGCTTAGAATTGAGGCTCCAAAACGTTTTGAACTTCACGGAACATATGAGATGTTCTAAGAGCTGAAATTGGGATCTCAGGCTCGTGCCCGTGTTGAGAGGTATGAGACCTCCAACAAGATTCTTTGCCTGCAAGATGAAGGAGAATAGCTCAATCGGTGAGCATGTGCTCAGATTGTCTGGGTGCTACAATCGCTTGAATCAAGTGGGAGTTGATCTTCCAGGTAAGATAGTGATTGATATAGTTCTCCAAGTTACTGTCACTAAGCTACTAGAGCTTCGTGGTGAACTATAAAATGCCAGGGATGGAAATAATGATCCCTGAGCTATTCGCGATGTTTGACACCGCGAAGGTAGAAATCAAGAAGGAGCATCAAGTGTTGATGGTTAGTAAAACCACTAGTTTCGAGAAGGGCAAGGGCAAGGAGGGATACTTCATGGATGGCAAGCCAGTTGCTCCTCCAGTAAAGAAACCCAAGGTTGAACCCAAACCCGAGACTGAGTGCTTCTATTATGAGGAGAACGGTCGCTGAAGCGGAACTGCCCTAGATACTTGGTAGATAAGAAGGCTGGCAACGTCGACAGAAGTATATTTGATATACGTGTTATTGATGTGTACCTTACTAGTACTCCTAGTAGCACCTGGGTATTAGATACCGGTTCGGTTGCTAAATGTTAGTAACTCGAAATAAAAGCTACAGAATAAACGGAGGCTAGCTAAGGGTGAGGTGACGATGAGTATTGGAAGTGTTTCCAAGGTTGATGTGATCACCATCGCACGCTCTCTCTACCTTCGGAATTAGTGATGAACCTAAATAAATGTTATTTGGTGTTTGCGTTGAGCATAAACGTGATTAGATCATGTTTATTGCAATACGGTTATTCATTTAAGTTAGAGAATAATGGTTATTCTATTTACATGAATAAAACCTTCAATGGTCATGCACCCAATGAGAATGGTTTATTGAATCTTGATCGTAGTGATACACATGTTCATAATATTGATGCCAAAAGATACAGAGTTAATAATGATAGTACCACATACTTGTGGCACTACCGCTAAATGTCATATTGGTGTAAAATGCATGAAGAAACTCCATGCTGATGGATCTTTGGACTCATTCAATTTCGAATCGGTTGAGACATGCGGACCATGCCTCATGGGCAAGATGACTAAGACCCCGTTTTCCGGTATGATGGAGCGGGCAAGTAACTTATTGGAAATAATACATGTTGATGTATTCGGTCCAATGAGTGTTGTAGCGTGCGGTGGATATCGTTATTTTCCTACCTTCACTGATGATTTGAGTATATATGGGGATATTTACTTAATGAAACACAAGTCTGTAACGTTTGAAAAGTTCAAACAAAATCAGAGTGAAGTTTGAGATCATCGTGACAAGAAGATAAAATGTCTACGATATGATCATGGAGGTGAATATCTGAGTTACGAGTTTGGTATACAACTTAAGACAATGTGGAAGTTGTTTCACAACTCACGCCACCTGGAACACCATAGTGTGATGGTGTGTCCGAACGTCGTAGTCGTGTTCTATTGGATATGGTGCGAACTATGATGTCTCTTATCGATTTACCACTATCGTTTTAGGGTTATGCATTAGAGACAACCACATTCACTTTAAAAGGGGCACCATCTAAGTCCGTTGAGATGACACCGTATGAATTTTTGGTTTGGCGGAAACCTAAGCTGTCATTTCTTAATGTTTGGGGCTGCGACGCTTATGTGAAAAAGGGTTTTCACCTAATGAGCTCGAACCCAAAGCGGACAAATGCGTCTTCATATAATACCCTAACGTAACAGTTGGGTAAACCTTCTATCTTAGATCCAAGCACAAAGTGTTTGTTGCTAAAACGGGTCCTTTCTCGAGAAAGAGTTTCTCTCGAAAGAATTGAGTGGGAGGAAGATAGAACTTGATGAGGTTGTTGCACCTTTGTTTCAACCAGAGAGTAGCGCAGCGCAGAAATTTATTTCTGTGGAGCCTACATTAGTTGAAGAGGAAGCTAATGATGATGATCATGAAGCTTCGGATCAAGTTACTATCGAACCTCGTAGGTCGACAAGGACGCGTACTGCTCCTGAGTGGTACGGCAACCCTGTCTTAGAGGTCATGTTGTTGGACAACGATGAACCTACGAGCTATGGAGAAGCGATGATGGGCCCGGATTCCGAGAAATGGTTAGAGGCCATGAAATGCGAGATGAGATCCATGTATGAAAACAAAGTATGGGCTTTGGAAGTATTACCTGAAGGGCGAAAGGCCATTCAGAACAAATGGATCTTTGAAAGGAAGACGGACGTGGACGGTAATGTCACCGTCTATAAAGCTCGACTTGTGACAAAGGGTTTTTCACAAGTTCAAGGAGTTGACTACGATGAGACTTTCTCACCGGTAGCGATGCTAAAGTCTGTTGGAATTATGTTAGCAGTTGCTACATTTTTCGATTATGAAATCTGGCAGATGGATGTCAAAACATCCTTTCCTTAACGGTATCCGTGAGGAAAGGTTGTATGTGATACAACCGGAAGGTTTTGTCAGTCCTAAGGATGCTAAAATATATGCAAGCTCCAGCGATCCTTCTATGGACAGGAGCAAGCATCTCGGAGTTGGAATATACGCTTTGATGAGGTGATCAAAGTTTTTGAGTCTATACAAAGTTTATGAGAAACTTGTATTTACAATAAAGTGAGTGGGAGGACTATATAATTTCTGATAAGTATATGTGGATGACATATTGTTGATCGGAAATGATGTAGAATTTCTGGAAAGCATAAAGGGTTGTTTGAAAGGAGTTTTTCAAAGAAAAACCTGGAATGAAGCTACTTAAATATTGGGCATCAGGATCTATAGAGATAGATCAAGACGTCTGATAAGACTTTCAATGAGTACATACCGTGACAAGATTTTGAAAGAGGTCAAAATGGATCAGTCAAAGAAAGAGTTCTTGCCTGATTTGTAAGGTGTGGAGTTGAGTGAGACTCAAAGCTCGACCACGGCAGAAGAAAGAGAAAGGACAAAGGTCGTCCCCTATGCTTTATCCGTAGGCTCTGTATAGTATGCCATGATGTGTACCGCGCCTGTGTGTGCCTTGCCATGAGTCAGTCAAGGGGTACAAGAGTGATCCAGGAGTGGTTCACTGGACAGCGGTCAAGATTATCCTTAGTAACTAGACGACTAAGGAAATATTTCTCGAGTATGGAGGTGATAAAGAGTTCGTCGTAAAGGGTTACGTCGATGCAAGCTTTGACACCTATCCGGACGACTCTGAGTAGAAGTCAGGATATGTATAGTGGAGCAACCATTTGGAATAGCTCCAAGTGGAGCGTGGTAGCATCTGCAGTATGACATATAGATTTGCAAAGAACACACGGATCTGAATGTTGCAGACCGTTGACTAAAGACCTCTCTCACATGCAAAGCATGATCGAACCCCAGAACTCATTGGGTGTTAGATTCATAGCAATGTAAATCACATGGTGATGTGAACTAGATTATTGACTCTAGTGCAAGTGGGAGACTGTTGGAAATATGCCCTAGAGGCAATAATAATTTAGTTATTATCATATTTCCTTGTTCATGATAATCGTTTATTATCCATGCTATAATTGTATTGATTGGAAACTCAAATACATGTGTGGGTACATAGACAACACTGTGTCCCTAGTACGCCTCTAATAGACTAGCTCATTGATCAAAGATGGTCAAGGTTTCCTAGCCATAGACATGAGATGTCATTTGATAACGGGATCACATCATTAGGAGAATGATGTGATGGACAAGACCCAAACTATGAACATAGTATATGATCGTGTCAGTTTATTGCTATTGTTTTCTGCATGTCAAGTATCTGTTCCTATGACCATGAGATCATGCAACTCACTAACACCGGAGGAATACCTTGTGTGTATCAAACGTCGCAACGTAACTGGGTGACTATAAAGATGCTCTACAGGTATCTCCAAGGGTGTCTGTTGAGTTGGCATTGATCAAGACTGGGATTTGTTACTCCGTGTGACGGAGAGGTATCTCAGGGCCCACTCGGTAATACAACATCACAACAAGCCTTGCAAGCAATGTGACTAAAGTGTTAGCCACGGGATCTTGTATTACGGAACGAGTAAAGAGACTTGCTGGTAACGAGATTGAACTAGGTATAGAGATACCGACGATCGAATCTCGGGCAAGTAACATACCGAAGAACAAAGGGAACATCATACGGGATTAACTAAATCCTTGACATAGAGGTTCAACCGATGAAGATCTTCGTAGAATATGTAGGAACCAATATGGGCATCCAGGTCCTGCTATTGGTTATTGACTGTAGAGGTGTCTCGGTCATGTCTACATAGTTCTCGAACCCGCAGGGTCTGCACACTTAAGGTTCGGTGACGTTTCGGTAGTATAGAGTTATGTATGGTGGTGACCGAAGGTTGTTCGGAGTCCCGTATGAGATCTTGGATGTCACGAGGAGCTCCGGAATGGTCCGGAGGTAAAGATTGATATATAGGAAGTCCCGTTTTGGTCACCGGAAAAGTTTCGGGTATTTCGGTAGTGTACCGGGAGTGGTACCGGGGACCATCGGGAGGGGTGTCTCGACCCAAAGGGCCTGATGGACTGTGGGAGGAGTCAAGCCAGCCCTTTGTGGGCTGGCCGAGCCCCCCACTAAGTCCCATGCGGCTAGGGGTTTTCCAAGTGGAGAGGAGGAATCCTACTCCTAATAGGATTGGAGTAGGACTCCTCCACCTCCAATTTCGGCCAGCCCTTGAGGGTTTGAGGCTGCCTCCTCCCCTGCCTCCCTCCTATATATACTAGAGGATTTAGAGGGGAGAGCTAACCCTAATTGCCACGTGCTCCCTCTACTTCATCTAGATCGTTTTCTCCTCTAGTCTAGTTCGGCGGTGCTTAGGCGAAGCCCTGCCGGAATAGTTCCACCACCATCGCCGCCACGCCATCGCGCTGCTGAAGAACTCATCTACCTCTCCGCTCCCTCTTGCTGGATCAAGAAGGCGGAGATCGTCATCGAGCTGTACATGTGCTGAACGCGGAGGTGCCGTCCGTTCGGCGCTAGATCGGAAGGACCGTGATCAGGATCGCGAGACGGTTCATGATTTGATCGCGGGACGGATCGTGATGGGATCGCGGGACAGATCGTGATTGGATCGCGAGACGGATCGTGATTGGATCGCAGGACGCTCGGCGATTATGATCGCGAAGACGTTCGACTACATCAACCGCGTTTCTTAACGCTTCCCGCTTAGCGATCTACAAGGGTATGTGGATCCACTCTCCCTCTCGTAGATGCTCATCACCATGGATAGATCTTGCGTGTGCGTAGGAAATTTTTTGTTTCCCATGCAACGTTCCCCAATAGGGCGCTCGTCGGGGAGGGAGCTCCAGTGGGTGCGGGGCTCGGGCGAGTGCACGAGGAGGTTTAGTGGGACGAGGCGGAGTGTCTGGTGGCTCTGGTTGGGCTCTAGGCGGTCGGAGTGGAGCGGCAGCACGGCAATGGCGTGGCGGCGGGGCTCTGCTCCGGCGAGGGATTGCGAGCGAGGAGAGGCGTCGGGAAGGGATCTTAGGAGGGGAACGGGTTGAGGGGCCTGGGGCTTATATAGCCAGGGGGTCGGGGGTGCTCAGATGGCAGCGAATCAGCGAGGGGATCGGCTCCGGCGCGGGCTCCGGCGAGGTATGGAAAGGAGGAAGAAAGAAGGAAGGAGATGACCGGCTCGGGATCTGGTCGGACGGTGGGACCCACTAGTCAGCGAGGGAGAGAGATGCGAGGTGATCGGTGGCCGATTGTGAATCGACTCGGAATCTGGCGAAGGATCCTGGGCCGGTTTCTTTCCTAATGGGCCTCGGTACGCTTCCGTTTTAAAATATTTTTCCTTTTTTATAAAAACACAGAAAAGGAAAAAGATTTGGAGGATCAAATAAATTCCAAATATAGAAGTGTTATATATCAAAATTATCAGGAAAATACATGCTAAAAGTTGAACATCTTTCCACGGCCAAAATAAATACTTTTCAAAAAAAAAATTTAGAAAAAAATCCTAAATTGATTTCATTTCTTTCTGCAAATATTTTTCAAATAATCCCTTGGGTTTTATGGTTCAAATATTTCACAAAATTACCCCTGGTTTGGAGGGTCATGTTCCTCCTCTCAAAATATTTGAATTTAAATCAAGAGTTTGAATTCACTCAAATTTTAAGATGGAACCAAAGTATGAAGTGAATTTCCAAAATAGAAAATTTCAAAAATAGAAAATTACAGATTCAAACTTCAGATCCTATATTTGAACTTCAGATTCAAACTTCAGATCCTATATTTGAAGAAGTCATGTCATCTTCTCTCATTATTTTGCATTGGATGAAATATGAATCCAAAACAAAAGGGGGAAGTCATTTTATTCCCTCTCATTCAAAAGTTTCAAAAAGTTTCAAATTTCACTCAGTTTCAAACAATCATTCAATCAATTCAATCATTCAACTATTTATTATAACATTCCAAAATTTGGGATGTTACATAAGGCAATTTCCTCATCTATAGGCGAAAAATCTGACAATAGGCTTGGTGATCCTGAATAACTGAGTCAGGAGCTTGCAATGCTCATGAGGAAATTCCAGAAGTTCTCAAGGAGAGGTCGGTTTGGAAAATCATCAAGAAGTGGCATGAAGAACTTAGAATCTTCATCAAGCGATTACAAGAAGAGAACTTGTCACAAATGCAAGAAATCTGGCCACTATATTGCTGACTGTCCTCTCTGGGAAAAAGAATCAAAGAAGAAGAAATATAAGGATGACAGTTCTGATGACTCGAAGAAAAATAAGAAATCTTCAAAGTCTTCAAAGTCCTCATCGCACTGGAAGAACAATTTAAGGAAGGCTCGGGCACTTATTGGCAAGGAAATGGATTCTGAAGAAGAATATAAAGAATATGAGGAAGAGGAAGAATCTGAAGAGGAGTCTGATTCTGGTGTGGCGAGCCTAGCTCTCGCTAATGCTTTCGTCGGCAAGTCCATCTTTAATGATGAAGAAAATGGCAACTCCAACGGCTCTGAAGTCAGCAACGACAACTATGCTCCCACCTATTACTTCATGGCAAAAGGTGCCAAGGTACTCAAACCCCATTCCTCTGAGTCAAGTGGTGGTGAATCTGAGGATTACATGAAACCTAGCTATTCCAAACTTGCTAATATTGCCACTAAACAACAAAGTGCCATTGAAAAGCTTCAGAAACTGCTAGACAAAAGCGATGACCTGTTGAATGAGGAAATGGATCGTACTCAAAATCTGACTAAGGGACTTCAAAGTCTTCAGTCTAAGTTTGATAACCTTCAAAGTCATCATGATGCTCTCTTAGTCGATCATGAGAAGCTCTCTTATAAATTTCTTCAAAGAAAGCAAGATCTTGATAAACTAAGGGTGTCCCATGAAGATCTTCAAAGGGATAACGATTCCTTGCTTGGTCAACAGATCAGTACCGCTCAGGAAGATTTTGTTCCACCTTGCTTGAAATGCATCGAACGTGAAACTGCTCATTCCTCACCTGAAAGTTCAAATGCTTCTATTGCTGCAAATTCTTCAACTATTTCTGTGGTCACAAATTCCTCATCTAGGGATACCACAAGTGTCACTAATGAAAATGCAGGGTTGAAGGAATTGTATGTGACAGACATATACAAAAGCCTCAAAGGGCATCAAACCCTTTGTGATGTGCTTAAAAAGCAGATTCTGAACATGAACCCTAGGAAAGAGGGTATTGCTTTTGAGAGGAAACTCAATGTTGATGGATGATACGTCTCCAACGTATCTACTTTTCCTCACCCTTTTGCCCTTGTTTTGGACTCTAATTTGCATGATTTGAATGGAACTAACCCAGACTGACGTTGTTTTCATCAGAACTACCATGGTGTTGTTTTTGTGCAGAAATAAAAGTTCTCGGAATGGAACAAAACTTTTTGGAGAATTATTTCAGAATATATGTGAATTATTGGAGCCAAAAACCAGCGAAGAGGGGGGCCAGGGTGGCCACCACCCACCAGGGCGCGCCGGGTTGTGCCCACCTCGTGGCCCCACTAACCCTAATTCTGCCACTATAAATTCCTATTTTTGGAGAAAAAATCTGAGAGAAAGTTTCATCGTGTTTTACGATACGGAGCCGACGCCACCTCCTGTTCTTCATCGCGAGGCCAGATCTGGAGCCTGTTTGGGGCTTCGGATAGGGGAATCTTCGGTCTTCATCATCACCAACCTTTCTGGATGAGTAATTCCATGTTGCTCCCCACCGGGAGTGAGTAATTCCTTTGTAGGCTTGCTGGTCAGTGAGGAGTTGGATGAGATTCATCATGTAATCGAGTTAGTTTTGTTAGAGCTTGATCACTAGTATACATTATGTTCTGAGATTGATGTTGCTATGACTTTGCTATGCCTAATGCTTGTCACTAGGGCCCGAGTGCCATGATTTCAGATCTGAACCGTTTATGTTATCATCTCTATATCCATTTTCTTGATCAGAACTTGCCTAGTCATATGCACCTATTATGTGTTATAATCCGTCAACCCCATATTGACAATATTTGGGATACTTATCGGTGATGACCGTAGTTTGAGGAGTTCATGTATTCACCATGTGTTAATGCTTTGTTCCGGTTCTCTATTGAAAGGAGGCCTAAATATCCCTTAGTTTCCTTATGGACCCCGCTGCCACGGGAGGGTAGGACAAAAGATGTCATGCAAGTTCTTTTCCATAAGCACGTATGACTTTTTACGGAATACATGCCTACATTACATTGATGAACTGAGCTAGTTCTGTATCGCCCTAGGTTATGACTGTTACATGATGAATATCATCCAACGAGTTACCGATCCAGTGCCTACGAGTTTTCCACTTATTGTTCTTGCTAAGTTACTACTACTGTTACTACTGTTACCGCTACTGTCACTGTCACTATTGCTACCAAACTATCATATTACTGTGCTACTGATCACTTTGCTGCAGATATTTAATCTCCAGGTGTGGTTGAATTGACAACTCAACTCCTAATACTCTCAAGTATTGTTTGGATCCCCTTGTGTCGAATCTATAAATTTGGGTTGAATACTCTACCCTCGAAAACTGTTGCGATCCCCTATACTTGTGGGTTATCAAGACCTTTTTCTGGCGCCGTTGCCGGGGAGCATAGCAATATTTGTTGAGTCACTTGGGATTTATATCAATTGATCACTATGAAGAATCTGAAGGATCCAAAGACTATGATTTTTCCCTCTAAGATGAGGGGAGGTAAGGAACTGCCATCTAGCTCTGCACTTGATTCACCTTCTGTTATGAGTAAGATTGCAACACCACCACATGCTAGTAATCCTGATATGTCGCATGTTATTGATGATGCTACTTATGCTATGAATGATGCTTATGATGATGCTAGTACCATGCTTGATGATAATGTTCCATTAGGAGAATTTCTTGATGAACAAATTGCTAGAGCTAAAGAGAATGAAACCACTAAAACTGATGAGATTGCTGAAACTGATGAACCTTACGAAACTGATAATGACTATGAAACTCCTATTAGTCCTAGCTCTCCTAAGTTTGAAATGCCTAAGATACCTGAAGGTTATGTTATGGATGAAGAGATAACTAGAGAAATTCTTTCTTTCAAAGATAGAAACGATCTTAAGATTTTGCTACGCAAGTATAAGGAAAAGACTTTGAATGCTAGAATGAAATGTGATCCTAAGTTTGCTACTTCACCTATCTTTGTTAACGATAAGGATTATGAGTTCTCTGTCGACCGAGAGTTAATTACTTTGGTTGAATCTAATCCTTTCCATGGCTATGAAACTGAAACTGTAGTGGCACACCTTACTAAGCTGAATGATATAGCCACCCTCTTTGCTCATGATTAGAAGATTCGCTATTATTACATCCTTAAGTTATTTCTGTTCTCATTAAAGGGTGATGCTAAGACATGGTACAATACTCTTACTCCTGGTTGTGTGCGTACTCCCCAGGATATGATTTACTACTTTTCTGAAAAATATTTTCCTGCTCATAAGAAACAAGCTGCCTTACGGGAAATATTTAACTTTGTGCAAATTGAAGAAGAGAGTCTCCCACAAGCTTGGGGGAGGCTTCTCCAATTGCTTAACACTTTGCCTAATCATCCTCTCAAGAAAAATGAAATACTTGATATCTTTTATAATGGACTAACTGATGCTTCTAGGGATTTCCTAGATAGTTGTGCTGGTTGTGTTTTCGGGGAATGAACTGTTGAACAAGCTGAGGAATTATTGAATAACATACTGAAGAATTATGATGGTTGGACTCTTCCTGAACCACCGCCTAAGCCCACTCCGAAGAAGAGGGGTATCTTATTTCTCAGTCCTGAAGATATGCAAGAGGCAAAGAAATCTATGAAGGAAAAAGGTATTAAAGCTGAGGGGTTAAGAATCTGCCACCTATTGAAGAAATACATGGCCTTGACACACCACCACCTCCACAGGTGGTAGAGGTAAATTCTTTACTAAAGTTTAATGAAAGTGACATTCCTCACAATAAACATCCTAGTTAATGCTTATATGAGTTTGACAACTATATTATGAAGCAAGATCATTTCAATGCCCATGTTCTGAAACAATTGAAATATAATTCTGATATGATTGCTCGCTTGAGTGACTTGCTATTTAGAATCATTAATGATGTTAGAGGTGTAGGAAAGCATGCCTCTATGGTTCAAACTCAGTTAGAACAAGTTGCTAAGTCTCAAAAGGAGTTGCTTGATGAAATTAATAATAATATGCATGATTTTGCTCCTAGAGTAGTAACTAGAGGAGGTAGAATGACCCGAGAAGCACTTTATCCTGAGGGTCATCCTAAGAGAATTGAACAAGATTCTCAGAGAATTAATTCTGATGCACCTAGTCCTTCTAATAAGAAAAAGAAAAAGAAAAAGAAAAATGATAGGACTTTGCATACCTCTAGTGAACCTGAGACACAAAAACCTCCTGATAGTAATGATGTCTCTATTTCTGATGCTGAAACTCAATCTGGTAGTGAACATTCACCTAGTGATAATGAAAAAGATAATGATGATGTTCGCGATGATGTTCAACCTAGTAATGATAAAGATCTAGATAATGTTGTTGAAATAGAGCCTACTCCTGATCTTGATAACCCACAACCTAAATAAACGTTATGATAAAAGAGACTTTGTGGCTAGGAAACATGGTAAAGAAAGAGAGCCATGGGTTCAGAAACCCATGCCATTTCCACCTAAGCCATCTAAGAAAAAGGATGATGAATAATTTGGACGCTTTGCTGAAATGATTAGGCCAGTCTTTTTGCGTACCCGCTTAACCGATATCCTAAAAATGGCCCCTTATGCAAAGTATATGAAAGACATCATCACAAATAAAAGAAAGATACCTGAAGCTGAAATCTCCACCATGCTTGCTAATTATTCTTTTAAGGATGGAGTACCTAAAAACCTTGGAGATCCTGGAATACCAACTATACCTTGCTCCATTAAGAGAAACTATGTCAAAACTACTTTCTGTGATTTGGGAGCCGGTGTTAGTGTTATGCCTTTCTCCTTATATAAAAGACTTGATTTGAATAAACTCACACCTACTGCGATATCATTGCAAATGGCTGACAAATCAACGGCCATACCCATCCGTATTTGTGAGGACGTGCCCGTTGTTGTTGCAAATGTTACTATCTTATCTGACTTTGTTATTCTTGAGATGCCCGAGGACGACAATATGTTGATTATCCTTGGTAGACCCTTTTTGAATACTGCAGGGGCTGTTATTGATTGCAATAAAAGCAAAGTCACTTTTCATATCAATGGTAATGAGCATATGGTGCACTTTCCGAAGAAACAATTCCAAGTGAATGGTATAAATGTTATTGAAGAATCTCCGACTATCACATTGGAAGTTTTCAATTACCTCTACCTACTGCTAAAAAGAAATATGATATACTTATTGTTGGGGAAATGCACATCCCCATTGAGGTAACTTAGTGTTTTATTACGAAAGTTCTTCGGTTTCATGCTAATCGGAAGTGGTTGTTAATAAGACTTGATCAACCTTATTAATGGATCATTTTTGAGAGGTATGACGTCGATGAATCTAGTAAGCACAACTCTCTACTCCCACCTTTTATTTTCTGTTTTAGCTAGTCAAATAAAATAAAATGCCATGCTTATCCTGTTTTTTGTTTTCTCCGTGCAATAAAAAAATGACCCAAAAATAAAAATACTCAGAATACCCTGAAAATCTAACACGATTTTTTTCGGAATATTTCTGAATTTCTGGTGCAAATAATACCATACGGGGGTGCACCTGGTGCCCACAAGACACCAGGGCGTGCCAGCACCCACAGGCGCGCCCTGGAGGGTTGTGACCCCCACGTGGGCCCCCTCACTTATCTCTTTAGCCCACTTCATCACCTACCTCCAGAAAAAAATTACCACAGCCACCATTTTCATGTTCTTGCTCTCAAACCCGCGGATATCGATCTCTTTGCTCGAAGCTCCGTTTCTGAAACTGTTTGGAGGGATTGCTACTTGGTATGTGACTCCTGCATTGCTCCAATTAGTTTTTGTTTTAGTGGGTTATTTTTAGAGTAATTAGCTACTCTTGGTGCTTCTGTAGTTGAGCTTGCATGTTGAATTCTTAGAGTTGTAAGTAGTTTGAATGCTCAATATGGCATCTATGCATGCTTGGGAGTAGTTGCTAACAATCTTACAAAGTTTTGTTGACAAAAACTTTTGTGGACAGAATTTTTTTAGAATTTTTATAGGAATAAAAATGAATATCTTTAGGAAGTTCTCCTCCAAGAAAAAAGCCAAGGGAGTCATTGGGGAATCATCGGACAATGACCTTCACACCCCAAGAAAGGTGGAGGTGCGGCCGTGCGAATGGCCGCATGATGCCTTCATGGAGGAGGCCGGGTTCCATCAAGAGTTCGCTCAGTTTGTTGCAAACGCTGGGTTAACCGAGTTCCTCACAGCTAAGTGTGACCAATATCACATCCTTACAAATTCCTTTGTGCAAAGTTTTCATTATCTAGGGAAAAACAATCCTCCTGAAGTGCAGTTTAATCTTTATGCTGAAACTTACATGTTGTCGCTAACGGACTTCTGCAACATATGCTTGATTCCTTCTGATGGGGAATTGAGAGAACCTAGGCCATCTGAGTTTTAGGATTTTCTCCTCACATTAACCGTGGGTGAGGATAGAGGCGTGTCGAGCGCCACTGCTACCAGTTTGCAGTTTCCCTCAGTACATTATTTCGCCTTGGTCATCGCTAAGTGTTTAACCGCTAGGGAGAAGGTCGGCGCACTTAGTGCTCCTGACCTTGCTATTTTACGTCATGCACTCTATGATGATCACACCTTTAGTATGGGGGATATTATTGCTCGACACTTTCATCTTAACAAAACTAAGGGAAAGATACATGGTGGTATTTATGCTACTCCTCTAGCGAGCCACTTTAGAGTCCAGTTTCGCCCACATGATTATCTCTTATCCCGAGTTTACCTTGATCACAAGTCACTGCAGGCTCACCAATTCCTAGATGTAACCGATTCTCCCCGTGACATTCATTATAACCAATAGTATTTACCAAGGAGACACATGATATTATTCAGTTGCCGGCACCTGCTTTGTTTGACTCTATTGCCAGGAATGGATACAGGATCATGCCAGATGACATTACAGCCAACCGGAACAACCTAGCAGCTGCTAAGGAGGAGCCCCAGGGGTGGGATGCTCAGGTGCCTCCTCCACTTCACTACGACTTGGGACCGGATGGCTACTACGGATGGTGATTACCAAGCTAGGCCAAAATTCTAAGCTTGGGGGAGTACGTATTTCCATCGACATTACATTCATGTTCACACATTTCATTCCAGTTGTCGGTGTTCACACTTTTTCATTGTAATATCCATGCTAGATTTGTTTTCTCGCTTTCTTCCTATGTGTTTGGAAAAAAAACTTTGAGAAAATCCAAAAACATTTCCTACTTCTTTTTAGTTTTTCTTTCTAGTTTAGTTTAACTGTAGCGTCAAAAAGAAAACCCAAAAATATTTCTCCCTTCTTCTTTTACTTGTTGGAAGCTTTCCCGTGTAAATAGTTTTCCTCATTTTTGTTTTTTCTCTTTAATTTGCTTTCTTCAAGAAAAAACAAAAACTCCAAAAATATTTCAGTGTGTTTCTCTAAAATTATTTTCTTTTTACTTGAGTCGTACCTAGGAGAAGACCACAATGAAATTGTTGAGTGGCTCTCATCTGTATTATTGTTTATCCAACAAAGAGCCCATATTACTTTGTCTTCTCCTCTTGAATAAAATGTTTGCAGATTCCAGCTTAGTCCACGACACTCTTGCACTATTATTATCTTCTTATCTTTCGGTCGTGCAAGTGAAAGGCCATAATGACGACATTTGATGAATTGACTGTGGCAGAGAAAGGCGGGTATGAACTCAACTTGTTTTTGTTTTTGTAAATATATTTAACCTAGTATCCCTTGATTCAACTCATTATGATCAAACATGTTTGCAATGACCATTAGAGATTATAGTTGTTCATGCCATGCTTAAGTAGCTAGGAGTGGATAATGATTTATCTTGGGTGTCAACATGCATTAAAATGGTTGTGATGCGGTATGATGGTATGGTATAATCCTCTGAATGTTTCAAGTGGCTTGACTTGGCACATGTTCACGCATATAGTTGAATCAAAACCAACACCACCTTCATGATATTTATGTTCATGATGTCCATATCCTACTCATGCTAGTATTCAATGTTGATTATATGTAATGCATGTTCATGACCGTCTTTGCTCTGCTGGCCGCTTCTCAATCTAATTGCTAGCCTTCACCTGTACTAAGCGGGAATACTGTTTGTGCATCAAAACCCTTAAACCAAGTTATGCCAGATGAGTCCACCATATCTACCTATATGCGGTATTACCCTGCCGTTCCAAGTAAATTTGCATGTGCCACCTCTAAAAATTCAAATGAACATCTGTTTTGTGTGCATGGACCGCTCATGGAGTGACAGGGGGTGGTCAGTATCTTCCATGCTAAGAGGGTTATTCCCATGATGAGTGTTTATTCACTTGTCCTTACACGAGAGGGGCGGTAATAGGGATTCCCAGTCCCGAAATCAAAAATCAAAAATAATTAAACAAAACTCCCCCAGGAATGTTGTTGGTTTGGACGGTACCCGTGGATGCGGCTCGCCGTGGAGTGTGATTGTTGGTGGATGGGGAGTAAACCTTTACTTTTACCGCTTGGGAACCGCCGCTAATTTGTTTAGCATGGAAGATATCGATAAATTTTGGTCGTGACGTTGACAGGAAGGGTGTACCTCCAAAAATTATATCTATCTCTGTTTTAAACTTTGAGCTCTGGCACCTTTGCAAATCCATGCTTCCCTCTGTGAACGGACTATCTATTTACTTTTATGTTGAGTCATCACCTACTCAAATAAGCGCCAGACCTGAGAGCACTATTGTCATCCTCATGCATTGTGTATAGTTGATGTTGGGTGTAGCATGACTGGATCTTTTCTATCATGAATTACAATGTTTAGTCGTTGCTTGAACTTTGGAGGTGCTCAGCATTTATGTTTTGCGGTCTCAGAAAGGGCTAGCGAGATACAACTATTGTCATATTGTATCATGATTGTTTTGATAAAGTGTTGGCGTTTGAGATATCTTATTATTGCTCGCTAGTTGCTTATGTTATGGTTATGAGTTAATATAATTTCTAAGAGTTATTGTTGACATGGTTAGTCATAATCTTTGCTGAAAACCTGGGTGCTACTTAAGCATATATTTGTAAACAAGAACAAAAGAGTTCATAAAAGTTTTTCTTTATCACTTTCAGTTTGTCAACTGAATTGCTTGAGGACAAGCAAAGGTTTAAGCTTGGGGGAGTTGATACGTCTCCAACGTATCTACTTTTCCTCACCCTTTTGCCCTTGTTTTGGACTCTAATTTGCATGATTTGAATGGAACTAACCCGGACTGACGCTGTTTTCAGCAGAACTACCATGGTGTTGTTTTTGTGCAGAAATAAAAGTTCTCGGAATGGAATGAAACTTTTTGGAGAATTATTTTAGAATATATGTGAATTATTGGAGCCAAAAACCACCAAAGAGGGGGGATAGGGAGGCCACCACCCACCAGGGCGCGCCAGGCCCCCTGGGCGCGCCCTGGTGGGTTGTGCCCACCTCGTGGCCCCACTGACCCTAATTCTGCCACTATAAATTCCTATTTTCGTAGAAAATAATCAGAGAGAAAGTTTCATCGCGTTTTACGATACGGAGGCACCGCCACCTCCTGTTCTTCATCGGGAGGCCAGATCTGGAGCCCGTTTGGGGATCCGGAGAGGGGAATCTTTGGTCTTCGTCATCACCAACCTTTCTCCATCGCCAATTCCATGATGCTCCCCACAGGGAGTGAGTAATTCCTTTGTAGGCTAGCTAGTCGGTGAGGAGTTGGATGAGATTCACCATGTAATCGAGTTAGTTTTGTTAGGGCTTGATCACTAGTGTCCATTATGTTCTCAGACTGATGTTGCTATGACTTTGCTATGCCTAATGCTTGTCACTAGGGCCCGAGTGCCATGAGTTCAGATCTGAACCGTTTATGTTATCATCTCTATATCCATGTTCTTGATCCGATCTTGCCTAGTCATATGCACCTATTACGTGTTATGATCCATCAACCCCATAGTGACAATATTTGGGATACTTCGCGGTGATGACCGTAGTTTGAGGAGTTCATGTATTCACCATGTGTTAATGCTTTGTTCCTGTTCTCTATTAAAAGGAGGCCTTAATATCCCTTAGTTTCCTTATGGACCCCGCTGCCACGGGAGGGTAGGACAAAAGATGTCATGCAAGTTCTTTTCCATAAGCACGTATGTCTATTTACGGAATACATGCCTACATTACATTGATGAACTGAGCTAGTTCTGTATCATCCAACGAGTTACCGATCCAGTGCCTATGAGTTTTCCACTTATTGTTCTTCCTAAGTTACTACTACTGTTTCTACTGTTACCGCTACTGTCACTGTCGCTATTGCTACCAAACTATCATATTACTGTGCTACTGATCACTTTGCTGCAGATATTTAATCTCCAGGTGTGGTTGAATTGACAACTCAACTGCTAATACTCTCAAATATTCTTTGGCTCCCCTTGTGTCGAATCTATAAATTTGGGTTGAATACTCTACCCTCGAAAATTGTTGCGATCCCCTATACTTGTGGGTTATCAATGGATCCTACTGGAAACCTAAGCAGTACCCCAAAACTTAATGGGTTGCTGCAAAAGGACCTCCTGTAGATCCATCCACTTTATCTGGTTTTACTTGTGAATCTTCATATTCCTCTGATGAGTAATTTGACTCCAACTATAAACTGTTCAAAAATTAGAATGGTGAAGCGTTTGCTAGATATGTTGGTACTAACTGCAGGAACGGTCCTCCAATGAAGAAAATCTGGGTCCCCAAAAGGCACCTTCAAAATCTTCAAGTGAATATCATAATGACACCACCTATGAAGAACGGGAACCCCAGATCAAATTCTTCATTTGGACCAAAGTCTTCACAAGGACCAAAGTCCTCACATGGACCAAATTCCTCATATGGTCAAAAAGCATATCATTCTCATGCTAATGCTTCTGTTTCGCCGGAAAAATCTAAGGGTCTTGAATATGTTCATTATTCTTTGAATCATTATGTTCATAAGTCCTCGAAGAATTTCTCTGCATATTCATATGAGTACTCTAACCCCCGTCCTGTGAGACGAAGTGCACTTGCTTCTACGCCACCCTTCTCATATGGAGCGCGTAGAATGATGAACTCTTTACCACCCCTCCAGATGTGGGTGGTGAAGAAATTGAACTAATCTCTTATGTAGGGTCAGGTCTCTAGTCGAATTTGAACATCTGATGAATTTGCTGGAGACCTGAGGAAATGCTTGAAAGGACGCAAGCTAATCAAGAAGAAATGAATCATTCATCTCTCATGTCCTCACATTACTTTGCTTACTATACTATCTGATGAAATTCAAACTGATGAATTTGATGTCATATTCTTCATTCTGAAGCATATGCGTTCGTAAGCTGTACTAATTCATCTGCAGGATGAAACTCCCAAAGCAACTGAGTGGGTCCTTGACAGTGGATGCACCAACCACATGACTGGTGACAAGAACCTTTTGATGAACATTCCACTGGCCCCTTCTCATCTGAAGCATATCACCTACGCTGATAATGGAAAAAGCAAGGTATTGGGTCTAGGTAAGGTTGCAATCTCGAAGGATCGACACATGGATAAGTTGATGCTTGTTGAGTCCCTCGGTTTCAACCTCATGTCTGTCTCAATGCTTTGTGATTTTGATATGGTTGTCATCTTTGGCAAATATCGTTGTGTTGTCATCATGGAATCTGACAAATTCAAAGTCTTCGAAGGCTTTAGGAGAGGAGACTTGTATATTGTTGACTTCTCTACAGGTCCACAGCCGGCCACATGTTTACTTGCAAAAGCTTCAAAAGGCTGGCTATGGCATCGACGACTTGGACACACTGGCATGAGGAACTTGCACACGCTCGCGAAGAAAAAGCACATCATCGGTATTGAGGGTGTCAAATTCCTCAAGGATCACTTGTGTGGGGCTTGTGAATCTGGAAAGATGACCAGATCCAAGCATCCATCCAAGACTATCATGACTACCACTCGTCCTTTTGTATTGCTTCATATGGATCTCTTTGATCCCACTCACTATGCCACACTAACAAATACTCCATGCTTATATGGCTTTGTCATTGTTGATGATTTCTCTCGCTATACTTGGGTGCACATTATCCTGTACAAATCTGAAGTACAGAATGTCTTCAAACGATTTTCTTCAAGGGCCTCGATGAATTTCGGCATCAAGATCAAGCATATCAGGAGTGATAATGGGATTGAGTTCAAGAACACTGGTCTTGATGATTATCTTGATGAACTTGGTATTACTCATGAGCTATCTGCCCCTTATACTCCTCAGCAAAATGGCGTTGTGGAGCACAAGAATAGGACTCTTGCTGAGATGGCTCACACCATGCTTGATGAATACAAGACCCCTCGTCGTTTCTGGCCTGAGGCAATCAATACTGCTTGCCACATCATCAACAGGGTACATCTTCACAAATTCCTCAAGAAGACGTCATATGAACTTCTCACTGACAAGAAACCCAATGTGAGTTATTTCAAAGTCTTCGGTGCTAAATGCTGGATTAGAGATCCTCATCACAGCTCTAAATTTGCACCGAAAGCACAAGAAGGTTTTATGCTTCGTTACGGAAAGGACTCGCACACCTACAGAGTCTTCAACATCTATCACAACAAGGTTGTTGAAACTGTAGATGTGCGGTTCGATGAAACTAACGGCTTGCAAAGAGAGCACCTACCTCCTGTGCTAGATGAAATGCCTCCTGAGGAATCCATTAGGTTCAAGGCCACTGAAGACGTGATCCCTACTGAAGAACAACTACTTTCTGAAGAAGTTGTACAAACCGTTGAAGATATTCATGATGATACACCTGAAGAAAATGGTGCTGAAGAAATTGCTTAGCCTCAGCAAAGTCATCAACCTGCTCATCTAAGACTTGCAAATGAAGTGCAGATTGAGAAAATCCTCAACGACATCAATGCATCAGGTCCTCTCACTCGCTCAAGACTTCTCATTTGTCTAACTTTTGTGGGCACTTTGCTTTTGTCTCTATCACAGAGCCCACCAAAGTTGATGAAGCATTCTTGGAGCCTGAGTGGATTCAAGCCATGCAAGAGGAATTGCATCAATTCAAGCTCAAAAATGTGTGGGAACTTATCAAGCGCCCAGATCCTCGCAAGCAGAATGTCATAGGTACCAAGTGGATCTACCACAACAAACAAGATGAACTTGGTCAGGTAATGAGGAATAAGGCCTGTCTTATGGCACAGGGCTACACACAGGTTTAGGGAATTAACTTCGATGAAACTTTTGCACCTGTTGCTAGACTTGAAGCTATTCGCATATTGCTTGCTTATGCTAACCATCACAATATCATCTTATATCAAATGGATGTGAAAAGTGCATTCCTCAATGGTAAGCTTGAGGAAGAAGTATATGTTGCTCAACCCCCATGTTTTGAAGATCCTAAGCATCCTGACAAAGTCTTCAGACTCAACAAGGCTCTCAATGTCCTCAAGAGAATTCACTTATAGCTAATTCTTCAAGTTGATTTTCTTCTAAGTGAATGCGATCGGACCCGTTCCCCCTCTATGCTAAACTCAACCCAGTCTGTTCACAAATTCTTCATATGCATTCTATTTGAAACCCGTTCAAAGTCTTCACTGTGTCCTTGTCAGCTGAAGAATTTGCGAACGAAGATTTAAAATTTTCAATTTCAAGTTTTGGCGGTTGCCGCTCAAACCATTTCCGATTCCCACGACTGGATAACCCACGATCCCCCACTATCTCCACTTCTCAGTACGTGGGTGACACATATCGCGTGGATAGCAAGGGTCAGAGGTATAACTGTCCAAAATCTTCGGACTGTTCGTTTTTCACTGCGGCTATAAATACCTCCTCCCTTCCACTTGATCAAGTTACTCCTCACTTCCATCTCTCCCAAGCTCAGACGTAGCGCCGCTGCTAACCTCATCGCCGCCAGAGAGGAAGAGCTTCGCTGCCTCGACCTCGCCGTCATCGTACCCGCATCGGCTACGGCAGTCTTCACTCCACCACCGCTGTAGCTATCTCCCTCTGCCAAGCTAGGGCATGGGAGATCCGGACTGACGAACTCCTCCACTTAACTTCTCTGTTTGTCGTGTTCTTCATCAGTGGTAATTAAAATTCAATTTTATTACCGTGTTTGATTCATATAAATTTCTCAAAATCCTCAAAAGGTGTTTATTCTTCAGCAATCCGTCTCAAAAGCACCAAACAAACTCCTTCTCTTGATCTATTTCGCTAAGTTATGATTTTCTTCAAGATTCCTCAATTGTGTGGATCTGCAAATCTACACAACTCTGGACCTAAGTTAAGAACACTTAGTGAAATTCTTCATGTCATCTATGGTCAAATTCCTCAAACTTGATACTTTTGCAAAATTTCTGAGAACGCATATGACCTCTTCAAATTCTTCGCACCTATACTCTATTCACAGGTACAAATGTCAGCTGATGAATCTCTAGGTTCTCATCAACTTAACTCATTTGCAGCGTTCCTTGAAGGAAAATTGCATACTTCGTCAGAATCCACAAAAGTTCAAAATCCTCGGCTGAAGAAAATGGCAGATGGGAAAAGACCTCACAAAGGAGGAAAGAAACCTGAAGTGGACAATGCTTTTGAAATTCCTGATGACTTATATGCCGAGTACTGCACAACAGATGAGGAAATATATGGGAAGGAAACCAAAGAGAAGCGTAAAATATGCATTCAGAAGATTGAGAGGAGATGGGCAAGAGAATGGAGAGATTATCGCTATGTTACTCCAAAGTACATGAAGAAATTCTCTCTCAAAACCCCATGCCGAAGACCACCTTTGGCTGAAGGCCAATGTGCTGATCCCACCAGTCTCAAATCTTGTGAAGACTTTCCTCATGAATGGGAAAAGCTTCAGGCCAAATTGGCTACAACTTCCAAAGAGGCTGTGAAAAGATTCAATGAGGACTCTGCTGCTGCTAGGGCCTCTGCAAGTGCAACTGCCCCGAAGAAAGTCATGATGAAGAAATCTAGCACAAAACCTTAGTCTTCAAGCCAAATGCCCTCACGGCCAAGTTCTTCACAGCAAATACCTCAGGTAAAATCATCAAGGGCTCATGCAATGCCCTCAGTGGCTGCACAATCTTCAGCTGCAGCTGCAAAGTCCTCAACACCAGTGCACCTTGCAATGTGTCAGAGGAATGCTGGTTTTTCAATTGCTTAAGGGGCATCTGCAACTTCATCAACCCAAGCACATTCATCAAGCAGTCCCACATTGCTGAAAATAAAAGCTACTGCTGGATGAGGCAGGAGGCCAAGTCCTCATCAGAAGAAAGTGATCTTCCAAGTCCCCTTCGAATCTGAGGATGATGAAGCTGATGACGATGAACTTGCTGAAATCGTCAGAAACAAACAAGAGAGAGTGGCTCTTGCAAAGGGCACTCAAATTCCCCTCCTGTTAGATCCAAGGACTGTGCTAGACTTTATTGATATATGTCACAACGATCCAAACACACCCATTGATGACTTGAAACTTCCTCCTAGCCCAAGTAATGCCCTCACAACATTCATCGGTGAAGAAAAGTGGAAGTTTGAGAAAGCCAGAAAGGCAAAGAAGGCTCAGTTCAAGAAAGAGTGCTTCATGAAGAACAATGTTCTCAATCTGACGCCTGACCAACTTGTCTCTGTACAAACGGAAATCAAAGGCCTCAGTGAAGAATTTGACCGCTATTATGCAGATTGGAAAGGCTCCAAGGTCAGGTTCGTCAATGGGGCCGACAAAGTGATCAAGGACCACAACTCAAGGGTTGAAGCATGATCGCAACCGCAAATTCCTCAGGCTGAAACATCTGCTCAGCCTGCTGATGAAACTGCAAGTGCAGTTGAAGAAATTCATTGTGCTGAAGAAATTCCCAAGGCAACTCCTAATGTTGCACCTGAAGAAATTGCCAGGGCGACTGCATCAGTCGTGCCTGAAGAAACTGCTTCCCCTTCACCCCGTGCTCCTCAAGCAAAATCCTCAAGGGTGAAGAAAGTCACACTTCTTTCTGCATCAGAAGTGAAGAAAACAAAGGCTGCGGATAAGGAAGCCGCACTGAAAAGGAAAGCATCACCATCTGCAGATTCCTCATCTGTGAAGAAATTGAAGACTTTGCCAAGTTCTTCAAATGAACCAATTGATGCAACTCCTATTTCATCTGTCCCAGCCTATGAAATTGTTCCATTTGGTGAAGACTATGTCGTCCCAAATGAAGAAGATGAAGAAAATCACTCTGCTACTTCCTCAGAGCAGATTGATGAAGAAATAGAGGTGGAAGAAAATGCTTCAACCCCTCTGGTATCATCACCCCAGCCCCAGTTAACTGCTGAAGAGGTTGGTGTTGAAGAAATGGAAGAGGATGTGGACATTGGATCTACTACACCTGTTATCAATGACGAATATTGGGAAGCAGCTCACCCAAATTCGCCAATGGCCACCCCTCTTGCTCAAATTCCTCAGTCACCTGCTCAGACTGAAGAAATTCAGACATGATCTGAAGGTCTTGCCACTCCCCTCATGTCTATTCCTGAAGAAATTCCAGCTGCATTAGCTGAAGAAATTCATGCCCAGATGGCTCTTGAAGAAATTGCTACACAAGTTCCGTAGTCTGAAGAAACTGTTGTTATGCCTAAGGAAATTGTGGGACGCTTCAATCCAAATCTTCAGCCGAAGCCAAAGTTTCCATTCAAAGGCACAAAGCGCCCCAAATTCATCAAGGCAAATTTCTTCAATGAACACATTTTCTTCACAGGGCCAAATCCATATGAATCTGCAAGAGTTGGTCGCTCAAGGTTCTGGACTTCTTCACAGATGAATTTCTATGCTGCTGTACTGTTTGACAAGGACAAAGTCTTCCAGCATCTCCAAATTCCTCACGTGGATATGGAGTCCAACCCCTATTTCACTCATGTGCTCACTGTTCTTCATGACGTCGGGCTTCTTCCGTTCTGTGCTGATGTCTGTGATTGTAATGAAGAGCTCATTCTTCAATTTTATGCAACCTTGCACATTTCTGGTGAAGCTTCTGATGTTAACACATGGATTCTGATTAGATGACTGGCAACACACACTACACTGCTCCAGCAACTGAATTGCTTCATTGTGTCCCAATTCCAATTCCTTCAAAAGGAGCAAGATGCATTTATGATGAACCTGAACTGCCAAATCACATGATGCAAGTGCTGATTAAGCCTTTAATGCCAGGCAAACCTCCAAGGACCACCTTCTTAATGAAGGATTTGCTATATGTGCCCAGGACAATATATCATATATTGACTAAAACCCTCAGTCCAATCAAAGGCCGCAACTCTGAACAAGAAGAAGTTGTTGGCATCATGAAGAATTTGCTGTTCAACATCATTCATGGGATTCCCATCAATTATCACGATTTCTTCATGAGGACTTTGGCAAATATAGCTGTGTCACCATTCGAGTTGAAGCCTTATGCTCCCTGGATCATGAAATTCATCAGATCAAGGTCTTCAATTCCCTTTAAGGCTGACTTTCAGAATCACTTCAGTTTTCTGCCTCCGATTGAAGTCCTCAAGAAGACATTTTCTTCAGTTGAAGGAAAAGGCAATGTTGTAATTGATGAAGGCACTCGTCCATTGGATGGTCAATTTCGTAAGGCTGCATCTTACTCCACCAATGATGACTCTGCCACCCAAGATTTTGCCGAAAAAGCCTCAACTTAAAATCCTCAAGCTTCGGCCCCTCGTGTGATGACCGATCGTGAGCTTCTTCTAAGTCTTCATCAAAAGGTTGATCATAATCACAAGTGGGTCAAATGTCAATTCAAATCAATTCTTCAGAACATGACTGTGACACAGAACTCAGTGAGGAAATATCATTACTATGTGCATGAAATCTTCGACCACACTTGGGCAATTCTATCTCATCTCAAAACACCTGAAGAACTTGTAGAGATGGGATTTCAGCAAGACTTTGACTGGTCGATTCCTCCAAAGAAGAAGTGGAAGAAAGTTCAAGTTCCTCAGCTGGTGACTAGTTCATATTCTTCATTGCGTGAGATGGATGAAGCTGAGGATCTTGAAGATACTGCTGAAGGCTCTACACCACCCACCGACCCCGACAATGCTGGCGCTCCTCCACCACCTTCAAGATGAAATTCTTTAGGGGTGTTAGACCTCAATTTCATCCCTTTTGGTCACTTGATGACAAAGGGGGAGAAATTTGAGTTAGTCTTCAAGCGGGTCTCTTTATATGGGCTATTTTTTTTTAAGTTACAACTCTCGCTCTTCTGAAGTGCTTGTTGATTGAGTTGTAAACTTAAGTCCGATGGTTCTGGCGCTTTTGAACTACTATCCGCATGCTTATTTCTTCAAGTATTTTAATGCACGCATGCTCAATTTCGTCAGACACCGTTTTCATCATGCGTTTCAATTTCCTCATGATATATATTAGATGCGTGTATGGATTACACGATATTGCGGGAGATCTTCAAAATTTCCTGCCATGTGCATTTGCAGTCCAAAGCAAATTCCTCAAATATGCACATCTTCAGGGGGAGTTCCTCTATATCTTGCAATCAATTTCCTCAAACTCAGTACTTACACTTCATATGTTTATCCCCGTTACAAACTTAACCTATTTGTCATCAATCACCAAAAAGGGGGAGATTGTAAGTGCATCTAGTGCCCCTTAGTAATTTTGGTGTATTGAAGACTTATAGGTTAAGGGACTAATGTGTGTGTGAGTGTACACAGGCTCTATAAGTCGATGAGGAGTTTGATATATATGAAGAATGTCGACCCCTAAAAATGAATGTCTTCAGCTGAAGACTTTGGTATTTCACTGAAGACTTTGAAGCTGAAGAATTCGGTGTGACCTTGAAGATATTAACGAGGACTATGAAGAGTGAAGACTTTTTGTTTTCGTAGTTTCATTTCCTTTCTTTGAGTCATAGGAAACACCGTACTGTTAAAGGGGGCCGAAGTAATACTAAGGAAAAATTTCCAACTGATGCTCAACTCAAAAGCCTCAACATAACCAATGCTTCGAGTGAAGCCCTTGGAAATCTCTTGTAGCTCAGTCAAGTTCTTCAGTGACAGAGACGATGTTCTTCTTGTCTCTTAGGAAATTGGTCTGGCTGAGGAGTTAGGATTTCGCTAGTGTGAATGGCCTACCGTGAGGAATATGATAAGCCCTGAGGAATTTGACAGTTCAAATTCCGACTGTTGTTGTGCCTTGCGCCAGCTGTCCAGATATCTTATCCACATAACGATCATATCATTGGGGGGCATTTATGTCTTATCATGTCGGGTTGCACCCTGGATATAAATAGCCGCCCCCACAACCACTAGCTGGTTGGCTGCTCTGAGAGAGATTGAAACTTGTCATTTGAGAGAAACCCATCCTCTAAGGACTTTGAGAGAAAATCATCAGTGAGGAAAAACCCTAACACCCAAACCACCAAAACCCAAAGTGATTGAGCATCACTGAGGAGATTGTTCCTGTGTGGAACCTACGATTTTTACCTTTGAAGACTGTGTATCTTCCAGACGGTCAAGAGCATCCAGCAGTCAATTGTGGATCGCTGGGTGACCGAGTTTATGAGGGTTTGGAAGTCTACCCTGAAGACTTACCATGAGTGTTGGGCGAGGTCTGTGTGACCTTAGCTCAAGGAGAATACGGTAAGGACTGTGTGTCCTTTGGTTTAAATACCAAGCCACTCCAAACCAGATGTACAACTATCACAGCAGTTGGAACTGGGTCATCAAACCATTGTCTTCATCGAGCTCCTGGTTCTATTTCCTCAACCCCTACACTTCCTCGAAGTACTTGTTGATGAATCTGATTGTTACTGTTTGAAGAATTTGACTGAAGACTTTCTCAATTTCCTCATCTCAAATTCTTCAGTCACTTTATCTTCTGACTGCTTATCCTGTTCACGCTACTTATGCTCTGTGTATGCTTCATTTCATCATGATGACTATGCTACTGCTATGTTTCGCATGCACTTGAGTACTTATTCCGCTGCTAGTATTTTGTCACTTAGCAAATTCCTCATCTAGAAATTCCTCAGTGATGAATTTTTAAAAATCGCCTATTCATCCCCCCTCTAGTCGATATAATGCACTTTCACTAACCATCACAATATCATCTTATATCAAATGGATGTGAAAAGTGCATTCCTGAATGGTAAGCTTGAGGAAGAAGTATATGTTGCTCAACCCCCAAGTTTTGAAGATCCTAAGCATCCTGACAAAGTGTTCAGACTCAACAAGGCTCTCTATGGACTCAAGCAAACCACTCGGGCATGGTATGACACTCTGAAGGAATTCCTCATGATGAAAGGCTTCAAACCCGGTTCACTTTACCCAACTCTTTTCACAAAATCATATGATAATGAATTATTTGTGTACCAAATATATGTGGACGATATTATCTTTGGCTGTACTGACAAACGTTACAATGACGAATTTTCCTATATGATGAGTGAAGAATATCAAATGTCCGTGATGGGAGAGCTCAAATTCTTCTTAGGCCTTCAAATTCGTCAACAATGCAATGGCATCTTCATCTCTCAAGAGAAATACCTCAAGGATGTCCTGAAGAAATTCAGCATGCAAGATTGCAAAGGCGTCAAGATTCCTATGCCCACAACTGGTCAACTCTGCTCTGACGAAATGGTAAAGATTTCGATCAGAAGGTATATCGCTCCATGATTGGCTCTTTATTGTATCTATGTGCATCTAGGCCAAATATTATGCTTAGTCTTTGCATGTGTGATCATTTTCAAAAAACACCGAAGGAATCACACCATAAGGCTGTGAAGCATATTCTTCGATATCTAGCTCACACACCAACACTAGGATTATGGTACCCCAAGGGCTCAGATCTTGACCTCATTGGATATTCTGATTCTGATTATGCTGGTGATCATGTGTACCACAATTCAACATCAGGCACATGTCATTTCCTCAGACGATCCTTAGTCTGTTGGTCCTCGAAGAAGCGGAACTGCGTGTCACTATCTACTGCTGGAGCTGAGTACATTGCCGTTGGTTCCTGTTGTGCTCAATTGCTATGGATGAAGCAAACCCTCAAGGACTATGGCATCAACGTGAAGAACGTCCCTCTCTACTGCGACAACGAGAGCGCCATCAAGATTGCTCACAACCCAGTTCAGCACTCAAAGACCAAGCACATCCAGATTTGTCATCATTTTCTTCATGACCATATGCCATGTTTTGAAGGGCGTCATCTTCATCGACCACGTGAAGACTGAAGAACAACTGGCTGATATCTTCACAAACCCCTTGGATGAGAAGAGATTTTGCAAGTTGCGGTGTGAGCTAAATATCTTAGAATCTTCGAATATTCTTTGAAAGGACACACATCCTAACACTTATGCAAATTTGATGACTTAGATGTGCAACACACGAAGTAACGTTTTTCTTCAATCAATGAAGACTAACTCTCTAAGTGTGAAGAAATTGACGAAGAATTTGATTCTCAGAACTCTACGACAAATTGTACGCGTTGTCTGAAATCATCATTCTTATTCGGTGGGTCACGCCAGCACCATAGTTGAAATTCTTCAACATTGAGTCTTTCATCATTGTGCAAATTCTTCAAATTTTCAAATTCCTCAAATTTGCAAATTCCTCAAAAATTTCAAATTCTTCAAACTTTGCAACTGATGTTCTTCATTTGAGTTTCCCTTCTTTGAACATATATATACATATATTTGAGGTTTTCAATGTCCTTAACAACATTCACTTATTGCTAATTCTTCAAAGTTGATTTTCTTCCAAGCGAATGTGATCGGACCAGTTCCCCCTCTATTCTAAACTCAACCCAATCTGTTCACAAATTATTCATATGCGTTCTATTTGAAACCCATTCAAAATCTTCACTGTGTCCTTGTCAGCTAAAGAATTTATGAACGAAACTTTAAAATATTCAATTTCAATTTTTGGCGGTTGCCGCTCAAACCGATTCCAATTCCCATGACTGGATAACCCATGATCCCCCACTATCTCCACTTCTCAGTACGTGGGTGACACATGTCTCATGGAGAGCAAGGGTCATGGGTATACCTGTCCAAAATTTTCGGCCTGGTTAGTTCTTATAGTGGATATAAATAACCCCATTCCTTTCACTTCTCTCCTTTACTCCGCTCGATCTCATCTCCCCGCTCGAGCTCAGACCTATCGCCGCTGCTAATCTCCATCGTCGCCGGAGAAGAAGAGCTTCAATGCCTCGACCTCCTCGCCGTCGTACTCGCATCGGCCGTGGAAATCTTCCCTCCGCTGCCGCGGTAGCTGTCTTCCACCGCCAAGTTAGGGCGTGGGAGATCTGGACTGACAAACTTCTCAGTTCCTACTCCCAGTTCATCGTGTTCTTCACCAGGGTAATTAAAATCTAATTTTACTGCCCTATTTTGATCCTTATGTTTTTTCACAAAATCCTCAAAAGGTGTTTATTCTTCAGCAATCCATTTCTTAAGCACCGAACGATCTCCTTCTCTTGATTTATTTCTCTAAGTTATGATTTTCTTCAAGATTCCTCAATTGTGTGGCTCTTCAAATCTGCACAACTCTGGAACCTAAGTCAAGAACACTTAGTGAAATTCTTCAAAGACATCTATGGTCAAATTCCTCAAACTTGATAATATTTGCAAAATTTCTAAGAACGCATATGACCTCTTCAAATTCTTCGCACCTATACTCTGTTCACAGGTACAAAATGTCTGCTGATGAATCTCTAGGTTCTCATCAACTTAACTCATTTGAGCGTTCCTCGAAGAAAAATTGCATACGTCCTCAGAATCATCAAATTTCAAATTCCTCAGCCGAAGAAAGTGGCAGATGGGAAAAGACCTCAGAAAGGAGGAAAGAAGCCAGCATCCAATACTGCTTTGGAGATCCCTAAGGAAATATACCTTGAGTATTGCACACCTGATGAAGCAACATATGGCAAGGAAACCAAAGAGGAGCAAAAAATTTGCATCCATAAGATTGAGAGGAGATGGGCAAGGGAGTGGAGAGAATATCGCTATGTAACACCAAAGTACATGAAGAAATTCGCTCTTAACTCTCCCTGCCGAAGACCACCATTGGCTGAAGGCCAGGAAGCTGATCCCACTAGCCTCATGAGTGGTGAAGACTTTCCCCAGGAATGGGCGAAGCGTCAAGCCAAGTTGGCGAAAACTACCAAAGAGGCTGTGAGGAAATTTAATGAGGACTCTGCTGGTGCAACCTCTGCTGGGACCTCTGCCAGTGAAACGCCCCAAAGAAAGCCTTGAGGAAGAAATCAGCAATGAAGCCCAAGTCTTCAAGCCAAATGCCCTCACAGCCAAGTTCCTCACAACAAATTCCTCAAGCACCTTCATCAAGGGCTACTGCAGTGCCCTCAGTGGCTGCACAATCTTCAGCTGCAGCTGCAAAGTCCTCAACACCAGTGCACCTTGCAATGTGTCAGAGGAATGCTGATTTTTCAATTGCTTCAGGGGCATCTGCAACTTCATCATCCCAAGCACATTCTTCAAGCAGTCCTACCTTGCTAAAAGTGAAGGGAATTGCTGGAAGAGGCAGGAGGCCAAGTCCTCATAAGAAGCAAGTGGTCTTCCATATTCCCTCAGAATCTGAGGATGATGAAGCTAATGATGATGAACTTGCTGAAATCGTAAGGAACAAACAAGAGAGAGTGGCTTAGGCAAAGGGCACTCAAATTCCTCTTCTACTCGATCACAGAACTGTGCTAGACTTCATTAATATCTGGCACAAAGATCCTAATACTCCAATTGATGACTTGAAGCTGCCTCCTGGTCCAAATCATGTACTCACTGCTTTCATTGGTGAAGAAAAATGGAAGTATGAAAATGCCAGAAAGGCCAAGAAGGCTCAGTACAAGAAAGAATGCTTTATGAAGAAGAATGTTCTAAATCTGACGCCCGACCAACTTGTCTCTGTCCAAAAGGACATCAAAGGCCTCAGTGATGAATTTGACTGCTAGTATACAGATTGTCAAGGAGCCAAGGTCCGATTCGTCAATATGGCTGACAAAGTCGTCAAATACCCCAACACCAGGGTTGCTGCTTGCTCGCACCCCAAAATCCTCAAGCTAGCTACTCTGCTCAGCCTGCTGAAGAAACAGTAGGTGCAGCTGAAGAGATTCATGCTCCTGAAGAAATTCCCAGGGCAACTCCTAATGTTGCACCTGAAGAAATTGCTAGGCAAGCTGAAGAAGCTGTTGCGCCTGATGAATCTGCCAGGGCGACTACATCAGTCGTGCCTAAAGAAACTGCTCCACCTTCACCCCAAGCTCCCCCAACTAATTCCTCAAGGGTAAAGAAAGTGACTCTTCCTTCTGCATCAGAAGTGTAGAAAACCAAGGCTGCGGAGAAGGAAGCTGCACAGAAAAGGAAAGCATCCTCAACTACAGATTCCTCAACTACAAAGAAATTGAAGACTTTGGCAAGTTCTTCAACAGAACCAATCGATGCAACTCCTATCTCAGCTGTCCCAGCCAATGAAATAGTGTCATTTGGTGAAGACTATGAAATCCCAAATGATGAAGCTGAAGAAAATTACTCTACTGCTTCCTCAGAGCAGATTGATGAAGAAATTGAGGTGGAAGCAAATGCTTCAACCCCTCTGGTATCATCGCCCCAGCCTCAGCTCATAGCTAAAGAGGCTGGTGTTGAAGAAATTTATGAGGACGTGGGCATTGGCAGTACAACTCAAGTTATCAATGATGAATATTGGGAAGCTGCACATCCCAATTCACCAATAACCACCCCTCTTACTCAAGTTCCTTAGTCACCTGCTCAGACTGAAGAAATTCCAATAGGGTCTGAGGGTCGTCCCACTCCTCTCAAGTCTATTCCTGAAGACATTCATGCTGCATCAACTCAAGAAGTTCATACCCAGACTGTTGCTGAAGAAACTGCTACACAAGTTCCTCAATCTGGAGAAGCTGCTGTTATGCCAAGGGAGATTGTGGGACGCTACAAGCCAAATCTTCAACCCAAGCCCTCATTGCCCTCCAAAGGCTCAAAGCGGCCCAATTTCATCAAGAAGAATTTTTATGATGAACATCATTTATTCACGGGTGCAAATCCGATTAACTCTCTGAGGATTAGACGCAAGCGATTCTGGACTGCCACCCAGGCTAACTTCTATGGTGCTGTGTTATTTGATAAGGACAAAATCTTCCAGCACCATCAAATTCCTCATGCAGACATGGAGTCTATTCCATGCTTCTCCCCAGTCTTGAATGTTCTTTATGAAGCTGGACTGCTGCCATTCTGTGTTGATATTTGTGACTGGAATGAAGAACTCATTCTTCAGTTCTATGCTACACTACACATCTCAGGTGATGCACAAGATGTCAACACATGGGTACTTGAATGGATGATTGCTGACACACACTATACTGCTCCGGCAACTGAATTACTTCGTGCGGTCCCAGTCAGTATTCCCTCAGAAGGAGCAAGATGCCTCTATGAAGAACCTGAGCTTCCAAATCATTTAATGCAAGTACTGATGAAGCCTTTGGCGCCTGGCCAAGCTCCCAGAACCACTTTTCTGGTGAAGCATTTCTCTATGTTCCCCGAACGGTGTATCGCATCTTGACCAAAACCCTCAACCCTATCAAAGGACACAATTCTAAAGAAGAAGATGTGGTTGGAAGCATGAAGAATCTGCTATTCAATATCATTCATGGGATTCCAATCAATCTTGACGATTTCTTCATGAGGACTTTGGCCAACATTGCTTTATCTCCGTTTGAACTGAAGCCATATGCTCCCTGGATAATGAAATTCATCAGAACGAGATCCTCAATTCCTTATCAAGCTGATTTTCAAAATCATTTCAGTTTCCTGCCCCCCATTGAAGTCTTGAAGAATACATTTTCCTCGGTAGAAGGAAAGTGCAAAACTATTATTGATGAAGGATCTCGCCCTCTGAATGATCAATTTCGTCAAGCTCCTTCATAGTCCACAAAAGATGATACAGCGTCACAAGACTTTGCAGCAAAAGCCACAACACAAAATCCTCAAGAAACTGCCCCAGAGTGATGACCGATCGGGAACTTCTTCTCAGTCTTCACCAAAAGGTCGATCGCATTCACAAATGGGTCAATAGTCAGTTTGCTTCAATTCTTTGTGACATGACTGTCATGCATAACTCTGTGAGGAAGAATCACTACTATCTGCATGAAGTCTTCGACCGCACATGGGCCATTCTGTCTCATCTCAAGACTCCTGAAGAACTTGTAGAGATGGAATTTCAGCAGGACTTTGACTGGTCATATCCGCCAAAGAAGAAATTCAAGAAGGTCCAAGTTCCTCAGCTGGTTACCAGTTCATTTTCTTCATCGTGCAAGATGAATGAAGCTGATGATCTTGATGACACTGTTGCGGGCCCTTCAACGACAAAAGTCCCTGACAACAACACTAGCGCTCCTCCGCCAACCTCAGGATGAAATTCTATATGGGTTGTTTTTTAGTACAAAAGTCCCTGACAACAACACTAGCGCTCCTCCGCCAACCTCACGTGATGACAAAGGGGGAGAAATTTGAGTCAGTCTTCAAGCGGGTCTCTATATGGGCTGTTTTTGTGTAAGTTACAACTCTCACTCTTCTTAAGTGTTTGTTGATTGGGTTGTAAACTTAAGTCCGATGGTGGTCTAACTCTTTTGTACTCCTTTCTGCATGCTTATTTCCTCAAGTACCTTAATGCACGCATGCTGAATTTCGTCAGACACCATTTTTCATCATGCATTTTAAATTCTTCATATTATATATTAAATGCGTGTATGGATTACAAGATATAGGGGGAGATCTCCATGATTTTATCCTGCCATGTGCATTTCCAGTCCAAAGCAAATTCCTCAAATATGCACATCTTCAGGGGGAGTCTCTTTGTATCTTGCAATCAAATTCCTCAAACTTACTACTTACACTTCACATGTTTATCCCCGTTGAAAACTTAACCTATTTTGTCCTCAATCACTAAAAAGGGGGAGATTGTATGTGCATCTAGTGTCCCTTAGTGATTTTGGTGTATTGAAGACATATAGGTTAAGGGACTAATATGTGTGTGAGTGTACACATGCTCAATAAGTCGCTGAGGAGTTTGATATATTATGTGAAAGTAGAACCCTAAAAATGAATGTCTTCAACTAAAGACTTTCATGCTTTCTTGAAGACTTTGAAAATGAAGAATCTGGTGTGACCTTGAAGATATTGATACGAGGACTATGAAGCGTGAAGACTTTGTTTTTTGTAGTTTCATTTCCTTTCTTTGAGTCATAGGAAACACCGTACAGTTAAAGGGGGTCGAGGTAATACTAGGGAAAATTTTCCAAGTGGTGCTCATCTCAAAGCCTACACAAACCCAAAACCTTCGAGCGAAGCCTTTGGAAATCTCTTGTAGTTCAGTCAATTTCTTCAGTGACAGAGATGAAATTTTTCTGGTCTCTGAGGAATTTGTTCTGATTAAGGAGTGAGGATTTCACCAGTGCGAATTGCCTACTGTGAGGAATATGATAGCCCTGAGGAATTTGAGAGTTCAAATCTCCGACCGTTGTTGTGCCTTGCGCCAGCTGTCCAGATATCTTATCCACATAACGGTCATATCATTAGGGGCATTTATGTCATATCATGTAGGGTTGCACCCTCGCTATAAATAGCTGCCCCCCACAACCACTAGCCGGTTGGCTGCTAAGAGAGAGATTGACAAGTGTCATTTGAGAGCAACCCATCCTCTGAGGACTTTGAGAGAAAATCATCAGTGAGGAAGAACCCAAAAACCCAAACCACCAAAACCCAAGTGATTGAGCATCACTGAAGAGATTGTTCCTGTGTGGAACCGACGCTTGTTACCTTTGAAGACAGTGCATCTTCCAAACGGTTAGGTGTCATGGTCTAGAGCATCCTAGAGGAATTGTGGATCGCTGCGTGACCGAGTTTGTGAGGGTTTGGAAGTCTACCCTGAAGACTTACCACGAGTGTTGGGCCAGGTCTGTGTGACCTTAGCTCAAGGAGAATACGGTAAGGATTGTGTGTCTTGGGACTGTGTGTCCTTTGGTTTAAATACCAAGCCGCTCCGAACTAGACATACGACTGTCACAGTAGTTGGAAATGGGTCATCAAATCTCTGTCTTCATCGAGCTCCTGGTTCTATTTCCTCAACCCTTTCATTTCCTCGGTAACTTGTTGATGAAATTGATCGTTACTATTTGAAGACATTGACTGAAGACTTTCTCATTTCCTCATCTAAAATTCTTCAGTCACTTTCTCTATCGCCTGCTTATCCTGTGATCATGCTACTTGTGCTTTGTGTATGTTTCATTCCATTATGATGACTATGCTACTGCTATGTTTCGCATGCACTTGAGTACTTATTCCGCTGCTCGTATTTCATCACTTAGCAAATTCCTCATCTAGTAATTCCTCAGTGACGAATTTGTAAAAATCGCCTATTCACCCCCCTCTAGTAGATATAACGCACTTTCATGATATTTCTTGGCTGACTCATGTAGAGGAAGCTTGGGAAAGCCGCCTCCGGGTCAGAAGTACACGAGCGCTGCCCTGCAGGCGGTCATGGCCTTGGTCTCCGTCGCCTTGTCCTCCACTGTTTGTTACTTGAGGAAGAACAGCCAGCTCCAAAACTCTGGAGCCGGGACAAGGCCGAGGAATCCCTCGCAGAGTGCCACAAAGGCCACCAACTGCAGTATTGAGTTGGGGCCGAGGTGCTGCGATTGCAAGCCAAAGAATGTGAGGAATCAGCAATAGAATGTGCTAGCAGGGAGGCCAAACCCGCGGGTGAAGTACTCAGCGAAGACTACGACCTCACCGTCGCGCGGCTTCGGCACGAGCTCGTCCTCCGGGATGCACGTTTCCACTTGTGTCACCGGTGGGAGCTTTGATACGCCTCCAACATATCTATAATTTTTGCTTGTTCCATGCTGTTATATAATCATTCTTGGATGTTTTACTATCATTTTATTACTACTTTATATCATTTGTTGGGATCCGATGAATTTTGAGTTCATGATCAGTTTCTATCCATGAATATTATTTGAGTCTTCTTTGATCTCTTATATGCATGATTGCTTATAGCATCGTATTTCTTCTTCGAATCTTTGGTTTAGTTAGGCCAACTAGATCGAATTTTCTTGCCATGGGAAGAGGTGCTTTGTGCTGGGTTCGATCTTGCGGTGTTCTTTCCCAGTGACAGAAGGGGCAGCAAGACACGCATGTATCGTTGCTATTAAGGATAACAAGATGGGGTCAATTCCTACATGAATAGATCTTGTCTACATCATGTCATCGTTCTTATTGCATTACTCCGTTGTTCCATGAACTTAATACACTAGATGCATGCTGGATAGCGGTCGATGTGTGGAGTAATAGAGGTAGATGCAGGCAGGAGTCGGTCTATCTATCTTGGACGTGATGCCTATATAATGATCATCGCCTTGGATATCGTCATGACTATTCGATTTTCTATCAATTACCCAACAGTAATTTGTTCACCCACCGTGCGCTATACTCATGAGAGAAGCCACTAGTGAACCCTATGGCCCCCGGGTCTACTTTTTACTATCATATTGATTTCCGATCTATGTTTTTGCAATCTTTGTTTTCAGATCTACAAAACCAAAAACCCCAAAATACCTTGCTGCATATTTACTCTTTTTATTTGTGTTCTTGAGAGATCTATCTCTCCTATCTATCATTACCTAATCAATCTATTTCTCGTATAGAGATTGACAACCTCTCTTTCGCGTTGGGTTGCAAGTATTTGTTGTTTGTGTGCAGGTGCTGCTTATTGGGTGGTGATGATCCTCCTACTGGTTCGATAACCTTGGTTTCATAATTGAGGGAAATACTTACCGTCGCTGTGCTGCATCATCCCTTCCTCTTTGGGGAAATACCGACGCAGTCCAAGCCACGTCAAGGGAATTTCTGGCGCCGTTGCCGGGGAGGAAGCAGTCTCTTCTACATGCCTATCGTAGGCGCCGAGGGGACTCCACCATCATCTACCAGGTTCCTAATCACAAATCTCATCTCCTTGCAATTACATTATTTGCCATTTGCCTCTCATTTCACCAATTTGCCGTTTTATTCGCCCTCTTTTTCGTTTGCCCATTTTCTTGCTGGATCTTCCTAGCTTGCAATCTTGTTTGCGTAGTCACGATGAATCAAGAGAATACTAAGTTGTGTGATTTTTCCAATACTAATAACAATGATTTTATTAGTACGCCTATTGCTCCTCCCGCCACTAGTGCGGAGTCTTGTGATATTAATGCCGCTTTGTTGAATCTTGTCATGAAAGATCAATTTGCCGGTAATCCTAATGAGGATGTCGTGTCCCATCTAAACACTTTCATTGAATTGTGTGATATGCAAAAGAAAAAAGATGTGGACAATGATATTGTCAAGTTGAAATAGTTTCCTTTTTCCTTGCGGGATCGTGCAAAAATTTGGTTTTCATCTTTGCCTAGCAATAGTATCGATTCTTGGAATAAGTGCAAGGATGCTTTTATTACTAAGTATTTTCCTCCCGCGAAAATTATTTCCCTTAGGACGCAAATCATGAATTTTAAGCAACTTGAGCATGAACATGTTGCCCAATCTTGGGAAAGAATGAAGTTGATGATAAGAAATTGTCCTACACATGGTTTGAATCTTTGGATGATCATACAAATTTTTTATTCGGGATTGAATTTTGTCTCTAGAAATCTTTTAGATTCCGCCGCGGGTGGTAATTTTATGGAGATTACTTTGGGTGAAGCTACTAAATTGCTAGATAATATCATGGCTAATTATTCTCAATGGCATACCGAAAGAGCACCTACTAGTAAAAAGGTTAATTCGGTAGAGGAAATTAGTACTTTGAGTGATAAAGTTGATGCTTTGATGAAATTGGTTGCTAGTAAAAATGCTCCTATTGATCTTAACGATGTGCCTTTGTCTACTTTGATTGATCAAAATAGTGAATCCGTAGATGTGAATTTTGTCTCACGCAACAATTTCAATAACAATGCTTATAGAGGGAATTTTAATCCTAGGCCTTTTCCTAGAAATTCCTCTAATAATTATGGTAATTCTTCCTACAATAATTATAGGAACACCTCTGATCTTGAGAGTAATATTAAAGAATTTATCAATGCGCAAAAGGCTTTCAATACTACGATAGAAGAAAAGTTGAATAAGATTGATGATATGTCTAGAAGCATTGATGGAATTTCTCATGATGTTGAAAATCTCAAGTTGAAAGCTTTTGTGACTAAGATTTATGAATCTATTAAAGCTTTATATGTCTCTATGGATGAAAGTAAGAAAAGAACCGCTATGCTTAGAGCTAAAAGAGAAATCTTAGAAAAATCGTCTTCTAGAGATTTCCGCTGTGAAAATGATGAAGATCTTAAAGTGATTGGTGTTTCTTCTATTGATTCCTTGTTTAGTAATGTTAAAATTGACAATGAAGGGACTGAAGTAGAGTCAACTTTATCTAGAAGGCGTCCCAATAATTTGGAGGGTGAAAATCTTGTTGAAAATTTTGATGAAAGTGGGTTTGAAGAGGTTAAAACTTTAACTAGTGATGTGCCCACTATCTTGGATTGCAAAGATTTTAATTATGATAGCTGCTCCTTGATTGAATGTATTTCCTTGTTGCAATCTATGTTGAATTCACCTCATGCTTATGAGTAAAATAAAGCTTTCACTAAACATATCGTTGATGCCATGATGAAATCTTTTGAAGAAAAGTTGGAGTTGGAGATTTCTATTCCTAGAAAACTACATGATGAGTGGGAACCTACTATTAAGGTCAAGATTAAAAATTATGAATGCTTTGCTTTGTGTGATTTGGGTGCTAGTGTTTCCACGATTCCGAAATCTCTATGTGATGTGCTTGGTCTTACCAACATGGAAGAATGTTCTCTTAATTTGCACTTGGCGGATTCTACTATTAAAAAGCCTTTGGGAAGAATTAATGATATTCTTATTCTTGCAAATAGGAATTATGTGCCCATTGATTTTATTGTGCTTGATATTGATTGCAATCCGTCTTGTCCCATTATAGACCGTTTTTACGCACTATAGGTGCCGTGATTGATATGAAAGAAGGCAATATTCGTTTCCAATTTCCCTTGAGAAAGGGTATGAAACACTTACCTAGAACAATAATTAAGCCACCATATGAATCAATCATGAGGGCATCCTATGGATCCAAAACCAAAGATGACAATACTTGAATCTATCCAATATGCCTAGCTAGGGGCGTAAAACGATAGCGCTTGTTGGGAGGCAACCCAATGAATAAATAAATTTTTGCTTTTTACTTTATGTTTTTGAGTGTTTACACAATTATTCCTCTGTTATGATTGTGTTTTTATGGGTTATTTAGTGTTTGTGCCAAGTATAACCGTTAGGATGATTCATAGGATGAGTAGAAGTGATGCTGAATCTGAAACAGAAACTTTGCGTCCAGTATATGAATTTTCATTTTTTGCTGGAACGTGATCTTGAGCTGAAAGTTTTAACAAAGTGTTGATATACAAATTCCTTACGCTGTCCTAATGTTTCAGAATTTTTAGAGTTACAGAAGTATGGGTATGTTACAGATTACTACAGACTGTTCTGTTTGAGACAGATTCTGTTTTCGTTGCATTGTGTGCTTGTTTTGATGAATCTATGGTTTGTATTTGGAGGTATAATCCATCGCAAATTTAAAATACAGTAGGTATAATGCAATTATAAAATTTTAATGGGTTTACAACAGTACCTAAAGTAGTGATTTGCTTTCTTATACTAACGGATCTCATGAAGATTTTGTTGAGTTTTGTGTGATTGAAGTTTTCAAGTTTTGGCTGAGATCACGATGGATGAAGGAATAAGGAGTAGCAAGAACCTAAGCTTGGGGATGCTACTGCACCCCAAGATGTATCCAAAGAGTATCAAGCAACTAAGCTTGGGGATGCCCCGAGTGGCATCCCATCTTTCTTCTAACGACCATCGGTATTTTACTTGGAGCTATATTTTTATTCGTCACATATCATGTGTTTTGCTTGGAGCATCTTGTATCTTTGCTTGCTTTGTTTGTTAGTTTCTCTCTTGCATCCTTTCTGTACACACCTATTTGAGAGAGCCACAATCGTGCTATGATTTGTTAGAATTGCTCTATGTGCTTCACTTAAACTTTTGAGCTATAGGAATTGCTCTAGTGCTTCACTTATATCTTTTTGAGCACGGTGTGCTTGGAAACTTTTGTAGAAATATTCTCATGCTTCACTTAGATTAATTTGAGAGTTAGTAAATTTTTTAACAAATCCTCTCATGCTTCACTTATACCTTTTTGAGAGATGAAATCTTTATGCTCATGTGCTTCACTTAAATTTGTTTGAGCTTGGCAAAAAGCAATGGCAATATATAAAACTTGTCCCAAAGTGATAGATATCCAAGGAGGATATAATAAAAACTTTCATGAAGATCATTGGACAAACTAAACTTGATTCCTTGTAATAGTTTTGAAACATGATGATAGTAATATGTGAGTCATGTTGGTGAGTAATTATGCTTAGTAGGAATATTGGTGTTAAGGTTTGTGATTCCCTATGCATGCACGAAAGTCAATAGTTATGCAATGAAGTTACATCCTACTTGTGGTGCATTATTCGGTGTTAGTTATGTTCAATGCTCACTTGTGTGATTTTTCGTTTCTTGGTTTGGTTGCTTCCCAATTTATTTGCTAGCCTTCATTTGTACTAAGTAGAAATACTACTTGTGCATCCAAAATCCTTAAACCAAGTTTTGCCTTATGAGTCCATCATACCTACCTATATGCGGTATTTCCATGTTGTTCCAAGCAAATTTGTATGTGCCATCTCTAAATTTTCAAAATAAATTTTCTCTTTTGTGTGCCCGTACCGCTCATGAAACGGTGGGGAGTGTCCAATATTTTTCCATGCTAGATGTGTTATTCTCAAGATGAGTGTTTATTCACTTGTCATTGCACGAGAGTGTGGTGGTAATAGGGATGCCCATTCCCAAAATGAAAAAGAAAAAATATTTACTTTATGTTGTCAAATAATAAATTCCTTGGAAAGTGTTGGTATGGAAGGCAACCGTGGATACGGCCCTCCATGGAAAGTGAAAGTTTGGTGGAAAAGGAATAAACTTTATTTTCTGTTTGGGAACCGCCTATGATATATCTAGCATGGAAAGTATTGTGAGCTACTTTGTCATTTTCGTTGACAGGAAAAGCATGCCACCCAAAATATTTTTTCTCTCTCAATTTAAAACTTTGAGCTCTGGCACCTCTACAAATCCCTACTTCCCTCTGCGAAGGGCCTATCTATTTACTTTATGCAATTTTTATTTTTGCTTTGATTCTCCATCTTCTTTGATAAGCACCAACTAGGGGGCACTATGATCGTACTTGAGCATTGGGCATAGCTAATATTTGAGTGTGTTTCATGAATGGATCAATGATTGAGCATGATGGGCTAGGGATAACTTTCTTTAGTGTTGATATTTTGGAAGACATGGTTGCTTGTTGACATGCTTGAGTATTGAAGTCATTATGTTAAAACTAGACTATTGCTTTGAATCATTTACAAGTCCAAATGTCCATGCTATACAAAGAAGAAAAGAATGTGATGAACATGTTAGGCAGCATTCCACATCAAAAATTCTGTTTTTATCATTTACCTACTAGAGGACGAGTAGGAATTAAGCTTGGGGATGCTGATACGTCTCCAACGTATCTATCATTTCGCTTGTTCCATGCTGTTATATTATCATTCTTGGATGTTTTACAATCATTTTATTACAACTTTATATCATTTTTTGGCACTAACCTATTGACATAGTGCCAAAGTGCCAGTTGCTGTTTTTGCTTGTTTTTTTACTTCGCAGGAAATCAGTACCATACGGAGATAAAACGCTGCGGGAACTTTTGTGGATTTTTTCCAGACCAGAAGAGACCATATGGGCCAAGGAACATCTGTAGAGGGCGCGCCAGAAGCCCCCCGGCGCGCCCTGGTGGGTGCTGGGCCACTCCGGCACCCCCTCAATCGACTATCGTGCCTATAAATTCCCAGAAAATACAAAAACCCTAGAGGAGTCGCCGAAACACAATTTCAGCCGCCACAAGTTCCAGAACCTCGAGATCCAATCTAAACACCATCACGAAGGGGTTCATCTTCCTCATAGGTGCCTCTCCGATGATGCGTGAGTAGTCCACCATAGACCTTCGGGTCCGTAGGCAGTAGCTAGATGGCTTCCTCTCTCTCTCTCTTATAATTCTCAATACAATGGTCACTTGGAGATCTATTTGATGTAAAATTTGCGGTGTGTTTGTTGGGATCCGATGAATTTTGAGTTCATGATCAGTTTCTATCCATGAATATTATTTGAGTCTTCTTTGATCTCTTATATGCATGATTGCTTATAGCATCGTATTTCTTCTTCGAATCTTCGGTTTAGTTAGGCCAACTAGATCAATTTTTCTTGCGATGGGAAGAGGTGCTTTGTGATGGATTCGATCTTGCGGTGTTCTTTCCCAGTGACAGAAGGGGCGGCAAGACACACATGTATCGTTGCTATTAAGGATAACAAGATGGGGTCTATTCCTACATGAATAGATCTTGTCTACATCATGTCATCGTTCTTATTGCATTACTCCATTTTTCCATGAACTTAATACACTAGATGCATGCTGGATAGCGGTCGATGTGTGGAGTAATAGAAGTAGATGCAGGCAGGAGTCGGTCTATCTATCTTGGACGTGATGCCTATATAATGACCATCGTCTTGGATATCGTCATGACTATTGGATTTTCTATTAATTGCCCAACAGTAATTTGTTCACCCACCGTGCGCTATACTCATGAGAGAAGCCATTAGTGAACCCTACGGCCCCCGGGTCTACTTTTTACTATCATATTGCTTTCCGATCTATGTTTTTTGCAATCTTTGTTTTTAGATCTACAAAACCAAAAACCCAAAAATACCTTGCTACATATTTACTCTTTTTATTTGTGTTCTTCAGAGATCTATCTCTCCTATCTATCATTACCTAATCAATCTATTTCCCGTAGAGAGATTGACAACCTCTCTTTCGCGTCGGGTTGCAAGTATTTGTTGTTTTTGTGTAGGAGCTGCTTATTGGGTGGTGGTGATCCTCCTACTGGTTCGATAACCTTGGTTTCATAACTGAGGGAAATACTTACCGTCGCTGTGCTGCATCATCCCTTCCTCTTTGTGGAAATACCGACGTAGTCCAAGCGATGTCAAGCTTCCACTAGTGGCGGAGGTGCACGATGTACTCCGAGCCTACGTCGGAGTCCTCCCACGAACCCTTTGGTGATGCCACCTCGGGGCATGGCGTTGGCTCGAGAGCGGCAACGACATGGAGGGCACTGAGTAGATGGCTCAGGTGGTCGTGGGTGCAGCGGTGGCCAGTGTTGTGGGCAGTGGCGAGGCGCTACGGGCGTGCGTATGTGTGAAGAAGCAGAGGAAGAAGACGAGCAAATGGGCGGGGGCAAAGTAAGGGTGGCACCTCGGCCGCTCCCCCTCCACTCCATTTAAACCCCTGCGGGGTCGTGGGGGGAGTGGGATCGTCTACGCCCATGATCCGCACTCCCCCCCCCCCCCGCGCAATTATCAAGCACAACAAATGCCCCTGGAAACCCAATCGTTGGGCCTAGCCACATCGGATTCCGCGCGTGGGCCGAGGCCGCGGCTTGGTGGGTCCGGTCTGCGATGACGCTCCATCACGCGGGTGGCCTGGCAAGGCGCGGACCACTGACGGGCAGCATGTGGCGTGCACCTGGTCCGCGGTCAGCACGTCTTTTCATGTCATAGGCGCTAGCCGGCAGGGCGGTTCGCCTTCTCCTCCAGTCGGAGGAAGGGCGGAGCCGTCCGGTCCTTCGCCCGACCGCACTTCATCATCTCCTAAGAATGGGTAAGCAGCCGAGGACCGCCGTCTCGGACCGTCGGGCCTCGACAGCTTCGGGGACTGCTGTTGGGGGGATGACCGCCCTGGTAGGCTCAGGGACGCATGTAAACTTTTCAAAACATCAGGGTGGCCAGCGCCCCTCCTTCCGGCTGGCCCACTAGCTAGCTCCCTCGTCGTGGGCCAACTCAGTATGACGCCATGCCGCAAGCCGGCTAGGCGCGAGATGACAACCGACGGGGTCAGCGCCCGTCCCGTTCATCCAAACGACAAGACAACTCCCACGCTGATAAGGCATGGAAAAAATGCCCGCACGAGCACTGACCAGGAGAAGGGTGGCAATAGTGACCCGACCGTACCGCTGACCGGGGCGGACGACGACCAGGCGACACGACACTATGGCTGCATAGTGCCAACCACCCCATGACGTCGTTGATGCGTGGCTACAGTGGCGAGGAGCCGGCGGGTCCCCCGGTGATGGGACGCGACAGCCTAAGGGCCCCACGGCAGAAGAGACCCTCCAGCTGGCAGACCTCACGGACGGCCAGAGAGGCTGGTAGCCGTGGCCCACCCCACATTCCATGCATATTGTTGTTGGAAATATGCCCTAGAGGCAATAATAAATTGGTTATTATTATATTTCCTTGTTCATGATAATCGTTTATTATCCATGCTATAATTGTATTAATTGGAAACTTAAATACATGTGTGGGTACATAGACAACACTGTGTCCCTACTAAGCTTCTAGTTAAACTAGCTCGTTGCTCAAAAGATGGAGAAGGTTTCCTAGCCATGGACATGAGATGTCATTTGATAACGGGATCACATCATTAGGAGAATGATGTGATGGACAAGACCCAAACTATAAACGTAGCATATGATCGTGTCAGTTTATTGCTATTGTTTTCTGCATGTCAAGTAACTGTTCCTATGACCATGAGATCATGCAACTCACTGACACCGGAGGAATACCTTGTGTGTATCAAACGTCGCAACGTAACTGGGTGACTATAAAGATGCTCTACAGGTATCTCCGAGGGTGTCTGTTGGGTTGGCATGGATCAAGACTGGGATTTGTTACTCCGTATGACGGAGAGGTATCTCAGGGCCCACTCGGTAATACAACATCACAATGAGCCTTGCAAGCAATGTGACTAAAGTGTTAGCCACGAGATCTTGTATTACGGAACGAGTAAAGAGACTTGCCGGTAACGGGATTGAACTAGGTATAGAGATACCGACGATCGAATCTCGGGCAAGTAACATACCGAAGAACAAAGGGAACAGCATACGGGATTAACTGAATCCTTGACATAGAGGTTCGACCGATAAAGATCTTCGTAGAATATGTAGGAGCCAATATGGGCATCCAGGTCCCGCTATTGGTTATTGATCGTAGAGGTGTCTCGGTCATGTCTACATAGTTCTCGAACCCGCAGGGTCTACACACTTAACGTTTGGTGACGGTTAGTATAGTTGAGTTATTGTGTTGGTGATCGAAGGTTGTTCGGAGTCCCGGATAAGATCCCGGACATGACGAGGGTCTCCGGAAGAGTCCGGAGGTAAAGATTGATATATGTGATAATAGTGTTTTGATCTCCGGAAGGGTTCCGGAATTCACCAGAAGGGGTTCCGGATGTTTACCGAAGTGTTCGGGTGCAGCAACACTTTATATAGGCTAAAGGGGTAAAGCCCACGAGGTATTGGAAAGTGCAAAAGGAAGTTTTGCTGCTGCCTTAAGCAGTACTACCGCTGGTAAGGCAGTACTACCGCTGTGAAGCGGTACTACCGCTCAAGCGGTACTACCGCTCGTGAGCGGTACTACCGCTTGTACGCGGGACTGCTGGGATCCGAGTTGGACTCTTTCCCTGCGGGCCAAACCGACCTTGTGCGGGCAAAACCGACCTGGAGGAGGCTTTTACTCCAAGTTTAGACCCCAAGGCTCAACATATAAATAGAGGGGAAGGGCTAGCACACGGGACACATCAAGATAACCCAAGCCGTGTGCCGGCAACCCTAACCCTCTAGTTCCCCCCGTCATAATCTCCGTAGTGCTTGGCGAAGCCCTGCAGAGATTGTTCCTCACCACCATCACCACGCCGTCGTGCTGCCGGAACTCATCTACTACTTCATCATCGCTCGCTGGATCGAGGAGGTGAAGGCGTCATCAAGCCGTACGTGTGTTGAACGCGGAGGTGCCGTCCGTTAGGCACTAGTTCGTGATCGGATCGAGGGACGACTTGCGATTTGGATCGCGGAAACGTTCGACTACATCAACCGCGTTTCTTAACGCTTCCGCTTAGCGATCTACAAGGGTATGTAGATTCACTCACCCTCTCGTAGATGCTCATCACCATGGATAGATCTTGCATGTGGGTAGGAAAATTTTTGTTTCCCATGCGACGTTCCCCAACAGTGGCATCTGAGCTAGGTCTATGCGTAGATGAGATCTCGAGTAGAACACAAACGAGTTGTGGGCGTGGGTGTATACATATTGCTTGCCGTTACTAGTTGATACTTGATTCGGCGGTATTGTGAGATGAAGCGGCCCGGACCAACATTACTCGTACGCTTACGAGAGACCTGTTCCTTCAACTGACATGTAACTTCGTTGCATAAAGATGGCTAGCGGGTGTCTGTCTCTCTCACTTTAGTTGAATCGATTTCAATGAAGAGGGTTCTTTTAGAAGATCAAAAAGCAATCACTACACCACGTTGTGGTTTTGCGTAGGTAAGAACGGTTCTTGCAAACCCGTAGCAACCACGTAAAACTTGCAACAACAATTAGAGGATGTCTAACTTGTTTTTGCAGGGTATGTTGTGATGTGATATGGCCAATTACATGATGAGATATATGTGATGTATGAGATGATCATGTGTTGTATAGAATATCACGACTTGCATGTCGATGAGTACGGCAACTGGCAGGAGCCATAGAGTTGTCTTTAATTATTTTCGCCGTTTTGCTTTACTTTATCGCTATGAGTTAGCAATAGTCGTGGAAGCAACAGTCGGCGCGACAACCTTATGGCGACACGTTGATGGAGATCAAGATGATGAAGATCATGGTGTCATGCCGGTGACGATGGAGATCATGCCGGTGCTTTGGAGATGGAGATCAAAAGCACAAGTTCATGGCCATATCATGTCACTTATGATTTGAATGTGATGTTAATCCATTTATGCATCTTATTTTGCTTAGGAAGACGATAGCATTATAAGGTGATCCCTCACTTAAATTTCAAGATAAATTGTGTTCTCCCCGAGTGTGCACCGTTGCGAAAGTTCGTCGTTTCGAGACACCACGTGATGATCGGGTGTGATAGACTCTACGTTCACATACAACGGGTGCAAGCCAGTGTTGCACATGCGGAACACTCGGGTTAAACTTGACGAGCCTAGCATGTACAGACATGGCCTCGGAACACAAGAGACCAAAAGGTCGAACATGAGTCATATAGTAGATATGATCAACATGAAGATGTAAACCATTGAAACCACCTCAACTCACGTGATGATCGGACTTGAGTTGGTGGATTTGGATCATGTTACACTCGAATGACCGGAGGGATGTCAATCTGAGTGGGAGTTTTAAGTAATATGATTAACTAAACTCATTATCTTGAAGAATAGTCTAAGTTGTCTTTGCTATATTTATGTTGTAGATCATGGCTCGCGCAGTAGCACCCCTGAATTTTAATGCGTTCCTAGAGAAAGCTAAGTTGAAAGATGATGGAAGTAACTTTGTGGACTGGGCCCATAATCTAAGGATTATCCTTACGGCTTCCCAGAAGGCTTATGTCCTTGATGCACCGCTTGGTGATCCACCCGCTCCAGTTGAGTCTCTAGACGTTGTGAACGCCTAGCAGGCTCGTTCTGAAGATTACTCAATAGTTCAATGTGCAATATTGTATGGCTTAGAACCGGGACTTCAAAGACGTTTTGAACGTCATGGAGCATATGAGATGTTCCAGGAGTTGAAGTTTATCTTTCAGAAGAATGCCCGGATCGAGAGGTATGAGATCTCCGATAAGTTCTATGCTTGCAAGATGGAGGAGAACGGGTCTATCAGTGATCACGTACTCAGAATGTCTGGGTACTCCACCCGTCTGGCTGAATTGGGGATGCCCCTTCCACCAGAGGCTATCACTGACAGAGTTCTTCAATCATTGCCACCTAGCTACAAGAGCTTCGTGTTGAACTATAACATGCACGGGATGAACAAGTCAGTCGCCGAGCTGTTTGCAATGCTGAAAGCCGCTGAGTCTGAAATTCAGAAGGAGCATCAAGTGTTGATGGTTAATAAAACCACTAGTTTCAAGAAAAATGGCAAGGGTAAGAAGGGTAACTCCAAGAAGAGTGGCAAAGCAGTTGCTCCTCCCGTGAAGAAACCCAAGGCTGGACCCAAACCAGAAACTGTGTGCTTTCATTGCAAGGGAACTGGACACTGGAAGCGGAACTGCCCCAAGTATTTGGCTGACAAGAAGGCGGCCAACAACAAACAAGGTATATATGATATACATGTTATTGATGTGTACCTTACCAACTCTCGTTGTAGTGCCTGGGTATTTGATACCGGTGCGGTTCCTCACATTTGCAACTCTAAACAGGAACTGCGGAATAGACGGAGGCTGGCAAAGGACGAAGTGACGATGCGCGTGGGAAATGGTTCCAAGGTTGATGTGATCGCCGTCGGCACGCTCGCTCTTCGATTACCATCGGGATTAGTGATGAACCTAAATAAATGTTATTTGGTGCCTGCGTTAAGCATGGACATTATATCTAAATCTTGTTTATTGCGAGACGGTTACTCATTTAAATCAGAGAATAATGGTTGTTCTATTTATATGAGTAATATCTTTTATGATCATGCACCCGATGTGAGGGGTTTATTCTTATTGAATCTCGATAGTAATGATACACATGTTCATAACATTGATGCCAAAAGATGTAGAATTGATAATGATAATACCACTCTCTTGTGGCACTGCCGTTTAGGTCATATTGGCGTAAAACGCATGAGGAAGCTCCATGCTGATGGACTTTTGGAGTCACTTGATTTTGAATCACTTGACACATGTGAGCCATGCCTCATGGGCAAGATGACTAAAACGCCGTTCTCTGGAACAATGGAACGGGCAAGTGACTTGTTGGAAATCATACATACAGATGTGTGCGGTTCGATGAGCATTGAGGCGCGCGGTGGTTATCGTTACTTTCTCACCTTCACTGATGACTTAAGTAGATATGGGTATATTTACTTAATAAAACACAAGTCTGAAACATTTGAAAAGTTCAAACAATTTCAGAGTGTAGTTGAGAATCATCGTAACAAGAAGATTAAATTCCTACGATCTGATCGAGGAGGAGAATATCTAAGTTATGAGTTTGGCAGTCACTTAAGACAATGTGGAATTGTTTCACAACTGACACCGCCTGGAACACGACAGCGTAATGGTGTGTCCGAACGTCGTAATCGAACCTTATTGGATATGGTGCGATCTATGATGTCTCTTGCCGATTTGCCACTATCGTTTTGGGGTTATGCATTAGAGACAGCTGCATTCACTTTAAATAGGGCACCATCGAAATCCGTTGAGACAACGCCATATGAACTTTGGTTTGGCAAGAACCCAAAACTGTCGTTTCTTAAAGTTTGGGGATGTGATGCTTATGTCAAAAAGCTTCAGCCTGAAAAGCTGGAACCCAAAGCGGAGAAATGCGTCTTCATAGGATACCCAAAAGAGACAGTTGGGTATACCTTCTACCTCAGATCCGAAGGCAAAGTGTTTGTCGCTAAAAATGGTACATTTCTTGAGAAAGAGTTTCTCTCGAAAGAATTGAGTGGGAGGAAGATAGAACTTGATGAGGTTGTTGAACCTTTACTTCAACCTGAAAGTAGCGCAGCGCAGAAAGATGTTTCTGTAGAGCGTACATCAGCTAAAGAGGAAGTTAATGATGATGATCATGAAGCTTTGGATCAAGTTGCTATCGAACCTCGTAGGTCGACAAGGACGCGTACTGCTCCTGAGTGGTACGGCAACCCTGTCTTAGAGGTCATGTTGTTGGACAACGATGAACCTACAAGCTATGGGGAAGCGATGATGAGCCCGGATTCCGAGAAGTGGTTAGAGGCCATGAAATCCGAGATAGGATCCATGTATGAAAACAAAGTGTGGACTTTGGAAGTATTACCTGAAGGGCGTAAGGCCATTCAGAACAAATGGATCTTTAAGAGGAAGACGGACGCGGACGGTAATGTCACCGTCTGTAAAGCTCGACTTGTGGCAAAGGGTTTTTCACAAGTTCAAGGAGTTGACTACGATGAGACCTTCTCACCCGTAGCGATGCTTAAGTCCGTCAGAATCATGTTAGCAATAGCTGCCTTTTTCGATTATGAAATTTGGCAGATGGATGTAAAAACAGTGTTCCTTAACGGTTTCCTTAAGGAAGAGTTGTATATGATGCAACCAGAAGGTTTTGTCGATCCAGAGAATGCTGACAAAGTTTGCAAACTCCAGCGATCCATTTATGGACTGGTGCAAGCATCTCGGAGTTGGAATCTTTGCTTTGATGAGGTGATCAAAGCGTTCGAGTTTGTACAAGTTTACGGAGAAGCTTGTATTTACAAGAAAGTGAGTGGGAGCTCTATAGCGTTTCTAATATTATATGTGGATGACATATTACTGATTGGAAACAATATAGAAATGTTGGAAAGCGTGAAGGAATATTTGAACAAGAGTTTTTCAATGAAGGACCTAGGAGAAGCTGCTTTCATATTAGGCATCAAGATCTATAGAGATAGATCAAGACGCTTAATAGGACTTTCACAAAGCACATACCTTGACAAAGTTTTGAAGAAGTTTAAAATGGATCAGTCCAAGAAGGGGTTCTTGCCTGTTTTGCAAGGTGTGAAGTTGAGTAAGACTCAATGCCCAGTGACTGCAGAAGATAGAGAAAAGATGAGTGTCATCCCCTATGCTTCAGCCATAGGCTCTATCATGTATGCAATGCTGTGCACAAGACCCGATGTCAGCATTGCCAAAAGTATGGCCGGAAGGTTTCAAAGTGATCCAGGAGTGGAACACTGGGCGGCGGTCAAGAATATCCTGAAGTACCTGAAAAGGACTAAGGACATGTTTCTCGTTTATGGAGGTGATCAAGAGCTCGTCGTAAAGGGTTACGTCGATGCAAGCTTTGACACTGATCCGGATGACTCTAAGTCACAAACCGGATACGTATTTGTTCTTAACGGGGGTGTGGTTAGCTGGTGCAGTTCCAAGCAAAGCGTGGTAGCTGATTCTACATGCGAAGCGGAGTACATCGCTGCCTCGGAGGCGGCGAAGGAAGGTGTCTGGATGAAGGAGTTCATGACAGATCTTGGAGTAGTGCCTAGTGCGCTTAACCCAATGACTCTGTTTTGTGATAATACTGGTGCCATTGCTCTAGCCAAGGAACCAAGATTTCACAAGAGGACCAGGCACATAAAGCGACGTTTCAATTCCATCCGCGATTACATCAAGGAGGACGACATAAATATTTGCAAAGTACACACGGATCTGAATGTTGCAGATCCGATGACTAAACCTCTTCCAAGGGCTAAACATGAACAACACCAGAACTGCATGGGTGTTCGATTCATTACAATGTAAATCACATAGTGATGTGAACTAGATTATTGACTCTAGTGCAAGTGGGAGACTGTTGGAAATATGCCCTAGAGGCAATAATAAATTGGTTATTATTATATTTCCTTGTTCATGATAATCGTTTATTATCCATGCTATAATTGTATTAATTGGAAACTTAAATACATGTGTGGGTACATAGACAACACTGTGTCCCTAGTAAGCCTCTAGTTAAACTAGCTCGTTGATCAAAAGATGGTGAAGGTTTCCTAGCCATGGACATGAGATGTCATTTGATAACGGGATCACATCATTAGGAGAATGATGTGATGGACAAGACCCAAACTATAAACGTAGCATATGATCGTGTCAGTTTATTGCTATTGTTTTCTGCATGTCAAGTATCTGTTCCTATGACCATGAGATCATGCAACTCACTGACACCGGAGGAATACCTTGTGTGTATCAAACGTCGCAACGTAACTGGGTGACTATAAAGATGCTCTACAGGTATCTCCGAGGGTGTCTGTTGGGTTGGCATGGATCAAGACTGGGATTTGTTACTCCGTATGACGGAGAGGTATCTCAGGGCCCACTCGGTAATACAACATCACAATGAGCCTTGCAAGCAATGTGACTAAAGTGTTAGCCACGAGATCTTGTATTACGGAACGAGTAAAGAGACTTGCCGGTAACGGGATTGAACTAGGTATAGAGATACCGACGATCGAATCTCGAGCAAGTAACATATCGAAGAACAAAGGGAACAGCATACGGGATTAACTGAATCCTTGACATAGAGGTTCGACCGATAAGATCTCCGTAGAATATGTAGGAGCCAATATGGGCATCCAGGTCCCACTATTGGTTATTGATCGTAGAGGTGTCTCGGTCATGTCTACATAGTTCTCAAACCCGCAGGGTCTACACACTTAACGTTTGGTGACGGTTAGTATAGTTGAGTTATTGTGTTGGTGACCGAAGGTTGTTCGGAGTCCCGGATAAGATCCCGGACATGACGAGGGTCTCCGGAAGAGTCCGGAGGTAAAGATTGATATATGTGATAATAGTGTTTTGATCTCCGGAAGGGTTCCGGAATTCACGAGAAGGGGTTCCGGATGTTTACCGAAGTGTTCGGGTGCAACAACACTATATAGGCCAAAGGGGTAAAGCCCACGAGGTATTGGAAAGTGCAAAAGGAAGTTTTGCTGCTGCCTTAAGCGGTACTACCGCTGGTAAGGCAGTACTACCGCGTAAGCGGTAGTACCGCTCGTGAGCGGTACTACCGCTTGTACGCGGGACTGCTGGGATCCGAGTTGGACTCTTTCCCTGTGGGCCAAACCGACCTTGTGCGGGCAAAACCGACCTGGAGGAGGCTTTTACTCCAAGTTTAGACCCCAAGGCTCAACATATAAATAGAGGGGAAGGGCTAGCACACGGGACACATCAAGATTTCCCAAGCCGTGTGCCGGCAACCCTAACCCTCTAGTTCCTCCCGTCATAATCTCCGTAGTGCTTGGCGAAGCCCTGCAGAGATTGTTCCTCACCACCATCACCACGCCGTCGTACTGCCGGAACTCATCTACTACTTCATCATCGCTCGCTGGATCGAGGAGGTGAAGGCGTCATCAAGCCGTACGTGTGTTGAACGCGGAGGTGCCGTCCGTTCGGCACTAGTTCGTGATCGGATCGAGGGACGACTTGCGAGTTGAATCGCGGAAACGTTTGACTACATCAACCGCGTTTCTTAACGCTTCCGCTTAGCGATCTACAAGGGTATGTAGATTCACTCTCCCTCTCGTAGATGCTCATCACCATGGATAGATCTTGCATGTGCGTAGGAAATTTTTTGTTTCCCATGCGACGTTCCCCAACAATTGTAAGCTTGGGGGATTGCCTATATAACCCCCAGCAGCCTTCCTGGTAGAGGGTCGGCTCATTCCACACCCACACACAGAAGAGGCAAGCGGGAGAGATAGCTCCTTCTTCCTCCTCCACCGAACAGCTCCAGGAGCACCATTGTAACCCTTGTGATCTTCATAGTCTGATCCGGCATGACTAGGGGTCTTACCTCCATGGGTACACCACGTGTATTGCACCGCTTGTCCCCAATCTTGCTTCCGGAACCCACCGACGTCCTTCCTCCCCAACCACACTCGATTAGCCATCCCATGGCATTTGCCGAGAGAACACCACAACATACTTTCTCCGCTCCGAGTGCGCCCGCGAAGAGACCAAAGCCATCTGCATGCGTGCGGTCCAGTCTTTGGGAATGCCATGGGCCTTCAGGGGCATGTAGTCGGAGGAACCCCTGTTGTCCCTGTTGTGGGAGTAAGTCTGACAATAGTACTAGGGGTATGAATGAAGGGGGGCAAAGCCTAGCTACATCACAGATGTAACACTCGGATGTACGAGTTCGGGCCCCACTTGGAAGTGGTAAAGACCCTACGTCTCGAGCCCTGAGGCTTAGTGTTTGCTTATGGGGGTGTCTGGTTACAGAGAGTTCGGAACCCTCATCCAGGAGCTCGGGGGCGGCTTATATCGAGTGCGCCAGGACCCGCCAAGCGCCATTACAAGGTATTAAATGCGAGTAACTGTAGGCGTTACTGAGAATTGCCGTCTTAACTACACCATTACTGGTAACGTTAGTCTTCACAGCACTTGATGTTAATTATTAAGTCCCTTGAACATTATGACTCCTACGCTGACTCCTCTCCTACTCGGCCGAGAGTTGGACCCTGGCCGAATGACGAAGTTACGTTCGAGTGACTGTCCAGATCTGAGTGGATCCTAAAGATGTATCCGAATGCAACGGTTTTCCAAGGACTTTAATGCTTATGTGGCCCCCCAGGTGGGCCCTAAATGTCAGGTATGTGGCCCTACCCGTGGTAGGTGACCTCATCAGTAGCCACCGAATTAGTTGGGGTTTTGGGGACGAATAGACGATGCTCGGGAATGCTGTCGACGCCTCGAGGACGCCAGGACACGACCCGGGTTGTCTCTTGCTCGGCCTGTGACCGCAACGGATCTAGGTTGTGTACTTTCCGAATGACTGGATAGCTTGATCACGCAAGCCATTCGGTTGGTGTCGGATCACCTCTCGGGAGAAATTATCTCACGGCTCGGGTGACGGAAGAAAAAGGCTGTCGTCTTACGTTTCCTAGTGGAATCCGTGCAGCGATCTGGAAATTGTCCGAGTGTTCCACGGACCTGTCTCACACACTCGGAGTGCCGATACGCATCGGAACGCACCCGTAGGCACAGAGCCTACTCGGATCATGCTGCCGCGAAAATTCTGTAGATTTGAAATCGTGGGAATCGTGGGCGCACGCGCGCGTGGGCGTTTCCGCTGCATTAGTGGGGAAAGTGGATGCGGCGCCTTGATAACTGCGCTACGATAAACACCACACGTCCCCGGAATGCTGCACCAAAGATCCCGCAGATCTCGTGCCGCCCGTAGATGTCGCGTCGCCCGTTGATTGACGGCTAGGATCTTGGTGTGCCGGAGTATTAAAGTTGACTGAGAGGGAGGAGAGAGAGGCATCCCCACTTCTCCCCTCTGCAATCTCCCCGTCGCTCCGCTGAGAACTTTCCTCCGCCGAACCACCTCCGAGCTGCCTCCTCCAATCCGTCGAAGATGACTAAGGGGGCGATTGCGAAGGCCGAGAAGGCAAAGAAGATGTTGTGTGGGTCTTCGTTGAGCGCTGGCCCGCCGACGGGCTTCATCAAGGGCAACTGGATGCAGCTACGGACCATCGCCGGTCGGCTGAGAGAGCTGGAGAGCCAAGGGCTCTTGGTCGCTGGGAGCTGGTGAGTACCGGAGCGGGCGAGGCGAGCCCGCGCCGTGAGGAGACGAGCGGGTGCTCCTCACGACCCACATCGAGAGAGGTTTCCCTTTGCCCCCGCATCCATTCTTCTGATATTTCCTTTATTTATCTGGTGCCCAACTCCATCATCTCCCCAATACCATTTCTTATTTGTCGACCTTCATCTCCCTTTGCGAGAACTTCCTCGGTTGCAACCCGCACTGGGGATTGTTCAAACACCTTTTTATGCGCCGAGTGATAACTGTGAAGAACTCCGCTCAGGCCGGGGGAAAAACGAACGTAGCACAGTTGTGCGGGGGTTTAGGAATCCAACTGAGGGGGAAGGGTAGTTTTCCATGGATGAACTTCCCTGACATGGTCAAGGGTTGGCAAGGTTCTTGGTTTTACAACCAAGACATTCCAGTTGGCGAGGGTCAGTCGGGTCTCCCGTCGTATTCGCCTGAGCGCATGCGGCGGCTTCCCAAGCTGATTGTGACCAAAGAGGAGAGGACTGAAGTAGACATCCTCGTGATTGCACTGGTGGCCTTGGTGAGGCAAGGCGACAATGGTTTGGATCAGCTGGAGGTCTTCTTTCAAAGAAGAATTCAGCTGCTGCAGGCCAGAGCTCACCCCATGTGGCTGTACTCAGGGCTGAGTGACACTACACGCACGCACCCGGAGGAGCTCAGCACCGGAGCCGTGGAGAACAAGCTCAAAGCGATCACTCCAGCACGCAACAACCCCAGGTGGACAAGGATGGTACCTCCATTCTCTGTGGAGAATCCTCCAAATAACGTAAACTTCGTGTGTTGTTGTTATCCGAATGATTATTATGTTTGCTGACCAAAATCTTGACCGACATAAACGTAACTTGGCAGGCCTTCAAGAGCATGGTGAGCTTGATACCCGCTGGCAACCACGCCCCTAATGACGTGACGAGCGACAACGAGCGCCAGGAGGGCTCGGACGGCGAAGAGGAGTATGTGGAGGACAACGAGGGCGACGAGGAAGAAGAAGACTCGAACTCAAGGGACGAGGCGGAATCCTCTCCGTCAGAGGAGGTGCCCTCCGAGACCCGCTCCAAGGCACGCCAGAACCCGGGAGTCCGTGGAAGCAACCTCAAGGGGCCGAATGCTGCCAAGTCCTCCATGCCTGCTCTTCCCACTTCCAGTTCGAAGTGCGGGCATGGTGTGCTCGCACCGTCACCCGAGAAGACCGCCAAGCAACCGAAGGTCACTGTCAACAAACCTCGGAAGGTTGTCTTGCCGAAGACCAAAATGAATGTGCTGGTGGACTCAGCGTAAGTATCTTTCCACCGATTGCTATTCCAGTTGTTCGACCAAGTGACGCGATGTTCCAAATGGCTTCATTGCAGGGCTGATAGTTTGACTGCTTCACTGGAGAAGGACAAAGCTGAAGTTGACGCTGCGTCTTCGAAAGGTAACCTTTGAACTCACTCGGACATGATTTTTGAACTCTGTGTTTTTCCTTTGTGCTTACTCCCGAATGATCTTCGAGTGTTTACAGAGCTGCGCGAGGTGATAGAACTTGACGGGGATGAAAAGGTCGACCCACCAAACCCTTCCGCTGACGCTGACGTCTTGATGCGGGATGCTTCACTTGCTAAGGCATTAGCACCGGTTCGGGGAGCTTCTTCGGGGGCCGAGACCGCACTCGGATCTTCCTTGCCAACTCCTCCCGCTGCTACCATCTTCACACTACACAACGTCCTATAGGGCCAGGTGGGGGCGAGCAAGCAGGCACTGATCCAGCTGAAGCTGATGAACGACAGGCTGAAAGAGGCCTACGACGGCAGCGAGGCACTGGAGAAGAACGTTCAAGTATGTACTCTTGTAAGTACCATCTTAAGTCGGAAATTTCGTCTATATGTAGTTTCTCGAGGTCCCGAGTGGGTTTCCGTCAGGGGCACACCCACTGGGTGTTCTCCGATTCTAGTGGGAGCGCGCTGAGTGCACCCACTGGGTGTAGTCCCAAGGCTACCATCGACTGAAGCAGTCGGCGGAAGTCTTAGAGTCTGTGCGACGTCAGTAGAAATAGGTGTAGTGGTACATGTCGAAGAGGATGCGGTGATGGTCCATGGACCAGAGCCTCTCGACGTCTACCATCGAGGTTTAGAACCTATTACTCTCTAGTGGGGGTGCGCTGCGCGCACCCAATGGGTGTAGTCCCTGAGATTGCCGTCGGTTGGAGCAGTCGGCGGGAGTCTTAGAGTCCGAATGATGCTTGTAGAAATACTTCATCCCGAGTAGGTAGAACCTGTTGCTGAGTTTATGGAAGTACCTCATCCCGATTAGGTAGAACCTGTTGCTGAGTTTACGGAAGTACCTCATCCCAAGTAGGTCGAACCTGTTGCTGAGTTTATGGAAGTACCTCATCCCCAATAGGTAGAACATATTGCTGAGTTTATGGAAGTACCTCATCCCGGCGTAGTTCCAGTGGGGGTGCGCTGAGAGCCCCACAGGGTGTAGTCCCCAAGACTGCCGCCGACTGAAGCAGTCGGCGGGAGTCATAGAGTCTTGTAGTTTAACCGAATGAACCTTTACATAATATCCGATTGTCATCGCTGATGTTGTCGGGCTCCTGGGATTGGGGGTACCCAAGCCGATCTACCTGCGGCACCGGACACGACACAGGCCGTGGGCCCAGCACGGCCCATGATACGTCTCCAACGTATCTATAATTTATGAAGTATTCATGCCATGTTTACAAAAATTCTATATGATTTTGGTATGATTTTATTAGAACTAACCCGGACTGACGCTGTTTTCAGCAGAACTACCATGGTGTCATTTTTTGTGCAGAAATCAAAAGTTCTCGGAATGGGCTAAAAATTTACGGTGATTTTTTATGGACCAAAAGAGACCCCCGAAGCACCAAAGCTGGGCCAGGAAGTGACCGAGGAGGTCACAAGCCTGGGGGCGCCCCCCCTAGGGCGCGCCCCCTTGGCTTGTGGACTCCTCGAGCACCCCCTTGATGTGAGACCGACGCCAAATATTCTTATAAATACAGAAACCCCCGAAAAGAAACCTAGATCAGGAGTTCCGCCGCCGCAAGCCTCTATAGCCACGAAAAACCAATCGGGAGCCCATTCCGGCACCCTGCCGGAGGGGGAAACCATCACCGGAGGCCATCTTCATCATCCCGGCGGTCTCCATGACGAGGAGGGAGTAGTTCACCCTCGGGGCTGAGGGTATGTACCAGTAGCTATGTGTTTGATCTCTCTCTCTCGTGTTCTTGAGATGACACGATCTTGATGTACCGCGAGCTTTATTAATATAGATGAATCATATGGAGTTTTCCCCTCTCTATCTTCTTGTGATGAATTGAGTTTTCCCTTTGAAGTTTTCTTATCGGATTGAGTCTTTAAAGGATTTGAGAACACTTGATGTATGTCTTGCGATGGGATATCCGTGGTGACAATGGGATGTTCTATTGATCCACTTGATGTATGTTTTGGTGATCAACTTGCGGGTTCCGTGACCTTGGGAATCTATGCATAGGGGTTGGCACATGTTTTCGTCTTGACTCTCCGGTAGAAACTTTGGGGCACTCTTTGAAGTTCTTTGTGTTGGATTGAACATGATGAATCTGAAATTGTGTGATGCATATCGTATAATCAAGCCCATGGGTACTCGTGGTGACATTGGAGTATCTAGGTGACATTAGGGTTTTGGTTGATGTGTATCTTAAGGTGTTATTTTAGTACGAACTCTAGGGCTGTTCGTGACACTTATAGGGATAGCTCATAAGATTGATCAGAAAAGATAACTTTGAGGTGGTTTCGTACCCTACAATAATTTCTTCGTTTGTTCTCCGCTATTTGTGACTTTGGAGTGAACTCTTTGTCGCGTGTGAGGGATTTACATATGATTCAACTATGTCAGTATTGTTGAGAGAACTTGCACTAGTGAAAGTATGAACCCTAGGCCTTGTTTCTAAGCATTGCAATACCGTTTGTGCTCACTTTTATAATTAGTTACCTTGCTGTTTTTATATTTTCAGATTACAAAAACCTATATCTACCATCCATATTACACTTGTATCACCATCTCTTCGCGGAACTAGTGCACCTATACAATTTACCATTGTATTGGGTGTGTTGGGGACACAAGAGACTCTTTGTTATTTGGTTGCAGGGTTGCTTGAGAGAGACCATCTTCATCCTACGCCTCCCATGGATTGATAAACCTTAGGTCATCCACTTGAGGGAAATTTGCTACTGTCCTACAAAACTCTGCGCTTGGAGGCCCAACACGAGTCTACAAGAAGAAGGTTGCGTAGGAGACATCAAGCTCTTTTCTGGCGCCGTTGCCGGGGAGGTGAGTGCTTGAAGGTATATCTTTAGATCTTGCAATTGAATCTTTTAGTTTCTTGTTTTATCACTAGTTTGGTCTATAAAATAAAACTACAAAAAAAATGGAATTGAGGTTGCCTCATATGCTTCATCTTTTTAATGTCTTTCGTGAAAATGATGGAAAGGAAAATTGTGCTCAAGTGTTAGAAGAAGAAGTTATTAAAATGTTTGGCACTAAATCTTTTTATGATGAGCATGATTGCAATGTTGTTAGTATGAATTCCTTGAATATTCATGATGCTAATGATATGCAAAGCTATAAGCTTGGCGATGCTATGTTTGATGAAGATGATATGTTTAGTCCCCCAAGTTTTGATGAGCAAATTTATTATGATGAAAGCATGCCTCCTATTTATGATGACTATTGTGATGTCATGTATGCTATAAAGAATAATGATAACCATGAAACTTGTCATCATGATTGTAATTTTCAATTGGATTATGCTTCACATGATAGTTATTTTGTTGAGTTTGCTCCCACTATTATGAATGAGAAGAAAATTGCTTATGTGGAGAGTGACAAATTTTCTATGCTTGTGGATCATGAAGATAATGCTTTATGTGATGGTTATATTGTTGAATGCATTCATGATGCTACTGAAAATTATTATGAGGGAGGAATATATGCTTGTAGGAATTGCAAAAATATCAAGTTTCCTCTCTATGTGTTGAAAGTTTTGAAGTTATGCTTGTTTTGCCTTCCTATGCTAGTTGATTCTTGCTCCCATAAATTGTTTGCTCACAAAATCCCTATGCATAGGAAGTGGGTTAGGCTTAAAATGTGCTAGTCATATGCTTCATGATGCTCTCTTTGTGTTTCAATTCTTATCTTTTATGTGAGCATCATTGAAATCATCATGCCTAGCTATAAGGCTTCAAAGAAAAGCGCTTGTTGGGAGACAACCCAACACTTTTCCTTTCTGTTTTTTAGTGTTCACATGATTAAGCTACTGTATAGTCATGTTTTATAGCTTTTGTTTCAATAAAGTGCCAAGTAAAGCCTTTGGGATGACTCACACGATGAGTAGAACTGATGCTGAACCAAAACAGAAACTTTTGACTCCAGTACAGGAATTTTAATTTTTTACTGGAGCGTGATAATGATCTGAAATTTTTACACAGTCTTTATATACAAATTGTTCAGGTTTTCCTAATTTTTCAGAATTTTAGAGACAGTGAAGTATGGTTACACTACAGATCTTCACAGACTGTTCTGTTTTTGATAGATTCTGTTTCACATGCATAATTTACTTGTTTTAGTGTTTCTATAGCTTGTATTGAGTGATATAAATTATGGGAATAATAGAATACAGTAGGTATGATGTGGGAACAATTATGAATCTTGTCTTGACAGTACCTAAGTGAATGATCTATCTTTATTACACTAACCCTTCTCACGAAATTCCGTTAAGTTTTGTGTGATTGAAGTTTTTAAGTTTTGGGTGAGACACCGATATGAGGAGAATAAGGAGTGACAAGAATCTAAGCTTGGGGATGCCCAAGGCACCCCAAGGTAATATCCAAGGAAGACTCAAGCGCCTAAGCTTGGGGATGCCCCGGAAGGCATCCCCTCTTTCATCTTCAACACTATCGGTATATCTTACTTGGAGCTATATTTTTATTCATCACATAATATGAGTTTTGCTTGGAGCGTCATTTTATTTTCTTGTTTTCTGTTAGGTGTTATTTATAGTCCTGTTTTTCAATAAAAAGTTCCAAGAATTGCCTTAGGATGCTTGCATTGCATGTTTGATGTGTGCTGTGTATAAACAGAAACTTTTTCTATAGTGTTTGAATTTTCATATTTTACTGGAACGTGAAAAGTTTCTGAAATTTTTACACAGTATTTTCATATAAATTTTATAGCATGTCCTAAATTTTCATAATTTTTTGAGTTACATAAGTACACTGGTTTAATAGATTGCTACAGACTGTTCTGTTTGGACAGATTGCTGTCATTGTTTTGTTATCTACTTATCCTATGGTTTTCATAGCCTATATTGGTAGATATAAATTGTGGAAATGATAGTAAACAGTAGATTATGTTTGCAATTATTATGCAACTTATCTTGGCTGTACATGAAGTGTTGATTTGTTCTTATGTGTACTAACCTATCTAACGAGTTCTTTTTGAGTTTTGTGTGGATGAAGTTTTTGAGACTTAGGTGAAACCGGGATATGAGAGGATTGAACGAGATTCAAAAGTTCAAGCTTGGGGATGCCCAAGGCACCCCAAGTAAATATTTCAAGAAGTCTCAAGCATCTCAGCTTGGGGATGCTACGCATCCCACCTCTCTTCATCAACAATTATCGGTTAGCCTATGTTGAGCCTAAATTTTTATTCGTTCACATGATGCGTGCTATTCTTGGAGTGCTATTTTTCTTTTGCTTGCTGTTTAATAAAATGCTTAAGATCTGAAATTCTTAGATGAGAGAGTCTTCACATAGTTATTTAATTGTTGGCTACTCATTGATCTTCACTTATATCTTTTTGGAGTAGTTTGTCATTCACTCTCGTGCTTCACGTATATCCTATGAGTAAATGGTTGAATGAATTGAATATCATAAATCTGAAATTAAATATGCTTCATATACTTATCCCATGGGGAGTAATGACTTCACACATAATAAGTATAGGTGGTAAAATTTATTGAAAGTTAGCAAACACCGCATTGGTCACTTGAACAATTCATAAAAGAATATTGAAGGAAGAGAGATTCCACATATAAATATACTATCTTGGACATCTTCTATGATTGTGAGCTCATTAATTATTTTCAAACTTGAGCAAATTAGTTAAAATTGGACAAGGAAGACAACTTACTGAGTTATGTTTGGGTATATCTGTATAGAAGTTATATTGTTATGGATCCTCCAACATGTGGTGCTTGCTTCCACCTCATACTAGCCAAAACTTCCGCACCAAGTAGAAATACTACTTGTGCATCCAAACACCCTTAAACCCAAAGTTGTTCCATATGAGTCCACCATACCTACCTATATGCGGTATTTACCTGCCGTTCCAAGTAAATTTGCATCTGCCAAACTCTAAACCTTCAAATAGTATTCTATTTTGTATGCCCGAATCGCTCATATAGTGACTAGGGGCTAGCTACTTCTTGAGCATGCGTTGGTTTTCCCTTGAAGAGGAAAGGGTGATGCAGCAAAGTAGATAAGTATTTCCCTCAGTTGTTGAGAACCAAGGTATCAATCCAGTAGGAGATACAAGCAAGTCCCCAATAGATGTACCTACACAAATAATCAAACACTTGCACCCAACGCTATAAAGGGGTTGTCAATCCCTTCACGGTTATTTGCAAGGATGTGATCTGATAGAGATAGATAGATAAGATTGCTAAAACGAAAAGTAAACTAAAAGTAAAAAGATTGCAGCGAAGTATTTTTGGTATTTTTGGTTTTTAGATCTGAAAATATATTATGGAAAATAGACCCGGGGGCCATAGGTTTCACTAGAGGCTTCTCTCATGAAGGAAAATAATACGGTGGGTGAACAAATTACTGTCGAGCAATTGATAGAAAAGCGAATAATTCTGAAGATATCCAAGGCAATGATTATGCATATAGGCATCACGTCCATGTCAAGTAGACCGAAACGATTCTGCATCTACTACTATTAACTCCACACATCGACCGACTCCTGCCTGCATCTAGAGTAATAAGTTCATGAAGAACAGAGTAACGCATTAGGTAAGATGACATGATGTAGAGGTATAAACTCAAGCAATATGATGAAAACCCCATCTTTTTATCCTCGATGGCAACAATACAAATACGTGCCTCGCTACCCCTACTTTGTCACTGGGTGAGGACACCGCAAGATTGAACCCAAAACTAAGCACTTCTCCCATTGCAAGAATTACCAATCTAGTTGGCCAAACCAAACCAATAACTCGAAGAGACTTGCAAAGATATGAAATCATGCATATAAGAATTCAGAGAAGATTCAAATAATATTCATAGATAAGCTGAACATGAAGACACCGCAAAAGAGTATTACATCGGATAGATCTCGACAAAGACACCGCAAAAGAGTATTACATCGGATCTCGACAAAGACACCGCAAAAGAGTATTACATCGGATAGATCTCCATGAAGATCATGAAGAACATGGTATTGAAGAACAAAGAGGGAGAAGAAGCCATCTAGCTACTAGCTATGGACCCGAAAGTCTATGGTGAACTACTCACGCATCATCGGAGGGGCAATGGGGTTGATGTAGATGCCCTCCGTGATCGAATCCCCCACCGGCAGATTACCGGAAAAGGCTCCAAGATTGGATCTCACGGGAATAGAGGCTTCCGGCGGCGGAAAAGTATTTTCGTGGCTCTTTTTGGTATCCAGGGAATATTTGGGAATTTATAGGCCGAAGAATAGGGTTAGGAGGGCTGCCGTGGGGCCACAAGCCAGGGGGCGTCCCCCTAGGGCACGCCCAGGTGGCTTGTGATGCCACGGCAGGTCTCCTGCCTTCATCTCCAAGTCTGCTGGGTTGCTTCTGGTCCAAGAAAAATCATTCCGAAGATTTTATTCCGTTTGGACTCCGTTTAATATTCCTTATCTGCAATACTCAAAAACAAGGAAAAAACAGAAACTGGCACTAGGCTCTAGATTAATAGGTTAGTCCCAAAAATAATATAAAATAGCATATTAATGCATATAAAACATCCAAAACAGATAATATAATAGCATGGAACAATGAAAAATTATAGATACGTTGGAGACGTATCAAGCATCCCCAAGCTTAATTCCTGCTCGTCCTCGAGTAGGTAAATGATAAAAACAGAATTTTTGATGTGGAATGCTACCAAACATATTTATCCATGTAATATTCTTTATTGTGGCATGAATATTCAGATCCATAAGATTCAAAACAAAAGTCTAATATTGACATAAAAACAGTAATACTTCGACCATACCAACAAGGCAATTGTGTCCTTTCGAAATAACATGGCCTTAGAAAGTTATCCCTACAAAATCATATAATCTGGCTATGCTCCATCTTCCCCACACAAAGTATCTAAATCATGCACAACCCCGATGACAAGTCAAGCAATTGTTTCACACCTTTTATGTTCTCAAACCTTTTCAACTCTCACGCAATACATGAGCGTGAGCCATGGATATAGCACTATAGGTGGAATAGAATATGGTGGAGGTTGTGGGGAAAAAGGAGAAGATAGTCTCACATCAACTAGGCTTATCAATGGGCCATGGAGATGCCCATCAATAGATATTAATGTGAGTGAGTAGGGATTGCCATGCAACGGATGCACTAGAGCTATAAGTGTATGAAAGCTCAAAAAAGAAACTAAGTGGTCGTGCATATGATCAAAAATTCCACTAGTTATATGAAAGTGACAAAATAGGAGACTCTCTATCATGAAGATCATGGTGCTACTTTGAAGCACAAGTGTGGAAAAAGATAGTAGCATTGTCCCTTCTCTCTTTCTCTCATTTTTTTGGTGGGCATCTTTGGCCTCTCTTTTTTTATTTGGGCTTCATTGGCCTCTTTTATTATTTATAAAGTCCGGAGACTCATCCCAACTTGTGAGGGATTCATAGTTTCCATCATCCTTTTCTCTCACGGGACAAATACTCTAATAATGAAAATCATCAAACTTTTATTTACTTACAACTTGATACCTAGAACAAAATATGACTCTATATGAATGCTTACGAATGCAAGGCAATATGAAAATGATGGTGCATGTCATGACAAACGGAACGGTGAAAGTTGCATGGCAATATATCTCGGAATGGCTATGGAAATGCCATAATAGGTAGGTATGGTGGCTGTTTTGAGGAAAATATATGGTGGCTGTTTTGAGGAAGGTGGGTTTGATGCACCGGCGAAAGTTGCGCGGTACTAGAGAGGCTAGCAAAGGTGGAAGGGTTAGAGTGCGTATAATCCATGGACTCAACATTAGTCATAAAGAACTCACATACTTATTGCAAAAGTCTATTAGTTATCGAAGCAAAGTATTAGACGCATGCTCCTAGGGGAGAGGTTGGTAGGAGTTAACCATCGCGCGCTCCCGACCCTCACACAAAGGTTGACAATCATTAAACAAATCATGCTCCGACTTCGTTACATAACGGTTCACCATACGTGCATGCTACGGGAATCACAAACTTTAACACAAGTATTTCTTCCAATTCACAACTACTCACTAGCATGACTCTCATATTACCATCTCTATATCTCAAAACTATATGCAAGGAATCAAACTTCTCATAGTATTCAATGCACTTTATATGAAAGTTTTTATTATATCCCTCTTGGATGCCCATTATATTAGGACTAAATTAATAATATAAACCAATTACCATGCTGTTTAAAGACTCTTAAAATAATATAAGTGAGGTACGAGAGTTCAATAATTTCTATAAAATAAAACACCACCGTGCTCTAAAAAGATATAAGTGAAGCACTAGAGCAACATTGCCTAGCTCAAAAGATATAAGTGAAGCACATAGAGTATTCTAATAAATTCATGATTAATGCGTTTCCCCCTCAGAAAGATGTGTACAGCAAGGATGATTGTGGCAAACTAACAAGCAAAGACTCACATCATACAAGACGCTCCAAGCAAGACACATATCATGTGGTGAATAAAAATATAGCCTCAAGTAAATTTACCGATGGATTGAAGACGAAAGAGGGTATGCCTTCCGGGGCATCCCCAAGCTTAGGCTTTTTGGTATCCTTGAATATGGCTTGGGGTGCCTTGGTCATCCCCAAGCTTAGGCTCTTGCCACTCCTTATTCCATAGTCCATCAAATCTTTACCCAAAACTTGAAAACTTCACAACACAAAACTCAACAGAAAACTCATGAGATCCGTTAGTATAAGAAAAATAAATCACCACTTTAGGTACTGTTGTGAACTCATTATTTATTTATATTGGTGTAATATCTACTGTATTCCAACTTCTCCATGGTTCATACCCCCGGATACAACCCATAGATACATCAAAATAAGCAAACAACACAAAGAAAACAGAATCTGTCTAAAACAGAACAGTCTGTAGCAATCTATAGACTTCGAATACTTATTTAACTCCAAATATTCTGAAAAATTAGGAGAATCAGGAAAATTTGTTTATCAATCTTGTGTAAACATTTCAGATCAAAATCACGTTCCAGTGAATTTAAAAAATTCCTGGACTGAGAGCAAAAGTTTCTGTTTTTCAGCAAAATAAAATCACAAACACCGTAGACCATCCCAAAGGTCTTACTTGGCTCAAACACTAAATTAAACAAGAAAGCACAATTACTACAGAGGTAATAATGTGTGGAAAACTCAAAAACAGATGCAAAAAAATAGAAACATAAAATAAAATTGGGTTGCCTCCCAACAAGCGCTAATGTTTAACGCCCCTAGCTAGGCATAACAATTTCAATGATGCTCACATAAAAAGTTGAGATATGCAAAAGAGCATCATGAATAGCATGAAAAACACATTTAAGTCTAACCCACTTCCTATGCATAGGGATTTTGTGAGCAAACAATTTATGGGAACAAGAATCAACTAGCATAGGAAGGCAAAACAAGCATAACTTCAAAACTTTGAACACATAGAGAGGAAACTTGATATTATTGCAATTCCTACAAGCATATGTTCCTCCCTCATAATAAATTTCAGTAGAATCATAATCAAATTCAACAATATAGCTATCATAAACAATACTTTCTTTATGATCAACATGCATACAGTTTTTATCATCTTCCAAAATAGCGGGATTATCATCAACTAAAGTTATGACCTCTCCAAACCCACTTTTATCAAAAAATCCATAAGATTGAACACTCTCCAAATATGTGGGATTATTTTAACCTAAAGTTGACGCTCTCCCAAACCCACTTTCGATACTATTGCAACCATATTCAACATGAGGTTTAAATAAATTTTCAAGATCATAAGAAGCATTATCACCCCAATCATGATCATTGCAATAAGAAGTGGAGATGACAAAATTATCATCCCCAAGCTTGTAGTTTTGCATATCATTAACATAATTGACATTAATAGAATTTATAGTAACATCATTGCAATCATGCTTTTCAATCAAGGAGCTATCATGAATCACCTTATAAATTTCTTCTTTCAACACTTCATCAAAAATTTCAGATTCATGATTTTCAAACAAAACTTCATGGAGATAATCAAGTGCACTCAAATCACTAGCAATTGGTTCATCATAATTTGGTCTTTTGAAAAGATTAGCAAGTGGATGAGGATCCATATCAATAGATTTTTAGCAAGCGAAGATGCTTGCAAATAGAAGGCACATGGCAACACAAGCAAACAAAAAGAGATCCGGCGAGAAAAAGGCGAATAAAATGGCAAATCTTTTTGGTTTTTTCTGAAAATCGTTTTAGAAGTGTGGGAGAGGAAAACGAGAAGCAAATGGCAAATAATGTAAATGCAAGAGATGAGTTTGTGATGGGTACTTGGTAGGCTTGATGTAGATCTCCCCGGCAACGGCGCCAGAAATCCTTCTTGCTACTTCTTGAGCATGCGTTGGTTTTCCCTTGAAGAGGAAAGGGTGATGCAGCAAAGTAGATAAGTATTTCCCTCAGTTGTTGAGAACCAAGGTATCAATCCAGTGGGAGATACAAGCAAGTCCCCAATAGATGTACCTACACAAATAATCAAACACTTGCACCCAACGCTATAAAGGGGTTGTCAATCCCTTCACGGTTATTTGCAAGGATGAGATCTGATAGAGATAGATAGATAGATAAGATTGCTAAAACGAAAAGTAAACTAAAAGTAAAAAGATTGCAGCGAAGTATTTTTGGTATTTTTGGTTTTTAGATCTGAAAATATATTATGGAAAATAGACCCGGGGGCCATAGGTTTCACTAGAGGCTTCTCTCATGAAGGAAAATAATACGGTGGGTGAACAAATTACTGTCGAGCAATTGATAGAAAAGCGAATAATTATGAAGATATCCAAGGCAATGATTATGCATATAGGCATCACGTCCGTGTCAAGTAGACCGAAACGATTCTGCATCTACTACTATTACTCCACACATCGACCGACTCCTGCCTGGATCTAGAGTATTAAGTTCATGAAGAACAGAGTAACGCATTAGGTAAGATGACATGATGTAGAGGGATAAACTCAAGCAATATGATGAAAACCCCATCTTTTTTATCCTCGATGGCAACAATACAAATACGTGCCTCGCTACCCCTACTTTGTCACTGGGTGAGGCCACCGCAAGATTGAACCCAAAACTAAGCACTTCTCCCATTGCAAGAATTACCAATCTAGTTGGCCAAACCAAACCAATAACTCGAAGAGACTTGCAAAGATATGAAATCATGCATATAAGAATTCAGAGAAGATTCAAATAATATTCATAAATAAGCTGAACATAAACCCACAATTCATCAGATCTCGACAAACACACCGCAAAAGAGTATGCGTTGGTTTTCCCTTGAAGAGGAAAGGGTGATGCAGCAAAGTAGATAAGTATATCCCTCAGTTGTTGAGAACCAAGGTATCAATCCAGTAGGAGATACAAGCAAGTCCCCAATAGATGTACCAACACAAATAATCAAACACTTGCACCCAACGCTACAAAGGGGTTGTCAATCCCTTCGGGGTTATTTGCAAGGATGAGATCTGATAGAGATAGATAGATAAGATTGCTAAAAGGAAAAGTAAACTGAAAGTAAAAAGATTGCAGCGAAGTATTTTTGGTATTTTTGGTTTATAGATCTGAAAATATATTATGGAAAATAGACCCGGGGGGCATAGGTTTCACTAGAGGCTTCTCTCATGAAGGAAAATAATACGGTGGGTGAACAAATTACTGTCGAGCAATTGATAGAAAAGCGAATAATTATGAAGATATCTAAGGCAATGATTATGCATATAGGCATCACGTCCATGTCAAGTAGACCGAAACGATTCTGCATCTACTACTATTACTCCACACATCGACCGACTCCTGCCTGCATCTAGAGTATTAAGTTCATGAAGAACAAAGTAACGCATTAGGTAAGATGACAAGATGTAGAGGGATAAACTCAAGAAATATGATGAAAACCCCATCTTTTTTATCCTCGATGGCAACAATACAAATACGTGCCTCGCTACCCCTACTTTGTCACTGGGTGAGGACACCGCAAGATTGAACCCAAAACTAAGCACTTCTCCCATTGCAAGAATTACCAATCTAGTTGGCCAAACCAAACCAATAACTCGAAGAGACTTGCAAAGATATGAAATCATGCATATAAGAATTCAGAGAAGATTCAAATAATATTCATAGATAAGCTGAACATAAACCCACAATTCATCGGATCTCGACAAACACACCGCAAAAGAGTATTACATCGGATAGATCTCCATGAAGATCATGAAGAACATGGTATTGAAGAACAAAGAGAGAGAAGAAGCCATCTAGCTACTAGCTATGGACCCGAAGGTCTGTGGTGAACTACTCACGCATCATCGGAGGGGCAATGGAGTTGATGTAGATGCCCTCTGTGATCGAATCCCCCTCCGGGAGATTACCGGAAAAGGCTCCAAGATTGGATCTCACGGGAATAGAGGCTTCCGGCGGCGGAAAAGTATTTTCATGGCTCTTTTTGGTATCCAGGGAATATTTGGGAATTTATAGGCCGAAGAATAGGGTTAGGAGGGTTGCCGTGGGGCCACAAGCCAGGGGGCGCCCCCCCCCTAGGGCGCGCCCTGGTGGCTTGTGACGCCACGGCAGGTCTCCTGCCTTCATCTCCAAGTCTGGTGGGTTGCTTCTGGTCCAAGAAAAATCATTCCAAAGATTTTATTCCGTTTGGACTCCGTTTAATATTCCTTATCTGCAATACTCAAAAACAAGGAAAAAACAGAAACTGGCACTAGGCTCTAGATTAATAGGTTAGTCCCAAAAATCATATAAAATAGCATATTAATGCATATAAAACATCCAAAATAGATAATATAATAGCATGGAACAATCAAAAATTATAGATACGTTGGAGACGTATCAGGGCTGTCAGTATCTTCCATGCTAGGTGGGTTATTCTCACGATATGTGTTGATTCACTATCATTCACGAGAAAGTGGCTGGTATTCGGGATGCCCAGTTCCATGCTCAAAAATCAAATCAAAATATAATGAAACAAAACTCCCCCAAGATTGTTGTTTGTATGGACGGTACCCGTGGATTCGGCTCGCCGTGGAGTGTGATTGATTGGTGGAGGGGGAGTAAAAACTTTACCATTCTGTTTGGGAATCGCCTATAATGTATCTAGCATGGAAGATACCGAGATCTCTCGGTTGTTATGTTGACAATGAAAGTATACTGCTCAAAATTATTATTCATCTCTGTTTTAAATGCTCGAGCTCTGGCACCTCTGCAAATCAATGCTTCCCTCTGCGAAGGGCCTATCTTTTACTTTCTAGTACTTACCTTTATGCAAGAGTCATGGTGATCTTCACCACTTCCTATATTTTGCCTTTTTCTCTTGGCAAGCGTCATGTGTTGGGGAATGATCTAGACATATATATCCAGTCGAATATATTATATCATGAATTATTATTGTTGACAATTATCTAAATGATAAATAAGTTGGGAGGCGAAACATTAAGCCCCTATCTTTCTCTGTGTTCGATGGATGCTATTTGTTCTAAAAATATGCTTTGAGTGTCAATAATCATGGAAGACTATATGATAGTTGAGTATGTGGAATTTGCTAAATCAAAGCTCTTACATAGAACCTTCCTGAAAATAAGATGAATTGCAATTGTTCGATGACTAGGAATATGGTTTGTTAGTTTTCAAGAAACTTTCTGGTCTATACTTTAACATGTGAATAGCTTGTTACTTGATCATGAGAAGTTTTATGAGATGAGCTAATGTTTATATTGATGCTAGAAAAAGTGATTGGAATTATCATTGATCAAACTTGTGCACTTGCTAGCATTCACACTTCATAAATTATTTCTTTTATCATTTACCTACTCGAGGACGAGCAGGAATTAAGCTTGGGGATGCTGATACGTCTCCAACGTATCTATAATTTATGAAGTATTCATGCCATGTTTACAATAATTCTATATGATTTTGGTATGATTTTATTAGAACTAACCCGGACTGACGCTGTTTTCAGCAGAACTACCATGGTGTCGTTTTTTTTGCAGAAATAAAAGTTCTCGGAATGGGCTAAAAATTTACGGTGATTTTTTATGGACCAAAAGAGACCCCCGAAGCATCGGAGCTGGGCCAGGAAGTGACCGAGGAGGTCACAAGCCTGGGGGGCGCTCCCCCCCTAGGGCGCGCCCCCCTGGCTTGTGGACTCCTCGAGCACCCCCATGACGTGAGACCGACGCCAAATATTCTTATAAATACAGAAACCCCCGAAAAGAAACCTAGATCGGGAGTTCCGCCGCCGCAAGCCTCTATAGCCACGAAAAACCAATCGGGAGCCCGTTCCGGCACCCTGCCGGAGGGGGAAACCATCACCGGAGGCCATCTTCATCATCCCGGCGGTCTCCAAGACGAGGAGGGAGTAGTTCACCCTCGGGGCTGAGGGTATGTACCAGTAGCTATGTGTTTGATCTCTCTCTCTCATGTTCTTGAGATGACACGATCTTGATGTACCGCGAGCTTTATTAATATAGATGAATCATATGGAGTTTTCCCCTCTCTATCTTCTTGTGATGAATTGAGTTTTCCCTTTGAAGTTTTCTTATCGGATTGAGTCTTTAAAGGATTTGAGAACACTTGATGTATGTCTTGCGATGGGATATCCGTGGTGTCAATGGGATGTTCTATTGATCCACTTGATGTATGTTTTGGTGATCAACTTGCGGGTTCCGTGACCTTGGGAATCTATGCATAGGGGTTGGCACATGTTTTCGTCTTGACTCTCCGGTAGAAACTTTGGGGCACTGTTTGAAGTTCTTTGTGTTGGATTGAACATGATGAATCTGAAATTGTGTGATGCATATCGTATAATCAAGCCCATGGGTACTCGTGGTGACATTGGATTATCTAGGTGACATTAGGGTTTTGGTTGATGTGTATCTTAAGGTGTTATTTTAGTACGAACTCTAGGGCTGTTCGTGACACTTATAGGGATAGCTCATAAGATTGATCGGAAAAGATAACTTTGAGGCGGTTTCGTACCCTACAATAATTTCTTAGTTTGTTCTCCGCTATTTGAGACTTTGGAGTGAACTCTTTGTCGCGCGTGAGGGATTTACATATGATTCAACTATGTCAGTATTGTTGAGAGAACTTGCACTAGTGAAAGTAAGAACCCTAGGCCTTGTTTCTAAGCATTGCAATACCGTTTGTGCTCACTTTTATCATTAGTGACCTTGCTGTTTTTATATTTTCAGATTACAAAAACCTATATCTACCATCCATATTACACTTGTATCACCATCTGTTCGCGGAACTAGTGCACCTATACAATTTACCATTGTATTGGGTGTGTTGGGGACACAAGAGACTCTTTGTTATTTGGTTGCAGGGTTGCTTGAGAGAGACCATCTTCATCCTACGCCTCCCACGGATTGATAAACCTTAGGTTATCCACTTGGGGGAAATTTGCTACTGTCCTACAAAACTCTGCGCTTGGAGGCCCAACACGAGTCTACAAGAAGAAGGTTGCGTAGTAGACATCAGCCCACCATTGCCTTCACGAGCAACACCCTCGCAAGGGGCCACCTCCTCGCGAGGCGCATGCTAGCAAGCATCGATAGGAGCCTCGTGAAGCCCCCCCTTTTCGCGAGGTCTCCTCCCGAGGCTGCCCTCGAGGCGTTCGCGGAGCGGACTAATCAAGGGTGGTCCCGCGGGGTCGTGCAGTCCTGCATCTTTACGTGGGTGACACGCGCCATGCCAAGCAGCGCCAGGAGCTGTTCCAGCATGCACGGATGAGGAGGCTTTCCTCTTCGGTGCTAAGGGAGTAGGGCCAGCTCGCCAGTTCCCAAAGCGATCTCCAAAGGTTTCCCGTTTGGTGCAAGAGGACCAAGGCTGGGGGCTCGCCAGGACGGAGGTCATCCCCGAGCCGGATGAGGACATCAATACCATTGTTACAGCCACAGCCCCCACTGCTATACATACTGGACCAATTACTAGAGCTTGCTCACGCCAATTGAATCACGAGGTACTCTCGTTTCTTGGAAATCCTTCCAATGTTCATGAACATATGATGCTTCCTAAATTAGATAATTTTGTTTCACTTATGAATGAAGGGCCTAGCATGGACAAGAAGGATGGCCATTGGAGCGGGAACAAGCATGGAGAAGAAGCTGCGCACGCAGGAGAGAACAATGGAGATTCCAGTGGTGATTTTTGCACTTTGAAGCCACCATAATGAGAGCATGAAGGCTTGGACGAAATATACAAGATGCCAATTCATAAATTTCTTCCATAGGCTATTATAGGTGTTGCGCCACCTTATTTTTGGGCTAAGCCCATGTAATTTTGAATTACCTTATCATAGGCTGTTTTTAGAGTCCGTATGTGTGGGGAAACTGAGTTAGGGTTGGTTGCGGACCCCTTCTCCAAGGGGCTACGAAATTCCCCTCCGTTCCCCCATATATACATCCCTTAGGGTGCCGTTTTAGACTTGGGTTTTGTTTAGATTACAAGTTCACCATAGCTGCAACTTCGCATCCTTCGTTTTTGTTCCACGACCAGACCAAGACGTCACATAACCCCACTTTCATCAATAAAGCTTTCCTCTTATATTCGCAATATCCAGATTGCAATCTCAGTTTCTTGCTTGTTCTTCATTTGCATGCAGGAAATAGACCCCCATGGTCAGGTTGATCGTGCTCCGGCATGGTCAATAACCCCTCGGAGTTGGTTTAGTGATTGCTAAGGCGCGACGTCCTCGCACGTTCATAGTCGGATCGTCAAAGTCGACTATACGAAAAATGATAGCCACATCTCATCGAAAGACAGGGACAACTTCGCCTCTATCAAGTGGTATCCGATTTCCAGGTTGCTCGGTGAGATTTTACCAGTTATTCGTAGTTTAGATTGCATCTGTTCTTCATACCTACAGTCCACGAAAAAGCCACAAAAAATAGGGTTAGATCATCATATCGGAACCAATCTGAGCCTTTGCAATTTTCTATTTGGTATTTGCTTTGTTGAATTTACGGTTGCATCGTCGTGTCAAGTTGCTGGTCTTAGCGTCTAGTTCGTTAGAGTTTCGAGTTCTGTTCACAGCTTGTCACGCCGCCGCCGCATCATCTTCAATTAGATTCATATACCACCACATATCCGCCATCCCGCCAATCCGAGTCCACCTCCATCACAGATTCACCACCAGTCCGTGTTCCACCACCCATACATAAATCCGCCACTAGTCCAACTTTCACCAGATTCATATCCACCACCAGTCCTAGTCCGAGTCCATAACATATTAGGTTTAGTTTCGAGATCCTCTTGTTTTCAGTTTCGTGTTTCCTTGCCTGAGTAGGTTTCGAAAAAAAAAAGTATGGAGACCCCCGGGTAGGCTTTAGGCCAAAATTTCGGCAGGTGAAAATATTTTTCCCTATCCTATTTTTGGGCTTTGCGGAGCGTTTTGAGACACTCGCCACCATAGTGATTTTTTACCGCACTTTTTGGTCGTCGTAGCCCCGAATCGTTCCAGAAAAAATGAGTCAAATTGTTTTTGTGCCTATCCTGTTTATACGACTTGGGAAGAGTTTTGAGACACTCACCATTATAGTGATTTTCTGAGCAAAAAAAAGAAAAAATTCAGAGTGTGCTCTTCCCTTGATTACGTGTAGTGTCATGTTTTTGCTGATGTTCTAGGCTCGCGTCTCTAGCACAGTCTAGCCTAGGACGAGCACAGTACCGTCGTTGAGCGTTTATTCAACTTTGCATCTCTCAATTGATTATTGCTGACCCCTTTTGCTACCATATTATAAGCCATCCCAGCTAGACATACATCTACGTCGTGTGTAGACACCACCTGGCAATTGCTCTATCCAAGCTTTGATAGTTTTTGACTATAACGGTTGCCGATCACCGCCTGCTGCTGGGTAAGAACTGGTAAGAATTTGAGATTTGCTTGACGGATTTGTGACACACCACCACCACCACTTCCTAGTAGTTTGTAGGTTCATATTTTTGTGTGTTTCTATTGCTGCTAACCATGACAGGATCACAAGCTGACGAAATCAACTGGGACGGCATGACGAACAAGGAGCTCCATGATAAATTTCAGCAAATGATGCGTGAACAGGTGCACGACTTGGTGACGAGCCTTGGAGAGGATATGGAGAAGCTAGGTGGTTTGGAGAAGATGGTTGACGCCAAGCTTGATGCTAAATTCAATGAGGTGCTTGCACGTCTACCTCCATCAGTTGTACCCGTCGTACCTCGACAACAACAACACCGACAACGCCCAAATTTCGCGGGACGAGCGCGACGTGTGCCTATCGACCAAGACCAAAATTCTGGTGCCATTGCTACTGATGCAGCTTCGGTGGCTGCTGTTGCCGCTGCTACTGTTGTTGAGTAGAATGAGGATTATGATGGTGATTACGATGATGAGGGAGAGGTTGCCACAGATCAGCCCCAGGGCCAACCACCACCACATGCACCAGGTCGTCCACATGGCTACTATCGCGACGATAGGGCTGCACCACCCCCTCAAGTACGGGATCATGACCATCTCCCTAAACTTAAATTGAATATTCCGCCATTTGAGGGTAGATATGTTCCTGATATATATCTTACTTGAGAGTTAGAAACAGAACAACGTTTTACATGCTTACAATTTCCTGAGGATAGACGTGTTGCTACTTCCATTTGTGCTATCACTAGTTTTGCTTGTGTTTGATGGTCTGAACATTGTAGAATGCATCATGATAATATCCCTACTACCCTGGGCTACTTTGAAAACTGCTATGCGTAATCGTTGGGTTCCAACATATTATCAACGTGAATTGCTTCAAAATTTGCAGCGTTTAATACAAGGGAAAAATTCTGTAGAGGAATATTATCAGGAATTACAAACTTGCATGATTAGATGTGGTATTGTTTAGGAGAATGAAGCTATGCTTGCATGTTTTATGGGTGGATTAAATAGAGAGATCCAGACTATTCTAGAGTATAAGGAGTATAACACTATCACTCGTTTATTCCATCTTGCTTGCAAAGCTGAACGTGAAGTGCACACTACTGCAGGATGCTGCTAACGCGACACTACAATCAGAGACCCTTCGACGAAACTGTGTGTGATGCATGAATCGCAAACGGTATAGTTCAAGCTCTGTCGCCAATGACATGAACTGTGTGCGATGGAGGATCCATCGAATACAATTCAGAAAATATTTGCATGTGCGATCTACATCAGACAATTGACTTTTAAGATCTGTTTGTGATGAGGCGAAATGGCACAAATGGTTAATCAAACATAGATGTGTGTGATGTACGGATATAAGTCCCTCAGATGAACTGTTTGCGATGATACGGAAGAACACAAACGGTTCGGCCTAACAAGGTGTGTGTGTGATAGGATGCAAACAATTCGATAATCAGAACTATGTGCTATAATTCTGGACAACACATACGATTTGTTGTTCTGAATTGTGTGCTCGACAGGGCACACAATTCAAGAAACCAAATGTGTGCGATATTGTGAATGATCACTGACGAATCTGTATTCTGAACCGTTTGCGATGAGATCGAGAGGTAGAAAGAGTTAAGGAATAAATATGAGCAATCGGCAACAGATTTAAGGTGTACAGTCTGTTTTACATCTTCTTCTTGTTGTTAGATGGCCCCACGTCATCGTCTTTACATGGACGCTTCTTGCCGCTGACCGTTGGATTTTCATTGCCATCGTCGTTGATGTCCTCGTCGTCGTCCTCCTTGTTCGACCATTCCTCCTCATCATCATCGTCATCGTCTTCTTCGTCCTTCAGCGGCTCCTCGTCGTCCTCCTCCTTGTTCGACCATTCCTCCTCCTCCTCATCGTTGTCGTCTTCTTCGTCCTTCGGTGGCTCCTTGTCTGTCTGGTCGTCGTCCGATGACTCCGGCAGCGGCGTCCCTTCCATGAGCCGGATAAAATGGAGGTCAGGGCTTGATGCCGGACTCATGGAAGACGAGCACGATGATTGTGTGGTTGACCCCAGACTGGCGAACTGTCGTCCATGCTGTCGCTCGACATTGCTGCACTACGTAATTAAACAACCGGCTAGAAAGCGAGATTACAGAGTGTGTGGAAGTGTAGAGTGGCCGGCCGGGACGATGAAGATGGTGGCAACTGAAGCGTGGTGTGAAGACAAGAGGAATGGCAGTTTAAGCGGGGGATTGACGGATTATATTGGTGCCTTGGCAGGCGGTTAGAATTCCGATATAATCAACCGCAATTGTGTGCACCCGGCCCGTCGCTCTAAATTTCCGCTATTGTGTAGTTCTTAATATGCCAAATGTTTCACATGTGTACATTTTAGGAGTTCACACGGTTCGCTAGATGCCTTGTTTAACTACCCACACGCTTATACGAAACACAACGGGTGTGAAATAGTAAGCATTTAACATAGGACAGTTGGTAAGCATTATATATAGATGAGCTCTGCTTATTGATGTAGACATTAATAATCAAACGAAACCCCTAATGATCATTGCAAACAGCGCATAGAAGATGGCTAATGCGGCAACTACAACTACACATGCTACTTCCTTCTTGTCTCTTGCTTTCATCTATTGCTTGTGATTGATTCTTTATTGCTTCATCATGGTGATTGTACACTCCATATTAGTCAGTTTCTTCTTCAGCTTTACGTTATCTTCTGCAAGCTTGGTGATAACATTCCGAGCCCTGCCATGCCATTCATCATCCAACCAGTTAACAAAGGCACAAGCCTCATATCCCTACGAACGTTAAATAATCAGGATCAGTGGGGGCATTAACTAAACTTAAGGGAAGAACTTATCACTAACCTCTAAGGGGCAACCGTGAAACCATCTGCCAATGTCGAATCCCTCCGTGCATACAAGTCGAGCGGGAGTGTGTCCATGCACACAACTCAGCTTTTGGTACTTCTCGGTGGCGCAAAACTCAGAATCGAACTCATGTTGCCGGAGTTTGTTGGAGTCATACTCTGGATCCAGCATTTGATCGCTTTCCTCTGTGTGTGTGGGGATGGGGGTCCTTAGGCAAGTGCACGGTGGTGACCGCCGTCGTGGTGGCGCCGGCAATGGCGCTGCCAAGAGCGACTGTACGAACCGGTGCAGCCGCACTGAAACCATCAAAACCACTCGTCCGCATTCCCCCAATGGGAATTTGGGCGACAGGGATTTGGAAGCTACTTAGGGATTTGGTGAAGACGGGGAAACTATGCGGATCTGATGATAATGGTCCGGGAACTATTTATCACATTCTGTTGTATACGGCACACGGTTTTCCAAACCAAATTGTGTGAGATGGTGCGTGATACACGGTTTCCGTAACATGACTATTTGTAATGTGCTTCCCGGTACATATGGGTGCGGTAAACAGCCGCTCTCCGGAAACCCCCAAAAAAACGTTATGCTGATAGAGATGTCGGCGGCGACCGAGGCAACGGTTGCTGGATAGGAGGTCAATCCCCGGTCGGTCGGCGGTGTCGGCGTTATAGGCAGTCCATCCTCGGTCGGTCGGCGGTGGCGGCGTGATAGGAGGCCAATCCTAGGTCGACGGCGGGAGATATAGGAGGAGATCAATCCTCGTGGTCGGCGCCGGCGTGACTGGAGCACGTTCCTCGCGGTCGTAGGCGGGATAGTGGAGCCCGGACTTCAGGCAGGTGTCCTGCTAAGCTCTGCTCCTCGACCGTGCTGTCTCGTCGTGTCGCTGCTAATGAATTAAGGTATTATTTTCCGTGAGTGGCCTTATTAAGGTATTAAATTCATATAGGGGCACTACTATTGATGATGCGTGTAAATTGACTGGTTGATTAGTGTCATTGCATGGTTGGATAACATTATGCAGTGCCCTTCATAAATTTTGAAAATAAAATATTTTGATTTATTCACCCATATCTTTGTCCATCCATTAAGGATGGAAGGTGTTCAGATGGAACGATCTGAATGGATGAGGGATCGGACAACCTCAAGGTATAGGGCTGGCATGGAGGAGTTCATGGTTTTAGCTGAATGGACAAAGAAGAGAATTGATGAAGAATATTACGCCCCCTGTCCATGCAAGGATTGTACCAATACAGTGTCAATTGCAATTGATTTGGTCGAGTTACACTTATACAAGAGGGGATTCATGGGTGGATACACAATATGGACTAAACACGATGAAGAGCCGGTTATGGATGAAGGTAATAACGTGCATGTCGGCGAGGTGCCAAACCCCGACCAGAGTCGCATGGGTGTTGAATTTAACCTTGGGGCTGAGACGTCAAGGTACAGACATAAGACTGGCATGCCAAAAAAAACCAAAGAAAAACCAAGAGTGTGAAGTAGACATCACCGACCTTGATGATATGCAAGATTTTGCTCCTCTGATTGCAGATTTCTAGGGCCCAGATAAAGAAATGGCCGGGGTACAAGGAGCTACCAAGCATTGATGCGGCCTCCAAGAAAGATTTGTATCCAGGTTGCAAAAATAAATATTCCAAGTTGAGTGTCACACTGATGCTTCTCAGATTTAAAGCAGATAGCGGTCTATCAAACAAGGCCTTCACACAGTTGTTGACTCTTTTCAAAGACATTCTTCCAGAAGATAATGTGCTCCCCAAAAGCACGAATGAAGCGAAGAAAGTTGTTTGTCCATTGGAACTTGAAGTCCAGAAGATACACGCTTGTGTGAATGACTGTATGTTGTACCGCGGTGACTACAAAGATTTGCGTTCATGTCGCATATGCAAGCACACATGATACAAGCGCAGGATAGCAAAGGACAAGTACAAAATGGACGAAGAGATCGAGACAGGAATCCCGTTCAAGGTTGTTTGGTACTTGCCTATAATTCCAAGGTTGAAGCGTTTGTTTGCAAACCCTAGAGAGACAAAGAGGTTGCGGTGGCATCATGATGCATGAACTGCGGATAAATATATGAGGCACCCGAAAGATGGTGCTCAGTGGGAACAAATCGCGGACAGGTTTAAAGATTTTGCAAAGGATCCTAGAAATATATGGCTAGGGGAGTGTACTGATGGATTTAATCCATTTGGCGATATGAACACCAAACACAACACTTGGCCTGTGCTTCTGTGCATATATAACCTTCCTCCTTGGTTGTGTATGAAGAAAAAATACATCATGATGTCGATGATTATCCAAGGCCCGAAGTAACCTAGAAATGATATCGACATTTACTTTCAGTTACTGGTAGAAGAACTGCAGACATTGTGGTTGCCTGGTGTGAACTGTTATGATGCCTACGCAAAGGAGTTTTTCCGGCTACATGCGTTGCTGCTGCACACCATTCAAGATATGCCGGCATTAGGCAACAGTTTGGGGCAGAAAACAAGGGGACCAGTAGGATGTGTCACATGCATGGATAGGACAGCAAGTAGATTTCTTTCCAACTCGCGCAAAACCGTGTATTTGGATCATCGAAGGTTTTTAAGGAAAAGTCACCCTTGCCAAAAAATGACAGCTGAATTTAATGGTATGGTAGAGAAAGGAATGGGCCCAGGACCCTATGATGGGAAAGTAGTCCACAGCATGGTTAAAAAAATTGAAGTTGTGCTTGGCAAGGGATCCGGTTCGACATCAAAAATAACACCCAAGGACCAAGTGTTTAAGAAGAAATCAGTGTTCTGGGAATTACCTTGCTGGGAGTTCCTAAGTGTACGTCACTGCATTGATGTCATGCACGTAGAGAAGAATGTATGTGAAAGCATCCTTGGTACTCTGCTCAAGATTAAAGGCAAAAGAAAGGATGGTGATGGTGCACGACTCGATATGCTTTGTGATCAATCACAACGCATGAATGAAGCAGAAGATGATGACAAATTGCTCCAGCACAGAGTTACAATTTCACTGCAGCAGAAGCAAAAGAGTTCTTCCAATTTTTTTTGTCAATTAAGACACCCTCTTCCTACTCTGCAAACATTAGAAGTCTCGTGGATGATAGCTTGGCTAGAAAGAAGTTGTCTCACATGAAGTCACATGATTGCCACGTAATGTTGACACAAATCCTCCCGGTGGCCATTAGGAATATGATGGACATAGACATAAGAAACACATTGATTGATCTGTGTGATTTTTTCAACAAACTATGGCAGAAGGTGGTAGATGTTGAAGAGCTGGATAATATGCAAGCTGATATTGCAAGGATATTGTCAAACTTCGAGATGTTCTTCCCGCTGTCATTCTTTGATGTCATGGTCCATCTCACTGTGCACCTTGTGGACGAGATAAATTTTTGTGGTCCTGTGTTTCTTCGCAACATGTATCCCTTCAAGCGGTACATGGGAATATTGATGCGCTATTGTCAGAACCGATGTCATCCAGAGGCAAGCATCCTACAAGGCTATACCGCGGAGGAGGTGGTTGAGTTTTGCACTGAATACATGAAACTTAGACCTATAGGTGTGCCCCTCTCTCGCCATGAGGGAAGGCTGGCTGGTAAGCTGGTCCTTGCTGGCTCGCAGTTTTGTGCACCTAGATATATGGCTGATCAAGCCCATTTGACGGTACTGCTTAACAGCCTGATACTCGACGCTTATGCTGCAGAACACATGGAGGAGATATGACGAAGCAACTTACCCAATGTGATGTCACCAGCTGCCAAGACAAATGCACACAATAAGGACTATGTAATATGGCTGAAGATTCGTTTGGCAAGCGGATCCGATCAAGACCTTGCAACGTGGTTGGTACAAAAGCCATCAACGACCAATATGAAGTACCAAGCGTACGACATAAATGCCAACACGTTCTACACTGAGGAACGTGATGCTAAGACCTCGTATCAGAACAGCTCTGTTCCAATAGAATGCCTAATTGTAGAGGGGGATGATAAACAGGTGTACTATGGAACCATTGAAGAGATTTGGGAGCTTAACTATGTGCCAATGAAGGTGGCATTATTCAAGTGTAGATGGGTCCCTCTTAGTAGCATAAAGGTTGATGCTTACAGCAGGAAGACATATGTTCACCGCAGAGTTATGGCATATCACAAGGACCCATTTATTCTTGCCAGCGATGCTACCCAGATTTTCTTTTTGCCAGACCTCTTATATACGCACTGCCATGTAGTGATGTATGGGAAGAGGAGGGTACTAGGGGTCGAGAATGTTGGTGATGAGCAGGAGTACAATCAATATAATGAGTTGCCACCTGAGGGGCCACGCAACATAAAAGAGGAGAAGCGTAAAATCATCAGAAATCCTAAGTTCATTAGGGGTCAACCTAATGATCGCGATCACCCCATGTATATGGGAATTGATTCAAAAAACTAATCATTATGTCTACTGTACTGAATCGTGAGCGATGTGTACTGAGTTCGTTCTGTTAGAAGTTTTTCCATGTACTGTATTGTGAGGTATGCCCAGCCTTATGTTGATCTGGATTAATATGTTGTCAACCGTAGCAATGAATTTGAAATATTTATGATAATTTACCCTATAGCTAGAACGCTCAGTTGATCCCACTCTAGTATGCATGAACTGAACATGTGCAGTTTGGTTTACAATTGCACACGGTTGCTTCACTAAAACCGTGTGCTTTCTAAACCATGGACAATGACACCTAATCCGTGCAAATTAAGTGGTGCGTTATGATTGGACAAAACCAAAACCACACGGATCGTACGCCTGCACCGTAGGATTCACCCCGATCCAACGGCTGTCCTTATACCTCTCGTCAACACACGTTGTTGAAGCTGGGATTTGATTTATATGCACTAAATGCCTCATAAATGATAAAAAATGCTGAAAAAATATCAACCGAGCCCATAAATGCACCAGAAAATCAAAGCCCGCGTATAATAATGATCGAGTACCGTGGGATAAAATTTGGAGGAGAGGCGATGAATATACCGTCGATTGGAGTTCGATTTGCCACTTCTCCCTTTGGAACTATGATCCTTCTAGTGAGATGCTATGGTTTCCAAGGAGCGATCATCGTAACTTGTGCCAATAAAAACCAAATTTTTTCCACGGTGTCTCGAGATCACGCCACGATGACACACCGATTTTCGTGATTTCTTGAGAACATTTGCATTTCCTGTAATAAAATTACCGACGTTTACGCATCTCCCATCATAAAATGTTTGAAAATTCTTCCCATTCCCTTGCACAATGACGAAAAACACGCAAAGTGACACACAAATGATATGTAAGAGATTCTTTGCGAGTATCCACATGTAATTCATGTTGGGATATATTATTTATAAGAACTAATTAACATGGTAAATACAAAAGGATGACTTAGATATAACAAACGAGCCATGTAATCCACCAGAAGATCAATAATATGAGTACAATGATGTTTGCGTACCATGGGAAAAATCGAGGCAAAAGGATGAGGTTGACATAGATTGGAGAGTCCAAAATACCAACTCTACATTTGGAAACTATGACCCTTCGTGTGAGATGCCTTGGTTTTCAAAGGACCGTACATCACAACTTCCGCCAGACACTACCAATTTTTTTCCACGGGGTATTCACATCATGCCACGGTGACACGCCCATTTTCATGATTTTCGGAATACATCTGCATTTCCTCCAATTCAATTACTAACAAGCCCAATGTTGGTGGAAAAAATGTCTTAAAACTAGCAAACAAGTCATGAAATGCAGCCGAAAATCAATACAGGGTATATATAATAGGTGATCGTCTGCCGATGAAAATAATTCGAGGCGAAATGATGAAGTCACAAATTCATTTCAAATGAAAATATGATTGTTGTGCATAAACAAATACCACACGGTTGGTTCACTAAAACCGTGTGCTTTCTAAACAGTGGACGATGACACCAAATGCGCGCAAAGTGAGTGGTGCGTTCTGATTGGCCAAAACCCAAACCACACGTATTGTACGTCTGCATCGTAGGATTCACCCAGATCGAACGGTTGTCCTTATACCTCTTGTCAACACACGTTGTTGAAGCTGGGATTTGATTAATATGCACTAAATGCCCTGTAAATGATAAAAATCTTGAAAAATATCAAACGAGCCCATAAATGCGCCAGAAAATCAAAGCTGGCGTATAATGATGATTGAGTACCGTGGGATAAAATTTGGAGGAGAGGCCATGAAGACACCGTCGATTAGAGTTCGATTTGCCATTTCTCCCTTTGGAACTATGATCCTTCTAGTGAGATGCTACGGTTTCCAAGGAGCGATCATCGTAACTTGTGCCAATAATAACCAATTTTTTTCCACGGTGTCTCGAGATCACGCCACAATGACACACCAATTTTCATGATTTCTTGAGTCCATTTGCATTCACTGTAATTAAATTACCGACATTTACGCATCTCCCATCATAAAATGTTTGAAAATTCTTCCCATTCCCTTGCACAATGACGAAAAACACGCAAAGTGACACACAAATGATTTGTAAGAGATTCTTTGCGAGCATCCACGCGTAATTCTTGTTGGGATATTTTATTTTTATGAACTAATTAACATGGTAAATACAAAAGGATGGCTTAGATATAAAAACGAGCCATGTAATCCACCAGAAGATCAATAATATGAGTACAATGATGCTTGCGTACCATGGGCAAAATCGAGGACAAAGGATGAGGTTGACATAGATTGGAGAGTCCAAAATGCCAAATCTACATTTGGAAACTATGATCCTTCGTGTGAGATACCTTGGTTTTCAAAGGGCCGTACATCACACCTTCCGCCAGACATTACCTTTTTTTTCCACGGGGTATTCACATCATGCCACGTTGACACGCCCATTTTCGTGATTTTTGGAATACATCTAAATTTCCTCCAATTCGATTACTAACAAGCCCAATGTTGGTGGAAAAATGTCTTAAAACTAGCAAACAAGTCATGAAATGCGGCCGAAAATCAATACAGGGGTTAATAGGTGATCATCTGCCGATGAAAATAATTCGAGGCGAAATGATGAAGTCACAAATTCATTTGAAATGAAAATATGATTGTTGTGCATAAACAAATAGCAGACCGTTGGTTCACTAAAACCGTGTGCTTTCTAAACCGTGGACGATGAAACCTAATGCGCGCAAAGTGAGTGGTGCGTTCTAATTGGCCGAAACCCAAACCACACGGATCGTACGTCTGCACTGTAGGATTCACCCAGATCGAATGGTTGTCCTTATACCTCTCGTCAACACACGTTGTTGAAGCTGGGATTTGATTTATATGCACTAAATGCGCCATAAATGATAAAAAATCTTGAAAAATATCAAACGAGCCCATAAATGCGCCAGAAAATCAAACCTGGCATATAATGATGATTGAGTATCGTGGGATAAAAGTTGGAGGAGAGGCGATGAAGACACCATCGATTGGAGTTCGATTTGCCCATCCTTATAGTGAGATGCTACGGTTTCCAAGGAGCGATCATCGTAACTTGTGCCAATAATAACCAATTTTTTTCCACGGTGTCTCGACTTCACGCCGCAATGACACACCAATTTTCATGATTTCTCGGGTCCATTTGCATTCCCTGTAATTAAATTACCGACATTTACGCATCTCCCATCATAAAATGTTTGCAAATTCTTCAAATTCCCTTGCACAATGACGAAAAACACGCAAAGTGACACACAAATGATTTGTAAGAGATTCTTTGCGAGCATCCACACGTAATTCATGTTGGGATATTTTATTTATAAGAACTAATTAACATGGTAAATACAAAAGGATGGCTTAGATATAAAAAACGAGCACGTAATCCACCAGAAGATCAATCATATTAGTACAATGTTGTTTGCGTACCATGGGAAAAATCGAGGCGAAAGGATAAGGTTGACATAGATTGGAGAGTCCAAAATGCCAACTCTACATTTGGTAACTATGATCCTTCGTGTGAGATACCTTGGTTTTCAAAGGGCCGTATATCACAACTTCCGCCAGACATTACCTTTTTTTTCCACGGGGTATTCACATCATGCCACGTTGACATGCCCATTTTCATGATTTTTGGAATACATATAAATTTCCTCCAATTCAATTACTAACAAGCCCAATGTTGGTGGAAAAATGTATTAAAACTAGCAAAACAAGTCATGAAATGCGGCCGAAAATCAATACAGGGGTTAATAGGTGATTGTCTGCCGATGAAAATAATTCGAGGCAAAATGATGAAGTCACAAATTCATTTGAAATGAAAATATGATTGTTGTGCATAAACAAATAGCACACAGTTGGTTCACTAAAACCGTGTGCTTTCTAAACCATGGACGATGAAACCTAATGCGCACAAAGTGAGTGGTGCATTCTGATTGGCCAAAACCCAAACCACACGGATCGTACGCCTGCACCGTAGGATTCACCCACATCGAACGGGTCCTTATACCTCTCGTCAACACACGTTGTTGAAGCTGGGATTTGATTTATATGCACTAAATGCCCCGTAAATGAAAAAAAAATCTTGAAGAATATCAAACGAGCCCATAAATGCGCCAGAAAATCAAACCCAGCATATAATGATGATTGAGTATCATGGGATAAAAGTTGGAGGAGAGGCGATGAAGACACCGTCGATTGGAGTTCGATTTGCCACTTCTCCCTTGGGAACTATGATCCTTCTAGTGAGATGCTACGGTTTCCAAGGAGAGTTCATCGTAACCTGGGCCAATAATAACCAATTTTTTCCACGGTGTCTCGAGATCACGCCACGATGACACACCGATTTTCGTGATTTCTTGAGTCCATTTACATTTCCTGTAATTAAATTACCGACATTTACGCATCTCCCATCATAAAATGTTTGAAAATTCTTCCCATTCCCTTGCACAATGACGAAAAACACGCAAAGTGACACACAAATGATTTGTAAGAGATTCTTTGTGAGCATCCACACGTAATTCATGTTGGGATATTTTATTTATCAGAACTAATTAACATGGTAAATACAAAAGGATGGCTTAGATATAAAGAATGAGCATGTAATCCACCAGAACATCAATAATATGAGTACAATGTTGTTTGCGTACCATGGGCAAAATCGAGGCGAAAGGATGAGGTTGACATAGATTGGAGAGTCCAAAATGCAAACTCTACATTTGGTAACTATGATCATTCATGTGAGATACCTTGGTTTTCAAAGGACCGTACATCACAACTTCCGCCAAACATTACCTTTTTTTCCACGGGGTATTCACATCATGCCACGTTGACACGCCCATTTTCGTGATTTTTGGAATACATCTAAATTTCCTCCAATTCGATTACTAACAAGCCCAATGTTGGTGGAAAAATGTCTTAAAACTAGCAAACAAGTCATGAAATGCGGCCGAAAATCAATACAGGGGTTAATAGGTGATCGTCTGCCAATGAAAATAATTCGAGGCGAAATGATGAAGTCACAAATTCATTTGAAATGAAAATATGATTGTTGTGCATAAACAAATAGCACAGAGTTGGTTCACTAAAACCGTCTGCTTTCTAAACCGTGGACGATGAAACCTAATGCGCGCAAAGTGAGTGGTGCGTTCTGATTGGCCGAAACCCAAACCACACGGATCGTAAGTCTGCACCGTAGGATTCACCCAGATCGAATGGTTGTCCTTATACCTCTCGTCAACACACGTTGTTGAAGCTCGTATTTGATTTATATGCACTAAATGCCCCGTAAATGATAAAAAATCTTGAAAAATATCAAACAAGCCCATAAATGCGCCAGAAAATCAAACCTGGCATATAATGATGATTGAGTATCGTGGGATAAAAGTTCGAGGAGAGGCGATGAAGAAACCATCGATTGGAGTTCGATTTGCCATTTCTCCCTTTAGAACTATGATCCTTCTAGTGAGATGCTACGGTTTCCAAGGAGCGATCATCGTAACTTGTGCCAATAATAACCAATTTTTTTCCATGGTGTCTCGAGTTCACACCACAATGACACACCGATTTTCATGATTTCTCGGGTCCATTTGCATTCCCTGTAATTAAATTACCGACAATTACGCATCTCCTATCATAAAATGTTTGAAAATTCTTCCCATTCCCTTGCACAATGACGAAAAACACGCAAAGTGACACACAAATGATTTGTAAGAGATTCTTTGCGAGCATCCACACGTAATTCATGTTGGGATATTTTATTTATAAGGACTAATTAACATGGTAAATACAAAAGGATGGCTTAGATATAAAAAACGAGCATGTAATCCACCAGAAGATCAATAATATGAGTACAATGCTGTTTGCGTACCATGGGAAAAATCGAGGCGAAAGGATGAGGTTGACATAGATTGGAGAGTCCAAAATGCCAACTCTACATTTGGTAACTATGATCCTTCGTGTGAGATACCTTGGTTTTCAAAGGACCGTACATCACAACTTCCGCCAGACATTACCTTTTTTTCCACGGGGTATTCACATCCTGCCACGTTGACACGCCCATTTTCCTGATTTTTGGAAGGCATCTAAATTTCCTCCAATTCAATTACTAACAAGCCCAATGTTGGTGGAAAAATGTCTTAAAACTAGCAAACAAGTCATGAAATGCGGCTGAAAATCAATACAGGGGTTAATAGGTGATTGTCTGCCGATGAAAATAATTCGAGGCGAAATGATGAAGTCACAAATTCATTTGAAATGAAAATATGATTGTTGTGCATAAACAAATAGCACATAGTTGGTTCACTAAAACCATGTGCTTTCTAAACCGTGGACGATGAAACCTAATGCGCGCAAAGTGAGTGGTGCATACTGATTGGCCAAAACCCAAACCACACGGATCGTATGTCTGCACTGTAGGATTCACCCACATCGAACGGGTCCTTATACCTCTCATCAACACACGTTGTTGAAGCTGGGATTTGATTTATATGCACTAAATGCCCCGTAAATGATAAAAAAATCTTGAAAAATATCAAACGAGCCCATAAATGCGCCAGAAAATCAAACCTAGCATATAATGATGATTGAGTATCATGGGATAAAACTTGGAGGAGAGGCGATGAAGACACTGTCGATTGGAGTTTGATTTGCCACTTCTCCCTTGGGAACTATGATCCTTCTAGTGAGATGCTATGGTTTCCAAGGAGAGATCATCGTAACTTGTGCCAATAATAACCAATTTTTTCCGCGGTGTCTCGAGATCACGCCACGATGACAAACCGATTTTCGTGATTTCTTGAGTCCATTTACATTTCTTGTAATTAAATTACCGACATTTACGCATCTCCCATCATAAAATGTTTGAAAATTCTTCCCATTCCCTTGCACAATGACGAAAAACACGCAAAGTGACACACAAATGATTTGTAAGAGATTCTTTGTGAGCATCCACACGTAATTCATGTTGGGATATTTTATTTATAAGAACTAATTAACATGGTAAATACAAAAGGATGGCTTAGATATAAAAAACGAGCAATGTAATCCACCAGAAGATCAATAATATGAGTACAATGCTGTTTGCATACCATGGGAAAAATCGAGGCGAAAGGATGAGGTTGACATAGATTGGAGAGTCCAAAATGCCAACTCTACATTTGGTAACTATGATCCTTCGTGTGAGATACCTTGGTTTTCAAAGGGCCGTACATCACAACTTTCGCTAGACATTACCTTTTTTTCCCACGGTGTAATCACATCATGCCACGTTGACACGCCCATTTTCGTGATTTTTGGAATACATCTAAATTTCCTCCAATTCGATTACTAACAAGCCCAATGTTAGTGGAAAAATGTCTTAAAACTAGCAAACAAGTCATGAAATGCGGCCGAAAATCAATACAGGGGTTAATAGGTGATCGTCTGCCAATGAAAATAATTCGAGGCGAAATGATGAAGTCACAAATTCATTTGAAATGAAAATATGATTGTTGTGCATAAACAAATAGCACATAGTTGGTTCACTAAAACCGTGTGCTTTCTAAACCGTGGACGATGAAACCTAATGCACGCAAAGTGAGTGGTGCGTTCTGATTGGCTGAAACCCAAACCACACGGATCGTACGTCTACACCGTAGGATTCACCCAGATTGAGCGGTTGTCCTTATACCTCTCGTTAACACACGTTGTTGAAGCTGGGATTTGATTTATATGCACTAAATGCCCCGTAAATGATAAAAAATCTTGAAAAATATCAAACGAGCCCATAAATGCGCCAGAAAATCAAACCTGGCATATAATGATGATTGAGTATCGTGGGATAAAAGTTGGAGGAGAGGCGACGAAGACACCGTCGATTGGAATTCGATTTGCCATTTCTCCCTTTGGAACTATGATCCTTCTAGTGAGATGCTACGGTTTCCAAGGAGCGATCATCGTAACTTGTGCCAATAATAACCAAATTTTTTCCATGGTGTCTCGAGATCACACCACAACGACACACCGACTTTCATGATTTCTCGGGTCGATTTGCATTCCTTGTAATTAAATTACCGACATTTACGCATCTCCCATCATAAAATGTTTGAAAATTCTTCCCATTCCCTTGCACAATGACGAAAAACACACAAAGTGACACACAAATGATTTGTAAGAGATTCTTTGCGAGCATCCACACGTAATTCATGTTGGGATATTTTATTTATAAGAACTAATTAACATGGTAAATACAAAAGGATGGCTTAGATATAAAAAACGAGCCATGTAATCCACCAGAAGATCAATAATATGAGTACAATGATGTTTGCGTACCATGGGCAAAATCGAGGCGAAAGGATGAGGTTGACGTAGATTGGAGAGTCCAAATTGCCAACTCTACATTTGGTAACTATGATCCTTCGTGTGAGATCCCTTGGTTTTCAAAGGGCCGTTCATCACAACTTCCGCCAGACATTACCCTTTTTTTTCCACGGGGTATTCACATCATGCCACGTTGAAACGCCCATTTTCGTGATTTTTGGAATACATCTAAATTTCCTCCAATTCTATTACTAACAAGCCCAATGTTGGTGGAAAAATGTCTTAAAACTAGCAAACAAGTCATGAAATGCGGCCGAAAATCATTACAGGGGTTAATAGGTGATCGTCTGCCAATGAAAATAATTCGAGGCGAAATGATGAAGTCACAAATTCATTTGAAATGAAAATATGATTGTTGTGCATAAACAAATAGCACACAGTTGGTTCATTAAAACCATGTGCTTTCTAAACCGTGGACGATGAAACCTAATGCACGCAAAGTGAGTGGTGCGTTCTGATTGGCTGAAACCCAAAACACACGGATCATACGTTTGCACCATAGGATTCACCCAGATCGAACGGTTGTCCTTATACCTCTTGTCAACACACATTGTTGAAGCTGGGATTTGATTTATATGCACTAAATGTCCCGTAAATGATAAAAAATCTTGAAAAATATCAAACGAGCCCATAAATGCGCCAGAAAATCAAACCAGGCATATAATGATGATTGAGTATCGTGGGATAAAAGTTGGAGGAGAGGCGATGAAGACACCGTCGATTGGAATTCGATTTGCCATTTCTCCCTTTGGAACTATGATCCTTCTAGTGAGATGCTACGGTTTCCAAGGAGCGATCATCGTAACTTGTGCCAATAATAACCAATATTTTTCCATGGTGTCTCGAGATCACGCCACAACGACACACCGACTTTCATGATTTCTCGGGTCCATTTGCATTCCCTCTAATTAAATTACCGGCAATTACGCATCTCCCATCATAAAATGTTTGAAAATTCTTCCCATTCCCTTGCACAATGACAAAAAACACGCAAAGTGACACACAAATGATTTGTAAGAGATTCTTTGCGAGCATCCACACGTAATTCATGTTGGGATATTTTATTTATAAGAACTAATTAACATGGTAAATACAAAAGGATGGCTTAGATATAAAGAATGAGCATGTAATCCACCAGAAGATCAATAATATGAGTACAATGTTGCTTGCGTACCATGGGAAAAACAGAGGCGAAAGGATGAGGTTGACATAGATTGGAGAGTCCAAAATGCCAACTCTACATTTGGTAACTATGATCCTTCGTGTGAGATACCTTGGTTTTCAAAGGGCCGTACATCACAACTTCCGCCAGACATTACCTTTTTTTCCACGGGGTATTCACATCATGCCACGTTGACACGCCCATTTTCGTGATTTTTGGAATACATCTAAATTTCCTCCAATTCGATTACTAACAAGCCCAATGTTGGTGGAAAAATGTCTTAAAACTAGCAAACAAGTCATGAAATGCGGCCGAAAATCAATACAGGGGTTAATAGGTGATCGTCTGCCAATGAAAATAATTCGAGGCGAAATGATGAAGTCACAAATTCATTTGAAATGAAAATAAGATTGTTGTGCATAAACAAATAGCACATAGTTGGTTCACTAAAACCGTGTGCTTTCTAAACCGTGGACGATGAAACCTAATGCACGCAAAGTGAGTGGTGCGTTCTGATTGGCTGAAACCCAAACCACACGGATCGTACGTCTGCACCGTAGGATTCACCCAGATCGAACGGTTGTCCTTATACCTCTCGTTAACACACGTTGTTGAAGCTGGGATTTGATTTATATGCACTAAATGCCCCGTAAATGATAAAAAATCTTGAAAAATATCAAACGAGCCCATAAATGCGCCAGAAAATCAAACCTGGCATATAATGATGATTGAGTATCGTGGGATAAAAGTTGGAGGAGAGGCGACGAAGACACCGTCGATTGGAATTCGATTTGCCATTTCTCCCTTTGGAACTATGATCCTTCTAGTGAGATGCTACGGTTTCCAAGGAGCGATCATCGTAACTTGTGCCAATAATAACCAATTTTTTTCCATGGTGTCTCGAGATCACGCCACAACGACACACCGACTTTCATGATTTCTCGGGTCGATTTGCATTCCTTGTAATTAAATTACCGACATTTACGCATCTCCCATCATAAAATGTTTGAAAATTCTTCCCATTCCCTTGCACAATGACGAAAACACACAAAGTGACACACAAATGATTTGTAAGAGATTCTTTGCGAGCATCCACACGTAATTCATGTTGGGATATTTTATTTATAAGAACTAATTAACATGGTAAATACAAAAGGATGGCTTAGATATAAAAAACGAGCCATGTAATCCACCAGAAGATCAATAATATGAGTACAATGATGTTTGCGTACCATGGGCAAAATCGAGGCGAAAGGATGAGGTTGACGTAGATTGGAGAGTCCAAATTGCCAACTCTACATTTGGTAACTATGATCCTTCGTGTGAGATCCCTTGGTTTTCAAAGGGCCGTTCATCACAACTTCCGCCAGACATTACCCTTTTTTTTCCACGGGGTATTCACATCATGCCACGTTGACACGCCCATTTTCGTGATTTTTGGAATACATCCAAATTTCCTCCAATTCTATTACTAACAAGCCCAATGTTGGTGGAAAAATGTCTTAAAACTAGCAAACAAGTCATGAAATCCGGCCGAAAATCAATACAGGGGTTAATAGGTGATCGTCTGCTGATGAAAATAATTCGAGGCGAAATGATGAAGTCACAAATTCATTTGAAATGAAAATATGATTGTTGTGCATAAACAAATAGCACACAGTTGGTTCACTAAAACCATGTGCTTTCTAAACCGTGGACAATGAAACCTAATGCACGCAAAGTGAGTGGTGCGTTCTGATTGGCTGAAACCCAAAACACACGGATCATACGTCTGCACCGTAGGATTCACCCAGATCGAACGGTTGTCCTTATACCTCTCGTCAACGCACATTGTTGAAGCTGGGATTTGATTTATATGCACTTAATGTCCCGTAAATGATAAAAAATCTTGAAAAATATCAAACGAGCCCATAAATGCGCCAGAAAATCAAACCAGGCATATAATGATGATTGAGTATCGTGGGATAAAAGTTGGAGGAGAGGCGATGAAGACACCGTCGATTGGAATTCGATTTGCCATTTCTCCCTTTGGAACTATGATCCTTCTAGTGAGATGCTACGGTTTCCAAGGAGCGATCATCGTAACTTGTGCCAATAATAACCAATTTTTTTCCATGGTGTCTCGAGATCACGCCACAACGACACACCGACTTTCATGATTTCTCGGGTCCATTTGCATTCCCTATAATTAAATTACCGGCAATTACGCATCTGCCATCATAAAATGTTTGAAAATTCTTCCCATTCCCTTGCACAATGACGAAAAACACGCAAAGTGACACACAAATGATTTGTAAGAGATTCTTTGCGAGCATCCACACGTAATTCATGTTGGGATATTTTATTTATAAGAACTAATTAACATGGTAAATACAAAAGGATGGCTTAGATATAAAGAATGAGCATGTAATCCACCAGAAGATCAATAATATGAGTACAATGTTGTTTGCGTACCATGGGAAAAACAGAGGCGAAAGGATGAGGTTGACATAGATTGGAGAGTCCAAAATGCCAACTCTACATTTGGTAACTATGATCCTTCGTGTGAGATACCTTGGTTTTCAAAGGACCGTACATCACAACTTCCGCCAGACATTACCTTTTTTTTCCACGGGGTATTCACATCATGCCACGTTGACACGCCAATTTTCGTGGTTTTTGAAAGACATCTAAATTTCCTCCAATTCAATTACTAACAAGCCCAATGTTGGTGGAAAAATGTCTTAAAACTAGCAAACAAGTCATGAAATGCGGCTGAAAATCAATACAGGGGTTAATAGGTGATTGTCTGCCGATGAAAATAATTCGAGGCGAAATGATGAAGTCACAAATTCATTTGAAATGAAAATATGATTGTTGTGCATAAACAAATAGCACACAGTTGGTTCACTAAAACCGTGTGCTTTCTAAACCGTGGACGATGAAACCTAATGCGCGCAAAGTGAGTGGTGCGTTCTGATTGGCCAAAACCCAAACCACACGGATCGTACGTCTGCACTGTAGGATTGACCCACATCGAACGGGTCCTTACACCTCTCGTCAACACACGTTGTTGAAGCTGGGATTTGATTTATATGCACTAAATGCCCCGTAAATGATAAAAAAATCTTGAAAAATATCAAACGAGCCCATAAATGCGCCAGAAAATCAAACCTGGCATATAATGATGATTGAGTATCATGGGATAAAAGTTGGATGAGAGGCGATGAAGACACTGTCGATTGGAGTTTGATTTGCCACTTCTCCCTTGGGGACTATGATCCTTCTAGTGAGATGCTATGGTTTCCAAGGAGAGATCATCGTAACTTGTGCCAATAATAACCAATTTTTTCCACGGTGTATCGAGATCACGCCACGATGACACACCGATTTTCGTGATTTCTTGAGTCCATTTACATTTCTTGTAATTAAATTACCGACATTTACGCATCTCCCATCATAAAATGTTTGAAAATTCTTCCCATTGCCTTGCACAATGACGAAAAACACGCAAAGTGACACACAAATGATTTGTAAGAGATTCTTTGTGAGCATCCACACGTAATTCATGTTGGGATATTTTATTTATAAGAACTAATTAACATGGTAAATACAAAAGGATGGCTTAGATATAAAAAACGAGCCATGTAATCCACCAGAAGATCAATAATATGAGTACAATGATGTTTGCGTACCATGGGAAAAATCGAGGCGAAAGGATGAGGTCGACATAGATTGGAGAGTCCAAAATGCCAATTCTTCATTTGGTAACTATGATCTTTCGTGTGAGATACCTTGGTTTTCAAAGGGCCGTAAATTACAACTTCCGGCAGACATTACCTTTTTTTCCACGGGGTATTCACATCATGCCACGTTGACACGCCCATTTTCGTGATTTTTGGAATATATCTAAATTTCCTCCAATTCGATTACTAACAAGCCCAATGTTGGTGGAAAAATGTCTTAAAACTAGCAAACAAGTCATGAAATGCGGCCGAAAATCAATACAGGGGTTAATAGGTGATCGTCTGCCAATGAAAATAATTCGAGGCAAATGATGAAGTCACAAATTCATTTCAAATGAAAATATGATTATTGTGCATAAACAAATAGCACACAGTTGGTTCACTAAAACCGTGTGCTTTCTAAACCATGGACGATGAAACCTAATGCACGCAAAGTGAGTGGTGCGTTCTGATTGGCTAAAACCCAAACCACACGGATCGTACGTCTGCACCGTAGGATTCACCCAGATCGAACGGTTGTCCTTATACCTCTCGTCAACACACGTTGTTGAAGCTGGGATTTGATTTATATGCCCTAAATGCCCCGTAAATGATAAAAAATCTTGAAAAATATCAAACGAGCCCATAAATGCGCCAGAAAATCAAACCTGGCATATAATGATGATTGAGTATCGTGGGACAAAAGTTGGAGGAGAGGCGATGAAGACACCGTCGATTGGAATTCGATTTGCCATTTCTCCCTTTGGAACTATGATCCTTCTAGTGAGATGCTACGGTTTCCAAGGAGCGATCATCGTAACTTGTGCCAATAATAACCAATTTTTTTCCATGGTGTTTCGAGATCACGCCACAACGACACACCGACTTTCATGATTTCTCGGGTCCATTTGCATTCCCTGTAATTAAATTACCGACATTTACGCATCTCCCATCATAAAATGTTTGAAAATTCCTCCCATTCCCTTGCACAATGACGAAAAACACACAAAGTGACACACATATGATTTGTAAGAGATTCTTTGCGAGCATCCATACGTAATTCATGTTGGGATATTTTATTTATAAGAACTAATTAACATGGTAAATACAAAAGGATGGCTTAGATATAAAAAGGAGCATGTAATCCACCAGAAGATCAATAATATGAGTACAATGCTGTTTGCGTACCATGGGAAAAATCGAGGCGAAAGGATAAGGTTGACATAGATTGGAGAGTCCAAAATGCCAACTCTACATTTGGTAACTATGATCCTTCGTGTGAGATACCTTGGTTTTCAAAGGGCCGTACATCACAACTTCCGCCAGACATTACCTTTTTTTCCACGGGGTATTCACATCATGCCACGTTGACGCGCCCATTTTCGTGATTTTTCGAATACATCTAAATTTCCTCCAATTCAATTACTAACAAGCACAATTTTGGTGGAAAAATGTCTTAAAACTAGCAAACAAGTCATGAAATGCGGCCGAAAATCAATACAGGGGTTAATAGGTGATCGTCTGCTGATGAAAATAATTCGAGGCGAAATGATGAAGTCACAAATTCATTTGAAATGAAAATATGATTGTTGTGCATAAACAAATAGCACACAGTTGGTTCACTAAAACCATGTGCTTTCTAAACCGTGGACGATGAAACCTAATGCACGCAAAGTGAGTGGTGCGTTCTGATTGGCTGAAACCCAAACCACACGGATCGTACGTCTGCACCGAAGGATTCACCCAGATCGAACGGTTGTCCTTATACCTCTCGTCAACACACGTTGTTGAAGCTGGGATTTGATTTATATGCCCTAAATGCCCCGTAAATGATAAAAAATCTTGAAAAATATCAAACGTGCCCATAAATGCGCCAGAAAATCAAACCTGGCATATAATGATGATTGAGTATCGTGGGATAAAAGTTGGAGGAGAGGCGATGAAGACACCGTCGATTGGAATTCGATTTGCCATTTCTCCCTTTGGAACTATGATCCTGCTAGTGAGATGCTACGGTTTCCAAGGAGCGATCATCGTAACTTGTGCCAATAATAACCAATTTTTTTCCATGGTGTCTCGAGATCACGCCACAACGACACACCGACTTTCATGATTTCTCGGGTCCATTTGCATTCCCTGTAATTAAATTACCGACATTTACGCATCTCCCATCATAAAATGTTTGAAAATTCTTCCCATTCCCTTGCACAATGACGAAAAACACACAAAGTGACACACAAATGATTTGTAAGAGATTCTTTGCGAGCATCCACACGTAATTCATGTTGGGATATTTTATTTATAAGAACTAATTAACATGGCAAATACAAAAGGATGGCTTAGATATAAAAAGGAGCATGTAATCCACCAGAAGATCAATAATATGAGTTCAATGATGTTTGCGTACCATGGGAAAAATCGAGGCGAAAGGATGAGGTTGATATAGATTGGAGAGTCCAAAATGCCAACTCTACATTTGGTAACTATGATCCTTCGTGTGAGATACCATGGTTTTCAAAGGGCCGTACATCACAACTTCCGCCAGACATTACCTTTTTTTCCACGGGGTATTCACATCATGCCACGTTGACATGCCCATTTTCGTGATTTTTGGAATACATCTAAATTTCCTCCAATTCAATTACTAACAAGCACAATGTTGGTGGAAAAATGTCTTAAAACTAGCAAACAAGTCATGAAATGCGGCCGAAAATCAATACAGGGGTTAATAGGTGATCGTCTGCCGATGAAAATAATTCGAGGCGAAATGATGAAGTCACAAATTCATTTGAAATGAAAATATGATTGTTGTGCATAAACAAATAGCACACAGTTGGTTCACTAAAACCGTGTACTTTCTAAACCGTGGACGATGAAACCTAATGCGCGCAAAGTGAGTGGTGCATTCTGATTGGCCAAAACCCAAACCGCACGGATCGTACGTCTGCACAGTAGGATTCACCCACATCGAACTTGTCCTTATACCTCTCATCAATACACGTTGTTGAAGCTGGGATTTGATTTATATGTACTAAATGCCCCGTAAATGATAAAAAATCTTGAAAAATATCAAACGAGCCCAGAAATGCGCCAGAAAATCAAACCTGGCTTATAATGATGATTGAGTATCGTGGGATAAAAGTTGGAGGAGAGGCGATGAAGACACCGTCGATTGGAGTTCGATTTGCCACTTGTCCCTTGGAACTATGATCCTTCTAGTGAGATGCTACGGTTTCCAAGGAGAGATCATAGTAACTTGTGCCAATAATAACCAATTTTTTCCACGGTGTCTTGAGATCACGCCACGATGACACACCGATTTTCGTGATTTCTTGAGTCCATTTACATTTCCTGTAATTAAATTACCGATATTTACCCATCTCCCATCATAAAATGATTGAAAATTCTTCCCATTCCCTTGCACAATGACGAAAAACACGCAAAGTGACACACAAATGATTTGTAAGAGATTCTTTGCTTATATCCACACATAATTCATGTTGCGATATTTTAATTATAAGAACTAATTAGCATTGTAAATACAAAAGGATGACTTAGATATAACAAACGAGCCATGTAATCCACCACATATCAATAATATGAGTACAATGATGTTTGCGTACCATGGGAAAAATCGAGGCGAAAGGATGAGGATGATATAGATTGGAGAGTCCAAAATGCCAACTCTACACTTGGAAACTATGATCCTTCATGTGAGATACCTTGGTTTTCAAAGGGCCGTACATCACAACTTCCGCCAGACATTACCAATTTTTTTCCACGGGGTATTCACATGATGCCACGGTGACACGCCCATTTTCGTGATTTTCGGAATACATCTGCATTTCCTCCAATTCAATTACTAACAAGGCCAATGTTGGTGGAAAAAATGTCTTAAAACTAGCAAACAAGTCATGAAATGCGGCCTAAAATCAATACAGGGGTTAATAGGTGATCGTCTATCGATGAAAATAATTCGAGGCGAAATGATGAAGTCACAAATTCATTTGAAATGAAAATATGATTGTTGTGCATAAAAAAATTGCACACGGTTGGTTCACTAAAACTCGTGCTTTCTAAACCCTGGACGATGACACCTAATGCGCGCAAAGTGAGTGGTGCGTTATGATTGGCCAAAACCCAAACCACACGGATCGTACGTCTGCATCGTAGGATTCACCCAGATCGAACGGCTGTCCTTATACCTCTCGTCAACACAAGTTGTTGAAGCTAGGATTTGATTATATGCACTAAATGCCCCATAAATGATAAAAAATCTTGAAAAATATCAAACGAACCCATAAATGCACCAGAAAATCAAACCTGGCGTGTAATGATGATTGAGTACGGTGGGATAAAAGTTGGAGGAGAGCAGATGAAGACACGTCTACATTTCAAAGTTGTGAGGTTTTCATTTCGAACAAATAAATGATGCTTGTGCACACGGGTTACTATATGAAACCGTTTGCATAGGCCTTTCCGCGGGGCGCACGACGATCTTTTTTCACCCTTTTCACCGAAGCCGCCAACATGCCCCCCCCCCCCCACACACAAACCCACGCCCTCCCCCGTTTCGCTCAACTGTGCGCGGATTTTGCCCAAACTCCATCGACCGCTAGCTCCCTTCCCCTCCCGGCCCCCAGATCCACACCAGAACCCTTTCCGGCATCGTCGTGCTCAACCCGGCCGTGTACCCGCTTCCTGACGTCAACCCTACCCTTCACTGCCGCTCCGAACACGCGGCTGCCCATGCCTCGCTGTCTTCATTTGCTCGCCAGCCGCCCTCGAGCATATCGATCTTGTACCCTCGCCTCTCCTACCGGATTTGCACAAAAAAATGGTCAGTTGTTGCCCTCCATCGCGGTGAGGTCTATTATCTCGCGATCCCTTTTCCTATTTCGTTCGGTTTGTCCCCAAAATGATTATAAAATAATGGAGATCGTATTTATGTTCATCATCTACCCTTTAACTTATAAGTTGTATTTATTCCAATTAGTTATTGTCGAGTTACATATCATCTGTAGATGTCTATTAGCAGCGACAACTGTCATACTTCTGCCGAGGTATCTTCATCTGACTCCAAAGCCAACATGTCTTCAACAGATGTTCGTGTATCAAGAAATGATGAACGGGATAAAGCTGCCACAATCACCCATCCGGTCAAGAGCCGGAAGAGTGCTCCAAGAAAGCCCATACACCAGTCTAAAGGTGTATACGAAGTAACTAACATCGATTTGAAGTCTTGGCCTCCAACTAAACCAGATAAAGCATGCACGAGGTTCAGGAGTGTGTGTGGATTTGTTGGCAGGGCAAGGCTAAACATTAATCTACCGGGGTTTCAGAAGCCTGGTGCAGAAACACGGCAAAGGATAGTCCGGGAGATCATGGAGCACTTCAACGTTCCTGAGGACTGGAGAGAGCAATTGCAACACGCTACACTGAAGAAGGCCAGGGATGCTTGGAGAAACTGGAAGCATGTGTTGTACAAGAAGTTCTTGAGTCAAGGCAAGGACCCAATCCCCTCATACCCCCAAATTACAAAGGAAGATTGGACAGAATTCAAAAGGGCTAGGGCCAGTGAAGAGTTTATTAAGAAGAGTGCCATGCAATCGGAACTTCAGAGGAAGAACACACACCCCCACCGTATGGCTGTGGTAGGATACTACGGCACGAAACCGATATGGGAGAAGGAGGACAAAGAAGCAGTAGCTGCGGGTGGCAGCCCGGCCTTTAGTGAAATTAGGGGCACTCGCGCTAGGGACTACTTGCGGGCACGTGCAAAGAGGCATGGAGACGGTTCTTATTACTTTGAAAACTCAGCAGACCAAGAACTGTATGATGTGATGGCAAAGGCTTCCAAAAACACCGGAAGGTGCTACAGGAACTCAGGGCCATGTGACATTCTGTCCGAGGCTGTGACTACCAAAGAGCCCCCTGGCCGTGCAAGGGTTATTGGGGTCAATGTCCCACACAAGAGGGCTTTCTCACTAAGCAAAGAAGAGAGGCTCAGCATGAAAAAAGCTAGGAGTGAGTGTAAGCATAAAGACTTGCGTGAAAGTATTAAGAGGGACCTGTATCCTAGAATTCGAAAGGAAGTTGAGGAGTCATATATGTAGCAGAAGAATCTAATGATGAGAGAGAGCTAGGAGACAGAAGGGTATGTCGGCATCGATGATGCCATTTATTGTATGACAACACCACACAAGAGTAGCTGTGCATCAGCTGACCCCAGCGACAATGATGCTGCAGCGGGACATGATGGTGCTATATCTGATCTATATGGACATGGGGGGATTGAAGGCCGTGCTTACACATTATGAAGGTACTTTACAATGTGCAACAACGTGGGTTTACTACCCTGACTTGTACTGGGGACTCTTGTTGGACAATGCACCGTTGAAGCCGGGTTGTGTGAAGTGCTACGTGACTGAAATAAAGCCTGAATTCAGTAATTTTGCCCTGAGGAATGTCCTTGGGGACTCTGATGAGCAGAGGACCTTGGAAGAGACATGGTTAAATCATATCCAATGGCCACGGAAAGAAATATACTTCCTGGATGAGATCCCTCCAGCCCCCTCAAAAGCAACCAATGTCTCCCTCGAACCGGTGACTCTCCTCTCGCCATAGCAGATCTTGTGTGATTCCCCCGATGAACATACTCTTGGGAATCCGATGCCCGAGGCATCAACCTGTGATCTGCCCGACTGACTTCTTGCCATAGAGGCCAGGTCATCGTCCGCTCCTGAGCAGCCTGTGGCAAGGCCTACAACTGTTGAAGACGTATCATCGGTTCAGATGCCGGCCACTGAAACCAAAATTGCAGACACATCGGCACTGCATGCTCACCAGACAAACCCGACCGAACCGCGTGCTAAGGAGTCTGAATGTCTGGAACCGCCTGCTAAGCAGTCCGAAAGTCCGGGACCGCCTGCTAAGCCCTCCGAAAGTAAGGAACCACTTGATCATCAGTCCAGCGGTTCACAGCTGCCTGATAAGCATACCAATTTTTCGGCACTGCCTGCACAGCAAACCAACATATTGTCACATCCACATCAACACACCAACACATTGGCACAAGCTGCTCAGAAGCCCGGAATAGCTTCAACGGTTGGTCAGCTGTCCGTAGACTCTGGCACTACATCTCAGCAGTCCGTCACAGCGGCATCATCTGTTTAGTAGTCCATCGTACCTTCACAAGCTTCTCAGCAGCATGTCGTTGATGAAACCAGACGTCAAACAAGAAGTGCTTCAGCTAAGAAGACAGAAGTGGCCACGGTTGCAGATAGGAAGTTTGGCCTCCCAAAAGCGAGGAGGGATGGGACAAAGAGCCTCCTTCTACAAAGAATCATCGGCCATACCCAAATTAACAACAAGGTTTTCGAAGGGCTGGGTAATCCCAGTTCTGACCACATGTCTGAAGCAGACCTTGAAAAACAACTTTCTAGTAAGGAAGTAGACACATTTGAGAAACGCAAGTACAAGCATGGCCAGCCATTCCTTGTTGGCGATTTCTTGGAGGAGTGCAGTTCCAGTGCTCGCAAGTTACATAAATATTGCATGGACATAATGTTGGAAGGAGAAGATACTAACACTCTGCAAGTGCACTACGACAGCTGGCATTTCTCTCACGTTGCAGGTACCATCATTGTAGAATTTGAGGACTTTCATCTCTTCTTCAACTTCGATGAGCTTGCTACCACTCTTGTCAAATGCTTGATGTTGTAAGTATTTCACAAACTCTGATCAACTTCTCCATACAAGGCTGTAAATGACAAAAAAAGCTAATTGTATTGTATTCCTCTCAGGGGATTGATGATGCAGAGAATATCAAGGGTGCATGCGTATTTCATAGATCCTGATTTAGCAAACGGCGTTTTGTTACGAGATAATGGCTCACGCAAGGCTTCCATTGATTATGTTGCCAAGATCTTGTTCAACTTATAGATAGGAGAATTCTTCATGTGCCCATACCATGAAAGGTAAGTTAAATATACAACCACACATACATTGATTGTCTTTCAGTTTTAGAAATAATTCGTACGTTCATGGTTTTCTTAAACTGTAGAGGTCACTAGATCTTGGTGGCCATTGTTCTAAAACGCAACACAGTTTACTACATGCATTCTCTCAGAGAGTCAAATGCGCCTCAGGATCTGAGTCATCTTCAGGATTTCATTGATAGGTATTGAATTCTTTGATGTTAATGCGTTGTGTTCATATCTGGTTCTAGAATTGAGTGTGTGAAAATTCATCTTCATTTGCAGTGTATTGTCAATGAACATAACTTTAGGAGGGAATCGGTTCGACCGCCAACTACCTCTGCAGCACATGATCATTTCTCCGGTAAGACAACGAAATCCGTTATTTTCAGAAAATGCTAGTCAGATGTTCAAGTTTCTAAGTAAACCTTTTTCTATTTCTCTCCATAGAAAAAAGAAGAAACAACATACACCGGCTAGGTTGTTCCTAACAGGGCAAATACATGACTAATACTGTACAAAAAATTTCAGTGTCCTCAACAACAACAAGGTACCAACCTATGTGGATACTATGTTTGTGCACACATGATGAACCTATGCAGACGTGTTGAATGTGGTGTCGATGCTGACATGATAAAACAAGTAAGTTTGCTTCTTAACTACTATCTTCTACTCCATCTACTCCACACGTATGTCACATTCTGATCTAAAAGTCCTGCAGTTGATCTTCGGACCGATGACCTCTTCACCGCTCGCCGTAGATGAATTGTTTTCTGTTAGGAAATTTATCAGCACCTTCTTTGTGAAACACTATATCAAGCCCGATGATGGCGTCGAAGATTTCCGGGTTCATATCCCCTAATAATATGTACGCATTCATATAGTGTTATCAGCTAAACATATACACATGGATGCATTATTTTCAATGTGATCATGTCTTCGTATTTTGTACACTATGATTATGTACTGCATATGTCGGTTTAACATCTGTGGAATTTAGCTAGCATTTGCTCAATTGCATATTGTCGTGAATTATGATGAATCCTCTGCTTGTGGACACTATTCGTTGAATTGCATATTGTGGCGAATTATGATGAATGTTCTTCATGTGGACACTATTTGTCGATTGCATATTGTGGCGAATTTGCTATTTGCAGGGTGAATTAAATGCAATATTTTACAATAACCTGGCAATTTCATCGCACACGGTTCAATCAACTAAGCATGTGCGGTATAGAACGGAAAGCACACGCAACTCATAGCGCAACCGCCTGTGATCCACAGGAAAAGCACACGAGATATAATATAAAACGTTGGTGATACATAAGAAATCGCAAACGGGTTGCAGCACTCGTACGTGTGCGTAGGAGCTCCTCAATCGTTTGCGATAGCACCATATCTCACACGTGAGCCAACAGCAAACCGTGCCCGATGCAAAGACGATCCCATGCGTACTTTTCTTAGGAAACGTGTCTGATGATGTCATGCATGGCAGACGGTTTCCAGAGAAATCTCGTGTGCGATGATGAACATATCACACACAGTTTATGCAATGGCCCGTGTGGATTAGGTAACGTTTTGCAAATGGTAAAAGGTCAAACTCCATTTATTTTCCATGAGCAATTAGATGCGTTTGACTCGTCTTGGACGTGTGTGATTGATCCCAAATCCCACACGCACGCCCAAAACACTATGTGTGCGATATGTTCCTGCACTGCACACGATTATATTTGCAGATCGTTTGCGTTCATTGGTCACCATCGCCGATGGGTTTTTCGTGTAGTGTGGGATGGACCCCCCCTTATCACCCACACATGCAAGGCGACGGTTTAGAACTACGTCACGGAAAGGAGTTAAAAACCGTTTGTATAGCACGTCGCTGCACCAGTGACAGGATCGACAGGCAATGGCGAGAACTAATTTTTCTGCAGGTCGAGCTTCATCATGGATAGCACGTACATCATCTACCTCCACACGTCCTACTATAGCACCACTTACTTCAGCCGCCAACTCCAACAAAGATACGAGGAAACAGGCACCGCCACCAGCCTCCAGCAAGGGCATACCTTCGGGGCCTGCACAGAGCTCTTCTTCATCCATGGCATCTACAGGGCAAACACATGAGGTTACTATGCGAGAGAATGCCCTTCCAAGCATGTGATGATTGTTACCGAGGATGGTGGATATGCATCCTCTAGTGATTATGATGAGGAGACTTTGGCTCTTATTGCAAGTGAAGCACAGTGTGCCGAGGATGTTGAAGAAGAGACACACTACATGGCTGCTGACTATGCTGACAGGTATGAAAGTTTAGTTGCTCAATGTGTTCTGAGTGTGCAGGTGGCATAGGCTGAGCAAAATCAGAGGCACAACTTGTTCCATACAAAGGGAGTTGTGAAGGAGCGTTCTGTTCACGTCATCATCGATGGAGGGAGTTGCAACAACTTGGCTAGCATGGAGATGGTGGAGAAGTTGTCTCTAACCACCAGACCACATCCTCATCCTTATTACATTCAATGGTTCAACAACAGTGGCAAGGTTAAGGTAACATGTACTGTTCGTGTGCACTTTAGCAATGCTACATATTCTGATTATGTTTATTGTGATGTGGTACCCATGCAAGCATGCTCCGTTTTACTTGGTAGACCATGGCAATTTGATAAAAATTATGTACACCATGATAGGACAAATCAGTATAGTCTTGTTAATAAGGATAAAGATATAACTTTGCTTCCTATGTCTCCAGAACATATTATGAAAGATGACATTGCTAGAGCTAGTAAAGCAAAACAGAAGCAAAGTGAGAGTGAAAATCAGATTGTGGCAAAGGAATTTGAGCAACATAATAAGCCTAATAAACAATCATCTAGTGTTGCATCTGAAATAAAACTAAAGAGTTGTTGTTTACTTGCCACTAAATCTGATATTTCTGATTTGGATGTTATGACATCTGTTTGCTATGCTTTTGTATGCTAAGAGGTATTATTTTCATTCCAGGACATTCCTCCCTCTTTGCCTCCCGCTATCACTAACATTTTGCAGGAGTTCACTGACGTCTTTCCACAAGACGTGCCACCGGGACTACCACCTATTCGAGGGATTGAGCATCAGATTGACTTAATTCCCGGTGCATCACTACCCAACCGTGCGCCATATCGTATCAATCCAGAGGAGACGAAGGAGATTATGCGTCAAGTACAAGACCTGCTTGACAAAGGTTATATACGCGAATCCCTTAGTCCTTGTGCTATTCCTATTATTTTAGTGCCAAAAAAGGATGGTACATCGCATATGTGTGTTGACTGTAGAGGCATTAACAATATTACTATTCGTTATCGTCATCCTATTCCTAGGCTAGATGATATGCTTGATGAATTAAATGGCTCTACAATTTTCTCCAAAGTTGATTTGCGTACTGGATACATCAAATTCGTATGAAATTGGGACATGAATGGAAAACAACATTTAAAACTAAGTTTGGATTATATGAGTGGTTAGTCATGCCGTTTGGGTTTAATGAACGAGGTTTTACATGCTTTCATTGGATGATTTGTGGTAGTCTATTTTGATGATATACCGATTTATAGTAGATCTTTGGAGGAACACTTGGAACATTTACGTGTTGTTTTTATTGCTATATGTGATGCATGTTTGTTTGGTAACCTTGGGAAGTGCACTTTTTGCACCGACCGAGTATCTTTTCTTGGCTATGTTGTTACTCCACAAGGAATTGAAGTTGATAAAGCCAAGATTGAAGCTATTGAGAGTTGGCCGCAGCCCAAAACGGTCACACAAGTGAGGAGTTTTCTTGGCCTCGCTGGTTTCTATTAGCGTTTCATGAGGGATTTCAGCACCATTGCTGCACCTCTCAACGAGCTTACAGAGAAGGATGTGCCTTTTGTTTGGGGTACCGCACAGGAAGAAGCCTTCACGGTATTGAAAGATAAGTTAACACATGCTCCTTTACTCCAACTTCCTAATTTTAATAAGACTTTTGAGCTTGACTGTGATGCTAGTGGAATTGGATTAGGAGGTGTGTTATTACAAGATGGTAAACCTGTTGCATACTTTTCTGAAAAATTGAGTGGGCCTAGTCTGAATTATTCTACTTATGACAAGGAATTATATGCTGTTGTTCGGACTTTGGAAACATGGCAACATTATTTATGGACCAAACAATTTGTCATACATTCTGATCATGAATCTTTGAAACATATTAAAAGTCAAGCAAAACTGAACCGTAGACATGCTAAATGGGTTGAATTCATTGAGACTTTCCCTTATGTCATTAAACACAAGAAGGGTAAAGAAAATGTTATTGGCGATGCATTGTCTCGTCGTTATACTATGCTTTCACAACTTTACTTTAATTTTTTTGGTTTGGAGACCATCAAAGATCTATATGTGCATGATGCGGAATTTAAAGATGTGTTGGAGAATTCTAAAGAAGGGAGAACATGGAACAAGTTCGTCATTAATGATGGATTTGTGTTCCGTGCTAATAAGCTATGCATTCCAACTAGCTCCGTTCGTCTTTTGTTGTTGCGGGAGGCACATGGAGGAGGATTAATGGGACACTTTCGCGTGAAGAAGACGGAGGAAATACTTGCTACACATTTCTTTTGGCCAAAGATGAGACGAGATGTTGATCATTTTGTTACTCGCTGCACTACATGTCAAAAAGCTAAGTCACGACTCAATTCTCATGGTTTATATATGCCCTTGCCTGTACCTAGTGTTCCTTGGGAAGATATCTCTATGGACTTTGTTTTAGGTTTACCTCGAACAAAGAAGGGGAGGGATAGCATATTTGTTGTCGTGGATAGATTTTCGAAAATGGCACACTTTATACCATGTCATAAAAGTGATGCTGCTGCTAATGTTGCTGATTTGTTCTTTCGTCAAATTATTCGCTTGCATGGTGTGCCAAATACAATTGTTCAAGATCGTGATGCTAAATTCCTTAGCCACTTTTGGAGATGTTTATGGGCTAAGTTGGGGACTAAACAGCTTTTTAGTACTACACGTCATCCCCAAACTGATGGACAAACTGAAGTAGTCAATAGATCATTGTCTACTATGCTTAGGGTTGTTTTTAAGAATAACCTGAAAATGTGGGAAGAATGCTTGACTCATATTGAATTTGCTTATAATCGTTCACTGCATTCTACTACTAAGATGTACCCTTTTGAAGTAGTGTATAGTTTCTTACCTCGTGCACCTATTGATTTTTGCCTCTTCCATCTTCGGAGAAGGTTAATTTTGATGCTAAACAACATGCTGAATTGATATTAAAGATGGATGAGTTAACTAAGGGGAACATTGAGCGTATGAATGCTAAATATAAACTTGCTGGAGATAAGGGTAGAAAACATGTTGTCTTTGCACGTAGAGATCTTGATACGGGGCAAACCCGAGGGTGGCCCGATCTTCATGAATTGGAGGTGGATTTGAGGAAGAACACGAGGGGAAAACATGGAGAATCAAAGGGAAAACACTCTATTGGACAAGAGCCACACCAAGTACTCCTCAAATCACAAGCAATACAAGAGGTGCATCAAGATCCAAGAACAACAACGGAAATAAAGATACATGGGTAGTTCATCCAAATATCTAGGAGAGATGGGCCTTGAATCTGTAGACGGATCTTCCCTTGAGAGGGGCCTTGACATCCTCTAGGGATCTTCTCCGATGGAGGCCTCGGTCTCCATGAGAGAAGTATAGGAAGGAGCAAAGCTCATGTATGAATGAGCTATCACTTTGCTAACCCTAAAATGGAGGAGGTGTGGAGTATATATAGTGCAAGCCCACAAAGGGGTAAGTGACAGGGATACATGGGCCTCTTGCCTGCGTCTACCCGCACAGGGGCCGGATGTCCGGGCTTGGGGGCCGGATGTCCGAGGCTTCAGGTGTGGGCCGGATGTCCGAGCTCGGGCGCCGGTTTCTGTGGCTCTCTGGATACATGTGCGCCGGATTTCCGGTAGCTGGGGCCGGATGTCCGGGGTCTTGAGGGTTGGCCGGATGTCCGGGGCGCGGGCCGGATGTCCAGCGCCTGTAGCTTCTAACAGCTTTGGCCTTGGTGCCAGAGAGATCTCCAGGGGCCGGACGTCCGGGGTGGGGGTCAGATGTCCGAGGCCTGGGAGGTAGATTGGCCTTCCTTTGGTCCTTTCGCACGTTCGTCTTCTTCCGTCTCCTCTTCCAAGCTTCCCTCGCGGATGGTGTAGTCGTACGTAGGTGCCGGCACTCCTCCTCGTCATCCGTGAAGCTCCGACAATACCTATGCATGCACACGAGAGGAATGTCAAGTAGTATACAATCCTCGAAGGGGTCAAGTGAACACGTGTAAAGGAGATGATTCACCTTTATGTATGTGAAGTAGTTGTGGAACGTGTCACTTGCCAAACGGGCTCTTGTCATGGTGATGTCCGTAGGATGCTCCGCATCATCCCCTCCCCCTTGGGAAAGATCCGTCCTCGGATCAAAATCCAAATCACCAAGGGAAAGTGATGGCGTCGCCATGTAGAAGTGGACGATCACCAAGCACTCATCATCATCAAGCTCGAAATGGGCACTCTCCAATGTCGCACCAACTAGTAATTACTTCAAAAGGAGCAAACACGACAAACACTTGGAAAAACAAATGTGGTTAGCGTTAGTGCAAAACCAAGCATTCAAGTGGTGAATCACCGAATAAGTGTTGTCATCATGCATATCATATGGTGTGACAAGGGATTGTGTCATGGCATGTAAGCTTACAAATTGAGCACAAGCAATGCAATCATGGAAACACGTATGCCTAGGTGAAGTAGGGATGCCAATATGTGTGATAATATAACAAGCATCTACCTCAAGGTCATAGCACGCATGCACAAAGCAAGCAACGAAAGGTCTATGGTAGGCATAGGTATCATTCCCAACACCAAGTAAAATGAAGTGTCTAGACACATGGTGCAAGTGCAAGACAATCCAAGCATAATGTGCACATGGTGTAGTGAAGATAGTACGGCACTCAACACAATAGAAAGAGCAAGTGTGCATCATGTGTGAGGCAATCAAGTCAAGCATGTAGCAAGCAATGTGGCATGGCAAATGTGAAGAATGGACATTGTTGCAACCAAGCATATGATAAGAGCAAACAATCCACAAGTTGGATGCAACACACAAGGCATATACGTCATGAGGCATGGAACGATGGAAATCATGAGTGAAATCAATATCTCTAACATGTGTGCAAGTAAGTGGTCCAAGATGACCAATATGGGTCATGATACAAGCAACACAAGTAGGATGATCCACAATATCCATGCTCAAGAAGGATGTCACCTTGAAAACTTGTCCTTGTGCGTCCTTCACAATGTCGATGCACAAGCAAGTGCGATCTAGAATCGCATCGGTGTAGCATGGCTCACTCTCAAGAGCTCGAATGATCAACTCACGTGAAGTGGAAGTTCACATGTAGTCGAAGTATCCTACACATACACACAACAAAGAAAACAATGTATGTGCATGGTAGACAAACACATCATCCATCATTATGGTTCTCTTCTCTTGCACATAACCATTATAATTACAAGTGCATGAAAAATATGATGCAAGAATGGCTATATTCAAGGCACTAGGCATATGGTGCAAAGAAGGAAGGCAAGCATGCTTCACATGAGAGATGTCAAAAACTCCAATAATATGCGAGAAAACTATGGGGGCAATCTCATTAGAAAAATTAGTAGCATTGTTGCACTCAATACATGGCAAATCATCTAGCATGAGAGAGGCAACATGTGGAGACATATGACAACAAGCAATATCAATCATGTGCGAAGCATGGCAATATTTGTCATCAACCACATAAAAGGAGCACATCGGTGATGCAACATAAACAAGCATAGTGACCATGTCATGCAAGCTAGTAGTGTGAGGATGCAACATACTAGAGGAAATCATGGCAATCATGTCATATGAGCAAATAGTAGGCATAGACAATGCACATGACATATCGCAAGCACGAAAACGAGATATGTGCAAAGTATCGTCATTGTATTGGCAAGACGTCATATGTAAATAGCAATTGGTCAACATGACTCTCCCAACACAAGCATGAACAATAGCATGGCTCACAAAAGGAACATGGCAACAATGACAAGAAATATCTCCACCAAGCTGGAAAATACACATACAAGTCATATAATCAACTGTCATGTGAGATGCAAAGCATGGGTCACAAATGCATGTCAAGGTCATAGAAGTGAGCATATCATGCAAAGTGAACATGGCAATATGGGCATAATAAGAGTAATGAGTAAGAAGCCATAGCCATGTGAGAGCCATGTAGAAGAAATGCGCGAAGTCCTTGCGCGAGGGGAATGGTTGGAGACACATTCCGGTGAATCCCAAAGCATCGGTGCTCTCAAGAGCTCTTTTCGTCAACTCATGGGATTGTGAGGTTGACGGGTATTCGTGGGTACCTACACAACAAGGATACACACGAAACAAAGTGTGTGAGTGGTAAATGTATGTTGGAAATATGCCCTAGAGGCAATAATAAATTAGTTGTTATTATATTTCCTTGTTCATGATAATCGTTTATTATCCATGCTATAATTGTATTGATTGGAAACTCAAATACATGTGTGGGTACATAGACAACACTGTGTCCCTAGTAAGCCTCTAGTTAACTAGCTCGTTGATCAAAGATGGTTAAGGTTTCCTAGCCATGGACATGAGATGTCATTTGATAACGGGATCACATCATTAGGAGAATGATGTGATGGACAAGACCCAAACTATAAACGTAGCATGTGATCGTGTCAGTTTATTGCTATTGTTTTTCTGCATGTCAAGTATCTGTTCCTATGACCATGAGATCATGCAACTCCCTGACATCGGAGGAGTACCTTGTGTGTATCAAACGTCGCAACGTAACTGGGTGACTATAAAGGTGCTCTACAGGTATCTCCGAGGATGTTTGTTGGGTTGGCATGGATCAAGACTGGGATTTGTTACTCCGTGTGACGGAGAGGTATCTCAGGGCCCACTCGGTAATACAACATCACAATGAGCCTTGCAAGCAATGTGACTAAAGTGTTAGCCACAAGATCTTCTATTACGAAACGAGTAAAGAGACTTGCCAGTAACGAGATTGAACTAGGTATAGAGATACAGACGATCGAATCTCGGGCAAGTAACATACCGAAGAACAAAGGGAACAGCATACGGGATTAACTGAATCCTTGACATAGAGGTTCGACCGATAAAGATCTTCGTAGAATATGTAGGAGCCAATATGGGCATCCAGGTCCTGCTATTGGTTATTGATCGTAGAGGTGTCTCGGTCATGTCTACATAGTTCTCGAACCCGCAGGGTCTACACACTTAACGTTTGGTGACGATTAGTATAGTTGAGTTATTTTGTTGGTGACCGAAGGTTGTTCGGAATCCCGGATAAGATCCCGGACATGACGAGGACCTCCGGAATAGTCCGGAGGTATAGATTGATATATGTGATAATAGTGTTTTGATCTCCGGAAGGGTTCCGGAATTCACCGGAAGGGGTTCCGGATGTTTACCGAAGTGTTCGGGTGCAGCAACACTTTATATAGGCCAAAGGGGTAAAGCCCATGAGGTATTGGAAAGTGCAAAAGGAAGTTTTGCTACTGCCTTAAGCGGTACTACCGCTGGTAAGGCAGTACTACCGCGTAAGCGGTACTACCGCTGTGAAGCGGTACTACCGCTCGTGAGCGGTACTACCGCTTGTACGCGGGATTGCTGGGATCCGAGTTGGACTCTTTCCCTGCGGGCCAAACCGACCTTGTGCGGGCAAAACCGACCTGGAGGAGGCTTTTACTCCAAGTTTAGACCCCAAGGCTCAACATATAAATAGAGAGGAAGGGCTAGCACACGGGACACATCAAGATTTCCCAAGCCGTGTGCCGGCAACCCTAACCCTCTAGTTCCTCCCGTCATAATCTCCGTAGTGCTTGGCGAAGCCCTGCAGAGATTGTTCCTCACCACCATCACCACGCCGTTGTGCTGCTGGAACTCATCTACTACTTCATCATCGCTCGCTGGATCGAGGAGGTGAAGGCGTCATCAAGCCGTACGTGTGTTGAACGCGGAGGTGCCGTCCGTTTGGCACTAGTTCGTGATCGGATCGAGGGACGACTTGCGATTTGGATCGTGGAAACGTTCGACTACATCAACCGCGTTTCTTAACGCTTCGGCTTAGCTATCTACAAGGGTATGTAGATTCACTCTCCCTCTCGTAGATGCTCATCACCATGGATAGATCTTGCGTGTGCGTAGGAATTTTTTTTGCTTCCCATGCAACGTTTCCCAACAGTGGCATCTGAGCTAGGTCTATGCGTAGATGAGATCTCGAGTAGAACACAAACGAGTTGTGGGCGTGGGTGTATACATATTGCTTGCCGTTACTAGTTGATACTTGATTCGGCGGTATTGTGAGATGAAGCGGCCCGGACCGACATTACGCGTACGCTTACGCGAGACAGGTTCCTTCAACTGACATGTAACTTCGTTGCATAAAGATGGCTAGCGGGTGTCTGTCTCTCTCACTTTAGTTGAATCAATTTCAATGAAGAGGGTTCTTTTAGAAGATCAAAAAGCAATCACTACACCACGTTGTGGTTTTGCATAGGTAAGAACGGTTCTTGCAAACCCGTAGCAACCACGTAAAATTTGCAACAACATATAGAGGACGTCTAACTTGTTTTTGCAGGGTATGTTGTGATGTGATATGGCCAATTATATGATGAGATATATGTGATGTATGAGATGATCATGTGTTGTATAGAATATCACGACTTGCATGTCGATGAGTACGGCAACTGGCAGGAGCCATAGAGTTGTCTTTAATTATTTTCGCCGTTTTTGCTTTACTTTATCGCTATGAGTTAGCTATAGTCGTAGAAGCAACAGTCAGCGCGACAACCTCATGGCGACACGTTGATGGAGATCAAGATGATGGAGATCATGGTGTCATGCCGGTGACGATGGAGATCATGCCGGTGCTTTGGAGATGGAGATCAAAAGCACAAGTTCATGGCCATATCATGTCACTTATGATTTGCATGTGATGTTAATCCTTTTATGCATCTTGTTTTGCTTAGGACGACGGTAGCATTATAAGGTGATCCCTCACTTAAATTTCAAGATAAAATTGTGTTCTCCCCGAGTGTGCACCGTTGCGAAAGTTCGTCGTTTCGAGACACCACGTGATGATCGGGTGTGATAGACTCTACGTTCACAAACAACGGGTGCAAGCCAGTGTTGCACGTGCGGAACACTCGGGTTAAACTTGACGAGCCTAGCATGTACAGACATGGCCTCGGAACGCAAGAGACCGAAAGGTCGAACATGAGTCATATAGTAGATATGATCAACATGAAGATGTTCACCATTGAAACCACCTCAACTCACGTGATGATCGGACTTGAGTTGGTGGATTTGGATCATGTTACACTCGAATGACCAGAGGGATGTCAATTTGAGTGGGAGTTTTTAAGTAATATGATTAACTAAACTCATTATGTAGAACAATAGTCTAAGTTGTCTTTGCTATATTTATGTTGTAGATCATGGCTCGCGCAGTAGCACCCCTGAATTTTAATGCGTTCCTAGAGAAAGCTAAGTTGAAAGATGATGGAAGTAACTTGGTGGACTGGGCCCATAATCTAAGGATTATCCTTACGGCTTCCCAGAAGGCTTATGTCCTTGATGCACCGCTTGGTGATCCACCCGCTCCAGTTGAGTCTCTAGACGTTGTGAACGCCTGGCAGGCTCGTTCTGAAGATTACTCAATAGTTCAATGTGCAATATTGTATGGCTTAGAACCGGGACATCAAAGACGTTTTGAACGTCATGGAGCATATGAGATGTTCCAGGAGTTGAAGTTTATCTTTCAGAAGAATGCCCGGATCGAGAGATATGAGATCTCCGATAAGTTCTATGCTTGCAAGATGGAGGAGAACGGGTCTATCAGTGATCACGTACTCAGAATGTCTGGGTACTCCACCCGTCTGGCTGAATTGGGGATGCCCCTTCCGCCAGAGGCTATCACTGACAGAGTTCTTCAATCATTGCCACCTAGCTACAAGAGCTTCGTGTTGAACTATAACATGCACGGGATGAACAAGTCAGTCACCGAGCTGTTTGCGATGCTGAAAGCCGCTGAGTCTGAAATTCAGAAGGAGCATCAAGTGTTGATGGTCAATAAAACCACTAGTTTCAAAAAAAATGGCAAGGGTAAGAAGGGTAACTCCAAGAAGAGTGGCAAAGCAGTTGCTCCTCTCGTGAAGAAACCCAAGGCTGGACCCAAACCAGAAACTATGTGCTTTCATTGCAAGGGAACTGGACACTGGAAGCGGAACTGCCCCAAGTATTTGGCTGACAAGAAGGAGGCCAACAACAAACAAGGTATATATGATATACATGTTATTGATGTGTACCTTACCAACTCTCGTTGTAGTGCCTGGGTATTTGATACCGGTGCGGTTGCTCATGTTCGCAACTCAAAACAGGAACTGCGGAATAGACGGAGGCTGGCAAAGGACGAAGTGACGATGCGCGTGGGAAATGGTTCCAAGGTTGATGTGATCGCCGTCGGCACACTCGCTCTTCGATTACCATCGGGATTAGTGATGAACCTGAATAATTGTTATTTAGTGCCTGCGTTAAGCATGATAATTATATCTGGATCTTGTTTATTGCGAGACGGTTACTCATTTAAATCAGAGAATAATGGTTGTTCTATTTATATGAGTAATATCTTTTATGGTCATGCACCCGATGTGAGGGGTTTATTCTTATTGAATCTCGATAGTAATGATACACATGTTCATAACATTGATGCCAAAAGATGTAGGATTGATAATGATAATACCACTTTCTTGTGGCACTGCCGTTTAGGTCATATTGGCGTAAAACGCATGAGGAAACTCCATGCTGATGGACTTTTGGAGTCACTTGATTTTGAATCACTTGACACGTGTGAGCCATGCCTCATGGGCAAGATGACTAAAACGCCGTTCTCTGGAACAATGGAACGGGCAAGTGACTTATTGGAAATCATACATACTGATGTGTGCGGTCCGATGAGTATTGAGGCGCGCGGTGGTTATCGTTACTTTCTCACCTTCACTGATGACTTAAGTACATATGGGTATATTTACTTAATGAAACACAAGTCTGAAACATTTGAAAAGTTCAAACAATTTCAGAGTGAAGTTGAGAATCATCGTAACAAGAAGATTAAATTCCTACGATCTGATCGAGGAGGAGAATATCTGAGTTATGAGTTTGGCAATCACTTAAGACAATGTGGAATTGTTTCACAACTAACACCGCCTGGAACACCACAGCGTAATGGTGTGTCCGAACGTCGTAATCGAACCTTATTGGATATGGTGCGATCTATGATGTCTCTTGCCGATTTGCCACTATCGTTTTGGGGTTATGCATTAGAGACAGCTGCATTCACTTTAAATAGGGCACCATCGAAATCCGTTGAGACGACGCCATATGAACTTTGGTTTGGCAAGAAGCCAAAGCTGTCGTTTCTTAAAGTTTGGGGATGTGATGCTTAATTATGTCAAAAAGCTTCAGCCTGAAAAGCTGGAACACAAAGCGGAGAAATGCGTCTTCATAGGATACCCAAAAGAGACAGTTGGGTATACCTTCTACCTCAGATCCGAAGGCAAAGTGTTTGTCGCTAAAAACGGAACGTTTCTTGAGAAAGAGTTTCTCTCGAAAGAATTGAGTGGGAGGAAGATAGAACTTGATGAGGTTGTTGAACCTTTACTTCAACCTGAGAGTAGCGCAGCACAGAAAGATGTTTCTGTAGAGCCTACATCAGCTGAAGAGGAAGTTAATGATGATGATCATGAAGCTTTGGATCAAGTTGCTATCGATCCTCGTAGGTCGACAAGGACGCGTACTGCTCCTGAGTGGTACGGCAACCCTGTCTTAGAAGTCATGTTGTTGGACAACGATGAACCTACAAGCTATGGAGAAGCGATGATGGGCCCGGATTCCGAGAAGTGGTTAGAGGCCATGAAATCCGAGATGGGATCCATGTATGAAAAAAAAGTATGGACTTTGGAATTATTACCTGAAGGGCGTAAGGCCATTCAGAACAAATGGATCTTTAAGAGGAAGACGGACGCGGACGGTAATGTCACCGTCTATAAAGCTCGACTTGTGGCAAAGGGTTTTTCACAAGTTCAAGGAGTTGACTACGATGAGACCTTCTCACCCGTAGCGATGCTTAAGTCCGTCAGAATCATGTTAGCAATAGCTGCCTTTTTCGATTATGAAATTTGGCAGATGGATGTCAAAACAGCGTTCCTTAACGGTTTCCTTAAGGAAGAGTTGTATATGATGCAACCAGAAGGTTTTGTCGATCCAGAAAATGCTGACAAAGTTTGCAAACTCCAGCGATCCATTTATGGACTGGTGCAAGCATCTCGGAGTTGGAATCTTCGCTTTGATGAGGTGATCAAAGCGTTCGAGTTTATACAAGTTTACGGAGAAGCTTGTATTTACAAGAAAGTGAGTGGGAGCTCTATAGCGTTTCTAATATTATATGTGGATGACATATTGCTGATTGGAAACAATATAGAAATGTTGGAAGGCGTGAAGGAATATTTGAACAAGAGTTTTTCAATGAAGGTCCTAGGAGAAGCTGCTTTCATATTAGGCATCAAGATCTATAGAGATAGAGCGAGACGCTTAATAGGACTTTCACAAAGCACATACCTTGACAAAGTTTTGAAGAAGTTCAAAATGGATCAGTCCAAGAAGGGGTTCTTGCCTATATTGCAAGGTGTGAAGTTGAGTAAGACTCAATGCCCAGTGACTGCAGAAGATAAAGAAAAGATGAGTGTCATCCCCTATGCTTCAGCCATAGGCTCTATCATGTATGCAATGCTGTGCACAAGACCCGATGTCAGCCTTGCCATAAGTATGGTCGGAAGGTTTCAAAGTGATCCAGGAATGGAACACTAGACGGCGGTCAAGAATATCCTGAAGTACCTGAAAAGGACCAAGGACATGTTTCTCGTTTATGGAGGTGATCAAGAGCTCGTCCTAAAGGGTTACGTCGATGCAAGCTTTGACACTGATCCGGATGACTCTAAGTCGCAAACCGGATACGTATTTATTCTTAATGGGGGTGCGGTTAGCTGGTGCAGTTCCAAGCAAAGCGTGGTAGCTGATTCTACATGCGAAGCAGAGTACATCGCTGCCTCGGAGGCGGCGAAGGAAGGTGTCTGGATGAAGGAGTTCATGACAGATCTTGGAGTAGTGCCTAGTGCGCTTAACCCAATGACTCTGTTTTGTGATAATACTGGTGCCATTGCTCTAGCCAAGGAACCAAGATTTCACAAGAGGACCAGACACATAAAGCGACGTTTCAATTCCATCCGCGATTACATCAAGGAGGACGACATAAATATTTGCAAAGTACACACGGATCTGAATGTTGCAGATCCGATGACTAAACCTCTTCCAAGGGCTAAACATGAACAACACCAGAACTGCATGGGTGTTCGATTCATTACAATATAAATCACATAGTGATGTGAACTAGATTATTGACTCTAGTGCAAGTGGGAGACTGTTGGAAATATGCCCTAGAGGCAATAATAAATTAGTTGTTATTATATTTCCTTGTTCATGACAATCGTTTATTATCCATGCTATAATTTTATTGATTGGAAACTCAAATACATGTGTGGGTACATAGACAACACTGTGTCCCTAGTAAGCCTCTAGTTAACTAGCTCGTTGATCAAAGATGGTTAAGGTTTCCTAGCCATGGACATGAGATGTCATTTGATAACGGGATCACATCATTAGGAGAATGATGTGATGAACAAGACCCAAACTATAAACGTAGCATGTGATCGTGTCAGTTTATTGCTATTGTTTTTCTACATGTCAAGTATCTGTTCCTATGACCATGAGATCATGCAACTCCCTGACATCGGAGGAGTACCTTGTGTGTATCAAACGTCGCAACGTAACTGGGTGACTATAAAGGTGCTCTACAGGTATCTCCGAGGATGTCTGTTGAGTTGGCATGGATCAAGACTGGGATTTGTTACTCCGTGTGACGGAGAGGTATCTCAGGGCCCACTCGGTAATACAACATCACAATGAGCCTTGCAAGCAATGTGACTAAAGTGTTAGCCACGAGATCTTGTATTACGAAACGAGTAAAGAGACTTGCCAGTAACGAGATTGAACTAGGTATAGAGATACAGACGATCGAATCTCGGGCAAGTAACATACCGAAGAACAAAGGGAACAGCATACGGGATTAACTGAATCCTTGACATAGAGGTTCGACCGATAAAGATCTTCGTAGAATATGTAGGAGCCAATATGGGCATCCAGGTCCCGCTATTGGTTATTGATCGTAGAGTTGTCTCGGTCATGTCTACATAGTTCTCGAACCCGCAGGGTCTACACACTTAACGTTTGGTGACGATTAGTATAGTTGAGTTATTTTGTTGGTGACCGAAGGTTGTTCGGAATCCCGGATAAGATCCCGGACATGACGAGGATCTCCGGAATAGTCCGGAGGTAAAGATTGATATATGTGATAATAGTGTTTTGATCTCCGGAAGGGTTCCGGAATTCACCGGAAGGGGTTCCGGATGTTTACCGAAGTGTTCGGGTGCAGCAACACTTTATATAGGCCAAAGGGGTAAAGCCCACGAGGTATTGGAAAGTGCAAAAGGAAGTTTTGCTACTGCCTTAAGCGGTACTACCGCTGGTAAGGCAGTACTACCGCGTAAGCGGTACTACCGCTGTGAAGCGGTACTACCGCTCAAGCGGTACTACCGCTTGTACGCGGGACTGCTGGGATCCGAGTTGGACTCTTTCCCTGCGGGCCAAACCGACCTTGTGTGGGCAAAACCGACCTGGAGGAGGCTTTTACTCCAAGTTTAGACCCCAAGGCTCAACATATAAATAGAGAGGAAGGGCTAGCACACGGGACACATCAAGATTTCCGAAGCCGTGTGCCGGCAACCCTAACCCTCTAGTTCCTCCCGTCATAATCTCCGTAGTGCTTGGCGAAGCCCTGCAGAGATTGTTCCTCACCACCATCACCACGCTGTTGTGCTGCCGGAACTCATCTACTACTTCATCATCGCTCGCTGGATCGAGGAGGTGAAGGCGTCATCAAGCCGTACGTGTGTTGAACGCGGAGGTGCCGTCCGTTTGGCACTAGTTCGTGATCGGATCGAGGGACGACTTGCGATTTGGATCGCGGAAACGTTCGACTACATCAACCGCGTTTCTTAACGCTTCCGCTTAGCGATCTACAAGGGTATGTAGATTCACTCTCCCTCTCGTAGATGCTCATCACCATGGATAGATCTTGCGTGTGCGTAGGAAATTTTTTGTTTCCCATGCAACGTTTCCCAACAATGTACACATCATCCATCATGATGTGTATGTGCACGTGTGAGTTAGCACAAGAAAAACAATGCTCAAAGAAATTTGAGGCATGGTATATGAACATGTCATCCATCATGAAAGAGTAGTTGTTGTGTATAACACGATGGGGACACAAATTGAGCATACAAGTATATGGCACATCAATAGGAATTTTATTAATGAGGGGCATATTGTGCACACATTTATGGGGATCATGCAAAGTGTAGGATGGATGAAAATGTCCTAATAGGTATGAGGAAACTATGGGGGTCTCCTCATGTGCAATAGCGGAAGCATAATATGGAGAATATGGACAACATCCAAAACAATGTGTTTCCAAGTCATGGAAATCATGGCATGGCATATGAGAATTATTGCGCAAATGATGCAAAGGAAGCATGGCAATATCATCACAAGAAAAGCAAATGCCAATAATCGTGGGCTTGTCGTCTATGCCATATGAGCAAATGGGATTAATTTTGATGTGATATGCATAGTCGCTATGGTGAGATTGCAAAGATGCAATATGGGAGATTTCACGCATAGCATATGACAATTTAAGCGGATTGTCAAACATGATGTGACCTATAGAGTTCTCACAAGGTATCCTATGCAACATGGCATCATAACTAATAGACCCCACATGAGAATCATCAAACTCATCATAAATTGGTAATTCATCACATGGGGAAGTCACACAATCACGAAGCATGGCAATAGGGTGATCATCATCATGCAAGCAATAAATGTCCACTAGTGGGACAAAAGCATCACCTTCACCTATGTTACCTTTTGCATTCCACAAATGTGGTGTAGGTGAGGTGGCATCGACCAACTCATGGTCCTTGTCATCATGATGGAACCATGTGGGGGGGTGCATCATATTCCTCCATGGCCATCATCTTGTCCAAGGTGAGGACGAAGTCGTCAAGGGTCGGCGCGTCATTGAATATGGGACCTAGCACCAAAGGAGAAGACATAATATAGGAAGAGGTTAAGTTGTTAGAAATCGAAATGGCGTCACATGCCCTATCAACTACCTCACTCGCTCTATGTGGTGGTGGCTCACTCACTCCCTTTAGGTAGTTGCACTCATACTCACATATGGTGGAGTCACTCATCTCACTCAAGTAGTGGGGGTTGTGGCTCTCCTCACATGGGAATTGGGGCAACTCATCATATATGGGGCTAGTGGTGAAGTCACTCTCACTCTCAATATAGTGGCAAAAGTCTCTCAACTCAACTCCAAACATCGTCGTGGTCAAAGGGAAAATCCCATGCTCAACCATCTCGTCACCGTCGCCGTGGATGAAGGCCGAAGATGACACATCATCACTCGCTCGATCATCTCACTCTTGCCTCGAAAGATGGAAGCGTCATCCTTGCTCGCCACCTTGTCGCTCGCCTCCAAATCATGCTCCTTGAGTGGCTCCATAGTTGTAGTCGTCGCCGCACCGTCTTCAAAAAGAGTCGTGGTAGACTCGGCATCGTCAATGCCACAAAGAGGGATGGAGGTGAAGTCAAACTTGGGAGCGTCGTCTTGGAGCTCGTCGGGCTTGGACATCTTGGTGGTACCGTCCTCATGCTCGTCGTCGTGGAGCTTGGTCATCGTGAAGTGTGCACGGGGTCGAGTAGGCTTGGCCTTGAGCTCTTGTTCCTTGTTCCACCTTGAGAGCACCAATGTAGAGTTCTTTGATAGACTCGTAGTTGTCGTTGAAGATAGTCTTGGCGATGTCGTTCTTCAATCCCATCATGAAGTGGAACTTCATCCAAATGGGGTCGTCCACGCCGGCTCGTCGCAAGGCTTTCTCCATCTTCAGGAAGCACTCATCGATGGACTTGGATCCTTGTATGGTGTTCTCCAAGTGGCGTTGAAGATGTTCCATGTAGGTGGAAGGCACAAATTCTCGCCGCATCGCTTTCTTCGTCTTGGACCAACTCATGTCAAAGTTCTTCGAAGATGTGTGAAGCCACCATGTCGACGCATCGCCATGGAAGTTTCTTGTGGCACACTTCACTTGATCTTCGGAAGGGACTTAAAGTAGCTTGAGGTAGTAGTCCAGCTTGCGCTCCCAACTGAGATACTCCTCGGGGTCTTGACTCCCATAGAAAGGAATCTCGTGGTCGATGTCGAGCTCGTAGTAGCTCGTGGAAGTCGCGGACTTGAGCTTGGGGAGCTTCTCTTGAAGTGCTTGTCGGCAAAGATGTAGCATATCCAAAGGCAAAGATGCCTCTAAGTCGCTTGGCGAAGATGCCAAGGTAGTTGGTGAAGTCATCGAGAGGTGGTTGGTGACGAGCTCGTGACCTTCACACTTGTTCTTTGTTGGACGCCTTGATGTTGGCGTCGTTATTTCTTCATGTTGTTGATGGTGTCGATGCCGAGATGATCTTGCCAGAGATGGAAGCTCGTAAGCATGTGCACTTGAGCGTCTTCTCGAAGATGAGGAAGACCTCTTGCCGGTGTTGATGAGGACCTTGAGCTCCTCCATTTGAGCATCCAACTTGGCGTCGATGGTTTTCTTCATGGCATCGAACTCGTCGTTGTTGATGTAGACCGAAGAGGATGTGCTTTGCCTAGCCATCATAAGACTCGAGTAATGGTGAGTGGGAAATGAGATAAACAATACCAAAATACCGTTTCCCAAAGTTGAGGATGTATCCCGTTTCACCCAATGTGGAATGAAAGAATAGGGGAATTGGTACCGGACTTGTTCACTCACACCTACAATGTAAAGCTTATCGAGTGGCTTGGTTAGGACAAGCGGCACAAAATTCAAGCAATTGTTAGTCAAGATATCGAAAATGTTGAGAAAGATTCACAAAATTGCAATGCAAAGCAAATAGATCAATAGCTATGGTGGCACAAGGAACACACACATGGATAGATAAATGGGATCCGCGCAACCAAGGAATGAGCACAAAATATGAGAGACCGGAAAAAGCTCGTGATGCATGGATACTAGAAGAGACAATAGCTCGATTGCTCAAATGGGCTAGATACGCGCTTGTGCACCTACCTAAAAGAGTAAACGTGTCGTCTTCAATCCCATGTATGCTATGTATGTATGATCCAAGTGTATGAACTATGCAAAATGGCTCAATGCTCTTTCTATTGCTTACAAGCTCTTCTGTATCTCCTTTTTTGCTTAAAAGCTTTTATTTCTCTTTTTTTTTTCTATGCTTGATGCTCGAGCCAAGATATGAGACAAGTATGATGGATATGCACGGGAGAGACTTATGACACAATGTAGATAACAAGATATTTGCACGCTAAAAGTAGCTATGCGGCATAGGAGTATCACTACAGTGCACAAGTAACGTGGCCCAACAATTCTCAACTCGCTAGTCTCAATGGGTAAGGTACGCAATAGGCTCGGAGCGATCAATGCAATGGCAAGGTAATAGACAATGATGTCGTCGAGGTTACCGTCCTTGCTTACGGTTGGAGTGCCAAAAGGCGAAGTGGCCGATGTCGATGTCGAGGCCGAGGCGATGATGAGTAGCGGCGTTGTCGATGTAGAATCGTCCCTAAGTAGCCGAAACACCTTAGGAAACGGAAACCGCAACTCAAAATCTCAAACAAAATTGGGTTAGAATGGCGGAAGTGTATGGTGGAAAAACTATGCGGAAGTTATGGTGGAGGCCTAGGCAAACTTGCCAAAATTCCAAAAATATTATGGAGTCAAATGAGTATGAATCTATTTTTGTGGGATGGAGGGTGTCAATTGCTACAAAACGAGCTAAAGAATGTCAAAATTGGACTCCGGATGAATTAGTTATGGACAAAACGGTGAAACAAGAAAGTCTGAATTCACAAGGGTCGGACATCCGGGGGGTTAAGCCGGAAATCCGGGACCCGATGTCCAGAATCACCCGATTTTTGTCCTCCAGGGCCCGAATGTCCGGCCTGGGGCCCGGATGTCCGGTCCGACGAGATTTGGGCACGGGAACTCAATTTGGGGCGGAAATTTCGATTTCGGGGGTCAAAATTGATGGGGGAAAAGAAAAATTAGGGTGGATTTCGTAGTGGGAAAGCTAGATCTACAGGCTAAACATGAATTTCATGGATCAAAATAAACAAAATCTCACAAGAACCAACAAATCACAGATTTTTTGGTATGGCTATTTTTTGTCGGGATTTTCAAATTGGGACGAAATAAAGCAAAATTAGGCTAGAGAACGGTGGGGGAGGCTCCAAATTCGTGATCAACGTGGCTCATGATACCAATATGATACGGGGCAAACCCGAGGGTGGCCCGATCTTCACGAATTGGAGGTGGATTTGAGGAAGAACACGATGAACACGAAGAACACGAGGGAAAAACGTGGAGAGAATCAAAGGGAAAACACTCTATTGGACAAGATCCACACCAAGTACTCCTCAAATCACAAGCAATACAAGAGGTGCATCAAGATCCAAGAACAACAACGGAAATAAAGATAATGGGTAGTTCATCCAAATCTCTAGGAGAGATGGGCCTTGAATCCGTAGACGGATCTTCCCTTGAGAGGGGCCTTGACATCCTCTAGGGATCTTCTCCGGTGGAGGCCTCGGTCTCCATGAGAGAAGTAGAGGAAGGAGCAAAGCTCATGTATGAATGAGCTATCACTTTGCTAACCCTAAAATGCAGGAGGTGTGGAGTATATATAGTTCTAGCCCACGAAGGGGTAAGTGAGAGGGATACATGGGCCTCTTGCCTCCGTCTGCCCGCACAGGGGCCGGATGTCCGGGCTTGGGGTCGGATGTCCGAGGCTTCAGGTGTGGGTCGGATGTCCGGGCCGTGGGGCCGGATGTTCCGGCTCGGGCGCCAGTTTCTGTGGCTCTCTGGATACATGTGCGCCGGGTTTCCAGGAGCTGGGGCCGGATGTCCGGGGTTTTGAGGGGTGGCCGGATGTCCGGGGCGCGGGCCGGATGTCCGGCGCCTATAGCTTCTAACAGCTTTGGCCTTGGCGCCAGAGAGATCTCCATGGGCCGGATGTCCGGGGTGGGGGTCGGATGTCCGAGGCCTGGTAGGTAGATTGGCCTTCCTTTGGTCCTTTCGCACGCCCGTCTTCTTCCGTCTCGTCTTCCAAGCTTCCCTCGCGGATGGTGTAGTCGTACGTAGGTGCCGGCACTCCTCCTCGTCATCCATGAAGCTCCGACAATACCTATGCATGCACATGAGAGGAATGTCAAGTAGTATACCATCCTCGAAGGGGTCAAGTGAACACGTGTAAAGGAGATGATTCACCTTTATGTATGTGAAGTAGTTGTGGCACGTGTCACTTGCCAAACGGACTCTTGTCATGGTGATGTCCGTAGGATGCTCCGCATCAGATCTTGTTTTGTTACATTTGCGTAAGGATAGGTTTCCTGATTTGCGCAAGTCGAAGTTAATGCCTCGTGCTGATGGTCCTTTTAAGGTGTTAGAGAAAATAAATGATCATGCATATAAACTCGAGCTGCCTGCAGATTTTGGGGTTAGTCCCACTTTTAACATTGCAGATTTGAAGCCATATTTGGGTGAGGAAGATGAGCTTCCTTCGAGGACGACTTCATTTCAAGAAGGGGAGGATGATGAGGACATCAATACCATTGTTACACCCACAGCCCCTGCTGCTATACATACTGGACCAATTACTAGAGCTCGCCCATGCCAATTGAATTACCAGGTACTTTCGTTTCTTGGAAATCCTTCCAATGTTCATGAACATATGATGCTGCCTAAAATAGATACTTTTGTTTTACTTATGGATGAAGGTCCTAGAATGGACAAGAAGGATGGCCATTGGAGCGGGAACAAGCATGTAGAAGAAGGTGCGCACGCGGGAGAGAACAATGGAGATTCCAGTGGTGATTTTCGCACTTTGAAGCCACCATAATGAGAGCATGATGGCTTGGACGAAATATACAAGATGTCAATTCATAAATTTTGTCGATAGCCTATTATAGGTGCTGCGCCACCTTATTTTTGGGCTAGGCCCATGTAATTTCAAAATACCTTATCATACGCTGTTTTTAGAGTCTGTATGTGTGGGGAAACTGAGTTAGGGTTGGTTTCGGACCCCTCCTCCAAGGGGCCACGAAATTCCCCCTGTTCCCCCATATATACATCCCTTAGGGCATCGTTTTAGACGTGGGTTTTGTTTAGCTTATAAGTTCGCCATAGCTGCAACTTTGCGTCCTTCGTTTGTGTTCCACGACCAGACCAAGATGTCACATAACCCCACTTTAATCAATAAAGATTTCCTCTAATATTCACAATATCTAGAATGCAATCTCAGTTTCTTGCTTGTTCTTCGTTTGCGTGCAGGAAATAGACCCTCGTGGTCAGGTTGATCGTCCTCTTGCGTGGTCAACAACCCCTAGGAGTTGGTTTAGCGATTACTAAGGCGCGACGTCCTCGCACGTTCGTAGTCGGATCGTCATAGTCGACTCTACCAAAAATGATAGCCACATCTCATTGAAACACAGGGACCACTTCGCCTCTATCAGAGCCCACCAGCGCGTCAGGGCGGGAGGCTTTTGCAGGAGAAGACTACTTTTTTCAGGATAAGCTACAGTCATGTCCCCCTTCAAACTAGCCATTGTGGCAACCCTTCCTGCCGGGTGTTTTCGGGGAAGAGGACCAAGGTCGATATAAGATAGGATATGTGGCAACCGTAGAGGGCAGGCCCATTGTATTCACTCTCTCCCACTAAGCAATCCACACAAGCAGGAGTAGGGTTTTGCACCTCAAGGTGGCCCAAACCTGGGTAGATCGCTATGTTCATCATCCTTTCCCCCCCACAAGCTCAAGCACGCTGGAGCATCGCCGTAGGTTAGGGTGAGAGAGCGAGGTTGGAGAGCTGGAGCACCCTAAAGTTCGAACCTCTCTTGGGTCCCGGAGCCTCGATTCCAACATTTGGCACGCAAGGTAGGGGGTGCGCTACTGTTCTTCAGCCCCGTTCGGGCCCTGGCTCCATCAACCCTATGGCGGGCGCCCATTGTGCGCGCGCTGAGTGTCGGGTCGCTACTCTGTCGGCGCCAAAGTTGCCGCCGCCGCCGACCCCGCAGCCCGCGAGCAGCGGGACTCCTCCATGCACCCCTCCATGCAGAGGGACGGCTGCATTGGCACCGCCTCCTCCCTCGCCCTCCATGAGCACGCTAATGCGCAAGCCGCGTTGCTCAAGACACGCGAGCTGCTTCGCCTTCGCCCGACAGGCATCGAGCGGGAAGCCTGGTTGGCACGCATCACCGGACTCGTCGCAGTTGTGGGAGGGGTTCAGACGCCCCCTCGCTCACCTCACCCCCCCCCCCCGCCACGCCGTGATGGGGTCGCGGGTCACCGGGAGCCCCGACTCCGACATTGCCCGCGCCCGACGGGCGGGGGCGCCAGGGTTCATCAGGGGGTGTGTGCCGCAGCATGCATCCTTGGAGGGGCACAGGCCCCCGGCGACGGCCGACACCTCAAGCCGGCCCTGTGCAAAGCGAGCGCCGCTCTCAAGGAGCGCGATCCCGCGTCATCGCCAAGCTGGGCGCAGCGCGACATCGTCTTTGACATGGGAAACCACCCTAGGTCCACTACTGCCGCGGGCGCCCTCCCCATGTTGTGCACCCCGACTATCAGTAACGTCGCGGTCACTATAACCCTCATTGATGGGGGCGCTGGGCTCAATGTTATCTCCATCATGACCTTCGAGGCGCTCCAAGTGCCCCGCGAGCTCCTGAGGCTCACCAGGCCCTTCTCCGGAGTAGCCGACGGGGTTACGGCCCCCTGGGGCAGATATGCCTGCCCGTCACCTTCGGAACCCGCATCAATTACCGCATCGAGCTTATCGACTTCGATGTGGCACCCATCGGCCTCCCGTACAACTCCGTCTTGGGTTACCCAACGCTCGCCAAGTTCATGGCGGCCACCCACCCAGGCTACAACATCGTCAAGATGCCCGGTTGTGGTGGTATCGTCCCTCTCAAATGCGACGAGAAGGATGCAGTCAGCTCCCTCAAGCTCGCGCGCAAGGCCGCCACGGCCGCACACCCAGCCGCCGGGAGCGAGGCGGAGCCTCCTCAGGCGATGCCGGAAATAAAGAAGCTGATGTTCTCTCAAGACCGAGCTGAGCCGAAGAAAGTGCCATTCGGCGGTGCCGACCCGAGCCACACTTTCACCATTGGCGCTGAGCTCTCCCCCGAGAAGGAAAGTGAGCTTATTGTGTTCCTTCGGGCAAATGCTAACATGTTTGCATGGAAGCCGACCAACCTGACCGGGGTCCTGAGGGAGGTAATTGAGCACCGCTTGGAGGTGTGCCCCAACGTGCGCCCAGTTAAGCAGAAAGCGCGGCGCCAGGCACCGGAGAAGCAGCAATTCATCATCCAGGAGGTGCAGAAGTTGCAGGAGGCAGGGGTCATCCGTGAGGTGCGATATCCTGAGTGGCTCGCTAACCCAGTCATTGTCCCCAAGAAGGGAGGCAAGGAACGGATGTGCGTCGACTTCACGAGTCTCAATAAGGCTTGCCCTTAGGACCCCTTCCCGCTGCCACGCATCGACCAGATCGTGGACTCCACCGCCGACTGCGACCTCCTATGCTTCTTGGATGCCTTCTCAGGCTATCATCATATCAAGATGGCGGTGAAAGATGTGGAGAAGACGGCGTTCACTTCCCCCTATTGGATATTCTGCTACACCCGCATGCCTTTTCGCCTGAAGAGTGTTGGGGCCACCTTCCAGAGGTTGATGTACATAGCATTGGGGCCCCAGCTAGGCAGGAACGCAGAGGCTTACATGGACAATATCATGGTCAAATCACGTGAAGCCAGGACGCTCATCAAAGACCTAGAAGAGACTTTTTCCCACCTGCGCAAGGTCCGCTGGAAGCTCAACCCTGACAAGTGCATCTTCGGGGTCCCTCAGGCAAGCTCGTCGGGTTCCTCGTATCTCACCGAGGGATCGAGGCCAACCTGGAGAAGGTCAAGGCTATCGAGCAGATGCGCCCCCTGCGGACGCTCAAGGAGATGCAAAAGCTAGTGGGGTGCTTGGCCTCGCTGGGGCGTTTCATCTCTAAGTATGGCGAACGGGCGTTGCCATTCTTCAAGCTCATGAACATGTCTGGCCTGTTCAAGTGGACCCCTGAAGCAGATGCCGCCTTCGCGGACCTCAAGAGGTACCTCACCAGCCCTCCCGTCATGGTCGCGCCGTGCCCCGAGGAGCGCATGTTGTTGTACCTGGCGGCCACCCCCCAGACGGCCAGTGCGGCCCTCGTGGTGGAGCGGGCAGAACGGGTCGACCTTAAGGAGGGGCCCAGGACCCCCATGAAGACACCACATGGAGCCGCGCCGACCGAACAGGCGTCGTGTGGGGCCGCCGTCCCCCTTCAAGGGGCCATAATAGCCTCAAGCTGCGTACCTCAGGGGGCTTCCGCCACCTCGGGTGGTGGACCCCGGAGGCCCCCGCGGCCCTCGACGCCATGGGCCCAGGGGCCCCCGCGGTCGGTAGCGCCCTGTCCGCAGGGGACGCCACGGCCCAGCCCCCTACTGCACCTCTTGGGTCTCCTAGTGAGGACGATGCCAACGCCATGGTCACACGTCACCTCTAGAAGCCCGTTCACTACGTCAGCATGGTGCCGAGGGACGCGCGCGAGCGTTACCCCATGCAGCAGAAACTCCTCCTCGCGCTACTCATTGCCTCCCGGAAGTTGCGCCACTACTTCCAAAGCCACCCTATTAGGGTTGTTTTTGCCTACCCCCTGGAGCAAATCCTGCGCAGTCCCAATGCCGGGGCCAGGGTCACCGAATGGAACATCGAGCTGCAAGCTTTCCAGCTGGAATTTTGCAGCCCCAGGGTCATCAAGGGTGCGGCCTTGGCCGACTTCATGGCAGAGTGGACGAACCCGTGCGAGGAAGGGCCTCAGGGCGACGAGTCCCTCCTTCCTGGGGACGAGGCGCCCGAAGGATGGGTCCTATGCTTCGATGGCGCCTTCTCCAGACAAGGAGCGGGGGCCGGCGCCATGCTCACCTCACCAATGGGAGACAAGCTGCAATACGCGGTCCAGTTGTGTTTCGGTCACGACGGGAAGGTCTCCAACAACATCACAGAATACGAGGGCCTCATCGCCGGCCACAAGGCCGCCTCCGCCCTCGGCGTCAAGCGCCTCGTTATCAAGGGCGATTCCCAGCTCCTCGTCGACTTCTCCAGCAAGAAGTACAAGCCTAAGGACGAGCACATGACGGCCTACCTGGAAGAGGTACAAAAACTCAAGAAGCGCTTCCTTGGTTTAGAATTGCAGCACATCCCGCGCAGTGCCAACTAGGAGGCCGACGACCTCGCCAAGCGGGCATCACGCCGAGAGGCCCAAAGCCCAGGTGTGTTTTAGGAGAGGCTCTTCAAGCCGTCGTCCGTGCCGCCTGCCACCGGTGCCACCAAGCTGCATGAGGAGCCGCCCCCCGCGCCCTCCACAAGCGCGCCAGACTGCGGCTTGCCCTCAGGGCACCGCTTGCTGCTAGCGCTGGAACCTGAGAAGGGCAGCTGAGCCGACAAGTTCAAGGCTTACTTGCTCCACGGTGACCTCCCAGCAGAAGACGCAGAGGCGGAACGCGTCACTCGGCAGGCCACTGCCTACTACATGCGGGGCGGCGAGCTGTACCGCCGGTGGCCCTATGACATTTGGCTGCGGTGCATCTCGGAAGAGCAAGGGCGCGAGCTGCTCGCCGACATCCATGGGGGGGGGGGGGTTGTAGGCACCACTCCTCGTCGCGCACCCTCACCGGTAAGGCATTTCGCTGTGGTTTTTATTGGCCCACCACGCTTCGCGACTCAGCCGACCTGGTCTAGTCTTGCGAAGCCTGCCAGTTCCACGCCAAGGAGATCCACTAGCCCGCGCAAGGGCTCTAGAGAATCCCGCTCCCTTGGCCCTTCGCGGTATGGGGGCTGGATATCCTGGGTCCTTTCCCCCGCGCGGCCGGTGGATACCGGTACCTCTACGTCGGCATCGACAAATTCACCAAGTGGGAAGAAGTCGAGCCCGTCCACGCCATCCCGGATGGGTCGGTCGTCAAGTTCATCAAGGGCCTCATGTGCCGGTTCGGCGTCCCCAACCGCATCATCACCGACAATGGCTCCCAGTTTACAAGCATCCTCTTCAAGTCATATTGCGCTGACCTTGGTACGCAAATATGCTATGCTTCGGTGGCCCACCCACGAAGCAACAGCTAGGCCGAGCGGGCCAAGGGCCTTAAGACAAAGAGCTTTAAGAAGAAGCTTGAGTCCTGCAGTCTGTGTTGTGGTCCATCCGCACAATAGCGACTAAGCCCACCGGCGAAACCCCCTTCTTCCTCGTCTACGAGGTGAAGGCTGTCCTTCCCTCGAAGCTTAAGCACGGTTCCCCACGGGTCTTGGCATTTGACGAGGCGCGTCAGGATGCCTCGTGGGAGGCTGACCTTTTGTTCCTCGAGGAGGCCTGCCGCCAGGCCGCCCTTCGTGCTGCAAGGTACCAGCAGGCCCTACGGCGCTACCACAGCCGTGGCATTTGGCCTCATACCCTCGAGGTCGGGGAACTCGTCCTACAATGCATCCTCTCCATAGAGGGACTCCACAAGCTCTCGCCCATGTGGGAAGGCCCCTTCAGGGTCACCCGTGTCTCTAGGCAGGGAGTGGCCCGCTTGGAGACAGGGGATGGAGTCCCCGTGCAAAACGCATGGAACATCCAGCACCTCCATAAGTTCTACCCGTGACACTCTCACGTAAGAATGACTGGGGCTGTATACGCCCCGGAGCCTCCTGATGCACCACACCCTGGCATCAGGAGGACTCCCGCCCATGCCTAAGTGGAAGCCCCATGCACCGCGCTGGCGGAAATGCTGTCAAACCGCGACTATGCCCACGCCCAAGTGGAAGCCCGACGCTCGGCGCTGGCGGAAATACTGTCGAACCACGACTATGCTGTCACACCCTGTGTTGTATCACTTTGCTATGCTATGCTTTTATAAAATTTGGACCCATTTAAAATGGTTTTTTAGTGCCCATGCATGAATTGATTTTCTGATTGCTTGTTTGGTTGATTGTGTTTTAGCACTCAAGGATTCTTCTTCCTCCTACTCTCCATACTCACTTCCTTGATCCAAACTTCCCGCCCAATGATCATGCCATGTGTATAGTACCTAAAACTATTTTTATCAAATATTATTTTGTCCAAAAAGGATTTATTCAAATTAGATTTTCAAAAACCCCTGAGTTGAGGGTTGAACTACAAGTCCTCAAATTGGGTGGATTGTTTTGCCACAAAGACTTTATTTGGAACCTACTATATATAAGACTTCCCAAAACCACAAAATATTAATTTTAAAGATTATTTTCCTATTTTATTTAAAGGCATGTTCTTAAGGCCAGAAATGGTCTTTTATAGGGAAAAATATTTTTATGCTTTCAAAATGTTTGGGAAAATTTAGGGAAACTCAGTGGACATAAATTTTCCATATATATGAGTTTCAACACATGGTCATATTCAAAATAATGGACAAAACCCTCCAAAACCATTTCTGCTTAAATCAAGCATTTCAAATATTTGTATAAGAAATATTCTCAAATAAATCCAGGAAAATTCTAGCAAGTCACATATTATTAATGTGATGATCTTGCAAAGTTTCATCCCAATCCAAATTGTTTTGGTTCACTAAAATATCCCAAAACCATTCTTGTCCGGATCCAAATTTGAGCAACTCTACATTGCCAACTGTCTCCTATTGACCTCAAACTTTGTGGACATGTTCTAACTCCCAAATGATGCTACTACACCAAGTGATGCATCAAGGAGAATAGATTTTCATGCCTAGATCTATAGAAACCTAATTATGTTAATTTCTAGGGTTTATAAATTTACCACTATCAACTTTCCTCAAATAAGCTCAAACTTGGTGATCAACCTTATTTCTACCTTCTCTTTGATCCTGGTAAATATCATGGCAAGCAAACTCCTTTTACTTGCCCAAATCAACATCACACACCTTCTGGTTAAATCCTAAAGTAACTGGTTTCACCTTTTAACTTCTTCTCCTTGACTCCCCCTTTTTACCAAAGCTCCACCTAGAAACCTTCTACCTCCAGTAAGTTTCCTTGGCCAAGCCTCAATCATTGAAGGGGGTAAAACCCCTATTTTTCCCTTTGGACAGCCATGGCAACACCTCTCTCCGGCCCCAATTTTACTTTCTAAGATAGAGGCGAGGGTCCCGATCTTTTGATGAGATGGTAGATATCGATTTGGTGGAGACGACTTTGACAATCCGACAACAAACGTGCACGATGTTGCGCCTTAGCAATCGCTAAACCAAACTCCAATAGGTTATTGACCACGCCGAAGCACAATCAACCTGACCCCGAAGGTCTATTGCTGCAAGCAATCGAAGAACAAGCAAGAATATGATAATGCAATCTGAATATTGCGAATATAAATGAAGTATTGATAAAGGTGAGGTTCCGAAAGCGGTCTTGGTCTGGTCGTTGCACACAAACGAAGTAAACGAAGTTGCAATGGCAAACTTTTAACTAAACAAACCCAAAGAAAAAGCTACTAGATTGATCTACTTATATAGGAGCAAGGTGTGGCGGCCAAGGAGGTGGGAGGACGTCCCAAGGAAGCCTAAAACTAACCCTAGGTCGTACAAGGCGAATGGGCCCAAGTGGAGGTGATGCAACACCTTTGGACTTGTAGTTTGACTCGGATTCTGCTGCAACGTCAGATTGTTTCATCAATATCTCCACGCTCCATACGAATTTTAAAGCGATTCCAATTGGGCTGGAACTTACATAAAATCTACTTTCCAACAAAAAAAGAATCACCCAATTCGGGGTCCGGATAAAAAGGTTCTTGGCATTTTGAAACAGGTGTGTCTGTGCAGTCCGGATCTGAGTCCAGAACTTGAGAGACTTAGACTCTTTCTTCTCTTGGGCTAAAAGTGACGTGAGAGAACTTCTTGAACAGCACCAAATTATTTCCTTTGACATGAGAGGACCTCTTGAATAGAACCCAACCATTTCCTCTTCCTTTGTCATCACACGTGGTTCATACAAGTGTTCGGCCATTCTGCATTTAGGCATAAAATAAAAATAGGTGAAGTATTTTTGTTCTAGATAACATAAATAAATTATTGCGTTATTCTTATAAGAAATCACCTCACAAATATGCACGTATGCAATATTTTTGGTCGTATTCAAGGTAGTCATGTCCTCATCATCCTCCCCTTCTTGAAAACAAAGCCGTCCTCGGCGTTCGTTTAGTCTGAAATGTGGCTAACAAAAGAGACAAGATGTACATGTTGTATATGTATATGTCATCTATTTTTATTGATCTCAGTTGTGGCACATGTGACACATTTATACAAGAGCACACTTCAAATGTCATGAAATATGAAGCCAAAATATTAACACTAGAAGTAGATGGCATGAAAATATTGCAACTCAGTTTGCACATATAAGTGAAGTCCTTACTCATATCAAAAGATTGACAATGTTCATCATTCAACCATCCCAACCTTGGTAAATAAACTTGAATTATTCCAAATTTAGATGCTACAACATGCTTAAATAAGCAAACATGCAACATGTCATTTGACACAGAATCATCACAAAATTGGAGGTCATATCAAAATGATTCAACTGTGGCAGAATTATTTTCAAACATATTTGATCCAAATTTGATTTATTTCCTGATTCAGATGGTTCTTTCTGATCAACAATTAATTCAATGGGTGCACTCAAAATTGTTGATATATGATCACATGGCAAAGTCAAATCATGAACATAGTCCCCTAAAATAGGTGGTGTGATCAAAGTAATGGGTAGCTCATCACATGGTACATTGGAATTGACAAGGCATTCATCATACTCCTCTGGAGGTGGAAGATCAGTACCTTTGTCATTACCTCTTATGATCAACTCAAATGATGTAGGCACTCTCAGTAGTGACGTGTCACATGGTGAAGGTGATGTAACCCTCACAACAATTGATGTGGTTGTCATAGTACGCCTAGTAGTTGAAGGAACAACCGTATCAACTCTTGGAATGTACACCTTGCGCTCGTTCTCCTTGTGGGCAACACGTTGTTTTATTTCCTGTTTAGCTTTGCAAGCAAGACAAAACAAACAATCCATAGGATAACACTTTTCATGAATTAGTATCTCCTGAATATCATGGTTTAATCCTCCCCAAAATCTATCCATAAAATCTTCTTCACTTTCTTCTAATGAGGAATGCAACAAGGTCGTTTGTAAATCATCATAATATTTCATTACGGTGTCACTACCTTGTTTTAAATGGTGTAACTTTTTAATCATGTCATGAGTATAATAAGCAGGAACAAATGTGTGTCTCATGGCAAGTTTCAAATCATCCCAAGTAGTAGGTATAATATCATGGTGTAACCGACAATATTCGCTCCACCAAGCTGAAGCATAACCAGTGAAAGAACCAATTGCGACCTTAACTTTCTTATGTTCAAGAAAATTATGGGAAGCAAATATATCATTTATTTCAAACTCCCATTCAATATATAAAGAAGGTCTAAAACGGTCATTAAATGGTGGTATAGAAACATTAACCTGATCGTGTGTATTGGGATTTCTTTGCACTTCTCGTGACGGTTGCGACAGTTGCTTAGGTGGTGGCACGTCTCCCACGATCGACGAAGCCCACAAACTGACAACTTTGGATCCTGCCATGATTAGTAGAAACTAGAAACAAAATCTAGGAATATTGTTCCTATGAACTACTGGGATGTGGTGGTAAAACGCTCACAGTAAAGCAAATATAAATGTCTTACAAATTCTTACCATGCAGCAGGTGGTGACCGGCAATCGACGGTTTCAATATCTTCGAAGATTGAGTAAAGCGATTACCAGGTGAACATATGTATACACGATGAAGCAATATGTGGAGCTTGGAAGGCTTAATATACGGTAGCAAAAGATTAGCAATAATCAATTCAGAGATGCAATATTGAATAAACGCTCAACGACGGTACTGTGCTGATCCTAGGCTAGACCGTACTAGAGACGCGAGCCTACAACACTAATGGAGTCACCGCGTAGGATAAATAGCAGCAATGGATGATATGAATTAGCTCTGGACAACAAGATATAAGTGAAGATTACAATGGCAGTAAAGACAATGATGATAAATGACCGCCAAGCAGGATATACCAAAACTCTCTCAGGAACTTTCCTATAGAAAATACTATGTCAAATTTCTGATATTTTTCCTCAATAATTCTACTGACTCAAGCTTTCCGATGCAAAAATAATCACTCAATTCCGAGTCCATATGAGGAGTCAAAAATTTTGGGAACGGACCTGAAAAATATTGACAAACTGTGTTCGCGACCTTCGAAGGGCAAAAAGTCCTATTTAGAAGCCTATTTGGAGGTGAAAATAATGAACACGCTAGATGAACTATTCAGATGCTACTCGTCGATAGCTCGAGTTTGACTACTCGGGGAGCCAAAACGGACTTCGTATGAGGAAGATACGCTTGTTTTACTGAACACTGCGCAAAACAGATTTCAATCCGAATTCAGATACGAGATTGAGTCTAGGTAGATCCAAAATTTGTTTTTTCTCTTCTCTCTATTTTTTCTCACTTTTTTTTATTTTTTTTCTCTCACTTTTTCTTTTTCTTTTTTCTCTCTCTTTTTTTCCTCCTTTTGCTTCTTCTTTCCAAACCAAACCAGATAAGATGTATAGTGGATCAAGTGTAGATGCGAACAACCTCAAGTATGATAATGACAATGAAAGATGGGGATCATGTGATGGAAATTGATGGATGGTAGTGGACGACAGCGGAAGGGATGATGATGCAGCGACAATGTGACTAATGTGAACAAAACTCGAAACTCTAAAGGAACTAAACACTAAGACCAGCAACTCGACACGACGATGCAACCGCAAATTCAACAAAGCAAAACACCGAACAGAAAATTGCAAAAAGGCTCAGATTGGTTCGGATATGGGACGAACGGAAATTCTCACCGAGCAACCTGAAAACTTATACCACTTGATAGAGGCGAGGGTCCCGATCTTTCGATGAGATGATAGCTATCGATTTAGTGGAGACGACTTTGACGATCCGACTACAAACGTGCACGGCGTTGCGCCTTAGCAATCGCTAAATCAATCTCCAATAGGTTATTGACCACGCCGAAGCACGATCAACCTAACCACGAAGGTCTATTCCTGCAAGCAATCGAAGAACAAGCAAGAATATGATAATGCAATCTCAATATTGCGAATATACATGAAGTATTGATAAAGGTGAGGTTTCGAAAGCGGTCTTGGTCTGGTCGTTGGACACAAACGAAGTTGCAATGGCAAACTTTTAACTAAACAAAACCCAAAGAAAAAGCTACTAGATTGATCTACTCATATAGGAGCAAGGGGTGGCGGCCAAGGAGGTGGGAGGACGTCCCAACGCAGCCTAAAACTAACCCTAGGTCGTACAAGGCCATTGGGCCAAAGTGGAGGTGATGCAACACCTTTGGACTTGTAGTTTGACTCGGATTCTGCTGCAACGTCAGATTGTTTCGTCAGTATATCCACGCTCCAGATGAATTGTAAGGCGATTCCAATTGGGCTGGAACGCATATAAAATCTACTTTCCAACAAAAAAAGAATCACCCAATTCATAGTCTGGATGAAAAGGTTCTTGGTGTTTTGAGACAGGCGTGTCTGTGCAGTCCGAATCTGAGTCTAAAACGTGAGAGACTTGGACTCTATCTTCTCTTGGGCTAAAAGTGACGTGAGAGAACTTCTTGAACAGCACCAAATTATTTCCTTTGACGTGAGAGGACCTCTTGAATAGCACCCAACCATTTCATCTTCCTTTGTCATCACACGTGGTTCATACAAGTGTTCGGACATTCTGCATTTAGGCATAAAATAAAAATAGGTGAAGTATTTTTGTTCTGGATAACATAAATAAATTATTGCATAATTATTATAAGAAATCACCTCACAAATATGCACGTATGCAATATTTCTGGTCGTATCCAAGGTAGTCATGTCCTCATCATTATACCTCTTCCCTTAGCACCTAAGCATTCAAGGAGCATCTCTAGACCCCCCAGATTCTAGTGGACAAAGTGCGACACGCCTAGAGCGCGTGTTGCATGCAATGGCATGCAAAACGCATGCTCTGGAGCATGCTACAGTGCCCAGCCACACTATAGCCGCCCCCTAATCGCCTCTCTCGACAACCTTGGGCCTCCCCCTCATGTCCCCCGAGTTCGCCTCGGCGTCCGGGACACGCTGGCTAGTCGGCCCCCTCATCTCTCTTCCTCCCTCTCCCTCCTTCCATGCGTGCTGTGCACCGCCGGCTCGGCCAGTGAACTGCTTCACACGCCCGCGCTTTCCCTCTCTCTCTCTTGATCCCCGTGGTCCTAGGACAACCCCAACAACACTGCAGACTAGCCCCTGTTCTCTCCCTTGGCCACCAGGGCCGATTCCGCGGGCGTCGGTGAGCTCCGCCCACGGTGCACCGCGCCCCCGGCTATTTAAGCCAACCCACACTCCTCTCTTCCCTCTGTTGGCCCCCTAGCACCCTCAATCGAGCGGCTGAACCAGTCACACGAGCCCCGGGAGCCCCTGTGCCCGGATCGGACCCGAGCTCCGCCGCCACTGGCCGCCGTCGAGCTCGCAGTACGAGGCTTCTCCGGTGCTCCTTCTCCTTCCTATGGACCCCCCTCGCCACCCTAGTTTGATTCCCCTTCTCCTCCTCGTTGCTTGCAGCCGAAAAAGACCGAGGCATCCCCCTCCCGAAGTCCCGCCGCCGGACTTCCACGTCGCCGGCGAACGGGAGCTCCTCGGTGCCCCTCTCCACCACCGTTCGACTGGTGGTGATGCCCTGAGCACAGCGGTGCCATCAGCTCCTCCCCTCGAGCCCCACATCGCCGGCGGTGAGCTCCCGAGCCCCCCTACCGCGAGGAGGGAGATGACAGGCGGGCACCGCCTATCATACTCCCGCCCCTCTCTCTCTCTCTCTGGCCATCGGGGCCCGCCCGTCAAGTTCAAACCTGACGAGCGCGCGTGCCTCGGGTCGCCTGGGCCGTTTTGCTGGCTGGGCCGGCTTGGCCAGCCGCTCCTAGCCCAGTGGCATAGTGCCACTTTCTCCTTTTCTTTGTCTGTCACTTTCCAAAATTTCAATAGATTCAAATATCTATCCAAATCCAAATCTTCTTCCACCAAAAATCTTGTAATATTCTGTACTATTTAATGATGCCACTTTTGCACTTTTTGAAAATAGTTTCATGTACTGGTTTTATTTAAAACCTAGTTTTGAATATTTAAAACCACTGTGAAAATAGTTTTCAAAACTTTTTACACTTCAAAACCAGAAACTAATATTTTTAGTTTTTAGTATAGTATTTTACTGAGTGGTGTGACATTTTAGAAGTGAATTATTTTCTCTGTTTTTGTCGTGTTCTTATTTTTGCCCGTTGATATTACGACAATAGATTGCGTTGTTGAGGAGGGAGTTGGACCGGAATACTTTGAAGACCCAGAAGACTTTGTTGAGCCAGGCAAGCAGCCCCTTGACCATGTTTAAAGAAACCATTTTATTGCATGGCATATAGCACTTTACTGTTGTTGTGTTGATCATGATGAAATGGTGACCACCTCTATGGGTTGCCTCCGTTACTTTCCTCGTTGATACTTGCATGACATAACTCTACTTACACTTAGAGTTGTGCGGGTGGGAAGTAGATAGGATGCTCAGTAGTGCTACGCAAATGGGACGGGATTATGCATGGTGATGGAAACAAAAGTTTTTTTCAAAGACTTTTCAAAAACCCCGTCGTGTGCCACTAATGCCTGTGGGAGATGATGATGAGCTAGGTAACCACTTGATAAAGAGGTGGTGTACCGGAGCAAGTGAGTGTGTTGGTTTTTCGAAAACGGATTGGTGTAAGTTGCGAGGGTTACTCCAACCTTACATGCACAACCACGATACCCCTTATGGGACGGGGCTTTGTTGATTACTTTGGTGGGTACTAGCACAGAGCCCGCACTACTAGTGGCGGGAGTGACATGGTCACTCTCGATACGGGGTCGTGCCGGAAAGGATGATCATGGGCTGTTTTTACAGAAAGCCGGCACACCATTAGTCCCTTCATGGATGATACTTGTGATGTACATCATGCGGGCTGGGTGCCAACAAGTGGACTCTTTGTTAGTATCGTCAGGGGAAAGGCATTGTTCGGGTACTTACCTCGGGTGTACAATACCACGAGTCAGGGCTTGACACGGAAGTTTCCCGAGTCTTGTGGGTAAAGTGTGCAACCTCTGCAGAGTGTAAAACTATTCGAATAGTCGTGTCCACGGTCAACGACAGTTGGATGACCGCTCTTGGGCTACGTCCATTGTTTACGAAAACTTGGTGTGTGTGTGTGAGTGGGAAAGATGATACTTGAGTCAAGTCGGATGACTTGACTTGATGATTGAACATGAGATGTTCAGACCCTGTTTATATTGATATCTATAACCTATTCAGACGGATACTTGTAACCTCATGATGCATACTCTTACTAGGCTATTGATCATGTCATTGCACTCAAAACTAGCTTTCCTCAAATTACCTACTTAGTGCTATATCATGCATTGTTATACCTTGTTCCAAAACATGGGTTGCTTGCGAGTACATTCAAAGTACTCATTGGCTTGCCACTGGTTATTTAATTGGCCAGGCATGGAAGAGCAGGAATATGGTGAGGAATTCATTGGTGATGAACATGCGAATTAGGATGCTTCCTAGTCAAAATGCGTGTAGGGTTAAGGCAGATGGCATGGGTCTACGCTATCTTTCATGATTTTCGCTGCGAGTTTATGTTTTTTATTTGGCCTTCATGGCCTTATCTATGTAAGACATGACCTCGATGGTCTTTATTTGTGTAAGACGGTATGTATGGATGTAAGACTCTTGTTATTCAGCTTCTGTGTGTTCAGTGAGCATTGATCTCTAGGATCACTGTACACGTGCATTCGGTGATCACAACTTATGAGTCGGGGTCCCCACAGAGCTGGTATCAGAGCCATGTTGACTGTAGGAAGCCTTACTTAGCCTGGACGTAATTAGGATAAAACCCTTTCAAAACTATGCCTAGCACCTATACTTAGGAGTTTCTGCACTTCTTACCTTTTGTAAGTCTACTTTCAAAACTCTACTGACTCCTCTCCCCTAAACCTTGTAGATGGCCGTCGTAACCGAAGCCCTCCTAGCATCCGGCTTTCCCCTACTCCTTCTGGATAGCCTGGAGAAGTGCCAGTATCGCCGACCACCCGTTTTCCTCTACCACAAGCACTGGGTTGATGCCATCACGAAGGAGTACCACGTAGATGTGGTCGTGAAGGCAAACGAGTCCCCGACTAGCTGGTTCTTTGAGGGACCACAGATGGAGACCCTGGAGCTCGCAGTCGAGACGGCTGCATGCAAAGCACTTATCCAACTTCAAGACATCATTGCAGAGATGGCTGAGGAGCCAGCCACTCGCCACATCCCTTTCAACAAGGATGAGAATTGCGAGTGTTGGACGTTGATTCCCTCCAAGGAGGATGGGATACCACTCAGGTTCCAGACCTACTTCAGCCTCTCCGCCGACAGTCTGGCTCACAACCTGATTAAGGAGTCCGTGAAGCTCCGCGGGGAGCTTCACCACACCCGAGAGCTACTCCATCAAGCCAAGATGAGGCCAGAGAAGATCAAGAAGGATGGAGCCCCTGAGGGACGAGCAGCTATCGCTTACAGAGGAGGAGTACCCCCAGCTAGAGATGCACCAACACGTCATTATCGCATGAGTGCGAAGGAGTACCGTGAGCTCTTCACCAACCCACCGACGACACCCGTACGGATGACGATCAGGAGGAAGATCTAGAGGAGCGTGAGTACGAGACCGAGCACTTGACCACTTGAGTTCGAGAACCCCTAGGATAGGATCAGTCATGTACCCCTCAGGCGAAGTCGAGTCCGTGTAATTGTTCATATGAAACCATGTGTGCTTGTTGTTTGTTTTGTTGTTTGTGCTCCGATGCAAGTCGTGCTTTTGCCTTAGGCAACATGTAAGCGAATCCATCATCTATATTATCTTAATATAATGTGTTTGGTCTTTTGACCTCTATTTTATCACACTTGCACTATACCAACCCCCTTAGGCGCGCTGTCGCTATTGCTGCTTTCCATCTTGTCTATCCCAGTTGTTTGACTTGGCTGCTCCAAGCAGGATGGTGACTGCAACCCGCAACAACTCCTTCACCAACCTTGAAGCCAGCAACTCCAGCCAGCAACAGGATGCTGGTGGGACTGCTCCGACCGGAGAGCACCAGGAGTAGCCACATGGCGACATTCCCCCGCCACCACCTCCACCGGAGAACATGTCCATAGCTCAGTTTCTCCAATTTCTCCGGGAGGAACGCCAAGCCAACACTGCCGCTATCCAGCAAATGGCTCAAGTCCGTGTGAACAACTAGCAGCTTGGCATGAATGGCAATGGCCGCTCCACTCTGTCTGAGTTCATGAGGAATTTGCCCCCAACCTTCACTGAGACTGCTGAACCTCTGGATGCCGATGACTGGATCCGCACCATCGAGGACCTCCTTGCACTGGTCAACTGCAATGAGGATCGTGAGAAGGTGCTTTATGCCTCTCACTGCCTCGGAGATACCGCCAGAGTTTGGTGGGATGGATTCAAGGTCATGCAAGGAGACCGTGTGATCACCTAGGTGGACTTCAAGGAAGGATTCCGCACCGCTCACATTTCTTCTGGGATCATGGCTATCAAGAAGAGAGAATTTCGAGCGCTGAAGCAAGGAAGTGGCTCTGTCAAGGAGTACATGCAGAAGATCAACCTCCTATCGAGGTATGCCCCCGAAGATGTCAGGACTGAGGCCGCTAAGATGGAATGCTTCATGGAAGGACTCCAGCAAGCCCTGCAGTATCAGCTCATTGTCTGCGACTGTCGGACCTTCTTCGACCTTGTAAACAAGGATCTCATGCTGGAAGACAAGCGTCGTGCCATAGAAGACACCCGCAAGCGCAAGATGATCAGCAAGGGTAGTTCCAGCAACCAGAAGCCTCGCCCCTGGCAGCCAAACCCAGCCAAGCCAATCTATCAGCCTCAATAGGCTAGGCCTCCTGCACCTCATCCGAGCTACCAGCCTCAGCAATATGCCAATCCCAGGCCAGCTTACAACAACCCCAATAACAACAATGGTGGCAACAACAACAGCGGCTCAGGCCAAGTCACTTGCTTTGGATGTGGCCAGCCAGGGCACATCTCTAGGCAGTGCCCCAACAAGAAGCCAGATGCATCGGGCCCTAATGCGGCAAACCAAGGTCAAGGCCGAGGAGCGCCACCGAGGAAACCAGCTCCCCGCAACCAGCTCAACAATAGGAAGGTTCGTGTGAATCACGGCACCACTTAGGAAGCCTAGGAAGACCCGGACGTCATATTGGGTACGTTCCTCGTCAACTCAACTCCAGCAACCGTTATGTTTGACTATGGAGCTTCACATTCTTTTGTTACCCAAAAGTTTGCACTAGAGAGTGGTATGAAGCCTACACCCCTGGGTAGTCACATGTTGATACAAACACCGGGTTCAGTTATGAGGTCCAAGATAGGATGTAAAGGAGTCGGGATCAGCATTAACGGGGTAGACTTCTTAGCAGACCTCATAGTTTTGGATTCGCCAGGCTTGGATGTGATCCTTGGCATGAACTGGTTAACCAAGCACCAAAGCTTTGGCACATTCTATCCGACTCTTGAGCTATAGCCGACTCTGTGTCAATTACCGTTCTCTCAATGAGGTCACAATAAAGAACAAGTACCCACTTCCCAAGATTGAAGACTTGTTCGATCAGCTAAATGGTGCCAAGGTGTTTTCCAAGATCGATCTCAGGTCCGGGTACTATCAGCTGAAGATCAGACCCCAAGACATTCCGAAGACGGCATTCGTAACCCGGTATGGCCTGTACGAGTACACGTTCATGTTATTTGAGTTGACCAATGTCCCTGCTTACTTCATGTACCTCATGAACAAAGTCTTCATGGAGTATTTGGACAAGTTTGTCATTGTCTTCACCGACGACATACTCGTCTTCTCCAAGTATGAAGAAGAACATGCGCGACACTTGAGATTGGTCCTAGACAAGCTTCGAGAGCACCAGCTTTATGCCAAATTCAGCAAGTGCGAGTTCTGGCTGCATGAAGTTGGATTCTTGGGTCATGTGTTGACTGCAGAAGGATTGTCAGTGGATCCTACCAAGATCGAAGCCGTGACTGAATGGCAATCCCCAAGCAATGTGAAGGAAGTCAAAAATTTCCTCGGACTCACGGGATATTACCGCAAGTTCGTCGAAGGATTCTCAAGCATTGCCCGACCCATGACTCAGATTTTTAAGAAGGACAAGAAGTTCGAATGCACAACAAAGTGCGAAGAAAGATTCCAAGAGTTCAAGAAGAGGTTAACAAGAGCCCTAGTTTTGGCCACCCCCAATATCCACAAGGAGTTTGTGATATATTGTGATGCATCGAGAACCGGGCTTGGTGGTGTTCTGATGCAAGAAGGCAGAGTCGTAGCATATCTATCTAGACAGCTATGTCCTCATGAAGAGAACTACGCTACCCACGATCTTGTGTTGGCAGCTGTAGTTCATGCCTTGAAGACATGGCGACATTACCTTATGGGAAAGCGATGTGAGATATACACATACCACAAGAGTTTGAAGTATATTTTCTCTCAAAGGGAGTTGAACATGAGGCAACGAAGATGGTTGGAGTTGATCAAGGATTACGACCTCAGTGTTCAATACCACCCTGGAAAGGCTAATGTGGTAGCAGACGCCTTAAGAAGAAAGGCTTGTTCCTTGAATACTATGATTAAGGAAAGGCTACCCGCCTTGTATGAAGAGCTTGAAAGTTTTGGCCTGGAACTAGTTGCACCTGGTTTCCTAGCCAACCTCGAAGCAAGGCCTACCTTGATGGATGATATTAAGGAAGATCAGAAGGGTCATGACAACATTCAAGGCATCAAGAGGAAGATTAAGAAAGGTAAGGCCCCAGGATTCTCAATGGATGAGCAAGGAGTTGTATGGTTTGGGACTCGCATCTGTGTGGCCAACAAAGTTGAGCTCAAGAATTTGATCTTGCAAGAAGCCCATGACACTCCATATTCCATCCATCCTGGAGGAACCATGATGTACCAAGACCTCAAAGCAAGATTCTAGTGGCATGGCATGAAAAGAGAGATAGCCATTTAGTCAAAGCTAAGCATGCCAGATAGTCAAAGCTAAGCATCAGCGACCCGCTGGATTGTTACAACCTCTCAAAGTGCCTGAATGGAAGTGGGACAAAGTCGGGATGGACTTCATCACTAGTTTGCCCAGGTCAAGCAAAGGGCATGATTCCATTTGGGTCATTGTCGATCACCTGACCAAGGTAGCCCACTTCATTCCTGTCAACACCACCTACAATGGAAACCAGCTTGCCAACCTCTACATCAACCGGATCGTGAGCCTCCATGGAGTTCCAAAGAAGATCGTGTCAGACCGAGGAACCCAGTTTACCTCGAGATTCTGGAAAAGATTCCAAGAAGCTATGGGAACCAAGTTATCCTTCAGCACTACTTTTCAACCCCAGACTGGAGGACAGACGGAGCGAGTAAATCAGATACTCGAAGATATGCTTCGTGCCTGTGTTTTGGCGTATGGAGCCAACTGGGAAGACTGCCTACCCTTCGCCGAGTTCTACAACAATAGCTATCAGTCGAGTCTCCAGATGGCACCATTTGAGGTGTTGTATGGACGCAAGTGTCGCACTCCCCTCAACTCGTCAGAAATAGGAGAAGGATTAGTCTTTGGACCGGATATCCTCCGCGAAGCAGAAGAGCAAGTTCATCTCGTCAGAGAACGTTTAGAGACCGCCAAGTCAAGACAGAAGAGCTACCCTGACTCACACCACCGAGACATGAGTTTCCGTGTTGGGGACTATGTTTATCTCCGAGTCACGCCTCTCATAGGAACCAAGCATTTCCATGTCATGGGAAAGCTTGCACCAAGATACATTGGCCCCTTCAAGATCACCAACAGACGAGGAGAAGTTGCCTACCAACTGGAGCTACCTTCCGAGCCATTTGATGTGCACAATGTATTCCACATGTCACAACTCCGGAAGTGCCTCCAAGTTCCCAACCGCCCCGACCTGTACAAGGACATCAATCATCAAGCCATCGACCATCAGCCAGACCTCACTTATCGTGAGAGGCCAATTCGCATTTTGGATGAAGCCGAGCGTTGCACCCGAAGCCGCACCATCAAGTACTTCAAGGTCCAATGGAGTAACCACACTGAAGCAGAAGCGACCTGGGAGCGTGAAGACTATCTTAGATCCGCGTTCCCTTATCTTTTTAGCGCTTAACCTAGGAATCTCTCGGACAAGATTCTTGTAAGGGGGGTAGGTCTGTCACACCCTGTGTTGTATCACTTTTTATGCTGTGATTTCATAAAAAATGGACCCATTTAAAACTTTTTTAGTGCTTGTGCATGAATTGATTGTCTGATTGCTTGTTTGGTTGATTGTGTTTTAGCACTCAAGGATTCTTCTTCCTCCTACTCTCCATACTCACTTCCTTGATCCAAACTCCCTGCCCAATGATCATGCCATGTGTATAGTACCTAAAACTGTTTTTATCAAATATTATTTTGGCCAAAAAGGATTTATTCAAATTAGGTTTTCAAAAACACCTGAGTTGAGGGTTGAACTACAAGTCCTCAAATTGGGTGGGTTGTTTTGCCACAAAGACTTTATTTGGAACCTATATATATAAGACTTCCCAAAACCACCAAATATTAATTTTAAAGATTATTTTCCTATTTTATTTAAAGGCCTGTTCTTAGGGCCAGAAATGGTCTTTTATAGGGAAAAATTATTTTTATGCTTTCAAAATATTTGGGGAAATTTAGGGAAACTCACTGGACACATATTTTCCATATATATGAGTTTCAACACATGGTCATGTTAAAAATAATGGCTAAAACCCTCCAAAACCATTTCTGCTTAAATCAAGCATTTGAAATATTTCGATAAGAAATATTCTAAAAAAATCTAGGAAAATTCTAGCAAGTCACATATGCTTAATTTCATGATTTTGCAAAGTTTCATCCCAATCCAAATTGTTTTGGTTCACCAAAATATCCCAAAACCATTCCTGTCCAGATCCAAATTTGAGCAACTCTACATTGCCAATTGTCTCCTATTGACCTCAAACTTTGTGGACATATTCTAATCCCCAGATGATGCTAATACACCAAGTGGTGAATCAAGGAGAATAGATTTGCATGCCTAGATCTACAGAAACCCGATTCTGTTAATTTCTAGGGTTTACAAAGTTTGCACTATCAACTTTCCTCAAATAAGCTCAAACTTGGTGATCAGCCTTATTTCTACCTTCTATTCGATCCTGGTAAATATCATGCAAGCAAACTCCTTTTACTTGACCAAATCAACATCAAACACCTTCTGGTTAAATCCTAAAGTTACTGGTTTCACCTTTTAACTTGTTCTCCTTGACTCGCCCTTTTTACCACAGCTCCACCTAGACACCTTCTACCTCCAGTAAGTTTCCTGGCCAAGCCTCAATCATTGAAGGGGGTAAACCCCCTATTTTCCCCTCTGGACAGCCATGGCAACACCTCTCTACTCCCCCATTTTTACTTTCTACCTCTTCCCTTAGTACCTAAACATCCAACAAGCATCTCCAGACCCCCCAAATGCTAGTGGACAAGGTGGGACACGCCCAGCGCGTGTGCTGCATGCCATGGCATGCAAAACGCATGCTCTGGAGTGGGCTACAGTGCCCAGCCACACTGTAGCCGCCCCCTAATCGCCTCTCCCGGCAGCCTTGGGCCTCCCATTGTGTCCCCCAAGGTTGCCTCGGTGTCCGGGACACGCTGGCTGGTCGGCCCCATCCTCTCTCTTCCCTCTGTCGCCCCCCTAGCACCCTCAATCGAGTGCATGAACCGCCCACACGAGCCCGCCGCCACGGGCCGCCGTCGATATCGCGGTACGAGACATCTCCGGTGCTCATTCTCCTCCCTATGGACCCCCCTCGCCACCCTGGTTTGGTTCCCCTTCTCCTCCTTGTTGCTTGCAGCCGGTAACGACCGGGGCATCTGTCGGGCCCCTGGGACTAGGGGTGTCCAGGCCCGTCTGCCTATGGCCCAAGACGCAAAGATTGCCTCGAACACTAGGTGGCCCCACTCGCAGGGTTCAAGGAGTCATGCCTTGCGAGGGTCAGCGCCTCGCGAGGCGCGAGGCGACGTCACCACCAAGCACTTCATAGAGTCCCCCCGCGAGGCTCCCTGCGGCGCCCTCGGGAGGCAGGCCTGCCTGGAGCTTGCTGGGTCGGGCCCCACAACTCCGTACCCGCACGTGGGTGATGTGCGCCATGCCAAACGGTGCCAGCAGCAGCGCCAGTAGGCGCGGACGGCGAGGATCCCCCCTTTTGGTGATAGAGGAGAGGCGCCAGCTCGCGGGTCCCCAAAGCGTCTCCCAAAGGTTTCCTCTTCGGTGCAAGGAGACCAAGACCAAGGGCATGGCGGGATGGATGTCACCCCCTAGCTCACGAGCACATCACGATTGGGAACTTTAGCAGGAGAAGACCACCTTTTGTCAGGATAAGCTGCCACCTTGTCCCCTTTCAAAACGGCCGTTGTGGCAACCCTTCCCGCCTGATCTTTTTGGGGGAAGAGGACCGGGGCCAATATAAGGAAGGAACCAGCCCCCACAGGAGGGGAGGCACTTTGGTTGGGCAAGAACACGCCTTGTACTCTTCTCCTACCTCAAGCAATCAACCAAGCAGGAGTAGGGTTTTACACCGTGAGGTGGCCTGAATCTGGGTAAACTTTGTGCATCCTTGCTCGCCTTCCTAGCTCAAACCGCCGGAGAGTCGTCGTGAGGTTGCAAGGTAGAGTAGGGCAGGAGAGCGAGCACACGCCAGTGTTTGAACCTTCTTGGGTCTGCGGAGCCCCGATTCCGACATTTGGCACGCCAGGTAGGGGGTGCGCTGCAGCTCTCCAGCTCCGCCTCATCTCCACTCGCACCGGCCTGATGGTTGACACCTGCCGCACGTGCCTAGGGTGCTCAACACCGAACGATCACCACAACCCTCACCAAGCCGTGGACGAAGCCATCGACGACCGCGACGCTCGCGAGTGGTGGGACCGCTCGCGGCCCCATGCGCGGAGAAGCAACCACCCTATCCTGTTCCCCCAGGCCCGCGTTCATTTGGGAGACCTGAACGCGCAGGAAACGCTACTCATGGCGAGTGAGTTGCTCCGACACCGCCTGACGGACAGGGGTCATGACGCCTGGGTGGACCACATGACCGAGCTCGTCACCGTCGCCAGGAGAGCTCTGGCGCCCTACCACCCACTCCGGGCCCCGGCGCCGGAAGGAGGAAGCGTGGGCAGCGGGCCTCCCCACCAACAGGCGGCGCCCTGGTCGGGCCCCAGTCCGGCGGGCCCGAGCAAGGCCCGCCTTGTGACGTCTTCATTCTCCTCCGAGTCCCGGTGACCGCCTTTGGCCTGCAAGCCGGCCCTGGCGGCGATGCCCCCGGGGGAGGCAGCGGAATGTTCTGCGCTCACCACAACGTACACAACCACAAAACGGGAGACTGTCGGGCGTTCGGGCCATCCCGCAGGGAGCGCACAGCCGGCGTCAGGGCCATAGTATCTGCGGCGCCGGTCGCGGGGATGGAAGCGGCGGCAGCGGGAGGAACAAACGCAACAACAACCTTAACCAAGACCAACGTGAGCAGCCTCGAGGCGACGACGGGCGCGGTCGGCCTCGGGAGGACGCTTGGCAAGGACGGCCCCAAGTGGTTCGCCTCCAGGACGTCGCGGCCCTGCCGTCGCGGCCCCCGTCGCCTGGGGAGAGGAGTCGCGGCTCGCCTGACGGAGGGTTTGGGGAAGGCCAGGAGCCCCGCATGGCGGCCTGCATCCTCGGCAGAGCCCAAGCCCTCTCGTCAAACCGCTGGCTCGGGCAGCTTCACCGTGCGATGAGCGGCTCCCTCTAGGGGCTGGAAGCCACACAGCCCCTCCGGTGGTCCCAGTGTCCCGTTTCCTTCGATTCCAGGGACGGCCCTAAGTCCATGGCCGCCACGGGCACGCTCCCCTGCTATGCACCACCATCATCTGTAACGTCTCCGTCACCAAGACCCTCGTCGACGGAGGCGCCGGCCACAACGTGCTCTCCGTGGAGACCTTCGAGACCCTCCGGGTGCTCTACCATGAGCTGTCGCTTACCAAGCCGTTCCACGGCGTCTCCGGTGGTTCCGTCGTCCCCATAGGGCAGGTCCGCCTCCCCGTCACCTTCGGCACGTGTGACAATTACTGCACCGAGCTCATCGACTTCGAACTGGTGCACATCCGCCTCCCGTACAACGCTATCTTGGGGTACCTGGTCCTGGCCAATATCATGGCTGTGGCTCACCCCGGTTATAACGTCCTCAAGATGCTAGGCCCCAATGGCGTCATCACCATCACCTGCGACGAGATAGACACGGTCCGCTCCCTCGAGCGGGCTTACAATGCGGTCGCGGTCGAGCGTCCCGACGACGAGGGGGGAGCTGGGCTTATCCTGGCCGTGCCCCCAAGGAAGAAGCAGTTGTTGCCCGTCCCGAGCCTCGTCAAGACCAAGGATGCAGCCCCTGCCGACGCGGGTCTCGCGCCCGTTACCGGTGCCAACCGCCTCCCAGCATAGGAAGGCGCGCCCGGTGCCCCCCTTTGGTTAGGCTCGGGGGCTTCCACGTGGGAAGCGTCCGACTTGGCCCGCGTGACGAGGGAGGCCATCGGGCACCACTTGGAGGCGTGTCTCTTGGCGCGCTGATAACCCAAAAGTATAGGGGATCACAACAGTTTTTAAGGGTAGAGTATTCAACCCAAATTTATAGATTCGACAAAAGGGGAGCCAAAGAATATTTGCGAGTATTAGCAGCTGAGTTTTCAATACAACCACACCTGGAGATTAAATATCTGCAGCAAAGTGATCAGTAGCACAGTAGTATGATAGTTTTGATAGCAATAGCAGCGGTAACAGTAGCAGTAGCAGTGATAGCAGTAGTTTTGTAGCAGTTGGAACAGCAGCAGTAGCAATAGTAACTTAGCAAGAACAATATGTGGAAAACTCATAGGCACTGGATCGGTGAACTCGTTGGATGATATTCGTCATGTAATAGTCATAACCTAGGGCGATACAGAACTAGCTCCAGTTCATCAATGTAATGTAGGCATGTATTTCGTAAATAGTCATACGTGCTTATGGAAAAGAACTTGCATGTCATCTTTTATCCTACCCTCCCGTGGCAGCGGGGTCCATAAGAAAACTAAGGGATATTAAGGCCTCCTTTTAATAGAGAACCGGAACAAAGCATTAACACATGGTGAATATATGAACTCCTCAAACTACGGTCATCACCCGAAAGTATCCCAATATTGTCACTATGGGGTTTACGGACCATAACACGTAATAGGTGCATCTAACTAGTCAAGATCGGATCAAGAACATAGATATAATGGTGATAACATAAATGGTTCAGATCTGAAATCATGGCACTCGGGCCCTAGTGACAAGAATTAGGCATAGCAAAGTCATAGCAACATCAATCTCAGAACATAATGGATACTAGGGATCAAGCCCTAACAAAACTAACTCGATTACAAGATGAATCTCATCCAAGTCCTCACCGACTAGCAAGCCTACGAAGGAATTACTCACTCCCGGTGGGGAGCATCATGGAATTGGCAATGGAGAAGGGTTGGTGATGACGAAGACCGAAGATTCCCCTCTCCGGAGCCCCAAACGGGCTCCAGATCTGGCCTCCTGATGAAGAACAGGAGGTGGCGGCGGTTCCGTATCGTAAAACGCGATGAAACTTTCTCCCCAATTTTTTATTTGAAAATAGGAATTTATAGTGGCGAATTAGGGCCAGTGGGGCCACGAGGTGGGCACAACCCACCAGGGCGCGCCGAGGGGGGCTGGCATGCCCTGGTGGGTGCTGGCCACCCTGGCCCCCCTCTTCGGTGGATTTTGGCTCTAATAATTCTCAGATATTCTGAAATAATTCTCCAAAAAGTTTCGTTCCGTTCCGAGAACTTTTATTTTTGCACAAAAACAACACCATGGTAGTTCTGCTGAAAACAACGCCTGTCCGGGTTAGTTTCATTCAAATCATGCAAATTAGAGACCAAAACAAGGGCAAAAGGGTGAGGAAAAGTAGATACGTTGGAGACGTATCAACTCCCCCAAGCTTAAACCTTTGCTTGTCCTCAAGCAATTCAGTTGACAAACTGAAAGTGATAAAGAAAAACTTTTACGAACTCTTTTGTTCTTGTTTACATATATATGCTTAAGTAGCACCCAAGTTTTCAGCAAAGATTATGACTAACCATGTCAACAATAAGTTTTAGAAATTATATTAACTCATATCAATAACATAAGCAACTAGCGAGCAATACTAAGATATCTCAAGCGCCAACACTTTGTCAAAACAATCATGATACAATATGACAATGGTGGTATCTCGCTAGCCCTTTCTGAGACCGCAAAACATAAATGCAAAGCACCTCCAAAGTTCAAGCAGCGACTAAACATTGGAATTCATGGTAGAAAAGATCCAGTCATGTTGCACCCAACATCGACTATACACAATGCATCAGGATGACAATAGTGCTCTCAGGTCTGGCGCTTATTTGAGAAAGTGATGACTCAACATAAAAGTAAATAGATAGTCCCTTCGCAGAGGGAAGCATGGATTTACAGAGGTGCCAGAGATCAAGTTTTGAAACAGAGATAGATATAATTTTGGGAGGTACACCCTTCCTATCAACGTCACGACCAAGAGTTATCAATATCTTCCATGCTAAACAAATTAGTGGCGGTTCCCAAGCGGTACAAGTAAAGGTTTACTCCCCCTCCACCAACAATCACAGTCCACGGCTAGCTGCATCCACGGGTACTGTCCAAACCAACAACATTCCTGGGGGAGTTTTGTTTAATTATTTTTTATTTTTTATTTCGGGACTGGGAATCCCTATTACTGCCCCTCTCATGTAAGGACGAGTGAATAAACACTCATCATGAGAATAACCCACTTAGCATATAAGATACTGACCGCCCCCTGTCACTCCATGAGCAGTCCAGGCACACAAAACAGATGTTTATTTCAATTTTTAGAGGTGGCACATGCAAATTTACTTGGAACGGCAGGGTAATACCGCATATAGGTAGATATAGTGGACTCATATGGCATAACTTGGTTTAAGGATTTTGATGCACAAGCAGTATTCCCGCTTAGTACAAGCGAAGGCTAGCAAATATATTGAGAACGGCCAGCTAGAGAGCAAAAACGGTCATGAACATGCATTACATATAATAAACATTGACTACTAGCATGAGTAGGATATGGACACCATGAACATAAATATCATGAAGGCTATGTTGGTTTTGATTCAACTACATGCGTGAACATGTGCCAAGTCAAGCCACTTGAAACATTCAGAGGAGGATACCATATCATCATACTACATCACAACCATTTTTAATGCATGTTGACATCCAAGATAAATCATTATCCAATCCTAGCTACTTAAGCATGGCATGAACAACTATAATCTCTAATGGTCATTGCAAACATGTTTGATCATAATAAGCTGAATCAAGGGATACTAGGTTAAACATATTTACAAAAACAAAAACAAGTTGAGTTCATACCCGCTCTTCTCTGCCACAGTCAATTCATCAAATATCATCATCATTGCCTTTCACTTGCACGACCGAATGATAAGAAAATAATAACAGTGCAAGAGTGCCGTGGACTAAGCTGGAATCTGCAACATTTTATTGGAGAGGAGAAGACAAGGTAAAATGGGCTCTTTGTTAGACTAACAATGATGCATATAAGAGCCACTCAACATTTTCATCGTGGTCTTCTCCTTGGTAAGACTCAAAAAAAAAATTCAGAGAAACACATCGAAATATTTTTGGAGTTTTTGGTTTTTCTTGAAGAAAGCAAATTAAAGAGAAAAACAAAACGAGAAAAACTATTTACACGGGAAAGCTCCCAACAAGCAAAAGAAGAAATGAGAAATCTTTTTGGTTTTTTTTAATACTACAATTAAACTAAGCTAGAAAGAAAACCCGAAAAGAAGTAGGAAATATTTTTGGGTTTTCTCAAAGTTTTTCAAACACACAAGAAGAAAGCGAGAAAACAAATTTAGCATGGATATTACAATGAAAAAGTATTAACACCGACAACTGGAATGAAATGTGTGAACATGAATGTAATGTCGGTGGAAATGCGTACTCTCCCAAGCTTAGGCTTTTGGCCTCACTTGGTAGTCACCATCGGTAGAAACCATCCGGTCCCAAGTCGAAGTGAGGTGGAGGCGGCACCTGATCATCCCACCCCTGAGGCTCCTCCTCAGCAGCTGCTAGGTTGTTCCGGTAGGCTATAATGTCATCTGGCATAATCCTGTATCTGTTCCTGGCAATATAATCAAACAAAGCAGGTGCAGGCAACGGAATAACATCACGAGTTTCTTTGCTAAATACCAGGTTGTAAAGAATGTGGCCAGGAGAATCAGTTACATCAAGGAATTAATGATCTTGTAGCGACTTGTGATCAAGATAAACTCGGGACAAGAGATAATCATGTGGGCGAAACTGAACATTAAAGTGTCTTGCTAAACGAGTAGCATAAATACCACCATGTATCTTTCCCTTAGTTTTGTTAAAGTATAAGCGACGAGCAATAATTGCCCCCTTGCTAAAGGTGTGATCATCATAAAGTGCATGAGGTAAAATAGCAAGGTCAGGCACACTGAGTGCGCCGACCTTCTCCCTAGCAGTTAAACACTTAGCAATGACCAAAGCAAAGTAATGCACTGAGGGAAACTGCAAGCTGGCGGTAGCAGTAGCGCTTGACACGCCTCTATCCTCACCTACTGTTAAAGTGTGGATAAAATCCTCAAACTCAGATGGCCTAGGTTCTCTCAATTCCCCGTCAGAAGGGATCAAACATATGTTGCAGAAGTCAGTTAACGGTATTTTGTGAGTTTCAGCATAAAGATTAAACTGCACTTCAGGAGGGTTGTTCCTACCCAGAAAATAAAAACCTTGCACAAAGGAATTTGTAAGGATGTGATATTGGTCACACTTAGCTGTGAAGAATTCAGTCAACCCAGTGTTTGCAACAAGCTGAGCGAACTCTTGATGGAATCCAGCTTCCTCCATGAAGCCATCAAGCGGCCATTCACACGGCCGCACGTCCGCTCTTCTTGGGGTGTGAAGGTCACTGTCCGACGATTCCCCAATGACTCCTTTGGCATTTTTCTTGGAGGAAAACTTCCTGAAGAAATCCATCTTATTCCTATAAAAATTCTGAAAAAAATAGTCCACAAAATGTTTGTCAATAAAACTTTGTAGAATTGATAGCAACTACTCCTAAGCATGCATAGAGGCCATATTGAGCATTCAAACTACTTAGAACTCTAAGAATTCAACATACAAGCTCATCTACAGCAGCACCAAGAGTAGCTAATTACTCTAAAAATAACCCACTAAATCAAAAACTAATTGGAGCAATGGAGGAGTCACATACCAAGTAGCAATCCCTCCAAACAAGTTCAGCAACGGAGCTTTGAGCTAAGAGATCGAAATCCGCGGGTTTGAGAGCAAGCACACAAGAATGGTGGTTGTGGTGAATTTTTTCTGGAGGTAGGTGATGATGTGGGCTAAAGAGATAAGTGAGGGGGCCCACGTGGGGGCCAGAACCCACCAGGGCGCGCCTGGGGGTGCTGGCGCGCCCTGGTGTCTTGTGGGCACCAGGTGCACCCCCCTCTGGTATTATTTGCACCAATAATTCATAAATATTTGGAAAAAAATTGTTTTAAATTTTCAGGACATTCTGAGAACTTTTATTTTTGGGTCATTTTTTATTGCACGGTAAAAACAGAAAACAGGATAATCACAGCATTTTATTTTATTTAGCTAACTAAAACAGAAAATAAAAGTTGGGAGCAGAGAGTTGTGCTTACTAGATTCATCAACTTCATACCTCTCGAAAATGATCCATTAATAAGGTTGATCAAGTCTTATTAACAACCACTTCCGATTAGCATGAGACCAAAGAACTTTCATAGAACACTAAGTTTCCTCAATGGGGATGTGCATATCCCCTACAATAAGTATATTATATTTCTTTTTGGCAGTAGGTAGAGGTAATTGGAAACTCCAAATAGTGATGGTCGAAGATTCTTCAATAACATTTATACCATTCACTTGGAATTGTTTCTTCGGAAAGTGCACCGTGTGTTCATTACCATTGATATGAAAAGTGACTTTGCTTTTATTGCAATCAATAACAGCCCCTACGGTATTCAAAAAGGGTATACCAAGGATAATCGACATGTTGTCGTCCTCTGGCATCTCAAGAATAACAAAGTCCGTTAAGATAGTAACATTTGCAACAACAACGGGCACATCGTCACAAATACCGATAGGTATGGCAGTTGATTTGTCAGCCATTTGCAATGGTATTTCAGTAGGTGTGAGTTTATTCAAATCAAGTGTCTTATATTAGGAGAAAGGCATAACACTAACACCGTCTCCCAAATCACACAAAGTAGTTTTGACATAGTTTCTTTTAATGGAGCAAGGTATAGTAGGTATTCCCGGATCTCCAAGTTTTTTAGGTACTCCATTCTTAAAAGAATAATTAGCAAGCATGGTGGAGATTTCAGCTTCAGGTATTTTTCTTTTATTATTGATGATGTCTTTCATATACTTTGCATAGGGGGGCATCTTTAGGATATCGGTTAAACGGGTACGCAAAAAGACTGGCCTAATCATTTCAGCAAAGCGCTCAAGTTCTTCATCATCTTTCTTCTTAGATGGTTTAGGTGGAAAGAGCATGGGTTTCTGAACCCATGGTTCTCTTTCCTTACCATGTTTCCTAGCCACAAAATCTTTTTTATCATAACATTTATTTTTAGTTTGTGGGTTATCAAGATCAGGAGCAGGCTCTATTTCAACATCATTATCCGGTTCTTTATCATTGTTAGGTTCAGCATCTTCATGAACATCATCATCTTCATTTTCATTACCACTAGGTGAATGTTCATTACCAGACTGTGTTTCAGCATCGAAAATAGAGACATCATTATTATCAGGAGGTTTTTGCATCTCAGGTTCACTAGAGGTGTGCAAAGTCCTATCATTTTTCTTTTTTCTTTTTCTTTCTAGAAGGACTAGGTGCATCAATATTAATTCTCTGAGAGTTTTGTTCAACTCTTTTAGGATGACCTTCAGGATAAAGTGGTTCTTGGGTCATTCTACCTCCTCTAGTTACTACTCTAGCAACAAAATCATTCATATTACTATTCATTTCATCGAGCAATTCATTTTGAGACTTAGCAACTTGTTCTAACTGAGTTTGAACCATAGAGGCATGCTTTCCTACACCTCTAACATCGTTACTGATTCACTCAAGCGAGCAATCATATCAGAAATATGTTTCAATTGTTTCAGAACATGTGCATTGAAATGATCTTGCTTCATAATATAGTTGTCAAACTCATATAAGCACTAACTAGGATGTTTATTGTAAGGAATATCACCTTCATCAAACTTTAATAAAGAATTTACCTCTACCACGTGTGGAGGTGGTGGTGTGTCAAGGCCATGTATTTCTTCAATAGGTGGCAAATTCTTAAGATCCACAACTTTAATACCTTTTTCCTTCATAGATTTCTTTGCCTCTTGCATATCTTCAGGACTGAGAAATAAGATACCCCTGTTCTTCGGAGTGGGTTTAGGCGGTGGTTCAGGAAGAGTCCAATCATCATAATTCTTCAATATGTTATTCAATAATTCCTCATCTTGGTCAACAGTTCATTCCATGAAAACACAACCAGCACAACTATCTAGGAAGTCCCTAGAAGCATCAGTTAGTCGATTATAGAAGATATCAAGTATTTCATTTTTCTAGAGAGGGTGATCAGGCAAAGCATTAAGCAATTGGAGAAGCCTCCCCCAAGCTTGTGGGAGACTCTCTTCTTCAATTTGCACAAAGTTAAATATTTCCTGTAAGGCAGCTTGTTTCTTATGAACAGGAAAATATTTTTCAGAGAAGTAGTAAATCATATCCTGGGGACTACGCACACAACCAGGAGTAAGAGTATTGTACCATGTCTTAGCATCACCCTTTAATGAGAACGAAAATAACTTAAGAATGTAATAGCAGCGAATCTTCTCATCATGAGGAAGGAGGGTGGCTATATCATTCAACTTAGTAAGGTGTGCCACTACAGTTTCAGTTTCATAGCCATGAAAAGGATCAGATTCAACCAAAGTAATTAACTCTGGGTCGACAGAGAATTCATAATCCTTATCGGTAACAAAGATAGGTGAAGTAGCAAACTTAGGATCACATTTCATTCTAGCATTCAAAGTCTTTTCCTTATACTCGCGTAGCAATTTCTTAATATCGTTTTTATCCCTGCAAGAAAGAATTTCTCTAGTTACCTCCTCGTCCATAACATAACGTTCAGGTATCTTTGGCATTTCAAATCTAGGAGAGCTAGGACTAATAAGTGTTTCATAATCATCATCAGTTTCATGGGTTTCATCAGTTTTAGCAATCTCATCAGTTTGAGTAGTTTCATTTTCTTTAGCTCTAGCAATTTGTTCGTCAAGAAATTCTCCTAGTGGCACATTATCATCAAGCATGGTACTAGCATCATCATAAGCATCATTCATAGCAGAGGTAGCATCATCAATAACTTGCGACATATCAGGATTACTAGCATGTGGTGGTGTTGCAAACTTACTCATAACAGAAGGTGAATCAAGTGCAGAGCTAGATGGCAGTTCCTTACCTCCCCTCGTCTTAGAGGAAAAAATCTTGGTCTTTGGATCCTTCAGATTCTTCATAGTGATCAATTGATATAAATCCCAAGTGACTCAACAAATATAGCTATGCTCCCTGGCAACGGCGCCAGAAAAAGGTCTTGATAACCCACAAGTATAGGGGATCGCAACCATTTTCGAGGGTAGAGTATTCAACCCAAATTTATAGATTTGACACAAGGGGAGCCAAAGAATATTTGCGAGTATTAGAAGCTCAGTTGTCAATTCAACCACACCTGGAGCTTAAATATCTGCAGCAAAGTGATCAGTAGCACAGTAGTATGATAGTTTTAATAGCAGTAGCAGCGGTAACAGTAGCGGTAACAGTGATAGCAGTAGTTTTGTCGCAGTTGGAACAGTAGCAGTAGCAATAGTAACTTAGCAAGAACAATATGTGGAAAACTCATAGGCACTGGATCGGTGAACTCGTTGGATGATATTCGTCATGTAACAGTCATAACCTAGGGCGATACAGAACTAGCTCCAGTTCATCAATGTAATGTAGGCATGTATTCCGTAAATAGTCATACGTGCTTATGGAAAAGAACTTGCATGACATCTTTTGTCCTACCCTCCCGTGGCAGCGGGGTCCATAAGGAAACTAAGGGATATTAATGCCTCCTTTTAATAGAGAACCGGAATAAAGCATTAACACATGGTGAATACATGAACTCCTCAAACTACGGTCATCACCGGAAAGTATCCCAAATATTGTCACTATGGGGTTTATGGATCATAACACGTAATAGGTGCATGTGACTAGGCAAGATCGGATCAAGGACATGGATATAATGGTGATAACATAAACGGTTCAGATCTGAAATCATGGCACTCGGGCCCTAGTGAGAAGCATTAGGCATAGCAAAGTCATAGCAAGATCAATCTCAGAACATAATGGATACTAGGGATCAAGCCCTACCAAAACTAACTCGATTACATGATGAATCTCATCCAACTCCTCACCGACCAGCAACCTACGAATTTATAGTGGCGGAATTAGGGTCAGTGGGGCCACAAGGTGGGCACAACCCACCAGGGCGCGCCCAGGGGGGCTGGCGCGCCCTGGTGTGTGCTGGCCACCCTAGCCCCGCTCTTCAGTAGATTTTGGATCCAATAATTCTCATATATTCTGAAATAATTCTCCAAAAAGTTTCGTTCCGTTCCGAGAACATTTATTTCTGCACAAAAACAACACCATGGTAGTTCTGCAGAAAATAGCATCAGTCCAGGTTAGTTTCATTCAAATCATGCAAATTAGAGTCCAAAACAACACCATGGTAGTTCTGCTAAAAACAGCGTCAGTCCTGGTTAGTTTCATTCAAATCATGCAAATTAGAGTCCAAAACAAGGGCAAAAGGGTGAGGAAAAGTAGATACGTTGGAGACATATCAGGCGCCCACAGAGGGAAGGGACGCTGCACCAGGCGCCGGTGTCGCGGGAATTCATCGACCAAGAAGACGTTAGGATGCGGGAGGAGTGTCGCCCGGAGCGCGGTAGGGCGCGCATGTGCGTCGACATCACCGACCTTAATCAGGCCGGATCTCAAGGCCTTTTCCGGCCACACATCACCGTCCGTCACGTTCACATGCCCTTTGGTTGGGTGAATGTCGGCGCCGTCTTCCAAAGGCTGGCGCAGTTCGCGATGGCGCCTCACGTGGCACCAAGGCCCCTCGAGCCTCCAGGATCTCCGAAGCCTCGGGAGCCAGCCCGCCCTTGAAGGGTGAACCCCCATGATGCACATCGACAAACGCTCTCGCAGCGGCGTGGCCGCCTGGTTATTTTTGTGGTTTGATCGAGTCAGGAGACCCCTCGTACCCCTTTTTGTCTACTTTTCGTTACTCTGGAGCTAGGACTTCCTTGTTATGTAATGAACCAGATTAACCCCTGTCGAGATTGTGTCATTTCTTTCAAGCTTCCAAGTGTAGCATCTCGTCCCCGCCAGGATCTTCGCCTCCTGTGCCGCCCCCTCGATGGTTCCGTGGGAGAGGGTTGGACACGGCCTCTGTGCCAGGACTTGTCCTCATAGCGCCGAGAAATCCAAATGACCAAGCTCTGGCTCACGGGCTGGCTGTTGGGGAACGAAGCATGGGAAACAAAAATTTTCCTACGTGCACACAAGATCTATCCATGGTGATGAGCATCTACGAGAGGGAGAGTGAATCTACATACCCTTGTAGATCTCTAAGCGGAAGCGTTAAGAAACGCGGTTGATGTAGTCGAACGTCTCCGCGATCCAAATCGCAAGTCGTCCCTCTATCCGATCACGAACTAGTGCCGAACGGACGGCACCTCCACGTTCAACACACGTACGGCTTGATGACGCCTTCACCTCCTCGATCCAGCGAGCGATGGTGAAGTAGTAGATGAGTTCCAGCAGCACGACGGCGTGGTGATGGTGGTGAGGAACAATCTCTGCAGGGCTTCGCCAAGCACTACGGAGATTATGACGGGAGAACTAGAGGGTTAGGGTTGCCGACACACGGCTTGGGAAATCTTCATGTGTCCCGTGTGCTAGCCCTGCCCCTCTATTTATATGTTGCCCGCACAAGGTCGGTTTGGCCCGCAGGGAAAGAGTCCAACTCGGATCCCTGCAGTACCACGCACAAGCGGTAGTACCGCTCACGAGCGGTAGTACCGCTTCACACAAGCGGTAGTACTGCTTATGTGGTAGTACCGCTTCACACAAGCGGTAGTACCGCTTATGCGGTAGTACTGCCTTACCAGCGGCAGTACCGCTTAAGGCAGCAGCAAAACTTCCTTTTGCACTTTCCAATACCTCGTGGGCTTTACCCCTTTGGCTCATATAAAGTGTTGCTGCACCCGAACACTTCGGTAAACATCCGGAACCCCTTCCGGTGAATTCCGGAACCCTTCCGGAGATCAAAACACTATTATCACATATATCAATCTTTACCTCCGGACTCTTCCGGAGATCCTCGTCATGTCCGGGATCTTATCTGGGACTCCGAACAACCTTCGGTCACCAACAAAATAACTCAACTATACTAATCGTCACCAAACGTTAAGTGTGTAGACCCTGCGGGTTCGAGAACTATGTAGACACCTCTACGATCAATAACCAATAGCGGGACCTGGATGCCCATATTGGCTCCTACATATTCTACGAAGATCTTTATCGGTCGAACCTCTATGTCAAGGATTCAGTTAATCCCGTATACTGTTCCCTTTGTTCTTCGGTATGTTACTTGCCCGAGATTCGATCGTCGGTATCTCTATACCTAGTTCAATCTCGTTACCGGCAAGTCTCTTTACTCGTTCTGTAATACAAGATCTCGTGGCTAACACTTTAGTCACATTGCTTGCAAGGCTCATTGTGATGTTGTATTACCGAGTGGGCCCTGAGATACCTCTCCGTCACACGGAGTAACAAATCCCAGTCTTGATCCATGCCAACCCAACAGACACCCTCGGAGATACCTGTAGAGCATCTTTATAGTCACCCAGTTACGTTGCGACGTTTGATACACACAAGGTACTCCTCCGATGTCAGGGAGTTGCATGATCTCATGGTCATAGGAACAGATACTTGATATGCAGAAAACACTAGCAATAAACTGACACGATCATATGCTACGTTTATAGTTTGGGTCTTGTCCATCACATCATTCTCCTAATGATGTGATCCCGTTATCAAATGACATCTCATGTCTATGGCTAGGAAACCTTCACCATCTTTTGATCAACGAGCTAGTTAACTAGAGGCTTACTAGGGACACAGTGTTGTCTATGTACCCACACATGTATTTGAGTTTCCAATCAATACAATTATAGCATGGATAATAAACGATTATCATGAACAAGGAAATATAATAATAACCAATTTATTATTGCCTCTAGGGCATATTTCCAACAGTCTCCCACTTGCACTAGAGTCAATAATCTAGTTCACATCACTATGTGATTTACATTGTAATGAATCGAACACCCATGCAGTTCTGGTGTTGTTCATGTTTAGCCCTTGGAAGAGGTTTAGTCATCGGATCTGCAACATTCAGATCCGTGTGTACTTTGCAAATATTTATGTCGTCCTCCTTGATGTAATCGCAGATGGAATTGAAACGTCGCTTTATGTGTCTGGTCCTCTTGTGAAATCTTGGTTCCTTGGCTAGAGCAATGGCACCAGTATTATCACAAAACAGAGTCATTGGGTTAAGCGCACTAGGCACTACTCCAAGATCTGTCATGAACTCCTTCATCCATACACCTTCCTTCGCCGCCTCCGAGGCAGCGATGTACTCTGCTTCGCATGTAGAATCAGCTACCACGCTTTGCTTGGAACTGCACCAGTTAACCGCACCCCCATTAAGAATAAATACGTATCCGGTTTGTGACTTAGAGTCATCCGGATCAGTGTCAAAGCTTGCATCGACGTAACCCTTTACGACGAGCTCTTGATCACCTCCATAAACGAGAAACATGTCCTTAGTCCTTTTCAGGTATTTCAGGATATTCTTGACCGCCATCCAGTGTTCCATTCCTGGATCACTTTGAAACCTTCTGGCCATACTTATGGCAAGGCTGACATCGGGTCTTGTGCACAGCATTGCATACATGATAGAGCCTATGGCTGAGGCATAGGGGACGACACTCATCTTTTCTCTATCTTCTGCAGTCACTGGGCATTGAGTCTTACTCAACTTTACACCTTGCAAAACAGGCAAGAACCCCTTCTTGGACTGATCCATTTGAACTTCTTCAAAATCTTATCAAGGTATGTGCTTTGTGAAAGTCCTATTAAACGTCTTGATCTATCTCTATAGATCTTGATGCCTAATATGAAAGCAGCTTCTCCTAGGTCCTTCATTGAAAAACTCTTGTTCAAATATTCCTTCACGCTTTCCAACATTTCTATATTGTTTCCAATCAGCAATATGTCATCCACATATAATATTAGAAACGCTATAGAGCTCCCACTCACTTTCTTGTAAATACAAGCTTCTCCGTAAACTTGTATAAACTCGAACGCTTTGATCACCTCATCAAAGCGAAGATTCCAACTCCGAGATGCTTGCACCAGTCCATAAATGGATCGCTGGAGTTTGCAAACTTTGTCAGCATTCTCTGGATCGACAAAACCTTCTGGTTGCATCATATACAACTCTTCCTTAAGGAAACCGTTAAGGAACGCTGTTTTGACATCCATCTGCCAAATTTCATAATCGAAAAAGGCAGCTATTGCTAACATGATTCTGACGGACTTAAGCATCGCTACTGGTGAGAAGGTCTCATCGTAGTCAACTCCTTCAACTTGTGAAAAACACTTTGCCACAAGTCGAGCTTTATAGACGGTGACATTACCGTCCGCGTCCGTCTTCCTCTTAAAGATCCATTTGTTCTGAATGGCCTTACGCCCTTCAGGTAATACTTCCAAAGTCCACACTTTGTTTTCATACATGGATCCCATCTCGGATTTCATGGCTTCTAACCACTTCTCGGAATCCGGGCCCATCATCGCTTCTCCATAGCTCGTAGGTTCATCGTTGTCCAACAACATGACTTCTAAGACAGGGTTGCCGTACCACTCAGGAGCAGTACGCGTCCTTGTCGACCTACGAGGTTCGATAGTAACTTGATCCAAAGCTTCATGATCATTATCATTAACTTCCTCTTCAGCTGATGTAGGCTCCACAGAAACAACTTTCTGCGCTGCGCTACTCTCAGGTTGAAGTAAAGGTTCATCAACCTCATCAAGTTCTATCTTCCTCCCACTCAATTCTTTCGAGAGAAACTCTTTCTCAAGAAATGTTCCGTTTTTAGCGACAAACACTTTGCCTTCGGATCTGAGGTAGAAGGTATACCCAACTGTCTCTTTTGGGTATCCTATGAAGACGCATTTCTCCGCTTTGGGTTCCAGCTTTTCAGGCTGAAGCTTTTTGACATAAGCATCACATCCCCAAACTTTAAGAAACGACAGCTTTGGCTTCTTGCCAAACCAAAGTTCATAAGGCGTCGTCTCAACGGATTTCGATGGTGCCCTATTTAAAGTGAATGCAGCTGTCTCTAATGCATAACCCCAAAACGATAGTGGCAAATCGGCAAGAGACATCATAGATCGCACCATATCCAATAAGGTTCGATTACGACGTTCGGACACACCATTACGCTGTGGTGTTCCAGGCGGTGTTAGTTGTGAAACAATTCCACATTGTCTTAAGTGACTGCCAAACTCATAACTCAGATATTCTCCTCCTCGATCAAATCGTAGGAATTTAATCTTCTTGTTACGATGATTCTCAACTTCACTCTGAAATTGTTTGAACTTTTCAAATGTTTCAGACTTGTGTTTCATTAAGTAAATATACCCATATCTACTTAAGTCATCAGTGAAGGTGAGAAAGTAACGATAACCACCGCGCGCCTCAATGCTCATCGGACCGCACACATCAGTATGTATGATTTCCAATAAGTCACTTGCCCATTCCATTATTCCAGAGAATGGCGTTTTAGTCATCTTGCCCATGAGGCATGGCTCACATGTGTCAAGTGATTCAAAATCAAGTGACTCCAAAAATCCATCAGCATGGAGCTTCCTCATGCGTTTTATGCCAATATGACCTAAACGGCAGTGCCACAAGAAAGTGGTATTATCATTATTAATTCTACATTTTTTGGCATCAATGTTATGAACATGTGTATCATTACTATCGAGATTCAATAAGAATAAACCCCTCACATTGGGTGCATGACCATAAAAGATATTACTCATATAAATAGAACAACCATTATTCTCTGATTTAAATGAGTAACCGTCTCGCAATAAACAAGATCCAGATATAATGTTCATGCTTAACGCAGGCACTAAATAACAATTATTCAGGTTCATCACTAATCCCGATGGTAATCGAAGAGCGAGCGTGCCGACGGCGATCACATCAACCTTGGAACCATTTCCCACGCGCATCGTCACTTCGTCCTTTGCCAGCCTCCGTCTATTCCGCAGTTCCTGTTTTGAGTTGCAAATATGAGCAACCGCACCGGTATCAAATACCCAGGCACTACAACGAGAGTTGGTAAGGTACACATCAATAACATGTATATCATATATACCTTGTTTGTTGTTGGCCGCCTTCTTGTCAGCCAAATACTTGGGGCAGTTCCGCTTCCAGTGTCCAGTTCCCTTGCAATGAAAGCACACAGATTCTGGTTTGGGTCCAGCCTTGGGTTTCTGCACGAGAGGAGCAACTGCTTAGCCACTCTTCTTGGAGTTACCCTTCTTACCCTTGCCATTTTTCTTGAAACTAGTGGTTTTATTGACCATCAACACTTGATGCTCCTTCTGAATTTCAGACTCAGCGGCTTTTAGCATCGCAAACAGCTCGGCGACTGACTTGTTCATCCCGTGCATGTTATAGTTCAACATGAAGCTCTTGTAGCTAGGTGGCAATGATTGAAGAACTCTGTCAGTGATAGCCTCTGGCGGAAGGGGCATCCCCAATTCAGCCAGACGGGTGGAGTACCCAGACATTCTGAGTACGTGATCACTGATAGACCCGTTCTCCTCCATCTTGCAAGCATAGAACTTATCGGAGATCTCATATCTCTCGATCCGGGCATTCTTCTGAAAGATAAACTTCAACTCCTGGAACATCTCATATGCTCCATGACGTTCAAAACGTCTTTGAAGTCCCGGTTCTAAGCCATACAATATTGCACATTGAACTATTGAGTAATCTTCAGAACGAGCCTGCCAGGCGTTCACAACGTCTAGAGACTCAACTGGAGCGGGTGGATCACCAAGCGGTGCATCAAGGACATAAGCCTTTTGGGAAGCCGTAAGGATAATCCTTAGATTACGGGCCCAGTCCACAAAGTTACTTCCATCATCTTTCAACTTAGCTTTCTCGAACGCATTAAAATTCAGGGGTGCTACTGCGCGAGCCATGATCTACAACATAAATATTGCAAAGACAACTTAGACTATTGTTCAAGATAATGAGTTTAGTTAATCATATTACTTTAAAAAACTCCCACTCAAATTGACATCCCTCCGGTCATTCGAGCGTAACATGATCCAAATCCACCAACTCAAGTCCGATCATCACGTGAGTTGAGGTGGTTTCAATGGTGAACATCTTCATGTTGATCATATCTACTATATGACTCATGTTCGACCTTTCGGTCTCTTGTGTTCCGAGGCCATGTCTGTACATGCTAGGCTCGTCAAGTTTAACCCGAGTGTTCCGCACGTGCAACATGGCTTACACCCGTTGCATGCGAACGTAGAGTCTATCACACCCGATAATCACGGCGTGTCTCGAAACAACGAACTTTCGCAACGGTGCACACTCGGGGAGAACACAATTTTATCTTGAAATTTAAGTGAGGGATCACCTTATAATGCTACCGTCGTCCTAAGCAAAATAAGATGCATAAAAGGATTAACATCACATGCAAACCATAAGTGACATGATATGGCCATGAACTTGTGCTTTTGATCTCCATCTCCAAAGCACCGGCATGATCTCCATCGTCACCGGCATGACACCATGATCTCCATCATCTTGATCTCCATCAACGTGTCGCCATGAGGTTGTCGCGCCGACTGTTGCTTCCACGACTATTGCTAACTCATAGCGATATAGTAAAGCAAAAACGGCGAAAATAATTAAAGACAACTCTATGGCTCCTGCCAGTTGCCGTACTCATCGACATGCAAGTCGTGATATTCTATACAACACATGATCATCTCATACATCACATATATCTCATCATGTAATTGGCCATATCACATCACAACATACCCTGCAAAAACAAGTTAGACGTCCTCTAATTGTTGTTGCAAATTTTACGTGGCTGCCACGGGTTTGCAAGAACCGTACTTACCTACGCAAAACCACAACGTGGTGTAGTGATTGCTTTTTGATCTTCTAAAAGAACCCTCTTCATTGAAATTGATTCAACTAAAGTGAGAGAGACAGACACCCACTAGCCATCTTTATGCAACGAAGTTACATGTCAGTTGAAGGAACCTGTCTCGCGTAGGCGTACGCGTAATGTCGGTCCGGGCCGCTTCATCTCACAATACCACCGAATCAAGTATCAACTAGTAACGGCAAGCAATATGTATACACCCACGCCCACAACTCGTTTGTGTTCTACTCGAGATCTCATCTACGCATAGACCTAACTCAGATGCCACTGTTGGGGAACGAAGCATGGGAAACAAAAATTTTCCTACGCGCACACAAGATCTATCCATGGTGATGAGCATCTACGAGAGGGAGAGTGAATCTACATACCCTTGTAGATTGCTAAGCGGAAGCGTTAAGAAACGCGGTTGATGTAGTCGAACGTCTCCGCGATCCAAATCGCAAGTCGTCCCTCTATCCGATCACGAACTAGTGCCGAACGGACGGCACCTCCGCGTTCAACACACGTACGGCTTGATGACGCCTTCACCTCCTCGATCCAGCGAGCGATGGTGAAGTAGTAGATGAGTTCCAGCAGCACGACGGCGTGGTGATGGTGGTGAGGAACAATCTCTGCAGGGCTTCGCCAAGCATTACGGAGATTATGACGGGAGAACTAGAGGGTTAGGGTTGCCGACACACGGCTTGGGAAATCTTGATGTGTCCCGTGTGCTAGCCCTGCCCCTCTATTTATATGTTGAGCCTTGGGGTCTAAACTTGGAGTAAAAGCCTCCTCCAGGTCGGTTCTGCCCACACAAGGTCGGTTTGGCCCACAGGGAAAGAGTCCAACTCGGATCCCTGCAGTACCGCGCACAAGCGGTAGTACCGCTCACGAGCGGTAGTACCGCTTCACAAAAGCGGTAGTACCGCTTCACACAAGCGGTAGTACTGCCTTACCAGCGGCAGTACCGCTTAAGGCAGCAGCAAAAATTCCTTTTGCACTTTCCAATACCTCGTGGGCTTTACCCCTTTGGCTCATATAAAGTGTTGCTGCACCCGAACACTTCGGTAAACATCCGGAACCCCTTCCGGTGAATTCCGGAACCCTTCCGGAGATCAAAACACTATTATCACATATATCAATCTTTACCTCCGGACTCTTCCGGAGATCCTCGTCATGTCCGAGATCTTATCTGGGACTCCGAACAACCTTCGGTCACCAACAAAATAACTCAACTATACTAATCGTCACCAAACGTTAAGTGTGTAGACCCTGCGGGTTCGAGAACTATGTAGACATGACCGAGACACCTCTACGATCAATAACCAATAGCGGGACCTGGATGCCCATATTGGCTCCTACATATTCTACGAAGATCTTTATCGGTCGAACCTCTATGTCAAGGATTCAGTTAATCCCATATACTGTTCCCTTTGTTCTTCGGTATGTTACTTGCCCGAGATTCGATCGTCGGTATCTCTATACCTAGTTCAATCTCGTTACCGGCAAGTCTCTTTACTCGTTATGTAATACAAGATCTCGTGGCTAACACTTTAGTCACATTGCTTGCAAGGCTCATTGTGATGTTGTATTACCGAGTGGGCCCTGAGATACCTCTCCGTCACACGGAGTAACAAATCCCAGTCTTGATCCATGCCAACCCAACAGACACCCTCGGAGATACCTGTAGAGCATCTTTATAGTCACCCAGTTACGTTGCGACGTTTGATACACACAAGGTACTCCTCCGATGTCAGGGAGTTGCATGATCTCATGGTCATAGGAACAGATACTTGACATGCAGAAAACAATAGCAATAAACTGACACGATCATATGCTACGTTTATAGTTTGGGTCTTGTCCATCACATCCTTCTCCTAATGATGTGATCCCGTTATCAAATGACATCTCATGTCTATGGCTAGGAAACCTTCACCATCTTTTGATCAACGAGCTAGTTAACTAGAGGCTTACTAGGGACACAGTGTTGTCTATGTACCCACACATGTATTTGAGTTTCCAATCAATACAATTATAGCATGGATAATAAACGATTATCATGAACAAGGAAATGTAATAATAACCAATTTATTATTGCCTCTTGGACACGGCCTCTGTGCCAGGACTTGTCCTCATAGCGCCGAGAAATCCAAATGACCAGGCTCTGGCTCACGGGCTGGCCCCCCGTGCTAGTCATCTCACCAAGGTCTTTGGTGTCCCGCCCTCCCAGAGAACCGTCACGGGCGGGTAATGGGGGCACGGCTTGGGGCGGCGGGGGTAAAGCCGTCCTTGGACGGGTGCCTCGCCACCCCGGCGCAACACCATGACGATCGTGCAACGCGTCCCGCGCCCATATTATGGGTTGCGAGACGTGCACCCGCGTTGGAAACCAGGTGGACCCGCCACCTGAGGAATTGGGGAAGGAGCTCCTAAGCCTTGTGCCTGGAGTGTCATATTCTCCTTTGAAATCGCCGCCCGTGACACTCTCACGTAAGAATGAGTGGGGCTGTATACACCCCGGAGCCTCCTGAAGGACCGCCCCGCGGCCTCGGGAGGACTCCCGCCCAAGCCTAGTGGAAGCCCTATGCTCCGCGCTGGTGGAAGAAGAAATGAGGAAGGAGCTCCTGAGCCGTGTGCCTGGGGTATCCGACCCCTCTTTTAAAATCGCCACCCGTGACCCTCTCACGTAATAAGGAGGTTGGGGCTATACACGCCCCGGTGCCTCCCGAAGGGCCACCTCTCGGCCCCGGGAGGACTCCCGCCCACACCTAGTGGAAGCCCCATGTTCCGCGCTGGGTGAGACAAGAACAAACCCCGCGGCAGGGGCCGTAACGGCCTCGGGGCAAATGGTCCCCGCCTCGGAAACCACCGGCCCCTCCAGCGACACGCGCGAGGGGGCTGGGTGTCGGAATCGGGGCTCCACAGACCCAAGAAGGTTCGAACTCTGGGGCGTGTGCGAAGATCTCAACCAACTCTAGCCTCAAGCTCACCACTCAGCAGCCAAGCCTCGCCGAATACGCGCCAGCAGACGAGAAGATGGACACAGTGATTTACCCAGGTTCGGGCTACCTTGCGGTGTAAAACCCTACTCTTGCTTTTGGTGGATTGGCCTCACGAGGAGGTTTGGGGAAGAACTAGTATAGTGCTTGAGCGACCTCGTGAGGGCTCTTGGGTGAGGATGGATCGATCGGCCCTTCTATGGTGGGTGCTGGTCCCTATTTATAGTGGCCTTGGTCCTCTTCCCTTATCGCACAGACGGGAAGGGATCCCACAACGGCCAATTTTGAAAGGGTACAAGAGGTACATCTTATCCTGACTAAAGGTGGTCTTTGCCTGCAAAGCTTCTGGGCGTGACGCAGAGGTGGGCTCGGTGATGACATTCGTCCTGCCGAGCTCGTGCTCTTGGTCTTATTGCGCCAGAACGGAAACCTTTGGTGGATTCCTTGCGAACCCGTGTATGACCTTGCCTCCTTAGCACCAAAGAGGAAACTGCCCCTCCGTGCCCGCTGGCACACACCTGGCCTTGGTCATCATGGCTCACGTCATCATAGCCTCATGAGGCCGGGTACCTGCATAGGAATCTCCGCTCCTCTGGAGGCATCCTGGGGAGGCCGCTCCCCTTGAGGCCTTGGCGTTGCTCACCTCGCGAGGCTGGGGCTCTCCCGAGGGTCTTGTCTTGGGGGGCTTGCCGCTAGGCCCTACTGGGCCGTCGAGGTGGGCCACGCGCTGGGCCACAGGCAGGCAGCTCTGGGTACCCCCGACCCCAGAACGCCGACAGTAGCCCCCGGCCCCAAGGCGCGCTCGGGTTGGCTTTGGGGCGAAGCCAAGGAGGGAAGGCCGATGCGCCGTGCGCCCCAAATCGCCTGCGGGCCAGGCTCGACGCGTGGCGCGTGGCAGGACATGGACGCCTCCGCTCCCACGTCGTCTCCGCAACTGCCCAGGCTGACTAAAGCCTGGCGCCCGCTGCCGAGCCATCATTGCTCTTCTTCCTTGCGCCTTTACTCCCTTGCTCGGATCCCCTTTCCTTCGCGGGAACCTCCTCCAGATCTTGGCGCATCGCCGTCCTTCCTCGTGCTCCCTTTACCCCAAGGCTTCTTCAGATGGCGCCCGCCGGGATGTCGAAGTCTGAGGCTCAGGCCTCGGCCTCCTCTTCCCCCTTGCCGGCGCTTACGGCATCCACCATCACCAAGGAGGGCGACCTCTCCCAGCACTACCGTTGGCGGTGGGTGACTCCAACGAGTGGGGGCAGACCTTGATCTGGTGCGGCTCTGCGGAGCAGTGCACCTTGGCGAAAATAGTCTACCCCTTCTTCCTCCACAACGTCTTCTCCGGGCTCGTTCCACCCTTCTCGGGGTTCTTCTCCGCCATCCTTGAGCATTATGGGATCCAGGCCCTCCATATTCAGCCCAGTTCCATCCTGCTCATGTCTGTCTTATCCTTCTACTGCGAGGCCTTCGTAGGCGTGAGGCCCTGAGTGCCCCTCTTCCGCCACTACTTCAGCCTGCGGCTCCACGACGGTGCGCACCAATCGGCGTGCGCCTCCTTCGTCGCGGTCCAGAGCGGGAATATGCTCCTGAAGGCCGGGAAGAAGGTGGAAGGCTTCAGGCACCGCTGGGTCTTCTTGGATGCCCGGGGCCTCGATCCGCGCCTGGAGCTCCCGAAGGAGCTGCCCGAGAAGACCCTCGCGTGGGGCTCTGCAAAGCTCACCGACCCTCGGGCGAAGCCCGTCATGGAGCGGATCTCCCTGGACATGGATGCCAAGCAACTGACCGGGGCGGTGATAGTGAAGGAGTTCCTGACGCAGCGCCTGGCGCCGCTCCAGTCGCACTCGAGGCCCATGTGGGAGTACGAGGGTGCGGGGGACAACATCAGGCTTCGATCCGCCAGCTTGACAGGCGAGGAGCTGGGCAGGGTCGTGGCTACCCTGTTCCACAGCGATCCTAGGGACCTCCCCGAGGCCTACGCCCTGCTGTACCGTCGTGACGACAGGGAGGAGCTGGTTGCCGCCATGCCCGCCTTTGACGAGCAGGGACTCACGCCGCCCGAGCGCCCAAATTCCCCCGTGCCGTTGTCCTCTGGCGACACCAGCGGCAGGGAAGACTTAGAGGAGACAGAGGGCGAGGACCTAGAAGAGGTGTCCCCCCGTCGCAGAGCAAGCTCCTTCGGTACCTTGAAGACGACGACGATACCGACGAGCCCCCGGCCGCAGACTCCTCGCGCTTTGCCAGGGTCCTCAGGAGGTCAGGGCCTTCCCTTCAGACCACGCGGGCATCTGGCCGGGCGACTCCGAAGAAACGCGCGGCCGCGCCTCCTCCACCGGACTCCCCATGCTCCAGCAAGGTGATTGAGACGCCGGTCTCGTCCCCGCCCGATCCGCAGCTGTGGGGCGGGGCGGCCGCTGCTGGGGCGGATGTGGACTCTCCAGCCGTGGCCCCTCAGGACGATCTCGCCACCCCTCCGGGCGGCAGCGCCACACCGAAGAAGGGCAGGAGCATCCCAACTATCACCGATGTGGAGAGGAAGAGGAAGTGGATCCCACCCGAGGAGTAAGTAACCTGCCTTGCCTTTGATCGATTATAGATTGCACGCGTACTCACGGCCCCTTCTCCTGTCGATAGCCAGGGGCGACGACGTGCCGAAGAAAAGAAGACGAGCACCGAGCCAAAGGAGCCCCCTGTCCAGAGGGCGCCGTCAGCCTCTGGCCGCAGGCGCGTCATGGGTGGAAGTGCGTCGCGCCAACTCAGCGCGACCCTTGGGCGCCCCGGCGGCACCAGACCTGGGCTCACGGGTGTGACGCCTACTCCTGACGCCTTGCCGATGCCGCTCGGGAGGCCGGGCACTAGGAGTGTGGAGGCTCACGAGGCAGCACTCCTTGCCGCGGCCGTGGCGACCCCAGCGCCGGTGGAGGGGGCGATTTCCCGCCCCCTTCTGGCGGAATCTGCCCCCCGAGGATGCAGCAACGCAGCTTCAGGAGGAGCCAGCCCCCGTGGGCCAGCAGTTCGTGAAGTCGTCCGCCGTTGTCGTGCCCAAGGAGAAATTGGAGCCTCCGGCGCCCCAAGTCTGCCACGCCACAACCCCCTTGGACACAGCACCCGCCGACGTGCCGGTGCCACCTCGTGGTCAGGCCCTTACGCTCGTGAACCGCGGCCCTCTAATCGAGCCCGACGCCTTGGATGAGGCCTATATCGTGCTCGGCCGGATCCGGGACGACCTCCAGGACGCCGACAGGCGCTCCCTCCGGGTGGCTCCAGGCTGACACAGCCACCAAGACGGCCTGGGGTCGGGCTGAGGCTACCGCTGCGGAGAGCAGGAAGGAGGCCGCCGAAGCCAAGGTGGCTCGTGATGCGGCGCTGGCAGAAGCAGCGTCTGCCGCGGAGTGCTGTCGCGAGGCGGAGGCCAAACTGAAGGCCCTTCAAGGGGAGCAAGCCGCGCATGCACAATGGCTTCACCAGCGGGAGGAGGACCTCAAGGCCCGTGAGGCGAAGCTCGCCGATCGCGGCCCCATGCTGTCCCAGGCGGCTGCTGACCAAGCCACGGAGCGCGAGCGTCTGGGCAAGCTGAAGGATGAGGTAGTAGAAGCCCAGATGTCCCATGCCCGGCATGTCTCCGACGTGACGGCCCAGCTGGATGCCAGGGAGAAGACCATTGCCGCTGCTGAGGAGAAGGCGGCCGCGGAGTGCGATGTCTTCCCCTCCATCGAGCTCAGGCTTTGCCAAGTGCTGCACTTCATCTGCAGGGGAGGATTTAAGGATCCACTGGTGACTCCCGAGGGCAGCTACACAGGGCTCTCCTACAAGCTTGCTGAGGTGCTCGAAGGTGCGGTCACCAGGGTGGACGCCATCCTGCAAGGCGAGTGCCGCAACCTTTTCTCCATGGCCGCGACGCGTGTCTTATGCCACCTTTACCTCCACGAGCCCGGCTTTGATTTCGATGGGGTGATCACCCCGGTTGCTCCTGAGTCTCGCTCCGCTGCGGCGGCGGCCATGAAGGATTCCATGGACGCGTTGGTGAAGAAGTTCGCCTGCATCCCTGACACCGAGCCCCCCTGCGGTGGAGGCGAGCGGTGGCGACGAAGGCGTCGGTAGCGACATTGACGACGAGCTCGCCGTGACTGGGACAAGTAGTGGTAGCGGCCCTGGCGATGACGGCTCCTCCTCCTAGATTCCGACCTGCGACATTTATCATGCCTCGTGGAGGCGTAAGACCTGTTTGAATTCGCAAAACTTTCTATGCTTGTAATAACTGTTTGAACTCTGTGATTTCCTTTCGTGCCTCGTTTCCTTCCTGCTTGCTTTTGTGCTCTGCAGGGCCCAATCCCGCGCATACCTCGACCGCCGTTGGGGCGTCCAGATCACCAGGACGAGACCAAGGGGCGAGGGGCTACGTGACTAGTGAGGCCCCTGAGTCGCGATGCTCAGGGGTCCCCCTTGATGTGCGAGCAACCCTCATGAAGGAAACATGGCGACGACGAGGTTGATTTGGAGCGCCTTAGTACTCTGCGTCGGCAGGGCCCAATCCCGCCCATACCTTGACCGCCGTTGGGGCGTCCGAATCACCAGGACGAGACCAAGGGGCGAGGGGCTACATGACTAGTGAGGCCCCTGAGTCGCGATGCTCATGGGTCCACCTTGATGTGCGAGCAGCTCTCATACCTTTCCTCGCCAGCTTTTGCCTGGGAGGGACGCGGGGAGACCAGGTGCCAGGGACCTGGTGAGGTGGCACGCGCCAGGCATGGCCTGAGCGTAGCCCCCGTCCAGCCCCCTCGCGCGTGCATCCCAGGGGAACGCTGCGTGACGGGGCCCTGAGGCCATCCTGAGGTTGGTGTAGCCGCTAGGGCGCCCTCAGTTGTTTATCCACCAGCGCGGAGCATGGGGCTTCCACTCGGCATGGGCATAGCCACTGAACGACCGTGTCGTCCGCCAGCGTGGAGCATGGGGCTTCCACTTGGGGATGGGCATAGCCGCTGAGCGACCGTGTCATCCGCCAGCGCGGAGCATGGGGCTTCCACTTGGGTGTGGGAAGGGAGCTCTGTGTTAGAGTCTCCGGGCTGACACGACAGAACTGGAGGAGGTGTATCTAGGCACCCATGAGCCAACGCGGTACTCACGAGGCCCTACCTCAAGGCGGGTTGCGCCTGAATTTCCTGGCGCAGGGTGTGCTTGCAAGACCTGTGTGAGGGGGGTAACCTGCGACGCATGAATCTCTAGAGGCCATCGCATGAGAAGTCCAAACAACAAGGACCCCAGGAGGTGACGTGAACGGGGCCGGCCCGCCAGATATAGCTTAGTAGTTGGGTTTATCGACGCTGCAGGGACGAACCAGAGCATAGACGCCGTGCCCAGTCTTCTCATGCGACAAACCCGAGGAAAAAACACCCGTTGCGCGGCTTCAACGACAGCGAAGCGCCGAACTGCGGTTATACGAACTGGGCCACGCGCCCTAACTCACCCACTCTCGATTAGCTCACGCGAGGACAAAGCACCAAGGACCGCAAGAGGTGACATGCACGGGACTGGCCCGCGAGACAGAGCTTGATCGCTTGGATTTATCAACGCTGCAGGGACGGACCCGAGCACAGACGCCGTGCCAGCCCTTAATCATGAGGCGGTCGAGGGCGGGGTTGTTAGGGCGCAGCGACATTCAGGGTGACGAAGCACCGGGCATGCAGGTTGGAATACTTAATAAACTCATCAAATGCAGAACCAGTTCTGATACATGCGCAAAACGATACAGCTGCAGGTCGGGCCCTAACAGCTTGAGGATGATGCAGCCCGAGGGGCGCCCTCAAATGAACAAACCAAAAGGTCACCTGATAACGATGCTGCTAAAGCATTGGGGTGGTTGTTGAAGCTTGATCCTCATGAGCCTGAGGGCTCCGGAGGCTCGAGGGGCCCGCGAGGCCCAGGGGGCTTACGAGGGTCCGAGACCATTTGAAGGAACGTGCGGCATCGGGCCTCATGAGACACGTGCACGGCCTGCGCGAGGCGCTGGTATGTGGCGCCCACGTTCACGAGGCCAAAGGGCATGCGGACGTAGCTGCAGGGGTAGCCCCCGCTGCGACCGACACGCGATCGCCAGAAGAGGCCCTGGGATGCGGCCCTGTTGAGGCCCAGGATGTTGGCGTAGACGCGCACCCTGCCGCCCACGTCAGGGGCGGCAGCTGCATCGGGTGGTGTGGCATGACGCTCGTCGCGCATGGCCCGCGCCTCCTGTAGCTCCTCGATCGCATTGGTGATGAACTCCCGTGAGCCTGGCGCCTCGCGCCGTGCTCCTTCCTTGTGGGGGCGCGCGTCGAAGCATGCCTCCAAGTGGTGCCCGAGCACCTCCCTCGTCGCATCGGTCAGGTCGGAAGCTCTCCAGGTGGAAGCCCCCAAGCCCGCTCCGAGGGAAGCGCCGGGCGCGCCTTCCTATGCGGGAGGAAGAGGCGCCCCAGCAATGGACACGGGTCCTGAGGTGCCATTCTTGGGGGTCTCTGTCCCCAGGCAGCTCTTGGGGAGGAGCTGCTTCTTCTTCTTGGGGGTGTCCTCGGGAGGCAGGATGCCGCCCTCATCGTCAGAGTTTTCAGCCGCCGCGGCCTGGTAAGCGTGTTCGAGGGAGCAGACTGCATCCTTCTCATCGCAGGTGACCGTGATGACACCGCTGCACCCTGGCATCTTGAGGACGTTGTAGCCATGGTGGGTTTCCGCCATGAACTTGGCATGGGCAGGGTACCCGAGGATGGCGTTGTACGGGAGGTGGATGTGGGCGACGTCGAAGTCGATGAGCTCGGTGTGGTAGTTGTCGCGCTTGCCGAAGGTGACTGGGAGGCGCTCCTGCCCCAGGGGAATGGTGGAGCCATCAGTCACTCATGAGAAGGGTTTTGTCGGCATAAGCTGATCATAGGGCACCTGAAGCATCGCGAACGTCTCGAAAGAGAGGACATTGAGCCCAGCGCCTCCGTCGATGAAGGTCTTGGTGACGAGGACGTTGCTGATGGTGGGCGTGCAGATCATGGGGAGCGCGCCTGCGGTGGCCGAGCACTTGAGGTGATCCTTGGAGTCAAAGGTGATGGCATATTGTGACCACCTGAGGGGACGCGCGGCCTCGAGCTTTGGGAGGGCTGCATTCACCTCACGAGAGAACTGCTTGAAGATGCGGTTCGAGGCAGGGGCCTGAGCACCGCCCAGGATGCAGGCGATCGCACGGGGCTCTTGGAAGCCCCTAGCCCCATCATCCCGCCGGTCATCGTCGTTTCTCCTTGGCGGCGGCAGCGGAGGGAGGCCAGCATTGCCCTGAGGACAGGCCTCGCGAGGCTGATCGCGCCGGGGTCCATCGCGAGGCTCTTCACGCCAGCGGTCCTCACGAGGCTATTCGCGCCAGTCCTGACGTGGGTCGCGGTTGTCCCAGTGGCCTCCGCTGCGACCCCCTCCACGACCGTAGCCACAGTCGCCGCGCTCGGGGCAGCGGCCGAGGCGCTCGTCGCGGAGCGCCCTGAGCTCCTGGCAGTCGTTGGTGTTGTGGCTATGCGTGTAGTGGAAGATGCAGAACGGGCGGTTGCCCTTGGGGGGCTCATCATGGTCACGACCGCGCTTCATCTCGGGCTTTACCGCCAGTAAAGCGGGGCCCTTGCGCTTCGGCTCCTTAGCCTTGGCCTTCTTGTCCTCAGGATCTGTCTTCGGAAGCTCGAGGAGAGAGAGGCGGCCCTCTTCGGACCTTGCGCACTTGTTCGCCAGGTTGAACATCTCAAGGGCTGAGCACAGATCATCATGAATGGTGAGCTCCTCTTTCATCTTGACGTCCCTGACGCCATCGGTAAATGCCGAGATGATGGCCTCATCCGACGCCTTCTGGATTTTGAGGGGAACGTTCGTGAAACGCTGTATGTACTTGTGCAGGGTCTTGCCCGGCTGCTGTTTCACACGCCGCATGTCCTTCACTGCAAGGGCGCGGTCGCGGGTGCCCTGGAAGTTGGCAATGAAGCACTCGCGGAGTTCGTCCCAGGAGGAGATTGATCCCTCCGGGAGGTTGAGGAGCTAGGAGAGTGCGCCACCCTTGAGAGCCATGGGGAACCAGTTCGCCATGACTTTGTCGTCACCACTTGCCGCCTCGATGCTCAGCGCGTAGAGCTGGAGGAACTCCGCGGGGTCGGGGGTGTCATCGTAGCGTGAAGGCAGGTCCGGCTTGAACTTGCTGAGCCAGGCGACGCGGTGAAGCTCCGGGGTGAAGGCGTGGCAGCCTGCAGCACTTACAGGCGCGGCGCGTGCGAGGGGAGCTCGGTCTTGGTGGTCGTGCGCCGCAGCCTCAGGCGGCGCACGGTCTTGATGCCGGCGCAGCGGTGCGGGGAGTGCGCGCGCGTCACCTCGTGGCCGTGGCACCACACGGTAGCTTGCTTCATCCCTTGCCTGCGCCGGCGCCCCATGTGGCAGGTTGCGCGGGCGCGCTTCGTGTTTGGGCTCGGGGTCGGCGCCGTGCAGAGAAGGAGGAGGAGGTGCGCCGTGAGCCACGTCGCCCGCCTGGGAGGGTGGGGGACGGAGTGAGTGGGAGGGCGCCGGGACCTCGCCGGCGACGCTGATGAGCTCGGCGATGCTACCAAGCCAGTCGTCGTAGCGATCGTGGGTAGGGCGGTAACGCAGCAGCTCGCCCGCCATGAACAGTGCGGCCTGCGCGTTTGCCGGCCCGTAGTGAGCGTGGGAGGACGACGCCGTGGAGGTAACGAGAGATGGAGTAGTGGTACGGCCATCGCACCGCACGGTGGGTGGCTTCGACGAGTCCTGCTGCTCGTGAGCGGCTGGGTCAGTGGCAGCGTTAGCTGCAGGAGAGGCGGAGCGGCGCGATACGCCGCGGCCCACGGGCGCTGTCTGGGCGACGCGAGCAGCCCGACGCTCGGCGCGGACTCAGCGGGCGTCGGCCATGGGAGCGACGAAGCGGATACGAAGCGGAACCGGAGGGAAGATCACGACACGCCCCTACCTGGCATGCCAAATGTCAGAATCGAGGCTTCGCAGACCCAAGAAGGTTCGAACTCTGGGGCGTGTGCGAAGATCTCAACCAACTCTAGCCTCGAGCTCACCACTCCGCAGCTAAGCCTCGTCGAATACGTGCCAGCGAATGAGAAGATGGACATAGTGATTTACCCAGGTTCGGGCCACCTTGCGGTGTAAAACCCTACTCCTGGTTTTGGTGGATTGGCCTCACGAGGAGGTTTGGGGAAGAATTGGTACAGTGGTTGAGCGACCTCGTGAGGGCTCTTGGGTGAGGATGGATCGATCGGCCCTTCTATGGTGGGTGTTGGTCCCTATTTATAGTGGCCTTGGTCCTCTTCCCTTATCGCACAGGCGGGAAGGGATCCCACAACGGCCAATTTTGAAAGGGGACAAGAGGTACATCTTATCCTGAATAAAGATGTTCTTCGCCTGCAAAGCTTCTGGGCGTGATGCAGAGGTGGGCTCGATGATGACATCCATCCTGTCGAGCTCGTGGTCTTGGTCTTGTTGCGTCAGAACGGAAACCTTTGGGGGATTCCTTGGGAACCCGCGTACGTCCTTGCCTCCTTAGAACCAAAGAGGAAACTGCCCCTCTGCGCCCACTGGCGCCCGCCTGGCCTTGGTCATCATGTCTCATGTCATCACAGCCTCATGAGGCCGGGTACCTGCATAGGAATCTCCGCTCCTCTGGAGGCAGCCTGGGGAGGCCGCTCCCCTGGAGGCCTTGGCGTTGCTCGCCTCGCGAGGCTGGGGATCTCTTGAGGGTCTTGTCTTGGGGGCTTGCCGCTAGGCCGTACTGGGCCGTCGAGGTGGGCCATGCGCTGGGCCGCAGGCAGGCAGCTCTGGGTACCCCCGATCCCAGAACGCCAACACTGGGCACGGTACCTGCGCCTGGGCAAGTCCTAGCCACGCCAGGACCCAGAGGACTGGGTTTCGGCTCGCGGACATGCCCACACGCACGTCACCTCACCAAGGCGCGTGGTGCCTATCTTCCTCACGCGACGCCCAAGTGTAAACCGGTAAGCGCGTTCCTACCTAGGAGCAAATACTTTCACGCAGGATTTCTCCCCAGGGTGGTTTCCCCAAGAACCATCGCGCGACAGGACCCTTTATACCAGCGACAACTGAGATGCGCCCGGGGGCTGAGCCCCGGCAACGCATAGCGTCAGGGCAAGGAGGAGAAGCTAATTTTCAACCCAAAAGCGTTCAATTTGAGGCATGAGGGACATAACCCATTTTTGCGCACCCCCGCGGGGTCACCATGTTCATTACAGGGAAAGAGAAACAACACAAAGGAGGAGATGGACTCCTGCAGCGCCTCCGCAGATCCTGAACCTGACACCGCCGCGCCTAGTTAGAGTCCTTTTCCTTCATGTCAGTACTCGGAGAGTCGTCGGAGTGATCATCACTCCCACTCTACCCGGAGGAGGAGCTGCAGCCACTGCCGCCGCTACCGCTGCTGCTGCTGCCGCTCTCCATGCAGCAGTCCAGGCGATCGCCAGCCTCCTCGAAGATCCTCATGAATAGCGTGGAGGCCCCGTCAAACTTGAAGTGAAGGACATGCACCTCCCGCAGGCCGCGGGCAAGGGCGAATGACTTCCACCAATGCTTCAAAAACATGAAGCCGAGTGGGTTGAACTCCGTCACCACCTAGGAGGACCCGTTGCAGCAGCCGTCCGGCTGCAGCCACAGGCCCAGGGGAGCATGTCCCTCCATCTCCCCCGCAAAGGGGTCTGGGAGCCGGAGCCAGGTGCGAGGCCTGCCCTCCACCCTCACGATGAACTCGTGGACCGCGTCTGTGGAGTGTTTCCTCGGCCGGTGCGGCCGGGCGGCCGCACCGTCCTGTGGGCCTCGCCCGTGACTAGCTCGCCCGTCGGGCCCGCGTCCGCGGGCGGGGCTCCTTCCGCGGCTGCTCGAGCCGACATGGGCCACCGGAAAAGATCACCCGCGACCCCGACGAGGCGCCTCGAGCGCAGCGACGGAAGCACGACGACGTCCACCGCCCCTTACCGGCCTCGACGCGCCCGCCTCATCCATCACCGCCTTCTCCTTCTTAGCGGAGGAGAGCTTCCTCACAGGCACCACTGCTGCTATGGTCTTAAATGGCGATGGAGACGGTAGACAAGGAGTATGGGCTAAGGGACTCCTCCCCTCCCCTTTATATACGACCGGGGCTTTACGCCAGCCTGGGCGGTTACCGAGGCATCTCGGGGAGTGGAAGGGACCCATGCCCTATGGTGCGCCATGTACTGCGAATTCTCAGGCGGTTCGGGCCCTCGCCGCTCCGACCTCCCCCCACTGGAGGAGCTGCAACCGTCTTGAGCCCATGGGTCGCACTGCTAGGCCCGCGGGACTGGGGCCAACCGGGCCCAGCTACCTGCCACCCAAGGGGCAGCATGCGCCACCAGCCGAACCTGGCCCACCAACGAGCTTAGCAGGCTGGATACCCACAAGGGCCCCACCCCCGCGGCTCGTACCGACGGCAATCGTCAGGGGCCTCGACGGCACCCCACGCGAGGCCGCGCCCTAGAACTGCCTCGAGGACCTTGCCTAGGCAGGTTCATCGAAGGAAAGGGGAACGAGGCCTGCACTTCACAGACCGCGCTATCCCAGGAGGGGTTGGCTCTGAGAAGCAGGCCCGCACCCGGAGACCGCCCTTACACATGTCGGGAACATTTCGTCACCTCGCGAGGACCTCGGGCAACACACTTCTATGCACTGGACCCGAGCGTATGCGGGCGAGCGCATGAACACCCATGCGGGGCACTATGTGGGAGAACCTCCCAAGGAAGGACGGGTGAGGGACAATGGCCAGGTAAGGCACGGGCTAGATACTGCAGACCTCGGGGGCTGTCGCTTGAGATTGCGTCGTGCGCCAAGGGCAGGAATTTCGAGCGCCTCATGCCATGAGTCTTCACCGACCTCGCTGGTCCTAGCCCTTTGGCACGGGGGCTCGCGAACCCCATCGATGATGCAAGGATTGCCACGGGATGGACCCCAGCCAGTTGGGGCATGGGGGTTGCATAGAAGGAACAAGAAGACCCCGCGAGGGGGACGAGGGCGACTAAATATGATAAGTGGTTACCAATTTAAGCAAAAGTAACTCGCAGATGTCTTTCGCCCGCACGAGGCCTGGTGATCCATAACATTACAGAGAGAAGCATAAAAGCTTAAGAGGACGAGGCTGTCACATCCCTAGTTTTAGCATGAACTAAGATCCATGTTTGTGATTGCATCATGTTTAAATTTCTTTAAACCTGAAATGGGGATGATCAAAACCCTAGCACTATTTCAATTCAAATAGGTTCACTTAAAATGATTTTCAATAAACAAGAATGGCTCCCCAAAAATGTTCATCATCCCTGGAAAAATGTGGGAACATCAACCAGAGGTGATTTATATTTTTCCATGTCATTTTTATTTATTGAATTAAAACAATAACTATTTGAATTGGAGCTATAAAAATGCTACAAATATTTCCATAGCTCCAAAAATTCTGGAAATTTTTATGTGGCTTTGGACCTTTTATATATAACCACATAATTATTTTCAGAAGCAACAAAATTGATTTAGTATTTTTACTAAATTAAAACAAACTGCAAAAAATAAAAAAACTGAAACAAAAAGTATAAAAAGAGAGAGAGAGACCCTGAGGCCTAGGAGGGGCGGCCCTGCAGCCCAGGTGCCAGTCACCCCCAACCTCCCGCCAGGAGGATTGGGGCGTGTGGCTGGGGCACGCCGGCACGCACCGGCCACCTCCTACCTGGCTGCTTGCCGCTGGGGGTCGCTGAGGGCACCAACGCGACGCCCTTCCCCCGTGCCCCTCTTTCTCCCCCTCTGTCCTTATCCCCTCTCATCCCTCTCTCGGTTCTTCATGCCCGAGCGACGCCGTCGCCGCCGCTCGCCGTCCACGCGTCCTCCGAGATCGCCTCGCCTCCCCGCCGTGTCCAGAAGATCCACCGCATCCTCAACGTCCTCTCCATCGAACCACAGAAGCCCAGACGCCCTACCTCGCCGCCAGCGTCATCGTCTTCATCCTCCGACACCCGCCGCTCGCCGCCATCGATTCGCCGGCCACAGCGTGGCCCCGACCCCGCCGTTAGTGCCAGCAGCTCCACGGTGAGGCCCCGGTTCCTCTCCCCCTAGCCCCGTCGTCGATGCCCTCCTCTAACCCCGCTAGCCGCCAGACCCGTGAGCCTCTCGCCGCCGTGGCTAGAGGCCCTGAGGCTTGCCGCCGAGCACCTCATCGTGCTCAGGGCGCTCTCAGGAGGCCGTAGTCGCCCCTAGCTCCTCCGTTCGCAGCCCGTAGCCTCGAGCCCGTGCTGACCCGAGCCCCGGCCATGATAGCCGTCGTCGCCGGCGATGCTACGGGCCGCCCCGCGCCGTCCCACCTACGGGGATGGATGTGGATCGCTCCCCGCTCCCGATAGAGCCGCTCCGTGCGGCAAATGGTGGCCGGAGGCGCAACTCCGGCGAGCCGCCGCCGTGGTTTTGGTCGCCGCCGGCGAAAGTCCGGTGGAAGCCGATGTGGCGAGGCCATTAGCGTTAATCCCCCTGTTTAATTAGCCCCACAGCGGCTGAAAGTGGGCCCCAAAGGTGGGTCAAACCCCAGTCAGCGCGGGGATTAACCCTGTGTCTATGACATATGGGTCCCGCGTGTCAGGTTTGACCTGGACCGGGTCTATTGACTGGCTGACGTCATGATGGCATCAGGCTGACGCAGTAATTGCCTTTTTAGGTTTAAATAAATTCCAAAAAATGCTGAAAACTTAGAAAATTCATATAAATTAATCTGTAAGTCAGATTGAAATAATTTATATATGAAAATATATCAGAAAAATTCAATGAACCCATCTGTACTATTTTCATGCATGATATAGCAACCTAAATAGGAGAACTTGGACATTTTAGTTCAAATGCAATATGGGACTTTACATATGAAGTTGAATTTGAACCTCGAGTTCAAACCTACTTCATCTAAACATGCTGCTAGGTGCATTAGACCAAACCACATCATATTGCCATGTCATATTCATGCATCATATTGTTGCATTTGATGTGTATTGATTTGTTCCCCCTTCGATGGTTGTTCATCGTGTTAGGCACTGTTCCGGAGGGTACGGTCGAGTATCCATCTGAGGAGCAGTAACGTGTTGACGTCTTATCTGGCAAGCAACCCCCTTGATCCTCTCCGATACAATCCCACTCTCTCGCTCTTGCTCTCACTTATTGCATTAGGACAAAACGTTTCAACTTTTACATGTTCCGGTAGTTGAACCCATTCCTCTGCATGACCTGTCATTGTCACAGTAAATAGCTGAACCAAGCAACCTAGCATACCTGGTAGATGCTTGAGCCATGTTGTGCCTATACCCTACTATGCTTGCTATGCTTAGAGTTGTGTCAGGTCTGATTCATCTGGGTGATGGACCGGAGTGAACTGGTTGTGTTCTGATGATGAGAGTTAAGTGGTGAACCTGATTTGGTAAAGGTAGCGATGAGAGGCCATGTAGGAGTACATGGTGGGTTGTCTCATTGAGACCGTCCTTAAGAACTGAGTCATGTGTATGTGATCCAAGACTAGCTATTACCGCACATTGGGATCCTTAATTGAGTCTCTCGACTTATTAATCGCCCTGATCTCTGTCGAGGAGTTGCAATTAGTTTCTGGTGTTCGTAGGTCATGCTAGTAGTCTACCGAGTGGCACCCCGTACAGGTGGGCTTGGGTCAGACTAGGCACCATGTCCCGGTGTACCAAGCGTAGTACCATCCGTCGAGGTGGGCTTGGGAACCCTGCACACATCGTTTGGGGCCGTAGAGGAAACTTCGGTCGGACTTCCTTGCGGGTTTAGTCTCAAATAGGCGATAAACCTGGACTAGAGTCTTGTGTGGTTAGTCAGGTCGTGGCCGACTCTCTCGCTAGGCTTCCGCTTGAAGGTTGTCGAGGTGCCATTTTACGTGAACATAGCGATAAGTGGCGGGAGCATGTGTGACGAAGTACACCCCTGCAGGGTAATAATCTATTCGAATAGCCACGTCCGCGGATATGGACTACTTGGAGACTTATATGGTTCATAGACAACTGTAATGGTTACTCATAAAAGCTTCAAGACAAGTGTGAGTACCGTGGATGGCACTCTCGTAGGAAGACGGAAGCGTATCCATGGTGGTGTATTGTTGTGGTGTTAATGGACTCGTGTGTGCTTTCTCAAAACATGCAAAGTACTGGTGGCCATAGTACAGGATAGCCAAGAGTCAAAGCTGGCTTGCTGCAATAAACCCCACACCCCCCTTGTTGATACCGATGCATATGTAGTTAGTTCTGATGTAAGTCATGCTAAGTACCTCCTTACTCACCGTTGCTTTATTAAAGTTTTTGCAGAGGAGACACCAGACTCGCTAGTGGTTTCTACGATAAGATCGATACCGACCAAGTAGCTTGGGAATCCCAGATAGAGGTCTAGTTCCTATGGAGGGTCTTGTAGATAGACAGGCTCCCTCAGCCTTCTTCTTTTCTAGATGTCTGTACTAAGACATGTTATGCTTCAGCTTGTTGTTTGTATGACTTGTGTGTTGGGTCATGTGACCCATGCTTGTAATATCACACTATGTTGGCTCTTATGAGCCTTCTAAATAAATATTGTGTTGTTGTATGGTTATGTTGTGATGCCATAGTTGTATCTATGCATATCGGGCATGTCGTGCGTACGTGTGACGTGCAACGGTATGTATGGGATTCGACACCTAGTTGTGTGCCTCTAGTAGTACTCTTTACAAGGAAATGCCTCGTTGTGCTTCCAACGAGCCTTGGTAGCTTGCTACTACTCCGGACACATTGATTGACCGGCGTGTATCCTTCTTGCTGCTGTGTCTGTCCCTTCGGGGAAATGTCTCGCAGTGTAATGGAGTCCATGTAGCCTGCTATGACTCGTCTACGCGCAGTTGATGACATTTATATCCCACGGCGTAACGGAGTCCCTATAGCTTGCTATGACTCGTCTACATACGCTGATGACCGACTCCTGCATTGCTGGGTTACGTATGCATGTGCCTGTACGGATGTGCCACTTGGGTTCTACAACTAGTCATGTCGACCCGGGTTCTTGGACATTTGAATGCTAGCGACATATTCACATTCGTGAGCCAAAAGGCGCAAACGGTCCCGGCCCAGGTAAGGTGGCAGCCGTGGAGATAACCGTGTGTGAGGCCGCAAAGTAATGTGAAGTGTTACATGCTAGATTCTTATGGCTTAGGATCGGGGTCCAGACAGAGGCGTCGTATTCGTCGTGGTCGCCGGAGGTCACGGTGCCAAGGCTTCCGCTCTCCCCGGGCCAGACCGCCCAACCAGCGACTCCACGTGCTCGCGCACCTCCTCCCTGAGGGGGCATTGGAGCGCCTTAGGCACCGGGTCCATCACACTGGATAGGTCGAAGGCGGGGTCGTGGCGGCGTAGGTTGGAAAAGACGTGCGTCAGGGCGCAGTCCAGGGGGTTGCGCACGCTCGACTCAATGTCCTCCTTCACCCTGGAGACGCCTGACTCCAGCACCTCCTACACCTTCGAGAAGAAGTCGAGGTAGCCGCCATCACCATGCATATGGGGCAGGTCCGGGATGTCCCTGACGAAGCGACGGAGCGCGCCACCCGCACGACCCGCGACGCCCAGGAACTGGTGAGCGCGCTGCGCCTCCATCATGTGCGCCTCCATCATGTGCGCCCGCACCGCGTCATCCTGGGCCAACTGCACGGTGTCGGCGGCTTCTCTGACCTGGGCCTGCAGCGCCGCCAGTTCTGCCTTGGCATCCTCCTCGCTCGTGAGGGCGCCCTGGAGATCGGCCTCGACGCCCAGGAGATGGGCCCGTAGCGCGCTCACCTCTCCCTGGAGCCCGTTGCAGCGAAGCTGGAGGTGGGCCACCTGTCGGGCCAGTTCGCCGTGATACTCCTCCAAGGAAGCCTCCCGCTCCCGAGCCACCCTCGCGTCGGCGCTAACGCGAGCCTCCTCACGGACTGCCGCAAGGGTGGCCTCGTCGGCGAGGACCCGACCTTCCAAGGTCTCGAGGCGCTCGCACTCCGCCTCCTGATCGAAGGCGGTTTTCTCGGCCTCCCGCTCACGGAGGGTGACATCAGTCTCCCTCTCCGCGACGGCAGCTTCCCTGCGGGCCAGCTCCTCCTTGCGTTTGGCGCTTGGCGCAATATGGGCGGCGGCGCGAGGTGCGCACCCCCCGGCCCCCGCCGGGCCGAGCGCGGGGGCAGAGACCCTGCCAGCAGGCTGCGCACGGGAGGAGGCACTGGGCGAAGCCTCCCTCCGTCTCTTGGGCGTGGGTGCTCTGGGAGTCATGGCAGTTAGGCTCGCCGACCAAGATTAAGGTGCAAGAAGGGACCAAGACGGTGGCACACTTACTCGTCGTTGGCAAACCAGCGCCGCCGCATCGGAGCTGGCCCCGAGCGCCGACCCCCGTTACCTCCGAAGGACAAGGGTAGAGCAGAAGGCCCCACCCACGTTCCGGTGTTCGCAGTGTCCTGCTTCGCCGCCGTGACCACCAAGGAGAAAGGGGGGCGAAGATTTGGCGAGGGAGCGAGAAGGAAGAAACGGCAAGGGGAGGAGGCGTACTGGAGAAGCCGAGGGGCAAGGATTTTTATGACTGTCGGGCCTGACGGTTGCCCAGCAAGGGTGCGGTTCCCGGAGCGTCGTGGGGGAGTGGAGGTGACGCAGGACCCACCGAACACCACGCGTCGTGCCTGGCCCGCAGGCGATGGGGCCTGCGTCACTTCGACCTCCCCAACAGGCAAGGCCCTCCACGCCGCGGGCCCAGGGGCTACTGTCGCGCCCCTGGGACTGGGGGTGTCCAGGCCCGTCTGCCTGCGGCACAAGACGCGAAGATTGCCTCGAACACTAGGTGGCCCCGCAACTCCGCACCCACACGTGGGTGATGCGCGCCATTTCAAACGGTGCCAGCAGCAGCGCTAGCAGGCACGGTCGGCGAGGATCCCCCTTTTGGTGATAGAAGAGAGGCGCCAGCTCGTGGGTCCCCAAAGCATCCCTCAAAGGTTTCCTCTTCGATGCAAGGATACCAAGACCAAGGGCGTGGCGGGACGGATGTCACCCCCGAGCCCACGAGCATGTCACGGCGGGGAACTTTAGACGGCGAAGACCAACTTTTGTCAGGATAAGCTGCGACCTTGTCCCCTTTCAAAACGGCCATTGTGGCAACCCTTCCCGCCTGATCTTTTCGTGGGAAGAGGACTGGGGCCAATATAAAGAAGGACCCAGCCCCCGCAGGAGGGGGAGATACTTTGGTTGGGCAAGAACACGCCTTGTACTCTTCTCCTACCTCAAGCAATCCACCAAGCAGAAGTAGGGTTTTACACCACGAGGTGGCCCGAACCTAGGTAAACTCTGTGCGTCCTTGCTCGCCTTCCTAGCTCAAACCATCGGAGAGTCGTCGTGAGGTTGTGAGGTAGAGTAGGGCAGGAGAGCGAGCACACCCTAGTGTTCGAACCGTCTTGGGTCTGCGGAGCCCCCTGCCGCGAGGAGGGAGATGACAGGCGTGCCCCGCCTGTCATACTCTCGCCCCTCTCATTCTCTCTCTAGCCACTGGGGCCCGCCCGACAGGTTCAAACCTGATGAGCGCGCGCGCCTCGGGTCACCTGGGCCGTTTCGCTGGCTGGGCCGGCTCGGCCAGTCGCTTCTGGCCCAGTGGAATAGTGCCACTTTCTCTTTTTCTTTTTCTGTCACTTTCCAAAATTTCCACAGATTCAAATATCTTTCCAAATCCAAATATTCTTCCACCAAAAATCTTGTAATATTATGTACTATTTAATGATGCCACTTGTGCCCTTTTTGAAAATAGTTTCATGTACTAGTTTTATTTAAAACCAAGTTTTGAATATTCAAAACCAATGTTAAGATGGTTTTCAAAACGTTTTATACTTCAAAACCAGAAACTAATATTTTTAGTTTTTAGTATAGTATTTTACAGAGTGGTGTGACATTTTAGTAGTGAATTATTTTCTCTGTTTTTGTCGTGTTCTTATTTTTGCCCGTTGATATTGCGACGATTGATTGCATTGTTGACGAGGGAGCTGGACCCCAAAGACTTTGTTGAGCCAAGCAAGCAGCCCCTTGACCATGTTTAAAGAAACCATTTTATAGCATGGCATATAGCACTTTACTATTGTTGTGTCGATCATGATGAAATGCTGATCACCTCTATGGGTTGTCTCCGTTACTTTCCTCGTTGATACTTGCATGACATAACTCTACTTACGCTTAGAGTTGTGCGGGTGGGAAGTAGATAGGATGCTCAGTAATGCTACGCAAATGGGACGGGATTATGCATGGTGATGGAAACAAAAGTGTTTTCATAGACTTTTCAAAAACCCCGTCGAGTGCCACTAATGCCCGAGGGAGATGATTATGAGCTACGTAACCACTTGACAAAGAGGTGGTGTACCGGAGAAACTAAGTGTGTTGGTTTTTCAAAAAACGGATTGGTGTAAGTTGCGACCGTTACTCTAACCTTACTTGAACAACCTGAAAGCACATTTGCTCCCTTGGTGGTTTTGGTAATTAATAACAACATATATCTCATTGGACTAATGTTTCCACTAAGTATATTTTAGGAAAAGTTCAATGATGGGATGGCAAAAGGATTGTGGATAGATCCCTCGATGCAAGGAATAGGATTGGCAAAGCCTCAAGAAAGAAGACTCTACATTTTACTTTGTGAGAAATCACTTTGAGTCTATAGGAAAGCCAATACTATTAAAAGGGGGTGTGGTTTTGATGGTGAACAAAATGCTCCATGTGCACAAGTGATAGTCACCAAAAACACCCACAAGCTCTTCCACAAAAGTCTGTCAAAAGCCTATCATGAAAAATCGGTGCCACCAATATTCCCCACTCGGCCCTACCGATTTTCACCTCAGACATATCCCGGCCAAACCCTAGGTTTTCGGTACAACCGATTCTGCATCGGTGCCACCGAGTTTTAGTTGCCAACTTTCTGTTGCCCCTTTTCTTAGATTCGGAATTTCCGAGTTTTTGGATCGGTGCCACCGAGTTTGCTTTCTGACCGTTGGTCACCTTTGTCGGTACTACCAAAAACTATATATCGGTCTCACCAAGATTCAAAAGTTGCTACCTTTTGCGCAACTCGGTACCACCGAGTTTTATACTTCGGTGTCACCGAGTTGGTAAGTAAAGGTGTAACGGTTGGATTTTTGGAGATGCCTATATATACCCCTTCACCACCACCCACTCGCAAGAGAAGCACTTAGAACTATTCCATACTTGCCCCATCTAGTTTTCTGAGAGAGAGCCACCTACTCATGTGTTGAGATCAAACCATTCCACTCCAACCATATGAATCTTGATTTCTAGCCTCCCCAAGTTGCATTCCACCCAATCAATCTCTTCCACCAAAGCCAAATCTATGAGAGAGTGATTGAGTGTTGAGGAGTCTATCATCTTGAAGCACAAGAGCAAGGAGTTCATCGTCATCATTGAGCCTATTACCTTTTGGAGGGTGGTGCCTCCTAGATTGGTTAGGTGTCGCTTGGGAGCCTCCTACTTCGTGTTGTGGAGTTGAACCAAGAAGTTTGTAAGGGCAAGGAGATCGCCTACTTCGTGAAGATCTACCCATAGTGAGGCTAGTCCTTCGTGGATGGAAGCCGTTATGGAATAGTCAAGGTTGCTACTTCGTGGACCCTTATGGGTGGAGCCCTCCGGGGATTCTCGTGACTGTTACCCTCCGTGGGTTGAAGACTCCATAAACGTGGACGTACGATAGCACCACCTATCGGAACCACGGGAAAAATCTTCGTGTCTCCAAATTGCGTTTGATCTTCCTCCCTATCCTTTATTGCATATGCTTGTTCTTACTTTCTGCTGATATACTCTTAGGCATGCATGTGTAGGGTATGCTTGACTTGCTATCATTGCTAAAATCTGCCAACACTTAAAATTGGGAAAGGTATTTTGTCAAGTAGTCTAATCACCCCCCTCTAGACATACTTTTGATCCTATAAGTGGTATCAGAGCTTTGGTCTCCATTGCATTTGTTTCACAACCTAGGAGAGTATGGCGTCTAGCGAGGGAAATTATCACCGTAGAGGTCCATACTTTGATGGCACAAATTTTGCTAGTTGGAAGCACAAAATGAGAATGCATATTTTTGGTCATAACCCCGCCGTTTGGGCTGTTGTTCGTGTTGGCTTGCAAGGTGAATTCTTTGGTGATGGAAAGGAACCGCATCGTGAAGCGACCATGGAAGAATTGAAGATGTTGCAATACAACGCTCAAGCATGTGACATTCTTTTTAACTGCCTATGCCCCGAAGAATTCAACAAAATCAGTCGTCTTGAGAATGCCAAGGATATTTGGGACACTTTGGTTTTTATGCACGAAGGTACCGAGTCTGTGAGAGAATCCAAGTTGGATGTTCTCAAAGTCAGCTTGACAAGTTCAAGATGAAGGATGGTGAAGGAGTCGCGGAAATGTACTCTAGGCTAGCTCTCATCACCAATGAGATTGCCGTCTTAGGAAGTGGTGAGATAACTGACAAATTCATCATCAAGAAGATACTTAGAGCTTTGGATGAGAGATACGATACCGTGTGCACATTGATCCAAATGATGCCCAACTACAAAGATCTGAAGCCTACGAAAGTCATTGGAAGGATTGTTGCTCATGAGATGACACTCAAAGACAAACAAGAGTTTCATAACAAGTCTAGCGGTGCTTACAAAGCCACAAGTGATGCTCCCGCAACTTCAAGCGACAACCTTGTCACCAATGAAGAGATAAGCCTCATGGTCAAGAAATTCAACAAGGTCTACAAGAATAGAGACAAAGAACGAAACTCCAACTCAAGATATGAAGAGAAGCGTTCGTCAAGTCATGACCGAAACTGCTACAATTGTGGGAAGCCTGGACACTACTTCAATGAGTGCACGGCTCCCTACAAACGAAGAGAAGAGCTAGAAGACGAAGCTCAAGAGATGAATCACCTCATAGAAAGAGAAGGGGTAGAGATGACCGTTATGAACGAAGACCCTCAAGGAGAAGTAGGGACTCAGAGAACAAGGACAAGTACACCAAGAGCTACTCAAGAAGAAGACATCAAGCTCACGTTGGTGAATGGGTTTCCAGCTCCGAATCCGACAACCACTTTGAGAGAAGCTATCACTCCAACTCCGACTATAGTCAAGATGAAGGTGTTGCCGGACTTGCACTAGTGACTACCAACTCCTATGACATATTTGATTCACCAAATACAGGAAGTGGAAGTTGCTTCATGGCTAGAGGCCCCAAGGTATCACACCCTGAGTATCTTGATTTCAATAGTGATGAGGATGATTTGCTTGGAGATGAAGACTTGCTCTTTGATAAAACTAGTGATATTAGTCAAAATGAACTTGATAATTTTCATGGTAGTCAAGATAAGTCGTGTGATGATGATAAGATGGAAATAGAGCGACTAACTAAAGAACTAAACACTCTTAAGTTAGCTCATGAATCTACTTTAGAAGATCATAGAGAGCTTGTAAAGACTCATGAGAAGCTACGCTTCGAGAAGGTAACCTTGGAGCAAGAACATGAGTTTCTTAAAGCTATCAATGAAGATCTCCGAAAGAAGACTTCATCTTATCTAGCCAAACGATTACTCTTGTCTACATTTATCCCACAAGTTAAACCTAGACAAACTAGTAACCAAGGCAAGAAAGGTTCTTCATCTAGTAGCAACAATAAATATTCTTAATCTAATGATGTTGCTTCTAGTAGTTCTATTGATTCCACTAATGATGATTCTCTTAGCCAAGTTACACTTGAGCAAGAAAATGATTTATTGAAAGGAATTATAGAGAAAGGTATCTACAAAAGTCATGCCAGATGTAAGTAATTTGAGGAGATTGTACGCAAGCACGGAGGATACCAGAAGAACCATGGCATTGGCTACTTCAACGCAAATGGAGTTGAATGGGAAGAAGGTCAATACCCTAAGCCCAAGTTTGTTCCTCAAAAGGAGAAGCATGAACATGCTCTTCCCAAGGGAACAAACGCTCAAGATGACCTTCCATCACAAGACCACAAGCTCAAGGGCAAGGACAAGCTTCAAGAGGAGATTGACTCATATGAAGATGAATCCCAAGCTTTGGTCAAGTGGGTTCCCAAAGCTTCTACAAGCTCAACTTCTACAAGTGCCACTTCAACACCAAGGATTCCCATCAAGTTGATGTGGGTCCCCAAGAAGAAGAACTAGAGAAGTTCTTGAGGGGTGACTCCGCCAATGAAATCCACTCATATTCATTATTGGCAAGAGCTATTTGCAATCAACTCCAACTCTATGCAATAGTTCAAGGAGTCACACATTCCCTCAAAGGTAAGCAAGAGACAAGGTAATGAATGAATCCTTGGACATCATCTTATATGCTTTGCACTCCATGTCCATAGATATCCTTGTATGTGTCTCTTGTTTGGGACTAGCTGCAATCAACATCAACACTATGCAATAGTTCAAGGAGTCACATATCCCCTCAAAGGTAAGCAAGGGACAAGGTAATTAATGAATCCATGGACAACATCTTATATGCTTTGCACTCCATGTCCATAGATATCCTTGTATTTGTCTCTTGTGCTTGGGACTAACCCATGTAGGCGAGAAGAGTAAGGAAACAACAAGGATGCTCCCAACTCAAGATGATCTTCATCAACCTTGAGCATCCACCACTACATCACCCACATGAAGTCTTCTACGACAAACCCAAGGTTAGTTTATCCCTCTTATGGGGGGCTGTCACGTCAAAGGGGAGCTTTACTCTAAGACTTGAGTTAAATCATCTCTTAAGAATGTGACAACATTAAATGCTTTATGTAAAAGTGGTAACGCCACTTGTGCTTAAACAATGAGTATGACCTATGATCAAGTATTCTTACTTGGCTCCTAAGTCAATATACTCATATATAGATGACTCCGTCATCGCCAAAGGGCTTGGTAGATACTAGAGTGGTTTTGCATGTTTTCCATGATTTCATTGGACATCTTATTCTGTGAGCATGCAGGTTTGCACATCTTCTATCATTCGAGGACATCCAATTGTTGCTATTTGTACTTTGTTTTCTCTTTTGCCAATTGGATGGACAAGAATGCCTAGGACCCCTCTCTAGCTATCTATGCTTTCTTGTCTCATATTCTATTCATGCTACATCACAAAATCTTGAACAAGCACTTCTCGATCCCTCTGTGCGAGGAGCACTCGGAGTACCGTGTCGACAAGAGTTGCAACCTCTCAAGTGCATCTTGGTGCAACCAATTCACAAATCTCGGTTCCACCGAAGCACTGAGTTGATCTGGTTTTCGCATCTCGGTAACACCGATTCCTTTTTCTCAGTTACATCGATTTTCCTAGCCACCTGATCGTTGTGAAACTCGGTGACACCGACAAACAAGAATCGGTTTCACCGACAGTGAAGGGTACTTAATCCAGGCGGACCCGATGTTTGAAATTTCATCTTCAAACGCCCGTGTCCCCAACCCTAAGCTACCGCTCCTGACCCATTGGTCGTCGCCTTTGCTTCCCTGAGCGCCTCCGCTGTTGGGATCCTCGCCGTCGACGGAAATCTTCACCGCCGTCTTCGCCTTAGCGGATCTTCACCGAGTTAGGGTGAGAATCCGACCCCCTCGTGCGCTCCTAAATCTGATTCTTGCGCATTAGGGTAGATTTATCGATAAGCCTCAGTTTGGAATCTTCCTATCCCACTAGAAAATCCATTAGAATAGCGAACGAGAAAAATTTAGGTTCAGCCGTCCGCAAAACGCATCTCGGTGACACCGGGACACAAAAATCGGTTCTACCGATTTTGGTTCTAGGGTTCCTGAGAATGGTCTCGGTGAAACCGAGCGGTCATTTTCGGTGACACCGAAGTGACTGCCAAGTTTCTATAAAGTAGACCATATGTCTCGGTAGATCCAATTTTTTTGACTCGGTGGTACCGAAATCCATTTTGCAGAAAGCTAAAGCTAAGTTTTTCATTGTTCAAACTTTAAAAACTTCTGCATTTTGTGATGCTCAACCCTTCTACTCTTCTATGCTCTATTCACAAGGTCAGCATGTCAGGCTCAGATGACAGTCAGAACAATTTCATTGAGGAGAATGTGGATATGAGCTCAGGCACTAGTCCTAAGGGCAGCTATGATGATGTGCCCAGTTCACCTGACTTGCCCAATGCTGCTACCAGGACAAGAAGGAAGTTAAACTCAGATGAAGAGGATGAAGACTTTGTGCCTTAGGAGCCACCCAAGAAAGACAACACTGCCAAGAGCACTGCTGCTACTGTTACTTCAACCAAGAAGAAGGCAGTAAGGAAAGTATATGCCACAGCTGATTCTACCAAAGCACCTAAGAGTGCCAGGGCAAGCATGACCATTGATGCCCTTATGAGCTCCGAGCCCAAGAAGGCAGGTGAGAAGAAAAAGTCCAGGAAGAGGATTGTTCATGTTGTTGGCAGACCTACCTCCATGTATGAGGATCCAGAAGCTGATGTTGTTGCTGCGGAGGAGGAAGAGCCAGCTACCAAGGCTCCTCCTAAGAAGAACAAGAAACTGTTGGCTGATGCTATGCCCAAGGATACATCATCCAAAGGCACCAAGACTGCCCCCAAGAAGGCTGCTGCTACTTCAAAGCCCAAGAGGACTACCAGAAATATCCCAGTTGCTGCTAAGAACAAAGGTACTACCTTTAGAGAAGCTGAGGATGAAGCACTGTCAGTTTTGATGAAGCTGAGACCACACCTTCCTGAGCACAATGCCATCCATCCAATTGCTGAGGACATGAAGAAGAGGAAGGATTCTGGACTGAGAGAGTGGAGACCCATAGATCCTTATTCTCAGAGGAGGAGGACAGCTGTAGACTACAGGTTCTACACCAAGGAACAGCAAGACTTCTATGAGACTATTCTGCTTGACAAGAGCCTTGTAGTTAGTGATATGAGGTTTGTTGATTGGGAGTACATCAAGAAGAACCAAGACTTCTTTCCATGTGTGCAGGATAACTTCCACTGCATTGGCATTGATGAGTTTGTTGGGAAGAAGTTCACTGCCTGGAATGACGAGATGATCATGCAATTCTACTCCACTGCACATTTCTATGGAGATGGTAGAATTGTATGGATGACTGAAGGCACCAGATATGATCCACTATTGATGAGTGGGTTACCATTTTAGGTACCTCACAGGTGCAAGAAGGATACTTGGATGTATACTCTGAGTCCAAGGCCAACCACAACTCCATGGCCAATATGTACAATGAGATCCCTCTATTTTCTTCAGGCTGGCCTACGCACCACCAACACCATCTTGAGGTATACATTGATGCCTAAGTCTGGAGATGAGAAGATGATCAGAGGCTATTCTATCAACATGCTGCTCCATATTGATCAACACACCAGATTCAGGGTGATGGACTTGATAGTTGAGACCGTGAAGAGGACTGCTGCAGATCAGAAGAGATCATGTGGTTATGCACCATACATTCAGATGCTTATCAACTCCCAGCTGGAGAATCACGTGTATGCCCTTGATCGACCACATTTGCCACTCCTGCCAGAGCTCGAAGATAATGTCGTGGTGATGGATCTAGATCATCCCACCTCAGCTACAGCACAGGCAGAGACAGAGGCAGCCAGAGACTCTAGTGCTTAGGTGCCAAAGACCCGGAGTGAGAAGATGGATCTTCTTCTCAGTTCCGTGCTCAGCATGCAGAAGGAGATAGGGAATATCTTGAAGAACCAGGAGAGACTGGGAAGGATTGTTGAGAACAAGTTTCACATTCTCAACAACAAGGTGGATGAGCTTAAGAGAGAAGTTGATGGCGTGCCCAGTCCCCACACCACAGATGATGATGAGGACAGTCCACCTCTCAGAGCCGACACCCAGTTCAGAACTAAATCCAGGACTCCTATAGTGACTGCTCCAGAGTTGAGCCTTCTTCATCAGCACCTGCTACAGCTCCATCAGCTCCTTCAGCTCTGTCAGCTACTCCAACACCACCAGTTGCTACTCCAACTCCATCCATGATGTTTGCTGAAGTCTTCGCTGATGCCGTTCTCTCGACTCCTTCATCAGCTACCGGAGGAGATGAGCCCCAAATAGACGCTTAGTTTTATACCTTTGAACTTTTTGGTAACTTGTTTCCAAAGGGGGAGAAGTTGTATAGATCATTAGGGCTTCGAGAGAGGGAGAGTGTTGCCTTTTATCGGTCTTCAAAAACATTGATATCTTTTGGTTTGTGTTAAACCTTGTTTGTGTTTGATCATACACTTGATGTGTTGCTGCTACTATTTCCTATCCTTGAGATGCTTATGAGATGATCATTCACTTTTGCTTGTTGTGTTGTGCTATGATGTTCATTCATATTACTCTCGCACACCACCAAGTTGTATGTGACATGGAAGAGTGCCCCATATACCTAATCGATTGTGCATTTGCATTCAAACGCAAATTCAAATAGTGCACAAATTTAGGGGGAGCTCTTGCTTATCACATACTTCTCAAAGCGACGATTATATTCATTGATTATATCATTTGTCGAAGCTTTGATCTATATGTTGTCATCAATTACCAAAAAGGCGGAGATTGAAATCACATTTGCTCCCTTGGTGGTTTTGGTAATTAATAACAACATATATCTCATTGGACTAATGTTTCCACTAAGTATATTTCAGGAAAAGTTTAATGATGGGATGGCAAAAGGATTGTGCAGAGAACCCTAGATGCAAGGAATAGGATTGGCAAAGCCTCAGGCAAGAAGACTCTACATTTTACTTTGTGAGAAATCACTTTGAGTCTATAGGAAATCCAATACTACTAAAAGGGGGTGAGGTTTTGATGGTGAACAAAATGCACCACGTGCACAAGTGATAGTCACCAAAAACACCCACAAGCTCTTCCACAAAAGTCTGTAAAAAGCCTATCATGCAAAATCGGTGCCACCAATATTCCCCACTCCGCCCTACCGATTTTCAGCTCAGACAAATCCCAGCCAAACCCTAGGTTTTTGGTACAACCGATTCTCCATCGGTGCCACAGAGTTTCAGTTGCCAACTTTCTGTTGCCCCTTTTCTTAGATTCGGAATTTCCGAGTTTTTGGATCGGTGCCAACGAGTTTGCTTTATGACCGTTGGTCACCTTTGTCGGTACTACCGAAAACTATATATCGGTCTCACCGAGATTCAAAAGTTGCTACCTTTTACGCAACTCGGTACCACCGAGTTTTATACTTCGGTGTCACCGAGTTGGTAAGTAAAGGTGTAACGGTTGGATTTTTGGAGATGCCTATATATACCCCTTCACCACCACCCACTCGCAAGAGAAGCACTCAGAACTATTCCATACTTGCCCCATCTAGTTTTCTGAGAGAGAGCCACCTACTCATGTGTTGAGATCAAACCATTCCACTCCAACTATATGAATCTTGATTTCTAGCCTCCCCAAGTTGCTTTCCACCCAATCAATCTCTTCCACCAAAGCCAAATCTGTGAGAGAGTGATTGAGTGTTGAGGAGTCTATCATCTTGAAGCACAAGAGCAAGGAGTTCATCGTCATCATCGAGCCTATTACCTTTTGGAGGGTGGTGCCTCCTAGATTGGTTAGGTGTCGCTTGGGAGCCTCCTACTTCGTGTTGTGGAGTTGAACCAAGAAGTTTGTAAGGGCAAGGAGATCGCCTACTTCATGAAGATCTACCCATAGTGAGGCTAGTCCTTCATGGACGGAAGCCGTTATGGAATAGTCAAGGTTGCTACTTCGTGGACCCTTATGGGTGGAGCCCTCCGTAGACTCTCGCGACCGTTACCCTCCGTGGGTTGAAGACTCCATAAACGTGGACGTACGATAGCACCACCTATCGGAACCACGGGAAAAATCTTCGTGTCTCCAAATTGCGTTTGATCTTCCTCCCTGTCCTCTATTGCATATGCTTGTTCTTACTTTACGCTGCTATACTCTTGGACATGCATGTGTAGGGTATGCTTGACTTGCTATCATTGCTAAAATCTGCCAACACTTCTAATTGGGAAAAGGTAGAAATTTTATTTTGTCAAGTAGTCTAATCACACCCCCTCTATACATACTTTCGATCCTACACAACCACAATACCCCATATGGGATGGGGCTTTGTTGATTACTTTGGTGTGTACTAGCAGAGAGCCCGCATTACTAGTGGCGGGACTGATGTGGTCACTCTCGATACGGCGTCGTGCCGGAAAGGACGATCATGGGCTGTTTTTACAGACACTGGGTACACCATTGGTCCCTTCATGGATGATACTTGTGATGTACATCATGCGGGCTGGGTGACAACGAGTGGACTCTTTGTTAGTATCGTCAGTGGAAAGGCATTGTTCGGGTACTTACCTCGGGTATGTACAATACCGTGAATCCTGGCTTGACACGGAAGTTTCCTGAGTCTTGTGGGTAAAGTGTGCAACCTCTGCAGAGTGTAAAACTATTCGAATAGCCGTGTCCACCGTCAAGGACAGTTCGATGGCCGTTATTGGGCTACGTCCATTGTTTACAAAAACTTGGTGTGTGTGTGTGTGTGTGTGTGTGTGAGTGGGAAAGATGATACTTGAGTCAAGTCGGATGACTTGACTTGATGATTGATCATGAGATGTTCATACCCTGTTTATATTGATATCTCTAACCTATTCAGACGGATACTTGTAACCTCATGATGCATGCTCTTTTAGGCTATTGATCATGTCATTGCACTCAAAACTAGTTTTCCGCCAATTACCTACTTAGTGCTATATAATGCATTGTTATACCTTGTTCCAAAACATGGGTTGCTTGAGAGTACATTCAAAGTACTCATTGGCTTGCCACTGGTTATTTAATTGGCCAGGCATGGAAGAGCAGGAATATGGTGAAGAATTCGTTGGCGACGAACATGCGAATTAGGACGCTTCCCAGTCAGAATGCCTGTAGGTTAAGGCAGATGGCATGGGTCTACGCTATCTTTCAAGATTTTTGCTGCGAGTTTATGTTTGTTATTTGGCCTTCATGGCCCTATCTATGTACGACTTGACCTCGATGGTCTTTATTTGTGTAAGACAATATGTATGGATGTAAGACTCTTTTTATTCAGCTTCTGTGTGTTCAGTGAGCATTGATCTCTGGGATCATTGTACACGTGCATTCGGTGATCACGACTTATGAGTTGGGGTCCCCACATATGCCCACGCCCAAGTGGAAGCCCCATGCCCCGCGCTGGGTGTGAAGACCGCCATTCTACCCACTTAATGAACAAGTTTGTCACCCCTCTTAAGCAAGGTTCCGGTTTTCTTAAGTATTATGGTGTTTTGTTGAAATCCTTTTTTCAAAAATTGTGCGCTTGTTCTCTCCCTCATGTGCCTCGTGCGAGTGGGGGATAGACACAGTACCTACACTTCAGCTAGCCCCAGCAACTTCGGGAGCCTGAGTGGCGGGCTTTGAACCGCGGGCTGGCCCGGTGCCTGGTCCCGGTGACTGGTCTCCTCGTGTGACACACAGGAGTGAGCCAACAAGAGCGTGCCGTTCCAAATGCGGGACCCCCCAGGCAAGACCTGCTCCGGAACCACCGAGAGCGCTTCCCGAAGGGCCATAGACGTGGCATCACAAGCACTAAGCTCCCGCAATAGCGGGGTACTCGGTGGACGCCCCCTTTATTTTTCTAGGAGTACTGCCTGAAGGGCCTCTTAAGGGGCGAAGGCCCCCAGGCATCATGCCTCGGGGGCTATTACGGGGTTCCGGGCTTCCACTCCGAGTTTCTATCCGAGGTGTTGTGGCCCGACTCCCAGGCCATAGCTGAGCCAGGCTCACGGGCTCGACCCCAGCAACACAGGAGCATGAAGGCGAGCACGGAAATGGGAACAAGCAAAAGAGAATCACCAAGGGCGAATGCATCCTCAACCAAAAGCGGCATGTGATTTAAGGCACGAAGGCCGCCATCTTTCTTACATGCCCCCGTGGGGCCGGCATGGTTTGCCATAGAAGATAACACAAAATAAGAGGGGCCGCGCCCAAACAACATTGCCCCCAAAGCTTTAGCCCCGGTACCGCCTATGCTCTGTCAGAATCGTCCTCCTTGAAGCGGGCTCCTAGGGAGCCTACGGAGTCACCGTTAGAACCGTCGTCAATCCGGGTCCCCCCGAGGGAGGAGCTGTTGCTGCCGTCGTCACTGGAAGAACCGTCGCCGCTACTGCTGCTCTCCATGCAGCAGTCCACGCGATCGCCGGTCATCCCGAAGATCTTCACGAAGAGCGTGGTGGCCCCATCGAACTTGAAGTGGCGCACATGCCCTTCCTTCAAGCAACGCGCCAAGGCAAAAGAATTCCACCCCCACTTCAAGAACATGAAGCCGAGGGGGTTGAATTCCCTCGCCACCCAAGAAGACACGTTGCAGCAACCATCAGGCTGCAGCCACAGGCCCAGGGGCGAGCGCTCCGTCATCTCCCTCGCGAAGAAATCCAGGAGACGGAGCCAGGTGCAGGGCTGGCTGACCATCCCCACGATGAACTCGCGGGCCGCGTTGGCGGAGTGGCTCCACGGATGAGGTGGCCGGGTGGAGGGGGCGTTCTTCCTGCCGCGGTCGTGGCCGCCTCGCACCCCGCACCCGCGCCCGTGGGCCAAGCCCCTTCTGCGGCGACTCGAACAGGCTTGAGTCGCCGGCAGGGGACGCTCGTGCCCCCCGGACAGCGCCCCAGGCACGGCGGCAAATGTCCGTGGGCGGCCTCACCCTCTCACCGGTGTTGATGCCTCCGTCTCCTCCATAGCGACTTTCCCCTTTTCATCGGCAGAAAACCTCCTCCAAGGTGCCATCGCTGCTATCACGGCAAGCAGAGGCAAAGGGTGATGGCAGAGAAATGAAGCAGGGGACCTTCCTTCCGCGCTTATAAGGCGTCCGGCGTACGGCTGGCTTCCACCTTCTCGCCTCCGAGACGCAAGCGTGGTACCGGGAAGCCATGATGACCCAGTGCGGTGCGCAGGCTCTACGACGGACCGGGCAGTTAACGAGGTATCGTGGGAAACGGAGGCGTCCCGCGTCTGACCGCGCGCCACATGCCGTGCAAGGCCCGCAGGCGGTTAGGGCCCACGTCGTCTCGTCCCATTTGGCAGGATCATGCACGCCGCAGGCCCTGGGGCTACTGTCGGTCTCCTGGGATTGCGGGTACCCAAGCTCTTCTGCCTGCGGCACCGGACGCGGCACAGGTCGTGGGCCCAGCACGGCCCACCATTGCCTTCACGAGCTAGACCCTCGCGAGGGCCCCCCTCCTCGCGAGGCGCACGCCAGCAAGCATCGACAGGAGCCTCATATAACGCCCCCTTTTCGTGAGGTCTCCTCCCGAGGCCGCCCTCGAGACCTTCGCGGAGCGGACTAATCAAGGGTGATCCAGCGGGGTCGCGCGGTCCTGCATCTTCACGTGGGTGACACGCGCCATGCCGAGCGGCGCCAGGATCCATGCCAGCATGCACGCATGAGGAGGCTGTCCTCTTCTGTGCTAAGGGAGCAGGGCCAGCTCGCCGGTTCCCAATGTGATCTCCAAAGGTTTCCCATTTGGTGCAAGAGGACCAAGGCTTGGGGCTCGCCAGGACGGAGGTCATCCCCGAGCCCACCAGCACGTCACGGCAGGAGGCTTTTGAAGGCAAAGACTACTTTTTTTCAGGATAAGATACAGTCCTATCCCCCTTCAAACTAGCCGTTGTGGCAACCCTTCTCGCCGGGTATTTTCGGGGAAGAGGACGAAGGCCGATATAAGATAGGACACGTGGCAACCGTAGAAGGTAGGCCCATTGTATTCACTCTATCCCACTAAGCAATCCAGACAAGTAGGAGTAGGGTTTTACACCGCAAGGTGGCCCGAACCTGGGTATATCGATGTGTTCATCATCCTTCCCCCCCAAGCTCAAGCATGCCGGAGCATCGCCGTAGGTTAGGGTGAGAGAGCGAGGTTGGAGAGACGTAGCACCCCAGAGTTCAAACCTCTCTTGGGTCCCCAGAGCCCCGATTTGGACAGATGTTTCATTGTTTCTTGTCGGCAGAGCGTGTGCGAGCTCGGGAATCAGTACAAGGCCTTGGAGAAGGAGGTACAGGACCTGAGCCTTAGCCTTGAGGCGGAGAAGGCCAAGAACACGCAGTTGGAACAAGAGAAGCGGTCACTCGGAGGTAAGCGCTTTCTGTCTGACTACCAAAGAACTTGTATACTCTTCTGTCCGACTGAAATTACATTATCAGATGTTCGTAGTGAAAATCCTCAACTTACTAAGAGACTCTGGGCTTCCAATTCTATAGACACCATGAAGGAGGTCTAGGAGAATAAACACACCGAGCTGGCTTCCGCTCAGAGGGAGGCGAACCAGAAGATGAAAGAGGCTGAGGATAAGTTGAAGTCACTCGAGAAATGGGAGGAGGAGAAGAAGACGTTGGAGGTTGTCGCCAAGAAATCTACAGGGGAAGCTGCCGAGGCCGAGTCAAGGTTGAAGCCGGTCTCATCGAAAAGACTCGAGCTGGACAATTTCATTGAAGACTTTGGCAACGAGATGAATGAGAAGCTCAAAGGTATGTCAATGACCCGACTACATTTCAAGTTGCTTTGATTCGTCACTCGTCCTCCAATAACTCCCTTTTCTCCATCTGTTCAATAGAGTTCTGTGTGGATGCCGAAGAAGATACCTCCAAGATTGAGAAGCAACTGGATTCGGCTGCGGGCATTCTTCGTGATAGATTGGCTCTCGCTCTGCTCCGACTGGAGGAACCCATCGGGGAGGTGACTGTCTACCTCAATCGCCTGCGTACAGCTGTCAAAGACGTCGACCGAGAAGTCACCCCCGGGGAGGAGTTCTCGAACGACTTAGATGCCCTCATCAACCGACTTCAAGATGTCCCTTGCCGAACGCAATCTTGGAAGAAATCTGCTGCCCGCGCAAGAGCTGACATCGCCATCTCACTTGTCCGCGTCCATTGCAAGAGCATAGATGAGGAGAAGCTAAAGTCACTGAAGGTCATCAACAGGAAGAACACCAAGATAGAAGACTTCATGGAGACGTTCCTCGAGGCTGCCACTTGGATTGCGGACTTCATCGACCTCGACACCTCAATCAACGCAGCAGCTCCGACTACCGCCGAGTGATCCTCGGATAAAAACTTTGAATGAAATTTGCCTCAGGATGCCGAGTGGTATGTGTAACCATACATTTTCCGTGAACTAGCGTCCACAACTATCTGCACTTTTGCTTTGAACTATATGAAGTTTGATTGCCTTTATTTCACTCTTTGAACGTTCGGCCCAGTTTCCGAGTGTGGAAGACATCCTCACTCGTAGTAGTTTTACACTTAGGCCATATCCGGATCGCAGCTAAGCCCCCAAGTGTGGATGATGTCCTCACTCAGAGTAGTTTACACTTAGGTGATTCTGGATCGCAACTAAGCCCCCGAGTGTGGATAATGTCCTCACTCGGAGTAGTTTTACACTTAGGCGATTTCGGAATCGCAGCTAAGCCCACGAGTGTGGATAATCTCCTCACTCGGAGTAGTTTTTTAAACTTAGGTGAAATTAGGTTCGCAGCTAAGCCTCCGAGTGTGGATAATGTCCTCAGTCAGAGAAGTTTTACACTTAGGCGATTTCTGGATCGCAGCTTAGCCCCCAAGTGTGGATGATGTTCTCACTCGGAGTAGTTTTACACATAGACAATTCCTGGATCGCAGCTAAGCCCTCGAGTGTGGATGATGTCCTCACTCGGGGTAGTTTTTTAAACTTTGGCAAAATCAGGTTCGCGGCTAAGCCCCCGAGTGTGGATGATGTCCTCACTCGGAGTAGTTTTTTAAACTTAGGCGAAATCAGGTTCGCGGCTAAGCCCCTCGAGTGTGGATGATGTCCTTGCTCGGAGTAGTTTTTTAAACTTAGGCAAAATCAGGTTCGCGGCTAAGCCCCCGAGTGTGGATGATGTCCTCACTTGGAGTAGTTTTTTAAACTTAGGCGAAATCAGGTTCACGGCTAAGCCTCCGAGTGTGGATAATGTCCTCACTCGAAGAAGTTTTACACTTAGACGATTTCTGGATCGCACCTAAGCCCCCGAGTGTGGATGATGTCCTCACTCGGAGTAGTTTCACACTTAGACGTTTTCCGGATCGCAGCTAAGCCCCCGAGTGTGGATGATGTCCTCACTCGGAGTGGTTTTTTAAACTAAGGCAATTTCTGGATCGCGGCTATGCCCTCAACGGTGGATGATGTCCTCACTCGGTGTAGTTTTACACTTAGGCGATTTCTGTATCGTAGCTAAGCCCCCCGAGTTTGGAGATGTCCTCAGTCAGAGTAGTTTTTTAAACTTAGGCAAAATCAGGTTCGCGGCTATGCCCCCGAGTGTGGATGATGTCCTCACTCTGAGTAGTTTTTTAAACTTAGGAGAAATCAGGTTTGCGGCTAAGCTCCCGAGTGTGGATGATGTCTTCACTCAGAGTAGTTTTTTAAACTTAGGCGAAATCAGGTTCGCCGCTAAGTCGATCCATACACCCACTGGGTGTCAATAGTACTAGGGGTACGAATGAAGGGGGGCGAATCCTAGCTACGGCATGGATGTAACACTCGGATGTACGAGTTCGAGCCCCACTCGCAAGTGGTAAAGACCCTGCGTCTCGAGCCCTGAGGCTTAGTGTTTGCTTATGGGGGTGTCTGATTACAGAGAGTTCAGAACCCTCATCCAGGAGCTCAGGGGCAGCTTATATAGAGTGCGCTAGGACCCGCCGAGCGCCATTACAAGGTATTAAATGCGAGTAACTGCAGGCGTTAGTGAGTACTGCCGTCTTAACTACGCCGTTACTGGTAACGTTAGTCTTCGCAACACTTGATGTGAATTATTAAGTCCCTTAAACATTATGACTCCTACACTGGATCCTCTCCTTCTCGGCCGAGTGTTGGACCCTGGCCGAATGAAGAAGTTATGTTCGATTGACTGTCCAGATCCAAGTGGATCCTGAAGATGTATCCGAGTGCAACGGTTGTCCAGGGACTTTAATGCTAATGTGGGCCCCCAGGTGGGCCCTAAATGTCAGGTATGTGGCCCTACCCATGGTAGGTGACCTCATTAGTAGCCCCCAAATTAGTTGGGATTTGGGGGACAAATGGACGATGCTCGGGAATGTTGTTGGCGCCTCGGGGACGCCAGGACACGACCCGGGTTGTCTCTTGCTCGGCCTGTGACCGTGATACTTGTGATCTTCGTTGGTTTTTTCGTGAAGTAGAACGGGTTATTGCAGCACAAAGTGGGTAAGCATTTCCCTCAGTTATGAAACCAAGGTTTATCAAACCAATAGGAATATCAATCCTCAACCGTCTTCAGCGGCCACACAGAAAAGAACAAACAACTTGCACCCAACGCGGGCAAGAGGCTTGTCAGTCCCCTTGATCTCGTTATTTGCATGCAAATGAGGTGTGTAGATTGTAAATTGCAAAATAAAATAAAAATTAAATAAAGGCATTAAGGTAATAGTAGCATTTCTAATTTTATAAGTGAATAGACCCGGGGGCCATAGTTTTCCCTAGCGGCATCTCTCGTGTAGGGAGCATACGGTGGGTAACAAATTACTGTTGGACAATTGATAGAAAAGCAGATAGTTATGCGATTTTCATGGCAATGATCAAGTATATATAGGCATCACGTCCATAAACAAATAGGCCGACTCCTGCCTGCACCTATTACTGTTACTCCGCTCATCGACCGCTATCCAACATGCATAAACAGTATTAAGTAAAACAGACTAATGCATGGAGAACGATGACATCATGTAGACAAAGTTAACTCAAGCAATATGAATGAACCCCGTCGTGTTATCCTTAGTAGCAACAACACAAAGACGCATCTTTTCCCCTACTTTATCACTGGGATATAGAAACTCGCCAGGTTGAACCTACCACAACGCACCACTCCCACTGAAGATAGATCAATCTACTTGGCCAAAGCACATCAATAAATCGGAGAGCATTACGAAGCTATAATGATCATGCAAATAAGAATCTAAATATTCATAGGTGACTCAAATATTCTTCATGAATAATCTGAACACAAACCCACAATTCATCGGATCCCAACAAACACACCGCACAATAGGATTACATCGGATAGATCAAAGCGAAGATGCAATGATCATTGTATTGAAGATCAAGAGATAGAGAGATTGCCATCTAGGTACGAGCTATGAACCCGTAGGTCTGTGGTGAACTACTCACACATCATCATGAGGGCAGCAAGGTTGATGTAGAGGCCCTCCGAGATCAATCCCCCATCCGGTAGGTTGCCGAAACGGAGCTCAAGATGGCTTCACGGCGGAACAAAGACTTGGGGCGGCGTAAAAAGGGTTTTGGGACTGCCTCTAGGGTTGTTAGGATATATTAGAATTTATAGGCCAGGGAGGGGCGTTGGGCGACGCCCGAGGGAGGCACAAGCCATCAGGGCGCCCACCCAGGGCATGCCCTGTTGGCTTGTGCGGCCCTCATGCGGCCCCCGGCCTCCTTCCGAAGCTTCCAGGTCTTCTTTTTGTCCAGAAAAATCATAAAAAAGTTTCGTGGCAATTGGACTTCGTTTGGTACTGTAAACCTAAAAAGTGAAAAACATGCAGAAATAGCAACTAGCACTGGGCACTGGGTCAATAGGTTATTGCTCAAAAATATTATAAATTGTCAAATAAAGACCCAAAAAGTATCCTAGAATGATAATATATCAGCATCGAACAATCAAAAATTATAGATACATTGGAGACGTATCAAGCATCCCCAAGCTTAATTCATGCTCGTCCTCGAGTAGGTAAATGATAAAAACATAATTTTTTATGTGACATGCTATCCATTATGTAATCTTATGCATGTATGCTCATTGAAAAATGATGAATCAATGAATATTAGCATAGCAATACTTATAAGTATAAGAAACAAAATCATCAATCTTTCAAATATACGATCCTCAAAGAATATTTACCCCCCATTCATCTTATTATATTAGCAAGGCATGGCTCCATCTTCACCACATTAATACAAATGTTAAGCACCACGGTGTCCAAGTCAGGCAATTGGATCATACTTTTCAATATGCATCGACTTTTTATTCTTCACGCAATACATGAGCGTGAGCCACTCAACATAGCATTAGGTGGAATAGAATATGGCGGTAGATATCAAAGCAGAAAAAAGTGGAGAAGGTAGTATCGCATCAACTAGGCGTACCAACAGGCTATGGAGATGCCCATCGATAGATTTCAATGCAAGGAGTAGGGATTGCCATGCAAATGATGCACTAGAGCTATAAGTGTATGAAAGCTCAAATGAAGCTAAGTGGGTGTGCATCCAACCTGCTTGCTCATGAAGACCTCGGGCATTTTAGGAAGCCCGCCATAGGAATATACAAGCCAAGTTTGTAATAATGAATAGGTAATTCACACCAGCATATGAAAATGATATATCACGAGACTCTCTACATGAGGAGCATAGTGCCGCTTTGAGGCACAAGTGTGGTAAAAGATAGTAGCAAAGTCCCTTCTCTATTTTTCTCTCATCATTTCTTTAAGAATGGTGGGATCATCTGGCCTCCCCCATCTTTATTATTCGTCCGAAGTATCATCGTGACTTGTGGGGGAATCATAGTCTCCATCATCCTTTCCTCACTGGGACAATGCTCTAATAATGATGAGCATCACACTTTTATTTACTTACAACTCGATATGGAGAACTAATATGAAGATATGACTCTATATGAATGCCTCTAGAAGTGTACCGGGATGTCCAATGATCTAGTGTGACACGTATCAAAAATATGATGAACGGTGGCTTTGCCACAAATACCATGTCAGCTCTATATGATCATGCAAAGCAATATGATGATGAACGAACTAGTCATGTGAAGTGACGATGGAATTTGCATGGCAATATATCTCGGAATGGCTATGAAAATGCCATGATAGTTAGGTATGGTGGCTATTTTGAGGAAGATATAATGAGGCTTATGTGGAACAGAGCGATCATGTCACGGGGTTTGGATGCACCGGCGAGAGTTGCACCGATCCTCAAGGTGAGAATGGGCTATGCACGATATCGAAGAGGCTAGCAAATATGAAAAGGTGAGGTTGCATATTTCCATGGTTTCACATTAGTCATAAAGAACTCACATACTTATTGCAAAGTTTTATTAGTTTTATCACAAATCAAAGTACTACTCGCATGCCCCGAGGGAAGAGGTTGGTAGTAGTTAACCATCGCGTGCTTCCGACCCGAAACAACACTAGGACTCCAACGAGGAATAGAAATGCTCATACATAATCACCATGCCTCTTAAATTTATAGACGAACAAGAAGTTAACATCTCTTAATATCGACACTTCTACGAATCAACAATTATGAATTTACACCATTTTCATATTACCACATCAATATCATTAACCCACAGTTTCTCTGTATGTGCTACATGATGGTTTTGATTATCACTCATTGAATACCTAATATTTTTGTTCTAGTCTTATGACCCATGCAAATTAAATTCATATAAGTGAAGAACGAGAGTGAAATTATTTCTATAAAATCTACATGCCACCGTGCTCAAAAAGATATAAGTCAAGTACTAGAGCAACTTCTAAGCTCAAAAGATATAAGTGAAGCACATAGAGTATTCTAACAAATTATGATGAAGGTGTGTCTCTTTTAAATAGGTGTGTCCAGAAAACAATGATTGTGGCAAACTGAAAGCAAAAGAAAACAAAAACAAATGATGCCCCAAGCAAAACTCATATCATGTGACGAATAAAAATATAGCTTCAAGTGACATACCGATGGATTGAGACGAAAGAGGGGATGCCTTACGGGGCATCCCCAAGCTTACATGCTTGAGCCTTCCTTAAAATATTACCTTGGGGTGCCTTGGGCATCCCCAAGCTTAGGCTCTTGCCACTCCTTATTCCTTTGTCCATTGTGATATCACCGAAAACTTTAAAACTTCAATCACACAAAACTCAACAAAACTTCATGAGATTCTTTAGTATAAGCAACATATTGAATACTTTAGGTACAGTTATAAATTGATTCTTATTTCATAATTGCATAATATGTACTGTATTCTAACTTCTCCATGGCTTATACCCCTCGATACAATCCATAGAATAATCAAAGCAAGCATCTATGCAAGCAAAAAACACAATCTGTCTAAAACAGAACAGTCTGTAGCAATCTGTAGAGAACCTATACTTCTGTAACTCTAAAACTTCTGAAAAATTAGGACAACCTTGCAAATTTGTATATAAATACTATGTAAAAAAATTCACATCATTATCACGCTCTAGTAAAGAAAATGAAAATTCATGTACTGGAGTCAAAAGTTTCTGTTTTGTTTCAGCATTGATTCTACTCATCTTGTGAGTCATCATAAAGGCTTTACTTGGCACAAACACTAATTTAAACACAAAAAATTAATCATTACATAGGCAATAATCATGTTATCCAAAACAAACAGAAAGTATTGGGTTTTCTCCCAACAAGCTCTCTCTTTATAGCCATTAAGATAGGCTTGAGATTTCAATGATGCTCACATAATAGACAAGGATTGAAGCACAAAGAGAGCATCATAAAGCATGTGAAAAACACATCTAAGTCTAACATACTTCTTATGCATAGGAATTTTATAGGAAAACAAATTCTCAAGACAAGTTGTCGGGACCCCGATCCTAAGCCATACGAATCTAGCATGTAACACATCGTATCACTTTGCGGCCTCACGCACGGTAATTCCCACGGCTGCCACCTTACCTTGGTCAGGTCCGTTTGCGCCTTTCGGCTCACGAATATGCATATGTTGCTAGCCATCATACGTCAAATAACCCAGGTTAAAATTACTAGTTATAGACCCAAGTGGCACAACCGTACAGGGATAGGCATACGTAACCCAATTATGCAGGTGTCGGTCATCAGCGTGTGTAGAAGAGTCGTAGCAAGCTACAAGGACTCCATTACACTGCGTGACATTTCCCCATAGGGACAGACACAACAGCAAAGAAGGATACACACCAGTCAATCAATGTGTCTGGAGCAGTAGCAAGCTACCAAGGCTTAGTGGAAGCACAAAGAGGCATTTCCCCGTAAAGAAGGCTACTAAAGGCATACAGATATGTGTCGAATCCCACACATACCAATGTATTTCAACCATACACGCATTATGCATGATATGCGTAGGTACAACATGGCATCACAACAAAACTCTACATCATAACATTTATTTAGAAGGCTCCGAAGAGCCAACATAGTATAATGTTACAAGTAGGAGGGTCACATGACCCAACATTCAGAGCATACAAACAACAAGCGGAAGTTACATGTCTGGGTACAGACATCTACTAAAAGAGGCTAGAAGAGCCTGAAAAGCTACAACAACCATACCAAAGGAACCAGACTGCTATCTCGATTCCCAAGCTAATCCGTTGATGTCAACGTCAAGAAGAATGTCTAAAATGAACAATGTCTATCTCTGCAAAAACGTAAATAAGCAACAGTTAGTATGAAGGTACTCATCAAGTCTTACATCAGAACTAACTACTCATGCATCATGTATCAATGAATGGGATTGTAAGGTTTACTGCAGAAATGCCAGCTTTGACCTTTGGCTATTCTAGGCTACGACAATGTATCTTCCCTCTCTCATCTCCCTACGAGAGAGCGCACACGAGTCCACATATCCACCACATCAATACACCACTATGGATCCTCTCCCGTCTTCCTTCGAGGAGGCCATCCATAGCACTCACACCTATCTGGAGCATTTTAGAATATCCATTTAAAGTTGTCTATGAACAATGCAAGTCTCCAAGTAATCCATATCTGTTGACGCGGCAGTTCGAATAGATAGTTTACCCTACAGGGGTGTACTTCGTCACACATGCTCCTGCCACTTAGCGGCATGTGCACGTAAAAAGGCACCTCGGCAACCTTTAATCGGAAGCCCAGTGAGGGAGTCGGCCATGGACATTAACTTACAACGACTCTAACTCAAGGCAGTCGCCTAACTGAGTTGGTTACCACAATCGAGAATCCGGTCGTGTTTCACAATTCGGAGTCAGAAGTTGTGTGCAGGGCCCCAAGTCGGTCCCGGTTGAGCCGTTCATTCACTTCGCAGGCCCAGCCATATCCTATCAATGGTTCGAACTACTGCGACTCCTAGGCAGAGAACAGGGAAGGTTAATCGGCCGAGAGGGTCCATTGGTTTTGGGCCCAATGTGCGGTAGTATCTAGTCTTGGAACACAAACACGAAACTCAGTGCCTATGAGCGGTTTCAATGAGACAACCCACCATGTACTCCTACATGGCCTCTCATCGCTACCTTTACCAAAACAGGTTCAACACTTAACTCTCGTCATCAGAACACATCCATTTCTCTCTGGTTCATCACCCAGATGGATCAGACCTGACACAACACTAAGCATAGCAAGCATAACAGGGTAATGGCACAACATGGCTCAAACATTTACCACGTATGCTAGGTTTCTTGGTTCAGCTATTTACTATGATAAAGACAGGTCATGCAGAGGAATGGGCTCATCTACCGAAACACCAGTAACAGTTGAATCGCGTTGTACTAGTGCATTGCAATGAGAGCAAGATCGAGAGAGAAGGATTGTATCGAAATGCTCAAGGGGGGTTGCTTGCCTGACGATCAGAAGAACACGGCTGTTCTTCGATGTCGTCGATAACTACGTCTCGCAAGTCTATCGACAAGATCAAACAAGAACAAATTAAGAACAGCAAATGCTTCACAATGACGCATGATAATGACATGTTATCATGTTGCAGGTTTGAGATAAAACCTCTACCACAATTAAATGAAGTTCATTTGATCAATATAGATCAAATTCAAACTCCATATAAGGCATTTCAATTGCTATTTCTTGTATTGTCATATCCAGCAACCTTAGGTTCTTCAAACATGCATGAAAATTCTACCATTAGATTCCTTGGATTTTTCTGATGATTTTTCATATATAAATTATTTTAATCTGAGTTACAGATTAATTTCTATGATTTTTCAAAGTTTAAAGGATTTTCTAGAATTTTCTAGAATTTCCTGAATTTTATTTAATCCATAAAATCATTAATTACGTCATCCTGACGTCATCATGACATCATCAAGTCAAAGGCGTCGGGTCTGGGTCAAACCTGAACTGTGGGGCCCCTATGTCAGTGACACCGCCTTAAATAGTGTTTAACTAAAACTAACCCGAGGTTAATTAACACCTGGGGCCCGCATGTCATTGGGTCAGGGTTAGATAACCGGTAATTAGGCCTAATCCTAATTACTTAACGGCTAGACCCATTTGTCGTTAGCTTAGGCCGGCGGGGCTCGTCGTCGGTGGCCTCTAGCCATGGCGAAGTCTGCCCTGGAGCCATCGGGACGGCGGAGGAGGGCACCAGTGCAATCCTCGCACTCGCGCGCATCTAGCAGAGGGAGTAGGACGACGCGGGGTTACCGGAGCAGTCGACGGCGTCGACTTCCACGGTGGCACAACTACGGGATCGACGGGCCCAGCGTTACTGCGAGCAAAACGCGTGGTGGTTAGCTCCCACGGTGCCTATGGAAGCCCACTAAGTGTTTGGGCACAATGGTGTGGTCAAGTGGTTGTCGGAGCATCACCGACGGTGAGCTCAGGCGGCGGTGGGTTTTGGCCTGGGAGGAAACGGTGGCTACCGCTCGAATCCGACCACGGGGTGCTCACTGCGGGATGGAACGGAGCCAAGGCGAGCTTGGGGAGGTCCTGCAGCTGACGAATTTGACACCAGCGTCTGGAGGTTGAGGAAGATGGCGATGGCGGCTTCACGGGGGGTCCGGGCTTGCTTCCTTCGGTGGAGAGGAGCAGCTTGAGGATGCGGAGGCAATGAGCTGCTCTGGGCGGCGAGGCAACTGCGGTGGGCGCGGTGGCAATGGCGGTGCGCTCTCGGGTCCGGGGGGGGGGAGAGAGTAGAGAAGAGGGAGAAAAGCGAGCAGAGGAATGGGAATGAGTTTGAGGAGCTCACACGGCTCTCCTTACGGCGAGATGAGGATGCGGGAGAGCTCGCCGGCGCGAAGCAGGAGCTGGCACGGCGGCTCGCCGTGCTCGCCTTCGCCTCTGCCTACTGGCAGAGGTAGAAGACGACCCTGCCCCTTGGTTGGGCCGCTACTGTAGCAGGTAAGCCCAGGTAAGTCCTCTCTGATTTATTATTTCCTGTTTTTTTAAGTTTCTGTCATTTCTTTTGATTTACATAAAACTCTAAACATTTTTTTTCAAAATCCTGGAAAATGGATATGTGGGCTAAGTGGATTAAACTAGTGTCACATAATAAATTTTAGATATATGGACCTATATTATATATATAGGAAATATAAATCCATTGCAATTAGTTGTTGGATTAATTCAAATGCCCATAATAAAATGTTTCTGTAATTCCAAAAATATTTGTTTGCATTTTACCTCATGCCAATATTTTATTAGAATACCAGGGACATTTTCTTGGATCTCTTTGAAGCAATTCTGATATTTCTTATTTGACAAAAATTGTTTCTGAGGCTTGATCATTCCTCAATTCATTTTCATTTGAATTTAAAAATGCATGCATGACCGCAAACACAAACAAGGTTAAACTAGGGCGGTGACAACTCACACCCACTAAACAAGAATCTCGTCCCGAGATTTAGGAGTAGTCGGTAAGAGGGTGGGGTACTCGAGTTGAAGACGATCTTCACGCTCCCAGGTTGCTTCATCCTCGGAATGGTGAGACCATTGAACCTTGAGAAACTTGATGTTGTGACGTCGAGTGGTGCGCTCGGCTTCATAGAGAATATGAACAGGATATTCTCGATATGAAAGATCATCTTGGAGATCAAGCTTTTCGTGGTCTACTTTGCGGACTGGATCCTTGAAGCAACGCCTGTGTTGAGGAACGTGGAACACATCATGAACTCCGGAAAGTTGTGGGAGTTGTTCCAATTGGTAGGCAACCTCTCATTGCTTAGCGAGAATGCGAAAAGGACCAATGTAACGAGGAGCCAATTTGCCTTTGATACCAAAACGATGGGTACCCTTCAGAGGTGTGACCCGAAGGTAGGCCTTCTCGTCAACTTCATAACATACATCCTTAACATGACGGTCATGTTGGCTCTTTTGACGAGATTGGGTGGTTTTCAAATTTTCACAAATGATGCGAATTTGCTCTTCTACCTCCTAAATCATATCCGGTCCAAAGAATTGTCTTTCACCGGTTTCTGACCAGTTTAATGGCGTTCGACATCTTCGTCCATACAAAACTTTTCGAAAGGAGCTTTGCCCAGACTAGACTGGAAGTTCTTGCTATAAGAAAATTCGGTGAATGGAAGACATTTCCCCCAATTCATTCCGAGCGAGATAACACAGGCTCTGAGCATATCTTTGAGAATTTGATTGACTCTTTCGACTTGATGACTTGACTGAGGGTGATAATCGGTGCTAAAGGAGAGATGGGTTCCCATAGCATTCTGGAAACTTTCCCAAAATCGAGAGGTGAAAAGACTTCCATGGTGTGAATTTATCTCTAGAGGAACACCATGAAGAGAAACTATTCGAGAAACATATAGGGCTACTAACTGACTAGCAATTATACTTTCTCGAACTGGAAGGAAATGAGCAACTTTCAAAAGGCGATCGATGACCACGAAGATGGCAGCATTTCCTTTCTTAGTCTTTGGAAAGCCGGTGATGAAATCCATATAATCTTGTCCCATTTCCACTCGAGAATAGCCAAGGGTTGAAGGGTGCCAGCAGGCCTTTGAAGCTCTAGTTTAACACGACGACAAACGTTGTAGTTAGCAATGAATTGAGAAATTTCTCTCTTCATCCGGGTCCACCAGAACCTCTGGCATAGGTCCTGATACATCTTAGTACTACCGGGATGAATTGTGAGAGGAGATTCATGAGCTTCCTTAAGGATCAATCGCCTTAAGTTTCGTACCTTGGGAACCACCAAGCGATTCTCGAAGAATACGACACCTTGATCATTTACAGAGAAACATCTAGCAGCTCCGCTAGCAATATTCATCTTGGTTCGAGAAATACCCGGATCATATTTCTGGGCTTCTATGATCTGATCCTCAATAGTCGGTTTCGCAACCAAGGTAGAAAGGAATCCTCGAGGAACAATGTGAAGATTAAGCTTACAAAATTCCTCGTGGAGAAGTGGTTGACTTTGTAGCAACATGAGGTTGTTACAATAGGATTTACGACTTAGTGCATCAGTCATGACACTGGCTTTGCCTGGGGTGTAAAGATATTCCTAAGTCCTAGTCCGTGATAAACTCAACCCAACGTCTTTGCCTGAGATTCAAATCTGGCTGGGTGAAGATATACTTAAGACTCTGGTGATCAGTGTATATTTCGCAACGATTACCCAGAAGGTAATGTCGCCATGTGATAAGTGCATGGACTACAGCGGCATGTTCCAGATCATGTGTTGTATAATTCTCCTCATGTGGACGCAACTATCGAGAAGCATAGGCAATCACATGACGATCTTCCATAAGGATGCAACCTAGTCCTTGTCGCGAAGCATCACGGTAGATCATAAAGTCCTTTGTGAAATACGAGGGTACAAGTACAGGGGCAGTAGTTAGTCGTCTTTTCATGAAGACTTTCCTCCCACTTTGGAGTCCACTCAAACTTCTTATCTTTCTTGATGAGTTCAGTTAGAGGTTTGGCAACTTTGGAGAAGTTCTGAACGAAGCGGTGACAATAGCTCGCTAAGCCAAGGAAACTCCTAACTTGCTTCACCGATTCAGGTGGAGTCCAATCAAGAACAGCCTAAACTCTCTCGGGATTGACAACAATGCCTTTCGCAGAGATTACGTGGCCTAGATAAGTCACTTCCGGCAACCAGAATTCGCACTTGGAGAATTTGGCGTAAAGGCGGTGCTCTTGAAGTTTCATCAATACCAGCCTAAGATGCTCAACGTGTTCTTGTTCGTTCTTCGAGTATATGAGGATATCTTTGAGGTAAACCACGACAAATTTGTCGAAGTACTCCATGAAGATCGAATTCATTAAGTGGGAGAAGGTGGCTGGGGCATTGGTTAGACCAAAGGACATGACAGTGTACTCGTATTGGCCATAACGGCTGACGAAGGCCGTCTTAGGAATGTCCCCATTATAGATTTTGATTTGATGATAACCCAATCTCAAATCCATCTTGGAGAAGACTGCATATCCATCGAGCTGATCATACAGATCATTGATCCTAGGGAGCGGATATTTGTTCATTATCGTTTCCAGATTAAACAGTCGATAATGTACTACCATCCATTCCATACCATCCTTCTTCTTGACGAAGAAGATAGGACAAGCCAATGGAGAAGAACTAGGAAGGATGAAACCTTTCTTCAAAGATTCATCGAGCTGGATTTTGAGCTCAGCTAACTCTTGAGGTGACATCTTATAGGGTCTCCTAGAAATTGAAGCTGTTCCTGGAATAAGGTCTATGACAAACTCTACTTCTCTGTCAGGTGGAACACCTGGCAATTCTTGTGGAAAGACATCCAAGAAGTCATGGACTACCGGTATGTTTTCAAGGTCTAGTAAAGGATTGGCATTGAGGGAATAAATCCGGACTTCTGGAATATTGGTTTGGACATTGACTATCTGGCCAGAAGGATGGATAGGCTGAACAGACCTAGCGAAACAATCAATTTTGGCATGATGAACTGTCATCCAGTCCATCTCCAAAATGATATTGATGTCCGAAGACTTGAGAGATATCTGAGAAGCAAGGAACACAAAACCATCAACAAGGATTTTAATTTCCATGGCTCACTTTATCAGTTTACCATCTAGAACCTGGAGTTTGAACCTCCAAAGGAGCGGGCATAATATCAAAGGACATATCATGCGACGGGGCATACCTTTCAGAAATGAAGGAGTGGGGTGCTCCAGAATCAAATAGAACTGAAGCTGGATGAGAATTGACAAGAAGCGTCTTAAGCACGACGTTAGCATCATCTTGAGCTTCTTCTGCAGATACGTGGTTCACACATCCACGGGTATAAACAACTGACGTGACATTAAGCTTCTTGGTTGGGGGCTTGCCACGACCGGCACCATTTCTTGATGAGGATGGAACTTTAGCTCGCAAAGGACAATTCTTTGAATAGTGTCCAGGCTGACTGCAGTTGAAGCATGCCCCATGAATGGGACGTAGATCTGGGTTGATCATCCGGTTGATGAGGTTCTTCTAGGGAACACATGGCATCGGCAGGCGAGGTGCCACATAGGATGGCCTCGGTGCATATCCCGGATGAAGAACGGTGTTCGGAATCCATATCCTACGCCTCTGAGATATAGAGACTGAAGATGACCCAAAATCATAGTTGCGCTTGTGGGATTCCTCATAGGACATCCTACCAGTTTGTGCTTGGATGTTTTTGTTCACAAGAACCTGGAAGGTAGCGAACACATGCAAATTGAGGTCACGACATAGCTCTGGGATGCCTCCGGAGCTGGCCTACGAGCTCTGCCGCATCGGGCTGCCTATCCACGCTGAAGGAATCATTGCCGCACGGCCTCCTCCGTCGCCAGCGTAGCCATCTCCCTCATTGGCAACCGCAGTCCGCCGCCGACGATTCGCGAGACTCGACGCCTCCCCGGCCTCTCCGTCGCCTCCCCTGGAACCGCGGTGAGCTGCTCCTTCTTTCCCCTCGTGCCTCGGCCCCGATTTCGTGCCGTAGCCTCACCCCGCCTCGAGCCCGAGCTCCGGCGGACATGGCTGGTCGCCGTCGTGGCCTGAGCCCCCGTCAGCCCCAGCCACGCACCTAGATGTGCTTAGTACATCTCCAGGAGCTTGACAAGCTATTCAGCTGGCCTCCCCGTGCCTGGTAGCAGCAACCGCGTCGAGCCACTGCCTCGGCCACTGCCAAGCTTGTCGCCGGCCACAATTCCGGCGATCCCGGCAACCATGGCCACCACCCCTTGATGCGGATGAACCAGGGCTATCGCCCGGTGGTCTAAGTGCGCCAAGCGGCCACCCATAGCCCAAACTCAAGCATCTCCGGTGAAGCACCACCGCCGATTTGGTCACCGGCATTTAAACAACGGCGACGCCAACGTTGCGGGCTTGGTTAGCCACTAACCACCCCTCTTAGCCACTGACACTGGACCCCACCTCACTAGTTAATTCCTCTACTTAAATTAGTTTAAGTTAATCAACTGGGTTAGTCTGTGTGAGAATAACATGCAAGTCCCATAGGTCAGGTTTGACCTGGGCCTGGCGCTGTTGACCTGTTGATGTCAGCATGACGCAGTGATGACGTAGTATCTGATTTCTGGATTTTAAATATTTCCAGAAAATAACCTAAACTTCTAAAAATCATAGAAATTTAACCATAGCTCCAAATGGAATAATTTATATATGAAAAATTATCAGAAAAATCCAAGGAATCTAATGGTACCATTTTCATGCATGTTTGAACAACCTAAGGTTGCTCAATATGATAATTCAAAAAATGGCAATTGAAATGCCTTATATGGAGTTTGAATTTGATCTATATTAATCAAATGAACTTCATTTAATTGTGGCTAGAGGTTCTATCTCAAACCGGCAACATGATAACATGTCATTATCATGCATCATTGTAGAGCATTTGTTGTGCTTAATTTGTTCCTGTTTGATCTTGTCGATAGACTTGCGAGACGTAGTTATCGATGACATCGAAGAACAGCCGTGTTCTTCCGATCTTCAGGCAAGCAACCCCCCTTGAGCATTACGATACAATCCTAATCTCTCGCTCATGCTCTCATTTCAATGCACTAGGACAACGCGATTCAACTGTTACTAGTGTTTCTGTAGATGAACCCTTTCCTCTGCATGACCTGTCTTTGTCACAGTAAATAGATGAACCAAGCAACCTAGCATACCTGGTAGATGTTTGAGCCATGTTGTGCCATTACCCTATTATGCTTGCTATGCTTAGAGTTGTGTCAGGTTTGATTCATCTGGGTGATGAACCGGAGTGAAATAGATGTGTTCTGATGATGAGAGTTAAGTGTTGAACCTGTTTTGGTAAAGGTAGCGATGAGAGGCCATGTAGGAGTACATCATGGGTTGTCTCATTGAAACCGCTCATAGGAACTGAGTTTCGTGTTTGTGTTCCAAGACTAGCTACTACCGCACATTGGGACCGAAACCAATGGACCCTCTCGGCCTAATAACCTACCCTGTTCTCTGCCCAGGAGTCAAAGTAGTTCGAAACGTTGATAGGATGTGGCCGGGCCTGCGAAGTGAATGAACGGACCAACCGGGGCCGGCTTGGGACCCTGCACACAACTTCTGAGTCCGAATCGTGAAACACAGTCAGATTCTCGATTGTGGTAACCAAATCAGTTAGGAGACTGCCTTGGGCTAGAGTCGTTGTAAGTTAACGTTCGTGGGCGACTCCCTCGCTGCGCTTCCGCTTGAAGGTTGCCGAGGTGCCTTTTTACGTGCACATGGCGATAAGTGGCGGGAGCATGTGTGACGAAGTACACCCCTACATGGTAAAATATCTATTTGAATAGCCGCGTCCGCGGATATGGACTACATGGAGACTTGCATTGTTCGTAGACAACTTTAATTGGATACTCTAAAATGCTCCAGATAAGTGTGAATGCTACGGATGGCCTTTTCGTAGGAAGACGGGAGATAATCCATAGTGGTGTATTGATGTGGTGGACATGTGGACTCGTGTGCGCTCTATCGTAGGGAGATGAGAGAGGGAAGTTACATTGTCGGAGTCTAGAATAGCCAAAGGTCAATGGTGACAATTCTGCAGTAAACCCCACAATCCCGTTCATTGATACATGAAGCATGAGTAGTTAGTTCTGTTGTAAGTCTTGCTGAGTACCTTCATACTCACTGTTGCTTATTTACATTTTTGCAGAGATAGACGTTGTTCAGTTTACGTTTCTTCTTGACGTTGACATCGATGGATTAGCTTGGGAACCCAGACAGCAGTGTTGCTCCTTTGGTAGGGTCGATGTAACTTTTAAGGCTCTTCCAGCCAGTTTTAGTAGATGTCTGTACCTAGACATGTAACTTCCGCTTGTTTTTTTGTATGCTCTGAATGTTGGGTCATATGACCCCCCTACTTGTAACATTATACTATGTTGGCTCTTCGGAGCCTTCTAAATAAATGTTATGTTGTAGAGTTTTGATGTGATGCCATGTTGTATCTACGCATATGGTGCATATTGCGTGTATGGTTGAAATGCATTGGTATGTGTGGGATTCGACACCTAGCTGTATGCCTTTAGTAGCCTTCTTTACGGGGAAATGCCTCTTTGTGCTTCCATTGAGCCTTGGTAGCTTGCTACTGCTACGGACAAATTGATTGACCGGTGTGTATCCTTCTTTGCTGCTGTGTCTGTCCCTACGGGGAAATGTCACGCGGTGTAATGGAGTCCTTGTAGCTTGCTACGACTCGTCTACACCCGTTGATGACCGACACCTGCATTGCTGGGTTACGTATGCATGTCCCTGTATGGTTGTGCCACTTGGGCCTATAACTAGTCATGTCGACCCGGGTTCTCTGACATATGATTCCTAGCGACATATTCATATACAGAGCTAAAAGATGCAAACGATCCCGGCCAAGGTAAGGTGGCAACCGTGGGGATTACCGTGTGTGCGGCCATAAAGTGATATGATGTGTTACATGTTAGATTCATATGGCTTAGGATCGGGGTCCCAACAGCGTTGGTATTCTGTAGCAGGTAAGCCCAGGTAAGTCCTCTCTGATTTATTATTTCTTTTTTTTACTTTCTGTCATTTGTTTTGATTTAGATAAAACTCTAAACGATTTTTTTCAAAATCCTGGAAAATGGATATGTGGGCTAAGTGAATATAACCAGTGCCACGTAATAAATTTCAGAATATATGGACCTATATTATATATATATGAAATATAAATCCATTGCAATTAGTTGTTGGATTAATTCAAATGCCCATAATAAAATGTTTCTATAATTCCAAAAATATTGGTTTGCATTTTACCTCATGCCAATATTTTATTAGAATACCAGGCACATTTTCTTGGATCTCCTTGAAGCAATTCTTATATTGCTTATTTGACAAAAATTCTTTCCGAGGCTTGATAATTCCTCAATTCATTTTTCATTTGAATTTAAAAATGCATGCATGAGTGCAAACACAAACAAGGTTAAACTAGGGCTGTGACATAAGTGAAATATAGAATATGCAAATAGGAAGAATGAAGCATTAATAATTTCAACACAAAGAGAGGTAGTTGAGTAACATGCAAATTCTTATAACCATGTTTGCCTCTCTCATTATATGTAGGATCATAATCAAACTCAACAATATAACTATCATAATATTGACCATTCTCTAATGTAGTGGGATCATTAATACCTAAAGTTGACACTCTTCTAACCCCACTTTTAGTAGTGTTGCAAATATCATATTCAATAATAGATTCATCATAAAGGCTAGAATTCTCAAGATTGTCGGAATCAGGGCTCCACAGACCCAAGAAGGTTTGAACTCTAGGGCGTGGTTGAAGATCCCAACCAGCTCAAGCCTCAAGCCTGCCGCTCCACAGCTAGACCCTGCCAAAGATGCACGAGAGTGCAAGAAGACGAACACAAAGATTTACCCAGGTTCGGGCCACCTTGCGGTGTAAAACCCTACTCCTGCTTTGGGTGGATTGGCCTCACGAGGAGGTTCGGTCATGAACAGGTACAGTGGTGAGCGACCTCGCGAGGGCACTCGGGTGAGAATGGATCCGGTCCTCCTCTACGGTGGAGACTAGTCCCTATTTATAGTGGCCTTGGTCCTCTCCCCTTATCGCACAGGCGGGAAGGGATCCCACAATGGCCAAATTTGAAAGGGGACAGGAGGTACAACTTACCCTAACTAAAGGTGGTCTTTGCGTGCAAAGCAACTGGTCGTGACGCAGAGGTGGGCTCGGCGATGACATCCGTCCTGCTGAGCTCGTGGTCTTGGTCTTGTTGCACCGAAGTGGAAACCTTTGGGGGGTTCCTTGGGAACCCGCGTTCATCCTTGCCCCCTTAGCACGAAAGAGGAAACTGTCTCTGCTTCGCCCGCTGGCGCCCGCCTGCCTCGGTCATCACGGCTCACGTCATCGTAGCCTTTTGAGGCTGGGCACTGCATAGGAATCTCCGCTCCTTGGGAGGCGGCCTGGGGAGTCCGCTCCTCTGGGGCTCTTGGTGTCGTTCTCCTCGCGACGCCGGGGCCCTCACGAGGGTCTTGTCCTGGGGGGTTTGTCGCTAGGCCGTACTGGGCCGTCGAGGTGGGCCACGCGCTGGGCCGCAGGCAGGCAGGTCTGGGTACCCCCGTTCCTAGAACGCCGACAAAGATCACAAGGAACATCATGATTATCACCGCAATCATGATCATTAGTACAATTTATATTCATAGAATTTATACTAGCAACATGGCAATGATGCTTTTCATTCGAGGAACTATCATGAATCACTTTATAAATTTCTTTTAACACTTCATCACAATTTTTAGATTCATGATTTTCAAGCAAAACTTCATAAGGAAAATCTAGTGCACTCAACTCACTAGCAATTGGTTCAACATAATCGGGTCTTTTGAAAAGATTAGCATGTGGATGAGGATCCATTTATCTTTATTTTTAGATTTTACTTTCTGTTTGCGTGTGATAAAGGTAAAGATAACCTAGTTAGGCAAGCAAGCAAACTAGAGACGAAACAAGTAAACTAGCAAACTAGTAAAGTAAATATTTCTGTATTTTTAATTTTTATGAAACAAACTAAATATAACAGTAAATAAAAAGATGAACAAGTGAATGTTAATTTGTGTGAAGTTACTTGATAGTTGATGATAATATTCCCCGGCAACGGCGCCAGAAATCCTTCCTGATACTTGTGATCTGCGTTGGGTTTTCCGTGAAGAGGAATGGTTTATTGCGGCACAAATTGGGTAAGTATTTTCCTGAGTTATGAAACCAAGGTTTATCGAACCAATAGGAATGTCAATCCTGAACACTCTTCAACGGCTGCACAGAAAATAATAAACAACTTGCACCCAACACGGACAAGAGGGTTGTCAATCCCCTTGATCTCGTTATTTGCAAGCAAATGAGGTGTGTAGATAATTGTAGATAATTGTAAATTGCAAAATAAAATAAAAAGTAAATAAAGGCAGCAAGGTAATAATAGTGTTTGTAAATTTATAAGTGAATAGACCCGGGTGCCATAGTTTTCCATAGCGGCATCTCTCATGTAGGCAGCATACGGTGGGTAACAAATTACTGTTGGGCAATTGATAGAAAAGAGGATAGTTATGCGATTTTCATGACAATGATCATGTATATATAGGCATCACGTCCATAAACATATAGGCCGACTCCTGCCTGCACCTATTACTATTACTCCACTCATCGACCGCTATCCAGCATGCATCTAGAGTATTTAGTAAAACAGAGTAATGCATGGAGAACGATGACATGATGTAGAAAAAGTAAGCTCAAGCAATATGAATGAACCCCATCGTGTTATCCTTAGTAGCAACAACACAAAGACGCATCTTTTCCCCTACTTTGTCACTGGGATATAGAAACGCGTCGGGTTGAACCTACCACAATGCACCACTCCCACTTAAGATAGATCAATCTACTTGGCCAAAGCACATCAATGAATCGGAGAGCATTACGAAGCTATATTGATCATGCAAATAAGAATCTTCATATTCAGAGGTGACTCAAATGCTTTTCATGAAGAATCTGAACAAAACCCTCAATTCATCGGATCCCAACAAGCACACGGCACAATAGGATTACATCGGATAGATCAAAGCGAAGATGCGCTAATCATTGTATTGAAGATCAAGAGATAGAGAGATTGCCCTCTAGGTACTATCTATGGACCCGTAGGTCTATGGTGAACTACTCACACATCATCATGAGGGCAGCAAGGTTGATGTAGAGGCCCTCCGTGATCGATCCCCCCTCCAGCAAGGTGTTAGAATGGAGCTCCAGATGGCTTCGCGGTGGAACAAAGACTTGCGGCGGCATAAAAAGGGTTTCAGGACTACCTCCAGAGTTTTTAGGATATATTAGAATATATAGGCCACAGAGGGGCGTCGGGAGACGCCCGATGGAGGCGCAAGCCATCAGGGCGCGCCCTATTGGCTTGTGCGGCCGTCGTGCGTCCCCCGGCCTCCTTCTGAAGCTTCAAGGTCTTCTTTTGGTCCAGAAAAAATCATCAAAAAGTTTCATGTCAATTGGACTTCGTTTGGTACTATAAACCTGAAAAATAAAAAACATGCAGAAAACAACAACTGGCACTAGGCACTGGGTCAATAGGTTAGTGCTCAAAAATATTATAAATTGCTAAATAAAGACCCAAAAAGTATCCTAGAATGATAATATATCAGCATGGAACAATAAAAAATTATAGATACATTGGAGACGTATCAGACCGCAACGGATTCAAGTTGTGTACTTTCCGAATGACTGGATAGCTTGATCACGCAAGCCATTCGGTTGGCGTCGGATCACCTCTCGGGAGAAATGTTCTGACGGCTCGGGTGAGTATACATCAAGGCTTTCCGAATGATGACATAAGAAAAAAAAATGTCCTCTTACGTTTCCTTGTGGAATTCGCGCAGCGATCAGGATATTACCCAAGTGTTAGACGAACCTGTCTCGTGCACTCGGAGTGCTGATACGCGTCGGAACGCACCCGTAGGCACGGAGCCTACTCGGATCATGCTGTGGCGAAAACTCCGTCGATTTGAAATCGTGGGAATAGTGCATGCACGCGCGTGGGCGATTGCGCTGCGTTAGTGGGGAAAGTGGATGCGGCGCCTCGAGAACTACGCCGCAATTTACGCCGCTCATCCCCGGAAAGCAGCACGAAAGATCCCACGGATCTCGCGCCGCCCGTAGATGTCGCGTCGCCCGTGGATTGACGGCTAGGATCTTGATGTGCCGAAATATTAAAGTTGACTTAGAGGGAGGAGAGAGAGGCATCCCCACTTCTCCCCTCCGCAATCTCCTCGTCGCTCCGCCAAGAACTTTCCTCCGCCAAACCACCTCCGAGCTGTCTCCCCCTATCCGCCGGAGATGACGGTGGGGGTGACTGTGAAGGCCGATAATGCGAAGAAGATGTCGCGCGGGTCTTCATCGAGTGCTGGCGTGCCAGCGGGCTTCATCCAGGGCGACTGGATGCAGCCGTGGAGCACCGCCGGTCGGCTGAGAGAGATAGAGAGCCAAGGGCTCTTGGTCGCGGGGAGCTGGCGAGTACCGGAGACGGGTGAGGTTGAGCCCGCCCCACGAGGAGATGAGCGGGTGCTCCTCATGACCCACATCGAGATAGGTTTCTCTTTGCCCCCGCATCCATTCATCTGATCTTTCCTTGATTTCTATGGCACCCAACTCCATCATCTTCCCCCCAATGCCATTTCTTATTTGTCGGCCTTCATCTCCCTTTGCAAGAACTTCCTCGGTTGCAACTCGCACCGAGGATTGTTCAAACACGTTTTTACGTGCCGAGTGATGACTGTCAAGAAGTCCTCTTAGTCCGGGGAAAAAACGAACGTAGCTCAGTTGTGTGGGGGTTTTGGCATCCAACTGATGGGGGAGGGTAGTTTTCCACAGATGAACTTCCCTGACACGGTCAAGTGTTGGCAAGGTTCTTGGTTTTACTGCCAAGACATTCTAGTCGGCGAGGCAAGGCATCAATGGTTTGGACCTGCTGGAGGTCTCCTTTCAAAGAAGAATTCAGCCGCTGCAGGCCAGAGCCCACCCCATGTGACTATACTCAGGGCCGAGTGATACTACACGCACGCACCCGGAATAGCTCAGCACCAAAGCCGTGGAGAACAAGATCAAAGTGATCACTCCACCATGCGACAACCCCAGGGGGGACGAGGATGGTACCTCCATTCTCTATTGAGAATCCTTTGAATGAGGTAAACTCCATGTGTCGTTGTTGTCTGTATGATTATGATGTTTGCTGACAAAAATCTTTACTGACATAAACTTCACTCGACAGGCCTTAACAAGCATGGTTAGCTTGATACCCGCTGGGAACCATGCCACTGCTGACGTAACGAGCGACAACAAGCGCCAGGAGGGCTTGGGCGGCAAAGAGGAGTATGTGAAGGATAGCGAGGGCAACGAGGAAGAAGAAGACTTGGACTCAGGGGATAAGGCGGAATCTTCTCCGTCAGAGGAGGTGCCCCCCGAGACCTGCTCCAAGGCGCGCTAGGACATGGGAGTCCGTGGAAGAAACCTCAAGGGGCCAAGTGCTTCCAAGTCCTCCGTGCCTGCTCTTCCCACTCGCAGTTCGAAGCGCGGGCGTGGAAAGCTCGCACCGTCACCCGAGAAGACCGCCAAGCAACCGAAGGTCACTGTCAACAAACCTCGGAAGGCTGTCTTGTCGAAGACCAAAATGGATGTGCCGGTGGACTCAGCATAAGTTTCTTTGCACCAATTGCTATTCCAGTTGTTCGACCGTGTGACGCGACTTTCCGAATGGTTTCATTGTAGTGCTGACACTTCGACTGCTTCACTGGAGAAGGACAAAGCTGAAGTTGACGACGTGTCTTCGAAAGGTAACCTTTGAACTCACTCGGACATGATTTTTGAACTCTGCGTTTTTCCTTTGTGCTTACTCCCGAATGATCTTCGAGTGTGTACAGAGCCGTTCGAGGTGATAGAACTTGACAGGGATGACAAGGTCGACCCACCGAACCCTTCCATTGACGCAGACGTCTTGATGCAGGATGCTTCGCTTGCTAAGGCATCAGCACCGGTTCGGGGAGCTTCTTCGGGGGCTGGGACCGCACTCGGATCTTCCTTGCCAACTCCTCCCGCGGCTACCATATTCACACAGCACCACGTCCCGGAGGACCAGGTGGGGGCGAGCAAGGAGGCACTGATCCAGCTTTAGGCGATCAATGACAGGCTGAAAGAGGCCTACGACGCCAGTGATGCGCTCGAGAAGAACGTTCGAGTAAGTACTGTTGTAAGTACCATCTTCAGTCGGAAATTTCGTCTGTATGTAGTTTCTTCAGGCCCCGAGTGGGTTTGCATCGGGGGCACACCCACTGGGTGTTCTCTGATTCTAGTGGGACCGTGCTGAGCGCACCCACTGGGTGTAGTTCCCGAGGCTACCATCGACTGAAGTAGTTAGCGGGAGTCTTAGAGTCTGTGCAACGTTAGTAGAAATAGGTGTAGTTGTACTTGTTGAAGAGGATGCGGTGATGGTCCATGGACCAGAGCTTCTCGACGTCGACCGTCGAGGTGTAGAACCTGTTACTCTCTAGTCGGGGCGCACTGAGTGCACCCACTGGGTGTAGTCCCCGAGACTGCCGTCGACTGGAGCAATCGGCGGGAGTCTTAGAGTTCGAATGATGCTTGTAGAAATACTTCATCCTGAATAGGAAGAACCTGTTGTTGAGTTTATGGAAATACCTCATCACGAGTAGGTAGAACCTGTTGCTGAGTTTATGGAAGTACCTCATCCCAAATAGGTCGAACATGTTGTTGAGTTTATGGAAGTACCTAATTCCCAATAGGTAGAACCTGTTGCTGAGTTTATGGAAGCACCTCATCCCGGCGTAGTTCTAGTGGGGGCGCGCTGAGCGCACCCACTGGGTGTAGTCCCCGAGATTGCCGCCGACTGAAGCAGTCGGCGGGAGACTTAGAGTCTTGTAGTTTTAGCGATTGTACCTTTATATAATATCCGATTGTCATCACTGATGTTTCCTTGTTTCTTGTCGGTAGAGCATGTGCGAGCTCGGGACTCAGTACAAGGCCTTGGAGAATGAGGTACAGGACCTGCACCTCAGCCTTGAGGCCGAGAAGGCAAAGAACACGCGATTGGAACAAGAGAAGCGATCACTCGGAGTTAAGCGCTTTCTGTCCGACTGCCAAAGAACTTGTGTCCTCTTCTGACCGACTGAAATTACTTTATCAGATGTTCGTCGTGAAAATCTTCAACTTACTAAGAGACTCCGGGCTTCCATTTCTATAGACACCATGAAGGAGGCCCTAGAGAAGAAAGACACCGAGCTGGCTTCCGCTCAGAGGGAGGCCAACCGGAAGATGAAAGAGGCTGAGGAAAAGTTGAAGTCACTCAGGAAATGGGAGGAGGAGAAGAAGACATTGGAGCCTGTCGCCAAGATACTTGCGGGGGAAGCTGTCAAGGACGAGTCAAAGTTGAGGAAGGTCTCATCCAAAAGACTCGAGCTGGAGAAGTTCATTGAAGACTTCGGCAACGAGATGAATGAGAAGCTCAAAGGTATGTCAATGACCCGACTACATTTCAAGTTGCTTTGATTCCTCACTCGTCCTCCAATAACTCCCTTTTCTCCATCCGTTCAACAGAGTTCTGCATGGATGCCGATGAAGAGACCTCCAAGATCAAGAAGGAACTGGATCCGGCTGCGGGCATTCTTCGTGTTAGCTCGGCTCTCGCTCCGCTACGACTGGAGGAATGCATCGGGGAGGGGACTGTCTTCCTCAATCGCCTGCGTACGGCTGTCAAATACGTCGACCGAGAAGTCGTCCTCGGGGAGAAATTCTCGAACGACTTAGACGCCCTCATCAACCGACTGCAAGACGTCCCTCATGGAGTGCATTCTTAGAAGAAATCTGCAGTCCGCAGAGGAGGTGACATCGCCCTCTCACTTGTCCGCGTCCATTGCAAGGGCATAGATGAGGACAAGCTGAAGTCAATGAAGGTCATCAACAAGAAGAACGCCAAGATAGAAGACTTCATGGATACTTTCCTCGAGGCCGCCACTCGGATTCCGGATTTCATCGACCTCGACACCTTCACCGATGCAGTAGCTCCGACTATTTCCGAGTGATCCTCGGATAAAAACTTCGAATGAAATTTGCCTCGGGATGCTGAGTGGTTTGTGTCACCATACATTTGTCGTGACCTAGATGCCACAACTATATTCACTTTTGCTTCGAACTATATGTAGTTTGATTGCTTTTATTTGACTCTTCGAACATTCGGCCTAGTTTCCGAGTGTGGAAGACATCCTCACTCGGAGTAGTTTTACACTTAGGCGATTTAGGGATCGCAGCTAAGCCTCCGAGTGCGGATGATGTCCTCACTTGGAGTAGTTTTACACTTAGGCGATTTCTGGATCGCAGCTAAGCCCCCGAGTGTGGATAATGTCCTCACTCAGAGTAATTTTACACTTAGGCAATTTTTGGATCACAGCTAAGCCCCCGAGTGTGGATAATGTCCTCACTCGGAGTAGTTTTTTTTAACTTACGCGAAATCTGGTTCGCGGCTAAGACTCCGAGTGTAGATGATGTCCTCACTCGGAGTAGTTTTACACTTAGACGATTTCTGGATCGCAGCTAAGCCCCTGAGTGTGGATGATGTCCTCAGTCGGAGTAGTTTTTGAAACTTATGAGAAATCAGGTTCGCGGATAAGCCCCCGAGTGTGGATGAAGTCCTCACTCGGAGTAGTTTTTAAACTTAGGCGAAATCAGGTTCGCGGCTAAGCCCCCGAGTGTGGATGATATCCTCACTCGGAGTAGCTTTTTAAACTTAGGCGAAATCAGGCTCGCGTGTAAGCCCCCGAGTGTGGATGATGTCCTCACTCGGAGTAGTTTTTTAAACTTAGGCAAAATCAGGTTCACGGCTAAGCCTCCGAGTGTGGATAATGTCCTCACTCAGAGAAGATTTACACTTACGCGATTTCTGGATCGCCGCTAACCCCCGAGTGTGGATGATGTCCTCACTCGGAGTAGTTTTACACTTAGACAATTTCTGGATCGTAGCTAAGCCCCCGAGTGTGGATGATGTCCTCACTCGGAGTAGTTTTTTAAATTTAGGCGAAATCAGGTTCGCGGCTAAGCCCCCTAGTGTGGATGATGTCCTCACTCGGAGTAGTTTTTTAAACTTAGGCGAATTCAGGTTCGTGGCTAAGCCCCGGAGTGTGGATGATGTCCTCACTCGGAGTAGTTTTTTAAACTTAGGCGAAACCAGGTTCGCGGCTAAGTCGATCCATACACCCACTTGGTGGAAGGAAAGTTACAAGGGTCAGCGGGGTGAAAAAAGTGAAATGTTTTGACAAAGTGTAGGAAAAGTAAAGACTTTTATTCATCAAATCCACTCGTAGTTCATTATAGGAATGACGGAGTGTTTTTTATCTTAAGTGTAGAACTTGCAGGGCAGATCCGCGTTCCACGTCCAGGGCTCTTGTGTCTCAGTGTTGAAGTTATACAACCAGTAAACTCCATTGTTCAGGACTATGGAGATCGCGAAAGGACATTGCCATGGATGCACCAGCTTGTGTGGGTTTTGTTGGTCCAGTCGGAGGACAAGGTCGCCTTCCTGGAAAGCACGCCCCTTGACCTGTCTGTTGTGATAACGCCGCAGGTCTTGCTGATAACGCCTCAGGCCTTGTTGATAAAGCGCAGATTTGACTAGAGCTATCTCTCTCTCCTCTTCCAAAAGGTCTAGACAGTGTTGACATGCTGCTTCTGCCTCAGCTTCATCGTAAAGTTCCACTCGGGGAGCATTGTGACACAAGTCACTCGGCAAGACATCTTCAGATCCGTATACCATGAAGAACGGAGTGCGCCTGGTCGAGTGGTTTGGGGTCGTTCGAATACCCCATAGGACAGACGGTAGCTCTTCGACCCAGGCTCCTGCAGCGTACTCCAGGTCCGTCATCAGCCGGGGCTACAATCCTTGTAAAATCATCCCATTCGCTCGCTCCGCTTGCCCATTCGACTGCGGGTCTGCCACAGACGCATAGTTGACTCGAGTGCCTTGGGAGTAGCAAAAATCAAGGAATTCATCCGAGTTGAAATTTTTCCCGTTGTCAGTGATGATATCATGTGGCACTCCGAATCTGAAGATCATCTACGGAATGACACTGACGGCAGTCATTGCATCCAAGCTTTTGATGGGCTTAGCTTAGACCCACTTGGTGAACTTATCCACCGGTACAAGAAGGTGGGTAAACCCACTCGACACGGCCCGTAGAGGGCCAACCATATCAAGACCCCACACGGTAAACGAATAGGTGAGCAGGCTGGTCTTCAGTGCGGATGCTGATTTGTGCATCTGATTCTTATAGAACTGACACCCATCATAGAGATCAACCAAGTCCTTTTCTGCCTCCTTGGCTCAGGGCCAATAAAAACCTACATGGAATGCTTTCATGACCAACGTCCGAGAAGACACATGACGACCGCAGGTTCCCGAATGAATCTCGTGCAAGATCTGCAGTCCTTCCTCTGGGGAAATGCATTTCTGGGTTACACCTATAGTGCTTTTCTTGTACAACTATTCTCCCATCACTTCAAAGTACTTAGACCGCCGGACAATCCGTCGGGCTTCCTCTTCGTCTTCAAGGAGCTCTTGCTGGAGCAAGTATGCTAAGTAAGGTTGGGTCCACTCGGGTGTGATTACCAACATTTCGTGCACAAGGTCCACCACGGCTGGAATGTCAACCTAAGTCAGATTTGAAGGTCCGACTACTTGCGGGGGCTCCTCAGTGAAAGGATCTTCTTTGACTAAGTGAGAGCACAGGTGCTCAAGGAATATGCCTTTCGGCACGACCCGCCGAGTGTAACCTATCTTAGCCAGGTCGTCTGCCGCCTGGTTCTCCGTTCGGGGTATGTGATGCAGCTCCAAGCCTTGAAAATTCTTCTCCAGTTTCCTGACTGGATTGCAGTACCCGGTCATGGCCTGACTCCGGATATACCATTCTTTCATCACTTGATTGACAACAACGTCTGAATCACCGAATATTATCAAACGTCAGATACCAAGTGAGATGGCCATTCGGAGCCCGTCAACGAGGGCTTCGTATTCGGGCTCGTTGGTAGAAGAATCAAAGTGGATGTGAAGGACGTATCTCAATCGGCCTCCCCTGGGGGAGACGAGAACCACTCCGGCACCGGATCCGTGGAGCATCTTGGATCCATCGAAAAACATGGTCCAATGTTCGGGGATACTTGGGGCTGGCTGTTCTTGTTCTATCCACTCGGCCAAAAGGTCCACCAGCGCTTGAGACTTGATTGCCTTCTTGGCTTCAAACTTGATCTCCAACGGGAGGAGCTCAATTGCCCATTTTGCCACTTGGCCTGTGGAATCTCTATTATGCAGGATTTCCGACGGGGGGTATCGCTGATAACCGTGATCGAGTGCTCTTGGAAGTAATGAGCCACCTTCTTAACAGTCAGGTAAATACCATAAACCAACTTCTGATAGTGCGGATACCTTTGCTTGGAGGGGGTCAAGACTTCTGAGATGTAATATACAGGTCTTTGCACTTTGAATGCTTTTCCTGATTCTTCGCACTCCAGAGTGAGGATAGTGCTGGCCACTTGATTTGTAGCCACGATGTACAAGAGCAAAGGCTCTTGGCTGCTCGGAGCAGCTAACACCGGCTGGGTGGAAAGCAAGGCCTTGAGTTCCTTGAATGCGGCTTGCGCTTCAGGTGTCCACTCAAATCTATCAGACTTCTTCATCAATCGGTAAAGAGGCAACGCCTTCTCACCGAGTCTGGAGATGAATCTACTCAAGGCTGCAAGGCACCCCGTGAGCTTTTGCACGTCATGCAGACGTACTGGTTTTTTCATTCGGACGATAGCATCGATTTTGTTAGGATTAGCATCGATCCACGTTCGGAAACGTGAAAACCGAGTAGCTTGCCTGATGGTACTCCGAATGTACATTTCACCGGATTGAGCTTTATCTCAAAATGCCGCAGGTTTGCGGAGGTTTCGGCCAGGTCTGTCAGGAGGTCAGAACCTTTCCTGGACTTGACCACGATGTCATCCATGTACGCCTCCACGTTCTGACTGATTTGCTTTTGCAAGCATTTTTGAATCATGCTCATAAAAGTCGCCTCAGCATTTTTGAGACCGAATGGCATAGTAATATAGCATAAACACCCGAATGGGGTGATGAAGGCTGTTTTTATTTCATCTGGTCCATAAATTCGGATCTGGTGGTACCCGGAGTACACATCCAAGAACGACTGGTGTTCGCATCCGGCAGTGGAATCTACTATCTGGTCTATGCGGGGAAGGGGAAAATAATATTTTGGGCAGGCCTGATTGAGATGCTTGAAGTCAATGCACATCCGGAGGGACTTGTCCTTCTTAGGCACCAAGACAGGATTGGCGAGCCACTCGAAATGATACACCTCTGAATGATCTCGGCAGCTAGAAGTCGAGCGATTTCTTCACCAATCGCCTTGTGCTTCTTGACGAAGGATCGTCGCAAGTGCTCCTTGACTGGGTTGACCTTTGGATCGACTCGGAGTCGGTGCTCAGCCAGTTCCCTGTGAACTCCCAGCATGTCAGATGGCTTCCACGTGAAGATGTCCCAGTTCTCACAGAGGAACTGGATGAGCTCGGCTTCCTATTTGTCACCGAGTGACGTCAAGATGTTCGTTAGGGAGGCACTTAGATCGTTCGGGTGAATGTGAACATGCTTGGTCTCACCGGCCGACTGGAAAGCGGATTTCGTAGCCGGCCGTTTGGACTTGAGCAAATCTGTTGCGTCCACCATCTTCTTGTACCCGTCGAGTTCGACCGCGAGTACTTGCTCGTTAGCAATCTTGGAGCCTTGCTGGAGGCACTCTTCGGCGACTATCCGATCGCTAGTCACCGTGATCACTCCTTTCGGCCCAGACATCATGAGTTTAAGATAGACATAACATGGACGGGCCATGAAATGTGCGTAGGCGGGCCTACCCAGGATGGGGTGATAGGCGCTGCGAAATTCCACCACTTCGAACGTCAAGCGTTCCTTTCGAAAATTCTTCTTGCTTCCGAACACGATGTCCAGAACGATTTGGCCGAGTGACTCAGCCTTCTTCCCAGGGATGACCCCATGGAAATGCATACTCCTCTTTCTCAGTCGGGACATCGGAATGTCCATTGCCCTGAGCTTGTCGGCGTAGATTATGTTGAGCCCACTGCCTCCATCCATCAGGACTTTGCGCAATTGGACTCCGTTGATGGCCGGGTCAAAAACCAGCGCCAGCCTCCTCGGGGTGGCTATGTGGGCTGGATGATCCGACTGGTCAAAGGTAACGGGAGTATTTGCCCAGTTGAGGTACTTAACGACAGTCGGGCTGCCATGTTTACCTCCCGATTGATGACCTTCAACCGGCTCTTGCTTTTGACATCAGCCAAAACCATAAAAAGGACCTTGTCGACGTTCGGATACTCGGGAGCATCCTCACCTTCTTCGTATTCCTCCTTCTCCGCAGAGGGCTCTCTACCCATCTCTTTCTTGAGCATTCGGCAATCTCAAGTGGTGTGCTTTGGGTAAATTACATTGCCCTCCTCATCTTTTTTGGTATGGACAACACAGGGTTGATCCAATACCTCGGATTTGTACTCGAGCTTCTTATTGTTAGCCCATTCCTTCTTCTTCTTCTTCTTCGGTTTGGGCTTCCCCTGGCCAGGGACCGCCGCAACTTCTACTTTTCCCGAAGGATCAGCTTTCCGCTTTTGCTTTTTACCAGAGTTTCCCCCTGATTGAGGGGTGTCGCCGGCTCGCCCTTCGCCGCTTCGGAGGCAGTCTTCTTCTTCGCCATTGGCATACCAATTGGCTATTTCCATGGCCCGACTGAGGGACAGGTCCCCTGATCGGCCGAACTTCAAGATGAGCTCTCTATACCTAGTGCCTGATTTGAAGGTACAGACGGCTTGATGCTTTGTTACATTCTCAACAGTATCATGCAACAGCGCTGAATGTACTCTCGGAGAGTTTCATTGCTTTTTTGGACACAGTGTTGTAGCTCCGTCAAACCACCCGGACGCTTGTAGGTGCCCTCAAATGTCTTGATGAACAACTGATGAGGACATGGCTACCTTGAATATGATCACAAATATTGCATATGCGTATTTATTTGAGGTGATTTCTGATAAAAGTTATGCAATAATTTATTTATGCTATACAGAACAAAAGTACTTCACCTCTTTTTTGTTTGATGCCCAATTGCAGAACTACCAGACACTTGTACAATCCACATATGAAGATAAGGTAAAAAGGGACATTTAGGTGTTCTTCAAGAAGATCTCTCACATCACTTTTATCCCAAGAGAAGATAGAGTCCAAGTCTCTCACGTTCTGGACTCACATTCGGACTACACAGACACACCTGTCTCAAAACGCCAAGAACTTTTTCATACGGACTCCGAATTGGGTGATTCTTTTTTGTTGGAAAGTAGATTTCATATGCGTTCGGGCACAATTGGAATCACCTTAAAATTCGTCGGAGCATGGAGATATTGAGGAAACAATCTGATGTTGTAGAAGAATCCGAGTCAAACTACAAGTTCAAAGGTGTTGCATCACCGCCATTTGGGCCCATGGGCCTTGTACGACCTAGGGTTAGTTTTAGGCTGCCTTACGACGTCCTCCCACCCCTTGGCCGCCATGTCCTTTTTCTTTGGGATTTGTTCAGTTAAAGGGTTAACTGGATAAATGCCACTCGAATTTTGGCGATTCCAAGAAATGCCACTGCAATTTCCAAACTTTGAAAAATGCCACTACAAATTTGTCAAACTTTGAAAAATGCCACTGCAGACTTTGAAAAATGCCACTAGAAATGGCATTTTTCAAAGTTTGGAAATTGCAGTGGCATTTCTCAAAATCGCCATAATTCAAGTGGCATTTATCAAATTAACCCTTAGTTAAAAGTTAGCCATTGCAACTTCGTGTATTTCGTTTGTGTCCAATGACCAGACCAAGACCGTTTTCGGGTCCCCACCTTTATCAATACTTCATCTATATTCGCAATATTCAGATTGCATTATCATATTCTTGCTTGTTCTTTGATTGCTCGCAGGAATAGACCTTTGTGGTCGGGTTGATCGTGCTCCGGCATGGTCAATAACCTTCTTGGAGTTGGTTTAGCGATTGCTAAGACGCAACATCGTGCATGTTTGAACTCGGATCGTCAAAGTCGTCTCCACCTAATCAATAGTTATCATCTCATCGAAATATCGGGACCCTCGCCTCTATCAAGTGGTATCAGTTTTCAGGTTGCTCGGTGAGAATTTCCAGTTATCCCTAGATTAGATTTATTTTTCTTACTTATTACCCAAGAAAAAGTCACACAAAAAAAGTTAGATCCATTCATCGCATCGTCGTGTCGAGTTGTTGGTCTTAGCGTCTAGTCTTTTAGAGTTTCGAGTTCTATTCACAAGTTGTCAGGCCACCGCTGCATCATCATCCCTTCATTGTCCCCCACCATCATCCATCAATTTCCATCACATACTCCCCATTGTTCATTGTCATAGTCATACTTGAGGTCCTTCACATCTACGCTTGATCCAATCTGCATCTTATCTGTTGGAGAAAACAAAAGGTGAGAGAAACAAAAAGAAAGAGAAAAAAGAACAAAAAAAGTGAGAGAGAAATAGAGAGAAAAAAGTACAAAAAAGTGAGAAACAAAGTAGAGAGAAGAGAAAAAAACAAATTTCGGATCTACCTAGACTCAATCTCGTATCTTAATTCGGATTGAAATCTGTTTTGCGCAGTGTTCAGTAAAATAGGCGTATCTTCCTCATACGAAGTCCGTTTTGGCTCCATGAGTACTCAAATTTGAGCTATCGACGAGCCGCATTTGAATAGTTCATCAAGAAAGTTCATTATTGTCACCTCCAAATAGACTTCTAAATAGGACTTTTTGACCTCCGAAGGTCGCGAACATAGTTTGTCAATATTTTTTAGGTTCGTTCCCGAATTTTTTGGCTCCTCATACGAACTCAGAATTGATTGATTCTTTTTGCATTGGAAATTTGAGTCAGTAGCAACCTTGAGAAAAAATATCAAAAAATTGGCATAATATTTTCGATAGGAAAGTTGTAGAGGGATTTTCTTATATCCTGTTTGGCGGTTATTTCCCATCATCGTCTTTACTGCCATTGTGAGCTTCACTTATATCTTGCTATCCAGAGCTACTTCATATCACCCTCACCTGCTATTTGTGCTATGCCATGACTCCATTAGTGTTCTAGGCTCGTGTCTCTAGTACGGTCTAGCCTAGGACCAGCAAAGTACCGTCGTTGAGCGTTTATTCAACATTGCATCTCTGAATTGATTATTGCTAATCTTTTGCTACCATATATTAAGCCTTCCAAGCTCCACATATTTCTACACCATGTATACATACGTTTACCTGGTAATCGCTTTACTCAATTTTCGGAGATATTGACACCGTCGGCTGTCGGTCACCACCTGCTGCATGGTAAGAATTTGTAAGACATTGATATTTGCTTTACTGTGAGCGTTTTACCACCACATCCTAGAAGTACATAGGAACAATATTCTTGGATTTTGTTTCTTGTTTCTACTAACCATGACAGGATCCAGAGTTGTCAGTCTGTGGGCTTCGTCAATCGTGGGATACATGCCACCACAACAACCGTTACAAGAGGTGCAAATAGATCCAAATGCACATGATCAGGTTAATGTTTCTATACCACCATTTAATGGCTGTTTTAGACCTTATTTATATATTGAATGGGAGTTTGAAATGAATGATATATTTGCTTCCCACAATTTTGCTGAACATAAGAAAGTTAAGCTCGCGGTTGGGGCATTCACTGGTTATGTTTCAGTTTGGTGGAGCGAATATTGTCGGTTACACCCTGATTATATACCTATCACTTGGGATAATTTGACACTTTCTATGAGACACACATTCACCCCTGCTTATTATACTCGTGACATGATTAAAAAGTTACAACATTTAAAACAAGGTAGTGACACCGTAACGAAATATTATGATGGTTTACAAACGACCTTGTTGCATTCCCCATTAGAAGAAAGTGAAGAAGATTTTATGGATAGATTTTGGGGAGGATTAAACCGTGATATTCTGGAGATACTAATTCATGAAAAGTGTTATCCTATGGATCGTTTGTTTTATCTTGCTTGCAGAGCAGAACAGGAAATAAAACAATGTGTTGCCCACAAGGAGAACGAGGGCAAGGTGCACATTCCAAGAGTTGATACGGTTGTTCCTTCAACTACAAGGCGTACTATGACAACCACATCAATTATTGTGAGGGCTACATCACCTTCACCATGTGACACATCACCACCGAGAGTGCCGACATCATCTGAGTTGATAGGTAATGAAAAAGGTACTAATCTTCCAACTCCATATGAGTATGATGAATGCCTTGTCAATTCCAATGTACCCTGTGATGAGATACCCATTATTTTGATCACACCACCTATTTTAGACGACTATGTTCATGATTTGAATTTGCCGTGTGATCAAATAACTACAATATCAACAATTTTGAGTGCACCCATTGAATTAACTTCTGATGAGAAAGAACCATGTGAATCAGGAAATAAATCAAATTTGGATCAAATATGTTTGAAAATAATTGTGCCACCGTTTAATCATTTTGATATGACCTCCAATATTGGTGATGATTCTTTGTAAAATGCCATGTTGCATGTTTGCTTATTTAAGCATGCTGTAGCATGTAAATTTGAAACAATTAAAGTTTATTTACCAATGTTGGGATGGTTTACTGATGAACATTGTCAATCTTTTGATATGAATAAGGACTTCACTTATATGTGCAAACTGAGTTGCAATATTTTCATGCCTTCTACTTCTTGTTATAATATTTTGGATTCATATTTCATAGCATATGAAAGTTACTGATGTATACATGTGTCATATGTGCAAAAACCAAGGGAAGTAAAACTAGAAGGCATATACATATACAACATGTACACATTGTCCATTTTGTTAGATACATTTCAGATTAAGCAACGCCGAGGACGGCTTTGTTTTTGATAAGGGGAGGATGATGAGGACATGGCTACCTTGAATATGATCACAAATATTGCATATGCATATTTATTTGAGGTGATTTCTGATAAAAGTTATGCAATAATTTATTTCTGTTATACAGAACAAAAGTATTTCACCTCTTTTTTGTTTGATGCCCAATTGTAGAACTATCAGACACTTCTCAAATCCATATATGAAGATAAGGGAAAAAGAGACGTTTAGGTGTTGTTCAAGAAGTTCTCTCACGTCACTTTTTGCCCAAGAAGATAGAGTCCAGGTCTCTCACGTTCTGGACTCAGATTCGGACTGCACAGACACACCTGTATCAAAATGCCAAGAACGTTTTCATCCGGACTCCGAATTGGGTGATCCATTTTTCGTTGGAAAGTAGATTTCATATGATTTCCATACCAATTGGAATCACCTTAAAATTCGTCCGGAGCATGGAGATATTGACAAAACAATCTGACATTGCAGCAGAATCTGAGTCAAACTACAAGTCCAAAGGTGTTGCATCACCTCCACTTGGGCCCATGGGCCTTGTACGACCTAGGGTTAGTTTTAGGCTGCCTTGGGACATACTCCCACCTCTTTGGCCGCCATCAATCTAGTAGCTTTTTCTTTGGGATTTGTTTAGTTAAAAGTTAGCCATTGCAACTTCGTGTACTTCGTTTGTGTCCAACGACCAGACCAATAACGCTTTCGGATCCCCACCTTTATCAATACTTCATCTATATTCGCAATATTCAGATTGCATTATCATATTCTTGCTTGTTCTTCGATTGCTCACAGGAATAGACCTTCGTGGTCAGGTTGATCGTGCTCCGGCGTGGTCAATAACCTTCTTGGAGTTGGTTTAGCGATTGCTAAGGCACAACGTCATGCACGTTTGTATTCGGATCGTCAAAATCGTCTCCACCAAATCGATAGTTATCATCTCATCGAAAGATCGGGACCCTCGCCTCTATCAACACCTATGCCAGGTCCTCCCGGCAATAGATGCTGCTAGGGGGCAACTGGTTCAGCCAGGCCCGTGCAGATCCCTCCAGCATGAGAGGAAGAGGCTTCATCCCGACAAAGTCATCGCCGCCGCCGATTTGGACGGCCACTCGGTAATCTTCGAGCCAGGTTTCTGGCTTGGACTCGCCGTTATACTTCCCGATCCCCGTTGCCAACATGTAGTTGGAGGGGATCTCGACCTCTCGGATGTACCTACTGAAGCACTCGAGACCAGAAGTCCCCCATCCACTCACCCGATCTCTAATCAGTCTGTTCTTGTCCACCACATTTTGTGTTATGATGCATCTGGCATTGAGAAGTGGGGGTCGCCGGCCTCCGTCTTCATAGCCCCTGGGCCGAACGGGACTCCGATCGCGGTCTTCTCGATGAGGTCGACCGCCGTCGTAGCGACGTCTGCCATATGAACTGCCCCTACGAGGGGGTGTCCGACTAACATCACAGTCATTGCGCCAAAGTCCTCCATGTGGGCCTCTCAGAGGAGGAGGAGAATGCTGGCGCTTTCCGTATGCATGCTGGCTGTGCAGACTGGACTGTATTAGCCCGAACGGACTTGATGTGTATGCATTGATGTGACTGCGATACCTCTGAATTTTGCCTCATGGCGGTCTTCAGCAGAGTCTGGATCTGCCGAATGCCCTCTTCAGCCGCAGAACTGGATGGCTGAATAGATTCAGCGATCCGAGTGGCTGCAGCCAGGTTCTCCATCGGTGTGCGCATCACTGGGATCTTGGGTGGTCTATCATCCGGAAATAATTGCCGCCGACTGTGGCTGGAGCTGGGTTGCTCTCTGGACGCGCGGTCATCGAGTGACCGCTGGAGTCACTCGAGCCGCTCGCTCTCAGCCAAAGAGGCTTGGCGCGTGGCCTCCAAGGCTATCTCCTCTGGGGTAGTCCCCGTGATGGGAGTGAGCAGGACTTTGTCGTCTCTCCTCCTCCTCTCCTCCCGCTGCTCCCGACTGAGAGGCTGGGGAAAGAAAGCGTCGGTGTTGCCATCATTGCGGCCAACATCTCGGCCACGGGAACCACCCACGGAGTACCCAGGAGGTCCATGGTTGGTGGTGTGAGCCATGAGTAGTTCTGCAGCGTTTCCGCTGCTCTCGCACTCAGACCCGTCAGACAACTCGTCGCCCGAAGAGGGCAGCAAGCTGACGGTGGGCTCGTCTAAATCAAGCATGGCCACCTGCCCGGACGTGGACTGACTTGCCACAACGTTTTTGATCCATCCCTGCAGCCGCGAGCGCCCGGAGCGCTTGCGGCAGCCTGCAACGGAACGAACGAGTGTGGAGCCATAGGGCTCCTACGGCTGTCAAAGTAGGACTCCGTGTGCCGCCGCGCTAAAATGCGTCGCACCGCGGGCGGGGAACACATCCGGGTCCAGCGGCGCGTCATGCAGTTATGCCGAACTGTCGGCGATGAAGCGGAGGCTAACGATGAGGATCTCGCCGCCGAGTGTCATCATGATGACCGGAAAAGTTTAATCTCCACCCGCGCTAGAGTTTGCTAGACGTGCTGCCCCACGGTGGGCGCCAACTATCGTGGGACTAAGTCTGACAATAGTACTAGGGGTACGAATGAAGGGGGCGAAGCCTAGCTACGACATAGATGTAACAATCGGATGTACGAGTTCGGGCCCCACTCGGAAGTGGTAAAGACCCTACGTCTCGAGCCCTGAGGCTTAGTGTTTGCTTATGGGAGGTGTCTGATTATACAGAGTTCAGAACCCTCGTCCAGGAGCTCAGGGGAGGCTTATATAGAGTGCGCCAGGACCCGCCGAGCGCCATTACAAGGTATTAAATGCGAGTAACTGCAGGCGTTACTAAGAAGTGCCATCTTAACTATGCCGTTACTGGTAACGTTAGTCTTCACAGCACTTGATGTGAATTATTAAGCCCCTCGAACATTATGACTCCTACGCTGGCTCCTCTCCTTCTCGGCCGAGTGTTGGACCCTGGCCGAATGATGAAGTTACGTCCGAGTGACTGCCCAGATCCGAGTGGATCCTGAAGATGTATCTGAAGGCAACGGTTGTCCAGGGACTTTAATGCTAATGTGGGCCCCAGGTGGGCCCTAAATGTCAGGTATGGCCCTACCCGTGGCAGGTGACATCATCAGTAGCCTCCGAATTAGTTGAGGTTTGGGGGACGAATGGACGATGCTCGGGAACACTGTCGGTGCCTCAGGGACGCCAGGACACGACCCGGATTGTCTCTTGCTCGGCCTGTGACTCCAACAGATTCAGGTTGTGCACTTTCTGAATGACTGGATAGCTTGATCACACAAGCCATTCGGTTGGCGTCGGATCACCTCTCGGGAGAAATGATCTGACGGCTCGGGTGAGTATCCACCAAGGCTTTCCGAATGATGACGTAAGAAAAAGGTTGTCCTCTTATTTCCTTGTGGAATTCGCGCAGCGATCAGGAAATTGTCCGAGTGTTCGACGGACCTGTCTCGCACACTCGGAATGTCGATACGCGTCGGAACGCACCCGTAGGCACGGAGCCTATTCGGATCATGCTGCAGCGAAAAGTCCGTCGATTTGAAATCGTGGGAATCATGCGAGCGCGCGCGTGGGCAGTTGCGCTACGTTAGTGGGGAAAGTGGATGCGGTGCCTCGATAACTGCACCGCGATTAACGTCACGCGTTCTCAAAATACTGCACCGAGATCCCGCGGATCTTGCGCCGCCCGTAGATGTCGCGTCGCCGTGGATTGACGGCCAGGATCTTGCTGCGCCAGAGTATTAAAGTTGACTGAGAGGGAGGTGAGAGAGGCATCCCCCCTTCTTCCCTCCGCAATCTCCCCGTTGCTCCACCGAGAACTTTCCTCCGCTAAACCACGTCCGAGCTGCCTCCCCCAATACGCCGGAGATGACGAAGGGGGTGACTGCGAAGGCCGAGAAGGTGAAGAAGATGTTGCGTGGGTCTTCTTGGAGTGCAGGCACGCCGGCGGGCTTCATCCAGGACGACTGGATACTGCCGCGGACCACTGCCGGTCGGTTGAGAGAACTGGAGAGCCAAGGGCTCTTGGTCGTGGGGAGCTGGCGAGTACCGGAGGTGGGCGAGGTCGAGCCGTGCCGCGAGGAGATGAGTGGGTGCTCCTCACGACCCACTGACGGTGTCCTGGACTAGGGGGTACTCACTACGTCGTCTCCCGACTAGGTTGATCAGGCCGAGGACCCACATGGCGGTACACTCATGGGCCACTTCGGGCAGCCCATGACGCATACAAGGAAGACTCCCGATGACTTGGTGCACAAGACGAGGACTCTTCTAAACCCTAGGCCTCCGGTGCATATATACACCGAGGCCATGCTAGTCATTAGATTATCTCATATTCATTACTACAATCTCGTGGTAGATACCTGTACTATGTACTATCCCCATATCAATATAATCAAGCAGGACGTAGGGTATTATCTCTTCAAGAGAGCCCAAACCTGGGTAAAATCCTGTGTCCATGTTACCATCGCTCCAAGATGCCTAGCTTAGGACCCCTACTACGAGATATGCCGGATTTATCTCCGACATTGGTGCTTTCATTGAGAGCCAGCTGGGTGTTCATCGCGGATCGATGGGATGGTCGGGAAATCTACTTCGACTGTGTCACACAGTCACTTCGGCGTCACCAGCCGACCAGCTCTGACATCTCGGCTGGACTGGGTGCTTCGCCTCGACACATCTGCCGGATTGTGCGTCATCAATCCGAACTCTTCGCTCGGGCACCTCGGAACCGGCTTGGGGGCTGGGACCTCGGCCAGCCGAGGACTATGTCTTCGTCCACCACAAGTCCGGACCTCATCATCAACACCGAACACATTAACCAGCTAAGTCGCTTTCATGCTCAAATTTTAAACGTTTAATTTTTGTTCGGTTTTACCATGCATTATATTTGTGTTTGACAAAATTTTAGTTTGTTAAAAACAACTCCCTTGAACCGGGTTACCTGGGGGCTCTTAAATTTATATAAGCCGTTTTATAATATGTGTTTTCTTCTTGATCGTTGCAAAGTCTTTTTCTACTACTCCTTTTTCCGACGCGAGTGTGTGGTCAATAGCCGGATAGCCTGGTTTCTCTCTAACGCCGCTCGCGTTTAGTTCGCTAAACTGGCCTGAGAAACACTCCGCCTTCGGGATAGGAGGTTGAAGCCGAAGGCTGACCCGCTTGAAGTTTGGAGATCGGATGTATAATGTTAAAACACGACGGAAGCATAATCTAATTTTAAGACCAATTTTCGGATTGCCACCAAAAAATTGATTTAGTTCGGGCGTAAAGTTTTTACTGAAGTTTTTTGGTTTTCCAAGCCTATGGCACTTTTAACCTATTTGTGTGTTTCCAGCATAAGTCTTGCAGTGCAATGCCGGACACCTTTACAGATTCGGCAATATCAACAGGGGCTGCAACTAGGGCCGAACCCACCAAAAGCCAATGTAATTCATGGAGTCCTCGGCAAAAACTTCTTGGATATTGCTTTATATGCATCGGCTTCGAATTGTGACTTCGGTCAATAGTTGGGTTGCCCGGCTCCGGTGCTTGCCTCCTACGTTCCGCTTTGTTCGGCTAGGTGTGCAAAGGGAGAACCACTGCGATTTTGCTTCCAGCTCGAATGGTTAAGCGCCTCAGTGGAGAAAGCCAAAAACTGACTGTCACAATGAGCGTAAACTGGTCAGCGATCCGATGACTGTGTCAAATTACAGATCGATAGAGGTCACCCCGTGTTAAACGATGGGCCTTTCATAAGATTGGCCGAAGTGTTACTGGTTTGACCTCGCCTGACGCCGAACACTAACCGGGGGCTAGTAACTGGCCCCGAACTTTAAACTCCTATGACTAAGTGAAAGTTATAAAGCATGCATACCTGATTGCCTCGTTTCCGCTAACGCAACCGCCTCCGGGCACCGAGATGTCAGCTAAGGGTTGTATTGTTAGTACGGAAACACCCTGTGTAGCATCTACAAAGGGGTGGAAGCCGACGATAGGCCACTTTCAGGTTATAAACAGTCTCAATGGAGAATTTTCCTTCCATAATTATCGTAATAAAGCCATAAATATGCATCAATTTGACTTAAGATTTTGGCCAAGCTGGGTTGCCTGGCTCTTGTGCTTACCCCTACGTTCCCGATTGTTTGGCTAGGCGGTAAAGGGAGCACCTCTGTGATTGTTACTACCGGGTCATCCGGGTTAGTACCTCAGACTGGGTGAAGCCAAAAGCTAGCCATCTTAAAGGATATAATTGGTTGGCAACGATGGAAGTGAAAATTTCGGTTCATTATGGACCACAGAGTTCGGGAACTTTCCCCTGACTAAATCCTCAATATTTTGCTCCCACATTGATCGGAGATGGGGTTTCATGATCATGGTCAGCATGACAACCCAAAGAAAGGAACCGATAGTGGGACTATTTTCTTTGGAAGATGTTTCTTACGTTAAAAAGTAATATAACATATCTCTCCGCGTACCGTTGTTTATAAAACCATATGGCCGGATTGCCTTGTTTGCCGTAAACCTTTGCCCTCATAAAGGCTTTATAAAGTGGGACAAACACTCCCCGGCTACTGGCCGAGGAGGTTGAAGCCGATGGTCGGTCAACAAAGTTTTGTACAATGCGGATCCGAGCATTAATGATGTAAAGTACTTGGATACATAGAATCATTACACATAAATTGCGAGTACAAGTCAATTTACTGCAGCCCATCTTTTAAAGCATCAAGGGCACAATCTTGTTGAGATAACCGAGCAGCTGACATAACGCTCTCATAATTCCCTATTGGCATTGATTTCCTATCTATTAAGCCTCTTGAGGCCGACCTTGGCGAGCTCAGCTTTCGTTAGCTCTAGCTCCTTTAAGAGATCTTTATTCTCTTTCCGAGAAGTTTGTGTTAAACACAACAAAATTTTCTGTCAAACGGATATCGATCCTTAATTCGGCCACCCATGCCCACATTAAGGCTCGGGGGCTACAGGGCTTCGCGCTTATCATTTACAAATATTAAAGGGGCACATCGATCCCCTGATCTGGTGTTGCCACCCGACCAGTGGCTCGGGGGCTACTGCATTGCCTATTCAATGAAAACAATTCAAAATACTCAGTGTTCGGCTTGACCGAGCTATGGGCAGACGCGTCTTCGGACAACAATAGGTACCATATGGACCTATCCGGCATCAAGGTAATATATTACGGGAACTTCTCAAGACCCTCTCTCAAGGGCCCGCCTGCCGATCACTATTTCCTCTAATTTATTACACCGCGTTTCTATTCCTAAGTATGCTGGAGAGCTAGGAGTTGATCCTCAGGCCGATTTTGTGAATCAACCTGAGTCTCAGGGGCTACTGGGATCAGCGGTTTTATGTTTTCCTTCAGGTGCATGCCGGACATTCAACGGACACACACCTTGAGGGCTACTGGCTATATATCTCGGCAGAGAATACATTGCACAAATCGGAATTAAATTCACAAAAATCAGCCCATGGCCGAGATGGTGCACCACCTAGCAAGCAGTCCGGCATAAAGCTCGGATGCAAGTGGCTGCCTCCATAGAGGTCATTTTCGGCATTAAGCTCGGTTGAACCACTTCAACTTTTTCAAAGACCGAGGTAATCTATGACACCTCGGATGCAGTCCGGCGTTGGAGCTCGGCTGTAAAAAGACTCTTCGGATGCAGTCCGGCGTTGGAGCTCGGCTGTAAAAAGACTCTTCGGATACAATCCGGCGTTGGAGCTCGGATACATTCCGGCGTTGGAGCTCGAAAGTGGTCCGGCGTTGGTGCTCGGCTGCAAAAGATACCTCGGATGTAGTCCGGCGTTGGAGCTCGGATGCATGAGGACACTGCCGAATGGGAAACACTTCGAACCCGTGGTGTGGCGTAGAAAATAATAAGGCATTGATAAAGGCCGAAAACTTAAAGGGGCTCCTCGGATACCCGACGTATGAGCTCTTCGGATACACCACGGCGATCCACAAGATCGAAGATGGGAAGATTTGTTGAACCAGTTTTCAAGACCGACGACCGAAGACGAAGAATAGTTCGGAAGAACCAAGGAGCGTCCCCAACTTGAAGACCGGTTCAGGGGGCTACTGACGGTGTCCTGGACTAGGGGGTACTCACTACGTTGTCTCCCAACTAGGTTGATCAGGCCGAGGACCCCCATGGCAGTACACTCATGGGCCACTTCAGGCAGCCCATGACACATACAAGGAAGACTCCCGAAGACTTGGTGCACAAGACGAGGACTCTTCTAAACCCTAGGCCTCTGGTGCATATATAAACCGAGGCCAGGCTAGTCATTAGATCATCTCATATTCATTACTACAATGTCGTGGTAGATACCTGTACTATGTACTATCCCCATATCAATATAATCAAGCAGGACGTAGGGTATTATCTCTTCAAGAGAGCCCGAACCTAGGTAAAATCCTGTGTCCATGTTACCATCGCTCCAAGACGCCTAGCTTAGGACCCCTACTACGAGATATGCCGGATTTATCTCCGACACCCACATCGAGAGAGGTTTCTCTTTGCCCCCGTATCCATTCTTCCGATCTTTCCTTGATTTCTACGGCGCCCAACTCCATCATCTTCCCCCCAATGCCATTTCTTATTTGTCGGCCTTCATCTCCCTTTGCAAGAACTTCCTTGGTTGCAACCCGCACTGGGGATTGTTCAAACACCTTTTTATGTGCCGAGTGATGACTGTCAAGAAGTTCGCTCAGGCCGGGGGAAAAAAAGAACATAGCTCAATTGTGTGGGGGTTTAGGCATCCAACTAAGGGGGAGGGTACTTTTCGATAGATGAACTTCCCTGACACGTTTGTGGGTTGACAAGGTTCTTGGTTTTACTGCCAAGACATTCCAGTTGGCGAGGGTCAATCGGGTCTCCCGTCGTATTCGCCTGAGAGCATTCGACGGCTTCCCAAGCTGATTGTGACCAAAGAGGAGAAGACTGAAGTAGACATCCTCGTGATTTCGCTCGTGGCCTTGGTGAGGCAAGGCGTCAATGGTTTGGATCTGCCGGAGGTCTTCTTTCAAAGAAGAATTCAGCCACTGCAGGCCAGAGCCCACCCCATATGGATGTACTCAGGGCCGAGTGACACTACACGCACGCACCTGGAGGAGCTCAGCACCGAAGGCATGGAGAACAAGCTCAAAGCGGTCACTCCAGCACACGACAACCCCAGGGGGATGAGGCTGGTACCCCCATTCTCTGTTGAGAATCCTCCGAATTAGGTAAACTCCGTGTGTTGTTGTCCAAATGATTATGATGTTTGCTGACCAAAATCTTGGCTGACATAAATTTCACTCGGCAGGCCTTCACGAGCATGGTGAGCTTGATACCCACTGGCAACCACGCCCTTGCTGACGTGACGAGCGACAACGAGCGCCAAGAGGGCTCGGACAATGAAGAGGAGTACGTGGAGGATAGCAAGGGTGACGAGGAAGAAGAAGACTCGGACTCAGGGGACGAGGCGAAATCCTCTCTGTCGGAGGAGGTGCCCCTCGAGACCCGCTCCAAGGGGCAACAGGACCCAGGAGTCCGTGGAAGCAGCCTCAAGGGGCCGAGTACTGCCAAGTCCACCGTGCCTGCTCTTCCCACTCGCAGTTTGAAGCACGGGCGTGGCGAGCTCGCACCGTCACCTGAGAAGACCGCCAAGCAACCGAGGGTCACTGTCAACAAACCTCAGAAGGTTGTCTTGCCGAAGACCAAAATGGATGTGCCGGTGGACTCAGCGTAAGTATCTTTGCACCGATTGCTATTCCAGTTGTTCGACCGAGTGACGCAACGTTCCGAATGGCTTCATTGCAGGGGTAACAGTTCGACTGCTTTGCTGGAGAAGGACAAAGCTGAAGTTGACGTTGCGTCTTCGAAAGGTAACCTTTGAACTCACTCGGACATGATTTTTGAACTCTTCGTTTTTTCTTTGTGCTTACTCCCGAATGATCTTCAAGCGTTTACAAAGCCACCCGAGGTGATAGAACTTGACAGGGATGACAAGGTCGACCCACCGAACCCTTCCGCTGACGCGGACGTCTTGATGTGGGATGCTTCGCTTGCTAAGGCGTCAGCACCGGTTCGCGGAGCTTCTTCGAGGGCCGGGACTGCACTCGGATCTTCCTTGCCAAATCCTCCCGCGGCTACCATCTTCACACTGCACCACGTCCCGGAGGACCAGGTGGGGGCAACCAAAGAGGCACTGATCCAGCTAAAGCTGATGAACGATAGGCTGAAAGAGGCCTACGACACCAGCGAGGCGCTGGAGAAGAACGTCCGACTAAGTACTCTGGTAAGTATCATCTTCAAGTGGAAATTTCGTCTGTATGTAGTTTCTTGAGGTCCCGAGTGGATTTGCGTTGGGGGCACACCCACTGGGTGTTCTCTGATTCTAGTGGGAGTGCGCTAAGCGCACCCACTGGGTGTATTCCCCGAGGCTACCGTCGACTGAAGCAGTCGGCGGGAGTCTTAGAGTTCGTGTGACATTAGTAGAAATAGGTGTAGTGGTACTTTTCGAAGAGGATGCGGTGATGGTCCATGGACCAGAGCCTCTCGGCGTCGATTCTCGAGGTGTAGAACCTGTTACTCTCCAGTGGGGGCGTGCTGTGCGCACCAACTGGGTGTAGTCCCTGAGACTGTCGGCGACTGGAGCAGTCGGCGGGAGTCTTAGAGTCCGAATGATGCTTGTAGAAATACTTCATCCCGAGTAGGTAGAACCTGTTGCTGAGTTTATGGAAGTACCTCATCGCGAGTAGGTAGAACCTGTTGCTGAGTTTATGGAAGTACCTCATCCCAAGTAGGTCGAACATGTTGCAGAGTTTATGGAAGTACCTCATCCCCAATAGGTAGAACATGTTGCTGAGTTTATGGAAGTACCTCATCCCGGCGTAGTTCTTATGGGGGCGCGCTGAGCGCACCCACAGGGTGTAGTCCCCTTGACAACCGCCGACTGAAGCAGTCGGTGGGGGTTTAGAGTCTTGTAGTTTAACCGAATGAACCTTTACATAATATCCGATTGTCATCACTGATGTTTCCTTGTTTCTTGTCGGCAGAGCGTGTGCGAGCTCGGGACTCAGTACAAGGCCTTGGAGAAGGAGGTACAGGACCTGCGCCTCAACCTTGATGCGGAGAAGGCCAAGAACACACGGCTGGAACAAGAGAAGCGATGACTCGAAGGTAAGTGCTTTCTGTCCGACTACCAAAGAACTTGTGTCCTCTTCTGTCCGACTGAAATTACTTTATCAGATGTTCGTAGTGAAAATCTTCCACTTACTAAGAGACTCGAGGCTTCCATTTCTATAGACACCATGAAGGAAGCCTTGGAGAAGAAAGACACCGAGCTGGATTCTGCTCAGAGGGAGGCCAACCGGAAGATGAAAGAGGCTGAAGATAAGTTGAAGTCACTCGAGAAATGGGAGGAGGAGAAGAAGATGTTGGAGGCTGTCGCCAAGAAATCTGCGAGGGAAGCTGCCTAGGCCGAGTCAAAGTTGAAGCAGGTCTTATCAAAAAGACTTGAGCTGGAGAAGTTCATTCAAGACTTCGGCAACGAGATGAATGAGAAGCTCAAAGGTATGTCAATAACCCGACTGCATTTCAAGTTGCTTTGATTCCTCACTTGTCCTCCAGTAACTCCCTTTTCTCCATTTGTTCAACAGAGTTCTGCGAGGATGCCGAAGAAGAGACCCCCAAGATCGATAAGGAACTATATCCGGTTGCGGGCATTCTTCGTGATAGCTCAGTTCTAACTCTGCTCCGACTAGAGGAATGCATCGGGGAGATGACTGTCTTCCTCAATCCCCTGTGTACGGCTGTCAAAGACGTCGACCAAGAAGTTGCCCCCAGGGAGGAGTTCTCGAAAGACTTAGACGCCCTCATTAACCGACTTGTAGGATTGAAAGTATGTCTAGAGGGGGGGTGATTATACTACTTGACCAAATAAAAATTCTACCTTTTCCCAATTTTAGTTGTGGGCAAATTTTAGCAATGATAGCAAGTCAAGCACACCCTACACATGCATGTCTATGAGTATAGCAGCGGAAAGTAAAGACAAGCACATGTAGTAGAGGATATGGTTAGAGAGATCAAACGCAATTGTAGACATGAAGATTTTTACGGTGGTTCCGATAGGTGGTGCTATCATACGTCCACGTTTATGGAGTCTTCAACCCACGGCGGGTAATGGTCGCGAGAGTCCACGGAGGGTAATGGTCGCGAGAGTCCACGTTCTTGTATCAACTCCACAACATGAAGTAGGAGGCCCCCAAGCGACACCTAACCAATCTAGGAGGCACCACCCTCCAAAAGGTAATAGATGTGGTAATGATGATGAATTCCTCGCTCTTGTGCTTCAAGATGATAGACTCCTCAACACTCAATCACTCTCTCATGGATTTGGCTTGGTAGAAGAGAATTATTGGATGGAAAGCAACTTGGGGAGGCTAGAAATCAAGATCCATATGGTTGGAGTGGATGATCTTGACCTCAACACAAGTGTAGGTGCTTCTCTCTTAGAAAATTGGATATGGCAAGTGTGGAATAGTTCTGAGTGATTCTCTTGCAAGTGAGTGGTGGTGTAGGGGTATATATAGGCATCTCCAAAAATCCAACCGTTACACCATTATTGACCAACTCGGTGAAACCGAAGTAAAACTCGGTCGTACCGATTTGTTCAAAATGTGGCAACTTTAGGAATCTCGGTGAGGCCGATATATGATTCTCGGTAGTACCGATATGAGTGGCCGAGGGCAGTTTCCAAACTTGGTGACACCGAATCATAAAACTCAGAAATTCCGATTTTATAAAACGGGACACCAGAATGTTGGTCACCAAAACTCGGTTGCACGGATATAGAACTTGGTTGTACCGAGAAGCTAGGGTTTTGCTGTGTTCTGTGTGAGTTGAAAATCGGTTGGGCCGAGTAGGAAACATGGTGGCACCGATTTTGTGTAGTAGCGTTTAGACAGAGTATTTTTTTGTGGGAGATCTTGTGGGTGTTTTTGGTGGCTAGCACTTGTGCACGTGGAGCATTTTGTTCACCAACATTACCTCACCCCCTTTTAATAGTATTGGCTTTCCTATGGACTCAAAGTGATTTCTCACAAGGTAAAATGGAGAGTCTCCTTGCGTGCAGCTTTGCCAATCCTATTCCTTGCATCTTGGGGTCTCCTCACAATCCTATAGCCATCCCATCATTGAACGTTTCCTAAAATATACTTAGTGGAAACATTAGTCCAATGAGATATATGTTGTTATTAATTACCAAAACCACCAAGGGAGCAAATGTGCTTTCAATCTCCCCCATTTTGGTAGTTGATGACAACATATAGATCAAAGCTTTGGCATATGATATAATCAATGAATAGAATCATCGCTTTGAGAGTTATGTGATAAGCAAGAGCTCCCCCTAAATTTGTGCACTATTTTAAATTTGGTTTGAATGCCAATGCACAATCGATTAGGTTCATGGGGCACTCTTCCATGTCACATACATCTTGGTGGTGTGCGAGAATAATATGAATGAACAACATAGCACAAGACATCAGGCAAGAGTGAATGATCATCTCATGAGCATCTCAAGAATAGGAAATAGTAGCAGCACATAAGGAGTGTATGATCAAACACCAACAAGTTTAACACAAACGGCCATCGCAAAAAAAAGTTTAGCGCAAACGGTAAACAAAAAGATTTTGAAGTTTCGGAGAGCGATAAAAAGCAACACTCTCTCTCGAAGCCCTGTGATCTATACAACTTCTCCCCCTTTGGAAACAAGTTACCAAAAAGTTCAAAGGTATAGAACTAATCATCTCTCTGGGGCTGATCTCCTCCAGTTGTCGATGTAGGAGTCGAGAGAACCGCTTCGGCGAAGACTTTTGCAGATGTCATGGAAGGAGTTGGAGTAGACAATGGAGGTGCTGAAGGAGCTGATGGAACTGAAAGAGTTGCAGCAGGTGCTGATGAAGATGGTCTCAACTGTGAAGCAGGCACTGTCGCAGATCTGGCCTGGGTATTGAACTGAGCACTGGGCCTGAGAGGGCGACAGTCATCATCATCATCATCGTCATCTGAAGAGTGAGGAAGAGGTACTACATCCACTTCCTTCTTGAGCTCATCAGCAGTCTTTGTCAGCCCATCTACCTTGTTGTTCAGTGTATGGAACTTATCCTCTACTATCCTTTCCAGACTCTTCTGGTTCTTCAAGATCTCTGTGATGTCCGTCTGCATGCCCTAGATAGTGTTAAGGAGAAGATCCATCTACTCACTCCTGGTCCTTGGCACTGGAGCACTAGTGGCTCTGGCTGCCTCAGCCTCTGCATGTGCAGTAGATGAAGTGGGATGACTAGGATCCATCACCACAACATTGTCTTCAAACTCTGGCTGGAGTGGCATATGTGGTCGATCAAGTGCATATACATTCTTCTCTAGCATAGAGTTGATAAGCATCTGAATATACGGTGCATATCCACAAGATCTCTTCTGATCAGCAGCAGTCCTCTTCACGGTCTCAACTATCAAGTCCATGACTCTAAATCTGGTGTGAAGGTCAATGTGATGCAGCATGTTCATGGAGTATCCTCGGATCATCTTGTCAGCTCCTGACTTGGGCATCAAAGTATACCTCATGATGGTATTGGTGGTGGTCAGTCCTGCTTGCAGGTAGTATACCAAGCCAAATTTATGTGAATGCACATAATCTGCAGAATCTCCTTGTACATCTTTGCCATGGAGTTATGATTCATCTTGGCCTCAATGTACACATCCAAATCACCTTCTTCTACCTGTGGGGCTCCTAAGATGGTATCCCACTCATCAACTATGGATTCATACCTGACACCTTCAGTCATCCAGACAATCCTACCATCTCCATAAAAGTGAGCAGTGGAATAGAATTGCATGATCATTTCATCACTCCAAGCAGTAAACTCCCTACCAACAAAATTTGCAATATCCATGCACTAGAAGTTGTCTTGCACATGGGGAAAATAGTCTTCATTCTCCTTAATGTAGTCCCAGTCTACATATCTCATATCACTAACAGCTGGGCTCTTGTCCAGAAGAATGGTCTCATAAAAATCTTGCTGCTCTTTGGTGTAGAATCTGTAATCTACAGCCGTCCTTTTCCTCTGAGAATATGGATCAACATCGCTCCATTCTCTCAGCCCTGAATGCTTCCTCTTCTTCATGTCCTCAGCAATAGGATGGTTGTCATTGTGCTCTGGAAGGTGAGGTCTCAGCTTCCTCAAAACTGTCATCTCCTCCTCTTCAGCAACATCTCTGGAGGTGGAACCTTTGTTCTTGGCTGCAGCTGAGATGTCTCTGGTTGTCCTCTTGGGCTTAGGAGCTGGGGGCTTCTTAGGACCAGCTGGCTTGCTCTTGGATGGGGCCTGACTGGGCATGGCATCAGCACGCAACTTCTTCTTCTTCTTGGGAGGAGCCATGGCAGCTGGCTCTTCATCCTCCTCGGCTTCTGCTGGGTCTTCATACATGGAAGTAGGTCTGCCTACTACATGAACAATTCTCTTTCTGCTCCTTTTCTTCTCATCTGCCTTCTTGGGCAATGACCTCTTTGGAGGCTCAACAGTCATGGTTTCCCTAGCACTCTTTGGTGCTCTCATAACTTCAGAGCTGGCATACTCTTTTCTCACTGGCCTCTGTTGCAGACTTCTTTGCAGCTCTCTCTGCTTTGTCTTGCTTTTTCTTAGCAAGAACCTCCTCTGGCATGAAGTCAGAATTTTCCTTATCTGAGTTTAACTTCTTCCTTGCTCTGGTGGCAGCCTTGGGCAAATCATGAGAACTTGGGGTTCCTAGATCTTCTGATGAAGAAGAATGGGCCTCGGGACTAGTGCATGGATCTGCATCAACACTGAGTTCTCTGAAATCATTCTGACTGTCTTCTGAGCCTGACATGCTGACCCTGTGAATAGAGTATAGAAGAGCAGGGGGGTTGAGCATCACAAAACACAGAAGTTTTTCAAAATTTGAACAAAGATTCTTAAGTATAGCTTTCTGCAAAAAGGATTTTGGTACCACCGAGTCATATTTTTCGGATCCACCGAGACTCATAGTCTTCTTCAAAGAAACTTGGCAGTCACTTTGGTGTCATCGAAAGTGGCCGCTCAGTTTCACCGAGACTATTCTTAGGAATCCTAGAACCAAAATCGGTAGAACCGATTTTTGCGACTCGGTGTCACCGAGATTCGGCTTGCGGACGGCTAGACCTAAAAATTTCTCGTTCGCTAAACTAATGAAGTATCTGGTGGATTAGGAAGATTGCAATCAGTGGATTATCAATAAGAATACCCTAATGCGCATGAATCGGAAAAGGGAGCGCACAAAGGGGCCGGATTCATACCCTAACTCGGTGAAGAATCCTCAAAGGCTACGACGGCGGCGAAGATTCCGTTGACGGCGACGATCCCAACGGTGGAGGCGCATGGGGAATCAAGGGTGACGACCAGGGGGTTCGGTGTGGCAGCTCGGGGTTTGGAGAAACGAACTTTTGACGATTGAATTTCAAAAGTCAGGTCGGCCAGATTAAATACCCCTGACTGTTGGTGAAACCGATTAGAACATTTCGGTGCCACCGAGTTTCCTAACTGTCAGGAGACAGAGAAACTCGGTGTGACCGAGAATACTCAATCGGCTGTACCGAGATCATAAACTAGATCAACTCAGTGATTCAGTGGAACCGAGTTTTTGGGGTTGGTTACACCGAGTTTCACAGAGAAGTTTTGGAATGCAGCTCTTGTCGACACGGATCTCCGAGTGCTCCTCACACAAAAGGTTCGAGAAGTGCTTATTCAAGTTTTGTGATGTAGCATGAATAGAACTTGAGACGAGAAAGCATAGATAGCTAGAGAGGGGTCCTAGGCATTCTTGTACATCCAATTGGCAAAAGAAAATCAAAAGCCAAATAGCAACAATTGGATGTCCTCGAATGAGTAAAGATATGCAGACCAACATGCTCACACAATAAGATGTCAAATGAAATCATGGCAAACATGCACAAACATTCTAGCATCTATCAAGCACTTTGGCGATGACGTAGTCATCTATATATGAGTATATTGACTTAGGAGCCAAGTAAGAATACTTGATCATAGGTCATACTCATCGTTTAGGCACAAGTGGGGTTGCCACTTTTACATAAAGCTTGTTAATGTTGTCACATTTTAAGATATGCTTTAACTCAAGTATTAGAGTAAAGCTCCCCCTTGATGTGACATCCCCCCTAGGAGGGATAAACTAACCTTGGGTTTTGTCGTAGAAAACTTCATGTGGGTGATGTAGTGGTGGATGCTCATAGTTGACGAAGATCATCTTGAGTTGGGAGCATCCTTGTTGTTTCTTACTCTTCTCACCTACATGGGTTAGTCCCACACACAAGAGACAAATACAAGGGTATCTATGGACATGGAGTGCAAAGCATACATGATGATGTCCATGGATTCATTAATTACCTTGTCCCTTGCTTACCTTTGAGGGAATGTGGGACTCCTTGAACTATCGCATAATGTTGATGTTGATTGCAACTATTCCTTGCCAATAATGAATAAGAGTGAATTTCATTGGCGGAGTCACCCCTCAAGAACTTCTCTACTTCTTCTTCTTTGGGATCCACATCAACTTGATGGGGATCCTTGGTGTTGAAGTAGTGTTAGTTGAAGTAGAACTTGGAGTAGCCTTGGGAACCCACTTCACCATGGCTAGGGACTCACCTTCAAGTGTGTCAATTTCATCATGAAGCTGGCCCTTGCCCTTGTGGTCTTGTGGAGGAAGGTCATCTTGAGAGCTTGTTCCCTTGGGAGGAGTAGGTTCATACTTCTCCTTTTGAGGAACAAACTTAGACTTGGGGTATTGACCTTCTTCCCATTCGACTCCATTGGTGTTGAAGTAGCCAATGCCATGGTTCTTCTGGTATCCTCCATGTTTGCATACAATTTCCTCAAATTGCTTACATCCGGCAAGACTTTTGTAGATACCTTTTTCTATAATCCCTTTCAATAGATTGTTTTCTTGCTCAAGTGTAACTTGGCTAAGAGAATTGTTAGTGGAATCAATAGAGCTACTAGAAACAACATCATTTGATTTATCATTAGCTTTGTTGTTACTAGATGAAGAACCTTTCTTGCCTTTGTTACTAGATCGCTTAGTCTTAACTTGTGGAATAAATGTACATAATAGTAGTCGTTTGGCTAGATAAGAAGAAGTCTTCTTTCGGAGATTGTCATTGATTGCTTTAAGAAACTCATGTTCTTTCTCCAAATTGAGCTTCTTGAAGCGTAGCTTCTCATGAGTCCTTACAAGCTCTCTATGATCTTCTAAAGTAGATTCATGAGCTAACTTAAGAGTGTTTAATTCTTTAGTTAGTCATTATATTTCCTTCTTATCATCATCACACGACTTATCTTGACTAGCATGATCATTATCTAGCTCATTTTTACTAATATCACTAGTTTTATCAAGTAGCAAGTCATCATCTCCAAGTAAGTCATCCTCATAACTACTAAAGTCAATGTATTCGGGGTGTGATACCTTGGGGCCTTTAGCCATGAAGCAACTTCCACTCCCTTCATTTCGTGAATCAAATATGTCGTAGAAGTTGGAGGAAAAGAGTGCAAGTCCGGCAACACCTTCATCTTTACTATAGTCGATGTCGGAGTGATAACTTCTCTTGGAGTGATTGTCGGATTCGGAGCCAGAAACCCATTCACCAATGTGAGCTTGATGTCTTCTTCTTGAGTAGCTCTTGGTGTACTTGTCCTTCTTCTCTGAGTCCCTACTTCTCCTTGAGGGTCTTCGTTCATAACGATCATCTCTACTCCTTCTTTCTCTTCGAGGTGACTCATCTCTTGAGCTCTTTCTTCTAGGTGACTCTTCTCTTCTCTTGTGGGGGGCCATTCACTCATTGGAGTAGTGTTCGGGCCTTCCACAATTGTAACAATTCCGGTCATGACTAGATGAACGCTTCTCTTCATATCTTGAGTTGGAGTTTCTCTCTTTGCCTCTACTCTTGTAGAACTTGATGAATTTCTTGACCATGAGGCTTATCTCTTCATTGGTTACAAGGTTGTCACTTGATGTAGCAGGAGTGTCACTTGTAGCTTTTTAAGCACCGCTTGTCTTGGTGTGAAGTTCTTCCTTGTCTTTAAGGGACATCTCATGAGCAACAATCCTTCCAATCACTTCCGTAGGCTTGAGATCTTTGTAGTTTGGCATCATTTGGATCAATGTGCACACGGTGTCATACTTTCCATCCAAGGCTCTAAGGATCTTCTTGATGATGAATTTGTCGGTCATTTCTTTGCTTCCTAAGCCGGCAATCTCATTGGTGATGAGAGAAAGCCTAGAGTACATTTCCGCAACTCCTTCACCATCCTTCATCTTGAACTTGTCAAGTTGACTATGAAGCACATCCAACTTAGATTCCCTGACGGATTCGGTACCTTCGTGCATATCAACCAAAGTGTCCCAAATTTCCTTTGCATTCTCAAGACGACTGATTTTGTTGAATTCTTTGGGGCATAGGCAGTTGAATAGAATGTCGCATGCTTGAGCGTTGTATTGCAACATCTTCAATTCTTCCGTGGTCGCTTGACGATCCGGTTCCTTTCCATCACCAAAGAAATCACCTTGCAAGCCAACACGAACAACAGCACATACGGCGGGGTTATGACCAATAATATGCATTTTCATCTTATGCTTCCAATTAGCAAAATTTGTACCATCAAAGTATGGACATCTACGGTGATAATTTCCCTCACTAGACGCCATACTCTCCTAGGTTGTGAAACCAATGCAATGGAGACCAAAGCTCTGATACCACATGTAGGATCGAAAGTATGTCTAGAGGGGGGGTGATTAGACTACCTGACCAAATAAAAATTCTACCTTTTCCCAATTTTAGTTGTGGGAAAATTTTAGCAATGATAGCAAGTTAAGCACACCCTACACATGCATGTCCAAGAGTATATCAGCGGAAAGTAAACACAAGCACATGTAGTAGAGGATAGGGCTAGAGAGATCAAACGCAATTGTAGACACAAAGATTTTTCCCGTGGTTCCGGTAGGTGGTGCTATCGTACGTCCACGTTTATGGAGCCTTCAACCCAGGGAGGGTAATGGTCGTGAGAGTCCACGGAGGGCTCCACCCATAAGGGTCCACGAAGTAGCAACCTTGACTATTCACAAACGGCTTCCGTCCACGAAGGACTAGCCTAACTATGGGTAGCTCTTCACGAAGTAGGCGATCTCCTTGCCCTTACAAACTTCTTGGTTCAACTCCACAACACGAAGTAGGGGGCTCCCAAGCGACACCTAACCAATCTAGGAGGCACCACCCTCCAAAAGGTAATAGATGTGGTAATGATGATGAACTCCTTGCTCTTGTGCTTCAAGATGATAGACTTCTCAGCACTCAATCACTCTCTCATAGATTTGGCTTGGTAGAAGAGATTGATTGGGAGGAAAGCAACGTGGGAAGGCTAGAAATAAAGATCCATATGGTTGGAGTGGATGATCTTGACCTCAACACAAGTGTAGGTGGTTCTCTCTCAGAAAATTGGATATCGCAAGTGTGGAATAGTTCTGAGTGCTTCTCTTGCGAGTGAGTGGTTGTGGAGGGGTATATATAGGCATCTCCAAAAATCCAACCGTTACACCATTATTGACCAACTCGGTGAAACCGAAGTAAAAGTCGGTCGTACCGATTTGTTCAAAGTGTGGCAACTTTAGGAATCTCGGTGAGACCCGATATATGATTCTCGGTAGTAACGATATGAGTTGCCGAGGGAAGTTTCCAAACTCGGTGACACCGAATCATAAAACTCGGAAATTCTGATTTTATAAAATGGGACACCAGAATGTTGGTCACCAAAACTCGGTTGCACCGATATAGAACTTGGTTTACCGAGAAGTTAGGGTTTGGATGGGTTCTGTCTGAGATGAAAACCGGTTGGGCCGAGTAGGAAAACTTGGTGGCACCGATTTTGTGTAGTAGGGTTTAGACAGAGTGTTTTTTTTGGGAGAGCTTGTGGGTGTTCTTGGTGGCTAGCACTTGTGCACGTGGAGCATTTTGTTCACCAACATTACCTCACCCCCTTTTAATAGCATTGGCTTTCCTATGGACTCAAAGTGATTTCTCACAAAGTAAAATGTAGAGTCTCTTTGCTTGCAGCTTTGCCAATCCTATTCCTTGCTTCTTGGGGTCTCCTCACAATCCTATAGCCATCCCATCATTGAACTTTTCCTGAAATATACTTAGTGTAAACATTAGTCCAATGAGATATATGTTGTTATTAATTACCAAAACCACCCAGGGAGCAAATGTGCTTTCAATCGACTGCAAGACGTCCCTCGCCGAGTGCAATCTTGGAAGAAATTTGCTACCCGCGCAGGAGCTGACATCGCCCTCTCACTTGTCCGCGTCCATTGAAATGGCGTAGATGAGGAGAAGCTGAAGTCACTGAAGTTCGTCAATAGGAAGAACTCCAAGATAGAAGAATTCATGGAGACGTTCCTCGAGGCCACCACTCCGATTGCAGACTTCATCGACCTCGACACCTTCACCGATGCAGCAACTCCGACTACCGCCCAGTGATCCTCAGATAAAAACTTGAAATGAAATTTGCCTCTGGATGCCGAGTGGTTTGTGTAACCGTACATTTTCCATGACCTAGTGGCCACAATTATCTTCTCGTTTGCTTTGAACTATATTGAAAGCACAACATGCTCCCTAGGTGGTTTTGATAATTCATGACAACATACATTATCTCTTGGACTAATATTTTTACCTAGTGTATTTCAGATAAAGTCCATAGAGAGAGATGGGTTGGCAAAAGGATTGTGGAGATACCCCAAGATGCAAGAAAATGGATTGGCAAAGCTTCAAGCAAGAGGACTCTACATTTTACTTTGTGAGAAATCACTTTGAGTCCATAGGAAAGCCAATACTATTAAAAGGGGGTAAGGTATTGTTGGTGAACAAAATGCTCATACGTGCACAAGTGATAGTCACCAAAAACACCCACAAGCTCTTCCACAAAAGTCTGTCCAAAGTCAAAAATCCAAAATCGGTGCAACCAACACTTTCCACTCAGTGCCACCGATTCCCAAACTCAGACAGACCCAAGCCAAACCCTAGCACATCGGTGCAACGGATTCCACTTCGGTGCCACCGAGTTTGGGTTGCCAACTTTCTGTTACGGTCCGACCGAGTTTGTTGAATTGGCGTCACCGAGTTTGGCAATCTGACCGTTGGTCACCTAATCAGTGCAACCGAGATTTATATATCGGTCTCACCGAGATTCAAATGTTGCTACCTGTGGAGCAACTCGTTACCACCGAGTTCTATACTTCGGTGTCACCGAGTTGGTCACTTTAGGTGTAACGGTTGGATTTTTGGAGATGCCTATATATACCCCTTCACCACCACCCACTCGAAAGAGAAGCACTCAGAACTATTCCATACTTGCCCCATCCAATTTTCTGAGAGAGAGCCACCTACTCATGTGTTGAGATCATGCCATTCCATTCCAACCATATGAATCTTGATCTCTAGCCTCCCCAAGTTGCTTTCCACCAATCCAATCTCTTCCACCAAGCCAAATCTGTGAGAGAGTGATTGTGTGTTGAGGAGTCTATCATCTTGAAGCACAAGAGCAAGGAGTTCATCGACATTGCCGAGCCTATTACCTTTTGGAGGGTGGTGCCTCCTAGATTGGTTAGGTGTCGCCTGGGAGCCTCCTACTTCGTGTTGTGGAGTTGAACCAAGAAGTTTGTAAGGGCAAGGAGATCGCCTACTTCGTGAAGATCTACCCATAGCGAGGCTAGTCCTTCGTGGACGGAAGCCGTTATGGAATAGTCAAGGTTGCTACTTCGTGGATCCTTATGGGTGGAGCCCTCCATGGACTCTCGCGGCCGTTACCCTCCGTGGGTTGAAGACTCCATAAACGTGGACGTACGATAGCACCACCTATTAGAACCACGGGAAAAATCTTTGTGTCCCTCATGCGTTTGATCTCCCTATCTCAACTCTTTACTTTCATATGCAATGTCCTTACTTTCCGCTGCCATACTTGTTGACATGCATGTGTAGGGTGTGCTTGACTTGCTATAATTGTTAAAATCTGCCAACCAATTAACTTGGGAAAAGGTTAGGTTTTAAATTCCTGCTAGTAGTCTATTCACCCCCCTCTAGACACTCTTCTAGTGATCCCACAATTGGTATCAGAGCATTGGTCTCCATTGCTTCGGTTTAATCACCGTGGAGGAAGATGGATGTGTCTAGTATAGGGAGTTTGAGTTGTAGAGTGCCCATTCTTGATGGAGAGTACTATAGTCAATGGAAAACTTTGATTCTTGAGCTGTTTAATGAATTTCAATTGAGCAAATATGTTAAGAGCCCTTATGTACCTCCCATTGATCCTTTACATCCCACACATGAAGAGGAAATTGATATGCTATGCACTCTTAGAACTGTTAATCTCATTGTTAGAGCTTTACCTAGAAATGTGCTTAATCGAATGAAGAATTTTGAATGTGCTTATACTTTGTGGAATGACTTGGAGAAACGATATCCAAGTTATTCATTGAGTAATCTTGATGAAATTCTTCATAAAACTATTGCCTTTCACAAAATGATGCCTTGTGATCCCAAGTTTGATGATTGTCTATTTGAGCTTAGAGACCTCATGCGTGCTAAAGGAGATGCCATAACTATCAGCAACATCATTGTTGAAGCTAGTCGGATTCATAAGTTTGAACATTGTCATGATCACAATCCTAACGAATCTCTTGTTCTTTATGACGAGGATTTCCCACTTGATGATGACAATGTGGAACATGGCTACTATGATGAAGATGAGTTGTTCAACATCGAGTATGAGAAGATCATGAAGAATCTAAGTCTCATGCCAAACTTCAAGGATTACATGTCCGGAGGAAAAGAGTGGATTCTCGATAGCGGATGTACCGATCATATGACCGGAGATAGAGAAATGTTTGAAGAGATCACACCAAACCATGGACCGCGAAGGTACGTAACGTTTGGAGACAACTCCAAGGGTAAGGTACTTGGTCTTTGTAAGGTGGCCATATCCCATGATAGCTCTATTATAAATGTCATGCTTGTTGAACCCCTTGGCTACAATCTTCTTTCCATATCTAGACTTGCCGACTTTGGTTTTAATGTGCTATTCACGAAAGTAGATTGCCAAGTGTTTCATCAAGATAATCATAAAATGGTCTTTACCGGCTTCCGTAGAGGTGATCTATACATTGTCGATTTCACTAAGAGATCCAAACATCGTACTTGTCTTATTGCAAAATCTTCTAAAGGTTGGCTTTGGTATAGAAGACTAGGACATGTTGGCATGCGTAATCTAGACAAACTTATCAAATGTGATCATATACTTGGTATTAAAGATGTTATCTTTGACAAAGATAGACTTTGTAGTGCTTGTCAAGCCCGAAAGCAAGTAGGTGGAAGTCATCCCGTAAAGAATATCATGACTACTAGGAGACCACTCGAGTTACTTCACATGGATCTTTTTGGTCCCAATGCTTACAAGAGCCTCGGTGGAAATTCCTATGGTCTAGTTATAGTTGATGATTTTTCCAGATTTACGTGGGTATTCTTTCTTGATGATAAGTCGCAGGTACAAAATATCTTCAAGAACTTCGTTCGCAAAGCGCAAAATCAGTTTGAAGTGAAGATCAAGAAGGTTCAGAGCGATAACGGATCGGAGTTCAAGAACACCCATGTGGATACCTTTCTTGACAAAGAAGGTGTCTCACATGAGTTCTCGGCTACGTACACACCTCAACAAAATGGAGTTGTTAAGAGGAAGAACCGGACGCTCATTGAGATGGCAAGAACGATGCTTGACGAATACCGCATGTCATGCCACAAACCGACTCTACTTGCACAAGCTTCTCGGTAAAACGGCATACGAGCTACTCATCGGTAAGAAACGCCAAGTTGGATACTTTCGGGTATTCGGCTCAAAGTGCTACATTCTTGATAAGCATCGTCGTACTAAATTTGCTCCTAAATCTCATGAAGGATTCCTACTTGGTTATGGATCGAACTCTCACACTTACCGTGTCTACAACAACTTCACTCGAAAAGTTGAAGAGACGGTAGATGTGAAGTTTTATTGCCAAATGATGTAGGTGATAAGGACCCTTCGGAAGCTATCCAAGACTTGTCCATTGGCAAGATTCGTCCCATGGAGGTGAAGGAAAGTACTTCGTCAACTCAAGTGGAAGCCCCTACTTCACGTCAAGGTGAACCTCAACACGACATGGAGGCATCTACAAGCGGTACACGACAAGATGACGAAGAGGAGGAAGTACATCATGAAGATCCACCACAACCTCCTTCACCACCACCTCAAGGAAACGACACCTTCAACAACAACGAAGACGAAGGAGATGATGATGAAGAAGAAGCTCCACCATCCAACAAGCCTAAGCTACCCCGAGTTCGAGCAAGAGTGGCCAAGAACCATCCTCTAAACCAAATCTTTGGTGACATACAAACCGGGAGAATCACTCGCTCTAAAACTCGCTTGGCTAATTTCTGTGAGCATTATTCTTTCATCTCTAGCATTGAACCCTTGAAGGTAGAACAAGCTCTTGAAGACCCGGATTGGGTGAACGCAATGCATGAAGAGCTTCACAACTTCGAGAGGAACGAAGTGTGGACTCTCGTGGAGAAGCCCGAGGACGAGCACAACATCATCGGAACCAAATGGGTGTTTCGGAACAAGCAATATGAAGACAGTCAAGTCGTACGCAACAAGGCACGTCTCGTGGCCCAAGGATATACGCAAGTCGAAGGTATGGACTACGGTGAGACCTATGCCCCCGTCGCTATACTTGAAGCTATTCGCATTCTTCTTGCTTATGCCAATCACCATGATATCACGCTTTATCAAATGGACATTAAAAGTGCCTTTTTAAATGGTGAAATTGAAGAAGAGGTTTATGTTAAGCAACCACCTGGTTTTGTGAATCCTAAGAAATCTAATCATGTTTACAAGCTTCGTAAAGCCTTATATGGTCTTAAGCAAGCTCCTCGTGCTTGGTACAAATGCTTAACGAAGTTTCTCATTGAAAAGGGTTTTGAAATTGGTAAAATTGACGCAACCTTATTCACTAAGAGAGTTAATGGTGAATTATTTGTGTACCAAATCTATGTGGATGATATTATCTTTGGATCTACTAATCCACAATTTAACGAAAGATTTGGAAGGTTGATGTCCGAGAAGTATGAGATGTCCATGATGTGTGAGCTGAAATTCTTTCTTGGTTTGCAAATCAAGCAAACAAGAGAAGGAACTTTCATCTCTCAAACCAAGTATACTAAGGACTTGATCAAGAAGTTCAACATGCAAGAGTGCAAAGGTATGAAAACTCCTATGCCTACTAGTGGACATGTTGATCTTACCAAGGAGGACGAACCGGTTGATCAAAAAATTTATCGATCTATGATTGGTTCATTGCTATATCTATGTGCCTCCCGTCCCGATATTATGCTTAGTGTTTGCATGTGCGCTAGATATCAAGCTGCACCTAAAGACTGTCATCTTTTGGCCGTGAAACGTATTGTGAGATATTTGATACAAACACCAAACTTTGGCATTTGGTATCCCAAGGGATCTTCCTTTAACCTTGTTGGCTATTCCGATTCGGACTATGCCGGTGACAAGGTTGATAGAAAATCCACCTCGGGTACTTGTCAATTTCTTGGTAGATCTCTTGTGTCTTGGTCCTCCAAGAAACAAAACTCGGTATCTCTATCTACTGCCGAAGCTGAGTATATTGCTGCCGGATCATGTTGTGCACAATTACTATGGATGACACAAACGCTTAAGGATTATGGAATCTATGTTAAAAATGTTCCATTACTTTTTGACAATGAAAGTGCTATTAAAATTGGTCATAATCCTGTGCAACATTCTCGAACTAAACATATTCAAGTTAGACACCATTTCATTCGTGATCATGTTGCCAAAGGAGATATTGATCTTAAGCATGTTTGCACTAACAAGCAATTGGCCGATATCTTTACTAAGCCACTTGATGAGAAAACGTTTTGTCACTTGAGGAGTGAGTTGAACATCATTGATGCTTCAAACTTGAGCTAGACTCACTCTGATGCATGCAAGGGCATGAACTTACTTGATGTTTCCATGATACTCTTGACATGTTATTATATACCATGGAATTCTATGCTCCCTTGTATTGCATCTAATCTTTTGTAGGTACTTGGAAGAACTTCATTCCACAAGATTGTCATCAACTGCAATTATAAGCAATCTTGTCATGACCAAGTATCCACAAGCTCTCTTGATGATGGAAGGAAGAAGACAACAAAAACATATCCTTGACACATATTTATATTTCACATTTGGAATTGTGTCATATCATGTTCTTCCTTGCATGACTAACCTATGTAGGTGACAAGTGTACTAAAACGAGAAGGATTTCTCCCAACTCAAGATGATCTTCATCAACCTCGAGCATCCTCAACAAGTTCACCTACAAGCCACGTCATCAACATCACTCAAAGGTATGTACTCATATCCACGAAAAGGCTTTACTCCAAGTCATGAGCTAAAGCAACTCAAGTGATATGAAAACATTAAAATGCTTAATCGAAAAATGGTAACCCCATTTTGAGCTTAACGTTGAGTATGACCTATGATCAAGTATTCTTGCTTGACTCCTAAGTCAATATACTCTAATATAGGTGACCTAGTCACCGCCCATCATCTAGTTAAGAATCTTGTGTGGTTCATTCTCTAATTGCAAGATTTCTTGGAACCACTCAAATCTTCTCTAGTTGATATCCTTTTGTAAAGTCTTTTGTATTTTCTTGAAAATTTCTCTTTGACACTTTGTTAAAAAAAATTCTAAATCTATTTGCAAGTTTCTCAAACATTGCCAAGTTTCTGTTTTAGCCTCGGAGCCGCCGATACAGATAACTCGGTTCTACCGAATTAGCAGATGAGCTGCATTACAGTATCTCGGTACCACCGACTTGTTTGTCTCGGAGCCACCGATTTGATTTCTTCTCTCAGTTGTGTTCAAAACTGCAAATCCTTGTTTTCTTAGAAATCCTATTGTGATATTTTCAATTCTTCAATGATCCCTTCATAAAAAAAAGGGGGGGAGAGAATTCAATTCAAGGATCCCTAACTCAAAGGAGGAGAAGTCTTACAAGCTATCAATTTAGCCAAAGGGAGAGAAATTATTTTCAATAATTCCCTCAGTTTTCATTTCTATGATCCCTACATTCAATGACCCTTGTTCTCAAGGATCCCTTCTTAATCATTGATCCCTGTATCTAACCCTGTGTATGACCTTTTTGGAAATTAATGCCAAAGGGGGAGAAATACCAAAGCTTCAATGCTAAAGGGGGAGATACATGCTTATGCAAAGGGGGAGATATAATCAAGGGGAAGAGGAGATATCAAAGCTTATACTTATATAGACAAGGTAAGAATACCAAAGTAGGGGGAGAAAAATATGTTCGGGAGAAAATATGTTTATTTCACTTGTCTACTCATGTTAGACTTTTCTCACCCTATCCAATCCCAATATCTACATGCTATTATTCAGGGGGAGAGGATGATCTACTATTTTCATATCTAAGGGGAGAAAGTTCTAAATGATCTTGGAGACATATCAATCTTAAGGAATACTATCTTCTATATGTTCTCCACATCTTGGTACTGTTGAGTTCTATTGCCTTTTAACTAGTAGAATACTCTTGTGTTTCCTAACATTGTTTTCTCAAGTGTGTTTCTACTACTAGAATGCTCAAGAACTCAAGGTAAGTATATGCATCATATCTTTGATCAAGATGATCTCTTGCTTCTTGCACATATTGTTTGCAAGAGTGAAGTCTTGAATAAAGATACATCTCATTCATATATATTTGATGCATATCGCCAAGATACACATGATTCATTATATACCTTCTACTATATGTATGTCCATGCATTCCAAAGCAACTATCCTTTAAAGGGATTGCACACATTTAGGGGGAGCAAGTCTAAGTCATGTGTCTCTCAAAGTCTTCATTATATCCATGCATATGTTTATTTGAAGCTTTGATTGTATGTTGTCATCAATTACCAAAAAGGGGGAGATTGAAAGCACAACTTGCTCCCTTGGTGGTTTTGATAATTCATGACAACATACATTATCTCTTGGACTAATATTTTTACCTAGTGTATTTCAGATAAAGTCCATAGAGAGAGATGGGTTGGCAAAAGGATTGTGGAGATACCCCAAGATGCAAGGAAATGGATTGGCAAAGCTTCACGCAAGAGGACTCTACATTTTACTTTGTGAGAAATCACTTTGAGTCCATAGGAAAGCCAATACTATTAAAAGGCGGTAAGGTATTGTTGGTGAACAAAATGCTCATACGTGCACAAGTGATAGTCACCAAAAACACCCACAAGCTCTTCCACAAAAGTCTGTCCAAAGTCAAAAATCCAAAATCGGTGCAACCAATACTTTCCACTAGGTGCCACCGATTCCCAAACTTAGACAGGCCCAAGCCAAACCCTAGCACATCGGTGCAACCGATTCCACTTCGATGCCACCGAGTTTGGGTTGCCAACTTTTTGTTACCCAATTTCACAAAATCGGTCCGACCGAGTTTGTTGAATCGGCGTCACCGAGTTTGGCAATCTAACCGTTGGTCACCTAATCGGTGCAACCAAGATTTATATATCGGTCTCACCGAGATTCAAAAGTTGCTACCTTTGGAGCAACTCGGTACCACCGAGTTCTATACTTCGGTGTCACCGAGCTGGTCACTTTAGGTGTAACGGTTGGATTTTTGGAGATGCCTATATATACCCCTTCACCACCACCCACTCGAAAGAGAAGCACTCAGAACTATTCCATACTTGCCCCATCCAATTTTCTGAGAGAGAGCCACCTACTCATGTGTTGAGATCATGCCATTCCATTCCAACCGTATGAATCTTGATCTCTAGCCTCCCCAAGTTGCTTTCCACCAATCCAATCTCTTCCACCAAGCCAAATATGTGAGAGAGTGATTGTGTGTTGAGGAGTCTATCATCTTGAAGCACAAGAGAAAGGAGTTCATCGACATTGCCGAGCCTATTACCTTTTGGAGGGTGGTGCCTCCTAGATTGGTTAGGTGTCGCTTGGGAGCCTCCTACTTGGTGTTGTGGAGTTGAACCAAGAAGTTTGTAAGGGCAAGGAGATCGCCTACTTCGTGAAGATCTACCCATAGCAAGGCTAGTCCTTCGTGGACGGAAGCCGTTATGGAATAGTCAAGGTTGCTACTTCATGGATCCTTATGGGTGGAGCCCTCCGTGGACTCTCGCGGCCGTTACCCTCGGTGGGTTGAAGACTCCATAAACGTGGACGTACGATAGCACCACCTATCAGAACCACGGGAAAAATCTTTGTGTCCCTCATGCGTTTGATCTCCCTATCTCAACTCTTTACTTTCATATGCAATGTCCTTACTTTCCGCTGCCATACTTGTTGACATGCATGTGTAGGGTGTGCTTGACTTGCTATAATTGTTAAAATCTGCCAACCAATTAACTTGGGAAAAGCTTAGGTTTTAAATTCCTGCTAGTAGTCTATTCACCCCCCCCCCCCTCTAGACACTCTTCTAGTGATCCCACATATATGTAGTTTGATTGCCTTTATTTGACTCTTTGAACGTTCGGCCCAGTTTCCGAGTGTGGAAGACATCCTCACTTGGAGTAGTTTTACACTTAGATGGTTTCTGGATCGTAGCTAAGCCCCCGAGTGTCGATGATGTCCTCACTCGTAGTAGTTTTACACTTAGGCGATTTCTGGATCGCAGCTAAGCCCCGAGTGTGGATAATGTCCTCACTCGGAGCATTTTTACACTTAGGCGATTTCTGGATCGCACCTAAGCCCCTGAGTGTGGATAATGTCCTCATTCAGAGTAGTTATTTAAAACTTAGGCGAAATCAGGATCACGGCAAAGCCTCCGAGTGTGGATGATGTCCTCACTCGGAATAGTATTACACTTAGACGATTTCTGGATTGTAGCTAAGCCCCCGAGTGTGGATGATGTCCTCACTCGGATCAGTTTTTTAAACTTAGGTGAAATCAAGTTTGCGGCTAAGCCCCCGAGTGTGGATGATGTCCTCACTCGGAGTAGTTGTTTAAACTTAGGTGAAATCAGGTTCGCGGGTAAGCCCCCGAGTGTGGATGATGTCCTCACTCGGAGTAGTTTTTTAAACTTAGCTGAAGTCAGGTTCGCGGCTAAGCCCCCGATTGTGGATGATGTCCTCACTCGGAGTAGTTTTTTAAACTTAGGCGAAAGTAGGTTCGCGGCTAAATCGATCCATACACCCACTGGGTGTAAGGAAAGTTACAAGGATCACCGGGTGAAAAAAGTGAAAAGTTTTGACAAAGTGTAGGAAAAGTAAAGACTTTTATTCATCAAAGCCACTTGGCAATTCATTACAGGAATGACTGAGTCTTTTCTATCTTAAGTGTAGAACTTGCGGAGCAGATCCACGTTCCACGTCCGGGACTCTTCTGCCTCAGTGTGGAAGTTATACAACCGATAAGCTCCACTGTTCAGGACTTTGGAGATTGCGAAAGGCCCTTACCACGGAGGCGCCAGCTTGTGTGGCTTTTGTTGGTCCAGTCAGAGTACAAGGTCAGCATGCCCCTGACTTTTCTATCGTGATAACGCCTCAGGTCTTGCTTATAAAGTGTCGATCTGACAGAGCTAGGTCTCTCTCCTCTTCCAAAAGGTCTAGACCGTCTTGATGTACTGCTTCTGCCTCAGCTTCATCGTAAAGTTCCACTCGGGGAGCATTGTGACGCAAGTCACTCGGCAAGATGACTTCAGATCCGTATACCATGAAGAATGGAGTGCGCCTGGTCGAGCGGTTCGGGGTCGTCCGAATACCCCATAGGATAGACGGTAGCTCTTCGACCCAGGCTCCTTGACCGTACTCCAGGTCACTGATCAGCCGGGGCTTCAACCCTTGTAAAATCCTTGTAAAACTCACGAAATTCATCTGAGTCAAAAAATTTCCCGTTGTCATTGATGATATCATGTGGAACTCTGAATCTGAAGATAATTTGTCGAATGAAACTAAAGGCAGTCGTTGAATCCAAGCTTTTGATGGGCTTAGCTTCGACCCACTTTGTGAACTTATCCACCGCTACAAGCAGGTGGGTAAACCCACTCGACCCGGTCCGTAGAGGGCCGACCATATCGAGACCCCACACGGCAAACGTCTAGGTGAGCGGGATGGTCTTTAGTGCGGATGCAGGTTTGTGCGTCTGATTCTTATAGAACTGACACCCAACACAGAGGTCGACCAAGTCCTTTGCTGCATCGTTGGCTCAGGGCCAATAAAAAAATGCATGGAATGCTTTCGCGACCAACGTCCGAGAGGACGCATGATGACCGCAGGTTCCCGAATGAATCTCGTGCAAGATGTGCAGTCCTTCCTCTGGGAAAATGCATTTCTGGGTTACACCTGTAGTGCTTTTCTTGTACAACTGTTCTCACATCACTTCAAAGGACTTAGACCGCCGGACGATCTGTCGGGCTTCCTCTTCCTCTTCAGGGAGCTCTTGCTGGAGCAAGTATGCTAAGTAAGGTTGGGTCCAGTCAGGTGTGATTACCAACATTTCATGGACAAGGTCCACCACGACTGGAATGTCAACCTCAGTCGGATTTGAAGGTTTGACTACTTACGGGGGCTCCTCAGTTAAAGGATCTTCTTTGACTGAGGGAGAGCGCAGGTGCTCAAGGAATATGCCTTTCGGCATGACCCGCCGAGTGGAACCGATCTTAGCCAGGTTGTCTGCCGCCTGGTTCTTCGCTCGGGGTATGTGATCCAGCTCCAAGCCTTCAAAATTCTTCTCCAGTTTCCTGACTGCATTGCAGTACCCGGTCATGTCCGGACTCCGGATATCCCATTCTTTCATCACTTGATTGTCAACGAGGTCCGAATCACCGAATATCATCAAACGTCGGATACCAAGTGGAATGGCCATTAGGAGCCCGTATAGGAGGGCTTCGTATTCGGCCTCGTTGTTAGACGAATCAAAGTGGATTTGAAGGATGTAGCTCAATTTTTCTCCCCTGGGGGAGACGAGAACCACTCCGGCATCGGATCCTTGGAGCATCTTGGATCCATCGAAAAACATGGTCCAGTGTTCGGGGATACTTGGGGCTGGCTGTTCTTGTTCTATCCACTCAGACAAAAAGTCCACCAGCGCTTGAGACTTGAGTGCCTTGGCTTCAAACTTGATCTCCAACGGGAGGAGCTCAATCACCCATTTTGCCACTCGGCCCATTGCATCTCTGTTATGCAGGATTTCCGACAGGGGGGCATCGTTGATAATCGTGACCGAGTTCTCTTGGAAGTAATGAGCCACCTTCTTAACAGTCAGGTAAATACCATAAACCAACTTGTGGTAGTGCGGATACCTTTGCTTGGAGGGGATCAAGACTTCTGAGATGTAATATACAGGTCTTTGCACTTTGAATGCTTTTCCTGATTCTTCGCGCTCCACAGTGAGGATAGTGCTGACCACTTGGCTGGTAGCCGCGATGTACAAGAGCAAAGGCACTCGGCTGCTCGGAGCAGCTAACACCGGTTGGGTGGAAAGCAAGGCCTTGAGTTCCTCGAATGTAGCTTGCACTTCAAGTGTCCACTCAAAGCTATCAGACTTCGTCATCAATCGGTAAAGAGGCAACGCGTTCTCACCGAGTCTGGAGACGAATCTACTCAAGGCTGCAAGGCACCCCGTGAGCTTTTGCACGTCATGCAGACGTACTGGTTTTTTCATTCGGACGATAGCGTTGATTTTGTCAGTATTAGCATCGATTCCACGTTCGAAAATGAGAAAACTGAGTAGCTTGCCTGATGGCACTCCAAATGTACATTTCGCCGGATTGAGCTTTATCTGAAAACGCCGTAGGTTCGCGAATGTTTTGGCGAAGTATGTCTGGAGGTCGGAACCTTTCCTGGACTTGACCACGATGTCATCCATGTATGCCTCCACCTTCCGACTTATTTGCTTTTGCAAGCATTTTTTAATCATGCGCATAAAAGTCGCCCCGGCATTTTTGAGACCGAATGGCATAGTGATATAGAAGAAACACCCGAATGGAATCTGGTGGTACCCGTAGTACGCATCCAGGAACGACAGGCGTTCGCATCCAGCAGTGGAATCTACTATCTGGTTTATGCGTGGAAGGGGAAAATGATCTTTCGGGCAGGCCCGATTGAGATGCTTGAAGTCGATGCACATCCGGAGGGACTTGTCCTTATTAGGCACCAAGAAAGGGTTGGCGAGCCACTCGGAAAGATACACCTCGCAAATGAACTCGACAGCTAGGAGCCGAGCGATTTCTTCACCAATAGTCTTGCGCTTCTCGACGGAGGATCGTCACAAGTGCTCCTTGACTGGTTTGACCTTTGGATCGACTCGGAGTCGGTGCTCAGCCAGTTCCCTGGGAACCCCCGGCATGTCAGATGGCTTCCACGCGAAGATGTCCCAGTTCTCACAGAGTAACTGGATGAGCTCGGCTTCCTATTTGTCACCGAGTGACGTCGAGATGTTGTGGGGACCCGACTCATAAGTCGTGATCACCGAATGTACGTGCACGGTGATCCTAGAGATCAATGCTCACTGAGCACACAGAAACTGAATAACAAGAGTCTTACATCCATTACATACTGTTTGTACTCAAATACGGCCTTTATGGCCTTGTCCTCATAATCTCGCAGCGGAAATCTTCAACGATATCGTGAACCCATGCCATCTTCCTTAACCCTACAGGCATTCTGACTGGGAAGCGTCCTAGCTCTCATGTTCGTCACCAAGGTATTCTTCATCGTGTCCTGATCTTTCATGCCTGGCCAATAAAATGACCAGTGTCAAGCCAATGAGTGCTTTGAATATACTCGTAAGCAACCCATGTTTGGAGCAAGGTTCAACAAAGCATGATATAGCACTAAGTAGGCAAGTTTTGCAGAAAGCTAATTTTGAGTGCAATGACATGATCAAGTAACTTGTGTAAGCATGCATCAACAGTTGGCATATACCCATATGAACAAGTTACTGATATCATCATAAATAGGGGGTTGAACATCTCATGTTCAATCATTTCATCAAGTCATCCGACTTAGCTCAGGTACCATCTTCGTCACCCACACACACACACACACCAGGTTTCGGGAAAACATCACGATGTAGTTTAAGCAGCATCACCCAACTGTCCTTGACCGTGGACATGGCTATTCGAATAGTTTTACACTCTGGAGAGGTTGCACACTTTACCCACAAGACTCAGGGAACTTCCGTGTCATCCACGACTCGAGGTATATTACATACCCGAGGTAAGCACCCGAACAATACCTTTTCCTTGACGACACTAAACAAAGAGTCCACTCGTTGGTCCGTGTCTTCATGATGTACAAAACACGAGCATCGCTCCACATAGTACCATCCATGAAGGAACACAACGGTGTGCCCGGTGCCTGTAAAGACAGTTCATGGTCCCCCTACCAGACACGACCCCGTATCGAGAGAGGAACTCATACTCTCCCGCCACTAGTAATGCGGGCTCTCTGCTAGCATTGACCAAGGTAATCAACAAGGCCCCTTCCCATATAGGGGTAGAGTGGTTGTACATGTAAGGTTGGGACGGTCGACAAATCTTAAATCTAATCCGTTTTCGAAAACAAACATTCACTTGCCTCGGTACACCACTTCTTTCTCAAGTGATTACCTAGGTCAACACCATCTCCCTCGGGCATTAGTGGCACCCGACGGGGTTTTCGAAAAGTCTTTGAAAAGACTTCATTTCCTGACACCATGCATATTCCCATCCCACTTGCATAGCAACTACTTAGCATCCTATCTACTTCCCACCCACACAACTCCAAGTAGACGGTAGAGTTGTGGCATGCAAGTATCAACTGTAAAGCATCGGAGGCAACCCATAAAGGTGGTCACCACATCAACATGATCAACATCACGAAATAAAGTGCTATATGCCATGCAATAAAATGGTTTCATAGTCATGGTCAAAGGGCTGCTTGCCTGGCTCAGCAAAGTCTTCGAGACATTCTCAAACTCTTGGTCCAGCTCTGAGCACTCTGTCTACTTCGTCAACTACCGCCGGAAACAACCACAATGAGCAACACAACAAGCATAAAATAAAAGAGCTCTATAAATAGGAATCCTATTTTTCTTGGATGTCCCTAGTCATAAGAAAAATACCTAAGGTGGCACTACTTGACTTTTGGATCAACAATGATTTTGAAAGGTGGGAATGGAGGGATTAATGATGTTATGAGAAGTCTACAAAACATATTTTAACAAAAATGAGTGAATGCACTCATCAAATAGGGCAAGATTTTAGATGATTTTAGAAAGTGGTTTCACTGGATTTGGAGATGGGATGAATTTCCTATGAATTTCTTAAGATGGCAATAATGAAAAATGGGGCTATTTATTTGGCATATCAGATTAGATGCATGGTAAAAATGTTGACCAAGGATATATGGACAAAGCAAGGTTTTTAGAGCCTCTAGAAATTTGAATCACTCCATTTGGAGTTGATTTGGATGTTATAGGAATTTTTGCAAAGTGCCGCCTTATTAGTTCAAATTTGAATTTGAGTTTGAATGGTACATAAAAGTGTTTTGGAAAATTCTGGAAGTTGCACCATTAAATAGATTGGAATTTTAGAAAATTATGGGAATTGGAATCAATGCATTTGGGTCAATATTCCATTCTGTGGAATTTTTGCAAGTTTCAGATAATTAGAAAAGGAGAAATGACACTGTTGCTTTGGGCCAAAACTGAGCACAACGGCTCGGCCCAGAAGAGTTTCAGCCCGAGTAGGCCGTCAATGCAGGAGGCTTATTTTGGAAATACACTTTCCTTTACGCACCGAACTGGTACGCACGGCGACCGGTATTTCAACCTGACGGGCGGGACCCACCCGTCAGTGGAACAGAGGGGATGGAGGCGATGACAGGTGGGGGGCACCTGTCATCCCTAACCTCGAGCCAGATCGGGAGGATGCTCACCACCGACGATGTGGTTGACGACGAGGCGATTGGTGGGCACGGGCATGCTCGGGGGATCGTCGCCAGTCGATGGGTTGCGGAGATGGTCACCGGCATTGAGGAAATCGACGGCGAGGAAGAGTTGGGCGGGGCAGCTTCGGGTCGGCTCAATTCGGTCACTCCGGCCGGCAACGGAGTGGGACAGAGGTGGGGGCGGGGTCAGTGAGCTCCGGTGGTTCGAGAGGAGGAAGGGAGAAGGCCGGGGGAGCCCCGTACCGTCCGGTTGCCATTGACCCGAGGTGGCGGACCTTGAGCTCGATCCCGAGCTCGGGTGCTCCGGAGGGCATTGGGATGGTGCAGGAGGACGATTTGGAGAAGGAGGAAGCAGCAGGGGAAGAGAGAGAGGCCCGGGAGCCTTCTTATAGCCGTGGCGCGGGCTTACTGTGGACAAGGCTCACGGTTGTCCGCGGGCACAGCTCTGGCGGCCACGGAGAGGGGCTGGAGTTGCTCTATATGGCGCTCGTGGGACTCGTCCAGGGGCTAGGGAGGTGAGAGAGGGAGCGGGGCGAGCTCGAGGCGGGTCCCCCACGTGGACAGGGAGTGGCGGAGCTTCGCGGCGCACGGGCACGCGTGACTAGGGGCGCCGAAGAGATAAGGAGGAGGGGGCTGAATAGGAGGTGTGTCCCGAACGTCGAGGGCGTCTTGGGAGACACGATGGAGAGGCCCGAGGTGGTCGAGGGCTTGTATTGGGGGGGGCTACAGTGCTGGTGCGCACTGTACGTAGCGTGCTCCAGAGCGCCCAAATGGCATGTCATGGATGCCATTGGCGTTTGGACGCGGCCACCAGTGTCTAGAGGGTCTAGGAGGGAGTATACAAAGGGTAGGAAGCATTGGATTCTGCTGGGGGTTCCTTGGTTGAGAAGAGAAGCTGAGAGAGAGAGAGAGAGAGAGAGAGAGGGAAATTGTTGTCCAGAAGGGAATGCTGGGGTTTTACCCCCCAAATAATTGAGCTATGCACATGAAATTGTTACTGGGGGTAGAGGGGAATGAGGGCAAGATGTGGTAAAAATTTCAGGTTAAGGAGAATAGTATAGGAGGTCAAAACAGTAACTTCTAGATTCTGCCAGAAGGTGTTTGATGCAAGTTTGAGCTAGCAAAATGGTTTTCCTTCCCATGAAAATTAATCGGATTTGGTAATAGGTAGAATTGAGGTTGTTCACAAAATTTTGGATTATAAGATGAAAGTTTCCCATACAAACTTTATAAACCCTAGAAATGGGCAGAAACTGATTTCTATAGATCTATCCATGTAATTATATTCTCCTTAATGCAACACTTTGTGTGGTGGCATTATTTGGGTTTTAGAGAATGCCCAAAAAGTTTCGGACCAAATAGAGAAACTTGAAAATGCAAAAATTCCCAATTCTTGAAATCAGGAGAAATGGGTTTGGGGGGATTTGGACATGTGGGTATGTTCTCCTTGATGCACCACTTGGTGTGGATGCATTATTATAGTATTAGAACATGTCCACAAAGTTTGAGGTCAATAGAAGACAGTTGGCAATGTAGAGTTGCTCAAATTTGGATCTGGACAGGAATGGTTTTGGAATATTTTGGTGAATCAAATCAATTGGGATTGAGATGAAACTTTGCAAGATCATCACATATAGCATGAGTGACTTGCTGGAATTTTCCTGGATTTTATTGAGAATATTTCTGATAGAAATATTTCAAATGCTTGATTTAAGCAAAAAGGGTTTTGAAGGGTTTTGCCCATTATGTTGAACATGACCATGTGTTGAAACTCATATATATGGAAAATATATGTCCACTGAGTTTCCCTAAATTTTCTCAAATATTTTCAAAGAATTTAAATAATTTCCCTATGAAAACCATTTCTGGTCTTAACAAAAGCCTTTAAATAAAATAAAAATAATCTTTAAAATTAATATTTGGTGGTTTTGGGAAGTATTATATATGGTAGATTACAAATAAAGCCTTTGGGGCAAAACAATCCACCAAATTTGAGGACTTGTAGTACAAACCTCAGTTCAGTGGTTTTTGAAAACCTAATTTCAAGAAATGCTTTTTGGCTAAAATAATATTTGATAAAAATAGTTTTATGGCCTATACACATGGCCTGATCATTGGGCAAAGATTTGGATCAAGGAGATCGGTTTTGAGAGTAGAAGGAATTTATGAATTAGAGCACAAGCAAGCAAACAAGCAATCAACAATCAAGTCAAGCATCACAAGCATACAAAAAGTTTTAATTGGTCCTAATTTTTGAGTTATGTCAACTTAGTCAGGAGAGGCAAAACACAGGGTGTGACACACCTACCCCCTTACAAGAATCTCGTCCCTGAGATTCCTAGGCTAGGCATAGAAAGGTGCGGGAATTCAGAGGTGAGGTAGTCTTCACGTTCCATGTTGTTCTTGCTTTGGTGTGTTTGCTCCATTGGTCCTTGATGTGCTTGAGGATATGGCTCTGAGTGCATCTTTTGACTTTTCCTGAGAGGTGAATTGGGTTCCTATAGTATGCTAGGTCTGACGAGGAGCTAAGGGCCGGATGTACGGGGTCCGAGCAAGGGTCTGGCTTGTGTGTGTATTCCAAGGTCGGAATACGGGGAAAAATAGTGTGCCCGCGTGCTGGTCCTAGGACTGCTCATGTTGGTTAGTAACATCTAGTTGTCTCGCGCTAACCAAAAAGGGCCATGGTCTTGGCCTAGTTTCCCGGTGACGGGGAATCGTCGACTTCATTGGAGCAGTTCATCTTCCGGCGCTCGTGGTCTTCAAGAATAAGGACGTCGAAGTTTGTCGGCGTAGGCTTCTCGTCGAGGTCTTCTGCTTGAGTGAGTTGCCTAGGTACGTTCTTCATCCATCTTTGGCCATTAGACTTCATTGTCACAGATGCACGTTTCTGGTGGGTCTTCGAGTGTTTTGTCTACTTGCCTCTCCGTAGTCATTTGTGGCAAGGTTGGGCTAAGTCTCGTCCTAAGTCTAAGCTTAGAGACTTGGTGCCAAAACGTGTTCTACCATCTGGGAAGGTTTCTGAGGGGTTCCAAATAAGCTGACTATCCAAAAGTATAGAACAGCCATCTAGTCCCCAAGGTCCGAGGCTTGGCAAGCGGGGTGAACTACCTTTGACAGGTTGTTTACCATGATCGAGTCAGGGTTTACGCCTAGATTGGACCAAAAGGGGCTGGTAACGAAGTCATGACAGTCGTCCACTCCATTCCAGGCATCTGAAGGGAGTAGGGACGTCATGCTCATCGTACACCATCAAAGCCGTGAGGGGTGCTATCAACTTATCGGTTCCTTCTTTCTTAGTCAGGAACTGATAGGTGACCATTTAAAACAAGGGGCTCTTTAATCCTCTTGATGTTCAAGGGCTTCATCGTTCTTTAACGTTGGTGCTTCTTGAGATAGTCCAGCTGATGTAGCTGACCGAGGAGTGGTGGCTGACTTCTCTTGCTTCTTCCTCTTCGTCGTGGCTTCCCAACCATAGTGGTTTTTTATCTTGCCTGGGCAGGAATGTCTTCTGCTGTAGGGAGGGTGCTTTGGGAAGTCCAACTCTTTCAAGCTGAAACCTTATACCTGAGAGGCATGGTAATTTGTGCGTCTGGGGCTTACCCAAATAGGACTAAGGTGTTCCTTCTCTTATTGGGTAAATAAGTATGTCATCCATGAGGGCAACTACATATTTCCCCAAGTATCACACAAACACACTGTACGTGGGATATGCGAGAGGAGCGAGCATTTGCTCCGGATTGTCACTAGTCCAGGGGTTTGGGGTCCATCGTAATCTAGTACTTCGTGTCCACCTTCCTTATGGAAAGGGTGGGTGGTGGTCAAGGTGGAGTACTGGCTATAGTCTTTTGACTTAGAGCCAAAGACTATGGTCGTGATCTGACTATGTTGTGGCTCGATAAAGCTTAGGGGTTTCAAGGATCATAGGATGTGAATGAATTTCTATCATCTTATCCTTGGGCACAGTTCTTAGATGCCGATAGTCCTACCTATTGCTCCAAACAAAAATCATCCTATTTCATTGAAGGCATTATCTCATATAAGTCAACTCCACATCACTCATGCTATTCAACTCCAAGGTTTGGGAGAAGGACTAAACCAAAACCCCATATGTACTATAGCTAACTCATATATATATATATATATATATATATATATATATATATAGATCCCTATGTAAAAATCCTTGGGAAGCATACAAGCTGCTAAGCTTGATTGTGATGGTACAAATCCAAGTATTCAGCTAACACATCCAAGGTCTAAGGTGTTGCATCTCTATGCTAAGGAAGCACGTAATATACCAATCCAAGATCTCGTTTCCTTCCTACGAATCCAGTTAATCGACCCACGAATTCCATCCACCATTACATGATCTATTACTGCTACAAAACCAATATCGGTGATGTTCCATATATCTCCAGATTTCCTAAATCCCCAAATCCCAGAAAGAACTATCTCATCACAGTATAACCAGCAATTCCCATCATGATTACTTAGTAAACTCCGATGTTAGGTGCATATGGATCCTTGAATCAATTTTGACAACTATCCAATATTCCTGGTTTGTCTTCTACCGAGAAACATGGTATCAAGATCAAGATCATCGGACTAAACCCGAATTACTCTGAACCAGGTAGTTTGATTGATCCCGAGCACCTATTAGAATCACCTATTTAAATCCAAGGTTTATATCTAGTAAGAATTCCCTACAAGTTACTCCAGTCACTATCGTATCACCATCAATCCACTATCAATATTACTTGCCAAAGTCAAGTCATTAATCCCACCGAGAATTTCAGCTTGTGGTTATATTTGTCCTACTAAATCCAATTTACTCAAGGGAGAATTTATGCAACTCTATTAATTTGATCCACTAAGTTCTTCTACCAACATGAAAGTCTCGTAACCCACCAAAGATCTTAGCTATATCCTCAACATATCTATTAGAACCTCATCAAATCATTTGTCTACTAATCATATATCCTCAAAACGATCTTCCCTATGGCATCGTGAGATCAAGTGCTAGCTTAAGGATGTAAGGTGTTCGTTCACTATGATCACTCCTATGATGAAATCTAGTGCTAAACTAAGGTTATCGAAACTCAACCAGTGCTCTCTTGCGAACCCGTATGTTAAGCACATGGTTAAGGGTTTGGGCTGGGTTACTTGTGGGGTCTAGGCTGATCTAGGGGAGGATTCCCGATCTTGAGGAAAAAGCATAACTCTACGGGGTTGCATCTGGTTGAATAGGTTGTCTTGAAAAGTCTTCGACGGTAGTGGTTTGTCGAGGTGGACCCTTGGTGCGTCTTGTCTTGCTGGTCTTCACTTGACGAGAAAGGTGAGAGTGGAAAGTAGCATAGAGGGGAGTGCCTAAGGGAGTGGTATAGTGCAATCAAAAAAGTGCCGAGAGGGCCAAACACAACTAGTAGGATAAGATAGGTGATATAGTCGCATACTTCTTGCCTAGGGAAAAGTGCGACTCATACCAAAACACAAATAGGTAAAACAAGCAACCCACATCATGGTTCCATTCGAACCATCGCACGGACTCGACTTCGCATGGGGGAATACACGACTCATCCTACCCTAGGGGTCCTCGGACTCAGTAGTCGTGCTTGCTTCGTGTCTTGGAGAGGAGTCCGCTCAGTCTTCTAGGTCTTCTTCAGGTGTCGCTATGTCTCTGGTTGTTGTTCGTTGAAACGATCCGGGTTGTGCCTTAAGAGTCCTTGACAACTTCGCGTCTAGTGAGTTGATGATGAAGGTGGTTCCTCATGGCTGTCATTGATAGGTCTTCTGTTGTCTTCATAATTGTGCCAATGCCTTCTTGTCCTTCAAGGTGTCGAGAGTTCCAAGTGGGCAATTCGTTATGCAATGACATCAACAAGGCATGATAGAGTTCCAACTTGTCGGTCATGTTGATAATATCCACACCGAGAGCGGGGGATGAAGAGAACCGTTTTCCTGCTCACTATTGTGAGGCAGGCCAAATGGCAAGGTTCTCATCCACCGGTGGTTGCTGACACAACAACGAAACGGACAGGGTTGCTCTATTAGCGATGCATATCATGACATTGCATGTCTTGTGCCCTAGTCATCGAAGGCCAAGGTGGCATCATCCTGGGGCAGTGTCGAGGGTGTCACCATCTTCTGAGTCTTGATATTCTCATCCTTCGAGAGGGTATCTTCTGTTGGTATCGTCTTGTCATGGTGTCGTCAAACTTGTGTGAATGTCTGGCTAGGTGGCTTCTCTCCAGATTACCCACGAGGATTTCAAGGAATCGAGTGGTCAGGGGCAGAAGGGTACTATCGACCGCTTGTAAAGTTTTGAAAAGGCAGACGAGGGGAGTCGAGAAAATGAGGGTGGAAGTGCTGAGGCAAAAACCTTCGCTTCTTTTGAAAATTTAGGAGGGGTGAGAAATAGAGGTTTTGCAAGTGATTTTGACGGGTCTAGAGAAATAGTTTTGTCCTATCTAACGTCCATGCTAACTAAGGGCTTCCTACAGTCAGAATGGCTCTGATACCACCTCTGTGGGGACCCCGACTCATAAGTCGTGATCACCAAATGTACGTGCACAGTGATCCCAGAGATCAATGCTCAGTGAACACACAGAAACTGAATAACAAGAGTATTACATCCATTACATACCGTTTGTACTCAAATACGGCCTTTATGGCCGAGTCCTCATAATATCGCAGCGGAAATCTTCAACGATATCGTGAACCCATGCCATCTGCCTTAACCCTATAGGCATTCTGACTGGGAAGCGTCCTATCTCGCATGTTCGTCGCCAAGGTATTCTTCATCGTGTCCTGTTCTTTCTGTTGGGGAACGTTGCATGGGAAACAAAAAATTTCCTACGCACACACAAGATCTATCCATGGTGATGAGCATCTACGAGAGGGAGAGTGAATCTACATACCCTTGTAGATCGCTAAGCGGAAGCGTTTAAGAAACGCGGTTGATGTAGTCGAACGTCTCCGCGATCCAAATCGCAAGTCGTCCCTCGATCCGATCACGAACTAGTGCCGAACGGACGGCACCTCCGCGTTCAACACACGTACGGATTGATGACGCCTTCACCTCCTTGATCCAGCGAGCGATGGTGAAGTAGTGGTTGAGTTCCAGCAGCACGACGGCGTGGTGATGGTGGTGAAGAACAATCTCTACAGGGCTTCGCCAAGCACTACGGAGATTATGACGGAGGAACTAGAGGGTTAGGGTTGCCGCACACGGCTTGGGGAAATCTTGATGTGTCCCGTGTGCTAGCCCTGCCCCTCTATTTATATGTTGAGCCTTGGGGTCTAAACTTGGAGTAAAAGCCTCCTCCAGGTCGGTTTTGCCCGCACAAGGTCGGTTTGGCCCGCAGGGAAAGAGTCCAACTCGGATCCCTGCCGAACCGTGCACAGCCGCACACAAGCGGTAGTACCGCTTCACACAAGCGGTAGTACCGCTTGGGCGGTAGTACCGCTTCACACAAGCGGTAGTACCGCTCGGGCAGTAGTACCGCTTCACACAAGCGGTAGTACCGCTTGGGCGGTAGTACCGCTTCACCAAGCGGTAGTACCGCTTACGCGGCAGCAAAACTACTTTTGCACTTTCCAATACCTCGTGGGCTTTTATCCCTTGGCCCATATAAAGTGTTCTCGCACCCGAACACTTCGGTAAACATCCGGAACCCCTTCCGGTGAACTCCGGAACTCTTCTGGAGATCAAAACACTATTATCACATATATCAATCTTTACCTCCGGACTATTCCGGAGATCCTCGTCATGTCCGGGATCTTATCCGGGACTCCGAACAACCTTCGGTCACCAACATAATAACTCAACTATACTAATCGTCACCAAACGTTAAGTGTGTAGACCCTACGGGTTCGAGAACTATGTAGACATGACCGAGACACCTCTACGGCCAATAACCAATAGCGGGACCTGGATGCCCATATTGGCTCCTACATATTCTACGAAGATCTTTTATCGGTCGAACCTCTATGTCAAGGATTCAGTTAATCCCGTATGCCGTTCCCTTTGTTCTTCGGTATGTTACTTGCCCGAGATTCGATCGTCGGTATCACTATACCTAGTTCAATCTCGTTACCGGCAAGTCTCTTTACTCGTTCCGTAATACAAGATCTCGTGGCTAACACTTTAGTCACATTGCTTGCAAGGCTCATTGTGATGTTGTATTACCGAGTGGGCCCTGAGATACCTCTCCGTCACACAGAGTAACAAATCCCAGTCTTGATCCATGCCAACCCAACAGACACCCTCGGAGATACCTGTAGAGCACCTTTATAGTCACCCAGTTACGTTGCGACGTTTGATACACACAAGGTATTCCTCCGGTGTCAGTGAGTTGCATGATCTCATGGTCAAAGGAACAGATACTTGACATGCAGAAAACAATAGCAATAAACTGACACGATCAAATGCTACGTTTACAGTTTGGGTCTTGTCCATCACATCATTCTCCTAATGATGTGATCCGTTATCAAATGACATCTCATGTCAATGGCTAGGAAACCTTAACCATCTTTGATCAACGAGCTAGTCAACTAGAGGCATACTAGGGACACAGTGTTGTCTATGTACCCACACATGTATTTGAGTTTCCAATCAATACAATTATAGCATGGATAATAAACGATTATCATGAACAAGGAAATATAATAATAACCAATTTATTATTGCCTCTAGGGCATATTTCCAACAGTCTCCCACTTGCACTAGAGTCAATAATCTAGTTCACATCACTATGTGATTTACATTGTAATGAATCGAACACCCATGCAGTTCTGGTGTTGTTCATGTTTAGCCCTTGGAAGAGGTTTAGTCATCGGATCTGCAACATTTAGATCCGTGTGTACTTTGCAAATATTTATGTCGTCCTCCTTGATGTAATCGCGGATGGAATTGAAACGTCGCTTTATGTGTCTGGTCCTCTTGTGAAATCTTGGTTCCTTGGCTAGAGCAATGGCACCAGTATTATCACAAAACAGAGTCATTGGGTTAAGTGCACTAGGCACTACTCCAAGATCTGTCATGAACTCCTTCATCCAGACACCTTCCTTCGCCGCCTCCGAGGCTGCGATGTACTCCGCTTCGCATGTAGAATCAGCTACCACGCTTTGCTTGGAACTGCACCAGCTAACCGCACCCCCATTAAGAATAAATACGTATCCGGTTTGAGACTTAGAGTCATCCGGATCAGTGTCAAAGCTTGCATCGACGTAACCCTTTACGACGAGCTTTTGATCACCTCCATAAACGAGAAACATGTCCTTAGTCCTTTTCAGGTACTTCAGGATATTCTTGACCGCCGTCCAGTGTTCCATTCCTGGATCACTTTGAAACCTTCCGACCATACTTATGGCAAGGCTGACATCGGGTCTTGTGCACAGCATTGCATACATGATAGAGCCTATGGCCGAAGCATAGGGGATGACACTCATCTTTTCTCTATCTTCTGCAATCACTGGGCATTGAGTCTTACTCAACTTCACACCTTGCAATACAGGCAAGAACCCCTTCTTGGACTGATCCATTTTGAACTTCTTCAAAACTTTGTCAAGGTATGTGCTTTGTGAAAGTCCTATTAAGCGTCTCGATCTATCTCTACAGATCTTGATGCCTAATATGAAAGCAGCTTCTCCTAGGTCCTTCATTGAAAAACTCTTGTTCAAATATTCCTTTATGCTTTCCAGTATTTCTATATTGTTTCCAATCAGTAATATGTCATCCACATATAATATTAGAAACGCTATAGAGCTCCCACTCACTTTCTTGTAAATACAAGATTCTCCGTAAACTTGTATAAACTCGAACGCTTTGATCACCTCATCAAAACGAAGATTCCAACTCCGAGACGCTTGCACCAGTCCATAAATGGATCGCTGGAGTTTGCAAACTTTGTCAGCATTCTCTGGATCGACAAAACCTTCTGGTTGCATCATATACAACTCTTCCTTAAGGAAACCGTTAAGGAACGCTGTTTTGACATCCATCTGCCAAATTTCATAATCGAAAAAAGCAGCTATTGCTAACATGATTCTGACGGACTTAAGCATCGCTACGGGTGAGAAGGTCTCATCGTAGTCAACTCCTTGAACTTGTGAAAAACCCTTTGCCACAAGTCGAGCTTTATAGACGGTGACATTACCGTCCGCGTCCGTCTTCCTCTTAAAGATCCATTTGTTCTGAATGGCTTTACGCCCTTCAGGTAATACTTCCAAAGTCCATACTTTGTTTTCATACATGGATCCCATCTCGGATTTCATGGCCTCTAACCACTTCTTGGAATCCGGGCCCATCATCGCTTCTCCATAGCTCGTAGGTTCATCGTTGTCTAACAACATGACCTCTAAGACAGGGTTGCCGTACCACTCGGGAGCAGTACGCGTCCTTGTCGACCTACGAGGTTCGATAGCAACTTGATCCAAAGCTTCATGATCATCATCATTAACTTCCTCTTCAGCTAATGTAGGCTCCACAGAAACAACTTTCTGCGCTGCGCTACTCTCAGGTTGAAGTAAAGGTTCAACAACCTCATCAAGTTCTATCTTCCTCCCACTCAATTCTTTCGAGAGAAACTCTTTCTCAAGAAATGTTCCGTTTTTAGCGACAAACACTTTGCCTATGGATCTGAGGTAGAAGGTATACCCAACTGTCTCTTTTGGATATCCTATGAAGACGCATTTCTCCGCTTTGGGTTCCAGCTTTTCAGGCTGAAGCTTTTTGACATAAGCATCACATCCCCAAACTTTAAGAAACGACAGCTTTGGCTTCTTGCCAAACCAAAGTTCATATGGCGTCGTCTCAACGGATTTCGATGGTGCCCTATTTAAAGTGAATGCAGCTGTCTCTAATGCATAACCCCAAAACGATAGTGGCAAATCGGCAAGAGACATCATAGATCGCACCATATCCAATAAAGTTCGATTACGACGTTCGGACACACCATTACGCTGTGGTGTTCCAGGCGGTGTCAGTTGTGAAACAATTCCACATTGTCTTAAGTGACTGCCAAACTCATAACTCAGATATTCTCCTCCTCGATCAGATCGTAGGAATTTAATCTTCTTGTTACGATGATTCTCAACTTCACTCTGAAATTGTTTGAACTTTTCAAATGTTTCAGACTTGTGTTTCATTAAGTAAATATACCCATATCTACTTAAGTCATCAGTGAAGGTGAGAAAGTAACGATAACCACCGCGTGCCTCAATGCTCATCGGACCGCACACATCAGTATGTATGATTTCCAATAAGTCACTTGCCCGTTCCATTGTTCCAGAGAACGGCGTTTTAGTCATCTTGCCCATGAGGCATGGCTCACATGTGTCAAGTGATTCAAAATCAAGTGACTCCAAAAGTCCATCAGCATGGAGCTTCCTCATGCGTTTTACGCCAATATGACCTAAACGGCAGTGCCACAAGAAAGTGGTATTATCATTATCAATTCTACATCTTTTGGCATCAATGTTATGAACATGTGTATCATTAATATCGAGATTCAATAAGAATAAACCCCTCACATTGGGTGCATGACCATAAAAGATATTACTCATATAAATAGAACAACCATTATTCTCTGATTTAAATGAGTAACCGTCTCGCAATAAACAAGATCCAGATATAATGTTCATGCTTAACGCAAGCACCAAATAACACTTATTTAGGTTCATCACTAATCCCGACGGTAATCGAAGAGCGAGCGTGCCGACGGCGATCACATCAACCTTGGAACCATTTCCCACGCGCATCGTCACTTCGTCCTTTGCCAGCCTCCGTCTATTCCGCAGTTCCTGTTTTGAGTTGCAAATATGAGCAACCGCACCGGTATCAAATACCCAGGCACTACAACGAGAGTTGGTAAGGTACACATCAATAACATGTATATCATATATACCTTGTTTGTTGTTGGCCGCCTTCTTGTCAGCCAAATACTTGGGGCAATTCCGCTTCCAGTGTCCAGTTCCCTTGCAATGAAAACACACAGTTTCTGGTTTGGGTCCAGCCTTGGGTTTCTTCACGAGAGGAGCAACTGCTTTGCCACTCTTCTTGGAGTTACCCTTCTTACCCTTGCCATTTTTCTTGAAACTAGTGGTTTTATTGACCATCAACACTTGATGCTCCTTCTGAATTTCAGACTCAGCGGCTTTCAGCATCGCAAACAGCTCGGCGACTGACTTGTTCATCCCGTGCATGTTATAGTTCAACACGAAGCTCTTGTAGCTAGGTGGCAATGATTGAAGAACTCTGTCAGTGATAGCCTCTGGCGGAAGGGGCATCCCTAACTCAGCCAGACGGGTGGAGTACCCAGACGTTCTGAGCACGTGATCACTGATAGACCCGTTCTCCTCCATCTTGCAAGCATAGAACTTATCGGAGATCTCATATCTCTCGATCCGGGCATTCTTCTGAATGATAAACTTCAATTCCTGGAACATCTCATATGCTCCATGACGTTCAAAACGTCTTTGAAGTCCCGGTTCTAAGCCATACAACATTGCACATTGAACTATTGAGTAATCATCAGAACGAGCCTGCCAGGCGTTCACAACGTCTAGAGACTCAACTGGAGCGGGTGGATCACCAAGTGGTGCATCAAGGACATAAGCCTTCTGGGAAGCCGTAAGGATAATCCTTAGATTACGGGCCCAGTCCACAAAGTTACTTCCATCATCTTTCAACTTAGCTTTCTCTAGGAACGCATTAAAATTCAGGGGTGCTACTGCGCGAGCCATGATCTACAACATAAATATAGCAAAGACAACTTAGACTATTGTTCAGGATAATGAGTTTTAGTTAATTATATTACTAAAAAAACTCCCACTCAAATTGACATCCCTCCGATCATTCGAGTGTAACATGATCCAAATCCACCAACTCAAGTCCGATCATCACGTGAGTCGAGGTGGTTTCAATGGTGAACATCTTCATGTTGATCATATCTACTATATGACTCATGTTCGACCTTTCGGTCTCTTGTGTTCCGAGGCCATGTCTGTACATGCTAGGCTCATCAAGTTTAACCCGAGTGTTCCGCACGTGCAACATGGCTTACACCCGTTGTATGCGAACGTAGAGTCTATCACACCCGATCATCACGGCGTGTCTCGAAACGACGAACTTTCGCAACGGTGCACACTTGGGGAGAACACAATTTATCTTGAAATTTAAGTGAGGGATCACCTTATAATGCTACCGTCGTCCTAAGCAAAATAAGATGCATAAAAGGATTAACATCACATGCAAATCATAAGTGACATGATATGGCCATGAACTTGTGCTTTTGATCTCCATCTCCAAAGCACCGGCATGATCTCCATCGTCACCGGCATGACACCATGATCTCCATCATCTTGATCTCCATCAACGTGTCGCCATAAGGTTGTCGCGCCGACTGTTGCTTCCACGACTATTGCTAACGTTTAGCGATAAAGTAAAGCATTACATAGCGCTTAATGATTGACACGCAGGTCATACAATAATTAAAGACAACTCTATGGCTCCTGCCAGTTGCCGTATTCATCGACATGCAAGTCGTGATATTCTATACAACACATGATCATCTCATACATCACATATATCTCATCATGTAATTGGCCATATCACATCACAACATACCCTGCAAAAACAAGTTAGACGTCCTCTAATTGTTGTTGCAAATTTTACGTGGCTGCTACGGGTTTGCAAGAACCGTTCTTACCTACGCAAAACCACAACGTGGTGTAGTGATTGCTTTTTGATCTTCTAAAAGAACCCTCTTCATTGAAATCGATTCAACTAAAGTGAGAGAGACAGACACCCGCTAGCCATCTTTATGCAACGAAGTTACATGTCAGTTGAAGGAACCTGTCTCGCGTAAGTGTACGCGTAATGTCGGTCCGGGCCGCTTCATCTCACAGTAACGCCGAATCAAATATCAACTAGTAACGGCAAGCAATATGTATACACCCACGCCCACAACTCGTTTGTGTTCTACTCGAGATCTCATCTACGCATAGACCTGGCTCTGATACCACTGTTGGGGAACGTTGCATGGGAAACAAAAATTTTCCTACGCACACACAAGATCTATCCATGGTGATGAGAATCTACGAGAGGGAGAGTGAATCTACATACCCTTGTAGATCGCTAAGCGGAAGCGTTTAAGAAACGCGGTTGATGTAGTCGAACGTCTCCGCGATCCAAATCGCAAGTCGTCCCTCGATCCGATCACGAACTAGTGCCGAACGGACGGCACCTCCGCGTTCAACACACGTACGGATTGATGACGCCTTCACCTCCTCGATCCAGCGAGCGATGGTGAAGTAGTGGTTGAGTTCCAGCAGCACGACGGCGTGGTGATGGTGGTGAGGAACAATCTCTGCAGGGCTTCGCCAAGCACTACGGAGATTATGACGGAGGAACTAGAGGGTTAGGGTTGCCGCACACGGCTTGGGGAAATCTTGATGTGTCCCGTGTGCTAGCCCTGCCCCTCTATTTATATGTTGAGCCTTGGGGTCTAAACTTGGAGTAAAAGCCTCCTCCAGGTCGGTTTTGCCCGCACAAGGTCGGTTTGGCCCGCAGGGAAAGAGTCCAACTCGGATCCCTGCCGAACCGTGCACAGCCGCACACAAGCGGTAGTACCGCTTCACACAAGCGGTAGTACCGCTTGGGCGGTAGTACCGCTTCACACAAGCGGTAGTACCGCTCGGGCGGTAGTACCTCTTCACACAAGCGGTAGTACCGCTCGGGCGGTAGTACCGCTTCACACAAGCGGTAGTACCGCTTGGGCGGTAGTACCGCTTCACCAAGCGGTAGTACCGCTTACGCGGCAGCAAAACTACTTTTGCACTTTCCAATACCTCGTGGGCTTTTATCCCTTGGCCCATATAAAGTGTTCTCGCACCCGAACACTTCGGTAAACATCCGGAACCCCTTCCGGTGAACTCCGGAACTCTTCCGGAGATCAAAACACTATTATCACATATATCAATCTTTACCTCCAGACTATTCCGGAGATCCTCGTCATGTCCGGGATCTTATCCGGGACTCCGAACAACCTTCGGTCACCAACATAATAACTCAACTATACTAATCGTCACCAAACGTTAAGTGTGTAGACCCTGCGGGTTCGAGAACTATGTAGACATGACCGAGACACCTCTACGGCCAATAACCAATAGCGGGACCTGGATGCCCATATTGGCTCCTACATATTCTACGAAGATCTTTTATCGGTCGAACCTCTATGTCAAGGATTCAGTTAATCCCGTATGCCGTTCCCTTTGTTCTTCGGTATGTTACTTGCCCGAGATTCGATCGTCGGTATCACTATACCTAGTTCAATCTCGTTACCGGCAAGTCTCTTTACTCGTTCCGTAATACAAGATCTTGTGGCTAACACTTTAGTCACATTGCTTGCAAGGCTCATTGTGATGTTGTATTACCGAGTGGGACCTGAGATACCTCTCCGTCACACAGAGTAACAAATCCCAGTCTTGATCCATGCCAACCCAACAGACACCCTCGGAGATACCTGTAGAGCACCTTTATAGTCACCCAGTTACGTTGCGACGTTTGATACACACAAGGTATTCCTCCGGTGTCAGTGAGTTGCATGATCTCATGGTCAAAGGAACAGATACTTGACATGCAGAAAACAATAGCAATAAACTGACACGATCAAATGCTACGTTTACAGTTTGGGTCTTGTCCATCACATCATTCTCCTAATGATGTGATCTGTTATCAAATGACATCTCATGTCAATGGCTAGGAAACCTTAACCATCTTTGATCAACGAGCTAGTCAACTAGAGGCATACTAGGGACACAGTGTTGTCTATGTACCCACACATGTATTTGAGTTTCCAATCAATACAATTATAGCATGGATAATAAACGATTATCATGAACAAGGAAATATAATAATAACCAATTTATTATTGCCTCTAGGGCATATTTCCAACACTTTCATGCCTGGCCAATAAAATAACCAGTGGCAAGCCAATGACTACTTTGAATCTACTTGAAAGCAACCCATGTTTGGAGCAAGGTTCAACAGAGCATGATATAGCACTAAGTAGGTAAGTTTTGCAAAAAGCTAATTTTGAGTAAAATGACATGATCAAGTAACTTGTGTAAGCATGCATCAACAGTTGGCATATACCCATATGAACAAGTTATTGATATCATCACAAACAGGGGGTTGAACATCTCATGTTCAATCATTTCACCAAGTCATCCGACTTAGCTCAGGTACCATCTTTGTCACCCACACACACACCAAGTTCCGGGAAAACATCAGGACGTAGTTTAAGCAGCACCACCCAACTATCCTTGACCATGGACACGGCTATTCGAATAGTTTTACACTCTACAGAGGTTGCACACTTTACCCACAAGACTCGGGGAACTTCCTTGTCATCCACGACTCGCGGTATATTACAAACCTGAGGTAAGCACCCGAACAATGCCTTTCCCTTGACGACACTAAACAAAGAGTCCACTCGTTCGTCCGTGTCTTCATGATGTACAAAACACGAGCATCACTCCACATAGTACCATCCATGAAGGAACACAACGGTGTGCCCTGTGCCTGTAAAGACAGTGCATGGTTGCCCTACCAGGCACGACCCCGTATCGAGAGAGTAACTCATACTCTCCCGCCACTAGTAATGCGGGCTCTCTGCTAGCATTGACCAAGGTAATCAATAAGGCCCCTTCCCATATAGGGGTAGAGTGGTTGTACTTGTAAGGTTGGGACGGTCGACAAATTTTAAATCTAATCCATTTTCGAAAACACACACTCACTTGCCTCGGTACACCACTTCTTTCTCAAGTGATTACCTAGCTCAATACCATCTCCCCCGGGCATTAGTGGCACCCGACGGGGTTTTCGAAAAGTCTTTGAAAACACTTCCTTTCCTAACACCATGCATATTCCCATCCCACTTGCATAGCAACTACTTAGCATCATATCAACTTCCCACCCACACAACTCCAAGTATACGGTAGAGTTTTGGCATGCAAGTATCAACTGTAAAGCATCGGAGGCAACCCATAAATGTGGTCACCACATCAACATGATCAACATCACGAAATAAAGTGCTACATGCGATGCAATAGAAGGGTTTCATAGTCACGGTCAGAGGGCTGCTTGCCTGGCTCAGCAAAGTCTTTGAGGTCTTCTCGAACTCTTGGTCCACTCTGAGCACTCCGTCTACTTCGTCAACTACCGCCGGAAACAACCACAATGAGCAACACAACAAGCATAAAATAAAACTGCTCTATAAATAGGAATCCTATTTTTCTTGGATGTCCCTAGTCATAAGAAAAATACCTAAGGTGGCACTACTTGACTTTTGGATCAACAATGATTTTTAAAGGTGGGAATGGAGGGATTAATGATGTTATGAGAAGTCTACAGAACATATTTTAACAAAAATGAGTGAATGCACTCATCAAATAGGGCATGATTTTAGAAGATTTTAGAAAATGGTTTCACTGGATTTGAAGATGGGATGAATTTCCTATGAATTTCTTAAGATGGCAATAATGAAAAATGGGGCTATTTATTTGGCACAACAGATTTGATGCATGGTAAAAATGTTGACCAAGGATATATGGACAGAGCAAGGTCTTTAGAGCCTCTGGAAAATTGAATCACTCCATTTGGAGTTGATTTGGATGTTATAGGAATTTTTGCAAAGTGACCCCCTTATTAGTTCAAATTTGAATTTGAGTTTGAACAGTACATAAAAGTGTTCTGGAAAATTCTGGAAGTTGCACCATTAAGTAGATTGGAATTTTAGAAAATTATGGGAGTTGGAATCATTGCATTTGGGTCAATATTCCATTCTGTGGAATTTTTGCAAGTTTCGGATAATAAGAAAAGGAGAAATGACAATGTTGCTTTGGGCCAGAACTGAGCGCAACGGCTAGACCCAGAAGAGTTTCAGCCCGAGTAGGCCGTCAACGCAGGAGGCGTATTTTGGAAATACGCTTTCCTTTACGCACCGAACAGGTACGCATGGCGGCCGGTATTTGAACCTGATGGGCGGGACCCACCCGTCAGTGGTTTAACACAGGGGATGGAGGCGATGACAGGTGGGGGCCGCATGTCATCCCTAACCTTGAGCCAGATTGGAGGATGCTCACCGCCGATGGGTTGGTTGACAGCGAGGCAATTTGTGGGCACGGGCGTGCTCGGGGAATCGCCGCCAGTCGATAGGTGGCGGAGATGGTCACCGGTGTTGAGGAAATCGACGGCGAGGAAGAGTTGGGCGGGGCAGCTTTGGGTCGGCTCGATTCAGTCGCTCCGGCCTGCAATGGAGTGGGACAGAGGTGGGGGCGGGGTCAGTGAGCTCCGGTGGTTCCAAAGGAGGAAGAGAGAAGGCCGAGGGAGCCCCGTACCGTCCGGTTGTCGCTGACCCGAGGCGGCGGACCTCGAGCTCGATCCCGAGCTCGGGTGCTCCGGAGGGCGTTGGGACGGTGCAGGAGGACGATTTGGAGAAGGAGGAAGCAGCAGGGGAAGAGAGAGAGAGGTCCGGGAGCCTTCTTATAGCCGTGTCGCGGGCTTACAGTGGACGAGGCTCACGGTCGTCTACGGGCACAGCTCTGGCAGCCACGGAGAGGGCCTGGAGTTGCTCTATGGCGCTCGTGGTACTCGTCCAGGGGCTAGGGAGATGAGAGAGGGAGCGGGCCGAGCTCGAGGCGGGTCCCCCGCGTGGGCAGGGAGTGGCGGAGCTCCGCGGCGCTCGGGCACGCGTGACTGGGGGCGCCGGAGAGAGAAGGAGGAGGGGGCCGACAAGGAGGCATGTCCCGGACGTCGAGGGCGTCTTGGGAGACACGATGGAGAGGCCCGAGGTGGTCGGGGGCTTGGATTGGGAGGGCGGCTACAGTGCGGGTGCGCACTGTAGCGCGCTCCAGAGCGCCCAAATGTCATGCCATGGCATGCCATTGGCGTTTGGACACGGCGACCAGTGTCTAGAGGGTCTAGGAGGGAGTATACAAAGTGTAGGAAGCATTGGATGCTGCTGGGGGTTCCTTGGTTGATAAGAGAAGCTGAGAGAGAGAGGGAAACTACTGTCCAGAAGGGAATCTTGGGGTTTTACCCCCCAAATAATTGAGCTATGCACATGAAATTGTTACTAGGGGTAGAGGGGAATGAGGGCAAGATGTGGTAAAAATTTCAGGTTAAGGAGAATAGTATAGGAGGTCAAAACAGTAACTTCTAGATTCTGTCAAAAGGTGTTTGATGCAAGTTTGAGCTAGCAAAATGGTTCTCCTTGCCAGTAAAATTAACAGGATTTGGTAATAGGTATAATTGAGGTTGTTCACAAAATTTGGGATTATAAGATGAAAGTTTCCCATACAAACTTTATAAACCCTAGAAATGGGCAAAAACTGATTTCTACAGATCTACCCATGCAATTCTATTCTCCTTAATGCACCACTTTGTGTGGTGGCACTATTTGGGTAATAGAGAATGCCCAAAAAGTTTGGGACCAAATAGAGAAACTTGACAATGCAAAAATTCCCAATTCTTGAAATTAGAAGAAATGGGTTTGGGGGGATTTGGACAAGTGGATCTGTTCTCCTTGATGCACCACTTGGTGTGGATGCATTATTATAGTATTAGAACATGTCCACAAAGTTTGAGGTCAATAGAAGACAGTTGACAATGTAGAGTAGCTCAAATTTGGATCTGGACAGGAATGGTTTTGGAAAATTTTGGTGAATCAAATCAATTGGGATTGAGATGAAACTTTGTAAGATCATCACATATAGCATAAGTGACTTGCAGGAATTTTCCAGGATTTTAATGAGAATATTTCTTATAGAAATATTTCAAATGCTTGATTTAAGCAAAAAGGGTTTTGCCCATTATGTTGAACATGACCATGTGTTGAAACTCATCTATATGGAAAATATATGTCCACTGAGTTTCCCTAAATTTTCCCAAATATTTTCAAAGAATTTAAATAATTTCCCTATGAAATACCATTTCTGGGCTTAAGAAAAGCCTTTAAATAAAATAGAAAAATAATCTTTAAAATTAATATTTGGTGGTTTTGTGAAGTATTATACATGGTAGGTTACAAATAAAGCCTTAGGGGCAAAAAAATCCACCAAATTTGAGGACTTGTAGTACAAACCTCAATTCAGGGGTTTTTGAAAACCTAATTTGAAGAAATGCTTTTTGGCTCAAATAGTATTTGATAAAAATAGTTTTATGTCCTATACACATGGCCTGAACATTGGGCAAAGATTTGGATCAAGGAGATGGCTTTTGAGGGTAGAAGGAATTTATGAATTAGAGCACAAGCAAGCAAACAAGCAATCAACAATCAAGTCAAGCATCACAAGCACACAAAAAGTTTTAATTGGTCCTAATTTTTGAGCCATGTCAACTTAGTCAAGAGAGGCAAAACACAGGGTGTTACAGATGTTCGTCGGGGTGGCACTCGGATCGTTCGGGTGAATGTGAACCTGCTTGGTCTCACCGGCCGATTGGAAAGTGGATTTCGTAGCCGGCCATTTGGACTTGAGCAAATCTGCTGCGTCCACCGTCTTCTTGTACCCGTCGAGTTTGATCGCGAGTACTTGCTCGTTAGCAATCTTGGAGCGGAGGCACTCTTCGGCGACTATCCGATCGCCAGTCACCGTGATCACTCCTTTCGGCCCAAACATCGTGAGTTTAAGATAGACATAACATGGACGGGCCATGAAACGTGCATAGGCAGGCCTACCCAGGATGTCGTGATAGGCGCTGCGAAATTCCACCACTTCGAACTTCATGCGTTCCTTTCGAAAATTCCTCTCGCTTCCGAACACGACGTCCAGAGCGATTTGGCCGAGTGACTCAGCCTTCTTCCCAAGGATGACCCCATGGAAAGGCATATTACTCTTGCTCAGTCGGGACATCGGAATGTCCATTGCTCTAAGCGTGTCGGCGTAGATTATGTTGAGCCCACTGCCTCCATCCATCAGGACTTTGCGCAGTCGGACTCCTTTGACGGCCGGGTCAACAACCAGTGCCTGCCTCCTAGGAGTGGCTATGTGGGCTGGATGATCCGACTGGTCGAAGGTAACAGGTGTCTTTGCCCAGTTGAGGTACTTGACGACAGTCGGGGCTGCCATGTTTACCTCCCGATTGACGACCTTCAACCAGCTCTTGCTTTCGACGTGAGCAAAAATCATATTGAGGACCTTGTCGATGTTCGGATACTCGGGGAGCTTCCTCACCTTCTTTGTCGTCGTCCTTCTCTACAGAGGGCTCTCTACCCCTCTCTTGCTTGAGCATTCGGCACACTCGAGTGGTGTGCTTTCGGTAAATTACATTGCACTCCTCATCTTTTTTCATATGGACAACACAAGGTTGATCCAATACCTAGGATTTGTACTCGGGCTTCTTCTTGTTAGCCCATTCCTTCTTCTTCTTCTTTGGTTTGGGCTTCCCCTGGCCAGGGACTGCCGCAATTTCTGCTTTTCCCAGAGGATCAACTTTCCGCTTTTGCTTTTTACCAGTGTTGCCCCCCGACTGAGGGGTGTCGCCGGCTCTCCCTTTGCCGCTTCGGAGGCGGTCTTCTTCTTCGACATTGGCATACCGATTGGTTATTTCCATGGCATGACTGTGGGTAGGTCCCCCGATCGGCCCAACTTCAAGATTAGCTCTCTATACCGAGTGCCTGCTTTGAAGGTGCAGATGGCTTAATGCTCAGTTACATTCTCAACAGTATTGTGCAGCGTGGTCCAGCGCATAATGTACCCTCAGAGAGTTTCATTGCTTTTTTAAACATAGTGATGTAGCTCCATTAAACCACCTGGACGCTTGTAGGTGCCCTCAAATATCTTAATGAACACTTGTGCCTGGTTCTCCCAGCAGTAGATGCTGCTAGGGGGCAATTGGTTCAGCCAGGCCCATGCAGATCCCTCCAGCATGAGAGGAAGATGCTTCATCGCGACAAAGTCATCGCCGCCACCGATTTGGAAGGCCAATTGGTAATCTTCGAGCTAGGTTTCCGGCTTGGACTCGCCGTTAAACTTCCCGATCCCCATTGCCAACCTATAGTTGGAGGGGATCTCGGCCTCTCAGATGTACCTAATGAAGCACTCAAGACTAGAAGTACCCTATCCACTCACCCGATCTCTAATCAGTCTGTTCTTGTCCACCACATTCTGCGTTATGATGGATCTGGCATTGAGTAGTGGGGGTCGCCGGCCTCCTTCTTCATAGTCCCTGGGCCAAACGGGACTCCGATCGCTGTCTTCTCGAAGAGGTCAACCGCCGTCGTAGGGCCGTCTGCCATACGCACCGCCCCTCAGAGGCGGCGTCGGACTGACATCACGGTCACTGTGCCAACGTCCTCCATGCGGGCCTCTCAGAGGAGGAGGAGAATGTTGGCGCTTTCTGTATGCATGCGGGCTGTGTGCAAACTGCACCGTATCATCCCGAACGGACTTGCTGTGTATGCGTTGATGTGACTGCGATACCTCTGAATTTTGCCTCGGGGCAGTCTTCAGCAGAGTCTGGATCTACCGAATGCCCTCTCCAGCCGCAGAACCAGACAGCTGAATAGATTCAGCAATCCTAGTGGCTGCAGCTAGGTTCTCCATCGGTGTGCGCATCACTGGGATCTTGGGTGGTCTATCATTCGGAAATAATTGCCGCCGACTGCGACTGGAGCTGGGTTGCTCTTTGGCCGCGAGGTCGTCGAGTGACCGCTGAAGTCGCTCGAGCAGCTCGCGCTTAGCCAAAGTGGCTTGGCGCGTGGCCTCCAAGGCTATCTCCTCCGGGGTAGTCCCACGGTTTCTAGACGTGCTACCCCACGGTGGGCGCTAACTGTCGTGGGAGTAAGTCTGACAATAGTACTTGGGGTTACGAATGAAGGGGGACGAAGCCTAGCTACGGCACAGATGTAACAGTCGGATGTACGAGTTCGGTCCCCACTCAGAAGTGGTAAAGACCCTACGTCTCAAGCATTGAGGCTTAATGTTTGCTTATGGGGGTTGTCTGATTACAGAGAGTTCGGAACCGTCGTCCAGGAGCTCGGGGCCGGCTTATATAGAGTGCGCCAGGACCCGTCGAGCACCATTACAAGGTATTAAATGCGAGTAACTGCAGGCATTACTGAGAACTGCCATCTTAACTACGCCGTTACTGGTAACGTTAGTCTTCACAACACTTTATGTGGATTATTAAGTCCCTCGAACCTTATGACTCCTACACTGGCTCCTCTCCTTCTCAGTCGATTGTTGGACCCTGGCCGATTGACGAAGTTATGTCCAAGTGACTGTCCAGATCCCAGTGGTTCCTGAAGATGTATCCGAATGCAATGGTTTTCAAGGCACTTTAATGCTAATGTGGGCCCCCAGGTGGGCCCTAAATGTCAGGTTTGTGGCCCTACCCGTGGTAGGTGACCTCATTAGTCCCCATTCTTGACCGCTTGTCGCCGGAGGATTTCCTGGATGCCTGCGAGGCATCCGTGACTGACCAAGAGGTTGATATCTCGGTGCGAGAGGCAGAAGCGGAGAAGACAATATCAGATCTTCACGCTGAGAGAGAGAGAGAGAGAGAGAGAGAGGTGGGAGTTGCTTCAGGAGGTGTTGTATGCTCGAGATGTCCAGCTCAATGGCCGTGGAGACGATGTTTCGTGCTGAGAGTCTGCTCATCGAGCCAATGTTGTGATTTCCGATGCCTGACTAAGGGATTGCCATGACAATCAGGATGCCCGGAACAGGAAGACGCTCGCGAAAGCTCTTCACAAGAAGAAAGAGGATGCCCGCTCGGAGTATCATTGGAAGCTGACCCTCCAGGAGAACCCCTTCTCGGAGAAGAGTAAAACCCTCGAGGCCAAACGCTTGGACCTGGAAAAGCAGCTGGCTTCTCTAAAGGGCTCCGTCAGTAAAGCGAAGTCCTAGGAAGCCATAAGTGAGAAGACTCGGACTTCCAGGAAAAGCTTTCACACCTCATAACACAAATTGGCCAGCTGGTGAGTAACTTCGTGGAGCAAGTTGAAGAGATGGATCAGCTTCGGGGTCAGCGGAAGATGCAGTGCGATGTTTTCAAGGGAGTTCGTGACCATATCCTTAAGGTTGTCGGGAAGCTAGGGGCGGACCTCCTGGGGTCCCTTAACTTTCAAGCTGACAATGTGGGGAGTTATGCCTTATTCTTCCAGGATTTCATCGTCAGGTTGGATGCATTTGCAGGGCAGTTCCAGGGGGCCATAGAGGCCGAGGCTCGGGAGGTGGCGACGCTAGATGAGGAGCACGTCCTCGCAAACCTCCATCTCGCCAATCCTACCTTCCCGTTTGTCGAGCTAGTGAAACCCCTCGGCCAGAGGAAATGGGCCAAAGCTTCGAGGGCGGTGATCGCCGATTATGTTGATGAACTTGTCGATGCCTTCGCCCCTGCCGATGACGAAGATGCCCCTGAAGATTCCACGCACCTCGGGGGTTCCCTTGACGAAGACGTTGACTCTGAGGCGTAGGCTCTTCAGGAGTACCGGCATGTAGCTGCCTTTGGTGTTCCTATCCCTTTTGTCCTGGTTCATAGGTGTGTTTGTTTCTAAGGAATAGTTGGATCCCCATCTTGTAATCGCAATCTCCTTTCTCTGGACATCTTTTTCATTCCGTGAGACCCTGGTTTGTTGTCACGAATACGCTTGTCCTTACGTTTCATGCCATGCCTAGCCTATTATGCGTGTAGTAGCCCCCGGGCCCATCGGGCCCACGTGAATTGTGTACGAAAATGCGGGGCATATGGCGTCCCACTCGCGGGGAGGGCCAGATGTGTGGGGTGTTTCACCCGATGCTGGGGAAACGTACCCCTGTCATCATATCCCTGCGCCGCCCAGTCATTTTGAGTTTTCAGATGTAATGACGCTTCTGAAGCAAGCGGCACCTTGGTTCCCATGTCGTGGCGCTTGGACAACAAGGCAACAAGGAGAAGAGGGGGCGAGGGCCACACATCGTGAGAGAGAGAGAGCGTCCGCTGCCTTCCCCGTCCGCCTATAAGACACAAAGTTTCGGCAGCTCTTCGACCCATCTCTCCAGCCCCCGAACCTCTATAGTGTCCTTCACCCTCTTCTTCCCCCTTCTTTACCCTTTCCCACCCAAGATGGTGCACAGGGACAACCACTATGAGAGGGATCAGATGCTGGCCATCCTTGCCGCGACACACATCAAGCTTCAGGAGCTACGCATAGCCCTCAGTAGGACCGCCCTCCGCCTGGAGAACGAGACCGCCGAGTTGCACGGGGAACTTGAGGCAGAGAGGATCCACCGCTCAGAAGCAGAGCAGCTTTTCCGCCGCCTCCATGCTGACCATTATGGGAGTGTGGGGGCGCTCGTGACATGTACCGGCGGTTGAATGAGGACATGCAAGTCCTCGAACTTCAGCATTTCGTGCCATACTCCTCCTTCGACGACGCGAAGCTGAGCCACCTGGCAGTTTTCATTCAGCATCTTGTTGCCAGGTTTAGTGAGCATCACCCATTGAGGGAGTCGACGCGGGCGGCGGCGGTGGAGGCGGCCATGCGGGCGATGGCCACGCTCGTCCTTGTCGGTGTTCGTCTTGCCTCCCCCCACTTCCCGCTGAGGGTTGTGCTGGAGGAGCAAACCGCCGTGGACCGTCAGGTGGCCCAACGCATGGTTGATGACACTGTCGTGATGCTGGTGCAACAGGAGAAAGACGCCAACTCTGGCAGTGCCTGAAGCCTCCTTCTTCCAGGGGATCCCTGGCATAGGAGCCCTCGAGACTGCGAGATCGGTCCCCGATGCTTGCTCCTTTCTTCTAGTTTTCCTTTTTTCTTCGTTGATGTAATGAAGTGTGGATGCTTAATGAATGAATGTTATGCCGTACTTGGTTAAACTGGTCAGGAAAAACAACAAAACGCAGCAACCCAGAAAAGTAATTCGCACGGGAGAGATCCCGAGAACTTATCCTTCGCGAAAGTCGCAGCACACTGCAGCAACTTCGCCGCAACGGGGAAAGAGCAGAGGCTGTTGGTGGCCTAGGGAAGATTTTTTCTCAAACGGGATAGGACCCGGGAGCTTTCCCCTCGCTCAGGTGAGGCTCATGTTTCCTGATCCACTATAGGGGGTTGACACAGGGGCCATAGCATCTGGAAAGCGAATCGCGCAGGAAAGATCCTGAAAGTATTCCTGCCAGGGGGCATGATGTTCTGATGTGGCTCGACCGCGCAGGTGAGTAGCTGTGAGCGATTCGTTGGGTATGGACCCAAAAAAATTCCAACATGCACTCGGGCCTTGTGGTTGCAACCCTTCCGCGAGGGAAAGGTTGCAGGGGCTCAGGAACCTCAAGAACGTGGTTCGCACGAGAGAGGTCCCGGGAACATTTCACATCGCGACTGGCACGACACCCCCGGTAACCCAGTTTTGACCATGATTTCCCGATAGGTAGTGAACAGATATATCGCCACGGCTTCGTCTTGGCGGTTGATAATAATCCCATGTCTTGCTCAAACATCTGGTGCGCATGTCTCCAGCCAGCGAGTGGGCACCCAGATGGGTGTTGGCGACGAAATGGTTCTTGTGTCGGGCATGTCTTCGTGACCCCGGGAAATGAAAGAACATCTATTGGACTAATCTTTCCACCAAGTATATTTTAGGAAAGTTCAATGAATGGATTGGCAAAAGGATTGTGAGGAGATTCCCTAGATGCAAGGAACATCTATTGGCAACAAGCTTGAAGACTCTACATTTTACATTTTGTGAGAAATCACTCTTGACTCCATAAGAAAGCCAATACTATTAAAAGGGGATGAGGTGTCTATGATGATCTGGTTGCTCAAGTTCTTAGAGATTAGCCACGAAAAATATACATGAAATTCTCCCACAAAATCTTTGTCTAAACCCTAACACTAAAATCGTTGCCACCAACTTTTCAGAATCGGCCCCACCGAGTTCAAACCCTAGACAGATCCCAGCCAAAACCCTAGTCTCGGTACCACAAAGTTTTCCTTTCGATGCAACCAAAACCAGTGACCAACTTTCTGGGTAGCCATTTTCAAGAATCAGTACCACCGAGTTTTGAGAATCGGTCTCACCGAGATTTGGACCAACTTTCTGGTTAGCCATTTTCAAGAATCGGTACCACCGAGTTTTGAGAATCGGTCTCCCCGAGATTTGGACCAACTCTCTGATTAGCCATTTTCAGGAATTGGTACCACCGAGTTTCGAGAATCGGTATCACCGAGATTTGGAAACTAGCTAGATCACCCATATTTGTACCACCGAGATTTATATATCGGTCTCACCGAAAAGCCGAAAGTTGCCACATTTTGTACTAGTCGGTGCAACCGAGTTTTTACTCCGGGTTCACCGAGTTGGGCAATAATGTTGTAACGGTTGGATTTTTGGAGATGCCTATATATACCCCTCCATCGCCTCCCATTCGTAGAGGAAACACTCAGAACACATCTACACTTGCCCTATGCATTTTTCTAAGAGAGAACCACCTACTAATGTGTTGAGATCAAGACCTTCCACTCCAACCATATGAATCTTGATTTCTAGCCTCCCCAAGTTGCTTTCCACCCAATCATCCTCTTCTACCAAGCCAAGTCTGTGAGAGAGTGATTGTGTGTTGAGGAGACTATCTTTTGAAGCACAAGAGCAAGGAGTTCATCATTGTTACCACATATATTACCTTTTGGAGGGTGGTGCCGCCTAGATTGGTTAAGTGTCACTTGGGAGCCTCCTTCTTCCTGTTGTGGAATTGAACCAAGAAGTTTGTACGGGCAAGGAGATCGCCTACTTCGTGAAGATCTACCCATAGTGAGGCTAGTCCTTCATGGATGGAAGCCGTGATGGAATAGACGAGGTTGCTACTTTGTGGACCCTAACGGGAGGAGCCCTCCGTGGACTCTCGCGACCGCTACCCTTCGTGGGTCCAAGTCTCCATCGGCGTGGACGTACGATAGCCCCACGTATCGGAACCATAGGAAAAATCTTTGTGTCATCAATTGCGTTTGATTCTCATCTCCCTACCTTTACTTTCATGCGCATGTCTTTTCTTTCCGCTGCTATACTCTTAGACTTGCATGTGTAGGGTGTACTTGAGTTGCTACAATTGCTAAAACTTGCCAACATTTAAATTTAGGAAAAGGCTAGATTTTTATTTGGTCAAGTAGTCTAATCGCCCCTCCTCTAGAAATACTTCGGATCCTACAAGTCGTATGAGAGCTTTGGTCTCCATTGCATTGGCTTCACAACCTAGGAGAGTATGACGTCTAGTGAGGGAAGTTATCATCGTAGAGGTACATATTTTGATGGTACAAACTTTGCTAGTTGGAAGCATAAAATGAAAATGCATATTCTTGGTCATAACCACCGCCGTATGGGCTGTTGTTCGTGTTGGATTGCAAGGTGAATTCTTTGGTGGTGGAAAGGAACCGGATCGTGAAGCGACCGCGAAAGGATTGAAGATGTTGCAATACAACGCTCAAGCATGCAACATCCTATTCAACTTCTTATGCCCCAAAGAGTTCAACAAGATAAGCCGTCTTGAGAATGCAAATGAAATTTGGGATACTTTGATTGATATGCATGAAGGTACCAAATCCGTCAGGGAATCTAAGTTGGATGTGCTACAAAGTCAACTTGACAAGTTCAAGATGAAGGATGGTGAAGGAGTCGCGGAAATGTACTCTAGGCTTGCACTCATCACAAATGAGATTGCCTGCTTAGGAAGTGAAGAGACGACCGACAAATTCATCATCAAGAAGATCCTTAGAGCCTTGGATGGAAAGTACGACACCATGTGCACATTGATCCAAATGATGCCAAACAACAAATATCTCAAGCCTACGGAAGTCATTGGAAGGATTGTTGCTCATGAGATGTCACTCAAGGACAAAGAAGAACTTCACACCAAGTCAAGTGGTGCATACAAAGCTACAAGTGAGACTCCTGCTACTTCAAGTGACAACCTTGTTACCAATGAAGAAATAAGCCTCATGGTCAAGAAATTTAACAAGTTCTACAAGAGTAGAGGCAAAGAGAGAAGCTACAATTCGAGATATGAAGAGAAGCGCTCCTCTAGTTGTGACCGGAATTGATACAATTGTGGAAGGCCCGGAGAGTATTCCAATGAGTGCCCCACAAAAGAAGAGAAGAGCCGCCTAGAAGACGAAGCTCAAGAGATGAATCACCTCATAGAGACAGAAGGAGTAAAGAGGATCGCTATGAACGAAGACCCTCCCAGAGAAGCAAGGACTCGGAGAAGAAGGACAAGTACACCAAGAGCTACACACGAATAAGACATCAAGCTCATGTTGGTAAATGGTTTTCCGGCTCCGATTTCGACAACCAATCCAAGAGAAGCTACCACTCCAACTCCAACTATAGTCAAGATGAAGGTGTTGTCGGATTAGCACTCGTAACCTCCAACTCCTATGACATATTTGATTCACCAAATGAAGGAAGTGGGAATTGCTTCATGGCTAAAGTCCCCAAGGTATCACACCCCTAATACATTGACTTCAATAGTGATGAGGATGATTTACTAGGAGATGATGACTTGCTCTTTGATAAAACTAGTGATGTTAGTCAAAATGAACTTGATAATAATCATGCTAGTCAAGATAAGTCGCATGATGATGATAAGAAGGATATTGAGCATCTAACTAAAGAACTAAACACTCTTAAGTTACCACATGAATCTACTCAAGAAGATCATAGAGAGCTCTTAAGAACTCATGAGAAGCTACGCTTCTAGAAGCTAAACTTAGAGCAAGTGCATGAGTTTCTTAAAGCTATCAATGATGATCTTTGAAAGAAGATTTCTTCTTATATTGCCAAACGACTACTCTTGTCCACATTTGTTCCACAAGTCAAATCCAAGCAAAGTAGTAACAAAGGCAAGAAAGGTTCTTCATCTAGTAGAAACAATACTAATGTTAAATCCAATAATGTTGCTTCTAGTAGCTCTATTGATACCACTAATGACTCTCTTAGGCATGTTACACTTGAGCAAGAAAAATATTTATTGAAAGGAATTATAGAGAAAGGTGTCTACAAAAGTCTTGCCGGATGTAAGCAATTTGAGGACATTGTATGCAAGCATGGAGGATACCGGAAGAACCAAGGCATTGGTTACTTCAACGCCAATGGAGTTGAATGGGAAGAAGGTCAATACCCCAAGACGAAGTTTGTTCCTCAAAGGGAGAAGTATGATCATACTATCCTCAAGGGAACAAAAGATCAAGATGACCTTCCACCACAATACCACAAGCTCAAGGGCAAGGACAATCTTCAAGAAGAGATTGACACATTTGAAGATGAATCCCAAGCCATGGTCAAGTGGGTTCCCAAGGCTAAATCCATGGTCAAGTGGGTTCCCAAGGCTACTACAAGATCTACTTCAACAAGTGCTACTTCAACTCCAAGGATCCCATCAAGTTGATGTGGGTCCTAAAGAACAAGAACTAGAGAATTTCTTGAGGGGTGACTCCGCCAATGAAATTCACTCACATTCATTTTTGGCAAGAATGATTGCAATCAACTCCAACCTTATGCAATGATTCAACGAGTCACAAACCCCTCATAGGTAAGCAAGGGATAAGGTAATTAAAGAATCAATTGACATCATCTATTTGAGCTTCATTCCATGTACATAGATATCCTTGTATTCGTTACTTGTGTGGGACTACCCCGTGTTGGTGAGAAGAGTAATAAACTACAAGGATTGCAACCAACTCAAGATGATCTTCATCAACAATGAGCATCCACCATTACATCACCTACATTAAGTCTTCATTGACAAAACCCAAGGTTAGTTTATCCCTCTAAGGGGGGATGTCAAATCAATGGGGAGCTTTACTCTAAGACTTGAGTCAAATGCTTTATATAAAAGTCGTAACCCCACTTGTGCTTAAACGATGAGTATGACCTATGATCAAGTATTCTTACTTGGCTCCTAAGTCAATATAATCATATATAGATGAATCCCTCACCACCAAAGTGCTTGGTAGATACTAGAGTAGTTGTGCATGTTTGCCATGATTTCTATTGACATCTTATTGTGTGAGCATGTTGGTATGCATATCTTTTCTCATTCGAGGATATCCAATTGTTGTTATTTGGCTTTTACTTTGTTTGGCCAATTGGATATACAAGAATGCCTAAGTACCTTACTCTAGCTATCTATGCTTTCTCGTCTCAAATTCTATTCATGCTTCATCACAAAATTTGAGCAAGCATTTTTCGAACCCTCTGTGTGAGGAGCACTCGGAGTTCCGTTTCGACAAGAGCTGAATTCCAAAACCTCCCATGTGCAACTCAGTGTAACCAACTTCACAAACTCGGTTCCTTCGAACCACTAGGGTTGATCTGGTTTTTGTCCTCGGTACCACCGATTTCTCCATCTCAGTCTCACCAAGATTCACTGTCGCCTGGCAGTTAAGAAACTCGGTGGCACCGAATTGTTTCAATCGGTGTCACAGACAGTAACGGGATATATATATCCAATAGACCCGATTTTTGAAATTCAAACTTCAACCGTCGTCCTCCGCAAAGCCCTGTTGTCGTGGTCGTGTCTACGGACGTCGTCACCTCATCTTCGTGCGCCCTCGCCACCGGAGTTCCTCGCCGTCGACGGGAATCTTCTCCGTCGTCGCCGCCGTAGGAGATCTTCACCAAGTTAGGGTAAGGATCTCACCCCTTTTGCGCTCATTGATTCTGATCTTGTGCATTAGGTTTCGCCCATTATCTTTCCACGGATTGCACTTTCTCCATCTTCTAAACAAATTCAATAGATTAGCAGAATGAGAAAATTTAGGTTTAGGGTTCCGCTACTTGCATTTTGGTATCACTGAGTGCAAAGAATCGGTATGACCGATTTGGTTTTTAGGGTTCCGAGAACTTTCTCGGTGTGACTGAGTCATTCTTTTTGGTGAAAATGAAAAGGTGACCAAGTCATTGTGTAAGAGGGAGTCTGTCGGGGTAGCTCCGAAAATTGAAACTCGGTGGAACCGAATTACATGTTGTAGAATTCTGAAACTACATTTTTGAGTTCAAACTTTCAAAAACTTCTAGATTTTGTGATGCTTATCCCTTCTGCTCATCTATATCTTTTCACAGGGTCAGTATGTCAGGCTCAGAGGACAGTGACAATGACTTTAGAGAGCAGAGTGTTGATTTGGATGCTGGCACTAGCCCAGAAGCTAGTTCTTCATCTTTAGAGGATCCAGGCACCCCCAGTTCTCATGGGTGCCCAAGGCTACCACAAGGGCCAAGAAGAAGCTTAATTAAGATGTGGACTCAGATTTTGTGCCAGAAGAGGTTCTAGCCAAGAAGCAGCAAGAAAAGAAAGAAAAAGCTACTAGGAAATCTACAAATGAGGCCACTTCTGTTAAGAGCCCAGTAAGGAATGAGCATGCCAGTTCTGAAGCTGGAAGAGCACCAGAGAGTGCTAGGGTTGCTATGACTTCAAAGTTCATCCCCAAGAAGGCAGGCCAGAAGAGAGAGACAAAGAAGATTGTTCATGTTGTTGTTCTCCCCCCCCCCCCACTCCAGAATATCTTGATGAAGAGTCAGAACCAATTGCACAACCTGCTCCCTCCAAGAAGAAGAAGCTGATGGCTGATGCAATGTCCAGTCAGGCTGCATTTAAGGCCAAACCATATGCTCCAAAGAAGACTGCCATCAAGCCAAGAGAGACGACTAGCTCTACATACTTTGAACTTTTTGGTAACTTGTTGCCAAAGGGGGAGAACTGTATAGATCATAGGGCTTCGAGAGAGAGAGAGAGTGTGTTGTGCATTTACATTCAAACGCAATTTTTAAATAATGCACAAATTTAGGGGGAGCTCTTGCCTATCACATACTTATCAAAGCGACGATGCTACTCATTGTTTTATCCCTATCAAAGCTTTGATCTATATGTTGTCATCAATTACAAAAAAGGGGGAGATTCAAAGCACAACTTCTCCCAGGGTGGTTTTTGTAATTAATAACAACATATATTTCATTGGACTAATGTTTCCACCAAGTATATTTTGGGAAAGTTCAATGCATGGATTGGCAAAAGGATTGTGAGGAGATTCCCTAGATGCAAGGAACATCAATTGGCACCAAGCTTGAAGACTCTGCATTTTACATTTTGTGAGAAATCACTCTTGATTCCATAGGAAAGCCAATACTATTAAAAGGGGATGAGGTGTCTATGATGGTCTGGTTGCTCAAGTGCTTAGAGATTAGCCACCAAAAAATACACATGAAATTCTCCCCAAAATCTCCGTCTAAACCCAACCACTAAAATCGGTGCCAGCAACTTTTCAGAATTGGCCACACCGAGTTCAAACCCTAGACAGATCCCAGCCAAAACCCTAGTCTTGGTACCACCAAGTTTTCCTTTCGATGGAACCAAAACCTCCCATGTGCAACTCGGTGTAACCTACTTCACAAACTCGGTTCCTTCGAACCACTAGGGTTGATCTGGTTTTTGTCCTCGTATCGGTGTACTAAAGTATGGGTCTTTTTAGTACCCCTTACTTGTGCACGGGCAGTTGTAGCCGTACCGCGGCAAGCCTTGCCGGGGGATTGCTAGGAGTAATCACAAGACTAAGATGCCAAGAAGGCGTTCAAGTCAACGATCAGACAAAAGACCAAAGGGTTGCGGAGGCCCGGCAAGACCCTTGCCGGCAAGGCCTCGCACCCGGCAAGGCCCGGTCCCGGCAAGCCCCGGGTCCGGCAAGGATTCAGCCCCGGCAAGGCTCTGCACAGTGCAGCGCTATCGCTCCAGTGCAGCGGCCAGCCTTGTCGTTTAGGGCTTGTCCTCATGGTGACGTGGCGTAATGCTGGCCACGAGATGCTTAAGCGGTGCTGATGGGATGGCTGCTTTTCCCATCCCCCGTAAAGCTTTTCCAAGCCCAAGACGCTAAGGGACACCTTGACGGACACCTCACGGTGCATTTAATGAGTTTGTCCCAGGCCGTCAGGGTTAGGTATGATAACACTATAGCTACTTTCCACCTCATGCCTTATCTCGTACGCCACTGTGGTAGCCCCTTTGACTCATATATAAGGAGGCCCGAAGTGTACAGGGAAGGGGAGATTGGACCCGTTCTGCATGCGCAGCTACCGAGCACTGTAGCTCCCAGAACTTAGCCAAGAACATCCACTGTAATACAATCAAAGCAGGAGTAGGGTTTTACGCATCCGTGCGGCCCGAACCTGGGTAAAATCCCCCGTGTGCTGTTCGTTAGATCTGCTCTTTGTGCAATCCTCTCCCCTTGCCGAACCGTAAAGGGATCTCCTTGATCCCATAGGTGTCCGTTTCCCACGACATCTTTGGCGCGCCAGGTAGGGGGTGATTGAGGTTGTGCAAACCTGATCTAGCGATCAGCGCGTCAGATCTTTGATCATCTTCACCACCATGGCTCCCAAGAAGGGTTTCACGGCGGTTGGTCCATCTGCATCCGTCGTGCCTGATGCTGCGCGCACAGGCGACGGGGTAGACGCGGGTGGAGGAGGTGGAGGCTCCGAGCTTCCACGGCGTTCCGGCGATCGGAGCCGGACGAGCAACAGGTCCAAGGATGGAGCTGCGCAACCCGCGGGTGGTGCAGCGACTTCCAAGGATGGAGCAACGCCTTCCAGGACGACCACGCTGGCGCATGCACCGCGACCTTCTCAGGACGCGCATGACGTGCAGCACCGTGACGTCGGTGGATCCAAGCATCCCCATGGGAAAACCCCTGCGCATCACTCTCAAGATGCGCGGGGCCAAGATCCGCGCCAGCGCGCTGGTGGAAGCCGCGCGCGGGTGCAGAGTCGTGATGATGCTCCTTCTAACCCTGTTAGGAGTTTGAGCACCTCACGTTCTTCGCACCTGTCGCCGCTGCCTATGCCAGTGGAGGCGTTGGCGTGAGCTCAGCTGCTCCTAGACTTCCCTCCTGCCACGGAGAAGCTAGTTGAGTGGCGAGCCACTATCCAGAGCCTCCTCAGCCTGGCTGACAACGGCAGACCGCAGCAGGGTGAACCCTCACAGCTGCAGTCGTCTAGGCTGGTGCGTGGCGATGGAGAGAGGACCGGAGCTGGAACGACTACGTTGCGTTCCCCTCCGCTGCATCAAGAGCGGTCATTAACTCGACGGACCAACGCCCGTGAGGATGATTCCACGGCGTCATCTGATCCGCGGGTTCGCCGCGACCAACGTCACGTTCTTCGGGAACGGAAGAAGGAGGACGCTCGAACCACCATCGAGCGCCGAAGGGAAGCGCGTCGCCAGTCCGACAAGCGCGCTGGGACCGCTGTTGACGAGCCCGCGCTAGGGTACCCTGGCTGCCTACCTTAGGAGGTAGGTTGCCCATCGTTTACTCGTGAGCTGCGGCAAGTCCAGTGGCCCAGCTCCCGCTCCTTCAGGCCGAAAGTACCGGAGAAGTATGATGGCAAGACCCATCCGTCCGAGTTCTTGAGCATCTACACCATCGCGGTGCGGGCTGCCGGGGCTCGTGACGATAAGGTGCTGGCCAACTATTTTCCGTTGGTGCTGAAGCCCAACGTTAGATCATGATTGATGCACCTGCCTGAGAATTCCATTTCTTCTTGGGCCGACCTGTGCCACCAGTTTGTTGGCGCCTTCACCGGCGGCCATCAAGCTCCTGGCCAGGAGAGTGATCTGCATATCATTCCCTAGAAAGAGGGCGTAAGTTTGCGCAAGTATATCCAAAGGTTCAGCCGCGTCCAGCACAACATTCCTGACGTTCATCCCGCTGCCGTCATCAGCGCCTTTCATCAGAATGTGCGCAATCCTAAAATGCGGGAGGAGCTGGCGATGAACAAAGTCAGAGACGTCGCCGAGCTCTATGCTTTGGCCAACAAGTGTGCACGGGCAGAGGAAGGAAGAAGACTCCTCGGCGAGAACGCTGGCGCCAGAGTCGACTCCGAGAGCGAAGACGCTCCTGCCCTGGCAAGGAAGGGAAAGCGGAAGAACATGAAGCGCAAAGGCAAGGCCGTGCTTGCCGTTGAAGGTTCCGGCAACACCGGCACCGCCAAGAAGTCCAAGACCGACGACCCCGGCAAGGAGGTTGCCGGGTGTGTGGCGTGTCAGGCCTTGACGGCTGCCGACAAGCCAGAAGGATCCGGCAAGCAGTACTGCAAGATCCACCATACCAAGGGCCATGATCTCCAAGACTGCCGGCAAGTGCAGGAGCTTGTCGAGAAGCAGCGCGCCGAGTACGAAAGGCGCGACAAGGAGAGAACCCAAGATGGTGCCGGAGGGTCTGGCAGGAAACGCGGTCGAGGAGGTCGCCGCGGCAAGCCCAGGCAGCAGCAAGAGAAGCCTGCCTGGGGCCGTGACAAGAAGGAAGGGGATGAAGATGAAGAGGAAGATGATGGCGAATCTAGTGAGCGAGAGTTCCAGAAGGCAACGGAGGTTATGTGTGTCGATGGAGGCGCTTCGTTGCATTTCTCTCACCACCAACTCAAGCGGTGGGCACGTGAGATTAATGCGGCAGAACCCTCTATTGGTGCCCAGAAGCCAATGAAGTGGTCCCACACGCCCATCATTTTTGATGCCGAGGACCACCCAGACCGCACAACCGCGGTCGGGTGCCTGCCGCTTTTGGTCTCACCAACAGTTCACAACCTCAAGGTAACAAAAATGTTGGTTGATGGTGGGGCCGGCCTGAACTTCATCTCGCCGGACGTCATCAAGAGGCTGCAGATTCCTGACGAGGACCTTGAGGAGACAGGCTCTTTCCAAGGGGTCAATCCGGGAAGGAACCAGCCGAAAGGCAAGATCACGCTGCCGGTAACATTTGGCAGCGAGCTGAACTTTAGGACGGAGAAGGTCATTTTCGACGTCGCCAAGATTCCGTTACCTTATAATGGAATCCTTGGCCGCCCAGCGCTGGCTAAGTTCATGGCGGCCTCGCACTACGCCTACAACGTCTTGAAGATGCCCGGCCCAATGAGCATCATCACTGTCCACTCCGACAAGAAAGACGCGCTCATTTGCACCGACAAGCTTTACCGGGAAGCAGTTGCAGCGTCCGCCGCCAAGGCGCATGCTCCTGCCGCTCAAGATCCCGGCAAGAAGAAGAAGCCCGGCAAGACCTCTGGTACAAACTCCGGCAAGCGCGCCTCTCCGGAGTGCTGCGCTACCGTCGAGGATGCACTAGAGAGCTCTGCCGGCCAGACCAAGAAACCCAAGGCTGCTCCGCCTGAGACCAAGAAGGTGCCCGCCAAGGAGGACGGGACGGGAGGAACTTTCACCATAAGTTCCACCCTTAATGACAAATAGGAAAGCGCACTCGTTGCTTTCCTGCGGGCGAATGTCGATGTGTTTGCATGGCAACCATCTGACATCCCCGGTGTTCCCAGGGAAGTAATTGAGCACCACCTAGCTGTCTGTCCCCACGCGTGGCCCGTCAAGCAGAAGGTGCGGAAGCAAGCTTTGGAGCGGCAAGAATTCATTGCCGAAGAGATTAAGAAGCTTGAGGCGGCAGGCCTGGTTAGAGGAGTCCTCCATCCTACATGGTTGGCCAATCCAGTTCTTGTGCGCAAGGCGAACGGTAAATGGAGGCTATGTATTGACTTTATAGATATCAATAAAGCCTGTTCGAAAGATCCCTTTCCCTTGCCGCGCATCGACCAGATTGTGGATTCCACTGCCGGCTGCGATTTGCTGTCATTTCTTGACGCATACTCAGGCTACCACCAGATCTTTATGGCGAGAGAAGACGAAGAGAAGACCGCATTTATCACCCCATGTGGCACATACTGCTTCTTGCGTATGCCTTTCGGGTTGAAAAGTGCTGGGTCGACCTTCGCAAGAGCCGTCCAGATTGGTTTCGAGACCCAGCTCCATAGAAATATGGAAGCTTACATGGATGATATAGTGGTCAAAACCAAGGACAAGGCAACGCTCATTCAAGATCTGGAGGAGACTTTTGCAAATCTGTGCATGATCAACCTGAAGCTCAACCCCGAGAAGTGCGTGTTCGGTGTCCCATCCGGCAAGCTTCTCGGGTTCTTCGTATCCCAGCGTGGAATTGAAGCCAATCCCGACAAGATCAAGGCAATTGAGCAAATTGAAGCACCAAGACGAGTTAAGGATGTGCGCCGCCTTGCCGGCTGCGTCGCTGCTTTGAGTAGGTTCATCTCAAAGTCCGCTGAGCGCGCCCTGTCATTTTTCAAAATTTTGAAGAAGGCTGGTCCAATGAAATGGACTCCAGAAGCGGAGGCAGCGCTGCAGGATTTGAAGAAGTACCTCTCCTCTCCGCCAATACTAGTCGCACCTAGGCCACAAGAGCCATTGCTGCTATATCTAGCGGCAACGAATCAAGTGGTTAGTGCTGCGCAGGTGGCAGAGAGAGAAGCAGAGGAGGATGCAGCGGCAACGGCAGGTCCGCCAAGTGACTTGCCGGGGCCAGCCCTGGCAGAGTTTGGTGCCGACAAGGAAAGATCCGCGCAGTCAAGTCAAGCAGTGCAAAAGAAGAAGATGGTGCAGCGCCCAGTCTATTTCGTCAGCTCCCTATTGCAGGGAGCTAGGTCGAGATATTCTGGTGTGCAGAAGTTGCTCTTCGGCCTTCTCATGGCCTCGAGGAAGCTGCGCCATTACTTCCAAGCACATGAGATCACCGTCGTCACTCGCTTTCCGCTGCAACAGATTCTCCGGAACCCAGAAGCAACCGGCAGGATTGTCGAGTGGGCGTTGGAGCTGTCATGCTTTGGTCTCAAGTTTGAAAGTTCTTCAACTATCCAGAGCAGAGCCTTGGCAGAGTTCATTGCAGAATGGACCCCAACGCCAGACGACGAAGTTCAAGAATCAGCGATTCCCGGCAAGGAAACAGATCGCGAATGGATTATGTACTTTGATGGGGCTTTTTCGCTGCAAGGCGCCGGTGCCGGCGTAATGCTTGTCGCACCCACCGGAGAGCACCTCAAGTACGTCATCCAGATGCATTTTCCCCGGGAGAGATCGACCAACAACACGGCAGAGTATGAAGGACTGCTTGCCGGTCTCAGGATCGCGGCAGACCTTGGGATCAAGAAGCTCATCGTCAGAGGTGACTCCCAGCTCGTCGTGAGGCAGGTCAACAAAGATTATTAGAGCACGTTAATGGAAGCTTACGTCGATGAAGTGAGGAAGCTGGAGGAGCGCTTTGACGGTCTTCAGACAGAGCATGTTCCTCGATCAGAGAACAGCATTGCCGACGACCTGTCGAAGCGTGCCGCACTCAAGCTACCTGTGGAACCAGGGACTTTTGTGCTCCGCTTGACTCAACCATCCGTGTCGCCATCGACAAGGCCTGATAAGAGAAGAAAGTTAAGTACCGGCGAGTACTTCCCGACAGGGCTTCTCGAAGCCCCCGGCAAGAATCTTGCCGGGAACGACACGGTTGCCGGTAAGCAGCGGCTTCGCGCAGAACCTCAGGTTCTTGCCACTGAAGCAAGCGCCCCTGCTGCCGAAGAAATACCAATTGTCGGTGAGCAGTTGCTCTGTCAAGAACCTCAGGTTCTTGCCGTAGAAGCAAATGCTCCCGCAGCTGAAGAGTTGCCTTTAGTCCTTGTCGTCGAGCCACAAGCTCCGGCATGGGCACAGCAAATAGTCTGTTTCCTTCAGACAGGAGAACTCCCCGAAGAGCAGGAAGAAGCTGAAAAAGTAGCCCGTCAGTCAAGTATGTACCAGTTCGTCGATGACGTTCTGTACAGAAAGAGACCGAACGGGGTGAAATTGAAGGGTATTCCTCGGGAGGATGGACTAGAGTTGTTGGCAGAGATTCATGGGGGCATATGTGGATCCCACATAGGCTCGAGAGCCCTTGTCGGCAAGGCATTCCGGCAAGGATTCTTCTGGCCTACTGCCCTCCAGGATGCAACGGCACTAGTAACCAAGTGTGAAGCGTGCCAATTTCATTCGAAGCAACTTCATTAGCCAGCTCAAGCTCTCCAGACGATCCCTCTCTCCTGGCCCTTCTCTGTCTGGGGGCTCGACATACTGGGTCCCTTCCCCCGCGCTGCCAGGGGCTTCGAGTACTTGTACGTTGCCATCGACAAGTTCACGAAGTGGCCAGAAGTGGAAGCAGTGAGGAAAGTGATAGCACAGTCAGCAGTCAAGTTCTTCAAGGGGATTGTGTGCCGTTTTGGTGTGCCGAACAGGATCATCACCGACAACGGTACGCAGTTCACAAGTCGCACCTTCATGCAGTACGTCCAAGACCTTGGCGGCAAGATCCGTTTTGCCTCTGTTGCTCACCCGAGAAGCAATGGCCAAGCGGAAAGGGCGAACGCTGAAGTGCTGCGTGGTCTCCGGACCAGAACTTTCGACAAGCTGCACAAGCATGGAAGACGCTGGATTGATGAACTGCCGGCGATTCTTTGGTCGATCAGGATGACACCGAATCGAGCCACCGGCCAGACACCCTTCGCTCTGGTCTACGGAGCGGAAGCAGTTCTCCCCACGGAACTCATATACGGGTCACCTCGAGTGCTCGCTTATGATGAGCTCGAGCAAGAACAGCTGCGGCAAGATGACGCGCTACTCCTTGAGGAGAACCGTCTTCGGGCTGCTGTGCGAGCCGCTCGCTACCAGCAAGCTTTGCGCCGCTACCATAGCCGCAAGGTTCATGCCCGGAGTCTTGAGGAAGGCGACCTTGTTCTTCGGCGCGTTCAGTCGGCCAAGAATTCCAACAAGTTGACGCCGAAGTGGGAAGGCCCTTACCGGGTAGTGCGAGTCACCAGGCCTGGCGCTGTCCGCCTGGAGACCGAAGAGGGCTTGCCAGTGAGCAACTCCTGGAACATCGAGCACCTTCGCAAGTTCTACCCGTAAGGCGCAGTTGTTCGGGTTTCTTGCTGTGATAGCGATACGGCCAGCAGACTGCTGACGACCCGAATCCAGCGCTCACGGCAGCGTAACGCTAAGGCAAGATCCCGGCAACGCCATTCTGTACAAGTGTTGCCGATGGCATGTAATCCTTTGTACAGAGCAGGCACATCCTTTGTGCATATTTAATAAGATCTGTGTGCTTTACGTTTCTTGTTGATTCCATGTCATTTTATATGCATGTGTTATCTGAGATGTGTATTGCACTCGATCCCGGTAAGAGCTAACAAACCGTCAAGGTTCCATACTTTTATTTTCTCTTCTTTCTTTTTCTCAAGAGACAGAAGATTCCCTCGCGCGCAAGTTTGCCGGGGGGGAAGGAGAATGGTGGTATGGATACCAGACGACGTTCAAGGTTGGCGCCTTGCCGGGAGAAGAAGAATAGCGACGAAAAGCAGAGCTAAGTTGCTGGACCCCTTAAGCAGATTTTGATTTTTGTAAGGCTGTATTCCCTTGAACGATTTCGGCTTTGTATGGAAAACCTGCACACGATGGAATCTTGTCGTGATCGGCTGCGCCCTTACTCTGTTTCGAGTCCGCTCAACAGACTAGGTGGCCGCGCTGAAAGCATCAAGATTTCTTGCCGTGAGCAGCACCGCCCGCAAGCTGCTGACGACCCGAATCCAGCGCTCGCGACGGGGTTATGCTCCGGCAAGTTCCCAGCAAAGCGTAGGGTATACGCCATACAGAAAGAAATTGAATAAAGGGAATAGCATGCCTTAATTCAAATAGAGCAAGTTATATTACATCCATTGCTTGCCGCGTTTCTGACATAAAAGCAATTTTGTCTTTTACATGTGACGCCGGCGGCAAGATGGAGAAGAGATAGGAAGCTATAGCTAATCCCGGCGGTCGCCCTCGACCCTCTTCACCTGGCTCACCCGATCGACGATGGGCGCGACAAGCTCTTCGAGAGCCTTGACGTCCGCGTCCTTCGGCAAGCTTTTCGAGGCTTTGGAGAGGTCGATGCCAGGGTTCCTGTTTCATCGTGGAGGTCTTTGATAAGAGTCTTCTCGCGAACTCGGGCAGCCTCAAGAGACTCCTCCAGCATGGATAGCTTCAGCTTCAGATCTTCAATGGAGTTCTTGACGGAGGAAAGCTGCTGGACTTTCTCGGATACGGCAACCTGCGTCTCCATCAGGTTGTGGAGAGCCTTATCTCTCTCGACCTCGAGTGTTGAGACCTTCTTGCCGTGGTCCTCGAGAGCGGCCTCCAGCTGCTTCGTCTTCTCCTCCAGCAAGTTCTTGGCGGCCTCTGCAGCTCCGGCAGCGTCGAGGGCCTCTTTGAGCTTGCCGGCGTGGTCTTCAGTTAGAGCTCTGAGCGTGTTCAAGTGTTTCTGCTCAAGCTCCTGGACCCGCCGCGCGACAAGATTTTCGAGCTCTTCATCCTTGTTGCGAAGCTTGGCGGCAAGCGCCGCCTCGCGCGCGGCAAGGTCCTCTTCTTAGGCGTCAAGGCCGATGCGGCGCTGCGTCAAGAGGGCTCCAGCCGCGGCGGCTTGCTGGGCGGCCTCCTCCTGCGCTTTCTCGATGTCTGATTGCTTCAGCAGGAGGGCGTTCCGCTCTTCTGCCAGCTGCTCCCGATAAACATTCAGCTCTTGGAGGGCCTCGCCGTACCAAGCATGTGTCTCCATGACGCGTTGTTGGAAGTCTCCTTCCGCTGCCTCGACGAGCGCTGCCCGGGAGTCCAGTTTCTCCTTCCGGGCGCGGTAGAGCGTTTGGAGCTTCCGATAGTTGTCATTCATGGCTTGGAGTAGCTGCTCCTCCTTGAGCTCGCTGGCGGCGGCGACGATGATTTCCCCGTCAAGATGTTCTCCTTCAACCAGCTCTTTGATGATTGCCGACCCCGGCATGCTCACAACGTTTTTGCCGGCCCTGATGTATTGGCTTGAGGAAGGGGCCTTGGACGACGAGGGTTGGTCTTCGGCAGTTGAGGGCCCCGCGGCAGTAGAAGCGCCTGGCGCTCCTGCAGCGGAAGCGCCGTCAGTATGGCCACGGGTCTCCTCGCCGGCTCCCTCGGCGGGTGTCTTGGCGGCCTCCTCTTGTGCGGCCTTGGCGGCCTCAGCGGCAGCGGCCTTGGCGGCCTCGACAGCAGCAGCCTCGGCGGCAGCAGCTTTGGCGGCCTCGGCGGCGGCATGCTTGGCGGCCTCCTCAGTGGTAACCTTGTCGGCTTCAGTGGCGGCATCCTTGGCAGTCTCTTCAATGACAACGTCAGTGTCCATGAGCTCTGTCAGAAGAAGATCGAAAGCCAAGGAGTTGATTAAGATGAAGCTGGGAAGGAAGTTCAAGAAGACAAAAAGAATAAAAACCAAAGCGACAAGTTCTTTGGGGCAACTAACTTTACCTGCGTCAAGGAAGGGGTTGCCGGAGCCTGCACTTGCCGGCCCCTCCCCTTCGCCGCGGTAGGGCTCGCTCGAAGATTCCTCCCTGGGCGGTGTGGTCGATGGAGGTGGCACGGCAAAGGCAGCTCCCGCTGTTGCCTCTTGTTGTTGCTCCACTCCTGCACGCTCGGAGATGTCAGCTGAGAAGATGCACACCCCGGCACGCGCTAGTGGGTAGTGAGTAGAAGACTCATGCTGGGGGCTGCGCCGGGGGCTGCGTCGAGGGCTGCATCGAGGGTTGCGTTCTGGGCTTGACTCCGAGCTGACGAGAACCATTTCCGGCACGCCCGAGGTGCTTGCCGGCGGCTCGACGCTTGTTGAGGTCTTGGCCCTCTTCGCCATCCTCTGCGCCAAGGTCTCCATTTCCCTGTGGAGACGGGAACAGAGCAAGTTAATCAAGCAAAACTAGAAAGATAAGGATCGAAGCTGTGGCGGGACTCTTACTCTTCTTCTTCTTCCTCGGAGCTGATGGCGGAGAGGTCGAAGCCGACCCCCGCCGCGGTACCTGACGGAGGAGGAAGAGTGGTTCTGGGCCGCTTGGCAGCGGCAGGTTGCGGTGCGGCCTCGCCGGCCGCCCCTTTGCCGGAAGCCTCGCTTCTCGAGGAAGGTTGGCGGGCTGGAGCACCAGTGGTGTTCTTCCGGAGGCCGCGCCTCTTCCTGTGTTGAAGAGCTAGGGGCTCTTCCTCCTCCTCTTCTTCCTCTTCGGGGGCGCCTCCGGCGGAAGGGCTGCCGGCAGCGGCTCCGCTCGGCTCCCCGGCAGCCTTATCTCTCCCGGCAAGATCTTCCCGCAGTGGGTCCTCGCCTTCGCTGGACTCAGCGCTGCCGGCTTCTTCGACAAGGTTCGCCTCTTCCGCCCTGCTGGCGATGTAGGCGAGCTCCTCCTCCGTGGTTGCGCGGACAAGGTTCTCCTCGCGGATGGCCTTCTCCGTCAAGTTGTCGAAGAACGCCAGCGCCTGCTCCGCGGACGGCTCGATCCACCTCTCGTCAATGCTATGGACATTGAACACCGGCATCATGGCGATGATGGAGGTCAGCGATGAGTTGTTGCACAGTGGGACGACGCCTGCCGGCAACTCTCCCCCTGCGCCGGATTTGAACAGCTGTTGGCAGAGGGCTGCGTGCCCCATGGCTGTCAGATCATTATCCAGCCCAGGCCACACCCTCATGACGTCGGCAGCGTTTGTGTACTCCCAGGCAGGGCGCCCCTTGTTCTGCAGTGGGGCGATGCGCCGGCGAAGGAAATCTGAAGCAATCATCTCCACCTTCAACCCGGCAGCCCTGAGGCGCTGTATCCTGGTGATGGCGATGGTGAGCTTGCTGTCGTTAGGGTCCGCGGCGCTCCAATCCTTGCCGCGGACCACCTTCTGCTTCCGCACCTCGCAGAACGGTTGGGGCTCCTTTTCCCAGACCCAGCACCTCTTGCCGCGCCACTCATCCCATCTCTCACGGTAGAGCCCCTCTGGGTACGTCTCCTTGGTTGCCATCCTCGGAATCCAAGTGATGCTGCCGGAGAGGGCGTCGCCCTTTTGGATGCGGGGGTAGAAGTAGTGCCGGAAAAGTGCAGTGCTCGGGATGACCCCGACAAAATTCTCGCAAAGGTGCGCGAAGACGGACATGCAAGTCATGGCATTCGGCGTGAAATCTAGCAGCTGGAAGCCGTAGGTGAGCATGATATCTACGAAGAAATCCGAGTACGGAGGACAGAGGCCGCACCAGAAGTAATCAGCAAATAAGGGATAATCTCCTGGCTCTGCCCTACGAGAAGCTACACTCACTCTGGTGGCTGGATGCGCCGTGGTCTCCTTCGCCCATGCGAACTGGTACCTCTTCTTCAAGGTCTCCGCGTCAAGCGTCGAGGGGAAGACAGCGTGTTCCTTCCGCATCTTTGCCAACTTGCTCTCCGCGGCGGCCGCTTCCGCCGCCTTGCCCTTGCTCGGCTTGGGCGGCATGATGGCTATGGAAGAGGGCGCTGAAGGCGTCGAGAGCGTGGTGGAGGCGGGTGGAGGGAGAAAAGCTCTGCTTTGGGCGCGAGGAAGAAGACGATGGCGACGGCTCTAAGATTGAGATTGGAAAGGCGGAGGGGGTAAATGAGCAGTGCCCTCTGCGATTCCCCTTTTTATGGGGAAGGCGCGAGGCAGGCTCTTTACCGCCTGCTTTTGCAGTGGAGTTTCCGCCCACGTCTCCCACTTCGCACGATTAATGCGCATAGTGGAGGGGCGTGGTAAAAGAGATAATGATTGCGAGCAGTTATTCCCTGCCATGCGTGCCCGTGCACTGTTTTGGGCCTAGCCCAACAGGCCTAGCACCCGTGTATGGCCTAGGCCCGGGGGCTCCTGTCGGTGTACTAAAGTATGGGTCTTTTTAGTACCCCTTACTTGTGCACGGGCAGTTGTAGCCGTACCGTGGCAAGCCTTGCCGGGGGATAGCTAGGAGTAATCACAAGACTAAGATGCCAAGAAGGCGTTCAAGTCAATGATCAGACAGAAGACCAAAGGGTTGCGGAGGCCCGGCAAGACCCTTGCCAGCAAGGCCTCGCACCCGGCAAGGCCTCGCACCCGGCAAGGCCTCACACCCGGCAAGGCCCGGTCCCGGCAAGCCTCGGGTCCGGCAAGGATTCAGCCCCGCCAAGGCTCTGCACACTGCAGCGCTATCGCTCCAGTGCAGCGGCCAGCCTTGTCGTTTAGGGCTTATCCTCATGGTGACGTGGCGTAATGCTGGCCACGAGATGCTCAAGCGGTGCTGATGGGATGGCTGCTTTTCCCATCCCCCGTAAAGCTTTTCCATGCCCAAGACGCTAAGGGACACCTTGATGGACACCTCACGGTGCATTTAATGAGTTTGTCCCAGGCCGTCAGGGTTAGGTATGATAACACTGTAGCTAATTCCACCTCATGCCTTATCTCGTACGCCACTGTGGTAGCCCCTTTGACTCATATATAAGGAGGCCCGAGGTGTACAGAGAAGGGGAGATTGGACCTGTTCTGCATGCGCAGATACTGAGCACTGTAGCTCCCAGAACTTAGCCAAGAACATCCACTGTAATACAATCAAAGCAGGAGTAGGGTTTTACGCATCCGTGCGGCCCGAACCAGGGTAAAATCCCCCGTGTGCTGTTCGTTAGATCTGCTCTTTGTGCAATCCTCTCCCCTTGCCGAACCGTAAAGGGATCTCCTTGATCCCATAGGTGTCCGTTTCCCACGACACCTCGGTACCACCGATTTCTCCATCTCGGTCTCACCAAGATTCACTGTCGCCTGGTAGTTAAGAAACTTGGTGGCACCGAATTGTTTCAATCGGTGTCACAGACAGTAACGGGATATATATATCCAACGGACCCGATTTTTGAAATTCAAACTTCAACCGTCGTCCTCCGCAAAGCCCTGTTGTCGTGGTCGTGTCTACGGACGTCGTCACCTCATCTCCATGCGCCCTCGCCACCGGAGTTCCTCGCCGTCGACGGGAATCTTCTCCGTCGTCGCCGCCGTAGGAGATCTTCACCAAGTTAGGGTAAAGATCTCGCCCCTTTTGCGCTCATTGATTCTGATTCTTGCGCATTAGGTTTCGCCCATTATCTTTCCACGGATTGCACTTTCTCCATCTTCTAAACAAATTCCATAGATTAGCAGAATGAGAAAATTTAGGTTTAGGGTTCCGCTACTTGCATTTCGGTATCACTGAGTGCAAAGAATTGGTATGACCGATTTGGTTTTTAGGGCTCTGAGAACTTTCTTGGTGTGACTGAGTCATTCTTTTTGGTGAAAATGAAAAGGTGACCAAGTCATTGTGTAAGAGGGAGTCTGTTGGGGTAGCTCCGAAAATTGAAACTCGGTGGAACCGAATTACATGTTGCAGAATTCTGAAACTACATTTTTGAGTTCAAACTTTCAAAAACTTCTAGATTTTGTGATGCTTATCCCTTCTGCTCATCTATATCTATTCACAGGGTCACTATGTCAGGCTCAGAGGACAGTGACAATGACTTTAGAGAGCAGAGTGTTGATTTGGATGCTGGCACTAGCCCAGAAGCTAGTTCTTCATCTTTAGAGGATCCAGGCACCCCCAGTTCTCATGGGTGCCCAAGGCTACCACAAGGGCCAGGAAGAAGCTTAATTAAGATGTGGACTCAGATTTTGTGCCAGAAGAGGTTCTAACCAAGAAGCAGCAAGAAAAGAAAGAAAAAGCTACTAGGAAATCTACAAATGAGGCCACTTCTGTTAAGAGCCCAGTAAGGAAGGAGCATGCCAGTTCTGAAGCTGGAAGAGCACCAGAGAGTGCTAGGGTTGCTATGACTTCAAAGTCCATCCCCAAGAAGGCAGGCCAGAAAAAAGAGACAAAGAAGATTGTTCATGTTGTTGTTCTTCCCCCCCCCCCCCACTACAGAATATCTTGAGGAAGAGTAAGAACCAATTGCACAACCTGCTCCCTCAAAGAAGAAGAAGCTGATGGCTGATGCAATGTCCAGTCAGGCTGCATTTATGGCCAAACCATATGCTCCAAAGAAGACTGCCATCAAGCCAACAGAGACGACTAGCTCTACATACCTTGAACTTTTGGGTAACTTGTTGCCAAAGGGGGAGAAGTGTATAGATCATAGGGCTTCGAGAGAGAGAGTGTGTGTTGTGCATTTACATTCAAACGCAATTTTTAAATAATGCACAAATTTAGGGGGAGCTCTTGCTTATCACATACTTCTCAAAGCGACGATGCTACTCATTGTTTTATCCCTATCAAAGCTTTGATCTATATGTTGTCATCAATTACAAAAAAGGGGGAGATTCAAAGCACAACTTCTCCGAGGGTGGTTTTGGTAATTAATAACAACATATATTTCATTGGACTAATGTTTCCACCAAGTATATTTTGGGAAAGTTCAATGCATGGATTGGCAAAAGGATTGTGAGGAGATTCCCTAGATGCAAGGAACATCAATTGGCACCAAGCTTGAAGACTCTGCATTTTACATTTTGTGAGAAATCACTCTTGATTCCATAGGAAAGCCAATACTATTAAAAGGGGATGAGGTGTCTATGATGGTCTGGTTGCTCAAGTGCTTAGAGATTAGCCACCAAAAATACACATGAAATTCTCCCCAAAATCTTCGTCTAAACCCAACCACTAAAATCGGTGCCAGCAACTTTTTAGAATTGGCCACACCGAGTTCAAACCCTAGACAGATCCTAGCCAAAACCCTAGTCTTGGTACCACCAAGTTTTCCTTTCGGTGGAACCGAAACCAGTGACCAACTTTCTGGGTAGCCATTTTCAAGAATCGGTACCACCGAGTTTTGAGAATCGGTCTCACCGAGATTTGGACCAACTTTCTGGTTAGCCATTTTCAAGAATCGGTACCACCGACTTTTGAGAATCGGTCTCACCAAGATTTGGACCAACTCTCTAGTTAGCCATTTTTAGGAATTGGTACCACCGAGTGTCGAGAATCGGTCTCACCAAGATTTGGAAACTACCTAGGTCACCCATATAAGTACAACCAAGATTTATATATCGGTCTCACCGAAAAGCCGAAAGTTGCCACATTTTGTACTAGTCGGTGCAACCGAGTTTTTACTCCGGTTTCATCGAGTTGGGAAATAATGTTGTAACGGTTGGATTTTTGGAGATGCCCATATATACCCCTCCACCACCTCCCATTCGTAGAGGAAACACTCAGAACACGCCTACACTTTTCCTATCCATTTTTCTAAGAGAGAACCACCTACTCATGTGTTGAGATCAAGACCTTCCACTCCAACCATATGAATCTTGATTTCAAGCCTCCCCAAGTTTCTTTCCACCCAATCATCCTCTTCTACCAAGCCAAGTCTGTGAGAGAGTGATTGTGTGTTGAGGAGACTATCTTTTGAAGCACAAGAGCAAGGAGTACATCATTGTTACCACATCTATTACCTTTTGGAGGGTGGTGCCTCCTAGATCGGTAAGGTGTCGCTTGGGAGCCTCCTTCTTCGTGTTGTGGAGTTGAACCAAGAAGTTTGTACGGGCAAGGATATCGCCTACTTCGTGAAGATCTATCCATAGTGAGGCCAGTCCTTCATGGACGGAAGCCATGTTGGAATAGACGAGGTTGCTACTTTGTGGACCCTAACGGGTGGAGCCCTCTGTGGACTCTCGCGATCGCTACCCTCCGTGGGTTGAAGTCTCCATCAGCATGGACGTATGATAGCACCACCTATCGAAACCACGGGAAAAATCTTCATGTCATCAATTGTGTTTGATTCTCCTCTCCCTACCTTTACTTTCATGTGCATGTCTTTACTTTCCACTGCTATACTCTTAGACTTGCATGTGTAGGTGTACTTGACTTGCTATAATTGCTAAAACTTGGCAAGATTTAAACTTGGGAAAAGGCTAGATTTTTATTTGATCAAGTAGTCTAATCACCCCCCCCCTCTAGACATACTTAGGATCCTACAGGAAGCGTACTCGAGGGGTCGAGCACCCTCATCGCGGTCAGGGCGCGTTTTGCTCTGAAGCGGCCTGCAGGGCCCATGAAGGATGTCTTGACGAGCAATCCCTTGCCAAGGTTCAGGGAGAGCGACACAAAGCTTTGATAGATGTTTCCTGCATTACTCAACCCAAAAGGCCAGCACCGGGAGGGAGGTCTTCCCATTGTGGTGCCAGGAGTATCCCTATCCATCCCGTTTCCATCACCCTTGGGCAAACTCACGCACAAGTGCCATCTTCCGCCGGAGTCCGTCATGAACATAGGGCCAGTGGGGCGACCGTGCCACGTCAGTACCCTCAGCCCACAATAAATTGGCCAACACAGGGTGTGCAGCTTGGAGATAAGTGCGAGCCTTCCCATGTCACAGGCCGGGTCGTGGATTCGCGCAACTCTTTGATCGTACAGTGAAAGTAGGCATGGGCCCTTAAGGACGAGCTTTAGTTTAGCATCGCTGAAACCGTGACCGCGTGAGCTGTGGACACACCTTTGACGTGAAAACTCCCCGTCCTTAGCACATGGCAGTGTCGACATTTTTGTTCGTTTGCTAGCTGAATCAGCTAAGAGTTGGTGGCGCACTTTGCAGCACATGTTCTGATCGTCCGTCGGGTCGCGGGGCGTCCCGAATTCTAGCGGAGTTTCTTTCGCAACACTTGCTTGGGGTGGATGACATAGAAAAAATGCCTTTGCTTAAATTAATAAATATCTAATATTATGCTAAAATTCATGAAAAAAATTCGGCATGACCTTTGCTTAAAACAGGACATATCGAGCGCCTGAAATTTGCCGGAACGGAAATGAATCAACATTCCGGCAAAACATAGGCCACTCGGAGGTACATTGCAAACAAGAACACCAAGACATCCTCTATATTCATAATGCATCATCATCGACATCAATGACATCAACGACGGTGGTCGGGGAACGGCGGCGGCGGCGGACGACGGGGGGTGCGGGGGAGAGTGAGATGAGTGAAGCGGTTTTCCTGTTTGTTTCTTCTATTGTCTTTTCCTTTATTTTCTCTTCCTTTTCTTTTCTTCTTTTTCTTTTATTTTCTTTTCTTTTTCTTTTCTTTTCTTTTCCTTTTTTCCGCGACGATTTTTCGACCGTCGATGATGGTCGCTACTCCTCCTTCCCCTAGTGCATAACAAATATCTAGCACAAGGAGAAGAAGGAGAAGCGACCCCCACGACAACAGTCGGCATTCTTCTTCTCTCATATATGGTGGACACTCCCTCACCGATTTTTCGACCGTCGATGATGGTCGCTACTCCTTCTTCCCCTAGTGCATAACAAAGGTCTATTAAGCACTTACTATAAATAAACTATTTCTATTAAACACTTATAAAAAATAGTAAAAAAAACTACATTATACAAGAACAGTAAAAAAAAGTTTAGGGTTTAGGAGAGATCGAAGGAGGAGGGGATGGGAGGAGGGAGGAGAGAGGAGGGCGGTGGGAGGAGGGAGGAGGAGGAATGAGGAGGGGTGGGAGGAGGGAGGAGAGAGGAGGAGGGGGAGGAGGGCGGTGGGAGGAGGGCTGTCGGCGGTGGGCTTGGCCGGAGGAGGAGGGAGGAGGGGGCGGCCGGAGGAGGAGGGAGGGGCACGGAGGGGGGGGAGGGCGGTGGGAGGAGAGAGGAGGAGGAGGGAGGAGGGAGGAGGAGGGATGGAGGGACTACCTCAGTGGAGGAGGACCAGGAGAGTCGGCGGCGGCGGGCGACGACAGTGGTCGGGGAACGGCGGCAGCGGCGGACGACGGGGGGTGCGGGGGAGAGTGAGAGTGGAGTGGAGAGGGGAGAGTGAGGGGCGGCCGGTTGGAGGAGTTGGAGAAGATAGGCTTTAGCAGTAGCGCTCTTTGGAATAAAGCGCTGCTGCTAAACGACATAGCAGTAGCACGTTTATAAAACAGGCGCTACTGCTATACCTAGTCTGGCGGCAAGGTCGTGGCAATTGTAGTAGTAGCGCTGTTTCCTCCTGACGCGCTACTGCTATGCTGGTATCAGTAGCGCGTTCTTTTGTAGCGCGCTACTGATAAGTAGCAGTAGCGCCTTATTTTACACCGCGCTACTAGTAAGATTCTGTCTATAAGGTTTTCCCTAGTAGTGCCTGCGAGCTTAAAACAATCATTAAGCGGTGCCCTGTAGAAGAGGATGACTCATAGGGCTTTTTATTGATACAAAAAAAATTAGATGACCAGGGAGTTTTCTCCCCAGCTCCATTACCGAAATGAAACCATAGATGTCATACAAAAGCTCTCTTAGAGGAGAAGTTCTCAAAAAAGACAGGCAGGAAAGGAAAACAAACAGAGTTGCTCTCTTAGAAGGAGATAAAAGGCATGCAGGCCTGAGCATTTTGGCAAACTAAACATCGTCGGAGGTGAAACATCAGATCACCAGGTCATCTCCGGATCGCCTGAACTTCACGGTGGGTGCTGCCACCGCCTGTGAAGACCAGCACGCTGTAAGGATTGAGACAGGGTTGTTCATCAAGCACTTGCCCTAGGAGCTCTCTTCTTGATCGGAGATTTGAAGCTGCCAAGTTCATGAGAAATCTTGAGAGTTGTGATCCCCACATCAGAAACCTGCTTCAACATCGGCCACCTAGAATTCTGAGTGGTGTTTGGTAGTGGGCCATCAAGGTTTCCAGGAAATGCCTCATCCTTGTTCTCCTATGTTCTGGTGTCAGGACCTCCCAAATCTTGAGAGTTTTGAGGATGATCCTCCACATCTATGAAACAGAGATCCATCTGGTGTTATTAAAGATCATAGAGTTCCTATATCTCCATAGACACCACGGGATTGCTGAACTAATAATGTTAAGCATAACATGTTTCTTAGCAGATATCCAGAATCTGGCCACTGACTCATAGTCAGCCCCAATGGAGATGTTGAATTGAGTCCCAATGTAGGACCACAAGATTTTAGCTACTGTGCAATCAAAAATCAGATGAAATACAGGTTCCTCCTCTGAACAGAAAACGTGATCTAGAGGTTTAATAGTATGTCTTTTCCTCAGGTTTTCTCTAGTCATCAGTTTGTTGTATGAAAGCAACAATAAGAAAACATGTATTCTGGGAGGAACATGGAGTTTCCAAACAGGAGGGATAAACATGGGTTGAACCCCTCAAAAGTTTATCCCATGATATAAAGAACTAGAGGAATATGTTCATTTATTATCCATCTGCCAAATCAGGCGGTCAGATTCCCCTGAGAGGTCTATGCTTCTGGCAATTTCCAGGAGCTGATACGAGTGTTCCATAAATCTTTCAGAAAAATTCCTTCTAAAAGATAGTTTAAGGACATTGCCATCCCAGATATCTCTAATACATTTATTATGTTCATTACATATGGTGTACACATTCCAGAATTGAACGGCAAGAGGAGATGTGCCAAACCAAGTGTCTTCCTAGAACCTGAGTTTATCCCCTACACCAACTTTCCATCTATATCCAAACTTAAGTGTGTGGACAATAGACTGGACCCCTTTCCAAAATCTGGATGCATGTGGGTTTGGATTAAGAGAGAAAACATTGGTTTTGTCATGCTTGTATTTGCTATCTATCATAATTTTCTAAGGTTTCCCATCTCCTTCATAGTATCTTTTGATCCATGATCCCACGAGGCAGGTGTTAACCTCCTAGAGGTTTGGGATTCCCATGCCCCCAAATTCTTTTTTCATACTCACTAGGTTCCAACTAGCTAAATGTAATTCCCTATGACCTTCAAAATCATTCCACAAACAGTTAGACATCTGAGTATTAATCAGTTTAATGGCCCATTTGGGGAATTTGAAGAATGAAAGCAAATAGATAGGGATGCTAGCAAGGCATGCTTGGATCAAGATCAACCTGCCTGTGTAAGAGAGAAGTTTCCCTCCCCACCCAGCAATTCTTTTCATGATAGTATCTATTAGAGGTTGGATATCCTATCTCCTGAGTTTGTCATAATGCAGGGGAATCCCTAAGTATTTAATTAGGAAAGCCCCTTTTGCACACCCCAAAGCATCTAAAAAGACAGCTAGCTCAAAATCATCTAAATTAATGGGGATCAGTTCACTTTTATTATAGTTAATCCTCATCCCCGAAACTTGCTCAAAACAGTTTAAGACTATTTTGAGATTAGTAGCATATTGGGGATCCTTTTTGAGGAAGAGGATAGTGTCATTAGCATATTGGATACAAGTAATGCCTCCTGGACAGACTTCAGGGCAGAGCCCTTCAATCAGTTGACGATGAGAAGCCTTAATCAATATCCTAGTTAGAACATAGAGTATCAGTATATTGATGTAATTTTCTGTAAGTATGTATATTGATACATGTTTGGTGATTTACTTTTTCCCTTGCCTACATTGGAGCGACATCCAGGTTAGCCGGTGAGAAATGCGACCTGTTGCATCATAAATGCCAATGTTTTCCGGGAGGCCCCCGTTTGAGCCCGACGTTTGCATGACGACATGTGGTCGATACTAACCCCTTAGCTAGGATAGTATTCTCAGTTGTCTAGAATTTTCGTGTCACAAAGGCAAAATGGAAGGGGTGGTCGTAAGCCTTGGGAAACACGGGAGACTACACTTTACGGTGGTTCTGGTGTTTTTGTATGCTGATGCGGCCCTCGAGTAAGATTGAGTGGCTGGTGGATACAGCTCCTAAGGTGACTGTGAGGAGGTACGAAAAATGATGCAGCCCCCAAGCCCATCTCATAGAAGGATCTCTTCGACTCTCCTCATGACCTTAACACGGCAAGTTTAGTACAGAGTGTTCCTTGTTACCGTAAGTCATGAATAAAAAGCTTGAACTAATTAATGTGCAAAGTTTTGTTTATAACACCATCATTTCAATGATTTATATAAAAAGTCTTAGGATAATAAAAACATTATTTATTATTTAATTGAAGCTTCGTTCGTAAAAGAAAACTAATAAACTTAAATCGACTAAGATAAGGGGAACGGGGTAGTCTGTTCCTGTTGTCGTGTAGTGGTGACCTTGTCATCCTTGTTTGGCATGTCCTTGGCTTCTAGCCCCATGATAACCAACAAGTATAGGGGGATGGCAACAGTCTTCGAGGGTAGTATTTCAACCAAATTTATTGATTCGACACAAGGGGAGCCAAAGGATATTCATGAGCCTTAGCAGTTGAGTTGTAAATTTAACCAGACCTAGAAGGATATCTTTCTACATCAACGTGATTAGTAGCATAGTAGTTTGATTGTTTTGATAGTAGAGGCTGCAGTAACAATAGTAACAATAGCAGTTTTGTAGTGATTATAACAGAAGTAGCAATAGTAGTAACTTAGCAAAGGCAATATAAGCGAGCCATAGGCATTGGATCAATGATGGTTAATTGTGTGGATGACATTCATCGTCTAACAGTTACAACCTAGAGCGACATAGAACTAGCTCCAATTCATCAATTCAATGTAGGCACGTATTTCGTATAAGGTCATACGTGCTTATAATAAGAACTTGCATGACATGTGTTGTCCTACCCTCCCGTGGCAACGGGGTCCATAAGGAAATCTAAGGGATATTAAGACCTCCTTTTAATAGGGAACTGGAACAAAGCATTAACACATAGTGAGTATATGAACTCCTCATACTATGGTCATCACCGGAAAGAATCCCAACTCTTGTCACCTTTGGGTATGCAGATCATAACACATAGTAGGTGCATATAACTTGCAAGATCGAATCCAAAACACACTCATACTCATAGAAACATAATAGGTTCGGATTTGAAATCATGGTATTCGGGCCCTAGTGACAAGCATTAAGCATAGCAAAGTCATAGCAACATCAATCTTAGAAACATAGTGAATACTAGGGATCAAGCCCTAAGAAATTGACTCGATTACATGAAATATCTCGTCCAACCCCATCACAGTCCAGCAAGCCTATGAAGGAATTACTCACTGTCGATGGTGAGCATCATGGAATTGTTGAGGGGGATGGGTTGATGATGACGATGGCGGTCAATCCCCCTCTTCGGAGCCCAAATCGTACTCCAGATCAGCCGTCCCGGGGAAGAACAGGAGGTGGCACGGCTCTGTATCGTAAAACGCGATGATACTTTCTCCTCTATTCTTTTCTGGATGAGATGGAGCTTATATGACTGAAGGTAGGGCAAACGGAGCCTCTAGGGGCCCACAAGCTTGTGGCTGTATGGTGGACCCCCTCCGGTAGCTCTTTGTACCAGTATTTTTTTATATTCCACAAAAATTCTCCGTAAATCTTCGTCCAATTCTGAGAAATTTTATTTCTGCACAAAAATAACACCAAGGTAATTCTGCTGAAAAAATGCCAGTCTAGGTTAGTTTCACTCAAATCATGCAAATTAGAGTCCAAAACAAGAGCAAAAGTGTTTGGAAAAGTGGATAGTTTTAGGACGTATCAACTCCCCCAAGCTTAACTCATTGCTTTTCCTCAAGCAATTCAGGTGACAAACTAAAAGTGATAAAGAAAAGTGTTACAAACTCTTTTGTTATTGTTTCCATATATAAGCTTAGGTAGTAATCAAGTTTTCAGCACAAGTTATGAGATAAACATACAAATGATAACACTTAGAAAACGTATTTACTCATATCAATAAGATAATCAACTAGCGAGCAACAATACTATATCTCAAATACCAACACTTTGTCAAAACAAAGATGATTTAATATGATAAAATGGTATCTCGCTAGCCCTTTCTGGGACCACAAAACATAAATGCAGAGCACCTCTGAAGTTCAAGCGGCGACTAAACATTGCAATTCAGGGTAGAAGAGATCCAGTCATGCTCACATCCAACATTAACTAGACCCAATGCATAAAAATGACAATAGTGCTCTCAGGATTGGTGCTTTGGATGAGAAGATGATGACTCAAATAATAAAAGGAAAATAACATAAAAGTAAATAACATTAAGGTAAATAGAATGCCCTTTCGTAGAAGGGAGCAAGCATTTGCAGAGGTGCCAAAGCTCAAAGCTTAAAACAAAGATGAATATAATTTGGATGGTGTGCTTTTACTCTCAATGTCATGACAAAGGATTTTGGTATCTTCCATGCTAAACACATTAATAGCGGTTCCCACATGGAATGAAATTTTTACTCCCCCTCCACCATTCAAACACTTACCACGGGTAGCCGTATCCACGGGTGCCCTCCGAAAAATCAACTTTCTGGGCGGAGTTCTTGTTTATTTATTTTTGTATTATGCAGGACTGGGCATCCTTTTTACTAGCCTCTCTCGCATAGGACGAGTGAATAAACTCTCATCGTGAGAATAACCCGTTTAGCTTGGAAGATATTGACCGCCCCGTTGCTCCATGAGCGGTACGAGCACACAAAACAGATGTTTATTTGAAGGTTTTAGAGTTGGCACATGCAAATTTACTTGGAACAACAGGGTAATACTGCATATAGGTAGATATGGTGGACTCTGTGGAACAACTTTGGTTTAAGGGATTTGGGTGCACAAACAGTATTCATGCTTAGTATAGGCGAAGGCTAGCAAATAGATTGAGAAGCGACCAAGTAGAGAGCGACAACGGTCATAGTCATGCATTGAGAATAATTAACATTGAACACGAGCATGGGTAGGATATAAACAGTTTGAACGTAAATATCATAGAAGCTTTATTGGATTTGAATCTATTACATGCTTTTAACATGCCCCAAGTCAAGCCACTTGAATACTTCAGAGGAGGATACCATCCTAACATACTACATCATAATCATTTTAATGCATGTTGGGATCCAAGATAACATATTATCCACTCCTAGCTACTTAAGAATGGCATGAGCAACTATAATCTCTAATTTTCATCACAAATACGTTTACTCATGATATGTTCAATCAAGAACTGCGAGCTAAACATATTTACAAAAAAACAAGAAGAGTTCATACCAGCTTTTCTTCACCACGACCACTTCATCAAATTATCTTAACAATTTCCTTTCACTTGCACGACTGAATGATGTGAAAATAATAATATTGCAGGAGTGCCATGGACTAAGCTGGAATCTGCAAACATTTTATTCAAAGGAGAGGACAATGGATAATTGGCTCTTCATGAGATCAATAACAAGGGATACATGAGCCATTTGATAATTTAAGCATAGTCTTCTCCGTATGATGACTCAAAAAAGGAAAAGAAATTTAGAGAAACACACTGAAATATTTTTGGAGTTTTCATTTTTCTGAAGAAAGCAAAAGAAAGAAGAAAAACGAAAACGAGAGAAACTTTTTACAGGAGAGAATTCCCAACAAACAAAACCAAGAATGGGAAATATTTTTGGATTTTCTTTTAATACTACAAACTAATTAAATACGGAAAAAACAAAAAGAAGAAAGAAATATTTTGGGAGTTTTACAGTTTTTCAAACACACAAAATAAAGTAGAAAAATCTAACATGGATATACAATGAAAACGATAAACACCGACAACTGGAATGAATGTGTGGTACATGAATGTAATGTCGGTGAGAATACACACTCCCCCAAGCTTAGGCTTTTGGCTTAACTTGGTCTAGGGCCACTCGAAGAATCCGTCGGGTTTGGGGTAGTACTGAGGCAGCTGAGGCTCCCACTAGATGACCGGTGCCTGTGCAGATGCTGGTGCTGATGCACCGATCAAATCCCAATACGCATAAAGGTCCTCGAGCATGCCGGTATACCTTTCCCTGGAGAGATCAAACAAAGTAGGTGCAGGCAAAGTAATAACCTCATGGGTTCCTTGGCTAAATCCAAGTTATACTAGAACTGGACATCACCCTTACTAATAAAACCATGCTCGGTCATGCTATCATAATCTATGTGTTTTACTCGTAGAAGTTCATCCTCATCATGTCTGATAGCATTTTCAATATGTCTAGTGTAACACCCCCAATGTTAAGCTAAGGTGAACTCATGTTAATGATGCCATGTCATGAAATTTTGTTAAGCCAAATTGATACTTGATACAAATAAAGTCAAAATCAAATTTAAATCTCAAGTCAAAATTAATATTTCTTCAAACAGTAAAACTAAATTGTTGGCATTATTCTATAAATTCCCATGATCATTTGTCATGTTGAAACCAACATAATTTGACTCACCAATTAATTCCAAAGAAATTATAAATTTGTCGAACAACAACTAAAATAGTCGTTTTGAAATAAACAAATATTTAAGCATTTCAAAATGACATGAAACGTTGTGTGCTAGTTCAAAATGTAGCCTTGTATTTATGAGACAAGTTTCAAGTTCAACAAAATTCGTTTGGTATCAAAATAAAATGCAAAACTGTAAGAGAATAAGAAACATAAATAAAAAAATAAAAAGAAAATACCTAAAGCTACTCTGCATCTAGGCCATAAGTGACCACAGTGCAACCCAACCCACCTAGGCCATCTCCTTCCTTGCTACAGGAGGCAGATGAGGGCGTGGCGTGCATCTTGCCGCCATCGCCATGGATGGCCACCACATCCCCCCCCCCCCCCCCCGGCCAATGAGGAAGCCCCCGCAAACCCTAGATCGCCCTCTTCCATTCCCCCTTTCCCCATCGCGCCCCCTCCCCATCTGCTAGAAATCGAGCTCGGGAGCTCCGCAGTGACCGCGCTCATTGTCATCGTTCTCGTGGCCACCGTTGTCTCCGTCACTCGGGGGTACGTCCAGGAGGTCTACCACGGCTGGCTTCGTCCATTCCGGGCACTAGCTCGTGCCAGGATGCTATGTTACCAACGACGTCATCGTCTTCTTCGTCCATCTCCAGCCATCTCGCCATCAATCTGCACTGCTCCGACCACCCCCGGCCTCGCCGTCTGCTCCTCCAGCCCTGTGGTGAGCTCCTCTCCTGAATCACCCTTTTATCCCCTTGATCCAATGTCGTAGATAGCTCGCCCCTTCGTGCCCGGAGCTCTGTGACCGTAGCCATGTCCAGTCGCCCATTGTAGTGCCTCAGACCTCGCTTCTGGCCACGTCCCTGCCTCGCCATGCGCCCGCCCGCGCAAGTCCCACCGTGCCCACACGCCTTGCCGCTGGTCGCGCAAGCACGCCGTTCTGCCTGTGGCGGACATCGCCGGCTTGGTCCCGCCGCTGCTGGCTGCTCCTGCTCCTGTATTGTTGTGGCTAGCTACCACCACTGGTGGCTGCGCTAGCTGCTGCTGATGCGCTGCTGCTGTTTGCTTCCGCAGTTGTTGCTACTCACTACTGGTACTGCCGCTAGCTGCTATTGTGCTGCTACTGCAAGTGCGCTTGCTCTGCCTGCGTCGCTGCTGTCAATGCCTACTTCTATCATTGTTGTTGGTCATGGCCATGGCCATGTGTGTGTGTGTGATGTGTGTGTTGTGTGTGTGTGTGTGTGTGGCCTACCGGGGCTACTGCCCTATGGGGCCGCCCAAATTAGTGGGGGCCTAATCCCCTATTATCCTTTAATTTTGTTATTAGATTATTTTAGTTGTTAGCTAGTGACCTATGACATGTGGCCCCTGATTAAATTAGATTAGACTAAATAAACTGCCACTGTGACACTTACATGTGGGTCCAGTGACCATGTTAACGAGTCAACATTGACTGGTCAACCACTACTGACCGGACCCCTGACCGCATTGTCAGCCACACGGCCTTATTGCTGTGTACACTTCTCTATGCACTTAGCATTTTTGCTATTTATTTCGAACTAAATAAATTCCAAACAATCATTAAAACTTTGGAAATTCATATAAAATAATTCGTAACTCACATGAAAATAATTTATATATGAAAGTTGCTCAGGAAAAATATAACCAATTTGAATATGTCATCCAGATATCTATCAAACCACTCTAACATAATGAACATGGACATTTTGCATCAGGATCAATATACCGAATAATACCTGGAGTTGGGGAAATATTACCAGATATTTTCCCTCTTCTTTTAAAATGCTTAGTTACGCATTAGGACATTTCATCAACAAATTTTGACAGGACATGCATCTGTGTTGCATATGTATGCTCATTATTTATTTCGTTCCCCCTCTCCTCTTGTGGGGACCTCAACTCATAAGTCGTGATCACCGAATGCACGTGTACAGTGATCCCAGAGATCAATGCTCACTGAACACACAGAAGCTGAATAACAAGAGTCTTACATCCATACATACCGTCTTACACAAATAAAGACCATCAAGGTCAAGTCTTACATAGATAGGGCCATGAAGGCCAAATAGCAAACATAAACTCGCAGCGGAAATCTTGAAAGATAGAGTAGACCCATGCCATATGCCTTAACCCTACAAGCATTCTGACTGGGAAGCGTCCTAATTCGCATGTTCACCACCAACGAATTCTTCACCATATTCATGTTCTTCCATGCCTGGACAATTAAATAACCTGTGGCAAGCCAATGAGGACTTTGCATGTACTCGCAAGCAACCCATGTTTTGGAACAAGGTATAACAATGCATGATATAGCACTAAGTAGGTAAGTTGCGGAAAGCTAATTTTTGAGTGCAATGACATGATCAATCAACTTGTAAGAGCATGCATTATGAGGTTACAAGTATCCATATGAACAGGTTGCAGATATCAATATAAACAAGGTCTGAACATTTCATGTTCAATCATCATATCAAGTCATTCGACTTAACTCAAGTATTCCTTCTCCACACACTCACGCCAAGTTTGTGAAAACATCGGACGTAGTTTAAGAAGCACCACGCAACTGTCCTTAACCGTGGACACGTCTATTCGAATAGTTTTACACTCTGCAGAGATTGCACACTTTACCCACAAGACTCGGGGAACTTTCGTGTCATCCACGACTCGCGGTATATTACATACCCGAGGTAAGAACCCGAAAAATGCCTTTCCCCTGATGATACTAACAGAGAGTCCACTCGTTGGTGCCATCCCCCATGATGTACATCACAAGTATCATCCATAGGGGCACGCAATGGTGTGCCCGGTGTCTGTGAAAACAGCCCATGGTCGTCCTTTCAGGCATGACCCCGTATCGAGAGTGATCACGCCACTCCCGCCACTAGTAATGCGGTCCCAATGCTAGTACCTACCAAAGTAATCAACAAAGCCCCGTCCCATAAGAGGTATCGTGGTTGTACATGTAAGGTTGGGAATGATCGACAAATCTTAAATCTAATCCGTTTTCGAAAACACACACACACAACTTGCTCCGATACACCACTTCCTTCTCAAGTGGTTACCTACCTCATTATCTCCCTCGTGCATTAGTGGCACCCGAAGGGGTTTTTGAAAAGTCTTTGAAATCACTTTGCTTTCCAAACCATGCATAATCCCGTCCCTCTTGCATAGCAACTACTCAGCATCCTAACTACTTGCCACATGCACAACTCTAAGTAGAAAGTAGAGTCATGTGATGCAAGTACCAACGGGTAAAAGCATCGGAGGCAACCCCTAAAGGTGGTCACTTCAACATCATGATCAACATATCAAAAATAAAGTGCTATATGCCATGCAATAAAAATGGTTTCTTAGTCATGGGCAAAGGGCTGCTTGCCTGGCTCAACAAAGTCCTCAGGGTCTTCAAAGTCTTCTGCTCCAACTCCCTCATCAACAACGCAATCTATCGTCGCAATATTAACGGGTAAAAATAAGAACATGGCAAAAACAGAGAAAATAATTCACTCCTAAAAATGTCAAACCGATTTTGTAAAATACTAGGGTGAAAACTAGGAATACTAAAATTACTAGTTTCTAGTTTTGAAGTGTAAAAAGTGGTGAAAAGCATTTTAACAGAATGTAAAAGTGCCTAAAAAGGGGGTTTTAAATAAAATAGTACATAAAATGTTTTCAAAAATTGGCTCAAGTGGCATCATTAAATAGCACATAATATTACAAGATTTGTGGAGTTGGATCACTGGATTTGGATTTTTATTTAATTGTGTGGAATTTCATACGTCTCTGGCAAAAATGGAAATGAGAAAAGCTATTGTGCATGCGGGCCGAAACAGTCGTGCTGGGCCGGCCCAGGAGGGATTTAACCCAGGGGCGAAGAGGTACACGCGCGCCGGTCGGGGTTTAAACCCGATAGGTCGGCCCCATCGGCTAGAGAGAGAAAGGGGGCGAGAGAGAGGTGGGGATGACAGGTCGCCCCCACCTGTCATCCCTAACCCCGCGACTAGAGGGGGCAGGGGCTCACCGGCGACGGCGCAGGCCACGGCGAGGCAATCTAGCGACGGGAATGGAACCTGGGGACCCCCGCTGTCTCGGAGGAGGTTGACTTGGTCGGGGAGGCAGCCTGGGTCGCCGGCGACGAGGAGGCCCCGGCGGAGAGCTACCGGAGGAGGTCGCCGCCGGTGGTTCCTGGCTGCAAACACACGAGAGGAGAGGGGGAAAACGATCAAGGCATTGCTGTGGCTCCAGATCGAGAGAGAGAGAAAGGGCGAAGAAGGCTCACCGTGGCCGGACGGTGGCGTACCCGACACGGCAGAGCTCTGCTCGATCCCGAGCACTCCGGCACCAGGGCTCGCTAGGGGTGGTGTTGGTGCTCGATTGAGAGGGGGAGAGGGATTCTAGAGGGGAGGAGCGAGCTCGGGGAGGCCCTTTTATGGAGAAACCGCGGTCCACCGAGTGCCCGTGCGCCGGCGAGGTCACAGACAAGGCCAGGGACCACGGGAGGGGGTCAGGGCGTGCATACGGTGCTTGTGGGGGTCATCCATGACTAGGATAGGTGAGAGGGAGAGGAGAGCGAGCGTGAAGCGGGCCAGGGACGCGGGCAGCGACTGGCGGACATGGGCGGCGCTCGGGCACACGCGACAGGGGCCGCCCGAGAGAGAAGGAGGAGGGGGGCGATAGCTTGGAGCTTTGTGGACGTCGAGGGGGGCACGGGGGACAAGGTCCTGCCTCCCTAGGCTGACAGGCGCCTCGAGATGCTCCTGCTACCGTGTGGCTGGGCACTGTAGCATGCTCCAGAGCGCGCTTATGTCATGCCATGGCATGCTCTTTGGCGCTTAGGGAGTGGCCACTCATGCCCAGAGGATCTAGGGGTGTAGGAAAGAGGTAGGGGGCTTTGAGTGCTCTGGAAGCCACTAGGTAGATGAGTGAGAGGTGAAAATGTTGCTGCACTTGCTGTCCAGGGGTAAAAATTGGGGTTTTACCCCATCAATCATTGACCTGAGGCCATGGCTTTCTTACTGGAGGTAAAAGAGCACCAGTAGATGATGTGGTAAAAATTTGAAGTAAAGGAGAGGAGTAGAAGTGGCCAAAACTTAGTTTTTACCAAACTACCAGAAGGTGTTTGATGAAGTTTTGGCCAAGTAAAAAGACTCCACTTGTCTTGATATTTACCAGGATCAAATAGAGGGTAAAAATATGGTTGATCACAAGGTTTGAGCCTATTTGAGAAAAGTTGACAATGGAAACTTTGCAAACCCTAGAAATGGGCAGAAACTGATTTTCTTAGATCTATACACGCAAATCTATTCTCCTTAATGCACCACTTGGTGTGATGGCATTATTTGGGGTTTAGAGCATGTCCACAAAGTTTGAGATCAATAGGATACAGTTGGCAATGTAGACTTGCTCAAGCTTGGCTCTGGACAGGAGTGATTTTGGGGCACTTTGGTGAACCAAAACAATTAGGATTAGGATGAAAGTTGGCAAGATCATCACATTAGGCACATGTGACTTGCTACAATTTTCCTGGATTTATTTGAGTGAAACTTGGCAAGATCATCACATTAGGCACATGTGACTTGCTAGAATTTTCCAGGATTTATTTGAGAATATTTCTTATAGAAATATTTCAAATGCTTGAAATGAACAGAAATGGTTTTGGAGGGTTTTGTCCAATATTTTGAACATGACTATGTGTTGAAACTCATATATAAGGAAAATATATGTCCACTGAGTTTCCCTAAATTTTCTCAAATATTTTGAAAGCATAAAAATAGTTTTCCCTATGAAAGACCATTTCTGGTCTTAAGAAAAAGCCTTTAAATAAAATAGGGTGTGACACCTCTATTCTTTCAGTAGACCTCGAGGCTACCGCTGACCCCAAGTACGACTACATCGACGATGGCCCGTCCTTCTCAGCAGAGCTTCTAGGCAAGCAAAAACCCCTTGATCATTTCGATATCGCCAATTCTCTACTTCTTGCATTAGAGTAGTGTTATTATTCCTGCTTTATCGGTAGATCCTATACTGTTGTATAGCCTGTCTTTGCTACTACTATTGATACCATACCTATTCTCCTATATGCTTAGTATAGATATGCTAGTGTCTCATCAGTAGCCCAACACTCTTGTCCATTTGCCATGCCATATTATTGGGTCGTGATCCTTTCGGGTGATGATCACGGTTATACTGTATAATACTACTATACTTATGATATTGTTTGGACTAGGGGCTGAAAGGAGAGGTTGTTCCATCCAGTAGTGGTGCACTTGGGTTCCCAACGGCCCTCGAGTGATTCGTCGTGGCAGAACGACAGGGCAGACGGAGACCTCCTAGAAGAGAGGTGGACCTGGGCCTTGGTAAGTGTCCATGGTTATTTCATAATAACACATTGAACGAGATTTGGGTATTGAATCTGAGACTGCCCCTGGTATATACGCACTAACCGCCACGCGGGATAATGGTTATGGGGTCCTCGTCGTCGTTTGTTCCTACCAAAAGATCTGTCAGATAGCACAATGGAGCGGGCTGATTGTTGGGGTGAGCAGCATGCATGTATACAGAGGTGGGCTTGGTCCCCGGCAAGTCGCGCAACATGCAGGAGTCCTTAGGGTGATGGTCCCATGACCCCTTCGCAATTAGGATGTAGACCAATGTGTTGACCTCTCTGGAGAGCTTAGTTAGGACTTCGGCGTGTCAATCACCCGAGGCCGGGCATTACGCAGAAAATTGTGTCCTGCCAAAGGTAATCGAGCATATCGGGAAATGTGGTGCACCCCTGCAGGGAAGATAAACTATTTGGATAGCCACGTCCACGGTAATGGGCGGCTTGGAGATGTATCCCTATCTTATACTACTTCAACCGGATACTAGATAAACACACCCAGATAACAAACAGATTTCCCCGGAGATCGCTTTCTCGCAGGGAGTCAATGAGAGGATCTCTGGGCAGGTTATTACTATATGTATGTGCAAGATGATACCAAATACTCTCCTCTCTTCTACTACTGAAAGATGTAGTCTTTGATAGGATGAGCTTCTCCCCCTTATTCTGGCATTTGTGAAGTTTAGTCCACATATACTACCCCATTCCTTTGATACCGATGCATGTCTAGCATAGTTCTGATGTAATTCCTGCGAGTACTTTGGATGAGTACTTGATACTTGTGATCTGCGTTGGGTTTTCCAAGAAGAGGAATGTGTAATTGCAGAACAAAGCGGATAAGTATTTCCCTCAGTTATGAAACCAAGATTTATCGAACCAATAGGAATATCAATCCTCAACCATCTTCAGCGGTTGCACACAAACGAACAAACGACTTGCACCCAACGCGGGCAAGAGGGTTGTCAATCCCCTTGATCTCGTTATTTGCAAGCAAATGAGTTGTGTAGATAATTGTTGGTAAATATAAATTGCAAAATAAATAAAAATTAAATAAAGGCAGCAAGGTAATAATAGCGTTTGTGAATATATAAGTGAATAGACCCCGGGGGCATAGTGTTCTCTAGTGGCATCTCTCATGTAGGCAGCATACGGTGGGTAAAGAAATTACTGTTGGGCAATTGATAGAAAAGCGGATAGTTATGCGATGTTCACGGCAATGATCATGTGTATATAGGCATCACGTCCATAAGAAAATAGGCCGACTGCTGCATGCACCTATTACTATTACTCCACTCATCAACCGCTATCCAGTATGCATCTAGAGTATTAAGTAAAACAGAGTAATGCTTGGAGAACGATGACATGATGTAGAAAAAGTAAACTCAAACAATATGAATGAACCCCATCGTTTTATCCTTATTAGCAACAACACAAAGACGCATCTTGTCCCCTACTTTGTCACTGGGATATAGAAACTAGCCAGGTTGAACCTACCACAACGCAGCACTCCCACCGATGAAATATCAATCTACTTGGCCAAAGCATATCAATAGATCGGAGAGCATTAAGAAGCTATAATGATCATGCACTTAAGAGATATATATAATTCAGAGGCATCTCACATACTTTTCATGAATAATCTTAACATAAACCCACAATTCATCGGATCCTAACAAACAAACCGCACAATAGGATTACATCGGATAGATCAAAGCGAATATGTGATGTCCATTGTATTGAAAATCATAAGTGAGACAGATTGCCATCTAGGTACAAGATATGGACCGGTAGGTCTATGGTGAACTACTCACACATCATCATGAGGGTAGCAAGGTTGATGAAGAGGCCCTCTGTGATCGATCCCCCCTCCGGCAGGGTGTCGAAACGGAACTCCAGATGGCCTCGCGACGGAACAGAGACTTGCGGTGGCGGAAAAAGGGTTTCGGGACTGCTTCCAGGGTTTTTAGGATTTTAGAGAATTTATAGGCCGGAGAGGGACGTCGGGAGATGCCCGAGGGGGCCACCACATATCAGGGCGCCCCCCCAGGGCGCGCCCTGATGTGTGGTGTGGCCCTCGTGCACCTCCTAGCTTCCTTCCGAAGCTTCTAGGTCTTCATATAGTCCAAAAAAAATCATCAAAAAGTTCTGTGGCAATTGGACTTCGTTTGGTACAGTAAACCTGAAAAGCAAAAAACACGCAGAAAACAACAACTGGCACTGAGCACTGGGTCAATAGGTTTGTGCTCAAAAATATTATAAATTGGTAAATAATGACCCAAAAAGTATCCTAGAATGATAATATATCATCATGGAACAATCAAAAATTATAGATACGTTGGAGACGTATCAAGCATCCCCAAGCTTAATGCCTGCTCGTCCTCGAGTAGGTAAATGATAAAAACAGAATTTTTGATGTGACATGCTATCCACTATGTAATCTTATTCAGGTATGCTCATGTATAAAAGATGAATCAACCAATATTAACATAGAAATATTCAAAGGGTAAGAAACAGAATTGTTAATTCCTAAAAGTATACAATCCTTAAGAAATGTTTACCCCCCCCCCCCCCATTCATCTTATTGTATTAGCAAGGCATGGCTCAATCTTCACCACATTAATACACAATGTTAAGCACCAAGGTGTCCAAGTCAGGAAATTGGTTCGTACTTTATAAATATGCATCAACTTTTTATTCTTCACGCAATATATGAGCGTGAGCCATTGGACATAGCATTTAAGTGGAATAGAATATGATGGTAGATATCAAAGGGGTAGGAAGTGGAGAAGATAGTCTCACATCAACTAGGCGTATCAACGGGCTATGGAGATGCCCATCGATAGATATTAAGGCAAATGAAGCTAAGTGGATGAACAATTATCTATCCAACTATCCTAAGTCTTAGCTGCCCATCGATAGATGTTAATGCGAGGAGTAGGGATTTCCATGCAAATGGTGCACTAGAGCTATAAGTGTATGAAAGCTCAAATCAAGCTAAGTGGGGTGTTCATACAACTTTCTTGCTCATGAAGACCTTCGGCATTTGAGGAAGCCCGTCATAGGAATACCCAAAACTTGAAAACTTCAATCACACAAAACTCAACAAAACCTCGTGAGATCCGTCAGTATAAGAAACATATTGCACACTTTAAGTACTGTTGTAAATTGATTAAAATTTCATAAATGCATAATAGGTACTGTATTCTAACTTCTCCATGGCATATACCCCCCGATACAATCCATAGTTTAATCAAAATAAGCAACTATGCAAGCAAAAACAGAATCTGTCAAAAACAGAACAGTCTATAGAAATCTGTAGAGACCGTATACTTATCTAACTCTAAAAATTCTAAAAATGAGGAAAATCTCGAAAATTTATATAGCAACACTGTGTAAAAATTTCAGATCATTATCATGCTCCGGCGAAAAAAGATAATTCCTGTACTGGAGTCAAAAGTTTACGTTTTGTTTCAGCATCGATTCTACTCATCTTGTGAGTCATGCCAAAGGATTTACTTGGCACAAACACTAATTTAAACACAAAAACATAACCATTGTATAGGCAATAATCATGCTATTAAAAATAAACAGAAAGTTTAAAGCAAAAAATTTAAAGATAACTATTGGGTTTCCTCCCAACAAGCGTTATTGTTTTATGCCCCTAGCTAGGCATAATGCATAGTGTCAAGTATTGTCATCTTTGACACTCCACCCATAAGTGGATCTCATAATTGATTCATAAGGTGGTTTAATTCTCTTTCTAGGGAAGTGTTCCATCCATTTCTGTAATGGGAATTGGAACCTTATGTTTCCCTCTTTCATGTCAATGATTGCACCTATAGTTCGTAAGAAAGGTCTTCCAAGTATTATGGGACAAGAAGGATTGCAATCAATATCAAGCACAATAAAATCTACATGCACATAAGTTTTATTTGCAATAATAATCACATCATTAATTCTACCTAAAGGTTTCTTGATGGTAGAATCCGCAAGATGCAAGTTGAGGGAACAATCTTCAATATTAGTGAGACCAAGCACATCACAAAGAGTTTTAGGAATAGTTGAAACACTAGCACCGAGGTCACACAAAGCATTGCATTCATATTTATTGATCTTTATTTTGATAGTAGGTTCCCACTCATCATGCAATTTTCTAGGAATAGCAACTTCAAGCTCAAGTTTCTCATCATAAGCTCTTATCATAGCTTCTATTATATATTTGGTAAAAGCTTTGTTTTGTTCATAAGCATTGGGTGAGCTAATAACGGATTGCAATAAGGAAATACATTCTACTAAAGAGAAATTATCATAATTAAAGTCCTTGTAATCCAATATAGTGGGAGCATCACTAGTTAAAGTTTTGACCTCTCCAAACCCACATTTTCCAGTTTTAGCATCAAAATCATCACCCTCCAAGCAAACGGGATGATTCTCTACTAAAGTTGACTCATCTCCAGTACCTTTGTCATTTATATTCAGAGAGGTAAACAAAGATTCAATAGGAGAAACACCAATCATTTTAAGATCTTCATCATGATTCCGGTAAAAACCGGGTGGAAGAGCTTTTTTTAAGAATTCACACTTAGCTCTCAACTTAGTAGTCCTCTCCTTAATTTCATTAATAGATATTTGGATAGATTTAATGGCATCATTAAAATCATGCTTGGGTGACAAAGCTTTATTTTTAAGAGTTTCCACATCAAGAGCAATTATATCCATGTTTTTAGCCAAAGTGTCAACTACATGCAATTTTTCTTCTACCATAGTGTTGAAAACCTTTTGAGAATTAATAAATTCTTTAATTGTGTTCTCACGATCAGAGGGTATCCTATTAGCATTTGTAGAAGAATTGCCATAAGAATTACCATAAGAATTTCCATAGTTGTTAGAGGAATTACCGGGATACGGTCTAGAATTGAAATTTCCTCTATAAGCATTGTTGTTGAAATTATTTCGCGAGACAAAGTTAACATCAATAGCATCATTATTTTGCTCAATCAAAGTAGACAAGGGAACATCATTGGGATCAACATGAGCATTTTTACTAGCAACCATATTCATAAGGGCATGCACTTTTTCACTCAAAGTAGCGATTTCTTCAACAGAATTTACCTTCTTACCGGTTGGAGCCCTTTCGGTATGCCATCGAGAATAATTTTTCATAATGTTGTCCAGAAGTTTGGTGGCCTCTCAGTAAAGGTACCACGTGCAGCAGAATCTAGAAGATTTCTAGACACAAAGTTCAGTCCACCATAGAAGTTTTGGATATTCATCCACATATTTAAACCATGAGTTCGACAATTCCTTATCATTAATTTCATTCTCTCCCAAGCTTGTGCAACATGCTCTTGATCTTACTGTTTAAAATTCATTATTTGATTTCTAAAGGAGATGGTCTTAGCAGGAGGAAAATACTTGGCAATAAAAGCATCTTTACACGTATCCCATGTTCCAATACTATTATGCGGTAAAGATGAAAACCAAGCTTTAGCTTTATCTCTTAGTGAAAAAGGAAATAATTTTAATTTCACAATATCATTATCCATATTCTTTTTCTTTTGCATGTCACATAATTCAACAAAGGTATTAAGATGTGACGCGGGATCCTCATTAGGACTTCCCGAAAATTGATCTTTCACGACAAGATTTAGCAATGCAGCATTAATATCAAAAGCCTCCGCACTAGTGGCGGGTGGTATAGGTGTACTAATAAAATCATTATTATTCTTATTTGAGAAGTCACACAACTTAGTAGTATCTTGAGACATGGTGACCAAACAAGCAAAGTAACAAGCAAGACAAGTAAACTAGCAAGCGAAGAAGTAAACTAGTAACAAGCAAAGGTAAATATTTTTGTATTCTTTATTTTTATGAGACAAGCTAAATATAACATCAAATAAAAAGAAGAACAAGTGAATGAAAATTTGTCTGAAGTTACTTGGTACTTGATGATGATATTCCCCGGCAACGGCGCTAGAAATCCATCCTGATACTTGTGATATGCGTTGGGTTTTCCGTGAAGAGGAACGGGTAATTGCAGCACAAAGCGGATAAGTATTTCCCTCAGTTATGAAACCAGGGTTTATCAAACCAATAGGAATATCAATCCTCAACTGTCTTCAGCGGCTACACACAAATGAACAAACGACTTGCACCCAACGCGGGCAAGAGGGTTGTCAATCCCCTTGATCTCGTTATTTGCAAGCAAATGAGTTGTGTAGATAATTGTTGATAAATATAAATTGCAAAACAAATAAAAAGAAAAAAGGCAGCGAGGTAATAATAGCGTTTGCGAATATATAAGTGAATAGACCCGGGGGCCATAGTGTTCTCTAGTGGCATCTCTCATCTAAGCAGGATACGGTAGGTAAACAAATTACTGTTGGGCAATTGATAGAAAAGCGGATAGTTATGCGATGTTCGCGGCAATGATCATGTGTATATAGGCATCATGTCCATAAGCAAATAGGCTGACTCCTGCCTACACCTATTACTATTACTCCACTCATCGACCACTATCCAGCATGCATCTAGAGTATTAAGTAAAATAGAGTAATGCTTGGAGAATGATGACATGACGTAGACAAAATAAACTCAAACAATATTAATGAATCCCATTGTTTTATCCTTAGTAGCAACAACACAAAGACGCATCGTGTCCCCTACTTTGTCACTGGGATATAGAAACTTGCCAGGTTGAACCTACCACAACGCACCACTCCCACCGATGAAATATCAATCTACTTGGCCAAAGCATATCAATAGATCGGAGAGCATTACGAAGCTATAATGATCATGCACTTAAGAGATAATATAATTCAGAGGCATCTAAAATACTTTTCATGAATATTCTGAACATAAACCCACAATTCATCAGATCCCAACAAACACACCGCACAATAGGATTACGTCGGATAGATCAAAGCAAAGATGCGATGACCATTGTATTGAAGATCATAAGAGAGAGAGATTGCCATCTAGGTACTAGCTATGGACCCGTAGGTCTGTGGTGAACTACTCACACATCATCATGAGGGCAGCAAGGTTGATGAAGAGGCCCTCCGTGATTGATCCTCCCTCCGGCAGGGTGCCGGAACGGAGCTCCAGATGGCCTCGCGACGGAACAGAGACTTGTGGCGGCGGAAAAAGGGTTTCGGGACTGCTTCCAGAGTTTTTAGGATTTTAGGGAATTTATAGGACGAAGAGGGACGTTAGGAGACGCCCGAGGGGGCCACCACATATCAGGGCGCGCCCCCCAGGGTGCGCCCTGATGTGTGGTGGAGCCCTCGTGCACCTCCTGGCTTCCTTCCAAAGCTTCTAGGTCTTCATATAGTCTAGAAAAATCATCAAAAAGTTTCGTGGCAATTGGACTTCGTTTGTTATAGTAAACCTGAAAAGCAAAAAACATGCAGAAAAGAGCAACTCGCACTGGGCACTGGGCCAATAGGTTAGTGCTCAAAAATATTATAAATTAGTAAATAATGACCCAAAAAGTATCCTCGATGAATTGTCGCCGAGCCCATCAGCCACATCCTGATCTTCTCCATGGTTCATGATGAGCATTTAAGCTAGCGTTGGAAACTTTTGAAAGCATTATCTTTGAGCGTAGCTCATGAAGTTTATCTTTGATAAAAGAATTGTCTTCTCTAAGTTCACGTGCATTTGATGAGAGTTACCACTGTGAATATGAGAAAAGTTTGTTTCGCTTCTTCTGAAATCGTCTCAATTCATTCATGCATGTGCGAAGTATTCCATGGTTTGATAGGTTTGATACCTACACTCCATATGTATTTCCTACGCATACCTAGTGATGTGGATCATCCCATGGTCATCCCCATGGGCCATCACCAACATCGCAAGCTCCAAAGGGTCCCATGATGAGAGCCCGTGCACGTGCAATTGAAAACGAGGTGACATCTCTCCTATACGGTTCTTCCTTTGATGCTCATGGAACTTGGATGCTACCTCAAGCGGAGATTCTATGCATGCTTAGGTACCATGAAGACGATCTAGGAGACGCTCGGAGTGAAGAACAAGTCACCATGAAGTCGGACATGAAGAAGGATGGACAAGAGCACCAAAAGAAGGGCATCTCACCTCCCAGGCCCCGGACATCTGGCCCATGCCCCGGACGTCCGGCCCCTGGAGTCTACACTGGCGCCAAGGCCAAGCAGACGCAAGCTACACACGCCGGACAACCGGCCCCTCCAACCCGGAAATCCGGCCCCTGCCCTGGAATTCCGGCCAGAAGATGCCAGTACCGGAGCTCTTTGTCCAGCGCCAGGCCTGACATCCGGCCCCAAGGCCCGAACATCCGGCACCACCATGACGCCCCGGACATCCGGCCCCCCTGGCCCAGACATCTGGCCCCTGTGAGACAGTCACGGGCCAAGAGACCTTGTAACCTATCTCTCTCGCCCCCAACTCTTCTAGTACTATATAAGTAACCTCCCCTCCTCTTTTTAGGGTTAGCAATGTGTTGGCTCATAGACTAGTTGAGCATTGCTCCTTCCATATACTTCTCCTAGGAGATTGAGACCTCTTTGTGAGAAGATCCTATGGATGTCAAGGCCCCTTCTTAGGGAAGATCCCCACGTGGATTTCAAGACCCATTTCTCCGGAGTGGGAAGGCTACCGGTACTTGTATCCATTCGTTCAAATCGAACCTTGTATCTCTTGTTCGTTGGATCTAGTGGATGTGTGATTTGAGGATTGTCCTTGAGTGTTCTTCGTTTGCCTCTTGATTTTCCTCTTTTTCCCCTCCAAGTGTGAAAAGATCGGCCCTAACGGGTTTGCCCCGTATTACCTAGCCACCGATTGATTTGTTCAAGGAAAATAAGTTCCTTCATAAGAGCTAATTCAGACTTACACAAGGACTTTTATATCCTCGATCATGGTTCCTAACGAGAACTCGGTTGCATTTCGTTGTAAGAATTCCGTGTGGTCACGATTGTCTTGACAGTGTTTTCACGTGTGTCTTACAATCCAGCTCATGTTTTGGAGCTTGCTTCCGTAGTTCATTTCCTGAGACTCTTGCAACATCATCTCGTCGATTGTGGTGCACCCTTTTTATTCTGGGACATGCTAAGTCTGGACTATCCTGACACCAATCAGATCTGAACCTCAGTCAGATATGATGGTTGGAGTATTTTCCAAAAAAAAATATAACATTGGTCTCTACATAGCCCGGTAAGGTGATGTTATGGCTACCACATCTGGCCGTGGAACCTATTGTTATAATATCTTGTTCAACAAGATTAGCCATTCTTCCATGAGGAATTATTTGACTTATTTTAGAAGTTGTTCCTGATGGATCCCTTGTGTTCCCAAAGTCCGACCTTTACTTGATGACCATGTTCATGCTACCCCGAAGCATGAATATGATATTCCGATCATCAAAAAGAACATTGGAAGAGCAATGCTAAATGTTTCTTGAACAATTATCCAAACACCATTATATGGGTAGACATCATGTATTTCCTCGCCCCATTATCTAAAGGGATATGTACATGTTGTTCTATCATGTATATATTTCTCTTCTTGTCCTTGGGAAGGATATGCTAATAATATTTATGTATAAACATATTTTCCTTTCCATTGGTATGATTAATCTAAGAATCACATTTTCCCTTCCATTGATCTGTTTGACCCTTCCTGTAATTTATATGATCTAAGCAGTAACAGTTCCCTACTTATGTAAACACCTCGGTGTACAACTTCGTTAGTAAAACAATGTTACTATTGTTGTTAACATTCCGGTAATCACCAGTGGACGAGAAATTTATCTATTGGTCCGCATCGTCTTAACGAGCAGGAAAATGGTTCTCTTTGTCCTCCGCCCTTGGTACCGGCCTTGTTGCCAACTTAGCTGACAAATTGTTCTCTAAAAACCTTGTAGCGTGATCACACAAGATGCCCCCACCCTTCTCATTCATCATGGTGGTATGTACGTTGATCACTTCGATTTGATCATCCTAATGATTCGGAAATGCTCAAGCCCTCAAATACATACTCGTGCAGTGTGCATTATCTTTCTGTATCCCTTGTGACTGTATATTCCAGCTAACCTTGGAATCAGTTATCATTCTACCTTGTGCATGTCATTCTTTTGAATTCCTTATGAAAACTCTCTCATTAATTGTGATGTTTCATGTAATGACTATGTGGTCCTTGTATCCGAATTTACCATTGCCTTGACTTCGTATCTATTTCCGCAAGCCACTTCCCTTGGCATGTCCCATTCCGGTATCACATGCAACATTTATTCCCCATTGCTATGAATCCTTCCATCACCTGTTTTAGGAATCGACTGGATGCCTACTTTATTGAAACTTGTTGAACCTCCTTATACTACACTCGTTATGATTCTTGTGTTCCAAAACTCGAGAGATACTTGTTTGTTTCATTCATGAGATAACCGAAGATGATTACCCCTGGTATAATTCCTTCGTTGCCGAGTTACCCCTTATCCCTTTCGTAAGCATGATGAAGATCCTGTAGGAAGAATGACAACCTCGTCGTGACGCAATGATGAAGAGAAAATGAAGACATCAATGGCATGGATCGACCTCTTCGAGAAGAACAACCAAGACCAAGAAGATTCCTTAGAATTTCATAGACAAACCTTTTCCCCCTTACTTTACCTCTTAACTCTCGGGATGAGATTTATTTTAGTGGAGGACATTTGTAACACCACCAGTGTTCAGCTACACTGAACTCATGTTAATGATGACATGTCATGACCTTTTGTTAAGCCAAATTGCCACTTGATACAAATCAAGTCAAAATCAAATTTAAATGTCAAGTCAAAATTAATACTTCTTCAAACAGTAAAACTAAATTGTTGGCATTATTATATAAATTCCCCTGATCATTAGTCATGTTGAAACCAACATAATGTGACTCACCAATTAATCCCAAGGAAATTATAAATTTGTCCAACAGCAACTAAAATAGTCGTTTCAAAATAAACAAATATTTATGCATTTCAAAATGACTTGAAAAGTTGTGTGCTAGTTCGAAATGTAGCCTTGTATTTATGAGACAAGTTTCAAGTTCAAAAAAATTCGTTTCGTATCAAAATAAAATGCAAAACTATGAGAGAATAAGAAACAGAGATGAATAAAAAGAAAATACCTAAAGCTACTGTGCATCTGGGCCATAAGTAGCCACACTGCAGCCTAGCCCACCTAGACCATCTCCTTCCTTGCTACAAGAGGCAGAGGAGGGCGTGGCGCGCATCTGACTGCCATGGCCATGGATGGCACCACGTCGCCCCCTCGACCTATAAAGAGGCCCTTGCGAAACCCTAGATCGCCCTCTTCCATTCCCCCCTTTCCTTATCACGCCCCCTCCCCATGTGCTCAAAATTGAGCTCGGGAGCACCGCGGTGACTGCGCTCATTGTCGTCGTTGATGTGGCCACCGACGTCACTGTCGCTCGGGGGTACGTCTAGGAGGTCTACCGCGGCTGGCTTCGTCCGTTCCGGGCACCATCTCGTGCCGGGATGGTACGTTGTTGACGCCGTCATTGTCTTCTTCATCTAACCGCCACCATCTCGCCATCGATCCACACTGCTACGACCACCCCCGGCCTAGCCGTCAGCTCCTCCGGCCCCACGGTGAGCTCCTCTCCCGAATCCCATTGTTTTCCCCTTCGATCCGATGTCGTAGGTTTCTCACCCCATTGTGCCCAAAGCTCTGTGGCCGTAGCCATGTCCAACCGCCCATGGTCGTGCCTCAGGCCTCTGCCCTGGCCGCGTCCCTGCCTTGTCGTGCGCCCGCCCGTGCAAGTTGCGCCGTGCCCACGAGCGTGTGTTGTAGGTCGCGCACACGCCAGGCCGCCTGTGACCGCCCTCGCCGCTTGCTCCTACCGTTGTTGGCTGCTCCTGCTCCTGCGTTGCTGCTGCTAGCTACCGCCGCTGCTGGCTGCACTTTTGCTGCTCTTTGCAGCTGCTTCTCGTGCTAGTTGCCGGTGCTATGTTGCTGCTTGCTAGCTGATGCTGATGCGATGCTGTTGTTTGCTGCAATAGCTGCTTTGCTGCTCACTGCTGCTGCTGCTCATGCCACTGCTGCTTGTTGCTGCTGTTGTGCTGCTAGTGCGCTTGCTCTGCCTGCGCCACTGCTGTCAATGCCTACTTCTATCATTGCTGCTAGCCATGGCCATGGCCATGTGTGTGTGTGATGTGTGTGTTGCATGTTGTGTGTGTGACCGGCCTGGGCCACTACCCTGTGGGGCCGCCCAGATTAGTGGGGGTCTAATCCCCTATTAGCCTTTAATTTTGTTATTAGATTATTTTAGTTATTAGCTAGTGACCCTATGACATGTGGCCTCCCTAGTTAAATTAGATTAGACTAAATAATCTGCCCTTATGACACTTACATGTAGGTCCATTGACCATGTTGACCAGTTAACATTGACTCGTCAACCACTGCTGACTGGACCCCTAACCCCACTATCAGCCACACACCCTTATTGTTGTGTACACTTCAATGTGCACATAGCATTCTTGCTATTTATTTCGAATTAAATAAATTCCAAAAATTCATTAAAACATTGGAAATTCATATAAAATAATTCATAACTCGGATGAAAATAATTTATATACGAAAGTTGCTAAGAAAAATATAAAAAATCTAGTTATGTCATCCACATATCTGTCACACCACACTAACATAATGAACCCGAACATTTTGCATTAGGATCAATATACTGAATAATACCTAGAGCTGGGGAAATATTACCACATATTTTCTCTCTTCTTTTAAAATGCTTAGTGATGCATTAGGGCATTTCATCAACACATTTTGACAGGACATGCATATGTGTTGCATTTGTATGCCCGTTACTTATTTCGTTCCCCCTCTCCTCTATTCTTTTGATAGACCTCAAGGCCGCTGGTGACCCCGAGTACGACTACGTCGACGACGACCCATCCTTCTCAGCAGAGCTTCCAGGCACACAAAACCCCCTTGATCATTCTGATATCGCCTATTCATTCTCTCTACTTCTTGCATTAGAATAGTGTTAATGTTACTGCTTTATCGGTAGATCATATACTGCTGCATAGCATGTCTTTAATACTACTATTGATACCATACATATTCTCCTATATGCTTAGTATACATATGCTAGTGTCTCACCAATGGCCCTACACTCTTGTCCGTTTTCCATGCTATATTATTGGGACACGATCCTTCCGGGTGATGATCACGGATATACTATATAATACTACTATACTTATGATACTGTATGGACTGGGGGCTAAAAGGACAGGTGGTTCCATCCAGTAGTGGTGGGCCTGGGTTCCCGACGGCCCCCGGGTGATTCGTTGTGGCGGAACGACGGGGCAGTCGGAGACCTCCTAGGAGGGAGGTGGACCTGGGCCCTGGTCGGTGTCCGCGATTACTTCATAATAACATGCTTAACGATATTAGGTATTGAATCTGAGACTGCCACTGGCATATACACACTAACCGCCGCGCAGGATAATGGTTATGGGGCAATTGGCGTCATCTGTTCCTGCCGAAAGCTCTATTAGATGTCACAATGGTGTGGGCTGATTGTTGGTGTGAGCGGCATGCCTGTATACAGAGGTGGGCTTGGTCCCCGGCCAGTCGTGCAACATGCAGGAGTGCTTAGGGTGATGGGCCCATGACCCCTTCACATTTAGGATGTAGACCAATGTTTTGACCTCTATGGAGAGCTTAGTTAGGACTTCGGCGTGTCGATCACCCGAGGCCGGGCATTACCCGGAAAACTGTGTCCGGCCAGAGGTAATCGAGCGTATTGGGAAATGTGGTGCATCCCTGCAGGGAAGATAAACTATTCAGGAGACCGGAGGTCCTAGGCAGGAGGCCTTGCCTTTCGATCTAGTGTCGTTGTTTTTCTCAGACTTCTTAAGGCAAAACTTGTCTAACTATGTCCGTACTCAGATAATTTGTGCTTTCATGACTGATGTATTATGGGTCCTCAGGGCCTTGGCTTGTAATATAAAGATTTATGTTTATATTTGTGTCGTAGAGTTGTGTTGTGATATTAAAGTGAGTCACTGTTCGTGATTGTGCATGATGTGTGTCTGATTATTGCACGATTATAAACGGGGGTGTCACATCTACCAAGACGAGAAGCATAAATAATGCCATAGATAACACCCTTAGAGTGGTTAGTATGCAACCGTGCCGCAACAATAGCTCCCGAACTAAAGTTACTGTTACCGTAGAGTGCACAACTCAAAATAGCAAGATCAGGTGAACTAAGTGTTCACCTCTCCCATCTACCAATCAAGCATATTTCCACAAATAGTGAGAAGTAACCCAGAATGGGAAAATGTAAACTAGCAACTGGAGCTTTCGACACCCCTCTCATTTCTCCCACAGATACTTCATGCACAAAATCCTCCAAGTCCCTAGTACGTCGTTCTAGTGCACTACCCTCACTAGGAATTTTGCAAACCTGACACTATAAAGTGTCATTTCATAAGATCTATCATAAAGGTGAAATTATACTACAGGTGGTTGTGCCCTAGAAGTGAATCGAAATTTTGCACGAAGCTATTAGTGAGTAGAAGATACTGGTCACTCTTATCTTCAAGGAATGGAGTGGGTCCATCAATATCCACCAAGTGATAGAAATCCTGTCGGAGATCCGCTTCTCCTAAAAATGATTCGCATGGCCGCATGAGGAAGGTTGTACTTGGGCTTCTATTCCGAGCTTTGAGTAGGGCCACGACTGGAAGAGCCTCTCAAGAGCCTCCTAAGCATTTTATTTTCTGTGAAAAAACTAAGAAATTTTTAGTCCCCAGAATAAAAGTGAATAGACCTCAATAAGAGTGATAGCAACTACTCCCACAAGTGCATAGAGACCATATCAAGTATCAAAACTACTTAGAACACAACATGCAAGCTCATATTCTTGGTCACCAACAATAGCAAAATACTCAAAATATAATCTACTAGCACAAAAACTAATTGGAGCATTGGAGGAGTCACATACCAAGGAGCAATTCCTTCGAACAGTTTTGGAAACGGAGCTCCAAGCAAAGAGATCAAAAATCTCATGGAAATGAGCAAGAACACGGGAATTGAGACAAGCACGGTTTTTTATGGAGGTAGCAGAAGCAGTGGGCAAGTGCACCAAACGAGTGGGTCCCTGTGGTACCCACAAGTTCACATTGCGCGGCCAGGGTGTCAGGTGGGCCGTGTGAACTTGTGGCTCACAGGTGCCACCCCCTAGGGTGTGTTCAATGCCAAAAATAATTAAATATTCTAAAAACTCATACTAAATTTTCAGGACATTCTAAGGACTTTTATTTTCGGGGTATTTTTTATTGCATAGAAATTCAGAAAGCAAACTAAATATGGAATTTCACTTTAGTAAACTAATGAAAACATAAAATATTCCAAAGTTATAAAGTGTTATGCTTACTGAATTCATCGACCATATGCCTCTCAAAAGGAATCCATTGACAAGGTTGATCAAGTCTCGTTAACGAACTACTTTCAATTGACATAACCGAAGAATTTTCGTATATTACTAAGTTACCTCAATCGGGATTTGCATGGTTCCAAGAGTGATAATTTTGATATTTCCTCCAGTAGTCATTGTCATAATATTTTCAATGGAGTTGATAATGTTCATTTGATTTTGTTTCTTCGGGAAATGTACCGTGTGGTATTTACCATTGACATGAAAACTGGCCTTACTCTTGTTGCAATCAATAATATCCCCTGCAGTATTCAGAAAATGTCTACCAAGGATAGTCGACATATTGTCGTCCTCGGGAATGTCGATAATAACAAAGTCCCTTAAGATAGTAATATTAGCAACAACAACGGGAACATCCTCACATATACCGATAGGTAAAGCAGTTGATATATCAGCCATTTGCAAAGAGATTTTAGTGGGTGTCAGCTTACTCAAATCAATTCTTCTATATGAAGAGAAGGCATATAACACTTACACCAGCTCCCAAATCACATAAAGTTGTTCTAACATTTGATGGATATCCCTAGGTCTCCAAATTTCTGAGGTACTTTTCAATCGAAAGAGTAATTTACAAGCATAGTAGAGATCTCAGCCTCCGATATTTTTATTTTATTGGTGACAATATCTTTCATGTATTTAGCATATGGAGGCATTTTCATAATTTCGGTCAAAGGTGTTATCAAGTATAAAGGTCCAAGCATTTCAACAAAGAGATTAAAAGCCTCTCCGTCTTTATATTTCACAGTAGTGCTAGGAAATGGCATAGGTTTTTGAGCCCAAGTTTTCCTTTCCTTACCATGTTTTCTAGCAACAAATTCCTTTTTGTCATACCTTTTATTTTTAGGAGGCGGGTTATCAAGCTCTACCGCAGGTTCTATTTCCACATCATTATCAGAATCTTTATCCCTGTTTGGCTGAGTATCGTTGAGTTTATCGTTAGAATCATTATTTTCATTACCATAATCACTAGATGAATAACCATCCCCATATTGAGTCTCAACATCAGAAATAAAAATGTTTTTTGGATTCTCGGGAGGTTTTTCTAAGGTAGGTTCACTAGAAGCATGTTTATTCCTTTTCCTTTTCTTCGTCCTAGGTGAACTGGGTGCATCCTTGTTAATTATCTGAGAATCTTGTTCAATTATTTTAGGATGAGCCTCAGGATACAAAGGTTCCTGAGTCATTTTACCTCCTCTGGTCATTACTCTAACAGCATAATCATTCATGTTATTGTTCATCTCATTAAGTAAATCATTTTTTCACTTAGAGACTTGTTCTAGTTGAGTATGAACCATAGATGAATGTTTACATAATCCCTTGACAGCATTTGCAATTCTAAACATCATATCGCTCAAGCGTTCGATCATAATAGCATTACGTTTCAGTTAACTACTTATGTATCTATTAAAATTTTCTTGCTTAAGAATGAAATCATCAAATTCATCCAAGCATGGACTAGGGGGTTTATTAAAGTGAATATCACCTTCATCAAATCTACAAAGAGAATTTACCTCTATTACCTGTGACGAGGCATCGAGTCCGTATATTTCTTCAATGGGTGGTAAATTTTTAACATCTTTTGATTTAATCCCCTTTTCCTTCATAGATTTCTTTGCCTCTTGCATATCTTCTGGACTAAGGAATAGAATACCCCTTTTCTTCGGAATAGGTCGGGTATTGGCTCACGAAGTGTCCAATCATCGGCTCTTTGCAATAGATTATCCAATAATTCCTGAGCATGTTCAATAGTTCATTCCCTGAAAACACAAGGAGCACAACTATCTAGGTAGTCCCTAGAAGCATCGGTTAGTCCATTATAGAAGATATCAAGTATTTCATTTTTCTTAAGTGGATGATCATGGAAAGTATTTAATAGTTGCAAAAGCCTCCCCCAAGCCTGAGGGAGATGATCTTCTTCATATATCAAAAAATTAAATATTTCATGTAAGGCAGTTTGTTTATTATGAAGAGGAAAATATTTTTCAAAGAAGTAGTAAATCATATCCTCAGGACTATGCACACAACCAGGAGCAAGATTATTAAACCATTCTTTAGTTTCACCCTTTAAGGAGAAAGGAAATAACTTAAGAATATAGTAGTAGTAAATCTTTTTCTCGTGAGTAAATACGGTGGCAATTTCATTCAGCTTAGTCAGATGTGCTATAACAGTTTCAGATTCATAGCCATGAAAAGGATCGGATTCTACCAAGGTAATAACTTCAGGATCAATGGAGAATTCATAATCCTTATCATCTACAAATATAGGAGAGGTTGCAAACTTTGGATCATGTTTCATCTTTTCATTCAAGGATTTTTCCTTAAATTTAACCAATAGTTTCTTAAGGCCATCTCTATCGTTACAAGCCAGAAATTCTTTAGCAATCTCTCCATCCATAACATAACCATCAGGCACATCAATCATCTTAATTCTAACAGGAAATCTAGGTGTATTAGGTGATTCCGTATTTTCAGTAGTTTCTTTTTCAAGTTCTATAGATTAAGCAATTCGAGCATCAAGAAATTCACCTAGTGGCACAGTTTCAGTTTCATCAAGCATAGTAGTAACATCATCATGAGTATCATCTGTTGTAGAAGTAGTGTCTATTACTTGCGATATACTCCCTCCGTTTCTAAATATAAGACCTTTTAGGGATTACACTATGGACTACATACGGATGTATATAGACACATTTTAGAGTATAGGTTCATTCATTTTGCTTCGTATGTAGTCCATAATAGAATATCTAAAGGTATTATATTTAGAAACGGAGGGAGTATCAGATTGAATAGAAGGTCGTGGCATCGCAAGATGACTCAGAACAGAAGGTCGTGGCATCAAATGCGGAGCAAGTTGACAGTTCCTTGCCTCGCCTTGTCTTAGAGGGCAAAATCTTGGTTCTGGAGTCTTCTACATTCTTCATAATATCCAGCAGAGAGATAATTCCCAAGTGAACTCAATAAACAAAGCTATGCTCCCCGAAAACAGTGCCAGAAAAAGGTCTTGATAACCCACAAATATGGGAGATCATGACAGTCTTCGAGGGTAGTATTTCACCTAAATTTATTGATTCGACACAAGGGGAGCCAAAGGATATTTATGAGCATTAGCAATTGAATTTTCAATTCAACCACACCTGGAAGGATATATTTCTGCAGCAAAGTGATTAGTAGTATCGTAGTTTGGTAGTTTTGAAAGTAGAGGTAGTAGTAACAATAGTAACAATAGCAGTTTTGTAGTGATTGTAACAGCAGTAGGAACAGTAGTAACTTAGAAAAGGCCATATAAGCGAGAAGTAGGCACTGGATCGGTGATGGATAATTGTCTGGATGACATTCATCATGTAATAGTCACAACCTAATGCGACACAGAACTAGCTCCAATTCAACAATTCAATGTAGGCATGTATTCAGTATATAGTCATACGTGCTTATAATAAGAACTTGCATGACATCTTTTGTCCTACCCTCCCATGGCAGCGGGGTCCATAAGGAAATATAAGGGATATTAAGGCCTCCTTTTAATAGAGAACCGGAATGAAGCATTAACACATAGTGAATACATGAACTCCTCATAGTACGGTCATCACCGGAAAGAATCCCAATTCTTGTCACCTTGGGGTATGCGGATCATCACACATAGTAGGTGCATATAACTTGCAAGATCGGATCCAAAACACTCTCATATTCATAAAAACATAATAGGTTCAAATCTGAAATAATGACACTCGGGACCTAGTGACAAACATTAAGCATAGCAAAGTCAAAGTAACATCAATTGCAGAACATAGTGGATACTAGGGATCAAGTCCTGACAAATTGACTCGATTACATGACAAATCTCATCCAACCCCATCAGCGTCCAACAAGCCTATGAAGGAATTACTCACTCCCGATGGTGAGCATCATGGAATTGTTGGGGGAGAAGGGTTGATGATGATAATGGCGACGAACCCCCCCCCCTCTCTGGAGCCCAAATCGGACTACAGATCAGCCCTCCTGATGAAGAACAAGAGGCGGCGGCGACTCCGTACCATGAAACGCGATGATTCTTTCTCCTCTATTTTTTCCCGGACGAGACGGAGCTTATATGGCCGGAGGTAGGGCAAACGGAGTCCCTAGGGGCCCACAAGCTCAAGTGGCGTGCCCTGGGGCGCCACCTAAGCTTGTGGCTCTGTGGTGGCCCCCCTCCGGTAGTTCTTTTCATCAATATTGATTTATATATTCCACAAAAATTCCTTGTAAAATTTTGTCCAGTGCTGAGAACTTTTATTTCTGCACAAAAATAACACAATTCTGCTGAAAAACAGCGTCAGTCCGGGTTAGTTTCATTCAAATCATGCAAATTAGAGTCCAAAACAAGAGCAAAAGTGTTTGGAAAAGTGGATACATTTAGGACATATCACCCCGCATGCCTCCCTCATGCCAGTTTGAGCACGAGGGGTCAACTAACGGGACTTGATCGCCTGATCTTGCGCCATTGTGTATGTGCTTCTTCGAGTGGTTGGCTATGACCTCTGCTTTTCTTATTCGTCGTTGGGTAGCTCGGCTTCAGCGTGTTCCAAGTTGGTGACCTCTGCTTAATGGGCATTTTCAGGATCACTGGAGATGGTGATAATGTCATTTGGGCCCGACATCTTGAGCTTCATGTAGGCATAGTAGGGCATGGCCATGAATTTGAAGAATGTTGGCCGCCCCAGTAGCGCATGGTAGCCTCCCTTCAATGGCACCACTTCAAAATGGAGTTTTCTGCACGGAAGTTTTCTTTCGATCCGAATATCACTTCTAGTGTGATCTGGCCTAACGGCTCAACCTTCTTCACTGATAGCGGGCTAATTGTGGGGAGCCCCATCTTCTGCATCGTCTTGGCGTAGATGATGTTGAGGATGGATCCACCGTCCATCAGTAGCTTCGAAAATTGGTAGCCGCCAATAATTGGGTCCAACATGAGTGAATTTTCCTGGGTTTGGGATGTACTCACGGTGGTCGGTAAGCCCAAATGATTGTGGTTAGATCAATCCAGAAGTTGGGAAACTCCAGGGACAAGCATGTATACCTCCTATGCGGTCTATTTCTGCACCCTTTTTAACTCGGAACCTCGGAAGATCATGGGTACTTATTTTATGTCTTTGTGGTTGGCCTGCCGACCCCCTTTGCTGCTCCAGGTGGGATGTCCATTCCTAGATCCTTGAGGTGGGTAATCACTGTCATTGTATGAGCTTTGTCTGGACGTAATTTTGGCTTTCTTCTCCTCGGCGAGCTGTTCATTGAGTTGGCAATCCCTTGTTGAATGAGTCGCCTGATAGGCTCCATGGTTGTGGTATCTGCAAGGTCCACTCATGATGTCCTTGTACGAGCTAGATGGTTGCCTGGGTCTATCCTCCAATTTCCTTTTCTTATTCCCTCTCTATCTGGCCTCTCTTGTAGTGTCCACCAGATCGGTACTTGGCCCTTCCTTGCACTTGCGGTCATGATGGTGATTCTTGTTGCGTCCGCGGGAGCCCTCACCCTCATGGAGGTCGTCTGTTCCAATTGTCTAGCTATACCTGCAACCTGCATGGGGAATCTCCTCGCCCGTGGAAAAATCATTGGCGACCTTCATGAGGGGCGCCATTTGCTGTTAGTTTTCTTTCTCATCTTTTCTTGCCAAGCTTGTGGAGGAAGAAACTGTCCTGGGCTCCCCTCATGAATGCCTCTATAGTTGTTTCATCCGAGATATTTGTAATAGTGTTTCTCTTTTTGAGCCATCGGGCGACGTAATCGTGACTGACTCCTTGTCCTCCTCTACTATGGACTGGAGGTTGGCAATGCTCCGAGGACTATGGTATGTTCCCTCAAAGTTTTTGAGGAATTCGTGCTCAAAATCCACCCATGTATGTATGTAATTTAGGGGTAGTCCGTCTAGCCATGACCGTGTGGATCCGTAGAGGCACAACGGGATGTGGCACAACATGTTGCCGATATCACTGCGTGCCATCTCAATTGTTGTCAGCTAATCACTCACCCAGAGGTTGGGCTTGGTGTCGCCTGAATATTTTTCGACGCGGCGGACGATGAAGGGCTACAGGAATTGGTGGGTTATTACCTCATACCCGAAGCATGGTGGTGTGATGCCTGAGGTTAGCAACGAAATCAGGGCCTCATAATCCAGCCTGTATTGTTCCATGGCGTAGGCTTGTAGGTGGTCGTGGAGGTCTAGGAGGAAACCTTGATGGTCGTGAATCATCACCCCATGGTTTTGCTCCTTTGGAGCCTTTATTTCCTGACGGAGATCTCCGAACGCCGGTGCTGTCATGGCCTCCTATGCTTCTGGGGGGTCTGATAGTCTGCTAGCTCATCTACCGCTGACAGGACACTCTCTGTCCCTGCCAGGTTATCCTGTGATATGGTTGTATTGCCTTGGAGATCCGTTGTGCATGTGGATCAGCTTGGTAAGCTCTACCAGGAGAGTATGATTGCCTGGTGTAGCCTGCAGCCTGTCCACCAGTGTTGCTGCTGCTTGAATACATTGGGACGATGAGGGAGTTTTTGCCATGTTGTTATGTTCCCAAAGGCTCGTACCGGCCTACTAGTTGTAAGCTGCATTGCGGGGGGCGTTGGCCCAAGCCCTGCAGCGAACACGGCGGCTGAGCCCTAGGCGTATGTCGGCTTGTTGCTAGGTGGTGGTCTCGAGGGCATCTTGTTGAAGACGTACTTGTTGCTTTAGTGCGCATATCCTTTTGGCTTCCCTTGATAATGTCATGGAGTCATCGCCTTGTATGGGCATGATAAGGTGTCGGATGGCCTTTGTCCTCATGATTGGCGGTGTTGTTGCAGCGCCGGCTAGCATGGACTCGACAGCCCCTGGAGTGAAGAATTCCTAGGGTTTGGTGTCTGGTGCATTCGCGTCCCCTGAGTCAAGGTTTGGGGCTTTGTGGTGGGCGGTCTGCCATAATCGACGAAGCCAAGGTTTTGGTGGTCAACCTTGGCGCTTCTTGGTCAGTTGTTTCATCTCCCGCCTCTGCCAACATGGCATGGTGCAACAAGATTGGCTATTGGATGTACTCCTCTATGGCCTCTCCTTTGGTGTATTTCGTTGTGGCGGCCTCCTCTTCCCGATCAGGGCATAGCGACCAGCTGCAAGTTGGTGGGTAGTTGATGTGGCCTTGCCTAATCGAGGTTCCCTGGCATCTCGAGCTCATATGTCACGGGCTTAAGGGTTTTGCTGCTGCCTCCGAATCCGCGAGCGAGAGTCGGTGGTCGAACACGAATGACCAAGCGCTGATCTTGCCGCCGAGCTGATGTTGTAGGCATTTACAAAGATCTTGCTGGTACGTGGCTCATGTGTTTCGTAACCCAAACGGGTACGAGTGGCTTGTTCTTGGTGATGAGGTCACCGCGATCGAAGGACCCCTCCATGTTGTGTGTCGAATTGGTGGTAGGCACAATCACAGGTCACCGCGGTTGTTGATGGTGAAGGTGACATTCCCTACATAGATTGTGTGTGTAGTGTGGGCCGATGGGTTGATGTTGACCCGGCCCTCCCCATCGACAGTGAACTTGAGGGAGCCGAAAGTTAGATTGTCCCCCGATGAGAGGCGGCCGGAGGATGGGATGGATCAAATCTGAGATCGGTCTCTGATACTTCTCCAACTTATCTATAATTTTTTATTGTTCCATGCTATAATATTATTATTCTAGGACACTTTTTGGGCATTTATTTGTTGATTCATATTATTTTTTAGCACTAACCTATTAACACAGTGCCAAGTGCCACTTATTGTTTTCTGCATGTTTTTGGCTTTTCAGGAATACCATACCCAACAAAGTCCAAATACCCCGAAACTTTTTGACGATTTTTTCTGGACAAAATAAGGGCCTAGAAGCTTTGGAGGGACACCGGGGGCCACACGAGGTGACCCCAAGCCAACAAGGCGCGCCCAGGGGGTGGTCGCGCCTTGATGGCTTGGGACCACCTCCCCGGCCCTCTGGCATTGTTCTCTAGCCTATAAATTCTTATTAATCCTAAAAACCCTTGGGAGCCTCCCGAAACACTTTTTCCGCCGTCGCAAGTCTTTTTCCTCCGTGTGCCCATCTGGAGCTCTGTTCTGGTGCCCTGCCGGAGGGGGGATCTATCGCGGAGGGTCTCTACATCAACCTTGCTACTCCCATGGTGGTGTGTGAGTAGTTCACCACAGACCTACGGGTCCGTAGTTAGTACCTAGATGGCTCTCCCTATATATATATATATGTTATTTGTTGCCATGATCACCACGATTCCCGCGGTGATCTATCTTATGTAATCAATCTTTCCGGTGTGTTTGTTAGGATCCGATGAATTGTGGGTTTATGTTCAGATTATTCATGAAAAGATATTTAATACTTGCTGGTATTTTATTGGCATGATTGTTATAGCTTCGTAATTCTCTCCGATCTATCGGTCTAGTTTGGCCAACTAGATTGGTTTGTCTTCAGTGAGAGAGGTGTGTAGTAGTGGGATCAATCTTGCGGTGCTCTATATCCCAGTGAAAAATTAGGGAACAAGACACGTATTTGTATTGTAGTCACTAAGGGTAAAACGATGGGGTTTATTCATATTAACTTGATTTACTTTTTCTACATCATGTCCTCATTCTCCAAGCATTACTCTATTTCACTTAATACTCTAGATGCATGTTGGATAGCCGTCGATGGGTGGAGTAATAGTAGTAGATGCAGGCAGGAGTCAGTCTACTTGTTTATGGACGTGATGCATATATATACGTGATCATTGTCGTGAATAAATATTGCATAACTGTGCGCTTTTCTATCAATTGCCCAACAGTAATTTGTCTACCCATCGTATGCCTTGTTCGAGAGAGAAGCCTCTAGCGAACACTATGGTCCCCGGGTCTATTCACAAATATATTTACAAATGTTCTTATTTCCTTTCTGCATTATTTACTTTTTATTTATTTTCTATTTTATATTTATCTATCATCTACACTACTAATCTCTTGCAAGTAATGAGTTCAAGGGGATTGACAACCCTCTTGCCCGCGTTGGGTGCAAGTGTGTGCTCTTTTGTGTGTAGGCGCTGAAGATGGGAAAATGTGTGATCCTCCTATTGGTTCGATAACCTTGGTTCTCACCGAGGGAAATACTTATCTATATTGTGTTGTCTCATCCCCTCCTCTTCGGGGAAAAACCCAACGCAGATCACAAGTATCAGGAAGGATTTCTGGCGCTGTTGCCGGGGAGTATCATCAACTTACTATCAAGTACCTTCTGACAAATTATCATTCACTTGTTCTAATTTTTATTTTCTATTATATTTTGCTTCCTATAAAAATCAAAAATACAAAAATATTTATCTTTACTAGTTTACTTGTTTGCTTGCTAGGTTAATTTGCTTGCTTGGTCACCTTGTCTCAAGATAATACCAAGTTGTGTGACTTCTCGAATACTAATAACAATGATATTATTAGTACTCCTATACCACCCACCACTGGTGCAGAGTTTTATGATATTAATGCTGCATTGCTAAATCTTGTGATGAAAGAACAATTTTCCGGAAGTCCTAATGAGGATCCGGCTGCGCATTCAATACTTTTGTTGAATTATGTGATATGAAAATAAAAAGGATATGGATAATGATGTGGTCAAATTAAAATTATTTCCTTTTTCACTAAGAGATAAAGCTAAAGCTTGGTTCTCATCTTTACCGCGTAATAGTATTGGAACATGGGATAAATGTAAAGATGCTTTCATTACCAAGTATTTTCCTCCTGCTAAGATCATCTCCCTTAGAAATCAAATTATTAATTTTAAGCAACATGACCAAGATCATGTTGCATAAGCTTGGGAGAGGATGAAATTGATGATTAAAAATTTCCCAACTCATGTCTTGAACTTATGCATGATTATACACAATTTCTATGTTGGACTATATTTTGTGTCTAGAAATCTTCTAGATTCTGCTGCAGGTGGTACCTTCATGGAGGTGACATTAGGAGAGGCCACCAAACTTCTGGACAACATCATGACAAATTATTCTCAATGGCATACCGAGAGAGCTCCAACTGGTAAGAAGGTAAACTCTATTGAGGAAATTGCTACTTTGAGTGAGAAAGTGGATGTTCTTATGAATATGGTTGCTAGTAAACATGCTCATGTTGATCCTAATGATATGCCTTTGTCTACCTTGGTTGAACAAAATGATGATGCTATTGATGTGAACTTTATCTCTCGAAACAATTTCAACAATAATGCTTATAGAGGAAATTTGAACTATAGACCATACCCCGGTAATTCCTCTAATAATTATGGAAATACTTATACAAATAATAATAGGATATCCTCTTATCTTGAGAACACCATTAATAATTTATTAGTTCTCAAAAGATTTTTAATACTATGGTGAAAGAAAAGTTGCATCAAGTTGATGATATGGCTAGGAACATGGATAGGATTGCTCTTGATGTGGAAACTCTTAAAAATAAAAAAATTCCAACTAAGCATGATATCAATGAGTCCATTAAATCCACCAAATATCTATTAATGAGAGTAAGGAGAGGACCGCGAGGTTGAGAGCCAAGCAAGAATTCTTAGAAAAGGCTCTTCCACCCGGTTTCTATTGTAATCATGATGAAGATCTTAAAATGATTGGTACTTCTCTCATTGAATCTTTGTTTACTTCTCTAAAAATAGATGATAAAGGGACTGGAGTTGAGTCAAATTTAGCTAGAAGGCATCCCGTTTGTTCGGAGGGTGATGATTCCAATAATAAAATTGAAAAAAGTGAGTTTGGAGAGGTCAAAACTTTAACTAGTTATGTACCCACTATCTTGGAATACAAGGACTTTAATTATGAGATTGCTCTTTAGTACAATGGATTTCCTTTGTTTCAATACATTATTATCTCACCCAATGCCTATGAACAAAACAAGGCTTTTACTAAACATATAGTAGAAGCGATGATAAAAGCTTATGATGAGAAACTTGAACTAGAAGTCTCTATACCCAGAAAATTGCATGATGAATGGGAACATACTATTAAAATAAATCCCAAAGAATATGATGGAATGCTTTGTGTGACCTTGGTCCTAGTGTTTCAACTATACCTAAATCTCTTTGTGATGTGATTGGTCACAGCGATATTCAAGATTGTTCCCTTAACTTGCATCTTGCGGATCCTACCATCAAGAAACCTTTGTGATGAGGACATGGCTACCTTGGATATGATCAAAAATATTGCATATGCGTATTTATTTGAGGTGATTTCTGATAAAAGTTATGCAATAATTTATTTATGCTATATAGAACAAAAGTACTTCACCTCTTTTTGTTTCATGCCTAATTGCAGAACTACCGGACAATTGTACAATCCACATATGCAGATAAGGGAAGACGCTTAGGTGCTGTTCAAGAAGTTCTCTCGTGTCACTTTTGGCCCAAGAGAAGATTGAGTCCAAGTCTCTCACGTTCTGGACTCAGATTCGGACTGCACAGACGTACCTTTTCAAAACGCCCAGAACTTTTGCATCCGAACTCTGAATTGCGTGATTCTTTTTTTGTTGGAAAATAGATTTCATGTACTATCTAACCAAATTGGACTCACCTTCAAATTCGTTTGGAGCATGGAGATATTGACGAAACAATACGACACTGCACCAGAATCCGAGTCAAACTACAAGTCCAAAGGTGTTGCATCACCTCCACTTGGACCCATGGGCCTTGTACAACCCAGGGTTAGTTTTAGGATGCCTTGGGACGTCCTCCCACATCCTTGGCTGCCACCCTTGCTCCTATATAAATAGATCAATCTAGTAACTTTTTGCGGGGGATTTAATTAGTTAAAAGTTAGCCATTGCAACTTCGTGTACTTCGTTTGTGTCCAACGACCAGACCAAGACCGCTTTCGGAACCCCACCTTTATCAATACTTCATCTATATTTGCAATATTCAGATTGCTTTATCATATTCTTGATTGTTCTTCGATTGCTTGCAGGAAGAGACCTTCGTGGTCAGGTTGATCGTGCACTGGCGTGGTCAAAAACCTCTTGGAGTTGGTTTAGCGATTGCTAAGGTGCAACATCGTGCATGTTTGTAGTCGGATCGTCAAATTCGCCTCCACCAAATCAATAGTTATCATCTCATCAAAAGATCGAGACCCTCGCCTTTATCAAGTGGTATCAGATTTCCAGGTTGCTCGGTGAGAATTCCAGTTTTTCATAGTTTAGATCGCATCTGTTCTTCATACCTACAGTCCATGAAAAAGCCACAAAAAATAGGGTTAGATCATCATATTCGCAATCTGAGCCTTTGCAATTTTCTGTTCGGTGTTTTGCTTTGTTGAATTCATATTAGCGTCTAGTCATTTAGAGTTTCGAGTTCTGTTCACATTAGTCACACCACCGCTACATCATCATCCCTTCCGTTGTCAACCACCAGCATCCATCAATTTCAACCACGTCTTCCTCATACGAAGTCTGTTTTGGCTCCACAAGTACTCGACGAGCTGCATCAGAATAGTTCATCATGCTCGTTCATTATTGTCACTTCCAAATCGGCTTCTAAATAGGACTTTTTGCCCTCCGAAGTTCACGAACACAGTTTGTCATTGTTTTCAGCTTAGTTCCCAATTTTTTGGATTCCTCATACGAACTTGGAATTGAGTGATTCTTTTTGCATTGGAAAGCTTGAGTCAGTAGCATTCTTGAGAAAAAAATATCAAAATTTTGGCATAACTATTTCGAGAAGAAAGTTGCAGAGAGAGTTTGGTATGTCCTACTTGGCGGTTATTTATCATCATTGTCTTTACTGCCATTGTGACATTCACTTATATCTTGCTGTCCAGACCTAATTCATATCATCCGTTGCTGCTATTTGTCCTACACCATGACTGCATTAGTGTTCTAGGCTCCTAGGACAAGCACAGTACCGTCGTTGAGCATTTATTCAACATTACATATCTGAATTGATTATTGCTAATCTTTTGCTACCATATATTAAGCCTTCCAAGCTCCACATATTTCTACACTGTGTGTACATATGTTCACCTGGTAATCGCTTTACTCAATCTTCAGAGATATTGACACCGTCGGTTGTCGGTCACCACCTGCTGCATGGTAAGAATTTGTAAGACATTGATATTTGCTTTATTGTGAGTGTTTTACCACCACATCCCAGTAGTCGATAGGAACAATATTCTTGGATCTTTGTTTGTTGTTTCTACTAGTCATGAAAGGATCCAGAGTTGTCAGTTCATGGGCTTCCTCGATCGTGGGAGACGTGCCACCACAACAACCGTTACCAGAGGTGCAAAGAGATCCAAATACACATGATCAGGTTAATGTTTCTATACCACCATTTAATGGCCGTTTTAGACCTACTTTATATATTGAATGGGAGTTTGAAATAAATGATATATTTTCTTCCCATAATTTTGCTAAACATAAGAAAGTTAAGGTTGTAGTTGGTTCTTTCACTGGTTATGCTTCAGTTTGGTGGAGTGAATATTGTCGGTTACACCCTGATTATATACCTACTACTTGGGATGATTTGAAACTTGCCATGAGACACACATTCGTTCATGCTTATTATACTCATGACATGATTAAAAAGTTACAACATTTAAAACAAGGTAGTGACACCATAACAAAATATTATGATGATTTACAAACAACCTTGTTGCATTCCTCATTAGAAGAAAGTGAAGAAGATTTTATGGATAGATTTTGGGGAGGATTAAACCATGATATTCAGGAGATCTAGTTCATGAAAAGTGTTATCCTATGGATCGTTTGTTTCATCTTGCTTGCAAAGCTGAACAGGAAATAAAATAGTGTGTTGCCTACAAAGAGAACAAGCGCAAGGTGCACATTCCAAGAGGGTTATACGGTTGTTCCTTCAACTACTAGGCGTACTATGATAACCACATCAATTGTTGTGAGGGCTACATCACCTTCACCATGTGACATGTCACCACCAAGAGTGCCTACATCATCCGAGTTGATCATAAGAGGTAATGACAAAGGTACTGTTCTTCTGCCTCCACATGAGTATGTTGAATGCCTTGTCAATTCCAATGTACCCTGTGAGGAGCTACCCATTACTTTGATCACACCACCTATTTTAGAGGACTATGTTCATGATTTGACTTTGCCATGTGATCAAATAACTACAATATCAACAATTTTGAGTGCACCCATTGAATTAATTGTTGATGAGAAAGAACCATGTGAATCAGTAAGTACAACAAATTTGGATCAAATATGTTTGAATATAATTCTGCCACTGTTTAATCATTTTGATATGACCTCCAATATTGGTGATGATTCTGTGTCAAATGACATGTTGCGTGGTTGCTTATTTAAGCATGTTGTAGCATCTAAATTTGAAATAATTCAAATTTATTTACCAATGTTGGGATGGTTTAATGATGAACATTGTCAATCGTTTGATATGAATAAGGACTTCACTTATATGTGCAAACTGAGTTGCAATATTTTCGTGCCTTCTACTTCTTGTCATAATATTTTGGCTTTATATTTCATAACATATGAAAGTTACTCATGTATACATGTGTCATATGTGCAAAAACCAAGGGAAGTAAAAAATGGATGACATATACATATACAACATCTACACCTTGTCTCTTTTGTTAGCCGCATTTAAGATTAAGCAACGCTGAGGACGACTTTGTTTTCAAGAAGGGGAGGATGACGAGGACATGGCTACCTTGGATATGATAAGAAATATTGCATATGCGTATTTATTTGAGGTGATTTCTAATAAAAATTATGCAATGATTTATTTATGTTATATAGAACAAAAGTATTTCATCTCATTTTGTTTCATGCCTAATTGCAGAACTACCGGACACTTGTACAATCCACATATGAGGATAAGGGAAAAAGAGACATTTAGGTGTTGTTCAAGAAGTTATCTCACGTCATTTTTAGCCCAAGAGAAGATAGAGTCCAAGTCTCTCACGTTCTGGACTCAGATTCGGACTGCACAGACATACCTTTCTCAAAACGCCAACAACTTTTGCATCCGGACACAGAATTGGGTGATACTTTTTTTGTTGGAAAGTAGATTTCAATCTACTTTCCAACTCAATTGGATTCACCTTAAAAAAATCTAGAGTGTGGAGATATTAACGAAACAATATGACGCTGCAACAGAATCCGAGTCAAACTACAAGTCCAAAGGTGTTGCATCACATCCACTTGGACCCATGAGCCTTGTATGACCTAGGGTTAGTTTTAGGATGCCTTGGGATGTCCTCCCACCTCCTTGATCCTATATAAGTAGATCAATCTAGTAGCTTTTTGCGGGGGGTTTGTTTCATTAAAAGTTAGCTATTGCAACTTCGTGTACTTAGTTTGTGTCCAACGAGCAGACCAAGACCGCTTTTGGATCCCCACCTTTATCAATACTTCATCTATATTTGCAATATTCAGATTGCTTTATCATATTCTTGCTTGTTATTTGATTGCTTGCAGGAAGAGACCTTTGTGGACAGGTTGATCGTGCTCCGGCGTGGTCAATAACCTCTTGGAGTTGGTTTAGAGATTGCTAAGGCGCAATGTCGTGCACGTTTGTAGTTGGATCATCAAAGTTGCCTCCACCAAATCGATAGTTATCATCTCATCAAAAGATCGGGACCCTCGCCTTTATCACTTTGGGTAGAATAATTGATGTTCTTATCCTTGCTAATAGGAATTATGTGCCTGCAGATTTCATTGTGCTTGATATTAAATGCAATCTGTCTTGTCCAATTATACTTGGAAGACCTTTCTTACGAACTATAGGTGCCATTATTGATATGAAAGAGTAAAACATAAGATTCCAATTCCCATTAAAGAAAGGGATGGAACACTTCCCTAGGAAGAGATTTAAACCACCTTATGAATCTATCATGAGGGCTACTTATGGATTGAGTGTCAAGGACAACACTTGATCATATGCATTACGCCTAGCTAGGGGCATAAAACAATAGCGCTTGTTGGGAGGCAGCCCAATAGTTATCTAATTTTTCTTGTTTTACTTTATGTTTGTGTGAGTTAACATGATTGTTACTACTGTAATGATTGTGTTTTAATGTTTAAATTAGCGTTTGTGCCAAGTAAAGCCTTTGGGATGACTTGAATGATAAGTAGAATTGATACGGTGCAAAAACAGAAACTTTTGCGTTCAGTACAGAATTTCTCTGATTTTACTGGAACGTCTTTTTTATCTGAATTTTTTACACAGTATTTCTATACAAATTCCCCAGGTTGTACTAGTTTTTAAGAATTTTCTAAGATACATAAGTATAGTTTCTCTACATATCATTACAGACTGTTCTGTTTTAGATATATTTTGTTTTTTCTTGCATAGTTTGCTTGTTTTGATGATGTTATGGATTGTATCGGGGGGTATAAGCCATGGAGAAGTTAGAATACAATACCTTATGTAATAATAAAATATGAATCAATTTATAATAGTACCTAAAGTGTTTGATATGTTTATTATACTAACGGATCTCACAAAAGTTTCTGTTGAATTTTGTGTGCTGAAGTTTTCAAGTTTTGGGTGCTATCACTATGGATGAAGGAATAAGGAGCGGCAAGATCCTAAACTTGGGGATGCCCACCACAGAATCAAGCGTTCAAGCTTGGGGATGCCCTAGAAGGCATCCCCTCTTTCATCTCAATCCATCGGTATGTCACTTGGAGCTACATTTTTATTCATCACATGATATGAGTTTTGCTTGGAGCGTCGTTTGTGTTATTTTGCTTTTCTTTTAGTTTTCTACAATCATTGTTTGCTGGACACACCTACTTGAGAGAGACACATGTTCATCATGATTTGTTAGAATACTCTTTGTGCTTCACTTATATCATTTCAGCTAAGCAGTTGCTCTAATACTTCATTTATATCTTTTGGAGCACGGTGGCGTATATATTTTATAGAAATAATTGCACTCTCATTATTTACTTAAATTTGTTTGAGAGTTAGTAAATAGTGATGGTAATTAGCATGGGTTATAAGAATAGTCCAAAAATAATAGCTATTCAAAGAGTGTATAATCAAAACCACATGTAGCACATAAAAGAGAAATTGTGGGTTGATGATATTGATGTGGTAATATGAAAGGGCGTGAGTGCATGGTTGTCGGATAGTAGGAATATCGATAGTTAAAGGATGTTAATTTTTTGTTCATCTAAATATTGGTCATGGAATGGTGATGATGTGTGAGCATTCTTATTCATCGTTGAAATCCTAGTGTTGTTTAGGTCGGAGGCGTGCGATGGTTAACTCCTCCCAACCTCCTCCCTAGGGGCATGCGAGTAGTACTTTGCTTCGAGAGAGCTAATAAAGCTTTGCAATAAGTATGTGAGTTCATTATGAATAATGTGAATCCATGGATGTACGCATTCTCACATTTTCATATTTGCTAGCCTCTTCGGTACCGTGCATTGCCCATTCTCACCTCGAGAATCGGTGCAAACTTCGCCGGTGCATCCAAACCCCGTGGTATGATACGCTCTATTGCACATAAGCCTCATTATATCTTCCTCAAAACAAACACCATACCTACCTATCATGGCATTTCCATAGCCATTCCGATATATATTGCCATGCAACTTCCACCGTTACATCATATGACTAGTATACTCATTGTCATATTGCTTTGCATGATCATGTAGCTGACATAGTATTTGTGTCAAAGCTACCGTTCATCATTGTTTACATGTTATGCTAGATCATTGCAAATCATGGTACACTGCTAGAGGCATTCCTATAGTCATATTGTTTATTAGTTTTTTATATCGAGTTGTAAGTAAATTGAAGTGTGATGTTTTTCATTATTAGGGCACTGCCTCGGTGAGGAAAGGATGATGGAGACAATGATTCCCCCACAAGTCCGGATGAGACTCCGGAAGAAAAGAAAAAGAGAAATCGAAAGAAAGAAAAAGGGGGAGAAAAAGTAAAAAACAAAAAATGAGAGAAAAGAGAGAAGGGACAATGCTACTACCTCTTTTCCACAGTTGTGCTTCAAAGTAGCACCATGTTTTTCATATAGAGAGTCTCATGTTTTGTCACTTCCATATGCTAGTGAGCAGTTTTCATTATAGAACTTGGCTTGTATATTCCGATGACGGGCTTCCTCAAATGCCCGAGGTCTTCATGAGCAAGCAAGTTGGATGCACACCCACTTAGCGTCAGTTGAGTTTTCATACACTTATAGCTCTAGTGCATTCGTTGCATGGCAATCCCTACTCCTCGCATTGATATCTATTGATGGGCATCTCCATAGTCCATTGATATGCCTAGTTGATGCGAGACTTTCTTCTCCGCTTTTTACCCCTTTGATATCTACCACCATATTCTATTCCACCTATATGCTATGTCCATGGTTCACGCTCATGTATTGCGTGAGGTATAAAAAGCTGAAGCGCGTTAAAAAGTACGATTCAATTGCCTGACTTGTTGTGGTGCTTGAAATTTGTATTTATATGGTGAAGAGGGAGCCATGCCATGCTAATATGATAAAATGAATGGGGGGTAAACATTCTTTAAGGATCGTATATTTTGAAAGTTGATGATTGTGTTATTTATGCTTATGGATATTACTATGTTAATGTTTATTGATTCATCATTTCTCAATGATCATACCTGAAAGAGATTACATGTTGGGTAGCATGTCACATCAAAAAATTTGTTTTTATCATTTACCTACCCGAAGACGAGCAGGATTTAAGCCTGGGGATGCTGATACGTCTTCAGCGTATCTAAAAATTTGATCATTCCATGCTATAATATTATCATTCTAGGCTACTTTTTGGGCATTTATTTGCTGATTCATATTATTTTTTAACACTAACCTATTAACCCAGTGCCAAGTTCCAGTTGTTGTTTTTAGCATCTTTTTCGCTTTTCAGGAATACCATACTAAACGAAGTCCAAATACCCCGAAACTTTTTGACTTTTTTTTCTGGACAAAATAAGGACCCGGAAGCTTTGGAGGGAGACTGGAGGCCACAGACCTACGGGTCCGTAGTTAGTACCTACATGGCTCTCTCTCTCTATGTTATTTGTTGCCATGATCACCATGATTCCCGCGGTGATCTATCTTATGTAATCACTCTTTGCGGTGTGTTTGTTGGGTTCCGATGAGTTGTGGGTTTATGTTCAGATTATTCATGAAAATATATTGAATACTTGCAGGTATTTTATTTGCATGACTATTATGGTTAAGTGTTTGCGAGATTACTTTATTTAGATTTGATATTTTGAAAGGCAATGATTGTTCATTTGTATGCTTGTGTATTATTGCTTTTATGTCAAATTGATAGACTATTGGCTTGAATCACTTTGTCCTAAGTTCATATCACAAATAATTATTTGATCAAGATTGTGCTAGGTAGTATGCCACATCAAAAATTATCGCTTTTTATCATTTACTTACTCAAGGACGAGCTGGAATTAAACTTGGGGATGATGATATGTCTCCAATGTATCTCTAATTTTTGATTATTTCATGCTATTACATACCACTTTTACATATTGTTCGCAAAAAATTGTATTATCTTTCTAGACTAAACTATTTAATCTAGTGCCTAGTGTCGGTTCCTGTTTTTTGGCATGTTTTTGGTTTCGCAAAAAAAATCCATATCTAGGAAGGTCCAAACACAATGAACAATTACGATGATTTTGTGTGGAATATATCTAATTTTTGGGCACAAGAATCAACGCGTGACGTGGCCAGTGGGCTCCACAAGCCCAACGGCGCCCCTAGGGCGTGGGGCCTAGGATTGTGGGTAATACCGTAGGTTAATTTGACATCTACTATAGGCGCAAGGAAGCTTATTATGAGGAAACAAATGTATTAAGATTTCAGCCCGGTCGGAGTTACGGATCTCCGTCTATTTACGAAACGGTGTTTGGCCAGAAAATAGTACCGAAACAAATAAGAAACCCTAGAGAAAAAGAGGGGAGATTTCCAATCTTGGATGGGCCCCCGCCCTCTGGGGGCCATGGAGGCCAAGGACTAGAGGGGGAACCCTTCTCCTATCTAGGTGGAAGGCCAAGCAAGGAGAAGAAGAAGGAGGGGGCTCTCTCCCCCTCTCTCCCGGTGGTGCCGGAGTCCTGTGGGGGGGAACCATCGTGATGGTGATCTACTCCAACAACTTAGCCGCCGCCATCAACAACTTTCTCCCCCTCTATGAAGTGGTGTAACCTCTCTCACCCCGATGTACTCTCTAATTGAACATGGTGCTTTATGCTATATATTATTACCCAATGATGTGTTGCACCTCTATTATATTTGAGTAGTTTATTTTTGTCCTATGGGCTAGTTGTGGTATGGTATGGTTGATATGAGTTGTATGTTATTATGGTGTTTTCCTATGGTGCCCGCCGTGTCGTGCAAGCGTGTGGGGTTCCCACTATAGGGTGTTGTAATATGTTAATGATTTCATTATAGTGGGTTGCGGAAGTGACTGAAGCCTAAACCCGAGTTCGTGAGTTGTTGCATACAGTATTAAAGAGGACTTTTGACTTAATGCCATGGTTGGGTTTTATCTTAATGAATCTTTGAGAGTTGGGGATGCTTGCTAGAGTTCCAATGATAGGAATATATGATCCAAGTACGGAAAGTATGTTAGCTTAGGCCTCTCCTCATAAGTATGATGAGTATCACTATTGTGTCATATTCAATTGCCTAGGGACAATCCTTTTCTCACTATTCTCCAAAACTTTCTTATTTATTGCACTTTTATTTAAATATCAACTAACTCTTTATTATCTTGCAAAGCTATCTTTTTATTCTTGTAAAGTAGTTGTATTCTTATTTTAGGTAAAGCAAGCGTTAGCGTGCAAAGAATTATATCGGCGGTCCATAGAACTTGAGAGAATATTAATTCTACCTTTAGGTCCTCATTGAGTTTGACACTCATATTTATTGAAAAGGCTATAACTGATCCCCTATACTTGTGGGTTATCAACCATCTTTGGGCCTAGGGGAAGACATTGTGAAATTGGTTTGTAGATAATGGTTTGCAGGAGTGATAAAAACCCAAACACCATTTATGAACTATTTTGTGAGGGGATGTTTAGGATCCTATTGTTTAATGTTATGGTTAGATATATCTTAATTACTTCTCTTGTATTTGCAGATACTTGCATGGAGGGTATAATCATAAGTAGGTATTTGTTCAATTAAGAACGGTACCTTAGCTCCGGTGAACCCACACAACACTTACCAAAGCAATGAACGGTAACTTAATGAATCATGGTGAAACTAACTTCGTGAAATCCCTGTGTGTCCTTAAGAGTGTTTTAACTATTGTAAGAAATACCACCGACTTGTCCTTAGCATACATAAGGATTGGCCCACTTGCTGCACTTTATTGCTTTTATTATTATTTATCATGTTACAAATTATCTTGCTATCAAATTATCTATCAAACTATATCTAGAACATTTACAATGAACCCTCGCCAAAAACTACTTGTCAATTCCTTCTGCTCATCGTTGGGTTCGACACACTACTGGAATCAGGTACTTTGCCATCAGCCTGCTCTTTGCCGTCTGCTGGCTAAAGGCAAAGAGGCTCTTTGCCGTCAGCTGCCACAAACTGGACGACAAAGATATGACTGATGGCAGAGATATAATTTGCCATCAGTAAGCTCTTTGCCGTCTGCCAGCTGACGGCAAAGAGACCGAAGGCAGACGGCAAAGAGCACAGGGTGGACTCCACTGGACCGTTGGTCAACCCCGCTGTCATGGATGCCGTCTGCCACTCTTTGTCGTCTGCCTTTTGCCTCTTTGCCGTCGGCTGGCAGACGGCAAAAAGGATGGCGCCCTAACGGCCATCGGCCCCCACCCCAAACCCCCTCTCTCCCCCATCTCTCTCTGTCTCTCTCCCCGCAGCCTGTTCCCCACAGCTGCCAGAGCGAGCCCTCCCCTCCACCACCGCCCCCCTCCACCACCACCGCCCTCCCCGCGGCGAGCATTCCTCCACCACTGCCCTCCTCCTCCCCAGGCCCCACCTCCTCCCCGTGACCCCCTCCTCCACCACCGCCCCACTCCTCCCCGCGCCCTCCCTCCTCCACCACCGCCCCGGCCTCCTCCCCGCGCCCCACCCCCCACTTATCGAAACGGCTGCCACGGATCCCCTCACTTGTGGGTCATCATGTGCCGACTGACGGTACATACAATCGTCAGTGTTCTGAGTAGGTTGGAGAGCATGGCTGGAATTGATTGCACACGGGGAGTTTACCCATGTCCGGGCCCTTATGGTTGAGGTAATATCCTACTCCTACTATTGATTAGATTGATGGGGGGAATGCCTCGTGTGAGGGTGTTACAAATATGGGATTAGCTACCGAGAAGATGACTAAGGAGTTGATCCCTAAGCTATCCCTTGGCCTCACCTTACAAAGGAAGATGAAGCCTAGGGTTACAAGGAGTTCATAGATTGTGCTCCAAGAAGCCCTAGTTTCCTTAACGGGATCACCGCACCAATCGGAGGCTGCAGGAACGGTGAGGCCTGCTAGCCCGTGGGGCCGGCCCACCATCTGGTATTCCACCCGACAGGCCACCCCCGGTCTAGCACACCGTGAAAATAGCTAAATGAAATGAAAATAGCTAAAACGCACCTAGTCAATTCGTCGAACACCTTGCGGTCGGAGAAAGTGAGAGCAAAGACCGACGACGTTGAGCCGAATCCAAAGGTCAGGGTGGACAACAGGCGGTGGGGTAGACGGTCTTCCAGCAGCTGACGCCCGTGCGGTAAACGACCGATAGTAGACGATGGGCCTCAAATCTACCTCCCCGACCAATGACAAAGATCGCGGTCATCTCCATGTCGCGATGACGGCACCACAAATCTCCACACCAGTGCTTTACGTCATCTCCTTCGTCTGACGGCATCATTTTCGAACAACCAAAGCAACTCTAGTAGTTTTTTCGGCCATAGGATCGAGGTGGCAACGACAGAGATATGTGTCGATTCCAGCGTCGATAGAGACCGATTGGCCTACCGGAGTGGGCGGTGGGGTGGAGGTGATGTCTACTACGCAACTTTATTCTTGTAGACTCGTGTTGGGCTTCCAAGCGCAGAGTTTTGTAGGACAGTAGCAATTTTTGCTCAAGTGGGTGACCTAAAGTTTATCAATCCAAGGGAGGTGTAGGATGAAGAAGGTCTCTCTCTAACAACCCTGCAATCAAATAGAAGAAATCTCTTTTGTCCCCAACACACCCAATACAATGGAAAATTGTATAGGTGCACTAGTTCGGCAAAGAGATGGTAATACAAGTGCAATATGGATGGTAGATAAAGGTTTTTGTAGTCTAAAAATATAAAAACAGCAAGGTAGCAAGTAACCAAAGTGAGCACAAACGGTATTGCAATGCTTGAAAACAAGGCCTAGGGTCTGTACTTTCGCTAGTGCAATCTCTCAACAATGCTAATATAATTGGATCACATGGACATCCCTCAACGTGCAACAAAGAATCACTCCAAAGTTCTTATCTAGCGGAGAAGATAAGAAGAAATTGTTTGTAGGGTACGAAACCACCTTAAAGTTATCCTTTCCGAGCAATCTATCCAAGAGTTTGTACTAAAATAACACCAAGTTATCCTTTCTGATCAATCTATCTGGAGTCCGTACTAAAATAACACCATATGATACGCATCAACCAACTCTAATGTCACCTAGATACTCCAATGTCACCACAAGTATCCATGATTTAATTATACGATACGCATCAAACAATTTCAGATTCATAATACTCAATCCAACACAAAGAACCTCAAAGAGTGCCCCAAGATTTCTATCGGAGAACATGGTATGAAAACGTGCAATCAACCCATATGCATAGATCCCCTAGGTCACCGGAATCCGCAAGTTGATGCCTCAACATATATCAAGTGAATCAATAGAATACCACAATGTCACTATGGGTATCCCACACAAGACGTACATTAAGTGTTCTCAACCAAAATATTCAATCCAACATAACGGCATCTCAAAGGGAAAGATTCAATTCATCACAACATGATAGCAAGGGAATAACATCATATGATCCGACTATATTAACAAAGCCCGTGATACATCAAGATCGTGATATCTCAAGAACACGAGAGAGAGAGAGAGAGATTGAAATCTTAGCTACTGGTACATACCCTCAGCCCCGAGGGTGGACTACTCCCTCCTCGTCATGGCCTCCGCCGGGATAATGAAGATAACCACCGGAGATGATCTACCCTCTCCGGCAGGGTACTGGAAAGCCTCCAGATGGGTTTTTCGCCGATACAGAGAGTTGCGGCGGCGGAACTTCTCGTCTAGGGTTATTTCTGGGAGTTTCTAAATATATAGGATTTTTGGGCGTCGGTTTCACGCGAAGATGGGCCACGAGTGGACCACAAGACACCAGGGCGCGCCAGAGGGGTTGTGCCCACCTCGTGGCTCTTCTGGCCCTCCAACGAAGCTTCTAGTGCCTATTTTGTTCCAAAAAAATCGTCAAAAAGTTTCGTTGCATTTGGAGAACTTTGATTTCTGCACAAAAACAACACCACGGTAGTTCTGCTGAAAACAACGTCAGACCGGATTAGTTCTAAATAAATCATGTAAAGTGCATCAAAACCATATAAAATTATTGTAAACATAGGCAATCACGACATGAATACTTCATAAATTATCGATACGTTGGAGACGTATCAGCATCCCCAAGCTTAATTCCTGCTCGTCCTCGAGTAGGTAAATGATAAAAGAACTAATTTATGAAGTGTGAATGCTGGCATAATATATAAGTTTGATCATTGATAATTTCAGTCAATTTTCTAGCATCATAACCAGCAACTTTTTCTCATTAAAAGCATCATGATAGAGCAATCAATTCACATGTCATGGTTCAAATAATGAATTCTCTTGAAACTTAACAACCTATGTTCTTAGTCACCAAACAATTGCAATTCAACTTATTCTCAACAATGTCTAAGTAAGAGCTCCACATACTCAATCATCATATAGTCTTCTATGATTGCTAGTAATCAAAGCATATTTTTAGAACAAATGGCATCCATCGAACACAGAGAAAGATAGGGGCTTAATGTTTCGCCTCCCAACTCATTTATCATAGAGATAATTGTCAACAATAATAAGTCATGATCAAATATATTTGACTGGCCATATGTGCCTAGATCTTTCCCCACCACATGATGCTTGCCAACTATAGAATAAGTGAGGTTGAAATGATAATTCATACTATTGACACTTGCATAAAAGTAAATACTGAAAGGTAAAAGATAGGCCCTTCGCAGAGGGAAGCAGGGATTTGCAGAGGTGCCAGAGCTCAAAGCTTAAATCAGAGATAAATATAATTTTGGGAGGTGCACCCTTCCTGTCAATGTTACGACCAAGAGTTATCAATATCTTCCATGTTAAACACATTAGCGCCGGTTCCCAAGCGGTAAAAGTAAAGGTTTACTCCCCCTCCACCAACAAACACACTCCACGGCTAGCCGAATCCACGGGTACCGTCCATACCAACAACATTCCTTGGGGAGTTTTGTTTAATTGTTTGCATTTTTTTCGGGACTGGGAATCCCTATTACCGCCCCTCTTGTGCAAGGACGAGTGAATAAACACTCATCGTGAGAATACCCCCTTAACATGGAAGAAACAGACCGCCCCCGTCGCTCCATGAGTGGTCCAGGCACACAAAACAGATGTTTATTTGAATGTTTAGAGGTGGCACATGCGAATTTACTTGGAATGGCAGTGAAATACCATATATAGGTAGGTATGGTGGACTCTTATGGAAGAAACTTGGTCAAGGATATGGATGCACAAGTAGTATCTCTACTTAGTATGAAGTGTGGGCTAGCAAAAGGTTCTAAACAAGCACCACATGCTGGAGGATCCATAACAATATAACTTCTATGCAAATATACACAACCATAACTCATTACGTTGTCTTACTTGTCCAACTTCAACTAATTTACTCAAGTTTGAAAATAATTAATGGGTATTCACAATCATAGAAGATGTCCAAGATAATATATTTGTATGTGAAAGTTCTCTTCCTTATACTAATCATTCACGAATTGCTTCTATGACCAATATTGTGATTGTCAAGCCTCAAACGATTTCACTTTCTAAACCCAATGTGAATCTACTACTAGGTATGATATGAACATATAATTTCAAATTCATGGTATTCAAATCATTCAACAATTTACTCATAGGATATAAGTGAATCACAAGAGTAAATGACAAGCTACTCTCAAAAGATATAAGTGAAGATCAATGAGTAGTCAAACAATTAAGTAGCTATGTGAGGACTCTCTCTCTCAATAAAGATTTCCAGATCTAAGTATTTTATTTAAACATCGAGCAAAAGAAAAATAGCATTCCAAGAATAGCACATATCATGTGGACAAATAAATTTTTTGGCTCAACATATGCTAACCGATAATTGTTGATGAAGAGAGGTGGGATGCGTAGCATCCCCAAGCTTAGATGCTTGAGACTTCTTGAAATATTTACTTGGGGTGCCTTGGGCATCCCCAAGCTTGAGCTTTTGTATCTCGTTCAATCCTCTCATATCATTGTTTCACCTATTCTCAAAAACTTCATCCACACAAAACTCGAAAAGAACTCATGAGATAGGTTAGTACACATAAGAATAAATCAACTCTTTATGTACTGCCAAGACAAGTTGCATAACAATTTCCAAACATCATCTACTGTTTACTATCGTTTCCACAATTTATATCTACCAATATAGGCTATGGAAACTATAGAATAAGTAGATAACAAAACTATGACAGCAATCTGTCCAAACAGAACAGTCTGTAGCAATCTATTAAACTAGTGTACTTCTGTAACTCAAAAAATTATGAAAATTTAGGACATGCTAAAGAATTTGTATGAAATACTGTGTAAAAATTTCATAAACTTTCCACATTCCAGTAAAATATGAAAATTCAAACACTACAGAAAAAGTTTCTGTTTTTACACAGCACACATCAAACATGCAATGCAAGCATCCTAAGGCAATTCTTGGAACTTTTTTATTGAAAAACAAGATTATAAATAACACCTAACAGAAAATAACAAAATATAATAACGATCCAAGCAAAGCACATATTATGTGATGAATAAAAATATAGCTCTAAGTAAGATATACCGATAATGTTGAAGACAAAAGAGGGGATGCCTTCCGGGGCATCCCCAAGCTTAGATGCTTGAGTCTTCCTTGGATATTACCTTGGGGTGCCTTGGGCATCCCCAAGCTTAGGTTCTTGTCACTCCTTATTCATCTCATATCGGTGTCTCACCCAAAACTTGAAAACTTCAATCACACAAAACTTAACGGAACTTCGTGAGATGGGTTAGTATAATAAATAAAGATCATTCACTTAGGTAGTGTTAAGACAAGATTCATAATTGTTCACACATGATACCTACTGTATTCTATCATTACCATAATTTATACCACTAAATATAAGCTATGGAAACACTAAAACAAGCAAACTATGCATGCAAAACAGAATCTGTCAAAAACAGAATAGTCTGCGAAAATCTGTAGTATAACCACACTTCCATGTATCTACAAATTCCGAAATATTAGGACAACCTGAAGAATTTGTATATAAACACTGTGTAAAAATTTCAGATCATTATCACGCTCCAGTAAAAAAATGAAAATTCCTGTACTGGAGTCAAAAGTTTCTGTTTTGGTTCAGCATCAATTCTACTCATCTTGTGAGTCATCCCAAAGGCTTTACTTGGCACTTTATTGAAATAAAAGACACAAAACATGATTACTACAGTATCTTAATCATGTGAATACTCAAAAACAGAAAGTAAAAGTGTTGGGTTGTCTCCCAACAAGCGCTTTTCTTTAAAGCCTTTTAACTCGGCATGATGATTTCAATGATGCTCACATAAAAAGTAATAATTGAAACATGCAAGAGAGCACCATGAATCTCAAGACAAGCACATTTAAGTCTAACCCACTTTCTATGCATAAGGATTTTGTGAGCAAACAATTTATGGGAACAAGAATCAACTAGCATAGCAAGGCAAAACAAGCATATCTTCAAGATTTTCAACACATAGAGAGGAAACTTGATATTATTGCAATTCCTACAAACATATGTTCCTCCCTCATAATAAATTTCAGTAGCATCATGAAGGAATTCAACAATATAACTATCACATAAAGCATTCTTTTCATGATGCACAAGCATAGAATTTTCATTACTCTCCACATAAGCAAATTCCTTCTCATTCATTGTAGTGGGAGCAAACTCAACAAAATAACTATCATGAGACACTTGATTGACATAACCACTTTGAATATTAAAATCATGATTAAAAGTTTCATGGTTATCATCACTCTTTATAGCATACATGTCATCATCATAATCATCATAGATAGGAGGCATGCCATCATCATAATAAATTTGCTCATCAAAACTTGGGGGACTAAAAATATCATCTTCATCAAACATTGCATCCCCAAGCTTGTGGCTTTGCATATCATTAGCATCATGGATATTCACAGAATTCATACTAACGACATTGCAATCCTGCTCATCATTCAAGGAATTCTCATTAATTATTTTCATAAATTCTTCCTCTACCAATTGAGCACAATTTTCCAAACCATCATTTTCACGAAAGACATTAAAAAGACGAAGCAATTGAGGCAACCTAAACTCCATTTTTTTAGTTTTCTTTTATGAAATCAAACTAGTGAAAAACAAGAAACTAAAAGATTTAATTGCAAGATCTAAAGATATACCTTCAAGCACTCACCTCCCGGCAAAGGCGCCAGAAAAGAGCTTGATGTCTACTACGCAACTTTATTCTTGTAGACTCGTGTTGGGCCTCCAAGCGCAGAGTTTTGTAGGACAGTAGCTATTTTCCCTCAAGTGGACGACCTAAGGTTTATCAATCCGTGGGAGGTGTAGGATGAAGATGGTCTCTCTTAAACAACCCTGCAATCAAATACAAGTAATCTCTTGTGTCCCCAACACACCCGATACAATGGCAAATTGTATAGGTGCACTAGTTCGACGAAGAGATGGTAATACAAGTGCAATATGGATGGTAGATAAAGGTTTTTATAATCTGAAAATATAAAAACTGCAAGGTAGGAAGTAACACGGCCTAGGGTCCGTACTTTCGCTAGTGCAATCTCTCAACAATGCTAATATAATTGGATCACATGACCATCCCTCAACATGCAACGAAGAATCACTCCAAAATTCTTATCTAGCGAAGAACATAAGAAGAAATTGTTTGTAGGGTACGAAACCACCTTAAATTTATCCTTTCTGATAGATCTATCCAAGAGTTCGTACTAAAATAACACCAAGTTTTCATTTCCGATCAATCTATATAGAGTTCGTACTAAAATAACACCATATGATACGCATCAACCAACTCTAATGTCACCTAGATACTCCAATGTCACCACAAGTATCCATGAGTTAATTATATGATACGCATCAAACAATTTCAGATTCATAATACTCAATCCAACACAAAGAACCTCAAAGAGTGCCCCAAGATTTCTATCAGAGAACATGGTATGAAAACGTGCAATCAACCCCTATGCATAGGTCCCCTAGGTCACCGGAATCCGCAAGTTGATGCCTCAACATATATCAAGTGAATCAATAGAATACCCCTATGTCACTACGGGTATCCCACGCAAGACGTACATCAAGTGTTCTCAACCAAAATATTCAATCCAACATAACGACATCTCAAAGCGAAAGATTCAATTCATCACAACATGATAGCAAGGGAATAACATCATATGATCCGACTATATTAACAAAGCCCGTGATACATCAAGATCGTGACATCTCAAGAACACGAGAGAGAGAGAGAGAGATTGAACACTTAGCTACTGGTACATACCCTCAGCCCCGAGGGTGGACTACTCCCTCCTCGTCATGGCCTCCGCCGGGATGATGAAGATGGCCACCGAAGATGATCTACCCTCTCCGGTAGGGTACTGGAACGCCTCCAGATTGGTTTTTCGCCGATACAGAGAGTTCCGACGGCGGAACTTCTCGTCTATGGTTATTTCTAGGGGTTTCTGAATATATAGGATTTTTGGGCGTCGGTTTCACGTGGAGATGGGCCACGAGTGGACCACAAGACACAAGGGCGCGCCAGAGGGGCTTGGCGCACCCTGGTGGGTTGTGCCCACCTCGTGGCTCTTTTGGCCCTCCAACGAAGCTTCTAGTGCCTATTTTGTTCCAAAAAAATCATCAAAAAGTTTCGTTGCATTTGGAGAACTTTGATTTCTGCACAAAAACAACACCACGGTAGTTCTGCTGAAAACAGTGTCAATCCGGGTTAGTTCTAAATAAATCATGTAAAGTGCATCAAAACCATATAAAAGTATTGTAAACATAGGCAATCATGGCATGAATACTTCATATATTATCGATACGCTGGAGACGTATCAGGAGGCTGCAGATGGTCGGCGAAGGGAGCACCGGCGAAGATCCGATGCAAAGGGGGATGCGGAAATTATCATGCGAACTGGCGTTGGTCGAGTATATTTAAGGGGCGGAAGGGAGGCACTTAAATTTTCTACTCCTCTAACATCGACATGGAATGTCCTAGGCATAGTTTAACCTTGAAAAATGACCTTTTATACTTTGAAGTTTAAAGTTTTTTAAGGGATCCGCTGGAGAGTAGAGATGCTAGTCCCGGCTAAATCGTGGTCCTTTCTTCATTGTATGTCTGTCCTTGGCTCACTCTGTCCCATAGTTCCTCTTCTCATTTCCCTCGCCGCCGCCTCCAACAGCTCTCCTCTCCGCCCCCATGCTTACACCACCGCCAGAACCCTAACCCCCACAATGCCGCGCTCTGCCACCTCGCTTCGCGCTCCGAGCCGCTGCCGGTGGCTTCTAAAAAAACCCATCGCCCCCACATCCGTCAACTCCTCGTCTGCTGCCAGCGGTCGCTGAGGTTGGCCCTGTAGCCCGAAGCTGCGATGGAGCTTCAGGGAGAGCTAGGAGGGTGTCAGGGAGCAGAAGGCGCCGTTGGCTTCGTCCGTCAGGCGGCTTGCAGCCGCTGTGTGGCGCCTACGGCCACGTGAGGAGGCGCCCACCTCGGAGCACCAGGGAAAATCTCCTGTCGGCCTCGGAGTACATAATCCCATACCTATGACTTCTTCTCCAATGAGGAAAATGGTAAACCCTATATCAACTATAGCTAACTGTATGTTCGAATTATCGTCAATGTCGTTGCTTACCAGAGGTGAATCTAGGACGTTAATGCCCGCATTAAAGCGCGCTATCTAGTGCACTACCATACAACCATCTGTTCTTGCTCGTGGCGGGCAGTTATTAATGGTCGGCCGTTGAGGTGTCCAGTGCTACCAAATCTAAGCATAGATCCCCACATTTATTCCTGTTAGCTATCGTTGGGAATGACATTAATTGGCCGCACGTCGATGGGCGCATTTCTTGTGAGCTATTCTTGCTCATGTGATCTTCCCCTCTCCCCCACCCTCACACCTACGAGGGGGGATGGCATCCGCATTGATCATTAGTGTGTGCATGTGCCTTGTTGATATGGGGCAAACCCAAGGGTGGCCCAATCTTCACGAATTGGAGGTGGATTCAAGGAAGAACACGATGAACACGGAGGACACGAGGGGAAAACGTGGAGAGAATCAAAGGGAAAACACTCTATTGGACAAGATCCACACCAAGTACTCCTCAAATCACGAGCAATACAAGAAGTGCATCAAGATCCAAGAACAACAATGGAAATAAAGATACATGGGTAGTTCATCCAAATCTCTAGGAGAGATGGGCCTTGAATCCACAGACGGATCTTCCCTTGAAGGGGCCTTGACATCCTCTAGGGATCTTCTCTGGTGGAGGCCTCGGTCTCCATGAGAGAAGTAGAGGAAGGAGCAAAGCTCATGTATGAATGAGCTATCACTTTGCTAACCCTAGAAAGGAGGAGGAGGGGTCCTATTTATAGTCTTAGTGCAAATGAGGGCGAAGGGGAGGGGATACCTGGGCCTTCGGCCCGTCGCTGTGCCCAGGCAGGCGCCGGATGTCCGGGCTAGGGACCGGATGTCCAGGGCTTCGCGAGGTGCCGGATGTCCGGGCTGGGTGGCCGGATGTCCGGGGCCTTGGCGCCGGTTCTGATGCTCTCTGTCTACGCTCGGCCGGAAATCTGGGGCAGAAGGCCGGATGTCCGGGCCAGGGCCGGATGTCCGGTGCCTGTAGCCTTCTTCAGTTGGGCCTTGGCGCCTTGGTGATCTCCAGGGGCCGGATGTCCGGGCCAAGGGCCGGATGTCCGGGGCCTGGGAGCTGTCCTTGCTCTTCTTCCTTCTTCGGGACTCCGTCTTCTTCCGTCGTCTCTTCCACGCTTCCCTCGCGGATGGTGTAGTTGTGCGAAGGTGCCGGCACTCCTCCTCGTCATCCGTGAAGCTCCGACAATACCTATGTATGCACACGAGGGGAGTGTCAAGTAGTATACCATCCTCGAAGGGGTCAAGTGAACACGTGTAAAGGAGATGATTCACCTTTATGTATGTCGAGTGGATGTCATACGTGTCACTTGCCAAACGGACTCTTGCCATGGTGATGTCCGTAGGATGCTCCACATCATCCCCTCCCCCTTGGGAAAGATCCGTCCTCGGATCAAAATCCAAATCACCATGGGAAAGAGATGGTGCCGTCGTGTAGAAGTGGACGATCACCAAGCACTTATCATCATCAAGCTCGAAATGGGCACTCTCCAATGTTTCGCCATCTTGTAGTTCTTCAAAAGGAGCAAATACGACAAACACTTGGAAAAACAAATGTGGTTAGCGTTAGTGCAAAACCAAGCATTCAAGTGGTGAATCACCGCACAAGTGTTGTCATTATGCATAACATATGGTGTGACAAAGGATTGTGTCATGGCATGTAAGCATTCAAGTTGAGCACACGGAAAAGCAACATTGAAACAAGGATGCAAAGTTGAGGTAGATATGCCAATATGTGTGACAATATAACGAGCATCTACCTCATGTTCATAGCAAGCATGCACAAAGCAATCAACGAAAGGTCGATGGTATGCATAGGAATCATTCACAACACCAAATAAAATGAAGTGTCTAGACACATGGTGCAAGTGCAAGACAATCCAAGCATAATGTGCGCATGGTGTAGTGAAGATAGTGGGGCACTCAACACAATAGAAAGAGCAATTGGTCATCATGTGTGAGGCAATCAAGTCAAGCATGAAGCAAGCAATCGAGCATGGCATATGTGAAGAAATGACATTGTTGCAAACAAACATATGATAGGATAAATCAATCCACAAGTTGGATGCAACACACAAGGCATATATGTCATGAGGCATGGCAATGTGGCAATCATGAGTGGGAACAATATACATGCTCAAGAAGGATGTCACCTTAAAAGTGTGACCTTGTGCGTCCATCACCATGCCGATGCACAAGCAAGTGCGATGTAGAAACGCGTCGCTCCAAAGTGGCTCGCTCTCAAGAGCTTGAATCGTCAACTCACGTGAGGTGGAAGTTGACATGTAGTCGAAGTATCCTACACATACACATAACAAAGCAAAGAATGTATGTGCATGGTAGGTAAACACATCATCCATCATGATGGTTCTCTTCTCTTGCACATAACAATTAGAAGCAAAAGTGCATGAATAATGTGATGCAACAATGTCTATATTCATGGCACTAAGCATATGGTGCAAAGAAGGAAGACAAGCATGCTTCACATGAAAAATGTAAAAAACTCCAAGAATATGAGAGAAAGCTACGGGGGCAATCTCCTTAGCAAGATCAAAAGCATTGTTGCACTCAAGACATGGAGAAGCATCGAGCATGAGAGGGGCAACATGTGGAGACATATGACAACAAGCAATATCAATCATGTGCGAAGCATGGCAATGGTTGTCATCAACCGCATAGAAGGAGCACATCGGTGATGCAACACAAGCAAGCATAGAGATCATGTCGTGCAAACTAGTAGTGCGAAGATGCAACATACTAGAGGAAATCATGGCAATCATGTCATGTGAGCAAATAATAAGCATACGGAATGCACATGACAAATCGCGAGCACGAACACAAAACATGATCAATGTATCATCATAGGCATGGGGCACAAAGCAAACATGGCAATAGCAAGTAATATCTCCACCAAGCTTTCAAGTACACATACGAGTCATATAATCAAGTGTCATGTGAGATGCAAAGCATGGGTCACAATTGCATGGCAAGAGCATAGAAATGAGCATATCATGCAAAGTGAACATGGCAATATGGGCATAATAAGTGTAATGAGTAAGAAGCTATAGCCATGTGAGAGCCATGTAGAAGAAATGCGCGAAGTTCTTGCGCTAGGGGAATGGTTGGAGACACATTCCGGTGAATCCCAAAGCATCGGTGCTCTCAAGAGCTCTTTTCGTCAACTCATGGGATTGTGAGGTTGACGAGTATTCGTGAGTACCTACACAACAAGGAGATACACGAAACAAGGTGTGTGCGTGGTAAATGTACACATCATCCATCATGATGTGTATGTGTACGTGAGAGTTAGCACAAGATAAGCAATGATCAAAGAAGTTTGAGGCATGGTATAGGAATACGTCATCCATCATGCAACGATAGGTATTATGCTCAACATGATTGGGACGCAAATTGTAGCAAGTATGTGGCACAAGCATATTATTCATATCAATTGCAAGCATATTATGCACACAATGAATGGGATCATGCAATGGATGAGATGGAACAAAATCTCCTAAGGGGTATGAGGAAACTATGGGGGTCTCCTCATGTGCAATAGCGGAAGCATAATATGGAGAATATGGACAACATCCAAAACAATGCATATCCGAAGCTAGGTGGTCATGGCATGTCATATGTGAGCAATCGCGCAAAAGATGCAAAGGGAGCATGGCAATATCATCACAAGAAAAGAAAATGTCAATAACCATGGGTTTGTCATCTATGCCATATGTGCAAATTGGGTTTATTTTAATGGTATATGCATAGTTGCTACGGTGAGATTGCAAAGATGCAATATGGGAAATTTAACGCATAGCATATGACAAGTTTAGCGGATTGTCGAACATGATGTGACCAATAGAATTCGCGCATGGTATCCTATGGAGTATAGCATCACAACTATGTAAGTCAACATGCTCATCATCATAGGCATCAAAAATAGGTGGCACATCGAAGCATGAAGAAGACATAGCATGTGGTGTGTCCCTAAGGTGGTCAACATCATGCAAGCAATCAATGGCAAAATAGTCCACTAGTGGGACAAGCAAAGAACCTTCACCTATGTTACCTTTCGAGCTCTGCTCATGTGATGTAGGTGAGGTGGGAAGTACCAACTCGTAGTCATCGTCATCGTGATGGAACCATGTGGGGGTGCGTCATATACCACCATGGCCATCGTCTTGTCCAAAGGGAGGACGAAGTCGTCAAGGATCGGCGCGTCATCGTATATGGGACCTAGCATCAAAGGAGAAGACACAATAGAGGAAGAGGTTAAGTTGTTAGAAATCGAAATGGCCTCACATGCCTCATCAACTACCTCACTCTCTCTATGTGGTGGTGGCTCACTCACTCCCTCTAGGTGGTTGCACTCATACTCACATATGGTGGCGTCACTCATCTCACTCAAGTGGTGGGGGTTGTGGCTCTCCTCACATGGGAATTGTGGCAACTCATCATATATGGGGCTAGTAGTGAAGTCACTCTCACTCTCAATATGGTGGCATAAGTCTCTCAACTCATCACCAAACGCCGTCGTGGTTGAAGGGAAAATCCCATGCTCAACCAACTCGTCACCGTCGCCGTGGATGACGGCCGAAGATGGCACATCATCACTCTCGCCTCCAAAGATGGAAGCGTCATCCTTGCTCGCCACCTTGTCGCTCGCCGCCAAAGCATGTTCCTTGAGTGGCTCCGTAGTTGTGGTCGTCGCCGCACCGTCTTCAAAAAGAGTCGTGGTAGACTCGGCATCGTCAATGCCACAAAGAGGTATGGCGGTGAAGTCGGACTTGGGAGCATCGTCTTGGAGCTCGTCGGGCTTGGACAACTTGGTGGTACCATCCTCATGCTTGTCGTGTTGGAGCTTGGTCATCACCAAGTGTGCTCGGGGTCGAGTAGCCTTGGCCTTGAGTTCTTGTTCCGCCTTGAGAGCACCAATGTAGATGCCGTTGAGAGACTCATAGTTGTTGTGGAAGATAGTCTTGGCGATGTCATTGTTCAATCCCATCATGAAGTGGAACTTCATCCAAATGGGGTCGTCCACACCGGCTCGTCGCAAGGCTTTCTTCATATTCATGAAGTACTCATCGAGAGAGATGGATCCTTGTATGGTGTTCTCCAAGTGGCAGTGAAGATGTTCTGTGTATGTAGAAGGCACAAACTCTCGCCGCAACGCTTTCTTCAACTTGGACCAACTCATGTCGAAGCTCGTCAAAGATGTGTGAAGCCACCATGTCGACGCGTCGCCGTGGAAGTTTCTTGTGGCGCACTTCACTTGATCTTCGGAAGGGACTTGAAGTAGCTTGAGGTAGTAGTCCATCTTACGCTCCCAATCGAGATACTCCTCGGGGTCTTGACTCCCAAAGAAAGGAATCGCGTGGTCGATGTCGAGGTCATAGTAGCTCGTGGAAGTCACGGACTTGAGCTTGGGGAGCTTCTCTTGAAATGCTTGTCGGCGAAGATGCTGCATATCCAAAGGCAAAGTGTGGGGACCCCGACTCATAAGTCGTGATCACCGAATGCACGTGCACAGTGATCCCAGAGATCAATGCTCACTGAACACACAGAAACTGGAATACAAGAGTCTTACATCCTTACATACCGTCTTACACAAATAGGGGCCAACTAGGACAAGTCTTACATAGATAGGGCCGCAAGGGCCAAACACTTAAACATAACAAGCAGCGGAAATCTTGATCGAAAGCGTGAACCCATGCCATCTGCCTTAAACCTACAGGCATTCTGACTGGGAAGCGTCCTAGTTCGCATGTTCGTCACCAACGAACTCTTCGCCATATTCCTGCTCTTCCATGCCTGGCCAATTAAATAACCAGTGGCAAGCCAATGAGTACTTTGAATGTACTCGCAAGCAACCCAAGTTGTGGAACAAGGTATAACAATGCATGATATAGCACTAAGTAGGTAAGTTTTGCAGAAAGCTAGTTTTAAGTGCAATGACATGATCAAGTAGCGTAAGTAAGCGTGCATCAACAATTCACAGGTATTCATATGAACAAGACACAGTTGCCATCATAAGCAGGGTTTGAACATCTCATGTTCATCATCATGCCAAGTCATCGGACTTATCTCAAGTACCGTCTTTATCACCAACACACTCACACCGAGTTTATGAAAACCCAGGACATAGTTTAAGCAGCACCACCCAACTGTCCTTGACCGTGGACATGGCTATTCGAATAGTTTTACACTCTGCAGAGGTTGCACACTTTACCCACAAGACTCAGGGAACTTCCGTGTCATCCACGACTCGCGGTATATTACATACCCGAGGTAAGCACCCGAACAATGCCTTTCCCCTAGCGATACTAAACAAAGAGTCCACTCGTTGGTCCGTGTCTTCATGATGTACAAACACGAGCCTTGCTCTACACAGTACCATCGATGAAGGAACACAACGGTGTGCCCGGTGCCTGTAAAGACAGCGCATGGTCGCCCTTCCAGGAGCGACCCCGTATCGAGAGTGACCACGCCACTCCCGCCACTAGTAATGCGGGCTCTATGCTAGTACCCACTAGGGTAATCAACAAAGCCCCGTCCCATAAGGGGTATCGTGGTCGTGCATGTAAGGTTGGGATGGTCGACAAATCTTAAATCTAATTCGTTTTCGAAAACACACACACTCACTTGCTCTGGTACACCACTTCTTTATCAAGTGGTTACCTAGCTCATCATCATCTCCCTCGGGCATTAGTGGCACCCGACGGGGTTTTCGAAAAAAAGTCTTTGAAATCATTTTTGTTTCCATCACCATGCATATTCCCGTCCCACTTTGCGTAGCATCTATTAGCTACCTAACTACTCCCACCCGCACAACCCTCATAAGGATGGTAGGGTCATGCACGATGCAAGTATCAATGGTAAAGTATCGGAGGCATCCCACCGAAGGGGGAACACCACATCATGATCAAATCATTGAAACAACAAGTGCTATATGTCATGCATGAAAAAGTTTCTTATCATGGTCAAAGGGCTGCTTGCCTGGCACAACAAAGTCTTCGGGGTCTTCAAAGTCTTCGGGTCCAATCCCTTCGTCAACAACGCAATCTATCGTCACAGAATAAACGGGCAAAAATAAGCATCACCCAAAAACAGAGCACAATCTTTACTTCTAAAATGTTACCCTACTCTGATAAATACTACAAACTATCCTAAAACCATCTATCTATGGTTTTTTTGTAATAAACATTTTTAAAACTATTTAAACAGAGGCTAGAAATATTAAAAACTAGGTTTTAATTAAGATCACTATGTAAAACATTTACACAAAAATGCTCAAGTGGCACTGTTAAATTCTACAGATTATTCTAAGATTTATGGTGGAAAAATATTGGGCATTGGATTTTTATTTGGAGCTGTGGGATTTTTGGAAAACCTACTGAAAAAGAAAAAGAGAAAGGCCTCAGTGCCTTAGGCCAAATGCCCAGCCGTACTGGGCCCAATCGGCCAGGCCGGCCCAGCTGAGCTGCGGGTGCGCGCGAGGCCAGGTTTGAACCTGACGCGTGGACCCCAGCGTCAGCGAGAGCGAGGGGGAGGGAGAGAGGTGTGGGGATGACAGGGGGCCCCACCTGTCATCTCCCACCTCCGGACATGGGGCGGCGATGCTCACCGACGACGGTGCGGGGCACGGCGACGGCAGGCGAGTGCGGGAATGGGCTCGGGGTTGAGTCGCCGATCTCCTGGAGGTGGAGGGAAGCGCCGGAGAGCAAGGGGTTGCCGACGACGAGGTAGCCGTGGCGGAGGGACTCGGGAGGAGGTCGTCGGGGCTGTCCCGTGCTGCAAAATGGATGGGGAAGAGGGGGAAACGAAGCAGGGGCTCTCTGCGGTCTCAACGGAGAAGGAAAGGAGGCCGGAGCGGGCCGGTATCCCGAGATCGACGAAGCTCCGACGCGGCGGCGTCTCGGTCGATCCCGAGCACTGGGGCTCCGGGTGGTCAATTGGGTGGTTCAGGGGGTCGATTGGGAGTGGAAGGGGGGGTTCCAGAGGGGAGAAGAGAGCTCGGGGGAGGCCTTTTATAGGGGAGCCGCGGTCCACCGAGCGCTCCTGCGCCGGCGAGCTCGTGGCCGAGGCCAGAGGCCACGGGAGGGGGAGAGGGCGTGTCTGGGGTGCTCGTGGGGTAGGTCTAGGCCAGGGGGAGCGAGAGAGAAAGAAGGGGAGGCGCGCGCGTGCGAGGCCAGAGGTTGGCCGAACCGGGCGGCCGCGGTACGTGCGAGCGGAGCCGATGGAGGGAGAGGGAGGAGGGGGCCGACAGGGCGCCGTGGTGCGGACGTCGAGGGGGGCCAAGTGGTGAGAGGGGGAGGCCCGAGGCTGTCGGGGCCATGCAGTGGGCGGCGGCTACAGTGCGGTCGGGCACTGTAGCGCGCTCTGGAGCGCCCGTTTGGCATGCCATGGCATGCCAACGGCATCCTAGGCGCGCCCAGCCATGTCCAGTGGGTCCAGGGGGGCATAAACAAGGTGGAAGCTGCATTGGATGCTCTGGATAGCTGATAGAATAAGAGGGGAGGGGAAAGAGAAGGAGATTCCTGCTGTCCAGGGGGGTAAAATGGGGTTTTACCCTACCAAACAGTGGCTTATGGACTTGGGGTTTTTACTGGAGGTGATTTAGCATTGCAAGAAGGTTTGGTAAAAATTTAGACTCAAGGAGAATAGAGGAAGGGGGTCAAACAAGGGTTTTAAGAAAATAAGCAAAAGTGTTTGATGGTGATTTGGCTAAGCAAATGGAGTTTGCTTGCCAAGAAATTTAACAGGGGCAAATGGTGATTATAAATAGGGTTGATCACCAAGTTCGAGCTTGATTGAAGAAAGTTGACAGTACAAACTTGGAAAACCCTAGAAATCAACAGAATCAGATTTCTGTAGATCTAGGCATGCATTTCACTTCCCACAAATCCACCACTTGGTGTTGCATCCTTATTTGGGTAATGTAACATGCCCACAAATTTTGGGGTCAATAGGACAATCTTCACAATGTAAAGTTGTTCAAATTTGGCTCTGGACAGGAATGGTTTTGGAATATTTTGATGAAGCAAATCAATTGGGATTGAGATGAAACTTTGCAATATCATCACATTCGACATTTGTGACTTGCTGAAATTTTCTTGGAATTTATTGAGAATATTTCTTATAGAAATATTTCAAAAGCTTGATTTAAGCAGAAAGTGTTTTGAGGGGTTTTGCCCATTACTTTTAACATGACCATGTGTTGAAACTCATATATATGGAATATATATGTCCACTGAGTTTCCCTAAATTTTCTCAAATATTTTTAAAGCATTTAAATAATTTTTCCCTATGAAAAACCATTTCTGGCCTTAAGAAAAAGCCTTTAAATAAAATAGCAAAATAATCTTTTAAAATAATATTTGGTGGTTTTGGGAAGTCGTATATATAGTAGGTTTCAAATAAAGCCTTTGGGGAAAAAGGATCCACCCAATTTGAGGACTTGCAGTGCAAACCTCAACTCAGGGGTTTTTGAAAACCTAATTTAATTAAATTCTTTTTGGTCAAAATAAATTTTGATAAAAACAGTTTTGGGTACTATTCACATGGCATGATCATTGGGCCAGAAGTTTGTATCAAGGAAGATGAATATGGAGAGGAGTAGAACCTAAGAGTGTCAGACATAATCAACCAAACAATCAAACAAGCAACAATTCAATTAAAGCATGCACTCAAAAAGTTTTAATTGGTTCCAAATTTTATAAATCCAAGCATAGCAAAGTGATACAAACACAGGGTGTGACACGAAGATGCCTTGAAGTCGCTTGGCGAAGATTCCAAGGTAGTTGGTGAAGTCATCGAGCGGTGGTTGGTGACGAGCTCGTGACCTTCACACTCATTCTTTGTTGGACGCCTTGATGTTGGTGTCAATATTTCTTCATGTCGTTGATGGTGTCGATGCCGGTTTGATCTTGCCGGAGATGGTAGCTCGTAAGCATGTGCACTTGAGCGTCTTCTCGAAGATGATGAAGATCTCGTGCGGTTCTTTATGAGGGCCTTGAGCTCCTCCAAATGAGCATCCATCTTGGCGTCGATGGTTTTCTTCATGGCATCGAACTCGTCATTGTTGTTGTAGACCGAAGGAGATGTGTCGTCCCTATCCATGGAAGCACTCGAGAAGGCGTGAGAATGAGATGGAATGAACATACCAAAGTTACCTCTTTCCGAAGTTGTAGATGGATCTCAAAAGACCACAATGTAAGCAAGGAAAAGAGTGCACTTGGTGAAAAACCTTGTCCAATTCTCACAACCTACACAAATGGCTTATAGTGGAGCTCGGTGGGGTTAGTGGCACAAAATATCAAGCAAAATGAAGTCCAAGATATTGCAAATGTTGAAATCAATCCAATGGACTCAAAATGCAAAGCAAGCGATCACAATATAGAGGAGGGCAATAAAGAAACACACGCGGTGGGATAATGGGGCTTGTGCAACTATAGGGATGAGCAATACAAAATTGCCTAACGAAGACTAAGCTCTTGTTGCACAAACACTAGGAGAGACGCTAGCTTGATTGCACGTTTGGGAACGATTCACCACTTGGCACCAATCCTATTCATGCAAGCAAAACTTTTCCTATTCCATGTATCCTTATGCACAAGTATCTCTTTTCATGCTCAACTCTATGCTTATAAGCTTTGATCTTTCTTTCTTGCTTAGAAGCTTTGTTTTTTTCTTCTCTTCTCTTCCTTTCCACTATTCTTATTGAGCCTCAACCAAATATATGAGACAAGTATCACAAGATATGCATGGGAGCAAGCAATTGCACTATATGATATTTCCAATGATGCAACAATATGATATCGTATCACTATGGTGCACAAGTTTTCGCGAAGCCCAGCAATACTCGGATAGCTAGTCTCAATAGGTATGAAGGTAATCGCAAAGATGGTGTGGCTATCAAGATGTAATGGCAAGGAAGGAAAAGTGTATGACGGAATGTATACCTTCGTCACACTTAACCTTTCACGAAGTCGGGGGTAACCGACCTTGCTTCCGGTTGAAGTTGGTCTCAAAGGATGGATGGTCGTCGTCGATGTCGATCGTCGATGGTCGATGTAGATGATGGACCGATACAAGTCACCGGTGGTTGATGAAGAAGTAACCGTCCCTAAGTAGCCAAAACACCTTAGGAGACTCAAATCACAACTCAAGCAACCACAAATGCAAAGGTAACCAAAATGGGTTAGGTTGCGGAAGTCTATGGTGGTATTGCGGATGATATGGTGGAGGGCCTAGGCAAACTTGCCAAAATTTGAAAAATATGATGGTGTAAAATGATGGTGGAACTAATTTTGTGGGATGGTGGATGTCAATAGCTACCAAACGAGCTAAAGAACGCCTAAATCGGAGTCCGGATGAATTAGTTATGGCCAAAACGGTGAAACACGGGCGGCTGAAACTACAGGGGCCGGATGTCCGGGGGTTTGGCCGGATTTTCGGGGCCCTGTATCCAGAGAGCAACGCGAATGGCGCTCCATGGACCAAATGTCCAGCCTGAGGCCCGGATGTCCGGCCCGACGATTCCAGATCGCGATTTGGGCTCGGGAACTCGATTTGGGGCGGAATTTTGTGATTCCAAAGTCAAAATTTGATGGGGAAAAGGTGGAATTACGGCTAGGGGACGCCAAGGGAGGTAGATCCACTTGCCAAACACCAAATCCATGGATCAAAATCAACAAAAACTCACAAGAACAACAAATCACAAGAAAAATTTTGGGGCTATTTTTGTGGGGAATTTTCGAAATTGGGAAGAAAAATTCGAACTAATGGCTAGAACATGGGGGGCTCCAAATTCGTGGCAACGTGGCTCTTGATACCAATATGATACGGGGCAAACCTGAGGGTGGCCCAATCTTCACGAATTGGAGGTGGATTCGAGGAAGAACACGATGAACATGAAGAACATGAGGGGAAAACGTGGAGAGAATCAAAGGGACAACACTCTATTGGACAAGATCCACACCAAGTACTCCTCAAATCACGAGCAATACAAGAAGTTGTCCTTGCTCTTCTTCCTTCTTCGGGACTCCGTCTTCTTCCGTCGTCTCTTCCACGCTTCCCTCGCGGATGGTGTAGTTGTGCGAAGGTGCTGGCACTCCTTGTCATCCGTGAAGCTCCGACAATACCTATGTATGCACACGAGGGGAGTGTCAAGTAGTATACCATCCTCGAAGGGGTCAAGTGAACACGTGTAAAGGAGATGATTCACCTTTATGTATGTCGAGTGGATGTTGTACGTGTCACTTGCCAAACGGACTCTTGCCATGGTGATGTCCGTAGGATGCTTCGCATCACTTGTCCTTGCAAGGTTCTTCATGCAGGAGTAACCGGTTTGTCCCGTGGTGTTTATTGGTCCATCACTTTATTGGGTTCTTTGTGGAGTTGCTATCACCTCACCAGGTGGTTTCGTGTAAAGTACTATTCTGCGATTGTGACAAAGAGAAAGTTTGGGCTGAGAATTTTTCTCTCACCATTTTATCTACTCATGTTGTATCTTGAAGTGAAGTGCCTAATTCTTACAATGCAGTAGAAATTTTCTCATGATTCAATTAGTTAATTATGTAAATTGTCAACTATATCTAGTTTTCAGCTACTACCATGTTATGCAGATTGCAATAGGATGTTGAGGCCTTTGTCCCCTCTTTGGGTTGTGCCAGGGGAGATAGCAGCATTCTTCTAGTAGGAGAAGCAGAGAACATTATAAGGGAAATTGGCTTGGTGAGGGACCGGGAGGTTCAATTCAAGTATGAGCCGCCTACAGCATCGGAGGAAATACTAGCCATATTCGAGGAGCTCCGCCCGAGCCAAGAGCTCGGACTTGGACGATGCAAGGCGCAAAGGTCTTCACTAGATGTGTTAGAAATTCAACAAGCTAGCGACCCAATGGCTAACATATGGATGGAGAACCCAACCAATAGAAGCCCTTGCCAAGATAGTGAAATAGAAGATTGGAGCAGCTGGTAGACTAGAAGCCACCAAGATGTTCAGGGTTCAAGCTTTTCATGGAACGGGAATGGAAGCAACCATTTAGTCAACAATATATGTGACTGAATTTCCTGGACGAGCGGAGATGATTCGGAGGAGGTCTGCCAGAATGACCTGAGCAATATCAAAGTTGTGGAACACAAGAAGAAATAGTTGGCAATATCAAAGTTCTGAAGGCCTTGCCCTCAGAGAAACCATGAAATTCACCAGCTGGAGGTGGAGAACTCTTTGAACAGAGGTTATTACCCTGGCAAAGCTGCAGATCGGGGTAGGGCACAGAGCTCCGAGAGCATGGAACCATGGAGCTCACCGGACTCGATGAACCGAGGCTTCAGAGGTTGCATGGAGCTGGTCCAGAGGCATAGCCTGAAATCAAAGCTTCTAGAAACCCTGATGGAGAGCCAGAAGATTCAGGTCTGCCACGTGCTCAACCAGACAACATGAAGTTGCAGACGCATATGCTCTTGTGACCTGCAATTTCGTTTAATCTATGCCATGAAATAAGTCCAACTCTTGTAACATATAGTGTACTACTCCTACTACACAATTAGCCGTACGGTAGATTCCTAGGTACATCTAGCCCTAGTTCAAATGCCACTACATTTGAAACAAATCTGTAGTAGTACCGCGTGATCATTGATGTGTGATCTAAGGCAAAATTGTGTTGTTAACACGCACTGTATCACTAACAACAATGTGTCTCGATCTCACCACATATTTTTTTTAGAATACGTGTCATGAGCATATGTGTCTCATTACTCTTAGAAAAAGCAATATGCTACCCGCCATTCTGGAGCAACCACGTGCGAGAAGCTCGTTGGGTTGCATGATTCTTTTACCGTCGCTCGGTTTTGGCTGCTCGCGTTTGGTCAGCCGTTAATTCATTTTGTCACTCGGTTTTGGCTGCTGGCGTTTGGTCAGCCGTTAATTCATTTTGTAGATGGCCTGCGGGGCTCATTACAGGTGGGGTCTAGGAAATTAGGAGGTTTTCCTTAGATTTTGCGTGAGCGAGATGTGGAGAGGTCGGGCGAAACCGTACACCACATCATCCTCTTCACCGCTCTAATCAGAATCCAAGAGGAATGACAATTTTGGCAAATGGGATGTTCCCTTGCCAAAGGTAATTCTCAGTGCAAATTCTTGTCAACTTGTTTCAACATCGGTGGATTGATTTTTTCGCGAATACACAAAGCTTGTTTATCTTTCATTGGTAGAAGAGTGGAGTTAAGTTAAAAGGCACTGTAGCAGTCCAACACGGGAGGGAGAGAGAGAGGGGGGTGGCAAATGGGTGGATTGACACTCGACTAAATATTGCCACCATTTATGTTCTTTTAGGTTATGCATTTTCATGTTGAAGAAGTGTTTAAAGTTGTGCGTACTAGCAGGAGGAAAGGTGAGTCATGATAAGATTTGTTAGGCAACCATGTCATGCATTCATATACATGCATTGCATAAGTTAGTGATTTCTTGTCAGTCACTAGCCCATTTTTTGGGATGCGTCCTAAAACTAAATGTGATGCAACTCGAAAGCAACTGAACACTGATAATTATTATTTTTGGTCTGAATTTTTTTTAACATTCTGTAAAACATAACACTATCTATATGTAAGTAACATCCCAAGAAATTCTAAAATTGGAATTTTAACTAATTAAGTAGTAATTATTGTTTTTCTTTGATCTCTTTTTTGTACCTAGAGAATCAAATTTTTGTTTGGCTAGAAGGTTTTTTATAACCGATCCTACATATGACATTTCTTAGTTGTTCATATTTCAATCTCCAGCTTTTAAGTTTGTTTATAAGTCAAAGTTAAAAATGTGTATGATATATTTTATTCCCAAATTAGCGGTGTCACCACCGTAAGCTCATAATTTATACATTTATGCATCCATTTTTTTAGGTTGGGTTGTTGTGTTCAATCTGCACAAGAGTACCAAGAGGAGAGGTTAGTGACACGTGCTTAGATTTCATTCAATTGTATGCTTGTATTAGTGTTTTAGAATCAATTGTATGCATCTATTGGGTTTTCGATTTTGTATACCCTCGATCTAGGTTCTTTACCCAGATCTTTTCATCTATTACATTTTTACCAGTACCTGTTAATGGAATGTTTTGTGGTGTTTACAAATGTCTCGGATTTTAGTTTCCTTTAGCTTTGAATGAAACAAAAGAGAAGACACACATTATTTCAGTTTCCTCTTCCCTTAGAGGTTTGATGTTTCCTCTTCAATTGAGATTAAGCATTAGTTTAAAATTTGTAAGCTTCAACTTATTTTGAGATTATTCACAATATTTACCATGGGAGAAGTGTAGATTTGGTGGTGCTTACAATTGAAGAACTAGAAATATTATTCATCTCCATGCCATTTGTTTCTTTTTCCTCATAAAGAACTTTTTTCTTTTCCAAATTATTGGGTTCAGTTCATGCTCCCACAAAGGTTAGTGTTCAAGCATTGATCTTTAGCATGATTTGCAACTTACCTAGACTAAATTATGAATAAGATATATTTATAATGAATGCATGGTCCAAGATTGTAGTTGCAACTCATGAATGCATGGTCCAAGATTGTAGCTGCAACTCATGAATGCGAACAAGGTTAGAGAGTACCTTGTGAATTGACATCACACTTTTAGTTGCTTTATTTATAAAGGCATTGATGCTGGATCATGTTGGGGGGAAATTGGCATGCTGACTCATAGGAGGATATAAGAAATTTATCTAATGACATTGCAAAATCTGATAGTGATTGGCTTATTATAGGAAGCCTTTATTCTTTAACAATAAGATTAGCATAAGTAAAAATATGTGCACGATGATAGGCATGATACTTGTTGACTCCTTCCATCAAAACTTTTTTATAGTGCCGGATATGGTGCATGAATGTTGATTCTCATAACACGACTTGTGGTGCACTTGCTCAACTACATCAAGAATGAAGCTAGAGAAAACATCAATGGGAATTGCATAAGCTTATTAGGGACTATACTGAGATAATTCCTTGTGTTGTTACTCTATAAATGCAACACTAAATGATAGAGTTTCTTGAAACTCATTGAAATTATACTCCCTCCGTCCCATAATATAAGACGTTATTACATCCAATATGTGAGTATATTCGATGTAATAACATCTTATGTTATGGACCAGAAGGAGTAGATGATTTGTTGTATTTTTAGCGTTATCATAATGTTTTTGTATGCGGGTGAATTTTCATATAGGTTTGTAATATTTGCCAAGACATGCGTGCACGTACACACTTACTGGTGTATGTTACATCCCAAAAATTTCAAAATTTTGGAATGTTAATTAATTAAATAGTAATTATTGTTTTGCTTTGATCTTGCTTTTGTACCTAGAGAATCAAGTTTAGTCCCACTTTTCTTAGCCTTGAGGCAAACACGTAGCTTTAAAGCTATATGATACGTTTCCGTCGTTTCTACTTTTCCTAACGCTTTTGCTCTTGTTTTGGACTCTAATTTGCATTATTTCAATGAAACGACCCCGGACTGACGATGTTTTCAGCAGAACTACCATGGTGTTGTTTTTGTGCAAAAATAAAAGTTCTCATAACTGGACGAAACTTTTTGGAGAATTATTTCACAATAAATAAAAAATATTGGACGCAAGAACCACCGGAGGGGGTGCCCTGGTTGGGCACGATACACCAGGGCGCACCACCCCCTCCAGGCCCCGCTAACCCTAATTCGAGCACAATAAATTCCTATTTTCGGAGAAAAAATAGGAGAGAAAGTTTCATCGCGTTTTACGATACGGAGCCGCCGCCACCTCCTTTTCTTCATGGGGAGGCCAGATATGGAGCCTGTTTGGGGCTCCGGAGAGGGGAATCTCCGGTCTTAGTCATCATCAACCCTTCTCCATCGCCAATTCCATGATGCTCCCCATCGGGAGTGAGTAATTCATTCGTAAGCTTGCTGGTCGGTGAGGAGTTGGATGAGATTCATCATGTAATCGAGTTAGTTTTGTTAGGGCTTGATCCCTAGTATCCACTGTGTTCCGAGATTGATGTTGTTTGCCATGCTTAATGCTTGTCACTAGGGCCTGAGTGCCATGATTTCAGATCTAAACCGTTTATGTTATCACCATTATATCTATGTTCTTGATCCTATCTTGCTAGTCATATGCACCTGCTATGTGTTATTATCCGTAAACCCCGGAGTGACAATAGTCGCGATACTTTCCAGTGATGACCGTAGTTTGAGGAGTTCATGTATTCACTATGTGTTAATGCTTTGTTCCAGTTCTCTATTAACACTACTGGAATCAGCAACTTTGCCGTCTGCCATGGCTGACGGCAAAGGCATGAATTGCGGACGGCAAAGGTCTTTGCCGTCAGCCAGTAGACGGCACCACATCCGGCTGAACAAGGTCCGGTAAAGGCCACTTTACCGTCTGCTGGCCGACGGCAAAGAGGCAAAGGTCTTTGCCGTCTAGGGCATGGACGGCACACGTGGCAGCTTAGGTCCGTTAAGGGGTTAACGGCGTGCTTTGCCGTCTACTGGCTGACGGCAAAGATGCAAAGGTCTTTGCCGTCAGCCAGCAGATGGTAAAGCTACCAAATAGGCCAGCCCAGTGCACCCCAGGTTGCACAGGTAGCTGCCACGTGGCATCTTTGCCGTCTGCTGGCTGATGGCAAAGAGCCTGTACAGCCCCTGTTTTTTCTGTTTTTTCTTAAATTCATTCAATTTCATAGAATTTCACATATATATATATACACACACACATTTGAAAATACTTTCAACAAGCATAACAACACATATACATACCAAATCATATCCTTGCCATATGGATATGATCATCCAACACATATACATACCAACTCAAAAGTCCATATGCAACATATATATATAGCCAACATATATCCAACAACAAGCATACAATGGTTTCATCCATACATACATATATAGGTAGCAAGTTTCACATTGTTCATCCTACAAAATCAAAACAAAAAGGAAGGACAAGGAGAAGAGTAGACTCCATCAACGCAAGCTTCCATGATCTAAAGCAAATCTGCAAATTGGGAAAGAAGAAAGTTAGAAGAAGAACAAGAAGAAGAAGTAGAAGTAGAAGAAGAAGAATTTTTCTTCTCTTTCTTTTTCTCCTCTTCTTTATCTTCTTCTTCTTCTAACGAAGGTAACTTAGGTAATTATGCCATTTTTTAGCTAAGCTAGGTAAAAATGCTAAGTGTAGGTCATTTTAGAGCTAAGCTAGGTAAATAGGTCATTTTGGAGGTTAGTAAGGTTATTATGTCATTTTCGAGGAAAATAAGCTAAGTCAATGTCATTTTGGAGGTAACCAAGATTATTATGCCATTTTTGACCTAAGTATGCTAAGTATGTCATAAATGAACTAAAGAAGCTAAGTATAGGTCATTTTTGAGCTAACCTAGGTAGTTATGCCATTTTTTAGCTAACTAAGCATATTTATTCATTTTGGAGGACAAAATGGTAAGTGTAGGTCATTTTTGAGCTATCCTAGTTATAATCGGTCATTTTGGAGCTAGGTAAGGTTATTTTGTCATTTCGGAGGAAAATAAACTAATGATATGACAGTTTGGAGCTAAACCAAGGTTATTATGCCATTTTTTACCTAAGTAAGCTAATTATGTCATAAATGAACTAGCTAAGCTAAGTATAGATCATTATTGAGCTATCCTAGGTAGTTGTGCCATTTTTTAGCTAACTAAGCATATTAAGTCATTTTGGAGGGGAAAAATGCTAAGTATAGGTCATTTTATAGCTATCCTAGGTAAAATATGTCATTTTGGAGCTAAGTAAGGTTATTATGTCATTTTCGAGGCAAATAAGCTAAGTATAGGTCATTTTGGAGCTAAATAGGTCATTTCTTAAGCTAAGTATGCATTTGTTAAGCAAAACACTTGGGAAAACTTACCATCATCACGAAGGTGAAGGACCGGTCGGGCTTGCGCCAGTGTGAGACGGAGAAGGACCGGTCGGGGTTGCGCCAGACGGAGAAGGATCGGTCGATGCTTGTCGGGAGGCATGCTACACCAAATATCATTTGCAATGTCTCGTTAGCATGATGCAACTCAAATGTGAATACTAGTAACTAATGACCATTCAAATGAAACTCACCGTGGGCGCTATACCAATCTGGGGCATCGGCGGAGGGGTCTGACCGTTGTTCTGGCACACGGTCTGCACATTTTGTTTTCACGATTCAGTCATATTAGTTAGTGATGAAACGAACATTACGTGCATGATTTGGCTAATATGCAGGAGAAACTTACCACGAGTAGCTCGTATAGGGCCCGGTGAGACGCGTCGTTCTGGTTCCTCTCCTCCTCCACCAGCCTAGCCGCCCTCTCCTCCATGTCCCTCTCCCTCTCCGCCGCCTGCCTGTTTGCCTCTGCCAGAAGCTCCTGGGCCTTAGCCTCGATGGCGAGCTCCATTGGCCGTGGACGAGGCCTTATCTCAGGATCGGAGCTCGTCTGGCGCTTCTTGATCTCCGGGAGAGTTCTAGGACAACGTATCAGTCCATCCCCAATGGCTATTGAGCCATGGGGCCTCCCGCCACCAGATATCATCTCGAGCTCTGGATCAAAAGGACTCTGGCTCGGGTTGAAGTCCTCCCCTTTCCTCCTCCTCCCCTCATCTCTGTACCTCACGAGCTTGTTGTGGGAGGAGATGTTGCTGAAGCTCTCTGGATTATCGAGGTCATCCTCAGAGAATGCCTTGGCCTTCTTGTACGGGGCAGTATGGGCCATGGCATAGAGGTCGAACAGCGGTGGCACCTCCTTCTTGTTGTGTCGCGCCTAAAAGAGAGGAACATAATATTAGTTAAGGGCTCAAGCTAGCATGAAGAATGAAATTGCATGAATCATGAAGCAAACCACATACCCAGTGATCCCCGAACTCAAACAGGTCGGAGCTCCCTTGATGGTGTGGCACACCTTTCATTTGGGCACGATTATCCATGGCCTTGTTGTGGACGGTTAGCCAGTGGGAAGAGCACCACTCATCCACCAACGCCTCCCAACAGTCCATCCTATCCGCACACCATCTCGGGGGCACCTAAGTTAGACAAGAGAAATTTCAGCGCTACGCCTACAAATCAAATCAAGGAAACTAAGTACAAGGCCTTAAGAATAGGTAATTACCTTCATGTACTTCTCCTTACTCAGAAACTTGGAGCAGCACTTCTTCTTGGCCCTCTTAATGTTAGTCGAGGCGTAGTAGTCTCGAACAGCCTGCACCCGAGCCTCGTGTCGTAAGTTCTGAAATAGGCGCTTGCACTCGGCTACGAGAACAATAGCCGCGTCCGCCTCGTGTTCCTCAAGACACCTGTAGAAGGTCTGCAATCAAACAAGACAACACTGATTAGTACAATCACTAGGTGCTGTTGATTTTTAATTCTGTAAAGGAGAAATTATCCAAAACCGCCGGATCACAATGTCGGCCACCGTCTCGCGCAAGACACCGTCGACCCTCTCCTCCGGCGGGGCCGGGGCAGCCACATACAGCTCCCAGCTCAGTCCTAGCTGTCGAACCTCACCCTCACCGGGCAACGTGACCCACCCCGGGAAGTGGTGCCGGAGAAGCACACCAAGGACCTGGTTGGGCCTGCGGACACCAGGGGCGTGTTTCCAACCCCTGCAGTATGACAAGGCCAACACATTAGATATTAATTTGAAGAAACATGAAGGCAAAAGGTTAAAAAAGAGTAAATGCACTTACTTCTCCCCATTAGGCTCAATCAACCACCTCTGATCGCGGGTCGCCGGCACGGGCGGGAGCTTTGTACCACCACGCTGGTAGACCTTCTTGCCCTCCTCAACCAGCTCGCCCTCGCTTTTCCTTTTCTTCTTCTTCCTCTTCTTCCTTTTCTTCCTTTTATTCTTCTTCTTCTTCTTCTTCTTCTTCTTCTTCTCCTCCTCCTCTCCTCTTTTTTTTCTTCTTCTTCTTCTTCTTCTTTTTTTCTTCTCCTCCTCCTCTTCTTCTTCTCCTCCTCTCCTCTTCTCCTCCTCCTCTTCTTCTTCTCCTCCTCTCCTCTTCTCCTCCTCCTCTTCTTCTTCTCCTCCTCTCCTTTAACTAATGCTAGACCTAACTAAATAAGCTAAGTAACCCTAATTCCTAAAATCTTACTAACTACAACTAAACTACATTTTTTACATCTTCTACAACTAACTACAACTAATTAACCTAACTACAACTAAACTAGATTTAACTAATACTAAAACAGAACACAAAAATTACTAAAACAGATAAAAAAGTTATTTTAGGGCCAAGGGACAGTAGGGAAAAGCCTCCCTACTGACTTTCTATAATCAGATCAAACTGCAGTTACATAGTTTTTGTACAAACTAGATAAAAGAGGGGGAGGGGGGTTAGTGAGGGGTTAGATGACAAACCAGAGAAACAAAACTACAAATATACTAATATGAACTACATCAGAGACCACTACAGGGTCTCCACCAGGCTGTTTATAAAGGGAGCTAGCTAGTCTATTTTTTGCTCGGTGGATGAGAAGGTGAAAATCTTCTTTGAACCTTGTGCGCCACGACGCAAAAGATGGATGGATCCCTCGAAGTATTTGTTATTCCTTTCTTTCCAGACCCCCGACGCTGCAATGATAAAAACTTCCATGAACAGACGTTCTGCGTTGATGCAACAATGCAAATGTTTCATCCGAGTTGGGCCACGCGATTCCAACGGCATCCCAACACTCCCTGGAAAACGGGCATTTAAAAAACAGATGCGTCATGGCAATTCCTCTTCTTCTTTTTTTCCTCTTTTTCCTTTTCTTCTTCTTCCTCTTCTTCCTTTTCTTCCTTTTCTTCTTCTTCTTCTTCTTCTTCTTCTTCTTCTTCTTCTCCTCCTCCTCTCCTCTTTTTTTTTCTTCTTCTTCTTCTTCTTCTTTTTTTCTTCTCCTCCTCCTCTTCTTCTTCTCGTCCTCTCCTCTTCTCCTCCTCCTCTTCTTCTTCTCCTCCTCTCCTTTAACTAATGCTAGACCTAACTAAATAAGCTAAGTAACCCTAATTCCTAAAATCTTACTAACTACAACTAAACTACATTTTTTACATCTTCTACAACTAACTACAACTAATTAACCTAACTACAACTAAACTAGATTTAACTAATACTAAAACAGAACACAAAAATTAATAAAACAAATAAAAAAATGAAAAAATAGAGAGGGGGAGGGGGCTCACCGGAGTGGGGGAGGTGGAAGCCGGCGTTGGTGGAGGTGGAGGAGGCCGACGCCGGCGGTGTAGGTGGAGGAGGCCGGCGGCGGCGGCGGTGGGCTGGAGGAGGCAGGGGGTGGCGGCGTTGGAGGAGGGCGATGCGCGGGGACGGGGTGGCGCCGGCGGACGGGGATGGCGGCACGGGGCGGGGTGGCGGCGCGAGATGGGGACGGCGGCGCGCGCAAGAGAGTAGTGGAGAGAGAGGGGATGGGGGACGGGGCGGTGGGGCGTCGGGGGCGGCGGGTGGCGCGGCGGAGGCGGTGGCGGTGGGGCGTCGGGGGCGCCGGGGAGAGAGAGAGGGGCGGGGTGGTGGGGCAGCGGCGGGTGGTGGGGGCGGCGTTAGTTAACTCAATTCTTTGCCGTCTGTCCCGCCTTTGCCGTCTGCCTTTTTACTCTTTGCCGTCTGCTAGAAGACGGCAAAGAGGGGGCCGTTAGGGTTTTTTGTAAGCAGCTCGTTAGTAGGCCCACCTCCCTCTTTGCCGTCTGCTGACGGACGGCAAAGTTTCTTTGTCGTCCGCTAGCAGACGGCAAAGAGGTGGCTGATGGCAAAGAGCTTATTTGCCGTCACCTAGTTCTTTGCCGTCTGTTTTCTGGAAACGGATGGCAAAGAGCTTCTTTGCCGTCCGCCAGCTGACGGCAAAGAACTGGTAGAATGCAAATTTGCTAATTCTAGTAGTGTAAAAGTAGGCCTTAATATCCCTTAGTTTCCCTATGGACCCCGCTGCCACGGGAGGGTAGGACCAAAGATGTCATGCAAGTTCTTTTCCATAAGCACGTATGACTATTTACGGAATACATGCCTACATTACATTTATGAGCTGGAGCTAGTTCTGTGTCGCCCTAGGTTATGACTATTACATGATGAATATTATCCAACAAGTTCACAGATACAGTGCCTACGAGTTTTCCACATATTGTTCTTGCTAAGTTATTATTGCTACTGCTACTGTTACACTTGCTACAAAACTATTGCTATTGTTGTTACCGTTACTGTCACTGCTACTACTGCTATCAAAACTATCATACTACTGTGCGACTAATCACTCTGCTGCATATATTTAATCTCTAGGTGTGGTTGAATTGACAACTCAATGATACGTCTCCAACGATCTATAATTTTTGCTTGTTCCATGTTGTTATATTATCATTCTTGGATGTTTTACAATCATTTTATTACAACTTTATATCATTTTTTGGGACTAACCTATAGACATAGTGCCAAAGTGCCAGTTGCTGTTTTTGTTTGTTTTTTACTTCGTAGAAAATCAGTACCAAACAGAGATGAAACGCTGTGGGGATTTTTGTGGATTTTTTACGGACCAGAAGAAACCAGATGGGCCAAAGAACACCAGAAGAGGGGGCCCAGGGTGGCCAGCATCCACCAGGGCGCGCCAGAGACCCCCTGGCGCGGCCTGATGGGTGCTGGGCACCTCGGGCACCCCCTCAACCGAGTATCGTGCCTATAAATTCCCTGGAAATCCAAAAACCCTAGAGGAGTCGACGAAACACAATTCCAGCCACCGCAAGTTCCAGAACCGCGAGATCCAATCTAAACACCATCACGGAGGGGTTCATCTTCCTCATAGGTGCCTCTCCGATGATGCGTGAGTAGTCCACCATAGACATATGAGTCCGTAGGCAGTAGCTAGGTGGCTTCTTCTCTCTCTCTTATGATTCTCAATACAATGGTCTCTTGGAGATCTATTTGATGTAAATCTTTTGTAGTGTGTTTGTTGAGATCCGATGAATTTTGAGTTCATGATCAGTTTCTATCCATGAATATTATTTGAGTCTTCTTTGATCTCTTATATGCATGATTACATATAGCCTCATATTTCTTCTTCGAATCTTTGGTTTAGTGGCCAACTAGATCAATTTTTCTTGCCATGGGAAGAGGTGCTTTGTGATGGGTTCGATCTTGCGGTGTTCTTTCCTAGTGACAGAAGGGGCAGCAAGACACGCATGTATCGTTGCTATTAAGGATAACAAGATGAGGTCTATTCCTACATGAATAGATCTTGTCTACATCATGTCATCGGTCTTATTTCATTACTCCGTTTTTCCATGAACTTAATACACTAGATGCATGTTGGATAGCAGTCGATGTGTGGAGTAATAGAGGTAGATGCAGGCAGGAGTCGGTCTACCTATCTTGGACGTGATGCCTATATAATGATCATCGCCTTGGATATCGTCATGACTATTCGATTTTCTATCAATTGCCCAACAGTAATTTGTTCACCCATCGTGCGCTATACTCATGAGAGCAGCCACTAGTGAACCCTATGGCCCCCGGGTCTAGTTTTCCTATCATATTGCTTTCCGATCTACTTTTTTGCAATCTTTGTTTTCAGATCTACAAAACCAAAAACCCCAAAATATCTTGATGCATATTTACTCTTTTTATTTGTGTTCTTGAGAGATATATCTCTCCTATCTATCACTACCTAATCTATCTATTTACCGTAGAGAGATTGACAACCTCTCTTTCGCGTCAGGTTGCAAGTATTTGTTGTTTGTGTGCAGGTGCTGCTTATTGGGTGGTGGTGATCCTCCTACTGGTTCGATAACCTTGGTTTCATAACTGAGGGAAATACTTACCGTCGTTGTGCTGCATCATCCCTTCTCTTTGGGGAAATACCGACGCAGTCGAAGCCACGTCACTCAACTGCTAATACTCGCAAATATTCTTTGGCTCACCTTGTGTCGAATCTATAAATTTGGGTTGAATACTCTACCCCCGAAAACTGTTGCGACCCCCTATACTTCTGGGTTATCAAGACCTTTTTCTGGCGCCATTGTCGGGGAGCATAGCTATATTTGTTGAGTCACTTGGGATTTATATCAATTGATCAATATGAAGAATCGGAAGGATACAAGAACCAAGATTTTTCCTCTAAGACGAGGGGGGTAAGGAATTGCCAACTAGCTCTGTACTTGATTCACCTTCGGTTATGAGTAAACTTGCAACACCACCACATGCTATTAATCCTGATATGTTGCAAGTTATTGATGATGCTACTTCTCCTATGAATAATGCTTATGATGATGCTAGTACCATGCTTGATGATAATGTGCCACTAGGTGAATTTCTTGATGAACAAATTGCTAGAGCTAAAGAGAATGAAATTATTGAAACTGGTGAGATTACTGAAACTAATGAAGTCTATGAAACTGAGAACTATGAAACACCTATTAGACCTAGCTCTCCTAGATTTGAAATGCCTAAGGTACCTGAAGGTTATGTTATGGATGAGGAGATAGCTAGAGAAATCCTTTCTTGTAAGGATAGAGATGATCTTAAGAAATTATTATGCAAGTATAAGGAAAAGACTTTGAATGCTAGAATGAAATGTGATCCTAAGTTTGCTACTTCACCTATCTTTGTTACCGATAAGGATTATGAATTCTCTGTCGAACCAGAGTTAATTCCTTTGGTTGAATCTGATCCTTTCCATGGCTATGAAACTGAAACTGTAGTGGCACATCTTACTAAGCTGAATGATATAGCCACCCTCTTTGCTCATGATGAGAAGATTTGCTACTACTATATTCTCAAATTATTTCCTTTCTCATTAAAGGGTGATGCTAAGATATGGTACAATACTCTTGCTCCTGGTTTCGTGCGTAGTCCCCAGGATATGATTTACTACTTCTCTGAAAAATATTTTCCTGCTCATAAGAAACAAGCTGCCTTACAGGAAATATTTAACTTTGTGCAAATTGAAGAAGAGAGTCTCCCACAAGCTTGGGGGAGGCTTATACAATTGCTTAATGCTTTGCCTGATCATCCTCTTAAGAAAAATGAAATACTTGATATCTTCTATAATGGACTAAGTTATGCTTCTAGGGACTTCCTAGATAGTTGTGCTGGTTGTGTTTTCAGGGAACAAACTATTGAACAAGCTGAGGAATTTGTTGAATAATATATTGAAGAATTATGATGATTGGACTCTCCCTGAACCACCGCCTAAACCCACTCCGAAGAAGAGGAGTATCTTATTGTTCGGTCCTGAAGATATGCAAGAGGCAAAGAAATGTATGAAGGAAAAAGGTATTAAAGCTGAGGATGTTAAGAATTTCCACCTATTGAAGAAATACATGGCCTTGATGTGGGATCACTAGAAGAGTGTCTAGAGGGGGGGGTGAATAGACTACTAGCAGGAATTTAAAACCTAACCTTTTCCCAAGTTAATTGGTTGGCAGATTTTAACAATCATAGCAAGGCTAGCACACCCTACACATGCATGTCAACAAGTATGGCAGCGGAAAGTAAAGACATTGCACATGAAGAGAAGAGTTGAGATAGGAAGATCAAACGCAATTGGAGACGCAAAGATTTTTCCCGTGGTTCCGATAGGTGGTGCTATCGTACGTCCACGTTTATGGAGTCTTCAACCCACGGAGGGTAACGGTCGCGAGAGTCCACGGAGGGCTCCACCCATAAGGGTCCACGAAGTAGCAACCTTGATTATTCCATAACGGCTTCCGTCCATGAAGGACTAGCCTCACTATGGGTAGATCTTCACGAAGTAGGCGATCTCCTTGCCCTTACAAACTTCTTGGTTCAACTCCAAAACACGAAGTAGGAGGCTCCCAAGCGACACCTAACCAATCTAGGAGGCACCACCCTCCAAAAGGTAATAGGCTCGGCAATGTCGATGAACTCCTTGCTCTTGTGCTTCAAGATGATAGACTCCTCAACACACAATCACTCTCTCACAGATTTGGCTTGGTGGAAGAGATGGGATTGGTGGAAAGCAACTTGGGGAGGCTAGAGATCAAGATTCATATGGTTGGAATGGAATGGCATGATCTCAACACATGAGTAGGTGGCTCTCTCTCACAAAACTGGATGGGCAAGTATGGAATAGTTCTGAGTGGTTCTCTTTCGAGTAGGTGGTGGTGAAGGGGTATATATAGGCATCTCCAAAAATCCAACCGTTACACCTTAAGTGACCAACTCGGTGACACCGATGTGTGAATCTCGGTGGTACCGAAGTGACCAAAAGGTGACAACTTTTGAATCTCGGTGAGACCGATATATAAAACTCGGTTGCACCGATAAGGTAACCAACGGTCAGATTGCCAAACTCGGTGACGCCGATTCAACAAACTCGGTCGGACCGATTTTGTGAAATTGGGTAACAAAAAGTTGGCAAGCTGAACTCGGTGGCATCAAAGCAGAATCGGTTGCACCGAAAGGCTAGGGTTTGGCTTAGGTCTGTCTGAGTATGGGAATCGGTGGCACCGAGTGGAAAGTGTTGGTTCCACCGATTTTGGATATTTGACTTTGGACAGACTTTTGTGGAAGAGCTTGTGGGTGTTTTTGGTGACTATCACTTGTGCACGTATGAGCATTTTGTTCACCAACAATACCTTACCCCCTTTTAATAGTATTGGCTTTCCTACTGACTCAAAGTGATTTCTCACAAAGTAAAATGTAGAGTCCTCTTTCTTGAAGCTTTTCCAATCCATTTCCTTGCATCTTGGGGTATCTCCACACAGCCCTTTTTGCCAACCCATCTCTCCATGGACTTTTATCTGAAATTCACTAGGTAAAAGTATTAGTCCAATAGACAATGTATGTTGTCATGAATTATCAAAACCACCAAGGGAGCATGTTGTGCTTTCAATCTCCCCCTTTTTGGTAATTGATGACAACATACAATCAAAGCTTCAAATAGTGATATGCATGGATATAATGAAGACTTTGAGAGACACATGACTTAAACTTGCTCCCCCTAAATGTGTGCAATCCCTTTAAAGGATAGTTGCTTTGGAATGCATGAACACACATATAGTAGAAGGGATATAAGGAGTCATGTGTATCTTGTCTATATGCATCAAATGTATATAAGGAGTCATGTGTATCCTTGTTCAAGACTTCACTCTTGCAAACAATATGTGCAAGAAGCAAGAGATCATCTTGATCAAGGATATGATGCATATACTTACCTTGAGTTCTTGAGCATTCTTTTAGTAGAAACACACTTGAGAAAACAATGTTAGGAAACACAAGAGTATTCTACTAGTCAAAAGGCAATAGAACTCAAAAGTACCAAGATATGGAGAACATATAGAAGATAGTATCCTTTAAGATTGATATGTCTCCAAGATAATTTAGAGCTTTCCCCCCTTAGATATGAGAATAGTAGATCATCCTCTCCCCCTGAATCTTAGCATGTAGATATTGGGATTGGATAGGGTGAGAAAAATCTAACATGAGTAGTCAAATGAAATAAACATATTTTCTCCAAACATATTTTTCTCCCCCTACTTTGGTATTCTCACCTTGTCTAAATAAGTATAAACTTTGATATTCTCCTCTCCCCCTTGATTATATCTCCCCCTTTGCATAAGCATGTATCTCCCCCTTTAGCATTGAAGCTTTGGTATTTCTCCCCCTTTGGCATTAATTTCCAAAAAGGTCATACACTGGGCCAGATACAGGGATCATTGATTAAGATGGGATCCTTGAGAACAAGGGTCATTGAATGTAGGGTTCATAGAAAAGAAAATTGAGGGAATCATGGAAAATAATTTCTCTCCCCCTTGGCTTATCTGAGATCGTGTAAGACTTCTCCTCCTTTGAGTTAGGGATCCTTGAATAAAGTTTCTCCCCCTAAGATTTTTTTTAATAAAAAAAAATAAGGGATCATCGAAGAAAGAAAACCATCTCTAGTAGGATCACTAAAGAAACACAGGTTTGCAATTATGAACACAAATTAGAGAAGAAATCAAATCGGTGGCTCCGAGACAAACAAATCGGTGGTACCGAGATTTTGTGGTGCAGCTGATCTGCTAATTCGGTAGAACCGAGTTATTTGTATCGGCGGCTCCGAGGCTAAAACAGATACTTGGCAAAGTGATTTTCAAATCGGAGAATAGATCGAGATTTCTCAAACATTGCCAATAACAAAGTGTCAAAAGAAATTTTCAAAAGGGAATGCAAATGTTTTTTTTTTACAAAAGGATATCAACTAGAGATGATTTGAGTGGTTCCAAGAAATCTTGCAAATAGAGAATGAACCAACTCAAAATACTTACCTAGATGATGGGCGGTGGCTAGGTCACCTATATTAGAGTATATTGACTTAGGAACCAAGCAAGAATACTTGATCATAGGTCATACTCAACGTTAAGCTCAAAATGGGGTTACCATTTTTCGATTAAGCATTTTAATGTCTTCATATCACTTGAGTTGCTTTAGCTCATGTCTTGGAGTAAAGCCTTTTCAAGGATATGAGTACATACCTTTGAGTGATGTTGATGACGTGGCTTGTAGGTGAACTTGTTGAGGATGCTCGAGGTTGATGAAGATCATCTTGAGTTGGGAGCAATCCTTCTCGTTTTAGTACACTTGTCACCTACAAAGTTTGGTCAAGCAAGGAAGAACAATATGTATCCATTTGACATGATACCAATTGAGATTTAGCAAATATGATCACATCAAGTATATGTCAAGGATATGGTTAAGTTGTCTTCTTCCTTCCATCATCAAGAGGGGTTGTGGATACTTGGTCATGACAAGATTGCTTATGATTGGAGTTGATGACAATCTTGTGGAATGAAGTTCTTCCAAGTACCTACAAAATGTTAGATGCAATACAAGGGAGCATAGAATTCAATGGCATAAGATAACATGTCACAAGATCATGGAAATATCAAGAAAGCTCATGCACTTGCATGCAACCGAGTGAGTCTAGCTCAAGTTTGAAGCATGAATGATGTTCAACTCACTCCTCAAGTAACAAAACGTTTTCTCATCAAGTGGCTTAGTAAAGATATCGGCCAATTGCTTGTTAGTGCGGACATGCTTAAGTTAATATCTCCTTTGGCAACATGATCACGAATGAAATGATGTCTAACTTGAATATGTTTAGTTCGAGAATGTTGCACAGGATTATGACCAATTTTAATAGCACTTTCATTGTGACAAAGTAATGGAACATTTTTAACATGGATTCCATAATCCTTAAGCGTTTGTGTCATCCATAGTAATTGTGCACAACAAGATCCAGCAGCAATATACTCAGCTTCGGCAGTAGATAAAGATACTGAGTTTTGTTTCTTGGAAGACCAAGACACAAGAGATCTGCCTAAAAATTGACAAGTACCCGAGGTGGATTTTCTATCAACCTTGTTGAGGGAGTCCTGGTTTAGGGGGTCCTCGGATGGCCGACCTGTTTCTTATGGGCCGGACTATACGGGCCACTAGATGAGCATTAGAAGATCAGAGGCCCGGTCGCCAAGGTGAAAGTTTGAAGGAGCCATGGCGTGTCTTCCAAGATACCGACAGTAGATAGGCATGTTTTTTCATTGAGATCTGTGCCCGGGGGATCCTCACCCCGGATCAGATCCGCGCGAGCGGCGACATCTCGTCGCACGCTTACCCAATCGGCCCTCCATGCCAGATCGGAAACTTTCCCCCCGACCAAGGGATCAGGTCCGGAACCCTAGAGTTCTCGGCTGATTCTCGGGGAGAACTCGTACTGATGGAATCCTTGACTTCTACGAAGAAGCCCGCAGATCCCGACGCCTCGGCGCCAAAGACATCGGGCCTCGTCTCCGGAGATCAAGTTGCTATTTCCGGACCGTCCGGACCACCCGGTCCGGTCGTCGCTGCCGGAGCTACCATGGTTGAACAAAATCCGAGAACACTCTCGTGCGACTCTGGAACTGCGACGCCGCATGCCGACCCCACTCGCTTCAGCAACACGCATCCCACCATCGCCTCATTTCTCAACGAGTTGTTTGATCGGATGGAGACTATGCGAATGGCCGATGACCAGACCCCGGTCTATGACCGGCTAGGGCTTAAACCTGATGACAGGGAGATTCACGTCCCCACGGTCACCCACCGTGTCGCCACCATCGAGTGTCCGGCGGGGGGCTCGACTTCCCAGCTACCGGAATTAAAAACGGTTTACACTCCAATCTCCAATCACCGAGACCTTGCTTGCAACCCAGACTCGGGCGTTCGCTCCAGAAACAGTCCGGTATCGGTCCCTGATCAATCACATAGTTCGGAATCCCCGATTCCGAACTCCCACCGTGGCGCGGAGTCAAATCTTCTCCCACCCACCTCCCAAGCTGATGACTCGAGCATCGCATCAGAGCCCAAGTGTTCGGACCCACCGGACATTGTACATTTGTCAGGAGAGTCGGTTCATCATTACTGGGCCAGACTACTACTCGCCCGAAACAAAGTACGGGGCCTTAGTGATCAAGATGTAATGGCAACCTTCAAACGTAACTGCCACGACAAGGGAATCCTCAATGCCCTGGCGCGGCGGCACATTATTGACTTTGTCGAGCTGTCAATCTTGGTACAGAAGTATTGTGCCATGGAAAGTGCTTGGCAAGCCGAGCGGCTATTTTCGAAACCTATCTCTACCGAATACCCTAGAGGAGATCAGCACAAGAGGATACCTCCGGACCGGCCAGTCAAACTTGAGCCCGCCAAAAAGAGGAACAGACCCCTTTCAGGGGTCAGTACTGTCCTGGATGGACTACTGGACAAACCCTACCCTATACACTCCGTATTGCTGAACACAGCTCCGACTCACAGCCTTAGAACTTGCTGGGTCGTCAGGCAGATCGCAAAAAGTGGTGAAGCCATTCTTGAGGCATCACCGTCTAACCGGCGCTCTCCAATGCCATCGGAATATAGCACCGAAGTCCTGACGATCTACGAAACATTCCCATCGAGGAACAGTTGGAAAAGAGCTCTTAAAGAACTCGAACAGGTATATCATGTGGCAGCAACAAGTGCATGGGCAGACATACCCATCACCTTCGGAGACGCTGACCGACCAGCCATTCTTCCCGGTCATTCACCGTCCGCACTAGTCCTGAACCCCATCATTGATGGCTTCAGGTTACACAAGGTGCTAATGGACGGCGGCAGTGGTTTAAACCTAATCTACGAGGATACTCTAGAAAAAATGCAGTTCGACCAATCCCGCGTCGAGCATAGCAACACAACTTTTCGGGGAATAATCCCGGAGAAGGAGGCGCGCTGTTCAGGATGTATCACCCTGGATGTAGTATTCGGCACACCCGACAACTACCGATCTGAAGAACTTCTCTTCCACATCGTGCCCTTCCCCAGCGGCTATCATGCCCTATTGGGACATGACGCCTTCACAAAATTCCAGGCTATACCACATTACGGGTATATGAAACTTAAGATGCCAGGACCAAACGGAGTAATCACAACTGCTAGTGACCCGAATATAGCCCTACGGGCCGAAAACAAAACAGCGGCGCTTGCCCTCGAGGCTCTAGCCGACACCTTTGCTGCAGAGGAGCTGACCACACTTCGGTCAGCAGTAGACAAAGATGATGTGACCCTCAGCAAGAGGCCCAAATCTACGTCCTTTAAGCCGGCAAAGGAAATCATTAAATTTCAGGTACACCCGACGGACCCAAACAAGACAGCGTCCATCGGAGCTCAGCTCGATCCCGTAGTGGACGAAGCACTGCGAGCTTTCTTACAAGAAAGCTGGGACATCTTCGCCTGGCATCCTTCCGATATGCCCGGCATCCCACGACGGCTGGCAGAACATAGTCTGAACATCATTGCAGGCTTTAAGCCCGTCAAGCAGACTCTGCGCCGCTTCTCCGAGCCCAAACAACAAGCTATGGGTGAAGAACTGGCTAAATTGCTAGAGGCCGGATTCATTCGGGACATTAAGCACCCTGAATGGTTGGCAAACCTGGTTATGGTACCAAAGAAAGATAAATCCTGGCGGCTGTGCGTCAACTTTAAAGACCTCAACAAGGCCTGCCCTAAGGACCCTTTCCCTCTACCACGAATAGACCAGATTATTGACGCCACAGCCGGACACGACTCGCTGTGTTTCCTCGATGCTTATTCCGGATACCATCAGATTAAAATGAAGGAATCCGATAAAGCGGCAACCGCATTCATCACCCCTTACGGGCCGTTTTGCTTCAACGCAATGCCTTTCGGGCTAAAGAATGCTGGGGCTACATACCAGCGCATGATCCAGACCTGTCTCGAAAAACAGGTTGGCAAAACAGTCGAGGCGTACGTGGATGATATGGTCATTAAAACCAAACATGTTAGCAATTTGATCGATGATTTAAGGCAAACCTTTGCCAGCCTACGCGAATACGATATTCGGCTCAATCCGGAGAAGTGTGTATTCGGAGTTCCCGCTGGTAAATTGCTCGGATTCATCGTTTCCCATAGAGGAATAGAAGCGAATCTGGCCAAGATCTGCGCCTTATCAGAACTTGTAGTTCCCACAGAGCTAAAGCATGTCCAAAGATTGGCGGGTTGTGTGGCGGCGTTAAGTCGCTTCATCTCTCGCCTCGGTGAAAAAGCTTTACCGCTGTACAAGTTGCTGAAACGGACCAAGAATTTTGAATGGACCGACGAAGCAAAGGCTGCGTTAGAAGAAATCAAGACACTCCTGGCAAGTAACCCCATACTCACAGCACCAGGCGCGAGTGAGCCCATGTTGTTATACATATCGGCCACCAACCAAGTTGTTAGCACGGTGCTCGTCGTCAAACGAGAGGAGGAGGGACACAAGTTTCAGATACAGAAGCCGGTCTATTACGTGTCAGAAGTACTAACACAATGCAAGTCCAGATACCCGCACTACCAGAAGATAGCCTATACAGTATTTATGGCATCACGGAACCTAAGAAACTACTTCCAAGAGTGTTCGGTCACGGTGGCATCCGAAGTACCCTTGAATGATATAATCAATAACAGGGATGCCACCGGCCGCATAGCCAAATGGGCCATTGAGCTCCTTCCTTTTGAAATTACATACAAACCACGACGAGCTATTAAATCTCAGGTGCTGGCTGACTTCCTCGCCGAATGGACAGAGGCCGAGCTCCCCAGGGAATATAGTACATACTCCCATTGGACGATGTACTTCGACGGATCCAAAACTTTGGCCGGACTGGGGGCTGGAGTCGTTCTCACATACCCACAGGCGACAACGTTCGATACGTGTTGCAGATTATGTACGCCGACTCCAACAATGCAGCCGAATACGAAGCCCTCTTGCATGGTCTTCGGATGGCAGCCTCAATGGGCATACAGCGGCTGGAGGTACGGGGAGACTCCAACTTGGCCATCTCTCAAGTCAACGGCGAGTTCGATGCCAAAAATCCGAAGATGGCGGCATATAGAAACGCTGTCCTCAAGATATCCGCACGGTTCGAGGGGCTGGAATTTCACCACGTCGCCAAAGACGACAACCAAGCTGCCGATATACTGGCTCGCATAGTAGCCAAACGCGACCCTGTCCCACCGAACACTTTCCTGGAACGGCTCTTTAAGCCATCCGTGGTTTGGCAGGATGATCAAAAGGGCGCCGATCTCACCAGCGCAGACGCGGTTGTTCCCCCTGTAAACGAACCAGACGACCAAATCATCGGCGGCTCCGTAATGGACGAAACGCCCTCGGCTCACGAGGTCATGGCAGTAATCGCGCCATGGACCGAGCCCTTCCTCGCCTACCTCCTTCGCAAAGAACTCCCCGACGATCAGACGGAGGCGCGGCGCATAGTTCGGTGCTCCAAGGCCTTCAAGGTACACGAAGGTGAGTTATACAAGAAGAGCACCACCGGAATATTACAGCGGTGCATATCTGAGGAAGAACGGCGGCAGCTCTTAGCCGAAGTCCATGCAGGGATGGGCGGTCATCACGCCGCAGCTAGAGCCTTAGTAAGCAAGGCATTCCGGGCTGGGTTCTTTTGGCCTACAGCTCGGGCAGACGCCCAGTCACTTGTCAAATATTGCGTGGGGTGTCAACTTTTCGCAAACCAAAGTCACATGCCCCCAACAGCTCTCCGGACTATTCCGATCACCTGGCCCTTCGCGGTCTAGGGGCTGGACATGGTCGGACCACTTAAAGGGGGGACCAAGAAGAATAAATACTTACTGGTCATGGTCGACAAGTTCACCAAATGGATAGAGGCAAAACCTGTCAAATCAGCCAAATCCGGACCAGTAATCGACTTTATATCCGGCGTGGTACACCGTTACGGTGTCCCGCACAGTATAATAACTGACAACGGATCCAATTTCACGGCCCAAGAGGTCAAAGACTGGTGTGCAAATATGGGCATCAAGCTCGATTACGCATCGGTTTATCACCCACAGACTAATGGACAAGTCGAACGAGCAAACGGCCTCATAATTAGCGGCATTAAGCCACGCTTGGTCCGATCTCTGCAAGAGTCCGATTGTCATTGGGTAGAGGAGCTCGACTCCGTTCTATGGGGCTTGCGCACCACCCCGAATAGATCAATGGGATACACACCGTTCTTCATGGTCTATGGGGCCGAAGCGGTCCTTCCTTGTGATATTATTCACGATGCACCAAGGGTGCGCATGTTCGAGGAAAGAGAGGCCGAGCTAGATCGGCAAGATGACTTGGACGCCTTGGAAGAGGAGCGCGACATAGCTCGGGCCCGTTCTACCTTTTATCAACAGCAGGCCTGGCGTTATCAGAGCAGGGAGGTCAGGGCACAAGCATACAACATAGGTGAACTCGTACTACGGCTCCCGGAGAAGCAGAAGCATAAACTCAAGCCCAAATGGGAAGTCCCCTTCATCATCGACGAGGTACTCACTTGAGGGGCTTACCGTCTTCGGAACCCACAGGACAACCGCCTTGAACCAAACCCATGGAACGCAGCTCGTCTTCGGCGCTTCTACGGATAGACCGGTGTCATCATACTCTTTACCTCTCTCCTTATTTCTTTCTTTTCTTTGTTATTTCTTCTCCCTCCCACCTTGATTTTTGGCAGGTTTGAATTCTCCTTTTTCTTCCCAACTGTATGATCGGTTCAACCGATCTCGTACTTAATATATTCGGTCTACACCCTTACGTGTTAAATCCGAACACAGTACCTGGGGGCTTCTTTTCGAAGCCAAGGTTTTTATATTATAAAGCGCTTATTCATATTTATTGGGTGCGCAAACTTTCCTTGTCATTTTTTACGCCATCTTATGCATCAATTCGAACTAAGAATTTGCCAAGCTGGGTTGCCTTGCTCCTGTGCTTATCCTCTACATTCCCGATTGTTCGGCTAGAGGGTAAAGGGAGCACCTCTGCGATTGTTACGACCGGGTCATCCGGATACGTACCTCAGACGGGTGAAGCCAAAAGCTAGCTATCGTCAGTAGACAATTGATCGGCTACGACGGATTCAACCATGGTCGTCATGACCATTATTCGGGCTTTTTCCCTCACACAAGCCCTCGGCCGCATACTAACAGCATACGGCCTTTTTCCTACGATTTACGTAGTACCCTAAAGAAAGGTATCGATAGGGGTACTATTTTCTTCAGAAGATGTTTCTTACGCTAAGCAGTAATATAACATATCTCCCTGTGTCCTTTCTGTCCGTTCGCACCACATGGCCGGATTGTCTGGTTCCCCGAACATAATTCCCTCCCCTAGGGTGATAGTTTACAAGGAACACTCCCAAGCTCTTAGTGCGGGAGGCTAAAGCCGATGGCCGGTTAAGACAAAGTTTACAACACAGATGGAGCAACCCTTCGATTATACAGTACATAGCTACATATGATCATACACCTGGCTGTTGATCGAGATTATCGATGATGGTATCCAGGGAGCAATCTTCTTGTGAGAGACGGGCGGCAGGCATCACCTGGTCGTAAACCAGGTGGAGCGGCACTTCTTGTCCGTCTGACCCTACTGGCCCAACCTGAGCCATACGCTCGGGGTCAAGTCCGGTATAGCGGGTCTTAATCATCGCCCACGCCTCTCGCGCTCCCTCCCGAGAAGCCGATGTCTTCCACAGCTCGAACCTAGCTCAGGCTCCCTTGAAGCGATCGATTAGTTCGGTCATCCCCTCCGGTGGTTGCTCGACAGGCCATAGTGCCTTCACAATGCTTTTCATGGCCTTCCGAGCCCGCTCATGAAGGGCGGACAGCTCCTTCAGCAGATTCCCCTGGTAGAATCCGATTTCCTCTTTGGGTCGCCCGGACAATAAACCTGCATATGAGTCACGGCATGCGTATCACACATCACTTATAAGAGATACTTTCTGATGTTCAAATCACACTTACCGAACATGCCTCTCTGTAGATTCTGGTTTTGTCCTTGGGCCTGGGCCAATTGAGCCTTTAAGCTCTCAATCTGTTCGGCTTGTTGTCTATTCTCCTCGTTCAAGCGATGGCCAGCTTCCAGCTGGGACTCGGCATATTGCTGAGATTCTCGGGCTACATCCAAATCTTTTTGTAATTGCCCTATCGATTCAGCTGCTACATAGTACCCTTGCGTAAGCATGGGGATATACTAAAGATCAGCAGAATATATATACTAACCGTGTGCCTCCCGAGTAAAGCTCTTCACTTGCTCCAGTTCGGCCTTCACAGATTCGACATGTGTTCGGCTGGCTTCCAGTTCCTTGGTCAGTTGCTCGCACTGCTGCATCGAGGCCTACATTACCGGTCAATTAGTACGGGGATCCTTAATTCGGTCGTACCGACCAATTTAAGGCTCGGGGGCTACTGAGTCTACACAAGTGTTCGGACTTTAACAAACAACTACTTACCTGCAGGTTGGACGTTATCAACTTTACAGCCTCCCCGAACCCAGCTCGGGCGGCCCCGAGGTGTGCATCCGCCGTGCGCAGAGCACCGAACTCTTGTTCGGAAAAGGCCGGATGACGCAAGGCTTCTCGTTGCCGCCGATGATGCATAGCGCTCCCAACCTCTGATTTGGTGACAGATACAAGGTAGAATAATAAGCATCCATTTTCCATCAATACATTACTTTGCACTCTTTAATGGCAAATGCATCGTAGGCAAGCAAGATTGCAGCACACTGTGTGCCCCTGATTTGAGTCTTATACACACTGCTATAACAGGAGATAAACGTTATAATCTTGGAGCAATTGTTGCACGGAGGTTGCAACACAACGCTGCTAGTGGTCATTTTTATGGAGGGATTTATGCCTCCCCAATAGCTAAGAATTTAAATGTAACACCTTGGCCTAATGATCCCATTTTACCTACTCAGTACTTAGACTTTGAGGCCATGAAACATCATAGGTTCCTTAAGGGCACAGTCACTAATTATACTTACAACTTGAGGTTCAATAAAGATCACATTGTACCTGTTACTTTACCTACTCCTGCTCTCTTTGATTATCACAGTAAGGGAAGATACTATATTCTTGAGAGCGAGGCCCGCGCGTACAATGCGGAGGTTGAAGCTGCCAGGTGGGCTGAGGAGGCTGCACCAAGAGCCTCGGTGGGCTATCACTCAGACTATTATCCAGACTACGGATGGTGATTACCAAGCTAGGCCAAAAGCCTAAGCTTGGGGGAGTACGTATTTCCACCGACATTATATTCATGTTTACACATTTCATTCCAGTTGTCGGTGTCCATGCTTTTTCATTGTATTATCCATGCTAGATTTATTTTCTCGCTTTCTTCTTGCGTGTTTGAAAAACTTTGAGAAAATCCAAAAATATTTCCTACTTCTTTTCGGCTTTTCTTTCTAGTTTAATTTAATTGTAGTAGCAAAAGAAAACCGAAAAAGATTTCTCGTTTCTTCTTTTACTTGTTGGCAGCTCTCTCGTGTAAATAGTTTTTCTCGTTTTTGTTTTTCCCTCTTTAATTTGCTTTCTATAAGAAAAAAATCAAAAACTCGAAAAAATATTTCAGAGTGTTTCTCTGAAATTCTTTTCCTTTTATTTGGGTCGTACCAAGGAGACGACCACAATGAAAATGTTGAGTGGCTCTCATATGCATTATTGTTAATCTAACAAAGAGCCCGTGTTACTTTGTCTTCTCCTTTTGAATAAAATGTTTGCAGATTCCAGCTTAGTCCACGGCACTCTTGCACTATTATTATTTTCATATCATTCGGTCGTGCAAGTGAAAGGCAATAATGACGATATTTGACGAAGTGACTGTGGCAGAGAAAAGCGGGTATGAACTTAACTTGTTTTTGTTTTTGTAAATATGTTTAACTTAGTATCCATGATTCAGCATATTATGATCAAACATGTTTGCATTGACAATTAGAGATTATAGTTGCCCATGCCATGCTTAAGTAGCTAGCAGTGGATAATAATTTATCTTGGATGTCAACATGCATTAAAATGGTTGTGATGTAGTATGATGATATGTTATCCTCCTCCGAATGTTTCAAGTGGCTTGACTTGGCACATGTTCACGCATGTAGTTGAATCAAAACCAACATAGCCTTCATGATATTTATGTTCATGGTGTCCATATCCTACTCATGCTAGCATTCAATGTTTATTATTCATAATGCATGTTCATGACCGTTTTCGCTCTCTAGCTGGCCGCTTCTCAACCTATTCGCTAGCCTTCGCCTGTACTAAGCGGGAATACTGCTTGTGCATCAAAATCCTAAAACCAAAGTTATTCCAGATGAGTCCACTATATCTACCTATATGCGACCCTGTCGTTCCAAGTAAATTCGCATGTGCCACCTCTAAAATTTCAAATGAACATTTGTTTTGTGTGCCTGGACCTCTCATGGAGCGACAGGGGGCGGTCAGTATCTTCCATATTAAGTGGGTTATTCTCATGATGACTGTTTATTCACTTGTCCTTGCACGAGAAGGGCGGTAATTGGGATTCCCAATCCCGAAATCAAAAATTGCAAATAATTAAACAAAACTCCCCCAGGAATGTTGTTGGTATGGACGGTACCCGTGGATTCGGCTAGCCGTGGAGTGTGTTTATTGGTGGAGGGGGAGTAAACCTTTACTTTTACCGCTCGAGAACCGACGCTAATGTATTTAGCATGGAAGATATTGATAACTCTTGGTCATGACGTTGACAGGAAGGGACTATCTCTGATTTAAGCTCTATTTATCTCTGATTTAAGCTCTGAGCTCTGGCACCTCTGCAAATCCCTGCTTCCCTCTGCAAAGGGACTATCTATTTAATTTTATGTTGAGTGATGACCCAAAAGTATAGGGGATCAATCGTAGTCCTTTCGATAAGTAAGAGTGTCGAACCCAACGAGTAGCAGAAGGAAATGACAAGAGGTTTTCAGCAAGGTAATCTCTGCAAGCACTGAAATTGTAGGTAACAGATAGTTTGATAGCAAGGTAATTTGTAACGAGCAAGTAACAGTAACGGTAAACAAGGTGCAGCAAGGTAGCCCAATCCTTTTGGGGCAAAGGACAGGCCAGAACAATCACTAGTAATAGGCAAAGTGTTCTTGAGGGTACATGGGAATTTCGTCTAGTCACTTTTATCATGTTGGTTCGATTCGTGTTCGCTACTTTGATAATTTGATATGTGGGTGGACCGGTGCTAAGGTGTTGTTCTTACTTGAACTAACAACCTACTTATGATTAACCCCCTCGCAAGCATCCGCAACTACGAGAAAAGTATTAAGACAAAGTCTAACCATAGCATTAAACATGTGGATCCAAATCAGCCCCTTACGAAGTAGCGCATAAACTAGGGTTTAAGCTTCTGTCACTCTAGCAACCCATCATATAATAACTACTCCACAATGCATTCCCTTAGGCCCATGAATGGTGAAGTGTCATGTAGTCGACGTTCACATGACACCACTAAGGGAATCACAACATACATATCATCAAAATATCGAACACGTATCAAATTCACATGATTACTCGCAACATGACTTCTCCCGTGACCTCAAGAACAAAGGTAACTACTCAAAAATAATAATCATGCTCAAGATCAGAGGAGTAATGAATAGCATAATGGATCTGAACATATAATCTTCCACCAAATAAACCATATAGTAATCAACTACACAAGGTAATCAACACTACTAGTCACCCACAGGTACCAATCTGAGGTTCCGGTACAAAGATTGAACTCAAGAGATGAACTAGGGTTTGAGAGGAGATGGTGATGTTGAAGATGTTGATGAAGATTGGCCTCCCAAAGATGAGAGGGGTGTTGGTGATGACGATAGCTTCGATTTCACCCTCCGGGAGGGAAGTTCCCCCGGCGGAATCGCTCCGTCGGAGGGTAAAAGTGCTCCTGCCCAAGTTCCGCCTTGAGGCAGCGGCGCTTCGTCCTGAAAGTCCTCTCCCCAATTTTTTTTAGGTTTTTAGGGAATATATACCAGAAGATGGGCTCCGAAAGTGGGCCTGGGTGAGCACCACCCACCAGGGCGCGTCGGGAGGGAGCTGACGGGCCTTGGTGGGTGCTGTGCACCCTGGGCCCCCTCTCCGGTGGTTTCTGGCTCCAGTATTTATTATTAATTCCAATAATAATCTCCGTAAAGTTTCAGCTTCATTGGAGTTGTGCAGAATAGGTATCTCTGACGTGCTTTTCTTGGGTCCAGAATTCCAGCTGGCGGTATTCTCCCTCTTTTTGTAAACCTTGCATATTATGAGAGAAAAGGCATTAGAATTACTCCCCAAAGCATTATTATTCAACAAAACAAGGTAAAAACAGTAGGAAATCATGATGCAAAATGGACGTATCAACTCCCCCAAGCTTAGACATCGCTTGTCCTCAAGCGAAAGCCGATATTGAAAAGCATGTCCACATGGTTTGAGAGAGAGGTGTCGATAAAAACAAAATACGGACATAGAAGCATCATGCTTATTAACATAACAGCAACAAACTCTAACATAAGAACTTATTTCAATATATCTTTTTCATATAGCTTATCATGAACAAGTAACAATTCATCACAACATCGAAGTATGAAGCATAAACCTTATTGGAAACGAACAAACTGTGTTCTCAGTCAACTTTGCAACTACAATTCATCATATTTTCAGGAAGGGCCTCATGTAGGAGCCTTTTGGCAAGTCCACATACTCAACTATCATTTAGTCTTCTATGATTGCTAACGCTCACGACATACCCATGAACAAAAAGTTTCAACCGGACACAGAGGAAGATAGGGGCTTATAGTTTTGCCTCCCAACTCACTCACCTCAAGGGTGATGTCAACAATAATAAGTCATGCCCACCCATATCCAACTGGATATATGTGCCTAGATCTTTCCTCACCACATGATGCTTGCAAAAGAAAAATTAAAAAGGAATAGAGAAGAATACTTTGACTCCTTCATAAAAGTAAGTGCATAAAAGTAAAAGATAGGCCCTTCGCAGAGGGAAGCAGAGGTTGTCATGCGCTTATTTGTTTGTATGCCCAATCCCTTAATGTAAAAGAATGTCATGCTATATTGCCCCCTATGATAGCAACCTTTATTATGCAGTCCGTCACTTTTATTACTTTGCCATCATAAGTTCGTATAACGCTCAATTTTCTCTTACACTAATTGATCAAAACACTTTTAGAAGCAATTTTTATTGCCTTATTGCATCGATGACAACTTACTTGAAGGATCTTTCTCGATCCATAGGTAGGTATGGTGGACACTCAAGGAAAGAGTTTGGGTTTGGGTTTTTGGATGCACAAGTAGTATCTCTACTTAGTGCAGAATTTTTGGTTAGCAAAGATATTGGGCAAGCACCACATGTTAAAGGATCTATGTCAATATAACTTCTATGTGGATATGAACAAACATAAATCATTACATTGTCTTCCTTGTCCAACGTCAACAATTTTGACACATAATATTTGATGGGGGCTCACAATCATAAAAGATGTCCAAGATAGTGTATTTGCATGTGAATCTTCTCTTCCCTAATTAATTCTTTCATGAATTGCATCATTGACCAATGCTATGTTTGTCAATCTCCAATAAATTTTACTACTTATACTTTTCCTTATGTGATGTCATTACTCACCATAAGATTAGCATATGATTCTTTTCATTTATTTGTATTTCTTTTATTTGATTGCAACAAGAAAGAAGAGAAGCAAAAACTCAAACTAAACTTTATTATATAACTTTTACACGATTACATAGATAGGTAGACCACGAAGCTAACACACGAAAATAGATCTCGCTAAACTTTTATTTGACTAAGGCAAAGGGAAACTAAAGAAAGAACTAAAATAGGTAAAGGCGAATAAAAGTAGTGGTGATACGATACCGGAGCACCTCCCCCAAGCTTGGCTCAAGCCAAGGGGAGTGCCCGTACCAATGTACTCAAGTCTCCTTTGGTGGTGGTGATGAAGAAGGTGGAGGTGTTGATGTAGGTGGTGGTGATGCGGAAACCTTCTTCTTCAATTTATATTTAAGCATAAAGTTTTCCTCCCTCAGATTATCATTCTCCAACTCGAGCTTTAGTATCCTTTGGCATAAGGCCTCCTTGCTTTCCTGCAGAAAACGAGATGGGATAAATTGGACCTTAGGTTTATATCTTCTCGGGAGGCTTGACTTCTTAAACTCCACATGCATGTCTCCGGGTTGAGGCAATGGATCATCCTCTTCCTCAGAGCTGTCATCTTTTGTTTCCTGCATGGTGGAATCTTCTTCCTCCTCCGAAGTCCATTGATAGGGGTAAATCTCCCTAAAGATCTTCGGGTCTGGAACATAGGGATCAACATGGCTCTCCCCATCTGAATCTTGAGACGACATATTCTCCGATCTATCAGGAAAATAGCATGAAACAAGAACAAGGGATTTTTCTGCGATACGGTCGTCAAAACAGTCGGGGGTATATATAGAGAATTTTTATTCTTGGGAAACAAGTTTTTGGAAGGAAAACAAAGTCGGGAAGGCATCCGAGGTGGGCAGCACCCACCAGGGCGCGCCCAGTGGTGCCTGGCGCGCCCTGGTGTATCGTGCCCACCTCGATCACCTTCCGGTTTATTTTTTTTATTCCTAAAATTCTAAAATATTCCAAAATTGACAGAAAATATTTTTGCGGATTTTTTGGAGTCCGTTTACTTACTGTATCACGTACCTCCCATTTTTAAGTATTCTGGAGTGTTCCGGGAGGTTTCTTTTATGTGTTCCTCCGGTGTCATGGTTTGGATAACATTGCTTTCAACGTTAATAGGCGTACCTGAGATATAATGCTTAATTATTTGGCCATTGACCACCTTCGGGTTAGTACCTTCGGCGTTATTAATCTTGATAGCTCCAGAACGATAAACCTCTTCGATAATATATGGTCCCTCCCATTTGGAGAGAAGTTTTCCTGCAAAGAATCTTAAACGAGAGTTGAACAAAAGAACATAATCTCCTATTTTGAATTCCTGCTTTTGGATTCTTTTGTCATGCCATCTTTTTACTTTTTCTTTGAATAGCTTGGCATTTTCATACGCTTGGGTTCTCCATTCATCTAATGAGCTAATATCAAATAGCCTCTTCTCACCGGCAAGTTTGAAATCATAATTGAGTTCTTTAATTGCCCAAAATGCTTTGTGTTCTAGTTCTAGAGGCAAATGACAAGCCTTTCCATATACCATTTTATATGGAGACATACCCATAGGATTTTTATAAGCTGTTCTATAGGCCCAAAGTGCATCATCTAATTTCTTAGACCAATTCTTACGAGACCTATTGACAGTTTTTTGTAATATTAATTTTATTTCTCTATTGCTAAGTTCTACTTGACCACTAGATTGAGGATGATAGGGTGATGCAATTCTATGGTTAACATCATATTTAGCAAGCATCTTACGAAAAGCACCATGAATAAAGTGTGAACCACCATCAGTCATTAAATATCTAGGGACTCCAAACCTCGGAAAGATAACCTATTTAAGCATTTTAATGGAGGTGTGGTGATCAACACTACTAGTTGGAATAGCTTCTACCCACTTAGTGACATAATCAACCGCAACTAAAATATGAGTGTACCCGTTAGAGGAAGGAAAAAGCCCCATGTAATCAAAACCCCATACGTCAAATGGTTCAACAACAAGTGAATAATTCATAGGCATTTCTTGACGCTTACCGATATTACCAATTCTTTGACATTCATCACAAGACAAGACAAACTTACGGGCATCCTTGAAAAGAGTAGGCCAATAAAAACCAGATTGCAATACCTTATGAGCAGTTCTATCTCCCGCATGATGTCCTCCATAAGCTTCGGAATGACATTTCCGTAGGATCTGTTCCTGTTCATGCTCGGGTACACAACACCTAATAATACCATCTACTCCTTCTTTATAAAGATGTGGGTCATCCCAAAAGTAATGTCTCAAGTCATAGAAGATTTTTTTCTTTTGTTGGTATGTGAAGGTGGTATATATTTAGCAACAATGTAATTAGCATAGTCAGCATACCAAGGTGTGTTGTGTGAGACACTTATTGCGGCTAGTTGTTCGTCAGGGAAACTATCATCAATAGGTAGTGGGTCATCAAGAATATTTTTTAACCTAGACAAGTTATCAGCTACGGAGTTCTCAGCTCCTTTCCTATCAACGATATGCAAGTCAAATTCTTGAAGCAAGAGAACCCACCTAATGAGTCTAGGTTTGGCATCTTTCTTTTCCATAAGATATTTTATAGCAGCATGATCGGTGTGAACAATAACTTTGGAGTCAACAATATAGGATCTAAATTTATCACAAGCAAACACAACTGCTAAAAATTCTTTTTGAGTAGTGGCATAGTTTCGTTGAGCACTGTCTAGAGTTTTACTAGCATAATGGATAACGTTCAATTTCTTATCAACTCTTTGTCCTAGGACAGCACCAACAACATAATCACTAGCATCACACATAATTTCAAAAGGCAAGTTCCAATCAGGTGGTTGAACGATAGGTGCAGAGGTTAAGGCTTTCTTGAGTGTTTCAAAGGCTTCCACACAATCATCATCAAAAACAAAAGGAATATCCTTTTGCAAAAGATTAGTAAGAGGCCTAGAAATTTTAGAGAAGTCTTTAATGAACCTCCTATAAAAACCAGCATGACCAAGGAAACTTCGAATACCTTTAATATCTTTAGGACATGGCATTTTCTCAATTGCATCAACCTTAGCTTGATCCACCTCAATACCTCGCTCAGATATTTTATGCCCCAAGACAATACCTTCATTAACCATAAAGTTGCACTTCTCCCAATTCAAGACAAGATTAGTTTGTTCACATCTCTGCAAAACTCAATCAAGGTTACTTAAGCAATCATCAAAAGAAGTTCCGTACATAGAAAAATCATCCATGAAAACCTCCACAATCTTTTCACAAAAATCAGAGAATATAGCAGTCATACATCTTTGAAAGGTAGCAGGTGCATTGCATAAACCAAAAGGCATACGTCTATAAGCATAGGTTCCAAAAGGGCAAGTAAAGGTGGTTTTCTCTTGATCAGATTGTGACACAGGTATTTGAGAGAAACGAGAATATCCATCTAGGAAACAAAAGTGTGTGTGCTTAGATAGTCTCTCTAGCATTTGATCAATGAAAGGCACAGGGTAGTGATCTTTTCTAGTAGCTTCATTTAATTTTCTAAAATCAATTACCATTCTATAGCCAGTGACGACTCTTTATGGAATGATTTCATTCTTATCATTAGGAACAACGGTAATACCTCCTTTCTTAGGGACACAATGAACGGGACTTACCCATCTACTATCAGCTATGGGATAGATTATACCTGCTTCCAGAAGCTTTAATACTTCAGTTCTTACCACTTCTTTCATCTTAGGATTCAACCGCCGTTGGTGATCAACAACGGGTTTAGCGTCTGGTTCCATATTGATCTTGTGCTGACATAGAGTGGGACTAATGCCCTTAAGATCATCAAGAGTATATCCAATAGCAGCCCGGTGCTTCCTTAGAACTTTCAATAATCTTTCTTCTTCATGTTCTGAAAGGTTAGCACTAATAATAACAGGATATATCTTATTCTCATCAAGATAAGCATACTTCAAAGTGTCAGGCAATTGTTTCAATTCAAACACAGGATCACCTTTAGGTGGAGGAGGTCCTCCAAGGGTTTCAATAGGCAAATTGTGTTTCAAGAGAGGTTGTTGTTCAAAGAAAATTTGATCTATTTCATTTCTTTCATGCATGTGCATATCATTTTCATGGTCGAGCAAATATTGTTCTAAAGGATCAATAGGAGGCACAGCAATAGAAGCAAGACCAATTATTTCATCTTCACTAGTAACGCTTTATCACGAGGTTGTCTACTAAACTTGGAAAAATTAAACTCATGGGACACATTACCAAAACTGACACCGACAGTTTGTTTTTCACAATCTATCATAGCATTGACGGTGCGCAAGAAAGGTCTACCAAAGATAATGGGACAAAAGTCATCTTGTGGGGAACCAAGAACTAGAAAATCAGTAGGGTATTTTACTTTCCCACACAAGACTTCAACATCTCTAACAATCCCAAGTGGTGTGATAGTATCTCTATTAGCAAGTTTAATAGTAACATCAATATCTTCCATTTCAGCTGGTGCTATTTCATTCATAATTTCTTGGTATAAGGAAAAATGGATAGCACTCACGCTAGCACCTAAATCACATAAACCATGGTAGCAATGATCTCCTATTTTAACTGAGACAACGGGAAGTCTTCTATAGGTCTACGTCTATCTTTCTTATCAGGCTTAGCAATTCTAGCAGCTTCATCACAAAGGTAAATGACATGCCCATCAATATTTTCTTCCAAGAGATCTTTAACCATAGCAACACTAGGTTCTACTTTAATTTGCTCAGGGGGTTTAGGTGCTCTTATATTACTCTTACGAACCACGGTTGATACTTTAGCATGTTCCTTTATCCTAACAGGGAAAGGTGGCTTTTCAATATAAGCAGTAGGCACAACTGGATCAACATTGTAAAAGATAGTTTCTTCTTTAGCTATGACCGGTTCTTTAATTTCTTCTTTAATAGGGGATGGTATTTAAACAAATTCTCCTTAGGGAGATCAACGTGAGTAGCAAATGCTTTGCAAAAAGAGGCTACTATCTCAGAGTCAAGTCCATATTTAGTGCTAAACTTGTGAAAAGTATCGGTATTCATAAAAGATTTAACACAATCAAATTCAAGCTTTATACCTGACTCATTACCTTCGTCGAGTTCCCAATCTTCGGAGTTGCGTTTAATTCTTTCCAAGAGATCCCACTTGAAATCAATAGTCTTCTTCATATAAGAACCAGTACAAGAAGTATCGAGCATGGATTGAACAATATGAGAAAGCCGAGCATAAAAATTCCGAATGATAACTTCCCTCGGAATGTCATGATTGGGGCATGAATATAACATTGACTTAAGCCTCCCCCAAGCTAGAGCGATACTTTCTCCTTCACGAGGCCAAAAATTATATATATAATTCCGATCACGATGAACTAGATGCATAGGATAAAAAAATTGATGGAATTCCAATTGCAAACGATTCCAGTTCCAGGATCCAAGATCATCACATAGCCTATACCATGTCAATGCTTTTTCCTCCAAAGATAAAGGGAAACCTTCTTCTTAACTTCAACTCCGGGTAAACCTGCAAGCTTAAATAATCCACATATTAGTTCACATATAAGAGATGCATATCAGGATGTTCAGTTCCATCTCCTGCATAAGGTTTAGCAAGCAAGTGTACTACCATACCCGAAGGAATTTCATAAGTAACATTTTCAGTAGGTGCTGTAGGTCGAGGGGTAACTAATTGTGGTTCCAATCGAGGTGAAGATACCCCGAACAAACCCCTCAAAGGATTGTTCTCCATAGTAGCAAGTAGCAATAAATTTCAGCACGTAGTATAAATTTTTCCTTACCGAATTCCACTTACCAAGAGCGCTTCAGTCCCCGGCAATGGCGCCAGAAAAGAGTCTTGATGACCCACAAGTATAGGGGATCAATCGTAGTCCTTTCGATAAGTAAGAGTGTCGAACTCAACGAGGAGCAGAAGGAAATGACAAGCGGTTTTCAGCAAGGTATTCTCTGCAAGCACTGAAATTGTAGGTAACAGATAGTTTGATAGCAAGGTAATTTGTAACGAGCAAGTAACGGTAATGGTAAACAAGGTGCAGCAAGGTAGCGCAATCCTTTTGAGGCAAAGGACAGGCCAGAACAATCACTAGTAATAGGCAAAGTGTTCTTGAGGGTACACAGAAATTTCGTCTAGTCACTTTTATCATGTTGGTTCGATTCGTGTTCGCTACTTTGATAATTTGATATGTGGGTGGACCAGTGCTAAGGTGCTGTTCTTAGTTGAACTAACAACCTACTTATGATTAACCCCCTCGCAAGCATCCGCGACTACGAAAAAAGTATTAAGACAAAGTCTAACCATAGCATTAAACATGTGGATCCAAATCAGCCCCTTACGAAGTAGCGCATAAACTAGGGTTTAAGCTTCTGTCACTCTAGCAACCCATCATCTAATAACTACTCCACAATACATTACCTTAGGCCCATGAATGGTGAAGTGTCATGTAGTCGACGTTCACATGACACCACTAAGGGAATCACAACATACATATCATCAAAATATCGAACACATATCAAATTTACATGATTACTCGCAACATGACTTCTCCCGTGACCTCAAGAACAAAGGTAACTACTCACCAATAATAATCATGCTCGAGATCAGAGGAGTAATGAATAGCATAATGGATCTGAACATATAATCTTCCACCAAATAAACCATATAGTAATCAACTACACAAGGTAATCAACACTACTAGTCACCCACAGGTACCAATCTGAGGTTCCGGTACAAAGATTGAACACAAGAGATGAACTAGGGTTTGAGATGAGATGGTGTTGTTGAAGATGTTGATGAAGATTGGCCTCCCAAAGATGAGAGGGGTGTTGGTGATGACGATAGCTTCGATTTCCCCCTCCGGGAGGGAAGTTCCCCCGGCGGAATCGCTCCGCCGGAGGGCAAAAGTGCTCCTGCCCAAGTTCCGCCTGAGGCGGTGGCACTTCATCCCGAAAGTCCTCTCCCCAATTTTTTTAGGTTTTTAGGGAATATATACCAGAAGATGGGCTCCGGAAGTGGGCCTGGGTGAGCACCACCCACCAGGGCGCGCCGGGAGGGGGCTGGCGCGCCCTGGTGGGTGTTCTGCACCCTCGGCCCCCTCTCCGTTGGTTTCTGGCTCCAGTATTTATTATTAATTCCAAAAATAATCTCCGTAAAATTTCAGTTTGATTGGAGTTGTGCAGAATAGGTATCTCTGACGTGCTTTTCTTGGGTCCGGAATTCCAGCTGCTGGTATTCTCCCTCTTTTTGTAAACCTTGCATATTATGAGATAAAAGGCATTAGAACCACTCCCCAAAGCATTATTATTCAACAAAACAAGGTAAAAAACAGTAGGAAATCATGATGCAAAATGAACGTATCATTGAGTCATCACCTTCTCAAATAAGCGCCAGATCTGAGAGCACTATTGTCATCCTCATGCATTGTGTATAGTTAATGTTGGATGCAGCATGACTGGATCTTTTCTACCATGAATTACAATGTGTAGTCGCTTCTTGAACTTTGGAGGTGCTCTGCATTTATGTTTTGCGGTCTCAGAAAGGGCTAGCGAGATACCACTGTTGTCATATTATATCATGATTGTTTTGACAAAGTGCTAGCGCTTGAGATATTTTATTATTGCTCGCTAGTTGCTTATGTCATTGATATGAGTTAATATAATTTTTAAGAGTTATTGATGACATGGTTAGTCATAATCTTTGCTGAAAACCTGGGTGCTACTTAAGCATATGTATGTAAACAAGAACAAAAGAGTTCGTAAAAGTTTTTCTTTATTTCTTTCAGTTTGTCAACTGAATTGCTTGAGGACAAGCAATGGGTTAAGCTTGGGGGAGTTGATACGTCTCCGTCGTATCTACTTTTCCTAACGCTTTTGCTCTTGTTTTGGACTCTAATTTGCATGCATGATTTGAATGAAACTAACCCGGACTGACGCTCTTTTCAGTAGAACTGCCATGGTGTTGTTTTTGTGCAGAAATAAATGTTCTCAGAACTGGACAAAACTTTTTGGAGAATTATTTTACAATAAATAAAAAATATTGGAGCCAAGAACCACCGGAGGGGGTGCCCTGGTTGGGCACAATACACCAGGGCGCGCCACCCCCTCCAGGCGTGCCCTGGTGGGTTGTGCCCACCTCGTGGCCCCGCTGACCCTAATTCCAGCACTACAAATTCCTATTTTTGGAGAAAAAAATAGGAGAGAAAGTTTCATCGCGTTTTACGATACGGAGCCGCCGCCACCTCCTGTTCTTCATCGGGAGGCCAGATCTGGAGCCCGTTTGGGGCTCCGGAGAGGGGAATCTTCTGTCTTCGTCATGATCAACCCTTCTCCATCGCCAATTCCATGATGCTCCCCACCGGGAGTGAGTAATTCCTTCGTAGGCTTGCTGGTCGGTGAGGAGTTGGATGAGATTCATCATGTAATCGAGTTAGTTTTGTTAGGGCTTGATCCCTAGTATCCACTATGTTCTGAGATTGATGTTGCTATGACTTTGCCATGCTTAATACTTGTTACTAGGGCCCGAGTGCCATGATTTCAGATCTGAACCGTTTATGTTATCACCATTATATCTATGTTCTTTATCCGATCTTGCTAGTCATATGCACTTGCTATGTGTCAGGGCAGGATGCACACGATCACCTATGGGACCATGGGTCCCTTGTGGTTCGGTGGGGGAGGTCACGTTGCACAAAGAGCAGAGACCATGGGATAGCACGACGATGGGACGCTGCTGTTTTACCCAGGTTCGGGCCGCTGGGAAGCGTAAAACCCTACTCCTGCTTTGGTGGATTGGATGGGGGGAACACGATGATTGCGCAGCACTCAAACCAGGCAAGGGATGCCTTCGGGTGAGCTACTACGCTAGTACTAGTGTCCAAAGGTCCGAATTTTGAGCTAGGTTGCCTTGGGCCTCCTTTTATAGGTTAAGGGGCAACCACAGTGGCAAAACAGACATTACCTAATGATTAGATAGCTAACAGTGCTATCATACCTAACTCTGACACTTAGGACAAAATGCCATAAATGCTAGCCTAGGTGGCGTGCGGGAGCGCATCCCCGGCAAGCTCCTACCACCGCTTGGCCGTCTGGTGCTTAGTGTCTTGACACGCTTCTGGACGGGTGTGGGATATAATCTATCTTCCGGCGAGTCGCCACGTGCTTAGCGAGAGCCGCTTAGCCACCCGAGGGCTCGACACCGCATCGACAAGTGATTGGCGTCGCGATGCGATGGAGCGGTGACCGATCGGCTAGCGCCTGCCGGGGGATGGCTTGCCGGGTCTTCTTGAAGACGTGTGCGCCTCGGTCCCCGGCAGGCACCGGGGACGCGGCTGGCGCAGGTTGGGCCCCTCCTGGGCCATTGCATTGAGCTTGTCAGCGTTGCTAGACAGCATAGGCTGGCTCTGCCGGGGTCTTGGCCTTCTTGATGTGCCCCTTGATCATACTTAGAGCGGCTTCTCTGGCTTGGATTGATCTTGACAAGGTTTTGCTACTACTTCCTATGCATAAGTCAGGGGCACTAGGTACCCCGTTCCTAGTGCACCGACAGGAGCCCCCGGGTCTGGCCTAGACGCGCTCGTCCAGCGCCGTTGGGTCAGGCCCAAAATTTATGCACATGCGCGCAATGTGAGGGAGTAACTGCCAACTTTTAAGCCAACACTTACTTACCACTTCAGGCCGTTTCCGCCATGCGCTCCGCATGCATTGCGGGGAGTTAGCGGTGGATGCGCATGGCCCACAGGCGTGGGAGTGGCAGAAACTGCAGGGCCGAGGATTGGAGCAATGGGGCGGTTACCTATTCGCCCGTGATCGTGGGTAGTGGGATTGGTGGAGATGGACGGCAGTTTTGGAGCGGAGGAGAGCCAGCCCCCGTGCCCTCCTTTATAAATTAGGAGGTCACAGCGGGCGATGCTCATCCATCCCCTTCTCCTCCTCAATCCCATGTTTACGTAGCTTGCCCTTCATCTCCATGTTGTCGAACCGCCCCTTCCCTCCTAATGGTCAGGGGGAAGGGTCGGGCGAACGCGCCTGGCGTTGTAGGGTCTTCTTTTTGTGTCCGTGCTCAACCTCTGGCTTGGGTCGATGGTCTTGGATAGAGAGCCGGTGGGAGGAGCCTTGGACGGGAGAGCGGGTGGTGCGGAGACTGCGTCGGGGACAGCAGCGGTGGGGTGCATGCCACTGCGTCTCCCGCTGCTTCAGCCTTGGCAGAAACGCTGCACGGAGAATATCGTGCTAGAGTCCTTAGCGGGAATGCTGTGTTGTGGTCGACTGCAGTTTTCACGCTCCTTCTTCAAGGCGGCAGCGGAGAATCGTCCGTATGGCCGTTGGCTGCGCGTGAGTGATCGCAGCAGCGGTTCTTCATGGGTCGCAGCATAGTTCTCCACCCATGGCACTGTGTATCCTGCACATGGGTGGGAGCTTTTCGCCTGCGTGCACCCTTTAAGGGCCGGGATCCTTCTCTACATCGGGCCGTCGGGGACGACCATGCTCTCTGTGAGGCTCCGCGGCTGTCGCATTGGGAGTTTGGTCGACGGCGCGGGTGTCTCCTCGAGTGGTGGCGATGAGGAAGACGATGGCGGTCGGGGACCCACGACGATTCAGGAGCGTGGATGACGGCTCTGACTCGCCGTGGCCGCTGGCAGCACCGTCATCACCAGCTGGGCTCCGGCAGCGCCACCATCTGCACCTGCCCTCCGCCTTCTTCCTCCTTGTCGGCTTTGTCCGCCCCGTCGGCTTCGTCCGCCCTGCCTGGAGGCAGGGGCCTTCTATCCCTCGGACGAGTCCCTTTGGTCCTGGCGGGGAGGCGCCGAATCCCAGACATGCACTCCTTTTGCCCTCCTTTTCTTCTCCACTTAATTCCTAGGAGGAGAGGGACAATAAAGGCATTACGGGGCACTTATCTTTTTATAGATTAAAAGATGTAGGTGCTTGCCAAGCTTTAGCTAATCATAATGTAATCTTTATCCATTTTGTACTGAAAATGAATGAAAGAACACTATTTCTCTCTCTTAAGTACTGTCCTTCTTCTTTCCCTTTGTGTGCACTGTATTGATACGTCTCCAACGTATCTATAATTTTTGCTTGTTCCATGCTGTTATATTATCATTCTTGGATGTTTTACAATCATTTTACTACAACTTTATATTATTTTTGGGACTAACCTATTAACCTAGAGCCCAGTGCCAGTTTCTGCTTTTTTCGTGTTTTTGAGTTTTACAGAAAAGGAATATCAAACGGAATAAAAATCTACGGTGATTTTTTATGGACCAGAAGAAGCCCAGGCAGCCTTGGAGTTGGGCCAGAAGAGCCACGAGGCCACCACAAGCCTGGGGGCGCCCCCCCCTAGGGCGTGCCCCCTGGCTTGTCATCACCTCGTGGCCCCCTGGACTTGTTTCCGCCGCCAAAAATTCCTATAAATATAGAAACCCCCAGAAACAAACCTAGATCGGGAGTTCCGCCGCTGCAAGCCTCCAGAGCCACGAAAAACCAATCGGGAGCCCGTTCCGGCACCCTGCCGGAGGGGGAAACCATCACCGGAGGCCGTCTTCATCATCCCGGCGGTCTCCATGACGAGGAGGGAGTATTTCACCCTGGGGGGTTAGGGTATGTACCAGTAGCTATGTGTTGGATCTCTCTCTCTTGTGTTCTTGAGATGACACAATCTTGATGTACCACGAGCTTTATTAATATAGATGAATCATATGGAGTTTTCCCCTCTCTATCTTCTTGTGATGAATTGAGTTTTCCCTTTGAAGTTTTCTTATCGGATTGAATCTTTAAGGATTTGAGAACACTTTATGTATGTCTTGCGATGGGATATCTGTGGTGACAATGGGATGTTCTATTGATCTACTTGATGTATGTTTTGGTGATCAACTTGCGGGTTCGTGACCTTGGGAATCTATGCATAGGGGTTGGCACATGTTTTCGTCTTGACTCTCCGGTAGAAACTTTGGAGCACTCTTTGAAGTTCTTTGTGTTGGATTGAACATGATGAATCTGAAATTATGTGATGCATATCGTATAATCAAACCCACGGGTACTCGAGGTGACATTGGGGTATCTAGGTGACATTAGGGTTTTGGTTGATGTGTATATTAAGGTGTTATTTTAGTACGAACTCTAGGGCTGTTCGTGACACTTATAGGGATAGCTCATAAGATTGATCAGAAAAGATAACTTTGAGGTGGTTTCGTACCCTACAATAATTTCTTCGTTTGTTCTCCGCTATTTGTGACTTTGGAGTGAACTCTTTGTCGCACGTGAGGGATTTACATATGATTCAACTATGTTAGTATTGTTGAGAGAACTTGCACTAGTGAAAGTATGAACCCTAGGCCTTGTTTTCAAGCATTGCAATACCGTTTTTGCTCACTTTTGTTACTTGCTACCTTGCTGTTTTTATATTTTCAGATTACAGAAACCTATATCTACCATCCATATTACACTTGTATCACCATCTCTTCGCCGAACTAGCGCACCTATACAATTTACCATTGTATTGGGTGTGTTGGGGACACAAGAGACTCTTTGTTATTTGGTTGCAGGGTTGTTTGAGAGAGACCATCTTCATCCTATGCCTCCCATGGATTGATAAACCTTAGGTCATCCACTTGAGGGAAATTTGGTACTGTCCTACAAAACTCTGCGCTTGGAGGCCCAACACGAGTCTACAAGAAGAAGGTTGCGTAGTAGACATCATGTATCAACATGTGTATCCTTGCCGCATGAATTTACTTATCGGGTCAGTATTAACCACGAGCGCCAAGAAGGAGCGAGCCCCCGGCAGCAGGCTGGTACCACCGCCTGGCAAGGTCCCATGTCGGTATCGGCGCGGCCCCCCAAAGCCGATACGCGATAGGATCCGGGGGGCGGCTCATCCTGACAGGGGTTTCTTTGGCGCAAAGGACTCCACTGTTTACAGCCAAAAAGGGATAGCAAGGGTTTCCTTAAAGGAGCAAATAGCACTTAGCTAGGGATATGCATTTAGACTTATCTTTTTAGGCAGTATCCCTTTCTGTAGTACGATGGGCCGCCGTCCTTGTCTCTTTGCCCTTCTTTCTTGCTTCCCTGGTGGTAAAGCATGTGAGGCAAAAGGCCTCTGTCGTCTGGGGAGAGGGAGAGAGTGCAGTAACAAGGATCATGGGCTCATCAAGTACTCTAGCAGATTTCTAAGACTTGGAAGCAATAACATCGCAACATAAGAAAATGCATAGTAAACATGCAGTTCGATGATATGATGCAATGCCTAGCTTTATTATTGCATGCACAGGGTCTGCGCCTGACTTTGTACAAAGGGTTACATGCAACTGCGGCAAGGCTTGTACAAAAGGTGGCTGTCGGGGACTGAGCTCGGCAGCCGCGCCTTACGGGTAGAACTTATGAAAATGCTCAATATTCCATGAGTTAAGCACTTTGATGCCATCTTCGGTCTCCAGACAGACTGCGCCAGGTCTGGTGACTCGTGCTACCCGGTAAGGGCCTTTCCACTTCGGCGTCAACTTGTTGGTACCCTTGGCGAACTAAACGCGCCTAAGGACAAGGTCGCCTTCCTCAAGGCTCCGGGCATGGACCCTGCGGCTATGATAGCGGCGCAGGGCTTGCTGGTAGCGTGCAGCACGCATAGCAGCCCGAAGACGATCTTCCTCGAGGAGCAAGGCATCGTCATGCCGTAGCTACTTTTGCTCTACTTCATCGTAGGCAACTACTCGAGGTTACCCGTATATGAGTTCCGTGGGGAGAACTACTTCCGCCCCATACACTAGGGAGAAGGGTGTCTGGTCGGTAGCTCGATTTGGTGTCGTTCTGAGGGACCAAAGAACCACCGACAGCTCATCTATCCAACGCTTGCCGCATCTCCGCAGTCTATCGAAAGTTCTTGTCTTGAGCCCACGCAACACTTCAGCGTTCATCCTCTCGACTTTCCCGTTGCTCCTTGGGTGGGCAACAGAGGCAAAGGAGACCTTGCTTCCAAGGCTTTGGATGTACTGCATGAAGGTGTGGCTCGTGAACTGGGTGCCATTATCGGTGATCACCCTGTTGGGCACTCCAAAATGGCACACCAGCCCTTTCATGAACTTGATAGCTGACTGCGCGGTCACCTTCCTCACTGGTTCCACCTCTGGCCACTTTGTAAACTTGTCGATTGCTATGAACAAGAATTCAAAGCCCCCGGTGGCGCGGGGAAAGGGGCCCAAAATATCGAGCCCTCAAACCGAGAATGGCCGGGATAAAGGGATCGTCTGGAGAGCTTGCGCTGGTTGATGGATGTTCTTGGAATGGAACTGGCAGGCTTCACACTTGGTGACTAGCTCAGTTGCATCTTGGAGGGCAGTGGGCCAATAGAAACCCTGCCAGAAGGCTTTCCCGGCAAGGGCTCTTGATCCAATGTGAGACCCACACATGCCTCCGTGAATCTCTGCCAACAGCTTTAGTCCATCTTCCCTGCAGATGCACCTCAATTTCACACCGTTTGGTCTTTTTTTGTACCAGAGTGTCATCGACAAACTGGTACATACTTGACTGACGGGCTACTTTTTTGGCTTCTCCTTGTTCTTTGGGAAGTTCTCCTATTTGGAGAAAATGGACTATGTGAGGTGCCCAAGTTGGAGCATGTGGCTCGACAACGAGGACTAAAGGCATCTCCTCGTTTGAGGGAGCGCTTGCCTCAACTGCAGGAACCTGGGGTTCCGCAGGAGGGAGCTGCTCACCAGGCGAAACGAGACTGTCCCCGGCAGTCCCTCTACCGGTGGCTTCAGGAAGCTCTGCTGAGGAATGCTTGCCGGAGTTCAGCTTTCTTCTTTTCCTGGTCATCGTTGACGGGGATACTGATGGCTGAGTGAGGAGGAGGACAAAGGTCCCTGGTTCCATGGGGAGCTTTTGCGCAGCGCACTTTGATAGATGATTAGCAATGCTATTTTCTGCACGTGGTACGTGCTCTGTTTGCAGTCCATCAAAGTGCTCCTCCAACTTCCTCACCTCTTCCACATACGCTTCCATCAACGGACACTGATAATCTTTGTTGACTTGTCTCACCACGAGTTGAGAATCTCCTCGGATGATCAGTTTCTTGATTCCCAACTCCACCGCGATCCTGAGTCCGGCAAGGAGCCCCTCATACTTAGCGGTGTTGGTGGTGGCTTCTTCCCAGGGAAAGTGCATTTGGACCACATACTTGAGATGCTCTCCGGTAGGGGTGATGAGGAGCATGCCTGCTCCGGCACCCTGAAGTGAGAAAGCACCGTCAAAGTACATGATCCACTCTTTAGGTGCTTCTTTGCCGAGGGGAACTGTCTCTGGAACCTCTTCGTCTGGCGTGGGTGCCCATTCTACAATGAATTCCGCTAACGCCCTGCTCTGGATTGTGGAAGTGCTCTCATACTTCAAACTGAAAATTGACAGCTCTAGCGCCCACTCAACTATCCTGCCAGTGGCTTCGGGGTTCCTCAATATACGCTGCAGCAGGAAGCGAGTGACAACAGTGATCTCGTGGGCTTGGAAGTAGTGGCACAGTTTCCTTGAGTCCATGAGAAGGCCAAAGATCAGTTTTTGCACTCCCAAGTACCTTGATCTGGCCCCTTGTAACAAAGAGCTAACAAAGTACACCGGTCGATGTACCACTTCCTTTGCCACTTCCTTGGAACTGCTTTCGCTTGTCGGCTCAGGTTCCCCATGGCTTGTATCTGGTTCTGCCGCAGATGTTTTGGGTCCACCCCCAGTGAGGTCAGTCGCAGCAGCTGCACCTTCATCCACTTCTCGCTGCGCCACCAGCGCTGCACTAACCACTTGATTCATTGCCGCCAAGTATAGCAGCAAGGGTTCTCGTGGTTTAGGCACGACCAAAGTGGGAGCGGAGGAAAGGTAAACTTTTAGGTCCTGCAGTGCTGCTTCTGCCTCCGGGGTCCACTTCATCGGGCCGGCCTTTTTCAGAATCTTGAAAAACGGCAGGGCACGTTCAGAGGATTTGGAGATAAACCTACTCAATGCGGCAACGCACCCGGCCAGGCGCCTTACGTCCTTTACAGATTTGGGTGCTTGTATCTGCTCGATTTCTTTGATCTTGTCGGGATTGGCTTCTATTCCTCGCTGAGACAGAAAGAACCCAAGCAGCTTGCCGGACGGGACACCAAACACACACTTCTCAGGGTTGAGCTTCAAGTTGATCTTGCGCAAGTTGATAAAAGTTTCTTGCAAGTCTTGTATGAGAGTCGCTTCATCCTTGGTCTTGACTACTATGTCATCCATGGAAGCTTCCATGTTCCTGTACAACTGAGGTTCAAATCCAATCTGCAAGGCCCTTGCAAAGGTAGAACCAGCGCTCTTTAACCCGAAGGGCATACGTACAAAGCAATACGTGCCACACGGAGTTATGAACGTGGTCATTTCCTCATCTTCCTTGGCCATGAATATCTGGTGGTATCCGGAGTATGCGTCCAAGAAGGAAAGCAAGTCACACCCAGAAGTGGAGTCAACAATCTGATCGATGCGCGGCAAGGGAAAAGGGTCCTTCGGGCATGCTTTGTTTAGGTCAGTGAAATCAATGCAAAGCCTCCATTTCCCATTTGCCTTGCGCACCACTACCGGGTTGGCTAACCATGTCGGATGCAACACTCCTCTGACCAAACCAGCTGCTTCAAGTTTCTTGATTTCTTCGACAATGAACTGTTGCCGCTCCAAGGCTTGCTTCCTAACTTTTTGCTTGACGGGCCTGGCGTGAGGGTAGACAGCAAGGTGGTGCTCAATTACCTCCCTGGGAACACCGGGGATGTCAGATGGTTGCCAAGCAAATACATCGACATTCGCCCGCAGGAAGGCAATGAGCGTACTTTCCTATTTGTCATCAAGGGTGGCACTGATGGTGAACGTACCACCAGTGCCATCCTGCCCTGCCGGGACTTTCTTCATCACAGGATAGGTGACCTTGGTCCTCTTGCTAGTGGAACTCTCCGGCAGGTCATCGAAAGGTGCAGCGCACTATGAAGAGACGCGCTTCTCGGAGTCCTTGTCGGCGTCTCTGCTAGGCTTCTTCTCTTTCTTTGATTCCTTGGCGGGAGCTGGTGCCTCTGCAACTTCAGCTGCTACCGCATCTCGATACATCTTGTCCACACATATGATTGCATCCTTTTTATCAGATGGGATGGAGATGATTCCCATGGGCCCTGGCATCTTCAGAGTGTTGTAAGCATAGTGGGATGCTACCATGAACTTTGCCAGAGCTGGGCGACCAAGAATTCCATTGTAAGGCAGGGGGAGCTCAACCACATCAAACACCACCTTCTCGGTCCGGTAGTTTAACTCCCCGCCAAACGTCACAGGCAAAGTGATCTTTCCCTTAGGTCGGCTCCTGCCGGGGTTGACTCCTTGGAATGTACCCATAGCCTTGAGCTCTCCGTCAGGAATTTGTATCCTTTCAACCACCTTAGGGGAGATTAAGTTCAACCCCGCCCCGCCGTCAACTAACATCTTGGTTACTTTGAGGTTGCGGATTGTTGGGGAAACCAACAACGGAAAACATCCGACCGCAGTGGTGCGGCCAGGATGATCCTCTTCATCGAAGATGATAGGCGTGTAGGACCATTTGAGTGGTCTTCTGGACTCAGCGGCTGGCTCCACGGCGTTGATCTCACGCGCCCACTGCTTGAGCTGGCGGTGAGAGGAATGCAAGGATGCACCCCCGTCAACACACATGGCTTCAGCTGCCTTCTGGAACTCTCGATCACTGGAATCTTCATCATCCTCATCATCACTCATGTCATCTTCCACTTTCCTCTCACGGCCTCTAGCAGGTGTTTCCTTCTGTTGCGGGGCTTTGCCGCGGCGGCCTCCTCTACCACCACGGCCCTTCCCGGCAGCTCCATCTTGGCCTTTCTCCTTGTCACGCTTCTCATACTCAGCCTTCTGCTTCTTAGCAAGCTGCTCAACCTGGCGGCATTATTGGAGATCATGGTCCTTGGTGCGGTGGATCTTGCAGTACGGCCCATCGGACTTTCCGGTTTTCTCTGCTGCTGCGACCTCCTGGCAATCAGCGCACGCGGTAGCTCCCTTGCCGGGAGTCTCGGCCTTGGCCTTCTTGCCGGTAGCGAGATTACTAGAGCCCTCAACAGCCAACACTGCTTTCCCTTTGCGCTTCTTGTTGCGCCTTCGGTTTCTCCCCTTCGAGCCAGGGGCATCATCATCATCATCAGAGTCGACCTCGACACCAGCCTCCTCTCCGGGGAGTCGCCTTCCTTCCTCAGCACAAGCACATTTGTCTGCCAATGTGTACAGCTCATTGACGGTCTTGGGAAGCTTCACATTCATCTTGGCCAGCATCCTCCTGTTGCGCACGTTCGAATGGAACGCGGCAATCACGGCTGCAGGGTGTATCTCTGGAATGTTGCGATGTACTCGACTGAATCTCTGGATGTATTTTCGCAAGGTTTCTCCCTCCTTCTATGGGAGGACTTGCAGGTCGCTGGGCTGTCCAGGCTCTTGGTGGCCACCTGTGAAGGCGCCGACAAACTCGTTGCACAAGTCAGCCCATGACGAAATGGAGTTCTCCGGCAGGTGCATCAGCCACGATCTCACATTTGGCTTGAGTGCCAAAGGGAAATAGTTGGCGAGCACCTTCTCATCTCTTCCTCCGGCGGCCTGAACGGCTATCATATAGATGCCCAGGAACTCTGCCGGGTTTAGCTTCCCGTCATATTTCTCCGTCAGCTCAGGCTTAAAGGCTCGGGCTGATGGCCGGCGGAACTGTCACAGCTCGCGAGTGAAGGCAGGGCACCCAACCTTATAAGGCAGGCACCCGCCAACAATGGGCGCGGGGTCTCCAGCATCTGGGTCGTTGCGCTTGTCGGATTGGCGGTGTGCTTCCCAGTGTCGCTCAATGGTGATGCGCGCATCTTCCCTCCGTCGGTCGTTCAGGACACGCCGCTGGTCTCGGTGGTCGTGTGAGCCGGACGCGACCATGGATGCCTCATCGGGCTCGTCTGCATGTCGAGCTTGTCGTGGCTGCCTCTGGGCCTGTTGTTGCGGAGGGGATTGCACCGTTGGCGCGGCCCCCTCGACGCGACCGTCAGCTTGGGCCGCCGTCGCCGTCCGCGGGCATCCGAACGGCTCTGCATGCTGTGATGTGCCGGTTTTGACGAAGCCGATCAAACTTTGCATGGTGGCACTCCACTCGTCCATCTTGTCTGCCGCCGGCGGGAAGTTTAGCAGCAGGTGGGCCCGCGCCATCGCTTCTGCTGCCGTGGCCGGCATGGCTAAGGAGGTGGACCGTGACGTCGCTCGACTCCTGGTGGAACCAAGAGGAGCGTCGTCGTGTCCTTGTCGCCGTGCGCCGGTCACCGAGGTGGTCTGACGTGGAGGAGGTCGAGCTTGTGGGTCGACGGCTCCGCTTGGCGCTCCGTCTTGCTCTGGGCGAGGCGCGTGCCTAGCAGCTGCGCCCATGGCAAGGGCTGCTGGAGGATCACGGTTGGCCCCAGATTGGGCACCGCTGTTGCGGCCGCGGCCACCAGTGCGGCGGGGAGGTGGAGGATGGGGGTTTCCTCCTCCTACGGCACTAGGGCCGAGCTCGCCAGGATGTTGTTGTTGTTGCTCCTTTTCGGCGTTCCTCGCTCTAGCTTCGGCCGCGGTGAACACGATGGGGGTGCCGCCTACGCCAGCCGTGTCGCCCACGACGCCCACCTCACTTGCCGTCGATGCGGTGCCAGTGGGGCCCGCGGTTGCGTGTGAGGGAGCCTTCGAAGTGGAAGGATGCGCGGTCGTGCCGGTCTTCTTCTTGGGAGCCATGGATGAAGAAGACGGTGATGAAGATCGACGTGCTGCTCATGAACTCAAGTTCGCGCAAACGACGCGCCCCCCCTACCTGGCGCACCAAAGATGTCGGGGCAGGATGCACACGATCACCTATGGGACCACGGGTCCCATGTGGTTCAGCGGGGGAGGTCACGTTGCACAAAGAGCAGAGACCATGGGACAGCACGACGATGGGACGCTGGTGTTTTACCCAGGTTCAGGCCGCTGGGAAGCGTAAAACCCTACTCCTGCTTTGGTGGATTGGATGGGGGGAACACGACGATTGCGCAGCGCTCAAACCCGGCAAGGGATGCCTTCGGGTGAGCTACTACGCTAGTACAAGTGTCCAAAGGTCCGAATCTTGAGCTAGGTTGCCTTGGGCCTCCTTTTATAGGTTAAGGAGCAACCACAGTGGCAAAACAGACATTACCTAATGATTAGATAGCTAACAGTGCTATCATACCTAACTCTGGCACTTAGGACAAAATGCCATAAATGCTAGCCTAGGTGGCGTGCGGGGGCGCATCCCCGGCAAGCTCCTACCACCGCTTGGCCGTCTGGTGCTTAGTGTCTTGACACGCATCTGGACGGGTGTCATCTGGATATAATCTGTCTTCCGGCGCGTCGCCACGTGCTTAGCGAGAGCCACTTAGCCACCTGAGGGCTCGACACCGCATCGACAAGTGACTGGCGTCGCGATGCGGTGGAGCGGTGACCGATCGCCTCGCGCCTGTCGGGGGATCGCTTGTCGGGTCTTCTTGAAGACATGTGTGCCTCGGTCCCCGGCAAGCACCGAGGACGCGGCTGGCGTGGGTTGGGCCCCTCCTGGGCCGTGGCATTGAGCTTGCCGGCGTTGCTAGCCAGCATAGGCTGCCTCTGCCGGGGTCTTGGTCTTCTTGATGTGCCCTTGATCATACTTAGAGCGGCTTCTCTGGCTTGGATTGGTCTTGACGGAGTTTTGCTACTACTGCCTGTGCATAAGTCAGGGGCACTGGGTACCCCGTTACTAGTGCACCAACACTATGTGTTATGATCCGTAAACCCCGGAGTGACAATAGTCGAGATACTTTCCGGTGATGACCGTAGTTTGGGGAGTTCATGTATTCACTATGTGTTAATGCTTTGTTCCGGTTCTCTATTAAAAGGAGGCATTAATATCCCTTAGTTTCCTTATGGACCCCGCTGCCACGGGAGGGTATGACAAAAGATGTCATGCAAGTTCTTTTCCATAAGCATGTATGACTATTTACATAATACATGCCTACATTACATTTATGAACTGGAGCTAATTCTGTGTCGCCCTAGGTTATGACTGTTACATGATGAATATTATCCAACGAGTTCACCGATCCAGTGCCCACGAGTTTTCCACATATTTTTCTTGCTAAGTTACTATTGCTACTGGTACTGTTACACTTGCTACAAAACTATTGCTATCGCTGTTACCGTTACTGTCACTGCTACTACTGCTATCAAAACTATCATACTACTGTGCTACTGATCACTCTGCTGCAGATATTTAATCTTCAGGTGTTGTTGAATTGACAACTCAACTGCTAATACTCGCAAATATTCTTTGGCTCCCCTTGTGTCGAATCTATAAATTTGGGTTGGATACTCTACCCTCGAAAACTGTTGCGATCCCCTATACTTATGGGTTATCACTATATATAGAGACACAAGGGGCACACAAAAGCATCCATTCAAGCTAAATCAAATTTTTGTTTAGCTGGAATAAATAAATATTTTTCTCTGGTGAAAATTGATGAAATTTGTCTCCTTCAAAGTTAGTATTAAGAATCTCTTCTTTCTGTCTTCTTTCGTATTTCAATAGTTTATTACGTTTAGCCTACTGAATCATTTGAATCAATTTCTCTACCAAGTTACTCAACCCATCCATCGTAGCTCTCCAATTTTACAATCTAGTTCATAGGCATTTTTGCACGAGTTCATCAAACCTTTTTGTTTCAAGCCACTGGATTTATCTAGTTTAAGTCAACATTCAATAGAGCTATCTACATCTCGAGACGAAGCACTTTCGGTGACCTTTTGGCGAAACCACGGATATTGGAGTTTACTGATATTGTAAGTGTGGTTGCGTGTCTGGGCCATTGGGGTAGGGAAGTGTCTTTTTTTCCGTTGCAACACACAACATGTTTCCTGGTGATTTATAGCATTCATTGCGACTAATATCGTCTCGTTCGCCTACACGAGCATGATGAGCGTGCCGGTCCAATAATTTAGTTTTCCATCTGGTTAGCAGGGAACCTCTTCTGAGAAGCTAATTCCTTTTCAGGAAGCTTCCACCTCCAGTTTGGGAAGCTTCCAAATGTTCTTGTTTCTTTGTGTTTACTCAACTGGTTTTTTGATTATCTTGATTACTTTTTAATATTTTGTTTTCCTTTTTGTTCTTCTTCTTTTCTTTTTGCTTTCTTCTCTTTTCCTTTTCATTTTTATTTACTAAACTCATTAATATTTCTTAAAAAATTCAAATATTTTCTATTCTTGAATATATTTTTAAGTTTACAAACTTTTTCTTAAAATCACGAGAAATTTCGTGTTCGCGAACATTTTTTGAGTTCATGAACAATTTTCCAATACATGATCTTTTTTTAATTTGCCACAATCATATTACAAATTCATACAAAAAAATTGGAATTTACAAACATTTTTGGAATCTAGAAAATATTTGTTTGAACCCACCATGATCATTTTTTGAATCCATGAACATTGTTCGAATACGTGAATACTTTTTGAATCCACCACAATCATATTTCAAATTTGTGAGCGTTGTTCGAATAAGTGAACATTTTTTGAATCTATCATGATCATATTTCAAATTCACAAACGCTGCTCGAATATGTCAATTTTTTGAATCTACGGCAATCAGATTTCAAATTCACGAACATTTTCAAAACTCGCAAACACTTTTAAAATCCACGAAGATTATTTGAATATGTGAACATTTTTTGAATCCTCCACGATCATATTTCAAATTTGCAAACAATTTGTGAATCCACATTGTTCGAGAAAGTGAACATTTTTTGAATCCACCACGATCATTTTACAAATTCACGAACGCTCGAATACGTGAAGATTTTTTGAATCCACGGTACAGATTTCAAATTTACGAACATTTTTTGAATTTGCAAATAATATTTTTTTAATTCATGATCGATGAATCCGTGAACATTGTGCAGAACATTTTTTTGAACTCGTCGCGGTCATCTTTTGAATCCACTAGCATTTTTTGGATTCGCCATGAAGATATTTTGTATCCAAGAACACAATTCACGAACATTTTTAGAGTTCACTTTTGAATTTGTGAATTAATTTTGAATTCACGAACATCTTTTTAATTAATGAACACATTTTTTGGCCCACGTACTCCTACGCGAAGCGACACATAACACATGTTGGGGCCATGTTCTGACGTATATATATGTTATCGGTTTATTATTTCAGACCCTCTTAGGTCGAGCTGCTATATATGTTCTCCATAGCTAGTTGTTGGCATAGGAATCTTGGCTCTTGGCATAGGAATCTTGACACATGGCATTAACACGAACTCAACTTTTATTTTGTTATACACCACAAACGGCGATAGCCCCTCTAAAAATAAAGGGTGTGGCTAGGCCTCAGTCAACTGAGATTGATGTGGAGCATCCCTTGGTCATCCCCATGGACCCATCTCCATCAACTCAAGCTCCAAAGGGTCCCATGACCAGAGCCCGTGCACGTGCCATTGAATCCGAGGTGACATCTCTCCTCATTCAACCATCGTTCGATTCACGAGAGACATGTCTACTACCTCAAGCAGAAATTCTTTGCATACTCAGGTACTCGGGAGAGGAACATGCGAGAGACCACGAAGAGCCACGAGGACGCCAAGCTTGGCAGCACCAAGCAGGAGCTACAGATGAGCTACAGACTCTGGATAAAGCTACTTAAGTGTTGGGCATCAAGATAGAGATAGATCAAGACGCTTGATAAAACTTTCAATGAATACATACCTTGACAAGATTTTGAAGGAGTTGAAAATAGATCAGTCAAAGAAGGAGTTCTTGGCTGAATTATAAGATATGAATTTGAGTAAGACTCAAAGCTCAACCATGACAGAATAAAGAGAAAGGATGAAGGTCGTCCACTATGCCTTAGCCATAGGCTCTATACGGTATGACATGTTGTGTACCGCACCTGATATGTGCCTTGCCACGTGTCTGGCAAGGGGGTACAAGAGTGATCCAGGAGTGGATCACTGGACAGCGGTCAAAGTTATCCTTAGTAACTAGAGGACTAAGGAAAGGTTTCTCAATTATGGAGGTGATAAAGAGTTTGTCGTAAAGGGTTACGTCGATGCAAGCTTTGACACCGATCCGAATGACTCTGAGTAGCAAACCGGATACGTATAGTGGAGCAGACATTTGGAATAGCTCCAAGTGGGGCATAGTAGCACCATCTACAATATGACATAGAGATTTGCAAAGTATGCACGGATCTAAATGTTGCAGACCCATTGACTAAAACCTCTCTCACAAGCAAAACATGATCAAACCCCAGAACTCATTGGGTGTTAATCACATGGTGATGTGAACTAGATTATTGACTCTAGTGCAAGTGGGAGACTGTTGCAAATATGCCCTAGAGGCAATAATAAATTGGTTATTATCATATTTCCTTGTTCATGATAAACGTCTATTATCCATGCTAGAATTGTATTGATCGGAAACTCAGATACATGTCTGGATACATAGACAACACCATGTCCCTAGTGAGCCTCTACTAGACTAGCTCGTTGATCAAAGATGGTCAAGGTTTCCTGACCATAGACATGAGTTGTCATTTGATAATGGGATCACATCATTTGGAGAATGATGTGATGGACAAGACCCAACCATAAACATAACATTTGGTCGTGTTAGTTTATTGCTATTGCTTTATCCATGTCAAGTATCTGTTCCTACGACCATGAGATCATGCAACTCCCTGACACCGAAGGAATGCCTTGTGTGGATCAAACGTCACAACGTAACTGCGTGACTATAAAGGTGCTCTACAGGTATCTCCGAGGGTGTCTGTTGGGTTGGCGTGGATCGAGACTGGGATTTGTCACTCCGTATGACGGAGAGGTATCTTTGGGTCCTCTCGGTAATACAACATCACAAGAAGCTTGCAAGCAATGTGGCTAAGGAGTTAATCACGGGATCTTGTATTACGGAACGAGTAAAGAGACTTGCCGGTAACGATATTGAACTAGGTATGGAGATATCGACGATCGAATCTCGGGCAAGTAACATACCGCTGGACAAAGGGATCTGCATACGGGATTGATTGAATCTTTGGCATCGTGGTTCGACCGATAAAGCTCTTTGTGGAATATGTAGGAACCAATATGGGCATCCAAGTCCCACTATTGGTTATTGACCAGAGAGGTGTCTCGGTCATGTCTACATGATTCTCGAACCCGTAGGGTCCGCACGCTTAACGTTCGGTGACGCTAGAGTAGAATTGGGATATGTGCATTGGTGACCGAATGTTGTTCGGAGTCCCGGATGAGATCCCGGACGTAACGAGGAGCTCCGGAATGGTCCGAAGGTAAAATTTATATATGGGAAGTCATATTTAGGGTTCCTGAAAATGTTCGGGATTTTTCGGTATTGTACCGGGAAGGTTCTAGAAGGTTTTGGAGTGGGGCCCACCTGCATGGGGACCCACATGGACGTGGGTAGTGGGTTAAGTCCCCACACCCCTAGTCTAGGCGCATCAAGATCCCCACTTAAAAGGAATAGGATCATATCCCGAAAGGATAAGATCGAGATCCCTAAAAAGGGGGGATAGTGATCGGTGGGGAAGGAAAGGAGAGATTTCCTTCCTCCCCCCTTGACCAACGACCCTAGGGGCTTGGAGGGCAAGCCACCAGCCCCTCTCACGCCTATATAAAGGTGGGGAGGCTCAAGGGGGCTGCACACCCTCCCACGGCCGCGGCCCTCCTCCCGTCTCTCCCGTTTCTTCTTCGTAGGTCGTTCCGGAGGCGCTTGGCGAAGCCCTGCCGGCACTGCGACGCCACCATCTCCACCACGCCGTTGTGCTGGTTGAGATCCCATCTACTTCTCCTTCCACTCTTGCTAGATCAAGAAGGAGGAGACGTCATCGAGCCGCACGTGTGCTGAACGCGGAGGTGCCGTCCGTTCGGCGCTAGATCGGATCGGATCGCGATTGGATCGTGAAGAGTACGACTACATCAACCGCGTTATATACACTTCCGCTTAGCGATCTACAAGGGTATGTAGATACACTCCCCTCTCATAGCTATGCATCTCCATGGATAGATCTTGGGTGTTCGTAGGAAATTTTTGTTTCCCATGCAATGTTCCCCAACAGTGGCATCATGAGCAAAGTTTATGCGTAGATGATATGCACGAGTAGAACACAAAAGAGTTTGTGGGCGTTGATGTTCAGATTGCTTACCTCCTTAGTCTTATCTTGATTCGGCGGTATTGTGGGATGAAGCGGCCTGGACCAACCTTACTCGTCCACGTACGAGAGACCGGTTCCATCGACTGACATGCAACTTGTTGCATAAAGATGGCTGGCGGGTGTCTGTCTCTCCCACTTTAGTTGAATCGGATTCGACAGAGGCGGTCCTTGTAGAAGGTTAAATAGCAACTTGAATATCACTGTTGTGAATTTGCGTAGGTAAGAACGGTTCTTACTAGTTGCCCATAGCAGCCACGTAAAACTTGCAAACAACAAAGTAGAGGACGTCTAACTTGTTTTTGCAGGGCATGTTGTGATGTGATATGGCCAAAGACATGATGTGATATATGTGATGTATGAGATGATCATGTTTTGTATAGATTATCACGACTTGCATGTCGATGAGTACAGCAACCGGCAGGAGCCATAGGGTTGTCTTTAATTATTTTTGCCTTTTTGCTTCACTTTATCGCTATGAGTTAGCAATAGTTGTAGAAGCAATAGTTGGCTCGACAACCACATGACGACATGATGATGGAGATCATGGTGTCATGCCGGTGACAATGGAGATCATGCCGGTGCTTTGGAGATGGAGATCAAAAGCACAAGATGATGATGGCCATATCATGTCACTTATATGATTTGCATGTGATGTTAATCATTTTATGCATCTTATTTTGCTTAGGACGACGGTAGCATTATAAGATGATCCCTCACTAAAATTTCAAGATAAAATTGTGTTCTCCCCAAGTATGCACCGTTGCGAAGGTTCGTCATTTCGAAGCACCACGTGATGATCGGGTGTGATAGACTCTACGTTCGCTTACAACGGGTGTAAGCCAGATTTACACATGCGGAATACTGGGGTTAACCTTGACGAGCCTAGCATGTACAGACATGGCCTCAGAACACAGGAGACCGAAAGGTCGAACATGAGTCATATAGTAGATATGATCAACATGGAGATGTTCACCATTGAAACCACCTCAGCTCACGTGATGATCGGACTTGGGTTGGTGGATTTGGATCATGTCACACTTAGACAACCTGAGGGATGTTGATTTGAGTGGGAGTTCTTTAGTAATATGATTAACTGAACTCATTATCCTGAACATAGTCAAAATATCTTTGCAAATTATGTTGTAGATCAATAGCTCGCGCTATAGCTCCCCTATATTTTTTGATACGTTCCTAGAGAAAAACTAAGTTGAAAGATGGTAGTAGCAATTATGCGAACTGGGTCCGTAAACTAAGAATTGTCCTCATTGTTGCACAGAAGGCTTATGTCCTTGATGCACCGCTCGGTGCGCCAACCCCTCAAGCGTCGTCTGTGGGTGTTGAGAACATCAGACAGGCACGTTTTTGATGACTACTTTATAGTTCAGTGTCATGCTTTACGTCTTAGAATTGAGGCTCCAAAGACGTTTTGAACATCACGGAGCATATGAGATGTTCCAAGAGCTGAAATTGAGATTTCAGGATCGTGCCCATGTTGAGAGGTATGAGACCTCCAACAAGATTCTTTGCTTGCAAGATGAAGGAGAATAGCTCAATCGGTGAGCGTGTGCTCAGATTGTCTGGGTACTACAATCGCTTGAATTAAGTGGGAGTTGATCTTCCAGATAAGATAGTGATTGACATAGTTGTCCAAGTCACTGCCACCAAGCTACTGGAGCTTCGTGATGAACTATAACATCCCAGGGATGGAGAAGATGATCCCTGAGCTATTCGCGATGTTTGACACCGCGAAGGTAGAAATCAAGAAGGAGCATCAAGTGTTGATGTTTAGTAAAACCACTAGTTTCGAGAAGGGCAAGGGCAAGAAGCGAAACTTCATGAATGGCAAGCCAATTGCTGCTCCAGTGAAGAAACCCAAGGTTGAACCCAAACCCGAGACTAAGTGCTTCTATAATAAGGGGAACAGTCACTGGTAGCGGAACTGCCCCAGATACTTGGCAGATAAGAAGGCTGGCAACGTCAACAGAAGTATATTTGATATATGTGTTATTGATATGTACCTTACTAGTACTCCTAGTAGCACCTGGGTATTAGATATCGGTTCAGTTGCTAGTGTTAGTAACTCGAAATAAAAGGTACGGAATGAACTGAGACTAGCTGAAGGGCGAGGTGACGATGCGTGTTGGAAGTGTTTCCAAGGTTGATGTGATCACCATCGCACGCTCCCGCTACCTTCGGGATTAGTGTTGAACCTACATAAATGTTATTTGGTGTTTGTGTTGAGCATGAACATGATTGCATCGTGTTTATTGCATTACGGTTATTCATTTAAGTCAGAGAATAATGGTTATTCTGTTTACATGAATAATACTTTCAATGGTCATGCACCCAATGTGAATGGTTTATTGAATCTCGATCGTAGTGATACACATGCTCATAATATTGATACCAAAAGATGCAAACTTAATAATGATAGTACCACATACTTGTGGCACTGCCGCTAAGGTCATATTGGTGTAAAGCACATGAAGAAACTCCTTGCTGATGGATCTTTGAACTCACTCGATTTCGAATCGGTTGAGGCATGCGGACCATGCCTCATGGGCAAGATGACTAAGACCCCGTTTTCTGGTATGATGGAGCGGGCAAGTGACTTATTGGAAATGATACATGTTGATGTATGCGGTCTAATGAGTGCTGAAGCGTGCGGTGGATATCGTTATTTTCTTACCTTCACTGATGATTTGAGTAGATATGGGTATATTTACTTAATGAAACACAAGTCTGAAACATTTGAAAAGTTCAAGCAATTTCAAAGTGAAGTTGAAGATCATCGTGACGAATAGATAAAATGTCTATGATATGATCATGGAGGTGAATATCTGAGTTACGAGTTTGGTATGCAACTTAAGACAATGTGGAAATTGTTTCACAACTCACGCCACCTGAAACACCATAGTGTGATGGTGTGCCCGTACTCGTAGCCGTGCTCTATTGGATATACTACGTACTATGATGTCTCTTACCGATTTGCCACTATCATTTTGGGGGTTATGCATTAGAGACAACTACATTCACTTTAAAATAGGGCACCATCTAAAGTCCGTTGAGATGACACTGTATGAATTATGGTTTGGCAGAAACCTAAGCTGTCATTTCTTAGAGTTTGGGAATCCGATGCTTATGTGAAAAGACTTCAACCTGATAAGCACGAACCCAACGCGGACAAATGCGTCTTCCTAGGATACCCTAAGGAAACAGTTGGGTATGCCTTCTATCTCAGATCCGAGGGCAAAGTGTTTGTTGCTAAAAACGGGTCCTTTCTCGACAAAAAGTTTCTCTCGAAAGAATTGAGTGGGAGGAAGGTAGAACTTGATGAGGTTATTGAACCGTCACTTCAGTTGGATGATAGCACGACGCAGAACTATGTTTCTGCAGCGCCTACACCAAATGAAGAAGAAGCTAATGATGATGATCATGAAACTTCAGATCAAGTTACTACTGATCCTCGTAGGTCGACAAGGAATCGTACCGCTCCTGAGTGGTACGACAATCCTGTCTTGGAGGTCATGTTGTTAGACAACAGTGAACCTACGAGCTATGAAGAAGCGATGGTGGGCCCGGATTCCAACAAATGGCTAGGAGCCATGAAATCCGAGATAGGATCCATGTATGAAAACCAAGTATGGACTTTGGTAGACTTGCCCATTGAACGGTAGGCCGTTAAGTACAAATGGACCTTTAAGAAGAAGACAGACACTGATGGTAATTGTCACCATTTATAAAGCTCGACTTGTTGCAAAGTGGTTTCCGACATGTTCAAGGAGTTGACTACGAAGAGACTCTCTCACCCGTAGCGATGTTCAAGTCTATTGGAATTGTGTTAGCAGTTGCTACATTTTTTTATTATGAAATCTGGCAGATGGATGTCAAAACAGAGTTTCCTTAACGGTTTCCGTGAGGAAAGGTTGTGTGTGATACAACCAGAAGGTTTTGTCGGTCCTAAGGATGCTAAAAGGCATGCAAGCTCCAGCGATCCTTCTATGGACTGGAGCAAGCATCTCAGAGTAGGAATATACGCTTTGATGAGGTAATCAAAGCTTTTGGGTTTATACAAAGTTTATAAGAAACTTGTATTTACAAGAAAGTGAGTGGGAGCACTATAGAATTTCTGATAAGTATATGTGGATGACATATTGTTGATCGGAAATAATATAGAATTTTTGGAAAGCATAAAGGGTTGTTTGAAAGGAGTTTTTCAAAGGAAGACCTGGATAAAGCTACTTAAATGTTGGGCATCAAGATCTATAGAGATAGATCAAGACGCTTGATAAAACTTTCAATGAATACATACCTTGACAAGATTTTGAAGGATTTCAAAATAGATCAGTCAAAGAAGGAGTTCTTGGCTGAATTATAAGGTATGAATTTGAGTAAGACTCAAAGCTCGACCATGGCAGAAGAAAGAGAAAGGATGAAGGTCATCCACTATGCCTTAGCCATAGGCTCTATAAGGTATGCCATGCTGTGTACCGCACCTGATGTGTGCCATGCCACGTGTCTGGCAAGGGGGTACAAGAGTGATCCAGGAGTGGATCACTGGACAGCGGTCAAAGTTATAATTAGTAACTAGAGGACTAAGGAAAGGTTTCTCAATTATGGAGGTGATAAAGAGTTTGTCGTAAAGGGTTACGTCGATGCAAGCTTTGACACCGATCCGAATGACTCTAAGTATCAAACCGGATACGTATAGTGGAGCAGACATTTGGAATAGCTCCAAGTGGGGCATAGTAGCAGCATCTACAATATGACATAGAGATTTACAAAGTACACACGGATCTAAATGTTGCAGACCCATTGACTAAAACCTCTCTCACAAGCAAAACATGATCAAACCCCAGAACTCATTGGGTGTTAATCACATGGTGATGTGAACTAGATTATTGACTCTAGTGCAAGTGGGAGACTATTGCAAATATGCCCTAGAGGCAATAATAAATTGGTTATTATCATATTTCCTTGTTCATGATAAACGTCTATTATCCATGCTAGAATTGTATTGATTGGAAACTCAGATACATGTGTGGATACATAGACAACACCATGTCCCTAGTGAGCCTTTACTAGACTAGCTCGTTGATCAAAGATGGTCAAGGTTTCCTGACCATAGACATGAGTTGTCATTTGATAACGGGATCACATCATTAGGAGAATGATGTGATGGACAAGACCCAACCATAAGCATAGCATTTGATCATGTTAGTTTATTGCTACTGCTTTATCCATGTCAAGTATCTGTTCCTACGACCATGAGATCATGCAACTCCCTGAGAACGGAGGAATGCCTTGTGTGTATCAAACGTCACAACGTAACAGGGTGACTATAAAGGTGCTCTACAGGTATCTCCTAGGGTGTCTGTTGGGTTGGCGTGGATCGAGACTGGGATTTGTCACTCCGTATGATGGAGAGGTATCTCTGGGCCCTCTCGATAATACAACATCACAAGAAGCTTGCAAGCAATGTGACTAAGGAGTTAGTCACGGGATCTTGTATTACGGAACGAGTAAAGAGACTTGCCGGTAACGAGATTGAACTAGGTATGGAGATACCGACGATCGAATCTCGGACAAGTAACATAACGCTGGACAAAGGGAACTGCATACGGGATTGATTGAATCCTTGGCATCGTGGTTCGACCGATAAAGATCTTCGTGGAATATGTAGGAACCAATATGGGCATCTAGGTCCCACTATTGGTTATTGACCAGAGAGGTGTCTCGGTCATGTCTACATGATTCTCGAACCCGCAGGGTCCGCACGCTTAACGTTCGGTGACGCTAGGGTAGAATTGGGATATGTACATTGGTGACCGAATGTTGTTCGGAGTCCCGTATGAGATCCCGGACGTAACGAGGAGCTCCGGAATGGTCCGGAGGTAAATATTTATATATGGGAAGTCATATTTAGGGTTCCGGAAAATGTTCGGGATTTTTTGGTATTGTACCGAGAAGGTTCTAGAAGGTTCCGAAGTGGGGCCCACCTGCATGGGGACCCACATGGACGTGGGTAGTGGGTTAAGTCCCCACACCCCTGGTCTAGGCGCATCAAGATTCCCACTTAAAAGGAATAGGATCATATCCCGAAAGGATAAGATCGAGATCCCTAAAAAGGGGGGATAGTGATCAGTGGGGAAGGAAAGGAGAGATTTCCTTCCTCCCCCCTTGACCAACGACCCTAGGGGCTTGGAGGGCAAGCCACCAGCCCCTCCCACGCCTATATAAAGGTGGGGAGGCTCAAGGGGCTGCACACCCTCCCACGGCCACGGCCCTCCTCCCGTCTCTCCCATTTCTTCCTCTTACGTCGTTTCGGAGGCTCTTGAAGAAGCCCTGTCGGCACTGCGACGCCACCATCTCCACCACGCCGTCTTGTTGGTTGAGATCCCATCTACTTCTCCTTCCTCTCTTGCTGGATCACGAAGGTGGAGACGTCATCGAGCCGCACGTGTGCTGAACGCAGAGGTGTCGTCCATTCGGCGCTAGATCGGATCGGATCGCGATTGGATCGTGAAGAGTACGACTACATCAACCGCGTTATATACGCTTCCACTTAGCGATCTACAAGGGTATGTAGATACACTCCCCCTCTCGTAGCTATCCATCTCCATGTATACATCTTGGGTGTTCGTAGGAAATTTTTGTTTCCCATGCAACGTTCTCCAACAATACATACTCCGCATAGCCTCAATTGTGTGCATATATCTTAGTATCATATTTTGTGTTGCAAATAGTACCCTCATACATAATTGCTATCTTGGTGTGCACGTCCCGCTTAGTGACCATACAAATATCATTGTCAAAAGAAAGAGAAGCAAAGCTTTTAAGCAAGAGCAAAAGAGCAATAGCATCGCCAATTTTGCATAGCATACTTGATCATCTTGGATCACTTGAGTGAGCGACACGTGCCTCATACATACATAGCAAGTTGGGAATAGGAAGACGACATGTTTTGTTTCTTATAGGTTGTGCACAAGTTCATATCACACCGATTTGAGCAATCGTGCTAGCGTCTCTCTAGTGTTGTGCAACACGAGCGTTTTCCGTGGATTCCACATTTTGGCTCATCCTTGGTTGCACGACCCCACTTATCTATCCGTGTGTGTGTTTCTGTGTATACTCTTTGCTATTGATCTACATTGTCTTACTTGCGAACTTGCGAATCTTTTTCAACATTATTGAATCTTATCTTTCGGATTGCTTGAAATTTGTGCCACTATCCTAACCAAGCTCCTCCATAAGCCTTAATTGTGTAGCTGTGAGAAGGACGATCTTCGGTACCAATTCTACTACTTCCACTTTTGCATATTGAGTGAACCTTGATCCATTTTCAACTTGTGGAACAGTAATTGATATTGTCGTCTCATTCTTCCACTTATATCTACTTGAGTGCTATGGATAGGTCAAGCATCCACAACCTGGAATTCGATGAGCAAGAGGACGACGCAACCGCTTACGTCACCAAGCTACAATTCTTCGGCGAGCAAAAGGCAATGCGCCAATCGCATGACGTCTTGAACGGCCGCATCGAGCACCTCGCCATCGACGTACGTGAATCCGAAGTACGCACAAGGGACTACCTCGACACCAAGCTCTCAAGCCAAATGGAGGAAATTCGCGCCTTGATGGTCAAGCGCGATTCTTCTACATCTACATCCTCCGGACGACGCCACTCAAGTCGCCACTCATCAGAGTACTCTTCCGGCGAGAGTCCACCTCGACCACGTCCTCATCACCGAGATGACCATGCCAGTCCAAGTTCACACCAAGGTCGCCAACATCAAGCTTCAGAGAACCCATTCCATGGCAATGGACTACAAGATCGACTTCGCGAGCGTGCTCGACGTCAACAACAAGAACAAGAAGCATTGGAACAAGAACGCCAACAACAACGTCATGAAGAAGAACAATGTCTCCGCAAAGAACAAGCGCTAGAAGCCCAACGTGCACTCCGTGATGAAACTCGTGCTTTGGAGGAACGCAACCGTCAAGCACGTCAAGAACAAGAAGAACTTCGCCATGAACGACAAGAAGAACTTCGCCACGAACGACAAGAAGAAGCCAATTGACAAGAGGAGCACCAAGAAAGGTGCAAGGATCCGTGCGAGGCCCAAGAGTTGAGCCTGCGTCGGATGCCTATATATAGTGGAGGTGCACCACACCCTTCTAGTTGATCGCTTCGGCGCCGTCATTAGGGCTTTGCATGTGTTGCAACTAGCCACCTCCACTCGCTGCCGAACTGTGTGATCGGACCTAGCAGTCTGCCACATGGTGTTCCTCCTGCACGTGCGGATACCATTAGAGGTGGTGCACTTGCACCGCTCCGGCGAACCTGTACGTGGGATCCGGCGATCGGCTGCGCGAGGGAGATCGGACGAGGAGGAGACGGACCACGTGAACGTGCTGCCCCAACTCTACTTCCGCTGCGCGGCACTGCGCGTCTAGTGGTAACGAGCTGTGATCCATCTCCGTAGCATGTTCTTGGATGTTCTGCGCGTAGGAAAATTTTAATTCGCATGCGATGCACCTACGGTAGAACACAATAGTGGTATCAGAGCCTCTGCTATAGGATTTGGATCCAGATTGAATGCATATTTGATGTGTGGAGGCGGCGCATGAGATGTGTCGTCGTTCATGAGATCGGCTATGTGCACGGATGATGAGATCAACTGCACATCGGGGTCGTTGAGGCTATATTTTCTGTCCATCGGAATCGATGAGGTCGTGACACAACCTACCCCTACCGGTCGGTATCCGCCATCGGGGTTAACAGTGAAACGTAAATCCGAATCGGGTTCGCGATGATCGATGAGATCGGTCAGATCAGAAAATCTGGCGTGATAGGAATACAGATTCGATCTGTGATTTCTGAAACGTCGGGCACTGCCCGCACCCGCAAGGGGCGCTGCCCCTTCGAACCCCGCCCGCTAACCGGCTAGCGGGACCGCCGTGTGCGTAGCGCCTTGTATTTCCTACACGATCACACAAACCGGTAGAATGCGATTCTATGCACAACTTTGGTTTGCAGGTTTGATGTGAATAGTATGGCTCATGTGTATGTGATGCATGTGTGTAACTTAACATGACCTGCGTGTCATGATTGTCAGCCGGCAGGAGCCAAAGTGCTGTCATTATATTGTATAACGACCTGCGGGTCTACTTGTGATTCTCTGTAAATTCATTACTAGTTGTAGTAGTTGGAGGACAGAGATCAAGTTCGAGGCTTTGGCGTCCCGGCGTGACGAACAAGATGGAGTTCCGCCCTGGTCATCGGAGTTGGAGCCGGCCTGGAAGGAAATCCATGAAGGAGCCATACTATTTCACATATTTTTGTTTATATGTGATTGATATTGCTTCTTGTTTTCTATGCATGTTATAATGGTAGAAAGATCCCTCGTTAATATCAAGCACATTGCCATTCCGGATGTTGCACCTTCGCACGTCAAGTACGTCTAGTGGTGGGCTCATAAAATTGAGGTGCTACTAGGTGTCCTTGAACTGGAGGGTTCGTGTCGGACACGAACATACACTGCATCAGGTAAACTTGACAAGGCTATCAAAACGGTTTTGGGCCTTCTGGCAAAGAAGGTTGGGAGCCGGGGTATAAGATACCTACCCGACCGACAGGAGTCGTATAGAGATACGATTAGCAAGGAGTTGCTTACCGAATAGGCAAGTCGGCTAGCAGTGATGCTAAAGCTCACTAGTCACTCGCGCTAGACGGGTCCTGAATCACTGAGAGTGCAGAGGGATGCCGACTTCAGTGGGAGTAGCTCTGTTTAAGGCTTGAACTACTCTACATAAACACATTTCTTAGTGAGTGCATATTTTCTGTTGTAGATCAATGATACCACCTGCTCAACCCAACCTTGCATTGAAATCAATTCTGGAAAAGGATAAACTGAATGGAACAAACTTTACCACCTGGTATAGAAATTTGAGAATTGTTCTCAAGCACGATAAAAGGGAACATGTTCTAGAGGATCCACTTCCAGAGGAACCTGCCGAGAATGCTAGTGCCACAACCAAGAATGCCCATCAGAAACTCGTTTATGAATCAAACGAGATCAGCTGCCTCATGTTGGCTTGTATGGAGCCCGATTTGCAACAGCATTTCAAAAACGTTGAGGCTTTCGATATGATCGAGAGTCTCAAGAGCATGTTTCAGGTGCAGGCTAGAACCGAAAGGTTCAACATCTGGCAATCCTTGACGGATTGTAAGATGAAAGAGGGTGATCCACTGAGCTCACATGTGATCAAGATGATCAGGTACGTGCAAGATTTGGATCGGTTAGGCTTCCCACTTGGGGACGAGCTGTCCACGGATGCAATTATGGGTTCTCTTCCACCTAGCTATGGGACGTTCGTCTCGAACTATCATATGCACGGCATGGATAAGAAGCTCACTGAATTGCATGGGATGCTCAAGGTGGCAGAACAAGATATTAAGAAAGGCACCCATCAAGTGTTGGTGGTGCAGAAATCGGCTAAGTTCAAGAAGAGTTGGTCCAAGAAAAAGGGCAAGGAAAAGGGCACGGAGAAGGTTGTCTCTGCCGCTGCGCTGAAGCCGGGACCAGACTCAAAGACCGTTTGCTTTCATTGCAAGGAAACTGGTCACTGGAAGAGGAACTGTTGCAAGTGGCTTGCTGAGCATGGCAAGAAGGCCGGAAATGCTTCTTCAGGCAAAGGTACACTTGGTACATATGTTATAGACATTTACCTTGCTGACATACCTAGTAGCTCTTGGGTATTTGATACCGGATCGGTTGTTCATATTTGCAACTCGATGTAGGGGCTGATAAGAACTAGGCGTGTAGCACAAGGGGAGATTGACATCGGGGCCGGCAACAAAGCAAGAGTTGCTGCGTTGGAGGTCGGCACGATGCAGCTCAAGCTTCCTTCTGGATTTATTTTGGAATTTAATAATTGTTATTACATTCCCACACTTAGTCGGAACATTATTTCTGCCTCATGCTTGATGAGTCAGGGTTATGAATTCAATTTAAAGGACAATGGTTGTTCATTTTATTTGAATGGAATGTTCCACGGCTATGCACCCATTGTAGATGGGCTATTTATTTTGATTCTGGAAATGGAACCAGTCTATAACATGAATGTCAAGAGGCATAAGCCTAATGAGATAAATCCGACATACTTCTGGCATTGCCGGCTTGGACACATTAGTCTGAAACGCATGAAGAAGCTCCATGATGATGGACTCCTAACTTCGTCCGACTTTTGGTCGTTCGAGACATGCGAATCATGCTTGCTAGGCAAGATGACTAAGTCTCCTTTTGCAATGAGTTGCGAAAGGGCGTCCGAGTTGTTGGAGCTTATAAATAGTGATGTGTGTGGTCCAATGAGCACAACGGCCAGAGGTGGCTATCAGTACTTCGTGATTTCTACCGATGACTTGAGTAGATATGGATATATCTATTTCATGAGGCACAAGTCGGAAACTTTTGAAAAGTTCAAAGAGTTTCAAAACGAGGTTGAAAATCAGCTCGGCAAGACAATAAAGCTTCTACGATCAGATCGTGGAGGTGAGTACATGAGCCAGGAGTTTGATGATCATCTGAATAGCCGAGGTATAGTACCTCGGCTCACACCTCCGGGAACGCCACAGAGAAATGGCGTGTCAGAATGGAGAAATCGAACCTTGTTGGACATGGTCCGATCAATGATGAGAAAATCGGATTTACCCTTGTCATTATGGGGATACGCTCTAGAAACTGCAGCTTTCACACTTAACAGGGTACCATCAAAATCCGTAGACAAGACACCACATGAGATGTGGACTGGGAAGAGTCCTAGTTTGTCTTTTCTAAAGAGTTGGGGTTGTGAAGCATTTGTCAAGCGACTCATGTCGGACAAGCTTACACCTAAGTCGGATAAATGCATATTCGTGGGATATCTGAGGGAAACCTTGGGATACAGCTTCTCCAACCGAGAAGAGAACAAAGTGTTTGTTGCTCGGAACGGGGTTTTCCTAGAGAAAGAGTTTCTCAGTCGGGAAGCCAGTGGGAGAACGGTGCGACTTGAAGAATTCGAGAGCCACTCGGGGATGACTCGGCTGGTGATGAGATCATACCGGAGTCGGTCAAGGAACCCGTAGTGGAGTCGGCACCGGAGCCACGGAGGTCAAAAAGATTGCGCAGAGTGTGTGACGTGTTGCTGCTAGAAAGCGACGAGCTGGACACGTATGCGGAAGCGATGGTGAGCCCAGATTCCGAGGCATGGCTGGAGGCCATGAGATTCTAGTTAAAGTCCATGGATGATAATCAAGTCTGGGACTTGGTTGATCCGCCACCTGGCGTAATTGCCATTGGTTGCAAATGGGTCTTTAAGAACAAAACCGATGTGGATGGAAATGTTCAGATCCACAAAGCTCGGCTTGTCGCTAAAGGTTATGGACAAGTTCAATGAATTGACTACGACGAGACCTACTCGCCGGTACCGATGCTAAAGTCGGTGAGGATCATACTAGCTATAGTTGCATATTTCGATTATGAGAAATGGAGATGGATGTCAAAACGGCTTTCCTTCATGGAAATTTAAAGGAGGATGTATACATGATACATACTAAAGGTTTTGTTGATCCAAATAATGCTAGTAAAATATGCGAGCTCAAGAGATCCATTTATGGATTGAAGCAAGCAGCTCGGAGTTGGAACATTCGTTTTGATGAAGTCATCGTTGACCTTGGTTTCATCAAGAACGAAGAGAACTATTGTTTATACAAGAAGTCTAGTGGGAGCTCGGTAGTATTTTTAATCCCGTATGTGGATGACATATTGCTGATTGGAAATGGTGTTTCGATGCTAAACTCAGTCAAGGAATCAGTGAATGGCAAGTTTTCGATGAAAGACCTTGGAGAAGCAGTATACATTTTAGGCATCAAGATCTATAGAGATAAATCGAAGAGGCTGCTCGGCTTAAGCCAAAGCACGTACATAGACAAAGTGTTGAAGCGGTTCAACATGAGTGAGGCCAAGAAAGGGTTCTTGCCCATCTCACATGGTATAAGGCTAAGCAAGACTCAGAGTCCTACGACTTCTGATGAGCAAAACCGGATGAGTAGGATTCCGTATGCTTCAGCAATAGGATCCATCATGTATGCCATGCTATGTACTCGACCTGATGTTGCCTATGCAATAAGCTTAACAAGCAGATACCAGGCTGACCCAGGTGAGAGTCACTAGGCAGCGGTGAAAACTACCATGAAGTACTTGAAAAGGACTAAAGAGATGTTCCTAGTTTATGGAGGTGAGGAGGAGCTCTGCGTAAAGGGTTACGCTAATGCTAGTTTCCAAACTGACAGGGATGATTGTCGATCGCAAACTGGATTCATGTATGTCATGAATGGAGGAGCAGTGAGTTGGACGAGTTCCAAGTAAGATACGGTGGCTGACTCCACAACAGAGGCCGAATACATTGCAGCTTGTGAAGCCGCAAAGGAAGGTGTTTGGATTCGGAAGTGCCTGGAAGATCTTGGTGTGTTCCCGGGCTGGGCAAAACCTTTGGACCTGTATTGCAACAATTCAGGTGCCATCGCACAGGCCAAGGAGTCGAGACAACACCACAAGACCAGGCACATAGACCGAAAGTATCACCTGATACGAAAGCTCGTAAAGAATGGTGATACTATTCATACGGATGAAAATGTTGCAGATCCGTTGACTAAGCCTCTTCCACAACCCAAGCATGAGGGGCACGTTAGAGCTATGGGCATTCGATGTCTATTTGATTGACTCTAGTGCAAGTGGGAGACTGTTGGAGATATGCCCTAGAGGCAATCATGTATGATAATATTTCCTATATGTTTATGAATAAAGATAGTCCTTGGACATTATCAGTGATGTGTATTAACAAGTACCTGACTTGTTGTGAGACTATGCATTGTATGATGACTATCCTGAATGGTCCCTAGTCGAAAGGGCTGTGTGGACGCACAACCAGTTAGACTAGCATATGACACGGTGGATGGTTCGGTCTCACTGACCATGTAGCATTGGATGCTAGCCGGATAATATGGACTCAGAAAGATCTGGTCGGATTCGATGTAGTCGGATCCGAGTCGAGATAAGGTCTGAGTTGGACAAACCCAACTATGAGACACAGCGATAGGTCATCTGTGAGTCTCTAGTACAACATACGTTCTGTGTCCTAAGACTGAGATGGCGCATGTACTCGGGATGGTGACAGACTTGCTTTGGGCTGACCAAATGCTACTCCGTGACAGGGTAGTTATAAAGGTAGGTTTCGGGCTTGTCCAGACCCATGCTGCGAGACGTGGTCGAGCAAGATGGGATTTGCCCCTCTGATGAGGAGAGATATATACTCTGGGCCCCTCGGGTGATCCGACCTAGATAAGCATGGCCATGCGATGAGGATTATGAGATAATCCGAAGTGTTGGTCAGATTCACCAGAACGAGAAAGAGGTCGTGCTGCAACAAGGATGACCATGTCGCCTTGAGCACGACAACATATATCGTGTGGCAAAGGGAACAGAAGTGTGATGTACAGGTTCGCCTAACCAGCTTCATCGGACACTTGGAGTCGGCACGCTTTCCTAGAGGCCGCTACCGACTAGTCGAGTCGGATGTGATCTGACTCGCGACCAAGTGAATGAGAACCTAAGGGGTCGCGCGCTTAAGGGAAGAAACACGTGGGCTTTAGGATCCGTGCGAGGCCCAAGAGTTGAACCTGCGTCGGATACCTATATATAGTGGAGGTGCACCACACCCATCTAGTTGATCACTTCGGCGCCGTCATTAGGGCTTTGCATGTGTTGCAACTAGCCACCTCCACTCGCCGCCGAACTGTGTGATCGGACCTAGCAGTCTGCCACATGGTGTTCCTCCTGCACGCGCGGATACCATTAGAGGTGGTGCACTTGCACCGCTCCGGCAAACCTGTACGTGGGATCCGGCGATCGGCTGCGCGAGGGAGATCGGATCGGCTGTTCGAGGGAGATCGGACGAGGAGGAGACAGACCACGCGAACGCGCTGCCCCAACTCTACTTCCGATGCGCGGCACTGCGCGTCTAGTGGTAACAAGTTGTGATCCATCTCCGTAGCATGTTCTTGGATGTTCTGCGCGCAATCGATGCACCTATGGTAGAACACAACAAAGAACAACGTCAACATGCCCAAGACAATTAGACTCCACCTACAAGACAAGGATTTCGGCCTCACCACCACAACGATGAACAACGCTTTGGCAAGCTCAAGTTCACAATGCCAAAGTTCTCCGGAAGCAATGATCCCGAAGATTACCTCTCATGGGCGCTAAAAGTTGACAAGATTTTCCGTCTCCACAACTATGACGAGGAGAAAAGGATAGCCATGGCTTCACTCGAGTTCCAAGATTACGTTCTTATTTGGTGGGAACAAGTGATTGATCGAAGAAGAGAAAGAGGTGAACCTCCTATCAACACTTGGGCCCAAATGAAGGATCTCATGAGAGCTCTCTTTGTACCTACACACTACAACCGGGATCTCTTCAAGAAGCTACAACAACCCAAGCAAGGCACCAAGTCGGTAGAAGAGTACTATCAAGAGATGGAAATTGCAATGATCCGCACAAATGTCAAGGAAGATGACGAGAAAACAATGGCACGTTTCTTGAATGGCCTAGACTACCAAGTCAAGAAAATCGCGGACTTCCAACCATACTCCAACTTACTTGAACTAGTGCATCAAGCGACCAAGGTGGAACGCCAAGTGCAAGATGACTACAAGTACTCCAAGTTCTCTTCCAAGACCTACGGTTCAAGTGCTCAAGCTACTACGACCACGACACCTTCGACTATGAAAACTACAACCACTACCGGTGACAAGTCAAGCTACAAGGACAAGACGCTTTCATCAAGCCGACCTACTACAAGCACCTACAAATCGAAAGTTTCATCGTCTACACCGACACCGGATGCTACCGCTAAGTCAAGCTCCATCAAGTGTTTCACGTGCCAAGGCCGAGGCCACAAGACTTGCGAGTGTCCAACAAAACGCACCATGATCCTTCAAGACGATGGCACCTATGACTCTATGAGTGACGGTGAGATGGAAGCATTGGAGCACGTGGCCATGCATCGTCAAGTCAATGAAGACGAAGATTCAAAAATCTTTTGCGACAATGATCCGAGCCCCGCTCTCGTTGTCTCCAAGGTTTTGACGCTTCAACAACAAGAAGACGAGGACCAACGTTGCCACATCTTCCACACCAAGGCGGGTATCCAAGGAAAATCAGTCAAGGTCATCATCGACAGCGGAAGTTCCCACCATTTGGCAAGTGAGAACCTTTGTTCCAAGCTCCAATTGGTCAAGAAGAAGCACCCTCGCCCCTACAAGGTCCAATGGCTAAGTGATTCCGGCACCCTCCAAGTTGAACACACCATGCAAGTTTCCTTCAAGATAGGCGCTTATGAAGACACCTTGGAGTGTGATGTGGTTCCAATGTCCGTTTGACACCTTCTACTTGGTAGACCTTGGCAATTCAACCGTGGCGTCATCCATAACGGTAGGACCAAGCACTATAGCTTCAAGATGAAGGGCAAGCAATATGTACTTCGACCAATGACTCCAAGTCAAGTCATCGCCGACAAGCACGCTTCATCCCATCGTGGAGATAAAAGTGAGAGAGCGATCCACCTAAAAGAGAGTGAGAGCCACAAGCCAAATTTGAGTGACTCCACGATGAGGGACATGAGTGATATAGTTCTTTTATCCACCAAAAGAGATTTGAGGGATGTTGGTGAGAGCCCGTCGACCGTTCTTCACTATGTACTTGTGTGCAAAGATGACGTCGTACGGACTAACCCTTCACAACATCTTCCTCTTGTATTATCTCGTTTGTTGCAGGAATTCCAAGATGTCTTCCTCGATGATCTACCTCCGGGACTACCACCGAAATGAGGGATCGAACACCGCATCGACCTCATCCCTGGAGCACCGCTTCCTAACAAGGCACCCTACCGCGTCAACCCCGAAGAAACAAAAGAGATACAAAGGCAAGTCCAAAAACTCCTAGATAAAGGGCATGTACGTGAGAGTTTGAGTCCTTGTGCGGTTCCGGTGATACTAGTATCTAAGCATGATGGTAGTATGCGCATGTGTTCCGATTGTCGTCCTATCAATGCTATAACTATTCGTTATCGTCACCCCAGTCCTCGCCTAGATGATATGCTAGATTAACTTAGTGGTGCCACTGTATTTTCCAAGATTGACTTAAAAATGGTTACTATCAAATATGCATACAAGAGGGTGATGAGTGGAAAATGGCGTTCAAGACTAAGTTTGGTCTCTATGAATGGCTAGTGATGCCTATGGGCTTATCCGAAGCACCAGGTACATTTATGCGTGTTATGCATTACGTCTTGTGACCACTAATAGGATATTGTGTTGTGGTCTATTTTGATGACATTCTTGTCTTTAGCAAGTCTCTTGAGGAGCATGCTACCCACGTTCAAGAAGTCTTGCAAATTCTTAGGAAAGAACAACTTTATGCAAACATGGAGAAATGCACCTTTGGTGTTGACAAGGTCGTTTTCCTAGGATTTGTAGTATCTTCTAAAGGCGTTCATGTAGATGACACTAAAATTGATGCTATTAAAACTTGGCCGACACCCACAAATTTGTAACAAGTGCGTAGTTTCCTAGGACTAGCCGGTTTCTATCACCGTTTCGTTAAAGACTTTAGCACTATTGCATCTCCTCTCCATGCTTTGAGCAAGAAGAATGCATCATTTGTCTGGGGACCTTCCCAAGACACCGCTGAGGGAGTCCTGGTTTCTGGGGTCCTCGGATAGCCGACTTGTTTCCCATAGGCCGGATTATGTGGGCCACTTGATGGGCATTTGGTGATCATGGGCCCCGTCGCCAAGGTGGAAGTTTCGAGGAGTCATGGCATGTCCTCCAAGTTGTCGACAGTAGATAGGCATGTTTTTTTCCCTTTAATGTGCAACCGACTATGTGTAAACCCTAGATACCCTCGGCGTCTATATAAGCCGGAGGGTTTTAGGTTGTAGAACAACAGAACTCATCTAGGGTTTTAGTCATACGATCTCGTGGTAGATCAACTCTGTAACCCTTATACCATCAATATAATCAAGCAGGACATAGGGTATTACCTCCATAGGAGGGCCCGAACCTGGGTAAAACACTGTCCCCTTCGTCTCCTGTTACCCACGATTCTAGTCTCACAGCTCGGGACCCCCTACCCAAGATCCGCCGGTTTTGACACCGACATTGGTGCTTTCATTGAGAGTTCCGCTGTGATCGCCAAAAGGAATCGATGGCTCGCCTTGCCACAAGCAGCGAGATCTGCACCCCGGGGGCTCTTACCTCGGATCAGATCCTCACGAACGGCGACTTCTCGTCGCACGCTTACCCGATCGGCCACCCATGCCAGATCGGAAACTTTTTCCCCGATCAGGGAATCAGGTTCGGAACCCTAGAGTTTGTCGCTGATTCACGTGGAGAACTCATCTTGAAGGAGCCCTTGACTCCTACGGAGGAGCCCGCAGATCCCGACGCCTCGACGCCGAAGACACCGGGCCCCGCCTCCAATAATGGGGTTATTATCCCCGGGCCGTCTGGACCGCCCAATCTGGTCGTCGTGACCGGATCTACCATGGTTGAACAGAATCCGGGACCGCTCTCGCGCGGCTCCGGAACTGCGACGCCGCATACCGACCCCACTCACTTCAGCGACACACATCCTACCATCGCCTCGTTTCTCAATGAGTTATTTGATCGGATGGAAACCATGTGTATGGCCGATGACCAGAACCCGGTCTATGACCGGCTCGGGCTTAAACCCAATGATAGGGAGATTCACATCCCCATGGTTACCCACCTTGTCACCACCGTCGAGTGTCCGGCCGGGGGCTCTTCCCCCCAGCGATCGGATGGAAACGGTTTATACCCCAGTCTCCGATCATCGAGACCTCGCCTGCAGTCCAGACTCTGGAGTTCGCTCCGGAGACAGACCGGTATCGGTCCCTGATCTATCACATAGTTCGGAGTCCATGATTCCGAACTCCCACCGTGGCGTGGAGTCAAATCTTTCCCCACCCACCTCCCAAGCCGATCACTCAAGCATCGCAGCAGAGCCCAAGTCTTCGGACTTACCGGACATTATACATTTATCAGGAGAGTCGGTTCATCATTATTGGGCCAGACTCCTCCTCGCTCGAAACAAAGCACGGGGCTTCAGTGATCAAGAGATAATGGCAACCTTCATTTGAAACTGCCATGACAAAGGGATTCTCAATGCCCTGGCGCGTCGGCACATTCGTGACTTCACCGAGCTGTCAGTTTTGGTACAGAAGTATTGTGCCATGGAAAGCGCTTGGCAAGCCGAACGGTTATTTACGGAACCAACCTTTACCGAATACCCTAGAGGAGATCGGAAAAAGAGGATACCTCCAAAGCGGCCAGCCAGACTCGAACCCGCCGAAAAGAGAAACAGGCCCCTTCCAGGGGTCAGTACCGTCCTTGATGGACTACTGGATAAACCTTGCCCCATACACTCCGTATTGCTAAACACAGCTCCGACTCACAGCCTTAGAGCTTGCTGGGTCATCAGGCGGGTCGCAAAAAGCGGTGAAGCCATTCTTGAGGCAGCACCGCCGAACAGGCGCTCCACACCGCCACCTGGATATGCCACCGAAGTCCTGACGATCTACGAAACGTTCCCCTCAAGGAACAGGAGGAAAAGAGCTCTTAAAGAAATCGAACAGATATGTCATGTAGCAGCAACAAGTGCATGGGCAGACATGCCCATTACCTTCGCAGATACTAACCGACCAGCCATTCTTCCCGGTCATTCACTGGCCGCCTTAGTCCTGAACCCCATCATTGATGGCTTCAGGTTACACAAGGTGCTAATGGACGGCGGCAGTGGCTTAAACCTGATCTACGAAGATACCCTAGAAAAAATGCAGTTCGACCGATCTCGCATCGAGCATAGCAACACAACTTTCCGGGGAATCATCCCGGGGAAAGAGGCGCGCTGTTCAAGACGTATCGTCCTGGACGTAGTGTTCGGCACGCCCGAAAACTACCGATCCGAAGAACTAATCTTCCATATCGTGCCCTTCCCCAGCGGCTACCACGCCCTGTTGGGACGTGACGCCTTCACAAAATTCCAGGCTATACCACATTACGGGTATGTGAAACTTAAGATGCCAGGACCAAACGGGGTGATCACAACCTCAAGTGATCCGAATATAGCCCTTCGGGCTGAAAACAAAACAGCAGCACTTGCCCTCGAGGCTCGAGCTGAGACCTTTGCTGCAGAAGAACTGACCACACTTCGGTCAACGGTAGACAAGGATGATGTGATCCTCAGCAAGAGGCCCAAACCCACGTCCTTTAGACCGGCAAAGGAAATCGTTAAATTTCAGGTGCACCCGACGGACACCAACAAGACAGCGTCCATCGGAGCTCAGCTCGACCCTGTAATGGACGAAGCGCTGCGAACATTCTTACGAGAAAATTGGGATATCTTCGCCTGGCACCCTTCTGATATGCCCGGAATCCCGCGGCGGCTAGCAAAACACAGTCTGAATATCATCGCAGGCTTTAAGCCCGTCAAGCAGACTCTGCGCCGCTTCTCCGAGCCCAAACGACAAGCTATGGGTGAAGAATTAGCCAAACTGCTAGAGGCCGGATTCATTCGGGACATTAAGCACCCCGAATGGTTGGAAAATCTGGTGATGGTACCAAAGAAAGACAAATCCTGGCGGCTGTGCGTCGACTTCAAAGACCTTAACAAGGCCTGCCCCAAGGACCTTTTCCCCCTACCACGGATAGACCAGATCATCGACGCCACAGCCGGACACGATTCACTGTGTTTCCTCGACGCTTACTCCGGATACCATCAGATCAAAATGAAGGAATCCGACCAAGCGGCAACCGCATTCATCACCCCATACGGGCCATTCTGCTTCAACACAATGCCTTTCGGGCTAAAGAACGCTGGGGCTACATACCAGCGCATGATCCAGACCTGTCTTGAAAAACAGGTTGGCAAAACAGTCGAGGCATACGTTGACGATGTGGTCATTAAAACCAAACACGTCAGCCATTTGATCGACGATCTAAGGCAAACCTTAGCCAGCCTACGCGAATACGATATACGACTCAATCCGGAGAAGTGTGTATTTGGAGTTCCCGCTGGTAAACTGCTCGGATTCATCGTTTCCCATAGAGGAATAGAAGCGAATCCGGCCAAGGTCAGTGCCCTATCAGAACTTGCAGTTCCCACAGAGCTAAAGCATGTCCAAAGGTTGGCTGGTTGCGTGGCGGCGTTAAGTCGCTTTATCCCCCGCCTCGGTGAAAAGGCTTTACCGCTCTATAAATTGCTGAAATGGACCAAGAATTTTGAATGGACCGATGAAGCAAAGGCTGCGTTAGAAGAAATCAAGACACTCCTAGCAAGCAATCCCATACTCACAGCACCAGGCGCGGGTGAGCCCATGTTATTATACATATTGGCCACCAACCAAGTCGTTAGCGCAGTGCTCGTCGTCGAACGAGAGGAGGAGGGACGCAAATTCCGGATACAGAAGCCGGTTTATTACGTGTCAGAAGTACTAACGCAATGCAAGTCCAGATACCCGCACTACCAGAAGATAGCCTATACAGTATTTATGGCATCATGGAAACTAAGACACTACTTCCAAGAGTGTTCGGTCACGGTGGCATCCGAAGTACCCCTGAATGATATAATCAATAACAGGGACGCCACCGGCCGGATAGCCAAATGGGCCATTGAGCTCCTTCCTTTTGAAATTACCTACAAACCACGACGAGCTATTAAATCTCAGGTGTTGGCAGATTTCCTCACCGAATGGACAGAGGCCGAGCTCCCTAGGGAATATAGTACATACTCCCATTGGACAATGTACTTCGATGGATCCAAAACCTTGGCCGGACTGGGGGCTGGAGTTGTTCTCACATCCCCCACAGGCGACAACGTTCGATACGTGTTGCAGATCATGTATGCCGACTCCAACAATGCAGCCGAATACGAGGCCCTCTTGCATGGTCTTCGAATGGCAGCCTCAATGGGCATACAGCGGCTGGAGGTACGGGGAGACTCCAACCTGGCCATCTCTCAAATCAACGGCGAGTTCGATGCCAAGAATCCAAAGATGGTAGCATACAGAAACGCTGTCCTCAAGATATCTGCACGGTTCGAGGGGCTGGAATTTCACCACGTCGCTAGAAACGACAACCAAGCTGCCGACATACTGGCTCGCATGGGGGCCTAACGCGACCCTGTCCCACCAAACACTTTCCTGGAACGGATCTTTAAGCCATGCGTAGTTTGGCAAGACGATCACAAGGGCACCGATCTAACCAGTGCAAGCGAGGTTGTTCCCCCCGTAAACGAACCAGACGATCAAATCATCGGCGACTCCGTAATGGACGAAACGCCCTCGGCTCACGAGGTCATGGCAGTAATCGCGCCATGGACCGAGCCCTTCCTCGCCTACCTCCTTCGCAAAGAACTCCCTGACGATCAGACTGAGGCGCGGCGCATAGTTCGGCGCTCCAAAGCCTACAAGGTACACGAAGGTGAGTTATACAAGAAGAGCACCACCGGAATACTACAGCGGTGCATATCTGAGGAAGAAGGGCGGCAGCTCTTAGCCGAAGTCCACGCGGGGATGGGCGGTCATCACGCCGCAGCAAGAGCCTTAGTAGGCAAGGCCTTCCGGGCTGGGTTTTTCTGGCCCACAGCTCGGGCGGACGCCCAGTCACTTGTCAAACATTGCGTGGGGTGTCAACTTTTCGCGAATCAAAGTCATATGCCCCCAATAGCTCTTCGGACTATTCCGATCACCTGGCCCTTCGCGGTCTGGGGGCTGTATATGGTCGGACCACTTAAAGGGGGGACCAAGAAGAATAAATACTTACTGGTCATGGTGGATAAGTTCACCAAATGGATAGAGGCAAAACCTGTCAAATCGGCCAAGTCCGGGCCAGTAATCGATTTTATATCCGACGTGGTACACCGTTACGGTGTTCCACACAGTATAATAACTGACAACGGATCCAATTTCACGGCCCAAGAGGTCAAAGACTGGTGCGCAAAGATGGGCATCAAGCTCGATTACGCATCGGTTTATCACCCGTAGACCAATGGACAAGTCAAACGAGCAAACGGCCTCATTATGAGCGGCATTAAGCCACGTTTGGTCCGGTCTCTTCAAGAGTCCGACTGTCATTGGGTTGAGGAGCTCGACTCCGTTCTATGGGGCCTGCGCACCACCCCGAATAGATCAATGGGATACACACTGTTTTTCATGGTCTATGGGGCAAAAGCGGTCCTTCCCTGCGACATTATTCACGACGCACCACGGGTGCGCATGTACGAGGAAAGGGAGGCCGAGTTAGATCGGCAAGACGACTTGGACGCCTTGGAAGAGGAGCGTGACATAGCTCGGGCCCGTTCTACCTTTTATCAACAGCAGGCCCGGCGTTACCAGAGCAGGGAGGTCAGGGCACAAGCATACAACATGGGCGAACTCGTCCTACGGCTCCCGGAGAAGCAGAAGCATAAACTCAAGCCCAAATGGGAAGGCCCCTTCATAATTGACGAAGTACTCGCAGGAGGGGCTTACCGTCTTCGGAACCCGTCAGACAACCGCCTTGAACCAAACCCATGGAACGCAGCTCGTCTCCGGCGCTTCTACGGCTAGACCGGTGTCGTCATACTCTTTACCCTCCTTTTTTCTTTCCTTTCTTTGTTATTTCTTTTCCCTCCCACTTTGATTTTTTGCAGGTTCGAATTCCTTTTTCTTCCCAATTCTATGTTCGGCTCAACCGATCTTGTACTAAAGATTTTCGGCCTACACCCTTAAGTGTTAAATCCGAACACAGTACCTGGGGGCTTCTTTTCCGAAGCCAATGTTTTTATATTATAAGCACTTATTTACATTTATTTGTATTTGCATGTTTCCCTCGTCGTTTTAAGCCATCATATGCATCAATTCGAACTAAGACTTTGCCAAGCTGGGTTGCCTCGCTCCTGTGGTTACCCTCTACGTTCCCGATTGTTCGGCTAGAGGGTAAAGGGAGCACCTCTGCAATTGTTACGACCGGGTCATCCGGATACGTACCTCAGACGGGTGAAGCCAAAAGCTAGCTATCTTCAGTAGACAATTGATCGGCTACGACGGAATTAACTAATAGTACTATGGTCGTCATGACCATTACTCGGGCTTCTTCTATTACAAAAGCCCCCAGTCACATACTAATAGTATACGGCCTTCTACCTACGATTTACGTAGCACCCTGAAGAAAGGTATCGATAGAGGTGCTATTTTCTTCGGAAGATGTTTCTTACGCTAAGCAGTAATATAACATATCTCCCTGTGTGCTTTCTGTCTGTTCGCACCACATGGCCGGATTGCCTGGTTCCCCGAACATTAATTCACTCCCCCTAGGGTGATAATTTATAAGGAACACTCCCAAGCTATTAGCGCGGGAGGCCGAAGCCGATGGCCGGTTAAGACAAAGTTTACAACACAAACGGAGCAATTCTTCGATGGATAGTACATAGTTACATATAATCATACATCTGGCTGCCGATCGAGATTGTCGATTATGGTGTCCAGGGAGCAATCTTCTTGTGAGAGACGGGCGGCAGGCGTCACCTGATCGTATACCAGGTGGAGCGGCACTTCTTATCCATCTGACCCTACTGGCCCCACCTGAGCCATACGCTCGGGGTTAAGTCCGGTATAGCGGGTCTTGATCATCGCCCACGCCTCTCGTGCTCCCTCTCGACAAGCCGATGTCTTCCACAGCTCGAACCTACTTCGGGCTCCCTTGAAGTGATCGACTAGTTCGGTCACCCCCTCCGGAGGTTGCTCGGCGGGCCACAATGCTTTCACCATGCTCTTCATGGCCTTCCGAGCCCGCTCATGAAGGGCGGACAGCTCTTTCAGAAGGCTTCCCTAGTAGAAACCGATCTCTTCTTTGGGTCGCCTAGATAGGAGACCTGTACATGAGTCACGGCATGCGTGTTATATTTCAGTCATAGGAAATACCTTCTGATGTTAGCATCACACTTACCTAACATGCCCCTCTGTAATTTCTGGTTTTCTCCTTGGGCCTCGGCCAATTGAGTCTTTAATCTCTCAATTTCTTCGGTCTGCTGTTTGTTCTCCTCCTTAAGGCGGTTCTTCTCTTCAAGGTGTCGTTGCAAAACGCGACAGCCAGCCTCCTGCTGGGACTCGGCATATCGCTAAGATTCTCGGGCTACATCCAAATCTCTTTGTAATTGCCCTATTGATTCAGCTGCTACATAGTACCCTCGTATAAGCATGGGAATATACTAAGACAAGCAGAACAGATATACTCACCATGTGCCTCCCGAGTAAAGCTCTTCACTTGCTCCAGTTTGGCCTTTGCAGAATCGACTTGTGCTCGGCTGGCTTCCAGTTCTTTGGACAGTTGCTCGCTCTGTTGCTTCGAGGCCTGCATTAGCAGTAAAAAAATACAGGGATCCTTAATTCGGTCGTGCCGACCAATTTAAGGCTCGGGGGCTACTGGGTTTACACGAGTGTTCGGACCTTAATAACTGACTACTCACCTGCAGGCTGGACGATATTAATTTCATGGCCTCCCCGAATCCTGCTCGGGCAGCTCCAAGGTGCGCGTGCGCCGTACGCAGAGCACCGAACTCTTGTTCGGAGAAGGCTGGATGACACAGGGCTTCTCGCCGCCGCCGATGATGCATAGCGCTCCCAACCTCGGATTTGGTGACGGATATGGCGTCACCAGAATCAGCTGGGGCTGGATTGACGGTGGGGACCCCCGTAGCAGGTTCAGCATGAGCGGAAGGCCTGGAATCTTGAGCACCGCCGGACATCCTGGCGACGTCCTCGGCGGGAGACGGCCGAACTCTTTGCCTGAACATTTTGACAAAGAGGACTCTTGTAAGGCTTTATCAATCATAGTACTAAATCAAGCGGTCGAGCAAAATACCTTTGGGATGAATTCGTAGGCGGGCTCGCCTCCGCGACCGGGTCATTTGTCGGATTCCTGTTGCTTTCCGACCCAGGCACTGCCGCCGCTGCCGATGTATGTCGCGCGGATCTACGGCGCTTGGGAGTAGGTGCCGACGCGTTTGGGTCAGTGGAGGATACTTGCCTTTTGTGGGACGAGTTCTTCTTCTTCTTCTTGCTTGTCGCAGGGGAAGGAAAGGATCCAGGATAATCGGCTATGATAGCCACCCTGGAGCCGTCAAGGCCCTCCTGGTAGAAAACCCCGTCTTCGAGCTCGACTGACAGATCCGGGTCCTCATGGAAGCCCGGATCATCATCACGGGAATAGTCCTCGGGCTGAGGGGCCGGACAGTTAACTGTCTCGATAAAGCTCCTCCATTCCTGCTCACATAAAGTTAAAGGCTTCGGTCAAAGAGGGACAAATTGGGAAACCGAACTGTGGTCACGGGGTAGAAAGGCTTACCCATTCGATGGGGTTGTGGCTCGAGTATCCCTCCTTTGTCGACTGTCGAATAAAATCTTCTTGCTCCCCTTTGTATAGGTCGGCAAGTGCGGCGGCTAATGCTGTTTGATCGGCAGGGCCCAGTCTTCGGGAGCGAGTAGTGTCGCTTGTCCCGTTGTAGCACCACAAGGGGTGTATCCTCTGTTGAAGAGGCTAGACGCACCGGGTGATGGCGGCGGCCATGACGTCTATCATGGTCAGCTTATGATGGGCTAGTACCCTCACGCGGGTTGCTAAGCGTTGCACCTCAACGCTGTCCTCTTGGGACAGGCTCTTCGGACGCCAGTTGTACCTTTTCTTCGGAGGGGCGTCGGAGTATTCGGGTAGACCTCTCCGAGCTGGATCAAAGAGAGGGACGTCCTCGATATAAAACCATTCCGAAGTCCATACTTCGGACTCTTTCGGCGTCCCCACGGGATATCCTGTCCCCGCTATGCGGCATACTTTGGCTCCACCGACCTCAAAAATCATCTTGTCTCGAGTACGAGGAGCGAAGCAGAAGTACTTCCTCCACAAATTGAAATGTGCCTCGCACCCCAGGAACATCTCGCAAAGGGCGACGAAGCCCGAGATGTGCAGAATAGACCCTGGGGTGAGGTGGTGGAGCTGGATTCCATAAAACACCAGTAACCCTCTCAGGAACGGATGGATGGGAAATCTGAGACCCCGCAGGAGAAAGGGCACGAGACATATACGCTCCCCTTTTTGAGGATTGGGGAAATTCTCCGCGAGGGCCTCACCGTTGAATGAAGACAGACCGGCGCGGACAGCTGCCAGATCCGAGGAGGGAAGGTACCCTTGGGTCTCGAGTTCCCGTAGTCAAAGGAGCGACACGGAGCAGCTTGTCCAGTCCCCGGGACGGGATCCGTAAGGATGCGAGGAGGAACTGGGGGCGCTCGCCATTTTTGGTGGAGACCTTTCGCTGAAGGCTTTTTCCGATGGGGGAGAAGAAGATGTGGCTTGGACCACGATTCAGTTTGTTTAAATGGGTGGTGCCTCTTTCGTGGGAGGGGTAGTTTTGTAAAAAGCTACTGAACCGCTCGTATCCCCACGACGCGCAAAGATAAAGAAACACTATTACTGTGGACCCAGCAATCCCGTGACGTTTGGGATTTCACCGATGACAGGATGGTTGCCGAACAAGAAGGGATGGAGGGACTCGCCTCGCAAGCCGAAGACTTCGATGTACAAGATTATTCGGATATACCTCGGCGTTGGAGGCTAGTCCGGGGGCTACTGAGGGAGTCCTGGTTTCTGGGGTCCTCGGATAGCCGACCTGTTTCCCATAGGCCGGATTATGTGGGCCACTTGATGGGAATTTGGTGATCATGGGCCCCGTCGCCAAGGTGGAAGTTTCGAGGAGTCATGGCGTGTCCTCCAAGTTGTCGACAGTAGATAGGCATGTTTTTCCCTTTAATGTGCAACTGACTATGTGTAAACCCTAGATACCCTCGGCGTCTATATAAGCCGGAGGGTTTTAGGTTGTAGAACAACAGAACTCATCTAGGGTTTTAGTCATACGATCTCGTGGTAGATCAACTCTGTAACCCTTATACCATCAATATAATCAAGCAGGACGTAGGGTATTACCTCCATAGGAGGGCCCGAACCTGGGTAAAACACTGTCCCCTTTGTCTCCTGTTACCCTCGATTCTAGTCTCACAGCTCGGGACCCCCTACCCGAGATCCGCCGGTTTTGACACCGACAACAGCATTCCATGAAATTAAAATTTTGCTCACTCATGCACCTTTACTTGCTTTGCCCAACTTTGATAAAACATTTGAAGTGCATTGTGACGCTAGTGGTAATGGGATAGGTGGTGTGCTAATGCAAGAGAAGCGCCCAATAGCGTACTTTAGCGAGAAACTTTCCGGCGCTCAACTTAACTATCCAATCTATGATAAAGAATTGTATGCTTTGGTGCGAGTTTTACATGTTTGGGAGCATTATCTACGACCTCATGAGTTTGTCATTCATACCGATCATGAAACTCTAAAGTACCTTAAGGGTCAAACTAAGTTGAACAAACGGCATGCCAAATGGAGTAAGTTCATTGAGTCTTTTCCTTATGTCATCAAATACATTAAAGGTAAAGAAAACGTTGTGGCGGATGCTCTTTTCCGCAAATGCATGCTAGTTACTCAACTTGAATTGAATGTCATTGGTTTTGAGCATATCAAAGATTTGTATGAGCATGATGATTCCTTTGCTACTCCATATTCTAAGTGCCAAGTAAAACCTTGTTGGGAGAGCTACTACATGAAAGATGGCTATCTTATGCGTGCTAACAAACTTTGTATACCCGAGTCTTCTCTTCGTTTGTTGCTTTTGCAAGAGGCTCACGGTGGAGGACTTATTGGTCACTTTGGACGCGACAAGACGTATGCCACACTATCCAACAAATACTATTGGCTAAAGATGTTTTGTGATGTTACACGCTTCACCAACCGATGCTCTACATGCCGCAAAGCTAAGTCTAAAGCTCAATCCCATGGTCTTTACATGCCTCTTCCTATACCTTTCCAACCTTGGGAAGACATTAGTATGGATTTTGTGCTTGGTTTGCCATGAACTAAAAATGGCCATGATTCTGTTTTTGTCGTTGTGGACCGCTTTACCAAAATGGCTCATTTCATTCCATGTCACAAGATAGACGATGCTTCACATGTTGCAAATCTCTTTTGTAAGGACATCTTGCGACTACATGGCGTTCCCAAGACCATTGTCTTGGACCGCGACGTCAAGTTCCTAAGCTACTTTTGGAAGACCCTATGCGCCAAGCTCAGAATCAAGCTTCTATCCTCTTCGGCCTATCATCCACAAACCGATGGCCAAACGGAGGTGACGAACCGGACCGAACGCTATCTACTCTACTACGCGTGTTGATCAAGAAGAACATCAAGGAATGGGAAGATTGCCTCCCCATCGCCGAGTATGCCTACAATCGTGCGCGTCACTTCACCACCGGCAAGTCTCCTTTCTAGGTGGTCTAGGGCTTCAATCCTTTGTCCCCATTGGACATCCTACCTCTACCACTACAAGAGCGTGTCCACATGGATGCAAGTGCAAGGGCAAGCTACATGAAGAGGATGCATGAAGATACAAGGCGCACGATCGAACGTCAAGTGGAACGAGTCACCGCCAAGCGCAACTCCAACAAGTAACCCATGGTGTTCGAGCCCGGTGATCTTGTGTGGCTACACCTCCGCAAGCCCAAGCTACTTCCTTGAGCCGATGGACCCTTCAAAGTGTTGACACGCTACAACAACAATGCCTACAAGATCGACATTCCACGCGACAAGTACAACGTGAGCGACACCTTTAACGTCAGGGACCTATCTCCTTTCCATGGTGATGAAGATCAGATCTCTCACAAGGGGGGGAGATGATGCAGAGCATCCCTTGGTCATCCCCATGGACCCATCTCCATCAACTCAAGCTCCAAAGGATCCCATGACAAGAGCCCGTGCACGTGCCATTGAATCCGAGGTGACATCTCTCCTCGTTCAACCATCCTTCGATTCACGAGAGACATGGCTACTACCTCAAGCAGAAGTTCTTTGCATACTAAGGTACTCGGGAGAGGAACATGCGAGCGACCACGAAGAGCCACGAGGACGCCAAGCTTGGAAGCACCAAGGAGGAGCTGCAGATGAGCTACAGCCTCCGGACGTCCGACGCCTGGACCATAGCAGGTCCCCAGCGGTCAAACGACCGACGCCGCTCGGACGTCTGACACCACCCAGCGCCCGGACGTCCGACACCTCTCCGGAAACCCAACGCCAAGCGACCTGAGCCGAATCCTCGGAAGTCCGAAGCCTCCGGACGACCGAGCCCCGAACGTCCGACACGCTCCGAAAATCCGACCGCCCCGCGCCCGAACCGAATCCTCGGACGACCGACCGACCCCGGACGTCCAGACCGCCGTGAAGCCTCGGACGTCCAACAGCGCTCGGACGTCCGGACCCTGTCTGCGCACAGGCACGCGGGCCTTAGCCCATGTATCCTTCTTCTCCGCCTAAGACTATAAAAACCCTTCCCCCTCCTCTAGCTAGGGTTAGCTTATGTTTAGCACTTGACTTTGTTGAGCATAGCTCCATCTACTTCCTTCTCTCACGGAGTTGAAGACCTCTTTGAGAGAAGATCCGAAATGGATGCCAAGGCCCCATCAAGGGAAGATCCCACGGGATATGACCTCGTCTCCTCCGGAGTGAGACGACTATCGGTTACTTGTATCTCCTTGTTGACTTTGGATCTATGTACTCTTGTGTTTGAGTGGATTTAGCGGATGTGTGATCGGAGATCGTTCTTGAGATTTCTCCCGTGATTTCTCCCTTTTCCCCCTCCAAGTGTGAAAAGGTCGACACACACGGGTGTGCCCCGTATCAGAGATTTAACCAAATCTCAGTCAAATATATAGTATGTAAGAAGAAAAAAGAAAAACTAAAAATAATTTTTTTGTGCGAATCTTTATGCAAGATCAAAGTAAGATAGTAGACATAACGAAGTCTCGGTCGACTGAGACTTAGCAAAACTGAAAAATAAACAGATGCACAACCACCACTTACACAAAAGAAAAAGGCCCAAATCCCTGTTGTTTACATCTAGCCAAAATGAAAACCACCTACAAGAAACGAGAAGGCACTTTCACTTGATATATATGTACCATATAGACAACACAGGAAAAACTAATCACAATTTCAGTCGCAAGAATATACACATGTGATGGGTTTTCTTATTAGATGGAAATCAGCGAGTGCAATCTGATCTGTGCAAATGACCACAGGAGTATACACTGTCCAGCCAGAAGATCATTTCAATGCCGCCCGAGTACCAAAATTCATCAGGTCAGTATTTCTCATGACTGCAGTAGGACCAAATCAGGCAACCTCCGTCCATCCATAATGCACAGAACACCGCCCTACTCTGGTGAAGCATTTTGAGAATCGTCTTCACATATATTTGACGATGATTGGTCTGGATTGATTATTGCAGGCATCCATTGCTCAGGAATCACAATAAAATACGCAGACATTGCTTTCCTAAAGCGCTTCTTGTATTGCATCGGTGAGACAACAGTTGGAGCGGCATTCTTAGGCCCACCAAGAATGCCAGAAGATTTGACCCATGTTTCAAGGTGCTTGTCCCATGTATACTGCCTCATGAAATCAATTATTCCCAGGACAAGTTCATGTTTCTCCTCATCAACACCCACAAGCAAGGAATAATCCATTACATCAATTCCCTGAAAGAAAGCCATCAGAGTCAGTTGATGACCCAATGTTTATAGATATGTTTGGTATCAGTGTCAGTTCGATAATAGTTCTATATTGTACTAGTACTATATATCTCACGTCTCCTGTCCACGCTGTATCTAACATGTTGCCTACTGCCCGCTACAAATGCTGTCGGTGTAAATCCTGACAGAGTTAATAAGAGAATCTGCCATCTTTATGACATATATTACAGGTTAGTATATCTCTCACAACAACAAACCTTAGGCCGCGCTTGGGATGGGTGTAATTAATTACCGGCTACAAAGCAATTTCTGGCCGGAAAAGAAACAACAGGTCGAGACATGTATTTTCTATGGAGGTATTCAAAAGGAAACGATAATCCAAACAGGGCCTTAGTCTCTCACATGAGAGAAGAAAAATCCAGTATTAAGTTGTATAAATCATGGTGAATTTATTTTTATTTTTGCGGAGAAAAATCACGGCGAAAGTGATCCTGTGACTTATATTTTCTTTGTCTTTATGACCACAAGTAATGCGTTCATGAAATAGATCATTCATGTCAGCATCAAAACTTACTGCTAGAAAAGAAGTGTCATTCCAAACAGCTCTTTCAAGAAGGCGCTTCGCCTTGTTCCCGACAAAAATTGGCGATGTTGGCATTGCCTCAATTAAGTTCTGGTCAAGAAGGACCTTGTTCCTGCTGGAGTCTGCATTATACCGTGACCTTGAAGATCCCTTGAGATCATAAAGCCTCGTAATATTCCGTCCAAATAAGAGATTTTCCATCACGAGCAAATCCATTTTTGATTCCTTGCCACCTTTCAGATGCTTAATTGTAACCTACGCAAAGCATAACATTTTTAGTACTACCCAACCATATCAAATATTATGTGAGTTCAATCCAGTCCCAAAGTTGCAAAACTTCCTGTGGACACAACTTGCTGGTTGCAAGATCTCCGAAGGTGTGTTCAAGGAAGCACATACTGAATCAAATAAAATTATCGTAGGTACATAACATATTTAACCAAAAAAACTAAGAAAATCAATATGAAGCGCAACTAATATACTTCATTAGTAATTACTACTAGATGCCCCTGTTATGATGCAACTTATCTCTATTACATAGCCCATGGGGCATATATGGCACATCAAGAGAATAAAGCATTGCGCAGAAAACCATAGCCCATGACACCCGATGGCGAAAGAAGCTCGGCGGCTAAGACAATGGACTTAGATCGACAATGCAGAAAGAGTCCATGAAATCCTATAGAAAACAACAAGGGCAAGTAGGCCACAAAAGTTGCATAGAAAAGACCAGGACCAGAGAAAGGCTGACGAACAAAGTTTTGATGGACTCGCATGGCATGAGAAACACAAAATATCAACGGACTTGGTAGACGCAGCGGAAAACAAAGAGAACTAGAAATCACATATTAGACTAGATGCAATGACAGCGGAAGAGCACGCAACACCGAAGGAAGGTGCATGTGCGAGACGAAGACGACGAAACTACCACCGTCGAAAATCATCAGACAGTAAGACGAGTCGGTGTAGCACAACAATCACCATGTGCGAAGGTCACGAGAGGAGTCGCAATAGAGCGGCCAACACAGGCTGCGAAAGACGCCGAAGAGAACGACGTCACAGGTGGATGAGCATTAAGCACCGAGAGACGACGCATGTGCGAGATGGGACCAATATAGGGAACACATCATCAAAAGTCCGCGGGTGCATACCCGACGAGAAAATCGTGCCCTTTTTTTAGACATAGCCAATCAGCCAGAAGAACAAAGTCAAAATACGAGAACACATCGTCCAGGAACCATGGCAGTGGACCAGAAGACACAGCCAGATCGTAGCAGGGGGCGGGCGAGCAGACGCTGCGGCCGTTGACCAGAAGGGAAGCTTCATGCGCGGCTGTAGGAGAGTAGTCTAGACGCTGCAGCAGTTGACGAAGGATGGCCAGTGAACCGGGAGCCTCCTGAATTGGGATGGAAAGGCATGGAACTGGCTGATCGAGCAATGGGCTGATCCATGCAGCTGGATCGGCAGGCATTGAGCAGAATTCGGCAGTTGGCAGCGCCCTGGGGAGGCAGCAGCAGCGACGCAACCTTGGGGAGGTAGCAGCATCACCGGAGGAGCAGCAGGGTTGCGGCAGAGAGCAGCGGCGGTGGCTGGACACAGCAGCACGCGGACGAGTGGCAGCTGGATCAGCAGGACACTGCACGCAGACGAGCGGCAATAATCCTTGCGCTGACCTGCAGCGGATCAGTGGACCAGCCAATCAGAGACCTTCATGGCGGACGCGTGCAGCCGCACCTGCAGCGGGAGCGTTAAGCTGCAGGGCAGTGTGACCAGGACTGAAGAGGTGGTCTCGGGCGGAAGAGAGAGAAAGACAGCGGCGACCTGCAAGAAAAGCATCGGCCACGCGCAAGATTGGATCAGGAGGGCGAGTTGCAGAGCCGAGAAAAATAACCTAGTGCTGATGATACCATGTTATGATGCAACTTATCTCTATTACATAGCCCATGGGCCATATATATATTACACATGACTTGGGTACAAGGAAAGGAAACATAGCCTAATAAGGACTACTAATACTTGCTAATAGCCCCAAGTGAGCTATGTGAAAAATGTAGGGAAATGATTTTATGTATAATATGTGCATGATTCTAAGATGGAGAATTTTTTTGATCCCCACCAGCAAAATTACCAGATCCCAGAAACTATCATATTTTCATCTAAAAGTTCAAATTGTTAGTTATATTATGTTCCATGTATAGCCTGTATATTTTCCCCGTTGTATGAGGGATTTTCAACATATTTACCACCTGTACATGTATATATATACTGGCCCTTGGCCCCCAGAAAATACAAGTTGCATATTTGTTGGGGTCCTATTGGTCGTCGGATGCGTATTTCTCAGGATGTGACTTTTGATGAGCCTCATCCTTTCTACCCGCGCCCATCTTCCTCGACTTTTTCAGTGAAGGATATCTCTTTCCTCACTTTTCCCGACACTCCTATCACGCTTGTTGAGTCCTTTCCCATCTGCCCTACTGCTCCTGCTTCTCCGACTATTGCAGATCTTCTGCCGCCATCTCCTATTGTTTCCTCACCTCGCTCATCCCCAGTGGCTTCCCCGTCTCCATCACCTGAGACTATCTCGGTGATTCCTTCTCGAATTCTTCCATCTTCTCCTCACTTTTATACTCATCGTCCGCATGTTGTGGATGAGTGTAATGATGCGCCATCTACTTCTGGTGTGCATCTTCCTCATCTCAGCCTACTTATGGCTTGTGTCCTTGTCCGCTTCCGCCTGTTGACCACCTTGGCCTTCCAAGCGTTGGCATCGCTGTTCTTGAGCCGACTTCTTATTGTGATGCTATTGTTCACCCCAAATGGCAGCTTGCAATGGCAGAGGAGATTGTTGCTCTTGAGCGCACCGGCACGTGGGATCTCATTTCTCTTCCTCCCCATGTTCGTCCCATCACTTATAGGTGGGTCTACAAGGTTAAGCCTCGCTCTGATGGTTCTCTTGAGCACTAAAAGCTCGTCTTGTGGCTCGTGGCCAGCAGGAGCATGATCATGATTACGATGAGACTTTTGCTCCTATGACTCATATGGTAGCTACATTATGTTCCATGTATTGCATGTGTATTTTCCCCATTCTATGAGGGTTTTTTGCATATTTACCACCTGTACATGTGTATATGTACTGGCCCTTGGCCCCCAGGAAATGGAAGTTGCATATTTCCTAACACAAATGATCATACCCATGTATAAAACAGATGGCCTCGAAACGGAAATGTAATCATTTTCTCTGGAGACTGTTATTGGAGCAGCTTAGTTGTATTGCATAGCCCATGGGGCAAATATATAGTACTCCCTCTGTAAAGAAATATAGAAATCTAAGATTTATATTTCTTTACAGAGGGAGTACATTAGTTTGGGGTACAAGGCAATTTAGACTAATACGACTATGTAAAGAGACCTAGACCTATACTGATACTCCTCCGCAGAGACTGCATATCAAATAACTTGCATAGATAGAAAAACTATTATTTGTACCTCTACCCTAAATGCAGTACTCCAATATTTGGCTTCACTTGAAAGACGTGCAATTTGTCATGCACGATAGAAACAACATTGTTTCCAAGCAAAATTCCACTTGGTGACCATTGTCATTAATCTTACAAGAAGCCTACAACTATTCGGACGAGGATCATAAAGTTTCTTCCCAGTACTTAATTTGGAATACCACTGCCAATAAACATATATAAACAGGAGATTAAAGAAGGTGATACGAACATACCTGATAGATTCCCAGAATCTTTGCAAGGCATGTAGGGCTTCCAGTGCTTATGGACTCTGACAAATACTTAAAATAATCTGGGCCGAACTGAAGGAATGATTCAAGCTCTGTTTTCGTGACCTGCTTTATAATAAATCTATCATCCAGAGATTTTGCAAAGAACACATTACTTTTGCCACCTTGTGCCCCCCATTTCTTGCATCGACTGATAGATCTTAAATAATCAAGCTCCGATGGACAACAAGACCTTCTGAGTTCTTCAAAGCTTTTTGCATAATAGCATGTCACAGTGTATTTAACTTTCCCAAGTGGCCCACCATCTTGAAAAGAAACTCTGGAGTGCAGTAGATCAGGAGCAAAGGACCCTCTACTGGAAGATATCGATGAAGCAAAATCATCAGAGGATCCAAAATCCTCAAATAAATGGAACAGATTAAAATTTCCTGAATCATAAACAGGAAACGAAAGTGAAGAATCTCCACTGTCTTTATTTTGATTGCTCTCAACTGACATTTGAAAGTGATACACAGGTGAAACGAGTGCATAAGAAATAATACTAGTCGGCTCATCATCAAATACCGGGATAACAACATCATTAGCTCCAGTTGGCAGAAAAAGTCTTGCTCCACCTTGCTGCGATAGATCGCGAAACAACGAAATGTATACAGGATTGTAGTCAGCCAAGGTCCCGAATGTCGGTGCTGTGCCAGAGTTTGTGTTCAAGGAATTATAAAATGTCATGTATGGCATTTTAAGGCAGCTTAGCAAGTCTTCTACTGTATCCCCAGACCTGACAGATGCAGAAGTGTGGTGTGGTACTGCCTTAGCTTGTTTTTTCACATCCGCGGCTGTACCTTCTAACAGAGCTAGTGGTTTCACCAGGCTTGCATCAGGAGCAGGTCCATCCTCACCTCTCCATTTTGCATCCAGTTTATCTGAAATGTCAGTAGCTACTCGGAACTGGCCTTCAGAAGAAACCCTACGAACACCGATAATTGATCCTTGATGATCTAAATGATCATTGACATTAGCACTGTTTGCATGATTTATTTTAACTATTGTATCTTCAGCACCATTCAACTCTTCAGTATTTCTCGAGCTAGTTTCATTAGATTGATCATGCTGGTTGATCCACTCATCATCAGCATGAAGTGCATTTGAATCGGTGCCCTTTGAGTTCTTCTCCAACTTTGTGTTTGTATTGGTATCAGCTGATCTATCATTGATTTCAGAATTATTACTTCCAACTCGTAGACCTCCAAAAGCATCGCAATACTTGCCACCTGAGGTTGCTATGAAACTTAGGCGTTGATCCCACAAGTAACAAAGAAATAGTAGCTGCCTCCTTAGTTTGTTAACCTCAAGAATATCAATGAATAGCTGCCCCTTTCTGATTTCCTTTTTCAGTAGATTCTTTAGTGACTCCTGAAGGTGAATGCTCAAATAATCAGAATACTACTTTCGGTTTAGCTTTTCTTTTTTTTTACAGAGCTTTAAGTGTGACAATGGTTTCTGAACAAATCACTAGATAAAAATAGTAACACAAATTTACCGTGAAATCGACCTTCTCTGCTTGAAGGATATCTTCCAACTCTACTATGTTTTGTCTTAACTCAAGGATCTTCATGTTGCCATCAAAAGAGCCTGTAATTGGCCTTTTCTCTGAAATTTGATGGAGTGCATTCAGTACTTCAGTGAACAGGAGTTCAGCTGAATCAACCACCTGAGACATTGACTATTAGCATCACACAGTGATTACCTCGCAAGTGAGCTAATAAAATTAAACATACTACCTCATTTGCTTCTTGCTCTACCCATTCCTGATGCTGGGAAGTAAAATCAAGTTTCGGCGGAGGCAAATAGACTGAGTGAACTTTGATTGATGCGTATCGGAAGCAAGCAACCATTTCACCGTAACTGAAATACAAACATTTAAGACATGATCTTTGCCAAATTGATAAAGTGGAATGGAGATGAGGATATACCCATAAAAACGAAGGCAGTCCCTGTGAAGAGAATGACCACAGCTGGCTACCCTACTTGCAGCTGCATGATTTGAAAAACTAAGTTCCAAAAATTTACCAAAAGATAAGCCCCAAGCAGCATCAGACATCACTACTCTTTTAGTTGCTGGAGGGAGCCCTTTATCACGCGGACAGCGTAAGCATCTATGCCACATCCAGATTTTACCATCATGTTCACCAGGTAACTTCACTATGAGTTTCCGCACTGATATTGTTAAGCTGCCTTGGGGGTGAACATAGCAATAAACATGGGCCTCTGGTGCCAGCTCACAAGAGAGACAACGATTGCTCTAAAACAAAATGTAAAGTTATGTAAAATATAAAAAGTATGAAACAAGTATATTTTATCAAAGACCTTGGTCTAACCTGATCAAATAGCTGGTCACGCAAAAACCTGCCTAAAGGTTTGTCAAAGTTACCATAATATTTTATGCGAAGAAGGTGTGGCCGCTCACAGATAGCTTCTTTCCAAACACAACGTGAGGACAGAGAAACTAATATACTCTGGTTATCGGCAGGAGATGCTGAAATTTCATCCCTTTTTACTATTGAACCATCATTTGAACTGCCATTATTATAAGAAACTTGTAAGTTGAGAGGAGCAGATGGCTTAGCCGCTACCTTGGCACCATTGTTGGCATTATGGGCAAATGAAAGATCACTTTCAGCAGCCACCAAATTTGCAGGATGATCAGGCAACACACTCAAGCCGTTAGCCAGTGCATGTCTATTGGTTTCAGGCTGGAGTTCTTCAAATTTCATTTTGCTACCAACATCTCTAGTACAAGCAGGACAGTGGCAGAATGAAATTCTCGACTGCTGAACCAGAGGATCATTATATGACTGAGGGTTCATACCAAGCAAACAGCCAATGTTTCCAGTTTGGTCATTGATTTGAACTGATGATGCTTGGGTAGAACCAACTCCCAATCCTTCCCAGCATCTGTGATCAGGGAAAGATGCTGCTGCCATTTGGTCCATTATTCTAAAACCATTGAATGTAAAGTCATCCTTTTGAATATCAAATGCTTGCAGGTTGTTGTTGGGTGATGAATTAGTAGGCATTTGCAAAATAGGTATCGTTGAAATGGATCTATCAGCACTGGAAGGTTTGTCCGGCAAAGCAACAATAATTGGCGACTTAAGAGGGAGTTCTGGTAGGGTTGCACCTTCATCTACAAGAAAAGATGTTTCAAGAGCCAAGTGATAGGCTGCGAAGACTCCATATTGCACAACATGCTTCACTTTTTTCAACTCATCCCCATTAGCTCCTTTTAGCAAGATCTACAGAATTAGAGATAGTTAGACAGGACCCAAGTGTTATAACTAAGTCAACAACAGAACACTTACTGTAAAACCCAAGGGCTTTGGACAGCCTTCAAAAAACATAAGGGTCTTCAGCATTTTCTTCCCACCTTCTCCAGCAGTCCCATGCTCTTCAATATACTTCTCCACATGGAATAAATCACAATTACCAAGCTTTTGGGACGACAGATAATCAATTGAGGGAACTATATGAGCACCAGTGCAACGGGATATCCTTTCCAGAAGTGGTCTTTTGATATTCAAAACAAGTGAAATGTTTTTCTCCAGAAATAAATCCTGAGCATAACGAGACACAGATTTCTCTACCAATACAACACTTGGTTGGTGTGCTTTGATCTTTACAACTGCCATTTTCAGATAATCCGTTTCCTGGAATACAAAAAGGCATGAAAATGATCGCCATAAGCAACAATCAATCTATACCACCCTCTCAATGCACTTTGGTTTTACAATTTATGCATGAAAACATAATCGTCGGTAGTACCTGCTGCAGTAAAGTATCAAAACTTGAAAGCAAATTTGATACACGCTGATATTCAAGTGCACCACCAAGAATTAGGATTCGTGGCTTTTCCTTCTTTGTTGACATACGCCGATGAGCAACATTCTTCTTACAAACAACTCCTCTTACAACCAAGCTGGAAATGAAAAAGTTTACAACCAGACACAAAAAACAATTAAGTTCTTACCTGCGGCACTAAGGAAATGCACAGAAAGGAAAGAAACGATGAAATCTCAAGTGCTATAACTTGAAAAGCCAATGTTACCAGCAGTAGCACTATATGTTATTTACATTATTATAAAGTATGCCATATTGATATGAGAACTGCATAAACCATTAAGCAAATGCATACTAAAACACATAAACATGTAAAAATCACTAGATTATGTCAAGTGATGCGTGTAAGAGTGAATCTGTTCACCTGTCACTTGGACGGCCACAAGCCAAGCATTTCACCTTTACATAGCCACCAGGGTCCATACGTCCTCCTTTGCTGGTATCTGGTCTCAAAAGAGATGCGGCTTCCCAAGACAACGAGGTAACTATATCTAGCCAACTCTCATTGCCAATTTCATCAGCCAATTCTACCTTTTCAGCTTGAAGAAGTTGAGCCACCAATGCCCGAAAATGCCCATCCACAATATCTTTCATGGCTTTCTTGTGTTCCTCAGCAGATTTATCTCGACTTCGACAATGTCCAGTGCTGAAGCTGTTTGAGCGTAGATAACCCCATTCTCCCGTGGCATCCTCCCCCTCATCATCATCACATGGAGCACCATCATGGTCATCCTCTTCATCCTCGGCTTCGGGAGGTAGCCAAAGTGAGCTATTGTTTTCAAAATCCACAACCTCATTTTCTAGCACTTCCATGCCATACAACGAAGAAGATCGAGCATTGCACTCCTCAGCATTATCAATGATATGATGATCTCCAGTCTTATCCATTTCCTCAGAATTAACTAAGGTTGCCGTATCTTTTCTTGGTGATACTGAATCTTTAGCAGCATCAATGCAAACAACTTGACGATCGTCAAAACACATAGGCCCATTGTACTCATCAGAGTTTTGTAGGTGGTGTACTTCTGAATCAGAGCGGAAAATTGTGTAGTCATCATCTTCATCATCACTCCTAGTAGAAGAAAATAAACGTTGAATTAGTCACAGGGATGCAACTAGCAATATCTGTCTTTCTTTTGTTGAGTTTGATAATTCCTCTGCGGGGTACTTCTTACTCCCAGAGAACAGAACTTGAAAAACAAGTAAACTTATCCAAGATCTGGAGATCTTATCATCATGTAAATTCATCACATCCTGCTTATCATAAAGTAACCATATGATATGATTATGTCAAGCATTTGCACTGCCTCTTGCTACCATGCTATCAACGGCACAAAGGAGCATGAGCACGTTGCCGGTTTAAGTCAACGAGGATGAAAAGCATAAAAGGAACTAATCAAACAGTAATTCCGATCAGCGCCAACTTGGTTTCAGGATGGTGATGATTAACAGTGCAACTGATTCCAGCCACCTATTGTTGGTTAACCAACAGTGAACAGCTTATGAAAGTTTGTGTTCTCTACAGAAAAGGCTTATGAATTTCTGTGTGCTTATGTCACATTGCTCATCGTGAATTTGGCTGGATATTTTGAGACAATTTATGTGGCACAGTGTAATGAAGCAAACCCCATATGGATCACGAAAAACAACTGTATTTGAAATTTGATCAGGTATTTATTCAACGAACTCCCATATTCAAACAACACAGGAGTTTCATTTAGGCATGTAACAAAAGCGATGTTACTGGGCAAACTCTCCAATATACAGTAACAAAAGAATTCAGGTACTGGGATTTGCATCCAAAAGGAAAAATATTATGGCCAAATAAGTAACTGCATCTGGTCCTATCCAACAACACATGTATCATATTTCAGAAGCATGGTCTCGGCTACTGATTGGACAACTACCTCGAACAATATTTCTTTGTCGGCCATAATGCATGAAATTAGTGTAGTTTAATTTCCTTGAGAAAAAAGTTAGCGTGGTTGATTTCGTTGGCTAACAAAACCAGAAGCCTAAAAAGGCATACCTATTCAAGCAGAAGTTGAATGGATCAGGCGAATTGTGCACATAAGCCACATGCTCCACGCCCCCATCCGACTCCATCGCAGCATGCTGCAACTCCAGAGAAGCATCGAGCTCGGCGCAGTTGCCCTCGCTGCCCACCGACCGTGATGCAGAGTCAGTGCAGCTGGCATTCGCATAAGACAACATCTGGGCGTTGGTCACCGTGCTGCTACGCCCAGTCGAACATGACTTTTCGCTCCCCGCACTCGTGGCCGACGGTGAAGGACTCGACGGCTGCGCCACATCCCTCCGAGTGGCCGCCTCCTCCTCCAGCCAGCGCTTGAAGCAGTAGTTGCAGACCCTGATCCGCTCGATGTCCTCCCGCGCGGCGTCCCCCAGCGAGCGGGGCACGGAGTTGGCCGTGCAACGGGCACAGAACACGCGGCCGCAGTGGCGGCAGTGGTGACGCCGATTAAGGATGGTGAACTGAGCATCGCAGTCGTAGCACACCCGACAACTTTGGTCCGGCATCCAGAAGTCTCTGGACAAGTCATGCGGCTGCGCCTGCGCCTGCGGCACATCGGCAGCAGCAGCAGCAGCAGCCTTCGGCGCAGGCGGCGGCGAGTGCTCTCCCCGCCGCGGCATCCGCGACTTAACTGCTCCCAACAGCTCAACGAGCCGCCCCTCCGGTGATCCCATCACCCAGGCCTTTAGCGCTCCCACCCCTCATGCTCAACACAGCAGCGACTCAATTCGCATGGCCCTCGCCGCTTCCGAAACCAGAGGCAGGGGCACTCCAACGCGGCACGCCACCAGATCAGAATTCAATCGGCAGCACTCCAAGCTCGGCACGAATTCGGCAGCGCTGGATCGAGCGGGGGGCAAATGGGAATTGCACAAGGGGTGGGAGGACTGATTTTTTATTTGGGTTAAGACACAGAGAAAAGAGAGAATTTCGGATGGGATTAAGAGGCGACGAGGGTTCCACACGAGCGCCACTCGCGCACGGGGCTGGACTTGCTCCAAGGATGCGGATTCACGGGGCAGAAAGTAGAAAAGGAAGGGACTGTTTTACACACGCGAAAATGATCATAGGACTTTTTCACTGTTTTGACCTTATTAGTAAACTTTGTTATAAAATGAACTCGATATGAAAGTATTTCACGATCTGACCATTTTGGCAACGCCACAGCCCGTGGCGTTTCTGCTTTATTTGGAAACGCCGAACCTCCGTGCGTTGCTCCCCTTCATAGATAAATGGGATATGTGAACATCTTGCTGGAAACGCCAAACCCCATGGCGTTTCTTAATGGGGCAGCAACGCCACACCCCCATGGCGTTTCTAGCAACGCCACATACGCTGGCGTTTCTGCCCTGCCACGTAGCGTCTCGACCAGGCCAGCAACGCACGGAGGTTCGGCGTTTCCAAATAGAGCAGAAACGCCGCGGCCTGTGGCGTTGCGAAAAGGGTCAGATCGTGAAATAGATTTGTCTGAAGTTCGTTTTGTGCTATACTTTCCTAAAAAGGTCAAAACAGTGAAAAAGTCCTAGTTCGGTTGCCTCCATCTCCTTCACTCAGTGTGAACAGAAATACACGCGTCGGAGTTGGCCGCCCGTACCTAGGGTTCGTTCGCCGGTCGTGTTGATTGGCTGTCCTAGAGAGTCTTTTTTTCCGGTCGCTTAATCTGGCTTTTTCTCTTTTCCGCCGGTCGCATTGATCGGTGTCTTCTTTTTGGTTTTTCGATCTAAGATCGGTTTGAGTCATCTGCTGTCGTTCGTCATCTACGACTTACGTCTACTTCATCGTCTTCGAGTGGATCGGTTGCCACATACGCTCTTGGCTTCACATGCGCCGCCGGTACGGCAGCTGTCGCGCAATCCTGTGATGGCCCTCGTGCCCTCGCCGTGTGGCCCGCGGCTACTCACGTGCCTCGTGCGCGCGTGGTGGCTGCTAGAGCGCCCGCGTTGGCCCACCGGTCCACATCGCATGCATGTGTAAGAGCATCTACAGCCGGACCCCCTATTCTCTCCCTAAACGTCCGAAACGCCCGCTCAGTCAGTGTCCGGTCAAAAAAAGTTGATCCAACCAGACCTCCCACTTCGTCCCTAAACTCCTGGACTAACCAGCATACCTCAAACCCGTCTCAGGTCAACTCCAACGCACGACCCCAAATCGTCCGCCCGCGTCCGTTTGGAGCAAAACGGACACAAATCGTGGCCCAACGCGTGACCACAAACGAACAAGTGTCCGTTTTCTGTCGCTTTCGACCCGTTCCCGGCCCAAGTTTGGGCCGCGTGTGTGGCCAAACGGACACGCGCGGACGGGCGGGACGCGCGCCCTTGTCATCCTCCTGGCCCGCCCGTCAGTGACACAGCCTTTCACTTTCCCTCCATTTCGTCCAAACCCTCCCGCGCAGCCCCTCCCCCGTCCTGCCTCCATGGACGGCGACCCGACGAACCTCGGCGATGCGGCCGTGGCCGCGCCCTCCGCGGCGAAGAAGAAGGGTCCGGAGGGTCCCAGGAAGCCTCGGTCTAAGTGCACGCCGGAGGAAATCGCCCGACTCGACGCCGAAGCGGCGAAGAGGAAGGGCCAGCGGGTAAAGGCGGAGGAGGCGAAGGCCGCTGCGGAACGCTCCGCCGTCGTCGTCGCACGGCGTCATGCGCAGAATCAGGCCGACGCCGTCGAGAGAGAATCTGTCGTCGCCAAGGCGCACGCCCTCCTCATGCTCGGGTTGGCACGACCACATCCGTCCGTCCTCTGGGTCGCAGCCATGGCCACGGCGAGCACAGGATCGTCGGCCGGTCGCCCTCCTCAGCACCGGTCGCCAAGCTCGTCCACCACACCCAGTCCGCCGCCTTACGGTCGTGGGCAGACACGGTTCTCCACGTCATCGGAGGGCAGCGTGGTCGCTCCGGCCACGCCCACGGGTGTCATTGACCTCAACGTCATGCCGGGGTTTAGTGGCGCTGGCCACATGTCTGACGGGACACAAAGGAAGCAGCCCCGGTCGTGTCTGACGGCAGGCTTCGCCGACGTCCGCAAACTGTTCGATGGAATGGCACAGCCCACGAGCACCGCCGACGACCCTGATTGCTCGGCGTTCATGGAGAGCGTCATCTTCGAGGGTCGTGGTGAGGCCTTCCAGGTCGACGGCCAAGGCCATATGTTCGATCCCGACGAGACCCAGAGCCAGGACGGCCGCGGCCACTATGAGGGCACTGATTTCGCCGGCCATGATGATGAAGAGGAGAACGACCATGGCAACTCATGGCATGATGATGATGACTTGTATTGTGAAGATGAGGAGGAGGAGGTCGACATTTCTCAAGAACCATTGATGTTTATCGATGAGCTCACCCAAAGGGCCGAGGCACAAAGGAGGAAGCAAAGCATTCGCACGGGATCATACACCCAAAAAGAGGACAAATTGATTTGTGAAAGTTGGATTGAAATAGGAGAAGATCCGATAAGAGGCGCCGAGCAAAAAGGTGTCGTCTTTTGGACAAGGGTTCACAAAACCTTCCATGAGCGAAGGAAGTTTGCCCCTTACGAATTTCAGAGTACTCGCAACATCAACTCAATCCAAAAGAGATGGGGGTTCATTCAACAAGAGTGCAACAAGTATTGTGCCGCACTTGAGAGCGTCCAAGCCCGTCCCGTGAATGGCCTTCACATTGGATACATGGTATGAACCTATTGCCTTTTCATTTTGTGTCCATTTTCATACATGTTGTTTCCTTTGTTATGACACTACGGTCATCATGAATGCCTTTATAGGCATTTCAATCTTTGGAAGCCTTCAAGGCCAGGCACAAGAACAAGCTGTTTACTCTCATGCATTGTTGGGCGCTCATCAAAGATTGTGAGAAGTTCAAAGACCAATATGCCGCTCGGAAGAAGAAAGGAGGGAAGAAGGTTGTGGTTGATGAGGGAGACCTGCTCAAGAGGCCGAGGGGCAAGACAAACTCCAAGGCCGACGAGAGGCGTGACGCGTCGGCCATTGCCTTGCAAGGCACTTTGGAGAACATGATGAGCCAAAAGGAAATGAGGGACGAGAGGAGGAGCAAAGGAAAGGAGGAGCAATTGAAGATGTATCTAGAGCTCCAAACCCAAAAGCTTGCCATGAAGGACGCCGCCGAGAGGAGGAAGCTTGACATGGAGGAGGTAACGAAAAAGAGGAAGCTTGACATCGAGGAGGCCGCTCAACTGAAGAAGCTTGAGATCGAGGCCACCATGGCGGACATCAAAGCTAAAGAGGTGGCACTCGCGTTCATGAGCGTGGACAAGAATAACATGTCGTCGGAGAGGAAGGCTTGGTTCGCGAATCGGCAGAAGGAGATGTTCACCCGCGACGGCCTGAACTAGCCGTGGACGACGACCGTTCTTTTTGAGGGCTGGCTAGTGTGCTGGCTGCTGGCTTTAAAAGCCGGCATCAAAAAACTTGTTCTTTTTTGAGGGCTGGCTCCTGTGCTGGCCGCTGGCTTTGTTGCCGGCGTAAAAACATCTTCTTTTTGAGGGTTGGCTCCTGTGCCGGCCGCTGGCTTGGTTGCCGGGGTCCCAGACTATAGGCCGCCGACGATGTTGACGGTCGGCGTGAACTAGTGAGAACCGCGGCTGCGGACAACAACCTTGGTTCTATATTTGCATGCATGCATGGGCAAGATGGGGTTGAAGATGCGGTCTCGCGTTGGGCGCATGGCCGACCCAACCGCAAATCCGGGCGGACACGACCCCATTCCCACCCCCAAACGGACAAAATCCAGACAAAACGGACGTCCGGATGGGGTCTTGCGTTGGAGTTGGCCTCAAATATGAGGACAATATGAGGCTGCCTAGTCACGCCCGGGCACGTCGGGCATCTCCACTCGACCCCACATGCAGCCACTCAAACCCGTTTCTCTCTCATCTCTTCTCTGATGCACGCCGTTCTCTGCACGCTGGTCGCCCCGTCCGCGCCCTGCGGGCGTGCCGGCCGTCCTGTCCATGTAGCCCGCGTCCTTGCTGACGCCTGTTGTCCACTACCCGTGCGTGTCGCTGCGTGCACGTCGCTGCCCGCGTGCCGGCCGCCAGGCCCGCATAGCTCGCGTCCCGCCCGTCGCCTGCTCGTCGCTACCCACGTCGCCGTTGCGTGCACCTCACTGCCCGCGTGCCCCACCACCGCGTCCTGGCGTGCGTGTCGCTGCGTGCGCGTCGCTGCCCGCGTGTCAGCCGTCGCGTTCGCGCCGCTCGCGTCCTGGCATGCGTGTCGGTCGCAGCGTCCACACTGCCCGCACCCTGCCGTTCCGTGTTGTTGGCCGCCTGCGCGCTGATGTGTGCGTGCCATCCGCTGCGTTCGCGTCGGCCGCATCCTGGCATGCGTGTCGGCCACATGCTGGCTGTAGCATATGTGCAGTCATGGCATGCTAGCTATCTGCTGGCGGTCGTGGCGTGCAGGGCGCCACCACTTAGCTAGCTGGTAGCCACGCGTGTTGGACACAGTGATACTTGTGATCTGCGTTGGGTTTTCCGTGAAGAGGAACGGGTGATGCAGCACAGTATAGATAAGTATTTTCCTCAGTAGAGAACCAAAGGTTTATCAAACCAATAGGAGTAGCACGCAACCCCCGTCTTCAATGACTGCACACAAAGAAGAAAACACTTGCACCCAACGCGGGCAAGAGAGTTGTCAATCCCCTTGGACTCGTTATTTGCAAGCTAGTGAAGTATATGGATGATAAATGAATATTGTAAATTGCAAAATAAAATAAATGGCAGTAAGGTATTGAAGGCTTTTGTAAATTTATAAGTGAATAGACCCGGGGCCGTAGTGTTTTCTAGTGGCTTCTCTCGTTTAGTAGGCATACGGTGGGTAAACAAATTACTGTTGGGCAATTGATAGAAAAGCGCATAGTTATGCAATATTTATTCACGGCAATGATCATGTGTATATAGGCATCACATCCATAAGTAAAAGGTTGACTCCTGCCTGCACCTGTTACTATTACTCCACCCATCAACCGCTATCCAACATGCATCTAGAGTATTAAGTAAAACAGAGTAATGTTGGGAGAACAATGACATGATGTAGACAAAGAGAATTCAATCATTATGAATTAACCCCATCATTTTATCCTTAGTGGCAGCAACACAAAGACGTATCTTGTCCCCTTCTGTCACTAGGATATAGAAACCCGTCAGGTTGAACCCACTACAACGCACCCCTCTCACTAAAGAAATATCAATCTAGTTGGCCAAACTATTTCGATAGATCGGAGAGATTTACGAAGCTATAATAATCATGCAAATAAGAATCATAATAGAAATCAGAAAAGACTCAAATCTTTTTCATGAATAATCTGGACATAAACCCAGAATTCATCGTATCCCAACAAACGCACCGCACAAAGTGATTACATCGAATAGATCACCGCAAAGATAAGGTGAACTTTGTATTGAAGATCAAGAAAGAGAGAGATAGCCATCTAGGTACTAACTACGGACCCGTAGGTCTGTAGGGAACTACTCACACATCACCATGGGAGTAGCAAGGTTGATGTAGAGGCCCTCTGTGATCGATCCCCCCTCCGGCAGGGCATCAGAACAAGGCTCTAGATGGGCACACGGCGGAACAGAGACTTACGGCGGCGAAAAAAGTGTTTCGGAAGGCTCTTTAGGGTTTTGGGGAATAATAAGAATTTATAGGCCAAAGCGGGCGTCGGGGGCCACCCGAGGGGGCCAGCACACAACAGGGCGCGCGCCCTGGGCACGTCCTGTTATGTGCTGCCTCCCTCGTGCAGCCTCTGGTCTCCTCCCGAAGCTTCCAGTTCCAGGTCTTCTTTTGGTCCAGAAAAAATCATAAAAAATTCGGGGCAATTGGACTTCGTTTGGTTCTGTAAACCTGAAAAGTCAAAAACATGCAGAAAACAGCAACTAGCACTGGGTTAATAGGTTAGTGCTTAAAAATAATATGGATTGGTAAATAATCACCCAAAAAGCATCCTAAAATGATAATATTATAGGATGAAACAATCAAAAATTATAGATACGTTGGAGACGTATCACACAGCGTGCCGCCGGCCCTGACGCCGTTGCGCCACGGGGTCCGTGTGTGCAGCAGCATGTGCTGCCCAGCCGAAGCCGCTTGTGCATGCCGCCATGCAGTCTGGGCCTTGCCACAACTTTGTGTTGCCTGCGTCATCGCCGCGGGTGTGTGCTTGCCGAGTGTTACAGCATGCGTCCGCGTATCGCCGTGGGTGTGAGTTTGCCGAGCATTGCAGCGTGCGTCCGCGCGTGTGGAGCTCACCACCGGAGCTGGCCACGACCACTACCACCACTGTTGGAACATCGGATGGTCGGCCGTTGGTATTTTCGTTGCGGGGTGCTGTGACCATGTCGCACGTAATTTGTTTGTCGAAATGTTCCAATATAAGGAGGCCAATTTGAGAGATGTGGATGAACACACGGGCAAATGAGGGCTCAAAATAGACGCACTCGGACACTGTCCGGTCACGTCCGCGGGTGTTTAGGGGACCAGAATAGCTAGTCGCAGCTGTAGATGATCTAACATACATGACATGCACGATGGATTCATGGGTGCTTGTGCACTTTGTGTTAGCTACGGCTGCTCGCGTACGTACTTGTACGCGTACGCGTCTTAGCCAGCCACCGTGCACAGCACGTGTCCATGTCCGTCTGCACACTCCTGCTACGCCTAATCCACTACGCGTGCCTACGTGCCTGCGTTGAATTCTATGAAGATCATCATTGAGTACTAGAGTATGACGTGTGCTTTGCCGCGCGGTTCTTCATCATGAGCAGTTTTAATTTATATATGTAGTTTATTACCATCGGCTAGTTTGATATGTATAATTATCACTTACTTATCTTACAATATTGCCATTGTAATAGCTTCAGTCTCATTGAAGTAACAACTGACTAATCATTAGCTCTATGCATGATTCATACTTCCTCTGTTCCTAAATATAAGTCTATTTAGAGATTCCATTACGGACTACATACAGAACAAAATGAATGAATCTATACTCTAAAGTATGTCGATATACATCTGTATGTAGTCCATAGTAAAATCTCTAAAAAGACTTATATTTAGAAACGGAGAAAGTACATGTTATCATGAAATGAAATTCTCCAAAGTTACGATATATATAAGGGCTTCGGCCAAGTGAATCAATGGTTCTATATCGTTCATGTTGTGTTGTTGATGGAAAGATATTATATATACTTTTTTAGTCCCATAATATAGCTTGCAAAAATGTCTTATATTATGGGACGAAGGGATACTTTACAGACCAACCAATAGCTAGCAAAAAGGTGAAATCATAGTAACAATAGACAGAAAGAAGTAAAAAGCTCATTCACTTCCATTCAGCTCCTTCCTAGCGTCACACTTGAGACAATGCAAGATGATGTCGGAGACCGCATATGAGGGAGGTACATTGACATCATTGATGTGATATACTTCCGGTACTCATCGTCACATTTTCCTTCAAGGATCTATTTTCTTCTTTTAAAACGATGCAACTATGTATGTTGTTGTACATGTAGCGTGTATATCATCTATTTCAAATTCATATTTCCTGCACAAAGAAGGTTCTTTGTTGTTTTCTCTTTAGCAACTTCAGGAGTGGTGGAAGGTCCGTGACTATATATAGATGCTTCATCTAATCTGTCAGGTTCAATACGATTCAATAAGATTGGGTATACGCGCAGCTGTGCACGCTTGCCATTCTCCATATCGTTGGCTCGAATTGTAAATGGGTGGCAGCCCTCCTAGATGTTTTACCACCTCTTCCAATATAACTTGACGCGACAAATGTATTGTCTGAATTTGATTTGCAGAGGACGCTGTGTGAAATACACAAAGAACCAATACAAAGTTAATTTTACTGCAATATTAGAATTTTGGTAACAACTAAGTATAGTATTCTATTTCACAGGAAGCAAACACGGAATGTGAAGGGATCTTTTTTCTACATGATGTGAGGGATTGTGTTATTGCAACAAAAACAAACATAAAGTATCAACAGTCGAGTCGATACGTCAACAACTACCATGCTATCTCATTATCAACTTGTTTATGCCTATGCCTTACTTTTGTAGACAGCAACTGATAGAGGCGAGGATCTCGATCTTTCGATGAGATGGTGGCTATCTATTTGGTGGAGATGACTTTGACGATCCGACTACAAATGTGCACGACGTTGTGCCTTAGCGATCGCTAAACTAATCTCCAAGAGGCTATTGACCACGCCGGAGCACGATCAACCCGACCACCAAGGTCTATTCCTGCAAGCAATCGAAGAACAAGCAAGAATATGATAAAAGTAATCTGAATATTGCAAATATATATGAAGTATTGATAAAGGTGGGGTTCCGAAAGTGGTCTTGGTCTGTTCGTTGGACACAAACGGAGTACATGAAGTTGCAATGGCTAACTTTTAACTAAACAAAACCCAAAGAAAAGCTACTAGATTGATCTAGTTATATAGGAGCAAGGGGTGGCGGCCAAGGAGGTGGGAGGACATCCCAAGGCAGCTTAAAACTAACCCTAGGTCATACAAGGCACATGGGCCCAAGTGGAGGTGATGCAACACCGTTGGACTTGTAGTTTGACTCGGATTCTACTGCAACGTCAGATTGTTTCATCAATATCTCCATGCTCCGGACGAATTTTAAGGTAAATCCAATTGGGATGGAAAGTTCATGAAATCTACTTTCCAACAAAAAAAGAATCACCCAATTCGGAGTCCGTATGAAAAAGTTGTTGGCGTTTTGAGACAGGTATATCTGTGCAGTCCGAATCTGAGTCCAGAATGTGAGAGACTTGGACTCTATCTTCTCTTGGGCCAAAAGTAACGTGGGAGAACTTATTGAACAGCACCTAATCATTTTCTTTGAAGTGATAGGACCTCTTGAACAACACTTAATCATTTTCTCTTCCTTTGTCTTCGCACGTGGTTCGTAAAAATGTTCAGCAATTCTGCATCTAGGCATGAAATAAAAATAGGTGGAGTATTTTTGTTCTGGATAACATAAATAAATTATTGCATAATTATCATAAGAAATCACCTCAAAAATATGCATCTATGTAATATTTTTCGTTGTATTCAAGGTAGACATGTCCACATCCTCCTCCCCTCCTTGAAAACAAAGCCGTCCTCGGCGTTGCTTAATCTGAAATGTGGCTAAAAAAAGAGAAAAGGTGTACACATTGTATATGTATATGTCATTCATTTTTATTAATCTCAGTTGTGACACATATATACATGGGCACTCATCAAATGTCATGAAATATAAAGCCAAAAGATCATCCCAAGACTTCAAAGGCATGAATATATTGAAACTCAGTTTGCACATATAAGTGAAGCTCTTATTCATATCAAAAGGTTTGCAATACTCATCATTAAACCATCCCAACATTTGTAAATAAATTTGAATTATTTAAGATTTAGATGCTACAATGATAACCCACGGGTGTAGGGGATCGTTTGTAGCCTTTTTCGATAAATAAGAGTGTCGAACCCAACGAGGAGCTAAAGGTAGAACAAATATTCCCTCAAGTTCTATCGACCACCGATACAACTCTACGCACACTTTAACGTTTGCTTTACCTAGAACAGTATGAAACTATTTTGTAGGTGATAGGATATTTTGCATGAATAAAACTAGAAGTACTTTGTGGGAATAAAACTACGAGTAAATTGCAAGATAATAAAAGTTAGTTGTTTAGTAGAAAGCTTTTGTCAAACAAGAAGGTTATTTGTCCCTAGGCAATTGATAACTAGACCGGTAATCATTATTGCAATTTTATATGAGGGAGAGGGCTGAGCTAACATACTTTCCGTACTTGGATCATATGCACTTATGATTGGAACTCTAGCAAGCATCCGCAACTACCAAAGATCATTAAGGTAAAACCCAACCATAGCATTAAGTATCAGGTCCTCTTTACTCCCATACGCAACAACCCACCTACTCGGGTCTGTGCTTCTGTCACTCACGCCACCCACCATAAGCAAATCATGAACATATTGCAACACCCTACAGCGGGGATCCCTCACGTTTGCGCGACACGGAGGGCACCATAGGACAGCACCAAAATAAAACATACAACTCATACCAACCACGATCATCAATTAGCCCATAGGACAAAACGGATCTACTCAAACATTATAGGGTAGCCACATATCATTGGGAAATAATATATGGAGTTGAGCACCATGTTTAAGTAGAGATTACAGCGGGGAAGAGAGGTGTTACACCGCTGCATAGAGGGGGAGAGAGTTGGTGTTGACGGCGGCGAAGTTGTTGGTGTAGATTGTCGTCACGATGATTGCCCTGGCGGCGTTCCGGTGCCACCGGGGGAGAGGGGGAGAGAGCCCCCCTCCTTCTTCTTCTTCCTTGGCCTTCCCCCTAGATGGAAGGAGAGTTCCCCCTCTGGTCCATGGCCTCCATGGCGGCGGAAGGGCAGGAGCCCCTCCGAGATTGGATCTCCCTCTCTGTTCTCTTCTTATTCACGTTCCTGTTTTCTGGCCGAAAACCGTTTCTTATATTCCCAGAGATCCGTAACTCTGATTGCGCTGAGATTTGGACACATTTTTTTTCTGGATATAAGCTTCCTTGCGCCCGAAGTAGAGATCCAACAGACTTACGAGGAGGCCACGATACACCACCACGCGCCTGGGCCCTGGGGCGCGCCCTGGTGTCTCGTGGTGGCTGTGGGCCTCCTTGTGCGTTGATTCCACCTCCCAAAAATCACAAATATTCCAAAATAATTCTCCATAAATTTTTATCGCGTTTGGAATTCGTTTGATACTGATATTCTGCGAAGTAAAAAACAAGCAAAAAACAACAACTGACACTGGGCACTATGTCAATAGGTTAGTCCCAAAAAATGATATAAAGTTGCTATAAAATGATTATAAAACATCCAAGAATGATAATATAACAGCATAGAACAATCAAAAAATATAGATACGTTGGAGACGTATCAGCATCCCCAAGCTTAATTCCTGGTCGTCCTCGAGTAGGTAAATGATAAAAACAGAATTTTTGATGTGGAATGCTGCCTAACATGTTCATCACATATTCTTTTCTTTTGTAGCATGGACATTTGGACTTTTAGATGGTTCAAAGCAATAGTCTAGTTTTGAATGAAGACTTTAATACTCAAGCATACCAACAAGCAACCATGTCTTTCAAAATATCAACACTAAAGAAAGTTATCCCTAACCCACCATGCTCAATCATTGATCCATTCATGAAACACACTCGAATATTAGCTACACCCAGTGCACAGATCATAGTGCCCCCTAGTTGGTGCTTCATAAGAGATGATGGAGACTCAAATAAAAGTAAAAATTGCATAAAGTAAATAGATAGGCCCTTTGCACAAGGAAGTAGGGATTTGTAGAGGTGCCAGAGCTCAAAGCTTAAATTGAGAGAGAAAAATATTTTGGGTGGCATGCCTTTCCTGTCAACGAAAACGACCGAGTAGTTCTCAATACTTTCCATGCTAGATATATCATAGGCGGTTCCCAAACAGAAAATAAAGTTTATCCGTTTTTCCACCATTCTTTCACAATCCATGGCTAGCCGTATCCACGGTTGCCTTCCATACCAACACTTTCAAAGAAATTTATTAATTCACAACATAAAGTAAATTTCTTTTTCATTTCGGGACTGGGCATCCCTATTACCACCGTACTCTCGTGCAATGACAAGTGAATAAACACTCATCTTGAGAATAACACATCTAGCATGGAAAAATATTGGCCACCCCCTGCCGCTTCATGAGCGGTACGAGCACACAAAAAGGAAATTCATTTTGAAAATTAGAGATGACACATACAAATTTGCTTGGAACGGCATGGAAATACCGCATATAGGTAGGTATGGTGGACTCATATGGCAAAACTGGGTTTAAGGATTTTGGATGCACAAGTAGTATTTCTACTTAGTGCAAGTGGAGGCTAGCAAATAGATTGAGATGCAACCAACCAAGAAACGAAAATTCACATAAACGGGCATTAAGCATAACTAACACCGAATAATGCACCACAAGTAGGATGTAATTTCATTGCATAACTATTGACTTTCGTGCTTGCATAGGGAATCACAAACCTTAACACCAATATTCTTACTAAAGCATAATTACTCACCAACATGACTCACATATTACTATCATCATGTCTCAAAACTATTACAAGGAATCAAGTTTAATTTGTCCTATGATATTTATGAAAGTTTTTATTATATCCCTCTTGAATATCTATCACTTTGGGACTAGTTTCATATATTGCCATTGCTTTTGACAAGCTCAAATAAATTTAAGTGAAGATCATCAGCATAAAAATTTCATCTCTCAAAATAATATAAGTGAAGCATGAGAGAATTTCTTCAAAATTTACCAACTCTGAAATTATTCTAAGTGAAGCATGAGAGTATTTCTTCAAATAACGGTTTTCTATGTGAAGAGAAACAGGCAATCCAAACTTCAAATGATAAAAGTGAAGCATATCAAGCATTCTATAAAGCCATACTCAAAAGATATAAGTGAAGTGCAATGAGCATTCTATAAATCAACCATGGACTTATACCAGCATGGTGCATAAAAGAAAAGTGAAAACTAAACACAAAAGACGCTCCAAGATTTACACATATCACATGAACGAAACGAAAACGAAAACATATCGATACTTGTTGAAGAAAGATGGGATGCCTTCCGGGGCATCCCCAAGCTTAGAAGCTTGAGTCTCCTTGGATATTTACTTGGGGTGACTTGGGCATCCCCAAGCTTGAACTCTTGCCTCTCCTCCTTCTCCTCATATCGAGACCTCCTCGATCTTTGAACACTTCATCCACACAAAACTTAACAGAAAACTAGTGAGATCCATTAGTATAATAAAGCAAATTACTACTTTAAGTACTATTGCAAACTCATTCATATTTTATATTTGCATTATACCTGCTGTATTGTAACTTCTCCATGGCTTATACCACCGATAAAATTGATAGTTTCATCAAAATAAGCAAAACAATGCATCAAAAACAGAATTTGTCTTAAACAAGAAAGTTTGTAGTAATCTAAACTTTGACCATACTTATGTAACTCCAAAAATCCTGAAAAAATAGGAAGAAATAAACATTTTGTATAGAAATACTGTGTAACAATTTTAGAAACTTTTTACGTTCCAGTAAAAACTATAAATTCCCGCACTACAGCCAAAGTTTCTGTTTTTACACCGCACATACTAACAAGCAATGTAATCATCCTAAAGGCAAATCTTGGCACATTGTTTTTATAATACAATGGATTTGTACAAGGGGATAATTATTTTTGTTGAAAAGTTTCTGTGATTCAAGATTCACAAAGTTTCCGTGGGCATGAACAAAGTTCAAGGAATTCCCCCACTTTCACGATGTTCGTCTCTCTCACTTTGACTTTTCTTTTTGTGAAGTTTTAGGTTCCCCTCTATATTTTTTTGTTTTTAAACTTTATAAAATCACTCAACGGAATAAAATGACTCACTAAAACTTCCGGGTTGTCTCCCTAGCAGCGCTTTCTTTAAAGCCATTAAGCTAGGCATAAAGTGCTCAAGTAATGGATCCACCCGGATCCCAAGGTATATCAAAGCCAATTTTAATTAACAATGATTTGTAATTTTGTAGTGAGCACAAAGCAAAATTTATCATGCAATGACGAAGTCTAACTCTCTTCCTATGCATCGACATGTCATAAAAGAACAATTCATGCACATCAAGTAAAGGCCAATGCATAGTATAAACAGTTTCTTGCAATTTTATCGTATTGGAAACATAAAGAGGTGGAGAGTAGTTCCTCTCTCATAATAATTGCAAGTAGGAGAAGCAAGCACATGCATATTATATTCATCAAAATCATCATGTGTAGTAGCAAAATGCAACCCATCAATATAATCCTTAATAAGAGCAAACTTCTCCGATATAGTGTAGTTGGGAGAATTCGAAAGGATAATAGGACTATCATGTGTGGGTGCAATAGCAACAATTTCATTCTTAACATAAGGAACTATAGCAAGTTCATCTCCATAAGCATAATTTATATTGGCATCTTGGCCACAGGCATAGCAAGCATCAAGTTCATCAAAAAGGGATATTCCAATAGAATCCACGGGATCATAGCAATTATCATAACATTCATCCTTCGGTAAGCAAGAAGGGAAATTAAATAATGTATGAGTTGAAGAGTTACTCTCATTAGAAGGTGGGCACGGGTAGCTAATCCGCCCTTCCTCCTTTTGTTCTTCGCTCTCCTCCTCATCCTTTTCATCTATTGAGCTCACAATTTCAGCAACTTCCTCTTCCATAGATTCCTGCAAAATATTAGTCTCTTCTTGGACAGCGGAGGAGTCCTAAATATATTCTTTAACATAAGCATTGGAAGCATAGTTTTCATAGCAGTATTTAAGTATGGCAAAAAATTTAGATTTGTAAAGAGTAGCATCATACTTTTCAATCAAAGAAGCAATTTCATAGGCACCCTTAAAAGCAACAAATTCTTCAATTTGTTCAATATCATAGTAATTATAAACACCCTTGGCATAAGAAGATACGATTCCATTATCCTTAAACTCACACTGGAAGAAAAGGTGTTTCTTAGGGTCTTCGGAACAACAAGTAAAATCATGTATTTCACATAAATTCAAAGCATAGCAATACAAACTATTAATATGATGCCACAAAAGTTTCCCTTTTTTAGATAAGCGGTGTCGTACAAAATAAGCATGCTCATTTAATGATTTCCCCTCAAAGTTGGGTTTTCAGCACGAGCACAAATGAATCGAAGATGATCCAAATAGAAAGTTCCAGTAGTATGATAGATCTTGGGTGGTTCTTCAACCATTGGTTTAGCAGGTACAACTATTTTTTTTGGTATTTTACGTTTCCTACCCATAACTAAAGATAGAAAACAAGAGCACAAAATAAAAACTACTTAGTGATAAAGCAAACAAGCACACACGAGAATATTCACCCCACGCTATTGCTCCCCGGCAATGGCGCCAGAAAAAGGTCTTGATCACCCACAAGTGTAGGGGATCGTTTGTAGCCTTTTTCGATAAATAAGAGTGTCAAATCCCACGAGGAGCTAAAGGTAGAACAAATATTCCCTCAAGTTCTATCGACCACCGATACAACTCTACGCACACTTTAACGTTTCCTTTACCTAGAACAAGTATGAAGCTATTTTGTAGGTGATAGGATAGTTTGCATGAATAAAACTAGAAGTACTTTGCGGGAATAAAACTACTAGTAAATTGCAAGATAATAAAAGTTAGTTGTTTAGTAGAAAGCTTTTGTCAAACAAGAAGGTTATTTGTCCCTAGGCAATTGATAACTAGACCGGTAATCATTATTGCAATTTTATATGAGGGAGAGGCATGAGCTAACATACTTTCCGTACTTGGATCATATGCACTTATGATTGGAACTCTAGCAAGCATCCGCAACTACCAAAGATCATTAAGGTAAAACCCAACCATAGCATTAAGTATCCAGTCCTCTTTACTCCCATACGCAACAACCCACCTACTCGGGTCTGTGCTTCTGTCACTCACGCCACCCACCATAAGCAAATCATGAACATATTGCAACACCCTATAGCGGGGATCCCTCACGTTTGCGCGAGACGGAGGGCACCATAGGACAACACCAAAATAAAACAAACAACTCATACCAACCACGATCATCAATTATCCCATAGGACAAAACGGATCTACTCAAACATCATAGGATAGCCACATATCATTGGGAAATAATATATGAAGTTGAGCACCATGTTTAACTAGAGATTACAGCGGGAAAGAGAGGTGTTACCCCGCTGCATAGAGGGGGAGAGAGTTGGTGTTGACGGTGGCGTAGTTGTTGGTGTAGATTGCCGTCACGACGATTGCCCCGGCGGCGTTCCGGTGCCACCGAGAGAGAGGGAGAGAGAGCCCCCTCCTTGTTCTTCTTCCTTGGCCTCCCCCCTAGATGGGAGGAGAGTTCCCCCTGGTCCATGGCCTCCAGGGCGGCGGAGGGTCAGGAGCCCCTCCGAGATTGGATCTCCCTCTCTGTTCTCTTCTTATTCACGTTCCTGTTTTCTGGCCGAAAACCGTTTCTTATATTCCCGGAGATCTATAACTCCGATTGCGCTGAGATTTTAACCCGATTTTTTCCGGATATAAGCTTCCTTGCGCCCGAAGTAGAGCTCCAACCGACTTACGAGGAGGCCACGGTACACCACCACGCGCCTAGGCCCTGGGGCGCACCCTGGTGTCTCATGGTGGTTGTGGGCCTCCTTTTGCGTTGATTCCACCTCCAAAAATCACAAATATTCCAAAATAATTCTCCGTAAATTTTTATCGCGTTTGGACTTTGTTTGATACTGATATTCTGCGAAGTAGAAAACAAGCAAAAAACAGCAACTGGCACTGGGCACTATGTCAATAGGTTAGTCCCAAAAAATGATATAGAGTTGCTATAAAATGATTATAAAACATCCAAGAATGATAATATAACAGCATGGAACAATCAAAAATTATAGATACGTTGGAGACGTACCATACAGCATGCTTAAAGATGAAAACATGCAACATGTCATTTGAAACATAATCATCACCAAGATTGGAGGTCATATCAAAATGATTAAACAATGACACAATTATTTTCAAACATATTTTATCCAAATTAATTTATTTCCCGATTCACATGGTTCTTTTTCATCAACAGTTAATTCAATGAGTGGACTCAAAATTGTTGATATTGTAGTTATTTGATCACGTGGCACAGTCAAATCATAAACATAGTTCTCTAAAATAGGTGGCGTGATCAAAGTAATGGATAGCTCATCACAAGGTAAATTGGAATTGACAAGGCATTCATCATACTCATGTGGAGATGGAAGATCAGTACCTTTGTCATTAACTCTTATGATGAACTCAGATGATGTAGTCACTCTCGGTGGTGACGTGTCACATGGTGAAGGTGATGTAGCCCTCACAACAATTGATGTGGTTGTCATAGTATGCCTAGTAGTTGAAGGAACAACCGTATCAACTCTTGGAATGTGCACCTTGCGCTCGTTCTCCTTGTGGGCAACACGTTGTTTTATTTCCTGTTCAGCTTTGCAAGCAAGACGAAACAAACGATCCATAGGATAACACTTTTCATGAATTAGTATCTCCTGAATATCACGGTTTAATCCTTCCCAAAATCTATCCATAAAATCTTCTTCACTTTCTTCTAATGAGGAATGCAACAAGGTTGTTGGTAAATCATCATAATATTTCGTTACGGTGTCACTACCTTGTTTTAAATGTTGTAACTTTTTAATCATGTCAAGGATATAATAAGCAAGGACAAATGTGTGTCTCATGGCAAGTTTCAAATCATCCCAAGTAGTAGGTATAGAATTAGGATGTAACCGACAATATTCGATCCACCAAACCAAGGCATAACCAGTGAATGTACCAACCGCAACCTTAAGTTTTTTTCTTCGGCAAAATGATGGGAAGCAAATATATCATTCATTGCGAACTCCCATTCAATATATAAAGCAGGTCTAAAATGGCCATTAAATGATGGTATAGAAACATTAACCTGATCGTGTGTATTGGGATGTCTTTGCACTTCCCGTGATGGTTGTGGCATTTGCTAAGGTGGTGGCACGTCTCCCACGATCGAGGAAGCCCACAATCTGACAACTTCGGATCCTGTCATGATTATTAGAAACAAGAAACAAAATCCATGAATATTGTTCCTATGAACTACTGGGATGTGGTGGTAAAATGCTCACAGTAAAGCAAATATCAATGTCTTACAAATTGTTTCCATGCAACAGGTGGTGACCGACAACCGACGGTGTCAATATCTCCGAAGATTGAGTAAAGTGATTACTAGGTGAACGTATGTATACACGGTGTAGAAATATGTGGAGCTTGGAAGGCTTAATATATGGTAGCAAAAGATTAGCAATAATCAATTCAGAGATGCAATGTTGAATAAACACTCAACGACGGTACTGTGCTGGTCCTAAGCTAGACCGTACTAGAGACGCGAGCCTAGAACACTAACGGAGTCACGACAAAGCACAAATAGCAGCAACGAATGATATGAAATAGCTCTGGATAGCAAGATATACATGAAGATCATAATGGCGGTAAATATAATGATGACAAATGACTACCAAGCAGGATATACCAAATTCTCTCTGCAACTTTCCTCTGGAAAATATTATGTCAATTTTTGATATATTTTTTCAAGAATGGTACTGACTCAACCTTTCCAATGCAAAAAGAATGACTTAATTCCGAGTCGTATGAGGAGTCAAAAAAATCAGGAACGAACCTGAAAAATAATGACAAACTATGTCCGCGACCTTCAGAGGACAAAAAGTCCTATTTAGAAGCTGATTTTGAAGTGACAATAATGAAATAGCTTTATGAACTATTCTGATGCGGCTCGTCGATAGCTTCAATTTGAGTACTCGTGGAGCCAAAGCGGACTTAGTATGAGGAAGATATGTCTGTTTTACTAAACACTGCACAAAACAGATTTCAATCCGAATTCAGATACGAGATTGAGTCTAGGTAGATCCGAAATATGTTTTTTTCTCTTCTCTCTATTTTTTGCTCACTTTTTTTTACTTTTTTTCTCTCTATTTTTCTCTCACTTTTTTTTACCTTTTCTCTTTCTCTTTTTTTCCTTCTTCTTTCCAAAACAAACTAGATAAGATGCAGATTGGATAAAGTGTAGATGCGAACAACCTCAAGTATGATAATGAAAATGAACGATGGGGAGCACGTGATGGAAATTGATGGATGGTGGTGGGCGAAAGCGGAAGGGGTGATGATGCAACGGTGGCGTGACTAGTGTGAACAGAACTTGAAACTCTAAAGGAACTAGACACTAAGACCAGCAACTCGACACGACGATGCAACCGATAATTCAACAATGCAAGTACTGGAAAGAAAAACTGCAAGGGCTTAGACTGGCTTGGACAAAGGATTTGTAGATCTAACTTTTTTGTGTCTTTTTCATGGACAATAGGTAAGAAAAATAAATCTAATCTAAGGATAACTGGAAATTCTCACCGAGCAACCTGGCTCTGATACCACTTGATAGAGGCGAGGGCCCCGATCTTTCGATGAGATGGTGGCTATCGATTTGGTGGAGATGACTTTGACAATCCAACTACAAATGTGCACGATGTTGCGCCTTAGCCATCGCTAAACCAATCTCCAAGTGGTTATTGACCACGTCGGAGCACGATCAACCTGATGACGAAGGTCTATTCCTGCAAGCAATCGAAGAACAAGCAAGAATATGATAAAAGCAATCTGAATATTGCAAATATAGATGAAGTATTGATAAAGGTGGGGTTTCAAAAGTGGTCTTGGTCTAGTCGTTGGACACAAACAAAGTACACGAAGTTGCAATGGCTAACTTTTAGCGTTCGACAATTCTCACAAATATGCATGTATGCAATATTTTTGGTTGAATCCAAGGTAGCCATGTCCGCATCATCAATGCACTAACATAGTCACCTATTATTTTTTGTTTAGAAGGGACCCATATGTCCAATCTTTTAGGGTGAAATAGGAACTTATAGGACCTTTCAAATCCTGGCTGCAGTCCCTCGAATAGCTCTGTTCTCCCTCCCTCTTTTTTTCATATTCTTCTATGCCCATGTTAATAGCTCTCTACACACATTGGTATCGTAATAGAAAAAATTATTCTGCTCATCTCTTTGGGACAAATGCAACATTTAATGAGAGGATTAACCTTACCTTGTCAAATAAAGAAAATATTTCCACTGATTTAAAGTGATGTTCACTGAAAACTTTGGACGTAACAATGCAGAGATAAACACCAATGCCTGTATTAACCTTACAACACAGTGGTATGGGATATTTATAGTAAAATCACTAATGGAGATAATGGATAGTGCACACTCCCAGTGAGAAATTTAAGGTTTATCAATAACTAAAAACCAATAAATTGATAGTGCATAATAGCAGTGTGAAGAGCACAACTCTAATGATCTACTTGATGTCCAAAATCACAGTGCAAAGGCCAATATGATCTTCTTACTTAACTAATCAAAATCATACCCAAGTTAATCGACACATATGTTGCTAATCCCAAAAATGGCTAGCAAAGAACTAACCTCTCGGCGGCTGTTTGCCTCCATGACGAATGTCAATTCTCTGCTCAGCTTCCTCGATCTCGAGCAACCAGTACACGTACTCGCTGTGATCTCCCATGGACTATGTCGCTCTATAGGTAAGATGAACGAAATTGTGTGTCATTCAAAGATGTATAAAATGGATTGTTCCCCAAATTGTACGACACATAGTTCCCCAAACTTCTGGTACTCATCGTCACCATCACAAGATGAGATCTTGCCACTCCATCTACTAATTCTGCTACACAGAGAAATACCATTCAATATTTTGAATTAAAATGCCATGCAGATGTGCCCCATAAATCCAAATTAAAGCATCATTTTAAATAAACATTGTGTTGTGCACACAATTAAACAACACAAATTTGGGTTCTCTTTCTATTTCCAATGGCAAGCATGAAACAAAATTTTGTTCGAGGAAACAGAAGAAGTGAATTTAAATAGGGACACATAAGAGGCCATTAGAACATTTTTATGAAAAATGCACATAAATCTGATTAGAGAACGTAGTGTGCTTTGGTTTCCACAAGAATTACAAAATAAACCAGTATGCAAGAACACAATCCACAATATTTTATTCTTATCTCCAAGAAAGCTAGAAAACAAAATCCTAGATGACACAATATTGATTTTTTCCTAGCTCAATAGAACCTATTATGAATCCAAACAAATTTACAGTTTTGCAAGGATAAGATGGTAAGCTACACGTGGATAGTTCAAAGTATATATTTTAAAAATCATGCAAGAAATAACATCTGGTGTAACTTGATTATATAGTAGACCATACATAAATTCCAACGAAAGATCATAGTTTCTAGCATACGTAATAATGACATGTCATCACAATTTGTTTGTATTACATACCTAGCAAGTAGTAAAGGATGAAACATATGTCCCATTTCTACATCTTCCAGTCGTAGGAAATAGATAAAACAACTTTAAAGTTTAAACACTGACAACACTATCAGATTATATGCCTCCTTTACAATTTGCCACCTGATTTACTTCTTGCAGTTTTTCAATTATATACAAGAGTTTATCACGAATGCTTATGAAAATCAACTACAATTTGCAAGTTATACCTCCATGTTATTAAGAGACTCATTAGCGATAGACAATTCAATACAAAACATGTCAAAAATTTCTTATGTGTGTCACAACTGGTTTACAGTAATAAGAAAACACTCATCATAGCCCAATTTATGAATAGCATACATTGCGGGTACATTTGACTACTATGCTTCCAACACATGCTCCACACTCCCTGAAATTGTTTTCTACCATACTGGCCTGGAAGTAAATAAAATCAATTTGACAATTTGTTTTTGGGAAAATGAAAGTAAAACCAACCATGTTAATTTCAAAAGAGTAACCAGAATGCAAGACTTAAGACTTAAGGGGAACAACATATCACATTTTAAAAAATCACCATGGCCGAGTAAGCAAAATCCTTGACTCGACCCAGTTGGCATATCTAATAATGTACAGATAGGTGGACAGATGAAAAGAAGAAAAATGATTCAGAGGCAGGGTGATGTGCAAAACAAAGTGCTGCCTAACTCAGAAACTGAAATAATGTATCTAGTCATAATATTGCCACCCTCTATTCACCCTCATGATACATAACAATTCAAGGTCATCAAAATAGCAATTGTTTCATTTGATAAACAAAAAAACAATATTGTAGAAACAGATTAGGGAATTGGTCTCATTATTATTAGTCTTGAATATGCAGGAGAGATGTGTATCATTGCATTAAGAAGAGTTTACAAAATAGACCCCCCTCCCCCCTCAGGCTTCAAATTACACACGCGCTGGTGGAACCAAAACAACATTGACCAAATCTACTAATATGCTACTAAACAACCTCAGTTGATAGCAACTTCAACCTACACCAACCTCCTAGCTCCCACCAAAATTACCGAGGATACAATCTACAGTGGCTACATATGAAATTTAGTTGTGAACCAAACACTATTCAGTAATCACCTACCTTACTAATTAGCTTGTCATCGCTTATGGCACTGATTATCTTGTTAAACAGCTTGTACAATGCCTCGAGGCCCTTGACATTCCTCTATTTGTGCCACGCACACAAATCCAACCCAGTTCAGTTCAATTTCCCCTATGAATTAAGCAAAAAGATAAACAACGAGCAGCAAACAAAGTGAAGAGGAACGCAAAAGTGGCCGAGCACTGGAGTCAGCAGACGTCCCCGTCCAGCGCACAGCTGCAGCGCGCCCTCGTCGGAAGAATGGTGCACGGCGAGGGGCGTGGAAGTTTCCGCGCTGCCTGCGGGCCCCTCGCGTCACCGTTGTCGGCCATTGCCTCGCCGTGGAGAGAGAGATGGGTTAGGTGGCGCGGTAGTGGATTAGTGGCGGTGCAGAGGAGGTTAAGGAAGAATTCTTCCTCGACCCGAAACCAAGGCAAACAAGCAGCGCGCAGAACGGATCCCCCAACAGCAACACCGCCGACCCGCAAAGGCGGGGCTCAACAATCGGCACAACGGCACAGAGGAGTGGAGGCGGGGAGGAGCGAAGGTGGACGGGGAGCTGGGGTGCTACACGGGATCGCAGAGGAGGCGGGCGCAATGCCGGAGACGGCGACACGGCGGAAGGCGGAGGCAGGGTTACGACGCACGGAGGGATTGGGGCCCTCGCAGCGGCGGATGCATAGGAGGGGGATCGGGATTCAGAGAAGAAGCGGATAAGCTATTAAGCTGGAGAGGGTAGGGAACGTCAAACCAACTCAAAAGTCAAAACCAAGATCCATCCCCTTACAGGTGGGGCCACGAGTGCCGCTTAAAATCTCGATGAACCACAGCGCTGTAAATTGTGGGAGCTTAGCAACTTAAGGATGAGCAATGGGTTGTCACTGCGTCGCCCTGCCGGGGCACAACGTCGTCATCTATGATTCTTCTCGCGGCTGCCCCGACCCGCGAGCCGCCGCTACACCGTCCCTTCAGGTTGTAGCGCCGCGACATGCGATCCTCGCCACCGCCCGAGGCCGTCCCCGCTGCGTCGTCCCTTTGGGTCGTAGCACCACGGCATGCAGTTCCCGCCGCCGCCCTGAGGTTGTCCCCACGGCTACACCGAATGACACACCGTCGCTGCGTCGCCCCTCCGAACCATAGCACCGCGACACGGGATCAATGCCACCGTCTTGGGGTGTTCCCGGCGTTGCTCCGACTCGCGCATCGTCGCTGCGTCGCCCCTTTAGGGCCGTAGCGCCGCGGCATGCGTTCCACTCCATTGTCCCGGCACATCGACTTCCACGTGGTATGCGCCGCGCGTCCTCCCTTGGCGCGGGAACGCCGCCGTCCGCGCCGGTCTTTGTCACATTGTCGGGTTCTTCCTCACCTACTTCGAGCATCGCCACCTAGCTCTTAACCAGCTGCACCCGCCGCCGTCAGGCCACGGCCGCCGCTCTTCTTTGGCACCGTTGCAGCTCGCTCACCCGAGTCGTGCCACCCGTCCACCCCCTTCATCTCCGTCCAGCACCATCTCATCGCTAGCGTCGCCGTCGTCTTCCCAGACCACTTCATCTACTCCGACCACCGCGGGCGACATTGGCCCCTTACTGATTTGTGCCGCAACCCTCGTCGAGTCCTTTGCTGTTAGCCTCCTCGACATGGCGTACCAGTTTGTGCAGGTTCCCATCTATGCATGCCCGGTGCTGGCAACACCGACGCGTGCCTTCGTCCCCGGTGTGTGTTGGAAATATGCCCTAGATGCAATAATAAAATGGTTATTATTATATTTCCTTGTTCATGATAATCGTTTATTATCCATGCTATAATTGTATTGATTGGAAAGTCAAATACATGTGTGGGTACATAGATAACACTGTGTCCCTAGTATGCCTCTAATAGACTAGCTCGTTGATCAAAGACAAGGTTTCCTAGCCATAGACAGGAGATGTCATTTGATAACGGGATCACGTCATTAGGAGAATGATGTGATGGACAAGACCCAAACTATGAACGTAGCATATGATCGTGTCAGTTTATTGCTATTGTTTTCTGCATGTCAAGTATCTGTTCCTATGACCATGAGATCATGCAACTCACTAACACCGGAGGAGTACCTTGTGTGTATCAAACATCGCAACGTAACTGGGTGACTATAAAGGTGCTCTACAGGTATCTCTGAGGGTGTCTGTTGAGTTGGCATGGATCGAGACTGGGATTTGTTACTCCGCGTGACGGAGAGGTATCTCGGGGCCCACTCGGTAATACAACATCACAATCAGCCTTGCAAGCAAAGTGACTAAAGAGTTAGCCACGAGATCTTGTATTACGGAACAAGTAAAGAGAATTGCCGGTAATGAGATTGAACTAGGTATAGAGATACCGATGATCGAATCTCGGGCAAGTAACATACCGAAGAACAAAGGGAGCTGCATACGGGATTAGGTGAATCCTTGACATAGAGGTTCAACCGATAAAGATCTTCGTAGAATACGTAGGAACCAATATGGGCATCCAGGTCCCGCTATTGGTTATTGACCATAGAGGTGTCTCGGTCATGTCTACATAGTTCTCAAACCCGCAGGGTCTGCACACTTAACGTCCGGTGACGTTTCGGTAGTATTGAGTTATGTATGTTGGTGACCGAAGGTTGTTTGGAGTCCCGGATGAGATCCCGGATATATAGGAAGTCCTGTTTTGGTCACCGGAAAAAGTTCGGGCGTCACCGGTAGTGTACCGGGGGTGTCGGGAGGGTTCCGGGGGTCCATCGGGAGGGGGCCACCCACTCCGGGGGCCACATGGGCCTTAGGGGTGGCGCACCAGCCCTTAGTGGGCTGGGCAAGCCAGCCCCTAAGGGCCCATGCGAAGAGGACAGAGGAGGGCCAAGTGGGGAGTCCTCCTAGGACTCCACCTCCCTTGTGGGAGGAGGAATCCTGGTTGGGGGAGGACTCCTCCCCCTTGGTTCGGCCGAACCCTCCTTGGTGGAGGGTTTGGGGCTGCCTCCTCCCTCCCTTCCTCCTATATATACTAGAGGATTTTTGAGGGTAGCCCTAACCTGAAAAGCCACGACTGCCTCTCTCTCCCTCTAGATCTGTTCTCCACTAGATCGTCTCGGTCGTGCTTGGCGAAGCCCTGCCGGGACAGCTCCACCACCACCACCGCCATGCCGTTGTGCTGGCGGAGAACTCATCTACCTCTCCACCCTCACTTGCTGGATCAAGGAGGTGGAGATCGTCATCGAGCTGTACGTGTGCTGAACGCGGAGGTGTCGTCCGTTCCGCGCTAGATCGGAAGGACCGTGATTGGATCGCGGGACGGATTGTGATTGGATCGCGGGACGGATCGTGATTGGATCGCGGGATGGCTTGCGATTTGGATCGCGAAGACGTTCAACTACATCAACCGCGTTTCTTAACGCTTCCCGCTTAGCGATCTACAAGGGTATGTAGATCCACTCTCCCTCTCGTAGATGCTCATCACCATGGATAGATCTTGCGTGTGCGTAGGAATTTTTTTGTTTCCCATGCAACGTTCCCCGACAGTGTGTTCCCAGGTTTGACAAACCTAGAGTGGCACATCGTCAACATCGCCTTCATCCATCTACACCTGCCCGATGCTGGCAACACCGGTGTGTGCCTTCGTCCATGAAGTGTCCCTGGGCTTGGCAAACCCAGCGCAACACATCGTCAACAACATCTTCTTCCCCGCGCACCACTACTTCGACACCACTGCGACCATGACTAACTCGGCGCCACCTTGCGCCCGCGGCTCCACGGCGGCTACCTCGACACTGGCCACCCTGACTCGGCATCGACCACAACGTATTTTGCACGGCTACCTCGACCACGGCTACACCACACTACGCTCTCGGCTACCTCGACATCGGCACAAAGGCCTACCGCCTTGCTTGACCAACCTCGTTGGTTTCCAATCCAACCCCAATTTCCATGATGCATCGACCATTACGACCGTGGGGGGATGCCTGTCGGCTTATCTTCTGATTCTTCTCCAGTCTCACCGTCTGTGTCGCTACCGTTGTGACTGCGGGGGGATGTTGAGTATCGTGGTTATTTAGGAAAGATAAGATAGACTAGGATTTGTTCTGTCTTGTCTTGTACTCCAAGATGATCATTTACTCCTATATATATGCCCATGAGGCTCAAGCGATACAACATTGATTCCACCAATTTCCCTCTCTCCCTTCTAACGTGAACCACTAGCTAATTGCCCATGATGTGTTGTAACGAGGATATACGTATCTAGTGGTTCAACAACAGTCACATATACCTTACCACACGTTATATTCTAGATGTTCGTAAGATTTGATTTGGGTTGAGTATGCATAGGGAAAGGCAAGGCAAATTATGATTTCGTTGACGTTTTCGTAAGATTTGATGATTTTGACATGGCTAGGGTAATGCAAGGAAATTTTTGATTTAGTTGATGTTTTGATGAGATGATTTGATTGAGTTACTACATGGTTTGGTTTTGATGTAATTGATGGGATCAGGGGATTCTTAAAAGGCCCTACACGCAACCTTTTGGGCAATAGATCAAGGTGGAGTTAGTTGCATGCGGTTTTAGGAAGAAAATTGTAAAAACCAGATGGGAGTTGATGAAAACCCTGGAAGCGATGCGTGAACCAACTCTCATTTAATAATAATAAAGATAATAATATGTAGTACTAAAAGGCACTTAAACTAACATGCACTAATAATATAACACAATTTCAACAAGTCTTAAACTTAGGCAATACTAAAGGAAACACCCTAATAGTCTAAAGGAAACCTCTTGTACGCTTGCACGTGCCACAGAAGTTTCCCACAAACTAGTCACATAGGTCTTTCCAGGAGCCTATAGACATTGGGAGGAGGTTCATGATCCAGGATTGGGCCACCCCTCTCAGTGCTAGGGGGAGCTAGTTGGACATGGCCTTTTTCGCCCCTCCGGCAGCATGCACCGTTATGGTGTACAACTAGAGGATTTCGTTGGGATCCTAGGTGCCATCGTATTTAGGCACATCAAGGCGGAATTTGGTGGCCAGGATACCCGACAAAGTTCTGGAGTGAGTGCTTGGCCTCCCGCTCCATAAGGAGCAACAACTTCCATGACGGGGAAGACCCGCTATTGTGGCCTTCCCACTGGCGCGGGCGGGGGCTGGTCTGCGGTATGTAGACCGACTTTTTTTGTCCAGGGATCTTCGAGGAGCATCGTCTGGATCCTAGTGAGCGTTCGTGTCTTCTATTCGCTGGAGGTCCTTGGTCAATGGATTCGATGAGGACTGTTATTGTTATGCTCATCACACCTGAGTTTAAACTTGTTTAATTGATAAAAACTGATATATCTGCTTTGATATTGCTACTAATGACTAATGAATGCAAATGATTCCAAAGTCAAATATTTATTTTGTTTCCATGGGGAATGGGGCTATACATGGATAAATCAAGCATAATATGGAAAGGATTAAAGAGAATATAAGAAGAATCAAGTGGGAGGCACAGAAGAAGAAACAGAGCGCAAGTCGGCCAACATACGACTGCAACCGCTTGTATGAGTGGTCATATGGCATGCGAGCAGTGCCCTCTCATCCACCCCAATAACTTTTATAAAGGGGTCAATGCCAGAAGGGCAACAGAACATCGACGAGACCTCCATCTTCGTCATCCACAACATCCATAAACCCTAGACGTCGCCATTTCCTAGCCATACCGATTCATCCTAGTTAGACACACCTTGTAATCATGTATCACATCCGGCAACTATTATAAGCCATATTATCAATCAATCATACTTCTTGATGTGTTCTTTAATGGTTTCTTCTTGCGATCTGATCACTATGTGTGAGTAATTCGATAAGGTCATGGGTTGAGGCATAGCCCTACAACCCTATGTATTTGTTGGAGGGGTCAATGGAAGTACTTTGAATTAAAATCGTGTATGTGTGAAATAAAATTGCTTCGTAGTTGGCTCTTGTGTCATTCGCGATCTTTGTCCCTGCACATACCCAGGATCACAGAGATCAAGCCATGGAGAGGCTATGAGCAGAGAGAACATGAAATGCTATTCTGAACACCAGTGACAGAAAGGTTTAGTATGATAGCGTGAATCTTATCTCTGGGGATACAAGAGGTGCAGCCATTAAACACCCAATGCTTTTGCCTGATTTTACCTTAATTACCGAGGTAAACTCGCGCTACGGATATGGCCTTTGGTTGGACAAGTGACTCTTGATACAGGACTCCGGTCAAGACGTAATTTGGACACAACCCCCACTTTGATACGTTGCAAGCATATCTTTGCGGCTGACTTCCAGGGAACAAATTCATATCATAATGACCCCGTTCGCAAATATATGGTTGTAAGAATAAGTCCTCATACTCATGCATGTTTTTATTTTATAAGTGTTCAATTGGGCAACTTGATTTCGATACGGCCCGAAAACTAAAATTTAATACTCTTGCAAAGCTTGGTAGAAACCTTGATCTTAAATGTAAATTTCCTCTCGTGGGTTAGATAACTCAGGGTCACCTCTCGGGGAAAAGGGAGAATCATTTATTCTCCTTTATCGGATCACTAAATGGACTCATCAAATCTTTTTCAGGCGCCGTTTGCGGGGAGGATTTGTGTGCTAGTCATTAAGTTATAGTTGTTTTTCAGTTTTACTTTCGGTTTTGTTCTTGTTCTTGTTTAGTTTTTGTTGCAGCTTTTGTCAGTAGAAATTCCCAAAAAAATCAGTATGGCTCGTAATCTTGGAAGCTTTGCTGCCCCTAGCAATAGCTTCATGCATGAACCAATTACACAACCTGGTGTTGTTGTCACGCAATATGAGATTAAACCAAATTTGTCTCTATGGTTCAACATGACCAATGTGGAGGCTATGCTTCTGAAGATTCTTGCATGCATTTGCATATTTTTTCTGAATTGTTTAACATGACACACATACAGGATTATGACCCTAATGATTTGAAGGTCTATTTCATTTCTCCTTGAGAGGGAAAGCTAAAGAATTATTTTAGCTTTGCCTAGAGGTAGTAACTTCATGGATTGAGTGGTACAGTAAATTTTTGTTTAGGTTTTGCCCACCTGCCAAAATTATGCAACTGCGTTCGCAGATAACAAGTTTTAAGCATGAAGATCATGAGCGACTAGTACTTGCTTGGGATCACATGAAGGAGGCTATAAGGAATTGTCATAACCATGGAATGGAAGAATTGTTAATTATTCATATGCTTTATAATGCTTTAATTCCCATTTTGAAATCTAGGCTTAACATTGCTGCAGGAGGAACTATTATGGGAAGACCCATCACTGAAGCTAATAATTTGCTAGATGACATGCAAGAAAACCATGCCTAATGGCATGTTGAGTGTCACGACCCGGTCCCGTAATAGGGCCCTGAGTCTCTGCGCTTACCATGTCAGTCCCTACCAATAGCTGATACGCACAATCGATGATGAAATACCAAGAATACATCACATGTCATAGTATTTACATTGAAGACCTAGTGCAATACATTACACACCTGCTTAGCTCATGGCTAGCTTACAGTACAATCATGCAGCGGGGTAATATTGTAGTTTTGTGGCGTCCATCTACTCACATGCAAGAGTGGAGTATAGCATCATAACCCTACTTCATAATCTTTCCGTCGACATGGTAACCTGCAACATGATATGTTGCAGCCACAAAGGTCAATACATTGGATGTATTGGCAAGCTTCACTAGGACTGGCTTGTGGAACATAAATATGCAATGTGGTGCGGCTGGTTTTTCCTTTGTGCAAAATTGTTTTTCCTACCTTTATAAAAGTGGTCTACTCTAGCAGCAATATGACACTCCCGGTAAACCCCGATTGTAGTCTAGAGTTACTCTAGTAAACCCCGGTTTCAACCCAAGCGGTTTGAGTACGTGGACTCCTATTAACCTCGGTCATCCCAAGCATCTCACCAGAGACCCTGGTAAACCCCAGTCCTTTGAGATCAGTGCCATAAATCCCCATAGGTTCAACACATGAATTTTAGTGTAAGAGATGAATGAGATCAATCTGACAATTCTCGGATGAGTTGCTCAAAGTTGTCCGTAACCGGGGACAAGGCTAATCATGATCAGTTTTATACACTCTGCAGAGGCTTGTGTACTTTACCCATGACTCCCGATCACACCCATCTTCTACTAAACTTCACTTGTGAAGTAGCTACGCAGATCAAGACAAGACTTTTGGGAAGTAGTCGCCCTCTCAGAAACGAGAGACCCAGTCCAACCTACATGCAAGACTACATCTGCTGGTCTGCCACAAGAAGGTTTCCACAACTTGCTCGATCCTGACAGAGCACATATAGTCTCACGGTCACACATGGAAGCTACTCAACTTTTGAACTCGTACAATCTCTTTGATATCTGGGTGGCATTCCCCACCATAGACTACACTCCGATGACCCAATCAAAGCCAGTCCACTGAGATCAATTCATTAATTTAGTAGTAGTTAAGTAGTCAACCATGCAGTTGTATGGTGGAATAATAATTGTGTTTCCCAATCCATGTTATAGCAGCTAAGCAACTACTCGTGAGTTACAAGGTCAGGGTATAATGGTCCTATTAAATCTACTGGGCTTTGTCAAGCATAAAGTAAAATCCTATAGGGGATTCCTAGTTGAAAACAATTACAATGCATGAAAACATAGGTTATGGTCAAAGGTTCCACTTGCCTGTATTGACGATTCTTCAATCTCACAATCCTTGATCAAACACACTTCGCTCTCCGTACAATCTATCATAAGTAAAGATCATTCATGAACAATCATACAATACAATCAAACAACGATAAGTGTTGTGCATGGTGTCAGTGTCATTGTGTCGTGTGATCATGTTTCAATGCTTAACTCATAAGAGTTTGGAAAATAACACAATGGCCGTTCTTTTGAATACATGTGAAATAAAGGTTCACATGCAAGTTTCAATAAAGGTTCATCACATAAGGAGTATGTGATGTCAAATGAGTGCTTGTCAGATCCAGTCAATGGATCATGGCAACAGAGTCTTGGTCTATGAATCTTCGGTAGCCAAGTTCAAGTTCAAGTTTGAATGGCAATTCAAACTTGCTGACCTTTCATGAGCTTGAATACACTAAGGTCTAAAAATGATAACCTGGACTGGCTTCCAATTAAATTTGGATTTGAACTAGGTTTCAACCTATTTGAATTAAGTTTATAATTCAATTTGGATTTACCGAGTTCAATTTGAAGAACATTCATAAATTTATTTGAGTTGGTTCAACTTAATTCAATTATCATCTGTTAATCCTAATGTCATATACAAATCCAAACAATACTAAGGCATATTATTGAATAAGTTCTCAACTAAAGTCAATTATAAATCCAACATAGTTATTGTAGGTTACTCATTTGATATTAGCTTGACTAAAATAAATTATAAATTATAAATAATTATTAAGGTTCAATAGTCTCAAAATGATTTGGGTTTCAACTAAATTTAACTTGAGATCATCTCCCCGTAATCATCAAGTATTAACTCCAACATGATCTACTAGGTTGAATTTGATTTCACAATTTATTTGGATTAATTTCATTTCAAATTAAACCTAGGTTTTAATTTAATTTCAAACTAGGTTTGAAATGAAGTTCAAATCTTATTTGAATTACCTAAATTAAATTATAATCAAAAAAATATTGCTAAAGTTTTATTTAAGTTTTTGATCCCACTTGTTTAATAATGTTTTATTAAAAAAAAATGTTAATTCAAATTAAAACTAATTAGGTTCAAATTCTATTGGAATTCTGCCTATTCTGTAATTTGTTTCAATTATATTTTTAAATTATTTAAATTTGAACTAAATTGTTCTGAAATGAAAGTGTGTTTAATTAGATTCAATATACAAATTTAATCAATTAATTTGTATATATATAATGAAAGTTATGCCCTATCAAATTCAAATTCATTTTGTTTAAATTTGAATTTTAAATTATTCAGACATGAAATGTTTTCGGTCAGGGTGAAACTAGATTTCATAAGGATCATTTTGCAAAAAGTTTCACCTAATTTGGACGTGTAGATAAATATTTATGAGTGCTTTAAATCCAAGGGCTTTCTGTAAAATTTCCATTTAATTCAAATAATAGAAAATTTTCGAGCGGACAGGGGCTACGTGGCATGCTATGATTGGCTGCGGGGGTGTTTGCTGGGGTGCTACGCAGCGGACGGCCAAACGCTATGAAGAAAGTGGTTCGGGGTTTAAGTGGGTGGTCGTGGTGGGTGCGATCGAGATCGAACGACCAGGATTAATTGGAGATGCTAGGGTTTCGGTCCTCACCGGAGGGGGTTGCCGAACTTTGCCTGAAATATCAACGATGGCGGTACTACGCTTGGATGTCGACAGTTCCGATGCTCCAGGCGGTCCTGGACGTCACGAAGGGCACGAACGAGCGTAGGGCGACGTCGCGGAGCTGCTGGTGGGGATGGGTGGCCTTGGGGAAAACAACATTGCCGGAGTCGTGTGCAACGGCCGAAAGCTTCGGGTGCGATTGCGCTGCTCAAAAACATGCATGCACAATCGTGCAAACGGTCAGAAGATGCGTGGAGACACAGCAAGGCGAATGGACAAGGTGGGGCACACGAACGGTGGCTCACCTCGCCAGATTTGAGCTTGTGACGGCAGGGCGGTTCGGTGTCGATGAAGACGATACTTCAGGGGGTCTCAGGTGTGTGGAGCTTGTCTAAGGGGCTCGCCGGAGCTCGTGGGGTGCGGTGGTGGTACGGGTTGGTCTCGAGGGTGGCTATTCCCGACGGAATTCGATCGGAGGTGGTTAGGTCAGCGCTGGGGTCGATGCCGAGGTAGCCTAACGGGGAGGGGCGGTGCGACGTGGGGAGAAATGGCGAGGACATCGAGGGGATTTTATAGGACATGCCGCTCGGGCATTCTCTCGCACGGTGGCCGTGTGTGGTCGAGGATGTGGGCGACGTGGGACTCAGGTCGTTCGCCCGCATGGATCACATGAGGTGGGGGACGACCCCGATAGGTGGGTCCCGCCTGTTGGTGGCTCAGGGGCGAGGGGAGTGGGGCGCGGTTGGCTTGTGGCTGGACCGGCCTGGCTGCTGGCTTTTTTCCTTTTCTTTAGTTTTCTTTTCTTTTCTGTTTCTTTTTCCCTTTTTCTGTTTTCTTTATAAATTCAAAACAAGTTTTAACTTGAATTTTCTTTCAAAAGCAACCTTGACCAAAATTCCAAATAGAATATTTCTGAATATGTGACCATTTTATTTGGGCAGATTAGGCAACTAAAATATGCACTTATATTTCTATTTTGGATTTGAATTTGGTTTCAAGAACAAATATGTTTCAAATCCATTTTTGAAATTATGCAAAAGGTCTAGGTCACTGTTTGGTCTTGTGGAATGCTAATTCCTGCCAAAATCAAATGCAAGTCAAATTTGGTTTAATTCCCTTTTGTTTTGAATTGATTTCAGAATGATTTCCAATTCAAAATCAATCCACTTCTCTTAGGGAAATAATTTGACTTGGAATATTTTTGGGACTTATTTGAAATGCCTGCCCAATAATATTTGAAATGGCTTGGGTTCCACCTATTGGCTAGCTAGGTTTTCACTAGTTGCATTAGGATTTCAACCTAATGATCAATCAATCAAGAAAATTCAACTAGTAAGCAATCAATCATATTTTTTCTTGAAAAAAATTAGTTCCTTGTGAATTTTTTAACATACCAGATTTTGGGAAAAATCTGGGATCTGACAGGCTACCACCCTTAAAAGAGATCTCACCCCGAGATCTGGAGAGGCTAGATAAAGGTTTGGGCTTTTGGGCTTCCTCTTAAATTCCATCTCCGGGTCTGGGGTCTGTTGCCTAGGTTATAACAATATCATCTGTGCTTTTGGGTCCCTGGGTGAGGGAGTCCTAGACTAGGTGGCCCCTCCCGAGCTGGTCTAGTCCATGGGCTGGGATGGAGGCCCATCGATTGGAAGGACTTCGGAGGGCCTGTGATGGAGTGTGAGCATACCAGACTCTACCGAAGACTTGGCGTGTGCTCCAAGAAGAGATAATATTCGTTCAACATGTAATCCATAGATGGTAACCGACGTCCTAACCCTAGATACCCTTGGTGCCTATATAAACCGTAGGGTTTAGCCCGTAGAGCAAACCCATACACAACATCATCACCTCTAGGGTTTAGACCACAAACATACGATCTCGAGGTAGATCAACTTTGTACTCGTTACATCATCAATGCAACAAGAGCAGGACATAGAGTTTTATCTCCATCGAGAGGGCCCGAACCTGGGTAAAAACCTTGTGTTTCTTGTCTCCTGTTACAATCAATCCAATCTCGCAGCTCGCCCCCCTACCCGAGGTCTGTCGGTTTTGACACCTACATTGGTGCTTTCATTGAGAGCTTGTTGTGTGATCATCAGGATTGATGGATTCCCCAATCGGCGATCTAAACCCCTTTGAGGCTTTCATTGTCCCCACAACCTTCCTTAACGGGTCATCTGAAGAGAGGGTTGGTCCCGAGGCACACTCCCCCGTAGAGGCAGCATGATGCGATCTGGAGTTTCACCCAGAGCACCACGCTCCTTCGAACTACTTGGTCGATGGTTCTCTTGTCGAAGAAGCCCCGGATCCGAACTCCCCTTTGAGGGACAGATGCCGGACTGATCGGATAAGGATAATGGGCATTTCAGTCTTTGAGCTAAACCCCGTGCAACCTTCTCACAATGAACATGGGGGTGCGATAGAGCCCCCCCGGTCGGATTAATTTTTTTGATCCCACCCACCCCCATATCGAGTATTGCCCAGATAACTCGGGACCTACCAATGTCTGGGACCTCGTCTACATAAAGCAGCAAGTTGGGGAAACCGTTCAGAAATTTTGGTCACGATTTCTATTTGTTAAAAACAGAATAGCCAATTGCTAGCATGCCGAACTACTGACTGCGTTCTGCCACAACTGTGGCGACACAAGGGTATTGAACGCCCTCGCCGGGCGTCGAGTCCAGACATTCACCGAGCTCTCTGACCTAGTATTAAAATTCTACGCTATAGAAGACGTTTGGCCGACCGAACAACCTATTAGATCCGATGAGCCTACATACTACCACTCAGCCCAGCAACAGGCTCCTTCTAAGCGCTTTGCCCTAACTACACCATCGCCAAATAAGAAGAAAACAGGGCCTCGGACCACCCTTGACATGTTGTTGGACAGACCATGTCATATACATTCAACACTGCTCAACCCCAACCCAAACCACAACCTTCGAGCTTGTTGGGTCATGAAACACGTAGCCAAGTATGGTGAACCTCTCCTCGCCAGCGATCACACTATTAGCCACTTAACAAACAGCTCGGACGAGGCTAAAGTCATGATGATCTATCAAACACACACATCAGGCAACCAACGAAAACGAGCTCTACGAAAATTCGGCCCCACAAAGGTACAAACACCCTCGGCCGCGCGGTTAGACACGCCCATCACATTTGAACAAAACGATCAGCCGACGGTTGACCTAAGACGATGCCCATCCACCTTGGTCCTCGACCCCATAGTAGATAGCTATCGCCTACATAAGGTTTTGATGGATGGTGGCAGCAGCCTAAACCTCATCTACGAGGGCACGCTCGAAAAAATGGAGTTGGATACAACTCGCATCCGACAAAGCTGCACTACGTTCCGAGGAATTATCCCCGGTAAAGAAGCACGATGCAGGGGAGAAATCACCCTTGATGTGGTCTTCAGCACCCCCGAGAACTATCGTTCCGAGGAGTTGACATTCCACGTCGTACCCTTCTGAAGTGGCTATCACGCCCTCCTCGGATGGGACACATTTGCAAAGTTCCATGCCATACCTCACTATGGATATATGAAGCTCAAGATGCCAGGTCCCAACAGAATAATCATTGTTGCAAGCAACCCATGGCACTGTGGTCCGGAAACAAAACGGCCTCCCTGGCTCTAGAGTCATTGGCCGAGGCCTTTGCAACCAAAGAATTAACAGCACTTCGGGTCATAGTCAATAGGGATGACGTCATCTTGGACAAACTCTCTAAGTCAACCTCTTGCAGACCAGCGGATGAAATTGTAAAATTCTATGTACACCCGACGGATCCTAACAAAATAGCATCCATCAGCGAGCAACTTGATCCAGAGATTGATGAGGCCCTCCGGAATTTCCTTCAGGAAAATTGGCACATCTTTGTCTCGCACCCTTTGGATATGCCAGGAATCCCAACTGGCTTAGCCGAGCACAGCTTGAATCTTATAGAAGGGTTTAAACCTGTCAAGCAAGCACTATGGCGGTTCTCCGAACCCAAGCGACATGGCACGGGCGAAGAACTAGCCAATTGTTAGAGGTCGGATTCATCTGAGATATCAAACACGCCGAATGGCTGGCTAATCTGGTGATGGTACCAAAGAAGGATAAATCCAGGCGGCTATGCATCGATTTTAAAGACGTTAATAAAGCCTGCCCCAATGACCCTTTCCCGCTACCATGCATAGAGATTATCGATGGAACAGTAGGAAACGATTCCCTTTGTTTCCTGGATGCATACTCGGGGTATCATCAGATTAAAATGAGAGAGTCTGATCAAGAAGGAACAGTGATCATGCCCTATGGGCCGTTCTGCTTCAACACAATGCCATTTGGGTTAAAAAATGCAGGCGCCACATATCAGCGCGTGATTAAAACATGCCTAAAAGATCACATCGGCTAAACAGTCGAAGCCTACATAGATGACGTGGTTGTCAAAACCAAAGACGTCCGACAGCTGGTAAAGGACCTCGACGATATCTTCACTAGTCTCCGGGTCTATCATATTAAGCTTAACCTAGAGAAGTGAGTGATACATCTCCAACGTATCTATAATTTTTGCTTGTTCCATGCTGTTATATTATCATTCTTGAATGTTCTACAATCATTTTATAGCAACTTTATATCGTTTTTTGGGACTAACCTATTGACATAGTGCCAAGTTCCAGTTGTTTTTTGCTTGTTTTTTACGTCGCAGAATATCAATACCAAACGGAGTCCAATCGTGATGAAATTTTTTGGAGAATTTTTTTGGACCAGAAGAAAGCCAGAGAGTCAAAGAAGTGCCTGAAAGGGTGCCCAGGCAGCCCACAAGACACCAGGGCACACCAGAGGCCCACGGCGTGCCCTGGTGGGTTGTGGCCGGCTCGGGAGTCCCTTCCACCGCCTCTGAGCTCTATAAATACCCAAATATTTCAGAAACCCTGGACGAGTCGATGAAAAATACATCAGCCGCCGCAAGTTCCAGAACCGCGAGATCCAATCTAACACCATCACGGAGGGGTTCATCATCCTCATTGGTGCCTCTCCGATGATGCGTGAGTAGTCCACCATAGACCTACGGGTCCATAGGCAGTAGCTAGATGGCTTTCTCTCTCTCTTTTTATTCTCACTACAATGGTCTCTTGGAGATCTATTTGATGTAATGACTTTTTGCGGTGTGTTTGTTGGGATCCGATGAATCTTGAGTTCATGATCAGTTTCTATCCATGAATATTATTTGAGTCTTCTTTGATCTCTTATATGCATGATTACTTATAGCCTCGTATTTCTTCTTCAAATCTTTGGTTTTGTTAGGCCAACTAGATTGATTTTTCTTGCCATGGGAAAGGTGCTTTGTGATGGGTTCGATCTTGCGGTGTCCTCTCCCAGTGACAGAAGGGGCAGCGAGGCACGCATGTATCGTTGCTATTAAGGATAACAAGATGGGGTCTATTCCTACATGAATAGATCTTGTTTACATCATGTCACCGTTCTTATTGCATTACTCCGTTTCTCCATGAACTTAATACACTAGATGCATGCTGGATAGCGGTCGATGTGTGGAGTAATAGTAGTAGATGCAGAATTGTTTCGGTCTACTAATCTTGGACGTGATGCCTATATAATGATCATCGCCTTGGATATCATCATGATTATTCGATTTTCTATCAATTGCCCAACATTAATTTGTTCACCCACCATGTGCTATACTCATGAGAGAAGCCACTAGTGAATCCTACGGCCCCCGGGTCTACTTTTCCAACATATTGCTTTCCGATCTATCTTTTTTCCGCTTTTGTTTTCAGATATATTATTCCAAAAACCCAAAATACCTTGCTGCACTTTTTATTTGCCTCTTTTATTTTGTTTTCTTGCGAGATCTATCTATCCAATCTATTACAACCTAATCTATCTTTTTACCGTGGAGAGATTGACAACCTCTCTTTTGCGTTGGGTTGCAAGTATTTGTTCTTTGTGTGCAGGTGCTGTTTACATAGTGTTGCATGATCGTCCCACTGGTTCGATACCTTGGTTTCATAACTGAGGGAAATATTTACCGTCGCTGTGCTGCATCATCCCTTCCTCTTTGGGGAAATACCGACGCAGTCTCAAGCCACGTCAAAGGAATTTCTGGCGCCGTTGCCGGGGAGGAAGCAGTCTCTTCAACGTGCCAATATCTGGCGCCGAGGAGACACCATCAACATCTATCAGGTTCCTAATCACAAATCTCATCTCCTTGCAATTACATTATTTGCCATTTGCCTCTTGTTTTCCTCTCCCCCACTTCACCAAATTTTCCGTTTTATTTGCCCTCTTTTTCGTTTGCCTTTTTCTTGTCAGATCTCTTGTTTGCTTGCAATCTTGTTTGAGTAGTCATGATGACTCAAGAAAATACCAAATTGTGTGATTTTTCCAATACTAATAATAATTATTTTATTAGTCTCCGATTGCTCCTCCCTCCACTAGTGCGGAGTCTTGTGATATTAATGCTGCTTTGTTGAATCTTGTCATGAAAGATCAATTTTCCGGTACTCCTAATGAGGATGCCGCGTCCCATCTAAACACTTTCGTAGAATTGTGTGATATTTAAAAGAAAAAAGATGCGGACAATGATATAGTGAAGTTGAAATTATTTCCTTTCTCTTTGCGGGATCGTGCAAAAATTTGGTTTTCTTCTTTGCCTCGCAATAGTATCGATTCTTGGAATAAGTGCAAGGATGCTTTTATTACTAAGTTTTTCCGCCCATGAAAAATATTTCCCTTAGGACTCAAATCATGAATTTTAAGCAACTTGAGCATGAACATGTTGCACAATCTTGGGAAAGAATGAAATTGATGCTAAGAAATTGTCCTACTCATGGTTTAAATCTTTGGATGATCATACAAATTTTTTATGCGGGATTGAATTTTGTGTCTAGAAATCTTTTAGATTCCGCCGCTGGTGGTACTTTTATGGAAATTACTTTGGGTGAAGCAACTAAATTACTAGATAATATTATGGCAAATTATTCACAATGGCATACTGAAAGAGCACCTACTAGCAAAAAGGTTAATTCAGTTGAAGAAATTAGTACTTTGAGTGAAAAAGTTGATGCTTTAATGAAGTTGGTTGCTAGTAAAAATGCTCCTATTGATCTTAATGATGTGCCTTTGTCTACTTTGATTGAGCAAAATAGTGATTCCGTAGATGTGAACTTCGTCTCGCGAAACAATTTTAATAACAATGCTTATAGAGGTAATTTTAATCCTAGGCCTTTTCCTGGAAATTCCTCTAATAATTATGGCAATTCCTATGGTAATTCTTCTTACATAATAATAGGAACCCCTCTGAACATGAGAGTAATATTAAAGAATTTATCAATGCTCAAAAAGTTTTCAACACTACGATAGAAGAAAAGTTGAATAAGATTGATGATATGTCTTGAAGCATTGATAGAATTTCTCATGATGTATAAAATCTCAAGTTGAAAGCTTTTTCCCCTAAGATTTATGAATCAATTAAAGCTTTATATGTTTCTATGGATGAAAGTAAGAAAAGAACCGCTATGCTTAGAGCTAAAAGAGAATTTTTATAAAAAGCGTTTTCTAGCGATTGCTTTCAAAAAAATGATGAGGATCTTAAAGTGATTGGTGTTTCTTCTATTGATTCCTTGTTTAGTAATATTAAAATTGATGATAAAGGGACTGACCTAGAGTCAACTTTATCTAGAAGGCGTCCCAATAATTTGGAGGGTGAGAATCTTGCTGAAAAAATTGATGAAAGTGGGTTTGAAGAGGTCAAAACTTTAACTAGTGATGTGCCCACTATTTTGGATTGCAAAGACTTTAATTATGATAGTTGCTCTTTGATTGATTGTATTTCTTTGCTGCAATCCATGTTAAATTCACCCAATGCTTATGAAGAAAATAAAGGTTTTACTAAACATATCGTTGATGCCATGATGAAATCTTTTGAAGAAAAGTTGGAGTTAGAGATTTCTATTACTAGAAATTACATGATGAGTGGGAACCTACCATTAAAGTCAAGATCAAAAATTATGAGTGCTTTGCTTTATGTGATTTGGGTGCTAGTGTTTCCACGATTCCGAAATCTCTATGTGATGTGCTTGGTCTTACCAATATTGAAGAATATTCTCTTAATTTGCACTTGGCAGATTCTACTATTAAAAAGCCTTTGGGAATAATTAATGATGTTATTATTATTGCAAATAGGAACTATGTGCCCATAGATTTTATTGTTCTTGATATTGATTGCAATCCGTCTTGTCCCATTATACTTGGTAGACCGTTTTTACGCACTATAGGTGTCGTGATTGATATGAAAGAAGGCAATATTAAATTTCAGTTTCCACTAAGAAAGGGTATGGAACACTTCCCTAGAACAAGAATTAAGCCACCATATGAATCAATTATGAGAGCATCCTATGGAGCGAAAACCAAAGATGACAATACTTGAATCTATGCATTATGCCTAGCTAGGGGCATAAAACGATAGCGCTTGTTGGGAGGCAACCCAATGAATAAATTTATTTTCATATTTTTCTTTCTGTTTTTGAGTGTTGACACAATTATTACTCTGTTATGATTGTGTTTTTATGTTTTATTTACTGTTTTTGCCAAGTAAAGCCTTTAGGATGACTCATAAGATGAGTAGAAACAATGCTGAATCTGAAACAGAAACTTTGTCTCCAGCGCGCGAATTTTAATTTTTTACTGGAGCGTGATAATGAGCTGAAATGTTAACACAGTATTTATATACAAATTCTTCACGTTGTCCTAATTTTTCAGAATTTTTAGAGTTACAGAAGTATGGTTAGAGTACAAATTACTACAGACTGTTCTGTTTAAGACATATTCTGTTTTCGTTGCATTGTGTGCTTGTTTTGATGAATCTATGGTTTGTATTGAAGGGTATAAGCCATGGTAAAGTTAAAATACAGTAGGTATAATGCAATAATAAAATTTGAATGAGTTTTCAACAATACTTAAAGTGGTGATTTGCTTTATTATACTAACGGATCTCACGAAGGTTTTGTTGAGCTTTGTGCGATTGAATTTTCAAGTTTTTGGGTGAGATCACAATGGATGAAGGAATAAGGAGTGAAAAGAGCCTAATATTGGGGATGCTACAGCACCCCCAAGATATTATCCAAAGAGAAACAAGCAACTAAGCTTGGGGATGCCCCGAGTGGCATCCCCTCTTTCTTTTAATGACCATCGGTATTTTACTTGGAGCTATATTTTTATTCGTCACATATCATGAGTTTTGCCTGGAGCGTCTTGTATTATTTGAGTATTTGCTTGTTTTTCTTTTTAGTTTGTCACTTGTATCCTTGCTGGACACACCTATTTGAGAGAGCCGAAATTATGCTATGATTTGTTAGAATTGCTCTATATGCTTCACTTAAATTTTTTTGAGCTATGGAATTGCTCTAGTGCTTCACTTATATGTTTTTGAGCATGGTGTGCTTTGAAATTTTGAAGAAACACTCTCATGCTTCACTTAGATTAATTTGAGAGTTAGTGAATTTTGAAGAAATCCTCTCATGCTTCACTTATATTATTTTGAGAGATGAAACTTTTATGCTCATGTTCTTCACTTAAATTTATTTGAGCTTGTCAAAAGCAATGGAAATATATGAAACTAGTCCCAAAGTGATAGATATTCATGAGGGATATAATAAAAACTTTCATGAAGATCATTGGACAAATTAAACTTGATTCCTTGTAATAGTTTTGATTTATGATGATAGTGATATGTGAGTTATGTTAGTGAGTAATTATGCTTTAATAGGAATATTGGTGTTAAGGTTTGTGATTCCCTATGCAAGTATGAAAGTAAGTAGTTATGCAATGAAATTACATCCTAGTTATGGTGCATTATTCGGTGTTAGTTATGCTCAATGCCCGTTTATGTGAATTTTCGTTTCTTGGTTGGTTGCTTCTCAATCTATTTGCTAGCCTCCACTTGTACTAAGTAGAAATACTACTTGTGCATCCAAAACTCTTAAACCTAGTTTTGCCTTATGAGTCCACCATACCTACCTATATGCGGTATTTCCATGCCGTTCTAAGCAAATTTGTATGTGCCATCTCTAATTTTCAAAATAAATTTCCTTTTTGTGTGCTCGTACCGCGCATGAAACGGTAGGAGGTATCCAATATTTTTCCATGCTAGATGTGTTATTCTCAAGATGAGTGTTTATTCACTTGTCATTGCACGAGAGTACGACGGTAATAGGGATGCCCAGTCCCGAAATGAAAAAAAAGAAATTTACTTTATGTTGTCAAATAATACATTCCTTGGAAAGTGTTGGTATGGAAGGCAACCGTGGATACGGCTAGCCATGGATTGTGAAAGAATGGTGGAAAAAGGAATAAACTTTACTTTATGTTTGGGAACCACCTATGATGTATCTAGCATGGAAAGTATTGAGAACTACCTTGTCGTTTTCGTTGACAGGAAAAGCATGCCACCCAAAATATTTTTCTCTCTCAATTTAAACTTTGAGCTCTGGAACCTCTACAAATCCCTACTTCCCTCTGCGAAGGGCCTATCTATTTACTTTATGCAAAAAAAAATTGAGTCTCCATCTTCTCTTATAAAGCACCAACTAGGGGGCACTATGATCATACTTGTGCATTGGGTGTAGTTAATATTTGAGTGTGTTTCATGAATGGATCAATGATTGAGCATGATGGGCTAGGGATAACTTTCTTTAGTGTTGATATTTTGAAAGACATGGTTGCTTGTTGGCATGCTTGAGTATTAAAGTCTTTATGTCAAAACTAGACTATTGCTTTGAACCATCTAGAAGTCCAAATGTCCATGCTACAAAAGAAACGAATATGTGATGAGCATGTTAGGCAGCATTCCACATCAAAAATTCTGTTTTTATCATTTACCTACTCGAGGACGAGTAGGAACTAAGCTTGGGGATGCTGATACGTCTCCAACGTATCTATAATTTTTGCTTGTTCCATGCTGTTATATTATCATTCTTGGATGTTCCACAATCATTTTATAGCAACTTTATATCATTTTTTGGGATGAACCTATTGACATAGTGCCAAGTGCCAGTTGCTGTTTTTGCTTGTTTTTTTACTTCGCAGAATATCAGTATCAAACGGAGTCCAATCGCGACGAAACTTTTTGGAGAATTATTTTCGACCAAAAGAAAGCCAGAGAGTCAAAGAAGTGCCCGAGAGGGGGCCCAGGCAGCCCACAAGACACCAGGGCGCGCCAGAGGTTCCCCGGCATGCCCTGGTGGGTTGTGGCCACCTCGGGAGTCCCCTCCACCGCCTTTGAGCTCTATAAATACCCAAATATTCCAGAAACCCTAGAGGAGTTGACAAAAAATACATCCAGCCACCGCAAGTTACAGAACCGCGAGATCCAATCTAACACCATCACGGAGGGGTTCATCATCCTCATTGGTTCCTCTCCGATGATGCGTGAGTAGTCCACCATAGACCTACGGGTCCATAGGCAGTAGCTAGATGGATTTCTATCTCTCTTTTGATTCTCAATACAATGGTCTCTTGGAGATCTATTTGATGTAATGACTTTTTGCGGTGTGTTTGTTGGGATCCGATGAATTTTGAGTTCATGATCAGTTTCTATCCATGAATATTATTTGAGTCTTCTTTGATCTCTTATATGCATGATTACTTATAGCCTCGTTTTCTTCTTCGAATCTTTGGTTTAGTTAGGCCAATTAGATTGATTTTTCTTGCCATGGGAAGAGGTGCTTTGTGATGGGTTCGATCTTGCGGTGTCCTCTCCCAGTGACAGAAGGGGCAGCGAGGCACGCATGTATCATTGCTATTAAGGATAACAAGATGGGGTCTATTCCTACATGAATAGATCTTGTCTATGTCATGTCACCATTCTTATTGCATTACTCCGTTTCTCCATGAACTTAATACACTAGATGCATGCTGGATAGCGGTCTATGTGTGGAGTAATAGTAGTAGATGCATAATTGTTTCGGTCTACTAATCTTGGACGTGATGCCTATATAATGATCATCGCCTTGGGTATCGTCATGATTATTCAATTTTCTATCAATTGCCCAATAGTAATTTGTTCACCCACCGTGTGCTATACTCATGAGAGAAGCCACTAATGAATCCTATGGCCCCCGGGTCTACTTTTCCAACATATTGCCTTCCGATCTATCTTTTTCCGCTTTTGTTTTCAGATCTATTATTCCAAAAACCCAAAATACCTTGCTGTACTTTTTATTTGCCTCTTTTATTTTGTGTTCTTGCGAGATCTATCTATCCAATCTATTACAACCTAATCTATCTCTTTACTATGGAGAGATTGACAGCCTCTCTTTCGCGTCGGGTTGCAAGTATTTGTTCTTTGTGTGCAGGTGTTGTTTACATAGTGTTGCGTGATCCTCCTACTGGTTCAATACCTTGGTTTCATAACTGAGGGAAGTACTTACCGTCGTTATGCTGCATCATCCCTTCCTCTTTGGGGAAATACCGACACAGTCTCAAGCCACGTCAGTGTGTCTTTGGGGTGCCAGTAGGAAAACTGCTCGGGTTCATCGTTCCCCAAAGAGGAATCAAAGCCAATCTGGCAAAAATCCAAGCTCTGGCCGCCTTGGTAATACCCAACGAACTTAAGCACATCCAAAAACTGGCTGGCTACGTAGTTGCCCTCAGCCAATTTATATCTAGGCTAGGTGAAAAGTTCATACCATTGTATAAACTCTGGAAGCAGACAAACAATTTTAAATGGACCAGCGAGGCAGGTGACGCCTTGGAGGATATCAAGAAGCTCCTCGCCACCAACCAAATCCTCACAGCCCCTGGACTAGGCGAGCCGATGTTGTTATACACATCGATAAGAAATCAGGTCGTGTGCGCGGTCCGACTGGTCGAGCGCGACGCCGAAGGCCACAAGTTCCAGGTGCAAAAACTGGTGTACTACGTCTCGGACGTATTGACCCCATGCAAAACTAGGTACCCTCATTACCAGAAGATCGCCAATGCAGTCTTTATGGCATCCCGAAAGCTGCAACACTACTTTCAAGAGTGTTCCATTACTGTGGCATCCGAAGTCCCTCTGGGGGACATAATCAACAACAAAGACGCCACTGGGCGCATCGCCAAGTGGGCAGTAGACCTACTCCCTTTCGAAATCATCTTCCACCCGCGACGAGCTATTAAGTCTAATGTACTGGCAGATTTAGTGGCCGAATGGACAGAGGCCGAACTCCCTCGAGAGTACAGTACATATTCACATTGGACTAAGTACTTTGATGGCTCTAAAATGCTGGTAGGGCTAGGAGCCTGGGTCGTTCTGACCTCGCCCACTGGTGATAATATACGGTATGTATTGCAAATCATGTATACCGATTCCAATAACACAGCCAAATACGAGGGTATACTGCATGGGCTTCAGATAGCAGTATTCATGGGCGTCCAGCGCCTTGAGGTCCAAGGTGACTCCAATCTCGCAATTTCACAAGTAAACGACGAGTTCAACACCAAGAACCCAAAGATGATGAAATACCGGAATGCCGTCTTAGCAATCTCAGCCTGCTTCGAGGGGTGGAATTCCATCACACCCCATGGGACAACAATCAAGCCCCCGGCATCCTTGCAAGAATGGGCGCCAAGTGCGACTCGATTCCAGAAAACACATTTCTTGAACGGCTCTTCAAGACGCCCGTTGTCTGGTAACATGGAAACAACGACACAGGCGCCCAGGACTCCGGAAAAGTCAACTCTCCAGCAGCCGATGATGACAATGGAATAATCAAAGGTTCATCTGTTGGAGAAACAACCTCGGCTCACGAAATCATGGCAGTAATCGCACCATGGACCGGGCCTTTTCTCAAATACTTGCTCCATAACAAGTTACCCGACGACCAGGCCGAAGCGCGAATGATAATTCGCCGATCCAAGTCATATCGGGTTCACGAGGGCGAGCTGTATAAACGAAGCATCACCGGCGTCCTCTAGAGGTGTATATCCGAGGAAGACGGACATAGGCTCCTTGCCGAAGTCCATTCCGGCATGGACGATAATCATGCATCAGCTCAGTCCATAGTCAGTAAGGTTTTTCGAGCTGGATTCTATTGGCCTACCGCCAAGGAGGACGCAAAAACTCTGGTCGAACGCTGTCAGGGCTGTCAGGTTTTTGCAAACCGAAGCCATATGCCGGTCACAACCCTCTAGACAGTCCCGATTGCATGGCCTTTTGCGGTCTGAGGGCTCGATATGGTCGGCCCCCTGAAGGGGGGCTCTCACCAAAATAAGTATTTATTTGTCATGGTAGACAAGTTTACCAAGTGGATCGAGGCTAAATCTGTCGCAACCGCCGAAGCTGCCCATGTCATAGATTTTATTTTCGGCATGGTGCATCGATATGGCGTCCCCTACAGGAAAATTACAGATAGCAACTCCAATTTCATGGCCAAGGAAGTACAAGCGTGGTGTGAGAAGTTGGGCATTAAGCTCAACTATGCCTTCGTTTACCACCCCCAAACCAACGGGCAGGTTGAATGCACTAACGACCTTGTCTTAAGCGACATTAAGCCGCACTTGGTCCTTTCCTTGAAGCAGTCTGAGTGCAAGTGGGTGGAGGAGCTCGACTCCGTACCATGGGGTTTGTGTACTACGCCTAACCGGTCTACAGGTTATACACCCTTTTTTATGGTGTATGGCGCCGAGGCCGTCCTACCTTGTGATATCATTCACGACGCGCCAAGAGTGTGCATGTATGAGGAAAGGGAAGCCGAGTTGGATCAGTAGGATGACCTTGATGCACTGTAAGATGAATGGAATGTGGCTCGGGCACGTTCCACCATTTATCAATAGTAGGCACGGCGCTACCAGAGCAGGGAGGTCCGGGCAAAGGCGTTCAACAAAGGTGACTTGGTCATGCAGTTTCACCCAGAGAAGCAGAATCATAAACTTCATCCGCAATGGGACGGACCATTCATCATCGACCAATTGGTCACTGGAGGGGCGTATCGTATCCGAGATTCTGCAGATAATAGACTAGAGCCGAGCCCATGGAACGCTGTCCTGCTTCGACGTTTTTACGGTTAAACACAACCACCCTTATCCTACATCATCTAGTTTATGCTTAGTATTTTTGCAGCGTTAGGATTTTTTGGCTTTTCTTTTCAATAGTTCTGGTTGGTTGAACCGAAGTACTACAATTACTTTGGACACACACTACATGTATGACAAATACCATGCCCCAGGCTCTTCGCAGCCATTTATATTCCGGGTGTTATCAGTTCCCCATGTGATCTTCTCGCTTTTTTGCCTTACATATGCATCAACTTCACTTAAGTTTTGGCCAAGATGGGTTGCCTGGCTCTTGTGCTTGCCCCCTATGTTCCCGATTGTTTGGCTAGGGGATATAGGGAGCACGTCTGCGATCGTTGCCATCCGATTAGCAGGATAGGCACCTCAGATGGGTGAAGCCGAAAGCTAGCATTCTTAAGAAAATAGTTGGTCGACAACGATAGAAGAATTAAAACAAAATAACCGGGGGCTTACCGCCCACCTCATACGTATACCTAGGGGCTTACCGCCCACCCCGGAGGTATACTTGGGGGCTTCACACCCACCTCGAATGAATATATCCCGCCCTGATCAGGCCGATCGTTGTGATCATATACGATCACCCATGAAAGGAACTGATAGCGGAACTATTTTCCATCAAAGATATTTCTTGCGCCTAGACATAATATAACATAAGCTCTGTGTCACCTTGTTATTAAACCCACATAGCCGGATTTCCTAGCTCTCTGAATTATCTGGTCTGCTTGCTCGAACGGAAGTAAGAAGCACTGCTCGGTCATTGACTAGGGAGGGTGAAGCCGAAGGCTGGCCTACATAGTTTGAAACAACGGATGCATTACTAAAAACAAAGTGTACATAGATACATGCAATTATTACAATAAAGTCTAGTATTAGTCTAGGCCGTCTATCAATGACTTAAGACTACAATCCTGCTGGGAGAAGCGAGTGGCAGGCATTACGTTATCATACGACAAAGAAGTTGGGATTTCCTCCCCGTCAGGACCAGCTGGGCCCACTTCGGCCAAGTTTTTTGTATCTATCTTTGTGTAGTGGGTCTTGACCATGGCCCAAGTTTCTCTGGCTCCCTCCTGGCAGGCGAACATTTTCCACGCCTTTATGCGACGCCGAGCACCTTCCAGGCGCTCGGCCAGCTCGGACAAGCCTTCGGGCACATTATCCTCCTCGGGGCATAGTGCCTTGAAAACGATCTTCATCGCCTTCCGAGCTCTTTCATGCTCTTCAGTCGGCGGCGACCAGATGTCCTCATACAGGGAATGGGCAGCTACTTCCGGATGGCCTGCAAAATGACCCATTTGTGCATGTGTTAGCATAAGCCTATATGGTTCAGAAATTCGATTCTATTTCACACAAAGCAACTGCTTACCACTTGTAGTCTCGCCAGGCTGTTGGTTCTCCCCCTGGGCCGCAGCAAATTTAGCCTGCAGTCGCTCAATTTCTTTGGCCTGGCGATCGTTTCTCACCTTTAAAGTGTTCACCTCTTCCTTGCACTGGGTTAGTAGAAGTTGGTTGGCCTGCTTGTGTGACTCGACGTATAGATGGTCCCCGTGAGCCCGACTCAGGTCTTTCTCCTGCTGACCAATGACTTCCGCTGCTAAGGAATGTTGATGAATCAATCATAGGTTAACGGATCCGTTGTAAGTACGTACTATCACACCAGATGCACTTACCATGCGCTTCTCTGGTAAATTCCTTTACTTGCTTCACCTCCGCATGCGAAGCACTTAGAAGCTTCTTGGTTTCAGTCAATTCCATAGACAACTTCTCGTTTGTCTCCTAAGATGACTACACAAACAACATTGTTTTTATTTAATCCTCACTATGGATACGTGTGTCCATACTTCGGCTTGGGTGCTACTGACCTCCGCACTGATAATTTTTTCTCTTTATAACTAAATCCACCGATCGGATATGCCATCCGACCAGTGTCTTGGGGGCTACTGCCTAACATGATATAAAATTAAAATGCGAAAATACCTGCAAACCCTTGGCCAGGACGTCTACTGCCTCCGTGAAGGTAGAGCGAGCAGTGCTGATGTAGGCATCTACCGAACCGTGAGCATTAAACTCTTCGCTGGTGAATGCGGGACTCTTTAGAACATCCTGGTGGTGCTGATGTCTCATCACGCTATCCACCTCGGACATTGTGGCCGAACACTTTCTCGAGGACTTTACTGGGCGGGCCCCCCCGGTGGCATTCCCCGAGGTAGACGTCGGCTTCATGTTGGCCCTCGGGAGTGGATTATTATCAACTTCGATTATTGCTTTAGCAGCCGGTCTTTTCAAAGCCAGATGCTTAGACGTTTGGTCCTATGTCTTTGGCATGAATATGAGAATAACAAGGATTACATGTCCGAAGATTGAACCTCTGGTCCCGCCCTCGAGGTTGCCCCTTGTTGGGGGACAACCTCTGCAGCGACAGAAGGACCCCTGGAAGGGGCCGTATCACTGCACGAACGCTTCGAGTGTTGACCCTTAGGCGGAGGAGTCAGGACGCTCGGGTTTCCTCGAGTTGGAGGTCTCTCTCGAGATTTTGTAGGAGGAGGGTTTACCGAGGAAGAGATAGAAGCCCTAGCAGGTCTGGAATGATGGCCACTCTGGAGTCGTCAAGGCTCTCTTGGAAGAACGTCCCTATGTATCAAGTGGATATCTTCTTGTCCTCGTGAAGAAGGGAGTCATCCTCACGATGGAACGTCCCCGGCTCGGGAGCCGAACACTTGAGTGTCTCGACCCAGAGCCTTCATGTCTGGATTAATACAGCGGATGCTTCGAGTTAGTAAAATGAGCTGCTCGAATAATGAAGAAATCTGGGAAAGCACTTAAAATGTCACCTGGATTGCTGCTAGACAGTCCGTCGATGATGACCCACAAGTATAGGGGATCAATCGTAGTCCTTTCGATAAGTAAGAGTGTTGAACCCAACGAGGAGCAGAAGGAAATGACAAGCGGTTTTCAGTAAGGTATTCTCTGCAAGCACTAAAATTGTAGGTAACAGATAGTTTGATAGCAAGGTAATTTGTAACGATCAAGTAACGGTAATGGTAAACAAGGTGCAGCAAGATAGCCCAATCCTTTTGAGGCAAAGGACAGGCCAGAACAATCCCTAGTAATAGGCAAAGTGTTCTTGAGGGTACACGGGAATTTCGTCTAGTCACTTTTATCATGTTGGTTTGATTCGTGTTCGCTACTTTGATAATTTGATATGTGGGTGGACCGGTGCTAAGGTGCTGTTCTTACTTGAACTAACAACCTACTTATGATTAACCCCCTCGCAAGCATCCGCAACTACGAGAAAAGTATTAAGACAAAGTCTAACCATAGCATTAAACACGTGGATCCAAATCAGCCCCTTACGAAGTAGCGCATAAACTAGGGTTTAAGCTTCTGTCACTCTAGCAACCCACCATCTAATAACTACTCCACAATGCATTCCCTTAGGCCCATGAATGGTGAAGTGTCATGTAGTCGACGTTCACATGACACCACTAAGGGAATCACAACATACATATCATCAAAATATCAAACACATATCAAATTCACATGATTACTTGCAACATGACTTCTCCCGTGACCTCAAGAACAAGGGTAACTACTCACAAATAATAATCATGCTCAAGATCAGAGGAGTAATGAATAGCATAATGGATCTGAACATATGATCTTCCACCAAATAAACCATATAGTAATCAACTACACAAGGTAATCAACACTACTAGTCACCCACAGGTAAAAATCTGAGGTTCCGGTTCAAAGATTGAACACAAGAGATGAACTAGGGTTTGAGAGGAGATGGTGCTGTTGAAGATGTTGATGAAGATTGGCCTCCCAAAGATGAGAGGGGTGTTGGTGATGACGATAGCTTCGATTTCCCCCTCCGGGAGGGAAGTTCCCCCGGCGGAATCGCTCCGCCGGAGGGCAAAAGTGCTCCTGCCCAAGTTCCGCCTCGAGGCGGCGGCGCTTCGTCCTGAAAGTCCTCTCCCTCATTTTTTTAGGTTTTTTGGGAATTTATACCAGAAGATGGGCACCGGAAGCGGGCCAGGCTGGGCACAACCCATCAGGGCGCGCCCAGGGGGCCTGGCGCGCCTTGGTGGGTTGTGCCCACCTGGGGGCCCTCCTCCGGTAGTTTTCAACTCCAGTAATTTTTATTAAATACAGAAATAATCTCCGTAAATTTTCAGCTTCATTGGAGTTGTGCAGAATAGGTATCTATGACGTGCTTTTCTTGGGTCCAGAATTCCAGCTGCCGGTATTCTCCCTCTTTGTGTAAACCTTGCATATTATGAGAGAAAAGGCATTAGAATCACTCCCAAAGCATTATTATTAAACAAAACAAAGTAAATAACAGTAGGAAATCATGATGCAAAATGGACGTATCAACTCCCCCAAGCTTAGACCTCGCTTGTCCTCAAGCGAAAGCCGATATTGAAAAGCATGTCCACATGGTTTGAGAGAGAGGTGTCGATAAAAACAAAATACGAACATAGAAGCATCGTGCTTATTAACATAACAGCAACAAATTCTAACATAGGAACTTATTTCAATATATTTTTATCATAAGGCTTCTCATGAACAAGTAACAATTCATCACAACATAGAAGTATGAAGGATAAACCTTATTGGAAACCAACAAACTATGTTCTCAGTCAACTTTGCAACTACAATTCATCATGTTTTCAGGAAGGGTCTCATGTCGGAGCCTTTTGGCAAGTCCACATACTCAACTATCATTTAGTCTTCTATGATTGCTAACACTCACGGCATACCCATGAACAAAAAGTTTCAACCGGACACGTAGGAAGATAGGGGCTTATAGTTTTGCCTCCCAACTTACTCACCTCAAGGGTGATGTCAACAATAATAACTCATGCCCACCAATATCCAATTGGATATATGTGCCTAGATCTTTCCTCACCACATGATGCTTGCAAAAGAAAAAGTGAAAAGGAATAGGGAAGAATACTTTGACTCTTGCATAAAAGTAATTGCATAAAAGTAAAAGATAGGCCCTTTGCAGAGGGAAGCAGAGGTTGCCATGCGCTTATTGGTTTGTATGCCCAATCCCTTAATGTAAAAGAACGTCACGCTATATTGCCCCCTATGATAGCAACCTTTATTATGCAGTCCGTCGCTTTTATTACTTTGCCATCATAAGTTCGTATAACGCTCAATTTTCTCTTACACTAATTGATCAAAACACTTTTAGGAGCAATTTTTATTGCCTTGTTGCACCGATGACAACTTACTTGAAGGATCTTTCTCGATCCATAGGTAGGTATGGTGGACACTCAAAGAAAGAGTTTGTTTTGGGTTTTTGGATGCACAAGTAGTATCTCTACTTAGTGCGGAATTTTTGGCTAGCAAAGATATTGGGCAAGCACCACATGTTAAAGGATCTATGACAATATAACTTCTATGTGGATATGAAAAAGCATAATTCATTACATTGTCTTCCTTGTCCAACGTCAACAATTTTGACACATAATATTTGATGGGGGCTCACAATCATAAGAGATGTCCAAGATAGTGTATTTGCATGCGAATCTTCTCTTCCCTAATTAATTCTTTCATGAATTGCATCATTGACCAATGCTATGTTTGTCAATCTCCAATAAATTTTACTACTTATACTTTTCCTTATGTGATGTCATTACTGACCATAAGATTAGCATATGATTCTTTTCATTTATCTGTATTTCTTTTATTTGATTGCAACAAGAAAGTAGAGAAGCAAAAACTCAAACTAAACTTTATTATACAACTTTCACTCGATTACATAGATAGGTAGGCCACGAAACTAACACACGAAAATAGATCACGCTAAACTTTTATTCAACTAAAGCAAAAGGAAACTAAGGATAGAACCAAAATAGGTAAAGGTGAATAAAAAGTGGTGGTGATACGATACCGAGGCACCTCCCCCAAACTTGGCTCAAGCCAAGGGGAGTGCCCATACCCATGTACTCAAGTCTCCTTCGGTGGTGATGATGAAGAAGGTGTGGGTGTAGAGGAAACCTTCTTCTTCAATTTATATTTAAGCATAAAGTTTTCCTCCCTCTGATTATCATTCTCCAACTCGAGCTTTAGTATCCTTTGGCATAAGGCCTCCTTGCTTTCCTACAGAAAACGAGACGGGATAAATTGGACCTTAGGTTCATATCTTCTCGGGAGGCTTGACTTCTTAAACTCCACATGCATGTCTCCGGGTTGAGGCAATGGATCATCCTCTTCCTCAGAGCTGTCATCTTTTGTTTCCTGCATGGTGGAATATTCTTCCTCCTCCGAGGTCCATAGATAGGGGTAAATCTCCCTAAAGATCTTCGGGTCTGGAACATAGGGATCAACATGGCTCTCCCCATCTGAATCTCGAGACGACATATTTTCAGATCTGTCAGGAAAATAGCACGAAACAAGAACAGGGGATTTTTCTACGATACGGTCGTCAAAACAGTCGGGGGTATATATAGAGAATTTTTATTCTTGGGAAACAAGTATTTGGAAGGAAAACGGAGTCGGGAAGGCATCCGAGGTGGGCACAACCCACCAGGGCACGCCCAGGGGTGCCTGGCGCGCCCTGGTGTATCGTGCCCACCTCGATCACCTTCCGGTTTATTTTTTTATTCCTAAAATTCTAAAATATTCCAAAACTGACAGAAAATATTTTTGCGGATTTTTCGGAGTCCGTTTACTTACCGTATCACGTACCTCATATTTTCAAGTATTCTGGAGTGTTCCGGAAGGTTTCTTTTATGTGTTCCTCCGGTGTCATGGTTTTGATAACATTGCTTTCAACGTTAATAGGCGTACCTGAGATATAATGCTTAATTCTTTCTCCATTGACCACCTTCGGGTTAGTACCTTCGGCGTTATTAATCTTGATAGCTCCAGAGCGATAGACCTCTTCAATAATATATGGTCCTTCCCATTTGGAGAGAAGCTTTCCTGCAAAGAATCTTAGACGAGAGTTGAATAAAAGAACATAATCTCCTATTTTGAATTCCCACTTTTGGATTCTTTTGTCATGCCATCTTTTTACTTTTTCTTTGAATAGCTTGGCATTTTCATACGCTTGGGTTCTCCATTCATCTAGTGAGCTAATATCAAATAGCCTCTTCTCATCGGTAAGTTTGAAATCATAATTGAGTTCTTTAATTGCCCAAAATGCTTTGTGTTCTAGTTCTAGAGGCAAATGACAAGCTTTTCCATACACCATTTTATATGGAGACATACCCATAGGATTTTTATAAGCTGTTCTATAGGCCCAAAGTGCATCATCTAATTTCGTAGACCAATTCTTACGAGACCTATTGACAGTTTTTTGTAATATTAATTTTATTTCTCTATTGCTAAGTTCTACTAGACCACTAGATTGAGGATGATAGGGTGATGCAATTCTATGGTTAACATCATATTTAGCAAGCATCTTACGGAAAGCACCATGAATAAAGTGTGAACCACCATCGGTCATTAAATATCTAGGGACTCCAAACCTCGGGAAGATAACCTCTTTAAGCATTTTAATGGAGGTGTGGTGATCAGCTCTACTAGTTGGAAAAGCTTCTACCCACTTAGTGACATAATCAACCACAACTAAAATATGAGTGTACCCGTTAGAGGAAGGAAAAGGCCCCATGTAATCAAAACCCCACACGTCAAATGGTTCAACAACAAGTGAATAATTCATAGGCATTTCTTGACGCTTACCAATATTACCAATTCTTTGACATTCATCACAAGACAAGACAAACTTATGGGCATCCTTGAAGAGAGTAGGCCAATAAAAACCAGATTGCAATACCTTATGAGCAGTTCTATCTCCCGCATCATGTCCTCCATAAGCTTCGGAATGACACTTCCGTAGGATCTGTTCCAGTTCATACTCAGGTACACAACGCCTAATAATACCATCTACTCCTTCTTTATAAAGATGTGGGTCATCCCAAAAGTAATGTCTCAAGTCATAGAATTTTTTTCTCTTTTGTTGGTATGTGAAACTAGGTGGTATATATTTAGCGACAATGTAATTAGCATAATCAGCATACCAAGGTGTGTTGTGTGAGACACTTATTGCAGCTAGCTATTCGTCAGGGAAACTATCATCAATAGGTAGTGGGTCATCGAGAATATTTTCTAACCTACACAAGTTATCAGCTACGGGGTTCTCAGCTCCTTTCCTATCAACAATATGTAAGTCAAATTCTTGAAGTAAAAGAACCCACCTAATGAGTCTAGGCTTAGCATCTTTCTTTTCCATAAGCTATTTTATAGCAGCATGATCGGTGTGAACAATAACTTTGGAGTCAACAATATAGGATCTAAATTTATCATAAGCAGACACAACCGCTAAAAATTCCTTTTCAGTACTGACATAATTTCGTTGGGCACTATCTAGAGTTTTACTAGCATAATGGATAACATTCAATTTCTTATCAACTCTTTGTCCTAGGACAGCACCAACAGCATAATCACTAGCATCACACATAATTTCAAAAGGCAAGTTCCAATCAGGTGGTTGAACGATAGGTGCAGATATTAAGGCTTTCTTGAGTGTTTCAAAGGCTTCCACACAATCATCATCAAAAACAAAAGGAATATCCTTTTGCAAAAGATTAGTAAGAGGCCTAGAAATTTTAGAGAAGTCTTTAATGAACCTCCTATAAAAACCAGCATGACCAAGGAAACTTCGAATACCTTTAATATCTTTAGGACATGGCATTTGCTCAATTGCATCAACTTTAGCTTTATCCACCTCAATACCTCGTTCAGATATTTTATGCCCCAAGACAATACCTTCATTAACCATAAAGTGGCACTTCTCCCAATTCAAGACAAGATTAGTTTGTTCGCATCTCTGCAAAACTCGATCAAGGTTGCTTAAGCAATCATCAAAAGACGTTTCTTAAATGAAAAAATCATCCATGAAAACCACCACAATCTTTTCTCAAAAGTCAGAGAATATAGCAGTCATACATCTTTGAAAGGTAGCAGGTGCATTGCATAAACAAAAAGGCATACATCTATAAGCATAGGTTCCAAAATGGCAAGTAAAGGTGGTTTTCTCTTGATCGGATTGTGACACGGGTATTTGAGAGAAAACAAAATATCCATCTAGGAAACAAAAGTGTGTGTGCTTAGATAGTCTCTCTAGCATTTGATCAAGGAAAGGCAAAGGGTAATGATCTTTCCTAGTAGCTTTATTTAATTTTCTAAAATCAATTACCATTCTATAGCCAGTGACAATTCTTTGTGGAATGAGTTCATTCTTATCATTAGGAACAATGGTAATACCTCCTTTCTTAGGGACACAGTGAACAGGACTTACCCATCTACTATCAGCTATGGGATAGATTATACCTGCTTCCAGAAGCTTTATTATTCAGTTCTTACCACTTCTTTCATCTTAGGATTCAATCGCCGTTGGTGATCAACAACGGGTTTAGCATCAGGTTCCATATTGATCTTGTGCTGACATAGAGTGGGACTAATGCCCTTAAGATCATCAAGAGTATATCCAATAGCAACCCGGTGCTTCCTCAGAACTTTCAATAATCTCTCTTCTTCATGTTCTGAAAGGTTAGCACTAATAATAACAGGATATATCTTTTTCTCATCAAAATAAGCACACTTCAAAGTGTCAGGCAATTGTTTCAATTCAAACGAAGGATCAACTTTAGGTGGAGGGGGACCTCCAAGAGTTTCAATAGGCAAATTGGGTTTCAAGAGAGGTTGTTGTTCGAAGAAAATTTGATCTATTTCATTTCTTTCACGCATGTGCATATCATTTTCATGGTCGAGCAAATATTGTTCTAATGGATCAGTAGGAGGCACAACAATAGAAGCAAGACCAATTATTTCATCCTCACTAGGTAACGCTTTATCACGAGGTTGTCTACTAAACTTAGAAAAATTAAACTCATGAGACACATTACCAAAACTGACACCGACAGTTTGTTTTCCACAATCTATCTTAGCATTGACGGTGCTCAAGAAAGGTCTACCAAAGATAATGGGACAAAAGTCATCTTGTGGGGAACCAAGAACTAGAAAATTAGTAGGGTATTTTACTTTCCCACACAAGACTTCAACATCTCTAATAATCCCAAGTGGTGTGATAGTATCTCTATTAGCAAGTTTAATAGTAACATCAATATCTTCCATTTCAGCAGGTGCTATTTCATTCATAATTTCTTGGTATAAGGTAAAAGGGATATCACTCACACTAGCACCCAAATCACATAAACCATGGTAGCAATGATCTCCTATCTTAACTGAGACAACGGGCAAGCCTTCTATAGGTCTATGTTTATCTTTCTTATCAGGCTTAGCAATTCTAGCAGCTTCATCACAAAGGTAAATGACATGCCCATCAATATTTTCTTCCAAGAGATCTTTAACCATAGCAACACTAGGTTCTAATTTAATTTGCTCAGGGGGTTTAGGTGCTCTTATATTACTCTTACGAACCACCGTTGGTACCTTAGCATGTTCCTTTATCCTAACAGGGAAAGGAGGTTTTTCAATATAAGCGGTAGGCACAACTGGATCAACATTGTAAAAGATGGTTTCTTCTTTAGCTATGACCGGTTCTTTAATTTCTTCTTTAATAGGGGATGATATTTAAACCACTTCTCCTTAGGGAGATCAAAGTGAGTAGCAAATGCTTCACAGAAAGAGGCTACTATCTCAGAGTCAAGTCCGTATTTAGTGCTAAACATGTGAAAAGTATCGGTATTCATAAAAGATTTAACACAATCAAATTCAAGCTTTATACCTGACTCATTACCTTTGTCGAGTTCCCAATCTTCAGAATTGCGTTTAATTCTTTCTAAGAGATCCCACTTGAAATCAATAGTCTTCTTCATATAAGAACCAACACAAGAAGTATCGAGCATGGATTGATCATTATGAGAAAGCCGAGCATAAAAATTTTGAATGATAACTTCCCTCGGAATGTCATGATTGGGGCATGAATATAACATTGAATTAAGCCTCCCCCAAGCTAGAGCGATACTTTCTCCTTCACGAGGCCAAAAATTATATATATAATTCCGATCATGATGAACTAGATGCATAGGATAAAACTTTTGATGGAATTCCAATTGCAAACGATTCCAGTTCCATGATCCAAGGTCATCACATAGCCTATACCATGTCAATGCTTTTCCCTCCAAAGATAAAGGGAAAACCTTCTTCTTAACTTCATCTCCGGGTAAACCTGCAAGCTTAAATAATCCACATATTTCGTTCACATATAAGAGATGCATATCAGGATGTTCAGTTCCATCTCCTGCATAAGGTTTAGCAAGCAGTTGTTCTAGCATACCCGAAGGAATTTCACAAGTAATATTTTCAGTAGGTGTTGTAGGTTGAGAGGTAACTAATTGTGGTTTCGGTCGAGGTGAAGATACCCCGAACAAACCCCTCAAAGGATTGTTCTCCATAATAGCAAGTAGCAATAAATTTCAGCACGTAGGATAAGTTTTTCCTTACCGATTTCCACTTACCAAGAGCGCTTCACTCCCCGGCAACGGCGCCAGGAAAGAGTCTTGATGACCCACAAGTATAGGGGATCAATCGTAGTCCTTTCGATAAGTAAGAGTGTCGAACCCAACGAGGAGCAGAAGGAAATGACAAGCGGTTTTCAGCAAGGTATTCTCTGCAAGCACTGAAATTGTAGGTAACAGATAGTTTGATAGCAAGGTAATTTGTAACGAGCAAGTAACGGTAATGGTAAACAAGGTGCAGCAATATATCCCAATCCTTTTGAGGCAAAGGACAGGCCAGAACAATCACTAGTAATAGGCAAAGTGTTCTTGAGGGTACACGGGAATTTTGTCTAGTCACTTTTATCATGTTGGTTTGATTCGTGTTCGCTACTTTGACAATTTGATATGTGGGTGGACCGGTGCTAAGGTGCTGTTCTTACTTGAACTAACAACCTACTTATGATTAACCCCCTCGCAAGCATCCGCAACTACGAGAAAAGTATTAAGACAAAGTCTAACCATAGCATTAAACATGTGGATCCAAATCAGCCCCTTACGAAGTAGCGCATAAACTAGGGTTTAAGCTTCTGTCACTCTAGCAACCCATCATCTAATAACTACTCCACAACGCATTCCATTAGGCCCATGAATGGTGAAGTGTCATGTAGTCGACGTTCACATGACACCGCTAAGGGAATCACAACATACATATCATCAAAATATCAAACACATATCAAATTCACATGATTACTCGCAACATGACTTCTCCCGTGACCTCAAGAATAAGGGTAACTACTCATAAATAATAATCATGATCAAGATCGGAGGAGTAATGAATAGCATAATGGATCCAAACATATGATCTTCCACCAAATGAACCATATAGTAATCAACTACACAAGGTAATCAACACTACTAGTCACCCACAAGTACTAATCTGAGGTTCCGGTTCAAAGATTGAACACAAGAGATGAACTAGGGTTTGAGAGGAGATGGTGATGTTGAAGATGTTCATGAAGATTGGCCTCCCAAAGATGAGAGGGGTGTTGGTGATGACGATAGCTTCGATTTCCCCCTCCGGGAGCGAAGTTCCCATGGCGGAATCACTCCACCGGAGGGCAAAAGTGCTCCTGCCCAAGTTCCGCCTCGAGGCGGCGGCGCTTCGTCCCGAAAGTCCTCTCCCTCATCTTTTTAGGTTTTTTTGGGAATTTATACCAGAAGATGGGCACCGGAAGCAGGCCAGGCTGGGCACAACCCATCAGGGCGCGCCTAGGGGGGCCTGGCGCGCCCTGGTGGGTTGTGCCCACCTGGGGGCCCTCCTCTGGTAGTTTTCAGCTCCAGTAATTTTTATTAAATACAAAAATAATCTCCGTAAATTTTCAGCTTCATTGGAGTTGTGCAGAATAGGTATCTCTGACATCCTTTTCTTGGGTCCAGAATTCCAGCTGCCGGTATTCTCCCTCTTTGTGTAAACCTTGCATATTATGAGAGAAAAGGCATTAGAATCACTCCCCAAAGCATTATTATTCAACAAAACAAAGTAAATAACGGTAGGAAATCATGACGCAAAATGGACGTATCAGTCGACATATCTTCTTTTGGTGAAATCTGCGACCTCTCCTTTAAATATACCGGCTAATGCCGGCCCAAAGGCCGCGTCATCTTTGAACTCCTCAATTGACCGGGTGGCATTGTTAGATCTGTTGTATGAACACAACATGTGCTGACGTTGACGAATTGGTTGGACTCTTCGGATGATAGCTGTTGGCAGCACGTCTATGATTGAAAGACCGATGCTGGTCAGGCACTTCACCTTGTTTGCAAGGCATGCCACGTCGGGATCATCTTTTTGAGCTTTGCTCCATGGCCTCCAGCTGAAACGCTTCTTTGGAAGCTCCGAGGAGAAGGTCGGAAGGCCAGGCCAAACTGGGTCGTGCAGGGGGGCATCGGCCATGTAGAAACATTCAGATGCCCACATTTCATCTTCCCATGGGATCCGATGGTATAGTCGGTCCCAACTATTTTGCACACGTCGGCGGCACCAACTTCAAGTAATTTCCCATCTCGGGAAGACTGATACGTCTCAAACGTATCTACTTTTCCAAACACTTTTGCTCTGGTTTTGTCCTCTAATTTGCATGATTTGAATGAAACTAACCCGGACTGACGCTGTTTTTACCAGAACTACCTTGGTGTTATTTTTGTGCAAAATAAAAGTTCTCAGAATTGGACATAACTTTTTGTGGATTTTTTTGGAATATATAAGGAATTTTGGAGCGAAGAGCTGCCGGAGGGGGTGGACGAGAAGGCCACCACGCAACCGGCCGCGCCCCTAGGGGGGCGCGGCCAGATGGCTTGTGGGGCCCTCGTGGCCCCTCCGACCCTAATTCCAACTCCATAAATTCACATCTGCAGAGAAAAAAATTAGAGAGAAGATTTCATCGCGTTTCATGAGACGGAGCCGCCGCCACCTCCTGTTCTTCCTCCGGAGGGCTGATCTGGAGCCTGTTTTGGGCTCCGGAGAGGGGAAATCGTCGCCGTCGTCATCACCAACCCTTCTACATCAACACCGCCATGATGCTCACCACCGGGAGTAAGTAATTCCTTTGTAGGCTTGCTGGACGGTGGTGGGATTGGATGCAATTGATCATGTAATCGAGTTAAGTTTGATAGGGCTTGATCCCTAGCATCCACTATGTTCTGAGATTGATGTTACTATGACTTTGCTATTCTTAATGCTTGTCACTAGGGCCCGAGTGCCATGATTTCAGATCAGAACCTATTATGTTTTCATGAATATAAGAGTGGTTTGGATCCTATCTTGCAAGTTATACGTACCCATGACGTGCCATGATCCGCATACCCCAAGGTGACAGTAATTGGGATTCTTTTCGGTGATTGCCGTAGTTTGAGGAGTTCATGTATTCACCATGTGTTAATGCTTTGTTCCGGTTCTCTATTAAAAAGGAGGACTTAATATCTCTTAGTTTCCAATAGGACCCCGCTGCCACGGGCGGGTAGGACAAAAGATGTCATGCAAGTTCTTATCGCAAGCACGTATGATACTGGATACATGCCTACATTACATTGATGAATTGGAGCTAGTTATGTGTCGCCCTAGTGTGTAACTGTTATATGATCAATGCCATCTAAATCATTATCCATCACCTATCCACGTGCCTATGCATAACATATACCGAATCTTGCCAAGTTACTATTGCTATTGTTACTGTCACACTTGCTACAAAACTGCTACTGTCACTATTACTGTTACTTTTGCTACTACTATTTGCCCTGCTACTAAATCTTTGCTGCAGAGAGATATCCTCGGTGTGGTTGAATTGACAACTCAACTTTCAAGGCCAATAAATATTCTTTGGCTCCCCTTGTGTCGAATGAATAAATTAGGGTGAAATACTACCCGTGAAGACTGTTGCGATCCCCTACACTTGTGGGTTATCAAGACCTTTTTCTAGCGCCGTTGTCGGGGAGCATAGCTCTATTTATTGTGTTAACTGAAGGATATCCAATTACTACTATGAGAAATCTAAAAGACAACCAAACTAAGATCGTCCCCTCTCGCACGAGATGAGGTAAGGAACTGCCATCTAGCTCTGCTTTTGATTCACCTTCTGTTTTGAATCAGCTTGTTACACCACCCTCTGTTGATCGTCCTGATATGCCACATGAACTTGATGATGCTACTTCTGAAATTAATGATGGAACTATTGCTACACATGTTGAAACTAAACCTGTGCCACTGAATGAATTACTTGATGCTCATATTGCTAAAGCTAGAGAACTTGAGAATGCTGAAATTGAGGAAGACTTTGAATCACCTATTACCCCTCGCTCACCTAATAGATATGAATTTCCTTTTGTACCTGAAGGTTATGTTATGGATGATGATGTAGCTAGGGACATTCTTGCTTGTGAAAATAGAGATGATGTGAAGAAACTATTATGCAAACTAAAAGAAAAATCTATGATGGACAAAATGAAACGTGATCCTAAATTTGCTACTTCTCCTATATTTGTTACTGATAGGGATTATGAGTTCTCTGTAGACCCTAAGTTAATTCCTATAGTAGAGTCTGATCCTTTCCATGGTTATGAAAATGAAACTGTTGTCGAACACCTTATGAAACTGAATGACATTACTGCTCTGTTTACCACTAAAGAAAAGATTCGCTACTACTATATCCTTAAGCTTTTTTCCTTTATTGCTAAAATGCGAGGCCAAGGAATGGTTCTTATCATTTACTCCTGGTTGCATACGTAGTCCCCAGGATATGCTTCAACACTTTTCTGCAAAATATTTTCCTGCTCATAAGAAACAAGCTGCCTTACAGGAAATATTTAACTTTGCTCAAATTGAAGAAGAGAATCTCCCTCAAGCTTGGGGGAGGCTTCTCCGGTTACTATGAGCTTTGCCTGATTGTCCACTTGAGAGGAATGAAATACTTGGTATTTTTTATAATGGACTAACTGATGCTTCTAGGGATTTCCTAAATAGTTGTGCTGGTTGTGTTTTCAGGGAAAGAACTGTTGGACAAGCTGAAGAATTATTGAACAACATAATGCAAAATGCCGATGATTGGACACTCCCTGAACCACCTTCAGAACCTATTCAAAAGAAGAGAGGTATTCTATTTCTTAGTCCCGAAGATATGCAAGAAGCAAAAACATCTATGAAAGAAAAATGTATTAAAACTGAGGATGTCAAGAAATTACCACCTATTGAAGAAATACATGGACTTGATACGCCGACACAGGTAGTAAAGGTAAACTCTCTCCGTTCCTTTAATAAAAGTGATATACCTTATACTAGGACTCCTGAACAATGCTTGGATGAATTTGATAATTACGTTATTAAGCAAGAACATTTCAACAAATATGTTAAGAATCAATTGCAGTGTAATGCTATGATGATAGATAGCTTAAGTGACTTGATGTTTAGAATTGCAAATGATGTGAAAGGTTTAGGCAAACATGCTTCTATGGTTCACACTCAACTAGACCAAGTCGCTAAATCACAAAATGATTTGCTTGCTGAAATGAATAATATAAATGATCATTCTATTAGAGTAGTGACTAGAGGAGGTAGAATGACCCAAGAACCTCTTTATCCTGAAGGTCACCCTAAAATAATTGAACAAGATTCTCAGAAAATTAATGAAGATACACCTAGTTCATTTAAGAAGAAGAAGAAAAAGAAAAATGATAGGAACTTGCATGCCTTTAGTGAACCTGTTATAGAAAAACTTGTTGAGAAAAACAATGAAGTTTCTGTTTCTGATGCTGAGACTCAGTCTGGTAGTGAGCATACACCTAGTGATAATGAAAATGATAATAATGATGATGATGCTCATATAGATGCTCCACCAGATAATAACAAAGAAAATGATAATGATATATAAATTGAACCTGCTGAGGATCTTGATAACCCACCTTCTAAAAATAAACGTTATGATAAGAGAGACTTTCTTGCTAGGAAACATGGAAGGGAAAGAGAGCCATGGGTTCAAAAACCTATGCCATTCCCTCGTAAAGCCACTAAAAGTAAAGATGAGGAAGATTTTGAGCGCTTTGCTGAAATGATTAGACCTGTCCATTTACGCACTCGCTTGACTGATATATTGAAAATGCCTCTATATGCTAAGTATATGAAAGATATTATCACTAATAAAAGAAAGATACCTGAAACTGAAATTGCCACCATGCTTGCTAATTATTCTTTTGATGGTGGAGTACCTAAGAAGTTGGGGGATCCAGGTATACCGACAATACCTTGCTCTATTAAAAGGAATTATGTTAAAAACTGCTTTATGTGATTTAGGGGCAGGTGTTAGTGTTATGCCTTTCTCCCTTTATAAAAGACTTGAATTGAGTAAACTCACACCTACTGAGATATCTTTGAAAATGGCCGATAAATCCATCACTTTACCTATTAGAATTTGCGAGGACGTTCCCGGCGTGGTTGCAAATGTTACTATCTTAACTGACTTTGTTATTCTTGATATGACGGAGGACGACAATATGTCGATCATCCTTGGTAGACCTTTTCTAAATACTGCAGGGGCTGTTATAGATTGCAATAAAAGCAAGGTCACCTTTCATATCAATGGCAAGCAACATACCGTGCATTTTCCGAGGAAGCAAACTTTGGTTAATAATATTAATGTCATTGATCCTTTTCCCTTGATTATCATTGGAGATATTACAATTCCTCTCCCTACTGCCAAGAAGAAGAAATATCATAATCTTATTGTTGGGGAGATACAAATCCCAATTGAGGTAACCTAGTGACATATGAAGATTCTTCGATTTCATGTTAATCGAAAACGTTTATTAATAGGACTTGATCAACCTTATTAATGAATTCTTTTCGAAAGACATGAGATTGATGAATTGAATATTCACAACTCTCTGTATCACAAGTTTATATTCTGTTTTCTTAGTAAATATAAAAATAAATTCCATGAAATTCCTGTTTTCTGTTTTTCCCGTGCATGAAAAATACCTCAAAAATAAAAAGTCTCAGATTTCCACGAAATTTTAACATGATTTTTTCTGGAATAAATAAAAATTTTGGTGTTAGAATTACTGTAGGGGGGCATGCCCGTGGGCCACCACGCAATAGGCCGCGCCCCCTAGGGGCGTAGCCAGTTGGCTTGTGGGGCCCACAGGGCCCCCCTGCCTTATCTCCTCCTCCCACTCCTTCTCCTACCTCTAGAAAAAAATTATCTAGCCATCTCTCTCCCATGTTCTTCACCCAGAAAGTGAAATTTTTGATCTCTTTGCTCGGAACTCCGTTTCTGAAACTGTTTTGAGGAATTGTTCCTTCGTATGTGACTCTCCCATTCCTCCAATTAGTTTTTGTTTTAGTGGTTTATATTTTGCATAAGTTTCTGCACTTGGTGCTACAGAAAATAAGCTTGCATGTCTAATTCTTTGAGTTCCAAGTAGTATGAATGCTTGATATGGCTCCTAGGCATCACTATGAGTAGTTGCTACCATTCCTATAGAGTTTTGTAGACATTAATTTGTGACTCAAAAATTTCAGAAATTTTTGTTCAAGAAAGATGAGTTTCTTTAGGAGGAGCGCTTCAAGGAGGCGTTCTTCAGGAGAGTCGTCGAGCGGATGCTCGGTTCGACATGGCTACATAGAGCCCAATGCTAATCAAATAGTCATGGCTGATGCAAAATCCTGTCGGTGGCCAAGCGACGAGTTCATGATAAATGCGGGAATCAAAGAGGAATTTGATCATTTCATTGAAAATACCGGCCTCACCGACTTCCTTGCTGTCGTGGTTTTGTCACGACAGTTGTCCTCGTGCAAGGACTTAAGTGTGAGGCCATCGCCGCTAGGTGGCGACTCAAAGGGGTTAAACGGGAATGAGAGGCGAGTTTACCCAGGTTCGGCCTCTCCGGTGGAAGTAATAGCCCACGTCCTGCTTTGTGTCTATATTGATGATGATCTCGATTACAAGGGTGCGGAATCGCTAACCTAGCTTTCGAGGGTGTCTAACTTGAGTCTTTCGGCCCTAGGGGCTAGCCTTTATGTACAGGTCAAGACCCTAGGGCTTACAACAGAGTCCGAGTCATATTATGACTCGTAACCTATCATGTCTCTAACACGCCTTGCCTCTCAAGCAAGGAATCTTCCGATGTCTTCTGCCCTATGGGCCTTGAGTCGCCGTCTCCACGCGCTTGGGCCGCCCGGTGGTTTACTTAGTAACCGCCTTACTTGTTTTACCTTTACAACACGGCCCATCTGGAGCATTGTTCCAGAGCCGCCATTATACTGACCCGGCCCAGTAGGGCGGGTCATACCATGGGGTTATATCCCTGACATTAGGCCCCAGATTGATTTGAATTCATTCCATCAATTTCTCTTATCTTTTCTTGGCGGCTCACCATCTGCCTGCGTCTGTTCTTCATGATCCTTGAAACACCGGCTCGCAATACTTCCAGACTTGTCATTTTTCCCGCGTCGTCCATTTAATTGACGTCACTCGCCAGAAATCCAGGAAACTAATGATGACATCACGACGGATCTAAATGTATCCATATTTCTTGAAAATCAAGGCGTCTTTGTTTCTCATAATTTACCGTGTCGCCTTGATTTCCGCGCCTGCCGTGCTGCCCCTTCGGGTTTTTCTTTGTTAAATACTCACTGGAGGGCCCCTTCTTTCACTTTTACCTAGTCCCTCTCACTTCTTCTTCCTCGTGCCCGAAAGCGTCGTCGCACCAGTGCCGCTGCTCAGCTCGTCGCCGGTGGCCATCTTCGGAACTGCAGCGACACCGCGTCTTCATCGGGTCCAGTTGATCGCCTCCGCTATCCTTAGCTCCCCTCAGGTAATTCATTCTCTCCTAGATCTAGAATAGTTCGTCAGAGTTCCTGAGCACTTCGGTAGTTCTGTTTCTGTTCATCGCCATTACTCGTTCGCGTGTGGACTCCATGAGTTTTACCACAAAAACAGAACGACTTTGATCGACAGATTTATTTCTTGCATAGCACCTGCAAATCTTCCTCAAGAATCTATGCATTATACTGCTGCCGCTTCCATACTTTACAGTTTAGGGTTAGCAAAATATTTTCCCTTTCCGAATCATTTGTAGATCTGAATCACAACCAGTTTGGTAGAAACCTGTTTGTCCCACACTTAGCAAAAATCAGAGGTCTTTGACCTAGTATGAGTCGCCCTTATTTTTGTCGGTTTCAATAATTGTAAACCGCCATGTGTTAAGCGGATGTACCAAGACACCGGCTCTTCATAAAGCAACTTTAGCTATTGTAAATGACTAGATCATCTTGCTTTGAACATATGCTTAAGCCGCCCCCTTTTGATTTATCCAGGCGACTCATTATATCGAAATCCAAAGTCTGTAACTGGGCGCATTCCCAAGTTTCCGAAGCTATACTTCAAGATTATCAAAATCAGGGTATTCTGCCATCCAAGGAAGTAGTTGGCTGGCGAGTTGCTCTTGGAGAAGAAATCCCAAAACCTGGTGAAGGAGAAGTGGTAATATTCCTTGACCATCTTCTCAGAGTCTTCTCCCCTCCCGGGTCAAAATTCTTTCGAGACGTTTTACACTTTTTTAATATTCATCCTCAAGACCTTGGCCCCAATTCTATATCCAATCTTTGTTAATTTCAAGTACTTTGTGAGGCGTATCTGCAGATAGAGCCCTCTGTTTCCCTCTTTAGAGAGTTCTTCTATTTCAATCGCCAAACTGAATGTGCCGACGGCCCCAGCCTGGAACTTGGTGGGGTTTCAATCCAGAGGCAGAGAGACGTTGCCTTTCCTGCTGCCATGCTACCAAGCCATCCTAAAGGGTGGAATAAGACTTGGTTCTACCATCAAAACACGGCCCCAGCTGATGAGAACCCCTTCCTGGCTGGGCTCCTCTAGAAGAACGTTCTCAACATGCCCCTATATATCCAAAACTGAGGGCTTTAACAGCCAATGGACTAACTGGGGTTGATTTGACCCGATGTTGGGTATCTTGGAGTATTTTGCCGCTAAGCCGCCGGGATAGCTTGATGTGCGCTTATTCCAACGACTTAAACGACCCCCAAAGGTTCAACAATATAACTTTGGACGCTGATGAAGTGAATCGGATTGTGAAGAAGCTATTGGGTGAAAGTCTAGCCGCTTGCAGCAAAGACGGACTTAAGCCCTTTTATGCTCTTAACCCGGCTCCTCCAGTTAGGATCTTTGGTGACTCTGTGCCTGACCTTTATAAATGATTTCTTCTTTTAAATTCTGAATCCTTACCTGTTATTTTTATCCTCAACTTTTTAGGCCAAGTCTTCATTTTGGGGCAGAAAACGAACAAAAACTGCCGCCAAGAAACCCAAAGTCCTTCCTAGTTCAAAGAAAGATAAGGCAGTTGTTGGAGAGCCATCACTCATGGGCGACTCAGAAACGGACAATGTTCAGTCGGAGGTAGAAATCAATTTTCTTTAACCGTATTTTATTGAATCCAGCTGATATCTCCTTTTCCTAGGGTGATGTCGATACAAACCGGGCTAAAGATATTGAGGTAATTTCCAATTCCTCCAGCTCAAAATCCTTGCTTCCAACAAGAACAAGGAGTGTCATTCGGAAAGTAAGCTTCTCTCATCCACATGCTTATTTGGATCCCAATTTTGTTTTGAAGAAAACTCAGCATAAGTCAAAGCGCAAGACTCGGAGCGGTAATGGCGATCTTGCAGACGGCTTACCCAATAAGCCGGCTGCCCGTAAGCGCCCAACTCAGGTACCTTTTAATCCAACTCTTCTCCTTGCCGAAGCTGATTTAAATTATCAATCGTTTAATTATTCCGATTTTGTTTACTAGGAGTCACCACCTTCATCAGGCGAATCTACTGCCTCAAAACTGCCACCCTTTGTCATCAATCCTGGGTAAACTTCTTTTGTTATATGCTTTCATGCTCTTCATTTTGTTCTCTTGTTTTTATAGGGCTAAGGCCAAGAAGAGGAAAGTTGGCGAGCCGACCACCGATGTGGAAGCCTCTGAGCCAGGAAATCCAAGTCTGACGGATCCTGAAGTCCACACCGATCGGCCTGAAGATCATCAAGAAATCCAAACTGATTTACCCCTTCAACCTGAGCCATCAAACTTTGAAGTTATGGATGTTGATGCTGACCCGACGGCCAATCTTGACCCGCCTAGTCCTCCAGAATCAAGAGACGTTCCTAGCGTTGAGAATGAGGAGGTCATTGTTACCGGGTTGGGTTACACCGCTCCTGGAGTCTCCACAGTACTCACAAAACTTGTTGCTAAAAATGAAACAATGCTGCTTGAAAAGGGGAAAACCAAGCTGGGGCTTCCAAGTTACGAAAACATGAGTGCTGAGGAATTTCATGCTGGTTACTTGGACCGCCTTGCTACAAGCCGGGAAATAGAAGTCGGCTTAGTCAACATGACAAAAAGCAGATACGAGGTACGTTCCTTTATGCTGCATACTCCATGTATCCCTTTGTAGCCCCCAAGGGCCGGCCCATCTTCTTGAGATGAGTCGGGTCTTGTTAATAATAAGAATTCGACCTGTAGCCCCCAAGGGCCCGCTCATCTTCTTGAGATGAGTCAGGTCTTGTTAATAATAAGAATTCGACCTGTAGCCCCCAAGGGCCGACTCATCTTCTTGAGATGAGTCGGGTATTTTTCATATCTTTGCTTTTGAAAGAAACGACATGCGTTAGCCCCCAAGTGTCAAGTATATTGCTTGCAATCTGCTGGATACTTGTGATAATTTGTTTGTCATTTTATATTGCATGTTGCTACCGGTTTATGACTGTGGGAAGTGATGAATCCTATCGTGCAGGAATCTCTGAAAGCCATCGAGTCAAAAGTGACCGGGCTGGAGAAAAATCTTGAAGTGGGAAAAAATGCCCAAGCAGCCGTTGAGGAGAAGCTTCGCCTTGCCTTGGAGGATTTGGAGAAAGCCAAGGCACATTTTGAAAAACAAAATAAATCCTTTGAGGCTGAAAAAGCTGCCTTATTGGAGTGTGCAGAACAGGCCGAGGGCCAATTGAAAACTATCGCAGAAGAGCTATCCGAGTTAAAAAGGCATATTGCCCAAATGGCCCAAGCTATCTTTGGTAAGTATCTTGTAAGAATTCTTGTCATCTTGCAAAAATATCTCCGTTCATAGATAAGTCGCCCGACGACTTACACCCTTGAATTGTATTTGCAGGCCCAAGGGTAGCCAGCCTCCAAGATAACATCGTGCTTATGCTGAAAGCTGTTTACATGCTGACTGAACAACTGTATGTCGGAAGCTATTTTGCTATCAAGGCGGTCATGGGGAACAAAGAGCCAGTGAAACTTATCACGGATGTGCTGAGGTATCTCTCAACAATCCCGAAGCAAGTTGAAGAACTAAAGAGATCAGCCGCCCGAGCCGGTGAAACATCCTCTCTGAGCCGGGCCTTTGCCTATTCGGAAGAGCTGGACCCAGCAGAAATGGTCAAAGGGTTTCCTGAGCTCAAAGAAGACGGCTCAGCTTTTGGTGATGCTGACTATCGTAGGTGTGTCAAGACATCACAAGTGTTGGCTACACAACTTGTTGCTGAGATGGAGCTGAAAAGCTATCAGGCGGCTTACGACGCTAACAATGCACGAGTTCGGCCGCCATCCTTTGTATCTGTGAACCTGACTCCTCGTCATCGCAAGCACTTCTTTGCCCCCGACGTTGACCCATCCTCCATTCTAAATAAAGAAGCTGTTTTTCATGCCTTGACCCATTGCAACTCGGATATGGAAAACCTTCAAATTGAAGATCCAAAAGATTCATTGGAGGATGACCCGGCGACGGCTCAGACAAGTGGTCAGCCTGATGTTAACTCATCCATCGTGGAAACCCAATCACCAAAGTGATATGCAAAAACAATTTAAGCCATCCGGTGGTTGTAGCCCCCAAGTGTTGGGCAGAACCTGAATATTTTTTGGCTCGTTGAATGAGTTTGTAATAGGCGTAGCTCAAAAAACTTCTTGGTAAATTCTATCATGCCTTCATGCATGTTTGCTTCTGTGAAGGTACCTTTAAGAAAACTGGATCCATTTGATCTTGTTGCGCTAATTGCTGATAGTACCATTCCTGTGCTTGTCTTTGATCATCTCTGCCATGCTCGATGAGTCTTTTAATTGAAACAGAGAGGGCAAGTTAAAGGAATGAGCCGGCAAAGAATTTTTGGCTTTTAGAGCTCAAGTCTTATTTAACCCTTTGCAAAATGATATTGAAAAATATAATGACTGAACCAGTCACAGTATGACGACACCTGATAACCCGGATGCTCATATATGAGCCGGATAGCAAGGATAATGCGGTACCTGAAACTTATGAGGTAGTGCACAGATATATAAAGTGCTATGAATAAACCGACTCAAATAAGGCTTCGGTGGAAAGAGACTGGCTTTCGAAGCTCAGTAATATAGACTGACTGTTCGAGAGAAAGTATCTCTTCTGAGCCGGTGTGGTATAAACCTGGTCTTCGAAAGACTAGTTATGATAAAAACATAATCAGGATCTGATCATGTTCAATTATAAACAAGATGTATTCACTGATTGTGAAAATTATGACGCAGTATGAAAACGATGAACTATAATGTATGCAGAGTATAAAATGCCGGCTTTTGAGGCTCAACATGGAGACCGACTTTTGAGGCTCGATTCTTGCTTCAATGAAGCGGATATGAGATAACCCATCGTTTATCCTAGCTCTCTACATGCCGACTCTCTCGTGACTCAAGCCGATGTTTTAACCTTAAGAAGTTTATGGTCCAAAAGAGGATTGACTTTTTAAGAGTATATGGGGTCACCTGATCGGAGTCGCATCAAGCATACAGGCAGGTTTGACCATATGTGGCTTTTTCTTTTTGCCGGGTCAAGAGGGTGAGAAAGCTGAACTCGATGAGTTGGAAGCCCCCAAGTGCCCAATGTCTGAGAAAATAAAGACTCATGCCCAGTTTGTGGGCTGAAATGACAAAAACTCTAAATTTCGGGTGTGCCGGCTTTATTATATATGAAACATAAAGAAGTATGTACATGATTTTCAAGGGGGGGAGGAATTACAAAAAGCAAAGGAGCCGGTGGCTCTAAGTATAATATGACCGTAGGTAAGCAGTGCTCCAAGACCGGGTTATTTTCTCCTTGGAGTTTTTATGATCCTTCTTGTAGATTTCTCCGTAGAATATGAGTTATTTTAGGTGCTAGTGGTACTGACCGCTATTCAGCTGCTTGGGATTACTCTGGAAACCACCTTGGTTGTTATGCTGATTTCCTGGACCAGGATGCTGTCTGTTGCCATTATTCAACTGATGTTGAAAACCAGCTCCTGAGCCGCCCTGTGACCCGCCACGACCATGTTGACCTGGGTGTCCACCACCATTGCCCCCTTGATGATTTTGGAAGGCTTGGTTGCAGAATTCCTGCATGATGTAACAGTTTTCCCATGAGTGGGTAGCTGGCTTGTCCTGGGTACTGTGTTTGGGACACGGTCCCTTGAGCGCTTCCTCGTAGTTATGAGGCTTATTCCCATTATAAGTCCCTCCAGGGCGACCATTACGGCGTAGGTTTTTGAAGCCAACATTGGTGTTGGCCATAAAGTCTGACCCGCCGTCTGGCTACTTCCACTTGCCATTGTTATTCTGGGTTCCCTGGTTACCACCATGATTATGCTGGCCTTTACCACCTTCACCTTTATTTCCTTTGCCGGTCTTGTCTTCATCTGAGTAGGGATCCTTTGTGCTGTCTGACTCAGCGTACCTGGTGAGGACACCCATTAATTCGCCCATGTCCTGTACCTTATGCTTGAGCCGCCCGAGCTTCTGGACCAGCGGCTGGAAGTGGCAATTCTTTTCTAGGATCAGGACAACTTGAGCCGCCGTAATGCTGTCTGACAAGTGTATGATTTCCGCGACCCGGCGAGTCCAATGATGAGCCGACTCATCTACACGCTGGACGCAATGTTGAAGGTTCACAATCGTCATTGGCTTCTTGCATGTTCCCTGGAAATTCTTGATGAAATATTCTTTAAGCTCTAACCAAGTGTTGATGGAGTTGGGCGGCAAGTTCTTCAACCATGTTCGAGTCGGTCTTTCCAGCATCATGGTCAAGTATTTGGTGCACACAACGTCACTGACATCCAACATATCCATTGCTAACTCGTAGCTTTTGATCCAAGCCGCCGGCTCAAGATCCACTGTGTAGTTTGGCACTTTGCGTGGCCCCTTGAAGTCTTTTGGCATACGCTCGGCGCGGAGAGCCGGGGATAGGCAAGGTATCCCAATCATCCTACTGTTGGTCCCAGCCTTGGTTGAGGATCAATCTGTTGAATCACTCATGCTGCTGTTGAGGGAGTCCTGGATTAAGGGGTCCTCGGATAGCCGACCTGTTTCTCATGGGCCGGACTATACGGGCCACCGGATGAGCGTTAGCAGATCAGGGGCCCGGTCGCCAAGGTGGAAGTTTCAAGGAGCCATGGCGTGTCCTCCAAGATGTCGATAGTAGATAGGCATGTTCTTTCCCTTTGATGTGCAACCAACTATGTGTAAACCCTAGGTACCCTCGGCGTCTATATAAGCCGGAAGGTTTTAGGTTGTAGGCCAAGAGAACTCATCTAGGGTTTAGCTACTTGATCTCGAGGTAGATCAACTCTGTAATCCTCATACTATCAATATAATCAAGCAGGACGTAGGGTATTACCTCCATAGGAGGGCCCGAACCTGGGTAAAACCTTGTCCCCTTCGTCTCCTGTTACCCTCGATTCTAGTCTCACAACTCGGGACCCCCTACCCGAGATCCGCCGGTTTTGACACCGACATTGGTGCTTTCATTGAGAGTTCCACTGTGATCGCCAGAAGGAATCGATGGCTCTCCTAGTCACAAGCCATGAGATCTGCACCCAGGGGACTCTCGTCCCAGGTCAGATCCTTGCAAGCGGTGACGTCTCGTCGCATGCTTGCCCGATCGGCCATCTAGGCCAGATCGGAAACTTTCCCCCCGATCAAGAAATCAGGTTCAGAACCCTCGAGTTCGTAGTTGATTCACGGGGAGAACTCGTCTTGGTGGAACCCTTGACCCCTATGGAGGAGCCCGCAGATCCCGACGCCTCGACACCGAAGACATCGGGCCCCACCTCCTCTGGACTACCCAGTCCGGTCGTTGTGACCGGATCTACCATGGTGGAACAGAATCCGGGACTGCTCTCGCGCGACTCCGGAACTGCGATGCCACATACCGACCCCACTCGCCTTAGCAACGTGCATCCTACCATCGCCTCGTTTCTCAACGAGTTATTTGATCGGATGGAGACCATGCGTATGACCGATGACCAGATCCCGGTCTATGATCGGCTCGGGCTTAAACCCGACGATAGGGAAATTCACATCCCACGGTCACCCACCTTGTCGCCACCGTCGAGTGTCCGGACGGGGGACTTGTCCCCCCAGTAACCGGAATTAAAAACGGTTTATATCCCAGCCTCCGATCATCAAGACCCCGCCTACAACCCAGACTCAGGAGTTCATTCCGGAGACAGACCGGAATTGGTCCCTGACCTCTCACACAGTTCGGAGTCCGTGACTCCGAACTCCCACCGTGGCGTGGAGTTAAATTTTTCCCCACCCACCTCCCAAGCCGATCATTCAAGCATCGCAGCAGACCCCAAGTCTTCAGACTTACGGGACATTGTACATTTATCAGGAGAGTCGGTCCATCATTACTGGGCCAGACTCCTCCTTGCTCGAAACAAAGCACGGGGCTTCAGTGATCAAGAGATAATGGCAACCTTCATTGGTAACTGCCATGACAAAGGGATTCTCAATGCCCTGGCGCGGCGGCACATTCGTGACTTCACCGAGCTGTCAGTTTTGGTACAGAAGTATTGTGCCATGGAAAGCGCTTGGCAAGCCGAACGGCTGTTTACGGAACCAACCTTCACCGAATACCCTAGAGGAGATCGGAAAAGGAGGATACTTCCAAAGCGGCCAGCCAGACTCGAACCCGCCGAAAAGAGAAACAGGCCCCTTCCAGGGGTAAACACCATCCTTGATGGACTACTGGATAAACCTTGCCTCATACACTCCGTATTGCTGAACACAGCTCCGACTCACAGCCTTAGAGCTTGCTGGGTCGTCAGGCAGATCGCCAAAAGCGGTGAAGCCATTCTTGAGACACTACCGCCGAGCAGGCGCTCTACATCGCCACAAGAACACAGTGCCAAAGTCCTGACGATCTACGAAACGTTCCCCTCTAGGAATAGGAGGAAAAGAGCTCTTAAAGAACTCGAGCAGGTATATCATGTGGCAGCAACAAGTGCATGGGCAGACATACCCATTACCTTCGCAGATACCGACCGACCAGCCATTCTTACCGGTCATTCACCGGCCGCACTAGTCCTGAACCCCATCATCGATGGCTTCAGGTTACACAAGGTGCTGATGGACGGCGGCAGTGGTTTAAACCTGGTCTACGAAGACACCCTAGAAAAAATGCAGTTCGACCGGTCTCGTATCGAACATAGCAACACAACTTTCCGTGGAATCATCCCGGGGAAAGTGGCGCGCTGTTCAGGATGCATCGTCCTGGACGTAGTATTCGGCACGCCCGATAACTACCGATCCGAAGAACTCCTCTTCCATATCGTGCCCTTCCCCAGCGGCTACCACACCCTGTTGGGACGTGACGCCTTCACAAAATTCCAGGCTATACCACATTACGGGTATATGAAACTTAAGATGCCAGGACCAAACGGAGTGATCACAATTGCCGGTTATAGCCCTACGGGCCGAAAACAAAACAGCGGTGCTTGCCCTCGAGGCTCTAGCTGAGGCCTTTGCTGCAGAAGAGCTGACCGCACTTCGGTCAACAGTAGACAAGGACGATGTAATCCTCAGCAAGAGGCCCAAATCCACGTCCTTCAAACTGGCAAAGGAAATCGTTAAATTTCAGGTGCATCCGACGGACCCCAACAAGACAGCGTCCATCGGAGCTCAGCTCGATCCCGTAGTGGACGAAGCGCTGCGAGCATTCTTACAAGAAAACTGGGACATCTTCGCCTGGCATCCTTCTGATATGCCCGGCATCCCACGGCGGCTGGCCGAACATAGCCTGAACATCATCGCAGGCTTTAAGCCCGTCAAGCAGACTCTGCGCCGCTTTTCCGAGCCCAAACGACAAGCTATGGGTGAAGAACTAGCTAAATTGCTAGCAGCCGGATTCATTCGGGACATTAAGCACCCCGAATGGTTGGCAAACCTGGTTATGGTACCAAAGAAAGATAAATCCTGGCGGCTGTGCATCGACTTTAAAGACCTGAACAAGGCCTGCCCTAAGGACCCTTTTCCTCTACCACGCATAGACCAGATTATTGACGCCACAGCCGGACACGACTCGCTGTGTTTCCTCGACGCTTATTCCGGATACCATCAGATTAAAATGAAGGAATCCGATCAAGCGGCAACCGCATTCATCACCCCTTACGGGCCATTCTGCTTCAACACGATGCCCTTCAGGCTTAAAAACGCTGGGGCTACTTACCAGCGCATGATCCAGACTTGTCTCTCAAAACAAGTCGGTAAAACAGTCGAGGCATACGTGGACGACGTGGTCATCAAAACCAAACACGTCAGCCACTTGATCGACGATCTAAGGCAAACCTTTGCCAGCCTACGCGAGTACGATATATGGCTCAATCCGGAGAAGTGCGTATTCGTAGTTCCCGCTGGTAAATTGCTCAGATTCATCGTTTCCCATAGGGGAATAGAAGCGAATCCGGCAAAAATCCGTGCCCTATCAGAACTTGCAGTTCCCACAGAGCTAAAGCATGTCCAGAGGTTGGCTGGGTGCCTAGTGGCGTTAAGCCGCTTTATCTCCCGCCTCGGCGAAAAGGCTTTACCGCTCTACAAATTGCTGAAACGAAGCAAGAATTTCGAATGGACCGATGAAGCAAAGGCGGCGTTAGAAGAAATCAAAACACTCCTGGCAAGCAATCCCATACTCACAGCACCAGGCGCGGGTGAGCCCATGTTATTATACATATCGGCCACCAACCAAGTTGTTAGTGCAGTGCTCGTCGTCGAACGAGAGGAGGAGGGACACAGATTCCGGATATAGAAGCCGGTCTATTACGTGTCAGAAGTACTAACGCAATGCAAGTCCAGATACCCGCACTACCAGAAGATAGCCTATATAGTATTTATGTCATCACGGTAACTACGACACTACTTCCAAGAGTGTTCAGTCACGGTGGCATCTGAAGTACCCCTGAATGATATAATCAATAACAGGGATGCCACCGGCGGCATAGCCAAATGGGCCATCGAGCTCCTTCCTTTTGAAATTACCTACAAACCACGACGAGCTATTAAATCTCAGGTGTTGGCAGACTTCCTCGCCGAATGGACAGAAGCCGAGCTCCCCAGGGAATATAGTACATACTCCCATTGGACGATGTACTTCGATGGATCCAAAACTTTGGCCGGACTGGGGGCTGGAGTTGTTCTCACATCCCCCACAGGCGACAACGTTCGATACGTGTTGTAGATCATGTATGCCGACTCCAACAATGCAGCCGAATACGAAGCCCTCTTGCACGGTCTTTGGATGGTAGCCTCAATGGGCATACAGCGGCTGGAGGTACGGGGAGACTCCAACCTAGCCATCTCTCAAATAAACGGCGAGTTCGATGCCAGGAATCCAAAGATGGCGGCATACAGAAACGCTGTCCTCAAGATATCCGCACAGTTCGAGGGGCTGGAATTTCACCACGTCGCTAGAGACGACAACCAAGCTACCGACATATTGGCTCGCATGGGAGCCAAACACGACCCTGTCCCACCAAACACTTTCCTGGAACGTCTCGTTAAGCCATCCGTGGTTTGGCAGGATGATCTAAAGGGCACCGATCTAACCAGTGCAGACGAGGTTGTTCCCCCTGTAAACGAACCAGACGATCAAATCATCGGCGGCTCCGTAATGGACGAAACGCCCTAGGCTCACGAGGTCATGGCAGTAATCGCGCCATGGACCGAGCCCTTCCTCGCCTACCTCCTTCGCAAAGAACTCCCCGACGATCAGACGGAGGCGCGGCGCATAGTTCGGCGCTCCAAAGCCTACAAGGTACATGAAGGAGAGTTATACAAGAAGAGCACCACCGGAATACTACATCGGTGCATATCCGAGGAAGAAGGGCGGCAGCTCTTAGCCGAAGTCCACGCAGGGATGGGCGGTCATCACGCCGCAGCGAGGGCTTTAGTAAGCAAGGCCTTCCGGGCTGGGTTTTTCTGGCCCACAGCTCGGGCGGACGCCCAGTCACTTGTCAAATATTGCGTGGGGTGTCAACTTTTTGCAAATCAAAGTCACATGCCCCCAACAGCTCTTCGGACTATTCCGATCACCTGGCCCTTCACGGTCTGGGGGCTGGATATGGTCGGACCACTTAAAGGGGGGACCAAAAAGAATAAATACTTACTGGTCATGGTGGACAAGTTCACCAAATGGATAGAGGCAAAACCTGTCAAATCAGCCAAGTCCGGACCAGTAATCGATTTTATATCCGGCGTGGTACACCGTTACGGTGTTCCGCACAGTATAATAACCGACAACGGATCCAATTTCACGGCCCAAGAGGTCAAAGACTGGTGCGCGAAGATGGGCATCAAGCTCGATTACGCATCGGTTTATCATCCGCAGACCAATGGACAAGTCGAATGAGCAAACGGCCTCATTATGAGTGGCATTAAGCCACGTTTGGTCTGGTCTCTTCAAGAGTCCGACTGTCATTGGGTTGAGGAGCTTGACTCCGTTCTATGGGGCCTGCGCACCACCCCGAATAGATCGACGGGATACACACCGTTCTTCATGGTCTACGGGGCCGAAGCAGTCCTCCCCTACGACATTATTCATGACGCGCCGCGGGTGCGCATGTACGAGGAAAGGGAGGCCGAGTTAGATCGGCAAGATGACTTGGACGCCTTGGAAGAGGAGCGCGACATAGCTCGGGCCCGTTCTACCTTTTATCAACAGCAGGCCCGGCGTTACCAGAGCGAACTCGTCCTACGGCTCCCGGAGAAGCAGAAGCATAAACTCAAGCCCAAATGGGAAGGCCCCTTCATCATCGACGAAGTACTCGCAGGAGGAGCTTACCGTCTTCGGAACCCGTCGGACAACCGCCTTGAACCAAACCCATGGAACGCAGCTCGTCTTCGGCGCTTCTACGGCTAGACCGGTGTCATCATACTCCCTACCCTCTTTTTTTCTTTTTCTTTTTTCTTTTCCCTCCTACCTTAATTTTTGGGCAGGTTTGCATTCTTTTCTCTTCCCAACTCTATGTTCGGCTCAACCGATCTGATACTACAAATTTCTGGCTTACACCCTTAAGTGTTAAATCCGAACACAGTACCCGGGGGCTTCTTTTCCGAAGCCAATATTTTATATTATAAACACTTATGAACACTTACTTGTGTTTGCATGATTCCCTTGTCGTTTTTAAGCCATCATATGCATCAATTCGAACTAAGACTTTGCCAAGCTGGGTTGCCTCGCTCCTGTGGTTACCCTCTACGTTCCCGATTGTTCGGTTATAGGGTAAAGGGAGCACCTCTGCGATTGTTACGACCGGTTCATCCGGATACATTGAAAGCACACTTGCTCCCTTGGTGGTTTTGGTAATTAATAACAACATATAAGTCATTGAACTAATGTTTCCACTAAGTATATTTCAGGAAAAGTTCAATGATAGGGATGGCAAAAGGATTGTGAAGATTGTGGAAATACCCCAAGATACAAGGAAATGGATTGGCAAAGCTTCAAGCAAGAGGACTCTACATTTTACATTTGTGAGAAATCACTTTGAGTCCATAGGAAAGCCAATACTATTAAAAGGGGGTAAGGTTTTGTTGGTGAACAAAATGCTCATACGTGCACAAGTGATAGTCACCAAAAACACCCACAAGCTCTTCCACAAAAGTCTGTCCATAGCCAAATATTCAAAATCGGTGCAACCAACACTTTCCACTCGGTGCCACCGATTCCCAAACTCACACAGACTCAGCCAAACCCTAGCCACTTCGGTGCAACCGATTCTGCTTCGGTACCACCGAGTTTAGGTTGCCAACTTTCTGTTACGCAAATTCACAATATCGGTACCACCGAGATTGTTGGATCGGCGTCACCGAGATTGGGCAATCTGACCGTTGGTCACCTTATCGGTGCAACCGAGTTTCCTATATCGGTCTCACCGAGATTCAAAAGTTGCCACCTTTTGGTCACTTCGGTACCACCGAGATTAACACATCGGTGTCACCGAGTTGGTCATTTTGTGTGTAACGGTTGGATTTTTGGGGATGTCTATATATACCCCTTCACCACCACCTACTCGAAAGAGAAGCACTCAGAACTATTCCATACTTGCCCCATTCAGTTTTCTGAGAGAGAGCCACCTACCCTTGTGTTGAGGTCAAGATCTTCCACTCCAACCACATGGATCTTGATTTCTAGCCTCCCCAAGTTTCTTTCCACCAATCCCATCTCTTCTACCAAGCCAAATCTGTGAGAGAGTGATTGTGTGTTGAGGAGTCTATCATCTTGAAGCACAAGAGCAAGGACTTCATCGTCATTACCGAGCCTATTACCTTTGGAGGGTGGTGCCTCCTAGACTGGTTAGGTGTCGCTTGGGAGCCTCCTTCTTCATGTTGTGGAGTTGAACCAAGAAGTTTGTAAGGGCAAGGAGATTGCCTACTTCGTGAAGATCTACCCATAGTGAGGCTAGTCCTTCGTGGATGGAAGCCGTTATGGAATAGTCAAGGTTGCTACTTCGTGGACCCTTATGGGTGGAGCCCTCCGTGGACTCTCACGACCGTTACCCTCCATGGGTTGAAGACTCCATAAACGTGGATGTACGATAGCACCACCTATCGGAACCACAGGAAAAATCATCGTGTCTACAATTGCGTTTGATCTTCCTACCCTATCCTTTCTACTCATGCTTGTTGTTACTTTTCCGCTGCTATACTCTTAGACATGCATGTGTAGGGTGTACTTGACTTGCCATGAAATGCTAAAAACTGCCAACTCTAAAATTTGGGAAAAGGTAGAATTTTAGTTGGTCAAGTAGTCTAATCACCCCCCTCTAGACATACTTTCGGTCCTACAAGTGGTATCAGAGCTTTGGTCTCCATTGCATTGGTCTCACAACCTAGGAGAGTATGGCGTCTAGTGAGGGAAATTATCACCGTAGAGGTCCTTACTTTGATGGTACTAATTTTGCTAGTTGGAAGCACAAAATGAAAATGCATATTCTTGGTCATAACCCCGCCGTTTGGGCTGTATTTCGTGTTGGCTTGCAAGGTGAGTTCTTTGGTGATGGAAAGGAACCGGATCATGAAGCGACCGCGGAAGAATTGAAGATGTTGCAATACAACGCTCAAGCATGCGACATTCTCTTCAACTGCCTATGCCCCGAAGAGTTCAACAAAATCAGCCGTCTTGAGAATGCAAAAGAGATTTGGGATACTTTGGTTGATATGCACGAAGGAACCGAGTCCGTGAGAGAATCCAAGTTAGATGTTCTTCAAAGTCAGCTTGACAAGTTCAAGATGAAGGATGGTGAAGGAGTAGCAGATATGTACTCTAGGCTAGCTCTCATCACCAATGAGATTGCCGGCTTAGGAAGCGAAGAAATGACCGACAAATTCATCATCAAGAAGATACTTAGAGCTTTGGATGAGAGATACGACACCGTGTGCACATTGATCCAAATGATGCCCAACTACAAAGATCTCAAGCCTACGGAAGTCATTGGAACGATTGTTGCTCATGAGATGACACTCAAAGACAAAGAAGAGCTTCACCACAAGTCTAGCGGTGCTTACAAAGCCACAAATGATGCTCCTGCAACGTCAAGCGACAACCTTGTCACCAATGAAGAGATAAGCCTCATGGGCAAGAAATTCAACAAGTTCTACAATAATAGAGGCAAAGAACGAAGCTCCAACTCAAGATATGATGAGAAGCGTTCGTCAAGTCGTGACCGCAATTGCTACAATTGTGGGAAGCCCGGACACTACTCCAATGAGTGCACGGCTCCCTACAAACGAAGAGAAGAGTCACCTCAAAGACGAAGCTCAAGGAATGAATCACCTCAAAGAGAGAGAAGGAGTAGAGATGATCGTTATGAACGAAGACACTCAAGGAGAAGTAGAGATTCGGAGAAGAAGGACAGGTACACCAAGAGCTACACAAGAAGAAAACATCAAGCTCATGTTGGTGAATGGGTTTCCGGCTCTGACTCCGAGAACAATTCCGAGAGAAGCTATCACTCAGATTCCGACTATAGTCAAGATGATGGTGTTGCAGGAATTGCTCTAGTGACTACCAACTCCTACGATCTATTTGATTCACCCAACGAAGGGAGTGGAAGTTGCTTCATGGCTAAAGGCCCCAAGGTATCACACCCCGAGTATCTTGATTTCAATAGCGGTGAAGATGATTTGCTTTGTGATGATGACTTGCTCTTTGATAAAACTAGTGATGTTAGTCAAAGTGAATTTGATAATTCTCATGGTAGTCAAGATAAGTCAATTGATGATGATAAGATGAAAATAGAAGAACTAACTAAAGAACTAAACACTCTTAAGTTAGCTCATGAATCTACTCTTGAAGATCATAGAGAGCTTGTTAGAACTCATGAGAAGCTACGCTTCGAGAAGCTCAACTTGGAGCAAGAGCATGAGTTTCTTAAAGCTATCAATGACGATCTCCGAAAGAAGACTTCATCTTATCTGGCCAACCGACTACTCTTGTCTACATTCATGCCTCAAGTTAAAACTAAACAATCTAGTAACAAAGGCAAGAAAGGTTCTTCATCTAGTAGCAATAATAAAAATGCTAAACCTAATGATGTTGCTTCTAGTAGTTATATTGATTCCACTAATGGTGATTCTCTTAGCCAAGTTACAATTGAGCAAGAAAATGCTTTATTGAAAGGAATTATAGAGAAAGGTATCTACAAGAGTCTTGCCGGGTGTAAGCAATTTGAGGAAATTGTACGCAAGCACGGAGGATACCGAAAGAGCCATGGTGTTGGCTACTTCAACGCCAATGGAGTTGAATGGGAAGAAGGTCAATACCCCAAGCCCAAGTTTGTTCCTCAAAAGGAGAAGTATGAAAATACTCTTCCCAAGGGGACAAACACTCAAGATGACCTTCCACCACAAGACCACAAGCTCAAGGGCAAGAACAAGCTTCAAGAGGACATTGACTCATATGAAGATGAATCCCTAGCTTTGGTGGAGTGGGTTCCCAAGGCTACGTCAAGCTCAACTTCTACAAAGGCTACTTCAACACCAAGGATCCCCATCAACTTGATGTGGGTTCCCAAGAAGAAGAACTAGAGAGTTCTTGAGGGGTGACTCCGCCAATGAAATTCACTCACATTCGTTATTGGCAAGAACTATTTGCAATCAACATCAACTCTATGCAATAGTTCAAGGAGTCACACATTCCCTCAAAGGTAAGCAAGGGACAAGGTAATCAACAAATCAATGGACATCATTACACATGCTTTGCACTGCATGTCCATAGATATCCTTGTATTTGTCTCTTGTGTGTTGGGACTAACCCATGTAGGTGAGAAGAGTAAGGAAACAACAAGGATGCTCCCAACTCTTGGTGATCTTCATCAACCTTGAGCATCCACCACTACCTCACCAACATGAAGTCTTCATCGACAAAACCCAAGGTTAGTTTATAACTCCTATGGGGGGATGTCACATCAAGGGGGAGCTTTACTCTAAGACTTGAGTCAAAGCATCTCTTAGCATGTGACAACATTAAATGCTTTATGTAAAAGTGGTAACCCCACTTGTGCTTAAACGATGAGTATGACCTATGATCAAGTATTCTTACTTGGCTCCTAAGTCAATATACTCATATATAGATGACTTCGTCATCGCCAAAGTGCTTGGTAGATGCTAGTGTGTATGTGCATGTTTGTCATGTTTTCATTTGACATCTTATTGTGTGAGCATGTTGGTCTGCATTTATTTTCCCATTCGAGGACATCCAATTGTTGCTATTTGGCCCTTGATTTATCTTTTGCCAATTGGGTGGACAAGAATTCCTAGGACCACTCTTTAGCTATCTATGCTTTCTCACCTCATATTCCATTCATGCTGCATCACAAAATTTGAACAAGTACTTTTCGATCCCTCTGTGTGTGGAGCACCCGGAGTTCCGTATCGACGAGGACTGACCATTTAAACCTCCCAAGTGCATCTCGGTGGAACCAACCCACAATTCTCGGTCTCACCGAATGCCTAGGGTTGATCTGGTTTTCAATCTCGGTACTACCGATTCCATATTCTCGGTTACACCGAGTTTCCCTGTCAGCTGACGGTTGAGGAACTCGGTGACACCGAAAATTTAGAATCGGCGTCACCGACAGTGAGGGGTATATAATCTGTGGTCCCGACGGTTCGAAAATTCAATCTTCAATCGTCGCGCCCCAAACCCTAAACTGCCGCAGAAGGACCCCTGGTCGTCGCCCTTGTCTCTCCTGGCTCCTCCGCCGCTGGGATCCTTGCCGTCGACGGGCATCTTCGCCGCCGTCGCCGCCGTAGCGGATCCGTCACCAAGCTAGGGTATGGATTCGATTTTCCTTGCGCTCCCCGTCTGATTCTCGCGCATTGGATTTGATTTTATCTATAAGCCACCATTTGCAATCCTTTCTATCCTCTAAAACTTCCTGTAGTTAGCGAACGATGGATTTTCTAGGGTTTACCGTCCGCCCGATGGAACTCGGTGGAACCGAAGCGAACAAATCGGTGTCACCGATTTGCCTGTCTGTGCTGCTGAGAACTTTCTCGGTGAAACCGAGTACTTCTTTTCGGTCTCACCGAAAAGAGTGCCAAGTTTCTGTTAAGGAGAAAGTCAGTCTCGGTAGCACCGAAATTTTTGCTTCGGCTGTACCGATTTTCATGTGACAGAATGTAAACCTTGAGAATCCTTTGTTCAAACTTTCAAAAACCAGCTGAAAATTTTGTGATGACTCATCTTCTTCTGCTCCTCTATACTCTATTCACAGGGTCAGTATGTCAAGTGCTAAGGACAGTGAGAACAATTTCCAAGAGGAGAACATTGTGATGAGTTCAGGCACTAGTCCTGAGTCCAGTTCCTCTTCAGATCCAGGCACTCCCAGCTCTCATGGGCTGCCCAAGGCTGCAACAAGGGCCAGGAAGAAGCTGAATTCAGATGAGGAGGATTCAGATTTTGTGCCAGAGGGGATCCTTGCTAAGAAGCAAGAGAAGGCTGCCAAGAAAGCTGCAAATGAAGCTACCTCTTCAAGGAGAGCTGTCAGGAAGGAGTATGCTAGCTCTGAGGCTATGAGAGCACCTGAGGGTGCTAGGGCAAGAATGGCTCTTCACCTTGAGTTACCCCCAAAGAAGTCTATGCCTAAGAAGGCAGGGGAGAAGAAGAGAGCTAGAAAGAGGATTGTCTATGTCACTGGTAGGCAGACCTCCATGTTTGAGGACCCTGAGGAGGCTGCTGGTGCTGCTGCTAAGGAGGAGGAAGAGCAAGTTGTCAAGGCCCCTCCCAAGAAGAAGAAGAAGCTTATGTCTGATGCTATGCCAAAGACTGGCACATCTAAGAGCACCAAGTCTGCCCCCAAGAAGGCTACTGCTGAAAAGCCCAAGAGGTTGTCAAGGCAAATTCCAGCTTCTGAAAAGAACAAGGGAACCACCTCCAGAGTTGAGGATGAAGATGCTTTGTCAGCATTGATGAAGCTTAGACCACACCTTCTAGTACATAATGCCAGCTACCCACTTGCTGAAGATATGAAGAAAAGGAAGGATTCTGGTTTGAGGGCATGGAGAGCTGCTGATCCATATGCCCAAAGGAGGAAGACATCTGTGGACTACAGATTCTACACCAAAGAGCAACAGGATTTCTATGAGACTGTGCTGTTTGACAAGAGTCCAGCTGTGAGTGACATGAGGTATGTGGACTGGAAATTCATTAAGGAGAATGAAGACTATTTTCCAAGTGTCCAAGACAATTTCCACTGCATTGGTTTGGATGAGTTTGTTGGCAGAGAGTTTACTGCCTGGAATGATGAGATGATCATGCAATTCTACTCCACTGCACATTTCTATGGAGATGGTAGGATTGTATGGATGACTGAATGTGCAAGATATGAGTCCACTGTTGATGAATGGGCTGCAATCTTAGGAGTCCTAGAGGTACAGGATAGTGACTTGGATGTCTACTCAGAATCCAAGGAGAGCCACAATGCTATGGCCAACATGTACAATGAGATCCCTGCTGCTCTTGTGAAGTCTCACAAGCTAGGATCCATCTACTTTCTCCAGGCTGGCCTTCATACCATGAACACCATTCTGAGGCATACTTTGATGCCCAAGTCAAGAGATGACAATATGATCCGAGGCTACTCCATCAACATGTTGATCCATCTTGACAGACACACCAGGATTAGAGTCATGGACTTAATTATTGAGACAGTTAAGAGGGTTGCTGCTGATCAGAAGCGCTCTTGCTGCTATGCACCCTATATCCAGATGCTCATCAACTCTAAGCTGGAAAAGCACATATTTGCTCTGGACAGACCCCACTTGCCCCTACAGCTAGATCTCGAGGACAACATTGTGGTGATGGATCCAGAACATCCCACATTTGCTGCAGCTCAGCCAGAGGCAAAGGCAGCTAGAGCCACTAGTGCTCAGGTCCCTAGATCCAGGAACGAGCAAATGGATCTGTTGATCTCATCAGTTCAGGACATGAAGAAGGACATTAAGGACATCCTGGACAACCAAAACAGTCTTGTCAGGATCTTTGAGAACAGGATCAAGACCCTTAATGATAAGGTGGATGGGCTGACTAAGACAGTCAATGAGCTCAAGAAGGAAGTTGACTCAGTGCCTCTTCCTCATTCTTCAGATGATGATGAGGATGGATCACCTCTCAGGCCAGGCACACAGTTAAGTACTCAGGCCAGATCAGCCATCGTGCCAGATCCAAACTTGAGGCCCTCTTCATCAGCTCCTGCTTCTGTCACCTCAGCTCCCGCTCCATCAGCTCCAGTTCCTCCAGTTGCCACTCCAACTCCATCCACGACATCTACAGAGATCTTCGCCGATGCTGTTCTTTCGACTCCTTCATCAACAACCGGAGGAGATCAGCCCAAGAACGCTTAGATATATGCCTTTGAACTTTTTGGTAACTTGTTGCCAAATGGGGAGAAGTGTATATAGATCTTTAGGCTTCGAGTGAGAGAGCTTTTGTTTTTGTATTGCTTTTTCAAAACATTTGTCTTTTGGTTGCTTGTGTGAAAACCTATGTGTGTTTTGATCATACGCTTATGTGTGTTGTGCTACTATTTCCTATCATCTTAATGCTTATGAGATGATCATTATCTTTGTTTGGTTGTGTTGTGCTATGATGTTCACTCTTATTATTCTCGCACACCACCAAGTTGTATGTGACATGGAAGTAGTGCCCCATGTATTGCATTCAAACGCAAATTTAAAATAATGCACAAATTTAGGGGGAGCTCTTGCTTATCACATACTTCTCAAAGTGACGATTACATTCATTGATTATATCATATGTCGAAGCTTTGATCTATATGTTGTCATCAATTACCAAAAAGGGAGAGATTGAAAGCACACTTGCTCCCTTGGTGGTTTTGGTAATTAATAACAACACATAAGTCATTGAACTAATGTTTCCACTAAGTATATTTCAGGAAAAGTTCAATGATAGGGATGGCAAAAGGATTGTGAAGATTGTGGAAATACCCCAAGATACAAGGAAATGGATTGGCAAAGCTTCAAGCAAGAGGACTCTACATTTTACATTTGTGAGAAATCACTTTGAGTCCATAGGAAAGCCAATACTATTAAAAGGGGGTAAGGTTTTGTTGGTGAACAAAATGCTCATACGTGCACAAGTGATAGTCACCAAAAACACCCACAAGCTCTTCCACAAAAGTCTGTCCATAGCCAAATATTCAAAATTGGTGCAACCAACACTTTCCACTCGGTGCCACCGATTCCCAAACTCACACAGACTCAGCCAAACCCTAGCCACTTCGGTGCAACCGATTCTGCTTCGGTACCACCGAGTTTAGGTTGCCAACTTTCTGTTACGCAAATTCACAATATCGGTACCACCGAGATTGTTGGATCGGCGTTACCGAGATTGGGCAATCTGACCGTTGATCACCTTATCGGTGCAACCGAGTTTCCTATATCGGTCTCATCGAGATTCAAAAGTTGCCACCTTTTGGTCACTTCGGTACCACCGAGATTAACACATCGGTGTCACCGAGTTGGTCATTTTGTGTGTAATGGTTGGATTTTTGGGGATGCCTATATATACCCCTTCACCACCACCTACTCGAAAGAGAAGCACTCAGAACTATTCCATACTTGCCCCATTCAGTTTTCTGAGGGAGAACCACCTACCCTTGTGTTGAGGTCAAGATCTTCCACTCCAACCACATGGATCTTGATTTCTAGCCTCCCCAAGTTGCTTTCCACCAATCCCATCTCTTCCACCAAGCCAAATCTGTGAGAGAGTGATTGTGTGTTGAGGAGTCTATCATCTTGAAGCACAAGAGCAAGGACTTCATCGTCATTACCGAGCCTATTACCTTTTGGAGGGTGGTGCCTCCTAGATTGGTTAGGTGTCGCTTGGGAGCCTCCTTCTTCGTGTTGTGGAGTTGAACCAAGAAGTTTGTAAGGGCAAGGAGATCGCCTACTTCGTGAAGATCTACCCATAGTGAGGCTAGTCCTTCGTGGACGGAAGCCGTTATGGAATAGTCAAGGTTGCTACTTCGTGGACCCTTATGGGTGGAGCCCTCCGTGGACTCTCGCGACCGTTACCCTCCGTGGGTTGAAGACTCCATAAACGTGGATGTACGATAGCACCACCTATCGGAACCATGGGAAAAATCATCGTGTCTACAATTGCGTTTGATCTTCCTACCCTATCCTTTCTACTCATGCTTGTTGTTAATTTTCCGCTGCTATACTCTTAGACATGCATGTGTAGGGTGTACTTGACTTGCCATGAAATGCTAAAAACTGCCAACTCTAAAATTTGGGAAAAGGTAGAATTTTATTTGGTCAAGTAGTCTTGTTTTTCCTTTAGTTCCTTTGCTTGCTTAAGAAAAAAGCAAAAACTCCAAAAATATTTCAGTGTGTTTCTCTGAATTTCTTTTCTTTTGTTGAGTTGTCGAACAGAGAAGACCATGATGAAACTGTTGAGTGGCTCTCATATGCTTTATTGATGATCTAACAGAGAGCCAATTTTAGGTCTTAAATTGCCCTGCAGATTCCAGCTTAGTCCACGGCATTCTTGCACTATTATTATTATCACACCGTTCGATCATGCAAGTGAAAGGCAATAATGACGATATTTGATGAAGTGACTGTGGCAAAGGAAGCTGGTATGAACTCTTCTTGTTTTCTGTTTTTGTAAATATGTTTAGCTAGTTTGATCCTCATTCAGTATATCATGAGTAAACATGTTTGTGATGACAATTAGAGATTATAGCTTCTCATGCCATGCCTAAATAGCTAGGAGTTAATAATGATTTATCTTGGGTGTCAACATGCATTAAAATTGCTATAATATGGTATGGTAGTATGGTATCTCCCTCTGAGAAATTCAAGCGGTTTGACTTGGCCCATGTGCAAACATGTAATTGAATCAAAACCAATATAGCCTTCATGATGTTTAAATTCAGAGTGTTCATATCCTACTCATTCTACATCCAATGTTAATTATTCAAAATGCATGTTCATGACAGTTGTTGCTCTCTAGCTGGTCGCTTCTCAACCTATTGCTAGCCTTCACCTGTACTAAGCAGAAATGCTGCTTGTGCATCCAAATCCTTAAACCAAGTTATTCCACATGAGTCCACCATACCTACCTATATGCGGTATTACCCTGCCGTTCCAAGTAAATTTGCATGTGCCATCTCTAAATATTCCAATAAACATCCATTTTTGTGCACTCGTCTCGCTCATGGAGCGATGGGGTGGTCAATATTTTTCATGCTAAGCAAGTTATTCTCAGGACGGTCATTTATTCGCCGTCATTGCACGAGAGAGGCTGGTAAGAGGGATGCCCAGTCCCACATAATCAATGTAAATTACACCAACTCCTTGGGAGAGTTGATTATTTGGAGGGCAACCGTGGATTCGGCCAGCCATGGAATGTGTTTGGATGGTGGATAGGAGTAAACTCTACTATTCTATTTGGGAACCACCAATAATGAGTTTAGCATGGAAAATGTTGAACCTTTGTTGTAACGTTGACAAGAAAAGTGCACCGCTCAAAAATTATACTTTCACCCTTGTTTTAAGCTTCGAGCTCTGCACCTCTGCAAATCAATGCTTCCCTCTGCGAAGGGCCTATCTATTTACTTTTATGTTGAGTCATCATCCTCTTACTAAAAGAACCAGACTCGAGAGCACTATTGTCATTCTTATGTATTTAGTTTAGTTAATGTTGGATATGAGCATGATTGGATCTTTTCTACCCTGAATTATAATGTTTAGTCGCTGCTTGGATCTCAGAGGTGCTCTGCATTTATGTTTTGCGGTCTAAGAAAGGGCTAGCGAAATACCATGTCACCATATTGTATTATGAGTGTTTTGACAAATTGTTGTCATAGGAGATGTTTTATTATTGCTTTCTAGCTGGTTATGTTTTGCCATGAGTTAATATAATATCTATTTGTTGTCATGGACGTGTCTATCTATGATTTATGCTGAAAACTTGAGCACTAGCTAAGCATGTGTATAATAACAAGAACAAAAGAGTTTGTAAAAGTTTTCTTTATCACTTTCAGTTTATCAACTGAATTGGTTGAGGAGAAGCAATGAGTTAAGCTTGGGGGAGTTGATACGTATCTACTTTTCCAAGCACTTTTGCTCTGGTTTTGTCCTCTAATTTGCATGATTTGAATGAAACTAACCTGGGCCGACGTTGTTTTCAAGAGAACTACCCCGATATTATTTTTGTGCAGAAATAAAATTTCTCGGAATTGGACGAAACTTTTTGTGGATTTTTTATGGAATATATAAAGAATTTTGGAGCGAAGAACTGTCGAAGGGGGTGGACTAGAAGGCCACCACGCAACCGGCCGCGCCCCTAGGGGCGCGGCCAGATGGCTTGTGGGGATCTCATGGCCCCTCCGACCCTAATTCCAACTCCATAAATTCACATCTGCGGAGAAAAAAATTGGAGAGAAGATTTCATCGCGTTTCACGAGATGGAGCCGCCGCCACCTCCTGTTCTTCCTTCGGAGGGCTGATCCGGAGCCTGTTTTGGGCTCCAGAGAGGGGAAATCGTCACCGTCGTCATCACCAACCCTTCTCCATCAACGCCGCCATGATGCTCACCACCGGGAGTGAGTAATTCCTTTGTAGGCTTGCTGGACGGTGGTGGGATTGGATGGAATTGATCATGTAATCGAGTTAAGTTTGATAGGGCTTGATCCCTAGTATCCACTATGTTTTGAGATTGATGTTACTATGACTTTGCTATGCTTAATGCTTGTCACTAGGGCCCGAGTGCCATGATTTAAGATCCGAACCTATTATGTTTTGATGAATATAAGAGTGATTTGGATCCTATCTTGCAAGTTATATGTACCTATTACGTGTCATGATCCGCATGCCCCAAGGTGACAATAATTGGGATTCTTTCCGGTGATTGCCGTAGTTTGAGGACTTCATGTATTCACCATGTGTTAATGATTTGTTCCGGTTCTCTATTAATAGGAGGCCTTAATATCCCTTAGTTTCCAATAGGACCCCTCTGCCATGGGAGGGTAGGACAAAAGATGTCATGCAAGTTCTTACCGCAAGCACGTATGACTATATACGGAATACATGCCTACATTACATTGATGAATTGGAGCTAGTTCTGTGTCGCCCTAGTGTGTAACTTTATATGATCAATGTCATCTAAATCATTATCCATCACCGATCCACGTGCCTACGCGTTACATATACTAAATCTTGCCAAGTTACTAATGCTATTGTTATTGTCACACTTGCTACAAAACTGCTACTGTCACTATTACTGTTACTTTTGCTACTACTATTTGTTGTGCTACTAAACATTGATGCATAGAGATATCCTCGGTGCGGTTGAATTAACTACTCAACTATCAAGGCCAATAAATATTCTTTGGCTCCCCTTGTGTCGAATCAATAAATTAGGGTGAATACTACCCGTGAAGACTGTTGCGATCCCCTACACTTGTGGGTTATCAAAGATGTCATTGTGCAAAAATACTTCCTCCATAATCCTAAGTGCACTTTGCAGCTAAGATGCATCTCGCAGAAGGTGACAAACCCCGCGATGTGTAATATGGAGTTGGGGGTAAAATGGTGGCGTTGGATCCCATATAATTCAAGCAATCCTCAAAGGAATGGGTGGATGGGAAAACCCAAACCGCAAATGCGAAAGGGGATGAAACATACTCACACTTCTCCATGAGGGGAAGGATGACTGTCTGCATGGGTTTGCCCGTCGACAGATACCTGGCCAGCGTGAGTTGGTGACTAATATGGGTCCGGGAGATAGCCTTGAGTGGCGAGGCGTTGAAGTTGGAGGCGCGACACGGCGCAACTCCCCTAGTCGCCCGTGAGGGGGCCATGGGGATGCTTGGAAGACCCAACATTGTTGGTCATGGTTGGAAGCTTTTTGAGGCTAGAACTCTGGAGGAAATGTCACTAGAGGCCGGAAGAAGACCAAGATGTGCTTGGATATGATTCTGATGTGCTAGATTTGGTTAAATACAAAAAGGAGAAACCGACGCTTCAACGCTGGTCATAAAGATGTCTCGACTCCCCATGCTGCGCGATGATCGAGGCGGCACGTGGTGGGACCAGCGTCAAAGCGAACCTCTATGTTCAGATGCAGGGACACTCTCAGGTGGTTACAGAAACTTGCCCGTCGAGCCAAAAATTCCATCGTCCGAAGCTATAGATCCGAAGAAGACTGTTATCCTTGGCATCGAAGACTAGTTCGGGGGCTACTTAGCGAGTCCTGGATTAGGGGGTCCCAGCCGAGCTGGTCTAGTCCATGGGCTGGGCTGGAGGCCCATCGAGGGGAAGGACTTCGGAGGCCTTTTGATGGAGCATGAGCATACCAGACTCTACCGAAAACTTGGCGTGTGCTCCAGGAAGAGAGAAGATTAATTCGGCATGTAATCCATAGATGGTAACCGAGGTCCATGTAACCCTAGATACCCTCGGTGCCTATATAAACCATAGGGCTTAGCCCATATAGCATACCCATACACAACATCATCACCCCTAGGGTTTAGACCACAAACATACGATCTTGAGGTAGATCAAATCTATGCTCGTTACATCACCAATACAACAAGAGTAGGAGCTAGGGTTTTACCTCCATCGAGAGGGCCCGAACCTGGGTAAAAGCCTTATGTTTCTTGTCTCCTGTTACCATCGATCCGATCTCACAACCCTGCCCCTATCCAAGGTCTGCTGGTTTGGACACCAACACTGGGGTTGTCGCACCCTGACTATTTATACCGCCTCAAGATAATTTTGTGGCCAGTAACTCTACTCTCAAGGCTTCCTTGTTCTAGTACATGGTTGATTTTCCTGATGTTTCTTGGAACAATCCTTATGTTCGCAGTTTCTACCACCCTTAAAATATTTTAAGGTTGGGGCCTTCATGTAGTTTCCACTCCTTAGTGAGGACGATCCTCCTTCAAATTCTATAATTAATATCTCATCTACCGGTTGTTCGGTTTATCTATCCTTCCTTCCGTGTGGTTCTAGTGGCCTTGCCAGTCTGGCTTATGCTCATACCAACCATCTTACTCACATCTGGCACTTCATGTGACGGCTTTCTTGAAATGCCTAATGTTTATACCATCTATCATGTCCTCATGGTTTAGTTTGGAGTTTATGTGTTATTTCCTCGTGTTCCATGTTTGTATCGTCTTCCCTTATCGAGCCTCAATCAAAGGCTTTCCTGATAACTCGTATATGATTCGTGGGTAAATTCGAATGGTTGTACCGGGTGTCCTAGTGTTCCCTTCGATATATGAATCCTTCCCGTTTTTTGGTCGGGCTCTTTCTCACCGTTTGACCTACGGTTCTCAACGTGTGTCTTTTATGGGGTGATGCTCTATTCCATCTAAGGTCTTTGGCTTGCACCATTTCTCAACTACGGGTGTCTCACTCAAGACGATCCGCTCCACACAGTGTGGCGAATAATGAGAGTAGATCATGGCGATCAACTCATGGCGTACCCAAATCATTACCAACCATGGGTTTGGAAAATCTTCGCAATCCTAACGCTCAGTCTTCCTCATAGGCGTTCTTGAAGTCCTTCTAGTTCCATGCTTCAATCCAGTCTTCTGAAGTTCCTTCGGTCTTATGTTGACAAAGTCTAACGTTATCTCTCAACTCTCAGTGGCAAAATTTCCTAAAGCGTTGCCTAGCAGCTATCGCCTCCTCGAAGGCTCTTGCTCCTAGCATAGCAAACTCAGTCATCATCCTTGCATTGCTTCCTCTGTTCTTGTCAAATGTTGTTGCCTCTGGTACTCACATCACTAATTCCCATCTCATTTGATATATCCATAAGGGTTCTGGTGTTGCCACATCGAAATACCATCCTTCATATCTCTTCCATTCACTCCTGATTGTCGGGTATCTCGATTTGTCCAAATCCTGTCCTGTCTGGCTTAAGGTAATATCCCAATCAACTACCCTTTATGCAATCTTGGTTATCTATAGCGGGGTTCTCAATTTGTTCCAGTACAGTTCCTTTGGCATAGTGCCTTCCATTTTGGAACAACGACTCTTCCTAGTCCAATTCGAAGTTACCCTCCCTTTGGTTTACTTCACCATTTGGTGGTTGGGTTGTGTTAGATCCATCTGTCATCTCCTACATCTTCCTGAAATTTGTTTGCTTTTCCGTTAGGTGAGGTGTCCTAGTTAGTATTTCTTTTTTCCTTTCCCGCTAACCAAAGTGTATCCAATTTAGTCCCTCTTTTTCCTTTCCTGTTAACCAAAGTGTATCCAATTCAGTCCTTCTCTTTCCTTTCCGGCTAACCGAGGTGTATCGGATTCAGTCCTTCTTTCTAGGGTTTGTGCATAGGGTAATAAGAGTATGAGGTAAAATAACTTCATTCATTGATAATTGTGCTGATACATATCTGGTCGATCTTCATTACATGAACACTACCACCTTTACCATCTACAATACTAGGGACACATCTACTATTATGCTCCTTCCTAATAAGGGTCTTGCTGGTTTCTTAGGTTCTTCCTCATCTGGAGTTCTGGATGTCTCTGACTCGGTCTCTTCCCTCTCTGAGTTGTTCTCTTCCATCTTCACTTAAATAGCTTGGGGCAATCCGTAATGGGGTCTCCTGGGTCACTGCATTGAAGGCAGTGCGGCCTTTCCACGTGAAAAAATACGTCGAGTTTCTTCTTTTTGATCACGGGTCCTTCCACCCATAATATCTCGGTTACATCTTCTGTCGTTGACACGATCCTGTTCCATCCTCTGGGTTTCTCCCCAGTGGTGTCATTGGTTTCTTTCCATCATGACTATCTCATTTCCTAAGGTCGAACAATCGTCCTTATATTGTCCCATGTTCTTGCATAGGTAGCACTGTATGTGGCTTTTATCCCTCTTGGCAGCCTTTTCCTCCTTCCTAGCTTCCTCCTTACACTAGGGTTGACACTCGCCCTTCTAGTGCATGGGTCCTTCACATTGCGAGCAGAATATGTGACTTGGTTTCTCCTCAGACAGGGCTGTCCTATTAAGATTGTTCCTGACACTTTCCACTATAGGGCAGCGTCTTGTGGGCTGTCCAACTTGCCCGCATCAATAGCAGAGGTACTCTTCGGTGAACGAATCTATCCCTTCCTTGAGTGTTGAGATGTCGAACGAGTTTGGTATGTTTTGCAGAGGAAGACTTCCATTCAGACTCCTTTCCTTCTCCGGATATAGTGTGTTCAACGGTTTTGTCTCGAAGATTTCATAGCTGGGTGGGTAATGGTCCGTCCCTCTGCATTATAGGCATGTGACTGTCGTCAGCGGGCATTCTCCCTCCGGGTGGTCCTCTTCACAACATGGGTATCTACTCTGGTGTCCTTTTGGGTGTGTTCGATTTCTCCATAAATAACACGGACATCAAACTTCCTTTCTTCTTCTTCTTCTTCTTCTGGCATCTGTGGGGTCGGGGCAACAAGACGAGTTCTCTGCAAAACTGCTCCAAATTCCTTCCAAGTAAGGTCCTTCTGATTTTCATCGATCATCTAGTGCATCTTCATCCAAGTGGCGGCTTCTTCCGTTTGGTGCATCGTTGCATATCGCACCATATCTTTTTCCTCGGTGGCACCGGTACTCATGTGCTTTTTCCATCTTCCTGATCCATTGTTCTGCTTCTGTCTGGGTGACATTTCTAGCAAAAGTAAAGCTCTCGAAATCTCCATTGTCATCCTTACGGTCCGATTTCTTGGATGATTGTCCTTCGGGCTTGGGCTTCTCTTCCAATTTCATGAGTCCAATGGCTCTCCTGATTTCCTTATTCAGTTTTCCCCGTGTAAACGGTACTCATGTCCTGAATGCTGCTTCACGCTCACTATACCAGTTGAGCACATTGCCTAGGTATGACTGGGCATAAAGAATCTTGCTTCTGTTAGAAACTCTGTCCTTCTTCATTCCTTCTCAACAGCTACGATCCAACTACCGATTTCTGCTCTGGTTGCTGGTCCGGACAAAATTAGTCGCTCAGGGTCCATGATTCTGGGATTTGGGTGGTCTGGGTTAGGGTCGAGAGAATAGACGAGAGAGATAGGTACCATTATGATAGTCACAATAGCATTATATATAGGTTTGTAGCCTCGTATGGATGTTGGTATAATACACAATTAACGTTCACACCTAGGGTCTGTTCATATGGTCTAGTCCTACATTATCACTTTTTCCGAAGTTTCCTACGTTTCCACTATTCTCATCTTCACTCCTTTAGTGGCGTTCTTCTGACGTCCATCATAATGGGGTGGGTGTTCTAGTTACGTGCTAATGGTTCACACTTCACCCAAATCAAAACAATAATTTCATACATCAAACAAGACAATCAGTTCAAACAATCAAGCCTAAGTAAGGTCATACTGCATCCAAAACGATCTTGTCCAGGTACGGTACACCACCACGTCAGACTAACATAATAGTGGTGAGCGCGAATTCTTCTACTTCACATTGACATAATAGTGGTGGTCAAGTCCAAGCTTCAAAACAGCTTTCGCCATCTAGTTCCCTGACCCATGCAGTCGATCCTTCTCCTTCAACTTGCTTTCCTCTAGGGTTATTCTTGTTCTTCTCCTTAGCAAGTTCTGTCTTGGTTGCCTTCAACTCATCTTCCAGCTTGTGGACATGCTCTTGTGTGCAGTACAGTCTGACTCAGAGTCTCACTCCTAGGTTCTTTATTGCTTTCCGTGCAACATCTCTTGCAGCATTGAAGAATGTAGCTTGGAACACTGGGTTGGTGATCACATGAAGTCCTCTGGCCTCATGATTATCCGCGGAATGGGCATACATGTGAAGTTGCACTAGCCAACAATTCCTTCCTTCATGCCAAACTGGAAATCCTGTGTACACTGCTTCTCCATACATTCCCATGCTGAGCATGATATCCTTTAGTGCTCTAAGGAATTCCACATTTCCTTTTAGGGTCATACTCAACATCGGCTTCTGCTCTTCTAGTTCCATGAAGGTGGTCATCTAAATTTAAAAAAGACAAGGATTAGAAAAGAATAAGAAGAGACTATATAAGGATTCTTTAAAATAGGTTTTGTCCTATGGGCTTTCCATTTCCTAGGGTCACATCTTATAGACAACATGTGCTCTGATACCATCTGTCGCGACCCGGTCCCATAATAGGGCCCCGAAACTCTACACTTACTGTGTTAGTCCCTGGATCAGTCGAGGAAAAAATACCAAGAATACATCACATGTCATAGTATTTACATCGAAGATCCAGTGCAATACATTACACACCTGCTTCGCTCATGGCTACCTTACAGTACAATCATGCAGCGGGGTAATATTATAGTCTTGTGACGTCCATCAACTCATAAGGAAGAGTTGAGTATAGCGTCGTTACCCTAATTAAAAACCTTCCCATCGACATGGTAACCTACAACATGATACATTGCAGCCACAAGGGCCAATACATTGGATGTATTGGCAAGCTTCACCAGGATTGTCTTGTGGAACATAAATATGCAATGTGGTGCTGCTGGTTTTTCCTTTGCGCAAAATAGTTTTTCCTACCTTTATAATAGTGGTCTACTCTAGAAGCAATATGACACTCCCGGTAAACCCCGGTCGTAGTCTGGCGTTACTCCGATAAACCCCGGTTGTAACCCAAGCAGTTTGAGTATGTGGACTCCGATAAACCCCGATCATCCCAAGCATCTCACCAGAGACACTGGTAAACCCTAGTCCTCTGAGATCAGCGCCATAACTCCCCATTGGTTCAACCCATTGTATGATGGAATAATAAATGTCTTTCCCAATCCATGTTATAGCCGCTAAGCAACTACTCATGAGTTACAAGGTCAGGGTATGATGGTCCTATTCAATCTACTGGGCACTGTCAAGCATAAAGTGAAATCCTACAGGGGATTCCTAATTGAAAACAACTACAATGCACAGACCTCCCAAAACCACCAAATATTATTTTTATAGATTATTTTCATATTTTATTTAAAGGCTTTTTCTTATGGCTAGAAATGATCTTTCATAGGGAAAAATTATTTTTATGCATTAAAAATATTTTAGAAAATTTAGGGTAACTCAGTGGACATATATTTTCCATATATATGAGTTTCAACACATGGTCATGTTCAAAATATTGGACAAAACCCTTTCTTCCTATTTGAAGCATTTCAAATATTTCTATAGGAAATATTCTCAAATAAATCCAGGAAAATTCCAGCATGTCACATATGCCATATGTGATGATCTTGCCAAGTTTCTTTTCTATCCAAATTGTTTTGGTTCACAAAAGTGCCCCAAAACTCTCTCTGTCCAGATCCAATTTTGATCAACTCTACATTGCCAACTTTCTCCAATTGATGTAAAACTTTGTGGGGATGCTCTAATCCCCAAATAATGCCACCACACCAAGTGGTGCATTAAGGAGAATAGACTAGCATGATTAGATCTAGGAAAATCAGTTTCTGCCCAATTCTAGGGTTTACCAAGTTTACATTGACAATTTCCTTCAATTGAGCTCAAACTTGGTGATCCACCCTATTTTTACCTCCCATTTGACACTGTTAAATCTCACTGCAAGTAGGGGAGTTTGTCTTGCCCAAACCAGCATCAAACACCTTCTGGTGATTTGGTAAAAACCATATTTTGACCCCTTCCACTATTCTCCTTGCTCTCAACTTTTTACCACAGCTCCACCTAGACCCACAACACCTCCAGTAACTTTCCTGGCGCCCATCTGCATGATTGCATGGGGTAAAACCCCCATTTCCTTCGCTTGACAGCAAAGATGTCTCTCTCCCTCGGCCTTCTCACTCCACTCTGCCCTCCCTTGCCTTTGCTTAACCCCTATGCCACCCAGGGCATCCCCAATAGCTTCCAGACATGCCAGGACAAAGGAGGCGCGTGAGAACGCGTGGATGCCAGCCAAAGTCATGCTCTGGAGCGAGCAACTGCGCTCTAGAGGGTTGACCCCGCGTCCCTGACCACCTCAGATCCCCCATCGCGCGCCAGGAGCCGCGTCTCGACGTCCGCAATACACCACGGCAGCGGCCCCCTCCTCTCTCTCTCTCTCTCTCCAGCGCCCCCTACATTGCGTGCCAGAGCACCGCCCGGCTCGGACAACCCGCGGCCTCACACGCGCGCGCTCCTGACGCCCCCTCTCTCCCCCTCTCCCTTCCTTAGGCTCGATGCCAAGCCCAGGGACGCCCTAGACATAATCCAGCAAGCGCACATGGCCTCTGGCGACGACCACGACCCTGCCGGCACACGAGTCCACGTTGCTCCAGCCCCCGCCTATTTAAGGCCTCCCCCGAGCTCTCTCTCTCCTCTGCTGGCCCCCTCTTCCTCCCAATCGACCACCTACCCACCCATTCCTCTCTAGGAGCTCCCGAGCTCGAGATCGAGCTCCGAGTCCGCCGCATCGGGACTCCGGCAATCGCCGGGTACAGCCCCGCTCTGGCTTCGTTTCCTCCTCCCTCGGGTCCCCCTCACCTCAGTGACCATTTTCCCTCTCCCTCCCGCGTGGATTACTGCAAGGAACGTGGGATTGGAGCTCGCTCGAAAATCCTCCATCGCGGCCTCTTCGTCGCCGGTGACTCCGGCCATCCAGCTACCACCCTCGACCTCCACTCGAACGGCGACATCCTCCCGGTTTCATCCCCGTCGCCAGCTCGCCTCGCCGTGGCCCCAGTCATTGCCGGTGAGCCTCGCCGTCCTCTGGAGAGGGGTTGACGACGACCCCGACAGGAGGGGCCCGCTCATCAGCCTTTCGCGCCCTCCCGTGCCTCTCCCTCTCTCGCTGACCCTTGGGTCCCGCCCGTCAGGTTTGAACCTGACGCGCGTGGGGGCACCGAGCCGCCTGGGCCTGCCTTGCTGGCTAGGCCGGCTCGGCCAACCACTCCTGGCCCGGGAGCACAGTGTCCCTTTCCTTTTTGTTTTTCTGATATTTTCCAAAAATTCCACATGTTTAATTATTTGTCCAAATCCAAATATTCCACCACCTAAATTCTTGTTAAAATACCACCTATTTAATGATGGCACTTGTGCAACTTTCTGAAAATAATTTTTGTACTGTTTGTATTTAAAACCTTCTTTTGAATATTCAAAACCATTGCTAAAATGCTTTTCACCACTTTTGACACTTCAAAACTAGAAACTAATAATTTTGGTATTATTAGTTTTCACCCTAGTATTTTACAAAAAAGGTTTGACATTTTTCTGAGTGTTTTTATTTTCCTGTTTTGTGCTATAGTCTTATTGTGTGCCTGTTACTTGCGACGTTAGATTACGAAGTTGAAGAAGGAGCTGGACCAGAGGCATTTGAAGACCCCGAGGACTTTGTTGAGCCAGGCAAGCAGCCCCTTGACCATGTCTAAGAAACCTTTTTATGCATGTCATATAGCACTTGATATTGTTGCATCGGAATCATGATGATCATGGTGACCACCTCTATGGGCTGCCTCCATTACTTTCCCTCGTTGATACTTGCATGACATGACTCTACCTTATGCTTAGAGTCATGTGGGTGGGATGTAGATAGGTTGCTAAAGTAGTCGCTACGCGACTGGGACGGGAATATGCATGGTGATGGAAACAAAAGTAATTTCAAAGACTTTTCGAAAACCCCATCGGATGACACTAATGCCCGAGGGAGATGTTGAGCTAGGTGACCTCTTGATAAAGAAGTGGTGCACCGAGGCAAGTGAGTGTGTTGTTTTCGAAAACGGATTGGTTTAAGTTGCGACCGTTACTCCAACCTTACATGTACAACCACAATACCCCTTATGGGACGGGGCTTTGTTCATTACTTTGGTCGATGCTAGTAGAGAGCCCGCATTACTAGTGGCGGGAGTGATGTGGTCACTCTCGATACGGGGTCGTGCCGGAAAGGACGGTCATGGGCTGTTTTCACAGACACCTGGCACACCATTGTGTCCCCTCTTGGATGGTACGATCTTGAGCGAGGCCCGTGGGATGTACATCATGAGGGCTGGGTACCAACGAGTGGACTCTTTGTTTAGTGTCATCAAGGGAAAGGCATCGTTCGGGTGCTTACCTCGGGTATGTGATATACCGCGAGTCGTGGCTTGACACGGAAGTTCCCCGAGTCTTGTGGGTAAAGTGTGCAACCTCTCTAGAGTGTAAAACTATTCGAATAGTTGTGTCCACAGTCAAGGACAGTTGGATGACCATTCTTGAGATACGTCCATTGTTTACAAAACTGTGTGTGTGTGGAGAAAGGAAGATACTTGGGTTGAGTCGGATGACTTGTCATGATGATTGAACATCAGATGTTCGAACCTTGTTTATATTGATATCTGTAACCTATTCATACGGATACTTGTGACCTCATGATGCATGCTTACAAGATGATAGGACATGTCATTGCATTCCAAAAAATAGTTTTCTACAAAATTACCTACTTAGTGCTAAATCATGCTTCTGTTATACCTTGTTCCTAACATGGGTTGCTTGCGAGTACATTCAAAGTACTCATTGGCTTGCCACTGGTTATTTAATTGGCCAGGCATGGAAGAGCAGGAATATGGTGAAGATGTCGTTGGTGACGAACATGCGAATCAGGACGCTTCCCAGTGAGAATGCATGTAGGGTTAAGGCAGATGGCATGGGTCTACGCTCTTTCAAGATTTCTGCTGCGAGTTTATCTTTGTTGTTTGGCCTTCATGGCCCTATCTATGTAAGGCTCGACCTTGATGGTCTTTATTTGTGTAAGACGATATGTATGGATGTCAGACTCTTGTTATTCAGCTTCTGTGTGTTCAGTGAGCATTGATCTCTAGGATCACTGTACACATGCATTCGGTGATCACGACTTATGAGTCGGGGTCCCCACACTTCCTCAATAGTGTTCTTGAGGAAGAAGTTTATGTTAAGCAGCCACCTGGCTTTGAATATCCTTAATTTTCTAACAAAGTTTTCAAGTTGAAAAAGGTTTTCTACGGGCTCAAGAAAGCTCCTCGAGCCTGGTACGATACCATGAAAAGGTTTCTACTCGACGAAGGATTCAATCCAAGATCCACTGATTCCTGTTTATTCACTCGTGCTATTGGTGGTGATCTTTTCATCTGTCAAATTTATGTGCATGATATTATGTTTGGCGGTACTAACAATGCTTGCAACATGGAACTTGAGTGAATGATTTACGGATTATCAAATGTCTATGATGGGTTAACTCAAGATCTTTCTCGGACTTCAAATTTGTCAACAGGAAAATGAATTTTTTATCTCTCAAGAGAAGTACCTGAGATATTGTCTGAAGAAGTTCTAAATGCAAGACTGCAATCACAAGGGCAACAAAACTCCTATGCCCACGAATGGTCAGCTTGATGCCGATGTGTTGGATAAAGATTATGATCAGAAAGGTTATCGTTCGATGATTGGTTCTCTGCTTTATCTATGTGCATCTAGACCTGACATTATGTTGAGTGTTTGTATGTGTGCCTGTTTCCAAGCTGCACCGAAAGAATCGCATCACCAAGCGGTCAAGCGTATTATGAGATATTTGGCTCACACCCCCACCTTCGGTTTGTGGTATCCGAAGGAAGCACAATTATATCTCATTGGCTATTTAGACTCAGATTATGCAGGTGACCGTGTCAACATGAAATCTACCTTGAGGACATGCCATTTACTTGGTAGATCTTTGGTTTGTTGGTCGTCAAGGAAGCATAATTGTGTCTCATTATCTACGGCTGAGGCCGAATATATTGCTGCTCACGCCGGTTGCACTCAGTTACAATTGATGAAGCAAACACTGAATCATTATGGCATCCAGGTTAAGAAAATTACTTTATTGTGTGACAATGAGAGTGCGATCTAAATTGTACACAATTGATACGGGCACGCCCGTGTGCGTCGATCTTCCACGAATTGGAGGTCGATTTGTGAGTGAACACGAAGAACAAGAAGAACACGAGGGGGAAATCACAAGAGGAAAACACTCAAGAACGATCCACGATCACACATCCACTAGAATCACCCGAGTAGATGAGAATCACGGTCCACAAACAACCAAAGGATACACGTAACGGTAGTCTCCTCGCTCCGGAGGAGGAGGTCTTGAATCCCAAGGGGATCTTCCCTTAGAGGGGCCTTGGCATCACTCTGGATCTTCTCACGTAGAGGGGAATCACTCCACGAGGGAAGGGAGATAATGGAGCTAGGCTCAACAAGTGTATTCGCTAAACCTAAGCTAACCCTAGGAAGAGGGGAGAGGAGTTTATATAGTGCTAGACACGAAGGGGGAAAGGGAGAGGGAGATACATGGGCCTCGGGCCCTGTCCATGCGCGCAGGCAGGCGCCGGATGTCCAGACAGGAGCCGGATGTCCAGGGCTTCGGGAGTCGCCGGATGTCCAGGGCATGGGCCGGATGTCCGGCCTGGTGCTGGTCAGAGAGCTGTGGACGCGGGTGCCTCACACCGGATGTCTGGGGCGGTGGCCGGATGTCCGGCCTGGTGCTGGTCAGAGAGCTGTGGACGCGGGTGCCTCACACCGGATGTCTGGGGCGGTGGCTGGATGTCCGGGCTGGCGGCGCCACGTTTTGTTCGGTTCTGTTGCGCAGGGACCGGATTTCCGGGGCTGTGGGCCGGATGTCCGGGCACTGGGGAGGAGTCGCCGGATGTCCGGGGCTATGGGCCGGACGTCCGGCGCCTGGAGCCTGGCCTTGGCACTGGTGGAGCCTCCAGGGGCCGGATGCCGGGGCCTTGGCCGGATGTCCGGGGCATGGAGGGTGGACTTGCCTTCCTTCGTTGCTCTTGTCCGTCCTTCTCCGTGTCCATTCCCATGGGAGCTTGTACTTCCCTCCGAGCATCCTCTAGGCCATCTCCATCGTACCTGATCATGCAAAGAGTCTCTGCTTGAGGTAGCATCCAAGTTCCAAGGACATCAAAGGGGAAATCATATAGGAGAAATGTCACCTCGTTTGTAATGGCATGTGCACGGGCTCTCGTCATGGGGCCACTTGGTGGTTGGCTTGATGGAGTAGTCTTCATGGGGATGATGGTGGGATGCTACGCATCATCCCCCCCCCCTTTGGGAAGATCCGTCCTCGGATCAAGATCTTCATCACCATGGTAAGGGGATAGATCCGTGACGTTGAAGGTGTCACTCACGTTGTACTTGTCGCGTGGTATGTCGATCTTGTAGGCATTGTTGTTGTAGCATGCCAACACCTTGAAGGGGCCGTCGGCTCGAGGGAGTAGCTTCGATTTGCGTTTGTTGGGGAAGCGGTCCTTGCGAAGGTGTAGCCAAACAAGATCACCGGGCATGAAGACCATGGGATGTTTGTTGAGGTTGCGCTTGTTGGTGACGCGTTCCACTTGTCGTACAATCGTGCGCCTTGTATCTTCGTGCATCCTCTTGATGTAGGTCGCCCTTGCACTGGCGTCCATGTTGACGCGCTCTTGTAGAGGAAGAGGTAGGATGTCCAATGGGGACAAAGGATTGAAGCCGTAAACCACTTCGAATGGAGACTTGCCGGTGGTGGAGTGACTTGCGCGGTTGTAGGCGTACTCGGCGATGGGTAGGCAATCTTCCCATTCCTTGATGTTCTTCTTGATCAACACGCAAAGTAGGGTAGAAAGCGTCCGGTTCGTCACTTCCGTTTGTCCATTGGTTTGAGGATGGTATGCCGAAGAGAAAAGAAGCTTGATTCCGAGCTTGGCGCATAGGGTCTTCCAAAAGTAGCTCAAAAACTTGACGTCGCGATCCGAGACAATGGTCTTGGGGACGCCATGAAGTCGCAAGATGTCCCTACAAAAGAGATTCGCAATATGTGAAGCATCGTCTATCTTGTGACATGGAATGAAATGAGCCATCTTGGAAAAGCGGTCCACAACGACAAGAACGGAATCATGGCCATTTTTTGTTCGTGGCAAACCAAGCACAAAATCCATACTAATGTCTTGCCAAGGTTGGAAAGGTATAGGTAGAGGCATATAAAGACCATGGGATTGAGCTTTTGACTTAGCTTTGCGGCATGTTGAGCATCGGTTGGTGAAGCGTGCAACATCACGAAACATCTTGGGCCAAAAGTACTTGTTGGATATCGTGGCATACATCTTGTCGCGGCCAAAGTGGCCCATAAGTCCTCCACCGTGAGCCTCTTGCAAAAGCAACAAACGAAGAGAAGACTCTGGTATACACAATTTGTTAGCACGCATAAGATAGCCATCCTTCATATAATAGTTCTCCCAACAAGTTTTCACTTGGCACATAGCGTAAGGATTAGCAAAATAGGCATCATGCGCATACAAGTCTTTGATGTGCTCAAAACCAACAACATTCAATTCAAGTTGGGTAACTAGCATGCATTTGCGGGAAAGAGCATCCGCCACAATGTTATCCTTACCCTTGATATATTTGATGACATAAGGGAAGGACTCAATAAATTCACTCCATTTAGCATGCCGTTTGTTCAACTTGGTTTGACCATTCAAGTACTTAAGCGTTTCATGGTCGGTATGGATAACAAACTCATGTGGTCGTAAATAGTGTTCCCACACATGCAAAACTCTCACCAAAGCATACAATTCTTTGTCATAGATGGGGTAGTTAAGTTGAGCGCTGGATAGTTTCTCGCTAAAGTATGCGATAGGATGCTTCTCTTGCATAAGCACACCACCTATTCGACTACCACTAGCATCACAATGCACTTCAAATGTTTTATCAAAGTTGGGCAAAGCAAGCAAAGGTGCATGAGTGAGCAAATTTTTAAGTTCATGGAAAGCGGTGTCTTGTGTAGGACCCCAAATGAATGGTGCGTTCTTCTTGCTCAAAGCATGAAGAGGTGAGGCAATAGTGCTAAAGTCTTTCACAAAACGGCGATAGAAACCGGCTAGTCCTAGGAAGCTACGCACTTGTTGCAAATTCGTTGGTGTGGGCCAAGTTTTAATAGCATCAATCTTATTTTCATCTACATGAACGCCCTTAGAAGATACTACAAAACCTAAGAAAACTACCTTCTCAACAGCAAACGTGCATTTCTCCATGTTTGCATAGAGTTGTTCCTTCCTAAGAATTTGCAAAACATCACAAACATGTGTAGCATGCTCCTCAAGAGACTTGCTAAAGACAAGAATGTCATCAAAGTAGAGCACAACACAATATCCTATGAGTGGTCGCAAAACGTAGTGCATAACATGCATGAAAGTGCCTGGTGCTTCGGATAAGCCCATGGGCATCACCAACCATTCATAGAGACCAAATTTTGTCTTAAAAGATGTTTTCCACTCGTCACCCTCTTGTATGCGTATTTGGTAGTAACCACTTTTTAGGTCAATTTTAGAAAATATAGTGGCACCACTAAGTTCATCTAGCATATCATCTAATCGAGGAATGGTGATAGCATTGATAGGACGGCAATCGGAACACATGCACATAGTACCATCATGTTTAGGCACTAGAATTACCGGAACCGCACAAGGACTCAAGCTCTCACGTACATGCCCTTTATCTAGGAGTTTTTGGACTTGCCTTTGTATTTCTTTTGTTTCGTCGGGGTTGACGCAGTAGGGAGCCTTGTTAGGAAGCGGTGCTCCGGGGATGAGGTCGATGCGGTGTTCGATCCCTCGTTTTGGAGGTAGTCCCGGAGGTAGCTCATCGGGGAAAACATCATGGAATTCCTGCAACAACTTAGATAACACAAGAGGAAGATGTTGTGAAGGGTTAGTCCGAACGACTTCATCTTTGCACACAAGTACATAGTGAAGAACGGTCGATGGGCTCTCATTCACATCCCTCAAGTCTCTTTTGGTGGCTAAAAGAACTATATCTCTCATGTCCCTCATCGTGGAGTCGCTCATTTTTGGCTTGTGGCACTCGCTCTCTTTGAGGTGGGTCACTCTCTCACTTTTATCTCCACGATGGGATGAAACTTGTTTGTCGGCGATGACTTGACTTGGAGTCATTGGTCGGAGTACATATTGCTTGCCCTTCATCTCGAAGCTATATTGATTTGTCCGACCATTGTGTGTGACGCCACGGTCGAATTGCCAAGGTCTACCAAGTAGGAGGTGGCAAATGGACATGGGAACCACATCACACTCCAAAGTGTCTTCATATGCGCCTATCTTGAAGGAAACTTCCACGGTGTGGTCAACTTGGAGTGTTCCGGAGTCACTAAGCCATTGGACCTTGTAGGGCCGAGGGTGCTTTTTTCTTGACCAATTGTAGCTTGGAACAAAGGTCTTCACTTGCTAAGTTGTGGCAACTCCCTCCGTCGATGATGACCTTGACAGATTTTCCTTGGATGCCCGCCTTGGTGTGGAAGATGTGGCAACGTTGGTCCTCGTCTTCTTGTTGTTGGAGCGTCAAAACTTTGGAGACAATGAGAGCGGGGCTCGAATTGTTGTCGCAAAAGATTTGCGAATCTTCATCTTCATTCACTTGGCGGTGTATGGACACTTGCTCCAAAGCTTGCATCTCGTTGTCACTCATAGAGTCATAGGTGCCATCGTCTAGGAGGATCATGTTGCGTTTGGTTGGGCATTCGAAGGTCTTGTGGCCTCGCCCTTGGCACGTGAAACACTTGATGGAGCTTGTCTTGGCGGTAGCATCCGGTGTTGGGGTAGAGGATGAAGCTCTCGGCTTGTAGGTGCTTGAGGTTGGTCGGCTTGACGAAGTTGTCTTGTCCTTGTAGCTTGACTTGTCACCGGTAGGTGTTGTAGATTTCGTAGTTGAAGGTGTCGTTGTCGTAGTAGCTTGAGCATTTGAGCCGTAGGTCTTGGAGGAGAACTTGGAGTACTTGTAGTCATCTTGCACTTGTCGTTCCGCCTTGGTTGCTTGGTGCACGAGCTCAAGTAGGTTAGAGTAAGGTTGGAAGTCGGCTATCTTCTTGACTTGGTAGTTGAGACCATTCAAGAAGCGTGCCATTGTTTGCTCGTCATCTTCCTTGACATTGGCTCGGATCATTGCAATCTCCATCTCTTGATAGTACTCTTCTACCGACTTGGTGCCTTGCTTGAGTTGTTGGAGCTTCTTGAAGAGATCCCGGTTGTAGTGTGTAGTCACAAAACGGTCTCGCATGAGGTCCTTCATTTGGGCCCAAGTGATGATGGGAGGTTCGCCTCTTTCTATTCTCCGCTCAATCACTTGTTCCCACCAAATTAGGACGTAGTCTTGGAACTCGAGTGAAGCCATGGCGATCTTCTTCTCTTCATCATAGTTGTGGAGACGAAAGATCTTGTCAACTTTGAGGGCCCATGACAAGTAGTCTTCGGGGTCATTGCTTCCGGAAAACTTTGGCATTGTGAACTTGAGCTTGCCGAAGCGTTGTTCGTCATTGTGGTTGTGATGCCGAAATCCTTGTCGTGGAGGTGGATCCTCGTTGTCATTGCCGTGAGCGTGTTGACGTTGATCTTGTTCTTGCTCATCTTCATGGTCGGGTTCAACGCGATGATCTTGAGGACGGCGACGAGGTGGACGCGCTCGGTTGCGCCTTTCTTGATGCTCCTCTTGGCGATTGGCCTCTTCTTGTCGTTGTCGACGAAGTTCTTCATGGTGTGCTTGGCAAAGTTCTTCTTGCTCGTGATGAGCTTGGCAGTTGCGCTCCTCCAAGGCACGAGTAGCTTCTTGTAAAGCATGATGTGCGTCAAGCGCGTGTTCATGACAGCGATGTTGTTCTTCTTCTCGGCGTCGTTGTGATTGTTCTTGTTCTTGGCGTTGTCGTTCTTGCTCCCACGCATCTTGATCTTGTTGGCAGCGACGTTCTCGAGCGCGGACGCGATCTTGCAATCGATTGCCATGAAATGGATTGTCTTGTCGGTGACGACCTTGTAGAGAACTTGGGCCGGAGTGTTCGTCATGACGGTGATGACGCGCTTGTGGACTTGCGTCGGAAGAGTACGTCGATAAGTTGCGACTTGTGTGACGACTCCTTGTCGATGTAGATGAGGAAGGTGCCCGAGTGACCATCAAGGACCGGAGCTCCTCCATTTGGCTTGAGAGCTTGGTGTTGAGGTATTCCCTTGTGCGCAATTCGGATTCACGCAAGTTGGAGGCGAGATGGTCGATGCGGTCATTCAAGACATCTTGAGCTTGAGTAATTGCCTTGTGTGCGCCGAAGAAGTGCAACTTGGTGACGTGGGTGTTCACGTCGTCTTCATTCTCCTCGAAGGCCGGGTTCGACATGATGTTCCTATCCATAGCACTCAACAAGATATAAGTGGAAGAGTGAGAAGACAATACCAATTACCGTTCCAAAAGTTGAAAGTGGATCAAGATTACTCAATGTGCAAGTATGAAAATAGTAGAATTGGTACCGAAGATCGTCCTTCTCACACCTACACAAATAAGGCTTATAGAGTAGCTTGTTAGGATAGTGGCTCAAATTTCAAGCAATCCGAAAGATAAGATTCATAAATGTTGAAAGAGATTCGTAGAATTCGCAAATGAGACAATGTAGATCAATAGAAATGGGTATACACAGAAACACACGAACGGAAGAAAGTTGGGGTCATGCAACCAAGGATGAGCCAAAATGTGGAATCCACGGAAAATGCTCTCGTTGCATAACACTAGGGAGACGGTAGCACGATTGCTCCATTGGGCACGATACGACACTTGTGCACACCCTACAATGAACCAAAAGTGTCGGCTACCTATTCCTGACTTGCTATATGTTTATGCGGCACGTGTCACTCGCTCAAGTGATCCAAGATGATCAAGTATGCAATACGAAACTTGCGATGCTATAGTTCTCTTGCCCTTTTGCTCGTGCTTAAAAGCTTTGCTTCTTTTTTTCTTAGCAATGATGTTTTGTATGGTCACAATGCGGGACGTGCACACCAAGATAGCAATTATGTATGTGGGAACTATGTTGTAACACAAAAGATGATACTAAGATATATGCACGCAATTGAAGCTATGCGGAGTATGTATCACTAAAGTGCACAAGTAGCGTAGCCCGTCAATAGTCAATGGCTAGTCTCGATAGGCAAGTAACGCAAATAGGCTCGGGGTAACAATGCAATGGCAAGGGTATGGACAAAAGTGTCATTGCGGTTACCGTCCTTGCTTACGGAGAGGTGTCAATGAAGAGTTGGTTGGCGATGATCCGGGGCGATGATGAGCGGCGATGTTGATGAAGAACCACTCCTAATTAGCTGAGACACCTTAGGAAGTGGCGATGCTCGTGACTCAAAATCTCAAAAGCAAATGGGTTGCGGAAGGAATGGCGGAAGGTTGCGGAAGAAATGGCGGAAAAGAAACAAAATCTGTCAAAACCGGAGGCAAAACAGCTTTGCTATTCTCCAGGGGCCGGATGTCTGGGCTGCCTGGGCTGGATGTCCGGCGGGCCGGCTGTCCGGGGGTACGGGCCGGATGTCCGGGCCTCCCGAAACTGGATCCAATCTTAGGATCCCTATGAACTAGAGGATGAACACGAAAAACATTTCGGCAATACTGGGGCGATTTGACGGTGGAAAATGATGGGGATGGAGGGGAAAAGCTAGATCTACTTGTCCACAACGAAATCCACGGATCCAAATCAACAAAATCTCCTCAAATCAAATGAATCAAAGAAATTTGGTAGGGCTATTTTTGTGTGGATTTTCGAAATTAGGTCAAAAGAAAACAAAATTGGCTAGAAAACGGTGGGTGAGACTCCAAATTCGTGAGAAACCTCGGCTCTTGATACCAATATGATACGGGGCACGCCCGTGTGCGTCGATCTTTCACGAATTGGAGGTGGATTTGTGAGTGAACACGAAGAACACGAGGGGGAAATCACAAGAGGAAAACACTCAAGAACGATCCACGATCACACATCCACTAGAATCACCCGAGTACATGAGAATCATGGTCCATAAACAGCCAAAGGATACACGTAACGGTAGTCTCCTCGCTCCGGAGGAGGAGGTCTTGAATCCCGAGGGCATCTTCCCTTAGAGGGGCCTTGGCATCACTCCGGATATTCTCATGTAGAGGGGAATCACTCCATGAGGGAAGGGAGATAATGGAGCTAGGCTCAACAAGTGTATTCGCTAAACCTAAGCTAACCCTAGGAAGAGGGAGAGAGGAGTTTATATAGTGCAAGACACGAAGGGGGAAAGGGAGAGGGAGATACATGGGCCTCGGGCCCTGTCCATGTGCGCAGGCAGGCGCCGGATGTCCGGACAGGAGCCGGATGTCCGGGGCTTCGGGAGTCGCCGGATGTCCGGGGCACGGGACGGATGTCTGGCCTAGTGCTGGTCAGAGAGCCGTGGACGTGGGTGCCTCACGCCGGATGTCTGGGGCGGAGGCCGGATGTCCGGGGCTTCGGGAGTCGCCGGATGTCCGGGCTTGGGCCGGATGTCCGGGCTGGCGGCGCCATGTTTTGTCCTTCTCCGTGTCCATTCCCATGGGAGCTTGTACTTCCCTCCGAGCATCCTCTAGGCCATCTCCATCGTACCTGATCATGCAAAGAGTCTCTGCTTGAGGTAGCATCCAAGTTCCAAGGACATCAAAGGGGAAATCATATAGGAGAGATGTCACCTCGTTTGTAATGGCACGTGCACAGGCTCTTGTCATGGGGCCACTTGGTGGTTGGCTTGATGGAGTAGTCTTCATGGGGATGATGGTGGGATACTCCGCATCAACAATCTAGTGCAACACTCTCGCACCAAGCATATTGAGATCAGGCATCATTTCCTTCACGATCATTATGCTCGAGAGGATATCTCTATCATTCATGTCTAGATCGAAAAAAATCTCGCAGACATTTTCACCAAGCCTCTCGATGCGAAAAGATTATGTGCGTTATGGTCTGAGCAAACGTGTAGTAAGCTGGACTCGTCACCCATGCCAACACTTCCACATCTTTGAAGCAATGGGTGCATAACACTCGAAGAGTTTGAAAATTTCGACAAAGTGAAATTTTCTTTCGGCGAGATACATTAACGAAGAACTGACTTGCCGGGTGCCACGATAATTGTGCACCACTTAGGGTCATATAGTTCTTATATGGTGGGTAACGCCACCACAATTTTTCCTCATGTTCATTTTTTGATTCGTACGAATGTTTGATTCCATTCGCAACATTTCATTCATAGCTTCTCATTCATGTGTTTGTGTTCTCTGTCTGAGTGAAATGACTAGGACCCTGGTTTTCCCTCTTATCTATCTCTCCTTTCTATGCTGATCTGTTACAAATGCATAACTTTATCAGGTTTCAATGCTTATCTCGAGTCCTTGACCACGATTAAAATCTCGGACCAAACATTATCCACTTTGGCGAAAGCCGTCCAAAACTTGGGGATTCCCACCCAAGTGAGAACCATGTCTTTGATGATGGTTACCACATGCTTTCCGCAACCGCCTCCTAATCTAAGCCATTGAATTGCAAAAGGCCTCAAATGGTGACTGCTCCTCCGAGTCATTCTTCCCATTCGTTTCACCGCATAGCCACCTTATTCCTCCTGAAACCCTTCCTCCAAAAGCTTCACCTCGAGCTCGACAACGACGTCCTCTTCGCTGCCTGGCTGCCGAAAAAAGTTCGTCAGAGTCCTTCTTCGTTGCCGCGGATCATCTCCTTCAGCGTGTCGTCGTAGTTGCTGCACATCCCCGAGTTAGGGTATATGTAGTGGGAACTCGTTCTTCCATTCATCCGGTTCGAGTTCATCTGTGATATTTACTGGAAGTTTTTACCGCAATTCTTAGATCCGATAGAATAGGTAACTTTGATGGATATGGTTTGTAGTTGTCCCTCGCATCTCACTGTTCAGATCTTGGTTTCGAGTTATGTCTCGCACGAATGGAATGTTGTGCATGATATCTAGTATTTTCCTTTAGATCTACTAGGTCGTCCAGCCTCATTTCCTTCGTCTGAAACATTCGTCAAACTCTGCATCTACCTTCTCTTCAAAATGTTTTTGCTCGAAAAATCTTGCTGCATGCATTCGTAACCCTGTCCCCATTTTCCTTTTCATCTATCTTATTCATAGGAAATTACAATCTCTTGAAGATTTGGCTCAACCAGTGGGCAGAACAGATCATAATAACGATGAAATCTTGGGAACGTCGGATGAGTCCAAGGCCCAAAATGCAATGAGTAAACCAGCACATAATCCTTCAACGAGCAAGTGAAAGAGAACAATCGAGAAAAAGGCAGGCGAGCAAGAAGAGAATGCCCCTACCAACAAGAGGAAAGGTGGCAGACAGCCGTATGCAAATTCTACAGAGTTCATTCCCCATGACCAATACAATACTATATGTGGGGAGAGTAGTGGCGCCAAGCAAAGGAGATATCAGTGGATTCAAAAGCGGTTCAACTATGAGTTTGTTCATCCTTGATTTTGCGCAGAACTTCGCCTTTCATCCTTCATGGGGTAACTGTCGTGCTATTTCTCTCATTAAGCAACGAGGACCCCAGGAAAGGCCTCCTCCTCCACCAAATTGTAACGAATCATTTCTTCGGACTCCTGAGTCCTATCTTGATAAGATTACAAAGCACTAAAGGAATGCCCAAAAGACAGCTGAGAAAGCAGCAAAGAAGGTTGCCAAAGAAGCTAGAAATCTTCGCCTTCTCAAAGAACATATTGAGAAGAAAAAGGCTGGAGGATCGTCTGAAGGTCGCTCCAAGCGGAAGAACGAGCCTAATGCTCCCGCCACTTCGGGAAGGAAAACACCTGCTAAAAAGATAGAAAAGGTGCAAGTTGAGGTCAAAGACAACTCTTCTTCCAAATATGACCCCCTCTTACCAAGGAAGAGGTTGAGGCCACTCTCAACAAGCAAGTCAACATCGCCAGACCTTCAGACCCAAGTTGCTCCTCAAAACCTACGAAGAAGATCAAGCTCCGGAAAACTCCTGCAACAACTGTTACAATAAAACAACATGTCAACACGATCCCTGTCCCAGATGCCATAGAGCTGAAAGATTTGGTTGTGGATGCACCAGTTGAAACTACACAGCCAGGTGAAAAGATTCCCAACCCTGCCCCGAAGAAGCTCCAGGCTCCTCCAACCGAGCACATTGCTCCTCCTCCCGCAGTGCCGAAAGAGAAGGCAACCAAATTTGCTCCGACTCTAGCTCATCCTTTGGCCTCCAAGCCTCCTCTTGGGCCAGTTCCTTCGCAACATGCTCTTGTTGCCACATTTGCTGCTCCCCACAACTACGACCACATTTTCATCATGGAGAAGCTCGATCGCTTTATTGAAAACCCTTTCAGTGATGGAGAAGTGGCATCTTTGCCCATACCAACCAAAGTTATTAAACATGCTACCTCTTTGGTGATGGAAATGCATGATGACGTTGTCAAATTAAATCAGTTGTCCGCCGCTGTTCTTGAACTGAATGACAAGATGAAGTCCTCCTCTAAATTTGTCATCAAAGAACTCAAAGATTCTTTCAAGGATGTCAACCGTGCCATTTCAATCCTTCTAAATCGCCATCTGCGTTTCCATTCTGACGTAGATCAAATGTTTCACAAAATATGTGATGCACATCAAGCTGAGGTCATGGTCTACAATGAACTTGTCAAAGACCACATTGATCAAGCTGTTCACCAAAACAGGAAACAGCGAAAGAAGTCGGCATCAAAAAATATACCTCCTGTTGCAATGAAAGATTCACCTGAACCACTACATGCTCCAATAGAAAAAGTAAACTCACCTGAGCTCGTTATACCTTCGGAGCCCCCTTGTCCAGAACAATGCCCCTTCATCGCCAAGGCCAACTGATTCGGTGCATGTGGCTCCACCTGTGTCAACTAATATCCCTTCGTAGCGATCAGTTTCGGAGGAAGGTGAAATTTTTCGCTCCACGAATCAGGCTCCCTCTGCTCAAGATGCTCCCCAACCTTTTGCATCAAGTTGCCGATGAAGAGAAAGAGATGCCGGTTCTCTCTCTAGTCTCACCCCCTGTGCCCCTCAAGATGAGCCTGTGCATCAAACAACGACATCATAAGCACCATCTGTAGTGGCTCCACTCCCCCTCTGAAGCTTACAATTGATGTATCAACATGAGATGAGCAAGCTGGCCCTTCCAAAAAGAAATTTGTTTTTGCCAGAAATCCTAACTCTGTGGTCTATGGCAATGAATTTCTCTTGCCCAAAGAAGAATTGAAGTATCCCAATCCAGGAGAAGAATTACCACTGTTCTCCGCTAGTGCATGTGCGAAAGGACTACTTTTCAATTGTAAAGTGCATCCCAAGTTCATTTAGACCAGTCCATATGATGGTCCTCACACTTTGCCCTCACCTCACTTCTGGACTCGAGAACAAGCAATCTATTACTCTCGGTGTGCTCTATGAAAGCTGAAAGATATTCGCTCATGAGTATCCGAATGTCCCTGCTATGCGAGAGATTGGATGCTTTGCTCAATTGATTCAAAACCTAGATGATTTCTGTCCCACCATGGTGTTTGCCTTCTGTCACACCCTGTGTTGTGTCACCTTGCTATGCTAAGATTTTACAAATTTTCGACCCAATTAAAACTTTTTGAGAGCTTGTGATGTTTGACTTGATTGCCATTGGCTTGATTGCTTGCTTGTGTTGTGGCCCACCAAAACTCTCCTACTCTTTAGGACTCATCTACTTGATCCAAATTTCTTGCCCAATGATCATGCCATGTGTATAGTGCCTAAAACTATTTTTATCAAATATTATTTTGGCCAAAAAGCATTTATTCAAATTAGGCTTTATAAAACCCCTGAATTGAGGTTTGTACTACAAGTCCTTAAATTGGGTGGAATGTTTTGCACCAAAGAGTTTTTTTTGAGAAACCAAAGAGTTTATTTGGACCCTACTATATATAAGACTTCCCAAAATCACCAAATATTATTTATTAATATTATTTTCCTATTTTATTTAAAGGCTTTTATTTAAGACCAGAAATGGTCTTTCCTAGGGAAAATTTATTTTTATGCCCTAAAAATATTTGAGAAAATTTAGGGAAACTCAGTGGACATATATTTTCCATATACATGAGTTTCATCACATGGTCATGTTCAAAATATTTGATAGAACCTTCCAAAACCCTTTCTGTGTGTTTCAAGCTTTTGAAATATTTCTGTAGGAAATACTCTCAAATAAATCCAGGAAAATTCCAGCAAGTCACATGTGCCCATTGTGATGATCTTGCCAAGTTTCTACCCAATCCAAATTATTTTGGTTCACCAAAATATCCCAAAACTATTCCTGTCCAGAGCCAAATTTGAGCAAGTCTACATTGTCAAGTATTTCCAATTGATCTCAAACTTTGCACACATGTTCTAATCCCCAAATAATGCTGCTACACCAAGGGGTGCATTTAGGAGAATAGATTAGCATGATTAGATCTAAGAAAATCAGTTTCTACTCATTTTTAGGGTTTACAAAGTTTACATTGGAAAATTCTTTTAATTGAGCTCAAACGTGGTGATCCACCGTATTTTTATCTCCCATTTGACACTGTAAAATCTCACTACAAGTAAGGAAGTTTTTCTTGCCCAAACCAACATCAAACACCTTGTGGTGAATTAGTAAAACCTCTGGTTTCACCACTTAAACTATTCTCCTTCACCCCAAATTTTTACCACACCTATCCCTCACCCCCAGCAACCTCCAGTAAATTTCCCACGGCCACATCTCCATTATTGGTAGGGTGAAACCCCCATTTTCTTCTCTCGACAGCAAGAATCTCTCTCTCCCTCATCTTTCTCAGTCCCTCTGCCCTCCTCTTTTGCCATTGCTGACTTCCTACGCCACCCAAGGCATCTCCAGTAACTCCCAAGGACGCCAAGACAAGAGGGACGCGCGAGAGCGCGCGGATGCCGGCCAAACGGGCGCTCTGGAGCGCGCAGCCGTGCTCCAGAGAGTTGACCCTACGCCCCCGACCACCTCGGGTCCTCCCCGCTCGCCAGAGACCGCGTCTGGACGTCCGCAATGCGCCAGGGCAACGGCCCCTTCCTCCCCTTCTCTCCTCTGCCCTCTGCAGCGCGTGCCCGGCGCTGCCCAGCTTGGCCAGTGAGCGCGCGAGCTCGGGGCCTGCTAGGAGGATGCCTTGCTTCCCCTATCTTCCTCCCCAGCTCCGGACCGCGTCCACGAGCACCCCAGACATGCCCTCGCGAGTCCCCGTGGCCTTTGGCCTTGGCCACGAGCTCTCCAACGCACCTGCATTCGGTGGACCTCGCCCCCACTATAAAAGGCCTCCCCGAGCCCCTCTCACCCCTCTGCTGGCTCTCTCTCGTCCCCAATCACTCTCCCATGCCACCAAATCAGCCCCGGAGTCGTCTGAGCTCGAGATCGAGCCTAAGCTCCGCCGGCTCGGCTCGCCGGAGATCTCCGGGTACAGGCCTCCCCCGGCCCTCATTCTTCTTCCTCTGCTCCTCCCTCAGCTCTCTGATGAACCCTGCTCCCTTCCCCGTGTCGATTGCAGCTTGGAGCGTCGACTTCGAGCTCGGCCCGAAGCCTTCCGCCGCGGCACCTCGTCGCCGGTGAACGAGAGCTCCCCGGTGCCCCTCTCCACCACCGTTCGGTTGGCGGCGACACCCTGAGCACGACGGTGGCACCAGCTCCTCACCTCGAGCCCCACATCACCGGCGGTGAGCTCCGCCTCCCCTCTGTCCCGAGGTGGGAGATGACTGGTGGGACCCCCTACCATCCCCACACCTCTCTCTCCTCCCTCCCTCTCGTTGATGCTGGGGCCCGCGCGTTAGGTTTGAACCTGGCTGCGCGCGCGCCCGCAGCTCAGCTGGGCCGGCCTGGCAAGTTGGGCCAGGTTCGGCTGGCTATTTGGCCCCATGGGCACACTAGCCCTTCTCCCTTTTCTTTTTTGTTGATTTTCCAAAAATTCCACAGAGCTAAATAAAAATCCAAAACCAGTGATTCCAATTTCTAAAATCTTGTAATATTCTGTAGTATTTGATGATGCCACTTGTGCACTTTTTGAAAATAGTTTTATATACTGGTTTTATTTAAAACCTAGTTTTGAATATTTAAAACCACTGTCAAAATAGTTTTCAAAACTTTTTACACTTCAAAACCAGAAACAAATATTTTTAGTTTTTAGTATGGTATTTTACAGAGTAGTGTAACAATTTAGAAGTGAATTATTTCCTCTGTTTTTGTTGTGTTCTTATTTTTGCCCGTTAACATTGCGACGATAGATTGCATTGTTGACGAGGGAATTGGACCAAAAGACTTTGAAGATCCCGAGGAATTTGTTGAGCCAGGCAAGCAGCCCCTTGACCATGACTAAGAAACTTTTTCATGCATGTCATATAGCACCTTATGTTTCGATGAATTGATCATGATGATGTGGTGGCCACGTTGGTGGATGCCTTGTTACTTTCTCGTTGATACTTGCATCGTGCATGGCCCTACCTCCTTATGAGGGTTATGCGGGTGGGAAGTAGTTAGGTTGATACCTTGGTTCTCAACAACTGAGGGAAATACTTATCTACTTTGCCGCATCACCCTTTCCTCTTCAAGGGAAAACCAACGCATGCTCAAGAAGTAGCACGCTTCCGTCCCTTTTTCGTGGAGGCGGGTGCACTGTCGTCATCTGAGTCGACCTCCATGCCAGCATCCTCCCCCGGGAGCCTTCTTCCTTCCTCGGCCCATGCAAACTTGTCACCCAGAGCGTAGAGCTCGGCGACATCCCGCACCTTGTTGATGCTCATCTCTTGCGCATCTGGCGATTGCGTACGTTCGTATGGAATGCAACAATCACCATGGCTGGGTGGACGTCTGGGATGTTATGGTGCACGCGACTGAACCTCTGGATGTACTTGCGGAGGGTCTCGTCGTCTCTCTGAGGAATCACATGGAAATCGCTGAGCTGTCCTGGAAGCTTGTGGCCTCCATGGTATGCACCAACAAACTTGATGCACAGATCTGCCCTAGAGGAGATGGATCCTTCTGGCAAGTTCATCAAGCAACTCCTCACATTTGGCTTCAGTGTCAATGGGCAATAGTTGGCGAACACCTTTTCATCGCCCCCTCCCCCCCCCCGACATCTTGCACGGCTATGGTGTCGATGCCAAGGAACTCAGAAGGACTGATCTTGTCGTCGTATTTGTCGGGCAGCTCAGGCTTGAAGGGCCTGCTGGAGGGCCAGCGGACTTACCGCAGCTCATGGGTGAACGTCGAGCAGCCTACCTCATAGGGCAGGCTGCTGGGCGCCCCCGACATGGGTGCATCGACGGCTGGGTCCGCGCGCCCATTGGACTGTTGGCGCATTTGATGCCGCCTTTCGATGGTGGTGCAGACATCCTCCTTGCACCTGTCCTTCAAGACCTGGCATTGATCTTTACTCATCAGCGTATCCGTCGAGGCGTACGACGCCTCATCCTATGCGTCCGTATGGCGGGTCGGTTGCTGCTGTTGTGGGGGAGACTACACCGTAGGCGCTTGTGGGGACCCCGACTCATAAGTCGTGATCACCGAATGGACGTGTACAGTGATCCCAGAGATCGATGCTCACTAAACACACATAAGCTGGATAAAGAGTCTTACATCCATACATACAGTCTTACACAAATAAAGACCATTAAGGTCAAGTCTTACATAGATAGGGCCACGAAGGCCAAACACTAAACATAACTAGCAATGGAAATCCTGAACGAAAGCGTGAACCCATGCCATCTGCCTTAACCCTACAGGCATTCTGACTGGGGAGCGTCCTAGTTCGCATGTTCGTCACCAACGAACTCTTCACCATATTCCTGCTCTTCCATGCCTGGCCAATTAAATAACCAGTGGCAAGCCAATGAGTACTTTGAATGTACTCGCAAGCAACCCATGTTTTGGAACAAGGTATAACAATGCATGATATAGCACTAAGTAGGTAAGTTGCAGAAAGCTAGTTTTTGAGTGCAATGACATGATCAATCAACTTGTAAAAGCATGCATCATGAGGTTACGGTTATCCATGTGAACAAGTTACAGATATCAATATAAGCAGGGATTGAACATATCATGTTCAATCATCATGCCAAGTCATCTGACTTAGCTCGAGTACCATCTTTCTCCCACACACACACACACACACCAAGTATGTGAAAACATTGGACGTAGTTTAAGCAGGACCACCAAATGTCCATGACCGTGGACACGGCTATTCGAATAGTTTTACACTCTGCAAAGGTTGCAAACTTTACCCACTTGACACGGGGAACTTCCATGACATCCACGACTCGCGGTATAGTAAATACCCGAGGTAAGCACACGAACAATGCCTTTCCCTCGACGACACTAAACAAAGAGTCCACTCGTTGGCCCACGTCTTCATGATGTACATCACATGAGACTCGCTCAATCATTGTACCATCCATGAAGGGACACAACGGTGTGCCCGGTGTCTGTAAAAACAGTACATGGTCGCCCTACCTGGCACGACCCCGTATCAAGAGAGTAACTCATACTCTCCCTCCACTAGAAATGCGGGCTCTCTGCTAGCACCGACCAAGGTAACCAACAAGGCCCCATCCCATAAGGGGTATCGTGGTTGTACATGTAAGGTTGGGACGGTCAGCAGATCTTAAATCTCTCCGTTTTCGAAAACACACACACAACTTGCCTCGGTACACCACTTATTTATCAAGTGGGTACCTAGCTCAACATCATCTCCCTCGGGCATTAGTGGCACCCGACGGGTTTTTTGAAAAGTCTTTGAAAACACTCTTTCTTCTGACACCATGCATTTTTCCCATCCCACTTGCGTAGCAACTACTTAGCATCCTAACTACTTCCCACCCGCACAACCCTCATAAGAAGGTAGGGTCATGCTCAGTGCAAGTATCAACAAGGAAAGTAACGAGGCATCCAGGAAAGTGGTCACCACAACATCATGATCAATTAATCGAAACATAAGGTGCTATATGACATGCATGAAAAAGTTTCTTAGGCACGGTCAAGGGGTTGCTTGCCTGGCTCAACAAAGTCTCCGGGGTCTTCAAATTCTTCTGGTCCAACTCCCTCGTCAACAACGCAATCTATCATCGCAATATTAACGGGCAAAAATAAGATCACGGCAAAAACAGGGAAAATAATTCACTCCTAAAAATGTCAAACCACTTTTGTAAAATACTAGGTTAAAAACTAGAAATACTAAAAATATTAGTCTCTGGTTTTGAAAAGTGAAAAGTGGTGGAAAGCATTTTAACAGAGGTTTTAAATATTTAAAACAAGTTTTTAAATAAAACCAGTACATAAAATGTTTTCAAAAAGTGGTACAAGTTGCATCATTAAATAGCACATAATTTTACAAGATTTGTGGAGTTGGAATTATTGGATTTGGATATTTATTGGGATCTGTGGAATTTTTATGGGAATCTGACAGAAAAATAAAAATAAAATCGGCACTGTGCAACTGGGCCAATACTGGCGCGACCGAGCCGGCCCAGAGAGGAACCAGCCAAGGCGAAGCGGCACGCGCGCGCGGTTTAACTTTTATACCCGTCGGCGGGACCGGCTAGGTGGTGAGAGAGAGAGGTGAGGGGATGATAGGTGGGCTCCACCTATCATCCCTAACCTTGGTCAGGGAGGCGGGGACGCTGACCGCCGGCAATTTAGACCACGGCGGTCCAAGCAGGGGGGCACCGGTGGCTTCGTCTGGCTGGCACGCGTCTCCGGGAGGTAGGGATGGCCACCGGAGGTGAAGGTTTCGTCGACGGTGAGGATCCCGAGCGGCTGCCGAGGACTGTGAGGACGAAATGCTCGCCTTCGCCTGCAAACCGATGGATGAAGGGTGGGGTTAGACTCCTGGGAGCGAGAGGAACCCGAGGAAGAAGAAAGGGTGGCCGGAGGGGCCTTCTACCTCCCGAACGGCGGCAGCCCGAAGCGGCGGTGACCGGCTCGATTTCGAGCACAGAGGGAAAGGAATGGAGAGTGGGTGATGTGGGAATTCAATTGGGGCTACGAGAGGGCGATCAGAGGGGAGACAGGGCCTCGGGGGGCCTATTTATATGGGAGCGGCGGTGCACCATGGACAACGAGCTTGGCGGGGTCGAGGTCGTCGCCACCGCGCACTAAGGCTCTCCGGCTCGTGTCTGAGGCCTTTCTGGGGGTGTTCTATGCCCAGGGGAAGGAAGAGAGAGGAAGGGGGAGTGCGCGCGTGTGAGGGAGAGGATTGGCCGAACCGGCGGTGCTCGGTATGTGCGGGAGGGGAGCGAGGGAGGAGGAGAGAGGAGGGGGCCGACCGCGTTGCGTGTCCCGGACGCCGAGGCGGCCTCGGGGGACACGATGGGGAGGCCCAAGGCTGTCGGGGCTGGCTATTGAGGGCGGCTACAGTGCGGGGGCGCACTGTAGCGCGCTCCAGAGCGCCATTTTGGCATGCCATGGCATGCTTTTGGCATCTTTGGCGCGGCCACTTGTGTCTAGGGGGTCTAGAGTGAGATAAACAACGTGGAAAAAGGCATAGGATGCTCTTGGGGGTCCTTAGGAGAGAAGGAAACTTGAGGGAGGGGAAAAACTTGTTGTCCAGGAGGGGTAATTGGGGTTTTACCCCACTCAATCATTGAGCTGAGTCATGCAAATTTTACAGGAGGTAGAAGAGGACCAGGAGGTGTTGTGGTAAAAGATTGAGATGAAGGAGAGCAGTGAAAGTGGTGAAAACAAGGTTTTACCATTCTGCCTGAATGTGTTTGATGCTGGTTGTGGCAAGTAAAAGGGGTCCACTTGCCGTGAGATTTACCAGGATCAAATAGAAGGTAAAAATGAGATGGGTCACAATGTTCTAGCTCAATTGAGGAAAGTTGACAGTGTAAACTTTGTAAACCCTAGAATTTCATAGAATCAGGTTTTTGTAGATCTAGTCATGCTAAGCCAACCTCCTTGATGCACCACTTAGTGTAGTGTCATTATTTGGGTATTAGAGCATGTCTACAAAGTTTGAGATCAATTGGAAATACTTGGTAATTCAAAGTTGCTCAAATTTGGATCTGGACAGGAATGGTTTTGGGGCACTTTTGTGAAGCAAAATAATTTGGATTGGGAAGAAACTTTACAAGATCATCACATTAGGCATATGTGACTTGCTAGAATTTTCCTGGATTTATTTGAGAATATTTCTTATAGTAATATTTCAAATGCTTGAAATGAAGAGAAATGGTTTTGGAGAGTTCTGTCCAATATTTTGAACATGACCATGTGTTGAAACTCGTATATATGGAAAATATATGTCCACTGAGTTTCCCTAAATTTTCTCAAATATTTTGAAATCATAAAAATAATTTTTCCCTATGAAAGACTATTTCTGGCCTTATGAAAAAGCCTTTAAATAAAGTAGCAAAATAATCTTTAAAAATATAATTTAGTGGTTTTGGGAAGTATTATATATGTTAGGTTCCAAATAAATTCTGTGGGGAAAAACATTCACCCTAATTTGAGGACTTGTGGTACAAACCTCAATTCAGGGGTTTTTGAAAACCTAAATTGAATAAATGTCTTTTGGCCAAAATAATATTTTATAAAAATAGTTTTAGGTCCTATACTCATGGCATGATCATTGGTCATAGAGTTTGGATCAAGTGGATGAGTTTTAGAGAGAAGAAGAATTGGGTGGAACTATTCACAATCACCCAAACTAGCAAGTAGCAAACAATTCAACAAGCACAAGGAAAAAAAGTTTTAAATGGGTCCAAATTGTATAAAACCAGAGCATAAAAAAGTGGTACAAACACAGGCTGTGACAGACCTACCCCCCCCTTACAAGAATCTCATCCCCGAGATTCCTAGGCTAAGCGCTAAAAAGATAAGGGAACTCGCATCTAAGAAAGTCTTCATGCTCTGAGGTTGCTTCTGCTTCGGTGTGGTTGCTCCATTGGACCTTGAAGTACTTGATGGTGCTGCTTCGGGTGCAACGCTCGGCTTCATCCAAAGTGTGAACTGGTCTCTCACGATAAGTGAGGTCTGGCTAAAGGTCGATGGCTTGATGATCGATGTCCTTGTAGAGGTCGGGGCGGTTGGGAACTTGGAGGTACTTCCGTGGTTGTGACACATGGAAAACGTTGTGCACATCTGATAGCTCGAAAGGTAGCTCTAACTGGTAGGCAACTTCTCCTCGCTTTGCGGTGATCTTGAAGGGGCTGATGTATCTTGGTGCAAGCTTTCCCTTGACGTGGAAACACTTGGTTCCTTTGAGAGGCGTGACACAAAGATATACATGGTCTCCGATGTAGAAGTTCACTTCTCGGTGGTGAGAGACAGCGTAGCCCTTCTGTCTTGAGTTGGCGGTGTCCAGACGCTCTCTGACTAGTTGAACTTGCTCTTCGACTTCACGCAGAATTTCGGGTCCAAAGACTAGTCCTTCTCCGGTTTCTGACCAGTTGAGGGGAGTGCAGCACTTGTGTCCGTACAACACCTCAAACGGTGCCATCTGGAGACTAGACTGATAGCTGTTGTTGTAGGAGAACTCGGCAAAAGGCAAGCAATCTTCCCGCTTGGCCCCACATGCCAAGACGCAAGCACGGAGCATGTCTTCGAGTATCTGGTTTACTCGCTCCGTCTGTCCTCCGGTCTGAGGGTGAAATGCGGTGCTGAAAGATAGCTTGGTTCCCATAGCCTCTTGAAACTTCTTCCCAAACCTTGAGGTAAATTGAGTTCCTCGGTCCGACACAATCTCCTTTGGAACTCCATGGAGTCTCACAATGCGTCGATGTAGAGACTGGCTAGCTTGTTTCCATCATAGGTGGATTTGACGGGAATGAAGTGGGCTACCTTGGCCAGCTGATTGAGAATGACCCAAATGGAATCATGTTCTTTGCTTGACCTGGGCAAACCGGTGATGAAGTCCATCCCGACCTTGTCCCACTTCCATTCAGGCACTTTGAGAGGTTGTAACAATCCAGTGGTTCGCTGATGCTCAGCTTTGACCCTCTGGCATATGTCACACTTAGCGACAAAAGTGGCTATCTCTCTTTTCATGCCATGCCACCAGAATCTTGCTTTGAGGTCTTGGTACATCTTGGCTCCTGTAGGATGCATTGAATACGGAGTGTCATGGGCTTCTTGCAACATCAAATTCTTGAGTTCAACTTTGTTGGGCACGCAGATGCGAGTCCCAAACCATACAACTCCTTGCTCATCCACAGAGAATCCTGGGGCCTTGCCTTTCTTAATCTTCCTCTTGATGCCTTCAATGCTATCATGACCCTTCTGGGCTTCCTTAATATCATCCATCAATGTAGGTCTTGCTTCGAGGTTGGCTAGGAAACCAGGTGCAACTAGTTCCAGGCCAATACTTTCAAGTTCCTCATACAAGGTGGGTAGCCTTTCCTTAATCATGGCATTCAAGGAACAAGCCTTTCTGCTTAACGCGTTTGCTACCACATTAGCCTTTCCAGGGTGGTATTGAACATTGAGGTCATAATCCTTGAGCAACTCCAACCATCTTCGTTGCATCATGTTCAACTCCCTTTGAGTGAAAATATACTTCAAACTCGTGTGGTCTGTGTATATCTCACATCGCTTTCCCAGAAGGTAATGTCGCCATGTCTTCAAGGCATGAACTACAGCTGCCAACTCAAGATCATGGGTAGCGTAGTTCTCTTCATGAGGACGTAGCTGCCTGGATAGATATGCCACGACTCTGCCTTCTTGCATCAGAACACCTCCAAGCTCGGTTCTTGACGCATCACAATATATCACAAACTCCTTGGGTATATCGGGGGTGGCCAAACTGGGGCTGTTGTCAACCTCTTCTTGAGCTCTTGGAAGCTTTCCTCACACTTCGGCGTCCATTCGAACTTCTTGTCCTTCTTCAAGAGTTGAGTCATGGGTCTGTTTTGTAGCAATGCTCGAGAATCCCTCGACGAACTTGCGGTAGTATCCCGCGAGTCCGAGGAAGCTTCTGACCTCCTTCACATTGCTTGGGGATTGCCATTTAGTCATGGATTCGACCTTGGCAGGATCCACTGACAACCCTTTGGCAGTTAGCACATGACCCAAGAATCCAACTTCATGCAACCAGAATTCGCACTTACTGAACTTGGCATAAAGCTAGTGCTCTCGAAGCTTATCCAGGACCAATCTCAAATGTTGCTCATGCTCTTCTTCAGACTTGGAGAAGACGAGTATGTCGTCGATGAAGACAACGAGAAACTTGTCCAAATACTCCATGAAGACTTTGTTCATGAGGTACATGAAGTAAGCTGGGGCATTGGTTAACCCGAATGACATGACCCTGTACTCATACAGGTCATACCGGGTTGCAATTGTTGTCTTCGGAATGTCTTGGGTCTGATCTTCAGCTGGTAGTACCCAGACCTAAGATCGATCTTGGAAAACACCTTGGCACCATTTAGCTAATCGAACAGGTCTTCAATCTTGGGAAGTGGGTACGTGTTCTTTATTGTGATCTCATTGATAGAACGGTAACCAACAATGAGTCGGATAGTTCCTTCCCTCTTTGACACAAGTAGAACAGGTGATCCCCAAGGAGAGGCACTAGGGCGAATAAATCTTTTTCTAAGCTGCTCTGTCAATTGCTTCTTCAGTTCAGACAACTCTTCGGATCCCATTCTATAGGGCTTCTTATAGATGGGTCCTGCTCCGGTCATTAGCTCAATGATGAACTCAATGTCACGGTCAGGAGGCATTCCGGGCAGCTCATCAAGAAAGACATCTGGGTATTCACATACCACTGGCACTTGATCCAACTCAATTCCCGACAGACAATTGACATGAGGGGCTTGAGCGGAGGCCGGGTTGGGGACATACTTGACTTCAACTCCTTGGCTATTGGTCTTGGTGATAGTTCGCTTGGCACAGTCTAGCAAGCCTTGGTGCTTGGTTAACCAATTGATGCCAAGGATCACATCCAAGCCTTGTGAATCCAAAACTATGAGGTCGGCTAGGAAGTCTACCCTGTTGATGTTGATCTCAACTCCTCTACATCCTATCTTGGTTCTCAACTGCGATCCGGGGTTTGCACCTACATGGGACTACCCAAGGGTGTATGCTTCATACCACTCTCTATAGCAAAACTTTTGGGTAACAAAACAATGCGAAGCCCCACAATCAAACAGTACGGTTGCTGGGGTTGAGTTGACGAGGAACGTACCGAGTATGACGTCCAGGTCTTCCTGGGCTTCCTCGGCGGTGACGTGATTCACACGACCCTTGCCATTGTTTGGATGGTTGCGGGGAGCTTGGTTCCTTGGTGGTGCTCCACGGCCTTGACCTTGGTTTGGCACATTGGGGCACGGTGCATCTGGCTTCTTGTTGGCTCATTGCTTAGAGTAGTGTCCTGGCTGACCACATCCAAAACAAGTGACTTGACCCAAGTTGTTGTTGTTGTTTCTGTCGTCACTGTTGTTATTGGGGTTGTTGTACGCTGGCCTGGGATTGGTGTACTACTGAGGCTAGTAGCTCGGACGAGGTGCGAGGGGTCTAGCTTGGTGAGGCTGATAGGTTGGCTTGGCTGGGGTTGGCTGCCAGGGGCGAGGATTCTGGTTGCTGGAACTACCCTTGCTGATCATCTTGCACTTGCGGGTGTCTTCCATGGCACGGCGCTTGTCTTCCAGCATGAGAGCCTTTTTCACCAGGTCGAAGAAGGTCCGACAGTCACAGACGATGAGCTGATACTACATCGCTTGCTGGAGTCCTTCCATGAAGTGTTCCATCTTCGCGGCCTCAGTGCTGACATCTTCGGGGGCATACCTCAACAGGAGGTTGAACTTCTGCATGTACTCCTTGACAGAGCCACTTCCTTGCTTCAGTGCTCGGAATTCCCTCTTCTTGATAGCCATGATCCCAGCAGGGATGTGGGCCGTGCGAAATCCTTCCTTGAAGTCAGCCCAGGTGATCACACAGTTGCCTTGCATGACCCTGAATCCATCCCACCAAGCTCTGGCGGTTCCTCCGAGGCAGTGAGAGGCATAAAGCACCTTCTCATGATTCTCATTGCAGTTGACCAGTGCAAAAAGGTCCTCGATGGTGCGGATCCAGTCATCGGCATCCAGGGGTTCAGCAGTCTCGGTGAAGGTCGGGGTGAATTCCTCATGAACTCCGACAAAGTGGAGCGGCCATTGTCGTTCCTTCCTTGATGTTGATTGTTCGCAAGGGCCTGAGCCATCTGCCGGATAGCAGCAAAGTTGGCCCGGCATTCCTCCCGGAGAACTTGGAGAAACTGAGCTATGGTCATGTTCTCCGGTGGAGGTGGTGGCAGGGGAATGTCGCCATGTGGCTGCTCCGGGTATTCTCCAGCCTGAGTAGTCCCACCAGCTCCCTGTTGCTGGCTCGAGTTGTCGGCTTCAGGGTTGGTGAAGGAGCTGTTGCGGGTTGCAGTGACCATCCTGTTGGGAGCAACCAAGTCAAATAACTGGGATAGACGCGAGGGAAAAGGATCAATAGAGGTAACGCACCTAAGGGGGTTGGTACAGTGCAAGTGTGATCAAAGGCCGAATGACCAAACTCATAACATTAAGATAAGATAGGCGATGTAGTCGCTTACATGTTGCCTAAGGCAAAATCGTGACTTGCATTGAAACACAAACAACAAAACAAGCAACAAGCACACATGGTTTCATATGAACCATTACATGGACTTGACTTCGCATAGGGGATACACGACTTGTCCTACCCTAGGGGTTCTCTCACTCAGGTGGTGGAGTGCTTTGCTTCCTGTCCAAGAGGAAAGAAGACTCGGTAGCTTGTTGGGGCTCCTTCTGGCATGATGCCCATGTTCGCCACACCCAAAACATGTGATGGGAATCCAGAGGTCGCTACTTGGCCTTGCGTTAAGATGTTAGTGGTTTGGCAAAGTAGCTCTTGGGTGTGGTGAAGTTCCTGGCGGAGCTTCATAGACTCCTTAATCAGGTCGTGAGCCAGACTATCGGCGGAGAGGCTGAAGTAAATCTAGAATCTGAGTGGTGTGCCATCCTCTTTTGATGGGACCAATGTCGTTCTTTCTGAAGGGTAGGTAGCGAGTAGCTGGCTCGTCAGTCATTTCCAGAATGATGTCTCGAAGGTGGATAAGTGCCTTGTGTGATGCCGTATCGACTGCGATAGCCAGGGTATCCATTTGTGGTCCTTCAAAGAACCAACTCGTCGGGGAGTCGTTCGCCTTCACGAACACATCAACGTGGTACTCCTTCGTGATGGCATCGACCCAGTGCTCGTGGTAGAAGAAAACGGGTGGTCGGCGAAACTGACACTTCTTCAGGCTATCCCCAAGGAGTAGGGGAAAGCCAGATGCTAGGAGGTTCTCGGGTACGACAGCCATCTACAAGGTTTGAAGGGAGGAGAGTCAGTAAGGGTTTGAAATAGACTAGAAGAGAAGAGAAGTATAGAAACTGTTGCACTTAGCAACTAGGTATAGTTTTTGAAAAGGGTTTTATCCTATCTAACGTCCATGCTAACTAAGGCTTCCTACAGTCAGGATGGCTCTGATACCAGATCTGTGGGGACCCCGACTCATAAGTCGTGATCACCGAATGCACGTGTACAGTGATCCCAGAGATCAATGCTCACTGAACACACAGAAGCTGGATAAGAAGAGTCTTACATCCATACATACCGTCTTACACAAATAAAGACCATTAAGGTAAAGTCTTACATAGATAGGGCCACGAAGGCCAAACACCAAACATAACTAGCAATGGAAATCCTGAACGAAAGCATGAACCCATGCCATCTGCCTTCCGACAAGGGCCAGTGACCCGATGTGGGAGCCGCAGATCCCTTCGTGTATCTCTGCCAGCAGCTTATGTCCTTCTTCCCGGGAGATTCATTTCAATTTCACACCATTCGGTCTCCTTTTGTATAAGGTGTTGTCCACAAACTGGTACATGCTCGATCGTCGGGCTACTCTTGAAGCTTCTTCTGGTTCCTTGGGAAGATCTCCGGTCTGGAGGTACTGGACTATCTGTTGTGCCCATGCCGGAGCCCGTGGCTCGACGACGAGGACTAAAGGCGTTTCTTCCGCCACGGGGATCCTAGCTTCTATGGCAAGGACCATCGGGTCTGCCGGAGCTTGGCGTCCCCCTGCAGGGGACTTGTCATTCACGACAACTTTCTTGGCGGCCACTAGTGGTTCTGCCAGAAAATAGCCGTCGGAATTGACTTTTCTTTTCTTGTTCTGCCGTGCTGACGGGGTGATTGAAGGTTGGGTCAATCGAAGTACAAATGTGCCCGGTTCCACAGGCAACTTCTGTGCAACTCTCTTTGACAGGTCGTCGGCAATGCTATTCTCGGCACGGGGGACGTGCTCCATTTGCAACCTGTCAAAGCGCTCCTCCAACTTCTATACTTCATCAACATATGCCTCCATCAGGGGACTCTGGTAATCTTTGTTCACTTGGCGCACAACCAGCTATGAATCTCTTCGGACTATTAGTTTCCTGATGCCGAGATGAGCTGATATCCATAATCCGGCAAGCAAACCTTCGTATTCAGACGTGTTGTTTGTTGATTCCTCCCGGGGGAATGCATCTGGATCACGTACTTGAGGTGCTCTCCGGTGGGTGCTACTAGTAGCACTCCGGCACCGGCGCCTTGCAGCGAGAATGCTCCGTCAAAGTACATGATCCATTCATGAGGTGTTTCCTTGTCGTGGAGGACTGTTTCTGGAATCTCTTCGTCTGGCGTTGGAGTCCATTCTGCTATGAATTCTTCCAAGGCTCTCCTATGGATTGTCCCCGTGCTTTCGAAGCTCAAGTTAAAGCTGGCCACCTCCAACGCCCACTCGATGATCCTGCCGGTTGCCTCTGGATTTCACAAGATGTGTTGCAGCGGAAACCGAGTGACGACGGTGATGTGGTGTGCTTGAAAGTAGTGGTGCACCTTCTGGGAGGCCATAAGGAGGCCAAAGAGCATCTTCTGCATCCTAGAGTATCTTGACCTAGCCCCCTGCAGGAGGGAGGTGACAAAATACACCGGTCATTGTAGCACTTTCTTCTTCTGCATAGTTTGATGTTCTGCCCCTTGGGTTGCCGTGACTGGCTTGCCGACCGCAGACTCTGTGGTTTCTGCCTCATCCTCCTTAGCGGCCCTCTCTACCACTAGCGCAGCGCTAACCACTTGGTTCGTTGCCGCCAGATTAGCAGCAACGGCTCCTTCGGTCTTGGCGCAACTAGGACTAGCGTAGAGGATAGGTATTTCTTCAAGTCTTGCAGTGCTGCCTCTGCTTCCGGGGTCCATTTCATTGGACCCACCTTCTTCAGGATCTTGAATAAAGGCAAGGTGTGCTCTGCAGACATGGAAATGAACCTGCGCACGTCCTTGATGCACTTCGACACATCCAGTTGTCCAATCGCTTCAATATTGGCAGGGTTGGCTTCGATCCTGTGTTGTGACACAAAGAACCTTAGGAGCTTGCCGGAGGAGACTCCAAACATGCACTTCTCGGGATTAAGCTTCAAATTAATCTTGTGCAGGTTTGCAAAGGTCTCTTCCAGGTCTTGGATCAGCGTGTCCTTGTCCTTAGTCTTGACTACTATATCATCCATGTAAGCTTCCACGTTCCTATGCATTTGTGGCCCCAACCCAATCTGAACTGCTCTTGCGAATGTTGAGCCGGCACTCTTCAACCCGAGCGGCATGCGCCTAAAGCAGTACGCGTCGCAAGGGGTAATGAATGTCGTTTTCTCTTTATCTTCCTCAGCCATGAAGATCTGGTGATAACTAGAGTAGGCGTCAAGGAAGGATACACTACTAGGAAAAAGCCTAGTAGTAGCGCGGGTTAAACAGCTAGTAGTAGTGCGGGTGCCCGCGCTACTACTACGGCGCTACAGCTAACTGGTAGTAGTAGCCCGGTGCATCCCGCGCTACTAGTACATGTGTTAGTACTAGCGCTGGTGCCACACGCGCTACTACTAACTATCTGTAGCGTGTGTCTGTGACCCGCGCTACTACTATTAATTTCAAAACCCAAAAAACAATTGTGACCCATGCTGGAGAAGAGGGCCGCTTCAAGGAGTAGGTCATGTGCACCGCCGGCCAGAGATGGGGAGGAGATAAGGCATCGCCATCCTGTAGACCGGAGGATGGGAAGGAAACCCATGAGGGGAGGGAAGGGAAGGGAAGAGCAAATCGGAGATGGGCGAGAGACTGCCTAGCTTGACGAGCAGTGATGTCCGTGCGAGAAGAAGCACATGGAGAGGAGGAGCTCCATGGGGTCGTCGGCCGAACAAAAGCGCACGTACATCCCAGCGCGCGACTGTTGGGACAAGTTGGAGCAACAGGTCGAAGCCCATGGCGGATCTGCGGGCGGGCGCCATGGCCGCCGCCTGACCTTCTTGCGGCTCGAGGGGAGGGGAGGGTACGAGATGGGATGGGATGGGATGGGATGGGAGGAGGAGAGGGTGGAGGCGGCGGCGTCGATGGAGGAGAGAACGGGGGCCATTGCCGGCGACGGCGAGGTCAGGAGGAGATGGGACGGCGTTGGGTGGCGGCGCCAATGCGTGAGGGAAGGGGATGGGAGGAATGAATCGGAGAGAGGGGGAGAGTGACGGGAGAGAGGAGGGATTCAGGGGAGGATATGGGGACTTCAAGGCTGTTAACCTACCTTATACTTAGTAGTAGCGCGGGTTTATAACCCTCGCTACTACTATCAACTTAGTAGTAGCGCGGGTTTATACCCCTCACTACTACAATGGCATGTCCCCGGGGGCACAGTAAAGGCCACTTAGTAGTAGCTAGGGGTATAAACCCGCGCTACTACTATCAACTTAGTAGTAGCGAGGGATATAAACCCGCGCTACTAGTAAGTAGCTGTACCGAGGGGTATAAACCCGCGCTACTAGTAAGAGTCTACCTATAAGCTTTTCCCTAGAAGTGATACGTGATCGCAACCAGCACTCGAGTCCACTATCTGATCGATGCGCGGCAGGGGAAATGGGTCCTTCGGGCAAGCTTTTTTGACATCAGTGAAGTTGATGCAAAGTCTCCATCTCCCATTTGCCTTGCACACTACCACAGGATTTGCCAGCCAAGTTCGGTGGATCACGCCTCTGATCAGACCTGCTACTTCTAGTTTCTTGATTTCTTCGGCAATAAACTCCTACCGTTCCAGAGCTTGCTTTCGGACCTTCTGCTTGATGGAGCACACGTGGGGACAAACGGCAAGGTGGTGCTCAATCACCTCCCTGGGAACACTAGGGATATCAGATGGTTTTCACGCAAACACATCGACATTCCCCTGCAGGAAGGTGACGAGCGCACTTTCCTATTTGCTGTCGAGGGTGGCACTTATGGTGAAAGTGCTGCCCTCACCGTTCTCCTGTGCATCCACTTGTTTCGACTTAGGAATGGTCACCTTATATTTTTTGCTCCTACGGCGGAGGCCTCATGTCGGGTCACGATGCACACGATCACCTATGGGGCCACGGGCCCCTTTGTGGTTCGGCAGGGGCGAGATCACGTTGCACAAAGAGCAGAGGTCTTGAGACAGCACGACGATGAGACGCTGGTATTTTACCCAGGTTCGGGACGCTGAGAAGCGTAAAACCCTACTCCTGCTTTGGTGGATTGATCGAAGGAACACGAAGCACACGCAGCGCTCAAACCCGGCAAGGTTGCCTTCGGGAGAGCTGCTACGCTAGTACAAGTGTCCAAAGGTTCGAATCTTGAGCTAGGTTGCCTTGGGCCTCCTTTTATAGGTCAAGGGGCAACCACAGTGGCAAAACAGACATTATCTAGTGACTAGATAGCTAACAGTGCTATTGTACATAACTCTGGCACTTAGGACCAAATGCCATAAATGCTAGCCTAGGTGGCGTCCGGGGATGCATCCCCAGCAAGCTTTTACCACCGCTTGGCTGACTGTTGCTTAGTATCTCGACACGCCTCTGGACGGGTGTCAAATGGGCATAATCTGTCTTCCAGCGAGCCGCCACGTCCTTAGCGAGAGCAACTTATCCACCTGAGGGCTCGACACAGCATCGACAAATGACTGGCGTTGCGATGTGGTGGAGCGGTAGCCGATCGGCTCGCGCCTGCTTGGGGATGGCTTGCCAGGTCTTCTTGAAGATGTGCGCGCCTCGGTCCCTGGCAGGCACCGGGGATGTGACTGGCACGGCTCGGGCCCGTTCCGGGCCGTTGCATCAATTTTTCCACGTTGCTAGCCAGCGTAGGTTGCTTCTGTCGGGGCCTTGGTCTTGAATGCTGGCTTTGTCTTCTTGATGCGCTCCTTAATCTCACGTAGAGCGGCTTCTCTAGCTTGGACTGGTTTATGTTGATGGGGGTCTACTACTACTGCTTGTGCATAAGTCAGGGGCACTGGGTACCCCATTCCTAGTGCACCGACAGGAGCCCGGGTCTGGCCCAAACACGCTCGCCCAGCGTCGTTGGGTCACGCCCAAAATTTATGCACATGCGCGCAATATGAGGGAGTAACTGCCGACTTTCATGCCAGCACTTATCTACTACCTTGGGCCATTTCCGCCACGCGTGCCCTATGCATTGCAGGGATTTTGCAGTGGATGCGCATGGATTAAAGGCGTGGGAGTGGCAGAAATTGCAGCACCAGGGATTGGAGCAATGGGGCGGTTACCTGTTCGCCCGTGATCGTGGATAGTAGGATTGGTGGAGATGGGCGGCCGCCTTGGAGCGGAGGAGAGCCAGCCCCCATGCCCGTCCCTATAAATTGCAGGGTCACAACGGGCGATGCTCATCCATTCCCTCTCCTCCTAGATCTCAGGTTCACATAGCTTGCCCTTCTTCTCCCGTCATCGGACCGTCCCTTCCCTCCTGGTGCACTAGTCTCCACCATGACGAGGGGGCGAGGATGACTACCAGCTTCCACCGCGGCGATGAGAGTTTCCCCTCGGGATCATGCCGCTGCTTCAGCCGCGACGGCGGGAGGCGGTTCCAACGCGCGGGGTGGAAGCGCTGGAATTGGCCGGGGCCGGCGCGGGGCTCGCGGCGGGGGGAGGCAGAGCGCCGCATCTGATCCTCCTCCATCAGCTGCTCCTCCCCCAGTGATGGGACATACTAAAGGTACAGCGCTGGAGTTCGTCGTCAGGTTGCGTGGCCCTCCTCGTAGCCGTCTGTGACTCCCTCGCCCTTTCGCCAGGGTGATGGATACCAGCAAAATGCACGTGATGTGGTTGCACGTGCATGGTTTCTGTAATGGCGCCGTGCAGGCTGACGTCGAGTTTCCGGCGCCCCGCGTCATGTTCCTCAGGTGCGGGTGGAAAACCTTCGCACGTGCCCACAACTTCATGGGTGGGTACGTCCTCCGCTTCAAGCTGGTGGAGGCCGACACGCTCTCCATCAAGATCTATGGGCGTTCGGGCGCTCATCTTGGCTGCTGCGAAGAGATCTCGAGCGATGATGAAAGCTCCTCCTCGAGCGATAGCGACAAGTAGGACAATGTCGGTGAAGACGGCGACAGCGAGCCCCAGGTCGTCAAGTCGGAGTACGACGACCTACACTCCAGCTGACTGCCGGTCGCACCGTCACCGTCAGCTAGCCCCCCGGCAGAGCGATTTGCCAGGGGTTCTTGTCTTGGGCGCCGCCTCCTCCCCCAACTAGATTCTGGCAGGCTCGTGGACTTCGGCTTCGTCTTCCCTGTCGGTGGTCCTGACAGGGTCAGGATGGGCTTCTGCTTAGGCCCTCCTTTCGGCCTTTCTCCTTTTTATAGCTTGTACCTAGGGGAGAAAGCCAAATAAAGAGTTGTTAAAGGGGCGACCCCTAATGTATTTCTATCCATTTTGTACCGAAAATGAATGAAAGAATGCTATTTCTCTTCCTTAAGTAATATCCCTTTATCCCCTTGTTTGTACTGTGTCAGCATGTTGTCCTTGCCGCACGGAACTATCTGCCGGGTCAGTACTAACCGCGAGCGCCAAAGGGATAGCGAGCCCCGAGCAGCAGGCTGGTATCATTCCCCGACAAGGCTCCTTGTCGGTATCGGCGCGGCCCCCCAGAGCTGATAATCGTCAGGAGCTGGGGGACTGCTCGTCTCGACAAGGGTTTCCATTGCGTGAAGGACTCCATTGTACATAGTCAAGAAGGATAGTAAGGGTTTCCTTAAAGGAAACAAATGGCATCGAGCTTGGGATATGCGATTAGACTTATCTTTTCAGGCAATATCCCTCTCTGGAGTACGACGGGCCGCCGTCCTTGTTTCCTTGCCCTTCTTCCTTGTTTTCCTGTCAGTCAAACATGTAGGGCAAGAGGCCTCTGTCCTCTGGAGAGAGAATGCGGCAACAAGGATCACAGGCTCATCAAGTACTCTAACAATTTTCTAAAACTTAAAAGCGATAACACTGCAACATAAAAATGCATAGTAAACATGCAGTTCGATGGTATGATGCAATGCCTAGCCTTATTATTGCATGCACATGGTCTGTGGCTGGCTTTGTACAGAGGGTTACATGCACTACGGCAAGGCTTGTAGAAAAGGTGGTTGCGGGGACTGAGCCCGGGAACCGCGCCTTACGGGTAGAACTTACAAAGATGCTCAATATTCCATGAGTTAAGCATTTTGATGCCATCTTCAGTCTCCAGATGGACTGCGCCAGGTCTGGTGACTCGTGCTACCCGGTAAGGGCCTTCCCACTTCGGCGTCAACTTGTTGGTACCCTTGGCGGACTGAACGCGCCTAAGGACAAGGCCGCCTTCCTCAAGGCTCCAGGCGTGGACCCTGCGGCTATGATAGCGGTGCAGGGCTTACTTGTAGCGTGCAGCACACACAGAAGCCCGGAGACGATCTTCCTCGAGGAGCATGGCATCGTCATGCCATAGCTGCTCCTGCTCTACTTCATCGTAGGCAAGTACTCGAGGTGACCCATATATGAGTTCCGTGGGGAGAACTGCTTCCGCCCCGTACACTAGGGAGAAGGGCGTCTGGCCGGTAGCTCGATTTGGTTTCATTCTGAGGGACCAAAGAACCACCGGCAGCTCATCTATCCAGCGCTTGCCGCTTCTTCGCAGTCTATCGAAAGTTCTTGTCTTGAGTCCACGCAACACTTCAGCATTCATCCTCTCGACTTGCCCGTTGCTCCTTGGGTGGGCAACAGAGGTGAAGGAGACATTGCTTCCAAGGCTTTGGATGTATTGCATAAAGGTGCGGCTCGTGAACTGGGTGCCATTATCAGTGATCACCCTGCTGGGCACTCCAAAACAGCACACTAGTCCTTTAATGAACTTGACAACTAACTGCGCGGTCACCTTTCTCACTGGTTCCACCTCTGGCCACTTTGTAAACTTGTTGATTACTACGAACAAGAATTCAAAGCCCCTGACGGCGCAGGGAAAGGGGCCCAAAATATCAAGCCCCCAGACCGAGAATGGCCAGGATAAAGGGATCGTCTAGAGAGCTTGCGATGGTTGATGAATGTTCTTGGAATGGAACTGGCAGGCTTCACATTTGGTGACTAGCTTAGTTGCATCTTGGAGGGCAGTGGGCCAATAGAAACCCTGCCGGAAGGCTTTTCCGGCAAGGGCCCTTGATCCAATGTGAGACCCACACATGCCTCCGTGAATCTCTGCCAACAGCTTCAGTCCATCTTCCCGGCAAATGCACCTTAATTTCACACCGTTTGGTCTATTTATGTACAGAGTGTCATCGACAAACTGGTACATACTTGACTGGCGGGCTACTTTTTCGGCTTCTTCTTGTTCTTCGGGAAGTTCTCCTGTTTGAAGGAAGTGGACTATGTGCTGTGCCTGATTTGGAGCCTGTCGCTCGACAACGAGGACTAAAGGCATCTCCTCGTTCATGGGAACGCTTACATCGATCGCGAGAACCTGGGGTTCTGCAGGAGGGAGCAGCTCACCAACCGAAACGAGGCCGTCTCCGGTAGCTTCTCTACCAGCAGCTTCAGGAAGCTCTGCCGGGAAATGCTTGCCGGAGTTTAGCTTTCTTCTTTTCCTGGTCATCGTTGAGGGGGATACTGATGGCTGAGTGAGGTGGAGAACAAAAGTTCCTGGTTCCACAGGGAGCTTTTGTGCGGCGCACTTCGATAGATGATCAGCGATGCTGTTTTCTGCACGTGGCACATTCTCTGCTTGTAATCCATCAAAGTGCTCCCCAAGTTTCCTCACCTCTTCCACATGCTTCCATCAACGGACTCTGATAATCTTTGTTGACTTGTTTCACCACGAGTTGAGAATCTCCTCGGATGATTAGTTTCTTGATTCCCAACTCCACCGTGATTCTGAGTCCGGCAAGGAGCCCCTCATACTCAGCGGTGTTGTTGGTGGCGTCCTCCCGGGAAAAGTGCATTTGAACAACATATTTGAGATGCTCTCCAGTAGGGGCAATGAGGAGCACGCCTGCTCCAGTGCCCTGAAGCAAGAAAGCACCGTCAAAATACATGATCCATTCTTTAGGCGCTTCTTTGCCGGGGAGAATTGTCTCTGGAACCTCTTCGTCTGGCGTGGGTGTCCATTCCGCAATGAATTCTGCCAACGCCCTGCTCTGGATAGTGGAAGTGCTCTCATATTTCAAACCAAAACTTGACAGCTCTAGCGCCCACTCAACTATCCTATCAGTGGCTTCGGGATTCCTCAATATAAGCTGCAGTGGAAAACGGGTGACAACTGTGATCTCGTGGCCTTGGAAGTAGTGGTGTAGCTTCCTCGAGGCCATGAGAAGGCCGAAGATCAGCTTTTGCACTCCACAGTACCTTGACCTAGCCCCTTGTAACAAGGAGCTAACAAAGTATACTGGTTGCTGCACCACTTTCTTCTTCGCCACTTCCTTGAAACTGCCTTCGTTTGCTTGCTTAGGTTCCCCTTGGTTTGTATCAGGTCCTACCGCGGGTGCTTCGGTTCCACCCCTGGTGAAATCAGTCGCAGCGACTGCACCTTCATCCACTTCTCGCCGCGCCACCAGCGCTGCGCTAACCACTTGATTCGTTGCCGCCAAGTATAGCAGCAACGGTTCTTGCGGTTTAGGCGCGACCAAGGTGGGAGAGGAGGAAAGGTAAGCTTTCAGATCTTGCAGCGCTGCGTCTGCTTCCGGGGTCCACTTCATCGGGCCGGCCTTTTTCAGAATCTTGAAAAACGGCAGGGCGCGTTCAACGGATTTGGAGATGAACCTACTCAACGCGGCAATGCATCCGGCCAAGCGTCTTATGCCCTTGACGGACTTGGGTGCTTATATCTACTCGATTGCTTTGATCTTGTCGGGATTGGCTTCTATTCCTCGCTGAGACACAAAGAACCCAAGCAGCTTGCCGGATGGGACACCAAACACACACTTCTCAGGGTTGAGCTTCAAATTGATCTTGCGCAAGTTCATAAAAGTTTCTTCCAAGTCTTGTATGAGGGTTGCTTCATCTTTGGTTTTGACTACTATGTCATCCATGTAAGCTTCCACGTTTCTGTGCAACTGAGGTTCAAATCCAATCTGCACGGCCCTTGCAAAGGTAGAACCAGCACTCTTTAACCCGAAGGGCATACGTACAAAGCTGTACGTGCCACACGGAGTTATGAACGCGGTTTTTTCCTCATCTTCCTTGGCCATGAATATCTGGTGTATCCGGAGTATGCGTCCAAGAAGGAAAGCAGGTCACACCCGAAAGTGGAATCAACAATCTGATCGATGCGTGGCAAGGGAAAAGGGTCCTTCGGGCATGCTTTGTTTAAGTCGGTGAAATCAATGCAAAGCCTCCATTTCCCATTTGCCTTGCGCACCACTACCGGGTTGGCTAACCAAGTTGGATGCAACACTCGTCTGACCAAACCAGCTGCTTCGAGCTTCTTGATCTCCTCGGCGATGAACTACTGCCGCTCCAAGGCTTGCTTCCTAACTTTTTGCTTGACGGGTCTGGCATTTGGGCAAACAGCAAGGTGGTGCTCAATTACCTCCCTGGGAACATCGGGGATGTCAGATGGTTGCCAAGCAAACACATCGACATTCTCCCACAGGAAGGCAACGAGTGCGCTTTCCTACTTGTCATTAAGGGTGGCACTGATGATAAACGTACGATCGGCACTCCCTCCCCTGCCGGGACCTTCTTCGTCGCAGGATAGGTGACCTTGGATCTCTTGCTAGTGGAACTCTCCGGCAGGTCATCGACGGGTGCAGCACACTCCGAACAGGCACGCTTCCCAGAGTCCTTGGTGGCGTCTCTGCTAGACTTCTTCCCCTTCTTTGATTCCTTGGCCGGAGCTGGTGTTTCCACGACTTCAGCTGCTACCGCGTCTCGATACATTTTGTCCACACATATAACTGCATCCTTCTTATCAGATGGGATGGAGATGATTCCCACGGGCCCTGGCATCTTCAAAGTGTTGTAAGCTGATACGTCTCCAACGTATCTATAATTTTTGCTTGTTCCATGCTGTTATATTATCATTCTTGGATGTTTTACAATCATTTCACTATAACTTTATATTATTTTTGGGACTAACCTATTAACCCAGAGCCCAGTGCCAGTTTCTGTTTTTTCCTTGTTTTTGAGTTTTACAGAAAAGGAATATCAAACGGAGTCCAAACGGAATAAAAATATACGGTGATTTTTTATGGACCAGAAGAGACCCACGGAGCATCGGAGTTGGGCCAGAAGAGCCACGAGGCAGCCACAAGCCCCTAGGGCGCCCCCCCTAGGGCGCGCCCTGCTGGCTTGTCGCCGCCTCGTGGACCCCCCTGACTTGTTTCCGCCGCCAAAAATTCCTATAAATAGAGAAACCCCCAGAAACAAACCTAGATCGGGAGTTCCGCCGCCGCAAGCCTCCAGAGCCACGAAAAACCAATCGGGAGCCCGTTCCGGCACCCTGCCGGAGGGGGAAACCATCACCGGAGGCCATCTTCATCATCCCGGCAGTCTCCATGACGAGGAGGGAGTAGTTCACCCTCGGGGCTGAGGGTATGTACCAGTAGCTATGTGTTTGATCTCTCTCTCTCGTGTTCTTGAGATGGCACGATCTTGATGTACCGAGAGCTTTATTGATATAGATGAATCATATGGAGTTTTCCCCTCTCTATCTTCTTGTGATGAATTGAGTTTTCCCTTTGAAGTTTACTTATCCGATTGAGTCTTTAAGGATTTGAGAACACTTGATGTATGTCTTGTGATGGGATATCCGTGGTGACAATGGGATGTTCTATTGATCCACTTGATGTATGTTTTGGTGATCAACTTGCGGGTTCCGTGACATTGGGAATCTATGCATAGGGGTTGGCACACGTTTTCGTCTTGACTCTCCGGTAGAAACTTTGCGGCAATCTTTGAAGTTCTTTGTGTTGGATTGAACATGATGAATCTGAAATTGTGTGATGCATATCGTATAATCAAGCCCATGGGTACTTGTGGTGACATTGGAGTATCTAGGTGACATTAGGGTTTTGGTTGATGTGTATCTTAAGTTGTTATTTTAGTACGAACTCTAGGGCTGTTCGTGACACTTATAGGGATAGCTCATAAGATTGATCGGAAAAGATAACTTTGAGGTGGTTTCGTACCCTACAATAATTTCTTCACTTGTTCTCCGCTATTTGTGACTTTGGAGTGAACTCTTTGTCGCACGTGAGGGATTTACATATGATTCAACTATGTCAGTATTGTTGAGAGAACTTGCACTATTGAAAGTATGAACCCTAGGCCTTGTTTTCAAGCATTGCAATACCGTTTTTGCTCACTTTTGTTACTTTCTACCTTGCTGTTTTTATATTTTCAGATTACAAAAACCTATATCTACCATCCATATTACACTTGTATCACCATCTCTTCGCCGAACTAGTGCACCTATACAATTTACCATTGTATTGGGTGTGTTGGGGACACAAGAGACTCTTTGTTATTTGATTGCATGGTTTTTTGAGAGAGACCATCTTCATCCTACGCCTCCCATGGATTGTTAAACCTTAGGTCATCCACTTGAGGGAAATTTGCTACTGTCCTACAAAACTCTGCGCTTGGAGGCCCAACACGAGTCTACAAGAATAAAGTTGTGTAGTAGACATCAAGCTCTTTTCTGGCGCCGTTGCCGGGGAGGCTAGGTAAGCGGCACTCACATCCCGTCAACGAAGCTCTTTTCTGGCGCCGTTGCCGGGGAGGTGAGTGCTTGAAGGTATATCTTTAGATCTTGCAATTGAATCTTTTTAGTTTCTTGTTTTATCACTAGTTTGGTTTTATAAAAGAAAACTACAAAAAAAATGGAATTGAGGTTGCCTCATATGCTTCATCTTTTTAATGTCTTTCGTGAAAATGATGGAAAGGAAAATTGTGCTCAAGTGTTAGAAGAAGAAGTTATTAAAATGTTTAGTACTAAATCTTTGAGTGATGAGCATGATTGCAATGTTGTTAGTATGAATTCTTTGAATATCCATAGTACTAATGATGATTGCACTAGTCATGATAAAAAGATTTCTTATAAGCATGTCAATTTTTGTGGAGTGCATAGAGTTTGTGAAGACATGCCTAAAAGGGAAGATAGATTTTGTAAGAGGCATAAGTATTTAGAAACTAAATGGTTGCAAGAGAGGCTATATGTTTGTGCTGAAAGACTTAATATTTCTCGCCGTCCTTGTGAACTTTGCAATGAAAGTGGTCATTTTAATTTCCAATGTGAATTATTTCATGATCGAATTGTGTCCAAAAATTGTGATAACCTCATTACCCTTGAGCATCATAATGAACTTAGTCTATTTTTGGGGTATGAAGAAATGAAACATAAAACTAAGGATGTTCCAGCTTGGGTTCTCATGAAAATGATTGATTTTGATCTAAATGAAATCTATATGTACTGCGTGGTAAATTGCATTGAGAATCCTTATATTGCCGATTACTTAAAGACAAGAAAACAAATAGAAGATGAAGAGAATACTAATGAAGGGGAAGAGGTTTCCCAATATCCTCCTATTTTTTCTTATGATGAATCAGGTAACGAGGAGGAGCCTTTTATTCAACCAACCTCTTCAAAAAGAAGCTTGGAGGAATTAAATAAACCCACACATAATGTGGTGAGGAAGAAGAAAAGAAGGAAAAGTAAAGGTAAAGAGGTATCTCTCCCAAATAATGACACCCCTTATAATCTTGAAAATCTTTTTGGCACCAACTTAGAAAATCGTGATGATAATAATTGTTATACGATTGGTGCTATTCATACTATTAATGATGAGAGTGATTATGCTTATGTTATGCAAAGCCACAAGCTTGGGGATGCTATGTTTGATGAGAATGACATGTTTGAGAATTTATTTGCTGCAATTAATGTTTTTCCCAAGCTTGGGGATGCTATGTTTAATGAAGATGATGTTTTTAGTCCCCCAAGTTTTGATGTGCAAATTTATTATGATGATAGCATACCCCCTATTTATGATGATTGCAATATTTATGAAAGTGGGTTTGGAAGAGTGTCAACTTTAGATAATAATTATCCCACTATTTTGGAGGGTGTTGAATCTTATTATAATGATAAAAGTGGATTTGGAGAGGTCACGACTTTATTTATTAATGATTCCACTATTTCGGAAGAGGTTTCAATTAACTATGATGAGAACAAAGTTGCTACTTATGATGATTATTGTGATGATACTTATGTTATAAAGAGTAGTGATAACTATTGTCATAATTTTGAATATCCTTTTACTGAACATTACTCTTTTAATGTGGAAACAATTTTTAGTATTCGAGCTTCATATGATACTCCCACTATTATGAATGAGAAGAAAATTGCTTATGTGGAGAGTGACAAAATTTCTATGCTTATAGATCATGAAAAGAATGCTTTATGTGCTGGTTATATTTTGAAATTCCTTCATGATGCTACTGAAAATTATTATGAGAGAGGATCTTATGCTTCTACATATTGCAATAATATCAAGTTTCCTCTCTATGTGTTGAAAGTTTTGAAGTTTTGCTTGTTTTACCTTCCTATGCTAGTTGATTCTTGTTCCCATAAGTTGTTTGCTCACAAAATCCCTATGCATATGAAGTGGGTTAGACTTAAATGTGCTTGTCATGAGATTCATGATGCTCTTTTGCATGTTTCAACTACTATTCTTATGTGAGCATCATTGAAATCATCATGCCTTGCTAAAAGGCTTTAAAGAAAAGCGCTTGTTGGGAGACAACCCAACATTTATACCTACTGTTTTTGTGTGTACACATGATTAAGCTACTGTATAATCATGTTTTATAGCTTTTGTTTCAATAAAGTGCCAAGTAAAGCCTTTGGGATAGTGTGGATGATAGTTGACTTGATTCTGTGCAAAAACAGAAACTTTTGCTCTCAGTCCAGGAATTTTGTAAATTCACTGGAATGTGCTTTTGATCTGAATTTATTTACACATGATTGATATACAAATTGCCTAGATTGTCCTAATTTTTCAGAATTTTTGGAGACAGGGAAGTATGGTTACACTACAGATCTTCACAGACTGTTCTGTTTTTGACAGATTCTGGTTTGCATGCATAGTTTCTTGTTTTAGTGTTCCCATAGCTTATATTCAGTGATATAAATTATGGTAATGATATAATACAGTAGGTATCATGTGGAAACAATTATGAATCTTGTCTTGACAGTACCTAAGTGAATGATCTTTATTTATTATACTAACCCATCTCACGAAGTTCCGTTAAGTTTTGTGTGATTGAAGTTTTCAAGTTTTGGGTGAGACACCGATATGAGGAGAATAAGGAGTGACAAGAACCTAAGATTGGGGATGCCCAAGGCACCCCTAAGGTAATATCCAAGGAAGACTCAAGCGCCTAAGCTTGGGGATGCCCCGGAAGGCATCCCCTCTTTCGTCTTCAATACTATCGGTATATCTTACTTGGAGCTATATTTGTATTCGTTACATAATATGAGTTTTGCTTGGAGCGTCATTTTATTTCCTTGTTCTCTGTTAGGTGTCATTTATAATCTTGTTTTTCAATAAAAAGTTCCAAGAATTGCCTTTAGGATGCTTGCATTGCATGTTTTGATGAGTGCTGTGTAAAAACAGAAACTTTGGCTGTAGTGTTTGAATTTTCATATTTTACTGGAACGTGGAAAGTTTCTGAAATGTTTACGCAGTGTTTTCATATAAATTATTTAGCATGTCCTAAATTTTCATAATTTTTTGAGTTACAGAAGTACACTGTTTTCATAAATTGCTACAGACTGTTCTGTTTGGACAGATTGCTGTCATAGTTTTGTTATCTACTTATCCTCTAGTTTCCATAGCCTATATTGGTAGATATAAATTGTGGAAATGATAGTATACAGTACCTAATGTTTGAAAATTATTATGCAACTTGTCTTGGCAGTACATGAAGTGTTGATTTATTCTTATGTGTGCTAACCTATCTCACGAGTTCTTTTCGAGTTTTGTGTGGATGAAGTTTTTGAGAATAGGTGAAACCATGATATGAGAGGATTGAACGAGATACAAAAGCTCAAGCTTGGGGATGCCCAAGGCACCCCAAGTAAATATTTCAAGAAGTCTCAAGCATCTAAGCTTGGGGATGCTACGCATCCCACCTCTCTTCATCAACAATTATCGGTTAGCCTATGTTGAGCCTAAATTTTTATTCGTTCACATGATGCGTGCTATTCTTGGAGTGCTATTTTTCTTTTGCTTGCTGTTGAATAAAATACCCAGATCTGAAAATATTTATTGAGGGAGAGAGAGTCCTCACATAGCTCCTTAATTGTTTGACTACTCATTGATCTTCACTTATATCTTTTGAGAGTAGCTTGTCATTTCCTCTCATGCTTCACTTATACCTTTTTGAGAGATGAAATTTTTATGCTCTTGTACTTCACTTAAATTTGTTTGAGCTTGTCAAAAAAGCAATGGCAATATATGAAACTAGTTCCAAAGTCATAGATATCCAAGGAAGATATAATAAAAACTTTCATGAAGATCATGGGACAAATTAAACTTGATTCTTTGTAATAGTTTTGAAACATGATGATAGTAATATGTGAGTCATGTTAGTGAGTAATTATGCTTAGTAGGAATATTGGTGTTAAGGTTTGTGATTCCTTATGCATGCACGAAAGTCAATAGTTATGCAATGAAGTTACATCCTACTTGTGGTGCATTATTCGGTGTTAGTTATGACTCAATGCTCACTTATGTGATTTTTCGTTCCTTGGTTTGGTTGCTTCCCAATCTATTTGCTAGCCTTCATTTGTACTAAGTAGAAATACTACTTGTGCATCCAAAATCCTTAAACCAAGTTTTGCCTTATGAGTCCACCATACCTACCTATATGCACTATTTCCATGCCGTTCCAAGCAAATTTATACGTGCCATCTCTAAATTTTCAAAATAAATTTTCTCTTTTGTGTGCCCGTACCGCTCATGAAACGGTGGGGAGTATCCAATATTTTTCCATGCTAGGTGTGTTATTCTCACGATATGTGTTGATTCACTATCATTCACGAGAAAGTGGCTGGTATTCGGGATGCCCAGTCCCATGCTCAAAATTCAAATCAAAAAAATAATGAAACAAAACTCCCCCATGATTGTTGTTTGTATGGACGGTACCCGTGGATTCGGCTCGCCGTGGAGTGTGATTGATTGGTGGAGGGGGAGTAAAAACTTTACTATTCTGTTTGGGAACCGCCTATAAGGTATCTAGCATGGAAAGTATTGTGAGCTACTTTGTCGTTTTCGTTGATAAGAAAAGCATGCCACTCAAAATATTTTTCTCTCTCAATTTAAACCTTGAGCTCTGGCACCTCTACAAATCCCTACTTCCCTCTGCGAAGGGCCTATCTATTTACTCTATACAATTTTTATTTTTGCTTTGAGTCTCCATCTTCTCTGATAAGCACCAACTAGGGGGCACTATGATCGTACTTGAGCATTGGGCATAGCTAATATTTGAGTGTGTTTCATGAATGGATCAATGATTGAGCATGATGGGCTAGGGATAACTTTCTTTAGTGTTGATATTTTGAAAGACATGGTTGCTTGTTGACATGCTTGAGTATTGAAGTCATTATGTTAAAACTAGAGTATTGCTTTGAATCACTTACAAGTCCAAATGTCCATGCTATACATAGAAGAAAAGTATATGATGAACATGTTAGGCAGCATTCCACATCAAAAATTCTATTTTTATCATTTACCTACTCGAGGACGAGCAGGAATTAAGCTTGGGGATGCTGATACGTCTCCAACGTATCTATAATTTTTGCTTGTTCCATGCTGTTATATTATCATTCTTGGATGTTTTACAATCATTTTACTACAACTTTATATTATTTTTGGGACTGACCTATTAACCCAGAGCCCAGTGCCAGTTTCTGTTTTTTCCTTGTTTTTGAGTTTTACAGAAAAGGAATATCAAACGGAGTACAAACGGAATAAAAATTTACGGTGATTTTTTATGGACCAGAAGAGACCCACGGAGCATCGGAGTAGGGCCAGAAGAGCCACGAGGCAGCCACAAGCCCCTAGGGCGCCCCCCTAGGGCGCGCCCTGCTGGCTTGTCGCCGCCTCTTGGACCCGCCTGACTTGTTGTCCGCCGCCAAAAATTCCTATAAATAGAGAAACCCCCAAAAAACAAACCTAGATCGGGAGTTCCGCCGCCGCAAGCCTCCAGAGCCACGAAAAACCAATTGGGAGCCCGTTCCGGCACCCTGCCGGAGGGGGAAACCATCACCGGAGGCCATCTTCATCATCCCGGCGGTCTCCATGACGAGGAGGGAGTAGTTCACCCTCGGGGCTGAGGGTATGTACCAGTAGCTATGTGTTTGATCTCTCTCTCTCTCGTGTTCTTGAGATGGCACGATCTTGACGTACCGCGAGCTTTATTGATATAGATGAATCATATGGAGTTTCCCCCTCTCTATCTTCTTGTGATGAATTGAGTTTTCCCTTTGAAGTTTACTTATCGGATTGAGTCTTTAAGGATTTGAGAACACTTGATGTATGTCTTGCGATGGGATATCCGTGGTGACAATGGGATGTTCTATTGATCCACTTGATGTATGTTTTGGTGATCAACTTGCGGGTTCCGTGACCTTGGGAATCTATGCATAGGGGTTGGCACACGTTTTCGTCTTGACTCTCCGGTAGAAACTTTGGGGCACTATTTGAAGTTCTTTGTGTTGGATTGAACATGATGAATCTGAAATTGTGTGATGCATATCATATAATCAAGCCCATGGGTACTTGTGGTGACATTGGAGTATCTAGGTGACATTAGGGTTTTGGTTGATGTGTATCTTAAGGTGTTATTTTAGTACGAACTCTAGGGCTGTTCGTGACACTTATAGGGATAGCTCATAAGATTGATCGGAAAAGATAACTTTGAGGTGGTTTCGTACCCTACAATAATTTCTTCACTTGTTCTCCGCTATTTGTGACTTTGGAGTGAACTCTTTGTCGCACGTGAGGGATTTACATATGATTCAACTATGTCAGTATTGTTGAGAGAACTTGCACTAGTGAAAGTATGAACCCTAGGCCTTGTTTTCAAGCATTGCAATACCGTTTTTGCTCACTTTTGTTACTTGCTACCTTGCTGTTTTTATATTTTCAGATTACAAAAACCTATATCTACCATCCATATTACACTTGTATCACCATCTCTTCGCTGAACTAGTGCACCTATACAATTTACCATTGTATTGGGTGTGTTGGGGACACAAGAGACTCTTTGTTATTTGATTGCAGGGTTGTTTGAGAGAGACCATCTTCATCCTATGCCTCCCACGGATTGATAAACCTTAGGTCATCCACTTGAGGGAAATTTGCTACTGTCCTACAAAACTCTGCGCTTGGAGGCCCAGCACGAGTCTACAAGAATAAAGTTGTGTAGTAGACATCATAAGCATAGTGGGATGGTGCCATGAATTTTGCCAAAGCTGGGCAACCAAGAATTTCGTTCTAAGGCAGAGGGAGTTCGACCACATCAAACACCACCTTCTCAGTCCGGTAGTTCAACTCCCCACCAAACGTCACATGCAAAGTGATATTTCCCTTGGGTCGGCTCCTGCCGGGGTTGATTCCTTGGAACGTACCCATAGCTTTGAGCTCTCCGTCAGGGATCTGCAACCTTTCAACCACTTTACGGGAGATTAAGTTCAACCCTGCCCCGTCGTCAACTAACATCTTGGTTACTTTGAGGTTGCGGATTGTTGGGGAGACCAACAATGGCAAACATCCGACCGCAGTGGTGCGGTCAGGATGATCCTCTTCGTCAAAAATGATAGGCGTGCGGGACCATTTGAGTGGCCTTCTGGACTCTGCAACTGGCTCCATGGCGTTGATCTCACGCGCCCACTGCTTGAGCTGGCGATGAGAGGAATGCAAGGATGCACCCCCGTCAACACACATGGCTTCAGTTGCCTTCTGGAACTCTCGATCACTGGACTCTTCATCATCCTCATCATCACTCATATCATCTCCTTCTTTCCTCTCACGGTCTCTAGCCGGTTTTTCCTTCTACTGCAGGGCCTTGCCGCGGCGGCCCCCTCTACCACCATAGCCCTTCCCGGCAGCACCATATTGGCCTCTCTCCTTGTCACACTTCTCATATTCAGCCTTCTGCTTCTCAGCAAGCTACTCAACTTTGTGGCATTCTTGGAGATCATGACCTTTGGTGCGGTGGATTTTGCAGTATGGCCCGTCGGACTTCCCGGTTTTCTCTGCCGCTGCGGCCTCCCGGCAATCAGCGCATGTGGCAGCTCCCTTGCCGGGGGCCTCGGCCTTGGCCTTCTTGCCGGCATTGAGATTACCAAAGCTCTCAACGGCCAACACCGCCTTTCCCTTACATTTCTTGTTGCGCCTTCGGCTTTTCCCCTTCGGGCCAGGGGCATTGTCGTCGTCATCTGAGTCGACTTTGACGCCAGCCTCCTCTCCGGGGAGTCGCCTTCCTTCCTCGGCACGAGCACACTTGTCCGCCAATGTTCACAACTCATTGACGGTCTTGGGGAGTCTAACTTTCATCTTGGCTCGCATCCTCCTGTTGCGCACGTTCGAACGGAACGCGGCAATCACGGCTGCGGGGTGTATATCTGCAATATTGCGGTGTACTCGACTGAATCTTTGGATGTACTTCCGCAAGGTTTCTCCCACCTTCTGCGGAAGGACTTGCAGGTCGCTGGGCTGCCCTGGCTCCTGGTGGCCACCTATGAAGGCGCCGACAAACTCGTTGTACAAGTCAGCCCATGATGAAATAGAGTTCTCCGGCAGGTGCATCAGCCACAATCTCACATTTGGCTTGAGTGCCAAAGGGAAATAGTTGGCGAGAACCTTCTCATCTCTTCCCTCGGCGGCTTGAACGGCTATCGTATAGATGCCCAGGAATTCCGCCGGGTTTAGCTTCCCGTCGTATTTCTCCGTTAGCTCAGGCTTGAAAGCTCGGGCCGATGGCCAGCGGACCTGTCGCAGCTCACGAGTGAAGGCAGGGCACCCAACCTCATAAGGCAGGTACCCGCCAACACTGGGCGCGGGGTCGGCAACATCTGGGCCGTTGTGCCTGTCTGATTGGCGATGTGCTTCCCGGCGTCGCTCTATGGTGATGCATGCGTCTTCCCTCCGCCGGTCTTCCAGGACACACCGTTGGTCCCGACGATCGTACGGGCCGGACGAGACCATAGATGCTTCGTCAGGCTCGTCGGCATGCGAAGCTCGTTGTGGCTGCCTCTGGGTCTGTTGTTGCGGAGGGGATTGCACCGTTGGCGCGGCCCCTTTGACACGACAGTCAGTCCGGGCCGCCGTCGCCGTCCGCGGGTATCGCGACGGCTCCGCATGCTGCGATTTGCTGACTTCGACGAAGCCGATCAGACTCTGGATGGTGGCTCTCCACTCATCCATCTTGTCAGCTGCCGACGGGAAATTTAACAGCAGCTGGGCTCGCGCCATCGCTTCTGCTGCCGTGGCCGGCATGGCTAGAGAGGCGGATTGTGACGTCGCTCGACTCCTGGTGGAACCAAGAGGAGCGTTGCCGCATTCTCGTCATTGTGCACCAGTCGCCGAGGCGGTCTGACGTGGAGGAGGTCGAACTTGCGGGTCTACAGCCCTGCTTGGCGCTCTGTCTTGCTCTGGGCGAGGCGCGCGCCCTGCAGCCGCGCCTGTGACGGGCGCAGCTGGAAGATCACGGCTTGCCCCAGATTGGGCGCCGCTGTTGCGGCCGCGGCCGCCAGTGCGGCGGGGAGGTGGAGACCGAACGTTTCCTCCTCCTGCGGCACTAGGGCCGAGCTCGCCAAAATGTTGTTGCTGTTGCCCCACTTCGGCGTTCCTTCTCCCAGCTTCGGCCATGGGGGACACGACGGTAGCGCCGCCTGTGCCAGTCGCGTTGCCCACGACGCCCGCCTCACTTGTCCCCGCCGCGGTGTGATACGTCTCCAATGGATCTATAATTTTTACTTGTTCCATGCTGTTATATTATCATTCTTGGATGTTTTACAATCATTTTATAACAACTTTATATCATTTTTTGGGACTAACCTATTGACATAGTGCCAAAGTGTAAGTTGTTGTTTTTTCTTGTTTTTTTACATCGTAGAATATCAGTACCAAACGGAGTCCAATCGGGACGAAACTTTTTGGAGATTTTATCTGGACCAGAAGACACCCAGTGGGCAAAAAAGAGCCTGGAAGGTGGGCTGTGGAGAGCACAACCCACCAGGGCGCGGCAGGGGGCCCCCGACGTGACCTAATGGGTTGTGACCTCCACGGGGCCCCTCTCCACCGCCTCTGACGCCTATAAATTCTCAAATATTCGAAAAACCCTAGGGGAGCCGACGAAGCACAATTCCAGCCGCCGCAAGTTCCAGAGCCTCAAGATCCAATCTAACACCATCACAGAGGGGTTCATCTTCTTCATAGGTGCCTCTCGGATGATGCGTGAGTAGTCCACCATAGACCTACAGGTCCGTAGGCAGTAGCTAGATGGCTTCCTCTCTCTCTTTTGATTCTCAATACAATGGTCTCTTGGAGATCTATTTGATGTAAACTTTTGCGGTGTGTTTGTTGGGATCCGATGAATTTTGAGTTCATGATCCGTTTCTATCCATGAATATTATTTGAGTCTTCTTTGATCTCTTATATGCATGATTACTTATAGCCTCGTATTTCTTCTTCGAATCTTTGGTTTAGTTAGGCCAACTAGATCTATTTTTATTGATATGGGAAGAGGTGCTTTGTGATGGGTTCGATCTTGCGGTGTCCTTTCCCAGTGACAGAAGGGGCAGCAAGGCACGCATGTATTGTTGCCATTAAGGATAACAAGATGGGGTATATTCCTACATGAATAGATCTTGTCTACATCATGTCATCGTTCTTATTGCATTACTCCGTTTTTCCATGAACTTAATACACTAGATGCATGCTGGATAGCAGTCGATGTGTGGAGTAATAGTGGTAGATGCAGGCAGGAGTCGGTCTACTTATCTTGGACGTGATGCCTATATAATGACCATCGCCTTGGATATCGTCATGATTATTTGATCTTCTATCAATTGCCCAACAGTAATTTGTTCACCCACTGTGCGCTATACTCATGAGAGAAGCCTCTGGTGAATCCTACGCCCCCCGGGTCTACTTTTCCAACATTTTGCTTTCCGATCTATCTTTTTGCCTCTTTGTTTTTAGATCTACAAAACCAAAAATCCAAAAACATATTGCTGCACTTTTTATTTGCTCTTCTTATTTTGTGTTCTGGAGAGATCTATCTCTTCTATCTATCACTACCTAATCTATCTTTTAACCGTAGAGAGATTGACAACCTCTCTTTCGCGTCGGGTTGCAAGTATTTTTTATTTGTGTGCAGGTGCTGCTAATTGGGTGGTGGTGATCCTCCTACTGGTTCGATAACCTTGGTTTCATAACTGGGGGAAATACTTACAGTCGCTGTGCTGCATCATCCCTTCCTCTTTGCGGAAATACCGACGCAGTCTCAAGCCACATCAAAGGAATTTCTGGCGCCGTTGCCGGGGAGGAAGCGGTCTCTTCTACGTGCCAATCTCAGGCGCCGAGGAGACTCCATCATCATCTACCAGGTTCCTAATCACAAATCTCACCTCCATGCAATTACATTATTTGCCATTTGCCTCTCGTTTTCCTCTCCCCCACTTCACCAATTTGTCGTTTTATTCGCCCCCTTTTCGTTTGCCTTTTTCTCGTCGGATCTCTTGTTTGCTTGTCACCATGAGTGATTTTTGTATGGCAGAAAAAGATGATGGAAGGACTCCAAAAATTGGACATTCTGGTAATATGGTTGCTAAAACTTTTGTTTTGGGACAAGGGAACATTATAGGAAAAGAAACTATCCAAGAATTTTTCAATTGCGTTGGAAATTTGCCTCTTGATGACACCCCTATACTGAAAAGAACTAAAACTTATGCGGAAGCTATTTCAGCGCTAGTCTTGAAACTTGAAAATAGGTTTATCCGTACCCATCGTACCTTGCAAAGATTGTTTTATGAGCTACCCGTCATTAAGAATCCCAAGGCTAAGAAGTTAGCTACCCTTGTTCTCATGCATGAATTTGATCACATGGTACGGGAAGCTAGGGAGATTTTTGATTTCTTTGTTATGAGCCATGAAAAACCGGTAATAGGAGAGATCCTCTACAATAGTGATTATATGATGAGATATTTGCTTGGGAATAATCAATTTTTTTATGAGAATCTCAAAAAGGAAGTCCCCATTTTAGACATGATCCAACAAGTTTTCAATGTGTAAACCAACAATATTCTTGGATTATGGCCGGGAATCAAAGGGGATACGTAGAGGGACAACTTGATAATGCTAAGGTTATTATGGATGATGTGTTCCAATTTAATTTGTAAAACCTCTTGACAAAAACACCTCTACGAAAACCAAAGATGACAATACTTGAATCTATGTGTTATGCCTAGCTAGGGGCGTAAAACGATAGCGCTTGTTGGGAAGCAACCCAATGAATAAATTTATTTTTGCTTTTTCCTTTCTGTTTTTTAGTGTTGACACAATTATGCCTCTGTTATAATTGTGTTTTTATGGTTTATTTAGTGTTTGTGCCAATTAGAGCCTTTAGGATGATTCATAAGATGAGTAGAAGTGATGCTGAATCTGAAACAAAAACTTTGCGTCCAGTATTTGAATTTTCGTTTTTGGCTGGAACGTGATATTGAGCTGAAATATTAACAAAGTGTTGCTATACAAATTCTTTGCGTTCTCCTAATTTGTCAGAATTTTTAGAGTTACAGAAGTATGGTTAGAGTACAGATTACTACAGACTATTCTGTTTTAGACAGATTCTGTTTTCGTTGCATTGTGTGCTTGTTTTGATGAATCTATGGGTTGTATTGAAGGGTATGAGCCATGGTAAAGTTAAAATACTGTAGGTATAATGCAATAACAAAATATGAATGGGTTTGCAACAGTACCTAAAGTAGTGATTTGCTTTATTATACTAACGGATCTCACGAAGAATTTGTTGAGTTTTGTGTGATTGAAGTTTTCAAGTTTTGGGTGAGATCACGATGGATGAAGGAATAAGGAGTGATAAGAGGCTAAGCTTGGGGATGCTACCACACCCCCAAGATATATCCAAAGAGGAACAAGCAACTAAGCTTGGGGATGCCCTCGAGTGGCATCCCCTCTTTCTTATAACGACCATCGGTATTTTACTTGGAGCTATATTTTTATTCGTCACATATCATGAGTTTTGCTTGGAGCGTCTTGTATCTTTGCTTGCTTTGCTTTTTTAGTTTTTCATTTGTATCCTTTCTGTACACACCTATTTGGGACAGCCAAAATTATGCTATGATTTTTTAGAATTGCTCTCTATGCTTCACTCAAACTTTTTGAGCTGTAGAATTGCTCTAGTGCTTCACTTATATATTTTTGAGCACGGTGTGCTTGGAATTTTTTTTAGAAATACTCCCAGGCTTCGCTTAGATTAATTTGAGAGTTAGTAAATTTTGAAGAAATCCTCTCATGCTTCACTTATACCTTTTTGAGAGATGAAATCTTTATGCTCATGTGCTTCACTTAGATTTGTTTGAGCTTGTCAAAAAGGCAATGGCAATATATGAAACTAGTCCCAAAGTGATAGATATCCAAGGAGGATATAATAAAAACTTCCATGAAGATCATTGGGCAAATTAAACTTGATTCCTTGTAATAGTTTTAAAACATGATGATAGTAATATGTGAGTCATGTTAGTGAGTAATTATGCTTTAGTAGCAATATTGGTGTTAAGGTTTGTGATTCCCTATGCAAGTACAAAAGTCAATAGTTGTGCAATGAAATTACATCCTTCTTGTGGTGCATTATTCGGTGTTAGTTATGCTCAATGCTCACTTATGTGAATTTTCTTTTCTTGGTTTGGTTGCTTCTCAATCTATTTGCTAGCCTCCATTTGTACTAAGTAGAAATACTACTTGTGCATCCAAAATCCTTAAACCAAGTTTTGCCTTATGAGTCCACCATACCTACCTATATGCGGTTTTTCCATGCCGTTTCAAGAAAATTTGTATGTGCCATCTCTAAATTTTCAAAATAAATTTTCTCTTTTGTGTGCTTGTACCGCTCATGAAACGGTGGGGAGTGTCCAATATTTTTCCATGCTAGATGTGTTATTCTCAAGATGAGTTTTTATTCACTTGTCATTGCACGAGAGTGCGGCGGTAATAGGGATGCCCATTCCCGAAATGAAAAATAAAACAAATATTTACTTTATGTTGCCCAATAATAAATTCCTTGGAAAGTGTTGCTATGGAAGGCAACCGTGGATACGGCCCGCCATGGAATGTGAAAGTTTGGTGGAAAAGGAATAAACTTTATTTTCTATTTGGGAACCGTCTATGATATATCTAGCATGCAAAGTATTGTGAGCTACTTTGTTGTTTTCGTTGACAAGAAAAGCATGCCACCCAAAAAAAATTCTCTCTCAATTTAAAACTTTGAGCTCTGGCACCTCTATAAATCCCTACTACCCTCTGCGAAGGGCCTATCTATTTACTTTATGCAATTTTTATTTTTACTTTGAGTCTCCACCTTCTCTTATAAAGCACCAACTAGGGGGCACTATGATCGTACTTGAGCATTGGGTATAGCTAATATTTGAGTGTGTTTCATGAGTGGATCAATGATTGAGCATGATGGGCTAGGGATAACTTTGTTTAGTGTTGATATTTTGAAAGACATGGTTGCTTGTTGGCATACTTGAGTATTGAAGTCATTATGTTAAATCTAGACTATTGCTTTGAATCATCTACAAGTCCAAATGTCCATGCTATACAAAAGAAAAGAATATGATGAACATGTTAGGCAGCATTCCACATCAAAAATTCTGTTTTTATCATTTACCTACTCGAGGACGAGTAGGAATTAAGCTTGGGGATGCTGATACGTCTCCAACGTATCTATAATTTTTGCTTGTTCCATGCTGTTATATTATCATTCTTAGATATTTTACAATCATTTTATAACAACTTTATATCATTTTTTGGGACTAACCTATTGACATAGTGCCAAAGTGCCAGTTGTTGTTTTTGCTTGTTTTTTTACTTCGCAGAATATCAGTACCAAACGGAGTCCAATCGCGACGAAACTTTTTGGAGATTTTTTGTGGACCAGAAGACACCCAGTGGGCAAAAAAAGAGCCAGGAAGGTGGGCTGTGGAGAGCACGACCCACCAGGACGCGCCAGGGGGGGGGGGGGGGCGGCGCGCCCTGATGGGTTGTGCCCTCCACGGGACCCCTCTCCACCGCCTCTGATGCCTATAAATTCTCAAATATTCGAAAAACCCTAAGGGAGTCGACGAAACACAATTCCAGCCACCGCAAGTTCCAGAGCCTCAAGATCCAATCTAACACCATCACGGAGGGGTTCATCTTCTTCATAGGTGCCTCTCCGATGATGTGTGAGTAGTCCACCACAGACCTACGGGCCCGTAGGCAGTATCTAGATGGCTTCCTCTCTCTCTTTTGATTCTCAATACAATGTTCTCTTTTAGATCTATTTGATGTAAACTTTTGCGGTGTGTTTGTTGGGATCCGATGAATTTTGAGTTCATGATCAGTTCCTATACATGAATATTATTTGAGTCTTCTTTGTTCTCTTATATGCATGATTACTTATAGCCTCGTATTTCTTCTTCGAATCTTTGGTTTAGTTAGGCCAACTAGATCGATTTTTCTTGCCATGGAAAGAGGTGCTTTGTGATGGGTTCGATCTTGCGGTGTCCTTTCCCAGTGACAGAAGGGGCAGCAAGGCACGCATGTATCGTTGCCATTAAGGATAACAAGATGGGGTCTATTCCTACATGAATAGATCTTGTCTACATCATATCATCGTTCTTATTGCATTACTCCATTTTTCCATGAACTTAATACACTAGATGCATGCTGGATAGCGGTCGATGTGTGGAGTAATAGTGGTAGATGCAGGCAGGAGTCGGTCTACTTATCTTGGACGTGATGCCTATATAATGATCATCGCCTTGGATATCGTCATGATTATTTGATCTTCTATCAATTGCCCAACAGTAATTTGTTCACCCACCGTGCGTTATACGCATGAGAGAAGCCACTAGTGAATCCTACGGCCCTCGGGTCTACTTTTCCAACATATTGCTTTCTGATCTATCTTTTTGCCTCTTTGTTTTCAGATCTACAAAACCAAAAATCCAAAAACATATTGCTGCACTTTTTATTTGCTCTTCTTTTTTGTGTTCTTGAGAGATCTATCTCTCCTATCTATCAGTACCTAATCTATCTTTTAACCGTAGAGAGATTGACAACCTCTCTTTCGCGTCGGGTTGCAAGTATTTGTTATTTGTGTGCAGGTGCTGCTTATTGGGTGGTGGTGATCCTCCTACTGGTTCGATAACCTTGGTTTCATAACTGAGGGAAATACTTACCATCGATGTGTTGCATCATCCCTTCCTCTTTGGGGAAATACCGACGCAGTCTCAAGCCACGTCACTGTGCCAATGGCGTCCGCAGTTGCGTGGGAGGGGGCCTTCAAAGTGGAGGGATGCGCGGTTGCGTCGATCTTCTTCTTGGGAGCCATAGATGAAGAAGACGGCGATGAAGATCGACGCGCTGCTCACGATCTCAGGTTTGCGCAAATAACGATGCCCCTACCTGGTGCGCCAAAGATGTCGGGTCACGATGCACACGATCACCTATGGGGCCACAGGCCCCTTTGTGGTTCGGCACGGGTGAGATCACATTGCACAAAGAGCAGAGGTGATGAGACAACACGGCGATGAGACGCTGGTGTTTTACCCAGGTTCGGGCCGCTAAGAAGCGTAAAACCCTACTCCTGCTTTAGTGGATTGATCCAAGGAACACGAAGCACACGCAGTGCTCAAACCCGGCAAGGTTGCCTTCAGGAAAGCTGCTACGCTAGTACAAGTGTCCAAAGGTCCGAATCTTGAGCTAGGTTACCTTGGGCCTCCTTTCATAGGTCAAGGGGCAACCACAGTGGCAAAACAGACATTATCTAGTGATTAGATAGCTAACAGTGCTATCGTACCTAACTCTGGCACTTAAGACAAAAGCCATAAATCCTAGCCTAGGTGGCATGTGGGGATGCATCCCCGGCAAGATTTTACCACCGCTTGGCTGACTGTTGCTTAGTATCTCGACATGCCTCTGGACGGGTCTCAACTGGGCATAATCTATCTTCCAGCAAGCCGCCACATCCTTAGCGAGAGCCACTTAGCCACCTGAGGGCTCGACACCGCATCGACAAATGACTGGCGTTGCGATGCGGTGGAGCGGTGGCCGATTGGTCGTGCGTGCCGGGGGATGGCTTGCCGGGTCTTCTTGAAGATGTGTGCGCCTCGGTCCCCGGCAGGCACCGGGGATGTGACTGGCGCGGCTCGGGCCCATTCTGGGCCGTTGCATCGATCTTGTCGGCGTTGCTAGCCAGTGTAGGTTGCTTGCCGAAGCCTTGGTCTTGAATGTTGGCTTTGTCTTCTTGATGTGCTCCTTGATCTCACGTAGAGCGGCTTCTCTGGCTTGGACTGGTTTTTGTTGATGGGGTTCTGCTACTACTTCATGTGCATAAGTCATGGGCACTGGGTACCCCATTCCTAGTGCACTGACACCTCAGGATGTCCTCGACGAGCATGCTACACTTTTTAGCGCGCTTCCCGGAGTTCTTACGAGATTCGCCAGAGTTCTTGTTCTTGTTCTTCCCTCGGGGGAGCTTTGCCGGCAGGAGCAAGTGCCTCGTCAGCAGATGCTGCTACTGCCTCCCGGAAGAGCTCGTCGATGTAGAGGACTACATCCTTGTTGTCAGCGCGGACAGTGATGACGCTCATCGGCCCTGGCATCTTGAGAGTGTTGTAGGCGTGGTGTTTTGCCGCCATGACCTTCGCCAGAGCCGGTCGGCCCAGGATCCCATTGTACGGCAGCAACATCTTCACGATTCAAAGACTATTCTTTCTGTCCTGAAGTTGAGCTCGCTGCCGAACGTCACCGGCAGAGTGATTTTTCCCTTGGGTTGAGATCTTCCAGGGTTGATGTAACAGCCCGAGACCGACGCTCCAGAAGATTCCCCTTTTATTCCATTGTCATCGTGTTATTCATTTGGTTGTCGCATTCATCATCGCATCATTCACATCATCCGCATTGCACCGGCAATCCGTTGCCGTCATTTTTCAAACTTGCATCCGTTCGTAGTCGCCGGTCCTATCCGTTCTCGTCGTCGACCATTTCGTGCCCAACCACACACGCACGCGCCCGCAGCACTGCAATTATATTGTTTTTAAAAGTGGGTATGAGATATTCTCGAATTGGGTCAAAAGTTGGCATGCGGTGTTATTATGTGGTAGGTAGACCGCCTGCCAAATTTCGTCGCAATCGGGGGTCATATGATACCCGAACGGTCAACCGTAGCGGCACCATCATCGGTTTATTTATCGAACGTTTCAGTGTTTTGAAACCTCGTTGCCGGGCCGCAATCTTCCTTCTCATCCCCACCTAGCCCATCTACACAGCCCATCTAGACCCACCTAGTGCCTAGCCATCGCCGGAGCCATCCGATTTCGATCGGAGGGTCAAAAATCGGACCAAAAGCCCACTAACCCAAAATCCCTGCTATAAAAGGAAGGGCAATCCCTCCTAATTGGGAAATCCTATCCAATTCCTCGTTTCCCGTGCTGTACCTCCCAGCCAGCCTCTCTCCTCCCACTGCGTCAGGCCCGCTGCAGCCCAGATCTGGCCCGCCCCAGGCCGGATCCGCCGCCGTCGCCCATGGCCAGCCCGCATCATCGCTGCCACCATTCGCTCGCGCGCAACCACCGCCGCAGCTCGCAGCTCCCCTCAAGCAAGCCTCGCTCTGCACTACGCCTTCCCGTCACCTCGTCACCACCCAGCCATTCCTGGCAGACGCCGGCATTCACCGGAGGTCCGCCGACCTCCCCAAGCACGGCCGCCAGTCGCCTACACGCCACCTTCCGCCCAGATCCGCCGCTACCATGACCCTGCTGGCCGAATCCGACGCGATCTGGAGCCCGGCCGCCCGTTACCGGCCATCCCTGTTCCGGCCGCCGTTCGATGCCAAGGCCCCGTCGCCATGGCCTCCTGCATCGTGCAGGCGCACGAGGGAGACGGCGCCCTGCTCGCCCGCTCGCGACGCTGCTCGATCCCCGCACGCGTTGACCACATCGCCAGCTCGCTTGGGCACGACCGCCGACCCAGCTGCGCGCCGGCCCAAGGCAAGCCAAGGCCCAGCAGCGAGCGCCTCCACCTAGGGCTCCTCACCCATCGGCCCAGCTAGGTGAGCTCTCCAGCCTTCGCCTATCCCCCGCCCAGTGCACTTGCTAGGTATCCAGCGCCCATGTCTAGTTAGCCCTATTGCAGAATCGGCCCGTGCATTTTTTTTCCTTTAGACGATTTTAACAATTATCCACTCCATTTCATAACTACAGAAAAATGCATGTTTTTAAAATGTTAATATATATTTAACCGTGCATCATATCAATATGTTTTATATATGTAAAACGGGTAGAATTTCGTGTAGATTCGCAATATCCCGTTTTCGCAAATGATAAAAATGTTTAACATGCCAATTTGTGTTAATTTGCATAAATGTCATGATTTTGCATTGCGCATAATTATTTACCCGTGTATCAGAATTAAGCAAACCATATATGTAAAATGTGTAGATTAATTGTATCGCTTTTACATGCATGCTAAAAATATTTAACTTGTTGTTGCATTTAATTTGCTTAAATAACTTGCTAAGACGGGTTATGTCCTAATCTCGCATAAATGTTGTGTCATTTGTTTTATAGTAAAAACCCACGTATTATATATGATTTTAGGGTAGAAAAATCCATAGAATTTATCTGTGCAATTAGTTTTGTCATTTGAACAATTTTGTGTGGATTTTATTTTTTTCATGATGCCCTTTTGTTTATTTTGTGTGATTTATTCCAAGCATGATATGAATTATTGTTGAACATGAAATATGCCCTTGGACATGTGTGTTAGGCCCTAGTATTTTGGTTGCTATAGAAATGCATGTTTTGGTGTTATTTTCTTGTTGCCAACATGACATGAAATATGTTGCTGTTTTGAGGGATCTAAATAATTCTAAGTCTGAAACTGTTATTTTGTTGCCATGTGATTTGCTATTGATCTAGGAGTCTTTTGTTGTTGCTCCAATTGAGTCTTTTGTTGAGCATGTTATTGACTACCAGGTTGTGCCATTTGTTGCCATGTATAGGATTTGCATCATAGTTATTTCTGTTGTCCAACATGTCAATCTGTTAAAAACTGTTGCCCATGTCTACTCTAATTTTCACTAAGTCTGAGAATCTGGTTATTTCAGAATGCCATGTTGTGTTGATGTTTGCCATGAATCTGTGCATAATTTGATGTTGCCATAATGGATTGAATTGTAGTGCATCATGTACTCTACCATGATATTAAGTTTCATGCCAATATATGACCTGTAGCATATAGTTTTACTGCTGCCAATATGCCTTCGTGATTAAAACTGCTCTGTCTAAAAACTATGATTTTCACTAAGTCCTAATCTGCTATATTTTATTGCCATCTTGTGAGCTTATTTCCTAGTGATCCATGCTTCTACTCAATTTGCTGTGATGATATGAATTGTTGTGCATCATACAGGCTATAGCCCCATGTCTTGTTTGTGCATTGTAGAATCCTGTCGCTTATTGTTTTCATGTGTGCAAAATGCCATGTCGCTGTTTTGGGCAGATTATAACTAAAATTTGTGGTGGTTGTTGTGGGTGAACCGTTGCTCCGTTTTGGACATGTCATATATGGAACTTGCTTAGAATTTCATGCGGTTTCATAATATTTTGTTGCATCCATGATTTAACATGTTGTGGTGGTTGTTTGCATGCATTTTGCATTCATGACATATGCATCTTGTGTTGGTCATATGTTTTAGGCCGTAGCTCCGTTTTAAATGTTCTCTATATGTAAATCGCTTAGAATGATGCATAGAATCACATGGTCTACTTTTTTTTTCCTGTTTAATAAATATAAAACTTGATTAGTTCAAATCTGGACCAAAATCATAATTTGCATATGGGGCCGTTTCGGAAATGCTATATGTTGTTTCCGGCTTCATTTAAACTTGCCTAGATGTCTAGTGTACTTATGATTCACCTCTTGCCATGTTAACAACATTTAAAACTTGTCATGTAAATAAATGGGAGTAACTAAATAATTCAAGCATGGAGTTTCATCAATATGCAACTCGTTGCATATTGAGCTTCACTTAATGTGTAGTATTTGATTGTTGTGCTTTGTCATGCCTTGCATAATCGTATGGGCATGCATCATATTTGTTTGCGCACCATGTCATGCATATGCTGTGGTGTTATCATGTGTTGATTGTTGTTTCCGGATTGCTTCTTCTCGATAGAGTTCCGAAACCGCTTCGGAGTGTGAGGATTCGTTCGACTACGTTGGTTCGTCTTCTTAATGGACTCGGACTTCTTCCAAGCGGGATCTCAGGTAAGATGACCATTTCCCTGGATACCACTACTATCATTGCCATGCTAGTTGTCTCGTTTCTATCGCTATGTCTTGGTACCTACCACTTGTTTGTCAAGCCTCCCAAAATGCCATGATAAGCCTCTAACCCCCTCCACATTTTAGCAAACCATTGTTTGGCTATGTTACCGCTTGCTCAGCCCTTCTTATAGCGTTGCTAGTTGCGGGTGCAAGTTGCTTCCATGTGCCAACATGGATATTTTGAGATATCACAATATTATTGCTATTTAATTTAATGCACATATACACTTGGTAAAAGGTGAAAGTCTTGGCCTTTTGCTCGGTGTTTTGTTCCACTTTTGCCGCCCTAGTTACTTGTGTATCGGTGTTATGTTCCATTTTGTGCGCTCCTAACATGCTCGGGGTTGTTATGGGGACCCCCTTGATTTTTGTTTTGGGATAAAATTCTTCTAGCAAGGCCCAACATTGGTACTACATTTGCCTAATAACTAATAAAAATGCATAGGGACATGCCGGCACCCGCGGATAACTAATCAACAACCCGGGCAAGTGCTCCTCATGAGTGTTGGTCCAAAATAGAGCCACTTGCGGGGCCACCCGGGGCAACTCGGGGGATCTCTATCCGGCCACCGTACGTATTGCTCATCCGGTCGTGTCCTGAGAATGAGATACGCGGCTCCTATCGGCTTCGTCGACACGTCGGGCGGCCTTGCTAGATTTGTTTTACCTTTCTCGAACGTCTGGTGCGCGGGATTTCGAGGACACTTCGGGCTATATCGAGGTTGAGATTTTCCATCGGGATTCCACAAATACTACGGGTTATCCCGCGGTTGAGGAATTTCAACACAGCTTGTGGTTAGTTTGTGATGGATGAGTTGGAGCACCCCTACAGGGTTAAATCTTTCATGAGAGCCGTGCCCACGGTTATGTGGCAACTTGGAAATTTGTTTAACATCCGGTCATAGAGAACTTAAAGTAAACTCCAATAAAATACACCAACTGTGTGCGTAACCGTGATTGTCTCTTCTCATGAATTTCTGAACCGAGAGGGAACACTGTGGGGTTATGTTTGACCGTAAGTAGGTGTTCAGGATCACTTAGTGATCATTTCTAGGTCACGTCCATTTATGCGATGATCATCCCCCCTATTCTTGTACTCGTAAGTTAGCCACTCAAGTAAATGCTTAGTGCATGCTGCAGCCTCACCACTTAACCATACCTCACCCATTAAGCTTTGCTAGTCTTGATACCCTTGGAAATGAGATTGCTGAGTCCCTGTGGCTCACAGATTACTACAACAACGGTTGCAGGTACAGTTAATGTGATGCTTTGATGTGAGAGCGATGCTTGTTTGATTTGGAGTTCTTCTTCTTCTTCATCGATCATAGGATGGGTTCCAGGTCAGCAGCCTGGGATAGCAAGGATGGATGTCATTTTATCATTTGATTTCATCTGTAGTCGGACCCTGCTCTTCTGTATGATGATTGTATATGATGTTGTATTGATGTGATCTTGATTTAGCTTGTGGCGAGTGTAAGCCAATTCCATATACTCATCCCTTCTTACATGTACTTGTAATGATATCCATTCTTGCGAAACGACGAGATGTACTTCTATCCCTGTCGAGGGCCTCGAGCCAAAATGAGGATAGGATCGCATCTTGGGCGTTACAAGTTGGTATCAGAGCCTGTACCGACCTAGGAGCCCCCTTGATTGATCGAACTTGGCCGAGTTGAGCCTAGTGAAAACTATTTTGAGTCTATTTATATATCGGAGAGTAGGATTCTTTTTACTCCTCTTCTATGCTCTGGTGAGGAATTACGACTTAGGAATTTTAATTCTACCCTCTTCTCACTCAATATTTTTTCGGATCACGCGGGTATTTTGGAACCTCTATGATGTCGATGTGACCAGAATTCTGTTCTTGGTGCCTCCCGTACGTATGGATTCGACCCGGGGAGTTGAGCTCCAGGGGATTCTTGACACATCGATATCGTTCAGTTTCCTTAGACCTTAGGACATGGATGTTCGAAATTGCTTCAATACTAATCGTGGTGCGAAGAATGTGGCGGCACCCAGTACTGGGGAGCGGGATCACATGTACTGCCATGTTTAGTATCGTTGTGATTACGAGGGTCTGAGGTAGATGAATTTCCGAGGCCTCTAGTTATGTGTTGACGGATGTGATACATTGGAGAGTAGTATTACTACTAGGAGTTGAGTGATGGATTTTACTCCGTGTATCCGTGGACCCGATTGCATAACCAAAGATTTCAGGAGTTCTTAGGTGGGAATTCAAGTAGTTACTTAGGATTATCCTTCCAACGAAAGCATAATGGGTTATGTATTTGTTCCGGCTTAATTTGCAAGCAGCATCCTTTGCTTTTTTTGGAGTATGGTAATTCGAGTTGCTTCGACGTCAAGTGGTGATTTCATATCTTCCCTAAGCGGCGTTCTCATATATCTATGGGAGTGCTCATCCTTTTGCTCAATCAATTGTCATCTCAAATCTTATTCCTAACCAGTGCGCTTGTCTTCAAGATAATTCAATCCTCTCCAATATTTGCAATATCAATCCTCATATTTCTTTCCGGAGTTCGTCTCATTTGTCTCAAGTTGTCTTTGTTTTTTCCCACCCTCCCGCCCTTTTTCTTCAATGATTAGATTGTCTTCCAAGTGCCTTTATTTTCATTGATGCTTCCGCTATCTTTTCTTCCGTTTGATATCCGGTGATTCTTTGTGAATATCCTCAAGTGCTAAGTTCATCATTTCTTCATCTCGGTTTTCTTCCCCTGTGGATTCAATTCAACCTCTCGGTGTTCGTCATATCCTTCATAAGCTGGCCAATGCTTTCCTATGTTGGAATTCTTATTCAAGCATCTCTTCTTTATTCACCTCGCTATTCTATCCGGAGTGCTGAAGATATCTCAGAAGTCTTGTGTTTTCATCCAAAATCCTTTCAAATTATTTCGAGGTTCTCACCTCATCAAGTTTTAATTGTACCGGTGCAATCTCCCTTCCTAAGCAATCGTTTCAACGGTGTTTCCTTTCAGTGGGCCCATAACCCACAGGTTTCCCCAGGATCTTACCTGGCTCTTCTAATATTTCCGGAGATGTCCTCAAGTTCTTTTAAGTATGACGTAAGAATGAATTCCACCGGTCATATTCCTTCTCGAAGATCGATTCGAATTAATTTTCCATCATTGCCTCAACCTTTTCTTACTCATTGTTCCGGAGTATCTCAGTAATTCTTGGTGGTGTTTCTCGCCATCATTCTTAGCGTTGAAGACCGAAGGAGGCTTTCTCTTAAATCTTGTTTGGTCTTCTGAAGATTCATGGTTTCAGCTTCGTGCTATCCTCTTAAATTGTTTTCGATCATGAGTAATTCCTTTCATATCTATCCGGAGCATTTGAGTGTTGTTTTCATTTCTCGATCCTCCGAAGGCCATCATTTCAGAAGATTTCTTCGTTCTTAGCTTTTAGCTTTCGTTCTCCAATGCTTCTCAATTGTTGTGTCTTCGTTCACATCTCAATTATTCTGGTGCCTTGTTCAAGTTCTATTAGACAATCTTGATCTCTTCATTCTCATGTATTCCCATTCGTTTCAATTCTCACCGGGGGTTCGTTCAAGACTTCTTCAAGTTTGTGCTCTTTTCTGGCCTCAATCTTTTCAAGAAGAATAAGTGATATGCCAAATCCGTTGCTTGTTATAAATTGAACTTGATGGAGGATAAGCATAACATAATCCTTATTCTTCTTTCCTCGAAGTGATCATAATTCTTTCCGGAGTGGCTCATGATATCAAATTCTCGATTCTAAGTTGTCCATCTTTTCTTTTCCGGAGTCCCATGTTTTTGTCAAGTATCTCATCGCGAAGCTTCATCTAAACCTTGCTAGGTCATAATGTTATTCTTTTCAACCTTCGATTCTTTTGTTCATTCTTAGTATACAGAGGTTCTTCATGGTGGTTTGTCAAGGATTTTCTTCTTTCTCAAAGTATTCTTCAAGATTCTTGTTGGAGGAGCTTAAGTATTCTTTATCTTGCATTTCAAGGGCAATTCATCCCCCCTTATCCTTTGGGATGGTATTATAGCATTCTTGATTCATGAGGAGTCTCAAAGAGAATTTGTCAAGAATGAGATATTTAAAACAATCATTTCTTCCTCGGAGTTATCTTGGATTGGTTTTCACCTAAAGCATTTCCTAAGGATTGTTGCTTTCATGGCGGTTATCAATGATCCAAGTTCTTAATATATCCTCTTGGGGAAAGAAGTTTTGCATATCTTGTTGTTCCCAACCAATCAATTGTTTCTGTTGGTGGCCGGTTGTCACCTCATAATTTGGAGATGTTATCCATAAGCCCACAACAAGCTTTTCTTTTCGTTGTTGATGGTCCAAAAACTTCGATCAATCTCTTCTTGCAAGGATACTATAAAAATTCAATTGTGGTAGAAATTATCATTTCTTCTCCATTCTCTTCTCTCCAATGATCTAGCTTCATTCTTTTGTTCTGGAGGCATTGTGATGTTGCTCTATTCATCCCATCATCTCGGTTTGTCAAGATCATGTTCTTTCCTTGCTTATCCAATTAACCGAAGTGTTGTGTCCTTGTTTTAAGTTCTTTCCATTTCATCAAGTTTTGCATCTCTTGCCAACCGAAGTGCTGCCCAAATTTCTTTCGAATTCTTGCTGGTTCCTCATGTCATTCTTCATTTCTTCGCAACCTTCAGGCATCGTTGGTTTCACTCGTTTGTCAAAGAAGCAACTAAGCTTTACCTCTTCCTTTTCTCTTCCTCTTTCTCTTCTCATTCTAAGATCTCAGGTCGAGATCTCTTGTAAGTGGAGGAGAGTTGTAACAGCCCGAGATCGACGCTCCAGAAGATTCCCCTTTTATTCCATTGTCATCGTCTGATTCGTTTTGTTGTCGCATTCATCATCGCATCATTCGCATCATCCGCATTGCACTGGCAATCCGTTGCCGTCATTTTTCAAACTTGCATCCATTCGTAGTCGCCGGTCCTTTCTGTTCTCGTCGTCGACCATTTCATGCCCAACCACACACGCACGCGCCCGCGGCACTGCAATTATATTGTTTTTAAAAGTGGGTATGAAATATTCTCAAATTGGGTCAAAAGTTGGCATGCGGTGTTATTATGTGGTAGGTAGACCGCCTGCCAAATTTCGTCGCAATCAGGGGTCGTATGATACCCGAACGGTCAACTGTAGCGGCACCATCATCGGTTTATTTATTGGACATTTCAGTGTTTTAAAACCTCGTTGCTGGGCCACAATCTTCCTTCTCATCCCCACCTAGCCCATCTACATAGCCCATCTAGACCCACCTAGTGCCTAGCCATCGCCGGAGCCGTCCGATTTCGATCGGAGGGTCAAAAATCGGACCAAAAGCCCCCTAACCCTAAATCCCTGCTATAAAAGGAAGGGCAATCCCTCCTAATTGGGAAATCCTATCCAATTCCTCGTTTCCCGTGCTAAACCTCCCAGCCAGCCTCTCTCCTCCCACCGCGTCAGGCCCGTCGCGGCCCAGATTTGGCCCGCCCCGGAACGGATCCTCCGTCGTCGCCCGCGGCCAGCCCGCGTCATCGCTGCCGCCGTTCGCTCGCGCGCAACCGCCGCCGCAGCCCGCAGCTCCCCTCAAGCACGCCTCGCTCTGCACTACGCCTCCCCGCCACCTCGTCACCACCCGGCCATTCCTGGCGGACGCCGGCGGTCACCGGAGGTCCGCCGACCTCCCCAAGCACGGCCGCCAGTCGCCTACACGCCACCTTCCGCCCAGATCCGCCACTACCATGACCCTGCCGGCCGGATCCGGCGCGATCTGGAGCCCGGCCGCCCGTTACCGGCCATCCCTGTTCCGGCCGCCGTTCGACGCCAAGGCCCCATCGCCATGGCCTCCTGCGTCGTGCAGGCGCTCGAGGGAGACGGCGCCCTGCTCGCCTGCTCGCGACGCTGGTTGATCCCCGCACGCGTTGACCACATCGCCAGCTCGCTTGGGCCACGACCGCCGACCCAGCTGCGCGCCGGCCCAAGGCAAGCCAAGGCCCAGCTGCGAGCGCCTCCACCTGGGCCTCCTCGCCCATCGACCCAGCTAGGTGAGCTGTCTAGCCTTCGCCTATCCCCCGCCCAGTGCACTTGCTAGGTATCCAGCGCCCATGTCTAGTTAGCCCTATTGCAGAATCGGCTCGTGCGTTTTTTTTCCTTTAGACGATTTTAACAATTATCCGCTCCATTTCATAACTACAGAAAAATGCATGTTTTTAAAATGTTAATATATATTTAACCGTGCATCATATCAATATGTTTTATCTATGTAAAACGGGTAGAATTTCGTGTAGATTCGCAATATCCCGTTTTCGCAAATGATAAAAATGTTTAACATGCCAATTTGTGTTAATTTGCATAAATGTCATGATTTTGCATTGCGCATAATTATTTACCCGTGCATCGGAATTAAGCAAACCATATATGTAAAATGTGTAGATTAATTGTATCGCTTTTACATGCATGCTAAATATGTTTAACTTGTTGCATTTAATTTGCTTAAATAACTTGCTAGAACGGGTTATGTTCTAATCTCGCATAAATGTTGTGTCATTTGTTTTATAGTAAAAAACCCACGTATTATATATGATTATGGGGTAGAAAAATCCATAGAATTTATCTGTGCAATTAGTTTTGTCATTTGAGAAATTTTGTGTGCATGTTATTTTTGTCATGATGCCCTTTTGTTTAGTTTGTGTGATTTATTACATGCATGATATGAATTATTTTTGAACATGAAATATGCCCTTGGACATGTGTGTTAGGCCCTGGTATTTTGGTTGCTATAGAAATGCATGTTTTAGTGTTATTTTCTTGTTGCCAACATGACATGAAATATGTTGCTGTTTTGAGGGATCTAAATAATTCTAAGTCTGAAACTGTTATTTTGTTGCCATGTTGCCATGTGATTTGCTATTAATCTAGGAGTCTTTTGTTGTTGCTCCAATGGAATCTTTTGTTGAGCATGTTATTGACTACCAGGTTGTGCCATTTGTTGCCATGTATAGTATTTGCATCATAGTTATTTCTGTTGTCCAACATGTCAATCTATTAAAAACTGCTGCCCATGTCTACTCTAATTTTCACTAAGTCTGAGAATCTGGTTATTTCAGAATGCCATGTTGTGTTGATGTTTGCCATGAATCCGTGCATAATTTGATATTGCCATAATGGAATGAATTGTAGTGCATCATGTCCTCTACCATGTTGTTAAGTTTCATGCCAATATATGACCTATAGCATATAGTTTTACTTCTACCAATATGCCTTCGTGATAAAAACTGCTCTGTCTAAAAACTGTGATTTTCACTAAGTCCTAATCTGCTATATTTTATTGCCATCTTGTGAGCTTATTTCCTAGTGATCCATGCTTCTACTCAATTTGGTGTGATGATATGAATTATTGTGCATCATGTAGGCTACAGCCCCATGTCTTGTTTGTGCATTGTAGAATCCTGTAGCTTATTGTTTTCATGTGTGCAAAATGCCATGTCGCTGTTTTGGGCAGATTATAACTAAAATTTGTGGTGGTTGTTGTGGGTGAACCGTTGCTCCGTTTTGAACATGTCATATATGGAACTTGCTTAGAATTTCATGTGGTTTCATATTATTTTGTTGCATCCATGATTTAACATGTTGTGGTGGTTGTTTGCATGCATTTTGCATTCATGACATATGCATCTTGTGTTGGTCATATGTTTTAGGCCGTAGCTCCATTTTGACGCGTAGAATCACATGGTCTACTTTATTTTCCTGTTTAATAAATATAAAACATGATTAGTTCAGATCTGGACCAAATTCATAATTTGCATATGGGGCCATTTCGGAAATGCTATATGTTGTTTCCGGCTTCATTTAAACTTGCCTAGATGTCTAGTGTACTTATGCTTCACCTCTTGCCATGTTAACAACATTTAAAACTTGCCGTGTAAATAAACAGGAGTAACTAAATAATTCAAGCATGGAGTTTCGTCAATATGCAACTCGTTGCATATTGATCTTCACTTAATGTGTAGTATTTGATTGTTGTGCTTTGTCATGCCTTGCATAATCGTATGGTCATGCATCATATTTGTTTGCGCATCATGTCATGCATATGTTGTGGTGTTATCATGTGTTGATTGTTGTTTCCGGATTTCTTCTTCTCGATAGAGTTCCGAAACCGCTTCGGAGTGTGAGGATTCGTTCGACTATGTTGGTTCGTCTTCTTCATGGACTCGGTCTTCTTCCAAGCAGGATCTCAGGCAAGATGACCATTTCCCTGGATACCACTACTATCATTGCCATGCTAGTTGTCTCATTTCGATCGCTATGTCTTGCTACATACCACTTGTTTGTCTCCCAAAATGCCATGATAAGCCTCTAACCCCCTCCACATCCCAGCAAACCATTGTTTGGCTATGTTACCGCTTGCTCAGCCCTTCTTATAGCGTTTCTAGTTGCAGGTGCAAGTTGCTTCCATGTGCCAACATGGATATTTTGAGATATCACAATATTATTACTATTTAATTTAATGCACATATATACTTGGTAAAAGGTGGAAGGCTTGGCCTTTTGCTCGGTGTTTTGTTCCACTTTGGCCGCCCTAGTTACTTGTGTACTGGCGTTATCTTCCATATTGTGCGCTCCTAACATGCTCGGGGTTGTTATGGGGACCCCCTTGATTTTCGTTTTGGGATAAAACTCTTCTGGCAAGGCCCAACATAGGTACTACATTTGCCTAATAACTAATAAAAATGCATAGGGACCCGCCGGCACCCGCGGATTATTAATCAACAACCCGGGCCAGTGCTCCTCATGAGTGTTGGTCCAAAACAGAGCGACTTCCGGGGCCACCCGGGGCAACTCGGGGGATCTCTATCCGGCCACCGTACGTACTGCTCATCCGGTCGTGTCCTGAGAACGAGATACGCGGCTCCTATCGGGTTAGTCGACACGTCGGGTGGCCTTGCTGGATTTGTTTTACCTTTCTCGAACGTCCTGTGCGCGGGATTTCGAGGACACTTCGGGCTATCTCGAGGTTGAGATTTTCCATCGGGATTCCGCAAATACTACGGGTTATCCTGCGGTTGAGGAATTTCAACGCATCTTGTGGTTAGTTTGTGATGGATGAGTTGGAGCACCCCTACAGCATTAAATCTTTCATGAGAGCCATGCCCGCGGTTATGTGGCAACTTGGAAATTTGTTTTACATCCGGTCATAGAGAACTTAAAGTAAACTCCAATAAAATACACCAACTGTCTGCGTAACCGTGACTGTCTCTTCTCGTGAATTTCTGAACCGAGAGGGAACCCGGTGGGGTTATGTTTGACTGTAAGTAGGTGTTCAGGATCACTTAGTGATCATTACTAGTTCACATCCGTTTATGCGACGATCATCCCCCCTATTCTTGTACTCGTAAGTTAGCCACTCAAGTAAATGCTTAGTGCTTGCTGTAGCCTCACCACTTAACCATACCTCACCCATTAAGCTTTGCTAGTCATGATACCCTTGGAAATGAGATTGCTGAGTCCATGTGGCTCACAAATTACCACAACAACAGTTGCAGGTACAGGTAATGTTGGAAATATGCCCTAGAGGCAATAATAAAATGGTTATTATTATATTTCCTTGTTCATGATAATCGTTTATTATCCATGCTATAATTGTATTGATTGGAAACTCAAATACATGTGTGGATACATAGACAACAAAGTGTCCCTAGTAAGCCTCTACTAGACTAGCTCGTTGATCAAAGATGGTTAAGGTTTCCTAGCCATAGACATGAGATGCCATTTGATAACAGGATCACATCATTAGGAGAATGATGTGATGGACAAGACCCAAACAATGAACGTAGCATATGATCGTGTCAGTTTATTGCTATAGTTTTCTGCATGTCAAGTATCTGTTCCTATAACCATGAGATCATGCAACTCACTAACACCGGAGGAATACCTTGTGTGTATCAAACGTCGCAACGTAACTGGGTGACTATAAAGGTGCTCTACAGGTATCTCCGAGGGTGTCTGTTGGGTTGGTATGGATCAAGACTGTGATTTGTTACTCCGTGTGATGGAGAGGTATCCCAGGGCCCACTCGGTAATACAACATCACAATGAGCCTTGCAAGCAAAGTGACTAAAGAGTTAGACACAGGATCTTGTATTACGGAACGAGTAAAGAGACTTGCCGGTAACGAGATTGAACTAGGTATAGAGATACCGACGATCGAATCTCGGGCTAGTAACATACCGAAGAACAAAGGGAACATTATACGGGATTAACTGAATCCTTGACATAGAGGTCCAACCGATAAAGATCTTCGTAGAATATGTAGGAACCAATATGGGCATCTAGGTCCCGCTATTGGTTATTGACCGTAGAGGTGTCTCAGTCATGTCTACATAGTTCTCGAACCCGCAGCGTCTGCACACTTAACGGTCGGTGACGTTTCAGTAGTATTGAGTTATGTATGTTGGTGACCGAAGGTTGTTCGGAGTCCCGTATGAGATCCCGGACATCATGAGGAGATCCGGAATGGTCCGGAGGTAAAGATTGATATATAGGAAAGTGGTATTTGGATTCCGAAAAGGTTTCGAGTACTTTCGGTAGTGTACCGGGAGTGACGAATGGGTTCCGGGGGTCCAACGGGTGGGGCCCACCCACCCCGGGGGGCCACATGGGCCCAAGAGGTGGCGCACCAGCCCCTGGTGGGCTGGGCAGCCGACCCCATGGGGGCCCATGCGCCCAAGATGAAAAAGGTGGAGGTTGGAAGGAGTTGGACACCTTCCTAAAACGAATCCACCTCCTAGTAGGAGGTGGATTCCACATCCTTGAGGTGGTTCGGCCGAATCCTCCTTGTGGAGGGTTTGAGGCTGCCTCCTCCCCTCCCATCCTCCTATAAATACTAGAGAATTTGAGGGCAGCCTCAACCCTAATTGCCACGTGCTGCCCACTTCATCCTCTAGATCGTTTCTCCTCTAGATTAATTCGGCGGAGCTCGGCGAAGCCCTACCGGAATAGTTCCACCACCACTGTCGCCGCGCCGTCGCGCTACCGGAGAACTCATCTACCTCTCTGCTTCCTTTTTCTGGATCAAGAAGGCGGAGATCGTCATCGAGCTGTACGTGTGTTGAACGCGGAGGTGTCGTCCGTTCGGCGCTAGATCGTGATTGGATCGCAGGACGACTAGCGATTTGGATCGCGAAGACGTTCGACTACATCAACCGCATTTCTTAACGCTTCCCGCTTAGCGATCTACAAGGGTATGTAGATCCACTCTCCCTCTCGTAGATGCTCATCACCATGAATAGATCTTGCTTGTGCGTAGGAATTTTTTTTCCCATGCAACGTTCCCCAAAAGTGGTATCAGAGCCAGGTTTATGTGTAGATGAGATCACGAGTAGAACACAAAGGAGTTTGTGGGCGTTGATGCTCAGATTGCTTCCTCCCTTGGTCTTTTCTTGATTCAGAAGTATTGTGGGATGAAGCGGCCCGGGCCAACATTACTCGTACGCTTACGAGAGACCGGTTCCATCAACTGACATGTAACTTTGTTGCATAAAGATGGCTGGCGGGTGTCTGTCTCTCCCACTTTAGTTGGATCGGATTCGACAAAGGCGGTCCTTGAGAAGGTTGAATAGCAATTTGTGTATCACGTAATAATCGTTCTTGCTAGATACCCGTTCTTGCTAGATACCCGTAGCAGCCACGTAAAACATGCAACAACAATTAGAGGACGTCTAACTTGTTTTTGCAGGGTATGTTGTGATGTGATATGGCCAATTACATGATGAGATATATGTGATGTATGAGATGATCATGTTTTGTATAGAATATCATGACTTGCATGTCGATGAGTACGGCAACCGGTAGGAGCCATAGGGTTGTCTTTAATTTATTTTCGCCGTTTTTGCTTTACTTTATCGCTATGAGTTAGCAATATTCATAGAAGCAACAGTTGGCGCGACAACCTCATGGAGACACGTTGATGGAGATCAAGATGATGGAGATCATGGTGTCATGTCGGTGACGATGGAGATCATGCCGGTGCTTTGGAGATGGAGATCAAAAGCACAAGTTCATGGCCATATCATGTCACTTATGATTTGCATGTGATGTTAATCCTTTTATGCATCTTATTTTGCTTAGGACAACGGTAGCATTATAAGGTGATCCCTCACTAAAATTTCAAGATAAAATTGTGTTCTCCCCGAGTGTGCACCGTTGCGAAAGTTCGTCGTTTCGAGACACCACGTGATGATCGGGTGTGATAGACTCTATGTTCACATACAACGGGTGCAAGCCAGTGTTGCACATGCGGAACACTCGGGTTAAACTTGACGAGCCTAGCATGTACAGACATGGCCTTGGAACACAAGAGACCGAAAGGTCGAACATGAGTCATATAGTAGATATGATCAACATGAAGATGTTCACCATTGAAACCACCTCATCTCACGTGATGACCGGACTTGGGTTGGTGAATTTGGATCATGTGACACTCGAATGACCTGAGGGATGTCAATTTGAGTGGGAGTTCTTAAGTAATATGATTAATTGAACTCATTATCATGAACATAGTCAAAATGTCTTTGCAAATTATGTTGTAGATCACTAGCTCGCGCTGTAGCTCCCCTGTGTTTTTTATACGTTCCTAGAGAAAATAGAGTTGAAGGATGATGGTAGCAATAATGCGGATTGGGTCCGTGATCTGAGGATTGTCCTCATTTGCTGCACAAAAGGCTTATGTCCTTAATGCACCGCTCGGTGCGCCACCCCCTCAAGTGTCGTCTGTAGATGTTGTGAACATCTGACAGGCACGTTTTGATGACTACTTGATAGTTCAGTGCGTCATGCATTACGGCTTAGAATTGAGGCTCCAAAAACATTTTGAACGTCACGGAACATATGAGATGTGCTAAGAGCTGAAATTGGGATCTCAGGCTCGTGCCCGTGTTGAGAGGTATGAGACCTCCAGCATGATTCTTTGCCTGTAAGATGAAGGAGAATAGCACAATCAGTGAGCATGTGCTCAGATTGTCTGGGTGCTACAATCGCTTGAATCGAGTGGGAGTTGATCTTCCAGATAAGATAGTGGTTGATATAGTTCTCCAAGTCACTGCCACAAAGCTACTAGAGCTTCATGATGAACTATGAAATGCCAGGGATGGAAATGATGATCCCTGAGCTATTCACGATGTTTGACACCGCGAAGGTAGAAATCAAGAAGGAGCATCAAGTGTTGATGGTTAGTAAAACCACTAGTGTCGAGAAGGGCAAGGACAAGGAGGGAAACTTCATGGATGGCAAGCCAGTTGCTGCTCCAGTGAAGGAACCCAAGGTTAAACCCAAACCCGATACTTAGTGCTTCTATTATAAGGAGAGCGGTCGCTGAAGCGGAACAACCCTACATACTTGGTAGATAAGAAGGCTGGCAACGTCAACAGAAGTATATTTGATATATGTGTTATTGATGTGTACCTTACTAGTACTCCTAGTAGCACCTGGGTATTGGATACCGGTTCGGTTGCTAAATGTTAGTAACTCGAAATAAAAGCTATGGAATAAACGGAGGCTTGCTAAGGGTGAGGTGACGATGAGTGTTGGAAGTATTTCCAAGGTTGATGTGATCACCATCGCATGCTCTCTCTACCTTCGGGATTAGTCATGAACCTAAATAAATGTTATTTGGTGTTTGCGTTGAGCATGAACGTGATTAGATCATCTTTATTGCAATACGGTTATTCATTTAAGTTAGAGAATAATGGTTATTCTGTTTACATGAATAATACCTTCAATGGTCATGTGCCCAATGAGAATGGTTTATTGAATCTTGATCGTAGTGATACACATGTTCATAATATTGGTGCCAAAAGATACAAAGTTAATAATGATAGTACCACATACTTGTGGCACTGCCGCTAAATGTCATATTGGTGTAAAGCGCATGAAGAAACTCCATGCTGATGGATCTTTGGACTCATTCGATTTCGAATCGGTTGAGACATGCGGACCATGCCTCATGGGCAAGATGACTAAGACCCCGTTTTCCGGTATGATGGAGCGGGCAAGTGGCTTATTGGAAATGATACATGTTGATGTATTCGGTCCAATGAGTATGGTAGCGTGCGGTGGATATCGTTATTATCCTACCTTCACTGATGATTTGAGTAGATATGGGCATATTTACTTGATGAAACACAATTCTGAAGCGTTTGAAAATTTCAAGCAAATTCAGAGTGAACTTTGAGATCATCGTGACAAGAAGATAAAATGTCTACGATATGATCGTGGAGGTGAATGTCTGAGTTACGAGTTTGGTATACAAGTTAAGACAATGTGGAAGTTGTTTCACAACTCACGCCACCTAGAACACCATAGTGTGATGGTGTGTCCGAACGTCGTAGTCGTGCTCTATTGGATATGGTGCGTACTATGATGTCTCTTATAGTTTTGCCACTATCATTTTGGGTTATGCATTAGAGACGACTACATTCACTTTAGATAGGGCACCATCTAAAATCCGTTGAGATGACAACGTATGAATTATGGTTTGGCAGAAACCTAAGCTGTCATTTCTCAGAGTTTGGGAATGCGATGCTTATGTCTGATAAGCTCGAACCCAAAGCGGAAAAGTGCATCTTCATGGGATACCCTAAGGAAACGGTTGGGTATACCTTCTATCTCAGATCCGAGGGCAAAGTGTTTGTTGCTAAAAACGGGTCCTTTCTCGAGAAAGAGTTTCTCTCGAAAGAATTGAGTGGGAGGAAAGTAGAACTTGATGAGGTTGTTGAACCCTCACTTCAGTTGGATAGTAGCACGACGCAGAAAGATGTTTCTGCGACGCCTACACCAAGTGAAGAGGAAGCAAATGATGATGATCATGAAGCTTCGGATCAAGTTACTACCGAACCTCGTAGGTCAACAAGGACTCGTACCGCCCCTGAGTGGTGCGTCAATCCTGTCTTGGAGGTCATGTTGTTAGACAACAGTGAACCTACGAGCGATGAAGAAGCGATGGTGGGCCCGTATTCCAACAAATGGCTAGGAGCCATGAAATCCGAGATAGGATCCATGTATGAAAACCAAGTATGGACTTTGGTAGACTTGCCCGTTGAACGGCAAGCCGATGAGTACAAATGGACCTTTAAGAAGAAGATAGACGCTGATGGTAAATGTCACCATTTATAAAGCTCGACTTGTCGCAAAGAAGTTTCCGACAAGTTCAAGGAGTTGACTACGATGAGACTTTCTCACCCGTAGCGATGCTAAAAGTCTGTTGGAATTATGTTAGCACTTGCTGCATTTTTCAATTATGAAATCTCGCAGATGGATGTCAAAACATCATTTCCTTGATGGTTTCCTTGAGGAAAGGTTGTATGTGATACAACCGGATGGTTTTGTCAGTCCTACGGATGCTAATATGTATGCAAGCTCTAGCGATCCTTCTATGGACTGGAGCAAGCATCTCGGAGTTGGAATATACGCTTTGATGAGGTGATCAAAGTTTTTGGGTCTATACAAAGTTTATGAGAAACTTGTATTTACAATAAAGTGTGTGGGAGCACTATAGAATTTCTGATAAGTATATGTGGATGACATATTGTTGATCGGAAATGATGTAGAATTTCTGGAAAGCATAAAGGGTTGTTTGAAAGGAGTTTTTCAAAGGAAACCTGGAATGAAGCTACTTAAATATTGGGCATCAGGATCTATAGAGATAGATCAAGACGTCTGATAAGACTTTCAATGAGTACATACCTTGACAAGATTTTGAAAGAGTTCAAAATGGATCAGTCAAAGAAAGAGTTCTTGCCTGATTTGTAAGGTGTGGAGTTGAGTGAGACTCAAAGCTCGACCATGGCAGAAAAAAGAGAAAGGATGAAGATCGCCCCCTATGCCTTATCCATAGGCTCTGTATAGTATACCATGTTGTGTACCGCACCTGGTGTGTGCCTTGCCATGAGTCTGTCAAGGGGTACAAGAGTGGTCCAGGAGTGGATCACTGGACAGCGGTCAAAATTATCCTTAATAACTAGAGGACTAAGGAAATGTTTCTCGATTATGGAGGTGATAAAGATTTCGTCGTAAAGGGTTACGTCGATGCAAGTTTTGACACCAATCCGGATGACTCTGAGTAGCAATCCGGATACGTATAGTGGAGCAACCATTTGGAATAGCTCCAAGTGGAGTGTGGTAGCATCTGCAGTATGACATATAGATTTGCAAAGAACACACGGATCTGAATGTTGCAGCCGTTGACTAAAAAAACCTCTTTCACATGCAAAACATGATCGAACCCCAGAACTCATTGGGTGTTAGATTCATAACAATGTAAATCACATAGCGATGTGAGCTAGATTATTGATTCTAGTGCAAGTGGTAGACTATTGGAAATATGCCCTAGAGGCAATAATAAAATGGTTATTATTATATTTCCTTGTTCATGATAATCGTTTATTATCCATGCTATAATTGTATTGATTGGAAACTCAAATACATGTGTGGATACATAGACAATAAAGTGTCCCTAGTAAGCCTCTACTAGACTAGCTCGTTGATCAAAGATGGTTAAGGTTTCCTAGCCATAGACATGAGATGTCATTTGATAACGGGATCACATCATTAGGAGAATGATGTGATGGACAAGACCCAAACAATGAACGTAGCATATGATCGTGTCAGTTTATTGCTATAGTTTTCTGCATGTCAAGTATCTATTTCTATGACCATGAGATCATGCAACTCACTAACACCGGAGGAGTACCTTGTGTGTATCAAACGTCGCAACGTAACTGGGTGACTATAAAGGTGCTCTACAGGTATCTCCGAGGGTGTCTGTTGGCTTGGCATGGATCAAGACTGGGATTTGTTACTCCGTGTGACGGAGAGGTATCTAAGGGCCCACTCGGTAATACAACATCACAATGAGCCTTGCAAGCAAAGTGACTAAAGAGTTAGACACAGGATCTTGTATTACGGAACGAGTAAAGAGACTTGCCGTTAACAAGATTGAACTAGGTATAGAGATACCGATGATCGAATCTCGGGCTAGTAACATACCGAAGAACAAAGGGAACATTATACGGGATTAACTGAATCCTTGAGATGAGGTTCAACCGATAAAGATCTTCGTAGAATATGTAGGAACCAATATGGGCAACCAGGTCCCGCTATTGGTTATTGACTGTAGAGGTGTCTTGGTCATGTCTACATTGTTCTCGAACCCGCAGGGTCTGCGCACTTAACGTTCGGTGACGTTTCGGTAGTATTGAGTTATGTATGTTGGTGACTGAAGGTTGTTTGGAGTCCTAGATTAGATGCGGACGTAATGAGGAGATCCGGAATGGTCCGGAGGTAAAGATTGATATATAGGAAAGTGGTATTTGGGTTCCGAAAAGGTTCCGGGTACTTTCGGTAGTGTACCGGGAGTGACGAATGGGTTCCGGGGGTCCACCGGGTGGGGCCCACCTACCCCGGGCGGCCACATGGGCCCAAGAGGTGGCGCACCAGCCCCTGGTGGGCTGGGAAGCCGACCCCATGGGGGCCCATGCGCCCAAGAGGAAAAAGGTGGAGGTTGGAAGGAGTTGGACACCTTCCTAAAACGAATCCACCTCCTAGTAGGAGGTGGATTCCACCTCCTTGAGGTGGTTCAGCCGAATTCTCCTTGTGGAGGGTTTGAGGCTGCCTCCTCCCCTCCCTTCCTCCTATATATACTAGAGGATTTGAGGGCAGCCCCAACCCTAATTGCCACGTGCTGCCCACTTCATCCTCTAGATCGTTTCTCCTCTAGATTAGTTCGGCGGAGCTCGGCGAAGCCCTGTCGGAATAGTTCCACCACCACCGTCCCCGCACCGTCGCGCTGCCGGAGAACTCATCTACCTCTCCGCTTCCTCTTGTTGGATCAAGAAGGCGGAGATCGTCAACGAGCTGTACGTGTGCTGAACGCGGAGGTGCCGTCCGTTCGGCGCTAGATCGTGATTGGATCGCGGGACGACTAGCGATTTGGATCGCGAAGACGTTCAACTACATCAACCGCGTTTCTTAACGCTTCCCGCCTAGTGATCTACAAGGGTATGTAGATCCACTCTCCCTCTCGTAGATGCTCATCACCATGGATAGATCTTGCGATTGCGTAGGATTTTTTTTCCCATGCAACGTTCCCCAACAGGTAATGCAATGCTTTGACGTGAGAGCGATGCTTGTTTGATTTGGAGTTCTTCGTCTTCTTCTTCGATCATAGGATGGGTTCCAGGCCGGCAGCCTGGGATAGTAAGGATGGATGTCATTTTATCATTTGATTTCGTCCGTAGTCGAACCCTGCTCTTCTGTATGATGATTGTATATGATGTTGTATTGATGTGATCTTGATTTAGCTTGTGGCGAGTGTAAGCCAATTCCATATACTCATCTCTTCTTGCATGTACTTGTAATGATATCCATTCTTGCAAAACGACGAGATGCGCTGGTATCCCTTTCGAGGCCCTCGAGCCAAAATGAGGATAGGATCGCATCTTAGGCGTTACAATTGACCCCTTGGAAGGACCTCGTCGACTTGAGATCCATGTCAAGGATCTGCAGCCGCTTGATCACGTCGAGCGAGATCAAGTTCAACCCAGTCCCACTGTCGGCTAACATCTTTGTGACCTTGAGATTGCGTATTGTTGGGGAAACCAACAATGGCACACACCCGATGGCAGTGATGCGGTCAGGGTGATCCCCGACATCGAAGATGATGGGAGTGTTGGACCACTTGAGGGCTTCCTCGCCTCTGCCGCTGGCTCTGCCGCATTGATCTCACGGGCCCATTGCTTGAGTCGGTGAGAGGAGTGCAAAGATGCGCCTCCGTCAACGCACATGGCATCGACAGCTTTCTGGAACCCCTGGCCTTCACATTATTCTTCATCTCTGTCATCATCGTCGTCTTCATCATCAGACTTTTTGTCTCGGCCTCGAGTAGGTTTCTCCTTGTGCTGCTTGGCCTTGTCGCAGCGGCCACCATGGCCACCGCCGTTCTATTTATCGGAACCACCCGCACCGTCTTGGCCCTTCTCTTTGTCATGCCTTTCATACTCTTGCTTTTGCTTCTCAGCAAGTTGTTCTACTTGGTGGCACTCAGTGATATCGTGGTTCTTGGTGAGGTGGATCTTGCAGTATGGCCTGCTGGTCTTCTCTCCGGCTGCGGCCTCGTCCTCTCTGGAACATGTCGTGGTATCCTTACCGGACCCTTCGGATTTGGTCTTCTGACCGGAGTCGGTGTTGTTGTTGCCCTCGACAGCCATCATTGCTTTTCACTTGCGCTTCCGGTTGCGCTTCCGTCCTTTTTCGTGGAGGCGGGTGTGCTGTCGTCATCTGAGTTGACCTCCGTGCCAGCGTCCTCTGCCGGGAGCCTTCTTCCTTCCTCGGCCCATGCACACTTGTCAGCCAGAGTGTAGAGCTCGGCGACATCCCGCACCTTGTTGATGCTCATCTCCTCGCGCATCTAGCGATTGTGTACATTCGTATGGAACGCAACAATCACCGCGGCTGGGTGGACGTCTGGGATGTTGTGTTTCACGGGGCTGAACCTTTGGATGTACTTGCGGAGGGTCTCGCCATCTCTCTGAGGAATCACATGGAAATCGCTGAGCTGTCTTGGAAGCTTATGGCCTCCATGGTATGCACCAATGAACTGGTTGCACAGATCTGCCCAAGAGGAGATGGATCCTTCCGGCAAGTTCATCAACCAACTCCTCACATTGGGCTTCACTGTCAATGGGCAGTAGTTGGCGAACACCTTTTCATAGCGCCCCCCCCCCCCCCGGTAGCTTGCATGGCTATGGTGTTGATGCCAAGGAACTCAGAAGGACTGATCTTGCCGTCGTATTTGTCGAGCAGCTCAGGCTTGAAGGGCCTGCTCGAGGGCCAGCGGACTTACCGTAGCTCGTGGGTGAACGTTGGGCAGCCTACCGCGTAGGGCAGGCTGATGGGCGCCCCCGGCATGGGCGCATCGATGGATGGGTCCGCGCGCCCATCGGACTGTTGGCACGTTTGACGCCGCCTTTCGATGGTGGTGTGAGCGTCCTCCTTGCGCCTGTCCTTCAAGACCTGGCGTTGATCTTTACTCATCCGCGGATCCATTGAGGCCCACGATGCCTCGTCCTGTGCGTCGGTACGGCGGGTCGGTTGCTGTTGTTGTGGGGGAGACTGCATCATAGGCGCTTGTGGGTACCCCGACTCATAAGTCATGATCACTGAATGCACGTGTACAGTGCTCGCAGAGACCAATGCTCACTGAACACACAGAAGCTGGATAACAAGAGTCTTATATCCATAGATACCGTCTTACACAAATAAAGACCATTAAGGTCAAGTCTTACATAGATAGGGCCACGAAGGCCAAACACCAAACATAACTAGCAACGGAAATCCTGAATGAAAGCGTGAACCCATGCCATATGTCTTAACCCTACAGGCATTCTGACTGGGGAGCGTCCTAGTTCGCATGTTCGTCACCAACGAACTCTTCACCATATTCCTACTCTTCCATGCCTGACCAATTAAATAACTAGTGGCAAGCCAATGAGTACTTTGAATGTACTCGCAAGCAACCCATGTCTTGGAACAAGGTATAACAATGCATGATATAGCACTAAGTAGGTAAGTTGCGGAAAGCTAATTTTTGAGTGCAATGACATGATCAATCAACTTGTAAAAGCATGCATCATGAGGTTACAGTTATCCATGTGAACAAGTTACATATATCAATATAAGCAGGGATTGAACATATCATGTTCAATCATCATGCCAAGTCATCTGACTTAGGTCGAGTGCCATCTTTCTCCCACACACACACACACATAAAGTTTGTGAAAACATCGGACGTAGTTTAAGCAGGACCACCAACTGTCCATGACCATGGACACGGCTATTCGAATAGTTTTACACTCTGCAGAGGTTGCACACTTTACCCATGAGACTCGGGGAACTTCCGTGACATCCATGACTCGCGGTATAGTAAATACCCGAGGTAAGCACCCGAACAATGCCTTTCCCTCGACGACACTAAACAAAGAGTCCACTCGTTGGCCCACATCTTCATGATGTACATCACATGAGACTTGCTCAATCATTGTACCATCCATGAAGGGACACAACGGTGTGCCCGGTGTATGTAAAAACAGTACATGGTCACCCTACCTGGCACGACCCTGTATCGAGAGAGTAACTCATACTCTCCCGCCACTAGTAATGCGGGCTCTCTCCTAGCACCGACCAAGGTAATCAACAAGGCCCCGTCCCATAAGGGGTATCGTGGTTGTACATGTAAGGTTGGGACAATTAGCAGATCTTAAATCTCTCCGTTTTCGAAAACACACACACAACTTGCCTCGATACACCACTTCTTTATCAAGTGTTTACCTAGCTCAACATCATCTCCCTCGGGCATTAGTGGCACCCGACGGGGTTTTCGAAAAGTCTTTGAAAACACTTTTGTTTTCGACACCATGCATTTTTCCCATCCCACTTGCGTAGCAACTACTTAGCATCCTAACTACTTCCCACCCGCACAACCCTCACAAGAAGGTAGGGCCATGCTCAGTGCAAGTATCAACAAGGAAAGTAAGAGGCATCCACCAAAGTGGCCACCACATCATCATGATCAATTCATCGAAACATAAGGTGCTATATGACATGCATGAAAAAGTTTCTTAGGCATGGTCAATGGGCTGCTTGCCTAGCTCAACAAAGTCTCCGGGGTCTTCAAAATCTTCTGGTCCAACTCCCTCGTCCACAACGCAATCTATCATCGCAATATTAACGGGCAAAAATAAGATCATGGCAAAAACAGGGAAAATAATTCACTCCTAAAAATGTCAAAGCACTTTTGTAAAATACTAGGTTAAAACTAGAAATACTAAAAATATTAGTCTCTGGTTTTGATAAGTAAAAAGTGGCGGAAAGCATTTTAACGGAGGTTTTAAATATTTAAAACAAGGTTTTAAATAAAACCAGTACATAAGATCTTTTCAAAAAGTGGCACAAGTGGCATCATTAAATAGAACATGATTTTACAATATTCGTGGAGTTAGAATTATTGGATTTGGATATTTATTGGGATCTGTGGAATTTTTTTGGGAATCTGACAGAAAAAGAAAAAGAAAATCGGCAATGTGCAACTGGGCCAATACTGGCGCAGCCGAGCCGGGTGATGACCCACAAGTATAGGGGGTCAATCATAGTCCTTTCAATAAGTAAGAGTGTCAAACCCAATGAGGAGCAGAAGGAAATGACAAGCGGTTTTCAGCAAGGTAATTTCTGCAAGCACTGAAATTGTAGGTAATAGGTAGTTTGATAGCAAGATAATTGGCAACGAGCAAGTAACGGTAATGATAAATAAAGTGCAGCAAGATAGCCCAATCCTTTTGTGGCAAAGGATAGGACAAAACGGTCTCTTATAATAAGCAAGCGTTCTTGAGGGTACACGGGAATTTCATACTTTCATCATGTTGGTTTGATTTGCGTTCGCTACTTTGATAATTTGATATGTGGGTGGACCGGTGCTTGGGTGATGTTCTTACTTGAACAAACCTCCCACTTATGATTACCCCCCTCGCAAATATCCGCAACTATGATAAAAGTATTAAGATAAAATCTAACCATAGCATTAAACATTTGGATCCAAATCAGCCCCTTACGAAATAGCGCATAAACTAGGGTTTAAGCTTCTGTCACTCTAACAACCCATCATCTAATAACTACTCCATAATGCATTCCCTTAGGCCCAAAGGTGGTCAAGTGTCATGTAGTCGACGTTCACATGACATCACTAAGGGAATCACAACATTCATATCATCAAAATATCGAACACATATCAAATTCACATGATTACTTGCAACATGACTTCTCCCGTGACCTCAAGAACAAAGGTAACTACTCACAAATAATATTAATGCTCAAGATAAAAGGAGTATTAAATAGCATAATGGATCTGAACATATAATCTTCCACCAAATAAACCATATAGTAATCAACTACGAGATGTAATCAACACTACTGGTCACCCACAGCTACCAATCTGAGGTTCCGGCACAAAGATTGAACACAAGAGATGAACTAGGGTTTGAGAGGAGATGGTACTATTGAAGATGTTGATGAAGATTGGCCTCCCAAAGATGAGAGGGGTGTTGGTGATGACGATGGCTTCGATTTCCCCCTCCGGGAGGGAAGTTCCCCCGGCGGAATCGCTCCGCTGGAGGGCAAAAGTGCTCCTGCCCAAGTTCCGCCTCGAGAGGGCGGCGTTCCGTCCCGAAAGTCCTCTCCTTATTTTTTCTAGGTCAAAAGACCTTAAGTACCAGAAGATGGGCACCGGAGGTGGGCTGGGCTGGCCACAACCCACCAGGGCGCGCTTGGGGGGCCTGGCGCGCCATGGTGTCTTGTGGTCACCGGTGGCCCCCATCCGGTAGTTATTTGCTCCAGTATTTTTTATATATTCCAAAATAATTCTTCGTGAAGTTTCAGCTTATTTGGAGATGTGCAGAATAGGTGTCTCTGATATGCTTTTTCAGGTCCAGAATTCCAGCTGCCGGCATTCTCCCTCTTTGTGTTGCAAATTATGAGAGAAAAGGCATTAGAATTACTCCATAAAGCATTATTATGCATAAAAACATTATAAATAACCGTAGGAAATCATGATGCAAAATGGACGTGTCAACTCCCCCAAGCTTAGACCTTGCTTGTCCTCAAGCGAAAGCCGATATCGAAAAACATGTCCACATGGTTTGAGAGAGAGGTGTCGATAAAAACAAAATACAGACATAGTAGCATCATGCTTATTATCATAACAGCAACAAACTTTGTCATAGGACTCTTTCATATAACTCTTATTGTATAACTTCATCATATAACTTCTCATGAACAAGTAACAATTCATCACAACATAGAAGTATAAAGCATAAACCTTATTGGGAACCAACAAACTATGTTCTCAGTCAACTTTGTAACTACAATTCATCATATTTTCAGGAAGAGTCTCATGTCGGAGCCTTTTGCCATGTCCACATACTCAACCCTCATTTAATCTTCTATGATTGCTAACACTCACAGCATACCCATGAGCAAAAAGTTTCAACAGGACACCATAAAAGATAGGGGCTTATAGTTTCGCCTCCCAACGTATTCACCTCAAGGGTGATGTCAACAATAATAACTCATGCTCACTCATATTCAACTGGATATATGTGCCTAGATCTTTCCTCACCACACGATGCTTGCAAAAAGAAAAAGTAAAAAGGAATAGGGAAGAATACTTTGACTCTTGCATAAAAGTAAATTCATAAAAGTAAAAGATAGGCCCTTCGCAGAGGGAAGCAGAGGTTGTCATACGCTTTTTGGTTTGTATGCCAAATCCCTTAATGCAAAAGAACGTCATGTTATATTGCACCTTATGATAGCAACCTTTATTATGCAGTCCGTCGCTTTTATTACTTTGCCATCACAAGTTCATACAACGCTCAATTTTCTCTTACACTAATTGATCAAACACATTTAGAAGCAATTTTTATTGCCTTAGTGCACCGATGACAACTTACTTGAAGGATCTTACTTAATCCATAGGTAGGTATGGTGGACTCTCAAAACATGAGTTTAGGTTTAGGGTTTTTGGATGCACAAGTAGTATCTCTACTTAGTGCGGAATTTTTGGCTAGCAAAGATATTGAGCAAGCACCACACGTTAAAGGATCTATGACAATATAACTTTTATGTGAATATGAACAAACATAAATCATTACGTTGTCTTCCTTGGCATATGATATTTAATGGGGGCTCACAATCATAAAAGATGTCAAGGATAGTGTATTTGCATGTGAATCTTCTCTTCCCTTATTAATTCTTTCCTGAATTGCATCATTGACCAATGCTATGTTTGTCAATCTTCAATAAAGTTTACCAGTTATACTTTTCCTTATGTGATGTCATTACTTACCATAAGATTAGCATATGATACTTTTCATTTATTTCCTTTTTATTTTGATTGCAACAAGAAAGTAAACAAGTAAAAGCCCAAACTAAACTTTATTATATAACTCTCACTCGATTACATAGATAGATAGATCACGAAACTAGCACTCGAAAATAGATTATACTAAACTTTTATTCAACTAGATCACGAAAGAGCTAAGGATCGAACTAAAATAGGTAAAGGTAAATGAAAGTGATGGTGATATGATACCGGGGCATCTCCCCCAAGCTTGGCACATGCCAAGGGGAGTGCCCATACCCGTGTACTCAAGTATCCTTTGGTGGTGAAGATGATGAAGGTGGTCGTGATGAAGCGGTAGGTTTGTCCTCCGGCTTCCAGGGCAAGGGCTCACCATCAAAAGATGATGCACGAGTCTCCCGAGTCCTGCTACTGGCAGCTAAACTCATACCTTTAAATCTTGCTTCATACTCAAAAACTTGATTTTGAAGATCATAGATTTGACTTTGCAGAAAATGTATTTGCTCGTTGAAGGTGAAGACGATGTCCTTCATGGACCGGCCATCCACCATGTGATCATGGGTGAATTCCATGATCATGGACTGATTGGCACTAAGTCCACGCTCCACCATCCCTTGGCACTTGAAGATGTCTTGTTCCACCGCCTCGAGCCTGGCCTCCATGCTTCCCGTCCTCTTGGGCCCCTGAACATCTCGGATGTGGAGCACCCCCTCACGCATCTCAATGTCTTGAGGGTGCTTCATCACCTCCGACAAGTACGGGTTGATGACCTTCTCGAAGAACTTGTCCTTGGAGGAGCTTGGTGGAGCCATGGAGATCTAGATCTGACGACAAAACAACACGAAACAAGAACAGAGAATTTTTCTGCGATGCGGTGGTCAAAACAATCGGGGGTATATATAAAGATTTTTTTATCTTGGAAAGCAAGAATATGGAAGGAAAACGGAGTCGAGAAGGTACCCGAGGGGGGCACAACCCACCAGGGCGCGCCAGGCAAGGCAGGCACGCCCTGGTGTATCGTGCTCACCTCGGTTGCTTTCCTGTTTATTGCTTATTTTTCTAATTTAATAGAAAATATTTTTGCGGATTTTTCGGAGTCTGTTTACTTACCGTATCACGTACCTCCTCTTTTTTAGGATTCTGGAGTATTCCGAAAGGTTTCTTTTATGTGTTCCTCCGGTGTCATGGTTTGGATAATATTGCTTTCAACATTAATAGGCATACCTGAGATATAGTATTTAATTCTTTGTCCATTGACCACCTTCAGGTTAGTACCTTCGGCATTATTAATCTTGATAGCTCCAGAACGATAAACCTCTTCGATAACATATGGTCCTTCCCATTTGGAAAGGAGCTTTCCTACAAAAAATCTAAAACGAGAGTTGTACAAAAGAACATATTCGCCAACTTTGAATTCCCACTTTTGGATTCTTCTGTCATGCCATCTTTTAACTTTTTCTTTGAATAGTTTGGCATTTTCATAAGATTGGGTTCTCCATTCATCTAGTGAGCTAATATCAAATAACCTCTTTTCCCGGCAAGTTTGAAATCATAATTGAGTTATTTAATTGCCCAAAATGCTTTATATTCTAACTCTAGAGGCAAATGACAAGCTTTTCCATATACCATTTTGTATGGAGACATACCCATAGGATTTTTATAAGCTGTTCTATAGGCTCAGAGTGCATCATCTAGTTTCTTAGACCAATTCTTTCGGGACCTATTGACAGTTTTTTGTAATATTAATTTTATTTCTCTATTGCTAAGCTCAACTTGACCACTAGATTGAGGATGATAGGGTGATGCAATTTTATGGTTAACATCATATTTAGCAAGCATTTTACGGAAAGCACCATGAATAAAGTGTGAACCACCATCAGTCATTAAATATCTAGGGACTCCAAACCTCGGGAAGATAACTTCTTTAAGCATTTTAATGGAGGTGTTATGATCAGCACTACTAGTTGGAACCCACTTAGTAACATAATCAACAGCAACCAAAATATGAGTATACCCATAAGAGGAAGGAAAAGGTCCCATATAGTCAAAACCCCAAACATCAAATGGTTCAACAACAAGTGAATAATTCATAGGCATTTCCTGACGCTTACCGATATTACCAAATGCTTGACATTCATCACAAGACAAGACAAACTTATGGCATCCTTGAAGAGAGTAGGCCAATAAAATCCAGATTGGAATACCTTGTGAGCAGTTCTATCTCCCACATGATGTCCTCCATAGGCTTCGGAAGGACATTTCCGTAGGATTTGTTCTTGTTCATGCTCAGGTACACAATGTCTAAAAATACCATCTACCCCTTCTTTATAAAGATGTGGGTCATCCCAAAAGTAATGTCTTAAATGATAGAAGAATTTTTTCTTTTGTTGGTATGTGAAACTAGGTGGTATATATTTAGCAACAATGTAGTTAGCATAATCAGCATACCAAGGAGTGTTTTGAGAAACATTTATTGCAGCTAACTGTTCGTCAGGAAAACTATCATCAATTCGTAGTGGGTCATCAAGAATATTTTCTAACTTAGACAAGTTATCAGCTACGGGGTTCTCAGCTCCTTTCCTATCAGTGATAAGTAAATCAAATTCTTGAAGCAAGAGAACCCACCTAATGAGTCTAGGTTTAGTATCTTTCTTTTCCATAAGATATTTTATAGCAGCATGATCAGTGTGAACAATAACTTTGCAGTCAACAATGTAAGATCTAAATTTATCATAAGCGAACACAACTGCTAAAAATTCTTTTTCAGTAGTAGCATAATTTCTTTGGGCACTGTCTAGAGTTTTGCTAGCGTAATGGATAACATTAAATTTCTTATCAACTCTTTGTCCTAGAACAGCACCAACAGCATAATCACTAGCATCACACATAATTTCGAAAAGTAAGTTCCAATCAGGTGGTTGAACAATAGGTGCAGAAGTTAAGGCTTTCTTGAGTGTTTCAAAGGCTTCTACACAATCATCATCAAACACAAATGGAATATCCTTTTGTAAAAGATTAGTAAGAGGCCTAGAAATTTTAGAGAATTTTTTAATACACCTCCTATAGAAACCAGCATGACCAAGGAAACTCCGAATACCTTTAATATCTTTAGGACATGGCATTTTCTCAATTGCATCAACTTTAGCTTTATCCACCTCTATACCTCGTTCAGATATTTTATGCCCCAAGACAATACCTTCATTAACCATAAAGTGGCACTTATCCCAATTCAAGACAAGATTAGTTTGTTCACATCTCTACAAAACTCGATCAAGGTTGCTTAAGCAATCATCAAAAGAAGTTCCGTAAATGGAAAAATCATCCATGAAAACCTCCACAATCTTTTCACAAAAATCAGAGAATATAGCATTCATACATCTTTAAAAGGTAGCAGGTGCATTGCATAAACCAAAAGGCATACGTCTATAAGCATAAGTTCCAAAAGGACAAGTAAAGGTGGTTATCTCTTGATCGGATTGTGATACAGGTATTTGAGAGAAACCAGAATATCCATCCAGAAAACAAAAGTGTGTGTGCGTAGATAATCTTTCTAGCATTTGATCAATGAAAGGCAGAGTGTAATGATCTTTTCTAGTAGCTTTATTTAATTTTCTAAAATCAATTACCATTCTATAGCCAGTGACAATTCTCTGTGGGATAAGTTCATTTTTATCATTAGGAACAACAGTAATACCTCCCTTCTTAGGGACACAGTGAATGGGACTTACCCATCTACTATTAGCTATGGGATAAATTATACCTGCTTCCAGAAGCTTTAATATTTCAGTCCTTACCACTTCTATCATCTTAGGATTCAATCATCGTTGGTGATCAACAATGGGTTTAGCATCAGGTTCCATATTAATCTTGTGCTGACATAGAGTGGGACTAATGCCCTTAAGATCATCAAGAGTATATCCAATAGCAGCCCGGTGCTTCCTCAGAATTTTTAATAATCTTTCTTCTTCATGTTCACTAATAATAACAAGATATATCTTTTTCTCATCAAGATAAGCATACTTCAAAGTGTCAGGCAATTGTTTTAATTCAAACACGGGATCACCTTTGGGTGGAGGAGGACCTCCTAGAGTTTCAATAGGCAAATTGTGTTTTAGGAGAGGTTGTTGTTCAAAGATTTATCTATTTCATTTCTTTCATGCAAGTGCATATCATTTTCATGGTCTAGCTAATATTGTTCTAGTGGATCAGTAGGAGGAACGGCAATAGAAGCAAGACCAATTATTTCATCCTTACTAGATAATTCTTTATTACGTGGTTGTCTACTAAACTTGGAAAAATTAAATTCATGAGATACATCACCAAAATTAACACTGACGGTTTCTCTCTTGCAATCTATCTTAGCATTGACGGTGTTCAAGAAAGGTCTACCAAAGATAATGGGACAAAAGTCATCTTGTGGGGAACCAAGAACTAGAAAATCAGTAGGATATTTTATTTTCCCACACACGACTTAAACATCTCTAACAATCCCATGTGGTGTGATGGTGTCTCTATTAGCAAGTTTAATAGTAACATCAATGTCTTCTATTTCGGCGGGTGCTATATCATTCATAATTTCTTGGTATAAGGTAAAAGGAATAGCACTCACACTAGCACCCATAACAAATAAACCATGATAGCAATGATCTCCTATTTTAACGGAGACAACAGGCATGCCAACTATGGGTCTATGTTTATCTTTTTCATCAGGTTTGGCAATTCTAGCAGCTTCATCACAGAAGTAAATAACATGCCCATCAATATTTTCTACCAAGAGATCTTTAACCATAGAAACACTAGGTTCTACTTTAATTTGTTCAGAGGGCTTAGGTGCTTTAATATTACATTTGCGAACCACGGTTGATACCTTAGCATGTTCCTTTATCCTAACAGGGAAAGGTGTTTTTTGAATATAAGCAGTAGGCACAACTGGATCAACATTGTAAATGATAGTTTCATCTTTAGCTATGACCGGTTCTTTAATTTCTTCTTTAATAGGGGGATGATATTTAAACCACTTCTCCTTAGGGAGATCAACACGAGTAGAAAATGATTCACAGAAAGAGGCTACTATCTCAGAGTCAAGTCCATATTTAGTGCTAAACTCGTGAAAAGCATCGGTATTCATAAAAGATTTAACACAATCAAACTTAAGCTTAATACCTGACTCATTACCTTCATCGAGTTCCCAATCTTCAGAGTTGCATTTAATTCTTTCTAAGAGATCCCACTTGAATTCAATAGTCTTCTTCTTAAAAGAACCAGTACAAGAAGTATCGAGCATGGATCGATCATTATGAGAAAGCCGAGCATAAAAATTCTGAATAATAACTTCTCTCGGGATATCATGATTGGGGCATGAATATAACATTGACTTAAGCCTCCCCCAAGCTAGGGCGATGCTTTCTCCTTCACGAGGCCAAAAATTATATATATAATTCCGATCACGTTGAACTAGATGCATAGGATAAAACATTTGGTGGAATTCTAATTGCAAACGATTCCAGTTCCATGATCCAATATAATCACATAGCCTATACCATGTCAATGCTTTTCCCTTCAAAGATAAAGGGAAAACCTTCTTCTTAACTTCATCTCCGGATAAACCTGCAAGCTTAAATAATCCACAAATTTCATCCACATGTATTAGATGCATATCGGAATGTTCAGTTCCGTCTCCTGCATAAGGATTAGCTACCAGTTGTTCTACCATACCCGAAGGAATTTCATAACCAATATTTTCAGTAGGTGCAGTAGGTTGAGGGGCAACTAATTGTGGTTCCGTTCGAGGTGAAGATACCCCGGACAAACCCCTCAAAGGATTGTTTTCCATAGTAGCAAGTGACAATAAATTTCAGCACGTAGTATAAGTTTTTCCTTACCGATTTCCACTTACCAAGAGCGCTTCACTCCCCGACAATAGCGCCAGAAAAGAGTCTTGATGACCCACAAGTATAGGGGGTCAATCGTAGTCCTTTCGATAAGTAAGAGTGTCGAACCCAACGAGGAGCAGAAGGAAATGAGAAGCGGTATTCAGCAAGGTAATTTCGGCAAGCACTGAAATTGTAGGTAATAGGTAGTTTGATAGCAAGATAATTGGTAACGAGCAAGTAACGGTAATGATAAATAAAATGCATCAAGATAGCCCAATCCTTTTGTGGCAAAGGACAGGCCAAAACGGTCTCTTATAATAAGCAAGCATTCTTGAGGGTACACGGGAATTTCATACTTTCATCATGTTGGTTTGATTTGTGTTCGCTACTTTGATAATTTGATATGTGGGTGGACCGGTGCTTGGGTGATGTTCTTACTTGAACAAACCTCCCACTTATGATTACCCCCCTCGCAAACATCCGCAACTACGAGAAAAGTATTAAGATAAAATCAAACCATAGCATTAAACATTTGGATCCAAATCAGCCCCTTACGAAATAGCGCATAAACTAGGGTTTAAGCTTCTGTCACTCTAGCAACCCATCATCTAATAACTACTCCACAATGCATTCCCTTAGGCCCAAAGGTAGTCAAGTGTCATGTAGACGACGTTCACATGACACCACTAAGGGAATCACAAGATCATATCATCAAAATATCGAACACATATCAAATTCACATGATTACATGCAACATGACTTCTCCCGTGATCTCAAGAACAAAGGTAACTACTCACAAACAATATTCATGCTCAAGATCAGAGGAGTATTAAATAGCATAATGGATCTGAACATATAATCTTCCACCAAATAAACCATATAGTAATCAACTATGAGATGTAATCAACACTACTAGTCACCCACGGGTACCAATCTGAGGTTCCGGTACAAAGATTGAACACAAGAGATGAACTAGGGTTTGAGAGGAGATGGTGCTATTGAAGATGTTTATGAAGATTGGCCTCCCAAAGATGAGAGGGGTGTTGGTGATGACGATGGCTTCGATTTCCCCATCCGGGAGGGAAGTTCCCCCGGCGGAATAGCTCCGCCGGAGGGCAAAAGTGCTCCTGCCCAAGTTCCACCTCGAGACGGCGGCGTTCCGTCCCAAAAGTCCTCTCCTTATTTTTTCTAGGTCACAAGACCTTAAGTACCAGAAGATGGGTACCGGATGTGGGCTGGGCTGGCCACAACCCACCAGGGCGCGTCTGGGGGGCCTGGCGTGCCCTGGTGTCTTGTGGTCACCAGGTGGCCCCCCTCCGGTAGTTATTTGCTCCAGTATTTTTTATATATTCCAAAATAATTCTCCATGAAGTTTCAGCTTATTTGGAGATGTGTGCAGTATAGGTGTCTCTGATATGCTTTTTCAAGTCCAGAATTCCAGCTGTCGGCATTCTCCCTCTTTGTGTAAACCTCGCAAATTATGAGAGAAAATGCATTAGAATTACCCCATAAAGCATTATTATGCATAAAACATTATAAATAACAGTAGGAAATCATGATGCAAAATGGACGTATCACCGGCCCAGAGAGGAACCGGCCCAGGCGAAGCGGCACGCACGCGCGGTTTAACTTTCAAACCTGCCGGCTGGACCGGACAGGCAGTGAGAGAGAGAGGCGAGGGGATGGCAGGTGGGCTCCACTTGACATCCCTAACATTGGTCAGTGAGGCGGGGACGCTCACCGCCGGCGATTTAGACCATGACGGTCCAAGCGGGGGGCACCAGTGGCTTCGTCTAGCTGGCGCGCATCTCAGGGAGGTAGGGATGGCCACCGGAGGTGAAGGTTTCATTGGCGGAGAGGATCCCAAGCGGCAGCCGAGGACTTTGAGGACGAAATGCTCGCCCTCTCCTGCAAACCGATGGATGAAGGGCAGGGTTAGACTCCTGGGAGCGAGAGGAACCCGGGGAAGAAGAAAGGGAGGCCGGAGGGGACCTGTACCTCTCGAACGGTGGTGGCCTGAAGCGGCGGTGACTGGCTCGATTTCGAGCACAGAGGGTAGGGAATGGAGAGTGGGTGACACGGGAATTCAATTGGGGCTACGACAGGGCGATCAAAGGGGAGAGAGGGCCTCGGGGGGCCTATTTATACGGGAGCGACGATGCACCGTGGACAGGGAGCTTGGCGGGGTCGAGGTTGTCGCCACAACGCACTAAGGCTCATCGGCTCGTGTCTGGGGCCTTCCTGGGGGTGTTCTACGCCCAGGGGGAGGAAGAGAGAGGAAGGGGGAGTTCGCGCGTGTGAGGGAGAGGATTGGCCGAACCGGCGGCGCTCTATACGTGCAGGAGGGGAGCGAGGGAGGAGGAGAGAGGAGGCGGCCGACCACATTGCGTGTCCCGGACGCCGAGGCGGCCTCGGGGGACACGATGGGGAGGCCCGAGGCTGTCGGGGCTGGCGATTGGGGGCGGCTACAGTGCGGGAGCACGCTATAGCGCGCTCTAGAGCGCCATTTTGGCATGCCATGGCATGATTTTGGCATCGTTGGCGCGGCCACTTGTGTCTAGGGGGTTTAGGGAGAGATAAACAACGTGGAAAAAGGCATTGGATGCTCTGGGGGGGCCTTAGGAGAGAAGGAAACTTGAGGGAGCGGGGAAAACTTGCTGTCCAGGAGGGGTAATTGTGGTTTTACCCCACTCAATCATTGAGCTGAGTCATGCAAATTTTACAGGAGGTAGAAGAGGACCAGGAGGTGTTGTGGTAAAAGTTTGAGGTGAAGGAGAGCAATGAAAGTGGTGAAAACAAGGTTTTTACCATTCTGCCTGAATGTGTTTGATGCTGGTTTGGGCAAGTAAAAGGGGTCCACTTTCCATGAGATTTCCCAGGATCAAATAGAAGGTAAAAATGAGATGGGTCACAATGTTTGAGCTCAATTGAGGAAGTTGACAGTCTAAACTTTGTAAACCCTAGAATTTCATAGAATCAGGTTTCTGTAGATCTAGTCATGCTTAGCCAATCTCCTTGATTCACCACTTGGTGTAGTGTCATTATTTGGGTATTAGAGCTAGTCTACAAAGTTTGAGATCAATTGGAAATACTTGGTCATGCAAAGTTGCTCAAATTTGGATCTGGATAGGAATGGTTTTGGGGCACTTTTGTGAAGCAAAATAATTTGGATTGGGAAGAAAATTGACAAGATCATTACATTAGGCATATGGGACTTGCTAGAATTTTCCTGGATTTATTTGAGAATATTTCTTATAGAAATATTTCAAATGCTTGAAATGTACAGAAATGGTTTTGGAGGGTTCTGTCCAATATTTTGAACATGACCATGTGTTGAAACTCATATATATGGAAAATATATGTCCACTGAGTTTCCCTAAATTTTCTCAAATATTTTGAAAGCATAAAAATATTTTTCCCTATGGAAGACCATTTCTGGCCTTAAGAAAAAGCCTTTAAATAAAATAGGAAAATAATCTTTAAAAATATAATTTGGTGGTTTTGGGAAGTATTATATATGTTAGGTTCCAAATATAGTCTTTGGGGAAAAACATTCACCCTAATATGAGGACTAGTAGTACAAACCTCAATTGAGGGGGTTTTGAAAACCTAAATTGAATAAATGCTTTTTGGCCAAAATAATATTTTATAAAAATAGTTTTAGGTCCTATACTCATGGCATGATCATTGGGCATAGAGTTTGGATCAAGTGGATGAGTTTTAGAGAGAAGAAGAATTGGGTGGAACTATTCACAACACCCAAACTAGCAAGTAGCAAACAATTCAACAAGCACAAGCAAAAAAAAGTTTTAAATGGGTCCAAATTTTATAAAACCATAGCATAGCAAAGTGGTACAAACACAGGATGTGACAGACCTACCACCCCCCCTTACAAGAATCTCGTCCTCGAGGTTCCTAGTCTAAGCGCTAAAAAGATAAGGGAACTCGCATCTAAGATAGTCTTCGTGCTCCGATGTTGCTTCTGCTTCGGTGTGGTTGCTCCATTGGACCTTGAAGTACTTGATGGTGCGGCTTCGGGTGCAACGCTCAGCTTCATCCAAAATGTGAACTAGTCTTTCACGATAAGTGAGGTCTGGCTGAAGGTCGATGGCTTGATGAACGATGTCCGTGTAGAGGTCGGGGTGGTTGGGAACTTGGAGGCACTTCCGGAGTTGTGACACGTGGAAAACGTTGTGCACATCTGATAGCTCAGAAGGTGGCTCTAACTGGTAGGCAACTTCTCCTCGCTTTGCGGTGATCTTGAAGGGGCCGATGTATCTTGGTGCAAGCTTTCCCTTGACGTGGAAACGCTTGGTTCCTTTGAGAGGCGTGACTCAAACATATACATTGTCTCCGACGCAGAAGTTCACTTCTCGGATGTGAGAGACGGCGTAGCCCTTCTGTCTTGACTTGGCGGTCTCCAGGCGCTCTTTGACTAGTTGAACTTGCTCTTCGGCTTCACGGAAAATTTCGGGTCCAAAGACTAGTCCTTCTCCTGTTTCCGACCAGTTGAGGGGAGTGCGGCACTTGCGTCCGTACAACACCTCAAACGGTGCCATCTGGAGACTAGACTGATAGTTGTTGTTGTAGGAGAACTCGGCAAAAGGCAAGCAATCTTCCCACTTGGCCCCATATGCCAAGACGCAAGCTCGAAGCATGTCTTCGTGTATCTGGTTTACTCGCTCCATCTATCCTCTGGTCTGAGGGTGAAATGCGGTGCTGAAAGATAGCTTGGTTCCCATAGCCTCTTAAAACTTCTTCCAAAACCTTGAGGTAAATTGATTTCCTCAGTCTGACACAATCTCCTTCAGAACTCCGTGGAGGCTCACAATGCGCTCGATGTAGAGACTAGCTAGCTTATTTCCATCATAGGTGGTTTTGACGGGAATGAAGTGGGCTACCTTGGTCAGGTGATCGACAATGACCCAAATGGAATCATGTCCTTTGCTTGACCTGGGCAAACCGGTGATGAAGTCCATCCCAACCTTGTCCCACTTCCATTCAGGCACTTTGAGAGGTTGTAACAATCCAGCGGGTCGCTGATGCTCAGCTTTGACCCTCTAGCATATGTCACACTTAGCGACAAAAGTGTCTATCTCTCTTTTCATGCCATGCCACCAGAATCTTGCTTTGAGGTCTTGGTACATATTGGTTCCTCCAGGATGGATGGAATACGGACTGTCATGGGCTTCTTGCAACATCAAATTCTTGAGTTCAACTTTGTTGGGCACGCAGATGCGAGTCCCAAACCATACAACTCCTTGCTCATCCATAGAGAATCCTGGGGCCTTGCCTTTCTTAATCTTCCTCTTGATGCCTTCAATGCTGTCATGACCCTTCTAGGATTCCTTAATATCATCCATCAAGGTAGGTCTTGCTTCAAGGTTGGCTAGGAAACCAGGTGCAACTAGTTCCAGGTCAATACTTTCAAGTTCCTCATACAAGGCGGGTAGCCTTTCCTTAATCATGGTATTCAAGGAACAAGCATTTCTGCTTAACGCGTCTGCTACCACATTAGCCTTTCCAGGGTGGTATTGAACATTGAGGTCGTAATCCTTGATCAACTCCAACCATCTTCGTTGCCTCATGTTCAACTCCCTTTGAGTGAAAATATACTTCACACTCTTGTGGTTTGTGTATATCTCACATCGCTTTCCCAGAAGGTAATGTCGCCATGTCTTCAAGGCATGAACTACGGTTGCCAACTCAAGATCATGGGTAGCATAGTTCTCTTCATAAGGACGTAGCTGCCTGGATAGATATGCCATGACTCTGCCTTCTTGCATCAGAACACCTCCAAGCCCGGTTCTTGATGCATCACAATATATCACAAACTCCTTGTGTATATCGGGGGTGGCCAAAACTGGGGTTGTTGTCAACCTCTTCTTGAGCTCTTGGAAGCTTTCCTCGCACTTCGGCATCCATTCGAACTTCTTGTCCTTCTTCAAGAGCTAATTCATGGGTCTAGCAATGCTCGAGAATCCTTCGACGAACTTGCGGTAGTATCCCGCGAGTCCGAGGAAGCTTCTGACCTCCTTCACATTGCTTGGGGATTGCCATTCAGTCATGGCTTCGACCTTGGCAGGATCAACTAACAACCCTTCGGCACTCAGCACATGACCCAGGAATCCAACTTCATGCAGCTAGAATTCGCACTTACTGAACTTGGCATAAAGCTGGTGCTCTCGAAGCTTATACAGGACCAATCTCAAGTGTTGCTCATGCTCTTCTTCAGACTTGGAGAAGACGAGTATGTCGTTGATGAAGACAATGACAAACTTGTCCAAATACTCCATGAAGACTTTGTTCATGAGGTACATGAAGTAAGTTGGGGCGTTGGTTAACCCGAATGACATGACCGTGTATTCATACAGGCCATACCGGGTTACAAATGCTGTCTTCGGAATGTCTTGGGGGTCTGATCTTTAGCTGATAGTACCCAGACCTAAGATCAATCCTGGAAAACACCTTGGCACCATTTAGCTGATTGAACAGGTCTTCAATCTTGGGAAGTGGGTACTTGTTCTTTATTGTGACCTCATTGAGAGAACAATAATCGACACAGAGTCGGATAGTTCCGTCCCTCTTTGACACAAATAGAACAGGTGATCCCCAAGGAGAGGCACTAGTGCGTATAATTCCTTTTCTGAGCTGCTCTGTCAGTTGCTTCTTCAGTTCAGCCAACTCTTTGGATCCCATTCTATAGGGATTCTTATAGATGGGTCCTGCTCCGGGCATTAGCTCAATGATGAACTCAATGTCACGGTCAGGAGGCATTCCGGGCAGCTCATCAGGAAAGACATCTGGGTATTCACATACAACTAGCAATTGATCCAACTCAATTCCCGACAGATAATTGACATGACGGGCTTGAGCGGAGGCCGGGTTGGGGACATACTTGACTTCAACTCCTTGGCTATTGATCATGGTGATAGTTCGCTTGGCACGGTCTAGCAAGCATTGGTGCTTGGTTAACCAATTCATGCCAAGGATCACATCCAAGCCTTGCGAATCCAAAACTATGAGGTCGGATAGAATGTCTACCCCGTTGATGTTGATCTCAACTCCTCTACATGCTATCTTGGTTCTCAACTACAATCTCGGGGTTTGCACCAACATGGGACTACCCAAGGGTGTAGGCTTCATACGACTCTCTATAGCAAACTTTTGGGTAACAAAAGAATGCAAAGCCCCACAATCAAACAGTACGGTTGCTGGGGTTGAGTTGACGAGGAACGTACCCAGTATGACGTCCGGGTCTTCCCGGGCTTCCTCAGCGGTGACGTGATTCACACGACCCTTGCCATTGTTGGGCTGGTTGCGGGGAGCTTGGTTCCTTGGTGGTGCTCCATGGCCTTGATCTTGGTTTGACGCATTGGGGCGCGGTGCATCTGGCTTCTTGTTGGGGCATTGCTTAGAGTAGTGTTCTGGCTGACCACATCCAAAACAAGTGACTTGACCCAAGTTGTTGTTGTTGTTTCTGCCGCCATTGTAGTTATTGGGGTTGTTGTACACTGGCCTGGGATTGGCGTACTGCTGAGGCTGGTAGCCCGGACGAGGTGCAGGGGGTCTAGCTTGCCGAGGCTGATAGGTTGGCTTGGCTGGGGTTGGCAGCCAGGGGCGAGGCTTATGGTTGCTGGAACTACCCTTGTTGATCATCTTGCGCTTGCGGGTGTTTTCCATGGCACGGCTCTTGTCTTCCAGCATGAGAGCCTTGTTCACCAGGTCGAAGAAGGTCCGGCAGTCGCAGACGATGAGCTGATACTGCAGCGCTTGCTGGAGTCCTTCCATGAAGCGTTCCATCTTAGCGGCCTCAGTGCTGACATCTTCGGGGCATACCTCGACAGGAGGTTGAACTTCTGCATGTACTCCTTGACAAAGCCACTTCCTTGCTTCAGCGCCCGGAATTCCCTCTTGTTGATAGCCATGATCCTAGAAGGGATGTGGGCCGTGCGGAATCCTTCCTTGAAGTCAGCCCAGGTGATCACACAGTCACCTTGCATGACCCTAAATCCATCCCACCAGGCTCTGGTGGTTCCTCCGAGGCAGTGAGAGGCAAAAAGCACCTTCTCACGATCCTCATTGCCGTTGACCAGTGCAAGGAGGTCCTCAATGGTGTGGATCCATACATCGGCATCCAGGGGTTCAGCAGTCTCGATGAAGGTCGGGGGCGAATTCCTCATGAACTCTGACAGAGTGGAGCGGCCATTGTCGTTCCTTCCTTGCTGTTGGTTGTTCACAAGGGCCTGAGCCATCTGCTGGATAGCAGCAGAGTTGGCTCGGCGTTCCTCCTGGAGAACTTGGAGAAACTGAGCTATGGTCATGTTCTCCGGTGGAGGTGGTGGCGGGGGAATGTCACCATGTGGCTGCTCCAGGTGTTCTCCAGCCTGAGCAGTCCCACCAACTCCCTATTGATGGCTCGAGTTGCCGGCTTCAGGGTTGGTGAAGGAGCTATTGTGGGTTGTAGTCACCATCCTGCTGGGAGTAGCCAAGTCAAATAACTAGGATAGACGCGAGGGAAAATGATCAATAGAGGTAACGCGCCTAAGGGGGTTGGTACAGTGCCGGTGTGATCAAAGGCCGAAAGACCAAACTCATAACATTAAGATAAGATAGGCGATGTAGTCGCTTACATGTTGCCTAAGGCAAAAGCGCGACTTGCATTGAAACACAAACAACAAAACAAGCAACAAGCACACATGGTTTCATATGAAGCATTACACGGACTCGACTTCGCATAGGGGATACATGACTTGTCCTACCCTAGGGGTTCTCGGACTCAGGTGGTGGAGTGCTCTGCTTCCTGTCCAAGAGGAAAGAAGACTTGGTTGCTTGTTGGGGCTCTTTCTGGCATGATGCCCATGTTCGCCACACCCGAAACATGTGACGGGAATCCAGAGGTCGCTATTCGGCCTTGGGTTACGTTGTCAGTGGTTTGGTGAAGTAGCTCTTGGGTGTGGTGAAGTTCCTGGCGGAGCTTCATAGACTCCTTAATCGAGTTGTCAGCCAGACTGTCGGTGGAGAGGCTGAAGTAAATCTGGAATTTGAGTGGTGTGCCATCCTCTTTGGATGGGACCAACGTCTGACTCTCGCCAATGTCGTCCTTTCTGAAGGGTAGGTAGCGAGTAGTTGGCTCGTCAGTCATTTCCGGAATGATGTCTCGAAGGTGGATAAGTGCCTTGCATGCTGCCGTCTCGACTGCGATAGACAGGGTCTCCATTTGTGGTCCTTCAAAGAACCAACTCGTCAGGGAGTCATTCGCCTTCACAAACACATCAACGTGGTACTCCTTCATGATGGCATCGACCCAGTGCTCGTGGTAGAAGAAAACGGGTGGTCGACGAAACTGGCACTTCTCCAGGCTATCCCCAAGGAGTAGGGGAAAGCCGGATGCTAGGAGGTTCTCGGGTACGACGACCATCTACAAGGTTTGAAGGGAGGAGAGTTAGTAAGGGTTTGAAATAGACTAGAAGAGAAGAGAAGTATAGAAATTGTTGCACTTAGCAAGTGGGTATAGTTTTTGAAAGGGTTTTATCCTATCTAACGTCCATGCTAACTAAGGCTTCCTATAGTCAGGATGGCTCTGATACCAGATTTGTGGAGACCCCGACTCATATGTCGTGATCACCGAATGCACGTGTACAATGATCCCAGAGATCAATGCTCACTGAACACATAGAAGCTGGATAACAAGAGTCTTACATCCATACATACCGTCTTACATAGATAGGGCCACGAAGGCCAAACACCAAACACCAAACATAACTAGCAACGGAAATCCTGAATGAAAGCATGAACCCATGCCATCTGCCTTAACCCTACAGGCATTCTGACTGGGGAGCGTCCTAGTTCGCATGTTCGTCACCAACGAACTCTTCACCATATTCCTGCTCTTCCATGCCTGGCCAATTAAATAACTAGTGGAAAGCCAATGAGTACAACCCATGTTTTGGAACAAGGAATAACAATGCACGATATAGCACTAAGTAGGTAAGTTGCGGAAAGCTAATTTTTGAGTGCAATGACATGATCAATGAACTTTTAAAAGCATGCATCGTGAGGTTACGGTTATCCATGTGAACAAGTTACAGATATCAATATAAGCAGGGATTGAACATATCATGTTCAATCATCAAGCCAGGTCATCTGACATAGCTCGATTACCATATTCCCCCCCCCCCACACACACACACCATGTTTGTGAAAACATCGGACGTAGTTCAAGCAGGACCACCAACTGTCCATGACCGTGGACACGGCTATTCGAATAGTTTTACACTCTGCAGAGGTTACACACTCTACCCACGAGACTCGGGGAACTTCCGTGACAACCACGATTCGCGGTATAGTAAATACCCGAGGTAAGCACACGAACAATGCCTTTCCCTTGATGACACTAAACAAAGAGTCCACTCGTTGGCCCACATCTTCATGATGTACATCACATGAGACTCGCTCAATCATTGTACCATCCATGAAGGGACACAACGGTGTGCCCAGTGTCTGTAAAAACAGTACATGGTCGCCCTACCTAGCACGACACCGTATCGAGAGAGTAACTCATACTCTCCCGCCACTAGTAATACGAGCTCTCTACTAGCACTAACCAAGGTAATCAACAAGGCCCCGTCCCATAAGGGGTATCGTGGTTGTACATGTAAGGTTGGGAAGGTCAGGAGATCTTAAATCTCTCCGTTTTTGAAAACACGCACACACACAACTTGCCTCGGTACACCACTTCTTTATCAAGCGGTTACCTAGCTCAACATCATCTCTCTCGGGCATTAGTTGCACCCGGCGGGGTTTTCGAAAAGTCTTTGAAAACACTTTTGTTTCTGACACCATGCATTTTTCCCATCCCACTTGCATAGCAACTACTTAGCATCCTAACTACTTCCCACACGCACAACCCTCATAAGAAGGTTGGGCCATGCTCAGTGCAAGTATCAACAAGGAAAGTAACGAGGCATCCACCAAAGTGGCCACCACATCATCATGATCAATTCATCGAAACATAAGGTGCTATATGACATGCATGAAAAAGTTTCTTAGGCATGGCCAAGGGGCTGCTTGCCTGGCTCAACAAAGTCTCCAGGGTCTTCAAAATCTTCTGGTCCAACTCCCTCGTCAACAACACCATCTATCGTCGCAATATTAACGGGCAAAACTAAGATCACGACAAAAACAGGGAAAATAATTCACTCCTAAATATTTCAAACCACTTTTGTAAAATACTAGGTTAAAAAAATAAAATACTAAAAATATTAGTGTCTGGTTTTGAAAAGTAAAAAAGTGGTGGAAAGCATTTTAACAGAGGTTTTAAATATTTAAATAAAGGTTTTAAATAAAACCAGTACATAAAATGTTTTCAAAAAGTGGCACAAGTGGCATCATTAAATAGCTCATAATTTTACAAGATTTGTGGAGTTGGAATTATTGGATTTGGATATTTATTGGGATCTGTGGAATTTTTTTGGGAATCTAGCAGAAAAATAAAAATAAAATTGGCACTTGCAACTAGGCTAATACTGGCGCAGCCAAGCCGGCCCGTAGAGGAACCGACCCAGGCGAAGCGGCACGCGCACGCGGTTTAACTTTTAAACCTGCCGGCGCAGTGAGACAGAGAGGTGAGGGGATGACAGGTGGGCTCCACCTGTCATCCCTAACCTTGGTCAGGGAGGCGGGGACGCTCACCGCCGGCGATTTAAACCACGGCGGTCCAAGCGGGGGGCAGCGGTGGCTTCGTCTGGTTGGCGCGTGTCTCCGAGAGGAAGGGATGGCCACCGGAGGTGAAGGTTTCGTCGGCGGTGAGGATCCCGAGCGGCGGCCGAGGACTGTGAGGACGAAATGATCACCCTCGCCTGCAAACCGATGGATGAAGAGCGGGGTTAGACTCCTGGGAGCGAGAGGAACCCAGGGAAGAAGAAAGGGAGGTCGTAGGGGCCCTGTACCTCTGGAACGGTGGCGGCCCGAAATGGCGGTGACTGGCTCGATTTCGAGCACGGAGGGCAGGGAATGGAGAGTGGGTGACACGGGAATTCAATTGGGGCTACGAGAGGGCGATCGGAGGGGAGAGAGGGCCTCGAGGGGGCCTATTTATACGGGAGCGATGGTGCACCGTGGACAGGGAGCTTGGCGGGGTCGAGGTCGTTGCCACAGCGCACTAAGGCTCACCGGCTCATGTCTGGGGCCTTCCTGGGGGTGTTCTACGCCCAAGGGAAGGAAAAGAGAGGAAGGGGGAGTGCGAGCGTGTGAGGGGAAGGATTGGCCGAACCGGCGGTGCTCGGTACATGCGGGAGGGGAGCGCGGGGGAGGAGAGAGGAGGGGGCCGACCGCGTTGCATGTCCCGGACACCGAGGCGGCCTCGGGGGACACGATGGGGAGGCCCGAGGCTGTCGGGGCTGGCGATTGGGGGCGGCTATAGTGCGGGAGCGCACTGTAGCGCGCTCTAGAGCACCATTTTGGCATGCCATGGCATGCTTTTGGCATCTTTGGCACGACCACTTGTGTCTAGGGTGTCTAGGGAGAGGCAAACAACGTGGAAAAAGGCATAGGATGCTCTAGAGAGAAGGAAACTTGAGGGAGGGGGAAAACTTGTTGTCCAGGAGAGGTAATTGGGTTTTTACCCCACTCAATCATTGAGATGAGTCATGCAAATTTTACAGGAGGTAGAAGAGGACCAGGAGGTGTTGTGGTAAAAGTTTGAGGTGAAGGAGAGCAGTGAAAGTGGCGAAAATAAGGATTTTACCATTCTGCCTGAATGTGTTTGATGCTGGTTTGGGCAAGTAAAAGGGTCCCACTTGCCATGAGATTTACCAGGATCAAATAGAAGGTAAAAATGAGATGGGTCACAATGTTTCAGCAAGTTGACAGTGTAAACTTTGTAAACCCTATAATTTCACAGAATCTGGTTTCTGTAGATCTAGTCATGCTAAGCCAATCTCCTTCATGCACCACTTGGTGTAGTGTCATTATGTGGGTATTAGAGCATGTCTTCAAATTTTGGGATCAATTGGAAATACTTGGTAATGCTAAGTTGCTCAAATTTGGATCTGGATAGGAATGGTTTTGGGGCACTTTTGTGAAGCAAAATAATTTTTATTGGGAAGAAACTTTACAAGATCATCACATTAGGCATATGTGACTTGCTAGAATTTTCCTGGATTTATTTGAGAATATTTCTTATAGAAATATTTCAAATGCTTGAAATGAAAAGAAATGCTTTTGGAGGGTTCTGTCCAATATTTTGAACATGACCATGTGTTGAAACTCATATATATGGAAAATATATGTCCAGTGAGTTTCCCTAAATTTTCTCAAATATTTTGAAAGCATAAAAATATTTTTTCCCTATGAAAGACCATTTCTGGCCTTAAGAAAAAGCCTTTAAATAAAATAGGACAATAATCTTTAAAAATATAATTTGGTGGTTTTGGCAAGTATTATATATGTTAGGTTTCAAATAAAGTCTTTGGGCAAAACATTCACCCTCATTTGAGGACTTGTAGTACAAACCTCAATTCAGGGGGTTTTGAAAACCTAAATTGAATAAATGCTTTTTGGCCAAAATAATATTTTATAAAAATAGTTTTAGGTCCTATACTCATGGCATGATCATTGGGCATAGAGTTTGGATCAAGTGGATGAATTTTAGAGAGAAGAAGAATTGGGTGGAACTATTCACAATCACCCAAACTAGCAAGTAGCAAACAATTCAACAAGCACAAGCAAAAAAATGTTTTAAATGGATCCAAATTTTATAAAACCATAGCATAGCAAAGTGGTACAAACACAGGGTGTGATAGCGCTCCGCCAGCATTGCGACCGGCGGTGGGTGCCCCAGAGCCGCTTGGCGGGCGCACGACATGCCTGCTCCCTCCGGCTTGTCGCGGTTTGCGAAACTCAACAGGCTCTAGATGGTCGCTCTCCAGTCGTCCATCTTCTCTGGCGCGGGTGGGAAGTTCAGCAATAGCTGGGCCAGCGCCAGAGCTTCTCCCAGAGTCTTGGGCATGGAGCGGTGCGAAGCGTGGGTGACGCTCTTACTCCCGGCTGTGCCAGGAGGAGCGTTCGCCCGCTCCATCACCCGCTGCTCATGCTCTCCAGGATGTTGCTGTCGAGCTCAGCCCTGCACGTCTTTGGAAGGATGCGCAGGAGCTTTGTCCACGCGTCGCCCAGGGTCACCACCCTGAGGGCGCTGGTCGCGGTTGTCTTGCGAAGGTGGCGGCGGAGGTGCTGTCGCTACTACTGTTGCTGCTGCCACCATCGCGGCCGCCGTTCCAGTGGCGTCGACTCCGATCGCCATAGGCGCGTTCCGCGTCTCCATGACGACGGGGTCTAGATCGCGGCTCGTGGAGCTCCGCACAGTGTTGTGGCCGCGTTCGCCGATGCGGTGAACGTGGAGACCGCCTCTGTCGGCGTCGCTGGCGACCACTTGCGAGTTCAGCTTGGACGCGGACGGAGCGGGTGTTGCTGCGCCCTTGGTCTTCTTGGGAGGCATGGTCGTCGGGGAAGCTATCAACGACGATGCGCAGTAGTCGGTGAAGGTTGACGTGAAGGAGACCCCCTACCTGGTGCGCCAAAGATGTCGGCGTACGACGATCTATGGGGCCGGCAAGGCCCCTTTGGTGGTTCGGCAAGGGAAATCCTATAACGCAAAGAGCATCACCGTGACATGCACGTGCGAGGGTTTAGACAGGTTCGGGCCACCCGAGCATAATACCCTACGTCCTGTGTAGTTGTGGATTATTCGGGTTCACAGTACAGGAGCGTCGCTACCCAGCAAGGATGCACAGAGAGCGTCGCTATGCGTGTAAATGAACGGAGTCTCTACCTTTCTAAAGGTAGCCATGGACCTCCTTTTATCATTCAAGGGGCTACCACACTGGCTATAACGGTCTTTACATAGAGTAAAGAATGCATATCCCTCTGCTAAAATCGTTGGCAACAGTGATAGTGGGAAATACCTAACTTTGACGGACTAGGACAGGCGCATTGAATGCACCATGAGGTGGCGCGCTGGCGACGTCTACCGGCAAGGATTGCCTCTCCTTCTGTGTCGTTCGCCCAGCTACCTCTTATTCTTTTGCCACGCCGTAGTACAGGTATCATTAAAGCTCTGCTGTAATCCTAGTGAGTCGCCACGCACCCCGGACAGCTCCACCAAAACGCCTGTCCGCTCGACACCCAGGCGATGAAGACAACCAGCGTGGCGATGCAGAGCGATGGCTTGGTGGGCGGAGGTCTTGGCGGGTGCCTTAACAGCCAAGTCCTCCGGCAAGGAGGGCTTGTTGGTTCACTCGGGCCCTCGCATGAAGAGGCTTGGCGTCCAGATCCAGCCCGGCAGGGCCTTACCGGTCCGGAGGCCGCTTTCGTCTAGTGCACATATCAGGGTACCAAGGGCCCCGTTCTTTAGTACACCGATAGTGTCTTTCAGATTCTTCATAGTGACAATAGGATAACCTTGGTGGACACAATAAATAGAGATATGCTCCCCGACAACGGCGCCAGAAAACAGTCTTGATAACCCACAAGTATAGGGGATTATAACAGTCTTCGAGGGAAGTATTTTACCCAAATTTGTTGATTCGACACAAGGGGAGCCAAAGAATACTTATTGGTCTTAGTAGTTGAGTTGTCAATTCAACCACACCTGGAGTATCCTTCTGTAGCAAAAGTTTAGTAGCAAAGTAGAATAGTAGTAGTAATAGTAATAGTAACAGCAACAGTTTTGTAGTGATTGTAACAGCAGTAGCAGCAATAGTAACTTAGCAAGATTCAATATATGAAAAGCATAGGCCATGGATCAGTGATGGATACATATGGATGGCATTCATCATGTAATAGTTACATGCTAGAGCGACATAGAACTAGCTCCAATTAATCAATATAATGTAGGCATGTATTCCGTATATGGTCATACGTGCTTGCAATAAGAACTTGCATGACATCTTTTGTCCTACCCTTCATGGCAGCGAGGTCCATAAGGAAATCTAAGGGATACTAAGGGCTCCTTTTAATAGAGAACTAGAACAAAGCATTAACACTTCATGAATACATGAACTCCTCAAACTACGGCAATCACCGGAAAGAATCCCAATTATTGTCACCTTGAGGTATGCGGCTCATGACACGTAATAGGTGCATACAACTTGCAAGATAGGATCTAAAACACTCTTATATTTATGAAAGCATAATAGGTTTAGATTTGAAATCATGGCACTCGGGCCCTAGTGACAAGCATTAAGCATAGCAAAGTCATAGCAACATCAATCTCAGAACATAGTGGATACAAGGGATCAAGCCCTATCAAAATAACTCAATTACATGATCAATCTCATCCACACCCATCACCGTCCAGCAAGCCTACAAAAGAATTACTCAGTCCTGGTGGTGAGCATCATGGAATTGTTGATGGAGAAGGGTTGGTGATGACTGATACGTCTCCAACGTATCTATAATTTTTGCTTGTTCCATGCTGTTATATTATCATTCTTCGATGTTTTACAATCATTTTATTACAACATTATATCATTTTTTGGGACTAACCTATTGACATAGTGCCAAAGTGCCAGTTGCTGTTTTTGTTTGTTTTTTACTTCGCAGAAAATCAGTACCAAACGGAGACCAAACGCTGCGGGGATTTTTGTGGATTTTTTCGGGACCAGAAGAAAGAAGATGGGCCAAAGAACACCAGAAGAGGGGGCCCAGGGTGGCCACCCTCCACCAGGGCACGCCAGAGGCCCCCTGGAGCGGCCTGGTGGGGGATGGGCACCTCGGGCACCCCCTCAACCGACTATCGTGCCTATAAATTCCCAGAAAATCCAAAAACCCTAGAGGAGTCGACGAAACACAATTCCAGCCGCCGCAAGTTCCAGAAGCGCGAGATCCAATCTAAACACCATCATAGAGGGGTTCATCTTCCTCATAGGTGTCTCTTCGATGATGCGTGAGTAGTCCACCATAGACCTACGGGTCCGTAGGCAGTAGCTAGACGGCTTCTTCTCTCTCTCTTATGATTCTCAATACAATGGTCTCTTGGAGATCTATTTGATGTAAACTTTTGCGGTGTGTTTGTTGGGATCCGATGAATTTTGAGTTCATGATCAGTTTCTATCCATGAATATTATTTGAGTCTTCTTTGATCTCTTATATGCATGATTGCTTATAGCATCGTATTTCTTCTTCGAATCTTTGGTTTAGTTAGGCTGACTAGATCGATTTTTCTTGCCATGGGAAGAGGTGCTTTGTGATGGGTTCGATCTTGCGGTGTTCTTTCCCAGTGACAGAAGGGGCAGCAAGACACGCATGTATCGTTGCTATTAAGGATAACAAGATGGGGTCTATTCCTACATGAATAGATCTTGTCTACATCATGTCATCGTTCTTATTGCATTACTCTATTTTTCCATGAACTTAATACACTAGATGCATGCTGGATAGCGGTCGATGTGTGGAGTAATAGAGGTAGATGCAGGCAGGATTCGGTCTATCTATCTTGGACGTGATGCCTATATAATGATCATCGCCTTGGATATCGTCATGACTATTCGATTTTCTATCAATTGCCCAACAGTAATTTGTTCACCCACCATGCGCTATACTCATGAGAGAAGCCACTGGTGCACCCTACGGCCCCCGGGTCTACTTTTCCATCATATTGCTTTCCGATCTACGTTTTTTGCAATCTTTGTTTTCAGATCTACAAAACCAAAAACCCAAAAACATATTGCTGCATATTTACTCTTTTTATTTGTGTTCTTGAGAGATCTATCTCTCCTATCTATCACTACCTAATCTATCTTTTTACCGCAGAGAGATTGACAACCTCTCTTTCACGTCGGGCTGCAAGTATTTGTTGTTTGTGTGCAGGTGCTGCTTATTGGGTGTTGGTGATCCTCCTACTGGTTCGATAACCTTGGTTTCATAACTGAGGGAAATACTTACCGTCGCTGTGCTGCATCATCCCTTCCTCTTTGGGGAAATATCGACGTAGTCCAAGCAAGTCAAAGGAATTTCTGGCGCCATTTCCGGGGAGGAAGCGATCTCTTCTACGTGCCTATCATAGGCGCCGAGGGGACTCCATCATCATCTACCAGGTTCCTAATCACAAATCTCATCTCCTTGCAATTACATTATTTGCCATTTGCCTCTCGTTTTCCTCTCCCCCACTTCACCAATTTGTCGTTTTATTCGCCCTCTTCTTCGTTTTCCCTTTTTCTCGCCGGATCTCTTGCCTTGTCACTATGGCTAGTTCTTCCTTTGTTGCGTGCACTCCCGATAATGAGGTTCTTAATTTGCAGTGCTCATAATAGATCTATCCATAAGCAATCTACCATTGTTGTTCTTCGTAGTTTCTATGTTAGCATTACCACTTGGTATAGATTCGTCCTTGATACGATTACCGGTGGGAATTTCTTGATGAGTCCATCTTTGGATGCTTTTAATGCTTTGGGAAGTTTAGTGGGATCGTCACCTATCATGATCAATGAAACAACTTTAACTCTCGAACACGTTATGGAGAGATTAGATGCTATTGAAAAGAAGATGATTACTAAAGAACATCTTGATGATCTAGATAGAAAGATGCATAATCTTGCTAATAAAATTGGATCTAAGGGGGGAGATGCTCTTAAATTGTTTAAGGCAAAAGAAACCGTAGTTAACGAAAGGGTAGAAGAAAGTCCTTACCCTATTGATAAGTTGGAAGAAATCTTTAGTAATTTGGGTTCAGCTTTTTCTTATATCAAATCTATTGAAAAAACTCCCGTAAAAATTGGCAAGACCACGCAAGTTACTAAAAACAAAGTTGCTACACCTAGTGGGCACAAGGGAGATCTTAAAATGATTAGTATTCATCCCGACTTTATTGAAATCATAAGAGATCCTATTTACAAGAATGAATTTTTTTTGTTTTCTTCCTAGGAGTGTTATCGTTAAGAACATGCATGCTAAGTCCTTGAAGAAATCTAGTTCTGTGATTGAAGAATTGAAAACCAAAGATGACAATACTTGAATCTATCCAATATGCCTAGCTAGGGGCGTAAAACGATAGCGCTTGTTGGGAGGCAACCCAATGAATAAATAAATTTTTGCTTTTTCCTTTATGTTTTTGAGTGTTGACACAATTATGCTTCTGTTATGATTGTGTTTTTATGGTTTATTTAGTGTTTGTGCCAAGTAGAACCGTTAGGATGATTCATAGGATGAGTAGAAGTGATGCTAAATCTGAAACAGAAACTTTGCATCCAGTATATGAATTTTCATTTTTTGCTGGAACGTGATCTTGAGCTGAAATTTTCACACAGTGTTTCTAAACAAATTCCTTACGTTGTCCTAATGTTTCAGAATTTTTAGAGTTACAGAAGTCTGGGTAGAGTACAGATTACTACAGACTGTTCTGTTTGAGACAGATTCTGTTTTTGTTGCATTGTGTCCTTGTTTTGATGAATCTATGGTTTGTATTGGGGGGTATAAGCCATGGTAAAGTTAAAATACAATAGGTATAATGCAATTATAAAATTTGAATGGGTTTACAACAGTACCTAAAGTAGTGATTCGCTTTATTATACTAACGGATCTCACGAAGATTTTGTTGAGTTTTGTGTGATTGAAGTTTTCAAGTTTTGGGTGAGATCACGATGGATGAAGGAATAAGGAGTAGCAAAAGCCTAATCTTGGGGATGCTACCGCACCCCCAAGATATATCCAAAGAGTAACAAGCAACTAAGCTTGGGGATGCCCCCGAGTGGCATCCCCTCTTTCTTCTAACGACCATCGATATTTTACTTGGAGCTATATTTTTATTCGTCACATATCATGTGTTTTGCTTGGAGCGTCTTGTATCTTTGCTTGCTTTGTTTGTTAGTTTTTACTTTGTATCCTTGCTGTACACACCTATTTGAGAAAGCCAAAATCATGCTATGATTTGTTAGAATTGCTCTATGTGCTTCAGTTAAACTTTTTGAGCTATAGAATTGCTCTAGTGCTTCACATATATCTTTTTGAGCATGGTGTGCTAGGAAGCTTTTGTAGAAATACTCTCATGCTTCACTTAGATTAATTTGAGGGTTAGTAAAATTTTGAAGAAATCCTCTCATGCTTCACTTATATCTTTTTGAGAGATGAAATCTTTATGCTTATGTGCTTCACTTAAATTTGTTTGAGCTTGCCAAAAAGCAATGGCAATATATGAAACTAGTCCCAAAGTGATAGATATCCAAGGGGGATATAATAAAAACTTTCATGAAGATCATTGGACAAATTAAACTTGATTCCTTGTAATAGTTTTGAAACATGATGATAGTAATATGTGAGTCATGTTAGTGAGTAATTATGCTTAGTAGAAATATTGGTGTTAAGGTTTGTGATTCCCTATGCATGCACGAAAGACAATAGTTATGCAATCAAGTTACATCCTACTTGTGGTGCATTATTCGGTGTTAGTTATGTTCAATGCTCGCTTATGTGAATTTTTGTTTCTTGGTTGGTTGCTTCTCAATCTATTTGCTAGCCTCCACTTGTACTAAGTAGAAATACTACTTGTGCATCCAAAATCCTTAAACCAAGTTTTGCCTTATGAGTCCACCATACCTACCTATATGCGGTATTTCCATGCCGTTCCAAGCAAATTTGTATGTGCCATCTCTAAATTTTCAAAATAAATTTTCTCTTTTGTCTGCCCGTACCTCTCATGAAACGGTGCAGAGTGTCTAATATTTTTCCATGCTAGATGTGTTATTCTCAAGATGAGTGTTTATTCACTTGTCATTGCACGAGAGTGCAGCGGTAATAGGGATGCCCATTCCCGAAATGAAAAAGAAAAAATATTTACTTTATGTTGTCAAATAATAAATTCCTTGGAAAGTGTTGGTATGGAAGGTAACCGTGGATACGGCCCGCCATGGAAAGTGAAAGTTTGGTGGAAAAAGGAATAAACTTTATTTTGTGTTTGGGAACCACCTATGATATATCTAGCATGGAAAGTATTGTGAGCTACTTTGTCATTTTCGTTGACAGGAAAAGCATGCCACCCAAAATATTTTTTCTCTCTCAATTTAAAACTTTGAGCTCTGGCACCTCTACAAATCCCTACTTCCCTCTGCGAAGGGCCTATCCGTTTACTTTATGCAATTTTTATTTTAGCTGTGAGTCTCCATCTTCTCTTATAAACACCAACTAGGGGGCACTATGATCGTACTTGAGCATTGGGCATAGCTAATATTTGAGTGTGTTTCATGAATGGATCAATGATTGAGCATGATGGGCTAGGGATAACTTTCTTTAGTGTTGATATTTTGAAAGACATGGTTGCTTGTTGACATGCTTGAGTATTGAAGTCATTATGTTAAAACTAGACTATTGCTTTGAACCATTTACAAGTCCAAATGTCCATGCTATACAAAGAAGAAAAGAATATGATGAACATGTTAGGCAGCATTCCACATCCAAAATTCTGTTTTTATCATTTACCTACTCGAGGACAAGTAGGAATTAAGCTTGGGGATGCTGATACGTCTGCAACGTATCTATAATTTTTGCTTGTTCCATGCTGTTATATTATCATTCTTGGATGTTTTACAATCATTTTATTACAACTTTATATCATTTTTTGGGACTAACCTATTGACATAGTGCCAAAGTGCCAGTTGCTGTTTTTGCTTGTTTTTTACTTCGCAGAAAATCAGTACCAAACGGAGACCAAACGTTGCGGGGATTTTTGTGGATTTTTTCTAGACCAGAAGAAAGAAGATGGGCTAAAGAACACCAGAAGAGGGGGTCCAGGGTGGCCACCCTCCACCAGGGCGCGCCAGAGGCCCCCTGGCGCGGCCTGGCGCGGGATGGGCACCTCGGGCACCCCCTCAACCAACTATCATGCCTATAAATTTCCAGAAAATCCAAAAACCCTAGAGGAGTCGACGAAACACAATTCCAGCCGCCGCAAGTTCCAGAACCGCGAGATCCAATCTAAACACCATCACGGAGGGGTTCATCTTCCTCATAGGTGCCTCTCCGATGATGTGTGAGTAGTCCGCCATAGACCTACGGGCCCGTAGGCAGTAGCTAGATGGCTTCTTCTCTCTCTCTTATGATTCTCAATACAATGGTCTCTTGGAGATCTATTTGATGTAAACTTTTGCGTTGTGTTTGTTGGGATCCGATGAATTTTGAGTTCATGATCAGTTTCTATCCATGAATATTATTTGAGTCTTCTTTGATCTCTTATATGCATGATTACTTATAGCATCGTATTTCTTCTTCGAATCTTTGGTTTAGTTAGGCTAACTAGATCGATTTTTGTTGCCATGGGAAGAGGTGCTTTGTGATGGGTTCGATCTTGCGGTGTTCTTTCCCAGTGACAGAAGGGGCAGCAAGACACGCATGTATCGTTGCTATTAAGGATAACAAGATGGGGTCTATTCCTACATGAATAGATCTTGTCTACATCATGTCATCATTCTTATTGCATTACTCTGTTTTTCCATGAACTTAATACACTAGATGCATGCTGGATAGTGGTCGATGTGTGGAGTAATAGAGGTAGATGCAGGCAGGAGTCGGTCTATCTATCTTGGACGTGATGCCTATATAATGATCATCACCTTGGATATCGTCATGACTATTCGATTTTCTATCAATTGCCCAACAGTAATTTGTTCACCCACCGTGCGCTATACTCATGAGAGAAGCCCCTAGTGAACCCTACGGCCCCCGGGTCTACTTTTCCATCATATTGCTTTCCGATCTACGTTTTTTGCAATCTTTGTTTTCAGATCTACAAAACCAAAAACCCAAAAACACATTTCTGCATATTTACTCTTTTTATTTGTGTTCTTGAGAGATCTATCTCTCCTATCTATCACTACCTAATCTATCTTTTTATCGTAGAGAGATTGACAACCTCTCTTTCGCGTCGGGTTGCTAGTATTTGTTGTTTGTGTGCAGGTGCTGCTTATTGGTTGTTGGTGATCCTCCTACTGGTTCGATAACCTTGGCTTCATAACTGAGGGAAATACTTACCGTCGATGTGCTGCATCATCCCTTTCTCTTTTGGGAAATACCGACACAGTCCAAGCACGTCACTGACGACGGCGACGATCTCCACTCTCCGGAGCCCCAAACGGACTCCAGATCAGCCCTCCCGAGGAAGAACGGGAGGTGACAACGGCTCCGTCTCGTGAAACACGATGAAATCTTCTCTCCTATTTTTTTCTTTGTAATTGTGAATTTATAGGGCTGGAATTAGGGTCAGAGGAGTCACGCGGGCCCCACCAGCTAACAGGGCGTGCCTAGGGGGTGGGCACACCCTTTTGACTTGTGGCTCATAGGTGTCCCCCTCTAGCAGGTCTTCGCTCAATAATTCTTCATATATTCCAGAAAAAATCCACACAAGTTTCTTCGGATTCCGAGAACTTTTATTTTTGCACAAAAATAAAACACCACGGTAGTTCTGCTAAAAACAGTGTCAGTGTGGGTTAGTTCCGTTCAAATCATGCAAATTAAGGTCCAAAACAAGAGCAAAAGTGTTTGGAAAAGTAGATACGTTTCAGACGTGTCACGCCCTAGGGCAACTTGGGTGTTTAATTTGGCCAATGTATGCTAGCACATCCGGTCGTGTCCTGAGAACAAGATAAGCGGCTCCTATTGAGTTCGTCAACACGTCGGGCAGTCTTGCTGGATTTGTTTTACCTTTAGCGAATGTCTTGTGCACCAGGATTCTGAGGATAGTACGGGCTATCCTGTGGTTGAGGTTTTCCACCGCAGCTTGTGGCTAGTTTGTGATGGATGAGTTGGAGCACCCCTGCAGGGTTAAATCTTTCTGAAAACCGTGCCTGCGGTTATGTGGCAAATTGGAAACTTTATAATACCCCGTAATAGAAAACTTGAAGTAAACTCAATTAAAATACGCCAACCGTGTGCGTAACCGTGACAGTCTCTTCTTGTGAGGTTTGAACCAAGAAGAGAACACGGTGGAGTTATGTTTGACTTGTAAGTAGGTGTTCAGGATCATTTCTTAATCATAACTAGTTCACGTTCGATCAGGCGTAGATCACTCTTCTTATTATTGTACTCATAAGTTAACCAGATAAAATGCTTAGTGTTGCTGCAACCTCACCACTTAACCATACCTCACCTATTAAGCTTTGCTAGTCTTGATACCCTCGGTAATGACATAGCTGAGTCCACGTGGCTCATAGATTCCTACAACAACAAATGCAGGTACGGGTAATGCGATGATTTGACGTGAACGCGATGATTGTTCTATTTGGACTTCTTCTTCTTCATCATCGATCATAGGATGGGTTCCAGGTTGGCAGCCTGGGATTAGCAAGGGTGGACGTCGTCTTCTTTTTCGTTTGATTTCATCCGTAGTCGGATCCTGCTCTTGTATATGATGATTGTGATGTATTGTTGTATTGAGATATTTATGTTATTACATGTGGCGAGTGTAAGCCAACTCCATATACTCATCTCTTGTTTACATGTATTGTGACGATTTCCATTCTTGCAAAGCGACCCAAAATGCGCTTCTATCCTTATGAAGGCCCTCGAGCCGTCGCGAGGATAGTACCGCATTTTCGGCGTGACAAAACAATAAAGTAGGTTGTCTAGATATGCAACTAGGTGGACAACTGATACGTCTCCAACGTATCTATATTTTTTGCTTGTTCCATGCTGTTATATTATCATCCTTGGATGTTTTACAATCATTTTATTAGAACTTTATATCATTTTTTGTGACTAACCTATTGACATAGTGCCAGAGTGCCGGTTGCAATTTTTGTTTATTTTTTACTTCGCAGAAAATCAGTACCAAACAGAGATGAAACGCTGTGGGGATTTTTGTGGGTTTTTTATGGACCAGAAGAAACCAGTTGGGCCAAAGAACACCAGAAGAGGGGGCCTAGGGTGGCCAGCACCCACCAGGGCGCGCCAGAGGCTCCCTGGCACGGCCTGATGGGTGCTGGGCACCTCGGGCACACCCTCAACCGACTAGCGTGCCTATAAATTCCCTGGAAATCCAAAACCCTAGAGGAGTCGACGAAACACAATTCCAGCCGCCGCAAGTTCCAGAACCGCGAGATCCAATCTAAACACCATCACGGATGGGTTCATCTTCCTCATAGGTGCCTCTCTGATGATGCGTGAGTAGTCCACCATAGACCTACCGGTCCGTAGGTAGTAGCTAGATGGCTTCTTCTCTCTCTCTTATGATTCTCAATACAATGGTCTCTTGGAGATCTATTTGATGTAAACTTTTGCAGTGTGTTTGTTGGGATCCGATGAATTTTGAGTTCATGATCAGTTTCTATCCATGAATATTATTCGAGTCTTCTTTGACCTCTTATATGCATGATTACTTATAGCCTCGTATTTATTCTTCGAATCTTTGGTTTAGTTAGGCCAACTAGATCTATTTTTCTTGCCATGGGAAGAGGTGCTTTGTGATGGGTTCGATCTTGCGGTGTTCTTTCCCAGTGACAGAAGGGGCAGCAAGACACGCATGTATCGTTGCTATTAAGGATAACAAGATGGGGTCTATTCCTACATGAATAGATCTTGTCTACATCATGTCATCGTTCTTATTGCATTACTCCGTTTTTCCATGAACTTAATACACTAGATGCATGCTGGATAGTGGTCAATGTGTGGAGTAATAGAGGTAGATGCAGGCAGGAGTCGGTCTACCTATCTTGGACGTGATGCCTATATAATGATCATCGCCTTGGATATCTTCATGTCTATTCGATTTTCTATTAATTGCCCAACAGTAATTTGTTCACCCACCGTGCGCTATACTCATGAGAGAAGCCAATAGTGAACCCTACGGCCCCCGGGGCTACTTTTTCTATCATATTGCTTTCCGATCTACGTTTTCTGCAATCTTTGTTTTCGAATCTACAAAACCAAAAACCCAAAAATATCTTGCTGCATATTTACTCTTTTTATTTGTGTTCTTGAGAGATCTATCTCTCCTATCTATCACTACCTAATCTATCTATTTACCGTAGAGAGATTGACAACCTCTCTTTCGCGTCGGGTTGCAAGTATTTGTTGTTTGTGTGCAGGTGCTGCTTATTGGGTGGTGGTAATCCTCCTACTGGTTCGATAACCTTGGTTTCATAACTGAGAGAAATACTTACCGTCGTTGTGCTGCATCATCCCTTCCTCTTTGGGGAAATACCGATGCAGTCCAAGCCACGTCAAAGGAATTTCTGGCGCCGTTGCCGGGGAGGAAGTGCTCTCTTCTACGTGCCTATCGTAGGCGCCGTGGGGACTCCATCATCATCTACCAGGTTCCTAATCACAAATCTCATCTCCTTGCAATTACATTATTTGCCATTTTCCTCCCATTTTCCTCTCCCCCACTTCACCAATTTGCCATTTTATTCGCCCTCTTTCTCGTTCGCCTTTTTCTCGTCGGATCTCTTCTTGTTTGCTTGTTTGCTATCTTTGCTTGTGTTTCCATGTGCCTTCTATTTGCTTGCATCCTCGCTTGCTAAAAATCTATTGATATGGATCCTCATCCACCTGATAATCTTTTCAAAAGACCAAATTATGATGAACCAATTTCTAGTGAGTTGAGTGCACTTGATTATCTCTATGAAGTTTTGCTTGAAAATCATGAATCTGAAAGTTTTGATGAAGTGTTAAAAGAAGAAATTTATAAGGTGATTCATGATAGATCCTTGATTGAAAAGAATGATTACAATGATGTTACTATAAATTCTATTAATGTCAATTATGCTAATGATATGCAAAGCCACAAGCTTGGGGATGCTATGTTTGATAAAGATGATATTTTTAGTCCCCCCAAGTTTTGATGAGCAAATTTATTATGATGATTGCATGCCTCCTATTCATAATGATGGTGATGACACGTGTGCTATAATGAGTAATGACAACAATGAAACTTATCATCATGGTTTTAATTTGCAATGTGCTTATGTCAATGAAGTGTCTCATGATAGTTATTTTGTTGAGTTTCCTCCCACTACCATGGATGAAAAGGAATTTGCTTATGTGGAGAGTAATGAAAATTCTATGCTTGTGCATCATGAAAAGAATGATTTATGTGATAGTTATATTGTTGAATTCCTTCATGATTCTACTGAAATTTATTATGAGGGAGGAACATATGCTTGTAGGAATTTCAATAATATCAAATTTCCTCTCTATGTGTTCAAAGTTTTGAAGTTAGGCTTGTTTTGCCTTCCTATGCTAGTTGATTCTTGTTCCCATAAATTGTTTGCTCACAAAATCCCTATGCATAGGAAGTGGATTAGACTTAAATATGCTTGTCATGAGATTCATGATGCTCTCTTGCATATTTCATTTACTACTTTTTATGTGAGCATCATTGAAAGCTTTATGCCTAGCTAGGGGCGTAAAACGATAGCGCTTGTTGGGAGGCAACCCAATGAATAAATTATTTTTGTCTTTCCCTTTCTAGTTTTGAGTGTTGACACAATTATGCCTCTATTATGATTGTATTTTTATGTTTTATTTAGCGTTTGTGCCAAGTAGAGCCTTTAGGATGATTCATAAGATGAGTAGAAGCGATGCTGAATCTAAAACAGAAACTTTGCGTCCAGTGTTCGAATTTTCATTTTTTTTACTGGAACGTGATCTTGAGCTGAAATTTTAACACAGTGTTTCTACACTAATTGCTTACGTTGTCCTAATTTTTCAGAATTTTTAGAGTTACAGAGGGATGGGTAGAGTACAGATTACTACAGACTGTTCTGTTTGAGACAGATTCTGTTTTTGTTGCATTGTGTCCTTGTTTTGATGAATCTATGGTTTGTATTGGAGAGTATAAGCCATGGTAAAGTAAAAATACAGTAGTTATAATGCAATTATAAAATTTGAATGGGTTTACAACAGTACCTAAAGTAGTAATTTGCTTTCTTATACTAACCGATCTCACAAAGATTTTGTTGAGTTTTGTGTGATTGAAGTTTTCAAGTTTTGGGTGAGATCACGATGGATGAAGGAATAAGGAGTAGCAAAAGCCTAAGCTTGGGGATGCTACCGCACCCCCAAGATATATCCAAAGAGAAACAAGCAACTAAGCTTGGGGATGCCCCGAGTGGCATCCCCTCTTTCTTCTAATGACCATCGGTATTTTACTTAGAGCTATATTTTTAGTCGTCACATATCATGTGTTTTGCTTGGAGCGTCTTGTATCTTTGCTTGCTTTGTTTGTTAGTTTTTCCTTTGTATCATTGATGTACACACCTATTTGAGAGAGCCACAATCATGCTATGATTTGTTGGAATTGCTCTATGTGCTTCACTTAAACTTTTTGAGCTATAGAATTGCTCTAGTGCTTCACTTATATCTTTTTGAGCACGGTGTGCTTGGAAACTTTTGTAGAAATACTCTCATGCTTCACTTAGATTAATTTGAGAGTTAGTAAATTTTGAAGAAATCCTCTCAAGCTTCACTTATACCTATTTGAGAGATGAAATCTTTATGGTCATGTGCGTCACTTAAATTTGTTTGAGCTTGCCAAAAAGCAATGGAAATGTATGAAACTAGTCCCAAAGTGATAGATATACAAGGAGGATATAATAAAAACTTTCATGAAGATCATTGGACAAATTAAACTTGATTCCTTGTAATAGTTTTGAAACATGATCATAGTAATATGTGAGTCATGTTAATGAGTAATTATGCTTAGTAGGAATATTGGTGTTAAGGTTTGTGATTCCCTATGCATGCATGAAAGTCAATAGTTATGCAATGAAGTTACATCCTACTTGTGGTGCATGATTCGGTGTTAGTTATGTTCAATGCTCACTTATGTAATTTTTCCTTTCTTGGTTTGGTTGCTTCCCAATCTATTTGCTAGCCTTCATTTGTACTAAGTAGAAATACTACTTGTGCATCCAAAATCCTTAAACCAAGTTTTGCCTTATGTGTCCACCATACCTACCTATATGCGGTATTTCCATGCCGTTCCAAGCAAATTTGTATGTGCCATCTCTAAATTTTCAAAATAATTTTTCTCTTTTGTGTGCCCGTACCGCTCATGAAACGGTTGGGAGTGTCCAATATTTTTCCATGCTAGATGTGTTATTCTCAAGATGAGTGTTTATTCACTTGTCATTGCACGAGAGTGCGGCGGTAATAGGGATGCTCATTCCCAAAATGAGAAAGGAAAAATATTTACTTTATGTTGTCAAATAATAAATTCCTTGGAAAGTGTTGGTATGGAAGGCAACCGTGGATACCGCCCGCCATGGAAAATGAAAGTTTGGTGGAAAAAGGAATAAACTTTATTTTCTGTTTGGGAACCGCCTATGATATATCTAGCATGGAAAGTATTGTGAGCTACTTTGTCGTTTTCGTTGACAGGAAAAGCATGCCACCCAAAATATTTTTCTCTCTTAATTTAAACTTTGAGCTGTGGCACCTCTACAAATCCCTACTTCCCTCCGCGAAGGGCCTATCTATTTACTTTATGCAATTTTTATTTTTGCTTTGAGTCTTCATCTTCTCTTATAAGCACCAACTAGGGGGCACTATGATCGTACTTGAGCATTGGGCATAGCTAATATTTGAGTGTGTTTCATGAATGGATCAATGATTGAGCATGATGGGCTAGGGATAACTTTCTTTAGTGTTGATATTTTGAAAGACATGGTTGCTTGTTGACATGCTTGAGTATTGAAGTCATTATGTTGAAACTAGACTATTGCTTTGAATCATTTACAAGTCCAAATGTCCATGCTATAGAAAGAAGAAAAGAATATGATGAACATGTTAGGCAGCATTCCACATCAAATTTTATCATTTACCTACTCGAGGACGAGTAGGAATTAAGCTTGGGGATGCTGATACGTCTCCAACGTATCAATAATTTTTGCTTGTTCCATGCTGTTATATTATCATTCTTGGATGTTTTACAATCATTTTATTACAACTTTATATCATTTTTTGGGACTAACCTACTGACATAGTGCCAAAGAGCTAGTTGATGTTTTTGTTTATTTTTTACTTCGCAGAAAATCAGTACCAAAAAGAGATGAAATGCTGCGGGGATTTTTGTGGATTTTTTATGGACCAGAAGAAACCAGATGGGCCAAAGAACACCAGAAGAGGGGGCCCAGGGTGGCCAGCACCCACCAGGGCACGCCAGAGGCCCCCTGGCACGGTCTGATGGGTGCTGGGCACCTCGGGCACCCCCTCAACCGACTATCGTGCCTATAAATTCCCTGGAAATCCAAAAACCCTAGAGGAGTCGACGAAACACAATTCCAGCCGCCGCAAGTTCCAGAACCGCGAGATCCATTCTAAACACCATCACGGAGGAGTTTATCTTCCTCATAGGTGCATCTCCGATGATGCGTGAGTGGTCCACCATAGACCTACGGGTCCATAGGCTGTAGCTAGATGGCTTCTTCTCTCTCTCTTATGATTCGCAATACAATGGTCTCTTGGAGATCTATTTGATGTAAACTTTTGCGGTGTGTTTGTTGCGATCCGATGAATTTTGAGTTCATGATCAGTTTCTATCCATGAATATTATTTGAGTCTTCTTTGATCTCTTATATGCATGATTACTTATAGCCTCGTATTTCTTCTTCGAATCTTTGGTTTAATTAGGCCAACTAGATCGATTTTTCTTGCCATAGGAATAGGTGCTTTGTGATGGGTTCGATTTTGCGGTGTTCTTTCCCAGTGACAGAAGGGGCAGCAAGACACGCATGTATCGTTGCTATTAAGGAAAACAAGATGGGGTCTATTCCTACATGAATAGATCTTGTCTACATCATGTCATCGTTCTTATTGCATTACTCCGTTTTTCCATGTACTTAATACACTAGATGCATGCTGGATAGTGGTCAATGTGTGGAGTAATAGAGGTAGATGCAGGCAGGAGTCGGTCTACCTATCTTGGACGTGATGCCTATATAATGATCATCGCCTTGGATATCGTCATGACTATTCGATTTTCTATTAATTGCCCAACAATAATTTGTTCAGCCGCCGTGCGCTATACTCATGAGAGAAGCCACTAGTGAACCCTACGGCCCCCGGGTCTACTTTTCCTATCATATTGCTTTCCAATCTACGTTTTTTGCAATCTTTGTTTTCGGATCCACAAAACCCAAAACCCAAAAATATCGTGCTGCATATTTAGTCTTTTTATTTGTGTTCTTGAGAGATCTATCTCTCCTATCTATCACTACCTAATCTATCTATTTACCGTAGAGAGATTGACAACCTCTCTTTCGCGTCGGGTTGCAAGTATTTGTTGTTTGTGTGCAGGTGCTGCTTATTGGGTGGTGGTGATCCTCCTACTAGTTCGATAACCTTGGTTTCATAACTGAGGGAAATACTTACCGTCGCTGTGCTGCATCATCCCTTCCTCTTTGGGGAAATACCAACGCAGTCCAAGCCACGTCAACAACCTATATGATGAGCTCAACAACAACAACAATAGCAATCACACGATACAAACAGAATATAACTTGCACAAAGTAAAGGTAAGAAGTAATCACAAGTGGAGTCAATGGAGACGAGGATGTGTTATCGAAGTTCCCTCCCTTTAGGGGGATGTATGTCTCTGTTGGAGCGGTGTGGAGGCACAATGCTCCCTAAGAAGCCACTACGGCCACTGTATTCTCCTCACGCCCTCGCACAATACAAGATTTCGTGATTCCACTAGTGGTGACCTTGAAGGCGGCAACCAAACCTTTACAAAAAAGGTTGGGGCAATCTCCACAGCTTTATTGGAGGCTCCCAACACCGCCACGAAGTTTCACCACAATGGAATGTGGCTTTGAGGTGACCTCTTCCGTCTAGGTGCCCAAACACCCAAGAGTAACAAGATCCGCAAGGGATTAGTGGGGGGGGGATCAAATATCTCTTGGTGGAAGTGTAGATCGAGGCCCTTTCCTCCAAACCCTAGAAGATCAACAAGTTTTGATGCCTAGGGACATAAATCGGACAAGAATGAGCTTTGTGGCAACAATGGAGATCCGGGGATAAGAGGTAGGTCTTCTTGGGGAAGAAGACCCCCTATATATAGTGGGTGAAAATCCAACCGTTTTCTACCCACAAACTGCACACAGGCAGTACCACCGCTCGGGGGAGCAGTACTACCACTTAGTGTGATACTTCCAGGAGTAGCCTGCGAGTGAAAGAATCACAAGAGCGGTAGTGCCACAGGAGCGGTACTACCGTCCACACCAGCGGTACTACCGCTGAGTGTCTCGGGACTCAATGGAATATCGGTGCTAGAAGGTGGGTAGAGCGAAACTGCCGCAACAAGTGGCACTACCACCCTACTACCGTTCTACTACTGTGAAAGTGGATATGGATTACAGAAGCACTCGGATCGAAAGTGAGTGCGCTAGTAGAAAATGGAAGTACCGCCCTACTACCGCTAAATCCATTGGGCTACAGAGAGTCTGCGGTAATGGGGTAGTACTAGTGTCGTAGTACCACTGAAGAAGTACTACCACCCTACTACCCTAAACGCAATAATGACCACAGTAGCGCAAAGCAAGCGATAGTGACAACAATACTGGAAAGCGGAAGTACCGCTGAAGCAGTACCCGCTAGCCAGGGCAGTACTACTGCTTGGGTGATTCAAGATAGCCCAAGACAGAGAACAGTAATACCTCCAATGTTGCGGGAAGGATATGTGGGTGCATATGGGTATGTGTACGTGTTGATTTCACCCTAACATTTCAAATGCGTAACCCCTCTTAATAGTATGGTTTTCCTATGACTCCAATCCGCCAAAAAAGAAACATCGGAAACAACCGTCTTCCCTTTTTATCATCGAGGGGAATAAACCGTCTTGTGCCATGTGATAGAATATCTGAAATGTTCAATGCACATGATTTGTTCGCAGATTGCATTGCCATCAATCAACAAAACTACTTAGAGAGAAATATGACCTAACACTCTGCCTACAGGTTTGAAGGCTGGTGATTCCCCATGCACATTTCTCAATTTTGTCATAGATGCAGCTAGTAGGAAGATGAGATTCATCTCTTTTTCCAGCGTGAATTTGCTCGAGTGGTTTGGTTCTCTCATCCTTGGTCCATTAGAGCAGATGTTTTAATTCAAGACAATACTAGTATGCACAACATTATTCTTGCTCTTCTTAACATGAACAATCCACATGCCTCAATTATTTGTGTATCTTTGGAAGGCTCGAAATGATTTTCCTTTGATAGGAAAAATGCTCTCTCTCACCATGTGAAATTTGCTGCAAATGCTTTATCCTCTGATTCTAATGACCCTCTTAATCTCTCTTGTAATTTTAAGCCGCAGATAGGAGTTGTGGTTCAAAATTCTACTAATCAACTTCCTATGCAGGGTCAAACACTTAAATTTGATCTGCTCATTCAGGGACCTAAAGTTTATTCTGATGTTACTTTTAAGTGTAAAATAATTCCAAGATTGTTGCAGAGATCAACAACTACAAGAGTTGGAGTTTATCGTTCTCTGCCTCAAGATAAGTTTGAAGTTAACGTGCAAATTCAAGCATCAACTCAAATTACAAGCACTCCTTTGCAGACAGAGGAGTCTCTTTTTTTTGCTGCTTCGATGGCAAGCAGATTACAAATTATCCAATCCACCTTTCTTTTAGATTGCCTTTACTTAGCCTTGGTTACAACAATTGGAAGGATGGTCGAGGCTAACACCCCGTGGATCAGGAAATCTTTAGGCATGTTTGGATGGAGCCGATGCATGTTCGGCCAATTTTTTGACATTAACCAAGGGCATCGGCAACCGCTTGGAAGGGAGCCAATTATTTGGTACGCCCGGGCCAACCCAGCCATTTAGTTCACTTTTTCTTGAACTTTTACACCATCAGTTGGCAACGCATGGACGGGCGAAAGCTCCACCAATTATTTGGCAAGCCCATGCATTGGCAGGGCAAACTTGGGCATAATCCAAACAACTTCTTTGTGTGATTTCTTCAAATACTTTTCAAATCTCCAACATCAGGTGTTTCACATCTCAAGGGAGATCAATGGAACTGCACATAATGTAACTCAGCAGGTTCTTCGATCAGATGTTGAACCCGACATATGTTGCTTTAGCTCATAGAAATTCGACTTGCCTTGTAGTTTTAGATACAAAGTTTTGTAATTCATGGTATATGTTTGTTATTAAGATGAATGGAAAGTTTGGTGCTTGGTGCGTCTTCTCTTGCTCAAAAAAAGAAAACTTTGTGCTTGCTTGAACATGAAGCCTAAGTATATGTGTATCTCTGGTTTATCTGATTTGAAGAAGAAAAAACATCGAGAGAAGAATTTTTCTCTTTGATTGTGGAAGAGGAAAAGAAACATGTCTTCGGGTCGGTTTGGTTGCTATCCTCGAGTTCATGCCTCGAATAAAAGTGTGCCTCGTAGGAGCCTGATTTGTTGATGATTTCTGCTTGACCAGGCAGGTCTGAGACGTACATGTTTAGTTGGCAGTATAACACCCCCAGTGTCATGCTACAGTGACCTCACACTAATGGTGCCATGCCATCTAGTTAACTAAGCCAAATTTCCACTTAATGAAAATCAAAGCCAATTTCAAATTTAAAATAAAGTCAGACAAATTATTTCTTCAAACAGTAAAAAAAAAAATTGGTAGTATTTTAAATATTCTCCAAGAAATTATAAAAATAGCAGAAACTTCGTTTGAATATTTATTTTAACCTAGCAAATATATTATTGCTCCAGCAGCAAATAACTTGATCATTTTAAATTCTAAAAATATTTAAACCTTTCCAATTGGCCTCAAACTTTTTATGCTAGCTCACAATAAGGCTTAGTATTTATGTGCCAAGTTTCATTCTCAACAAAAATAAGTTTTTGTGTTAAATAAATACAAAATAGAGACAAAAGTATACAATAGAAAAACAAAAGGAAAATAGAAAAGCCTCAATGTTGGACTAGGCCCTAGTGGCACAATGCGGCCCAGCCCAACAGGGAGTCATCCCCTACCTCGCTATAGTAGGAGGCAGGGGGAGCCATGGCAGTCATCGCACGGCCATGGCAGCGCCTGGCCACGTGCCGGCCATCTGACACCTCCCCGGGGACCTACAAGTGGCCCTCGACGCCCCGTCAAACCCTAACCCTCTCCCTGCTCCTCCCTCGCGCCGTTTTACCCCACCGCAACCGCAGTCGCCGGCGTCCCCATGACCATCGTCGTCCTCGCGCCCACTGGCCTCCCCGGAGCCCGGGAGCATGTCCAAAAGCTCCGATGCGTCCGACTTCGTCCATTCAGAGCACCGAATCGAGCCGGGGTAGACCGCACGCTCGCCATCAGGCTCATCTTCCCCGCATACATTGCCGGCCGCCGTCGTCGATTGCTTCGTCTCCGGTCCACCTCCGACCTCCCCGTCACCTCCGTTGGGACCTTGGTGAGCTCCTCCTCCGTCTCGCCCTCACCCTGCTCTCGATTCGTCGCCGTTTGCCGCCCTCCCCGAGCGTACGCGTACGCGTGCGCGCGTGCTCCTGATGCGCTACTTGCTGCCGCTAGCTGCTGCTCTTTGCTCATGCTACTTGCTGCTGCTCGCCTGCGTCGTCCACGTGCGCCCCGCCGCAGCCCATGCTCCCCTGTGCCGCTGGTCGCTGCTGCCCCCGAGCAGTTCTGTTGTCGCTATTGCGCCCGTGCTGCTGCTCTCGAGCCACTGCTGCTCCTGGCCGCTAATTGCTGCTGCTTGCTCCTAGCTGCGCTGCTCTACTGCTGGCGCAACTGCCGCCGCTGCTGTTGTATTGCTGCAGGTGCTACCCGCTACTGGCCATGGACATGGCCATGGCCGGCCGTGTGTGTACAGCGTGTGTGTGTGTGCGCGTGAGTGTTTGTGCAGCGTGTGAGTGTGCGTGTATGGCCGGCCCTGTTAGTTTAGGTTAATTGGTAGTTAGGATAGTTGCTACCCTATGACGTGTGGCCCCCATCTAATTAGCCTAATTTAATCAGTGTGTTAGACTAACAATCAATGACATGTGGGCCCCATTTAAATAGTAACCACTATTGACAAGTCAACTGTTGACTCGGTTAACCCAACTGACAACCCTTTTGATGTGTACATTCCCTGTGTGCACTTAGTATTTATCCAATTAATTTCCAAATTAATAATAATTCCAGAAATTCCAGAAAATTATTAAAACATTAGAAAATCATATAAAATAAACCGTAGCCCGGATGAAAATAATTTAGATATGAAAAATGATCAGAAAATTATAACATATCCGAATATGTTATCCACTCATCTCCCACATGCCCCTAACATGATGAACATGGACATTTTGCATCAGGATCATCTGTTCGAAAAATACCTGGAGCTGTAAAAATATTACCAGATATTTTCCCCCTTCTTTTAAATGCTTAGGGATGCATTAGAGCATGTCACCCACACATCTTGTCATGCCATTGCATTTGTGTTACATTTGATTGCTTTGTTATTTATTGTTTTCCCCTCCGCTACTTCTTTTTCGGTAGACCTCGATACTACGATAGACCCCAAGGTCGTTGTTGATCCAGTGAGAGCGACCACTTCACCGCAAGGATCCCTCTTTGTCTGCAGAGCAACCAGGCAATCAACCCCCCTTGATCATTCCGATATCGCCCAACTCTTTCTCTCTCATGCTTGCATTAGATTTTGCTACTGTTGTAGGTAGCTCCTAATCTGATGCATACCCTGTTTTTGTTAAACTGTTGTTGTACCTTACTGCATACTAAATGCTTAGTATAGGTTGATTAGTGATCCCCAGTGAACCCAATTTGCCCATGTTGCCCCTGCTTCATCATCGACGACTCGAAGACTCGAGCAACCAGATCGACAAGCCTGAGCCCGTCACATCACATCACCCCCCCAACTTAGTTGTACGACTCTCTAGAGCTACCATCGAGTACCGAGGGTGACACCTCGTAACGTACTCCTGATGCTAACTCTGTAGCGTAGCTAGTCAATCGTGGATATCGAGGGTGATTCCTCCTTCACCACTTCTGATAACGACTTCGTCGTGCAACACCTCAAGCATGAACCATCGAGGGTGATTCCTCTCTGGTCACCTTGACGATTACATCGAGTGGGATCCATCGACGGTGATTCCTCGGGTTCCCCCCTTGATGTTATGGACCCACGGTTACATTAACTTCACTACAGAACCATGTTGAGATCAGGAGGACCTGGAGGGTGTTGGTGTAATAATGACGAGGCGTGGCCGGGCATTCTTGGCCCTTGCCGCAAGTCCTCGAGATGGGGCGACGGGACTACATATCGTGGATCATTGATCGTCACTGCAGCTAACAAAATATTAATGGGTTTGGATATGTGATCTGAGAAGGCCTCTGGCCTGTTTCGCACTAACCACCACGCGGGAATCAGTATGGGCACTATGCGTTGTACATTCGCCCGAAAGCTCTTCAGATGTCACAGTTGAGCGGCACGCGCCTGTTGGAAATATGCCCTAGAGGCAATAATAAAATGGTTATTATTATATTTCCTTGTTCATGATAATCGTTTATTATCCATGCTATAATTGTATTGATTGGAAACTCAAATACATGTGTGGGTACATAGACAACACTGTGTCCCTAGTAAGCCTCTAGTTAACTAGCTCGTTGATCAAAAGATGGTGAAGGTTTCCTAGCCATAGACATGAGATGTCATTTGATAACGGGATCACATCATTAGGAGAATGATGTGATGGACAAGACCCAAACTATAAACGTAGCATATGATCGTGTCAGTTTATTGCTATTGTTTTCTGCATGTCAAGTATCTGTTCCTATGACCATGAGATCATGCAACTCCCTGACATCGGAGGAGTACCTTGTGTGTATCAAACGTCGCAACGTAACTGGGTGACTATAAAGATGCTCTACAGGTATCTCCGAGGGTGTCTGTTGGGTTGGCATGGATCAAGACTGGGATTTGTTACTCCGTGTGACGGAGAGGTATCTCAGGGCCCACTCGGTAATACAACATCACAATGAGCCTTGCAAGCAATGTGACTAAAGTCTTAGCCACGAGATCTTGTATTACAGAATGAGTAAAGAGACTTGCCGGTAACGAGACTGAACTAGGTATAGAGATACCGACGATCGAATCTCGGGCAAGTAACATACCGAAGAACAAAGGGAACAGTATACGGGATTAACTGAATCCTTGACATAGAGGTTCGACCGATAAAGATCTTCGTAGAATATGTAGGAGCCAATATGGGCATCCAAGTCCCGCTATTGGTTATTGATCGTAGAGGTGTCTCGGTCATGTCTACATAGTTCTCGAACCCGCAGGGTCTACACACTTAACGTTTGGTGACGATTAGTATAGTTGAGTTATTTTGTTGGTGACCGAAGGTTGTTCGGAGTCCCATATAAGATCCCGGACATGACGAGGATCTCCGGAAGAGTCGGGAGGTAAAGATTGATATATGTGATAATAGTGTTTTGATCTCCGGAAGGGTTCCGGAATTCACCGGAAGGGGTTCCGGATGTTTACCGAAGTGTTCGGGTGCAGCAACACTTTATATGAGCCAAAGGGGTAAAGCCCACGAGGTATTGGAAAGTGCAAAAGGAAGTTTTGCTGCTGCCTTAAGCGGTACTGTCGCTGGTAAGGCAGTACTACCGCGTAAGCGGTACTACCGCTTGTGTGAAGCGGTACTACCGCATAAGCGGTACTACCGCTTGTGTGAAGCGGTACTACCGCTCAAGCGGTACTACCGCTCGTGAGCGGTACTACCGCTTGTGCGCGGTACTACAGGGATCCGAGTTGGACTCTTTCCCTGCGGGCCAAACCGACCTTGTGCGGGCAAAACCGACCTGGAGGAGGCTTTTACTCCAAGTTTAGACCCCAAGGCTCAACATATAAATAGAGGGGCAGGGCTAGCACACGGGACACATCAAGATTTCCCAAGCCGTGTGTCGGCAACCCTAACCCTCTAGTTCTCCCGTCATAATCTCCGTAGTGCTTGGCGAAGCCCTGCAGAGATTGTTCCTCACCACCATCACCACGCCGTCGTGCTGCCGGAACTCATCTACTACTTCACCATCGCTCGCTGGATCGAGGAGGTGAAGGCGTCATCAAGTCGTACGTGTGTTGAACGCGGAGGTGCCGTCCGTTCGGCACTAGTTCGTGATCGGATCGAGGGACGACTTGCGATTTGGATCGCGGAGACGTTCGACTACATCAACCGCGTTTCTTAACGCTTCCGCTTAGCGATCTACAAGGGTATGTAGATTCACTCTCCCTCTCGTAGATGCTCATCACCATGGATAGATCTTGTGTGTGCGTAGGAAAATTTTTGTTTCCCATGCAACGTTCCCCAACAGTGGTATCAGAGCTAGGTCTATGCGTATATGAGATCTCGAGTAGAACACAAACGAGTTGTGGGCGTGGGTGTATACATATTGCTTGCCGTTACTAGTTGGTACTTGATTCGGTGGTATTGTGAGATGAAGCGGCCCGGACCAACATTACTCGTACGCTTACGAGAGACCGGTTCCTTCAACTGACATGTAACTTCGTTGCATAAAGATGGCTAGCGGGTGTCTCTCTCTCTCACTTTAGTTGAATCGATTTCAGTGAAGAGGGTTCTTTTAGAAGATCAAAAAGCAATCACTACACCACGTTGTGGTTTTGCGTACGTAAGAACGGTTCTTGTAAACCCGTAGCAGCCACGTAAAATTTGCAACAACAATTAGAGGACGTCTAACTTGTTTTTGCAGGGTATGTTGTGATGTGATATGGCCAATTACATGATGAGATATATGTGATGTATGAGATGATCATGTGTTGTATAGAATATCACGACTTGCATGTCGATGAGTACGGCAACTGGCAGGAGCCATAGAGTTGTCTTTAATTATTTTCGCCGTTTTGCTTTACTTTATCGCTATGAGTTAGCAATAGTCGTGGAAGCAACAGTCGGCGCGACAACCTCATGGCGACACGTTGATGGAGATCAAGATGATGGAGATCATGGTGTCATGCCGGTGACGATGGAGATCATGCCGGTGCTTTGGAGATGGAGATCAAAAGCACAAGTTCATGGCAAAATCATGTCACTTATGAATTGCATGTGATGTTAATCCTTTTATGCATCTTATTTTGCTTAGGACGACGGTAGCATTATAAGATGATCCCTCACTTAAATTTCAAGATAAATTGTGTTCTCCCCTAGTATGCACCGTTGCGAAGGTTCGACTCTTCTAAGCACCACGTGATGATCGGGTGTGATGGATTCTTTCGTTCGCATACAACGGGTGTAAGCCAGTTTTACACATGCAGAATACTTGGGTTAAACTTGACGAGCCTAGCATGTACAGACATGGCCTCGGAACACAAGAGACCGAAAGGTCGAACATGAGTCATATAGTAGATATGATCAACATGAAGATGTTCACCATTGAAACCACCTCAACTCACGTGATGATCAGACTTGAGTTGGTGGATTTGGATCATGTTACACTCAAATGACCGGAGGGATGTCAATTTGAGTGGGAGTTTTTTAAGTAATATGATTAACTAAACTCACTATCTTGAACAATAGTCTAAGTTGTCTTTGCTATATTTATGTTGTAGATCATGGCTCGCGCAGTAGCACCCCTGAATTTTAATGCGTTCCTAGAGAAAGCTAAATTGAAAGATGATGGAAGTAACTTTGTGGACTGGGCCCGTAATCTAAGGATTATCCTTACGGCTTCCCAGAAGGCTTATGTCCTTGATGCACCACTTGGTGATCCACCCGCTCCAGTTGAGTCTCTAGACGTTGTGAACGCCTGGCAGGCTCGTTCTGAAGATTACTCAATAGTTCAATGTGCAATATTGTATGGCTTAGAACCGGGAGTTCAAAGACATTTTGAACGTCATGGAGCATATGAGATGTTCCAGGAGTTGAAGTTTATCTTTCAGAAGAATGCCCGGATCGAGAGATATGAGATCTCCGATAAGTTCTATGCTTGCAAGATGGAGGAGAACGGGTCTATCAGTGATCACGTACTCAGAATGTCTGGGTACTCCACCCGTCTGGCTGAATTGGGGATGCCCCTTCCGCCAGAGGCTATCACTGACAGAGTTCTTCAATCATTGCCACCTAGCTACAAGAGCTTCGTGTTGAACTATAACATGCACGGGATGAACAAGTCAGTCGCCGAGCTGTTTGCGATGCTGAAAGCCGCTGAGTCTGAAATTCAGAAGGAGCATCAAGTGTTGATGGTCAATAAAACCACTAGTTTCAAGAAAAATGGCAAGGGTAAGCAGGGTAACTCCAAGAAGAGTGGCAAAGCAGTTGCTCCTCTCGTGAAGAAACCCAAGGCTGGACCCAAACCAGAAACTGTGTGCTTTCATTGCAAGGGAACTAGACAGTGGAAGCGGAACTGCCCCAACTATTTGGCTGACAAGAAGGCGGCCAACAACAAACAAGGTATATATGATATACATGTTATTGATGTGTACCTTACCAACTCTCGTTGTAGTGCCTGGGTATTTGATACCGGTGCGGTTGCTCATATTTGCAACTCAAAACAGGAACTACGGAATAGACGGAGGCTGGCAAAGGACGAAGTGACGATGCGCGTGGGAAATGGTTCCAAGGTTGATGTGATCGGCGTCGGCACGCTCCCTCTTCGATTACCATCGGGATTAGTGATGAACCTGAATAATTGTTATTTAGTGCCTGCGTTAAGCATGAACATTATATCTGGATCTTGTTTATTGCGAGACGGTTACTCATTTAAATCAGAGAATAATGGTTGTTCTATTTATATGAGTAATATCTTTTATGGTCATGCACCCGATGTGATGGGTTTATTCTTATTGAATCTCGATAGTAATGATACACATGTTCATAACATTGATGCCAAAAGATGTAGAATTGATAATGATAATACCACTTTCTTGTGGCACTGCCGTTTAGGTCATATTGGCGTAAAACGCATGAGGAAGCTCCATATTGATGGACTTTTGGAGTCACTTGATTTTGAATCACTTGACTCATGTGAGCCATGCCTCATGGGCATGATGACCAAAACGCCGTTCTCTGGAACAATGGAACGGGCAAGTGACTTATTGGAAATCATACATACTGATGTGTGCGGTCCGATGAGCATTGAGGCACGCGGTGGTTATCATTACTTTCTCACCTTCACTGATGACTTAAGTAGATATGGGTATATTTACTTAATGAAACACAAGTCTGAAACATTTGAAAAGTTCAAACAATTTCAGAGTGAAGTTGAGAATCATCGTAACAAGAAGATTAAATTCCTACGATCTGATCGAGGAGGAGAATATCTGAGTTATGAGTTTGGCAGTCACTTAAGACAATGTGGAATTGTTTCACAACTGACACCGCCTGGAACACCACAGCGTAATGGTGTGTCCGAACGTCGTAATCGAACCTTATTAGATATGGTGCGATCTATGATGTCTCTTGCCGATTTGCCACTATCATTTTGGGGTTATGCATTAGAGACAGCTGCATTCACTTTAAATAGGGCACCATCGAAATCCGTTGAGACGACGCCATATGAACTTTGGTTTGGCAAGAAGCCAAAGTTGTCGTTTCTTAAAGTTTGGGGATGTGATGCTTATGTCAAAAAGCTTCAGCCTGAAAAGCTGGAACCCAAAGCGGAGAAATGCGTCTTCATAGGATACCCAAAAGAGACAGTTGGGTATACCTTCTACCTCAGATCCGAAGGCAAAGTGTTTGTCGCTAAAAACGGAACATTTCTTGAGAAAGAGTTTCTCTCGAAAGAATTGAGTGGGAGGAAGATAGAACTTGATGAGGTTGTTGAACCTTTACTTCAACCTGAGAGTAGCGCAGCGCAGAAAGATGTTTCTGTAGAGCCTACATCAGCTGAAGAGGAAGTTAATGATGATGATCATGAAGCTTTGGATCAATTTGCTATCGAACCTCGTAGGTCGACAAGGACGCGTACTGCTCCTGAGTGGTACGGCAACCCTGTCTTAGAGGTCATGTTGTTGGACAATGATGAACCTACGAGCTATGGAGAAGCGATGATAGGCCCGGATTCCGAGAAATGGTTAGAGGCCATGAAATCCGAGATGGGATCCATGTATGAAAACAAAGTATGGACTTTGGAAGTATTACCTGAAGGGCGTAAGGCCATTCAGAATAAATGGATCTTTAAGAGGAAGACGGACGCGGACGGTAATGTCACCGTCTATAAAGCTCGACTTGTGGCAAAAGGTTTTTCACAAGTTCAAGGAGTTGACTACGATGAGACCTTCTCACCCGTAGCGATGCTTAAGTCCGTCAGAATCATGTTAGCAATAGCTGCCTTTTTCGATTATGAAATTTGGCAGATGGATGTCAAAACAGCGTTCCTTAACGGTTTCCTTAAGGAAGAGCTGTATATGATGCAACCAGAAGGTTTTGTCGATCCAGAGAATGCTGACAAAGTTTGCAAACTCCAGCGATCCATTTATGGACTGGTGCAAGCATCTCGGAGTTGGAATCTTCGCTTTGATGAGGTGATCAAAGCGTTCGAGTTTATACAAGTTCACGGAGAAGCTTGTATTTACAAGAAAGTGAGTGGGAGCTCTATTGCGTTTCTAATATTATATGTGGATGACATATTGCTGATTGGAAACAATATAGAAATGTTGGAAAGCGTGAAGGAATATTTGAACAAGAGTTTTTCAATGAAGGACCTAGGAGAAGCTGCTTTCATATTAGGCATCAAGATCTATAGAGATAGATCAAGACGTTTAATAGGACTTTCACAAAGCACATACCTTGATAAGATTTTGAAGAAGTTCAAAATGGATCAGTCCAAGAAGGGGTTCTTGCCTGTTTTGCAAGGTGTAAAGTTGAGTAAGACTCAATGCCCAGTGACTGCAGAAGATAGAGAAAAGATGAGTGTCGTCCCCTATGCCTCAGCCATAGGCTCTATCATGTATGCAATGCTGTGCACAAGACCCGATGTCAGCCTTGCCATAAGTATGGCCGGAAGGTTTCAAAGTGATCCAGGAATGGAACACTGGACGACGGTCAAGAATATCCTGAAATACCTGAAAAGGACTAAGGACATGTTTCTCGTTTATGGAGGTGATCAAGAGCTCGTCGTAAAGGGTTACGTCGATGCAAGCTTTGACACTGATCCGGATGACTCTAAGTCACAAACCGGATACGTATTTATTCTTAATGGGGGTGCGGTTAGCTGGTGCAGTTCCAAGCAAAGCGTGGTAGCTGATTCTACATGCGAAGCGGAGTACATCGCTGCCTCGGAGGCGGCGAAGGAAGGTGTCTGGATGAAGGAGTTCATGACAAATCTTGGGGTAGTGCCTAGTGCGCTTAACCCAATGACTCTGTTTTGTGATAATACTGGTGCCATTGCTCTAGCCAAGGAACCAAGATTTCACAAGAGGACCAGACACATAAAGCGACGTTTCAATTCCATCCGCGATTACATCAAGGAGGACGACATAAATATTTGCAAAGTACACACGGATCTGAATGTTGCAGATCCGATGACTAAACCTCTTCCAAGGGCTAAACATGAACAACACCAGAACTGCATGGGTGTTCGATTCATTACAATGTAAATCACATAGTGATGTGAACTAGATTATTGACTCTAGTGCAAGTGGGAGACTGTTGGAAATATGCCCTAGAGGCAATAATAAATTGGTTATTATTATATTTCCTTGTTCATGATAATCGTTTATTATCCATGCTATAACTGTATTGATTGGGGTGACGGGACTACATATCGTGGATCATTGATCGTCACTGCAGCTAACAAAATATTAATGGGTTTGGATATGTGATCTGAGAAGGCCTCTGGCCTGTTTCGCACTAACCACCACGCGGGAATCAGTATGGGTACTATGCGTTGTACATTCGCCCGAAAGCTCTTCAGATGTCACAGTTGAGCGGCACGCGCCTGTTGGAAATATGCCCTAGAGGCAATAATAAAATGGTTATTATTATATTTCCTTGTTCATGATAATCGTTTATTATCCATGCTATAATTGTATTGATTGGAAACTCAAATACATGTGTGGGTACATAGACAACACTGTGTCCCTAGTAAGCCTCTAGTTAACTAGCTCGTTGATCAAAAGATGGTGAAGGTTTCCTAGCCATAGACATGAGATGTCATTTGATAACGGGATCACATCATTAGGAGAATGATGTGATGGACAAGACCCAAACTATAAACGTAGCATATGATCGTGTCAGTTTATTGCTATTGTTTTCTGCATGTCAAGTATCTGTTCCTATGACCATGAGATCATGCAACTCCCTGACATCGGAGGAGTACCTTGTGTGTATCAAACGTCGCAACGTAACTCGGTGACTATAAAGATGCTCTACAGGTATCTCCGAGGGTGTCTATTGGGTTGGCATGGATCAAGACTGGGATTTGTTACTCCGTGTGACGGAGAGGTATCTCAGGGCCCACTCGGTAATACAACATCACAATGAGCCTTGCAAGCAATGTGACTAAAGTGTTAGCCACGAGATCTTGTATTACAGAACGAGTAAAGAGACTTGCCGGTAACGAGACTGAACTAGGTATAGAGATACCGACGATCGAATCTCGGGCAAGTAACATACCGAAGAACAAAGGGAACAGTATACGGGATTAACTGAATCCTTGACATAGAGGTTCGACCGATAAAGATCTTCGTAGAATATGTAGGATCCAATATGGGCATCCAAGTCCCGCTATTGGTTATTGATCGTAGAGGTGTCTCGGTCATGTCTACATAGTTCTCGAACCCGCAGGGTCTACACACTTAACGTTTGGTGACGATTAGTATAGTTGAGTTATTTTGTTGGTGACCGAAGGTTGTTCGGAGTCCCAGATAAGATCCCGGACATGACGAGGATCTCCGGAAGAGTCCGGAGGTAAAGATTGATACATGTGATAATAGTGTTTTGATCTCCGGAAGGGTTCCGGAATTCACAGGAAGGGGTTCCGGATGTTTACCGAAGTGTTCGGGTGCAGCAACACTTTATATGAGCCAAAGGGGTAAAGCCCACGAGGTATTGGAAAGTGCAAAAGGAAGTTTTGCTGCTGCCTTAAGCGGTACTGCCGCTGGTAAGGCAGTACTACCGCGTAAGCGGTACTACCGCGTGTGTGAAGCGGTACTACCGCATAAGCGGTACTACCGCTTGTGTGAAGCGGTACTACCGCTCAAGCGGTACTACCGCTCGTGAGCGGTACTACCGCTTGTGCGCGGTACTGCAGGGATCCGAGTTGGACTCTTTCCCTGCGGGCCAAACCGACCTTGTGCGGGCAAAACCGACCTGGAGGAGGCTTTTACTCCAAGTTTAGACCCCAAGGCTCAACATATAAATAGAGGGGCAGGGCTAGCACACGGGACACATCAAGATTTTCCAAGCCGTGTGTCGGCAACCCTAACCCTCTAGTTCTCCCGTCATAATCTCCGTAGTGCTTGGCGAAGCCCTGCAGAGATTGTTCCTCACCACCATCACCACGCCGTTGTGCTGCCGGAACTCATCTACTACTTCACCATCGCTCGCTGGATCGAGGAGGTGAAGGCGTCATCAAGCCGTACGTGTGTTGAACGCGGAGGTGCCGTCCGTTCGGCACTAGTTCGTGATCGGATCGAGGGACGACTTGCGATTTGGATCGCGGAGACGTTCGACTACATCAACCGCGTTTCTTAACGCTTCCGCTTAGCGATCTACAAGGGTATGTAGATTCACTCTCCCTCTCGTAGATGCTCATCACCATGGATAGATCTTGTGTGTGCGTAGGAAAATTTTTGTTTCCCATGCAACGTTCCCCAACAACGCCCGGGTGGCCCGCGTAAGCACCGTCTTTGTATTAAGATTAAGAGGTGCCGGGACTGACACCGGACGTCCTCGCAATGCGCAGGATTGCAAAGGGAGATTATCCCATGAACCCTTCATGATTAGGATGTACACCGGCGTGTGGCCTCTCTATTGAGCCTAGGCAGGACTACGGCGTGTCGATCATCTGAGGCGGGCATGACCTGAGCAAGTGTGTCTGGCCAGAGTTAATCAAGCGTGTTGGGTAAGTTTGTGCACCCCTGGATGGAAGTATATATATTCGAATAGATGTGTCAATGGATGCTCAGAGTTGTATCCCGATCTAATACAACTAGAATTGTGACTTTAAAATGAAATGATGGCTCCGGGATCGCTTTCTCGCAAGGAGTCGAGGAAGGATCTCTGGGTGTTACTTAATAAACTTCCTACTTGTAATATGCTAATCTACACTCTTCTAATGCTACAAGACATCGAAGATGCTAGTCTTCGATAGGCTAGGTCTTCGCCCTCTATTCGGGCGTTTTTGCAGTTCAGTCCAAAGATATAGCCCCATTCCTTTGATACTGATTCATACTTAGCATAGTTCTGATGTCAGTCTTGCGAGTACTTTGGATGAGTACTCACCGTTGCTTTGCTCTCCCTTTTCCCCTTGATACGATTGCTGCGATCAGATGACGGAGCCCAGGAGATGGTTGATCCCGCCGACGACTACTACTACCCCGATAGAGCTTACTACTACGTGGAGGTTGCTGAGTAGTTAGGAGGCTCCCACGCAGGAGGCCTTGCCTTTTCGATACATGTTATGTTTGTGCTAGCCTTCTTAAGGCAAAACTTGTTTACTTATGTCTGTACTCAGATATTGTTGCTTCCGCTGACTCGTTTGTATTCGAGCCCTCGAGGCCCCTGGCTTGTAATATCTCCCCGTGAGTCCCTAATCTTTATCGTGCGCATTTGCGTGTATGATTAGTGTACGATCAAAATGAGGGCGTTACAAGTTGGTATCAGAGCCGACTGCCTATAGGTTGCCCCCTTCCAACTCCTTGGCCGAAGTTGAGTCTAGTCTTTGAAAAACTATTTACTAACATTGTTCTATGGGTTACGGGCCCACATCTCAAATGGGTGGTATTAGGATCTTTTATACCTTTTCTATACTCTGGGTTCTGATCTCTCTTCTATTCGGGTTAAAGATTTTACTAACTCTAACTCTAACTCCAGGTTCTCATAACTACTTCCTCCCGGAGAGCTGCTCATTCCAGATGATGGCTTGATTCATCAGAAGACTCCGAAGCTACTCTTCGATGTTCTCTTGAGAACTTGTGCTCATTGCTTTTGCAAATTTCCTTGCACCATCAACCCCTATGGATAACTACCTACAACTGTCGTTCATACTTTCCTTCTGAGTTGCTCTTGTTATTACAAGATACATCGAATTATTCTCCGACTTTTTAAGAATCCCTTGTGCCACTACCTGGCCGTTCTAGTCGCATGAATACACCTACGAAAAATTCCTCTCACTTGTCGGGGATTCGTTCGTCCTCAGTTGTCTTAGGTTTCACAAAATCCTTTGAATTGTTCTTCGATCTTCCGAAATCCTTAGTAGCATATTGCTCTTGACATTCCTTATCTGCTTGCATTATCGTTAATTCCATATGTCTAGCAATATTCATTAAAATCCTGTGTGATTTTCATTCTGATCTTATTGATTCGACATGTGTGTGAATGCACGCAATCATTAGTTGATCCTTATAAATTATCTTTCCGGCTCAGACGTCTTTCCAAACATGAGTTGGTTCTCTGCAAATCAAACCTTGATTGATTGTCCATCTAAGTCCATTCAACTTACTTGTATTTGATCGGAGTATCTGATTCTGATACACCAACTTGGAAATCATAATTCCTTGGTTATTTAAGCATGGAATTACTCAGATGTTTTGTAATCCGATGCCTTGCATTCCTTCTTCCTCTGATTGAGTACCGATACTCACATCAGCTCCGTTGTGGATCGCCAGAACCATTGTTGGGTTATTATCCAATAGTATTCTTCGCATTCAAATTCTTGTGAGTTCTTCCCCTGATACATAATGCCATTGGTAAATTGTGTCTTCTCCCCCCTGATAAGTTATATCCTATGCTTTGTCAGCCATGCTCTGTTTTCAAGCATGTGTTAATTACTCTTGAAGTTTGTGGTATATGTTCCTAAGATGCCCCGATGGGTTGAACCAATGCCTTCCCTAATCTGTGTGAGCCCGGAAACTTCTATGAGTCATATGCTTCTAGTGTTTTGCCAGATAAAATTTCAACACTACAACTTCATCAGAAGCGAGAAGTGAATGAAAGGTTATGCCTTGAAGAAGTGGGAGTCGACCTTGAACTTTGTGTTCATGCCCATGGAAATGATGTAGATCTTAGCATGGAAGCTTCTCGTAACAATAATTATTCCCTTGGTATATTTTGATCTTGTATCTGTGATTTTGTCCTTTGCAATCGTGGTTTTGACCATGTCTTTCTTCATGGATCCCATTCCTCACACAAGTTAAAGTACTTGTCTTCTGCAGATCAATACACCTGTCCAACCTCTATTTTGCTCTACCTTCGAGTATTACCCTCTGGTATCTCGATATTATCACGGAACCATGTTGCTTATTATGAATCTTCATCAGGTATTAATTCTCACAGATTCCAATTTTTCCTGGGTTCTGAGATGTTAGTCACGTGAGGACACCAATAACTACATCGAGTCTGCACTGCAATTCAACAACCCTTAGTAATCTTCTTTGCTTACGAGTTTGTACCCGATCATGTCATTCCCAGCTGATTGGCTACATCATCATCGTCATGCTAAAGCTTGACCATGCTATCTATGTCTTTCATCCCCGGAACACCATTCCAACAGTGCACTAAGCTTACATCGAGCTTTCAACACAATGTTGGTTGTCTTGAAAGACAATTTCAATTCTGAGCTAGCAATCTTATTTGTGGTTCCGACAACCTATTGCTTCACCATTCCTTTGCTTGAAGTCATCGCTGATCGATTACATCTTCATGAAACTCCTCGACAAACGTGTCATGATCATCATCAACATTCTGAGCTCTTCCACGATATCAATCGAATTCATGATGAGAAATACCATCCTTGCCCCTTGATGTTTTGTGTTATCATCGACTACTTTATTGCCTTCCCTCCGACACAAACTTGTTCATGTGTTTGTGTTGCACCTTGAGTTCCTTGATATCCAACTTATGTTCTGTTCTACCTTGGCGTATTGCCATATCTTATGTCAAGGATGTCATAAGAATTACACCACCTCTTATGAACTCTTGATGCAGTGATGCTTCCCGCCATCACCAATCGTTTCTTGGTCCCCGTGTTGCTTCTAACCGGGATACTGACAAGTGAACTCTGATGTGTGACTTCAATACTTCACCCTATTGCCTTGAAGTTAATGAACAAAAAATTCATTCTTAGTGTGTTGGTTATTGGATCACCATTCTAACATTGCTCGTGTTGCTCCGTTCATATTTTCGGGTGCACCTATCGATTATTGTTTAATTGTGGATGTTTTCCTCGGGCATACCTCATTATATCATCTGGTTTTACCAATGCTATCACCTTGTTCACACAATCGTGGAAATCCATCTTTGTGGAAATCTCGATAAATTGATGCCGAGCCCATCGGCCACATCCTCATCTTCTCCTTGGTTCATGATGAACATTTAAGCTAGTGTTGGAATTTTTTTTGATAACATTATCTTTGTGCCTAGCTCATGAAGAATATGTTTGATGCAAGAAGTGTATTCTCTAAGTTCATGTGCATTTAATGCAAGTTGCCACCATGAATATGAGAAAGTTTTGTTTCGCTTCCTCCGGGATCATCCCAAATCATTCATGCATGTGCAAAGTATTATATGTTTTGTAGATTTGCTACCCTCACTCCATATGTGTCTCATAACACACCAAGCCACTGATTGAATTGATCAAGGTAAAGATGTACCTTTGTAAGAGCTAATCCAGACTTACACATTGAACTTTGATATCCTCTATGATGGTTTCCAACCAGAACTCGGTTGCATTTTGTTGTAAGACATCCATGTGGCGACGATTGTCTTCGACAATCTGTTCATGTGTGTCTTGCAATCCAACTCATGTTTCGGAGCTTGCTTCTGTAGTTCTTCTCTCGAGAATCTTTCAGCATCATCTCATCGATTTGTGTTGCATCCATCTTCTTCTCAGACAAGCCGAGTCTGAAGAATCCTGACACCAATCAAATCTGAATCACACACAGATATGATGGTCGAAACCTTTCCAAGAATTATAACTTTGGTCCCTCTCTACTCGGTAAGGTGGTGTTATGGCTACCACACCTGGCCGGAGGACCTATTGTTATAGTATCTTGTTCAGCAAGATTAGCCATTCTTCCATAAGGAAATGGTATGACTTATTTTATAAGTTGTTCCTGATGGATCCTTTGTGTTCCCAAAGTCCGATCTTTACCTGATGACCATGTCGATGCTACCCCGAAGCATGACTGTGGTATTCCGAATATCAAAAAGAACATTGGAGGCATAATGCTAAATGTTTCCTGATCAGTTATCCAAACATCATGATATGGGTAATGTCATGAATTTCCTCTCCCCTTTACGTAAACGGTTATCTACTTCTGTCCTATCATGGATATCATGCTCTGCTTGTCCCTGGGAAGGATATACTCCTGATATTTGTGTTTAAACACATTTTGCTTTCCATTGGTCTGTTTAATCTGATAACCACATTTTCCTTTCCATTGGTTTGATTAACCCTTCTTATGATCTATATGATATAAGCAGTAATAAATCCCTGCTTAAGAAGGAATCGTTGTACAACTATGTCAGTAAGACCCTGTTACTACTGTTGATGACATTTTGGTAACCGCCGATGGACGAGAACTTTGCCTATTGGTGCGCCTCATTTCAACGAGCTGGAAAATGGTTCTATTCGTCCCCCGCCCTTGGTACCGACGTTGTTGCCAACATAACTGACAAGCTATCCTCTGACATGTCTTGCTACCATGACCGTACAAGATGCCACCGCTCTTCCTACTGTTGGAAATATGCCCTAGAGGCAATAATAAAATGGTTATTATTATATTTCCTTGTTCATGATAATCGTTTATTATCCATGCAATAATTGTATTGATTGGAAACTCAATTGCATGTGTGGATACATAGACAAACATTGTGTCCCTAGTATGCCTCTAGTAGACTAGCTCGTTGATCAAAGATGGTCAAGGTTTCCTAGCCATAGACATGAGATGTCATTTGATAACGGGATCACATCATTAGGAGAATGATGTGATGGACAAGACCCAAACTATGAACGTAGCATATGATCGTGTCAGTTTATTGCTATTGTTTTCTGCATGTGAAGTATATGTTCCTATGACCATGAGATCATGCAACTCACTGACACCGGAGGAATACCTTGTGTGTATCAAATATCACAACGTAACTGGGTGACAATAAAGATGCTCTACAGGTATCTCCGAAGGTGTCTGTTGAGCTGGCATGGATCGAGACTGGGATTTGTTACTCCAATGACGGAGAGGTATCTCAGGGCCCACTCGGTAATACAACATCACAATAAGCCTTGCAAGCAATGTGACTAAAGTGTTAGCCACGGGATCTTGTATTGCGGAATGAGTAAAGGGACTTGCCGGTAATGAGATTGAACTAGGTATAGAGATACCGACGATCGAATCTCGGGCAAGTAACATACCGAAGAACAAAGGGAACGGCGTACGGGATTAACTGAATCCTTGAAATAGAGGTTCAACCGATAAAGATCTTCGTTGACATGCAATTTGTGTATCACCGTTGTGGTTTATGCATAGGTAAGAATAGTTCTTGCTAGATACCCGTAGCAGCCACGTAAAACATGCAACAACAATTAGAGGACATCTAACTTGTTTTTGCAGGGTATGTTGTGATGTGATATGGCCAATTACATGATGAGATATATGTGATGTATGAGATGATCATGTTTTGTATGGAATATCACGACTTGCATGTCGATGAGTACGGCAACCGGCAGGAGCCATAGGGTTGTCTTTAATTTATTTTCGCCGTTTTTGCTTTACTTTATCGCTATGAGTTAGCAATAGTCGTAGAAGCAATAGTTGGCGCGACAACCTCATGGCGACACGTTGATGGAGATCAAGATGATGGAGATCATGGTGTCATGCCGGTGACGATGGAGATCATGCCGGTGCTTTGGAGATGGAGATTAAAAGCACAAGTTCATGGCCATATCATGTCACTTATGATTTGCATGAGATGTTAATCCTTTTATGCATCTTATTTTGCTTAGGACGACGGTAGCATTATAAGGTGATCCCTCACTAAAATTTCAAGATAAAATTGTGTTCTCCCCGAGTGTGCACCGTTGTGAAAGTTCGTCGTTTCGAGACACCACGTGATGATCGGGTGTGATAGACTCTACGTTCACATACAACGAGTGCAAGCCAGTGTTGCACATGCGGAACACTCGGGTTAAACTTGACGAGCCTAGCATGTAAAGACATGGCCTCGGAACACAAGAGACCGAAAGGTCGAACATGAGTCATATAGTAGATATGATCAACATGAAGATGTTCACCATTGAAACCACCTCATCTCACGTGATGATCGGACTTGAGTTGGTGAATTTGGATCATGTGACACTCGAATGACCGGAGAGATGTCAATTTGAGTGGGAGTTTTTTAAGTAATATGATTAACTAAACTCATTATCTTGAACAATAGTCTAAGTTGTTTTTGCAAAATTTATGTTGTAGATCAATGGCTCGCGAAGTAGCACCCCTGAATTTTAATGCGTTCCTAGAGAAAGCTAAGTTGAAAGATGATGGAAGTAACTTTGTGGACTGGACCCGTAATCTAAGGATTATCCTTACGGCTTCCGAAAAGGCTTATGTCCTTGATGCACCGCTTGGTGATCCACCCGCTCCAGTAGAGTCTGCAGATGTTGCGAACGCCTGGCAGGCACGTTCTGATGATTACTCAATAGTTCAATGTGCAATGTTGTATGGCTTAGAACCGGGACTTCAAAGACGTTTTGAACGTCATGGAGCATATGTTATGTTCCTGGAGTTGAAGTTTATCTTTCAGAAGAATGCCCGGATTGAGAGGTCTGAGACCTCCGATAAGTTCTATGCCTGCAAGATGGAGGAGAACGGGTCTGTCAGTGAACACATACTCAAAATGTCTGGGTATTTGATACGTCTCCAACGTATCTATAATTTTTGATTGTTCCATGCTATTATATTATTTCTTTTGGATGTTTTATATGCATTAATATGCTATTTTATATTGTTTTTGGGACTAACCTATTAATCTAGTGCCTAGTGCCAGTTTTTATTTTTTCCTTATTTTTGAGTATTGCAGATAAGGAATATTAAACGGATTCCAAACGGAATAAAATCTTCGGAATGATTTTTCTTGGACCAGAAGAAACCTGCCAGACTTGGAGATGAAGGCAGAAGACCTGCCATGTGGCGACAAGCCACCAGGGCGCGCCCTGGGGGGGGCACGCCCCCCTGGCTTGTGGCCCCATGGCAGACCTCCTAACCCTATTCTTCGGCCTATAAATTCCCAAATATTCCCCCAATACCAAAGAGAGCCACAAAAATACTTTTCCGCCGCCAGAACCCTCTGTTCCCGTGAGATCCCATCTTGGAGCCTTTTCCGGTAATCTGCCGGAGGGGGATTCGATCACGGAGGGGATCTACATCAACTCCATTGCCCTTCCGATGATGCGTGAGTAGTCCACCACAGACCTTCGGGTCCATAGCTAGTAGCTAGATGGCTTCTTCTCTCTCTTTGCTCTTCAATACCATGTTCTTCATGATCTTCATGGAGATCTATCCGATGTAATACTCTTTTGCGGTGTGTTTGTCGAGATCCGATGAATTGTGGGTTTATGATCAGATTATCTATGAATATTATTTGAATCTTCTCTGAATTCTTATATGCATGATTTCATATCTTTGCAAGTCTCTTCGAGTTATTGGTTTGGTTTGGCCAACTAGATTGGTAATTCTTGCAATGGGAGAAGTGCTTGGTTTTGGGTTCAATCTTGCGGTGTCCTCACCCAGTGACAAAGTAGGGGTAGCGAGGCACGTATTTGTATTGTTGCCATCAAGGATAAAAAGATGGGGTTTTCATGATATTGCTTGAGTTTATCCCTCTACATCATGTCATCTTACTTAATGCGTTACTCTGTTCTTCATGAACTTAATACTCTAGATGCAGGCATGAGTCGGTCGATGTGTGGAGTAATAGTAGTATATGCAGAATCGTTTCGGTCTACTTGACACGGACATGCTGCCTATATGCATAATCATTGCCTTGGATATCGTCATAACTATGCACTTTTCTATCAATTGCTCGACAGTAATTTGTTCACCCACCGTATTATTTTCCTTCAAGAGAGAAACCTCTAGTGAAACCTATGGCCCCCGGGTCTATTTTCCATATTATATTTTCAGATCTATAAACCAAAAATACTTTGCTGCCAAGTACCCATCACAAACTCATCTCTTGCATTTACATTATTTGCCATTTGCCTCTCGTTTTTCTCTCCCCCACTTCTAAAACGATTTTCAGAAAGATTTGCCTTTTTATTCACCCTTCTTCTGTTCGTCTTTTCGTTTGCCTTTTGTTTGCTTGTGTGCTAGATTGCTTGCTTTGTCACGATGACTCAAGAGAATACCAAGTTGTGTGACTTATCCAATACTAATAATAATGATTTTATTAGTACTCCGATTGCTCCCGCCACTAGTGCGGAATCTTATGAAATTAATGCCGCTTTGCTTAATCTTGTTATGAAAGAACAATTTTCTGGCCTTCCTAATGAAGATGCCGCATCCCATCTAAATACTTTCGTTGAGTTGTGTGATATGCAAAAGAAGAAAGATGTGGATAATGATATTGTTAAATTGAAGCTATTTCCTTTCTCACTACGAGATCGTGCTAAAACTTGGTTTTCATCTTTGCCTAAAAATAGTATTGATTCATGGAATAAGTGTAAAGATGCTTTTATTTCCAAGTACTTTCCGCCCACTAAGATCATCTCCCTTAGGAACGATATAATGAATTTTAAGCAACTTGATCATGAGCATGTTGCACAATCTTGGGAGAGGATGAAACTAATGATTAGAAATTGCCCCGCACATGGTTTGAGTTTATGGATGATTATACAAATTTTTTATGCGGGATTGAATTTTGATTCTAGAAATCTTTTAGATTCCGCCGCGGGTGGTACTTTTATGGAAATCACATTAGGAGAAGCTACTAAACTCCTAGATAATATTAAGGCAAATTACTCTCAATGGCATACCGAAAGATCTCCTACTAGTAAAAAGGTGCATGCTATTGAAGAAATAAACACTTTGAGTGAAAAGATGGATGAATTAATGAAATTGTTTGCTAGTAAGAGTTCTCCTATTGATCCTAATTATATGCCTTTGTCTTCTTTGATTGGAAATAATAATGAATCTATGGATGTGAATTTTGTTGGTAGGAACAATTTTGGTAGTAACGCGTATATAGGTAATTTCAACCCTAGGCCGTTTCCTAGTAATTCCTCTAATAATTATGGTAATTCCTACAACAATTCTTATGGAAATTATAATAATATGCCCTCTGATCTTGAGAACAATATTAAAGAATTTATTAGTTCGCAAAAGGTTTTCAATGCTACGATTGAAGAAAAATTGCTCAAGATTGATGATTTGGCTAGGAACGTTGATAGAATTTCTCTTGAGATTGATTCTTTGAAAATTAGATCTACTCCACCTAAGCGTGATATTAATGAGTCTTTAAAAGCTATGAGAACTTCTATTGATGAGTGTAAGGAAAGAACCGCTAGAATGCGTGCTAAGCGTGAATGGCTTGAAAAGGTGTGTTCTCGTGATAATAATGATGAAGATCTTAAAGTGATTGATGTGACTCCTATTGAATATTTGTTTTCTAATACAAATCTTGATAAAGATGGGACTGGAGATAAGTCAACTTTAGTTAAAAGTTGTCCCAATGATTCGGAGTTTATAGATCTTAATGCTAAGATTGATAAAAGTGGGATTGAAGAGGTCAAAACTTTAAATAGCAATGAACCCACTCTTTTGGATTTCAAGGACTTTAATTATGATAGTTGTTCTTTGATTGATTGTATTTCCTTGTTGCAATCCATGTTGAATTCTCTGCATGCTTATAATCAAAATAAAGCTTTTACTAAACATATCGTTGATGCTATGATGAAATCTTTTGAAGAAAAACTTGAATTGGAAGTTTCCATACCTAGAAAGCTTTATGATGAGTGGGAACCTACTATTAAGATTAAAATTAAAGATTATGAGTGCCATGCTTTGTGTGATTTGGGTTCTAGCGTTTCCACGATTCCGAAAACTTTATGTGATGTGCTAGGTTTCCATGATCTAGATGATTGCTCTTTAAATTTGCATCTAGCGGATTCCACTATTAAGAAACCTATGGGAAGGATTAATTATGTTCTTATTGTTGCAAATAGGAATTATGTGCCCGTAGATTTCATTGTTCCTGATATAGATTGCAATCCTACATGCCCTATTATTCTTGGTAGACCTTTCCTTAGAACGATCGGTGCAATTATTGATATGAAAGAAGGAAACATTAGATTCCAATTTCCATTAAGGAAAGGCATGGAACACTTTCCTAGAAATAAAATTAAATTACCTTATGAATCTATTATGGGAGCTACTTATGGATTGCATACCAAAGATGACAATACCTAGATCTATTGCGTTATGCCTAGCTAGGGGCGTTAAACAATAGCGCTTGTTGGGAGGCAACCCAATTTTATTTTATGTTTCTGCTTTCTGTTTCTGTTCTTGAGTGTTTTGCACATTATTACCTCTGTATTAATTGTGTTTTATTTTTTTAATTAGTGTTTGTGCCAAGTAAGACCTTTGGGATGGTTTACGGTGATTGTTGATTTGGTTTTGCTGAAAAACAGAAACTTTTGCGCTCAGTCCAGGAATTTTATAAATTCACCAGAGCGTCAATTGGATCTGAATTTTTTACACAAGATTGATATAAAAATTTCCCTGATTTTCCTAATTTTTTAGAATTTTTAGAGTTACAAAAGTATTCGAAGTCTACAGATTTCTACAGACTGTTCTGTTTTTGACAGATTCTGTTTTGTTTGTGTTGTTTGCTTATTTTGATGTATCTATGGGTTGTATCGGGGGGTATGAACCATGGAGAAGTTATAATACATTAGATATTACACCAACATAAATAAATAATGAGTTCACAACAGTACCTAAAGTGGTGATTTATTTTTCTTATACTAATGGATCTCATGAGTTTTCTGTTGAGTTTTGTGTTGTGAAGTTTTCAAGTTTTGGGTAAAGATTTGATGGACTATGGAATAAGGAGTGGCAAGAGCCTAATCTTGGGGATGCCCAAGGCACCCCAAGCCATATTCAAGGATACCAAAGAGCCTAAGCTTGGGGATGCCCCGGAAGGCATCCCCTCTTTCGTCTTCAATCCATCGGTAAATTTACTTGAGGCTATATTTTTATTCACCACATGATATGTGTTTTGCTTGAAGCATCTTGTATGAAATGAGTCTTTGCTTTCTAGTTTGCCACAATCATCCTTGCTGCACACATATTTTGAGAAGGACACACACTAATCGTGAATTTATTAGAATACTCTATGTGCTTCACTTATATCTTTTGAGCTAGGCAATGTTGCTCTAGTGCTTCACTTATATCTTTTTAGAGCACGGCGGTGTTTTATTTTATAGAAATAATTGAACTCTCATACCTCACTTATATTATTTTGAGAGTCTTTAAAAAGCATGATAATTGGTTTAGGTTATGAATTTAGTCCTAATATAATGGGCATCCAAGAGGGATATAATAAAAACTTTCATATAAAGTGCATTGAGTACTATGAGAAGTTGGATTCCTTGCATATAGTTTTGAGATATAAAGATGGTAATGTTATAGTCATGCTAGTGAGTAATTGTGGAATGGTAAAAATACATGTGTTAAAGTTTGTGACTCCCGTAGCATGCACGTATGGTGAACCGTTTTGTAACGAAGTCGGAGCATGATTTGTTTAATGATTGTCATCCTTTGTGTGAGGGTCGGGAGCGCGCGATGGTTTACTCCTACCAACCTCTCCCCTAGGAGCATGCGTCTAACACTTTGCTTCGATAACTAATAGATTTTTGCAATAAGTATGTGAGTTCTTTATGACTAATGTGAGTCCATGGATTATACGCACTCTCATCCTTCCACCTTTGCTAGCCTCTCTAGTACCGCGCAACTTTCGCCGGTGCATTAAACCGACCTTCCTCAAAACAACCACCATATACCCTTCCTCAAAACAGCCACCATACCTTCCTATTATGGCATTTCCATAGCCATTCCGAGATATATTGCCATGCAACTTCCACCGTTCCGTTTTTTATGACACACACCATCATTGTCATATTGCTTTGCATGATCGTAAGACAGCTAGCATGATGTTTTTATGGCTTGTCCGTTTTTTGATGTCATTTGCTATGCTAGATCATTGCACATCCCGGTCCTCCACTGGAAGCATTCATATAGAGTCATATCTTGTTGTAGGTATTGAGTTGTAAAGTAAATAAAAGTGTGATGATCTTCATTATTAGAGCATTGTCCCATGTGAGGAAAGGATGATGGAAGCTATGATTCCCTCACAAGAAGGGATGAGTCTCCGGACTTTAAAAATAATAAAAGAGGCCAATGAAGCCCAAATAAAAAAAAAGAGGCCAAAGATGCCCACCAAAAAAAAAGATGAGAGAAAAGAGAGAAGGGACAATGTTACTATCTTTTTTCCACACTTTTGCTTCAAAGTAGCACCTTGATCTTCATGATAGAGAGTCTCCAATTTTGTCACTTTCATACACTAGTGGGAATTTTTCATTATATAACTTGGCTTGTATATTCCAATGATGGGCTTCCTCAAAATTGCCCTAGGTCTTCGTGAGCAAGCAAGTTGGATGCACACCCACTTAGTTTCCTTTTTTTAGCTTTCATACACTTATAGCTCTAGTGCATCCGTTGTATGGCAATCCCTACTCACTCACATTGATATCTATTAATGGGCATCTCCATAGCCCGTTGATACGCCTAGTTGATGTGAGACTATCTTCTCCTTTTTCCACACAACCTCCACCATATTCTATTCCACCCATAGTGCTATATCCATGGCTCACGCTCATGTATTGTGTGAAAGTTGAAAAGGTTTGAGAACATAAAAGGGGTGAAACAATTGCTTGACTTGTCATCGGGGGTGTGCATGATTTAGATACTTTGTGTGGTGAAGATGGAGCATAGCCAGACTATATGATATTGTAGGGATAAACTTTCTAAGGCCATGTTATTTTGAAAGGACACAATTGTTTGTTAGTATGCTTGAAGTATTACTGTTTTTATGTCAATATTGAGCTTTTGTTTTGAATCTTATGGATCTGAATATTCATGCCACAATAAAGAATATTACATGGATAAATATGTTAGGTAGCATTCCACATCAAAAATTCTGTTTTTATCATTTACCTACTCGAGGACGAGCAGGAATTAAGCTTGGGGATGCTTGATACGTCTCCAACGTATCTATAATTTTGGATTGTTCCATGCTATTATATTATCTGTTTTGGATGTTTTATATGCATTAATATGCTATTTTATATTGTTTTTGGGACTAACCTATTAATCTAGTGCCTAGTGCCAGTTTTTGTTTTTTCCTTGTTTTTGAGTATTGCAGATAAGGAATATTAAACGGAGTCCAAACGGAATAAAATCTTCGGAATGATTTTTCTTGGACCAGAAGAAACCTGCCAGACTTGGAGATGAAGGCAGAAGACATGCCGTGTGGCGACAAGCCACCAGGGCGCGTGTCGGGCAAACGACACCTATGGGATCGAGAGGATCCCTTTACGATTCGGTGGGGAGAAGGTTTGCACAAAGAGCAGATCAAATGACCAACACGAGGGATTTTTACCCAGGTTCGGGCCGCAAAGATGCGTAAAACCCTACTCCTGCTTGGATGTATTAGGTGTGTTCTAGCTCAAGTTCTGGGAGCGCTACAGTACACAGCAGCTACACATGCAGAATGGCCAAAGATCCTTCTTTTTCCCCCTGTAGCTACGCCTTGGGCCTCCTCTTATACGTTCGAAGGGGTCACCCACAGTGGCATACAGGGCATACATGAGGTGTAAAGTATCTACAGTATTATCATACCTAACACTGACGGTTTAGGACAGGAACATTAAATGCTCCGTTGAGGTGTCCCTTAGCGTCTTGGGGCTGGAAAAAGGGGCCGTCCCATCAGCACCGCTTAAGATCAACGCCGCTAGCGTCCTGACACGCATCCAGGAGGACAACAGCTAGGCGACAAGCCGGCCACTGCACTGGAGCGGTGACAGGGTGGCGAAGTCTTGCCGGGCGTGAGCCTTGCCGGGGCCCTGCGAGCCATCCCGGCAAGCGTCTTGCCGGGATTCCAGCCTTTAGTCTTCTATCTTGGGCTGTAACTTGAATGCCTCCTTACCCCGGCAAAAGGTCTTGCCGGGGAATTTGGTCCTTCCTCCAAGCTTAGTAGCAAAGAGGCTTGCCGGGGGGGCTGGCACGCACCCGGCATGGTCTTGCCGGCCCCAGGGATCCTGCCGCGGTCGCCCGCGCACAAGTCAGGGTAATAGATACCCCGGTTCTTTGTACACTGACAGGAGCCCCCGGGTCTGGGCCTCACATGCGCGCGCGGCGCTGTTGGGCTAGGCCCAAAACAGTGCGCGGGCACACGCGGCCGCAGTTTTCGGAATGATGACGGTTGATGGCTCTCTCCCATGACGCATAATAACTGCAGGTCTTGGGAGTTGTGAAGCGAGACGGTCCGCCTTCTTTTTTTTGGGAGGGGAAACGACGAACAGTGCGGCGCTCGTTCGCCTTCACCATTAACACCTTTGCCTCCACTCCTAACTTAATCGCGCCTTGGGTGACGCGTGCTGTCTAGGATTACGAAGAGCCGGCCTCTCTCCTCCCTCAGCACTTAACCCTATAAAAGGGAGGTGAGGGAAGAAAGAGAACGTCGCTCATTCATAAACCTCCATCTTCTCCTGCTGCTCAGTGCTTCCCTTTCTGCCTTTCGTTGTCTCCTCCGACGCGCCGCCTCAAGATGGTGAGGGGACGAGGCCGCGCCCGGGGTTCCCATAGCGCCGCGAGGAGTAGCCCCCGGACTCCAGCGCGCGTGGTGGTGATGGCGGCGGGCCCAAGCTCCCACGGCAGGACAGCGTCTCGTGGCCGCGCGAGGACGACTCCAGCGGGGCGCGGTGGTCGCAGCAGTGTGCCTCTCCCGCAACCCCACGTGGGGATCCATGCGGGGGAGGAGGTACAGGAGTTCGTCGTGGTCCTTCCTCGCCGGCTCCGGAGTTGGCTGCGCCTCCCTGACCCTTTTGCATGGGCCATGGAGAGCAGCCGGCCTCGCGGCCTGTGGCTCCGAGCAGACGGCTGCAGCAACGGCCCTTGGTGGGTGGCGGTCGACCTCTCCCCCGGAAGCGCCATGTTCCTGACAAGGGGATGGAAGCCGTTCGCCCATTCCCGGGACCTCACCCCCGGACAGCTGCTTCACTTCAAGTTTGACGGCTCCGCCACCCTCTCCGTGAAGTTCTTCGGAGCAACTGGCGTCCGCCTGGAATGCTGCGCTGAGACTTCGAGCGGCAGCGATTCCGATTCCTCCGGCGACAGCAACGACAAGGATAGCGTCTTCGGCATGAAGCACGAAGACTCCAACTAGGCACGTCTGGCGCCGTAGTCAGGTCCTAGCGTTCCATCTGCGAGACCTCGTTTTCGGATCAATCGCCGCGTCGTAGTGGTAGATCTCCTTTTGTGTTCAGATTGTACCCGATGTAACTCCGTGAACGTTCAAGAAGCAATGCGTCGGGTATCAATCTTTTAAAGCTCCTTGGCTCTTGCGTGCGTTTTTGCTTCCCGCTGTCCCCCGACAAGCATCTTGCCGGTGGAGCTCTCTGGCACGCCCTCAACGGGAGCGCAGCACTCCGAAGAGGTGCACTTGCCGGAGTGTGTGCTAGAGGTCTTGCCGGGCCATGGGCTTGCCGGCAGCGCGAGTCCTGTCGGGGCTCTGCGAGCCATCCCAGCAAGCGTCTTGTCGACCTCCAGCACGGCGTACATGGCTTTCCCGGCCGCCGGAAATAAAATCCTTTTTCGCATACATGTTGCTGCAATGGCACACATAAAGAAATAATCTATCTTAGTCAGATCAATCTTTACGTACGCAACACATGTTTCTTTATTCTAGATAAATATTTGCTCTCCTCTTGATTAAGCCCGTCCTCGTAGACATCTTATATCCTACGCTGTCCGGAAACCTTGCCGGCGCGCACACTTGCCGCGAGCGCTTTGAGGAACGGGTCCTTAGCAGCCTGCTGGAAATGCCGCTGCCGGCAAGGCTCCTTGCCAGGCCAAAACGCAGCTACTAAGTTTGCCGAGCGGACTCGAGGCGAAACTAGAGCGCGGGCTAACCACGGCAAAGTTCCTCCGCGTGCAGATTGATGTACGAGGACGGAAAAATCAATCAAGACAACCCACGCTTGCCGGATGACTTTCCGGTGCGCACGCCCTAGTCGGCAGCGCTCAAGGTACGGGTCCTTAGCAGCTTCCCAGGGACGCCGCCTCCCGGAAAGGTTAACCTTCCCGATGCCTGTGCGGCCGCCCAAGTTGTCGAGCGGACTCGAGACAGCTCGGGGCGCTACTGGCTCTGGGAAGGCTCCTTTGCGTGTTGGTTTAAGGAGCGAGTAAAGATAGCAAAGAAGCATGATTGCCACAAATCTTTGGAACTTATCTTTTCCGCCGCTCATCTCGAGCAAGGCTGCGCTCGCGGTGGTGGTCGGTGGCTCTCAAGAAGGTTATTCTCTAGGGCGCTGCCAGCCCCCGAGCTTCGCCTTCCATGCCTCAGCCCCCTACCTGGCGTGCCAAAGATGTCGGGGAAACGACACCTACGGGATCGAAAGGATCCCTTTACGATTCGGCGGGGAGAAGGTTTGCACAAAGAGCAGATCAAGTGACCAACACGAGGGATTTTTACTCAGGTTCGGGCCGCAAAAATGCGTAAAACCCTACTCCTGCTTGGTTGTATTAGGTGTGTTCTAGCTCAAGTTCTGGGAGCGCTACAGTACACAGCAGCTACACATGCAGAATGGCCAAAGATCCTTCTTTTTCCCCCTGTAGCTACGCCTTGGGTCTCCTCTTATACGTTCGAAGGGGTCACCAATAGTGGCATACAGGGCATACATGAGGTGTAAAGTATCTACAGTGTTATCATACCTAACACTGACGGTTTAGGACAGGAACATTAAATGCTCCATTGAGGTGTCCCTTAGCGTCTTGGGGCTGGAAAAAGGGGCCGTCCCATCAGCACCGCTTAAGCTCAATGCCGCTAGCATCCTGACACGCATCCAGGAGGACAATAGCTAGGCGACAAGCCGGCCACTGCACTGGAGCGGTGACAGGGTGGCGAAGTCTTGCCGGGCGTGAGCCTTGCTGGGGCCCTGCGAGCCATCCCGGCAAGCGTCTTGCCGGGATTCCAGCCTTTAGTCTTCTATCTTGGGTTGTAACTTGAATGCCTCCTTACCCCGGCAAAAGGTCTTGCCGGGGAATTTGGTCCTTCCTCCAAGCTTAGTAGCAAAGAGGCTTGCCGGGGGGGCTAGCATGCACCCGGCATGGTCTTGCCGGCCCCAGGGATCCTGCCGCGGTCGCCCGCGCACAAGTCAGGGTAATAGATACCCCGGTTCTTTGTACACTGACAGCGCGCCCTGGGGGGGCGCGCCCCCCTGGCTTGCGGCCCCACGGCAGACCTCCTAACCCTATTCTTCGGCCTATAAATTCCCAAATATTCCCCCAATACCAAAGAGAGCCACAAAAATACTTTTCCGTCGCCGAAACCCTTTGTTCCCGTGAGATCCCATCTTGGAGCCTTTTCCGGTAATTTGCCGGAGGGGGATTCGATTACGGAGGGCATCTACATCAACTCCATTGCCCTTCCTATGATGCATGAGTAGTCCACCATAGACCTTCGGGTCCATAGCTAGTAGCTAGATGGCTACTTCTCTCTCTTTGCTCTTCAATACCATGTTCTTCATGATCTTCACGGATATCTATCCGATGTAATACTCTTTTGCGGTGTGTTTGTCGAGATCCAATGAATTGTGGGTTTATGATCAGATTATCTATGAATATTATTTGAATCTTCTCTGAATTCTTATATGCATGATTTCATATCTTTGCAAGTCTCTTCGAGTTATTGGTTTGGTTTGGCCAACTAGATTGGTAATTCTTGCAATAGGAGAAGTGCTTGGTTTTGGGTTCAATCTTGCGGTGTCCTCACCCAGTGACAAAGTAGGGGTAGCGAGGCACGTATTTGTATTGTTGCCATCAAGGATAAAAAGATGGGGTTTTCATGATATTGCTTGAGTTTATCCCTCTACATCATGTCATCTTACTTAATGCGTTACTCTGTTCTTCATGAACTTAATACTCTAGATGCAGGCAGGAGTCGGTCGACGTGTGGAGTAATAGTAGTAGATGTAGAATCGTTTCGGTCTACTTGACACGGACGTGATGCCTATATGCATAATCATTGCCTTGGATATCGTCATAACTATGCACTTTTCTATCAATTGCTCGACAGTAATTTGTTCACCCACCGTATTATTTTCCTTCAAGAGAGAAGCCTCTAGTGAAACATATGGCCCCCGGGTCTATTTTCCATATTATATTTTCAGATCTATAAACCAAAAATACGAAAAATATTTTGCTGCATTCTTTTTACTTTTGTTTTACTTTCCATTTTAGTAATCTTCTATATCTATCTCTATCAGATCTAATCCTTGCAAGTAACCGTGAAGGGATTGACAACCCCTTTATAGCGTTGGGTGCAAGTGTTTGATTATTTGTGTAGGTACACCTACTGGGGACTTGCTTGTATCTCCTACTGGATTGATACCTTGGTTCTCAACAACTGAGGGAAATACTTATCTACTTTGCTGCATCACCCTTTCCTCTTCAAGGGAAAACCAACGCAAGCTCAAGAAGTAGCAGTATTCCACCCGTCTGGCTGAATTGGGTATGCCCCTTCCGCCAGAGGCGATCACTGACAGAGTTCTTCAATCACTGCCACCTAGCTACAAGAGCTTCGTGTTGAACTATAACATGCACGGGATGAACAAGTCAGTCGCCGAGCTGTTTGCGATGTTGAAAGTTGCTGAGTCTGAGATTCAGAAGGAGCATCAAGTGTTGATGGTCAATAAAACCACTAGTTTCAAGAAGAATGGCAAGGGTAAGAAGGATAACTCCAAGAAGAGTGGCAAAGCAGTTGCCCCTCCCGTGAAGAAACCCAAGGCTGGACCCAAGCTAGAAACTGATTGCTTTCATTGCAAGGGAACTGGTCACTAGAAGCGGAAGTGCCCCAAGTATCTGGCTGACAAGAAGGCGGCCAACACCAAACAAGGTATATATGATATACGTGTTATTGATGTGTACCTTACCAACTCTCGTTGTAGTGCCTGGGTATTTGATACCGGTTCGGTTGCTCACATTTGCAACTCAAAACAGGAACTGCGGAATAGACGGAGGCTGGCAAAGGACGAAGTGACGATGAGCATGGGAAATGGTTCCAAGGTTGATGTGATCGCCGTCAGCACGCTCGCTCTTCGATTACCATCGGGATTAGTGATGAACCTGAATAATTGTTATTTAGTGCATGTGTTAAGCATGAACATTATATCTGGATCTTGTTTATTGCGAGACGGTTACTCATTTAAATCAGAGAATAACGGTTGTTCTATTTATATGAGTAATATCATTTATGGTCATGCACCCAATGTGAGGGGTTTATTCTTATTGAATCTCGATAGTGATGATACACATGTTCATAACATTGATGCCAAAAGATGTAGAGTTGATAATGATAGTACCACTTTCTTGTGGCACTGCCGCTTAGGTCATATTGGTGTAAATCGCATGAAGAAGCTCCATGCTGATGGACTTTTGGAGTCACTTGATTTTGAATCACTTGACACATGTGAACCATGCCTCATGGGCAAGATGACTAAGACCCCGTTCTCTGGAACAATGGAACGGGCAAGTGACTTGTTGGAAATCATACATACTGATGTGTGCGGTCCGATGAGCATTGAGGCGCGCGGTGGATATCGTTATTTTCTCACCTTCACTGATGACTTAAGTAGATATGGGTATATTTACTTAATGAAACACAAGTCTGAAACATTTGAAAAGTTTAAGCAATTTCAGAGTGAAGTTGAGAATCATCGTAACAAGAAGATCAAATTCCTACGATCTGATCGAGGAGGAGAATATCTGAGTTATGAGTTTGGCAGTCACTTAAGACAATGTGGAATTGTTTCACAATAGACACCGCCTGGAACACCACAGCGTAATGGTGTGTCCGAACGTCATAATCGAACCTTATTAGATATGGTGTGTTCTATGATGTCTCTTGCCGATTTGCCACTATCGTTTTGGGGTTATGCGTTAGAGACAGTTGCATTCACTTTAAATAGGGTACCATTGAAATCCATTGAGACGACGCCATATGAACTATGGTTTGGCAAGAAGCCAAAGTTGTCATTTCTTAAAGTTTGGGGATGTGATGCTTATGTCAAAAAGCTTCAGCCTGAAAAGCTGGAACCCAAAGCGGAGAAATGCGTCTTCATCGGTGTCACGCCCAAGATGCGATTCTATCCTTATTTTGGCATGAGGGCCTCGACAGGGATAGAAGCGCATCTCGTCGTTTCGCAAGAATGGATATCATTACAAGTACATGTAAAGAGGAGATGAGTATATGGAATTGGCTTACACTCGCCACAAGCTATATCAATTTCACATCAATACAACAACATATACAATCATCATTCGGAAGAACAGGGTCCGACTACGGACGAAAACAAACGATAAAAGGACATCCATCCTTGCTATCCCAGGCTGCCGCCTGGAACCCACCCTATGATCGAAGAAGAAGAAAAACTCCAAATCAAACAAAGCATCGCTCTCACGTCAAAGCATCGCATTACCTGTACCTGCAACTATTGTTGTAGTAATCTCTAAGCCACGGGGACTCAGCAATCTCATTTCCAAGGGTATCAAGACTATTAAAGCTTAATGGGTGAGGTATAATTAAGTGGTGAGGCTGCAGCAAGCACTAAGCATTTATTTGAGTGGCTAACTTACGAGTACAAGAATAAGGGGGATGATTGTCGCATAAACGGACATGAACTAGTAATGATCTCTAAGAGATCATGAACACCTACTTACAATCAAACATAACCCCACCGTGTTCTCTCTCGGATAAGGACTCACGAGAAGAGACAGTCACGGTTACGCACACGGTTGGTGTATTTTATTTGAGTTTACTTCAAGTTTGCTATGACTGGGTGTTAAACAAAGTTTCCAAGTTGCCACTTAACCGTGGGCACGGCTTTCCGAAGGATTTAACCCTGCAGGGTTGCTCCAACTCATCCATCACAAACTAACCACACGCTGCGTTGGAACTCCTCAACCGCGGAATCACCCGTAGTATTTGCGGAATCCCGATGGAAAGTCTCAACTTCGAGATAGCCCGAAGTGTCGTCGAAATCCCGCGCACAAGACGTTCGAGAAAGGTAAAACAAATCCAGCAAGGCCGCCTGACGTGCCGACAATCCCGATAGGAGCCGCGTATCTCGTTCTTAGGCCACGACGGATAAGCTACGCGTACGGAGGCCTGATAGAAATCCCCCAAGTTGCCCCGGGGTGGCCCCACACAGTGCTCTGTTTTGGACCAGCACCAGCAGCACTGGCCCCCCTGTATTATGTTGAATTAACTCCTCGGGTTCATGACGCCCTATGCTTTAGTAACGGTGTTCAGTATTATTATGTTGGGCAAATGTAGTACCAAAGTTGGGCCTTGCCAGACAAGTTTTATCCTAAAACGAAAGTCAAGGGGGTCCCCATAACAACCCCGAGCATGTTAGGAGCGCTCAATTATGGAACATAACACCGGTACACAACTAACTAGGGCAGCAAAAGTGGAACAAAACACCAAGCAAAAGGCCGAGCCTTCCATCTTTTACCAAGTATATATGTGCATTAAATTAAATAGCAATAATATTGTGATAACTCAAAAACATCCATGTTGGCACATGCAAACAATTGCACCTGCAACTAGCAACGCTATAAGAAGGGCTGAGCAAGCGGTAACATAGCCAAACAATGGTTTGCTGGGATGTGGAGGGGTTAGAGGCTTATCATGGCATTTTGGGAGGCTTGACATACAAGTGGTAGGTATCGAGACAGCGATAGAAACGAGACAACTAGCATGGCAATGATAGTAATGGTATCCAGGGAAATGATCATCTTGCCTGAGATCCCGCTTGGAAGAAGAACGAATCCATGAAGAAGACGAGCCAACGTAGTCGAACGAATCCTCACACTCCGAACGCTTTCGGAACTCTATCGAGAAGAAACAATCCGGAACCAACAATCAACACACGATAAACACCACAACAAATTCATGATATGATGCACAACTAGGATGATGCATGTTATGCATGACATGACAAAGCACAACAATCAATTCCTACACATTAAGTGTAGCTCAATATGCAACGAGTTGCATATTGACGAAACTCCACGTTCGAATCATTTAGTTCACTCTCGTTTATTTACACATCAAGTTTAAATGTTGTTAACATGGCAAGAGGTGAAGCATAAGTAAACTACACATCTAGGCAAGTTTAAATGAGGCCGGAAATAACATATAACATTTCCGAAATGACCCCATATGTTAATTTCGAAATTGGTCCAGACCTGGACTAATCATGTTTTATATTTGTTAAACAGCAAAACAAAATGCACCATGTGATTCTTCGCGTCATTCTAGTCAATTTACATATATAGAACATTGGCAACGGAGCTACGGTCTAGAAGATATGACAATCACAAGATGCATATGACATGAATGCAAAATGCATGCAAACAACCACCACAAACATGTTAAATCATGGATGCAGCAAGATATTATGAAACTACATGGAATTCTAGCCAAGTTTTATATCAGGCATGTTTCAAACGGAGCTACGGTTCAACCACAGTCACCAATACAAGTTTTATTTGAAATCTGCCCAAAACAGCAAGATGGCATATTGCACACATGAAAACAACAAGCTACAAGATTCTAAAATGCACAAACTAAGCATGGGGCAGTAGCATATAACACACACTTCATTTCATCTTCACATATCATACTCAAAAGATTCATGGATCACATGGTAGGAAGCTCGCAACATGGTAATAAAATATAGCAGATTAGGACTTGGTGAAAATTAGAGTAGACATGTGCAGCAGTTTTTAACAGATTGCCATATTGAACAACAGAATTAATTATGGTGCTAAACCTATTCATGCAAACTATTGGCACAACATGATAGGCAAGAACATGCTTAACAAAAGACTCCTTGGTGGCAATCACAAAAGACTCCTAGATCAATAGCAAATCACATGGCAACATGGCAACAAAATAACAGTTTCAGACTTGGTGAAATTTAGCTATCTCCCAAAACTGCAGTTTTGACTAGGCATGTTGACATGGCAATAAAAGTAACATAAATACCCTCTACGAGCATGGCAAGGATACCAACAGCAAGAAGACATGACACACGACAAAACATACCATTGGCACATGTTCATACGGGTCATGGATTGCTTAATATGATCCTCACAAAACAGAACTCTTCGTTATCAGATTTCAGTTTTAACGTGATAGCCACTTGAGAGCAAGAAATTGACATGTTAATGAATTCCTAACTAGCAACCAGAGGCATAGCATCAAAGTACACATCACATAGAGCAATACTCGTGAAGACACCACATGCAAAGGAGCTACGGTTTAATTGCAATCATCACCACAAGATTGAACAAAATAACAGTTTGGCAACTACGACGGTATGCACTTTTGCAACAGACTATTTAGCATGCAAATGATTCCTATCATGCAGGCAAATACCACCATGATGAAGAGCACAATGAGTAGAACATTTTCCATATATAACTCGTTCAGATCCGATGCACGGTTCCACGGCTACACACAATCTAATATGCCATCATGGTGAATTTTTAAATAGATGCAAAAATACTTAGTGGAATTTAACCTTGGGCGAAACTGGATGGTGCCGAACGAGGATGAGGGGGTCTGTTTGGTTTGAGGGACCCACGGATCCGGGGACGAAGCGGGACGAGGCCGTCCCGGCGGCGAGATCCGGCGGCCATGGCGGCGGTTGCCGGCGGCCATGGCGGCGACGACGCGTGTCGGAGGCGGGGGCGAGGCCGACAGGACGCGGGGCAACGGATCCGGCCGCTGCTCGCCCGGATCTGGCGCAGGCAGCGAGGGGCGGGGCGGCCGGCGCCGGAGCTTGAGGCCGCGGGCTCCGGCGGCGAGGCGACGCAGGCGGCGGAGGCGGCTTGCGGGCGAGGCAAGGCCTCTGGCGGCACAGCGCTAGCGGCGGCGGAGCAGAGGGGGCGGCGCTCCGGCGTGGGAGGCGAGGTGCGGCGGCGGCGGAGCTGCGACGCGGCTAGGGTTCCGGCGACGGCACAGGTCCGGCGGCGGCGCGGGTCCGGCGGGAGGTGGCGCGGCCACGGGATCCGGCGGGCGGGTGCTCGGGGAGCCGGGCGGCGCTGCGGGCTGCCTCGGCCCAGATCGGGCCTAGGCGGGCTGGATCTGGGCCCTGCGGGCCACGGTGGTGGGAGGTGGAAGCTACGGTGGCTGGGGCGACGTGGCGGCACGCGGTTGGCTACGGGGGCGGCTACGGCGGCTGGGTGGCAGCGGCAACTCGCCAAGTGGCGGAGGGAGGTTCGTCTGGCGCGGATTTTGAGGTGGAGGTGGCTGGAGGTAGGTGGAAGCTAGGCTTTGCCCAAAAATGGACGTGGGGAGGGTTTAAATAGGGAAGGGGGGCTAGGGTTAGCAGATTTGGGTGTTTTTGGAGCCGTTCGATTCGATCGGACGGCTCCGATCGAGGGTGTTGTGTAGGCGGGCTAGGTGGGTTGTGGAGATGTCTATGGGCTGAGATTAGAGGAAACTTTGTGGCCGGCATCAGTTTTTTGAAATACCGAAAACGCGTGATATTTAACCGATGACGGCGCTGCTACGTTCGACCGTTCGGGTATCAAACGACATCCGATTGCGACAAAATTTGGCAGTAGGCCTACCTACAATATAATAAGACCGTTCGCCAAGTTTCGACCCAATCCGAGAATATTTTATACGCACTTTTGAAAACAATATTTTATCGATGCCGCGGGCGGGTGCGTGTGTGGTTGGTCTTGAAACGGTCGTCGACGAGAACGAAGAGAACCGGAAACTACGAACGGATGCAAGTTTTCAAAAACGAGTGAAGATGCTATGCAAGATGATGCGAATGATGCGACGATGAATGCGACAATAAAACGAATCACATGACGAGAATGGAAATAAAAGGGGAATCTTCTGGAGCGTCGGTCTCGGCCTGTTACAACTCTCCTCCACTTACAAGAGATCTCGACCCGAGATCTTAGAATGAGAAGGGGAAGAGGAAGACGAAAGGAAGGGGTAAAGCTTAGTTGTTTCTTTGACAAACGAGTGAAACCATAGAAACATGAAGGTTGGAAGAGATGAAGAATGATATGAGAAACAAGCAAGAATTCAAAAGAAATTTCGGCAGCACTTTGGTAGGATAGAGAGGCAAAATTTGATAAGATGGAGAGAACTTGAAAAGAGAAAACAACACTCCGGTTAAAAGATAAGCAAGGAATGAACATGATCTTGACAAAACAAGGTGACGGTTCGAAGGGAGCAACATCACCACGCCTCAGGAATAGAGAATAGAAACTAGATCGTTGAAAGAAAAGAACGGAGAAGGAAATGACAACTTCTACCACAAATGAATTGAAAGCATCCTTAAAAAGAATGGTTGAACGGAGTTATTGGAGATCCAACAACGAAAAGAGAACTTGTTGTGGGCTTATGGAAAACATCTCAAAATTATGAGGTGACAACCGGCCACTAACGGAAACAATTGGTTTCAATGATACCACGAAGAGATGAAAACTTCTTTCACCAAGAGGAGGAGAAAACTTGGATCATGGTAAGCACCACGATAGCAACAATCCTTAGGAAACGCTTTAGGTGAAATCCAATCCAAGATAATTCCAAGGAAGAAATGATGGGTTTAAATATCTCATTCTTGACAAATACTCCTCGAGACTCCTCATAATCAAGAATGTTATAACACCATCTCAAAAGATAAGGGAGAAAGAATTGCATTTTGAAATGCAAGATAAGAATACTTGAGGACCTCCAACAAAATCTTGAAGAACACTTGAGAATGAGAGAAATCTTGATGAACCACCATGACGAGCCTCCGGAAATGAAGGATGATAGAAAAGAATTGAAGGTTGATAAGAGCACAAACTTGAAGAATTTCTGAACGAACCACCGGAAGAATTGAAAACGAAAGAGGGAACCATGAATGAATGGATATACACGAGAACGAAGAGATCACTATCCACCTTGCGGAAACTTGAATGAAGCACCGGAATAATTGAGATACGAACGAAGAGACAACAATTGGGAAGAATTTGAGAATGAATGCTGAAAGCTGAGAACGAAGAAATCTTCTGAAATGATGACCTTCGGAGGATCGACAAATGACAATAACTCTGAAATGCTCCGGATAGATATGGTAAGAATTACTTATGATCGAAAACAATTTGAGAGGATAGCACGAAGCTTAGATGACAAATCTTCGAAAGAACGGAGAGATATTTAAGAGAAATTCTTCTTTGTCTTCAAGGCAAAGAATGATGGCGAGAAACACCACCAAGAGTTACTGAGACACTATGGGATAATGAATAAAGAAAGGTTGAGGCAACGAAGAAAATGATTTAGACGCGATCTTCGAGAAGGAATATGATTGATGAAATTCATTCTTACATCATATTTGAAAGAACTTGAGGAGATCTCCGGAAAAGATTAGAAGAGCCAGGTAAGATCCTGGGGAAAAACCTCTGGGTTATGAGCCCAGTCAAAGAGATCACCGTTGAAACAATTGCTTAGGAAGAGCGATTGCACCGGTAGAAATGAAAACTTGACGAGGTTGAGAGCCTCGAATTCGAAAGGATTGAATGAAAACACGAATCTTCTAAGATATCTTCAGCACTCTGGATAGGAAAGATAGAGGCGATTAAACAAGAGAGGCTTGGATAAGAACTTCCAACATGGGAGAGCATTTAGAGAATGAAAAGGATATGATGAGCACCGAAAACTTGAATTGAATCCACCGAAAAGAAAACAAAGATGAAGACTAAGAAATGATGAACTTGAGCACTTGAGCATCTTCACAACGAATCACCGGATACATCACGGAAGAGAAGATAGCGGAAGCATCACGTGAATAGAAAAGGCACTCGAATGAGAATTTAATTGTTGAAGAAAAAGGGCGGGTGGGTGGGAAAAACAAAGAAAACTTGATACCGATGAGATGAACTCCGGAAAGAAATATGAGAATTGATCTTGCAAATATTGGAGAGGGTTGAATTAACTTGATGAGAAACACACCAGTTAGGAAAGATATGAATTCACCACTTGACATCGAAGCAACTCGAATTACCATACTCCAAAACAACACAAAGGGTGAGTCTTGAGAATTAAGCCGGAAACCAATACGTAACCCATTATGCATTCGTTGGAAGGATAATCCTAGGTAACTACTTGAATTCCCACCTAAGAATTTTCGAAGTCTTTCTTGTTTATGCGATTCGGGTTGCGGACCCAGGAACGTACCCAAGGTAATCAGCTACAACTGCACCAGCAACCTTCCACACCATAAACCAAGAAACTCTGCAAACTCGTCTACCTGAGACACTCATAATCCCAACGATACTAAGTATGGCAGTACATCCGAACTCTCTCCACCAGTACTGGGGATGCCGGACTCCTCTCACCACTACAAGTATTGAAGCAATTTCGAACATCCTCCGTCCTGAGATACTAAGGAAACTGAATGATAACGATGTGCAAAAATCCCTCGGAGCTCTACTCCTCGATAACAGGAGGCACCAAGACATAATTCCTTCACATCGGCATCATATAGCTTCCAAAATACCCGCGTGATCCTAAAAAAAATTTGAGCGAGAAGAGGAGTAGAATCAAAATTCCTAAGTCGAATACCTCACCAGAGCATAGAAGAGGAGTAAAAGAAACCTTCTCTCCGATATATAACTAGACTTGTCGTGGTTTTGTCTCGGCAGAAGTCCTCGTGAAAGGACTTAAGTTCGAGGCCATCGCTAAGGCGGTGAGCTCGAAGGGGTTGATCGGAATCGAGAGACAAGGGTTACCCAGGTTCAGCCCCTCGGAAAGAGGTAAAAGCCTACGTCTGCTTTGTGTTGTATTGATTGGGTATCGATTACAAGGGAGCGAGTTCGCTTGACCTAGCTATCGATGAGTTGTTTCGTGGTCTAAGCCGCCCAGGTAACCCGCCTTTATATACACAGGTCAAGGCCCTGGGCTTACAAGAGTCCGGGCCGGGTTATACTTGATAACCGACCTCACCTCTAACTACACATGCCTTGTCTAACAAGCTGCCACCGGTGGCTCAAGCCCGCCGGGTTACATCTTGTCTTCTGGCTCTGGGCCTTCAGGCCCATTGGATAAGCTTACTCCTAATCTTGTCGTAAGCCGCCAACCGTATGACCCGGCCCCTCCTGTGCGGGTCTCATCACGGGGTTATATCCCCAACATTAGGCCCCAGATTGATTTGAACTGGTTCATGTCAATCTCTGAATCTTCTGGTTGGCGAGTCTTGCCTTCTCTGGTAATCTTCATGACCCACCGAAAATGGGTGATCGTTGCTTCTGACAAGCTTTCATGACCCGCCGTGATGTCATCAGAAAAATCAAAAAAGATTCCTCTGACATCAGAGCGGATCTTTCGTCATTAATATGACCAGCCCGAAAATCGAGGCGTCTTCTTAGTTTAATCATCATCATGCTCCCTCGATTCCCGCACCGGACCATTCGTGAGGCTATTCTAACCTTATAAATAAGCACGGGGGGCTATCACTTCCATTTTCCCCGCCGACATCTCCTTCTTCTTCCTCTGGACCAGCGAAGCTTGCCGCGCCGCCGAAGCCCGTCGCGCCGTTCAGTCCTCACCGTCTTCATCAACTCAGGCCGCTGCATCAACTTGAACGCGTCCAGAACATCGCCGCATCCGACCGCATCCTCCAGGTTTTAATCCTGCTCCTTGTTAGATCCGCAATAATCCTTTAGATCTCCCCCGAGCTCGTCGGGTTTCTTCAGCATTCATCGCCGTTCATCAGAATGTCCTTCACAGATTTGGATAAAGAAAACACCTCTTTAGGGCCTCATAATACTGCCCAAATCATGCGGCCGCCCGCTCCATAATCACGCCGCACTCATTGTAGATCTGCAGCTCGTTTTAATCTGCGCAGAGGCCGTCTGTTCTTCCACTGGTCCTTTTAGGGCTTGAATATTTTTCTTTTTCCCTCGCCCGTAGATCTTGAATCCATAGCCGTAGTTGCAGAATCGGTTTCTCAACACTTAGCAATTTTTCAATCTGCGTTGATAAACTTGACCCGCCGTAAAGCTGCCGGCTCACTCTGTCTTACCGCAAGTAGCTTCGGCGGCTCATAATTTTATATTGACACGCCAAACACTGTAACCATTTCCAGTCATAGTGACCTTAGTCAGAATGTATTTTTAACCCGCCGAATATTCATGTCTTCCCGCAGCTTCCTAAGCCACCAACCATGTCTAAAACCCCGTCCACCTGCAACTACGTAAAGTCTGGAGTGACCGAAGAGTCACTCAAAGAATTTGTCACCATGGGAGTTCTACCGGCTCAGGACGTTATCCACTGGTGGGTTCCAGGCAGTGAGACCACCCCTAAACCCAAAGATGGGGAAGTCATTATATTCACGGATCATCTGTTGCGTGGCTTCTCCCCGCCCGGGTCCAAATTTTTCCGGGATGTCTTACATGCATTCAAACTGCACCCCCAAGATATTAGCACGAATTATGTCACCAATATGTGCCAATTCCAAACTTTCTGTGAAGCTTACCTTCAAGAGGAACCATCTGTCGACCTCTTCAAAGAGTATTTCTATATCAACCATCAAACAGAAATGGCGGACGGTTTAAGCCTTAAGCTCGGGGGCGTTACTCTTCAGAGGCGGAGGGACGTACTCTTCCCAGCAGCGACCCTGCCAAGTCACCCCAAAGAGTGGAACAAGACTTGGTTCTACTGTCAAGATACTTCACCAGAGGGGGAGAACCCACCGCCGGGCTACCGTTCCTACCGGCTTAGCACATATACAGAGCTTCCAGATCGGATGTCAGCCGCCGGACGTGCTCAATATGCCTCCACTTTCTCAAAAGTCAGGGCCCTGCTGGCCAACGGGTTGATGGGTGTTGATCTGACCCGCTGCTGGGTTTCTTGGAGGATTCTGCCGTTGAGCCGCCGCGGCGCCTTAATGTGCCAATACACTGGTAAAGTGGACGACCCTCAACGCTTCAACCAGACCCCTTTGAAGGATCAGGATCTCAACACTATCGTCAAGTCTTTGCTGGGGGAATCACTAGCCGCCTGCAGCAAGACTAGCTTAAGTCCCTTCTCTGCACTCAACCCGGCTCCGGATGTAAGTTTTTTCATCCTAACCCTCATCCATTCTTTTAATGTTGTACTTTACATACTTTATTAAACCTTTCCTGCCAATATGCTTTGTCATACGTAGGCCGGCTCTTCCTTCTGGGAAAAACTGTTGCCCCCGACTCTCAAGAAGAAGAGCAAGGTCCCGAAGGCATCAAAAACTAAGGCGCCAACCCGCAAGAGGAATCAGTCAGCGGAAGAGTTATTTGATTTAGATGACTCAGAGGTAGAACTTGACTCCCTTGGTCTTCTCTTTATGCAACTCATTGACAGCGATTGCTTACAGGAAGAAGCTGAAACCAGCCATGCCGACGTTGCCGAGGTAACCATTGTCTCCTCTGACTCGGATCTTTCCCCAGTAAAGAGAGTACGGCGGGCTGTACGGAAGGTAAAGAGTTCCCGTCCTTTTGCTTACTTGAGTCATAACTTTCTTTTGAAGAAACAGCAAGACGATAGCAGACGTCAGACCCGGAGCACTGGCTCTGGAGACCTTTTAACCGGCTTACCCAATGAGCCGGCCCCACGGAAACAGCGCACCGAAGTACTTCCTTGTCTTGAACTTATCTTGTCTGTACACTATCCTTGCAGCTTATTGACTGTTTAACAATGCTAACTTTTTTCAGGACTCGCCTCCTTCTTCTGGCGATTCGACCGCCTCAAAGCTGCCTCCTCTTATTATTAACCCGGGGTAAGTATTTCTATATCCCGAAATGTGTTTAATATCTCATACCTTATCATGACAAACCCAACATTGCCTTTGCTCGCAGGGCTCAAGCAAAACGAAGGAAAGTGGCCGGGTCATCCGCAACTCCTGATGCCCAAGACCCGGAGAACCCAACACCCAATATTCCTGAATCTCACATTGAACCTTCTGAGGCTGCTAAAGACGCCCATGAAGAGGTTCCTCCACAGACCGAGCCGGCTGCTATGGACATTGAAGCTCCTGAAGCCCATCCAGACTCTGCTCCTAAGCCGCCCAGCCCCCGGCCGTCAATTGAAAATGTGGCTTCTCATGAAGAAGTCACCGTTACCGGGGCGGCTTACAAACCTCCAGCTCCCTCACATGCGCTATCAAAGCATATCAATGAAGACACAGCGGCTCCCTCCAAGGAAGAAAAGACTCCCTGTGCTCTTTCAAATTTGGAGAAACTTACTGCCGATGAATTGCATGCCGGCTATCTGAATCGTCTGTTTGCCAGCCGAGACATGGAGGCCAACTTGGTCGCCAAGATGAAGAAAAAATACGAGGTACTTTACTTCCCTTGCCTCTTCATGTATATACTTATGTAGCCCCCAAGAACCGGTTGAACTCTCAGAAGGTCAGCCGGGTCTTGCATTAATTTGGCAACTTTTGAAGAATCATCAGTATGTGAAACATGGACTGAGAGCCAATCGTAGCCCCCAAGGGCCGGGTCATTATACCAATAATGAGCCGGCACTCAATCATAGATTAAGAGCCAACTGTAGCCCCCAAGGGCCGGGTCATTACCTAAGTAATGAACCGGCTCTATAAGAAAGAGCTGAGATTCAATAAGAGCCAAGGGTAGCCCCCAAAGGCCGGGTCATTATTTCAATAATAAGCCGGCACTCAATCATAGACTAAGAGACAACTGTAGCCCCCAAGGGCCGGGTCATTACCTAAGTAATGAGCCGGCACTCAATCATAGATTAAGTGCCAATCGTAGCCCCCAAGGGCCGGGTCATTACCTAAGTAATGAGCCGGCACTCAATCATAGATTAAGCGCCAATCGTAGCCCCCAAGGGCCGGGTCATTACCTAAGTAATGAGCCAGTTCTATAAAAAAGAACTGAGACACATTAGCCCCCAAGTGTCAAGTATATTGCTTGCAATCTGCTTGGGACTTGTAAGCATTATGCCAAATTTTGACAAAAACCTGTATGAGCCGGATCGGCGGCTTAAAACTGACAACCTTGTACTGTCATGACTTGTCCTACGTAGGAATCTTTAAGTGCTGCCGAGTCTAACCTGACGGACTTGAAGAAAAGCTTATCTTTCCAACAAGACGCCCGAGCAGAGACGGAAGAAAAGTGGCGGCTCTACTCCATAGACCTTGAGAAGATCATAACAGAGTTCGAAACTTTCAAGCAAACTGCTGAGTCAAGCCAAGCCGCCCCGACCAAGCGCGCTGAAGACGCAGAGGGCCGGCTCAAAACGGTGACTGACGAGCTGAACACTCTGAAGGGCCAGATATCCCGTATGATTGGAGCTGTGTTTGGTAAGTATCCTTAACCTTCAGCTATATACAAATACTTGTCAATAATCTTCTCCGGCGGTTTATAAATTTTGACATGTTTGTAGGTGAACGGAGCCGCCAACTGTCAGACAACAGCCTGCTGAAACTCAAGGCTTTATACTCTTTGACAGAACAGTTGTATGTCAGGTCTCTAATTACCATCAGGGTTGTCATGTCTGAGAGGGGTGTTCCGAAGCTCATGAAGGGTGTGCTGGAAGTCATGTCGACCATCCCAAAGCAACTGGAAGAACTAAAGAGATCAGCCGCCCGCAAGGGCACAATTGCTGCCTTGAGCCGGTCATTGGCTTATGCCCCGGAGCTCAACCCGGATGAGATGATGGATGGCTTCCCTCAACTGAAGGATGACGGCTCGCAGTTTACACAAGAAGATTACTCTCGCTGTCATAAGGCGTCCCGGGTTCTGGCAAGCCGGCTGGCCGCGGAGGCTGATCTGTCAGTATACCAGGCGGCTTACACCGAAGATAACAAACGTGTTCGAGGGCCCACTTTTGAAGCGAAGAGCCTGATTCCTCAATGCCGTAAGCACCTCTTCGCTCCTGATGTTGACCCATCTCCAATCATGCACGATGAAGCCATGTTTGAAGCTTTAACCAACTACAATTGGGATGTGGACAACCTCCAGATCGAAGAGACCGAAGACCCGGCGCAGGATGACCCAGCGGCGAGTTAGAGAAAAAACTTTGTATCATGTGAGGGTAACCCGGCCTTGTTTAATTCGCCGGGTTAGAATTGGCTGAAAAAACTTGAAGTTTGCAACTTTTGGGCATTTTGAATAGCCTTGTAATAGTAGTAGGAAAACTTTTATCCGCCTGCCCGTGTGCTTTTGATGCACTATTTTAAGCTTCTACCGGCGATTTAGCAAATTCATCTTTGATATATAATCTTTTGACCGCTTTGACGCGCCTGGCGGGTTATACTCCCTGAGAAATACCAAACCAGAATTTTCCAAAACTTACAATCTTATCATGAGAGCACCTGCAAAAAACAAGTAATTTGTATGTCTCATCCTATAAGCCGGCTTTAAAGGCGCGGCAGGACAAGATAACTCTTGTTTTTTATGAAAAGAAATTTCCGAAGAAACTAGGCGGAAAGCCTGAAAACTTGTAAACCGGGTCTCACGTGACATAAATCCGTTGTTTAAACCTTAGCAAGTTCAGGGTCTTTAAAAGATTGACATTGCTAAGAGTACGAATGGGCCACATAGCGGAGGGATTACGGTAGACAAGACGAGTTTATCCTAGCTCACTGTAAGCCGGCTCTCTCGTGACAAAAGCTGCCGTTTAAACCTTGACAAGTTCAGGGTCTTTGTGCGAGAATAACTTATGAAAGTTCAGGGTCTCTTATCAAGATTAACTATCAAGAGTTCGGCGGGTTACATAGTGGAGTAGCAAGTTGCAAACAGGCAGGTTTAACTCGAACATGGCATATAAAGCCTGGCCAAGAGGGTATGAAAGCTAAACCCACAGGGTTGGAAGCCCCCAAGTGACCTGATTAAGGATCAACAACTTTGTATGATACTTTCAGTGCGGAGAAAGGCCCCTAATCATGGGGATGCCAACTTTATTATATCATAAAAGATGGTGTATACAATGACAGAAATATGTACATTGATGAGAGCCGGACTGGCGGCTTAAGTATAGTATGGCCGAAGGTGAGCAATATTCCATGGCCTCTTGGTCTCTTCACCAGAAGTGCGAGACTTGTCACTCTCCCGTATATCCATGAGATAATAAGAACCATTGTTGAGATTTCTGCTGATCACAAACGGTCCTTCCCAGGGAGGTGACAACTTATGCATATCTGACTGGTCTTGAATCAGCCGGAGTACTAAGTTGCCTTCTTGGAACGCCCGGGTCTTGACCCTGCGGCTATGATAGCGACGCAGGTCTTGTTGATAAATCGCCGATCGAGCTGCTGCAAGATCCCGCTCTTCGTCCAAGGCATCCAAAGCATCCCGACGCACCGCCTCGTTATCAGTTTGTACGTAAGCCGCCACTCTGGGCGAGTCATGACGAATATCACTGGGGAGAACAGCTTCTGCGCCATAAACCATGAAGAAAGGCGTATAGCCTGTAGACCTATTGGGGGTAGTTCTTATGCTCCAAAGAACAGATGGCAACTCCTCCACCCAACAACCCGGCGTGCGCTCCAAAGGAACCATGAGCCGGGGTTTTATACCTCTCAAAATTTCCTGGTTAGCACGCTCAGCTTGACCATTAGACTGCGGGTGAGCTACCGAAGACACATCAAGACGGATATGCTCCTCATCACAGAACTCCTTCATAGCCCCCTTGGACAGATTTGTGCCATTATCAGTGATGATACTATGCGGATAGCCAAAATGGAAGATCATTTTTTTGACGAACTGAACTGCTGTTGCTGCATCACACTTGCTGACCGGCTCAGCCTCAACCCACTTAGTAGACTTGTCAACCGCCACCAAGAGATGGGTCTTCTTGTCCTTAGACCTCTTGAAAGGTCCTACCATATCAAGCCCCCAAACTGCAAATGGCCAGGTGATTGGAATCATCCGTAGCTCTTGAGCCAGCACAAGGGCACGCCGCCCAAATTTTTGACACCCGCCACACTTACTGACCAAATCTTCTGCATCTTTATGAGCTGTTAACCAGTAAAAGCTGTGGCGAAAAGCCTTGGCCACCAATGATTTTGACCCGGCGTGATGACCACAATCACCAGCATGGATTTCTTGCAAGATCTCACGGCCCTCATCAGGAGAAACACAGCGCTGAAAAACACCAGTCACACTGCGCCGATGTAACTCGCCGTTGACAATAGTCATCGACTTAGACCGCCTTATGATCTGCCGTGCCATAGTCTCGTCTTGAGGTAACTCGCCGCGGGTCAAGTACGCCAGATAAGGCAACGTCCAGTCAGGGATCGCGCAAAGAGCCGCCACCAGTTGTTCTTCCCGGTCAGGTATAGCCAAATCCTCCTCCGACGGTAACTTGACTGACGGGTGATGCAACATGTCCAAGAATACATTAGGCGGCATCGGCTTACAATGAGACCCTAGCCTTGATAATGCGTCAGCCGCCTCATTCTTCCGTCGATCAATATGATCCACCTGATAGCCCTTAAAGTGGCCAGCAATGACATCAACCGCCTGACGATAAGCCGCCATGCGCGGGTCTTTAGAATCCCACGTGCCAGAGACTTGCTGAGCCACCAGGTCTGAGTCGCCAAGACATCTGACCCGGCTCAAATTCATCTCCTTGGCCACACGGAGCCCATGAAGCAAAGCCTCATATTCCGCTGCATTGTTAGTACAAGGAAACATTAGCCTCAAAACATAACAGAATTTGTCACCTCGCGGGGAAGTTAAAACAACTCCAGCCCCAGAGCCTTCCAATTGCCTGGATCCATCAAAGTAAATCGTCCAATAAGTATTGTCTAGCTTCTCCTTAGGAATTTGACATTCTGTCCAGTCATTGATAAAATCCACCAGGGCTTGAGATTTGATAGCCGTCCGGGGCACATACTTCAGATTGAGAGGTCCAAGTTCAATCGCCCACTTAGCAATCCTTCCAGTGGCTTCTCTGTTTTGAATGGTATCTCCCAAAGGAGCAGAGCTGACCACTGTGATCGGGTGCCCAAGAAAATAATGCTTCAGCTTGCGATTGGCCATGAACACCCCAAGCACCAGTTTTTGCCAATGTGGATATCTTTGCTTAGACCCCGTCAAGACTTCACTGACATAATAAACCGGCCGCTGAACCGGATACTCCTTACCCGCCTCCTTGCACTCAACCACAACTGCAGCACTGACAGCTCTGTTGTTAGCCGCCACATATAAAAGCAGAGGATCCTTTTCCACGGGAGCGGCCAGAACAGGCGGCTCAGCTAATTGCTTTTTGCGCGCCTCAAACGCCTCATTAGCTGCATCACCCCAGACGAAATCGTCTGTCTTCTTCATCATCTGATACAGTGGAATAGCTTTCTCACCCAGGCGGCTTATGAACCGACTCAGTGCAGCGATACGACCCGCCAGGCGCTGGACATCATTAACACACACCGGCTTAGACAAAGAAGTAATGGCCTTTATCTTGTCCGGGTTAGTCTCAATGCCACGCTCAGAGACCAAAAAACCCAAGAGTTTGCCTGCAGGTACACCGAACACACATTTTGCCGGGTTAAGCATCATCTTGTAAACCCGCAGATTGTCAAAAGTTTCGTTCAAATCGGCCAGCAGAGTCTCCTTCTTCCTTGACTTGACCACAATATCATCCACATAAGCATGAACATTGCGCCCAATTTGACCATGAAGACAGTTCTGCACACAACACTGGTAAGTCGCCTGGGCACTCTTGAGCCCGAAGGGCATAGACACATAGCAGAAAGCTCCAAAAGGCGTAATGAAAGATGTCTTCTCTTGGTCTTTGACTGCCATCTTGATCTAATGATATCCTGAATAAGCATCCAGGAAGCATAGACTCTCACAACCCGCCGTTGCATCAATGATCTGATCGATACGGGGGGGAGCAAACGGGTCAATCAGGCATGCCTTGTTATGATCCGTGTAATCCACGCACATGCACCACGTGCCGTTCTTCTTGAGTACCAACACCGGGTTAGCTAGCCACTCCGGGTGAAAAACTTCAACGATGAACCCTGCTGCCAAGAGCCGGGCCACCTCTTCTCCAATAGCCTTACGCCTCTCCTCATTGAATCGACGGAGGAACTGTTTGACCGGCTTAAATTTAGGATCCACATTAAGGTGGTGCTCAGCGAATTCTCTCGATACACCCGGCATGTCAGAAGGCTTCCATGCAAAGATGTCCCGATTCTCACGGATGAATTCGATGAGCGCGCTTTCCTTTTTGGGATCCATATTAGCCCCAATAGTGAACTGCTGTGATGAGTTGCCAGGCGTAAAGTCCACTAGCTTGGTATCTTCTGCCACAAACTTGAGGGGCGGCTCAGATTCCGTGTTAGGCTTCTTTAGCGGGGTCATATCTGCTGGGTCAACATTTTCCTTATAAAACTTTAATTCCGCCTCAGCACAACTCGACTCTGCATATGCTGCATCTCCTTCCTCACACTCAAGAGCCGTCTTCCGATCACCATGCACAGTAATCGTCCCTTTTAACCCGGTCATCTTGAGCTGTAAGTAAACATAGCAAGGCCTAGCCATGAACTTGGCGTAAGCCGGCCGTCCAAACAGAGCGTGGTACGGGCTCTTGATCTTGACCACTTCGAACATAAAGATTCCACACTGTAGTTGAATTCATCGCCAAAAGCTACCTCCAAGGAAATCTTTCCCACTGGATAAGCCGACTTTCCGAGCACCACGCCATGAAAAACCGTTGAAGAGGGTTTAAGATCCTTGTCAAGCAAATTCATCCGGTGGAAAGTGTCATAATACAGGATGTTGATGCTGCTGCCACCATCCATAAGTACCTTGGTGAACACATATCCTCCCACTTGGGGGCGACTACCAAAGCCAACTGCCCCGGGTTATCAACGCGCGGCGGGTGATCCTCCCTGCTCCAAGTTATGTCATACTCAGACCACTTCAAATATTGCGGGAGAGCCGGCATGACTGCATTAACCACCCGCTTGCGCACCTTCCGATCTCGCTTGTCGAGGCTAGTTGTAAAAACATGGTACTACCCTCCATTAAGCTGTTTTGGATTACTCTGATACCCGGACTTGTTATTTTGTTGCTGACCTCCGCCGCCAGACTGTTGATTGTTACCTCCATGGTTTCCTTGGCCTTGATGGCCAGAAGCTGAGCCGCCTGTACCAAAGCTAGACCCGGAAGGACCGGATCCTGACCCGCCGGATGGTCCGCCGCCGCCACCTTGATGCTGGTTAGCGCTGTAATTTCGATACTCGCGCATGATCCAACAATCCCTCCAAGCATGAGTGGACGGCTGATCAGGAAGGCAATGTTTCGGGCAAGGAACACTCAACATTGCCTCCATGTCAACAGGCTTGCGTTTACGGAAAGGCGGCTTGCCGCTGCCCTTGCCACGGTTATTCCCAGCACTGGTGTTGGCCACCAAATCTGACCCACCGTACTGGTGCTTCCGCTTCCCGCCGTTGCCATTATTGTTTCCTCCCCCGTTCTACTGTTGACTCTTGCCATTGTTATTCTTCTTACCCTTGGCCGATTTCTCATCATCGGAGCCAGGGTCCTTCGTGTTATCAGAGTCTGCATACTTGGTGAGAGCCGCCATAAGTTCCCCCATATCCTGGCATGTACGTTTGAGCCGGCCAAGCTTCTGCTTCAGGGGCACGAAGTGGCAATTCTTCTCCAGAATAAGGACCGCTTGAGCCGCCGTAATGTTATCAGAAGAGTGGATGATGGTTGAGACCCGCCGGACCCAATGATGAGCCGACTCGTCCTCACGCTGCATGCAATGATCCAAATCCACAATTGTCATAGGTTGCTTACACGTTCCCTGGAAATTCTTGATGAACTTCGCTTTTAACTCGGCCCAGGAATTAATGGTGTTGGGTGGCAAACCCTTCAACCACGTGCGAGCCAGCCCTTCCAGCATCATGATGAAATACTTGGCACATACTGCATACTGACATCTAACATCTCCATGGCTAGTTCATAGCTTTCAATCCAAGCTTATGGAGGCATATCAGTGGTATAATTGGGTACCATGCGAGGACCCTTGAAGTCCTTCGGCAGACGCTCGTTTCGCAAAGCCGGCACTAAGCACGGCACTCCCACAGCCCTTGAGGTTACTCCAGCTCCTACCGAAACGGAAGGCGCTAAGGTGGGTTCTTGATAAGCCGCCGCAGCTACCAATGCTGCCGCCTCTCGCTGCGCTCTTGCCCGATCCACCAGCGCCTGAGCGTCAAGAACCGGCTGATCATCTCGCGGTGGGTTTCGACGTCGTTCACTGCTAGAAACCGCCGGTGACTCTAAACGCCGGCTGTAGCTGCGGCTTGGGATGGGGGTTGAGTGCACGCGACTCCGTCTATAAGTATATTTCTCCTGCTGGGCTAACGCCGTCTGCAAATATCCAATGTCGTTCCGCACTTCCTCTGCGAAAGGTGTCCCATCAGGGATGGGGATCGTACCGAGTCTGGTCGCCGCTGCCACCATGTTCTCTGCCGGGTTAGAATAATGACCTGGCGGTGTTGGAAAAGACTGTGGCGGGGTCAGGTTCCTGCGGGGCGGGTCTGGCTGCCGATGCTGAACCGCCGCCCTGCTCCCAGGTACTTCCACCGTCCGGGTTACGGTCAGAGGTGCATTCCGTCCCGTCCCTGGCGTGTGGAAAAGATTTCTGGCCTCATATTGATCTGGCAAATGGGATTGATGCCTCATCCGGTGAACCGCCGTTGCGGTCTGCTGCTCTAATTCAAGGCGAAAATCATACGCCCTGAGGCGCTCCAACTCAACATCCATCTGAGCCTTCAATGCATTGATTTCCTGTTGGACTCCGGCCATCTGGGTCTTCAACCTCGCGATCTCCATGTTACGGGCTGCTTGGTTTTCGGCCGTGACCTCAGTTTCCATCAAAGTTGTAAGCTCGTTCATCAGATCCAACAAAACTTGAACTGCCGTGCTGCTAGGGGATGGTGCCGACCCTGCCATGAATACAGTAGCGCGGCTCGGTGGCTCATAATACTCCGGCCCAGGGTGATCCTCGACGTAGCCCCAAAGCCCGCCGTTGTGGAGCTGGTAGATTGATTCCGTCTCTCCTCTCGAGGATCCCTCCTCTGAGCAGATGAGGGTTTCCTCCCGAGACATGGAACCTTCAAGCTCCGCGCCTTGGGTAAAGCCGACGAAGACGTGCTTCCGACCCAGATTAACTCGGGCGGGTTGCACGCACCGGGCCGGCTCGACGAGGTAGGTGCAGATGTCCGGCCTAGGCTTAGATCCACCGATCTTGCCGATGAAGACGTGAATTCCGCCGAAGGGGACCCGGTATCCGTACTCAATTGAGTCGGCCTCAGGGCCCCAGCCAGCATCGTCGATGTAGAGCTTGCCGCGGCGACTCTTGGTCATCCTGCCAACGGCATATCCCATGATCCCTGAGAGAGAGCCCTTCGAGAACTCCATACCACCGAGCGCTAGCCCAACGGTGGGCGCCAACTGTCGTGGTTTTGTCACGGCAGATGTCCCGGTGAAAGGACTTAGGTTCGAGGCCATCGCTAAGGCAGTGAGCTCGAAGGGGTTGATCGGAATCGAGAGACAAGGGTTACCCAGGTTCGGCCCCTCGGAAAGAGGTAAAAGCCTACGTCCTGCTTTGTGTTGTATTGATTGGGTATCGATTACAAGGGAGCGAGTTCTCTTGACCAAGCTATCGATGAGTTGTTTCATGGTCCAAGCCGCCCAGGTAACCCGCCTTTATATACACAGGTCAAGGCCCTGGGCTTACAAGAGTCCGGGCCGTGTTATACTTGATAACCGACCTCAGCTCTAACTACACATGCCTTGTCTAATAAGCCGCCACCGGCGGCTCAAGCCCGCCGGGTTACATCTTGTCTTCTGGTTCTGGGCCTTCAGGTCCATTGGATAAGCTTACTCCTAATCTTGCCGTAAGCCGCCAACCGTATGACGCGGCCCCTCCTGGGCGGGTCTCATCACGGGGTTATATCCCCAACAAGATTCAAAATAGTTTTTCACTAGACTCGACTCGGCCAAGTATATCAAACAAGGGGGCTCCTAGGTCGGTACAGGCTCTGATACCAACTTTTCATGCCCAAGATGCGATTCTATCCTTATTTTCGCACGAGGGCCTCGACAGGGATAGAAGCACATCTCGTCGTTTCGCAAGAATGGATATCATTACAAGTACATGTAAAGAAGAGATGAGTATATGGAATTGGCTTACACTCGCCACAAGCTACATCAATTTCACATCAATACAACAACATATACAATCATCCTTCAGAAGAACAGGGTTCGACTACGGACGAAAACAAACAATAAAATGACATCCATCCTTGCTATCCCAGGCTGCCGCCTGAAACCCATCCTATCATCGAAGAAGAAGAAGAACTCCAAATCAAACAAAGCATCGCTCTCACGTCAAAGCATCGCATTACCTGTACCTACAACTGTTGTTGTAGTAATCTGTGAGCCACGGGGACTCAGCAATCTCATTTCCAAGGGTATCAAGACTATTAAAGCTTAATGGGTGAGGTATGGTTAAGTGGTGAGGCTGCAGCAAGCACTAAGCATTTATTTGAGTGGCTAACTTACGAGTACAAGAACAAGGGGGACGATTGTCGCATAAACGGACGTGAACTAGTAATGATCTCTAAGATATCCTAAACACCAACTTACGATCAAACATAACCCCACCGTGTTCTCTCTCGGATAAGGACTCACGAGAAGAGACAGTCACGGTTACGCACACGGTTGGTGTATTTTATTTGAGTTTACTTCAAGTTTGCTATGACCGGGTGTTAAACAAAGTTTCCATGTTGCCACTTAACCACGGGCATGGCTTTCCGGAAGATTTAACCCTGCAGGGGTGCTCCAACTCATCCATCACAAACTAACCACACGCCGCGTTGGAATTCCTCAACCGCGGAATCACCTGTAGTATTTGCGGAATCCCGATGGAAAGTCTCAACTTCGAGATAGCCCAAAGTGTCGTCGAAATCCCGCGCACAAGACGTTCGAGAAAGGTAAAACAAATCCAGCAAGGCCGCCCGACGTGCCGACAATCCCGATAGGAGCCGCGTATCTCGTTCTCAGGCCACGACGGATAAGCTACGCGTACGGAGGCCTGATAGAAATCCCCCGATTTGCCCCGGGGTGGCCCCGCACCGTGCTCTGTTTTGGACCAGCACCAACAGCACTGGCCCCCCTATATTATGTTGAATTAACTCCTCGGGTTCATGACGCCCTATGCTTTAGTAACGGTGTTCAGTATTATTATGTTGGGCAAATGTAGTACCAAAGTTGGGCCTTGCCAGACAAGTTTTATCCTAAAACGAAAGTCAAGGGGGTCCCCATAACAACCCCGAGCATGTTAAGAGCGCTCAATTATGGAACATAACACCGGTACACAAGTAACTAGGGCGGCAAAAGTGGAACAAAACACCAAGCAAAAGGCCGAGCCTTCCACCTTTTACCAAGTATATATGTGCATTAAATTAAATAGCAATAATATTGTGATAGCTCAAAAACATCCATGTTGGCACATGCAAACAATTGCACCTGCAACTAGCAACGCTATAAGAAGGGCTGAGCAAGCGGTAACATAGTCAAACAATGGTTTGCTGGGATGTGGAGGGGTTAGAGGCTTATCATGGCATTTTGGGAGGCTTGACATACAAGTGGTAGGTATCGAGACAGCGATAGAAACGAGACAACTAGCATGGCAATGATAGTAATGGTATCCAGGGAAATGATCATCTTGCCTGAGATCCCGCTTGGAAGAAGAACGAATCCATGAAGAAGACGAGCCAACGTAGTCGAACGAATCCTCACACTCCGAACGCTTTCGGAACTCTATCGAGAAGAAACAATCTGGAACCAACAATCAACACACGATAAACACCACAACAAATTCATGATATGACGCACAACTAGGATGATGCATGTTATGCATGACATGACAAAGCACAACAATCAATTCCTACACATTAAGTGAAGCTCAATATGCAACGAGTTGCATATTGACGAAACTGCACGTTCGAATTATTTAGTTCACTGTCGTTTATTTACACATCAAGTTTAAATGTTGTTAACATGGCAAGAGGTGAAGCATAAGTAAACTACACATCTTGGCAAGTTTAAATGAGGCCGGAAATAACATATAACATTTCCAAAATGACCCCATATGTTAATTTCGAAATTGGTCCTGACCTGGACTAATCATGTTTTATATTTGTTAAAAAGCAAAACAAAATGCACCATGTGATTCTATGTGTCATTCTAATCGATTTACATATATAGAACATTGGCAACGGAGCTACGGTCTAGAAGATATGACAATCACAAGATGCATATGACATGAATGCAAAATGCATGCAAACAACTACCACAAACATGTTAAATTATGGATGCAGCAAGATATTATGAAACTACATGGAATTCTAGCCAAGTTTCATATAAGGCATGTTTTAAACGGAGCTACGGTTCAACCACAATCACCAATACAAGTTTTATTTGAAATCTGCCCAAAACAGCAAGATGGCATATTGCACACATGAAAACAACAAGCTATAAGATTCTAAAATGCACAAACTAAGCATGGGGCAGTAGCATATAACACACACTTCATTTCATCTTCATATATCATACTCAAAAGAGTCATGGATCACATGGTAGGAAGCTCGCAACATGGCAATAAAATATAGCAGATTAGGACTTGGTGAAAATAACAGGTTTTAGCATAGCAGGTTTTCACGAAGGCATATTGGCAGCAATAAAACTATATGCTACAGGGCATATCATGGCATGAAAATCTATAGAATGGTAGAGGGCATGATGCACTACAATTCACTCCATGGTGGCAAGGTCTAATTATGCCTAGAAACATGGCTAGCATCAACACAACATGGCATTATGAAGAAAACAGATTCTCAAACTTGGTGAAAATTAGACTAGACATGTGCAGCAGTTTTTAACAGATTGACATATTGGACAACAGAATTAATGATGATTCTAAACCTATTCATGCAAACTATTGGCACAACATGATAGGCAACAACATGCTTAACAAAAGACTCCTTGGTGGCAATCACAAAAGACTCCTAGATCAATAGCAAATCACATGGCAACATGGCAACAAAATAACAGTTTCAGACTTGGTGAAATTTAGCTATCTCCCAAAACTGCAGTTTTGACTAGGCATGTTGACATGGCAATAAAAGTAACATAACTACCCTCTATGAGCATGGCAAGGATACCAACAGCAAGAAGACATGACACACGACAAAACATACCATTGGCACATGTTCATACGGGTCATGGATTGCTTAATATGATGCTCACAAAACGGAACTCTTCGTTAACAGATTTCAGTTTTAACGTGATAGCCACTTGAGAGCAAAAAATTGACATGTTAATGAATTCCTAACTAGCAACCAGAGGCATGGCATCAAAGTACACATCACATAGAGCAATACTCGTGAAGACACCACATGCAAAGGAGCTACAGTTTAATTGCAATCATCACCACAAGATTGAACAAAATAACAGTTTGGCAACTACGACGGTATGCACTTTTGCAACAGACTATTTAGCATGCAAATGATTCCTATCATGCATGCAAATACCACCATGATGAAGAGCACAATGAGTAGGACAGTTTCCATATATAACTCGTTCAGATCCGATGCACGGTTCAACGGCTACACGCAATCTAATATGCCATCATGGTGAATTTTTAAACAGATGCAAAAATAGTGGAATTTAACCTCGGGCGAAACTGGATGGAGCCGAACCAGGACGAGGGGGTCTGTTTGGTTTGAGGGACCCGCGGATCCGGGGACGAAGCGGGTCGAGGCCGTCCCGGCGGCGAGATCCGGTGGCCATGGCGGCGGTTGCTGGTGGCCATGGCGGCGATGACGTGCGCCGGAGGCGGGGGCGAAGCCGACGGGACGCGGGGCAGCGGATCGGGCCGCTGCTCGCCCGGATCTGGCGCAGGCGGCGAGGGGCGGGGCGGCCGGCGCCGGAGCTTGAGTCCGCGGGCTCCGGCGGCGGCTCGCGGGCGAGGCAAGGCCTCTACCGGCGGAGCAGAGGGGGCGGCGCTCCGGCATGGGAGGCGAGGTGCGGCAGCGGCGGAGCTACGACGCGGCTAGGGTTCCGGCGAAGGCCCAGGTCCGGCGGCGGCGCGGGTCCGGTGGGAGGTGGCGCGGCCACGGGATCCGGCGGGCGGGTGCTCTGGGAGCCGGGCGGCGCTGCGGGCTGCCTCGGCCCAGATCGGGCCCGGGCGGGCTGGATCTGGGCCCCGCGGGCCGCGGTGGTGGGAGGTGGAAGCTACGGTGGCTGGGGCGACGTGGCGGCACGCGGTTGGCTGCGGGGGCGGCTACGGCGGCTGGGTGGCGGCGGCGACTCGCCAAGTGGCGGAGGGAGGTTCGTCCGGTGCGGATTTTGAGGTGGAGGTGGCTGGAGGTAGGTGGAAGCTAGGCTTTGCCCAAAAATGGACGTGGGGAGGGTTTAAATAGGGAAGGGGGGCTAGGGTTAGCAGATTTGGATGTTTTTGGAGCCGTTCGATTCGATCGGACGGCTCCGACCGAGGGTGTTGTGCAGGCGGGCTAGGTGGGCTGTGGAGACGTCCATGGGCTGAGATTAGAGGAAACTTTGTGGCCCGGCATCAGTTTTTTGAAATACCGAAAACGTGTGATATTTAACCGATGACGGCGCTGCTACGTTCGACCGTTCGGGTATCAAACGACATCCGATTGCGACAAAATTTGGCAGTAGGCCTACCTACAATATAATAAGACCATTCGCCAAGTTTCGACCCAATCCGAGAATATTTTATACGCACTTTTGAAAACAATATTTTATCGATGCCGCGGGCGGGTGCGTGTGTGGTTGGTCTTGAAAGGGTCGTCGACGAGAACAAAGAGAACCGGAAACTACGAACTGATGCAAGTTTTCAAAAACGAGTGACGATGCTATGCAAGATGATGCGAATGATGCGACGATGAATGCGACAATAAAACGAATCACATGACGAGAATGGAAATAAAAGGGAATCTTCTGGAGCGTCGGTCCCGGGCTGTTACAACTCTCCTCCACTAACAAGAGATCTCGACCCGAGATCTTAGAATAAGAAGGGGTAAAGCTTAGTTGTTTCTTTGACAAACGAGTGAAACCATAGAAACATGAAGGTTGGAAGAGATGAAGAATGATATGAGAAACAAGCAAGAATTCAAAAGAAATTTCGGCAGCACTTCGGTAGGATAGAGAGGCAAAATTTGATAAGATGGAGAGAACTTGAAAAGAGAAAACAACACTCCGGTTAAAATATAAGCAAGGAATGAACATGATCTTGACAAAACAAGGTGACGGTTCGAAGGGAGCAACATCACCACGCCTCAGGAATAGAGAATAGAAACTAGATCGTTGAAAGAAAAGAACGGAGAAGGAAATGACAACTTCTACCACAAATGAATTGAAAGCATCCTTACAAAGAATGGTTGAACGGAGTTGTTGGAGATCCAACAACGAAAAGAGAACTTGTTGTGGGCTTATGGAAAACATCTCAAAATTATGAGGTGACAACCGGCACTAACGGAAACAATTGGTTTCAATGATACCACGAAGAGATGAAAACTTCTTTCACCAAGAGGGGGAGAAAACTTGGATCATGATAAGCACCGCGATAGCAACAATCTTTAGGAAACGCTTTATGTGAAATCCAATCCTAGATAATTCCAAGGAAGAAATGATGGGTTTAAATATCTCATTCTTGACAAATACTCCTCGAGACTCCTCATAATCAAGAATGTTATAACACCATCTCAAAAGATAAGGGAGAAAGAATTGCATTTTGAAATGCAAGATAAGAATACTTGAGGACCTCCAACAAAATCTTGAAGAACACTTGAGAATGAGAGAAATCTTGATGAACCACCATGACGAGCCTCCGGAAATGAAGGATGATAGAAAAGAATTGAAGGTTGATAAGAGCACAAACTTGAAGAATTTCTGAACGAACCACCGGAAGAATTGAAAACGAAAGAGGGAACCATGAATGACTGGATATACACAAGAATGAAGAGATCATGATCCACCTTGCTGAAACTTGAACGAAGCACCAGAATAATTGAGATACGAACGAAGAGACAACAATTGGGAAGAATTTGAGAATGAAAGCTGAAAGCTGGGAACGAAGAAATCTTCTGAAATGATGACCTTCAGAGGATCGAGAAATGACAATAGCTCTGAAATGCTCCGGATAGATATGGAAAGAATTACTCATGATCGAAAACAATTTGAGAGGATAGCACGAAGCTTAGATGACAAATCTTCGAAAGAACGGAGAAAGATTTAAGAGAAACTATTCTTTGTCTTCAAGGCAAAGAATGATGGCGAGAAACACCACCAAGAATTACTGAGACACTATGGGATAATGAATAAAGAAAGGTTGAGGCAATGAAGAAAATGATTTAGACGCGGTCTTCGAGAAGGAATATGATTGATGAAATTCATTCTTACATCATATTTGAAAGAACTTGAGGAGATCTCCGGAAAAGATTAGAAGAGCCAGGTAAGATCCTGGGGAAAAACCTCTGGGTTATGAGCCCACTCAAAGAGATCACCGTTGAAACAATTGCTTAGGAAGAGCGACTGGACCGGTAGAAATGAAAACTTGACGAGGTTGAGAGCCTCGAATTCGAAAGGATTGAATGAAAACACGAATCTTCTGAGATATCTTCAGCACTCCGGATAGGAAAGATAGAGGCGATTAAACAAGAGAGGCTTGGATAAGAACTTCCAACATGGGAGAGCATTTAGAGAATGAAAAGGATATGATGAGCACCGAAAACTTGAATTGAATCCACCGAAAAGAAAACAAAGATGAAGACTAAGAAATGATGAACTTGAGCACTTGAGCATCTTCACAACGAATCACCGGATACATCACGGAAGAGAAGATAGTGAAAGCATCACGTGAATAGAAAAGGCACTCGAATGAGAATTTAATTGTTGAAGAAAAAGGGCGGGAGAGTGGGAAAAACAAAGAAAACTTGATACCGATGAGATGAACTCCGGAAAGAAATATGAGGATTGATCTTGCAAATATTGGAGAGGGTTGAATTAACTTGATGAGAAACACACCAGTTAGGAAAGATATGTATTCACCACTTGACATCGAAGCAACTCGAATTACCATACTCCAAAACAACACAAAGGGTGAGTCTTGAGAATTAAGCCGGAAACTAATACATAACCCATTATGCATTCATTGGAAGGATAATCCTAGGTAACTACTTGAATTCCCTCCTAAGAATTTCTGAAGTCTTTCTTGTTTATGCGATTCGGGTTGCGGACCCAGGAACGTACCCAAGGTAATCAGCTACAACTGCACCCGCAACCTTCCACACCATAAACCAAGAAACTCCGCAAACTCGTCTACCTGAGACACTCGTAATCCCAACGATACTAAGTATGGCAGTACATCCGAACTCTCTCCACCAGTACTGGGGATGCCGGACTCCTCTCGCCACTACAAGTATTGAAGCAATTTCGAACATCCACCGTCCTGAGATACTAAGGAAACTGAATGATAACGATGTGCAAAAATCCCTCGGAGCTCTACTCCTCGATAACAGGAGGCACCAAGACATAATTCCTTCACATCGGCATCATATAGTTTCCAAAATACCCGCGTGATCCTAAAAAAATTTTGAGCGAGATGAGGAGTAGAATCAAAATTCCTAAGTCGAATACCTCACCAGAGCATAGAAGAGGAGTAAAACAAACCTACTCTCCGATATATAACTAGACTCAAAATAGTTTTTCACTAGACTCGACTCGGCCAAGTTCGATCAATCAAGGGGGCTCCTAGGTCGGTACAGGCTCTGATACCAACTTGTCATGCCCAAGATGCGATTCTATCCTTATTTTGGCACGAGGGCCTTGACAGGGATAGAAGCGCATCTCGTCGTTTCGCAAGAATGGATATCATTACAAGTACATGTAAAGAAGAGATGAGTATATGAAATTGGCTTACACTCGCCACAAGCTACATCAATTTCACATCAATACAACAACATATACAATTATCATTCAGAAGAACAGGGTTCGACTACGGACGAAAACAAACGATAAAATGACATCCATCCTTGCTATCCCAGGCTGCCGCCTGAAACCAATCCTATGATCGAAGAAGAAGAAGAACTCCAAATCAAACAAAGCATCGCTCTCACGTCAAAGCATCGCATTACCTGTACCTGCAACTGTTGTTGTAGTAATCTGTGAGCCACAGGGACTCAGCAATCTCATTTCCAAGGGTATCAAGACTATTAAAGCTTAATGGGTGAGGTATGGTTAAGTGGTGAGGCTGTAGCAAGCACTAAGCATTTATTTGAGTGGCTAACTTACGAGTACAAGAATAAGGGGGACGATTGTCGCATAAACGGACGTGAACTAGTAATGATCTCTAAGATATCCTGAACACCTACTTACGATCAAACATAACCCCACCGTGTTCTCTCTCGGATAAGGACTCACGAGAAGAGACAGTCACGGTTACGCACACGGTTGGTGTATTTTATTTGAGTTTACTTCAAGTTTGTTATGACCGGGTGTTAAACAAAGTTTCCAAGTTGCCACTTAACCGCGGGCACGGCTTTCCGAAAGATTTAACCCTGCAGGGGTGCTCCAACTCATCCATCACAAACTAACCACACGCCGCGTTGGAATTCCTCAACCGCGGAATCACCGGTAGTATTTGCGGAATCCCGATGGAAAGTCTCAACTTCGAGATAGCCCGAAATGTCGTCGAAATCCCGCCCACAAGACGTTCGAGAAAGGTAAAACAAATCCAGCAAGGCCGCCCGACGTGCCGACAATGCCGATAGGAGCCGCGTATTTCATTCTCAGGCCACGATGGATAAGCTACGCGTACGGAGGCCTGATAGAAATCCCCCGAGTTGCCCCTGGGTGGCCCCACACAGTGCTCTGTTTTGGACCGGCACCAGCAGCACTGGCCCCCTGTATTATGTTGAATTAACTCCTCGGGTTCATGACGCCCTATGCTTTAGTAACGGTGTTCAGTATTATTATGTTGGGCAAATGTAGTACCAAAGTTGGGCCTTGCCAGACAAGTTTTATCCAAAAACGAAAGTCAAGGGGGTCCCCATAACAACCCCGAGCATGTTAGGAGCGCTCAATTATGGAACATAACACCGGTACACAAGTAACTAGGGTGGCAAAGCTGGAACAAAACACCAAGCAAAAGGCCGAGCCTTCCACCTTTTACCAAGTATATATGTGCATTAAATTAAATAGCAATAATATTGTGATAGCTCAAAAACATCCATGTTGGCACATGCAAACAATTGCACCTGCAACTAGCAATGCTATAAGAAGGGCTGAGCAAGCGGTAACATAGCCAAACAATGGCTTGCTGGATGTGGAGGGGTTAGAGGCTTATCATGGCATTTTGGGAGGCTTGACATACAAGTGGTAGGTATCGAGACAGCGATAGAAACGAGACAACTAGCATGGCAATGATAGTAATGGTATCCAGAGAAATGATCATCTTACCTGAGACCCCGCTTGGAAGAAGAACGAATCCATGAAGAAGACGAGCCAACGTAGTCGAACGAATCCTCACACTCCGAACGCTTTCAGAACTCTATCGAGAAGAAACAATCCGGAACCAACAATCAACACACGATAAACACCACAACAAATTCATGATATGACGCACAACTAGGATGATGCATGTTATGCATGACATGACAAATCACAACAATCAATTCCTACACATTAAGTGAAGCTCAATATGCAACGAGTTGCATATTGACGAAACTCCACGTTCGAATCATTTAGTTCACTCTCGTTTATTTACACATCAAGTTTAAATTTTTTTAACATGGCAAGAGGTGAAGCATAAGTAAACTACACATCTAGGCAAGTTTAAATGAGGCCGGAAATAACATATAACATTTCCGAAACGACCCCATATGTTAATTTCGAAATTGGTCCAGAACTGTACTAATCATGTTTTATATTTGTTAAACAGCAAAACAAAATGCACCATGTAATTATACGTGTCATTCTAGTCGATTTACATATATAGAACATTGGCAACGGAGCTACGGTCTAGAAGATATGACAATCACAAGATGCATATGACATGAATGCAAAATGCATGCAAACAACCACCACAAACATGTTAAATCGTGGATGCAGCAAGATATTATGAAACTACATGGAATTCTAGCCAAGTTTCATATAAGGCATGTTTTAAACGGAGCTACGGTTCAACCACAATCACCAATACAAGTTTTATTTGAAATCTGCCAAAAACAGCAAGATGGCATATTGCACACATGAAAACAACAAGCTACAAGATTCTAAAATGCACAAACCAAACATGGGGCGGTAGCATATAACACACACTTCATTTCATCTTCACATATCATCATCAAAAGAGTCATGGATCACATGGTAGGAAGCTCGCAACATGGCAATAAATATAGCAGATTAGGACTTGGTGAAAATAACAGGTTTTTAGCATAGCAGATTTTCATGGAGGCATATTGGCAGCAGTAAAACTATATGCTACAGGTCATATATTGGCATGAAACTTAACAGCATGGTAGTAGACATGATGCACTACAATTCATTCCATGGTGGCAAGGTCTAATTATGCATCGAATCATGGCTAGCATCAACACAATATGGCATTATGAAGAAAACAGATTCTCAGACTTCGTGAAAATTATAGACATGCGCAGCAGTTTTTAACAGATTGACATATTGAACAACAGAATTAATTATGGTGCTAAACCTATTCATGCAAACTATTGGCACAACATGATAGGCAACAACATTCTTAACAAAAGACTCCTTGGTGGCAATCACAAAAGACTCCTAGATCAATAGCAAATCACATGGCAACATGGCAACAAAATAACAGTTTCAGACTTAGTGAAATTTAGCAATCTCCCAAAACTGCAGTTTTGACTAGGCATGTTGACATGGCAATAAAAGTAACATAACTACCCTCTATGAGCATGGAAAGGATACCAACAGCAAGAAGACATGACACACGACAAAACATACCATTGGCACATGTTCATACAGGTCATGGATTGCTTAATATGATGCTCACAAAACGGAACTCTTCGTTAACAGATTTCAGTTTTAACATGATAGCCACTTGAGAGAAAGAAATTGGCATGTTAATGAATTCCTAACTAGCAACCAGAGGCATGGCATCAAAGTACACATCACATAGAGCAATACTCGTGAAGACACCACATGCAAAGGAGCTATGGTTTAATTGCAATCATCACCACAAGATTGAACAAAATAACAGTTTGGTAACTACAATGGTATGCACTTTTGCAACAGACTATTTAGCATGCAAATGATTCCTATCATGCATGCAAATACCACCATGATGAAGAGCACAATGAGTAGAACATTTTCCATATATAACTCGTTCAGATTCGATGCACGGTTCAATGGCTACACGCAATCTAATATGCCATCATGGTGAATTTTTAAACAGATGCAAAAAATACTTAGTGGAATTTAACCTCGGGCGAAACTGGATGGAGCCGAACGAGGACGAGGGGGTCTGTTTGGTTTGAGGGACCCGCGGATCCGAGGACGAAGCGGGACGAGGCCGTCCCGGCGGCGAGATCCGGCGGCCATGGTGGCGACGACGCGCGCCGGAGGCGGGGGCGAGGCCGACGGGACGCGAGGCAGCAGATCCGGCCGCTGCTCGCCCTAATCTGGCGTAGGCGGCGAGGGGCGGGGCGGCCGGCGCCGGAGCTTGAGGCCGCGGGCTCCAACGTCGAGGCAACGCAGGCGGCGGCGGCGGCTCGCGGGCGAGGAAAGGCCTCTGGCGGCGCAGCGCTAGCGGCGGCGGAGCAGAGGGGCGGCGCTCCGGCATGGGAGGCGAGGTGCGGCGGCGGCGGAGCGGCGACGCAGCTAGGGTTCCGGCGACGGCGCAGGTCCGGCGGCGGCGCGGGTCCGGCGGGAGGTGGCGCGGCCACTGGATCCGGCGGGCGGGTGCTCGGGGAGCCGTGCGGCACTGCGGGCTGCGTCGGCCCAGATCGGGCTCGGGCGGGCTGGATCTGGGCCCTGCAGGCCGCGGTGGTGGGAGGTGGAAGCTGCGGTGGCTGGGGCGACGTGGCGGCACGCGGTTGGCCGCGGAGGCGGCTACGGCGGCTGGGTGGCGGCGGCGACTCGCCAAGTGGCGGAGGGAGGTTCGTCCAGCGCGGATTTTGAGGTGGAGGTAGGTGCAAGCTAGGCTTTGCCCAAAAATGGACGTGGGGAGGGTTTAAATAGGGAAGGAGGGCTAGGGTTAGCAGATTTGGGTGTTTTTGGAGCCGTTCGATTCGATCGGACGGCTCCGATCGAGGGTGTTGTGTAGGCGGGCTAGGTGGGTTGTGGAGATGTCCATGGGCTGAGATTAGAGGAAACTTTGTGCCCGGCATCAGTTTTTTGAAATACCGAAAACGCGTGATATTTAACCGATGACGGCGCTGCTACGTTTGACCGTTCGGGTATCAAACGACATCCGATTGCGACAAAATTTGGCAGTTGGCCTACCTACAATATAATAAGACCGTTCGCCAAGTTTCGACCCAATCCGAGAATATTTTATATGCACTTTTGAAAACAATATTTTATCGATGCCGCGGGCGGGTGCGTGTGTGGTTGGTCTTGAAACGGTCATCGACGAGAACGAAGAGAACCGGAAATTACGAACGGATGCAAGTTTTCAAAAACGAGTGACGATGCTATGCAAGATGATGCGAATGATGCGACGATGAATGCGACAATAAAACGAATCACATGACGAGAATGGAAATAAAAGGGAATATTCTGGAGCGTCGGTCCTGGGCTGTTACAACTCTCCTCCACTAACAAGAGATCTCGACCCGAGATCTTAGAATAAGAAGGGGTAAAGCTTAGTTGTTTCTTTGACAAACGAGTGAAACCATAGAAACATGAAGGTTGGAAGAGATGAAGAATGATATGAGAAACAAGCAAGAATTCAAAAGAAATTTCGGCAGCACTTCGGTAGGATAGAGAGGCAAAATTTGATAAGATGGAGAGAACTTGAAAAGAGAAAACAACACTCCGGTTAAAAGATAAGCAAGGAATGAACATGATCTTGACAAAACAAGGTGACGGTTCGAAGGGAGCAACATCACCACGCCTCAGGAATAGAGAATAGAAACTAGATCGTTGAAAGAAAAGAACGGAGAAGGAAATGACAACTTCTACCACAAATGAATTGAAAGCATCCTTACAAAGAATGGTTGAACGGAGTTGTTGGAGATCCAACAACGAAAAGAGAACTTGTTGTGGTCTTATGGAAAACATCTCAAAATTATGAGGTGACAACCAGCCACTAACGGAAACAATTGGTTTCTATGATACCACGAAGAGATGAAAACTTCTTTCACCAAGAGGAGGAGAAAACTTGGATCATGATAAGCACCACGATAGCAACAATCCTTAGGAAACGCTTTAGGTGAAATCCAATCCAAGATAATTCCAAGGAAGAAATGATGGGTTTAAATATTTCATTCTTGACAAATACTCCTCGAGACTCCTCATAATCAAGAATGTTATAACACCATCTCAAAAGATAAGGGAGAAAGAATTGCATTTTGAAATGCAAGATAAGAATACTTGAAAACCTCCACCAAAATCTTGAAGAACACTTGAGAATGAGAGAAATCTTGATGAACCACCATGACGAGCCTCCGGAAATGAAGGATGATAGAAAAGAATTGAAGGTTGATAAGAGCACAAACTTGGAGAATTTCTGAATGAACCACCGGAAGAATTGAAAACGAAAGAGGGAACCATGAATGACTGGATATACACAAGAACGAAGAGATCACGATCCACCTTGCTAAAACTTGAACAAAGCACCGGAATAATTGAGATACGAACGAAGAGACAACAATTGGGAAGAATTTGAGAATGAAAGCTGAAAGCTGGGAACGAAGAAATCTTATGAAATGATGACCTTCGGAGGATCGAGAAATGACAATAACTCTGAAATGCTCCGGATAGATATGGAAAGAATTACTCATGATCGAAAACAATTTGAGAGGATAGCACGAAGCTTAGATGACAAATCTTCGAAAGAACGGAGAAAGATTTAAGAGAAACTCTTCTTTGTCTTCAAGGCAAAGAATGATGGCGAGAAACACCACCAAGAATTACTGAGACACTATGGGATAATGAATAAAGAAAGGTTGAGGCAACGAAGAAAATGATTTAGACGCGGTCTTCGAGAAGGAATATGATTGATGAAATTCATTCTTACATCATATTTGAAAGAACTTGAGGAGATCTCCGGAAAAGATTAGAAGAGCCAGGTAAGATCCTGGGGAAAAACCTCTGGGTTATGAGCCCACTCAAAGAGATCACCGTTGAAACAATTGCTTAGGAAGAGCGACTGGACCGGTAGAAATGAAAACTTGACGAGGTTGAGAGCCTCGAATTCGAAAGGATTGAATGAAAACACGAATCTTCTGAGATATCTTCAGCACTCCGGATAGGAAAGATAGAGGCGATTAAACAAGAGAGGCTTGGATAAGAACTTCCAACATGGGAGAGCATTTAGAGAATGAAAAGGATATGATGAGCACCGAAAACTTGAATTGAATCCACCGAAAAGAAAACAAAGATGAAGACTAAGAAATGATGAACTTGAGCACTTGAGCATCTTCACAACGAATCACCGGATACATCACGGAAGAGAAGATAGCGGAAGCATCACGTGAATAGAAAAGGCACTCGAATGAGAATTTAATTGTTGTAGAAAAAGGGCGGGAGGGTGGGAAAAACAAAGAAAACTTGATACCGATGAGATGAACTCCGGAAAGAAATATGAGGATTGATCTTGCAAATATTGGAGAGGGTTGAATTAACTTGATGAGAAACACACCAGTTAGGAAAGATATGTATTCACCACTTGACATCGAAGCAACTCGAATTACCATACTCCAAAACAACACAAAGGGTGAGTCTTGAGAATTAAGCCAGAAATAGATACATAACCCATTATGCATTCGTTGGAAGGATAATCCTAGGTAACTACTTGAATTCCCACCTAAGAATTTCCGAAGTCTTTCTTGTTTATGCGATTCGGGTTGCGGACCCAGGAACGTACCCAAGGTAATCAGCTACAACTGCACCCGCAACCTTCCACACCATAAACCAAGAAACTCCACAAACTCGTCTACCTGAGACACTCGTAATCCCAACGATACTAAGTATGGCAGTACATCCGAACTCTCTCCACCAGTACTAGGGATGCCGGACTCCTCTCGCCACTACAAGTATTGAAGCAATTTCGAACATCCTTCGTCCTGAGATACTAAGGAAACTGAATGATAACGATGTGCAAAAATCCCTCGGAGCTCTACTCCTCGGTAACAGGAGGCACCAAGACATAATTCCTTCACATCGGCATCATATAGTTTCCAAAATACCCGCGTGATCCTAAAAAAATTTGAGCGAGAAGAGGAGTAGAATCAAAATTCCTAAGTCGAATACCTCACCAGAGCATAGAAGAGGAGTAAAAGAAACCTACTCTCCGATATATAACTAGACTCAAAATAGTTTTTCACTAGACTTGACTCGGCCAAGTTCGATCAATCAAGGGGGCTCCTAGGTCGGTACAGGCTCTGATACCAACTTGTCACGCCCAAGATGCGATTCTATCCTTATTTTGGCACGAGGGCCTCGACAGGGATAGAAGCGCATCTCGTCGTTTCGCAAGAATGGATATCATTACAAGTACATGTAAAGAAGAGATGAGTATATGGAATTGGCTTACACTCGCCACAAGCTACATCAATTTCACATCAATACAACAACATATACAATCATCATTCAGAAGAACAGAGTTCGACTACGGACGAAAACAAATGATAAAATGACATCCATCCTTGCTATCCCAGGCTGCCGCCTGAAACCCATCCTATGATCGAAGAAGAAGAAAAACTCCAGATCAAACAAAGCATCGCTCTCACGTCAAAAGCATCGCATTACCTGTACCTGCAACTGTTTTTGTAGTAATCTGTGAGCCACGGGGACTCAGCAATCTCATTTCCAAGGGTATCAAGACTATTAAAGCTTAATGGGTGACGTATGGTTAAGTGGTGAGGCTGCAGCAAGCACTAAGCATTTATTTGAGTGGCTAACTTACGAGTACAAGAATAAGGGGGATGATTGTCGCATAAACGGACGTGAACTAGTAATGATCTCTAAGAGATCCTGAACACCTACTTACGATCAAACATAACTCCACCGTGTTCTCTCTCAGATAAGGACTCACGAGAAGAGACAGTCACGGTTACGCACACGGTTGGTGTATTTTATTTGAGTTTACTTCAAGTTTGCTATGACCGGGTGTTAAACAAAGTTTCCAAGTTGCCACTTAACCGCGGGCACGGCTTTCCGAAAGATTTAACCCTGCAGGGGTTCTCCATCTCATCCATCACAAACTAACCACACGCCGCGTTGGAATTCCTCAACCGCGGAATCACCGGTAGTATTTGCGGAATCCCGATGGAAAGTCTCAACTTCAAGATAGCCCGAAGTGTCGTCGAAATCCCGCGCACAAGACATTCGAGAAAGGTAAAACAAATCCAGTAAGGCCGCCCGACGTGCTGACAATCCCGATAGGAGCCGCGTATCTCGTTCTCAGGCCACGACGGATAAGCTACGCGTACGGAGACCTGATAGAAATCCCCCAAGTTGCCCCGGGGTGGCCCCACACAGTGCTCTGTTTTGGACCAGCACCAGCAGCACTGGCCCCCCTGTATTATGTTGAATTAACTCCTCGGGTTCATGACGCCCTATGCTTTAGTAACGGTGTTCAGTATTATTATGTTGGGCAAATGTTGTACCAAAGTTGGGCCTTGCCAGACAAGTTTTATCCTAAAACGAAAGTCAAGGGGGTCCCCATAACAACCCCGAGCATGTTAGGAGCGCTCAATTATGGAACATAACACCGGTACACAAGTAACTAGGGCGGAAAAAGTGGAACAAAACAACAAGCAAAAGGCCGAGCCTTCCACCTTTTACCAAGTATATATGTGCATTAAATTAAATAGCAATAATATTGTGATAGCTCAAAAACATCCATGTTGGCACACGCAAACAATTGCACCAGCGACTAGCAACACTATAAGAAGGGCTGAGCAAGCGGTAACATAGCCAAACAATGGTTTGCTGGATGTGGAGGGGTTAGAGGCTTATCATGGCATTTTGGGAGGCTTGACATACAAGTGGTAGGTATCGAGACAGCGATAGAAACGAGACAACTAGCATGGCAATGATAGTAATGGTATCCAGGGAAATGATCATCTTTCCTGAGACCCCGCTTGGAAGAAGAACGAATCCATGAAGAAGACGAGCCAACGTAGTCGAACGAATCCTCACACTCTGAACGCTTTCAGAACTCTATCGAGAAGAAACAATCCGGAACCAACAATCAACACACGATAGACACCACAACAATTTCATGATATGATGCACAACTAGGATGATGCATGTTATGCATGACATGACAAAGCACAACAATCAATTCCTACACATTAAGTGAAGCTCAATATGCAACGAGTTGCATATTGAATAAACTCCATGTTCGAATCATTTAGTTCACTCTCGTTTATTTACACATCAAGTTTAAATGTTTTTAACATGGCAAGAGGTGAAGCATAAGTAAACTACACATCTAGGCAAGTTTAAATGAGGCCGGAAATAACATATAACATTTCCGAAACGACCCCATATGTTAATTTCGAAATTGGTCTAGAACTGGACTAATCATGTTTTATATTTTTTAAACAGCAAAACAAAATGCACCATGTGAATCTACGCGTCATTCTAGTCGATTTACATATATAGAACATTGGCAACGGAGCTACGATCTAGAAGATATGACAATCATAAGATGCATATGACATGAATGCAAAATGCATGCAAACAACCACCACAAACATGTTAAATCATGAATGCAGCAAGATATTATGAAACTACATGGAATTCTAGCCAAGTTTCATATAAGGCATGTTTTAAACGGAGCTACGGTTCAACCACAATCACCAGTACAAGTTTTATTTGAAATCTGCCCAAAACAGCAAGATGGCATATTGCACACATGAAAACAACAAGCTACAAGATTCTAAAATGCACAAACTAAGCACGGGGCAGTAGCATATAACACACACTTCATTTCATCTTCACATACCATACTCAAAAGAGTCATGGATCACATGGTAGGAAGCTCGCAACATGGCAATAAAATATAGCAGATTAGGACTTGGTGAAAATAACAGGTTTTTAGCATAGCAGATTTTCATGGAGGCATATTGGCAGCAGTAAAACTATATGCTACAGGTCATATATTGGCATGAAACTTAACAGCATGGTAGTAGACATGATGCACTACAATTCATTCCATGGTGGCAAGGTCTAATTATGCATCGAATCATGGCTAGCATCAACACAATATGGCATTATGAAGAAAACAGATTCTCAGACTTAGTGAAAATTAGAGTAGACATGTGCTGCAGTTTTTAATAGATTGACATATTGAACAACAGAATTAATTATGGTGCTAAACCTATTCATGCAAACTATTGGCACAACATGATAGGCAACAACATGCTTAACAAAAGACTCCTTGGTGGCAATCACAAAAGACTCCTAGATCAATAGCAAATCACATGGCAACATGGCAACAAAATAACAGTTTCAGATTTAGTGAAATTTAGCTATCTCCCAAAACTGCAGTTTTGACTAGGCATGTTGACAAGGCAATAAAAGTAACATAACTACCCTCTATGAGCATGGAAAGGATACCAACAGCAAGAAGACATGACACACGACAAAACATACCATTGGCACATGTTCATACGGGTCATGGATTGCTTAATATGATGCTCACAAAACGGAACTCTTCGTTAACAGATTTCAATTTTAACGTGATAGCCACTTAAGAGCAAGAAATTGACATGTTAATGAATTCATAACTAGCAACCAGAGGCATGGCATCAAAGTACACATCACATAGAGCAATACTCGTGAAGACACCACATGCAAAGGAGCTACGGTTTAATTGCAATCATCACCACAAGATTGAACAAAATAACAGTTTGGCAACTACGATGGTATGCACTTTTGCAACAGACTATTTAGCATGCAAATGATTCCTATCATGCATGCAAATACCACCATGATGAAGAGCACAATGAGTAGAACATTTTCCATATATAACTCGTTCAGATCCGATGCATGGTTCAACGGCTACACGTAATCTAATATGCCATCATGGTGAATTTTTAAACAGATGCAAAAATACTTAGTGGAATTTAACCTCGGGTGAAACTGGATGGAGAGACCCGCGGATCCGGGGACGAAGCGGGACGAGGCCGTCCCGGCGGCGAGATCCGGCGGCCATGGCGGCGACGACGCGCGCCGGAGGCGGGGCGAGGCCGAGAGGACGCGGGGCAGCGGATCCGGCCGCTGCTCGCCCGGATCTGGCGCAGGCGGCGAGGGGCGGGGTGGCCGGCGCCGGAGCTTGAGGCCGCGGGCTCCAGCGGTGAGGCGACGCAGGCGGCGGCGGCGGCTCGCGGGCGAGGCAAGGCCTCTGGCAGCACAGTGCTAGCGGCGGCGGAGCAGAGGGGGCGGCGCTCCGGCGTGGGAGGCGAGGTGCGGCGGCGGCGCGGGTCCGGCGGGAGGAGGCGCGGCCACGGGATCCGGCGGGTGGGTGCTCGGGGAGCCGGGCGGCGCTGCGGGCTGCCTCGGCCCAGATCGGGCCCGGGCGGGCTGGATTTGGGCCCTGCGGGCCACGGTGGTGGGAGGTGGAAGTTGCGGTGGCTGGGGCGATGTGGCGGCACGCGGTTGGCTACAGGGGCGGCTACGGCGGCTGGGTGGCGGCGGCGACTCGCAAAGTGGTGGAGGGAGGTTCGTCCGGCGCGGATTTTGAGGTGGAGGTGGCTGGAGGTAGGTGGAGGCTAGGCTTTGCCCAAAAATGGACGTGGGGAGGGTTTAAATAGGGAAGGTGGGCTAGGGTTAGCAGATTTGGGTGTTTTTGGAGCCGTCCGATTCGATCGGACGGCTCCGATCGAGGGTGTTGTGTAGGCGGGCTAGGTGGGCTGTGGAGATGTCCATGGGCTGAGATTAGAGGAAACTTTGTGGCCCGGCATCAGTTTTTTTGAAATACCGAAAACGCGTGATATTTAACTGATGACGGCGCTGCTACGTTCGACCGTTCGGGTATCAAACGACCTCCGATTGCGACAAAATTTGGCAGGCGGCCTACCTACAATATAATAAGACTGTTCGTCAAGTTTCGACCCAATCTGAGAATATTTTATATGCACTTTTGAAAACAATATTTTATCGATGTCGCGGGCGCGTGCGTGTGTGGTTGGTCTTGAAACGGTCGTCGACGAGAACGAAGAGAACCGGAAACTACGAACGGATGCAAGTTTTAAAAAACGAGTGACGATGCTATGCAAGATGATGCGAATGATGCGACAATGAATGCGACAATAAAACGAATCACATGACGAGAATGGAAATAAAAGGGGAATCTTCTGGAGCGTCGGTCTCGGGCTGTTACAATAGGATACCCAAAAGAGACAGTTGGGTATACCTTCTATCTCAGATCCGAAGGCAAAGTGTTTGTCGCTAAAAACGGAACATTTCTTGAGAAAGAGTTTCTCTCGAAAGAATTGAGTGGGAGGAAAATAGAACTTTATGAGGTTGTTGAACCTTTACTTCAACCAGAGAGTAGCGCAGCGCAGAAAGATGTTTCTGTAGAGCCTACATCGGTTGAAGAGGAAGTTAATGATGATGATCATGAAGCTTCGGATGAAGTTGCTATCGAACCTCGTAGGTCGACAAGGACGCGTACTGCTCCTGAGTGGTACGGCAACCCTGTCTTAGAGGTCATGTTGTTGGACAACGATGAACCTACGAGCTATGGAGAAGCGATGATGGGCCCGGATTCCGAGAAATGGTTAGAGGCCATGAAATCCGAGATGGGATCCATGTATGAAAACAAAGTATGGGCTTTGGAAGTATTACCTGAAGGGCGAAAGGCCATTCAGAACAAATGGATCTTTAAGAGGAAGACAGACGCGGACAGTAATGTCACCGTCTATAAAGCTCGACTTGTGGCAAAGGTTTTTTCACAAGTTCAAGGAGTTGACTACGATGAGACCTTCTCACCCGTAGCGATGCTTAAGTCCATCAGAATCATGTTAGCAATAGCTGCATTTTTCGATTATGAAATTTGGCAGATGGATGTCAAAACAGCGTTCCTTAATGGTTTCCTTAAGGAAGAGTTGTATATGATGCAACCAGAAGGTTTTGTCGATCCAGAGAATGCTGACAAAGTTTGCAAACTCCAGTGATCCATTTATGGACTGGTGCAAGCATCTCGGAGTTGGAATCTTCGCTTTGATGAGGTGATCAAAGCGTTCGGGTTTATACAAGTTTACGGAGAAGCTTGTATTTACAAGAAAGTGAGTGGGATCTCTATAGCGTTTCTAATATTATATGTGGATGACATATTGCTGATTGGAAACAATATAGAAATGTTGGAAAGCGTGAAGGAATATTTGAACAAGAGTTTTTCAATGAAGGACCTGGGAGAAGCTGCTTTCATATTAGGCATCAAGATCTATAGAGATAGATCGAAACGCTTAATAGGACTTTCACAGAGCACGTACCTTGACAAAGTTTTGAAGAAGTTCAAAATGGATCAGTCCAAGAAGGGGTTCTTGCCTGTATTGCAAGGTGTGAAGTTGAGTAAGACTCAATGCCCAGTGACTGCAAAAGATAGAGAAAATATGAGTGTCATCCCCTATGCTTCAGCCATAGGCTCTATCATGTATGCAATGCTGTGCACAAGACCCGATGTCAGCCTTGCCATAAGTATGGCCGGAAGGTTTCAAAGTGATCCAGGAATGGAACACTGGACGACGGTCAAGAATATCCTGAAGTACCTGAAAAGGACTAAGGACATGTTTCTCGTTTATGGAGGTGATCAAGAGCTCGTCGTAAAGGGTTACGTCGATGCAAGCTTTGACACTGATCCAGATGACTCTAAGTCTCAAACCGGATAGGTATTTATTCTCAATGGGGGTGCGGTAAGCTGGTGCAGTTCCAAGCAGAGCGTGGTAGCTGATTCTACATGCGAAGCGGAGTACATCGCTGCCTCGGAGGCTGCGAAGGAAGGTGTCTGGATGAAGGAGTTCATGACAGATCTTGGAGTAGTGCCCAGTGCACTAAACCCAATGACTTTGTTCTGTGACAACACTGGTGCCATTGCTCTAGCCAAGGAACCAAGGTTTCACAAGAGGACCAGACACATAAAGCGACGCTTCAATTCCATCCGTGATTACATCAAGGAGGACATAAATATTTGCAAAATACACACGGATCTGAATGTTGCAGACCCGATGACTAAACCTCTTCCAAGGACTAAGCATGATCAACACCAGAACTGTATGTGTGTTAGATTCATTACAATGTAAATCACATAGTGATGTGAACTAGATTATTGACTCTAGTGCAAGTGGGAGACTGTTGGAAATATGCCCTAGAGGCAATAATAAAGTGGTTATTATTATATTTCCTTGTTCATGATAATCGTTTATTATCCATGCTATAATTGTATTGATTGGAAACTCAATTGCATGTGTGGATACATAGACAAACACTGTGTCCCTAGTATGCCTCTAGTAGACTAGCTCGTTGATCAAAGATGGTCAAGGTTTCCTAGCCATAGACATGAGATGTCATTTGATAATGGGATCACATCATTAGGAGAATGATGTGATGGACAAGACCCAAACTATGAACGTAGCATATGATCGTGTGAGTTTATTGCTATTGTTTTCTGCATGTCAAGTATCTGTTCCTATGACCATGAGATCATGCAACTCACTGACACCGGAGGAATACCTTGTGTGTATCAAACGTCACAACGTAACTGGGTGACTATAAAGATGCTCTACAGGTATCTCCGAAGGTGTCTATTGAGCTGGCATGGATCGAGACTGGGATTTGTTACTCCGTATGACGGAGAGGTATCTCAGGGCCCACTCGGTAATACAACATCACAATAAGCCTTGCAAGCAATGTGACTAAAGTGTTAGCCACGGGATCTTGTATTGCGGAACGAGTAAAGAGACTTGCCGGTAACGAGATTGAACTAGGTATAGAGATACCGACGATCGAATCTCGGGCAAGTAACATACCGAAGAATAAAGGGAACAGCGTACAGGATTAGCTGAATCCTTGACATAGAGGTTCAACCGATAAAGATCTTCGTAGAATATGTAGGAACCAGTATGGGCATCTAGGTCCCGCTATTGGTTATTGACCGTAGAGGTGTCTCGGTCATGTCTACATAGTTCTCGAACCCGCAGGGTCTGCACACTTAACGTTCGGTGGCGTTTCGGTAGTATTGAGTTATGTATGGTGGTGACCGAATATTGTTCGGAGTCCCGGATGAGATCCCGGACGTCACGAGGAGCTCCGGAATGGTCCAGAGGTAAAGATTGATATATAGAAAGTCCCGTTTTGGTCACCAGAAAAGTTTCGGATATTTCCGGTAGTGTACGGGGAGTGCCGGGAGGGTTCCGGGGGTCCATCGGGAGGGGCCACCCACGCCGGAAGGCCACATTCGCCTTAGGGGTGGTGCACCAGCCCTTAGTGGGCTGGGCAAGTCAGCCCCTAAGGGCCCATGCGGCTAGGAAGTGGGAAAGGGCAAAAGCCCAAAAGGGGAAAGGGTTTCCAAGTGGGGGAGGAATCCTACTGGGAGTAGGATTGGAGTTGAACTCCCCCTCCTCCCCACTTCGGCCGACTCCTAGGGGGAGCCCTAGGGACGCTGGCCCCTCCACTCCCTCCTATATATACTAGAGGGAGAGAGGGCCAAAGACACCCAACCCTAAAGTCCACGGTGCAGCCCTCTCTCCCAATAGACCGTCTCTTCTAGTTTTGAGCGGTGGTTAGGCGAAGCCCTGTTGGAATAGTTCCACCACCACCGCCGCCGCGCCGTCGCGCTGCCGGAGAACTCATTTCCTCTCCCCTCCCTCTTGCTGGATCAAGAAGGCAGAGATCGTCATCGAGCTATACATGTGCTGAACGCGGAGGTGCCGTCCGTTCGGCGCTAGATTGTGATTGGATCGCGAAGACGTTCGACTACATCAACCGCGTTTCTTAACGCTTCCCGCTTAGCGATCTACAAGGGTATGTAGATCCACTCTCCCTCTCGTAGATGCTCATCACCATGGATAGATCTTGCGTGTGCGTAGGAAATTTTTTGTTTCCCATGCAACGTTCCCCGACACCTACTCTTAACCCGCATGGTGGGCCCATAACCCACAGTTCCACAGGATCGAAACCTGACTCTCCTGTAGATCTTTGACTCCAAAGTATCTTTTGCACCTGGCTTCGTATGTAATTCCCGAGCCACCGTCCAAGGGATGATATATTCTAGTATCAGACGCAATATTTATTTTCATTGCTCTGAACCCCTTTCACCTTCTGATTAGGCATCAAATGATTGCCTACCCGTTTGTAACTTTTGTACCATCGCTTATTGCTCTCAATGAATTCCCTGAATTACAACTCGAGAAATAATTCATGTCTTCTTCCCTGAGTTCACCGTCAGGTGCCCAACTTTGTGGAGATACGTTCTTCTAGAGTTTTCCTTCTTATCGCCTTCGTAGGATGATGAAGATCCCGAGGAAAGGATGACAACTTCATCAGGATGACCTAAAACAGAGAATTGAAGACATAGACATAATGGATCAACCTCTTTGATGAGAGCAACAAGAACAAGAGGATTCGTTAGAATTTCGTAACCAGAACTTTCTCCATTACCCTGCCTCTTAAATCTCGGGACGAGATTTCTTGTAGTGGAGGAGATTTGTAACACTCCCAGTGTCATGCTACAGTGACCTCACACTAATGGTGCCATGTCATCTAGTTAACTAAGCCAAATTTCCATTTAATGAAAATCAAAGCCAATTTCAAATTTAAAATAAAGTTAGATAAATTATTTCTTCAAACAGTAAAACAAAAATGTTGGTAGTATTTTAAATATTCCCCAAGAAATTATAAAAATATCAGAAACTTCGTTTGGATCCCTATTTTGACCTAGCAAATATTTTATTGCTCCAGCAGCAAATAACTTGATCATTTAAAATTCTAAAACTATTTAAACCTTTCCAATTGGCCTCAAACTTTTTGTGCTAGCCCACAATAAGGCCTAGTATTTATGTGCCAAGTTTCATTCACAACAAAAATAAGTTGTTGTGTTAAATAAATACAAAATAGAGACAAAAGTATACAATAGAAAAACAAAAGGAAAATAGAAAAGCCTCAATGTTGGACTGGGCCCTAGTGGCACAATGCGGCCCAGCCCAACAGGGAGTCATCCCCTACCTCGCTACAGTAGGAGGCAGGGGCAGCCGTGGCAGCCATCGCACGGCCATGGCCGCGCCTGGCCACGTGTCTGCTATTTGGCACCTCCCCGGCGACCTACAAGTTGCCCTCGACGCCCCGTCAAACCCTAGCCCTCTCCCTGCTCCTCCCTCGCGTCGTTTTACCCCACCACAACCGTCGCCGTCCCCATGACCGCCGTCGTCCTCGCGCCCACTAGCCTCCCCGGCGCCCGGGAGCATGTCCAGAAGCTTCGCTGCGTCCGGCTTCGTCCATTAAGAGCACCGAATTGAGCCGAGGCAGACCGTACGCTCGCCATCGGGCTCGTCTTCCCCGCGTACATCGTCGGCGCCATCGTCGATTGCTTCGTCTCCGGCAGGGGCGGCGCCACCGTAGGGGCAGGTATGGGCGGCCGCCCCGGGTAGCTGGAATGTGCGCGTAGAGTACCCCTTGCATACTTGGCCTGTCGACCTGGGTGGCCATCTCGTGAGCAGCTGATGAGGAGGAGCAGACGTGAGCTGGGAAATACGTGGAAGAAACGGCTTAGATGCAGGCATGCAGCCAAACTAACTAGGCAACTAGCTATCCATTTTTCTATCTATTGCAGACTAGGACTAGCGGACCATGCAGGCATTTTGCAGTCAAAAAATGAAAAAAAATCCCTAATCCCTAATCTGACTGGGGACTGATAGCAGAGAGTTCCAAAATATTATTTGATATGTGTGTGTGTGTACATGGCGTAGGTAGGGAGAATATCATACGGAAACCAACATTCAATGAAAACTTCGTGCAAACCATATTTTAAAGTTTCAAAAAAATCTGAAAAAAATATGGGATGTTAAGAGGGTGATGTTTTATTGCCACGCAAAATTTCAAATTGAAACACATTACGTGATGTGAGCTATGGAAAAGACAAATTTCAGCCCTGAATAGTGACATTACTGTTTGGCACTATTCAATGCTGATTTTGTCTTTTTCATAGCTCACATCTCGTAATGTGTTTCAACTTGAAATTTGGCGTGGCAATAAAACATCATCCTCTTAACATCCCATATTTTTTTCAGATTTTTTTGAAGCTTTTCAAAATCTTTTTTTCGTGGTTTTCACCGGTTTCCACCGAATGTTGGTTTCCGTATGATATTCTCCCCGTGTATTCGGCCTCTAGGATGACCTCGAATCAAATAACGTTAAACATGAATGTGGTTTGTCTTTTAGAAATGGATAAATCTTCTTTTGGGTTCACCTCCATCCAAGGTCATATGCGGCCTGTGGGTCCTAAAATGAACTGCCTGTCTTAGACTCGTGTATAATCCGTGTTTGGTTAATTTTGAAAAGATTTGGACGGGGATTTGAAGTTTTTTTTATGCAAAGTCCTGCCGCCTCATAAGTAGATGAGAGGTGTTGGCTGATTGAACAACACGCAATCGCCGTATCAATCTATCTTTTTTATCATTTCTTCTCTACACCAGTTTTCTTCTTCTTTGTTCTTCGTTGTTCTTTTTGTTATGGGACGTAGAACCTCGAGGCCCTAGGGGCGATCAAGTCGATCTAGGACAGTCCATAGCCACTACATGGCAGGACGGGGTCCTTCCCGAACATGTGGGGTTTTGGGTTTAAAAAAAATCGTCAATGTGTCTTGCGCATCGCACTCCCCGTAAGGCTCATCCAGCAACGTGTCATGGATACCGCGAACAACGCCGGACGTACATGGTGAAGTGTCCGTGTGCGAACTAATCTATAAGAAAATGAAACCAATTAATTTTTATGTTGAATTTTGATGGTTACATCATGTAATGTTAAGAATGGTAAACTACTTTAAACCATTAGTTATGTTGATTTTTAAATGCATATAGCTTCACATTTCTCAGGTTAAATGCCCGCCCCGGGTGATTTGAAATCCTGGATCCGCCACTGGTCTCCGGTCCACCTCCGGCCTCCTCGTCGCCTCCGTTGGGACCATGGTGAGCTCCTCCTCCGTATCCCCCTCACCCTGCTCTTGATTCGTCGATGTTTGTCGCCGTCCCCGAGCGTACGCGTACGCGTGCGCGCGTGCTCCTGATGCGCCGCTTGTTTTCGCTGGTTGCTGCTCTTTGCTCCTGCTACTTGCTGCTGCTCGCCCGCGTCGTCCGCGTGCGCCCCGTCGCTGCCCATGCTCCCCTGTGCTGCTGGCCGCCGCTGCCCCCGTGCAGTTCTGCTGCCGCTGCTGCGCCCGTGCTGCTGTTCTCGAGCCACTGCTGCTCCTAGGTGCGGCTGCTTGCCGCAACTGCTTGCTCCTAGTTGCGCTACTCTACTACTGGCGCAACTGCCGCTGCCGCTGTTGTACCGCTGCAGGTGCGAGCCGCTGCTGGCCATGGACATGGCCATGGCCGGCTGTGTGTGTACAACGTGTGTGTGTGTGTGCAGCGTGTGAGTGTGCGTGTATGGCTGACCCTGTTAGTTTAGGTTAATTGGTAGTAGTTAGGATAGTTGCTACCCTATGACGTGTGGCCCCCATCTAATTAGCCTAATTTAATCAATGTGTTAGACTAACAATCAATGACATCTGGGCCCCATTTAAATAGTAACCACTATTGACAAGTCAACTATTGACCGGGTCAACCCAACTGACAACCCTTTTGCTGTGTACATTCCCTGTGTGCATTTAGTATTTATCCAATTAATTTCCGAATTAATAATAATTCCAGAAATTCCAGAAAATTATTAAAACTTTAGAAAATCATATAAAATAAACCGTAGCTCGGATGAAAATAATTTACATATGAAAAATGATCAGAAAATTATAAAAAATCCGAATATGTTATCCACTCATCTGTTCGAAAAATACCTGGAGCTGGGAAAATATTACCAGATACTTTCCCCCTTCTTTTAAATGCTTAGGGATGCATTAGAGCATGTCACCCGCACATCTTGTCGTGCCATTGCATTTGTCTTGCATTTGTTTGCTATGTTATTTATTGTTTTCCCCTCCGCTGCTTCTTTTCCGGTAGACCTCGATACTGCGATAGACCCCGAGGCCGTTGTTGATCCGGTGATCGACCACTTCACCGCAAGGATCCGTCTTTGTCTGCAGAGCAACCAGGCAAGCAACCCCCCCTTGATCATTCCAATACGCCCAACTCTTTCTCTCTCATTCTTGCATTAGATTTTGCTACTGTTGTAGGTAGCTCCTATTCTGATGCATAGCCTGTTTTTGTTAAACTGTTGTTGTACCTTACTCCATACTAAATGCTTAGTATAGGTTGATTAGTGACCCCACTTTGTCCCTGTTGCCCGTGCTTCATCATCGACGACTCAAAGACTCGATCAACCGGATCGACAAGCCTGAGCCCATCACATCACATCACCCCCCTTAGTTGTACGACTCTCCAGAGCTACCATCGAGTACCGAGGGTGACACCTCGTAACGTACTCCTGATGCTAACTCTGTAGCGTAGCTAGTCAGTCATGGATATCGAGGGTGATTCCTCCTTCACCACTTCCGATAACGACTCTGTCGTGCAACACCTCAAGCGTGAGCCATCAAGGGTGATTCCTCTCTGGTCACCTTGACGATTACATCGAGTGGGATCCATCGACGGTGATTCCTCGGGTTCCCCCTTGATGTTATGGACACACGATTACATTAACTTTACTACAGAACCATGTTGAGGTCAGGAGGACCTGGAGGGTGTTCGTGTAATAATGACAAGGCGTGGCCGGGCATTCTTGGCCCTTGCCGCAAGTCCTTGAGACGGGGCAATGGGACCACATATCGTGAATCATTTATCGTCACCGCAACTAACAAAACATTAATGGGTTTGTATATGTGATCTGAGAAGGCCTCTGGCCTGTTTCGCAATAATCACCACGCGGGAATCAGTATGGGCACTTTGCGTCGTACATTGGCGCGAAAGCTCTTCAGATGTCATAGTTGAGCGGCACGCGCCCGGGTGGCTCGCGTAAGCACCGTCTTTGTATTAAGAGGTGCCAGGAGTGACACCGGCCGTCCTTGCAACGCGTAGGATTGCAAAGGGAGATTTGCCCATGACCCCTTTGTGATTAGGATGTAGACCGGCATGTGGCCACTCTATTAAGCCTAGGTAGGACTACGGCGTGTCGATCAGCCGAGGCCGGGCATGACCCGAGCAAGTGTGTCCGGTCAGAGTTAATTGAGCGTGTTGGGTAAGTTTGTGCACCCCTGTAGGGAAATATATCTATTCGAATAGTCGTGTCCACGGTAACGGACGCTCGGAGTTGTATCCCAATCTAATACAACCAGAATTGTGACTTTAAAATGAAATGATGGCTCCGGGGTCGCTTTCTTGCAGGGAGTCGAAGAAGGATCTCTGGGTGTTACTTAATAAACTTATTACTTGTAATATGCTAATCTACACTCTTCTAATTCTGCAAGACACTAAAGATGCTAGTCTTCGATAGGCTAGGTCTTCCCCCTCTATTCTGGCATTTCTGTAGTTCAGTCCAAAGATATAGCCCCATTCCTTTGATACTGATGCATACTTACCATAGTTATGATGTCGGTCTTGCGAGTACTTTGGATGAGTACTCACCGTTGCTTTGCCCCCCCTTTTCCCCTTGATACGATTGCTGCGATCATATGACGGAGCCTAGGAGATGGTTGATCCCGCCGACGACTACTACTATCCTGACGGAGCTTACTACTACGTGGAGGCTGCTGGGTAGTTAGGAGGCTCCCAGGTAGGAGGCCTTGCCTTTTCGATCCATGTTATGTTTGTGCTAGCCTTCTTAAGGCAAAACTTGTTTACTTATGTCTGTACTCAGATATTGTTGCTTCCGCCGACTCGTTTGTATTCGAGCTTATGTATTCGAGCCCTCGAGGCCCCTGGCTTGTAATATAAAGTTTGTATGACTTTAATTTGTGTCGAGAGTTGTGTTGTGATATCTTCCCGTGAGTTCCTAATCTTGATCGTGTGCATTTGCGTGTATGATTAGTCGATCAAAATGGGGGCATCACAGGCAGCCTGGTCTGAGTAAATGCTTAGAAGGTACTAGTAGAAGTTACTTTGACGTTTACAGAAAAAGCATCCCGTGGGCCCCCTGTTTTACGTGAGATTAGATGCCCATGCAGGGGCTAGGCGCTCGATGGTGAATGCCTAGGCCAGGCTAACTATGTCGCACGTGATTCAAGACATGCTAATAATAGTTGCATGCATTCCAGGCAGACATATATACTATAACACTAAGCTCCCTAGATTTAAAGAGCCCATAATCAATTGAGGTATTCAATTGACATTGGGACACTCGATTTTGATTGGGTCAATAATTTCTCAAAGCTCTCTCATTTAACTGTTTTATACTTTCTCTATAACACTATGCTCCTTAGTTTTAAAAAGTCCACATTATCTCCAATTAAAATTGACTGGGTCAACAATTTCTCAAAGCCTTCTCATTCAATTCTTTAGACAATACACTATGCTTCCTAATGGGTTTGGCTTACGATCGATGGGACCAACAATTTTTCAATCAATCAACAGCAAACGGCCTATAAAAATATATCAATCACGCACATGCAACCACCGACGTAGAAATTTTCCCACATATATAAGGTTGGTTAGCATATAATACAGAATCACACCACAAAATGCCCGTCAATTCTCCAAATTATAAATAAAAATAAAACACACTCCCTCATCTCCCTCGCCCTTCAAACTAAATATTCCATTAGTTCTAAAATATAAGGGGTATTAGTATTTTGAAAAGTCAAATTCTTCAACTTTGACCATGTTGATAGCAAAAATATCGACATTCACAATATTAAACAAAAAGTATGGAAATTCATTTAATGATGAATCTAATCATAATGATTTGATAATATGGATTTTGATATATTTATCTACAAATTTAATCAAACTTAAAATGTTTGACTTTTTAGAAAAGTAATACACATTGTATTTTGAAACAGAGAGATTAGTTTTTTTTACCTAACGCCGCAGCAAAGCGCGCACAACCCTTCTAGTACTATATCATTAATCTCCCAAGAATTGGAGGCCTCACAATCAATTGAGGTCTCTAACTAGAATTTAATCACCCAATTTTGACCGGGTCAACAATTTTCCAAGACTCTCTCATTTATTTATTTATTTATTTATACAATACAATATGCTTTCTAATTTTTAAATCTTCACAATTAATTGATGCTTCAATTTAGAATCAGGTTACCCAATTTTGACCGGATCAACAATTTTTTAAGGAGCTATCCCATTTAATTATTTTATTCTCCATGTTCCCTAATTTTAAAGCTTTTTCATTCGATTGATGTATTCAATTTTGGATTTAGTTTATGATTTTTCGGGCCAACGATTTTTCAAATCAATCAACAGCAATCGGCCTATAAAAACATATCAACCCTCGCAGACTCCTATCACCCAGATAAAAGCGCAACCATGTGATACTATAGCACGAATATAGTACATGCAACCAACGATGAAAATATCCCCACATAAATATGAGTTAATTAGCGGATAACACAGAATCACACCACGAAAGACCCACCAAATAACCGCATTATAAATAAACATAAAACACACTCCATCGTCTCCCCCATCGGCGAAACTAAATACTCCATCAAATTTCTTTAATCTTGACCAAGTTCAGAGTAAAAAATATCAACATCCACAATATTAAACAAAAAATATGAAAATTCATTTCATGATGACTAATAACACCAATTTGATATTATGAATTGTCATATATTTCTCAATAAATTTAATCAAACTGTTTGACTTTTCAAAAGAGTAATACATCATATATTTTGAAATAAAATGAGTAAAGAAATTTAAAAATCCCAACAAATTCAACGACGCAGCAAAGCGGGTCTAACCCTTCTAGTTCATTTTATTTCTCAATCACAAATCAAACAAGACTCAAGCATGATTCAAGCAGCCTCCAGGCCAGGCGCAAACGACCCAGGAAAGCAATCAAACTGACCCTTCATCTCGAACCTTTGACCCTTTTCCGTTAGTCACTCCTCCCACCTCTCACAGATCTCCTCGCCTGAACCCGCCACTCCGCCCCCGAACCTTAACCCTGCGCGCTCCCGTAGGATCCAACCGGCCATCAAGTGGTGGCGCTCGTCGATGCGGAGCTCTATAGCGACCTATCGGGAGAGCCTCTCCCGGCTCGCCGGCGAGGTCGACGACGCCACGGCAGATGAGATCCCCGCGCCGTGGCCATCTCGGCGCGGAGACCACGCCCCTTCGCCTCCGTCGTCCGGGCGGCGGAGGCGGCACAGCCGCCCGGACCCCGCCGAGCCGGACGAGGTAACGGGCCCTTATTCTGCCCACGCACGTCTCGTCTCGTGTTAAAAGAGATCCCCGCGCCGTGGCCATCTCGGCGCGGAAACCACGTCTCTACGCCTCCGTCGTCCGGGCGGCGGAGGCGGTAAACCCGCCCGGAGCCCCGGACCCCGCCGAGCCGGGCGAGGTAACGGGCCCTTATTCTGCCCATGCACGTCTCGTCTCGTGTTAAAATGGTGCGAGTAGAGGCTCCCACGAGACATGTTCTTGTTTGCCCGATGCTGTTCGTTCGCGAGTTTGAGCGCGTAGGCTTGTTAGATAATATATAAATGGCCTAGCCCGCACACGCCTGATATTAGAAGGCAATTCGTGATGATGAGCTAACCCTTGCTATTTGACTAGTTTGTGCGATGCTGAAGTTTTAGTCCGTTAACAGATACTTTCCTTGGAAGTTCACTGAATAAGGGAAATAAAATGGTTAGGCTAGTGGTTAGCTAAAGGTATTGGGAAGCGAACCACCTCTGAAGAGAAGGTATGTTCCAAATGAATTTGGTATGTGGTGATATGTTAACTGTGCATCTTAGTCCAACAATATCTATGTGATGCAAGTGAAGTATATGTTGCCACCAGAAGTTTATTGATTGATTGTAAGTTTACAAGAGAGATTTTGTTAGATGTTATTGATGTTCCATCACCCTCCAAATGTTGGATTGCGTAGCAAACTATTATTTGGTATGGTTGGGCGAGGCTTTAATTCATGGTTACATAATTTGGACTTGTTCTAAATAAATATTCGTGTTGTATTTCTATGTGGCTAACTGTGGAAGTAGAGCAGTATCAGTGCAGTGCCCCCTGATGCAATAGCATTTTTTTGCTGTAGATTTCTAAACTCAAGGAAGATATTGAAAAAATTCAAGCTTCTGAGGCTGAAATAAAGGCATTGTCCTTCAATTATGCTGCCATGTTGAAGGAAAAGGAGGTATGCATGATTGGAAGCCCCCCCCCCCCCCCCCCCCCCGCCCCATCGTTTATCAGAATCAGATTGCTGATGCTGAAAGCATTGTTTTTTAGATGCGAGACGCATGCATTGAGCTTATTTGGCGGTTTAGTGCCAGTACAACAGTTAATTCGTTTAATGGTAAACTGGTGATGACATTTGAAAGCATATAAAATATTTATCAACTCGGTGACAGTATGGCTCACAATATTTCTGAGCAGCCAGCGGTGCATATGTTATGACAGGAGCAACTGGTAAAACTTCGTGAAGAAAATGGCTCATTGAGAAGAAGTATGGAGAGCTCTAAATATAAGGCAGTCTCAGGCAATTCTAATGTAATCGAGTAATTTGATATCCACATCTAGTACTGATCACTTAGCATGCTGTATGCCACGTCACCAACTTCAGTTTTTATAGGGTACTTTGCAAAGATCACCTAGCAGAATGCAAAGGAACACAGATCAAGAAAAAACATTGAGTGTCTTAAAGCAGAATGGGTATGGTGGTGGTGCTTCACAGGTTATGCAGAAAAATGGTCTGCACCCATTGCCAGGGCATTATAAGGTATAGCTATAAGCAGTGTCATCACGACATTATTAATCTATAAATTCATAACTTCACTTGTGTTCACGCTTCACTCCTCTTTGGAACTTATTGACAAGATTGTGTTTTGTTCTATCATTACCTGTTAAGAACAGCACGCTGCTAGAAACAACTATTACTCTTTATTGAATGTATATTATGTTACAGGGAGATGTACTGGAGGAAGAAAGAGCATATTTTGATGCTAAACAGGCTAGTCTTGAAAATGAAATTAAACAATTGAAACAGCAACTCAGTCGCTATTTGAACAAAGAAGATGAAACAAAAAGGAGGTTAGAAGGTATGTCAATGAAAAACCTAAGCTGATCCAACTTGAAGTAGTTTGCACAACATCTTGTATTGTGTTTTTTTTTGTTGAAATATATTATTTCCCCTCAGATGAAAACAAGAGGAACGAATTTCTTCAGCAGCAGCTAAATGAACTGAAGGTCAATAGAGAGATGGTAAGTTCATAGTTAATATAAATACAAGAGAAATGGATACATTAATTATCTGCTCCTCGGGCCTGTATATGCTTCTCTACCATCGAAATTCCTGTCCCTGCATTTAGATGACAGATAGGACTCCATGGTTATATTTATCTGGTTACCCATGTTTTCAAGGCGTCCTGTCTTGGATGGTTAGGCAGCAAGGCCCCCTGGCAGTGCCTTAGATTTTTACCCACCTTATGCGCCTAGGCGTCAAGGTGCTGGCTGCCTGCTGTAGGATGCCTTACCGCCGTAAGAACATTGCTGGCTACGTATGGAATAATGAACGTGCTGTATTTACGCTTCCACAGGTAGCAACTACAACTGAAGAGTTACATAAGGAATTAAGTGAGAAGAAAGCAGAGTTGAGATGCCTGCAAGATGAGTTGAGTTCAAGGGACAATGAGCGTGCATCAGATGGATCTCTTCAGAGTCTTCGAAGTATGGTGATGGCTCTACAGAAGGAGAATTCAGATTTGAAGGTCTAAATTAATGCAGCAATTGCGTAAATGTTTAAGTATAATGCTTAAAAGCGATATATATTTACCGCAGGTTTACGGATATTGTTATGCCATAACTGTATCTGGACTCATTATGTGGCTTTGGAATCTGACAGCAGAGTCTTTTGCTTCTGTAGGTAGTGAAGGGCAGGCTTGACGAAGAGCTCGTCAATATGGAAAGTACCACACAAAAAGTTGACAATAGTACTTCTGATGTTGACAATTTTTCGGATGTGGAAAAGGTAAAATATTCTTAAGTTGTGATTTACACATATTACAAATATAATTTAGAATGCTGTAGCTCATCCGGAAGACACATGAGATAGAGTGCTATGCATCCTATTGCTTTATTTGTTAGGTTCAGAACTTTGAAGTGAAATTATAACCTTAATGTATACTCCCAAAGTCCCAATTTTGTACTTTGTTAAAGTGAAGTTTCTACAATTTAGCTAGTAAGAGAGCAATCTTACACTGTCAAAAGTAATAGGCTGTACATTTCACTATGGATACCTTTTAACACAAGTTATGGACCTGCAACATATGGTTTGTTAGTGGGCGGTATTACTAAATATAAATTCTCAAGAGAACAAAAATACTAATATGCTTGTAGTTCCACTATGAAGGTTAAGGAAGAGATGGCTTCATTGAAGAAAGCTTTGCAGGGTGCTTCTCATGAGCGAGACAGAGCATTACAAAATTTGTCTCGGCTGAAGAAGCATTTGTTAGATAAGGTAACACTGTAGTCTCAGTTTTTAGTTCCCACACATGCAATTCAGCTACCTAATAAGATGGAGAGAGGATTAGGTTGTGCATCAACTATTCCACGTAACTTCATTTGAACAATGTAGTATGTTACTTGCTTTATGCAAAAACTCATCTGCTTAAAAAGAAATAGAATGACGTAGCAGTAACATTCTTAATAGCAAACTTGTTATTCCTCTTCAAAGGACCTTGAAGACCAAGAAAAGATGGATGAAGATAGCAAAGTCATTGAAGAGTTGCGGGCAATCTGTGAGCAGCAAAGAGCTCATATAGTGCAGTTAGAAAGGGCATTAAAGGTTGAGATGACAAAGCAGGAGGAGAGTAAGAAGACCATAAATGATGAACGCTTGAGGTCAAATGAACATATAGAAGATCTGCAATACAAGCTTGCAAACTCTATGAATGCACTTGAATCAAAAGATCAGGAACTGCTTAATCTGCAGACTGCCCTTGGACAGTACTATGCCGAAAGTGAAGCAAAGGTGATTGGAACGTTTCATACCATCCTTGCTTTGAAGCCTAATGTTTTATATTTGCAAGATTTCAGCTTGATTTTTGTGCACTTTTACATATGGTACAGGAACGACTTGGGGATGATTTAGCTATGGCTAGAGAAGCATTGGCTAAATTATCTGAGTCACTGAAGGTAAGAACTGCTAATACCCCCACTTTGCTTTAGCAAGCATTTCTCAACTTCGTAACATGCTATTGAGTGAAGGCCTTTGTAGTAAAGAAAATATGCTTTTGAGTGTGTGTACTTTGATTTCTAAGCAGTGTAAGTATGTTATGCTGCCATTTCTGAATGTCATCACTAAAGCTATTAGATTTTATAGGTGGCAAATCAAGGAATCGAAGTTTCAAGAAGGGAAAAGGACGAGGTAGTTGCCAAACTTTCTCAAGCTGAGACGATGTTAGCTGATGGGAAGCGCTCCATGCAGAAGCTTGAGGATGACAATTCAAGATTAAGGCGTGCGCTAGAACAAAGCATGACAACGGTCAATAGGATGTCACTTGATTCAGATAACTCTGTTGACAGGTGCTGACTGTTGCCCCCTCTGATGGTTTTGATGAATACATATGTGCACACACAGATGATATTTGTTTTATGCATTGAAACAGGGTCTGGCATACTACATACTGCGTGGAAGCCTACTATGTATACCTTAAAAACATTCAGAATTTTGCAGAACAATCATGTACAAGCTCAATCCTTTTTAGAAAAAATAAATACGAAAGGTGGAATAACCAATAATTAGTGATTGGCATTTGGCAGTTATCTGCTGGCTATTTTGTGGCCATATTGTGACATCTGTTAATGTCAAACATATCTGAAAACGGAGATCATATTTATGCTAAAGTTTTCTATCTCACAGGATGTTCCAACTGGATGTATATGCCTGTTTGTGCTTTTATTTTCGCGTGAGCTACGTGGATATATGATAAGTGAATTTCTCTTGCAGACGAATTGTGATCAAACTACTAGTTACATACTTCCAACGGAATCACAGCAAAGAGGTGATTGGCTCCTTCACATTATTTATGGTATCATGAAACTTATCAACTAGAAAATTCTCATAAATTAATGTCCAAATATCGGGTACATCCAGGTATTGGATCTTATGGTTCGCATGCTTGGCTTCTCCGAGGAGGACAAGGAAAGAATCGGTTCTGCACAGAGCAATGTTGGTAAGGTTGTTGTCCGCGGTGTTTTGGGTCTTCCTGGGCGCCTAGTTGGAGGAATTGTTGGTGGAAATTCAGCAGGCAAATCTACACATTCACCCCAGGATAACCAGGTGTGATCTTTTTGTCCGTACTTTGTTCTTTCCTTGATGATGTAATCCTATCTCTGTTGCCTCAAAATATGGCAGCCACATAAAAGTCAGAAACAAGTGACATTCTAAGTTTGGTTAAATTATAACTTAGTGCTACTTGTTTTCTCAATACCCTAAGTTCCAAATATTTGCAGTCCTTTGCAGATCTCTGGGTGGACTTTCTGCTCAAGGAGACAGAAGAAAGGGAGAAACAAAAAGCTTCGGAAGCCGCTGCAAGGCTTTTACAGGAAGAGAACCAAACTACCAGTACTAGGAGTGCATCAAATTTACAAGCGTCACAGCACATTGCAAATCCTGGCCTTTCCACAAAGCCACATCAGTTTGGTCGCCCAGATTCCGATGAATTCCATATGGTTCGACTTGCGCCCTCGATTTATACATCCACGCAGACGCCTTTAAAATGATCTGAACCAAGTATATAGTGCTGGATGGCTCTTTTCCTTTTGAGGCTTACCTGTGCCTGACCTTGAGCTATTCATTTCATTTGTTGACAATGTGGCAATTTTAGTCCATTCAAAGTTTTTATTCTCTCTCCCTCCCGGTGGCATCTAAGGAAATATGTAAATGGACCCTGTCATTCAACAAAAGGAACAATTCACTATATAATGTATGCATGCTTGCTGTCTACTGGACCAGTTGTACCTTTATAAAGATGAGAATTTGTGTGTTCCAAGTCAAGGTCTTGTATCATTAGCAAAAAACAGCAACTCAAGGTCTTTGCTACTCCCTCCGTACTGGTAGGTTACGAAAACCGAATAATTCCAAAATGTAGGTTACGAAAACCGAATAATTCCAAAACACTTAAACACGATGCATTAACTATCACCTCGTTTTTATTTCTTGACATGAATAAAAGAATCAATCAATAAGAGACGTGGGGCGTATATGTTTTTAATGACTTGAGACTACTTAACACGGCTTGCAGTGGTCAGTTCATTGCATGCAATGGTATTAATTAACGAATAAACATTAAGTTTTCTCGTTTTTCCCTTCGCCTTGGTCACGGTGCACAACGTAAAATTGCTTATACACATTCATTTCATTTGTTGACAATGTGACCGCCCCCCTCCTCCCCCCGTTTCCGCTTCGAAACCTTCTGGCTCAACCAGAATGGTTTCGCTGACGCGGTGCGTGCTCGCTGGATGGAGGCTCGGTTGGCCCCCCATCGGTCCGCCTCTGCGGTCGATCATTGCCACTTCTGTGCCAAGCGAGCTAGGCAGTTCATGAAGGGGTGGGGCGCAAACCTCGGTCGGGACATGCAGGAGCGCAAGAAATCCATCCTTGTCGCCATCCAGGCGCTAGACCCGCGGGCTGACTCCGTGGGCATTTCCCCTGACGAGTGGATGCTGCGGTACGATCTCGAGGATCAGCTCTCGACCATCTATACTGATGAGGAGGCTTACTGGCGTCTCCGGGGGACCCAGAAGTGGGTCCTCAAGGGTGATGCCAATACGACATATTTCCAGGCCATCGCCAATGGCCGTAGACGCCGAAACTCCATCCCCTTGCTATGGGATGGAGAGACCCTTCTCCAGAGTCCGGCTGATATTCGCGAGCATGTAGATGGCTTCTATAAGGCTCTCTTCTCCCCACCGCCTAGGAGTGGCCTGGCTCTGGAGTCTGACTTTTGGTCCGGTTCCCAGTGCGTCTCAGCTGAAGAGAACGAGGCCTTGACGGCCCCGTTTTCTAAGGAGGTTTGGACTGCCATCAAGGGGATGAACCCTTCGTCCGCCCCGGGCCCCGATGGCCTGTCGGTCAAGTTCTTCCAGGCCTTATGGGGAGTCATTAAACATGAGGTGATGGCCCTGTTTGAGGAGTTCTACGTAGGCTCCATCGACCTCTACCGCCTCAACTACGGGATCATCACCCTCATCCCCAAGATTACCGAGACCTCGGAGATTCGCCAGTTCCGTCCCGTTACGGTGATCAACGTGATCTTCCGTATCTTGGCAAAGGGGTACGCCAATAGGGTGACCCCTTTGGCCGACCGCATCACTCACCCTGACCAATCGGCCTTCATCTGCGGCCGATATTTCCTGGATGGGGTCCTGGTGTTCCACGAGGTCCTTCATGAGGTCCGTGTTAAACACCTCAAAGCGGTCTTCCTCAAGATAGACTTCCACAAGGCCTATGACATGGTTAGCTGGCCCTTCCTTCGGGAGGTGTTGCTTAGGAAAGGGTTCGATGACCGCTGGGTTACCCGGGTCATGCAGCTAGTCTCGTCCGGGCGGACCGCGGTTAACATCAATGGGGAGATCGGCCCCTACTTCCCCACCCTCTGTGGGGTTAGGCAGGGCGACCCCTTCTCCCCCTTCCTATTCAACATGGTGGTTGACGCCTTGGCGTACATCCTTGATAAGGCCAAGGCCGCGGGACACATCCAGGGCGTTGTCCCCCACCTAGTCGATGGCCATGGTGTTTCCCTGCTGCAGTACGCTGACGACACCATCATCATGGTCCAGGGCTCCGCCGACGATATCGCGCACCTGAAGTTCCTCCTGCTCTGCTTCCAGCAGATGTTGGGGCTTAAGATTAACTTCGACAAGAGCGAGGTGATGGTGATGGGCTACTCACCCGAGGTGAGCCAGAGTATCGCTGACATGCTTAATTGTCAGTTGGGCGTATTCCCCACATCCTACTTGGGGATCCCCATCAACGACTCGCGTCTGTCCATTGCAGACTTGCGGCCTGCGGTGCCCAAGCTCCATCGGATCGAGCCCTGGCAGGGCCAATGGTTGTCCAAGGCGGCTAGGACGATCCTCATTAATTCCTCCCTGTCCAGCCTGCTCCTGTTCATTATGAGCTTCTACAGCTTGCACGAAACACTCCATCATGAGATCGGCACCATCCAGGCGAGGTTCTTCTGGGCCAGCGATGGAGACAAGTAGAAATACCATATGGTTCGGTGGCCCGATATTTGTCGGCCTAGAGAGCAGGGCGGCCTGGGGATCATGTCTTCTAAGCGCATGAACATTGCCCTCCTGACGCGGTGGCTCTGGCGGATTGCTAATGGAACGGGTGGCCTTTGGCTCTAGATCATCCGGAATAAATACCTGCAGGGCCAGCAGCTTGCTTTCTGTCAGCGATCTGGAGGCTCCCAGTTCTGGCAGTCTGTCATCCAGTTGCTCCCGGTCCTTCGCATCAGGACCTCTATTGAGGTCGGCTCCGGTTCATCCACCTTGTTTTGGTTTGACCGGTGGGCCGGGTTGGAGCCCTTCGCGGCGCGATTCTTGACCCTATTCTCCATCGCGGTGGATGCTCGGATATCGGTTGCGACCGCTCTCACTGATCTTGGGCGCCTTGCGTTCCAGCGACCATTTGGCCCCGAGGACCAGTTAGCCTGGCACGAGCTCCTGGAGGCCGTCGCTCTTCACGAACCAGTCTTAGACCAGCCCGCCGACCGTATCTCGTGGTGCCTTGAACCCTCGAGATGTTTCTCCACGAAGTCTCTCTATCGGGCCATAGCTCCCTCCCCTGCCCCTGCGCTCCTCGAGCTGATCTGGACGATCAGGCTCCCCCTGAAGATACGGATCTTCTTGTGGCAGTGGATCCGCGGCCGCGTTCCTTCCGGTGTTGAGGTGCTTAAGCGGAACGGACCGGGCGATGTGTTATGCCCACTTTGTGGTACTGCTGAGGACTCCAACCACATCTTCTTCTCGTGCGTATCCGCCCAATTTCTCTGGAGCTGCCTCCGGGAGCTCTTGGGTGGTCGGTGGTGTAACACCAACTTCCCAGACTTGTTCGCCGAGGTCCAGGCCTCCCCCCCGCCGTGACGCCACATTAGGTGGCTTGTCATTGGGGTCCTTGTATGGACGCTTTGGACGGTTCGCAATAAGCCGGTGATCCAACGTGTGCCTCTCCGACGTGCGACTAACACCGTATTCAAAATGTGTGGCTTTCTACAGCTCTGGCGGCCGCTTAGCCGTCACCAGGACCAGGGCGCCATCAACACCCTTACTGCCGACCTCAGGACGATGGCTCTTCGCTTGGCGCCGCCGCTCCCTCCACCACCTCCTGAGCTGGAGTAGACGCTACGCTTCGCGCGCCTTCAGGGCTCCCGTTGGTCTTTCCTTTGTGTTTTCTTCAGGGCTCGTTGAGCTGTGCCCTCAGCAGAACCTTATTGTACTCTGTGTTTGTGACTCTGTGTGCGTGTGTGACTATTGTGGTACCTTGTGGCTGTGGTGGTTGCTTTATCTATAAAGCGGGGCGAAAGCCTTTTTCGGTTAAAAGTGAGGGTAGAAGGCCAAGCCACACATGAGAAGGAAGAAGAAAGAGAAACATGTTGAAATCTAGCGAGCAGACTATCCGGCTAGATGCCGGACTGTCCAGCACAAGCACCATGACACATTAAAACCTAAAACTTAAGTCAAACGAAAGTGCTCTCTGACTTTCTGTTAGGCGATCTGCCAAACTGCCCGCCTTCCTTGCTAGACCGTCTGACACCTGAAGGACGCTCGAAGCCCGTGTCAGCTCGAAGCCGTGCACACGTGTAATGCCCAATATGTGGTCCTAGCCTCACAAAGACTTGTGATCCTCGTTAAGGATAGAAGCGCATATTGGAGTCGCCCCAACATGTGGCGTGTCACATGTCGGTAACAAGGTGGACATCACAACATAATACCATACAACTAGAGATGAGATATGAGCGTATAAGTTGGCTTACATTCGCCACAACAAAGGTAGCTACAACATAATTAATACAATCCACCAATACATCACAAGCATCATACCATAAGAGAGGGTCTGAGTACAGACAAAAAGCAAATTGGCCTAAGAGGCCCTAAATAAAAGAAAGCAATGTTCACCCTACTAATCCCATGCTACCAACCGAGAATCCATTCTATGATTGTCATCGAATAAGAAACAAGAACTCCAAATAGAACAACACATCGCTCGCATGCTAGAACATCAATTTACCTGTACCTGCATCTGTTGTTGTAGTATCTGACTCAGAAATCTCATTACCATGGGTATAAAAACTAAAAATACTTTAATGGGTATGAAATGGTTAAGTGGTGAGGTTGCATCAAACACTAAGCATTTGTAAACAAACTAGCATACATGTATTAGAACAAGATAAGATAAATCCTACGCATAAGTGGGCACAAGTAGAATGATAAAGAAGTGATCCTGAACACCAACCTACGAATCAATCATAACCCCACCGTGTTCTCTTCTTGATCCCAGATCCATAACAAGAGACGATCACTGTAATACACGCGGTTGGCAAGTTTTAATTAGTTTAGTTACAAGTTCTCTACAACAAGAGGCTATACATTCCCAAGTCACCACATGACCGTGAGCACAACTTTTCGAAAGACTTAACCCCGTAGGGGTGTTTCAATGCGTCCAATTACAAAATTACCACATGCAACACTGAAAACCTCAACAACAGGATATCCCAATGTATCGTCCAAATCCGATGCACAAGTCCTTCATCTAAGGTAAAACTAGTCCAGCAAGACCTGCTGGCATGTCGACAATCCCGATAGGTTCCATGCGCATCTCGTAGCGAGGACACGACCAGATGAATGAAGCTTATGGTTAGTTGGGACCCCGGTTTCCTAGGGGGCACTGCAAGGTGCTCTATTTTGGACCAAAACCATCAACATTGGCCCGCCTACTTCTGTGTAATTGAAGTCCGTGGGTGGCGCTAACTCCCTATACATTAATTAGATTGTTGGAGATATGCCCTAGAGGCAATCATGTATGATGATATTTCCTATGTGTTTATGAATAAATATAGTCCTTGGACATTATCAATGATGTGTATCAGCAATAACGTGACTTGTTTGTGAGACTATGCATTGTATGATGACATTCCTAAAAGGTCCCTAGTCAAAAGTGCTATGTGGACGCGTAGCTGATTAGACTAGTATATGACACGGTGGATGGCTTGGTCTCATTGGCCATGGAGCAATGGATGCTAACCGGATAATATGGACTCGGAAGGATCTGGTCGGATTCGACTATGTCGAATCCGAGTCGAGATAAGGTCCGAGTCAGGCAGACCCAACTATGAGACGCATCAATATGTCATATGTGAGTCTCTAGTACATCATACATTCTATGTCCTAAGACCTAAGCTGGTGCATGCACTCGGGATGGTGACAGACCTGCTTTGGGCTAACCAAACGCTACTTCGTAACTGGGTAGTTATAAAGGTAGGTTTCAGGCTTGTCTAGACCCATGCTGCGAGACATGGTCGAGCAAGATGGGATTTGCCCCTCTGATCAGGAGAGATATACTCTGGGCCCCTCATGTGATCCGATCAAGATAAGCATGACCATGCGACAAGGATTATGAGATAATCCAGTTTCTAGTCGGCATCACCGGAACGAGAAAGAGGTCGGGCTAGCACAAGGATGACAAACTCGCCATGAGCCCGACAACATATATCGTGTGGCAAAGGGAATAGAAGTGTGATGTACAGGTTCGCCTAACCAGCTTCATTGTCTACTTGGTGGTCGGCACGCCTTGCTAGAGGCTGAGCAGGTCGAAGGTGATCCGACCTACGACCAAGCCGACTTGAACCTAAGGGGTCATGCACTTAAGGGAAGGAACCTACAAGGTCGGATCTGAGGACACTGATCGGATGTGATCCAAGCTAGTCTTGGATCGTGACCAAGTAGACTTTGGGCTTTAGGGTTCGTGTGAGGCCCAAGATTTGAGCCCATGACGGATGCCTATATATAGTGGAGGTGAGGCACACTCTTTTGGTTGATCGCTTTGGTGTCGTTGTTGGGGAACGTTGCATGGGAAACAAAATTTTTCCTACGCACACACAAGATCTATCCATGGTGATGAGCATCTACGAGAGGGAGAGTAAATCTACATACCCTTGTAGATCGCTAAGCGGAAGCGTTTAAGAAACGCGGTTGATGTAGTCGAACGTCTCCGCGATCCAAATCGCAAGTCGTCCCTCGATCCGATCACGAACTAGCGCCGAACGGACGGCACCTCCGCGTTCAACACACGTACGGCTTGATGACGCCTTCACCTCCTCGATCCAGCGAGCGATGGTGAAGTAGTGGTTGAGTTCCAGCAGCACGACGGCGTGGTGATGGTGGTGAGGAACAATCTCTGCAGGGCTTCGCCAAGCGCTACGGAGATTATGACGGAGGAACTAGAGGGTTAGGGTTGCCGCACACGGCTTGGGGAAATCTTGATGTGTTCCGGGTGCTAGCCCTGCCCCTCTATTTATATGTTGAGCCCTGGGGTCGAAACTTGGAGAAAGAGCCTCCTCAAAGTCGGTTTGGAACAAAAGGAAGAGTCCTTCTCGGATTCCAGTACCAAACGCCACGGTTCCCGGCGTCTGGCCCAGGGCCAGACGCCAGGGTTCCTGGCGTCTGGACCCTGCCCTCTGCAAAACTGCCTTTTGCTAACGCCCCGTGGGTCTCACCTCTTGGCCCAAACATATCGTCCAATATATCGATCTTTACCTCTCGGACATTCCGAGACTCCTCGTCATGTCCGTGATCTCATCCGGGACTCCGAACAACTTTCGGTCACCAACATAACAACTCAACTATACTTATATCATCACCAAACGTTAAGTGTGTAGACCCTGCGGGTTCGAGAACTATGTAGACATGACCGAGACACCTCTACGGTCAATAACCAATAGCGGGACCTGGATGCCCATATTGGCTCCTACATATTCTACGAAGATCTTTATCGGTCGAACCTCTATGTCAAGGATTCAGTTAATCCCGTATGCTGTTCCCTTTGTTCTTCGGTATGTTACTTGCCCGAGATTCGATCGTCGGTATCTCTATACCTAGTTCAATATCGTTACCGGCAAGTCTCTTTACTCGTTCCGTAATACAAGATCTCGTGGCTAACACTTTAGTCACATTGCTTGCAAGGCTCATTGTGATGTTGTATTACCGAGTGGGCCCTGAGATACCTCTCCGTCACACAGAGTAACAAATCCCAGTCTTGATCCATGCCAACCCAACAGACACCCTCGGAGATACCTGTAGAGCACCTTTATAGTCACCCAGTTACGTTGCGACGTTTGATACACACAAGGTACTCCTCCGATGTCAGGGAGTTGCATGATCTCATGGTCATAGGAACAGATACTTGACATGCAGAAAACAATAGCAATAAACTGACACGATCAAATGCTACGTTCTTAGTTTGGGTCTTGTCCATCACATCATTCTCCTAATGATGTGATCCCGTTATCAAATGACATCTCATGTCAATGGCTAGGAAACCTTAACCATCTTTGATCAACGAGCTAGTCAACTAGAGGCTTACTAGGGACACAGTGTTGTTTATGTACCCACACATGTATTTGAGTTTCCAATCAATACAATTATAGCATGGATAATAAACGATTATCATGAACAAGGAAATATAATAATAACCAATTTATTATTGCCTCTAGGGCATATTTCCAACAGTCGTCACTAGGACTTTGGATGTGTTGCAACTAGCCACCTCCACTTGCCATCGGTTGTGTGATCAGACATAGCAGTCTGCCACACGACGTTCCTCCTGCACGCACGAATACCGTTAGAGGCGGTGCACTTGTGCCGCTCTGGCAAACCTATTCATGGGATCTGATCGGCTACGTGGGAGATCGACGAGCAGGAGACGACTTAGGAGACGCGCTGCCTCAACTCTACTTCCGCTGCACGACACTGCGCGTCTAGTGGTAACGATCCATGATCCATTCTCGTAGCATGTTCCTAGATGTTCTGCGGGTAGGAATTTTTCAATTTGCAGTCGACGCACCCTTCCGTAGAACCCAAAATAGTATCACTAGTATTATGTTGGGAAAATTTTATTACCAATGTTGGGCCTTGTTGGAAACGTTCAACACAAAGACTAGAGATCAAGGGACCCATAAACCCCACATGTTTTAGGAGCGCTCATCAAGGAACATAACACTGGTATTACGGAAACTAGGGTGGAAAGAGTGGGACAAAACATCAGGCAAAAGGCAGAGCCTTCCACCCTTTACCAAGTGTATAGATGAATTAATTAATAAGCAGGATATAGTGATATCCCATGAAATCCATGTCCCAACATGGAACAAACTGCACCTGCAAGTAGCAATGCTATAAGAGGGGCTGAGCAAGCGGTAACATATCCAAACAAAGGTTTACTAGGATAGTGGAGGTTAGGGTCTTTATCATGGCAATTGCGAGGCTTGCAAACAAGTGGTAGGTAGCGAGTCCAAATGATAGCATCGAGACAACTAGCAAGCAAAGTCCGTAATGATATCCAAGGTAATGATATTCTTGCCTGGAATCCTGCTTGGAAGAAGGTCGAATCCATGAAGTAGTCGAACAAATCGCAGTCGAACGAATCCTCGCAACTCCGAAATGTTACCGGGAGCTAGCAAGAAGAAGCAAAACCGGAAAGAAGCAAACAACAAGGTAAACCAACAAGCATATTCATGGCATTATGCACAACCAAGCATGATGCATGACAAATTGACAAGTTTAAAGACGCATGGCATGACAAAATGCTACAAACAAATACTACACATTAAGTGAAGCTCAATATGCAACGAGTTGCATATTGACGAAACTCCACATTTAATCATACTGTTCAATCTCGTTTATGCACTCAACAATATTAACTGTTGGTTATCATAGCAAGTGTCGATTTCCAAGAACCTACATATGAGTTTCGATATACAACCCTTTGAGAGTTCGGCCAGGGATTGAACACGTCAAACAATCCTAAGTCATGAATGATGTATGCTGGATGAACATGAAGAACTACCCAGGTTGGGGCCACCTTGATGGTGTAATACCCTACTCCTGCTTTGTTGTATTGAAATGGTAGAGAGCTACAATGTGTTTTACAATGGTGGAGTCAACCTTTGTCTCCTCTGCTTGTGCGAAAGATTGACCCCCAGTGAAGTCGCAAACTCCCCTATTTATAGTGTCTAGAGAGGGCTCGCTGGAGGCTCCTATTGGTCGGGTGTATACCCCAGTGGGTCAGGAAAGGCAACACTATGGAGGTATGGCCGTCCGGAGCATGCCTCGAGCGATGATGTCGTCCTTCCGGGGCCAGGTAAATACCCACCAGATACTTCCTTGTTGTCCCGCCGCTTCAAGACTGTAGTGGTGTAAGCGACGAGCGAATCTAGCCATACCAATAGTCGATGACTTCGACCGTAAGGAAGCGGTATGAGGAAACATGTAGAGCAAAGGTCTTTGCCCCCCAGGCCACGACGAGGACCTCTTCTTCTCGGAGGCACCCATGCACCTTGTTGGACGGATCCCGTGAAGGGAAAGCGTATCCTCCGGAGCCTCCCACTGGGCTTAAGGTGGTCGAATGATACCTGATGGATACAAGGAAGTCCTCCTATCCTATCCTCTGGTCTTATGAGAAGCCTTCTGATTTGCTCGCATAGTCCAGTCTGCCAGGCTGTCACTACCCTAGTTTATTTACCCCGATAGTAGCCCCCGGGCCCATTTTCCTCTTTCCTAAGATTGGCAGTGAAGAGGGAGATGGGGCCTTAAAACAGACCCAGGAGGTGATGTGTGATAGGGGGAAAACCACCCTTAGACAACCGATGAACCTGGACTTGGCTCTGTCATAAGGGAAGGGGTTAATCGAGTACCTCTGCAAGGAGACGGGCCATCACCTCAGTTTCTATGACACTCTCCATACCCTTGCTAGGCTGCAAAATGCCACGCATCAGGGGGGAACCACTGCCGCGTTGCCTATCTCTTTAGTTAAAGGGGAAACAAAACGGTGATGTATCCATTGCCTTCCTCCATTACCACAGTATCGTCGCCGCACGCGCGTATTCCTCCTCCTCCCTGATACGTCTCCATCGTATCTATAATTTTTGATTGTTTCATGCCAATACTCTACAACTTTCATATACTTTTGGCAACATTATATAATATTTTTGGGACTAACTTACTGATCCAGTGCCCAGTGCCAATTCCTGTTATTTTTGCATGTTTTACAGTAAATCCAATAGAGTCCAAACACGATAAAAATTTACGGAGATTTTTTTTTGGAATATATGTGAATTTTAGGAAGAAGAATCAACGCAAGACGGTGCCCGAGGTGCTCCCAAGCCAACATGACACGGCTAGGGGGGTGGTCGCGCCCTGATTTCTTGGGACCACCCCGTAAGTCGATTGGGGCCCTTCTTTCTCTGCAAGAAATATAATATCCCGAGAAAAATTCCCACAAAGTTGCAGCCCAATCAGAGTTACGGATCTCCGGATATTTAAGAAACGGTGAAGGGGTCAGAAAACAGTCGCGAAAACAGGAGAGAAACAGAAAGAGAGATCCAATCTCGGAGGGGATATTGCCCTTCGGGAGCAATGGCGGCCATGTACCAGAGGGAAAACTCTCCACCCATCTAGGGGGGAGACCAATGAAGAAGGAGGAGGGGGGACTCTCTCCCCCTCTATCCCGGTGGCACCGGAACATCGTCGGGGCAACCATCGTGACGGCGATCTACACCAACAACTTTGCCGCCGTCACCACCAACTCTCTCCCCCCTCTATGCAGCGGTGTAACTCCTCTTTTAACCGCTGTAATATCTACTTAAACATGGTGCTTAATGCTATATATTATCACCCAATGATGTGTGGCTATCCTATGATGTTTGAGTAGATTTCTTTTGTCCTATGGGTTGATTGATGATCATGATTGGTTTGAGTTGTATGTTTTATTTTGGTGTTGTCCTTTGGTGCCCATCACATGATAAGCGTGCATTGATCACACCATGGGGTTAGTTGTATGTTGATAGGACTATGCATTGGAGGGCGAGAGTTACATAAGCTTCTTCCTAACATAGAAATTGATTCATACGGGATTGAAGGGGGACCAATATATCTTAATGCTATGGTTGGGTTTTACCTTAATGAACATTAGTAGTTGCGGATGCTTGCTAATAGTTCCAATCATAAGTGCATAGAATTCCAAGTAAGGGATGACATGCTAGCAGTGGCCTCTCCCTCATATAAAACTGCAATAATGATTACCGGTCTAGATATCGATTGCCTAGGGATAAATCTTTCTCTTGCGTTACAAAAGCTTTCTATTATCTTGCAAGTATCCATAGTTTATTCTAGTTAAGTACTCCTAGTTTTATTCTTGCAAACTTATCTTTACACCTACAAATTAGTTTCATACGTGTTCTAGGCAAAGTAAGCTCTAGCATACGTAGAGTTGTATCGATGGTCGATAGAACTTGAGAGAATACTAATTATTCCTTTAGCTCCTCATTCGGTTCGACACTCTTACTTATCCAAAAAGGCTACAAATGATCCCCTACACTTGTGGGTTATCAAGACCTTTTTCTGGCACCGTTGCCAGGGAGCAATAGCATGCGGTTGATATTCTCGTGTGTGCTTATTTGCTTTATCACTAAGTAGATTTTATTTTCTGTTCTAAGTTGTTTTATATCTTTAGTTATGGATATGGAACACAAAAAACCAAAAAAATAGTTGTACTTGCTACTCATGGAGATGGGGAACCTCCTAAAAATCTCGATGCTGCTTATGTGGAAAACATTAAATACTACTTTGATAATCCCGAGAAATTCCCATTCAACTTGATAATGGGAGACACGTTGGATAAACGTGAGTACTTTAGGGATTATTGCTTGACTCAAAAAGGGAAAAACTTATGGGATCAAATTAAACTGTTGTGTTGGTATGCTTGGAATTTATGCTTGAGATATGATTATACTTGTTGCTCTAAGATGGAGGCTCCACACCTTCCCTTTCAATGTGAATTTCATGATAATGAAACACTGGCTTCTTATGCTAATGGTGTTTATGATTACTATGATGTTGAACAAATTGAAGAATTTGTTGCTTTTAAGGGTGCATATGAAATTGCTTCTTTGATTGAAAAGTATGATGCTATTCTTTACAAATCTGAAATTTTTGCCATAATTAAATATTGCTATGAGAATTATGAATACAATGCCCATATTGATGAATTTATTAAGAGAATGTATGCTGCCTTGGAAGTGACTAATATTTTATAGGAACCTATGGAAGAAGAAATTGCTGAAACTGTGAGCTCATTAGATGAAAAAGATGAGGAGGAGAGCGAAGAATAAAAGGAGGAAGAGCGGATTAGCTACCTGTGCCCACCTTCTAATGAGAGTAACTCTTCGACTCATACATTGTTCAATTTCCCTTCATGCTTACCAAAGGATGAATGCTATGATGATTCTATGGTCCCTTGGATTCGTTTGAAATATCCCTTTTGATGAACTTGATGCTTGCTATGCTTGTGGCCATGATGCCAATATGAATTATGCTTATGGAGATGAATTTGTTGTAGTTCCTTATGTTAAGCATGAAATTGTTGCTATTGCACCCACACATGTTGATTTAGATGAATATAATATGCATGTGCTTGCTGCTCCTACTTGCAATTATTATGAGAGAGGAACCAAATCTTCACCTCTCTATGTTTTCAATACGATAAAATTGCAAGAAACTACTTATGCTATGTATTGGCCTTTTACTTGATGTGCATGAATTGTTCTTTTATGACATGCCAATGCATATGAAGAGAGTTATACTTCATTGTTACATGATATATATTACTTTTTGCTCACTATTTAAGTACAAATCATTGTTAATTAAAATTGGCTTTGATATACCTTGGAATCCGGGTGGATCAATTACTTGAGCACTATATGCCTAGCTTAATGGCTTTAAAGAAAGCGCTACCAAGAAGACAACCCAGACGTTTTAGAGAGTCATTTATTTCTGTTGTGTTCTGTTAAAATAATTAACAACAAAAAAATAAAGTGGGGAACTTAAAACAATTTTCGAAAAGAAAAGTGAAAGTGAGAAAGACGAGCATCGTTGAAGTGGGGGACGTCCTTGAAATTTTGTTCATGCCCATGGAAACTTTGTGAATCTTGTTACAACAAATTTTCAACAAAAATAATTATCCCTTTGTACAAATCCATTGTATTTTAATAATAATGTGCCAAGATTTACCTTTAGGATGCTTAAATTGCTTGTTTGATATGTGCTGTGTAAAAACAGAAACTTTTGCTATAGTGCTTGAATTTTCATATTTTACTGGAGCGCGCAAAAATTCTGAAATTTTTACACAGTACTGTTATGAAATTTTTTTATTACTTCCTATTTTTCCATAATTATTTGAGTTACATAAGTATAGGTTTCATCTGCATCTTTACAGACTGTCCTATTTTTCACAGATTGCTGTTATAGTTGCTTTATCTGCTTATGTTTGAAATCTTGTTGAGCCCAATTGACTTGGGAGACATAGAATTGTGATAGAATACAGTAGTTAATTTTGGATTATAATTGTAAAATAATGTTATGGCAGGACATGATGAGATTTGATGATTACATGTACTAACCTTTCTAATAAAAGTTCCGTTAAGTTTTGTGTGGATGAAGTGTTCGAAGATCGAGCAGGTATCGATATGAGAAGAATAAGGAGATGCAAGAGTTCAAGATTGGGGATTCCCAAGTTAACCCAAGTAAATATTCAAGGATACTCAAGCGTCTAACCTTGCGATGCCCCGGAAGGCATCCCATCTTTCTTCAACAATTATTGGTATGTCTCGGTTTTTGTTTTGTTCACATGATATGCGTAAATTTTTGGTGCGTCGCGTGCCTTTTATTTTTATTTTAGAAATGCACCATGATGGTATTGGAAAGTCCATGGTTGATTTATATAATGCTCTTTGCACTTCACTTATATCTTTTGAGCATGGCTTTATAGAATGCTTCATGTGCATCACTTATATCATTTGAAGTTTGGATGCCTGTTTTTCTCTACATATTGAAAACCGTTATTTGTAGAATGCTCTTTTTCTTAACTTATATTTATTAGAGCATGGTATTTTGTAGAAAGAATTAAACTCTCATGCTTCACTTATACCTATTTAGAGAGTCAACAGGAATTGGTCATTCACATGGTTAGTCATAAAATCCTAAATAAAACGTGTAGATCACTGAATATGATATGTTTGATTCCTTGCAATAGTTTGGCGACATTAAGATAGTAATATGTGGGTGAACTAGTGGGTTATTCTGGATTAGTAAGAATATCGATGTTAAGGTTTGTGATTCCCGAAGCATGCACGTATAGTGTCTAGTTATGCGATGAAGTTGGAGCATAATTTATGCTTTATTGAAATCCTTTGTGTTGTTTAATAGGGGCGCGCGATGGTTAACTCCTACCAACCTCCTCCATAGGGGCATGTGAGTAGTACTTTGCTTCAAGAGAGCTCATAAAACATTCATAATAAGTATATGAGTTCTTTATGAGTAATGTGAGTCCATGGATGTACGCACACTCACCTTTCCATATATTGCTAGCCTCTTGGGTACCATGCATTGCCCATTCTCACCTCAAGGATCGGTGCAGCTTTCGTCGGTGCATCCAAACCCCATGATATGATATGCTCTATCACACATAAGCCACCTTATATCTTCCTCAAAATAGCCACCATACCTACCCATCATGGCATTTCCATAGCCATTCCGAGATATATTGCCATGCAACTTCCATCGTTACATCACATGACTTGTGTGTTCACCATCATATTGGTTTGCATGATCATATAGATGACATAGTATTTGTGGCAAAGCCACCGTTTATCATTGTTTACATGTTACGCTAGATCATTGCACATCCTGGTACTGCTAGAGGCATTCATATAGAGTCATCTTGTATAGCTTTATCATTATATCGGGTTGTAAGTAAATAAAAGTGTGATGATCATCATTATTAGAGCATTTTCCCAGTGAGGAAAGGATGATGGAGACTATGATCCCCCCACAACTCGAGAGGAGATTCCGGACAAAAAATAAAAAAGAAAAAAAGAAAAAAAGGAAAAAAAGAGAAAAGAAAAAAAGAAGAAGAAAAAATGAAGAAGAAAAAAAGAAAGAAAAAAAAAAGAAAAAAAAAGAAAAGAAATAAAAATAAATAAAAATAGAGATAAAGAGAGAAGGGACTTTGCTACCATCCTTTAACACACTTGTGCTTCAAAGTAGCACCATGTTCTTCATATAGAGAGTCTCATGAGTTGTCACTTTCATATGCTAGTGGGAATTTTTCATTATACAACTTGGCTTCTATATTCCGATGACGGACTTCCTTAAACGTCCACAGTCTTCATGAGAAAGCAAGTTGGAAGCGCACCCACTTAGCTTCCATTGAGCTTTCATACACTTATAGCTCTAGCGCATCTGTTACATGGCAATCCCTACTCCTTGCATTGATATCGATTGATGGGCATCTCCATAGCTCGTTGATCCGCCTAGTTGATGCGAGACTTTCTTTCCACTTTGACTCCTTCGATATCTACCGCCATACTCTGTTCCACCTATATGCTATATCCATGGCTCATGCTCATGTATTGCATGAGAGTTGAACATGCTGAAGCGCATTAGAAGTACGAGTCAATTGCTTGGTTTGACACCAGGGTGCTCATGATTTATACTTTATGCTAGGAAGAGTAAGCATGACAGGCTATATGATATTGTAGGGATAGCGTTCTTTAGCATTGTTATTTTGAAAGGACATGATTGTTTGCTAGTAAACCTGAGTATGGATGTCTTTTTGTCAAATGATAGACCATTGCCTTGAATCAATTTTATCTTAATATTCATGTCATGATTAGACATTTGTTCAAGATTAAGTTAGGTAGCATTCCACATCAAAAATTATCTTTTTATCATTAACCTACTCGAGGTCGAGCAGGAATTAAGCTTGGGGATGCTGATACGTCTCCGTCATATATATAATCTTTGATTGTTTCATGCCAATACTCTACAGCTTTCATATACTTTTGGTAACATTATATAATATTTTTTGGACTAACTTACTGATCCAGTGCCCAGTGCCAGTTCCTGTTGTTTCTGCATGTTTTGCAGAATATCCAACGGAGTCCAAACACGATAAAAATTTACAGAGATTTTGTTTGGAATATATGTGAATTTTGGGGAGAAAAATCAATGCAAGATGGTGCCCGAGGTGCTCCCAAGCGAACATGGCGCGACCAGGGGGTGGTCGCGCCCTGATGGCTTGGGACTACCCCGTATGTCGGTTGGGGCCCTTCTTTCGCTGCAAGAAAGATAATTTCCCGGGAAACCCCCCTCAAAATCTCAGCCCAATCGGAGTTACGGATATCCGAATATTTAAGAAACGATGATGGGGTCAGAAAACAGTCGCGAAAACAGGAGAGAAACAGAAAAATAGATCCAATCTCGGAGGGGATCTTGCCCTCCGGGAGCCATGGCGACCATGGGCCAGAGGTGAAACTCTCCTCCCATCTAGTGGGGAGACCAAATAAGAAGAAGAAGGAGGAGGGGGGCTCTCTTCCCTCTCTCCCGGTGGCGCTGGAACGCCACCAGGGCAACTATTGTGACGGCGATCTACACCAATAACTTCGCCACCGTCACCACTAACTCTCTCCCCCTCTCTGCAGCAGTGTAACTGTCACACCCTGTGTTTTGTATCATTTCACTATGTTAATAAAGTTTAAAAATTTGGACCAATTAAATTTTTGTGTGTGCTTATGATGCTTGAATTGCTTTGCCTTTGCTTGTTTGGTTGTGTGTGCTTTAAATCACAAAAAATCCTCCTACTCTATGGACTCATCTCCTTGATCCAAATCTTTGCCCAATGATCAGACCATGTGTATAGGACATAAAACTATTTTTATAAAATATTATTTTGACCAAAAAGCATTTATTTGATTTAGGTTTTCAAAAACCCCTGAATTGAGGTTTGTACTACAAGTCCTCAAATTAGGGTAAATATTTTGCCCCAAAATTTTTATTTGAAACCCATTATATATAAAACTTCCAAAAACCACAAAGATAATATTTTTAAAGTTATTTTTATATTTTATTTAAATGCCTTTTGTTGAGGCCAGACATGGTCTTTTATAGGGAAAATTATTTTAATGTTTCAAAAATATTTTAGAAAATTTAGGGAAACTCAGTGGACATATAATTTCCATATATATGAGTTTCAACATATGGTCATGTTCAAAACCTTTTCTGGATATTTGAAGTATTTGAAATATTTCTATAAGGAATATTGTCAAATAAATCAAGGAAAATTCCAGCAAGTCACATATGCTCAATGTGACGATCTTGCCAAGTTTCATCTCAATCCAAATTATTTTGGTTCACAAAGTGCCCCAAAACCCTCTCCGTCGAAATTCAAATTTGATCAACTTTACATTGTCAAGTATCTCCTTTTGATCCCAAACTTTGTGGACATGCTCTAATGCTCTAATTCTGCATCTACACCAAGTGGTGCATCAAGGAAAATAGGGTAGCTTAGCTAGATCTAAGCAAATCCATTTCTGCCTAATTCTAGGGTTTGCCAAAGTTGCATTAGCAAGTTCCTCCTTATGAGCTCAAAATTTGTAATCAAGTTCATTTGACCCTAACTCTCACTCCTGTTAAAGCTCACATCAAGGAGAATCATTTACCTTGCCCAAATCAGCAACAAAAACCTTCTCGTGATTTCGAGAAGTTATTGGTTTCACCTCCTCCACTGTTCTCCTTAACCCCAAAATTTTACCACACCTTCTCCCACTCCCCTTCTACCTCGAGTAAAAATATTTGGTCTACTGATCAATTATTGGGGGGGGGGGGGGGGGGGGTAACCCACATCTTCCTCATTGTTTTACCAAGCCGACACTCCCTCCCCCTCCATTTCCTTTCACCTCTACCTTTGCCTTAGCTCCTAAGCCTCTAAGGGCATCTACAGAACCTCAAGGCACTATCAGACACCAGTGGCTGTGCCTAGAGCGCGTGCGGCATTCCAAAACGGCGCTCTGGAGCGTGCTACAGTGCCAACCCGCACTGTAGCCGGGGCATCCCGAGGCCCCCGATAGCCTAGGGATGCGGGGCCTTGTCCCCTGACACCCCCTCGGCGTCTGGGACACGCCACACTGCCGACCCCCTCCTCTCTCTCCCTCAGGCGACCGTTGTCGCGCGTGCTTGCCGCCGCCCCGTTCGGCCGGTGGCTGGCTTCGCACGCGCGAGCGCCAGAGCCATGACACGCCTTCCCTCTCTCTTCTCCCCGACTCGGACGACCCCCCAGGAGCAGCCCAGACCCACTCACTCCTCTCCGAACGGCCACCAGAGCCGTTGCTGCGGAAACCGAACGCACTGCCCATGGTGCTCCGGTGGTGTGTCTATAAAAAGCCACCCCGATCCCTTCTCTCCCCTTCCCCGACTCTCTCTCACTCCTAATTACACGACCACACCACCAGTTCAACCTCAGAAGGACCCGAGCTCGAGATCGATCCTGAGCTCCGCCTCGTGGGACCTCCGGCGATCTCCGGGTACAGGCCTCCTCCGGCCCTCTTTTCTTTCTCTCTGGAACCGCCACTCACTACTGATCCTTCCCCCTCCTTTCTGCGTGCGAATTGCAGCCGAAATCGTCGACTTCGACCACCTCCCGAAGCCTCTCAACCGTGCCCGCTCGCCGTCGGCGACCCCGACCACCACCACCACCTGAACAACCACACGGCGTTGAGTCCATCCCTGCCCTCCGTTATCCCTGCCGAGCCCCGTAGCACCGCCGGTGAGCTTGCCGTCCTCCCTGCCCTGAGGTTAGGGATGACAGGCGAGGCCCGCCTTTCATCCACCTCGCCCTCTCCCTCGCCTTTCTGTCGCTGGCGCCCGGGCACCGCTCATCAGGTTTGAACCTGGCGGGTGCGCGCGCCCCGACTCGCCCAGGCTGGCTCGGCTTCAGGCCGGCCCAACTGGGTCTGTTTAGGCCCTATTGCTCTGAGGCCTTTTCCTTTTTCTTTTTATCACTATTTTCAAAAAATTCCCCAGCCCAAAATATTTGTCCAAATCCAATGATTCCAGTTCCTAAATTCTTGCAATATTATAACCAATTCAATGGTATAGTTTTCATGCATGTTAAGTAAACTTTCTCTGCTGTTCAACAAATTAAATCCCTTTTTGGGCATTTAAATCTCGTGTTGAAAATCAATGTCTCTGTTTTTAACACCCAAAACCCAGAACCAACTCTAGTAGTATTTTTGGTTTTAAATCTAGTATTTAATAAAAATAGGTTGACATTTTTAGGAGTGATTTATTATTCCAGTTGTCTGGTATGGCCTTATCTGTGCCCGTTACTTTGCGACGATAGATTATGTTGTTGACGAGGGAGTTGGACCAGAAGCATTTTAAGACCTCGATGACCTTGTTGAGCCAGGCAAGCAACCCCTTGACCATGTTGATGAAATCCTTTTTATGCATGTCATATAGCACTTTATTTTTCTTGCATTGAAATCATGATGATATGGTGACCGCATTGGTGGGTTGTCTCCGTTACGTTCCTCGTTGATACTTGCATTTCCATGACTCTACTTTCCGCTTAGAGTTCTTTGGGTGGGAAGTAGATAGGATGCTAGTAGATGCTACACAAGTGGGACGGGAATATGCATAGTGTTGGAAACAAAAGTGTTTTTAACGAAGACTTTCGAAAACCCCATCGGGTGCCACTAATGCCCGAGGGAGAAGATGAGCTAGGTAACCACTTGAGAAAGAAGGGGTGTACCGAGGCAAGTTGTGTGTGTGTGTGTGTGTGTGTGTTTTCGAAAACAGATTAGATTGAAGATTTGTCGACCATCCAAACCTTCCATGTACGACCATGATACCCCTTATGTGACGGGGCTTTGTTGATTACTTTGGTCGATGCTAGCAGAGTGTGGGGACCCCGACTCATAAGTCGTGATCACCGAATGTACGTGCACAATGATCCCAGAGATCAATGCTCACTGAACACACAGAAACTGAATAACAAGGGTCTTACATCCATTACGTACCATTTTACTCAAATATGGCCTTCATGGCCAAGTCTTCATAAACTCGCATCAGAAATATTCAACGATAGCGTGAACCCATGCCATCTGCCTTAACCCTACATGCATTCTGACTGGGAAGCATCCTAGCTCACAAGTTCGTCACGAAGGTAATCTTCATCATAACCTGGTCTTTCAGGCCCGGCCAATAAAATAACCAATGGCAAGACAATGAGTACTTTGAATGTACCCGCAAGCAACCCATGTTTGGGACAAGGTTTAACAATGCATGATATTGCACTAAGTAGGGAAGTTACGGAAAGCTAATTTTTAAATGCAATTACATGATCAAACAACTTGTAAGCATGCATCCTGGGGTCACAAGTATTCGTAAGAACATGTTACAAATATCAATATAAACAAGGCTTGCACATCTCATGTTCAATCATCATGTCAAGTCATCCGACTTGACTCAAGTATTCCTTTATCCCACACACACGCCAAGTTTGTGAAGACATCAGACGTAGTTTAAGCAGCACCACCCACCTGTCCTTGACCGTGGACACGGCTATTCGAATAGTTTTACACTCTGTAGAGGTTGCACACTTTACCCACAAGACCCGGGGAACTTCCGCGTCAAGCCACGACTCGCGGTATATCACATACCCGAGGTAAGCACCCGAACATTGCCTTTCCCCTGACGATACTAACAAAAAGTCCACTCGTTGGTGCCATCCCTCATGATGTACATCACAAGTATCATCCACGAGGGCGCGCAACGGTGTGCCCGGTGTCTGAAAAAACATCCCATGATCGTCCTTTCCGGCACGACCCCGTATCAAGAGCGATCACGTCACTCCCGCCACTAGTAATGCAGGCTCTTTGCTAGCACTCACCAAAGTAATCAACAAAGCCCCGTCCCATAAGGGGTATCGTGGTTGTACATGTAAGGTTGGGAACGGTCGGCAAATCTTAAATTTAATCCGTTTTCGAAAACACACACACACTCACTTGCCTCGGTACTCCACTTCTTTATCAAGTGGTTACCTAGCTCAACATCATCTCCCTCGGGAATTAGTGGCACCCGACGGGGTTTTTGAAAAGTCTTTGAAATCATTTCCTTTCCGACCCCATGCATAATCCCATCCCATTTGCGTAGTGCTACTTAGCAACCTATCTACTTTAGCAACCTAACTACTCCCACCCGCATAACCCTCATAAGGAGTTAGGGCCATGCATGATGCAAGTATCAACGAGAACGTAACGAGGCTTCCACCAAAGTGGCCACCACATCATCATGATCAATTCATCGAAACATAAGGTTCTATATGACATGCATGAAAAAGTTTCTTAGGCATGGTCAAGGGGCTGCTTGCCTGGCTCAGCAAAGTCTTCAAGGCCTTCACACAATTCTCGTCCAACTCCGAGCACTCCGTCTATTTGCCAACTACCATCACAAACAAGCACAATAAGCAACACAACAAGCGGAGAAATAAAAGTGCTCTATAAATAGGAGTTTTATTTTTCTTGGACATCTCTGGTCATAAGAAAAATACCTAAAATGGCTCTACTAAAGTAGGATCAATGAGGCCTTTTGAATGGTGGAAATGGAGGCATTAGTGGTCTTGTGAAAATTCTACAGAAAATATTTTAAAAAAAATGAGTGAATGCACTCATCAAATAGAGAATGATTTTAGAAGATTCTAGAAAGTGGTTTCACTGGTTTTGGAGTTGGGATGATTTTCCTATGAATTTGCTAAGATGAAATAACTGGAAAGGGAGCTAATTATTAGGTACAACAGAGACAAGATATGGCAAAAATGTTAACCATGGCTAGATAAATAGGGCATGATATTTAGAGCCTTTGGAAATTTGAATCACTCCATTTCGAGTTGATTTGGATGCTCTAGGAATTTTGCAATGTGGGCTTGAATGATTCAAATTTGAAGTTTTGATTTGAACAGAACTGAAAAGATTTCTGGAAAAATGTGCAATGCACATTTTTGGTTAGGACACAATTTTTGTAACCTGTAGGATTTTGAATCACCAATTTAGGAGGTCAAATGAATTTATTATACATTTTTGAACTCCTCTGATAAAAGAAAAAGGAAAATCCCTCACCTAAATGGGCAAAGAGGCATACTAGGTGAGGAATGGCTACTGGGCTGGCCCAGTAGCATAGCTGTGCACGCGTAGCGGCCACGCCGAAGGCGCATTCCAAGGAATGCGTCTCCCACGTGGGAAGGCGACCGCTGGGAAAAACCCGCTTCCACTTATCCCGGGGGGCCCGGCCGGCCGGTCGCTGATAGGCGGGGCCCGCCTGTCGGGTCCGTCCCGTGTCAGTGTCAAGACCGGCGGATCTTGGGTAGGGGGTCCCGAGCTATGAGTCTAGCATCGATGGTAACAGGGGACGAAGGAGACGATGTTTTACCCAGGTTCGGGCCCTCCTATGGAGGTAAAACCCTACGTCCTGCTCGATTATATTGATGTGTATGAAGGTTACAGAGTTGATCTACCACGAGATCGAATAGCTAAAACCCTAGATGAGTTTTTTCTGCCCTACAATCTAAAACCTCCCCGGTTTATATAGGCACCGGGGGGTACCTAGGGTTTACACATGATAGGTCTCATTCCGGGGACAGAGATGCCGATTTCCTCATCTTGACTTGGAGTGCACGCCGCGCCTTCGAGGTTTCCTTCTAGAATACGGGGTCGTGGCATATCCGGTCCTTACTGCGATAGTCAGAGAGCGGCCCGCCAAGACGGCCTACTGAGAGAGAGGCCAGCGGCCCGAGGACCCCTTAGTCCAGGACTCCCTCAGTAGCCCCCGAACTAGCCCCCAACGCCAAGGGTCATAATATCAGAGTCTTCGGCTTGCGGGGTGAGTTCTTCTTCCCCTTAATGATCGACCGAGACTAGTCCGGCTTCCGATGGCACGTAATTTTTCCGATCATACAATCGTCCGGACGCCATGAGTTTCTTAGCCCCAAAGTCCAAACGTCAAAGTTTAAACAGTGTTTCTTGCCAGCCCTTTTTGACGAAGGGTCACGACCTATCACGACCACTGAACTAGTTATAGAAACTTGATTCGCGGTTCGAGGCCGTTTTTACATAGGCACGACTCATCAATGTACAGATCGTGCTCCGTTTCACACGGGATATGATTAACGCCCTAGGATTTCTCATGCATGCGCAATGGCATAGATATCTCGGGAAGCGGAGAGACTCGTGGCGCAGTAGAGGGAGGCTCATCGGCGTCACGCCTGATAAAAGGGGAAAAAACCCTGTGGCCTACTCACGCTTCCCATTCGCATCCCTCGCTTCCTCAATCTTCCCTAGCTCCAAGAGCCCAGATCCAGTTTTCCCTCAATCTCTCCTCCGAGCTTAGCCATGGCGGGCTCAGGCTCTATGGGTAAGTGGGAGGCTTCTACGGTCACCGATAAGGACATCCGGGAGTTAAAGCTCGCCGGCTACCTCCCCGCCAACGTCTTCCACCGTGCTCCAGAGGCGAACCAGGTGGTCCCCACCCCCAAGCCAGCCGAGAGGGTGGTGTTCGTCCCCCATTTCATCCAGGGGCTGGGCTTTCCGCTCCACCCCTTCGTCAGGGGCCTTATGTTTTTCTACGGGCTGGATTTCCACGATCTTCCCCCGAACTCCTTCCCGCATATTTCGGCATTCATTATTATCTGCGAAGCCTTCCTGCGGGTCGAGCCGCACTTCGGCCTGTGGCTCAAGGTATTCAACGTCAAGCCGAAGATAGTCGCGGGTGAGCACGCAGACTGCGGAGGGGCGGTAATCAGTAAGCTCCCCCGCGTCTTGTGGCCGGCCGGTACCTTCATCGACACAATCAAGATCTGGCAGAAGGAATGGTTCTACATCACCGAACCAAGAGACGAGGGCTGGGCGGCACCTGCCGAGTTTAGATCTGGACCTCCTGCAAGGTTAACCTCATGGCTCAAGAAGGGCCTTGACTGGGGGTCGATCGCAGAGGTAAAATCGCTGCAGAAGCGCATTTCCTCGGTGATCGCAGCCAAGGTCGAGCTGGTCAATGTTGTCCAGGTCATGCTCCACTGCCGCCTTCTTCCCTGCCAGCGCCGGGCCTCCCCAATGCGGGCCTATCAGCTCGAGGACCAGCCTACGGTGCAAGGATTCTTCCGCACTACCCACCAGAAGTTGTGGAAAGCATTATTCAAGCCCCAGAAGAGCTGGCCAGCCGAGGAGGAGGACTCGGGCCTAAGCGCCGATAACCCTCCTACCCAGGTATGATATTATTTTGATACTCCAGCCTTGTTGTTTGACAAGATCTGAACAACCTCCCTCTCATCTTTACATAAGTGGCTAAGCAAGGCCGTCAAAATGGACTGCCCGGCCCCACAGCCCGAAGGCCCCAGGTCGGATCTGCTGACGGCGATGCTCGTTGTTGTGCCGTACACAGCGCCAGAGAAGAAAGAAAAAAAGAAAAGCCGAGAAGGCCTCCGCACAAGGGACCCGCCGGACACTATGTCCGAGGAAACCCATGCCTCCTCTACTCATGAGGAAGAGCACCAGGTCGGGGGGGGGAAGGAGATCCCCCCCTTACAAGAAAGAGGGCGGCGTCATAGGATGCCACGGAGGATCTTCCTCCTCCTGCCCAGAAGAGGGCGCATAGGCCGAGGTTAATCCTGGCCGACGACAGCTCGGACTCCGTCGCTTAGTCCGAGGACTTTGAGAGGGTTCCCCGAAGGAACCTAAGGGTCAAGCCCCCGGCCCAAAGGTACGAATCGAAGACCCCCTGGGTCGTTTACGTGATGTTTTTAATGTTTGAAATGGACGAATGCCTTTTAATCTGCAGCCCACCGCGCGTTCTCCCCACCGAGCAAATATCGGAATGGGAGTCTCCACCCGCCGAGCTAGCAAAGAGCGGGACTACGTCGCATCCCACACCTCCAGGGGCCGCGAAGGAGGCCGCGGATGTGTCATCCCGCCCGGCTCCTATGTAGCCGAACACCGGCGGCGGGGGTGACGATGTTATGGCCAAGGCTAATGCCTCAACCGCCGAAGACCAGGAGGGAGAAACTCCCCTGGCTGCTGAGGAGGGGGTACGAAACACTGTCCAGTCCCCTCGGAGGACATCTCCGGAGGGCACTGTGCCCCCAGAGCTACCGGCTCAATCCCCCATCAGAAATCGGGTTGGCCGGTCACCACCGGTGCCACCCATGACTAGGTGGCCGGTCATGATGGAGGAGGCTTTATCAAGCGCCTCCATCTCCGAGGATCACCGCACTCTTATGGGTGCAGTTTTGCAAGGTATTCAGTCCATTGGCAGCGGACTGAAAGAGGCCTTCAATGGTCTCTTGACGGGCTTCAAGGTGAGCCACGTAATACCCTTTTCCCAAAAAGTTTAATTTTATTAAGTTTGCACTATCTTTATATATGCAGTAGCCCCCGAGCCCTGGGTGGGTTTGCAAAAACCCACCCGGGGGTCAAATACCCCGGAGTGACCAACGATGCATAAGGCACCATTTGTCCCGTACTGCTCTTAGAGCCTTTAAGAGGTCCGAGCACAGGGTCATATTCTTAACAGTTCGGGGGTTTGAACCCACATAACTTGATATTGTACAATTTATTTTTTGCAGGCCTCGTCGTCGGCGGCGGCTGTTAATGCTGCGGAGCTTGCCGAGCTAAATCGGAAGCTAAAGAGCTCCGATGAGGAGCTCGACCGCCTGAATAAGAGGTTCGACGAGGCGCAAGGTAAGTCAAATTAAAATATCTGGGCTATCTATCGTTATTAATCGAGACTCTTAACCCAGTGTAATGATTCATTTACTGCTAACACAGCTTCGGCTGCGGAGGTCGAGAACCTCAAGGCCGAGCTAAAAAAGATGAAGCAAGCGGCCGCGGATGAGAAGGCGGTAGCCGAACAAGCAGCCGCCGCGTTATCCGTATTAAAAACTGCGAGCGATAAGTATGAGGCCCGAGTGGAGGAGGTGCAGCAGGAGCTCAAGGATGCCAGCACGAAGTGCGTGGCCCTTGAGCAGAAAGGCAAAGAGCAAGCCACCGAGCTATCAGCGCTGAAATCCGAGCTCCAAAAGGAGCGGGTGGAGAGGCGGTCCTTTGAAGAAGAGGTTCGCCAAGTCAAGGCTGTCATAGATGGTAAGCCGTATTCACTACAATGTGCCTTTGGTGGTAGCAGGTTTGCTTTGCTCACCCAGGTGTGGCATTCTTCAGGCGTCTGTGCGGATCTCCAGAAGAGTGCAGTGGACGCGAACAAGTTCTATGCTTCGCGGGAGGAGGGTGATGAGGCTCGGCTATTCTGGGCACAGTTTGAGTCCCCCGAGCGTTCTCCTCTTCTGATCGAGCAGATGAAGCAACTAATGGAGCTGCACAGGATGGCGGAGCCGGCCATGAAGGATCTCTGCATCCGGCTGTGGCCTGAAGAGCCATTGCCGAGCAGTTACTTCGGCTTGGTGCGAAAACTGTGTGATGCTGCGCCTTGGATTGACGCGCCAAAGCGTTCTACATGCATCGAGGGAGCTCGAATGGCTTTTGCAAAGACCATGGTGCACTGGCCGAAGCTCAAGCCGACCGAGATGGCTACCGCACCTCCGCCCCCTGGAAAGGAGCATAGGCGCCCCGAGCTATACTTCTCCGTAGTGATGGAGGGTGCTCGGGCGATAGAGGCCCAATGCTCTAAGGATGTTTTTTATGAATGAGCGCGCTGTAATATGTCCGAAGACTGTTAACGCTTTATAATGAGGATGCATGGTTTATCATGTCTTTTGAGTTTTGTATTTAATGTGACTCCTATGTGGCCGTTTTATCTGAAAGTTGTGAGTCGTCGGCTTCAGCCCCCACGTAGATACTACGCGAGGTGTTTCTTCTTCTGCACTGTGACCCTTAGCCGAGGTATCGGTGGCCGAAGGCGGTAGTGCGAGGGGAACAAGGCAATCGGACTATGATGCTTTATCGCTTTCACTTAGCTGTAGGAGCGTAAAAAAATGCGGGGGCTGATGACTAGCCCCCAGCGTTTTGTGATGTTTGGATGTACCGAGGCTGAAGCCAGCATCACATGGTTCATATAAGTACGAAACCCATCGTATGACACGGAATAACCTCTATCAATTTTTTTAGTATGACACTTATGCTCGGATTTGCAGACCGGTTCTCGCTTACTATGACAGTCAGTTTTTGGCTTTCTCCACTGAGGTGCTTGACCAGGTGAGCTGGAAGCACAATCGTAGTGGTTCTCCCTTTGCCCTTTTAGCCGAACGAGCGGAACGTAAGAGGGCGAACACAGGAGCCAGGCAACCGAACACAGGAGCCGGGCAACCCAACTATTGACCAAAGACATAGTTCGGATCCAATGCATACAAGGCAAAATCCAAGACGCCGAACACACAATCAATTGTGTCGGGGTGATGCTTAGGGTGATATTTTAAATTCAATCCCCCGGTCTATTAGCCAGTCGCATCGTAATGTATACCGAACAGTTTCGCAAGAAGCGTTGATGAGGGAAGAACAGAGTATGTAGTATAAAATACAGCGAAGAAGCCATGTACAATGGTCTATTATTTGCTCATTAATTCTTATAACTCAAATTGCCGAAGCCACTGTTTACAGGTATTTGACGAGGAAATATAAAGTTTACAAAGGAGGGGTTGTACCCGGGGTCTTCGATGGGTGGCTTGACGACCTCGATGTGCCCCGCCGGATGTCCGCTCCTGCACCTCCTAGGGAGTTGTATTCCTTTAAGGGTGATGGTGTCGGCGAACGGACCTTGGGAAGAAGATCTTGAGAAGTCGCCGAAGTATGGATGAGCTTTACGCTTTAGCAGGTCCTTGATGGTACCTGTGGTATGTCCGAGGACATGTACTGGCAGTAGTTCGGCCCAGCCGAACACTTTCCCTTTGATAGTTGTTCCTCACTGCTGCCCATGGAATTTTGAGTGCAAAGTTGTGCCGTCTTGGCACATGTTTGATGGGCACTAGGGCTGCACAGTGAGGAGCGTGTCCCTATTTCTAGGGAGAATAAGATTCCGGGAGTTCGGACTGAGACCGAGCTCGTTTGTCAGCCTTACGTGCCTTTATGGCAGATTTCGATGTTGGGAGATCGTCATCGTAATGGAATTCGGCCCCAGGGCCAATGCATGTTCCTTAGTTCGGAGGGAACGCTCTGTGTTGCCGTTGACAGTAATGACCCCCTTGGGCCCGGGCCTCTTGAGCTTGAGGTATGCGTAGTGTGGGACGGCATTAAAGCAAGCGAACGCTGTGCGGCCCAGCAGGGCGTGATATCCACTGCGGAAGGGGACAATGTCGAAGATCAAGTCCTCGCCGCGGAAGTTGTCGGGCGAACCGAACACTACTTCCAGGCTAACAGAGCCCGTGCACCGGGCTTCGACGCCTGGGATCACTCCTTTAAAGGTAGTGTTGCTGGGCTTGATTCTTGATGGATCTATGCCCATCTTTTTCACCGTGTCTGAGTAAATCAGATTGAGGCTACTTCCTCCGTCCATTAGGACTTTAGTGAGGTGATACCCATCGATAATGGGGTCTAGGACGAGGGCCGCCGAACCCTCATGACGGATACTGGTCGGATGGTCTCGTCGATCGAAGGTGATCGGGTACGCTGACCATGGGTTGAACTTCGGGGCTACAGGCTCTACGGCGTAGACCTCTCGAAGGGCGCGCTTCCTCTCCTTTTTAGGTATATGAGTGGCGTATATCATGTTTACAGTCTTTACCTCTGGAGGGAACTGCTTCTGTGCTCCATTGATCGGACCACGGGGCTCGTCATCGTCCTCGCCCCGTGGGCCCTTGCCTTGCTCTTCGGCTGCGAGTTTGCCGGCTTGTTTGAACACCCAACAGTTACGGTTGGTGTGGGTGGCAGGTTTATCTTGAGTGCCGTGGATCTGGCAGGGCCTATCCATGATCTTGTCCAGCGGGGTAGGTCCGTCATGATTGCCTTTAGAGGGCTTCTTCCGCTGCCCGGATCGGGGGTTGCGGAAACCGGCGTTAACAGCCGTGTCGTCAGCATCACCGTTGTTGTGCCGACGTTTACTTTTGTTGCGTCGAGGTTTGCCGTTTCCATCCCGGACTTCAGAGGTGCCGGGGTCTTCGGGGTTGTGGCTTCGTCTAGCTAGCCAGTTATCCTCGCCCGCGCAAAAGCGGGTCATGAGTGATGTAAGGGCGGACATGGTTCTAGGCTTGTCCTGACCGAGCTGGCGAGCCAGCCATTCGTCCCGAATATTGTGCCGGAAGGAGGCTATTGCCTCAGCGTCTGGGCAATCGACAATCTGGTTTTTCTTGGTCAAGAACCGATTCCAGAATTGTTGAGCGGATTCACCTGCCTTTTGGACAACATTGCTTAGGTCGGAGGAGTCTGGTGGCCGGACATAGGTCCCCTGGAAGTTAGATCGGAAAGCGTACTTGAGATCCTCCCAACTCCCGATAGAATTTTTGGGGAGGCTGTTTAACCAGTGCCAAGCTGGCCCCTTAAGTTTTAGGGGCAGATATTTGATGGCGTGGAGATCATCTCCTTGTGCCATATGAATGTGGAGGAGGAAATCCTTGATCCATACGGCTGGGTCAGTTGTCCCGTCGTATTGCTCTATGTTCACGGGTTTAAACCCTTCTGGGAACTGATGCTGCATCACCTCGTCGGTGAAGCACAGTGGGTGGGCAGCGCCTCTGACCCGGGCTATGTCACGCCGGTTTGGTTCCCGACCTCTGTTATTGTGGTCAAGCCGAGGCTGGTACCCGTCCCGTCTATCGGGGGAGTACCCTCTAGATCCGTAGATGGATCTCGTGCGGCCTGTTCTATAGTCCAGGTCGTGTCGCAGGTCATACCTGTCCTCGGGCTCTATTGGCTCTTTTCCCCTTTTGCGGGGTATCGCCGGCCTATAACCGGCGTCGCCAGCCGTCCTATCTCGTCCTCGGGGAGGGCGGTCCGGCTGGTCGTATGGAGTGTGTTTGTGCGACGGTGTATTAGAGACCTCGTCGTCGAACTGCGGCAGCAGCCGTCGGCGTGTATAGCTCTTGGGTTGGTCCAATAGACCGGTACTGTACCCTTCCTTGGCTGATAGGACCCTTGTCCATCTATCATTGAGGGTGTCCTGTTCGGCCTTAAGCTGCCGTTCTTTTGCCTTCAGGCTTCGGGCAGTGGCTATAAGCTGTTTCCTGAACCGTTCCTGATCCTCAAGGTTTTCGGGGACGGTGAAGTCTTTGGCTTCCAGGCTATCCTCCCCCTCGACAGGGGGGAGGTAGTTGTCATCCCCGGAATCGTATAGATCCTCGAGGTCGCGCTGGTCTTTAGGCCTCTCCTGGTCCTCTAGCGGATGCTCGGGGAGATCGGGGTCGCCGAGGTCTTCCGGGGTGTCGTTTTCCCCGGTGTCAGCAATGGCTTCCCTTCCCTTTTTTGCCTTGGACCGTTTGCGCAGTTTTCGGCGCCTTGACGGCTCCTCGCCGGATTTATCGCCATTGTTTTTGGGTGTGTGATCGCCTTTATCGGCTGGAGTATCCACCATGTAGACATCGTAAGTAGAGGTGTCAGTCCATCGCCCGGTGTTGACGGGGGTAGGAGCGCAATCCTCTTCATCCATGTCTTCTGCCTCCTCGGAGGCGTAGTCCAACATGTCGGTTAAGTCTTCGAAAGTGGCTACTAAGTGGGTGGTGGGTGGGAAGAAAAATTCCTCTTGACCAGCCTTCAGACCGATCTGAGCGTGGATCGGGGTTGAGTTATCAGTGATTTTCATCGATAAGATCCGATCTAGAGCCTCGTTGAGTGTTAAGAGCTCGATCGGGTCCATCTGCCCAGAGCTTTCGGAGTTAACCTCCGGTGCGTCCGAACAAGGAGTGTGTTCGGCAGGAGCTGACCCCCGACCATCCGGTACTACGACCAGATCCGGACTAAAAGCCAGATCGTCGTTGGGGTTGGTCCCGTAGGCGGGGTTGAGAGCGAAATCCGAAGTCAAGGCCTCGGAGTCCTCGGGCGTATCAGATGAGATTGCAAGCCCGGTGAGCAAAAGATCGCCCCGAGAGTCTACGGAGAACTCTAGGTTCCCGAATCTGACCTCTTGATCAGGGGCGAAAGTCCCGACCCGGCCAAGTCGGCCGGTCGAGTCGGCGTGCAGCACGACGCTGCCGAAAGCGAAGATCTATCCCGGGACAAAGGAGTCCATGTTGTGGACTTCTTCGTTAATGACTAAGTGTGCTATCGATTCCTTTGGCGACCACAGCGGAACTCTCAATGAAAGCACCAATGTCGGTGTCAAAACTGGCGGATCTCGGGTAGGGGGTCCCGAGCTGTGAGTCTAGGATCGATGGTAACAGGGGACGAAGGAGATGATGTTTTACCCAGGTTCGGGCCCTCCTATTGAGGTAAAACCCTACGTCCTGCTCGATTATATTGATGTGTATGAAGGTTACAGAGTTGATCTACCACGAGATCGAATAGCTAAAACCCTAGATGAGTTTTTTCTGCCCTACAATCTAAAACCTCCCTGGTTTATATAGGCACCGGGGGGTACCTAGGGTTTACACATGATAGGTCTCATTCCGGGGACAGAGATGCCGATTTCCTCATCTTGACTTGGAGTGCACGACGCGCCTTCGAGGCTTCCTTCTAGAACACGGGGTCGTGGCATATCTGGCCCTTCCTGCGATAGTCAGAGAGCGGCCCGCCAAGCCGGCCTATTGAGAGATAGGCCAGCGGCCCGAGGACCCCTTAGTCCAGGACTCCCTCATCCCCCACCTCCCGCTCGCGCAGGGAGAGATAGAGGAGGCTGGACCGAGCGGCGCCCGCCCGGGCGGCTCCGGCCACTTCCGACGGCGCTCCGGCCACCGGCGAGCTCGGGGCGGCTTGACGCACCCGCCTGGGTGGTCCTTGCACCCAGGGGAGGTCGAGGTCGACCGCGGCGTCGGTCGAGGCGGAGGTAGCCGACGACGGTGATGGGCACGACACCATAGCCATGGAGGAGAGGAAATGGTGTGCGGGGAAGGTTCTGCGGCGAAGCTGGGGCATGTAGGTGGAGCTCAGAGGGGAGAAGAGAGGCGGGGCACCGCCAATTTGTCCAAAGCCGAGGCGGTGCCATGGCGGCCATGGAGGAAGGAGTCGAGCTCGGGAGCTGCAATGGCCTTGCTAGGGGGTCTGTGGGAGGGAAAAGGAGTGGACTAGGGCGTCCGGGGTGCTCGGGGAAAGGTAGAGATAGTAGGGTGACGAGGTGGGGGCTCGGGTGCACCTCGGATGCTCTCGGGCATGGCGAGCGCGCGTGCCAGAGCTGCCTTGAAGGCTTGCGAGTGTCAGGGAGGGGCGTGGGAGGTAAGGAGGGATTCCCTAGCGCGTTTTGGTGCTCTGTCGAGGTCGGACACGAGCTACACGACAAGCTCAAGTGGCAGAGCGCCGTTTCTGCAGGCTAGCAGCACAGTCACCACACCAACTCGTGTCCAGGGCGACTTTTTGGTCGACCAGTGATGTCTAGTGTGCAAGGCACGCATGGTAAATTGCCCTAGTGAAGTTTCAAAGGAAATGGAGCCGGGTGAGTGCGGTTTTCACTGCAGGTAAGTTTGCAGCAGCAAAATTGGGAGCCAGGTCAGGGTTTCTTACTAGAGTGCATTAGAGGTAAGAAGTTGTCTGGGTGGCTTAGGTATGGAAGGACTATATGTCCACCAATTTTCAGCTCATGGAGGCAAGTAAATAGGGTACTTGTAGTTCAAGGCTAACTGGTGGCCAAAATTTAGTTTTTGATGTACTGCTCATATTTTCCATATGAGCCTGCCATTTTTGGGTGTGGCAAGATGCATTAGCTTACTAGAGATGCCGTGCAAAAACTTGGGTACATTTGCATGATCAGAATGATGGGAGAGAGGAAGGAGAGGTGCTGACATGGTAAAAAGAGAGGGAAAATGAGGGAGTTACCCGATATGGCTTGGACTGCGTCGGTATTTCCCCAAAGAGGAAGGGATGATGCAGCACAGCGACGGTAAGTATTTCCCTCAGTTATGAAACCAAGGTTATCAAACCAGTAGGACGATCACCACCACCCAATAAGCAGCACCTGCACACAAACAACAAATACTTGCAACCCGACGCGAAAGAGAGGTTGTCAATCTCTCTACGGGAAATAGATTGATTAGGTAATGATAGATAGGAGAGATAGATCTCTCAAGAACACAAATACAAAGAGTAAATATGCAGCAAGGTATTTTTGGGTTTTTGGTTTTGTAGATCTGAAAACAAAGATTGCAAAAGCGTAGATCGGAAAGCAATATGAGAGTAAAAAGTAGACCCGGGGGCCGTAGGGTTCACTAGTGGCTTCTCTCATGAGTATAGCGCACGGTGGGTGAACAAATTACTGTTGGGCAATTGATAGAAAATCGAATAGTCATGACGATATCCAAGGCGATGATCATTATATAGGCATCACGTCCAAGATAGATAGACCGACTCCTGCCTGCATCTACCTCTATTACTCCACACATCGACCGCTATCCAACATGCATCTAGTGTATTAAGTTCATGGAAAAACAGAGTAATGCAATAAGAACGGTGACATGATGTAGACAAGATCTATTCATGTAGGAATAGACCCCATCTTGTTATCCTTAATAGCAATGATACATGCGTGTCTTGCTGCCCCTTCTGTCACCGGGAAAGAACACCGCAAGATCGAACCCATCACAAAGCACCTCTTCCCATGGCAAGAAAAAAATCGATCTAGTCGGCCTAACTAAACCAAAGATTCGAAGAAGAAATACGATGCTATAAGCAATCATGCATATAAGAGATCAAAGAAGACTCAAATAATATTCATGGATAGAAACTGATCATGAACTCAAAATTCATCGGATCCCAACAAACACACCGCAAAAGTTTACATCAAATAGATCTCCAAGAGACCATTGTATTGAGAATCATAAGAGAGAGAGAGAGGAAGCCATCTAGCTACTGCCTACGGACCCGAAGGTCTATGGTGGACTACTCACGCATCATCGGAGAGGCACCTATGAGGAAGATGAACCCCTCCGTGATGGTGTTTAGATTGGATCTCGAGGTTCTGGAACTTGCGGCGGCTGGAATTGTGTTTCGGCGACTCCTCTAGGGTTTTTGAATTTTCTGGGAATTTATAGGCATGATAGTCGGTTGAGGGGGTGCCGGAGTGGCCCAGCACCCACCAGGGCATTCCGGGGGGCCTCTGGCGCACCCTTGTGGGTGCTAGCCACCATGGCCCCCCTCTGCTGATGTTCCTTGGCCCATACGGTCTCTTCTGGTCTGGAAAAAATCCACAAAAATTCCCACAGCGTTTTATCTCCGTATGGTACTGATTTCCTGCAAAGTAAAAAACAAGCAAAAACAGCAACTGGCACTGCACTATGTCAATAGGTTAGTCCCAAAAAATGATATGAAGTTGTAATAAAATGATTGTAAAACATCCAAGAATGATAATATAACAGCATGAAACAAGCAAAAATTATAGATACGTTGGAGACGTATCAGCATCCCCAAGCTTAATTCCTACTCGTCCTCGAGTAGGTAAATGATAAAAACAGAATTTTTGATGTGGAATGCTGCCTAACATGTTCATCACATTCTTTTCTTCTTTGTATAGCCTGGACATTTGGACTTGTAAATGATTCAAAGCAATAGTCTAGTTTTACCATAATGACTTCAATACTCAAGCATGTCAACAAGCAAGCATGTCTTTCAAAATATCAACACTAAAGAAAGTTATCCCTAGCCCATCATGCTCAATCATTGATCCATTCATGTAACACACTCAAATATTAGCTATGCCCAATTGTCAAGTAAGATCATAGTTACCCCTAGTTGGTGCTTATAAGAGAAGATGGAGACTCAAAGCAAAAATAAAAATTGCATAAAGTAAATAGATAGGACCTTCACAGAGGGAAGTAGGGATTTGTAGAGGTGCCAGAGCTCAAAGTTTTAAATTGAGAGAGAAAAAATATTTTGGGTGGCATGCTTTTCCTGTCAACGAAAATGACAAAGTAGCTCACAATACTTTCCATGCTAGATATATCATAGGCGGTTCCCAAACAGAAAATAAAGTTTATTCCTTTTTCCACCAAACTTTCACTTTCCATGGCGGGCCGTATCCATGGTTGCCTTCCATACCACTTTCCAAGGACTTTATTATTTGACAACATAAAGTAAATATTTTTTGTTTTTCATTCCGGGAATGGGCATCCCTATTACCGCCGCACTCTCGTGCAATGACAAGTGAATAAACGCTCATCTTGAGAATAACACATCTAGCATGGAAAAATATTGGACACTCCCCACCGTTTCATGAGCGGTACGGGCACACAAAAGAGAAAATTTATTTTGAAAATTTAGAGATGGCACATACAAATTTACTTGGAACGGCATGGAAATACCGCATATAGGTAGGTATGGTGGACTCATAAGGCAAAACTTGGTTTAAGGATTTTGGATGCACAAGTAGTATTTCTACTTAGTACAAATGAAGGCTAGTTAATAAATTGGGAAGCAACCAAACCAAGAAACGAAAAATCACATAAGTGAGCATTGAACATAACTAACACCGAATAATGCACCACAAGTAGGATGTAACTTCATTGCATAACTATTGACTTTCGTGCATGCATAGGGAATCACAAACCTTAACACCAATATTCCTACTAAGCATAATTACTCACCAACATGACTCACATATTACTATCATCATGTTTCAAATATTACAAGGAATCAAGTATAATTTGTCCAATGATCTTCATGAAAGTTTTTATTATATCCTCCTTGGATATCTATCACTTTGGGACTAGTTTTATATATTGCCATTGCTTTTTGCCAAGCTCATACAAATTTAAGTGAAGCACATGAGCATAAAGATTTCATCTCTCAAAAAGGTATAAGTGAAGCATGAGAGGATTTCTTCAAAATTTTACTAACTCTCAAATTAATCTAAGTGAAGCATGAGAGTATTTTTACAAAAGTTTCCAAGCACACCGTGCTCAAAAAGATATAAGTGAAGCACTAGAGCAATTCCTATAGCTCAAAAAGTTTAAGTGAAGCACATAGAGCAATTCTAACAAATCATAGCATGATTGTGGATCTCTCGAATAGGTGTTTACAGCAAGGATACAAAATAAAAACTAACAAACAAAGCAAGCAAAGATACAAGACGCTCCAAGCAAAACATATGATATGTGACGAATAAAAATATAGCTCGAAGTAAAATACCTATGGTCGTTAGAAGAAAGAGGGGATGCCACTCATGGCATCCCCAAGCTTAGTTGCTCGATACTATTTGGATACATCTTGGGGGTGCGGTAGCATCCCCAAGCTTAGGTTCTTGCTACTCCTTATTCCTTCATCCATCGTGATCTCACCCAAAACTTGAAAACTTCAATCACACAAAACTCAATAAAATCTTCGTGAGATCCGTTAGTATAAGAAAGCAAATCACTACTTTAGGTACTGTTGTAAACCCATTCAGATTTTATAATTCCATTATACCTACTGTATTTTAACTTTTCCATGGCTTATACCTCCAAATACAAACCATAGATTCATCAAAACAAGCACACAATGCAACAAAAACAGAATCTGTCTCAAGCAGAATAGTCTGTAGTAATTTGTACCATACCCATACTTCTGTAACTCTAAAAATTCTGAAAAAGTAGGACAACGTAAGGACTTTATATAGAAACACTGTGTTAAAATTTCAGCGCAAGATCACGTTCCAGCCAAAATTGAAAATTCATATACTGGACGCAAAGTTTCTGTTTCAGATTCAGCATCACTTCTACTCATCCTATGAATCATCCTAACGGTTCTACTTGGCACAAACACTAAATAAACCATAAAAACACAATCATAACAGAGGCATAATTGTGTCAACACTCAAAAATAGAAAGGAAAAAGCAAAAAATTATTTATTCATTGGGTTGCCTCCCAACAAGCGCTATCGTTTTACGCCCCTAGCTAGGCATATTGGATAGATTCAAGTATTGTCACCTTTGGTTTTGGATCCATAGGATGCCCTGATGATTGATTCATATGGTGGCTTAATTCTTGTTCTAGGGAAGTGTTCCATACCCTTTCTCAAGGGAAATTGAAAACGAATATTGCCTTCTTTCATATCAATCACGGCACCTATAGTGCGTTAAAACGGTCTACCAAGTATAATGGGACAAGACGGATTGCAATCAATATCAAGCACAATAAAATCAATGGGCACATAATTCCTATTTGCAAGAATAAGAACATCATTAATTCTTCCATGTTGATTAGACCAAGCACATCACATAGAGATTTCGGAATCGAGGAAACACTAGCACCCAAATCACACAAAGCAAAGCATTAATAATTTTTAATCTTGACCTTAATAGTAGGTTCCCACTCATCATGTAGTTTTCTAGGAATAGAAATCTCCAACTCCAACTTTTCTTCAAAACATTTCATCATGGCATCAATGATATGTTTAGTGAAACTTTTATTTTGCTCATAAGCATGAGGTGAATTCAACATAGTTTGCAACAAAGAAATACATTCAATCAAGGAGCAGCTATCATAATTAAAATCTTTGCAATCCAAGATAGTGGGCACATCACTAGTTAAAGTTTTAACCTCTTCAAACCCACTTTCATCAAAAATTTCAACAAGATTTTCACCCTCCAAATTATTGGGACGCCTTCTAGATAAAGTTGACTCTACTTCAGTCCCTTCATTATCAATTTTAACATTACTAAACAAGGAATCAATAGAAGAAACACCAATCACTTTAAGATCTTCATTCTTATCCTCTAGAGAGATTGGTTTGGCGGCCATTTGATTTATCAAGGTAGCTTGCGCATCGGAGATTTTACCAAGCAAATTTTCAGCATGAGCATATTTAGATTGAAGATTGCAAACTTCCCTACTAATATCATCAAGTTGTTTCGTTATAGCATCTAGCACGGTAGAGTGTTCTCTAAGCTCATCGGTAAAATACTTATTATGCTCAAATTGTGTAGTCATATATTCCTTAGTACTTTTCTCAATTTCAAGCAAAATATTGGGGTAAGGAACTTCAAAGTACTTTCATTGGGGCATCATGACTATGCAAACAAGATTGCAAGCAAGGAAGAGATCCGGCAAGAAAAAGGGCAAACAAAAAATAGGGCGAATAAAACGTCAAATTGGTGAAGTGGGGGAGAGGAAAACGAGAGGCAAATGGCAAATAATGTAATTGCAAGGAGATGAGATTTGTGATTAGGAACCTAGTAGATGATGGTGGGGTCCCCTCGGCGCCTACGATAGGCACGTAGAAGAGACTACTTCCTCCCCGGCAACGGCGGCAAAAATTCCTTTGACGTGGCTTGGACTGCGTCGGTATTTCCCCAAAGAGGATGGGATGATGCAGCACAACGACGGTAAGAATTTCCCTCAGTTATGAAACCAAGGTTATCGAACCAGTAGGAGGATCCCCACCACCCAATAAGCAGCACCTGCACACAAACAACAAATACTTGCAACCCGACGCGAAAGAGAGGTTGTCAATCTCTCTAAGGGAAATAGATTGATTAGGTAATGATAGATAGGAGAGATAGATCTCTCAAGAACACAAATAAAAAGAGTAAACATGCAGCAAGGTATTTTTGGGTTTTTGGTTTTGTAGATCTGAAAACAAAGATTGCAAAAATGTAGATCAGAAAGCAATATGATAGTAAAAAGTAAACCCGGGGGCCGTAGGGTTCACTAGTGGCTTCTCTCATGAGTATAGCGCACGGTGGGTGAACAAATTACTGTTGGGCAATTGATAGAAAATCGAATAGTCATGACGATATCCAAGGCGATGATCATTATATAGGCATCACGTCCAAGATAGATAGACCGACTACTGCCTGCATCTACCTCTATTACTCCACTAATCGACCGCTATCGAGCATGCATCTAGTGTATTAAGTTCATGGAAAACGGAGTAATGCAATAAGAACGGTGACATGATGTAGACAAGATCTATTCATGTAGGAATAGACCCCATCTTGTTATCCTTAATAGCAATGATACATGCATGTCTTGCTGCCCCTTCTGTCACTGGGAAAGAACACCACAAGATCAAAACCATCACAAAGCACCTCTTCCCATGGTAAGAAAAATCGATCTAGTCGGCCTAACTAAACCAAAGATTCGAAGAAGAAATACGATGCTATAAGCAATCATGCATATAAGAGATCAAAGAAGACTCAAATAATATTCATGGATAGAAACTGATCATGAACTCAAAATTCATCGGATCCCAACAAACACACCGCAAAAGTTTACATCAAATAGATCTCCAAGAGACCATTGTATTGAGAATCATAAGAGAGAGAGAGGAAGCCATCTAGCTACTGCCTACGGACCCGAAGGTCTATGGTGGACTACTCACGCATCATAGGAGAGGCACCTATGAGGAAGATGAACCCCTCCGTGATGGTGTTTAGATTGGATCTCGAGGTTCTGGAACTTGCGGCGGCTGGAATTATGTTTTGGCGACTCCTCTAGGGTTTTTGGATTTTTTGGGAATTTATAGGCATGATAGTCGGTTGAGGGAGTGCCGGAGTGGCCCAGCACCCACCAGGGCGTGCCGGGGGGCCTATGGCACGCCCTTGTGGGTGCTAGCCACCTTGGGCCCCCTCTGCTGATGTTCCTTGGCCCATACGGTCTCTTCTGGTCTGGAAAAAATCCACAAAAATTCCCACAGCGTTTTATCTCCATATGGTACTGATTTCCTGTGAAGTAAAAAACAAGCAAAAACAGCAACTGGCACTTTGGCACTATGTCAATAGGTTAGTCCCAAAAAATGATATAAAGTTGTAATAAAATGATTGTAAAACATCCAAGAATGATAATATAACAACATGGAACAAGCAAAAATTATAGATACGTTGGAGACGTATCATTACTCCCAAATAATTGAGCAGAGGACATGGAAAAGTTACTGGGGTAGAAGGGGGCTAGAACATGCTATGGTAAAAAGTTAGAGGGAAGGAGAATCCTTTTGGGTCAACTTAGCTTGTCCACTAGTTTATGGCAGAAGGTGTTTGTGCTGTGTTTGGGCTAGGCAGAGGAATCCTATGGCCTTGATATTTACTAGGAGTAAATGGCATGTCCAGCTGGTTCTGATCACAAGTTTTCAGCTCATTTGAAGAAAGTTGATAATGCAAACTTGGTAAACCCTAGAAATGGACAGAAATGGGTTTCATTAGATCTGGTCATGCAAAACTATTCTCCTTAATTCACCACTTGGTGTGGTGGCATCATTTGGTGATTAGAGCATGCCCACAAAGTTTGGGAGCAAATGGAGAAACTTGACAATGTAAAGTTGTTCAAATTTGATTCTGGATAGAGAGGGTTTTTGGGCATTTTGGTGAACAAAAATGATTGATATTGAGATGAAACTTGGCAAGACCATCACATATGGAATATGTGACTTGCTAGAATTTTCCTCGATTTATTTGAGAATATTTCTTATAGAAATATTTCAAATACTTGAAATATGTAGAAAGGGTTTTGAAGGGGTTTGTCCAATATTTGAACATGACCATGTGTTGAAATTCCTATATATGGAAAATATGTGTCTACTGAGCTTCCCTAAATTTTCTCAAATATTTTGAAAGCATAAAAATAATATTTCCCTATAAAAGACCATTTCTGGCCTTAAGAAAAAGCCTTTAAAGAAAATAGGAAAATAATATTTAAAAATAATGTTTAGTGGTTTTGGGAAGTCTTATATATAATAGGTTTCAAATATAGTTTTTGAACGAATTTAAATATCCTAATTTAAGGACTTGTAGTTGAAGCCTCAACTCAGGGGTTTTTGAAAACCTAAGTTAAATAAATGCTTTTTGTCCAAAATAATATTTAAAAAAAATAGTTTTATGTCCTATACACATGGAATGATCATTGGGCAAGGATTTGGATCAAGGAGATGAATATTGACAGTAGGATCAAGTTTATTACTCAAAGCACATGCAAGCAATCAAGCAATCATCAATCAAGTCTAGCATCACAAGCACACAAAAAGTTTTTGTTGGCCCTAATTTTTGAGTCATGTTAACTTAGTCATGAGGCAAAACACAGGGTGTGACAAACCTACCTCCCTTACAAGAATCGCATCCCCGAGATTCCTAGGCTAGGCGTTGAAGAGATACGGAAATTCGGGTATGAGGTAGTCTTCACGTTCGTATGTGGCTTCTTGTTCGATGTGATTGCTTCATTGGATCTTGAAGTGCTTGATGATACAGCTTCGAGTGGATCATTGGATTTGTTTGAGGGTGAACAGGGTTCTTTTAATATGCTAGGCATGCCTAAAGGTCAAGGGTTGGTGAACGAGGTTCGGGCAAGGGTTTGGCTTGCGTGTGTATCCCAAAGTCGGAATACGTGGCAAGGTAGTGTATCTGCGTGCTGGTCATGTGGGTTACCCACACTGGTTAGTGACATCTATATGTCTCTCTAGTCTAGAAGGGTCAAGGTTTTGTCGTAGTTTCCCGGTGACGGGGAATCGTCGACTTCGTTGGAGCAGTCGATCTTCCGGTGCTCGTGGTCTTCAACTGTAAGGACGTCGAAGTTTGTTGGCGTAGGCTTCACATCGAGATCTTCCGCTTGAGTAAGTAGTCTAGGCACGCACCCTAGTCAACTGCACTTGCTTCTTGTCCATTTGTCTTTGTAGTCACGGACGCACGTTTCTGGCGGGTCTTCGAGTGTTTGGTCTACTTGTCTCTTCGTAGCCATTTGGGGCAAGGTTCGGGTTGAGTCTCGTCCCCAAGACTAAGCTTAGAGACTTGGTGTCAAAATAGGTTCTCCCATCTGGGAAGGTTTCAACGAGGTTATAAGTAAGCTGGCTATTCAAAAGCGTAGAATAGCCATCTGGTCCTCATGGTTTGGGGCTTGGCAAGTGAGGCGAACCACCTTTGACAGGTGTTTCACCATGATCCAGTCTGGATTCACGTCCTTGATTGGACCAAAAAGGGGCTCTTTTAATTTCTCTGGATGCCCAAGGGCTTCATTATGCTTGAACGTCGGTGCTTCTTGACATAGTCTAGCTGATGTAGCCGGCAGACGAGCGGTGGTTGACTTCTCTTGCTTCTTCTTCTTCGTCGGGGATTCCCAACCGTAGTGGTTCTTCACCTTGCTTGGGTAAGAATGTCTTCTACTACAGGGAGAGTGCTTCGAGGAGTCCAACTTTTTGAAGGTAAAACTTTTCATTTGAGAGGCATGGCAATCAACATTCCTGGGGCTACCCAAATAGGACGAAGGTGTTCCTTTCTCTCATTGGGTAAATAAGTATGTCATCCGTAAGGATAACAACATATTTCCCCAAGTATCACACAAACACATTGTCCGTGGGATATGTGAGAGGAGCGGGCATCTGTTCCATATGGTCACATGTCCAGGGGTTTCTGGTCCAACTTAATCTAGTCCTTCGGGTCCACTTCCCTCATGGACAGGATTGGTGGTGATCGAGGTGGAGTATTGGCCATAGTCTTTTGACTTAGAGCTAGAGCCTATGGTCACATTTCGACCGTGTTATGGCTTGGTAAAGCTTCGGGGTTTCAAAGAGCTTAGGATGTGAGTGATCGTCTATCATCTTATCCTTGAGCACTGTTCTTGGATGCCAATAGTCCTACTTAGTTCCCCAAACAAAATCACCTTATATCATTGAAGGTATTATCTCATATAAGTCAACTCCAACATCACTCCTGCTATTCACTTTCCCACGGTTTGAGAGAAGGACTAAACCAAAATCACATATGTATACTATAGCTAACTCATATGTATCCCTATGTAAAAATCCTCAGGAAGCATACAAGCCGCGAAGCTTGATTACGACAGCACAAATCCAAGTGCTCTACTAATCTATCCAAGGTCTAAGGTACTGCACTTCCATGCCAAGGAAACACGTGTATAACAATCCAATATCTTGTTTCCCTTCCTACGAATCCAATCCAGGGGTTCATCAATCCCATCAATCATTAGTTGACCCATCACTCCTACAAATCCAATATTGATGGGGTTCTACATAGTCTCCTAGAGTTCCTATAGTCCTCAAATCCTTGAGAGGACTGTCTCCTCGTAGTTTATCCACCAATTAGCATCATGCTCCTCTAGTAAACTCCAAGGTTAGGTGCATATAGATCCTCGAATCAAATCGGACAACACTCTAGTGTTTCTAGTTTATCTTCCATCAAGAAACATGGTATCAAGATTGAGATCATCAGACCAAATCAAAATTACTCCGAACCATGTAGACTTACTCAACATCTATACTCCACTAGGTTCACCTATTTAATCCAAACCTCATGTCCTATGAGAAATCCTACTTGTTACTCCAAGAATCTCAGCTTGTGATCATAATTATCCTACTAAATCCAGTTTACCCGAGGAAGAAGTAAGTTATGCTACTCTATCACTTGATCCACCAAGTTCATTTACCAACATACAAGTCTCACAACTCACCAAAGAGTCTCACCTATATCCTCAAGACATCTATTGCGGCCGAATCAAATCATTTGTCCCCCAGTCATATATCCTCAAACATTTTCCCTATGGTATCACAGTCCTGGTGCTGGCTTAAGAATGAAGGATGTTTGTTCACTATGATCACTTGTTCCACAATGAACCCAGTGCTAAGCAGGGGTTATTGAAGCTCAACAGGTGTTCTAGCAAATCCATGTATAAAACACGAGATCAGAGGTTTGAGCTGGGGTAGCTTGCGAGGTCTAGGCTGGTCCAGGAGGGGATTCCTAATCTTGAGGGTTAAGCATAACTCCATGGAGTTGCATCTGGTTGAATAGGTTGTTGTCGAAATCTTCAGTGCTAGCTGTTGTCAAGGTAGATCTTTGGCGCATCTTGCCTTGTTAGTCTTCAGTTGACGAGAAAGGTGAGAGGAAAAAGGTAGCATAGAGGAGGTGCTTAGAGGGGGTCCTATAGTGCAAGTGCAATCAAACAGGTGTCCAAAAAGGCCACACATTCATTTAGATAATGTAGGTGATATAGTCGCATACTTGTTGCTTAGGGCAAAAGTGCGACTTATACCAAAACACCAACAGATAAAACAAGCAATCACACAATATGGTCCTATTCGAACCATCATACGGACTCAACTTCGCAAAGGGAATACACGACTAATCCTACCCTAGGGGTTCTCGGACTGGGTAGTCGTGCACTACTTCGTGTCTCGGAGAGAAGGGTTTCCAATCTTCCAGGTCTTTCTCAGGTGCCGCTACGTGTCTTATAGTTGTCCGCCGAAATGATCCGGATTGAGCATGAAGAATCTTTGACAACCTCTCATTTGGTAAGTTGACGGGACGAAGGTGGTTCCTTGTGGTCGCCACTGACTCGGTCTTCTGTTGTCTTCTTAATCATGACAATATCTTTTGTTTTCTGAGACGTCGAGGGTTCAAAGTGGGCAATCCTTTATGCAATGACATCAACAGGGCATGATAGAGTTCCAACTTGTTGGTCATGTTGATTATAATATCGACACCACGAGCGGGGGATGAAGAGAACCATTTTCCTGCTCACTATGGTGATGCGGACCAAATGGCGAGGTTCTCATCCACCGGTGGTTGTCGACACGACAATGGTAAGAACAGGGTTGCTCCATCAGCGATGTATTTCATGGTCTTGTATATCTTACGCCCTGATCATCGTAGGCCAAGGTTGCATCATCCAGGGCAGTGTCGAGGGTGTAACCATCTTCTGAGTCTTGATGCCTTCATTCCTCGAGAAGGTATCTTCTATTGGTGTCGTCTTGTTGTAGCATTGCAAACCTTGAGTTCAAAGGATGTGGGCGAATGTCTGGCAAGGTGACTCCCTTCCAGGTTACCCATGAGGATTACAACGAATCCAGTGGTCAGGGGCACAAGGGTACTAACAACCGTTTGCAAGGTTTCTAAAAGCAGATGAGGAGAGCCAAGAGAAAAATGGTGGAAGTGCTTAGGCACAATCCTTCAGTTTCTTTGAAAGCTTAGTAGAGGTAAGAAATATGGTAGTCTTTGAAAGTGATTTGAAGGGTCTGGGGAAACAGTTTTGTCTTAACTAACGTCCATGCTACCTAAGGGCTACCTACAGTCAGGATGGCCCTGATACCAGCTCTATGGGGACCCCGACTCGTAAGTCGTGATCACCGAATGTACGTGCACAGTGATCCCAGAGATCAATGCTCACTGAACACACAGAAACTAAATAACAAGAGTCTTACATCCATTACGTACCGTTTTACTCAAAAATGACCTTCATGGCCAAGTCTTCATAAACTCGTAACGGAAGTCTTCAACGATAGCGTGAACCCATGCCATCTGCCTTAACCCTACAAGCATTCTGACTGGGAAGCGTCCTAGCTCGCAAGTTCGTCACGAAGGTAATCTTCATCATAACCTGGTCTTTCATGCCTGGCCAATAAAATAACCAGTGGCAAGCCAATGATTACTTTGAGTGTACTCGCAAGCAACCCATGTTTGGGAAAAGGTTTAACAATGCATGATATAGCACTAAGTAGGTAAGTTGCGGAAAGCCAACTTTTAAATGCAGTGACATGATTAAACAACTTGTAAGCATGCATCATTGGGTCACAAGTATTCGTAAGAACATGTTATAGATATCAATATAAAAAATTCTTGCACATCTCATGTTCAATCATCACGTCAAGTCATCCGACTTGACTCAAATATTCCTTTATCCCATACACACGCCAAGTTTGTGAAGACATCGGACGTAGTTTAAGTAGCACCGCCCAACTGTCCTTGACCGTGGACACAGCTATTCGAATAGTTTTACACTCTGTAGAGGTTGCACACTTTACCCACAAGACTCGGGGAACTTCCGTGTCAAGCCACGACTCGCGGTATATCACATACCCGAGGTAAGCACCCGAACATTACCTTTCCCCTGACGATACTAACAAAAAGTCCACTCGTTGGTGCCATCCTTCATGATGTACATCACAAGTATCATCCGCGAGGGCACGTAACGCTGTGCCCGGTGTTTGTAAAAACAGCCCATGATCGTCCTTTCCGGCATGACCCCGTATCAAGAGAGACCACGTCACTCCCAGCACTAGTAATGCAGGCTCTTTGCTAGCACTCACCAAAGTAATCAACAAAGCCCCGTCCCATAAGGGGTATCGTGGTTGTACATGTAAGGTTGGGAACGGTCGACAAATCTTAAATCTAATCCGTTTTTCGAAAACACACACACTCACTTGCCTCGGTACTCCACTTCTTTATCAAGTGGTTACCTAGCTCAACATCATCTCCCTCGGGCATTAGTGGCACCCGACGGGGTTTTCAAAAAGTCTTTGAAATCATTTCCTTTACGACACCATGCATAATCCCACCCCATTTGCGTAGCGCTACTTAGCAACCTATCTAATTTAGCAACCTAACTACTCCCAACCGCATAACCCTCATAAGGAGGTAGGGCCATGCACGACGCAAGTATCAACAAGATCGTAACGAGGCTTCCACCAAAGTGGCCACCACATCATCATGATCAATTCCTCGAAACATAAGGTGCTATATGACATGCATGAAAAAGTATCTTAGGCATTATCAAGGGGCTTCTTGCCTGGCTCAGCAAAGTCTTTGAGGCCTTCACACGCTTCTCGTCCAACTCCGAGCACTCTGTCTACTTCGTCAACTACCATCACAAACAACCACAATAAGCAACACAACAAGCAGAGAAATAAAAGTGCTATATAAATAGGACTTTTATTTTTCTAGGAAATCTATGGTCATAAGAAAAATGCCTAAAATGGCTTTACTGAAGTTGGATCAATGAGGCCTTTTGAATGGTGGAAATGGAGGCATTAGTGGTCTTGTGAAAAGTCTACAGAAAATATTTTAACAAAAATGAGTGAATCCACCCATCAAATAGAGAATGATTTTAGAAGATTCTAGAAAGTGGTTTCACTGGTTTTGGAGTCGGGATGATTTTCCTATGAATTTGCTATGATGAAATAATTGGAAAGGGAGCTAATTATTAGGTACAACAGAGACAAGACATGGAAAAAATGTTAACCATGACTAGATAAATAGGGCATGATATTTAGAGCTTCTGGAAATTTGAATTACTCCATTTCGAGTTGATTTGGATGCTCTAGGAATTTTGCAATGTGGGCTTGAATGATTCAAATTTGAAGTTTTGATTTGAACAGAACTGAAAAGATTTCTGGAAAAATGTGCAATGCACATTTTTCGTTAGGACACAATTTTTGGAACCTATAGGAATTTGAATCACCAATTTTGGAGGTCAAATGAATTTATTATACATTTTTGAACTCCTCTGATAAAATGAAAAGGAAAATCCCTCACCTAAATGGGCTAAGAGGCGCACTAGGCGAGGAATGACTATTGGGCCGGCCCAGTAGCACAGCTGCGCACGCGCAGTGGCCATGCCGAAGGCGCATTCCAAGGAATGCATCTCCCACGCGGGAAGGCGGCCACTGGGAAAAACCCGCTGATGGTGTCCTGGACTTGGGGGTACTCACCACGTCATCTCCCGACCAGTGGGTCAGGCCGAAGAACCCCAGGGTGATTCACTAATGGTCCACTTCGGGCAGCCCATGATACATACTAGGGAGGTTCCACAAGACATGGCGCACAAGACAAGGACTCCTCTAAACCCTAGGCCTACAATGCATTATATAAACCGAGGCCAGGCTAGTCAATAAACAACCTCAATCTCATATTCATTACAACAATCTCGTGGTAGATACCTGTACTATGTACTATCCTCCATATGAATACAATCAAAAGCAGGACGTAGGGTATTATCTCCTTGAGAGAGCCCGAACCTGAGTAAAATCCTGTGTCCATGTTACCATCGCTCCAAGACGCCTAGCTTAGGACCCCTACTACGAGATATGCCGGATTCAGAACCGACATTGGTGCTTTCATTGAGAGCCTGCTGGCAGTCGCCGCGGTGCGATAGGAATTCAGATCGTCTCCGGCGTGATCAACGCGTCGAAACCGAACTTTATCGTCGACGTCGGCATCTTCTTTGCCGGCTCGACTAGCCACCTCGGCTGGACCGAGGGCTGTGCTCCGCATCAGATCATCAAGATCGGATGGATACTTTCATCATCATCAACTCCGATCTCTACCAAGATCATGGGGGAATCATACATGGAACTCGGGGGCTCGATGTTAACATCGTCCTCAGGCGACAGTCCAGTTTTTCTGGACAGCAGATCCGTGTTCGTCGTCCCTGCCTCCTCGAGCGTCGCTGTGCCGATTGCTTCGGTGGATTTGTGCAGAATTTATCCTACAACAACCTTGTAAAATTTTGTCATATTCCGATGAAGGAATCTCCGGCGATCTCCGATCTACCGGAGCCCTGTCGAATCTGGACGGGAATCGGGATGTGTTTAGGGCGAGGTGTCCATCTTCCAGCTTGGACATCGTTTGGAAGATCCCACTGTTCATCGGCTGCGGAATTCCCATACCGATCACCCCTCAAAATTTCAGCTCGATCCGACCGTTCAAACTCCGGGAAACGTCCGATGAGTGCATCAATGTTTCGATCTGTTTTCTGCGCGAAAACGAATCCGACCCGAATTCATCTTTCTTTATGAGCGGGATATTGAACATCCTTTTGAGGAATTTTTTTTCTAGGGTATTGTGTGTTGTTTTCAAACACGTGCCCACAAATTTTGAGTGTTTTCTGAGGCAATCCTTATCATCGCGCCGATGTCAAACCGGCTCGACCATGTTGCCCCATTGCTACCGACCTGCGCCAACATCGACTGCGCCGTCGCTCCATCGAGCCGACGACAACCACCTCGGACCATCACCTCGGCGAGCCGACCAAAATTTCGGCATCGTGAGGGACAAGTAATCATCAAGACAAGATTGTCGCCCCACGGATTGCACGGGTCAGGCGCGCCAGCATCGTCGCACGGTCTCTTCTCAAGTCAGCATTGACCGCGTCACAAATTTTGACCTGCATCGGCATTGCCGCGCTGTCGCTTCTTCAAGCCGACATCCACCATGCCGACTTGCTCCATCACCCGGCTAGACCGGGGGCTTCACCATATCTTCATCAACCTACTGCTGGGACTTTGGCGTCACCAGCCGACTTGCTCCATCACCTCAGCTAAACCGGGGGCTTCGCCATCTCTTCATCAACCTACTGCTGGGACTTCGGCGTCACCAGCCGACCAGCTTCATCACCTCGGCTGGACCGGGGCTTTGCCTCGCCACATCGGGCATACTGCATCGCCACTTCGTCAAGCCAAGCTCTTCGCTCGGGCACCTAGGGCCCCGGCTTGAGGGCTGGGACCTCGACCTGCCGCAAGCTCGGCCCGCGTCATCAACACCGAGCACATTAACCAGCTAAGTGGCTTTCATGCTCAATTTTTTTTTTCAATTTTCAATTTTTGTTCGGTTCGACCAAGCATTTTACTTGTATTAAATTGAAAAGTTTGTTTGTTAAAAACACCTCCTTTTCCCATTATAACTGGGGGCTTCGCCGTCACGCTGCCGAACTACTCTGTCTCCTCGGCTGGACCGGGGGCTTCGCCTCGTCGCAGCAACCATGTTGCGTTGCCACTTCTCGATCCAAGCTCTTCGCTCGATTACCTCGGGCCTGGGGGTTGGGACTTCGGCCAGGCCGAGGACTACTTCTTCGTCCCGCCACAACCCCGGACAGCACCGAGCACATTAACCAGCTAAGTCGTTTTCGTGCTCAGCTCTTTTTGAAATTTTACTTTTTGTTCGGTTCAACCAAACATTATATTTCTTGTTAAACAAAAAAATTGTTTGTTCAAAACATTGTTTGCTACAATGTCTTTACCCGATTTAATTGGGGGCTCTTTAATTTATATGAGCCGTTTTATAATAAATGTGTTTTCTTCTTGGTCGTTGCAAAGTCTTTTTCTACTACTCCTTTTTCCGACACTAGTGTGTGGTCAATAGCCGGATAGCCTGGTTTCTCTCTAAAGCCGCTCGAGTTTAGTTCGCTAAACAGGCCTCAGAGAAACACTACGCCTTCGGGATATGGATGTTGAAGCCAAAGGCCGACCCGCTTGGAGTCTGGAGATCGAATGTATCATGTTAAAGCACGACCGAAGCACGTATTAATTTCAAGACCAATTTTGGATCGGCACCAAAAAACTTGATTTAGTTCGGACGTCGAAGTTTTTACATAAGTTTTTTGGCTTTTCGAGCTTATGGCACTTTTAAGCTATCTGTATGTTTTTTCTTTTAGGAGGCGGGACATCCTCGTGACCGTGGTGCCCTACATAATAATTTAGCTCGGGAGTTCTTTTCCGACCCACAACTCGGTATCTTTCCTGCCGACTTACACCTCGGCGTTTGCAAAACGCATATGCCATCTGGAGTAGTTTCCGAGGAGATTCGATCCTCAGGTTGGTCGACCGCACCCAACCTGAGTCTCGGGGTATGCTGTGTTTCTCCAGCATAGCTCTCGTAGTACAGCGTCGGATGCCTTTAAAGTATCAGCAATATCAACGAGGGACTCCGACTTGAGCCGAACCCACCAAAAGCCAAGGTACTCCGAGCAGTCCTCGGCAAAACGTTCTCGGATATTGCTTTATATACATCAGTTTCGAATTGTGTCTTCGGTCAATAGTTGGGTTGCCCTGCTCCTATGATTGTGCCCTACATTCCGCTTTGTTCGGCTAGGTGTGCAAAGGGAGAACCACTGCGATTGTACTTCCGATTTAACTGGTCAAGTACCCCAGTGGAGAAAGCCGAAAACTGACTGTCACAATGAGCGCAAACTGGTCAGCGACCCGATAACTCTGTCAAACTATAGACCGATAGATGTTACCCCATGGGCCTTCCATAAAATTGGCCGAAGTGTTAATGGCTTGACCTCGGCTAACGGCGAACACTAACCGGGGGCTAGTAACTGGCATCCCAAACTTTAAGCTCCGATGACTAAGTGAAAGTTATAAAGCCTAGATATCTGATTGCCTCGTTTCCGCTAACACAACCGCCTCCGGGCACCGAGACGTCGGGTAAGGGTTGTCTTGGTACTGCGGAAACACCCTGCGTAGCATCTACAAAGGGGTAGAAGCCGACGATGGGCCACTCTCAAAAGATAAACGGTCACAAAGGAGTCAAAATAGCATATAGCATAAAAGCATTTGTATTCAATATACGAGTGCTGCCTTCCGTAATCATCGTTATAAAGCCATAAATATGCATCAATTTGTCTTAAGATTTTGACCAAGCTGGGTTGCCTGGCTCCTATGCTTACCCTCTACGTTCCCGATTGTTTGGCTAGGAGGTAAAGGGAGCACCTCTGTGATTGTTACTTCCGGGTCATCCGGGTTAATACCTCAGACTGGGTGAAGCCGAAAGCTAGTCATCTTAAGAATATAATTGGTCGGCAACGACGGAAGTGAAAATTTCGGTTCATTAAAGACCACTAATTTCGAGAACATTTCCCAAACTAAATCCTCGCTATTCTCCTCCCACATTGATCGGAGGTGAGGTTTCACGATCATGGTCAACATGATAGCCTGGGAAAAGGAACTTATAAAGGAACTATTTTTCCCAGAAGATGTTTCTTACGTTAAATAGTAATATAACATATCTCTCCGCGTACCTTTGTTTATAAAACCGTATGGCCGGATTGCCTTATTTGCCGTAAATCTTTGCCCTTATAAAGGCTTTATAAAGTAGGACAAACACTCCTCTGCTACTGGCCGAGGAGGTTGAAGCCGATGGTCGGTCAACAAAGTCTTGTACAATGCGGATCCGAGCATTAATGATGTAAAGTACTTGGATACATAGAATCATTACACATAAATTGTGTCAAACGTAACAAAATTTGTGTCAAACAAATATCGATCCTTAATTCGACCACCCGTGCCTAAATTAAGGCTCGGGGCTACTGCATTGCCTATGCAATGTAGCAGTCCAAAGTGCAATATGGTTTCCGAGGAGATTCGATCCTCAGGTTGGTCGGCTGCACCCAACCCGAGTCTCGGAAACTACTGTGTACCACGTTTCCATCCCTAACATATGCTGCCGAGCAAGAACTTGATCCTCAGGCTGATTTTGCAAATCGACCTAAGTCTCAGGGGCTACTGGGATCAGTGGTTTTATTTTGATCATTAATTTTCCCTTCAGGTGCATCTCGGGTTATAGACCGACACACACCTTGAGGGCTACTGGCTGTAAATCTTGGTAGTAAATAAATTGCAGCGATCGGAAATAATTTCCACAAAAAACAGCCCGAGACCGAGGTAGTGCACCACCTCGGAAGCAGTACGACATAAAGCTCAGATGCAAGTGGTTGGCTCCATAAAGGGCATTTCCAGCATTAAGCTCGGCTGAACTCCTTCAACTTTTTCAAGTCTGAGGTAATCTATGACACCTCGAATGCAGTCCGGTGTTGGAGCTCGGACGCAGTTCGACGTAAAGATCGGATGTGAATGGCTGGCTCCATAAAGCTCGGGAGCAGTCCGACGTAAAGCTCGGAAATTCCTCGGATGCCTACCAGCGTTGGAGCTCAGCTGCAGAATGATACTTCGGATGCCGACCAGCGTTGGAGCTTGGCTGTGAAAAGACACCTTGGACGTAGTCCGGCGATGGAGCTTGGATGTGAGAGGAGACTTCCACATGGGAAACACTTTGATCCCGAGGTGTGGCGTAAAAATTACAAGGCATTGATAAAGGACAAAAACTTAAAGGGCTCCTCGGATGCCCCATGTGTGAACTCTTCGGATTCAGCTCGGCGATCCTCAAGATCGGACATGGGAAGATTTGTTGAACCAGTTTTCAAGACCGACAACCGAAGACAAATAACTATGCGGAAGAACCAAGGAGCGTCCCCAACTTGAAGACCGGTTCAGGGGTCTGCTGATGGTGTCCTGGACTAGGGGGTACTCACCACGTCGTCTCCTGACCGGTGGGTCGGGCCGAGGACCCCTAGGGTGATTCACTAATGGGCCACTTCGGGCAGCCCATGATACATACAAGGGAGGTTCCACAAGACTTGGTGCACAATACAAGGACTCCTCTAAACCCTAGGCCTACGGTGCATTATATAAACCGAGACCAGGCTAGTCAATAGACAACCTCAATCTCATATTCATTACAACAATCTCGTGGTAGATACGTGTACTATGTACTATCCCCCATATGAATACAATCAAAAGCAGGTCGTAGGGTAGTATCTCCTTGAGAGAGCCCGAACCTGGGTAAAATCCTGTGTCCATGTTACCATCGCTCCAAGACGCCTAGCTTAGGACCCCTACTACGAGATATGCCGGATTCAGAACCGACACCCGCTTCCACTTATCCCGGGGGGGGGTCGCTGACAGGCGGGGCTCGCCTGTAGGGTCCGTCCCCCACCTCCCGCTTGTGCAGGGAGAGATAGAGGAGGCGGGACCGAGAGGCGCTGGCGCCCGCCCCGGCGACTCCGGCCACCTTCGGCGGCGCCACGGCCACCGGCGAGCTCGGGGCGGCTTGACGCACCCGCCTGGGTGGTCCTTGGACCCAGGGGAGGTCGAGGTCGACCGCGGTGTCGGTCGAGGCGGAGGTAGCCGACGGCGGCGTTGGGCACGACGTCATAGCCGTGGAGGAGAGGAAATGGAGTGCGGGGAAGGTTCTGCGGCGAAGCTGGGGCACGTAGGTGGGAGGGGGAGAAGAGAGGCGGGGCACTGCCAATTTGTCCGAAGCCGACGCGGTGCCATGGCGGCCATGGAGGAAGCGGTCGAGCTTGGGAGCTCCAATGGCCTTGCTAGGGGGTCTGTGGGAGGGAATAGGAGTGGACTAGGGCGTCCGGGGTGCTCGGGGGAAGGTAGAGATTGCAGGGTGATGAGGTGGAGGCTCGGGTGCACCTCGGATGCTCTCGGGCGCGGCGAGCGTGCGCGCCAGAGCTGCCTTGGAGGCTTGCGAGCGTCGGGGAGGGGCGTGGGAGGTAAGGAGGGATTCCCTGGCGCGTTTTGGTGCTCTGTCGAGGTCGAACGCGAGCTACAGGACAAGCTCAAGTGGCAGAGCGTCGTTTCTACAGGCCAGCAACACGGCCACCACACCAACTCATGTCCAGGGCGACTTTTTGGTCGACCAGTGATGTCTAGCGTGCAAGGCACGCATGGTAAATGGCCCTGGTGAAGTTTCAAAGGAAATGGAGCTGGGTGGGTGCGGTTTTCACTGCAGGTAAGTTTGCAGCAGCAAACTTGGGAGCCAGGTCAGGGTTTCTTACTGGAGTGCATTAGAGGTAAGAAGTTGTCTAGGTGGCTTAGGTATGGAAGGACTATATGTCCACCAATTTTCAGCTCATGGAGGCAAGTAAATAGGGTACTTGTAGTTCAAGGCTACACTGGCTGCCAAAATTTAGTTTTTGATGTACTGCTCATATTTTTCATATGAGCCTGCCATTTTTGGGTGTGGCAAGATGCATTAGCATACTAGAGATGCTGTGGAAAAAGTTGGGTACATTTGCATGATCAGAATGATGGGAGAGAGGAAGGAGAGGTGCTGCCATGGTAAAAAGAGAGGGAAAATGAGGGAGTTACCCCCCAAATAATTGAGCAGAGGACATGGAAAAGTTAGTGGGGGTAGAAGGGGGCTAGAACATGCTGTGGTAAAAAGTTAGAGGCAAGGAGAATCCTTTTGGGTCAACTTAGCTTGTCCACTAGTTTATGGCAGAAGGTTTTTGTGCTCTGTTTGGGCTAGGCAGAGGAATCCTATTGCGTTTATGTTTACGAGGAGTAATTGGCATGTCCAGCTGGTCCTGATAACAAGTTTTCAGCTCATTTGAAGAAAGGTGATAAGGCAAACTTGGTAAACCCTAGAAATGGGCAGAAATGGGTTTCATTAGATCTGGTCATGCAAAAGTATTCTCCTTAATGCACCACTTGGTGTGATGGCATCATTTGGTGATTAGAGCATGCCCACAAAGTTTGGGACAAAATGGAGAAACTTGACAATGTAAAGTTGTTCAAATTTGATTCTGGACAGAGAGGGTTTTTGGGCATTTTGGTGAACCAAAATGATTGATATTGAGATGAAACTTGGCAAGACCATCGCATATGGAATATGTGACTTGCTAGCATTTTCCTGGATTTTTTTGAGAATATTTCTTATAGAAATATTTCAAATACTTGAAATATTTAGAAAGGGTTTTGAAGGGTTTTGTCCAATATTTGAACATGACCATGTGTTGAAACTCCTATATATGGAAAATATGTGTCCACTGAGCTTCCCTAAATTTTCTCAAATATTTTGAAAGCATAAAAATAATAGTTCCCTATAAAAGACCATTTCTGGCCTTAACAAAAAGCCTTTAAATAAAATAGGAAAGTAATCTTTCAAAAATAATGTTTAGTGGTTTTGGGAAGTCTTATATATAATAGGTTTCAAATATAGTTTTTGAAATAATTTGAATATCCTAATCTAAGGACTTGTAGTTCAAGCCTCAACTGAGGGTTTTTTGAAAACCTAAGTTAAATAAATGTTTTTTGTCCAAAATACTATTTAAAAAAAATAGTTTTATGTCCTATACACATGGAATGATCATTGGGCAAGGATTTGGAGCAAGGAGATGAGTATTGAGAGTAGGATCAAATTTATTACTCAAAGCACAAGCAAGGAATCAAGCAATCATTAATCAAGTCAAGCATCACAAGCACACAAAAAGTTTTTGTTGGCCCTAATTTTTGAGTCATGTTAACTTAGTCATGAGGCAAAACACAGGGTGTGACACAGAGAACCCACATTACTAGTGGCGGGAGAGCCTGAGTTACTCTCTCGATACGGGTCGTGCCTGGAAGGACGACTATGGCTGTTTTCACAAACACCGGGCACACTGTTGTGTCCCCTCTTGGATGGTACTTGTGATGTACATCATGAGGACCTGGGCCAACGAGTGGACTCTTTGTTTAGTGTCTTCAAGGGAAAGACATTGTTTGAGTGCTTTCCTCGGTTCTATAATATACCGCGAGTCGTGGCTTGACACGGAAGTTCCCCGAGTCTTCTGGGTAAAGTGTGCAACCTCTACAGAGTGTAAAACTATTCAAATAGTCATGTCCACGGTCAAGGACAGTTGGGTGGTGATTCTTGAACTATGTTCAGTGTTCAACGAACTTGGTGTGTGTGTGTGTGTGCGCGCGCGCGCGCGTGCGGAGAGGAATCCCTAAGTTAAGTGAGATGACTTGACCTGACAATTAAACTGGAGTTGTTCCAAACTCTGTTTATATTAATATCTGTAACCTGTTCATATGGATATCTGCAACCTCATGATGCATGCTGCCATACCCTATGTTTTGAGTCACAAAACTACATTAATAAAGGCCAAATTTTGGGACCAAAAAAAACTTTTTGTGAATGGATGCGGTGCTTGAACTGATTGCTATTTGCTTGCTTGCTTGAGTGTGCTCTAAATTCATAAAATTCCTCTTACTCTCAAAACTCATCTCCTTGATCCAAATCTTCGCCCAATGATCATGCCATGCATGTAGTTTATAAAACTATTTTTATACAAAAGTATTTTGGCCAAAAATCATTTATTTAATTTAGGCTTTCAAAACCCCCTGAATTGAGATTTGTACTACAAGTCCTCTGTCGGTGTACTAAGAAACGGCGTCCTTAGCACCCGGACTTGTGCACCAGACGCCGTACCCTCCAACCCGACAAGATCTTGCTAGGCACGAGCATTCCTCCAACTACAACAAGCAAAGGCCAAGTAAACCCGGCAAGACGCCTTGCCGGGGGCTCAAGGACGCATGCACCCGCCAAGGCCCAGCTCCACGTCGCCAGGCTGGTTGTCTACATCGACCAGGTGACGAGCGGGAAGGCGGATAGGTGGAACCGGCCGGGGCGCGTGGGAGCATGGAGGGATTTACAACAGCTTTAATGACAGCCGTCCCATGGCGTGGCAAAAGAATAGAAGGTAGCTGGGCAGACGGCATAGAAGGAGATGCAATCCTTGCCGGGAGACGTCGCCAGCTTGACACCTCACAGCACATTCAATGCGCCTGTCCTAGTCCATGAGAGTTAGGTATTTCCCACTACCACCTCTGCTGACACTCTGGCAGGAGGCAGTGTCCACTGTTTGCCAGGTGTAAAGACCATTTTGCCACTGTGGTAACCCCTTGTCTATAAAAGGAGGCCCATGGCTACCTTTACAAAGGTCGAGACCCTGTTCATTTTACACGCGTAGCTGCACTCCTGAGGAACCTCTTGCCGGGGCTGTTGCGCCTTATACTGTGAACGCCCATAAACCACAAGAACACATGACGTAGTGTTTTACGCTCCGGTGGCCCGAACCTGTCTAAACCCCCGCGTACGCAGGAATCAATGATGCTCTTTGTGTTGGAAACCTGCCCACCTGATTACAAAGGGTCCTTGCTAGATCCATAGATCGTCGTTTCCCCGACATATTTGGTGTGCCAGGTAGGGGGAGTTTCTGGAATGAACCTTCGCTGGTCTCTGCGCACCTTCACCAACAGGCTCATTGTCGCCCATGTCCCCTAAGAAGGCCAAGGGTGCGGAGACTCCTGCTGCAACCACATCCAAACTGCGATCTCAGGCAGCCGACCACCGTGCTCACCCCGCTGGTGAGCGCAGCCACAACAACACGCGGAGCTCCGCGAGCCATGACCCAGACACCGCTGTCGTAGAGACGCAGAACGCACCAGCGGCATCGGGGGCAGAAACCGAAGCAGCGGCGATGGCGACTGCGCCTCTGCCGCGCCCTTCGCAGGATGACCGCGACCAACGTCCCTGAGGCGGCGAGCCCGGGCGACGCGTGGACAAGACTCCTGGGCGTCCCTCCCAAGGCGCACATGGCCAAGCTCGACAGTAGCCTCCTTGAGCTGATGAGCGACGCACGACGGCACGGGCGAACGCTCCTCCTGACACTGTCAGGAGTAAGAGTGTCACCCATACGTCACACTGCTCCATGCCTAGAACTGCGGAAGATGCTGTAGCGCAGGTGCAACCGTTGCTGAACTTCCCGCCTGCGCCGGAGAAGATAGAGGACTGGAGAGCAACCTTACAAAGTCTACTGAGCTTCGCGAACCGTGACATGCCGGAGGGGGCTGGACCATCGCATGCACGCCGAGCGGCCCCGGGGGGCCCAGCCACCGGGCGCGACGCTGGCGGGGCGCATACGGTCCAGTCACCTCCGTAGCGGGCTTCCCGCCGAACCGACGTACAAGACGAGGTGTCGTACGCCTCGCCGGACCCACGGCGGGACCAAGACCAGCGCCAAATCCTGAAGGACATGCGCAAGGAAGATGCTCGCACGACCATCGAAAGACGGCACGAGACTCGCTGTCAATCCGATGGCCGCACGGACCCCGCCGTCGACGAACCCACGCCGGGGGTGCCTGGTAGCCTACCTTATGAGGTGGGATGCCCCACGTTCACCCGTGAGTTACGGCCGGTTTGCTGGCCTTCCAGCAGGGCCTTCAAGCCCGAGTTGCCCGACAAGTAAGACGGCAAGATCAGCCCCTCGGAATTCCTCGGCATCTACACCATCACCGTGCAGGCTACCGGGGGACGGGACAAGAAGATACTCGCCAACTACTTTCCGCTGGCGCTCAAGCACAACGTGAGGAGTTGGCTGATGAACTTGTTGGAGGGGTCCATCTCGTCTTGGGCGGATTTGGGCAAGCAGTTCATTGGCGCATATCATGGGGGCCATCAGCTCCCAGGGCAGCCCAGTGACTTGCACGTGTTTCCCCAGAGGGACGGTGACACCCTCCGCAAGTGCATCTAGAGGTTGAGCCGTGTGCAGCACAACATTCCAGACACCCACCCCGCCGCCGTGATTGTCGGGTTCCACACGAACGTACGCAATCACCAGATGTGGGAAGAGATGAGCATCAACAAGGTGCGAGACGTCACCGACCTATATGCCCTGGCTGACAAGTGTGCACACGCTGAACAAGGGAGGAGACTCCTCGGAGAGGACGCTGGCGCGAAGGTCGACTCCGACGATGATGGTGCGTCAGCCGTCAAGAAGAAAGGCCGGAAGCGCAACAAGAAGCGCAAGGGAAAGGCAGTGATGGCTGTCGAAGGGGGCGGCAACCCCGACTCCACCAAGAAGGCCAAGTTTGAGGGGTCCGGCAAGAACGTCGCCGCGTGCTCCAAAGACGACGAGGCCGCGGCGGGGAAGAACACTAGCGGGCCATACTGCAAGATCCACCGCACCAAGAGCCACGACATCAACAGTTGTCGCCAAGTAGAACAACTTACCGAGATGCAGAGGCAAGAGTACGAAAGGCACAACAAGGAGAAGAGTCAGGACGACGCGGGGGGCTTCGGCAAGAAAAGTGGTGGCGGCCGTGGTAGCTGCCGCGGCAAGGTCAAGCAGCAGAAGGAGAAGCCTGCCAGAGGCCGAGATAACAAGTCCGATGACGATGGCGACACTGACGAAGAAGAATGCGGAGACCCGGAGTTCCAGAAGGCTGTGGACGCCATGTGCGTTGACGGGGGCACATCCTTGCACTCCTCTCACTGGTAGCTCAAGCAATTGGCCTGTGAGGTCAACGCCACAGAACCAGCAGTAGAAGCAAGAAAACCCCTCAAGTGGTCCAACACTCCCATCATCTTTGACGCGGAGGATCACCCCGACTGCATCACTACCGTCGGGTGTGTGCCATTGTTGATATCACCAACAATCTGCAACCTCAAGGTCACTAAGAAGCTAGTCGATAGTGGGGCCAGGCTGAACCTGATTTCCCCGGATGTGATCAAGCGCCTGTAGATCCCCGACTCAGATCTTAAGCCGACGGGATCTTTCCAAGGGGTCAACCCGGGAAGGTGTCAGCCAAAGGGGAAGATAACTCTGCCGGTCACATTCGGCAGCGAGCTCAACTTCAGGACAGAGAAGATTGTCTTCGACACCGCGAAGATGTCGCTACCGTACAATGGAATCCTGGGCCGACCGGCACTGGCAAAGTTCATGGCAGCGTCTCACCACGCCTACAACACATTGAAAATTTCGGGGCGGATGAGCGTCATCACCATCAAGGGTGACAACAAGAACACAGTCCTCCGCGTAGACAAGCTCTTCCGGGAGGCAATGACAGGGTCTGCCGACGAGGCACTCGCTCCTCCCGGCAAAGCTCTTAGCGCGGAGAACAAGGATAAGAGCTCTGGCGAGTCTCGCAAGAACTCCAGGAAGCGCACGACAGAGTGTAGCACGCCCGTCGAGGACTTACCAGAGACCTCCGCCGCCAAGAGCAAGAAGGACGGGGCCGCCAAACCCTTGCCGGGTGGAACGAGTCACTAAGCGGTGCGAACCGCGGAAGCGACACCCAGAATGCACGATTCACGTACATACTAGGCGCTTCCGCAGAAGTTCCACCTCCAGGGTGCGGAGCCCCCTTCCCTTTATTTTGTTTTGTGCAAGTTATGCCGGAAGGGCATGTAATCCTCTGTACAAAGCCAGGCGATGACCCTGTGCATAGGCAGTAAAAGCTAAGTACTCCGCAACCACTTGTCAAAATACGTAGTTACTTTGTGTATTTTTCATGACATGTTGCGTAAGACCACCTAGGTACTTCGCCTACTCTCCTTTCTCTTCTTTTTCTCAAAAGGAGAAGGAACCCCACGTGCAAGTCTACCCCGGGGGGGGGGGGGAGTAACGATGCAGGCACCTACGGAGCATTCAACGGCAAGGAACACAACAGGAAAAAGCTAAGTTGCAAAAGCCCTTAAAACAATTTCAGGAAGCTGTCTCCTCGAACGTAGTTAATGCTTGTGTGAGAAAACCTGCACGCGGAGGACCCTTGTCGAATTTGTTCGTGCGTTGGGATGTTTCGAGTTCGGTCAACATCCCAAACTGCCGCGGCAATGACGACAAGGAGGCCTGACGGCAGCGACACCACCAATAGGCTGCTAAGGATCCGCTCCTTTTAGCCCTTACGGTATGGGTGCGCGCACCGATAGGCATTTCCGGCAAGCGTAGGGATAAACAAAAGCACACAAAGTATAAAATACATCAAGAGGAGGGGGCCTTCCATTCGGGCGATTAAAGTGCTTTGCAGTTAAAAGGCAACAAAGTTGTGACGCTAATCTGAGGCAACTAGTTCTTGATACATGCGTTGCAGAAAAAAGGGGAAAGTAGATTAACGCTTTAGGGTCACGGAGCCGGCCTTGTCGGAGAAGGGAGCGATGAGGGCGTCGAGCTCGCTGGTGTCGAAGTCCTTGGGGAGCTTGGCAAAGGCCTTTCTCAGGTCGAGGCCTGGGTTGTGGTAGGCGAGCTTCACGAGGACCTTATGGAGGGCGCCGCAGCATAGCTCACGGCATCCCTGCAAGAACTTGTCGGCTTTCCCCGCCTCATACTTTTCCAGCACGTCAACGAGCCTCCCTAGGAAGATGGATAGCCTCGCACTCGCCGCGCCACGGGTATCGTCGAAGAACACACACTCCCCCAAGCCCATGCCGCTGAGCTGGGCGGAAAGCTTGCCGGCGATGTCGACGAGCTGCTCCGTCCACAGCTCGACGTTCGTATGGACCTCGTTAGATGCGCGCGCGGCGGAGGCAAACATATCCTTTTCCTTGCGAAGCTCCCCGCGTAGATCGCGCTCTCTATTCTGGGCGACCCTGAGACTATCCTCGTGGGTGCTCACCTTCACCTGCAAACAAGCATTGGCATCTGCGGCGGCCTTCAGCTCGTATGTCCTGCCACAGAGCTCCAGCTGGAGGTCCATCAGGGTTGTTGCCCCTTTCTAGGCCTCTTCCTTCAGCCTCAGGACCTACAAGTTGGAGGCGGCAAGGTCTGACTCCAGCTGTTGGACCTTGCCTCTAAGCTCGGCTTGGGTGGAGTGATCAGCCTCGGCGGCCTGGACGACCTCCTGGAGCTTGCCGACATGCTCGGCGGCTTGCCTCTCAACGGCATCCTTGTTCTTCGCCTCCAGGGCTTGGACTTGCTTCCCCAGCTCGACGCCAAGCTTGTCGGCAAGGTCCTTCTCCCGAGCCGCAAGTTCTTCCTCATGGGTGTCGAGCTGGATTTTGCGAGAGGTCCGCTTCGCCTCCGTGGCGGAAAAGATCTCTTATGTCTCCCTCCAGATCTTCTCCGCTTCGGTCTCACGGTTGATGCACTCAACCTTGGCTTTGGTGAGTTCGATCCATTGGTTGGTGAGGTCTTGGCATTGATCGGTGAACCAAGTTTGCTTCTCAGCAAGGAGCTCCCGGAACCTCTCCTCCGCCGCCGCGAGAATGACCTCCCGGTGGTCTAACTTTTCTGAGCGACGGGCGTAGAGCGCCTGTAGCTGCCGGAAATCTCTGCTGAGGGAGGACAAGATAGCGTGCTCACTGGCCTCGTCAGCTCCGCCCAGGGGGTCGGCGGCCGCGCCCCCACCAGGAGCGACCACCGCTCCGCCGATCGCCGCCTCTTTGGAGAAAGCTCCGAAGTTGGTCTCGCCGGGGAGACAGACGAACTGGTAGTCACCGACCCTTAGATAACGGCTCGGGGGCGGCTCTGTAGATGAGGACGGACCAGCGGCAAACCCGCCGGCGGTCCCCATCGCTAAGAAGGGCTGCGCTCCCAGCGCCGCGAAGCACCGCTCTCCGGCACCTTGGGGAACGGGGCGCCACCAGCGTTCACCCTGCTTCGAAGGACGGCCCGTCGATGACCCGCTTGCCGGTGTCCCTGACACGGCGACGAGCAACTGATACGTCTCCAACGTATCTATAATTTATGAAGTATTCATGCCATATTTGCCTATGTTAACAATACTTTTATATGGTTTGGATGCACTTTATATGATTTATTTAGAACTAACCCGGACTGACGCTGTTTTCAGCAGAATTACCGTGGTGTTGTTTTTGTGCAGAAAAGGAAAGTTCTCGAAATCGCCCGAAACTTTTTCTGGAGAAATAAGCAATATTGGAGCGAAGAACCACTGGAGGGGAGCCACCTGTGGGCCACAAGCCATCAGGGCGCGCCCCCTAGGCCGCGCCCTGTTGTGTGATGGGGCCCACGTGGCTCCGTTGCGCGTGATTCCAACTCTGAAAAAATCATATAAATCCCAGAAACCTAGAAATAAAGAGAGAATCTCCGTTCCGCCGCCGCAATTCTCTATATCGATGAAAAACCAATATGGAGCCGTTCCAGTACCTTGCCGGAGAGGGGAAACCATCATCGGTGGCCATCTTCATCATCCCGGCGGAGGCCATGACGAGGAGGGAGTAGTTCACCCTCGGGGCTGAGGGTATGTACCAGTAGCTATGTGTTCAATCTCTCTATCTCTCATGTTCTTCAGATGCCACGATCTTGATGTATCACGGGCTTTGTTAATATAGTTGGATCATATGATATGTTTTCATTGCTATCTTGTTGTGATGAATTGAATCTTTCCCTTTGCGATCACGTTATGTTGGATTGAATATTGGATTTGAGAACACTGGAAATATGTCTTGCATGTGGATACCGTGGTGACAATGGGGTGTTCTATTGATTCACTTTATGTATGTTTTGGTACTCAACTTGTGGATTCCTGAGGTGACATTGGGGTAATCTATGCATATGGGTTGATACACGTTCTTGTCCTACGTTCTCCGATAGAAATCTTGGGGTGCTCCTTGAAGTTCTTTGTGTTGGATTGAATATGATAGATCTGAAATTGTTTGATGCATGTCGCATAATTTACCCACGGATACTTGAGGTGACATTGGAGTATCTAGGTGACATTAGGGTTAAGTGATATGTATCATTGGTGTTATTTTAGTATGAACTCTAGGATGTTTGTGACACTTATAGGAATAGCTCAAAAGATTGATCGAAAGAATAACTTTGAGGTGGTTCTACTACCTACACCAATTTCATATTATGTTCTCCGCTAGATAGGAACTTTGGAGTGATTCTTTGTTGCACGTTGAGGGATGGTTATATGATTCAACTATGTTAGCATTGTTGGGAGATTGCACAAGTGAAAGTATGAACCCTAGGCCTTATTTCCAAGCATTGATATACCATTTTTCTCGCTGTTTACTACTTGTTACCTTGCTGTTTCTATATTTTCAGATTACAAAAACATATATCTACCATCCATATTGCACTATTCGCCGAACTAGTGCACCTATACAATTTGCCATTGTATTGGGTGTGTTGGGGACACAAGAGATTCCATGTATTTTATTGCAGGGTTGTTTGAGAGAGACCATCTTCATCCTACACTTCCCACGGATTGATAAACCTTAGGTCATCCACTTGAGGGAAAATTGCTACTGTCCTACAAAACTATGCGCTTGAAGGCCCAACACGAGTCTACAAGAATGAAGTTGTGTAGTAGACATCAAGCTATTTTCTGGCGCCGTTGCCGGGGAGGTGAGTGCTTGAAGGTATATCTTTAGATCTTGCAATTAAATATTTTAGTTTCTTTTTTTATCACTAGTTTGGTTTATAAAAGAAAGCTACAAAAAATGGAATTGATGTTGCATCAAGTTCTTTACCTTTATGATGTTTTTCTTGAAAATGATGGATCGGAAAATTGTGCCAAAATGTTAGAAGAAGAGTTTAATAAAATGTTTGGCATTAAATCCTTGAATGATGAGCATGATAGCAATGTTGTCAGTATGAATTATATGAATATCCATGATGCTAATGATATGCAAAGCCACAAGCTTGGGGATGCTATGTTTGATGAAGATGATATTTTTCGTCCCCCAAGTTTTGATGAGGAAATTTATTATGATGAAAGCATGCCTCCTATGTATGATGATTATATTGATGAAAGTGGGTTTGGAAGAGTGTAAACTCTAGGTACTAATGATCCCACTATTTTGGAGGGTGTTGAGTCCTATTGTAATAATTATGAAAGTGGATTTGGAGAGGTCACAACTTTATTTAATGACGATTCCACTACTTTGGAAGAGGTTTCAATTGATTACGACAACCAAGTTGCTATCTATGATGATTATGATGATGACATGTATGCTATAAAGAATAATTATAACTATGAAATTTGTCATCATGATTTTAATTTTCAATTTGGTTATGTCAATCATGTATCTCATGATATTTATTTTGTTGAGTTTGCTCCCACTACAAGGAATGAGAAGAAAATTGCTTATGTGGAGAGTAATAAATTTTCTATGCCCGTGGATCATGAAAAGAATGTTTTATGTGATGGTTATATTGTTGAATTCCTTCATGATGCTTCTAAAAATTATTATGAGGGAGGAACTTATGCTTGTAGGTATTGCAATAATATCAAGTTTCCCATCTATGTGTTAAAGTTTTGAAGTCATGCTTGTTTTACCTTCCTATGCTAGTTGATTCTTGCTCCCATAAATTGTTTGCTCACAAAATCCCTATGCATAGGAAGTGGGTTAGACTTAAATGTGCTTGTCATGAGATTCATGATGCTCTCTTGTATATTTCAATTACTACTTTTTATGTGAGCATCATTGAAATCATCATGCCTAGCTAAAAGGCTTTAAAGAAAAGAGCTTGTTGGGAGACAACCCAACACTTTTACTTTTTGTTTTTGAGTGTTAACATGATTAAGCTACTGTAGTAAGCATGTTTTATGTCTTTTATTTCAATAATGTGCCAAGTAAAGCCTTTGGGATAGTATGGATACTTGTTGATTTGATTCTGTGCAAAAACATAAACTTTTGCCTCCAGTAAAGAATTTCTCTGAATTTACTGGAGCATCAAAAAATTCTGAAATTTTTACACAGTATTTATATGCAGATTCTCCGATTTTTCCAGGTGTTTCAGAATTTTTAGTGACAGGGAAGTATGGTTAGACTACGGATCTTCACAGACTGTTCTGTTTTTGATAGATTCTATTTTGCATGCATAGTTTGCTTGTTTTATTGTTCCTATAGCTTATATTCAGTGATATAAATTATGTGAATGGTATAATAAAGTAGGTATTATCTGAGAACAATTATGAATCTGGTCTTGACACTACCTAAGTGAATGATCTTTATTTATTATACTAACCCATCTCACGAAGTTCCGTTAAGTTTTGTGTGATTGAAGTTTTCAAGTTTTGGGTGAGACATGATATGACAAAAATAAGGAGTGACAAGAACCTAATCTTGGGGATTCCCAAGGCACCACCAAGGTAATATCCAAGGAATACTCAAGCGCATAAGCTTGGGGATGCCCCGGAAGGCATCCCCTCTTTCGTCTTCAACACTATCGGTATATCTTACTTGGAGCTATATTTTTATTCGTCACATAGTATGTGTTTTTCTTTGTCTTTAGGATGCTTGAATTGCATGTTTGATGTGTGTTGTGTAAAAACAGAAACTATTGCTGTAGTGTTTGAATTTTCGTATTTTACTGGAACGTGGAAAGTTTCTGAAATTTTTACAGAGTATTTTCATTTAAATTCTTTATCATGTCCTAAATTTTCATAATTGTTAGAGATACATAAGTGCACTTTGTAAAATAATTGCTATAGACTATCCTATTTAGACAGATTGCTATCATTGTTTCGTTATCTACTTATCCTATGGTTTTCATGACTTATATTGGTAGATATAAATTGTGGAAATGTTAGTATACAATACGTAATATTTGGAAATTATTATGCAACTTGTCTTGGCAGTACATGAAGTGTTGATTGATACGTCTCCAACGTATCTATAATTTTTGCTTGTCCCATGTTGTTATATTATCATTCTTGGATGTTTTACAATCATTTTATAACAACTTTATATCATTTTTTGGGACTAATCTATTGACATAGTGCCAAAGTGCCAGTTGTTGTTTTTGCTTGTTTTTTACTTTGCAGAATATCAATACCAAACGGAGTCCAATCATGACGAAACTTTTTGGAGATTTTTTCTAGACCAGAAGACACCCAGTGGGCCAAAGAAGAGCCAGGAAGGTGGGCTGTGGGGAGCATAACCCACCAGGGCGCGCCAGGGGCCTCCGACACGCCCTGATGGGTTGTGCCCTCCACGGGGCCCCTCTGTACCGCCTCTGACGCCTATAAATTCGCAAATATTCCAAAACCCTAGGGGAGTCAACGAAACACAATTCCAGCCGCCGCAAGTTCCAGAACCGCGAGATCCAATCTAAACATCATCACGGAGGGGTTCTTCTTCTTCATAGGTGCCTCTCCGATGATGCGTGAGTATTCCACCATAGACCTATGGGTCCGTAGGTAGTAGTTAGATGGCTTTCTCTCTCTCTTATGATTCTAAACACAATGGTCTCTTGGAGATCTATTTGATGTAAACTTTTGCGGTGTGTTTGTTGGGATCCGATGTATTTTGAGTTCATGATCAGTTTCTATCCATGAATATTATTTGAGTCTTCTTTGATCTCTTATATGCATGATTGCTTATAGCCTCGTATTTCTTCTTCGAATCTTTGGTTTAGTTAGGCCAACTAGATCGATTTTTCTTGCCATGGGAAGAGGTGCTTTGTGATGGGTTCGATCTTGCGGTGTCCTTTCCCAGTGACAGAAGGGGCAGCAAGGCACGCATGTATCGTTGCCATTAAGGATAACAAGATGGGGTCTATTCCTATATGAATAGATCTTGTCTACATCATGTCATCGTTCTTATTGCATTACTCTGTTTTTCCATGAACTTAATACACTAGATGCATGCTGGATAGCGGTCAATGTGTGGAGTAATAGAGGTAGGTGCAGGCAGGAGTCGGTCTACCTATCTTGGACGTGATGCCTATATAATGATCATCACATTGGATATCGTCATGATTATTTGATCTTCTATTAATTGCCCAACAGTAATTTGTTCACCCACCGTGCGCTATACTCATGAGAGAAGCCACTAGTGAATCCTACGGCCCCCGGGTCTACTTTTCCAACAAATAGCTTTCCGATCTATCTTTTTGCATCTTTGTTTTCAGATCTACAAAACCAAAAACCCAAAAATATATTGCTGCATATTTTATTTGCCATTTCTACTTTGTGTTCTTGAGAGATCTATCTCTCCTATCTATCGTTACCTAATCTATCTTTTTACCGTAGAGAGATTGACAACCTTGGTTTCATAACTGAGGGAAATACTTACCGTCATTGTGCTGCATCATCCCTTCCTCTTTGGGGAAATACCGACGCAGTCTCAAGCCTCGTCAAAGGAATTTCTGGTGCCGTTGCTGGGGAGGAAGCGGTCTCTTCTACGTGCCTATCTAAGGCGCCGAGGGGACTCCATCATCATCTACCAGGTTCCCAATCACAAATCTCATCTCCTTGCAATTACATTATTTGCCATTTGCCTCTCGTTTTACTCTCTCCCACTTCACCAATTTGCCGTTTATTCGCCCTCTTTTTCGTTTGCCCTTTTTCCTCGTCGGATCTCTTACTTGCTTGTCACCATGAGTGATTTTGGTATGGTAGAAACAGATGATGGCAGGACTCCTAAAATTGGACGTTCTGGCAATCTGGATGCTAAAACTTTTGTTTTGGGGCAAGGGAACGTTATAGAAATAGAAACTATCCAAGAATTTTTCAATTGCGTTGGAAATTTGCCTCTTGATGACACCCCTATACTGAAAAGAACTAAAACTTATGCGGAAGCTAATTCAGCGCTAGTCTTGAAACTTGAAAATAGGTTTATCCGTACTCATCCTACCTTGCAAAGATTTTTTTATGAGCTACCCGTCATTAAGAATCCCAAGGCTAAGAAGTTAGCTACCCTTGTTCTCATGCATGAATTTGATCACATAGTACGGGAAGCTAGGGAGATCTTTGATTTCTATGGTATGAGCCGTGAAAAACCGGTAATAAGAGAGATCCTCTACAATAGTGATTACATGATGACATATTTGCTTGGAAATAATCAAATTTTTGATGAGAATCTCAAAAAGGAAGTCCCCGTTTTAGATGTGATCCAACAAGTTTTCAATGATGTAAATCAACAATATTCTTGGATTGTGGCCGGGAATCAAAGGGGATACGTAGAGGGACAACTTGATAATGCTAAGGTTATTATGGATGATGTGTTCCAAGTTTTATTTGCAAAACCTCTTGACAAAAGCACCTCTACCAAAACCAAAGATGACAATACTTGAATCTATGCGTTATGCCTAGCTAGGGGCGTAAAACGATAGCGCTTGTTGGGAGGCAACCCAATGAATAAATTTATTTTTGCTTTTTCCTTTCTGTTTTTGAGTGTTTACACAATTATGCCTCTGTTATAATCGTGTTTTTATGGTTTATTTAGTGTTTGTGCCAAGTAGAGCCTTTAGGATGATTGACAGGATGAGTAGAAGCGATGCTGAATCTGAAACAGAAACTTTGCGTCCAGTATTTGAATTTTCATTTTTTTGCTGGGATGTGATCTTGAGCTGAAATTTTAACACAGTGTTTCTATACAAATTCCTTACATTGTACTAATGGTTCAGAATTTTTAGAATTAAAGAAGTATGGTTAGAGTACAGATTACTACAGATTGTTTTGTTTAAGACATATTCTGTTTTCGTTGCATTGTGTTCTTGTTTTGATGAATCTATTGTTTGTATCGGGGGGTATAAGCCATGGTAAAGTTAAAATACAGTAGGTATAATGCAATAATAAAATATGAATGGGTTTGCAACAGTACCTAAAGTAGTGATTTGCTTTATTATACTAACGGATCTCATGAAGATTTTGTTGAGTTTTGTGTGATTGAAGTTTTCAAGTTTTGGGTGAGATCACGATGGATGAAGGAACAAGGAGTGATAAAAGCCTAAGCTTGGGGATGCTACTGCACCCCCAAGATATATCCAAAGATTAACAAGGAACTAAGCTTGGGGATGCCCCCGAGTGGCATCCCCTCTTTCTTCTAACAACCATCGATATTTTACTTGAAGCTATATTTTTATTCGTGACATATCATGAGTTTTGCTTGGAGCGTCTTGTATCTTTGCTTGCTTTGCTTGTTTGTTTTTCCTTTGCATCCTTGCTGTACACACCTATTTGGTAGAGCCAAAATTATGCTATGATTTGTTAGAATTGCTCTCTATGCTTCACTTAAACTTTTTTGAGCTATAGAATTGCTTTAGTGCTTCACTTATATCTTTTTGAGCACGGTGTGCTTGGAATTTTTTGTAGAAATACTCTCATGATTCACTTAGATTAATTTTAGAGTTAGTAAATTTTGAAGAAATCTTCTCATGCTTCACTTATACCTTTTTGTGAGATGAAATCTTTATGCTCATGTGCTTCACTTAGATTTGTTTGAGCTTGTCAAAAAAGCAATGGTAATATATGAAACGAGTCCCAAAGTAATAGATATCCAAGGAGGATATAATAAAAACTTTCATGAAGATCATTGGGCAAATTAAACTTGATTCCTTGTAATACTTTTGAAAAATGATGATAGTAATATGTGAGTCATGTTGGTGAGTAATTATGCTTGAGTAGGAATATTGGTGTTAAGGTTTGTGATTCCCTATGCAAGTACGAAAGTCAATAGTTATGCAATGAAATTACATCCTACTTGTGGTGCATTATTCGGTGTTAGTTATGCTCAATGCTCACTTATGTGAATTTTCGTTTCTTGGTTTGGTTGCTTCTCAATCTATTTGCTAGCCTCCATTTGTACTAAGTAGATATACTACTTGTGCATCCAAAATCCTTAAACCAAGTTTTGCCTTATGAGTCCACCATACCTACCTATATGCGGTATTTCCATGCCGTTCCAAGCAAATTTGTATGTGCCATCTCTAAATTTTGAAAATAAATTCTCTCTTTTGTGTGCTCGTACCGCTCATGAAATGGTGGGGAGTGTCCAATATTTTTCCATGCTAGATGTGTTATTCTCAAGATGAGTGTTTATTCACTTGTCATTGCATGAGAGTGCGGCGGTAATAGGGATGCCCATTCCCGAAATGAAAAAGAAAAAATATATTTACTTTATGCTGTCAAATAATAAATTCCTTGGAAAGTGTTGGTATGGAAGGCAACCGTGGATACGGCCCGCCATGGAATGTGAAAGTTTGGTGGAAAAAGGAATAAACTTTATTTTCTGTTTGGGAACCGCCTATGATATATCTAGCATGGAAAGTATTGTGAGCTACTTTGTCATTTTCGTTGACAAGAAAAGCATGCCACCCAAAATATTTTTCTCTCTGAATTTAAAACTTTGAGATCTGGCACCTCTACAAATCCCTACTTCCCTCTGCGAAGGGCCTATCAATTTTACTTTATGCAATTTTTATTTTTACTTCGAGTCTCCATATTCTCTTATAAGCACCAACTAGGGGGCACTATGATCGTACTTGAGCATTGGGTATAGCTAATATTTGAGTGTGTGTCATGAAAGGATCAATGATTAAGCATGATGGGCTAGGGATAACTTTCTTTAGTGTTGATATTTTGAAAGATATGGTTGCTTGTTGGCATGCTTGAGTATTGAAGTCATTATGTTAAAACTAGACTATTGCTTTGAATCATCTATAAGTCGAAATGTCCATGCTATACAAAAGAAAGAATATGACGAACATGTTAGGAAGCATTCCACATCAAAAAATCATTTTTTATCATTTACCTACTCGAGGACGAGTAGGAATTAAGCTTGGGGATGCTGATACGTCTCCAACATATCTATAATTTTTGCTTGTTCCATGTTGTTATATTATCATTCTTGGATGTTTTATAATCATTTTATAACAACTTTATATCATTTTTTGGGACTAACCTATTGACATAGTGCCAAAGTGCCAGTTGCTGTTTTTGCTTGTTTTTTACTTCGCAGAATATCAATACCAAAAGGAGTCAATCGCGACGAAACTTTTTTGGGATTTTTTCTGGACCAGAAGACACCCAGTGGGCCAAAGAAGAGCCAGGAAGGTGGGCTGTGGGGAGCACGACGCACCAGGGCACGCCAGGGGCCCCCCGACGCGCCCTGATGGGTTGTGCCCTCCATGGGGCCCCTCTGCACCGCCTCCGACGCCGATAAATTCCCAAATATTCCAAAAACCCTAGGGGAGTCGACAAAACACAATTCCAGCTGCCGCAAGTTCCAGAACCGCGAGATCCAATCTAAACACCATGACAGAGGGATTCATCTTCTTCATAGGTGCCTCTCCGATGATGTGTGAGTAGTCCACCATAGACCTACGGGTCCGTAGGCAGTAGCTAGATGGCTTTCTCTTTCTCTTATGATTCTCAATACATTGGTCTCTTGGAGATCTATTTGATGTAAACTTTTGTGGTGTGTTTGTTGGGATCTGATGAATTTTGAGTTCATGATCAGTTTCTATCCATGAATATTATTTGAGTCTTCTTTGATCTCTTATATGCATGATTGCTTATAGCCTCGTATTTCTTCTTCGAATCTTTGGTTTAGTTAGGCCAACTAGATCGATTTTTCTTGCCATGGGAATAGGTGCTTTGTGATGGGTTCGATCTTGCGGTGTCCTTTCCCAGTGACAGAAGGGGCATCAAGGCACACATGTATCGTTGCCATTAAGGATAACAAGACGGGGTCTATTCCTACATGAATAGATCTTGTCTACATCATGTCATCGTTCTTATTGCATTACTCCGTTTTCCATGAAATTAATACACTAGATGCATGCTGGATAGCGGTCGATGTGTAGAGTAATAGAGGTAGATGCAGGCACGAGTCGGTCTACCTATCTTGGACGTGATGCCTATATAATGATGATCGCCTTGGATATCGTCATGATTATTTGATCTTCTATCAATTGCCCAATAGTAATTTGTTCACCCACCGTGCTCTATACTCATGAGAGAAGCCACTAGTGAGTCCTACGGCCCCCGGGTCTACTTTTCCAACATATTGCTTTCCGATCTATATTTTTGCATCTTTGTTTTCAGATCTACAAAACCAAAAACCCAAAAATATATTGCCGCATATTTTATTTGCCTTTTCTACTTTGTGTTCTTGAGAGATCTATCTCTCCTATCTATCGTTACCTAATCTATCTTTTTACTGTAGAGAGATTGACAACCTCTCTTTCACGTCGGGTTGCAAGTATTTGTTGTTTGTGTGCAGGTGCTGCTTATTGGGTGGTGGTGATCCTCCTACTGGTTCGATAACCTTGGTTTCATAACTGAGGGAAATACTTACCATCGCTGTGCTACATCATCCCTTCCTCTTTGGGGAAATACCGACGCAGCCTCAAGCCACGTCATTGATTTATTCTTATGTGTACTAACCTATCTCACGAGTTCTTTCCAAGTTTTGTGTGTATGAAGTTTTTGAGACCTGGGTGAAACCGGGATATGAGAGGATTGAACGAGATACAAAAGCTCAAGCTTGGGGATGCCCAAGGCTCCCCAAGTAAATATTTCAAGAAGTCTCAAGCATCTAAGCTTGGGGATGCTACCCATCCCACCTCTCTTCGTCAACTATCGGTTAGCCTATGTTGAGCCTAAATTTTTATTCGTTCACATGATGCTTGCTATTCTTGGAGTGTATTTTTGTTTTGTTTTCTTCTTGAATAAAATACTCAGATCTGAAAATATTTATTGAGAGAGAGAGTCATCACATAGCTACTTTATTGTTTGACTACTCATTGATCTTCACTTATATATTTTGAGAGTAGTTCGAAATTTACTCTTGTGCTTCACTTATATCTAGAGAGTAAACGTTGAATGAATTGAATGTCATAGATGTGAAATTATATATGCTTCATATTCTTGTCCTATGGGGAGTAGTGACTTCACATACTAGGAGTACAAGCGGTAAAATTTATTGGAAGTTAGAAAACATAGCATTGGTCATTTAAACAACTCATGAAAGAATATTGAAGGAAGAGAGGTTTCACATATAAATACACTATCTTGGACATATTCTATGATTGTGAACCCCCATTAATTATTTTCAAACATTGATCAAGTAGTTGACTTTGGACAAGGAAGACAACGTAATGGTTATGTTTGTTTATATTCACGTAGCAGTTATATTGTCATGGATCCTCTAACATGTGATGCTTGTTTAGAACCTTTTGCTAGACAAAACTTCGTACTAAGTAGAGATACTACTTGTTCATCCAAATCCTTGAGCCAAGTTTCTTCCATGAGAGTCCACCATACCTACCAATATATGGTATTTCACTGCCATTCCAAGTAAATTTGCATGTGCCACCTCTAAACATTCAAATAAACATCCATTTTGTGTGCTCGTACCGCTCATGGAGTGACGGGGCGGTCATTATATTCCATGCTAAGCGGGTTATTCTCAAGATTAGAGTTTATTCACTTGTCATTGCATGAGAGAGGCCGGTAAAAAGGATGGCCAGTCCTGCATAATACATAAATAAATAAACAAGAACTCCCCCTAGAAAGTTGATTGTTTGGATGGTACACGTGGATACGGCTAGCCATTGAATGTGTTTGAATGGTGGAGGGGGAATAAAATTTCAATTATGTTTGGGAACTGCCAGTAGTGTGATTAGAATGGAAGATGTTGAAATCTATTGTCGTGACGTTGACAGGAAAGGCACACAACCCAAAATATATTCTTCTCTGTTTTAAGCAATGAGCTCTGGCACCACTGCAAATCCCTGCTTCCCTCTGCGAAGGGCCTATCTTTTACTTTTATGCAAGAGTTAATAATGTTCATCCCTATTCCAATCTATTAATTCCTTAGTTGGCAAACATCATGTGATGGGAAAGATCCAAACGCATATATCAAGTTGAATATAGGTGATCATGATTCATTATTTGTTGACATTATCTCCAAGATAAATAAGTTGGGAGGCGAAACATTAAGCCCCTATCTTCCTATGTGTTTGACTGAAACTATTTTTTCTAAAAATATGCTTTGAGTGTCAGCAATCATGGAAGACTAGATGGTAGTTGAGTATGTGGGATTTGCTAAACCAAAGCTCTTACATAGACCCTTCCTGAAAGTAAGATGAATTGTAATTGTTTGATGACTGAAAACATAGTTTGCTAGTTTTCAAGAAAGTTTATGGTCTATACTTTAACATGTGAATAACTTGCTACTTGATTATGAGAAGTTCTATGAGAAATACTTGCTGGTTTTGATGCTAGAAAAGTGGCTGAAATTATCATTGATCAATATTATACATTATACTAGCATTCACACTTCATAAATTACTTCTTTTATCATTCACCTACTCGAGGGCGAGTAGGAATTAAGCTTGGGGATGTTGATACGTCTCGAACGTTTCTAATTTATGAAGTATTCATGCCATATTTGCCTATGTTTACAATACTTTTATATCGTTTTGATGCACTTTATATGATTTATTTATAACTAACCTGGACTGACGTTGTTTTCAGCAGAATTACCGTGGTGTTCTTTTTGCGCAGAAAATGAAAGTTCTTGGAATCGCCCGAAACTTTTTGATGATTTTTTCTGGAGGAAATAAGCAATATTGGACCAAAGAACCACCGGAGGGGAGCCACCTGTGGGACACAAGCCATCAGGGCACCCCCAGGCCGCACCCTGTTATGCGCTGGGGCCCACGTGGCTCTGTTGTGCGTGATTCCAACGCTCAAAAATCCTATAAATCCCGAAAATAAAGAGAGACTCTCTGTTCCACCGCCGCAACTCTCTGTATCGATGAAAAACCAATCTGGAGCCGTTCCAGTACCCTGCCGGAGAGGTGAAACCATCACCCGTGGCCATCTTCATTATCCCGATGGAGGCCATGACGAGGAGGGAGTAGTTCACCCTCGGGGCTGAGGGTATGTACCAGTAGCTATGTGTTCAATCTCTCTCTCTCTCTCTCTCTCTCGTGTTCTTGAGATGGCATGATCTTGATGTATCACGGGCTTTATTAATATAGTTGGATCATATGATATGTTTCCCTTGCTATCTTGTTGTGATTAATTGAATCTTTCCCTTTGAGACCACGTTATGTTGGATTGAATCTTGGATTTTAGAACACTTGATATATGTCTTGCATGTGGATACCCGTGGTGACAATGGGGTGTTCTATTGATTCACTTGGTGTATGTTTTGGTACTCAACTTGCGGATTCCCGAGGTAACATTGGGGTAATCTATGCATAGGGGTTGATACATGTTCTTGTCCTATGTTCTCTAATAGAAATCTTGGGGTGTTCCTTGAAGTTCTTTGTGTTGGATTGAATATGATAGGTCTGAAATTGTTTGATGCATGTCGAATAATTTACCCACAGATACTTGAGGTGACATTGGAGTATCTAGGTGACATTAGGGTTAATTGATATGTATCATTGGTGTTATTTTAGTATGAACTCTCGGCCTGTTTGTGACAATTATAGGAATAGCTCCAAAGATTGATCGGAAAGAATAACTTTGAGGTGGTTCTACTACCTACACCAATTTCATCTTATGTTCTCCGCTAGATAGGAACATTGGAGTGATTCTTTGTTGCACGTTGAGGGATGGTTATATGATTCAACTATGTTAGTATTGTTGGGAGATTGCACTAGTGAATGTATGAACCCTAGGCATTATTTCCAGGTATTGATATACCGTTTTGCTCGTTGTTTACTAGTTGTTACCTTGCTGTTTTTATATTTCAGATTACAAAAACCTAAATATACCATCCATATTGCACTCGTATCACCATCTCTTCGCCGAACTAGTGCACCTATACAATTTGCCATTGTATTGGGTGTGTTGGGGACACAAGAGATTCCTTGTATTTGATTGCATGGTTGTTTGAGAGAGACCATCTTCATCCTACATCTCTCACGAATTGATAAACCTTAGGTCATCCACTTGAGGGAAAATTGCTATTGTCCTACAAAACTCTATGCTTGGAGGCCCAACACGAGTCTACAAGAATAAAGTTGTGTAGTAGACATCAGCAACCTCCTCCTTCTTGGCCATGACTTGGCCTGCACCCTCCTCGGCCGCGGTCCGGCTGGCCTCCACGGCAGGCTCCCTGGTGATCTCCTCAACGCCAGCGTTGAGGTCAAGGTCCCCTGGCAAGGGCGAGCCTGCAGCGGCAAAAGGGGGAGGGAGGATCAAGAACAACAAGAGGTTCAAGAAAAAAAAGAGAGAAGGGAGGGGGAAGAGAGGCAATCCGGCCGCGAGGAGCTTACCTGTGAGCTCTTGCCGAGGAGGCACTTCTCCCCCTCTGGAGGCATCCTCCATTACCACGACATCGCCGGCCGCCTCGTTCACCGGCGAGTCATCCTCCACAAGGATCGGCTCGATGACGGAGGCCCTCATCGCGGAGCTCCCCTCCGGGGTCGAGCGCTCGGAGGTCTCCTCCGGGCGTTCAGTGCACATTGGTAGAGGGACGAAGGTGACGACGTTGGCGCCTGCACTCGCCGTTGGAAACGAGAGCGGGACCTCTTGCCGCGGGCTGGCAGTGGCACCAGGCTCGGCTGCCCCACGCTCCTGCGAAGCTCTCGCCGGCGGTACGGCGGACTCGAGGCTCACCATCTTGGCCATTTGTTGCGCCAGGATCTCTTCCTCCCTGCAAAACCGTCAACACCCAGGGAAAGGAATATAAAAAAAACTCAAGACAAAAATAAAAACGAGTGCGAGGATAGGTGCTTACTCCTCCTCCTCGGACGAACTGAAGGCCGAGAAGTCCCACATTCCTCCCCCATGAGCGGAGGGGGAGGGGGTGGGACGGGAGCGCTGGGACGCACCGGGGGCTCAACTTGGTCGACCGGCCCCTCCCTTCGCACTGCCGCGTCAGGTGGGCCTTGTGCGGCGACTCGCCTTGATCGCCGCGGGCAGCCGACGTTGGCAGCAGGGTCCTCCTCTTCCTCCTGTTCCTCGCGTTTGGCTTTCGGAGGAACCTCGACGCGGCGGACCAGCTCCCTGCTACTGGCCTTGCGGAGCACGGGCGTCCTCCTGGGGGCGCCGCGAGCCAAGGGCTCCTCGAGCCCCGTTTCCGTGCCGGTGCCGGCACCGGTGACCTCCTCCGGCGGATCTTATGCCAGCAGCTCCTCCTCGCGCCCTTCTTCGTGGCCGGCCTCATCGTCTTCGGACGCGATGGTCCCCGAGCCACTGCCGCCCACGCCTAGGCCCGCCTCCATAGCCCGCCGCCTGGTAAACTCAAGTTCCACTTTAGTAGTGGTGCGGATCAGCGATCCCTCATCCCTGATGCACGCCTCCGACAAGCCGTCGAACCACGCCTGCACCACATCCTCCACTGGCGCCTGCCACGTGGGCTTCACCCCATGCGCATTACACGCCGGCATCATCGCAGCGATCATATCTTTGCGGGAGTTGTTGCAGAGCGGGATGACGGACATCGGCAGTATGAACTTGCTGTCGGGGTGGAAGAGCTGGTGGCGGAAGAAGGTGAGCTGTAGGAAGGTCAGGTCGCCGTCAAGACCAGGACGGACCCGCATGATGTCAGCAGGTCCGGTGTACTCCCAGGCGAAGCGCTTTCGGTCCTGGAGAGGAGCAATCTGACGGGCAAGGAAATCAGAGCACACCATTTCTATGGTGAGCCCGACGGCTCTCAACCGGAGTATGCGCGCAATGGCGATCTCCAGCTTCTCATCGTCGTCAGCAAGAGCGCTCCACCCCTCGTCTCGAATGGGTTTGGACGTCCAGACCTCACAAAAAGATGGGGGCTCCTTATCGATGATGAGGCACCAATCTGCCCGCCATTCTTCCCACCTTTTGTGCAAATTGCCGGTGGGGTACACCTCCTTGTGGGAAGCACAAGGAATCCAAGTGATGCTGTCGAAAAGCCCCCCCTAGCCCTCAATGCACGAATAGAAGAAGTGGCGGAAGAGGGATACGTTGGGGACGATCCCACGAAGTTTTCGCACATATGGGCGAAGACGGAAAGGGTCGCCACCGCGTTGGGCATGAAATCCAGCAGACGAAACCCGTACATCAGCATCAGATCCGTGAAGAAGGCGGAATAGGGGAGAACCAACCCGCAATAGAAGAACGCCACGAAGAACGGGTACTTCTGACTGCTGGGTTTGGAGTCCTCCGGAAACAACACCGGCACTGGATGCGCCTTGGTCTCCCTCCCCCACATCGGATCGTACTTCGACACGAGGTCGCTCTCCTTCAGCATGGGAGGAGAGAAGATGACGCACTTCCTCCGCATTGACGCCAAGGAATCCTTCGCCTCGGCCTCCGTCGACCTCTTCGTTTTCTTCGCCGCGCCGAAGGCAGAGGAGGAGGCTGCTCGCATGGGCTCCATGGCAAGCTTTGGGAGAAGGCGACGACCAAGGGTGGAGAAGAAACTCCGAGCTCTTTCGGTGGCAGAAGGGGAAAGACTAGGAGGGGTGATGACACTGAAAGGCTGCGACCGAAATGGATGGCACGCTTGTGGAAACCTCTTGTCTTAATAGGGATGGGAGGCGCAAGGGCCACCTGCTCTGGCCTCGGCGCAACGCGGTTGCCCAGGCGCGACTCCTCGGGGCAACCGCCTCGCTCCACCACTCCCCCGACTCACAGTTACTGCGTGTCGTGGGAAAGGTAAATAGAAGTCCTCATAACCATAGAAGATTACGGCCGCGTGCGCCTGTGCACTGTTTTTGGGCCTAGCCCAACAAACATCGCGGACGCATGTATGGCCCAGCCCCGGGGGCTCCTATCGGTGTACTAAGAAACGAGGTCCTGAGCACCCGGACTTGTGCACCAGACGCCGCAGCCTCCAGCCCAGCAAGATCTTGCCAGACACGATCATTCCTCCAACTACAACGAGCAAAGGCCAAGTAAACCCGTCAAGATGCCTTGCCGGGGGCTAAAGGACGCATGCACCCGCCAAGGCCCAGCTCCACGTCGCCAGGCTGGTTGTCTACATCGACCAGGTGGCGAGTGGGCATGCGGATAGGTGGACCCGGCCGAGGCGCGTGGCAGGATGGAGAGATTTACAATAGCTTTAATGACACCCGTCCCATGGTGTGGCAAAAGAATAGAAGGTAGCTGGGCGGACGGCACACAAGGAGATGCAATCCTTGCCGGGAGACGTCGCTAGCTTGACACCTCATGGCGCATTCAATGCGCCTGTCCTAGTCCGTCATAGTTAGGTATTTCCCACTAGCACCTATGCTGACACTCTGGCAGGAGGCAGTGTCCACTGTTCGCCAGGTGAAAAGACCATTTTGCCACTGTGGTAACCCCTTGTCTATAAAAGGAGGCCCATGGCTACCTTTACAAAGGTCGAGACCCTGTTCATTTTACACGCGTAGCTACACTCTCGAGGTACCTCTTGCCGGGACTGTTGCGCCTTGTACTGTGAACGCCCATAAACCACAAGAACACATGACGTAGGGTTTTACGCTCCAGCGGCCCGAACCTGTCTAAACCCCCGCGTACACAGGAATCAGTGATGCTCTTTGTGTTGGAAACCTACCCACCTGATTACAAAGGGTCCTTCCCGGATCCATAGATCGTCGTTTCCACGACATCCTCAAATTAGGGAAGATCTTTTGCCACAAATATTTTATTTGGACACTATTATATATGGGAATTCCCAAAACCACAAAAAAATACTATTTTAAAATTTATTTTTGTATATTATTTAAATGCCTTTTCCTAAGGCCAGAAATGGTCTTTCAAAGGGAAAAATTATTTTAATGTTTCCAAAATATTTGAGAAAATTTAGAGAAACTCAGTGGACATATATTGTCCATATATATGAGTTTCAACACATGGTCATGTTCAAAATATTGGACAAAACCCTCCTATACCCTTTCTGTATATTTCAAGTATTTGAAATATTTCTATAAGAAATATTCTCAAATAAATCCAAGAACATTCTAGCAAGTCACATATGTATGATGTAATGATCTTGCCAAGTTTCATATCAATCCCAATGTTTTTGGTTCACCAAAATGCCCCAAAACCCTCTCTCTCCAGATCCAATTTTGAGCAACTTTACATTGTCAAGTTTCTCCATTTGATCTCAAACTTTGTGGACATGCTCGAATTCCCAAATGATGCCACCACACAAAGTGTTGCATCAAGGAGAATAGTTTAACTTAGCTAGATCTAAGAAGATATGTTTCTGTTAATTTCTAGGGTTTGCCAAATTAACATTGGAAACTTTCTTCAAATGAGCTCAAACTTGGTGGTAAACATCATTTCTATGTACCATTCACTCCTCTTAAAGCTCACATCAAGGAGGATTACTTAACTTACCAAACCAACATCATTTCTATCTACCATTCACTCTTCTGTTGGTTTCTAAAAGTTACTGGTTTCCCCTCATCCACTGTTCTCCTTGACACCAAACTTTTACCACATCTTCTCCTAGTCCCTATTTACCTCCAGTAAGATTTTCTGGACCTCAGCTCAATTATTTGGGGGCGGGGGGGTAAAACCCCAAGATTCCCCTCTGGACAACCCCTTTTGCTTTCTCCCTCAACCTCTCTTCTCTCTCTATGACCTTCTAGAGCATCCTAGGGCACATGACCATTGTTTACTCACCCCTAGACCCTTTGGACGCAAGTGGCCATGACCATGGCACAAAAGACATACCATGGCATGCCAAAATCGTGCTCCAGAGCGCGCTATAGGGCGCATCCGCACTGTAGCCGACACCCATTCCCACCTCCCGACCACCTCGGCCACACCCGCACGCCTGTCGGCATGCCTCGGCGTCCTCAGCACGGCACCTGGTCACCCCCTCCTCTGTGTCTCTCCTGATGCCCCGATCGCGTGCGCTCTATGCCGCCCGAGAGCCACCAATGGGCGAGGTCACATGCGCGGTGCCCAGAGCCCCCTCTGCTTGTCCTCGACTTCCACGGCATCTCATGCGGTCCCTTGGCCATGCTCGCACTCGCATCTCCGGCCGCAACGGTCCAAGAGCTCGCGCTCGAGCACTCCCGCACGCGCCACGCACTGCCTCCGCTTTGCGGCTATATAAGGCCACTCAGGCCTCTCCTTTGCCTCTGGTCGCCCTAGCTCCCTCCCAATCGACCCAAGTAGCACCCGCGCCCCCTCTGAAGCATCCGGTGCTCGGGATCGAGCCGAGCACCACCGCCTCTAGTCGCCGGTGTTCGCGCGATGAGAGCCCTCTCAGTCGCTTCTCTCCTCCGATTTAGAACCTCCACAGCCCCCTAATCAGTCTCCCCCTCTTGCGCACCATTTTGCAGGCCAGAATGACCGGTTTGAGCTCATACTGTTGCCCCTCCGCCGCGGTTGCTCGTCACCGGCGATTCCCCGTGCTCCGGCGAACAACTCCTGCGCCACCCGAACGGCGTCTCAACCCCGAGCACGCTGGTGCGCTCCATTCGCCCCGCCGTGCCACGTAGCACCGCTGGTGAGCTCCACTGCCCTCTGTCGGGAGGTAAGGGATGACAAGTGGGTCCCACATGTCATTCCCTCACCCGTGCCCCTCTCACTGACCGGCCTGCCGCCCGGTCAGGTTTGAGTCGACCGCACGTGCGCGTACCGCTTTGCCCTGGGCCGGATCCCTTCTTGTCGGTGTACTAAAGAATGGGGCCCTTAGTACCCTGACTTGTGCAATGAACGACCACGGCCTCCGGACCGGCAAGACCCTGTCGGACTGGATTTGGATGCCAAGCCACTTCAAACAAGGATTCGAGCGAACCGACAAGCCCTCCTTGCCGGAGGACTCGACTGCTAAGGCACCCGCCAAGGCCTCCACCGCCAAGCCATCACCCCATGTCGCCAGGCTGGTTGTCTACATCGCCTAGGTATTGAGTGGGCAGGCGGTTAGGTGGAGATGGTCGGGGCACATGGCAGCTTACCAGAATTACAACAACTTTAATGAAACACGTCCTACGGCGTGCCAAAAGAATAAGATGTAGCTAGGCAAACGACACATAAAGAGAGGCAATCCTTGCCGGGAAGACGTCGCTAGCGCGCCACCTCATGGCGCATTAAGTGCGCCCGTCCTAGTACGTCAGAGTTAGGTGTTTTTCCACTATAGCAATCACCAACGATTTTGGCAAAGGGATATACATTGTTTATTCTGTGTAAAGACCATTTTAGCCACCCGCGACCCTCCCTGAGCATCCTTGCCGGGCTGTGATGCTCCTGTACTATGAACCCAAAAAACTACAACACACAGGATGTAGGGTATTACGCTTCGACCGCCCAAACCTGTCTAAACCCTCGTGCACGCATGGTCCGGTGATGCTCTTTGCGTCAGGAGCCTTGCCGGCCCCATATATCACCGTATCCCGACATCGTTGGTGCGCCAGGTAGGGGGCTCCTTTACGTGAACCTTCACCAACTCCTGCGCGTCGTCTTCAACAACTTCTTCGGTGACCATGCCTCCCAAGAAGACAAAGGGAGCAGCGACGCCTGCTCTGTCCGCGTCCAAGATGCCCTCACTAGTGGTAGCTAGCGACGCCGACAGAGGCAGTCCCCGCGTTCACCATGCCTGTGAGCGTAGCCACAACACCACACGGAGCTCTGCGAGCCGCGATCCAGACCCCGCCGTCGTGGAGACATGGAACACGCCTGTAGCGACCGGGGCCAACATCGCGGAAGCGGCGGCCACGATGGCGGCTGCTGCAGCAGCGGCGGCGGCAGCGATAGGACCTCCGCCGTGACCTTCACAAGATAACTGCAACCAACGCCCTCAGGGTGGCGACCCTAGGTGGCATGCAGACAAGACCCCTGCGCATTCATCTCAAGACAAGCAGGGCCGAGCTTGATAGCAACCTCCTGGAGGGAATGAGCAGCGTGCGACGACGCGGGGAAACACTCCTCTTGACACTGTCAGGAGTAAGAGCGCCACCCATGCCTCGCACCACTCCATGCCCAAGACTCTGGAGGAAGCTCTGGCGCAGGCCCAACTATTACTGAACTTCCCGCTTACGCTAGAGAAGATGGAAGACTAGAGAGCGAGTATCCAGAGCCTGCTGAGTTTCGCGAACCAGGACAGGCCGGAGGGAGTAGGCCCGTCATGCGCCCGCCAAGCGGCTCCGGGGGCTCCCACCACCGGACACGATGCTGGCGGGGCGCCTACGGTGTAGTCTCCCCCACAATAGCAGCAACATACCCGCCAGACTGACATACAAGACAAGGTGTCATACGTGTCCACAGACCCACAGCTGAATAAAGATCAACGCCAGGTCTTGAAGAACAGACACAAGGAGGACGCCCGCACCACCATCGAGATGCGCCGACAGGCACGCCACCAATCCGATGGCTGCGCGGACGCAGACGTTGACAGGCCCATGTCGGGGGTGCCCGGGAGCCTGCCCTACGAGATAGTCTGCCCGACATTCACCCATGAGCTATGGCAAGTCCGATGGCCTTCCTGCAGACCCTTCAAGCCCGAGCTACCCGACAAGTATGATGGCAAGATCAGTCCTTCCGATTTCCTCAGCATCTAGACCATTGCCGTGCAAGCTGCCGGAGGAAACGATGAGAAAGTATTCGCCAACTACTTCCTGTTGGCACTTAAGCCCAATGTGAGGAGTTGGTTGACGAACTTGCCGGAAGGGTTCATCTCCTCTTGGGCGGATCTATGCAACCAGTTCGTTGGCGCATAACATGTAGGCCACATGCTTCCAGGGCAGCCCACCGACCTGCACGTGCTTCCCCAGAGAGAGGGTGAATCACTCCGCAAATACATTCAGAGGTTCAGCAGCGTGCAACACAACATCCCTGACATCCACCCTGCCGCAGTGATTGCCGCGTTCCACACGAACATGCACAACCAGCGGATGCGTGAAGAGATGAGCATCAATAAGGTGCGGGATGTCGCCGAGCTATATGCTTTGGCGGACAAATATGTGCGAGTTGAAGAGGGGAGGATACTTCCCGGAGAGGAAGTTGGCACAGAGGTCGATTCAGACGGTGATGAAGACGCGCCAGCCTCCAAGAAAAAGGACCGAAAGCGCAATCGGAAGCGCCAAGGAAAAGCAGTGATGGCTGTCGAAGGGAATGACAATTCTGACTCTGACAAGAAGGCCAAGTTTGAGGGGTCCAGCAAGGACGCTGGTGCATGCTCCGAAGACGACAAGGCCACGACAGGAGAGAAGACCGGCATGCCATACTGCAAGATCAACCTCACGAAGAGCCATGACATCACCGAATGCCGCCAAGTAGAACAGCTTGCCGAAAATCAAAAGCAAGAGTATGAAAAACAGCGGTGGCTGTGGTGGCTGCCGTGGCAAGGCCAAGCAGTGCAAGTAGAAACCTGCTAGAGGCCTAGACAAAAAGTCTGATGACGAAGACGACGATCACGATAGACATGAAGAAGAATCCGAAGGCCAGGAATTCCAAAAGGCTGTTGATGCCACGTGTGTTGACGGAGGTGCATCTTTGCACTCCTCTCACCAGCAACTCAAGCAGTGGGCTCGTGATATCAATGCAGCAGAGCCAGCGGCAGAGGCAAGAAAACCCCTTAAGTGGTCCAACACTCCCATCATCTTTGACGCTAAGGACCACCCTGACTGCAACACTACCATCGGGTGTGTGCCATTGTTGGTCTCGCCAATGATACGCAGCCTCAAAGTCACAAGGATGTTGGTCGATAGTGGAGCCGGTCTGAATTTGATATCACCAGACGTAATCAAGCGTCTATAGATTCCCGACTCAGATCTCAAGCTGACATGATCTTTTCAAGTGGTCAACCCGGGAAGATCTTAGCCCAAGGGAAGATAACTCTGCCGGTGACGTTTGGCAGTGAGCTCAACTTCAGGACAGAGAGAGTGGTATTCAACGTCGTGAAGATGTCAGTGCCGTATAATGAGATTCTGGGCCGACCGGTGCTGGCAAAGTTTATGGCGGCATCCCACCACGCCTACAACACCCTCAAGATGCCAGGGCCGATGAGCGTCATCACCGTCCGCGCCGACAACATGGACATGGTTCTTTGTGTCGACAAGCTCTTCCGGGAGGTAGTGGCAGCATCTGCCGATGAGGAGCTGGCTCCAGCCAGCAAAGCTCTCGGGGGGAAGAACAAGAACAAGAATCCTGGCGGATCTCAGAAGAACTCCGGGAAGCGTGCCCAAGAGTGCAGCGCGCCCGTCGAGGACTTACCAGAGACCTCTACCGCCAGGAGCAAGAAAGACAAGGTGACCATTCCCTAGACAAAACAAGTGGCGGTGCGGGAGAATGGCGAGGGTGGTACTTTCACCATAAGTGCCACCCTCGACAACAAATAGGAAAGCGCGATCGTCACCTTCCTGCAGGCGAATGTCGATGTGTTTGCCTGGCAACCATCTGACATACCCGGTGTTCCCAGGGAGGTGATTGAGCAGCACCTTGCCATTTGTCCCCATGCACACCCCATCAAGCATAATGTTCGAAAGCAAGCCCTGGAACGACAAGAGTTTATTGCCGAAGAAATCAAGAAACTAGAAGTAGCAGGTCTGATCAGAGGCGTGATCCACCCAACTTGGCTGGCAAATCCTATGGCAGTGCGCAAGGCAAATGGGAAATGGAGACTTTCCATTGACTTCACCGATGTCAATAAGGCTTGCCCGAAGGACCCATTCCCCTTGTCACGCATAGATCAGATAGTGGACTCGACCGCTAGCTGCGATCTCTTGTCTTTCCTTGACGCCTACTCTGGATACCACTAGATCTTCATGGCCGAGGAAGACGAAGAGAAATCAGCGTTCATTATCCCTTGCGGCGCGTACTGTTTCAGACGCATGCCGTTTGGGTTGAAGAGTGGCGGTTCAACATTCGCAACAGCAGTTCTGATTGGTTTGGGGATGCAACTGCACAGGAATGTGGAAGCCTAGATGGACGATATAGTGGTCAAAACCAAGAACAAGGACAGACTGACCCAAGACCTAGAAGAAACCTTTGCAAACCTGTGCAAGATCAATTTGAAGCTTAACCCCGAGAAGTGCGTGTTTGGAGTCGCCACCGGCAAGCTCCTTGGGTTCTTTGTGTCACATCACGGGATTGAAGCCAACCCCGCCAAGATTGAGGCAATTAAACAATTGGAGGCGCCGAAGCGCATCAAGGACGTGTGCCATCTGGCGGGCTGCATCGCCGCCCCCAGCAGGTTCATTTCCAAATCTGTAGAGCACGCCCTGCCATTTTTTAAGATCCTGAAGAAGGCAGGCCCAATGACGTGGACCCCGGAAGTGGAGGCAGCTGTGCAAGATTTGAAGAGATATCTATCTTCAACGCCAGTCCTAGTCGCGCCCAAACCAGAGGAGCCGTTGTTGCTATACTTGGTGGCGACAAACCAAGTGGTCAGTGCGACACTGCTGGTGGAAAGGGAAGCTGAAGAGGACAAGGCGGAAATCCCAGAGTCTGTGGCCGGCAAGCCAGAGCCAGCCCCGGCAAGTCAAGGAGTTGATGATGCAAGCACGACCCAAGGAGCAGAACAACAAGCTATGCAGAAGAAGAAAGTGGTGCAGCGGCGAGTGTATTTTGTCAGCTCCCTCCTGCAGGGGGCTAGGTCAAGATACTCTCGGATGCAAAAAATGCTTTTCGGCCTCCTCATAGCCTCCCGAAAACTGCGCCACTACTTCCAAGCACACCACATCACCGTCGTCATTCGGTTCCCGCTGCAACACATCTTGAGAAAGCCAGAGGCAACCGGCAGGATCAACGAGTGGGCATTGGAACTGGCCAGCTTTGACTTGAGCTTTGAAAGCACGGCAACAATCTGGAGTAGAGCCTTGGAGGAGTTCATAGCAGAGTGAACACCAACGCCAGACGAAGAAATCTCAGAATCATCCCTCCACGGCAAGGAAACACCTCAAGAATGGATCATGTACTTTGACAGAGCCTTCTCGCTGCAAGGCGCCGGTGCCGGAGTGCTTCTCGTTGCACCCACTGGAGAGCACCTCAAGTACATGATACAGATGCCTTTCCCCAGGGAGGAATCAACAAACAACACAGCTGAGTACGAAGGATTGCTTGCCGGAATACGGATAGCAGCTGGTCTCGGCATCAAGAAGCTGATAGTCTAGGGAGATTCGCAGCTTGTTGTGCATCAAGTGAATAAAGAATACCAGAGTCCCCTGATGGAGGCGTATGTTGATGAAGTATGGAGATTGGAGGAGCGCTTTGACGGTTTGCAAATGGAGCACATCCCCCGTGCCGAGAATAGCATTCCTGACGACCTATCAAAAAGAGCTGCGCAGAAGCTGCCTGTGGAACTAGGCACTTTTGTACTCCGATTAACCCAACCTTCAATCACCCCATCAACGTGGTAGAACAAGAAGAGAAAGGTCAATTCCAGCGACTACTTCCCGTCAGAGCCATCAGTAGCCACCAAGAAGGTTGCCGGAAGCGACAAACCGCCTGCCGATGGACCTCGAGCTCCGGCAGACCCGATGGTCTTCGCCGTAGAAGCTAGTGTCCCCGCAGCGAAAGAAATGCCTTTAGTCCTTGTCGTTGAGCCACAGGCTCCGGCATGGGCGCAGCAGATAGTCCGGTACCTCCAGACAGGAGATCTTCCCGAGGAACCAGAAGAAGATGAAAGAGTAGCCCGACGGTCGAGCATGTACCAATTCGTGGACAACACCTTATACAAGAGGATACCGAATGGTGTGAAATTGAAATGCATCCCCCCGGAAGAAGGACGTCAGCTGTTGGCAGAGATACACGAAGGGATCTGCGGCTCCCACATCGGGTCACGGGCCCTTGCCGGGAAAACTTTCTGCCAATGTTTTTTACTAGCCGACAACCCTTCAAGATTCACTAGCAGTGGTGACAACGTGTGAAGCATGCCAGTACCACGCCAAGCAAACACATCAACCAACACAAGCCCTTCAAACCATAGCACTCTCCTGGCCCTTCTCGGTCTGGGGGCTCGACATTGTTGGGACGCTCCCCCGTGCTATTGGGGCTTTGAGTTCTTGTTCGTTGCAATCGACAAGTTCACGAAGTGGACTGAGGTGGAGCCAGTGAGAAAGGTGATGACGCAAGCGGCAGTCAAGTTTCTCAGAGTAATAGTTTTCCGTTTCGGTGTCCCCAACAGGATCATCATTGACAACGGCACACAGTTCACCAGCAGTAGCTTCATGCAATATTGTCAAGACATTAGCACCAAAGTATGCATTGCATCAGTTGCTCACCCCAGGAGCAACGGGCAAGTAGAAAGGGCAAATGTTGAAGTGCTGCGCGGCCTCAAGACGAGAACTTTCGACAAGCTGCACCAGCACGGAAGGCACTAGATTGATGAATTCCCGGTGGTTCTTTGGTCAATCAGAACGACACCAAATCGAGCCACCGGTGAGACACCCTTTTCCTTAGTTTATGGTGCAGAAGTAGTTCTCCCTACGGAACTCACATACGGGTCACCGAGAGTGCAGGCCTTTGACGAGGACCAGCAAGTGAAAGTACGGCAAGATGATTTCACGCTCCTCGAGGAAGATCGTCTCCAGGTCGGGCTGCGTGCTGCTCGGTACTAGCAAACTGTGTGCCGGTATCACAGCCGTAGGGTGCACGCCAGGAGTGTTGAGGAAGACGACCTTGTTCTTTGTCGGATCCAGTCCGCGAAGGGATCAAACAAGTTGATGCAAAAGTGGGAAGGCCCTTACCGGGTAGTACGAGTCACTAGGCCTAGCGCAGTCCGCCTAGAGACCGAAGATGGCACCCCGGTGCAAAACTCATGGAATATCGAGCATCTTCACAAGTTCTACCCGTAAGGTGCGGTTGCCATGCCACCCGGCAGCCTCTTTTGTACAAGCTTGCAGGCAAGGCGTGTAATCCTTTGTACAAAGCCAGGCGATGACCCTGTGCGTAGTCAATAAAGCTAAGTGTTCTACAACTCTTTGTCAAAGTACATATTTATCTTATGTATCTTATGTGAGATGTTGTGATCACTCTTTAGTTGCGTAAGGTGGCTATCGAACCACTTAGGTTCGTAGCCTATTCTATTTTCTCTTCTTTCTTTTTCTCAAAAGAGAGAAGGGGGCCCCCGCGTGCAAGTATTCCCGGGGGGAGAGGCGGCATGGACACTTACAGACGTGATCAGGAACGATCACCTTGCGGCAAGAAAAGCAACAACGAGAAGAGCTAAGTTGCAAAAACTCTTCAAGAAATTTTTTGAGCTTTTCCCTCGAACAAAGTTGGTACTTGTGTGAGAAAACCTACATGTTAAGGGCCCCTGTCAAAATTATTGCGCACTTGGGTGTTGGAAGCATGCCCAACATCTTAAGTAGAGATGACAAGGACGACGGGGTAGCCTTGTCGACAGCGGCGCCACCGTAAGGGTGCTCGGGACCTATCCTTAGAACGCCTGCGGTAAGGACGTGCGCAACGGCAAGCATTCCCGGCAAGCGTAAAGGTCAGAAGGACACGCAAGCAAAGTTTTTTGTTTGCCGAAAGGGAAGTGATCACCCATAGACACATGACGAATCCTTAATGTTTTAAAGATACCCAATACTTTCTCTTCGTTTCCTCGCAGGGTTACATTGGGTAAGATTTAAACACAAAAGGAGATGTGCCACTATGTTGTGGCGATGATCCGGAAATGAGGTATCGCGGATGGAGCCACGTTTCCGCATCAGTCCTAAGCCCTAGCTACGGCACTGCGGGCGTCTAGTCGGAATCCTCCTGCTTGATGCCGAAGGTGCTATTGTCATCATCACTGTCGCCGGAGGAGTCGTAGTCGCCGCCGCTCGAGCTCTCCTCGCAACGCTCCAGGCGGATGCCGAAAACCCTGAAGATCTTCACGAAGAGGGTGGCAGAGCCGTCGAAGTTGAAGTGGAGGAGATGCCCGGGTCCCAGACCATGGGAGCGGGCGAACGACTTCCACCCCCGCGTCAAGAACATGTCGCTTCCGGTGGAGTGTTCGACCCCCACCCAGGCGGGCCCTTTGCAGCAACCGTCCGCCCAGAGCCACAAACCTCGGGGTCAGCTGCTTTCCATGGCTCGCGCGAAGGGGTCAGGGAGACGAAGCCAGCTTCGTTGCCACCGGGGGAGCGCCACGACAAACTCTTGCACCTCGTCCTCCGCATGGATCCCCGCATGGGGCTGCGGGAGGGGAGCACCACTACGACCGTCGCGGTTCGGCGGAGCCGTTCCTCCATGGCCCCGGGATGCCGTCCTTCCGCGGCCTCCGGACACCATCCTTTCGCGGGAACTAGAGCCAGCCCCCACCGCCGTCACCACGATCCGTACCGGGCTCTGGGGAGTGCGCCTCGCGACATCACTGAACCCACGAGCGCGACCCCTCGCCATCTTGAGAATAGCGTGCTGGAGGAGATGGCGGAGGAAGGGAGGAGAAGGCACTGGTCGATGGGCTAGAGCAGAAGAGCACGAATGAGTAGCGCTCCACCTCGACCCCCTCTTTATAGGGACGGGGAAGAGGAGGGGTTGGCTCTTCGCGACATGGGGCGAGCGCGCACTGGCACATAGACAACACCAGCGACCGCCCCACACAGCTAATACCGGGCCCTGCCTGTGACACACGTCATGCAGGATGCATTCAAAGGAGGAAGACAGAGCGGAAGGGGCAAAGACACTCAAGCAACACAGGACGGTTCGGAGGCCGACTGTTCGATGCCAAGCACGCTGCTATTTACAAGGAGGAATACACGAGAGCTGCCTCTTCTAGTCCGACGTGGCGCGATTTTTTCAACCGCCTCGCTCCGCCGTTCCCACGACCCGCAGTCAATGCATGTCATGGGTGAAGCAGAAAATCATCATAACTGCAGGAAATTGCGGCCACGTGTGCATGTGCACTATTTTTGGGCCTAGCCAAACAAACGTCACAGCCGCAAGTGTGGCCCAGGCTCGGGGGCTCCTGTCGGTGTACTGAAGAATGGAGCCCATAGTACCCTGACTTGTGCACCGAACGACTGCGACCTCCGGACCGGCAAGACCCTGCCGGGCTAGATCTCAATGCCAAGCGACTTCAAACAAGGATCCAAGCGAACCGGCAAGCCCTCCTTGCTAGAGGACTCGACTGCTAAGTCACCCGCCAAGGCCTCCTCCACCCAGCTATCGCTCCACGTCGCCAGGCTGGTTGTCTACATCGCCTAGGTGTCAAGTGGGTAGGCAGTTAGGTGGAGCTGGTCGGGGCGCGTGGCGGCTTACCAGAATTACAGCAGCTTTAATAACACCCATCCTACGGCGTGGCAAAGGAATAAGAGGTAGCTGGGCGAACTACACAGAAAGAGAGGCAATCCTTGCCGATAAGACGTGGCTAGCGCACCACCTCATGGCGCATTAAATGCGCCTGTCCTAGTCCGTCAGAGTTAGGTGTTTTTCCACTATAGCAATCGCTAGCGATTTTGGCAGAGGGATATACATTGCGTATTCTGTGTAAAGACCATTTTAGCCACTGTGGTAGGCCCTTGGATTATGAAAGGAGTTCCATGGCTACCTTTAGAAGGTTCAACGCTCCATTCATTTACACGCGTAGCGACACTCCCTGAGCATCCTTGTCGGGTTGTGATGCTCCTGTACTGTGAAACCAATAAACCACAACACAAACGACGTAGGGTATAACGCTCCGGCGGCCCGAACCTGTCTAAACCCTCGTCCGCGCATGGTCCGGTGATGCTCTTTTTGTTAAAGGATCTCCCATGCTGAACCACGAAAGGGTCCTTGCCGATCCCACAGATTGTCGTATCAAGACACTTCTAGGCCGCCTCAGTTGCACTGCTTTTGTCCCATACGCACAATATCATTTTGCCTTTTTCTTTTTTTCATAAACTTCCAAAAATTCGACAAGATTAAATATTTATCTAAATGCAAAGATTCCAACTCCTTTATCCTTCCAAAAATCACACCTATTATTTGGCACAACTTTCATATTTTTCCATCAGAAGTTTCTGTACTATTCAAATTTAAAATTTGAATTTGAACCCCTAAAGGCCCCTTGCAAACATCCCTAGAGCATCCAAATTAACACCAAATGAGATGCTTCAAATTCCTAGATGACTCAAAATTCATACCCTATTTATATAGCCATGGTGAACATTTTTCCTAAGCTTCATTTCTATTGGATTTACTAAATGGCCCCACTTTCCATTTATTTCATCTTAGAAAAACCCTAGATAATTCATTCCAACTCCAAATCCAATGAAACCAATTTCTAAATTCTTCTAAATCATGCCAGATTTCATAGGTGCATTCACTCATTTGTATCAAAGTATATTATGAGAATTTTTTGTCGGAGCATAATTTCCTTTATTTCCGCCTTATTGGTCTATTCAAAAATCTCTATTGATCCAAATCCAGTGGAGCAACTTTAGGTATTTTTGTTATGGCCAGAGAGGTCCAAGAAAAATAAAATTCCTATTTGATAATACTTTTATTTTCCTTGCTTTGTTGTGTGCTTATTATGATTGCTTTCCACGGTAGTTGACGAAGTAGACGGAGTGCTTGGAGTTGGACCAGAAGCTTTTGAAGACCTCAAAAACTTTGCTGAGCCAGGCAAGCAACCCCTTGAACATGATGAAACCATTTGTATGCATGACATATAGCATTTTACTTTGTGCATTGAAATCATGATGATATGGTCACCACCTTGGTGGTTTGTCCCCGTTACTTTCCTCGTTGATAATTGCATTGCCATGACTCTACTTTCTGCTTAGAGTTGTGTGGGTGGGAAGTAGATTGGTTGCTAAAGTAGTTGCTATGCAAGTGGGATGGGTATATGCATGGTGATGGAAACAAGTGTATATTCAAAGACTTTTCAAAAACCCCATCGGGTGCCACTAATGCCCAAGGGAGATGTGGTGCTAGGTTGCCTCTTGATAAAGGAGTGTTGTACCGGAGCAAGTAGCGTGTGTGTGTGTTTTCAAAAACAGATTACATTTAACATTTGTCGACCGTTCCCAACCTTACATGTACAACCATGATACCCCTTATGGGATGGGGCTTTGTTGATTACTTTGGTTGATGCTAGCAGAGAGCCCGTATTACTAGTGGCGGGAGTGACGTGGTCACCCTCGATACGGGGTCGTGTCGGAAAGGACGATATGGCTGTTTTCACAGACACCGGGCACACCATTGGTCCCCTCAGGGATGGTACTTGTGATGTACATGGTGAGGGCTGGGCACCAACGAGTGGACTGTTTGTTTAGTGTTGTCAAGGGAAAGACATTGTTTGAGTGCAAGGAGATACATTGTTTTATAAAACTTGGTGTGTGTGTGTGGCAAGGAGATACATGAGTGAGTGAGATGACTCGATGTGATGATTAAACTGGAGTTGTTCCAAACTCTGTTTATGTTGATATCTGTAACCTATTCATACGGATACTCGTAACCTCATGATGCATGATTTACAAGTTGATAGGACATGTGATTACACTCAAATTAGCTATGCGCAAAGTACCTACTTAGTGATATACCATGCATTATTGTACCTTGTTCCAAACATGGGTTGCTTGCGAGTACATTCAAAGTACTCATTGGCTTGCCACTGGTTATTTAATTGATCAGGCATGAAAGAACATGATATGGTGAAGAGTACCTTGGTGACGAACATGCGAGCTAGGACGCTTGCCAGTAAGAATGACTGTAGGGTTAAGGCGGATGGCATAGGCCGCGCTATCATTGAAGATTTCCGCTGCGGGCTTATGATGACTTGGCCAGAAAGGTCATATTTGGGTAAAACGGTATGTACTAGATGTAAGACTCTTGTTATTCAGTTTATGTGTGTTCAGTGAGCATTGATCTCTGGGATCACTGTACATGTGCATTCGGTGACTTCGACTTATGAGTCGGGATCCTCACAGAGCGGGTATCACAGCCATCCTGACTGTAGGAAGCCCTTTGTTAGCATCCACGTTAGTTAGGACATGAACTAGCCTCCAGACCCCCAGATCACTTGCAAAACCTATTATACTTCTCTCCTCTTTTGATTTAGGTGACTATAAGACCTTTAATACTCACCTTATCCCCTCTTATCATATTAACCCTTCTCTGACAATCTTGTAGATGGCCGTCGTCCCCATGAGACTCTTCATGACCGGTGTTCCACCACTCCTCAGATGTAACAGCCCAAGTGCAATCCCTTGCCACCTTTGTAATCTATCCCATGTGTGAACCTTCAATGAATGCCATCATGTGGTTTGAGTAATAATATTTTGCTTCTTATCATTTTGCTTCATGGCATCATATCATCATTTCATAATTTGCATCATGCTTTGTTTGAAGTGATATGTTGAATGGGGTGATTGTGGAGAGTGTGTGCTTGCAACCAAGTGCTAGTATGTGAAACCCTCTCTCAAATTCTTTCTAAAACTATGCCTCAAACTCATTTAAATTCAAATGCTAGAGATGTGGTGTTATTGCTTGCTCTTCTCATCCCAAATAAATGTTGCACTTCTTCTAAATAATCTGGCAAGCATTTTGAAATAGCTCTCAACCATGTTTCCCTATATTTGCATTTTGGAATCTTTGCAAAAATAGATTCCTATAAATATTGTATGTGAATTAATTATTTGCTCTAAAAATGCCCAAACCATTTTTATAAAATAGTGCTAAATTTTGTGAGATCAAAACTATTTTCTTTCTCTCAAACTCTTTTTTAAAACTCTCTGGTATTTTCTGGCTAGTTGCTGTTTTATTAAAAAAAGACCCCACGCAGAGTCAGAGAGAGAGGGAGTGGTAGCCCACTTGGGCCTGTCCCAGCCGCAGCCAACTAGGCCTCAGGCTGTTCTGGCCCAATCACCCAAAACGGCCACCCGCTCCCCTGTAACGCCGTCGTCTTCCTCTGAGTCAGAGAGCGCGCGGGCGCCGTGAGCTTCACGGAAGCCGAGAACGACGCCGTTCCCCGCTCCCCTATAAGTTCTCCCTCGACGTCCGATCCTCCTTAGGATTTCCCTCCCCCGTTTGCCGCCGCCAGGTGAGTCCGTCCCCAGATCCCTCGCCCAAGCAAACCCGAGCGAGTCAGAGAGCAAGACGTCCTCGCCAGTGTGCCCTCCGGTGAGCTCCTTGAAGGCGCGCGTGTCTGAAAGCCCCGCCAAGGATGTCTTCTTCCTCGATGTCCACTACTTCCCCGCGGGACTCCAAGACGCCGTCGTGATGCGACATTCTTCCTCCTCGGCCAACGCTCGTCGCCGGCCAAATTCGCCGTCGTTCTTCGCCCTCGAGCCCGATCGACGACGCCAAGCCCCCAACGTGAGCCTTCCCACATCCCCGCTAGATTTTCGCGTCTGATCACTTGTTGTAGTGCTGTTCTCTTCGAGCCCGAGCTCGCCCCATCGGACGTCGTTGCCGGTGAGCCCTCCGACCGTTTCGCGCATGGTTGAGTAGACGCTCATGCTCGCCGTCATGCGTAGGACCCGTCCCCGTAGCAAAGTAGAGGTTTGCGCCGCCGTAGCTCACCGTAGTAGCTCGCCGTCACCGCTTCTGTTCCTGGCCGCCGGCACCGATTCTGTGCGTCTTCGGTAGCGTTTGTAGTAGGTGTGTGTGTGCGGGATCCCCTTGCGTGTCTAGTGCTACCTTCTGCTGTGTCGCTAGGTCACCAAAGCCCCTCCGGCGCGACCTCGCCGTCCTCTGCTCGTCGCCGTTTAGCTGTTGCATTGGTTGTGTTGGTGTAGCTGACGCGTGGGCCCTACCTGTCGTCGAGGTAAGGTCAAAAGGTGCCAAGCCCCCCCCCTTGGTCACATGACCGCGCCAGCCCAGCTAGTTCGACCGAACCCAGCCAAGCCGGAGACCCGAGTTCGAGTCACCCCGGGCTCCTTTTTCTCATTTATTTTCCCCGAGATGACAGTGGGCCCCGGTGTCTATGCCAGGTGGGGCCTTGTTTTTTTATTTTTTGTTTGTTGATTATTTCAGTGTTTCTGTGATTATTTCCTTTTAAGGAAATTTACCAGTTTTGGATATTGCTGTTTCTGTCAATGCTATTTTGGGACATGCCAAATTTGACATGTACTAAGTTATAAGTTGATATGGAGATTTTCGAATTGAGATTGTGGGAGTTTTGTGCATAGGACCATAGGCTTATGATAGATGATTTTGGTGTAGAAAAATCCAGTGAATCCATTAGGGGCATTGGTTTCATCATTTGTGTAAGTATGTGAAAATGTTATTTTGTGATAATATATCCTTTTGTAATTTTCACATGATTTAATTCTTGCACCATTTGCTAAACTTGTCAACATGAAAATTGCTCTTGGATGTGTGCACTAGCCCTGGTATTTTTGCATGCCATGTAATCCATGTTGTGGTGTGGAAATATTGATGTCAACATGCCACCAAAATCCTGTTTTCACATGCTCTAATAAAATCTAAGTGTTGAATGTGGTTGTTTTCTAGCCATGTTGTCTTGATGATTCCCATGATATGTTGCTATCAAGATGCCATCTTGTTAACTCAGAACATGTAAAACCGGTAATTTCACAAAGTCCATAAAAACTGTTTCAACATGCCATCTTGTGAGCTCAATTGCCATTGATCCTTGCTTACATTCATGTTCATGTAGATAGGTGAATTGTCAAGCATCCTGTATATTTCATGTCCATGCCTTGGTTATGATTTGTATCTTGACGTAGCTCCTGTTATGTTTGTTGCTATATGGCATGTTGCTGTTTGTGGACAGATTGCTTGTTTGTTTGTTTTGTGACTTGTGGGAGTTATATCCAATGGTTTTGCATGATTCTTAGGCCTATTCTTGCTGGATTTTCATTTCCAATCAAGTGGCATCCTTGAAATACCAAGGAATAGCCAATGGCCTCCCTCATCTTTGTTTTTGTTTCCGTTAGCGTGCGTATCTTGCCGTGAGTGTTCCGTGAGTTCCATTACTCCGTTTGCAATGTTCTACATATGCATTTGCATCGTTTGTCGAGCCTGAGTACGAGGATCCTGACGAGAACAACTACGAGGACCCAACTCTTTATCCCTCTGAAGACCCAACAGGCAAGATGATCGTACCCGGATCCCGACACTATTTTTGCTATGCTAGATGTCACGCTTCTATGTTATGTTTCATTGCCTACCACTTAAATTGCCAGCCTCCTAAATTGCCATGAAAGCCTCTAATCCCTCCACTTCCTAGCAAACATTAATTGGCTACGTTATCGCTGCTCAGCCCTTATCTTATAGCGTTGCTAGTTGCAAGTGCAAGCTGTTTCCATGTGCCAACATGGATTTTTGAGATATCACTATATTATTGCTATTTAATTTAATGCACATATATATACTTGGTAAGGTGGAAGGCTTGGACTTTTGCCCGGTGTTTTGTTCCACTTTTGCCGCCCTAGTTACTTGTTACCGGTGTTATGTTCCATATTTTGCGCTCCTAACATGCTCGGGGTTGTTATGGGGACCCCCTTGACTATTCGTTTTAGAATAAAACTTGTCTGGCAAGACCCAACATTGGTACTCCATTTGCTAAACAACTTAATAAAAATGCATAGGGATAGCTACCCCGTGGATAATTAATCAACCCCCGGGCCAGTGCTCCGCATGAGTGTTGGTCCAACCCAGAGTAGCTTATTAACGCTACCCGGGGCAACTCGGTGATTGGCGTGGTAACCATAGCTCATCCATCATGTCCTGAGAACGAGATATGCGACTCCTATCGGGTTCGTTGAAACGTCGGGCGGTCTTGCTGGACTTGTTTTACCTTTCTTGAATGTCTTGCGCGAGGGATTCCGAGGATACTTTGGGCTATCTCGAGGTTGAGGTTTTCCAACGGAATTTCCAAGGAGATCACGGGTTTCGTGGTCGAGGTTATTCCCGTGGCGTGTGGTTAGTTTGTGATGGATGAGTTGGAGCACCCCTGCAGTGTTAAATCTTTTTGAGAAGCCGTGCCCGCTGTTATGTGGCAACTTGGAAATTTGTTTAACACTCGGTTATAGAAAACTTAAAGTAAACTTAAATAAAATACACCAACTATGTGCATAACCGTGACTGTCTCTGCTCGTGAACATGAACCGAGAGAGAACACGGTGGGGTTATGTCTGACGTAAGTAGGTGTTCAGGATCACTTAGTGATCATTCTAGTTCACGACCATTATACGTAGTGCACCATATTCATTCTTGCTCTTGTAGGTTAGCCACCAAATACATGCTTAGTGCTTGCTGCAGCCTCACCACTTAACCATTCCTCACCTATTGGCTTACATAGTCTCGGTACCCAGGTTATGAAATTGATGAGTCCATGTGGCTCACATATTACTATAACAATACAGGTACAGGTACTGACGAGTTCGTGCTAGATGACGTTTCTTAGCTCCGGTGGGAGTACGATGAAGAACGTAGGCGTATGTACGTGACGTATCCAGATGAGTAGGGGAGCTTCGTGGTGGTGTTCCTGGGCTAGCAAGGTAGTTTCATTGCTATCTTTTATCGTTTGATTTCGTCCGTAATCGGACCCTGTCTTCTGGATGATTGTATGAAAGATTATGTGGATTTGTAATTTAGCTTGTGGCGAGTGTAAGCGAACTCATATACTCATCTCTTCTTTACATGTATTGCAATGATTTCTGTAGTTGCGAAAAGCTGAGATGCGCTTCTATCCCCATCGAGGTCCTCGAGCCTTAATTGGGATAGTACCGCATCTGGGTCGTTACAAGTTGGTAATCAGAGCCTTACAGACCATAGGAGCCCCTTGCTTGATCGAACTTGGCCAAGTCGAGTCTAGTGAAAAACTATTTTGTGTCTAGTTATATCGGAGAGTAGGATTCTTTTACTCCTCTTCTATACTCTGGTGAGGAATTATGACTTAGGAATTTTGATTCTACCCTCTTCCCACTCAATTTTTTTTAGGATCACGCGGGTATTTTGGAGCCTCTATGATACCGATGTGACTGGAATTCTGTTCTTGGTGCCTCCCGACTGTATGGATTGGACCCGGGGAGTAGAGCTCCAAGGGATTCTTGACACATCGTTATCGTTCAGTTTCCTTAGTACTTCAGAACGCGGATGTTCATAATTGCTTCAATACTATTCGTGGTGCGAAGAGTGTGGCGGCACCCAGTACTGGGGAGCGGGATCACATGTACTGCCATCTTTAGTATCGTTGTGATTATGAGGGTCTGAGGTAGATGAGTTTCCGAGACCTCTGGTTGCGTGTTCACGGATGAGATACACTGGAGAGTAGTGTTACTGCTAGGAGTTGAGTGATGGATAAATTTCCGTGTATCCGTGGACCCGATTGCATAACCAAAGATTTCGGAAGTTCTTAGGTGGGATTTCCAGTAGTCTCTTAGGATCATCTTCCGACAGATGTATGATGGTTTATACATTTGTTCCGAGCAACCTTAGCTCAATACTTGTTGTGTTATTTCAAGTGGCTTCATGATCTAATGATGTTATCACGATCCTACAGAAGGCATTCTTCTAATTTTCAGTTGCATGCAATTGATGATATTCCTATTGCAATATTTCGACTCGTTGATTCAGCTTATGTCAATCATGTTTGTCAATGGTATGCTAATATTCTTGTCCATCTTCAGGATGGCTTCGGCAACTCGTGGGAACCCAGGTCGTGAGGGGGAGCAGTCTGATCCTCCACCACCCCCACCTCCACCTCCTCCTCCGGAAGCTTGGCAAGATCTAATGGCCGCAACCAATGCAAATACTCAGATGTTGCTCAATTTGTTGCAAGAGAGAAATCATGGACAACAAGGTCATCCAGGGAATTTCAATAATCAGCCGCACTTTGCAACTCTGAACCAGTTCCTCGCAAATCAACCCAAGTCCTTCACTTTCTGTGATCAGCCTCTTGATGCAGACGATTGCCTCCATGACATGAACAAGCATTTTGAGTGTAGCAATGTCAGGCCTGAGGACTATGTCAAGTTTGCAACCTTCCAGCTCAAGGGTCAAGCAACAGATTGGTGGCAGTAGTACAAGGATTCTAGAGGTGGTCGTGCAGTCAGCTGGGATGATTTCTGCCATGACTTCAGAGCTCATCATATTCTGACGAGCTTTGTCGAGGGTATGTGTGAGAAGTTCAGGAACCTGAAGCAAGGAAGTATGTCAGTCTATCAGTACAATTCTGAGTTTCAGAATCTGGCCCACTATGCTAAGCAAGGCATTCCTGATGAGAAGAGCAAAATTTATCAGTTCAGAGGTGGCCTCAGAGAAGATCTTCAGCTTGCTCTCGTCCTCCACGAGCCTCCTGTGTTTGATCAGTTCTATAACTTGGCTCTAAAGTATGAATCAGTTCAGCTCAAGCTTGAGAATTCCAAGAAGCGGTTCAAATACTCCAACCCTTCTTCGTCCAGCTCTCAGATTGTTCCTAAGCAGCAAAAGTATTGGGTTCCTCCTCCACCTCCGTTTCGTCCTCCTCAGCAGCAGAAGCAGCATGGTGGTCGTGGTCCTTCCCATCCACCCAACCCAGGTTTTCAGCAGAGGCCTCAGGCTCCCAAGTCAGCAAATGCTCCTCCTCCAGGCAACTTCCGTCTGCTCTCAGAGGTTACGTGTCACAAGTGTGGTCAGAAGGGCCACTACTCCAACAAGTGCACCACCCAGCGTTGTCTTCCACCCCCTCCTCCTATCAGGCCCCCAGGCAGTGCTATGGTGAAGCACAATCCCATGTCAGTCAGAGTGAACATGGTCAATGCAGCTGAAGCAGAGGATTCTTCTCAAGTGATAATGGGTAATCTCTTGGTTAATTCCATTCCTGCCGGTGCATCGCATTGCTTCATTTCAAAGTCTTTTGTTAACAAGCATGAGTTACCTGCGGACATTTTGCAAAATCATTTTCGTGTGGTCTCTCTGGGCATGCGAATGAGTTCTCATATGGTGGTTCCGGATGTTTCTATCAAGATGGGCAATTATTCTTTTCTGGCCTCTCCAATTGTTCTTGGCAATTCTGATATTGATCTAATTATTGGCATGGATTTTCTGGCGATGAACAAGGCTTATGTTGATTGTAAAGCCAAAGAAGTCCAATTGACTCATCGTTCTGAAGATGTGATCATTTTCACTGCTCGCGATGGCACGATTTGTCTCTTTTCTCTCAATGAGAAAGGTGAGATTTCTGCCATTTCTCAAATCCCCGTCATTTCTGAGTATGAAGATGTCTTTCCAGAAGAATTGCCAGGAATGCCTCCTCACCGGCCAGTGGAGTTTGTGATTGAACTCGAGCCTGGAACTGAACCGGTATGCAAGCGTCCTTATAAGCTTGGCCCCGAAGAGCTGAAAGAATTGAAGAAGCAGCTAGATGAACAAGAGCGTCTGGGTTTGATCAGACCAAGTTCTTCACTGTGGGGTTGTTGTGTTCTTTTTGTCAAGAAGAAGGATGGCATAGACCGACTATGCGTCGATTACCGTCCATTGAATAAGAAGACAATCAGGAACAAGTATCCACTTCCCAACATCAATGAGTTGTTTGAGCAATTGAAATGTGCCAAGGTTTTCTCGAAGCTAGATCTTTGAATGGGTTATCATTAGATTTGTATTCGTGAAGAAGATATTCCAAAGACTGCTTTCAGGACGACTTTTGGCTCTTATGAGTACACCGTCATGTCCTTTGGTCTCGCAAATGAGCCTCCAACGTTCTCCCGCATGATGAACTTCATCTTCTCTCCCTTCAAGAATGAGTTCGTCTTGGTGTATTTGGATGATATTCTAGTCTTCTCTGAAACCAAAGAAGAACATGCAGAGCATCTCCGGCTTGTGCTTGACAAGCTAAGAGAGCATCGCTTCTATGCTAAGTTCTCCAAGTGTGAGTTTTGGCTCAATGAAGTGGTGTACCTTGGACATGTCATCTCTGTCGAGGGCATCAAGGTGGATCCTGAGAAAGTTGAGGCCATCGTGAAGTGGAAGCCTCCTTAGAATGTCAAGCAGCTTCGTAGCTTCCTCGGGCTTGCAAGTTAATGTATAAGATTCGTGGAGAACTTCTCAAAAATTGCTAAGCCTTTGTCTAATCTCCTCCAGAAGAATGTCAAATATGTGTGGACACCTGAGTGTGATGTGGCGTTCAATACACTCAAGGAAAAGCTGACTTCAGCTCTAGTTGTCACTCCTCGAGATGAATCCAAACCTTTCCAAGTGTTCTGTGATGCTTCCCTCCAAGGTCTTGGTGGTGTTCTGATGCAAGACAGAAAGGTGGTTGTCTACACCTCCCGTCAGCTGCAGCCTAGTGAGAAGAACTACCCCACTCATGATCTTGAGTTGGCGGCAGTTGTGCATGCTCTGATGATCTGGAGACATCTATTGTTGGGAAGCCCAGTTGAGGTCTTCACTGACCACAAGAGCTTGAAGTACATTTTCATTCAACCCAATCTCAATCTTCGGCAAACACGTTGGGTGGAAATGATCCAGGAGTACAATCCGAGAATTGAGTATACTCCAGGCAAAGCAAATGTCATTGCAGACGCGCTGAGCAGAAAGGCGTACTGCAACAGTCTTATCCTCAAGCCTCTCCAACCCGAGCTTTGTGAAGCTTTCCGCAAGCTCAATCTCCAAGTGGTTCCTCAAGGATTTCTTGCAAACCTTCAAGTCTCTCCGACTTTGGAAGATCAGATTCACCAAGCTCAACTTCTTGATGCTATGGTGAAGAAAGTGAAGAAAGGTGTGGCCAAGAGCATTCCAAAGTATAAGTGCTTCCGTGTTGATGACAAAGATACCTTGTTCTTCGAGGACCGTCTGGTGGTTCCAAAAGGGGAACTCAGGAAAGTTATCATGGATGAAGCACATAATTCTCTCCTCTCTATTCATCCGGACAGTTCCAAAATGTATCAAGATCTCAAGCAAACCTTCTGGTGGACTCGTATGAAACGTGAGATTGCTCAGTTTGTGAACGAATGTGATGTTTGTCGTAGAGTGAAGGTGGAACATCAATGTCCAGCAGGTCTCCTTCAGCCTTTCCCTATCCCAGAGTGGAAATTCCATCATGTTGAGATGGATTTCGTCACTGGGTTTCCTAAGTCCAAGAGAGGTAATGATGCCATCTTCGTGGTCATTGACAAGCTCACCAAAGTTGCCCACTTCCTTCCGGTCAAAGAATCTATCTCGGCAGCTCAGCTGGCAGAGCTGTACACATCAAGGATAGTTTCTTTGCACGATATTCCTCAGCTTATATCTTCAGATCATGGAAGCATCTTCACTTCCAAGTCCTGGGATTCCTTCCAAACTGCAATGGGTACCAAGATCCGTTTCTGTACAACTTTCCATCCTCAGACAAGTGGTCAAGTGGAGAGAGTCAATAAAATCCTTGAAGATATGCTCAAAGCTTGTGTGATTTCTTTTGGCATGAAGTGGGAAGACTGTCTCCCGTTTGCTGAGTTCTCATACAACAACATTTTCCAAGCAAGTTCCGGCAAGGCTCCTTTCGAGATTCTCTACGGCAGGAAATGCCGCACCCCGCTCAATTGCTCTGAAACCGGTGAGCGGCAAATCCTTAGTAATGACATGATCACTGAAGCAGAAGAAATGTGCCGTGTCATTCATGAAAATCTCAAAGCAGCTCAATCCAGTCAGAAGAGCTATTATGATAGCAAGCATCGTGACATGACCTTTCAGATCGATGATTTTGTCTATCTCAGAGTGTCTCCCATGAAGGGCACTCAGCGCTTTGGCATCAAAGGAAAGCTTGCTCCACTCTTTGTGGGTCCTTTCAAGATTGTGGGCAAGAGGGGAGACCTTGCCTACCAACTCGAGCTTCCTTCCAATTTCTCAAATGGTGCATGATGTGTTCCATGTCTCTCAGCTCCGGAAGTGTTTCAAGACTCCCGAGCGCACCTTTGATCTCCAAGACATTGATCGACAAGCAGACATATCCTATCATGAGCATCCATTTGCTATCCTTGAAGAAACTGAGCGTAAGACCCGGAACAAGTCAATCACGTTTCTAAAGGTGAAGTGGTCACATCACTCCGACAAAGAAGCCACTTGGGAACGTGAGGACCTTCTCCGTTTCGAATATCCCGAATTCTTCCGTTCATAGATCTCGGGGCGACATCCTCTTGTAGTGGGGGAGAGTTGTAACAGCCCAAGTGCAATCCCTTGCCACCTTTGTAATCTATCCCATGTGTGAACCTTCCATGAATGCCATCATGTGGTTTGAGTAATAATATTTGGTTTCATATCATTTTGCTTCATGGCATCATATCATCATTTCATAATTCGCATCATGCTTTTTTTGAAGTGATATGTTGAATGGGGTGATTGTGGTGAGTGTGTGCTTGCAACCAAGTGCTAGTATGTGAAACCCTCTCTCAAATTCTTTCTAAAACTATGCCTCAAACTCATTTAAATTCAAATGCTAGAGATGTGGTGTTATTGCTTGCTCTGCTCATCCCAAATAAATGTTGCACTTCTTCTAAATAATCTGGCAAGCATTTTGAAATAGCTCTCAACCATGTTTCCCTATATTTGCATTTTGGAATCTTTGCAAAAACAGATTCCTATAAATATTGTGTCGGGGAAACGACACCTATGGGACCAAAGGATTCCTTTATGGTTCGGCAAGGGAGAAAGGACAGCACAAAGAGCGGAACTAGCGATCGACGCGAGGGGATTTACCCAGGTTCGGGCCGCTCGGAAGCGTAAAACCCTACTCCTGCTTGGTTGTATTACTGTGGATGTTCTTGGCCCAGTTCTGGGAGCTACAGTAGCAGCTACGCATACAGAATGGGTCGAGTCTGGATCGGGATCTCGCCCCCCCTGTAGCTACGCCTTGGGCCTCCTTTTATATGTCCAAGGGGTCTCCAACAGTGGTGAAGTACAAGAGGTGTAAAGTATCTACAGTATCTCATGATTACTAGTATCTCATGATTACTACTGATGCCTTAGGACAAACGTCTTACAAACGCCTTAGGACAAGACGCGTTCAATGCTCTGAATAGGTGTCCCTGCCTTTCTTGGGGATGGAAAAAGGACTCGTCCCATCAGCACCGCTTAACCCCTTCTGCGGCCAGCGCCGTGACACGCAACCAGGAGGACAAGCCCTAAACGACAGGCTGGTCGCTGCGCTGGAGCGGCGGCACTGTGCGGAAGCGGTGGGATCTTGCCGGGTGCTAATCTTGCCGGGGCTCGACGGGCCAGCCCGGCAAGATCTTGCCAGACGCCCAGCCTTCGGTCTTCTGATCTTCAGCTTAAACGCCTTCTTGATATCTTGCATCTGTCTCCAGCCGTCCTCCGGCAGGCCTTACCGCAGGTATGGCTACAACTGTCCGTGCACAAGTACGGGGTACTAAAGGACCCGATCTTTAGTACACCGACAGGAGCCCCCGGGCCTAGGCCATACACGGGTGCGAGGCGTTGTTGGGCTAGGCCAAAACAGTGCACGGGCACGCGTGGCAGGAGTTACTGTCATAATCTTCTCATTTACTGCGACCTCCCACGACGCGCGTTGAATGCGGGATGTGGGGGACGTGCGCGGAACGACCGCAGCCTCCGCTCCTTCCCCATAAAAAGGAATCCGCAGGGGCGCTGCTCATTTACCTCTTCTCTTTTCCAATCTGGATGCTGCCATCGTCCTCCTCCTCGAGCCTGAAATGTGCCTCCTCCATTCTTCCGCCACCCGCACGCCCTCGCCACCTTCGGACTCCGCTTCCACTGCCGCCATGCCGCCCAAAGCAGGCAAGGGCAAAGCGGCGAAAGCCGCCGGCTCAGCCGCAGGAGCAGATGAAGGGGATCTGGTGCGGATGCGGAGAGAGCACGCCGTCTTCGACCCGACTCTTGACGGGCACACCTTGATTACTCAGTACAGGTGCGTATGGGGGAAGAAGACAAATGGCCATCCCAAAACTCGCGCGCTTTCGGCTTCTGCCGGGGGCGGCGCGAATAGATACCCTTTCTTCGCTGCTTATTTTTACTGCGGGTCTGTCCTCCTTTCTCCGACTTCTTCGTCGACATCATGTACACGTACGGGTTCCGCCTTTTGGATTTCACGTCGAACGCCGTAATGTGCATGTCTGTCTTTGCGCATCTTTGCGAAAACTCTGTCGGAGTGGTCCCCAACACGGCCCTCTTCCGCCACTACTTCATCCCCCGCATCGAGGCAGGAGACTCCCTCTCTGGATCTATCACTTGGATTCCAAGGACATGGAACAAGGATATATACCCAGGGGGTCTCTACCGCAAGAAATGGGATGAGTGGCGATCCGAGTGGTCCTGGATCCCGGAGAAAGACCCTCAGCCATTCTGCGTGCCCCGGCAGAAGAAGGTGGCCCGTGGTGAGAGTTGGAGCGACCTCGACCCTGAAGACAAGAAGCTCACAATTGCAATCACCAGGATCCACCACCTGAAGGCTGCCGGGCTCACGATTGAAATGGTTGGCGCAGATTTCCTTCGCCGGCGCATCGCCCCTCTGCACAATAAGGGGAGGCCAGCCTGGGACTTCAAGAACGCATCAGATATTATGAGGCTGTGCCCTGGCTTGAATCAAAACTTCACGGTCTTGCAGCACATGTATCTCTGCCACAAGCTGTTCAGGCCTGACGGGAAGTTCATGTTGCCGCCTGGAGTCATGCCTCTGTGCAACAACTCTGCCCTGAGTTCAATCATTGCTATGATGCCAGTGTGCAATGCCCACGGCCTTGACGGGACTTGGGTAGAGCCGCCTCCAGAGCAAGTGCAGGAGTTCTTCGACAACTTGTCGGAGAGGGCCATCTGGGAAGATCCCAAACTTATCCGTCCCACCACTGACGAAGAAATAGCTTACATTGCTAGCAGGGCGGAAGAGGCAAACCTTGCCGCGGAGGCCGGTGACTTTGGCTTCACGGGAGGAGACACCAGTGAAGAAGAGACGGCGCCAGAGGAGACCTCTTCCGAGGAAGAGGAAGTTGCCGGGGAGCAGAGCGGCATGGTTGCCGGGGGCTCTACCGTCGAGGGCGCAACCGAGGAGCAGCCGCACGAGGAGCCCCCAGCTCCAGGGAAGAAAAAACGCGTTCTTCGGAAAGACAGCTCTGATGCCCCGGCAACTCAGCCTCCCTCAAGAGATGAGGTTCCCAGCAAGAAGGCGGCCGGCAAGGCTGCGCAGCGGCAAGAGGCCCAACAACCGCCCGTGCGACGTACGACACGCTCGACCGCGGCACAAACTGGTGCGGCGGGAGCATCCCATACGACGGCACCAGCGGCTGGAGCAACAGGGTCGTAGCAACCTATTGCTTCCGCTGCAGCCAAGCGCGCCAGGTCTCCTTCTCCACCTCCTCGCCCGGGTGCCAAAGCGGAAGTCGTTTTCGACCTCTCTGCCTTGGAATCCGAAGAAGAAGAGTAAGGGCCTTGCCACACCTTATGATTCCTGTATTTCTGGCTTCACTTGACTAATTCACTTTGGCTTGTCTCCACAGAGATGCAGAAACCTTGGCGCAAAGGATGGCGAAGAGGGCGAAGACCTCAACGGGCGACGAACTGCCGGCAAGCACCTCTGGTGCGCCAGAAACGATCAACATCAGCCCGGAGTCGAGCCCACAACGCAGTCCTCAGCACAGCCCCTGGCGCAGCCCCCCAGCATGAGTCCGTTACACACTTTCCGCTGGCAAGTGCCGGGGTGCGCATCTTCACTGCTGACATCTCCGGGCATGCAGGAACGGGGCGGCAACAAGGAGAGCCAGTGGGAACCGTCCCTGATGTGCCGCCGCCATCGACTACACCGCCCAGAGATGAGCCTTCGGCAAGCGAGCTTTACCGACATGAAGAAGAGCCGGCGAGCACTGGCTCCGGCAACCCTCCTCAGCAGCTCGACGCAGGTAAACCGCTCGCCTCAGAGTACTTGCTACTCCTGTTTTTCTCTCTTTTTTTTCTTTTTTTTGTCTGCTTGAACTTCAATCTTGGTCTCATCATGCTTTCCTTCCTGGGCTTCCAGATTTCCTCTTGGCGGAACCCATGGATGTCGAAACCGTCATCGAGGAGACCGCCAGGGATGCTGCCGCCGAGGCCGACAGGGTCGCAGCGGACGAGGCCGCCAAGGCCGCACAGGAAGAGACCGCCAAGAAGTTTGCTGAGGGGACCGGCAAATAGACCGACGACCGCACTGACGACATTCCTGCCGCAGGAGCGCCTGGCGCTACACCGGTCGCGAAGCCCCCAGCTGCCGGTGAAGATCAACCGTCAACATCTGACGTGCCCCCGTCAAGTAGTTACCTCAAGGTCGGCGACAACCTGTTCGTCAGCATGCCAGGGACGACAAGCACTGGGGCGCCGGTGGAACGAGAAACTCTGGATGGAGATGTCATCGCCGCCGCCAGCAGCAGTGAACCCAAGGAAGAGCAGCTACTCCAAGCCGTGCTCGACAACTATCAGAATCTCCAGACACTCTACCGCGCCCGGAAGGATAAGCTGGATTCCAGGGCAGCGGTTGTTGATGCAGCAGAGGCGGACTTCCAAAAGCGCGTCGAGGAGATGCTGGCTTGGTATGCTGAGACCTTCCAAGAGCTGAAGACTGCTCGGGAACAGCTGAGTGAGAACTGGAACGACCTCCTCGTGAAGCAATCTGATGTCGAGAAGGCACAGGAGGAGGCTGCACAGCAGGCCGCCGCAGCAGAAGCTCGCCTGACGGAGAGCCGCGTCGGGCTTGATGCTCACGAAGAGGACCTTACTGCTCGCGAGGAGGCGCTTGCCGCCAAGCTCCGCAGCAAGGACGAGGAGATCGAGAAACTTGTCACGCAGCGGACCCAGGAGCTAGAGCGGAAACACATGGAGACGCTCAGAGCTCTGACTGAAGATCACGCCGGCAAACTGAAGGAAGCCGTCGATGCTGCCGGAGCTGCAGAGGCCGCCAAGAGCTTGCTGGAGGGGAAGGTGAAGAAGCTAGAGGCTGATCTCGAGGATCACGGCAAGAAGGTCTCAACACTCGAAGCCGAAAGAGACAAAGCTCTTCACAGCTTGATGGAGGCCCAGGTCGCCGCATCCGAGAAGACTCAGCAGCTCACCTCCGCCAAAGAATCCATCGTTGATCTGGAGCAGAAGCTGACCACGCTGAAGGAGACCCTTGACACCACCAGGGGTCGGGAGAAGACCTTGATCAAAGACCTCCACAATGAACAGGAGCTGCTCAAGAGTGCTGCCGCCACACACAACGACTATGTGGCAGGCGTGCAAATCTGGACTGAGAAGCTCATCGACGTTGCAGAGAAGCTTGCCACGCAACTGTCCATCATGGGTCTGCAAGGCTTCAGGTATTCTTCTGACGACAGAGTGTCCACGAGCGCCAGGCTGACCATGTTCTTTGACCGCATGCTCGAAGCCTTGGAGCAGCTTCACTCTGACCGAACATCCCAGCTGGCGAACGAATCCCGCAAGCTCTGCCAGGCCGTCCTCCGCGAGGTGCTGGTCAAAGTTGTGCACAAGAACCCCGGCATCAACCTCTCCAACGTCTTCAAACGCTTGCCGAAAGATGTGGACGTCAAGGTACTTGAAGAGCTTGTCGCGCCCATCGTTGACAGGGTGAGCCAAGTCAAGAGGGTTGAAGGCGATCGCCGGGATTAGCCGTTTCTCTTTATCTTGTCGCCATCGCTCCATGCCAAAGACAATTTATCTTTAGTTAGAAACGCGGCAACTATCATGTAATATAACTTGCTGTCTCTGGATTAATATATGCTATTCCCCTCGTTTGATTTCTTTCTGTATGGTGTATGCCCTACGCTTATACTGGGAACTTGCCGGTGCGCACCCCTGCGAGCGCTGGATTCGGGACTTCAGCAGCCTACTGGAGGCGCAGCTACCGGCAAGAAACCTTGACGTTTTCAGTGCAGCCACCTAAACTGTTGAGCAGACTCGAAACAGAGTAAGGGCGCGACCGATCATGACAAGGTTCCATCGCGTGCAGGTTTTCCATACAAAAGTCGAAATCGTTCAAGGAGGATAGCCTTACAACAAAAATCTGTTTTAAAGGGTTTCTGCAACTTAGCTTTTCATTGCTGTTCTTCTTCCGGCAAGATGTCAACCTTGAACGTCGCCTGTCGGTATCCATACCATCTTCCCCCCCGGCAAACTTGCATGCGAGGGAACCTTCTATCCTTTTGAGAAAAAGAAAGAAGATAAAATATGGAACCTTGGCGGTTCATTAGCTCTTACCGGAAGCAAGCGCAATACAACATCTCAGATAAGCATGCATATAACATGACATGAAATCGACAAGAATTGTAAAACACTTAGCTTAATTAAACTATGCACAGGGTCTTCGCCTGGTTTTGTACAAAGGATTACATGCTGCATCGGCAAGACTTGTACAAAAGGTGGTTGCCGGGAGCGTTTCTGCGGCAAGAACCAAAGGTTCTGCGCGAAACTGCTGCTAACCGGCAACCGCGCCTCACGGGTAGAACTTACGAAGATGTTCGATATTCCAGGAGTTACTCACTGGCACGCCATCTTTGGTCTCCAGGTGGACAGCGCCAGGCCTGGTGACTCGTACTACCCGATAAGGGCCTTCCCACTTCGGCGTCAACTTGTTGGAATTCTTGGCCGACTGAACGCGCTGAAGAACAAGGTCGCCTTCCTCAAAACTCCGGGCATGAACCTTGCGGCTATGATAGCGGCGCAAAGCTTGCTGGTAGCATGCAACACGCACAGCAGCCCGAAGACGATCTTCCTCAAGGAGCATAGCGTTATCTTGCCGCAGCTGCTCTTGCTCGAGCTCATCATAAGCAAGCACTCGAGGTGACCCATATATGAGTTCCGTGGGGAGAACTGCTTCAGCCCCGTAGACCAGGGCGAAGGGAGTCTGGCCGGTAGCTCGATTTGGTGTCGTTCTGATTGACCAAAGAACCGCCGGCAGCTCATCAATCCAGCGTCTTCCGCACTTGTGCAGCTTGTCGAAAGTTCTGGTCCTGAGACCACGCAGCACTTTAGCATTTGCCCTCTCCGCTTGGCCGTTGCTTCTCGGGTGAGCAACAGAGGCAAAACAGATCTTGCCGCCAAGGTCTTGGACATACTGCATGAAGGTGCGACTCGTGAACTGCGTACCATTGTCGGTGATGATCCTGTTCGGCACACTATTCCCTTGAAGAACTTGACCGCTGACTGTGCTGTCACCTTTCTCACTGCTTCCACTTCCGGCCACTTCGTGAACTTGTCGATAGCAACGTACAAGTACTCGAAGCCCCCGGCAGCGCGGGGGTAAGGACCCAATATGTCGAGTCCCCAGACCGAGAAGGGCCAGGAAAGAGGGATTGTCTGAAGAGCTTGAGCTGGCTGATGAAGTTGCTTTGAATGGAATTGGCACGCTTCACACTTGGTTACTAGTGCAGTTGCATCCTGGAGAACAGTGGGCCAGAAGAAACCTTGCCGGAATGCCTTGCCGACAAGAGCTCTCGAGCCTATGTGGGAGCCACATATGCCTCCATGAATCTCTGCCAACAGATGTAGTCCATCCTCCCGAGGAATGCACTTCAATTTCACACCGTTGGGTCTCTTTCTGTACATGACGTCGTCGACGACCTGGTACATACTAGACTGACGGGCTACTTTCTCCGCTTCTTCCTGTTCCTGAGGGAGTTCTCCTGTCTGAAGGAAATGAACTATGTGCTGTGCCCATGCCGGAGCCTGTGGCTCGACGACAAGGACTAAAGGCATCTCTTCGGCCGCGGGAGCGCTTGCTTCAGCGGCAAGAACCTAAGGTTCTGCGCAAAGCTGCTGCTCACCGGCAACCGGCATATCCTCAGCTGCGGGGGCACGTACTTCTGCGGCAAGAACCTGAGGCTCTGCGCGAAGCCGCTGCTCACCGGCAACCATGTCGTTCCCGGCAACTTCCTTGCCGGCGGCTTCTGGAAGCTCTGCCGGGAAGTACTTGCTGGTACTTAACTTCCTTCTCTTGTCTGGCCTCGTCGGTGGTGTTACGGATGGCTGAGTCAGGCGGAGCACAAAAGTTCCTGGTTCCACAGGTAACTTAAGGGCAGCACGCTTCGACAGGTCGTCAGCAATGCAGTTCTCTGCTCGAGGAACATGCTCTGTTTGCAAACTATCAAAACGCTCCTCCAGCCTTCTCACTTCATCGACATAAGCTTCCATCAACGGGCTCTAGTAATCCTTGTTGACTTGCCTGACGACAAGCTGGGAGTCACCTCTGACGATGAGCTTCTTGATCCCAAGGTCTGCCGCGATCCTGAGACCGGCAAGCAGTCCTTCATACTCTGTAGTGTTGTTCGTTGATCTCTCCCGGGGAAAGTGCATCTGAATCACATACTTGAGGTGCTCTCCGGTGGGTGCGACAAGCAGCACGCCAGCACCGGCGCCTCGCAGAGAAAAATCCCCATCAAAGTACATAATCCATTCGCGATCTGTTTCCTTGCCGGGGACAACTGACTCTTGAACTTCTTCGTCTGGCGTTGGTGTCCACGCTGCAATGAACTCTGCCAAGGCTCTGCTCTGAATAGTTGAAGTGCTTTCAAACTTGAGGCCAAAGCATGACAGCTCCAACGCCCACTCCACAATCCTGCCGGTTGCTTCTGGATTCCGCAAGATCCGTTGCAACGGAAAGCGAGTGACGACGGTAATCTCATGTGCTTGGAAGTAATGGCGCAGCTTCCTCGAGGCCATAAGGAGGCCGAAGAGCAGCTTTTGCACACCAGAATATCTTGACCTAGCCCCCTGCAAAAGGGAGCTGACAAAATAGACTGGGCGCTGCACCATCTTCTTCTTCTGCACTGCTTCACTTGGCTGCGCGGGCTCTGCCTCGTCGGCACCAGACTCTGCCGGGGATGGCCCTGGCTTGTCGCTTGACGGGCTTGCCGCTGCCGCTGCCTCTTCGTCTGCTTCTCTCTGTGCCACTAGTGCAGCACTAACCACTTGATTCGTTGCCGCTAGATACAGCAGCAACGGCTCTTGTGGCCTAGGTGCGACCAGTGTCGGCGGAGAGGAGAGGTACCTCTTCAAGTCCTGCAGCGCTGCCTCCGCTTCCGGAGTCCATTCCATTGGTCCTGCCTTCTTCAAGATTTTGAAAAAGGGCAGGGCGCGCTCAGCGGACTTGGAGATGAACCTGCTCAGAGCAGCAACGCAGCCGACAAGTCGACGCACATCTTTGACACGTCTTGGTGCTTCAACCTGCTCAATTGCCTTGATCTTGTCGGGATTGGCTTCAATTCCACGTTGAGACACAAAGAACCCGAGAAGCTTGCCGGATGGAACACCAAACACGCACTTCTCGGGATTGAGCTTCAGATTGATCCTGCGCAGATTTGCGAACGTCTCTTCCAGATCTTGTATAAGAGTTGCCTTGTCCTTGGTCTTGACCACTATGTCGTCCATATAGGCTTCCATATTTCTATGCAGCTGGGTCTCGAAACCAATCTGGACAGCTCTTGCGAAGGTCGAACCAGCACTTTTCAACCCGAAAGGCATACGTATGAAGCAATACGTGCCACATGGGGTGATAAATGCGGTTTTCTCTTCGTCTTCTTTGGACATGAAAATCTGATGGTAGCTTGAATATGCGTCAAGGAATGACAGCAAATCACAGCCAGCAGTGGAGTCCACAATCTGGTCGATGCGCGGCAAGGGAAAAGGATCTTTTGGACAGGCTCTATTGATATCAGTATACTCGATACATAGCCTCCATTTTCCATTCGCCTTGCGCACTACAACTGGATTGGCCAACCATGTCGGATGGAGGACTCCTCTAACCAGACCTGCTGCTTCAAGCTTTCTGATTTCTTCGGCGATAAACTCTTGCCGCTCCAAGGCTGGCTTCCTGATCTTCTGCTTGACGGGCCGCGCATGAGGGCAGACAGCAAGGTGGTGCTCAATTACCTCCCTGGGAACACCGAGGATATCAGATGGTTGCCATGCAAACACATCGATATTCGCCTGCAGGAAGGCAACGAGCGCGCTTTCCTATTTGTCATCAAGGGTGGAACTTATGGTGAAAGTTCCTCCCGTACCATCCTCCTTGGCGGGCACCTTCTTGGTCTCTGGTGGAGCAGCCTTGGATTTCTTGCTCTTGCCGGCAGAGCTCTCCGGCACGTCCTCAACGGGAGCGCAGCACTCCGAGGAGGTGCGCTTGCCGGAGTGGGTGCTAGAGGTCTTGCCGGGCTTCTTCTTCTTCCCGGGAGCTTCAGCGACAGGAGGAGGTGCCTTGGCGGCAGATGCTGCAACTACCTCCCGGTAGAGTTTGTCGGTGCAGATAAGCGCATCCTTCTTGTCGGAGTGGATGGTGAGGACGCTCATCGGCCCGGGCATCTTCAGCACGTTATAGGCGTAGTGCGATGCTGCCATGAACTTGGCCAGCGCCGGGCGACCAAGAATCCCATTATAGGGTAATGGAATCTTGGCGACGTCGAAGACGATCTTCTCCGTCCTGAAGTTCAACTCGCTGCCAAACGTCACTGGCAGGGTGATCTTGCCCTTCGGCTGGTTCCTTCCCGGATTGATCCCTTGGAATGAGCCTGTTTCCTCGAGATCTTCGTCGGGAATTTGCAATCTCTTGATCACATCGGGCGAGATCAGGTTTAGGCCGGCCCGGCCTAAACATTTTTGTCACCTGGAGGTTGCTAATCGTTAGTGAAACCAACAACGGCAAGCACCCGACCGCAGTTGTGCGATTAGGGTGGTCCTCGGCGTCAAAAATGATAGGCGTGTGGGACCACCTCAGTGGTTTCCGGGCATCGAGCGAGGGCTCAGCTGCATTAATCTCGCGCGCCCACTGCTTGAGCTGGCGGTGAGACGAATGCAACGAGGCGCCTCCGTCAACGCACATGGCCTCTGTCGCCTTCTGGAACTCGTGTTCGCTGGACTCGCCGCCCTCTGCATCATCATCATCATCCCCCTGCTTCTTGTCGCGGCCTCGGGCGGGCCGGTCCTTCTGTTGCTTGACCTTGCCGCGGCGACCTCCTCGACCGCGCTTCTTGCCGGACCCTCCAGCGCCATCCTGGGCCCTCTCCTTGTCTCGCCTTTCATACTCGGCTCTCTGCTTCTCGACAAGCTCCTCAACTTGCCCGCAGTTTTGGAGATCGTGGCCCTTGGTGCGGTGGATCTTGCAATACTGCTTGGCGGAGCCTTCCGGCTTGTCGGCAACCGCCAAGGCCTGACATGCGGCGCACCCGGCAACTTCCTTGCCGGGGTCGTCAGTCTTTGCCTTCTTGGCGGTGCCGGGGTTGCCGGATCCCTCGACGGCAAGCACGGCCTTGCCCTTGCGCTTCCTGGCCTTCCGTCGGCCCTTCCTTGCCGGGGCAGCAGCGTCTTCGCTTTCGGAGTCGACTCCTGAGCCAACGTTCTCTCCGGGGAGTCTCCTTCCTTCTTCTGCCCGAGCACATTTGTCAGCCAGAGCGTAAAGCTTGGCGACATCCCTGACCTTGTTCATCGCAAGATCTTCCCGCATCTTGCGGTTGCGCACGTTCTGATGGAAGGCGCTGATGACAGCGGCAGGATGAACGTCTGGAATGTTGTGCTGGATACGGCTGAACCTCTGGATGTACTTGCGCAAGGTTTCGCCGTCCTTCTGGGGAATGATATGCAAGTCGCTTTCCGGGCCAGGAGCTTGGTGGCCGCCAGTAAAGGCGCCAACAAACTCATGACACAGATCTGCCCAGGAGGAAATGGAATTCTCCGGCAGATGCATCAACCACGACCTGACGTTGGGCTTCAGCACCAACGAGAAGTAGTTGGCAAGGATCTTGTCGTCTCGAGCCCCGGCAGCCTGCACCGCAATGGTGTAGATGCTCAGGAACTCTGACGGGTGAGTCTTGCCATCGTACTTCTCCGGCACCTCCGGCTTGAAAGAGCGGGAGCCGGGCCACTGGACTCGCCGCAGCTCACGAGTAAACGCTGGACAGCCCACCTCGTAAGGTAGGCTACCAGGATACCCTGGCGCAGGCTCGTCGACAGTGGGTCCCACGCGCTTGTCAGATTGACGACGCGCTTCCCGTCGCCGCTCGATGGTAGTTCGAGCGTCCTCCTTCTGCCGTTCCCGAAGAATCAGACGTTGATCGCGGCGAACCCGCGGATCGGATGACGCCGTGGAATCGTCATCACGGGCGTCGACCCGCCGAGTTAGCGACCGCTCTTGACGTGGTGGAGGGGAGCGTATCATAGATGCACCGCCTCCGGTCTTCTCGCCATCGTCCCGCACCGGTCCAGTAGACTGCCGCCGGGAAGGCTCTGCTTGCCGCGGCCTGTCGTTGTTGGCTAGACCGATGAGGCTTTGAATGGCAGCTCTCCACTCATCTAGCTTCTCCACAGCGGGAGGGAAGTCTAGGAGCAGTTGAGCTCGCGCCAACGCTTCTGCTGGTGTAGGCGGCGGCGAAAGATGCGAAGAACGTGAGGTGCTCAAACTCCTAACTGGGTTAGAAGGAGCACCGTCACGGTCCTGCAACCGCGCGCGGCTTCAACCGGCGTGTTGACGTGGATCTTGGCCCCGCGCATCTTGAGAGTGATGCACAGGGGTTTTCCCATGGGGATGCTTGGAACCACCGACGTCACGGTGCTGCACGTCGCGCGCGTCTTGAGAAGGCCGCGGTGCATGCGCCGGCGTGGGTGTCTTGGAAGGCGCCGTCCCGTCCTTGGAGATCGCTGCACCACCCGTAGGTAGCGCGGCCTTATCCTTGGACCTGGCACTCGCCTGGCTCGGATCGCCAGAACGTCGCGGAGGCTCAAGACCTCCACCTCCTCCACCAGCGCCCGCGCCATCACCCGTCTGTGCAGGTACGGGGAGGCTGGATGCGGATGGATCAACCGCCGTAGCGCCCTTCTTCTTGGGGGCCATGGCGATGAATATGATCAAGAACCGGCGCGCCGACCGCTAGATCGGGTTCGCGCAACCTAATCCCCCCTACCTGGCGCGCCAAAGATGTCGGGGAAACGACACCTATGGGACCGAAGGATCCCTTTACGGTTCGGCACGGGAGAAAGGACAACACAAAGAGCAGAACTAACGATCGACGCGAGGGGATTTACCCAGGTTTGGGCCGCTCGGAAGCGTAAAACCCTACTCCTGCTTTGTTGTATTACTGTGGATGTTCTTGGCCCAGTTCTGGGAGCTACAGTAGCAGCTACGCATACAGAATGGGTCGAGTCCGGATCGGGATCTCGCCCCCCCTGTAGCTACGCCTTGGGCCTCCTTTTATATGTCCAAGGGGTCTCCAACAGTGGCGAAGTACAAGAGGTGTAAAGTATCTACAGTATCTCATGATTACCAGTATCTCATGATTACTACTGACGCCTTAGGACAAACGTCTTAGGACAAACGCCTTAGGACAAGACGCGTTCAATGCTCTGAACAGGTGTCCCTGCCTTTCTTGGGGATGGAAAAAGGACTCGTCCCATCAGCACCGCTTAACCCCTTCTGCGGCCAGCGCTGTGACACGCAACCAGGAGGACAAGCCCTAAATGATAGGCTGATCGCTGCGCTGGAGCGGCGGCACTGTGCGGAAGCGGTGGGATCTTGCCGGGTGTTGATCTTGCCGGGGACTGATCTTGTCGGGGGCTGATCTTGCCGGGGGCTGATCTTGCCGGGGCTCGACGGGCCAGCCCAGCAAGATCTTACCGGACGCCCAGCCTTCGGTCTTCTGATCTTCAGCTTAAAAGCCTTCTTGATATCTTGCATCTGTCTTCAGCCGTCCTCCGGCAGGCCTTGCCGCAGGTATGGCTACAACTGTCCGTGCACAAGTACGGGGTACTAAAGGACCCGATCTTTAGTACACCGACATATTGTATGTGAATTAATTATTTTCTCTAAAAATGCCCAAACCATTTTTATAAAATAGTGCTAAATTTTGTGAATTCAAAACTATTTTCTTTCTCTCAAACTCACTTTTGAAACTCTCTGGTATTTTCTGGCTAGTTGCTGTTTTATTTAAAAAAGACCCTACGTAGAGTCAGAGAGAGAGAGGGAGTGGTAGCCCACTTGGGCCTGTCCCAGCCGCAGCCAACTGGGCCTCAGGCCGTTCTGGCCCAATCGCCCGAAACGGCCACCTACTCCCCTGTAACACCGTCGTCTTCCTCTGAGTCAGAGAGCGTGCGGGCACCGTGAGCTTCATGGACGCCGAGGCCGACGCCGTTCCCTGCCCCCCTATAAGTTCTCCCTCGACGTCCGAGCCTCCTTAGGGTTTCCCTCTCCCGTTTTCCGCCGCCGCTAGGTGAGTACGTCCCCAGATCCCTCGCCCAAGCAAACCCGTGCGAGTCAGAGAGCAAGACATCGGTGCCGGCGCGCCCTCCAGCGAGCTCCTCGGAGGCGCGCATGTTTGGAAGTGTAGAAGGACAAGTATGGGCTGTGCAATCGTAATACATTGATCGGTGCACCAGGCACGTATATATGAGTACAGAGGGGGGCCACAACCTCGACTATACAGAGGAAATAGGAGGTGGGCTCAATACACAATATGCACGTACACAATATACTCAACACCCCCCCGCAGTCGAAGCGGCGCCAGTGACGCAGAGACTGGAACGAAACTCCTCGAAGGTGGAAGTCGGCAGTCCCTTCGTCATCACATCGGCGAACTGTTGTGCAGTCGGAACATGGAGGACCCGAATACGTCCAAGGGCCACCTGCTCGCGCACAAAGTGAATGTCCAGCTCAATGTGCTTAGTCCGGCGATGATGAACGGGGTTGGCGGAGAGGTACACCGCAGAGACGTTGTCGCAGTAGACAACCGTAGCCTGGGAGACATCGTGATGTAGCTCCTGAAGTAACTGTCGTAGCCAGGTGCACTCGGCAACAGCGTTAGCCACAGCTCGGTACTCAGCCTCCGCGCTGGAGCGCGAAACCGTAGGTTGTCGCTTGGACGACCACGAGATGAGCGAAGGACCAAGGTAAACGCAGTAGCCAGAGGTGGACCGACGGGTGTCAGGGCAGCCAGCCCAGTCCGCGTCGGAGTAGGCCACCATCTCCAGAGAAGTGGACGCCGTGAGGGTGAGCCCAAGAGCCATCGTGCCGCGAATGTAACGGAGGATCCGCTTCACGAGGGTCCAATGGGAGTCACGAGGGGCGTGCATGTGGAGACACACCTGCTGAACAGCATACTGTAGATCCGGTCGGGTGAGAGTCAGATACTGAAGAGCACCGACAATGGACCGGTAGAAGGGAGCATCCGACGCTGGCGAGCCCTCAAGAGCAGAAACCTTGGCCTTCGTGTCAACAGGAGTAGCAACAGGGTGACAGTTGAGCATGCCAGCACGCTCAAGGAGCTCGTGCGCATACTTCTGCTGATGAAGAAAGAAGCCGTCCGGTCGCCGAATGACCTCAATGCCAAGGAAATAATGTAGAGCGCCCAAGTCCTTGATGGCGAACTCGTCACGCAGCCGGAGAGTAATCTGCTGAAGCAGAGCTGCGGAGGAGGCCGTCAGGATGATGTCGTCGACGTAGAGGAGCAAATATGCAGTCGTGTCACCATGGCGATAGACAAACAGTGAGGCATCCGAGCGAGTGACGCTGAAGCCCAGTGTCTGAAGAAACCCGGCGATCCGCTGGTACCAGGCGCGAGGTGCTTGCTTGAGCCCGTAGAGAGACCGGGACAGCAAACACACATGCCCAGGAAGAGATGCGTCGACGAAACCGGTGGGCTGCTCACAATAAACCTGCTCCTCAAGATGGCCGTGGAGGAAGGCGTTGGAGACATCCATCTGATGAACTGGCCATCCTCGGGACACCGCAAGCTGGAGGACGGTGCGGATCGTGCCCGGTTTGACAACCGGTGCAAACGTCTCAGTGAAGTCAACGCCAGCGCGCTGTCGAAAACCACGAACCACCCAGCGAGCCTTGTAGCGCTCAAGTGTACCATCCGAGCGGGTCTTGTGGCGAAAGACCCACTTGCCGCTGATGACATTGGCGCGAGGAGGCCGGGGAACCAGTGTCCAGGTGCGGTTCCGCTGGAGAGCGTCGAACTCTTCCTGCATCGCGGCAAGCCAGTGAGGATCACGAAGGGCTGCGCGAGCGGACGCAGGAATAGGAGACGGCTCCGCGGTGGAGGCGGCGAGGAGGTACTCGTCGCTCGAGTACCGCAGACTCGGACGGTGAATGCCAGCTCGGGCCCGTGTGACGGGGCGAGACGGCAGCGCCGGGACGTCCGGCGAGGCGGGCGGCGAGACGGCCGGCAACGCGGCCGGCGAAGCGGCCGACGAAGCAGCCGGCGAGGCGGCCGGCGATACAGCCGGCGAGGCACCCGGCGTGACAGCCTCCGAGGCGGCCGGCGAGGCTGCCGGCGAGGCCGCCGGCGACACGACCGGGAAGAAGGCGGCGGTCGAGCCCTCGGCGCCCGAGCCCGTGGCGCCCGAGGCGGGGGCGGCGGGTGAAGAGGGGGCGCCGGCCGAGGCGTCGGGGCCGGCCGAGGGGGCGGGGTCGGCCGAGGAGGCCGAAGAGGCGGGCGCCAACGTGGGGGCGCGAGGCGCAGCTCGTCCCACGGCGCGAGGACCGCCAAAGCCCGGAGGCGGTCCGAGAGCCGAGCGGGGCCGTCCACCTGACGGAGTCGCCGAAGGGCCGCCGGTGGCCGGCGGCGACGGGGCGACGAGGGGTACCTGCTGCTGAAACGGAAACACCTTCTCATCAAAGTAAACGTGTCGGGAGGTGAAAACACGATGTGAGACGGGATCGTAGCAGCGGTAGCCCTTAGTGTTAGGTGGGTAGCCGAGAAAGATGCAGGCGACGGAGCGGGGTGCAAGCTTATGAGGTGCAGTGGCGGCGATGCTAGGGTAGCAGAGACAGCCGAAGATGCGAAGCTCATCATAAGAGGGCGGTGCACCGAAGAGGAGGTGATGAGGTGCGAAGTTCCCGCGAGTGCGACATGGACGGATGTTAATGAGGAGTGATGCGGTGGCGAGAGCGTCAGGCCAAAAGCGCGGAGGCACATTGGCGTGAAAGAGGAGAGTCCGAACGCAGTCGTTAAGAGTGCGAAGGACACGCTCAGCGCGACCGTTCTGCTGCGAAGTGTACGGGCAGGTGAGACGAAAAGTCGTGCCATGTGTGGTGAGGAGAGTACGAACAGCTAGGTTGTCGAACTCCTTCCCGTTATCTGTCTGGAACGCGAGAATGGGACGACCAAACTGCGTGACAACATAGGAGTAGAAGGCGGCAAGGGTGGATATGACATCCGACTTGCGACGCAACGGGAAGGTCCACACATAGTGCGAAAAATCATCAAGTATGACAAGATAATAAAGATAGCCCGTATTACTTGCGACAGGAGAGGTCCAAACATCACTATGGATTAACTCAAACGGGTACGATGCAACATGAGAAGACGCCCTAAACGGGAGACGAGCATGTTTGCCGAGGCGACATGCATGGCAAGAGTGATCATCGATCTTATTACAAGTGAAAGAAAAACTCCTAAGAATGTGACGAAGGGTGGCGGGGTTAGGATGACCCAAACGAGCATGCCAAAGATCCACACGAGCGGAGAAGGCAACCGGAGCGGTGGCGGTGGAGGAGGATGGGTGCACTGGGTAGAGCGCATCGGTGCTGTCACATCGGTGGAGCACCATCCGGGTACGGGCATCCTTTACAGAAAAGCCGCACCCGTCAAACTCAACAGTAATAGGATTTTCACGAGTGAGAGATCGAACGGAGACAAGATTCTTAATGAGTTCAGGCGAAACAAGTATGTTAGACATAGACAATGGTATGGATGACGAGGGAAAGAATGTACGGCCCACATGTGTAATAGGTAGAGAGGAGCCATCACCGACGGTGATACGAGTGGAAGTGTTGACGGGGTGGAAAGTGTGAGGGTTAAAAGGATAAGCTGCCATGTGAGCAGAGGCACCCGTATCCATATACCAATCACCGCCACCGGGGTAGCTAGTCGGTGAGGGAGCCGAAGGAAGAGCGTAGGCGCCGGCCATCGACGGGGCGGGCAGGGCCGCGTAGCCGGTACCGGCCGGCTGCTGCGGCGCGGCGAGGTAGGCCTGATGACCCGCCGGTCGTGGCCCGAGTATACCCGGCGCCGGGGCCCTCGGGATGGGCTCGGGTCCGGCGAACGGGTTGGAGACGCCGGAGTAGATGGATACTGAGGAGTCCATGGCAGCGGCGTGAGATAGCGGCGGCTGTAGGAAACAGCAGCAGCGACAAGACGTTTGGTGATGGAGACAAGAGTAGCAGCGGTAGGGAGTAGTAGTGGGTGGCTGGCGGGTGGTACGGGCGAGGAAAAGAGCAGCAGCGATCGGGCGCTACGGGACGAAGTAGCAACAGCGATGTGTGGCGCGAGCGAGGAAAAAAAAAAAAAAAAAAAAAAAAAAAAAAAAAAAAAAAAAAAAAAAAAAGCTAGCTAGCGATCGCAGCGGGTGCAGCTAGCTACGTTGCACGGGCGTGGCTGAGAACTAGCTCGCTAGATTAAAGCAGGGACGAGCTAGCTAGCATGCGCGGGCGTGGCTGGAAAAGCTACAGCGGCGGCGTAGTTGGAAAAGCTACAGCGGCTAGCGGGCGAGAGTGGATCGGGACGAGCGGGAATCGGGCGATCGGGGCGCTGAAGGCGTTGACCGATCGGGACGAGCTGCGGGCGGAAGCGATCGGGGGTTGGAGGGAAGCGGCAGCGGAGGTGGTGGGAGGCGGCAGCGACGAGCGGCGGCGGCGACCGAGGGAACGGTGGCGGCGGCGGCGGCGGCGGCTGGTGGCGACAGCGGGTTGAAGCGGCGGCGGCGGCGGCGGCGACCGAGGGAACGGTGGCGGCGGCGGCGGCGGCGGCTGGTGGCGACAGCGGGTTGAAGCGGCGGCGGCGGCGGCGGCGGCGCTTGGAGGCGCGGCGGCGGCGGCGGCGCTTGGAGGCGCGGCGGCGGCGGCGGCGGCTAGGGTTCAGGACCGTGCTGCGATAGATACCATGTAGAAGGACAAGTATGGGCTGTGCAATCGTAATACATTGATCGGTGCACCAGGCACGTATATATGAGTACAGAGGGGGGCCACAACCTCGACTATACAGAGGAAATAGGAGGTGGGCTCAATACACAATATGCACGTACACAATATACTCAACAGGAAGCTCTGCCAAGGACGCCTGTTTCCTCGACGTCCAATACTTCCCCGCGGGACTCCAAGACGCCGTCGTGACATGACGTTCTTCCTCCTCGGCCGACGCTCGTCGCCGACCAAATTCGCCGTCGTTCTTCGCCCTCGAGCCCGATCGATGACGCCAAGCCCCCCAATGTGAGCTTTCCCGCGTCCCCGCTAGATTTTCACGTCTGATCGTTTGCTGTAGCGTTGTTCTCTTCGAGCCTGAGCTCGCCGCCGTCGGACCTCATCGCCGGCGAGCCCTCCGACCGTTTCGCGCATGCTTGAGTAAACGCTCGTGCTCGCCGTCATGCGTAGGACCCGTTCCCGTAGCAAAGTAGAGGTTTGCACCGCCGTAGCTCGCCATAGTAGCTCGCCATCGCCTCTTCTGTTCCTCCCTGCCGGCTACGATTCTGTGCGTCCCCGGTAGCGGATGTAGTAGGCGTGTGTGCGGGATCCCCTTGCGAGTCTAGTGGTACCTTCCGCCGCGTCGCTAGGTCACCGGAGCCCCTCCGGCGCGACCTTGCCGTCCTCTGCTCGTCGCCGTTTAGCTGTTGCGTTGGTTGTGTTAGTGTAGCTGACGCGTGGGCCCTGCCTGTCGTCGAGGTAAGGTCAAAAGGGGCCAAGCCCCCCCTTGGTCACATGACCGCGCAAGCCCAGCTGGTTCGACCGAACCCAGCCAAGCCGGAGACCCGAGTTCGAGTCACCCCGAGCTCCTTTTTCTCCTTTATTTTCCCCAAGCTAACAGTGGGCCCTGGGCCCACATGTCATCCCCCTGAGGCCCCTGGTGTCTATGCCAGGCGGGGGCTTGTTTTTTTTTTAATTTTTTGTTTGTTGATTATTTCAGTGTTTCTGTGATTATTTCCTTTTAAGGAAATTTACCAGTTTTGGATATTGCTGTTTCTGTCCATGCTATTTTGGGACATGCCAAATTTGACATGTACTAAGTTATAAGTTGATATGGAGATTTTCGAATTGAGATTGTGGGAGTTTTGTCCATAGGACCATAGGCTTATGATAGATGATTTTGGGGTAGAAAAATCCAGTGAATCCATTAGTGGCATTGGTTTCATCATTTGTGCAAGTTTGTGAAAATGTTATTTTGTGATAATATGTCCTTTTGTTATTTTCACATGATTTAATTCTTGCACCATTTGCGAAACTTGTCAACAAGAAAATTGCTCTTGGATGTGTGCACTAGCCCTGGTATTTTTGCATGCCATGTAATCCATGTTGAGGCGTGGAAATCTTGATGTCAACATGCCACCAAAATCCTATTTTAACATGCTCTAATAAATTCTAAGTGTTGAATGTGGTTGTTTTCTTGCCATGTTGTCTTGATGATTCCCATGAATATGTAGCTCCTTTGAGATTGACACAATGGTATGTATTGATGAGCATGTTGTCCTCTGATAGTTTGTGCCAAGGGCTTGTAGGTAGGACTATTGCACCTTAATTAAATTTGCTGTCAAACATGTCATTCTATTAATAATGCCCTGCTTGCCACTTGTGGAATTTCTCCAAGTCTGGAAATCTGCTATTCTCAATATGCCATGTTGTGGAGATGATAGCTATTGATATATGCTTATTTTGGTGTTGCCATAATGTAGTTAATTGAAGTACATGTTGTCCTCTATCACGCTTTTAATTTTCATTCCATGAAAGTCCCTCTAGCATATGTATTTGTTGCTGTCAAGATGCTATCTTGTTAACTCAGAACATGTAAAACTGGTAATTTCTCTAAGTCCTTAAAAACTATTTCAACATGCCATCTTGTGAGCTCAATTGCCATTGATCCTTGCTTCCATTCATGTTTCTGTAGATAGGTGAATTGTTAAGCATCCTGTATACTTCCTGTCCATGCCTTGGTTATGATTTCTATCTTGTTGTAGCTCCTGTTATGTTTGTTGCAATATGGCATGTTGCTGTTTGTGGACAGATTGTGTGTTTATTTGTTTTGTGACTTGTGGGAGTTATATCCAATGGTTTTGCATGATTCTTAGGCCTATTCTTGCTAGATTTTCATTTCCAATCTAGTGGCATCCTTGGAATACCAAGGAATAGCCCATGGCCTCCCTCATCTTTGTTTTTGTTTCCGTTAACGTTCGTACCTTGCCGTGAGTGTTCCGTGAGTTCCGTTACTCCGTTTGCAATGTTCTACATATGCATTTGCATCATTTTTACGAGGAGCATCCATTTTTTCCATGGTCATGCATGTTCAATTAACTAATCTTGAGGTTCTGTCCAGCATACTAAAGAACTTAATTATTGCATGAGAAACATGACTAGCATAGGGTTGCCATGTTAAATACTTCAATTGGTCATGCATCATCTTTGGTTGCGCATTGCACTTTGTTTGTATGTTTATTTGGTGTTGTTTAACTTTGGGTAGACCCGAGTGTCGAGCCTGAGTACAAGGATCCTGACGAGAACAACTACGAGGACCCAGCTCTTTATCCCTCTGAAGACCCAACAGGCAAGATGATCGTACCCGGATCCCGACACTATTTTTGCTATGCTAGATGTCTCACTTCTACGTTATGTTTCGTTGCCTACCACTTAAATTGTCAGCCTCCTAAATTTCCATCAAAGCCTCTAACCCCTCCACTTCCTAGCAAACATTGATTGGCTACGTTATCACTGCTCAGCCCTTATCTTATAGCGTTGCTAGCTGCAGGTGCAAGCTGTTTCCATGTGCTAACATGGATTTTTGAGATATCACTATATTATTGCTATTTAATTTAATGCACATATATACTTGGTAAGGTGGAAGTCTTGGCCTTTTCCCGGTGTTTTGTTCCACTTTTGCCGCCCTAGTTACTTGTTACCGGTGTTATGTTCCATATTTTCCGCTCCTAACATGCTCGGGGTTGTTATGGGGACCCCCTTGACTATTCGTTTTAGAACAAAACTTGTCTGGCAAGACCCAACATTGGTACTCCATTTGCTAAACAACTTAATAAAAATGAATAGGGCATAGCTACTCCGTGGATATTTAATCAACCCCCGAGCCAGTGCTCCGCATGAGTGTTGGTCCAACCTAGAGCAGCTTATTAAGGCTACCCGGGGCAAGTCGGTGATTGGCGTGGTAACCATAGCTCATCCATCGTGTCCTGAGAACGAGATACGCGGCTCCTATCGGGTTCGTCGACACGTCGGGCGGTCTTGCTAGACTTGTTTTACCTTTCTCGAATGTCTTGCGCGAGGGATTCCGATGATACTTTGGGCTATCTCGAGGTTGAGGTTTTCCAACGGAATTTCCAAGGAGATCACGGGTTTCGTGGTCGAGGTTATTCCCGTGGCATGTGGTTACTTTGTGATGGATCAGTTGGAGCACCCCTGCAGGGTTAAATCTTTTCGAGAAGCCTTGCCCGCGGTTATGTGGCAACTTGGAAATTTGTTTAACACCCGGCTATAGCAAACTTAAAGTAAACTTAAATAAAATACACCAACTGTGTGCGTAACCGTGATTGTCTCTGCTCGTGAACATGAACCGAGAGAGAACACGATGGGGTTATGTCTGACGTAAGTAGGTGTTCAGGATCACTTACTGATCATTCTAGTTCACGACCGTTATGCGTAGTCCACCATATTCATTCTTGCTCTCGTAGGTTAGCCACCAAATACATGCTTAGTGCTTGCTGCAGCCTCACCACTTAGCCATTCCTCACCTATTGGCTTACATAGTCTCGGTACCCGGGTTATGAGATTGCTGAGTCCATGTGGCTCACAGATTACTACAACAATACAGGTACAGGTACTGACGAGTTCGTGCCAGATGACGTTTCTCAGCTCCAGTGGGAGTACGATGAAGAACGTAGGCGTATGTACGTGACGTATCCGGATGAGTAGGGGAGCTTCGTGGTGGTGTTCCTGGGTTAGCAAGACAGTTTCATTGCTATCTTTTATCGTTTGATTTCGTCCGTAGTCGGACCCTGTCTTCTGGATGATTGTATGAATGATTATGTGCATTTGTAAATTAGCTTGTGGCGAGTGTAAGCCAACTCATATACTCTTCTCTTCTTTAGATGTATTGCAATGATTTCTGTAGTTCCGAAACGCCGAGATGCGCTTCTATCCCCATCGAGGTCCTCGAGCCTTAATTGGGATAGTACCGCATCTCAGTCATTACATAAGAGACTGCCTCCAACAATGCCACTACCCTTCGGAGCCGATGTACACCCTGCATGAGCTGGACAATGGTGAGTTCAGAACCGAGTTCTACGCCAAGGTGATTGTACCTGCCAAGATCTCACCCCAGAGTTTGTTCTTTGTTGGACCCCCCGTGCCAACAAGAGACATGGCCATTCAGCAAGCGACCTACGAAGCCCTCCTCTGTCTGCGGGACCTCCTCCCGGAAATGAAGGAAGAACAAGCTACCCGCTACCTACCCATCAAGAGTGGATTAGGAGCCCCTGCTCAACTGATGAATCCCCCAGGAGACGAAGACCCAACCCTCAAGCTCTAGATCTGCTTCGCCAACACAGTAGATTACCTTCTGTGTTACCTTACCGAAGAATTCCTCAAGTCTTGCTCTTGCATCTCCACTAACTCGAGAAGAAGAATGTGTTCGAGCAAGATCAACAAATTGCTGCCCTACGAGTCTACATCACCAACCAAAGGCAACAAATTGAGGAACTTCAGGAGGCCTGCAACCGAGCCCCGCGCAGGAGGCATAGGCACAAATTTCCATATCCACCACATGGAGGACCTTCTTTAGATCACCGGCGTCATAACCCAAGGATGGATAGCAACCTTTTTGCTCCTGTCACATGCCACGGATGTGGTGAATTTTGGCATATTGTCAGGGGTTGTCCCAACAAGCAGCCGACTGTTGCATATCCATTGGTACCACAGGAGAACCTAGAAGCTGAAGACTGAACGTTCTCATCTTCGAGATGTGAAGCAAGCACGGCTACTGAGTCCGAGAACCCCCTAGGGTAGGATGTGTCGTGTATCTTCTATGCGTAGTCGAGTCCGTGTGATGGTTCAAATGAAACCATGTTGTGTGTTGCTTGTTTTTATCTGTTTTTGTTTTGGTATAAGTCGCACTTTTGCCCTAGGCAACATGTATACGACTATATCATTTATCTTATCTTAATGAATGTGTTGGCCTTTTTGACGCTTGTTTGATTACACTTGCACTATAGCACCCCCTTTAGGCACCTCCCCTATGCTACTTTTCCCTCTCACCATCCTCATCATCTGAAGACCAGCAAGACAAGACGCACCAAGGATTCCACCTCGACAAGCACTATCATTAAAGACTTTTGACGACAACCTATTCAGCCAGGTGCAACCTCGTAAAGGTATGCTTTTCCCTCAAAATCGGAAACCTTCCCTAGACCAACCTAGACCTCACGAGTGACCCCAGCTCAAACCCTTAACAATGTGCTTAACCTATGAATTTGCAAGGGGATCAGTTAAGCTTCGACAACCTTGTTTATCACTGGGTTCATTATGGAACTAAAGATCATAGTGAATAGGACACATTACATTCCTAAGCCAGCACTTGGACTGATGATGCTATAGGGAATATTGTCTGAGGATATATGATTAGTAGACAAATGACTTGATGAGGCTATACTAGATGTCTTGAGGATATAGCTAAGCCCCCTTGGTGGATTTCGAGACTTTAAGGATGGTGGATGAACTTGGTGGGTCGAGTTAATATTTTAGCATAACTTACTTCTCCCAAATTGGATTTAGTAGGACAATTATGATCAAACTAAAATTCTTGAGGCATAAGAATTTGACTTCACTGGATGATATTGATAGGAAATTGGTGACATTATGATGATGGCTTGTAGGAACAAGTAGAAATTCTCATTGGATATGAGATCGGCTTAAATAGGTGATCCTAACTAGTGTTGGTGATAATTAAGTCTACATGGTTCGGAGCAATTTCGATTTAGTCCGATGATTTCTATCATGAGACCATACTTCTCGGTGCGAAGTAAACTAGGAACACTGGATTGTTGTTCGATTTGATTCAAGGATCTATATGCACCTGACATTGGAGTTTACCAAATGATCATGATGGAAATTGCTGGATATACTACGATGAGATAGTCAAGCTTTTAAATCTAGGCCGATACGACCGATATATAGGCCGATATATCATTTTTGGTGCTCTACCGATGTAAAAGTTACATATCATTTTGTAAATATCATTTTCACACATATCATCCGATATGTACCAAAATATTGACCGATATGGCCGATATCTGACCCGATATGTCGATTGATATAGACCGATACATAGATGATCAAAATTGTCTATAAGAAAGTCATGAAAATAAGATTATGCAATTACAACTTCATCATATTAGCAAAATCATGCATGATGTTTTATATATATATGCATATAGAACATATTGTTTTTATTTTATAGTAATGATTTTGTGAATCTTTCTTAATAGTATATTAATTAACAAGTCAACAAACTAGGTATCTAAAATTGTTATGCTAAAAAGCATCGACATCTAACATTTTGTTGAACTAAAAACACATGTTTTAAGTAAGGATAATGAAAAAAATCCAGATAAGTTTCCTTCGATATATCTACATATCGTCCGATATATTACCCGATATCCGATATGCGATATGTTGAAGCCAAATCGATATGAGCCCAATATCTGATATTTTGAACCTTGGAGATAGTCCTTTCAAGGATTTGAGGATTATAGGAACTCTAGAAGATTATGTATCGATATTGGATTTGTAGTAATGATGGATCATGTACTGAATAATGGGATTGATGAACCACTAGATTGAATTCTTAGGAAGGAAGCATGACCTTGGATTGGTATAAGACGTGTTTTCTTAGGATATAGATGCAATACCTTGGACCTTGGATAGAATAGCTGAGCACTTGGATTTGTAGGGTTTTAATCACCTTAGTAGCTTGTATGCTCCACCCGAGGATACTTACATGGGGAAACATGTGAGATGGTTATAGGTGACATACCTGATTTTGTTTAGTCCTTCTCTCGAGTGCCTTGAAGATATGAATAGCACGAGTCATATTAGGAGATGACTTATGTGAGTCAGTACTTTCAGTAGTATAAGGTGATTTTGATGGAGTAATAGGAAGGACTATTGGCATCTAAGAACTGTGCTCAAGAATAAGATGACAAATGTTCACTCACGTCACAAATCCTTGAGACCCCTAAGCTTTACCGAGCCATAACATGGTCGGCTTATGACCATAGGCTTTGGCTTTAAGACACAAGACTTCGGCCAATACTCCACCTTGACCACCATAAATCATGTTTGTAAGGAAGGTGGACACAAAGTGCTAGATTATGAAAGACCACAAACCCCTAGGCTAGTAACCACCCAGAACAAATGCCCGCTTCTCTCACATGTCCCATAAGATAAGCGTTTATGTGATACTTGGAGAAATATGCGGTTGTCCCTTTGAATGACATACTTATTTACCCAAGGAGAGTAAGGAACACCATAGTCCTACTTTGGATAAGCCCCGGAAGCACATATTGCTAAGTTTCTCAAGTGTAAAATTTTACCTTGATGAACTTGGGCTCCTCAAAGTGCCCCCCTGCAGCAGAAGATATTCTTACCCCAAGAAAAATGAAGAAAAAATATGGCTGGGAAACCACAATGAAGAAGAAGAAGCAAGAGAAGTCAACCACCACTCCCCTGCCGGCTACATCATCTAGACTATGTCAAGTAGCACCGATGATCCAGCAAGATGAAGCCTCTGGACATCAAGAGAAATTAAAGAGTTCCTTGTTCTATAGGTCACTTTTTATTTCCTAACTAGGGAGGAACTGAGGAATTGTTAAAACCCCTCACTCCACCACCTGGATGGAGTAAGAGGAGCATGACTTCCCTACTCCCTCCAGAGCCTAGAACAGAATGGAACGATTGCCACGACTTGACTAATAGCCCCTTTCGGTCCAATCATGGACGTGACCTTGAATGGATCATGGTGAACCACCTACCAAGGGTAGACCTCCCCGCTTGACCAACCCTCAAACCTTGAAGACTAGTTGGCTAATCTACACTTTTGAATAGTCAGCTTACTTAAAACCCCCACTAGAACCTTCTCTGATGAAGGAACCCATTTTGCTACCAAACCTCTAAGTTAAGTCTTAGGGGCGAGACTCAACCCAAACCTTGCCACCAACAGCTATGAAGAGACAAGTGAACCAAGCACTCGAAGACACGCTGGGAACATGCGTACGTGACTACAAAGACACATGACCAAGGATGACTGAAGAACATACATAGACAACTTAGTCAAGTGGAAGATCTCGACAAGAAGCCTACATTTACAAGCTTCAACACTCACATAGATGAAGACCACTTGCGACTGAAGATCATGTGCTTTAACGAAGTCAACAATTCCCCGTCAATGAAAGGTTACACAAAGACCTTGACCCTTCTAGACTAACACAAGATATTATGGTGCCACTAACCAACATGGATAACCCAGGGCCAGCACTCAGACTCAAGACTTTTCCACGTATTCTGACCTTGGAGATGCACACACACAAGCCAAACCCTTGCCCGGACTACGTTCATCATGCCCTTGACCTTTAGTCAGACCTAGCTTATCGCAAGAACCCGATTCACCTCTCAGACAAAGTCAAGCGATGCACTCGAAGCCATATCATCAAGCACTTCAAGATCCAGAAGGACAAGCACACCAAAGAAGGAGTAACATGGGAACGTGAAGACTACCTCACACCTGAACTTTCATATCGCTTCAAACGCCTAGCCTAGGAATCTCGGGGACGAGATTCTTGTAAGAGGGTAGGTCTGTCACACCCTGTGTTTTGAGTCAGAACACTACATTAATAAAGCCCAAATTTTGGAACCAACAAAAACTTTATGTGAATGGATGTGGTGCTTGAACTGATTGCTATTTGCTTGCTTGCTTGAGTGCGCTCAAAATTCATAAAATTCTTCTTACTCTCAAAACTCATCTCCTCGATCCAATATTTAATTTAGGCTTTCAAAACCCCCTGAATTGAGATTTGTACTACAAGTCTTCAAAGTAGGGAAGATCTTTTTCCACAAATATTTTATTTGGATCCTGTTATATACGAGACTTCCCAAAACCACAAAAATACTATTTTAAAAACTTATTTTTGTATTTTATTTAAATGCCTTTTCCTAAGGCCAGAAATGGTATTTCATAGGGAAAAATTATTTTAATGTTTCAAAAATATTTGTGAAAATTTATAGAAAATCAGTGGACATATATTGTCCATATATATGAGTTTCAGCATATGGTCATGTTCAAAATATTGGATAAAACCTCCAAAACCCTCTAAAACCCTTTATGTATATTTCAAGTATTTGAAATATTTCTATAAGAAATGTTCTCAAATAAATCCAACAAAATTATAGCAAGTCACATATGTCTTATGTAATGATCTTGCCAACTTTAATCTAAATCCCAATGTTTTTGGTTCACCAAAATGCGCCAAAACCCTCTATGTCCAGATCCAAATTTCAACAAATTTACATTGTCAAGTTTCTCCATTTGATCTCAAACTTTGTGGGCATGCTCTAATTCCCAAATGATGCCACCACACCAAGTGGTGCATCAAGGCAAACAGTTTAACTTAGCTAGATCTAAGAACATCCGTTTCTGTTGATTTCTTGGGTTTGCCAAATTTACATTGGCAACTTTCTTCAAATGAGCTCAAACTTGGTGATAAACATCATTTCTATCTACCATTCACTCCTATTAAAGCTCACATCAAGGAGGATCACTTAACTTGCCCAAACCAACAATAAACACCTTCTGGTGGTTTCTAAAAGTTACTGGTTTCCCCTCCTCCACTGTTCTCCTTGACCCCAAACTTTTACCACATCTTCTCCTACTGCCCTATTTACCTCCAGTAAGAATTGCTGGACCTCAGCTCAATTATTTGGGGGGGGGGGGGTAAAACCTGAAGATTCCCCTCTCGACAGCCCCTTTCGCTCTCTCCCTCAACCTCTCTTCTATCCCTATGACCTTCCAGAGCATCCCAGGGCACATGAGCATTGTTTACTCACCCTAGACCCTCTCTACGCAAGTGGCCATGACCATGTCACAAAATACATGTCACGTCATGCTAAAAATGCGCTCTAGAGCGCGCTACAGTGCGCATCCGCACTATAGCCGGCACCCATTCCCACCTCCAGACCACCTCGGGCCACCCCCGCATGCCTGCCGGCGCACCTCGGCATCCTCAGCATGACACCTGGTCGCCCCTCCTCTCTCTCTCACCTGATGATCCGTTCGTGTGCGCTCTGTGCCGCCTGAGAGCTCCCAATGGGCGAGCTCACACGCGCGGTGCCCAGAGCCCCCTCTGCTTGTCCTCGACATCCATGACATCTCCTGTGGTCCCCTGGCCATGCCCGCACCCGCATATCCAGCCGCAATGGTCCAAGAGCTCGCGCCCGAGCCCTCCCGCACGCGCCGCACACTGCCTCCGCTTCGCAGCTATATAAGGCCACCCCAGGCCTCCCCTTTGCCTCTGGTCGCCCTAGGCCCCTCCCAATTGACCCCGAGTAGCACCCGCGCCCCCTCCGAAGCATTCGGTGCTCGGGATCGAGCCGAGCGCCACCGCCTCTGGTCACCGGTGTTCGCGCGGTGAGAGCCATCTCAGCCGCTTCTCTCCTTCGATCTGGAACCTCCATATCCCCCTAATCAGTCCCCCCTCTTGCGCACCATTTTGTAGGCCGGAGTGACCGGTTTGAGCTCCCCCCGACACCCCTCCGCCGCGGTTGCTCGTCGCCGGCGATTCCCCGTGCTCCGGCGAACAACTCGTGCACCACCCGAATGGCGGCTCAACCCCGAGCACGCCGGTGCCTTCCATTCGCCCCGCCGTGCCGCGTACACTGCTGGGGAGCTCCCCCTGCCCTCTGTCGCGAGGTAAGGGTCGACAGGTGGGTCCCACCTGTCATTCCCTTGCTTGTGCGCCTCTCACTGAGCGGCCAGCCCCCCGGTCAAGTCTAAATCGACCACATGCGCGCGTATCGCTTCGCCCTGGGCTGGTTCCCTTCTGGGCCGGCTCAGCTGCGCTACTTTTGGCCCATACGCACAGTAGCATTTTCCTTTTTTCTTTTTTTAGAAACTTCCAAAAATTTCACAAGATTTAATATTTATCTAAATGAAAAGATTCCAACTCCTTTATTCTTCTAAAAATCACACCAATTATTTGGCACAACTTTCATATTTTTCCATCACAAGTTTCTGTATTGTTCAAATTTAAAATTTACATCTGAACACCTAGAGGCCAGTTTCAAAAATCCCTAGAGCATCCAAATTAACTCCAAATGAGATGCTTCAAATTCCTAGATGACTCAAAAATCATACCCTATTTATATAGCCATGGTGAACATTTTTCCTAAGTTTCATTTCTGTTGGATCTACTAAAGGACCCCACTTTCCATTTATTTCATCTTATAAAAACCCTAGATAATTCATCCCAACTCCAAATCCAGTGAAACCAATTTCTAAATTCTTCTAAAATCATGCCAGATTTAATAGGTGCATTCACTCATTTTTATAAAAGTATATTATGAGAATTTCTTGTAGGAGCATCATTTCCTTCATTTCCACCTTATTGGTCTATTCAAAAACCTCTATTGATCCAAATATAGTAGAGCAACTTTAGGTATTTTTCTTTTGACTAGAGAGGTCCAAGAAAAATAAAATTCCTATTTTAGAACACTTTTATTTTCCTTGCCTTGTTGTATGCTTATTATGATTGCTTTCCATGGTAGTTGACGAACTAGAGAGAGTGCTTGGAGTTGGACAAGAAGCTTTTGAAAACCTCGAAGACTTTGCTGAGCCAGGCAAGCAGCCCCTTGACCATGATCAAAACCATTTTTATGCATGACATATAGCACTTTACTTTGTGCATTGAAATCATGATGATATGGTCACCACATTGGTGGGTTGTCCCCGTTACTTTCCTCGTTGATACTTGCATTGATATGACTCTACTTTCTGCTTAGAGTTGTGTGGGTGGGAAGTAGATTGGTTGCTAAAGTAGTTGCTACGCAAGTGGGACGGGTATATGCATGCTGATGGAAACAAGATTATATTCAAAGACTTTTCTAAAACCCCATCGGGTGCCACTAATGCCCGAGAGAGATGTGGTGCTAGGTAGCCTCTTGATAAAGGAGTGATGTACCGGAGCAATTCATGTGTGTGTGTAGGATCCTAAGTATGTCTAGAGGGGGGTGATTAGGCTACTTGACCAAATTAAAATTCTAGCCTTTTCCCAATTTTAGATGTTGGCAAGTTTTAACAATTGTAGCATGTCAAGCACACCCTACACATGCAAGTCTAAGAGTATAACAGCGGAAAGTAAAGACATGCACATGAAAGTAGTGGGTAGGGAAAGGAGGATCAAACGCAATTATAGACACGAAGATTTTTCCTGTGGTTCCGATAGGTGGTGCTATCGTACGTCCACGTGGATGGAGACTTCAACCCACAAAGGGTAGCGGTCGCGAGAGTCCACGGAGGGCTCCACCCAAAAGGGTCCACAAAGTAGCAACTTCGTCTATTCAATCATGGCTTCCTTCCATGAAGGACTAGTCTCACTATGGGTAGATCTTCACGAAGTAGGCAATCTCCTTGCCCGTACAAACTTCTTGGTTCAACACCACACACGAAGAAGGAGGCTCCCAAGCGACACCTAACCAATCTAGGAGACACCAGTCTCCAACAGAAAATAGATGTGGTAACAATGATGAACTCCTTGATCTTGTGCTTCAAAAGATAGTCTCCTCAACACACAATCACTCTCTCATATATTTAGCTTGGTAGAAGTGGTTGATTGGGCGAAAAGCAACTTGGGGAGGCTAGAAATCAAGATTCATATGGTTGGAGTGGAAGATCTTGATCTCAACACATGAGTAGGTGGCTCTATCTCAGAAAAATGGATGGGGCAAGTGAAGATATGTTCTGAGTGCTTCCTCTGTGAGTGAGAGGAGGTGGAAGGGTATATATAGGCATCTCCAAAAATCTAACAGTTACAACATTATTGCCCAACTCGGTGAAACCGACCCAAATACTCGGTTGCACCGATGATACATCTCCAACGTATCAATAATTTATGAAGTATTCATGGCATATTTGCCTATGTTTACAATACTTTTATATGGTTTTGATGCACTTTATATGATTTATTTAGAACTAACCCGGACTTACGCTGTTTTCAGCAGAAATAGCGTGGTGTTGTTTTTGTGAAGAAAATGGAAGTTCTCGGAATCGCCCAAAACTTTTTGATGATTTTTTCTGAAGGAAATAAGCAATATTGGAGCGAAGAACCACCGTAGGGGAGCCACCTGTGGGCCACAAGCCATCAGGGCACGCCCCCAGGCCGTGCCCTGATGTGTGCTGGGGCCCACGTGGCTCCGTTGCGCGTGATTCCATCGCTAAAAAATCCTATAAATCCCAGAAACCCCAGAAATAAAGAGAGACTCTCCGCTCCGCCGCCGCAACTCTCTATATCGACGAAAAACCAATCTGGAGCCATTCTAGTACCCTGCCAGAGAGGGAAAACCATCACCAGTGGCCATCTTCATCATCCCGGCGGAGGCCATGATGAGGAGGGAGTAGTTCGCCCTCGGGTTGAGGGTATGTACCAGTAGCTATGTGTTCAATCTCTCTCTCTCTCTCTCTCTCGTGTTCTTGAGATGGCACGATCTTGATGTATAATGGGCTTTGTTAATATAGCCGGATCATAAGATGTTATCCCTTGCTACCTTGTTGTGATGAATTGAATCTTTACCTTTGAGATTTTGTTATGTCGGATTGAATATTGGATTGGAGATCACCTGATATATGTCTTGCATGTGGATACCTTGGTGACAATGGGGTGTTCTCTTGATTCACTTGATGTATGTTTTGGTACTCAACTTGCGGATTCCCGAGCTGACATTGGGGTAATCTATGCATAGGGGTTGATACAGGTTCTTGTCCTACGTTCTCCGGTAGAAATCTTGTGGTGCTCCTTGAAGTTCTTTTTGTTGGATTGAATATGATAGATCTGAAATTGTTTGATGCACGTCGCATAATTTACCCATGGATACTTGAGGTGAAATTGGAGTATCTAGGTGACATTAGGGTTGATTGATATGTATCATTGGTGTTATTTTAGTATGAACTTATGGGCTGTTTGTGACACTTATAGGAATAGCTCAAAATATGGATCGGAAAGAATAACTTTGAGGTGGTTATACTACCTACACTAATTTCATCTTATTGTTCTCTGCTAGATATGAACTTTGGAGTGATTCTTTGTTGCACGTTGAGGGATGATCATATGATCCAACTATATTAGCATTGTTGGGAGATTGCACTAGTGAAAGTATGAACCCTAGGCCTTGTTTCCAAGCATTGATATACCATTTTGCTGGCTGTTTACTACTAGTTACCTTGCTGTTTTTATATTTTCAGATTATAAAAACCTATATCTACCTTCCAGATTGCACTTGTATCACCATCTCTTCGCCGAACTAGTGCACCTATACAATTTGCCATTGTATTGGGTGTGTTGGGGACACAAGTGATTTCTTGCATTTGATTACAGGGTTGATTGAGAGAGACCATCTTCATCCTACACCTCCCATGGATTGTTAAACCTTAGGTCATCCACTTGAGGGAAAATTGCTACTGTCCTACAAAACTGTGCGCTTGGAGGTCCAACACGAGTCTACAAGAATAAAGTTGTGTAGTAGACATCAAGCCATTTTATGGCGCCGTTGCCGGGGAGGTGAGTGCTTGAAGGTATATCTTTAGATCTTGCTATTAAATCTTTTAGTTTGTTGTTTTTCACTAGTTTGGTCTTATAAAATAAAACTACAAAAAATGGACTTTTGGTTGCCTCAATTGCTTTGAATTTTTATTGTTTTTCGTGAAAATGATGGTTCGGAAAATTGTGCTCAATTGGTAGAGGAAGAATTTATGAAAATACTTAATGAGAATTCCTTGAATGATGAGCATGATTGCAATGTTGCTTGTATTAATTCTCTGAATATCCATGATGCTAATGATATGCAAAGCCACAATCTTGGGGATGCTATGTTTGATGAAGATGGTATTTTTAGTCCCCCAAGTTTTGATGAGCAAATTTATTATGATGATGGCATGCCTCCTATCTATGATGATTATGATGATGACATGTATGCTATAAAGAGTGATAGTAACCATGAAACTTGTCATCATGATTTTAATATTGAATGTGGTTATGTCAATCAAGTGTCTCATGATAGTTATTTTGTCGAGTTTGCTCCCACTACCATGGATGAAAGGAATTTGCTTATGTGGAGAGTAATGAAAATTCTATGCTTGTGCATCATCAAAATAATGATTTATGTGATAGTTATATTGTTGAATTCCTTCATGATGCTACTGAAATTTATCATGAGGGAGGAACATATGCTTGTAGGAATTGCAATAATATCAAGTTTCCTCTCTATGTGTTGAAAATCTTGAAGATATGCCTATTTTGCCTTCCTATGCTAGTTGATTCTTCCCATAAATTGTTTGCTCACAAAATACCTATGCATAGGAAGTGTGTTAGACTTAAATGTGCTTGTCATGAGATTCATGATACTCTCTTGCATGTTTCAATTACTACTTTTTATGTGAGCATCATTGAAATCATCATGCCTAGCTAAAAGGCTTTAAAGAAAAGCGCTTGTTGGGAGACTACCCAACACTTTTACTCTATGTTTTTGTGTGTTCACATGATTAAGCTACTGTAGTAATAATGTTTTGTGTCTTTTATTTCAATAATGTACCAAGTAAAGCCTTTTGGATACTATGGATACTTGTTGATTTGATTCTGTGCAAAAACAGAAACTTTTGCCTCCAGTAAAGAATTTCTCTGATTTTACTGGAGCGTCAAAAATTTCTGAAATTTTTGCACAGTATTTATATGAGAATTATCTATATTGTCCTAATTGTTACGAAGTTTTAGAGACAGGGAAGTATGGTTATACTACAGATCTTCACAGACTGTTCTGTTTTTGACAGATTCTGTTTTGCATGCATAGTTTGCTTGTTTTAGTGTTCCCATAGCTTATATTCAGTGATATAAATTATGTTAATGGTAGAATACAATAGGTATTATGTGAGAACAATTATGAATCTTGTCTTGACAGTACCTAAGTGAATGATCTTTATTTATTGTACTAACCCATCTCATGAAGTTCCGTTAAGTTTTGTGTGATTGAAGTTTTCAAGTTTTGGGTGAGATACCGATATGGGGAGAATAAGGAGTGACAAGAACCTAAACTTGGGGATGACTGTAACACCCCAAAAATTGAATCAAGTTTTATTAATTAAAATTTTGCCAGGTAATTTAAACTTCAATTTTTCCTGAATCTTCTGTTAATTTCCGAACCACTCCTTTCTTCTGAAATATGAAATTTTCCCTCCAAATAGAAGCTTTTCAAAAATATTGTGAGACTTGAATGTTTGCTTAAAAAATATCTCATTTTTAAATTGGTATAATCTGTGGAGGCATATTTATAATATTTTGCCACGTTATATTTCTTTAAAATTGGTTTTTATTACTTTAAAGGGTCTCAGTTGCACTGCAACCATTTGATAAATTCATTTAATAATTCCACAAAAATTTCTAGATGACATGTGGTGTCCCTACATCACTTTTATGCAAAAACCCATCTTTGTGCTTTGGAATTTTTGAGCATATCATCATATTTTCTATTCTGGACCAGTTTGAGGTTTTGTACTGCAACCCCTTTATAGTTTGCCCTAATGCCCTTGGGATTTTTCCTACCTTTAGTAATCCCTACCAAACCCTTAAGTCCAGGAGCTCAAACCCATTAGCATAGTTTAAGCCTATGCAATAGCTTCATTTTGATGCTGTCCAGTAATGAACTTTTATAAAACTTACACTAGGAAGTTTCTGATTTGGCCAAACTAACCATGCCATCATCACCTGCATCCAAGGAGACCTCAACCTGGAAAGTTTGGTGGCCAGAACAACCCCCTAGATGCCTTTGACATTTCATCAAGCAGGTTGTGGGCATGAGCAAAATTGACATTGTTTCACATTTGCACTATGGACTTATTGTCCTTGCCAAATTGCCATGTCCATTAAGGCCCTAGGACTCCTATTAGTGACCCTGTTAAGTTCCAGCCTCTGCCAAGACTCCTAGCATGCCCGGGCATTTGGTCGAGCACCTTGGGTGCGTGCCCAGAGCGCGCCTGTTGCAGACAGGCAGCGCCTGAGTCGCCGCGCCCACCTACCCTGCCCCTTGGCCCTTCCCTGCCCGTAGGGACACGCTCCCGACCCCTCCTAGCCCGCAGAGTCACCCCGGTCGCCCCCTGCCTTTGCACAGCCCCACCGCAGAGCTCCCTTGGCGGCTAGCCGTCGGCTGCAGCTGGCCCCCACCCATGGCAGCACCGTCCAAGCCTCCCCCGTGCGCCAGCTGCCCTCTGGAACGGCTCGAGCTCATCCACGAGCTCGTCTGTTAGCGCCGACCAGCGCCACGTCGCCTGCAGCCACAGTGACGGCTCGCCGGCGTTCTTATGCGCGGCTGCCACCGAACCGACCTAGTCGCGCTATAAATAGAGCACCCCTTGCTCTTGGCAGAAGGATGAGTCCTCCTCTGACCCTCGAGATCCCTCTGTGATGGCCAATTTAGACCGAGAGGATCGTCCCCCTCGACTCTGGCAACTTCGGCCACCGCCCCTCTCAGCTAAATTCGTCGCGACCAGAGTGCCCCAGTTTTCCCCATCACCACCATCGGCTCTCCCTTGCCCCCACAGAGCCACCCCACCTCTCAGCTTCTACTGGGAGCCACCATAGGTCGAGACCTTAGCTAACCCGAAGCCGCCGCCCGCCTTGGAGCTCACCGCCGGCGACCCCCTTCGCCTCCACGACCCTTTCGACCACCGGGAGGATCGCCCTAGTGCGGTGAACCCATTACCATTGTTGGAGCCCCGTGGGGAGTCGCCAATCGCCGGCATTGGTCGCCGGAACCCCGCCCACGCTCGGCCAGAGGAAGAAGGAGGCCCGGGTGACCGGTCAAACGTGACCAGTGGGTCCAACGACCCCACTGTCAGTGACTGGCTGATGCCCACCGAAGCGTTTTAGTGAAAACGTACTCAGCCGGGGTACGTTTCCCCTTCTCGAAAGCGTATTTTGGTCTGAAACGTTTTCTTTTATGTTCTATTTAAAAAAATCAGATTTGACCCAGACTTTGACTGGTCATATCTTTTAAACCACAATTGCAATTGAATTGATTCTTTTTCTTTTGTCACTCAAATTTCACCGAGTTTATTTTCATATTTATTTAAAGAAATTCCAAACAACTTTTCTATACTGTTTTTAAATTGTGTCTTAATTAGAATATTTTCAAATAGGAATTTGGAGGGAAAACTTTCAAAAGTTTTTGGAGTGCTCATCACCTACCTACACATTGAAGGCATGCATTCTGAACCTTGGTATAATATTTGTTGTGTGTTGTTTAATGTGACTACAACACCAAGTTAACTTGAAGTATGCATTATTTCATGTGATGATGTGATCATGTTTACAAGTGCATGATGAGAATTCCTTGCTGTTGGAATTGAAATGCTTGTGACAGTATTCATCCTCTTATGCCTTTCATGCCTACCGGAAGTAATCCGGAGAAGTCTCTGTCTCGGGTAGACATGAGCTTGATACTGACATTTCGTTGGGACGAGTATGATCAGTAAGGCATGGTGAGGTGTGATGAGTGGTGATTCTGTCTGATGGTGTGGAATATATTTGTTGTGCTAATCATGTAGAGAACACATAACCTCCTGAGTCGACCGTAGATCGAGTCTTGTGCCAGTAACCCCCATACTTGCTTCGTACTACCACTTGTCCCTGCCGCAGGTAGGGTACGGTTCAGTAAGTTGTCAACCCCTTTCTTAGCACACACCGTACAGAGAGGCCATAGTGAAAGATACCAGTGGCCCCTGGAAGGCATGTCACTTGGTCCGGGGGCATGGGTGTTTCTGGTTGGGACCGAGGGGGTAGCTCCCCTGTTTTGCGTGTGGTATAAATGTTGTGATCCCATGCTAATCGAGGTTGTAGCCTCCCCACTTAGAGTTTTGCTTAATGAGTGTCATGGGTGATTCCAGGCACCGGTAAGTTAAGCTGGTGTGTGCGGGTCAGGTGTGTTTTCAATTCAAAGACCGTAAGGGGAATTAGTCCCGGCGGACTAAAGGAATTCGTTACTTGTGGGTAAAGAGTACACCCTCTGCAGAGTTTATATCTATTCGAATAGCCATGTCCACGGTTAAGGACTACAGTCTGGGATGGGTCAAGTGTCAGTCTTAGTGTCGATCTTCGGAGGAAAACTTCTCAAACCAGAATATTGATCATGACGTATGACGAATGATGATTATGATTATTATTATTGTGGACTAACCATTTACATTATTTGTATTATTGAGTATCCCTGGGATGGTTCTACCTCCTGGATACTCATCATGATTATTACTTTATAAGCCCTTTATGTGGCGTCGCACAGACGCCTGACTCTGGCACGCTTGTGTTTATTTTCCTTATAAGCCCTTTTTGTGGCGTCGCACAGACGCCCGACTACGGCATGTATGCTATTTATTTTTCTTCTAAGCCCTTTATGTGGCGTCGCTTAGACGCCTGACTGTGGCATGCATGTTATTTATTTTTCTTCTAAGCCCTTTATGTGGCGTCGCTCAGACGCCCGACCGAGGCATGCTTTATATTATTATCCTTTCGAGGCGTCGCTTCAGACACCCGATTGGTTTATTTCTATTCTCTGCTTACTTAGTCATGTTTAATATGAATGACCTGCTTGCGTGCATCATGAATTTTATTTTGTGACTGGTTAAGTGATCGTGGATTATTTCAGTACATGAATACCACCTGCTATGTTATACCTGTTTTCATTATGTTTGCGAGTATATTCAAAGTACTCACTGGCTTATCCCTGGCTATTGTCTTGGCCAGATTTCCTTCTTGGAGAGAAGCGAATTGTCGACAGCCCCGGAGCTTAGGCATCGAAGTTAGCAGCCACGCGAAGATAGGAGTTATCCAGGTCAGCTGTTCCTGTGGGAAATGGAGTCCCATAGACGCTGATGACCCCGAACCGCTTCCGCCACCAACCACTAGAAACCTTTTGTTGTACTCATAGACCATAATGGTCTTGTACTTCATATATTGTAATTTTGCTTGGAATTTCTGTATCAAGAATGTGCCTCATCAGCTAACAGTAATCCTAGGGCTGGTGAGCACAAGGACCATTTGCTGGGAAATTAATATCCTGGAAAACCGGTCCTGACAACCTTGGTATCAGAGCCAGGCTGACCATTGGCTAATCCTATCTTAGCCAGGTCGATAAACCTAGGTAAACTCCCACCAGACCTTAACCTAACCACAGCCAAGCCTATCCTATCCTATCCGATAGCCCACACAATGACCCCGACACCTTTTGGCAGTCGGTGCCCAACCTATCATCCTAGCCCATCGATGACGCGCCGTGACCGACACCTAAATTGTCACATTCGCAAGCGTGTGAAGGAAGACTCCGTTTTTTTCTATAAAAGAAAACGTTTGCCTAAACCCAGCACACCATAGCCAACCATCCAAAACCAAGCCAAGATGCCTGGCGCCATTGTTCACAATGAGACCACAGCAACCAACCTTCGAGGTTTTGTAACCGTCCTAGCCAACCTCACCCATCGTGCCTTTGCATTAGAAGAGCCCCCAGAATATGTTGTGTACCAGGAGCACACGAGTGATGAGAATCGTCACTTCTGGGCCATGGAGCACATCTACGGCAGGGGTATATCGCCAGAGCGCCCCTATAGGTTCACCGGAAGGTCAACTTCCTTTGAGCCACAAGCCATCCAGCTAGCAGCTCGGGAGGCTATAGTTCAACTCCGGCACTTGTCGCCAAGAGTTAACTTCCGCTCGTTCTATTATTACCCCAGCCGTGATGGGTATAGTAGGCCACCCCAGGTTGCCAACGGAGACCACGAGACGGACCCTGCACTGCTGCATCTTGTGCGCTACCTCAGTGCACTAGAGGCACTATTCGATCAGGTCACTCTTGATCTGATCGCAGCTCGTGGAGAACTTGCTCGCCGAGCCCCAGCAAGAAGAGAAGTGGCGCCCGACGCCGACAACCCCGTCGTGCTGTTCGGACGACTGATCGAGTCTTCGAGGTCTGCCTCTGCAACCGACCGGAATGCATTTGTATCCCCGGAGGAGCTCCGTCGCCTTTTGGGGACACGCTCCAACGGGATTGTGACCACCAACCCCGCGATGGTCATCATCGCTACCCCGACCCTGCACAACCCCATCCTAATCCAGCAAACCCCGACGGTGAAGCCCAAAGAGAAGCACCGACGTCCGCAAGGCACGCTCGACTAGATATTAACGAGGTAGACTAAGTTACTCGAGTAGTACCGAGTCTTAGTATTCTACGCCATGTAATAGTGTGACCTTGTAATCGCCATGAATAAAATGCGAACTGCTTGTATGCCATTGTTTTGAATAGTAGCCACGCATAAGTATGTTGGCGTTCGGTTACATATTAAATTCCGGGCGTAGCTACCGAAAACCACCCCAGACGACAACCACAGTAATACGCCACTTTTTATGAGATATGTATATCTGTGGCATTGACCCCGATCCCCATAGAGCAGAACCGACAACACAGGTTGCCCCCACACCGCAATAGGTAACCCAGCCCTGATGCTATATAAGAGGCCACTCCGTGACCTTACCAAGCATCCCTCACTTTGTGCACAGCCCTCACAACCATTTTTGCCATGTCGAGCACTATAATTCATCTGAGAACTCCACATGCGACCCTAGGTAGTTTTGTTAAAATATTGTGGGACTTTACCCGCAGTACCATGAGTTCTCCCCATCCACCCCAGTACGAGCTATTCAAATCGAGGATCACCCCTTTCGCCTCAAAATATTGGGCAGTAGTGCACATCCGACCTATGAACTCAAACCAAGACCCAACGGAAGTCTCCTTCGTGGGGAAATCTATGCCAACTCCGCAGATGGCCATAGAAGTTGCTGCCTACGAAGCGATTACTCGCCTTCGATTCGCGGTACCCTATGCCAGCAAAAGGGGGCATTATTACTTCCCGAGCCGTGCAGCACCCGGAGAAGAAGCATCTTTTTCCGAGGGACGAATAGAGAGAGACCCAGTACTGGCCAACCTTGTTTAGTACGTCATCGCTCAAGAGCATTTGACCCAGCGAGTAATGGATTACCTCTAGAATCTCGCTGTGATGAATCCTCAGATCGCCATTGGCAAACCATTGAGGCCAGACTAGGAGCAACAAATCCTTCGGCTAGTTCATCCGCTCTCCCCAGAAGAGGAAGAATTTGTCCCAGTACCGGAGACATTTCCTCAGGACCCCGCATATTTTACTTTTGCGCCGTAGACACCCAATGTTGTGTTTGTTAGCTTATCAATTAATTATAGGTTGCAGTATGTGTATTATGTCGTAAAATTGCGCTATGAATAATTGTTTGATTTCAATTGTATGTGAGTGATTATTACTGCTGTGATTTTTGATTAACTGTTTTCGCCCTCAGTAAATCTCTAGGTGGGATTTTCCTTGAGCTATTGCAACAAAGATTTCTCCATGTCATAGATTTAAATTCACGCAGCACTACAACAACAGGCCCACAGCCACAATCACTCGACCCCATGCACCAAGTGCAAAAAACCACGTACACATTTTGCACCTAACTGATCACCTCACTAACACACCACAGTTTCTGAAAGAGAAATTTGTGGGTAATTATGTTGGTGCAGATTGCCACCAGCACACTAACAGCAGTAGCAGCCGGCACCAACACTTAATCCTCATGATCACTACCGCCGCGGAGAGCCAGCACTCGAGCAGCAGCATCACAGCGATCATCATGGATCATCACGCATAGGAGCATGGAGAATCCAAGCAATGCCGTCACCCCTCCACACAACAGGATCGTGTACCAATCCGGCATCACCTCCGCCATTAGAGCCTCGTCTCGAGCTCCTGCAAACAGAAATGGAGGAGAAGGAAGAAGAAGAAGGAACGAGGCCAGGTGTGAGGAAGAAGAGAGAAGTACCGCGGTCATTTTACAGCTCGAGATCGGTGTACGGTGAGCGAAGTACACCAGCGCCGCTCGTCGCTCGATCGCCGGTGTTCGGAGGCGAATCCGCGAGCAGTGCCGACAGCGCACTGGCCCGCGAGGTGGGTCCATGCTGCGTCGGCAGCTAGCACGCCATGCACTACTGCAGTACGACCCTAGATGCCCTACGTGCTAGACGTCGCCGGTGGAGAAAGCGCGGGAAAGTGCGCGAGAGGGAGAAAGAGAGGAGAGCCAGAGGTAGAAGAAGAGACTGACATTGGGCCCCGGGTCCACCTGTCAGCCAGAGAGAGCACTGTGCACTCGGGTATGACCAGCGTAATATGGAAATTTAGAATTTTATTAATTCTAAATTTACCGTAGCCCTAAGTAGAAATTCCTCGGTTTCTCCAACTATAGATTTCTCGTACAGCACCAGTAGTCCACTGTAGTTGCACCAATTATCTGCACCCTCACTGTAGCCATGTCATATCGCGCGAGTAGGATAATTGTTTTCGTGTTATTACTGTGTGGTAATAGGAATAATATTTTTGAGACCGTCCTTAGCAAATCTCGAGGACGAGATTTTTCTTAAGGGGGGTAGTGTTGTAACACCCCAAAAATTTAATCATGTTTTATTTATTAAAATTTTGCCAGGTAGTTTAAACTTCTATTTTTCCTGAATCTTCTGTTAATTTCTGAACCACTCCTTTCTTCTGAAATATGAAATTTTCCCTCCAAATAGAAGCTTTTCAAAAATATTGTGAGACTTGAATGTTTGCTTAAAAAAATATCTCATTTTTAAATTGGTATAATCTGTGGAGGCATATTTATAATATTTTGCCAAGTTATATTTCTTTAAAATTGGTTTTTATTACTTTAAAGGGTCTCAGTTGTACTGCAACCATTTGATAAATTCATTTAATAATTCCACAAAAATTTGTAGATGACATGTGGTGTCCCTACATCACTTTTATGCAAAAACCCAACTTTGTGTTTTGGAATTTTTGAGCATATCATCCTATTTTCTATTCTGGACCAGTTTGAGGTTTTGTACTGCAACCCCTTTGTAGTTTGCCCTAATGCCCTTGGGATTTTTCCTACCTTTACTAATCCCGACCAAACCCTTAAGTCCAGGAGCTCAACCCCATAGGCATAGTTTAAGCCTATGCAATAGCTTCATTTTGATGCTGTCCAGTAATGAACTTTGATAAAACTTACAGTAGGAAGTTTCTGATTTGGCCAAACAAACCATGCCATCATCACCTGCATCCAAGGAGACCTCAACCTGGAATGTTTGGTGGCCAGAACAACCCCCTAGATGCCTTTGACATTTCATCAAGCAGGTTGTGGGCATGAGCAGAATTGACATGGTTTCTCGTTTGCACTATGGACTTATTGTCCTTGCCAAATTGCCATGTCCATTAAGGCCCTAGGACTCCTATTAGTGACCCTGTTAAGTTCCAGGCTCTCCCAAGCCTCCTAGCACGCCCGGGCATTTGGTCGAGCACCTCGGGTGCATGCCCAGAGCGCGCCTGTTGCAGACAGGCAGCGCCCGAGTCGCCGCGCCCACCTACCCTGCCCCTTGGCCCTTCCCTGCCCGTAGGGACACGCTACCGACCCCTCCTAGCCCGCAGAGTCACCCCGGCCGCCCCTGCCTTCGCGCAGCGCCGCCGCAGAGCCCCCTTGGCGGCTAGCCGTCGGCCGCAGCCGGCCCCCACCCATGGCAGCACCGTCCAAGCCTCCCCCGCGCGCCAGCTGCCCTCTGGAACAGCTCGAGCTCATCCGCGAGCTCGTCTGTTAGCGCCAACCAGCGCCAAGTCGCCTGCAGCCACAGTGACAGCTCGCCGGCGTTCTTATCCGCGGCCGCCACCGAACCGACCTAGTCACGCTATAAATAGAGCACCCCTTGCTCTTGGCAGAAGGATGAGTCCTCCTCTGACCCTCGAGATCCCTCTGTGATGGCCTATTTAGACCGAGAGGATCGTCCTCCTCGACTCCGGCAACTTCGGCCGGCACCCGTCTCAGCTAAATTCGTCGCGACCAGAGTGCCCCAGTTTCCCCCATCACCACCATCGGCTCCCCCTTGCCCCCACGGAGCCACCCCACCTCTCAGCTTCTACTGGGAGCCACCATAGGTCGAGACCTCAGCTGACCCGAAGCCACCGCCCGCGTTGGAGCTCGCCGCCGGCGACCCCCTTTGCCTCCGTGACCCTTTCGACCACCAGGAGGATCGCCCTAGTGCGGTGAACCCATTCCTGTCGTCGGAGCTACGTGGGGAGTCGCCAATCGCCGGCATTGGTCGCCGGAACCCCGCCCCCGCTCGGCCAGAGGAAGAAGGAGGCCCGGGCGACCGGTCAAACCTGACCAGTGGGTCCAACGACCCCACTGTCAGTGATTGGCTGATGCCCACCGAAGTGTTTTAGTGAAAACATACTCAGCCGGGGTACGTTTCCCCTTCTCGAAAGCGTATTTTGGTCTGAAACGTTTTCTTTTATGTTCTATTTAAAAAAAATCAGATTTGACCTATACTTTGACTGGTCATATCTTTTAAACCACAATTGCAATTGAATTGATTCTTTTTTTGTTGTCACTCAAATTTCACCTAATTTATTTTCATATTTATTTAAAAAAATTCCAAACAACTTTTATGTACTGTTTTTAAATTGTGTGTTAATTAGAATATTTTCAAATAGGAATTTGGAGGGAAAACTTTCAAAAGTTTTTGGAGTGCTCATCACCTACCTACACATTGAAGGCAAGCATTCTGAACCTTGGTATAATATTTGTTGTGTGTTGTTTAATGTGACTACAACACCAAGTTAACTTGAAGTATGCATTATTTCATGTGATGATGTGATCATGTTTACAAGTGCATGATGAGAATTCCTTGCTGTTGGAATTGAAATGCTTGTGACCATATTCATCCTCTTATGCCTTTCATGCCTACCGGAAGGAATCCGGAGAAGTCTCTGTCTCGGGTAGACACGAGCTTGATACTGACATTTCGTTGGGACGAGTATGATCAGTAAGGCATGGTGAGGTATGATGAGTGGTGATTCTGTCTGATGGTGTGGAATATATTTGTTGTGCTAATCATGCAGAGAACACATAACCTCCTGAGTCGACCGTAGATCGAGTCTTGTGCCAGTAACCCCCATACTTGCTTCGTACTACCACTTGTCCCTGCCGCAGGTAGGGTACGGTTTAGTAAGTTGTCAACCCCTTTCTTAGCACACACCGTACATAGAGGCCATAGTAAAAGATACAAGTAGCCCCTGGAATGCATGTCACTTGGTCCGGGGGCATGGGTGTTTCCGGTTGGGACCGAGGGGGTAGCTCCCCTATTTTGCGCACGGTATAAATGTTGTGATCCCATGCTAATCGAGGTTGTAGCCTCCCCACTTAGAGTTTTGCTTAACAAGTTTCATGGGTGATTCCAGGCACCGGTAAGTTAAGCTGGTGTGTGCGGGTCAGGTGTGTTTACAATTCAAAGACCGTAAGCGAAATTAGTCCCGGTGGACTAAAGGAATTCGTTACTTGTGGGTAAAGAGTACACCCTCTGCAGAGTTTATATCTATTCGAATAGCCGTGTCCGCGGTTAAGGACTACAGTCTGGGATGGGTCAAGTGTCGGTCTTAGTGTCGATCTTCGGAGGAAAACTTCTCAAACCAGAATATTGATCATGACGTATGACGAATGATGATTATGATTATTATTATTGTGGACTAACCATTTACATTATTTGTATTATTGAGTATCCCTGGGATGGTTCTACCTCCTGGATAATCATCATGATTATTACTTTATAAGCCCTTTATGTGGCATCGCTCAGACGCCCGACTGTGGCATGCTTGTGTTTATTTTCCTTATAAGCCCTTTTTGTGGCGTCGCACAGACGCCCGACTGCGGCATGTATGCTATTTATTTTTCTTCTAAGCCCTTTATGTGGCGTCGCTCAGACACCCGACTGTGGCATGCATGTTATTTATTTTTCTTCTAAGCCCTTTATGTGGCGTCACTTAGAGGCCCGACTGAGGCATGCTTTATATTATTTTCCTTTTGAGGCGTCTCTTCAGACACCCGATCGGTTTATTTCTATTCTCTGATTACGTAGTCATGTTTAATATGAATGACCTGCTTGCGTGCATCATGAATTTTATTTTGTGACTGGTTAAGTGATCGTGGATTATTTCAGTGCATGAATACCACCTGCTATGTTATACCTGTTTTCATTATGTTTGCAAGTCCATTCAAAGTACTCACTAGCTTGCCCTTGGCTATTGTCTTGGCCAGATTTCCTGCTTGGAGAGAAGCGAAATGTCGAAGCCCCGGTGCCTAGGCATCGAAGATAGAAGCCACACGAAGATAGGAGTTATCCAGGTCAGTTGTTCCTGTGGGAAATGGAGTCCCATAGACGTTGATGACCCCGAACCGCTTCCGCCACCAACCACTAGAAACCTTTTGTTGTACTCATAGACCATAATGGTCTTGTACTTCATATATTGTAATTTTGCTTGGAATTTCTGTATCCAGAATGTGCCTCATCAGCTAACAGTAATCCTGGGGCTGGTGAGCACAAGGACCATTTGCTGGGAAATTAAAATCCTGGAAAACCGGTCCTGACAATGACCAAGGCACCCTCAAGGTAATATCCAAGGAAGACTCAACCGCCTAAGCATGGGGATGCCCGGGAAGGCATCCCCTCTTTCGTCTTCAACACTATCGGTATATCTTACTTGGAGCTATATTTTATTTGTCACATAATATGTGTTTTGATTGGAGCGTCATTTTATTTTGTTAGTATTTGCTTTCTGTTATTTATAATCTTGTTTATCAATAACAAGTTCCAAGAATTGCCTTTAGTATGCTTGAATTGCATATTTGATGTGTGCTGTGTAAAAACAGAAACTTTTGTTGTAGTGTTTGAATTTTCATGTTTTACTGGAACGTGGAAAGTTTCTGAAATTTTTACACAGTATTTTCGTATAAATTATTTATCATGTCCTACATTTTCATAATTTTTAGAGATACAGAAGTGCACTTTGTAAATTAATTGCTAAAAACTGTCCTGTTTAGACAGATTGCTGTCATAGTTTTGTTATCTACTTCTCCTATAGTTTTCATGACTTATATTAGTAGATATAAATTGTGGAAATGATAGTATACAGTATATAATGTTTTAAAATTATTATGCAACTTGCCTTGGCTGTACATAAAGTGTTGATTTATTCTTATGTGTACTAACCTATCTCACGAGTTCTTTCCAAGTTTTGTGTGGATGAAGTTTTTGAGACCTAGGTGAAACCGGGATATGAGAGAATTGAACGAGATACAAAAGCTCAATCTTGGGGATGCCCAAGGCTCCCCAAGTAAATATTTCAAGAAGTCTCAAGCATCTAAGCTTCGGGATGCTACGCATCCCACCTCTCTTCGTCAACTATCGGTTAGCCTATGTTGAGCCTAAATTTTTATTCGTTCACATGATGCGTGCTATTCTTGGAGTGTATTTTTGTTTTATTTGATGTTTGAATAAAATACTCATATCTGAAAATATTTATTGAGAGAGAGTCTCCTCACATAGCTACTTTATTGTTTGACTACTCATTGATCTTCACTTATATCTTTTGAGAGTAGTTCAAAATTTACTCTTGTGCTTCACTTATATCCTGAGAGTAAACGTTGAATGAATTGAATGTCATAAATGTAAAATTATATATGATTCATCTTCTTGTCCCATGGGGAGTAGTGACTTCACATACTAGGAGTAGAAGTGGTGAAATTTATTGGAAGTTAGCAAACAAAGCATTGGTCATTTAAACAATTCATGAAAGAATATGGAAGGAAGAGAGGTTTCACATATAAATACACTATCTTGGACATCCTCTATGATTGTGAACCCCCATTAATTATTTTCAAACTTGATCAAGTAGTTGACATTGGACAAGGAAGACAACATAATGGTTATTTTTGTTTATATTCACGTAGCAGTTATATTGTCATGGATCCTCTAACATGTGATGCTTGTTTAGAACCTTTTGCTAGCCAAAACTTTGTACTAAGTAGAAATACTACTTGTGCATCCAAATCCTTGAGCCAAGTTTCTTCCATGAGAGTCTACCATACCTACCTATATATGGTATTTCACTTCCATTCCAAGTAAATTTGCATGTGCCACCTCTAAACATTCAAATAAACATCCGTTTTGTATGCTCATACCGCTCAAGGAGCGACGGGGCGGTCATTATCTTCCTTGCTAAGCGTGTTATTATCAAGATAAGTGTTTATTCACTTGTCATTGCATGAGAGAGGCCGGTAAAAAGGATGCCCAGTCCTGCATAATACAAAAATAAATAAACAAGAACGCCCCCTAGAAAGTTGATTATTTGGATGGTACCCGTGGATTCGGCTAGCCATGGAATGTGTTTGAATGGTGGAGGGGGAGTAAAAATTTAAATTCTGTTTGGGAACCGCCAATAATGTGATTAGCATGGAAGATATTGAAACCTCTGTTGTGACGTTGACAGGAAAAGTATACCACTCAAAATTACGTATTCATCTCTGCTTTAAAACAATGAGCTCTGGCACCTCTGCAAATCCCTGCTTCCCTCTGCGAAGGGCCAATCTTTTAATTTTATGCAAGAGTCAATAATGTTCATCCCTATTCAAATATATTAATTCCTTAGTTGGCAAGCATCATGTGGTGGGGAAAGATCCAGACATATATATCCAGTTGAATATAGGTGATCATGATTCATTATTTGTTGACATTATCCCCGAGATAAATAAGTGGGGAGGCGAAACTTTAAGCCCCTATCTTCCTATGTGTTTGACTGAAACTGTTTGTTCTAAAAATATGCTTTGAGTGTCACCAATCATGGAAGACTAAATCATAGTTGAGTATGTGGAATTTGCTAAACCAAAGCTCTTAAATAGACCCTTCCTGAAAATAAGCGGAATTGTAATTGTTTGATGACTGAAAACATAGTTTGCTAGTTTTTAAGAAAGTTTATGGTCTATACTTAACATGTGAATAACGTACTACTTGATTATGAGAAGTTCTATGAGAAATACTTGCTGGTTTTGATGCTATAAAAGTGACTAAAATTATCCTTGATCAATATTATACATTATGCTAGCATTCACACTTCATAAATTACTTCTTTTATCATTTACCTACTCGAGGACGAGTAGGAATTAAGTTTGGGGATGCTGATACGTCTCCAATGTATCGATAATTTATAAAGTATTATTCATGCCATATTTTCCTATATTTACAATACTTTTATATGGTTTTGATGCCCTTTATATGATTTATTTAGAACTAACCTGGACTGACGCTGTTTTCAGCAGAATTACCGTGGTGTTGTTTTTGTGCAGAAAATGAAAGGTCTCAGAATCGCCCGAAACTTTTTGATGATTTTTTCTGGAGGAAAGAGGCAATATTGGAGCGAAGAACCACTAAAGTGGAGCCACCTATGGGCCACAAGCCATCAGGGCACGCCCCCCCAGGCTGCGCCTTGATGTGTGCCGGGGCCCACGTGGCTCCGTTGCGCGTGATTCCAACGCCAAAAAATCCTATAAATCCCCCAAAAATAAAGAGAGACTCTCCGCTCCGCCACCGCAACTCTCTGTATTGATGAAAAACCAATCTGGAGCCATTCCAGTACCCTGCTGGAGAGGGGAAACCATCACCGGTAGCCATCTTCATCATCCCGGCGGAGGCCATGGCGAGGAGGGAGTAGTTCACCCTCGGGGCTGAGGGTATGTACCAGTAGCTATGTGTTCAATCTCTCTCTCTCTCTCTCTCTCATGTTTTTGAGATGGCACGATCTGGATGTATCCTGGGCTTTGTTAATATTGTCGGATCATATGATGTTATTCCCTTGCTACCTTGTTGTGATGAATTGAATCTTTACCTTTGAGATTTTGTTATGTCGGATTGAATATTGGATTGGAGATCACTTGATATATGTCTTGCATGTGGATACCCGTGGTGACAATGGGGTGTTCTATTGATTCACTTGATGTATGTTTTGGTACTCAACTTGCGGATTGCCGAGGTGACATTGGGGTAATCTATGCATAGGGGTTGATGAACGTTCTTGTCCTACGTTCTCCGATAGAAATCTTGGGGTGCTCCTTGAATTTCTTTGTGTTGGATTGAATATGATAGATCTGAAATTGTTTGATGCATGTCGCATAATTTACCCACGGATACTTGAGGTGACATTGGAGTATCTAGGTGACATTAGGGTTGATTGAATATGATAGAGAGCGCGCCTAAGGGGGTTGGTATAGTGCAAGTGTGGTAAAACAAAGGTCGAAAGACCAACACATATATTAAGATAGGATAGACGATGGAGTCGCTTACATGTTGCCTAGGGCAAAAGCGCGACTTGCATCAAAACACAAAGAACAAAACAAGCAACAAGCAGACATGGTTTAATTTGAACCATTACACGGACTCGACTTCGCATAGGGGATACATGACTTGTCCTACCCTAGGGGTTCTCGGTCTTAGGTGGTAGAGTGCTCTGCCTCCTGTCCAGGAGGGAAGGAGACTCGGTTGCCTGCTGGAATGGTGCCCAGGTTTGCTATACCCGGAATGTGTGACGGGAATCCATAGGTTGCTATTCGTCCTTGGGCTAAGATGTATGTGGTTTGGCGAAGTAGCTCTCGGGTGCGGTGAAGTTCCTGGCGAAGCTTCACGGATTCCCTAATCAGGTTGTGAGCCAGACTATCGGCGGAGAGGTTGAAGTAGGTCTGGATCCTGAGCGGGGTGCCATCTTCCTTGGATGGAACCAATGTCTGGTTTTCGCCAATGTTGTCCTTTCTGAAGGGTAGATTACGAGTAGCTGGCTCATCGGCCATCTCTGGGATGATGTCTCGAAGGTGGACAAGTGCCTTGCGTGCTGTCGTCTCGATTGCAATCTCCAGGGTCTCCATCTGCGGTCCCTCAAAGAACCAACTAGTCGGGGAGTCGTTTGCCTTCACGACCACATCAAAGTGGTACTCCTTCGTGATGACATCGACCCAGTGCTCGTGGTAGAGGAAAACAGGTGGTCGGCGATACTGGCACTTCTCCAGGCTATCCTCAAGGAGTAGGGGAAAGCCGGATGCTAGGAGAGCTTCGGGTATGACAGCCATCTACAAGGTTTGAAGGGAGGAGAGTCAGTAAGGGTTTGAAATAGACTAGAAGAGGAGAGAAGTATAGAAGTTGTTGCACCTAGCAACTAGGCACATTTTTTGAAAAGGGTTTTATCCTAACTAACGTCCATGCTAACTAAGGCTTCGTACAGTCAGGATGGCTCTGATACCAGCTCTATGGGGACCCCGACTCATAAGTCATGATCACGGAATGCACGTGTACAGTGATCCCAGAGATCAATGCTCACTGAACGCACAGAAGCTGAATAACAAGAGTCTTACATCCATACTTAGCGTCTTACACAAATAAAGACCATGAAGGTCAAGTCTTACATAGATAGGGCCATGAAGGACAAATAACAAACATAACTAGCAGCAGAAATCTTGATCGAAAGCGTGAACCCATGCCATCTGCCTTAACCCTACAGGATTCTGACTGGGAAGCATCCTAGTTTGCATGTTCGTCACCAACAAACTCTTCACCATATTCCTGCTCTTCCATGCCTGGCCAATTAAATAACCAGTGGAAAGCCAATGAGTACTTTGAATGTACTCGCAAGCAACCCATGTTTTGGAACAAGGTATAACAATGCATGATATAGCACTAAGTAGGTAAGTTTGCGGAAAGCCAATTTTGAGTGCATTGACATGATCAATTAACTTGAAACAACATGCATCATGAGGTAGCAAATATCCATGTGAACAGGTTACATGCATAAATATGAACAGAGATGAACCTCTCATGTTCAATCATCATGCCAAGTCATCGGACTTAGCTCAAGTACCATCTTTGTTATCCACACACTCACACCAAGTTTGTGAAAACATTGGACGTAGTTTAAGCAGCACCACCCAACTGTTCTTGACCGTGGACACGACTATTCAAATAGTTTTACACTCTGCAGAGGTTGCACACTTTACCCACAAGACTTGGGGAACTTCCGTGTCAAGCCACGACTCGCGGTATTATTCATACCCGAGGTAAGCACCCGAACATTGCCTTTCTCCTGACGATACTAAACAAAGATTCCACTCGATTGGTACCCAGCCCGCATGATGTACATCACAAGTAACATCCATGCATGGACCAACGGTGTTCCCGGTGTCTGTGCCCACGATCTCCTTTCCGGTATGACCCCTTATCGAGAGTGACCACGTCACTCCCGCCACTAGTAATGCGGGCTCTCTGCTAGTACCCATCAAACTAATCAACAAAGCCCCGTCCCATAAGGGGTATCGTGGTTGTACATGTAAGGTTGGGAACGGTCAACAAATCTTAAATCTAATCCGTTTTCGAAAACACACGCACTCACATGCTCCGGTACACCACTTCTTTATCAAGTGGTTACCTAGCTCATCCTCATCTCCCTCGGGCATTAGTGGCTCCCGACGGGGTTTTCGAAAAGACTTTGAAAACACTTTTGTATCCATCACCATGCATATTCCCGACCCACTTGCGTAGCAACTACTTAGCAACCTAACTACTCCCACCCGCATAACCCTCATAAGGAGGTAGGGTCATGCACGATGCAAGTATCAACGGTAAAAGTATCGGAGGCAACCCACTGAAGTGGTCACCACATCATCATGATCAACATATCGGAACATAAAGTGCTATATGCCATGCAATGAAAATGGTTTCTTAACATGGTCAAAGGGTTGCTTGCCTGGCTCAACAAAGTCTTCGAGGTTTTCAAAGTTTTCGGGTCCAACCCCCTTGTCAACAACGTAATCGCGATAATAATGACAATAATAAGAATCACAACAAAAACAGAACACAAAACTCACTACTAAAATGTTACCCTACTCTGTAAAATACCACAATAGAAACTAAAAATATTTGCCTCCGGTTTTGAAGTGAAACAGATTTTGAAAACTATTTTAACAAAGGCTAGAAATATTTAAAACTAGGTTTTAAATAAAATCACTACATAAAACATTTTCAAAAAAATTCACAAGTGGCACTATTAAATACTACAGAATATTCTAAGATTTATGGTGGAAGAAGCATTGGAATTGGGAAAATATTGTGACCTGTGGAATTTTTGCAAAACTCCATAGAAAAGAAAAAGAAAAAGGGGAAACGGTCAGATCCGAGCCGGCCTAAAGGGGAAATGGCCCAGGCGCGAGGTGGCGTGCGCGGTCGAGGGGTTTTCAAACCTGACGGTTGGGCCCCAGCCGTCAGTGGGAGAGAGAGGCCAGGGGATGACAGGGGGTCCCACCTGTCATCACCCTCCTCGGGACAAGGAGGTGAGGGGCTCATCGCCGGCGATGTGGGGCTCGAGCGCAAGAGCTGATGGCTCCGCTATGCTCCGGGCGTCGCCGCCAGTTGAACAGTGGTGGAGATGGGTGCTGGGGGGCTCCCGTTCACCGGCGACGTGGAAGTCCGGAGGCGGTGCTTCGGGAGGAGGACGCCATGGTCGTCATGTGCATCAAACGGAGGGGAGAAAGGGGGGAAACGAGTCAGCGTGCTGGTGTGGTTTCATAGCGAGGGAGAACAAGGGCTGGGGAGCTCCCTACCGTGCAGGCGATGACGGCCCGAGGCGGTGGGGCTCCAATCGATCCCGACCGCTGGGGCACGGGGAGGTCGAGTGGGGGGTTCCGTAGCTTGATTAGAAGGGAGAGATGGGGTCCAGAGGGGAGAGAGGGGATCGGGGAGGCCATTATATAGGCCCAAGCCGGTGCACCATGGACGTGGTCTGTCGGAGCTGGCTGGGGAGGCGAGGGAGGGCTCGGTTCCGAGTCACGGGCGCACCTGGGGGTGGTCTATGCCCAGGGGAGGTAAGAGAGAGAGAGAGAGAGAGAGAGAGAGAGAGAGAGCAGGGCGAGACCAGGGGCATCGCGCGTGTGAGCATGCTCACTGGTCGAGCCGTGCGGCGCTCGGCACACGCGGGAGGAGGGAGAAGGAGGAAGAGAGAGAGGAGGGGGCCGACCGTTTGCTGTGTCCCGGACGCCAGGGCAGGCTCGGGGGACACGAGGGGGAGGCCCAAGGCTGTCAGGGATGGGGATTGGGCGGCGGCTACAGTGCGGGTGCGCACTGTAATGCGATCCAGAGCGCCAGTTTGGCATGCCACGGCATGCCAACGGCATCCTGGGCGCGGCCAACCCTGTCCAATGGGTTCAGGGGAACATAAACAAGGTGGAAATGGCATAGGATGCTCTGGGGGCTCACTAGAATAAGGAGGAAGTGGAGAGAGAGAAAGATTCCTGCTGTCCACGAGGGTAAATTGGGGTTTTACCCCACTTCTACATTGAACCAGAGTTGGGTTTTCTTACTGGAGGTGAAATGCAACAATGTGGGACTGTGGCAAAAAAATTAGCTCAAGGAGAATAGTGGAAGAGGTGGAAACATGATTTTTACCAATCTGTCAGAAGGTGTTTGATGTTGATTTGGGCAAGTAAAAGGAGTTTGCTTGCCATGAGATTTAAAAGGATCAAATATAAGGTAGAAATAAGGTTGATCACCAAGTTTGAGCTTGATTGAAGAAAGTTCACCATGTAAACTTTGTAAACCCTAGAAATTAACAGAATCATATTTCTGTAGATCTAGGCATGCTAAACTAATCTCCTAAATGCACCACTTGGTGTAGAAGCACTATTTAGGGATTAGAACATGTCCACAAAGTTTGAGGTCAATAGGAGAAACTTCACAATGTAAAGTTGTTCAAATTTGATTCTGGACAAAGAGGGTTTTGGGATCTTTTGGTGAATCAAAACAATTGGTATTGAGATGAAATTTTGCAAGGTCATCACATATAGCATGTGTGACTTGCTGAAATGTTCCTGGATTTTATTGAGAATATTTCTTATAGAAATATTTCAAATGCTTGATTAAAGCAGAAAGGGTTTTGGAGGGTTTTGCCCATTATGTTGAACACGACCATGTGTTGAAACTCATATATATGGAAAATATATGTCCACTGAGTTTCCCTAAATTTTCTAAAATATTTTCAAAGCATCTAAATAATTTTTCCCTGTGAAAAACCATTTCTGGCCTTAAGAAAAAGCCTTTAAATAAAATAGTAAAACAATCTTTCAAAAATAATATTTGATGGTTTTGGGAAGTCTTATATATAGTAGGTTTCAAATAAAGTTTTTGGTGCAAAGCATTCCACCCAATTTGAGGACTTGTAGTACAAACCTCAATTCAGGGTTTTTTGGAAAACCTAATTTGAATAAATCCTTTTTTGCCAAAACAATATTTGATAAAAATAGTTTTAGGTACTATGCACATGGCATGATCATTGGGCAAGAGGTTAGATCAAGGAAGGTGAAGGTGGAGAGAAAAAGAACCTATGAGTGCCATAACACAATCAACCAAACAAGCAAGCATCAAACAATTCAAACAAGCACATGCACTCAAAAAGTTTTAAATGGTTCCAAATTTTATAAAACCATAGCATAGCAAAGTGGTACAAACACAGGGTGTGACAAAACCTCATCCCCTATTAATAGTATTGGCTTTCCTATGGACTCAAAAGTGATTTCTCACAAAATGTAAAATGTAGAGTCTTCAAGCTTGTTGCCAACATATGTTCCTTGCATCTAGGGGATCTCCTCGCAATCCTTTTGCCAATCCATTCATTGAACTTTCCTAAAATATACTTGGTGGAAACATTAGTCCAATGAAATATATGTTCTTATTAATTACCAAAACCACCTAGGGAGAAGTTGTGCTTTCAGTGTGTTTTCGAAAATGGATTAGATTTAAGATTTGTTGACCGTTCCCAACCTTACATGTACGACCACGATACTCCTTACAGGACAAGGCTTTGTTGATTACTTTGGTCGATTCTAGCAGAGAGTCCGCATTACTAGTGGCGGGAGTGGCGTGGTCACTCTCGATAAGGGGTCATGCCGGAAAGGACGACTATGGTTGTTTTCACAGACACCGGGCACACCGTTGTCCAGATATTCTATCCACCTACCGGTCATATCATAGGGGGGGCATTTATGTCTTATCATCTCAGGATGCACCCTGGCTATAAATAGCCGCCCCCACAACCACTAGCTGGTTGACTGCTCTGAGAGAGAACTTGTCACTTGTCATTTGAGAGCATCCCATTCCTCGAGGACTTTGAGCGAAAATCATCAGTGCGGAAAAACACAAAAACCCCAAACAACCAAAACCCATAGTGATTGAGCATCACTAAAGAAATTGTTCCTGTGTGGAACCGACGCTTTTTACCTTTGAAGACTGTGTATCTTCCAGATGGTTAGGCGTCATGGTCTAGTGCATCCTGCAGTCAATTGGGGATCGCCGGGTGACCGTGGTCTAGAGCATCCAGCAGTAAATTGTGGATTGTCGGGTGACCAGTTTGTGAGGGCTTTGGAAGTCTACCCTGAAGACTTACCACGAGTGTTGGGCGAGGTCTGTGTGACCTTAGCTCAAGGAGAATACAGTAAGGACTGTGTGTCCTGGCACTGTGTGTCTTCTGGTTTAAATACCAGGCCGCTCCGAACCAGACGTACGACTGTCACAACAGTTGGAATTGGGTCATCAAATCATTGTCTTCAACGAGCCCCTGGTTCAATTTCCTCAACCCCTTATTTCCTCTAAGTATTTGTTGATGAATCTGATCGTTACTGTTTGAAGAATTTGACTGAAGACTTTCTCAATTTCCTCATCTCAAATTCTTCAATCACTTTATCGTCAGCCTTCTTATCCTGTTCACGCTACTTATGCTCTGTGTATGTTTCATTTCATCATGATGACTACGCTACTGCTATGTTTCACATGCACTTGAGTACTTATTCTGCTGCGCGTAATTCGTCACTTAACAAATTCCTCAACTAGTATTTCCTCAAGTGACGAATTTGTAAAAATCGCCTATTCACCCCCCTCTAGTCGATATAACGCACTTTCAATTGGTATCAAAGCAAGGTACTCCCTTGTTCTGTGTGATTTTGGTTTAACCACCTGGAGTTTTAGTTATGTCGACTGCAGGCATGATCAAGGTCTCAGCTGGGTGTCCTACCTTCGATGGGACGGACTACCCCTACTGGAAGAACAAGATGCGCATGCATCTTGAGGCAATTGACAACGATCTCTGGTATGTTGTGGAAAATGGTGTTCCCTTTGTCACTCCCACTATCAATGCCGCTGATGTGAAGAGATTCAAGCAACTCGACTCTCAAGCGAAGAATATCATATGTGGCCATCTGAGCAAAGGTCAGTATGGCAGAGTGAGTGCTTTGGATACTGCTAAGCTTATCTGGGATAGGCTATCCAAAGTCAATGAAGGCATTTCAACTCAGCGTGACTCTCGGGTTGATGTTCTTCGCAATCTCTTCAACCGCTTCAAAAAACTCGACAACGAAAATGTTCAGCAAACTTTCGATCGCCTCACTGATATCTCCAATGAGCTTCAGGATCTTGGTGCCACTGACATCACCGACCATGAGGTGGTGAAGAAACTGCTGAGATCCCTTGATTCCTCATTTGACACACTTTCTTTGATGATCCAAGAACGTGGAGACTACAAGTCACTAGATCCTGCTGATATTCTTGAGAGACTCAATACTCATGAATTCCAACAAGCTGAGAAGAGACACCTCTACGGGCCAAGTTATGGAAGATCTCGTGCTCTGAAGGCTAAGGCAATTTCCTCATCTGAAGAAGAAGAATCTGACAGTAGTTTTGGTGATGCTGAAGAATTGAGTCAGGAGCTAGCAATGCTCGTGAGGAAATTCCAGAAGTTCTCAAGGAGAGGTCGATTTGGTAAATCATCGAAAAGTGGCATGAAGAAATCACATTCTTCAAGCGACTACAAGAAGAGAACTGGTCACGAATGCAAGAAATCTGGTCACTTTATCTCTGACTGTCCTCTCTGGGAAAAAGAGTCAAGAAAGAAGAAATACAAGGATGACAGTTCTGATGACTCGAAGAAAAAGAAGAAATCTTCAAAGTCTTCATCTGCAAAGTCCTCATCTTCAAAGTCCTCATCGCACAGAAAGAACAACCTAAGGAAGGCTCGGGCACTTATTGGCAAGGAAATGGATTCTGAAGAAGAATCTGAAGAATATGAGGAAGAGGAGGAATCTGAGGAGGAGTCGGACTCTGGTGTGGCAAGCCTGGCTCTCGCTACTACTTTTGTCAGCAAGTACATCTTCAACGATGAAGAAAATGGCAACTCCAACGACTCTGACGTCAGCAATGATGACTATGCTCCCACTTATTGCTTCATGGCAAGCAGTGCCCAGGCAACCACAATATGTCATGTCTTTGATGGATCTGACTATCCCAAATGGAAAGTCCTCATGCGGAAGCACCTCATATCGAAGAACATCGAGCTATGGACTGTTACTGAGCTTGGACTGACTGATCTCTGCAAGATGGCAAATGCTGATGACATTCTTAAGTACACACAGCTGGAGGCCCAGGTGAAAAATATCATCTACTCTAGCTTGTCAAAGGCCAAGTTCAAAAGCATCTCCCATCTTCACACTGCAAAGCTCATCTGGGATAGGCTCTCTGATGTTCATGAAGGCTATCGCACTCGTCAAGATCCCAGGTTCATCGAATACAAGAACTTCCTCAAAACGAAGAAGACTGATCCAACTTCATCTTCCTCATCTATGTGCCTCATGGCCAAAGGATCAAAGGTACTCTCACACCATTCCTCTTCTGAATCAAGTGATGGTGAATCTGAGGATTACATGAAACCTAGCTATTCCAAACTTGCTAATATAGCTACTAAACAACAAAGTGTCATTGAAAAGCTTCACAAATAGCTAGACAAAAGCGATGACCTGTTGAATGAGGAAGTGGATCATACTCAAACTTTGACTAAGGACCTTCAAAGTCTTTAATCCAAGTATGATAACCTTCAAAGTTGTCATGAGGCCCTCTTAGTCGATCATGAGAAGCTTTCTTATGAATTTCTTCAAAGAAAGCAAGATCTTGAGAAACTAAGGGTGTCTCATGAAGATCTTCAAAGGGATAATGACTCCTTGCTTGCTCAACAAATTGGTACCGCTCAGGAAGATTTTGTTCCACCTTGTTTGAAATGCATCGAACATGAAACTACTCATTCTTCACCTGAAAGTTCAAATGCTTCTATTGCTGCAAATTCTTCAACTATTTCTGTGGTCACAAATTCGTCATCTGAGGATAGCACTGGTATCACTGATGAAAATGCCGGGTTGAAGGAATTGTATGTGACAGGCATATACAAAAGTCTCAAAGGGCATCAAACCCTTTGCGATGTGCTCAAAAAGCATATTCTGAATAGGAATGTGGGGACCCTGACTCATAAGTCGTGATCACCGAATGCACGTGCACAGTGATCCCAGAGATCAATGCTCACTGAACACACAGAAATTGGAATACAAGAGTCTTACATCCTTACATACCGTCTTACACAAATAAAGACCATGAATGTCAAGTCTTACATAGATAGGGACGCAAGGGCCAAACACTTAAACATAACAAGCAGCGGAAATCTTGGTCGAAAGCGTGAACCCATGCCATCTGCCTTAAACCTACAGGCATTCTGACTGGGAAGCGTCCTAGTTCACATGTTCGTCACCAACGAACTCTTCGCCATATTCCTGCTCTTCCATGCCTGGCCAATTAAATAACCAGTGCCAAGCCAATGAGTACTTTGAATGTACTCGCAAGCAACCCAAGTTGTGGAACAAGGTATAATAATGCATGATATAGCACTAAGTAGGTAAGTTTTGCAGAAAGCTGATTTTAAGTGCAATGATATGATCAAGTGAGTTGAGTAAGCATTTATCAACTGTTAACAGGTATTCATGTGAACAAGTCTCAGTTATCATTATAAGCAGGGGGGTTGAACATCTCATGTTCATCATCATGCCAAGTCATCGGACTTAGCTTAAGTGTCACCTCTATCATCACACACACACACACACACACACACACACACACACACCAAGTTTAGTAAACATTTGGACGTAGCACAAGAGCGGTCATCCAACTGTCCTTGATTGTGGACATGGCTACTCGAATAGTTTTACACTCTGCAGAGGTTGCACACTTTACCCACAAGACTCGGGGAACTTCCGTGTCATCCACGACTCGCGGTATATTACATACCCGAGGTAAGCACCCGAACAATGCCTTTCCCCTAGCGATACTAAACTAAAGAGTCCACTCGTTGGTCCGTGTCTTCATGATGTACAAACACGAGCCTTGCTGTACACAGTACCATCCATGAAGGAACACAACGGTGTGCCCGGTGCCTGTAAAGACAGCGCATGGTCGCCCTTCCAGGCACGACCCCGTATCGAGAGTGACCACGCCACTCCCGCCACTAGTAATGGGGGCTCTATGCTAGTACCCACCAAGGTAATCAACAAAGCCCCGTCCCATAAGGGGTATCGTGGTCGTACATGTAAGGTTGGAATAACGGTCGCAACTTACACCAATCCGTTTTCGAAAACCACACACACTCACTTGCTCCGGTACACCACTTCTTTATCAAGTGGCTACCTAGCTAATCATCATCTCCCTCGGGCATTAGTGGCACCCGATGGGGTTTTCGAAAAAGTCTTTGAAACCATTTTGTTTCCATCATCATGCATATTCCCATCCCACTTGCGTAGCACTACTAGCAACCTAACTACTCCCACCCGCACAACCCTCATAAGAATGGTAGGGTCATGCACGATGCAAGTATCAATGGTAAAGTATCGGAGGTATCCCACCGAAGTGGTCACCACATCAACATGATCAAAATCACAGAAATAAGTGCTATATGCCATGCAAATAAAAGGGTTCTTAGTCATGGTCAAAGGGCTGCTTGCCTGGCTCAACAAATTCTTCGGGGTCTTCAAAGTTTTCGGGTCCAACTCCCTCGTCAACAGCGTAATCTATCGTCGCGATAAAATAACGGTAATAATAAGAATCATCACAAAAACAGAGCACAAACTCTACATCTAAAATGCTACCCTACTTAAATAAATACTACAAACTCTTCTAAGAATATTTGTCTAGGGTTTTGTAGTTAAAAAGGTTTTTCAAACTATTTAAAACAGAGGCTAAAAATGCCCAAAAGAGGTTTTAAAATAAAACAGTAGATAAAAGGTTTTCAACAAATTATACAAATGGCACTATTAAATTCTACACAATATTTCAAGATTTGTGGTGGAAAAATATTTGGCATTGGATTTTTATTAAATCCTGTGGGATTTTTGGAAAACCTACTGAAAAAGAAAAAGAAAAAGAAAGGCCTCTGAGCCTTGGGCCAAATGGCCATCCTTCTGGGTCGGCCCAGTCGCCAACCAGGCCAGGTGAGCCGGTGCCCCCGCGCGCGTCAGGTTTCAAACCTGACGTGCGGGGCCCGGTGGCCAGTGACAGAGAGGGGGGAGAGAGAGGCGAGGGAGAGGCCAATAGGTGGGGCCCCCCTGTCGGGTCTTTCTTCCACCTCGGGACAGGAAGGAGAGGGCCTCACTGGCGGCGGTGCGGGGCACGGCGACGGTGGGTGAGTGCGGGAATGGGCTCGGGGTTGAGTCGCCGATCTCCTGGAGGTCGAAGGAGCGGCGGGGGTGGCCGGGGTTGCCGGCGACGAGAAGGCCGCGGTGGAGGGCTTCGGGAGGTGGTCGCCGTCGTCTGCTCCATCTGCAAAACATGGCAAGGAGAGGGGGAAAAGACTCAGGGCACCGAGGGGAGACCAACGGGACGGAAATGAGGGCCGGGGAGGCTCTGTACCCGGAGATCACTGGCGACCCGATGCGGCGAGGCTCTGGTCGATCCCGTGCGTCTGGCCCTCGAAATGGAAGGGGAGAGGCGCAGTGGCACGATTGAGGAGTGGGGGAAGGGACCAGAGGGGAGAGAGGGACGCGGGGATGCCCTTTTATAGGCGAGCCGCGGTCCACCGAGCGCTCCTGCGCCGGCAAGGTCGAAGCCGTCGCTGGGGGCCACGGGAGGAGGTCTGGGTGTGTCTGGGGAGTTGGTGGAGCACGTCCACATCCAGGGGGAGAGAGAGAAGGGGTGGGGTGCGCGTGCGTGCGAGGGAGAGGATTGGCCGAGAGGGTCGGCCATGGCGCGCGTGTGGGAGGCCGTTGGAGGAGGAGAGAGGAGGGGGCCGACAGGGTGGCGTGACACGGATGTCGAGGGCGGCCAAGTGGCGAGAGGGGGAGGCCCAAGGCTGTCGGGGCCATGCAGTGGGCGGCGGCTACAGTGCGGTCGGGCACTGTAGCACGCTCTGGAGCGCCGTTTTGGCATGCCATGGCATGTCCTTGGCAGCTTCGACGTGGCCTCCCGTGTCTAGGGGATCTAGGGCAAGTAACAAGCAGGGTTGAGGCATTGGATGCCCTGGAGAGCCAAGGGAGAAGGAGAGAGGCCAAGGAAGAGAGAGAAAGGGGCTGGCCAAAGGAGTAAAATGGGTTTTTACCCCACTTAAGCATTGAGTCTTGGCCATAGAAAGTTACTGGAGGTGAAGTGCAATGCTGGCAAGCTGTGGTAAAAATTTGATGATGGTTTGGCTAAGCAAATGGATTTTGCTTGCCCTGAGATTTAACAGGATGAAAATATAGGTACAAATAGAGAGGATCACCAAGTTTGAGGAGTTTTGAAGAAAGTTAACAATGTAACTTTGTAAAACCCTAGAAATCAACAGAATCAGATTCCTGTAGATCTAGGCATGCATTTCCATTCTCCTTGATGCACCACTTTGTGTAGCATCCTTATTTGGGTAATAGAACATGCCCACAAAGTTTGGGGTCAATATGAGATACTTCACAATGTAAAGTTGCTCAATCTTGGTTTTGGACAGGAATGGTTTTGGAATAATTTTGTGATTAAACCAAGGGGGATTGGGATGAAACTTGGCAAGATCATCACATATGACAATTGTGACTTGCTGGACTTTTCTTGGAATTTATTGAGAATATTTCTTATAGAAATATTTCAAAAGCTTGATTTGGGCAGAAAGGGTTTTGAGGGGTTTTGCTCATGATTTTGAACATGACCATGTGTTGAAACTCATATATATGGAAAATATATGTCCACTGAGTTTCCCTAAATTTTCTCAAATATATTTAAAGCATTTAAATATTTTTTCCCTATAAAAGACGATTTCTGGCCTTAAGAAAAAGCCTTTAAATAAAATAGGAAAATAATCTTTAAAATTAATATTTGGTGCTTTTGGGAATCCATATATATAATAGGTTTCAAATAAAGCCTTGGGGGAAAAAGGGTCCACCCAATTTGAGGACTTGTAGTACAAACCTCAATTCAGGGGCTTTTGAAAACCTAATTTAAATAAATCTTTTTTGGCCAAAAATAATATTTGATAAAAATAGTTTTGTGTACTATTCACATGGCATGATCATTGGGCAAGAAGTTTGGATCAAGGAAGATGAATATGGAGAGGGGTAGAACCTAAGAGTGCCATACACAAACAACCAAACAAGCAAACAAGCATCAATTCAAACAAGCATGCATTCAAAAAGTTTTAATTGGTTCCAAATTTTGTAAACCCAAGCATAGCAGAGTGATATAAACACAGGGTGCGACAGACCTACCACCCTTACAAGAATCTCGTCCCCGAGATTCCTAGGCTAAGCGCTAAAAAGATAAGGGAACTCAGATCTAAGATAGTATTCATGCTCCCAGGTTGCTTCCGCTTCAGTGTGGTTGCTCCATTGGACCTTGAAGTACTTGATGGTGCGGCTTCGGGTGCAATGCTCCGCTTCATCCAAAATACGGACTGGTCTCTCACGATAAGTGAGGTCTGGCTGAAGGTCGATGGCTTGATGGTTCATGTCCTTGTAGAGGTCGGGGCGGTTGGGAACTTGGAGACACTTCCGAAGTTGTGACACGTGAAAGACGTTGTGCACATTGGATAGCTCGGAAGGTAGCTCCAGCTGGTAGGCAACTTCTCCTCGTCTGTCAGTGATCTTGAAGGGGCCAATGTACCTTGGTGCAAGCTTCCCCTTGACGTGAAAACGCTTGGTTCCTTTGAGAGGCGTGACTCGGAGATAAACATGGTCTCCAACACGGAAACTCATGTCCCGACGGTGAGAGTCGGCTTAGCTCTTCTGTTGAGTCTTGGCGGTGTTGAGACGCTCTTGGACGAGTTGCACTTGTTCTTCTGCCTCGCGGAGGATATCTGGGCCGAAGACTAGTCCTTCTCCGGGTTCTGACCAGTTGAGGGGAGTACGGCACTTGCGTCCATACAACACCTCAAATGGTGCCATCTGAAGGCTCGAATGATAGCTGTTGTTGTAGGAGAACTCGGCGAACGGTAGGCAATCTTCCCACTTGGCTCCATATGCCAAAACACAAGCACGGAGCATATCTTCATGTATCTGATTTACTCGCTCAGTCTGCCCACCAGTCTGGGGGTGAAAAGCAGTGCTGAAGGAAAGCTTGGTCCCCAAGGCCTCTTGGAATCTATTCCAGAACCTTGAGGTGAACTGGGTGCCTCGGTCCGATACAATCTCCTTAGGGACTCCGTGGAGGCTCACAATCCGGTAGATGTAGAGGTTGGCCAGTTGGTTCCCATTATAGGTGGTCTTGATGGGAATGAAGTGGGCTACCTTGGTCAGGTGATCAACAATGACCCAGATCGAATCATGTCCTTTGCTTGACCTAGGTAATCTGGTGATGAAGTTCATCCCGATTTTGTCCCACTTCCATTCAAGCACTTTGAGAGGTTGCAATAGTCCAGCGGGTCGTTGATGCTCAGCTTTGACTCTCTGGCATATGACACACTTGGCAACAAAGGTGCCTATCTCCCTTTTCATGCCATGCCACCAGAATCTTGCCCTGAGGTCTTGGTACATCTTGGTTCCTCTAGGATGGATGGAGTATGGAGTGTCATGAGCTTCTTGCAAGATCAAGTTCTTGAGCTCTTCCTTGTTGGGTACGCAGATGCGATTCCCGAACCATACAGCTCCTTGTTCATCTATTGAGAATCCTGGGGCCTTGCCTGCCTTGATCTTCCTCTTGATGCCTTCAATGCTTTCGTGTCCCTTCTGAGCTTCCTTAATATCATCCATCAAGGTAGGCTTTGCCTCGAGGCTAGCTAGGAATCCAGGTGCAACTAGTTCCAAGCCGAAGCTTTCAAGCTCTTCATACAGGGCGGGTAGCCTTTCCTTAATCATAGCATTCAAGGAACAAGCCTTTCTTCTTAAGGCATCAGCTACCACGTTAGCCTTTCCAGGGTGGTATTGAACACTGAGGTCATAGTCCTTGATCAACTCCAACCATCTTCGCTGCCTCATGTTCAATTCCCTTTGGGTGAAAATATACTTCAAACTCTTGTGGTCTGTGTATATCTCACATCGCTTCCCCAGAAGGTAATGTCGCCATGTCTTCAAGGCATGAACTACGGCTACCAACTCAAGGTCATGAGTAGCGTAGTTCTCTTCGTGAGGACGTAGCTGTCTGGATAGATATGGTACGACTCTGCCTTCTTGCATCAGAACACCTCCAAGCCCGGTTCTCGATGCATCACAATATATCACAAACTCCTTGTGAATATCGGGGGTGGCCAAAACTGGGGCTGTGGTCAATCTCTTCTTGAGCTCTTGGAAGCTTTCTTCACACTTCGGCGTCCATTCAAACTTCTTGTCCTTCTTCAAGAGCTGAGTCATGGGTCGGGCAATGCTTGAGAACCCTTCGACGAACTTGCGGTAATATCCCGCGAGTTCGAGGAAGCTTCTCACTTCCTTCACATTGGTTGGGGATTGCCATTCAGTCACGGCTTCAACCTTGGCAGGATCCACTGCCAATCCTTCTCCGGTCAACACATGACCCAAGAATCCAACTTCATGCAGCCAGAATTCACACTTGCTGAATTTGGCATAAAGCTGGTGCTCTCGAAGCTTGTCTAGGACCAATCTCAAGTGTTGCTCATGCTCTTCTTCAGACTTGGAGAAGACGAGTATATCATCAATGAAGACGACAACAAACTTGTCCAAGTATTCTATGAAGACCTTGTTCATGAGGTACATGAAGTAGGCAGGGGCATTGGTCAACCCAAATGACATGACCGTGTATTCATACGGGCCATACTGGGTTACAAACGCCGTCTTCGGAATGTCTTGGGGCCTGATCTTCAACTGGTAGTACCCTGACCTGAGGTCGATTTTGGAAAACACCTTGGCTCCGTTCAGCTGATCGAACAGGTCTTCAATCTTGGGGAGTGGGTACTTGTTCTTTATTGTGACCTCATTGAGAGAACGGTAATCGACACAGAGTCGGATAGTTATGTCCCTCTTTGACACAAATAGAACAGGTGATCCCCAAGGAGAGGCACTAGGGCGAATGAATCCTTTCCTGAGCTGCTCCGCCAGTTGCTTCTTCAATTCAGCCAACTCTTCGAATCCCATTCTATAGGGCTTCTTATAGAGGGTCCGGCTCCAGGCATTAGCTCAATGATGAACTCAATGTCGCGGTCAGGAGGCATTCCGGGCAGATCATCAGGAAAAACATCGGGGTATTCGCATACCACTGGCACTTGATCCAACTCAATTCCCGACAGACAATTTACCTGAGGGGCTCGAGTGGAGGCAGGGTTGGGAACATACTTGACTTCTACTCCTTGGCTATTGGTTATGGTAACGATCCTCTTGGCACAGTTCAAGTAGCCTTGGTTCTTGGTCAACCAATTCATGCCAAGGATGACATCCAAACCTGGTGAATCCAGAACTCTAAGGTTTGCTAGGAAGTCTACCCCGTTGATAATAATCTCAACTCCTTTACATCCTATCTTGGACTTCATAACCGAACCCGGGATTTGTATCAACATATGACTACCCAGGGGTGTAGGCTTCATGCCACTCTCTAGTGCAAACTTTTGGGTGACAAAAGAATGCGAAGCTCCACAATCAAACAGTACTGTTGCTGGGGTCGAGTTGACGAGGAACGTACCCAGTATGACGTCCGGGTCTTCCTAGGCTTCCTCAGCGGTGACGTGATTCACATGACCCTTGCCATTGTTGGGCTGGTTGCGGGGAGCTGGGTTCCTTGGTGGTGCTCCACGGCCTTGACCTTGGTTGGGCGCATTGGGGTGTGGTGCATCTGGTTTCTTGTTGGGGCACTGCTTAGAGATGTGTCTAGGCTAACGACACCCAAAGCAAGTGACCTGACCATAGTTGTTGTTGTTGTTGTTCCTGCCGCCGTTGTTGTTATTGGGGTTGTCGTAAGCTGGCCTGGGATTGGGATACTGCTGAGGCTGGTAGCTCGGACGAGGTGCAGGAGGTCTAGCCTGGTCGGGCTGATAGGTTGGCTTGGCTGGGGTTGGCTGCCAGGGGTGAGGCTTCTGATTGCTGGAACTACCCTTGCTGATCATCTTGCGCTTGTGTCGTGGTTTTGTCACGGCAGATGTCCCCGTGAAAGGACTTAGGTTCGAGGCCATCGCTAAGGTGAGCTCTAAGGGGTTGATCGGAATCGAGAGACAAGAGTTACCCAGGTTCGGCCCCTCGGAAAGAGGTAAAAGCCTACGTCCTGCTTTATGTTGTATTGATTGGGTATCGATTACAAGGGAGCGAGTTCGCTTGACCTAGCTATTGATCAGTTGTTTCGTGGTCTAAGCCGCCCAGGTAACCCGCCTTTATATACATAGGTCAAGGCCCTGGGATTACAAGAGTCCGGGTCGGGTTCAATTGATAACCGACCTCACCTCTAATTACACATGCCTTGTCTAACAAGCCGCCCCCGGCGACTCAAGCCCACCGGGTTACATCTTGTCTTCTGGCTCTGGGCCTCCAGGCCCATTGGATAAGCTTACTCCTAACCTTGTCGTAAGCCGCCAACCGTATGACCTGGCCCCTCCTGGGCGGGTCTCACCATGAGGTTATATCCCCAACATTAGGCCCCAGATTGATTTGAAATGGCTCATGTCAATCTCCAAATCCTCTGGTTGGCGCATCTTGCACTCTGATAAATCTGCATGACCCGCTGTAAATGGATAATGTCGTCTCTGATGAATGTTCATAACCCGCCAAAAATGAGCGGCCGTTGCTTCTGACAAGCTTTCATGACCCGCCGTGACGTCATCAGAAAAATCAAAAAAGATTCCTCTGACGTCAGAGCGGATCTTTAGTCATTAATATGACCAGCCCAAAAATCGAGGCGTCTTCTTAGTTTAATCATCATCGTGCTTCCTCGATTCCCGCACTAGACCGTTCGTGAGGCTATTATAACCTTATAAATAAGCACGGGTGGTTATCACTTCCATTTTTCCCCGCCGCCATCTCCTTCTTCTTCCTCTGGACCAGTGAAGCTTGCCGCGCCGCCGAAGCTCGTCGCACCGTTCAGTCCTCGCCGTCTTCGTCAACTCAGGCCGCTGCATCAACCTGAACGCATCCAGAACATCGTCGCATCCAACCGCATCCTCCAGGTTTCAATCCTGCTCCTTGTTAGATCCGCAATAATCCTTTAGATCTCCTCTGAGTTCGTCGGGTTTCTCCAGTGTTCATCGCCGTTCATCAAAGTGTCCTTCACATATTTGGATAAAGTAAACACATCTTTAGGGCCTCATAATATTGCCCAAATCATGCAGCCGCCCGCTCTATAATCACGCCGCACTCATTGCAGATCTGCAGCCCGTTTTAATCTGCGCAGGGGCCGTCTGTTCTTCCACCGGTCCTTTTAGGGCTAGAATATTTTTCTTTTTCCATCGCCCGTAGATCTTGAATCCATAGCCGCAGTTGCAGAATCTGTTTGTCAACACTTAGTAACTTTTCAATCTGTGCTGATAACCTTAACCCGCCGTAAAGCTGCCGGCTCATGTTGTCATATCGCAAGTAGCTTCGGCGGCTTATAATTTCCTATTAACCCGCCATACGCTGTCATCATTTCTAGTCATAGCGACCATGGTCCGAATGTATTTTAACCCGCCGAATATGCATATCTTCCCGTAGTTTCCTAAGCCGCCACCATGTCAAAAACTCCGTCCACCTGCAACTGGGTAAAGTCCGGAGTGACCGAAGAGTCTCTCAAAGAATTTGTCACCATGGGAGTTCTGCCGGCTCAGGATATTATCCACTGGCGGGTTCCAGGCAATGAGACTACCCCTAAACCCAAAGATGGGGAGGTCATTATATTCACAGACCATCTTCTTCGGGGCTTTTCCCCGCCCGGGTCAAAGTTTTTCCAGGATGTCTTACACGCGTTCAAGCTGCACCCCCTAGACATTGACCCGAATTCTGTCACCAACATGTGCCAATTTCAAACCTTCTGTGAAGCCTATCTTCAGGAGGAGCCGTCTGTTGACCTCTTCAAGTAGTACTTTTACATTAACCGCCAAACAAAAATGGCAGACGGGTTAAGCCTTGAGCTCGGGGGCATTACTCTTTAGAGGCGGAGGGATGTACTCTTCCCAGTAGTGACCCTGCCAAGCCACCCCAAAGAGTGGAACAAAACTTGGTTCTACTGCCAAGACACTTCACCAGAGGGGGAGAACCCACTGTCGGGTTACCGTTCCTACCGGCTTAGCACAGATACAGAACTTCCGGACCTGATGTCAGTCGCCGGGCGGGCTCAATATGCCTCCACTTTCTCAAAAGTCAGGGCCCTGTTGGCCAACGGATTGACGGGTGTTGATCTGACCCGCTGCTGGGTCTCCTGGAGGATTCTGCCGCTAAGCCGCCGTGGCGCTTTAATGTGCCAGTACACTGGTAAATTGGACGACCCTCAACGCTTCACCCGGACCCCTTTGAAGGACCAGGATCTTAACACTATCGTCAAATCTCTGCTGGGGGAATCATTAGCCGCCTGCAGCAAGACGAGTTTAAATCGCTTCTCTGCACTTAACCCGGCTCCGGATGTACGTCTTTTCATCCTAACTTCTCATCCATTCTTTTAACTCCATACTTTATTAAACCTTTTCTGCTGATGAATTGTCATACGTAGGCCGGCTCTTCCTTCTGGAAAAAACTGTTGCCCCCGACTCTCAAGAAGAAAAGCAAGGTCCCGAAGGCATCAAAAACTAAGGCACCGACCCGCAAGAGGAAACAGTCAACGGAAGAGTTGTTTGACTTAGATGACTCGGAGGTAGAACTTGACTCCCTTGGTCTTCTCTTTATGCAACTCATTGACAGCGATTGTTTACAGGAAGAAGCTGAAACCAGCCATGCCGACGTTGCCGAGGTAACCATTGTCTCCTCAGACTCGGATCTTTCCCCAGTAAAGGGAGTACGGTGGGCTGTACAGAAGGTAAAGAGTTCCCGTCCTTTTGCTTACTTGAGTCATAAATTTCTTTTGAAGAAACAGCAAGACGATAGCAGATGTCAGACCCGGAGCGCCAGCTCTGGAGACCTTTTAACCGGCTTACCAAATGAGCCGGCCCCTCGGAAACAGCGCACCGAAGTACTTCCTTGTCTTGAACTTATTTTGTCTGTACACTATCCTTGCAGCTTATTAACTGTTTAACAATGCTAACTTTTTCCAGGATTCGCCTCCTTCTTCTGGCGATTCGACCGCCTCAAAGCTGCCTCCTCTTATTATTAACTCGGGGTAAGTATTTCTATATCCCGAAATGTGTTTCATATCTCATCCCTTATCATGCCATATCCAACATTGCCTTTGCTCGCAGGGCTCAAGCCAAACGAAGGAAAGGGGCCGGGTCATCCGCAACTCCTGATGCCCAAGACCCGGAGAACCTAACACCCAATGTTCCTGAATCACACATTGAACCTTCTGAGGCTGCTAAAGACGCCCATGAAGGGGTTCCTCCACAGACCGAGCCAGCTGCTATGGACAGTGAAGCTCCTGAAGCCCATTCAGATTCTGCTCCTAAGCCGCCCAGCCCCCGGCCGTCAACTGAACACATGGCTTCTCATGAAGAGGTCATTGTCACCGGGGCGGCTTACAAACCTCCAGCTCCTTCACATGCGCTATCAAAGCATATCAAGGAAGACGAGGCGGCTCCCTCCAAGGAAGAGAAGACTCCCTCTAATCTTTCAAATTTGGATAAACTTTCTGCCGATGAATTACATGCCGGCTATTTGAGCCGTCTTTTTGCCAGCCGAGACATGGAGGCCAACTTGGTCGCCAAGATGAAGAAAAAATACGAGGTACTTTACTTCCCTTACCTCTTCATGTATATACTTATGTAGCCCCCAAGAACCGGTTGAACTCTCAGAAGGTTAGCCGGGTCTTGCATTAACTTGGCAACCGTTGAAAAGTCATCAGTATGGGAAACATGGACTGAGAGCCAATCATAGCCCCCAAGGGCCGGGTCATTACCTACGTAATGAGCCAGCTCTATAAGAAAGAGCTGAGATATAATAAGAGCCAACTGTAGCCCCCAAGGGCCGGGTCATTATACCAATAATGAGCCGACACTCAATCATAGATTAAGAGCCAACTGTAGCCCCCAAGGGCCGGGTCATTATACCAATAATGAGCCGGCACTCAATCATAGATTAAGAGCCAACTGTAGCCCCCAAGGGCCGGGTCATTACCTAAGTAATGAGCCGGCACTTAATCATAGATTAAGCGCCAATCGTAGCCCCCAAGGGCCGGGTCATTATACCAATAATGAGTCGGTTCTATAAAAAAGAACCGAGACACATTAGCCCCCAAGTGTCAAGTAAATTGCTTGCAATCTGCTTGGGACTTGTAATCATTGTACCAAATTTTGATATAAGACTGTGTGAGCCGGACTGGCGGCTTAAAACTGACAACCTTGCTCTGTCATGACTTGCCCTGTGCAGGAAACTTTGAACGCCGCCGAGTCTAACCTGATGGACTTGAAGAAACGCTTATCCTTGCAACAAGATGCCCGAGCAAAGACAGAGGAAAAGTGGCGGCTCTGCTCCATAGATCTTGAGAAGATCAAAACAGAGTTCGAAACTTTCAAGCAGACTGCTGAGTCAAGCCAAGCCGCCCTGACCAAATGTGCTGAAGACGTAGAGGGCCGGCTCAAAATGGTGACTGACGAGCTGAACACTCTGAAGGGCCAGATAACCCGTATGATTGGAGCTGTGTTTGGTTGGTATCCTTAACCTTCAACTATATACAAATACTTGTCAATAATCTTCTCCGGCGGCTTATAAATTTTGACATGTTTGTAGGTGAACGGAGCCGCTAACTGTCAGACAACAGCCAGCTGAAACTCAAAGCTTTATACTCTTTGACAGAACAGTTGTATGCCGGGTCTCTAATTACCATCAAGGCTGTCATGACTGAGAGGGGTGTTCCAAAGCTCATAAAAGGCGTGCTGGAAGTCATGTCGACCATCCCAAAGCAACTAGAAGAACTAAAGAGATCAGCCGCCCGCAAGGGCGCAATGGCTGCTTTGAGCCGGTCGTTGGCTTATGCCCCGGAGCTTAACCCGGATGAGATGATGGATGGCTTCCCTCAACTGAAGGATGACGGCTCGCAGTTCACACAAGAAGATTACTCTCGCTGTCATAAGGCGTCCCGGATTCTGGCAAGCCGGCTGGCCGCAGAGGCTGACCTGTCAGTATACCAGGCGGCTTACACCGAAGATAACAAATGGGTTCGAGGACCCACTTTTGAAGCGAAGAGCCTGATTCCTCAATGCCGTAAGCACCTCTTCGCTCCTGATGTTGACCCATCTCCAATCCTGCACGATGAAGCCATGTTTGAAGCTTTAACCAACTGCAATTGGGATGTGGAAAACCTCCAGATCGAAGAGACCGAAGAACCGGTGCAGGATGACCCGGCGGCGAGTTAGAGAAAAACTTTGCATCATGTGGGGGTAACCCGGCCTTGTTTAATTCGCCGGGTTAGAATTGGCTAAAAAAACTTGAAGGCTGCAACTTTTGGGCATTTTGAACAGCCTTGTAATAGTAGTTGGAAAACTTTTATCCGCCTGCCCATGTGCTTTTGATGCACTGTTTTAAGCTTCTGCCGGCGACTTAGCAAATTCATCTTTTGATATATGATCTTTTGACTGCTTTGACGTGCCGGGCGGGTTATACTCCCTGAGCAATATCAAACCAGAATTTTCCAAAACTTATAATCTCATCCTGAGAGTACCTGCAAAAAACAAGTAATTTGTATGTCTCATCCTATAAGCCGGCTTTAAAGGCGCGGCAGGACAAGAGAACTTCTTGTTTTTTATGAAAAATTTTGTTTCCGAAGAATCTAGGCGGAAAGCCTGAAAACTTGTAAACCGGGTCTCACGTGACATAAATCCGTTGTTTAAACCTTAGCAAGTTCAGGGTCTTTAAAAGATTGACATTGCTAAGAGTACGAACGGGCCACATAGCGGAGGGATTACGGTAGACAAGACGAGTTTATCCTAGCTCACTGTAAGCCAGCTCTCTCGTGACAAAAGCCGCCGTTTAAACCTTGACAAGTTCAGGGTCTTCGTGCGAGAATAACTTATAAAAGTTCAGGGTCTCTTATCAAGAATAACTGTCAAGAGTTCGGCGGGTCACATGGCGGAGTAGCAAGTTGCAAACAGGCAGGTTTAACTCGAACATGGCATATAAAGCCTGGCCAAGAGGGTATATAAGCTAAACCCATAGGGTTGGAAGCCCCCAAGTGACCTGATTAAGGATCAACTCCTTTGTATGACACTTTCAGTACGGAGAAAATGGCAGAGGCCCCTAATCATGGGGATGCCAACTTTATTATATCATAAAATATGGTGTATACAATGACAGAGATATGTACATTGATGAGAGCCGGACTGGTGGCTTAAGTATAGTATGGCCGAAGGTGAGCAATATTCCATGGCATCTTGGTCTCTTCACCAGAAGTGCGAGACTTGTCACTCTCCCGTATATCCATGAGATAATAAGACCCATTGTTGAGATTTCTGCTGATCACAAATGGTCCTTCCCAGGGAGGTGACAACTTATGCATATCTGACTGGTCTTGAATCAGCCGGAGTACTAAGTTGCCTTCTTGGAACGTCTGGGTCTTGACCCTGCGGCTATGATAGCGACGCAGGTCTTGTTGATAAATCGCCGATTGAGCTGCTGCAAGATCTCGCTCTTCGTCCAAGGCATCCAAAGCATCCTGATGCACCACCTCGTTATCAGTTTCTACGTAAGCCGCCACTCTGGGCGAGTCATGACGAATATCACTGGGGAGAACAGCTTCTGCGCCATAAACCATGAAGAAAGGCATATAGCCTGTAGACCTATTGGGGGTGGTTCTTATGCTCCAAAGAACAGATGGCAACTCCTCCACCCAACAACCCGGCGTGCGCTCCAAAGGAACCATGAGCCAGGGTTTTATACCTCTCAAAATTTCCTGGTTAGCACGCTCAGCTTGACCATTAGACTGCGGATGAGCTACCGAAGATACATCAAGACAGATGTGCTCCTCATCACAGAACTCCTTCATAGCCCCCTTGGACAGATTTGTGCCATTATCAGTGATGATACTATGCGGATAGCCAAAACGAAAGATCAGTTTTTTGACGAACTGAACTGCCGTTGCTGCATCACACTTGCTGACCGGCTCCGCCTCAACCCACTTAGTAAACTTGTCAACCGCCACCAAGAGGTGGGTCTTCTTGTCCTGAGACCTCTTGAAAGGTCCTACCATATCAAGCCCCCAGACTGCAAACGGCCAGGTGATTGGAATCATCCGTAGTTCTTGAGCCAGCACATGGGCACGCCGCCCAAATTTTTGACACCCGCCACACTTAGTGACCAAATCCTCTGCATCTTTATGAGCTGTTAACCAGTAAAACCCGTGTTGAAAGGCCTTGGCCACCAATGATTTTGACCCGGCGTGATGACCACAATCGCCAGCATGGATTTCTTGCAAGATCTCACGGCCCTCATCAGGAGAAACACATCGTTGGAAAACACCAGTCACACTGCGTCGATGTAACTCGCCGTTGACAATAGTCATAGACTTAGACCGCCTTGTGATCTGTCGTGCCAGAGTCTCGTCTTGAGGTCACTCTCCGCGGGTCAGGTACGTCAGATAAGGCAACGTCAGGTATCGCACGAGGAGCCACCACCAGTTGCTCTTCCGGGTCAGGTATAGCCAAATCCTCCTCCGATGGCAATTTGACCGACGGGTGATGCAACACGTCCAAAAACACATTAGGCGGCACCGGCTTACGCTGAGACCCCAGCCTTGATAAAGCGTCAGCCGCCTCATTCTTCCGGCGGTCAATCTGATCCACCTAATAACCTTTAAAGTGGCCAGCAATAACATCAACCGCCTGACGATAAGCCACCATACGAGGGTCCTTAGAATCCCACGTGCCAGAGACTTGTTGAGCCACCAGGTCCGAGTCGCCAAGACATCTGACCCGGCTCAAGTTCATCTCCTTGGCCACCCGGAGCCCATGAAGCAAAGCCTCGTATTCCACTGCATTGTTAGTACAAGGAAACATTAGCCTCAAAACATAACAAAACTTGTCACCTCGTGGGGAAGTTAAAACAACTCCGGCCCCCGAGCCTTCCAATTGCCTGGATCCATCAAAGTGAATCGTCCAATAAGTATTGTCCGGCTTTTCCTCAGGAATCTGACACTCTGTCCAGTCATTGATATAATCCACCAGGGCCTGAGATTTGATAGCCGTCTGGGGCACATATTTCAGATTGAGAGGCCCAAGCTCAATTGCCCACTTAGCAATCCTTCCAGTGGCTTCTCTGTTCTGAATTATATCTCCCAAAGGAGCAGAGCTGACCACCGTGATCGGGTGACCAAGAAAATAATGCTTTAGCTTGCGATTGGCCATGAACACCCCAAGCACCAGCTTTTGCCAATGTGGATATCTTTGCTTAGACTCCATCAAAACTTCACTGACATAATAAACCGGCCGCTGAACTGAATATTCCTTACCCGCCTCCTTGCGCTCCACCACAACTACAACACTAACAGCCTTGTTATTAGCCGCCACATATAAGAGCAGAGGCTCCTTTTCCACGGGAGCGGCCAGAACAGGCGGCTCAGCCAATTGCTTTTTGAGCGCCTCAAACGCCTCATTAGCCGCATCGCTCCAGAAGAAATCGTCTGTCTTCTTCATCATCTGATACAGAGGAATAGTTTTCTCACCCAGGCGGCTTATGAACCGGCTTAATGCAGCAATATGACCCGCCAGGCGCTGAACATCATTGATGCACGCCGGCTTAGACAAGGAAGTAATAGCCTTTATCTTGTCCGGGTTAGCTTCAATGCCACGCTCAGAGACCAAAAATCCCAAGAGCTTGCCTGCAGGTACACCGAAAACACATTTTGCCAGGTTAAGCATCATTTTGTAAACCCGCAAATTGTCAAAGGTTTCCTTCAAATCAGCCAGCAGAGTCTCCTTCTTCCTTGACTTGACCACAATATCATCCACATAAGCATGAACATTGCGCCCAATTTGACCATGAAGACAGTTCTGCACACAACGCTGGTAAGTCGCCTGGGCACTCTTGAGCCCGAAAGGCATAGACACATACCAGAAAGCTCCAAAAGGCGTAATGAAAGACGTCTTCTCTTGGTCTTTAACTGCCATCTTGATCTGATGATAACCTGAATAAGCATCCAGGAAGCATAGGCTCTCACAACCCGCCGTTGCATCAATGATCTAATCAATTCGGGGGAGAGCAACCGGGTCAATCGGGCACGCCTTGTTAAGATCTGTGTAATCCACGCACATGCGCCATGTGCCGTTCTTCTTGAGTACCAACACTGGGTTAGCTAGCCACTCCGGGTGAAAAACTTCAACGATGAACCCTGCTGCCAAGAGCCGGGCCACCTCTTCTCCAATAGCCTTACGCCTCTCCTCATTGAATCGACGGAGGAACTGTTTGACCGGCTTAAATTTAGGATCCACATTAAGGTGGTGCTCAGCGAATTCTCTCGGTACACCCGGCATGTCAGAAGGCTTCCATGCAAAGATGTCCCGATTCTCACGGATGAATTCGATGAGCGCGCTTTCCTATTTGGGATCCATATTAGCCCCAATAGTGAACTGCTGTAATGAGTCGCCAGGCGTAAAGTCCACTAGCTTGGTATCTTCTGCCACAAACTTGAGGGGCGGCTCAGATTCCGTGTTAGGCTTCTTTAGCGGGGTCATATCTGCCAGGTCAACATTTTCCTTATAAAACTTGAGCTCTGCCTCAGCACAACTCGACTCTGCATATGCTGCATCACCTTCCTCACACTCAAGAGCCGTCTTCCGATCACCATGCACAGTAATCGTCCCTTTTAACCCGGGCATCTTAAGCTGTAAGTAAACATAGCAAGGCCTAGCCATGAACTTGGCGTAAGCCGGCCGTCCAAACAGAGCGTGGTACGGGCTCTTGATCTTGACCACTTCGAACCATAAAGATTCCACCCTATAGTTGAATTCATCGCCAAAAGCTACCTCCAAGAAAATCTTTCCCACTGGATAAGCCGACTTTTCGGGCACCATGCCATGAAAAACCGTTGAAGAGGGTTTAAGATCCTTGTCAAGCAAATTCATCCGGCGGAAAGTGTCATAATACAGGATGTTGATGCTGCTGCCACCATCCATAAGTACCTTGGTGAACACATATCCTCCCACTTGGGGGGCGACTACCAAAGCCAACTGCCCCGGGTTATCAACGCGCGGCGGGTGATCCTCCCTGCTCCAAGTTATGTCATACTCAGACCACTTCAAATATTGCGGGAGAGCCAGCATGACTGCATTAACTGCCCGCTTGCGCACCTTCCGATCTTGCTTGTCGAGGCTAGTTGTAAAAACATGGTACTGCCCTCCATTAAGCTGTTTGGGATTACTCTGATACCCGGACTGGTTATTTTGTTGCTGACCTCCACCGCCAGACTATTGATTATTACCTCCATGGTTTCCTTGGCCCTGATGGCCAGAGCCTGAGCCGCCTGGACCAAAGCCAGACCCGGAAGGACTAGATCCTGACCCGCCGGATGGTCCGCCGCCGCCGCCTTGATGCTGGTTAGCGCTATAGTTTCGATACTCACGCATGTTCCAACAATCCCTCCAAGCATGAGTGGACGGCTGATCAGGAAGGCTATGCTTCGGGCAAGGAATGCTCAACATCGCCTCCATGTCAACAGGCTTGCGTTTACCGAAAGGCGGCTTGCCGCTGCCCTTGCCACGGTTATTCCCAGCACTGGTGTTGGCCACCAAATCTGACCCAACGTCCTGGTGCTTCCGCTTCCCGCCGTTGCCATTGTTGTTTCCTCCCCCGTTCTGCTGTTGAGTCTTGCCATTGTTATTCTTCTTACCCTTGGCCGATTTCTCATCATCGGAGCCAGGGTCCTTCGTGTTATCAGAGTCCGCATACTTGGTGAGAGCCGCCATGAGTTCCCCCATATCCTGGCATGTACGTTTGAGCCAGCCAAGCTTCTGCTTCAGGGGCACAAAGTGGCAATTCTTCTCCAGAATAAGGACCGCTTGAGCCGTCGTAATGTTGTCAGAAGAGTGTATGATAGTTGAGACCCGTCGGACCCAATGATGAGCCGACTCATCCTCCCTCTGCATGCAATGATCCAAATCCACAATTGTCATGGGCTGCTTGCACGTTCCCTGGAAATTCTTGATGAACTTCGCTTTTAACTCGGCCCAGGAATTAATGGTATTGGGTGGCAAACCCTTCAACCACGTGCGAGCCGGCCCTTCCAGTATCATGATGAAATATTTAGCACATACTGCATCACTGACGTCTAACATCTCCATGGCTAGTTCATAGCTTTCGATCCAAGCTTCTGGAGGCAGGTCAACAGTATAATTGGGCACCTTGCGAGGGCCCTTGAAGTCCTTTGGCAGACGCTCGTTTCGCAAAGACGGCACTAAGCAAGGCACTCCCACAGCCCCGGAGGTTACTCCGGCTCCTACCGAAACGGAAGGTGCGACTGTGGGTTCTTGATAAGCCGCCGCAACTGCCAATGCTGCCGCCTCTCACTGCGCTCTTGCCCGATCCACCAGCGCCAGAGCATCCAGAGCCGGCTGATCGACTCGCGGCGGGTTTCGACGTCGCTCACTGCTAGAGACTGCCGGCGACTCTAAACGCCGGCTATAGCTACGGCTTGATAGGTCTTCAACATATCTATAATTTATGAAGTATTCATGCCATGTTTACAATAATTCTATATGATTTTGGTATGATTTTATTAGAACTAACCCGGACTGACGCTATTTTCAGCGGAACTACCATGGTCTCGTTTTTTGTGCAGAAATAAAGTTCTCGGAATGGGCTGAAAATTTACGGTGATTTTTTATGGACCAAAAGAGACCCCCGAAGCACCGGAGCTGGGCCTGGAAGTGACCAAGGAGGTCACAAGCCTGGGGGGCGCCCCCCCTAGGGCGCGCCCCCTGGCTTGTGGACTCCTCGAGCACCCCCCCTGACATGATTCCAACGCCAAAAATTCCTATAAATACCAAAACCCCCAGAAAGAAACCTAGATCAGGAGTTCCGCCGCGTCAAGCCTCTGTAGCCACGAAAAACCAATCAGGAGCCCGTTCCGGCACCCTGCCGGAGGGGGAAACCATCACCGGAGGCCATCTTCATCATCCTGGCGGTCTCCATGATGAGGAGGGAGTAGTTCACCCTCGGGGCTGAGGGTATGTACCAGTAGCTATGTGTTTGATCTCTCTCTCTCTCGTGTTCTTGAGATGGCACGATCTTGATGTACCGTGAGCTTTATTAATATAGATGAATCATATGGAGTTTCCCCCGCCCCCTCTATCTTCTTGTGATGAATTGAGTTTTCCCTTTGAAGTTTTCTTATCGGATTGAGTCTTTAAGGATTTGAGAACACTTGATGTATGTCTTGCGATGGGATATCCGTGGTGACAATGGGATGTTCTATTGATCCACTTGATGTATGTTTTGGTGATCAACTTGCGGGTTCCGTGACCTTGGGAATCTATGCATAGGGTTTGGCACATGTTTTCGTCTTGACTCTCCGGTAGAAACTTTGGGGCACTCTTTGAAGTTCTTTGTGTTGGATTGAACATGATGAATCTGAAATTGTGTGATGCATATCGTATAATCAAGCCCATGGGTACTCGTGGTGACATTGGAGTATCTAGGTGACATTAGGGTTTTGGTTGATGTGTATCTTAAGGTGTTATTTTAGTACGAACTCTAGGGCTGTTCGTGACACTTATAGGGACAGCTCATAAGATTGATCTGAAAAGATAACTTTGAGGTGGTTTCGTACCCTACAATAATTTCTTCGTTTGTTCTCCGCTATTTGTGACTTTGGAGTGAACTCTTTGTCGCGCGTGAGGGATTTACATATGATTCAACTATGTCAATATTGTTGAGAGAACTTGCACTAGTGAAAGTATGAACCCTAGGCGTTGTTTCCAAGCATTGCAATACTGTTTTTGCTCACTTTTGTTACTTGCTACCTTGATGTTTTTATATTTTCAGATTACAAAAACCTATATCTACCATCCATATTACACTTGTATCACCATCTCTTCGCCGAACTAGTGCACCTATACAATTTACCATTGTATTGGGTGTGTTGGGGACACAAGAGACTCTTTGTTATTTGGTTGCAGGGTTGTTTGAGAGAGACCATCTTCATCCTACGCCTCACACGGATTTATAAACCTTAGGTCATCCACTTGAGGGAAATTTGCTACTGTCCTACAAAACTCTGCGCTTGGAGGCCCAACATGAGTCTACAAGAAGAAGGTTGCGTAGTAGACATCAAGCTCTTTTCTGGCGCCGTTGCTGGGGAGGTGAGGTCTTGAAGGTATATCTTTAGATCTTGCAATTAAATCTTTTAGTTTCTTGTTTTTCACTAGTTTGGTTTTATAAAAGAAAACTACAAAAAAATGGAGTTTAGGTTGCATCAATTGGTTCGTCTTTTTAATGTCTTTCGTGAAAATGATGGTTTGAAAAATTGTGCTCAATTGGTAGAGGAAGAATTTATGAAAATACTTAATCAGAATTCTTAGAATGATTAGCATGATTGCAATATTGCTACTATGAATTCTCTGAATATCCATGATGCTAATGATATGCAAAGCCACAAGCTTTGGGATGCTATGTTTGATGAAGATGATATTTTTAGTCTCCCAAGTTTTGATGAGCAAATTTATTATGATAATGACATGCCTACTATCTATGATGATTATGATGATGACATGTATGCTATAAAGAGTGATAGTAACTATGAAACTTGTCATCATGATTTTAATATTCAAAGTGGTTACGTCAATCAAGTATCTCATGATAGTTATTTTGTTGAGTTTGCTCCCACTATTTTGAATGAGAAGAAAATTGCTTATGTGGAGAGTGACAAATTTTATATGCTTGTGGATCATGAAGATAATGCTTTATGTGATAGTTATGTTGTGAAATTCCTTCATGATGCTACTGAAAATTATTATGAGGGAGGAACATACGCTTGTAGGAATTGCAACAATATCAAGTTTCCTCTCTATTTGTTCAAAGTTTTGAAGTTATGCTTGTTTTGCCTTCCTATGCTAGTTTATTCTTGCTCCCATAAATTGTTTGCTCACAAAATCCCTATGCATTGGAAGTGGGTTAGGCTTAAATGTGCTAGTCATATTCTTCATGATGCTCTCTTTGTGTTTCAATTCTTATCTTTTATGTGAGCATCATTGAAATCATCTTGCCTAGCTAAAAGGCATTAAAGAAAAGCGCTTGTTGGGAGACAACCCAATATTTATACTTTCTGTTTTTGTTTGTTCACATGATTAAGCTACTGTAGTAATCATGTTTTGTGTCTTTTATTTCAATAAAGTGCCAAGTAAATCCTTTGGGATGACTCACAAGATGAGTAGAATTGATGCTGAACCAAAACAGAAACTTTTGACTCCAGTACAGGAATTTTAATTTTTTACTGGAGCGTGATAATGATCTGAAATTTTTACACAGTCTTAATATACAAATTCTTCAGGTTGTGCTAATTTGTCAGAATTTTTAGAGAGACGGAAGTATGGTTACACTACAGATCTTCACAGACTGTTCCGTTTTTGAAAGATTCTGTTTTGCATGCATAGTTTACTTGTTTTAGTGTTTCTATAGCTTATATTGAGTGATATAAATTATGTGAATGGTAGCATACAGTAGGTATTATGTGCTAACAATTATGAATCTTGTCTTGACAGTACCTAAGTGAATGATTTATCTTTATTACATTAACCCTTCTCACGAAGTTCCGTCAAGTTTTGTGTGATTGAAGTTTTGAAGTTTTGGGTGAGACACCGATATGAGGAGAATAAGGAGTGACAAGAACCTAAGCTTGGGGATGCCCAAGGCACCCCCAAGGTAATATCCAAGGAAGACTCAAGCGCCTAAGCTTGGGGATGCCCCAGAAGGCATCCCCTCTTTCATCTTCAACACTATCGGTATATCTTACTTGGAGCTATATTTTTATTCGTCACATAATATGAGTTTTGCTTGGAGCATCATTTTATTTTATTTTTCTCTGTTAGGTGTTATTTATAATCTTGTTTTTCAATAAAAAGTTCCAAGAATTGTCTTAGGATGCTTGCATTGCATGTTTTGATGTGTGCTGTGCAAAAACAGAAACTTTTGCTGTAGTGTTTGAATTTTCATATTTTACTGGAACGTGGAAAGTTTCTAAAAATTTTACACAGTGTTGTCATATAAATTTTATAGCATGTCCTAAATTTTCATAATTTTTTGAGTTACAGAAGTACACTGGTTTAATAGATTGCTACAGACTGTTTTGTTTGGACAGATTGCTGTCATAGTTTTGTTATCTACTTATCCTATAGTTTCCATAGCCTATATGGGTAGATATAAATTGTGGAGATGATAGTAAATAGTAAATGATGTTTTAAGATTATTGTGCAACTTGTCTTGGCAGTACATAAAGAGTTTATTTATTCTTATGTGTACTAACCTATCTCACGAGTTCTTTTCGAGTTTTGTGTGGATGAAGTTTTTGAGAATAGGTGAAACCATGATGTGAGAGGATTGAACGAGATACAAAAGTTCAAGCTTGGGGATGCCCAAGGCACCCCAAGTAAATATTTCAAGAAGTCTCAAGCATCTAAGCTTGGGGATGCTACGCATCCCACCTCTCTTCATCAACAATTATCGGTTAGCCTATGTTGAGCCTAAATTTTTACTCGTTCACATGATGCGTGCTATTCTTGGAGTGCTATTTTTATTTTGCTTGATGTTTAATAAAATGCTTAAGATCTGAAATTCTTGGATGAGAGAGTCTTCACATAGTTATTTAATTGTTGGCTACTCATTGATCTTCACTTATATCTTTTTGGAGTAGTTTGTCATTCACTCTCGTGCTTCACTTATATCCTATGAGTAAATGGTTGAATGAATTGAATATCATAAATCTGAAATTAAATATATACTTATCCCATGGGGAGTAATGACTTCACACATAATAAGTATAGGTGGTAAAATTTATTGAAAGTTAGCAAACACCGCATTGGTCACTTGAACAATTCATGAAAGAATATTGAAGGAAGAGAGATTCCACATATAAATATACTATCTTGGACATGTTCTATGATTGTGAGCTCATTAATTATTTTCAAACTCGAGCAAATTAGTTGAAATTGGACAAGGAAGACAACTTAATGAGTTATGTTTGGGTATATTTGTATAGAAGTTATATTGTTATGGATCCTCCAACATGTGGTGCTTGCTTCCACCTCATACTAGCCAAAACTTCCGCACCAAGTAGAAATACTACTTGTGCATCCAAACACCCTTAAACCCAAAGTTGTTCCATATGAGTCCACCATACCTACCTATATGCGGTATTTCCAAGTAAATTTGCATGTGCCAAACTCTAAACCTTCAAATTAATTATATTCTGTTTTGTATGCCCAAATCGCTTATATAGTGACTAGGGGCTGTCAGTATCTTCCATGCTAGGTGGGTTATTCTCACGATATGTGTTGATTCACTATCATTCACGAGAAAGTGGCTGGTATTCGGGATGCCCAGTTCCATGCTCAAAAATCAAATCAAAATATAATGAAACAAAACTCCCCCAAGATTGTTGTTTGTATGGACGGTACCCATGGATTCGGCTCGCCATGGAGTGTGATTGATTGGTGGAGGGGGAGTAAAAACTTTACCATTCTGTTTGGGAACCGCCTATAATGTATCTAGCATGGAAGATACCGAGATCTCTGGGTTGTTATGTTGACAATGAAAGCATACCGCTCAAAATTATTATTCATCCCTGTTTTAAAAGCTCGAGCTCTGGCACCTCTGCAAATCAATGCTTCCCTTTGCGAAGGTCCTATCTTTTACTTTTTAGTACTTACCTTTATGCAAGAGCCATGGTGATCTTCACCACTTCCTATATTTCGCCTTTTTCTCTTGGCAAGCGTCATGTGTTGGGGAATGATCTATACATATATATCCACACAAATATAGTTGATCATGAATTATTATTGTTGACAATTATCTATATGATTAATAAGTTGGGAGGCGAAACATTAAGCCCCTATCTTTCTCTGTGTTCGATGGATGCTATTTGTTCTAAAAATATGCTTTGAGTGTCAATAATCGTGGAAGACTATATGATAGTTGAGTATGTGGAATTTGCTAAATCAAAGCTCTTACATATACCCTTCCTGAAAATAAGATGAATTGCAATTCTTCGATGACTAGGAATATGGTTTGTTAGTTTTCAAGAAACTTTCTGGTCTATACTTTAACATGTGAATAGCTTGTTACTTGATCATGAGAAGTTTTATGAGATGAGCTACTGTTTATGGTTTATATTGATGCTAGAAAAAGTGATTGGAATTATCATTGATCAAACTTGTGCACTTGCTAGCATTCACACTTCATAAATTATTTCTTTTATCATTTACCTACTCGAGGACGAGCAGGAATTAAGCTTGGGGATGCTGATACGTCTCCAACGTATTTATAATTTATGAAGTATTCATGCCATGTTTACAATAATTCTATATGATTTTGGTATGATTTTATTAGAACTAACCCGGACTGACGCTGTTTTCAGCAGAACTACCATGGTGTCGTTTTTTGTGTAGAAATAAAAGTTCTCGGAATGGGCTGAAAATTTACGATTTTTTATGGACCAAAAGAGACCCCCGAAGCACCGGAGCTGGGCCAGGAAGTGACCGAGGAGGTCACAAGCCTGGGGGGCGCGCCCCCCTGGCTTGTGGACTCCTCGAGCTCCCCCCTGACGTGATTCCAACGCCAAAAATTCCTATAAATACCAAAACCCCCAGAAAGAAACCTAGATCGGGAGTTCCACCGCCGCAAGCCTCTGTAGCCACGAAAAACCAATCGGGAGCCCGTTCCGGCACCCTGCCGGAGGGGGAAACCATCACCAGAGGCCATCTTCATCATCCTGGCGGTCTCCATGATGAGGAGGGAGTAGTTCACCCTCGGGGCCGAGGGTATGTACTAGTAGCTATGTGTTTGATCTCTCTCTCTCTCTCGTGTTCTTGAGATGGCATGATCTTGATGTACCGCGAGCTTTATTAATATAGATGAATCATATGGAGTTTTCCCCCCCTCTATCTTCTTGTGATGAATTGAGTTTTCCCTTTGAAGGTTTCTTATCGGATTGAGTCTTTAAGGATTTGAGAACACTTGATGTATGTCTTGCGATGGGATATCTGTGGTGACAATGGGATGTTCTATTGATCCACTTGATGTATGTTCTGGTGATCAACTTGCGGGTTCCGTGACCTTGGGAATCTATGCATAGGGGTTGGCACATGTTTTCGTCTTGACTCTCCGGTAGAAACTTTGGGGCACTCTTTGAAGTTCTTTGTGTTGGATTGAACATGATGAATCTGAAATTGTGTGATGCATATCGTATAATCAAGCCCATGGGTACTCGTGGTGACATTGGAGTATCTAGGTGACATTAGGGTTTTGGTTGATGTGTATCTTAAGGTGTTATTTTAGTACGAACTCTAGGGCTGTTCGTGACACTTATAGGGATAGCTCATAAGATTGATCGGAAAAGATAACTTTGAGGTGGTTTCGTACCCTACAATAATTTCTTCTTTTGTTCTCCACTATTTGTGACTTAGGAGTGAACTATTTGTCGCGCGTGAGGGATTTACATATGATTGAACTATGTCAGTATTGTTGAGAGAACTTGCACTAGTGAAAGTATGAACCCTAGGCCTTGTTTCCAAGCATTGCAATACCGTTATTGCTCACTTTTGTTACTTGCTACCTTGCTGTTTTTATATTTTCAGATTACAAAAACCTATATCTACCATCCATATTACACTTGTATCACCATCTCTTCGCCGAACTAGTGCACCTATACAATTTACCATTGTATTGGGTGTGTTGGGGACACAAGAGACTCTTTGTTATTTGGTTGCAAGGTTGTTTGAGAGAGGCCATCTTCATCCTATGCCTCCTACGGATTGATAAACCTTAGGTCATCCACTTGAGGGAAATTTGCTACTGTCCTACAAAACTCTGCGCTTGGAGGCCCAACACGAGTCTACAAGAAGAAGGTTGCGTAGTAGACATCACGGCCCGGGATGGGGGTTGAGTGCACGCGACTCCGGCTGTAAGTATACTTCTCCTGCTGGGCCACCGCTGTCTGCAGGAATCCAATGGCGTTCCGCACTTCCTCTGCGAAAGGCGCCCCATCAGGGATGGGGATTGTGCCGAGTCTGGTCGCCGCTGCCACCATGTTCTCCGCCGGGTTAGAATAATGACCCGACGGTGTTGGAAAAGACTGTGGCGGGGTCTGGTTCCTGTGGGTCGGGTCTGGCTGCCGATGCTGAACCGCCGCCCGGCTCCTAGGTACTTCCGCCGTCCGGGTTACGGTCAGAGGTGCATTCCGTCCCGTCCCTAGCGTGTTGAAAAGATTTCTGGCTTCATATTGATCCGGCAAACGGGATTGATGCCTCATCTGGTGAACCGCCGCTGCGGACTGCTGCTCTACCTCAAGGCGAAAAGCATCTGCCCTAAGGCGCTCTGACTCAGCATCCATCTGAGCCTTCAACGCATTGATTTCCTGTTGGACTTTGGCCATCTGATTCTTCAACCTCGTGATCTCCGTGTTACGGGCCGCTTGGTTTTCGGCAGTGACCTCGGCTTCCATCAGAGTTGTAAGCTCATTCATCAGATCCAGAGGAACTTGAGCCGGCGGCCTGCCAGCTCCAGACCCGGACGCACCAGTGGCCGTGCTACTAGGGGCCGGTGCCGATCCCGCCATGAAGACAGCAGCGCGGCTCGGCGGCTCATAGTATTCCGGCTCATGGTACTCTGGCTCGGGGTAATCCTCGACGTAGCCCCCAAGCCCGCCGTTGTGAAGATGGTAGATTGATTCCGTCTCTCCGCTCGAGGATCCATCCTCTGAGCAGATGAGGGTTTCCTCCCGCGACATGGAACCTTCAAGCTCCGTGCCTTGGGTGAAGCCGACGAAGACACGCTTCCTGCCCGAGTTAACACGGGCGGGTTGCACACGCCGGGCCGGCTCGACGAGGTCGGTGCAGATGTCTGGCCTGGGTTTAGATCCACCGATCTTGCCGATGAAGACGTGAATTCCGCCGAAGGGGACCCGGTGCCCGTACTCGATTGAGTCGGCCTCGGGGCCCCAGCCAGCGTCGTCGATGTAGAGCTTGCCGCGGCAACTCATGGTCATCCTGCCAACGGCATATCCCTCGATCCCTGAGAGAGAGCCCTTCGAGAACTCCACACCACCGAGCGCTAGCCCCACAGTGGGCGCCAACTGTCGTGGTTTTGTCATGGCAAATGTCCCCGTGAAAGGACTTAGGTTCGAGGCCATCGCTAAGGTGAGCTCGAAGGGTTTGATCAGAATCGAGAGACAAGAGTTACCCAGGTTCGGCCCCTCGGAAAGAGGTAAAAGCCTACATCCTGCTTTGTGTTGTATTGATTGGGTATCGATTACAAGGGAGCGAGTTCGCTTGACCTAGCTACCGATCAGTTGTTTCGTGGTCTAAGCCACCTAGGTAACCCGCCTTTATATACACAGGTCAAGGCCCTGGGCTTACAAGAGTCCGGGTCGGGTTGCAATTGATAACCGACCTCACCTCTAATTACACATGCCTTGCCTAACAAGCCGCCCCCAGCGACTCAAGCCCACCGGGTTACATCTTGTCTTCTGGCTCTGGGCCTCCAGGCCCATTGGATAAGCTTACTCCTAACCTTGTCGTAAGCCGCCAACCATATGACCCGGACCCTCCTGGGCGGGTCTCACCACGGGGTTATATCCCCAACAGCTTGCGAGTGTCGTCTATAGCACGATGCTTGTCTTCCAGCATGAGAGCCTTGTTCACCAGGTCGAAGAAGGTCCGACAGTCGCAGATGATGAGCTGATACTGCAGGGTCTGCTGAAGTCCTTCCATGAAGCGTTCCATCTTAGCAGCCTCCGTGTTGACATCTTCAGGTGCATACCTTGACAGTAGGTTGAACTTCTGCATGTACTCCTTGACAGAGCCACTTCCTTGCTTCAGCGCTCGGAATTCTCTCTTCTTGATAGCCATGATCCCAGAAGGAATGTGGGCGATGTGGAATCCTTCCTTGAAGTTATCCCAGGTGAACACACGATTGCCTTGCATGACCTTGAATCCATCCCACCAAGCTCTGGCGGTACCTCCGAGGAAGTGAGAGGCATACAGCACCTTCTCACGATCCTCATTGCAATTGACCAGTGCAAGGAGGTCCTCGATGGTGCGGATCCAGTCGTCGGCATCCAGTGGTTCAGCAGTCTCGGTGAAGGTTGGGGGCGAATTCCTCATGACCTCAGACAAAGTGGAACGGCCATTGCCGTTCCTGCCTTGCTGCTGGTTGTTCACAAGGACTTGGGCCATCTACTGGATGGAAGCAGTGTTGGCTTGGCATTCCTCCAGGAGAACTTGGAGAAACTGAGCTATGCTCATGTTCTCCGATGGAGGTGGTGGTGGGGGAATGTCGCCTTGTGGCTGCTCCTGGTGTCCTTCAGCCTGAGTAGTCCCACCAGCTCCCTGCCGCTGGCTGGAGTTGCCGGCTTCAGGGTTGGTGAAGAAGCTATTGCGGGTTGCAGTCACCATCCTATTTGGAGCAGCCAAGTCAAACAACTGGGATGGACGAGATGAAAGGCAATAACGGGGAAAGCACGCCTAAGGGGGTTGTTATAGTGCAAGTGTGGTAAAACGAAGGCCGAAAGACCGATACATATATTAAGATAAGATAGACGATGGAGTCGCTTACACGTTGCCTAAGGCAAAAGTGCGTCTTGCATCGGAACACAAACAACAAAAGCAAACAACAAGCACACACGGTTTCATATGAACCATTACACGGACTCGACTTCGCATGAGGGGTACATGTCTGATCCTACCCTAGGGGTTCTCGGACTCAGGTGGTGGAGTGCTCAGTCTCGTAGTCACGCTCCTCTGGGTCTTCCTCCTGATCGTCCTACGGACGGGCATCGTCTCCAGTCGAGGGAGTCGGAGAACGAGGAGGTCCATCCCGACGACACTTCGTCGGTGGGTCAGTGAAGAGCGCACGGTACTCCTTCGCACTCATATGACGATGGCGTGTGGGTGCATCTCTAGCTGGGAGTACTCCTCCTCGATAAGCGACAGCTGGTCGTCCTCCGGGGGCTCCATCCTTCTTGATCCCGTCTGGCTTTGTCTTGGCTTGACGGAGTAGCTCTCGGGTGTGGTGAAGTTCCTCGCAGAGCTTCACGGACTCCTTAATCAGGTTGTGAACCAGACTATCGGCGGAGAGGCTGAAGTAGGTCTGGAACCTGAGTGGTGTTCCATCCTCCTTGGATGGAATCAACGTCCAACTCTCGCCAAGATCATCCTTTCTGAAAGGTAGGTAGCGAGTAGCTGGCTCGTCAGCCATCTCTGGAACGATATCTCGAAGGTGTAGGAGTGCCTTGCATGCAACTGCCTCCACTGTGAGTGCCATAGTCTCCATCTGTGGTCCTTCAAAGAACCAACTTGTCGGGGAGTCGTTTGCCTTCATGACCACGTCCACGTGGTACTCCTTCATGACGGCAACGACCCAGTGCTCGTGGTAGAGAAAAACGGGTGGTCGGCGATACTGGCACTTATCCAGGCTATCCTCAAGGAGTAGGGGAAAGCCGGATGCTAGGAGGGCTTCGGGTACGACGGCCATCTACAAAGGTTTGAAGGGAGGAGAGTCAGTAAAGTGCTGTGTGAAGAATAGAAGAGGTAATAAGTATAGAGACTCCTAAGTATAGGTGCTAGGTGTAGTTTTGAAAACAGTTTCATTCTATCTAACGTCCATGCTAACTAAGGGCTTCCTACAGCCAGGATGGCTCTGATACAAACTCTGTGGGGACCCCGACTCATAAGTCGTGATCACCGAATGCACGTGCACAGTGATCCCAGAGATCAATGCTCACTGAACACACAGAAACTGGAATACAAGAGTCTTACATCCTTACATACTGTCTTACACAAATAAAGACCATGAAGGTCAAGTCTTACATAGATAGGGCCGCAAGGGCCAAACACTTAAACATAACAACCAGCGGAAATCTTGGTCGAAAGCGTGAACCCATGCCATCTGCCTTAAACCTACAGGCTTTCTGACTGGGAAGCGTCCTAGTTCGCATGTTCGTCACCAATGAACTCTTCGCCATTTTCCTGCTCTTCCATGCCTGGAAAATTAAATAACCAGTGGCAAGCCAATGAGTACTTTGAATGTACTCGCAAGCAACCCAAGTTGTGGAACAAGGTATACTAATGCATGATATAGCACTAAGTAGGTAAGTTTTGCAGAAAGCTGATTTTAAATGCAATGATATGATCAAGTGACTTGAGTAAGCATGCATCAACTGTTAAGAGGTATTCATGTGAACAAGTCTCAGTTATCATTATAAGAAGGGGGGTTGAACATCTCATGTTCATCATCATGCCAAGTCATCGGACTTAGCTCAAGTGTCACCTTTGTCACCATCACACACACACACACACACACACACACACCAAGTTTAGTAAACATTTGGACGTAGCACAAGAGCGGTCATCCAACTGTCCTTGACCGTGGACACGGCTATTCGAATAGTTTTACACTCTGCAGAGGTTGCACACTTTACCCACAAGACTCGGGGAACTTCCGTGTCATCCACGACTCGCGGTATATTACATACCCGAGGTAAGCACCCGAACAATGCCTTTCCCCTAGCAATACTAAACAAAGAGTCCACTCGTTGGTCCGTGTCTTCATGATGTACAAACACGAGCCTTGCTCTACACAGTACCATCCATGAAGGAACACAATGGTGTGCCCGATGCCTGTAAAGACAGCGCATGGTCGCCCTTCCAGGCATGACCCCGTATCGAGAGTGACCACGCCACTCCCGCCACTAGTAATGGGGGCTCTATGCTAGTACCCACCAAGGTAATCAACAAAGCCCCGTCCCATAAGGGGTATCGTGGTCGTACATGTAAGGTTGGAATAACGGTCGCAACTTACACCAATCCGTTTTCGAAAACCACACACACTCATTTGCTCTGGTACACCACTTCTTTATCAAGTGGCTACCTAGCTAATCATTATCTCCCTCGGGCATTAGTGGCACCCGATGGGGTTTTCGAAAAAGTCTTTGAAACCATTTTGTTTCCATCACCATGCATATTCCCATCCCACTTGCGTAGCACTACTAGCAACCTAACTACTCCCACCCGCACAACCCTCATAAGAATGGTAGGTTCATGCACGATGCAAGTATCAATGGTAAAGTATCAGAGGTATCCCACCGAAGTGGTCACCACATCAACATGATCAACATCACGGAAATAAGTGCTATATGCCATGCAAATAAAAGGGTTCTTAGTCATGGTCAAAGGGATGCTTGCCTGGCTCAACAAATTCTTCGGGGTCTTCAAAGTCTTCGGGTCCAACTCCCTCGTCAACAGCATAATCTATCATCGCGATAAAATAACGGTAATAATAAGAATCATCACAAAAACAGAGCACAAACTCTACATCTAAAATGCTACCCTACTCTGATAAATACTACAAACAATTCTAAGAATATTTGTCTAGGGTTTTGTAGTTAAAAAGGTTTTTCAAACTATTTAAAACAGAGGCTAAAAATGCCCAAAAGAGGTTTTCAAATAAAACAGTAGATAAAAGGTTTTCAACAAATTATACAAATGGCACTATTAAATTCTACACAATATTTCAAGATTTATGGTGGAAAAATATTTGGCATTGGATTTTTATTAAATCCTGTGGGATTTTTGGAAAACCTACTGAAAAAGAAAAAGAAAAAGAAAGGCCTCTGAGCCTATGGCCAAATGGCCAGCCTTCTGGGCCGGCCCAGTCGCCAACCAGGCCAGGCCGGTGCCCCCGCGCGCGTCATGTTTCAAACCTGACGTGCGGGGCCCGGTGGCCAGTGACAGAGAGGGGGGGAGAGAGAGGCGAGCGAGAGGCCGATAGGTGGGCCCCCCCTGTCGGGTCTTTCTTCCACCTCGGGACAGGAAGGAGAGGGCCTCACCGGCAGTGGTGCGGGGCACGGCGACGGTGGGTGAGTGCGGGAATGGGCTCGGGGTTGAGTCGCCGATCTCCTGGAGGTCGAAGGAGTGGCGGGGGTGGCCGGGGTTGCCGACGACGAGAAGGCCATGGCGGAGGGCTTCGGGAGGTGGTCGCCGTCATCTGCTCCATCTGCAAAACACGGCGAGGAGAGGGGGAAAAGACTCAGGGCACCGAGGGGAGACCAATGGGACGGAAATGAGGGCCGGGGAGGCTCTGTACCCGGAGATCGCTGGCGACCCGACGCGGCGAGGCTCCGGTCGATCCCGAGCGTCTGGCCCTCGAAATGGAAGGGGAGAGGCGTAGAGGCACGATTGAGGAGTGGGGGAAGGGACCAGAGGGGAGAGAGGGACGCGGGGATGCCCTTTTATAGGCGAGCCGCGGTCCACCGAGCGCTCCTGCACCGGCAAGGTCGAAGCCGTCGCTGGGGGCCATGGGAGGAGGCGTGGGTGTGTCTGGGGAGTTGGTGGAGCACGTCCATGTCCAGGGGGAGAGAGAGAAGGGGCGGGGTGCGCGCACGTGCGAGGGAGAGGATTGGCCGAGAGGGTCGGCCATGGCGCGCGTGTGGGACGCCGTTGGAGGAGGAGAGAGGAGGGGGCCGATAGGATGGCATGACACAGACGTCGAGGGCGGCCAAGTGGCGAGAGGGGGAGGCCCGAGGCTGTCGGGGCCATGCAGTGAGTGGCGGCTACAGTGCGGTCGGGCACTGTAGCGCGCTCTGGAGCGCCGTTTTGGCATGCCATGGCATGTCCTTGGCAGCTTCTGCGTGGCCTCCTGTGTCTAGGGGATCTAGGGGAAGTAAACAAGCAGGGTTGAGGCATTGGATGCCCTGGAGAGCCAAGGAAGAAGGAGAGAGGCCAAGGAAGAGAGAGAAAGGGGCTGTCCAGAGGAGTAAAATGGGTTTTTACCCGACTTAAGCATTGAGTCTTGGCCATAGAAAGTTACTAGAGGTGAAGTGCAATGCTGGCAAGCTGTGGTAAAAATTTGAACTCAAGGAGAACAGAGAAAGGGGGTCAAACAAGGCTTTTTACAAAATATGCAGAAGTGTTTGATGATGGTTTGGCTAACCAAATGGAGTTTGCTTGCCCTCAGATTTAACAGGATGAAAATATAGGTAGAAATAGAGAGGATCACCAAGTTTGAGGAGTTTTGAAGAAAGTTAACAATGTAACTTTGTAAAACCCTAGAAATCAACAGAATCAGATTCCTGTAGATCTAGACATGCATTTCCATTCTCCTTGATGCACCACTTTGTGTAGCATCCTTATTTGGGTAATAGAACATGCCCACAAAGTTTGGGGTCAATATGAGATACTTCACAATGTAAAGTTGCTCAATCTTGGTTCTGGACAGGAATGGTTTTGGAATAATTTTGAGAATAAAACCAAGGGGGATTGGGATGAAACTTGGCAAGATCATCACATATGACAATTGTGACTTGCTTGAATTTTCTTGGAATTTATTGAGAATATTTCTTATAGAAATATTTCAAAAGCTTGATTTGGGCAGAAAGGGTTTTGAGAGGTTTTGCTCATGATTTTGAACATGACCATGTGTTGAAACTCATATATATGGAAAATATATGTCCACTGAGTTTCCCTAAATTTTCTCAAATATATTTAAAGCATTTAAATAATTTTTCCCTATAAAAGGCCATTTCTGGCCTTTGGAAAAAGCCTTTAAATAAAATAGGAAAATAATCTTTAAAATTAATATTTGGTGGTTTTGGGAATCCATATATATAATAGGTTTCAAATAAAGCCTTTGGGGAAAAAAGGGTCCACCCAATTTGAGGACTTGTAGTACAAACCTCAATTCAGGGGCTTTTGAAAACCTAATTTAAATAAATCCTTTTTTGGCCAAAAATTATATTTGATAAAAATAGTTTTGGGTACTATTCACATGGCATGATCATTGGGCAAGAAGTTTGGATCAAGGAAGATGAATATGGAGAGGGGTAGAACCTAAGAGTGCCATACACAAACAACCAAATAAGCAAACAAGCATCAATTCAAACAAGCATGCATTCAAAAAAGTTTTAATTGGTTCCAAATTTTGTAAACCCAAGCATAGCAAAGTGATACAAACACAGGGTGTGACAAGGAACCCTAGGAAAGAGGGTATTGTCTTTGAGAGGAAACTCAATGCTGATGGATCTTACTGGAAACCTGAGCAGTATCCCAAAACATCATGGGTTGCTGCAAAAGGACCTTCTGTAGATCCATCCACTTTATCTGGTTTTACTTGTGAATCTTCATATTCCTCTGATGAGTCATTTGACTCCAACTATGAACTGTTCAAAAATCAGAATGGTGAAGTATTTGCTAGATATGTTGGAACTAACTGCATGAATGGTCCCCCTCTGAAGAAAATCTGGGTTCCCAAGAGCTGCTTGGAAAATCTTCAAGTGAATGTCCTCATGACACCACTAGTGAAGAACAGGAACCCCAGATCAAATTCTTCAGTCGGACCAAAGTCTTCACAAGGACCAAAGTCCTCACATGGACCAAATTCTTCAAATGGTCAAAAATCATATCATTCTCGTGCTAATGCTTCTGTTTCGCAGGGAAAATCTAAGGGTCATGAATATGCTCACTATTCTTCAAATCATTATGTTCATAAGTCCTCTAAAAATTTCTCTGCTTATTCATATGAGTACTCTAACCCCCATCCTGTGAAACGAAGTGCACTTGCTTCTATGCCAGCCTTCTCATATGGTGCTCGCAGAATGATGAACTCTTTGCCACCCCTCCAGATGTGGGTGGTGAAGAAATCAAACTAATCTCTTATGCAGGGTCAGGTCTCGAGACGAACTTGAACGTCTGATGAATTTGTTGGAGACCTGAGGAAATGCTTGAAAGGACGCAAGCTAATCATGAAGAAATGAATCATTCATTTCACACGTCCTCACATTACTTTGCTTACTATACTATGTGATGAAATTCAATCTGATGAATTTGAAGTCATATTCTTCACTCTGAAGCATATGCATTCGTAAGATGTACTAATTCATTTGCAGGATGAAATACCCAAGGCAACTGAGTGGGTCCTTGACAGTGGATGCACCAACCACATGACTGGTGACAAGAACCTATTGATGAACATTCCACTGGCTCCCTCTCATCTGAAGCATATCACCTACGCTGATAAAGGAAAAAAGCAAGGTATTGGGTCTAGGTAAGGTTGCAATCTCGAAGGATCGACACATGGATAAGGTGATGCTTGTCGAGTCCCTAGGATTCAACCTCATGTCTGTCTCAATGCTTTGTGATCTTGATATGGTTGTCATCTTTGGCAAATACTGCTGTGTTGTCATCATGGAATCTGACAAATCCAAAGTCTTCGAAGGCTTTAGGAGAGGAGACTTGTATATTGTTGATTTCTCTAAAGGTCCACAGCCGGCCACATGTCTACTTGCAAAAGCTTCAGAAGGTTGGCTATGGCATCGACGACTTGGACACGCTGGCATGAGGAACTTGCACACACTCGCGAAGAAAAAACACGTCATTGGCTTTGAGGGTGTAAAATTCCTCAAGGATCACTTGTGTGGGGCTTGTGAGTCTGGAAAGATGACCAGATCCAAGCATCCATCCAAAACTATCATGACTACCACTCGTCCTTTTGAATTGCTTCATATGGATCTCTTTGGTCCTACTCACTATGCCACATTAACAAATACTCCATGCTTATATGGCTTTGTTATTGTTGATGATTTCTCTCGCTATACTTGGGTGCACATTATCCTGTACAAATCTGAAGTGCAGAATGACTTCAAACGATTTTCTTCAAGGGCCTCGACGAATTTCGGCGTCAAGATCAAGCATATCAGGAGTGATAATGGGACTGAGTTCAAGAACACTGGTCTTGATGATTATCTTGATGAACTTGGTATTACTCATGAGCTATCTGCCCCTTATACTCCTCAGCAGAATGGCTTTGTGGAGCGCAAGAACAGGACTCTTGTTGAGATGGCTCGCACCATGCTTGATGAATACAAGACCCCTTGTCGCTTCTGGCATGAGGTAATCAATACTGCTTGCCACATCATTAACAGGGTATATCTTCACAAATTCCTCAAGAAGACTTCATATGAACTACTCACTGACAAGAAACCCAATGTGGGTTATTTCAAAGTCTTCGGTGCAAAATGTTGGATTAGAGATCCTCACCACAGTTCTAAATTTGCACCAAAAGCACATGAAGGTTTTATGCTTGGTTACGGAAAGGACTTGCACACCTACAGAGTCTTCAATACCTATCACAACAAGGTTGTTGAAACTGTAGATGTGTGGTTCGATGAAACTAACGGCTCGCAAAGAGAGCACCTGCCTCCTGTGCTAGATGAAATACCTCCTGAGGAATCCATTAGGTTCAAAGCTACTGAAGATGTGGTCCCTACTGAAGAACAACTACTCTCTGAACAAGTTGTACCCAACGCTGAAGACATTCATGCTGATACAGCTGAAGACAATGGTGCTGAAGAAAATGCTCAGCCTCAACAAAGTCTTCAACCTGCTCATCCACGACTTGCAAATGAAGTGCAGATCGAGAAAATCCTCGACGACATCAATGCACCAGGTCCCCTCACACGCTCAAAAGCTTCACATTTGTCTAACTTTTGTGGGCACTTTGCTTTTGTCTGTATCACAGAGCCCACCAAAGTTGATGAAGCATTCTTGGAACCTGAGTGGATTCAAGCCATGCAAGAGGAATTGCATCAATTCAAGATCAACAACGTGGGAACTCGTCAAACGCCTAGATCCTCGCAAGCACAATGTCATAGGTACCAAATGGATCTACCGCAACAAACAAGATGAACTTGGTCAGGTAATGAGGAATAAGGCCCGTCTTGTGGCACAGGGCTACACACAGGTTGAGGGAATTGACTTTGATGAAACTTTCGCACCTGTTGCTAGACTTGAAGCTATTCGCATATTGCTTGCTTATGCTAACCATCACAATATCATCTTATATCAAATGGATGTGAAAAGTGCATTCCTCAATGGTAAGCTTGAGGAAGAAGTATATGTTACTCAATCCCCAGGTTTTGAAGATCCTAAGTATCCTGACAAAGTCTTCAGACTCAACAAGGCCCTCTATGGCCTCAAGCAAGCCCCTCGGGCGTGGTATGACACACTGAAGGAATTCCTCATGAAGAAAGGCTTCAAACCCCGTTCACTTGACCCAACCCTTTTCACAAAATCATATGATGATGAATTATTTGTGTGCCAAATATATGTGGACGATATTATCTTTGGATGTACTGACAAACGTTACAGCGACGAATTTGCCTATATGATGGGTGAAGAATATCAAATGTCTATGATGGGAGAGCTCAAATTCTGCTTAGGGCTTCAAATTCGACAACAACGCAATGGCATCTTCATATCTCAAGAGAAATACCTCAAGGATGTCTTGAAGAAATTCGGCATGCAGGATTGCAAAGGCGTCAAGATTCCTATGCCCACATCGGCTCAACTTTGCTCTGACGAAAGTGGTAAAGATTTCGATCAGAAGGAATACCGCTCTATGATTGGTTCTTTATTGTACCTATGTGCATCTAGGCCAGATATTATGCTTAGTGTTTGCATGTGTGCCCGATTTCAAGCAAAACCGAAGGAATGACACCATAAGGCTATGAAACATATTCTTCGATATCTAGCTCACACTCCAACACTAGGATTATGGTACCCCAAGGGCTCAGATCTTGACCTTATTGGATATTCTGACTTTGATTATGCTGGTGATCATGTGGACCGCAAGTCAACATCAGGCACATGTCATTTCCTCGGACGATCCTTAGTCTGTTGGTCCTCAAAGAAGCAGAACTGCGTGTCACTATCAACTGCTGAAGCTGAGTACATTGCTGCTGGTTCTTGCTGTGCTCAATTGCTATGGATGAAGCAAACCCTCAAGGACTACGTCATCAATGTGAAGAATGTCCCTCTCTACTGCGACAATGAGAGTGCCATCAAGATTGCTCACAACCCAGTTCAACACTCCAAGACCAAGCACATCCAGATTCGTCATCATTTTCTTCATGACCATGTGATGAAGGGCGATATCTTCCTCGACCACGTGAAGGCTAAAGAACAACTGGCTGATATCTTTACAAAGCCCTTGGATGAGAAGAGCTTTTGCAAGTTGCGGTGTGAGCTAAATATCTTAGAATCTTCGAATGTTCTTTGAAAAAGGACACACATCCTAACACTTATGCAAAATTGGTGACTTTGATGTGCAACACACGAAGTAACGTTTTTCTTCAATCAATGAAGACTAACTCTCTAAGTGTGAAGAAATTAATGAAGAATTTGATTCTCAGAACCCTACGAAAATTGTACGCGGTGTCTGAAATCATCATTCTTATAAGGTGGGTAACGCCACCAACAACAGTTGAAATTCTTTAAGTTTGAACTTATCATCATTTTCAAATTCTTCAAATTATCAAATTCTTCAAGTTTGCAATTTCCTCAACTTTCAAATTATTCAAACTTTTCAACTGATGTTCCTCACATGAGTTTTTCTTCAATGACTATATATATAGAGTTTTTCAATGTCCTCAACAGCATTCACTTATAGCTATTTCTTCAAGTTGATTTTCATCTAAGTGAATGTGATCGGACCCGTTCCCCCTCTATCTTAAAATCAACCTAGTCTATTCACAAATTCTTCATACGCGTTCAACTTTGAAACCCGTTCAAAGTCTTTACTGTGTCCTTGACAGCTGAAAAATTTGCGAACAAAACTTGAAAATATTCAATTTCAAATTTTTGAGGAGTGCCGCGCAAACCGTCCCGATTCCCACGACTGGATAACCCACGATCCCCCACTATCTCCACTACACAGTACGTGGGTGACACATCTCGCGTGGATGGCAAGGGTCAGGGGCATACTGGTCCAAAATCTTTGGGCTAATTGGTTTTTACTGCCGCTATAAATACCCCCTCCCTTTCACTTGCTCGGGTTACTCGTCACTCCCATATCTCCCGAGCTCCAAACCTAGCGCCGCCGCTAACTTCATCGTCGCCGGAGAGGAAGAGCTTCAGTGCCTCGACCTTGCCGTCGTTGTACTCGCATCGGCCGCGGAAGTCTTCACCCCGCCGCCACTGTAGCTGTCTCCCTCTGCCAAGCTAGGGCATGGGAGATCTGGACTGACGAACTCCTTCGTTTCACTTTTCTGTTCGTCGTGTTCCTCGCTTACGGTAAATATAATCTTATTTTACCGCATTTTTTATCTTCATGATTCTCACAAAAACTTCAAACTGAGTTTATTCTTCAAGAATCCATCTCACTAGATCCAATCAAACATGTTTACTTGAGAAATTTCCCTAAGTAACAATATTTTTCATGATTCCTCAATTGTGTGGATCTCAAAATCTGCACAACTCTGGAACCTGAGACAAGAACACTTAGTGAAATTCTTCAAGGCATCTCTGGTCAAATTCCTCAAACGTGATACTTTTGCAAAAATTTCTAAGAACGCATATGACCTCTTCAAATTCTTCGCACCTACACTCTATTCACAGGTACAAAATGTCAGCTGATGAATCTCTAGGTTCTCATCAACTTAACACATTTGCAGCATTTCTTGAAGAAAAATTACACACCTCTTTAGAATCCTCAAGAGTGCAAAATCCTCAGTCAAAGAAAATGGCTGATGGCAAAAGACCTCAGAAAGGAGGGATGAGACCTGAAGTACAAACTGCTTTTGAGATTCCTAATGATCTTTATGAGTAATATTGTACACCTGATGAAGCAACTCATGGCAAAGAAACCAAACAACAGCGCAAAGTTCGCATTCAGAGGATTCAAAAGAGATGGATGAAGGAATGGAGAGAATATCGCTATGTTAGCCCCAAGTACATGAAGAAATATGCGATCAAGCCTCGATGCAGAAGAGCACCTTTGGTAGCAGGACAACATGCTGATCCAACAAGCCTCAAAACTGGTGAGGACTTTCCGCATGAATGGGAAAGACGCCAGGCAAAATTGGCGAGGCAAGCAAAAGAGGCAGTGAGGAAATTCAATGAAGACTCTGATGTTTCTACCTTAGCCACGGCTTCTGCCAGTGCTTCTGCACCCAAGAAGGCAATGTCAAAGAAATCGGCCGTCAAGTTGTAATCCTAAACCCTAATGTCTTCTGTCCCCAGTTCCTCACATCAAATGCCTCAGGCAAAATCATCAAGGGCTCCTTCAGTGGCTGCACAATCTTCTGCTGCCGCAGCCAAGTCCTCAACACCAGTGCACCTTGCTACATGTCAAAGGACAGCAGGGTTCTCAATTGCCTCAGGGACATCAGCAAATTCCTCAAGCAGTCCCACTCTGCTGAAAAGGAAAACCACAGCTGGCCGAGGAAAACGTCCAAGTCCTCATGAGAAGAAAGTGGTCTTTCAAGTTCCCTCGGAATCTTAGGATGATGATGCAGATGATGAAGAATTAGCTGCAATTGTGAGGAATAAGCAAGAAAGAGTGGCCCAAGCCATGGGCACTTCTATTCCTCTTCTACTTGATCCGAAGATCGTGCTAGACTTCATCGACTTGTGGCACCAGAACCCAAACACGCCTATCGATGATTTGAAGCTCCCTCCGGGCCCAAGTCATGTCCTAGCTGCTTTCATTGGTGAAGAAAAATGGAAGCATGAGAAGAATAGGAGAACCAAGCTAGCTAAAATGAAGAAAGAGAAGTTCATGAAGGACAATGTCCTCAACCTGACGCCTGATCAACTCATCTCTGTCCAGAGAGATATCAAAGGCCTCAGTGAGAAGTACAACAGCCACCTCTCAGATTGGGAAGGAGCCAAGGGCAGATTCATCAAGATGGCTGACAAAGTCATCAAAGAACACAACACTCGGGCTTTAGCTCGTGCTCACCCCTCAAACCCTCTGCCCAGCTCTTCTACTCCATAACCTGAAGAAACTATTTTGCCTGAGGAAACTGCCAGGGCAACTGCAACAGTCGTGCCTGAAGAAACTGATGTTCCTTCACCTCAAGCCTCACTAAAAAAATCCTCAAAGGTGAAGAAATTGACAAAGCTGGATCTTCCATCTGTAACAGATGCGAAGAAAAGGAAGGTATCAGCATCTGCAGAGACCTAAGCTACTAAGAAAGTGAAGACACTGCCAAGCTCTTCATCTGAGCCAATCGATGCAACTCCACTTTCTACTGTCCCAGCCTATGATCTGGTTCCTTTTGGTGAGGATTATGAAATCCCAAATGACGAACCTAAAGAAAATCAATCTGCTGCTTCTGAGCCGGTTGATGAAGAAATTCAAATGGAGGATAATGCTCCAACACCAGTACTTGAATCTCCCCAGCCTCATTTGACTACTGAAGAGGCTAGCACTGAAGAAATGGAATAGGAGGTGGACATTGGTAACACTACACCTGTTATCAATGATGACTATTGGGAAACTAAACATCCAAACTCTCCTCTTACCACTCCTCTCACCAAAATTCCTCAGTCTCCATCTGCGACTGAAGAAATACCAGCTGAGTTAGAGCCTGAAGAAACTCATGCTGCCTCTGCTGAATTTACTGTGAATGAGGAAACTGCCCCAACCAAGCCTGCTGAAGAATCTGCTCCTTCTGTTCCTCAAACTGAAATTATTGCTATTATGCCAAAGGAGATTCATGGGCGCTTCAAGCCAAATCTTCAACCAAAGCCAGCTATGCCTTTCAAGAAGCGGCCCAAATTCATCAAAGAAAATTTCTACGATGAGCATCACTTCTTCACTGGAGCAAATCCTTATGACTCCCAAAGGTCACGTCATAAGAGATTCTGGATGTCTACTCAGGCTAATTTCTATCGAGCTGTGCTATTCCAGAAGGACAAGGTTTTCCAACATTATTCAATTCCTCATGCTGATATGGAAAACATCCCATGCTTCAATCCAGTACTCAGTGTTCTTCATGATGCTGGATTACTGCCCTTCTGCGTTGACATCTGTGATTGGAATGAAGAACTCGTTCTTCAATTCTACGCAACTCTTCACATCTCTGGTGATGCACAAGACATCAGCACTTGGATACTTGACTGGATCAAAGGCAACACTCACTTTACTGTGCCTGCCTCTGAATTGCTTCGGGCTGTCCCTGTCAGTATTCCCTCAGCTGAAGCCAGATGCCTATATGATGAACCTGAGCTTCCCAATCACCTCATGCAAGTTCTTATGAAGCCATTGAGACTTGGTCAAGCACCCAGAACAACATTTTTGGTGCAGGATTTACTGTATGTGCTTCGCACTGTCTATCACATTATGACCAAAACCTTCAGCCCCATCAAAGACCACAACAATGAAGAAGAAGAGGTGGTTGGAGTAATGAAGAATCTTCTCTTCAACATAATTCATGGCATTCCCATAAATCTTCATGACTTCTTCTTGAGGACATTGGCCAACACTGCTCTGTCACCTTTTGAACTGAAGCCTTATGCTCCATGGATCATGAAGTTCATCAGGGCGAGATCCTCAATGCCTTATGAAGCTGACTTTCAAAACCATTTGAGTTTTCTGCCGCCAATTGAAGTCCTCAAGGACACATTTTCTTCAATGAATGGGAAAGGCAAAACTGTTATTGATGAAGGATCTCGACCTTTGAATGGTCAATTTCGCACTGCTGCCTCCTACTCCACAAATGATGACACTACTTCTCAAGACTCTGTTGGCAGGGCCACAGCTCAAAAACCTCGAGAAGCTGCTCCAAGGGTGATGACTGATCATGAGCTTCTCCTCAGTCTTCACCAAAAGGTGGATCACAATCACAAATGGGTCAAACGGTAGTTTGGTGCACTTCTTCGGGACATGACAGTCACTCACAACGTGGTGAGGAAAAACCATTACTACCTGCATGAAGTCCTCGACCGCACTTGGGCTACCCTTGAACATCTTTATACTCCTGAAGAACTTGCGGAGATGGAATTTCAGCGGGACTTTGACTGGTCGATTCCACCAAAGAAGAAGTGGAAGAAAGTTCAAGTTCCTCAGCTGGTGACAAGATCATTTTCTTCATCGCGTAAGACGGATGAAGCTGAGGACATTGACGACACGGCTGCAGGCCCTGCTCCACCAACCGACCCCGACAATGTTGGCGCTCCTCCACCACCTTCAAGATGAAATTCTTCAGGGGCGTTAGTTCTCAATTTTGTCCCTTTTGGTCACTTGTTGACAAAGGGGGAGAAATTTGAGTTAGTCTTCAAGTGGGTCTGTATATATGGGCTGTTTTTGTTTAAGTTACAACTCTCGCTCTTCTGAAGCTTTTGTTGATTGAGTTGTAAACTTAAGTCCGATGGTGGTCTGATACTATTGAACTGCTTTCTGCATGCTTATTTCCTCAAGTATCCTAATGCACGCATGCTGAATTTCCTCAGACCCCATTTTCCATCATGCATTTCAATTTCCTCATGGTATATATAAAATGCGTGTATGGATTACAAGATATAGGGGGAGATCTCCAAGATTTTATCCTGCCATGTGCATTTGCAGTCCAAAGCAAATTCCTCAAATATGCACATCCTCAGGGGAGTTCCTCTATATCTTGCAATCAAATTCCTCAAACTCTGTACTTACACTTCATATGTTTATCCCCGTTGAAAACTTAACCTATTTGTCATCAATCACCAAAAAGGGGGAGATTGTAAGTGCATCTAGTGCCCCTTAGTGATTTTGGTGTATTGAAGACTTATAGGTTAAGGGACTAATATGGTTGTGAGTGTACACATGCTCTATAAGTCGATGAGGAGTTTGGTATATTCGAAGAATATCGACCCCTAAAAATGAATGTCTTCAACTAAAGACTTTGGTGAAGACTTTGCTGAAGACTTTGGTATTCCCTGAAGACTTTGATAATAAAGAAAATGGTGTGACCTTGAAGATATGACCGAGGACAATGAAGCGTGAAGACTTTGTTTTTGCTGTTTCAGTTCCTTTCTTTGAGTCATAGGAAACACCGTACTGTTAAAGGGGGTCGAGGTAAAACTAAGGATAAATTTCCATCTGATGCTCAACTCAAAAGCCTCAACATAACCCAATCCTTCGAGTGAAGCCTTTGGAAACCTCTTACAGTTCAGTCAAGTTCTTCAGAGACAGAGACGATGTTCTTCTGGTCTCTGAGGAAATTGGTCTGACTGAGGAGTTAGGAATTCGCCAGTGCGAATTGCCTACAAGTGAGGAATATGATAAGCCCTCAGGAATTTGATAGTTCAAATTCCGACCGTTGCTGTGCTTTGCGCCAGCTATCCAGATATTCTATCCACCTAACGGTCATATCATTGGGGGGCATTTATGTCTTATGATGTCGGGATGCACCCTGGCTATAAATAGCCGCCCCCACAACCACTAGCTGGTTGGCTACTACGAGAGAGAACTTGACACTTGTCATTTGAGAGCATCCCATTCCTCGAGGACTTTGAGCGAAAATCATCAGTGAGGAAAAACACAAAAACCCCAAACAACCAAAACCCATAGTGATTGAGCATCACTGAAGAAATTGTTCCTGTGTGGAACCGACGCTTTTTACCTTTGAAGACTGTGTATCTTCCAGACGGTTAGGCGTCATGGTCTAGTGCATCCTGCAGTCAATTGGGGATCGCCGGGTGACCGTGGTCTAGAGCATCCAGCAGTAAATTGTGGATTGCCGGGTGACCAGTTTGTGAGGGTTTTGGAAGTCTACCCTGAAGACTTACCACGAGTGTTGGGCGAGGTCTGTGTGACCTTAGCTCAAGGAGAATACGGTAAGGACTGTGTGTCCTGGGACTGTGTGTCCTGTGGTTTAAATACCAGGCCGCTCCGAACCAGACGTACAACTGTCACAGCAGTTGGAACTGAGTCATCAAATCATTGTCTTCATCGAGCCCCTGGTTCTATTTCCTCAACCCCTTATTTCCTCTAAGTATTTGTTGATGAATCTGATCGTTACTGTTTGAATAATTTGACTGAAGACTTTCTCAATTTCCTCATCTCAAATTCTTCAGTCACTGTATCGTCTGCCTGCTTATCCTGTTCACGCTACCCATGCTCTGTTTGTGTTTCATTTCATCATGATGACTATGCTACTGCTATGTTTCACATGCACTTGAGTACTTATTCCGCTGCGCGTAATTCGTCACTTAACAAATTCCTCAACTAGTATTTTCTCAAGTGACGAATTTGTAAAAATCGCCTATTCACCCCCCTCTAGTCGATATAACGCACTTTCAGGTTTCACCTTAATGAACGTTAGTAGTTGTAGATGCTTGCTAATAGTTCCATCATAAGTGCATAGAGTTCCAAGTAAGGGATGACATGCTAGTAGTGGCCTCTCCCTCATATAAAACTGCAATAATGATTACCGGTCTAGTTATCCATTTCCTAGGGACGAATATTTCTCTTGTGTTAGAAAAGCTTTCTATTATCTTGAAAAGTATCCATAGTTTTATTCTAGTTAAGTACTCCTAGTTTTATTCTTGCAAACTTATCTTTACACCTACAAATTAGTTTTATTCTTGCATAGAGTTTTATCGGTGGTCGATAGAACTTGAGAGAATTTTAATTCTACCTTTAGCTACAAACGATCCCCTACACTTGTGGGTTATCACTCCTTCCCCATTAACCCGTGTGTCCGGTGATCTTGAGGACGGAGCAGATATGAGAGAAGAGGGAAAAGAAGCAGGCCGGGAGGGTCACCTTCCGATCTTACCCAAATCCATTTTCTTGGATACCCGTAGTTTGAGAAAGTACGGGCTCTTGGTTGGAGGCATGAATCATTCATGGGGACCAACAGAGCTTATCACAGCCAGCGACGAGACGGAGGGTGGTTCCACTGTTCCCATCTTCATCAACTTCCTGGCCGCGGGTTTGGTTCTGCCTTTTCCAACTTCTTAGCAGTTCTTGAACACTTTCAATTGCACATGCTTCACCTTCATCCCAATGCCGTGTTGGTCTTGGCGATCTTTTCCCACTTATGCGAAGGATGCGTGGGTGTGTGGTCCTCTTTGGAACTCTTCCGCCATTTCTTCATGGCGTGCAGAGATTCTAACCGTCAGATCACCAGCTACATGTCCTTCCATCTTGCGGGGAAGGAAGCCGATGCCGGTTTTATTCCTTTGAATCTTCTTGACCCATTATATGACTGGCGCCAGAAATGGGTGCTAGTTGATGTTCGACGAGAGTCTGTCTGGCTACCTTCATTGGCTACTCCGGCGGAAGAAGATGATAGCTGGGCCAGCCGTCCTGTGGGAGGTGCACTTACCCTGTGCTCCAACGCCTTAAGCGCCTTGTAGAAGGTGGTCCTGACGGCCGTGCAGTGGCTCTTAGTTTTGCCCGGATGCGGGTAGCCCCTTTGCAGCACCAGGCGACCCTTAGTGCTTGTATCAGGGACCCCAGGATCCTAGGCGACTCCGCACCCCCGCCCTTGACGAGACGAGGCTCAAGTGGCTAATGAAGGTTTTGTTCAATGCTGAGGTTGACAGGGGTCTCCCCATACCCGTCTTGCCCCTTCATGCTGACATGACCCGTGAGGCCCTCCTGGAGAACATGTCGGAGTGTGATAGGTGGGGCATCGTTCCCAATAGCGTGGGGGACGCGGGGCGCGCCAATCCTTTCAAGGGCCCATCTGGACCATCACACCTCGATCGCGCCCAGAGCCCGGAGAAGGACTAAGGCGATGCTGAAGGCTCCTCATCGGTTCAATGTGCACCGTCTGTGTCCGCAGCGCCTGGAAGGAAAAGAGGATCTCCCTCCCGGGGAAGCGTGGAATCGTTCGGGCGACTCAAACGCTGACGCCATTCAGCCGGCAGCCTGGCTGGTCGGAGTGACGGAGATGTGGGCCTCCCGCCATCCTCCGGTGCGCTTGTTGGTGGGCGCATGCCAATGTCCGAGGTGTTGGATTTGCCTGAAGCTCCCACTCACAGGGTGCCCGAGCTTTGATTCCATGTGACACCTGCCAAGGTACCAGTGGCGCGCCATAGATTAGTGATTCTTTGCTTTAGCCCCTGATCTTGTATAATATTTGGATGGTCTTCTGATTTTCCTTTTGTGCATAGCCCCCAGCCTAGTTCCGTCCCTAGGGGAAAACATCGGGAGGATGGAGGAGTCTGAGGCAGCCGAGAAAGGAATTTCTCCTCCCAGGGACGTAGGCGCCTCCAGGGGATCCGAGCCGCGGGAGGCGGTTTGGCAGTAGTGGGCCGTGCCGAGGGCCCGAGGAAACATGCCGCCCTGGTTGTCTTAGTTAGGCCTTCATTTCCATCGCCTCTTTGATTCTTACTGACAAGACTTCATCCTTTATACATGCACCACCCCTTGGACCGCCGAAGAGGAGCCCTTGGAGGTTCTGATGCTTGAAGCCCTCGGGCGAGGGGCGTTCGTGGAGACGTCATCGGGGAGAGTGGTCGGACCCTAGAGGCCCCTGAGCTTGTCGACATCGACGTGGTTCACCCGACTCATGGCCCGCAAGGCTTTTCCCTGACCGAGGGTGCGTGAGAGGCGTCTCCTACCACCTTGCTCTCCGCGAGACCGCCCCGTCAGGATGAGCCTCTCCCACCGTCCTTGGCCTCTTGGGTCATCCGGATTCAGGGTCCATCCTTGGTCCTGAGAGGCTGCAGGGTGGCAACACGGGTTCGTCGTCTGACGATCTCTTTAAGGTGAGGCATTTAGCGATTGATCGTCTTGGCGTCCATATGGCGGCCGAGAAAGATACCTTGTCCTGTGGACAGCGTCTCGTCCGTGAAGCTTGGAAGATCTACTTCCTCCGATCCGAATGTGCCCGTCAAGAGGCTGAGGCGATCCATACGAGCGGGACTCATGCCACGGAGAACTCCGCGAGGCCCCCGAAACACGCCATCGAGGGAAATCCCGCAACCTTTAGTCCTGAACTCCTGCCTCCAACGGACACCGTGGGTGCTCGGGAGGTGGTCGTGTCTGGACGGGAAGCTGACATCACAATCCGTGAAGTGGAGGCTGAGAAGACGTCATCGGATCTTCGTGGCAAGAGGGAGAGGCTGGAGCTTCTTCAAGAAGTGTTTTATGCCCGAGAGGTCAAGCTAGAGACCCAGGAAGAGGCTATTTTTCAGAGGGATGCTATCCATCTAGCCGATGTCCGTCTGAGGGACCGACGCGACAAGCAGGATGCCGAGAACAATAAAACTCTTGCCAATGCTCTTCTTCAGCAAAAAGAAGAGGCTCGCTCTGAATATCAACAGAAGATGATGCTCCAGGAGAATCGTTTCTCGGAGAAAAGAAAGGCCTTTGACACCAAGCATCTGGCCCTGGAAAGGCAGATCGCCTCGCTGAAGGAGTGCGTTGGCGAAACTAAATCCTTGTCAGCCCTTAACGAGAAAACCCAGGACGAGGCTCTGTAGAGGATCTCTGACTATCAAGCAAAGCTGTCACACCTTGAGAGGCAAAACGCCCAGCTGGTGAGCGACTTCGCGAAGCAGGGTGAAGATATGGACCGGCTTTGGGGTTAGCGCACGATGTAATGCGATGTCTTTAAGGGGTTCGCGACCGCATCTTTGAGGTCGCCGGGAGCTACGGATGGATCTTACAGGGTCCCTTAATTTCCAGGCTGATAACGTGGTTAGCTATGCCTTGTTTTTCCAGGACTTTGTCGTCAAGTTGGGAACCTTCGCGGGAAAGTTCCGACAAGTGATGGAGGCCGAGGCCCACGACGTGGCAACACTGGCGAGAGAACGCGTTCTCGCGAATCATCATCTTAGGAACCCCCGATTTCCATTTGTGGACATGGGAAGTCCCTTGGGAAGAGTAGATGAGCCAATGCCTCGAGGGCTATAGTCGCCGGCTTCGTTGATGAACTTGTTGGCACCTTCGCTCCTGCTGACGAGGAGGGTGGCCTGGGAGACACAACGCCTCCCGAGGGATCGCTGGGTGAAGATGTTAACTCTGAAGCGTAGGTCCATCGGGAGTTGTTTGTTTGTACAAGTACTTGATGTCCGTATCAGCACTAATCTTGTTCTTCGGATGTGTTTGTCTGTAAATGATATTTTAATTCCCTCCAAGCTCCCCGGCCTCCTTTTTAGGTGCTTTGTGAGCCAAACAACTATTTGTAGTGGATGAGCTTGTATTCGGGCTCCTGGTTACTCCGAGCCTGTTGAGTATATGGTAGCCCGCGGGCCCATCGGGCCAGTGTGAGGAGTAGATCGCCGCGCGGGGTAGATGGGGCCATAATTAGGCGAGGCCTGACAAGTGTGGCGGTACACTAGTTATTGGGGAAACGTACCCTGGCCATCATGCCCTTCGTCGCCCGGTCATATCGGGATGTCAGGCATAATGACACTTCTCCTGAGGGCGGTGCCTTGGTTCCCACATCGTGACCCTTAGGAATAGGAGCATTGGGGAGTGGAGGGGTCAAGGTTGTGCATTGTGGGAGCGATGGCCTTAATGTCCATCCGCACTGTCTTATAAGACAACAAATTCCCACTAGCCCTCACACCTTCCTTCGCAGCCCTCGAACCTACTCCATTTCCGCAGACCTTCTCCACCAGCCAACTCCTCCCTCGCCGCGTTTCTTCTTTTGCGATGGCGCACAGTGACATGGTCCATGAGAAGGAACAGATGCTGTCCAGCCTCGCCACAAAGGATCTTGAGCTCCGGGAGTTGCGCGCAGCCCTCAACGGCAACACCCTCTGCTTGGAGGTCGAGACCCCGGAGCTGCAGGGGGGGCACTGGAGATGGACAAGATTCGTCGGCATGAGGCAGACTAGCTATTCGCCCAGCTGCACGCTGATCATTACGGGAGCGTGGGGGCGCTGCGCGATGTCTATCATGGGTTGAACGAGGACACACAAGTCCTCAATCTTCGGTCGTTCGTCCCGTACCCCTCTTTCGACGAAGGGAAGTGATAACCCACAAGTATAGGGGATCGCAACAGTTTTCGACGGTAGAGTATTCAACCCAAATTTATAGATTCGACACAAGGGGAGCCAAAGAATACTTGAGAGTATTAGCAGTTGACTTGTCAATTCAACCACACCAGGAGATTAAATATCTGCAGTAGAGTGATCAGTAGCACAGTAATATGATAGTTTTGATAGCAGTAGCAATAGTAACGGTAGCGGTAATAGTAGTAGCAATAGTTTTGTAGCAGCTGTAACAGCAGTAGCAACAATAGTAACTTAGCAAGAGCAATAAGTGGAAAGGTCGTAGGCACTGGATCAGTAACTCGTTGGATGATATTCATCATGTAACAGTCATAACCTAGGGCGATACAGAACTAGCTCAGTTCATCCATGTAATGTAGGCATGTATTCCGTAAATAGTCATACGTGCTTATGGAAAAGAACTTGCATGACATCTTTTGTCCTACCCTCCTGTGGCAGCAGGGTCCATAAGGAAACTGTCGGGACCCCGATCCTAAGCCATATGAATCCAGCCTGTAACATGTCACACCACTTTGCGGCCTCACGCACGGTAACCCTCGGCTGCCACCTTACCTTGGCCGGGACCGTTTGCGCCTTTTGGCTCACGGATATGAACATGTCGCTAGCATTCACACGTCAAAGAACCCGGGTCGACATGACTAGTCATAGACCCAAGTGGCACAACCGTACGGGGACATTCATACGTAACCCAACAATGCAGGTGTCGGTCATCAGCGTGTGTAGACGAGTCGTAGCAAGCTACAAGGACTCCATTACGCCGTGGGACATTAATGTCATCACTGCACGTAGACGAGTCGTAGCAGGCTACATGGACTCCATTACACTGCGAGACATTTCCCCGAAGGGACAGACACAACAGCAAAGAAGGATACACGCCGGTCAATCAATGTGTCCGGAGCAGTAGCAAGCTACCAAGGCTCGGTGGAAGCACAAAGAGGCATTTCCCCATAAAGAAGGCTACTAAAGGCACACAACTAGGTGTCGAATACCACACATACCAATGCATTTCAATCATACACACACTATGCACGATATGCGTAGATACAACATGGCATCACAACAAAACTCTACAACATAACATTTATTTGGAGGGCTCCGAAGAGCCAACATAGTATAATGTTACAAACAGGAGGGGTCACATGACCCAACATTCAGAGCATACAAGCAACAAGCGGAAGTTATATGTCTGGGTATAGTCATCTACTAAAAGTGGCTGGAAGAGCCTTAAAAGCTACAACGACCCTACCAAAGGAGCCAGACTCCTGTCTGGGTTACTAAGCTAATCCGTCGATGTCAACGTCAGAAGAAACATAAAGTGAACAACGTCTATCTCTACGAAATGTAAATAAGCAACAGTGAGTACGAAGGTACTCAGCAAGTCTTACATCCGAACTATCTACATATGCATCATGTATCAATGAACGGGATTGTGGGGTTTACTGCAGAATGCCAGCTTTGACCTTTGGCTAGACTGAAATATGGTAAAGTGTCCAACGTATCACTACTCTCTCGTCTCCCTACGAGAGAGCACACACGAGTCCACATGTTCACCATATCAATACACCACTGTGGATCCTCTCTTGTCTTCCTACGAGAAGGCCATCCATAGCACTCACACTTATCTGGAGCATTTTAGAGTATCCAGTTAAATTGTCTATGAACAATGAAAGTCTCCAAGTAGTCCATATCCGCGGACGCGGGTATTCGAATAGATTGTTTACCCTGCAGGGGTGTACTTCGTCAAACATGCTCCCGCCACTTATCACCATGTGCACGTAAAAAGGGACCTCGGCAACCTTCAAGCGGAAGCCAGGCGAGGGAGTCGGCCACGGACGTTAACTTACAACGACTCACGTCCTAGGTAGTCGCCTATCTGAGTTGGAACCCATAATGGAAGTCCGGCCGAGGTTTCCAACATGACCTCAAACATTGTGAGCAGGGCCCCAAGCCGGTCCCGACTGGGCCGTTCATCCACTTCGCAAGCCGTGCCACACCTATCAACGTTTCGAACTACTGCGACTCCTGGACAGAGAACAGAGTATGTTAATAGGCCGAGAGGGGTCGAGTTACCGGAACCCAATGTGCGGTAGTAGCTAGTCTTGGAACACAAACACGGAACTCAGTTCCTATGAGCGGTCTCAATGAGACAACCCACCATGTACTCCTACATGGCCTCTCATTGCTACCTTTACCAAAACAGGTTCAACACTTAACCCTCATCATCATGACACAATCATTTCACTCCGGTTCATCACCCAGATGAATCAGACCTGACACAACTCTAAGCATAGCAAGCATAACAGGGTTATAGCACAACATGGCTCAAGCATCTACCAGGTATGCTAGGTTGCTTGGTTTAGCTATTTACGGTGACAATGACAGGTCATGCAAAGGAGTGGGTTCATCTACCGCAACACAAGTAGCAGTTGAATCGCATTGTCCTAATCCATTGAAATGAGAGCAAGAGCGAGAAAGTGGGATTGTATCGAATATGATCAAGGGGGTTTGCTTGCCTGTTTATCGGAAGAACTCGGCTGTTCTTCGATGTCGTCGATAACTACGTCTCGCAAGTCTATCGAGAAGGTCAAACAGGGTATAAATTAAGCACAGCAAGTGCTTCACAATGATGCATGATAATGTCATGGCAATATGTTGCTGGTTTGAGCTAATGCATCTATCAACATGTTAAATTAAGATGGTTTGAACCCAAGGTTCAAATTCAACTCCATGTGTGGGGTTACATAATGTGTTTTGAACAAAATGTCCAAGTTTGCCTATTTAGCTTGCTCAAACATGCATGAAAATGCCACCATCAGATTCATTGGATTTTTCTAATAATTTTTCATATATAAATTATTTAAATCTGAGTTATAGATTATTTTCTATGATTTTTAGAAGTTTATATCATTTTCTGGAATTTTCCTGAATTGATTTTATTCCAGAAATTATATACTGCATCAGCATTACGTCAGGCTGACGTCAGCGGGTCAACCGCGCCGGGCCCAAGTCAAACCTGACCAGTGGGGTCCACTGGTCAGTGACCCAGGGGTTAATCCTGCGCTGATCGGGGTTTGACTCGCTCCTGGGGCCCGCTGTCAGCAGCTGGGGGGCCTAATTAAGCGGGGGATTAGGCCCTAATGGCCGGCCACGTCGGCACTCGCCGGATTTGGGCCGGCGGCGACCAAAACCATGGCGGGGCTCGTCGGGACTGCGCTAACGGCGGCGGATCTCGTGAGCAGCAGGGCGGGGCGAGGCGGTGCCGGTGGCTATGGGTGCGGCGAGCGGCGGCGACGGCGGCGCTCGGGTAGAGGAGAGGGAAGAGAGCAGGGGGAGAGGATGAGCACGGGGAGAGTGAGAGAGAGTCGGGGGGAGGGGGCGTGGCGACTCCAGGGCGAAGGGAAGGCAAGCAAGGAGGCAGGAGGTGGCGAGGCGTGTGCCCGCGCGCTCCGGGCGCGTGCCTCTATCCTCCTGGCGGGAGGAAGAGGATGACTGGCCATTGGGCCGGGCGGGCCTCTTCTCAGCTGGGCTAGGGAGCCAGGTAAGTGGCTTTTTCTTTTATTCTTTTCTATTTTCTTCTGACATTTGTTTTGGTTTGTTAAAAATATCAAACCATTTATAAAAATCCTGGAAGTTGTTATGTGAGCTAGGTATAATTAACTAGTGTCACATAACAAGTTTCAGAATTATTGGACTTTTATTTTATCCAAAGGAAATAAAATCCAATGCAAATAATATTTGGATTAACTCAAATGCCCAATATAAAATGTTTTTGTGACTTCAAAATATTGGATGACATTTTTAACTCAGTCCAATATTTTATTGAAATACCAGGAACATTTTCTTGGAACTATTTGAAGCAATTTTTATATTGCTTATTTGACAAAAATTTGAATGATGAGGCTTGATCACTCCTTATTGTATATTCATTTGAAAATTTAAATGCATGCATGAATGCACTTGCAAGCATAAATAAACTAGGGCTGTGACAGAAACTAAGGGATATTAAGGCCTCCTTTTAATAGAGAACCAGAACAAAGCATTAACACAAGGTGAATACATGAACTCCTCAAACTACGGTCATCACCGCGAAGTATCCCAAATATTGTCACTATGGGGTTGACGGATCATAACACGTAATAGGTGCATATGACTAGGCAAGATCGGATCAAGAACATGGATATAGAGATGATAACAAAAATGGTTCAGATCTGAAATCATGGCACTCAGGACCTAGTGACAAGCATTAGGCATAGCAAAGTCATAGCAACATCAATCTCAGAACATAATGGATACTAGTGATCAAGCCCTAACAAAACTAACTTGATTACATGATGAATCTCATCCAACTCCTCACCGACTAGCAAGCCTACGAAGGAATTACTCACTGCTGGTGGGGAGCATCATGGAATTGGCGATGGAGAAAGGTTGACGATGATGAAGACCGAAGATTCCCCTCTCCGGAGCCCCAAACGGGCTCCAGATCTGGCCTCCCGATGAAGAACAGGAGGTGGCGGCGGCTCCGTATCGTAAAACACGATAATTCTTTCTCTCTGATTTGTTTTCCAAATTTAGGAATTTATAGTGGCAGAGATAGGGCAAGTGGGGCCCCGAGGTGGGCACAACCCACCAGGGCGCGCCGGGAGGGGGCTGGCGCGCCCTAGTGGGTGATGCTCACCCTGGGCTCTCTCTCCGGTGGTTTTTGGCTCCAGTATTTTTTATATTTTCCAAAATAAATCTCCAAAAAGTTTCGTTCCATTCCGAGAACTTTTATTTTTGCACAAAAACAACACCATGGCAATTCTGCTGAAAACAACGTCAGTCCGGGTTAGTTTCATTCAAATCATGCAAATTAGAGTCCTAAACAAGGGCAAAAGGGTGAGGAAAAGTAGATACGATGGAGACGTATCAACTCCCCCAAGCTTAATCCTTTGCTTGTCCTCAAGCAATTCAGTTGACAAACTAAAAGTGATAAAGAAAAACTTTTATGAACTCTTTTGTTCTTGTTTACATATATATGCTTAAGTAGCACCCAGGTTTTCAGCAAAGATTATGACTAACCATGTCAACAATAACTCTTAGGAATTATATTTACTCATAACAATCACATAAGCAACTAGCGAGCAATAATAAGATATCTCAAGCGCCAACATTTTGTCAAAACAAGCATGATACAATATGACAATAGTGGTATCTTGCTAGCCCTTTCTGAGACCGCAAAACATAAATGCAGAGCACCTCCAAAGTTTAAGCAGCGACTAAACATTGTAATTCATGGTAGAAAAGATCCAGTCATGCTGCACCCAACATCAACTATACACAATGCATGAGGATGACAATAGTGCTCTCAGGTCTGGCGCTTATTTGAGAAGGTGATGACTCAACATAAAAGTAAATAGATAGTCCCTTCGCAGAGGGAAGCATGGATTTGCAGCGGTGCAGAGCTCAAAGTTTAAAACAAAGATAGATATAATTTTGAGAGGTACACCCTTCCTGTCAACGTCATGACCAAGAGTTATCAACATCTTCCATGCTAAACAAATTAGTGGCATTCCGGCGCCACCGTGAGAGAGGGGGAGAGATCCCCCCTCCTTCTTCTTATTCCTTGGTCTCCCCCATAGATGGGAGGAGAGTTTTCTCTGTGGTCCATGGCCGCCATGGCTCCCGGAGGGCAAGAGCCCCTCCGAGATTGGATCTCTCTTTCTGTTTCTCTCCTGTTTTCTGACGCCTTCACCATTTCTGAAATATCCATAGATCCGTAACTTTGATTGGGCTTAAATTTTGAGGGGTTTTTTCTCAGGAAATTACCTTTCTTGCGGTGAAAGAAGGGAACCAACCGACTTATGGGGTGGTCCCAAGCCATCACCGCGCGTCCACCCCCTGGCCGTGCCCTGTTGTCTTGGGAGCACCTCGGCATTGTGTTGCGTTGATTCTTCTTCCCAAAATTCACATATATTCCAAAAAAATCACCATAAATTTTTATCGTGTTTGGACTCCATTGGTTTTTCTACAAAACATGCAAAAATAACAGGAACTAGCACTGGGCACTGGATCAGTAAGTTAGCCCCAAAAATATTATATAATGTTGCCAAAAGTATATGAAAGTTGTATAGTATTGGGATGAAACAATCAAAATTATAGATATGACGGAGACGTATCACCATCCCCAAGCTTAATTTCTGTTCATCCTTGAGTGGGTAAATGATAAAAAGATATGTTTTGCTGTGGAATGCTACCTAACATAATCTTGAACAAATGTCTAATCTTGGTATGAATATTAAGATACGAGTGATTCAAGGCAATAGTCTATCATTTGAAAAAAAGACATCCGTACTCAGGTTTACTAGCAAAAAATCATGTCCTTTCAAAATAACAATGCTAAAGAACGCTATCCCTACAATATCATATAGCCTGTCATGCTTAGTCTTCCTAGCATAAAGTATAAATCATTAGCACCCCGGTGTCAAACCAAGCAATTGACTCATACTTCTAACGCGCTTCAGCATTTTCAACTCCCACTCAATACATGAGCATGAGCCATGGATATAGCATATAGGTGTAATATAGTGTGGTGGTAGATATTAAAGGAGTTAAAGTGGAAAGAAAGTCTCGCATCAACTAGGCGGATCAATGGGCTATGGAGATGCCCATCAATCGATATCAATGCGAAGAGTAGGGATTGCCATGCAACGGATGCACTAGAGCTATAAGTGTATGAAAGATCAAATGAAACTCAGCGGGTGTGCATCCAACTTGCTTGCTCATGAAGACCTCGGGCATTTGAGCAAGCCCATCATTGGAATATACAAGCCAAAATCTATAATGAAAAATTCCCACTAGTATATGAAAGTGAAAAATCACGAGACTCTCTATATGAAGAACATAGTGTTACTTTGAAGCACAAGTGTGGTAAAGGATAGTAGCAAAGTCCCGTCTCTCTTTTTATCTCATTCATTTTTTCTTTTCATTTTTTTCATTTTTTTGCTTTCTCTTTTTTTCTTTTTTTTCTTTTTTTCTTTTTTCTTGGTGGGCTCATTTGGCCTCCCCCATTTTTTCATTTTTCGTCCTTCTCATCCAGACTTGTGGGGGAATCATAGTTTCCATCATCCTTTCCTCACTGGGACAATGCTCTAATAATGATGATCGTCACACTTTTATTTACTTACAACTCGATATAACAACTCAATGATGATATAAGATGACTCTATATGAATACCTCTGGCAGTGTACCAGGATGTGCAATGATCTAGCGTAACATGTAAACAATGATGAACGATGGGTTTGCCACAAATACTATGTCAGCTATATGATCATGCAAAGCAATTTGATGATGAACACACAAGTCATGTGATGTAACGGTGGAAGTTGCATGGCAATATATCTCGGAATGGCTATGGAAATGCCATGATAGGTAGGTATGATGGTTGTTTTGAGGAAGATATAAGGTGGCTTATGTGTGATAGAGCGTATCATATCACGAGGTTTTGATGCACCGGCGAAAGCTGCACCGATCCTCGAGGTGATAATGGGTAATGCACGTTACCGAAGAGGCTAGCAATATATGGAAAGGTGAGTGTGCATACATCCATGGACTCACATTAGTCATAAATAACTCATATACTTATCGTGAAAGTTTTATTAGGTCTCTCAAAGCAAAGTACTACTCACATGCCCCTAGGGAGGAGGTTGGTAGGAGTTAACCATCGCCCCCCCCCCCCCCCCCCCGATTATAACAGCACAAAGGATTTCAATCAAAGATAAATTATGCTCCAACTTCATCACATAACTAGAGACTATACATGCATGCTTCGGGAAGCACAACTCTTAACACCAATATTCTTACTAATCCAAAATCATCCACTAGTGCACCCACATATTACTATCTTAAGGTCGCAAAACTATTGCAGGGAATCAAGCATATCATATTTAGTGATCTACAAGTTTTATGTAGGATTTTATGACTAACCATGTGAATGACCAATTCTTGTTGACTCTCTAAGTAGGTATAAGTGAAGCATGAGAGTTTAATTCTTTCTACAAAAGACCTAGACATGCTCTAATAAATATAAGTGAAGCAAAAGAGCATTGTAAAAATAACAGTTTTCCATATGTAGAGAAACATGCATCCAACTTCAAATGATATAAGTGAAGCACATGAAGCATTCTATAAAGCCATACTAAAAAGATATAAGTGAAGTGCAAAGAGCATTCTATAAATCAACAATGGACTTTCCCGTACCAGGATGGTGCATTGCAAAAAGAAAAAATAAAGGGCACACGACCCTCCTAGAATTTACACATATCATGTGAACAAAACAAAAACCTAGACATACCGATAATTGTTGAAGAAGAAGGATGGGATGCCTTCCGGGGCATCCCCAAGCTTAGACACTTGAGTCTCCCTGAATATTTATTTGGGGTGCCTTGGGCATCAACAAGGTTTAACTCTTGCCTCTCCTTATTCTTCTCATATCGATACCCACTCGATCTTCGAACACTTCATCCACACAAAACTTAACATAACTTTTATTAGAAAGATTAGTACATATAATTATCAAATCTCATCATGTCCAGCCTTAACATTATTGTATTATTATAATCCAACCTTACCTACTGTATGCCATCACAATTCTATGGCTCCCAAGTGAATGGGGCTCAGCAAGATTTGAAACATAGGCAAATAAAGCAACTATAACAACAATCTGTGAAAAACAGGTCAATCTTTAAAGATGTAAATGAAACCTATACTTCTGTAACTCAAACAAATTCTGAAACATTAGGACATAATAAAAGATTTGCATAACAGTACTCTGTAAAAATTTCAGAATTTTTGCACGCTCCAGTAAAATATGAAAACTCAAACACTGCAACAAAAGTTTCTGTTTTGCACATCACATATCAAACAAGCAATTCAAACAACCAAAGGTAAATCTTGGCACATTATTTTTATAATACAATTGATTTGTAAAAGGGGATAATTATTTTTGTTAAAAAGTTGCTGTAATCAAGATTCACAAAGTTTCCATGGGCATGAATAAAAGTTCAAGGACGTCCCCCACTTGAACGGTGCTCATCTTTCTCACTTTCACTTTTCTTTTTGAAAATGTTTTAAGTTCCCCACATTATTTTTTGTTTTTAATTATTTTAAAAGCGAACAACAGAATAAAATGACTCTCTAAAACTTCCGGTTTGTCTCCCTGGCAGCGCTTTCTTTAAATCCATTAAGCTAGGCATATTGTGCTCATGTAATTGATCCACCCCGATCCCAAGGTATATCAAAGCAAATTTTAATTAACAATAATTTGTAATTAAGTAGTGAGCACAAAATAATATATATCATGTAACAACAAAGTCTAACTCTCTTCCTATGCATTCACATGCCATAAAAGAACAATTCATGCACATTAAGTAAAGGCCAATACATAGCATAAATAGTTTCTTGCAATTTTATCGTATTGGAAACATAGAGAGGTGAACATTTGGTTCCTCTCTCATAATAATTGCAAGTCGGAGCAGCAAGCACATGCATATTATATTCATGAAAATCGTCATGTGTGGGTGCAATAGCAACAATTTCATGCTTAACATAAGGAACTAGAACAAGTTCATCTCCATAAGCATAATTCATATTGGCATCATGGCCACAAGCATAGCAAGCATCATGTTCATCAAAAAGGGATATTTCAAACGAATCCAAGGGATCATAGCAATCATCATAGCATTCATCCTTTGGTAAGCTTGAAGGGAAATTAAACAATGCATGAGTTGAAGAGTTACTCTCATTAGAAGGTGGGAACGAGTAGCTAATCCGCTCTTTCTCCTTTTGATGTTCGCTCCGCTCCTCATCTTTTCCATCTAATGAGCTCACAATTTTAGCAATTTCTTCTTCCATAGGTTGCTGCAAAATATTAGTCTCTTCCAAGGCAGCATACATTTTCTCAATAAATTCATAATATAAGCATTGTATTCATAATTATCATAGCAATAATTAAGTATGGAAAATTTTCCAGATTTGTAAAGAATAGCATCATACTTTTCAATCAAGAAGCAATTTCATATGCACCCTTAAAAGCAATGACTTCTTCAATTTGTTCAACATCATAGTAATCATAAACACCATTAGCATAAGAAGCCAATGTTTCATTATCAGTAAATTCACATTGAAAAGGAAGGTGTGGAGCCTCCATCTTAGAGCAACAAGTATAATCACATCTCAAGCATAAATTCCAAGTATACCAACGCAGCATTTTAATTTGATCCTGTAAGTGTTTCCCTTTTTGAGTCAAGCGATAATCCCTAAAGTACTCGCGTTGATCCAATGTGTCTCCCATTATCAAGTTGAATGGGGATTTCTCAGGATTATCAAAGTAGTATTTAATGTTTTCCACATAACCAACATCGAGGGTTTTAGGAGGTTCCCCATCTCCATGAGTAGCAAGTACAACTAATTTTTTTGCTGTTTCGTGTTACGTATCCATAACTAAATATATAGAACAACTTATAACAAAAAATAAAAATTACTTAGTGATAAAGCAAACAAGCACACAGGAGAATATCAACCCCATGCTATTGCTCCCCGGCAACGGCGCCAGAAAAAGGTCTTGATAAACCACAAGTGTAGGGGATAGTTTGTAGCCTTTTTCGATAGGTAAGAGTGTTGAACCCAACGAGGAGCTAAAGGTAGAATTAATATTCTCTCAAGTTCTATCGACCACGGATACAACTCTACGTACACTAGCGCTTACTTTACCTAGAAAAAGTATGATACTATTTTGTAGGTTTAAAGATAAGTTCGCAAGAATAAAACTAGGAGTACTTAACTAGAATAAAAGTATGTATATCGATAACTTGACCGGTAATCATTATTGCAGTTTTATATGAGGGAGAGGCCACTGCTAGCATGTCATCCTTTACTTGGAATTCTTTGCACTTATGTTTTTAAGTATTAGCAAGCATTCACAACTACTAACGTTCATTAAGGTAAAACCGAACCACAACATTAAAATATATTGGCCCCCCTTCAATCCCGTATGAATCAATTTCTATGTTAGGAACAAGCTTCTATCACTCTTGCCCTCCAATGCATAGTCCTATCAAAATACAACTAACCCATGGTGTGATCCATGTTAGGAACAAGCTTCTGTCACTCTTGCCCTCCTTCTGTCACTCTTATCATATGATGGGAACCAAAGGACATCACCAAAATAGAACATACAACTCAACCCAATCATGATCATCAATCAACCCATATGACAAAAGAAATCTAATCAAACATCATAGGATAGCCACACATCATTGGGTAATAATATATAACATTAAGCACCATGTTTAAGTAGATATTACAATGGGGAAAAGAGAAGTTACACTGCTGCATAGAGGGGGGAGAGAGTTGGTGGCGACGGCGGCGAAGTTGTTGGTGTAGATCACCATCACGATGGTTGTCCCGGCGGCATTCCGGCACCACCGGGAGATAGGGAGATGGAGCCCCCCTCCTTATTTTTTCCTTGGTCTCCCCTATATGGGAGGAGAGTTTCCCCTCTAGTCCATGGCCGTCATGGCTCCCGGAGGGCAAGAGCCCCTCCGAGATTGGATCTCTCTTTTTGTTTCTCTCTTGTTTTCGCGACTGTTTTCGGACCCCTTCACCATTTCTTAAATATCCGGAGATCCGTAACTCCTATTGAGCTGAAATTTTGAGGGAATTTTCCTCGGGAAAATATCTTTATTGAGGCCAAAGAAGGGCACCAACCGACTTACGGGGTGGTCCCAAGCCATCAGGACGCATCCACCTCCCTGGCATGCCCTGTTGGCTTGGGAGCACCTCGGGTACCGTGTTACGTTGATTCTTCTTCCCAAAATTCACATATATTCCAAAAAAAATCTCCATAATTTCTTATTTCATTTGGACTCCTTTGGTTTTTCTGCAAAACATGCGAAAACAATAGGAACTGTCACTGGACACTGGATAATTAAGTTAGTCCCAATAATATTATATAATGTTGCCAAAAGTATATGAAAGTTGTAGAGTATTGACATGAAACAATAAAAAATTATAGTTACGACGGAGACTTATCAGTCACCACACTAGTTTTCTTTACCCCGATAGCTAGAGATGAAGCGAAATTAAACTACCTTTCTAGGCAATTGAAATGAGGCTGGAAACAACATATAAATTTTCCAAAACGACCTCATATGCAATTTTCGAATTTGGTATTGTTCTGCCTCAAACATATTAATAGAGTTGTTGAACAAGAAAAGTAAATGCACCATGTTATTCTGCATGTTTTTCAAGCCCATTTACATATATAGTTCATTTAATTTGGAGATACGGTTAAATAGTTACGAAATAAACCATTTTAGCAAGTCTTTCAAAAACAGAACTTTAAACATTTTAAACATGAGCGGGAGTTGTATATTATGAATCTACACAAATCTAAGCATTTCACATATATTGTTTGTTTTAATTCGATGCGTGGTTCATGAGTTATTAAATGCATGATCTATGGTGACTTTTCTGTAATAGAGAAATTCATACAAAAAAAATATCTGGACGAATCTAGAACGAACAAGGCCAATATAGATGGGCATGACATAGCTATTGCGCACATAGAGCATCACTTAGAAGAAACAGGAAACATACGGAACATAGAATGAAGTGCTCAGGAGCAGGACTTTCAGGCGCTCACATGAGGCGATGTCGGCTCATTGGGGAGGCCCGTCTGGGAGAAGCGGCTTGTGGGCCGAAGGTGGAGATGGGCTGAAGGGTAAGGCGCGAGGCGAGACCAGCCCAGGCACTGGATCGGGTGCTCCTGGCTCTATCTTGTTGATGTTCTCGACCAGGACGAGCAGTGCAGTGGCTGGAGTAGGGACTTGGCGCAACGACGGGCACGACGACGCGGACGCATGGGGCATGGATCCATAGAAGGGTATTGGGGTCAAGTCCAGATCCGGGCATGCCCGGAGTTAGGGCGATGAACGACCAAGTCAAACGACAGGGGCAGTGGGAAGCTCCATCAGGCTGACCATGGCGAAGCTCCTATTACGACAGGGAAAAGAGGGAGATGAGACGAGGGAGTAGAGAGAGGAAGGAGGAAGATAAAGAAATGGGAAGCAGGGGAGGAAAGGAACGGGTGCCGGGTGGCCTGGTCGTTTGGTTGCTCCGGTGAGGCGATGGGCGAGGTGGCCGGAGACGCACGTTGCTGAGTTGCTTGCTTGTGGACGTGCACGGGTGGCACGGAGCTGGGGCGCTGCGGGAGCCCCTGGCTGGCGCTAGGAGATCCCTTGGATCTCCATCGAAGGGTGGGGAAGAGGAGCTGCAGGCTGGATTGGATCTGAGGGAAGAGGTAGTTGGCTAGTTGGGGAAAACAAGGAGGATACCATGTGGGTGGCGGTGGCTGAAGGTACTGGGTAGGCTAGGGTTACGTTACATTTTTCCCAAAATGGATGAGCGAAGCTGCTTAAATAGATAAAGAGTTAATTTTTGGGCAAGTTTTGGAGCCTCCGATTTCTACCGGACGGCTCCGCGTCAGTCGAGTGGTATATTGAAGAAACCGAAGATGTTCGGGGTAGTTTGAGGTTGATGTGGACCATATGGTCACGAACGGGGGTCTCGAGCCGGGGGAAGTTTCTGGGCTAGGTTGCAAGTGAGTATGTGGGCGGTATAGAGAGGTTACGCGGTCGCATGCAAGTGTGTGTTTGGTCCGGAAATGTCAACAAAGGCAAAGGGTTATGACAAAAGGCCACAGAGACAAGGGGGGGGGGCACATTTACCTCTTCGGGAGAAGCGGCAAACCATCAATGGTGACGAGTTTTAGAAGAACACGATGATAAATTCTGGTACAACAACCACGGACTGCCGATGCGACGCGAATGATGCCATGATGAATGCAACAAATAAATAATAACCACGACTATACTAAATATAATACGCAACGAATCTAGAGAACCGGTCTCTAGCTGTCACAATGCGCCTGCAACCATATACCCAGCATGTACGTCCAACGTCACATACCTATGGCATTGCTAGATCTCTATTCAAGGGCTTGCACCCTGAGCACGAATTCCCCGAGTTGCTACTTCGTCCTCGTCAAGTCTTGGGTGATGGCGTGGATCATCTTTTCAAACTTCTATATGTAGCAAACAAACAAAAACGGTAAACTGAATTAGTTCAAAAGTGAAAAAAGATGGATTCGATATTGATTCAAGACGACCTCATTCTCAGGGGTTACCGTGTCCACGTTTTCAAAATTTTCTTGGTGATAGTACATTTTCGAGGAGAGTTTGATTCTCATAACGACCATCTGCACCCGATCTGAGTCTCAGGGGCTACTACACCATGTGATTTTTCTTAGAGTATGCTACATAAGCTTGGATTTGATCCTCATGCCATTTTTTTGCAAATTAGTCTGAGTCTTTGGGGTTATTGGGCTAAACGATATTTTCTAAACTGTGAGAATATCTTTCTGAGGCCGATTTGATCCCCAGGACGACCGCCCTCGCGTGACCTAAGCCCCTGGGGCTAGTGCATGCCATGGTTTTTCTTACAAGTAGTTGCGGTCCCTTTCCCCCAAACTACAACATGACATCTTTTCTCTGCCTAATTCTCGTGGACAGTAGCGCATGAGATCATTAGATAATCTACCCAATCCCTAGGTGCATCCAAAATTTTGGGGCGGTACGCACCTTGAGGGTGTAACGCCTAAGATGCAATCCTATCCTCATTTTGGCTCGAGGGCCTCGATAGGGATAGAAGTGCATCTCGTCGTTTCGCAAGAATGGATATCATTACAAGTACATGTAATGAAGAGATGAGTATATGGAATTGGCTTACACTCGCCACAAGCTAATTCAAGATCACATCAATACAACATCATATACAATCATCATACATAAGAGCATGGTCCGACTACGGATGGATCAAACGATAAAATGACATCCACCCTAGCTATCCTAGGCTGCCGGCCTGGAACCCATCCTATGATCGATGAAGAAGAAGAAGAACTCCAAATCAAACAAGCATCACACTCACCTCAAAGCATCGCATTACCTGTACTTGCAATTGTTGTTGTAGTAATCTGTGAGCCACAGGGACTCAGCAATCTCATTTCCAAGGGTATCAAGACTAGCAATGCTTAATGGGTGAGGTATGGTTAAGTGGTGAGGCTGCAGCAAGCACTAAGCATTTATTTGGGTGGCTAACTTACGAGTACAAGAATAAGGGGGGATGATCGTCGAATAAACGAACGTGAACTGGTAATAATCACTAAGTGATCCTGAACACCTACTTACGTCAAACATAACCCCACCGTGTTCTCTTTCGGAGCAGGCCTCACGAGAAGAGAGGGTCATGGTTATGCACATAGTTGGTGTATTTTATTAGAGTTTACTTTAAGATTTCTATGACCGGATGTTAAACAAATTTCCAAGTTGCCACATAACCGCGGGCACGCCTTCTCGAAAAGATTTTACCCTGCAGGGGTGCTCCAACTCATCCATCACAAACTAACCACAAGTTGCGTTGGAATTCCTCAACCGCGGGATAACCCATAGTATTTGCGGAATTCCGATGGAAAATCTCAACCTCGAGATAGCCCGAAGTGTCCTCAAAATCCCGCGCACAAGACGTTCGAGAAAGGTAAAACAAATCCAGCAAGGCCGCCCGACGTGCCGACAATCCCGTTAGGAGCCGCGTATCTCGTTCTCAGGGCACAACCGGATGGGTCACACTACGAGTCAAACCAAACCCGAGTTTCCCCGCGGTGGCCCCGCAGTCTTCCCGTTTGGGACCAACACCATCAGCACTGGCCCCCCTGTGTTATGTTGAATTAATCCATGGGTTCATGACGCCCTATGCATTACTAACGGTGTTCAATATTATTATGTTAAGCAAATGTAGTACCAATGTTGGGCCTTGCCAGATGAGTTTTATCCGAAAACGCAAATCATGGGGGTCCCCATAACAACCCCGAGCATGTTAGGAGCGCTCAATTTGGAACATAACACCGGTACACAAGTAACTAGGGCGGCAAAAGTGGAACAAAACACCGAGCAAAAGGCCAAGCCTTCCACCTTTTACCAAGTATATATGTGCATTAAATTAACTAGCAATAATATTGTGATATCTCAAAAGGTCCATGTTGGCACATGGAAACAATTGCACCTGCAACTAGCAACACTATAATAAGGGCTGAGCAAGCGGTAACATAGCCAAACAATGGTTTGCTGGGATGTGGAGGCTTAGAGGCTTTTCATGGCATTTTGGGAGGCTTGAAAAATAAGTGATAGGTAACGAGACATGGCGATAGAAACGAGACAACTAGCATGGCAATGATAGTAGTGGTATCCAGGGAAATGGTCATCTTGCCTGAGATTCCGCTTGGAAGAAGAACTAATCCTTGAAGAAGACGATCGAACGTAGTCGAACGAATCCTCAAACACCAAACGCTTTCAGAACTCTGTCGAGAAGAAGCAATCCGGAAACAAACAATCAACACATGATAAACACCACAACATATTCAAGATATGATGCACAACAAGGATGATGCATGTTATGCATGACATGGCCAAGCACAACAATCAACTCCTACACATTAAGTGAAGCTTGATTAGCAACGAGTTGCATATCGACGAAACTCCACGTTCAATTCTTATGTTCGATCTCGTTTAGCTAGTCAACAATATTAAATGTTGTTAAACATGACAAGAAGTGAAGCATAAGTAAACTACACATCTAGGCAAGTTTAAATGAGGCCGGAAACAACATGTAACATTTCCGAAACGACCCCATGTGCAAATTATGCATTCGGTCCAGATCTGAACTAATCATGTTTTATATTTATTAAACAGAGAAATAAAGTGCACAATGATATTCTACTCATCATTCTAGGCGATTTACTTATATAGAACGTTTGCAACGGAGGTACGGCCTAAAAGATATGACCAACACAAGATGCATATGTCATGAATGCAAAATGCATGCAAACAACCACCACAAACATGTTAATTCATGGATGCAACAAGACAATATGATACTACATGCAATTCTAGGCAAGATTCATATATGGCATGTCCACAACGGAGCTACGGTTCAACAAATACAACCAACACAAGTTTTTGTTGAAATTTGCCCAAAACAACAAGATAGCATTTTGCACACATGAAAACAATAAGCTACAAGATTTTACAATGCACAAACAAGACATGGGGCTGTAGCATATAACACGCACTTCATTTCAACTTCATATATCACACTCAAAAGAGTCATGGATCACAGGGTAGGAAGCTCACAACATGGCAATAAAAATATAGCATTTATAGGGACTTAGTGAAAATAACAGTTTTTAGCATCGCAGATTTCCATGGAAGCATATTGACAACACAAAAACTATATGCTACAGTTTATATCATGGCATGAAAATCTGCAACAGGGTAGAGGACATGATGCACTACAATTCATTCAATTATGGCAACATCAAATTATGCATAGATTCATGGTAAACATCGACACAACATGGCTTTCTGATATAACTAGATTCTCAGACTTAGTGAAAATTAGGGTAGACATGGGTAGCAGTTTTTAACAGATTGGCATGTTGGACAATAGAAATAACTATGATGGAAATCCTATACATGGCAACAAATGGCACAACCTGATAGGCAATAACATGCTCAACAAAAGTCTCCATTGGAGCAACAACAAAAGACTCCTAGATCAATAGCAAATCACATGGCAACATGGCAACAAAATAACAGTTTCAGACTTAGTGAAAATTATCTAACTCCCAAAACTACAGTTTGACTAGGCATGTTGACAACGCAATAACAGTAGCATAGCAAACATTTATAGGCATGGCAAGGACTCTAACAGCAAGTAGACATGACACACTCCAAAATACTCTATTGGCACATGTTAAAAGGATGCATGGTTTGCTTAATATAATGCTCGCAAAATGGAATTCATCGTTAACAGATTACAGTTTTGACGATCACGATGAGATGCACTTTTGCAACAGAGTTTTGAGCACTTAGATGAATTCCTAAATGCATGCAAATGACACCATGCTGTTGAGCACATCGAGTAGATCAACTTTCATATAATACGCATCTCCAACCGACACTCACACACAAAGTTACAAACTCTACAAGATGCATGTGCTGAAAAAACACAGACAAAAAAGGACTTAGTGGATTTTTGTTACCCCAGGGAAAATGGACGGGACGATGCGGGACGGCACGGTGTGGCGGATCGGGGCCATTTGGATCGCTGGTCGCGTCCGTCCCTGGGACGAGGCCATGCAGATCGGCATGACGGCTGCGGGATCGGCTCGAACGGCGAGGAGGAGGCCGGATCCGCCGCTGGTCGGTGGCGGGGCGAGCTCTGGGCAGCAAGGCGAGCTCGAGGAGGCGGCGGCGATGGCTCGCGGCGGCGGGGAGCACGAGGCCCCTGGCACGGCGCGGACGAAGGCGACCTCCGGCGAGGCGCAGCCATGGGGGCTTGAGGAGGTGCCCGGCAATGGGGGTTCTACAGCGGGGCGGCACGCTAAGGAGGGGCACCTGCGGGGCGCGATTGACGGCGGCCGAGGTGGACGCAGCGACGTCGGCGGGCAAGCTCGCCGGAGCCGCACGAGGTGGAGCGAGCAGGCACATGGCTTGGGCGGCGGCGGGCCTGCTGCGGGCTTCGCGGGCCGCAATCGGTGGGAGGCTGCGCGGGGCTGATGTGGCGCGACCTGATTGGCTAGGCGGCTGCTCAGGTGGCGGCATGCCCGCTGCGGCGGCGGCAAGTGGCGGCGGGGGTTTCGCCGGCATGGAAAACGATGAGGCGGCGGCTGGCTACGAGGTGGGGGTTGCGGCTGAGTGTTAGGGGTAGGTTTAGACTAGGTTTTGTCCAAAAATGGACTAGGAGTGCCACTATATATAGCAGGCGTACCTAGGGTTGTGGGTTTTGGGGCGGTTTTTTGACCCTCCGATCGCGATCGGACGGTCCGGTCGGAGGGGCAGGCTAGGTGGGCTGGTTGTGGCTGTGTATATGGGCTTGGGCTGAGGGAAGAGAGAGATGTGCGGCCCGGCAACAGATTTTAAAACCAAAACATCTGACAATTACAACCGGCGATAGAGCTGCTCTAGGTTTAACGGTTCGGGTATCAAACGACCTCCGAATGCAACGACATTTGGCAGGCGGTCTACCTACAAAATAATAAGACCGCTCACCAACTTCCGACCCAATCCAAGAATATTTTATACCCACTTTGAAAAACAATATTTTGACGATGTCGCTGCGCGTGCATGTGCGGTTGGTCTCGAAACGGTCAACGGGTAGAACCAACAACTACTAACGGATGCAAGTTTGAAAAATGACGGCAACGGATTGCCGATGCAATGCGGATGATGCGAATGATGCGATGATGAATGCGATAACCAAATGAATCACACGATGACAAGGGAATAAAACAAGAATCTTCTAGAGCATTGGTCTCGGGCTGTTACAGAGGGCTACAGACTATATTATCATGTATAATGAAAGCATGATTGGTCTTTACCTCCATGTAAATGACAAAGTCATCAGTTATGTCTTTAACGCCGTCGTTCATGGATACAACTCGCTCCCTGACGACCCTCATGGATTTACTTTGTTTCGAGGTGAGCGCCCGGTTGGTAGCCATTTGTGTCGCCTCCCGATGACGCACGACGGTGGCTAACTCTGATGCCATCACCGATATGGTAACCTTTGGCGTGGGCGGCGCCTCGGACATGGCAGGTGAAGCGGGCTAATGGACAACCGTAACCAAGGCCATGGACTTCCCCATTATAGGGGTAATCGTTGCTGGAGTGAAGGAAGTAGGGGAGGATCTTGTGACTCTACCTGGCATTCTAGGGAGTGTACCTCTCCATGACTGTCTTTGTTATTGCCAATCACCGAGGGAATCGTTTCGGTGGCAGGGGTCTCGTTCCCACTGCCCACATCCGAAGCAGGCGGGTTCTCGGCTAAGCCAACTTCCTGGACTTCGGGCTAAAGGATGACCCAACTTGCTCCTCGGCCTCTACTGCAAAAACTAGGGTCCAGTCCGAAAGAGGGGGTGGAGGGGCTTATGCTACATGCATCACCGTCTAGGCCCTCGTACTGCCGTGGGGTGGGGGTGGCATCAAAGAAAGAAGTTGGGATTCCCAAAGAGCACTCGGCTATTTCGGATTCCCGTAAGCACGATGTCCTCCAAATTTGACATAGCGATGATGGAATTAAAGAAGTGATTACCTCAATCTTGTTTTTTTGGAGAAACCACTTACATGGTAGGCGGAGGTCAGGCACCGGGTCTTCGCCCAGGAATTGCCAGCGCCACCTGATGACCCTACGATTGCACATACACCATAGGGTGGAGAACATTGACAGGACGAGAGGCCAGGTCCTGGTGCACCTTTTGGTGATTTTTTGCCCTGGCATCTTCAGACGGGGCTGGCACGCTCAAGCTGGGCGCACCCATATCAAGGGCACGTTGTTGTAGCATGAAGTTGTCCTTGTTGGCATACATGACTTAGCGGCTGGATTCAGCGCCGGCGTTGTGGTCGCTATTGCTTCCATCGCTGCCTTCCTCAAGGTCGGTCATGGGGAGAGGTTTCAGAGCACCTTTGGCGTGCGAGGTGGCTTGGCTTGTGTCCTCGAAGAGCAACTATATTAGCTTTGGTGTCCGCTCTTCTGGCAAACATTGGTCGACCAAGTACGCCACTTTTATGAGGACAAAGACAAATTAGTTAGAGAAATCACCTCGGATCAACCGAGAATGTAAGGATCCAAGCTCACCTGAACTACCGGCTTCATCATGCTAAAGCCATGGTCAGGGATGTCGGTTGCCTTGCCTTTGAAAATCAGCGAGAGTATCTCCTTCATAAATTTGATGTCATAAAATCTCCCCGAATGCCCCAGGAAGCATCGTCTTCCCCATTGAACGCCCACATCGGATGGACCCGAGCTTGGAGGGGATGGATGCCATGGCTTAGGACCACATGCATAACCCTGATGAGAGCCAACTTGTCCTTGAGATAGCGTGAAACCTTCTCATTTGGTTTTGAAACTCGTCGGAATCTTCCACCGAGCTGCTCCTCGCCTTCCATGAGTTTAGTTTGGTTGCATGAGTAGCCGAGAAGGGCGATTCCTACCCCTAGTGGCACATCGGGAATGTAGAACCATTCCTCCTAAAAGTTCTTAATAGTCTCTATGAAGGCCCCCGTCAAGTAGTTTCACCAGGGGATGTAGCGTTGCCGCACTCGCATGCCTCGGGACCGTTGTTCTAGACCTTGACGCAAAATATTTGCACCAGAGCCCGATTCGCACCAGAAGAATACCTCGCAGAAAGGAACAAAGCAGGCAATGTGGATGGAGTTAGGAGTGAGGTGTTGGAGCTGAAGGCCATAGAGGTAAAGGAGGTTGTGGAGGAATGGATGGATGGGGAAACCGAGGCCACACACAAGGTGTGTGGCGAAACATGCTCGCTGCCGATCCCTGACCGACCAGGAGCTATTGTCCCTGGAGATAAGCACTGAGCGCAGGGTGCACTCTGGAGGCAAAAGGTAGTCGGCCTCCGATAACCGTGTCAGCTTGGTCCGGGTGACGGTCGACGATCTCCATTTCCCATTCATGGCAGAAGGGGTCTTCGCCTCCGCCCCCGGACGTCTCCGACGTATCTATAATTTTTGATTGTTTCATGCTAATACATTATCAATCTTGAATACTTTATATGAAATTATATGCTATTTTATACCATTTTTGGGACTAACCTATTAACTCAGTACCGAGTGCCAGTTCCTGTTTTTTGCCTGTTTTTGTACCTTTCTGAAAATCAATACCAAATGGAGTCCAAATTGGATAAAAATTTACGAAAGTTATTTTTGGACGAGAAGATAACCAAGAAGCTTCGAGAGGAGGCCGGAAGACACACAAGGTGGCTACGAGCCACCAGGGCACGCCTCGTGGCTCGTGGGCCCCTCGTGGCACCACCAGACCTAATTCCACTTCTATGTATCTTCAATTACCCCGAAACCAAGAGAGAACCACACGAAACACTTTTCCGCCGCCGCAAGCCTCTGTTTTTCCGCAATCCTTCCTGGAGGCCTTTTCCGGTACTCTGCCGAAGGGGGGAATCGATGACGAAGGCCGTCTACATCAACCTTGCTGCCTCCATGATGATGTGTGAGTAGTCCACCATAGACCTACGGGCCCATAGCTAGTAGCTAGATGGCTTCTTCTCTCTCTTTGATCTTTAATACAATGATCTTCACGATTCTCGTGATGATCTATCCGATGTAATCTTCTTTTGCAGTGCGTATGTTGGGATCCGATGAATTGCGGGTTTATGATCAGATTATACATGAAAGCAATTGAGTCTTCTCTGAATTCTATTATGCATAATTGTTATAGCTTTTCAAGTCTCTCCGATCTATCATTTTGGTTTGGCCAACTAGATTGATTTATCTTCACTGGGAGGTGTGCATTGTAGTGGGATCAATCCGAGGTGCTCTATATACCAGTGACAGAAGGGGACAAGCCATATATTGTATTATTGCTACTAAGGGTAAAACCATGAAGTTTGAACATATTGCTTAGTATTACTTTGTGTACATCATGTCATCTTGCTTAATGCATGTAATATCCAAAATTTTCCAAAATTTGGAATTTTAATATTTATTATTATCAAGTGAGTTGAAATGATTTTCAGGGGAATTTTTTTTTGAGTTTTGTGTCAATTTCTCTAAATCAATTTATTTTATTTTTGACTCCTATGAAGTGTTTTGAAACAATATTCAAAATTATGGAGTGAGAATACAATGACTTTCTCAATAGGGTGAATATTTCAAAAATAGACTTATTTGAAAATGTGGAGTTTTTTTTATTTTCGAGTTTAATTTTTAAATTTGGAATTTTATTGAGTTTCTAAAAAAATCTGGATTCATTTGAATATGTGTTGAGTAATAACTATCAAAACTACTAGCAAACGGAAATAAATAAAATCTAAAACTATCCTAAACCTACTGGGCTCACCCACTCCTTTATCTAGCTATTTTACGCACGCACGCGAGCAAACTTCCCAGCATGACCTAGCTAGCCGCAGCACAGCCCACCTCTATGCTAATATTTTCTCTTCCCCTTGGGCCTATTCCTCTAAAGCCCATCCCAAAGTGAAAGCCCTTGCACTCGTAGTCATCTTCCTCCTTTGTTCTGTACGTGAACATGGACAAAACGTATAGAACCACAACACCCGAGACTTCCACCTATTCCTCTTCATCTAGGATTTGATTCTTTCACCCTTTCGACTTGCCACCGACACGAAAATTAAAGAAGAATGCAAGGAGAACCCATTCAGGAATTAAAACCCAACATTGTTGCCCTTACTTGGTCGAATTGATCCAGGAAACGTACATGCACAAACAACCATTAGTGGAGCACTAAGCTCCAATGGATCTCCTCGAACCGACTTTTCCCACTCGTATAAATGGGACCATGAGACACCCGTTATAGTACTTCACCCCCCCCCCCCCACAAAAACCCCTCTCTATTTTGCCCGGTGCTCTCAGGAATTTCTCACCAGTGTTCATCTTCCACCGTTGCTTCTGACAAAGATTACATCACTGTTGGTGAGTCCCAGCGCCCTAGTTTCTACCTTCCTCTGATATTTTCTCTTGCGCACCTTCATGAATTGGTGGTTTGCTCATTTTCCTAGCCGAAGTGTGCCAACGAGGACGACCAAACTTCGCTGGTGTTCTGCCTTTCCTTCAGTCGATGCCCGCGGCTTCCATAGGACCGTTTTGACCTCCTCACGACCACCATCTACTCAGCCTCGTCGTCTACAATGTCGTCGTGCTACCCGTTCCCGTAGATGCTTGGTGCAAGGGAGTGACCGAAGATGAGGCCGCGTCGCCCGACTCTGATGACACAGCCACCTAGAGCCGGTGAGCTCTCCATCTGTTGTGTTGCCTTGGATAAAAATGAAGGGGTACTCGCCTGTCAAATCGCGACACATGGCAGGCTAATATTTACCTCGTATTGATTTCCAAAAAATGCCCCATCTTTAGAAATTCAATTCTTTTAAACTACCTATACAAATTTGGCAAATAAGATATCCCCGGATTCTTGAGAACATCTAGTTTATTTTAAAGTTATAAAATTTCACTTTGAACCATTTCAAAATTTGGTTTTGATTTAAATGTTAATTTGAGTAATCTTGCTATAACTCTAATTCTATAATTTTTATGAAAATGTTCCTTTTACCAAAGTTGGTCCTTAGAACCCTACCCTTCTGGTAGAGCACTTCAGATAAATTTTCATCCATGTCGACATACTGTTTCGGCCTCAACACTCCAAATTGACTTTCTTTTATCGTGACTCAATCCCATCATTAGTTTAATTTTTATTCTTGAGTCAATCCTCTTGAGGAGATAATTAGGAACCTCCCCGGCCATGTATTATCAAGTTACAAATTTGGTGTTACAAGATTAAGAATTTAATTCTTTTATCTTGAAACTTCTTCCATATCAATCCCATTAACCCAAATTCAAATTTTCCGATCAAACCCATTATAGGATTTGCCGTAGAACCTTGACCCACAACCTTGAAACCATGATATCCACTTTGTGTCCATATGATCCAACCCTAGAATAAGACTATGAAATATTTTCTTCCTAGACCAAACTTGATCCTATATCAACCCAAACCATGCACTAGAAATTATTGAAGTGGCAATCGAATAACTTGTGTTAGTATGTGGATTTCATTTGGATTTTATTGTGGGTTGATTATTTTCCTTTATCGATAAATATATCGTAAGGCGAAGGGGAGACGACTACAAGTAGAATATTTCATCTTCCGGAATTCAGGCAAGTTTGAACTTGATCATACTTTGTCCTATGATTTTGAAATATGCATGATCTCTTTAAAATTTACTAGTATGCATTTTTACTAAAAAGTTTGCACAATATTATTGCTAGCTAAATCCCTAGGAACTTGTAGCTATGCTTAGCCTTGGTTACAAAGAAATGGGCTGGGAATCAAAAGAAAAATTAAATGAATAAACTTGCCCTCTTTTGGGGCAACGTCTTGTGAAATTTTGAAAATCAAAATCATATACTATTTTACTTCTACTCTCTTGGCGGAATGGTATTGACGGGAGCATCTACAAGTGATTGCGCTCATCGGGGTCTGGTAGTGAATTCACCCGACTGGGGTCATGCACACAAGTTTTTGGTGGGGACCGCCGCCTGAGATCGAGACCTTCCAAGTATAGTCTGATGTACCTTCTAGTACAGCCACATGCTATTATGGCTCTGGCTTAGCTTTTCCTTAATGGGAAACCCTTATTTAGGATCGGTCATCGAAGAGGGGCCTTAATAGCCAAGGTAGCGGGCCGTGCTAGAACTAAGTTATGTTGGGTTCTACCGTACATGCATCGCATGCAAATTAAAAAAAATCCTACGCGTAGAAGAACCAAGAACATGCTACGATATGGATCACAGATCGTTACCACTAGACATGCTGTGCCGTGCAGCGGAAGTAGAGTTGGGGCAGCGCGTCCGCGAGGTCCATCTCCTCCTCATCCGATCTCCCTCGACCAGCAAGTCCGATCTCCCTCGAACTGTCGGTTGCCGGATCTCACATACAGGTTCGCCAGAGCGGCACAATTGCACCGCCTCCAATGGTATCCGCGCGTGCAGGAGGAACACCGTGCGGTGGACTGCTAGGTCCGATCACACAGTTCGGCAGCGAGTGGAGGTGGCTAGTTGCAACACATGCAAAGCCCTAATGCCGACGCCGAAGCGATCAACCGAATGAGTGTGCCGCACCTCCACTATATATAGGCATCCGTCACAGACTCAACTCTTGGGCCTCGCACGGATCCTAAATCCCACGTGTTCCTTCCCTTAAGCACGCGACCGCTTAGGTTCTCGTTCACTTGGTCGCGAGTCAGATCACATCCAGCTCGACTAGTTAGTAGCGGCCTCTAGCAAACCATGCCGACTCCAAGTGTCTAATGAAGCTGGTTAGGCGAACCTGTACTTCATACTTCTGTTTCCTTTACCACAGGATATATGTTGTCGGGCTCAAGGCGAGTCTATCATCCTTGTGTTAGCCTGACCTCTTTCTTGTTCCAGTGATGCTGACCACAAATCAGATTATCTCATAATCCTTGTCGTATGGCCATGCTTATCTTGGTCGGATCACACGAGGGGCCCAGAGTATATCTCTCCTAATCGGAGGGTCAAATCCCATCTTGCTCGACCATGTCTAGCTGCATGGGTCTGGCCAAGCCCGAAACCTACCTTTATAACTATCCAGTTACGGACTAGCGTTTGGTCAGCCCAAAGCAGGTCTATCTCCATCCCGAGTACATGTGCCAGCTCAGGTCTTAGGTCATAGAACGTATGTTGTACTAGAGACTCACAGATGACATATCGCTGCGTCTCATAGTTGGGTCTGTCCAACTCAGACCTTATCTCAACTCGGATCGGACTACGTCGAATTCGACCAGATCTTTCTGAGTCCATATTATCCGGCTAGCATCCAATGCTACATGGTCAGTGAGACCAGACATCCGCCGTGTCATATGCTAGTCTAACTGGCTGCACGTCCACACAGCCCTTTCGACTAGGGACCATTTAGGACAGTCATCATACAATGCATAGTCTCACAAACAAGTAACGTACTTGTTAATACACATCATTGATAATGTCCAAGGACTATCTTTATTCATAAACACATAGGAAATATCATCATACATGATTTCCTCTAGGGCATATGTCCAACAAGTTAAGGGGGCATTTTGGAAAGGCTTCATCACAATCTCCTCCCGGTCACACACCCAAGTGGTGTCACGACAAAAAGGGTTAATTGTGTCATGTGGGTTCCGTGTACGACCTCTGCAGAGGGTTAAACCTAATCGATTAGCCGTGACCCTGATTACGGGCAATTTTGAGCAACTGAAGACTTGGACTGAAGAAGAATCTCCCCTTTCTTTTCTAAAAGCCAAATTTTAAGGGTTAAAATTGAGGAATGAGCAAAGTGAATGTGTTTCACTTCAACCTTATGTATGTTTTAAAACTAATTTGGAGAATGAGCACTCGTGCATATATCCTACTGTTTCACTCCTACCTTTTATACCAAAAGCTATTCTTATTTCAAAAGAGGTTTACAAAATTTAGTATAGGAGAAAATTGGCTTTATACAAAGGAAACCTCCCCCAATACTTACCCTGCATATATATTCTGTTAAAATTTGCCTTTGCAACTTGCGAGTACATTCCACGTACTCATCTGCACCTGTCATGTGCAGATCTCGACTGATTAAGGGATAATAGGGTTATGGCCTACACTCAACGAGCCCAGTGGCGTTGATGGATCCCAAACTTAGCGACTACATATTATTCCACTATATTATATGCCAGCATTGAGTTGTGCCAATGGTATTTATTTGTTTTACTCTGGATTTATCTTTGTAGAAAAACGATGTATGTCTTACTGATATTCATTATTATTACTATGTGTGCTAGCTACGATCCAGGGATAGCACAGTAAGCACAGAGACTTGGATTTTACCAAATCTGGGTCGTTACAAAATGGTATCAGAGCATACGTTGACTGTAGGATGTGACCCTAAAAAATGGAATAGAATTTGGAAACCTTGATAGGAACAACCATTATCTTCTGTGTTACTAAAATTGCAATTCTCATATCTTCTTGTTTTCTTTACAAAGTCTCTCCTATTTCAAACCTATAGATGGAACATTGTGGCTTGAGCCAGCATCCCACTATGAGAAAGTTTTATTTGGAACCCATCTTTTAAGGTTGGTACAGACACTGAAGCTACGAGTCCCCAAGATTGAATCATGGTACCATATGGAAGGGGAAAACTACTGGAATGCCAACATCACCATTTATGGACGTTCAGATATGGAGAACATGATCTTCTTCAAAACACATCCAACTCTTGAGGGAGTTGTGAGAGATGTCGTACATGGCATAATAGCACGTCTATGCGAACGTTATCACCAAGAGCTAGGAGGCACTTTATTCCATCATCTGGGGTGACAGGAGATCACCGGAGAACCTGGGAGGATCAAGGAAGATCACAAGAGGAAATTCAATGACATGTTGAATTATAATCAGGATTTAGAAAGGTATATCAAAGGTCTTCAAGTGGAGCATTCTGAAGATTTGCAGAAGATACAAGCCATGAAGGAAATTAGGACTCTCCTGGAGCAGAAGGTGGGGATAATGTGAGAAGATGTGGAGAAAAACAAAGACGAAGTCCAGGATCAAGAGACAGAAATCAGGAAACTATAGAAGGAATTGTGGGAAGAAAAGGCTCGCAATGAGAAACTCAAGCTAGATAACATGGTTCTAAAAGGAGAAGAGGCTGAAGAAGATAATTTATCAGTCAACTCCTTAGCTGAGAGTGGCAATACCTCCCTCAGCACATCAACCTGAATGTTGAATCTAGAACTTAAGACCACCATGAGTGTAATAAAGGTGGAACGCTTTGCGAGTAGTTTACCCTACCATGCCGAACATATGTGGATTGCGGTACATAGGAATGATTGAATACAATATATGTGTGGATTTGGAGATTTATTGGATTTCATTGTTTTAACTATTTTTGTCATTTGAGTTGTGTGATCATGATTTTATGTTATTAGGATACATATTGCATAGGTTGTATTATTAATTGAACCTTGAGAGGTGTGAGCTACGGATGATGTATCAGAAGACCATCACATGGGTGAAACCTCATGTATTGAGGATTGTCAAGGACCGAGCAAAATGAAGATTCTATGATGAACCTTACTAAATGAGCCTGTTATAAACATTAGAAACATCGAGGTAGGAGTTGGTGTGTATCCATCTTCCTTATTCTCTAAAGCTCAATATCACCCTTGACCAAAACCTTGAACCCCATGGACGAATCAAAATCCAATTGGAATACATTCCAACTCTTTGGAAGGATGAAGAAATGGAGTATCTTCGTACCATTTTTTTGGAGAAGTATCACAGACTTGTGAGCCATGTCCCATTTGTGGAATAAACCAACCCAATGAAGAATGTTCCACATTTCATGTGACATATTCCATGCCTGAAGAACCAACCACTAAACTTTTTCCTGGACCAAGACTGTTTAGTCAAATGGAAACAACCACATTTCAACAATAGATGCTTATCCCTGTTACTCTGATTTTTTCCTTTCAATCATACCTGCAGATGGCAACTCTTTTCGTGTCTTTCCACAAGGGAACAAAGAGATTATGACCCTAACTAGTGATCATGACTTCCCAAAGATCATAAAAGATATGGTGGGATACATTCAACTTGAAGGAGATGCATTGGAACATTGGATTGGAATATTGGTACATGGAAGTACACCTCTTTTGTGTAAAGGGAGTTTGTCCAAACACTTCTTGAGAGTACTTCTTAACGAACAACCTTCTCCGACTCTGTTCGGGAAGCCTCCATGGAAGCCATACGCCACATTGGTGAATTCCTCGAATCTAGACTCCATCGTACCCAAGAACATTTAAGGGAAGTACAAGCAGAGATGACGTACATGAAGTTCATGGCCGCCGTGTAGAAGCAAATGATTAATGAGTTCAAGGACTACGTCACATGGTTTCAGCTGGATTAAACTTCTTATGGAGGAATAAGGGATAATGTTGGCTTTCCACGCGTGACAATACCAATCCATGTTTATGGCAACAGTTTAAGTAGATATTTTGGAGTTGTATGAGATGACCAAGGATGTAATAAGAATTCTATATGCAATACCAAGGAACATCAATGTTTGTTATTCTTCCTGAACTAGAAAAAAATCCCAACATTCATCGTACCTTCATGGATGAAATTTTCAGCACCAAATTACAACTTCTGTTGAAGCGTCAAGATTTAAGCATCATTTCCACAAACCATGATCTAACAACCCATAGTTACTTAGTATCACTTCAACCTCCATCACACCCGCTGATCATCAATACTATTTTCCAGGACCATTATTTTCTTGATATAGCGACTTGCAAAGGTGCACAAAAGGACAATGATAAACACATGCACCATTCATAGAGGTATCATATGTAGTTACAAGAGGCATTAAAACCAATACCCTTGGGGTAAGAATTAATCAATTGCAAGAAGTATGCAACTCTAGCACACATAATGTTGTGGAGCATCCCATGGTCATCCCCATGGATCCATCTCCAACACCTCAAGCTCCACGTGGTCCTATGACAAGAGCCCGTGCACGAGCCATCGAAACCGAGGTGACATCTCTCTTTATCGACTCCCCCTTTGATAGTCTTGGAACTTGGATGCTACCTCAAGCGGAGACCCTATGCATGCTTAGGTACCATGAGGACGGCCTCGGAGACACTCGGGATGAAGACCAAGCAACCGAGGCAAAGGACGCGAAGGAGGATGAAGAAGACCGCCAAAGAAAGGCTACGTCACATTCCAGGGCACGGACATCCGGCCCACCTATAGCGGCCGTACATCTGGCCTTGGCCCGGACATCCGGCTCCTAGCCGGTAATCCGGCCATCGCCCCAAAAATCCGGCCTAGAGATGCCAACAGCCGAAGCTCCCCGACCATGCCGAGCCCGGACATCCAGCCCAAGCCCGAACATCCGGCCCCAGCCCGGACACCCAGCCCCAGCATGAAGCCCCAGACATCCGACCCCTCAGCCTGGACATCCGACGCCTGTGTGGGCAGACGTGGGCCAAAGGGACATGTATCCCTCCTCTCTCGCCCCTATCCTGTCTAGTACTATATAAAGGATCCGTCCTCCTCCTTTTAGGGTTAGGTTATGTTTAGCAATTGAGATTGTTGAGCATAGCTCCTTCCACTTACCTCCTCCCATGGAGATGACCTCTATGTGAGAAGATCCAAGTGGATGTCAAGGATCCTCTTGTAGGGAAGATCCTCCGGCATTTCAAGGCCCCTCCTCTGGAGTGGGAAGACTACCATTACTTGTATCCTTTCGTTGACTTTGGATCTTTCTATCTCGTGTGTTTTGTGGATTTAGTGGATGTGTGATTTGGAGATCGTTCTCAAGTGTTCTTGTGTTTCCTCTTGATTTTCTCCTTTCCCCCCTCCAAGTATGAAAAGATCGACACTCTCGGGCTTGCCCTCTATCATCTTGGTATCATGAGCCACGTTGATTCACACCTTGAAGTGTCATCCCCCACTTTCTAGCCCAATTTTCTATTGATTTGACCTAATTTCGAAAATCCCCACAAAAAATAGCCATACCAAAATTTCTTGAATTTGCTGGATTTGAGGAGATTTTGTTGAGTTTGATCTGTGTATTTCATTGTGGACAAGTGGATCTAGCTTTCCCCCATCATCCCCATCAATTTCATCCGCCAAATAATTGTAATTTTTCTAAATTTTTTTCAAGTTCATCCACATCTCGTGGGCTTCCCAGATCAGATCTGGATCGGGTGGCCTGGACGTCCGACCTGACACCCAAACATCCGGCCCACCGGACATGTGGCCCTAAGGATCAAACATCTGGATTGAGGCTGACAGCAGGGCATTTTGCCTTGTTTTTGCAGATTTTTGTCATTTTTCCACCATTTTCATCCGCAACCCCCGCCATATTTTCTGCAACCTTTTACACTTGAGATTTTGAGTCATGAACTTGCCACTTCCTAAGGTGTTTCGGCTAATTAAGAGTGGTTCTACATCGACATTGCCACTCATCATCGCCCCGAATCGTCGCCAATCAAATCATCGTTGACACCTCACCGTAAGCAAGGACGATAATCGCGACGACACTCTCGTTATACCCTTACCATTGCATTGTTACCTCGAGCCTATTTGCGTTACTTGCCTATCGAGACTAGACATTGAGTATTGCCGGGCTACGCTACTTGTGCACTGTAGTAATAAATACTCCACATAGCTTCAGTTGCGTCCATATATCATAGTATCATCTCTTGCGTTACAAATAGTACCCGCATAAAAAATTTATATCTTGGTGTGCACTTCCCGCATTGGGACCATACAAAATATCATCGCTAAAAGAAAAAAGAAGCAAATCTTTTAAGCAAAGAGCAAAAGCAATACCATCGCCAATTTTGCATATCATACTTTCTCGTCTTGGATCACTTGAGCGAGTGACACCGTCCGTAATACATACATAGCAAAAGTCGGGAATAGGAAGACGACACGTTTTGTTTCTTATAGGTTGTGCACAAGTTCGTATCACGCCCATTTGAGAAATCGTGCTAGCGTCTCTCTAGTGTTGGGCAACACGAGCTTTTTCCGTGGATTCCACATTTTGTTCTCATTCCTTGGTTGCACACCCCACTTATCTATCCGTGTGTGTGTTTCCGTGTATAATCATTGCTATTAATCTACATTGTCTTACATGCGAATTTGCGAATCTCTTTCAACATTATTGAATCTTATCTTCGAATTGCTTAAATTTTGTGCCACTATCCTAAACAAGATAATCCATAAGCCTTATTTGTGTAGGTGTGAGAAGAAAGATCTCCGGTATCAATTCTACTATTTCCATATTTGTACATTGAGTGATCTTTGATCCATTTTCAACATATGGAGCGGTAATTATGTCGGAATCGGGGCTCCGGGGACCCCAAGAGAGGTTCGAACTCTAGGGTGATCCGGCTCTCCAACCTCGCTCTCTCACCCTAACCTACGGCGATGCTCCGGTGTGCTTGAGCTTGGGCGGAAAGACACTGAACACAACGATCTACCGAGGTTTGGGCCACCTTGCGGTGTAAAACCCTACTCCTGCTTGTCTGGATTGCTTAGTGGGAGAGAGTGAATACAATTGACGTCGCCCTCTCTACGGTCGCCACCTTTCCCTTTTATACCAGCTTCGGTCCTCTTCCCCGAAATCTCTGGCGGGAAGGGTTGCCACAAGCGCTGGTTTGAAAGGGGACATGACTGCAGCCTATCCTAACAAAAGTGGTCTTCGCCTGGCAAAGCCTCTCTTTATGACGTGCTGGTGGGATCGGGGATGACCTCCATCCTAGCGAGCCCCCAGCTTTGGCCGTCTAACATCAAACGGGAAACCTTTGGGGGCCGCTTTGGGAATGTCTCCCTATCGTGACTCCGGGCGACGCTGGGTAGGGCGCGTACCGCCCCCAGAAAGGGTCAGGCTGCACGGCCCAGGCAAAACTCCATAGACCTGCATCTTACGTGAGATCTCCTGGGGCAGCCTCGCGAGGGCGCCTTGGGGGGCTGATGGAGGTGCCTTCGGTAGACCGCCTCAAGAGACGGGGGCCCCATGAAGGCCCTATTTGCGACGCCCTCAGGGCGGGCCACCTTGGGCCTAGGCCCTGCATCGTGACATGGGCCTCAGGCAGACGGGCCTAGGTACCCCCTGTCCCAGTGGCCCGATAGTAGTCCTTGAGCCTGCAATGCGCGTGTCTCAGCCAGCTGGGGGGGCGAAGCGGTGCGGGCTCCAACCGCCTGTAGGCCAGTCATGACGCATGGCGCGTGCTGGGGCACGGGGTGCCCCCACCTTCATGCGATGCCTCAACAACCGCCCAGGCTGGCGTAAAGACTGCCCGCCATACTGGGCCATCATTACCCTTCCTTGTCTGGCGTCCGCCTCGCTGTGCCACCCTCCTCCGCCTGAAAGTCCACCAGATCCAACTTCGAGTGGAGCGCCCTTCTCCCCATCTCGTTCGCCGCCTCGCTGCTTGGATGGCTTCGGGTGGGAAGAAGGCGAAGGCCAAGGCCCTGGCTGCGAGCCCCAGGAGATCGGGGCAGCTCTCTTGTGCTCCTCCATCGCCAAGGAAGGGGACCTGTACCCGGTGTGCCCGCTGGTAGTGGGTGACAGGAATGAGTGAAAGGCAACCGTGATCTCTCCTGGTGCGGTGGCGACGAGCTGCCTAGGGGCATCCGCCTACGCCTTCTTCCTCCACAATGTTTGCGCCAGGCTGGTCCCGCCATTCTCCGACTTCTACTACGCCATTCTTACCCATTATTAGATTCACGCCCTGCACCTCCAGCCCAACTCCATCCTCCTCCTGTCCATCTTCGCCTTTTACTACAAAGCCTTCATGGGCATGAGGCCTTTGGTGGCGCTCTTCTGCCATTTCTTCACCCTGCGGTTCACTGCCCGAGACCAGCTCTCGGCGTGTGTCTCCTTTGTGGATGTCAAAGTCGCCAACACCCGCTTGAAGGCCGGGAAGAAGGTGGAGGGCTACCGGCGGCGCTGGGTCTACCAGGACGTCCTCCAAATCCACCCGCTCGTGAGGATCCCTACTGCCCTTCCCGTGCAGTACTCTGGATGGAGCCATGCACCGCTCTCCGGCCCAGGGGCAGGACCTATCCTGGAGCGGATTGCTTCGCATGGGAACATCCAGCTGTCGGGGGCGATAATCGTCAAGGAGTTCCTGGGGCAGGGCATCGCACCGCTCCAGGCGCACTCGCGGCCCGTGTGGGAGTACGAGGGCGCACGCACGACCCGATGAGGCTGCACCCCGCCGGCCTATCACGCACCGAGTTCGAAGGGGCCGTAATGGCTCTGCTCGGCTCCATGGCCGGCGATCCTCTAGAGGCCACGGGCCCACTGTATGGCCAAGACGACCAAGCAGATCTGGTCGCTCTCATGCCCGCCTTAGACGAGTGGGGACTCATGCTGAGCGACAGCGAATGGTCGCGGGGGAGCTCCCTTGTCAAGGCGTCGTCCTCCGCAGAAGACTACGGCAGCGAAGATTCTGAGGTGATCGACGGGGAAGAGGAGGAAAAGGATGCCGGCCAGGGACTACCGTCAGGCCGCCACCAGTCCCTACATGACTTCAGGGATGATGATGATGACGCCGACGTGCCGCCTCGGGCGATGCTTCCTCAGCCTTCCGACCTGGCTATCACAGTGGAGGCGTGCACCACTGGCTCCCAGGCGCTGAACGTCGGGGTCCCAGTCAGCGAGGAGGCCACCGCCCTACTCCGTGGGGCCACCTAGGCCCTTGGGAAGAAATTGGACACGGCCGGACCCACCAGGGGTCACGCCGAGCATTCTTCTGGTGTCACCAAGGGGTGCCCGAGGGCGGCGGGGGCGCGCCTTCCGCCGCCGAGCAGAAGCGGAAGTGGGCCGCCGAGGACGAATAAGTGTTCGAGCTTGCGCTTAAGCCCTGCGCCTGTGCATTGCTTGCTAGTGCTAATTCTTCAGCCGCGCAGGGGCCGAGACGGCGGCGACGGGAAGAAGAAGAAGACCGACGCCATGGCGAAGCTGACATGAGCCCCAAAGGCGACATCAGCGCTAGACCGCAATCTTGGACGGCGTGGGGAGCTCTGTGCCAGGACGACGCCATTCCTGGGCGTGCGGGGGGCTGAGCGATGCCCAGTTTCTCCTCTGCGCAGTCGGGGGGAGCAATTGCGAGGCAGCGGGGGACCAGCCCCCGACGCCTCGCGTCGTAGCCGTAACCCCCCAGCCTATGGAGCTGGAGCCGGCGTGGAAGCCTTCCTCAAGTGTCCCTGCTCCCACAGCCGAGAGTGGTGCGGGAAGCCTCCAGGGGCACCCCAAACCGAGCTTGCTTCTGGGGCTGATGGGGCTGACGCGGCGGCCCTGCCTGGTGCATCACGAGGTCCGGCCAATGAGGAAGGGCCGGAGCCCCTGGTGCCCCAAAAGGAGAACAGTGGAGCCCTTTCGGTTGAGGCGGCGACTAGTGCTGAGGCACCGGCGCTCCGCCCGGCTCTCGCGTTGCGAGCCATTGTGTCCTGCTCGGGCAGGAGGCCCTGTTCGACGCTCGGGTCGGGCTCGACCGATTTGTGGGAACCTCCCGGGATGCCAAAGCGCGCCTCATTGGGGAGCGCCTGGAGCTCGCCACCCTGCTAAAGCGGCTCTCCGTTGCCCTCACGGAGAGCGAGAAGGATGCCATTGAAGCAAAGGTAACCCGCGAGGGCGCCCTTGCAGAGAAGGAGGAGGCCACCAAGCGCTGCGAGGAAGTGGAGGCCAACCTGAAGATGCTCCAGGACGAGCGAGACGCACGGGCACAACAACTCCAGCTACGGGAAGATGACCTCGGGACCCGTGAAGCACAGCTCGCTGATCGCGATGCCGAGCTGACAAGGGTGGCGGCCGAGCAGGCCATGGAGCGCGAGAGCCTGGAGGTGCTGCAGCGCGAGGTGACCGAGGCCCAGGAAGCCCATGTGAAGCATGTCTCCGAGGCGAACATCATGCTGGACGCTAGGGAGAAGAAGGTCCAGGCCAATGCGACTCAAAGGTAGCGGCGGACAGCGTGGACTTTTCTTCTCATGAGCTCAGGGCTCACAAGGCCTTCCGATCCTTTTGCCGGTGGGGCTTCGATGCTCCACTCGCCACCCCTTACGCCGGCTATGCCAAGCTTTCTTCCAGGCTCATGGGGGAGCTTGAGGACACAGTGTGGAAGGTGGACGGCTTCCTGGAGGAAGAGTGCAGAGACCTTTTCTCCGTGGCGGCGACCCGAGTCTTTAGCCACCTTCTTCTCCGCGACCCAAACTTCAACTTCCATGAGGTGACGGGCCCCATCCCTAAAGAGTTGCGACCGCCTAGAGGCAACCATGGAGGGCCGTGTGAGCACGCTGCTCGAGAAGTTCACGTACAAAAACTGTGACAACAACGATGCCGGTACTCCTTTCATTATCCCGGAAGACTGAATCTGCCTTGCGGCAGTGTAAGAAAATGGTTTTAATGTACTGAACGTCATAAGCTTGTAATGACCGCCAGCTATCCGTTGGCTTTCCTTTCCTACCTGGTTTTCCTCAAGCTTGCCTTTGTGCTCTGCGTCGGCAGGGCCCAGTCTCGCGTATTTCTCAACCGTCGCTGGGCTGTTAGGTGCGTTGCCTAGACAAGGCCAGGAGGTGAGGGGCTTCAGGAACTAGTCAAGGCTCCTGAGGCGCGATGCTCAAGAGCCCCCCCTTGACGTACGAGTGGCCTTCGAGAGGAAACACGCGCTAGCTAGTTTGTGCCTGGGCGTTGCATGAGGAAACGAGGCACCAAGGGCCTTAGTGGGGTGACGTGCATGGGGGTAAGCCCGCGAGCCAGAGCCCGGTCCCTTGGATTTTCAGTGCTGCCGAGACTAACCCGAGCACAGGCACTGTTCCCATCCCTCGCTCGCGTGAGGCCCAGGGGAAAACTGGTTAGCGATCGTGACGGGGCAGGGTGACGCCCCCCATCGACCACCCAGCACGGAGCATGGGGCTTCCACTAGGTGTGGGTATAGTCGCGGTTCGACAGTCATTCCGCCAGCAGGGGGCATGGGGCTTCCACTTGGGCATGGGCGGGAGTCTTCCTGAGGCCACAGGGCGGCGCTCCAGGAGGCTCCGGGGCGTATACAGCCTCAACCTCGTTATTACGTGAGAGGGTCACGGGCGGCGATAATGAGTGGTCAGATATTCCAGGCACTGGGCTCAGGAATTCCTTCCTCCATCTTTAGCCGTTTTGCACCTAGTCCATTCAGGGCGACTGCGCCCTTATGCAATCTTGAGATACAGGGGTGATGCGCGTCAGACGGTCGTTCCTGAGGCCACCATATGAAGGGGTTGGACACCGAGGACCTATTGAGGTGACGTGTACGGGCCTGGCCCACCAAACAGAGCTCGGTCACTCGGGTTAACGACGCTGCAGGGACAGACCCGAGCACAGACGCCGTGTTGAGTTCCCTCATATGATGACCAAGGGAGGAAACGCCTGAAGCGTAGCACCCAAGGTGGCGAGACACCTCACTGGCAGCTATGCAATATCAGGTCGCGCCTTCGTTCGTCTTCCTACGGTGGTTCCATGAAAAGGACGAGACACAAAGGACCCTATGAGGTAACATGCACGGGAGAAAGCCCGCGAGACAGAGCTCGATCGTTTGGATTTTTCAACGCTGCAGGGACGAACCCGAGCATAGACGCCGTATTTTGCCCCGATCATGAGACGGCCGGAGGAAAGGGTCGCACAGGTGCGGCTAATGCAGGTGGTGACGAAGCACCGGGCGCAAGACTTAAGCAAACGTCTTGAATTCATTAAAGGATAATCAAATTTGCTACACGACCAAAAGGTGCAGAGGCCACAAGGGTGGAACCCTTGCCCGCTTGAGGATAATGCAGCCCGGAGGGCGCCTTCAATTTTAAACAAACAAAAAGTCACCTGGCGATTATGTTGTTGCTGGAGCGACCAACTGCTCGGCGAAGCGTGCCGCGGGTGTACACTCCTTAGGAACTAGGTGGTTCTAGGGGCCTTGGGGGCCGATGAGGAGCCGACGCCTCATGAGGCACCATCGCGAGTTGCATGAGTTTCTGGTAGGTGGCGCCAGCGTTCCTCAGGCCGAAGGTCATGCGGGTGTGGCCGTCGGCTCTGCCCCTGGCTCGCCCGCCCTGCGGCGGCAGGAAGAGGCCCCTCGAACTAGCGTCGTTGAGTCCCGCGATGTCGACACACATGCGTACCTTGAGGTCTTCCCCGGGAGCTGCCGCCGGTTTCTCAGGCCACGCTGAGCAAGGCATGCCACGCATAGCTCGAGCCTCCTGTAGCCTACCGATTTCCTGGGTGATGAATTCTTGTGCCCCCGACGCCTGGCGCTTCTTTCTTCGCTCGCGGGGGCGCACGTCGAAGCATGCCTCCAAGTGGTGCCCGAGCACCTCCCTCGTCGCACGGGTCAGGTCAGAGGCCTGCCAGACGGAAGCCCCCAAGCCTGTCCGGCGGGAGGTATCGGGCGTGCTTTCCTATGCCGGAGGGAGGGGGTGCTGGCGACGGGCACAGGGTTTGCGACGCTGCCACCGGGCGCCACACTCCTTGCCTTGGGTTGGCCTTGGGCGAGCAGTAGCTGCTTCTTCTTTGGGGCGTGGCCTCATGGGGCTTGGCATTTCCCTCACTGTCAGAATACTTAGCCGCGGCCGCTTTGTAGGCGCGCTCGAGGGAGCAGACTGTGTCCTTCTTGTCACAGGCGATGGTGATGACGCCGATGCAGCCAGGCATCTTGAGGACGTTGTAGACGTGATGAGTCACGGCAATGAACTTGGCTAGCGCCGAGTAACCCAGGATCACGTTGTACGGGAGGCCGATGTGCGCCACGTCGAAGTCGATGAGCTCGATGTGATAGTTGTCACGCGAGCCGAATGTAACGCCCAGGATGCGATCCTATCCTTATTTTGGCTCGAGGGCCTCGACAGGGATAGAAGCGCATCTCGTCGCTTCGCAAGAATGGATATCGGTACAAGTACATGTAAAGTTGAGATGAGTATATGGAATTGGTTACACTCGCCACAAGCAAAATCATGATCACATCAAATACAACAATACATTCAATCAGCATACAAAAGAGCAGGGTCCGACTACGGACGAAATCAAACGAAAAAAGCGACATCCATCCTTGCTATCCCAGGCTGCCGGCCTGGAATCCATCCTAGATCGATGAAGAAGAAAAAGAAGAACTCCAAATCAAACAAGCATCGCTCTCACGTCAAAGCACTGCATTACCAGTACCTGCAACTGTTGCTGTAGTAATCTGTAAGCCACAGGGACTCAGCAATCGCATTTCCAAGGGTATCAATACTAGCAAAGCTTAATGGGTGAGATATGGTTAAGTGGTGAGGCTGCAACAAGCACTAAGCATTTTATTTGAGTGGCTAACTTACGAGTACAAGAATAAGAGGGGGGTGATCTACGCATAAACGGGCGTGAACTAGTAATGACCACTAAGTGATCCTGAACACCTACTTACGGTCGAACATAACCCCACCATGTTCTCTCCCGGTTCAGAACTCACGAGTCGAGGCAGTCACTGTTACGCACACGGTTGTTGTATTTTAATTGAGTTTACTTCAAGTTTTCTATGACCGGATGTTAAACAAATTTCCAAGTTGCCACATAACCACGAGCACGGCTTCTCGAAAAGATTTAACCCTGTAGGGGTGCTCCAACTCATCCATTACAAACTAACCACAAGCTGCGTGGAAAACCTCAACCACGGGATAGCTCGCAGTACCCTCAAAATTCCGGTGGAAAACCTCAACCTAGAGATAGCCCAAAGTATCCTCGAAATCCTGTGCACAAGACGTTCGATAAAGGTAAAACAAATCCAGCAAGACTGCCCGATGTGTCGTCGAACCAGATAGGAGCTGTGTATCTCGTTCTCAGGACACGACCGGATGAGCGCAGCGTACGGTGGCCTGATAGAGATCTCCCGAGTTGCCTCGGGTTGGCCCCACACACGACTCTAGTTTGGACCAACACTCATGAGGAGCACTGACCCAGGGGTTGATTAATTGTCCGTGGGTGCCGGCGGGTACCTATGCAATTTTATTAGTTATTAGGCAAATGTAGTACCAATGTTGGGCCTTTCCAGATGAGTTTATCCCAAAACAAAAATCAAGGGGGTCCCCATAACAACCCCAAGCATGTTAGGAGTGCTCAATATGGAAGATAACACTGGTACACAAGTAACTAGGGCGGCAAAAGTGGAACAAAACACCGAGCAAAAGGCCAAGCCCTCCACCTTGTACCAAGTATATATGTGCATTAAATTAAATAGCAATAATATTTTGATATGTCAAAATATCCATGTTTTCACATGGAAACAACCTGCACCTGCAACTAGCAATGCTATAAGAAAGGCTGACCAAGCGGTAACATAGCCAGACAATGGTTTGCTGGGATGTGGAGGGTTAGACTCTTATCATGGCATTTTGGGAGGTTTGACCAACAAGTGGTAGGTAGCAAGACATAGTATGCAATGAGTTGCATATTGACGAGACTCCATGTTCGAATATGATGCATATTCATCCAATTATGCAAGGCATGGCAAGCACAACAATCAACTACTACACATTAAGTGAAGTTAAATATGCAACGAGTTGCATATTGACGAGACTCCACGTTCAAATTATTTAGTTCACTCTCGTTTATTTACATGGCAAGTTCAAAGGTTTTTCATCATGGCAAGAGGTGAAGCATAGATAAACTAGACATTTAGGCAAGTTTAAATGAGGCCGGAAACAACATATAGTATTTCCGAAACGGCCCCATATGCAAATCTTGAGTTTGGTCCAGATCTGAAGTAATCATGTTTTATATTTGTTAAACAGCAAAACAAAATGCACCATGTGATTCTACTCGTCATTCTAGGCGATATACTTATATAGATCATATAAAACGGAGCTACGGCCTAAAAGATATGATCAACAACAACAAAGCCTTTAGTCCCAAACAAGTTGGGGTAGGCTAGAGGTGAAACCCATAAGATCTCACGACCAACTCATGGTTCTGGCACATGGATAGCAAGCTTCCACGCACCCCTGTCCATGGCTAGTTCTTTGGTGATGCTCCAATCCTTCACATCTCTCTTTACAGACTCTTCCCATGTCAAGTTCGGTCTAGCCCGGCCTCTTTTGACATTATCAGCATGCTTTAGCCGTCCGCTATGCACTGGGGCTTCTGGAGGCCTGCGCTGAATATGTCCAAACCATCTCAGGCGATGTTGGACAAGCTTCACTTCAATTGGCGCTACCCCAACTCTATCTCGTATATCATCATTCCGGATTCGGTCCTTCCTTGTGTGGCCACACATCCATCTCAACGTGCGCATCTCCGCCACACCTAACTGTTGCACATGTCGCCTTTTAGTCAGCCAACACTCAGCGCCATACAACATTGCGGGTCGAACCACCGTCCTATAGAACTTGCCTTTTAGCTTTTGTGGCACCCTCTTGTCACTGAGAATGCCAGAAGCTTGACGCCACTTCATCCATCCGGCTTTAATTCGATGGTTCACATCTTCATCGATATCCCCATCCTTCTGCAACATTGACCCCAAATATCGAAAGGTGTCCTTCTAAGGCACCACCTGCTCATCAAGGCTAACATCCTCCTCCTCCTCGTGCCTAGTAGTACTGAAAGCGCACCTCATGTACTCGGTTTTAGTCCTACTAAGCCTAAAACCATTCGATTCCAAGGTTTGCCTCCATAACTCCAACTTCATGTTGACCCCCGTCCGACTCTCATCGACTAGCACCACATCGTCCGCAAAGAGCATACACCATGGGATATCTCCTTGTATATCCCTTGTGACCTCATCCATCACGAAGGCAAAAAGATAAGGGCTCAAAGCTGACCCTTGATGCAGTCCTATCTTAATTGGGAAGTCATCAGTGTCGCCATCACTTGTTCGAACACTTGTCACAACATTATCGTACATGTCCTTGATGAGGGTAATGTACTTTGTTGGGACTTTGTGTTTTTCCAAGGCCCACCACATAACATTCCGCGGTATCTTATCATAGGCCTTCTCCAAGTCAATGAACACCATATGTAGGTCCTTCTTTTGCTCCCTATATCTCTCCATAAGTTGTCGTACCAAGAAAATTGCTTCCATGGTCGACCTCCTAGGCATGAAACCAAACTGAATTTTGGTCACGCTTGTCATTCTTCTTAAGCAGTGCTCAATGACTCTTTCCCATAGCTTCATTGTATGGCTCATCAATTTAATTCCACGGTAATTAGTACAACTCTGAACATCCCCCTTGTTCTTGAAGATTTGTACTAATATACTCTGTCTCCATTCTTCATCTTTTGGGTTTCATCTCCATAAGAGTTGCTGAGTTTTGACGCTGGCTCGCCAAGCCTATCACAACCCTCCTCCTTTACCCGGGCTTGGGACCGGCTATGTTGAGACAACATAGGCGGAGTTAGCCTAAAGGATATGATCAACACAAGATAATATGACATGAATGCAAAATGCATGTAAATGACAACCATAAACATTCCAAACCATGGATGCAGCAAGATATTATGAAACTACATGAGATTCTAAGCAAGTTTCATGAGATTCAAAACGGAGCAACGGTTCAACAAAAACACCCAACACAAGTTTTAGTTCAAATCTGCCCAAAACAGCAACATGGCATAATGCAACCCACAAAACAACAAGCTACAACTGTCTAAAATGAACAACAAAGACATGGGGATGTTGCCTACATGATGCACAACAATTCATTTCATGGCAGCAAATTGAATAGAGGCCTGGATCAATAGCAAATAAGCTCACGAGATGGCTATTGGAACAATGGTCATGACTTAGTGAAATAAACAGTTTTAGCAGAGCAAAGTTAACCTGAAGGCATATTGACAACACTAAAACTATATGCTACAGGTCATATACTGGCATGAAATTTAACATCACGGCAGAGGACATGATGCACTACAATTCATTCCATTATGGCGACATCAAATTATGCACGGAATCATGACAAACATCAACACCACATGGCATTCTGAAATAACCAGATTCTGAGACTTGGTGAAAATAACAGGGTGCAAGGCAGTAGTTTTTTATATCAGATTGACATGTTGGACAACAGAATTAATTATGATGCTAAACCTATTCATGCAAACTATTGGCACAACATGATAGAGCATAGCATGCTTTACAATACATCCCATTGTGGCAACACCAAAGGAGCCATAGATCAATAGCAAACCACATGGCAAGATAGCAACAAAATAACACAGTTTCAAGACTTAGAAATATTTTAGCACCTCAAAACAACCACTTTTTATAGCATGTTGGCAACAAGAAAATAACACCTACACATGGATTTCTATAGCAACCAAGAATAACAGGTCCTAGCACACATGTCCATGGGCATGTCTCATGTTCAACAATAATTCATATGATGCGTATAATAAATCACACAAAATAAACAAAAGGCCATCACAACAAAAATGACATGCAAACAAGTTGGCTCAAATGACGAGACTAATTGCACAGATAAATTCTTTGTATTTTTTTACCCTAAAAACATATATAATATGCATGTGTTGCTGTACGAAATGTGCCACAATTAAATATGCAAAATTTTAGTTATTTGCTTTAAAGCTAAGCGTCAAATGGATAAAAACGCACGGCGAGGGACTGGTGGGCGCTCACCATGCTGGGCTTCGACCCAGATCCGTGAGGAGGTCTGGCAGAGGCAGCTGGGCCGACCTTGGGGCTGGGCCCACACTAGGGCTGGGCCTGGCCCATGCGGCGGGTCGGGCGCCCTCCTCGCTCAATCCCGAGCGGGGGAAGAGCAGAGCGGCGGCATTACATTCCGGCATGGTGGCGCGCGCGGGGACGGCCGGAATAGAGCCGGGAAGGGGGCACGGGGCGGATCTGGGATGGAGGCGACCGGATCTAGCCGACGGCGGCGACCTTCATACGACGGCGGCGGCAGCTCCTGCATCGGGAGTGGCACAGAGAGTGAAATGAGACAATAGAGAGAGAGAGAGAGCTGCGGGCGGAGGAGGTCGGGGCGAGGTCCGGCTAGGAGGTCGCCGACGGCGGCGGGGTCCGGCGATGCGCGGTTCCGGCGAGCTCCGGCAGGCTTGCTCCGGCGGGAGGATGCAGGGGCGCACGGGCGGCGCGAGGGGCCAGCTCCATGCGTGGGGTACGGGAGCTCGAGCACTCCTCGGGCATGGCGGCAGCTGGTTTGGGACCGGGCGGGCTCCGGATGGGCCCTGCGGGCCTGGCGCGTTTGGGGAGGCTTGGGAGGCAACGTGGCACGCATGGGTTGGCTCAGAGCGGTGGCTGGTGGTGGCGCAAGCTTGCTGGCAGTGCCAAGTGGCGTCGGGGAACTTGGCCGGCGCGGAAAACGAAGCTGGGTCGTGGCTGGTTGCGCAGAATTTGAGATGGGGGGTTAGGGTTTGTCCAAAAATGGAAGGTGGGCTGGCTAGAGGTGTCTATTTATAGCCAGGGGGTCTACATCGAGGGTTTTTAGCCCGATTCGGACCCTCCGATCGCGGGGTAGGTTAGGTGGGCTGGGTGTGGCTGTGTAGATGGGCTTGGGCTGAGGGAAGAGAGAGATGTGCGGCCCGGCAACAGATTTTTAAAACCAAAACATTCGACGATTATAACGGGCGATAGAGCTACTCTAGGTTTAACGGTTCGGGTATGAAACGACCTCCGAACGAGATGAAATTTGGCAGGCAGTCTACCTACAATATATTAAGACCGCTCGCCAAGTTCTGACCCATTCCAAGAATGTTTATACACACTTTTAAAAACAATATAATAGTGATGCAACGGGCGCATGCGTGTGTGATTGGTCTCAAAATGGTCAACGACGAGAATGGGAAGAGCCGACAACTACTAACGGATGCAAGTTTTTGAAAAATGACGACAACAGAGTGTTGCTGCAATGTGGATGATGCGAATGATGCGATGATGAATGTGACAAACAAGCGAATCACACGACGAGAATGGAAATAAAAGGGTAATCTTTTGGAGCATCGGTCTCAGGCTGTTACAACTCTCCTCCACTAACAAGAGATCTCGACCTGTGATCTTAGAATGAGAAGGGGAAGAGAATGAGGAAAGGAAGAGGTAAAACTTAGTTGCTTCTTTGACAAACGAGTGAAACCACTGAACCTTGAAGGTTGCAAAGAGATGAAGAATGACACGAGAGACAAGCAAGAATTCAAAAGAAATTTGGGCAGCACTTCGATAGAAAGAGAGGCAAAACTTGATATGATGGAAAGAACTTGAAAAGAGGGCACATCGCCCCGGTTAAATGGATAAACAATGAAAGATCATGATCTAAATAAAACAAGATGATGGTCGAAGAGAGCCACATCACAAAGTCTCCGGAACAAAAGAATAGAAGGAAGATCGTCGGAAAGAAAAAGAATGGAGAGGAAAATGACAACTTCTACCACAATTGAATTAGAAAAACATTCTTACAAGGAAGGATTGAACGGAATTGTTGGAAATTCAACCACGAAAAGAATAAGCTTATTGTGGGCTTATGGAAACCATTCCAAATTATGAGGTGAAAACCAGCCACTAACGGAAACAATTGGTTTGATTGAGATCAACAAAGAGTTGAAAACTTCTTTCACCAAGAGGAGGAGGAGAAAACTTGGATGGTTTATGAGCACCGCAATTAGCAACAATCCTTAGGAAATGCTTTAGGTGAAATCCAATCCAAGATAACTCCAAGAAAGAAATGATGGGTTTACATATCTCATTCTTGACAAATTTTCTTCGAGACTCCTCATGAATCAAGAATGCTATAACACCACCACAAAAGATAAGGGAGAATGAATTGCACTTGAAAGACAAAGAAAACTTGTGCTAATCCAACAAGAATATTGAAGAATACATTGATATTGATTTAACTCCTTGACGAACCACCACAAAGAACCTCCGTAAACAAACGAATGATGAAAAGAAACGAAGGTTGCAAAGAATAAGATTGAGGCCTTACGAAGATTTAGATGGAACTTCGTGAAGAGATAATTGAGAAAACTTGGAACTCTGGAATAGAAAAGATGAGCAACTTAGAATCAAGAATTTGATATCATGCAAAACTCCGAAAGAACGATTGAAATCATCTTGATGAAACAGGAATAATATTATGATAAGCTTATCCTTCATCAAGTTAAATTGATGACATACAACAGATTTGGCATACCACTTATTCTTCTTGAAAAGATTGGGGAATATCATGAACATGAAGAATTCTTAAACGAACCATCGGTTAGAATTTGAAACGAATGAGGATACTACAAATGAAAGGAGATACATGACATGAGAACGAAGAGAACACGATCCGCCTAGAGAAATCTTGAGCGAAGCACCGGCATAATCGAGATACGAACGAATAGACAACAATTGAGAAGAATTAGAGAATGAACGTTGAAAGCTCAGTACGAAGAAATCTTCTGAAATGATGGCCTTCGAAGGATCGAGAAATAAAAACAACACTCAAATGCTCCGAATAGATATGGATGGAACTACTCATGATCGAACAGAATTTGAGAGGATAGCAACATGCTGAAACCATGAATCTTCAAGAGAATGGACAAAGATTTAAGAGAAACACTCCTTCGGTCTTCAACGCTGAGAATGATGATGAGAAACAACATCATGAATTACTGAGACACTCCAGAACAATGAATAAGGAAAGGTTGAGCCAATGATGAAAATGATTTAGAAGCGATCTTCGAGAAGGAATATGACTGATGAAATTCATTCTTACGTCATATTGACAAGAACTTGAGGACATCTCCAGAAAAGATTAGAAGAGCCAGGTAAGATCCTGGGGAAAACCTATGGGTTATGGGCCCACTAAAAAGAAAACATCATTGAAACGATTGCTTAGAAGGAGAGATTGCACCGGTACAAATGAAAACTTGATGAGGTGAGAACCTCGAAAAAATTTGAAAGGATTTTTCATGAATACACGAAACTTCTGAGATATCTTCACCACTCCGAATATAATTGAGAGAGATGAATAAATGAGAGAGGCTTGCCTAAGAATTTCCAACATGGGAAAGCATATAACGAATGTCAAGGATATGATGAACACCGAGAGGTTGAACTTACTCCACCGGAGAAGAAAACGATATTGAAGAACGATGAACTTAGCACTTGAGCATCTTCACATTGAATCATCGGATACCATACAGAAGAAAAGATAGCGGAAGCATCAATGAAAAGAAAGGTACTTGGATAATAAATTACTCTTTGAAAAAAAAGGGTGGGAGGGTGGGGGAAAACAAAGAAAACTTGGGACAGATGAAACGAACTCCGGAAAGAAATATGAGGATTGATCTTGCAAATATTTGTGAGGGATTGAATTCACTTGAAGAGAAGCACTCCGAATGGAGGGGAATTGACATGACAATTTGATTGAGCAAAAGGAATAGCATTCCCATAGAATTATGAGAACACCGCTTAGAAAAGATATAAAATCAATGTTTGACATCGAAGCAACTCGAATTACTACATTCCAACAAAACAAAGGATGAGGCTTCTGAAACAAGCCGAAAACAAATTCATGACAGAGATTTCGTCCGATATTGTTGTGCTAAGGCTCGCACGGGCCCGATCATACATTGGATTGTCATATCGAAATGACGCTCGAATATGCTCCCTAGGCGTAGCGAACTACAAGGCTTGACGAAGCATACCGAGACTGTCCTCTGTAAGAAAGACCGTGAACAAACGAACCACTAGATGTCGAACCCCAACCTCACATCATCCATCTGTTGGAAGATAATCCTAGGTAACTACTTGAATTCCCACCTAAGGACTTCCGAAATCTTTGGTTATGCAATTGGGTCCAGGATACACGGAGTAAAATCCATCACTCAACTCCTAGCAGTAATACTACTCTCCAATGTATCACATCCGTGAACACAGAACCAGAGGTCTCGGAAATTCATCTACCTCAGACTCTCGTAATCACAACGATACTAAACATGGCAGTACATGTGATCCCGCTCTCCAGTACTGGATGCCACCACACTCTTCGCACCATGAATAGTATTGAAGCAATTTCGAACATCCGCGTCGTGAGGTACTACGGAAACTAAACGATAACGATGTGTCATGAATCCCTTGGAGACCTACTTCTCGAAAACAGGAGGCACCAAGTACAAAATTCTGTCACATCGATATCATAGAGGCTCGAAAATACCCGCGTGATCCTAAAAAAATTGAGTGAGAAGAGGGGTAGAATTAAAATTCCTACGTCAGGATACCTCACCAGAGCAGAGAAGAGGAGTAAAAAGAATCCTACTCTCCGATATATAAGTAGACTCAAAATAGTTTTTTTTCTAGACTCGACTTGGCCAAGTTCGATAAATCAAGGGGGCTCCTAGATCGGTACTGCTCTGATACCAACTTGTAACGCCCAGGATGCGATCCTATCCTTATTTTGGCTCGAGGGCCTCGACAGGGATAGAAGCGCATCTCGTCGTTTCGCAAGAATGGATGTCACAACCCTAGTTTAGCTTTGCTTGTCATTGCATTTTCATGCATGCATTAATTTTTTTCAAATGAATTTGAAATGAGGAATGATCAAGCCTCACAGAGAATTTTTGTCAAAGAGCAATATAAAAATTGCCTCAAAGAAGTCCAAGAAAATGTCCCTGGGATTCTAAGAAAATATTTGCATGAGGTAAAATGCAAACCAATATTTTTGGAATCACAGAAACATTAACTTTGGGCATTTGAGTTAATCCTATCAATAATTGCATTGGATTTATAATTTTTATATATCAAATATAAGTCCAATAAATCTGAAACTTCTTATGTGGCACTGGTAAAATCCACAAAGCTCACATGATAATTTTCAGGTTTTGCAAAAATGGTTTAGAATTTTATGTGAGCCAAAACAAACTGCAGAAATATAAAAAAGAAACAAATAAAAGAAAATGCAATAAGAGGAAGAGCTTACCTGGCCCAGATGGCGGCCCAGCCCACTTGAGCCCCTGTTGTCTTCCTCCTAGCGCCATGAGGACATGGCGTGTGCCCGGTGCGCGCGACCACGCGCCGCGCCACCTCCAGCTTCCGTCACTCCGTGGCAAGGGTGATAAGGACGCCGAGAATCCCCTCCCATGCATGCCTCCTCTCGCTCTCGCTCCCTCCCTCTCCTCTGCTATCTCTCTCACCCACACCCGAGAGCACACCGACGTGCGCCATGGCAGCCAACGGCCATCGCTGAGCCAGCCGCCTTGCCCATTAGCCCCGCAGCCAAGCGCAGCTTCTCCAAGCCAGAGAAATCAAGGCCGAGTGCCCAGGATCGACGCCATCGTCCCCTTCTTCAACCTCCATCCTGAGAGATCACCGGCGACCCCACGCTCACCTCACCGCTTCCCCGAGCCTGCTGAACATCTCCCTGTCACCGCGGTGAGCTGCTGAACTGTTCCCCCTCTTCCCCGATTGCTTCGCGGCCCTAGCTAGCTTCCTCGCTGTGGCATGTCGCCTCTGAAAGGACGTGGATGTCGCCTAGAGGGGGAGGGGGGGTAAATAGGCGCTTTAAAATAATTACGGTTTAGGCTTGAACAAATGCGGAATAAAACTAACGTTCAATATGTCAAGCACAAAACCTAAAACAACTAGGCTCACCTATGTGCACCAACAACTTATGCTAAGCAAGATAAACAACTAAGTGATAGCAAGATATATAACAAGAAACAATATGGCTATCACAAAGTAAAGTACATAAGTAAAGGGCTCGGGTAAGAGATAACCGAGGCACGTGGAGACGATGATGTATCCCGAAGTTCACACCCTTGTGGATGCTAATCTCTGTTCAGAGCGGTGTGGAGGCACAATGCTCCCCAAGAAGCCACTAGGGCCACCGTAATCTCCTCACGCCCTCGCACAATGCAAGATGCCATGATTCCACTAAGGGACCCTTGAGGGCGGTCACCGAACCCGTACGAACAAGGTTGGGGCAAACTCCACAACTTAATTGGAGGCTCCCAACAACACCACGAAGCTTCACCACAATGGATTGTGGGTCCGAGGTGACCTCAAATGCTCGGGGCAATCTCCACAACCTAATTTGAGAGCCCGAAGCTTGCCCGAAGCTTTGCACCACAATGATTGAGCTCCGAGGCACCACGAACCGTCTAGGGCGCCAAAGCACCCAAGAGGAACAAGCTCTAGGGTGCTCAAACACCCAAGAGTAATAAGCTTCTCAACTTCTCACTTCCACGTATCACCGTGGAGAACTCAAACCTATGCACCAAATGCAATGGCAAGGGAAAACGGAGTGCCCAATTCCTTCATGCAAACTATTCATGCAAACTATTGGCACAACATGATAGAGCATAACATGCTTTACAATACATCCCATTGTGGCAACAACAAAGGAGCTATAGATCAATAGCAAACCACATGGCAAGATAGCAACAAAATAACACAATTTTCAGACTTAGAAATATTTTAGCATCTCAAAACATCCACTTTTTATAACATGTTGGCAACAAGAAAATAACACCTACACATGGATTTCTATACCAACCAAAAATACCAGGGCTTGGCACACATGTCCATGGGCATGTCTCATGTTCAACAATAATTCATATGATGCATATAATAAATCACACAAAATAAATATAAGGCCATCACAACAAAAATGACATGCAAACAAACTGGCTCAAATCACAAGACTAATTGCACAGATAAATTCTTTGTATTTTTCTACCCTAAAAACATATATAATATGCATGTGTTGCTGTAGAAAATGTGCCACTATTAAATATGCAAAATTTTAGTTATTTTCTTTAAAGCTAAGCGTCAAATGGATAAAAACGCACGGCGAGGGACTGGTGGGCACTCACCATGCTGGGCTTCGGCCTAGATCCGTGAGGAGGTCGGGCAAAGGCAGCTGGGCCGGCCTTGGCACTGGGCCCATGCTAGGGCTGGGCCTGGCCCATGCGGCGGGTCGGGCGCCCTCCTCGCTCAATCCCGAGCGAGGGAAGAGCAGAGTAGCAGCGCGACGTTCTGACGCGGCGGCGGGCGCGGGGATGGCCGGAATGGAGCCGGGAAGGGGGCACGGGGCGGATCCGGTCTGGAGGCGACCGGATCTGGTCGGCGGCGGCAACATTCATGCGACGGCGGCGGCGGTAGATCCTGCATTGGGAGGGGCACAGAGAGACAAGGGAGAGAGAGTTGCGGGAGGCAGAGATCGGCGCGAGGTCCGTCCGGGAGGTCGCCGGTGGTGGCGGGGTCCGGCGATGCGCGGTTCCGGCGAGCTTCGGCGGGCTTGCTCCGGCGAGAGGATGCAGGGTCGCACGGGAGGCGCGAGGGGCCGGCACCATGTGCGGGGCACGGGAGCACGAGCACTCCTCGGGCGCAGCGGCGGCTGGTTCGGGCCCTAGCATGGTTGGGGAGGCTTGGGAGGCGACGTGGCGCGCGTGAGCTGGCTCGGAGCGGTGGCTGGTGGCGGCGTAGGCTTGCTGGCAGCACCAAGTGGCGTCGGGGAACTTGGCCGGCGCGGAAAACAAAGCTGGGTGGCGGCTGGCTGCGCAGAATTTGAGGTGGGGGTTAGGGTTTGTCCAAAAAATGGAAGGAGGACTGGCTACGGGTGTCTATTTATAGCCAGGGGGCCTAGGTTGAGTGTTTTTAGCCCGATTCGGGCCCTCCGATCGCGATCGGATGGCTCCGGTCGCGGGGTAGGTTAGGTGGGCTGGGTGTGGCTGTGTAGATGGCCTTCGGCCGAGGGAAGAGAGAGAGATTTGTGGCCCGGCAATAGATTTTGAAAACCAAAACATCCAACAATTATAACCGGCGATAGAGCTGCTCTAGGTTTAACGGTTCTGGTATCAAACGACCTCCGAACGTGACGAAATTTGGCAGAAACAATATATTAAGACCACTCGCCAAGTTCCGACCCGTTCCGAGAATGTTTATACACACTATTAAAAACAATATAATAGTGATGCAGTGGGCACGTGCGTGTGTGGTTGGTCTCAAAATGGTCAACGACGAGAACGGGAAGAACCGACAACTAATAACGGATGCAAGTTTTTGAAAAATGACGACAACGGAGTGTCGATGCAATGCGGATGATGCGAATGATGCGATGATGAATGCGATAAACAAGCGAATCACACGACGAGAATGGATATAAAATGGGAATCTTCTGGAGCATCGGTCTCGGGCTGTTAGACCGAAGGTGACCGGGAGGCGAACCAGCCCCAGGGTGACGGTGGAGCCTTCCATCACCCCCAAGAACGGCCTCATCGGCGTCAGCTGGGCGTAAGGCACCTGAAGCGTCTTGAAGGTTTCCACGGAGAGTAGATTCGGGCCTGCACCCAAGTCGATGAGGGTCTCGGTGACAATGACGATGCTGATGGTGGGGGTGCACAGCATCGGGAGAGCGCCCGCGACTGCTGTGGACTTGAGGCCGTCCCTAGCATCGAAGGAGATGGCGTATTGCGACCACTTGAGGGGCCGCGTGGCCTCTGGCTTCAGGAGGGCAGCGATCACCTCACGAGAGAATTGCTTGAACAGACGGTTGGACGCTGGGGCGTGGGCTCCACCGAGGATAGATGCTATCACGTGAGGCTCCTGATAGACCCCGACCCCCTCGTCATGCTGGGCATTGTCGTCCCGTCTGGGTGGTGGAGGTAGCAGCAGGAGAGCTGCGTTGTCTTGAGGGCGCGCCTCGTGAGGTTGCTCACGCCAGGTGTCCTCACGAGGCTGGTCCCGCGAGCCTAGGCGAGGGTTGCCGCCGCTGCCGTCCCACTTGCCTCCGCTACTACCGCCTCCGCGGCCTGCGTTGTGATCGCTGCGCTCTAGTCGTCGCCCCACACGCTCGTCGCGGAGGGACTTGAGCTCCTGGCTGTCTTCGGTGTTATGCGTGTGCATGTCGTGGTACCTGCAGAACGGGCGACGGTCCTTCTCGGGTGCATCGTGGTCGCGGCCGTGCTTCTGCTCGGGCTCCGCCGCCAGAACAGCTGGGCCCTTACGGTTGACCTCCTTGGCTTTCACCTTGCCGTCGTCCGGCGTGGTGTCAGGGTCATCATGGATAAAGAGACGACCCTCCTCGGCCTTGGCGCATTTGTCAGCGATGTTGAAGAGTTCCAGAGCCGAGTTGAGTCCGTCGAAGATGGCGAGCTTTTCGTACATCTGAACATCCTTTACGTCACTGGTGAACACCATGATGATGGCTTCGTCCGAGGCGCACGGGATCTTGTTGCGTACCTGGCTGAAGCATTGGATGTACTTGCGCAAGGTCTCTCCGAGGCGCTGCTTCACGCGCTGCAGGTCGTTGACGGAGAGCGGATGGTCATGCGTGCCCTTGAAGTTGGCAACGGACAGATCGCAAAGCTTGCTCCAAGAAGAGATTGACTCATCAATGATTCATGAGCCAGGAGCGCGCGCCATCCTTGCAGGCCATGGGGAACAAGTTCGCCATGACCTTGTCGTCGCCATTCGCCGCCTCGATACTCAACGCGTAGAGCTGGAGGAACTCCATTGGGTCGGGGACCCCATCGTAGCACGGGGGAAGCTCATGCTTGAACTTGACAGGCCAAACCACCCTCCGCAGCTCACGGGTGAACGCTCGGTAGCCCACCGTGCTGGTGGGGACGCCGTTCGCGAGGGCGGCTCGGTTCTGGCGTTCCACAGCCGTGACGTCATAGACGATCCTGTCCTGGCGCTGGCGCTATTGCTCGAGGATCACCCACGCATCGGGCAGCGCGCGGCGGACGATCTGGCAGCTAGCTTCGTCCTACACTGGCGAAGACGCTTCGAGGGGTGGGTCGCATGGGTGCGCGTCGCGCCGAGCCCCCGCCGGCTCGCGTGCAGGGGAGGCGGCGGCGGCGCTCCGTGCGCCACGTCCCCGGCTCGAGACGGTGAGGGACGAAGCGAGCGAGAGGGTGATACGTCCGTTTTGCATCATGATGTCCTACTATTATTTATAATGTTTTTATGCATAATAATGCTTTATGGAGTAATTCTAATGCTTTTTCTCTCATAATATGCAAGGTTTACACAAAGAGGGAGAATGTCGGTAGCTAAAAATCTGGACCTGAAAAAGCATGTCAGAGACACCTATTCTGCAGATCTCCAAGTAAGCTGAAACTTCACGGAGAATTATTTTGGAATATATAAAAAATACTAGAACAAATAACTACCAGAGGGGGCCACCTGGTGAGGACAAGACACCAGGGCGCGCGAGGCCCCCCAGGCATGCCCTGGTGGGTTGTGCAGCCCAGCCCACCTCCGGTGCCCATCTTCTGGTACTTAAGATCTTTTGACCTAGAAAAAATAAGGGGAGGACTTTCGGGACGGAACGCCGCCGTCTCGAGGCGGAACTTGGGCAAGAGCACTTTGGCCCTCCAGCGGAGAGATTCCGCCGGGGGAACTTCCCTCCCGGAGGGTAAATCGAAGCCATCGTCATCACCAACACCCCACTCATCTTTGGGAGGCCAATCTTCATCAACATCTTCAACAACACCATCTCCTCTCAAACCCTATTTCATCTCTTGTGTTCAATCTTTGTACCGGAACCTCAGATTGGTACCTATGGATGACTAGTAGTGCTGATTACATCTTGTAGTTGATTACTATATGATTTATTTGGTGGAAGATTATATGTTCAGATCCATTATGCTATTTAATACCCCTCTGATCTTGAGCATGAATATTATTTGTGATTAGTTACCTTTGTTATTGAGGTCACGCGAGAAGTCATGTTGCAAGTAATCATGTGAATTTGATATGTGTTCGATATTTTGATGATATGTATGTTGTGATTCCCTTAGTGGTGTCGTGTGAACGTCGACTACATGACACTTCACCATCCTTGGGACTAAGGGAATGCATTGTGGAGTAGTTATTAGATGATGGGTTGCTAGAGTGCTAGAAGCTTAAACCCTAGTTTATGCGCTACTTCGTAAGAGGCTGATTTGGATCCAAACGTTTAATGCTATGGTTAGATTTTATCTTAATACTTTTCTCGTAGTTGTGGAAGCTTGCGAGGGGGTTAATCATAAGTGGGAGTTTTTTCAAGTAAGAACAACACCCAAGCACCGGTCCACCCAGATATCAAATTATCAAAGTAGCGAACGCAAATCAAACCAACATGATAAAAGTGACTAGGTGAAATTCCCGTGTACCCTCAAGAACACTTTGCCTATTATAAGAGACTGTTCTAGCTTGTCCTTTGCCACAAAAGGATTTGGCTATCTTGCTGCACTTTATTTAGCATTACCGTTACTTGCTCGTTATCTATTATCTTGCTATCAACCTATCTGTTACCTACAATTTTAGTGCTTGCAGAAACTACCTTGCTGAAAACCGCTTGTCATTTCCTTCTGCTCCTCGTTGGGTTCGACACTCTTACTTATTGAAAGGACTACGATTGACCCCCTATACTTGTGGGTCATCAAGACTCTTTTCTGGCGCCGTTGTCGGGGAGTGAAGCGCTCTTGGTAAGTGGAAATCGGTAAGGAAAAACTTATACTACGTTCTAAAATTTATTATCACTTGCTACTATGGAAAACAATCCTTTGAGGGGTTTGTTCGGGGTATCTTCACCTCGACCGGAACCACAATTAGTTGCCCCTCAACCTACTACAGCTACTAAAAATATTGGTTATGAAATTCTTTCGGGTATGGTAGAACAACTGCTAGCTAATCCATATGCAGGAGACGGAACTGAACATCCCGATATGCATCTAATACATGTGCATGAAATTTGTGGATTATTTAAGCTTGCAGGTTTACCCGAAGATGAAGTTAAAAAGAAGGTTTTCCCTTTATATTTGAAGGGAAAGCATTGACATGGTATAGGCTATGTGATGATATTGGATCATGGAACTGGAATCGATTGCAATTAGAATTCCACCAAAAGTTTTATCCTATGCATCTAGTTCATCGTAATCGGAATTATATATATAATTTTTGGCCTCGTGAAGGAGAAAGCATCGCTCTAGTTTGGGGGAGGCTTAAGTCAATGTTATATTCATGCCCCAATCATGAGCTCTCGAGAGAAATTATTATTCAGAATTTTTATGCTCGGCTTTCTAATAATGATCGATCCATGTTCGATACTTCTTGTACTGGTTCTTTTATGAAGAAGACTATTGAATTCAAGTGGGATCTTTTAGAAAGAATTAAACGCAAAACTGAAGATTGGGAACTCGACGAAGGTAATGAGTCAGGTATTAAGCTTAAGTTTGATTGTGTTAAATCTTTCATGAATACCGATGCTTGTCAGAAGTTTAGCACTAAATATGGACTTGACTCTGAGATAGTAGCCTCTTTCTGTGAATCATTTGCTACTCATGTTGATCTCCCTAAGGAGAAGTGGTTTAAATATCATCCCCTATTAAATAAGAAGTTCAAGAACCGGTAAAAGCTAAGGATGAAACCATCATTTACAATGTTGATCCAGTTGTGCCTACTGCTTATACTGAAAAACCACCTTTCCCTGTTAGGATAAAGGAACATGCTAAGGTATCAACTGTGGTTCACAAAAGTAATATTAAAGCACCTAAGCCCTCTGAACAAGTTAAAGTAGAACCTAGTGTTGCTATGGCTAAAGATCTCTTGGTAGAAAATACCGATGGGCATGTTATTTACTTTTGTGATGATGCCACTAGAATTGCCAAACCTGATGAAAAAGATAAACATAGACCCGTAGTGGGCATGCCTGTTGTCTCAGTCAAAATAGGAGATCATTGCTATCATGGTTTATGTGATATGGGTGCTAGTGTGAGTGCTATTCCTTTTACCTTATACCAAAAAATTATGAATGATATAACACCTGCTATAATAGAAGACCTCGATGTTACTATTAACCTTGCTAATAGAGACACCATCACACCACTTGGGTTGTTAGAGATGTTGAAGTCTTGCGTGGGAAAATAAAATATCCTACTAATTTTCTAGTTCTTGGTTCCCCACAAGATGACTTTTGTCCCAATATCTTTGGTAGACTTTTCTTGAACACTATTAATGCTAAGATAGATTGCAAGAAAGAAACTGTCAGTGTTAATTTTGGTGATGTGTCTCATGAATTTAATTTTTCCAAGTTTAGTAGACAACCTCGTGATAAAGAATTATCTAGTAAGGATGAAATAGTTGTTCTTGCTTCTATTGTCGTACCTCCTACTGATCCACTAGAACAATATTTCCTAGAACATGAAAATGATATGCACTTGCATGAAAGAAATGAAATAGATAAAAATTTCTTTGAACAACAACCTCTCCTAAAACACAATTTGCCTATTGAAACTGTAGGAGGTCTTCCTCCAGCTAAAGGTGATCCTGTGTTTGAATTAAAACAATTGCCTGACAGTTTGAAGTATGCTTATCTTGATGAGAAAAGGATATATCATGTTAGTATTAGTGCTAATCTTTCAGAACATGAGGAAGAAAGATTATTAAAATTTTTGAGGAAGCCCCGGGCTGCTATTGGATATACTCTTGATGATCTTAAGGGCAATAGTCCCACTCTATGTCAGCACAAGATTAATATGGAACTTGATGCCAAACCCGTCGTTGATCACCAACGAAGATTGAATCCTAAGATGAAAGAAGTGGTAAGAACTGAAATATTAAAGCTTCTTGAAGAAGGTATAATCTATCCCATAGCTGATAGTAGATGGGTAAGTCCCGTTCATTGTGTCCCTAAGAAGGGAGGTATTACTGTTGTTCCTAATGATACAAATGAACTCATCCTATAGAGAATCGTCACTGGCTATAGAATGGTAATTGATTTTAGAATATTAAATAAAGTTACTAGAAAAGATCATTACCCTCTGCCTTTCATTGATCAAATGCCAGAAAGATTGTCTAAGCACACACACTTTTGTTTTCTGGATTGATATTCTGGTTTCTCTCAAATACCCGTATCACAATCTGATCAAGAGAAAGACACCTTTACTTGTCCTTTTGGAACCTATGCTTATAGACGTATGCCTTTTGGTTTATGCAATGCACCTGGTACCTTTCAAAGATGTATGACTGCTATATTCTTTGATTTTTGTGAAAAGATTGTGGAGGTTTTCACGGATGATTTTTCTGTTTACGGAACTTCTTTTGATGATTTCTTAAGCAACCTTGATCAAGTTTTGCATAGATGTGAACAAACTAATCTCGTCTTGAATTGGGAGAAGTACCACTTTATGGTTAATGAAGATATTGTCTTGGGGCATAAAATATCTGAACGAGGTATTAAGGTGGATAAAGCTAAAGTTGATGCAATTGAGAAAATGCCATGTCCTAAAGATATTAAAGGTATTCGAAGTTTCCTTGGTCATGCTGGTTTCTATAGGACGTTTATTAAAGACTTCTCTAAAATTTCTAGGCCTCTTACTAATCCTTTACAAAAGGATATTCCATTTGTTTTTGATGATGATTGTGTAGAAGCCTTTGAAACACTCAAGAAAGCCTTAACTTCTACACCTATCGTTCAACCACCTGATTGGAACTTGCCTTTTGAAATTATGTGTGATGCTAGTGATTATGCTATTGGTGTTGTTCTAGGACAAAGAGTTGAGAAAAAATTAAATGTTATCCATTATGCTAGCAAAACTCTAGACAGTGCCCAACGAAATTATGCTACTACTGAAAAACAACTTTTGGCAGTTGTGTTTGCTTGTGATAAATTTAGATCCTACTTGTTGATTCCAAAGTCATTATTCACACCGATCATGTTACTATAAAATATATTATGGAAAAAAGGATGCTAAACCTAGACACATTAGGTAGGTTCTCTTGCTTCAAGAATTTGATTTACATATCACTGATAGGAAAGTAGTTGAGAACCCCGTAGCTGATAACTTGTCTAGGTTGGAAAATATTCTTGATGACCCACTACCTATTGATGATAGTTTTCCTGATGAACAGTTAGCTGCACTAAATGTTTCTCAAAATACTCCTTGGTATGTTGATTATGCGAACTACATTGTTGCTAAATATATACCACCTAGTTTCACATACCAGCAAAAGAAAAAAATCTTCTATGATTTAAGACATTACTTTTGGGATGACCCACATCTTTATAAAGAAGGGGTAGATGGTATTATTAGACGTTGTGTACCCGAGCATGAACAGGAACAAATCGTACGGAAATGTCATTCCGAAGGTTATGGAGGACATCACGCGGGAGATAGAACTGCTCACATGGTATTGCGATCTTGTTTTTACGGGCCTACTCTTTTCAAGGATGCCCGTAAGTTTGTCTTGTCTTTTGATGAATGTCAAAGAATTGGTAATATCGGTAAGCATCAGGAAATGCCTATGAATTATTCACTTGTGGTTGAACCATTTGATGTTTGGGGTTTTGACTATATGGGACCTTTTCCTTCCTCTTATGGATATACTCATATTTTGGTTGCTGTTGATTATGTTATTACGTGGGTAGAAGCTATTCCAACTAGTAGTGCTGATCTTAACACCTCCATTAAAATACTTAAAGAAGTTATTTTCCCGAGGTTTGGAGTCCCTAGATATTTAATGAGTGATGGTGGTTCACACTTTATTCATGGTGCTTTTCGTAAAATGCTTGCTAAATATTATGTTAACCATAGAATTGCATCAGCCTATCATCCTCAATCTAGTGGTCAAGTTGAACTTAAAAATAGAGAAATAAAATTAATATTACAAAAAACTATCAATAGGTCTCGAAAGAATTGGTCTAAGAAACTAGATGATGCACTTTGGGCCTATAGAACAGCTTATAAAAATCCTATGGGTATGTCTCCATACAAAATGTTATATGGAAAAGCTTGTCATTTGCCTCTAGAGTTAGAACATAAAACATTTTGGGCAATTAAAAAACTCAATTATGATTTCAAACTTGCCGGTGAGAAGAGGTTATTTGATATTAGCTCATTAGATGAATGGAGAACCCAAGCTTATGAAAATGCCAAACTATTCAAAGAAAAAGTTAAAAGATGGCATGACAAAAGAATCCAAAAGCGGGAATTCAAAGTTGGAGAATATGTTCTTTTGTACAACTCTCGTCTTAGATTTTTCGTAGGAAAGCTCATTTCCAAATGGGACGGACCATATGCTATTGAAGAGGTTTATCGTTCAGAAGCTATCAAGATTAATAATGCCAAAGGTACTAACCCGAAGGTGGTCAATGGACAAAGAATTAAACACTATATCTCAGGTACGCCTATTAATGTTGAAAGCAATTTTATCCAAACCATGACACCGGAGGAACACATAAAAGAAACCTTCCCGAACCCTCCAGAATTCTAAAAAAGAGGAGGTACGTGATACGGTAAGTAAACGGACTCCGAAAAATCCGCAAAAATATTTTCTGTCAATTTTGGAATATTACAAAAATTAGGAAAATAAGAAATAAACAGGAAAGCAATCGAGGTGAGCACGATACACCAGGGCGCGCCAGCCCTGCCAGGCGCGCCCTGGTAGGTTGTGCCCACCTCGGACACCTTCCCAACTCCGTTTTCCTTCCATATTCTGGTTTCCCAAGATAAAAAATTCTTTATATATACCCCCCGATTGTTTTGACCACCGCACCGCAGAAAAATTCTCTGTTCTTGTTTCGTGCTATTTTCTCGTCAGATCTAGATCTCCCTGGCTCCACCAAGCTCCTCCAAGGACAAGTTCTTTGAGAAGGTCATCAACCCGTACTTGACGGAGGTGATGAAGCACCCTCAAACCATTGAGATGCGTGAGGGGGTGCTCCACATTTGAGATGTTCAGGGACCCAAGAGGACGGGAAGCATGGAGGCTAGGCTCGAGGCAGTGGAACAAGACATCTTCAAGTGTCAAAGGATGGTGGAGCGTGGACTTAGTGCCAATCACTCCATGATAACGGTATTCACCCGTGATCAGATGGTGGATGGCCGGTCTATGAAGGACATCATCTTCACCTTCAACGAGCAAATCATTATTTTTGCAAAGTCAAATCTATGATCTTCAAAACCAAGTTTTTGAGTATGAAGCAAGATTTAAAGGTATGAGTTTAGCTGCCAGTTGCAGGACTCGGGGGACTCATGCGTCAACTTTTGATGGTGATCCCTTGCCCTGGAAGCCGGAGGACAAACCTACCACTTCATCACCACCACCTTCATCATCTTCAGCACCAAAGGAGACTTGAGTACACGGGTATGGGCATTCCCCTTGGCTTGATCCAAGCTTGGGGGAGATGCCCCGGTATCGTATCACCATCACCTTTATTTACTTTTACCTACTGTAGTTCGATCCTTAGCTCTTTCGTGATTTAGTTGAATACAAGTTTAGTATGATCTATTTTTGAGTGCTAGTTTCGTGATCTATCTATCTATGTAATCGAGTGAGAGTTATATAATAAAGTTTAGTTTGAGCTTTTGCTTCTTTACTTTCTTGTTGCAATCAAAATAAAAAGGAAATAAATGAAAAGGATCATATGCTAATCTTATGGTAAGTAATGACATCACGTGAGGAAAAGTATAAGTGGTAAAATTTATTGGAGATTGACAAACATAGCAGTGGTCATTGATGTAATTCATGAAAGAATTAATAAGGAAAGAGAAGATTCACATGCAAATACACTATCCTGGACATTTTTTATGACTGTGAGCCCCCATTAAATATTATATGCCAAAATTGTTGACGTTGGACAAGGAAGACAACGTAATGATTTATGTTTCTTCATATTCACATAGAAGTTATATTGTCATAGATCCTTCAACATGTGGTGCTTGCTCAATATCTTTGCTAGCCAAAAATTCTGCACTAAGTAGAGATCTACTTGTGCATTCAAAAATCCTAAACCCACACTCATGTTTTGAGAGTCCACCATACCTACCTATGGATCGAGTAAGATCCTTCAAGTAAGTTGTCATCAGTGCACTAAGGCAATAAAAATTGCTTCTAAATGTGTTCGATCAATTAGCGCAAGAGAAAATTGAGCGTTGTACGAACTTATGATGGCAAAGTAATAATGGCGACGGACTGCATAATAAAGGTTGCTATCATAGGGGCCAATATAACGTGATGTTCTTTTACATTAAGGGATTTGGCATACAAACCAAAAAGCGCATGACAACCTCTGCTTCACTCTGCGAAGGGCCTAGCTTTTACTTTTAAGTATTTAGTTTTACGCAAGAGTCAAAGTATTCTTCCCTATTCCTTTTTTACCTTTTCTTTTTGCAAGCATCATGTGGTGAGGAAAGATCTAGGCACATATATGCAGTTAGATATAAATGAGCATGAGTTTTTATTGTTGACATCACCCTTGAGGTGAATACGTTGGGAGGCAAAACTATAAGCCCCTATCTTTCTATGTGTCCGGTTGAAACTTTTTGCTCATGGGTATGCTGTGAATGTTAGCAATCATAGAAGACTAAATGATGGTTGAGTATGTGGACTTGCCAAAAGGCTCCGACATGAGACCCTTCCTGAAAATATGATGAGTTGTAGTTGCAAAGTTGACTAAGAACATAGTTTGATGGTTTTCATTAAGGTTTATGCTTTATACTTCTATGTTGTGATGAATTGTTACTTGTTCATGAGTAGTTATATGATGAAGTTATATAATAAAAGTTATATGAATAAGTTCTTGATAAAGTTTGTTGCTGCTATGATAATAAGTATGATGCTACTACGTCCGTATTTTTTTTATCAACACCTCTCTCTCAAACCATGTGAACATGTTTTTCGATATCGTCTTTCGCTTGAGGACAAGCGAGGTCTAAGCTTGGGGGAATTGATACGTCCATTTTGCATCATGATTTCCTACTATTATTTATAATGTTTTTATGCATAATAATGCTTTATGGAGTAATTCTAATGCCTTTTCTCTCATAATATGCAAGGTTTACACAAAGAGGGAGAATGTCGGCAGTTGGAATTCTGGACCTGAAAAAGCATGTCAGAGACACCTATTCTGCACATCTCCAAATTAGCTGAAACTTCACGAAGAATTATTTTGGAATATATAAAAAATACTGGAGCAAATAACTACCGGAGGGGGCCACCTGGTGAGCACAAGACACCAGGGCGCGCCAGGACCCCAGGCGCGCCCTGGTGGGTTGTGCTCAGCCCAGCCAACCTCCGGTGCGCATCTTCTGGTACAAAAGGTTTTTTGACGTAGAAAAAAATAAGGGGAGGAATTTTGGGACGGCACGCCGCCGTCTCGAGGCGGAACTTGGGTAGGAGCACTTTTGCCCTCCAGCGGAGCGATTCCGTCGGGGGAACTTCCCTCCAGGAGGGGGAAATCAAAGCCATCATCATCACCAACAACCCTCTCATATTTGGAAGGCCAATCTTCATCAACATCTTCAACAGCACCATCTCCTCTCAAACCCTAGTTCATCTCTTGTGTTCAATCTTTGTACCGGAACCTCAGATTGGTACATGTGGGTGACTAGTAGTGTTGATTACATCTTGTAGTTGATTACTATATGGTTTATTTGGTGGAAGATTATATGTTCAGATCCATTATGCTATTTAATACCCCTCTGATCTTGAGAATGAATATTATTTGTGAGTAGTTACCTTTGTTCTTGAGGTCACGGGAGATGTCATGTTGCAAGTAACCACGTGAATTTGATATGTGTTCGATATTTGGTGATATGTATGTTGTGATTCCCGTAGTGGTGTTTGTGAACGTCGACTACATGACACTTCACCATCCTTGGGCCTAAGGGAATGCATTGTGGATTAGTTATTAGATGATGGGTTGCTAGAGTGACAGAAGCTTAAACCCTAGTTTATGCGCTACTTCATAAGGGGCTGATTTGGATCCAAACGTTTAATGCTATGGTTAGATTTTATCTTAATACTTTTCTCGTAGTTGTGGATGCTTGCAAGGGGGTTAATCATAAGTGGGAGGTTTGTTCAAGTAAGAACAGCACTCAAACACCGGTCCACTCACATATCAAATTATCAAAGTAGCGAACGCAAATCAAACCAACATGATAAAAGTGACTAGATGCAATTCCCGTGTACCCTCAAGAACACTTTGCCTATTATAAGAGACTGTCCTGGCCTGTCCTTTGCCACAAAAGGATTGGGCTACCTTGGTGCACTTTATTTACCGTTACCATTACTTGCTCGTTATCTATTATCTTGCTATCAAACTATCTGTTACCTAAAATTTCAGTGCTTGCAGAAACCACCTTGCTGAAAACCGCTTGTCATTTCCTTCTGTTCCTCGTTGGGTTCGACAGTCTTACTTATCGAAAGGACTACGATTGACCCCCTATACTTGTGGGTCATCAGAGGGTGCCGGGGCTTCTCCGGCGGTGGTGACAAGCTTGGTGATGCGGCCCAGCAAGGCGTCGTAGCCGGCGTCTGTCGGACGGTAGCGGAGCAGTTCGCGCGCCATGAGTAGCGCAGCCTGCGCGTTCACGTGCTCGAGGTGAGCGTGGGAGGAGGAGGCCGTGGCAGTGCGCCAGTCCCTCTACACGAAAGGGTGCATGGAGGAGTCCTGCTCCTCGCGTGCAGCAGGGTCGGTGGCGGCGGAGTGGCGGCGACCGTCATGACCCGCGGGCGCAGTTTGTATGACGAGGGCCGCTCAGCGCTTAGCGTGCACACGACGGGCTTCGACCATGGGGTCGGCGAGGGAAGAGCTGGAACGGAGCTGATGAGCAATGGCGCACCCCTACCTAGCACGCCAAATGTCGGAATCGGGGCTCCGGCGACCCAAGAGAGGTTCGAACTCTGGGATGCTCCCGCTCTCCAACCTTGCTATCTCACCCTAACCTACGGCGATGGTCCGGCGTGCTTGAGCTTGGGGGGGGGGGGAGGAAGACAGTGAACAAAGCGATCTACCCAGGTTCGGGCCACCTTGCGGTGTAAAACCCTACTCCTACTTGTCTGGATTGCTTAGTGGGAGAGAGTGAATACAATTGGCGTCGCCCTCTCTACGGTCGCCACCTTTCCCTTTTATACCAGCTTCGGTCCTGGCGGGAAGGGTTGCCACAAGCGCTGGTTTGAAAGGGGACAGGACTGCAGCCTATCCTTACAAAAGTGGTCTTCGCCTGCCAAAGCCTCTCTTCATGACGTGCTGGTGGGCTCGGGGATGATCTCCGTCATAGCGAGCCCCCAGCTTTGGCCGTCTAACATAAAACGGGAAAACTTTGGGGGCCGCTTTGGGAACTGGCGAGCTGGCCTTGCTCCATTAGCACCAAAGAGGAAAGTCTCCCTGTCGTGACTCTGGGCGATGCTGGGTAGGGCGCGTATCGCCCCCAGAACGGGTCGGGCTGCATGGCCCTGGCGAAACTCTGTAGACCTGCGTCTTATGAGAGATCCCTGGGGCGGCCTCGCAAGGGCGCCTTGGGGGGCTGACGGAGGTGCCTCTAGTAGACCGGCTCAAGAGGCGGGGGCCCCATGAGGGCCCTGTTCGTGACGCCCTTAGGGCGGGCCACCTTGGGCCCAGGCCCTGTGTCGTGACATGGGCCTCAGGCAGACGGCCCTGGGTACCCCCTGTCCCGATGGACCGACAAATTGGTATTGTCTTCTCATTCTTCCACTTATATCTGCTTGAGTGCTATGGATAGGTCAAGCATACCCATACCGTCACTTGAGGAGCACGACGACGACAAGAACGACTACGGCACCAAGTTGCACTTCTTCAGCGCACAAAAGGCAATGCGCCCATCCCAAGATGTCCTGAACGACCGCATAGAGCAACTCAAACCACATATTGTCGTCCTCGGGCATATCAAGAATATCAAAGTCTGTCAAGATAGTAACATTTGCAACCACAACGGGAACGTCCTCACAAATTCCAATAGGTAAAGCAATGGACTTATCAGCCATTTGCAAAGATATCTCAGTCGGTGTAAGCTTACTCAAATCAAGTCTTTTATAAAGGGAGAAAGGCATAACACAAACACTGGCTCCTAAATCACATAAAGCAGTTTTAACATAGTTTCTTTTTATAAAGCAAGGTATTGTGGGTATGCCAGGATCTCCTAGTTTCTTAGGTATTTCTCCATCAAAAGAATAATTAGCAAGCGTAGTAGCAATTTCAGTTTCAGGTATCTTTCTTTTGTTGGTAATAATATCCTTCATATACTTAGCATACGGAGGCATTTTTAATACATTAGTCAAACGAGTACGCAAAAAGACGGGTCTAATCATTTCAGCAAAGCGTTCAAAATCTTCATCATCCTTATTCTTAGAAGGCTTACGAGGGAATGGCATGGGTTTTTGAACCCATGGCTCTCTTTCCCTACCATGTTTTCTAGCAACAAAGTCTCTCTTATCATAACATTTATTCTTAGGACGTGGGTTATCAAGATCCTCAGCAGGTTCTATTCCTACATCATCATCATTTTCTTTATTAATATCGGGTGGAACATCTACATGCACGGTATCATTTTCATCTTCCTTTTCATTATCACTAGGTGCATGTTCACTACCAGATTGTGTCTCAGCATCAGAAATAGAAACATTATTTTGTTTCTTAGTAGGTGTTTCTATAACAGGTTCACTAGAAGCATGCAAGTTCCTATCATTTTTCTTCTCCTTTTTTCTTATTAGAGGAACTAGGTGCATCAACATTAATTCTCTGGGAATCCTATTCTATTCTTTTAGGATGACCTTCTGGGTAGAGAGGTTCTTGGGTCATACGACCTCCCCTAGTCATTACTCTAACATCATGATCATTCATATCATTATTTATTTCAACAAGCAAATCATTTTGTGACTTAGCAACTTGGTCTAGTTGAGTGTGAACCATGGAAGCATGTTTACCTAGACCTTTTACATCATTAGAAATTCTAAACATCAAGTGACTTAAGCAGTCTATCATCATGGAGTTACATCTCAATTGATCCTTAACATAATTGTTGACGTGTTCATGCTTAACAATATAATTATCATATTCATCCATGCATTGTTCAGGAGACTTATTGTAGGGTTTATCATTTTCAGTAAAGGAACGAAGAGAGTTTACCTATACTACCTATGTCGGGTTATCAAGCCCATGTATTTTCTCAATAGGTGGTAATTTCTTGATATCCTCAATTTTAATACCTTTCCCCTTCATAGATCTTTTAACTTCTTGCATATCTTTAGGATTGAGGAATAGAATACCTCTCTTCTTTTGAATAGGTTCTGAAGGTGGCTCAGGAAGTGTCCAATCATCGGCATTTAGCAATATGTTATTCAACAATTCTTCAGCTCGACCGACAGTTCTTTCCCTGAAAACACAACCAGCACAACTATCTAGGAAGTCCCTAGAAGCATCGGTTAGTCCATTATAAAAGGTATCGCAAATTTCATTTTTCTTAAGAGGACAATCAGGCACAACTCTAAGTAACCGGAGAAGCCTCCCCCAAGCTTGAGGGAGATTCTCTTCTTCAATTTGCACAAAGTTAAATATTTCCTATAAGGCAGCTTGTTTCTTATGAGCGGGAAAATATTTTGCAGAAAAATAGTGGAGCATATCTTGGGGACTACGCATACACCCAGGAGCAAGAGAAAGAAACCATTCCTTAGCCTTGCCTTTTAACGAGAAAGGAAAAATCTTAAGGATATAATTGTAGCGTATCTTTTCATCATTGGTAAACAGAGTAGCAATATCATTCAGTTTCATAAGGTGTTCGATGACAGTTTCATTTTCATAACCATGGAAAGGGTCAGATTCTACTATAGGAATTAACTCAGGATCAACAGATGTCAGGCCTTTGGGGCTGGGGGTACCTAGGCCCGTCTGCCTGCGGCCCGGGACGTTGCCTTGGCCTTAAGTAACGAATGGCCCACCGGCGATCTTCATGAGGAAAGCCCTCGCGAGAGCCCGTGCCTCGCGAGGCGTACGAGGACCACGTCATCAAGGACCTCCCGATGCCCCTTTGCGGAGCCACCTCTTGAAGCCCTCGTGGGGCAGATCCGTCGGGGTCGGCCTGGCGAGGTCACGCAGCCCTGCCCATTCACGTGGCTGATGCGGCCCGCACAGGGCGGCCCCCAGGGTCGTACCAGCTGGCACGGACAAAGATGTTTTACCCTTTGGTGATAGAGGGGCAACGCCAGCTCGCGGGCTCCCAAAGCAATCCCCAAAGGTTTCCTTTCTCATGCAAGAGAACCAAGACCGGGGGCTCGGTAGGACGGATGTCACCCCCGAGCCCACAAGCACGTCATGACGAGGAGCTTTGATAGGTGAAGACCGCTTTTATCAGGATAGGCCGCAGTCCTGTCCCCCTTCAAACTGGCCGTTGTGGCAACCCTTCCCGCCTTGTGTTTTCGGGGGGAGGGGGAGAGGACCAAGGCCAATATAAGAGTAGGAACCAGCCACCGTAGAGGGGATCGAACCCAAGGGCAGGAAAGAACACACCTTGTGCTCATCCTCATCCTCAAGCAATCCAGAAAAGCAGGAGTAGGGTCTTACACCGCGAGGTGGCCCGAACCTGGGTAAACTGTGTGTCCTTTGTTCGTCTTCCTTAGCTCGAGCCGCCGGAGAGTCGTCGTGAGGTTGCGAGGCAGAGTAGGGCAGGAGAGTGAATGCACCCCAATGTTCAAACCTTTTGGGTCCTCGGAGCCCTGATTCCGACAAAAAAGAATTCATAATCCTTATCAGTAACAAATATAGGAGAAGTAGCAAATTTAGGATCATATTTCATTTTCTCCATCATAGATTTTTCTTTTAGTTTGCAAAGCGGTTTCTTCAAATCGTCTCTATTTTAACAAGCAAAGAAATCACTAGTTGTTTCCTTATCCATGACATAACCTTCAGGCGCATGAGGCAATTCATATATAATAGGCGAGCGAGGTGTAACAGGTGATTCAAAGTCCTCATCAGTTTCAGAATTTTCAAGTTCTCTATCTTTAGCAAGATGAGCATCAAGTAATTCATTCAGTGGCACATTTTCAGTTTCAACATATGTAGCAATAGTATCATCATTAATTTCAGAGAGAGCATCGTCAAGTTCATGTGACACATCAAGACGATCAACAGGTGGTGTTGTAACAAGCTGATTCAAGACAGTAGGTGAATCAAGAGGAGATCTACATGGCAGTTCTTTACCTCCTCTCGTGCGAGAGGGGACGATCTTAGTTCGAGTATCTTTCAGACTCTTCATAGTATCAATTGGATATCCTCAAGTTAACACAATAAATAGAGTTATGTTCCCCGGCAACGGCGCCAGAAAAAGGTCTTGATAACCCACAAGTATAGGGGATCACGACAGTCTTCACGGGTAGTATTCCACCCTAATTTATTGATTCGACACAAGGGGAGCCAAAGAATATTTATTGTCCTTGACAGTTGAGTTGTCAATTCAACCGCACCTGGGATATCTCTCTGTAGCAAAGGTTTAGAGCACAACAAAATAGTAGTAGCAAAAGTAACAGTAGTAGTGGCAGTAGCAATTTTGTAGCAGTTCTGACAGTAGCAGTAGCAATAGTAACTTAGCAAGATTCAATATATGTAAAGTGTAGGCACGTGGATCGGTGATGGATAATTATTTAGATGACATTGATCATATAACAGTTATACACTAGGGCAACGCAGAACTAGCTCCAATTCATCAATGTAATGTTGGCATATATTCCATATATAGTCATACGTGCTTGCGATAAGAACTTGCATGACATCTTTTTTCCTACCCTCCCGTGGCAGCGGGGTCCAATTGGAAACTAAGGGATATTAATGCCTTATTTTAATAGAGAACCGGAACAAAGCATTAACACATGGTGATTACATGAACTCCTCAAACTACGGTGATCACCGGAAAGAATCCCAATTATTGTCACCTTGGGGTATGCGGCTCAAGACATGTAATAGGTGCATACAACTGCAAGATAGGATCCAAATCATACTTATATTCATGAAAACATAATAGGTTCAGATCTGAAATCATGGCACTCGGGCCCTAGTGACAAGCATTAAGCGTAGCAAAGTCATAGCAACATCAATCTCAGAACATAGTGGACACTAGGGATAAAGCCCTATCAAACTTAACTCGATTACATGATCAATCTCATCCAATCCCACCACCGTCCAGCAAGCGTACAAAGGAATTACTCACTCCCGGTGGTGAGCATCATGGTTGTGTTGATGGAGAAGGGTTGGTGATGACGACGGCGACGATTTACGCTCTCCGGAGCCCAAAACAGGCTCCAGATCAGCCCTCCTGAGGAAGAACAGGAGGTGGCGGCGGCTCCGTCTCGTGAGACACGATGAAAACTTCTCTCTGATTTTTTTCTCTGAAGATGCGATTTTATAGGACTGGAATTAGGGTCGGAGGAGCTACGAGGGGCCCACAAGCCATCAGGGCGCGACCTAGTGGGGCGCCTGATGACTGGTGGCCCCCTGGCACACCCCCTCCGGCAGGTCTTCGCTCCATAATTCATTATAATTCTCAAAAATAATTCACCAAAAGTTTCGTCCAATTCTGCTAAAAGGGTCAGTCCGGGTTAGTTTCATTCAAACCATGCAAATTAAAGGTCGAAACTAGAGAAAAAGTGTTTGGAAGAGTAGATATGTTGGAGACGTATCAGACAGGGAGATTTCCACTTTGGTGATAAGGGAGCAACGGGACGCCTCTCTAAAGGCAAGATCCAAAGCTTGCGACATCGGTGTAAGAGGATCAGGATGGATCTGCGCGGCATTACGAAGGTCATCCCAGAGCCCACGACCGTGTCATGAAGGTGAAGACCACCTTTATTTAGGACAGGCCTGGCTCCTGTCCCCCTTCAAATTGCCGCCCTATGGCCACCCTTTCCCACCGATATTTTTGGGGAAGAGGACCAAGGCACTACAAAGGGGGAAGGGCCACGTCCATGTAAGGGGATGGAACCATTCTCTCCCCCCACACCCTTGTACCAGAGCCTCAAGCTCCTCTCTTTCCAAGGCAACAAATTCCAAGTAGGAGTAGGGTTTTACACTGCATGGTGGCCCGAACCTGGGTACCTCGTGTGTCCCTGTCGTTTCCGGTGAGGTAGATCGAGCTTGCCATCAACCTCATCGTGTTTGCCGTTGTGTTGCAGGACGCAAGCCAAGCCCCTGGTGTTTGAACCTTGTTCTTGGAGAAGTTCTTGGACGCAGATCCAAAACTCCGACATTTCGCGTGTCAGGTAAGGGACTTGCTATCTTCAATCCTTCGACCACGACATCATCATCGACAAGGATGAAGCCGCCGCCCGCCGGAAGCGCGTCCTGCACCAAGCTGCCGCCAGGGCCGTCGCGGCACCCGCTGCCCGTGGCGCCCCAGGAATGCACCCTCGGGCTGCCACCGAGCCCGTTGGGGAGCGTGGGGCCTCCTCCGTCCACCCACCGGTGAACGAGTGTCGGAGTCTGGGATCTGGGTCCAAGATCTTCTCCTAGAACAAGGTTTGAACACTGGGGGGCTTGGATACCTATGACTGAACGATGAACTTAGGAAGATCGACAACGAGCTTCCTGCCGCTCGCCAGACACGATAGGGACACGCGAGCTACCCAGGTTCGGGCCATCGTGCGGTGTAATACCCTACTCCTGCTTGGTGTTGGATTGCTCTATGAAGGAGAGCTGTGCTCGAGGTACATGAGGTCTTGGGGGAGAGAATGACTCGATCTGCTTACAAGGATGCCATCCTGCCCTCTGGTAGTGCCTTTGTCCTCATCCCCGAAAATTTGAGTGGGAAAGGGTGCCCACAGAGCGAGAATTCGAAGGGGGACATGGGCTCAGACTTACCCTGACTAAAGGTGGTCTTCGCCGGATAAAGTAGTCTTCATGACGCGCTTGTGGGCTCGGCGATGATCTCCGTCCTGCCACACTGATATGCCCTAATCTTCTTTCACCGAAACGACAAGCTTTTAGAACCTGCTTTTGAGGGCAGCTGGCGCTGTGCCCTAATCATCGAAAGGGAAAACCTCTCCGCTCGCACCGGCTGGCACGGTCTCTGCTGTCCTTCTCTGTGCGGACGTACCGCCCATGTGACATGTGCGACATCCTGCCATTGGCACAGTGCGCCCAGCTTGGCAAGGCAGCCCTGAGGGAGGAGGCCTCGCGGGGCGGCGCAGTGCTTGAGGCCTTCTGAAGGGCTTGGACATGGTCGTGAGGGGACTGTCGAGACACTCCCCTCCCTAGGCAGCTTTCTCTGGAGCGGCCGGAGCGCGGCAATCTCCTTGGGTCTGGCCCATGCGTTGTCCTCAGGCCCACCAGTAGACGGGCCGTGGTACCCTGGTTTCCACTGGGCAGTCAGTAGCACCCTGGCCCGCGGTGTGCACGTTCCGTCCGTCAGCGATGAAACAACGTGGGGCCTATTATGTTGTCGGGCCCAGAGGCGATGTGTGGCTCTTATGAGTCTCTGCCCATGCAGGAATCCCGAGCTGGCCGCCGAGGAGAAGGAGAAGACCAAGAAGAAGAAGACCAAGTATGAAGGACCTTCAACTCCTCTGAAGGCCGTCTCGACCTCCGTGCCAGCGTACCTGGCGGCGAAACTAGCAGGAGGCAGCAAGGAGGGCGAGTTTCAGCTTGAGGGCGAGGGCAAGGCCGCCGAGGGTCGGGAGGCATTCCCCCAGGGGCGCGCTGAGGCGAACCTCTGTGCGGAGGAGCGGTGGCGCCTGGCGGAGGGGTGGAGCCAGCTTCGGAAGGCGACGAAGCTCGATCGCCAGCGGGGCGAGTAGGCCCGAGCACAGAGCGAGTAGCTCGCCAAAGATGCCCAGGCGTACCTCGTGAAGGCCCTCAATGACGCCCAAGAGGCCAAGCGGTAGCGGGAAGGGGCCTGATGCCCACGAGAAGACGCTCTAGGAGAAGGCTTCTTTATGCAAGTGCCCGCTCAAAATGTGGGAGGAGGCCGCAGAGGCCCGCGAGAGCCGGCTCACGCCCCGCAGAGCCGAGCTCGCAAAGCGCGAGGAGAAGGTCCTGAGGCGCCCGGGGGCGGTCGCCACTCGCAAGGCGAACGCCGAGACCGAGGAGCGCGAGTTCACGTCTTCCGCGTTCGCATGGGAGGCAGAGTGGGAGCGTCTGTTGGCGAAGGAGCACGAGTTGGTGGTCGTCCAGGCCACTCTCGAAGAGTAGAACGGCCTCACGGCCCAGTGGGGCAAGCTCCAGGCCGAGGTCGACGACCTCAAGAAGCAGCTGCTGGATGTGGATGCCACCGTCGAGGAGGCGTGTCGTGACCTGTTGAGCCAGGCGACAACGCGACTCTTGAGAAACCTTCTCCGCCTCAATAGTCGCTTCGATTCCAGGCGGGTGGTGACCCCCGTCCCGGCGGAGCTCCGCGAAGGCCTCGAGGAGGCTGCGAGGGATTACGGCGGCGGCGGTAGCGAGCCCCCTCGTGGTGATGGCGAGAGTGACAATAGTGGCGCCTCGCGCGCCTAGACTCTCCTTGGATCATTGTTGTAATAGAGTAGATGCGGCCCCGTGGGGGCGTGATAAGATTCGTATGGAACTTTTTCCTTAAGTACTTGATGTTTTATGCGTTTTCCTCCCGAGGCCTTTCTTTCCCTTTTAGGTTGCCTTTGTGCCCTGTGTTGCTAGAACCCAGCCCCCGAAGCGGGCTACAGCCGTCGCTGGTATGCCTAGAGCGTGTGCTCAACAAGGCCAGATGGTGTAGGGCTCCTAGGGATGGTAGGAGTCCCTGAGGCACGATGCTTAGGATCCCCCTTGACACGCAGGCAACTCGTGCCAAGGAAATCAGGATGCCCCGAGAGGGAGACAAGAGGTAGAGAACCCGAGGGGTGTTTCACACTTAGCTCCTTCGAGGTGTGCGGCTTGGAGTGAGTCCTTCGCAGGGAGTGGCTCGTGAGGCGCGGTCCCTCGCGAGGCCTTCTGCCCGCGGGACACTACTTGCGAGGCCTCCCGAGGAGGGACTCCTGAGGCCTTCGGATCCAGCACTAGGGATACTTCTAAGAGTAATGCAGCGGGGCACGCTCGCAGGGTTGCCTGTGGATGTTGCGCGAGGAGACAAGAGCACCAAGGACCTGGTGAGGTGACCTAATCGGGAGCAGGCCCGCGAACTAGAGCTCAGTCGCTTGGATTTTGCAGCGCTACTCGGACTGACCTGAGCACAAGCATCGTGCCCAGCCCCTGCCCGTGTGACAGGCATGTGAAATATCACGAATGCGCGCCCCTCCTGAGGCATACTTAGCTGCAAGCGCATAGAATCCTAAAGGAAATAAGCTTTGTTGATGCATGAAGCAGGTTCATTACATAACAGAAAGATACATGCTATCGTTTTCGACACGGGTCCGCTTGAGGATGTGACGGCCGGGGCCCCTTAGGCAAGTAGGACACCAGTGCTGAGCATGGGGCATCCGCCAGCCGAGCTGGCGCTACCACGAGAGTGGGTAGGAGCAACCGCTAGCGCTGAGCATGGGGCATCCGCCAGCCGAGCTGGCGCTTCCACGAGAGTGGGTAGGAGGAACCGCCAGCGCTGAGCATGGGGCATCCTCCAGCCGTGCTGGTGCTTCCACGAGAGCGGGTAGGAGAAACCGCCAGCGCTGAGCATGGGGTGTCCGCCAGCCGAGCTGGGGCTTCCACAAGAGTGGGTAGGAGCAACCGCCAGCCCTGAGCATGGGGCATCTGCCAGCCGAGCTGGGGCTTCGACGAGAGTCGGTAGGAGCAACCGCCAGGGCTGAGCATGGGGCATCCGCCAGCCGAGCTGGAGCTTCCACGAGAGTTGGTATGAGCAACTGCCAGCGCTGAGCATGGGGCATCCGCCAGCCGAGCTGGGGCATCCATGAGAGTGGGTAGGAGCAACCGTCTGCGCTAAGCATGAGGCATCCGCTAGATGAGGTTGGGTTTTCACGAGAGTGGGTAGGAGCAACCGCCAGTGCTGAGCATGGGGCATCCTCCAGCCGAGCTAGGGCTTCCACGAGAGTGGGTAGGAGCAACCGCCACTGCTAAGCATGGGGCATCCTCCAGCCGAGCTAGGGCTTCCACGAGAGTCGGTAGGAGCAACTGCCAGCGCTAAGCATGAGGCATCCGCCAGATGAGGTAGGGCTTCCACGAGAGTGGGTAGGAGCAACCGCCAGCACTGAACATGGGGCATCCGCCAGCCGAGCTGGGGCTTCATGAGAGTGGGTAGAAGTTATCGCCAGCGCTGAGCATGGGGCATTTGCCAGCCGAGTTGGGGCTTCCACGAGAGTGGGTAGGAGCAACCGCCAGGGCTTAGCATAGGGCATCCGCCAGTCGAGCTGGGGCTTCCACGAGAGTGGGTAGGAGGAGATCACTCTGACTAGGCGACCTTGGAAGTAATGGCGCAGCTCCCTGGAGGCCATGAAGAGCACCCGGAGAAGCTTCCACTACATGGGGTATCGGTCGCGTGCGTCTCGCAGTACCGCGCTGCCAAAGTAGACATGGTGCTCGACGAGGCGCGTGACCGTGGTGTCCAAGTTGTGCTACCAAAAAACTCAAGCAGCGGAGGCACGGGGGCCTCCGGAGGTGGGACTCCAGAGGCCTCCTGAGGGGGTGCCGAGGCCTCCTAAAGGGGGCCCTCGCCAGGTTTCGGCAGGGCCTTGAGGGGATCAAGTGATGCCTCCGCGGGGGTGGCATCTGCAGGCGCGGACTCGGCGGGCTCCTGACACATGCTAGTTCCTCCCCTCCACCACGAGGGCCGCGTTGGACGTTCAGGGGGAGACGCCTTGTAAGCCTGTGCGAGGGCATGTGTTGCATCCTTCCCATCACAATAGATGGTGAGAATGCCGTTGCATCAGGGCATCTTGATGAGTTGTAGGCGTGGTGGGTCGCATCGATGAACACGGAGGGCACCGAGTAGCCCAAGATGGCGTTGTAGGGCACTTGGAGCTTCTCGAAAGGCTACACTGAAAGCACGCTGAGGCCTACGCCATCTCCGATGAGCATCTTGGTGATGGCCGCACTGCTGATAGCGGGAGTACACAGCAAGGGGACAACGCCCACATCCCTAGTGGACTTGGCGCGATCACTGGCGGCGAAGGCGACGGAGGACTCGGACCACTTGAGGCGGCCGGCGGACTCGGGCACCGAAAGGGCCGCATTTACCTTGCGTGAGAAGCGCTTCAGGTGGTGGCTAGACAGAGGGGCCTGGGCCCTCCTAGGATGCAAGCCACCCTACGGGGCTGTTGGGAGCCCCATTGGTGGCACCGCCCCTGGTCGGAGCCGCGCGGTGATACTTGTGATCTGCGTTGGGTTTTCTGTGAAGAGGAACGGGTAATTGCAGCACAAAGCGGATAAGTATTTCCCTCAGTTATGAAACAAAGGTTTTTCCAACCAATAGGAATATCAATCCTCAACCGTCTTCAGCGGTTGCACACAAATGAACAAACAACTTGCACCCAAGGCGGGCAAGAGGATTGTCAATCCCCTTGATCTCGTTATTTGCAAGAAAATGAGTTGTGTAGATAATTATTGATAAAATCAAAATAAATAAAAAGTAAATAAAGGCAGCGAGGTAATAATAGCATTTGCAAATATATAAGTGAATAGACCCGGGGGCCATAGTGTTCCCTAGCGGCATCTCTCATGTAGGCACCATACGGTAACAAATTACTGTTGGGCAATTGATAGAAAAGTGGATAGTTATGCGATTTTCATGGCAATGATGATGTATATATAGGCATCACGTCCATAAGCAAATAGGATGATTCCTGCCTGCACCTATTACTATTACTCCACTCATCGACAGCTATCCAGCATGCATCTAGAGTATTAAGTAAAACAGAGTAATGCTTGGAGAACGATGTTATGATGTAGACAAATTAAACTCAAACAATATGAATGAAACCCATCGTTTTATCCTTAGTAGCAACAACACAAAGACGCATCTTGTCCCCTACTTTGTCACTCGGATATAGAAACTTGCCAGGTTGAACCTACCACAACGCACCACTCCCACCGATGAAATATCAATCTACTTGGCCAAAGCACATCAGTAGATCGGAGAGCATTACGAAGCTATAATGATCATTCACTTAAGAGATAATATAATTCAGAGGCATCTCAGATACTTTTCATGAATAATCTGAAGATAAACCCACAATTCATCGGATCCCAACAAACACACCGCACAATAGGATTACATCGAATAGATCAAAGCGAAGATGCGATGACCATTGTATTGAAGATCATAAGAGAAAGAGATTGCCATCTAGGTACTAGCTATGGACCCGTAGGTCTATGGTGAACTACTCACACATCATCATAAGGCAGCAAGGTTGATGAAGAGGCCCTCCGTGGTCGATCCCCCCTCCGGCAGGGTGCCGGAACAGAGCTCCAGATGGCCTCGCGACGGAACAAAGACTTGCAGGGGCGGAAGAAGGGTATTGGGACTGCATGTAGGGTTTTTAGGATTTTAGATAATTTATAGGCCAAAGAGGGACGTTGGGAGATGCACGAGGGGGCCACCACATATCAGGGCGCCCCCCAGGGCGCGCTCTGATGTGTGGTGGGGCCGTCGTGTGCCTCCTGACCTCCTTTCGAAGCTTCTCGGTCTTCTTATAGTCCAAAAAAATCATTAAAATGTTTTTTGGCAATTGGACTTGGTTTGGTACAGTAAACTTGCAAAGGCAAAAACATGCAAAAAATAGCAACTGGCACTGGGCACTGGGTCAATAGGTTAGTGCTCAAAAATATTATAAATTGGTAAATAATGACCCAAAATGTATCCTAGAATGATAATATATGAGCATGGAACAATCAAAAATTATAGATACATTGGAGAGGTATCAAGCATCCCCAATCTTAATTCCTGCTCGTCCTCGAGTAGGTAAGTGATAAAAAAAGATTATTTGATGTGACATGCTATCCACTATGTAATCTTATTCAGGTATGCTCATTGAGAAATGATGAATCAAAAAATATTAACATAGCAATATTCAAAGTATAGGAAACATAATTGTTAATTCTTAAAAGTATACGATCCTTAAAAATGTTTACCCCCCCCCCATTCATATTATTGTATTAGCAAGGCATGGCTCCATCTTCACCACATTAATACAAATATTAAGCACCACGGTGTCCAAGTCAGACAATTGGTTCGTACTTTTCAATATCATCAACTTTTTATTCTTCACGAAATACACGAGCGTGAGCCATTGGACATAGCATTTAAGTGGAATAGAATATGGTGGTAGATATCAAAGGGGTAAGAAGTGGAGAAGATAGTCTCACATCAACTAGGCGTATCAACGGGCTATGGCGATGCCCATCGATATATGCCAATGCGAGGAGTAGGGATTGTCATGCGAATAATGCACAGCTATAAGTGTATGAAAGCTCAAATGAAGCTAAGTGGGGTGTGCATCCAACTTGCTTGCTCATGAAGACCTCGAGAATTTGAGGAAGCTTGTCATAGGAATATACAAGCCAAGTTTGTAATAATGAATAGGTAATTCCCACTAGCATATGAAAGTGATATATCATGAGACTCTCCACATGAGGAACATGGTGCCACTTTGAGGCACAAGTGTGGTAAAAGATAGTAGCAAAGTCCCTTCTCTCATTCTCTCTCATTTTTTTGAATGGATGGTGGGCTCATTTGGCCTCCCCCATCTTTATTTTCGTTCGGAGTCTCATTTGGACTTATGGGAGAATCATCGTCTCCATCATTCTTTCCTCACTGGGACAATGCTCTAATAATGATGATCATCACACTTTTATTTACTTACAACTCAATATGGAGAATTGATACGAAGATATGACTCTGTATGAATGCCTCTGGCAGTGTACCAGGATGTGCAATGATCTAGCGTGACATGTATCAAAAACATTATGAAGGTGGCTTTGCCACAATTACTATGTCAGCTCTATATGGTCATGCAAAGCAATATGACGATGAAGAAACTAGTCATGTGAAGTAACGATGGAATTTGCATGGCAATATATCTCGAAATGGCTATGGAAATGCCATGATAGGTAGGTATGGTGGCTGTTTTGAGGAAGATATAATAAGTCTTATGTGCAACAGAGCGTATCATGTCATGGGGTTTGGATACACCGGCAAAAGTTGCACCGATCCTTGAGGTGAGAATGGGCTATGCACGGTACCTAAGAGGCTAGCAAATTATGAAAAGGTGAGGTTGCGTATATCCATGGTTTGACATTAGTCATAAAGAACTCATATACTTATTTAAATGTTTTATTAGTTTATCATATATTAAAGTACTAATCGCATGCCTCGAGGGAAGAGGTTGGTAGGAGTTAACCATCGCGCGCTTCCGACCCGAAACAACACTAGGATTTCAACGAGGAATAGAAATGCTCACACATCATCACCATGCCTATTTAATTTTTTAGATGAACAAAAAGGTCAACCCCTATTAATATCGACACTTCTATGGTTTAACAATTATGAACTCACACCTATTTCATATTACTACATCAATATCATTAACCCACAATTTCTTTATATGTGCTACATGATGGTTTTGATTATCACTCATTGAATACCTAATATTTTTGGACTAGTCTTTATGACCCATGCAAATTACCATCACTATTTGTGAACTCTCAAACAAATGTAAGTGAAGAATGAGAGTGAAATCATTTCTATAAAATCTACACGCCACTGTGCTCAAAAAGATATAAGTGAAGTACTAGAGCAACTACTAAGCTCAAAAGATATAAGTGAAGCACATAGAGTATTCTAACAAATTCTGATGAAGGTGTGTCTCTCTTAAATAGGTGTGTCCAGATAACAATGATTGTGTCAAACAGAAAGTAAAAGAAAACTAAAGCAAATGACGCTCCAAGTAAAACTCATATCATGTGACGAATAAAAATATAGGTTCAAGTAACATACCGATGGATTTGAGACGAAAGAGGGGATGCCTTCCTGGGAATCCCCAAGCTTAGACACTTGAGTCTCCTTTAAAATATTACCTTTGGGTGCCTTGGTCATCCCCAAGCTTAGGCTCTTGCTACTCCTTATTCCTTTGTCCATCAAGATAACACCCAAAACTTGAAAACTTCAATCACACAAAACTCAACAAAACCTCGTGAGATCTGTTAGTATAAGAAACATATTGAATACTTTAAGTACTGTAATAAATTGATTCAAATTTCATAAATGCATAATAGGTACTATATTCTAACTTCTCCATGGCTTATACCCCCTGATACAATCCATAGCATAATCAAAACAAGCAACTATGCAAGCAAAAAACAGAATCTGTTTAAAACAGAACAGTCTGTAGAAATCTGTAGAGAACCTATACTTCTATAAGTCTAAAAATTATGAAACATTATAACAACATCAAAAACTTGTATAGAACCACGGTATAAACATTTCAGATCATTATCATGCTCCAGTAAAAATGAAAATTCCTGTACTTGAGTCAAAAGTTTCTGTTTTGTTTCAGCATCGATTCTACTCATCTTGTGAGTCATCCAAAAGGCTTTACTTGTCACAAACACTAATTTAAACACAAAAACATAATCATTACAGAGGCAATAATCATTCTATTAAAAATAAACAGAAAGTTTAAAACAAAAATTTAAATAACTATTGTGTTGCCTCCTAACAAGCGCTATTTTTTATGCCCCTAGCTAGGCATAATGCATAGTTTCAAGTATTTTCATCTTTGACACTCCACCCATAAGTAGCTCTCATGATTGATTCATAAGGTGGTTTAATTCTCTTTCTAGGTAAGTGTTCCATCCATTTCTTTAATGGTAATTGGAACCTTATGTTTCCCTCTTTCATGTCAATGATTGCACCTATAGTTCGTAAGAAAGGTCTTCCAAGTATTATGGGACAAGAAGGATTGCAATCAATATCAAGCACAATAAAATCTACAGGCACATAATATAATTTTCATTTGCAATAATAAGTACATCATTAATTCTACCTAAAGGTTTCTTAATGGTAGAATCCGCAAGATGCAAATTGAGGAAACAATCTTCAATATTTGTGTGACCAAGCACATCACAAAGAGTTTTTGGAATAGTTGAAACACTAGCACCAAGGTAACACAAAGCATTGCATTCATATTTATTAATATTTATTTTGATAGTAGGTTCCCACTCATCATGCAATTTTCTAGGTATAGAAACTTAAAGCTCAAGTTTCTCATCATAAGCTTTTATCATAGCTTCTACTATATGTTCGGTAAAAGCTTTATTTTGTTCCTAAGCATTAGGTGAGCTAATAACGGATTGCAACAAGGAAATACATTCTAATGAAGAGAAATTATCATAATTAAAGTCCTTGTAATCCAAAATAGTGGGCCCATCACTAGTTAAAGTTTTGACCTCTCCAAACCAACAATTTTCAGTTTTAGCATCAAAATCATCACCCTCCAAGAAAACAGGACGCTTCTCAACAAGAGTTGACTCATCTCCAGTCCCTTTATCATTTATATTCAGAGAGGTAAATAAATATTCAATAGGAGAAACACCAATCATTTTAAGATCTTCATCATGATTCCGGTAAAAACAGGGTGGAAGAGATTTTTCTAAGAATTCCTGCTTAGCTCTCAACTTAGAGGTCCTCTCCTTACTTTCATCAGTAGATATTTGGATAGATTTAATAGCATAATTAAAATCATGCTTGCGTGGCAAAGCTTTATTTTTAAGAGTTTCGACATCAAGAGCAATTCTATCCATGTTTTTAGCCAAAGTGTCAACTACATGCAATTTTTCTTCTACCATAGTGTTGAAAACCTTTTGAGAATAAATAAATTCTTTAGTTGTGTTCTCAAGATCAGAGGGTATCCTATTAGAATTTTTAGAATAATTTCCATAAGAATTACCATAAGAGTTTCCATAGTTGTTAGAGGAATTACCGGGATACGGTCTAGAATTGAAATTTCCTCTATAAGCATTGTTGTTGAAATTATTTTGCGAGAGAAAGTTCACATCAATAGCATCATTATTTTGCTAAATCAAAGTAGACAAGGGAACATCATTGGGATCAACATGAGCATTTTCACTAGCAACCATATTCATAAGAGCATCCACTTTTTCACTCAAAGTAGCGATTTCTTCAACAAAATTTACCTTCTTACCAGTTGGAACCCTTTCAGTATGCCATTGAGAATAATTTGTAATGATGTTGTCCAGAAGTTTCGTGGCCTATCCTAAGGTCACATCCATAAAGGTACCACCTGCAGAAGAATCTAGAAGATTTCTAGACACAAAGTTTAGTCCAGCATAGAAGTTTTGGATAATCATCCACATATTTAAAACATGAGTTTGACAATTTCTTATCATTAATTTCATTCTTTCCCAAGATTGTGCAACATGCTCTTGACCTTTCTGCTTAAAATTAATTATTTGATTTCTAAGGGAGATGATCTTAGCAGGAGGAAAATACATGGCAATAAAAGCACCTTTACACTTATCCCACGTTCCAATACTATTACGCGGTAAAGATGAAAACCAAGCCTTAGCTTTATCTCTTAGTGAAAAAAGGAAATAATTTTAATTTCACAATATCATTATCCATATCCTTTTTCTTTTGCATGTCACATAATTCAACAAAGGTTTTAACATGTGATGTGGGATCCTCATTAGGACTTCCCGAAAATTGATCTTTCATGACAAGATTTAGCAATGCAGCATTAATATCAAAGTCCTCCGCACTAGTTGCGGGTGGTATAGGAGTACTAATAAAATCACTATTATTAGTATTTGAGAAGTCACACAACTTAGTAGTATCTTGATCCATGGTGACCGAGAAAGCAAAGTAACAAGCAAGACAAGTAAACAAGCAAGCGAAGAAGTAAACTAGTAACAAGCAAAGATAAATACTTTTGTATTTTTGATTTTTATGTGACAAGATAAATATAACAGAAAATAAAAAGAAGAACAAGTGAATGAAAATTTGTGTGAAGTTACTTGGTAGTTGATGATGATATTCCCCGGTAATGGCGCCAGAAATCCTCCCTGATATTTGTGATCTGCGTTGGGTTTTCCGTGAAGAGGAACGGGTAATTGCAACACAAAGTGGATAAGTATTTCCATTAGTTATGAAACCAAGGTTTATCGAACCAATAGGAATATCAATCCTCAACTAACTTCGGCGGCTGCACACAAATGCACAAACAACTTGCACCCAATGCGGGCAAGAGTGTTGTCAATCCTCTTGATCTCGTTATTTGCAAGCAAATGAGTTGTGTATATAATTATTGATAAAAGCAAAATAAATAAAAAGTAAATAAAGGCAGCGAGGAAATAATAGCGTTTGCAAATATATAGGTGGATAGACCCGGGGGCCATAGTGTTCCCTAGCGGCATCTCTCATGTAGGCAGCATATGGTGGGTAACAAATTACTGTTGGGCAATTGATAGAAAAGAAGATAGTTATGCGATTTTCACGGCAATGATCATGTATATATAGGCATCACGTCCATAAGAAAATAGGCCGACTCCTGCCAGCACCTATTACTATTACTCCACTCATTGACCGCTAACCAGCATGCATCTCGAGTATTAAGTAAAACAGAGTAATGCCTGGAGAACGATGACATGATGTAGACAAAGTAAACTCAAACAATATGAATGAACCCCATCGTTTTATCCTTAGTAGCAACAACACAAATACGCATCTTGTCCCCTACTTTGTCACTGGGATATAGAAACTCGTCAGGTTGAACTTACACAATGCAGCTCCCCCATTGAAGATAGATCAATCTACATGGCCAAAGCATATCAATATATCGGAAAGAATTACGAAGCTATAATGATCATGCAAATAAGAATTTAAATATTCAGAAGTGACTCAAATACTTTCATGAATAATGTGAACATAAACCCACAATTCATTGGATCCCAACAAAGACACCGCACAATAGGATTACATCGGATAGATCAAAGCGAAGATGCGATTTCCATTGTATTAAAGATCATAAGAGAAAGATATTGCCATCTAGGTACTAGCTATGGACCCGTAGGTATGTGGTGAACTACTCACACATCATCATGAGGGCGGCAAGGCCGATGAAGAGTCCCTCCGTGGTTGATCCCCCCTTCAGCAGGGTGCCGCAACGGAGTTCCAGATGGCCTCGCGACGGAACAGAGACTTGCGGTGGCAAAAAAAGGGTTTTGGGACTGCCTCCATGGTTTTTAGGATTTTATAGAATTTATAGGCCGAAGAGGGACGTCGGGATACGCACGGCAAGTCCCCTAGGGCGCGCCCTAATGTGTGGTGGGGCCCTCGTGTGCCTCCTGACCTCCTTCCAAAGCTTCTCGGTCTTCTTATAGTCCAGAAAAAATCATCAAAAAGTTTCATCGCAATTGGACTTCGTTTGGTACAGTAAACCTGCGACGGCAAAAACATGCAAAAAATAGCAACAGGCACTAGGCACTGGGTCAATAGGTTACTGCTCAAAAATATTATAAATTGGAAAATAATGACCCAAAAAGTATCCTAGAATGATAATATATCAACATGGAACAATAAAATTATAGATACGTTGGAGATGTATCACGCGGCTCTAGCGCCCAACTGCGGCAATGCCGCGGGGGACACGACAGATGATTCAGCGGTGGCCGGTGACGCCGTTTGGGGCCGACGAACAGTGGGACAACTCCAAGGCGCATGCCGCACGGTGCCATCCGGCAAAGCTGTGGCCCAAAGGAGGAGGAGAAGCGGTGCGCCCGGGTCGCTCGGCGCGTCGCGGTGAAGCAGGCGAGGAGCGAGGGGGCGCTTGGCCACCGCATTCAGCGGAGCCGAGCTCGGTGACGCGCTTGAGCCCGGCATCGCGGCCGTCCCTAGCGGGGCGACAGCGCAGCAACCCCTGCACCATGAACAGCGCTGCGCGCGGAGCAAGAGGCTGCGACTTGCGGGCGAGGAGGCGGCGGTGGAGCGGCCAGGCACCTCCTTGTCCACCGTCGATTAGACCAAGGAGGTCGCCTGCTCCCCAACGGGCTTGGTGGCATTGTGAGGGCACCGCCCATGGGCACCGCGGGTTGCGGGAACCGTGTGGACCCGGGCAACAGCTCGGGGCGTGACGCGCTCTCGGCGACCGGCGGCGTCGCCCATGTCGATGTTGACGTCGAGGTCGATGGCGTGAAGATAGCAAGTCCCCCTACCTGGCGTGCCAAATGCCGGAGTCTGGGATCTGGGTCCTAGATCTTCTCCTAGAACAAGGTTCAAACACCGGGGGGCTTGGCTTGGCTACCTACGACTCGACGGTGAACTAAGCAAGATTGAAGACGAGCTCACTGTCGCTCACCAGACACGACAAGGACACGCGAGCTACCCAGGTTTGGGCCACCGTGCGGTGTAATACCCTACTCCTACTTGGTGTTGGATTACTCTGTGAAGGAGAGCTGTGCTCGAGGTACACAAGGTCATGGGGGATAGAATGACTTGATCTCCTTACAAGGACACCGTCCTGCCCTCTTGTAGTGCCTTGGTCCTCATCCCCAAAAATATGAGCGGGAAAGGGAGCCCACAGAGCGGCAATTGGTCGGGGGACATGGGCTCAGACTTACCCTGACTAAAGGTGGTCTTCGCCTGATAAAGTAGTCTTCATGACGCGCTTGTGGGCTCGGCGATGACCTCCGTCCTGCCACCTTGATACGCCCTAATCTTCTTTCACCAAAACGGCAAGCTTTTAGAACCTGCTTTTGAGGGCAGCTGGCGTTGTGCCCTAATCATCGAAAGGGAAAACATCTCCGCTCGCATTGGCTGGCACGGCCTCTATTGTCCTTCTCTGTGCGGACGTACCGCCCATGTGACAGGCGTCACATCCTGCCGTTGGCACAGTGCGCCCAGCCTATCAAGGCATCCCTGAGGGAGGAGGCCTCGCGGGGCGGCGCAGTGCTTGAGGCCTTCTGAAGGGCTTGGACATGGTCACGAGGGGACCTTCGAGACACTCCCCTCCCTTGGAAGCTTTCTCTGGAGTGGCCGGAGCACGGCAATCCCCTTGGGTCTGGCCCATGCGTTGTCCCCAGGCCCACCAATAGACGGGCCGTGGTACCCTAGTTTCTACTGGGCCAATAGTACCACCCGGGCCTGCGGTGTGCATGTTCCGTCTTGCCGCACTGATACGCCCTTCTTTCAATGAAACAATAAGCTTTTAGAACCTGCTTTTGAGCGGCAGCTGGCGTTGTGTCCTAATCATCAAAAGGGAAAACCTCTCCGCCTGCACCGGCTAGCACGGTCTCTGCTATCCTTCTCTGTGTAGACGTACCACCCACATGAGAGGCGCGACATCCCGTTGTTGGCATAGTGCGCCCAGCCTCATGAGGCAGCCCTGAGGGAGACGGGCGACGCAGTGCTTGAGGCCTTCCGAAGGGCTTGGACATGGCCGTAAGGGGACCTTCGAGACACTCCCCTCCCGAGGCAGCTTCCTCTGGAGCGGCCAGAGCGTGGCATTTTCCTTGGGTCCTGTCGGCGTTCTGGGATCGGGGGTACCCAGACCTGCCTGCCTGCGGCCCAGCATGTGGCCCACCTCAACGGCCCAGTGCAGCCTGGCAACAGCCCCCAAGACAAGACCCTCGTGAGGGCCCCGGCCTCGTGAGGAGAACGACGCCAAGACCTCCAGGGGAGCGGCCTCCCCAGGTTGCCTCCCGAGGAGCGGAGATTCCTATGCAGGTACCCGGCCTCAGGAGGCTGCGATGACGTGAGCCATGACGACCAAGGCCAGGTGGGCTCCAGCGGGTGCCAGCGGGCGCAGAGGGGACAGTTTCGTCTTTTGTGCTAAGGAGGCAAGGACGTACGCGGATTCCAAAGGAATCCCCCAAAGGTTTCCGTTCCGGTGCAACAAGACGAAGACCACGAGCATGGCAGGACGGATGTCATCGCCGAGCCCACCTCTGCGTCATGCCCAGAAGCTTTGCAGGTGAAGACCACCTTTAGTCAGGATAAGATGTACCTCTTGTCCCCTTTCAAATTGGGCCGTTGTGGGATCCCTTCCCGCCTGTGCGATAAGGGAAGAGGACCAGGGCCACTATAAATAGGGACTAGCACCCACCGTAGAACGGATCGATCCATCCTCACCCAAGAGCCCTCGCGAGGTCACTCAACCACTGTATTGGTTCATCCCCAATCCTCCTCGTGAGGCCAATCCACCAAAAGCAGGAGTAGGGTTTTACACCGCAAGGTGGCCCGAACCTGGGTAAATCTCTGTGTCCGTCTTCTCGTTCGTTCGCGTGTATTCGGCGAGGCTTGGCTGTGGAGTGGCGAGCTTGAGGCTAGAGTTGGTGGAGATCTTCGCACACACCCCAGAGTTAGAACATTCTTGGGTCTGCGGAGCCCCAATTCCGACAGGTTCGGCCGATGCATTGTCCTTAGGCCCACTAGCACACGGGCCGTGGTACCCTGGTTTCGACTGGGCCGACAACGAGCAAGCGCGTGGCCGCTCCGCCACCATCTCCTTGCTCATGCACCGCGACCCTCCTTCTCCACGCGTGTAGGACCGAAAGTATGTCTAGAGGGGGGGTGATTAGACTACTTGACCAAATAAAAATTCTACCTTTTCCCAATTTTAAGTGTTGGCAGATTTTAGCGTTGATAGCAAGTCAAGCACACCCTACACATGCATGTCTATGAGTATAGCAGCGGAAAGTAATTTTTAGGGTTTGCCATCCGCAACTTGAATTTTGGTGGAACCGACGCAAAAGAATCGGTAGCACCGATTGACTTTTCTGATCGACTGAGAACAATCTCGGTGAAACCGAGTGCCCATTTTCGGTCTCACCGAAAGTGGTGCCAAGTTTCTGTTATGAAGATTGTCTGTCTCGGTAGGTCCGAAATGTTTGCTTCGGTTGTACCGACATTCATTTGGCAGAATGCAAAACTTGAGAAATTTTAGTTCAATCTTTTGAAAATGTCTGCATTTTGTGATGACTCATCCCTTCCACTCCTCTATACTCTACTTCACAGGGTCAAATATGTCAGAAGCTGAAGACAGTCAGAATGATTTCAGAGAGCAGAGTGTTGACATGAGCTCAGGCACTAGTCCTGAGGGGAGCTATGATGATGTTCCTAGCTCTCCTGATTTGCCCAAAGCTACAACCAGGGCAAGGAGGAAGCTCAACTCAGATGAAGAAGATGAGGATTTCATACCTGAGGAGCTGTCCAAGAAAGATGATGCTGCCAAGAACACCACTGCTGCCACTACTTCCAAGAAGAAGAAGGCCAGCAGGAAAGAGTATGCTAGCTCAGGGACAGCAAGAGCACCAGAGAGCTCTAGGGCAACAATGACTCTTCACCTTGAGTCACCCCCAAAGAAGTCTATGCCTAAGAAGGCAGGGGAGAAGAAGAAGAGAGAAAGGACAAGATTTGTCAAAGCAAAAGTTCTTCCATCTACTCCAGAGTATCTAGATGAGGAAGAAGAGGAGGAAGAGCCAGCTGCAAAGGCCCCTCCTAAGAAGAAAAAGAAGCTCATGGCAGATGCTATGCCTAAGGCCACTTCATCCAAGGGCACCAAGACTGCCCCCAAGAAAGCTGCTCCAGATAAACCTAAGAGGTTCTCCAGAGAGATACCAGCTTCCAGCAAGAATAAGACCTCCACCTTTAGGGAAGCTGAGGATGATGATATTACAACCTTGATGAAGCTAAGACCACACCTTCCAAAGCACAATGCCAGCCACTTACTTGCTGAGGACATGAAGAAGAGGAAGGACTCTGGTTTGAGAGAATGGAGAGCCATTGATCCATATTCTCGAGATGGAAAACAGTTGTGGACTACAGATTTTATACCAAAGAGCAACAAGATTTCTACGAGACAATCTTGCATGATAAGAGCCCTGCTGTAAGTGACATGAGGTATGTGAATTGGAAGTATATCAAGCAAGATTACTTTCCGCTGATATACTTCCAATCCACATACCTCATGTCACTTACAGCAGGGCTCTTATCAAGCAAGATTGTCTCGTAGAAATCTTGTTGCTCTTTGGTATAAAATCTGTAGTCCATAGCTGTTTTCCATCTCTGAGAATATGGATCAATGGCTCTCCATTCTCTCAAACCAGAGTCCTTCCTCTTCTTCATGTCCTCAGCAAGCAAGTGGCTGGCATTGTGCTCTGGAAGGTGTGGTCTTAGCTTCATCAAGGTTGTAATATCATCATCCTCAGCTTCCCTAAAGGTGGAGGTCTTATTCTTGTGGAAGCTGGTATCTCTCTGGAGAACCTCTTAGGTTTATCTGGAGCAGCTTTCTTGGGGGCAGTCTTGGTGCCCTTGGATGAAGTGGCCTTAGGCACAACATCTGCCAAGAGCTTCTTTTTCTTCTTAGGAGGGGCCTTTGCAGCTGGCTCTTCCTCCTCTTCTTCCTCATCTAGATACTCTGGAGTAGATGGAAGAACTTTTGCTTTGACAAATCTTGTCCTTTCTCTCTTCTTCTTCTCCCCTGCCTTCTTAGGCATAGACTTCTTTGGGGGTGACTCAAGGTGAAGAGTCATTGTTGCCCTAGAGCTCTCTGGTGCTCTTGCTGTCCCTGAGCTAGCATACTCTTTCCTGATGGCCTTCTTCTTCTTGGAAGTAGTGGCAGCAATGGTGTTCTTGGCAGCATCATCTTTCTTGGACAGTTCCTCAGGTATGAAATCCTCATCTTCTTCATCTGAGTTGAGCTTCCTCCTTGCCCTGGTTGTAGCTTTGGGCAAATCAGGAGAGCTAGGAACATCATCATAGCCCCCCTCAGGACTAGTGCCTGAGCTCATGTCAACACTCTGCTCTCTAAAATCATTCTGACTGTCTTCAGCTTCTGACATATTTGACCCTGTGAAGTAGAGTATAGAGGAGTGGAAGGGATGAGTCATCACAAAATGCAGACATTTTCAAAAGATTGAACTAAAATTTCTCAAGTTTTGCATTCTGCCAAATGAATGTCGGTACAACCGAAGCAAACATTTCGGACCTACCGAGACAGACAATCTTCATAATAGAAACTTGGCACCACTTTCGGTGAGACCGAAAATGGGCACTCGGTTTCACCGAGATTGTTCTCAGTCGATCGGAAAAGTGAATCGGTGCTACCGATTCTTTTGCGTCGGTTCCACCAAAATTCAGGTTGCGGACGGCAAACCCTAAAAAAATCTTTCGTTCGCTATTCTACTGGAGTTTCTTGTGGATGAATCAATCTCAAATTGTGGATTATCGATGGAAAAGTCCTAATGCGCGAGATTCGGATGTTGGAGCGCATGAGGGCACTAAACCATACCCTAGCTTGGTGACGACTTCGCTATGGCGGTGACGGGGGAGAGGATTCCGTCGACGGAGGGGACTTCCAACGGCGGAGGTGATCAGGAAGACGAAAGCGATGACTAGGGGCCTTGGTTCGGCAGCAAGGGTTTCGGAGGGGATGACGTTTGAGGAATATATTTCAAAAGTCGGGTCCGCCTCTATATAAACCCATGGCTGTCGGTGACACCGGTTCTAACTTTTCGGTGTCACCGAGTTCCTCAACTGTCTGCTGACAGGGAAACTCGGTGTAACCGAGAAGATGGGATCGGTGATACCGAGATAGAAAAACCAGATCAGCCCTAGGCATTTGGTGAGACCGAGATTTTTGGTTGGTTCCACCGAGATGCACTTGGGAGGTTTTAATGGTCAGTCCTTTGTCGATACGGAACTCCGAGTGCTCCTCACACAGAGAGATCGAAAAGTCCTTGTTCAAATTTTGTGATGCAGCAAGAATGGAATATGAGACGAGAAAGCATAGATAGCTAGAGAGTGGTCCTAGGCACTCTTGTCCATCCAATTGGCAAAAGAAAAATCAAAAGCAAAATAGCAACAATTGGATGTCCTCGAATGGATAAATAAATGCAGACCAACATGCTCACACAATAAGATGTCAAATGAAATCATGGCGAAATGCACATACATACTAGCATCTATCAAGCATTTTGGTGATGACAGAGTCATCTATATATGAGTATATTGACTTAGGAGCCAAGTAAGAATACTTGATCATAGGTCATACTCATCGTTTAAGCACAAGTGGGGTTACCACTTTTACGACAAGCATTTAATGTTGTCACATACTATGAGATGCTTTAACTCAAGTCTTAGAGTAAAGCTCCCCCTTGATGTGACATCCCCCCATAGGAGGGATAAACTAACCTTGGGTTTTGTCGATGAAGACTTCATGTGGGTGATGTAGCGGTGGATGCTCAAGGTTGATGAAGATCACCAAGAGTTGGGAGCATCCTTGTTGTTTCCTTACTCTCCTCACCTACATGGGTTAGTCCCAACACACAAGAGACAAATACAAGGATATCTATGGACATGGAGTGCAAAGCATACGTGATGATGTCCATTCATTTGTTGATTACCTTGTCCCTTGCTTACCTTTGAGGGAATGCGTGACTCCTTGAACTATTGCATGTTGTTGATGTAGATTACAACTAGTTCTTTCCAATAATGAATGTGAGTGAATTTCATTGGCGGAGTCACCCCTCAAGAACTTCTCTAGTTCTTCTTCTTAGGGACCCACATCAACTTGATGGGGATCCTTGGTGTTGAAGTGGCACTTGTAGAAGTTGAGCTTGAAGTAGCCTTGGGAACCCACTCCACCAAAGCTTGGGATTCATCTTCATATGAGTCAATGTCCTCTTGAAGCTTGTTCTTGCCCTTGAGCTTGTGGTCTTGTGGTGGAAGGTCATCTTGAGTGTTTGTTCCCTTGGGAGGAGTATGTTCATACTTCTCCTTTTGAGGAACAAACTTGGGCTTGGGGTATTGACCTTCTTCCCATTCAACTCCATTAGAGTTGAAGTAGCCAATGCCATGGTTCTTCCGGTATCCTCCGTGCTTGCGTACAATTTCCACAAATTGCTTACACCCGGCAAGACTATTGTAGATACCTTTCTGTATAATCCCTTTCAATATATCGTTTTCTTGCTCAAGTGTAACTTGGCTAAGAGAATCATCATTAGTGGAATCAATAGAACTACTAGAAGCGACATCATTAGATTTAGCATTTTTAGAGTTGCTACTAGATGAAGAACCTTTCTTGCCCTTGTTACTAGTTTGCTTAGACTTAACTTGTGGCATGAATGTAGACAAGAGTAATCGTTTGGCTAGATAAGATGAAGTCTTCTCTCGGAGATCGTCATTGATAGCTTTAAGAAACTCATGCTCTTGCTCCAAGGTGAGCTTCTCGAAGCGTAGCTTCTCATGAGTCCTTACAAGCTCTCTATGATCTTCTAGAGTAGATTCATGGGCTAACTTAAGAGTGTTTAATTCTTTAATTAGTTGTTCTATTTTCATCTTCTCATCATCAACCGACTTATCTTGACTAGCATGAAAATTATCAAGTTCATTTTGACTAACATCACTAGTTTTATCAAAGAGCAAGTCATCATCACAAAGTAAGACATCTTCATCACTATTGAAGTCAAGATACTCGGGGTGTGATACCTTGGGGCCTTTAGCCATGAAGCAACTCCCACTCCCTTCATTTGGTGAATCAAATAGATCATAGAAGTTGGTAGTCACTAGTGCAAGTCCGGCAACACCTTCATCTTGACTATAGTCGGAGTTGGAGTGATAGCTTCTCTCAGAGTTGTTGTCAGATTCGGAGCCGGAAACCCATTCACCAACATGAGCTTGATGTCTTCTTATTGTGTAGCTCTTGGTGTACTTGTCCTTCTTCTCTGAGTCCCTACTTCTCCTTGAGGGTCTTCGTTCATAACGATCATCTCTACTCCTTCTCTCTCTTTGAGGTGACTCATTTCTTGAACTTCGTCTTCTAGGTGACTCTTCTCATCGTTTGTAGGGAGCCGTGCACTCATTGGAGTAGTGTCCGGGCTTCCCACAATTGTAGCAGTTTCGGTCACGACTTGACGAACGCTTCTCTTCATATCTTGAGTTAGAACTTCGTTCTTTGCCTCTATTCTTGTTGAACTTGTTGAATTTCTTGACCATGAGGCTTATCTCTTCATTGGTGACAAGGTTGTCACTTGAAGTTGCGGGAGCATCACTTGTGGCCTTGTAAGCACCGCTAGACTTGTTGTGAAGCTCTTCTTTATCTTTGAGTGTCATCTCATGAGCAACAATCCTTCCAATGACTTCCGTAGGCTTGAGATCCTTGTAGTTGGGCATCATTTGGATCAATGTGCACACGATGTCGTATCTCTCATCCAAAGCTCGAAGTATCTTCTTGATGATGAATTTGTCGGTCATTTCTTTGCTTCCTAAGCCGTCAATCTCACTTGTGATGAGCGCTAGCCTAGAGTACATCTCTGCGACTCCTTCACCATCCTTCATCTTGAACTTGTCAAGCTGACTTTGAAGAACGTCCAACTTGAATTCTCTCACGGATTCGGTACCTTCATGCATATCAACCAAAGTATCCCAAGTCTCTTTTGCATTCTCAAGACGGCTGATTTTGTTGAATTCTTCGGGGCATAGGTAGTTGAAGAGAATGTCACATGCTTGAGCATTGTATTGCAACATCTTCAATTCATCCGCGGTCGCTTCATGATCCGGTTCCTTTCCATCACCAAAGAATTCACCTTGGAAGCCAACACGAACAATAGCCCAAACGGCGGGGTTATGACCAAGAATATGCATTTTCATTTTGTGCTTCCAACTAGCAAAATTAGTGCCATCAAAGTACGGACCTCTACGGTGATAATTTCCCTCACTAGATGCAATACTCTCCTAGGTTGTGAAACCAATGCAATGGAAACCTGGCTCTGATACCACTTGTAGGACCGAAAGTATCTCTAGAGGGGGCGGGGATGATTAGACTACTTGACCAAAAAACAATTCTAACTTTTCCCAATTTTAAGTGTTGGCAGATTTTAGCATTGATAGCAAGTCAAGCACACCCTACACATGCATGTCTAAGAGTATAGCAGCGGAAAGTAACAACAAGCATGTATAGTAGAGGGTAGGGAGGAAGATCAAACACAATTTGTAGACATGAAGATTTTTCTCGTGGTTTCGATAGGTGGTGCTATCGTACGTCCACGTTTATGGAGTCTTCAACCCATGGAGGGTAACGGTCGCGAGAGTCCACGGAGGGCTCCACCCATGAAGGGTCCATGAAGTAGCAACCTTGACTATTCCATAATGGCTTCCGTCCACGAAGGACTAGCCTCACTATGGGTAGATCTTCACGAAGTAGGCGATCTCCTTGCTCGTACAAACTTCTTGGTTCAACTCCACAACACGAAGTAGGAGGCTCCCAAGCGACACCTAACCAATCTAGGAGGCACCACCCTCCAAAAGGTAATAGGCTCGGTAATGTCGATGAACTCCTTGCTCTTGTGCTTCAAGATGATAGACTCCTCAACACACAATCACTCTCTCACAGATTTGGCTTGGTGGAAGAGATTGATTTGGTGGAAAGCAACTTGGGGAGGCTAGAGATCAAGATTCATATGGTAGGAATGGAATAGCTTGATCTCAACACAAGAGTAGGTGGCTCTCTCTCAGAAAATTGGATGGGGCAAGTATGGAATAGTTCTGAGTGCTTCTCTTTCGAGTGGGTGTTGGTGAAGGAGTATATATAGGCATCCCCAAAAATCCAACCGTTACACCTAAAGTGACCAACTCGGTGACACCGATGTTTGAATATCGGTGGTACCGAAGTGACCAAAAGGCAGTAACTTTTGAATCTCGGTGAGACCGATATATAATTCTCGGTGGTACCGATTAGGTGACCAACAGTCAGATTGCACAACTCGGTGACGCAGATTCTCAATTCTCGGTGGTACCGATTCTTGACCATGGCTAACCAGAGAGTTGTTCCAAAAACTCGGTGAGACCGATTCACAATTCTCGGTGGTACCGATGCTTGTGAATGGCTATCCAGGGAGTTGGTCCAAAAACTCGGTGAGACCGACTGGCAAAACTCGGTGGTACCGATACTTGAAAATAGCTAAACAGAAAGTTGGCAACTGAACTCGGTGGCACCGATGCAGAATCGGTTGCACTGAATGGCTAGGGTTTGGCATGAGTCTGTCTGAGTTTGGGAATCGGTGGGACCGAGTGGGAATTGTTGGTTGCACCGATTTTGGATGTTTGGCTTTGGACAGACTCTTTTGGAAGAGCTTGTGGGTGTTTTTGGTGACTATCGCTTGTGCACGTGGAGCATCTTGTTCACCAACAGTACCTTACCCCCTTTTAATAGTATTGGCTTTCCTATGGACTCAAAGTGATTTCTCACAAAGTAAAATGTAGAGTCCTCTTGCTTGAAGCTTTTCCAATCCATTTCCTTGCATCTTGGGGTTTCTCCACAAACCTTTTGCCATCCCTATCATTGAACCTTTCCTGAAATATGCTTAGTGGAAACATTAGTTCAATGACATATATGTTGTTATTAATTACCAAAACCACCAAGGGAGCAAATGTGCTTTCAACACGCCGCAGTCCTCATCGCTCAGGAGCTTCTGCGCTACCGCCCCGCCAACGACGCCTATGATTCCTGGCTCGAGCGCATCACCGAGATCGTCGACGCCACGCGCGACGCTCCGGGTCACATAAGTGAGGTGCTCTCCTATTCCTTGCTCCCTCCGTCGTCGCGCGCCAACCAACCTGAACATGACGCTCCTCCTGCTCCTCCTCCGGCATGGGACGCGCCCGAGCGTCACCCCACGGTGCTCGTGGCGGAGTAGTCCCATGGGTCATCAGCGCCGGCAGGCGACAACTGCCAGATCGTCCACCACGCACCCCAGGATGCGTGTGTGACCCTCGAGAAGGCGCACAACCGCCAGAATCGCGTTCTCCAAGATGTCGCCGCTGCTGGGTGCCAGAACCGCGCGCATCTCAATAGAGGTATCACCACCACCGGGGGCTACCTGGCCCTTGTTCCCGAGCTGCGTCGCGTGGTGTGGCCCGATAGGTTCAAGCCGGAGCTTCCTCCCCGCTACGACGGCAGCGCCAACCCCACGGAGTTCCTCCTGCTATACACCATCAGCATCTAGGCCGCGAGGGTGGATGACCGGGTGATGGCGAACTGGTTCCCCATGGCCCTCAAGGATGTTGCGCGCGCATGGCTCCTGAACCTCCCCGAGGCGTCCATCTCATCATGGGAGGACCTGTGCAAGCAGTTCGTCATGAACTTCATCGGCACGAGCGACCGCCCCCTCATGCTCAACGATCTATGCGCCGTGCGCCAGCACCCTGACGATCCCCTCCGCAAGTTCGTGCAGCGCTTCAGCCATGTGCGCAACAGGATTCTGAAGGCCTTCGAAGCTGCAATCATCTCTGCCTTCACAAGTAGCGTCACCGACATAAAGATGCGGCAGAAGCTCTCCGTAAAGGACAAGCTGGACTCCGCGGCGGAGCTCTTTATCCTCGTTGACCGTTGCACCAAGGCCGAGGAAGGGCGCTTGTTCCTCCACAACGACCCTGACGCCGAGCCTGGCGCGGTGAAATCCAAGGGCAAGAACCCCAAGGGGAAGGACGACTGCCCCGTCTATGTTGATGTCTACTACGCAACTTTATTCTTGTAGACTCGTGTTGGGCCTCCAAACGCAGAGTTTTGTAGGACAGTAGCAATTTTCCCTCAAGTGGATAACCTAAGGTTTATCAATCCCTGGGAGGTGTAGGATGAAGATGGTCTCTCTCAAGCAACCCTGCAATCAAATACAAGGAATCTCTTGTGTCCCCAACAGACCCAATACAATGGCAAATTGTATAGGTGCACTAGTTCGGCGATGAGATGGTGATACAAGTGCAATATGGATGATAGATATTGGTTTTTGTAATCTGAAAATATTAAAACAGCAACGTAGCAAGTGTAAAACAGTGAGCAAAACGGTGTATAAATGCTTGGAAATAAGGCCTAGGGTTCATACTTTCGCTAGTGCAATCTCCCAACAATACTAACATAGTTGAATCATATGATCATCCCTGAACGTGCAACAAAGAATCACTCCAAAGTTCCTATCTAGTGGAGAACAATAAGATGAAATTGGTGTAGGTAGTAGAACAACCTCAAAGTTATTCTTTCCGATCAATATATTGGGCTATTCCTATAAGTGTCACAAACAGCCCTAGAGTTCCTACTAGAATAACACCAATGATACATATCAGTCAACCCTAAGGTCACCTAGATACTCCAATGTCACCTCAAGTATCCGTGGGTAAATTATGCGACATGCATCAAACAATATCAGATCCATCATATTCAATCCAACACAAAGAACTTCAAGGAGCACCCCAAGATTTCTATCGGAGAACGTGGTATGAAAACGTGCAAGACATACCTATGCATAGACCCCCTAGGTCACCGGAATCCGCAAGTTGATGCCTCAACATATATCAAGTGAATCAATAGAATACCCCAATGTCACTACGGGTATCCAACGCAAGACATACATCAAGTGTTCTCAAACCATAATATTCAATCCAACATAACGAGATCTCAAAGGTAAAGATTCAATTCATCACAACAAGGTAGCAAGGGAATAACATCATATGATCCGACTATATTAACAAAGCCCGTGATACATCAAGATTGTGCCATCTCAAGAACACGAGAGAGAGATTGAACACATAGCTACTGGTACAAACCGTCAGCTCTGAGGGTGGACTACTCCCTCCTCGTCATGGCCTCCGCCAGGATGATGAAGATGGCTATCGGAGAAAATAACTATTGCAGGATGCTGCTAACCCAACACTACAATCAGAGACCCTTTGACAAAACTGTGTGCAACGCATGAATCGCAAACAGTATAGTTCAAGCTCTGTCGCCAATGACATGAACTGTGTGCGATGGAGGATCCATCAAATACGATTCAGAAAAAATTTCTGTGTGTGATCTATGACAGACAGTTGACTTTTAATAACTGTTTGTAATGAGGCGAAATGGCACAAACGTTTAATCAAACATAGATGTGTGTGATGTACGGCATACAGGTCCCTCAGATGAACAGTTTGCGATGATACGGAAGAACACAAGCGGTTCGGCATAACAAGGTGTGTGTGATAGGATGCAAACAGTTCGATAATTAGAACTGTGTGCTATAATTCTGGACAACACATATGATTTGTTGTTCTGAATTGTGTGGTCAACAAGGCACACAATTCAAGAAACCAATTGTGTGTGATATTGTGAATGATCACTGACGAATCTGTATTCTTAACCATTTGCGATGAGATCGAGAGGGTAGACAGAGCTAAGGAATAAATATGAGCAAACGACAACAGATTTAAGGAGTACAGTCTGTTTTACTTCTTCTTGTTGTTAGATGGCCCCGCGCCATCGTCTTGACGTGGACGCTTCTTGTCGCTGACCGCTGGATTTTCTTTGCCATCGTCGTTCATGTCCTCGTCGTTGTCCTCCTTCTTCGTCGTTGTCTTCTTCGTCCTTCGGCGGCTCCTCATCATCATCGTCGTTGTCTGACCATTCCTCCTCCTCCTCATAGTTGTCGTCTTCTTCGTCCTTCGGCGGCTCCTCGTCCGTCTGGTCATCGTCCGAAGACTTCGGCGGTGGCGTCCCTTCCATGAGCTGGATAAAATGGAGGTCTGATGCCAGACTCATGGAAGACGAGCGCGATGATTTTGTGGTTGACCCCAGACTGACGGAACTATCATCCTCGCTGTCGCTCGACATTGCTGCGCTAGACGATGAAGATGGTGGCAACTGAAGCATTGTGTGAAGACAAGAGGAATGGCAACTGAAGCGGGGGATTGATGGATTATATTGCGCCTTGGCAGGCGGTTAGAATTCCGATATAATCAACCGCAATTGTGTGCACCCGACCCGTCGCTCTAAATTCCTGCTATTGTGCAGTTCTCAGTATGCCAAATGTTTCACATGTGTACATTTTAGGAGTTCACACGGTTCGCTAGATGCTTTGTTTAACTACCCACACGCTTATATGAAACACAACGGGTGTGAAATAGTAATCATTTAACATAGGATAGTTGGTAAGCAATAGATGAGCTCTGCTTATTGATGTAGCCATCGATAATCAAACGAAACCCCTAATGATCATTGCAAACATCGCATAGAAGATGGCTAATGCGGCAACTACAACTACACATGCTAGTTCCTTCTTGTCTCTTGCTTTCATCTGTTGCCTGTGATTGATTCTTTCTTGCTTCATCGTAGTGATTGTACTCTCCAGATTAGTCAGATTCTTCTTCAGCTTTACGTTATCTTCTGCAAGCTTGGTGATAACACTCCGAGCCCTGCCATGCCATTCGTCATCCAGCCAGTTAACAAAGGCACAAGCCTCATATCCCTGTGAATGTTAAATAATCAGGATGAGTGGGGGCATTAACTGAACTTAAGGGATAAACTTATCACTAACCTCTAAGGGGCAATCGAGAAACCGTCTGCCAATTTCGAATCCCTCCGTGCATACACGTCGAGCGGGAGTGTGTCCATGCACACAACTCAGCTTTTGGTACTTCTCGGTGGCGCAAAACTCAGAATTGAACTCATGTTGCGGGAGTCTTCTAGAGTCAAACTCTGGATCCGGCATTTGATCGATTTTCTGTGTGTGTGTGGGGGGGGGGGGGACTAAATGAGCTGCTTGCTTTGGTCATGCTAAAAAGATGAGGAATGATTGGGACCTGACAAGACAATTTGGATCCGTAGTACACAGGCCTCCTGGTGACCTTAGGGAAGTGCTCGTCGGTGACCGCCATCGTGGTTGTGCTGCCAATGGCGCTGCCAAGAGCGACTGTATGAACCGATGCAACCGCACTGAAACCATCAGCACAACTCGTCTGCATTTCCCCAATGTCAGCGCCACGCTAGGGAATTTGGGCGCTAGGGATTTGGAAGCTATTTAGGGATTTGGGGAAGACGGGGAAACTATGGGGATCTAATGATAACGGTTGGGGGAACTATTTATCGCATTCTGTTGTATACGGCACACAGTTTTCCAAATCAAATCATGTGAGATGGAAACATGCGTGATACACGGTTTCCGTAACATGACCGTTTGTGATGTGCTTCCCGGTACATATGGATGCGGTAAACAGCCGCTCTCCGGAAACCCAAAAAAACGTTATGCTGGTAGAGATGTCAGCGGCGACCGAGGCAGCGGCTGACGGATAGGAGGTCAATCCCCGGTCGGTCGGCGGTGTCAGTGTTATAGGGAGTCCATCCTTGGTCGGTCGACCGTGGCGGCGTGATAGGAGATCAATACTCGATCTGCGGCGGGAGATATAGGAGGAGCTAAATTCTCGTGGTCGGTGCCGGTGTGACTGGATCACATCCCTCGCGGTCGTAGGCAGGATAGTGGAGCCCGGACTACACGTAGGTGCCCTGCTAAACTCTGCTCCTCGACCCTACTGTCTCACCGTGCCACTGCTAATTAATTAAGGTATTCTTTTCCTTGAGTGGCCTAATTAAGGTTTTAAATTCATATAATGGCACTACTGATGATGCGTTTAAATTGACTGGTTGATTAGTGTCATTGCACGAGTGGGTAACATTATGCAGCGCCCTCCATAAATTTTGAAAATAAAATCTTGTGATTTATTCACCCATCTTCGTGCATCCATTAAGGATGCAATGTGTGCAGATGGAACGATCTGAATGGATGGGGGATCGGACAAGCTCAAGGTATAGGGATGGCGTGAAGGAGTTCATGGCTTTGGCTGAACGGACAAAGAAGAGATTGCGAAGAATATTACGTCCTCTATCCATGCAAGGATTGTAGCAGTACGGTGTCCATTCCAATTAATGAGGTCGAGTTACACTTATACAAAGGGGATTCATGGGTGGATACACAAGATGGACTAAAAACGGTGAAGAGCCGGTTATGGATGAAGGTAATAATCTGCCTGTCGGCGAGGTGCCAAACCCTGACAAGAGTCGCATGGGTGATGAATTTAACCTCGGGGCTCATACGTCAAGCTACGGACAGAAGACTGGCATGCCAAAAAACCCAAAGAAAAACCAAGAGTGTGAAGTCAAGAACATCGACCTTGATGATAGCCAGGTTTTGCTGCTATGATTGTAGATTTCTAGGGCCCAGAAAAAGATATAGCTGGGTACAAGGAGCTGCCAAGCATTGATGCGGCCTCCAAGAAAGATTTGTATCCAGGTTGCAGATAGAAATATTCCAAGTTGATTGTCACACTGACACTTCTCAGATTTAAAGCAGAAAGCGGTCTATCAAACACGGACTTCACACAGTTGTTGAATCTTTTCAAAGACATTCTTCTACAAGATAATGTGCTCCCCAAAAGCACGAACGAAGTGAAGAAAATTGTTTGTCCAATGGAACTTGAAGTCTAGAAGATACACGCTTGTGTGAATGATTTTATGTTGTACCGCGGTGATTACAAAGATTTGCGTTCATGTCGCATATGCAAGCACGCACGATACAAGCGTAGGAGAGCAAAGAACAAGTACAAAATTGATGAAGAGATCGAGACAGGAATCCCGTTCAAGGTTGTTTGTTACTTGCCTATAATTCCAAGGTTGAAGCATTTGTTTGCAAATCCTAGAGAGGCAAAGAGGTTGCGGTGGCATCATGATGAGCGAAATGTGGATAAATATATGAGGCACCCGATAGATGGGGCTCAGTGGGAACAAATCACGAATAGGTTTAAAGATTTTGCAAAGGATCCTAGAAATATATGGCTAGGGGAGTGTACTGATGGATTTAATCCATTTGGCGATATGAACACCAAACACAACACTTGGCCGGTGCTTCTGTGCATATATAACCTTCCTCCTTTGTTGTGTATGAAGAAAAAATACATCATGATGTTGATGATTATCCAAGGCCCGAAGCAACTTGGAAATGATATCGACATTTACTTTCAGCTACTGGTAGAAGAACTGCAGACATTGTGGAGGTCTGGTGTGAACTGTTATGATGCCTACGCAAAGGAGTTTTTCCAGCTACATGCGTTGCTGCTACACACCATTCAAGATATGCCGGCATTAGGCAATAGTTCAGGGCAGAAAACAAAGGGACCAGTAGGATGTGTCACATGCATGGTTAGGACAGCGAGTAGATTTCTTTCCAACTCGCGCAAAACCGTGTATTTGCGCCATCGTAGGTTCTTAAGGAAAAATCACCCTTACCGAAAAATGACAGCTGAATTTGATGGCACGGTAGAGAAAGGAACGAGCCCAAGACCCTATGATGGTAAAGAAGTCCATAGCATGGTTAAAGAAATTAAAGTTGTGCTTGGCAATGGGTCTGGTTCGACGTCAAAAATAACACCACGGTACCAAGTGTTTAAGAAGAAATCAGTGTTGGGAATTACCTTACGGGTAGTTCCTAAGTGTACGTCACTTCATTGATATCATGCACGTAGAGAAGAATGTTTGTGAAAGCATCCTTGGTACTCTACTCGAGATTAAAGGCAAAATAAAGGATGGTGACGGTGCATGACTCGATATGCTTGGTGATCAATTAGAACGCATGAATGAAGCAGAAGATGATGAAAAATTGCTCCACGAACACCAGAGTTACAATTTCACTATAGCAGAAGTAAAAGAGTGCTTCGAATTTTTGTTGCCAATTAAGACACCCTCTTCCTACTCCACAAACATCAGAAGTCTCGTGGATGACAGCTTGGGTAAAATGAAGTTGTCTCACATGAAGTCACATGATTGCTACCTAATGTTGACACAAATCCTCCTGGTGTCCATAAGGAATATGATGGACACAGACATAAGAAACACATTGATTGATCTCTGTGATTTCTTCAACAAACTATGGCAGAAGGTGGTAGATGTTGAAGAGCTCGATAATATGCAAGCTGATATTGCAAGCATATTGTCAAACTTAGAGATGTTCTTCCCACAATCATTCTTCGATGTCATGGGCCATCTCATCGTGCACCTTGTGGACAGATAAAGAATTGTGGTCATCTGTTTCTTCGCAACATGTATCCCTTCGAGCAGTACGTGGGAATATTCAAGCGCTATTGTTGGAAACGATGTCATCCAGAGGCAAGCATCCTACAAGGTTATACCGCGGAGGAGGTGGTTGAGTTTTGCACCGAATACATGAAACTTAGACCTATAGGTGTGCCCCTCTCTTGCCATGAGGGAAGGTTGGCTGGTAAGCCGGTCCTTGCTGGCTTGCAGTTTTGTGCACCTAGAGATATGGCTGATCAAGCCCATTAGACGGTACTGCTTAACAGCCCTATACTCGACTCTTATGCTGCAGAACACATGGAGGAGATACGACGAAGCAACTTACCAAATGTGCTGTCACTAGCTGCCGAGGCAAATGCACACAATAAGGACTATGTAAGATGGCTGAAGGATCGTTTGGCAAGCGGATCCGATCAAGACCTTGCAACGTGGTTGGCACAAAAGCCATCAACGACGATTATGAAGTACCAAGCGTACGACATAAATGGCAACACGTTCTACACCGAGGAACATGATGCTAAGACCTCGTATCAGAACAGCTCTGTTCGAATAGAATGCCTAACTGTAGAGGAAGATGATAAACAGGTGTACTATGGAACCATTGAAGAGATTTGGGAGCTTAACTATGTGCCAATGAAGGTGGCATTATTCAAGTGCAGATGGGTCCCTCTTAGTAGCGTAAAGGTTGATGCTTACAGCAGGAAGACATATGTTGACCGCAAAGTTATGGCATATCACAAGGACCCAATTATTCTTGCCAGCGATGCTACCCAGATTTTCTTTGTGCCAGACCTATTGCATACGCCCTGCCATGTAGTGATGTATGGGAAGAGGAGGGTACTAGGCGTCGAGAATGTTGGTGATGAGGAGGGGTACAATCAATATGATGAGTTGCCACCTGAGGGGCCACGCGACTTAAAAGAGGAGAATCGTAAAATCATCAGAAATCCTAAGTTCATTAGGGGTTAACCTAATGATCGCGATCACCCCATGTACATGGGAATTTATTGAAAAAACTAATCATTACGTCTACTGTACTGAATTGTTGCTTGTACTGAATCATGAGCGATGTGTCCTGAGTTCGTTCTGCTATAAGTTTCGCATGTACTGTATTGCGAGGTATGCACGGCCTTATGTTGATCTAGATTAATATGTTGTCACCTGTAGCAATGAATTTGAAATATTTATGATAATTTACCCTATAGCTAGAACGCTCAGTTGATCTCACTCCGGTATGTACGAAGTGAACATGTGCAATTTGGTTTACCAATCGTACACGGTTCATTCACTAAAACCGTGTGCTTTATAAACCGCTGCCGATGACACCTAATGCACGCAAAGTGAGTCGTGCGTTCTGATTGGCCAAGACCGAAACCACACGGATCGTACGTCTGCACCGTAGGATTCACCCAGATCGAACGACAGTCCTTATCCCTCTCGCTAACACACGTTGTTGAAGTTGGGCTTCGATTTATATGCACTAAATGACCAGTAAATGCAAAAATGGCTTAAATATAGCAGGCGAGCCCAGAAATGCGCTAGAAAATCAAACCTGGCATATAATGATGATTGACTACCGAGGGATAAAATTTGGAGGAGAGGCGATGAAGACACCGTTGATTGGAGTTCGATTTGCCACTTCTCCCCTTGGAACTATGATCCTTCTACTCAGATGCTATGGTTTGCAATTAGCGATCATCATAGCTTGTGCCAAATTTTACCAAAAAAATTCCATGGTGTCTCGAGATCACGCCACGATGACACACCGATTTTCTTGATTTTCTGAGTCCATCCGCATTTCCTGTAATTAAATTACTGACATTTTATTTAGGTGGACACATCTGCCATCCGAAATTCTTGACAATTCTTATCATTCATTGCACAATGACGAAAATCACGCAAAGTGACACACAAATGATTTGTAAGATATTCTTTGCCACCATCCACACGTAATTGATGTTGGGATATTTTATTTATAAGAACTAATTAACATGGTAACTGCAAAATATGACTTAGGTATAGCAAAGAGACATGCAATCCACCAGAAGATCAATATTAGGAGTACAATGATGTTTGCATACCATGGGAAAAACCAAGGCAAAAGGATGAGATTGACACCGATTGGAGTCCGAAATGCCAACTCTACTTTTCGTAAACTATGATCCTTTGTGTGAGATTCATTCGTTTTCAAAGGGCAGGCCATCAGAACTTCCAGCAGACATTACCAATTTTTCCCACGGTGTCTTCACATCATGCCACGGTGACACACCCATTTTTGTGATTTTCTTAATACGTCTGCATTTACTCTAATTAAATTACTAACAAGCCACATGTTGGTGGAAAAAATGTCTTCAAATTAGCAAACAAGTCATGAAATGTGGTAGGAAATCAATACAGGGGCTAATAGTTGATTGTCTGCGGATGAAAATAATTCGAGGCGAAATGTCACAAATTCATTTGAAATGAAAATATGATTGTTGTGCATAAACAAATAGAACACGGTTCATTCACTACAACAGTGTGCTTTATAAACCGCGGCCTATGAGACTTAATGCGCGCAAAGTGAGTCGTGCTTTCTAATTGGCCAAAACCCAAACCACATGGATCGTACGTCTGCACCGTAGGATTCACCCAGATCAAACGGTAGTCCTTGTACTTCTCGTCAACACACGCTGTTGAAGTTGGGATTTGATTTATATGCAGTAAATGCCTTGTAAATGATAAAAAATGCTGAAAAATATCGAACGAGCCCATAAATGCGCCAGAAAATCAAACCTGGCGTATAATGGTGATTGACTACCGTCAGATAAAAATGGTCAAAGAGGCGATGAAGACACCGGCGATTGGAGTTTGATTTGCCACTTCTCCCTTTGGAACTATGATCCTTATACTGAGATGCAACAGTTTCCAAGGAGCGATCATCGTAACTTGTGCAAAATTTTACCAAATTTTTTCCACGGTGTCTCAAGATCATGCCCCGAGGACACACCAATTTTCATGATTTTCTGAGTCCATTTTGCATTTCTTGTAATTAAATTACGGACATTTACGCATCTCCCATCCGAAATGCTTGACAATTCTGATCATTCATTGCACAATGACGAAAATCACGCAAAAGTGACACACAAATGATTTGTACGAAATTCTTTGCCAGCATCCACACGTAATTCATGTTGGGATTTTATTTATGCACTAATGCATGGTAAAAGCAGAAAATGCCTTAAATATAGAAAATGAGCCATGTAATCCACCAGAAGATCAATAATAGGAGTACAATAATGTTTGTGTACCATGGGAAAATCAAAGCGAAAGGATGAGGTAGACACCGATTGGAGAATCTGAAATGCCAACTCTACATTTGGAAACTATGATCCTTCGTGTGAGATGCCTAGGTTTTCAAAAGTCCGTACATCACAACTTCCGCCAGACATTACCAATTTTTTTCCCACGGGGTATTCACATCATGCCACGGTGACACACCCATTTTCGTGATTTTCGGAATACATCTGCATTTCCTCCAAATAAATTACTAACAAGCCCAATGTTGGTGGAAAAAATGTCTTAAAATTAGCAAACAAGTCATGAAATGCTCACCAAAATCAATACGGGGGTTAATAGGTGATTGAATGCTGATGAAATTAATTCGAGGCAAAATGATATAGTCACTAATTCATTTGAAATGAAAATATGATTGTTGTGCATAAACAAATAGCACACGGTTGATTCACTAATATGTCTGCTTTCCAAACCGTGGCTGAGGACACCTAATGCGCGCAAAGTTAATCGTGCGTTTTGATTGGCCAAAACCCAAACCACGCGGATCGTACGTCTGCATCGTAGGATTCACCCAGATTGAACGATAGTCCTGATCCGTCTCGCTAACAAACGTTGTTGAAGTTGGGATTCGATTTATATGCACTAAATGACCAGTAAATGCAAAAAATGACTTAAATATAGTAGGTGAGCCAGAAATGCGGCACACAATCAATATTAGGGTACAACGATAGCTGCGTACCATGGGAAAAATTTCGAGACCAAACGATGAGGTCACGTCAACATTTCAAAGTTTTCAGGTTTTCATTTCGAACAAATTAGTGCTGCTTGTGCACACGGGTTACTATATGAAACCGTTTGCACAACCCTTTATGTGGGGGCGCGCGGCGATATTTTTTCACCCTTTTCACCGAAGCCACCAACATGCCCCCCTCCCCCCCCAAACCCGCGCCCTCCCCCGCTTCGCTCATTTGTCCGCATATTCTACCCGAACTCCATCGACAGTTGGCTCCCTCCCCCTCCTGTCCCCCAGATCCACACCAGAATCCTTTCCAGCGCCATCCTGCTCAACCCAGCCGTGTACTCGTTTCCTGGCATCAATCCTACCCTTCATTGCCACTCCGAACACGCGGCTACCCACACCTCGCTGTCTTCATTTGCTCGCCAGTCGCCATCGAGCATATCGATCCTGTACCCTCCTCTCCTGCCGGATTTGCAAAAAAAAGAACCGGTCAGTTGCTTCCCTCCATCATGGTGAGGTCTATTATCTCGCAATCCCTTTTCCTATTTGGTTCGGTTTGTCCCAAAATGATTATAAAATAATTGAGAGCGTATTTATGTTCATCATCTACCTTTTAACATATAAGTTGTATTTGTTCCAATTAGCTATTGTCGAGTTACATCATGTGCGCACGAGTCACACTAAATGAACAGATTAGCCGTACATTTCCAAATGACCACATGCCATGTTTAGACAGCTAGCTGCCAACCTGTTACATTTTTTATGATTACCCCCTTTTTGTAATTTCACATGTGTCCTCTGTAGATGTCTATTAGCAGCGACGACAGTCATACTTCTGACGATGTATCTTCATCTGAGTCCGAAGCCAACATGTCTGTAACAGATGATCGTGTATCAAGAAATGATGAACGGGATAGAGCTGCCACAATCACCCTTCCGGTCAAGAGCCGGAAGAGCGCTCCAAGAATGCCCACACACCAGCCTAAAGGTTTATACTAAGTAACTGACATCGATTTGAAGTCTTGGGCTCCAACTAAACCTGATAAAGCATGCACGAGGTTCAGGAGTGTGTGTGGATTTGTTGCCAGGGTTTCGGAAGGCTGGTACAGAAACACGGCAGAGGATAGTCCGTGAGATCATGGCGCACTTCAATGTTCCTGAGGAGTGGAGAGAGCAGGTGCAACATGCTGCACTAAAGAAGGCAAGGGATGCTTGGAGAAACTGGAAGCATGTGTTGTATAAGAAGTTCTTGTGTCAAGGCAAGGACCCAATCCCCTCGTAACCCCAAATTACAAAGGAAGATTGGACAGAATTCAAAAGGGTCAGGGCTAGTGAAGAGTTTATTAACAAGAGTGCCATGCAATCGGAACTTTAGAAGAAGAACACAAACCCCCACCGTATGGGTGTGGCAGGATACTACGGCATGAAACTGATATAGGAGCAGGAGGACAAAGAAGCAGTAGCTACGGGTGGCAACCCGTCCTTTAGTGAAATTAGGGGCACTTGTGCTAGGGACTACTTGCGGGCATGTGCAAAGAGGCATGGAGATGGTTCTTATTACTTTGAAAACTCAGCAGACCAAGAACTATATGATGTGATGGCAAAGGCTTCCAAATACACTAGAAGGTTCTACAAGAACTTAGGGCCATGTGACATTTTGTCCGAGGCTCTGACTACCAAAGAGCCCCCGCGCCGTGCTAGGGGTATTGGGGTCAATATCCCACACAAGAGGGCGTTCTCACTAAACAAAGAAGAGAGGCTCAACATGAAAGAAGCTAGGAGTGATGGTAAGTAGGGAGACTTGCGTGAAAGGGTTAAGAGGGACATGTATCCTGGAGTTCGAAAGGAAGTTGAGGAGTCATATATGCAGGAGAAGACACTAATGCTGAGAGATAGCCAGTATACGCAAGGGTATGTCGGCATGGATGATGCCACTTATTGTATGACAACACCGCACAAGAGTAGTTGTGCATCAGCTGACCCCAGCGACAATGCTGCTGCAGCTGGACATGATGGTGCTATATCTAATCTATATGGAGAGGGGGGAGAGTGAAGGCCGTGCTTACACATTATGAAGGTACTTTAAAATGTGCAATAGCATGGGTTTACAACCCTGACTTTGACGGGGGGTCTCTTGTTGGACAATGTGCCATTGAAGCCGGGTTGTGTGAAGTGCTACTTGACTGAAATAAAGCCTGGATTCAGTAATTTTGCCCTGAAGAATGTCCTTGGGGACCCTGATGAGCATAGGACCTTGGAAGAAACACAGTTAGATCATATCAAGTGGCCATGGAAAGAAATAGAATTCCTGGATGAGTTCCCTCTAGGCCCCCCAACAACAACCAATGTCGCCCTCGAACCGGCGACTCTCTTCTCGCCACAACAGATCTTGTGTGACTCCCCCGATGAACATACTCTTGGGAATCCGATGCCCGATGCATCAACCTGTGATCAGTCCACCCGACTTTCTGCTGTACAAGCCAGGTCATTATCCGCTCCTGAGCAGCATGTGGCAAGGCCTAAAACTGATGAAGACGTATCATCGGTTCAGATGCCGGCAACTGAAGCGGATAGTGCATACACATCAACATTGCATGCTCAGCAGACAAACCCGGTCGAACCACCTGCTAAGTAGTCTGAAAGTCCGAAACCGCCTGCTAAGCAGTCTGAACGTCGGGAACCGCCTGCTAAGCAGTCTGAACGTCGGGAACCACCTGCTAAGAAGTCCCAAAGTAAGGAACCACCTGCTCAACAGTCCAGCGGTTCACAGCCGCCAGATAAGCATACCGATGTGTCGGCACTGCATGCTCAGCAAAACAACGCATTGTCACAGCGGCATCATCTGTTCAGCTCACCAGTCCATTGTCCTATAGCTCAGCAGTCCGTCACCGCCGCCAGATAAGCATACCGACATAGCTTCAACGGCTTGTCAGCTGTCCGTCGCCTCTTGTACTATAGCTCAACGGTCCGTCACAACGGCATCATCTGTTCAGCAGTCCATTGTACCTTCACAGGCTTCTCAGCAGCACGTCCTTCATGAAACTGGACGTCAAACAAGAAGTTCTTTAGCTAACAAAAGGAAAGCGGGCACAGTTGCACAAAGGAAGATGGGGCCCCCAAAACCGAGGAGGGACGGGACCAAGAGCCTCCTACTAGAAAGAGTCATCGCCCATAACCAAATTAACAACAAGTTTTCCGAAGGGATGGGTAATCCCGGTTCCGACGAAATGTCTGAAGTAGAAGTTGAAAAGCTACTTTCTAGTCAGAAAGTAGACCCATTTGAAGCATGCAAGTATAAGCATGGCCAGCCATTTCTTGTTGACGATTACTTTGAGGAGTGCAGTTCCAGTTGTCGCAAGTTACATAAATATTGCATGGACATAATGTCAAAAGGAGAAGATCATAACATTGTGGAATTGCACTACGACTGTCATCATTTCTCTCACACCGCAGGTACCATCAGTGTGGAATTCGAGGACTTTCATCTCTTCTTCAACTTTGATAAGCTTGCTGCCACTCTTGTCAAATGCTTGATGTTGGAAGTACTTCACAAACTATGATCAACTTCTCCATACAAGGTTGTACATGAAAAAAAAGCTAACCGTATTGTATTCCTCTCAGGGAATTGACGGCACAGAGAGCAATAAGGGTGCATGCGCATTTCATAGATCCTGATTTAGCAAACGTCATTTTTTAAGTAACAATGAGACACGTGAGGCTTCCATCTTGCATGTCGCCAAGATCTTGTGGGAGTTACAGATAGTAGAATTCTTCATGTGGCCATATCATGAAGGGTAAGTTAAATATACAACCACACATACATCGATCGTCCTTCAGTTTTTGACATAGTTCGTAAATTCGAGGTTTTCTTAAACTGTAGAAATCACAGGATCTTGGTGGTCATTGTTCCAAAACGCAACAAAGTTTACTACCTGGATTCTCTCAGAGGGTCAAATGTAACTCAAGATCTGAGTCATCTTCAGGATTTCATGGATAGGTATTGATTCTTTGATATTAATATGTTGTGTTCATATCTGGTTCAAGAATTGAGTATGTGAAAATTCATCTTCATTCATAGTGTATTGTGTAAGACCATAACTTTAGGAGGGAGATGGTTCGACGCCCAACTACCTCTGCAGCACTTGATCATTTCTCCGGTAAGACAATGAAATCGGTTATTTTCAGAAAACGCTAGTCATAGTTTTAGTTTCTAAGTAATACGCTTTCTATTTCTCTCCAAAGAAATAAAAAGGAACAACTTACACCGGTTAGGTTGTTCCTAACAAGGCAAATAAATGGCTAATACTATACAAAAAATTGCAGTGTCCTCAGCAACAACAAGGGACCAGCCTATGTGGATACTACGTTTGCGCACGCATGATTAGCCTATGCAGACAAGTTGAATGTGGGATTGATGCTGACAAAATATCCTCAGTAAGTCTGTTTTTTAATTACTATCTTCTACTTCACACGCATGTCACATTCTGATCTAAAAGTCCTGCAGCTGATCTTCGGACCGATGACCTCTGAACCGCTCGCCAATGATGAATTGGTGCTTGTTAGGAAATTTATCAGCACCTTCTTTGTGAAACACTATATCAAGCCCTCTAAAGACGTCGAAGATTTCAGGATTCGTTATCCCCAATAATAAGTAAGCATTCATATAGTGTTATCAGCTAAACATACACGCATGGATGCATTGTTTTCCGTGTGATCATGTCTATGTTTTCCGTACACTATGATTATGTACTTCATATGTCGGTCTTACATAGGTGAAATTTAGCTAGCATTTGCTCAATTGCATATTGTCGCGAATTATGATGAATGTTCTTCCCGTGGTCACTATTCGTTCAATTGCATATTGTGCCGAATTATGATGAATGTTCTTCATGTGGACACTATTTGTCGATTGCATATTGTGGCGAAATAGCTATTTGCATGGTGATTCAAATGCGATATTTTACAATAAGCTAGCTTTTCCAGCGCACATAGTTCAAGCAACTAAGCGTCTGTGATTCAAAAAAAGAAAGCACACGCAACTCATAGCGCAACCGGGTGTGATCCACAGGAGAAGCACATGCAGCTCATAGAGCAACCGCCTATGATCTACAGGAAAAGCACATGAGATATAAACTGAAACGTTGGTGATACATAAGAAATTGCAGACGATTTGCAGCACTTGTACATGTGCGTAGGAGCTCCTCAATCGTTTGCGATAGCAACTTATCTCACACGTGAACCAAAAGGAAACCGTGCCCGATGGAAAGACGATCCCACGCGTAAAATTTTCGGGAAACGTCTGTGATGATATCATGCATGGCCGATGGTTTCCAAGTAATTCCCGTGTGCAATGATGAAGATATCACACACAGTTTATACCATGGCACGTGTGGATTAGGTAATGTTTCACAAATGGTAAAAGGTCAAACACTGTTTGTTTTCCATGAGCAATTAGACGCGTTTGACTCGTGATAGACGTGTGTGATTGATCCCAAATCCCACACGTATTCACAAAATATAGCGCGTGCGATATATTCCTGTACCGCACACGATTATGTTTGGTAGATCGTTTGCGCTCGTTGGTCATTATCACCGACGGGTTTTCCATGTCGTGTGGGATACACCCCCCCTATCGACCACACATGCAAGGCGACGGTTTCAAACTACGTCACGGAAAGGGGTTAAAACCATTTGTATAGCACGTCGCTGCACCAGTGGATCTACCCTCTCCGGCAGGGTACTGGAACGGCTCCAGATTGGTTTTTTGTCGATACAGAGAGTTACGGTGGCGGAACGAGGAGTGTCTCTTTGTTTCTGGGGTTTCTCGTATTTATGGGATTTTTCAGCATTGGAATCACGTCAAACGGAGCCACATGGGTCCCACCTGATATTGTAGGATCCAAGAAATGTATGTCTAGAGGGGGGTGAATAGACTACTAGCACAAATTTAAAACCTAACCTTTTCCCAAGTTAATTGGTTGGCAGATTTTAGCAATTCTAACAAGTCTAGTGCACCCTACACATGCTAGTCAACAAGTGTGGCAGTGGAAAGTAAGGACAAACATATGTAAGAGAGTAGAGATAGAAAGATCAAACACAATATGGAGACACGGAGATTTTTCCTGTGGTTCCGATAGGTGGTGCTATCGTACGTCCACGTTTATGGAGTCTTCAACCCACGCAGGGTAGCGGTCGCGAGAGTCCACGGAGGGCTCCACCCAAAAGGGTCCACGAAGTAGCAACCTTGACTATTCCATAACGGCTTCCGTCCATGAAGGACTAGCCTCACTATGGGTAGATCTTCATGAAGTAGGCGATCTCCTTGCCCTTACAAACTTATTGGTTCAATTCCACAACACGAAGTAGGAGGCTCCCAAGCGAGACCTAACCAATCTAGGAGGCACCACCCTCCAAAAGGTAATAGGCTCGATAGTAACGATGAACTCCTTGCTCTTGTGTTTCAAATGATTGTCTCCTCAACACTCAATCACTCTCTCACAGATTTGGCTTGGGTAGAAGAGGTTGATTGGATGGAAAGCAACTTGGGGAGGCTAGAAATCAAGATCCATATGGTTGGCATGGATGATCTTGACCTCAACACAAGAATAGGTGGTTCTCTCTCAAAAAATTGGATATGGCAAGTGGGTGTGTGTTCTGAGTGCTTCTGTTTTGAGTAGGATGTGGTGGAGGGGTATATATAGGCTTCTATAAAAATCCAACCGTTACAACACTATTTCCCAACTCGGTGAAACCGAAGTAAAACTCAGTGGCACCGACTTGTTCAAAATGTGGCAGCATTAGGCTTTTCGGTAGAATAGATATATAAATCTCGATGGTACCGATATGGGTGACCTAGGCAGTTACCAAATCTCGGTGAGACTGATTCTCAAAACTCGATGGGACCGATTTGGAGAAATGGGTTAACAGAGAGTTCGCCCAACTTCTCGGTGATACCGATTTGCAAAACTCAGTGGGACCGAATTAAGGAAATGGCTAACCAGGAAGTTGGTCACTGGTTTTGGTGGCACCGAATGGGAATGTTGGTAGTACCGAGTAGTGGGTCTTGGCTAGGGTTTCTGTCTGGGTTTTAGACTCGGTGTAGCCGATGTGGAAAGTTGGTGACACCGATTTTGAGTGTAAGGCTCTATGACAGAATATTTGTGGGAGAGCTTGTGGGTGTTTTTGATGACTAACATTTGATCACTTGAGCATTTTATTCACCATCATTACCTCACCCCCTTTTGATAGTATTGTATTTCCTATGGACTCAAAGTGATTTCTCATAAAGTAAAATGTAGAGTCTTCATGCTTGTAGCTTAGCCAACCCTATTCCTTGCATCTTGGGGTCTCCTCACAATCTTTAGCCAATCCCCTCTATGGACTAAACCTGAAATAAGCTGGATAAAACTATTTGTCCAAGAGACAATGTATGTTGTCATGAATTATCAAAACCACCAAGGGAGCATGTGTGCATTCAATCTCCTCCTTTTTGGTAATTGATGACAACATACAATCAAAGCTTCATATTAAGATATGCAGGAATATGTGATAGCTTTGAAGGAATACATGACTAATACAAGCTCCCCCTAAATGTGTGCAATCCTTTTAAAGAATAGTTGCTTTGGAATGCATGAACAGACACATAGTAGAAAGGACATGAGAAGTCATGCATATCTTGGCTATATCTATCAAATATATGTGAATGAGGTGTTTCCATGTTCAAGACTCACTCTTGCAAACAATATGTGCAAGAAGCAAGAGATCATCTTGACCAAGGATATGATGCATATACTTACCTTGAAGATCTTGAGCATTCTAGTAGTAGAAACACACTTGTGAAAACAATGTTAGGAAACACAAGAGTATTCTACTCATCCAAATGCAAAAGGATTCAAGAGTAACAAGATATGGAAGACATATGAAAGATAGAACTTCTTAAGATAGATATGTCTCCCTTTGATAGAGTGTATAGAACTTTCTCCCCAAAGTATGGATTTGTAAATCTTCCTCTCCCCCTGAATCTTAGCATGTAGACATTGGGAGTACGTAGGGTGAGACAAGTCTAGCACTAATAGGCAATCAAATCAAAGATTTCTCCCCCTTTGGGTAAGCATAAGCTTAGATGTACCTAGATATTCTCCCCTTTGATATATTCTCCCCCTTGATGTTCTCCCCCTATATACAAGCATAAGCTTTGATACTCTCCCCCTTAATATATATCTCCCCCTTTGGTATGAGCATAAGCTTTGAAGCTTTGATATTTCTCCCCCTTTGGCATTAATTTCCAGAAAGGGTGACTCAAAGGGTCAGATAAAGGGATCATTGAGAGGTAAGGGATCATTGGGAACATTTAATACTAAGGGATACTTGAAGATATTTTCTCCCCCTTGTAACGTCTGAAAAGGCTCTTTAACATTTCTCCCTCTTTGTCATAGGGATCGTTGAATAAAGTTTCTCCCCCATTGAGTAAAGATATATGTTTTTTACAAAGGGATCATTGAAGAAATGGAGATTTGCTAAATTTACATAGAACACAGAAGATAGCAAAATCAGTTACTCCGAGGGAAATAAGTCGGTGGAACCGATATAAGGTTGTGCAGCTTATCTGCAAAATCGGTGACGCCGAATTACTTAAATCAGAGGCTCCGAAGGTAAAACAGAAACTTGGCAAAGTTTGTCAAAGACAATTTTTCAGAAATTCTTAAGGGAATAAAGTGATTGCAGAGAATTTGAAAAAGAATTTGCAAGAAATTTTTCAATTAGATGGAAAGTGAGTGGTTCCAAGAGATCATGCAACTAAAAGATGAACCAACCAAGATATTTCATCTAGATGATGGGCGGTGACTAGGTCACCTATATTACAGTATATTGACTTAAGGAGCCAAGCAAGAATACTTGATCATAGGTCATACTCTACGTTAATCTCAAAATGGGGTTGCCATTTCTCGATTAAGCATTTTAATGTTTTCATATCACTTGAGTTGCTTTATCTCATGTCTTGGAGTAAAACTATTTCAAGGATATGATCACATACCTTTGAGTGATGTTGATGACGTGGCATGTAGAAGAACTTCTTGTGGATGCTCGAAGTTGATGAAGATCATCTTCAGTTGGGAGCTATCCTTGATCATTTTGGTTCTCTTTTCACCTACATGGGTTAGTCAAGCAAGGAAGAACAAGATATATCCAAAAGACAAGAATGAAATTTTCATCATATGTGAGTCAAGGATATGGTTTGTGTTGTCTTCTTCCTTCCATCATCAAAGAAGGATTGTGGATACTTGGTCATGACAATATTGCTTGTGATATGAGTTGATGGCAATCTTATGAAGTGTAGTTCTTCCAAGTACCTAGACAAGGTTAGATGCAATACAAGGGAGCATAGTTTTCCAAGATATAAGATAGTGTCATATCAAGTGTAACATGGAATAGTCATGTAAGCTCATGCCCTTGCATGCATTCGAGTGAGTCTAGCTCAAGTTTGAAGCATCAATGATGTTCAACTCACTCCTCAAGTGACAAAACACTTTCTCATCAAGTGGCTTAGTAAAGATATCGTCCAATTTCTTGTTAGTGCGAACATGTTTGAGATTAATGTCCCCTTTAGCAACATGATCACAAATGAAATGATGACGAACTTGCATATGTTTAGTTTGAGAATGTTGCACGGGATTATAAGCAATCTTAATAACACTCTAATTGTCACACAAGAATGGAACATGTCTCACATGGATTCCATAATCCTTAAGAGTTTGAGTCATCCATAGAAATTGAGCACAACATGATCCGGCGGCAATGTATTCCGCTTAGGCAGTAGATAGAGATACCGAGTTTTGTTTCTTGGATGACCCAGACACAAGAGATCTACCAAGAAATTGACATGTACCCAAGGTGGATTTTCTATCAACCTTATCTCCGGCATAGTCAGAGTCGGAATAGCCAATAAGGTTAAAAGAATATCCCTTGGGATACCATATGCCAAAGTTTGGTGTTTGTATCAAGTATCTAACAATTCTTTTCACGGCCTTAACATGACCCTCTTTTGGAGCGGCTTGATATCTAGCACACATGCACACACTAAGCATAATATCGGGACGTGAGGCACATAGATATAGCAATGAACCAATCATTGATCGATAAACCTTTTGATCAACTGGTTTGTCCTCCTTGGTGAGGTAAACATGTCCACTAGTAGGCATCGGAGTTTTCATACCTTTACACTCTTGCATGTTGAACTTCTTGATCAAGTCCTTGCTATACTCGGTTTGAGAGATGAAAGTTCCTTCTCTGGTTTGCTTGATTTGCAAACCAAGGAAAAATTTGAGCTCACACATCATGGACATCGCATACTTCTCGGACATCAACCTTCCAAATCTTTCACTAAATTGTGGGTTAGTAGATCCAAAGAAAATATCATCCACATAGATTTGGCACACAAATAATTCACCATTAACTATCTTAGTGAATAAGGTTGCGTCAATTTTACCAATTTCAAAACCCTTTTCAATGAGAAACTTCGTTAAGCATTTATACCAAGCACGTGGGGCTTGCTTATGTCCAGAAAGAGCTTTACAAAGTTTGTAGACATGATTAGGTTTCTTAGGATTCACAAAACCAGGGGGTTGTTTAACATAGACCTCTTCTTCAATCTCACCATTTAAAAAGGCACTTTTAATATCCATTTGATAAAGAGTGATATCATGGTGGTTAGCATAAGCAAGAAGAATGCGGATAGCTTCAAGTCTAGCAACAGGGGCTTAGGTCTTACCGTAGTCCATACCTTCGACTTTGGGGTAGCCTTGAGCCATGAGATGCGCCTTGTTGCGTACGACTTAACCGTCTTCGTCTTGTTTGTTCTGAAACACCAATTTGGTTCCGGTGATGGTTTGCTCGTCTTTGGGCTTCTCCACTAGTGTCCACACTTCGTTGCTCTCGAAGTTGTGTAGCTCCACGTGCATGGCATTCACCCAATCCAGGTCCCGATGTAACACCCAAGATGCGATCCTATCCTTATTTTTGCTCAAGGGCCTCCACAGGGATAGAAGCGCATCTCGTCGTTTCGCAAGAATGGATATCATTACAAGTACATGTAAGAAGAGATGAGTATAAGGAATTGGCTTGCACTCGCCACAAGATAAATCAAGATCACATCAATACAATAACATATTCAAGCATCATACATAAGAGTAGGGTCCGACTACGGCCGAAACCAAACGATAAAATGACATCCATCCTTGCTATCCCAGGCTGTTGGCCTGGAACCCATCCTAAGATCGATGAGGAAGAATAAGAAGAACTCCAAATCAAACAAGCATCGCGCACATGTCAAGGCATCACATTACTTGTACCTGCAACTATTGTTGTAGTAATCTGTGAGCCATAGGGACTCAGCAATCTCATTTCCAAGGGTATCAGGACTAGCAAAGCTTAATGGGTAAGGTATGGTTAAGTGGTGAGGCTGCAGCAAGCACTAAACATTTATTTGAGTGTCTAACTTACGAGTACAAGAATAAGTGGGGATGATCGTCGCATAAACGGACGTGAACTAGTAATGTTCACTAAGTGATCCTAAACACCTACCTATGAGTCAAACATAACCCCACCGTGATCTCTCTCGGTTCAGAAATTCACGAGAAGTGACAGTCATGGTTACGCACACGGTTGGTGTATTTTATTTTTAGTTTACTTTAAGTTTTGTATGACCGGATGTTAAACAAATTTCCAAGTTGCCACATAACCACGGGCATGGCTCTCATGAAAGATTTAACCCTGCAGGGGTGCTCCAACTCATTCATCGAAAACTAACCACAAGCTGCGTTGGAACTCCACAACCGCGAGATGACCTGTAGTATTCGCGGAATTCTGATGGAAAATGTCAACCTCGAGATAGCCCGAAGTGTCCTCAAAATCCCACGCACAAGACGTTCGAGAAAGGTAAAACAAATCCAGCAAGACTGCCCGACGTGTCGACCAACCCGATAGGAGCCGCGTATCTCGTTCTCAGGACACAACCGAATTGGCTAAGTTTTCAGCTGGCACACCCGGTGGTGGCCCCGACTACAACCATTTTGGACCAACACTCGTGAGGAGCACTGGCCCGGGTTGTTGATTAATCCATGGGTTAGTTACTCCCTATGTAGGTTCATTAGTTATTAAGTAAATGTAGTACCAAAGTTGGGCCTTGCCAGAAAAGTTTTACCCTAAAACGAAAATCAAGGGGGTCCCCATAACAACCCCGAGCGTGTTAGGAGCGCTCAATATGGAACATAACACTGATACACAAATAACTAGGGCGGCAAAAGTGGAACAAAACACCGAGAAAAAGGCCAAGCCTTCCACCTTTTACCAAGTATATATGTGCATTCAATTAAATAGCAGTAATATTATGATATCTCAAATAAACATTCATGTTGGCACATGGAAACAATTTGCACCTGCAACTAGCAACACTAAAAGAAGGGCTGAGCAAGCGGTAACTTAGCAAAAGAAAGGTTTGTTGGGATGTGGAGGGTTAGAGGCTTATCATGGCATTTTGGGAGGCTTGACATATAAGTGGTAGGTAGCGATAAATAGCGATAGAAACGAGACAACTAGCATGGCAACGATAGTAGTGGTATCCAGGGAAATGGTCTTCTTGCCTGAGATCCCGCTTGGAAGAAGAACGAATCCTTGAAGAAGACAATCCAACGTAGTCGAACGAATCCTCACACACCGAACGCTTTCGGTACTCTATCGAGAAGAAGCAATCCGGAAACAACAATCAACACATGATAAATACCACAACATATGCATGACATGATGCACAAACAACATGATGCAAGTCCGGTTTAGTTATGCAAGACATGGCAAAGCACAACAACCAATTACTACACATTAAGTGAAGTTCAATATGCAATGGGCTGCATATTGACGAAACGCCATGTTCGAATCATTTAGTTCACTCTTGTTTAGGTACTCATCAATATTAAATGTTGTTTGACATGGGTGGTCATGGCATAAGGTTAAGATGGAATTAAAGCAATTTTAAATGGAGAAGGAGAACATACATATAACAAAATAATAACTCTCCATATTATGAGAAATGTGGTTAATGTTGTTTAACTAAACATTCATTTAAATGTTGTTAATCATGGCAAAAGGTGAAGCGTAAATAAACTACACTATCTAGGCATCTTAATAAGGTCGGAAACAACTTATAGTATTTCTGAAATGACCCCATATGTTAATTATGAATTTGGTCCAGATCTGAACTAAGTATATTTTACTATTGTTAAATAGAAAAATAAATGCCATCATGTGATTCTACATGTTTTTCTAGTCAAGTTTCATATGTGGAACATTTTAAACGGAGCTACGGTTATTTAGATATGAGACAAACCATTTCAATATGGCATTTATGCAAATTAAATGAAAACAGTAAGTTAAACATTTTTATCATGGTTAAAAGTTGGATATTATTAATCTACACAAAATTCTGAAAATATTTCATATATAAAACATTTTTATCCGATGCATGCTTAATTATTTGTGAGCAATGCAAATTAATGACATTTCTATATAGAAAAATGCATGCACTAGAAAATGCTAAAATCTTCGGAGCTAAAAAACACACTTGGGCCCGGAGCATCACAGTGCAGCGGCCCAAGAATAGATCAGGCCCAAACGGGCATGACTGTGTGTGGCAAAATAAAACAATTACAAACACACAAAAATGGGGCTAGCTGGGTTTCGAATCCAGGACCTCATGGATTTGCAGTGGATGCGCTAGCCAATGCGCTGGGTGTTAGTTCGTGATGCAAATGGAGGTACTGAAGATAATACATCAATTATAACAGATCTGAAGCTACATAAAACAAATCACCGAAGAACAGCATAAATGCTAAAAAAGGGTGTGTCGTGGTTTTGTCACGACAGATGTCCTAGCGAAAGGACTTAGGTGTGAGGCCATCGCTACGGTGACTAGCTCGAAGGGGTTGGTCGGGACGAAAGACACGAGTTTACCCAGGTTTGGCCCCTCACAAAGGAGGTAAAAGCCTACGTCCTGCTTTGTGTTGTATTGATTGGGTGTCGATTACAAGGGAGCGGATTTGCTTGACCTAGCTCTCGATCAATAGTTTGTTACCCTAAGCCACCGCAAGGACTCGCCTTTATATACACAGGTCGAGGCCCTGGGCTTACAAGAGTCCGGGCCGGGTTATACCTCATAACCGACCTTGTCTCTAAGTCGCCTTTCCTTCTCTGACAAGCCATCTCCGGGCGGCTTACGCCTCCGGGTCACCCGCTGTCGTCCGACTCTGGGCCTCTGTTCGGCCCACCTGGTAAGTCACCCCCAGGCCTGTCTTGGTCTTCAGGCCTGTTTAAGGACTTATTGTTAAGTCGCCAACTTCCTAACCTGGCCCCTCCTGGGCGGGTTGTACCACGGGGTTATATCCCCAACATTAGGCCCCAGATTGATTTGAACTTGTTCATGTCAATCTTCAAGTCTTCTGGTTGGCGAGTCTCGTGTCTCATTTACTCATTTAACCTAAAATAAATCCTCACAACCCGCCATATAAAATGGATGACGTCATCTCTGGTAAATTAGAAAATCTTCTTGACATCACAACGGATCTTTGCATTAACTAGTCATTCCAAAAATCGAGGCGCTTCTTTAGTCAATCATTATCATGTCTCCTCGATTCTCGCGTTGGACTGTTGCTGTTCCACCTCTTTCCTTCCTTATAAATAGGCACGGGGGGCCCGTTCATTTCACTTTCCCCCGCTGCCATTCCCTCTTCTTCTTCCTCCAAAACTTCACGCGACCGAAGCTCCGCCGCCCCAGCCGGACCGCGCCGTCCACCTCACTGAGGCCGCTGCATCAACCTGTTGTGACCAGAGCTCGCCGGCACATGCCCGCACTTCTTGCGTCTTCTCAGGTTCCGTTCTTCATCCCTCTCAGATCTACATTAGGTCACCGGAGTTCTTCAGAGTTCGTCGCCGTTCATCGGAGTTCATACCATTGCCTAAGAAAGGAATCATCTTTTAACTTGGAAATGCTAGCAAAAACGCGCGGTGCCTTGTTTAGCCATCTATTTTGTATCCAGAGTAGGTCGCTTCTTCTCCGGAATCAGCGCATTACTTGCTAGTTCTTCCATTACTGTTTTTCGGGTTAGCAATTATTCCCCTTTTATCTTCATCTGTAGATCCACAATTGTAGCTGTAACTTGTGAAACTTGTTTGTCCACACTTTGCAGTATTTTCGGTATTCATTGTATTATTGACCCGCCACCATGCTGCCGGCTCATCTTGACGGGATATAAGCCGCCATACTTTAATGCCCCTAATTCCTATGGCCAAAGGCGGCTCATAATTTATCAATGACCCGCCAAATAGCGTTGTCGTCTTAGTCATAACTGGCTTTGTCATGTAGCACTCCTAACCCGCCGTAATTTTATACCTTTCCACAGCTTTTAACCCGGTCAATCATGACTAAGGCCGCCTCCTCTTCTGATTGGGTACCTCCGGGGTTACCGAGCTTATGCTCAATGCGTATGTAACCATGGGGGTTTTGCCGGATCAAGAAATCATCCATTGGCGGGTTCCTGGTCCCGAAACTATCCCCGAACCCAAGGAGGGGGAAGTGGTTATCTTTACGGATCATCTTCTCCGTGGCTTCTCACCGCCCGGGTCAAAAAAAATCCGGGATGCTTTGCATTTTTACAAACTTCACCCTCAAGACATTGGCCCCAATTTTGTCACCAATCTATGTCAATTTCAAGTATTCTGCGGAGCTTATCTGCAAGAAGAGCCCACCGTTGATCTTTTCAGAGATTTCTTTTACATCAACCACCAGACTAAGATAGCAGATGGACCAAGTCTGGAACTCGAAGGCATTTCCATCCAGAGACAGAGAGATGTATCTTTTCCCTCAGCCATTCTACCCAGCCATCCGAAGGATTGGAACCACACTTGGTTCTACTGTAGAGATACTGCTCCGGCTGAAGAAAATCCCTTGCCAGGTTATCGCCCCTACAGGCTCTGCACCACTACTGAGCTTCCAGACTGGTTAACCGCCACATACCGCGTTCAATATGCTCACACATTTTCAAGGATCAGGGCTCTACTAGCCAATGGGTTAACCGGGGTTGATTTGACCCGCTGCTGGGTTTCCTGGAGAATTTTACCACTGAGCCGGTGTGGCGGCTTAATGTGTCAATACACTGGCAATGTAGACGACCCTCAGCGCTTCAACCAGACGCCTCTGACAGACAAAGACATCAATTTAATTGTCAAATCACTGATTGGAGAACCTCAGGAGGTTTGCAACAAGACGGGGTTAAACCCCTTCTATGTTCTTAACCCAGCTCCCGCAGTAAGACCTTTTACGTTAATCTTCACATTTTACTTTTAGATTTTGCACTTCACATCTCTTTTATCCTTTTTGCAATTGTATTTATGCATGTAGGCCGACTCTCCCTTCTAGAAGAAGAGAATAACTGCAGCCTCGACTTTGAAGAAGAAAACCAAAGCAACTAAGACCCGGGGTCCAGGTCATCGAAAGAAGCAAACAACTCAGGAACTGCTCGAACTGGACGATTCGGAGGTAGAACTTGACTCCCTTGGCCTTCTTTTCATGCAACTTATTGATGCTGACTCCTCTCAGGGTGAAGCGGAAACAAGCCAAGCCGGTGCAGCAGAGGTAACTACCATCTCCTCCGACTCGGAACCTTTGCCAATAGAGAAAATACGACGGGTCATCCGGAAAGTAAAGTTTTCACACCCCTTTGCTCACTTGGATCCCAACTTTCTTTTGAAGAAGCAGCAACTTGACTCGAGGTGTCAGACCCGGAGCGGCGGCTCTGAAGATCTAGTATACGTAGCTGGCTTATCCAACACCCCAGCTCCTCGGAAATGCGGCAATGAGGTACTTCATAACTCTGTTTTCATCTCTTCTGCACGTTAACCTCCTGCTGATATTGTCCAACTCGGATTTTGTAGGAAACACCTCCATCCTCTGGTGACTCAACCAGCACACAGCTACCCGCCTTCGTTGTCAACCCTGGGTAAGGATTTTGCCTTTGTTGATATCCAAAAACTTGTTTCATATGATCATAAACGTTCTGTTACAGAGCTAAGGCAAAGATGGGCAAGAGACAGAAGGTGGGCGACTCTTCCAAGACCTCCAAGGTCTCCGAGCCGAAAAAAGAGATTCTGAAGCCCCCTGAAGCCCCAATCCAAAGTTCTAAAGATCCTATCTCTCATCAAGATGACCCTCCTCCACAGGCTGACGAAGTCTTTTCTGAGGCCATGGACACTGATGTTGACCCACCAAATCCAATTCGCCAACCAATTGAAGAAAACCCGTCTGAGAAAAATGATGCTGACGTCATCATCACCGGGGCAGGTTATAAGCCACCAGGAGCCTCCACTGTATTGGCCAAGCACAAAGAAGAACCACCTTTGCTGGAGAAAGGCAAGGCCAAATTGGACCTGCCGGATTATGCGGATTTCAATGTCAGCGAGCTGCACGCCGGTTATCTAAACCGCCTTCACACAAGTCGTGATATGGAGGCCGGCTTAGTAAACTTGATGAAGCAGAAGTATGAGGTACGAATTTTAATCCCTTTCCACTTCACAGATATATACTTATATAGCCCCCAAGGGCCGGCTTATCTTGAAAATGATGAGCCGGGTCTTGCAATAATAACTTTGAAAGAATCTGCATGTAGCCCCCAAGGGCCGGCTTATCTTGAAAAAGATGAGCCGGGTCTTGCAATAATAACTTTGAAAGAATCCGCATGTAGCCCCCAAGGGCCGGCTTAGCTTGAAAAAGGTGAGCCGGGTCTTCCAATAGTCACTTAGGCAAAAATCGGCATGTAGCCCCCAAGGGCTGGCTTATCCTGAAAAGGATGAACCGGGTCTTTGCTATACTTTGAAATGACCTACATTAGCCCCCAAGTGCCAAGTGTATTGTTTGCAATGTGCTTGGGACTTGAATACTTGAATCATAGCAAACCTGTTAAATAACGGCTTGCTAACATACTCTCAAATCCTTTAAGCATGAGGCATTAAGCTTGAAGGAGTCACATCTTGGCGACTTAATCAAGGATGTGGCATCTCTGGAAGCCAAGAGCAGCATGGCCAAGGCAAAACTGAAGTCTTCCTTGGAAAATTTGGAGAAGGTAAATCTGATTTTACTGCCGAACGTGTCGAACTAGAGTCAGAGAAGATTGCCCTGCAGAAGCGCGCCGAAGATGCTGAAAAACAACTGAAGCCGGTTGCCGAAGAGCTTGCCGGCTTAAAGCAGCAGATTTCTCGAATGACAGCCACCATCTTTGGTAAGTTCAAAAAGTTATTCTTCATTGAAGCACTTCATCAATTAGGGTAGTTGAAAAATGCTAAACTAAGCTTTTATACTCTCAATTGTCTGACAGGCGCCAGGAGTGCCAACCTTGGCCAAAACATCTTGCTGAAATTGAAAGCCGTCTACGCCTTGACTTAGCAGTTTTATGCTGGGAGCCTGTGGACACTTGTAGCTGTGTCGTCTAGAAAGACGCCTCCAACGCTCATCAAAACAGTGCTGGATCAACTTTCAACCGTGCCTTCTCAAATCGTAGAATTAAAACTGTCAGTCGCCCGCACAGGAGTCATTTCTGCCTTAAGCCGGGCAAAGGCGTGGCAATCAGATTTAGACCCGGCTGAGATGGCTGGCGGGTATCCATAGTATAATGATGATGGAACTGTCTTCAGTGAGACATATTTTTCCAGATGTGTCAAAGAAATGACGCCGCTCGCATGTGAACTTGCACAAGGGCTAGATTTGTCCATGTATCAACCAGCTTACGAGAGCAACAATAGTCGTATCAAGGCGCCCTCGTATGCAATTGTCAACTTGACTCCACAAAGGCGTAAGCGTATGTTTGCCCCTAACTTTGATCCTTCTATAATACTTAATGATGAAGCCACCTTTGAGGCGTTAACCGGCATCGACTGGACTTCGGATGAACTCCACATAGCAGATGACGAAGAGCCGGCACAGGATGACCCGGAGCCTTCCATCTCCAAGCGCCAGGGTGACAATGATACTGCTGACCGTAACCCGGATGGCACTGAGGCCGGCTTAGAGTGATGTAACTCTAAAAACACTGCCAGAAATTTGAAGGGCCCAGGTATGGCTTTGTAATAGCGTAATTTGAAAACAGCTGTGATTTTCCCATGCCTTCGTGCATGTTTTATTAACTTATATCCTGGCGGCTTAACCGCCGCAATCCTTATCAAACATGTGTATGCTTAATGTGATCATGTGTCTTAATTCTCCATGAAATTTTGATCAGCTCCTTGACTGGCGACTTATAGCCATAATCCGGGGCGAGTTAATAACTCAATACCCCATAGCCTTGAAATTATGGAAACAAACCCGCTGGCGGGTCATGACAACTGCAAGTTTGATCAATGAGTATACTTAAGCCGCATCAATTGTCATCCAAAAACTTAGAACCTCCTCACGAAAAATTCCTGCAAGACAACAAACAGAAAGTATATACATGTATATCTTCATTTGTTGTAAGGTGGCTTTGAAGGCACAACCAAAAGAGATCAACTCTTAGTTATATTTTTCAGAAAACTCAAGGTTTTTTCTTCAAAGAAGCTAGGCATGAACGCCTAAAATCCCGTAAGCCGGCTCTCACGTGACATAAATCCGTCGTTTTAACCTTAACGAGTCAGGGTCTTAAAAAAGATTGACTGTTAAGAGTACGAATGGGCCACATAGCAGAGAGACTACAGCGGACAGGTGAGTTTATCCTAGCTCTCTGTAAGCCGTCTCTCTCGTGACATAAGCCGCCGTTCTAACTTTGACAAGTTTAGGGTCTTATTGAAAGATTGACTGTCAAACGTTCGGAGGGTCAACTGGCGGAGTAGCAAGTTGCAAACAGGCAGGTTTAACTCAAATATGGCATGTAAGCCAGTCAAGAGGGTATGAAAGCTAAACTCATTGAGTTGGAAGCCCCCAAGTGACTATGAATAAATAACTCTTGCATGGAGATCGTTGGATGAAAACGACAGAAGCCCCGAATTACGGGGATGCCAGCTTTATTATATTAAAAAAGGTATATACAATGACAGAGATATGTACATTGATGAGAGCCAATGACTCAAGTGTAGTAAGGCCAAAGATGAGCAATGTTCCACGGCCTGATAGTCTCCTCCCTAGAAGTACGTGACTTGTCGCTCTCCCGTATATCAATGAGATAATATGACCCATTGTTGAGATTCTTGCTAATCACAAAAGGCCCTTCCCAAGGCGGTGATAGCTTATGCATATCTATCTGATCTTGAATCAAACGGAGCACTAAGTCGCCCTCTTGGAACGTCCTGGTTTTAATCATGTGGCTATGATAGTGATGCAGATCTTGTTTGTAAATCGCCGATCGTGCTGCTGCAAGATCCTGCTCTTCATCCAAAGCGTCCAGTGTGTCCTGACGCGCTGCCTCATTATCAGCTTCAACGTAAGCCGCCACCCTCGGCGAGTCATGACGAATATCACTGGGAGAACTGCTTCTATGCCATAGACCATGAAGAAAGGTGTGTAGCCTGTGGACCTGTTGGGGGTGGTTCTAATGCTCCAAAGAACTGAAGGTAGCTCCCCAACCCAACAACCCGGCGTTCGCTCCAAAGGAAGCATAAGCCGGGGTTTGATCCCTCTCAAAATTTCCTGGTTAGCATGTTCTGCTTGACCATAAGACTGTGGATGGGCCACGGAGGAGACATCGAGGCGGATGCGTTCACTTTCACAAAACTCTTTCATAGCTCCTTTGGACAGATTTGTGCCATTATCAGTGATGATACTGTGGGGGTAACCAAAACGGAAAATCAGCTTTTTGACGAACTGAACTGCAGTTGCTGCGTCACATTTGCTGACCGGCTCCGCCTCAATCCACTTTGTAAACTTATCAACTGCCACCAAAAAGTGGGTCTTCTTATCCTTAGACCTGTTAAACAGTTCAACCATATCAAGTCCCCAGACCGCGAACGTCCAAGTGATTGGAATCATCCGCAATTCTTGAGCCGGCACATGGGCACGTCGTCCAAATTTCTGACACCCATCGCACTTACTAACTATATCCTCCGCATCTGCATGAGCTATCAACCAGTAAAACCCATGCTGAAAAGCCTTGGCCACCAAAGATTTTGAGCCGGCGTGATGGCCGCAGTCGTCGGCATGTATCTCTTGTAGGATTTCACGGCCTTCCTCAGGAGAAACACAGCGTTGAAAAACACCGGTCACGCTGCACCTGTGCAACTCGCCATTGACAATAGTCATGGACTTGGACCGCCTCGTGATTTGCCGCGCCAAGGTTGTATCTTCAGGTAACTCGCCACGGGTAAAATATGCCAGATAAGGCAGCGTCCAATCTGGAATAGCGCGAAGAGCCGCCACCAACTGTCTTTCCGGGTCAGGTATAGCAAGATCTTCCTCAGAAGGTAACTTAACCAACGGGTGATGCAATACATCCAAAAACACATTAGGTAGCACCGGCTTACACTGAGACCCCAACCGGGATAGTGCATCAGCCGCCTCGTTCTTCCGACGATCAATGTGATCCACTTGATAACCCTTAAAGTGTCCAGCAATGATATCAACCGCCTGGCGATAAGCCGCCATACAAGGGTATTTAGAATCCCACGTGCCTGAGACTTGTTGAGCTACGAGGTCTGAGTCGCCTAGACATCTGACCCGGCTCAAGTTCATCTCCTTGGCCACACGGAGCCTGTGGAGCAGAGCTTCATACTCAGCTACGTTGTTAGTACAAGGAAACATTAACCTTAATACATAACAAAATTTATCACCTCGCAGGGAGGTTAAAAGAACTCCAGCCCCGGAACGTTCCAACTGTCTGGATTCGTCAAAGTGGATTGTCCAATATGTGTTGTCCGGCTTCTCCTCAGGTGCTTGACACTCTGTCCAATCATTGATAAAATCCACCAGGGCTGAGACTTGACGGCTGTTCGAGACACGTACCTCAAATTAAGAGGTCCAAGCTCAATTACCCATTTAGCAATCCTGCCGGTGGCCTCTCTATTTTGAATGATATCTCCCAAAGGAGCAGAGCTAACCACCGTGATTGGATGTCCAAGGAAATAATGTTTTAGCTTGCGATTCGCCATGAACACTCCAAACACTAGCTTCTGCCAATGCGGGTATCTTTGCTTGGACTCAGTCAAAACTTCACTAACGTAATAAACCAGCCGCTGAACGGGGTACTCTTTGCATGTCTCCTTGCGCTCCACAACAACTGCCGCACTGACACCTTTGTTATTAGCCGCCACGTATAGGAGCAATGGCTCTTTGTCTACGGGAGCAGCCAAGATGGGCGGCTCAGCTAACTGTTTTTTGAGTGCTTCCAACGCCTCATTGGCAGCATCACTCTAGACAAAATTATCTGTCTTCTTCATCATCTGATACAAAGGAATAGCCTTCTCTCCCAGGCGGCTTATGAATCGGCTTAAGGCGGCAATCCGACCTGCCAAGCGCTGAACGTCATTGATGCACGCCGGTTTGGAAAGCGAAGTGATGGACTTTATTTTCTTCGGGTTAGCCTCAATGCCCCGCTCTGAGACCAAAAAACCCAGAAGTTTGCCTGCAGGTACACCAAAAACGCACTTAGCTCGATTAAGCATCATCTTGTAGACCCGGAGGTTATCAAAAGTTTCTTTCAAGTCAGCAAGCAGAGTATCCTTCTTCCTTGACTTGACCACAATATCGTCCAGATAAGCATGAACGTTGCGCCCGATCTGACCATGAAGACAATTCTGTACACAGCGCTGGTAAGTCGCTTGAGCAGTTTTGAGTCGGAAAGGCATAGACACGTAACAGAAAGCTCCAAAAGGTGTTATGAAAGATGTCTTCTCCTGGTCCTCAACTACCATCTTGATCTGATGATAACCCGAATAAGCATGCAAGAAACATAAGCTCTCACAAACTGCCGTTGCGTTAATGATCTGGTAGATACGGGGGAGAGCAACTGGATCAACCGGACATGCTTTGTTAAGATTTGTGTAATCCACTCACATACGCCACGTGTCGTTCTTCTTCAGGACGAGCACAGGGTTAGCCAACCACTCTGGGTGAAAAACCTGTACGATAAACCCAGCTGCCAAGAGCTGGGCATCCTCTTCTCCAATAGCTTTACGTCTCTCCTCATTGAAACCACGGAGGAATTGCTTAGCCGGCTTAAATTTAGGATCCACATTAAGATGGTGCTCAGCGAATTCTCTCGGTACAACCGGCATGTCAGAAGGTTTCCATGCGAAGATGTTCCGATTCTCACGAATGAATTCGATGAGCGTGCTTTCCTATTTGGGGTCCATATTAGCCCCTATAGTGAACTGCTGCGATGAGTCGCCAGGGACAAAGTCCACCAACCTCGTATCCTCTGCCACAAATTTCAGGGGCGGGTCAGATTCGGTGTTGGGCTTCTTCAACGGGGTCATATCCGCAGGGTCAACATTATCTTTATAAAACTTGAGCTTCGCGTCAGCACGGCTTAACTCCGCATATGCAGCATCATCTTCCTCACACTCAAGAGCAATTTTTTGATAAACCATGTACCGTAATCGTCCCCTTCAGTCTTGGCAACTTGAGCTGCAAGTAAACATAACAGGGCCGAGCCATGAACTTAGCATAAGCCGGCCGCCCAAACAGAGCATGATATGGGCTCTTGATCTTGACCACTTCAAACCACAAGGTCTCTACCCTGTAGTTGTACTCATCACTGAAAGCCACCTCGAGGGCAATTTTTCCTACTAGATAAGCTGACTTGCCAGGTACTACCCCGTGAAATACTGTGGATGACGGCTTGAGATCTTTGTCAGTCAGGTTCATCCGGCGAAAAGTACCGTAGTACAAGATGTTAATGCTGCTACTACCGTCCATCAGCACCTTGGTGAATTTGTAACCTCCTACTTGAGGGGATACCACAAGGGCCAAGTGCCCCGGATTATCAACTCGGGGCGGGTGATCCGCCCTGCTCCACGATATCGTGTGTTCAGACCACTTCAAATACTGTGGAATAGCCGGTGTTGCTGTGTGAACCGCCCTCTTGCGCACCTTCTGATCACGTTTGTCAAGACTTGTAGTGAAGACATGGTACTGGCCTCCGTTAAGATGCTTCGGGTTACTCTGATACCCTGACTGGTTGTTTTGCTGCTGACCGCCATTACCGAACTATTGATTGTGACCACCATGATTGCCTTGACCCTGATAACCCGAGTTTGAGCCGCCCGCACCGAAACCTGACCCATGAGAGCCGGATCCTGACCCGCCGGGCGGTCCATTGCCGTTACCATGATGCTGGTTAAGGCTGTAATTCTGGAACTTCCGCATGATATAACAATCTTTCCAAGCATGAGTGGACGGCTTATTGGGAAGACTGTGCTTCGGGAAGGGGTCGTTAAGCATTGCCTCCATGTTGAAAGGCTTTCCCTTGCCAAAAGGCGGTTTACCGTTGCCCTTGGCGCGGTTGTTCCCAGTGTTGGTGTTGGCCACCAGATCTGACCTGCCGTCTGGGTGCTTCCGTTTGCCACCATTTCGCAGGTTGTTATTTCCTACCACATTCGGTTGCTGACCCTTACCGTTGCCATTCTTCTTAACCTTAGCAGACTTCTCATCATCAGAACCAGGATCTTTTGTGCTATCGGAATCTGCATATTTAGTGAGAGCCGCCATGAGCTGACCCTTGTCCCGGCAAGAACGCTTGAGCCGTCAATGCTCCTGCTTAAGGGGCAAGAAGTGGCAATTCTTCTCCAGAATCAAGACCGCCTGAGCCGCCGTGATATTGTCAAATGAGTGGATAATGATGGGCCGACTCATCCTCACGCTTCACACAATGATCTAAATCAACGATGGTCATAGGCTGCTTGCATGTCCCTTGAATTTTTTTGATGAACCGTGCTTTCAACTCGGTCCAGGAATTAATGGTATTAGGGGGCAGACCCTTTAACCATGTACGAGCCGGTCCTTCCAACATAATGATGAAGTATTTCGCACAGACTGCATCACTGACATCCAACATCTGCATGGCTAACTCATAACTTTCAATCCAGACTTCTGGGGGTAGATCAGCTGTGTAATTAGGCACCTTGCGTGGACCCTTAAAATCCTTTGGCAGGCGCTCGTTCCGCAGAGCCGGGATTAAACAATGCACTCCAAGAGCCCTGAAAGTGGCTCCAGCTCCCACCGAAGTTGACGGGATCACCGGCTCCTGATAAACCACCGCAGCCGTCGCCTCACGTTGAGCCCTGGCATTATCTACAATCGCCTGAGCATTGACAACGGGCGGGTCATTATGGGGTGGGTTACGTCGTCGTTCGCAGCTGGAGACCGCCGGTGACTCCATACGTCGGTTATAACTGCGGCTTGGAAGGGGGGTTGAGTGCACACGACTTCGACTGTACGTGTACTTCTCCTGTTGAGCCGCTGTTGTTTGCAAAAGCTCGATGGCATTCCGTGCTTCCACGACGAAGGGCGTCCCATCGGCAAGATGGAGCGCGTTGAGCCTGGCAGCCGCTGCTATCATGTTCTCTACCAGGTTAGAATAATGACGGGGTGGTGTCAAAAAACACTATGGCGGGGTCTGATTCCTACGGGGCGGGTCTGGCTGTCGAGGTTGATTCGCCACCCTATTCACAGGCCCTTCCGCGGTTCGGGTTACGGCCATCGGTGCATTCGGTCCTACTCCTGGGGTGTTGAAAAGATTCTTGGGCTCATACTGCGCAGGCAGGGGGGTTGATACCTCATCCGAAGAACTGCATCCGAGGCTTGTTGATCCAGATTTAGACGAAAGGCTTCCGCCTTCAGACGCTCCGACTTAGCATCCATCTGAATCTGCATTGCAGTGATATCCTCTTGGGCCCTTGTCATCTGCTCTTTCAGCCTCGCAATCTCTGCATTGCGGCCTGCTTGATTTTCAGCTGTGACCTCAGTTCCCAATAGAGTTGTCAGCTCATTCATTAAATCCAGCAAAACTTGAACCGGCAGCCTGGCTGATCTGGATCCTGACGCGCCGGCAGCCGCCGCCGCTTGATGTCTACTATGCAACCTTCTTGTAGACTCGTGTTGGGCCTCCAAGCGCAGAGTTTTGTAGGACAGTAGCAAATTTCCCTCAAGTGGATGACCTAAGGTTTATAAATTCGTGGGAGGCGTAGGATCAAGATGGTCTCTCTCAAACAACCCTGCAACCAAACAATAAAGAGTCTCTTGTGTCCCCAACACACCCAATACAATGGTAAATTGTATAGGTGCACTAGTTCGGAGAAGAGATGGTGATACAAGTGTAATATGGATGGTAGATATAGGTTTTTGTAATCTGAAAATATAAAAACAGCAAGGTAACTAATGATAAAAGTGAGCACAAATGGTATTGCAATGCTTAGAAACAAGGCCTAGGGTTCATACTTTCACTAGTGCAAGTTCTCTCAACAATACTGAGATAGTTGAAATATGTAAATCCCTCTCGTGCGACAAAGAGTTCACTCCAAAATCACAAATAGCGGAGAACAAACGAAGAAATTATTGTAGGGTACGAAACCACCTCAAAGTTATCTTTTCCGATCAATCTTACAAGCTCTATAAGTGTCACGAACAGCGCTAGAGTTCGTACTAAAATAACACCTTAAGATACACATCAACCAAAACACTAATGTCACCTAGATACTCCAATGTCACCACGAGTACCCATGGGCTTGACTATACGATATGCATCACACAATTTCAGATTCATCATGTTCAATCCAACACAAAGAACTTCAAAGAGTGCCCCAAAGTTTCTACCGGAGAGTCAAGACGAGAACATGTGCCAACCCCTATGCATAGATTCCCAAGGTCACGGAACCCACAAGTTGATCACCAAAACATACATCAAGTGGATCAATAGAACATCCCATTGTCACCACAGATATCCCATCGCAAGACATACATCAAGTGTTCTCAAATCCTTAAAGACTCAATCCGATAAGAAAACTTCAAAGGGAAAACTCAACTCATCACAAGAACATAGAGAGGGAAAAACTCCATATGATTCATCTATATTAATAAAGCTCGCGGTACATCAAGATCGTGTCATCTCAAGAACACGAGAGAGAGAGAGATATCAAACACATAGCTACCGGTACATACCCTTAGCCCCGAGGGCGAACTAATCCCTCCTCGTCATGGAGACCGCCGGGATGATGAAGATGGCCTCCGGTGATGGTTTCCCCCTCCGGCAGGGTGCCGGAACGGGCTCCCGATTGATTTTTCGTGGCTCTAGAGGCTTGCGGCCGCGGAACTCCCGATATAGGTTTGTTTCTGGGGGTTTCTCTATTTATAGGAATTTTTGGCGGCGGAAACAAGTCCAGGGGGGCCATGAGGTGACGACAAGCTAGGGGGCGCGCCCTAGTGGGGGCGCACCCCCCACGCATGTGGTGGCCTCGTGGCTCTTCTGGCCCAACTCCAATGCTGCCTGGGCTTCTTCTGGTCCATAAAAAATCACTGTAGATTTTTATTCCGTTTGGGCTCCGTTTGATATTCCATTTCTGTAAAACTCAAAAACACGGCAAAAACAGAAACTGGCACTGGGCTCTAGGTTAATAGGTTAGTCCCAAAAATAATATAAAGTTGTAGTAAAATGATTGTGAAACATCCAAGAATGATAATATAACAGCATGGAACAAGCAAAAATTATAGATACGTTGGAGACGTATCAGCATCCCCAAGCTTAATTCCTACTCGTCCTCGAGTAGGTAAATGATAAAAACAGAATTTTTGATGTGGAATGCTGCCTAACATGTTCATCATATTCTTTTCTTCTTTGTATAGCATGGACATTTGGACTTGTAAATGATTCAAAGCAATAGTCTAGTTTTAACATAATGACTTCAATACTCAAGCATGTCAACAAGCAACCATGTCTTTCAAAATATCAACACTAAAGAAAGTTATCCCTAGCCCATCATGCTCAATCATTGATCCATTCATGAAACACACTCAAATATTAGCTATGCCCAATGCTCAAGTACGATCATAGTGCCCCCTAGTTGGTGCTTATAAGAGAAGACACTACTAGAAAAACGCCTATAGCTAATATGGACATTAATGGCGCACCATGTATGTGGTGCGCCACTGCTATATAGCAGTGGCGCATCAGATATGGGTGCGCCATTAATGTCCATATTACTAATGGCGCACCTGGTGTGTGGTGCGCCACTGCTAAGTTTCTCCTGGGCACACCCCCCTCCCCAGACTTACCAGTGGCGCACCGGGGCGTGGTGCGCCATTACTAGTTAAAACTAGTAATGGCGCACCACCACCCGGTGCGCCACTACTAACAATTTTTTTTCAATTTTTTTTCAAAACTAGTAATGGCGCACCGGGGTGTGGTGCGCCATTACTAGTTTAACTAGTAATGGCGCACCACACCCCGGTGCGCCATTACTAACCCTGGTAGGTGTGGCGCACCCTACGTAGTGCGCCATTGCTATCCCCACCACTCCCGTCCCCACCACTCTCCCTTATCCCCTTATCTCTCTCTCCCTTATCCCCACATCTCTCTCTGGTAACCCTGCAGCCGCCTCGCCTCACTCGCCGGTCACCCCACCCTGCCCCGCCCCGCCTAGCTCGCCGCCGGCCACCCCGCCCCGTCTCCCTCGTCGGCCATCCCGCCCGCCCCGCCTCGCTCGTCGGCCACCCCGCCCCGCCCCGCCTCGTTCCCCATCGGCCACCCCGCCTTGCTCGCCGTCGTCGTCCACCCGCCCTCTCTGCTTCTCCTGTTCGTTCCCGCCGTGGAGCAGATGGAGTGCTGGGCGCCGGAGCGGAGGGAGCATGGGGGAGCACCCCGCCTCGCTTGCAGCCTCGGCGAGCTCTGGATCGAGGCATCCGCCTCCTCCCGTGCCGTCCGAGCTCGCCGGAGGGAGTACCAGCAGCCGCGCCGTCCGAGCTCGCCGGAGGGAGCACCAGCAGTCGCCGCCGTCCGAGCTCGCCGGAGGGAGCAAAGCAGCCGCCGCTGTCGTTTTACTACGCCACCAGAAGCTCAATCGGAACATGCGAACCACCCCGCTCCAAGTCCCCGCCGCCGCGACTGTGCTTCCAGGCGAGGAGGACGAGCACCTCGACCCAATACCTCTCCCGAGCCCCTCACGTGCGTCCACTCCCCTCCCTCCATCCCGAGCTCTCTCTCTTATTTAGTTTGTTATATAAGAGGAAGGGGTAAGGGACTGTTAGTTAAGAACAATTGCATCTCTGTGTTTTCAGCAAGAAAGAGAATGACACAGTTAAACATTCAGATTTAAGCAATAGATCAATGGAACATTTGTTCTGCAGTCTAATAACGAGATAAGATAAAAGTTCTTTTAATTTAATGAAATTAACTTTTAGTTGAGTGATGCGCTAAGGTCAACCTCTATACATGCACATCCCTGAACTGAAAATACACTCAGGCACCAATTTCGGACAGTACAAAATTGATATGATGCTTGCTTTGTGAGTAAGTATCTTATTGCACAATGTTTCCGAATAAAATGCATGGTTAGAAATAAACTGAACCAAACTATTGACATCAGAGAGCATACAGTTATGAGTTTAATTTCTCAGTTACAGCAGTAATTGTACTGTATTTGTAACCATACATTCTTACCACGCCAATAATTGTTCTTTACATTAGCCATACAATTGCACAAATAGACCATATAAAATGGGATTCTGTCATATGTAAACCATATAAATAGAATTCAAGCTGATTTGATTATGTTTCATCTCCATAATTATTTTCTCTTGGTCCAGAGAACATAAGCTGGAACATATAAATTAATTTTCTGCTCATTTTGAGACGATATAAGGATTTCTGCTATTATACTAATAGTTAATGACAGCAGCACCCCAAGAATATGATGTTCTCTAGCAAGAAATTTGTTATTTCCTTACACTACTTTATTTTTCCATGTTTGCTTTAATCACCTATTTATTTATTTGAACAAGCAGCAGTTAGCCTTTCTTTACTTAACATGAATGTTGTTGTAATCATGAATATGTCCTGAGAATTAGTGTAAGAATGAAGCCATTGTCGGTAGAATGTCTGCAGATGTAGCTCTTTCACTCGTGTAAAAGTTAGTCCTAGAGGTCATTAAGATTATTGTAGTTTCAGTTTTCTCTGACGAGGCATATTCTGTTTACTATATGTTCTTCTGACCTATCAACAGAAGTGTATGAATTCATTAAATGTTCCTCGCAAGGTGTTCTCTTGGGGTACGTCTAAACGCAGCACGTGGAGAGAAAAATCAGTTCAGTATCTTTCAATTAGGAGGCGTGCAACATTGGAATTTATATACAGTACTTTTTCCTCTTTCCGTACTTATGTGGTTCACACAGATTTTGCACTCTTCACAAATATCGTTGATTTGCTATGCTTATGTGTTTTCAGGCTTGCCCATACTCCTTTTAGTGTTCCTGTATATCATCTTTCTCTGTTGAATTTTTTCTGCAGTTTGTTAGAATCTTGCGGAAGTAAAGGAACATGTGAATGCAAGCAACACGTCAGTATATGGTTCTCTGAAGGTAATCCAGTTCATGTCTAAAAAAGATTAAATCCATCATATTACCAGACAACTAAAACTGTGTTATGTTGCTACTCTTTTCCTTTGGATTTTTGTAGCTTCATATTCAATTAATGCCTCAAGTCCGAATGAGACTGCATGTTTTGTCTAATTGAAAAATTACAGAGAAAATGATGCTTATATTCAAGGAGCAGTTTTTAATCTATGCTTGGTGATCAATTTATAAACAAGATACATTCATGACCATGCTCCATGATGTAGGAATAGGAACCAAGTTCAGTATAATCCCTAGGTAACAACTGTAAGTTGTGCACAACATGAAATGGTTTTTTTGGCATAATATTCGGGGTTGAGGGCATTTGTTAATCACATAGTTATAGCATTCAGTCCAGATAACATCTACATGTGTTGTACTTTCGAATTTCTGTTTCCATATTCAGTCTCATCTCAAGAAAATTATACTTAATATTGTTTTTGCTATCTGCAGGCGTATGCATCAAGTTCTACATTTTCAGGATCCTCTGCTAAGAAATATATTTTTGCAGTACTTGAAAAAATAGTTATATGTAAAGAATATGTAATTCTTGCTTTTGTGCTGTCAAAATTCTTGAGCAAAGATCTTTGGAGTGATTTCCGGTCATCTTTTTCAGGAAAGCGTAAGTGTTCTGAGAACCCTTTCTTCAGTGTTCTACCTTCTCCAATCGTTTGCAGGTCTATGGGAAAAATATATGGTTCTAATTCCAGGCATACTTAAAATCTTTCTTAAGATATGGATGTGGATTTCTTCAGTGTTTTCCCGTACAGATTTCCCTTTTTGATCTTTGTAGACATACTGCCACAATGATTTTATGATTTAGCAACTTTATTTTTATTTTCTTCTGTAAGAAATGTTCGAGGAATTGGACTGTAGCTGTTAATTCTTTTCTTGATATTTGTTTGGCAAGTTTGTTAGCATCAAACTCTCTTTAGAACTTGCTTCACAGTCTTGGTGGCAGTTTGACTCCCTCCTTCTGTAGGCTCACTTTGTTTCAGGTTATCAACTTCAGTGCCTCATGTGCTTATAGTACTGTAAATAAGTTTTTTTTGTTTTTTTGCAAATGCTCATATGCTTATGGTACTGTAGATAAGATTTATTTGTTGGTTGTCTGACTTTTGTTACAGAACATGTGCCAATTGTAATTGTGTTTAATAGAATGATTTGTGCAAAACCTTATCCGAGTAAGAATGCAAACCATTATAGGTGCTGAGTAGAATCAAAATTGATACCAAGCTGGAGCCTTTTTCCAGTTTAGTATTTTTGTAGAAAAACTGTATTATCCAATGAATTAATTGGAGCAGGACATGTTCTCTATTTTAACTCAATCCTCTGATCTCTTTGAATTCTTGATCATCATCATTGTTCTATTATTAATTAGATGGAGATGGTGGCCGGTGCAAAAATTCCTCCATCGTTATGTCATTGTAAATGACAGTGAGATAAAGGTTGTATCATTAAGAGATTCTACAATGTGTTTAGAATTTAAGAATGTTCTCCCAGGCATATGATTAGTCGGTTGTTCAAAGACATGCAAAATGTTCAGAGGCTTAAAGAATTTCTCTTAACAGTAGCACCACTAAGTCTTCCTGTAGGTGTAGATGTGGGTTGTAACAGTTCTAGTTCTGCATAAAAAATGACAGTATTGACACCATGTAATCTTACTCATACAATATTCACACCATGTAATTCTGGAAATATATGCTCATATCTAGTTCTGCATAAAAAATGACAGTATTGACATGTTATAAATAGTTTGTTTGTCTTTCTGTTTATTTTGTTACATTTTGCAGGGATAAAGTGAAGAAAAAGAAGAAAAGATTACTAGAAGATTAGTTTTAGGATTTTCTTTTATTTCCTTGCAATTTTCCTTTTATTGGATACTTGTAAAGACATTGTAATATTCTTACTATAATAAAAAAAATGATTCTATTTCATTTTTTGTTTTTCAATTATTTTTCCTTATAGGTTGTTTTCTGTAAATTTGGATTTTTTTTTGTTTTCCAAATACATTACTAGTGGCGCATTTCAGCCCTTATTAGTGGCGCACCTTCCTTTATTACTAGTGGCGCACCTATAAGGCTATTAGTGGCGCACCTGGACGGAATACCAGTGGAGCACCTAAAGGTTAGTAGTGGCGCACCTGTAGCAATAGTAGTGGCGCACCTGTAGCAATAGTAGTGGCGCACCTGTAGCAATAGTAATGGCGCACCACATGGTGCGCCACTAGTATTTGGAATAGTAATGGCGCACCAGAGGTGCGCCATTACTATTTATTACTAGTGGCGTGTTAATAGTGGCGCACCTATAGTGCGCCATTAATAGCCAAAATAGGTGCGCCACTAATAGGGTTTTTTTCTAGTAGTGAGATGGAGACTCAAAGCAAAAATAAAAAATGCATAAAGTAAATAGATAGGCCCTTCGCAGAGGGAAGTAGGGATTTGTAGAGGTGCCAGAGCTCAAGGTTTATATTGAGAGAGAAAAATATTTTGAGTGGCATGCTTTTCCTGTCAACGAAAACAACAAAGTAGCTCACAATACTTTCCATGCTAGATACATTGTAGGCGGTTCCCAAACAGAATAGTAAAGTTTTTACTCCCCCTCCAACAAACAATCACACTCCACGGCGAGCCGAATCCACGGGTACCGTCCATACAAACAACAATCCTGGGGGAGTTTTGTTTCATTATTTTTTTGATTTGAATTTTGAGCATGGGACTGGGCATCCCGAATACCAGCCACTTTCTCGTGAATGATAGTGAATCAACACATATCGTGAGAATAACACACCTAGCATGGAAAAATATTGGATACTCCCCACCGTTTCATGAGCGGTATGGGCACACAAAAGAGAAAATTTACTTTGAAAATTTAGAGATGCCACATACAAATTTGTTTGGAACGGCATGGAAATACCGCATATAGGTAGGTATGGTGGACTCATAAGGCAAAACTTGGTTTAAGGATTTTGGATGCACAAGTAGTATTTCTACTTAGTACAAATGAAGGCTAGCAAATAGATTGGGAAGGAACCAAACCAAGGAACGAAAAATCACATAAGTGAGCATTGAGTCATAACTAAAACCGAATAATGCACCACAAGTAGGATGTAACTTCATTGCATAATTGTTGACTTTCGTGCATGCATAGGGAATCACAAACCTTAACACCAATATTCCTACTAAGCATAATTACTCACTAACATGACTCACATATTACTATCATCATGTTTCAAAACTATTACAGGGAATCAAGTTCAATTTGTCCAATGATCTTTATGAAAGTTTTTATTATATCCTCCTTGGATATCTATCACTTTGGGACTAGTTTCATATGTTGCTATTGATTTTTGGCAAGCTGAAACAAATTTAAGTGAAGTACAAGAGCATAAAAATTTCATCCCTCAAAAAGGTATAAGTGAAGCATGAGAAGAAATGACAAGCTACTCACAAAAGATATAAGTGAAGATCAATGAGTAGTCAAACAATTAAGGACCTATGTGAGGAGTCTCTCTCCCTCAATAAATATTTTCAGATCTGAGTATTTTATTCAACAACAAGCAAAAGAAAAATAGCACTCCAAGAATAGCACGCATCATGTGAACGAATAAAAATTTAGGCTCAAAATAGGTTAACCGATAATTGTTGATGAAGAGAGGTGGGATGCGTAGCATCCCCAAGCTTAGATGCTTGAAACTTCTTGAAATATTTGCTTGGGGTGCCTTGGGCATCCCCAAGCTTGAGCTTTTGTATCTCGTTCAATCCTCTCATATCATGGTTTCACCTATTCTCAAAAACTTCATCCACACAAAACTCGAAAAGAACTCGTGGGATAGGTTAGTACACATAAGAATAAATCAACATTTCATGTACTGCCAAGACAAGTTGCATAATAATTTTCAAACATTAGGTACTGTATGCTATCATTTCCACAATTTATATCTACCAATATAGGCTATGGAAACTATAGGATAAGTAGATAACAAAACTATGACAGCAATCTGTCCAATCAGAACAGTCTGTAGCAATCTATTAAACCAGTGTACTTTTGTAACTCAAAAAATTATGAAAATTTAGGACATGCTAAATATTTATATGACAACACTGTGTAAAAATTTTAGGAACTTTCCACGTTCCAGTAAAATATGAAAATTCAAACACTACAGCCAAAGTTTCTGTTTTTACACAGCACACATCAAAACATGCAATGGAAGCATCCTAAGGCAATTCTTGGAACTTTTTATTGAAAAACAAGATTATAAATAACACCTAACAGACAAAAACAAAATAAAATGACGCTCCAAGCAAAACACATATTATGTGACGAATAAAAATATAGCTCCAAGTAAGATATACCGATAGTGTTGAAGACGAAAGAGGGGATGCCTTCCGGGGCATCCCCAAGCTTAGGCGCTTGAGTCTTCCATGGATATTACCTTGGGGGTGCCTTGGGCATCCCCAAGCTTAGGTTCTTGTCACTCCTTATTCTTCTCATATCGGTGTCTCACCCAAAACTTGAAAACTTCAATCACACAAAACTTAACGGAACTTCGTGAGATGGGTTAGTATAATAAACAAAGATCATTCACTTAGGTACTGTCAAGACAAGATTCATAATTGTTCTCACATAATACCTACTGTATTCTACCATTCCCATAATTTATATCACTGAATATAAGCTATGGGAATACTAAAACAAGCAAACTATGCATGCAAAACAGAATCTGTCAAAAACAGAACAGTCTGTGAAGAACTGTAGTATAGCCATATTTCCCTGTCACTAAAAATTATGAAAAATTAGGAGAATCTAGGAAATTTGCATATAAATCATGTGTTAAAAATTCAGATCATAAGGACGTTCCAGTAAATTTACAAAATTCCTGGACTGAGAGCAAAAGTTTCTGTTTTTGCACAGAATCAAGTCAACTATCATCCACACTATCCCAAAGCTTTACTTGGAACTTTATTGAAATAAAAGACACAAAACATGATTAATACAGTAGCTTAATCATGTGAACACTCAAAAACAGAAAGTAAAAGTGTTGGGTTGTCTCCCAACAAGCGTTTTTCTTTAAAGCCTTTTAGCTAGGCATGATGATTTCAATGATGCTCACATAGGAATAATAATTGAAACATGCAAAAGAGCATCATGAATCTCATGACAAGCACATTTAAGTCTAAGCCACTTCCTATGCATAGGGATTTTGTGAGAAAACAATTTATGGGAGCAACAATCAACTAGCATAGGAAGGCAAAACAAGCATAACTTCAAAACTTTGAACACATAGAGAGGAAACTTGATATTATTGCAATTCCTACAAGCATATTTTCCTCCCTCATAATAATTTTCAGTAGTATCATGAAGGAATTTCACAGTATAACCAGCACATAAAGCATTCTTTTCATGATCTACTAGCATAGAAATTTTACTACTCACCACATAAGCAAATTTATTCTCATCAATAGTAGTGGGAGCAAACTCAACAAAATAACTATCATGTGAAGCATAATCCAATTGAAAATTAAAATCATGATGACAAGTTTCATGGTTATCATTATTCTTTATAGCATACATGTCATCACAATAATCATCATAAATAGGAGGCATGCTTTCATCATAATAAATTTGCTCATGAAAACTTGTGGGACTAAACATATCATCTTCATCAAACATAGCATCCCCAAGCTTGTGGCTTTGCATATCATTAGCATCATGTATATTCAGAGAATTCATACTAACAACATTGCAATCATGCTCATCACTCAAAGATTTAGTGCCAAACATTTTAATAACTTCGTCTTCTAACACTTGAGCACAATTTTCCTTTCCATCATTTTCACAAAAGACATTAAAAAGATGAAGCATATGAGGCAACCTAAACTCCATTTTTTTGTAGTTTTCTTTTATAAAACCAAACTAGTGATAAAACAAGAAACTAAAAGATTCAATTGCAAGATATAAAGATATACCTTCAAGCACTCACCTCCCCGGCAACGGCGCCAGAAAAGAGCTTGATGTCTACTACGCAACCTTCTTCTTGTAGACTCGTGTTGGGCCTCCAAGAGCAGAGTTTTGTAGGACAGTAGCAAATTTCCTTCAAGTGGATGACCTAAGGTTTATCAATCCGTGGGAGGCGTAGGATGAAGATGGTCTCTCCCAAACAACCCTACAACCAAATAACAAAGAGTCTCTTGTGTCCCCAACAGACCCAATACAATGGTAAATTGTATAGGTGCACTAGTTCGGCGAAGAGATGGTGATACAAGTGTAATATGGATGATAGATATAGGTTTTTGTAATCTGAAAATATAAAAACAGCAAGGTAGCAAGTTCTCTCAACAATACTGACATAGTTGAATCATATGTAAATCCCTCTCGTGCGACAAACAGTTCACTCCAAAGTCACAAATAGCGGAGAACAAACGAAGAAATTATTGTAGGATACGAAACCACCTCAAAGTTATCTTTTCCGATCAATCTTATGAGCTATCCCTATAAGTGTCACGAACAGCCCTAGAGTTCGTACTAAAATAACACCTTAAGATACACATCAACCAAAACCCTAATGTCACCTAGATACTCCAATGTCACCACGAGTACCCTTGGGCTTGATTATACGATATGCATCACACAATTTCAGATTCATCATGTTCAATCCAACACAAAGAACTTCAAAGAGTGCCCCAAAGTTTCTACCGGAGAGTCAAGACGAAAACATGTGCCAACCCCTATGCATAGATTCCCAAGGTCACGGAACCCGCAAGTTGATCACCAAAACATACATCAAGTGGATCAATAGAACATCCCATTGTCACCACGGATATCCCATCGCAAGACATACATCAAGTGTTCTCGAATCCTTAAAGACTCAATCCGATAAGAAAACTTCAAAGGGAAAACTCAACTCATCACAAGAAGATAGAGAGGGGAAAACTCCATATGATTCATCTATATTAATAAAGCTTGCGGTACATCAAGATCGTGTCATCTCAAGAACACGAGAGGGAGAGAGAGATCAAACACATAGCTACTGGTACATACCCTCAGCCCCGAGGGTGAACTACTCCCTCCTCGTCATGGAGACCGCCGGGATGATGAAGATGGCCTCCGGTGATGGTTTCTGCGATGCCCCCGGTTTAACCGTGCACTAACCATACACGCATTTATGCACGATCAAGACCAGAAACTCGCTGGAAGGAATCACAACACAACACTAAACACAAATTAAAATAATTCAAGCTTCATATTACAGCCAGGGGCCTCGAGGGCTCGAATATTATAGCTTGAGTACAAAGTCAGCGGAAGCAACATCATCTGAATACAGACATAAAAGGTACACAAGTTTTGCCTTAAGAAGGCTGAGCATAACAACAACAAACTAGATCGAAAAGGCGCAGGCCTCCTGCCTGGGAGCCTCCGAACTACTCCTGGACGTCAGAGAAGTCTACGTCGTAGTAGGCTCCATCCTGGTAGAAGTGTCTCCGTCGGGGTAGTAGTAGTCGTCAACGGGGTAAGATGGATCCTGGGACTCCTGGGCTCCATCATCTGATCGCAGCATCGAATCAAGGGGAAAAAGGGGAGCAAAGCAACGGTGAGTACTCATCCAAAGTACTCTCAAGACTTAAATCAGAACTAGGCTAGATATGCACCAGTATCAAAGGAATGGGGCTATATCTTTGGACTAAACTGCAGAAATGCTAGAAGAGGGAAGAAGGCCTAGTCCTATCGAAGACTAGCATCTTCAGTGTCTTCCAGCATAAGACGAGAGTTCAGAGTAGCATATTTTAATTAACAGGGGTATAAGGTAGCAAGGCCCAGAGATTCTTCCTCGACTCCCTGCGAGAAAGCAATCCCGGAGCCAATAATTCACGTAACAATATAAGTATCCAGTTCTAGTTATCATAGACCAGGATACTCTCTGAGCGTCCTTTACCGTGGACACGGCTAATCGATTAGTTTAACTTCCCTGCAGGGGTGCACAAACTTACCCAACACGCTCGATAAACTCTGGCCGGATACAATTTTCGGGTCATACCCGGCCTCGGCCGATCGACACGACGTAGTCCTACCTAGGCTCAATAGAGAGGCCAGCACGCCGGTCTACATCCTAATAGCTCGGGGTGTTGGGCCATCGCCCTCGCCATCCTGCACATTACGCCCTCGGCCGGTGTCAATCCTAGCATGCCTTAATGCAAGCGCCATGCTGTCGCGGGCCACCCGGGCGCGAGTCGCTCAATGTGACATCTGAAGAGCTTTCGGGAGAATGTACGCCGTAGAGTGCCCATACTTATTCCCGCGTGGTGGTCAGTGCGAAAAAGGCCAGAGGCCTACTCAGATCACATATCCAAACCCGTTAGTGACTTTATAGTTTGCGGTGACGATCGGTCCCTCCATCCTGTCGCCCCGTCTTGAGAACTTGCGGCAAGGACATCACTGTCCGGCCAAGCCTCGTCTATATCCCTTCGGGTGCCTTACCGGCGCACCCCACCACATCTCACACACATGGGTAGCCTTGGGGCCGACCCATCTCAAGACTGTCGGGAACTCAGGTCCACCTCAACATAGTGGTACCGCATGTCCCTTCAGTCCCGTCTTTCACATGTAATTCAGTGTCAAGTCAAAATGGCTGTGTGTCAGTACACCAAGTGGATATCCGAGGAATCACTCTCGATATATCACACCCGGGGTATGTGTGGTGATGTGTCGGTAACGGCTTGTCAGTCATGTTGACTGAGTCTTCTGTCTTCAAGTCCTCGATGACGACGGTGATGAAAGCAGGGGCAATGACAATAGTAAAATGGGGGCCACAGGGGGACACTATCCATACCTATACAACAACATTATATGAAAGCAGGTACGAAAGTAGTACTCAAAAACAGGCCATGCATCAGAATAGGTGCTGTTAAATACAGTAGCAAAATCTAATGCAAGCAAGAGGGAGAAAGAATAGGTGATATCGGAATGATCAAGGGGGGGTTTTGCTTGCCTTGTTGCTCTGCTGCAAAAGGCTGGTCATCAGGGGCGTAGTCGTACTCAGCAGCAGCATCAGCCTCGGAGGCTACCGGAGAGAAGGGGGGAAGAAACAATAAATACAAGCAAACAGATGCAACTTGATGCATGACATGGCAATACGCAGTGCTAGCGGTAGTCTAACGCACTACTACACGTATCAAACGGAACGGGAGAATATCTGACGATATTTCCCGGGTCTTTGGATTTATCGGACAGGCGATCCGGAGGGGAAAGTTTCATGTTCACTATGCTAGGAGCATGTGATAGACTAACGGATAGCGTATTCGGATTCGTGGGATTTTTCTGATCAACTTTCATGTATAAAACTTTTTCATCTGAGTTACAGATTATTTTCTATGATTTTTCAAAATTTTAATCATTTTCTGAAATTACAGAATTAAATTAATTCGATAAATCCTTTATGACATCAGCATGACATCATCACTGCATCAGCAGTCAACAGCCTCAGCAGACTGGTCAATCCTGACATGTGGGGCCCTCTTGTCATAGACTTAGTGGCTAACCAGGGTTATTTTAAACTTAAAACAGATTAATTAGCAGGTGGGGTCCATTTGTCAGTGAGTCATTAGGCTAACTTAATTATTTTTCTTAATCTAATTACATAATTAGCCAGCTGACAGGGCTGGCCCACATGTCATACACAGGGGGGGTATTGGACCCACCTGTCATTGACTGGCCGAGCCCAGTCAGCAGGTTGACCAGGTCAACGGTCAACCAGGGGGCTCGGGGCCCACGGGTCAGTGACCCTGCGGGTGGCCCCGGCCCGGCCAGGTCAGCGGCGGCGCCGTCCGGCCACCGGAACAGCTCCGGCGAGCTCCCGAATCGGTGGGGAGGCTCGAAAATCGCCTACGGTGGGTCATTTCGTGCCATTCTTGTTGCGTTCGAAAGCTGGCATCGTCGCGCGTCCATTCCGGCCATCAGGGTGAGCTGGGACGGCCTGTGGCGTCGCTGGCGTCGAGGTTGGCGAAGGTGAGCTTCGGGCGCCGGCGGCAAACAACCAACCGAGGCGAAAACGAGCCATCTAGCAGTACTACGCGGGCCTACACAACGCGTGGAGTCGATCGGCGGCGACGATAAGACCAAAAGGTCACCGTATGGTCGCCGGCGTTGAGCTCCGGCGGAAGAGCTTTCGGGCTCCGGTGGAATCCAATGCTACGGGCTCGAATCGAGGGCGAGAGAGAGAGGGGAAGGAGCAGGAGCTCACAGCGGTCCTGCAGATGTGCAAAGCAGGCTCGGGGGAGGCCTGGAGTAGCCGGAACCGTCGCCGGAGCGCGGCGGCGATCTGTGGAAGAAGAAGCTCGTGGCCATCGTTGCAGGGGCTCCGGGGCTTGGTCCAGTGCTCGGGGAGGAAGAGGTGGTCGCGGTGGAGCTCGTGGGCTTGACGGCAAGGCGTGGGAGACTCTGTGGGCGCGACTAGCCGGTGTCCATGGCAGCGGTGGCGCTCGGGAGAGGTGCGGGCGAGCGATGGAGAAGGAGGGAGGAGTGGCAGCGGCTTCCAGAGGGGTGCGGGGCGTCGTTCTTATCCCTCCCTGCTCGACAACGAGCGAGGGGGAGCAGTGCGGGAGGAGGGACACGACCGGGGAGTGGGCTGGGCCGCACTGTAGCTGGCAGGCTTAAGTGCACAGGAGCCTTTTCCCTTTTTCCTTTCTTTTTCTTTTCTGTTTTCTCCACAGCTCCTGTTCCACTTATTTTCTGCAATATTTCTTCATTGCAAAAATGTGCCACTTGGTCCAAATAATACTTGGCAATATTCTGCAATACCTCACCAGGTTTGAGGAATTTTCAAATCTGTTTGAATTATCCACAGAATTAAAGAGCACTTTTAAAATGCAAATTGGCTCTGTTTTGATGGTGGGGTCCACACCAACATCAAGGTGATGTTGTTTTCCTAAACAACATTTGTTTTGTGACTTTACACAAGTGTGCAACATTTTTAACTTGCGGTTTGCAACTTTATTTTATCACAATAAAATTCAAGGCCTTTTGAAGTGGAATTTGAAATGAGATCTAAAATTCAACTTGATCATATCCTATTTAGCAAAATGATGAGGCACTGATCATGGTCATCACCGTGCACCATTACATGGGGGTGTTACAGTTTCCCCCTCCGGCAGGGTGCCGGAACGGGCTCCCGATTGGTTTTTCGTGGCTCTGGAGGCTTGCGGCGGTGGAACTCCCGATCTAGGTTTGTTTCTGGGGGTTTCTCTATTTATAGGAATTTTTGGCGGCGGAAACAAGTCCAAGGGGGCCACGAGGCGACGACAAGCTAGGGGGGTGCGCCCTACGGGGGGCGCCCCCCAGGCTTCTGATGGCCTCGTGAATCTTCTGGCCCAACTCCAATGCTGCCTGGGCTTCTTCTGGTCCATAAAAAATCACCGTAGATTTTTATTCCGTTTGGGCTCTGTTTGATATTCCTTTTCTGTAAAACTCAAAAACACGGCAGAAACAGAAACTGGCACTGGGCTCTAGGTTAATAGGTTAGTCCCAAAAATAATATAAAGTTGTAGTAAAATGATTGTAAAACATCCAAGAATGATAATATAACAGCATGGAACAAGCAAAAATTATAGATACATTGGAGACGTATCACCGCTCCAGCCACCATGCTGTTGACAGCTGACGTCGTGCCTGTCATGAAATGGCGGCTTGACTTGGTGACTCATAGGGCTCCAGAATACTGTCACCATCGGAATAGCCCCCAAGCCTGCCGCCATGAAGCTGGTAAATTGATTCTGTCTCTCCGCTTGAGGATCCATCCTCCGAGCAGATGAGGGTTTCTCCTCCTGACGCGGAATCTTCGGCGAGTTCCGCGCCTTGTGTGAAGCCGATGAAAGCGCATTACCGACCGGGTTGATTCCGAGTGGGTTGTGTGCGCCAGGCCGACTCGACGAGTTTGGTGCAGATGTCCGGCCCGGGTTCAGATCCGCCGATCTTCCCGATGAAAACATGAATTCCGCCGAAGGGGACCCGGTACCCGTACTCAATTGAGTCGGCCTCGGGGCCCCAGCCAGCATCATCGATGTAGAGCTTTCCGCGGCGACTCTTAGTCATCCTGCCAACGGCATATTCCTCGGTCCCTGGGAGAGAGCCCTTTGAGAACTCTAAACCACCGAGCATCTGCCCCACGGTGGGCGCAACTGTCGTGGTTTTGTCATGGCAGATGTGCTAGCGAAAGGACTTAGGGGTGAGGCCATCGCTACGGTGACTAGCTCAAAGGGGTTTGTCTGGACGAAAGAAACGAGTTTACCCAGGTTCGGCCCCTCACAAAGGAGGTAAAAGCCTACGTCCTGCTTTGTGTTGTATTGATTGGGTGTCGATTACAAGGGAGGTGATTTGCTTGACCTAGCTCTCAATTAATAGTTTCTTACCCTAAGCCGCCACAGGGACTCGCCTTTATACACACGTCGAGGCCCTAGGCTTACAAGAGTCTAGGCCGGGTTATACCTCGTAACCAACCTTGTCTCTAAGTCGCCTTGCCTTCTCTGACAAGCCATCTCCGGGCGCCTTACACCTCCGGGTCACCCGCCGTCGTCCGGCTCTGGGCCTCTATTCGGCCCGCCTGGTAAGTCACCTCCAGGCCTGTCTTGGTCTTCAGGCCTGTTTAAGGCTTTATTGTTAAGTCGCCAACTTCCTAACCCGGCCCCTCCTGGGCGGGTTATACCACTGGATTATATCCCCAACAGGGTGTGTCTAGGATTCGAACCCCAGACCCCTGGTTTAGCAACTCGCTCGGCTACCAGTCGGGCTAGGAGGTGGTTCTGTCAACATGGGGATTCGACCTTAGAAGAGATGACGGAGAGGTGGAGGCTCACCTCGGGCCAGATCGGGCCGGCTAATGCAGGGCTTTGGGGATTCGCGACCAACACTGGCGATGAAGCCGCGTGCGTGCCTGAGGAAGTCAACGCACCTCGCTCGAGCGCTCCTACTCGATCCCCATGCACGCGGGACGAATAGAGGAGGAGGCGACCTCCTGCGGGTAGAGCTCCAGGTGGCGGTCCATGGCGGCTTCCTGCGGAGGCCGGCGGCTCCGGTGAGCAGGCAGGGTCGCCGGCGTCGCGAGGCCGGTGGGGTTCGAGGAGCTCCTGGACAATACGGCGGCCGGCTCAGTGGCTTGTGGGCGCTGCAGGAGGGAGGTGCAGGGTCGGCCGGACTTGGGGCTGGGGACGCGGGGCTCCAGCGGCTCCGGCGGCGGCTGGCTCAGGTGGTGGTCGCTAGAGGGGGACGCGGCTTCGTTCCCGCGATCCAGATCGGGATCCTGGAGGTTGTGGGAGCAGGGGAGCTGCAGGGCTACGGGGGCGCCCTGGGCCGTTGGATCTGAGATCCGGCGGTCCAGATCGGGTGGGGTTTGGCTGTGGCTGGTTGGTGCGGGATGGATCTCGAGGAAGGCGGGGAGGGACAAAGCTCCTGGATTTTAGGGTTGTCCAAAAATGGACTAGAGTTGGACTATATATAGCAACTGGGCTAGGTTTTAGGGCCATTTGGACCCTCCGATTTACATCAGACGGTCGACATAAATAGGTTAGGGAGTCCAATTGAAAAACCGATGATGGTTTGGGGTATTTCGGGGTTGATCCGGACCCACAGGTTGTGACCGCCGGGTTCTTGTCCGGGGGGGGGGGGGTTTCGGACTAGGTTGCGAGCGGATCGGTGCACTGTGCAGAGAGGCTAGGCAGAGATGAGAGGGAAAACAGGCAAACTGGCATCAGGTTTTTATATATGAAAAACGTCCGCGATTAGACCGGCTATAATGCCAATATAGGTTTAACGGTTCGTGTATCAAACGACCTCCGAATGCAACGAAATTTGGCAGGTGGTCTACATGCAATAAAACAAGACCGCTCGCCAACTTTTGACCCAATCCGAGAATATTTTAAACGCACTTTTAAAAACAATATTTTATCGATGCCGTGGGCGCATGCGTGTGTGGTTGGTCTCGAAACGGTCGTCGACGAGAACGGAAAGAACCGACAATTACGAACGGAGGCAAGTTTTCAAAACGACAACAACGGAGTGCCAATGCAATGCGGATCATGCGCATGATGCGATGATGAATGCGGCAAACAAATAAAACACATGACAATAACGGAATAAAATGGGAATCTTATGGAGCGTCGGTCTCGGGCTGTTACAACTCTCCTCAACTTACATGAGATCTCGACCCGAGATCTTAGAATGAGAAGAGGAATATGAAAGGAAAAGGTAAAACTTAGTTGCTTCTTTGACAACGAGTGAAACCAACGAACCTTGAAGGTTGCAAAGAAATGAAGAATGGCATGAGGAACACGCAAGGATTCAAAAGAAATTTGGGCAGCACTTCGGTTGAAAAGAGAAGCAGAACTTGACAAGATGGAAAGAACTTGAAAAGATTACACAACACTCCAGTTAAATGGAAGCAGGGAAGGAACATGATCTTGACAAACCGAGATGATGGGATGAATAGAGCAACATCACAATGCCTCCGGAACAAAAGAATGAAGCTAGATCATTGGAGAGAAGAGAATGGAGAAGAAATGACAATTACTACCACAATTGAATTTGAAAGCATCCTTACAAAGGAGAGATTGAACGGAGTTGTTGGAACATCAACAACGAAAAGAAGAAGCTTGTTGTGGGCTTATGGAAACATATCAAAATAATGAGGAGAGAACCCGTCACTAGCGGAAACAATTGATTGGTTGGGAGCAACAAAGAGATGAAAACTTCTTTCACCAAGAGAATACATTGAGAATTTGGATCATTGATAAGCACCATGATAGCAACAATCCTTAGGAAATGCCTTAGGTGAAATCCATGCCAAGGTAACTCCAAGAAAGGAATGATGGGTTAAATGACTCATTCTTGATAAATTATCTTTGAGACTCCTCATGAATCAAGAATGCTATAACACCATCTCAAAAGATAAGAGAGAATGAATTGCACTTTGGAATACAAGACGAATGATACTTGAGCCTCTCCAATAAGAATCTTGAAGAACACTTTGAGAAGGAATTAAATCCTTGAAGAGCCATCATGAAGAACCTTCGGAAGATCTCCGGAACAAAAGGATGATAGAAAAGAATTGAAGGTTGCAAACGAACAAGATTGAGGCCTTGCAAACATTTGGATTAACATCCGCGACGAGACACTTGAGAAAAACTTGGAACTCCGAAAAAGAAAAGATGAACAACTTAGAATCGTGAATTGATACCATGAACAACTCTGAAAGAAGGATTGAAAACACCTTGATGAACAAGAATAATAATTATGTTATGCTTATCCTTCATCAAGTTAAACTGATGACAAGCAACGGATTTGGCATACGCCTTATTCTTCTTTCAAATGATTGAAGAGAGATAACACGAACTTGAAGAAGTCTTGAATGAGAACACTGGTAAGAAATTGAAATGAACGAGGGATCCTAAGAATGAATGGAGATACATGAAAACGAAGAGATCATGATCCGTCTAGCAGAACTAGAATAAGCCACCGGAATAATTGAGAAATGAACGAAGAGGCAACAATTAACAATGATTTGAGAACGAAAGCTGAAAGCTGAGAACGAAGAAATCTTCTGCAATGATGGCCTTCAAAGGATCAAGGAATGAAAATAATTCTGAAATGCTCTGGACAAATATGGAAGGAATTTCTCATGATTGAAAACAGATTGAGAGGATAGCACGAAGTTTGAACATGGAATTCTTCAAGAGAACGGATAAAGATTTAAGAGAAACTCTTCTTGGGTCTTCAACACTGAGAATGAGCACGAGAAACACCACCATGAATTATTGAGACAATCCGGAATAGTGAATAATGAAAAGGTTGAGCCAATGATTAAAATGATTTAGAAGCGATCTTCGAGAAGTAATATGACTGATGAAATTCATTCTTACGTCATATTGAAAGGAATAGGACATCTCCGGAAAGATTAGAAGAGCCAGGTAAGATCCTGGGGAAAACATGTGGGTTATGCGCCCACTCAAAATAAAACACCGTTGAATCGATTTCAACGGGAGATTGCACCGGTACAATTAAGAACTTGATGAGGTGAGAACCTCGAACTAATTAGACAGGATTGTAGAGAAACAGGAGTCTTCTAAGATATCTTCAGCACTCTGGATGGAATAGTGAGGTGAATAAAGAAGAGATGCTTGAATAAGAATTCCAACACGGGAAAGCATTTAGCGACGGAAAGGATATGATGAACATCAAGAGGTTGAATTGAATCCACCGAGGAAGAAAGCCGAGACGAAGAAATGATGAACTTAGCACTTGAGGATCTTCACAAAGAATCACTGGATATCAAATGGAAGAAAAGATAGCGGAAGCATCAATGAAAAGAAAGGCACTTGGATGACAATTTAATCATTGAAGAAAAAGGCGGGAGGGTGGGAAAACAAAGAAAACTTGGGACGGATGAAACGAACTCCGGGAAAAGGAAAGATGATGATAGATCTTGCAAATATTGAAATAGGATTGAATCATCTTGAAGAGAAGCACACCGGTTGAAAAGAATTTCATGACAACTCCGGTTGAACAAAAGGATTATCATTCCCATAGAACTATGAGAACAAATCTTAGCAAAGATATGAAATCACCACTTGACATTGAATCAACTCGAATTACCATATTCCAACAAGACAAAGGATGAGGCTTGGAAATTAATCCGGAAACAAATACATAACCCACCATGCATTTGTTGGAAGGATAATCCTAGGTAACTATTTGAATTCCCACCCAAGAACTTCCGAAATCTTTGGTTATGCAATCGGGTCCACGGATACAAGGAGTAAAATCCATCACTCAACTCCTAGCAGTAATACTACTCTCCAATGTATCACATCCTTCAACACACAACCAGAGGCCTCGGAATTTCATCTACCTCAGACTCTCGTAATCACAACGATACTAAACATGGCAGTACATGTGATCCCGCTCCCCAGTGCAGGGTGCCGCCACACTCTTAGCACCATGAATAGTATTGAAGCAATTTCAAACATCCGCGTCCTGAGGTACTAAGGAAACTGAACGATAACGATGTGTCATGAATCCCTTGGAGCTCTAGTCCTCAGAAATAGGAGGCACCAAGTATAGAATTCCGTCACATCGGTATCATAGAGGCTCCAAAATACCCGCGTGATCCTAAAAAAATTTGAGTCAGAAGAGGGATAGATTAAAATTCCTACGTCAGGATTCCTCACCAGAGAATAGAAGAGGAGTAAAAAGAATCCTACTCCCCGATATATAACTAGACTCAAAATATTTTTTCACTAGACTCGACTCGGCCAAGTTCGATCAATCAAGTGGGCTCCTAGGTCGGTACTGGCTCTGATACCAACTTGTAACGCCCAAGATGCGATCCTATCCTTATTTTTTCTCGAGGACCTCGACAGGGATAGAAGCGCATCACGTCGTTTCGCAAGAATGGATATCATTACAAGTACATGTAAGAAGAGATGAGTATAAGGAATTGGCTTACACTCGCCACAAGCTAAATCAAGATCACATCAATACAACAACATATTCAAGCATCATACATAAGAGCAGGGTCTGACTATGGACGAAACCAAATGTTAAAATGACAACCATCCTTGCTATCCCAGGCTGTCGGCCTGGAACCCATCCTATGATCGATGAGGAAGAAGAAGAACTCCAAATCAAACAAGCATCGCACTCACGTCAAGAAATCACATTACCTGTACCTACAACTATTGTTGTAGTAATCTGTGAGCCATAGGGACTCAAGAATCTCATTTCCAAGGGTATCAAGCTAGGAAAGCTTAATGGGTAAGGTATGGTTAAGTGGTGAGGCTGCAGCAAGAACTAAGCATTTATTTGAGTGGCTAACTTACGAGTATAAGAATAAGGGGGGATGATCGTCGCATAAACGGATGTGAACTAGTAATGATCACTAAGTAATCCTCAACACCTACCTATGAGTCAAACATAACCCCACCGTGTTCTCTCCCGGTTCAGAAATTCACGAGAAGAGACAGTCATGGTTACGCACACGGTTGGTGTATTTTTTTAGTTTACTTTAAGTTTTCAATAACCGGATGTTAAACAAATTTCCAAGTTGCCACATAACCGCGGGCACGGCTCTCATGAAAGATTTAACCCTATAGGGGTGCTCCAACTCATCTATCACAAACTAACCACAAGCTGCGTTGGAACTCCTCAACCGCGGGATGACCTGTAGTATTCGCGGAATTCCGATGAAAAATCTCAACCTCGAGATAGCCCGAAGTGTCCTCGAAATCCCACGCACAAGACGTTTGAGAAAGGTAAAACAAATCTAGCAAAACCGCCCGACGTGTCGACGAACCCGATAGGAGTCGCGTATCTTGTTCTCAGGACACAACCGGATTGGCTAAGTTTCCGGCTGGCACACCCGGTGATGGCCCCGGCTACTGCCATTTTGGACCAACACTCATGAGGAGCACTGGCCCGGGTTGTTGATTAATCCACGGGTTAATTACTCCCTATGCAGGTTCATTAGTTATTAAGCAAATGTAGTACCAAAGTTGGGCCTTGCCAGAAAAGTTTTATCCTAAAACAAAAATCAAGGGGGTCCCCATGACAACCCCGAGCGTGTTAGGAGCGCTCAATATGGAACATAACACCGGTACACAAGTAACTAGGGCGGCAAAAGTGGAACAAAACACCGAGCAAAAGGCGAAGCCTTCCACCTTTTACCAAGTATATATGTGCATTAAATTAAATATCAATAATATTATGATATCTCAAAGAAACATCCATGTTGGCACATGGAAACAATTTGCACCTACAACTAGCAACGCTATAAGAAGGGCTGAGCAAGCGGTAACTTAGCCAAATAAAGGTTTGCTGGGATGTGGAGGGTTAGTGGCTTATCATGGCATACAAGTGGTAGGTAGTGAGACATAGCGATAGAAACGAGACAACTAGCATGGCAATTGTAGTAGTGGTATCCAAGGAAATGGTTATCTTCCTGAGATCCCGCTTGGAAGAAGAACGAATCCTTGAAGAAGACAATCCAACGTAGTCGAACGAATCCTCAAACACCGAACGCTTTCGGTACTATATCGAGAAGAAGCAATCCGGAAACAACAATCAACACATGATAAACACCATAACATATGCATGACATGATGCGCAAACAACATGATGCAAGTTTGGTTTAGTTATGCAAGACATGGCAAAGCACAACAACCAATCACTACACATTAAGTGAAATTCAATATGCAACGGTTTGCATATTGATGAAACTCCACGTTCAAAAAATTTAGTTCACTCTTGTTTAGGTACTTATCAATATTAAATGTTGTTTGACATGGGTGGTCATGGCATAAGGTTAAGATGGAATTAAAGCAATTTTAAATGGAGAAGGAGAACATACATATAACAAAATAACAAATCTCCATATTATGAGAAATGTGGTTAATGTTGTTTAACTAAACCTTCATTTAAATGTTGTTAATCATGGCAAAATGTGAAGCGTAAATAAACTACACTATCTAGGCATCTTAATGAGGTCGGAAACAACTTATAGTATTTCCGAAATGACCCCATATGTTAATTATCAATTTGGTCCAGATCTAAACTAACCATATTTTATTGTTTTTAAATAGAAAAATAAATGCCACCATGTGATTCTACACGTCTTTCTAGTCAAGTTTCATATGTGGAACATTTTAAACGGAGCTACGGTTATTTTGATATGAGACAAACTATTTCAATATGGCATTTTGCAAATTAAATGAAAACAGCAAGTTAAAAAGTTTTATCATGGTTAAAAGTGGGATATTATTAATCTACACAAAATTCTGAACATATTTCATATATAAAACATTTTGATCCGATGCACGCTTAATTATTTGTGAGCAATGCAAATTAATGACATTTCTATATAAAAAATGCATGCACTATAAAATGCTAAAATCTACGGTGCTAAAAAACATACTCGGGCCCAAAGAATCATTGTGCAGCAGCCCAGGAATAGATCAGGCCCAAATGGGCATGACTGTGTGTGGCAAAATAAAACAATTACAGACGCAAAAAAATGGGGCTAGCTGGGTTTCGAATCCAGGACCTCATGGATTTGCAGTGGATGCGCTAGCCAATGCGTTGGGTGTTAGTTCGTGATACAAATGGAGGTACTGAAGATAATACATCTATTATAACGGATCTGAAGCTACAAAAAACAAATCACCGAAGAACAACATAAAGGCTAAAAAAGGGTGTGTCTGGGATTCGAACCCCAGACCCCTGGTTTAGCATCTCGCTCGGCTACCAGTTTGGCTAGGAGGTGGTTCTGTCAACATGGGGATTCGACCTTAGAAGAGATGACGGAGAGGTGGAGGCGCACCTCAGGCCTGATCAGGCCGGCTAATGGAGGGCTTTGGTGATTCGCTGCCCACACGGGCGCTGGAGCCGCGTGCGTGGCTGAGCAAGTCAACGCGCCTCGCTCAAGCGCTCCTGCTCGATCCCCACACGTGCGGGACGAACAGAGGAGGCGGCGACATCCTGTGGGCAGAGCTCCAGGCGGCGGTCCATGGCAGCTTCCTGCAGAGGCCGGCGGCATAGGCGAGTGGGCAGGGTCGCCGGCGTCGCGAGGCAGGCGGGGTTCGAGGAGCTCCAGCTCCTGGTCGTCGGCGGCGGCTGGCTCCGGTGGTGGTCGCTGGAGGGGGACGCGGCTGCGTTCCCTCGATCCAGATCGGGATCGGGGAGGTTGCGGGAGTAGGGGAGCTGCAGGGCTGCGGGGGCGCCCTGGGCCGTTGGATGTGAGATCTGGCGGTCCAGATCGGGTGGGGTTTGGCTGGTTGGTGCGGGATGGATCCCGAGGAAGGCGGGGAGAGAAGTGGCAGCGGGGAGGGACAAAGCTCCTAGATTTTAGGGTTGTCCAAAAATGGACTAGGGTTGGACTATATATAGCAAGTGGGCTAGGTTTTAGGGCCATTTGGACCCTCCGATTTACATCGGACGGTCAACATAAATAGGTTAGGGAGTCCAATTAAAAAAGCAATGATGGTTTGGGCTATTTCGGGGTTGCTCCGGACCCACTGGTTGCGACCGCCGGGTTTGGGTCCGGGGGGGGGGGGTTCGGACTAGGTTGCGAGCGGATCGGTGCACTGTGCAGAGAGGCTAGGCAGAGATGAGAGTGAAAACGGGCAACCCGGCCTCAGGTTTTTATATATGAAAAACGTCCACGATTAGACCGGCTATAGTGCCGCTATAGGTTTAATGGTTCGGGTATCAAACGACCTCCGAATGCGACGAAATTTGGCAGGCGGTCTACATACAATAAAACAAGACCGCTCGCCAACTTTTGACCCAATCCGAAAATATTTTAAATGCACTTTTAAAAACAATATTTTATCGATGCCGCGGGCACGTGCGTGTGTGGTTGGTCTCGAGACGGCCATCGACGAGAACGGAAAGAACTGGCAATTATGAACGGATGCAAGTTTTCAAAACAACGACAACGAAGTGCCAATGCAATGTGGATGATGCGCATGATGCGATGATGAATGCGGCAAACAAATAAAACACACGACGATAACGGAATAAAATGGGAATCTTATGGAGCGTCGGTCTCAGGCTGTTACATCTGAAGAGTTTCTTCTACCTTCAAGGGCTCAATACTAGAGATGAATGAATAAGGTTAGCTAGTCGAGTTTTAGAGCGAGTTATCCTCCTGGTGTGTATGTCACCGAAGATTTGATTTACAGGATGGTTTTTGTCCACTCTTACCCGAACTCGGGGTAGCTTTTGCTTGTTGGATGATGGAGCTTCTTCATCATCATCTTCTTCTTCATTGTTGTTGAAGGCGTCGTTGCCTTGAGGTAGTGGTGAAGGTGGTTGTGGTGGATCATCATGATGATCTTCTTCCTCCTCTTCATCTTGTCGTGTACCGCTTGTGGATGCCTCCATGTCATGTTGCGGTTCACCTCGACGTGAAGTAGGGGCTTACACTTGAGTTGACGAAGTACTTTCCTTCACCTCCATGGGACGAATCTTGCCAATGGATAAGTCTTGGATAGCTTCCGAAGGTTCCTTATCACTACAGGAATCAGGTACTTTGCCATCTGCCATGGCGGACGGCAAAGGATAGGCTTGCGGACGGCAAAACCCTTTGCTGTCAGCCAACAGACGGCCCCCCGTCTGGCACAGAAAACTCCGGTATAGGGGGGCTTTGCCGTCAGCTTTGCAACAGCGGACGGCAAAGACATTTGTCGTCCGCCGTCCAGGGCATCCAGATGGTAAAGCCAGCTGACGGCACAGAAAGCAGGTTAGCCCCGTTAGGTGGCTAACGGCAGCCTTTGCCGTCCCCTGGCCGACGGCAAAGCGGGCAGGTCCTTTGCCGTCTGCGTGAGACAGCAAAGCGGCTGGACGGGCCAGCTGGACAGATGGCCTTCTTTGTCATCTGCCAGCTGACGGCAAAGTGGGCAGCTCCTTTGCCGTTTGCCAGCGGACGGCAAAGTGGCCAAATGGCCCAGACCTGTTGCTCCTAGGTTGCACAGGTTGCTTCCACGTGGCACGTTTGCCGTCGGTCGCAGACGGCAAAGAGGCCTTTGCCGTCAGTGGCAGACGGCAAAGAGGCTGTATTGCCCCTTTTTATTCTGTTTTTTGTTATATCCAGTCATTTTCACAAGCAATATATGATATATATATATAATTCACAGAAACTATATCCCTGCCATATGGATATGATCATCCAACAAACATACCAAATCAAAAGTGCAAGTTTCATCCATACATGCATAGTTTCATCCATATTACAATAGTTTCATTCATAGGTAGGAAGTTTCAAATTCTTCATCGATACAAAATCAAAACAGAAAGTAAACACAAGAACTCCATCAATGCAAGCTTCCGTGAAGTGAATCAAATCTACAAAATGGGAAATAAGAAAGTTAGAAGAAGAATACTAGAAGAAGAAGAAGAAGAAGATCTAGAAGAAGAAGAGGAATAAGAAGAAGAAGCTAAGTATAGGTCATTTTAGAGCTAACTTAGGTAATTATGCCATTTTTGACCTAACTAAGCTTATTGTGTCATTTTGCAAGAAAATAAGCTAAGTATATGACATTTATGAGGTTACCAAGGTTATTATGCCATTTTTTACCTAAGTAAGCTAATTATGCCATTTTTGACATAATAAGTAAGCTAATGACAAGTCAATATTGAGCTAACCTAGGTAATTATGCCTTTTTTGAGTTAACTAAGTTTATTCTGTCGTTGTGGAGGAAACAAAGCTTAGTATAAGTCATTTTAGAGCTAACCTAGGTAAAATAGGTCATTTTGGAGCTAACTAAGCTTATTCTGTCATTTTGGAGGAATCATAGCTAAGTATAGGTCATTTTAGAGATAACTTATGTAAAGTAGGCCATTTTGGAGCTAAGTAAGCTTATTAAGTCATTTTGGAGGAAACAAAGCTAAGTATAGGTCATTTTAGAGCTAACTTAGGTAAAATATGTCATTTTGGAGCTAAGTAAGCTTATTATGTCATTTTGGAGGAAACAAAGCTAAGTATAGGTCATTTTAGAGCTAACTTAGGTAAAATATGTCATTTTGGAGCTAAGTAAGCTTATTATATCATTTTGGAGGAAACAAAGCTAAGTATAGGTCGTTTTAGAGCTAACTTACGTAAAATATGTCATTTTGGAGCTAAGTAAGCTTATTATGTCATTTTGGAGGAAACAAAGCTAAGTATAGGTCATTTTAGAGCTAACTTAGGTAAGCTAGGTCATATTGGAGCTAAGTAAGCTTATTATGTCCTTTTGGAGGAAAATAAGCTAAGTATATGACATTTATGAGCTAACCAAGGTTATTATGCCATTTTTTGCCTAAGTAAGCTAATTATGTCATAAATGAACTAAATAACCTAAATATAGGTCATTATGCATTTGTTAAGCAAAATACTAGAGAAAACTTACCGTCCTCGTCATCACGGAGTTGAAGCACCGGGGTTGCTCGGGCCGTTTTCACCTGGAGCACTACTTGGCCCTGGAGAAGGATCGTGCGATGCGGCTCTGGAGTTATGCTGCACCAAAGATCATTTGCAATGTCTCGTTAGCATGATGACACTGAAATGTTAAGACTAGTTACTAATGACCATTCAAATGAAACTCACTGTTCCCGCCGTGGTAATGACTGGCATCGGCGGAGGGGTCTGGCCGGACTTCTCGCACATAGACTGCACACTTGGTTTTGACAAGTCAATCATATTAGTTATTAATGAAACGAACATACATGCATTATTTGGCTAATATGAAGAAGAAACTTACCACGAGGAGCTCGTAAATGGCCCGGTGAGACGCGTCATTCCGTGCAATCTCCTCCTCCAACAACCTAGCCGTCCTCTCCTCCAATTCCCTCTCCTTCTCCGCCGCCTGCCGGTCTCTATCATCCAGAAGCGCCTGGTATGCCTCTCTCTCTTTCTGAAGAGCAGGCTGCAAAACAACTCCTCGTTAGCATTGTAATCATCTTTGTTCGCATACACGATGTAATGGAGGAAAGCTATCTGAGTCCGTATGACTAACCTCGATGGCTAGCTCGACTGGCCGTGGACGAGGCCTTATCTCAGGACAGGAGCTCGTTTGGTGCGCCTTGATCTCCCGGAGAGTGCTAGAAGACCGTATAAGTCCATCTCCAATGGATATCGAGCCATGGGGCCTCCCGCCGCCAGCTATCATCACCAGCTCTGGATCTATAGGATGCTGGCTCGGGTTAAAGTCCTCCCCTTTCCTTGCCTTCCCCTCATCTATGTACCTCATGAGCTTGTGGTGGGAGGAGATGTTGGTGAAGTTCTCGAGATGATTGAGGTCAGACTCTGAGAATGCCTTGGCCTTCTTGTACGAGACAGTATGGGCCATGGCATAGAGGTCGTACACCGCTGGCACCTCCGTCTTATTGTAGTTCGCCTAAATGAGAGAGAGAGGAACAAAGTATTAGTAAAGGGCTCAAGCTAGCATCAAGAATGGATTGCATGAATCATGAAGCAAAACACATACCCAGTTCCGCCCGAACCGATATAAGATGGCGCTGCCTTGATGGTGTGGCACACCAACCATTTTGGCACGCCGGTTCTGGGCATTGTCGTGGACGGCTCGCCGTTCGTCTGAGCACCACTCATCCACCAACGCCTCCCGATAATCCATCTTATCCACACACCATCTCGGGGGCGCCTAAGTTAGTAAAGAGAAATTTGAGTACTACGCCTACGAATCAAATCAAGGAAACTAAGTACAAGGCCTTAAGAATAGGTAATTACCTTCATGTACTGCTCCTTCTGCAGAAACTTTCCATGGCACGACGACTTGTCCTTCTTAACACCACGCGAGGCATAGTAGTCTCGAACAGCCTGCGGCCGAGCCTCGTGCCGTAAGTTATGTAGTAGGCGCCTGCACTCGCCATCGATAACCTTTGATGCGGCCTCCTCTTGTCCCTCCTCACACCATGTCGTAGGTGTAGAAGGTCTGCAATCAAACGAGACAACAATGATTAGTACAATAACTAGCTATTGTTGATTTTTAATTGTGTAAAGGAGAAATTACCCAAAACAGTCTGATCACCATGTCGGCCCTCGTGTGGCACAAGACACCATCGATCACCTCCTCCGGCGGGGCCGGGGCAGCCAAGTAGTGCTCCCAGGTCAATCCTAGCTCTGGAAGCTAACCCTCACAGGGCAACGTGACAAACCCCGGGAAGTTCTGTCGGCAAAGCACACAATGACGGTGTTGGGCCTGCGGACATCGTTGGCGTGATCCCAACCCCTGCAGTATGACAAAGCCAACGCATTATATATTTGAAGAACGTGAAGGCAAAAGGTTAAAAAAGAGTAAATGCACTTACTTCTCCCCATTAGGCCTAATCACCGGCCTCTGCTCGCGGGTCGCTGGCACGGGCGGGAGCCGTGTACTACCACGCTGGTAGACGATGGCCCCCTCAACCACCTCGTCCTCGCTATCCCTGCCACCATCAGCATGGCCACTCGGCTCCTGCTGACAAAAATCCGGCCAGGTATCCCATGGGGTTTGCTGGGACGTAGCCCCATCCCTGCTCTGCTCCGGAGTCTCATGAGATGAAGCGTCTGGGACAGGAGTCTCGTGGCTCGAAGGCTCGTCGACCCGAGGCTCGTGGACAGGAGTCCACGTAGCCTCCACCTCAGACGCCTCCACCCTAGATGTCTTGTGCTCGGGTGAATCAGCTGGGGGTGGCGGCGAGGAAGGCGTATCAGCCTCCGTAAGTCTCCCACGGGCACGTGTACATCTACCTCCTCCTATCTTCTTCCCCCGACCTCCTCTCTCGGTGGCCATCGGTGCCGACGAAGAAGCGCCTGCCTGTGTCTGCAAACTAGTGAGCAACGCTCTCCGGAGATGCTCGGGTGGAATGGTCGTACCCCTCCCACCACGCGCCGACGAAGAAGCCGCGGATCGCTCTGGACCCGCACCCACCATCTTTCAACACCTGCCATGACAAAGAGTAAACGAAATTAGTACAACATAAAAAAATTGAATACCGACATGAATAATAATATCTATATAATTTAAGTGTATCATCATCATGTATATAATAATAATTGAATACCTGACATGAACTAATAATAATCTTGATCGTCTATATATGCTCTGGGATCAATAAATGCATCATCATCATCACTATCATCAATAAATGCATCATCATCATCACTATCGGGAACAACATGTGAAAGGCCACCTTTATGTAATCGGTCAAGCATTGACAGGTCATCCGCAGTAGTAACCTCTTCTTCTTCCGGCTCTTCTTGTTCCGTCTTAGGGGTGAAGTCGGATTCACTATCGCTGACTACTTCAATGTTCTGGGGTGAAGTAGAGCGGTTCTTGAAATGTTTTTTGGAAAGACATGTTTCTTGGAAGAATTCTCCTTCATATGTGTCTGGGTTAATGTGAGGTTCATAATCCTCTTCATTGAGGGGAGGTGGTCTAAAACGTGGCGGCACTTCATAAACGACATCCCAACCATTCAGATTTGGATCAGTTTGGCAGGCCCAGGGTAGATAGAAAACTTGGGTCGCCTATTGCGCCGTAATATAGACATCGGGAACATCTAAATGGGTGCTTTGTTTGATTTCGACTAGCCCTATATGTTCATGAGTCCTTCTAGTCACTTTCGGCTGGAACCAATAACATTTGAAGACTACGACGTTCGGTGGGTTTTCACCATAGAATAGAAGTTCATAAATTGCTTCAACTCTTCCATAATACTCGGTACCTCCTTCGCCGATAGCAGAGACACAACAATTTGTAGACTTTCAATTGGCCATTCATAGCTCTTTGCCAAAGGTACTAAAGCGATACCCGTTGATGTCGTATTTGTCAAATGAACGAACCTTATAGTCAAAAGCATTAGTGACTTGTCTCAATTCGGCGTCCATAGACTCTGAATTAGCCTACAAGTTTCATACAAAAGGATTGTTGCATTAGCCGCAAATTAGACGAAGAAATGAAATGGTCTAACGGAAATTACCGTTTGTTTGAACCAAGAGATGAAACCGGGATAGCCACCTCCATGCTTTGCCAGAAGCTCATACTCTTCGATGGAATCCTTTTGGATCACCGCTCCATCCGAGAATTTGGCAACGTATCGACTGTATCAAATATCCGGGAATAAGAGCAGTTCAAAGGAATTAGAAGTTGCGAAACAATGTACCGAGAACTTACTCGATGTACGATCGCACTTCTGTTAGGTTGTTGAAGATATACAACGAAATGGTCCGCCATTCTTCGACATCCAACGCTATTGCTTTCGAAGCACTGACTGGTGCGAGCTCCCCTTTGAATAGGCTAAGGTTGGATCGACCTTCTTTAGGGTCGCCAGCGTTGTACCGAGGCTTCGGATTATGCAAATGACGATTTTTGGCTTCGTAATGTGCTGTCAAGAAGTTTGCCGCCTCCTTAGTAATGAATGCCTCGGCCATTGATGCTTCAATTCTACATTTATTTTTACATTTTGCTCGAAGCGTCTTCTGCATCCTCTTAGTTTTGTAGCACCAATGATTTTCCATGGGCCCCCCCAATCTCGCCTCGGTCGGGAGATGCAAAATCAAATGCTGCATTGGATTAAAGAAGCCCGATGGAAAGATCTTCTCTAACTTGCAGATCAACTCCGGCGCCTACTCTTCCATTTCATCTAGCACGCCAGGTGATAGGTCTTTCGCACAAAGAGAACGGAAGAAATAGCTCAGCTCTGCCAGTACTAGCCATTCATCCTCAGGGATAAAGCCACGCAACATCACCGGCATAACCCGCTCAAGCCATATGTGCCAATCATGACTCTTGAGACCAAATATTTTCAATTTGTTAGGACTCGCTCCCCTCTTTAGATTCGCTGCATACCCATCGGGGAACATCAACTGTATTTTCACCCTCAAGATCATTTCCCTCATAGCTGGCCTTCCAAGATTGAACCATGCCTTTGGCTTCGTCCAATTCTGCTTTCCTTTCGGTTGTCGCATGTTTTGCAACGGTCTATCACATAGAGCCTCCTGATCAACTCTAGCCTTAGGATTATCCTTTGACTTCCCCTTTATGCCGAACAATGTACCAAAAAGGGCCTCGGCGATATTCTTTTCAGTGTGCATCACGTCGATGTTGTGTGGGCAAAGGAGGTCTTTGAAGTAAGGCAGATCCAATAAGCATGTCTTGTGAGTCCAGGCGTGTTCCGAATTAGACCCTTTGAAATACCCTGGACGCTCTGGATCAGGCTCGAGAGCGTTTAACTGATCTAGGGTCTGTTGGCCTGTCAACGCAGGTGGTGCAGAGGTTTTGACAACTCTACCTTTGATGAAATTCTTCTTGTCTTTTCTGAACTTATGGCGAGGATCCAGGAACTGTCTATGCAAGTCGAAGCAAGAAAACTTGCGACCCGCCTGCAGCCAACGGAACTGAAGAGATGCCTTGCATGTGGGGCACGGGAACCTTCCATGCACACACCAGCCAACGAATAGCGGATACGCCGGCAAGTCATGCATCGACTACATGTACCACGCATGCATCATGAAGTTTTGTTTTGTAGCGGCGTCGTATGTCTTGATCCCATTATCCCAAGCTTCTTGCAATTCATCCTTAAGCGGCTGCATGTACACATTCATATTCTTCCCCGGATAGTTGGGCCCTGGAATTATCAACGTCAGGAAAATGTTCTTTCTTTGCATAATCTGTCCGGGGGGAGATTGAGTGGAATGACAAATACAGGCCAACAACTATATTGGGTTGCCATCATACCAACCACATTGAACCCATCCGTGCTGATGGCGACTCGAGGATGCCTTGGATCTGCCGCTTTATCCTTATGTAATGCATCGAAGTGCTTCCACGCGAAAGCGTCTGAAGTGTGTACCAACATCCGATTCCCATCTGCATCTAGTTCGGTTTTGTTGCCCAATTTGTGCCATGTCATCTGTCTGGCCGTCTCTTCGACCATGAAAAGACGTTGAAGTCTTGGTACGATTGGCATATACCGAAGAACATTAACGGGGATTTTGGTCTGAATCTTCTCACCCATACCGTTGTCTACCACAATATACCTGGAAGACATGCAAATGGGACATTAGTTCAAGTCCGCATACTCAAGCCTAAATAAGGCACATCCATTCTCACAGGCATCTATCTTCTCATAGGGCATCTTAAGTACACGGAGGATTTTGTCCGACTGGTATAGGTTTGCGGGCAGTACATGGCCATTGGATAGAAAGCGTCCAAATATTGTCATCATCACGTCGTAGCATTCTCTTCCCAGGTTGAATTGAGCCTTCAGAGCCATTACTTGCTTGATGGCATCCAGCTGACAAAGCTCAGTGTGCTCGTCGAGAGGACATTTTTAAGACTCCAACATTTCATAAAAGGCCTTTGCAGATTCCTCCATCTCATCGTCCGAATCCCGAGCATCATCAATGTCATGCACCATGTATTCGATCCCGGTACCATGCTCGTCGGTGCGACGACGAACCACCTCAGCTCTGGCACGTTGGGCAGACTCACCATGAAAAGTCCACACCGTATAATCAGGCGTAAAACCCCACTTCTGCAGGTGTTTACCCATTACACCCTCTGTCGTCTTTTTAAAGTTGTTGCACCGGACACAGGGGCACCAGGTTCATTCCTTGCCATTTGCAAATGCGGCTCTCACAAACCCCTTGCTTTTTGTAAACCATTCATTGGTCATGTCTTTCTGACTAGTGTGACCGGTGTACATCCACGCACGATCACTCATCTTGCCTAGCTACCGTACACACAAGAAATATATATATAATTCATCATATATATTCATCAGTTAATCAAGTTTGCCAGTTTTATTATGTCCATGCAACCTACACGCTAATAGGTAAAGATAGGTCCTAATCCCACCCGAGTATGTGTAGATTGGGTTCGTTTTCCCATGCTCTGCTCCGGACCCGACGCAGAATTTCGGCAGCACCTCCCCGCTGTTCTCCTGATACACATCTCAGCAATAAACAGAGAGGATGTGTACCCGGAGAATAACAGGGAGGCACTGCAGAAATTATGCATCGGATTCGGAGCAGAGCATATGGGAAAACGAACCCAACCTACACATACTCGGGCTGTCCATGGATAACGTTGGACAATTCAAAAGGATGGCGGTTATAAATATGCAAAGACATGCATATTTATAGATGCCGCCCTTTCAAACGGGAGACGCATACTAGTCACGCATACTGATGAGTGAAGACACTTATAGCTAGAAAGTTTCATCGGCACGAAGACCAGAACAGAGCAAATTAAGGAGGAGGAGAAGTCATTTGTGCTCACCCACGAACGCAGGGGAGGAGCTCGTCCAACGCACGGGGAGGTCGTCGAACAACAGACCCTCTCAGCGATGAAAGAACTGCACATTGAAATCCACCCGATCAACACAAGTATGATGTTTTTCATAACAAAATCGAAACATATATGACCTAACTCATAATTTACAAAACTATGACCCCGTCGGCCTCTAGAAGGCTGAAGAGCACCTTTTCAGTCAACAGGAGGCCGAAGAGGGGTCGGGGGTTGGGGGTCGCCACACGCAGGTGAAGGTGCCTGGTGTCGTGCCGGGGTGTCGCAGGGGTGTCGTGCCGTGGTGTCGTTGGGGTGTCGTGCCGGGGTGTCGTGCTGGGGCGTCGCCGAGGTGTCATGTTGGGGTGTCGGGGTGTCGTGTCGGGGCATTGTGTCGGGGTGTCGGGGTGTCGGGGCGTCGTGTCGGGGTGTCGTTTTCTTCTTCTTCTTATTCTTCTTCTTCTTCTTCTTCTTCTTCTTCTTTTCCTCTCCTCCTCCTCCTCTTCTTCTTCTTCTTCTTCTTCTTCTTCTTCTTCTTCTTCTTCTTCTTCCTTCTTTTCCTTTTTCCTATTCTTCTCCTCTTCTTCTTCTCCTCTTCTCTTCTTTTTCTTCTTCTTCTTCTTCTTCTTCTTCTTCTTCTTTTCTTCTTCTCCTCCTCCTCCTTTTCTTCTTCTTCTTCCTTTTTTCCTTTATCCTCTTCTTCTACTTATTCTTCTTTTCTTCTTTTTTTTGCACTAACCTAATTAACCTAATTAACACTAACCTAATTAACTATAACATTAACCAAAACTAACAGATGCAATGAAATGAAAAAAAAGAAAAAAAAAGATGCAAGAACTCACCGGAGGAGGGCCGGTGGAGGAGGGTCGGCGCAGGGAGGAGGGCCGGCGCGGGGAGGAATGCCGGCGTGGGGAGGACGCCCCGGTGGTGGAGCCTGGCCGCCGGGAGGGGATGCTTGCCGCGGGGAGGGGGGTGCTCGCCGCCGTTAGGGTGGGCTCACCGCGGGGAGGGGGCGCGGTGGTGGAGGAGGGCCGTGGGGTGGTGGAGGAGGACCGTAGTGGTGGGGGCTCGCTGCGGTGGTGGAGGAGGGCCGCAGGGAGGGGGTCTCACCACGGGGAGGGGAGGGGGCGCGATGGTGGAGGAGGGCCACGGGGAGGGGGGGCTCGTCGTTGGGAAGGTGGCTCACCGCGGGGAGGGCTGGCTCCGACGAAGGGGCGCCGCCGCGGTGGGTTGCGGGGGTGGGGGGAGAAGAGGTGTGCGTGTTGGTGCGGGGAGAGAGAGAGATGGGGGAGAGGGAGGCGGTGTGGGGTGGGGGATGGGGCACGGACGTTAGCCGTTAGGTCGCCATTCTCTTTGCCGTCTGCACCAGATGGCAAAGAGGCTAAAGGCGGATGGCAAAGAGCCGTGGACGGCATCCATACCGTCCGGTTGACCCACGATCCAGTGCCCCCCCCCCCCCCGTTCTCTTTGCCGTCTGCCTTTCGGCTCTTAGTCGTGCACTTGCAGATGGCAAAGTATGAACTGATGGCAAACAGTACCTTTGCCATCATTCCATACTTTGCCGTCTGTTTTCTGGAAGCTGACGGCAAGGACATTCTTTGCTGTCTGCCAGCGGACGGCAAAGAACTGGCAGACGACAAATGTTCTGATTCCAGTAGTGTATCTCCTACATCATTTGGCAACTGTTCAACTTCACATCTACCGTGTCTTCAACTTTTTGAGTGAAGTTGTTGTAGACACGGTAAGTGTGAGAGTTTGATCCGTAACTGAGTAGGAAACCTTCATGAGATCTAGGATCAAATTTTAGAATGACGATGCTTATCAAGAATGTAACACTTGGAGCCGAATACCCGAAAGTGTCCAACTTGGGGCTTGTTACTGGTGAGTAGCTCGTATGCCGTTTTACCGAGAAGCTTGTGAAAGTAAAGTCGGTTTGTAGCATGACAAGCTGTTTCCACGGCTTCTGCCCAAAAGTGTCTTGGCGTCTTTTATTTGTCGAGCATCGTTCTAACCATCTCAATAAGAGCCGGTTCTTCCTCTCAACAACTCCATTTTATTGAGGTGTGTACATAGCCGAGAACTCGTGTGAAATCCCTTCTTCGTCAAGAGCAGAATCCACATTTGTGTTCTTGAACTCCGATCCGTTGTCGCTCCAAACTTTCTTGATCTTCACTTCAAATTGGTTTTGCGCTTTGCGAGCGAAGTTCTGGAAGATCTTTTGCATCTGTGACTTATCATCAAGAAAAAATACCCACGTAAATCTGGAAAAATCATCAACTATAACTAGACCAAAGGAATTTCCACCGAGGCTCTTGTAAGCATTGGGACCAAAAAGATCCATAAGAAGCAACTCGAGTGGTCTCCTACTAGTCATGATATTCTTTATAGGATGACTTCCACCTACTTGTTTTCCAGCTTGACAAGCGCTACAAAGTCTATCTTTGTCAAACATAACATCTTTAACACCAAGTATATGATCACCTTTGATGAGCTTGTCTAGATTACGCATACCAACATGTCCTAGTCTTCTATGCCAAAGCCAACCTTTAGAAGATTTTGCAATAAGACAAGTACGAGGTTTGGATCTCTTAGTGAAATCAACAATATATAGGTCACCTCTATGGAAACAGGTAAAGACAATGCTGTGATTGTCTTGACGAAACACTTGGCAATCTACTTTGGTGAATAGCACATTAAAACCGAAGTTGGCAAGTCTAGATACAGAAAGAAGATTATAGGCAAGGGATTGAACAAGCATGACGTTTTGAATGGAGCTATCAGGAGATATGGCCACCTTACCAAGACCGAGTACCTTACCCTTGGAATTGTCTCCAAAGGTAACATACTTTCGCGGTACATGGTTTGGTGTGATCTCTTCAAACATGTCTCTATCTCTGGTCATATGATCGGTGCATACACTATCGAGAATCCACTCTTTTCCTCCGGACATGTAATCCTTGAAGTTTGCCATGAGACTTAGATTCTTCATAGTCTTCTCATACTCGATGTCGAACAATTCATCATCGTCATAGTAGCCATGTTCCACATTGTCCTCATCAAGTGCGAAATCCTCGTCATAAGAAACAAGAGATTCGTTAGAGTTGTGATCATGACAATGTTCAAGATTATGAATGCGAATGGCTTCTGCAATGATGTTGTTGATAGTTATGACATCTCCTTAAGCACGCATGAGGTCTCTAAGCTCAAATAGATAATCATCTAACTTAGGATCACTAGGCATCATTTTGTGAAAAGCAATGGTTTTATGAAGAATTTCATCAAGATTACTCAATGAATAATTTGGATATCGTTTCTACAAATCATTCCACAAAGTATAAGCACATTCAAAATTCTTCATTTGATCAAACACAATTCTAGGCAATCCTCTAATAATGAGATTAACAGTTCTAAGATTGCGTAGCATATCAATTTCCTCTTCGTGTGTGAGATGTAAAGGATCGATGGGAGGTACATAGGGGTTCTTAACATGCTTGCTCACATGGAATTCATTGAATAACTCTAGCATCTCATATTTCCATTGACTATGGTACCCCCCATCGAGAATGGGCACTCTACAACTAAGACTCCCCAAACTAGACACATCCATCTTCCTCCAACGGTGATGAAACTGAAGCTTTGGAGACCAAAGCTCTGATACCAATTGTAGGATCCAAGAAGTGTATGTCTAGAGGGGGGTGAATAGACTACTAGCACAAATTAAAAACCTAACATTTTCCCAAGTTAATTGGTTGGCAGATTTTAGCAAGTCTAACAAGTCTAGTGCACCCTACACCTGCTAGTCAACAAGTGTGGCAGCGGAAAGTAAGGACAACCATATGTAAGAGAGTAGAGATAGAAAGATCAAACGCAATATCGAGACACAAAGATTTTTCCCGTGGTTCCTGTAGGTGGTGCTATCGTTCGTCCACGTTTATGGAGTCTTCAACCCACGGAGAGTATGTTGGGGAACATTGCATGGGAAGCAAAAAATTTCCTATGCTTCACCAAGATCAATCTAGGAGATGACCATCTACGGGAGGAGAGATTGCATCTACATACCCTTGTAGATCGCTAAGCGGGAAGCGTTAAGAAACGTGGTTGGTTTAGTCGAACATCTTCGTGATCCAATCATGATCCGTCCCGCGATCCAATCTTGATCTGTTCCGATGGATGGCACCTCCGCGTTCAGCACATGTACAGATCGATGACGTCTCCGCCTCCTTGATCCAGCAAGCAAGGGCGGTGAGGTAGATGAGTTCTCCGATAGCACAATGGCATGGCGGCGGTGGTGGTGGAGCAATCTCAGCAAGGCTTCGCCAAGCGCTGCCGCAGATGCGTTTTAGAGGAGAAACAGATCTAGGGACAGAGGGAGGGCTTCACCTATGGCTTGGGATGCGGCTGCCCTCCCTATCCCTCTCTATATATAGGAGGAGGGGGTAGATGGGGCGAAGCCCTAGCCCTTACAGCCCATTCACGTCCTAGAGGCTGGAGGGACCCTTCCGGACTCCTCCGGAACCCTCTGGAACCTTCCAGAACCTTCCGAAAGCTTCACGGTACAATACCGAAAAAACCCGAAACTTTTCCGGTAGCCAAAATATGACTTCCCATATATAAATCTTTACCTCCGGACTATTCCGGAGCTCCTCGTGACGTCCGGGATCTCATCCGAGACTCCGAACAACCTTCGGTCACCAACATACATAACTCAACAATACCAAATCGTCACCGAACGTTAAGTGTGCAGACCCTGTGGGTTCAAGAACTATGCAGACATGACCGAGACACCTCTACGGTCAATAACCAATAGCGGGACCTCGATGCCCATATTGGTTCCTACATATTCTACGAAGATCTTTATCGTTTGAACCACGATGTCAAGGATTCAGACAATCCTGTCTGCAGTTCCCTTTGTCTATCGGTATGTTACTTATCTGAGATTCGATCGTCGGTATCTCCATACCTAGTTCAATCTCGTTACTGGCAAGTCTCTTTACTCGTTCCGTAATACAATATCCCGTGACTAATCCTTAGTCACATTGCTTGCAAGCTTCTTGTGATGCTGTATTACCGAGTGGGCCTAGAGATACCTCTCCGTCATACGGAGAGACAAATCCCAGTCTCGATCCACGCCAAACCAATAGACACCCTCGGAGATAACTGTAGAGCACATTTATAGTCACCCAGTTACATTGCGACGTTTGATACACACAAGTTACTCCTCCGGTGTTAGTGAGTTGCATGATCTCATGGTCTTAGGAACAGATACTTGACATGCAGAAATGATAGCAATAAACTTGACATGATCAACTGCTATACTTACGTTTGGGTGTTGTCCATCACATCATTATCCTAACGATGTGATCCCCTTATCAAATGACAACTCATGTCTATGGTCAGGAAACCTTAACCATCTTTGATCAACGAGCTAGTCTAGTAGAGGCTCACTAGGGAGAGAGTGTTGTCTATGTATCCACACATGTATCTGAGTTTCCGATCGATACAATTATAGCATGGATAATAAACGATTTATCATGAACAAGGAAATATGATAATAACTAACTTATTATTGCCTCTAGGGCATATTTCCAACAGGGTAGCGGTCGTGAGAGTCCACGGAGGGCTCCACCCAAAAGGGTCCACGAAGTAGCAACCTTGACTATTCCATAACGGCTTCCATCCATGAAGGACTAGCCTCACTATGGGTAGATGTTCATGAAGTAGGCGATCTCCTTGACCTTACAAACTTCTTGGTTCAAATCCACAACATGAAGTAGGAGACTCCCAAGCGACACCTAACCAATCTAGGAGGCAGCACCCTCCAAATGGTAATAGGCTCGATAGTAACGATGAACTCCTTGCTCTTGTGTTTCAAATGATAGTCTCCTCAACACTCAATCACTCTCTCACATATTTGGCTTGGGTACAAGAGATTGATTGGACGGAAAGCAACTTCGGGAGGCTAGATATTAAGATCCATATGGTTGGAGTGGATGATCTTGACCTGAACACAAGAATAGGTGGTTCTCTCTCAGAAAATTGGATATGGCAAGTGGGTGAGTTTTCTGAGTGGTTCTCTTTCAAGTAGGATGTGGTGGAGGGGTATATATAGGCTTCTCCAAAAATTCAACCATTACAACATTATTGGCCAACTCGGTGAAACCGAAGTAAAACTCGGTGGCGCCGACTTGTTCAAAATGTGGCAGCTTTAGGCTTTTCGGTGGAACTGATATATAAATCTCGGTGGTACCGATATGGGTGACCCAGGCAGTTACCAAATCTCGGTGAGACCGATTCTCAAAACTCGGTGGGACCGATTTGGAGAAATGGGTTAAGAGAGAGTTGGCCCAACTTCTCGGTGAGACCGATTTTCAAAACTCGGTGGGACCGGATCAAGGAAATGGCTAACCAGGAAGTTGGTCACTGGTTTCAGTGGCACCGAACGGGAATATTGGTAGTACCGAGTAGTGGGTCTTAGCTAGTGTTTCTGTCTGGGTTTTAGACTCGGTGTAGCCGATGTGGAAAGTTGGTGACACCGATTTTGAGTGTAAGGCTCCATGACAGAATATTTGTGGGAGAGCTTGTGGGTGTTTTTGGTGGCTAACATTTGATCACTTGAGCATTTTATTCACCATCATTACCTAACCCCCTTTTTATAGTATTGGCTTTCCTATGGACTCAAAGTGATTTCTGTCAAAGTAAAATGTAGAGTCTTCATGTTTGTAGCTTAGCCAATCCTATTCCTTGCATCTTGGGGTCTCCTCACAATCTTTAGCCAATCCTCTCTATGGACTAAACCTGAAATAAGCTGGATAAAACTATTAGTCCAAGAGACAATGTATGTTGTGATGAATTATCAAAACCACCAAGGGAGCATGTGTGCTTTCACATATCTCACCGTGCCCCTAGGGGGGCGCGTCCTGTTGCGTGGTGGCCCACTGGCACACCCCCTCCGGCAGGTCTTCACTCCAATGTTCCTTATTTCCTCTAGAAAAAATCACAAAAAAGTTTCGGGCGATTCCGAGAACTTTCATTTTCTGCACAAAAACAACACCACGGTAATTCTGCTGAAAACTGCGTCAGTGTGGGTTAGTTCTAAATAAATCATATAAAGTGCATCAAAACCATATAAAATTATTGTAAACATAGGTGAATATGGCATGAATACTTCATAAATCATCAATACGTTGGAGACATATCAGCATCCCCAAGCTTAATTCCTACTCATCCTCGAGTAGGTAAATGATAAAAGAAATAATTTATGAAGTGAATGCTAGTTTAGTGAATAGTTTTGATCATTGATAATTTCTATCACTTTTCTAGCATCATAACCAGCAACTTTTTCTCATAAAAATCATCATGATAGAGTAGCAATCAATTCACATGTCATGGTTCAAACAATGCATTCTATTGGAACTTAACAATCTATGTTCTTGGTCACCAAACAATTTCAATACATCATCAAATCTAAGTAAGGGCTCCACATACTCAATTATCATTTAGTCTTTTGTGATTGCTAATACTCAAGGCATACTTTTAGAACAAACGACATCCATCGAACACAGAGAAAGATAGGGGCTTGATGTTTCGCCTCCCAACACACTTATCATAAAGATAATTGTCAACAATAATGAATCATGATCAAATATATTTCAATGGATATATATGTTTGGCTCTTTCCCCACCACATGGTGCTTCCCAACTAATAGATTGAGGTTGGAATAAGAATTTGACTCAACATGAAAGTAAGTAACATCAAAGTAAATAGATTGTCCCTTCGCAGAGGGAAGCAGGGATTTGCATATGTGCCACAACTCATTGTTTAAAACAGAGATGAATATGTAATTTTGAGTGGTGTGCCTTTTCTATCAACGTCACAACAGAGTATTCAATATCTTCCATGCTAATCACATTATTGGCGGTTCCCAAACAGAATTTAAATTTTTACTCCCCCTCCACCATTCAAACTCATTCCATGGCTGGCCGAATCCACAGTTGCCCTCCAAACAATCAACTTTCTAGTGGGAGTTTTTGTTTATTTATTTTTGTGTTATGCAAGACTGGGAATCCATTTTACCAGCCTCTCTCGTGCAATGACAAGTGAATAAACACTCATCTTGAGAATAACTCGCTTAGCATGGAAGTTTATGACCGCCTCGTGGCTCCATGAGCGGTACGGGCACACAAAACGGATGTTTATTTGAATGTTTAAAAGTGGCACATGCAAATTTACTTGGAATGGCAGTGAAATACCATATATAGGTAGGTATGGTGGACTCTCATGGAAGAAACTTGGCTCAAGGATTTGGATGCACAAGTAGTATTTCCACTTAGCACGAGGTTTTGGCTAGCAAAAGGTTCTAAACAAGCACCACATGTTGGAGGATCCATAACAATATAATTTCTATGCAAATATACCTAGACATAACCATTACGTTGTCTTTCTTGTCCAACTTCAACCATTTGATCAAGTTTGAAAATAATTGATGGGTATTCTCAATCATAAAAGATGTCCAAGATAATATATTTATATGCGAATGTTCTCTTTCTTATACTAATCATTCATGAATTACTTGTATGGCCAATTTGATGATTGTCAAACTTCAATAGATTTTACTTTATAAACCAGATGTGAAGCTAATACTAAGCATAAAGCACATTGATAATTTCAGATTTATGATATTAAATTCATTCACAATTTACTCTCTGGATATAAGTGAAGCACAAGAGTAAACATCAAACTACTCTCAAAAGATATAAGTGAAGATCAATGAGTAGTCAAACAATAAAGGATCTATGTGAGGACTCTCTCTCAATAAAGATTTTCAGATCTGAGTATTTATTTAAAAAGCGAGCAAAATAAAAATTGCACTCCAAGAATAGCACATATCATGTGGACAAATAAAAATTTAGGCTCAACATAGGCTAACCGATAATTGTTGATGAAGAGAGGTGGGATGCGTAGCATCCCCAAGCATAGATGCTTGAGACTTCTTGAAATATTTACTTGGTGTGCCTTGGGCATCCCCAAGCTTGAGCTTTTGTATCTTGTTCAATCCTCTCATATCATGGTTTCACCTATTCTCAAAAACTTCATCCACACAAAACTTGAAAAGAACTCGTGAGATAAGTTAGTGCACATAAGAATAAATCAACACTTTATGTACTGCCAAGACAAGTTGCACAATAATTTACAAACATTATCTACTTTATACTATCACTTCCACAATTTACATCTACCAATATAAGTCATAAAAACCATTGGATAAGTAGATAACAAAACTATGACAACAATCTGTCTAAACAGGACAATCTGTAGCAATTAATTTACAAGGTGCACTTCTGTATCTCTAAAAATTATGAAAATTTAGGACATGATAAATAATTTATATAAAAATACTGTGTAAAAATTTCAGAAACTTTCCATGTTCCAGTAAAATATGAAAATTGAAACACTACAGCAAAAGTTTCTGTTTTTACACAGCACACATCAAACATGCAATAGAGACATCTTAAGGCAATTCTTGAAAATTTTTATTAAAAAAACAAGATTATCAATAACATATAACAGAGAACGACAAAAATAAAATGGCGCTCCAAGCAAAACACATATTATGTGACGAATAAAAATATAGCTCTAAGTAAGATATACCAATAGTAATGAAGACGAAAGAGGGGATGCCTTCCGGGGCATCCCCAAGCTTAGGCGCTTGAGTCTTCCTTGGATATTACTTTGCGGTGCCTTGGCCATCCCCAAGCTTAGGTTCTTGTCACTCCTTATTCTCCTCATATCGATATCTCACCCAGAACTTGAAAACTTCAATCACACAAAACTTAACGGAACTTCGTGAAATGGGTTAGTATAATAAATGAAGATCATTCACTTAGGTACTGTCAAGAGAAGATTCATAATTGTTATCACATAATACCTACTGTATTCTACCATTAACATAATTTATATCACTGAATATAAGCTATGGGAACACTGAAACAAGCAAACTATGCATGCAAAACAGAATCTATCAAAAACAGCACAGTCTGTGAAGATCTGTAGTATAACCGTACTTCCCTGTCTCTAAAAATTCTGAAACTTAGGAGAACCTGAATAATTTGTATATAAACACATTGTAAAAATTTCAGATCATTATCACGCTCCAGTAAAAAACGAAAATTCCTGTACTAGAGTCAAAAGTTTCTATTTTGGTTCAGCATCAATTCTACTCATCTTGTGAGTCATCCCAAAGGCTTTACTTAGCACTTTATTAAAATAAAAGACAAAAAACATGATTAATACAGTATCTTAATCATGTGAACACACAAAAATAGAAATCAAAAGTGGTGGGTTGTCTCCCAACAAGCGCTTTTCTTTATTGCCTTTTAGCTAGGCATGATGATTTCAATGATGCTCACATAGCAATAGTAATTGAAACATGCAAGAGAGCATCATGAATCTCATGACAAGCACATTTAAGTCTAACCCACTTCCTATGCATAGGTATTTTGTGAGCAAACGATTTTTGGGAGCAAGAATCAACTAGCATAGGAAGGCAAAACAAGCATAACTTCCAAACTTTGAACATATAGAGTGGAAACTTGATATTATTGCAATTCCTATAAGCATAAGTTCCTCCCTCATAACAAATTTCTGTAGCATCATGAAGGAATTCAACAATATAACTATCACATAAAGCATTCTTTTCATGATCTACAAGCATAGAAAATTTATTAATCTCCACATAAGCATATTTCTTCTCATTCATAATAGTGGGAGAAAACTCAACAAAATAACTATCATGTGAGATACATGATTGATATAACCAAATTGAAAATTAAAATCATGATGAAAAGTTTCATGGTTACTATTATTCTTTATAGCATACATGTCACAATCATAATCATCGTAGATATGACGCATGCCATCATCATAATAAATTTGCTCATCAAAACTTGGGGGACAAAGTATATCATCTTCCCCAAACATAGCATCCCTAAGCTTGTGGCTTTGCATATCATTAGCATCATGGATATTCAGAGAATTCATACTAACAACATGGCAATCATGCTTTTCATTCAAGGAACTATCATGAATCACTTTATAAATTTCACAAATTTTAGATTCATGATTTTCAAGCAAGACCTCATAAAGATAATCTAGTGAACTCTCACTAGCAATTGTTCCAACATAATCGGGTTTTTGAAAAGATTAGAAAGTGGATGAGGATCCATTTATATTTATTTTGTAGTTTTATTTTATAAAACCAAACTAGTGAAAAACAAGAAATTAAAAGATTTAATTGCAAGATCTAAAGATATACCTTCAAGCATTCACCTCCCCGGCAACGGCGCCGGAAAAGAGCTTGATGTCTACTACGCAACTTTATTCTTGTAGACTCGTGTTGGGCCTCCAAGTGCAGAGTTTTGTAGGACAGTAGAAATTTTCCCTCAAGTGGATGACCTAAGGTTTATCAATCCGTGGGAGGTGTAGGATGAAGATGGTATCTCTCAAACAACCCTGCAATCAAATACAAGAATCTCTAGTGTCCCCAACACACCCAATACAATGGAAAATTGTATAGGTGTGTAAGTGCATCTAGTGCCCCTTAGTGATTTTGGTGTATTGAAGACTTATAGGTTAAGGGACTAATATGTGTGTGAGTGTACACATGCTCTATAAGTTGCTGAGGAGTTTGATATATACGAAGAATGTCGAGCCCTAAAAATAAATGTCTTCAGCTTTAGACTTTGGTGAAGACACAGGTATTTCCCGGAAGACTTTGAAGCTAAAGAATTCGGTGTTGCCTTGAAGGTATTGACGAGGACTATGAAGCGTGAAGACTTTTTGTTTTCGTTGTTTCATTTCCTTTCTTTGAGTCATAGGAAACACCGTACTGTTAAAGGGGGTCGAGGTAATACTAAGGAAAAAATTTCCAACTGATGCTCAACTAAAAAGCCTCAACATAACCAATCCTTCGAGTGAAGTCTTTGGAAATCTCTTACAGCTCAGTCAAGTTCTTCAGTGACAAAGACGATGTTCTTCTGGTCTCTGAGGAAATTGGTCTGACTAAGGAGTTAGGATTTCGCCAGTGCGAATTGCCTACCGTGAGGAATATGATAAGCCCTGAGGAATTTGACAGTTCAAATTCCAGCCGTTGGTGTGCCTTGCGTCAGCTATCCAGATATCTTATCCACATAACAGTTATATCATTGGTGGGCATTTATGTCTTATCGTGTCGGGTTGCACCCTGGCTATAAATAGCCGCCCCCACAACCACTAACTGGTTGGCTGCTACGAGAGTGATTGACACTTGTCATTTGAGAGCAACCCATCCTTTGAGGACTTTGAGAGAGAATCATCAGTGAGGAAAAACCCAAAACCCAAACCAACAAAACCCAAAGTGATTGAGCATCACTGAAGAGATTGTTCCTGTGTGGAACCGACGCTTTTTACCTTTGAAAACTATGTATCTTCGAGACGGTTAGGCATCATGGTCTACAGCATCTAGCAGTCAATTGTAGATCGCCGGGTGACCGAGTTTGTGAGGGTTTGGAAGTCTACCCTAAAGACTTACCACGAGTGTTCGGCGAGGTCTGTGTGACCTTAGCTCAAGGAGAATACGGTAAGGACTGTGTGTCCTTTGGTTTAAATACCAAGCCACTCCGAACCAGACGTACGACTGTCACAACAGTTCGAACTGGGCCATCAAACCATTGTCTTCATCGAGCTCCTGGTTGTATTTCCTCAACCCCTTCATTTCCTCGAAGTACTTGTTGATGAATCTGATCATTACTGTTGAAGAATTTGACTGAAGACTTTCTCAATTTCCTCATTTCAAATTCTTCAGTCACTTTATCTTCTGCCTGCTTATCTTGTTCACGCTACTTATGCTCTGTGTATGCTTCATTTCATCATGATGACTATGCTACTGCTATGTTTCGCATGCACTTGAGTACTTATTCCGCTGCTAGTATTTCATCACTTAGCAAATTCCTCATCTAGAAATTCCTTAGTGACGAATTTGTAAAAATCGCCTATTCACCCCCCCCCTCTAGTCGATATAACACACTTTCAATTGGTATCAGAGCAAGGTACTCCCTTGTTCTGTGTGATTTTGTTTTAACCACCTGGAGTTTTAGCTATGTCGACTACAGGCATGATCAAGGTCTCAACTGGATGTGCTACCTTCGATGGGATGGACTACCCCTACTGGAAGAACAAGATGCGCATGCATCTTGAGGCAATTGACAATGAACTCTGGTATGTTGTGGAAAATGGTGTTCCCCGCGTCACTCCCACTATCACTGCTGCTGATGTGCAGAGATTCAACCAACTCGACTCTCAAGCGAAGAATATCATATGTGGCCATCTAAGCAAAGGTCAGTATGGTAGAGTGAGTGCTTTGGAGACTGCTAAGCTTATCTGGGATAGGCTGTCCAAAGTCAATGAAGGTGTTTCAACTCAACGTGACTCTCGAGTTGATGTTCTTCGCAATCTCTTCAACCGCTTCAAAAATACTCGACAACGAAAATGCTTAGCAAACTTTCGATCGTCTCACTGATATCTCCAATGAGCTCCAAGCTCTTGGTGCCACTGACATCACCGACCATGAAGTGGTGAAGAAATTGTTGAGATCTCTTGATTCCTCATTCGATACACTTGCTTTGATGATTCAAGAACGTGGACACTACAAGTCACTAGATCCTGCTGATATTCTTGAGAGACTCAATACTCATGAATTACAACAAGCTAAAAAGAGAGACCTCTAAGGGCCAAGCCAGGGAAGATCTCGTGCTTTGAAGGCTAAGGCAATTTCCTCATCCGAAGGCGAAGAATCTGACAGTAGCCTTGGTGACCCTGAAGAACTGAGTCAGGAGCTTGCAATGCTCGTGAGGAAATTCCAGAAGTTCTCAAGGATAGGTCGGTTTGCAAAATCATCAAGAAGTGGCATGAAGAACTCAAAATCTTCATCAAGCGATTACAAGAAGAGAACTTGTCACAAATGCAAGAAATCTGGCCACTATATTGCTGACTGTCCTCTCTGGGAAAAAGAATCAAAGAAGAAGAAATATAAGGATGACAGTTCTGATGACTCAAAGAAAAAGAAGAAATCTTCAAAGTATTCAAAGTCCTCATCTTCAAAGTCCTCATCGCACAGGAAGAACAACTTAAGGAAGGCTCGAGCACTTATTGGCAAGGAAATGGTTTCTGGAGAAGAATCTGAAGAATATGAGGAAGAGGAAGAATCTGAAGAGGAGTCTGACTCTGGAGTGGCGAGCCTCGCTCTCGCTACTGCTTTCGTCGGCAAGTCCATCTTCAATGATGAAGAAAATGGCAACTCCAACGACTCTGAAGTCAGCAATGACAACTATGCTGCCACCTATTGCTTCATGGCAAAAGGTGCCAAGGTACTCAAACCCCATTCCTCCTCTAAATCAAGTGGTGGTGAATCTGAGGATTACATGAAACCTAGATATTACAAACTTGCTAATATTGCCAGTAAACAACAAAGTGCCATTGAAAAGCTTCAGAAACTGCTAGACAAAAGCGATGACCTGTTGAATGAGGAAATGGATCATACCCAAACTTTGACTAAGGACCTTCAAAGTCTTCAGTCTAAGTATGATAACCTTCAAAGTCTCCATGAGTCTCTCTTCGTCGATCATGAGAAGCTTTCTTATGAATTTCTTCAAAGAAAGCAAGATCTTGAGAAACTAAGGGTGTCTCATGAAGATCTTCAAAGGGATAATGACTCCTTGCTTTCTCAACAGATCAGTACCGCTCAGGAAGATTTCGTTCCACCTTGCTTAAAATGCATCAAACGTGAAACTACTCATTCTTCACCTGAAAGTTCAAATGCTTCTATTGCCGCAAATTCTTCAACTATTTCTGTGGTCACAAATTCCTCATCTGAGGATACCACAAGTGTCACTAATGAAAATGCAGGGTTGAAGGAATTGTATGTGACATGCATATACAAAAGCCTCAAAGGGCATCAAAGCCTTTGTGATGTGCTTAAAAAGCAGATTCTGAACAGGAACCCTAGGAAAGAGGGTATTGCTTTTGAGAGGAAACTCGATGTTGGTGGATCCTACTGGAAATCTGAGCAGTACCCCAAAACTTCATGGGTTGCTGCAAAAGGACATCCTGTAGATCCATCCACTTTATCTGGCTTTACTTGTGAATCTTCATATTCCTCTGATGAGTCAATTGACTCCAACTATAAACTATTCAAAAATCAGAATGGTGAAGTATTTGCCAGATATGTTGGTACTAACTGAAGGAACGGTCCTCCAATGAAGAAAATCTGGGCTCCCTAAAGGTACCTTGAAAACCTTCAAGTGAATGTCATCATGACACCACCAGTGAAGAATAGGAACCCCAGATCAAATTCTTCATCTGAACCAAAGTCTTCACAAGGACCAAAGTCCTCACATGGACCAAATTCCTCATATGGTCAAAAATCATATCATTCTCGTGCTTATTCATAGGGAAAATCTAAGGGTCATGAATATGTTCATCATTCTTAAAATCATTATGTTCATAAGTCCTTGAAGAATTTCTCTGCTTATTCATATGAGTACTCTAACCCCCCCTCATGTGAAACGAAGTGCACTTGCTTCAATGCCACCATTCTCATATGTAGCACGCAAAATGATGAACTCTTTACCACCCCTTCAGATGTGGGTGGTGAAGAAATTGAACTAATCTCTTATGCAGGTTCAGGTCTCCAGACGAACTTAAATGTCTGATGAATTTGCTGGAGTCCTGATAAAATGCTTGAAGGGACGCAAGTTAATCATGAAGAAATGAATCATTCATTTCTCACATCCTCGTATTAATTTGCTTACAATACTATGTGATGAAATTAAATCTAATGAATTTGATGTCATATTCTTCACACTGAAGTATATGTGTTCGTAAGTGGTACTAATTCATCTGCAGGATAAGCCACCCAAAGCTACTGAGTGGGTCCTAGACAGTGGATGCACCAACCACATGACTCGTGACAAGAGTCTATTAATGAACATTCCACTTGCTCCATCACATCTGAAGCATATCACCTACGCTGACAAAGGAAAAAGCAAGGTATTGGGTCTAGGTAAGGTTGCAATCTCGAAGGATCGACACATGGATAAAGTAATGCTTGTTGAATCCCTTGTATTCAACCTCATGTCTGTCTCGATGCTTTGTGATCTTGATATGGTTGTCATCTTTGGCAAATATCGTTGCATTGTCATCATGGAATCTGACAAATCCAAAGTCTTCGAAGGCTTTAGGAGAAGAGACTTGTATATTGTTGATTTCTCTACAGGTCCACAATCGGCCACATGTCTACTTGCAAAATCTTCAGAAGGCTGGTTATGGCATCAACAACTTGGACATGCTGGCATGAGGAACTTACACACGCTCGCGAAGAAAAAGCACGTCATTGGTATTGAGGGTGTTAAATTCCTCAAGGATCGCTTGTGTGGGGCTTGTGAGTCTGGAAAGATGACCAGATCCAAGCATCCATCCAAGACTATCATGACTACCACTCATCCATTTGAATTGCTTCATATGGATCTCTATGGTCCCACTCACTATGCCACACTAACAAATACTCCATGCTTATATGGCTTTGTCATTGTTGATGATTTATCTCTCTATACTTGAGTGCACATTATCCTGTACAAATCTGAAGTGCAGAATGTCTTCAAACGATTTTCTTCAAGTGACTCGACGAATTTCAGCATCAAGATCAAGCATATCAGGAGTGATAATGGGACTGAGTTCAAGAACACTTGTCTTGATGATTATCTTCATGAAATTGGTATTACTCATGAGCTATCTGCCGCTTATACTCCTCAGCAAAATGGCATTGTGGAGCGCAAGAATATGACTCTTGTTGAGATGGCTCGCACCATGCTTGATGAATACAAGACCCCTCGTCGTTTCTGGCCTGAGGCAATCAATACTGCTTGCCACATCATCAACAGGGTATATCTTCACAAATTCCTAAAGAAGACTTCATATGAACTCCTCACTGACAAGAAACCCAATGTGAGTTATTTCAAAGTCTTCGGTGCTAAATGCTGGATTACAGATCCTCACCACAGCTCTAAATTTGCACATAAAGCACATGAAGGTTTTATGCTTGGTTACGGAAAGGACTCGCACACCTACAGAGTCTTCAACACCTATCACAACAAGGTTGTTGAAACTGTAGATGTGCGGATCGATGAAACTAACGGCTCGCAAAGAGAGCACCTACCTCCTTTGCTAGATGAAATGCCTCCTGAGGAATCCATTAGGTTCAAGGCCACTGAAGACGTGAGCCCTACTGAAGAACAACTACTTTATGAAGAAGTTGTACCAACCGTTGAAGATATTCATGCTGATACACCTGAAGAAAATGGCGCTGAAGAAATTGCTCAGCCTCAGCAAAGTCATCATCCTATTTATCCAAGACATGCAAATGAAGTGCAGATTGAGAAAATCCTCGACAACATCAATGCACCAGGTCCTCTCACTCGCTCAAGAGCTTCTTATTGTCTAACTTTTTTGGGCACTTTGCTTTTGTCTCTATCATAGAGCCCACCAAAGTTGATGAAGCATTCTTGGAGCCTGAGTGGATTCAAGCCATGCAAGTGGAATTGCATCAATTCAAGCTCAACAATGTGTGGGAACTTGTCAAGCACCCAGATCCTCGCAAGCACAATGTCATAGGTACCAAGTGGATCTACTACAACAAACAAGACGAATTTGGTCAGGTAGTGAGGAATAAGTCCTGTCTTGTGGCACAGGGCTACACACAGGTTGAGGGAATTGACTTTGATGAAACTTTTGCACCTGTTGCTAGACTTGAAGCTATTCGCATATTGCTTGCTTATGCTAACCATCACAATATCATCTTATATCAAATGGATGTGAAAAGAGCATTCCTCAGTGGTAAGATTGAGGAAGAAGTATATGTTGCTCAACCCCCAGGTTTTGAAGATCCTAAGCATCCTGACAAAGTCTTCAGACTCAACAAGGCCCTCTACGGCCTCAAGCAGGCCCCTCGGGCGTGGTATGACACACTGAAGGAATTCCTCATGAAGAAATGCTTCAAACCCGGTTCACTTGACCCAACTCTTTTCACAAAATCATATGATGATGAATTATTTGTGTGTCAAATATATGTGGACGATATCATCTTTGGATGTACTGACAAATGTTACAGTGATGAATTCGCCTATATGATGAGTGAAGAATATAAAATGTCTATGATGGGAGAGCTCAAATTCTTCTTAGGGCTTCAAATTCGTCAACAACGCAATGGCATCTTCATCTCTCAAGAGAAATACCTCAAGGATGTCCTAAAGAAATTCGGCATGCAGGATTGCAAAGGCGTCAAGATTCCTATGCCAACATCAGCTCAACTCTGCACTAACGAAAGTGGTAAAGATTTCGATCAGAAGGTATATCGCTCCATGATTCGTTCTTTATTGTATCTATGTGCATCTAGGCCAGATATTATGCTTAGTGCTTGCATGTGTGCCCGTTTTCAAGCAACACCGAAGGAATCACACCATAAGGCTGTGAAGCATATTCTTCGATATCTAGCTCACACACCAACACTAGGATTATGGTACCCCAAGGGCTCGGATCTTGACCTCATTGGATATTCTGATTCTGATTATGCTGGTGATCGTGTGGACCGCAAGTCAACATCAGGCACATGTCATTTCCTCGGACGATCCTTAGTCTGTTGGTCCTCGAAGAAGCAGAACTGTGTGTCACTATCTACTACTAAAGCTGAGTACATTGCTGCTAGTTCTTGTTGTGCTCAATTGCTATGGATGAAGCAAACCCTCAAGGACTACGGCATCAACGTGAAGAATGTCCCTCTCTACTGCGACAACGAGAGTGCCATCAAGATTACTTACAACCCAGTTCAGCACTCAAAGACCAAGCACATCCAGATTCGTCATCATTTTCTTCGTGACCATGTGATGAAGGGCGATATCTTCATCGACCACGTGAAGGCTGAAGAACAACTGGCTGATATCTTCACAAAGCCCTTGGATAAGAAGAGATTTTGCAAGTTGCGGTGTGAGCTAAATACCTCAGAATCTTGGAATGTTCTTTGAAAGGACATACATCCTAACACTTATGCAAAATTGATGACTTTGATGTGCAACACACGAAGTAACGTTTTTCCTCAATCAATGAAGGCTAACTCTCTAAGTGTGCAGAAATTAATGAAGAATTTGATTCTCAGAACCCTACGTCAATTGTACGTGGTGTCCGAAATCATCATTCTTATACGGTGGGTCACGCCACGACCATAGTTGAATTTCTTCACAAATTGAGTTTTTCATCATTTTGCAAATTCATCAAATTGTCAAATTCTTCAAGTTTGCAAATTCCTCAAAATTTCATATTCTTCAAACTTTTCAACTGATGTTATTCATGTGAGTTTCTCTTCATTGACTATATATATATATATATATATATTGAGTGTTCAATGTCCTCACTTATAGCTAATTCTTCAAGTTGATTTTCTTCTAAGTGAATGTGATCGGACCCGTTCCCCCTCTATGCTAAACTCAACCCAGTTTGTTCACAAATTCTTCATATGCGTTCTATTTGAAACCCATTCAAAGTCTTCACTGTGTCCTTGTCAGATGAAGAATTTGCGAACGAAGATTTAAAATTTTCAATTTAAAGTTTTGGCAGTTGCCGCTCAAACCGTTTCCGATTCCCACGACTGGATAGCCCACGACCCCCCACTATCTCCACTTCTTAGTACGTGGGTGACACATGTCGCGTGGATAGCAGGGGTCAGGGGTATAACTGTCCAAAATCGTCAGACTGTTCGTTTTTCACTGCGGCTATAAATACCACCTCCCTTCCACTTGCTCGAGTTACTCCTCACTTCCATCTCTCCCGAGCTCAGACCTAGCGCCGCCGCTATCCTCATCGCCGCCGAAGAGGAAAAGCTTCGCTGCCTCGACCTCGCCCTCGTCGTACTCGCATCGGCTGCGGAAGTCTTCACTCGACCGCCGCTGTAGCCGTCTCCCTCTGCCAAGCTAGGGCGTGGGAGATCCGGACTGACGAACTCCTCCACTTCACTTCTCTGTTCGTCGTGTTCTTCATTAGTGGTAATTAAAATTCAATTTTATTACCGTGTTTGATTCATATAAATTTCTCAAAATCCTCAAAAGGTGTTTATTCTTCGGCAATCCATCTCTAAAGCACCAAACAAACTCTTTCTCTTGATTTATTTCGCTAAGTTATGATTTTCTTCAAGATTCCTCAATTGTGTGGATCCTCAAATCTACACAACTCTAGAACCTAATTCAAGAACACTTAGTGAAATTCTTCAAGTCATCTATGGTCAAATTCCTCAAACTTGTTACTTTTGCAAAATTTCTGAGAACGCATATGACCTCTTCAAATTCTTCGCACCTATACTCTATTCACAGGTACAAATGTCAGCTGATGAATCTCTAGGTTCTCATTAACTTAACTCATTTACAACGTTTCTTGAAGAAAAACTGCACACTTCGTCAGAATCCTCAAAAGTACAGAATCCTCATCCGAAGAAAATGTTTGAGGGCAAAAGACCTCAGAAAGGTGGAAAGCGACCTGAAGTGCAAACTGCCTTTGAGATACCTGATGATTTGTATGATGAATATTGCACACCTAATGAAGCCACTCATGGCAAAGAAACTCAAAAGCAGCGCAAGATCCGTATCCAGAGAATTGAGAGGAGATGGGCACGAGAATGGAGAGAATATCGGTATATCACACCAAAATACAAGAAGAAATTTGCTATTAAACCTCCGTGCAACAAACCACCTTTGGCTGAAGGCCAACATGCTGATCCCACCAGTCTCAAATCTGGAGAAGAATTTCCTCATGAATGGGAAAAGCAACAGGCCAAGTTGGCAAGAAAGGCAAAAGAGGCTGTGAAGAAATTCAATGAGGACTCTGCTGCTGCTGTCGCTTCCAGTGCCTCTGCTAGTGCCACTGCCTCAAAGAAAGCTATGGTGAAGAAACCCGCAATGAAACCAAAGTCCTCAGCACCAAAGTCTTCAGCTCCAAGTTCATCACATAAAATACCTCAGGCAACTTCATTAAGGGCTGCTGCAAAAACGTCAGTAGCGGCACAATCCTCAGTCACTGCTACAAAGTCCTCAACTCCCGTACACCTAGCAACATGTCCAAGGACTGTAGGTTTTTCTATTGCTTCAGGGGCTTGAACAACCTCATTAGCCCAAGCACATTCATCAAGCAGTCCCACCTTGCTGAAGATAAAAGCTACTGCTGAACGAGGCAAGAGACCAAGTCCTCACGGAAAGAAAGTTGTATTTCAATTTCCCTCAGGATCTGAGGATGATGAGGCTGATGATGAAGAACTGGCCGCTATAGGAAGAAATAAGCAAGAGAGAGTGGCTCAAGCAAAGGGGACTCAAATTTCTCTCATGCTCAACCCAAAGATTGTGCTGGATGTCATTGACTTGTGGCACCAGGATCCAAACACTCGCATTGATGACTTGAAGCTTCCTCCTAGCCCAAGTCATGTCCTCACTGCCTTCATTGGTGAGGAAAAGTGGAAGTTTGAGCTGGCCAGAAGGGCCAAGAAAGCTCAACTGAAGAAGGAACGCTTTATGATGGACAATGTCCTCAACCTGACACCAAATCAACTTGTCACGGTCCAAAGGGACATCAAAGGCCTCAGTGAAAAATACAATAGTCACTACTCAGATTGGCAAGGGGCCAAGGACAGATTCATCAAGATGGCTGACAAAGTCATCAAGGATCACAACTCAAAGGTTGCAGCTAGATCGCAACCACCAAATCCTCTGCCTAGCTCCTCTGCTCACCCAGCTGAAGAAATTGCTAGGCCTGCTGAAGAAACTGCTAGGGCAGCTGAAGCAATTCATGCCACTGAAGAAATTCCCAGGACAACGACCAATGTTGCGCCTGAAGAAATTGCCAGGTCACCTGAAGCATCTGCTGCACCTGAAGAAACTGCAAGGGCGAATGCATCAGTCGTGCCTGAAGAAACTGCACCATCTTCACCCCATGCTCCCGCAGCAAAATCTTCAATGGTGAATAAAGTCACAGTTCCTTCTGCATCAGAAGTGAAGAGAACAAAGGTTGCGGAGAAGGAAGCTGCACTAAAAAGGAAAGCATCACCATCTGCAGATTCCTCAGCTGTGAAGAAATTGAAGACTCTGCCCAGTTCTTCAACAGAACCCTTTGATGCAACTCCTTTGACCTCAGTCCCAGCCTATGAGATTGTTCCATTTGGTGAAGAATACCAAATTCCTAATGATGAAGCTGATCAAAATCAATCTGCCGCTTCAGAACCAATTGATGAAGAAATACAGATAGATGAAACTGCTTCAACACCAGTGATATCATCTCCCTAGCCTCAGTTAACCGCTGAAGAGGCTGGAGTTGAAGAAATGGAAGAGGACGTGGACATTGGATCCACTACCCCCATCATAAATGATGAATATTGGGAAGCAACACACCCAAATTCTCCAATGGCTACCCCTCTTACACAGATTCCCCAGTCCCCTGCTCAGACTGAAGAAATTCATAGAGGGTCTGAAGAACATCAAAACCCTCTCTAGTCCATCAATAAAGAAATTCTAGCTGGATCAGCTGGCGAAAATACAGTCCCATGTGCACATGAGTAACCTGTAGTGCAAATTCCTTAGACTGATGAAACTGCAATTGTGCCAAGGGAGGTTGGGGGACGTTTTAAACCTAATCTTCAGCCCAAGCCTGCACTGCCTTTCAAAAGGCGACCCAAATTCCTCACGGATAATTCCTATGATGAACACCATTTCTTCACTGGTGTAAATCCGTATGACTCTCCGAGGATTCGTCAAAAACGATTCTAGACTTCAACTCAAGCCAACTTCTATAGTGTCGTGCTGTTTCAGAAGGATAAGGTTTTTCAGCACTATCAAATTCCTCATGCTGACATGGAAACCATTCATTGCTTCACCCCAGTACTTAATGTTCTTCATGATGCTAGTCTTCTGCCATTCTGCGTTGATATTTGTGATTGGAATGAAGAACTCATTCTTCATTTCTATGCTACACTTCATATCTCAGGTGATGCACAAGATATCAACTCCTGGGTACTTGACTGGATGACTGAGAACACCCACTATACTGCTCCAGCAACCGAATTACTTCTAGCAGTTCCAGTCAGTATTCCCTCAGCTGATGTCAAATGTCTTTATGAAGAACCTGAACTTCCAAATCATCTAATGCAAGTACTAATGAAGCCTTTGGATTCGGGTCAAGCACCCAGAACATCCTTTCTGGTGAAGGATTTGCTGTATGTGCCCTGCACCGTGTACCGCATCATGACCAAAACCCTCAGCCCTATCAAAGGTCACAACAATGAAGAGGAAGATGTGGTAGGTGTGATGAAGAATCTGCTGTTCAACATTATTCACGGGATTCCTATAAATCTTCATGTTTTCTTCATGAGGACATTGGCCAACATTGCTCTGTCTCCATTTGAACTGAAGCCATATGCTCCTTTGATCATGAAATTCATCAGAGCGCGATCCTCAATCCCTTATGAAGCTGATTTTCAGAATCACTTCAGTTTCCTGCTCCCAATTGAAGTCCTCAAGAACACATTTTCCTCAATTGATGGGAAGGGCAAATCTATTATTGATGAAGGATCTCGTCCTTTGAATGATCAATTTCGTCTTACTGCTTCTTATTCAACCAATGATGACATGGCATCACAAGACTCAGCAGCTAGAGCCACTGCTCAAAAACCTCTTGAAACTGCTCCAAGAGTGATGACTGATCGTGAGCTTCTCCTCAGTCTTCATCGAAAAGTCGATCGCAATCACAGGTGGGTCAAGCGGCAGTTTGGTGCAATTCTTCGTGATATGACTATCACGCATAACGCTGTGAGGAAGAATCACTACTATCTGCATGAAGTCTTCGACCGAACTTGGGCCACTCTTCAGCATCTGTATACCCCTGAAGAACTTGCAGAGAAGGAATTTAAGCGTGATTTTGATTGGTCTTATCCTCCCAAGAATAAATACAAGAAGCTTCCAGTTCCTCAACTGGTTACAAGTTCATTTTCTTCATCGCGCGGAACAAATTCCAATGAGGATATTGACGACAGTGCTGCGGGCCCTGCATCGACAAACGACCCAGACAACGCTGGCGCTCGTCCACCACCTTCAAGATGAAATTCTTCAGGGGTGTTAGTCTCAATTTCGTCCCTTTGGTCACTTGATGACAAAGGGGGAGAAATTTGAGTTAGTATTCAAGTAGGTCTCTATATATGGGCTATTTTTGTATAAGTTACAACTCTCCCTCTTCTGAAGTGTTTGTTGGTTGAGTTGTAAACTTAAGTCCGATGGTGGTTTGACGCTTTTGAACTACTATCCGCATGCTTATTTCTTCAAGTACTTTAATGCACGCATGCTAAATTTCGTTAGACACCATTTTCATCATGCATTTCTGTTTCCTCATGATATATATTAAATGCGTGTATGGATTACAAGATATAGGGGGAGATCTTCAAAATTTCCTGCCATGTGCATTTGCAGTCCAAAGCAAATTCCTCAAATATGCACATCTTCAGGGGGAGTTCCTCTATATCTTGCAATCAAATTCCTCAAACTCAGTACTTACACTTCATATGTTTATCCCCGTTGAAAACTTAACCTATTTGTCATCAATCACCAAAAAGGGGGAGATTGTAAGTGCATCTAGTGACCCTTAGTGATTTAGGTGTATTGAAGACTTATAGGTTAAGGGACTAATATGTGTGTGAGTGTAGACATGCTCTATAAGTCGCTGAGGAGTTTGATATATACGAAGAATGTCGACCCCTAAAAATAAATGTCTTCAGCTGAAGACTTTGGTGAAGACTCTGGTATTTCCCTGAAGACTTCGAAGCTGAAGAATTCGGTGTGACCTTGAAGATATTAACGAGGACTATGAAGCGTGCAGACTTTTTGTTTTCGTTGTTTCATTTCATTTCTTTGAGTCATAGGAAACACCGTACTGTTAAAGGGGGCCGAGGTACTACTAAGGAAAAATTTCCAACTGATGCTCAACTCAAAAGCCTCAACATAACCAATCCTTCGTGTGAAGCCTATGGAAATCTCTTACAGCTCAGTCAAGTTCTTCAGTGACAGAGACAATGTTCTTCTGGTCTCTGAGGAAATTGGTCTGACTGAGGAGTTAGGATTTCTCCAGTGCGAATTGCCTATCGTGAGGAATATGATAAGCCCTGAGGAATTTGACAGTTCAAATTCCGACAGTTGCTATGCCTTGTGCCAGCTGTCCAGATATCTTATCCACATAACGGTCATATCATTGGGAGGAATTTATGTCTTATCATGTCGGGTTGCACCCTGGCTATAAATAGCCGTCCCCCACAACCACTAGCTGGTTGGCTGCTCCGAGAGAGATTGACAGTTGTCATTTGAGAGCAAGCCATCCTCTGAGGACTTTGAGAGAAAATCATCAGTGAGGAAAGACCCAAAACCCAAACCACCAAAACCCAAAGTTATTGAGCATCACTGAAGAGATTGTTCTTGTGTGGAACCGACGCTTTTTACCTTTGAAGACTGTGTATCTTCCAGACGGTTAGGCGTCATAGTCTAGAGCATCCAGCAGTCAATTGTGGATCGCCGTGTGACCAAGTTTGTGAGGGTTTGGAAGTCTACCCTGAAGACTTAGCACGAGTGTTGGGCGAGGTCTGTGTGACCTTAGCTCAAGGAGAATACGGTAAGGACTGTGTGTCCTTTGGTTTAAATACCAAGCTGCTTCGAACCAGACGTACGACTGTCACGGCATTTGGAATTGGGTCATCAAACCATTGTCTTCATCGAGCTCCTGGTTCTATTTCCTCAACCCCTTCATTTCCTCATGGTACTTGTTGATGAATCTGATCGTTACTGTTTGAAGAATTAGACTGAAGACTTTCGCAATTTCCTCATCTCAAATTCTTCAGTCACTTTATCTTCTGCCTGCTTGTCCTGTTCACGCTACTTATGCTCTGTGTATGCTTCATTTCATCATCATGACTATGCTACTGCAATGTTTCGCATGCACTTGAGTACTTATTCCACTGCTAGTATTTCGTCACTTAGCAAATTCCTCATCTAGAAATTCCTCAGTGACGAATTTGTAAAAATCGCCTATTCACCCCCCTCTAGTCGATATAACACACTTTCAAGGTGCACTAGTTCGGCGAAGAGATGGTGATACAAGTGCAATATGGATGATAGATATAGGTTTTTGTAATCTGAAAATATAAAATAGCAACGTAGCAAGTGTAAAACAGCGAGCAAAACGGTGTATAAATGCTTGGAAATAAGGCCTAGGGTTCAAACTTTTGCTAGTGCAATCTCCCAACAATACTAACATAGTTGAATCATATGATCATCCCTCAACGTGCAACAAAGAATCACTCCAAAGTTCCTATCTAGTGGAGGACTATAAGATGAAATTGGTGTAGGTAGTAGAAGCACCTCAAAGTTATTCTTTACGATCAATCTATTGGGCTATTCCTATAAGTGTCACGAACAACCCTAGAGTTCCAACTAGAATAACACCAATGATACATATCAATGATAGATATTCCAATGTCACCTCAAGTATCCGTGGGTAAATTATGCGACATACATCAAACAATTTCAGATCTATCATATTCAATCCAACACAAAGAACTTCAAGGAGCACCCCAAGATTTCTATCGGAGAAAGTGGTATGAAAACGTGTAATCAACCCCTATGCATAGATCCCCTAGGTCACCGAAATCCGCAAGTTGATGCCTCAACATATATCGAGTGAATCAATAGAATACCCCAATGTCACCATGGGTATTCCACGCAAGACATACATCTAGTGTTCTCAAACCATAATATTCAATCCAACATAACGAGATCTCAAAAGTAAAGATACAATTCTTCACAACAAGTAGCAAGGGAATAATATCATATGATCCGACTATATTAGCAAAGCCCGTGACACATCAATATCGTGCCATCTCAAGAACACGAGAGAGAGAGATTGAACACATAGCTACTGGTACGAACCGTTAGCCCCGAGGGTGGACTACTCCCTCCTCGTCCTGGCCTCCACCGGGATGATGAAGATGGCCACCGGAGATGATCTACCCTCTCTGGCAGGGTTTTGGAACACCTCCAGATTGTTTTTTTCATCGATATTGAGAGTTGCGGCGGCAGAACGAGGAGTCTCTCTTTATTTCTGGGGTTTTTGGTATTTATGGGAGTTTTCAGCATTGGAATCACGCCAAACGGAGCCACATGGGCTCCACTACATATATCACCGCGCCTCTAGGGGGGGCACGGCCTATTGCGTGGTGGCCCACTGGCACACCCCCTCCGGCAGGTCTTCGCTCCAATGTTGCTTATTTCCTCCAGAAAAAATAACAAAAAAGTTTCGGGCGATTCCGAGAACTTCCAATTTCTGCAAAAAAACAACACAACGGTAATTCTGCTGAAAACAGCGTCAGTCCGGGTTAGTTCTAAATAAATCATATAAAGTGCATCAAAACCATATAAAAGTATTGTAAACATAGGTGAATATGCCATGAATACTTCATAAATTATCGATGCGTTGGAGACGTATCATGCGCCTACCACAACGTGAACTCCCATAACACCGAGGACTGCGACGAGCCTAGGCAGCTTCGCGTGGGCCGCACCAACCGCCACGGCGGCCGCCAGGAGCGCGATACGGGACGCGGCAGTGGAAGCGGAAGCGGTCGCTGGGACAACAACAACAACGGCGCTGGTGGCAGCAACCGTCAGGGCCGGTAGAACCAGCCACGGCAGGCCGACCCTCAGGCCAACGCTGCGCCACCGCACGCCAACAACCTCCCTCCCGACGAGAACATCGGGGGCTACCAGGAGCCCCGCGGGGTGGCCTGCATCCTTGGCGGGGCCCAGGCCCCACCGTCTAATCACCACTTCAAGCAGTTCTCTCGTGAGGTGAACGCGGCCCTCCCGGCGCTCGAGACCGCCAGCCGCCTCAAGTGGTCTTAGCTCCCGAATGCCTTCGACACCAGCGACCACCCCAAGTCCACGAAGGCCGTGGGCGCCGTTCCCCTGCAGTGTACTCCCACTATCAGCATCGTGGTTGTTACTAAGACTCTCTTCGACGGTGCGGCTATGCTCAACATGCTCTCCGTGGAGACCTTCGAGATGCTCCAAGTGATCTACGATCGCCTCATATCCACCAGGCCCTTCTCAGTTGTCACCGATGGCTCCACAATTCCCGTGGGGCAAGTGCACCTTCCCGTCACCTTCGGCACTCGCAAGAACTACCACACGAAGTTCATCGACTTCAACATGGCGCACATTGGCCTGCCCTACCACGCCATCATGGGCTACCCAGCGCTCTCCAAGTTCATGGCCATGAATCATCACCATCCGCTGCGACGAGAAGGACGCGGTGCACACCCTCGAGCATGCCTACAAAGTCGCAGCCACCACGTACCCCGCCGACGAGGACATCCCTTGTTCTACCGAGGAGGCACCCGCGAAGAAGAAGCCCCTGCCCCCTCAGGAGCAGGACGGGTACAAGAGGGCATCGCCGGATGGGGGCAGCGTATGTTGGCGTTCTAGGACCGGGGGTACCTAGACATGCCTGCCTACGGCCCAGCGCGTGGCCCACCACGATGGATCGGTACGGCCCAGTAGCAAGTCCCCCCCAAGTCAAGACCCTCGCGAGATCCCCCGCCTCACGAGGAGCGCAACACCAAGACCTCCAGAGGTGTGGCATCCCCCTAGGCCGCCTCCCGAGGAGTGGAGATTCCTATGCAAGTACCCGGCCTCGTGAGGCCGGGGTGACGTGGGTTCTGAGGGCTAAGCCAGGCGGGTGCCAGCGGGCGCAGAAGGAGGACAGTTTCCTCTTCCGCGATAAGGAGGCAAGAACGTACGCGGGTACCCAAGGAATCCCCCAAAGGTTTCCTTCCCAGTGCAACGAGACCAAGACCATGAGCTCAGAGGGGCACATGTCATCGCCGAGCCCACCACCGCATCATGACCAGAAGCTTTGCAGGTGAAGACCACCTTTAGTCAGGATAGGGTGTACCTGCGGTCCCCCTTGGAAATTGGCCGTTGTGGGAACCCTTCCCGCCTGTGTGATAAGGGAAGAGGACCGTGGCCACTATAAAGAGGGACTAGCTCCCATTGTAGAAGGCAGGTTGGACACACCAGTTCATCACTGCCAAGAGCCCTCGTGAGGCCACCCAACCACTGTACCAGTTCGTCCTTAGCCTCCTCGTGAGGCCAATCCACCACAAAGCAGGAGTAGGGTTTTACACCGCAAGGTGGCCTGAACCTGGGTAAATCTCTGAGTCCATCTTCTTCCCCGCTCACACTTATTCGATGCAGCTAGGCCGTAGGGTGGTGAGTTTGAGACCTTGAGCCGGTTGAGATCTATGCACACACCCCAGTGTTCGAACCTTGTCGGGTTTTAGGGAGCCCCGATTCCGACATTTGGCGCGCCAGGTAGGGGCGTGTCAAAATCATTCTTCGGTTCCACTTCGTCTCTGCTCCGCCACTCCCATGGTCGACGCCCACCGCGTCCGCGCCGAGCGCCGGGCAGCCCGCGTTGCCCAAATGGAGCCCATGTGCTGCGGCGTCCCATGCCACTCCGCCTCTTCCGCGACCAACGCTGCAACCGGCCCGGCTGCTCAAGAGCAGCAGGACCTACCGTTGCCACCCTCCGAGCGGCATGACGGCCGCATCATTGCGACGTCCCCCGCTCCCACCACGGCGTCGACCTCCCACGCACGCCGCGGACCGGCGAATGCACCGTCTGCGCTGCCCATGGCGCGCGAACCGCTGCGTTACCACCCCGACGATGATCACTCCGAAGACTGGCTTAGCCGCGTCACCGAGCTCGCCAACGCCGCTAGTGAAGCCACGGTGCCTACCCGCTCGCTCCCCCCCCGCTCTTCCAGGTGGGTGACGTGGCTCACGGCGCGCCACCTCCTCCTTCCCCGCGAAGGGCCGACCACAAGCCTAGGTGCGAAGCGCGACACCATGAACCGCCACGTGAGGCGCCGGCACGCACGCGGGATGAGACGAGCTACCAAATGATGCCGCGGCCGCGAGAAGGCGCCCGCGCGCTCCCCCCGAAGTTCAACCCGGCGAACAAGTGCGCTAAGTCCGAGGCAGACCGCATCTCCCTCCGCGTTCTCCCGAAGACAGACCATGAGGGCAAGAAGGCCAAGGCCAAGGAGGCAAAAAGCAAGGGCCCCGCCATGCTGGCAGCTGCGCCCGAGGCGAAGCGCGGCCGTGGCCCGGAGGAGCTCCCCAGGGGAAACCGACCGTTCTGCGGCTTCCACTACACCAACACCCAAAACACCAGCAACTGCCTAGAGCTCAGGGAGCTCCACGACGAGCGCTTCGGCCGCTGCCCCGAGCGCGGCCACCACGGCAGCGGCCGTGGGGAGGGCCGCAGCGGGAACCGCTAGGACAACCGCGACCCACGACAGGACTGGCGAGACCACCCTCACGAGGATCGCCGGCGCGGCGAGCCTCGGGGCGGACCTTGGCATGATAATCCTCGGGAGGCCCGCCCTCAGGGCAGGGCCGGCCTTCCTCCGCATCCACCACCGCCAAGGAAGAACGACGGCTGGCAAGATGATTGGGCTGGGGGGTTCCAAGAGCCCCACGCGATCGCTTGCGTCCTGGGCGGTGCACGGGCCCTAGCCTCCAACTGAGCCTTCAAGCAGCTCCTGCCCAAGAGCCGCCTGGGGGCTGGAGCCCCCCGCCGCTGGCACCTCAAGCCCCACGCCTACTACTGGGGCGCCTTCCCCCTCCACATAGGAGGGCGCGCATGGCACCTCCCTCAGGACGGGCTCAGGGGCTTCCGCCTAGAGAGCTCCTGACCCGACCGGCGCAACAAAGGAGGAACTCGGGCATCGCCCAAAGGCATGCTTCGGTGCGCGACCCTGCGAGCAACGAGCAAGGCACGAGGCGCCAGGAGTGTGAGAGTTTGTTGTTCACAAGGGCGACGAGCAGCAGAGGACACAGGTGACTCCATGGGTTGTTCCTGCCAAACAATTCTCTGTATTTTGTATCGCCCCAAGCAGGTGTCTTTTGAATACATAACGGATCTGGCTAACCCCCCACTCGAGAGGATATTGTTTGTCTAAGCCTCAGGCTCTGGCGCGTCGCCGCTACCGTGGGCTGGCGTGCCCCTCACGACCGCCCCGCGATGGTTCCGCATGGGGGCTGGGCATAGCGTCTGCGTAGGACTTGTCCTCACAGTGAATCATTGAAAAATCTAAGTACCCGGGATCTGACCCACGAATGGCCACCCGTCCGGATCATCTACCTTAGTGTCATGCCCCCTAAGTGAACCATTGCGGGTGGAGGAACGGAAGGTGGCTTGGCTCGCGATGCCACAGAGCAGGCGACATGTCGCCTCTCACGATGGCTCTCCTGCAGACATGCCCTTACGGACATGCGGGGCGCGCCATGGCACTCATGTTTGGGCCGTAGGGGCACGCAATTGGTGAACAACGGCTCTCCTGCAGACGTGCCCTTACGGACGGGCGGGGCATGCCACGGCGCTCATGTTTGGGCCGTAGGGGCACGCAGCCGCAATCCTGTGGCCACGCAGTGTATGATGGCGCTCGCACACTGGCCACTGGAGCGCAGCGCCGATTTACGCACTCCCGCACCGAAATGTGTGGGAGCATCTGAAGACCGGGTTAGGAGCTCCTAAGCCTTATGCCTGGGGTATCCACCCAATTATTGCCGCCGTGACACTCTCACGTAATAATGAGTTAGGGGTTGTACACGCTCCGGACCCCCCCAAAGTGGAAGCCCATGACGAGGGAAGGGCTCCCACCCAAGCCCAAGTGGAGGACCCCACGCTCCGCGCTGGGGAGAAGACAAAACGCGTAAAGGGGTCACTTCCCTGGTCTGGATATGGTGTCAGTGCTTGGGTCCACCCCGACGACACTGGAAGTTCAGAGACCGAGTTCCGGCTCATGGGCATATTGCTCGCATATTACCCCGCCAGGGTCTTGAGGCCCACCGTTCTCACGTAACGCCCAAATGTAGGCGGGGATGCCCAAATGTAGGCGGGCGTGCACTTAACATTTGGAACAGGATAATTTCCTTGCAGGACCTTCATTTGGAGGCCTCATGGAGCAGGACTTGCTGGCAACGCTCTCCCCGGTGCGAGTTGCCCGAATGCCCAAGACGGACCCCCAAGTGCCACGCCTCAGGAGCCCTCGCGACACCGACACTCGAGCGTGAAAGACACAACCCCTCTCACTGCACTCGCGGGACCAGCGCTAACGCTACGGGAAAGGAAAGACAATGCAAAGGGAGGAGAATCGGGCTCTCGTGGCGCCACCCTAGAGAGCCTGACGCTGGCGCCACCCAGGCTTCACAGACAAGGCCGTCGCGAGGGCGTCAGCCTCGCGAGGATCGAGCAAGCAACCATCCTTGAGGGCTGCGCGACGCTCCCGGAGGCCCCCTTTGAGGAGGGTCTGAGGTAAAGCGACAATCCTTCAAGGTGAGTACAGGTCCAAGGAGGAGCAAGGGGGCTGTCGCCCAGTGGCCTCTACCGCGCGCCGGGAGCAAGGATCTCAGGAGCCGTTCATCGCAGACCCCCGCCAGCCGGGGCGCAGGAGGCGCGCGAGGAAAACCGAAAACCAGGCAAAGGAAATAAGGATGTTCAAATCACGACAAGCAACAACCACCCAAAAGCAAAGGTATCATACAACGTTTAACGCCCCATAGGGGCCAAATGGTTCATGATGCAACATGAATAAAAGAGACGAAGCTCAGGCAGATGAGGCGTTGCCCCCGTCGTGGCTCCTGGGGGACTCATCGCCAGAGCTGCCACCCCCTCGGTCGACGCCTTCGGGGCAAACCGCTCAATCAGGGACTCCACATGCTCGCGCACCTCGTCTTAGAGGGGCCTCCGGAGCTCCGCGAGCACTGGCTCCATCGTGTGGGAGAGGTTAAACGCGGGGGCGTGGCGGCGCAAGTTGGAGAAGACGCGCGTCCGTGGATTCGACATCCTCATTCACCTGGGAGACGCCGGACTCAAGCGCCTCCACCACCTTCTGGAAGAAGGTGAGGTAGCCCCCGTCGTCGTGCGCACATGGCAACGCGGGGGCTTCCCTGACGAATCAACGGACCGCGCTGTCTCCGTAATGGGCGTTGTCCAGGTACTGTTTGGCACGCTCCCCCTCCTCCATCATCTTCGCGTGTGCCGCGTCGTCCTTGGCTGCCTGGACGGCATTAGCGGCTTCCTCAACTTGGGCTTAGAGGGATGCCAGCTCCGCCTTGGCGTCCTCCTCGCCCCGCAATGTGACTTGAAGAGCAGCCTCAGCATTCAGTAGCTGGGCCCTAAGGGCGTCCGCCTCGCCCTGGAGCGCGTTGAGCATGCACTTCTTTGGCGTGGGCGCCCTAAGGAAGGTCGGCGATTAGGCTCGAGAAGACATACATGATGAACAAGGAAAGCAGAGGCGACGGCGCACTTACTCATCGGTGGCGGTCCAGCGCCGGCGTGCCTGGACCGGCCTCAAAGGTTGGCCCCCGCCGCCCCCCTAAGACGGTGACGGCGCTGAGGACCCCGCTCGTACCCCGGCGCCGGCAGCACTTCCCCTGGACGCCATCGGAAGAAGGAAGGAGGGAGAGGGCGGATTTCCAATGAAGGAGAAAGGGCAGTAATGGAAAGAGGCGAACAGGAAGGCAAGCAAGGATGGAACTGCCCCTCGGGTGAGGCGGGTTTATAGGCGCAACCGCAATTCCCGAGGTGTCGTGGGGAGCAGAGGCGACCTAAGCTCCTCGGGCGCCACGTGCTATACTCGGCTTGTGGGCGGCTCTGCCTCGTGTCACCTCGGTTCCCCTGACGGGTCACTTCGGCGTGGGCCCAGGGTGGAAGGAGAGCAGGAATGCGGCGTCAATTGAGGAAGAGCAATGATGATCAACACGGCGCACGGGCTAGGAATCGACTTGACTCGGGGCGGTTCCCGAGGCCCTGCAGAGGAGGAGTCCAGCGACCAGGCAGGCGCCTCGTGCCGGGCCCATAGGCGATTCGGGGCCCGCGGCGCTTCGCCCATCGCTCCTTGCCTTTGCTTCGAAGCCAGGGATGGCACGCCTTGGGCCCGGGGGCTACTGTCAGCGTTCTGGGACCAGGGGTACCCAGACTAGCCTGCCTGCGGCCCAGCGCGTGGCCGAACACGACGGATCGGTACGGCCCAGTCGCAAGCCCCCCAAGTCAAGACCCTCGCGAGAGCCCCCGCCTCGCGCGGAGAGCCACACCAAGACCTCCGGAGGAGTGGCATCCCCCTAGGCTGCCTCCCGAGGAGCGGAGATTCCTATGCAAGTACCCGGCCTCGTGAGGCCGGGGTGACGTGGGTTCTGACGGCTAAGCCAGGCGGGCGCCAGCGGGCGCAGAAGGAGGACAGTTTCCTCTTCCGTGCTAAGGAGGCACGGACGTACGTGGGTTCCCAAGGAATCCCCCAAAGGTTTCCTTCCCAGTGCAACGAGACCAAGACCATGAGCTCAGCGGGGCACATGTCATCGCCGAGCCCACAACCGCATCATGACCAGAAGCTTTGCAGGCGAAGACCACCTTTAGTCAGGATAGGGTGTACTTGTTGTCCCCCGTGGAAATTGGCCGTTGTGGGATCCCTTCCCGCCTGTGCGATATGGGAAGAGGACCGTGGCCACTATAAAGAGGGACTAGCTCCGATCGTAGAAGGAAGGTTGGACACACCAGTTCATCACTGCCAAGAGCGCTCATGAGGCCACCCAACCACTATACCAATTCGTCCTTAGCCTCCTCGTGAGGCCAATCCACCACAAAGCAGGAGTAGGGTTTTACACCGCAAGGTGGCCCGAACCTGGGTAAATCTCTGAGTCCATCTTTTTCCCTACTCACACTTATTCCACGCAGCTAGGCCGTAGGGTGATGTGTTTGAGACCTTGAGCCGGTTGAGATCTACGCACAAGCCCCAGTGTTCGAACCTTGTCGGGTTTTGCGGAGCCCCGATTCCGACAGTGTAGGCCCCTCCCGCGCCGTCGTCGGCGCCCCTCCTCCAAATAGGAACGTGCACTCGCCACCTACCTCCGGTCAAGCTCAAGTGCATCATCATGGATAGCATCAGGCATGCCTGGCCTGCCGAGGGAGGTGGTCAAGAACCACTCAGCCACGCGCCAGAGCGTGCGGCCCGTCAGCAAGCCCCAAGATGCAGGAATCACCTACAAAACTGACCACCCCAGCTGGATCGCCGGCCCAAGCCCGTCTCCAAGCTACATGGCGGCAGGCGCATGTGCATTGACTTTCTCTTCGTCAACCAGGCTCGCCTCACGAGGCTCTCCCTCCTCCAACTCCACTCATGCCCATGCCTTTCGGCTCGGAGAACGCCGCAACAATCCTCACGAGGCTTGTGCGCATGAGCTTGGAGTGCCGCACCGCGGGCGTGGTTCGCGACCACCAACCGGCCCACCGCGGCCCAGCTAATGATGGCGGAGGCTGTTCCGGTACAAAACACATGGAACGCCCTCCATCACCATAAGTTTTATCCGTCCTCCACGGATACGAGTGAGACAGAGATGTACATGCTCCGGGGCTCTCTCTACCCACGTCGCCCTTGGCACAAGAGAGTCCCTTCCCACTCTCGTGGAAGCCCCATGCTCAGCGCTAGCGGATACCCCATGCTCAGACATGGCGGACTTTTTGACAATAAGGGCGTTTTTCAGCTGCATAGACCTCCGGCTGATCCGTGTCCTTCACGACAGCGTTTGTCATCCTTTGAGGGCGTTTTCAGCTGCACAAACCTCACATTGACCCATTTCGACCAAGACGGCATGTATCTTTCTGTTATGTAATGAACCTACTTTATGCATCAGTAAAGCTCAGATCCATCAGAATTCTGTGTCCTTGCATCTGAGTATGCCTCAGGATGGGTGCGCGCTCGTGATCTCCCCTGTGTTTGTCACATGAGCGGGGGGTAGGCACCGTGTCTGTGCTCGGGTCAGTCCCTGCAGCACTGCAAAACCCAAGCGACCGAGCTCTGGCTCGCGGGCCTGCTCCTATGTACGTCATCTCACCAGGTCCTTAGTGCCTTTGTCTCCTTGCGTAACACCCACAGGCGACCTCGCGAGCGCTCCTGATACGTCCATTTTGCATCATGATTTCCTACTATTATTTATAATGTTTTGATGAATTATAATGCTTTAGGGAGTGATTCTAATGCCTTTTCTCTCATAATATGCAAGGTTTACACCAAGAGGGAGAATACCGGCAGCTGGAATTCTGGACCTGAAAAAGCACATCAGAGATACCTATTCTGCACATCTCCAAATAAGTTGAAATTTTACGGGGAATTATTTTGGATTATATTAAAAATATTGGAGCAAATAACTACCGGAGGGGGCCACCTTGGTGAGCACAAGACACCAGGGTGCACCAGGCCCCCCAGGCGTGCCCTGGTGGGTTGTGCCCAGCACGGCCCACCTCCGGTTCCCATCTTCTGGTATATAAGGTCTTTTGACCTAGAAAAAAGAAAGAGAGGACTTTTGGGACAGAACGTCACCGTCTCGAGGCGGAACTTGGGCAGGAGCACTTTTGCCCTCCGGCGAAGCGATTCCGCCTGGGGAACTTCCCTCCCGGAGGTAGAAATCGAAGCCATCGTCATCACCAACACCCCTCTCATCTTTGGGAGGCCAATCTTCATCAACATATTCAATAGCACCATCTCCTCTCAAACTCTAGTTCATCTCTTGTGTTCAATCTTTGTACCGGAACCTCAAATTGGTACCTGTGGGTGACTAGTAGTGTTGATTACATCTTGTAGTTGATTACTATATGGTTTATTTGTTGGAATATTATATGTTCAGATCCATTATGATATTCAATACCCCTCTGATCTTGAGCATGAATATTATTTGTGAGTAGTTACCTTTTTTCTTGAGGTCATGGGAGAAGTCATGTCGCAAGTAATTATCTGAATTTGATATGTGTTCGATATTTTGATGATATGTATGTTGTGATTCCCTTAGTGGTGTCATGTGAACGTCGACTACATGACACTTCACCATCCTTGGGCCTAAGGGAATGCATTGTGGAGTTGTTATTAGATGATGGGTTGCTAGAGTGACAGAAGCTTCAACCCAAGTTTATGCGCTACTTCGTAAGGGACTGGTTTGGATCCAAACGTTTAATGCTATGGTTAGATTTTCTTAATACTTTTCTCGTAGTTGCGGATGCTTGCGAGGGGGTTAATCATAAGTGGGAGGTTTGTTCAAGTAAGAACAGTACCCAAGCACTGGTCCACCCATATATCAAATTATCAAAGTAGCGAACACGAACCAAACCAACATGATAAAAGTGACTAGATGAAATTCCCGTGTACCCTCAAGAACACTTTGCCTATTATAAGATACTGTTCTGGCCTGTCCTTTGCCACAAAAGGATTGGGCTACCTTGCTGCACTTTATTTACCGTTACCGTTACTTGCTTGTTACCAATTATCTTGCTATCAAACTACCTATTACCTACAATTTCAGTGCTTGCAGAAATTACCTTGCTGAAAACCACTTGTCATTTCCTTCTGCTCCTCGTTGGGTTCGACACTCTTACTTATCGAAAGGACTACGATTGATCCCCTATACTTGTGGGTCATCAGCGCCCTGCCGAGCCCTCTTGCAAAACTTGGCATCTTTTCCTGGTGAAGTACATCGAGGGCCTTGGGAGCCCCACCTCGGAGGCCTCGCGAGCGGAGTCGCGCAGACGAAGGACTCGCTCCAAGCCGCATGCCATGGAAGAGCTAAGTATAACCATGCCCCTCGGGTTTTCTCCCTCTCGCTCCCTCTCGGGGCATCCTGATTCCCTCGGCACAAGCCACCTACGTGCCAAGAGGGGGCCCAGAGCATCGCGCCTCTAGATCGCCTACCGGCACTAAGAGCCCTGCACCCTCTGTCCTTGTTGAGCCCTCGCTCCAAGCATTCCATCGACGGTGCAGCCTGCCTCAGGGGCTGGGACCAAGCGATGTAGGGAACAAAGGCGACGTAAAAAGGAGAAAACGAGCCTCGGGAGCAAAGGGGAAACGAATAGAGCGGCGAGCAACTAATACAAAACTACCACAAGAATGTCTTCACGCCCCTGCGGGGCCATGCCTACTTTATTACAGAGGTGAGCAAGGGAAGGTCTAGGCGCACAGGTCGCAGCCGTCGCCGCTCTCGCTGCCGTCACTAGGGGGCTTTTCATTGTTGTTGCTGGCCTCGTCCATGAAGGCGTACTTCTTGATGAAGTCAACCACGTGCTCCTCCACAGCCTCTTAGAGTCCACTCTGGAGCTCCTCCGGGATGGGGTTCACCACTTGCTCGAAGTCAAAGTAGTTGTACAAGCAGAGAAGGTTGCCAAAGAGTCGTGTGGCCGCTTGTGCCAGCAGATCGTGTCATGCACCCTCCATGGCGGCGGAGGCTTCCAGCAGCTGCGTCTGGCGGTCATCAATCTTGGCCTCGAGCTGGACCCTTTACACGCTAAGCTCGCGCTCCCTCGCCAGCAGGCGCCCCCGTTCTTCCTCCAGCACGGACGCGGAAGACGCAAGTTCGTGCTCCCGGGTCTCGACGTTCGGCTCGCGCTTTGAGAACCCAGGTTCGCGGGACGCGAGCTAGACCTCGCGAGTCTCCACGGCCTCCTCCCATCACGGGAGCCAGCTCTCGCGTGAGGCAGCCAGCTCTAGGAGTGTCTTCTCGTGGGCGTCGGCCTCCCTTGTCTGTGGGCTGGCATCCTGGGCGTCTAAGAGGGCATCCGTGAGGGATGCCCGGACCTCTTTGACGAGCTGCTCCCGCTGCGCCTGGGTCTCCTCGCCCCTCTGGCAATCAAGCTCCTGCGCCCTCCGGAGCTGGCTCCACCCCTCTGCAAGGAACTGCCTCTCCTTCATGGAGAGCTCGGCCTCCTTCCGGAGTTCACCATCGAGGGCGTCGAAGGCCTCCATGACGCTACGGGATGCCTCGCCCCAGCAGACAGCGTCGCCCTCCCCTAGCACTAAGGCGTGGCTCGCTAGGGCCCCTGCGTTGTCTGCGGGCATCACCGCTCAAGAAGATTCGGGCTCGGGCCCCTCCGGCAGCTCTGCTTTGTCACCCCCAGTCGGGGTCGCTCTCACCCTCCGGTGCGGGGGCCTCGAGGTCGCCACCTCCAAAGCCGGCGATGTCACCCCATCCCCCGGAGTCACCACGGGCGTCTCGCGGGCTAAGAGCCCGAGCCTGGGGTCAGCTTCCGCCAAGGCCACAACGGCTTTGGCTACAGTAGGTGCGGTGCGCTGAGGGGAAGTCGGCGCCCCGCGCACCTCGTCCGCGGTCCCAACCCTCGCAGCCGAATCCGTCCCGGGGGGGGGGGGGGGGGTACTACCTTGTTCTCGACCTCGATCTTCCTCTGCCTCTTCTTGGCTTTCTTCTTCGCCCCGGCAGCCGCTCCTAGGCCCCTGCATATAGACTCGTCAAAATTGCGGGAGGAGAGCCGTGAAGTTAGAAGGGTGGAGGCGAAAGAAATTACTTGTCCTGAGGGTCCCAATACCTCGTATTCCATTCCTTGGCGGTGCCACCGCTGCCGCCACCTCCCTCGCTGAGCGCCCTTGAGAGGTCGCGCAGGGGCGTGGAGCCGGTCTCGCTGGTGCCGGCGGACTCAGGGGCTCTCTCCGACAGCGTCCCTAAAGGCTGGTCGTCCACCTCAGCTCCTCCTCCTCCGACTCCTGCCCGCCCTAGCTCGGCGGTCTCGGCGCGGGGGTCGCCCTCGTCCTCTAGCCGGAGCTGGCGGCGTGTCGGCGGTGACAGCGGGGGCGGTGGAGATGATTCGCCACTTCTCTCCTCCTCGAAGCGGGTGGCGTAGGTATCGCTCGAGGCCGATCCCGCTCCTGAGGAATCCTCAAACCCTGCGGCCCCCTCGGGGTCCGCCTGGATCAGCCCCCGCTGGTTGAACCGGGGCATTGCTGCGACGAGCTCCGCCCTGTCGGCCCGACGGTACATCGGGAACACGGTCGGGCGCCTCTTCTTCCCCCTCAGGGAACAAGACTTCCGGATGCGCTGGCTGAGGAATTCCCCAGCGACCATGCCCGCCGTGAGCCCGGCCTGGCGGAGCTCCGCCAGCCTCGCCAGTATCGGCTTAAGATCGGCGTTGCTGAGCTTCTGGTGCTCCCAGCGGGAGTTCTTCTCGGCCGGCTTGGTCGGAACCACCAGGAGGGGTATGGTCTGCAGGGCATCTACATAAACCTAGAGCGTCCAGAAGTTCTCCACCTTCTTCCGAATCCTCATGTTGACGAAGACCTTGTGCATCTCGTCGTCGACACGGAATGAAGCGCCCCCGGAGCGATGGCTCCATGAGGAAACCCACAGACTGTAGAAGGTCTGGAAGAGCGCCATGGATGGCATTACCGCCAGGAAGGCCTCGCAGAGGTACGTGAAGAGGGCAAGGACTAGGATTGAGTTTGGTTGAAGGTGGAGGACGTGAATCTTATAATACTCCAATATGGCAAAGAGGAAGTCAGAAAAGGGGGGCACTAGGCCTGCATAGAGCGAATGAGGGAAGAAGGGGACCACCGTGCTCGCGAGATCTGGCCGCAGGTGCGTGCCCGACCAGATCTGGGAGGCACCCCCTCGTGGTGCTCGGAGGCCAAAAAGGGGTACACCTTGGCCAGCCCCCTGTTGCCAGTGATTGAGGATAGCAGCAAGGCCGGGCCGAGCTCCTCTGCCCGGGTGCTTTTATTGGAGGAAGCCCCAGTGGCCGTGGTTTTCTTGCTTGGGGGCATGGCGGCGAAGGTACGGGAGTAGAGGAAGAACAGAAGGGGAGTCGCAAGTGGAGGAGCAATGATATGGCCATTCCCCCGCTCACAAGCTTTATCTTCCGGACGGTGGTTCCAAGGCACCGTGGGGGGATGGGCGCGTTCCGCCCTGTCAAGTCCGCCACGCGTCGCACCCCCAGGCCTGGCAGTTCGTCGGGCGCGCGCCGTTTCATCCCTAACAGGCGGAACATGCGCGCTGCAGGCCCGGGGACTACTATCGGCCCAATGGAACCCAGGGTACCACGGCCCTTCTATCGTTGGCCCTAAGGGCGACGCTTGGCCGCTCCAAGGAAGACGACCTTGCGTAGGCTGCTCGGGGGAAGCAGCCTCTAGTGGGAGTGAGCCCTGGAGGGGGCCACCAGGCGTCGGGACACCTTGCAAGGACCCCCACACGAGTCCGCCTCACGAAGCTCGGCGGCCGACCTAACCGCGGGGCCATCGCCCCCGTCACGTGGGTGATGCCCCCGCGTAGAGGAGGATGACAGTGGTTGCGCCGGTCAGCTCGGACATGGAGATTTCCACTTTGGTGATAAGGAGCAATGGGCGACGCCTCTCCAAAGGCAAGATCCAAAGCTTCCCACTTCAATGTCAGAGGATCAACATGGATCAGCGTGCCAGGACGAAGGTCATCGCCGAGCCCATGACTGCGTCATGAATACTGCTTTATTAGGTGAAGACCACCTTTAGTCAGGATAGGCCTGGCTCCTGTCCCCCTTCAGATTGCCGCCCTGTGGCCACCCTTTCCCGTTGATATTTTCGGGGAAGAGGACGAAGGCACTACAAAGGGGGAAGGGCCACATCCATGTAAGGGGATGGAAGCATTCTCCCCCCACACACTTGTACCGGAACCTCAAGCTCGTCTCTTTCCAAGGCAACAAATCACAAGCAGGAGTAGGGTTTTACACCGCACGGTGCCCTGAACCTAGATAGCTCGTGTGTCCCCGTCGTTTACGATGAGGTTGAGCGAGCATGCGGTCAACCTTGCCGTGTATGCCGTCGTGTTGCAGTTCGCAAGCAAAGCCCCCAGTGTTCGAACCTTTTTCTTGGAGAAGTTCTAGGACACAGATCCCAAAATCTGACAATGGTCATCATCGACGGCGGAAGTTGCCACAATTTGGCAAGTGAAGACCTTTGCTCCAAGCTACAATTGGTCAACAAGAAGCATCCACGCCCCTACAAGGTCCAATGGCTTCATGATTCCGGCACTCTCCAAGTCGACCACACCGTGCAAGTGTCTTTCAAGATCGGCGCATATGAAGACACTTTGGAGTGTGATGTGGTGCCCATGTCCATGTGCCACCTACTTCTTGGTCGACCTTGGTAATTCGACCGCGGTGTCATTCACAACGGTCGAACCAATCAATATAGCTTCAAGATGAAGGGCAAGGAATACGTGCTTCGACCAATGTCTCCAAGTTAAGTGACCGCCGACAAACAAGCTTCATCTCATCATGGAGATAAAAGTGAGCGAGCGATCCACCTAAAAGAGAGTTAGCACCACAAGCCAAATTTGAGTGACTCCATGATGAGGAACAAGAAAGATCTAGTTCTTTTAGCCACCAAAAGAGACTAGAGGGATGTGAGTGAGAGCCCATCAAGTATACTTCCCTTTGTAATTGTGTGCAAAGATGAGGTCATGAGGACTAATGCTTCACAAAATCTACCTCTTGTTGCCCCATTTGTTGCAGGAATTCCAAGATGTTTTTCGCAATAAGCTACCTCCGGGATTACCACCAAAACGAGGGATCGAACACCGCATCGACCTCATACCCGGCGCACCACTTCCTAACAGGACACGCTACCGCGTCAACCCCGACAAAACTAAGGAGATACGAAGGCAAGTCCAAAAACTCCTAAATAAAGGGCATGTACGCGAGAGCTTAAGTCCTTATGCGGTTTCGGTGATACTAGTGCCTAAGAAAGATGGTAGTATGCGCATGTGTTCGGATTGTTACCCTATAAATGTTATAACCATTAGATATCGCCATCCAATTCCTCGCTTTGATGACATGCTTGATGAACTTAGTGGTGCCACTATATTTTCCAAAACTGATTTGAAAAGTGGTTACTATCAAATACGCATGCAAGAGGGTGATGAGTGGAAAATTGATTTCAAAACCAAGTTTGGTGTCTATGAATTGTTAGTTATGCCTATGGCTTTATCACAAGCACCGGATATATTTATGCGTGTCATGCATTATGTCTTACGTCATCTCACTGGATATTGTGTTGTGGTATACTTCGATGACATTCTTGTTTTTAGCAAAACTCTAAAGGTGCATGCTAAATATGTTAGTGAAGTATTGCAAGTTCTTAGGAAAGAAAACTATACATAAACATGGGAAAAACGCACTTTTGGTGTTGACAAGGTTGTTTTCCTAGGTTTTGTAGTATCTTCTAAGGGTGTTGAAGTTGATGAAACTAAAATTGTTGCTATTAAAACTTGTCCCACCCCTTCAAATTTGCAACAAGTGCGTAGTTTCCTTGGATTAGCCGGCTTTTACCATCGCTTTGAGCAAGAAGAATACACCCTTTGTTTGGGGACCATCACAAGATATCGCATTCCATGAGATTAAAAACTTGCTTACTCATGCACCATTGCTTGCATTACCAAATTTTGACAAAACTTTTGAAGTGCATTGTGACGCTAGTGGTAATGGCATAGGTGCCGTGTTAGTGCAAGGGAAACACCCAATTGCATACTTTATTGAGAAACATTCCAGAGCTCAACTCAATTACCCCATATATGGTAAAGAATTTTTGCATTGGTGAGAGTTTCACATGTTTGGGAGCATTATCTCTGCCCACATGAATTTTTCATTCATACCGATCATGAAACTCTAAAATATCTTAAGGACCAAACCAAGTTGAACAAGAGGCATGCTAAATGGAGTGAATTCATTGAGTCTTTTCCTTATGTCATCAAATACATTAAGGGTAAAGAAAATGTTGCGGCGGATGCTCTTTCCCGCATATGCATGCTAGTTACTCAACTTGAATTGAATGTCATTGGTTCTGAGCATATCAAAATTTTGTATGAGCATGATGTTACATTTGCTACAGCATATGCTAAGTGCCATGTTAAACTTTGTTGGGAGAACTATTACATGAAAGATGGCTATCTTATGCGTGCTAACAAACTTTGCATAACCGAGTCTTCTCTTCGTTTGTTGCTTTTCCAAGAGGCTCACGGTGGAGGACTCATGTGTCATTTTAGACGCGACAAGACATATGCCACACTTTCTAACAAGTATTTTTGGCCAAAGATGTTTCATGGTGTTGCATGCTTCACCAACCAATGCTCTACATGTCGCAAAACTAAGTCCAAAGCTCAAATCCCATGGTTTATACATGCCACTTCCCATACCATATCAACCTTGGGAAGATATTAGTATGGATTTTGTGCTTTGTTTGCCATGAACTATAAATGGCGATGATTCCGTTTTTGTTGTCGTGGACCGCTTTTCCAAAATGCTCATTTCATTCCATGTCACAAGATAGACGATGCTTCACATGTTGCAAATCTCTTTTGTAGGGACATCTTGCGACCACATGAAGTCCCCAAGACCATCAAGCTACTTTAGGAAGATGCTATGCGCCAAGCTCGGGATCAAATTACTCTTTTCTTTGGCCTACCATCCACAAACAGATGGCCAAGCGAGGTTACCAACCGGATGCTCTCGATGCTTCTACGCGTGTTGATGAAGAAGAACATAAAGGAATGGGAAGAATGTCTCCCCATTGCCGAGTACACCTACAACCACGCGCATCACTTCACCACCGGCAAGTCCCCATTCGAGGTGGTCTATGGCTTCAACCCTCTGTTCCCATTGGACATACTGCTATATCAAGAAAATGTATGAAGATACAAGGCGCACGATCGAACACCAAGTGGAACGAGTCATCACCAAGTGCAACATCAACAAACACCCCATGGTGTTCAAGACCGGTGATCTTGTGTGGTTACACCGTCGCAAGGATCGCTTCCCCGCCGAGTGCAAGTCCAAGTTACTTCCTCGAGCCGATGGACCTTTCAAGGTGTTGGCATGCTACAACGACAATGCCTACAAGATCGACATTCCACGCGACAAGTAAAATGTGAGCGACATCTTCAACGTCAAGAACCTATCTCCTTTCCATGGTGATGAGGATCTCGATCCGAGGACGGATCTTTCCCTAGGGGGGCGGGATGATGCCCAGTATCCCATGGTCATCCCCATGTATCCATCTCCAACACCTCAAGCTCCGAGTGGTCCTATCACAAGAGGCCGTGCACGAGCCATTGAAACCGAGGTGACATCTCTCCTTATCGACTCTCCCTTTGATACTCTTGGAACTTGGATGCTACCTCAAGCGGAGACCCTATGCATGCTTAGGTACCATGAGGATGACCTCAGAGAGACTCGGGATGAAGACCAAGCAACCAAGGCAAAGGACACGAAGGCGGATGGAGAAGATCACCAAAGGAAGGCTACGTCACCTTCCAGGGCCCGAACATCCGACCCATGGAGCTCAGAGCCGGACCACCTACATCAGCCGGACATTCGGCCTCGGCTCAGACATCTGGCCCCTCGCGGAAATCCAGCCATCGCCCCGGAAATCTAGTCCAAAGATGCCATAAGCCGAAGCTCCTAGACCATGTCGAGCCCGGACATCCGGCCCAGGCCCGAACATCCGACGCCCCATCAAAGCCCTGGACATTCGGCCCCAGCATGAAGCCCCAGACAACTGGCCCCTCAGCCCAGACATCCGGCCCCTGTGTGGGCAGACGCGTGTCAAAGGGCCATGTATCCCTCCTTTCTCGCCCATATCCAGTCTAGTACTCCCTTTGTCCCAAAATAACTGTCTCAACTTTGTACTAGCTCTAGTTCAAAGTTGTACTAAGTTTGAGACAGTTATTTTGGGACGGAGGGAGTACTATATAAAGGACACCTCCTCCTCCTTTTAGGGTTATCTTATGTTTAGCGATTGAGATTGTTGAGCATAGCTCCTTCCACTTTCCTCCTCCCATGGAGATGACCTCTATGTGAGAAGATCCAAGTGGATGTCAGGCCCCTCTTGTAGGGAAGATCCTCCGGGATTTCAAGGCCCTCCTCCGGAGTGGGAAGACTACCATTACTTGTATCCTTTCGTTGACTTTGGATCTTTGTATCTCGTGTGTTTTGTGGATCTAGTGGATGTGTGATTTGGAGATCGTCCTCGAGTGTTCTTGTGTTTCCTCTTGATTTTCCCCTTTAATTTCCCCCCTCCAATTGTGAAAGTTCGACACACTCGGGCTTGCCCCGTATCACGTAAGTTCAGCTATTTTCATGGATGCAAGAGCACAAACTATGTAGTCAACGTCACCCAAAAACGCTTTACTAGATTTGCAGGTGAAGATCTCTTAAAGATGAGTGAGAATGACTGAGCATTAGAACACGAGATTCACCTGTCTGCATATGAACTAATGATTTGAGTACGGGATGGATTGGCCCCCATTCCGGAGACTCTTATAAAGTGTCGATGCGACAAGCCAAAACAATAGAATGGTAAGACACATTACCCTTAGAGGTGACAGCCGTGTCTAACGTAAACTGAAAGATGAGGAGGAAACCCAATGATCTTGAAGGAGTAACATCATAAGCCCTTTAATTCGATCACCAAGAGAGTCTCGATAGTTAGTTCTAGAACGTATGCATTCTTGAACAAGGTTTGTTATTTTGAGGCAAATGTTGGTTCTGACCCATAGGAGCTTGATAAGGAAACAACATGGAGTGAAGAAATTGTGGGAATCATCAGCCTAGTTGAGACTCAATGATGGTGTCTAAAAGCCTCATACCTAGGATACCGTTGAAGTAACTAATCTATACAAAAGTGTACCAATGGAAGACAATCCCTCAGGTTGGAAGTGAAGAATAAGCCACAGACGTGTGAATGTTAAGTTCTAACCATGGGGAAGTAACCCAAGAGACCCAAAACCTAACCTATTTCTTACTAGCCTTTGCAAATTTTGAGGACAAGAATTCTTTTAAGGGTGGTAGTTTGTAATATGCCAACATTTTCCAAATTTTAGAATGTTAATTTTTATTATTATCGTGTGAGTTGCAATGATTTTTAGGGGAAATTAAAAAAAAATTCGAGTCTTGTGTCAAAAATTTCAAAATCAATTTCTTTTCTCTTCGACTCCTATGAAGTGTTTTGAAACCATATTCAAAATTACGGAGTGAGAATAAAATGAATTTCTCAATAGGGTGAATATTTCGAAAATAGATTTATTTGACAATGTGGAGTTCTTTCGATTTTCCAGTTTCATTTTTTAATTTGGAATTTTAATGATTTTATAAAAGAAATGATTTGGATTCATTTGAATATGCGTTGAGTACAAATTATCAAAAACTATTAGCAAAAGGAAATAAATAAAATATTAAACTGTCCTAAACCTACTAGGCTCACCCACTCCTTTATCTCCCTATTTTACGCATGCGCGTGAGCGAACTGTCCAGCGCGGCTAGCTAGCCGCAGCACATCGCACCTCTCTACTAATATTTTCTCTTTCCCTTGGGCCTATTCCTCTAAAGCCCATCCCGAAGTAAAAGCCCAGGCACTCGTAGTTATCTTGCTCCTTTGTTCTGTACGTGAACATGAACAGAACGTACAAAACCACAACACCCATGACTTCCACCTATTCTCTTCCTCTAGGATTTGATGCTTTCACCCTTTCAACTTGCCACCGACATGAAAATTAAAGAGGAATGCAAGGAGAACCCATTCAGGGAATTCAAATCCAACATTGCTGCCTTACTTGGTCGAACTAATCCGGGAAACGTACATGCACAAACATCCATTAATGGGGCACTAAGCTCCAATGGATCTACTCGAACTGACTTTTCCCATTCCTATAAATGGGACCATGAGACACCCCTTATAGTACTTCATGCCCCCACACAAAACCCCCTCTCTATTTTGCCCTGTGCTCTCAGGAATATCTCATGAGAGTTCATCTTCTGCCGCTGCTTCGGACGATGATTGCATCACCATCAGTGAGTCTCAGCGCCCTAGTTTCTTCATTTCTCTGTGATTTTCTCTTGCGCACCTCCTTGAATTGGTGGTTTGCTCGTTTTCCTAGTCGAAGTGTGCCAACGAGGATGACCAAACTTCGACGACGTTCTGCCTTTCCTCCAGCCGACGCCCAGGGCTTCCAGAGGATGGTTTTGACCTCCTCACAGCCACCATCGACTCAGCCTCGTCATGTACAATGGTGTTGTGCTACTCGTTCCCATAGACACTTGATGCACGGGAGCGACCTAAGCCAAGGCCACGCCGCCCAACTCCGGTGACACAGCCACCTAGAGCTGGTGAGCTCTCCTTCTGTTGTGTTCCCTTGGATAAAAATGAAGGGGTGCTCGCCTGTCAGATCGCGACACATGGCGGGCTAATATTTACCTCGTATTGATTTCAAGAAAAATGCCCCATCTTTAGAAATTCATATCTTTTAAACTACCTATCCAAATTTGGCAAATAAAATATCCCCGGATTCCTGAGAACATCTTGTTTATTTGATTCTGATTTAAATGTTAATTTGAGTAATCTTGCTCTAACTTTAATTCTATAATTCGTATGAAAATGTTCCTTTTACCAAAGTTGGTCCTTAGAACCCTACCATTCTGTTAGAGCACTTGACATAAAATTTCATCCAAGTCGAGAAACTGTTTTGGCCTCAACACTCCAAATTGACTTTCTTTTATCGTGATTCAATCCCATAATTATTTTAATTTTTATTCTTGAGTCAATCCTCTTGAGGAGATCATTAGGAACCTCTCCGGCCATGTATTATCAAGTTACAAATTTGGAGTTATAATATTAAGAATTTAATTCTTTTATCTTGAAACTTATGCCATATCAATTCGATTAACCCAAATTCAAATATTGGGATCAAACCCATTATAGGATTTGCCGTAGAACCTTGACCCACAACCTTGAAACCATGATATCCACCTTGTATCCATATGGTCCAACCCTAGAATATGACTATGCCATATTTTCTTCATAGACCAAACTTGATCCTATTTCAACCCTAACCATGCACTAGAAATTATTGAAGTGGCAATCGAATAACTTGTGTTAGTATTTAGATTTCATTTGGATTTTTTTGTGTGTTGAATTATTTTCCTTTATCGATAGATATATCGTAAGGCGAAGGAGAGACGACTACAAGTAGAATATTTCATCTTCCGGAATTTAGGCAAGTTGCAACTTGATCATACTTTGTCCTATGATTTTATAATATGCATGATCTATTTAAAATTTACTAGTATGCATTTTTACTAAAAAGTTTACAAAGTATTATTGCAAGCTAAAGCCCTAGGAACTTGTAGCTATTCTTAGCCTTGCTTACAAAGAAATGGGTTGGGAATCAAACAAATTTTAAACGAATAAACTTGCCATCTTTTGGGGCAACGTTTTGTTTTTGTTTTTGAAAATCAAAACCATATACTATTTTGTTTCTACTCTCTGGGCCGAATGGTATTGACGGGAGCGTCCACAAGCGATTGCGCCCATCAGGGTCTTGCAGTGAATGCGCCCGACTGGGGTCTTGCACTTAAGTTTTTAGTGGGGACTGCCGCCTAGGAGACTGAGATCTTCCAAGTATAGTTTGATGTAGCTTCTAGTACAGCCACATGCTATTATTGATGTGGCTTAGCTTTTCCTTAATGGGAAACCATTATTCATGTATGGTCATCAAAGAGGGGCCTTAATAGCCAAGGGAGCGGGCCGTGCTAGAACTAAGTAAAGGGGGCTGTTTTGGAAAGGCTTCATCACAATCTCCTCCCGGTCACGCACTCAAGTGGTGTCACGACAAAAAGGGTTGATTGTGTCATGTGGGGAATGTGTACGACCTCTGCAGAGGGTTAAACCTAATCGATTAGGCGTGCCCCCGGTTACAGGCAATTTTGAGCAACTGAAGACTTGGATTGAAGAAGAATCTCCCCTGTCTTTTCTAGAAGTCTGTTTTAAGGGTTAAAGTTGAGGAATGAGCACAGTGAATGTGTTTCACTTCAACCTTATGCATGTTTTAAAACTAATTTGTAGAATGAGCACCCGTGCGTATATCCAAGTGTTTCACTCCCACCTTTTATACCAAAAACTATTCTTATTTCGAAAGAAGTTTACAAAATTTAGCATAGGAGAAAATTGGCTTTATGCAAAGGAAACCTCCACCAATACTTACCCTGCATATATTTCTGTTAAACTTTCCTTTGCAACTTGTGAGTACATTCCACGTGCTCATCTGCACCTGTCATGTGCCGATCTCGATATATTAAGAGACGATAGGGTTATGGCCTACACTCAACGATCCCAGTGCCGTTGATGGATCCCTAACTTAGCGACTACATATTATTCCGCTGTATTATGTGCCGGCATTGACCTGTGCCAATGGTATGTATTTTTTTACTATGGATTTATCGTTGTAGAAAAACAATGTATGTCTTACTGATATTGATTATTGTTGCTGTGTGTGCTAGCTACGATCCAGGGATAGCACATTAAGCACAGAGACTTGGATTTTACAAAATCCGGGTCGTTACAATGCTTTACTCCGTTAGTTAAAAACTTAATACCTAGTGAGGCAAGCATAGAAGCGCTCTCGAAGTGGAGTAATAGTACTAGATGCAGAATCATTTTGGTCTACTTGTCATGGACGTGATGCCTATATACATGATCATTGCCATGAATAACATCATAACTATGCGCTTTTCTATCAATTGCCCACATGTAATTTGCTACCCACCGTATGCTATCTGTTCGAGAGAGAAGCCTCTAGTGAAAACTGTGTCCCCCGGGTCTATTCAAATCATATTGCTAAAAATATAAAACCTTGCTGTAATTTATGTACTTTATTTTTATTTTACTTTTAGATTTATCTATCTATCACTATCAGAAGTAATCCTTGCAATTAACGAGTTCAAGGGGCTTGACAACCCTCTTGCCCGCGTTGAGTGCAAGTGTTTGGTTTTGTGTGTGCTGGTATTGTTAATGCAAAGTTGTCGTGATTCTCCTAATATTTCGATAACCTTTGATCTCACTGAGGGAAATACTTATCTCTACTATATTTCTTCACCCTGCCTCTTTGAAAAAAAAACCAGTGCAAGTCACAAGTAGGAGAAAGAATTTCTAGCGTCGTTGCCGGTGAGATATCATCAAGTTCGCATGAGGTCCCTTCACACAAACTATCAATCAATTGTTCTAATTTTTGCTTATCTTTTTATATTTATCTTTATACTTATTTTATTAAAAAAATTCAAAAACAGAAAAATATTTCTATTTACTTGTTAGCTTGCTTGCTTTGTCGCTATGTCTCAAGTTACTACAAAAATTGTTTCTCCCACCACTAGTGCGGAGTCGTCACCTAGAAATAGGGGAGATGAAAATATAAAAAGAAACTTGCAAGAAATTTCTAGTAATGATTTACCGAAGAAAATAGATGAAAACTTAACTAGTGAAGAAGACACTACTACCATGCATGCAAAAATACTTCGAGTAGGTAGTGGTGATATTATTGGAAGAGGTGTTATACAAGATTTGTTTACTTGTGCGGGAATACTACCTATGTTAGGAGGTTCCATTCTTGCTAGAACTACTAGTTACACGGATGCTATCTCATTACTTGTGGTTGAATTTGAAAGACAATTTGTACACATGCATCCCGCTATACAAAGAATGATGCTAGAATTTTCCAATATCCAAGACCCTTCAGTTAAGAGCTTGGTTACAATAGTTTTGGTTAATAAATTCAGTTACCTTATGAAGGAGTCAAGGCAAATATTTTCTCATTATAATAGAAAAACTGAGTGTCCAATAATAGAAAGAATTTTATATGATCAAGATGACATAAGGAAGTATAAATCGATTGATCCTATGAGTATCTTGAGAACCTTAGAAAAAAGGTTCCTCCTTCCATCTTGATTGATAAGTTATCCGAAAATAATGATGGGTTTGCCATAGAAGACAATGATCTAGGATGTGTGGTTAAAACTAAGATGCGAGAATATATTTATAGAAACGTTTATAATGAAGAAATAGTCATCACTTACAAGGGAACAAAAGAGGAGCGTCCTCCTATTAAACTTGATCTTTTAGATCCTTGCCCTATTAAGTATAGCCCTTTTAATTATTGTTGCCTACCTATTAGGCAACTTGCTACTGAAAGAAGGGAGTATGAGATGAACATGAATGACATCCCTTATGATTATGAGAATACTTGAAAAAATACATTATGCCTAGCTAGGGGCATAAAACAATAGCGCTTGTTGGGAGGCAACACAATAGTTATCTTAATGTTTTAATTTATTTTCTATTTTATTGTGATGACAAGATTATTACTACTATAATCATTGTCTTTTTATGTTTAAATTAGTGTTTGTGCCAAATAAGTCTTTGGGATGATTTGGAAAATAGTAGAATCGATTTTGCGCAACACATAAACTTTTATGCCGAGTGAAGAATTTCTCTTATTTTACTGGAGAGTAATTTTGATCTCGTTGTTCCTGAAAAGTATTGCTATACATATTGCCCAGGTTTTCCTATTTTTTAGAATTTTGGAGTTACAGAAGTATGGTTTTAGTACAGATCACTACAGACTGTTCTGCTTTAGACAGATTCTATTTTGCTTGCATAATTTGCTTGTTTTCATGATCCTATGGATTATATTGGGGGGGGGGGTATAAGTCATGGAGAAGTTTTAATACAATACCTATTATGAAATAATGAAATATGAATGAATTTATAATAGTACCTAAATTATTTGATATGTCTACTATACTAACGGATCTTATGAGGTTTTGTTGAGTTTTGTCTCCTGAAGTTCTCAAGTTTTGGGTAAGACAACGATGGATGAAGGAATAAGGACCGGCAAGGCCCTAAGCTTGGGGATACCCAAGGCGCACCAAGGTAATTTTCAAGGAAGAGCCAAGCATCAAAGCTTGGAGATGCCCCGAAAGGCATCCCCTCTTTCGTCTCCAATCTATCGGTATGTCACATGGACTATATTTTTATACATTGCATGATATGAGTTTTGCTTGGAGCATTGTGTATTATAGTTTATTTTTATTTTAGTTTGCCACAATCATCGTTTGTTGGACACACTTTATGAGAGAGACAAAGTTTCATCACAATTTGTTAGTATACTCTATGTGCTTCACTTGTATCTTTTGAGCTAGGCAGTTGCTCGGGGGTGGTCGTATTTTATAGAAATAGTTGAACTCTCATGCTTCACTTAAATATTTTTGAGAGTATAAGGCATAAGGAATGGTTATTTGCATGTGTTATAAGACTTGTCCAAAAAGGATAGGTATTCAAGGGGATATAATTTTTGATTATTCCATGCTGATATATTATCATTCTAGGATACTTTTTGGGTCTTTATTTACCAATTTATAATATTTTTAAGCACTAACCTATTGACCCAGTGCCCAGTGCCAGTTGTTGTTTTCTGCATGTTTCTCACATTTCAGGTTTACAGTACCAAACGAAGTCCAATTGCCATGAAACATTTTGATGATTTTTTATGGACCAAAATAATACCTGTAAGCTTCAGGAGGAGGTCGGAAGCTGCATGAGGGCATCAACATGCAACAGGGCGGGCCCTAGGGGGCACCCTGATGTGTGTTGCCCCCCTCGGGCGTCTCCCGATGCCCCTCTCTGGCCTATAAATTCTCTAATATTCCAAAAACCCCGAGGCAACCCGAAACTCTTTTTACGCTGCCACAAGTCTCTGTTCCGTCGCGAGGCCATCTGGAGCTCCGTTCCGGCAGCCTGCCGGAGGGGGCATCAATCGCGGAGGGCCTCTTCATCAACCTTGCTGCCCTCATGATGATGTGTGAGTAGTTCACCACAGACCTACGGGTCCATAGCTAGTACCTAGATGGCAATCTCTCTATCTCTTGATCTTCAAAACAATGATCATCGCATCTTCGCTTTGATCTATCCGATGTAATCCTATTGTGCGGTGCGTTTGTTGGGATCCGTAGAATTGTGGTTTTATGTTTAGATTATTCATGAAAAGTATTTGAGTCACCTCTGAATATTTAGATTCTTATTTGCATGATCATTATAGCTTCGTAACTCTTTCTGATATATCGATGTGCTTTGGCCAAGTAGATTGATCTATCTTCAGTGGGGGAGGTGCGTTTTGTAGGTTCAACCTGACGAGTTTCTATATCCAAGTGACAAACTAGGGGACAAGATGCGTCTTTGTGTTGTTGCTACTAAGGATAACATGATGTGGTTTATTCATATTGCTTGAGTTTACTTTGTCTACATCATGTCATCGTTCTCCATGCATTACTCAGTTTGTCATGAACTTAATACGTAGAGAGGCAAGCATAGAAGCACTCTTGAAGTGGAGTAATAGTAATATGTGCAGGCAGGAGTCGGCCTATTTGTTTATGGATGTGATGCCTATATACACATGATCATTGCCATGAAAATAGCATAACTATCCGCTTTTCTATCAATTGCCCAACAGTAATTTGTTACCCACCGTATGCTGCCTACATGAGAGATGCCACTAGGGAAAACTATGGCCCTCAGGTCTATTCACTTATAAATTTACAAACGCTACTATTACCTTGCTGCCTTTATTTAATTTTTATTTTATTTTACAATTTACAATTATCTACAATTATCTAGACAACTCATTTGCTTGCAAATAACGAGATCAAGGGGATTGACAACCCTCTTGCCCGTCTTGGGTGCAAGTTGTTTGCTCTTTTGTGTGCACCCACTGAAGATGGTTGAGGATTGATATTCCTATTGGTTCGATAAACCTTGGTTTCATAGCTGATGGAAATACTTACCCACTTTGTGCTGCAAATACCCGTTTCTCTTCAGGGAAAACCCAACGCAGATCACAAGTATCATGAAGGATTTCTGGCGCCGTTGCCGAGGAATATCATCATCAACTATCAAGTAACTTCACACAAATTTTCATTCACTTGTTTATCTTTTTATTTGCTATTATATTTAGTTTGTCTCATAAAAATAAAAAATAAAAATATATTTATCTTTGCTTGTTACTAGTTTACTCCTTTGCTTGCTAGTTTACTTGTCCTGCTTGCTACTTTGCTTGTTCGGTCACCATGTCTCAAGATACTACTAAGTTGTGTGACTTCTCAAATACTAATAAAAATGATTTTATTAGTACACCTATACCACCTGCCACTAGTGCGGAGGCTTTTGATATTAATGTTGCATTGCTAAATCTTGTGAGGCAGGATCAATTTTTGGGAAGTCCTAATGAGGATCCCGCGTCACATCTTAATGCCTTTGTTGAATTATGTGATATGCAAAGAAAAAGGATATGGATAATTATATTGTGAAATTTAAATTACTTCCTTTTTCACTAAGAGATAAGGCTAAAGCTTGGTTTTCATCTTTACCTCGTAATAGTATTGGAACATGGGATAAGTGTAAAGATGCTTTTATTGCCAAGTATTTTCCTCTTGCTAAAATCATCTCCCTAAGAAATAAAATAATGAATTTTAAACATCAAGATCAAGAGCATGTTGCACAAGCTTGGGATAGAATGTAATTGATGATAAGAAATTGTCCTACTCATGACTTAAATTTGTGGATGATTATCCAAAACTTCTATGTTGGACTAAACTTTGTGTCTAGAAATCTTCGAGATTCTGCCGCAGGTGGTACCTTTATGGATGTGACCTTAGGAGAGGCCACAAAACTTCTGGATAACATTATTACAAATTATTCCCAATGGCATACCACAAGAGCTCCAACCAGTAAGAAGTGAAATTATGTTTAAGAAATCGCTACTTTGAGTGAAAAAGTGGATGCTCTTATGAATATGGTTGCTAGTAAAAATGCTCATGTTGATCCCAATGATATGCCCTTGTCTACTTTAATTGAGCAAAATAATGATGCTATTTATGTGAACTTTCTCTCATGAAATAATTTCAATAACAATGCTTATAGAGGAAACTTTAATTCTAGACCGTATCCCGGTAATTCCTCCAACAACTATGGAAATTCTTATGGTAATTCTTCTACAAATTCTAATAGGATATCCTCTAATCTTGAGAACACAATTAAAGAATTTATTAATTCTCAAAAGGTTTTCAGCACTATGGTAGAAGAAAAATTGCATGAAGTTGATGCTTTGGCTAAAAATATGGATAGAATTACTCTTGATGTAGAAACTCTTAAAAGTAAAGCTTTGCCACCTAAGAATGGTTTTCATGAGATTATTAAATCTATCCAATTATGTATTAATGAAAGTAAGGAGAGGACCACTAAGTTGAAAGCTAAGCGGGAATTCTTAGAAAAAGATCTTCCACCCGGTTTTTACTGGAATCATGATGAAGATCTTAAAATGATTGGCACCTCTGTTGTTGAATCTTTATTTACCTCTATGAATATAAATGATAAAGGGAATGGATATGAGTTAACTCTAGTTGAGAAGCATCCCGTTTGCTTGGAGGGTGATGATTTTGATGCTAAAACTGAAAAACGTGGGTTTGGAGAGGTCAAAACTTTAACTAGTGATGTGCCCACTATTTTGGATTATAAGGACTTTAATTATGATAATTGCTCTTTAGTAGAATGTATTTCCTTGTTGCAAACCATTATTAGCTCACCCAATTCTTATGAACAAAACAAGGCTTTTACCGAACATATAGTGGAAGCCATGATAAAAGCTTCCCTAGAAAGACAATTAAAACACATTATGAATCAAATATGAGAGCTACTTATGGGTGGAGTGTAAAAAATGACAATACTCCGGCAGAAGCAGGCTATGCTAGCTAGCAACGCCGGCAAGATCAATGCAATGGCCCAGAACGGCCCCGAGCCACGCTAGTCACGTCCCCGGTACCTGCCAGTGACCGAGGCACGCACATCTCCAAGAAGACCTGGCAAGCCATCCCCCGGCAGGCGCGAGCCGATCGGCCACCGCTCCACCACATCGCAATGCCAGTCATTTGTCAATTCAGTGTCGAGCCCTCAGGTGGCTAAGTGGTTCTCGCTAAGGACGTGGTGGCTTGCTGGAAGACAGATTATGCCCATTTGACACCCGTCCAAAGGCATGTCGAGATACTAAGCAATAGTTAGCTAAAGCGGTGGTAGAAGCTTGCCGGGGAAGCACACCCGCACGCCACCTAGGCTAGCATTTATGGCATTTTGTCATAAGTGCCAGAGTTAGGTACGATAGCACTGTTAGCTATCTAATCACTAGATAATGTCTGTTTTGCCACTGTGGTTGCCCCTTGAGCTATAAAAGGACGCCCAAGGCAACCTAGGTCAATATTCGGACCTTTGGACACTTGTACTCGCGTAGCAGCTACCCCGAAGGAAACCTTGCCGGGTCTGAGCGTTGCGTGTGCGTCGGCGTTCCTTCGATCAATCCACCAAAGCAGGAGTAGGGTTTTACGCTTCCTAGCGGCCCGAACCTGGGTAAAACACCAGCGTCCCATCGTCGTGCTGCCTCACTACCTCTGCTCTTTGTGCAACGTGACCTCACCCCCGCCGAACCACAAAGGGGCCCGTGTCCCCATAGGTGATTGTGAGCATCGTGCCCCGACATCTTTGGCGCGCGAGGTAGGGGGCAGCGTCATTTGCACGAACCTCAGTTCGTGACCAGCGCATCAATCTTCATCGCCGTCTTCTTCGTCTATGGCTCCCAAGAAGAAGACCGGCGCAACCGTGCATCCCTCCACTTTGAAGGCCCCCTTGCACGCAGCTGCGAACGCCATTGGCACCGCGGCAGCGACGATTGAGGTGGGCGTCGTGGGCGACGCGACTGGCGCAGGCGGCGCCACCGTCGTGTCCCCCGCGGCCGAAGCAGAAGCGAGGAACGCCGAAGAGGAGCAACATCAGCAACATTTTGGCGAGCTCGGCCCTAGTGCCGTGGGAGGAGGAAACATTCGGTATCCACCTCCCCACCGCACCGGCGGCCACGGCCGCAACAGCGGCGCCCAATCTGGGGCAAGCCGTGATCTTCCAGCTGCGCCCATCACAGGCGCGGCTGCTAGGCGCGCACCTCGCCCAGAGCAGGACGGAGCGCCCAGCGGGGCCACAGACCCGCAAGTTCGACCTCATCCATGTCAGACCGCCTTGGCAACCGATGCACGGCGACGAGAATGCGGCGACGCTCCTCTTGGTTCCACCAGGAGTCGAGCGACGTCGCGATCCACCTCTCTAGCCATGCCGGGCATGGCAACAGAAGTGATGCCGCAGGCCCAGCTGCTGCTAAATTTCCCGCCGGCGGCTGACAAGATCGACGAATGGAGAGCCGCCATCCAGAGTTTGATCGGCTTCATCAAATCCAACAAATCGCAGCATGCGGAGCCGTCTCGATACCAGCAGACGGCAAGGGCAGCCCGGGCAGACGGTCGTGTCGAGGGGGCCGTGCCAACGGTGCAATCCCCTTCGCAACAATAGAACTAGAGGCAGCCACAACAAGCTCCACGTGCCGACGAGCCCGATGAGGCATCTATGGTCTCGTCGGGCGCGCACGATCGCCAGGACCAACGGCACGTCCTGGAAAACCGGCTGAGGGAAGACGCGCGCATCACCATAGAGAGACGCTGGGAAGCACACCGCCAATCCGACAGGCGCAACGGCCCAGATGCTGGCGACCCCCCGCCCAGTGTTGGCGGGTACCTGCCTTGTGAGGTTGGGTGCCCTGCCTTCACTCGCGAGCTGCGACAGGTCCGCTGGCCATCGACCCGACCTTTCAAGCCTGAGCCGATGGAGAAATATGATGGGAAGCTAAACCCGGCGGAATTCCTGGGCATCTATACGATAGCCGTTCAAGCCGCCGGAGGAAGAGATGAGAAGGTGCTCGCCAACTATTTCCCATTGGCACTCAAGCCAAATGTGAGATCATGGCTGATGCACCTGCCAGAGAAGTCTATTTCATCATGGGCTGAATTGTGCAACGAGTTTGTCGGCACCTTCACAGATGGCCACCAGGAGCCAAGGCAGCCCAGCGACCTGCAAGTCCTTCCGCAGAAAGAGGGAGATACCTTGCGAAAGTACATCCAGAGATTCAGTCGAGTACACCGCAATATTCCAGAGATACACCCCGCAGTCGTGGTTGCCGCGTTCCATTCGATCATGCGCAATAGGAGGATGCGGGCCAAGATGAATGTTAAACTCCCCAAGACCGTCAATGATTTATACACATTGGCGGATAAGTGTGCTCATGCTGAGGAAGGAAGGCGACTCCCCAGAGAGGAGGTTGGCGTCGAAGTCGACTTTGATTACGACGACGATGCCCTTGGCCCGAAGGGGAAAAGCCGAAGGCGCAACAAGAAGCATAAGGGAAAGGCAGTGTTGGCCGTTGAGAGCTCTTTTAATCTCAATGCCGGCAAGAAGGCCAAGGAGGCCGCAGCGACAGAGAAAACCGGAAAGTCTGATGGGCCATACTGCAAAATCCACCGCACCAAAGGTCATGATCTCCAAGAATGCCGCCAAGTTGAGAAACTTGCTGAGAAGCAGAAGGCTGAATATGAGAAGCGTGACAAGGACAGAGGCCAAGATGGTGCTGCCGGGAAGGGCTGTGGTGGTAGAGGAAGCCGCCGCGGCAAGGCCCCGCGGCAAAAGGAAAAACTGGCTAGAGGTCGTGAGAAGAAAGTAGGAGATGATATGAGTGATGATGAGGACGATGAAGAGTCCAGTGATCGAGAGTTCCAGAAGGCAACTGAAGCTATGTGTGTTGACGGGGGTGCATCCTTGCATTCCTCTCATTGCCAGCTCAAGCAGTGGGCGCGTGAGATCGATGCCATGGAGCCAGCTACGGAGTCTAGAAGGCCACTCAAATGGTCCCGCACGCCTATCCTCTTTGACAAAGAGGATCATCCTCACCGCACCACTGCGGTCGGATGTTTGCCATTGTTGGTCTCCCCAACAATCCGCAACCGATGTTAGTTGACGGCGGGGCGGGGTTGAACTTGATTTCCCCTAAGGTGGTTGAAAGGCTGCAGATCCCTGACGGAGAGCTCAAAGCTACGGGTACGTTCCAAGGAATCAACTCCGATAGGAGCCGACCCAAGGGAAAGATCACTTTGCCTGTGACGTTTGGCGGGGAGTTGAACTACCAGACTGAGAAAGTGGTGTTTGATCTGGTCGAGCACGCCCTGCCTTACAATGGAATTCTTGGTCGCTCAGCTCTGGCAAAATTCATGGCAGCATCCCACTATACTTACAACACTTTGAAGATGCCAAGGCCCATGGGAATCATCTCCATCCCATCTGATAAAAAGGATGCGGTTATGTGTGTGGACAAGATGTATCAAGACGCGGTAGCAGCCGAGGTCGCAGAAACCCCAGCTCCCGCCAAGGAATCAAAGAAGGGGAAGAATTCTAGTAGAGACGGCAGCAAGGACTCCGGGAAGCGCGGCTCTTCGGAGTGCGCTGCACCCGTCGATGACCTGTCGGAGAGTTCCACTAGGAAGAAATCCAAGGTCACCTATCCTGCGACGAAGAAGGTCCCGGCAGGGCAGGATGGCGCTGATCGTACGTTTATCATCAGTGCCACCCTTAATGACAAATAGGAAAGCGCACTCGTTGCCTTCCTGCGGGCTAATGTCGATGTGTTTGCTTGGCAACCATCTGACATCCCCGGTGTTCCCAGGGAGGTAATTGAGCACCACCTTGCTGTCTGCCCTCATGCCAGGCCCGTCAAGCAGAAATTTAGAAAGAAAGCCTTGGAGCGGCAGCATTTCATAGCTGAAGAGATCAAGAATCTCGAAGCAGCTGGTTTGGTCAGAGGAGTATTGCATCCGACATGGTTAGCCAACCCGGTAGTGGTGCGCAAGGCGAATGGGAAATGGAGGCTTTGCATTGATTTCACTGACTTAAACAAAGCATGCCCGAAGGATCCTTTTCCCTTGCCGCGCATCGATCAGATTGTTGATTCCACTTTCGGGTGTGACTTGCTTTCCTTCTTGGACGCATACTCCGGATACCACCAGATATTCATGGACAAGGAAGATGAGGAGAAGACCGCGTTCATAACTCTGTGTGGCACGTACTACTTTGCACGTATGCCCTTCGGGTTAAAGAGCACTGGTTCTACCTTTGCAAGGGCCGTGCAGATTGAATTTGAACCTCAGTTGCACAGAAACATGGAAGCTTACATGGATGACATAGTAGTCAAAACCAAAGATGAAGCAACCCTCATACAAGACTTGGAAGAAACTTTTATGAACTTGCGCAAGATCAATTTGAAGCTCAACCCTGAGAAGTGTGTGTTTGGTGTCCCATCTGGCAAGTTGCTTGGGTTCTTTGTGTCTCGGCGAGGAATAGAAGCCAATCCTGAGAAGATCAAAGCAATCAGGCAGATACAAGCACCCAAGTTCGTCAAGGACGTAAGACGCTTGGCCGGATGCATTGCCGCGTTGAGTAGGTTCATCTCCAAATCCGCTGAACGTAGCCTGCCGTTTTTCAAGATTCCGAAAAAGGTCGGCCCGATGAAGTGGACCCCGGAAGCAGACGCAGCGTCGCAAGATCTAAAAGCTTACCTTTCCTCTAATCCCACCTTGGTTGCGCCTAAACCGAAAGAACCGTTGCTGCTATACTTGGCAGCAACAAATCAAGTGGTTAGTGTAGCGCTGGTGGCGCAGCGAGAAGTGAATGAAGACGCAGCCGCTGCAACTGATGTCACCAGGGGTGGAACAGAAACACCAGCGGCAGGACCTGATACAAACCAAGGGGAACCTAAGCAAGCAAACGAAGGCAGTATCAAGGAAGTGGCGAAGAACAAAGTGGTGTAGCGACCAGTGTACTTTATCAGCTCCTTGTTGCAAGGGGCTAGGTCAAGGTACTCTGGAGTGCAAAAGCTGATCTTCGGCCTTGTCATTGCCTCGAGGAAGTTGTGCCAATACTTCCAAGGCCACGAGATCACAGTTGTAACCCGCTTTCCGCTGCAGCGTATATTGAGGAATCCTGAAGCCACTGGCAGGATAGTTGAGTGGGCGCTAGAGCTGTCAAGATTTGGTTTGAAGTATGAGAGCACTTCCACTATCCAGAGCCGGGCCCTGGCGGAATTCATTGCGGAATGGACACCCACGCCAGAAGAAGAGGTTCCAGAGACAATTCTCCCCGCAAAGAAGCGCCTAAAGAATGGATCATGTATTTTGACGGTGCTTTCTCGCTTCAGGGTGCCGGAGCAGGCATGCTCCTCATCGCCCCTACCGGAGAGCATCTCAAATATGTGGTTGAAATGCACTTTCCCAGGGAGGAGGCCACCAACAACACTGCTGAGTATGAGGGGCTCCTTGCCGGGCTCAGGATCGTGGAGGAGTTGGGAATCAAGAAATTGATCATCCGAGGAGATTCTCAACTCGTGGTGAGACAAGTCAACAAAGATTATCAAAGTCTGTTGATGGAAGCATACGTGGAAGAGGTGAGGAAGCTGGAGGAGCACTTTGATGAATTGCAAGTAGAACATGTGCCACGTGCAGAAAATAGCATCGCTGATCATCTATCGAAGTGCGACACGCAAAAGCTCCCTGTGGAACCAGGAACTTTTGTCCTCCACCTCACTCAGCCATCAGTATCCCCGTCAACGATCCCCAGAGCTTCCTGAAACCGCTGGTAGAGAAGCTACCGGGGACGGCCTCGTTTCGGTTGGTGGGCTGCTCCCTCCTACAGAACCCCGGGTTCTCGCGGTCGAGGTAAGCGCTCCTACAAACGAGGAGATGCCTTTAATCCTCGTTGTCGAGCCACAGGCTCCAGCTTGGGCACAACACATAGTCCACTTCCTTCAAACAGGAGAACCTCCCGAAGAACAAAAATAAGCCGAAAAAGTAGCCCGCCAGTCAAGTATGTACCAGTTTGCCAATGACACTCTGTACAGAAAAAGACCAAACGGTGTGAAATTAAGGTACATTTGCCGGGAAAATGGACTACAACTATTGGCAGAGATTCACGGAGGCATGTGTGGGTCTCACATTGGATCAATGGCCCTAACCGGAAAAGCCTTCCGGCAGGGTTTCTATTGGCCCACTGCCCTCCAAGATGCAACTGAGCTAATCACCAAGTGTGAAGCCTGCTAGTTCCATTCCAAGAACATTCATCAACCAGCGCAACCTCTCCAGACGATCTCTTTATCCTGGCAATTCTCGGTCTGGGGGCTCTATATTTTGGGCCCCTTTCCCCGCGCCGTTGGGGGCTTTGAATTCTTGTTCGTAGAAATCGACATGTTTACAAAGTGGCCAGAGGTGGAAGAAGTGAGGAAGGTGACCGCGCAGTCAGCTGTCAAGTTCCTGAAAGGACTGGTGTGTCGTTTCGGAGTGCCCAACAGGGTGATCACCGATAATGGCACCCAGTTCATGAGCCGCACCTTTATGCAATACAACTAAAGCCTTGGAAGCAAGGTCTCCTTCGCCTCTGTTGCCCACCCGAGAAGCAATGGGCAAGTCAAGAGGATGAATGCTGAAGTGTTGCGCGGGCTCAAGACCAGAACTTTCGATAGACTGCGAAGAATTGGCAAGCGCTGGATAGATGAGCTGTCGGTGGTTCTTTGGTCATTCAGAACGACACCAAATCGAGCTACCAGCCAGACACCCTTCTTCCTAGTGTACAGGATGGAAGCAGTTCTCCCCACGGAACTCATATATGGGTCACCTCGAGTACTTGCCTACGATGAAGTAGAGCAAGAGTAGCCACGGCATGACGATGCCATGCTCCTCGAGGAAGATCGCCTCCGGGCTGTTGTGCATGCTGCACGCTACCAGCAGGCCGTGCATCGCTATCATAGCCGCAGGGTCCACGCTCGGAGCCTTGAGGAAGGCGACCTTGTCCTTAGGCGCGTTCAGTCCGCCAAGGGTACCAACAAGTTGATGCCGAAGTGGGAAGGCCCTTACCGGGTAGCACGAGTCACTAGACCTGGTGCAGTCCGTCTGGAGACCGAAGATGGCACTAAAGTGCTTAACTCATGAAATATTGAGCATCTTCGTAAGTTCTACCCATAAGGCGCGGTTGCCGGGCTGAATCCCTGACAACCACCTTTTCTACGAGCCTTGTCGCAGCGCATGTAACCCTTTGTACAAAGCCAGGCGCAGACACTGTGCATGCAATAATAAAGCTAGGCATTGCATCATATCATCGAACTGCATGTTTAATATGCATTTTTTATGTTGCAATGTTATCACTTTTAAATTTTAGAAATTTGCTAGAGTATTGATGAGCCTATGATCCTTGTTACCACACTCTATCTCTCTAGAGGACGGCGGCTCGTCGTACTCTAGAAAGGGATACTGCCTAGAAAGATAAGTTTAATCACATATCCCAAGCTCAGTGCCATTTGCTCCCTTAAGGAAACCCTTGCTATCCTTTTTTACTGTATACCATGGAGTCCTTCATGCAATGGAAACCCTTGTCGGGACGAGCCGTCCCCCATCTCCTGTCGCTCATCAGCTCTGGGGGGCGCGCCGATACCGACAAGGAGCCTTGCCGGGAAATGATACCAGCCTGCTGCCGTGGGCTCGCTCCCCCTTTGGCGCTCATAGTTAGTACTGACCTGGCAAATAGTTCCGTGCGGCAAGAACAAACATGCTGGCATAGTAAAAACAAGGGAAGAAAAGGATAGTACTTAAGGAAGAGAAATAGCATTTCTTTCATTCATTTTCAACACAAAATGGATAGATATAAATTAGTGGATGCCCCTTTGACAATTCTTTATTTGGCTTTCTCCCCTAGGAACTAGCTACAAAAAGGAAAAATGTCGAAAGGAGGACCTAAGCAGAAGCCCAGCCTGACCCCGTCAGGACTGGCAGGGCGCGGTTCGGCAGGACCACCGGTAGGGAAGACGATGCCGAATTCCACGAGCCTACCAGGATCCAGCTGGGGGAGGAGGCGGCGCCCAAGTCAATAACCCCCGGCAAATCGCTCTGCTTGGGGGCTAGCTGACGGTGATGGTGCGACCGGTGATTAGCTGGAGTCCGGGTCGCCATACTCCGACTTGACGCCTGGGGCTCGCTGTCGCCGTCTTCACCAACACTGTCCTCCTCGTCGATATCGCTCGAGGAGGAACTTTCGTCGTTGCTCGAGCTCTCTTCGCAGCAGCCAAGACGAGCGCCCGAATGCCCATATATCTTGATAGAGAGTGCGTCGGCCTCCACAAGCTTGAAGCGGAGGACGTACCCACCCATAAAGTTATGGGCGCGTGCAAAGGTCTTCCACCCGCGCCTTAGGAACATGACGCGGGGCGCCGGGAACTCGACGTCGGCCTGCACGGCGCCATTACAGCAGCCGTGCATGTGCAACCGCATCGCGCGCGGCTTGTCGACCTCCATCACCCTGGCGAAAGGGCAAGGGAGTCGCAAATGGCTACGGGGAGGGCCACGCAGCCTGATGGCAAATTCCAGCACCGTGCCTTCAGTATGCCCCATTGCTGGGGAAGAAATCGCCGACAGAGGAGGGTTGGGTGCGACGCTCTGCCTACCCCGGCCACGAGCCCCGCACCGGCCCCGGCCTCTTCCAGCGCTCCCACCGCGCGCGCTGGAACCGCCTCCCATCACCGCGGCTAAAGCAGTGACATGATCCCGAAGGCAAGCTCTGGTCGCCGCGGCGGAAGCTGGGAGTCGTCCTCGTCCCCTCGTCATGGTGGTGACTAGTGCATCCAAAGACGGAGAAGAGGGGCAAGCAATGTGAACTTGGGATTGAGGAGGAGAAGGGAATGGATAAGCATCGCCCGCTGTGGCCCTCCATTTTATAGGGAGAGGCACGGGGGCTGGCTCTCCCCCGCTCCAAGGCGGCCGCCCATCTCCACCAATCCCACTACCCACGATCACTGGCGAACAGGTAACCGCCCCATTGCTCCAATCCCTGGCGCTACAGCTTCTGCCACCCCCACCTGTTTAAGTCAAGTGCATCCACCGCAAAATCCCTGCAATGCATGCGGCGCGCGTGGCAGAAATGGCCTGAGGTAGTAAGTAAGTGCTGGCTTAAAAATCGGTAGTTACTCCCTTATATTGCGCGCTTGTGCATAAATTTTGGACCTGACCCAACGATGTTGGACGACCGCGCTTGGGCCAGACCCGCGGGCTCCTGTTGGTGCACTAGGAATGGGGTACCCAGTGCCCCTGACTTATGCACAGGCAGTAGTAGGAGAACCCCATCAACATAAATACAATCCAATCCAGAGAAGCCGCTCTACGTAAGATCAAGGAGCGCATCAAGAAGATGAGGACCACATTCAAAACCAAGACTCCGGTAGAAGCGGCCTACGCTGGCTAGCAACGCCGGCAAGATCAATGCAACGGCCCAGAACAGGCCCGAGTCGCGCCAGTCACGTCCCTGGTACCTGCCAGGGACCAAGGAGCACACATCTCTAAGAAAACACGGAAAGCCATATCCCCCGACAGGCGCGAGCCGATCGGCCACCGCTCCACCACATCGCAACGCCAGTCATTTGTCAATGCAGTCTCGAGCCCTCAGGTGGCTAAGTGGCTCTCGCTAAGGATGTGGCAGCTCGCTAGAAGACAAATTATGCCCATTTGACACCCGTCCAGAGGCGTGACGAGATACTAAGCAATAGTTAGCTAAAGCGGTGGTAGAAGCTTGCCGGGGATGCACCCCCGCACGCCACCTAGGCTAGCATTTATGGCATTTTGTCCTAAGTGGCAGAGTTAGGTATGATACCACTGTTAGCTATCTAATCACTAGATAATGTCTATTTTGCTACTGTGGTTGCCAGTTGAGCTATAAAAGGAGGCCCAAGGCAACCTAGCTCAAGATTCGGACGTTTGGACACTTGTACTCGCATAGCAGCTCCCCCGAAGGCAACCTTGCCGGGTTTGAGCGCTGCGTGTGCTTCGTGTTCCTTCGATCAATCCACCAAAGAAAAAGTAGGATTTTACGCTTCCCAGCGGCCCGAACCTGGGTAAAACACCAGCGTCCCATCGTCGTGCTGCCTCACTACCTCTGCTCTTTGTGCAACATGACCTCACCCCCGCCGAACCACAAAGGGGCCCGTGGCCCCATAGATGATCGTGAGCATCGTGCCGCGACAGGGATCGATCACGGAGGGCCTCTTCATCAACCTTGCTGCCCTCATGATGATGTGAGAGTAGTTCACCACATACCTATGGGTCCATAGCTAGTACCTAGATGGCAATCTCTCTATCCCTTGATCTTCATTACAACGATCATGGCATCTTCGCTTTGATCTATCCGATGTAATCCTATTGTGCGGTGTGTTTGTTCGGCTCCGATGAATTGTGGGTTTATGTTCAGATTATTCATGAAAAGTATTTGAGTCACCTCTGAATATTTAGATTCTTATTTGCATGATCATTATAGCTTCATAATTCTTTCCGATATATCGATGTGCTTTGGCCAAGTATATTGATCTATCTTCAGTGGGGGAGGTGCGTTGTGGTAGGTTCAACCTGACGAGTTTCTATATCCCAGTGACAAAGTAGGGGACAAGATGCTTCTTTGTGTTGTTGCTACTAAGGATAACACGATGGAGTTTATTCATATTGCTTGAGTTTACTTTGTCTACATCACATCATCGTTCTCCATGCATTACTCTGTTTTTCATGAACTTACTACGTAAAGAGGCAAGCATAGAAGCGCTCTTGAAGTGGAGTAATTGTAATAGGTACAGGCAGTTGTCGGCCTATTTGTTTATGGACGTGATGCCTATATACACATGATCATTGCCGTGAAAATCGCATAACTATCCGCTTTTCTATCAATTGCCCAACAGTAATTTGTTACCCACCGTATGCTTCCTACATGAGAGATGCCGCTTGGGAAAACTATGGCCCCCGGGTCTATTCACTTATAAATTTACAAATGCTACTATTACATTGCTGCCTTTATTTACTTTTTATTTTATTTTGCAATTTACAATTATCTACACAACTCATTTTCCCGCAAATAACGAGATCAAGGGGGTTGACAACCCTCTTGCCCGCGTTGGGTGCAAGTTGCTTGCACTTTTGTGTGCAGCCGCTGAAGACGGTTGATGATTGATATTCCTATTGATTTGATAAACCTTGGTGTCATAACTAAGGGAAATGCTTACCCACTTTGTGCTGCAATTACTCGTTCCTATTCACGGAAAACCCAACGCAGATCACAAGTATCATAGCTCACCAAATATGATACGTGGGTTAATTATATTGATGTAGTAATATGAAATGATATAGGTTCATGATCATTGATTAGTACAAATATCGGTATTAAATCTTGTTATTTACATCTCATATAAATATTGTTCATTTTAATTCCTATCGTGTTGTTTGAATCGGGGGTGGGCGATGGTTAACTCCTCCCAACCTCCTCCCTAGGGGCATGCGGTAGTGTTTTGTTTGGAGAGAGCTAATAATGCTTTGCAATAAGTATATGAGTTCTTTATGACTAATGTGAGTCCATGGATATACACACTCTCACCTCTTCATAATTTGCTAGGCTCTTCGGTACCGTGGATTGCCCTTTCTCACCTCGAGAGTCGGTGCAAACTTCACCGGTGCATCCAAACCCCAGGATATGATATGCTCTACCAAACATAAGCCACCTTATATCTTCCTCAAAACAACCACCATACCTACCTATCATGGAATTTCCATGGCCATTCCGAGATATATTGCCATACAACTTCCACCATTCCGACACATGACTTGTGTGGTCATCATCATATTTCCTTGCATGATCATATAGAGCTGAGATGTATTTGTGGCAAAACCACCGTTCATCATTGATTACATGTTACGCTAGATCATTGCACATCCTGGTACACTGCAGAGGCATATATATATATATATATATATATATATATATATATATATATATATATATATATATATATATATATATATATATATATATAGCCATATTGTTCTTTATCGAGTTGTAAGTAAATAGAAGTGTGATGATCTTCATTATTAGAGCATTGTCCCAGTGAGGAAAGGATGATGGAGACTATCATTCCCCCACAAGTTGGGATAAGACTCTGGAAAAAAAAATGGGGGAGGCCAAATGAGCCCACCAACAAAAAAATAGAAAAAAGAGAAAAAAAGAAAAAAAATTAAATGAAAGAAAAGGAGAGAAGGGACAATGTTACTATCCTTTACCATACTTGTGCCTCAAAGTGGCACCATGTTCTTCATATAGAGAGTCTCCAGTTTTGTCACTTTCATATACTAGTGGGAATTTTTCATTACAGAACTTGGCTTGTATATTCAGATGACGGGCTTCCTCAAATGCCCGAGGTCTTCATGAGCAAGCATGTTTGATGCACATCCACTTAGTTTCATTTGAGCTTTCATACACTTGTAGCTCTAGTGCATTTGTTGCATGGCAATCCCTACTCCTCGCATCGATATCGATTGATGGGCATCTCCATAGCCCGTTGATTCGCCTAGTTGATGTGAGACTTTCCCACCTTGGCCTCCTTTGATATCTACCACCATATTCTATTCTACCAATATGCTATATCCATGGCTCACGCTCATGTATTGCATAAAGTTGAAAATGCTGAAGCACGTTAGAAGTATGATCCAATTGCCTGGTTTGACACCGGGTGCTCATGATTTATACTTATGCGGTGAAGAGGGAGTCATGGAATGCTTAATATGATAAAATGAGTAGGGATAACGTTCTTTAATGGTCGTATATTTTGAAACAATAATGATTATGCTTCTTATGTTCATGGATATTATTATGTTGATATTAATTGATTCATCGTTTCTCAATATCTACACCTAAAAGAGATTACACGTTGTGTAGCATGCCACATAAAAAATTCTGTTTTTATCATTTACCTACTCAAAGACGAGCAAGAATTAAGCTTGGGGATGCTGATACGTCTCTGATATATCTATAATGTTTGGTGGTTTCATGCTATTATATTATCAATCTTGAACACTTTATATGCAATTATATCGTATTTTATATCATTTTTGGGACTAACCTATTAATTCAGTGCCCGGTACCAGTTCCAGTTTTTTGCCAGTTTTTGGACTTTTCAAAAAATCAATAACAAACAGAGTCCAAATTGGATAAAAATTTATGAGGGATTTTTGGACCAGAAGAGACCCAAGAAGCTTCAGGAGGAGGCTAGAAGACCCACGAGGTGGCCACAAGCCACAAGGCTCGGCCCCTGGCTCGTGGGCCCCTCATGGCACCTCCTGACCAGATTCAACTTCTATATATCTTCAATTACCCCGAAACCAACAAAGATGCACCCGAAACACTTTTTCGCCGCCGTAAGCCTCTGTTCTTTCGCGATCCCATCGAGAAGCCTTTTTCGGTACTCTGCCGAAGAGCAATCGACCATGGAGGCCATCTACATCAACCTTGATTTCGGTGTACTAAGAACTGGGGGGTCCCTAGTACCCAGACTTGTGCATGGGTAGTTGCCTTAGACCGGTGACTTCTTGTCGGGCTCGCACCAACCCCTCAGGCAAACTAGAGTCAATACCAGGGCAAGACATCCAGGCCCTTCGCCAAGTGGAATAGCCCGTCAGCGAGCGTCCCCGGCAAGGATTCCAACCCGCCAGGCCACCGCTCCACCTCACAAGAAAAGATAATCTACATCGCATGTGGTGTCGAGTGGGAAGGCGGGCGAGCGGAGCTGGTCGGGGCAAGTCGCTACAGCGGCGGGCCTGTTGCAGCTTTAACGCCACCCGTCCCATGGCGTGGCAGAAGAATAGGAGGTAGCTGGGCGGACGACATAGAAGGAGAGGCAATCCTTGCCGAGGTCCGTCGCTAGCGCACCACATCACGGCGCATTCAATGTGCCTGTCCTAGTCCGTCAGAGTTAGGTATTTCCCACTACCACTCTGACGACAGCCCCTGTAGCTGTAAGAACACACTATACACCTAGTAAAAGACCATTGTAGACCTTGTGGAAACCCCTTGAACTATAAAACGAGGCCCATGGCTACCTTGACAAAGGTCGATACTATGTCCATTTGCACGCATAGCAGCACCTCTTGACCATCCTTGTCGGGTAGCTGCTCCATGTATTTGGACCCAGATATACAACACACAGACATGACGTAGGGTTTTATGCTCCTGAGCGGCCCGAACCTGTATAAATCTTGCGCATAGTCATGGCCGACTGATGCTCTTTGTGCACTTGACGCCCCTGCCAAACCGTAAAGGGACCCCGCTAGTCCCATAGATCATCGTGAATCACACCCCCGACATCTCTTGCGCCCCAACTAGGGGGCCCTCCTGTGCGCGAATCTTCACTGGATTTTATGCGTGCCTTCGCCGACGTCCATGGCGCCCAAGAAGGCCAAGGGCGCGGCGACACCCGCCGCGACCACATCAAAGCTGCCATCCCAAGCCACCGATGGCGGCGACAGCTACGCTCACTCCGTCGGTGAGCGCAGCCACAACACTACGCGGAGTTCCGCGAACCAGGACTCGGACCCCGCTGCCGCGGTAGCGCGAAATGTGCCGGCAGTGACCGAGGGTGATGCTGTTGCGGCGGCCGGGGCCACAGCTGCGGCCACAGCGGCCGCGGGGGCTGCGACCGGACCTCCGCCGCACCCCTCGCAAGACGACCACGACCTGCGCCCACGAGATGGCAAACCAGAGCCTTGCGCAGACGGGTCCCTCGTGCACTGCTCCCAGGGGCGCAGGCCCGAGCTCCACGACCCCCTCCCGATGAAGGCAAACGGCAGGCGTCACCACGGGAAAGCGTTCCTTCTGGCATTGCCACGAGTAAGATCGCTACACACACCTCGCCCCGTCTGGTCCCCAAAACCGCAGGAGAAGCTCTGGCGTAGGCCCAGCTTCTGCTAAACTTTCCGCCTGTGCCAGAGGTGATGGAGGAGTGGAGGGTGACCATACAAAGCCTGTTGAGCTTCGCCAACAACAACTAACTAGATGCGGAGGGTTCTTCGCGCGCGTGGCGCGCGGCTCCTACAGAACCCACCACCAGACGTGACGCCGACGGGTCACATACGGTGCAGTCGCCTCCACGACAACAACGGACCTCCCACTGCATCGACGTGCAAGACGAAGTGTCTCAAGCATCAACGGACCCACGACTGAAGCAAGACCCACCCCAAGTCCTAAGGGACAGGCGCAAGAGGACGCGCGCACCGCCATCGAAAGACGGTGGGAAGCTTGTCATCAATCCGATGGTCGCACGGATCCGGCCATCGATGAGCCAATGCCCGGGGCGCCGGGCAGGTTACCTTACGAGGTCGGATGCCCGGCGTTCACCCGTGAACTGCGCCAAGTCCGCAAGCCCTCTAGCAGGGCCTTCAAGCCGGAATTGCTGGACAAATACGACGGCGCGGTTAGCGAGTCAGAGTTCCTAGGCATCTACACCATCGTGGTGCAGATTGCCGGGGGACGAGAAGAGAAGGTGCTAGCCAACTACTTCCTGCTAGCACTCAAGCCCAACATGAGGAGCTGGCTAATGAACTTGCCGGAGGAATCCATCCCTTCCTGGGAAGACCTATGCATTCAGTTCGTCGGGGCAACCCAGCGATCTGCACGTGCTCCCCCAACGGGACGGTGAAACCATCCGCAAGTACATCCAAAGGTTCAGCCACGTGCAGCACAACATCCCGGACATCCACCCCACCGCGGTTATCGCTGCATTCCACATGAACATACGCAGTTGCCGCATGCACGAGGAGATGGGCATCAACAAGGTGTGGGACATTGCCGAACTCTACGCTCTGGCCGACAAGTGCGCACGGGCTGAGGAAGGGAGGAGGCTCCCGGGGGAGGACGCTAGTGTGGAGGTCAACTCCGACGATGACAAGAACACGCCTGCCTCCTCGAGGAAGGGGCGCAAGTGCAACAAGAAACGCAAGGGCAAGGCAGTAATGGCTGTCGAGAGCTCTGGCAAGCCTAACACCAGCAAGAAGGCCAAGTCAGAGGAGCCCGGCAAGGACGTTGCCGCTTGCTCCGGAGACGACGAGGCCGCGGCAGGCGAGAAGACCGGCAAGCCCTACTGCAAGATCCACCTCACCAAAGGCCACGACATCAACGAATTCCGCCAAGTAGAATAGGTTGCTGAGAAACAGAAGCAAGAGTATGAAAGGCGCAACAAGGAAAAGGGCCGAGATGGTGTTGGTGGACCCAACAAGAAGAAGCGCAATGGTCAAAGCGACCGCCGTGGCAAGGCCAAACAGCAGAAGGAAAAACCTGCTAGAGGCCGAGGCGACAAATCCGACGATGATGATGACAATGACGAAGATGAAGAGGGATCTGACAAGCAAGAGTTCCAGAAGGACGTGGATGCCATGTGTGTTGACGGAGGCGCATCTTTGCACTCCTCCCTCAAGCAGCTCAAGCAGTGGGTCCGCGAAGTCAACGTGGCAGAGCCAACGGTAGAGGCGAGGAAGCCCCTCAAATGGTCCAACACTCCCATCATCTTCGACGCTGAGGACCACCCTGACCGCGTCACCGCGGTCGGGTGTGTGCCATTGTTGGTCTCACCAACAATCCAAAAACTCATGACGAATCCAGAAAGCGTGCTGCAAAGTGCAGCGCGCGCGTGGATGACTCACTAGAGACTTCAGCCACTGGAATCAAGAAGAGCAGAGCCGCCAAGCCCTTACTGGGTGGTGCAAGTCGCTAGGCCCGGCACGAGCCGCCCGGCGACCGGGGACGGCACTCGGGTGCTAAACTCGTGCAGTAACGAGCACCCTCGCAAGGCACCGCCCTCAAGGGACTCTCCTGGCAACCCCCCCTTTGTGTAGAATCTCCCTCCAAGGCGTGTAATCCTTAGTACTAAGGTGGGCGATGGGCGCATGCTATGTCTGTAAACATAAGTATTCCGCAACCTTTCGTCAAAATTGCACGCTTGATCTTACACATGCTTCATGAAACGTTGTGGTCGTCTTTCCGCTTACACCAGGCAATCCTAGAAATGCTGGAGTTCCTATCACCCTTCGTATCTCTCTTCTCCTTTTCTCTTAAAGGGAGACAGGGCCCCCCGCGTGCAAGTCTTCCCAAGGGATGAGTGGTGGTACGGACACCTGCGAGAACGAGCGCCTTGCAAAGCTAAGTTATGAAAACTGTTCAAAAAATTTCAAAACCCTTCCCTGAGGAAATATTGATGTTTGTATAAAAAAACCTGCACGCTAGGGACCCTTGTCGAAACTACCTGCATGCTTGGACATTTCGAGTCCGCTCAATGTCCCAACCAGCCGCGGCAGGGACGACAAGAGGGGCTCGCCAGCGGCGGCATCCCCGGAAGGCTGTTAAGGGTCCCGTTCCGAAAAAGCACCACAGATAGGATGTGCGCACTGGCGGGTATCCCCGACGAAGCGTGGGGACTAAAGGCATACAAATACGAGATCGTGCCGAAGAGGAAGGAAGTGCTCACGAGGGAAAATAAAGTACATTGCAAGTAAAGGCAAGTTCCTAATCCCAATCAAACATGGCACGGATGTCACAGGAACATAAGCTCAGCGGTTCAGGGTCACGGAGGCGGCCTTATCAGAGATGGGAGCAACGAGTGTGTCATGCTCGTTGGTGTCAAGGTCCTTCGCTAGCTTGGACAGAGCTTTGGTCAGGTCGAGGCTGGGGTTGTGGTAGGCGACCTTCACCAAGACCTTGTGGAGGACTCCGCGGCACAGCTCCCGGCAGCCTTGAAGGAAGTCGTCTGCCCGCCCCGCCTCATACTTCGCCAAGGCGCCGACAAGCCCCTTGAAGAAGATGGACAACCTTGCGCTCGCCAGCTGGGTGGAGAGCTTCCCGACAACGTCGGCAAGCTGCGTCGTCCACAGACGAATGGTCTCGTGGAACTCATTGGAGGACCGCGCAGTAGAAGCAAGCAGGGTTCTCTCTTCTTCGAGCTCTTCAAGCAGACTGCGCTCCTTGGCATGCGCGGTCCTAAGTCTGTCCTCGTGGGCGCTTACCCTTCCGCGCAAGTCGGAGTTGGCGGCCATAGCGGCCTCCAGGTGCCGAGCCTTGCCACCGAGCGCAATCTGCAATTCCGCCAAGGCCTGGGTGTCCTTCTGGGCGCCCTCCTTCAACCCCGAGATCTCCTGCTGGGAAGCAGCAAGGTCCAGGTCCTGTTGCTGAACCTTACTCTCCAGCTTGGCCCTGGCAAGCTGGGCAGCCTCGGCAGCGGTTACGGCTTCCTAGAGCTTGCCGGCGTACTTGGTAGCCTGATGCTCGAGTGCAACCTTGTGCTCCTACTCCAGGAACTGGACCTACTTGCCCAGCTCAGCCCCAAGCTTATCAGCGAGGCTCTTCTCACGGGCCACGAGTTCTTCTTCGTGGTAGTCGAGGGAGATCTTGTGCGCCTTCAACTTTGCATCCTGCTTGGAGATGTCTTCGTCAGCCTCCATCCATATCTTCTCAGCCTCGACCCGACGGTTGATGAAATCGGCCTCGGCTTGGTTGTGCTCGACCAGCGTGTCGCCGAGATCCTCGCGGGTCGTGGTAAACCACGCTTGGGTGTAGGCATGGAGCGTCTGAAACCTCTCCTCAGCAGCCGCGAGAAGGACGTCCCGGCGGTCCAGCCTCTCTGAACGGCTGGCATAGTGCGCTTGCAGCTGCCGAAAGCTTTTGCTCAAGGACGCTAGGATGGCGTGCTCCTTGGCCTCGTCACTTCTGCCGAACAGATCAACGGCCGCCTCTCCTCCGGGGGTGGTAACTGCGTCGTCCATGGCCACCTCCTCGGAGATAGCCCCGAGGATAGCGTCACCGAGGAAACTGACGAACTGCAGGTCACTCACCCGCAAGTATCGGCTCACAGGAGGCTCCGCTGACGAAGATGGACCGGCGGTGCTCCCACTGGCAGCGCTCATCGTGAGAGACGTGCCCGCCCCTAACATTCCTGCGGCGGGGGCAGTGCCAGCCGCCACCTCAGGGTCGGGCCCCTCAAGGACTCATTTGATGTTGTCCCTGAGGCCACGGCAAGTGCTGCCCTCCTCGGTCATGACACACCTGGCCTCGTCGGCCGACGCCTTGATGATCCCCTCGACGTCGGCATCGACACTAAGATCCTCCAATGGTGGCTGGTCTTCGAACAAAAGAAAATAATAAAAGGCGGAGCTCAGAGGAAGTCCAAGAAGGCGAAAAGGATAAAGAGGACAGGCGCCCCTGGTATGAAGGAAGCTTACCCACGGGTTCCTGTTGAGGGGGCACCTCGCCCTCTCCGGCCGCGTCCTCCGGTGTTGCCTGGCTGTCGGCACCCTCACTCATTTGCATATCCGCGACATAGGCGGAATCGGCTATGGAGTCCTTCGCCGGCTCGTTCACCTCAGGGGTCGAGCCCTCCTGCGTTGCGTCCGGACGATCCCCCACATTGATAGGGGGACAGAAATGACGGCTGCGGGGGCATCACCCGTGCCCGCCAACGGGTACTGGGGTGGAGCCTCTCGCCGGGGGTTGGGAAGGAGATCGAGATCAATGACCTCCCACTCCGGCGAGGCGGCTTGCCGGAGCGGCGCGCTCGCCGTACCCCGAGCATCGGCTGTAGACCCAGTCCTCTTGGCCACGCGATGCACCATGGTCTCACCATCCCTGCAAAATCGACGAACAATGAAGTTTAGCAGGGGTGCAAAAAACAAAGGAAAGAGCAAGAAAAACGAGGATCAAAGCAAATCTAGGGGTTGGCACTTACTCCTCGTCCTCCTCCTCTGAGCTGAAGGCGGACAGGTCCCACCTCCCTTGCCAACGGGCGGCGAGGTCCTTCACGGGCCCAGCCACCTCGGCGGGAGCATTTCCCACGTCCGCAGCCGCAAGCCGACTCCTCCCTCGCGGCCTGGAGACATCGGCGGCGGGGTCTTCCTCCTCCTCCTCTCCATCGTCCTCAGTGGTCGGAGAGTCTCTGCCGCGGCGGACCAGCTCCCCGCTGATTGCCCTATGGAGCACTCGCGCCCTCCTTGGGGCGTTCCAACCAAGGGCTCCTGGGTCTCCCGCTCCCCGACAACCTTGGTGCCAACGTGTTCCTCCGGCAAGACCAGCGCTGGCAGTTCCTCGCCACGCTCCTCCTTGCAACCGACCTCCATTTCCTCGTCGTCAGGCGCAGCCGCGCCCGAGCTGCTGCCGCCCGCGAAAAGGACCGCCTCCGTGACATAGCACCCGATGAACGCCACCTCCGTCTCGGTGGTGGTGCAGACCATTGGCCCCTCATCCCGAATATGCACCTCCGACAAGGTGTCGAACCACGCCTGCACCACCTCCTTTGCCGGCGCCACCCACATGGGGTCCACCCCATGCGCGTTGCACGCCGGCATCATCGCCATGATCGCATCCCTGCGAGAGTTATTCCAGAGTGGGTCAATAGACGCGGGCAGTATGAACTTGCCCTCTGGGCGAAAGAGCTGGTGACGAAAGTGGACGAGCTACAGATACGTCAGGTCGCCGTTGAGACCCGGGCAAATCCGCATGATATCAGCAGCACTGGTGTACAACTAGGCAAAGCGCTGCCGGTCTTGGAGAGGGGTGATCCGCCTGGCCAAGAAATCTAAATGCATCATCTCTATGGTGAGCTCGGCAGCCTTGAGCCGAAGCAGGCGGGCGATTGTTACTCAAAGCTTCCCGTTATCTGGGGTGACGGTGCTCAATTCGTCATTGCGGACGGGACTGGATGTCCAGACCTTGCAGAAGGGTGGCACCTCCTTGGCAGAGATATAACACCAATCCCTCCGCCACTCTTCCCACTTCTTATGCAAAAGACCAGGGGGATACACTTCCTTGTGGGAGGCGCGAGGAATCCATGCGATGCTGCCAAAAATGGCATCCTCACCCTCTATGCAGGGGTAGAAGAAATGGCGGAAGAGGGAGACGCTGGGGCCTTCTCCTATTAAGTTTTCGCACAAATGTGCAAAGACAGACAGGGTGGTCACCACGTTCGGTGTGAAGTCGACCAGGAAGAAGCCATAGGTTAACATCAGATCTACGAAGAAAGAAGAGAAAGGGGGAACCAACCCGCAGTAGAAGTACGCCGTGAAGAACGGGTACTTCTTAGGGCCGGCTCGGCGTCCTCTGGGAGCACTACCTACGCCGGGTGCGCCTTCGTCTCCCTCCGCCACATTAGGGCATACCTCGCGACGAGATCGTACGCCGGTAGAGAACAGGAGGAGAAGACGGCGAATTTCCTCCTCATCGCCGCCAGGGCATCCTTCACCTCCGCGTCGGTCAGCCTCTTGGTCTTCTTCGCCACGCCGGCCGCGGCGGAGGTGGTTGTGCGCTTCGGTGTCATGGCGGACCCAAGGCATGCGGGAGCAGGGAGGGGAGGACTCGGAGCTCTGCGTTGCGAGGACTTGGAGAAAGGGGATAAGCAGCGGAATAGGAGAAGCATGACGATGGGAGCGGTGCCCTCGTGGGAACCCCTGTTTATACACAGGGGAAAACGCAAGGGCTGCCTCCCCCTGCCTCACGCGGTGCGGCTTCCAAAATGCGACCCCTCGAAGCAACCACCCCGCTCCGCCACTCCCACGACCCGCGGTACATGCGCATCATGGGAAAGGTCTGTGGAAGGTCATCATAACTACAGGGACGCACGACTACGCATGCGCAGGCGTGTAAGGCCTCAGGACCCCTACTTTCACTTTTTACTCCTTCTTCCTCCACGTGCCTCCAAAGCATCACTCGAACTCACTGGAGCTTGAAGCCCGCACCGAACCGTTGAACTGTGTCGCCACCATCATCGGATCTTGCCTGCGGTCACCTGAGAAGATGTAGTCACCCTCATCTTTCCTCCGCAGAGATCTGGTCAGCCCCCTTTCCCCATTAGGGTTCGGTTATTTCAGTGTTCATCATTTGTTCATCCTGTTCATTCGAATGGTCCTTGTAGATCCGTAGGCTCCACGATCTTTTAGCAAATATAGTTTAAGCTTGATCTCCGCCTTGTATTCTTCGCAAAATACATCCGAAATAGTTCACCGATGAAACCTTATGAGTGCTTTAGTTTCGGTTCCTCCGCTGGCTAGGGCATATTTTCCTTCTTTTTGCGCATTTATTTAGATTTGATTGATCCTCCACCTGTTACAGAAAGTTGTTTTCCAATAGAAAATATTGCTAAGTCTTGAAATAGTCTTTGAACTGCTCTTGAGCTGGTGTAAATGATTGAAATGCTTAGGCTGTTCCATTCGCCGGCTTGCCCAAAAAAAATTGTCTCTAATTGACTGTACTTTAAACCTAGATGAGGTGGCAACTTTCTTTGAATGCCGGCTTGTTTTAGGTGTCTCTTTTATTATTTACTCATGTCCCAGGACAATTTATTGCTTTGGAGGCCGGCTCAAACTTGGCTAATCTCACTTTTTCCTTTCTGTGTTGTAGTCTGGACTACGAATATCACGATGCCTCCCAAGACCAGCAAGGCTTGCGGTTGGATTAGATCTCAAGAATATGTGCTCACTCTAGAGAACCTCATATCTCAGGGCCTTTTACTGGCTCAAAACATAATAAGTTCGCGGGCGCCCGCAGAGGAATCCCTCCCGCAACCCGACCAAGAGGAGGTAGTTTGTTTCACTGATCATGTGAAGAGAGGATTTCAGCCACCCGGGTCAAAATTCTTCAGGGATCTCCTTCAATTTTTTAACCTCTAACCTCAAGATATTAGTCCTAATTCGATGACCAATATTTGCCAGATCCAAGTGCTCTGCGATGTGTACCTTTAGATTGAGCCGTCATTGACTCTCTTTAGAGAGTTCTTCTACCTTAATCGTCAAACAGAAACAAAGGATGGCCCGAGTGTGGAACTTGGTGGCGTTTCTGTGCAGAAGAGAAAGAATAGTCCTTTCCCTGAGACCAAGCTGGCAAGTCATCCGAAAGGATGGAACATGACTTGGTTTTACTGTAAGAGCACCGCCCCCGCAGGCTAGAATCCACTGCCGGGTTATAGACTGGACCGGCTTGGCGCCACCGATTTTCCGGGTTGGCCAACCAAAGAGGAAAGGAAGTTGCTGGCCCATGTGCTGTTGAAGCTAAGACCCCTCAATGCCAATGGCCTCACTGGGATCGACCTGATCCAGTGTGGATAACCTAGTAGATTCCACCCGTCAGCATGAGAGGCGACTTAATGTGCAAGTACTCCGATGAGTTGAAGGATGCGCAACGTTTCAGCAAGAAAAACTTGACTGACAATGCCATCAATAAACAAACCAAGAAATTATTTGCTCACTCCAAAGAAAAGTGTAGCACAACCAGACTGGCTCCATTCAACTTGAAGAATCCAGTTCCTCGAGTATGCATTTTATAAACTTTGTCTAGTTTCTTATTTTACTTTTATTTCGTGCTCCATACTTATTGCCCGTCTTATATCTCTGCTGGCTGGCTCTGATTTTTGGAAAGGCACTTCCAAGTCTTCTGCTCCTTCTTCAAGCCGGATGAATGACCCAGCAAGCTCAAGAGAAGAGTCTGAGGTAGAGCTTGATTCACTTGGCCATTTATTCATGAAACTTGCTGATGCACCTTCTTCTCAGGATGATGCCGAAACCAGTCAAGCCGGCAATATTGAGGTAATTTCCATTTCCTCCAACTCATCAGAAACGTGCATCCGAGGAGACCAAGACGAGCCGTCAGGAAAGTTATGTTTTCTCATCCAGATGCTCACTTAGACCCCAATTTTCTTTTGAAGAAAACTCAACACATCATCCAATCGAAACGCAAGAGCTGAAGCGGCTTAGGCGAGTTAGCGCCTGGCTTATCTCAATAGTCGGCTGCTCGTAGGCAACGTGTTGAGGTGCCGCATAGTCCAACTGCTTCTCGCCCCTATGCTGGTATTTTTGAACAGCCTCTTAGTCTTTCGAATTCACTTTATCAAGAATCTCCCCCCTCTTCTGATGATTCAACGATGACTAAACTTCTGGCTTTTACTGTCAACCGTGGGTAAGCTTCTACTCAAAATTGTGTTTTACTTTGTTGTGGCCATAACTTATGTTTATTCTTAGCTCAATGCTTTGTTTTCAAACTGTAGAGCCAAAGCTTTTGTAAGCAATAAGGTTGGTGGGTCATCTTCTGCTATCACAGATCACAATATTCGGCATCCGCCACCTGAACAAACAACTCAAGTTGACCCTTCTCATAAGGATAACCCGGATTGGGGTACTGGATCAGCCCCTGACGTGGCAATGACTCGTGTTGAAGAGCCGGTCTTTATAGAAACGGCAACTGAGAACCAAGGCGCGTCCGACCCGACCTCTTAGCCGCCAAGTCCTCCTAATCCTGCAAGCCCTGTGCTTAATGCAGATGACATCGTCCCATCCACCAACATTGAAAACGCTGAAGTAGCCATTACAAGAGAAGCTTTCTAGGCTCCTGGTCCTTCAAGTCTTTTGGCAAAATTTGTAACGAAAAGTGAGTCGAATAATTTGGAGAAAGGAAAAGCCAAGTTGGAGCTTCCCAATGTCTTTGTCCTTAGTGCTGAAGATGTGTACCAGCAGTATCTGACCCGGCTATCTGAGAGCCGAGAAATTGAGATGAACTTAGTCACTGCCCTGAAGGAAAAGTATGAGGTAACCTTCTTCCTTTATTGATTTTTAGCTCATATACTCTCTTTAGTCCCCAAGAACCAGCTTAGTATGAAAATGGTGAGCTGATCCCTCAATGTTTTTCTCTTATAAACCAGTATTATAGCCCCCAAAGGGCTGGGTCATTATGAGGATAATGAGTCGGCACTTTATAGGATTTGGGAAATTGAATGCTGATGTAGCCCCCAAGGGCCGGGTCATTATGATGATAATGATTCGGCACTTTATAGTACTTCGGAGTTTGAACGCAGATGTAGCCCCCAAGGGCCGGCTTATCTTTTTCGAGATAACCGGTTATTGTTGTTCTATGATGAAGAAAATGGTATATTAGCCTCCAAGTGCCATGTGGATTGCTCGCAACTGCATGGGACTTTGTAGGATAAAACCAACTTTGAATTGTTGTAGCCCACAAGGGTCGAGTCGCCTTTCTGAGGCGGCTTGAGACTTTGTAGGAATAGTGTTGATGATGTTATATGTTTGATAGGGATCTTTAGAAGATGTTGAATCCATCGCCGTCAAACTGCAGAAACAGCTTAAACAAGAGAAAAAGTTGAAGTTTGATGCGGAACTTTTGGCGGCTCGCCTTGAAGATTCTGCCCGCCAAGAAAATGACCTTCTTGAACAGGCCAAGAACAACTTTGAAGAGGAAAGAGCCTCCCTCCTAAAGCGTGCTAAAAAAGCTGAAAATCAACTTGGTTATGCGAAGGAGGAGTACCGGACCCTCGTGAAGCAGCTAAACGAGATGTTGACTGCTATTTTTGGTATGGCCTTTGAAAGTTTCTTCTGTTTAAACTCCGGGTTTTGATGATATGCCGGCTCATTCTCCACTTGTCTTTGTTTGTAGGACGAAAGGATCAGAACCTTGTGAAGCTGCCGATTGAAAAGTTAAAAGCGATCTTCACTTATGTAGAACAGTTGTTCACAGGATTTGTCTTTGCCATTATGGCGGTGAAATATTTGAAACGGCCACCCAAGAAGATTAAAGATATACTAAAAAAGTTGTCAACCATGCCACAATGGGTGACGGGGTTCCGGAAATCGGCGACTCAAGCTAGAGCTGAACTGGCGCTTGCTCGTGCAAAAGCATATCTGCATGAGATGGATCTTAATACTATGAAAGATGGGTTTCCTGAATTCAAGCTGGACGGGTCAGAATTCTTGGAAGAAGACTATGGCAACTATATGACGGAAACTCTTCCATTGGCGACTCCGATTTCTGATGAGCTTGATGTATCGCGATATCAGATTGCTTACTCGATGGAGAATGAATGCATCGACCCACCAAAGGATCAACCTTTTGAGCTGGTGCCACCTTGACGTAAGACAACTTTTGCTCCTGATGTTGACGCCTCGGCTATTGTTCCAAGGTCGTCAAATTCTCAGTCTCTGAGATCAATCCGGTGGGTGCATAAAGATCAACATGCTGACGAAGATGAGTCGGCAGAATCAGATTCTGAGGCAACTGGCATGGAAGACCGTCAAAAGCAGGCCGAAGTAGAAGATCCACAAGCCGCTGCTCAGGAGTAGCCCCCAAGTGTCGGGTAAAAAACTTGATATTTTTTGTTGCTCCAGAGATGAGCTTGTAATAGTGGTAGCAAACTTAACCAGTCTGTTGTTCCATCGTGCACGTAATACTGTGATCATCTTTAAAGTTGTGTTGGGCACAGATTTCCAGTGGAAGTGTCTTTGCCTTTGCAATCTTCTTCATATTTGAGCCGCCTTCCTTTTGCATAATATGAGTCGGCCAAAGATGATTAATCAGGACTTTTTGTATGGTTGTTCCATTAATACCTGGTCATTGTATGATCCATTAATATAACCAGGATGTCTGATAGACCCGGAAAAAAGAGAATAAAATGTTGTCCTGCAAGTTAAGACATATAAAAAAGGAAAGACATGTAATAGTAAATTTCAAATATTTAATAAGCCGACTTTTGAGGCTCGGCGTTGAGACTGGCTTTCGAGGCTCAAGTCTTGCTCCAATGAAGCGGGTGTGATAACCCATGGTTTATCCTCGCTCTCTATAAGCTGGCTCTCACGCGACTCAAGCGGTTGTTTTCACCTTGTTAAGTTCAGGGTCCAGATGGGTTGACTTATCAAGAATACACGAGGTCACCTGTTCGGAGTAGCATCTTGCAAACACGCAGGTTTAACCATTTATTTTTATTGGCTTATACCTAGTCAAGAGGGATATTAAAGGTTGACTCGTTGAGTTGGAATCCCCCAAGTGACTTCTGTTCAAATAATAAAGACTCATGAACAATTTTCTAGGCTGAAACGACAGAGACCGCGAGTTTCGGGGAGGCTAGATTTATTATATTTGAACATAGAGAAGTATATACAAAAGTATGTGCAGTGAGGTGGAGCCTGTGGCTCAAGTATAGTAGGGCCAGAGATGAGCAATGTTCCATGGCCGGGTTGTTTCCACTTCAGAAGTGTATGAATCTTTTTGCAAATCAAACAGATAATATGACCCGCTATTGAGATTTTTACTGATGACGAAAGGCCCTTCCCAAGGTGGCGAAAGCTTATGCATCCCTGTTTGGTCTTGAATCAAACGGAGCACTAAGTCGCCTTCTTGAAAAGTTCGGCTACGGACTCTACGGCTGTGGTAGCGACATAGGTCTTGCTTATATATAGCTGACCGAGCTGTTGCCAGGTCATGTTCTTCATCTAAGGCATCCAAAGAATCTTGACGCGCCTGTTCATTATCTGCTTCGACATATGCAGTAACCCGGGGGGAATCATGATGAATATCACTTCGCAATACAACTTCTGCTGCATAGACTAAGAAAACGGTGTATGACCTGTTAATCTGTTGGGAGTAGTGCATATGCTCCAAAGGACTGCGGGGAGTTCCTCGACCCAACATCCTGGGGTTCGCTGGAGTGGAACCATAAGCCGGGGTTTGATCCCTTTCAGAATCTCTTGATTAGCTTGTTCGGCCAGTCCATTAGATTGTGGGTGTGCCACCCCAGCCAAATCAAGCTGGATGTGCTCACGCTGACAAAACTGCTCCATAGCTCCTTTGGATAAATTAGTGCCATTGTCAGTGATGATGCTATGAGGATAGCCAAAACGGAAGATCAACTTTTTCAAAAACTTGACTGTTGTCTCAGCGTCACAATTGCTGATAGGTTCCGCTTCAACCCACTTGATGAATTTATCAACTGCAACCAAGCGGTGGGTCTTGAACGGGACAACCATGTCAAGCCCCCAGAATGCAAACGCCCAGGTTATCGGAATCATCCGTAATTCCTGATCCGACACATGAGCCTGCTAGGCAATTTTTTGGCAACCTTCGCACTTGCGCACAATATCTTCTGTGTCTGCATGGGCAGTGAGCCAGTAAAAACCATGTTGAAAAGCTTTGGCCACTAGGGACCGTGAGCCGGCATGATGACTGGAGTCTCCCGCATGAATTTCTTGAAGAATCTCCTGGCCTTCCTCAGGAGAAACACAACGCTGAAAACGCCAGTGCTACTTCGTCGGTGTAACTTGCCATGAATAATGGTCATTGACTTGGAACACCTGATGATCTGCCGGGCGATGATTTCCTCATTTGGGAGATCGCCACGAGTGAGATAAGCCAAGTACGACACTGTCCAATCGAGAATAGCATGCAGAGCCGCCGCCAAGTGAGACTCCGGATCAGGAATAGCCAGGTCTTCTTCAAAGGGTAACTTGACGGAATGGTGGTGAAGAACGTCCAAGAAAACATTGGGAGGAACCGGCTTACGTTGTGAGCCGAGTCGTGAAAAAGCATATGCCGCCTCGTTGAGCCGGCGATCAATATGATCAATCTCATAGCCTTGAAAATGTCTTGCAATATCAGTGACTGCTTGTCTATAAGCCGCCATTAGCGAGTCCTTTGAATCCCAAGTCCCCGAAACTTGTTGAGCCACCAGATCTGAGTCGCCTAAACATCTGACCAGGCTCAAATTCATCTCCTTAGCCATGCGGAGCCCATGCAAGAGAGCTTCGTATTCAGCTGCATTGTTAGTACAAGGGAACATGAGCGGTAAGACATAGCCGAATTTGTCACCTCGTGGGGAAGGTAAGATAACTCCAGCCCTCGAGCCCTCTTCATCGAAGTTTATAGTCTAGTACGTGTTATAGGGCCGATCCTCCAGGCAATTCCATCCAGTCATTGATGACATCGACCAATGCCTGTGATTTGATGGCTGTGCGAGGCATATATTTCACCTGGTGAGGACCAAGCTCAATTTCCCACTTAGCGATCCGTCCTGTAGCCTCCCGATTTTGTATGATATCTCCAAGGGGGGCTGAGCTAACCACAGTAATTGGATGCTCCTGGAAATAATGCTTTAGTTTTTGGCTCGCCATGAAAACGCCAAAGACTAAATTTTGTCAATGCGGATACCTCTGCTTGGACAGAGTGAGAACTTCACTGACAAATTAGACAGGCCGTTGTACTGGGTATTCCTTTCCCGCCTCTCTACGCTCGACGATAACAGCAACGCTTACTGCTTTGGAGTTGGCAGCAATGTACAGGAGCATAGGCTCTTTGTCAGTCGGGGAGGCTAGGACGGGCGACTCAGCCAATTGTATTTTTAGCGCCCCAAAGGCTTCATTGGTGTCGGAATCGGGGCTCCGCAGACCAAAGAAGGTTCGAACTCTGGGGCGTGTGTGAATATCTCAACCAGCTCTAGACTCAAGCTCACCACCCCATAGCCAAGCCTCGCCGAATACGCACGAGCGAACAAGAAGGTGGACACAGAGATTTACCCAGGTTTGGGCCACCTTGCGGTGTAAAACCCTACTCCTGCTTTTGGTGAATTGGCCTCACGAGGAGGTTTGGGGGTGAACTAGTACAGTGGTTGAGCTACCTCACGGGGGCTCAGAGGTGAGGATGGATAGCCCCCTTCTACGGTGGATGTTGGTCCCTATTTATAGTGGCCTTGGTCCTCTTCCCTTATCGCACAGGCAGGAAGGGATCCCACAACGACCAATTTTTAAAGGGGACAAGAGGTACATCTTATCCTAACTAAAGATGGTCTTCTCCTACAAAGCTACTGAGCGTGACATAGAGGTGGGCTCGGCAATGACATCCATCCTGCTGAGCTCGTGGTCTTGGTCTTGTTGCACTCGAATGGAAACCTATGGGGGGATCCCTTGGGAACCCGCGTACCTCCTTGCCTTCTTAGCACAGAAGAGGAAGCTGTCCCCTCTGCGCCCGTTGGCGCCCGCCTGGCCTTGGCCATCATGGCTCACGTCATCGCAGCCTCCTGAGGCCAAGTACCGGTAGGAGGATCACCACCACCTAATAAAAATCACTTGCACACAAAGAACAAATACTTGCAACCCGATGTGAAAGAGAGGTTGTCAATCTCTCTACGATAAAAAAATAGATTAGGTAGTGATAGATTGGAGAGATATATATCTCAAGAACACAAAATAAAAAGAGAAAATAAAAGTGCAGCAAGGTATTTTGTTTTTTTTGGAATAATAGATCTGAAAACAAAAGCGGTAAAAAGATAGATCGGAAAGCAATATGTTGGAAAAGTAGACACGGGGGCCGTAGGTTTCACTAGTGGCTTCTCTCATGAGTATAGCCCACGGTGGGTGAACAAATTACTATTGGGCAATTGATAGAAGATCAAATAATCATGATGATATCCACCGCGATGATCATTATATAGGCATCACGTCCAAGATAAGTAGACCGAATCCTGCCTGGATCTACTACTATTACTCCACACATCGACCACTATCCAGCATGCATTTCGTGTATTATGTTCATGGAAAAACGGAGTAATGCAATAAGAATGATGACATGATGTAGACAAGATCTATTCATGTAGGAATAGACCCCATCTTGTTATCCTTAATAGCAACGATACATGCGTGTCTCGCTGCCCCTTCTGTCACTGGGAGAGGACACCGCAAGATCGAACCCATAACAAAGGACCTCTTGCCATGGCAAGAAAAATCGATCTAGTTGGCCTAACTAAACCAAAGATTAGAAGAAGAAATACGAGGCTATAAGTAATCATGCATATAAGAGATCAAAGAAGACTCAAATAATATTCATGGATAGAAACTGATCATGAACTCAAAATTCATCGGATCCCAACAAACACACCGCAAAAGTTTACATCAAATAGATCTCCAAGAGACCATTGTATTGAGAATCAAGAGAGAGAGAGAGGAAGCCATCTATCTACTGCCTATGGACCCATAGGTCTATGGTGGACTACTCACGCATCATCGGAGAGGCACCAATGAGGATGATGAACTCCTCTGTGATGGTGTTAGATTGGATCTCGAGGCTCTAGAACTTGCGGTGGTTGGATGTGTTTTTCGTTGACTCCGCTAGGGTTTCTGGAATATTTGGGAATTTATAGGCGTTAGAGGGGGTGGAGAGGGGCCCCGAGGAGGGCACAACCCATCAGGGCACGCCCTAGGCTCCTGGCGTGCCCTGGTGGGTTGTGGTCTCCTCGACCCTCCCCTCTGGCACTTCTTTGGCCCACTGGATGTCTTCTGGCCCAAAAAAGGTCCAAAAAGTTTCGTCGCGATTGGACTCCGTTTGGTACTGATATTCTACGAAGTAAAAAACAAGCAAAAACAGCAACTGACACTTTGGCACTATGTCAATAGGTTAGGCCCAAAAAATGATATAAAAATGCTATAAAATGATTGTAAAACATCCAAGAATGATAACATAACAGCATGGAACAAGCAAAAATTATAGATACGTTGGAGACGTATCAGCATCCCCAAGCTTAATTCCTACTCGTCCTCGAGTAGGTAAATGATAAAAACAGAATTTTTGATGTGGAATGCTGCCGAACATGTTCATCACATATTCTTTTCTTTGTAGCATGGACATTTGGACTTGTAGATGATTCAAAGCAATAGTATAGTTTTAACATAATGACTTCAATACTCAAGCATGCCAACAAGCAACCACGTCTTTCAAAATATCAACACTAAAGAAAGTTATCCCTAGCCCATCCTGCTCAATCATTGATCCATTCATGAAACACACTCACATATTAGCTACACCCAATGCTCAAGTACGATCATAGTGCCCCTAGTTGGTGCTTTATAAGAGAAGATGGAGGCTCAAATAAAAATAAAAATTGCATAAAGTAAATAGATAGGCCCTTCGCAGAGGGAAGTAGGGATTTGTACAGGTGCCAGAGCTCAAGGTTTAAATTGAGAGAGAAAAATATTTTGAGTGGCATGCCTTTCCTGTCAACGAAAACGACAAAGTAGTTCACAATACTTTCCATGCTAGATATATCATAGGCGGTTCCCAAACAGAAAATAAAGTTTATTCCTATTTCCACCATTCTTTCACAATCCACGGCTGGCTGTATCCACGGTTGCCTTCCATACCAACACTTTACAAGGAATTTATTATTGGACAACATAAAGTAATTTTTTTTCTTTTTTCATTTCGGTACTGGGCATCCCTATTACTGCCGCACTCTCAACAATGACAAGTGAATAAACACTCATCTTGAGAATAACACATCTGGCATGGAAAAATATTGGACACCCCCAACCGTTTCATGAGCAGTACGAGCACACAAAAAGGAAATTTATTTTGAAAATTAGAGATGGCACATACAAATTTTCTTAGAACGGCATGGAAATACCGCATATAGGTAGGTATGGTGGACGCATAAGGCAAAACTGGGTTTAAGGATTTTGGATGCACATGTAGTATTTCTACTTAATACAAGTGGAGGCTAGCATATAGATTGAGAAGCAACCAACCAAGAAACGAAAATTCACATAAGAGAGCATTGAGCATAACTAACACCGAATAATGCACCATCAGTAGGATGTAATTTCATTGCATAACTATTTACTTTCGTACTTGCATAGGGAATCACAAACCTTAACACCAATATTCCTATTAAAGCATAATTACTCACTAACATAACTCACATATCACTATCATCATGAATCAAAACTATTACAAGGAATCAAGTTTAATTTGTCCAATGATCTTCATGAAGGTTTTTATTATATCCTTCTTGGATATCTATCACTTTGAGACTAGTTTCATATATTGACATTGCTTTTGACAAGCTCAAACAAATTTAAGTGAAGCACATGAGCATAGAGATTTCATCTCTCAAAATAGTATACGTGAAGCATGAGAGGATTACTTCAAAAGTTTCCAAGCACACCGTGCTGAAAAAGATATAAGTGAAGCACTAGATCAATTCTATAGCTCAAAAAGTTTAAGAGAAGCATATAGAGCAATTCTAACAAATCATAGCATAATTTTGGCTCTCTCAAATAGGTTGTCGTTTCACGATGCACACGATCACCTATGGGGCCACGGGCCCCTTTCTGGTTCGGCAGGGGTGAGGTCACATTGCACAAAGAGCAGAGGTGGTGAGGCAGCATGACGACGAGACGCTGGTGTTTTACCCCGGTTCGGGCCGCTGGGAAACGTAAAACCCTACTCCTGCTTTGGTGGATTGATCGAGGGAACACGAAGCACACTCCGTGCTCAAACCCGGCAAGGTTGCCTTCGGGAGAGCTGCTACGCGAGTACAAGTGTCCAAAGGTCCGAATCTTTAGCTAGGTTGCCTTGGGCCTCCTTTTATAGGTCAAGGGGCAACCACAGTGACAAAACAGACATTATCTAGCGATTAGATAGCCAACAGTGCTATCATACCTAACTCTGGCACATAGGACAAAATGCCATAAATGCTAGCCTAGGTGGCGTGCGGGGATGCATCCCCGGAGGCTTTTACCACCGCTTTAGCTAACTATTGCTCAATATCTTGACACGCCTCTGGACGGGTGTCAAATGGGCATAATCTGTCTCCTAGCTAGTTGCCACGTGCTTAGCGAGAGCCACTTAGCCACCCAAGGGCTCGACACCGCATCGAGAAATAACTGGCATTGCGATGCGGTGGAGCGGTGGCCGATCGGCTCGCGCGTGCCGGGGGTTGGATTGCCTTATCTTCCTGAAGATGTGTGCGCCTCGGTCCCCAGCAGGCACCGGGGACGTAACTGGTGCGGTTCGGGCCTGTTCTGGGCCGTTGCATCGACCTTGCCGACGTTGCTTGGCCAGCGTAGGCTGCTTATGTCGGAGTCTTGGTCTTGAATGCTGGTTTCGTCTTCTTGATGCGCTCCTTGATCTCATGTAGAGCGGCTTCTCTGGTTTGGACTTGTTTTGACCGTACTTATGTTGATGGGTTCTGCTACTACTGCCTGTGCATAAGTCAGGGGCACTGGTTACCCCAGTCCTAGTGCACCGACAGGAGCCCCCAGGTCTGGCCCAAACGCGCTTGCCCAGCGTCGTTGGGTCAGGCCCAAAATTTATGCACAGGCACGTATTATGAGGGAGTAACTACCGACTTTCAAGCCAGCACTTACCTACTACCTCAGGCCATTTCCACCACGCGCGCTGCATGCATTGCGGGGAGTTTGTGGTGGATGCGCATGGCTCAAAGGTGTGGGACTGGCAGAAATGGCAGCGCCAGGGATTGGAGCAATGGGGCGCTTACCTGTTCGCGCGTGATCATGGGTAGTGGGATTGGTGGAGATGGGCGGCCGCCTTGGAGCGGAGGAGAGCCAGCCCCCGTGCCCTTCCCTATAAATTGGGGGGTCACAACGGGCGATGCTCATCCATTCCCTCTCCTCCTAGATCTCAGGTTCACATAGCTTGCCCTTCTTCTCCCGTCGTCGGACCATCCCTTCCCACCTGATGGTCAGGGGGAAGGGTCGGGCGAACGCGCCTGCCACCGCAGGGTCTTCTTTTTGTGTCTGTGCCCAGCCCCCGGCTTGGGTCGATGGTTTTGGACCAAGATCTGGCAGGATGGGCCTTCGACGGGGGAGCGGGCAGCGTGGAGGCCGCGCTAGGGGCAGCTGCGGTGGCGCACCCGCCGCTAGGTCGCTCGCAGCTTCAGTCTTGGCAGAACGCCGCCCGGACGACACCGTGTTGGAGTCCATAGCGGAAACGCAGTGGTGTGGTCGACTGCGGTCTCTGCGCTCCTTCTTCTAGGCGACGGAGAAACATCGTCCGTATGGCCGTCGGCTGTGAGTGAGTGGTCGCAGCAGTGGTTCTTCATGGGTCATGGCAGAGTTCCCCACCCATGGCACTATGTATCCCGCACATGGGTGGGAGCCTTTTGCCTGCGTGTACTCCTTAAGGGCAGGGAGTCTTCCCTGCCCCGGGCCGACGGGGACGACGATGCTCTCTGTGAGGCTCTTCGGGAGGCTAGGCATTTGCCTCGGCTGCCGCGTCGAGGGCTCGAACAACGGCGGAGGTGTTTCCTTGAGCTGTGGCGATGAGGAAGATAACGGCGGCGGCAACCCACGACGCTTCAAGAGCGGGGACGACAACTTCGACGCGTCGTGATTGCCTGCTGCACCATCATCACTGGTTGTGCTTTGGCAGCACCACCATGTGCACCTGCCCTCCATCTTCTTCCTTCCTATCGGCTTCGTCCACCCTACCTGGGAGCAGGGTCCCTCTGATCCTCCGGGGGACGCGTCCCGCTGGCCCTGGCGGGGAGGTGCCAAATCCCAGCCATGCGCTCCTTTTGCCCTCTTTTTCTTCTCCACCCAATCCCTAGGAGGAGAGGGACAAGAAAGGCATTACGGGGCACTTATCTTTTTATAAATCAAAAGATTTAGGCGCTTGCCAAGTTTTAGCCAATCATAATGTAATCTTTATCCCTTTTGTACTGAAAATGAATGAAAGAATGCTATTTCTCTTCCTTAAGTACTATCCCTTTCTTCCCTTGTTTATACTGTGTCAGCATGTTTGTCCTTGCCACATGGAACTATTTGCCAGGTCAGTACTAACCGCGAGCGCCAAAAGGGGTGGGGGGCGAGCCCCCGGCAGCAGGCTAGTATCATTCCCCGGCAAGGCTCCTTGTCGGTATCGGCGCGCCCCCCTAGAGCTGATAAGCGACAGGAGCTGGGGGACGGCTCGTCCCGGCAAGAGTTTCCATTGCGTGAAGGACTCCATTGTAGACAGTCAAAAAGGATAGCAAGGGTTTCCTTAAGGCAGCAAATGGCACCGAGCTTGGAATATGCGATTAGACTTATCTTTTCAGGCAGTATCGCTTTCTGGAGTACGACGGGCCACCGTCCTTGTTTCTTTGCCCTTCTTCCTTGTTTTTCTGACGGTCAAACATGTAGGGCAAGAGGCCTCTATCCTCTGGAGAGACAGAATGCGGTAACAAGGATCACAGGCTCATCAAGTACTCTAGCAAATTTCTAAAACTTAAAAAGTGATAACACCGCAATATAAAAATGCATAGTAAACATGCAGTTCGATGGTATGATGCAATGCCTAGATTTATTATTGCATGCACAGGGTCTGCGCCTGGCTTTGTACAAAGGGTTACATGCACTGCGACAAGGCTTGTACAAAAGGTGGTTGCTGGGGACTGAGCTCGGTGACCGCGCCTTACTGGTAGAACTTACGAAGATGCTCAATATTCCAAGAGTTAAGCATTTTGATGCCATCTTCGGTCTCCAGACGGACTGCGCCAGGTCTGGTGACTTGTGCTACCCGGTAAGGGCCTTCCCACTTCGGCGTCAACTTGTTGGTACCCTTGGCGGACTGAACGTGGCTAAGGACTAGGTCGCCTTCCTCAAGGCTCCGGGCATGGACCCTGTGTCTATGATAGTGGCACAGGGCTTGCTGGTAGCATGCAGCACACACATCAGCTTGGAAACGATCTTCCTCGAGGAGCATGGCATCGTCATGCCGTAGCTGCTCTTGCTCTACTTCATCGTAGGCAAGTACTCAAGGTGACCCGTATATGATTTCTGTGGGGAGAACTACTTTCGCCCCATATACTAGGGAGAAGGGCGTCTGGCCAGTAGCTCGATTTGGTGTCGTTCTGAGGGACCAAAGAACCACCGTTAGCTCATCTATCCAGCGCTTGCCGCCTCTTCTCAGTCTATCAAAAGTTCTTTTCTTGAGCCCAAGCAACACTTTAGCATTCATCCTCTCAACTTGCCCGTTGCTCCTCGGGTGGGCAGCAGAGGCGAAGGAGACCTGGCTTCCAAGGCTTTGGATGTATTGCATAAAGGTGCGGCTCGTGAACTGGGTGCCATTATTGGTGATCACCCTTTTGGGCACTCCAAAATGGCACACTAGTCCTTTCAGGAACTTGATAGCTGACTACGCGGTCACCTTTCTCACTGGTTCCACCTCAGGCCACTTTGTAAACTTGTTGATTGCTACGAACAAGAATTCAAATCCCCTGACGACACGGGGAAAGGGGCCCAAAATATCGAGCCACCAGACCGAAAATGGCCAGGATAAAGGGATAGTCTGGAGAGCTTGTGCTGGTTGATGAATGTTCTTGGAATGGAACTGGGAGGCTTCACACTGGGTGACTAGCTCAGTTGCATCCTGGAGGGCAGTGGGCTAATAGAAACCCTGCCGGAAGGCTTTTTCGGGAAGGGCCCTTGATCCAATGTGAGACCCACACATGCCTCCGTGAATCTCTGCCAACAGCTTCAGTCCATCTTCCCGGCGAATGCACCTTAGTTTCACACTGTTTGGTCTTTTTTTGTACAGAGTGTCATCGACAAACTGGTACATACTTGACTGACGGGCTACTTTTTCGGCTTCTTCCTATTCTTCGGGAAGTTCTCCTGTTTGAAGGAAGTGGACTATATGCTGTGCCCATGCTGTTGCCTGTGGCTCGACAACGAGGACTAAAGGCATCTCCTCGTTCGTGGGAGCGCTTTCCTCGACCGCAAGAACCTAGGGTTCTGCAGGAGGGAGCTGCTCACCAATCGAAACGAGACTGTCCCCAGTAGCCTCCCTACCAGCGGCTTCAGGAAGCTCTACCGGGAAATGCTTGCCGGAGTTCAGCTTTCTCCTTTTCAGCAAGCTGCTCAACTTGGCAGCATTCTTGGAGATCATGACCTTTGGTGCGGTGGATTTTGCGGTATGGCCCGTCGGACTTTCCAGTTTTCTCTGCCGCCGCGGCCTCCCGGCAATCGGTGCACGCGATAGCTCCTTTGCCGGGGGCCTCGGCCTTGTCCTTCTTGCCGACACTGAGATCACCAGAGCTCTCAACGGCCTTTCCCTAACGCTTCTTATTGCGCCTTCAGCTTTTCCCCTTCGGGCAAGGGGCATCATCATCGTCATCTGAGTCGACTTCGACGCCAGCCTCCTCTCCGGGGAGTCGCCTTCCTTCCTCGGCACGAGCACACTTGTCGGCCAATGTGTAGAACTCATTGACAGTCTTGGGGAGTCTAACATTCATCTTGGCCCGCATCCTCCTGTTGCGCACGTTCGAATGGAACGCGGCAATCATGGCTGTGGGGTGTATCTCTGGAATATTGCGGTGTACTCGACTGAATCTCTAGATGTACTTCCGCAAGGTTTCTCCCTCCTTTAGCGGAAGGACTTGTAGGTCGCTGGGCTCTCCTGGCTCCTGGTGGCCACCTGTGACGGCGCCGACAAACTCGTTGCACGAGTCAGCCCATGATGAAATAGAGTTCTATGGTAGGTGCATTAGCCACGATCTCACATTTGGCTTGAGCGCCAAAGGGAAATAGTTGGCGAGCACCTTCTCATCTCTTCCCCCGGCGGCTTGAACGGCTATAGTATATATGCCTAGGAATTCCGCCGGGTTTAGCTTCCCGTCGTATTTCTCCGCCAGTTCAGGCTTGAAAGCTCGGGCCAATGGCCAGCGGACCTGTCGCAGCTCACGAGTGAAGGCAGGGCACCCAACCTCATAAGGCAGGTACCCGCCAGCACTAGGCGCGGGGTCGCCAGCATGTGGGCTATTGCGCCTGTCGGATTGGCGGTGTGCTTCCTGGCGTCGCCCTATGGTGACGCGCGCGTCTTCCCTCCACCGGTCTTCCAGGACACGTCGCTGGTCCCGGCGATCGTGCAGGCCGGACGAGCCCATAGATGTTTCGTCGGGCCCGTCGGCATGTCGAGCTTGTTGTGGCTGCCTCTGGGTCTGTTGTCGTGGAGGGGTTGCGCACCGTTGGCACGGCCCTCTCGACACGACCATCAGCATGGGCCGCCGTCGCCATCCGCGGGCATCGCGACGGCTCTGCATGCTACGATTTGCTGGCTTCGATGAAGCCGAGCAAACTCTGGATGGTGGCTCTCCACTCGTCCATCTTGTCAGCCGTCAGTGGGAAATTTAACAGCAGCTGGGCCCGCGCCATCACTTCCGCTACCGTGTCCGGCATGGCTAGAGAGGCGGATCGCGACGTCGCTCCACTCCTGGTGGAACCAAGAGGGGCGTCGCCACATTCTTGTTGCCGTGCACCGATCGCCGGGGCGGTCTAACATGGAGGAGGTCGAACTTGTGGGTCTACAGTCCCGTTTGGCGCTCCGTCTTGCTCTTGGTGAGGCGTGCGCCCAGCAGCCACACCTGTGACAGGCGCAGCTGGAAGATCACGGCTTGCCCCAGATTGGGCGCCGTTGTTGCGGCCACGGCCACGAGTGCGGCGGGGAGGTGGAGACTGAACGTTTCCTCCTCCTGCGGTACTAGGGCCGAGCTCGCCAAAATGTTCCTTCTATTGCTCCTCTTCAGCGTTCCCCGCTCCAGCTTCGGTCGCCGGGGATACGACGGTGGTGCCGCCTGCGCCAGTCGCGTTGCCCACGATGCCCACCTCACACGTCGTCGCCGTGGTGCCAAAGGCATTCGCATCTGCGTGCGAGGGGGCCTTCAAAGTGGAGGGATGCGCGGTCGCGCCTATCTTCTTTTTGGGAGCCATAGATGAGGAAGACGGTGATGAAGATCGACACGCTGCTCACGATCTCAGGTTCGCGCAAATGACTCTCCCCCCTACCTGGCGCGCCAAAGATGTCGAGTCACGATGCACACGATCACCTATGGGTCCAAGGGCCCCTTTGTGGTTCGGTAGGGGTGAGGTCACGTTGCACAAAGAGCAGAGGTGGTGAGGCAGCACGACGACGAGATGCTGGTGTTTTATCTCGGTTCGGGCTGCTGGGAAGCATAAAACCCTACTCCTGCTTTGGTGGATTGATCGAGGGAACACGAAGCACAAGCAGTGCTCAAACCCAGCAAGGTTGCCTTCGGGAGAGCTGCTACGCGAGTACAAGTGTCCAAAGGTCCGAATCTTTAGCTAGGTTGCCTTGGGCTTCCTTTTATAGCTCAAGGGGCAACCATAGTGGCAAAACAGACATTATCTAGTGATTAGATAGCCAACAGTGCTATCATACCTAACTCTGGCACTTAGGACAAAATGCCATAAATGCTAGCCTAGGTGGCATGCGGGGATGCATCCTCGGCAGGCTTTTACCACTGCTTTAGCTAACTATTGCTCAATATCTTGACACGCCTTTGGACGGATGTCAAATGGGCATAATCTGTCTCCCAGCAAGTCGCCACGTGCTTAGCAAGAGACACTTATCCACCCGAGGGCTCGACACCGCATTGACAAATGACTGGCGTTGCGATGCGGTCGACCGGTGGCCGATCGGCTCGCGCCTGCCGGGGGATGGCTTGCCGGGTCTTCCTGAAGATGTGTGCGCCTCGGTCCCCGGCAGGCACCAGGGACGTGACTGGCGTGGTTCGGGCCCGTTCTCAGCAGTTGCATCGACCTTGCCGGCGTTGCTTGGCCAGCGTAGGCTACTTCTGCTGGAGTCTTGGTCTTGAATGCTAGTTTCTTCTTCTTGATGCGCTCCTTGATCTCATGTAGAGCGGCTTCTCTGGTTTGGACTGGTTTTGATCATACTTACGTTGATGGGTTCTGCTACTACTGCCTGTGCATAAGTGAGGGGCACTGGGTACCCCAGTCCTAGTGCACCGACATAGGTGTGTCCAGCAAGGATACAAGTGACAAACTAAAAAGCAAATCTAGCAAAGACTCAAATGATACAAGACACTCCAAGCAAAACTCATGATATGTGACGAATAAAAATATAGCTCCAAGTAAAATACCAATGGTCGTTAGAAGAAAGAGGGGATGCCACTCAGGGCATCCCCAAGCTTAGTTGCTTGTTTCTCTTTGGATATATCTTGGGGGTGCTGTAGCATCCCCAAGCTTAGGCTCTTTTCACTCCTTATTCCTTCATCCATCGTGATCTCACCCAATACTTGAAAACTTCAATCACACAAAACTCAACAAAATCTTCGTGAGATCCGTTAGTATAATAAAGCAAATCACTACTTTAGGTGCTATTGCAAACCTATTCATATTTTATTATTGCATTATACCTACTGTATTTTAACTTTACCATGGCTCATACCCTTCAATATAACCCATAGATTCATCAAAACAAGCACACAATGCAATGAAAACAGAATCTGTCTTAAACAGAACAGTCTGTAGTAATCTGTACTCTAAGGATATTTTTGTAACTCCAAAAATTCTGAAAAATTATGACAACGTAACGAATTTGTATAGAAACACTGTGTTAAAATTTCAGCTCAATATAACTTTCGAGTAAAAAATGAAAATTCGAACACTGGAGGCAAAGTTTCTGTTTCAGATTCAGCATTGTTTCTACTCATCTTATGAATCATCCTAAAGGCTCTACTTGGCACAAACACTAAATAAAACATAAAAAAACAAACATAACAGAGACATAATTCTGTCAACACTCAAAAACAGAAAGAAAAAGACGAAAATAAATTTATTCATTGGGTTGCCTCCCAACAAGTGCTATCGTTTTACTCCCTTAGCTAGGCATAACACATAGATTCAAGTGTTGTCATCTTTGGTTTTCAACTCTTCAATCACACAACTAGATTTCTTCAAGAATTTATCATGCATATTCTCAATGACAACACTTCTAGGAAAAATACCAAAAAATCACTTTTGTAAATAGGGTCTCTTACTATTTTAACAAAGAATTTATCATTTTGAGATCTCCCTTGTGGCCACTAGGTGTAGAAACTTTGTTCTTAGTGACTTGCGTGGTTTTGCAAATTTTTATGGGAGTTTTTTCAATAGTTTTGATAGAAGAAAAAGCCGTACCCAAGTTACTAAAAATTTCTTCCAACTTATCAATCCGGTAAGGACTGTCTTCTATCCTTTCGTTAACTACGGTTTCTTTTTCCTTTAACAATTTAAAGGCATCTCTCGCTTTAGACCTAATTTTATTAGCAAGATTATGCATTTTCTTATCCAAATTTTCAAGATGTTCTTTGGTAATCATCTTCTTTGCAATATCATCTAGCCTCTCCATAACATGTTCGAGAGTTAAAGTTGTGTCATTGATTGTAAGAGGTGGTGATCCCACTAAACTTCCCATAGCATTAAAACATCCAAAGATGGACACATCAAGAAATTCCCACCGGTAATCGTATCAAGGACGAATCTATACAAAGTGGTGATGCCCACATAAAAACTGCGAAGAAGAACAACGGTAGATTGCTTATTAATAGATCTATTATGAGCATTGCAAATCCTATACCAAGCATCCTTTAGGTTCTCCCCTTCCCTTTGCTTAAATTAAGAACTTAATTCTCGGGAGTACACGCAATAGAGGAAGAACTAGCCATAATGACAAGGTAGAAAAAAAAAAGATCCAGCGAAAAAAAGGCAAACGAAAAAGAGGGCGAATAAAACAACAAATTGCGTGAAGTGGGGGAGAGGAAAACGAGAGGCAAATGGAAAATAATGTAATTGCAAGGAGATGAGATTTGTGATTAGGAACCTGGTAGATGATGATGGTGTCTCCTCGGCGCCAGAGATTGACACGTAGAAGAGACCTATTCCTCCTCGGCAACGGCGCCAGAAATTCCTTTGCCATGGCTTGAGACTGCGTCGGTATTTCCCCAAAGAGGAAGGGATGATGCAGCACAACGACGGTAAGTATTTCCCTCAGTTATGAAACCAAGGTATCAAACCAGTAGGAGGATCACCACCACCTAATAAACAACACCTGCACACAAAGAACAAATACTTGCAACCCGACGCAAAAGAAAGGTTGTCAATATCTCTACGGTAAAATGATAGATTAGGTAGTGATAGATTGGAGAGATAGATCTCTCAAGAACACACAAAATAAAAAGAGCAAATAAAAAGTGCAGCAAGGTATTTTTGGGTTTTTGGAATAATAGATCTGAAAAAAAAACGGCAAAAAGATAGACCGGAAAGCAATATGTTGGAAAAGTAGACCTGGGGGCGTAGGTTTCACTAGTGGCTTCTCTCATGATTATAGCACACGGTGGGTGAACAAATTACTGTTGGGCAATTGATAGAAGATCAAATAATCATGACCATATCCAAGGCGATGATCATTATATAGGCATCACGTCCAAGATAAGTAGAGCGACTCCTGCCTGCATCTACAACTATTACTCCACACATCGACCACTATCCAGCATGCATCTAGTGTATTAAGTTCATGGAAAAACGGAGTAATGCAATAAGAACGATGACATGATGTAGACAAGATCTATTCATGTAGGAATAGTCCCCATCTTGTTATCCTTAATAGCAATGATACATGCATGCCTCGTTGCCCCTTTTGTCACTGGGAGAGGACACCGCAAGATCGAACGCATCACAAAGCACCTCTTCCCATGGCAAGAAAAATCGATATAGTTGGACTAACTAAACCAAAGATTCATAGAAGAATACGAGGCTATAAGTAATCATGCATATAAGAGATCAAAGAAGAATCAAATAATATTCATGGATAGAAACTGATCATGAACTCAAAATTCATCGGATCCCTACAAACACACCACGAAAGTTTACATCAAATAGATCTCCAAGAGACCATTGTATTGAGAATCAAAAGAGAGAGAGAGGAAGCCATCTAGCTACTGCCTACGGACCCGTAGGTGTATGGTGCACTACTCACGCATCATCGGAGAGGCACCAATGAGGATGATGAACCCCTCTGTGGTGGTGTTAGATTGGATCTCGAGACTCTGGAACTTGTGGCGGTTGGATGTGTTTTTTGTCGACTCCTCTAGGTTTTCTGGAATATTTGGGAATTTATTGGTGTCAAAGGCGGTGGAGAGGGGTCCTGAGGAGGGCACAACCCATCAGGGTGCACCCTGGGCTCCTGGCGCGCCCTGGTGGGTTGTGGTATCCTCGACCCTCCGCTCCGGCACTTCTTTGGCCCACTGGATGTCTTCTGGCCCAAAAGAAATCTCCAAAAAGTTTCGTCATGATTGGACTCCGTTTCGTACTAATATTCTGCGAAGTAAAAAAAAGCAAAAACAACAACTGGCACTTTGGCACTATGGCAATAGGTTAGTCCCAAAAAATGATATAAAGTTGCTATAAAATGATTGTAAAACATCCCAGAATGATAATATAACATCATGGAACAAGCAAAAATTATAGATAAGTTGGAGACGTATCAGCACCTCTTCTCTAATAGCCTTGCGTCTCTCCTCGTTAAAACAACGGAGGTATTGCCTAACTGGTTTCATCTTTGGATCCACATTAAGGTGGTGCTCAGCGAGTTCTCTCGGTACTCCAGGCATGTCAGAAGGTTTCCATGCAAGGATATCCTGTGTCGGGACCCCGATCCTAAGCCATATGAATCCAGCCTGTAACATGTCACACCACTTTGCGGCCTCACGCACGGTAACCCATGGCTGCCACCTTACCTTGGCCGGGACCGTTTGCGCCATTTGGCTCACGGATATGAACATGTCGCTAGCATTCACACGTCAAAGAACCCGGGTCGACATGACTAGTTATAGACCCAAGTGGCACAACCGTATAGGGACAGGCATACGTAACCCAACAATGCAGGTGTTGGTCATCAGCGTGTGTAGACGAGTCATAGCAAGCTACAGGGACTCCATTACGCCGTGGGACATAAATGTCATCAACTGTGCGTAGAAGAGTCATAGCAGGCTACATGGACTCCATTATACTACGAGACATTTCCCCGAAGGGACAGACACGGCAGCAAGAAGGATACACGCCGGTCAATCAATGTGTCCGGAGCAGTAGCAAGCTACCAAGGCTCGATGGAAGCACAAAGAGGCATTTCTCCATAAAGCAGGCTAATAAAGGTATACAGCTAGGTGTCGAATCCCACACTTTCTAATGCATTTCAAACATACACGCAATATGCGCGATATGTGTAGATACAACATGGCATCACAACAAAACTCTACAACATAACATTTATTTAGGTGGCTCCGAAGAGCCAACATAGTATAATGTTACAAGCAGGGTGGGCCACAAGACCCAACATTCAGAGCATACAAATAACAAGTGGAAGTTACATGTCTGGGTACAGACATCTACTAAAAGCGGCTGGAAGAGCCTGAAAAGCTTCGACAACCCTATCAAAGGAGACAGACCTCTGTCTGGGATTCCCAAGCTAATCCGGTCAACATCGAACTTCATGTCATAAGAATCACTAATGAGACTGAGGTCTCATCTGCAAAAACATAGATAAGCAAACGTGAGTACAAAGGTACTTAGCAAGACTTACGTCAGAACTATCTACATATGCATCATTGTCAACAAAGGGGGGGTTGTGGAGTTTATTGCAGAAAGCCAGCTTTGACTCTTGGCTAACCTGTACTACGACTATGAGTACTTTCTTTGTGGTGGCGTATCACACACGAGTCCACATATTCACCATATCAATACACCACTATGGATCCTCTCCCGTCTTCCAACGAGAAGCCATCCATAGCACTCACACTTATCTGGAGCATTTTAGAGTATCCGTTAAAATTATCTATGAACAATGCGAGTCTCCAAGTAGTCCATATCCGCGGACGCGGCTATTCAAATAGATAGATTACCCTGCAGGGGTGTACTTTGTCACACATGCTCCCGCCACTTATCGCCATGTGCACGTTAAAAAGGCACCTCGGCAACCTTCAAGCGGAAGCCAGGCGAGGGAGTCGGCCACGGACATTAACTTACAACTACTCACGTCCAAGGCAGTCGCCTATCTAAGTTGCAACCCATAATGGAAGTCCGGCCGAGGTTTCCAACATGGCCTCAAACGTTGTGAGCAGGGCCCCAAGCCGGTCCCGACTGGGCCGTTCATTCACTTCGCAGGCCATGCCACACCTATCAACGTTTCGAACTACTGTGACTCCTGGACTGAGAACAGGGTAGGTTAATAGGCCGAGAGAGCTCGAGTTACCGAAGCCCAATATGCGGTAGTAGCTAGTCTTGGAACACAAACACGGAACTCAGTTCCTATGAGCGGCTTCAATGAGACAACCCACCATGTACTCCTACATGGCCTCTCATCGCTACCTTTACCAAAACAGGTTCAACACTTAACCCTCATCATCAGGACACAATCGTTTCACTCCGGTTCGTCACCCAGATGAATCAGACCTGACACAACTCTAAGAAACATGGCTCAAGCATCTACCAGGTATGCTAGGTTGCTTGGTTCAGCTATTTACTATGACAATGACAGGTCATGCAAAGGAGTGGTTTCATCTACTGCAACACAAGTAGCAGTTGAATCGCATTGTCCTAATGCATTAAAATGAGAGCAAGAGCGAGAGAGTGGGGTTATATCGGAATGCTCAAGGGGGGTTGCTTGACTGACACTTCTGAAGATAATAGTGAGTCTTCATCGGTGGCATCGATCTCAACGTGAGAGTAACGTCTACAGAGAGGGAACAATGCTGGCAAACAAGGAAATGAACACATTCAATGCAATGCGGCATACATGATGTATGACATGGCAACTTAAGGTACTGAATTTACCTAATGTAATAGCTAGTCATATTAATTGAAGTGAAATTCCAACTCCAAATGTTATTTCATATATTGTCCTAGTCATGAAATGTTCTAGTTGGTGATGTTAACTTGTTCAAACAAGCATGATAATGGCATAAACAGATTCATTGGATTTTTCTTATCATTTTTCATATATAAATTATTTTCATTGGAGTTACGGTTGAATTTCTATGATTTTTAGAAGTTTTATACATTTTCTGGAATATTTTTGTTACAGTAATCATTTACTGCATCAGCCTGACGTCATCATGACATTAGCCAGTCAACAGACACGGGTCCAGGTCAAACCTGACAGTGGGACCCGCATGTCATACTCTCAGGGGCAGGCCCGGTTCTGTTTAACTAAACAGGTTTTAATTAGGCACCTAGGCCCACTAGTCAGCATCAGCGGGGGTGGTTAATTAGTGGCTTAACATAGGTTAGCTGGCGGCTAAACACCGACGTAAGCAGAACACGGCGGCGCTGCTCGTTCGGGCGACTCCGGCGACGAGTACTCGCGAGGCCGGGCTTTATGGATGCGGCGCGACGAGGCGCGTCGTTGGGTGGCCATAGGAGGTGCTGGGGCAGACGGGTTCATCACCGTCGTCGAGGTTTAGCAGCGACGTTGCTTGGGTCCGGTTGTGCGCGGGGCTGCGGGGCGCTGCCGACTAACCGGAGTATCTGGGTAGAATCACGAGGCCACCCGAAGTACTGCGGTGCTACTGGTGCGAGCAGAGGTCATGGCGGCGGCCATGCCGGCGGCCGGAGCTCGAAGCTCGCGGGGAAGATGGCCACGGCACGGGGACGAGATAGGGAGGAGAGGGAAATCGCGCGTAGGCTCACAGGGATGCTTCTGGCATGGTCGGCGAAGCTGGGGAAGCTCGGGGCGCGACGAATTTGACGACAACGGTTGTCAGATCCGAGGGCGAAGGCGAGGTGGAGGGCGACGTTGCAGGGCATCCGCGGTCTCGATCTTTGGCATGGAGATGAAGCTCTTGATGGTGGAGCTTGGAGACATGGCGGCTGGGTGAATGGAGGCCGGTCGTCACGATGACAGAGTTCGACGGCGACGGCTACCTCTCGGGCAGGGAAGAGAGAGAGGTCCAGGGGAGAAGGGAGCGAGGGGAAAGAGAGAGGAGCGTGCGGGGCACCTCCTGGCGAGCGCATGAGGGCAGAGAGGTGAGCAGCTCCGTGGCAAGCAGGAGCTGGCCACGAGCGTGCGCGCGGGCGACACGGCGTCGTCCTCCTGGCAAGGAAGGAGACGACTCGCGCCTGGGCCTGTTGGGCTTCTACAGTGTTGGGCCTCACGTAAGGTTCCTTTTCTTTTTATTGCTACCATTTTATTTTCTGCAGTTTGTTTGATTTCGTTTGACTACCAAATCATTTTCTAAAATTCTGAAGTTTTGCAGGTGAGCAAAATAGAGTAAACCATAACCCCACAAAAAGTTTCATAATTATTGGATCTATATTTAATATGTAACAAATATAAATCCAGTTCAATTATTTATTGTATTAACTCAAATGCCCAAAATATATATTTCTGTGATACTGAAAATATTGGTTTAGGTTTTCCCTCTTGCCAATATTTTCACAGAACAACAAGAACATTTTCTTGGAGATATTTGAGGCAATTTTTATCTTGGTCATTTGACAAAATTCTTTCTGAGGCTTAATCATTCCTGAATTCAAATTCATTTGAATTTTAGAAATGCATGCATGAATATGCAATGACAAGCAAGGCTAAACTGGGGCTGTGACATCCCGATTCTCACGGATCAACTCGATGAGCGCGCTTTCCTATTTGGGATCAAGCCCTGTCCCAATGGTGAACTGTTGAGACGAGTCGCCCAGGGTAAATTCAATTTCCTTTGTGTCCTCTGCCGGCTTGAACTTCATTGGAGACTCCGACTCAGTGGTGGGCTTCTTGAGGGGGGTCATGTCTGCTGGGTCAACATTGGATGTGTAAAACTTCAATTCCTCTACGGCACACGCAAACTCAACATAAGCTGCATCCCCTTTCTCACACTCCTGAGCTATTTTCCAGCTTCCATCCACAGTAATGGTGCCATTTGGGCCGGGCATCTTGAGTTCGAGATAAACGTAGCAAGGTCGGGCCATAAACCGAGCGTAAGCCGGCCGTCCAAAAGGGGCGTGGTAAGGGCTCTTGATCTTTACCACTTCAAAGGTCAGGGACTCGCATCTGTAAATATATTTTGAGCCGAAAGCAACATCGAGTTTGACCCTCCCAATTGGATAAGCTTATTTTCCGGGAACGATCCCGTGGAACACTGTGGTTGAAGGCTGCAACTTACTCTTGGAAAGATTCATTCGCTGGAAGGTCTCATAATATAAGATATTGATACTGCTGTCCCCATCCATGAGGACCTTGGATAGAGTATAACCACCAACTTGAGGTGCCAGTACTAAAGCCAGACCACCCGGGTTGTCAACCCGGGGAGGATGATCTTCCCTGCTTGAAACGTCTCCAACATATCTATAATTTTTGCTTGTTCCATGCTGTTATATTATCATTCTTGGATGTTTTACAATCACTTTATTACAACTTTATATCATTTTTTGGGACTAACCTATTGACATAGTGCCAAAGTGCCAGTTGCTGTTTTTGTTTGTTTTTTACTTCGCAGAAAATCAGTACCAAACAGACATGAAACGCTGCGGGGATTTTTGTGGATTTTTTACGGACCAGAAAAAACCAGATGGGCCAAAGAACATCAGAAGAGGGGGCCCAAGGTGGCCAGCACCCACCAGGGCATGCCAGAGGCCCCCTGGCACGGCCTGATGGGTGCTGGGCACCTCGGGCACCCCCTCAACCGACTATCGTGCCTATAAATTCCCTCGAAATCCAAAAACCCTAGAGGAGTCGACGAAACACAATTCCAGCCACCGCAAGTTCCAGAACCGCGAGATCCAATCTAAACACCATCACGGAGGGGTTCATCTTCCTCATAGGTGCCTTTCCGATGATGCGTGAGTAGTCCACCATAGACCTACGGGTCCGTAGGCAGTAGCTAGATGGCTTCTTCTCTTTCTCTTATGATTCTCAATACAATGGTCTCTTGGAGATCTATTTGATGTAAACTTTTGCGGTGCGTTTGTTGGGATCCGATGAATTTTGAGTTCATGATTAGTTTCTATCCATGAATATTATTTGAGTCTTCTTTGATCTCTTATATGCATGATTACTTATAGCCTCGTATTTCTTCTTCGAATCTTTGGTTTAGTTAGGCCAACTAGATCGATTTTTCTTGCCATGGGAAGAGGTTCCTTGTGATGGGTTCGATCTTGCAGTGTTCTTTCCCAGTGACAGAAGGGGCAGCAAGACACGCATGTATCGTTGCTATTATAACAAGATGGGGTCTATTCCTACATGAATAGACCTTGTCTACATCATGTCATCGTTCTTATTGCATTACTCCATTTTTCCATGAGCTTAATACACTAGATGCATGCTGGATAGCGGTCGATGTGTGGAGTAATAGAGGTGTTGGCGCGGAAATTCGCACCACGCAACACAACGATAATCCTCGCACTTTCGCGGCGAGGGGCGGATGCTTTTCGAGCAAAGCAACAAACAAGGTTCCTCGATTTCGGAGAGGAGGGACGGATGCTTTACGAGCAAAGCAACAAAGATGAAAACAGTAAACGAAAGTAAAAGTATGAAAAAGTAGTAGATGTGTTTGTTCGATTGTGTGTTCTTTCAATCGGCCATCACCTCTTCTATTTAAGAGGGGGTTGGACTTCCCGTACAAGACACGGACCCAGATTTCCTTCCAAAGGGTCAAAAACGCTATCCAAACTCGGACTCTCCAAAATCTTCCCGAGTCAGCGCGACGGCAAGCGGTAGTACCGCTCTGGGCGGTAGTACCGCTCTGAGCATAGCTAAGTACTGCTCTACTACCGAGTAAGGGTCTCGGGATACCAGAAGAATTTTAATAAGCGGTAGTAGACGCGGTAGTAAAATACGGTACTACCGCTTAGCGGTACTTCCGCTCTGGAGGACGGTACTACCGCCCTGGAGGGACAGGGCCGCACTCAGATGGCTCTAACTTTTGCATATGACCTCGGATTTAGACGATTTTTATATCAAAATCGACCGATTCGACGAGACGAAGACAATCTGTGTAGATCATTTTCTCATATGAGGTAATCTTGGGGGCTTAATCAGCCGAATAGTGTTCTGGATACAAAATCTCAGCACTTCGAACACAACTTCGGCCTCAGAGATGAGATCGGATGGCTATGGCCCAAATATCAAAGTTTCTTTTTTCGACGATACAGAACTTTCTCACTTTGAGCACTTTTCCATTTGAGGCCTTCTTAATTATGTTTTTGACCATGCCAAAATCTGGTGTCAACACATGCCCCCCTGTTTTTCGGCAAAACTTGTGTGCCCAAAAATAACTTGCACAATGCTTTTTCTAAGGACGATGTCAACACTCCATCGGCCATTTATATTCTTAGGGCGATAATCATATATCGGCCACGTTTGATCTTAGCGCGATAATCATAGATCGGCCACGTTTGCTCTTAGGGCGATAATCATACATCGGCCACGTTTGCTCTTAGGGCGATAATCATATATCGGCCACGTTTGCTCTTAGGGCGATAATCATATATCGGCCACGTTTGCTCTTAGGGCGATAATCATATATCGGCTATGTTTGCTCTTAGGGTGATAATCATATATCGGCCATGTTTGCTCTTAGGGCGATAATCATATATCGGCCATCGCCTATTTAGGCTTCTTGCCACACACTTGGATGGTACTTCTTCAGATATTTTCCATTGAGCGCTTTAGCCAGCTTCTCCCCTTGCAAAGATTGTACAAAATATGAATTGCCAGGGACAATCTCTACAACTTTATATGGACCTTCCCAACTCGGCGACCACTTGCCAAATTTTCTATCTTTAGTTCCAATGGGTAAAATCGTTTTCCATACTAAATCTCCTATTTGAAACGACTTTTCTTTCACCCTTTTGTTATAAGCCTTGGCTACTCTTAATTTTTCTTTCTCAATTTCTCGCAAAGATTTTATCCTTTCTTCTGGAACGTCATCTATTCTGTCCATCATCAAATCAGTATATTCAACAGCCGACAAATCATTTTGTCTGGCTACCCTAAGAGCTTGCAACTTAAGTTCCACAGGTAACACCGCCTCCTGGCCATACACTAGCTCAAAAGGTGATACTTGAGTAGCTCCATGCTTAGATATTCTATGAGCCCATAAAGCTTCCGAAAGCACCTCGTGCCACCTTCTCGGATGTTCTTCAACTTTCTTCTTTATAAGCTTGATCAAAGTCTTATTGCTAGATTCGGCCTGTCCATTAGCTTGAGCATAATAAGGCGACGAATTCAACAATCTAATTCCATAAGATTCGGCAAATTCACGAAATTGATGGGACATAAAAGAAGCACCTTGATCAGTAGTCAAAGTTTGAGGAATACCGAATCTATGAATAATATGCTCCAAAACAAAATTAATTACTTCTCTATGAGTCATTTTCCTCAAAGGAATCGCTTCCGTCCACTTGGTGAAATAATCAGTGGCTACCAGGACGAAGCGATGTTGTTTAGAAGACGAAGGATGTATCTCACCAATAAAATCTAAGCCCCATCCTCTAAACGGCCATGGCTTAATTATGGGATTCAACATAGCTGCGGGTGCTAATTGTATGTTGCCAAATTTCTGACAAGCTTCACAACCTTTATAATAACGGAAACAATCTTCTTCTAAAGTCGGCCAATAAAAACCTGCTCTTTTTATCAACCACCGCATCTTATGAGCCGACTGGTGTGTCCCACATATCCCCTCATGCACTTCACTCATGGCTAATCTAGATTGGTCAGAATCCAAACATTTTAACAATAGCCCATCTATAGTTCGGCGATGTAACTCGTCAAGCTTGTCACCGAATTTTTCTATCTCTCGTTTGACTTGGATCTTTTAAATGATTAATCAAAGGAATTCTCCAATCTACAATCTCCGAATTAGTAGCTAATTCGGTCACTGGTGATAGTTCGTTTATTTGTAACTCGGTCTCACCCTTTGTAGCAATCAACATCGGTTTTTCTAAGACGAAGAACTTTCCTCTACTGATATTGTAACCGGATGCTTGCTGTGTCAAAGAATTAGCTCTAGAATTTTCTTCTCTAGGTATATGATGGATGGTGAATGTATCTAGAGATTTAATCATGTCCAAACATCGGTCTAAATAACTATTTAACAACCCGTCAAAACATTGGAATTCGCCTTTAATTTGTTGCACTACCAGAAGCGAATCACCAAAAGCATCTACATCCTTAACACCCATATCCAGTAAATTTTGTAAACCAAACAAAAGAGCCTCATACTCAGCTTGGTTATTCGTGCAAGGATATTCTAAGCGAACCGATGTTTCATATATAACATTATTAGGAGAAATCAAAATATTGCCGACGCCTTGTCCCTTTCTACAAACCGATCCATAAAAATAAAGTTTCCATGGGCATATGCTAACATAATTAATATCTTCTTCATCCTTAACCCTATGATCAACAATGAAATCAGCGATAATTTGACCTTTCATAGCACTCAACGACTCATATGTCAAATCATACTCTATTAGTGCATAAGCCCATTTACCAATCCTACCACTAAGAATCGGTTTTTGCAACATGTGTTTAACTACGTCGGCCTGACAAGCTACCACACAAGTACTGTACAGCAAATAAGGTCGAAACTTGGTACATGCATAATATAAGGATAAGCATAACTTTTCAATAAACACATACCGAGTTTCGACGTCAATCAAGCGACGACTTAAGTATGCTATGATACACTCCTTCCCGTCATCTTCTTGTGCCAATACTGCGCCGATCACTTTATCTTGTGCAGCAATATATAATTTGAACGACGCACCAGATTTGGGTGCACGCAACACCGGAGGATTCAACAAATATGTCTTTATGTTATTAAAAGCCTCTCGTTGTTCTGCCCCCCAAGTGAATTCGGCTTCATTCTTTAGCCGAAGTATTGGAGCAAACGATTCAATCTTCCCTGCCAAGTTAGATATAAATCGTCTCAAGTAATTGATTTTCCCCAATAACTTTTGCACATCTCCTTTGCAAGTCGGCTGTTCCAGATTTTTAATTGCCTCTACTTTCTTAGGGTCAATCTCTATACCACCTTCATGAATTATAAATCCTAAGAATTTTCCAGCCGACACACCAAAAGCACATTTAAGGGGATTCATCTTCAACCCATACCGGCGCATTCTTTCAAAACCGAGTCGTAAATCGGCAAGATGATGCTTAAACCCATCCGATTTAACAACTATATCATCAATGTATATTTCTAATATAATGCCTAGAAGATCATGAAATATTAGATTCATGGCACGTTGATATGTAGCACCGGCATTCTTCAACCCAAAAGTCATGACTACCCACTCAAACAAACCGACAAAGCCAGGGCACCAAAAAGCAGTCTTAGACATGTCCTTTTCGGCCATAAATATTTGTTTATAACCAGCATTGCCATCTAAAAAACTGATTATTCTATGTCCCGAAGCATTATTAATAAGGATGTCGGCAATAGGCATAGGATATTCATCTTTTGGAGTAGCCTTATTCAAGTCCCTAAAATCAACACATATTCTAATTTTGCTAGTATTCTTCTTTTCAACAGGAACAATATTAGACACCCAATCCGCATATCTACATGGCCGAATAAACTTTGCTTTTATCAACCGGTCAACTTCTTCTTTGATGCGGTCATACATGTTAGGATTAAAATTTCTACGCGGTTGCTTATACGGCCTAAAACCAGGTTTGATAGGTAATCTATGTTCCACTAAATCTCTATTTAAGCCAGGCATTTCGGTATAATTCCAAGCAAAGCAATCAACAAATTCTTTAAGTAACACTGTTACCTTGCTTTTCTGATCGGCTTTTAAATTAGCATTGATAAATGTAGGTCTCGGAGTGCTCCCATCACCAATGTCTAGTTCTTCAAGTGGTCAGCCGATGAGAATCCATGCCCAAGCTTGTCCATGTCTTCAAATTCTTCAATAGTCTCATGCATATCGTTCTTTCCGGAATGATATTCTTCTGTACGTTTTTGTAACCATTTAATGCTATCTTCTTTATTCATCACTTACATAGATAGATCATTAAGCCGAGCTACATCAGCCGGCTGTACATTTATGGGTACAAAACCATCTCGACCTATACTAATGTAATCATAGTCCGATAGATCTCTACCGGTCAAGCATTGCATATCACCGAGTTGCCAATCAACCGGCGCTTCTGTCAAGGCTATGCAAGTTGAGTTGTCTGCCCCAATCACCTCTACATCATCATCTACCCATTGAATTAAGCACTGATGCAAAGTAGATGGAATGCAACAATTCGCATGGATCCAGTCACGCCCTAACAGAATATTGTATCGGCCTTTGACATCAACTACAAAGAAAGCAGTCGGCAATGTCTTGCTTCCGACTATAAGCTCCATAGATATAACGCCTTTGGTTTCAGATAGCTCTCCTGAAAACCCATTGAGTACCATGTTGGTCTTCATTAGCTCGCTCTCCTTTCGGTTCAGCTTGGAAAACACCGAAAGAGGCATGATATTCACACCTGCGCCGCCATCAACAAGCATATGCCCAATAGGCTTGCCATCAACATGTCCTTTGATGAATAATGGCTTCAAGTGTTGGTCGGGTTTTTCTGGTTTTTCGAACATAGCCTTACCCGGCCCAAGAATTAGCTCAGCAACCTCAGACTCAGGTGCGCGTAATTCGGCGGGCAATGCAAAAACCATGTTAATATCCATATCAGTGAATATATTGTTGCCATTCTCCGAGTTGACACCGTCAACCTTGTCATCTGTCATGTCATCATCTGAGTACTTGCCATCATCTTCCGAGCAATCGCCACCATCTTCCGGATTGTGAGCGGTATCTTCCGAATAACTAGTGACTGCATCAACCGAGCCAGTGGGAGCATCAACCGAGTTATCGGCAACTGCATCTTCTTCTTTTGATATGCGCTTTTCTCTCCACACCAGTCGGGGTATCATTGGTCTATCCTCATTGAATTGCTCATCCCGCTTTTTCTCGGCTATTTCTTTTTCGATTTCCAACGCTCGCAGCCGCTGCACTCGGCGTTTCTGAGTGTGATTTAATCCTGTCGGACACCATTGAGGTTCTGGTTTGGTCCCTGGAGCGACAGATTTGCTGCCCCCCGAACTACTCGGCATTTTCTGACTTACTGTCCTGTTGCCCCCCGAGTAACCCGGCCTGTACTGACTGCCTCATGAGTATCTCGGCATGTTGCTTCTCATGTAACTCGGCCTGTTCCGAGTAGCCGAAACACCCTTCTACTGATGCGATACACCCCCTGCTGCAAATTTCTGGCTTCCATTAGTACTTGGGTTCCCATGATTGAGCGAGCCAAAAATAACTGGAGACTGTCCAGGGGATGCACGTGAGCTGTTCTCTTTGCTGAGTGGATCAATTATCACACCAACCGCTCCAATTTTCCGAGTTACGCCGGCAGATTCAGTATGTGCATTAGCATCTTTTTCCTGAACAGAATTATCTTTCAACTCGGCAATGTCCTCCTTTCCTGGACTTTTCTTTTCACCGAGTTCTTTTGCAGACTTACGCACCCAAGTGAGCCCACGACCATTACTATTTTTGTCAGCCACTTGGCGCACTGGTGACCGATCCCTTCGAATCGTGTCTTCATCAAACCGAGTCCTTTTCTGACGCACTGGCCCCCTGTGCATATTACTCGTCTGATTCCATTCTGGCCGAAAATAACCCGGTGGCCCCATAGAGTGTGGTGCCCAAGGATTAAACCCCCACGGAGGACACGGAGGAAAATATGGGTGCATAGGAGGTGGGCATCCCCAATAAGCCGGTTGCATTGGGAAACACGGCTGTTGCTCATATGAATTTCTCCCCCAATGCTCATGATCATCAAGTCTAGGAGGGGACCTCGGACGCTTGACTCCTCCAAGCCGATTGAACACATTGCTGTTTCTACGCGAAGTGTATTTTTCCAACAGCATGTTGACAGTCGGCTTTGGTCTTGGACCTTGCTTTTTCTTTCCATTGACTTTCCATACTCCGACCTCTGGGTTCCTGGGTTTAATCATTTTTGGTGGAGCATTCTCATCAACAGTATTTTTCTCCTTGGCTGACTCGGCCTGATCCGACCGACTTAGCATCCTTTTGCCTTCAAACTCGATCACATTAACAGGGAAAGGATCACTATCGAGCTTCATCTTGGCATCCTCTATGAATGGGAATCGTCCTTCGTTAATGGCCGATTGCACCTGTCGACGAAAAATATTACAATCATTAGTAGCATGTGAAAACGAATGATGCCACTTACAGTAAGCTCTTCGTCCCAATTCTTCTAGAGATGGGATCACATGATTTCCTCTCAATCTTATTTGCTTCCCTTGAAATAACATATCAAAGATCTTATCACACTTGCTAACATCAAAAGTATATTTAATCTCATCTTTTTTAGCAGGTGTAGGTTTTAAAGCTGGACATGCAAAGGGTTTAGACTTTGGCGTTTGGATCCACTCGGCTACACATATGTCTAGATCATCATCACTAGCCGAATCATCTTCACACTCTAAAGTATTAACAACAGGAATAACCTTATCTTTATTTTTGTTTTCTCTGAACCGACTAGATTGCTTAACTTCTCTAGGTCGGTTTTCCTGCGCCAAAGCCTTTTGTAATACTTGGTTTACATCTAAAAATTCCTGCCCTTCTAGTTTATCTTTAATGTGAGCATGCAAACCCGAAAAAGCTAGATCAGCCAAATCTTTTTCGGCTATATTTAAGCAGTAGCAGCGGTTCTTTACATCCCTAAACCTTCTAATGTAATCATGCACCGGCTCATTATACTTCTGCCTAACCATAGTTAGGTCAGAAAGCCGAAGCTCAGCTTCACCGCTATAGAAGTACTCATGAAATCGCTACTCTAACTGTACCCATGAAGAAATAGAGTTAGGAGCAAGGGATGAAAACCAAGTAAATGCAGTGCCGGTTAAAGACAAAGGAAATAGTCTAACTCTATAAATATCTGAATTACCAAACTCACTGCATTGTGCTAAGAACTGTGCCACATGTTCAACAGTAGACCTACCACTTTCCCCGGTGAATTTAACAAAATCAGGGATCCTAACACCTCGAGGATAAGGAGTGGATTCAAAGTATTCGGGGTATGGTTTCCGATAGGTACGTGCCACACCTTTCAGCGCCAAACCGTATTGACTCAGGATCTCAGTTATTTGATCTTTCACACTAACATATGTTTGTGGAACAGCATGTGGTGGATTCTCCGGCAATATGGTTTGAGCATGTGAAGTTTGCAACGGAGGATCATTAGCTTGCGAATCAAGTACCGGCCCATATGGAATCCCGGTACTGACAGCTGGCGGCATAGCCTCTGAACTATTTATAATTCGGTGAGGGTTCGTACCGAATTGATTGTAACTCGGTGATGAATTTGCTCCGAGTTGATTGTAACTCAGTGGCGTGGTATATGCTACTGTTTGATAGTAGGGTTGCTGCAGATTTGAATTCAAAACCCTACTTCGGTTATTGCTATCATAACTTTGTGCAACCGAAGTAGAAACGATAGGAGGAGCAACACTAGGGATAAAGTTATGGGCCGAACTATTAGTATAGTTCCGGCCACTTTGATCATTGTTTAGAACAGCATGAATTTGATCTCTGTTAGCCGATGCACTTTCAACATGTTGCCCTAATGATTGAATATGATGAGATGAACCATCCCCTAAACCTTTGCTACGTCGCTTTTCAAGTTCTTCAAATTTATCAGCCATGGATTTAGAAAGTGTGTTCATCGCATTTGTCATGTCGGATCCAAATTTGCTAGCTACGGACACATCAATTAAATGAGCAATTTCTTCGGTTGGCTTTTTTACCTCAGCATCGGAAGGACTTGGCGCAACTACCTTTTTGACGACGCCGTTCCTTGTCTTCTGGTATCCCGCCAAAAACATGTTCTTCTTTTCAGCGTTCTGTCTCTCGAGCTCCTGTTCAAACTCGCGTCGATCATCTTCCGACAGGTCATCGAACGTAACGGCGATGACGTTCTCCGGGTCGATGTCGCTCCCGTTCCTGGACTCGGTATTCATCATGTCCTGAGTAGATGTTGCCCTTGTTCTTCTCGTCGCCGAGTAGATTGGAAGTACTCGGCGTTCTTCGGTCCCCAGCGGAGTCGCCAATTTGTGTTGGCGCGGAAATTCGCACCGCGCAACACAACGATAATCCTCGCACTTTCGCGGCGAGGGGCGGATACTTTTCGAGCAAAGCAACAAAGAAGGTTCCTTGATTTCGGAGAGGAGGGACGGATGCTTTACGAGCAAAGCAACAAAGATGAAAACAGTAAACGAAAGTAAAAGTACGAAAAAGTAGTAGATGTGTTTGTTCGATTGTGTGTTCTTTCAATCGGCCATCACCTCTTCTATTTAAGAGGGGGTTGGACTTCCCGTACAAGACACGGACCCAGATTTCCTTCCAAAGGGTCAAAAACGCTATCCAAACTCGGACTCTCCAAAATCTGCCCGAGTCTGCGCGACGGCAAGCGGTAGTACCGCTCTGGGCACGGTAGTACCGCTCTGGGCGGTAGTACCGCTCTGAGCATAGCTAAGTACCACTCTACTACCGAGTAACGGTCTCGGGATACCAGAAGAATTTTCATAAGCGGTAGTAGACGCGGTAGTAAAATACGGTACTACCGCTTAGCGGTACTTCCGCTCTGGAGGACGGTACTACCGCCCTGGAGGGACAGGGCCGCACTCAGATGGCTCTAACTTTTGCATATATCCTCGGATTTAGACGATTTTTATATCAAAATCAACCGATTCGACGAGACAAAGACAATTCGTGTAGATCATTTTCTCATATGAGGTCATCTTGGGGGCTTAATCAGCCGAATAGTGTTCTGGATACAAAATCTTAGCACTTCGAACACAACTTCGGCCTCAGAGATGAGATCGGATGGCTATGGCCCAAATATCAAAGTTTCTCTTTTCGACGATACGGAACTTTCTCACTTTGAGCACTTTTCCATTTGAGGCCTTCTTAATTTTCTTTTTGACCATGCCAAAATCTGGTGTCAACAAGAGGTAGATGCAGGCAGGAGTCGGTCTACCTATCTTGGACGTGATGCCTATATAATGATCATCGCCTTGGATATCGTCATGACTATTCGATTTTCTATCAATTGCCCAACAGTAATTTGTTCACCCACCGTGAGCTATACTCATGAGAGAAGCCACTAGTGAACCCTACGCCCCCCGGGTCTACTTTTCCTATCATATTGCTTTCCGGTCTACGTTTTTTGCAATCTTTGTTTTCAGATCTACAAAACCAAAAACCCAAAAATATATTTCTGCATATTTACTCTTTTTATTTGTGTTCTTGAGAGATCATCTCTCGTGTCTATCACTACCTAATCTATCTATTTACCGTAGAGAGATTGACAACCTCTCTTTCGCGTCGGATTGCAAGTATTTGTTGTTTGTGTGCAGGTGCTGCTTATTGGGTGGTGGTGATCCTCCTACTGGTTCGATAACCTTGGTTTGATAATTGAGGGAAATACTTACCGTCGCTGTGATGCATCATCCCTTCCTCTTTGGGGAAATACCGACGCAGTCCAAGCCACGTCACTGCTCCAAGTGATTGATTGCTCGGACCAGCTTAGATACCTTGCCACAGCTGGCTCAACCATGTGTACAGCCCATTGCTTCAACTTACGATCAAGTTTATAGGTGTTGGTAGTGAACACGTGATACTGCCCACTATTCAACTGCTTAGGGTTGCTCTGAAACCTGGCTTGATTGTTGTGTTGTTGATTACCTAGACCTGAGCGCTGCCCATTGTTGTTATTTCCATGTTGGAAACCAGCTCCAAAGCCGCCTTGTCCATGAAAATCTGATCCTGAAAAACCACCAGATGAACTGCCATGTGATCCACCAGGGCTAGACTGACCCGTATGAACACCACCATTACCTCCTTGATGACTCTGAAAGCTTGATTACGAAATTCCTGCATGATGTAGCAGTTAAGCTATACTTGGGATAGGGCGCCTTGAGTGCCTCCTCATAGTTGTGTGGTTTATTCCCATTGTGAGATCCGCTAGGGCGATTATTACGGCGCTGATTCTTAAAACCAGTATTGGTATTAGCAACGAAATCTGACCCGCCCTCGGTCTGCTTTCGTTTACCATTATTGCCGTGATTTCCTGGATTCCCATTGTGACCATGGTTCTGGTGATGAAACTTGCCACCATCATTTTTCTTGTTCTTGCCAGTTTTCTACTCGTCAGAGGTGGGATCCTTTGTGCTGTCTGACTCAGCATACCTGGTGAGAACGTCCATCAGATCTCCCATATCTTGGACCTTTCGCTTCAGATGCCCGAGCTTCTAAACTAGTGGCTGGAAGTGGCAATTCTTTTCCAAAATTAAGACAGCTTGAGCAGAAGTGATGCTATCCAAAGAGTGGATAATTTCTGGAACCCGGCGAGTCCAATGGTGTGCCGACTCGTCCATGCGCTGGATGCAATGCTGAAGGTCCACAATTGTCATCGGGCGTTTACAAGTTCCTTGAAAATTCTTGATAAAACATTCCTTCAGCTCTACCCAAGTATTGATGGAATGGGGGGGGGGGGATCCTTCAACTACGTTCGAGTTGGCCCTTCCATCATCATGGTCAAGTATTTTGCGCACACGGCATCGCTGACAGCAAGCATATCCATGGCTAACTCATAGCTTTCCATCCATGCTGCCGGCTCGAGGTCTGCTATATAATTGGGTACTTTGCGAGGCCCTTTAAAATCCTTAGGCACACGCTCACTACGAAGAGCTGGGGATAAGCAAGGGATCCTGATCATCCTGCTGCTGACTCTAGCCCCCATGGTTGCTGCTAGGGATTGGAGGGAGGTTGTTGACCCGCCCTTGCGGCTGCTGCCTCAGCCTCCGCTTGTCTCATGGCCCGAGCCGCGTCGACCACCGCCTGTGCATTTGAGAAAACTGGCCGAACAAGAGAGTTTTGGGCACGCTGACTGCACTCACTGTTGGAGACCACCGGGGATTCCATGTGCCGGCACTTGCTACAGCTCGCGTATGGCGTCGAGTGCATCTGATCACGGCTGTAAGAGTACTGCGCCTGTTGGGTCACCATGGTCTTCAGCATCTCAATGGTGTTTCTGGCCTCCACCTCGACCGGGGAATTTCCTTTGATGGGAAGTGCCTCCAAGTTGCGAGTTGTTGCCTCCATGCTTCCGCTTTCAAGCGTTCTGCCTCATCGCGGATGTGAGTCTGTAATTCTGCCATGCGAGGGTTCTCAGCGTCGATCTCCTCCTGGATCTTGGCCATCCTCCCATGGAGTGTGGTTAGCATCGCATTGCGTTCCTCCTGATTTTCCATGGTTACTGGCGTCTCTAATAGCTTCGTCATCTCCGCCATCAGATCAGCCGTGGATTGAGCCAGGGATTTGCTCGACCCGGCCTTTCCGAAGACTGGGACAACTCCGGTTGTCGCTCCAGCCGCTACCGTGACATGAACCGCCGCCGTTCCGACCATGAAAATGGCAAATTGGCGCAGTGACTCATGGGATTCCTTGGTGGCCTCTTCTCCTGAGTGGCCCGCGAGCCTGTCATCGAAAATTGGACAGATCGACTCGGTGTCCCCCATGGAAGACTTGTCACCGGAGTTGACGGGAGAGTCTCCATTGACCGCTGTTCCATCTGCTCGATCGAGTCCTTGAGTAAAGCCGACGAAGACATGGCGCCGGCCGGCTTGACGCCGGCCGGGTTGAGCGCGCTGAGCTGGTTCGATGATATCGGTGCAGATGTCTGGCTCGGGTCCTGCCATGCCGATCTTGCTGATGAAGACGTGGCTCTTCCCAAAGGGAACCCGGTGCCCGTACTAGATTGAGTTAGCCTCGGGGCCCCGGTTTGAATCGTCGATGTAGAGCTTACCGCGGTGGCTCTTGGTCATCAAGCCAACCGTGTATCTCCCAAACTCTGGAAGGTCTGCCTCCAAGAACTCAACTCCACCGTGTGATAGCCCCACGATGGGCGCCAACTATCGTGGTTTTGTCACGGCGGATGTCCTCGTGAGAGAACTTAGGTGTGAGGCCATCGTAACTAGGTGGCGACTTGAACGGGGTTGATCGGGAACGAGAGACAAGGGTTTACCCAGGTTCGGCCCCTCCGATGGAGGTAAAAGCCTACGTCCTGCTTTGTGTATATTGATGATGATCTCGATTACAAGGGTGCGGAATCGCTAACCTAGCTCTCAAGGGTTTCTTCTTACTTGATCTTTCTACCTTGGGGGCTCTCCTTTATATATAGGTTGAGGCCCCAAGGGTACAATGGAGTTCCGGGTCGGAACAGAACCCATGTCCTAATCTAATTATATCTCTTTGTCTTGCCTTCCAAGCAAAGGAACACTTTTGCCTTCTTCTCGAGCTGGCATGTCGTGTAGCATCCCTTGACCCGGCCTTTAGAATAAACCGCCCTTCGGGCCTTAAGCCTCTGATGGCAATCTCTCTAATGGGCCGCCTAACAAAACTGGGTCAGGCATTTGGCGGGTCATACTCATGGGGTATATCCCCAACAGGACCCTTCCCCATGCCTTTATATAGCATTCAGCGGATGGCCGGCCTGCGCCCCCTCGCTTTCGCTAGACGGAGACAAGGCAAGGAAGGGCAAAGATGGCCCCGCGCCGCGCGCAGGCTTTATGTTAGCCTAGGCAGTTGCCGAGGCATCATGGGGAAGTGGGGGCGTCCTGCTCCCCGTCATGCGCCACGCGTCGCGCCTGACCCACAAGTGGTTGGGGCCCGCACTTTTTCGCCCCTACAACTGGTGGAATCGTGCACGCCGCGGGCCCGGGGGACTAGGGGTACCCAAGCTCGTCTGCCTGCGGCCCAGAATGTGACGCATGCCATGGACCCAGGACGGTCCACCATTGTACTTCACGATCAAGACCCCTCGCGAGGGTCCCCGCCTTGCGAGGCGCACGTCAGCGAGGATCGCTAGGATCCTCGCAAAGCCCCTCTCGCCAGGTCGCCTCTCGAGGCTGCCCCCGAGGACTTCGTGGGGCGGACTAACCAAGGGTGGCTCGATGGGGTCGTGCGGTCCTGCATCTTCATGTGGGTGACGCACGCCACGCCGAGCGGCGCCAGGAGTCGTGCCAGCAGGCGCAGATGTGGAGCCTTTCCCCTTTTGTGCTAAGGGAGAAGTGCCAGCTCGCCGGTTCCCAAAGCGACCTGCAAAGTTTTCCCGTTTGGTGCAAGAAGACCAAGGTTGGGGGCTTGCCAGGACGGAGGTCATCCTTGAGCCCACCAGCGCGTCACGGCAGGAGGCTTTTGCAGGCGAAGACTACTTTTGTCAGGATAAGCTGCAGTCCTGTCCCCCTTCAAACTGGCCATTGTGGCAACCCTTCCCACCTTGTGTTTTTGGGGGAAGAGGACCAAGGCCAGTATAAGATAGGGTAGGCTGCCGTTATAGAAGAAGAGGGACCGAAAGCTAGCCAGAACCCACCTTTGGGCTCCCTCTCATCCTCGAGAAATCCAGACAAGCAGGATTAGTGATTTACACCGCAAGGTGGCCCGAACCTGGGTAAACTGCCGTGTCCACTGTTCTTCTTCCTTAGCTCAAGCACACCAGAGCGTTGCCGTGAGGTTGCGAGGCAGAGTTGGGCGGGGGAACTAGCGCACCCTAGAGTTCAAACCTCTTTGGGTCCCCGGAGCCCCGGTTCTGATAGATCCCACGTACAGGTTCGCCGTAGTGGCCCAAGTGCACCGCCTTTAACGGTATCCGTGCATGCAGGCGGAACACCGTGCGGCGGACTGCGAGGTCCGATCACACAGTCAGCGGCGAGTGGAGGTGGCTACTTGCAACACATGCAAAGCCCTAATGACGGCGCGGAAGCGATCAACGAATGAATGTGCCACACCTCCACTATATATAGGCATCCGTCGCGGGCTCAACACTTGGGCCTCGCACGGATCCTAAAGCCCATAAGTTCTTTCCCTTAAGTGCGCGTCCCCTTAGGTTATCATTCATTTGGTTGCGAGTCTGATCATATCCACCTCGGCTAGTCGGTAGCGGCCTCTAGCAAAGCATGCCGACTCCAAGTGTCTGATGGAGCTCGTTAGGTGAACCTGTACTTCACACTTCTGTTTCCTTTGCCACACGATATATGTTGTGATTCTCAAGGCGACATGGTCATCCTTGTTGCCGCACGACCTCTTTCTCGTTCCGGTTAATCGGACCAACACTTCGGATTATCTCATAATCCTCATCGCATGGCCATGCTTATCTAGGTCGGATCACCCGAGGGGCCCAGAGTATATCTCTCCTGATCGGAGGGGTAAATCCCATCTTGGTCAACCATGTCTTGCAGCATGGGTTCGAACAAGCCCGAAACCTACCTTAATAACTACCCAGTTACGGAGTAGCATTTGGTCGGCCCAAAGCAGGTCTATCACCATCCAGAGTACATGCGTCAGCTTAGGTCTTAGGACATAGAACTTATGTTGTACTAGAGACTCCCAGATGACCTATCGCCGCGTCTCATAGTCGTGTCTATCCAACTCAGACCTTATCTCAACTCGGATCGGACTACATCGAATCTAGCCAGATCTTTCTGAGTCCAGCTAACATCCAATGCTACATGGTCAGTGAGACCGGACCATCCACCGTGTCATATGCTAGTCTAACCGGCTGTGCATCCACACAGCCCTTTCGACTAGGGACCATTTTGGACAGTCATCATACAATGCATAGTCTCAAAAACAAGTCACGTACTTGTTAATACACACCATTGATAATGTCCAAGGACTATCTTTATTCATAAACACATACAAAATATCATCATACATGATTGCCTCCAGGGCATATCTCCAACAGTCTCCCACTTGCACTAGAGTCAATCAAATAGACATCGAATGCCCATAGCTCTAACGTACCCCTCATGCTTGGGTTGTGGAAGCGGCTTAGTCAACGGATCTGCATCATTTGCATCCGTGTGAATCTTGCATAAATTGGTATCACCATTCTTTACGAGCTTTCATATGAGGTGATATTTTCGGTCTATGTGTCTGGTCTTGTGGTTTTGTCTCGGCTCCTTGGCCTGTGCGATGGCACCTGAATTATAGCAATAAAGGTCCAATGGTTTTCACCAGCCAGGGAACACACCAAGATCTTCCAGGAACTTTCGATTCCAAACATGCTCCTTTGTGGCTTCACAAGCCGCAATGTATTCGGCCTCTGTTGTGGAGTCGGCGACCGTATCTTGCTTGGAAATCATCCAACTCACTGCTCCTCCATTCATGACATACACGAATCCAGTTTGCGATCGACAATCATCCCTGTCGGTTTGGAAACTAGCAACGGCGTAACCCTTTACACAGAGCTCCTACTCACCTCCATAAACTAGGAACATCTTTAGTCCTTTCCAGGTACTTTAGGATAGTTTTCACCGCTGCCCAGCGACTCTCACCTGGGTCGGCCTGCTATCTGCTTGTTTAAGCTTATTGCATAGGCAACATCAGGGCGAGTACATAGCATGACATAGATGATGGATCCTATTGCCGAAGCATACGAAATCCTACTCATCCGGTTTCGCTCATCAAAAGTCATAGGACTCTGAGTCTTACTTAGACTTATACCATGTGAGATGGGCAAGAACCCTTTCTTAGCCTCACTCATGTTGAACGGCTTCAACACTTTGTCTATGTACGTCCTCTAGCTTAAGCTAAGCAGCCTCCTTGATCTATCTCTATAGATCTTGATGCCTAAAATGTACACTACTTCTCCAAGGTCTTTCATTGAAAACTTGCCATTCAATGATTCCTTAACTGAGTTCAGCATCGAAACATCATTTACGATCAACAGTAAGTCATCCACATATACGATCAAAAATACTACCGAGCTCCCACTAGACTTCTTGTATAAACAATAGTCCTCTTCGTTCTTGATGAATCCAAGGTCAATAATGACTTCATGAAAATGGTTAGTCCAACTCCGAGCTGCTTGCTTCCATCCATAAATGGATCTCTTCAGCTTGCATTTTTTACCAGCGTTAATTTAGATCGACAAAATCTTCAGGTTGTATCATGTATACATCCTCTTTTAAATTTCCATGAAGGAAAGCCGTTTTGACATCCATCTACCATATCTCATAATCGAAATATGCAGTTATAGTTAGTAGGTCTCGTCGTAGTCAATTCCTTGAACTTATCCATAACTTTAGGAACAAGCCGAGCTTTGTGGATCTAAACAATTCCATCCACATCGGTTTTCTTCTTAAAGACCCATTTGCAACAAATGGCAATTACTCCAGGCGGCGGATCAACCAAGTCCCAGACTTGATTGTCATCCATGGACTTTAACTCGGATCTCATGGCCTCCGGCCATGCCTCGGAATCTGGGACCACCATCGCTTCTACATACGTGGTCGGCTCGTCGCTTTCTAGCAACAACACATCGCGCACTCTGCGCAAGCTCTCCGACCTTCGTGGCTCCGGTGCCGATTCCACTAAAGGTTCCTTGACCGACTCTGGTATGATCACATCACTATCTGATTCGTCCCTATGTGTCTCTCAAATTTCTTTTAGTCGCACCGCTCTCCCACTAGCTTCCCGATCGAGAAACTCTTTCTCAAGGAAAACCCCATCCGAGCAACAAACACTTTGTTATTTTCTCGGTTGTAGAAGCTTAATCCCAAGGTTTCCCTCGGATATCCAATGATATGCATTTATCCGACTTGGGTGTAAGCGTGTCCGACATGAGTCATTTGACAAATGTTTCACAACCCCAAATATTTAGAAAAGACAAACTAGGACTCTTCCCAGTCCACAACTCATGTGGTGTCTTGTCTACGAATTTTGATGGTACCCTGTTAAGTGTGAAAGCTGCAGTTTCTAGAGCGTATCCCCAGACTAACAAGGGTAAATCCGATTTGCTCATCATCGATCGAACCATGTCCAACAAGGTTCGATTTCTCTGTTCTGACACGTCGTTTCTCTGTGGCGTACCCGGAGGTGTGAGCTGAGGTACTATACCTTGGCTTTTCAGATGATTATCAAACTCCTGGCTCATGTACTCACCGCCATGATCTGATCGCAGAAGCTTTATCATCTTAACGAGTTGATTTTCAACCTTGTTTTGAAACTCTTTGAACTTTTCAAAAGTTTCCGACTTGTGCCTTATCAAATAGCTATATCCATATCTACTCAAGTCGTCGATAAAAGTCACGAAGTACTAATAGTCACCTCTGGCCGTTGTGGTCATAGGACCACACACATCACTGTGTATAAGCTCCAACATCTCAGATGCCCTATCGCAACTATTTGCAAAAGGAGACTTTGTTATCTTGTCGAGCAAGCATGATTCACATGTCTCGAATGACCCGAAGTCGGACGAAGTTAGGAGTCCATCATCATGGAGCTTCTTCATGCATTTTCGACATATGTGTCCACGCCGGCAATGCCAGAAGCAAGTCGGATTAGGTTTATGCCTCTTGACATTCATGTTTTAGACTGGTTCTGTTTCTAGATTCAAAATAAATGCCCCATCTACAATGGGTATATAGCCGTGGAACATTCCATTCAAATAAAATGAATTAACTTGAATTCATAACCCAGACTCATCAAGCATGAGGCAGAAACAATGTTTCGACTAAGTGCGAGAATGTAATAACAATTATTCAATTCCAAAATAAATCCAGAAGGAAGCTGGAGCTGCATCATGCCAATCTCCAACGCAGGAACTCTTGCTTTGTTCCCGATCCTGATGTCAATCTCCCCTTGTGCCACACGCCTTGTTCTTACCAGCCCCTGCATTGAGTTGCAAATATGCACAACCGATCCGGTATCAAATACCCAAGAGCTACTAGGTATGTCAGCAAGGTAAATGTCTATAACATATGTAACAAGTGTACCTTTGCTTGAAGAAGCATTTCCGGCCTTCTTGCCATGCTCAGCAAGCCACTTGCTATAGTTCCTCTTCCAGTGACCAGTTTCCTTGCAATGAATGCAAATGGTCTTTAAGTCCGGTCAAGATTTTGGCTCAGCGGCGGAGATAACCTTCTCTGTGCCCTTTGCCTTACCCTTTTTCTTGGACCATCTCTTCTTTAACTTAGCCGAGTTCTGCACCATCAACACTTGACGCGTGCCTTTCTTAATATCTTGCTCTGCCACCTTGAGCAACCCATGCAATTCAGTGATCTTCTTATATATACCATGCATATGATAGTTCGAGATGAATGTCCTATAGCTAGGTGGAAGAGAACCCAGAATTGCATGAACTGTCCATGGATGCAATTCTGGGTTCTCTTCCACCTAGCTATGGGACGTTCGTCTCGAACTATCATATGCATGGCATGGATAAGAAGGTCACTGAATTGCATGGGATGCTTAACGTGGCAGAACAAGATATTAAGAAAGGCACGCATCCAGTGTTGATGGTGCAGAATTCGGCTAAGTTCAAGAAGAGTTGGTCCAAGAAAAAGGGCAAGGCAAAGGGCACGGAGAAGGTTGTCTCCGCCGCTGCGCCGAAGCCAGGACCGGACTAAAAGACCATTTTCTATCATTGCAAGGAAACTGGTCACTGGAAGAGGAACTGTAGCAAGTGGTTTGCTGAGCATGGCAAGAAGGCCGAAAATGCTTCTTCAGGCAAAGGTACACTTTTTACATATGTTATAGATATTTACCTTGCTGACATACCTAGTAGCTCTTGGGTATTTGATACCGGATCGGTTGTTCATATTTGCAACTCGATGAAGGGGCTGATAAGAACTAGGCGTGTGACACAAGGGGAGATTGACATCAGGGTCGGCAACAAAGCAAGAGTTGCTGCATTGGAGGTTGGCACGATGCAGCTCAAGCTTCCTTCTGGATTTATTTTGGAATTCAATAATTGTTATTACATTCTCGCACTTAGTCGGAACATTATTTCTGCCTCATGCTTGATGAGTCAGGGTTATGAATTCAATTTAAAGGACAATGGTTGTTCATTTTATTTGAATGGAATGTTCCATGACTATGCACCCATTGTAGATGGGCTATTTGTTTTGAATCTGGAAACAGAACCAGTCTATAACATGAATGTCAAGAGCCATAAGCCTAATGAGATAAATCCGACTTACTTCTGGCATTGTCGGCTTGGGTATATTAGTCTGAAACGCATGAAGAAGCTCCATGATGATGGACTCCTAACTTCGTCCGACTTTGGGTCGTTCGAGACATGCGAATCATACTTGCTCGCCAAGATGACTAAGTCTCCTTTTGCAAAGAGTTGCGAAAGGGTGTCTGAGCTGTTGGAGCTTATACACAGTGATGTGTGTGGTCCAATGAGCACAATGACCAGAGGTGTCTATCAGTACTTCGTGACTTTTACCGACGACTTGAGTAGATATGGATATATCTATTTGATGAGGCACAAGTCGGAATCTTTTGAAAAGTTCAAAGAGTTTCAAAATGAGGTTGAAAATCAGCTCGGCAAGACAATAAAGCTTCTATGATCAGATTGTGGAGGTGAGTACATGAGCCAGGAGTTTGATGATCATCTGAAAAGCCAAGGTATAGTACCTCAGCTCACACCTCCGGGTACGCCGCATAGAAACGGCGTGTCAGAACGGAGTAATCAAACCTTGTTGGACATGGTCCGATCGATGATGAGGAAATCGGATTTACTCTTGTCATTCTGGGGATACGCTCTAGAAACTGCAGCTTTCACACTTAACAGGGCCATCAAAATCCATAGATAAGACACCACATGATATGTGGACTAGGCAGAGTCCTAGTTTGTCTTTTCTAAAGATTTGGGGTTGTGAAGCATTTGTCAAACGACTCATGTCGGATAAGCTTACCCCCAAGTCGGATAAATGCATATTCGTGGGATATCCAAGGGAAACCTTGGGATACAACTTCTACAACCGAGAAGAGAACAAAGTTTTTGTTGCTCAGAACAGGGTTTTCCTAGAGAAAGAGTTTCTCAGTCTGGAAGCCAGTGGGAGAACGGTGCGACTCGAAGAAATTAAAGAGCCACTCGGGGACGACTCGGCTGGTGATGAGATCATACCGGAGTTGGTCAGGGAACCCGCAGTGGAATCGGCACAAGAGCCACGGAGGTCGGAAAGATTGCACAGAGTGTGTGATGTGTTGTTGCTAGAAAGCGTCGAGCCAGCCACATATGCAGAAGCGATGGTGAGCACAGATTCCAAGGCATGGCTGGAGGCCATGAGATCCGAGTTAAAGTCCATGGATGATAATCAAGTCTGGGACTTGGTTGATCCGCCACCTGGCGTAATTGCCATTGGTTGCAAATGGGTCTTTAAGAAGAAAACCGATGTGGATGGAAATGTTCAGATCCACAAAGCTCGGCATGTCGCTAAAGGTGATGGACAAGTTCAAGGAATTGACTACGACGAGATATACTCGCCGGTAGCGATGCTAATGTGGGTGACGATCATACTAGCTATAGCTGCATATTTCGATTATGAGATATGTCATATGGATGTCAAAACAGCTTTCCTTCAGGGAAATTTAAAGGAGGATGTATACATGATACATCCTGAAGGTTTTTTCGATCCAAATAATGCTAGTAAAATATGCAAGCTCAAGAGATCCATTTATGGATTGAAGCAAGCAACTGGGAGTTGGAACATTCGTTTTGATGAAGTCATCGTTGACCTTGGTTTCATCAAGAACGAAGAGGACTATTGTTTATACAAGAAGTCTAGTGGGAGCTTGGTAGTATTTTTGATCCTGTATGTGGATGACATACTACTAATCGGAAATGATGTTTCGATGCTGAAATCAGTCAAGGAATCATTGAATGGCAAGTTTTCGATGAAATACCTTGGAGAAGCAGTATACATTTTAGGCATCAAGATCTATAGAGATAGATTGAAGAGGCTGCTCGGCTTAAGCTAGAGCACGTACATAGACAAAGTGTTGAAGCGGTTCAACCTGAGTGAGGCGAAGAAAGGGTTGTTGCCCATCTCACTTGGTATAAGGCTAAGCAAGACTCAGAGTCCTACAACTTCTGATGAGCGAAACCGCATGAGTAGGATTCCGTATGCTTCGGCAATAGGATCCATCATGTATGCCATGGTATGTACTCGACTTGATGTTGCCTATGCAATCAGCTTAACAAGCAGATACCAGGCTGACCCAGGTGAGAGTCACTGGGTAGCGGTGGAAACTATCCTGAAGTACCTGAAAAGGACTAAAGAGATGTTCCTAGTTTATGGAGGTGAGGAGGAGCTCTGCGTAAAGGGTTACGCTGATGCTAGTTTCCTAACCGACATGGATGATTTTTTATCGCAAAGTGGATTTGTGTATGTCATTAATGGAGGAGCAGTGAGTTGGATGAGTTCCAAGCAAGATACGGTGGCCGACTCCACAACAGAGGTCGAATACATTGCGGCTTGTGAGTCCGCAAAGGAAGGTGTTTGGATTCGGAAGTTCCTGGAGGATCTTGGTGTGTTCCTAGGCTGGGCAAAACTGTTGGACCTGTATTGCAACAATTCAGGTGGCACTGCACAGGCCAAGGAGCCGAGACAACACCACAAGACCAGGCAGATAGACCAAAAGTATCTCTTGATACAAAAGCTCATAAATTATGGTGATACTAATTTATGCAAGATTCATACGGATGAAAATGTTGTAGATCCGTTGACTAAGCCGCTACCACAACCCAAGCATGAGGGGCATGTTAGAGCTATGGACATTCAATGTCTATTTGATTGACTCTAGTGCACGTGGGAGACTGTTGGAGATATGCCCTAGAGGCAATCATGTATGATGATATTTCCTATGTGTTTATGAATAAAGATAGTCCTTGGACATTATCAATGATGTGTATTAACAAGTACGTGACTTGTTTGTGATCCTATGCATTGTGTGATGACTGTCCTAAATGGTCCCTAGTCAAAAGGGCTATATGGACGCGTAGCAAGTCAGACTAGCATATGACACGGTGGATGGTCTGGTCTCACTGACCATGTAGCATTGGATGCTAGCCGGATAATATGGACTCAGAAAGTTCTGGTCGGATTAGACATAGGCGGAAACGAGTTGAGATAAGGTCTGAGTTGGACAGACCCAACTATGAGACGCAACGATATGTCATTTGTGAGTCTCTAGTACAACATATGTTCTATGTCCCAAGACCTGAGCTGGCACATGTACTCATGATGGTGATAGACCTACTTTGGGCTGACCAAACGCTACTCCGTAACTGGGTAGTTATAAAGGTAGGTTTCGGGCTTGTCCAGACCCATGCCGCGAGACATGGTCGAGCAAGATGGGATTTGCCCCTCCGATCAAGAGAGATATACTCTGGGCCCTCGTGTGATCCGACCAAGATGAGCATAGCCATGCGACAAGGATTATGATATAATCTGATTTGTGGTCGGCATCACTGGAACGAGAAAGAGGTCGGGCTAACACAAGGATGACAGACTCGCCTTGAGCCCGACAACATATACTGTGTGGCAAAGGGAACAGAAGTATGAAGTATAGGTTCGCCTAACCAGCTTCATCGGACACTTGGAGTCGGCACACTTTGCTAGAGGCCGCTACCGACTTGTCGAGTCCGATGTGTTCTGACTCGCGACCAAGTGAACGAGAACCTAAGGGGTCCTGCGCTTAAGGGAAGGAACATGTGGGCTTTAGGATCCATGTGAGGCCCAAGAGTTGAGCCTGAGACGGATGCCTATATATAGAGGAGGTACGGCACACCTATCTGGTTGATTGCTTTGGCGCGTCATTAGGGCTTTGCAGGTGTTGCAACTAGCCACCTCCACTTGCCGCCGAACTGTGTGATCGGACCTAGCAGTCCGCCGCACGGTGTTCCTCCTGCACGTGCGGATACCATTAGGGGTGATGCACCTGCGCCGCTCCAGCGAACCTGTACGAGGGATCCAACGACCGACAGTTGAGGGAGATCGGACCGGCTGTTCGAGGGAGATCGTACGAGGAGGAGACGGACCTCACTGACGCGCTGCCCCAACTCTACTTCCGCTGCATGGCACTGCTCGTCTAGTGGTAACGATCTGTGATCCATCTCCGTAGCATGTTCTTGGATGTTCTGCGCATAGGAAAATTTTAATTGGCATGCGATGCACCTACGGTAGAACCCAATAGTCGCCAAGTGGGAAGCCTAACCGATACAAAGCTTGCATTTACCCAATCATCTTGATCACATGCGGGCTCAGTGGATCACCCTGTTTCAGCTTACAATCCATCAAGGATAGCTAGACGTTGAACCTTTCGGTCCAAGCCTGCACCTGAGACATGCTCTTGAGACTCTCGATCATATTGAAAGCCTCAACATTTTCGAAATGTAGTTGCAAATCAGGCTCCATACAAGCCAGCATGTGGCAGTTGATCTCGTTCGATTCATCAACGTGTTTCGGGTAGGCATTTTTTGTTCTAGCATTGGCATTATCAGCAGGTACCTCTGGAAGTGGATCCTCTAGAACATGTTCCCTTTTATTGTGCTTGAGAACAATTCTCAAATTTCTATACTAGGTGGTAAAGTTTGTTCCATTCAGTTTATCCTTTTCCAGAATTATTTCAATGCAAAGTTGTTTTCAGCAGGTGGTGCCATTGATCTACAACAGAAAAATATGCATTCACTAAGCAATGACTTTATGTAGAGTAATTCAAGCTTGAAACAGAAGTACTCCCACTGAAGTCGGCATCCCTCCGCAAACTCTCAGTGATTCAGGATCCTAATAGCGCAAGCGACTAGTGAGCTTTAGCATCACTGCTAGCCAACTTGCCTATTTGGTAAGCAACTCCTTGCTAATTGTATCTCTATATGACTTGTGTCAGTCGGGTAGGTATCTTATACCCAGGCTCCCGACGTTCTTTGCCACAAGGCCCAAAACCGTTTGATAGCCTTGTCAAGTTAACCTGATGCAGTGCATGTCCATGTCCGACACAAACCCTCCAGTTCAAGGGCACCTAGTAGCACGTCAATTTTATGAGCCCACTAGTAGACATACTTGACGTGCCAAGGTGCAACATAGGGAATGGCAATGTGCTTGATATTAATGAGGGATCACCCTACTTAAAACATCTATTATGCAAAAAGAAGGGCGCATAAAAGGGATAAACTTTCACATGCATTATATATGTGTGATATGGTATAGCCCCATTCATTAATGCATGGCGATCTCCATCTCCACGTGTGCTGCATGCCCATGGTGATCTCCATCTCCACACCACGATGTCAACCGCCAAGTGTTACATAAGATACTGTGCTATTACAAACTACAGCTATGAGAGTAAATTACATTAAAAGGGATCTCATGTTGACACACATGTCATTAATACAATAATGGGACAACCATATGGCTCTAGCCAGTTACCGCAATCACGACACGCAGGTCATGACATAATAATTTACAAGCAACATTCATGGGCTATACCAAATCACAAGCATTCCCTGCAAAAACAAGTCAGACGTTCTACCACAAAAAATTAAACCATCCGAAACTCTATTTTCGAGGAGGATTTTAACCTCGAAAAATTCTCCGAAAGAGGCTGAATGTCAAATGCATTTTTTCGTTCCCTTCAGTTTGACAGGTCGAGACTGCTCCAACAGATTTCAGCAGTGTGGAAATCACATTTCCACGGTGTCGATCTATGTTCCGGTTTGATTAATCTCATTGATCTTTGCATGCTGCTTCTGGATTTACGTTCCACTGTCTACGCTGATGGCGGAAACCAACCGGTAGGGGTAATTCGTGTCACGACCTCTGCATCACGATCACGGAAGCAAGATCACAAAACCAACCTTCAACAGTGACGTGCATGACTGATCTCATCAACCCGCACCTGAAACCGATCTACATATCTCATATGCAAATCACCAAATCTATTACCACACAGCGGAGGCTCTGATACCACTATTGGAACACGCGGTATGCTATGCTAGCGCCAAATAAAATTTCTATCGCGCACCCAAGAACATGCTGCTGGAAATAGATCACGGGATCAGGTTTACCACTAGACGCGTAGTGCCGTGCAGCGGAAGTAGAGTTGGGGTAGCACGTCCAGAGCCGTCTCCTCCTCGTCCAATCTCCCTCGAATAGCCGGTCGTCCGATCCCACATACAGGTTCTCCGTAATGGCGCAAGTGCACCGCCTCTAATGGTATGCGCACATGCAGGAGGAAAACCGTGCGGCGGACTGCTAGGTCCGATCACATAGACGGCAGCGAGTGGAGGTGGCTACTTGGAACACGTGCAAAGCCCTAATGACGGCACCGAAGCGATCAACCGAATGAGTGTGTCGCACCTCCACTATATATAGGCATCTGTCGCGGGCTCAACACTTGGGCCTCGCACGGATCCTAAGGCCCAAAGTTATTTCCCTTAAGCGCGCGACCCCTTAGGTTCTACTTCACTTGGTGGCGAGTCTGATCATATCCGGCTTGGCTAGTCGGTAGCTTCCTCTAGCAAAGTATGCCGACTCCAAGTGTCCGATGAAGCTGGTTACGTGAACCTATACTTCACACTTCTGTTCCCTTTGCCACACAATATATGTTGTCATGCTCAAGGCGACATGGTCATCCTTGTTGCACCACGACCTCTTTCTCATTCTGATGAATTCGACGAACACTTCGGATTATCTCATAATCCTCATCGCATGGCCATGCTTATCCAGGTCGGATCACTCGAGGGCCCAGAGTATATCTCTCCTAATCGAAGGGGCAAATCCCATCTTGCTCAACCATGTCTCGCAGCATGGGTCCGGACAAGCCCGAAACCTACCTTCATAACTACCCAGTTACGAAGTAGCGTTTGGTCGGCCCAAAGCAGGTCTATCACCATCCCGAGTACATGCGTCAGCTCAGGTCTGAGGACATAGAACGTATGTTGTACTAGAGACTCATAGATGACCTATTGCTGCGTCTCATAGTCGGGTCTGTCCAACTCACACCTTATCTCGACTCAGATCCGACTACGTCGAATCTGACCAGATCTTTCTTAGTCCATATTATCCGGCTAGCATCCAATGCTACATGGTCAGTGAGGCCGAACCATCCACTCTATCATATGCTAGTCTAACCTGCTGCATGTCCGCACAACCCATTCGACTATGGACCATTAAGACATTCAGCATACAATGCATAGTCTCACAAACAAGTCACTTGTTAAAACACACCATTGATAATGTCCAAGGACTATATTTATTCATATAGGAAATATCATCATACATGATTGCCTCTAGGACATATCTCCAACAAATTTACCTTTTGAAATTATGTGTGATGCTAGTTATTATGCTATTGGTGTTGTTCTATGTCATTCATTATGCTAGTAAAACTCTAGATAGTGACCAAAGAAACTATGCTACTACTAAGAAGGAATTTTTAGCAGTTGTCTTTGCATGTGATTAGTTTAGACCTTATATTGTTGATTCCAAAGTTACTATTCACACTAATCATGCTGCTATTAAATACCTTATGGAAAAGAAAGATGTTAAGCCTAGACTGATAAGGTGGGTGTTTTTACTTCAAGAATTTGATCTGCACATTGTTGATAGGAAGGGTGCTGAAAACCCCGTAGCAGATAATTTATCTAGGATGGAAAATATTCTTGATGACCCACATCCTATTGATGATAATTTTCCTGATGAGCAACTTGTTGTTATAAATGCTTCCGATAGTACTCCTTGGTATGCAGATTATGCTAATTACATTGTTGCTAAATATATACCACCTAGCTTCACCTACCAACAAAAGAAAAAGTTCTTTTATGATTTAAGGCATTACTTTTGGGATGACCCACATCTTTATAAAGAAGAAGTAGATGGTGTTATTAGACATTGTGTACCTGCGCATGAACAGGGACAGATCCTACGGACATGTCACTCTGAAGCCTATGGAGGGCACCATGCTGGTGATAGGACTGCACACAAGGTATTACAATCCGGTTTCTATTGGCCTACTCTTTTCAAAGATGCTCGTAAGTATGTTCTATCTTGTGATGAATGTCAAAGAATGGGTAACATTAGTAGATGTCAGGAAATGCCTATGAATTATTCACTTGCTATTGAACCATTTGATGTCTTGGGCTTTGATTATATGGGACATTTCCCTTCCTCTAATGGGTATACTCATATTCTAGTTGTTGTTGATTACGTTACTAAGTGGGTAGAGGCTATTCCAACTAGTAGTGCGGATCATAACAATTCTATTAAAATTCTTAAAGATGTTATTTTCCCGAGGTTTGGAGTCCCTAGATATTTAATGACCGAGGGTGGTTCACATTTTATTCATGGTGCTTTCCTTAAAATTCTAGCTAAATACGATGTTAACCATAGGATTGCATCACCTTATCATCCTCAGTCTAGGGGTCAAGTTGAATTGAGCAATCGAGAAATAAAATTAATCCGCAAAAGACTGTTAATAGATCTAGAAAGAATTGGTCTGAGAAATTTGATGATGCTTTATGGGCTTATAGAACTGCTTATAAAAACCCTATGGGAATGTCCCCATATAAAATGGTCCATGGAAAAGCATCTCATTTACCTCTTAAGTTAGAACATAAACCTTATTGAGACGTTAAAGAACTTAACTATGATTTCAAACTTGCCGGTGAAAAGAGGTTATTTGATATTAGCTCGTTATACGAATGGAGGACACAAGCTTATGAAAATGCCAAGTTGTTTAAAGAAAAAGTTAAAAGATGGCACGACAAGAGAATCCAAAAATGGGAATTCAGTGTGGGAGACCTAGTTCTTTTGTACAATTCTCATTTCAGATTTTTTGCAGGTAAACTTCTCTCCAAATGGGAAAGCCCTTATGTCATCGAGGAGGTCTATCGCTCCAGTGCTATCAAGATCAACAATGTCAAAGGAAAAAATCCAAGAGTGGTAAATGGGCAAAGAATTAAACACTATATTTCAGGTACACTCGTCAATGTTGAAATTAATATTATTCAAGTTATCACTCCGGATGAACACATTAGAGAGACCTCCCGGAACACTCCAGAAAGCTGAAAAGGGGTAGGTATGTGATACGGTAAGTAAACCGACTCCAAAAATTCCAAAAAAATATGTTGTGTTGGTTTTGGTATTTTAAAAAAAATCCAAAATTAAAAATGAGTCAGGGGGACCCACGAGGGAGGCACAAGCCAACAGGGCGCGCCCACCCCTTGGGCACGCCCTGATAGCTTCTGGGGCCCTTGTGTGCTTCCCGGACTCCATTTTCTTCATGTACACGTATGCTGACGTAGCAAAATTCATTATATATACTCCCTTCTGTTTTGACCACCGCATCTCAAGTTTCTCCTCTGTTTTTGTTTCGGGCTGTTTTTCTGACAGATTTCTCAAGGTGCGGAAGCTATGTCTTCGTCCTCCTCTAACAACATTGATGGCCAAGCTTGGCTGTTGCAGATGGAACTTAAACGAGAAGGATCTGAGGAAGTTATCTTGGGAGAGGAACCTATGGACTCTATGGAAGTGCATCCCCCTGCCTCCGAACGTGGGACACTAGTAGGCGTCTCCACTTCTCCGAACCCTTGACCACCAATGGGGAGGAGAGCTCAGCCAGCTCAGGAAGCGCAAGGTGAATCTACCCCGAGGAGGCCCCTCGACAGGTTACATGAATACAACTTTCACAATTTGATTCACAATTATGGAGTTGAGCTCTCCCTTGCATATACCATCCAATTGGGACATCTCTCGCCCAAGTGAAAGTGATGCAGGAAAAAGCTCTTGGTGGACAGAGAATAAACATATTATGGTAGAAGTACAAAAGAACATTGCAATGATCCAGCAGCTGCTCCATGAGGTGCGGGAGTTAAGGGCTACCCTACTAACCATCGCAAAGGACAAGCCTACTACATCACCACCACCATCACCCAAGAAGGACGCTTGAGTAGATGGGTATGGTCACCACTCTTAGCTTGTTCCAAACTTGGGGGAGGTGCCCTGGTATCATATCACCATCACTTTTACCATTATCATCTACTCCCTCTGTACCGAAATAGTTGTCGTTGGACATTTCTAGTGCAAACTTTGTCACGTACAATTTTTTTTGTTGTTTCCTAAATTGCACTCCCACTCTCTTGGACGCTCCACCACTCTCCCGCTCGCCCGCTCCACCTCTCCCTCATAGGCGTCGCCAGCGCCCTCTCCCTCGCACGTGTCGCCGATGTCATTCACCTGCTTCACCTCCGCCTCTACCTCTCGCGTTGTCGCCTCCTCTCCCTCTCGCGTCGTCTCCGCCTCTCCGTTTGCCCTATCGCCGTCGCCCTTCCGAGATCTCATTTTTACTTTCGACGGGTGGATCTGCCATCTTCTGCCCCTTCCGTAGTGCCTCCAGGTCTCGCCGGCACTGGAAGGCCACTAGGTCGACCTACGCGTCGAGAAGAGCCCCAAGAAGGTGGAGAGCGGGGCGGCATGGGCGCCCATCATGGTAGCGGCCCCGCAAGCGACATGGGCGCTGATGGACTCGATGTACTCCGAGATGGCGGGGGTACTCTGTGTCCGCCGAGTTCTGTCCCGATGCCGACGTCGCTACTACTGGACGCCAGCGCCGGGTAGCGTTGACCCCATGCGCCGTGCAGGTGGCTGGCCCCGTGAAGATGCCGACCCCGTGCGCTGTGCTAGTGGCTGGCGGGGGCATGGAGTAGCGGAGCAGAGAAGATGCCTGACGAGCTGGTCCTCTTCGCCATGGTCTCTTCTTCATCTACTCAGTCACGCTGCAGGTCAAGTACTAGTCGCCCTGCTATGTACTGAAATTCAGTTAACTTTCTTAAGTACTCTTTTAGTCATCTTTGCTCAAGTACTTCATGGTTGGAGTAGTACTGAAATTAGTCCCCTCGTATCATCACCTGCTTCATTATTTTTCATCTTTGATTCAGTTTGAGGACTTGTTGTTGTTTTGTTCCAATCAGGAGTGCTTAAAATGGAGTAAAATGTTGTTTTAGTGTATCACAATAGCATCTTCACAGCAATACATCTTCACAGCAGCATCTTCACAACAGTACATCTACTCCAGTAGTGCAAAAATGGAGTAATCAAGAAGGAGTGCTTAAAGTGATGTTGGACATGTTGTTTTAGTGTAACAAATGCAGCAGGAGTAACCTGTTTCAAAATGTAGCAAATGCAAAAGTAGTAATTTCAGTCGGCTTACCATCCACCAGTTTGGAATAATTTAGCTGCTCAAGCCCAATTTTACTGCATGCATTTTTGGAGTAGCATCAGTAGTTACTGATACTTTTGCACATCAAGTACAGTACTGGAGTAGATACTGTTACTTTTTATTCAATTAAAACTAATTGAATCTTCTCAGTAAAGTGAAACCTGGAGTAGCTACTATTTGTTTGATATAGCTGTTAATTGAAACCTGGCTCAAAATAAAAGTATCTGATGATGTGTGTGTATCTTTTTATTCAGATTCAGCCATTTGTGCCCGAGCTATTAATTATGGAGTAATTTTGAAGTACTTGAATTAGTGTGTCTGAGCTGTTAATTTTAAAGTAATTTTGGAGTACTTAAATAAGTGTGCCTTAGCTGTTAATTTTGGGGTAACTTTGGAGTTCTTGCTCTTTTAACTTTGGGGTAGAAAAGCATATACTCCAGTGCTTGATCTAGGACTGTTTTGCTTGTAGTAGTTGTAATGTTCTCTCTTCTCTTTTGTTTTATGAAACGTTTTCTTTAACTTTAGTTGGAGTAAATTCAAATGAATATTTTCCTTTAACTAAAACTAAATGAAACCTTTTATGTTGATTTAAAACTAAAACTTGGAGTAGTAGTATAACACTTGCAGTAGTGTAGGACAACAGTAGTGGAGTGTAAGTTTCTGTTAATTAACTGAATTTTTTTCAGTTACTGTAGGACTTCTCTTTCTCTTCTTCTCTCTTCTCTCTTCTCCGCTTTCTCCTTTTGCATCTGTAGTTTAGTGTAGGGTTTAGTGTAGGACTTGCACGAACTACCCTTGTGCCCTCCATTCTCTTCTCTTCTCTTCTTTGAATGCACTCCTCTCCTCTCCTACCCCTCTCCTACTCCAATAAAAATATAATCATACCCCACACAAATGATCATACAAATGGAGTAAAATATACTCATACAAATGGAGTGTGGAGTAAAAATTCAAATGAAGTACTCCACACAAAATTAAGAGCACAAAAGAATACTCATACAAATGATGCACTCCACACAAGCCTTTGCAAACATACTCAAATATGGATTACTGCCAAATGGAGTTACACATCAAGCATCAAAGCCTCATCACAAGCATCACTAGCCTCATCACAAGCATCACAAGTCACATCACAAGCTTTAGAGCCACATCACTAGTATCACAAGCCACATCACAAGCTTCAGCGCCACATCACTAACATCACAAGCCACATCACAACCATCACAAGCCACATCACTAGCATCACAAGCCACATCACAAGTCTCAGAGCCACATCACAAGCATCACAAGCCACATCACAAGTCTCAGAGCCACATCACTAGCATCAGAAGCCACATCACAAGTCTTAGAGCCACATCACTAGCATCACAAGCCACATCACAAGTCCCAGAGCCAGATCACTAGCATCACAAGCCACAACACAAGTCTCAGAGCCACATCACTAGCATCACAAGCCACATCACAAGTCTCAGAGCTACATCACTAGCATCACAAGCCACATCACAAGTCTCAGAGCCACATCACTGAACCCTCTCCATTAGCCCCAAGTTGTGTAGGGCATTTGCATAAACCTCTTGAGGGCATGAAAGTCTTGGTGGTAGCTGATGCCTACTACACAACTTTATTCTTGTAGACTCGTGTTGGGCCTCCAAGCGCAGAGTTTTGTAGGACAGTGGCAAATTTCCATCAAGTGGATGACCTAAGGTTTATCAATCTGTGGGAGGCGTAGGATGAAGATGGTCCCTCTCAAACAACCCTGCAATCAAATAACAAAGAGTCTCTTGTGTCCCCAACACACCCAATACAATGGTAAATTGTATAGGTGCACTAGTTCAGTGAAGAGATGGTGATACAAGTGTAATATGGATGGTAGATATAGGTTTTTGTAATCTGAAAATATAAAAACAGCAAGGTAGCAAGTAACAAAAGTGAGCAAAAACGGTATTGCAATGCTTGAAAACAAGGCCTAGGGTTCATACTTTCACTAGTGCAAGTTCTCTCAACAATACTGACATAGTTGAATCATATTTAAATCCCTCACGTGCGACAAAGAGGTCACTCCAAAGTCACAAATAGCGGAGAACAAGTGAAGAAATTATTGTAGGGTACGAAACCACCTCAAAGTTATCTTTTCCGATCAATCTTATGAGCTATCCCTATAAGTGTCACGAACAGCCCTAGAGTTCGTACTAAAATAACACCTTAAGATACACATCAACCAAAACCCTAATGTCACCTAGATACTCCAATGTCACCACAAGTACCCATGGGCTTGATTATACGATATGCATCACACAATTTCAGATTCATCATGTTCAATCCAACACAAAGAACTTCAAAGAGTGCCCCAAAGTTTCTACCGGAGAGTCAAGACGAAAACGTGTGCCAACCCCTATGCATAGATTCCCAAGGTCACGGAACCCGCAAGTTGATCACAAAAACATACATCAAGTGGATCAATAGAACATCCCATTGTCACCACGGATATCCCATCGCAAGACATACATCAAGTGTTCTCAAATCCTTAAAGATTCAATCCGATAAGTAAACTTCAAAGGGAAAACTCAATTCATCACAAGAAGATAGAGAGGGGAAAACTCCATATGATTCATCTATATCAATAAAGCTCGCGGTACATCAAGATCGTGCCATCTCAAGAACACGAGAGAGAGAGAGAGATCACACACATAGCTACTGGTACATACCCTCAGCCCCGAGGGTGAACTACTCCCTCCTCGTCATGGAGACCACCGGGATGATGAAGATGGCCTCCGGTGATGGTTTCCCCCTCCGGCAGGGTGCCGGAACGGGCTCCCGATTTGTTTTTCGTGGCACTGGAGGCTTGCGGCGGCGGAACTCCCGATCTAGGTTTGTTTCTGGGGGTTTCGCTATTTATAGGAATTTTTGGCGGCGGAAACAAGTCAGGGGGGTCCACGAGGCGGCGACAAGCCAGCAGGGCGCGCCCTAGGGGCTTGTGGCTACCTCGTGGCTCTTCCGGCCCAACTCCGATGCTCTGTGGGTCTCTTCTGGTCCATAAAAAATCACCGTAAATTTTTATTCCGTTTGGACTCCGTTTGATATTCCTTTTCTGTAAAACTCAAAAACAAGGAAAAAACAGAAACTGGCACTGGGCTCTGGGTTAATAGGATAGTCCCAAAAATAATATAAAGTTGTAGTAAAATGATTGTAAAACATCCAAGAATGGTAATATAACAGCATGGAACAAGCAAAAATTATAGATACGTTGGAGACGTATCAGCATCCCCAAGCTTAATTCCTGCTCGTCCTCGAGTAGGTAAATGATAAAAACAGAATTTTTGATGTGGAATGCTGCCTAACATGTTTATCATATTCTTTTCTTCTATGTATAGCATGGACATTTGGACTTGTAAATGATTCAAAGCAATAGTCTAGTTTTAACATAATGACTTCAATACTCAAGCATGTCAACAAGCAACCATGTCTTTCAAAATATCAACACTAAAGAAAGTTATCCCTAGCCCATCATGCTCAATCATTGATCCATTCATGAAACACACTCAAATATTAGCTATGCCCAATGCTCAAGTACGATCATAGTGCCCCGTAGTTGGTGCTTATCAGAGAAGTTGGAGACTCAAAGCAAAAATAAAAATTGTATAGAGTAAATAGATAGGCCATTCGCAGAGGGAAGTAGGGATTTGTAGAGGTGCCAGAGCTCAAGGTTTAAATTGAGAGAGAAAAATATTTTGAGTGGCATGCTATTCCTGTCAACGAAAACGACAAAGTAGCTCACAATACTTTCCATGCTAGATACCTTATAGGCGGTTCCCAAACAGAATAGTAAAGTTTTTACTCCCCCTCCACCAATCAATCACACTCCACGGCGAGCCGAATCCATGGGTACCGTCCATACAAACAACAATCCTGGGGGAGTTTTGTTTCATTATTTTTTTGATTTGAATTTTGAGCATGGGACTGGGCATCCCGAATACCAGCAACTTTCTCGTGAATGATAGTGAATCAACACATATCGTGAGAATAACACACCTAGCATGGAAAAATATTGGATACTCCCCACCGTTTCATGAGCGGTACGGGCACACAAAAGAGAAAATTTATTTTGAAAATTTATAGATGGCACGTACAAATTTGCTTGGAACGGCATGGAAATACCGCATATAGGTAGGTATGGTGGACTCATAAGGCAAAACTTGGTTTAAGGATTTTGGATGCGCAAGTAGTATTTCTACTTAGTACAAATGAAGGCTAGCAAATAGATTGGGAAGCAACCAAACCAAGGAATGAAAAATCACATAAGTGAGCATTGAGTCATAACTAACACCAAATAATGCACCACAAGTAGGATGTAACTTCGTTGCATAACTATTGACTTTCGTGCATGCATAGGGAATCACAAACCTTAACACCAATATTCCTACTAAGCATAATTACTCACTAACATGACTCACATATTACTATCATCATGTTTCAAAACTATTACAAAGAATCAAGTTTAATTTGTCCCATGATCTTCATGAAAGTTTTTATTATATCTTCCTTGGATATCTATCACTTTGGAACTAGTTTCATATATTGCCATTGCTTTTTTGACAAGCTCAAACAAATTTAAGTGAAGTACAAGAGCATAAAAATTTCATCTCTCAAAAAGGTATAAGTGAAGCATGAGAGGAAATGACAAGCTACTCTCAAAAGATATAAGTGAAGATCAATGAGTAGTCAAACAATTAAGGAGCTATGTGAGGACTCTCTCTCCCTCAATAAATATTTTTAGATCTGAGTATTTTATTCAACAGAAAGCAAAATAAAAATAGCACTCCAAGAATAGCACGCATCATGTGAACGAATAAAAATTTAGGCTCAACATAGGCTAACCGATAATTGTTGATGAAGAGAGGTGGGATGCGTAGCATCCCCAAGCTTAGATGCTTGAGACTTCTTGAAATATTTAATTGGGGTGCCTTGGGCATCCCCAAGCTTGAGCTTTTGTATCTCATTCAATCCTCTCATATCATGGTTTCACCTATTCTCAAAAACTTCATCCACACAAAACTCGAAAAGAACTCGTGAGATAGGTTAGTACACATAAGAATAAATCAACACTTCATGTACTGCCAAGACAAGTTGCATAATAATTTTCAAACATTAGGTACTGTATACTATCATTTCCACAATTTATATCTACCAATATAGGCTATGGAAACTAGAGGATAAGTAGATAACAAAACTATGACAGCAATCTGTCCAAACAGAACAGTCTGTAGAAATTTATGAAAACAGTGTACTTCTGTAACTCAAAAAATTATGAAAATTTAGGACATGCTAAATAATTTATATGACAACACTGTGTAAAAATTTCAGAAACTTTCCACGTTCCAGTAAAATATGAAAATTCAAACACTACAGCCAAAGTTTCTGTTTTTACACAGCACTCATCAAAACATGCAATGCAAGCATCCTAAAGGCAATTCTTGGAACTTTTTATTGAAAAACAAGATTATAAATAAAACCTAACAGAGAACAAGGAAATAAAATGACGCTCCAAGCAAAACTCATATTATGTAACGAATAAAAATATAGCTCCAAGTAAGATATACCAATAGTGTTGAAGACGAAAGAGGGGATACCTTCCGGGGCATCCCCAAGCTTAGGCGCTTGAGTCTTCCCTGGATATTACCTTGGGGGTGCCTTGGGCATCCCCAAGCTTAGGTTCTTGTCACTCCTTTTTCTCCTCATATCGGTGTCTCACCCAAAACTTGAAAACTTCAATCACACAAAACTTAACGGAACTTCGTGAGATGGGTTAGTATAATAAATAAAGATCATTCACTTAGGTACTGTCAAGACAAGATTCATAATTGTTTCCACATGATACCTACTGTATTATATCATTCCCATAATTTATATCACTGAATATAAGCTATGGGAACACTAAAACAAGTAAACTATGCATGCAAAACAGAATCTGTCAAAAACAGAACAGTCTGTGAAGATCTGTAGTGTGAACATACTTCCCTGTCTCTAAAAATTCTTAAAAATTAGGACAATCTAGGAATTTTTTATATAAATCATGTGTAAACAATTCAGATCAAAAGCACGTTCCAGTGAATTTACAAAATTCCTGGACTGAGAGCAAAAACTTCTGTTTTTGCACAAAATCAAGTCAACTATCATCCACACTATCCCAAAGGCTTTACTTGGCACTTTATTGAAATAAAAGGCACAAAACATGATTACTACAGTAGCTTAATCATGTGAACACATCAAAACAGAAAGTAAAAGTGTTGGGTTGTCTCCCAACAAGCGCTTTTCTTTAAAGCCTTTTAGCTAGGCATGATGATTTCAATGATGCTCACATAGGAATAATAATTGAAACATGCAAAAGAGCATCATGAATCTCATGACAAGCACATTTAAGTCTAACCCACTTCCTATGCATAGGGATTTTGTGAGCAACAAATTTATGGGAGCAAGAATCAACTAGCATAGGAAGGCAAAACAAGCATAACTTCAAAACTTTGAACACATAGAGAGGAAACTTGATATTATTGCAATATGTAGAAGCATAAGATCCTCTCTCATAATAATTTTCAGTAGCATCATGAAGGAATTTCACAATATAACCAGCACATATAGCATTCTTTTCATGATCTACAAGCATAGAAATTTTGTCACTCTCCACATAAGCAATTTTCTTCTCATTCATAATAGTGGGAGCAAACTCAACAAAATAACTATCATGATATACTTGATTGACATAACCACTTTGAATATTAAAATCATGATGACAAGTTTCATGGTTACTATCACTCTTTATAGCATACGTGTCATCACAATAATCATCATAGATAGGAGGCATGCCATCATCATAATAGTTTTGCTCATCAAAACTTGGGGGAGTAAAAATATCATATTGATCAAACATAGCATCCCCAAGCTTGTGGCTTTGCATATCATTAGCATCATGAATATTCAGAGAATTCATACTAACAATATTTATATCATGCTCATCATTCAAAGATTTAGTGCCAAACATTTTAATAACTTCTTCTTCTAACACTTGAGCACAATTTTCTTTTCCATCATTTTCACGAAAGACATTAAAAAGATGAAGCATATGAGGCAACCTCAATTCCATTTTTTTGTAGTTTTCTTTTATAGACTAAACTAGTGATAAAACAAGAAACTAACAGTTTCAATTGCAAGATCTAAAGATATACCTTGAAGCACTCATCTCCCCGGCAACGGCACCAGAAAAGAGCTTCGTTGACGGGATGTGAGTGCCGCTTACCTAGCCTCCCCGGCAACGGCGCCAGAAAAGAGCTTGATGTGTACTACACAACTTTATTCTTGTAGACTCGTGTTGGGCCTCCAAGCGCAGAGTTTTGTAGGAAAGTAGCAAATTTCCCTCAAGTGGATGACCTAAGGTTTATCAATCCGTGGGAGGCATAGGATGAAGATGGTCTCTCTCAAACAACCCTGCAATCAAATAACAAAGAGTCTCTTGTGTCCCCAACACACCCAATACAATGGTAAATTGTATAGGTGCACTAGTTCGGCGAAGAGATGGTGATACAAGTGTAATATGGATGGTAGATATAGGTTTTTTTAATCTGAAAATATAAAAATAGCAAGGTAGCAAGTAACAAAAGTGAGCAAAAACGGTATTGCAATGCTTGAAAACAAGGCCTAGGGTTCATACTTTCACTAGTGCAAGTTCTCTCAACAATACTGACATAGTTGAATCATATGTAAATCCCTCATGTGCGATAAAGAGTTCACTCCAAAGTCACAAATAGCGGAGAACAAGTGAAGAAATTATTGTAGGGTATGAAACCACCTCAAAGTTATCTTTTCTGATCAATCTTATGAGCTATCCCTATAAGTGTCACGAACAGCCCTAGAGTTCGTACTAAAATAACACCTTAAGATACACATCAACCAAAACCCTAATGTCACCTAGATACTCCAATGTCACCACAAGTACCCATGGGCTTGATTATACGATATGCATCACACAATTTCAGATTCATCATGTTCAATCCAACACAAAGAACTTCAAAGAGTGCCCCAAAGTTTCTACCGGAGAGTCAAGACGAAAACGTGTGCCAACCCCTATGCATAGATTACCAAGGTCACGAAACCCGCAAGTTGATCACCAAAACATACATCAAGTGGATCAATAGAACATCCCATTGTCACCACGGATATCCCATCGCAAGACATACATCAAGTGTTCTCAAATCCTTAAAGACTCAATCCAATAAGTAAACTTCAAAGGGAAAACTCAATTCATCACAAGAAGATAGAGAGGGGAAAACTCCATATGATTCATCTATATCAATAAAGCTCGCGGTACATCAAGATCGTGCCATCTCAAGAACACGAGAGAGAGAGAGATCAAACACATAGCTACTGGTACATACCCTCAGCCCCGAGGGTGAACTACTCCCTCCTCGTCATGGAGACTGCCGGGATGATGAGGATGGCCTTCGGTGATGGTTTCCCCCTCCGGGAGGGTGCCGGAACGGGCTCCTGATTGGTTTTTCATGGCTCTAGTGGCTTGCGGCGGCGGAACTCCCGATCTAGGTTTGTTTCTGGGGGTTTCTCTATTTATAGGAATTTTTGGCGGTGGAAACAAGTCAGGGGGGTCCACGAGGCGGCGACAAGCCAGCAGGGCGCGCCGTAGGGGGGGGCACCCTAGGGGCTTGTGGCTGCCTCGTGGCTCTTCTGGCCCAACTCCGATGCTCCGTGGGTCTCTTCTGGTCCATAAAAAATCACCGTAAATTTTTATTCCGTTTGGAATCCGTTTGATATTCCTTTTCTGTAAAACTCAAAAACAAGGAAAAAACAGAAACTGGCACTGGGCTCTGGGTTAATAGGTTAGTCCCAAAAATAATATAAAGTTGTAGTAAAATGATTGTAAAGCATCCCAGAATGATAATATAACAGCATGGAACAAGCAAAAATTATAGATACGTTGGAGACGTATCAGTAGCTCCCCGAGCCTCTTTAGCCTTTGTTTGTTCACATGGGGTATTTTATACCAATTGCCCCCTGCATTGTTTAGGATCTCAATCATGCAAGCCTATAGAGTGAGGAAAAGTTTGGTCAGATTGTAAACCTCATAGCCTTCAAATTCCTCCAACAGACCTTTGATGAGGTCTTGTAGTATTTTAGGGCTTAAATAATTTGTCAGAGATGGCAATGAGTTGAAAAATCCATGTCAAGCGCGTTCAAATCAGGACTGTTGGCAGGCTGTTGTATTATTCGGATGTCAAATCCAGTTTCTGCGACAGCTGCTAAAAATTCAGGGTCATCATGCAAAATATGGGGCTTAGCATTATCCTGCTGTATGTAGATGGTCTTCCCAGCATCAGTTTCAGGCCAACCCGCTTGTATCACTGGCAAGACCTTCTCTACAAGAACTCTCTCATTACTTTTCTATCGACTTTTATTGTCTTTGTCTCTATTGTACCTCTGGGTCTGTTGTCACTTCTCCTCGGAGCAGGAACTTCTTTCACAAATGGCCAGATACCATTTTTTCCACAGAAGGTCACGTTTTCTTCACTATCCCACAGCCATCAAGAACATCACCTTGCCAATATAGTTGCCATGTATAAGCCTTGTAGGCTCTTCCTTTCCATCCAGGAGATAATACGTTTTATTTTGCTTGGTCATGTTAAACCACTTCTCATCAATATGGACAACATTATGCATAGTCTTGAACTTAGGCCTTGCAGTAGTTGTTGTTGCCTCATCAAGCATCGACAAGCAAAATTTCATTCTATTCTCCTTATTCTTTTCCTTCAAGGTTGGCTTCGCACTATTTGTATGCCTCCTTATCAACTTCAGCATGAACTTCCTATGGAGTGTGGTAGGGCTACATCCCAACAGCCAAGCTAGTGACCTAATAGTAGATCTCCCGTTTAGTGGAATTGTTAGGATTTGTTCTAGGTTAATGTCCTTAGGCTTTCTTCCACAATTTCCTTTTTTCTGATTGGAAACATCCACTTCCTGACCATGTTTGATTTGATACATTGTTGTCCTCCAAATTCTTTGTATATTCCAGACACCTACTTCAATTTTTTTGCAATGTCTTGCGTATCAGTTCTCTTAAAAATTTCTCCTCTACTCATAGACAGTGTATGCAATGCTACATAAGCAGGAAATTTTTGCTGGTCATTGAGGGTTTTGTTTCTTTTTTCAACCTACTCAACACTTGCACCAAGAAATACAACAACATCAAATGATGAAATGATCAAAACATGAAATCCTCAAAATATGAAATGACCAAATGACAAAAAAAAATTACCTGCATCTTGCACTATTTCATCTCCTTCCGATTCATCTCCTATATCTCCTTCCATTTCATCTCCTATATCTCCTTCCATTTCGTTTCCTGCATATTCATCCATTTCATCCCCATCTTCTGCAGGTTGAGTGTAGTTGAGGTCCGGGGGATCCCTGTTCTCCTGAAGATATGAATAGTCAATATGAAGAAGAAAAACAAGATGAAGATCCATTTCATCCATTTAACTGAATTTATATGAACATATGTGCATTAAAATTAAGAAAAGTCCATTTTAATGCACTTAGCTGAATTTATATGAACCTATGTACATATAAATTAAGCAAAGTGCATTCGAAAGCACTTAGCTGAATTCTTATGCACCTAGGTGCATATAAATTCAGCAAAGTACTTTTTAAAGCACTTAACTGAAGTTTTATGAACTTAGGTGCATATAAATTCAGCAAAATTCATTTAAAAGCACTTAGCTATTGTGAAGTAGAAGAACAAGTACATGTAGAAGTAGAAGCAGAAGTTAAATGCTTTTAGAAAAGAATGACAATAAGCTATTGTGAATAGGAGTAGTCATTTAAATTATGACACGGAGTATGACAATAGGGATTCATTTTAAATAGATTGACAATAAGCTTTTCATTTTAAAAAGATTGACAATAAGCATTTCATTTTAAAAATATTGACAATAAGCTTTGGCTTCCAGCCCTGGAGTAATTTATCACTCATTCTTGTTGCTCAAGAAAAACCCTGAATACCAACTGGAGACGCCTTCGACATTGTTGAGTGATCTTCTACTCCAGGCTTGCAGTAAGCATATTTTTAGAAACATTGTACAAGGTTAAACCATATGTGTGTGGAGGCTTATGTGGTGCTTTTATTCAGATTCAATTTTTATTATAGAGATGCATACATATATAAGTAGATGTGCAATAACCTAGAACAATTTTTCAGTGAAAAACCATATGCGATAATAGTGAAATCGGTTTAACGTTTAATAATGTTTCTGAAATCTCCCATCGCTATTGTTAAATTTTAGGGAAAAGTATTGCAGTACAGTTACAAATGTTTCTGCATAGCAGTAGAGTCCTGATTTGTGCTGATTTGCTTGATGATTTCCACAAAACATGTGAGGTCTCCAGCGGGCAGCGGCAAAGGGACATCAGCAGCAGCAGCAGAAACTATAGGAGTATAATTCTTTGGAGTATCCTTTGGCATTTATGTGTATCCTTTGGAGTATTATTCAACATGTTTATCTGCATTTATGTGTACCTAGGAGTACTCAGCAAAGCACCTAACTAAATTTGCTGCTTTAAATTTGCAAAGCACCTCACTGACCATATAAATTCAGCAAAGCACCTTACTGGACTTATAAATTTAGCATTTATCAGTGTCAGTTGTTTTAAAAATGTGTAACTGTGTCCGTTGTTTTAAAAATGGAGCAAATCAACCGTTTTCATACTCACCATATATTGCTTGTCGTGAACAATTTTAAACGAACCATATATGTCAAGTTAACAGTAAATCAAGAAATGTCAAGTAAACAGTAAATCAAGTTAAATATAAATCCAGTCACTGTGATAAAAACACTGTTACTGAAAATGGAGCAACTCACCTACTCGTGATTTGTCAATTGATCTTGTTGTTGTTGCTGTTCACACAATTGATCTTGCTATTGTTGATGTTCCTGTGATCAATTTACTGTTGTGGAACATTCATACTAATAGTTTGCTCGATTTTGATATTCAGAATTTTACCAGAATTTACTTGACGAACCAGTCGAGAGGAACAACAAAGGATCAAGCTGAAGAACCAAGTACTCCAATCAGCAGATCACTCCAAGCTGGAGTACCAAGTATCAGTTCCTCAAATCACTCCAAACCAAGGTATCAAGCAGTAGAGTAGCAGAGCCTACAACAGTTACTCTCTTTTTGCACTTATGAGGGACGTGAAAATTTCAGTTCAAAATCACTCCAATCTTGTGGGATTTTCACACAAAATTTCTGGTCTCCAGCCAAACATAAGGGATACTATCGGCAGCAAGCGACGAGCACCATATGCCCAGAGGAGAAGCAATGGACTTCGGGCTCAAGGCGAGCAACAGAGGATTAGAGCCAAAATCAAGCAGCAGAGCAATAGAGGATCGGATCCGTTGATCAATTCGAGAGGAGCGGAGGAGCAGCAGAGGATCGAAGCTGTGGATCAATTCGAGAAGGACGCCAGAGTTATGGCAGACGACGTAGCAGTGGCTGACCTCAGGCTCTTGATTTGAGCGGAGGAAGGCGGCCGATAGGGAAGGACGCTGGAACTGTGGCGGAGGGTGAGGGAGCTGAGGACAACGGAGGGGTGGAGGATCGCTGGCTGCTCGGCGGCAAAGGCAATTCACTGGATCTGGAGCTCCGACGCACGAAGGCGGAGGCACGAGGAGGTCGTCGGGGTGCGTTGGTGTTGCTGGCCATTGCGCGGAGGAGCACGGGGGGTGCGTCTGGCAGGAGTCGCAGGCACTGGAGGCTGTGCTGCTACGGCGGATGGGATGGGCAGGAGTCGCCGGCGGCTGGAGGGGGTGCTGCTACATTGGGTGCGTCGGGCAGGAGCCGCGGGCGTAGCCTGGCGAAGACGACGATCCACTTGGTGGAATTAGGAACAATTTCATTTCCAAATTAAGGGTATTTTGGTACATTTTCCTCTTTTCACCTAGTCGAAGAATCATCCCAGCGATAAATATATCGGAACGGAGGGAGTATCTTAGTTTGATCCTTATTTATATCGTGATTTGGAGAAATAATTTCAGATTTGCTTTGCTTAGAGTTTTTGCTTTGAGATCTATCTATCCTTGTAATCGAGTATGAGAGTTACATAATAAATATTAGTTGAGTTTGCTTGCTTTACTCTCGTGCATCAATCATAGCAATGAAATAAAAGAAACAGGAAAATCGTATGCTAATCCCATGGGGAGTAATGACTTAACATAGAAGAAGGATGTTAGAGAAAAGTTGTTGAGAATAAACAAACATAGAATTAGTCATTGATACAATCTATGCAAGATTATGATAGAGGAGAGGAGATTCACATACAAATACACTATCTTGGACATCTTTTATGATTGTGAGCCCCAACCAAATATTATATAATTATCAAGTGTTGATGTTGGACATGGAAGACAACGTAATTATCATGTTTGTTTACATTCACATAGAAGTTATATTGTCATGGATCCTTTAACATGTGGTGCTTGCTTTACATCTTTTGCTAGCCAAAAAGATTCCGCACTAAGTAGAGATACTACTTGTGCATCCATAACCCCCTAAACCCAGTTTCTTTCCATGAGAGTCCACCATACCTACCTATGGATTGAATAAAATCCTTCAAGTAAGTTGTCATCGGTGCATGAAGCAATAAAATTTCTCTTAAATATGTATGATCTTTTATTGTAAGGGAAAATAAACTTTGTATGATCTTGTGATGGCAAAGTAATAAAAGAGACATATTGCATAATAAAGTTTGCTATCATAAGCGGCAATATAAAGTGACATTCCATTCCATTATGATCAGTGTGCACATCCAAAATTAAAAAGCGCATGACAACCTCTGCTTCCCTTTGCGAAGGGCATAACCTTTTGATACGTCTCCAACGTATCTATAATTTTTGATTGTTCCATGCTATTATATTATCTGTATTGGATGTTTTATATGCATTAATATGCTATTTTATATTATTTTTGGGACTAACCTATTAACCTAGAGCCCAGTGTCAGTTTCTGTTTTTTCCTTGTTTTTGAGTATTGCAGATAAGGAATATCAAGCGGAGTCCTAATGGAATAAAATCTTCGCGATGATTTTTCTTCGACCAGGAGAAACCTACCAGACTTGGAGATGAAGGTAGGAGACCTGCCAGGAGATCACAAGCTTGCAGGGCGCGCCCTAGGGGAGGGGGGCACCCCCCTGGCTTGTGGCCCCCCAGCAGGCCTCCTAACCCTAATCTCCGGCTTATAAATTCCCAAATATTCCCCGAATACCAAAAAGAGCCACGAAAATACTTTTCAGCCGTCGGAAGCCTCTGTTCCCGTGAGATCCCATCTTGGAGCATTTTCCGGTAATCTACCGGAGGGAGATCTATCCGATGTAATACTCTTTTGCGGTGTGTTTGTCGAGATCCGATGAATTGTGGGTTTATGATCAGATTATCTATGAATATTATTTGAATCTTCTCTGAATTCTTATATGCATGATTTCATATCTCTGCAAGTCTCTTCGAGTTATTGGTTTGGTTTGGCCAACTAGATTGGTAATTCTTGCAATGGGAGAAGTGCTCAGTTTTGGGTTCAATCTTGCGGTGTCCTCACCAAGTGACAAAGTATGGGTAGCAAGGCACGTATTTGTATTGTTGCCATCAAGGGTAAAAAGATGGGGTTTTCATCATATTGCTTGAGTTTATCCCTCTACATCATGTCATCTTACTTAATGCGTTACTCTGTTCTTCATGAACTTAATACTCTAGATGCAGGCAGGAGTCGGTCGATGTGTGGAGTAATAGTAGTAGATGCAGAATCGTTTCGGTCTACTTGACACGGACATGATGCCTATATGCATAATCATTGCCTTGGCTATCGTCATAACTATGTGCTTTTCTATCAATTGCTCGACAGTAATTTGTTCACCCACCGTATTATTTTCCTTCAAGAGAGAAGCCTCTAGTGAAACCTATGGCCCCCGGGTCTATTTTCCATATTATATTTTCAGATCTATAAACCAAAAATACCAAAAATACTTTGCTACAATCTTTTTACTTTTGTTTTACTTTCCGTTTTAGTAATCTTTTATATCTATCTCTATCAGATCTCATCCTTCCAAGTAACCGTGAAGGGATTAACAACCCTTTTATAGCGTTGGGTGCAAGTGTTTGATTGTTTGTGCAGGTGCAAAGATTGGGGACTTGCTTGTACCTTCTACTGGATTGACACCTTGGTTCTCAACAACTGAGGGAAATACTTATCTACTTTGCTGCATCACCCTTTCCTCTTGAAGGGAAAACCAACGCAAGCTCAAGAAGTAGCACCTTTACTTTCATGTACTTACTTTTATGCATGAGTCAATAATGTTTATCCCTGTTCTTACCTATTAACTCTCTAGTTGGCACATTATGTGTTGGAGAAAGATTCAGATATATATATATATATATATATATATACACATACATATATATCCGGTTGGATGTAGGTGATCATGATTCATTATTGTTGACATTATCCTTGAGATAAATGAGTTGGGTGGCAAAGATAATAAAGCCCCCATCTTCCTGTGTGTCCAATGGAAACATGAGCTCCAAAAATATGCAATGAGTGTGAGCAATCATAAAAGACTAAATGATAGTTGAGTATGTGAACTTGCTAGAATGAAAGCTCTTACATAGACTCTTCTCTAGAATATGATGAATTGTTATTATCTCAATGACTAAGAACATAGGTTGTTGATTGTCAATAAAGTTTATGCTTCATAGTGCAACAATTGTGGATAGCTTGTTACTTGTTTATGAGAAGTTATATGATGAAAAACTTGCTTCTATGTTAATATTCATGATGCTCTCATGTATGTATTCTGTTTTTAACGACGCCTCTCTCTCAAATTATGTGGTCATTATTATCGAGTTTGGCTTTCGCTTGAGGACAAGCGAGGTCTAAGCTTGGGGGAGTTGATACGTCCATTTTGCATAATGAGTTCTTATTGATATTTATTTTTATTTTTGACCATTATTACTCATTATGATATAATTCTTATGCTTTTTCTCTCTGAATATGCAAGGTACATCACAAAGAGGGAAATCACTTGAAACTCGAATTCTCGACCTGAAAACCAAGAAAATGGCTGAAAATTCACTAGACTCCAAATGACCTGAAACATCACGGAAATTTTTTATCGAATATATAAGAATTATTGGGCCAAAAATATACCAAGGGGGGGGGCACCAGCTGGCCACAAGCCAACAGGGCGCGCCCACACCCCCTGGGCGCGCCCTGTTGCCTTGTGGGGGCCCAGGACTCCCGACCCCACCTCTTCTCATATATGGTGTGTTTTACCCTTGAAAAAATTAAGAGGATACTTTCGGGACGAAGCGCCGCTGTCTCGAGGCGGAAACCTGGGCAGAGACCCTTTTGTTCTTCGACAAAGAGATTCTGCCAGGGAAACTTCCCTCCGGGAGGGAGAGATCGAAGCCATCGTCCTCACCAATGCTTCCTCCTTCATGGGAGGACCAATATTCATCAACATCTTTACCAGCACCATCTCATCTAAAACTCTAGTTCATCTCTTGTATTCAATCTTTGTCCCAAAACCTCAGATTGGTACCTGTGGGTTACTAGTATTGTTGATTACATCTCGTAGTTGATGCTTGTTGGTTTACTTGGTGGAAGATATTATGTTCAGATCCTTGATCTCCATTACTACACCTCTGATCTTGAACATGTTGATGATGTGTGAGTAGTTACTTTTGTCTCCGAGGACTTGGGAGAAGTCTTGTTATAAGTAATCATGTGAAGTTGCTATTCATTTGATATTTTGATGATGTGTATGTTGTTGCTTCTCTTAGTGGTGTCGTGTGAACGTCGACTACATGGCACTTCACCATGTTATGGGCCTAAGGGAAGGCATTATGGAGTAACAAGTAGATGATGGGTTGCGAGAGTAACAGAAGCTTAAACCCCAATTTATGCGTTGCTTCATAAGGGACTGATTTGGATCCACATGTTTCATGCTATGGTTAGATTTATCTTAATTCTTCTTTCGTAGTTGCGAATGCTTGCAAGAGATGGTAATCATAAGTGGGTTGCTTTTTGAAGTAAGAACAACACTTTAGCCCCGGTACACCCACATATCAAATTATCAAAGTAACAAACGCGAATCAACCCAACATGATGAACATGACTAGACAGAAATTCCCATGTGTCCTTGGGAGCGCTTGCTTAATATAAGAGTACTTTCAGGCATTTCCTTTTCTATAAAAAGGATTGGGCTACCTTGCTGCACCTTTTCTACTATTGCTACTTGTCACTTGTTACGAATTATCTTGCTACAAAACTATCTACCACTATTACTCAAAGCACTTGCAGAGAATACCATGCTGAAAATTGCTTATCATTTCTTTCTGCTCCTCGTTGGGTTCGACACTCTTACTTATCGAAAGGACTACGATTGATATCCTATACTTGTGGGTCATCACGCGTCCCTCCATTTATAGGCAGGGTAATATCGAAGCAAGGACAACGTAGCCCTGCCCCATGGAAGTAAATTCTCCTGCTTCCCCATTTTATGCGTTAATTACGCACGGGGATCAAGGGGACAACTGTTTAATTACTAGGTGTTTGATACACACAATCTCTTTTGACCTTGCTGGGTCCCACAACCGCGTTCACACATCATGTGGACTGTTAGGTGAAGGACACCACCTGGCCCTATGGGCTCATGAATAAGACCAATCTAGGTTGTTAGAACTAGGCTAGATAATCATCAAACTGGGAGCGTGGGTATACTTCGCGCCCAAAGGACCGGTGCACGAGAATGATGCTGACGTGTAGCTCAGGTCTAACTCTCATGACACTAGTTAGAGCCGAGGTGGTGCAAGGACACTTTGGATACAACTCAGCGTTAGACCTCAGATTAGGAGGAATATAATGTTGTTGAACTAGTTTGAAGACCGGCGGTTTTAAAGTTGAAGAACAGTTTGGATGAGCCGAGGTGTGGCCAGACTTGAAGTATGATTTAGGGGCTACTGATGGTGTCATGGCTAGGGGTCCTCTCACTATGTCGAGCCATGGCCTATTCCGACAGGCCAAAGACCCCTAATGTCAGTTCCTACTTGGGGCCCTTTGGGCAACCCATGACGATTATTGTCGGGACCCCGATCCTAAGCCATACAAGTCTAGCATGTAACACATCATATCACTTTGCGGCCTCATGCACGGTAATCCCCACGCTGCCACCTTACCTTGGCTGGGATCATTTGCGCCTTTTGGCTCACGTATATGAATATGTTGCTAGCAATCATATGTCAAAGAACCCGGGCCGACATGACTTGTTATAGACCCAAGTGGCACAACCATATAGGGAAAGGCATACATAACCCAGCAGTGTAGGTGTCGGTTATCAACGTGTGTAGACGAGTCGTAGCAAGCTACATGGACTCCATTACACCGTGTGACATTTCCCCGAAGGGACAGACACAACAGCAAAGAAGGATACATGCCGGTCAATCAATGTGTCCGGAGCAGTAGCAAGCTACCAGGGCTCAATGGAAGCACAAAGAGGCATTTCCCTGTAAAGAAAGCTACCATAGGTATACGACTAGGTATCGAATCCCACACATACCAATGCATTTCAAACATACACGCAATATGCACGATATGCATAGATACAACATGGCATCACAATATAACTCTAAAACTCAAGTATTCATTAATGACTCATAAGAGCCAACATAGTGTGATATTACAAACAGGGGTCACAAGACCCAACACTCAGGTCATACAAGCATCAAGCAGAAGCAAAACATGTCTGGGTACAGACATCTAGTAAAGTGGCTGGAGGAGCTTGAAAAGCTACAACGACCCTACCAAAGGAGCCAGACCTCTGTCTGGGATTCCCAAGCTAATCCAGTCAACATTGAACTTCACGTTATAAGAATCACTAATGAGACTGAAGTCTCATCTGCAAAAACATAAATAAGCAAACGTGAGTACAAAGGTACTCAGCAAGATTTACATCAGAACTATCTACATATGCATCATTGTCAACAAAGGGGGTTGTGGAGTTTATTGCAGCAAGCTAGCTTTGACTCTTGGCTAACCTGTACTACGACTATGAATACTTTCCTTGAGGTGGCATATCGCACATGAGTCCACATATTCACCACATCAATACACCACTATGGATCCTCTCTTGTCTTCCTACGAGAAGCCATCCATAGCACCCACACTTATCTGGAGCATTTTAGAGTATCCATTTAAAGTAATCTATGAACAATGCAAGTCTCCAAGTAGTCCATATCCACGGATGCGGTGATTCGATTAGATAGATTACCATGCAGGGGTGCACTTCGTCACACATGCTCCCGCCACTTATCGCCATGTGCATGTAAAAAGGCACCTCGGCAACCTTCAAGTGGAAGCCCAGCGACGGAGTCGGCCACGGACGTTAACTTACAATGACTCACGTCCAAGGCAGTCGCCTATCTGAGTTGGAACCCATAATGGAAGTCCAGCCGAGGTTTCCAACATGGCCTCAAATGTTGTGTGCAAGGCCCCAAGCCGGTCCCGACTGGGCCATTCATTTACTTCGCAGGCCCGGCCACCACCTATAAACGTTTCGAACTACTACGACTGAGAACAGGGTAGTTAATAGACCGAGAGGGGTAGAGTTACCGGAACCCAATGTGCGGTAGTAGCTAGTCTTGGAACGCAAACACGGAACTCAGTTCCTATGAGCAGTTTCAATGAGACAACCCACCATGTACTCCCACATGGCCTCTCATCGCTACCTTTACCAAAACAGGTTCAACACTTAACTCTCATCATTAGAACACATCCATATCACTCTGGTTCATCACCCAGATGAATCAGACCTGACACAACTCTAAGCATAGCAAGCATAACAAGGTTATGGCACAACATGGCTCAATCATCTACCAGGTATGCTAGGTTGCTTGGTTTAGCTATTTACTGTGACAATGACATGTCTTGCAGAGGAGTGGGTTCAGCTACCGGAACACAAGTAACAATTGAATCATTTGTCCTAATGCATTGAAATGAGAGCAAGAGCGAGAGAGTGGGGGTATATCGAAATGCTCAAGGGGGGTTGCTTGCTTGACACTTCTGAAGATAACAGTGAGTCTTCATCGGTGGCATCGATCTCAACGTCAGAGTAACGTCTACCAAGAGAGAACAATATTGGCAAACAAGGAAATGAACACATTCAATGCAATGTAGCAGACATGATGTATGACATGGAAACTTAAGGTACTGAATTGACCTAATTTAATAGCTAGTCATATTAATTGAAGTGGAATTCAAAAGTAGTTCAAATTCCAACTTCAAATGTTATTTCATATATTGTCCTAGTCATGAAATGTCCTTGTTGGTGATATGAACTTGCTCAAACATGCATGATCATGGCATAAAAAGATTCATTGGATTTTTCTGATCATTTTTCATATATAAATTATTTCAAACTAACTTACAGATTATTTTCTATGATTTTTAGAAGTTTATAACATTTTCTGGAATTTCCTGATTATTATTAATCCAGAAAATAGATAATTGCGTCAGTCTGACGTCATCATATCCAGAAAATAGATAATTGCGTCAGCCTGATGTCATCATGACGCGTGGGACCCATGTGTCAATGACTCAGTGCTAATTAACAGTTAAGTTAAAACTAAACAGGGTTATTAGGGCACCCGAGCCCACCTATCACTGGGTCAGGGCTAAACTAATTAGTAGTTAGCGCCTAATCTACTCGCCTGATGGGCTGGGCCCACCGGTCAGTGAGTCAGGCTAGCATGGTCCCCGCCGGCGACCACTTGAGGCGGTGGAGCCCGCTCCAGAGGTCGCGGGAACGGCGGAGGAGGGCACTGGGGCGAAGCCCTTGGTCGTGCGCATCCAGCGGACCGGACGGGAGCTCGCGGAGCGGCCGGAGCGTGTGCCAGCGAGCACATCCGCGGCGGCGCTCCCACGGGCTCGACGGAGATGTCGCTGGAGGGGCACTGGGGTCGAGCGGGGCGTGCGCTGGACCCGTGGGAGCACGACAAAGACGACGGGGCACTCAGGAGCTAGCAGCGGCAGCTGTGGCCGCGCCGGTGATAAGGCCGTGTGGTGACTAGCTCCGACAATGGCGGGGATCGGTGCCAGAGGAAGAACTCGAGAGGGGAAGGCAAGGGGAAAGGCTTAGGGGCTCACTGCGGTCCCGAAAGTGGTGACGGCGAGGTCGGAGAGGGCCCGGTTGCTGCGAATCGACGAAGGTAGTCCGACGGGTCTGGAGGTTGAAGACGGCCTGGATGGTGGCGTTGGACGGCCTCTGGCCTCGATTCCTTCGGCGGAGAGGATAAACACGCTGTGGCAGAATCGTTGGGCAGGGCGGCTAGCTCAACGGTGGCCGGTGGCTGCGGTGGCGCACGTCAGTGTGCTCCGGATCCGTTCGAGAGAGGGCATAGCGATGGGAGAGAGGGAAGAGAGGTGAGGATGAGGACGGGGAGAGGACGAGATGTCCACGGGAGTGGGCATGGCGCCCTTATCCAACGCGGAGCGACGACAGCAAGCATGAGGTGGCTCGAGCGCGTGCCAGCGCGTCGCGGCCACGCGCTCGTCCTCCTGGCGCAGGGAGGAAGACGACACGGGGAGGCTTAGGTGTGCTGGGCCGCACTAGTGGGCCAGCCAAGTATGTGGCCTGGTTATCCTTTTTCCTATTTTCTTTTCTTTTCTATTTTCTCACATTTGTTCTGGTTTGTAAAAATATAAAACCATTTCATAAATTCTTAAATTTATTTGTGTGGACTAAGGGGATTTAACCAATGCCACACAAAAAGTTTCTGATTCATTGCACTTACATTTTATATATAGGAAATATAAATCCAATACAAATATTTGTTGAATTAAATCAAATGGCCAAAATAAAATGTTTCTCTAATTCCAAAAATATTGGTTTGCATTTTACCTCATGCCAATATTTTCTTAGAATACCAGGGACATTTTCTTGGATCTCTTTGAAGCAATTTTTATATTGCTTATTTGACAAAAATTCTTTCTGAGGCTTGATCATTCCTCAATTCATTTTCATTTGAATTAAAAAAATTGCGTGCATGAGTGCAAACACAAACAAGGTTAAACTAGGGCTGTGACAACTCACCCCCACTAAACAAGAATCTCGTCCCGAGATTCAGTCGTAGGGTAAGAGGACAGAGGGGATACTAAACGATCATAATCTTCATGATGCAATTGCCCTTCTCAAAGATGTTGATTCTTGGCATTATCTTGGTTTTCTCTTCCTTGCTTTCAAGGTCTTCATCCAAACATAACGACAGGAGGAATGGAAGATTCTACAAGAATCGATCTTCTCAAAGACTGAGCGACTCACGATCAACTCATGGAATGAGACATCAAAACATTTCTCGAGCTGAGACACAAAACACATCAAGACAGATGAAATGAGGCAGATGACGGAGGTTCAATTGGTAGGCAACAATTCCACGCTAAAGCAGATGGAGCATGGGTTTCAATGTAGCGAGGAGTGTGTTGCCCTTCATACCATGACGGGCACCTTAGGGAAGGTGACTCGTAGGATTATCCCTTAAGTGGCAAAAATAATTACTTTTGATACAGAGATCATTGAAACTCTTCATACCAGCCTAAGGCAATTCACAACGATCGTTTGAATGAATTCAGAGGAGATAGCATACTCAGTTTGGAAAACTAGAGTTATAGAACAACTTGGCAAACAGAAGGCACATTCCGATTGATACTGAAGGTATAACCCAGTGTCTGAGCGTGCTCTCAAAAACTTGAGCATTTCCATATCCATCAGGGTTTTACCAACATCCATGCCAAGGATCCTAGAAACACATCACACTGCCATGATGAATGATGATGGAGGATGCAGATGCAAAGGAAGACAACACTTTCTCAGATTTCACCTTAGCCATGCCAAGGGAACGAAATCTGGATGATCGACCGAGAGACATTTAGCACTCCGCTTCTAATGTTCTCCTTGATGAAATAGTGTAACCCAATTATAAGTAATGCTTGGTATCTAGAACATCAAGTGAAGGTCAGACTTCGGGATCTCAAAGGGTCCATGAGGAATAATTTCTAGAATAAGTCATATGTGATTCTCATGGGGAAGTGGCTAAATTGCTGATGCAAAATATTACAATAATAGGTCTTTTGACTAGGTGTGTTAGCCACAACATCACTTTACCGGGTTATAGAGAGACGAATATCATAATTCCTGGGAGATGCTTCAACCATCATATCTGCCGGAGATTCAGATTTGATTGGAGACAAGATGTTTCAGACTCAGCATGTCTGACAAGAAAGTTCGCAACACAAATCGACGAGATGGCGTTGCGGAATTCTCGGGACATTGATAACCCATAAGTATAGGGGGTCGCAACAGTTTTCGAGGGTAGAGTATTCAACCCAAATTTATTGATTCGACACAAGGGGAGCCAAAGAATATTCTCGAGTATTAGCAACTGAGTTGTCAATTCAACCACACCTGAAAGACTTAATATCTGCAGCAAAGTATTTAGTAGCAAAGTAGTATGGAAGTAACGGTAACGATGGCAAAAGTGACCGTAGCAGTTTTGTAGTGATTGTGGCAGTAGCAACGGAAAAGTAACTTAGCAAAGATCAATATGTGAAAAGCTCGTAGGCAATGGATCAGTGATGGATGATTATGTCGGATGGCATTCATCATGCAACGGTTATAACATAGGGTGATACAGAACTAGCTCCAATTCATCAATGTAATGTAGGCATGTATTCCATATATAGTCATACATGCTTATGGAAAAGAACTTGCATGACATTTTTGTCCTACCCTCCCGTGGCAGCGGGGTCCTAATGGAAACTAAGGGATATTAAGGCCTCCTTTTAATAGAGAACCGGACCAAAGCATTAGCACTTAGTAAATACATGAACTCCTCAAACTACGGTAGTCACCGGAAAGGATCCTAGTTATTGTCATCCTGGGGGATGCGGATCATAACTCATAATAGGTGTCTACAACTTGCAAGATAGGATCAAGAAAACATATATATTCATGAAAACATAATAGGTTCAGATCTGAAATCATGGCACTCGGGCCCTAGTGACAAGCATTAAGCATAGCAAAGTCATAGCAACATCAATCTCAGAACATAGTGGATACTAGGGATCAAACCCTAACAAAACTAACTCGATTACATGGTAGATCTCATCCAACCCATCACCGTCTAGCAAGCCTACGATGGAATTACTCACGAACGGCGGAGAGCATCATGAAATTGGTGATGAAGGATGGTTGGTGTTGACGACGGCGTCGATTTCCCCTCTCTGGAGCCCAAAACAGACTCCAGATCTGCCCTCCCGAGGAAGAAAAGGAGGTGGCGGCGGCTCCGTATGGTAAAACGCGATGAACTCTTCTCTCTGATTTTTTCTCCCCGAATAGGAATATATAATGTTGGAGTTGAGGTCGGCGGAGCTTCAGGGGGCCCACAAGACAGGGGGGCGCCCCCCTGGCTTGTGGCCAGGTGGTGGACCTCCTCCGGTTATTAATTCCAAAAATATTCTCCATAAATTTTCAGGTCAATCCGAGAACTTTTATTTCTGCACAAAAATAACACCAAGGCAATTCTGCTGAAAACAGCGTCAGTCCGGGTTAGTTCCATTCAAATCATGCATATTAGAGTCCAAAACAAGGGCAAAATAGTTTGGAAAAGTAGATACGATGGAGACGTATCAACTCCCCCAAGCTTAACCCATTGCTTGTCCTCAAGCAATTCAGTTGACAAACTGAATGTGATAAAGAAAAACTTTTACAAACTCTGTTTGATCTTGTTGTTGTAAATATGTCTAACTGTTGTTTAGATTTTCAGCAAGGATTATAGACTAACCACATTCACAATAACATTTAGGTCTCACATTTACTCATATCAATGGCATAATCAACTAGCGAGCAATAATAATAAATCTCGGATGACAACAATTTTATCAAAACAATCATGATACAATATGATATAATGGTATCTCGCTAGCCCTTTCTGAGACCGCAAAACATAAATGCAGAGCACCTCTAAAGAACAAGGACTGACTAGACATTGTAATTCATGGTAAAAGAGATCCAGTCACACTCATACTCAATATCAATTAATAACAAAGCATACAAATGACGGTGGTGCTCTCTAACTGGTGCTTTTTATAAGAAGTGGATGACTCAACAGTAAAGTAAATAGATAGGCCCTTCGCAGAGGGAAGCAGGGATTTGCAGAGGTGCCAGAGCTCGAGATTTTAAAACAGGGATGAATAATAATTTTGAGCGGTATGCTTTCATTGTCAACATAACAACCGAGAGATCTCGATATCTTCCATGCTAGATACATTATAGGCGGTTCCCAAACAGAATAGTAAAGTTTTTACTCCCCCTCCACCAATCAATCACACTCCACGGCGAGTCGAATCCACGGGTACCGTCCATACAAACAACAATCACGGGGGACTTTTGTTTCATTATATTTTGATTTGATTTTGAGCATGGAACCGGGCATTCCGAATACTAGCCACTTTCTCGTGAATGAAAGTGAATCAACACATATCGTGAGAATAACCCACCTAGCATGGAAGATACTGATAGCCCCTAGTTGCTACATGAGCGATTCGGGCATGCAAAAAAGAATATTATTTGAAGGTTTAGAGTTTGGCACATGCAAATTTACTTGGAACGGCAGGTAAATACCGCATATAGGTAGGTATGGTGGACTCATATGGAACAACTTTGGGTTTATGGAAGTGGATGCACAAGCAGTATTCCCGCTTAGTACAAGTGAAGGCTAGCAAGAGACTGGGAAGCGACCAACTAGAGAGCGACAACAGTCATAAACATGCTTTGAGATTAACCAACATTGAATTCAAGCATGAGTAGGATATAAATCACCATGAACATAAATATCGTGGAGGCTATGTTGATTTTGTTTCAACTACATGCGTGAACATGTGCCAAGTCAAGCCACTTGAATCATTCAGAGGAGGATACCATCCTATCATACCGCATCACAACCATTTTAAAATGCATGTTGGCACTCAAGACAAACCATTATACACTCTTAGCTAATTAAGCATGGCATGAGTAACTATAATCTCAAATTGTCATTGCAAACATGTTCCATCCATAATGAGCTAAATCCAGAACGATGAGCTAATCATATTTACAGAAACAAAATAGGTCGAGTTCATACCAGCTTTTCTCCATCTCAATCACTTCATCATATATCATCATTATTGCCTTTCACTTGCACGACTGAACGGTGTGAATAATAATAAGAGTGCACGTGCATTGTTCTAAGCTGGAATCTGCAAACAATAACTCAAAGGAGAAGGCAAGGTAATATGGGCTCTCAGATAGATAAACAATAAGGCATATGAGAGCCACTCAACATTTTCATCGTGGCCTTCTCCTTACGACCCAAAGAAAAGAAATTTCGAAACAAGAACGGGAAAAACTATTTACACGGGAAAGCTCCAAACAAGCAAAAGAAGAACGAGAAATATTTTTGGGTTTTCTTTTAATGCTACAACTAAACAAACTGAAAGGTAAAGCTAGAACTAATTTTTTTTTGGATTTTCTCAAGGTTAATTAAGCACACATGAAGAAAGCGAAAAGAAGAAATAAAATACCATGGATGATACAATGAAAAAGTTTGAACACCGACTACTGGAATGAGTGTGTGAACATGAATGTAATGTTGGTGAGAAATACGTACTCCCCCAAGCTTAGGCTTTTGTCCTAAGTTGGTCTAGTGCCATGGCTGGAAATAACCATCTCCTGGGTACTCCGGAGGATACTGAGGGTTCCACTGGTTGGCGAGCTCCTATGGCTCCCACTGAAAAACTGGGTCCTGGCACGGATCATGGGCTGGTGCCGACTCAGGTGCTGGGGGTTGCGACAGACCCCAATATCTGTAGATGTCCTCGGGCATAATAGTATACCTGCCTGAATGGATATCGAACAAAGAAGAAGCAGGCAGAGTAATAATCTCACAAGTACCCTGACTAAATACTAGTTTGTAAAGCAGCCTTCTATCATTATCCCTCCTAATAAAATCATGTGCTACCATACTATCATAGTCTAAATATCTTGTAGGTAGTAACATTTCCTCTTCCTCATCAAGCCTAATGGGTATTTTAAAGTGTTCTGCTAGACGATATGCATAGATACCTCCGAATATGGGGCCCTTCGAACGGTTTAAGTTCAACCGTTGGGCCACTATAGCGCCCAGACTAAAAGTTCTATCAGCAAGTAAAGCTTGGCGCAGAATGGCGAGGTCGGGAACACTAAGGCTTCCACTCTCCCCACGACCAACTAAACATCTCCCCGCGAATAATGAAAAGTAGCGTAGAACAGGAAAATGTAAACTAGCCGCTCTTGCCTTTGGCACCCCTCTCTCTTCCCTCCACAGTGATTGCGGCAATAAAGTCCTCCATGTCTCTAGGACGTGGTTCACTGGTGCTGCCCTCATAAGGTATTTTTCAAACTTTGCAAAAATCTTAAAGTTTCATCTCCTTAGGCACATCATATAAGTAAAATTCTACCATGGGAGGATTCTTCCTAGGATAAAAGTGAAATTTTTGCATGAAGATATTAGTGAGTAGGAGGTACTAGTGACACTTATCGTTGAGGAAGTCGGTGATGTCTGCATTCTCAGCCAAATAATAAAAATCTTCGTAAATTCCGGTCGCCCTCAAGAATGCATCACTTGGCCATTCACATGGCCGAACCTCCGCGACGCGAGGAAGATTATATTTGGACTTCTTCACCTCATTTTCATCTTCTTTAGAGCCCCGGCTTGAAGAGCCTCTTAATAATCTCCTCATCAATTTTTTCTGAAAAATTCCTGAAACTTATAGCAACTACTCCCACAAGTGCCTAGAGGCTATATCATGCATCAAAACTACTTGGGACCATACAAATTTAACATGCAAGCTCAAGAACAAGGTCACCACAGCAGCAAAAAATTGCAATATATAAAGCACTAGAACAAAAACTAATTGGACCATTGGAGGAGTCACATACCGAAGAACAATCCCTCAAAACAGTTTTGCAATTGGAGCTTTGCACAAGGAGATCGAAAATGGCAGCAAAATGAGCTAGAACACGGGTTTAAGCAATGGTGGGATTTTTTCTGGAGGAACACGAAGTGGATGGTGGCTAGAATAAGTGAGGGGGGCCTATGTGGGACCCACAAGCCAGGGGGCGCGCCCAGGGGGGTGGGCGCGCCCTGCAGGCTTGTGGCCCACTGGTGCAGCCCCCTGATGTGTTCTCAGTGCCAAAAATTCTTAAATATTTCAGCAAAAATCATACCACATTTTCAGGGCATTTGGAGAACTTTTATTTTCAGGTCACTATTTATTGCACGAATAAATCAGAAAACAGAAAAATAATAGCATTTTTACTGTATTTAACTCTAAATAATAGAAAGTAAAAGTTGGGTACAGAAAGTTGTGCTTTCTAAATTCATCCATCTCATGCCCGTCAAAAAGAATCCATCAATAAGGTTGATCAAGTCTTATTGACAAACTTTTTTCGAATGACACGGAACCGGAGAATTTTCGAATAACACTAGGTTACCTCAATGGGGATATGCATGTCCCCAACAATAAGTATATCATATTTCTTTTTGGCAGTAGGGAGAGGGAATTCAAAATCTCCAATAATAATCGTTGAAATTTTTCCAATGAAGTTGATACTATGAACTTGAGGTTGTTTCTTCGGAAAGTGTACCGTATGCTCATTACCATTAACATGAAAAGTGACATTGCCCTTGTTGCAATCAATAACAGCCCCTGCAGTATTCAAAAAGGGTCTACCAAGGATGATCGACATACTGTCGTCCTCGGGAATATCAAGGATAACAAAGTTCGTTAGGATAGTAACGTTTGCAACCACAACAGGCACATCCTCGCAAATACCGATGGGTAAAGCGGTTGATTTATCATCCATTTGCAAAGAGATTTCAGTAGGTGTCAACTTATTCAAATCAAGTCTACGATATAAAGAGAAAGGCATAACACTAACACCAGCTCCAAGATCACATAAAGCAGTTTTAACATAATTTCCTTTAAGAGAGCATGGGAGACATTTTCAACAAAGACCATGCATTTCTTCAGTAGGTACTCAGGGATCTCCTAGTTTCTTTGGTACTCCACCCTTAAAAGTATAATTAGCAAGCATGTGGAAATCTCAGCTTCCGGTATCTTTCTTTTATTTGTCACAATATCTTTCATGTACTTAGCATAAGGAGACATTTTCAGAATATCAGTCAAGCGCATATGCAAAAAGACAGGTCTAAGCATTTCAACAAAGCGCTCAAAGTCCTCATCATCCTTTTTCTTGGATGGCTTAGGAGGAAAGGGCATGGGTTTCTGAACCCAAGGTTCTCTTTATTTACCATGCTTCCTAGCAACAAAGTCTCTTTTATCATATCTTTTGTTCTTAGGTCGTGGGTTATCAAGATCAACAGCAGGTTCAATCTCCACATCATTATCATTACTAGGTTGAGCATCAACATGAACATCATCATTAATATTATCACTAGGCTCATGCTCATCACCAGATTGTGTCTCAGCATCAGAAATAGAAATTTCATTGGGGCTTTCATGAGTACCTATAACAGGTTCACTAGCAGCATGCAAAGTCCTATCGTCATTCTTTTTCCCTTTATTACTAAGACGACTAGGTGCATCAATATTAATTCTCTGAGAATCTTGCTCAATTCTCTTAGGGTGGCCCTCGGGATACAAAGGTTCCTGAGTCATCTTGCCACCTCTAGTCACAACTCTAACAGAATGATCATTGTTCTTACCATTCATCTCACTAAGCAAATCATTTTGTGCCTTAAGTACTTGTTCTACTTGAGTAGTTACCATGGAAGCATGTTTACTAATAAGCTTAAGATCATTGATAGTTCTACTCGTATAATCACCTAAGCGATCAAGCATGTAAGCATTGTGTTTCAATTGTCTACTAACATAAGCATTGAAATTTTCTTGCTTAACAATAAAGATATCAAACTCATCCAAGCATTGGCTAGCAGACTTATTATAAGGAATATCACCTTCATCAAATCTACGGAGAGAATTTCCCTCTACTACCTGTGTCGGGGTATCAAGACCATGCATTTCTTCAATAGGTGGTAGATTCTTAACATCTTCAGCTTTAATACCTTTTTCTTTCATAGATTTCTTTGCCTCTTGCATATCTTCAGGACTGAGAAATAGAATACCTCTTTTCTTCGGAGTTTGCTTTGGAGGTGGTTCGGGAAGAGTCCAATCATTATCATTGCTCAAAATATTATTCAATAGTAGTTCAACTTGTTCAACAGTTCGTTCCCTGAAAACACAACCAGCACAACTATCTAGGTGGCCCCTAGAAGCATCGGTTAGTCCATTATAAAAGATATCAAGTATTTCGTTTTTCTTGAGAGGATGATCAGGCAAAGCATTAAGTAATTGGAGAAGCCTCCCCCAAGCTTGTGGGAGACTCTCTTCTTCAATTTGCACAAAGTTAAATATTTCCTGCAAGGCAGCTTGTTTCTTATGGGCAGGAAAATATTTTTCAGAGAAGTAGTATATCATATCCTGGGGACTATGCACACAACCAGGAGCAAGAGAATTAAACCATATCTTAGCATCACCCTTTAATGAGAAAGGAAACAACTTAAGAATATAGTAATAGCAAATTTTTTCCTCATGAGTGAATAGGGTGGCTATATCATTCAATTTAGTAAGATGTGCCACAACAGTTTCAGATTCATAACCATGGAAAGGATCAGATTCAACAAAAGTAATTAACTCAGGATCGACAGAGATTTCATAATCCTTATCAGTAACAAAGATAGGTGAAGTAGCAAACTTAGGATCATATTGCATTCTAGCATTCAAAGATTTTTCCTTCCCCTTGCATAGCAATTTCTTAAGATCATCTCTATCCTTACAAGCAAGAAAGACCCTAGCTACCTCTCCTTCCATAACATAACCCTTAGGTATATTAGGCAGTTCATATCTAGGAGAGTTAGGTCTAGCAGGTGTATCATAGTGTTCAGTTTCAATAATTTCATCAGATTCAGAAATATCATCAGTTTTAGAATTCACTCTAGCAATTTGTTCATAAGGAAATTCGCCCAGTGGCACAGTATTATCAAGCAAAGTATCATCATAAGCATCGTGCATAGCAGAAGTGGCATCATCAATTACTTGCGACATATCAGAATTACTAGCAGGTGGTGGTGTCGCAAGTTTACTCATAACAGAAGGTGAATTAAGTGCAAAGCTAGATGGCAGTTCCTTACCTCCCCTCGTAGTAGAGGGATAGATCTTGGTTTTTGGGTCTTTCAGATTCTTCATAGTGATCAACAGATATAAATCCCAAGTGACTCAGAGAATAGTGCTATGCTTCCCGGCAACGGCGCCAGAAAAAGGTCTTGATAACCCACAAGTATAGGGGATCGCAACTGTTTTCGGGGGTAGAGTATTCAACCCAAATTTATTGATTCGACACAAGGGGAGCCAAAGAATATTCTCGAGTATTAGCAACTGAGTTGTCAATTCAACCACACCTGAAAGACTTAATATCTACAGCAAAGTATTTAGTAGCAAAGTAGTATGGAAGTAACGGTAACGATGGCAAAAGTGACAGTAGCAGTTTTGTAGTGATTGTGACAGTAGCAATGGAAAAGTAACTTAGCAAAGATCAATATGTGAAAAGCTCGTAGGCAATGGATCAGTGATGGATGATTATGTCGGATGGCATTTATCATGCAACGGTTATAACATAGGGTGATACAGAACTAGCTCCAATTCATGAATGTAATGTAGGCATGTATTCCATATATAGTCATACGTCCTTATGGAAAAGAACTTGCATGACATATTTTGTCCTACCCTCCCGTGGCAGTGGGGTCCTAATGGAAACTAAGGGATATTAAGGCCTCCTTTTAATAGAGAACCAGACCAAAGCATTACCACTTAGCGAATACATGAACTCCTCAAACTACGGTAATCACCGGAAAGAATCCCAGTTATTGTCACCCTGGGGGATGCGGATCATAACTCGTAATAGGTGTCTACAACTTGGAAGATAGGATCAAGGACACATATATATTCATGAAAACATAATAGGTTCAGATCTGAAATCATGGCACTCGGGCCCTAGTGACAAGCATTAAGCATAGCAAAGTCATAGCAACATCAATCTCAGAACATAGTGGATACTAGGGATCAAACCCTAACAAAACTAACTCGAATACATGGTAGATCTCATCCATACCATCACCGTCCAGCAAGCCTACGATGGAATTACTCACGAACGGTGGAGAGCATCATGAAATTGGTGATGAAGGATGGTTGGTGATGACGACGGCGTCGATTTCCCCTCTCCGGAGCCCAAAACAGACTCGAGATCTGCCCTCCCGAGGAAGAACAGGAGGTGGCGGCGGCTCCGTATCGTAAAACGCGATGAACTATTCTCTCTGATTTTTTTCTCCCCGAATAGGAATATATAGAATTGGAGTTGAGGTCGGCGGAGCTTCAGGGGGGCCACAAGACAAGGGGGCGCGCCCCCGTGGCTTGTGGCCAGGTGGTGGACCTCCTCCGATTGATTCTTTCGCCAGTATTTTTTATTAATTCCAAAAATATTCTCCGTAAATTTTTAGGTCAATCCAAGAACTTTTATTTCTGCACAAAAATAACACCAAGGCAATTCTGCTGAAAACAGCGTCAGTCCGGGTTAGTTCCATTCAAATCATGCAAATTAGAGTCCAAAACAAGGGCAAAAGAGTTTGGAAAAGTAGATACGATGGAGACGTATCAGAGATGAACTGCGGAAGCCAAGTACAAAACATGAGCTGGATTGTAAGATACATGTGAACACACTGTCCAAGACAATTGTGAACACATAGAAATCTTACAACAAAACACTACCGAGTTCTGGGTGGGAACCATCATTGGAGGTAGCGAAGTATTGTGCGCATCCGTCAGGGCCCTTCAGGATTAACACTTAACTTCTTTTCCTTGAACAAATCAACCAGTGGCTTGGTGTGCTAGGGAGTGCATATGGGTTGGAGGTCACAAAGCTATCAAACCATAGCATACTTCGCACATGCATGACTGACTTGAGATGATTCCAGAGGAAGCAAAATAACTTTCCTCGAATTCACGTTGGCAACTTGCATCAAATGCACGTGAACTAAGAGAGAGAAAGTCACTTCTAGCACCTCACATAAACTTCATGAAGGAAACATGAAGGTATTGCCTACAAAATTCCCAACACTATCTTTATTCATCAAGAGTTATGGAGGGGATAGCAATGTTGTCGAAGGGCTCGACAACAGTTCCTTAAGGTTGCCATGAAGATCGAAATCCATAACTATGTGAACAAGATAATAGATGGTCAGACCAAAAGATATAATGGTGTATGCTCGAGGATACATCCACGATGAAAACAACATTAGAAAGATCTTTCATTCTGATTTTTGATTTGATGATAGCCCACTCTCAAATAAAAGATTGGACAAGATAATAGATGCAACAATTGATCACAAGGATCAACCGATTATAATATCATCTTTCTTTATCACACACACAAATCAAAAGATATCCCTTTGACATGAACTAAGTGGGATCAAGCTTTTATCTTCCAACTCTCCAAGTTGTTGTTTAGCTTAACCAACTAGCTCAGGGGTATCCAACACAGATTCTTGGAGAAGGGATGGTTTATAGGAAATCCAACTTGATCACGAACTCAACATAACGGTCAGGTAACAACTTGGTAATACTTCCGGGAAGATATCCAGAAAATCACGATCCACCAATATGTTATTGAGCTCGAGAACAATCTCGCTTTTTAGGGCAAGAGGATATGATCAAAAGAGCGAAGGATTGCCACAATCCTAACTCATTGATCGAAGAGTGCTCCACGAAAGTTGGACTAGGAAGCACGATCAATCTTAGGATGAAAATTAAATAACCTCCCTAAGAGTGAAATTATTGTCCGTTAACTACCAGGCAACGGGGTTGCTAGGAGTATTTATTTCACACAACACGGTTTACTTGTCAAAGTTCCGGTTACAACCAACTCAGGTACCGAGGAATGAACAATGATGGAGAGAAGTATCACTACATGAAGAATTCATAAGAGGTTGTGCAATTCTCATGACATTCCTGGCATGCAGAGGGTGATACTTCAAGATAGAACAGAACAAAAGCTGAATTGGCATTTTGATCTGTGGAATACAACTACTTTGACCCAATCCAAGAAATGGATGAGGTACTGGAGTTCGTTTCTCCTAGTCATTCTGAAATAGAATGACTTGACAGACCATAAGAATAATAGGCATTGATGAATACGAATGCACTACTACTCTTGACTATCTACTGATAGATAAAGATTAGAATACAACTGAGGAGGGACAACTCAAGAGCACATGATTTTTCTGAGTTGTAGATGCATAGGTTAACATGTCGAACGAGTTCAACATAATTCTTCCATATAACCCATGCAGAAAGGTAGGATTGGCAGAGTCACAACTCTGGAATGGAGAACTCATCAAGAGCACTCTTTTGGTGACCTTGAGTTCACGAGGAACTTCTCCCATAACTGGTTCATGGTATTGGAAGAATGATAAACCACGAACCTTGAAGACTATAACAAGGTTACTAATCATCCTAAAGGAACGAGCAAACACTATCAACAGGAATGAGAAGAATGATTCTCAGGTTCAAGAACCCAGAAACAGAATACCTATTGACTAATTAGCATCGCGGGATGCTTTCGATAACGATGGCCAGAATTATCACACTTGAAACACACAACACAACTAGACTATTGGGTGGTTCTCTTAGATAACATGGTTTCCTAACACTTCAACAAATACGTCGAGGTATAAGAGTACCTCAACAAAACAATTAGTGTGCTTTGTCTGGCCCAAAATACATCAATTCGAGATGAAAGAGTTTGCAATTGCATCAGATTATTTATAACCCTTGGATAACCCGGACAGCATAACGGCTGTACGGGCATGAAATATGAGGAATCCTGCAAGACAACTGAAAACATAACAATTGAATTCTTATGGAGACACCAATCCGAGAAGACATCAACTTTCCTATAAGTCTCTAGCATAGTAACTCGTCCTCCTGATAGATAGATGAGAAGGCCTAGTTCCTAACCCCGTAGAAAAGTAGAGGGTGACTTAGAATTAGAATGACACAAGGACAGGAGTAAAAAGAATGTTACGTTCCCTTCCACAATCAATTCCCTTATATAATTAAAGAAGTTCTAGGCTCGACATCGACCAGTTTGGCTTGGTAATCCTACAGGAAGTCAAGCTTTGATACCAAAGCTGTCGGGACCCTGATCCTAAGCCTTACAAGTCTAGCATGTAACACATCATATCACTTTGCGGCCTCATGCACGGTAATCCCCATGGCTACCACCTTACCTTGTTCTGGACCGTTTGCGCCTTTTGGCTCACATATATGAATATGTCACTAGCAATCATATGTCAAAGAACCCGGGCCGACATGACTAGTTATAGACCCAAGTGGCACAACCATACAGGGACAGGCATACATAACCCAGCAGTGCAGGTGTCGGTCATCAATGTGTGTAGATGAGTCGTAGCAAGCTACATGGACTCCATTACACCGTGTGACATTTCCCCGAAGGGACAGACATAGCAGCAAAGAAGGATACATGTCGATCAATCAATGTGTCCGGAGCAGTAGCAAGCTACCAGGGCTCAACGGAAGCACAAAGAGGCATTTCCCTGTAAAGAAGGCTACCATAGGTATACGACTAGGTGTCGAATCCCACACATACAAATGCACTTCAAACATACATGCAATATGCATGATATGCGTAGATACAACATGGCATCACAACATAACTCTAAGACTCAAGTATTCATGAATGACTCATAAGAGCCAACATAGTGTGATATTACAAACAGGGGTCACAAGACCCAACACTCAAGTCATACAAGCATCAAGCGGAAGCAAAACATGTCTGGGTACAGACATCTAGTAAAGTGGTTGGAGGAGCCTGAAAAGCTACAACGACCCTACCAAAGGAGCCAGACCTCTGTTTGGGATTCCCAAGCTAATCCGGTCAACATCGAATTTCACGTCGTAAGAATCACTAATGAGACTGAAGTCTCATCTGCAAAAACATAAATAAGCAAACGTGAGTACAAAGGTACTCAGCAAGACTTACATACGAACTATCTACATATGCATCATTGTCAACAAAGGGGATTGTGGAGTTTATTGTAGCAAGCCAGCTTTGACTCTTGGTTAACCTGTACTACGACTATGGATACTATCCTTGAGGTGGCATATCACACACGAGTCCACATATTCACCACATCAATTCACCACTATGGATCCTCTCTCGTCTTCCTACGAGAAGCCATCCATAGCACGCACACTGATTTGGAGCATTTTAGAGTATCCATTTAAAGTTATCTATGAACAATGCAAGTCTCCAAGTAAACCATATCCGCAGATGCAGCTATTCGAAGAGATAGATTACCCTGTAGGGTTGTACATCGTCACACATGCTCCCGCTACTTATCGCCATGTGCACGTAAAAAGGCACCTCGGCAATCTTCAAGCAGAAGCCCAGCGAGGGAGTCGACCACGGACGTTAACTTACAACGACTCACGTCCAAGGCATTTGCCTATCTGAGTTGGAACCCATAATGGAAGTCCGGCCGAGGTTTCCATCATGGCCTCAAACGTTATGTGCAGGGCCCCAAGCCGGTCCCGACTGGTCCGTTCATTCACCCTGCAGGCCCGGCCACCACCTATAAAAGTTTCGAACTACTATGACTATTGGACTAAGAACAGGGAAGTTAATAGGCCGAGTGGGGTCGAGTTACCGGAAACCAATGTGCGGTAATAGCTAGTCTTGGAACACAAACACGGAACTCAGTTCCTATGAGCAGTTTCAATGAGACAACCCACCATGTACTCCCACATGGCCTCTCATCGCTACCTTCACCAAAGCAGGTTCAACACTTAACTCTCATCATTAGAACATATCCATATCACTCCGGTTCATCACCCAGATGAATCAGACCTGACACAACTCTAAGCATAGCAAGCATAACAGGGTTATGACACAACATGGCTCAACCATCTACTAGGTATGCTAGGTTGCTTGGTTTAGCTATTTACTGTGACAATGACAGGTCATGCAGAGGAGTGGGTTCTGCTACCGGAACACAAGTAACAATTGAATCATTTGTCCTAATGCATTGAAATGAGAGCAAGAGCGAGAGAGTGGGATTATATCGAAATGCTCAAGGGGGGTTGCTTGCCTGACACTTCTGAAGATAACAGTGAGTCTTCATCGGTGGCATCTATCTCAACGTCAGAGTAACGTCTACCGAGAGGGAACAATACTGGCAAACAAGGAAATGAACACATTCAATGCAATGCAGCAGACATGATGTATGACATGGCAACTTAAGGTACTGAATTGACCTAATTTAATAGCTAGTCATATTAATTGCATTGGAATTCAAAAGTAGTTCAAATTCCAACTCCAAATGTTATTTCATATATTGTCCTAGTCATGAAATGTCCTAGTTGGTGATGTGAACTTGCTCAAACATACATGATCATGGCATAAACAGATTCATTGGATTTGTCTGATCATTTTTCATATATAAATTATTTCAAACTAACTTACAGATTATTTTCTATGATTTTTAGAAGTTTATAACATTTTCTGGAATTTCCTGATTATTATTAATCCAGAAAATAGATAATTGCATCAGCCTGACATCATCATGACGTCATCAGGTCAAAGGCGCCAGGTCCAGGTCAGAACTGGCGCGTGGGACCCATGTGTCAATGACTCAGTGCTAATTAACAGTTAAGTTAAAACTAAACAGTGTTATTAGGGCACCCGGGCCCACCTGTCACTGGGTCAGGGCTAAACTAATTAGTAGTTAGTACCTAATCTAATCTCTTGATGGGCTGGGCCCATCGGTCAGTGAGTCAGGTCGGCGAGGTTGCCGCCGGCGACCACTGGAGGCGGCGGAGTCCGCTCCAGAGGCCGTGGGAACGGCGAAGGAGGGCACTGGGGTGAAGCCCTCGGTCGTGCGCATCCAGCGGACAGGACGGGAGCTCGCGGGGCGGCCGGAGCATGTGCCGGCGAGCACATCCGTGGCGGCGCCTGCACGGGCTCGACGGAGATGTCGCTGGAGGGGCACTGCGTCGAGCGGGGGCGAGCGCTGGACCCGTGGGAGCACGACAAAGATGACAGGGCGCTCATGAGCTAGCAGCGGAAGTTGTGCCCGCGCCGATGACAAGGCCGTGCGGTGGCTAGCTCCGGCCATGGCGGGGATCGGCGCTAGAGGATGAACTTGAGAGGGGAAAGAGAGGGGAAAGGCTCAGTGGCTCACTGCGGTCCCGAAAGTGGTGACGGCGAGGTCGGAGAGGGCCCGGTTGCTGCGAATCGACGAAGGCGGTCCGACGGGTCCGGAGGTTGAAGACGACCAGGATCGCGGCGCTGGACAGCCTCCGGCCTTGATTCCTTCGACGGAGAGGATAAACGTGCGGTGGCGGAGTCACTGGGCAGGGCGGCTAGCTCAACGGTGGCTGGTGGGTGCGGTGGCGCACGTCGGTCTGCTCTGGCTCCGTTCGGGAGAGGGCGCATTGACGGGAGAGAGGGAAGAGAGTCGAGGATGAGGACGGGAGAGGACGAGACTCCAAGGGAGTGGGCGTGGCACCCTTATCCAACGCGGAGCGATTGCGGCAAGCATGAGGTGGCTCGAGCGTGTGCCGGCGTGCCGCGGCCACGCACTCGTACTCCTGGCGCTGGGAGGAAGAAGACAGGGGGAGGCTGAGGTGGGCTGGGCTGCACTAGTGGGCCGGCCAGGTAAGCGTCCAGGTTATCCTTTTTCCTATTTTGTTTTCGTTTCTATTTTTTGACATTTGTTCTAGTTTGTAAAAATATAAAACCATTTCATAAATTCCTGAATTTATTTGTGTGGACTAAGAGGATTTAACCAATGCCACACAAAAAGTTTCAGATTCATTGGACTTACATTTTATATATAGGAAATATAAATCCAATACAAATATTTGTTGAATTAAATCAAATTCCCAACATAAAATGTTTCTCTTATTCCAAAAATATTAGTTTGCATTTTACCTCATGGCAATATTTTAGTAGAATACCAGGGACATTTTCTTGGATCTCTTTGAAGCAATTTTTTTATTGCTTATTTGACAAAAAATCTTTCTGAGGCTTGATCATTCCTCAATTCATTTTCATTTGAATTAAAAAAATGCATGCATGAGTGCAAACACAAAAAAGGTTAAACTAGGGATGTGACAATTATAAGGAATATCCAGAAGATTTGACATATACTCCAAGATTGCAAATCTGTGCAGAAACCTGCCTCCCCATACATAGCCAACTAGGATGTAACCCTTGGAGCCCCTCGGTAGCTATATAAACCGAGGGCCAGGATCATAGAAACACGTTATAATCTCGAGATATATTACCTATACTCTTTACTCACTCGAATTCAATAACAAAAGCAGGTGGTAGGGTATTATCTCCTCGCAGAGGTTGAACCTAGGTAAAAAAAACCGCGTCTCTGTTACCATCTTTCCTAGATGCCTAGCTTAGGACCCTTACCTCAACGTTTTCTATATTAAGTTCTGTTAGGTTGCTCTAAGTAATCTATGTTGTCGAATTTCTCTTCCTCTAATCTAAATCTTCTTGTCGTTTGCCACCAAGTACGACACTTACTACCTAGGATGTGGCGAAAACATACAACAACAATGGCCCCCAGATTTCGGTGCAACTAGCAGTGGGGGTGCTAAAAAGTATTTCTACAAAGCACCTCTTCTGCTGAAAAGGATCAATATGGTTGACTAGAGGGGGTGAATAGGCAACTACCAATTATAAGCTCTTTTCAACAAATTAGGTTTAGAAACAAATAGGTTGTCTAGATGTGCAACTAGGTGAATAACCTATATGATGCTAACAACAAAACAAGTAAGCAAGCAAAGGGTATGTCACAATTGCACAAAATAAATATAAGAAATAACCACAAGTGGAGTTGGTGAAGACGAGGTTGTGTTACCGAAGTTCCTTCCCTTTAGGGGAAGTAAGTCTCCATTGGAGCAGCGTGGAGGCGCAATGCTCACCAAGAAGCCACGAGGGCCACCGTATTCTCCTCAGGCCCTCGCACAATGCAAGATGCCATGATTCCACTAGTGGTGCCCTTGAAGGCAGCGGCCGAACCTTTACAAACAAGGTTGGGGCTCTCTCCACAACTTAATTGGAGGCTCCCAACACCACCATGAAGCTTCACCACAATGTAATGTGGCTCCGATATGACCTCTTCTCTCTAGGGTGCACAAACACCCAAGGGTAATAAGATCTGCAAGGGATTAGTGGGGGGAATCAAATATCTCTTGGTGAAAGTGTAGATTGAGGCCTTCTGAAGCAAACCCTAGAGAGTCAATAAGTTTTGCTGGCTAGGGAGAGAGATCGGGCAAAAATGAGCTTAGGTGTAACAATGGAGCTTGGGGGAAAACAGGTGGGTCTTCTTGGGGAAGAAGACCTCGTTATATAGTGGGGGGACAAATCCAACCATTATCTACCCAAAGATGCACACAAGTTGTACTACCGCTCGAGGGAGTCCCAGCAGAAGTAGGAGTTGCAGTACCCCACTAAGCAGTACTACCACCCTAAACCGCTAAAGGCTGTAAAACTGCACATCACCTCCTCCCTACCACCATGAGAACACGGAGGGCAACAGAATCTCAAACCCCAAGCAGTGGTACATTGGAACTGGACTATGGAAGTACCGCGTTAAGCAATACTACCGCTTTCAGGGGCGTTACAACCACTTGGGCACCCCGGGAAAGCCCAAGCAGAGAACATGGAGGAATTCTGTGTTGCCGGGAATGGAAAGAGGGTGCAAATGAAATGTTTACATGTTGATTCCACCCTAACCTTTCCACTGCGGACCAGCTCTTACTAGTACGGTTTTCTTACAACTCCAAACCACCAAAAAGAAACCGTAAAAAATGTTTGCACTCTTAATCACCGAGAAGGAATAAACCATTTCATGCCATCTAATATAATCTCTGAAATAGTCCATGCACACGGTTAGTCCACAAAACCCATTGTTATCAATCACCAAAACCATTAAGGGTGAAATCTGGCCTAACAATCTCCCTCTTTCTGATGGATTGATGACAACACGATATTTGCACAAATGATATAAATGAATAATATGCAAAACCGACCATCTACAAAATATAGATGGGCTCCCCCTAGATGTGTGCACTATTTGAGTATGCTTTTAGAATGCAAAGTGCACAAACTAGGATTAACAATCGCCCTTATATTTTATAGACGAGGCACTACTTGCAACAAACATAATAAGAAAGCTAAGGAACGTTGCATGTAGCAAGCGTGTGAGGAAAAAGATATATGGAACAATATAAGCATACCCTCACACCCATTAAGACATAAATACAAGGTAGCATAGGTCGTATATGTCCCGCACCATATGACGAATTCTTAAGTCTCACACCAAACCAAACTAAGATAAAGAGTTCACAAGCATAAAACACAAGGCAAATAAAGCAAGCTTGTGACTCAGCAAGCCCCTAGGAAAGCAAATGCAAATCCCCGGTACTAAACCCTCTCCCCCTTTGGCATCGAGATGCCAGAAAGGCAAAGAGGGACTAAATGGCCCGAGGTGATATCCCTAGTCGTCATCCTCCTCCTCCATGCACTAGTGCCGGCGACTGCTATACAAACGGTTTTTAACCCCTTTCTGTGACATAGTCTCAAACCGTCGCCTTGCATGTGTGGGCGATTGGGGGGGGGGGGGGGCTATCCCACACGACCCGAAAAAACCGTTGGCGATGCCTGCTCCCGGTCACACACGATAGGCAAAATTATGTCGTGTGCGATTGGAAGGACTATCCCAAACAGGTATTTAGGAGAAATCGTGTGAGATGTGCATACCATCCCACACAGTGAATCCCAAACATATGTTTCCGTTCGTATTGTACATCACACACAATTTTCTGCTTAACATCGTTGTTAGGGGTGGCCATCACGCACGGTGCCTAGAAGAAACTGTTTGGCATTGGGCTGTCCATCACACACACGTTTTATGTGAAAACGTTTGCGAATGGGTGTTCTAATGCACACAGTTTGCGCCCGAAAATCGTGTGTGATTGTTCACTGATCCAACACGCAATTTTCCAGCAAGCGTGTGGGTTTGTTGAGGTCATCGCTGACGGTGTTCTATGACAAACCGTCTGCAATCTGAAACCCCAATAATCAGGCTAATTGCTCTATTATTTATAATCCAGCTAGTAAACAAATTGATACTTCATATCAAGCACACAATATATTTCATTTCGTATTACGGCAACCAGGATTTCATAATTGAAATACATGAGAGTACAACATCATATAGGCATATAGTACCTAGATACCCAATTACACGACAGGACCGAGTTTCACATGCAACATCTAAAACCTTTGGAAAATAGCATCATATACGGTAAATAGACAGATGAATCTCGTGTTGAAAACTGTTGAAGCGGAAGGAAAATATTGAGCCTTCACTGATGTCGAAGGTTCTTGCAACTTTATGCCAGTGCCTGTGGATGGTTACCCGCCCATCCTTCATCCTCTTGAGGAAGACTTCAAGATTATACCGTGGGTGCTGTATGAATACCTTCCTCGCCTCTTGACCATACAGGTGGTTTGAGACGTACTCATCGATGAACTGCTTTGGAAAGTACTGGAAACAAATATATGCGTAAATTGCGTTACTAAAAATTGAAATGTCATAAAGGGAAAAAAGACAAGGTAAAAGAGATAGTACCATCCTATAGTTCACTGCTGTCTTCTTCATTGTGCAGACAAACAGCTTGTTGTTTTTCGTCGCAAGCTTCTTTATCTTAACAATCTTTCTGAGTTTCTTGATTTGACTGATATTCATGAACACATCATTTCCCCCACATGCAAAATGGGTCGAACAGTGGGTCTAAACCTCTTAAGGCAGGACCTACATGTGCAAGACCAAATTATTGTTAGAAACCTAAATATTAGAGTGGTTCCGGCAATTGCACAATAATGTGCTATTCGCCAAAGGATCATGAAAGTGCAAACCTCGATGCTAAACCTCAGTGTCTCCCATTGTTCCCCCTGTAACGTGTTTAAGAATAGATATTGATCAGTAAAATCTGTGAATGAAAGATAAACGCATTGCATATCCAACATATGAATTCAAGCCACATGGAAAATCCAAGCGCGCTAAGAACTATGAAATATAGCAATTGTAGGTTTCACGTGCATAACAAAACAAAATTGTACCAACAATAATTGAACATCACATTGTAGATGATCACCAAAACAACTGAACCAAACAGTTAACTGAGCATCACATTGCACAATACAACATAGTAGTAGAAGGTCAGATTGCATACTAGCATTACATTGCATATTTCAGTAGAGTTTCTTAAGGGAAGGCAGGAGCAACACATGTAGCAGGTAAAATAAACATGCATAACAGGCGTAGCTAGCTGAACACAGGTCATTAGTAATTAAGCTTAAAAAACAAGATATTCCTCATCGTTGGGGATATCGATAACGCTGGGCTTGGACGAGGGCGAGGCCTCCACACCGTGGGTTCCCTCCTCGTAGTGGTGAGTTGCCTCAGCCTGTCCGGCCACCAACCTGCCTGCTATGGAGTTGAGGAAAGCACGGGCACGTTGAGAAAACAACTCGGAGTCGTCGTCGAAGGCAACAGTGGAGCCCTGGAGAAAACACAAGGAGTTGTTGTTCAAAGCAGCCAACCGCATGGCAGCGTCCGCGCGCGATGCGTAGACGGTGGCCTCGAAGTCTAGATGCTGCTCCAAGATCTGGGGCTTAGCACGCATGGCAGCCATCGCGGCCTCATCCGCGCGTGCGGTCGTGATTTGCTTCTCCGCTGCCAGGTGTTCCTTGAGATCCTGGCTATACTGTGTCCACCATGTCTTTCGGCGACAATTATGTGGGGGGGTGGGCCAGTGATTTTGGTGGAATGTGTCGCGCCGGCGGTTGGGCCATGTGGAATGCAGGAGGAGAGGGTGGAGGGGGGAGTGGGTATGGGGAAGGTTTGGATTACCTGACTATGATTAGCAGGATGAGGCTGAGCAGCAGGAAGGAGCGTCGCCGACGAGGAGGCAGCGCTGCAAGCAAGCAGTGAAGGTTTGAACTTAGGAAATGAAGGGGGGAGCAGGGGGAATGTGAAATGTGGCTTTTGGTTGGTACGAGGGGCGGCGGAGGTAGATATTTGCATGGCAGCCCAAATGTCGGGACCCCGATCCTAAGCCATAAGAATCTAGCATGTAACACTTCACGTTACTTTGCGGCCTCACGCACGGTTATCTTCACGGCTGCCACCTTACCTGGGCCGGGACCATTTGCGCGTTTTGGCTCACGAATGTAAATATGTCGCTAGCATTCAAATGTCCAAGAACCCGGGTCAACATGACTAGTCGTAGAACCCAAGTGGCACATCCGTACAGGGACAGGCATACGTAACTCAACAATGCAGGTGTCGGTCTAAGCATGTGTAGACGCGTCATAGCAAGCTACATGGACTCCATTACGCCGTGGGACATAAATGTCATCAACTGCGCGTAGACGAGTCATAGCAGGCTACAGGGACTCCATTACACTACGAGGCATTTCCCCGAAGGGACAGACACAGCAGCAAAAAGGATAAACGCCGGTCAATCAGTGTGTCTGGAGCAGTAGCAAGCTACCAAGGCTCAATGGAAGCACAAAGAGGCATTTCCCTGTAAAGAGTGCTACCAGAGGCATGCAACTACGTGTCGAATCCCATACATACCGTTACACGTCACATGTACGCACGACATGTCCGATATGCATAGATACAACTATGGCATCACAACATAACCATAAAACAACACAACATTTATTTAGAAGGCTCCGAGGAGCCAACAAAGTGTAATGTTACAAGCAGGGGGTCACATGACCCATCATTCAGAGCATACAATCAACAAGCGGAAGATACATGTCTGGGTACAGACATCTAGTAAAAGCGGCTAAAAGAGCCTAGAAAGCTACAACGACCCTACCAAAGGAACCAGACCTCTGTCTCGGATTCCCAAGCTAATCCAGTCAACATCGATCTTCATGTTGTAAGGATCACTAATGAGACTGACGTCTCCTCTGCAAAAACATAAATTAAGCAACCGTGAGTACAAAGGTACTCAGCAAGACTTACATCAGAACTAACTACATATGCATCATTGTCAACAAAGGGAGTTGTGGAGTTTATTGTAGCAAGCCAGGTTTGACTCTTGGCTAACCTGTACTACAACTACAAGTACTTTCTTTGAGGTGGGATAACGCACACGAGTCAACATATTCACCATATCAATACACCACTATGGATCCACTCCCATCTCCCTACGAGAGGGCCATCCATAGCACTCACGCTTATCTTGCGCATTTTAGAGTATCCATTTCACTTGTCTATGAACCACATAAGTTCTCCATGTAGTCCATATCTGAGGACGAGGCTATTCGAACAGATTCATAACCCTGCAGGGGTGTACTTCTTCACACATGCTCCCGCCACTTATCACCATGTGCACGTAAAAAGGCAACTCGGCAACCTTCAAGAGGAAGCCCAGCGAGGGAGTCGGCCACGACCGTCAATCACATGAGACCCTAGTCCTGGCTATCGCCTATTTGAGACTGAACCCGTATGAAGTTTCCGCTACAGCCTCAAACGATGTGGCCGAAGTTTCCGCTACGGCCTCAAACGATGTGCGCTGGGTTCCCAAGCCCACCGTTCGGGTGCCACTTGGTACACCGTGCCACTGTGTATCTACCGCATCAAAGCCCACCCCGTCGGGCAGCGCTAAGTACGGCCGCCAACACTTTTCCTACAAACACCAGAAACTAGTTGCAACTCCTGGACAGAGATCTAGGCGATTAATAAGTCGAGGGGGGTCATATTTCAGGGCCCAACGTGTGGCATTAACTGTCTTGGATCACATACGCAGAAATCAGTTCTTAAGGACGGTCCCAATGAGACAATCCGTCATGTACTCCTACATGGCCTCTCATCGCTAACTTTACCAAATCATGTTCACACACTTAGCTCTCACACAGTAGAACATGAACAATGCCATTCCGATTCATCGCCCAGATGGATCAGACCAGACACGACACGACTCTAAGCATAGCAGGCATAGTAAATAAGCAAGCATGGATGAGTAGGCACATCAAGGCTCAAACCATTGCTACTCATGCTAAGTGGTTTCAACTATTTAGTGTGATAAAGACAGGTCATGCAAAGGAATGGGTTCAACTACCGAGAACAGGTAACAGTTGAATCGTTATTGTCCTAATGCAGTAAAAGAGAGCAGGGGCGAGAGGGTGGGTTTATATCAGTATGCTCAAGGGGGGTTGCTTGCCTGACACTTCTGAACATAATCATGAGTCTTCATCGGTGACAACGATCTCAACATCGGAACAACGTCTACTGAGGGAGAACAACCACCGGCAAACAAGAAGGAACACCTTCAATGCCATGCAACAAACATGATGTATGATATGGCATCTTAAAGCATTGAATTGACCTAGTGCAATAGATAAACATATTAATTGAAGTTGAATTCAAACCTAGTTCAAATTCCAACTCCAATGCTATTTCATACATTACCCTAATCATGAAATGTCCTACTTGGTGATTTTATCTTACTCAAACATGCGTGAATATGGCATAAACAGATTCCTTGTATTTTTCTGATCATTTTTCATATATAACTTTTCTTCATCCGAGTTATGGTTGAATTACTATGATTTTTCAAAGTTCATAATATTTTCTGAAATATATTAAATCATTTTAGATTTATTTAAAATCCAGAGAGACATTATTGCGTCAGCATGATATCAGGGTGACCTCAGCAGGTCAACAGGGCCGGTCCAGGTCAAACCTGACCAGCAGGGCCCACAGGTCAGTGACCCTGGGCTGGCTTGCGCCACTGCCAGGTGGGTCCGGTCGACGACCACGTCAGCAAGTCGAAGCTAACTGGTGGGTCCACTTGGTTTAAACTAATCTTAACCAGAGAATTAATCAGGGTTAATTATCGAATGTGGGTCCCACAAGTCATTCTCTCAGGGGCTGGTTAAATAGGTCTTTAGGGCCTAATCTAATGTCTGCCACATCGGCCACCGGCGTCTAGCCGCCGGCGACCACACACTGCGGCGGAGGCACGTTGGAACTCGCCGTCCGGCGACCAAAAGATGCACGGAGGGGCTCGTTCGAATGCCCTTGCTCCCGCGCACCTCGAGGAGCAAGCGGACGGAGCAATGGTGGCCTGAGCTGAGCGCAGCGACGGCGGTGGCGGCGACCAGAGCTCGGGTGGGCGCTGGGTTGACGTTGCGGGGCACGGACGAGTAGGGTCAAGGGTCCTATGTTCTTTATGGAGCTCCAGGAGCTCGGTTCCGAGCTCGAACGCGCTGGTGGAGGACCACAGCGACGGCGGTGACATGGCCGGCGTCGAGGAACTATCGGCTCCGGTGGCTTTGCTAGCTACGGCAGGAGATCGAGCAAAGGGAGCAGGGGGAAACGGGCAGCAGCTCACTGCACATCCAGTGGAGACTACGGCGAGCTCGGGGAGGTCCTGCAGTCGGCAAATCGAGCGTCAAAGCCTGGCGGGTCCGAAGGTTGAAGACGACCTCAACGGCGGCACTGGACGGCCTCCGGCCTCGATTCCTTCGTCTTGGGGTCGAGGAGGAGCACGTTGGGGCTTCTAGACCGTCGGAGGAACTGCAAGGGGGCTGTGGCCACGGCTATGCCGAACGGCGGCGACGGTGGCGCTCGGGGAGAGGAACAGAGGAGAGGGAGAGAGCAGCAGGGGAGAGGATAAGCACGGGAGGAGAGCGAGACATGCGCGGGGGTCGCGTGGCGCTCTTAGGCGACGTCCAGGGCGAGCAGGCAGGTTGGAGGTGGCCGGACGCGTGCGTGCACGTCGCGAGCACATGCCCTCTTCCTTCTGTCCTGAGGTAGGGGATGACTGGCAGGGTCCCATGGCCTGGGCCGGCTAATGGGCCAGGTAAGTCATCTCCCTCTCTCTCTCACTTTCTTTCCTTTTAGTTTCTGTTTTCTATTTCTGCAACTTTCTTTTATTTTGTTTGGGCAAAATCATAGATCCAAAAACCCTGAAATGGTTTTTGGGGTATATCTTGGAATATTTCCATGTCCCACAAAATGTTTCAGAATATTTGAAACAACTGAAATATTGATAGTGCTTTATTTGACATTTTCAGCAACATTGCTGCATTATTTAAAATGCCAAAAAGAGTTTTTAAAAGTATATCACCCCTGGTATGTTGTTGCCAACATTTATCAGAGAGGGGGAAAATTTTTGAAGAGCATTTTGGATTCATTGAAAATTCACAACTATTTGAATTGTTTGGTTAGGTGAGGTGCTAGGGTTTCTGTTAATCCCCATTTCATGTTGATGAAAATTAAACATGATGCCATGATGGTTAATGCAATGACAAGCAATGGCTAGCTAGGGCTGTGACACCAAAATTTCATTCGGTGCAGCAAAAAAGTAGCACGCACAGTCACATCGGACACAGTACCATTACCATAACTGTGTGCGATATTCAACAACACAAACGTATCCTATAGTTTATCCCGTGTGTGATGAGACTGAACGTGGAAATTTTGGTCTCCAAGCTTCCGGCGTAAGATATTAGATACTACATTGCACATGGTACTTGCATTTCATGTTCATTTGGAAGAGAAAATGGGGATACGGCGACAAATTTTGGTTCGAATTTCCCTCGTTACATTGGTCATTGCTTAGTTTAACAACACTTGCAAATTTGAGTACTACACAAAAGAGACTACAGCACCGCCCACACTTACTTAATCGAGCAACAAATAAACATTTGTTAATTGACTTAAACATTACTCTAACAAAACACCATCGCTCTAGACAGAGACTAATATTCCGCCTGGCATTCGTCGATCTCCGCCGCCTCCTCGATGACCAGCTCCCGCTCGACGAACTCCGGGGAATGGAGATCCATCGCCACATACTCCAGCATCTCGTAGTCTTCGTGCACCATCTGTTTGGATAAGGCCACCATGAGCTGGGCGTGGGCGGCCTTGCTCCGGGCATGGACGGCCACAATCTTGGCTAGGGAGGCCACCGACGAACGGGCCCCTGCTAGAGCACACTCAATGATTACCAACTCAACGGAGGTGGGTTGTCGACCAGTGTCGGAGAAGGCACACGTGATTTGTGTAGCGACCGACACGAGATGGGCGTGGGCGGCCTCGAGATGGGACTGGGCGTCTGCCATCAAGGCTACGGCGACCGCCGAGGAACTTACTGCTGATGTGCCATTCTCGCCATTTGCTATCCCCATCGCGGTTGTTGCTGCCACCCTCTCAGCTGCAGCAGATGCCCTTTTGGTTGCTACAGCCGCTCTGTCGGAGGTAGCGGTCACGTTCAAGCATGTCGAGAGCGCGCTCATGGCTGATGCGGCCACGCTCGGGCCAGAGTCGGTTGCCTAAGTTGCCCTCACGACGGGGATCCACGTCCCCATCTTTCACCGGCGACGATTGAAAAGTAAAATGGTTTGAGGAGTCAGTACGGTAAACTACCCGGCGGTGTACTGCAGACGACGAAGCTTCAGGCCTAAGCCATTAATTACGAGGATTGGCCCAAGATATTTTATACTGCATCACAAACGATTCATGAACGTCAAATGTTTGTGAAAGACTTAATTTTCAAAATGTTTTTAAAACAAAAAATGAGGTTAATTCAACAAAGGATGGTGTTTCGTTTGCAATAAGATTTATGTGCAGTGAACACTGACCCATAGCTATGTCGTGCTAAAATATGGAATTATTCAGGGTATGTTTGGCATTTTTATAAATTAATTGAGTTTTCTAGACATTTAGTGTGTATAATTCAAATTTGAACTATCGTCCCAATGTCCGTGCATCAAAATGGGATGAAAAATCATATTCGTGTCCATGGCTTCGTCTTTAGGTCACGGGCAATAAATGGGAATGAACTTCAAACATCTCGGCATCTTGGCTCGGGCACAAACGTTGAGAAACTTGGTTTTTAAATTACTGTAAATCCAAAACGCGTCAGAAATTCTAAAAACTTGGAATGTTGTCATGACATGGCACTTATGTGCCATGGTAAAAAAATTGTCGAACATGGGATAATTTTAGCTACAAGTCCCTTACAAAGCAGAGCTTCTCACTTCAATCTTTTGAGGTCCCGATAAGGAAAACGTCGCCTTACGTAGGCAAAACGACATCTGCTCATCTTCTCGCCATGAACTTTTGTTAGAGGCAACTCGCACCAGTAAGAGTGTCTTGCTAAAATATGGAATTATTCAGGGTTCTTTTCTCATTTTCATACGTTAACTGAGTTCTCTAGGCATACAATGTGGATAATTAAAATTTGAACTAAAATCACAAGGTCCGGTCCATCAAAATGGGTTGAAAAATCATATAAGTGTCCATGGCTACTTTGGGCCCCATGCAAGATATGGGAATGGATTTCAAACATCTCGGGGTCTTGACTCGGCCACATACATTGAGAAACTTGGTTTTACATTCATGTATAAATCAAAAACTCATCAGAAAATCAGGAAACTTGGCATGGTGTCATGGCATGGCTCATATGTGTCCTAATGATAAATTGTCCGATTTGGGACAAGTTTTGGCACAAGCCCTTACAAACCTCAGCTACTCACGGGGAAGGTAGCTTTTGTGGTTTTGATAAGGAACGCGTCACCTTATGTGGGCGAATCGACATCCGCTGCCTCTTCTCGTCTTGAACTATATATTTCGAGAGGCAACATATACCAAAATGAGCGTCGTTCCAAAATATGAAATTATACATGGTTCGTTTGGGCTTTTTATACATTAATTGACTTTTATATGCATTATTTAACGTGCATGTATAATTCAAATTTGAATTACATTCACAAGGTACGGTGCATCAAAATGGGTTGAAAACCATATAAGCTGTACATGCATCTTTAGGATCCCATGCAATATATGGGAATGAACTTCAGACATCTCGCGGTCCTGGCTCAGCCATACAAACACTGAGAAACACGGGTTTTAAATCATGTGTAAATCAAAAGCTAGTCAAAAAATTCATGAAACTTGGCATGGTGTCATAACATGCATGGCTCATATGCACCCTGGTAAAATAATGTCCAATTTGGGACAAGTTTTGGCTCAAACCGCGCACAACCAAAGATTTATTATCACGCGAAGCTTTGTTGCTTCGATATGGAATGTGTCACCTTATGTGGGTGAATCGACATCCGCTGCCTCTTCTCGTCTTGAACTATTTTTATAGGCAACATATACCAAAATGAAAGTATCGTGGCAAAATATGAAATTATACATGGTTCGTTTGGGCTTTTTATAAATTTATCGACTTTTATATGCATTATTTAACGTGCATAATTCAAATTTGCACTATAATCAGAGTGACCGGTGCATCTAAATGGGTTGAAAACCGTATAAGTGTACATGCATCTTTAGGATCCCATGCAATATATGGGAATGAATTTCAAACATCTCGCGGTCTTGGCTCGGCCACAAAAACATTGAGAAACTCGGGTTTTAAATCATGTGTAAATCAAAAACTAGTCACAAAATTCATGAAACTTGGCATGGTGTCATAACATGCATGGCCCATATGTGCCCTGGTAAAATAATGTCCAATTTGGGACAAGTTTTGGCACAATCCCAGCACAAACCAAAGATTAATTATCACGTGAAGCTTTGTTGTTTCGATATGGAATGTGTCACCTTATCTGGGCGAATCGACATTCGTTGCCTCTTCTCGTCTTGAACTATTTCTATAGGCAACATATACCGAAATGAGAGTGACGTGCCAAAATATGAAAATATACATGGTTAGTTTGGCCTTTTTATACATTAATTGAATTTTATATGCATTATTTAACATGCACAATTCAAATCCGAACTACAATCAGAAGGTCCGGTGCATCAAAATGGGTTGAAAACCATATTAGTGTGCATGCATCTATAGATCCCATGCAAGACATGTGAATGAATTTCAAACATCTCGGGATCTTGGCTCGGCCACAAAAACATTGAGAAACTAGGGTTTATCATGTAAATCAAAAACTCGTTAGGAGATTCATGAAACTTGGCATGGTTTCATGAACATGGCACGTAAAGGCGTCATAGCATTTTGTTTTCCTATCTGATACTTGTTTTTTAATATATATTTTCTTTTAGAGACAACATTGAGAATACTAATTAAATTATAGTAAATCTAGAACTCACACAAAATTCAAGAAATTTGGCATGGCGTCATTATATAGCACAAATATGGTGTGGTATTTTTCGTGTCATTAATAGTAAACAAAAGCTTTTTGGAACAAAGAACTGTCACGTTTCAACGCAAACGGTTGCATTATTTTCAAACCGTTGCCATTCTACTGCCCTTCACGTGCTGCCAAGAGTCGCACTCTTTTATTGGCTAGGACTTAGGAGGTGCCGTGCGACCAGCTGCTTGAGTTGACAGGAGGCGTGCGAGCTGGCATCCGCCGCGCAGGCTCATCGGGAGGCGCGCGGTCAGTACACCGAAGACTCACCGGGAATTGAGCCCTTTGACCTCCGTATCCGCCCTCCTCGTTTCCAACCTGTCCATCAATGGCGCCTGAGCCACTGTTTAATACGCGGCTTTATTGCCCACCCACTCACAATCCTCCATATATCTTCGCCTCACATTCCCCTCCATCTTCAGACCTCCATGGGGACCTACGCCATGGTGCAGAAGGATCATATGCCACTAGTCTTCCGTTTTGATGAAGTTGACACCGAGCCGGAAGAGATGGAACATAAAGACGAATGGGACGCCATTGACATGGCCCTGGAAGAGCTGCATGCCGCAGCGGATGCTGCCCCGATGCACTCACCATCAACCATCGCCGCGCCCGCGCCAGCCACCATCCTCGTGGCATTGACGGGCTGGTCACCTAGCATCATCACCCCTTGCGAGCGCCTGCACCCAACGCGCCCGTGCCCGTGCGCGCGCCTGCACCCGTCACACCCCCTCCGCCGCCGCCATCGACAGCTTTCTCGCAGCACCGCTAGTCGCGGCCCCCTGGCCCCGCGCCCGTCGATCGCGCGACGACCAGCTCTTTGATTGTGAAGTCCATAACATTCTGGTCACGGTTGAAGAATTGTACAACTGCGCCCTAGAGCACGAGAACGCCGCCGCATGAGGCCGCCGCCGCCGCCGCAACTAGTTTTCTTTATATCGTATCTCAATTGTGTGAATGTAAAGTGAAAGCTTGACTGAATGAAATCTATGGTTTGACTAACTAAGTATTTATCTCCGAATTCACGTAGCAAACAAAAATCCATCATAGTTTTATCTGAATGAACACACATAACAAACAGTTCAGGTTGAATACCCGTTTGAAGATCGACAACTATCTTTGCCCGTAAGCCAAGTCAAAATATTGGCGCAAAGGATTGGTCCAATGCATCATGGCAAACGTATCTCCAATATGATCCATGTGCCTAGTACATACAATCCGGGAAGATTTGCATCTATCATACTGGGTAAATTGCCATGTGTCAAATCAGAAACATTGGCATCTGTCGATCTAGTAACACTGGCATTTGTCAACATTGTAGCACTGGCATTTGTCAAGTATTCCAGAAACAAAATCACAATTAGGGTGTAATTTTGCAACTAAAATTCACATTAAACATGGATTTCATTCATACATTAAGCACAGGTCTTTGTACAATACAGTTCAACTCGACAGCTGAACCGAACAAACTTTTTCCCAATTGTTGCCAACCACGTACTGAATTAGCTAGTTCAACTATATACTAGCTAATTAAAGTATGTGGTATAGTTCAACCATATCTATAGTTAGATGAACTGAACAAAATAGCCCCTAAATACTAGTAGTACAAAGGGGCTTTGTACTACTTCCAGCAGAATCGAGCGCGCTCAGTAAGAGCAAGTGGAGGAGGAGCCTGCCGACGAGTTGGCGGAGACGTGTCCGTTGCCTGCCAGTGCTTCCCTCCGACACTCAAGACGCCCCTCCTCGAAGCGACGGGACTCTGCGTAGAACTCGGCATTCCGCGCCGCCGCTGCGGCTTCTCTTCCGGCCACGGCGTCGGTGAGCTTCTTCGCGTGCGCGACTTGGCGCTCCACCTCCTTCTCTAGGAAGTAGATGTAGCGCGCAAGGGTTGCGACGCAGAAGCCCGACGGTGGGCCTTTAGCGGACTTCACCTCTCGCATTCGGGCCTTGGTGGCGGCGCGGGTTTTGACCCCGCAGCCTGACGGCGGGGTCGTGGCAAAGACGGACGACGGCAGGGTGGTGGCAAAGACGGACGACGGTGGGGTGGCAAAGACGTACAACTTCTTTTGAGTGTCCATTTGAATGTAGAAAATCTTCCTCACCTTCTTCTTGAGCTAGGTGGCCCAAGTAGGCTACTCAGTCGGCGACACATAGTCAGGCTCCTCAGAACCATCATAATACGCTCCTAGTATGTTGATCTTTGGTGCATCTGGCAAAGCTCCCAAGTTCTCCTTCTCCTTAATATGAATAGTCGCATGACTGACAAGTTCGCCAATCTTAGGGCGCTCATTTGGAACCTGAGCTACCCAAGTAGTAGTGATGAGCAAGAAGACATAGGACCCATAGATGGGCACCTTCCTATTGAACACAAAAAAGTGAGCTCGTACCACATCACATGTGACACATCCAACACACAAGTCTTGTTCTTCTCCTTTTGGCACATCAACAACATGTCCATGATGTATGAGTGCACCACTCCCTGGTCACCCACGCGAGGGAAAAGAGTCTGCCTAAAGATGCAGTGCATGATGTCCAGGAAAGGAATCAACTCCTTGATCTCGGTCCTTGCAGTCTTCCTAACACACATATACTTCTACAGCTTGGACTTGTGAGTAGCGGTCGCCAACCGATGAGGACGGAGACTAAGTGAGTTATGCGGGCCATCATCCCCATAGCCAAGTAAGTTCGCGAAATCCTTCCAAGTTGCATGGAGAACCTTCCCATGTGTCATCCATGTCAGGGTCCTTGCCTCATCCTTCCCAAAGTGAACCATGGCAAAGATGAGCCACAAGCTCTGGATCAAAGTCGTTGTTGAATCATAATCTTGATAATATTTCACTGATGACAGAATGCAAGGGCCTCTCCAAAGTACTCGAGATCCTTTGCCATGTGTTCAATGTCTATGGAATTGGTTAGCACAAATAGATTCTTCTTATTCTTCAGCACATCGTGAAAGATAGAAGCCTGCACTTTATTCCAGAAGGGACACTTCACAAATGATGGGTTGTGAGGGCAGCGATAGGGATTGAGCTGAAAAAACTCCCAAAACTCCTTGCAGAACATCTCAAACATAGACTTGGCCTTCACCTTGTACTTTTGGCAGTTGACTTCGTGCTCGTTAGTGGCCTTTGCTTGGCCTGAGCACCAGACACGGTACCTGCACCACTTTGATGCCCTCGCTTGGATGACTGACGCTCTGGATTCTTGCGATGGGCTGCATGAGGAGGAAATCTACTATCACCTGACAAAACACAACAACATGAGGGAAAAGCAGGTGTAAAGACATTGCATAAGCCAAAATGAATCACAAAAGAGATAGAAGGTGTATTGGAGAGATGTTGAAGTTAGGGCTTTAGGCGGTAGTACCGCAGTCGAGCGGTGGAAGTATTGCTCCGAAGGAGCGGTAGTACCGCCTGATGAGCAAGCGTACATCCATGGCTAGATCTGGGACGGAAGACTCAGATTCAAAATATTTCCAATAGAACTTGAAATCCCCTATCTAACAGTCATTCCATGTCCTACTCATGCTTCGATTTAGCCAAAAATCGACGAACACTACACGCATTGCTCTAGAACCTAGATTCAATGGAGAGAACTGTTGGAGCAAGAAACAGGGGCAATACCGTGTCCATAGCAAGAGGAGAGTGTGGGGAACGATCCCACCGGTCGGAATCATGGATGACGGCCCGGAAACGGCATGCTGGAGGAAACTGTTAGAGAAGTTCCCGTCGCTTGCGTGGGGAGAAGACGAGGGGAGAGAAAGTGAATGGGTACGGGGAGTCGGGGGAGTTAGAACTCCCCATACCCGTGCACTTAACCCCTGCGCCCCCCGCAGTCATCAAAGAGGTAGTACCCTGGTCTAGGGCGGTAGTACCGCTTGGGGCGGTAGTACCATTCTGGACCTGGCTGTAGTACCGCCTGGGTACTTAGCACTACACAAGGCCGAAAGCACCCCCCAGCTATAGAACCACTGGCTCGGAGTGGTAGTACCGTCCAAGCACAACGGTAGTATTGCTGACAAGCAACAAAACTGCCAAGGAAAAATTGAGGGATGGTGGCTTATGCAATTTTGAATGTTTGAAGATGCGAGAGGCTTGGGTTGGAGACACAAAACGCCTCAAAAGGGAAGGTACACTCCAAGGGCAAAATTCCAACAACATAAGAGCACACTTTGAGTGAACCAACATGCAAAAGACCTAAACCCAAGATAAAATCAATCAAATCCAAAGAGAATCAAAACCTCTGAAGGAGAGGGTGGTGGCCGAATCCACCTATGTTTGAGTCAATTGGTATGGCACTGACGAGTCCAAATTATGTGATTATTTTTATAGTATTTTTGTGCCAACTTCATAGGCTTTGTGAGATTTAATAGCGTTCGCGCACTCCTTTTTGCCATTTTCCTCAGATATTGCATTTTGGATCAAATATTAGTTTATGGAATAATTTTCACAAAATGGTAGTAGAATCACAAAATTAATGTGATATTCACCTACCGTAAAATAAAGAAGCAAAATGGGCAAAGGAATGGTCACCGCAGGACGTCCAGAGCAAAAGACGGGGTTCCATACGACCGCGCCCACCCAAATGAGCGGTCGTATGGAGTGCTGTCCCCGCCGCCTCGTCAACTATATTCACCCCGTGAAGACGGATCGTGTAATTAGAGACACAGAGACACCAGAAACTTGTCAAGAAACAGAAACCCTAGCCGCCGGAGTGATCCGAAGGGAGGAACCGGCAAAAGGGAGGCCGATGCCTCCAGCATCTCCATAAAGAGGGCGCAAACATCATCCCCACCTTCATCATCACTATCTACTTTGTCCCTATTGTAATCTCAATAACCCTTGAGGAATAACTTGTGTATTACATGTGTGATTTGTTCATGTTCTCCATCATTGGTGGTATGATGTTTGGTGCCTTCATGAGTGAGTAGTCCCCTTAGTTCTCGGGGATATGGATGAACCCTAGTGCGTAATAGATCGTTTCATATTAGGATTTGACATCCACTTTACATGTTTATGTTAATGATCTTCTTGACATTGGGTGAAGTCGACCATCCAATTTATGCCAATTTTGGATGGAAGGTTATTACTGTTTGTGAACCGTGTGGTTCCAGAGTTGGGTGGCGTGACATGCCCCATCTCGCTTCGTAGAAGATCGTTGCAGCAGGGGGTAGAACGAAGACCACTTGGGTTGTGTCCATGGGGACATCTTTCCCCTTAACCACCATTTAATAACCGGAGTGGCGAAGAACGGTGGTGGCGTATGTGATACGGAGTTGCCGCGGTATGCACGTATCTATACCGGCTCCGCCTACAATGAGAAATATGTAAAGTGGCTTAGGAATCTGACATAACATTGTGTTTAGGCACCGCTATAGATGCACACTAGAAAGGGATTCCGGACCCCCAGGAACGCTTTAATCTCAATTGTCTTAAGCCCCTCATTTACATTTATAGTTATTAACTTCAGTTGAATTATTCACCTTTATACAAGCAACTTCATCTCTATTATCATACTAGTGCTCTAGATCTCTTGCAACTTACAGGCACACATTTTGCACCCTTCAAAAGACGAAAGATTGATCCCTGTGCTCCCTGTGGGATTGATACTCTTACTTCGGAAAAGCTACAACTAAACCCTGTGCACTTGCAGGACATCAAGCTTTTTCTGGTGCCGTTGTAGGGGAGCTGAGCGCTTTTGGTCCTAGTCTTGAGTTTGGTTTGAATTTTCTGTACCAAGTTGTTTGTAGATCCAGAGCAACCATGGGTAAGTTTGGAAACAACTATGAACTGTCAGCCATGCGTCTTACGGGACCACCTATGCGATAAATGTTCACACTGTTGGGTCCCAATCCTACCGGTCTCGCCTATGAGGTGAACCCAAATGTCCTCGAAATATTGTGCGGTAAGAAGTTTAAAGGCGAGGATCCTTATCAACATGTTCAGTTTTTCGAAGATTTATGTGGGACACTTAAATTAAACACTTTTAGCCCAGATGATATGAACCTAGAATTATTTTTTCATACCTTGGATAATAAAGCAAAAGAGTGGCTAGTGTCTCACCTTGCAGGTACCTTTGATACATGGGATAAGCTAGAAGAAACTTTCTTATAAGATTTTTATCCAGAAATGAAATCTTATGAAGCATGGCAGAGGATTCTAAACTTCAGAGAAAGACCCGGAGAGAGCCTAGTAAATGCATATCATAGCTATAAAACATTACTAAATGATTCCCCTCGTCATAAGCTTCCGAAACGGCTAGTATTAAACGTTTTTTATGGAGGATTACAATATGGTTCAAAAGAAGAACTAGATTTAGCCTTCGCAGGTTCCTTTATTACTAGTAAAGTCCCAAAAGCACAATAATTATTAGAAGGAAAACTTGTTAATCAGGAAGCTTGGGTGATGTGGAGCATCCTAGAGCCATACCAATGGACTCACCTACGTCACCTCAAGCCCCAAGTGCACCAATGACGAGAGCGCGTGCAAGAGCCATTGAAGCCCATGTGACATCTCTCCGTAATGAACTACCACTCAAACCACTCGAGACATGGTTACTACCTCAAGCAGAAACACTATGTGTGATGAGGTACCTGGACGAAGACCAGGGAGCCGCTATGATCAATGGAGAAGACGACGAGGATGACAAGCACATGAAGTTCAAGAAGAGGTTGTCACCAAGCTACAACCACCGGACGACAGGCCCCCACCGGACGTCCGGCAACCGGAAGATCAGCTAACCAAAAGGCCATGCCGATGACCCCTCCAGCAGCCAGACAAACGCAAGTACCAGACGTCTGACACCTCCTAGCGACTGGACGACCACTCGCCTTTGGAAATCTGACACGCCCAGTCCAACACCAAAATTACAGAAACCGAAGCCTTCCGGACGACCAAGCCACCAGACGTCCGGCCTCCTCCAGAAATCCAGCGTCCCCGCATCCGTGCCAGATCGACAGAAGTCCGACCTGCTCCGGACGTCCGGTCCTTTGTGAGCCACCGGACGACTGGTAACTTTCGGACATCTGGACCTTGCTTGTGTGTCGCCACTAGGGCCGAGGCCCATGTATCCCCCTCTCACCCCTAGACAATAAGTACCCCTTCACTTGCATGAATTAGGGTTAGCATATGTTTAGCTCTTGAGTTAGTTGAGCATTGCTCCTTCCACTTCCTCCTTCTTCATGGAGATGACCTCTATGTGAGAAGATCCAAGTGGATGTCAAGGTCCCTATCATAGGGAAGATCCTCTAAGGATTCCAAGTTCCCATCTCATTGAGTGGGAAGAACTATCATTTTTACTTGCATCCCGTGTTGAACTCGAATCATTGTATCATCTTGTGTTTCATGGATTTAGTGGATGTGTGATTGGAGTTTGTCTCTATTTCTCTCCTTTCCCCTTCCAAGTGTGAAAAGATCGACCCTGAGGGTTTGGCCCCATATCATCTTGGTATCAAGAGCCACGTTAATTCACATCTTAGAGTCTCATCCCCCCATTTTCTAGCCATTTTTCATTTGTTTTGATATAATTCGAAAAATCCCAACAAAAATAGCCATACCAATTTTTTTGTGATTTGTGGTTTTGATGAGATTTTTTTGATTTTGATCTGTGGATTCGAAGTGTTTTAGGTGGATCTATCTTTCGCCCATCACCCCCTCATTTCCATCCACAAATTAATCCCAATTTTGCCAAAATTTGCGAGTTCATTCTATCCCCCATTGTCAACCCTCGAAATCGCCAGCCATCGGTCGTCCGACCATTTCGAGATGTCCAGTCGTCCGATAGATTCTGGACATCCAGTAAAACCAATTTAGTTCGACTTCATTTGTCCCAATTTTGACCAATTTTCCACCATTTCCTTCCGCAGAAACCACCACCTTTACGCCAACCATTAGTCATTTCAGATTTTGAGGTGTGGATTTGTCGTTTCCTAAGATGTTTCGGCTACTTAGGAGCGGTTCACCATCGTCATCGCCACTCATCAGCGTCTGAAATTGTTGCCGACCAACTCATCGTTCATACCTCACTGTAAGCAAGGACGATAACAACATTGACACTCTTATATACTCCCTTGCCATTCCATTGTCACCCCGAGCCTATTTGCGTTACTTGGCTATCGATACTAGCCATTGAGTATTGCCGGGCTACGATACTTGTGCACTTTAGTGATACATACTCCGCATAGCTTCAATTGGGTGCATCAATCATAGTATCAGCTCTTGTGATACAAATTGTGCCCACATATACGTAATTGCTATCTTGGTGGGCACGTTCCGCATAGTGAGCATACAAAACATCATTGCCAAAGAAAAGAGAAGCAAAGCTTTCAAAGCAACGAGCAAAAGCAATAGCATCGCCACATTGCATATCATACTTGATCATCTTGGATCACTTGAGTGAATGTCATTGTGCCTCATACATACATAACACAGTCGGGATAGAAAGATGACACATTTTGTTTCTTATAGGTTGTGCACAAGTTCATATCGCGCTCATTTGACCAATCATGCTAGCGTGTCTCTAGTGTTGTGCAACACAAGCTTTTTTCTGTGGATTACACATTTTGTGCTCATTTCTTGGTTGCACGACCCCAATTATCTATCCATGTGTGTGTTTTTGTGTACACTCATTTCTACTGATCTATTTATTTCACTTCCGAATTTGTGAATCTTTTTCAACATTATTGACTCTTGACTCACAAATTTCTTGAATTTTGTGCCACTATCCAAACCAAGATACTCGTTAATCCTTATTTTTGTAGGTGTGACAGTGATGAACTCCGGCAACAATTCTACTACTTCCATGTTACACATTGAGTGATCTTTGATCCATTTTCAACATACAGAACGGTAAATTTGGTATTGTTCTTCTCGGTTTCCACTCACATTTCCCTTTGAGTTCTATGGATAGGTCAAGCATACCCAACCCGAAATTTGAGGTGCACGACGACGACGTGAACGACTATGTCACACAGATGCACTTCTTCGGCGCACAAAAAGCCATGCGCCAGTCGCAAGATGTCTTAAAAAACCGCATCGAGCAACACGCCACCGACTTGCGCCAATCAGGGGAGAACATTAGGGACTACCCCAACATCAAGCTATTTAGCAAAATGGCGGAGTTTCCTACCTGGATGGCCAAACATGCTCCTTTAACATGTACATCATCACGGGGACGCCACTCAAGTCACCAATCATCGAATTCTTCTTTCGGCGCAAGTCCCGCTCGAGCTAGCTCTCATCTTCGAGACGATCGCTCCGGACCAAGTTCACCGCATGTTCGCTAACATCAAGCTTCGGACAATCCATTCCATGGAAATGGTTAACAATATCGCCTACGAGAATGCGAACGACATCGTCAACAAGATCAAGAGCAACAACACCGTGAAGAACAAGTGCTTCAATGTCAACGTGCCCTCCGCGATGCAACTCGTGCCTTGGAAGAGCGCAACCGCCAAGCATGTGAAGAACAAGAAGCACTCCAGCATGAACGCCAAGAAGATGCCAAACGCCAAGAGGAGCGGGAAGAATGAAGGAACCGATGCGTTTTGCTCGTCAACGCCCTCACGCAAATCATGACGAGACCAACGAAGAAGAACCACCAAGCCAAGAGCATCATCAACACAACAACAATAATGATGCACCACCTCCAAGACAAGGGCATCGTCATCACCTCCACAATGATGCAGAACACTTTGGCAAGCTCGAATTTACCATGCCTAAGTTCTCCGGATGCAACGATCCCGAAGACTACCTCTCATGGGCACTTAAGGTTGACAAGATCTTCAGTCTCCACAAGTATGATGAAGAAAAGATTGCCATGGCTTCACTTGAGTTCCAAGATTATGTTCTCATTTGGTGGGAGCAAGTGGTCGAGCGGAGAAGAGAAAAAGGCGAACCTCCTATCACGACTTGGAATCAAATGAAGGACATCATGAGAGCTCGTTTTGTGCCTGCTCACTACAATTGTGATCTCTTCAAGAAACTACAACTCGTCAAGCAAGGCACAAGGTCGATTGAAGAATACTATCAAGAAATGGAAATGGCCATGATCCGAGCCAATGTCAAGGAAGATGATGAACAAACAATGACGCGTTTCTTGAATGGGCTCAACTACCAAATCAACAAGATCGCGGATTTCCAACCTTACTCCAACCTTCTCGAGCTAGTACATCAAGCATCAAAGACGGAACATCAAGTGAAAGATTACTACAAGTACTCCAATTTTCTTCCAAGACCTACGGCTCAAGTACTCAAGCTTCTCCAACTTTTACGCCTTCGACTACAAGAACTCCAACAACTACCGGTGACAAGTATAGTTACAAGGACAAGACATTTTCGTCAAGCTTCCCTCCTACAGGCAAGTACAAGCCAAGAGCTTCATCCTCTACAACTCCAATGGATGTGTCGGTGCACTGGGATAGGGGTGTCCAGTTCCCCTGACTTATGCACAGGCAATAGTAGCAAAACCCATCAACACAAGCACAAACCAAGCAAGCATTCAAGACCCAGACTCCGGCAGTAGCAACCTACAGAAGGCCAAGCAACGCTGCTACTTCTTGAGCATGCGTTGGTTTCCCTTGAAGAGGAAAGGGTGATGCGGTAAACTAGATAAGTATTTCCCTCAGTTGTTGAGAACCAAGGTATCAATCCAGTAGGAGATACAAGCAAGTCCCCAATAGATGTACCTACACAAATAATAAAACACTTGCACCCAACGCTATAAAGGGGTTTTCAATCCCTTCACGGTTACTTGCAAGGATGAGATCTGATAGAGATAGATGATAGGATTGCTAAAACGAAAAGTAAACTAAAATTAAAAAGATTGCAGCAAAGTATTTTTGGTATTTTTGGTTTATAGATCTGAAAATATATTATGGAAAATAGACCCGGGGGCCATAGGTTTCACTAGAGGCTTCTCTCATGAAGGAAAATAATATGGTGGGTGAACAAATTACTGTCGAGCAATTGATAGAAAAGAGAATAATTATGACGATATCCAAGGCAATGATTATGCATATAGGCATCACGTCCGTGTCAAGTAGACCGAAACGATTCTGCATCTAGTACTATTACTCCACACATCGACCGACTCCTGCCTGCATCTAGAGTATTAAGTTCATGAAGAACAGAGTAACGCATTAAGTAAGATGACATGATGTAGAGGGATAAACTCAAGAAATATGATGAAAACCCCATCTTTTTATCCTCGATGGCAACAATACAATACGTGCCTCGCTACCCCTACTTTGTCACTGGGTGAGGACACCGCAAGATTGAACCCAAAACTAAGCACTTCTCCCATTGCAAGAATTACCAATCTAGTTGGCCAAACCAAACCAATAACTCGAAGAGACTTGCAAAGATATGAAATCATGCATATAAGAATTCAGAGAAGATTCAAATAATATTCATAGATAAGCTGATCATAAACTCACAATTCATCGGATCTCGACAAACACACCGCAAAAGAGTATTACATCGGATAGATCTCCATGAAGATCATGAAGAACATGGTATTGAAGAACAAAGAGAGAGAAGAAGCCATCTAGCTACTAGCTATGGACCCGAAGGTCTGTGGTGGACTACTCACGCATCATCGTAGGGGCAATGGAGTTGATGTAGATGCCCTCCGTGATCGAATCCCCCTCCGGCAGATTACCGGAAAAGGCTCCAAGATGGGATCTCACTGGAACAGGGGCTTCTGGCGGCGGAAAAGTATTTTCGTGGCTCTTTTTGGTATCTAGGGAATATTTGGGAATTTATAGGCCGAAGAATAGGGTTAGGAGGGCTGCCGTGGGGCCACAAGCCAGGGGGGCGCCCCCCCCTAGGGCGCGCCCCTATGGCTTGTCGCCACACGACGGCTCTCTTGCCTTCATCTCCAAGTCTGGTACATTGCTTCTGGTCCAAGAAAAATCATTCCGAAGATTTTATTCCGTTTGGACTCCGTTTAATATTCCTTATCTGCAATACTCAAAAACAAGGAAAAAACAGAAACTGGCACTAGGCTCTAGATTAATTGGTTAGTCCCAAAAATTATATAAAATAGCATATTAATGCATATAAAACATCCAAAACAGATAATATAATAGCATGGAACAATAAAAAATTATAGATACGTTGCAGACGTATCAAGCATCCCCAAGCTTAATTCCTGCTCGTCCTCGAGTAGGTAAATGATAAAAACAGAATTTTTGATGTGGAATGCTACCTAACATATTTATCCATGTAATATTCTTTATTTTGGCATGGATATTCAGATCCATAAGATTCAAAACAAAAGTCTAATATTGACATAAAAATAGTAATACTTCGAGCATACCAACAAGGCAATTGTGTCCTTTCGAAATAACATGGCCTTAGAAAGTTATCCCTACAAAATCATATGGTCTGGCTATGCTCCATCTTCCCCACACAAAGTATCTAAATCATGTACAACCTCGATGACAAGTCAAACAATTGTTTCACACCTTTTATGTTCTCAAACCTTTTCAACTCTCACGCAATACATGAGCGTGAGCCATGGATATAGCACTATAGGTGGAATAGAATATGGTGGAGGTTGGGAGGAAAAAAAGAAAAGATAGTCTCACATCAACTAGGCATATCAACGGGCTATGGAGATGCCCATCAATAGATATCAATGTGAGTGAGTAGGGATTGCCATGCAACGGATGCACTAGAGCTATAAGTGTATGAGAGCTCAAAAAGAAACTACGTGGTTGTGCATATGATGAAAAATTCCACTAGCTATATGAAAGTGACAAAATAGGAGACTCTCTATCATGAAGATAATGGTGCTACTTCGAAGCACAAGTGTGGAAAAAGATAGTAGCATTGTCCCTTCTCTCTTTCTCTCATTTTTTTTCTTCTTTTTTTTATTTTGGTGGGCATCTTTGTCCTCTTTTTTTATTTGGGCTTCGCTGGCCTCTGTTATTATTTATAAAGTCCGGATACTCATCCCAACTTGTGAGGGATTCATAGTTTCCATCATCCTTTTCTCTCACGGGACAAATGCTCTAATAATGAAGATCATCACACTGTTATTTACTTACAACTCGATACTTAGAACAAAATATTACTCTATATGCAATATGAAAGTGATGATGCATGTCATGAAAAACGGAACGGTAGAAGTTGCATGGCAATATATCTCGGAATGGCTATGGAAATGCCATAATAGGTAGGTATGGTGGCTGTTTTGAGGGAAATATATGGTGGCTGTTTTGAGGAAGGTGGGTTTGATGCACCGGCGAAAGTTGCACGGTACTAGAGAGGCTAGCAAAGGTGGAAGGGTGAGAGTGCGTATAATCCATGGACTCAACATTAGTCATAAAGAACTCACATACTTATTGCAAAAGTCTATTAGTTATCGAAACAAAGTATTAGACACATGCTCCTAGGGGATAGGTTGGTAGGAGTTAACCATCGCGCGCTCCCGACCCTCACACAAAGGTTGACAATCATTAAACAAATCATGCTCCGACTTCGTTACATAACGGTTCACCATACGTGCATGCTACGGGAATCAGAAACTTTAACACAAGTATTTCTTCCAATTCACAACTACTCACTAGCATAACTCTCATATTACCATCCCTATATCTCAAAACTATATGCAAGGAATCAAACTTCTCATAGTATTCAATGCACTTTATATGAAAGTTTTTATTATATCCCTCTTGGATGCCCATTATATTAGGACTAAATTCATAACCTAAACCAATTACCATGCTGTTTAAAGAGACTCTCAAAATAATATAAGTGAAGTACGAGAGTTCAATAATTTCTATAAAATAAAACACCACCGTGCTCTAAAAAGATATAAGTGAAGTACTAGAGAAACATTGCCTAGCTCAAAAGATATAAGTGAAGCACATAGAGTATTCTAATAAATTCACGATGAATGTGTGTCTCTCTCAAAAGATGTGTACAGCAAGGATGATTGTGGAAAACTAAAAATCAAAGACTCATATCATACAAGACGCTCCAAGCAAAACACATATCATGTGGTGAATAAAAATATAGCCTCAAGTAAATTTACCGATGGATTGAAGACGAAAGAGGGGATGCCTTCCGGGGCATCCACAAGCTTAGGCTTTTTGGTATCCTTGAATATGGCTTGGGGTGCCTTGGGCATCCCCAAGCTTAGGCTCTTGCCACTCCTTATTCCATAGTCCATCAAATCTTTACCCAAAACTTGAAAACATCACAACACAAAACTCAACAGAAAACTCGTGAGATCCGTTAGTATAAGAAAAATAAATCACCACTTTAGGTACTGTTGTGAACTCATTCTTTATTTATATTGGTGTAATATATACTGTATTCTAACTTCTCCATGGTTCATACCCCCCGATACAACCCATAGATACATCAAAATAAGCAAATAACACAAAGAAAACAGAATCTGTCTAAAACAGAACAGTCTGTAGAAATCTATAGACTTCGAATACTTCTGTAACTCCAAAAATTCTGAAAAATTAGGAAAATCAGGGAAATGTGCATATCAATCTTGTGTAAAAATTTCAGATCAAAATAACGTTCCAGTGAATTTACAAAATTCGTGGACTGAGAGCAAAAGTTTCTGTTTTTCAGCAAAATCAAATCACAAACACCGTAGACCATCCCAAAGGTCTTACTTGGCTCAAATACTAATTTAAACAAGAAAACACAATTACTACAGAGGTAATAATGTGTGGGAAACTCAAAAACAGAATCAAAATCAAAAGCATAAAAATAAAATTGGGTTGCCTCCCAACAAGCGCTATTGTTTAACGCCCCTAGCTAGGCATAACGCAATAGATCTAGGTGTTGTCATCTTTGGTATGCAATCCATAAGTAGCTCTCATAATAGATTCATAAGGTAATTTTATTTTCTTTCTAGGAAAGTGTTCCATGCCTTTCCTTAATGTAAATTGGAATCTAATATTTCCTTCCTTCATATCAATAATTGCACCAATCGTTCTAAGGAAAGGTCTACCAAGAATAATAGGACATGTAGGATTGCAATCTATATCAAGAACAATGAAATCTACGGGCACATAATTCCTATTTGCAACAATAAGAACATCATTAATCCTTCCCATAGATTTCTTTATAGTAGAATCCGCTAGATGCAAATTTAAAGAGCAATCATCAAATTCACAGAAACCTAGTACATCACATAAAGTTTTCGGAATCGTGGAAACGCTAGCACCCAAATCACACAAAGCATGGCACTCATAATATTTAATCTTAATCTTAATAGTAGTTTCCCACTCATCATAAAGCTTTCTAGGTATAGAAACTTCCAACTCAAGTTTTTCTTCGAAAGATCTCATCATAGCATCCACGATATGTTTAGTAAAAGCTTTGTTTTGATTATAAGCATGAGGAGAATTCAACATGGATTGTAACAAGAAAATACAATAAATCAAAGAACAACTATCATAATTAAAGTCCTTGAAATCCAAAAGAGTGGGTTCATTTCTAATTAAAGTTTTGACCTCTTCAATCCCACTTTTATCAATCTTAGCATTAGGATCTATAAACTCCGAATCATTGGGACGCCTTTTAACTAAAATTGGCTTATCTCCAGTCCCATCTTTATCAAGATTTGTTTTAGAAAACAAAGATTCAATAGGAGTCACGTCAATCACTTTAAGATCTTCATCAATATTATCACGAGAACACACCTTTTCAAGCCATTCACGCTTAGCACGTATTCTAGCGGTTCTTTCCTTACACTCATCAATAGAGATTCTCATATCTTTTAAAGACTCAATAATATCATGCTTGGGTGGAATAGATCTAATTTTCAAAGAATCAATCTCAAGAGAAATTCTATCAACGTTCCTAGCCAAATCATCAATCTTGAGCAATTTTTCTTCAATCATAGCATTGAAACCCTTTTGCGAACTAATAAATTCTTTAATATTGTTCTCAAGATCAGAGGGCATCTTATTATAATTTCCATAAGAGTTGTTGTAGGAATTACCATAATTATTAGAGGAATTACTAAGACATGGCCTAGGATTGAAATTACCTCTATACGCGTTATTACCAAAATTGTTCCTACCAACAAAATTCACATCCATAGATTCATTATTATTTTCAATCAAAGAAGACAAAGGCATATCATTAGGATCAATAGGAGCACTCTTACTAGCAAACAATTTCATCAATTCATCCATCTTTTCACTCAAAGTATTTATTTCTTCTATAGCATGCACCTTTTTACTAGTAGGAGATTTTTCGGTGTGCCATTGAGAGTAATTTGCCATAATATTATCTAGGAGTTTAGTAGCTTCTCCTAATGTGATTTCCATAAAAGTACCACCCGCGGCGGAATCTAAGAGATTCCTAGATGCAAAATTCAATCCCGCATAGAAAATTTGTATAATCATCCATAAACTCAACCCATGCGCGGGGTAATTTCTAATCATTAGTTTCATCCTCTCCCAAGATTGGGTAACATGCTCATGATCAAGTTGCTTAAAATTCATTATATCGTTCCTCAGGGAGATGATCTTAGTGGGCGGAAAGTACTTGGAAATAAAAGCATCTTTACACTTATTCCATGAATCAATACTATTTTTAGGCAAAGATGAAAACCAAGTTTTAGCACGATCTCGTAGTGAGAACGGAAATAGCTTCAATTTAACAATATCATTATCCACATCTTTCTTCTTTTGCATATAACACAACTCAACAAAAGTATTTAGATGGGATGCGACATCTTCATTAGCAAGGCCGGAAAATTGTTCTTTCATAACAAGATTAAGCAAAGCGGCATTAATTTCATAGGATTCCGCACTAGTGGCGGGAGCAATCGGAGTACTAATAAAACCATTATTATTAGTATTTGAAAAGTCGCACAACTTGGTATTCTCTTGAGTCATCGTGACAAAGCAAGCAATCTAGCACACAAGCAAGCGAAAAGCAAACAAAAAGACGAACGGAAGAAGGGCGAATAAAAAGGCAAATCTTTTTGGAAAATCGTTTTAGAAGTGGGGGAGAGGAAAACGAGAGGCAAATGGCAAATAATGTAAATGCAAGAGATAAGTTTGTGATGGGTACTTGGTAGGCTTGATGTAGATCTCCCCGGCAACGGCGCCAGAAATCCTTCTTGCTACTTCTTGAGCATGCGTTGGTTTCCCTTGAAGAGGAAAGGGTGATGCGGCAAAGTAGATAAGTATTTCCCTCAGTTGTTGAGAACCAAGGTATCAAATAGTAGGAGATACAAGCAAGTCCCCAATAGATGTACCTACACAAATAATCAAACACTTGCACCCAACGCTATAAAGGGGTTGTCAATCCCTTCACGGTTACTTGCAAGGATGAGATCTGATAGAGATAGATAGATAGGATTGCTAAAACGAAAAGTAAACTAAAAGTAAAAAGATTGCAGCAAAGTATTTTTGGTATTTTTGGTTTATAGATCTGAAAATATATTATGGAAAATAGACCCGGGGGCCATAGGTTTCACTAGAGGCTTCTCTCATGAAGGAAAATAATACGGTGGGTGAACAAATTACTGTCGAGCAATTGATAGAAAAGCGAATAATTATGACGATATCCAAGGCAATGATTATGCATATAGGCATCACGTCTGTGTCAAGTAGAGCGAAACGATTCTGCATCTACTACTATTACTCCACACATCGACCGACTCCTGCCTGCATCTAGAGTATTAAGTTCATGAAGAACAGAGTAACGCATTAAGTAAGATGACATGATGTAGAGGGATAAACTCAAGCAATATGATGAAAACCCCATCTTTTTATCCTCGATGGCAACAATACAATACGTGCCTCGCTACCCCTACTTTGTCACTGGGTGAGGACACCGCAAGATTGAACCCAAAACTAAGCACTTCTCCCATTGCAAGAATTATGAATCTAGTTGGCCAAACCAAAGCAATAACTCGAAGAGACTTGCAAAGATATGAAATCATGCATATAAGAATTCAGAGAAGATTCAAATAATATTCATAGATAAGCTGATCATAAACTCACAATTCATCTGATCTCGACAAACACACCGCAAAAGAGTATTACATAGGATATATCTCCATGAAGATCATGAAGAACATGGTATTGAAGAACAAAGAGAGAGAAGAAGCCATCTAGCTACTAGCTATGGACCAGAAGGTCTGTGGTGGACTACTCACGCATCATCGGAGGGGCAATGGAGTTGATGTAGATGCCCTCCGTGATCGAATCCCCCTCCGGCAGATTACCGGAAAAGGCTCCAAGATGGGATCTCACGGCAACAGAGGCTTCCGACGGCGGAAAAGTATTTTCGTGGCTCTTTTTGGTATCCAGGGAATATTTGGGAATTTATAGGCCGAAGAATAGGGTTAGGAGGGCTGCCGTGGGGCCACAAGCCAGGGGGCGCCCCCCCCAGGGCGCGCCCTTGTGGCTTGTCGCCACAGGACGACTCTCTTGCCTTCATCTCCAAGTCTGGTACATTGCTTCTGGTCCAAGAAAAATCATTCCGAAGATTTTATTCCGTTTGGACTCCATTTAATATTCCTTATCTGCAATACTCAAAAACAAGGAAAAAACAGAAACTGGCACTAGGCTCTAGATTAATAGGTTAGTCCCAAAAATAATATAAAATAGCATATTAATGCATATAAAACATCCAAAACAAATATTATAATAGCATGGAACAATAAAAAATTATAGATACGTTGGAGACGTATCAAACGCCGGCAAGACCAATACAACGGCCCAGGAGGGGCTCAGAGCGCGCCAGCCATGTCCCCGGTGCCTGCCGGGGACCAAGGTGCGCGCATATTCAAGAAGACCCGATAAGCCATCCCCCGGCAGGCGCGAGCCGATCGGCCACCGCTCCACCGCATCACAACGCCAGTCACTTGTCGATGCGGTGTCGAGCCCTCAGGTGGCTAAGTGGCTCTCGCTAAGCACGTGGTGACGCACCGGAAGACAGAGTATACCCTGTCGACACCCGTCCAGAGGTGTGTCAAGACACTAAGTAACAGCCAGCTAAGCGGTGGTAAGAGCCTGCCGGGGATGCACCCCCGCACACCACCTAGTCTAGCAATCATGGTATTTTGTCCTAAATGCCAAAGTTAGGTATGATAGCTCTGTTAGCTATCTAATCATTAGGTAATGACTGTTTTGCCATTGTGGTTGCCCCTTGCCCTATAAAAGGAGGCCGAAGGCAACCTAGCTCAAGATTGGGACCTTTGGACACTTGTACTCACGTAGCAGCTCTCCCCGATGGCAATCCTTGCCGGGATTGAGCGCTGTGTGTTCTTCGTGTTCCTCTGATCAATCCACCAAAAGCAGGAGTAGGGTTTTACGCTTCAGAGCGGCCTGAACCTTGGTAAAAACACCAGCGTCCCGATCGCTGTGTTGCCTCATGATCTCTGCTCTTTGTGCAACATGACCCCCCTTGCCGAACCACAAAGGGGCCTCTGGTCCCATAGGTGATCGTGTGCATCCGTGCCCCGACATCTTTGGCGCGCCAGGTAGGGGGCGCGTGTGTGAACCCGAGTTCGTGAGCAGCGAGTCAATCTTCATCATTGACTTCTTCATCCATGGCTCCAAAGAAGAAGTCCGGCACGACCATGCATCCCTCCACTTCAAAGACTCCCTCGCATGCAGCCGCGGGCGCCATTGGCACCGCGACGGCTGCGAGTGAGGCGGGCTTCGTGGGCGAAGCGGCTGGCGCAGGAAGCACCGGCGTCGTATCCCCCACGGCTGAAGTTGGAGCCGGGAACGCTGGAGAGGAGCAACTTTAGCAACAACCTGGCGAGCACGCCCCTGATACCGCGAGCGGAGTAAATGACCAGTCTCCACCTCCCCACCGTGCGGATGTTCGTGGCCGCCATGGCGGCGCTCGATCTGGAGCAAGCCGTGATCCCCCATCTGTGCCCGTTACTAGCGCGGCTACTGGGTGCACGCCTCGTCCAGAACAAGACGGAGCGCCGAGCGGGGCCGCGGGCTCGGCCTCCCCCACGTCAGACCGCTCCGACGAGCTGCGAGCGGCGCACGGCGATAGGGATGAGACGATGCCCCTCTTGGTTCCACCAGGAGCCGGGCGACGTCGCGGTCCGCCTCTTTCGCCATGCCGGACACGGCATCGGAAGCAATGGCACGAGCCCAGCTGCTGCTAAACTTCCTGCCGGCAGCTGATAAGCTAGATGAGTAGAGAGCTACCATCCAGAGTTTGATATCCTTCGTCAAAGCCAACAAATCTCAGCATGCAGAGCCACCGCGACGCACGTGTACAGCAACGGTGGCCCAGGCCGGTGATCGTGTCAAGGGGGCACACCAACGGTGCACTCCCCTCCGCGACAACAGGCCCAGAGGCAACCACGACAAGCTCCGCATGCAGATGAGCTTGACGAGGCATCTATGGTCTCGTCTGGCTCGCACGATCACCGGGACCAGCGGCGTGTCCTGAACGACCAGCGGAGGGAAGATGCACGCATCACCATAGAGCGGCGCCGAGAAGCACACCATCAGTCTGACAAGCACAATGGCCCAGACGCTGGCGACCCCGCGTCCAGTGTTGGCGGGTACCTGCCTTATGAGGTTGGGTGCCCTACCTTCACTCGCGACCTGTGACAGGTCCGCTGGCTGTCGGCCGAGTTTTCAAGCCTGAGCTGACGGAGAAATATGATGGGAAACTAAACCCGGCGGAGTTCCTGGGCATCTACATGATCGACGTTCAAGCCGTCGGAGGAAGGGATGATAAAGTGCTCGCCAATTATTTCCCTTTGGCACTCAAGCCTAATGTGAGATCATGGCTGATACACCTACCGGAAAACTCTATCTCGTCATGTGTTGATCTGTGCAACGAGTTCGTCGGCGCCTTCATAGGTGGCCACCAGGAGCCAGGGCAGCCCAGCGATCTGCAAGTCCTACCACAGAAGGAAGGAGAGACCCTGGGGAAATACATTAAGAGGTTCAGCCGAGTGCACCGCAACATCCCAGAGATACACCCCGTAGCCGTGATTGCCACGTTCCATTCGAACGTGCACAATAGGAGGATGCGAGCCAAGATGAATGTGAAACTCCCCAAGACCGTCAACGAGCTGTACACGATGGCGGACAAGTGTGCTCGTGCTGAGGAAGGAAGGCGACTCTCCGGAGAGGAGGCTGGCGTCGAAATCGACTCAGATGATGATGACGACGCCCCCGGCTCAAAAGGGAGAAGCTGAAGACGTAACAGGAAGGGCAAAGGGAAGGCAGTGTTGGCTGTTGAGAGCTCTGGTAATCTCGTAGTCGGCAAGAAGGCTAAGGCTGAGAACCCCGTCAAGGGAGCTGCCGCGTGCGCTGATTGCCGGGAGGCCGCAACAGCAGAGAAAACTGGGAAGTCTGACCGGCTGTACTGCAAAATCCACCGCACCAAGGGCCATGATCTCCAAGAATGCCGCCAAGTTGAGCAGCTTGCTGAGAAGCAGAAGGCTGAATACGAGAAGCGCGACAAGGAGAAGGGCCAAGACGCTGCTGCCGGGAAGGGCAGTGGCGACACAGGAGGCCACCGCGGCAAAGCTCCACCGCAGAAGGAAAGGCCAGCCAGAGGCCGTGAGAAGAAATAAGCAGAGGATATGAGTGAGGATGAGGATGACGAGGAGGATTCCAGTGATCGAGAATTCCAGAAGGCAACCGAAGCCATGTGTGTTGATGGGGGTGCATCTTTTCAATCCTCTCACCGACAGCTCAAGCAATGGGCGTGTGAGTTCAATGTTGTGGAGCCAGATGCAGATTCCAGGAGGCCACTCAAATGGCCCCGCATGCCTATCATCTTTGATGAAGAGGATCATCCTGATCGCACCACCGCGGTCGGATGTTTGCCATTGTTGGCCTCCCCAACAATCCGCAACCTCAAAGTCACCAAGATGTTAGTTGACGGCAGGGCGGGATTGAACTTAATCTCCCCAAAGGTGGTTGAGAGGCTGCAGATCCGTGACGGAGAGCTCAAGGCTATGGGTACATTCCAAGGAGTCAACCCCGGCAGAAGCCGACCTAAGGGAAAGATCACTTTGCCTGTGACGTTTGGCGGGGAGTTGAACTACCGGACCGAGAAGGTGGTGTTCGATGTGGTTGAGCTTCCCCTGCCTTACATCGGAATTCTTCGTCGCCCAGCCCTGGCTAAGTTCATGGTGGCATTCCACTATGCTTACAACACTTTGAAGATGCCAGGTCCCATTGGAATCATCTCCATCCCATCCGACAAGAAGGACGCAGTCATATGCGTGGACAAGATGTATCGAGACGCGGTAGCAGCTGAAGTCGTGGAAGCGTTAGCTCCCACCAAGGAATCGAGGAAAGAGAAGAAGTCTAGCAGAGACGCCGGCAAGGACTCCGGGAAGCGCGCCTCTTCGTAGTGCGCTGAGCCCGTCGAGGACCTGCCGGAGAGTTCCACTAGCAAGAGAGCCAAGGTCACCTATCCTGATACGAAGAAGATCCCAGCAAGGCTGGATGGCGCTGGTGGCACATTCACCATCAGCGCCACCCTCACTGACAAATAGGAAAGTGCGCTCGTTGCCTTCCTGCGGGCAAATGTCGATGTGTTTGCTTGGCAACCATCTGACATCCCTGATGTTCCCAGGGAGGTAATTGAGCACCACCTTGCTGTCTGCCCCCATGCCAGGCCCATCAAGCAAAAGGTTAGGAAGCAAGCCTTGGAGCGGGAGTAGTTCATTGCCGAAGAAATCAAGAAACTTGAAGGAGCTGGTTTGGTCAGAGGAGTGTTACACAAAACTTGGCTAGCCAACCTGGTAGTGGTGCGCAAGGCGAATGGGAAATGGAGGCTCTGCATAGATTTCACTAACTTGAACAAACATGCCCGAAGGACCCTTTTCCCTTGCCGCACATCGACAAGATTATTGATTCCACTTCCGGGTGCGATTTGCTTTCCTTCTTGGACGCATACTACGGATACCACCAGATTTTCATGACTAAGGAAGATGAGGAAAAGACCGCGTTCATAACTCTGTGTGGCACGTACTGCTTTGTATGGATGCCTTTCGGGTTAAAGAGCGCTGGTTCTACCTTTGCCAGAGCCATGCAGATTGGATTTGGACCTCGGTTGCGTAGAAACATGGAAGCTTACATGGATGATATAATTGTCAAGACAAAGGATGAAGCAACTCTCATACAAGACTTGGAAGAAACTTTTGCAAACTTGTGCAAGATCAATTTGAAACTCAACCCTAAGAAGTGTGTGTTTGGCGTCCCATCCGGCAAGCTACTTGGGTTCTTTGTGTCTTAGCGAGGAATAGAAGCCAATCCCGACAAGATCAAAGCAATTGAGCAGATAGAAGCACCCAAGACCATCAAGGACATCAGACGTTTGACCAGATGCATTGCAACGTTGAGTAGGTTCATTTCCAAATCCGCCGAACGCGCCCTGCCTTTCTTCAAGATTCTGAAGAAGGCTAGCCCGATAAAGTGGACCCCGGAGGTAGAGGCAGCACTGCAGGACCTAAAAACTTACCTTTCTTCCACTCCCACCTTAGTCGCTCCTAAACCGCAAGAACCGTTGCTACTATACTTGGCGGCAACGAATCAAGTGGTTAGTGCAGCGCTGATGGCGCAGCGAGAAGTGGATGAAGGTGCAGACGCTGCGGCTGATGCTGCCGGGGACAAAATCGAGACATTCACGGCAGGACCCAATACAGACTCAGGGGAACCTCAACAAGCTAGCGAAGGCAGTTCCAAGGAAGTGACGAAGAAGAAAGTGCTGCAGCGGCCAGTGTAGTTTGTCAGCTCCAAGTTGCAGGGGGCTAGGTCAAGGTACACTGGAGTGCAAAAGCTGATCTTCGGCCTCATCATGGCCTTGAGGAAGCTGCGCCACTACTTCCAAGCCCATGAGATCACGGTTGTCACTCGCTTTCCGCTACAGCGCATATTGAGGAACCCCGAATCCACTGGTAGGATAGTTGAGTGGGCACTTGAGCTGTCAAGTTTTGGATTGAAGTATGAGAGCACTTCCACGGTTCAGAGCAGGGCGTTGGCGGAGTTCATTGCAGAATGGACACCCACGCCAGACGAAGAGGTTCTGGAAACAATCCTCCCCGGCAAAGAAGCGCCCAAGGATTGGATCATGTACTTTGACGATGCTTTCTTGCTCCAGGGTGCCGGAGCAGGCATGCTCCTGGTCGCCCCCACCGGAGAGCACCTCAAGTATGTGGTTCAGATGCACTTTCCCCAAGAGGAAGCCACCAACAACACCGCTGAATATGGAGGGCTCCTTGCCGGACTCAAAATCGTGGTGGAGCTGGGAATCAAGAGACTGATCAACCGAGGGGATTCACAGCTCATGGTGAAACAAGTCAACAAAGATTATCATAGCCCATTGATGGAAGCATACGTGGAAGAAGTGAGGAAACTGAAGGAGCGCTTTGATGGGTTGCAAGCAGAGCATGTGCCCCGTGCAAAAAACATCATTGCTGATCACCTATCAAAGTGCGCCGCGCAGAAGCTTCCTGTGGAACCAGCGACTTTTGTCCTCCGCCTCACTCAACCATCAGTATCCCCGTCAGCGATGGCCAAGAAAAGAAGAAAGCTGAACTCCGGCAAGCATTTCCCGGCAGAGCTTCCCGAAGCCGCTAATAGAGAAGCTGTCGGGGGAAATCCTGTTTTGGTTGGTGAGTAGCTCCCTCCCTCAGAACCTCAGGCTCTTGCGGTCGAGATAAGCGCTCCCACAAACGAAGAGATGCCTTTAGTCCTCGTAGTCGAGCCGCAGGCTCCAACCTGGGCGCAGCATATAGTTCATTTCCTCCAAATAAGAGAACTCCCCGAAGAGCAAGAAGAGGCCAAAGTAGGCCGCCAGTCAAGTATGTACCAATTTGTCGATTACACCTTGTACAGAAGACGACCGAATGGTGTGAAATTGCGGTGCATCTGCCGGGAGAATGGACTGAAGCTGTTGGCGGAGATTCACGGAGGCGTATGTGGCTCTCACATTGGATCTAGGGCTCTTGCCGGAAAAGCTTTCCGGCAGGGTTTCTATTGGCCCACTGCCCTCCAAGATGCAACTGAGTTGGTCACCAAGTGTGAAGCCTGCCAGTTCCATTCCAAAAACATCCATCAACCAGCGCAAGCTCTCTAGACAATCCCTTTATCCTGGCCATTCTCAGTCTGGGGGCTCGATATTTTGGGCCCCTTTCCCTGCGCTGTCGGGGGCTTTGAATTCTTGTTCGCAGCAATCGACAAGTTCACAAAGTGGCCTGAGGAAGAGCCAGTGAGGAAGGTGACCACGCAGTCAGCTATCAAGTTCATGAAAGGACTGGTGTGCCGTTTTGGAGTGCCCAACCGGGTGATCACCGACAACGGCACCCAGTTCACGAGCCACGCCTTCATGCAATACATCCAAAACCTTGGAAGCAAGGTCTCTTCGCCTCTGTTGCCCATGAAAGATGCAACGGGCAAGTTGAGAGGATCAATGCTAAAGTGCTGCGAGGGCTCAAGACAAGGACTTTCGATAGACTGCGGAGAAGCGGCAAGCACTGGATAGATGAGCTGCCGGTTGTTCTTTGGTCCCTCAGAACGACACCGAATCGAGCTACCGGCCAGACGCCCTTCTCCCTAGTGTATGGGGCAGAAGCAGTGCTCCCCACGGAACTCAAATACAGGTCACCTCGAGTACTTGCCTATGACGAAGTAGAGCAAGAGAAGCTACAGCATGACGATGCCATGCTCCTGGAGGAAGATCGTCTCCGGGCTCCTGTGTGTGCTGCACGCTACCAGCAAGCCCTGCGCCGCTATCATAGCCGCAGGGTCCAAGCCCGGACCCTGGAGGAAGGAGACATTGTCCTTAGGCGTGTTCAGTCCGCCAAGGGTACCAACAAGTTGACGCCAAAGTGGGAAGGCCCTTACTGGGTAGCACGAGTCACCAGACCTGGTGTAGTCCGTCTAGAGACCGAAGATGGCACCAAGGTGCTTAATTCATGGAATATTGAGCATCTTCGTAAGTTCTACCCGTAAGGCGCGGCTGCCGGGCTCAGTCCCCGGCAGCCACCTTTTGTACAAGCCTTGCCGAAGTTGCATGTAACCCTTTGTACAAAGCCAGGCGTAGACCCTGTGCAACAATAATAAAGCTAGGCATTGCATTATATCATTGCATTTCATGTTCGTTATGCATTTTTTTTATGATTGCAATATCATCGCTTGTTTTAAGTTCTAGAGATTAGCTAGAGTACCTGTTTGAGCCTATAATCCTTGTTGCTGCATTCTCTCTTCGAGGGATAGAGGCCTCTTGCCCTACGTGTTTGACTACCTGGAAAACATAGAGGGAGGGCAAAGGGACAAGGACGGTGGCCCAGCGTACTCCAGACAGGAATGCTGCTTAAAAAGATAAGTCTAATTGCATATCACAAGTTTTATGGTTGTTTGCTCCCTTAAAGGAAACCATCGCTCGCTTTTTCGGATGTGTTCAGTGGAGTCCCCCACGTGGTGAAAACCCTTGTCGGGACAAGCCGCCCCCCAAGTTCCTGATACTTATCAGTCCCGGGGGGGGGGGGGGGGGGGGCGCCGATACCGACAAGGAGCCCTGCCGGGGAACAACGCTAGCCTGCTGCCGGGGGCTCGCTCCCTCTTTGGCGCTCGTGGTTAGTAGTGACCCGGCAAGCGGTTCCGTGCGGCAAGGACAGACATACTGACATGGTAGAAACAAAGAGGAAAAAGGATAGTACTTAGGGAAGAGAAATAACATTCATACATTCATTCATTTGTTGATACAAATTGGATAAGAATTACATTATGATTAGCTAAAACTTGGCGAGCGCCTACATCTTTTGACTTATAAAAAGATAAGTGCCCCATAATGCCTTTCTTGTCCCTCTCCTCCTAGGAATTAGGTGGAGAAGAAACAGGGGGTGAAAGGAGCGCCTGGCTGGGATTCGGCGCTTCCCCACCAGGACCAGAGGGACGCGTCCGGAGAGCGGAAGGCCCTTGTCCCCAGGCAGGGCGGACGAAGCCGACGGAGCGGACAAGGCCGACAAGGGGGAAGAAGGCGGAGGGCAGGTGTAGATGGTGGCGCTGCCAGAGCCTAGCTGGTGATGATGGTGCTGCCGGGGGGCGCGATGTGTCAGAGCTGTCATCCACGCTCGTGAAGCGTCGTGGGTCCCCGACCGCCATCGTCTTCCTCATCGCCACCGCTCGAGGAAACGCCTCCGCTGTCATCCAAGTCCCGACGCGGCGGCCGAGGGGCCCCACAAAGAGCATGGTCACCCCTAGTGGCCAAAGGCGGGGAATTCCCCTTGCCCTTAAGAAGTACGCGCAAGCGAAAGGCTCCCAGCCATGCACGCCATACATAACGCCATGGGTGGAGAACATTACCGTGACAAATGACGAACCGCCGCTATGACCACTTGCGCATGGCCGGCGGCCGTATTGGTGGTTTTTCTCCATCACCTTGAAGAAGGAGCACCGAGACCGCGGTCCACCACGGCACTGCGTTTCCATCATGGGCTTCGGCGCGGTGTCGACCGCGCGGCGTTCCATCAAGTCTGATGCAGCGGGCAACGCAGCGGCAGGTGTGCCGCCGCTATTGTCCCTATCGCGACCGCCGTGCCGCCCGCTCCACCATCCGAGACTCCTCTGGCAGGCTCTCAGCCAAAGGCCGCCGATCCGGAGCAGGAACTGAGCATGGACACAAAGATAAGACCTCGCGATGGCAAACACGCTCGCCAGGTCCTTCCCCCTGACCATCAGGAGGGAAGGGGTGGCCCGAAGATGAACCAGAAGACGAAGACAAGCAATGCGGACTTGGGAATAAGGAGGAGATGGATATGGATGAGCATCGCTGCCGTCACCTCCTAATTTATAGGGGAGGGCACGGGGCTGGCTCTCCACCGCTCCAGAGCGGCCGCCCATCTCCACCAATCCCACTACCCAGGACTCACGGGCGAACAGGTAACCGCCCCATTGTCCAATCCATGGTGCTGCGGTTTCTACCACGCCCAGACCTTTAAGTCACGCGCACCCACCGCAAGCTCCCCGCAATGCATGCATCACGCGTGGCGGAAACGGCCTGAGGTAATGGGTCAGTGCTGACTAGTAAATTGGCATTACGCGCCTGTGCATAAATTTTGGGCCTGACCCAACGGCACCAGGCAAGCGCGTGTGGGCTAGACCCGGGGGCTCCTGTCGGTGCACTGCGACAGGGGTGTCCAGCGCCCCTGACTTATGCATAGGCAGTAGTAGCAAAACCCATCAACACAAGCACAAACCAAGCAAGCATTCAAGACCCAGACTCCGGCAGCAGCAACCTACAGAAGGCCAAGCAACGCTGGCAAGACAAACCCAATGGCCCAGGAGGGGCTCAGAGCACGCCAGCCATGTCCCTGGTGCCTGTTGGGGACCAAGGTGCGCGCATCTTCAAGAAGACCCGGTAAGCCATCCCCCGGCACGCGCGAGCCGATCGGCCACCGCTCCACCGCATCGCAACGCCAGTCACTTCTCGATGCGGTGTCGATCCCTCAGGTGGCTAAGTGGCTCTCGCTAAGCACGTGGCGATGCACCAGAAGACAGATTATGCCCATTAGACACCCGTCCAGAGGCGTGTCAAGACACTAAGCAACAGCCAGCTAAGGGGTGGTAAGAGCCTGCCGGGGATGCACCCCGCGCGCCACCTAGATTAGCAATCATGGTATTTTGTCCTAAATGCCAGAGTTAGGTATGATAGCTCTGTTAGCTATCTAATCACTAGGTAATGACTGTTTTGCCATTGTGGTTGCCCCTTGCCCTATAAAAGGAGGCCCAAGGCAACCTAGCTCAAGATTGGGACCTTTGGACACTTGTACTCACGTAGCAGCTCTCCCCGACGGCAACCCTTGCCAGGATGGAGCGCTGTGTGTTCTTCGTGTTCCTCTGATCAATCCAACAAGAGCAGGAGTAGGGTTTTACGCTTCATAACGGCCCGAACCTAGGTAAAAACACCAGCGTCCCGAAAGCCGTGCTGCCTCATGATCTCCGCTCTTTGTGCAACGTGACCCCCCTTGGCGAACCACAAAGGGGCCTCTGGTCCCATAGGTGATCGTGTGCATCCTTGCCCCGATAGGATGCATCCGCAAAGACAAGTTCGATCCAATGCCTCACTTGCAAGGGACAAGGACACAAGGCTTTCGAGTGCCCAATAAGACGCACTATGATTCTTCACGATGACGACACTTATGATTCCATGAGTGATGACGAGATGGATCCATTGGAGGATGTGGCCATGCACTGCCAAGTGAATGAAGATCAAGATGGAGAAATCTTTGTGACAACGATTTGAGCCTCGGTCTCGTTGTTTCCAAGGTTTTGACACTTCAACAAAATCTAGACGAAGACCAACATTGCCATATTTCCACACCAAAGCGGGCATCCAAGGGAGATCCGTCAAGGTCATCTTTGACGAGGGAAGTTGCCACAATTTGGCAAGTGAAGAACTTTGTTCCAAGCTACAATTGGTCAAGAAGAAGCATCCACGCCCCTACAAGGTTCAATGGCTAAGTGACCCCGGCACCCTACAAATCGACCACACCATTCAAGTCTCCTTCGAGAGTGGTGCTTACAAAGATACGTTGGCGTGTGATGTGGTTCCCATGTCCGTGTGCCACCTATTTCTTGGTAGACCTTGGCGATTCGACCGCGGAGTCATCCACAACGGTCGGACCAATCACTATAGTTTCAAGATGAAGGGCAAGGAATACGTGCTTCGACCAATGTCGCAAAGTCAAGTCACCGCCAACAAGGAAGCTTCAACCCATGATGAAGATAAAAGTGTGTGTGAGAGAGATCCACCTAAAAGAGAGTGAGCACTAGAAGCCAAGTATGAGTGACTCCACGATAAGGGACAAGAAAGACTTAGTATGGCTAGTCACCAAACGAGACTTAAGGGATGTGAGGGAGAGCCTATCAAGTGTGCTTCACTTTGTACTTGTGTGCAAAGAAGAGGTCGTACAGACTAATACCTCACAACATCTTCCTTTAGCTTTGTGTCATTTATTATAGGAATGTTAGGATATGTTTCCCGATGAGCAACATCCGGGACTACCTCCACTCCAAGGAATCGAACACCGCATCACCCTCTTCGCCGGCGCACCTCTACCGAACAAAGCAGCATACGGTGTCAACCCCAAGGAAACAAAAGAAATACAAAGGCATGTGCACAAACTCCTCGAAAACGGGTATGTACGCGAGAGCTTAAGCCTGTGTGCGGTTTCGGTTATTCTTGTGCCTATGGAAGATGGTAGTACATTCATGTGTTCCAATTGCCGTCCCATTAATGCTATGTCACACCCTGTGTTTGTACCACTTTGCCATGCTATAAGTTTATAATATTTGGGCCCATTTAAAACTTTTTGTGTGCATATGAATGGTTGACTTGTTTGATAATTGCTTGCTTATTTGATTGTGCCACCAACCATTTTATTCCTCATACTCTCCAAACTCATCTCCTTTATAAAATATTATTTTGGCCAAAAAGCATTTATTTAATTTAGGTTTTCAAAACCCCTGAATTGAGGTTTGTACTACAAGTCCTCAAATTCAGGTGAATATTTTACCCCAAAGACTTTATTTGGAACCTACCATATAGAAGACTTCCCAAACCCACCAAATGCTATTTTTAAAGATTATTTTCCTTTTTTATTTAAAGGTTTTTCCTTAAGTACAAAAATGGTATTTTATAGGGAAAAAATATTTTTATGCTTTCAAAATATTTGAGAAAATTTAGGGAAACTTAGTGGACATATATTTTCCATATATATCAGTTTCAACACATGGTCATGTTCAAGATATTGGACAAAACCCATCAAAACCCTTTCTGCCTATTTCAAGATTTTGAAATATTTCCATAAGAAATATTCTTAAATAAATCCAGGAAAATTCTAGCAAGTCACACATGCTATATGTGATGATCTTGCAAAGTTTCATCTCAATCCCAGTTGTTTTGGTTCACCAAAATATCCCAAAACCCTCTCTGTCCAGATCCAAATTTGAGCAAATTTGCATTATTAAGTTTTTCCAATTGATCCTAAACTTTGTGGTCATGCCCTAATCCCCAAATGATGCCACTACACTAAGTGGTGCAGCAAGGAGAATATATTTGCATGCCTAGACCTATAGAAATCAGTTTCTGCTCATTTCTAGGGTTTACAATGTTTACATTTTCAACTTTCTTCAAACCAGCTCAAACCTTGTGATCAACCTTCTATTTACTTACCATTTATCCTGTTAAATCTCACAGCCAGTGGTTGAATTTATCTTGCCCAAAACTACATCAAACACCTTCTGGTAGAATAGTAAAACCCCTGGTTTCACCTCTTCCATTGTTCTCCTTGCCCCCAAAACTTTACCACGGCTTGCTAGAGTTACCTTGCACCCCTACTAAAAACCCTAAGTCCACAACACTATGATTGATGGGGTAAAAATCCCAATTACCCCTCTAGACAGCAAGGTTTTGCTTCTCTCTCCCCCTCTTTTTCATCTTTCTACCTCAAGCCTTAGCTCCCAAGACTCCCAGAGCATCTCCAGTACCCCCCAGGAGCAAGTGGACAAGGTGGGGCACCCTAGAGCATGCGGGTGACCTGCCATGCCGGCCATATGCATGCTCTGGAGCGCGCTACAGTGTGCTCCTGCACTATAGCAGCTCCCATCCCTATGGCATGACAGCATTGGGAGGCGGGGCCATGTCCCCCGAGGGTGCCTCGGTGTCCGGGACACGCCAGCCGGTCATCCCCCTCCTCTCTCTTCCTCTCTCCCGCGCGTCCCTGAACACCACCGATTCGGCCAACCCTCTGCATCGCACGCGCGACGCCCCATGGCCCCCCTCCGCTCCTTCTCTCCCTCCATCTGGTCATGGACGACGCCCACGAACACCCCTGGCGCATCCTTGCCTTCTCCCGTGACCTCCAGCCTCGGCAGAGACCCCGTCGGCGCACAGGTCCATGATGAGCTCGCGCCCCTCCTATTTAAGGGCCTTCCCGAGCCCTCTCTCCCCTCTGATATCTCCCTCTTGCACCTAATCGCCCTCGGCACCCTACACTTGAGCCCAGGAGCTTTCGAACTTGAGATCGAGCTCGGGTCCGCCGTCGTCCGCCCGATGTAGACTTCCTCCGCTTCTTCTCTCGCCCGATCCCGAACCACTGTCGCACCCTGACGCCGTTCCCCCTCTATCCCGTGCCTAATACAGTCGGAGACGACCGGAGCAATCGCCTCCCGAAGCTTCTCCGCCGCGGGAACTCGCCGCTGGTGAACGACGACTTCCCTCCGTCCATCTACACCTCCCCCCGAAGTGCAGCGATGAGAAGAACCCATCCCTGCGCTCGTCAAGCCCCGCCATGCGTCCTATCGCCGACGGTGAGCACCGCCACCTCCCTGGAGAGAGGTTGACGACGACCCCGTGGAGGGGGCACGCGTTAGCCTCTTGTGTCGGCCCTCTCTCGCTGACCTTCGGGCCCCGCCCGTCAGGTTTGAACCTGGCGCGCGTGGGGGCGCCGAATCGCCTGGGCTGGCTAGCCTCTGGGCCGGCCCAGCTACGGCCAGGAATGGCCCGAGGCACAGTTGCCCTTCTCTTTTTCATTTTTTTTGATATTTTCCAAAAATTCCACAGGTTTAATTATTTTTTCAAATCCAAATATTCCACCACCTAAATTGTTGTTAAAATATCACCTATTTAATGATGCCACTTGTGCAAGTTTTTAAAAAAAGTTTATGTACTGATTTTATTTAAAAACCTTGTTTTGAATTTTCAAAACCACTTTTAAAATTATTTTCACCACTTTTTAAACCTCAAAACAAGAAACTAGTATTCTTGGTATTTTTACTTTCCACCCTGGTATTTTACAAAAGTGGTTTAACATTTTTAGGAGTAGATTATTTTCTCTGTTTTTACCGTAGTCTTATTTTTGGCCGTTATTATTGCGACGATAGATTGCGTTGTTGATGAAGGAGTTGGATCAGAAGACTTTGAAGATCCCGAAGACATTGTTGAGCCAGATAAGCATCCCTTTGAATAGAGAAACCTTTTTATGCATGGCATATAGCACTTTATTTTTGATGTATTGATCAGGATGCTATGGTGACCACCTTGATGGGTTACTTCCGTTACTTCCTCGTTGATACTTGCATCACATGACTCTACCATTGCTTAGAGTTGTGTGGGTGGGAAGTAGGTAGGATGCTAAAGTAGTTACAACGCGAGTGGGATGGGTATATGCATGGTGATGGAAACAAAGTATTTTCAAAGACTTCTCGAAAACCCCGTCGGGTGCCACTAATGCCCAAGGGAGCAGATGAGCTAGGTAACCACTTGAGAAAGAAGTGGTGTACCGAAGCAAGTGGTGTGTGTGTGTTTTCGAAAACGGATTAGATTTAAGATTAGTCGACCGTCCCAACCTTACATGTACAACCAACGATACCCCTTATGGGACGGGGCTTTGTTGATTACCTTGGTCGATGCTAGCAGAGAGTTTGCATTACTAGTGGCGGGAGTGACGTGGTCACTCTCCATACGGGGTCGTGCCTGATGGGATGACCATGGGTTGTTTTCACAGACACCGGGCACACTATTGGTCCTCTCATGGATCGTAATTGTGATGTACATCATGTGGGCTGGGTACCAACGAGTGGACTCTTTGTTAGTATCGTCAGGGGTAAGGCATTGTTCGGGCGCTTACCTCAGGTATGTAATATACCGCGAGTCATGGCTTGACACAGAAGTTCCCCGAGTCTTGTGGGTAAAGTGTGCAACCTTTGCAGAGTGTAAAGCTATTCGAATAGGCGTGTGCACAATCAAGGACAATTGGGTGGTGGTGCTTAATCTACGTCTAGATGTTTTTCACAAAACTTGGTGTGTGTGAGAGATGATACTTGGGTTAAGTCAGATGACTTGACATGATGATTGAACATGAGATGTTCAAACCTTGTTTATATTGATATATGTAACCTGTTCATACGGATACTTGTGACCTCATGATGCATGCTTACAAGATGATAGGACATGTCATTGCATTCCAAAATAAGCTTTCTGCGAAATTACCTACTTAGGCTATATCATGCATTGTTACACCTTGTTCCAAAACATGGGTTTCTTGCGAGTATAGTCAAAGTACTCATTGGCTTGCCACTGGTTATTTAATTGGCCAGGCATGGAAGAGTAGGAATATGGTGAAGATTTCGTTGGTGACGAACATGCGAATTAGGACGCTTCCCAGTCAGAATGCATGTAGGGTTAAGGCAGATTGCATGGGTCTACGCTATCTTTCAAGATTTCCGCTGTGAGTTTATGTTTGTTATTTGGCCTTCGTGGACCTATCTATGTAAAACTAGACCTTAGTGGTATTTATTTGTGTAAGACGGTATCTCTGGATGTAAGACTCTTATTATCCAGACTCTGTGTGTTCAGTGAGCATTGATCTCTATGATCACTTTACACGTGCATTTGGTGATCACGACTTATGAGTCGGGGTCCCCACATGCTATCACCGTTAGGTATCGCCGCCTAATTCCATGCCTTGATGACAGGCTAGATGAACTAAGTGGTGCCACAATTTTCTCTAAAATTGACCTTAAAAGTGGCTACTATCAAATACACATGCAAGAAGGTAATGGATGGAAAACAACTTTCAAATCGAAATTTGGCCTTTATAAATGGATGGTTATGCCTATGGGTCTATCTCAAGCGCCTAATACATTCATGTGTGTGATGCATTATGTCCTTCGATATCTCATTGGTTATTTTGTTGTTGTCTACTTTGATGATATTCTCATGTTTAGTAAATCTCTAGAAGAGCATGTGCCACATGTTAGGGAAGTTTTGCAAGTCATTCGAAAAGAGCAACTTTATGCAAATATGGAAAAATGCACTTTCGGTGTTGACAATCTCATTTTTCATGGTTTTGTTGTCTCCTCTAAGGGTGTTCAAGTCGATGAGCGTAAAATTGACGCAATTAAAACTTGGCCCCACTGACGAATTTGCAACAAGTGCGTAGTTTCCTTGGCTTAGCAGGCTTTTATCGTTGATTTGTTAAGGACTTTAGCACCATTGCATCTCCATTGCAACTTGAAGTGAATGCCATTGGTTTTGAGCATATCAAAGACTTGTATGAGCATGATGTTTCGTTTGCTACTCCTTATGCCAAATGTCAAGCTATCAATTGGTGGGAGAAATATTACATGAAAGATGGATATCTTATGCGTGCTAAAAAACTTTGTATAGTCGAGTATTCTCTTCATTTGTTGCTTTGCAAGAGGCCCACGGTGGAGGACTCATGGGTCACTTTGGACGTGACAAGACATTTGCCACGCTCTCCACAAGTACTTTTGGCCAAAGATGTTCTGTGATGTCGCACACTTCACCAACAGTTGCTCTACATGCCTCAAAGCTAAGTCAAAAACTCAATCCCATGGTCTATACATGGCACTCCTAATACCTTTTGCACATGGGAAGATATAAGCATGGATTTCGAACTTCGTTTGCCTCGAACACGAAATGGGAGAGATTCCGTATTTGTTGTTGTGGACCATTTCTGAAAAATGGCACATTTTATTCCATGGAACAAAGTAGACGATGCTTCACATGTTGCAACTCTCTTTTGTAGGGAAATCTTGAGGTTGCATGGTGTACCAAGGACCATTGTGTCGGATCGAGACGTCAAGCTCCTAAGCTACTTTTGGAATACCATATGCGCCAAGCTCTGAATCAAGCTACTTTTCTCGTCGGATTACCATCCGCAAACCGACGGTCAAACGAAGGTCACCAACCGGATGCTCTCTATGCTTCTTCACATGCTGATCAGGAATAGCATCAAGGAATGTGAAGATTGCTTGCCCATCGCCGAGTATGCCTACAATCGAGCACGTCACTCTACTACCGGCAAGTGTCCCTTCAAGGTGGTCTACGGCTTCAACCCATTATCGCCATTGGACATCCTTCCGCTTCCACTCCAAGTGCAAATGAACATGGACGCAAGTGCAAGGGCAACTTACCTGAAGAAGGTACATGAAGATACAAGGCACACAATTGAGCTCCAAGTGCAAAGCTTGGCCAACAAGCTCAACAACAACAAGCATCCAATGGTGTTCAAGGCCGGAGACCTCGTGTGGCTACAACTCCGCAAGGACTGCTTCCCCAACAAATGCAAGTCCAAGCTTCTCCCTCGAGCCGACAGACCATTCAAGGTGCTTGCATGCTACAATAACAACATTTACAAGATAGACCACCCACGGGACAAATGCACCATAAGCGACATCTTCAACATCAAGGACCTATCTACCTACCATGGTGATGAGTATTTCTATCTGAGGACAGATCTTTCCCAAGGGGGGGGGAGATGATGCAAAGCATTCTATTGTCATCCCCATGGACTCACCTACACTGGTGCAACGACGTGTTATACAAACGGTTTTTAACCCCTTTCTGCAACGTAGTTATAAACCGTCGCCTTGCATGTGTGGGTGATAGGGGGGTCCATCCCACATGACACGGAAAACTCATCGGCGATGGTGACCAACGAATGCAAATGATCTACCAAATGTAATCGTGTGCCATGCATGATATCATCACACATCTTTCTCAAAAAATTTACGCGTGGGATCGTCTTTGGATCAGGCACGGTTTCCTATTGGCTCACGTGTGAGATAAGGTGCTCTCCCAAACGATTGAGGAGCTCCTACACACACGTACAAGGGCTGCAAATCGTTTGCGATTTCTTATGTATGACCAACGTTTCAGTTTATATGTCGTGTGCTTTTCCTGTAGATCACAGGCGGTTGCACTATGAGTTGCGTGTGCTTTTACTGTTGATCACAGGCGGTTGCGCTATGAGTTACGTGTGCTTTTCCAGTGGATCACAGGCGGTTGCACTATGAGTTGCGTGTGATTTATGTTTTGAATCACAAACGCTTAGTTGCTTGAACTGTGTGCGCTGAAAAAGCCAGCTTATTGTAAAATATTGGATTTGAATCACCCTTCAAATAGCAAATTCGCCACAATATGCTATCGACAAATAGTGTCCACATGAAGAACATTCATCATAATTCGGCACAATATGCAATTGAACGAATAGTGTCCACAGGAAGAACATTCATCGTAATTCGTGACAATATGCAATTGAGCAAATGCTAGCTAAATTCCACATATGTAAGACCGACATATGCAGTACATAATCATAGTGTATGAAATACGAAGACATGATCATATGGAAAACAATGCATCCATGCGTATATGTTTAGCTGATAACAATATATGAATGCGTACTTATTATTGGGGGATATGAATCCTGAAATCTTCGATGTCTACACTGGGCTAGATATAGTGTTTCACAAAGAAGGTGATGATAAATTTCCTAACAAACAACAATTCATCTGCGGCAAGCGGTTCAGAGGTCATTGGTCCAAAGATCACATGCAGGATTTTTAGATTAGAATGTGACATACGTGTGGAGTAGAAGAAATTAAGAAACATAATTACGGGTTCTATTTTGTCAGCATCGGCACCACATTCAACATGTTTGCATAGGTTCATCATGTGTGCGCAAACGTAGTATCCACATAGGTTGGTAGTTTGTTGTTGAGGACACTACAATTTTTTGTACAGTATTAGTCATGTATTTACACTGTTAGGAACAACCTAACCGGTGTAAGTTGTTTCTTTTTTTTCTTTGGAGAGAAATAGAAAGAGTTTTACTTAGAAACTTGAACATCTGACTAGCATTTGTGAAAATAACGGATTTCATTGTCTCACCGGAGAAATGATCACGTGCCGGAAATGTAGTTGGGGGTCGAACCGTCTCCTCCTAAAGTTACGTACCTTGACAATGCACTATAAATGAAGATGAATTTTCACATAATCAATTCTTGAACCAGATATGAACACAACATATTAACATCAAAGAATTCAACACCTATCCATGAAATCCTGAAGATGACTCAGATCCTAAGGCGCATTTGATTCTCCGAGAGAATCCAGGTAGTAAATTGTGTTGTGTTTTGGAACAATGACCACCAAGATCCAGTGATCTCTACAGCTTAAGAAATCCTTGAACTTACGAACTATGTCGAAAACTAAAAGACGATCAATGTATGCGTGGTTTTATATTTAACTTACCCTTCATGATACGGCCACATGAAGAATTCTCCTATCTGTAACTCCCACAAGATCGTGGCGACATGCTAGATGGAAGCCTCGCGTGTGTCATTTCTACTTACCAAAATGTCGTTTGCTAGATCAGGATCTATGAAATGCACATGCACCCTTATCAATCTTTGCGTCGTCAATCCCCTGAGAGGAATACAATACAATTAGCTTTTTTTCATTTACAGTCTTGTATGGAGAAGTTGATTAGAGTTTGTGAAGTACTTGAGTGGCAGCAAGCTTATCGAAGTGAAAGAAGAGATGAAAGTCCTCGAATTCCACACTGATGGTACCTGCATCGTCAAAGAAATGCCTATGGTCGTAGTGCATGTCCACAATGTTATGATCTTCTCCTTTTGACATTATGTTCATGCAATATTTATGTAACTTGCGACAACTGGAACTGCACTCCTCAAAGTATTCGCCAACAAGAAATGGTTGGCCATGCTTGTACTTGCGTGCTTCAAATGGGTCTACTTTCTGACTAGAAAGTAGCTTTTCATCATCTGCTTCAGACATTTCGTCAGAACCCGGATTACATGGGTCTTCATCGGCCATGCCATGGTTCTGCTCGAAGATTCTTTGTAGTAGGATGCTCTGGTACTCATCCCTCCTCCGTTTCTGTCATGTGTAATAACAAATTGCCAATTTTACCAGGAAGCTAAAAATAAATGCAACAGTCTTTGTATTACAGGATGCACATTGGCAGTGTTTGAATGATATCAAATTAATAGTGACATGTATGTACATTATGTTGTCAAGCATTCCAATCTGTTAAAAACTACTGTCTTGCACCCTGTTTTTTTCACTAAGTCTGAGAATATGTTTATTTCATATTGCCATGTTGTGTTGATGCTAGCCATGTTTCTGTGCATAATTAGACCTTGCTCGTCCGGAATGAAATGAAGTGCATCATGTCTACTACCTTCCTGTAAATTTTCATGCAATGATAACTCATGTAGCATATAGTTTTCTTGTTGTCAATATGCCTTTAGGTTAAAACTATGACAGTGTCTTAATCACATCCAGAATCAAATAGCACACTGGAAGTGTCTGAATCGCACCTAATATAACAAATGATTTCTAACAACGAGAGTTAGGCTTACCTTCTTTGCACGTCCTAGAAAATTCCTCCCACTGTACCCAGATTGAAAAGCTCGTAACTTCACTGATGGAAATTGATGTTGATCATGAACAGGCAGGTCTTCAGCTACCCCTGTCCATTCCTTGGAAGTGATTGTCCTAGGGAGATACAAGAGAAAGAAATGGCATAAATCGGCCTGCCGCATTAAAATCCCCAATTCCAAAACAAAACCCTAAGCCTAGTTGAGCCAGAGAGAAGAGAGACGAATACCTGGCTGGTGAGAGATTCGTCGTCGTCGGAGATACCGCTTGAGGGGTCACTCGAGGAGACCATGGCGTGTCCGTGGCACTCGGATGCTAGAGGGAGAGATGTGGGAGATGGCGCGTGGGGGGAGGGGGGGTGTTGCAGGGGAAATGTGGCCCTTGGGGGGAGAGGCAGATATTTTGGCGGTCGGCAAATTTTTTCGCTCGTTGCAAGGAAACTTGGAGCGCAAAGATTCACTAGACATGGTGTTTCTATTTCTATCATGTGCGATGATACAGAACATACGAAATTTCGCCCCTCCACACGTATTCCCTGGTTATAGTGCACATCCACGTCATTGCATAATTTAACATCAACTGCTAACTTGGGTATACAAATTAGTGGACACACATAGCTCACAGTTACTAAACCGAGCAAGTTCACTAAATAATCATGCTGCTTGAACTAGACATAGCTCTTACAAAAGACCGGCTCTTTGAATAAAGTATATTAGTAACACGCATAATTTTAACAAAGATGCCGCCTAGCCGCCGCCCTATGCCTTACCGCTGTTAGATGAGATGTCGATGACTTGTCCGGGCGACATTCCGCCAGTGCTGGACTTCACGTCCCCTAGGCTGACTTCGACCGAGGCGACGTGCTCATCCTCGGCGTTGCCATCATCATCGGCGTCGCCCTCATCTTTGTAGTACTCATAGTAGTGGCGCCGCCATAGCTTGCGTTGGTACTCCACCACCGATTCCTCGATGGACAGGCGCTTAGCGACCTCCTCCTGAGCCACGCGCAACTCCTCCCAGCACTCGGTGCTCTCGGACGGCTCCCGCATCTCTAGCTCTCGCTCGAAGATCTCGTGCGGGAGGGGCTCCATGACCTCCGCCACGGCATCGTCGGCATGCATCTCGGCATCCGCAGCAGCCGCCTCTTCGGATGTGTGGTACATGCTGGATTCCGGCGAAGCCTGGAGTATCTTGGCGTGGGCGTTCTCGATGATATAGGCCTGGATGGCCTTGACCCGGGCCAGGGTGGCCTCCGCGGCACGGCATGCTGCTCGAGCGCTCTTCGAGTTTGCAGCCGTCTCCACAGCTACAGACGCCCTTTTGACCGCCGAAGTGGCCCTTTCGGCAGATGCGGCCACGCTTAAGGCGACTGCGGCTGCGCTCTCGGCCGAGGCGGTCGCGTTCTTGGCAGAGGTGGGAGGGCTCGGTGCCAAGGGGGCGATCGTACGTACACTTACGAAGCTTTCCCACGGCGTCATTCTTTGCAGAAAGGGTTTGTTTGGGAATGGGCATCGAGGGTGAACAGTATCCGAGCTAGACGAAGCCGACGAAACTTCCCTCGTAAGACATAAATAGACCCATGAATTTTCATTGCAAACGGTTCCTATATGGAACCGTGTGTATGTAGTTCACTTTTTGTATTGAATTGTAAAACTATTTTCGGGTATAGCAGTAAACGATATTGTTTTAATTAGGAGATATTCGGGGTTCAATTGGCATTTTTATACATTAAGTTAGTTTCTAGAAATTTTACGGCCATAATTCAAAACTGAAACACACCAACATGCAAGATGAAGCAAAAACTGCTGGAAAAATCATATTTATGTACTACTTGCTTGCCTATATATGCCGCTTGCAATAAATTTTAAGGAGTTCCAAACATCTTGGGTAACTGTTTGGACACACGTGCAAGCATTGGGAATCTAGGTTTAAAATTCAAAAAATGAAAAAATGCTTTGAAGTACATGATAATAATCTGCATGATTTCCCGACATGGGGCCAAGATATCATGGTCAAAGTAACGGCTTGTTCGAGATAAGTTTTGACACATGCCTCTCACAAAACGGAGCATCACACACAGGGTCGTGGTTCCGAGAGGGAACATGAGCCTTGTTTGATGACGAACCGCTAGTCGTTATCTCAGTTGGCCTAGCTTTTTTTTCATCGTTACAATGCACAAATACATCCGACATCCTGAAATTTGGACATTTTCGGGGTTCAATGAGCATTTTTATACATGAAGTTAGTTTCGGGATATCAAATGGCCATAATTCAAAACTAAAACACATGGAGATGTGCAAGATGAAGCAAAAACTGCAGGAAAAATCATATATATGTACTAGTGCTTCCGCTTATATGCCACGTGCAATAAATTTGAAGGAGTTCCAAACATCTTGAGTAACGGTTTGGACACAAGCATTGATAACCTAGGTTTTTAAATTCAAAAAAAAAATAAAAAATGCTCTGAAGTACATGAAAATCTGCATGATTTCCCACCATGGGGACAAGATGTCGTGGTCAAAGTAATGGCTTGTTCGAGATAAGCTTTGACACATGCCTCTCACAAACCGGAGCATCACACGGTGGCTCGTAGTTCCAAGAGGGAACATGGGGCGTTGTGTGATGATGAACCGCCAATCGCTGCCTCATTCGGCCTAGTTTTTTTTCATCGTTACAATGTACGAATACGACCGTCATCCTAAAATTGGAAAAAAATTGGCGTTCAATTGGCATTTTTATACATTAAGTTAGTTTCCAGAAATTTAATGGCCATAGTTCAAAACTGAAACACATGAACAAGCAAGATGAACCAAAAACTACTGGAAAATCATATTTATGTACTACTTGCTTCTGTATATATGCCACGTGCAATAAATTTGAAGGAGTTCCAAACATCTTGAGTGACGGTTTGGACACAAAAGCATTGGGAATCTAGGTTTTCAAAATCAAAAATGATAAAAATGCGCCGAAGTACATGAAAATATGCTTGATTTCCCGACATGGGGCCAAGATGTCATGATCAAAGTAACTGCTTTTTCGAGATAAGCTTTGACACATGTCAAGCTGGCAATGGTTAACTGTTACCCGTGTCCCCATGGGTAATTAATCTATTAGGGCATGGGTGCCAGCTTGAATGCCCATCGGGAAGTTGGTTGGTCAAATACCTTACCGAGTGTGCAGGACAGGGAAGGGGATAGGATAGCATTGCCCGCCTTCCCCATGAATTGAAGTACTTACATATGGGCTCTGAAATTAGTAGACCCCACATAATTTGTGGCCTCGGTCACCCAAATTTACACACATCCCATCCCTTTGGCCCAAAATTCCCTAAGAAATCCCAAACCTAGAAACAACATATTGTTTATTGCATTGAAATACTATTTTTTCTACTGAAATACGCGAAGGTTGTTCTCAAATGCATGTGTGGGTTTCCCCACGGTGATAAAGAACCCTGTGGCGACGTGGATGGGAAACTTTTTATCCCCGCACACGGGTACATAGACGGGGACGGGGATGGGAGGGGCGGTGATTGGGACGGAGATGGGACTCCAATACCTGCCTGAGTAATCCTCATCTTGAGACACATGCCTCTCACAAACCGGAGCATCACACGAAGGTGCGTGGTTCCGAGAGGGAACGTGGGGCCATGTGTGATGATAAACCGCCAATCGCTGTCTCATTCGACCTAGTTTTTTTCATCGTTACAATGCACGAATACGACCGGCATCCTAATTTTTTTTCAAAATTGGCGTTCTATAGGCATTTTTATACATTAAGTTACTTTCTAGAAATTTAATGGCCATAGTTCAAAACTGAAACACATGAACAAGCCAGATGAAGCAAAAAACAGTTGGAAATCATATTTATGTACTACTTGCTTACGTATATATGCCACGTGCAATAAATTTGAAGGAGTTCCAAACATCTTGAGTAACAGTTTGGGCACAAAAAGCATTGAGAATCTAGATTTATAAATTCAAAAACAAGTGAAAAAAAATGCTCTGAAGTACATGAAAATCTGCATGATATCCCGCCATGGGGCCAAGATGTCATGGTTACTGCTCTCGGACTTGCTTCCGTAACACAAATGGCACACATGCATTACATTTGCATAGAAAATGTAAAAATTTGGCAAGACAAACGGGTCCCACATGATTGGCACTCTGTTTCACGTTTCGAGTTTTGGAAGCCAATTTTCGTGGGCTATTAATCACACGTAGTTATGCATTGAGAACCATCGGTGATGTTAAGTCACACACGACTGTTGACTAGGAAATCATGCGCAATTAAATTCAGGCGACCGACGCGTCCATTACAGTCTCCCACCCCCCTTCGTTTTTCTGCTGGCATCCATCAAGATTCCATCCGGCTATAAATGCTGCCCCTCGAGACGTCATCCCGCCTGCATTTTCCCGTCTATCTATCACACCCCTCGCACAAAACACTACCATGGCGCGGCCGGTCTGTGCACAAGCAGAGGAGGAGGCGCCACCCCGCGAAGACAGGGCAAAATGCAGCGACGAGGAGGACTCCTTCACGCCCCCTGACGAGGTCGCGCCAGACCACCCAACTTAAGATTGGTTTTGGGGCTAGTACAATCTGGCTTGGTGGAAGGCGTTGTCGCCGGCTGAGAGAGCCAGGCAGGTGGCGTTCAAGAAGGAGCGGGCTCATGGGCGAGCCAGGGACATCTTTGCCTCGAATGCCCTTAGTGCTGCATCAGAAAAGAAGGAGCTGAAGCTTTTGCAGCGGGCGCGTCGACGAGGGGTGGAGGTGTACGAAGACGTCCGGTACCACGCAATGAAAGTAAGAGGCACTAGGCTCCTCACTGCTGCGTGGGCATGGGCCGATAAGCTCGAGCCTGCCACCGCCAAAGAGCTCTGGTGGGCGCCCAGTGAAATGTCCTGCATGGTCGCGCGCCTCCGCCAGCAAGAGGCTGAACGACACATCGAGCGCTGTGAGGTGGAGGAGGCAGTGAAGTCCCTCCGCACACCAGGGAGCTGATGGCAAGAGGCTGCCGCTTTACTGCTCCCCGCTCAAGGGTTATTATTAGTTTAGTTGTTATTGATTATACGTATTAGTTAAATACTATCATCATGTATATGTACCTATCATGTCTGCAATGAGCTATTGAACAATTAATGTATATTATTAGTTTCACATTTCTATCTGTTTTCGTTCTGATTTTCTGTCTCTAGATTCTAGCTGTTACACATATTGAAACATAACAATAGTACATAAATCATTCACACATCAAAACATATCAATATTACGATTGTTGTCCAGACTTTGGGATCGACATAGAAATGATTCAACAAAATAAAATGCGTCCATGACTACCACACTAACCTATGGAAGCTCTTGGATCTGCCTAAGCTTGGTCAGGCGTTTGTCCATGCGGTTTACATGCTCGCGGTACAGTTGGAGCGCGATCTCGAGCTCCAAGATGGCTATTTCGTCGGAGATAACCATCTCAAGGATGCGACGGCCATTTTCTTGTACTGTTCGCCGCTGGACACCTGGGCCAAGGAGGCGCTGGAGCCTACCGACCAGCCCATCGATAGCGAGGGGGCCTCGAACAAGGTGAACGGCGTGATGATACGTCTCCAACGTATCTATCATTTTTGATGGTTCCATGCTGATATATTATCATTCTAGGATACTTTTTGGGTCTTTATTTACCAATTTATAATATTTTTGAGCACTAACCTATTGACCCAGTGCCTAGTGCCAGCTGTTGTTTTCTGCTTGTTTTTCACTTTTTAGGTTTACAGTACCAAACGAAGTCCAATTTCCACGAAACTTTTTTATGATTTTTTATGGACCAAAAGAATACCTGGAAACTTTGGATGGAGACCGGAGGCCGCACGACGACACCAGCACGCAACAGGGCGCGCCCTAGGGGGTTGCACCCTAATGTGTGCTGGCCCCCTCGGGCGTCTCCTGACGCCCATCTCTGGCCTATAAATTCTCTAATATTGCAAAAACCCTGGAGGTAGTCTCGAAACCCTTTTTACGCTGCCGCAAGTCTCTGTCCCGTCGCGAGGCCATTTGGAGCTCCGTTTCGGCTCCCTGCCAGAGGGTGGATCGATCACAGAGGGCCTCTTCATCAACCTTGCTGCCCTCATGATGATGTGTGAGTAGTTCACCACAGACCTACGGGTCCATAGCTAGTACCTAGATGGCAATCTCTCAATCTCTTGATCTTGAATACAATGATCATCGCATCTTCGCTTTGATGTAACACCCAAGATGCGATCCTATCCTTATTTTGGCACGAGGGCCTCAACAGGGATAGAAGCCCATCTCGTCGTTTCGCAAGAATGGATATCATTACAAGTACATGTAAAGAAGAGATGAGTATATGGAATTGGCTTACACTCGCCACAAGCTACATCAATATCACATCAATACAACAACATATCCAAACATCATACAGAAGAGCAGGGTCCGGCTACGGACGAAAACAAACGATAAAATGACATCCATCCTTGCTATCCCAGGTTGCCGCCTGGAACCCATCCTATGATCAATGAAGAAGAAGAAGAACTCCAAATCAAACAAAGCATCGCTCTCACGTCAAAGCATCGCATTACCTGTACCTGCAACTGTTGTTGTAGAATCTGTGAGCCACAGGGACTCAGCAATCTCATTTCCATGGGTATCAAGACTATTAAAGCTTAATGGGTGAGGTATGGTTAAGTGGTGAGGCTGCAGCAAGCACTAAGCATTTATTTGAGTGGCTAACTTACGAGTACAAGAATAAAGGGGGATGATTGTCACATAAATGGACGTGAACTAGTAATGATCTCTAAGAGATCCTGAACACCTACTTACGAACAAACATAACCCCACCGTGTTCTCTCTCGGTTCAGAAATTCACGAGAAGAGACAGTCACGGTTACGCACACAGTTGGTGTATTTTATTTGAGTTTACTTCAAGTTTGCTATGACCGGGTGTTAAACAAAGTTTCCAAGTTGCCATGTAACCGCGGGCATGGCTTTCCGAAAGATCTAACCCTGCAGGGGCGCTCCAACTCATCCATCACAAACTAACCACACGCCGCGGGAATAACCTCGACCACGAACCTCGTGATCTTCCTATTCAATTCCACTGGAAAACCGCTACCTCAAGATAGCCCGAAGTATTCTCAGAATTCCTCACACAAGATATTCGAGAAAGGTAAAACAAATCCAGCAAGGCCGCCCGACGTGCCGACAATCCCGATAGGAGCCGCGTATCACGTTCTCAGGGCACAACCGGATGACCGCAGCGTACAGTGGCCTGATAGACATCTCCCGGGTTGCCCCGGGTTGGCCCTGCACATGACTCTGTTTTGGACCAGCACCAGCAGCATTGGCCCTCCTGTATTATGTTGAATTAACTCCTCGGGTTCATGACGCCCTATGCTTTAGTAACGATGCTCAGTATTATTATGTTGGGCAATTGTAGTACCAAAGTTGGGCCTTGCCCGACAAGTTTTATCCTAAAACGAAAGTCAAGGGGGTCCCCATAACAACCCCGAGCATGTTAGGGGAGCTCAATTATGGAACATAACACTGGTACACAAGTAACTAGGGTGGCAAGAGTGGAACAAAACACCGAGCAAAAGGCCAAGACTTCCAGCCTTTACCAAGTATATATGTGCATTAAATTAAATAGCAATAATATTGTGATATAACAAAAGGATATCCATGTTGGCACATGGAAACAATTGCACCTGCAACTAGCACCGCTATAAGAAGGGCTGAGCAAGTGGTAACATAGACAAACAATGTTTTGCTGGGATGTGGAGGGCTTATAGGCTTTGCAATTTGGGAGGCTTGACATACAAGTGGTAGGTAGCAAGACAAGCGATAGAAATGAGACATCTAGCATGGCAATGATAGTAATGGTATCCAGGGAAATGATCATCTTGCCTGAGATCCCGCTTAGAAGAAGAACGAATCCATGATGTAGACGATCCGTGAAGTAGACGAACGGGACGTAGTCGAACGAATCCTCACACTCCGAACGCTTTTGAAACTCTACCGAGAAGAAGCAATCTAGAACAAACAATCAACACACGATAATTACCACAACATAATCATGATATGATGCACAACTAGGATGATGCATGTTATGCATGACATGACAAGGCACAACAATCAATTTCTACACATTAAGTGAAGCTCAATATGCAACGAGTTGCATATTGACGAAACTCCACATTCGAATATTTAGTTCACTCTCGTTTAGGTACATGACAATATTAAATGTTGTTAAACATGGCAAGAGGTGAAACATAAGTAAACTAGACATCTAGGCGTATTAAAGGCGGCCAGAAACAACATATAGCATTTCCGAAACGACCATATATGTTAATTTCGAAATTGGTCCAGATCTGAACTAATCATGTTTTATATTTGTTAAAATGCACCATGTGATTCTACTCATCATTCTAGTCGATTTACATATATAGACCATATAAAACGGAGCTACGGCCTAAAAGATATGACCATCACAAGATAATATACCATGAATGCAAAATGCATGCAAACATCAACCATAAACATTTCAAATCATGAATGCAGCAATATATTCTGAAACTACATGAGATTTTAAGCAAGTTTCATATATGGCATGTCCAAAATGGAGCTACGGTTCAACCACAACAACCAACACAAGTTTTTGTGCAAATCTGTCCAAAACAGCAACATGGCATAATGCACACATGAAAACAACCATCTATAAGATTCTAAAATGCACAAACTAATTATGGGGCAGTAGCATATAACACACACTTCATTTCATCTTCACATATCATACTCAAAAGTGTCATGGATCACATGGTAGGAAGCTCACAACATGGCACTAAAATATAGCAGATTAGGACTTGGTGAAAATAACAGTTTTTAGCATAGTAGATTTTCACGAAGGCATATTGGCAGCAATAAAAATATATGCTACAGGGCATATATTGGCATGAAACTTAACAGCATGGTAGTAGACATGATGCACTACAAATCATTACATGGTGGCAAGGTCTAATTATGCCTAGAAACATGGCTAGCATCATCACAACATGGCATTATGGAGAACACAGATTCTCAGACTTGCTGAAAATTAGACTAGACATGTGCAGTAGTTTTTAACAGATTGACATATTGAACAACAGAATTAATTATGATGCTAAACCTATTCATGCAAACTATTGGCACAACATGATAGGAAACAACATGCTTAACAAAAGACTCCTTGGTGACAATCACAAAAGACTGCTAGATCAATAGCAAATCACATGGCAACATGGCAACAAAATAACAGTTTCAGACAGTGAAATTTAGCTCTCCCAAAACTACAGTATTGACTAGGCATGTTGACATGGCAATAACAGTAGCATAGCAATCATTTATAGGCATGGCAAGGACTCTAACAGTAAGTATACATGACACACTTCAAATCATTCCATTGGCACAATTACATAGGATGCATGGTTTGCTTAATATGATGCTCGCAAAACGGAACTCATCGTTAACAGATTTCAGTTTTAACGTGATAGCAACTTGAGAGCAACAAATTGACATGTAAAAGAGGTGCTACATGGCAACCAGAGGCATGGCATGAAAGTATACATCACATAGAGCAAAACTCATGAAGACACCACATGCAAAAGGCCTACGGTTTAGATGCAACCATTCGCGCAACATTGATCAAAATAACAGATTTGCAACCTACGATGAGATGCACTTTTGCAACAGATATTTGGACCTCTAGATGATTCATAAAATGCATGCAAATGATGCCAACAGGTAGAGCACGAAAAGTAGATCATTTTACATATAAAGTTCATCGCAAACGGATGCATATGCCCAAAGTTAGAGCAAGTCGAACATGGCATGATGATGATTTTGCTAAAAGTCAAATGACTTAGAGAAAAAAAAATGTACCCCTCGGCGAATCGGGACGTGACAGAGTGGGACAAGGCGATCCAGGACCGGCGAGGCTGTTTGGTTCACGGGACCCGCGGATCCGGCGGCCATGGCGGCGACGACGCGCGCCGGAGGCAAGGACGAGGCCGACGGGACGCGGGGGCAGCGGATCTGGCCGCTGCTCGCCCGGATCTGGCGTAGGCGGCGGTCGGCGATGGCGGTGAGGGGCGGGGCGGCCGGTGCCGGAGCTTGAGGCCGCGGCTCGGGCGGCGAGGCGACGCAGGCGGCGGTGGCTCGCGGGCGAGGCAGGGCCTCTAGCAGCGCAGCGCTAGCGGCTATGGAGCAGAGGGGGCGGCGCTCCGGCATGGGAGGCGAGGTGCGGTGGCGACGGAGCTAGGGGGCGGTGCTCCGGCATGGGAGGCGAGGTGCGGCGGCGGCGGAGCTAGGGTTCCGGCGAGCTCCCGGGCGGCGCTGGCCGCGGGGCTCACGGGGGCGCGGGGGCGGGCGCTCGGCCCGGTCGGGGCCCGGGGCGGGCCGACCGTGGGCCTGGCGGGGCACGGTGGAGGGCGCTAGGCAGGGCGCGGCGGCGCTGACGGGAAGGCCACGTGGCGGCCTCCTGTTGGCCACAGGGGGCGACTGCGGCGGCGGCCGGCCTTTCGGGTGGCGCCAAGCGGCTGGTGGTGGCCGCTGGGCACGGAAATTGAGGTGGGGCAGCGGCTGAAGGTAGGTGGAGGCTAGGGGTAGGGTTTTTTGGGCCAGATTTGGAGGGGGAACCCTTCCTTATATAGCAAGGCGGGCTAGGTTTAGGGTTTTGCCCGTTTTCGGACCGTTCGATCCTGATTGGACGGTCCGGAAGCGGAGGGGGTGTTGCTAGGCTTAGTTGGCTGTGTAGAGTGGCTAGGCTCAGATGAGAGGGAAATGTGAGGCCCGTGACAGAGTTTTATAAACCGAAAACGTCCGACGCATAAACCGATGATGGTGTCGCTACGGTCGACCGTTCGGGTATCAAACGACCTCTGATTGCGACGAAATTTGGCACACGGTCTACCTACCATATAACAGACCGCATGCCAACTTTCGACCCAATCCGAGAATGTTTTTTTGCGCACTTTAAAAACGCTATTTTTTTCCGATGCCGCGGGCGCGTGCGTGTGTGGTTGGACTCGAAACGGTCAACGACACGAACGGAGAGAACCGGCAGCTATGAACGGATGCAAGTTTTCGAAAACGAGTGACGATGCCATGCAAGATGATGCGATGATGAATGCGACAATAAAACGAATCACATGACGAGAATGGAAGTAAAAGGGGAATCTTCTGGAGCATCGGGCCCGGGTTGTTACAACTCTCCTCCACTTACAAGAGATCTCGACCCAAGATCTTAGAATGAGAAGGGGAAGAGGAAGAATAAGGAAGAGGTAAAACTTAGTTGCTTCTTTGACAAACGAGTGAAACCATAGAAACATGAAGGTTGGAAGAGATGAAGAATGATATGAGAAACAAGCAAGAATTCAAAAGAAAATTCGGCAGCCTTTCGGTAGGATAGAGGGACAAAATTTGATAAGATGGAGAGAACTTGAAAAGAGAAAACAACACTCCGGTTAAATGGATAAGCAAGAAAGCACATGATCTTGATAAAACAAGATAATGGATGAAAGAGAGCAACATCACAAAGCCTCTGGAACAAAAGAATAGAAACTAGATCATTGGAAAGAAAAGAACGGAGAAGAAATGACAACTCCTACCACCATTGAATTTTAAAAGCATCCTAACAAGAAGAGATTGAACAAAGTTGTTGGAAATCAACAAGGAAAGAAAAGACTTGTTATGGGCTCATGGAAAACATCTCAAAATAATGAGGTGACAACCGGCCACAAATAGAAACAATTGGCTTCATTGAGATCAACGAAGAGATGAAAACTTCTTTCACCAAGAGGATTCATTGAGAGCTTGGATCATTGATAAACATCATGATAGCAACAATCTTTACGAAGAGCCTTAGGTGAAATCCATGCCAAGACAACTCCAACAAAGAAAAGATGGGTTTACATATCTCATTCTTGACAAATTCTCTTCGAGACTCCTCATGAATCAAGAATGCTATAGTACGATCTCAAAAGATAAGGAAGAGAGAATTGCACTTTGAAATGCAAGATAAGAATACTTGAGGACCTCCAACAAAATCTTGAAGAACACTTGAAAATGAAAGAAATCTTGATGAACCACCAAGAAGAACCTCCGGAAAGAACTCTGAAACGAAAGGATGATAGAAAGAATTGAAGGATGCAAAATGAACAAGATTGAGGTCTTGCAGAGAATTAGATGAAGCTTCATGAAGAGATACTTGAGAAACTTGGAACTCCGGAAAAGAAAAGATAAGCAACTAGAATAGAGAATTTGATATCATGAACAACTCCGTAAGAAGGATTGAAATCAATTGATGAAACAAGAATAAGAATTATGTTATGCTTATCCTTCATCAAGTTAAACTGATGACAAGCAACAGATTTAGCATACCACTTATTCTTCTTGAGAATGATTGAAAAGAGAGATAGAGCACAAACTTGAAGAAGTCATGAACGAACCACCGGTGAGAATTGAAACGAATGGGAATACATGAGAAAGAAGTAAACCAGATTTTCCTAATAGAAACTTGAACAGGGCACCAGAATAATTAAGAGACGAACGAAGAGACAACAATTGAGAAGAATTTGAGAACGAAAGCTGAAAGCTGAGAACGAAGAAATCTTCTGAAATGATGGCCTTCATAGGATCGAGAATGAAAACAACTCTGAAATGATACGGATAGATATGTAAAGAATTACTCATGATCGAAAACAATTTGAGAGGATAGCACGAAGCTGAGATGACAAATCTTCGAAAGAATGGAGAAAGATTTAAGAGAAACTCTTATTGGTCTTCAAGGCAAAGAATGATGGCGAGAAACACCACCAAGAATTACTGAGACACTCCGGATAATGAATAAAGAAAGGTTGAGCCAATGATGAAAGTAATTTGAAGCGATGTTGGGAAAGAAATATGACTGATGAGAATCATTCTTACGTCATATTTGAAAAGAACTTGAGGACATCTCCGGAAAAGATTAGAAGAGTCAAGTAAGATCCTGGGAAAAAAACCTGTGGGTTATGAGTCCACTCAAAGAAAACACCATTGAAATGACTGCTTAGAAGAGATATTCCACTAGTACAATTGAAAACTTGATGAGGATGAGAACCTCGAAACACTTAAGATGATTTGAACGATAACATGAATCTTCTCAGATATCTTCAGCACTCTGGATAGAATAAAGAGAGGAATAAACAAGAGAGACTTGGACAAGAACTTCCACATGGATAGCATTTAACGAATGAAAAGAATATGATGAACACTGAAAGCTTGAATTGAATCCACCGGAGAAGAGAACAAGAACAAGAATGATGAACTTGAGCACTTGAGCATCTTCACAATGGACCGTCGGATATATAATGGAAGAAAAGATAGCGAAAGCATCAATGCAAAGAAATGCACTTGGATGACGATTTAATCATTGAAGAAAAAGGGTGGGAGGGTGGGAAAAACAAAGACAACTTGGGACAAATGAAACGAACTCCAGGAAAGAAATACGAGGATTGATCTTGCAATTATTGGAGAGGGATGAATTATCTTGATGAGAAACACACCGGTTAGGAAAGATTTGAAATCACCACTTGACATGGAAGCAACTTGAATTACCATACTCCAACAAAACAAAGGATGAAGCTTGAGAATTAAGCCGGAAACAAATACATAACCCACCATGCATTTGTTGGGAGGATAATCCTAGGTAACTACTTGAATTCCCACCTAAGAATTTCCGAAGTCTTTCTTGTTTATGCGATTCGGGTTGCGGACCCAGGAACGTACCCAAGGTAATCAACTACATCTGCACCCGCAACCTTCCACACCATAATCCAAGAAACTCCACAAACTCGTCTACCTTAGACACTCGTAATCACAACGATACTAAGTATGGCAGTACATCCGAACTCTCTCCACCAGTACTGGGGATGCCGGACTCCTCTCGCCACTACTAGTATTGAAGCAATTTAGAACATCCTCCGTCCTGAGATACTAAGGAAACTGAATGATAACGATGTGCAAAAATCCCTCGGAGCTCTACTCCTCGATAACAGGAGGCACCAAGACAGAATTCCTTCACATCGGCATCATATGGTTTCCAAAATACCCGCGTGATCCTAAAAAAAATTTGAGTGAGAAGAGGGTAGAATTAAAATTCCTACGTCAAGATTCCTCACCATAGCATAGAAGAGGAGCAAAAAGAATCCTACTCTCCGATATATAACTAGACTCAAAATAGTTTTTTACTAGACTCGACTCGGCCAAGTTCGATCAATCAAGGGGGCTCCTAGGTTGGTACAGGCTCTGATACCAACTTGTAACGCCCAAGATGCGATCCTATAATTATTTTGGCATGAGGGCCTCGATAGGGATAGAAGCGCATCTCGTCGTTTCGCAAGAATGGATATCATTACAAGTACATGTAAAGAAGAGATGAGTATATGGAATTGGCTTACACTCGCCACATGCTACATCAATATCACATCAATACAACAACATATCCAAACATCATACAGAAGAGCAGGGTCTGGCTACGGACGAAAACAAACGATAAAATGACATCCATCCTTGCTATCCCAGGCTACCGCCTGGAAACCATCCTATGATCAATGAAGAAGAAGAAGAACTCCAAATAAAACAAAGCATCGCTTTCACGTCAAAGCATCGCATTAGTTGTACCTACAACTGTTGTTGTAGAATCTGTGAGCCACAGGGACTCAGCAATCTCATTTCCAAGGGTATCAAGACTATTAAAGCTTAATGGGTGAGGTATGGTTAAGTGGTGAGGCTGCAGCAAGCACTAAGCATTTATTTGAGTGGCTAACTTACGAGTACAAGAATAAAGGGGGATGATTGTCGCATAAACGGACGTGAACTAGTAATGATCTCTAAGAGATCCTGAACACCTACTTACAAACAAACATAACCCCACCGTGTTCTGTCTCGGTTCAGAAATTCATGAGAAGAGACAGTCACGGTTATGCACACAGTTGGTGTATTTTATTTGAGTTACTTCAAGTTTGCTATGACCGGGTGTTAAACAAAGATTCCAAGTTGCCACGTAACCGTGGGCACGGCTTTTCGAAAGATTTAACCCTGCAGGGGTGCTCCAACTCATCCATCACAAGCTGACCACACGCCGCGGGAATAACCTCGACCACTAATCTCGTGATCTTCCTAGGCAATTCCACTGGAAAACCGCTACCTCGAGATAGCCTGAAGTATTCTCGGAATTCCTCGCACAAGACGTTCGAGAAAGGTAAAACAAATCCAGCAAGGCCGCCCGACGTGCCGACAATCCCGATACGAGCCGCGTATCTCGTTCTCAGGGCACAACCGGATGAGCGCAGCGTACAGTGACCTGATTGACCTCTCCCGGGTCGCCCCGGGTTGGCCCCGCACACGACTTTGTTTTGGACCAGCACCAGCAGCACTGGCCCCCCTGTATTATGTTGAATTAACTCCTCGGGTTCATGACGCCCTACGCTTTAGTAACGATGTTCATTATTATTATGTTGGGCAAATGTAGTACCAAAGTTGGGCCTTGCCAGATAAGTTTTATCGTAAAACGAAAGTCAAGGGGGTCCCCATAACAACCCCGAGCATGTTAGGAGAGCTCAATTATGGAACATAACAACGGTACACAAGTAACTAGGGCAGCAAGAGTGGAACAAAACACAGAGCAAAAGGCCAAGCCTTCCACGCTTTACCAAGTATATATGTGCATTAAATTAAATAGCAATAATATTGTGATATAACAAAAGGACATCCATGTTGGCACATGGAAACAATTGCACCTGCATCTAGAAACGCTATAAGAAGGGATGAGCAAGCGGTAACATAGCCAAACAATGTTTTGCTGGGATGTGGAGGGGTTAGAGGCTTTGCAATTTGGGAGGCTTGACATACAAGTGGTAGGTAGCGAGACAAGCGATAGAAACGAGACATCTAGCATGGCAATGATAGTTGTATCCAGGGAAATGATCATCTTGCCTGAGATCCCGCTTGGAAGAAGAACGAAACCATGAAGTAGGCGATCCGTGAAGTAGACGAACGAGACGTAGTCGAACGAATCCTCACACTCCGAACGCTTTCGGAACTCTACCGAGAAGAAGCATTCCGGAACAAACAATCAACACATGATAATCACCACAACATAATCATGATATGATGCACAACTAGGATGATGCATGTTATGCATGACATGACAAGGCACAACAATCAATTTCTACACATTAAGTGAAGCTCAATATGCAACGAGACGAAACTCCACATTCGAATATGTAGTTCACTCTCGTTTAGGTACACGACAATATTAAATGTTGTTAAACATGTCAAGAGGTGAAGCATAAGTAAACTAGACATCTAGGTATATTAAATGAGGCCGGAAACAACATATAGCATTTCCGAAACGACCCCATATGTAAATTTCGAAATTGATCCAAATCTGAACTAATCATGTTTTATATTTGTTAAACAGCAAAAAAAAATGCACCATGTGATTCTACTCGTCATTCTTGTCGATTTACATATATAGATCATATAAAATGGAGCTACGGCCTAAAAGATATGACCATTTCAAAATAATATGCCATGAATGCAAAATGCATGCAAACATCAACCATAAACATTTCAAATCATGAATGCAGCAAGATATTATGAAACTACATGAGATTCTAAGCAAGTTTCATATATGGCATGTCCAAAACGGAGCTACGGTTCAACCACAACTACCAACACAAGTTTTTTTGCAAATCTGTCCAAAACAGCAACATGGCATAATGCACACATGAAAACAACCATCTACAAGATTCTAAAATGCACAAACTAAGCATGGGACAGTAACATATAACACACACTTCATTTCATCTTCACATATCATACTCAAAAGAGTCATGGATCACATGGTAGGAAGCTCACAACATGGCAATAAAATATAGCAGATTAGGACTTGGTGAAAATAACAGTTTTTAGCATAGCAGATTTTCACGAAGGCATATTGGCAGCAATAAAAATATATGCTACAGAGCATATATTGGCATGAAACTTAACAGAATGGTAGTAGACATGATGCACTACAAATTATTACATGGTGGCAAGGTCTAATTATGCCTAGAAACATGGCTAGCATCATCACAACATGGCATTATGGAGAAAACAGATTCTCAGACTTAGTGAAAATTAGACTAGACATGTGCAGCAGTTTTTAACAGATTGACATATTGAACAACAGAATTAATTATGATGCTAAACCTATTCATGCAAACTATTGGCACAACATGATAGGAAACAACATGCTTAACAAAAGACTCCTTGGTGGCAATCACAAAAGACTGCTAGATCAATAGCAAATCACATGGCAACATGGCAACAAAATAACAATTTCAAACTTAGTGAAATTTAGCTATCTCCCAAAACTGCAGTATTGACTAGGCATGTTGACATGGCAATAACAGTAGCATAGCAATCATTTATAGGAATGGCAAGGACTCTAACAGCAAGTATACATGACACACTTCAAATCATTCCATTGGCACAATTAAATAGGATGCATGGTTTGCTTAATATGATGCTCCCAAAACGGAACTCATCGTTAACAGATTTCAATTTTAACGTGATAGCAACTTGAGAGCAACAAATTGACATGTAAAAGAGTTGCTACATGGCAACCAGAGTCATGGCATGAAAGTAGACATCACATAGAGCAAAACTCATGAAGACACCACATGCAAAAGGCCTACGATTTAGATGCAACCATCCGCGCAACATTGATCAAAATAACAGATTTGCAACCTACGATGAGATGCACTTTTGCAACAGATATTTGTACCTCTAGATGATTCCTAAAATGCATGCAAATGATGCCAACAGGTAGAGCACGAAAATTAGATCATTTTACATATAAAGTTCATCGCAAACGGATGCATATGCACAAAGTTAGAGCAAGTCGAACATGGCATGATGATGATTTTGCTCACAGTCAAATGACTTGGAGAAAAAAAAGTACTCCTCGGCGAATCAGGACGGGACAGAGCGGGACGAGGCGATCCAGGGCCGGCGTGGCTGTTTGGTTCGCGAGACCCGCGGATCCGGTGACGAAGCGGGACGAGGCCGTCCCGCGGCGAGATCCGGCGGCCATGGCGGTGGTTGCCGGCGGCCATGGCGGCGACGACGCGCGCCAGAGGCAGGGACGAGGCCGACAGGACGCGGGGGCAGCGGATCCGACCGCTGCTCGCCCGGATCTGGCACAGGCGGCGGTCGGCGATGGCGGCGAGGGGCGGGCGGCCGGTGCCGGAGCTTGAGGGCGCGACTCGGGCGCCGAGGCGACGCAGGCGGCGGCGGCTTGCGGGCGAGGCAGGGCCTCTGGCGGCGCAGCGCTAGCGGCGGTGGAGCAGAGGGGGCGGCGCTCCGGCGTGGGAGGCGAGGTGCGGCGGCGGCGGAGCTAGGGGGCGGCGCTCCGGCGTGGGAGGCGAGGTGCGGCGGCGGCGGAGCTAGGGTTCCGGCGAGCTCTCGGGCGGCGTTGGCCGCGGGGCTCGCGGGGGCACAGGGGCGGGCGCTCGGCCCGGTCGGGGCCCGGGGCGGGCCGACCGTGGGCCTGGAGGGCCACGGTGGAGGGCGCTAGGTAGGGCGCGGCGGCGCTGACGGGGAGGCCACGTGGTGGCCTCCTATTGGCCACAGGCGGCGGCTACGGCGGCGGCCGGCCTTTCGGGCGGTGCCAAGTGGCGGGTGGTGGCGGTTGGGTGCGGAAATCGAGGTGGGGCGGGGGCTGAAGGTAGGTGGAGGCTAGTGGTATGGTTTTTTGGGCCAGATTTGGAGGGGGGACCCTTCCTTATATAGCAAGGAGGGCTTGGTTTAGGGGTTTTGCCCGTTATCGGACCATTCGATCCTGATCGGACGGTCCGGAAGTGGAGGGGGGTGTTGCTGGGCTTAGTGGGATGTGTAGAGTGGCTAGGCTGAGATGAGAGGGAAATGTGAGGCCCGTGACAGAGTTTTATAAACCGAAAACGTCCGACGCATAAAGCGATGACGGTGCTGCTACGGTCGACCGTTCGGGTATCAAACGACCTCTGATTGCGACGAAATTTGGCAGGCGGTCTACCTACCATATAACAGACCGCATGCCAACTTTCGACCCAATCCGAGAATGTTTTTTCGCGCACTTTAAAAACGCTATTTTTTCTGATGTCGCGGGCGCGTGCGTGTGTGGTTGGACTCGAAACGGTCAACGACACGAACGGAGAGAACCGGCAGCTACGAACGGATACAAGTTTTCGAAAACGAGTGACGATGCTATGTAAGATGATGCAATGATGAATGCGACAATAAAACGAATCACATGACGAGAATGGAAGTAAAAGGGGAATCTTCTGGAGCGTCGGTCCCGGGCTGTTACATTTGATCTATCCGATGTAATCCTATTGTGCGGTGTGTTTGTTGGGATCCGATGAATTGTGGGTTTATGTTCAAATTATTCATGAAAAAAATTTGAGTCACCCTTGAATATTTAGATTCGTATTTGCATGATCATCATAGCTTCGTAATTCTCTCTGATCTATCGAGTGCTTTGGCCAAGTAGATTGCTCTATCTTTAGTGAGAGAAGTGCGTTGTGGTAGGTTCAACCTGACGAGTTTCTATATCCTAGTGACAAAGTAGGGGACAAGATGCGTCTTTGTTTTTTTGCTACTAAGGATAACACGATGGTGTTTATTCATATTTCTTGAGTTTAGTTTGTCTACAACATGTACATCATGTCATCGTTCTCCATGCATTACTCTGTTTTACTTAATACTCTAGATGCTTGCTGGATAGCGGTCGATGAGAGGAGTAATAGTAATAGGTGCAGGCAGGAGTCGGCCTGTTTGTTTATGGACGTGATGCCTATATACACATGATCATTTCCGTGAAAATCGCATAACTATCCGCTTTTCTATCAATTGCCCAACAGTAATTTGTTACCCACCGTATGCTGCTTACATGAGAGATGCCGCTAGCGAAAACTATGACCCCCGGGTCTATTCACTTATATATTTACAAATGCTACTATTACCTTGCTGCCTTTAATTACTTTTATTTTATTTAGCAATTTACAATTATCTACACACTTCACTTGCTTGCAAATAACGAGATCAAGGGGATTGACAACCCTCTTGCCCGCGTTGGGTGCAAGTTGTTTCCTCTTTTGTGTGCAGCCACTGAAGATGGTTGAGGATTGATATTCCTATTAGTTTGATAAACCTTGCTTTCATAACTGAGGGAAATACTTACCCACTTTGTGTTGCAATTACCCATTCCTCTTCACAGAAAACCCAATGCAGATCACAAGTATCAGGAAGGATTTCTGGCGCCGTTGTCGGGGAATATGATCACCAACTATCAAGTAACTTCACACAAATTTTCATTCACTTGATTATCTTTTTGTTTTCTGTTATATTTAGTTTGTTTCATAAAAATCAAAAAATACAAAAATATTTATCTTTGTTTGTTACTAGTTTATTCCTTTGCTTGTTTTGCTTTCTTGAAAGTTGCTATCATGTTTGACTTTATCATTCAAAAAGATGTTGGTAGTAAACCCGCCAATGAGGAAACTCCCCAGAAGCGAGACATAAAGGTTTTCATTGTGGGGAAGGGGAATATTATAAGGATGAATGTTATCCAGGAATTCTTTAAGTGTATGGGTGCTTTAACTTGCAAGGATACGCCAATCCTTAAAAGAACTAAAAGTTACGCCGATGCTATCGCTGCTCTTGTTCTAAAACTTGAAAGAAGATTTATGTGCACCAATCCTACCTTGCTAAGGATTTTCTATGAGTTGTCGGTCATAAAATACCCTAGGGCTAAGAAGATAGCCACTCTTATCCTCATGCAAGAATTTGACTATATAGTACGGGAAGCTCGGGAAATTTTTGAGCACTATAATATAAGTTGTGAGCATCCCGTAATAGATGAAATTTTATATAATAAAGACTATATGATGAGATATGTGTTCAATGATAATCATACTTATGATGAAAACACAATTAAAGAAATCCCTCCTATCCATATTATCCAACAAGTTTTCAATACCATTAACAAACAATATTGTTGGATAGTAAGAGAGAATGTGGAAGGATTCAAGGAGAGCACCATTAAAAATGCCAAGATATTACTTGACTATCTGTTCCCTATTGTCTTTGAAAAACCTTCTTCCCAAGGGAGTGTCAAAGATGACAATACTTGAAACTATGCATTATGCCTAGCTAGGGGCATAAAACAATAGCGCTTGTTGGGAGGCAAGCCAATAGTTATCTTTATTTTTGCTTTGTACTTTCTGTTTGTTTTTGATAACATGATTATTTCTTCTGTAATGATTATGTTCTTGTGTTTAAATTAGTGTTTGTGCCAAGTAAAGCCTTTGGGATTACTCACAAGATGAGTAGAATCGATGCTGAAACAAAACAGAAACTTTTGACTCCAGTACAGGAAATTTCATTTTTTACTGGAGCGTGATAATGATCTGAATTTTTTACACAGTATTACTACACAAATTTTAGAGCTATTCCTAATTTTTCAGAATTTTTCGAATTACAGAAGTATAGGTTCTCTACATATTTCTACAGACAGTTCTGTTTTAGACAGATTCTGTTTTTTGCTTGCATAGTTTGCTTGTTTGATTATGCTATGGATTCTATCGGGGGGGTATAAGCCATGGAGAAGTTAGAACACAGTATCTAGTATTAAATTATGAAATAATAATCAATTTATAATAGTACCTAAAGTATTCAATATGTTGCTTATACTAACGGATCTCACGAAGTTTTGTTGAGTTTTGCGTGATTGAAGTTTTTAAGTTTTGGGTGTTATCACGATGGACAAAGAAATAAGGAGAGGAAAGAGCCTAATATTGGGGATGCACAAGGCACCCCAAGGTAATATTTTGAGGAAGACTCAAGCTTCTAAGCTTGGGGATGCCCCGGAGGGCATCCCCTCTTTCGTCTCAATCCATCGATATGTCACTTGAAGGTATATTTTTATTCATCACATGACATGAGTTTTGCTTGGAGCGTCGTTTGTTTTTGTTTGCTTTTACTTTCAGTTTACCACAATCATCATTTGCTGGACACACCTATTTGAGAGAGACACACCTTCATCATAATTTGTCAGAATACTGTTTATGCTTTTCTTATATCTTTTGAGCTTAGCAGTTGCTCTCGTACTTCACTTATATCTTTTTGTGCACGGTGGTGTGTAGATTTTATAGAAATAATTTCACTCTCGCTCTTCACTTATATTTGTTTGAGAGTTAATAAATACTGACGGTAATTTGCAAGGGTCATAAGACTAGTCCAAAAATATTTGGTATTCAATGAGCGATAATCAAAATCATCTTGTAGCACATATAGAGAAATTGTGGGTTAATGATATTGATGTGGTAATATGAAAAAGGTGTGAGTTCATAATTGTGGATTGGTAGAAGTGTCAATATTATCAAAGGTTAACTTCTCGTTTGTCCAAAAATTAAAGAGGTATGCTGATGATGTGTGAGCATTTCTATTCCTCGTTGAAATCCTAGTGTTGTTTCGGGTCGGAAGCGCGCGATGGTTAAGTCCTACAATCCTCTTCCCTCAGGGCATGCGAGTAGTACTTTGATTTGTGATAAAACTAATAAAACTTTGCAATAAGTATATGAGTTCTCTATGACTAATGTGAAAGCATGGACATACGCAATCTCACCTCCTCATATTTGATAGCCTCTTCGATACCGTGCATAGCCCATTCTCACCTTGAGGATCGGTGCAACTTTTGCCGGTGCATCCAAACCCCGTGACATGATACGCTCTATTGCACATAAGCCTCATTATATCTTTCTCAAAACAGCCACCATACCTACCTATCATGGCATTTCCATAGCCATTCCCAGATATATTTCCATGCAAATTCCATTGTCACTTCACATGACGAGTTCGTTCATCATCATATTCCTTTGCATGATCATATAGAGCTGACATAGTATTTGTGGCAAAGCCACCGTTCATCATATTTGTGATACATGTCATGCTAGATCATTGCACATCCTAGTACATTGCCAGAGGCATTCATATAGAGTCATATCTTCATATCGGTTCTTCATATCGAGTTGTAACTAAATAAAAGTGTGATGATCATCATTGTTAGAGCATTGTCCCCATGAGGAAAGTGGGAGGCCAAATGAGCCCACCATTCGGAATAAAAAAAGTGAGAGAAAATGAGAGAAGGGACTTTGCTACTATCCTTCACCACACTTGTGCCTCAAAGTGGCACCTTGTTCCTCATATAGAGAGTCTCATGTTATGTCATTTTCGTATGCTAGTGGGAATTAATTTTTCATTATTATAAACTTGGCTTGTATAATCCTATGACGGGCGTCCTCAAATGCCCATGGTCTTTAGGATCAAGAAAGTTAGATGCATACCCCACTTAGCTTCAGTTGAGCTTTCATACACTTATAGCTATAGTGCATCATTTGCATGGCAATCCCTACTCCTTGCATTGACATCTATCGATGGGCATCTCCGCCCGTTGGTACGCCTAGTTGATGTGAGACTATCTTCTCCACTTTTTACACCTTTGATATCTACCATCATATTCTATTCCACCTAAATGATATGTCCAATTGCTCATGCTCATGTATTGCGTGAAGAATAAAAAGTTGATGCGTATTAAAAAGTACGATCCAATTGTCTGACTTGGACACCGTGGTGCTTGACATTTGTATTAATGTGGTGAAGATGAAGCCATGCCTTGCTAATATAATAAGATGAATGGGGGGTAAACATTCTTTAAGGATCGTATACTTTGAATGATTGCTGATTTTGTTTCTTATACTTATAAGTATTTCTATGCTAATATTTGTTAATTCATCGTTTCTCAATGAGCATACATGCATAAGATTAAATAATGGATAGCACGTCACATAAAAAATTCTATTTTTATCATTTACCTACTAGAGGACGAGCAGGAATTAAGCTTGGGGATGCTTGATACGTCTCCAACATATCTATAATTTTTGATTGTTCCATGCTGATATATTATCATTCTAGGATACTTTTTGGGTTTTTATTTACCAATTTATAATATTTTTGAGCACTAACCTATTGACCTAGTGCCCAGTGCGAGTTGTTATTTTCTGCATGTTTTTCACTTTTCAGGTTTACAGTACCAAACGAAGTCCAATTGCCACGAAACTTTTTGATGATTTTTTATGGACCAAAAGAATACCTGGAAACTTCGGGTGGAGTGTAACGCCCAAGATGTGATCCTATCCTTATTTTGGCTCGAGGGCCTCGACAGGGATAGAAGCGCATCTCGTCGTTTCGCAAGAATGGATATCATTACAAGTACATGTAAAGAAGAGCTGAGTATATGGAATTGGCTTACACTCACCACAAGCTAAATCAAGATAACATCAATTCAACCACATATACAATCATCATACAGAAGAGCAGGGTCTGACTATGGACGAAACCCATCCTATGATCGATGAAGAAGAAGAAGAACTTCAAATCAAACAAGCATCGCGCTCACGTCATAGCATCGCATTACCTGTACCTGCAACTATTGTTGTAGTAATCTGTAAGCCATAGGGACTCAACAATCTCATTTCCAAGGGTATCAAGACTATTAAAGCTTAATGGGTGAGGTATGGTGAAGTGGTGAGGCTGCAGAAAGCACTAAGCATTTATTCGAGTGACTAACTTACGAGTACAAGAATAAGGGGGGATGATCGTCGTATAAATGGAAGTGAACTAGTAATGATCACTAAGTGATCCTGAACAGCTACTTACGGTCAAACATAACCCCCCGTGTTCTCTCTCGGTTCAGAAAATTCACAAGAAGAGACAGTCACGGATACGCACACAGTTGGTGTATTTTATTGGAGTTTACTTTAAGTTCTCTATTACCGGATGTTAAACAAATTTCCAAGTTTCCACATAACCGCGGGGACGACTATCATGAAATATTTAACCCTGCAGGGGTGCTCCAACTCATCCATCACAAACTAACCACAAGCTGCGTTGGAATTCCTCAACCGCGGGATAACCCGTAGTATTTGCGGAATCCCGATGGAAAATCTCAACCTCGAGATAGCCCGAAGTGTCCACGAAATCCCGTGCACAAGACGTTCGAGAAAGGTAAAAAAAATCCAGCAAGACCGCCCGACGTGCCGACAATCCCGATAGGAGCCCCGTATCTCGTTCTCAGGGCACGACAGATGAGCGACGCGTACAGTGGCCTGATAGAAATCTCCCGAGTTTCCCCGGGTTGGCCCCGCACAGTGCTCTATTTTGGACCAACGCTCAAGATGAGCACTAGACCGGGTTGTTAATTAATTATCCACGGGTGCCGGCGGGTCCCTATGCATTTTACTAGTTATTAGGCAAATGTAGTACCAATGTTGGGCCATCCCAGACAAGTTTTTTCCAAAAACAAAAGTCAAGGGGGTCCCCATAACAACCCCGAGGATGTTAGGAGCGCTCAATATGGAGCATAACACCGGTACACAAGTAACTAGGGCGACAAAAGTGGAACAAAACACCGAGCAAAACTTCCACCTTTTACCAAGTATATATGTGCATTAAATTAAATAGCAATAATATTGTGATATATCAAAAAGGATATCCATGTTGGCACATGGAAAACAATTTGCACCTACAACTAGCAACGCTATAAGAAGGGCTGAGCAAGCGGTAACATAGCCACACAATGGTTTTGCTGGGATGTGGAGGGTTAGAGGCTTATCATGGCATTTTGGGTGGCTTGACAAACAAGTGGTAAGTAGCGAGACAAGCAAAAGAAATGAGACATGTAGCATAGCAATGATAGTAGTGGTATCCAGGGAAATGTTCATCTTGCCTGAGATCCCACTTGGAAGAAGAACGAATCCGTGAAGAAGACGAGCCAACGTAGTCGAACGAATCCTCACACTCCGAATGCTTTTGGAACTCTATCGAGAAGAAGCAATCCGGAAACAACAATCAATACGTGATAAACACCACAACATATGCATGACATGATGCACATCAAACATGATGCATGTTATGCATGACATGGCAAAGCACAACAATCAACGCATACACATTAAGTGAAGCTGAATATGAAACGAGTTGCATATTGACGAGACTCCATGTTCGAATCATTTAGTTCACTCTCTTTATTTACATGGCAAGTTAAATGTTGTTAACATGGCAGGAGGTGAAGCATAAATAAACTACACTATCTATGCATCTTAAATGAGGCCGAAAACAACATATAGTATTTCCGAAGCGACCCCACATGTTAATATGGAATTTGTCCAGATCTAAACTAATCATGTTTTATATTTATTAACAGGTAAATAAAGTGCACAATGATATTCTACTCGTCATTCTAGGCGATTAACATATATAGAACGTTTGAAACGGAGCTACGGTCTAAAAGATATGACAAACACAAGATAATATGCCATGAATGCAAAATGCATGCAAAGGCCACCAAAAACATGTTAAATCATGGATGCAACAAGATATTATGAAGCTACATGAGATTCTAAGCAAGTTTCATGTGCAACATGTTCAAAACGGAGCTACGGTTCAACAATAACAAGCAACACAAGTTATAGACATAATCTGCCCAAAACAGCGACATGGCATTTCGCACACATGAAAACAATAAGCTACAAGATTCTTCAATGCACAAACAAGACATGGGGCTGTAGCCTACATGATGTACAACAATTCATATCATCACAGCAAATTGATTAGAACCATGGATCACTAGGAAATAAGCTCACAAGACGGCAATAAAATATAACAGATTAGGACTTAGTGAAAATCACAGTTTTTAACAGACTAGTTTTATCACGAAGGCATATTGGCAGCAGTAAAACTATATGCTACAGGTCATATATTGGCATGAAACTCAACAGCATGGTAGAGGACATGATGCACTACAATTCATTCCATTATGGCAATATCAAATTATGCATAGATTCATGGCAAACATCAACACAACATGGCATTCTGAAATAACCAGATTCTCAGACATAGTGAAAATTAGAGTAGACATGGGCAACAATTTTTAACAGATTGACATTTGGATAATGGATATAACTATGATGCAAATCCTATACATGGTAACAAATAGCATAACCTCATAGAGCATAACATGGTTAAAAAAGCATTCCATTGTGGCAACACCAAAAGAGTCCTAGAACACTAGCAATTCAGATGGCAACATGGCAACAAAATAACAGTTTCAGACTTAGTGAAATTTAACTATGTCCCAAAACTGCAGTTTGACTAGGCATGTTGACATGGCAATAAAAGTAGCATAGCAATCATTTATGGGCATGGCAAGGACACTAACAGGAACTATACATGGCACTCTACAAATCACTCCATTGGAACAACTTCAAAATAGTCATGGATTGCTTAATACGAAGCTTTCAAAACTAAACTTATCGTTAATAGATTACAGTTTTAACACGATAGCAACTTGAGGGCAAGAAACAAACATGTTAGTGATGTTCTGTATGGCAAGCAATGGCATGACATCAAAGTAGACATCACATAGGGCAATGCTCATGAACACACCACATGCAAAAGACCTATGGTTGAGATGCAATCATCCGCGGAAGTTAGGATAAAATTAATAGATTTGCACATTACGATGAGATGCACTTTTGCAACAGGGATATGGGCATGTAAATGAAACCTAATTCACAAACAAAGGGTACCATCATGTAGAGCATGTTGAGTAGATCAATTTTCATATATTACACTTGTACATGCGATGCACGGTTTAAGAGCTACAACCCCAACAAAATGCAATATGGTGATTTTTCCGAGACGCGAAAAGGGCTTAACCAAATTATACCTCATGAGAAACGGGACGACGCGGTGCAACGGGATGGGGAAATCCCGTTTGCCTCGGGGACGGGCAGGACCCGGGATCCCGGCGGCTGTTGGAGGACGCCCCCCGAAGGTGGTGTCGATGCCGGCGATCGTCGGAGGGGACGAGGGCGGTGGCTCGGGGCAGATCCGGGGCCCTCCTGCCCGGATCTCGCCGGAGGTGGGCTGATGGGGCCGGCGGCGGCCACGGCGCGAGGCGGCTCGGCAGGGGCGGCGGCGAGCTCCGCACAATGGTCGGCGGGGCGAGCGGCGACCTCCGGTAGCTGGGAGGCCTGGCTTGCGGTGGCGGCTATGAAGGGGCGGCACGGTCGAGGTCGTCGATGAGGGCATCCAGCGACGGGCGGCGAGGTTCCAAGGCGGCGGGGTCGGGCGGTTCCGGCGGCGCACGGGTGCGGCGCGAGGCAGGGAGGAGGCGAGCGAGCGGGCTCTCGCGGGCTCGCGTCGGGCGGTGGCGTGGCCAGATGGGCCCGGGAGGGCCACGCGTGAGCTCGGGCGTGCCGCTGGGGCTGGTGGAGGCTGTGGGGCACCAAGTGGCGTGTGCGGAGTGGTTGGAGCGGCGGCTACGGCGGCGCGGCCCGCCGGCTGGCTGCCAAGTGGTGGCGCGCGACGGGACCGGCGTGGAAAACGATGCGGGTGGCTGCCCAGAGGTGGGAGGAGGCTGTGGGCAGCACGGATTTCGAAGCAGGGGCTAGGGGACATTTTTGGAGAGGTAGCACATCTATTTATAGAAAGTGGGCTAGGGTTAGGGGTTTTCCTCCGTTTTCGGACCCTCGGATCTCGATCCGATGGCTCCGATCGTAGGGGGGGCTAGGCTGGGCTAGTGGGCTGTGTAGAGTGGTTATGGGCTAAGATGAGAGGAATATGGTGGCCTATGACAGAGTTTGAAAACACCGAAAACGTCTAACAACTAAACCAATGACGGTGCCGCTACGGTTGACCGTTCGGGTATCAAACGACCTCCGATTGCGACGAAATTTGGCAGGCGATATACCTATAAGGAAACAAGACTGCATGCCAACTTTCGACCCAATCCGAGAATATTTTACATGCACTTTTAAAACAATAATTTATCAATGCCGCGGGCGCGTGCATGTGTGGTTGGTCTCAAAACGTTTGACGAGATGAACGGAGAGAACCGGCAACTATGAACGGATGCAAGTTTTGAAAACTGATGGCAATGGAGTGCCGATGCAATGCAAATGATGTGAATAATGCGATGACGAATGCGACAACCAAACGAATCACACGATGACAATGGAATAAAAGGGGAATCTTCTGGAGCGTCGGTCTCGGGCTGTTACATGGAGACCGGAGGCTGCACGAGGGCACCAGCACGCAACAGGGCGTGCCCTGGGGGGGGCGCTCTGGTGGGTGCTGGCCCCCTCTGGCGTCTCCCGGCGCCCCTCTCTGGCCCATAAATTCTCTAATATTGCAAAAACCCTGGAGGCAGTCCCGAAACCCTTTTACGCCGCCCCAAGTCTCTGTTCCGTCGTGAGGCCATCTGGAGCTCCGTTTCGGCACCCTGCCGGAGGGGGGATCAATCACGGAGGGCCTCTTCATCAATTTTGCTACCATCATGATGACGTGTGAGTAGTTCACCATAGACCTACTGGTCCATAGCTAGTACCTAGATGGCAATCTCCCTATCGCTTGATCTTCAATACAATGATCATCGCATCTTTGCTTTGATCTATCCGATGTAATCCTATTGTGCGGTGTGTTTGTTGGGATCCGATGAATTGTGGGTCTATGTTCAGATTATTCATGAAAAGTAGTTGACTGACCTCTGAATATTTATATTCTTATTTGCATGATCATTATAGCTTCTTAATTCTCTCTGACCTATCGATGTGCTTTGGCTAGGTAGATTGATCTATCTTTAGTGAGAGAGGTGCGTTGTGGTACGTTCAACATGACGAGTTTCTATCTCCCAGTGACAAAGTAGGGGAAAATATGCGTCTTTGTGTTGTTTCTATTAAGGATAACTCTATGGGGTTTATTCATATTGCTTGAGTTTACATTGTCTACATCATGTTATCGTTCTCCATTCATTACTCTGTTTTACATAATACTCTATATGCATGCTGGATAGTGGTCGATGAGTGGAGTAATAATAATAGGTGAAGGCCTGAGTCAGCCTATTTGTTTATGGACGTGATGCCTATATATACATGATCATTGCCGTGAAATCGCATAACTATCCGCTTTTCTATCAATTGCCCAACAGTAATATGTTACACACCGTATGCTGCTCACATGAGAGATGCCGCTAGGGAAAACTATGACCCCCGGGTCTATTAACTTATATATTTACAAATGCTACTATTACCATGCTGCCTTTATTTAATTTTTAATTTATTTTGCAATTTCCAATTATCTACACACTTCACTTGCTTGCAAATAACGAGATCAAGGGGACTGACAACCCTCTTTCCCGCGTTAGGTGCAAGTTGTTTGCTCTTTTGTGTGCAGACGCTGAAGACGGTTGAGGACTGATATTCCTATTGGTTCGATAAACCTTGGTTTCATAACTGAGGGAAATACTTACCCACTTTGTGCAGCAATTACCCGTCCCTCTTCATGGAAAACCCAACGCAGATCACAAGTATCACGGGACCCATGCGAACGGTGCGGCAGGCGTCCGGTGCAAGTACGGTGCAGCCGGGATCTGGTGCATGTACCGAGCAGACGGCCGCTGCCCATTCTTGGTGAGAAATCGGGCTACTAACATGCCGTGGACACAGCTGCAATGTTATGTCGGGTGGGACAGCAGGCAAGCGGGGATGGAACCGCTCTTGCTCTGCCGTGCGCCGCGCTGATAACCCACAAGTGTAGGGGATCGCAACAGCCTTCACGGGTAGTATTTCACCCTAGTTGATTCGACACAAGGGGAGCCAAAGAATATTTATTGGCCTTGACAGTTCGGTTGTCAATTCAACCGCACCAAGGATATCTCTCTACAGCAAAGATTTAGTAGCACGGCAAATAGTAGTAGCAAAAGTAACAGTGATAGTGACAGTACCAGTTTTGTAGCAAGTGTGACAATAACAATAGCAATAGTAACTTGGCAAGATTCAGTATATGTAACGCGTAGGCATGTGGATCGGTGGTGGATGATGATTTAGATGACATTGATCATATAACAGTTACACACTAGGGCGACACAGAAATAGCTCCAATTCATCAATGTAATGTAGGCATGTGTTCCGTATATAGTCATACGTGCTTGCGATAAGAACTTGCATGACATATTTTGTCCTACCCTCCCGTGGCAGCGGGGTCCTATTGGAAACTAAGGGATATTAAGGCCTCCTTTTAATAGAGAACCGGAACAAAGCATTAACACATAGTGAATACATGAACTCCTCAAACTACGACAATCACCGGAAAGAATCCCAATTATTGTCACCTTGGGGTATGCGGATTATGACACGTAATAGCTACATATAACTTGCAAGATAGGATCCAAATCAGTCTTATGATCATGAAAACATAATAAGTTTAGATCTGAAATCATGGCACTCGGTCCCTAGTGACAAGCATTAAGCATAGCAAAGTCATAGTAACATCAATCTCAGAACATAGTGGATACTAGGGATCAAGCCCTATCAAAGTTAACTCGATTACATGATCAATTCCATCCAATCCCACCACCGTCCAGCAAGCCTACAAAGGAATTACTCACTCCCAGTGGTGAGCATCACGACGGTGTTGATGGAGAAGGGTTGGTGATGACGACGGCGACGATTTCCCCTCTCCGGAGCCCAAAACAGGCTCCAGATCAGCCCTCCGGAGGAAGAACAAGGAGGTGGCGCCGGCTCCGTCATGAAACGCGATGAAATCTTCTCTCTGCTTTTTTTCTCCGGGGATGTGAATTTATAGCATTGGAATTACGGTCGGAGGGGCCACGAGGGCACCACAATCCATCTAGTCGATCCCCTAGGGGGGCGCGACCGGTTGCGTGGTGGCCTTCTGGTCCACCCCTCCATTAGTTCTTCGTTCCCAAATTCCTTATATATTCTAGAAAAAATCCACAAAAAGTTTTGTCCAATTCCGAGAACTTTTATTTCTGTACAAAAATAACACCAAGGTAGTTGTGCTGAAAACAACGTCAGTCCGGGTTAGTTCCATTCAAATCAGGCAAATTAGAGGACAAAACCAAAGCAAAAGTGTTTGGAAAAGTAGATACGTTTGAGACGTATCAACTCCCCCAAGCTTAACTCATTGCTTGTCCTCAAGCAATTCAGTTGATGAACTGAAAGTGATAAAGAAAAATTTTACAAACTCTTTTGTTCTCGTTATTATACAGATGTTTAGCTAGTGCTCAAGTTTTCAGCATAAATCATAGATAGACACGTCCATGACAACAAATAGATATTATGTTAACTCATGGCAAGACATAACCGGCTAGAAAGTAATAATAAAATAAAACATCTCCTATGACAAAAATTTATCAAAACACTCATAATACAATATGGTGACATGGTATTTTGCTAGCCCTTTCTGAGACCGCAAAACATAAATGCAGAGAACCTATGAGAACCAAGAAGTTACTAAACATTATAATTCAGGGTAGAAAAGATCCTATCATGGTCATCTCCAACATTAACTAAACCAAATGCATAAGAATGACAATAGTGCTCTCGGGTCTGGTGCTCTTAGTAAGAGGATGATGACTCAACATAAAAGTAAATAGATATGCCCTTTGCAAAGGGAAGCATTGATTCGCAGAGGTGCCAGAGCTCGAAGCTTAAAACAAGGGTGAAAGTAATTTTTGAGTGGTGCACTTTTCTTGTCAACATGATGACAAAGATTTTCAACATTTTCCATGCTAAACTCATTATTGGTGGTTCCCAAACAGAATAGTAAAGTTTACTCCTATCCACCATCCAAACACATTCCATGGTTGGCCGAATCCACGGTTGCCCTCCAAACAATCAACTGTCCCAAGGAGTTGGTGTAATTTATTTTGATTATGTGGGACTGGGCATCCCTCTTACCAGCCTCTCTCGTCCAATGACAGGGAATAAACGACCGTCCTGATAATATCTTGCTTAGCATGGAAAATATTGACTGCCCCATCGCTCCAGGAGCGAGACGAGTGCACAAAAATGGATGTTTATTTGAATATTTAGAGATGGCACATGCAAATTTACTTGGAACAGTAGGGTAATACCGTATATATGTAGGTATGGTGGAATCATGTGGAATAACTTGGTTTAAGGATTGGATGCACAAGCAGCATTTCCTCTTAGTATAGGTGAAGGCTAGCAATAGGTTGAGAAGCGACCAGGTAGAGAGCAACAACGGTCATGAACATGCATTTTGAATAATTAACATTGGATGTAGCATGAGTAGGATATGAACACTCTGAATTTAAACATCATGAATGCTATATTGGTTTTCATTCAATTACATGTTTGCACATGGGCCAAGTCAAACTGCTTGAATTTCTGAGAGGGAGATACCATACTACCATACCATATTATAACCATTTTAATGCATGTTGACACACAAGATAAATCATTATTAACTCCTTAATATTTAGGCATGGCATGAGAAGCTATAATCTCTAAATGTCGTCACAAACATGTTTACTCATGATATACTGAATCAAGATCAAACTGGCTAAACATATTTACATAAACAGAAAACAAGAAGAGTTCATACCGGCTTCCATTGCCACAGTCACTTCATCAATGTCGGTGCACGATGCTCACGATCACCTATGGGACCACGGGTCCCTTTGTGGTTCGGCGGGGGTGAGGTCACGTTGCACAAAGAGCAGAGGTAATGAGACAGCACGACGATGGGACGCTGGTGTTTTACCCAAGTTCAGGCCGCTAGGAAGCGTAAAACCCTACTCCTGCTTGGGTGGATTAATCGGGGGAACACGAAGCACACGTAGCGCTCAAACCCGGCAAGGGTGCCTTCGGGAGAGCTGCTACTCTAGTACAAGTGTCCAAAGGTCTGAATCTTGAGCTAGGTTGCCTTGGGCCTCCTTTTATAGGTCACGGGGAATCCATAGTGGCAAAATAGACATTATCTAGTGATTAGATAACTAACGGTGCTATCATACCAAACTATGGCACTTAGGATAAAATGCCATAATTGCTAGTCTAGGTGACATGCGGGGGTGCATCCGCGGCAAGCTCTTACTACCGCTTTAGCTAACTATTGCTTCGTATCTCGACACGTCTCTGAACGGGTGTCAACTGGGCATAATCTGTCTTCCAGCAAGCCGCCATGTCCTTAGCGAGAGCTACTTAGCCACCTAAGGGCTCGACACCGCATCCACAAATGACTGGCCTTGCGATGCGGTGGAGCGGTGGCCGATCGGCTCGCGCCTGCCGGGGGATGGCTTGCCGGGTCTTCTTGAAGATGTGCGCGCCCCAGTTCCCGGCACGCACTGGGGACGTGACTGGCGCGGCTCGGGCCTGTTCAGGGCCGTTGCATCGACCTTGTCGGTGTTGCTAGCCAGCGTAGGTTGCTTCTGCCGGAGTCTTTGCCTTGAATGTTGTCTTCGTCTTCTTGATACGCTCCTTGATCTCACGGAGAGTGGCTTTTCTGGTTTGGACCAGGTCTTGACGGGGCAGTAGCTTTCCCCGGCAGGCTTAGGCCATCGGGTCGGAGGCTTATCGTTCATGCACAAGTTAGGGGGAAATAAACACCCCTCTTTGTGTACCCCGACAGAAGCCCCCGGGCCATAGCCATACGTGTCGCTTCGCATCATTAGGTTAGGCCCCAAACAGTGCATGGACACGCGTCGAGGAAATGCTGCCCTCACGTACTTGGTTGTGATGACTTGTCAAACCCACGTCCACTCCGTGTAGTTATCGCAGGTCGTGGGGTCGTGGAACAGTAGCCGTTGCTAGTAAAAGAAATGGCATTTTTCCGAAAATACCGCGAAGAGCCAGCCCCCGCACGAGTTTCCAATAAAAATGTAACGCGCAGGGGTGCTACTCATTCGCGTCCGTTCCTCCTTCCTTCATCTTCCTCCTCAAGCCAAGAAGCCGCTCCCGCCGCCGCCACCCACCCATCAAGCGCTAATTGATCCTCCGTCGCCCTTGAGAGCCCAAGAGATGGGGAAGAAGACGAGCGCCGTGAAGGGGAAGAGACGGTCGCAGCAGCGGACCCAGCGGTTAAAGAGAGAAAGAGGAAAGCAGAGGAGCTGGAGAAGCGGTGACAGGAAGATGTTGTTTTCTCCTTCACATTTCTCCATATATGAAATTCAATTCACCCGACATCAAAGAGAAGCTCAAGCTCGGGATCAAAGATTAGCTATAGATCGGGCTGGCATTCATCATAGTCGAACCTGATGGAAACATTTGCTTTTCACTACATCTGTAAGAATCTGATGGAAAATTACTACCGTCGAACCTGGACGGCAACGCCTTGATCGCAAGGTATGCCTATATGTGGGGGAGGGACACAAATGGGCATGGAGCGCCCGTAGTTCTCCTGGACAACCCCAAAGAGAAGACACCATCATATTTGTACCGCTTCTTCTATGCGTACTTTCTTTGTGGCCTCTCCCCCCCTTCTTTGACTTCTTCCGTGCATGATGACGGTGTATGGATTCCACCTCTTGGATTTCACGCCCAATGCAATGGCGTGCATGGCGATCTTCGCTCATCTGTGCGAGAATTTTGTTGGAGTTGCCCCCAATGTGGATTTGTTCAGGCACTTCTTCGTCCCTCGGATAGAAGACAAATCCCACCGCTCGGGGAACATAAGGTGGATTCCTCGATGTAGGAGGGAAGACTGGGATTATCTCCCTGGCCAAGCGCGAGAAGTGGGAAGAGTGGAGGGGCGACTGGTGCTGGATCAAGGATGAAAAAGGCCCCGAGTTCTGCTTGACGCGGACTAGATGCGTCACGCGCGGAGGCGACTGGAGTAAGTTGGGCCTCACCGACGACAGGCTCCGCCCGGCGCTGAACAGGATTACCCATCTGAAAGCTGCCGGGCTGACCATCGAACATGTGGGGGCCGACTTCCTCCGGCGCCGCATTGCGCCGCTTTAGAGGAGGGACATATTTGCATGGGAGTACAACGGCTCTGCCGACAGGATGTGGCTGTACCCAGGCCCCGCCAACAACTTGATGGTTTACGGCCATGGCTGGCTGTGCAAGCAGCTGTTCGGCCATCATGGGCCGTTCCACTTGCTGGCAAGAGTTGTTCCCCTGCATCTCAATTCCGCCTGGAGCCAGATTATGCAATGGATGCCCGACTGCAATGCCTCCGGGGTCAAGCCTGATTGGGAGTTGCCTGCCCTGGATGATGAGATAGACTGGGTCTCTCGCTTGGAAGAAAGAGCTTCCAAAGCGGAGGACAATCTGATCAAGGCAACCACCAGGGCGGAGGAGGCATTCATTGCCGCTCGGATTGCATAGGACAAGGAGGTCAGAGCCGCCAAGAAGATGGGCTCCGGGGAAGAGGAAGAGGAGGATCCCGAGGGTGGTGATTCTTCTGAAGAGGAGAGCAAGAAGCGCGCCACGGAGGAGGCTGCCAGCTTCGAATCTGCCGGGGCCGGGGCTTCCCAAGCCGCGGCGACAGGAACCCAAGAGTAGGTTGAGGAAGAATGGCTCGAAATGGCCCCTCAAGCTCCAGAGCCGGGGCGCCGCCTCCGTGAGCGCATCAACGGAGAGTCAGCGACCCCTGCGTCTTCGCAGAGCACCCAGAAGGTGAAGAAAACGACCACCACAGGAGGCAAACATGACGTAGCACGCCGCCATTCCTCCCGCCTCTCTCAGGCCAAGGCTCCTCCCGCCAAGCCACGGACGGTCATTGGGGTGGACTCTAGTCTGCCGGCAAGCCCAACTTCTCCGCCGAGTTTGACCCTGCTGGAGGTCCTGGTCCCTTCGCCAAGCCTCGCTCCTCCAACTTCGAAAAGGGGCAGATCAACTCTGCCGCCTGTGTCATACGAGATGGGCTCCATGCTCATCGCCTCAGAGTTAGTTACTCAATTATGATCCTTGTCAATGTTTTTTGTGCTTGATTTCTTGATTGATCTTGTATAACTGAATCTGATAGGGATAGGGAGACCCTTGTGCATCGAGCAAAGCGGGTTAAATCCGCGGTAGGGCCGGGTTCCGCGACAGGCATGAGCCCGGCAGGAGGCGCGGAGGGAGATCCCGTGCCTAGCCCCCGGTCCAGCACTCCTCGCGAAACTCTAGGATTAACCTCGCCTGCTGGCGGGGATGAGGAAGGGCATCTTCCTTCACCCGTCAGGGAGATGGGAGAGAGCTGTCAGGGAGGGACTCGCCAGGGGGAGCCCTCCTTCCAAGACCCTTCATCGACCATCGCCCGTGTGAAGGAGTCGCCAGCAAGGGCCTCCACCGAGGGGTTTGCCCGTGCTGAGGTAACCACTGAGGAGCTGGTGACAGACCACACGCCGGCAACCGATGTTGCCGGGGAAGAGTGTCACGCCCAAGATGTGATCCTATCCTTATTTTGGCACGAGGGCCTCGACAGGGATAGAAGCACATCTCGTCATTTCTCAAGAATGGATATCATTACAAGTACATGTAAAGAAGAGATGAGTATATGGAATTGGCTTACACTCGCCACAAGCTACATCAATATCACATCAATACAACAACATATCCAAACATCATACAGAAGAGCAGGGTCCGACTACGGACGAAAACAAACTATAAAATGACATCCATCCTTGCTATACGAGGCTGCCGCCTGGAAACCATCCTAGATCGACGAATAAGAAGAAGAACAAGTCCAAAAGAAACAAGCATCACGCTCACATCATATCATCGCATTACCCGTGCCTGCAACTGTTGTTGTAGTAATCTGTGAGCCACAGGGACTCAGCAATCTCATTTCCAATGGTATCAAGACTATTAAAGCTTAATGGGTGAGATATGGTTGAGTGGTGAGGCTGCAGGAAGCACTAAGCATTTATTTGAGTGGCCAACTTACGAGTACAAGAATAACGGGGGATGATTGTCGAATAAGCAGACGTGAACTAGTTATGATCACTAAGTCATCCTGAACACCTACTTACGGTCAAACATAACCCCACCGTGTTCTCTTCTCGGATAAAAAATTCACGAGAAGAGACAGTCACGGTTACGCACACAGTTGGTGTATTTTATTTGAGTTTACTTCAAGTTTGCTATGACCGGGTGTTAAACAAAGTTTCCAAGCTACCGAAAGAATAACCTCGACCACGAATCCCGTGATTTCCTAGGCAATTCCACTGGGAAACCGCAACCTCGAGATAGCCCGAACTATTCTCGGAATTCCTTGCACAAGACATTCGAGAAAGGTAAAACAAATACAGCAAGGCCGCCCGGCGTGTCGACGATCCCGATAGGAGCCGCGTATATCGTTCTCAGGACACGACGGATTGTCCAAACTTCCGGTAGGCCAATCATAGAGTTGCCCCTGGCGGCCACCGGTGGTTGACAGGTTGGACCAACACTCATGAGGAGCACTGGCCCGGGTTGTTGATTAAAGATCCTCGGGTTAATTACTCCCTATGCAGGTTTATTAGTTATTAGGCAAATGTAGTTCCAATGTTGGGCCTTGCCAAACAAGTTTTATCCTAAAACGAAAATCAAGGGGGTCCCCATAACAACCCCGAGCATGTTAGGAGCGCAAAATATGGAACATAACACCGGTACACAAGTAACTAGGGCGGCAAGAGTGGAACAAAACACCAAGCAAAAGGCCAAGCCTTTGTCACGCCCAAGATGCGGTCCTATCCCTATTAAGGCTTGCGGCCTCGACGGGGATAGAAGCGCATCTCGTCGTTCGCAAGTACAGTAAAACATTGCAATACATGTATGAAGAGATGAGTATATGAGTTGGCTTACACTCGCCACAAGCTACCTTACAAGTCCACACAAACTATTTATACATCATTCAATAGGAAGGGTTCGGGTACGGACGAAAACAAACGACAAAAGAAGCAATGAAAAACTGTCTTGCTATCCCAGGATCACCACCACGGAGCTCCCTACTCGTCTGGATACGTAATGTACATCCGACCGCGTTCTTCGTCATACTCCCACTGGAGCTGAGTCACATCGTCTGGCATGTTCTCATCAACACCTGCACCTGTATTGTTGTAATCTGTGAGCCACAGGGACTCAGCAATCTCATAACCCGGGTATCGAAACTATGTAAGCCTTTGGGTAAGGAATTGGTTAAGTAGTGAGGCTCCAGCAAGTGCTAAGCATATATTTGGTGGCTAACTTATGAGACCATGAATGTAAATATGGTGGCATACGAAAGACGGACGTGAACTAGCATGATCACTAAGTGATCCTGAACACCTACTTACGTCAATCATAACCCCACCGTGTTCTCTCTTGGTTCATGTTCACGAGCAGAGACAGTCACCGTTACGCACACAGTTGGTTTATTTTATTGGAGTTTACTTCAAGTTAACTATAACCGGGTGTTAAACAAATTTCCAAGTTGCCACGTAACCGCGGGCACGACTTTCCGAAAGAATTAACCCTGCAGGGGTGCTCGAACTCATCCATCACAAACTAACCACACGCCGCGGGAATTACCTCGACCACGAATCTCGTGATCTTCCTAGGCAATTCCACTGGAAAACCGCAACCTCGAGATAGCCCGAAGAAAAAAAATCAGAATTCCTCGTGCAAGACATTCGAGAAAGGTAAAACAAGTCCAGCAAGACCGCCTGACTTGTCGACGAACCCGATAGGACACGACCGGATAATCACATCGTACAGTGGCCTGATAGACATCTCCCGAGTTGCCCCGGGTTGGCCCCGCACACGGCTCTAGTTTGGACCAACACTCATGAGGAGCACTGGCCCGGGTTGTTGATTAATTATCCACGGGGTAGCTATGCCCTATGCAATTTTCTTAAGTTCTTTAGCAAATGTAGTACCAATGTTGGGTCTTGCCAGACAAGTTTTTATCTAAAACGAATGGTCAAGGGGGTCCCCATAACAACCCCGATCATGTTAGGAGCGCAAAATATGGAATATAACACCGGTACTCGGAACTAGTGCGGCAAAAGCGGAACAAAACACTGAGCAAAAGGCCAAGCCTTCCACCGTTGCCAGATATATATGTGCATTAATTTAAATAACAATAAATATAGTGATATAAAAAAATCCATGTTGACACACGGGAAGCTTGCACCTGCAACTAGCAACGCTATAAGATAAGGGCTGAGCAGCGGTAACATAGCCAATCAATGTTTGCTAGGTGGGGGAGGGGTTAGAGGCTTTCATGGCAATTTAGAGGCTGACAGTTTAAGTGGTAGGTAACAGAAAACATAACGGTAAAAGCGAGACATCTAGCAAGGCAAAAATAGTGTCGGGATCCGGGTATGATCATCTTGCCTGTTGGTTCTTCAGAGGGACAAAGAACTGGGTCCTCGTAGCTGTACTCTCCTGGTTTCTCGTACTCAGGCTCAACACTCGCGTCTACCCAAAGAGAAACAACACCAAATAAACATACAAACAAGGTGCAATGCACAAACAAGATGATGCATGATCCATTTGAAGTATTTAACATGGCAACCCTAAGCTAGTCATGTTTCTCATGCACTTATTAAGTTCTTTAGTATTCTGTACAGAACCTCAAGTTTAGATATTTGAACATGCATGATCTTGGAAAATATGAATGCTTCATGCAAAATCGATGCAAATGCATATGTAGAACGTTGCAAACGGAGTAACGTAGCTCACGGTACGCTCACGGCAAGGTAAGAACATTAATGGAGACAAAACACAAGATGAGGGAGGCCATGGGCTATTCCTTGGTATTCCAAGGATGCCACTGGATAGTAAATGGAAATCTAACAAGAATAGAGCCAAAGATCAAGCAAAACTATGGAGTATAGCTCCCACAAGTCCCAAAACAATTCTACACACAATCTGTCCACAAACAGCAACATGGCATATTGCAACACACATAACATGAGCTACAGCAAGTTTCAAACCACAACCAAGGCATGTACAGAAACTATACAGCATGCTTCACAAATCATGTATCTACACAAACTTGAAAGGAAGCATGGATCAATAGCAATGAAGCTCACAAGGTGGCATGTTGAAACAGATTTCAGGGACTTAGTGAAAATTCCAGTTTTATGGATCCCGAGTTAGCACGTAGGTATATTAACAGCAAGTCTAAATATGCTACAGGCATTTTTATGACATGAAAATTAACAGGATGGTAGAGGGCAACATCCACTACAATTCATTAGCACTGAGCATGAGCTAGAACACAACATATCACTTGGTAGCACCCTCTAAACATGGCATAAAAATAACAGCAACTACTCATACTTAGCCAAATTCAGCAAGGGCAAAACTCAACACCTGTTAACCGAATAGCAACTTGACAACAGGTTTTGAATATGTTGCAAGGGCTTAATGCTCAAGTTCTTAGCACAATTAGGTAGAGCATGAATAGCTCAACAAAACATGTTAAGGCCCCAAACTCAAAGGAACAACACATCCATGGGAACCATCATCTAAACATAGCAAGAAAATAAGAGCTTCTAACACTTAGCAACATTTGAGGCATGCAACCAGTGTTATCTCTTAGCATGTTAACAGCATGAAACCCACTTATCCACAAGCTTATCATGCCAAACAAAAATACCAGGGCCTAGTACCCACAAAACACTAGCATATTCATGTTGACAAGTTTCACATATGTTGCATAGGTTAATTCATATGAAAATGACAAAATGGCATGTTGGGACAAAAATGACATTTTGCAAACTTGCTCAAATGACAGAAACAATGCCACCATTGGATTCCTTGGGAAAATGTAGCCCAAAATCATATATCACACTCATATGTTCCAGTAGATAAAATGCCGAAAATCACAATTGAAAAAAACACACATGCACTTAAAAGTCAAAACTTGCCTATTCTAGCCACTGCCAAAAATGGCCATGTCCAGATCTGGATCTATTCCTAAAATGGAAAGAAACAAACAACAGAATATATCTGAGAGAAAAAAACAAGCGGAGGGGGGGTCCCACTGGCAGTGACACCAGGGCCCCTTGAGGATGACAAGTGAGGCCAGGGCCCACTTGTCAGGGCCTCACTCAACAGGGTTTTAAAAAAAGGGGGGCATCTCGCACCCGCGAGGGATCGAACCCTCGACCTGAGGCTATGGCGCGGGGACGCAACCACTGCGCTACTGGGGAACTACTGAACATATAGGGGTATCTGTTCTTTTGAACAGACCCCTGCTGCTGCTGCACTTCTACCGGCGACCGAAATAGAGGAGGATGCCGGTGAGCGCACAGGCGACCTCTGGACCAGCTGACCACCGGCGGGGGTTGCGGACTCTACGGGGGTTTCCATTCCCGAGGCGGGCGCAAGGAGCGCGGAGAGGAACGGGCTGCAAGGCGGGCGCAAGGAGCTCGATGCTCCCGGCCATGGCGGACAGGGCGCAACAGTCGCGGCAAAATTGCGGGGTCTACACGGTCTTGTGGCGCGGCGAGGCGACAGGCGAGCGCAGACGAGGCAAGGCGCGGCAAAGGAAGCTACTTAGGCACCTAACATGGACTAGCGACGCCGGACAGACTCGGACTGCACGAACTGCAACTACGGCGATGACGGCGACCGGAGCAGAGAAAGGGGAATCAACGCTCACCCAGGGGTTTGCTGCTGGAGTCAAACACGGAGACGACGTAGGAGACGAAGGCGACGCGACGACGACGGCTTGGCGAAGAGGACGACGGAGTCTCCCGGGTTAGCGACGGCGACGAGGAAGAAGCCGACGACAGAGGGACGATCTGCACCTCCTAACACCCGGAATCAGACAAGGAAGAAGCGGAGACGCCAGGCGACATGGCGGAGCCGACGCAGGAAGGCGCCGGTGACGAGGACGACGACGATGACGGCGGCTCTACTCTCTGAACTCTCTCTAAACTTCTCTTTCTCACAGAACTTACCAGGAGGAAGGAGGGGAAAGGAGAGAGGTGGCGGCACGGAGAAAGGGAGGAATAGCGAGAGGGGACACCGGGCTAGGTCGGGGACACGTTATAATGCGGCTAGGAGCTACCGGCGGCCGTCAAATCAACGCCGAAGATGACGTGGCACCGGCAGATGCGCTGCCGTACAGGGACGACGAACGCGCGCGGCTGGGAGGCTGGCTGGGCCTGCGGTGCGCGGGAAGGCTAGGCTATTGGGCCTAAGAACAGCGAAGGAGGCCCAGGCGGCTAGCACTCTCTCTCTCACCCGAAAAGAATGCTCTCTATTTAAAATAAGAACAGCAACTAGCCTTTGAATATTAGGAGGTTTGAGACAGAGTTTTGAGAGAAAATAAAATACTTTTGCACTCTTAGAAATCAGCACTATTTAATAAAAAATGGTCTTGACATTTTTAGAGCAAATAAATTAAATCATATATTATTAAATTGGGACCTGTTTTGCAAGGTTTCAAGTAACATGATATATCCAAGCAAGGTTGAAAGTTGGTTGACAATAAGAAACATAATATTTTGGAGAGGGGCAACATTTTTTTATGGATAAAAAATAAGCCCACAAATTACCACATGTTTTATTATTTGAAAAGAGAGAGGTGGGAATGGGTTTTGAGAAAATAGTGGAGAGGTTCTACACACCAAACACACTTGTGTCACCAACACACAAACATCACAAAACACACACTCACCACACACCACCAACATGAGGAAGCATGATGCAATTATGATGACATGATGATTATGATGCCATGATGCCAAAAACTCATGAGGCCAAAATAGATTACTCAAATCACAAGGACAACATGAAGGTTCAACATGAAATAAATACAAGAATGGCAAGGATTACACTTGGGCTGTTACAACTCTCCCCCACTACATGAGGATCTCGTCCCGAGATCTAGGAATGGAAGAATTCGGGAAATTCGGAATGGAGAAGGTCCTCTCGTTCCCAAGTGGCTTCTTTGTCGGAGTGATGTGACCACTTCACCTTTAGAAACTTGATTGACTTGTTGTGAGTCTTACGCTCAGTTTCTTCAAGGATAGCAACTGGATGTTCATGATAGGATAAGTCTTCTTGGAGATCAACGGTGCGCTCGGGAGTCTTGAAACACTTCCGGAGCTGAGAGACATGAAACACATCATGCACATTTGAGAAATTGGGAGGAAGCTCGAGTTGGTAGGCAAGGTCACCCCTCTTGCCCACAATCTTGAAAGGACCCACAAAGCGTGGAGCAAGCTTTCCATTGATGCCAAAGCGTTGAGTGCCCTTCATGGGAGACACTCTGAGATAGACAAAATCATCGATCTGGAAGGTCATGTCACGATGCTTGCTATCATAATAGCTCTGCTGATGGGATTGAGCTGCTTTGAGATTTGCACGAATGACACGGCACATTTCTTCTGCTTCAGTGATCATGTCATTACCAAGGATTTGACGCTCACCGGTTTCAGACCAATTGAGCGGGGTGCGACACTTTCTGCCATAGAGAATTTCGAAAGGAGCTTTGCCAGAACTTGCTTGGAAGCTATTGTTGTATGAGAACTCAGCAAACGGGAGACAATCTTCCCACTTCATGCCAAAAGAAATCACACAAGCTGTGAGCATATCTTCAAGGATTTGATTGACTCTCTCAACTTGACCACTAGTCTGAGGATGGAAAGCTGTGCTGAAACGGAGATTGGTCCCCATTGCAGTCGGGAAGGAATCCCAAAACTTGGAAGTGAAGATGCTTCCACGATCTGAGGATATGAGCTTAGGAACACCGTGCAAAGAAACTATCCTTGATGTGTACAACTCTGCTAGTTGAGCTGTCGAGATAGATTCTTTGACCGGAAGGAAGTGGGCAACTTTGGTGAGCTTGTCGATGACCACAAAGATGGCATCATTACCTCTCTTGGACTTAGGAAACCCAGTGACGAAATCCATTTCCACATGGTCGAATTTCCACTCTGGGATGGGCAAAGGCTGAAGAAGACCTGCTAGACGTTGATGTTCCACCTTCACTATGCGACACACATCACACTCGTTCACAAATTGAGCAATCTCACATTTCATATGAGTCCACCAGAAGGTCTGCTTGAGGTCCTGATACATTTTGGAACTTCCTGGATGAATTGAGAGGAGGGAATTATGTGCTTCATCTATGATAACCTTCCTGAGATCACCTTTCGGAACCACCAGACGGTCCTCGAAGAACAAGGTATCTTTATCATCGACACGGAAGCACTTATACTTTGGAATGCTCTTGGCCACACCTTTCTTCACTTTCTTCACCATAGCATCAAGAAGCTGAGCTTGGTGAATCTGATCTTCTAGAGTCAGAGAGACTTGAAGATTGGCAAAAAAACCTTGAGGAACCACTTGGAGATTGAGCTTGCGGAATGCTTCACAAAGCTCGGGTTGAAGAGACTTGAGAATAAGACTGTTGCACTACGCCTTCCTGCTCAGCGCGTCTGCAATGACATTTGCTTTTCCAGGAGTAAATTCAATGCTTGGGTTGTACTCCTCGATCATTTCCTCCCAACGTGTTTGCCGAAGATTGAGATTGGGTTGAGTGAAAATGTACTTGAAGCTCTTGTGGTCGGTGAACACCTCAACTGGTCTTCCCAACAATAGATGTCTCCACGTCATCAGAGCATGCACAACTGCCGCCAGCTCAAGATCATGAGTGGGGTAGTTCTTATCGCTAGGCTTCAGCTGACGCGAGGTATAAGCCACAACTTTCTTATCTTGCATGAGAACGCCACCGAGACCTTGGAGAGAAGCATCACAGAATACTTGGAAAGGCTTGGATTGCTCGGGAGGAACAAGAACTGGAGCTGAAGTCAGCTTCTGTTTGAGTGTATTGAACGCCACATCACACTCAGGAGACCACACAAACTTGATATTCTTCTGGAGGAGGTTGGACAGAGGCTTAGCAATTCGAGAGAAGTTCTCAACGAATCTTCTGCAATAACTAGCAAGGCCGAGAAAGCTACAAAGCTGCTTGACATTCTAAGGAGGCTCCCACTTCACAATTGCCTCAACTTTCTCAGGGTGCACTTTAATGCCCTCGGCGGAGATGACATGCCCAAGGTACACCACTTCATTGAGCCAAAACTCACACTTAGAGAACTTAGCATAAAACCGATGTTCTCTTAGCTTGTCAAGCACAAGCCTGAGATGCTCTGCATGCTCTTCTTCAGTCTCCGAGAACACGAGAATATCATCCAAATACACCAAGACGAACTCATTCTTGAAAGGAGAGAATATGAAGTTCATCATTCTGGAGAAGGTCGGAGGCACATTTGCTAGACCAAAAGACATGACGGTGTACTCATAGGAGCCAAAACTCGTCCTGAAAGCAGTCTTTGGAATATCTTCTTCACGAATGCGGATTTGAGGATAGCCCATACGGAGATCTAACTTCGAGAAAACCTTGGCACCTTTCAATTGCTCAAACAACTCATTGATGTTGGGAAGTGGATACTTGTTCCTGATTGTCTTCTTGTTCAATGGACGGTAATCGACACGTAGTCGGTCCGTGCCATCCTTCTTCTTTACAAACAGAACACCACAACCCCAAGGTGAAGAACTTGGTCTGATCAGACCCAGACGCTCTTGGTCATCTAGCTGTTTCTTCAATTCTTTCAGCTCTTCGGGGCCAAGCTTATAAGGACGCTTGCACACCGGTTCAGTTCCAGGCTCGAGTTCAATCACAAACTCGACTGGCCTATGAGTAGGCATTCCTGGCAACTCTTCTGGAAAGACAGCTTCATACTCCGAGACAACGGGAATTTGAGAAATGGCAGAAATTTAACCCTTCTCATTGAGAGAAAATAGACGAATCGTGTCATCGCGAGCAGCGAAAATGATCACATCTTCAGAAGGATGAGTCAATTGGACTTCTTTAGATTTGCAATCAACATAAGCCTTGTTCATAGCAAGAAAATCCATGCCGAGAATGAGATCAATATCAGACTTGCCGAGAACACTTGGAGAGGCCAGAAAAGAATAATTGCCCATCTTGATAGAGACATCCGGAACAATGCAGTTGGAATTCATTAATTTCCCAGGAGAGACAACTGATACAGGTCTAAGCAGATCTTGACAAGAGAACTCATGCATAGCAAAGAACGGGCGAGACATAAAACAATGTGATGCACCAGTGTCAAACAAAACTTTTGCAGGAATAGAATTAACCAAGAGATTACCCATAATCACTTGAGAAGAATCCTCTGCTTCAGCTGCATTCACCATGTTCACTCTGACTGACTTGGGATTGTGCTTCACCATAGCACTGCCTGGGGGCCTGATAGGAGGAGGAGGCGGAAGACGCCGCTGGTTGTTGCACTTGTTGGAGTAGTGGCCCTTCTGACCACACTTGTGACAAGTAACCTCTGAGAGCGGAAGGAAGTTGCCTGGAGGAGGAGCATTTGCTGACTTGGGTGCCTGAGGCCTCTGCTGAAATCCTGGGTTGGGTGGGTGGGAAGGTCCATGACCACCGTGCTGCTTTTGCTGCTGAGGAGGACGAAACGGAGGTGGAGGAGGAACCCAATACTTCTGCTGCTTAGGAACAATCTGAGAGCTGGAAGAAGAAGAGTAGGATTCCCTGAATCGCTTCCTGGAATTCTCCAACATGAGCTGAGTTACCTCGACCTTTAGAGCCATGTTGTAGAACTGATCAAACTCACGAGGCTCTTGCAGGACTAGACCCGGCTGAAGTTCATCCTTGAGACCACCTCTGAACTGGTAAATCATGGACTTCTCATCGGGAACATCTTGCTTAGCATACAAGGCCAGATTATGGAACTCGATGTTATACTGATAGACAGACTTGCTCCCCTACTTCAAATTCACGAACTTCTCACACATCTCCTCGACAAAGCTCGTCGGGATATGATGAGCTCTGAAGTCGCGACAGAAATCATCCCAGCTGATAACACGATCACCTCTGGAATCCTTGTACTGCTGCCACCAATCTGCTGCCTGACCCTTGAGCTGGAAATTCGCAAACTTGACATAGTCTGCAGGTCTGACATTGCTGCACTCAAAATACTTGTTCATGTCACGGAGCCAATCGTCTGCATCGAGAGGCTGCTCACAATAGGTGAAAGACTTGGGCTGATTTGCGAGGAACTGGTTCAGAGTTGCGAACTGAGGCTGATTCTAAAAATTCCCTTGATGACCTTGCTATCCCTGCTCTCTTTCCTGCAACAACCTGAGCAACATCTGGGTGTTTGCATTGGTTGCGGCCATCACTGCTTGCCAAGCCCCCGGAGGTGGAGGTGGTGGTGGGGGTGGTGGAGGATCAGAGTGCTCCCCCTCACGACCTGGGTTCCCACGAGTTGCCGGAGCCATCCTGAAGATGGACAGAATTATCAGCAAACCATTTAAAAGATGATAGAAATAAGCTGAATCAATGGCTTGAAAGAAATTGCAATGCAATATCATCAATTGCATTCAAACTGCAAATAGTAGGAACGCTTTCTGCAGGATCTTGATAACATCATAAGATCATGAAACCACTCGAAATAACACAACAAGTATTGAGCTAAGGTTGCTCGGAACACATGTATACCCTTATACATTTGTCGGAAGATGATCCTAAGAGCTACTAGAATTCCCACCTAAGAATTTCTGAAGTCTTTCTTGTTTATGCGATTCGGGTTGCGGACCCAGGAACGTACCCAAAGTAATCAGCTACAACTGCACCCGCAACCTTCCACACCATAATCCAAGAAACTCCGCAAACTCGTCTACCTCAGACACTTATAATCACAACGATACTAAACATGGCAGTACCCCGGACGCCTCCCCAGTACTGGGTGACTCCAGCCTTATCTCGCCACGAAAAGTATTGAACCAATTTTGAACATCCTCCGTCCCGAGATACTAAGGAAACTGAATGATAACGATGTGCAAAATTCCCTCGGAGCTCTACTCCTCGATAACAGGAGGCACCAAGACAGAATTCTTTCACATCGGCATCATATAGTTTCCAAAATACCCGCGTGATCCTAAAAAAATTTGAGCGAGAAGAGGAGTAGAATGAAAATTCCTAAGTCGAATACCTCACCAGAGTATAGAAGAGGAGTAAAAGAAACCTACTCTCCGATATAACTAGAGTCAAAATAGATTTTACTAGACTCGACTCGGCCAAGTTCGATCAAGCAAGGGGCTCCTATGGTTGGTATGGCTCTGAATACCAACTTGTCACGCCCAAGATGCGGTCCTATCCCTGTTAAGGCTTGCGGCCTCGACGGGGATAGAAGCGCATCTCGTCGTTCGCAAGTACAGTAAAACATTACAATACATGTATGAAGAGATGAGTATATGAGTTGGCTTACACTCGCCACAAGCTACCTTACAAGTCCACACAAATTATTTATACATCATTCAGAAGGCAGGGTCCGGCTACGGACGAAAACAAACGACAAAAGAAGCAATGAAAAATTGTCTTGCTATCCCAGGATCACCACCACGGAGCTCCCTACTCGTCTGGATACGTAACGTACATCCAACCGCGTTCTTCGTCATACTCCCACTGGAGCTGAGTCACATCGTCTGGCACGTTCTCATCAACACCTGCACCTATATTGTTGTAATCTGTGAGCCACAGGGACTCAGCAATCACATAACCCGGGTACCGAAACTATGTAAGCCTTTGGGTAAGGAATTGGTTAAGTGGTGAGGCTGCAGCAAGCGCTAAGCATATATTTGGTGGCTAACTTACGAGAACATGAATGTAAATATGGTGTCATACGAAAGACGGACATGAACTAGCATGATCACTAAGTGATCCTGAACACCTACTTACGTCAATCATAATCCCACCGTGTTCTCTCTCGGTTCATGTTCATGAGCAGAGACAGTCACGGTTACGCACATAGTTGGTGTATTTTATTGGAGTTTACTTCAAGTTAACTATAACCGGGTGTTAAACAAATTTCCAAGTTGCCACGTAACCGTGGGCACGGCTTTCCGAAAGATTTAACCCTGCAGGGGTGGTCCAACTCATCCATCACAAACTAACCACACGCCGCGGGAATAACCTCGACCAAGAATCTCGTGATCTTAATAGGTAATTCCACTGGAAAACCGCAACCTCAACATAGCCCGAAGAAAAAAATCGGAATTCCTCGCGCAAGACATTCGAGAAAGGTAAAACAAGTCCAGCAAGACCGCCCGACGTGTCGACGAACCCGATAGGAGCTGCGTATCTCGTTCTCAGGACATGACCAGATAAGCACATCGTATAGTGGCCTGATAGACATCTCCCGAGTTGCCCCGGGTTGGCCCCGCACACGGTTCTAGTTTGGACCAACACTCATGAGGAGCACTGGCCCGGGTTGTTGATTAATTATCCACGGGGTAGCTATGCCCTATGCAATTTTATTAAGTTATTTAGCAAATGTAGTACCAATGTTGGGTCTTGCCAGACAAGTTTTTATCTAATACGAATGGTCAAGGCGGTCCCCATAACAACCCCGAGCATGTTAGGAGCACAAAATATGGAATATAACACCGGTACTCGGAACTAGTGCGGCAAAAGCGGAACAAAACACTGAGCATAAGGCCAAGCCTTCCACCGTTGCCAGATATATATGTGCATTAATTTAAATAACAATAAATATAGTGATATAACAAAATCCATGTTGACACATGGGAAGCTTGGACCTGCAACTAGCAACGCTATAAGATAAGGGCGGAGCAGCGGTAACATAGCCAATCAATGTTTGCTAGGTGGTGGAGGGGTTTGAGGCTTTCATGGCAATTTAGAGGCTGGCAGTTTAAGTGGTAGGTAGCGGAAAACATAACGGTAAAAGTGAGACATCTAGCAAGGCAAAAAGAGTGTCGGGATCCGGGTATGATCATCTTGCCTGTTGGTTCTTCAGAGGGACAAAGAGCTGGGTCCTCGTAGCTGTACTCTCCTGGTTCCTCGTACTCAGGCTCAACACTCGCGTCTACCCAAAGAGAAACAGCACCAAATAAACATACAAACAAGGTGCAATGCACAAACAAGATGATGCATGATCCATTTGAAGTATTTAACATGGCAACCCTAAGCTAGTCATGTTTCTCATGCACTTATTAAGTTCTTTAGTATTCTGGACAGAACCTCAAGTTTCGATATTTGAACATGCATGATCATGGCAAATATGAATGCTTCATGCAAAATCGATGCAAATGCATATGTAGAACGTTGCAAACGGAGTAACGGAGCTCACGGTACACTCACGACAAGGTAAGAACATTAACGGAGACAAAACACAAGATGAGGGAGGCCATGGGCTATTCCTTGGTATTCCAAGGATGCCACTGGATAGGAAATGGAAATCTAACAAGAATAGATCCAAAGATCAAGCAAAACTATGGAGTATAGCTCCCACAAGTCCCAAAACAATTCTACACACAATTTGTCCACAAACAACAACATGGCATATTGCAACACACATAACAGGAGCTACAGCAAGTTTCAAACCACAACCAAGGCATGTACATAAAGTATACAGCATGCTTAACAAATCAACCATCTACACAAACTTGAAAGGAAGCATGGATCAATAGCAATGAAGCTAACAAGGTGGCATGTTGAAACATATTTCAGGGACTTAGTGAAAATTCCAGTTTTATCGATCCTGAGTTAGCACTTAGGCATATTAATAGCAAGTCTAAATATGCTACAGGCATTTTTATGACATGAAAATTAACAGGATGGTAGAGGGCAACATCCACTACAATTCATTAGCACTGAGCATGAGCTAGAACACAACATATCACTTGGTATCACCCTCTAAACATGGCATAAAAATAACAGCAACTACTCAGACTTAGCCAAATTCAGCAAGGGCAAACCTGGACACCTGTTAACCGAATAACAACTTGACAGCAGGTTTTTAATATGTTGCAAGGGCTTAATGCTCAAGTTCTTAGCACAATTAGGTAGAGCATGAATATATCAACAAAACATGTTAAGGCCCCAAACTCAAAGGAACAACACATCCATGGGAACCATCATCTAAACATAGCAAGAAAATAACAGCTTCTAACACTTAGCAACATTTGAGGCATGCAACCAGTGTTATCTCTTAGCATGTTAACAGCAAGAAACCCACTTATCCACAAGCTTATCATGACAAACAAAAATACCAGGGCCTAGTACCCACAAAACTCTAGCATATTCATATTGACAAGTTTCACATATGTTGCATAGGTTAATTCATATGAAAATGACAAAATGGCATGTTGGGACAAAAATGACATTTTGCAAACTTGCTCAAATGACAGAAACAATGCCACCATTGGATTCCTTGGGAAAATCTACCCCAAAATCATATATCACACTCATATGTTCCAGTAGATAAAATGCCCAAAATCACAATTGAAAAAAACACATATGCACTTAAAAGTCAAAACTTGCCTATTCTGGCCACTGCCAAAGATGGCCATGTCCAGATCTGGATCTATTCCTAAAATGGAAAGAAACAAACAACAGAATATATCTAAGAGAGAAAAAACAAGCAGAGGGGGGGTCCCACTGGCAGTGACACCAGGCCCCCCTGAGGATGACAAGTGGGGCCAGGGCCCACTTGTCAGGGCCTCACTCAACAGGGTTTTAAAAAAAGAGGGGGCATCTCGCACACGTGGGGGATTGAACCCTCAACCTGAGGCTGCGGTGCGGGGACGCAACCACTGCGCTACTGGGGAACTACTGAACATATAGGGGTATCTGTTCTTTTGAACAGACCCCTGCTGTTGCTGCACTTCTACCGGCGACCAGAACAGAGGAGGACGCCGGCGAGCGCACAGGCGACCTCTGGACCAGCTGATCACCGGTGGGGGTTGCGGACTCTACGGGGGTTTCCATTCCCGAGGCTAGCGCGGAGAGGAACGGGCTGCAAGGCGGGCGCAAGGAGCTCGACGCTCCCGGCCATGGCGGACAGGGCGCAACAGTCACGGCAAAATTGCGGGGCTCTACACGGTCTTGCGGCACGGCGAGGCAACAGGCGAGCGCAGACGAGGCAAGGCACGGCAAAGGAAGCTACTTGGGCACCTAACATGGACTAGCGACGGCGGACAGACTCGGACTGCACGAACTGCAACTACGGCAACGACGGCGACCGGAGCAGAGAAAGGGGAATCAGCGCTCACCCAGGGGTTTGCTGCTAGAGTCGAACACGGAGACGACGCAGGAGACGAAGGCGACGCGACGACGACGGCTTGGCGAAGAGGACGACGGAGCCCCCCGGGTTCGCGACGGCGACGAGGAAGAAGCCGACGACAGAGGGACGATCTGCACCTCCTAAAGCTCGGAATCGGACAAGGAAGAAGCGGAGACGCCAGGCGACATGGCGGAGCCGACGCAGGAAGGCGCCGGCGACGAGGACGACGACGATGACGGCGGCTCTGCTCTCTGAACTCTCTCTGAACCTCTCTTTCTCACAGAACTTACCAGGAGGAAGGAGGGGAAAGGAGAGAGGTGGCGGCGCGGAGAAAGGGAGGAATGGCGAGAGGGGACACCGGGCTAGGTCGGGGACACGTTATAAAGCGGCTAGGAGCTACTGGCGGCCGTCAAATCAACGCCGAAGACGACGTGGCACCGGCCGATGCGCTGCCGTACAGGGACGACGAACGCGCGCGGCTGGGAGGCCGGCTGGGCCTGTGGTGCGCGGGAAGGCTGGGCTATTGGGCCTGAGAACATCGAAGGAGGCCCAGGCGGCTAGCACTCTCTCTCTCACCCGAAAAGAATGCTCTCTATTTAAAATTAAAACAGCAACTAGCCTTTGAATATTAGGAGGTTTGAGACGGAGTTTTGAGAGAAAATAAAATACTTTTGCACTCTTAGAAATCAGCACTACTTAATAAAAAATGGTCTTGACATTTTTAGAACAAATAAATTAAATCATATATTATGAAATTGGGACCTGTTTTGCAAGGTTTCAAGTAACATGATATATCCAAGCAAGGTTGAAAGTTGGTTGACAATGAGAAATATAATATTTTGGAGAGGGGCAACATTTTTTTATGGATAAAAAATAAGCCCATAAATTACCACATGTTTTATTATTTGAAAAGAGAGAGGTGGGAATGGGTTTTGATAAAATAGTGGGGGAGGTTCTACACACCAAACACACTTGTGTCACCAACACACAAACATCACAAAACACACACTCACCACACACCACCAACATGAGGAAGCATGATGCAATTATGATGACATGATGATTATGATGCCATGATGCCAAAAACTCATGAGGCCAAAATAGATTACTCAAATCACAAGGACAACATGAAGGTTCAACATGAAATAAATACAAGAATGGCAAGGATTACACTTGGGCTGTTACAGCCTTCCACCCTTGACGAAGTATATATGTGCATTAAATTAAATAGCAATAATATTGTGATATATCAAAAGGATATCCATGTTGGCACATGGAAACAATTTGCACCAGCAACTAGCAACGCTATAAGAAAGGCTGAGCAAGTGGTAACATAGCCAAACAATGTTTTGCTGGGATGTGGAGGGGTTAGAGGCTTTTCATGGCAATTTGGGAGGCTTGACATACAAGTGGTAGGTAGTGAGACAGCGATAGAAACGAGACATCTAGCATGGCAATGATAGTAATGGTATCCAGGGAAATGATTTGAGATCCCGCGTGGAAGAAGAATGAGTCCATGAAGAAGACGAGCCAACGTAGTCGAACGAATCCTCACACTCCGAACGCTTTCGGAACTCTATCGAGAAGAAGCAATCTGAAAACAACAATCAACACATGATAAACACCACAACAAATGCATGACATGATGCACTTCAACTATGATGCATGTTATGCATGACATGACAAGCACAACAATCAACTTGTACACATTAAGTGAAGCTCAATATGCAATGAGTTGTATATTGACGAAACTCCACATTCGAATATTTAGTTCACTCTCGTTTAGGTACACGACAATATTAAATGTTGGTAAACATGACAAGAGGTGAAGCATAAGTAAACTACACATCTGGGCAAGTTTAAATGAGGCCGGAAACAACATATAGCATTTCCGAAACGACCCCATATGCAAATTATAAGTTTGGTCTAGATCTGAAGTAACCATGTTTTATATTTATTAAACAGGAAAATAAAGTATGCCATGCAATTCTACATGTCATTCTAGTCGATTTACATATATGGAACATCTCAAACGGACCTACGGTCTAAAAGATTGGACCTTCACAAGATGAACATGACATGAATGCAAAATGCATGAAAATGACAACCACAAACATTTCAAGTCATGAATGCAGCAAGATATTGTGATACTACATGAAAATCTAAGCAAGTTTCATATATGGCATGACCAAAACGGAACTACGGGTCAACCACAACAACCAACACAAGTTTTAGTGCAAACCTGTCCAAAACAGCAACATGGCATATTGCACGCATCAAAAAAACAAGCTACAAGATTCTAAAATGCACAAACTAAGCATGGGGCAGTAGCATATAACACACACTTCATTTCATCTTCACATATCATTCTCAAAAGAGTCATGGATCACATGGTAGGAAGCTCACAACATGGCAACAAAATATAGCAGATTAGGACTTAGTGAAAATAAGAGTTTTTAGCATAGCAGATTTTCATGGAGGCATATTGGCAGCAGTAAAACTATACGCTACAGGTCATATATTGGCATGAAACTTAACAGCATGGTAGTATACATGATGCACTACAATTCATTCCATGGTGCCAAGGTCTAATTATGCATAGACTCATGGCTAGCCTCAACACAATATGGCATTATGAAGAAAATAGATTCTCAGACTTAGTGAAAATTAGAGTAGACATGTGCAGCAGTTTTTAACAGATTGACATATTGAACAATGGAATTAATTATGATGCTAAACCTATTCATGAAAACTATTGGCACAACATGATAGGAAACAACATGCTTAACAAAAGACTCCTTGGTGGCAACCACAAAAGACTCCTAGATCAATAGCAAATCACATGGCAACATGACAACAAAATAACAGTTTCAGACTGAAATTTAGCTATCTCCCAAAACTGCAGTTTGACTAGGCATGTAGACATGGCAATAACAGTAGCATAGCAATCATTTATAGGCATGGCAATGACTCTAACAGCAAGTATACATGACACACTTCAAATCATTCCATTGGCACAATTACATCGGATGCATGGTTTGCTTAATTTGATGCTCGCAAAACGGAACTCAACGTTAACAGATTTCAGTTTTAACACGATAGCACATTGAGAGCAAGAAATGAACATGGTAATGATGTTCTACATGGCAACCAATGGCATGGCATCAAAGTAGACATCACATAGAGCAATACTCATGAAGACGCCACATGCAAAAGGCCTACCGATGAGATGCAATCATCCGCGAAACTTAGAACAAAATAACAGATTTCAGATTACGACGATATGCACTTTTGCAACAGAGTTTATAGCATAAAGATGATTCCTAATGCACATGCAAATGATGCCATCATGTAGAGCACGAAGAGTAGATGCATTTACATATAGAATTCATCACAAACGGACACATGTGCACATAGTTAGGGCCCACACAAAATGCGAATGTGTTGAATTTCAGAATGATTTAGGGACTTAGAAAAATAACCACCTCGGGTTAACCGGGACGGAGGGGTACCGCAGGCCGTTTGGATCTAGGAACGGGCGGATCCGGGACAGAGTCGTCCGGACCGGCGGTTGGAGGAGATCGGCCGAGGGCGACGTCGACGGAGCCGGCGAGCGCCGGAGGTGGGCTGGACGACGACGGGGCCGTGCGGGGCAGCCAGATCCGGGCCTCTCCGGCCCGGATCTGGCCGGAGGAGGGCCAAAGGCGAGGCAGCGGCGAGCGGATCCGGGGGCGGCCGACCAGGGCGTGGCGGCGCACTCCGGCGGGCCATGACGGCGGACGACGACCACCGACGGCAAGGCGGAGCTCGGGCTAGCGGGAGGAGGGCGGCTAGCGGAGCTACGGCGGGAGCAGCTGCGGGCAGCTAGCGGCAGAGCAGGTCGCCGGCGACGGAGGCTGGCGCAGGGAAGAGCGGGAGGCCCCTGGCGGCGGAGAGGCAGGGTGTGCGAGGCGATGCGGGCGCTGCGAGCCGGCCTCGGCCCAGACCGGGCCTGCTGCGGGCTCCGCAGGGCCGCGGGCGAGGAGGAGCGGGCTGGCGGCGGGGAGACGCCACGTGGCCACGTCCGGTTGGCCGGGGGGCGGCGGCTAGCCCCTGGCTCGCTGCCAAGTGGCGGCGGCTGGGTCGCCAGCACTGAAACCGAGGTGGGCGGCGGCAGCTGTGGAGTGGAGGGCGCGGTTTTCGAGACAGGGAGAGGGAGATGCCCAAAATGGCATGGGGAGGCCCTTAAATAGGCAGGTTTAGGGTTAGGGGGGGTTTTCGACCCTCCGATCATGATCGGACATTCCGATCGGAGAGGTGGGTTAGCTGGGCTTAGTGGGTTGTGTAGAGTGGGTTAGGTGGGGATGAGAGGGAGGTTTGCGGCCCGTAACATGGAGTTCTAAAATTGAAAACGTCCGACAAATAACGATGACGCTGCCGCTACGGTTGACTGCACGGGTATGAAACGACCCCGGAATGCCACGAAATTAGACAGGTGGTCTAGCTACGCTATATTAAGGCCGCACGCCAACATTCGACCCAATCCGAGAATATTTTATACGCACTTTAAAAACAATAATTTCTCGATGCCGCGGGCGCATGCGTTTGTGGGTGGTCTCGAAACGGTCGACGACACGAATGGAGAGAATCGGCAACTATGAACGGATGCAAGTTTTAAAAAATGAGTGACGATGCTATGCAGATGATGCGAATGATGCGATGATGAATGCGACAACAAAACGAATCTCACGACGACAATGGAATAAAACGAGAATCTTCTGGAGCATCGGTCTCGGGCTGTTACAACTCTCCTCCACTTACAAGAGATCTTGACCCGAGATCTTAGAATGAGAAGGGGAAGAGACAAAGAAAAGGAAGAGGTAAAACTTAGTTGCTTCTTTGACAAACGAGTGAAACCATAGAAACATGAAGGTTGGAAAGAGATGAAGAATGACATGAGGAACAAGCAAGAATTCAAAAGAAACTTGGGCAGTACTTCGGTAGACAAGAGAAGACAACTTCATAAGATGGAAAGATCTTGAAAAGAGGCACAACACTCCGGTTAAATGAGATAAGCAAGGGAAGAACATGATCTTTGACAAAACGATATGATGGATCGAAGAGAGAAACATTACAATGCCTCCGGAACAAAAGAATAGAAGCTAGATACATCGGAAGAAAAGAACGGAGAAGAAAATAACAAGTTCTACCACAATTGAATTTGAAAAGCATAGGTTGAACGGAGTTGTTGAAAAGCCAACAACAAAAAGAAAAAGCTTGTTGTGGGCTTATGGAAAACATCTCAACATTATGAGGTGACAACCCGCCACTACCGAAAACAAGGATTGCTTGGGAATAACAGGATATGCAAACTTCTTTCAACAAGAGGGTACATTGAGAACTTGGATCATTAATGAGCACCATGATAGCAACAATCCTAAGGAAATGCTTTTGGTGAAATCCAATCCAAGATAGCTCCAATGAGGAAGATGATGGGTTTACATATCTCATTCTTGTCAACTACTCTTCGAGACTCCTTATGAATCAAGAATGCTATAGCACCATCTCAAAAGATAAAAGACAATGAAATCCACTTTGAAATGCAAGATAAGAATACTTGAGCTCCTCCAACAAGAATCTTGACAAACACTTGATAATGAAAGAAATCTTTGATGAACCACCATGAAGAACCTCTGTATACGAAAGAATGATCAAAAGAATTGAAGGTTGAAAAGTAAAGATTATGACGTTGCAAAGATTTAGATGAAGCTTCGCGATGAGATACATGAGAAAAAACATGGAACTCCGGAAAAGAAAAGATGAAACACTTAGAACCAAGAATTTGATATCATGAACAACTCCGGAAGAAGGATTGAAATCACTTGATAAAACAAGAATAAGAATTATGTTATGCTTATCCTTCATCAAGTTAAATTGATGACAAGCAACGGATTTGGCATACCACTTATTCTTCTTGAACTGATTGCAGAGAGATATTGCACAAACTTGAAGAACTCTTTGAAGAAACACCGGTAAGAATTGACAACGAATGAGGGTACTATGAATGAATGAAGATAAATCAGAACGAAGAGATCATGATCTGCCTAATAGAAAGCTTCAACAAGGCACCGGAATAACTGAGATACGAACGAAGGAACAACAATTGAGAAGAATTTGAGAATGAAAGCTAAAAGCTAAGAATGAAGAAATCTTCTGAAATGATGGCCTTCGGAGGAACAAGAAATGAAAACAACTCTGAAATGCTCCGGATATATATGGAAGGAATTACTCATGATCTTAAACATTTGAAAGGATAGCACCAAGCTAAAACCATGAATCTCTGAGAATGGCACAAGATTTAAGAGAAACTCTCCTTCGGTCTTCATGCTGAGAATAATGACGAGAAACACCACCAAGAATTACTGAGGCACTCCGGAATAATGAATAAGAAAAGGTTAAGGCAGCGATGAAACTGATTTAGAAGCGATCTTAGAGAAGGCATATGTCCGATGGAATTCATTCTTACATCATATATGAAAAGAACTTGAGATCTCCGGGAAAGCTTAGAAGAGCCAGGTAAGATCCTGGGGAAAACCTGTGGGTTATTAGCGCACTCAAGGAAAACTCCGTTGAAATGATAGGTTAGGAGAGAAATTACAACGGTACAAATTAAGAACTTGATGAGGTGAGAACCTCGAACTAATTGAAAGGACTTGAGTGAAAACACGAATCTTCTGAGATATCTTCAGCACTCCGGATAGAACAGAAACGAACAAACAAGAGAGGCTTGGATAAGAACTTCCAACATGGGGAATCATATAACGAATGACAAGGATATGATGAACACCGAGAGATTGAATTGAATCCACCGGAAACGAAAATGGGAATGAAGAACGATGAACTTTGAATCACTTAAGCATCTCCACATGAATTACCGGATACAATACGAATGAAATGATAGCGGAAGCATTGATGAAGAGAGAAGCACATGGATGAGAATTTAATCATTGAAGAAAATGGGCGGGAGGGTGGGGAAAAACAAGGAACACTTGGGACGGATGAGACGAACTCCGGGAAGAAATATGAGGATTGATCTTGCAAATATTGGAAAGGGTTGAATTATCTTGATGAGAAACACACCAGTTAGGAAAGATATGAAATCACCACTTGACATCGAAGCAACTCAAATTACCATGATCCAACAAAACAAAAGATGGTGCTTGAGGATTAAGCCAGAAACAAATACATAACCCATTGCATTTGCTGGAAGGATAATCCTAGGTAACTAGTTGAATTCCCACCTAAGAATTTCCGAAGTCTTTCTTATTTATGCGATTCGGGTTGCAGACCCAGGAACGTACCCAAGGTAATCAGCTACAACTGCAGCCGCAACCTTCCACACCATAATCCAAGAAACTCCGCAAACTCGTCTACCTCAAACACTCGTAATCACAACGATACTAAGTATGGCAGCACATCCGAACTCTCTCCACCAGTACTGGGGATGCCGGACTCCTCTCGCCACTACTAGTATTGAAGCAATTTCAAACATCCTCCGTCCTGAGATACTAAGGAAACTGAATGATAACGATGTGCAAAAATCCCTCGGAGCTCTACTCCTCGATAATAGGAGGCACCAAGACAGAATTCCTTCACATCGGCATCATATAGTTTCCAAAATACCCGCGTGATCCTAAAAAAAATTGAGAGAGAAGAGGAGTAGAATCAAAATTCCTAAGTCGAATACCTCACCAGAGCATAGAAGAGGAGCAAAAGAAATCTACTCTCCAATATAACTAGACTCAAAATAGTTTTTTCACTAGACTCGACTCGGCCAAAGTTCGATCAATCAAGGGGGCTCCTAGGTCGGTACAGGCTCTGATACCAACTTGTCACGCCCAAGATGCGATCCTATCCTTATTTTGGCACGAGGGCCTCGACAGGGATAGAAGCGCATCTCGTCGTTTCGCAAGAATGGATATCATTACAAGTACATGTAAAGAAGAGATGAGTATATGGAATTGGCTTACACTCGCCACAAGCTACATCAATATCACATCAATACAACAACATATCCAAACATCATACAGAAGAGCAGGGTCCGACTACGGACGAAAACAAACGATAAAATGACATCCATCCTTGCTATCCCAGGCTGCCGCCTAGAACCCATCCTAGATCGACGAAGAAGAAGAAGAAGAACTCCAAAAGAAACAAGCATCGCGCTCACGTCATATCATCGCATTATCTGTGCCTGCAACTGTTGTTGTAGTAATCTGTGAGCCGCAGGGACTCAGCAATCTCATTTCCAAGGGTATCAAGACCATTAAAGCTTAATGGGTGAGATATGTTGAAGTGGTGAGGCTGCAGCAAGCACTAGGCATTTATTTGAGTGGCTAACTTACGAGTACAAGAATAAAGGGGGGTGATTGTCGAATAAGCGGACGTGAACTAGTAATGATCATTAAGTGATCCTGAACACCTACTTACGGTCAAACATAACCCCACCATGTTCTCTTCTCTGATCAGATATTCACGAGAAGAGACAGTCACGGTTACGCACACGGTTGGTGTATTTTATTAGAGTTTACTTCAAGTTTGCTATGACCGGGTGTTAAACAAAGTTTCCATGTTGCCACGTAACCGCGGGCATGGCTTTCCGAAAGATTTAACCCTGCAGGGGTGCTCCAACTCCTCCATCACAAACTAACCACACGCCGCGGGAATAACCTCGACCACGAATATCTTGATTTCCTAGGCTATTCCAGTGGAAAACCGCAACCTTGAGATAGCCCGAAGTATTCTCGGAATTCCTCGCACAAGACGTTCGAGAAAGGTAAAACAAATCTAGCAAGGCCTCCCGGCATGTCGACGATCCCGATAGGAGCCGCGTATCTTGTTCTCAGGACACGACGGATTGTCCAAACTTTCGGTAGGCCAATCACAGAGTTTCCCCTGGCAGCCACCGGCGGTTGACAGGTTGGACCAACACTCATGAGGAGCACTGGCCTGGGTTGTTGATTAAAGTTCCTCGGGGTAATTACTCCCTATGCAGGTTTATTAGTTATTAGGCAAATGTAGTACCAATGTTGGGCCTTGCCAGACAAGTTTATCCTAAAACGAAAATCAAGGGGGTCCCCATAACAACCCCGAGCATGTTAGGAGCACAAAATATGGAACATAACACCGGTACACAAGTAACTAGGGCGCAAGAGTGGAACAAAACACCGAGCAAAAGGCCAAGCCATCCACCCTTTACCAAGTATATATGTGCATTAAATTAAATAGCAATAATATTGTGATATATCAAAAGGATATCCATGTTGGCACATGGAAACAATTTGCACCTGCAACTAGCAACGCTATAAGAAAGGCTGAGCAAGTGGTAACATAGCCGAACAATGTTTTGCTAGGACGTGGAGGGGTTAGAGGCTTTTCATGGCAATTTGGGAGGCTTGACATACAAGTGGAAGGTAGCGAGACAGCGATAGAAACAAGACATCTAGCATGGCAATGATAGTAATGGTATCCAGGGAAATGATCATCTTGCCTGAGATCCCGCTTGGAAGAAGAACGAGTCCATGAAGAAGACGAGCCAACATAGTCGAACGAATCCTCACACTCCGAACGCTTTCGGAACTCTATCGAGAAGAAGCAATCCAAAAACAACAATCAACACAAGATAAACACCACAACAAATGCATGACATGATGCACTTCAACTATGATGCATGTTATGCATGACATGACAAGCACAACAATCAACTTCTACACATTAAGTGAAGCTCAATATGCAACAAGTTGCATATTGACGAAACTCCACATTCGAATATTTAGTTCACTCCCGTTTAGGTACACGACAATATTAAATGTTTTTAAACATGGAAAGATGTGAAGCATAAGTAAACTACATATCTAGGCAAGTTTAAATGAGGCCGGAAACAACATATAGCATTTCCGAAACGACCCCATATGCAAATTATAAGTTTGGTCCAGATCTGAACTAGCCATGTTTTATATTTCTTAAACAGGAAAATAAAGTATACCATGCAATTCTACATGTCATTCTAGTCGATTTACATATATGGAACATCTCAAACGGAGCTACGGTCTAAAAGATATGACCTTCACAAGATGAACATGACATGAATGCAAAATGCATGAAAATGACAACCACAAACATTTCAAGTCATGAATGCAGCAAGATATTATGATACTACATGAAAATCTAAGCAAGTTTCATATATGGCATGACCAAAACGGAGCTACGGGCCAAACACAACAACCAACACAAGTTTTAGTGCAAATCTGTCCAAAACAGCAACATGGCATATTGCACGCATGAAAACAACATGGCAATAAAATATAGCAGATTAGGACTTTGTGAAAATAACACACACTTCATTTCATCTTCACATATCATACTCAAAAGAGTCATGGATCACATGGTAGGAAGCTCACAACATGGCAATAAAATATAGCAGATTAGGACTTTGTGAAAATAACAGTTTTTAGCATAGCAGATTTTCATGGAGGCATATTGGCAGCCATAAAACTATATGCTACAGGTCATATAATCGTATGAAACTTAACAGCATGGTAGTATACATGAAGCACTACAATTCATTCCATGGTGCCAAGGTCTAATTATGCATAGACTCGTGGCTAGCCTCAACACAATATGGCATTATGAAGAAAACAGATTCTCAGACTTAGTGAAAATTAGAGTAGACATGTGCAGCAGTTTTTAACAGATTGACATATTGAACAACGGAATTAGTTATGATGCTAAACCTATTCATGAAAACTATTGGCACAACATGATAGGCAACAACATGCTTAACAAAAGACTCCTTGGTGGAAACCACAAAAGACTCCTAGATCAATAGCAACTCACATGGCAACATGACAACAAAATAACAGTTTCAGACTTAGTGAAATTTAGCTATCTCCCAAAACAGCAGTTTGACTAGGCATGTAGACATGGCAATAACAGTAGCATAGCAATCATTTATAGGCATGGCAAGGACTCTATCAGAAGGTATACATGACACACTTCAAATCATTCCATTGGCACAATTAGATAGGATGCATGGTTTGCTTAATATGATGCTCGCAAAACGGAACTCAACGTTAACAGATTTCAGTTTTAACACGATAGCACATTGAGAGCAAGAAATGAACATGGTAATGATGTTCTACATGGCAACCAATGGCATGGCATCAAAGTAGACATCACATAGAGCAGTACTCATGAAGACGCCACATGCAAAAGGCCTACCGATGAGATGCAATCATCCGCGAAACTTAGAACAAAATAACAGATTTCAGATTACGACGATATGCACTTTTGCAACAGAGTTTATAGCATGAAGATGATTCCTAATGCACATGCAAATGATGCCATCATGTAGAGCACGAAGAGTAGATGCATTTACATATAGAATTCATTACAAACGGACACATGTGCACATAGTTAGGGCCCACACAAAATGCCAATGTGTTGAATTTCAGAATGCTTTAGGGACTTAGAAAAATAACCACCTCGGGTTAACCAGGACGGAGGGGTACCGCAGGCCGTTTGGATCTAGGGACGGGCGGATCCGGGACAGAGTCGTCCGGACCGGCGGTTGGAGGAGGCCGGCCGAGGGCGATGTCGACGGCGCCGGCGAGCGCCGGAGCTGGGCCGGACGACGACGGGGCCATGCGAGGCAGCCGGATCCGGGCCTCTTCTGCCCGGATCTGGCCGGAGGAGGGCCAAAGGCGAGGCGGCGGCGAGCGGATCTGGGGGCGGTCGGCCAGGGCGCGGCGGCGCACTCCGGCGGGCCGCGACGGCGGACGACGACCACCGACGGCAGGGCAGCAGGAGGAGGGCAGCCAGCGGAGCTACGGCAGGCGACGGGGTCGGGCTCCGGCGGGAGCAGCTGCGGGCAGCAGGCGGCAGAGCAGGGCGCCGGCGACGGAGGCGGGCACAGGGAGGTGCGAGAGTCCCCTGGAGGCGGAGAGGTAGGGTGCGCGAGGCGCGGCGGGCGGTGCGAGCCGGCCTCGACCCAGACCGGGCCCGAGGCGGGCCTGCTGCGGGCTCCGCAGGGCCGCGGGGGAGGAGGAGCTGGCTGGCGGGGGGGAGAGGCCACGTGGCCGCGTCTGGTTGGCCGGGGCGCGGCGGCTGGCAGCGGATGGCCCCTGGCTCGCTGCCAAGTGGCAGCGGCGGGGTCGCCGGCACTGAAAACGAGGTGGGCGACGGCGGCTTTGGAGTGGAGGGCACGGTTTTTGAGGCAGGGAGAGGGAGATGCCCAAAATGGCATGGGGAGGCCCTTAAATAGGCAGGTTTAGGGTTAGGGGGTTTATTCGACCCTCCGATCATGATCGGACGGTCCGATCGAAGAGGTGGGTTAGCTGGGCTTAGTGGGCTGTGTAGAGTGGGTTAGGTGGGGATGAGAGGGAGGTTTGCGGCCCGTGACATGGAGTTCTATAATCGAAAACATCTGACAAATAACGACGACGGTGCCGCTACGGTTGACCGCATGGGTATCAAACGACCCCGGAATGCCACGAAATTTTACAGGCGGTCTAGCTTCGCTATATTAAGACCGCACGCCAACATTCGATCCAATCCGAGAATATTTTATACGCACTTTAAAAACAATAATTTATCGATGCCGCGGGCGCGTGCGTGTGTGGGTGGTATCGAAACGGTCGATGACACGAACGGAGAGAACCGGCAGCTATGAACGGATCCAAGTTTTCAAAAACGAGTGATGATGCTATGCAGATGATGCGAATGATGCGATGATGAATGTGACAACAAAACGAATCTCACGACGACAATGGAATAAAACGGGAATCTTCTGGAGCGTCGGTCTCGGGCTATTACAAAGAGGATGCTCCTCCTCAGCATCCTCCATCGGGTAACCCACTTGCCTGTGTTTCTACTTCCCCCTTTTCTCTCTTCTTGCATGTCTTGTTGATTCCTGATTTTCTTTTTTCTGCTTATTGCTTTTGTCCGAGCGGGGCCACTTGAAGAGCCTGAGTTGCTGGAAGAAGTGGCCGGCATCGGGAAAGATGCTGCTGAGGAGGCGATGAAGATTTCTGCCGCGGAGGGCCACGGGCAGGTTGCCGGGGACGTTCAGGAATCCATGGAAAGAACGGAACCAGCCCCCGTCGGCGCATCTGGCCCATATACCGTCATCGAGGAGAAGACTCCTCTCCGGTCCATGGGACCCTTCACTTCGAGCTATCCTCTGGCCTCAGCCCTGCCATCTCCCCCGAGCAAACTGGCGCTGGTCACTGCCCAACTTGGTGCCACAACTCCTGGCTCATCCTTCTCAGCGGGTGCGGATTTTGACGAGGAGATCAGACGGATACTGGCGCCGCTGTCTCAGAGGATTGAACAAGCTGACGGTTCCACTGATGACACCAAAGATTTGGCTTTGTTGGAATCCATGGCGGCAGGGCTCAAAGATGTGCATAGTAGGTACAGCCTCAAATGGAAGGCGGTCAAGGAGAAGCGCGACTCGGCCAAGATCGTGGACTAGCAGCTGAGGGACAAAGGGAACGAGCTGTGAGATTGGTACAACCGGCAGGTCCTTTCTCTTAAGAGGTAGCACGAGATGCTATCCATGGCCAAGGAGGACGTTGCAGCCCGGGAGGCTCGACTGGTGGAGCGCGAAGCGCTTCAAAACACCAGGGAGATGAACATCTCCTCCCGGGAAGGGGCCCTCGATGCTACTCACCACGGCAAAGATGAGGAGTTGGAGGCCCGTGTTTAGCAGCGCTCCAAAGAGTTAGAGGACGGCCACAAGGCCACTCTCGACGCGCTCTCTCTGGAGTCCTCAGCCCAACTAAAGAAAGTAACCGACGCGCTAGCTTCCGCATCTACCGCCAAGACCAATTTTGATGCCCAACTGAGCAAGCTGACGGAGGACCTTGCCGGGTGCAGCAGGGAGATCGAGGCCCTCAAGGAGGAAGCGCGGAAAGCGAAAACCGCTCTGGAAGAGGCGCACAACTTTCCTCCAAGAGCCAAGACTCGACGCTGCCAACGACGCAACCTTCAACATGAAATCCAGGCTTGCCACTTTGGAGAAGGACATTGAATCTATCGGCGTCCGCGAGAGGCTGCTGCTGACGGATCTGACCAATGCAAGGACCCTCCAAAAAGATGCAGAAGACAAGCTGGAGAACCAAATTCAGCAGCGCGACCTCTGGATCAAGAGCATGATTGACATCGCCGAGTGTCTCATTGCTCAGATTGCGAGTATGGACATGAAGAGCTGGGCCTTCTCCGTCGGCAAACACGAGGTTCCAAGCGTCAAGCTGATAGTCATCTTTGAAGGCCTGATCGAGGGGTTGAAGATGTACGAGGACAACAGGGCCGCCTGCTTTTCCAACGAATCCCGGAAGCTGGCTCGCGACGCCCTCTTCCTGGTCCTGAGCAACCTCGCCTTCTTCCACCCGGACCTCGACCTCTCCGATGGTTTCAAGAAGCTGCCACCGGGTGCAGACACTTTTGCTGCCGCGTAGAAGTCCGGTCCCCTTGCTGACAGGGTCCTCTCAGTCCCAAGGACCCAGGGGAGTCGCCGGGGTTAGCCTTGAGTCAACCTTGCTGCCGTGTTGTCCTGTACTTAAGACACAATATGTATCCCGTATCAGATTATGCACTATCTTCGTTTTAATGTTTGCTGAACTAATGTCTTTATGTAAATGCATGCTATCCCCCTTGCTTTCCCACTGGCATTTGTATGATCATTTTCTTTGTGCGCTTTGGTTACCCGCCAACAATGTGCTGCCGCGATTGCTTTGAGGAATGGTTCATTAGCATTTTGCTGGCAAGGACACGCTGCCGGTGAGTTTTTCCTTGACGGTGTTTGATGCTGCCGCATGTTTTGTTGAGCGGGCTCGAAACAAAGCAAGGCGCAAACAAACACGGTAAGGTTCCATCGTGCACAAGACTCGCCATACTAAACCTTGGTTGCTGGGGGGATACACAAAGCGAGCTCTAAATGAAAAGTTGATAATCATGTCAACTTAGCTTTTCGTCATGGCTCTCCTTCCGTCATGGCGTGTATTTATTTGCACATCGTCCCTTCCTCCATTCACGGCTGCCCCTCTTCTTTGCGTTTCCCGGTGAACACATGCGCGTGTACCTGCCTTTGTCCTGAGATAAAGGAAAAGCGAAGAGGGGCAAAAATGGAGAAACTTGGGAGGCCCGTTAGTTACGAGTACAACCCTAGGCACAAGCCTGCCGGGTTAATGTAAACATTCACAACTAACGAAAAATGGGGGATTTAAACATGAACGGCCGAGCCTTCTCCCCTTTCCTTCGAGTCGAATGGTCCCGTAGCAACCAACACAACGGAGGCATTGGCGAACGGGACCTTGCCGTGGTTCGCTTGCCGGGGGTGTCAACTGATGGATTCGCTCTAGCATTCAGCTCGGGATTTATCCTTGACGGAATAAATGCAGGACCGAGCCTCACGCGAGCTTATCGACACTGGTGGCACCACCAACATGCAGAACCGATCACAGGTGGGGAAGGAAAGGAGAGAGGGGTATAGCCATGTACCTCTTTTATTTTATCTATCGGACCGAGTTGCACCCCCCCCCCCCCGGATTAGGCGGGTTTGCTTGATGATTGCGATAGGGATGGTGCCGCCGCTCAGTCCGCCTCCACCTCGACCGTGGTCTACACCGCGGTTGCACTATCTACGTTGGACACATTAGCCGCAGTGCTGACGCCCCTCATCCTTGTCGCCGCCATCGCTGCTGCGGCGACACGTGATGGGATACAGGGGAAGAAGATGTTTAGGGAGCAGCATTGTTCTTCCTCTTCGACGCTCCTGGCGGAGGAAACGATGACGAACATCGACGCGCTGCTCACAAACTCAGGTTGATGCAAATGACGCTGCCCCCTACCTGGCGCGCCAAAGATGTCGGGGCACGATGCTCACGATCACCTATGGGACTACGGGTCCCTTTGTGGTTCGGCGGGGGTGAGGTCACGTTGCACAAAGAGCAGAGACAATGAGACAGCACGATGATGGGACACTGGTGTTTTACCCAGGTTCGGGCCGCTGGGAAGCGTAAAACCCTACTCCTGCTTGGGTGGATTGATCGGGGGAACACGAAGCACACGCAGCGCTCAAACCCGGCAAGGGTGCTTTAGGGAGAGCTCCTACGGTAGTACAAGTGTCCAAAGGTCCGAATCTTGAACTAGGTTGCCTTGGGCCTCATTTTATAGGTCAAGGGGCAATCACAGTGCCAAAGCAGACATTATCTAGTGATTAGATAGCTAACAGTGCTATCATACCTAACTCTGGCACTTAGGACAAAATGCCATAATTGCTAGTCTAGGTGACGTGCGGGGTTGCATCCCCGGCAAGCTCTTACCACCACTTTAGCAAACTATTGCTTAGTATCTCGACACGTCTCTGGACGGGTGTCAACTAGTCATAATCTGTCTTCCAGCAAGCCGCCACGTCTTGAGCGAGAGCCACTTAGCCACCTGAGTGCTCGACACCGCATCGACAAACGACTGGCATTGCGATGCGGTGGAGCGGTGGCCGATCGGCTCGCGCCTGCTGGGGGATGGCTTGCCGGGTCTTCCTAAAGATGTGCACGCCTATGTCCCCGCCAGGCACCGGGGACGTGACTGGCGTGGCTCGGGCCTATTCTGGGCTGTTGCATCGACCTTGTCGGCGTTGCTAGCCAGTGTAGGTTGCTTCTGCCAAAGACTTGGCCTTGAATGTTGTCTTCGTCTTCTTGATGCGCTCCTTGATCTCACGTAGAGCGGCTTCTCTGGTTTGGACCATGTCTTGATGGGGCTATAGCTTTCCCCAGCAGGCTTAGGCCATCGAGTCGGAGGCTTATCGTCCGTGCACAAGTTAGGGGGAAATAAACACCCTAGTTTGTGTACCCCGACAATCAAATATCGTCATTATTGCCTTTCACTTGCACGATCGAATGGTGTGATAATAATAATAGTGCAAGAACGCAGTGGACTTAGCTGGAATCTGCAGTGCAGTTAAAGACAAAGGACAAGACAAGGTAAAATTGACTCTCTGTTAGATAATCAATAAAGCATATGAGAGCCACTCAACATTTTCATCGCGGTCTTCTCCTTTCGACAACTAAACAAAAGAAAAGACATTCAGAGAAACACCCTGAAACATTTTTGGAGTTTTTGTTTTTCTTAAGTAAGCAAAGGAACTAAGGGAAAAACAAGAACGAGAAAAAATATTTACACGGAAAAGCTCCCAACAAGCAAAGGAAATCCTTTTGGGTTTTCTTTTTAGTACTACAGCTAAAGAAATGAGAAAAAGAAAGAATCGAAAAGAAGCGAGAAATATTTTTGGATTTTCAAAGTTTTTCAAACACACAAGAAGAAAGCGGAAAATAAAGCTAACATGGATATGTTGGGTTCTACCATAGGTGCATCGCATGCCAATTAAAATTTTCCTACGCGCAGAACATCCAAGAACATGCTACGGAGATGGATCACAGTTCGTTACCACTAGACGTGCAGTGCCATGCAGCAGAAGTAGAGTTGGGGTAGTGCGTTCACGTGGTCCGTCTCCTCCTCGTCCGATCTCCCTCGAACAGCCGGTCGCCGGATCCCACGTGCAGGTTCGCCGGAGCGGCGCAAGTGCACCGCCTCTAATGGTATCCGCGCGTGTAGGAGGAACACCGTGCCGCGGACTGCTAGGTCCGATCACACAGTTGGAGGCGGCGAGTGGAGGTGGCTAGTTGCAACACATGCAAAGCCCTAATGACGGCGCCGAAGCGATCAATCGGATGGGTGTGCCGCGCCTCCACTATATATAGGCATCCGACGCGGGCTGAAGTCTTGGGCCTCGAACAGATCCTAAAGCCCACGTTTAGTTCCTTCCCTTAAGCGCGCGACCCCTTAGGTTCTCGTTCACTTGGTCGTGAGTCAGATTACATCCGACTTGACTAGTCGGTAGCGGCCTCTAGCAAAGCGTGCCGACTCCAAGTGTCCGATGAAGCTGGTTAGGCGAACCTGTACATCACACTTCTGTTCCCTTTGCCACACGATATATGTTGTCGGGCTCAAGGCGAGTCTGTCATCCTTGTGCTAGCCCGACCTGTTTCTAGTTCTAGTGATACCGACCAACAAACCGGATTATCTCATAATCCTTGTCGCGTGGCCATGCTCATCTTGGTCGTATCACACGAGGGGCCCAGAGCATGTCTCTCCTAACCGGAGGGGCAAATCCCATCTTGCTCGACCATGTCTCGCAGCATGGGTCTGGACAAGCCCGAAACCTACCTTTGTAACCACCCAGTCATGGAGTAGCGTTTGGTCGGCCCAAAGCAAGTCTGTCACCATCCCGAGTACATGCGCCAGCTCAGGTCTTAGGACATAGAACGTATGTTGTACTAGAGACTCACAGATGACCTATCGCTGTGTCTCATAGTTGGATCTGTCCAACTCAGACCTTATCTCGACTTGAATCCGACTATGTCGAATCCGACCAGATCTTTCTGAGTCCATATTATTCGGCTAGCATCCAATGCTACATGGTCAGTGAGACCGAACCATCCACCGTGTCATATGCTAGTCTAACTGGCTGAGCGTCCACACATCTCTTTTGACTAGGGACCATTTAGGACAGTCATAACACAATGTATAGTCTCACAAACAAGTCACGTACTTGTTAATACACATCAATGATAATGTCCAAGGACTATCTTTATTCATAAACACATAGGAAATATCATCATACATGATTGCCTCTAGGGCATATCTCCAACAGTCTCCCACTTGCACTAGAGTCAATCAAATAGACATCGAATGCCCATAGCTCTAACGTGCCCCTCATGCTTGGGTTGTGGAAGCGGCTTAGTCAACGGATCTGCAATATTTGTATTCGTATGAATCTTGCATAAATTAGTATCACCTTTCGCTACGAGCTTTCGTATCAGGTGATACTTTCGGTCTATGTGCCTGGTCTTGTGGTGTTGCCTCGGCTCCTTGGCCTGTGCGATGGCACCTGAATTATCGCAATAAAGGTCCAACGGTTTTGACCAGCCCGGGAACACACCAACATCTTCCAGGAACTTCCGAATCCAAACACCTTCCTTTGCGGCTTCACAAGCCGCAATGTATTCGGCCTCTGTTGTGGAGTCGGCCACCGTTTCTTGCTTGGAACTCGTCCAACTCACTGCTCCTCCATTCATGACATACACGAATCCAGTTTGCGATTGACAGTCATCCCTGTCGGTTTGGAAACTAGCTTCAGCATAACCCTTTAAGCAGAGCTCCTCATCACCTCCATAAACTAGGAACATCTCCTTAGTCCTTTTCAGGTACTTCAGGATAGTTTTCACCGCTGCCCAGTGACTCTCACCTGGGTTAGCCTGGTATCTGCTTGTTAAGATTATTGCAAAGGCAACATCAGGCCGTGTACATAGCATGGCATACATGATGGATCCTATTGCCGAAGCATACGGAATCCTACTCATCCGGTTTCGCTCATCAGAAGTCTTAGGACTCTGAGTCTTGCTTAGCCTTATACCATGTGAGACGGGCAAGAACCCTTTCTTGGCCTCACTCATGTTGAACCTCTTCAACACTTTATCTATGTACGTGCTCTGGCTCAAGCCGAGCAGCCTCCTTGATCTATCTCTATAGATCTTGATGCCTAGAATGTACACTGCCTCTCCAAGGTCTTTCATCGAAAACTTGCCATTCAATGATTCCTTGACCGAGTTCAGCATCGAAACATCATTTCCGATCAGCAGTATGTCATCCACATACAAGATCAAAAATACTACCGAGCGCCCACTAGACTTCTTGTATAAACAATAGTCCTCTTCGTTCTTGATGAAACCAAGGTCAACGATGACTTCATCAAAACGATTATTCCAACTCCGAGCTGCTTGCCTCAATCCATAAATGGATCTCTTGAGCTTGCATATTTTACCAGCGTTATTTGGATCGACAAAACCTTCAGGTTGTATCATGTATACATCCTCCTTTAAATCTCCATAAAGGAAAGCCGTTTTGACATCCATCTGCCATATCTCATAATCGAAATATGCAGATATAGCTAGTATGATCCTCACCAACTTTAGCATCGCTACCGGCGAGTAGTTCTCGTCGTAGTCAATTCCTTGAACTTGTCCATAACCTTTAGCGACAAGCCGAGCTTTGTGTATTTGAACATTTCCATCCACATCGGTTTTCTTCTTAAAGACCCATTTGCAACCAATGGCTATTACGCCAGGCGGCGGATCAACCAAGTCCCAGACTTGATTATCATCCATGGACTTTAACTCGGATCTCATGGCCTCAAGCCATGCCTCAGAATCTGGGCTCACCATCGCTTCCGCTTACGTGGCCGGCTCGTCGCTTTCTAGCAACAACACATTGCGCACTCTACGCAATCTTTCCGACCTCCGTGGCTCCGGTGCCGATTCCACTACGGGTTCCCTGACCAACTTCAGTATGATATCATCCCCAGCCGAGTTGTCCCCGAGTGGCTCTCGAATTTCTTCGAGTCGCACCGTTCTACCACTGGCTTCCCGACTGAGAAACTCTTTCTCTAGGAAAACCTCGTTCCGAGCAACAAACACTTTGTTCTCTTCTCGGTTGTAGAAGCTGTATGCCAAGGTTTCCCTCGGATATCCCACGAATATGCATTTATCCGACTTGGGTGTAAGCTTGTCCGACATGAGTCGCTTGACAAATGCTTCACAACCCCAAATCTTTAGAAAAGACAAACTAGGACTCTTCCCAGTCCACATCTCATGTGGTGTCTTGTCTACGGATTTTGATGGTACCCTGTTAAGTGTGAAAGCTGCAGTTTCTAGAGCGTATCCCTAGAATGACAAGGGTAAATCCGATTTACTCATCATCGATCGGACCATGTCCAACAAGGTTCGATTTCTCCATTCTGACACACCGTTTCTCTGCGGCGTACCCGGAGGCATGAGCTGAGGTACTATACCTCGGCTTTTCAGATGATTATCAAACTCCTGGCTCATCTACTCACCTCCACGATCTGATCGTAGAAGTTTTATCGTCTTGCCGAGCTGATTTTCAACCTCGTTCTAAAACTCTTTGAACTTTTCAAAAGTTTCCGACTTGTGCCTCATCAAATAGATATATCCATATCTACTCAAGTCGTCGGTAAAAGTCACGAAGTACTGATAGCCACCTCTGGCCGTTGTGCTCATTGGACCACACACATCACTGTGTATAAGCTCCAACAGCGCGGACGCCCTCTTGCAACTCTTTGCAAAAGGAGACTTAGTCATCTTGCCTAGCAAGCATGATTCGCATGTCTCGAACGACCCGAAATCAGACGAAGTTAGGAGTCCATCATCATGGAGCTTCTTCATGCGTTTCAGACTAATGTGCCCAAGCCGGCAATGCCAGAAGTATGTCGGATTTATCTCATTAGGCTTATGCCTCTTGACATTCATGTTATAGACTGGTTCCGTTTCTAGATTCAAAATAAATAGCCCATCTACAATGGGTGCATAGCCGTGGAACATTCCATTCAAATAAAGTGAACAACCATTGTCTTTTAAACTGAATTCATAACCCTGACTCATCAAGTATGAGGCAGAAATAAGGTTCCGACTAAGTGTGAGAATGTAATAACAATTATTCAATTCCAAAATAAATCCAGAAGGAAGCTGAAGGTGCATCGTGCCGACCTCGAACGCAGCAACTCTTGCTTTGTTGCCGACCCTGATGTCAATCTCCCCTTGTGCCACACGCCTAGTTCTTATCAGCCCCTGCATCGAGTTGCAAATAAGAAGAATCGATCCGGTATCAAATACCCAAAAGCTACTAGGTATGTCAGCAAGGTAAATGTCTATAACATATGTAACAAGTGTACCTTTGCCTGATGAAGCATTTCCGGCCTTCTTGCCATGCTCAGCAAGCCACTTGCTACAGTTCCTCTTCCAGTGACCAGTTTCCTTGCAATTAAAGCACACGGTCTTTGAGTCCGGTCCCGGCTTTGGCGCAGCGGCGGAGACAACCTTCCCCGTGCCCTTCGCCTTACCCTTTTTCTTGGACCAACTCTTCTTGAACTTAGCCGAGTTCTGCACCATCAACACTTGATGTGTGCCTTTCTTAATATCTTGCTCTGCCACCTTAAGCATCCCATGCAATTCAGTGAGTTTCTTATCCATGCCATGCATATGATAGTTCGAGACGAACGTCCCATAGCTAGGTGGAAGAGAACCCAGAATTGCATCCGTGGACAGCTCGTCCCCAAGTGGGAAGCCTAACCGATCCAAAGCTTGCACGTACCCGATCATCTTGATCACATGCGGGCTTAGTGGATCACCCTCCTTCAGCTTACAATCCGTCAAGTATTGCCAGACGTTGAACCTTTCGGTCCTAGCCTGCACCTGAAACATGCTCTTGAGACTCTCGCTCATATCGAAAGCGTCAACGTTTTCGAAATGCTGTTGCAAATTGGGCTCCATACAAGCCATCATGAGGCAGCTGATCTTGTTTAATTCATCAATGAGTTTATGATGGGCATTCTTGGTTGTGGCACTAGCATTCTCGGCAGGTTCCTCTGGAAGTGGATCCTCTAGAACATGTTCCTTTTTATCGTGCTTGAGAACAATTCTCAGATTTCTATACCAGGTGGTAAAGTTTGTTCCATTCAGTTTATCCTTTTCCAGAATTGATTTCAATGCAAAGTTGGGTTGAGCAGGTGGTGCCATTGATCTACAACAGAAAATATGCAATCACTAAGCATTGTGTTTACGTAGAGTAATTCAAGCCTTAAACAGAACTACTCCCACTGAAGTCAGCATCCCTCCGCAAACTCTCAGTGATTTAGGATCCGTCTAGCGCGAGCGACTAGTGAGCTTTAGCATCACTGCTAGCCAACTTGCCTATTCAGTAAGCAACACCTTGCTAATCGTATCTCTATACGACTCGTGTCGGTCGGGTAGGTATCTTATACCCCGGCTCCCAACCTTCTTTGCCACAAGGCCCAAAGCCGTTTTGATAGCCTTGTCAAGTTAACCTGATGCAGTGCATGTCCGTGTCCGACACGAACCCTCTAGTTCAAGGACACCTAGTAGCACCACAATTTTATGAGCCCACCACTAGACGTACTTGACGTGCAGAGGTGCAACATCCGGAATGGCAATGTGCTTGATATTAACGAGGGATCTTTCTACCATTCTAACATGCATAGAAACAAGAAGCAATATCAATCACATATAAACATAAATATGTGTAATAGTATGGCTCCTTCATGGATGTCCTTCCAGGCCGGCTCCAACTCCGATGACCAGGGTGGAACTCCATCTTGTTCGTCACACCGGGACGCCAAAGCCTCGAACTTGATCTCTGTTCTCCAACTACTACAACTAGTAATGAATATACAGAGAATCACAAGTCGACACGCAGGTCGTTATACAATATAATGACAACACTTTGGCTCCTGCCGGCAGACAATCATGACACGCAGGTCATGTTAAATTACACACATGCATCACATACATATGAGCCATACTATTCACATCAAACCTGCAAAACAAACTTATGCATAGAATCGCATTCTACGGTTTTGTGAGATCGCGTACGAAATACAAGACGCTATGCATACGGCCGTTTCAGAAATCACAGATCAAATCTGTATTCCGATCACGCCGGATTTTCTGATCCGACCGATCTCATCGATCATCACGAATCCGATTCGGATTTACGTTTCATAGTTAACCTCGATGGCGGATACCAACCGGTAGGGGTAGGTTGTGTCACGACCTCGTCGATTCCGATTGACAGAAAAACATAGCCATATCGATCCCCATGTGCAGTTGATCTCATAAACGACGACAGATCTCATCTGCCGCCTCCACATATCATATATGCATCCGATCTGAATCCAAGTCCTATAGCAGAGGATCTGATACCACTGTTGGGTTCTACCGTAGGTGCATCGCATGCCAATTAAAATTTTCCTATGCGCAGAACATCCAAGAACATGCTACGGAGATGGATCACAGATCGTTACCACTAGACGCGCAGTGCCGTGCAGCAGAAGTAGAGTTGGGGCAGCGCGTTCGCGTGGTCCGTCTCCTCCTCGTCTGATCTCCCTCGAATAGCCGATCCGATCTCCCTCGAACAGCCAGTCGCCGGATCCCACGTGCAGGTTTGCCGGAGCGGCACAAGTGCACCGCATCTAATGGTATCCGCGCATGCAGGAGGAACACCGTGCGGCGGACTGCTAGGTCCGATCACAGAGTCGGCGGCGGCGAGTGGAGGTGGCTAGTTGCAACACATGCAAAGTCCTAATGACGGCGCCGAAGCGATCAATCGGATGGGTGTGCCGCACCTCCACTATATATAGGCATCCGACGCGGGCTCAACTCTTGGGCCTCGCATGGATCCTAAAGCCCACGTTTAGTTCCTTCCCTTAAGCGCGCGACCCCTTAGGTTCTCGTTCACTTGGTCGCGAGACAGATTACATCCGACTCGACTAGTCGGTAGCGGCCTCTAGCAAAGCGTGCCGACTCCAAGTGTCCGATGAAGCTGGTTAGGCGAACCTGTACATCACACTTCTGTTCCCTTTGCCACACGATATATGTTGTCGAGCTCAAGGCGAGTCTGTCATCCTTGTGCTAGCCCGACCTCTTTCTCGTTCCAGTGATACCGACCAACAAACCGGATTATCTCATAATCCTTGTCGCATGGCCATGCTTTATCTTGGTCGTATCACACGAGGGGCCCAGAGCATATCTCTCCTAACCGGAAGGGCAAATCCCATCTTGCTCGACCATGTCTCGCAGCATGGGTCTGGACAAGCCCGAAACCTACCTTTGTAACCACTCAGTCACGGAGTAGTGTTTGGTCGGCCCAAAGCAAGTCTGTCACCATCCCGAGTACATGCGCCAGCTCAGGTCTTAGGACATAGAACGTATGTTGTACTAGAGACTCACAGATGACCTATCGCTACGTCTCATAGTTGGGTCTATCCAACTCAGACCTTATCTCGACTGGAATCCGACTATGTCGAATCCGACCAGATCTTTCTGAGTCCATATTATTCGGCTAGCATCCAATGCTACATGGTCAGTGAGACCGAACCATCCACCGTGTCATATGCTAGTCTAACTGGCTGAGCGTCCACACAGCTCTTTCGACTAGGGACCATTTAGGACAGTCATCATACAATGTATAGTCTCACAAACAAGTCACGTACTTGTTAATACACATCAATGATAATGTCCAAGGACTATCTTTATTCATAAACAGATAGGAAATATCATCATACATGATAGCCTCTAGGGCATATCTCCAACAGGATATACAAAGAAAAAGGATGAACACTGACAATTTGTATGAAGGGTGAGAACAAGAATGTAATGTCGGTGAGAAATACGTACTCCCCCAAGCTTAGGCTTTTTCCTAACTGGTTAATCACCATTGGCGATCTAAGTAATAGTTGAAGTGGTAACTCGTGGAGGCATTCCTAGCATCGTCCTCTGCGAGACGAGCAACCTCTGCTGCCAAGCGAGCAGCCTCCACCATAGCATTGTGCTCTCGCACCTCATCTTCAAGAACATAATATCTCTGTCTTGCTTGAAAGTCAAAAAGGGCAGGTGCAGGCAAAAAGACAGGCATGGGCTTGTATTTTCTAAATATTAAGTTGTAGTCATAGCCTCTAGGACGTTTTATGTCACAGCCCTAGCTAGCCATTGCTTGTCATTGCATTAACCATCATGGCATCATGTTTAATTTTCTTCAACATGAAATGGGGATTAACATAAACCCTAGCACCTCACCTAACCAAACAATTCAAACAGTTGTGAATTTTCAATGAATCCAAAATGCCCTTCAAAAATGTTCACTATTTCTGATAAATGTTGGCAACAACATATCAGGGGACATTTTATTTTTCACAACAATTATAGCATTTTAAAATAATCCTTTAATGCTACTGAAATCAATTAATAAAGCACTATAAATATCTTAGTGGCTTGATACGTCTCCAATGTATCTATAATTTTTGATTGTTCCATGCTATTATATTATTTGTTTTGGATGTTTTATATGCATTAATATGCTATTTTATATTATTTTTGGGACTAACCTATTAAACTAGAGCCCAGTGCCAGTTTCTGTTTTTTTCCTTGTTTTTTAGTTTTACAGAAAAGGAATATCAAACGGAGTCCAAATGGAATAAAAATTTACGGTGATCATTTATGGACCAGAAGAAGCCCACAGAGCATTGGAGGTGGGCCTGAAGAGTCACGAGGCAGCCACAATCCTAGGGGACGCGCCCCCCTCTAGGGCGCGCCCTCTGGCTTGTCGCCGCCTCGTCGATCCCCCTGACGTGATTCCAACGCCAAGTACCCCTATATATCCAGTAACCCCAGAAAGAAACCTAGATCGGGAGTTCCGCCGCCACAAGCCTCTGTAGCCACGAAAAACCAATCGGGAGCCCGTTCCGGCACCCTGTCGGAGGGGGAAACCATCATCGGAGGCCATCTTCATCATCCCGGCGGTCTCCATGATGAGGTGGGAGTAGTTCACCCTCGGGGCTGAGGGTATGTACCAGTAGCTATGTGTTTGATCTCTCTCTCTCGTGTTCTTGAGATGACACGATCTTGATGTACTGCGAGCTTTATTAATATAGATGAATCATATGGAGTTTTCCCCTCTCTATCTTCTTGTGATGAATTGAGTTTTCCCTTTGAATTTTTCTTATCGGATTGAGTCTTTAAAGGATTTGAGGACACTTGATGTATGTCTTGCGATGGGATATCCATGGTGACAATGGGATGTTCTATTGATCCACTTGATGTATGTTTTGGTGATCAACTTGTGGGTTCCGTGACCTTGGGAATCTATGCATAGGGGTTGGGACATGTTTTCGTCTTGACTCTCCGGTAGAAACTTTGGGGCACTCTTTGAAGTTCTTTGTGTTGGATTGAACATGATGAATCTGAAATTGTGTGATTCATATCGTATAATCAAGCCCATGGGTACTCGTGGTGACATTGGAGTATCTAGGTGACATTAGGGTTTTGGTTGATGTGTATCTTAAGGTGTTATTTTAGTACGAACTCTAGGGCTGTTCGTGACACTTATAGGGATAGCTCATACGATTGATCGGAAAAGATAACTTTGAGGTGGTTTCGTACCCTACAATAATTTCTTCGTTTGTTCTCCGCTATTTGTGACTTTGGAGTGAACTCTTTATCGTACGTGAGGGATTTACATATGATTCAACTATGTCAGTATTGTTGAGAGAACTTGCACTAGTGAAAGTATGAACCCTAGGCCTTGTTTTCAAGCATTGCAATACCGTTTTTGCTCACTTTTGTTACTTGCTACCTTGCTGTTTTTATATTTTCAGATTACAAAAATCTATATCTAATATCCATATTACACTTGTATCACCATCTCTTCGCCGAACTAGTGCACCTATACAATTTACCATTGTAGTTGGTGTGTTGGGGACAGAAGAGACTCTTTGTTATTTGGTTGCAGGGTTGTTTGAGAGAGACCATCTTCATCCTATGCCTCGCACGGATTGATAAACCTTAGGTCATCCAATTGAGGGAAATATGCTACTGTCCTACAAAACTCTGTGCTTGGAGGCCCAACACGAGTCTACAAGAAGAAGGTTGCGTAGTAGACATCAAGCTCTTTTCTGGCGCCGTTGCCGGGGAGGTGAGTGCTTGAAGGTATATCTTTAGACCTGCAATTAAATCTTTTAGTTTCTTGTTTTTCACTATTTTGGTTTTATAATAGAAAACTACAAAAAAATGGAGTTTAGGTTGCATCAATTGTCTCGTCTTTATAAAGTCTTTCGTGAAAATGATGGTTCAGAAAATTGTGCTCAATTGGTAGAGGAAGAATTTATGAAAATACTTATTGAGAATTTCTTGAATGATGAGCATGATAACAATATTGTTAGTATGAATTTTCTGAATATCCATGATGCTAATGATATGCAAAGCCACAAGCTTGGGGATGCTATGTTTGATAAAAATGAAATTTTTACTCTCCCAAGTTTTGATGAGCAAAACTATTATGATGATAGCATGCCTCCTATGTATGATGATTATTGTGATGACATGTATGCTATAAAGAGTAATGACAACCATGAAACTTGTTATCATGATTTTAATATTCACAGTGGTTATGTCTATCAAGTAACTCATGATAGTTATTTCGTTGAGTTTGCTCCCACTATTATGAATGAGAAGAAGTTTGCTTATGTGGAGAGTGATAAAAATTCTATGCTTGTGCATCATGAAAATAATGCTTTATGTGATAGTTATATTGTTGAATTCCTTCATGATGCTACTGAAAATTATTATGAGGGAGGAACATATGCTTGTAGGAATTGCAATAATATCATGTTTCCTCCCTATGTGTTCAAAGTTTTGAAGTTGTAGTTGTTTTGCCTTCCTATGCAAGTTGATTCTTGTTCTCATGAATTATTTGCTCACAAAATCCCTATGCATAGGAAGTGGGTTAGACTTAAATGTGCTTTTCATGTGATTCATGATGCTCTTTTGCATGTCTCAAATACTATTTCCTATACGGGCATCATTGAAATCATTATACCTAGCTAGGGTCGTTAAACAATAGCGCTTGTTGGGAGGCAACCCAATTTTATTTTTATGTTTTTTGTTTTCTTTATGTTCTTGAATAAATTACACATTATTACCTCTGTAGTTATTGTGTTTTAGTGTTTTAATTAGTGTTTGTACCAAGTAAGACCTTTGGGATGGTCTACGGTGATAGTTGATTTGATCTTGCTGAAAAACAGAAATTTTGACGCCCAGTCCAGGAATTTTATAAATTCACAGAAGCGTCGATTGGATCTGAATTTTTTACACAAGATTTATATACAAATTTCCCAGATTTTTCTAATTGTTCAGAATTTTTAGATTTACAGAAGTATTCGAAGTTTACAGATTGCTACAGACTGTTCTGTTTTAGACAGATTCTGTTTTATATGTGTTGTTTGCTTATTTTGATGAAACTATGGGTAGTATCGAGGGGTATGAACCATGGAGAAGTTGGAATACAGTAGATATTACACCAATATAAATAAATAATGAGTTCACAACAGTACCTAAAGTGGTGATTTTATTTTCTTATACTAACTTATCTCACGAGTTTTCTGTTGAGTTTTGTGTTGTAAAGTTTTCAAGTTTTGGGTAAAGATTTGATGGACTATGGAATAAGGAGTGGCAAGAGCCTAAGCTTGGGGATGCCCAAGGAACCCCAAGGTAATATTCAAGGACAACCAAGAGCCTAAGCTTGGGGATGCCCCGGAAGGCATCCCCTCTTTCGTCTTCAATCCATCGGTAAATTTACTTGAGGCTATATTTTTATTCACCACATGATATGTGTTTTGCTTGGAGCGTCTTGTATGATATGAGTCTTTGCTTTTTAGTTTGACACAATCATCCTTGCTGTACAAACTTTTTGAGAGGGACACGCATGAATCGTGAATTTATTAGAATACTCTATGTGCTTCACTTATATCTTTTGAGCTAGGCAATATGCTCTAGTGCTTCACTTATATCTTTTTAGAGCACGGCGGTGGCTTTATTTTATAGAAATTATTGAACTCTATTCCTTCACTTATATTATTTTGAGAGTCTTTAAACATCATGGTAATTTTCTTAGGTTATGAATTTAGTCCTAATATAATGGGCATCCTAGAGGGATGTAATAAAAACTTTCATATAAAGTGCATTGAATACTATGAGAAGTTTGATTCCTTATGATTGTTTTGAGATATAAAGATGGTGATATTAGAGACATGCTAGTGAGTAATTGTGGATTGGTAGAAATACTTGTGTTAAAGTTTGTGATTCCCGTAGCATGCACGTATGGTAAACCGTTATGTGATGAAGGAGGAGCATGATTTATTTATTGATTGTCTTCCTTTATGTGGAGGTCGGGATCGCGCGATACCAACCCTTCCCCTAGGGGCATGCGTCTAGTACTATGTTTCGATGACTAATAGAATTTTGCAATAAGTATGTGAGTTCTTTATGACTAATGTTGAGTCCATGGATTATACGCACTCTCACCCTTCCACCTTTGCTAGCCTCTCTAGTACCGCGCAACTTTCGCCGGTGTATTAAACCCACCTTCCTCAAAACATCCACCATACCTACCTATTATGGCATTTCCGAGATATATTGCCATGCAACTTCCACCGTTCCATTTATCATGACATGCACCATCATTGTCATATTGCTTAGCATGATTGTAAGATAGCTAGCATGATGTTTTCATGGCTACGCTAGATCATTCCAAATCCCGGTACACCGCCGGAGGCATTCATATAGAGTCATATCTTGTTCAAGTATCGAGTTGTAATTCTTGAGTTGTAAGTAAATAAAAGTGTGATGATCATCATTATAGAGCATTGTCCCATGTGAGTAAAGGATGATGGAGACTATGATTCCCTCACAAGTCGGGATGAGTCTCTGAACTTTACAAAAAATAAAAGAGGCCAGAGAAGCCCAAATAAAAAAAGAGGCCAAAGATGCCCACCAAAATAAAAAAAATGAAAAAAAAGAGAAAAAAATGAGAGAAAAGAGAGAAGGGGTAATGCTACTATCCTTTTTCCACACTTGTGCTTCAAAGTAGCACCATGATCTTCATGATAGAGAGTCTCCTATATTGTCACTTTCATATACTAGTGGGAATTTTTCATTATAGAACTTGGCTTGTATATTCCAATGATGGGCTTCCTCAAAATTGCGCTAGGTCTTCGTGAGCAAGCAAGTTGGATGCACACCCACTTAGTTTCTTTTTGGGCTTTCATACATTTATAGCTCTAGTGCATCCGTTGCATGGCTATCCCTACTCACTCACATTGATATCTATTGATGGGCATCTCCATAGCCCGTTGATATGCCTAGTTGATGTGAGACTATCTCCTTCTTTTTGTATTCTCCACAACCACCATATTCTATTCCACCTATAGTGCTATATCCATGGCTCACGCTCATGTATTGTGTGAGAGTTGAAAAAGTTAGAGAATACTAAAGTATGAAACAATTGCTTTTCTAAAACCGGGGTTGTGCATGATTTAATATTTTGTGTGATGAAGATGGAGCATAGCTATATGATTTTTTAGGGATAACTTTCTTTGGCCATGTTATTTTGAGAAGACATGATTGCTTTATTAGTATGCTTGAAGTATTATTGTTTTTATGTCAATATTAAACTCTTATTTTGAATCTTATGGATCTGAATATTCTTGCCACAATAAAAAAAAGATTACATTGATAAAAATGTAAGGTAGCATTCCACATAAAAAATTCTGTTGTTATCATTTACCTACTCGAGGACGAGCAGGAATTAAGCTTGGGGATGCTTGATACGTCTCCAACGTATCTATAATTTTTCATTGTTCCATGCTATTATATTATCTGTTTTGGATGTTTTATATGCATTAATATGCTATTTTATATTATTTTTGGGACTAACCTATTAACCTAGAGCCTAGTGCCAGTTTCTGTTTTTTTCCTTGTTTTTGAGTTTTACAGAAAAGGAATATCAAACGGAGTCCAAATGGAATAAAAATTAACGGTGATCATTTATTGACCAGAAGAAGCCCACAGAGCATTGGAGGTTGGCCAGAAGAGTCACGAGGCAGCCACAAGCCTAGGGGCACCCCCCTAGGGCGCACCCCCCTGGCTTGTCGCCGCCTCGTGGATCCCCCTGACGTGATTCCAACGCCAAGTACCCCTATATATACAGTAACCCCCAGAAAGAAACCTAGATCGGGAGTTCCGCCGCCGCAAGCCTCTGTAGCCACGAAAAACCAATCGGGAGCCCGTTCCGGCACCCTGACGGAGGGGGAAACCATCACCGGAGGCCATCTTCATCATCCCGGAGGGTCTCCATGACGAGGAGGGAGTAGTTCACCCTCGGGGCTGAGGGTATGTACCAGTAGCTATGTGTTTGATCCCCTCCTCCTCGCCATTCTTGCCCCTGCCTTCTCCCTCGTCTGCCCATCTCCATGCCTGTGATCCACCCGAGCTTGCTGCCATGGCCCCCGTAGCCACTGAGTTCCCCATGCCCTTTCCCCATGTCCAGAAGAACCGCGACGTCGTCCTCGACCTCCTCACCGAGCCAAGAAACCGGAGGAGCCCTCTATCATCTCCATCGACGTCGTCTTCAAGCTCCAGCTCCGGCGCACCTCTCCGTCGATTCGCGGCCATCTGCGCCTCCCCGAGCTTGCCGTCCATCTCATCCGACTCGCCGTGAGTTCCTGCATTGAACCCCCTAACCCCGTGTCTTGTCCCTCGCCGTAGCCATCGCCCCCTTGCTGACCGTAGCGCGCTGCCGCCTGAGCTCATCACTGATGCAGCTCTGGTGACCTTAGGGTCCCGTGCGTGTGCCCGTTGGGCTCGTGTGCGTGCGTACGTTCGATTGGTGCTAACCTTTGCCCCTGCCGTGCACCGCAATGCCGAAACCGCCGAGTCCCAAACTCCGGTCGCCACCTTTGTCGACGCCACCGTCGTTGCGGACCACCTCCGGCCACCTAGGGGCAAACCAACGGACGCGGCCCGTCCCCAGCTTTCCATAGCGCCTAAGCACGCCCAAAACCATGGCCTGTAGAGCAATCCCGAGCATCTCCAGCGAGACACCGCCGCTGATCTGGGTCGCCGGCGACCAACCCCGATGGCGCTGACGTGGACGTCATTAGCATTAACCCAATGACCCTTTAGGTCACTGATAAGTGGGTCCCCCACTGCTAATTAACCCAGGTTTAACAGAAAACTATTCGGTTAACTTAAATCCAGTGGCCCCACTGGTCAGTTTGACCTAGCCACATGGCGGTTGACTGGACCCATCGGTCAGTGACTGACTGGGTCCCCTGTTGACTGCTGAGTCAACAGTTGACCGGGCCCCACTGGTCAGCCTCAGTAGGTAAACCTATGACACTGACGTGTGGGCCCTGCTAGTCAGGTTTGACCCCGGTCGGCCCTGTTGACCTGATGACGTCACCCTTAGGTAATACTGACGCAATAACGTTTTTCTGGTATTTTAAATAATCAGGAAAATTCCAGAAAATGTTTAAAACTTCTAAAAATCATAGAAAATAATCTGTAAGTTAGATGAAAATAATTTATATTTGAAAAATGATCAGAAAAATCCAATGAATCTGTTTATGCCATGATCATACATGTTTAAACAAGTTAACTCCACCAACTAGGACATTTTATGATTAGGCCAATGTATAGAATATCATTTGGAGTTGAAATTCAAACTTGTTTGAATTCCACTTCAATTAACTTGGTTAAATATTCCTCTAGATCAATTCAGTACCTTAATTTGTCATGTCATACATCATGATTATGCATTGCATGAATTGAATGTGTCCGTTCTTATTGTTTGCCGGTGTTTGTTCCTTCCCGGTAGACGATGGTTTCGACGTTGAGATCGTTAACAACGATGAAGACTCATTGTTATATTCAGAAGTGTCAGGCAAGCAAACCCCCTTGATCATACTGATACAAACCCACTCTCTCGCTCCTGCTCTCTTTTATTGCATTAGGACAATCACGATTGAACTGTTACATGTTCTCAGTAGTTGAACCCATTCCTTTGCATGACCTGTCCTTGTCACAGTAAATAGTTGAAACCACTTAGCATGAGTAGCAACTGCTTGAGCCTTGTTTTGCTTACTCATCCATGCTTGCTTACTGTGCCTGCTATGCTTAGAGTCGTATCGGGTCTGATCCATCTGGGTGATGAATCGGAATGGATATGTTCCGTCCTGCTGTGTGAGAGCTAAGGGTGTGAATCCGATTTGGTAAAGGTAGCGATGAGAGGCCATGTTGGAGTACATGGCGGGTTGTCTCATTGGGACCGTCCTTAAGAACTGAGTTCTGTGTTTGTTATACAAGACAAGATACTACCACACATTGGGTTCCGGTAACTCGACCCCTCTTGACCTATTAATCGCCTTGATCTCTGTCCAGGAGTTGCAACTAGATTCTGGTGATTGTAGGAAAAGTGTTGGCGGCTGTGCATAGCGCTGCCCGACGGGGTGGGCTGTGATGCGGTAGATACACAGTGGCATGGTGTACCAAGTGGAACCCGAACGGTGGGCTTGGGAACCCTGCGCACATCGTTTGAGGCCGTAGCGGAAACTTCGGCCGGACTTCCGTGCGGGTTCAGTATCAAATAGGCGATAAACCTGTTCTAGGGTCTTGTGTGATTGACGGTCGTGGCCAACTCCCTCACTGGGCTTCCGCTTGAAGGTTGCCGAGGTGCCTTTTTACGTGCACATGGCGATAAGTGGCGAGAGCGTGTGTGAAGAAGTGCACCCCTGCAGGGTTATCAATCTGTTCGAATAGCCGCGTCCTCGGATATGGACTACTTGGAAACTTATATAGTTCATAGATAACTTGAAATGGATACTCTAAAATGGGCAAGATAAGCGTGAGTGCTATGGATGGTCTTCTCGTAGGGAGACAGGAGTGCATCCATAGTGGTGTATTGATTTGGTGAATATGTGGACTCGTGTGTGCTATCCCACCTCAAAGAAAGTACTCATAGTCGTAGAACAGGATAGCCAAGAGTCAAAGCTGGCTTGCTACAATAAACTCCACAACCCCCTTTGTTGACAATGATGCATATGTAGCTAGTTCTGATGTTAGTCTTGCTGAGTACCTTTGTACTCACGGTTGCTTAATTTATATTTTTGCAAAGGAGACGTCAGTCTCATTAGTGATTCTTACGACGTGAAGTTCGATGTTGACCGGATTAGCTTGGGAATCCCAGACAGAGGCCTGGTTCCTTTGGTAGGGTCGTTGTAGCTTTCAGGCTCCTCTAGCCACTTTTAGTAGATGTCTATACCCGGACATGTTTTGCTTCCGCTTGATGCTTGTATGACTTGAGTGTTGGGTCATGTGACCCCTGTTTGTAATATCACATTACGTTGGCTCTTATGAGTCATTAATGAAACTTGAGTCATAGAGTTTTGTTGTGATGCCATGTTGTATCTATGCATATCGTGCATATTGCGTGTATGTTTGAAATGCATTGGTATGTGTGGGATTCGACACCTAGTTGTGTGCCTTTAGTAGCCCTCTTTACGGGAAAATGCCTCTTTGTGCTTCCACCGAGCCATGGTAGCTTGCTACTGCTCCGGACACATTGATTGACCGGCGTGTATCCTTCTTTGCTGCTGTGTCTATCCCTACGGGGAAATGTCTCGCAGTGTAATGGAGTCCATGTAGCCTGCTATGACTCGTCTACACGCAGTTGATGACAGAAATGTCTCACGGTGTAATGGAGTCCATGTAGCTTGCTATGACTCGTCTACACACGCTGATGACTGACACCTGCATTGTTGGGTTATGTATGCCTGTTCCTGTACGGATGTGCCACTTGGGTTCTATGACTAGTCATGTCTACCCGGGTTCTTTGGCGTATGATTGCTAGCGACATAATCATATACGTGAGCCAAAAGACGCAAACGGCCCTGGCCAAGGTAAGGTGGCAGCCATGGGGATTACCATGCGTGAGGCCGCAAAGTGATGTGTTATGTTACAAGCTGGACTCATATGACTTAGGATCGGGGTCCCGATAGCATTGGTATCAGAGCTTGACTGCTTGTAGGATTACCAAGCCAAACTGGTCGATGTTGAGTCTAGAACTGCTTTAGTTATATAAGGGAATTGATTGTGGAAGGGAACGTAAGATTCCTTTTACTCCTTTCCTTGTGTCATTCTAATTCTGAGTCACCCTCTTGTTTATTCTACGGGGCTAAGAATTAGGCTTCTCATCTATCTATCATGATGACGAGTTACTATGCTGGAGACCCTATAGAAAAGTTGTTGTCTTCCTGGATCGATGTCTCCATAAGAATTCTGTTGTTCTGTTGTCAGTTTTCATGCAGGTTGCCTCATATTTCATGCCCGTACAACCGTTATGATGTCCGAGTTATCCAAGGTTTATAAAAATCGGATGCAATTGCAAATCCTTTCATCCCGAGTTAATATCTTTTTGGGCCAGACAAAGCACACCAATTGTTGTGTTGAGGTACTCCATTACCTTGACATTTTGTTGATGTGTTAGGAAACCGTGTTATCTCAGAGAACCACCCAATAGTCTAGCTGTGTCTTTTGTTCCCAGTGTGATAATTCTGGCCATCGTTATCGAAAGCATGCTGTGATGCTACTAAGTCAGAAGGTATTCTAGTTATGGGTTCTTGAACCCAAGAATCATTCTGCTCACTTCCGTTGATAGCATTTGCTCGTTCCTTTAGGATATTAGTAACCTTTGTGATAGTCTTCAAGGTTGTGGTACATCATTCTTCCAATACCATGAACCAGTTATGGCAGAAGTTCCTCGTGAACTGAAGATCACAACAAGAGTGCTCTTGATGAGTCCTCCATTCTATAGTTGTGAGCCTGCCAATTCTTTCCTTCCTGCATGGATTATCAGGAAGAAACATGTTGAGCTTGTTCGACGTATACAATCTATGCATCTACAACTCAGGGAAAATGAGGTGCTCTTGAGTTGCCCCTCTTCAATTGTATTCTGACCTTAATCTATCAACGGATAGGCAAGAGTAGTTGTGCATTCGTTTTCATCGACGCATATTATTCTTGTGGTCCGTCAAGCCATTCTATTTCGGAATGACTAGGAGAAGCAAACTCCAGTAACTCATCCATTTCTTGGATTGGGTCAAAGCAGTTGTATTCTGCAGATCAAAATGCCAATCCAGCTTTTGTTCTGTTCTACCTCGAAGTATTATCCTCTTAATGTCAAGATCGTCATTAGAATTGCACTTCCTCTTATGGACTCTTGATGTAGTGATACTTCTCGCCATCATTGTTCATTCCTCGGTACCTGAGTTGGTTGTAACCAGAATACCGACATGTGAACCGTGATGTGTGAAATCGATACTCCTAGCAATGTCGTTGCTTGGTAGTTAATGGACAATAATCTCATTCTTAGCGTGTTGGTTATTGAATCACCATTCTAAGATTGAACGTGCTACCTAGTACATCTTTCATGGTGCACTCTTCGATAAATGAGTTCGGATTGTGTCAATCCTTCACTCTTTCGATCATATCGTCTTGCCCTAAAAAGCAAGATTGTTCTCGAGCTTAATAACATATTGGTGGTTCGTGTTTTTTCGAATATCTTCTCGGAAGTATTACCAGGTTGTTTTCTGACCGTTATGTTCAGTTCGTGATCAAGTTGGTTTTTGTAAAAACCACCCCTTCTCCAAGACTCTGTGTTGGATACCCCTGAGCTAGTTGGTTAAGCTAAACAATAACTTGGAGAGTTGGAAGATAAATGCTTCGCCTGACTTAGTTCATTCCAAGGGGATATCTTCTTTTGTGGTTGTGTGTGTTGAAGAAAGGCGATATGTTCATCGATTGATCCTTGTGATCAAATGTTGCATCTATTGTCTTGCCCATTCTTTGATTTGAGAGTGGGCTATCATCAAATCAAAATCAGAACCAAAGATATTCCTAATGTTGTTTTTACTCATGGATGTATCCTTGAGTATACACCGTTATATCCTTTGGTCTGACCAATGCTATCACCTTGTTCTCATAGTTGTGGAATTCCATCCATATGGATATCTCGATGAATTGGTGTTGAGCCCATCGACAACATTTTCATTTGTTCCATGATTCATGATGAACATAAAGCTAGTGTTGGAAACTTTGTAGGCAATGCCTTCGTGTTCGGTACATGAGGTCTATGTTAGGTGTACGAAGTAACTTCCTCTTTGTTCACGTGCATTTGATGCATGTTGTCGCCATGAATTTGAGAAAGTCCATTTTGCTTCCTTTGGAATCATCCCAAGTCATTCATGCATGTGCAAATGTATGTCATGGTCTGGCAAATTAATTACCTCGATTCCATATGTATTCCCTAGCACCCCAAGCCACTGACTAATTTGTTAAAGGAAAAGAAGTTAAGTGTTAATCCTGAAGGGCCCTGACGGCCGTGCACAATACTTCGTTCTCCGCAATGATGATTCCCACCCAGAACTCGATGGTTTTCTGTTGTAAGATTTCTATGTGGTCACGATTGTCTCGAGCAGTGTGTTCACATGTATCTTGCAATCCATCTCATGTTTTGGAGCTGTCTTCAGTTCATATCCTGAGAATTCTACAATGCCATCTCATCGGTTTGCGTTGCAAACTTTCTCTATCAGACCTGCTGAGTCTGAAATATCCTATCACCAACCAGATCTGAATCTCAGGCAGACATGATGGTTGGAACATTTCCCAAGAATTATAATATTGGTCTTGCTGTAACCCGGTAAGGTGATGTTGTGGCTAATGCACCTAGCCGGAAGACCTATTGTTATAATATCTTGTATCAGCAATTTAGCCACTTCCCCATGAGGATTTCATATGACTTATTTTAGAAGTTGTTACTCATGGACCCCTTCGAGATTCCGAAGTCCGACCTATTACTTGATGCACTATATATCAAGCATTATCTATAATCAAGTTATGCTAGTACATCAAGGAGAACATTAGAAGCGGAGTGCTAAATGTCTCTCGGTCGATCATCCAGATTTCGCTCCCATGGCATAACTAAGGTGAAATCTGAGAAAGTGTTGTCTTTCTTTGCATCTGCATCCTCCATCGTTATTCATCATGGTAGTATGATGTGTTGCCAGGATCCTTGGCATGGATGTTGGTAAAACCCTGATGAATGTGGAAATGCTCAAATTCTTGAGAGCCCGCTTAGACACAGGGTTATACCTCGGTATCAATTGGAATGTGCCTTCCGTTGCCGAGTTGTTTTATAACTCTAGTTTCCCTCCGATCTGAGTATGCCATCCTTCTGTATTCCTTCGAACGATCGTTGTGAATTGCCTTAGGCTGGTATAAAGAGTTTCAATGATCATTGTATCAAAAGTAATTCTTTTTGCCACTTAAGGGATAATTCTACGAGTCACCTTCTCTAAGGTGTCCATTATGGTACGAAGGGCAACTAACTCCTTGCTACTTTGAAACCCATGCTCCATCCTAGCTAAGCGTGGAATTGTTGCCTACCAATTGAAATCTCCGTCATTTGCCTCATTGCATCGCTCCCATTGTGTTTGGTGTCTCAGCTCAAGAGACGTTCTTACGTTTCATTCCATGAGTTGATCATGAGTTGCTCGATCTCGAGGAGATCGATTCTAGTAGAGCTTTTCATTCTTTTGTTGTCGTGTTGGATGAAGATCCCAAAGAAAAAGATGTCAAGATCACCATCATGCAAAGAATCAACATCTTCGAAAAGAACAACTGGATGACGAAGATTGTGATAGTTGTGCCCCCTCTGTCATGTTACTCTATGCTTAAATCTCTGGACGAGATTCTTGTTTAGTGAGGGTGAGTTGTCATAGCCCTAGCTAGCCATTGCTTGTCATTCCATTAACCATCATGGCATCATGTTTAATTTTCTTCAACATGAAATGGGGATTAATAGAAACCCTAGCACTTCACCTAACCAAACAATTCAAATAGTTGTGAATTTTCAATGAATCCAAAATGCCCTTCAAAAATGTTCACTATTTCTGATAAATGTTGGCAACAACATATCAGGGGACATTTTATTTTTCACAACAATTATAGCATTTTAAAATAATCCTTTAATGCTACTGAAATCAATTAATAAAGCACTATAAATATCTTAGTGGCTCCAAATATTCTAAAACTATTTGTGGGACTTTCAAATATTTAGTTCATGACCCATAAATAATCTCAGGGTTTTTGCCTTAGTATTTTGCCCAAGCAAAAAAATTAAACCAATGACACAAAACTGAAAACTGAAATAAAATAGGAAAAGGAGAGAGAGAGAGAGAGATGGCTTACCTAGCCGGCCCATTAGGCAGCCCAGCCCACCAGGGGCATACCTGTCTTCCTCCTCTCGCTAGTAGGCATAGGGGAAGGAGGGCACGGCGTGCGCCTAGGGCCTCCACGCCGGCAGGTGCCTGCCTGCCTCCCCAGGACAGCGAGGCGACGGGGATGAGCCCCCAGATGCCGTCTGGATCCCCTCCTCCTCGCCATTCTTGCCCCTGCCTTCTCCCTCGTCCGCCCATCGCCATGGCCGTGAGCCACCCGAGCTCACTGCCGTCGCCCCCGTAGCCACTGAGTTCCCCATGCCCTTTCCCCGTGTCCAGAAGAACCGCGACGTCGTCCTCGACCTCCTCATCGAGCCAAGAAACCGGAGGATCCCTCTGTCATCTCCATCGACGTCGTCTTCAAGCTCCGGCTCTGGCGCACCTCTCCGTCGATTCGCGGCCATCTGCGCCTCCCCGAGCTTGCCGTCTTTCTCATCCGACTCGCCGTGAGTTCCTGCATCGAACCCCCTAACCTCGTGGCTTGTCCCTCACCGTAGCCATCGCCCCCTTGCTGACCGTAGCGCGCTGCCGACTGAGCTCGTCGCCGACGCAGCTCTGGTGACCTTAGCTTCCCATGCGCGTGCCCGTTGGGCTCGTGTGCATGCGTAGGTTCGATTAGTGCTAACCTTTGCCCCTGCCGTGCACTGCAATGCCGAAACCGCCGAGTCCCGAACTCCGGTCGCCGCCTTTGTCGCCGCCGCCGTCGCTGCGGACCACCTCCGGCCACCAATGGACGCGACCCGTCCCCAGCTTTCCATAGCGCCTAAGCACACCCAAAACCATGGCCTATAGAGCAATCCCGAGCATCTCCGGCGAGACACCGCCGCGGATCTAGGTCGCCGGCGATCAACCCCGATGGCGCTGTCGTGGACATCATTAGCATTAACCTAATGACCCTTTAGGTCACTCATAAGTGGGTCCCCCACTGCTAATTAACCCAGGTTTAACAGAAAACTATTCGGTTAACTCAAATCCAATGGCCCCACTGGTCAGTTTGACCTAGCCACGTGGCGGTTGACTGGACCCACCGGTCAGTGACTGACTGGGTCCCCTGTTGACTGCTGAGTTAGCAGTTGACCGTGCCCCACTGGTCAGCCTCAGTAGCTGACCCTGTGACACTGACGTGTGGGCCCTGCTAGTCAGGTTTGACCCCGGTCGGCCCTGTTGACTGATGACGTCACCCTTAGGTAATGCTGACGCAATAACGTTTTCTAGTATTTTAAATAATCAGTAAAATTCCAGAAAATGTTTAAAACTTCTAAAAATCATAGAAAATAATCTGTAAGTCAGAGGAAAATAATTTATATATGAAAAATGATCAGAAAAATCCAATGAATCTGTTTATGCCATGATCATGCATGTTTAAACAAGTTAACTCCACCAACTAGGACATTTTATGATTAGGCCAATGTATAGAATATCATTTGGAGTTGAAATTCAAACTTGTTTGAATTCCACTTCAATTAACTTGGTTAAATATTCCTCTAGATCAATTCAGTACCTTAATTTGTCATGTCATACATCATGATTGTGCATTGCATGAATTGAATGTGTCCGTTCTTCTTGTTTGCCGGTGTTTGTTCCTTCCCGGTAGACGATGGTTCCGACGTTGAGATCATTGACATCGATGAAGACTCATTGTTATATTCAGAAGTGTCAGGCAAGCAAGCCCCCTTGAGTATACTGATACAAACCTACTCTCTCGCTCCTGCTCTCTTTTATTGCATTAGGACAATCACGATTGAACTGTTACATGTTCTCGGTAGTTGAACCCATTCCTGTGCATGACATGTCCTTGTCATAGTAAATAGTTGAAACCACTTAGCATGAGTAGCAACTGCTTGAGCCTTGTTGTGCTTACTTATCCATGCTTGCTTACTATGCCTGCTATGCTTAGAGTCATGTCGGGTCTGATCCATCTGGGTGATGGTTCGGAATGGATATGTTCCGTCCTGCTGTGTGAGAGCTAAGGGTGTGAATCCGATTTGGTAAAGGTAGCGATGAGAGGCCATGTTGGAGTACATGGCGGGTTGTCTCATTGGGACTATCCTTAAGAACTGAGTTCTGTGTTTGTTATCCAAGACAAGATACTACCACACATTGGGTTCTGGTATCTCAACCCCTCTCAACCTATTAATCGCCTTGATCTTTGTCCAGGAGTTGCAACTAGTTTCTGGTGTTTGTAGGAAAAGTGTTGGAGGCCGTGCATAGCGCTGCCCGACGGGGTGGGCTGTGATGCGGTAGATACACAATGGCACGGTGTACCAAGTGGCACCCGAACGGTGGGCTTGGTAACCCTGCGCGCATCGTTTGAGGCCGTAGCGGAAACTTCGGCCGGACTTCCGTGCGGTTTCAGTCTCAAATAGGCGATAAACCTGGACTAGGGTCTTGTGTAATTGACGGTCGTGGCCGACTCCCTCGCTGGGCTTCCGCTTGAAGGTTGCCGAGGTGCCTTTTAACGTGCACATGGCGATAAGTGGCGAGAGCGTGTGTGAAGAAGTGCACCCCTGCAGGGTTATCAATCTATTCGAATAGCCGCGTCCTCGGATATAGACTACTTGGAAACTCATATGGTCCGATACTCTAAAATGGGCAAGATAAGGGTGAGTGCTATGGATGGCCTTCTCGTAGGGAGACGGGAGTGGATCCATAGTGGTGTATTGATTTGGTGAATATGTGGACTCGTGTGCGCTATCCCACCTCAAAGAAAGTACTCATAGTCGTAGTACAGGTTAGCCAAGAGTCAAAGCTGGCTTCCTGCAATAAACTCCACAACCCCCTTTGTTGACAATGATGCATATGTAGCTAGTTCTGATGTAGGTCTTGTTGAGTACCTTTGTACTCATGGTTGCTTAATTTATGTTTTTGCAGAGGAGACGTCAGTCTCATTAGTGATTCTTACGACGTGAAGTTCGATGTTGACCGAATTAGCTTGGGAATCCCAGACAGAGGTCTGGTTCCTTTGGTAGGGTCGTTGTAGCTTTCAGGCTCCTCTAGCCACTTTTAGTAGACGTATGTACCTAGACATGTTTTGCTTCCGCTTGATGCTTGTATGAGTTGAGTGTTGGGTCATGTGACCCCTGTTTGTAATATCACATTATGTTGGCTCTTATGAGTCATTAATGAAACTTGAGCCATAAAGTTATGTTGTGATGCCATGGTGTATCTACGCATATCGTGCATATTGCGTGTATGTTTGAAATGCATTGGTATGTGTGGGATTCGACACCTAGTAGTGTGCCTTTAGTAGCCCTCTTTATGGGAAAATGCCTCTTTGTGCTTCCACCGAACCATGGTAGCTTGCTACTACTCCGGACACAATGATTGACCGGCGTGTAGCCTTCTTGGTTGCTGTGTCTATCCCTACGGGGAAATGTCTCGCAGTGTAATGGAGTCCATGTAGCCTGCTATGACTCGTCTACATGCAGTTGATGATAGAAATGTCTCACGGTGTAATGGAGTCCATGTAGCTTGCTATGACTCGTCTACACATGCTGATGACCGACACCTGCATTGTTGGGTTGCGTATGTCTATTCCTGTACGGATGTGCCACTTGGGTTCTATGACTAGTCATGTCGACCCGGGTTCTTTGGCGTATGATTGCTAGTGACATAATCATATACGTGAGCCAAAAGATGCAAACGGTCCCAGCCAAGGTAAGGTGGCAGTCGTGGGGTTTACCTTTCGTGAGCCCGCAAAGTGATGTGATATGTTACAAGATGGACTCATATGACTTAGGATCGGGGTCCCGACATTTTATAAGAAATTCGTGAGAACGCATAGCCTAAATACTATTCAGGCAAAATGGAACCATTAGGTTGGGGTGCTGCTCTCAAATGTGTAGCTACGTGGGATGCATAAATGCCTCCATATAGTTCTCCATTATTAGAGTTGGAGTGCAACCTTCGGGCAACAATTGCACCGAGGATAAAACGTCGCTCACCCGTCATAGCAGTATGTATAAGGCTTAGATCATGGGCACACAATGCACTGCACTCCTGCTTCCCTGTTTTCCCCCACACAAAGGCTTTTGAGAAACGTATTATAAGCAATTGTTGATGGTTTCTCAATTGAACCCCAAAGTGGAAGTTTGCAAGCAATTGAAAACTCTTCTAGGTCCATGCTAAAAGATTCATTATATAATTTAGATAACACCCTACAGTTACTCTCTTGAAAGCGAAATCCATCTATGAAAGTACGGGTATGGCTATAATGTTGGAAAAACTTATCCGCAAGGAAGTCGTTGAGGCCGGTATTTTCAATGAAATGATCAAATTCCTCTTCGATTCCCGCATTTATCATGAACTCCTCGCTTGGCCACCGACAGGATTTTGCATCGGCCATGACTATTTGATTAGCTCTGGGCTCTATGTAGCCCTGTCGAACCGAGCTTCCGCTCGATGGCTCTCCTGAAGAGCGCCTCCTTGAAGCACTCCTCCTAAAGAAACTCATCTTTCTTGAACAAAAATTTCTGAAATTTTTGGGCCACAAAATTATGTCAATAAAACTTTGCAAGATTGATAGCAACTACTCATATGGATGCCTAGAGGACATATTAAGCATTCCCACTACTTGGAACTCAAAGATTTAGACATGCAAGCTTATTTTCCGTAGCACCCAGTGCAGCAACTATGCAAAATATAAACCACTAACCAGAAACTAATTAGAGGAATGGCAAAGTCACATACCAAGGAACAATTCCTCAAAACTGTTTTGGAAACGGAGTTCCGAGCAAAGACATCAAAATTTTCACTTTCTGGGTGAAGAACACGGGAGAGAGATGGCTAGAGAATTTTTTCTAGAGGTAGGAGAAGGAGTGGGAGGAAGGGATAAGGTAGGGGCCCCTATGGGCCCTACAAGCCAACCGGCCGCACCCCTAGGGGGGCGCGGCCTGTTGCGTCGTGGCCCACTGGCATGCCCTCTGGAGTAATTTTTACACCAAATTTTTGTATTATTCCAGAAAAACAGAAAACAGGAATTTCATGGAATTTGATTTTTATTTTTACTAAGAGAACAAAATATAAACTTGTGATACAAAGAGTTGTGAATATTCAATTCATCAATCTCATGTCTTTCGAAAAGAATTCATTAATAAGGTTGATCAAGTCTTATTAATAAACGATTCCGATTAACATGAAACCAAAGAATCTTCATTTGTCACTAGGTTACCTCAATTGGGTTTTGTATCTCCCCAACAATAAGATTATAATATTTCTTCTTCTTGGCAGTAGGGAGAGGAATTATTACATCTCCAATGATAATCTTGGGAAAAGGATCAATGACATTAATATTATTAACCAAAGTTTGCTTCCTCGGAAAATGCACGGTATGTTGCTTGCCATTGATATGAAAGGTGACCTTGCTTTTATTGCAATCTATAACAGCCCCTGCAGTATTTAGAAAAGGCTACCAAGGATGATCGACATCTTGTCGTCCTCCGGCATATCAAGAATAACAAAGTCTGTTAAGATAGTAACATATGCAACCACGACAGGAACATCCTCGCAAATTCCAATAGGTAAAGCAGTGGATTTATCGGCCATTTGCAAAGATATCTCAGTAGGTGTGAATTTACTCAATTCAAGTCTTTTATAATGGGAGGAAGGCATAACACTAACACCGGCCCCTAAATCACATAAAGCAGTTTTAACATAATTCCTTTTAATAGAGCAAGGTATTGTGGGTATACCCGGATCCCCCAACTTCTTAGGTACTCCATCAAAAGAATAATTAGCAAGCATGGTGGCAATTTCAGTTTCAGGTATCTTTCTTTTATTAGTGATAATATCTTTCATATACTTTGGATATGGAGGCATTTTAAATATATCAGTCAAGCGAGTGCATAAATGGAAAGATCTAATCATTTCAGCCAAGCGCTCAAAATCTTCCTCATCTTTACTTGTAGTGTCTTTACGAGGGAATGGCATAGGTTTTTGAACCCATGGCTCTCTTTCCCTTCCATGTTTCCTAGCACAAAGTATCTCTTATCATAACGTTTGTTTTTAGAAGGTGCGTTATCAAGATCCTCAGCAGGTTCAATTTCTACATCATTATCATTTTCTTTGTTATTATCTGGTTGAGCATCTATATGAGCATCATCATCATTATTATCATTTTCATTATCACTAGGTGTATGCTCACTACCAGAATGAGTCTCAGCATCATAAATAGAAACTTCATTGTTTTTCTCAATAGGTTTTTCTATAACAGGTTCACTAGAAGCATGCAAGTTCTTATCATTTTTCTTTTTCTTCTTCTTCTTAGATGAACTAGGTATATCTTCATTGATTTTCTGATAATCTTGTTCAATTATTTTAGGGTGACCTTCAGGATAAAGAGGTTCTTGGGTCATTCTACCTCCTCTAGTCACTACTTTAATAGCATGATCATTTATATTTTTCATTTCAGCAAGCAAATCATTTTGTGATTTACCGACTTGGTCTAGTTGAGTGTGAACCATAGAAGCATGTTTGCCTAAACATTTAACATCATTTACAATTCTAAATATCAAGTCACTTAAGCGATCTATCATCGTAGCCTTACGTTGCAATTGATTCTTGACATATTTGTTGAAATTTCTTGCTTAACAATGTAATTATCAAATTCATCCAAGCATTGTTCAGGAGCCTTATGGTAAGGTATGTCATTTTTTTAAAGGAATGGAGAGAGTTTACCTTTACTACCTATGTCGGGGTATCAAGTCCATGCATTTCTTCAATAGGTGGTAATTTCTTGACATCCTCAATTTTAATACCATTTTCCTTCATAGACCTTTTTGCTTCTTGCATATCTTCGGGACTGAGAAATAGAATACCTCTCTTCTTTTGAATAGGATCTGAAGGTGGTTCAGCGAGTGTCCAATCATCGACATTTTGCATTATGTTGTTCAATAATTCTTCAGCTTGTCCAACAGTTCTTTCCCTGAAAACACAACCAGCACAACTATTTAGGAAATCCCTAGAAGCATCAATTATTTCATTATAAAAAATATCAAGTATTTCATTTCTCTCAAGTGGACAATCAGGCAAAGCTCATACTAACCGGAGAAGCCTCCCCCAAGCTTGAGGGAGATTCTCTTCTTTAGTTTGAGCAAAGTTAAATATTTCCTGTAAGGCAGCTCATTTCTTATGAGTAGGAAAATATTTTGCAGAAAAGTGTTGAAGCATATCCTGGGGACTACGAATGCAACTAGGAGTAAGTGATAAGAACCATTCCTTGGCCTCGCCTTTTAGCAAGAAAGGAAAAAGCTTAAGGATATAATAGTAGCGAATCTTTTCTTCATTGGTAAACAGAGCAGCAATATCATTCAGTTTCATGAGGTGTTCGGCCACAATTTCATTTTCATAACCATGGAAAGGGTTAGACTCTACTATAGGAATTAACTCAGGGTCTACAGATATATCATAATCCCAATCAGTAACAAATATAGGAGAAGTAGCAAATTTAGGATCACGTTTGATTTTCTCCATCATAGATTTTTCTTTTAGTTTGCATAATAGTTTCTTCACATCATCTCTATTTTAACAAGAAAGAATGTCCCTAGCTACCTCATCATCCATAACATAACCTTCAGGTACAAAAGGCAATTCATATCGATTAGGTGAGCGAGGGGTAGTAGGTGATTCAAAGTCTTCCTCAATTTCAGCATTCTCAAGTTCTCTAGCTTTAACAATATGTGCTTCAAGTAATTCATTCAGCGGCACATGTTTAGTTTCAATATGTGTAGCAATAATTTCATCATTAATTTCAGAAGTAGCATCATCAAGTTCATGTGACATATCAGGACGATCAACAGGTGGTGGTGTAACAAGCTGATTCGAAACAGAAGGTGAATCAAAAGAAGAGCTAGATGGCAGTTCCTTACCTCCCCTCGTGCGAGAGGGGATGATCTTAGTTCGAATATCTTTTGGATTCTTCATAGTAGCAATTGGATATCCTTCACTTAACACAATAAATAGAGCTATGCTCCCCGGCAACGGCGCCAGAAAAAGGTCTTGATAACCCACAAGTATAGGGGATCGCAACAGTCTTCACAGGTAGTATTTTACCATAATTTATTAATTCGACACAAGGGGAGCCAAAGAATATTTATTGGCCTTGACAGTTGAGTTGTCAATTCAACCGCACCGAGGATATCTCTCTACAACAAAGATTTAGTAGAACGGCAAATAGTAGTAGCAAAAGTAACAGTGATAGTGACAGTAGCAGTTTTGTTGCAAGTGTGACAGTAACAATAGCAATAGTAACTAGGCAACATTCAGTATATGTAATGCGTAAGCACGTGGATCAGTGGTGGATGATGATTTAGATGACACTGAAAATATAACAGTTACACACTAGTGTTGGTGTCAAAACCGGCGGATGTCGGGTAGGGGGTCCCGAGCTGTGAGTCTAGGATCGATGGTAACAAGGGGACGAAGGAGACGATGTTTACCCAGGTTCGGGCCCTCCTATGGAGGTAAAACCCTATGTCCTGCTCGATTATATTGATGGTATGAAGGTTACAGAGTTGATCTACCTCGAGATCGATTGCTTAAACCCTAGATGAGTTTCTCTGTCCTACAATCTAAAACCCTCTGGCTTATATAGACACCAGGGGTCATTAGGGTTACACATGGTCGGTTGCCCACTAGAGGGAAAAAACATGCCTAATCTACTATCTCCAACATGACAGACACGCCCCGGCTCCTGAGGTCTCCTCCCTAGTGACAGGGCCTTCGATCAATACCGTCTCCAGCGAGTGGCCCATGAATCCGGCCTACGAGAAATAGGTCGGCAGTCCAAGGACCCTTTAATCCCGGACTCCCTTAGTAGCCCCCGGACTAGCCTCCAATGCCGAGATATATTATCCGGAAAATCTTGCGCGTCGAAGTCTTCAGCTTGCGAGGTGAGTCCCTCTATCCCTTCTCGCTCGGCAGCCACTTCGTCATCGGTAAATTCTCAAACATTGAGAACTTGCGAGACCCATTGTAATAACTCCCAGCGCTCCTCGATCCTCGTGCATCGCGGGGAGGTGAGTGGTCCGGCGGCTTTTTACAATACTGCCCTTCTGACAAAGGAGGCACCACCCATTTAAACAAACGGAATCGTGGTCTGGGCCACGCCTTCCTCTTCTTCCCCATCAGAGAGAACTTCAAGCGAGAGACCACCAAAAAAACATGGCGAGCGTCCCTAGCTCTTCTTCGTGCCCTTACGGCACCCTTCCCGAGGACTGGGCAAGTTGCTCCGTATCCCTCCTTCGGCTGCACGACCTCGAGACCCAAGGATATCTTCCTTCCTCGGATCTGGCAGCTACTCGCGCCGGTTTGACCTCTTACAACCACGAAGCCTTCGCGGAGAATTTCCCAAATCCCCACAAGGGAGAGCAGGTATGCTTCGTGCCTTTCCTCTTGCAGGGCCTAGGGTTCCCCATTCATCCTTTCCTGAGGGGGTTATTGGAGTTCTACGGGATCCAGCTCCATCATCTTACCCCTGGATCCATTCTGCACATCTCGGGCTTTGTCGCCCTTTGCGAGATGTTTCTGCGCTGCGAGGTTCACTTTGGACTATGGAGGAAGTATTTCTGCCTTGTTCCCCGCACTCGTGGTGAGACAATTCGGGAAGTTGGAGGAGCCAAAGTATGTCGCATAGCCGGGACGGGGTATCCAGCGGGGACACCGAAGAAGGAGTCCGAAGAGTGGTCTTCAGAATGGTTTTATATTGAGGATGTTCCCATATTCGATCCAGCTCGAAGGGGTTTGCCCGAATATTCCGACGCCCCTCTGAAGAAAAGGTACAACTGGCGGCCGAAGAGTTCATCCCAAGAGGACGATGCTGAAGTACAACGCTTGGCCGCCCACGTAAGGATACTGGGGCATCACAAGCTGACCATGATTGACGTGATGGCTGCCGCCATCACCCGATGCGTTCAACCTCTTCAACAGAGGATACATCCTTTGTGGCGTTACAACGGGACAAGTGACACCACTCGCTCCTGACGGCTGGGCCCTGCCAATCAAGCGGCGTTGGCAGCCACACTTGCCAATTTCTACAAAGGGGAGAAAGAAGACTTTGTCCGGCTACCAGTTAAGGAGGGTTACTCGAGTTACAACCCCATCAAATGGGTAAGTCCTTCAGCTTTGCGACCTGAGTTCTGTTTTTTATTTGCCCCTTTTGACCAAAGTTTTTAATCTACATAAACAGGAATGGAGGAGCTTTGTCGAGACAGTCAACTGTCCGGCCCCCCAACCGGAGAGCTACTCTCGTGACGATGATCCGGGATTCCATGATGATCCGGAGTTGTCCATTGAGTACGAAGACGGGGTCTTTTATCAAGAAAGCCTTGATCAATCCAAGGTGGCTATCATAGCCGATCACCCCAGATCACTCCCTTCCTCCACTACAGGCAAGAAGAAAAATCCTTCTCGTAAAAGGAAAACGCCCTCCGTCGACCCAAATGTGCCGGTCTCTGCACCCAAGCGTCGTAGGTCTTCGCGACAAACGTCGGCTGCAGCAGCGATGCCCGGACGGGGCATTAACAAGAGGCCTTCACGTGAGCCGGCCGTGGAGGCGACGCCGACCACTCGTTCATCCAATAGGTACTTTGTTCGGCCACTTGATCTATTGCTATTATGATCGATAGGATCATCAAGAAGATCTCATGTCGATATATTCAGGAAACGAGTACAACCATCTTCTGCCGAGGACGTTGCCGTGGTGCCTGTCAATGCTCACGAATCAAGATCCTCTGCCCATGCCGAATCTTCCGCGGAGGCCCCTGTAGTCAATCCGGCCCCTGAAGATTCGGGGGACGCGGTATCAGTCACTAAATCCGAGGTGGACAGCGCGATGAATCACCGGCGGCGACGAGAAGCCCTGCACGACCCGGCGTTTTCCGAACAAGTGTTCAATGCTCTGTGTTCGGTAGACGCGCACATCGGAGCTGCCCGAGCTGGGCTCGGAGAAACCGTAAAACTGATATCATCTAGCCTGAAGGTAAGTGATTGATTTTGAGAATCTGGACACTTATGTAAACCCAGTAGCCCCTGAGCCTTGAATTGGTCGGGATGACCGAGTTAAGGATCCGTATATTGTTTTATGGATGATACAGGCCTCCAGGCAGCAGAATGAGTAATTGGCCAATGAATTGGAGGCGAACCGAACACAGGTGGAGGCCGTGAAGGCCGAACTTGAACAAGTGAAGAGTTTTACCCGGGAGGCGCATGGTGAGTATATCCATTCTACTGATCTTAGTACATAATCCCATGTTGATGCGAGGGTACTTTTTAGCAGCTGAATCTATAGGGCAGTTGCAAAAAGATTTAGATGCAGCCCGAGAATCCCAGAGGTACGCCGTGTCCCAGTATGAGGCCGGCTGCCTTTCGTTACTACGAAACCTGGAGGAGAAAGAACGCCTCCAGGCGGAAAACAAGTAGCAGGCCGATGAAATTGAGAGTTTGAAGACTCAATTGGCCTAGACCCAAGAGGAGAACTAGAAATTACAGAGGGGCATGTTCGGTAAGTGTGATTACAACATCGAAGGGTATTTCTTCGACATGAAGTGTAATGTACATGCCTTGTTTCATGTATAGGTCTCCTAACCGGGCGACCTGAAGAAGTGATCGGATCCTACCGGGGGAGCCTTCTGAAGGAACTATCCGCCGTTCATGAGCGGGCTCGGAAGGCGATGAGGAGCATGATAAAAGCGCTATGGCCTGCCGAGAAGCCTCCGGAAGGAATGACCAAACTAGCTGATCGGTTCAAGGAAGCTCGGAGTCGGTTCGAGCTGTGGAAGACATCGGCCTGCCGGGAGGGAGCGCGAGAGGCGTGGGCAATGATCAAGACTCGTTACACCGGTCTTAACCCCGAGCATATGGCTCGGGTTGGGCCGGCAGGGCCTGATGGGCAAGAAGTGCCGCTTCACTTGGTATACGACCAAGTGATGCATGCCGCTCGTCTCTCGCAGGAAGATTGCGCGCTGGATGCCTTAATAGACAATCTTGACCGGCAGCCAGATGTGTGATTTGATTTAACTATGTACTTTGAATCAAAGAACTGCTCCGTCTGTGCTGTGAACTTTGTGTTAACCGGCCATCGGCTTCGGCCTCCCGCGCTAAGAGCATGGGAGTGTTCCTTATAAAATATCCCTTGATAAGAGGGAATTCTTTCGAGGAACCAGGCAATCCGGCCATTTGGTGCAAACAGACAGTAGATGCACAGGGAGATATGTTATATTACTGCTTAGCGTAAGAAACATCTTCCAAAGAAAATAGTACCTCTATCGGTGCCTTCCTTTAGGTTGCTACGTAAATCGTGGATAGTAAGGCCGTATACTGTTAGTATGCGGCTAATGGCCTTTTCACGAGAAAAAGCCAGAGTAATGGTAATAACAACCATCATTTTATTTGTTGCTTCCGTCATGGCCGACCAATTTTCGACTAAAGATAGCTAGCTTTTGGCTTCACCCGTCTGAGGTACGTATCTGGATAACCCGGTCGTAGCAATCGCAGAGGTGCTCCCTTTACCCTCTAGCCGAATAATCGGGAATGTAGAGGGTAAACACAGGAACGAGGCAACCCAGCTTGGCAAAAATCTTAGTTCGAATTGATGCATATAATGGCTTTAAAAATCGACAAGGGAAACATGCATACACAAAAAATGTGAACAGATGCGCAAAATGTATAATAATCGGCTTCGGGAAGCCCCAGGTGTTTTATTCGGGTCTAACATTTGAGGATGTATGCCGAAAAACTTAACACGAGCTCGGTTTAGCCGAACATATACTTTGGGGAGAGAAAAGTCCGAACCTGCCAAAAATCAATGTGGAAGGGAAGGAAAATGAGAAAAAAGAAAAAGAGAGAAAAGAGGGTAAAGAGTATGACGACACCGGTCTAGCTGTAAAAACACCGAAGATGAGCTACGTTCCATGGGTGTGGTTCGAGGCGGTTATCTGGCGGGCTTCGAAGACGATAAGACCCTCCTGCGAGTACTTCGTCGATTATGAAGGGGCCCTCCCATTTGGGATTGAGTTTATGCTTCTGCTTCTCGGGGAGCCGTAAGACGAGTTCACCCATATTATACGCCTTTGCCCTGACCTCCCTGCTCTGGTAATGCCGGGCCTGCTGTTGATAAAAAGTAGAGCGAGCCCGAGCTATGTCGTGCACGCCTTCTAGGGCGTCCAAGTCGTCTTGCCGATCTAGCTCGGCCTCCTTTCCTTCATACATGTGCACCCTTGGCGCATCGTGAATGATATCACAGGGAAGGACTGCTTCTGCCCCGTAGATCATGAAGAATGGTGTGTATCCCGTTGATCGATTCGGGGTGGTACGTAGGCCCCACAGAATGGAGTCAAGCTCCTCCACCCAATGACAGTCGGACTCATGAAGAGATCGGACCAAACGTGGCTTAATACCACTCATGATGAGGCCGTTGGCCCGTTCGACCTGTCCATTGGTCTGCGGGTGATACACCGATGCATAATCGAGCTTAATGCCCATTTTTGCGCACCAGTCCTTTACATCCTGGGCGGTGAAGTTGGATCCATTGTCCGTTATTATACTGTGTGGGACGCCATAACGGTGTACCACGCCGGATATAAAGTCGATTATTGGTCCGGACTTGGCTGATTTGACAGGTTTTGCTTCGATCCATTTGGTGAACTTGTCCACCATGACCAGTAGGTATTTATTTTTCTTGGTCCCCCCTTTAAGTGGTCCGACCATGTCCAGCCCCCAGACCGCAAAAGGCCAAGTAATCAGAATAGTCCGAAGAGCCATTGGGGGCATGTGACTTTGATTTGCAAAAAGTTGGCATCCCACGCAGTATTGGACAAGCGACTGGGCGTCCGCTCGATCGGTGGGCCAGAAGAAACCAGCCCGAAAGGCCTTGCTTACTAGGGCCCTTGCCGCAGCATGATGGCCGCCCATTCCTGCGTGGATTTCGGCCAAAAGCTGCCTTCCTTCTTCCTCAGATATGCATCGTTGGAGTACTTCGGTGGTGCTTTTCTTGTATAACTCACCCTCGTGGACTTTATAGGCCTTGGATCGCCGAATTATGCGTCTCGCCTCTGTCTGGTCATCGGGGAGTTCTTGGGAAAGAAGGTAGGCGAGGAAGGGCTCGGTCCATCCTGCAATTACTGCCATGACCTCGTGAGCCGAGGGCGTTTCGTCCATTACGGAGCCGCCGATGATTTGATCGTCTAGTTCGTTTATAGGGTGAACAACCTCGTCTGCGCTGATGGATCTGGCGCCCTTATCGTCGTCCTGCCAAACCACCGATGGCTTGAAGAGCCGTTCGAGGAAGGTGTTTTTTTGGACGGGGTCGCGTTTGGCCCCCATGCGGGCCAATATGTCAGCGGTCTGGTTGTTGTCTCTAGCGACATGATGGAATTCCAGCCCCTCGAACAGTGCGGATATTTTAAGGACGGCGTTTCTATATGCCCCCATCTTTGGGTTTTTGGCATCGAACTCGCCGTTGATTTGAGAGATGGCCAAGTTGGAGTCCCCCCGTACCTCCAGCCGTTGTATACCCATTGAAGCTGCCATCCGAAGACCATGCAGAAGCGCTTCGTACTCGGCTGCATTGTTGGAATCGGCATACATGATTTGCAGCACGTATCAGACGTTGTCGCCTGTGGGAGATGTGAGGATAACTCCAGCCCCTAGTCCGGCCAGTGTTTTGGATCCGTCAAAGTACATCGTCCAATGGGAGTATGTACTATATTCTCTAGGGAGCTCGGCCTCCGTCCATTCAGCGAGGAAATCTACCAACACCTGAGATTTAATAGCTCCTCGTGGCTTATAGGTGATTTTGAAAGGAAGGAGTTCAATGGCCCATTTGGCTATGCGGCCGGTGGCGTCCCTGTTATTGATTATATCATTCAGGGGTACTTCGGATGCCACCGTGACCGAACACGCTTGAAAGTAGTGTCTTAGTTTTCGTGATGCCATAAATACTGTATAGGCTATCTTCTGGTAATGCGGGTATCTGGACTTGCATTGTGTTAGTACTTCTGACACATAGTAGACCGGCTACTGTATCCGGAATTTGTGACCCTCCTCCTTTCGTTCGACGACAAGCACTGCGCTAACCACTTGGTTGGTGGCCGATATGTACAATAACATTGGTTCACCAGCACCTAGTGCTGTGAGTATGGGGTTGCTTGCCAGCAGTGTTTTAATTTCCTCTAAAGCAGCAGCTGCTTCGTCGGTCCATATGAAATTGTTGGTCTGTTTCAGCAACCTGTAGAGCGGTAATGCCTTTTCACCGAGACGGGATATAAAGTGGCTTAATGCCGCCACGCAACCCGCCAGTTTTTGGACATGCTTGAGCTCTGTGGGAATTGCAAGTTCCGATAGGGCGCGGATCTTAGCCGGATTCGCTTCTATTCCTCTATGGGAAACGATGAATCCGAGCAGTTTGCCAGCAGGGACGCCGAAGCCACATTTCTCCGGATTGAGTCGTATATCGTACTCGCGTAAGCTGGCAAAGGTTTGACTTAGGTCGTCGATCAACTGGCTGACGTGTTTGGTTTTAATGACCACGTCGTCCACGTATGCCTCGACTATTTTACCAACCTATTTTTCGAGACAGGTCTGGATCATGCGCTGGTATGTAGCCCCAGCATTTTTTAGCCCAAAAGGCATTGTGTTGAACCAGAATGGCCCGTATGGGGTGATGAATGCGGTTGCAGCTTGATCGGATTCCTTCATTTTGATCTGATGGTATCCAGAGTAAGCGTCAAGGAAGCACAGTGAATCGTGTCCGGCTGTAGCGCCAATAATCTGGTCTATGCGTGGTAGGGGGAAAGGGTCCTTAGGGCAGGCCTTGTTAAGGTCTTTGAAGTCAACGCACAGCCGCCAGGATTTATCTTTCTTCGTTACCATCACCAGGTTTGCCAACCATTCGGGGTGTTTGATCTCCCGTATGAATCCGGCCTCTAGCAATTTGGCTAGTTCCTCACCCATAGCTTGTCGTTTAGGCTCGGAAAAGCGGCGCAGAGTCTGTTTGATGGGCTTAAACCCTGGGATTATATTCAGACTATGTTCTGCCAGCCGCTGTGGGATTCCTGGCATATCGGATGGATGCCAGGCGAAGATGTCCCAATTTTCTTGTAAGAATGCTCGCAGCGCCTCGTCCACCATGGGGTCCAGCTGTGCTCCGATGGACGCTGTTTTATTAGGGTCCGTTGGGTGTACCTGAAATTTAACAATTTCTTTTGCAGGTTTAAAGGACGTGGGTTTTGGCCTTTTACTAAGGATCACGTCATCCTTGTCCACTATTGACCGGAGTGCGGTCAATTCCTCTGCAGCAAAGGTCTCCGCTAGTGCCTCAAGGGCGAGCACTGCTGTTTTGTTTTCGGCTCGAAGGGCTATACTCGGATCACTGGCGATTGTGATTACCCCGTTTAGGCCTGGCATCTTGAGCTTCATATACCCGTAATGGGGTATAGCTTGGAATTTTGTGAAGGCGTCATGCCCCAACAGTGCGTGGTAACCGCTGGGGAAGGGCACGATATGGAAGAGAAGTTCTTCGGATCGGTAGTTGTCGGGTGTGCCAAACACAATGTCAAGGGTGACACGTCCTGAACAACGCGCCTCTTTCCCAGGGATGATCCCCCGGAAGGTTGTGTTGCTATGCTCGATGCGAGATCGGTCGAACTGCATTTTTTCCAGTGTGTCTTCGTAGATGAGGTTTAAACCACTGCCACTATCCATTAGCACCTTCCGTAGCCTGAAACCATAGACGATGGTGTTTAGGACCAGTGCGGCCGGTGTTTGACCAGGACGGATGGTTAGTTGGTTAGTGTCTCCGAAGGTGATTGGCATGTTTGCCCACGAACTTGTTGCCGCCACATGGTAGACCTGTTCGAGTTCTCTAAGAGTTCTTTTCCTCCTGTTCTTAGAGGGGAATGTTTCGTAGATTGTCAGGACTTCAACATTGTATTTTGGTGGCGTCGTGGAGCGCCTGCTCGGCGGTAGTACCTCGAGGATGGCCTCTCTGCTTTTTTGCGACCTGCCTGACGACCCAGCAAGCTCTAAGGCTGTGAGTCGGGCATGTGTTCAGCAATACAGAATGTATAGGGCATGGTTTGTCTAATAGTCCGTCAAGGACAGTTCTGGCCCTCGTAGGGGGTCTATTTCTTTTTTCGGCGGGTTCATGTTTGGCTAGCCGCTTTGGAGGCATCCGCTTTTTCCGATCTCCGCTAGAGTGTTCGGTAAAGTCTTGTTCCGTGAGTAACCGTTCGGCTTGCCAGGTGCTCTCCATGGCACAGTATTTTTGTACCAGGTTCGATAACTCGGTGAAGCCGCGAATGTGTCGGCGGGATAGGGCGTTGAGGATCCCTTCATCATGACAATTGTGGCAGAAAGTTGCCATTATCTCCTGGTCACTGGAGCCTGGTACTCTATCTCTAACGAGGAGGAGTCTAGCCCAAAAGTGGTGAACCGACTCCCTGGGAAATTGTTTGATATCCCGTAAGTCAGAGGATTTGGAATCTCCTGCGATGCTTGGGTGCTCGACTTGGGTGGTGGGTGGGAAAATCTTTAGTTCCGTGCCATGATGTGAGTCCATAATCACGGGGTTCGGTGCGGGGAAATTGGAGTCCGTCTTGTCCACGGGACCGTTCGGCGCGGGGTTCGAGTTGCGCGCTAGGTCGGGGATTGGTCCCGAACTATTTCTGGAACGAGTTCCCGAGTCTGGGTTACCAGAGAGATCTTGATGATCGGAGATTGGGATATAAACCATTTTTAGTTTCGGTTGTTGGGGGGACGAGCCTTCAGCCGGACACTCGACGGTGGCGACTAAGTGAGTGACCGAGGGGGTGCGAATCTCCCTGTCATCGGATTTAAGCCCGATCCGGTCATAGACCGGGGTCTAGTGGTCGTCGGCCAAACCTATGGTCTGGATCCGATCCAGTAGCTCGGTCAGGGACATGACGTCGGTGGAGTACGTGTCGTCAAAGCGCACGGGGCCGATCCGCAGCACCATGGTCCCAGGATCGCTCGACGGCGAACCCAGGTCGTGTTCGGTCGCGACGGATCCGGGCATATCGATGGGGTTGGGCATTCTAGACGACCCGAGGGTAGAGGCCACCTCAGAGGTGATGCCCGAGGTTTCTGGCGTCTAGGCGTCGGGCTCTGCGGGCTCCTCCGTGGGAGTTAAGGGCCTCATCCAAACAAGTTCTCCCCGCGAATCAGCTGCGAACTCTAGGTTCCCAAATCTAATCTCTTGATCGGGGAAGAAACTTCCGATCTGGCCAAGATGGTCAGTCGGATCGGTGTGCGACAGGGTGCTGCCGCCTGCGAAGATCAGACCAGGGATGGGGACATCCTGGCCACAGATCTCACTGCTCATGACAACGCGAGCCATCGATTCCTTTGGTGATCACGGCGGAACTCTCAATGAAAGCACCAATGTCGGTGTCAAAACCGGCGGATCTCGGGTAGGGGGTCCCTTGCTGTGAGTCTTGGATCGATGGTAACAAGGGGACGAAGGAGACGAGGTTTACCCAGGTTCGGGCCCTCCTATGGAGGTAAAACCCTACGTCCTGCTCGATTATATTGATGGTATGAAGGTTACAGAGTTGATCTACCTCGAGATCGACTAGCTTAAACCCTAGATGAGTTTCTCTCTCCTACAATGTAAAACCCTCTAGCTTATATAGACACCAGGGGTCATTAGGGTTACACATGGTCGGTTGCCCACCGGAGGGAAAAAACATGCCTAATCTACTATCTCCAACTTGACAGACACGCCACGGCTCCTGAGGTCTCCTCCCTGGCGACGGGGCCTTCGATCAATACCGTCTCCAGCGAGCGGCCCATGAATCCGGCCTACGAGAAATAGGCCGGCGGTCCGAGGACCCCTTAATCCCGGACTCCCTCAACTAGGGCGACACAGAACTAGCTCCAATTCATCAATGTAATGTGGGCATGTATTCCGTATATAGTCATACGTGCTTGCGATAAGAACTTGCATGATATCTTTTGTCCTATCCTCCCGTGGCAGAGGGGTCCTATTGGAAATATAGGGATATTAAGGCCTCCTTTTAATAGAGAACCGGAACATAGCATTAATACATAGTGAATACATGAACTCCTCAAACTACGGCAATCACCGGAAAGAATCCCAATTATTGTCACCTTGGGGTATGCCGATTATGACACGTAATAGGTACATATAACTTGCAAGATAGGATCCAAATCACTCTTATATTCATGAAAACATAATAGGTTCAGATCTGAAATCATGGCACTCAGTCCCTAGTGACAAGCATTAAGCATAGCAAAGTCATAGTAACATCAATCTCAGAACATAGTGGATACTAGGGATCAAGCCCTATCAAACTTAACTCGATTACATGATCAATTCCATCCAATCCCACCACCGTCCAGCAAGCCTACAAAGGAATTACTCACTCCCGGTGGTGAGCATCATGGCGGTGTTGATGGAGAAGGGTTGGTGATGACGACGGCGATGATTTCCCCTCTCCAGAGCCCAAAACAGGCTCCAGATCAGCCCTCCGGAGGAAGAACAGGAGGTGGCGGTGGCTCCGTCTCGTGAAACGCGATGAAATCTTCTCTCTGATTTTTTTCTCCGTGGATGTGAATTTATAGCGTTGGAATTAGGGTCGGAGGGGCCATGAGGGCCCCACAAGCCATCGGGCCGCGCCCTTAGGGGGGCGCGGCCGGTTGCGTGGTGGCCTTCTGGTCCACCCCCTCCGGCAGTTCTTCGCTCCAAAATTCCTTATACATTCCAGAAAAAATCCACAAAATGTTTCGTCCAATTCTGAGAACTTTTATTTCTGCACAAAAATAACACAAAGGTAGTTGTGCTGAAAACAGCGTCAGTCCGGGTTAGTTCCATTCAAATCGTGCAAATTAGAGGACAAAAACAGAGCAAAAGGGTTTGGAAAAGTAGATACGTTTGAGACGTATCACGCACCTCTCGCTCTGCGCCCCTCCATCGGTCTTGCTGTGCTGCATGCCTTGCCCTCTCGGCGCGGAAGCGCATGTTTTGCTCTACTGAGCACCACCGATAATCTTCTTGTGTGGCGCGCTGTAGCCTCTCGGCGGTGAGGCGGCTATGTTGCTCGGTGGCACTACCGCGCCCCACGCCAAGAGTCTGCTCAACCCTTGCGATGACACGCAGCACAGCGTTGTCCGGCGCGTGACCGGGCATGCCATCGGCCACGACAGGGCATTGCTCCTGTACCGGATCATTTCGTCGTCGCGGAGGTTGATGGCAGAGGTGGCGCTTGGTCGAGTTGGCATGCTTGGTAGATGGGCTAGGCTGCACTAGGTGTGCATCCGCGTGTGTTGCACCAGGCTTTTTTGCTCATTCGCTTCTGGTGGGAAACCGATGTGAAGCTTGTGTGGGAACATGCGAGGTTGCACGTGGGAACGTGGCCAAAAGAAACGCATGTGCAGTGCCGAAGCATGCAGTACTGGAATCCTCGAGCGAAAACGAGGTGACTAGACGTGAGACAGGAAGAAGGGGTGATGCGCTGGCAGATGGGTAATAATAATAAAATGACTGCGATATTAATACGGGAAAACGACACTTCCCTACGTAGCGTCAGTAATGATTTCATCAATCGCTGACAATTAAAATATACTAACCGTCTGCCCACAACACACACGCCTTCTTATGCTAACCCCTTTGTGTTGTGTTGTATCAACGCAAACAGTTTATCCGACTGAACTGTATGCCGTACTTCGCACATGTATGTAGTTTTGATAACCGTTTTTGTTATCTTTGATAATCACAAACAGTTCATAAGAACAAACTGTCTGCTGTAGATCGCACACTTAACTATTTTCTGAATCGTATTTGATGGATCCACCATCGCACACTGTTCATGTCATTAGCGATGGAGCTTGAACTATACCGTTTGCGATTCATGCATTGCACACAGTTTCGTCGAAGGGTCTCTGATTGTTGTGTCGTCTTTGGACCTTCCTGCAGTAGTGCTACATCACCTCAAGCCCCAAGTGGACCAATTACTAGAGAGCATGCAAGAGCCATCGGAACCCAGGTGACATCCCTCCTTAATGAACTACCATTCGAACCACTCGATACATGGTTATTACCTCAAGTGGAACACTATGTGTGATCAGGTACCTGGAGGAATATCAGGGAGCCACTACGACCAATGGAGATGACGGCGAGGATGACAAGCATGTGAAGGTCAAGAAGAGTCTATTGCCAAGCTACAACCACCGGACGACCGGTCCCCACCGGACGTTCGGCAGCCGGGAGATCTGCCAGCCAAAAGGCCCTTCCGACGACCCCTCCAGCGGCTGGATGACCGGCAAGTACCGGACATTCGACACCTCCCAGCGACCATACGACCGTCGCCTCCAGAAATACGACGCGCCCAGTCCAGCACCAAAATGACAGAAGACCGAAGCCTTCCTCATGACCAAGCCACCAGACTTTCGGCCTCCTCCTGAAATCTGGCGTCCCCGCATCCGAGCCATATCGACGGAAGTCCGGCCTACTCCGGACGTCCGGTCCTTCATGAGCCACTGTATGACCGATAACTTCCGGATGTCCGGACCCTGCCTATGCGCAGCCACTCAGGCCCCGACCCATGTATCCCCCTCTCACCCCCTAGACTATAAGTACCCCTTCACTTGGTTGAATTAGGGTTAGTATTTTTTTAGCTCTTGACTTAGTTGAGCATTTCTCCTTCCATTTCCTCCTTATTCATGGAGATGACCTCTATGTGTGAAGATCCAAGTGGGTGTCAAGGCCCCTATCATAAGGGAGATGCTCTAAGGATTCAAAGGCCCCATCTCTTTGAGTGGGAAGAACTATCATCTTTACTTGTATCTCGTGTTGAACTCGAATCATTGTATCCTCTTGTGCTTTGTGGATTTAGTGGATGTGTGGTTGGAGTTTGTCTTGAGTGTTTGTCTTGGTTTGTCTCCTTTCCCCATCCAAATGTGCAAATATCGACCCCGAGGGCTTGGCCCCGTATCATTGGGGGAGCAATGAAGAAGAGGGTAAAATAGAAATAGATTTTGAATGCATAAAAGCTTATTTAAACTCAGGGAGAGCTGATCAAATTAGTAATGAACTATACCTTGGCCCTGATGTTGTTTTGAGATTTGTTCAAAGCTATGCAGAACTTATGAAGTTTCCAAAGAGGAAATGGGAGAATTATACTGATGAGGACCCCGAGGAAGAGGTCATTTTGGATACCTTGGAGGTGGAATCATCAAAATCTCCCATGTAATATGATTATGAACCTATACCAGTGTTGCCATACCAAGTTAGGAAGGCGCAGCTTCAATATCCAAGCGAAGAACATTCCGAAGATGATAGTAAAGGTAAATGCAACACGACGGTAAAACCTCAAAAAAGGAGGAAGCATGAAAAAACCATTGAAAAAATGGAAGAAAAGGGTAACTTATTTTGTGAAAGGATGCATTAAGGCTGCAGACAGTGGCAAATCTGTGGTACCTTGTTCTTTTGGTAGTACTTCTTCTTTCGGTCTTTGCGATATAGGATCTTGTATTAACGTGATACCTTACACTCTTTACACTAAGCTTCACAATGAAATTTATGCTTGTGACTAGCAACCAACTGATATGGAAATAAAACTAGCAGATAGCACCTTAGGAGGCCTTATGGGATGGTACCTGATGTCTATGTCATTTTGGGAACTTTTACTTATCAAGTAGACTTTGTTGTTATGGAAATCCATGTAGATGATTTTTGCACCATAATTTTGGGAAGACCTTTTCTTAATATTGCAAGTGCAAGTATCGATTGTAAGAGGGAAGTTGTCTCACTCAAATTTGGGGATGAGGTAAGAGCATTTCATTTTTCTAGTTTTAAAAATCGTCCCCAACCGCGAGAGCATGATAACAATGAAGAGAAGACTATAGCACAAATGGTAGTTATCTACTTCAGAACCCTAGAAGATGATTTGGAATGGAGTTTAACTGACTATGAAAGATCTAGAATAACCAGCTAAAGAAGAAATAGATCATCACTTAAATCTGTTGTCTAGTGAGCAATATGAAGTACGTGAGAAGAAGGGAGATAAGGATCCACCACCACCTGAACTAAAACCTCTACCAAAAGAGTTAAGGTATGAGTTTGTAGATGAAACTAATAAATATCCTATTATTATTAGTGCTAATCTTTCAGATGAAGAGAAAAAAATACTAATGTATACCTTAAGGAAACATAGAAAAGCATTTGCTTATTCAATGGATGACTTGAAGGGCATTATCCCCTATATATGCACTCACCGTATATTCATGGAGGAAGGAGCTGAAATATTTTGTGAGTACGAGAGGAAGTTGAACCCTGTAATGAAAGAAGTGGTGAGAAAAGAAATTGTTCATCTACTTTATGCAGGTATTATATATCTAGTTTTTGAAAGCATGTGGGTGAGCCCGGTTAATTGTGTACCTAAGAAGGGTGGATTTATAGTAGTACCTAATAGGCACAATGAACTAATCCCACTAAAACAATAGTTGGGTATAGAATGTGCACTGATTTCAGGTGGCTGACTAAGGAGACCCATAAGGATCATTATCCTTTACCATTTATAGATCAAATGCTTCAAACGCTAGCGAAGCATACTCACTTTCATTACCTGGATGGATACTCGGGATTCTCACAAATAGGAGTGCTTCCAGAAGATCAAGAGAAACCCACATTTACTTGTCATTTTGGTATGTACTCCTATCGCCGCATGACTTTTGTCCTATGTAATGCACCTGCTACATTTCAGAGATGCATGAATGCTATTTTTGCTGATTTTGTGAAGAAATCATGGAAGCCTTTATGGATGACTTTTCTGCCTATGGAACTTCTATCGATGACTGCCTTCACAATCTTGATAAAGTTTTGCAAAGGTGTGAGGACACTAATCTTGTAATGAACTGGGAGAAATGCCATTTTATGGTTAATGAAGGTATTGTTCTAGGGTACAATATCTAGGAAAGGTATAGAAGTCGACAAAGCAAAGATAGATGCTATAGAGGAAATCCCTTATCCTCGAGATATGAAAGGGAAAAGGAGTTTTGTCGGTCATGTAGGCTTTTATAGGCGCTTTATTAAGAATTTCTCTAGTATTGCAAAGCCCTTGACTAACCTTTTGCAGAAAGATGCTCCCTTCACATTCAATGATGAGTGTAAAAGTGCCTTTGAAGAACTCAAACATGCTCTACTTAATGCTCCTTTCATTACACCCCCAAACTAGGACATCCTATTTGAAGTTATATGTGAAACAGATGACAACATGGTAAGTGCAGTTTTGGGCCAGCAAGTGGGTAAGAAGTTCAATGTTATTTACTATGCAATTCATACTCTTACTGATGCTCAAAGGAACTATGGCAAGAATGACAAAGAACTTCATGCAGTAATCTTTGCTTGCGAGAAGTTTAGAGTTGTGACGCCCTGGTTTTGTGCTACAACAATGTATGTAATTAAGCTACAGTAATCCCACGCTAATGATGCCATGTCACCACGATTACTGTTGTTAAACTCGCGTTGGTTCAAACCCCGTTCGAATTCAAATTTTAAAATAAAGTCAAACGATAAAAGTTTTCAAATATCAAAACAAAAATGTTCGAAACATGACAAATAATTCATAGGTAATTATGGTGGAGAAACCACATTTTTATAAAGTGTTTGGGATCAAAAAAATATTTAAAAACAATGACTTAAGCATTTAATTTAAAAGCTTTTAAATTGTAGGGAATTGCAAACTAATTACTTAAGTGTTAAAATTGGTTATAGCAGTAGACTAAATTAAAACACAAATTTAGGTGCTATTTATGTAATTTAATAAAAGTAAATTAAATTAGAAACTAAAATAAAAACAGAAAAGAAAATTAATTAGAAAAAAGACAAAAAAAAGGCCTAACTGGGCCGAAACAGGCCGGCCCGGCCGGCTACTATAAGGGGGCCTGGGGCCGAAACCCTAGCGCCCTAGCCGCTCCGCCCTCGATCCCCCCTCCCCCGCCGCCACCTGGAGAACCAGCTCCCGCGCGATTCCCCCCCCCCCCCGCCGACGGCGGGCCCGACCCGCCCAGCGCCGCCCGCCTGGTTGCCCCCCCCCCCGACGACGGCCAGAAGCGGCCGGCCCTGACCCGCGCCGCGCCCGCCACCCCCCCACCCCCCGCCGCCCGCGGCGCTGACCGGCACCTGGACCGCCCCCCCCCCCCCCCCCCGTGAGCTCTCCCCCCCCCCCCCCCCGCCGCCGCGCCAGCCACGCGCCACCCCGCCCTGCCGGCCGCCGCACCCTGGCCTCGGCCAGTGAGTGCACGCGCACCCGCGCCCGTGGCTGCGGCCACTGGCCAGCCCGGACATTGTCTGGCCTGCCCACTGGACCGTGGGCCCTGTGCCCTTGTTAAAAAAGAGGGGGAAAAAGAAAATAGAAAATAAAAAAATAAAAAATAAAATAAATAATAATTAATTAATTAGTTAATTAATTAGATAATTAATTGAGTTAATTAATTCTGTTAATTACCTCTGTTTTAGTTAACCTAATTAGTTAGTTAGCACCTAATCTGTTAGTTAGTGTTAGAGTCTATGACAGTGGGACCCACTGGTCCTGTTGACCGCTGATGTCATGCTGACGTCATCATGACGTCAGCCTACACTGTTTCGGATAATTCGAATTTAATAATTAAATTATTTTCAGAATATTGCTAAATCTTTATTAAATCATATAAAATAAACCGTAGCTCAGATGAAAAAGTTTTGAACATGAAAGTTGCTCAGAATAATTCTACGGTTCCAAATACGCAGTCCGTTAGTCTGTCACATGCCTCTTGTATAGCAAACATGGAACTTTTCCATCGTTTCCGTCTGTCCGTAAAAGCCTGAGACCCGAAAAATATCGTCAGATATTTTTTCGACCCGTCTGCGATGTGTAATACAACGTTAGTGCATGCCTAGCCCTGCATATTGCCATGTCATGCATCATGATGCATTTGTCTGCTTTGTATTTATTGTTTCTCCCCCTCTTCTTACCGGTAGACCCCGAGACCGACGCTGCTGCCGAGTACGACTACGCCGTTGACGATCAGCCTTTTGCCGCAGAGCAGCAAGGCAATCAACCCCCTTGAGCATACCGATATCGCCCATTCCTTTCCCTCTTATTCTTGCATTAGATTTTGCTACTGTATTAGTTAGCTCCTATTCTGATGCATAGCCTGTTTTTGATAAACTGCTACTGTACCTGCAATAATATCAACTGCTTAGTATAGGTTGATCAATGAATCCCCAGTGACCCCCCCTTAGTCCCAGTTGCCCCTGCTTCTTCATCGACGACTCGAAGACTCGGTCAACCGACCGACGAGCCAGGCCCCTCACATCACCGCACACCCCCTTTCTTGAACGACTCTGTAGAGCTACTATCGAGTACCGAGGGTGACACCTCATGAAGTACTCATGATGCTAACTCTGTAGTGCAGCTAGTCAGTCGTGGTTATCGAGGGTGATTCCTCCTTCACCACTCCCGACGACGACTCTGTCGTGCAACCCCTCAAGTGTGGGACCCTCGAGGGTGATTCCTCTAAGTCCACCTTGACGGTTTCATCGAGCGGGGGCCCTCGAGGGTGATTCCTCAGGTTCCCGCCTTGATTTTCTATACACACAGTTACTTTAACTTGACATTATTTACACGTGAAAGATGGGACTAGAGGGACAGGCAGTACCACCCTGGTTGAGGTGGACCTGAGTTCCCGACAGTCTTGAGACGGGTCGGCCGCAAGTGTACCCGTGTGTGAGATGTGGTGGGATGCGCCGGTAAGGCATCTAAAGGGTTATGTTGAGGCGTGGACGGGCAGGAGAGGCCCTTGCCACACATCCTCGAGTCGGGGTGACGGGACCGCACTTTATGGGTCGCGCTTGCCCCGCATTAATAAAATGCTAATGGGTTGGGTATTTGATCTGAGTTGGGTCGTTGGCTTTTTTACGCAGCAAACCATCGTGTGGGAGAAGTTATGGGTACTCAGCATCGTTGTATCAGCCGAAGCTCTTCGGACGTCAGCAATGGAGCGGCGCGCGCCGGATTGGACTGGATGGTACAGTTCTTGGACTGGAGTGTGCTAGGTCTGCTTCCGGCCGCGTACGCATCGTGCAGGAGCGCAGAGGGCAAGTGGGCCCATGACCCCTTTGTGCTTAGGATTTAGACCGGCGGGCTGGCCTCTACGTTGAGACTAGGTGGGGCGACGACGTGCTCCTATCCCGAGGCCGGGCATGACCCAGGAAAGTGTGTCCGGCTGGAGGTGATCAGGCGTGTTGGAAATGCGGTGCACCCCTGCAGGGATGAATAATCTATTCGAATAGCCATGTCCACGTTAACAGGACGACTTGGAGTTGTACCTTGACCTTATACAACTATAACTGTGATTTAAATTTGAAATGAATTGTGGCTCCGAGATTGCTTCCTCGCAGGGAGTCGAGGAAGAATCTCTGTGCGTGGTTAATAAAATTGCTACAATAATATGACCATATATGAGATATCAGTCTACTCTCTTCTAATGCTGCAAGATGCTGAAGATGCTAGTCTTCGATAGGACTAGGCCTTCTCCCTATTCTTGCTTTCTGCAGTCAGTCCAGATATAACCCCTCCCCTTGATACTGATGCATACTTAGCATAGTTCTGAGGTCAGTCTTGCGAGTACTTTGGATGAGTACTCACCGCTGCTTTGCTTTCTCTTTCCCCCTCGATACAATTACCGCGTTCAGACGATGGAGCCCAGGAGATGGAGTACGCCGGAGACGACTACACCACCACCGCTGGAGCCTACTACTACGTGGAGAGTGTCGACGCTCAGGAGTAGTTAGGAGGTTCCCAGGCAGGAGGCCTCGCCTCTTTCGATCCGCTGCTTATGTTTGTGCTAGCCTTCTTAAGGCAAAACTTGTTTAACTTATGTTTGTACTCAGATATTATTTGCTTCCGCTGACTCGTGTTTGTCGATCTTTGTATTCGAGCCCTCGAGGCCCCTGGCTTGTAATATGAAGCTGTATGACTTTAAATTGTGTCTAGTGTTGTGTTGTGATATCAATCAGTGAGTCCCTAATCTTGGTCGTACGCATTGCGTGTATGTTTAGCGTACGGTCGAAATTGGGGGCGTCACAAGTTGGTATCAGAGCTGACTGCCTGTAGGTAGCCCCCTTTCCAACTCCTTGGCCGAAGTTGAGTCTAGTACTTGAAAAACTTTTACTAACATAGTTGTGTGGCTTACGGGCCCACATCTCAATCGGGTGGTATTAGGATCTTTTATTCCTCGTCTATACTCTGGGTTCTGATCTCTCTTCTCTTTGGGGTTAAAGATTTTATTAACTCTAACTCTAGGTTCTCGTAACTTCTTCCTCCTGGAGAGCCCCTACTTCCAGATGATGGCTTGATTCTATCGTTGTCCCCGACGTTGATGTAGCATATTGCTATGCCTCGTTGTTGTATCCCTCTATCGCGAGCCTGCGTGCCGCCTAGTTATCTAGGTTAATTTCATGCCGGACCTATCGTCTATTTTGTAACGAACTTATCGTTTGTAATAGACCTATATGTGGATCGGTATGTTGAATTCGAACTACTATGTTGAATCTAATGCACTTCCTCCTTTGTGCAATTTGCTCCATAAATGATCCATTGCTTTTACAATTACCCAATGCTAAACTACCACTGTTAAAATTTGACAGAATGGTTAGGCCAGCTGGTCGTGGTCGTGGTGTGCCTGAACCAGCACCACCACTGGAATACATGGCTGGTATGATGCAGCAGTTTGAACTGCATCGCCAGTTTATGCAAGGGCTTATGGACCAGTTCCCGAGGCCAAATATGAATCAGCAGCCAGCCCCAATGACTCTGCAAGACTTCATGCGTCTCAACCCTGCAATCTACGGCAGCTCAATTCAGCCGCTTGACGCAGATGACTGGCTCCGTGACATCACTTATGAGCTAGAGTCTTCAGACGCCCCAGTGGCTAACTATGTCACCTTTGCCTCGTACTTTCTGAAGGGTCCCGCTGCTCAATGGTGGGACAGTCACAGGCGCTCACAGCCTGTTGGAACAATCATCACCTGGCCGGAGTTCCAAGCTACGTTCCGTGCTCGTCACATTCCTCAGGGACTTATGGATAAGAAGAAGCGTGAATTCCGCAACTTAGTCCAGGGCAACAAGACTATATGGATGCTTATCAGCGGGAATTTCTAGACTTATCTCGCTATGCTGAAGAAGACGTTGCAACTGATGCTTGTAGGCAGGAAATGTTCCGTGAAGGCCTCCACCCGGATATCAAACTGGCACTCCTTGTACAAGACTTCGATAACTTTGCCACCTTGGTGAACAAGTCCATTCTAGTGGAAACATGTCTGCAGGACTACAAGGACAGCAGCAAGCGCAACCGTGACATGGGCTCATCTTCGGGTCCATCTGCTCAGAAGCGCAAGATCTGGATCCCCCACAACATGTACCATTCACCGCCTCCTGCACCGAGGCCGTCCTATGCTGCACCTCGTCTGCCTCCACCCCCACCTAGACAGCCGAGGCTCCCAGCTCCGCCACCACGAGCTCCTGTTCCCCCTTTTCGTCCTGAGGATGGGTTGTGCTTCAAGTGTGGTCGTCCAGGACACCGTGCTATAGAATGCAGGCAGAATCAGAAACAACTTGCACTGCCTTACAACCAGCCCCGCAACAACAATGCTAGGCCTGCTCAGGGACGTGTTCAAGCTAAAAATATTGATCTGAATCAAGTTCAAGACCAGCCTGCTACTGTGATGGGTACTCTTCTCGTCAATTCAGTACCAGCTTCTGTATTGTTTGATACAGGAGCATCGCATTCTTTTATGTCTGAAGATTTCGCATACATGCATGACATTAAGTGTGAAGAGATGAACGTCCCAATAGTGGTAAACACCCCCGCGGGCCAATGTCAGACTTTCATTATTAGCCACCATGTTCCCATTGAAATTGAAGGGTTGGAATTCCATGCCTCCCCCATAATGCTGAAGTCTTCCAATATCGATCTCATTCTCGGAATGGATTGGTTGAAAGCACATACTACTTCCGTCGTTTGTGCCACCAAAACTGCCCACCTTCTGCATCCTTCGAATGAGATAGTCAGCTATCATGCTCATCTTGTTCGGAATGCTGAAGCCCGACTATATGCCTTGAATGCATTAAATGAGTCAGCTCTCGAAGGGATTGAAAACATTCTAGTTGTCCGGGATTTCCAGGATGTTTTTCCAGAAGAACTTCCAGGGATCCCCCCTGCCAGAGCTGTCGAGTTTGTCATCGACTTGGTACCTGGTACCACTCCTATTGCCAAGCGTCCGTATAAGATGCCACCACATGAACTCCTTGAACTTAAGCAAGAGATTGACAATTCGCTTCGTCTGGGTTTCATTCATCCAAGTTCCTCTGCTTGGGGAGCACCTTCTCTCTTTGTCAAGAAGAAAGATGGTACGAATCGGTTAGTTCAAGATTACTGTCCCATTAACGAAGCAACGATTCAAAACAAATATCCGCTTCCCCGGATCAACGATCTTGACTTGAGGTTGGGTTACCATTAGATCCAGGTTCGTGAAGAGGATATTCCCAAGACTGCATTTGTTACTCGCTATGGTTCATACGAGTACACCATCATGTCCTTCGGCTTAACCAATGCTCCAGCAACCTTCTCTCGCCTGATGAACTACATATTCATGGATTACCTCGATAAATTCGTCGTGGTTTATCTGGATGATATCCTGGTTTACTCTAAGAATAAAGAAGAGCATGCTGAACATCTTCGTCTTATACTTGAGAGGCTTCGAGAACATCAACTTTATGCAAAGTATTCAAAGTGTGAGTTCTGGATGGATGAAGTAACCTACCTTGGTCATGTGATCTCCAAGGATGGTATTGCGGTCAACCCTGAACGAGTTCAGGCTATTCTTGACTGGACTCCCCCGAAGAATGTCAAGCAAGTCAGAAGTTTTCTCGGACTCGCCAGCTATTGCCGTCGATTCGTCGAGAACTTCTCCAAGATTGCAAAGCCCTTAACCAATCTGCTTCACAAAGGTGTTAAATATGAGTGGACAGAAAAATTTCAGGAGAGCTTTCAGGCACTTAAGGACAAACTGACGTCTGCTCCAGTGCTTGCTCCTCTGGATACTCGTAAGGACTTCGTCATCTATTGTGATGCTTCACGTCAAGGAATGGGCTGTGTCTTAATGCAAGAGCGCAGAGTGGTTGCTTAAGCTTCTCGTCAATTGCGTCCTCATGAGGAGAACTACCCAGTTCATGACCTTGAACTTGCTGCAGTAATTCACGCACTGAAAGAGTGGCGGCAATACCTTGTTGGTAATCGTTGCGAAATCTACACCGATCACCAAAGTCTGAAGTACCTGTTTACTCAGCCGGATCTGAACCTCCGTCAACAGAGATGGATGGAGCGCATAGCAGATTACAACGTGGGTATTTCTTATACCCTAGGCAAGGCTAATGTAATGGCTGATGCTTTGAGCCACAAGTCTTACTGCAACCACCTTCAGGTTCACAAGGTTCACCCCCTTCTTCAAAAGGAATTCCGCAAGTTGAACCTCCATATTGTTCCTCAGGGCTATCTCACTCCCCCTCCTGAAGGGTCCTACAAAATGAACCTCCACGTTGTTTCCCAGGGTTCTCTTAATACCCTGGTTGCTAAACCAGATCTTGTGGACATCATCAAGTGGATCCAGAAGTGTGACAATGAAGCCGAGAGGATTAAATTCGATCTCGCGGAAGGAAAGCCCTCACCCTTCACTATTGCCGAGGATGGCGCTTTGTACTTCAAAGGCCGTCTAGTGGTACCGAGTAAGGAGAAAAACCATGATATGACTCAGGAGGTCATGAAGGAAGCACATGACACTCCGTTGTCTATTCATCCTGGTAGTACCAAGATGTACCAAGACATTCGTCAAAGATTCTGGTGGTCCAACGTGAAGCAAGACATTGCTCGCTATGTTGCTGAATTTGATGTTTGCCGTCGTATCAAAGCAGAACATCAAAGGCCTGCCGGAACTCTGCAACCTATTACGATTCCTGAATGGAAATGGGACCATGTTGAAATGGACTTTGTCACTGGTTTTCCCAAATCCCAGAATGGTAATGATGCTATTCTTGTCGTCATTGACCGACTTTCCAAAGTTGCACATTTCCTAGCCGTCAAAGAAACGATCACTGCTAGTCAGCTGGCAACTCTCTACATGTCCAGAATTGTTTCGCTTCACGGTATTCCACTGGTTATCAGTTCGGACCGTGGTAGCTTATTCACTTCAAGATTCTGGGCAAGTTTCCAGGAAGCTATGGGAACTCATTTGTCATTCAGCACCGCTTTTCACCCTCAACCCCAGGGACAAGTTGAAAGAATCAATCAGATTCTCGAAGACATGCTTCGAGCTTGTGTCATTTCTTTCGGCAAGAAATGGGAGGAATCTCTCCCGTATGCTGAGTTCTCCTACAACAATAGCTATCAAGCTAGTCTGAAGATGGCTCCCTTTGAAGTATTATACGGACGTAAGTGTCGAACTCCTCTGAATTGGTCAGAAACTGGGGAATGTACACTTATCGGTCCGGATATTATTCAACATGCCGAAGATCAAGTTCGCATTATTCATGCAAATCTAAAGGCTGCTCAGTCTCGTCAGAAGAGTCAGTATGACCGTCATCACAAAGATATGGTCTATCAACCTGGCGAAAAGGCTTATCTTCGAGTCACGCCAATGAGAGGTACACACCGTTTCGGGATCAAGGGCAAGCTGGCTCCTCGATATATTGGTCCTTTCACTATTCTCGAAAGGCGAGGTAAAGTGGCATATCAACTGGAACTACCGCCAAACCTTTCTTAGGTTCACGATGTGTTCCATGTGTCACAACTTCGTCGCTGCTTCAAGGATCCTATCCGTGCAGTGGATCATGATATGCTTGAACTACAACAAGACCTTTCTTACAAAGAGCAACCAGTACGCATTCTTGGTGAAATTGAACGTTGGACTCGTCAGAAGGTTACCAAGTTCTTCAAGGTGCAGTGGGCAAACCATTCTGAAGATGAAGCCACCTGGGAACGCGAAGATCTTCTTCGTGCAGAATACCCCGGGCTCTTTCCTTCTACTTCTTAATTCTCGGGACTAGAATTCTTTTTAGTAGGGGAGAATTGTGACGCCCTGGTTTTGTGCTACAACAATGTATGTAATTAAGCTACAGTAATCCCATGCTAATGATGCCATGTCACCACGATTACTGTTGTTAAACTCGCGTTGGTTCAAACCCCGTTCGAATTCAAATTTTAAAATAAAGTCAAACGATAAAAGTTTTCAAATATCAAAACAAAAATGTTCTAAACGTGACAAATAATTCATAGGTAATTATGGTGGAGAAACCACATTTTTATAAAGTGTATGGGATCATAAAAATATTTAAAAACAGTGACTTAAGCATTTAATTTAAAAGCTTTTAAATTGTAGGGAATTGCAAACTAATTACTTAAGTGTTAAAATTGGTTATAGCAGTAGACTAAATTAAAACACAAATTTAGGTGTTATTTATGTAATTTAATAAAAGTATATTAAATTAGAAACTGAAATAAAAATAGAAAAGAAAATTAATTAAAAAAAAAGACAAAAAAAGGCCTAACCGGGCCGAAACAGGCCGGCCCGGCCGGCTGCTATAAGGGGGCCTCGGGCCAAAACCCTACCGCCCGGTTGCCCCCCCCCCCAACGACGGCCAGAAGGCGGCCGGCCCCGACCCGCGCCGCGCCCCCCCTCCCGCCGCGGCCCGCGGCGCCTGGACCGCCCCGCCGCCGACCGCCGTTCGCCGCCCCGCCGTGAGCTCTTCCCCCCCCCCCCCCGCCGCCGCGCCGGCCACGCGCCACCCAGCCCTGCCAGTGCGTGCACGCGCGCCCGCACGGACATTGTCCGGCCTGCCCACTGGACTGTGGGCCCTGTGCCCTTGTTAAAAAAAGGGGGGAAAGAAAATAGAAAATAAAAAAAGAAAAATATAAAATAAATAATAATTAATTAATTAGTTAATTAATTAGATAATTAATTGAGTTAATTAATTCTGTTAATTACCTCTATTTTAGTTAACCTAATTAGTTAGTTAGCACCTAATCTATTAGTTAGTGTTAGAGTCTATGACAGTGGGACCACTGGTCCTGTTGACCGCTGATGTCATGCTGACATCATCATGACGTCAGCCTACACTGTTTCGGATAATTCGAATTTAATAATTAAATTAATTTCAGAATATTGCTAAATCTTTATTAAATCATATAAAATAAACCTTAGCTCAGATGAAAAAGTTTTGAACATGAAAGTTGCTCAGAATAATTCTACGGTTCCAAATACGCAGTCCGTTAGTCTGTCACATGCCTCTTGCATAGCAAACATGGAACTTTTCCGTCGTTTCCGTTTGTCCGGTAAAAGCCTGAGACCCGAAAAATATCGTCAGATATTTTTTCGACCCGTCTGCGATGTGTAATACAGCGTTAGTGCATGCCTAGCCCTGCATATTGCCATGTCATGCATCGTGATGCATTTGTCTGCTTTGTATTTATTGTTTCTCCCCCCTCTTCTTACCGGTAGACCCCGAGACCGACGCGGCTGCCAGGTACGACTACGCCGTTGACGATCAGCCTTTTGCCGCAGAGCAGCAAGGCAAGCAACCCCCCTTGAGCATTCCGATATCGCCCATACCTTTCCCTCTTATTCTTGCATTAGATTTTGCTATTGTATTAGTTAGCTCCTATTCTGATGCATAGCCTGTTTTTGATAAACTGCTACTGTACCTACAATAATATCAACTGCTTAGTATAGGTTGATCAATGAATCCCCAGTGACCCCCCCCCCCTTAGTCCCAGTTGCCCCTGCTTCTTCATCGACGACTCAAAGACTCGGTCAACCGACCGACGAGCCAGGCCCCTCACATCACCGCACACCCCCTTTGTTGTACGACTCTGCAGAGCTACTATCGAGTACCGAGGGTGACACCTCGTGAAGTACTCATGATGCTAACTCTGTAGTGCAGCTAGTCGGTCGTGGTTATCGAGGGTGGTTCCTCCTTCACCACTCCCGACGACGACTCTGTCGTGCAACCCCTCAAGTGTGGGACCCTCGAGGGTGATTCCTCTAAGTCCACGTTGACGGTTTCATCGAGCGGGGCCCCTCGAGGGTGATTCCTCAGGTTCCCGCCTTGATGTTTTATACACACAATTACTTTATCTTGACATTATTTACACGTGAAACGCGGGACTGGAGGGATAGGCGGTACCACCCTGGTTGAGGTGGACCTGAGTTCCCGACAGTCTTGAGACGGGTCGGCCCCAAGGGTACCCATGTGTGAGATGTGGTGGGATGCGCCGGTAAGGCATCCAAAGGGTTATGTTGAGGCGTGGACGGGCAGGAGATGCCCTTGCCACACATCCTCGAGTCGGGGTGACGGGACCGCACTTTATGGGTCGTGCTTGCCCCGCATTAATAAAATGCTAATGGGTTGGGTATTTGATCTGAGTTGGGTCATTGGCCTTTTTACGCACCAAACCATCGCGTGGGAGAATTATGGGTACTCAGCGTCGTTGTATCAGCCGAAGCTCTTCGGATGTCAGCAATGGAGCGGCGCGCGCCGGATTGGATTGGACGGTACAGCTCTTGGACTGGAGTGTGCTAGGTCTGCTTCCGGCCGCGTACGCATCGTGCATGAGTGCAGAGGGCAAGTGGGCCCACGACCCCTTTGTGCTTAGGATTTAGACCGGCGGGCTGGCCTCTTCGTTGAGCCTAGGTGGGGCGACGACGTGCTGCTATCCCGAGGCCGGGCATGACCCAGGAAAGTGTGTCCGGCCGGAGGTGATCAGGCGTGTTGGAAATGCGGTGCACCCCTTCAGGGATGAATAATCTATTCGAATAGCCGTGTCCACGGTAACAGGACGACTTGGAGTTGTACCTTGACCTTATACAACTATAACTGTGATTTAAATTTGAAATAAATTGTGGCTCCGAGAGTGCTTCCTCGCAGGGAGTCGAGGAAGAATCTCTGGGCGTGTTAATAAAATTGCTACAATAATATGACTATATATGAGATATCAGTCTACTCTCTTCTAATGCTGCAAGATGCTGAAGATGCTAGTCTTCGATAGGACTAGGCCTTCTCCCTATTCTTGCTTTCTGCAGTCAGTCCAGATATAACCCCTCCCCTTGATACTGATGCATACTTAACATAGTTCTGATGTCAGTCTTGCGAGTACTTTTGATGAGTACTCACCGCTGCTTTGCTTTCTCTTTCCCCCTCGATACGATTACCGCGTTCAGACGATGGAGCCCAGGAGATGGAGTACGCCGGAGACGACTACTACACCACCGTTGGAGGCTACTACTACGTGGAGAGTGCCGACGCTCAGGAGTAGTTAGGAGGTTCCCAGGCAGGAGGCCTCGCCTCTTTCGATCCGCTGCTTATGTTTGTGCTAGCCTTCTTAAGGCAAAACTTGTTTAACTTATGTCTGTACTCAGATATTATTTGCTTTTGCTGACTCATGTTTGTCGAGCTTTGTATTCGAGCCCTTGAGGCCCCTGGCTTGTAATATGAAGCTGTATGACTTTAAATTGTGTCTAGTGTTGTGTTGTGATATCAATCAGTGAGTCCCTAATCTTGGTCGTACGCATTGCGTGTATGTTTTGCGTACGGTCGAAATTGGGGGCGTCACAAGAGCTTATATTACTGATACAAAGGTCATATTTTGTACTAACCGCGAGGCAATAAAAGAGGTGCTTGATATCAAAGAAACCAAACCTCGCTGGATGAGATGGTGTCTTCTTTTCCAGGAATTTCACAGTGAAATTTCAGACCACAAGAAGTTAGAAGAAGTGTTGACAAACATCTCCCTTGCAAGAGAGGAACGTCAATATAGCGCATCAGGGATATGCATCCCATATGGAATGTTGGTGGCCCTGGGCAGCGCTACTACTCATACATTTGGAGATACTGGACCGCCATTCATTAGTTTAGAGGAGACACTCGTGAAACTAAGGATATGGGAAGAAAGTGATTTATTTTATTATAATAACTCTTTGCATACCTCTAAGATACAAAGGACGTAACCGCCTCCTCAACCTCGAAGAGCAAAGAAGCCTGGAACAAAGATCTATGTCAAAAACAAATAGTGGAAAATGCAAGAAAATGCAGGGAAGATGTTTCGTTTGCCTTAAGTTTTCGCTTAATTCATATCAATCGTATTTTTCTGTGTAATTTTTTGTGATTTTTGTACTCAAACGGGTGCTGATACAACCGGAAGCGGTCGTATGAAACGCTATCTTTAACGCTGTTTTTTAAGTGTGCAGGCAAAAGGACAAACGAGCGCTCATACAATCGCCCATCGAGTCTATGGTAAGCCATCGTTTATTTTACTATCCAAGAACTAATCTTCTATGCCTCTTTAAAAAAAGAGTTCTCTCGCGGGGCCAGGAAATAAAATTAGTGCCTAAACGAGCGGCCACAATTGTTTGGAAGACCGCCAAACACTCTAGAGACAAAGGTCTCGGGGGAAAGAACCCATACGATCGTTTAAACGACCGAACACGGTCGTATGGAAGGCCGTCGATTGTGATTTCTTTCCAAGTTTTAATAGAATTTCTTCCGATCCTATCTAGTTTGTTTCCTATTCTTTTTAACTTCCTTAGCTTGCCAAAAACTGCATCCTTGGCCTCTTATATACAAGACAATTGTCTCCTCCTCTATCAAAGCTAACCAACCAATCTAGCCCATGTCTTTCTGAGTTTTCAAGTGCAAGGAGCAATGGTTCGTTCATGGGAAAAAAGGCAAACCTCTTCGCAAGAAGAGGAGGACTTGGAGCAAGAAGGATACTCACCGGTTAGTATAAGGGAGAGGCTCCGTCGCACCCACGAATGGTCCTCTTCTGAAGAAGACCCGTTAGAACCGCTTTCTAGAAGATGAAGAAGAAGATGAAGAGAAGGGAAAGAAACCGATGGCCATCCCCATCAACGCAATCAAGGTCATCATCAACAAGAACAAGGTCGATTTCATCAAGGAGACTTCCATCGTCATGAGGAAGTGTGGTTTTAGTAACAGTACCATCCATGATCCTTTGGGGGAATCCGATGAGATTGATTGAGGGCGCGCAATATGCATACCATCGGCGCCCGCATGCGAGTTGGTCCTCCTAGGAGAAGGCGTAACACCATCCCGGTGCCACCAACTCAAACCTAGGTACATGTCAATAATTTTGCAATTGAAACAATGGCTATGACTGAAAAGATATGGGAGATGGATATCACCCTAGCTATCAAGACTTGTGAGCCTCTTGACACGAGCTTAAAGATCATCGCCAACCAAGATGCAATGCTTCACATGTACCATTGTTGCATCAAGGACTTGGAGGTTGCCAATAAGCTTATGATCGACACCCTCACCGGCGTCACAACTTCACCTCTAGAAGAGAACACTAGTATCAATAAAAAGGAGACTAAATGAATCCAGCCGGGTTAGCATGTTAAGCGTGGGGGTATTTTGAGGCCCTTTTTGTATACCATATTATTATTTCCTCCATGAACTTTATATAAAAAAATTATCTTTTTTTATTAGTCTGAATAAATAAGGACAACCATACTTTTTTTATAAGAGGGAAGAGTTTTATCCATTGAGTCATGGATGGTTTGATGAGTGATCTATTATGATCTTGATGAATTTGCTTAGTATGATCTTGCAACCTTGTGTTCTAGATATTTTAACTTTTAGATGATGATTATAAGTGTTCCACATCTTTAGTATCAATCAGGAATGAGAAGTTGACAACTTGATGTGATCCATTGAACCTCATTTCAGTTTATTTTGTGATTACTTGGCGATGTTTCTTAAACTAATGAGCCAGGTATGAAAAGGGGATAAGTTTTCTGTATGGCAAAAACAAAATATATGAATTAAAGAAAACTTTTGCAAGTTCCCAATAATTGAACTTGGACAACCAAGCATACCATTCATATTACACCTCGAAAATAAAGAAAATTTTAGTGATATGGGGCACGCTTGGCGATTCAAGAAATAAAAGGGAAGAAGGACAACAATTAGAATAAAAACTGTAAAGCACAAGAGCTTGTCAAACTGAAGGAGGAGAACAAATATCTCTTATAGTTAAAGAACGTCTTCTTAACGATTGCTAGAAAGGTGTGGAAGCCTTCATATTCATCTAATAGAAACCAAGATATGACGGTGCATGATAGAGCCGATCATATGATGCAAATTGTGAATTTTATTATGGACACATTCATTTTTGATTCATCCGCATCTCATAGCTAGGATGACCTCTTTATTACAAGCTATGGCCTTTGCTCGGGGATGAGCAAACCTTTAAGCTTGGGGGAGTTGATGAGTCCAAATTATGTGATTATTTTGCTAGTATTTTCGGGCCTACTCTGTAGGCTTTGTGGGATTTTACCGCGTCCGCTCACTTCTTTTTGTTGTTTTCCTTAGATATTGCTTTTTGGATCAAATATTATTTTATAGAAGAAATGTCAAAAAATGGTAGTGGAATGACACAATTAAAGTGATAGTTACCTACCATAAAAGAAAGAAGCAAAATGGGCAAAGGAATGGATGCCGTAAGAGGTCCAGAGCAAAAGACGGCGCTCCATACAACCGTGCCTGCCTATTTGAGTGGATGTGTGGAGTATTGTCGTCGCGGTCTCATCAACTATATTCACCCTGTGAAGACGGATCTTGGAACCAGAGACCCAGATACACTAGAACCTCATCCAAAAGCAGGAACCCTAGCCACCAGAGTGATCCGAAGGGAGGAACCAACAAAAGGGAGGCCGACGCCTCGACCATCTCCATCGAGAGGGCTCCAACATCATCCCCACCGTCATCATCATTATCACCATGTACCTTATCCCTATTGTAATCTCAAGAACCCTAGAGGAATAAATTGTGTGTTACATGTGTGATTCATTTATGTTCTCAATCGTTGGTGGTATGATGTTTGTTGCCTTCATGATTGAGTAGTCCCATTAGTTCTTGGGGATATGGATGACCCTAGTGTGTAATAAATTGTTTGATAGGATTTGACATTCTCTTTACATATTTATGTTAATGATCTTATTGACATTGGGTGAAGTCGACCATCCAATGTATGCCAATTTTGGATGGAAGGTTATTACCATTGGCGAACACGTGGTTGCGGAGTTGGGTGGCGTGACATGTCCCATCTCGCTCCATAGTGGATCGTTGCAGTAGGGGGTAAAACGGAGACCGCTTTGGTTGCATCCACGGGGAAGAATGGTGGTGGTGTTGGTGATACCGAGTTGCCGCGTGTATGCACGTATCTGTACCTGTACCGCCCACAAAGAGAAATATATAAAGTGTCTTAGGAATCCGACATAGAATTGTGTTTCGACACCACTATAGATGCACACTAGAAGGGGTTCTGGATCCCCGGGAACGCTTTAATCTCATTTACTATTCTAGTTATTTACTTCAGTTGAATTATTCACCTTTATACTAGCAACTTCATCTCTATTATCACACTATTGTTCTGCATCACTTACAATTTACATGCTCACTATTTGCACCCTTCAAAAGACAAAAGATTGATTCATGTGCTCCCTGTGGGATTGATACTCTTACTTAGGAAAGATACAACTAAACCATATGCACTTGCAGGACATCAAGCACCGCTAAGATTTTAAAGTTGGGCCCTTGGCCAAAACTCATCTTTGAAGCACAAGTACCATCAACAATGGCTGTGAAAGATTTATCTATTTATGCATAATAAGAGGAGTGTGATTTCATGAAAATAATAACACTCCCCCTATGTTCATGCCTACATCTAAAACGAGATATAATGATGAGTGCATTGGGATATGCATTGCCTCAAGCTACATTGCTCAAATCTATGATACTTAGCTCATACCTTAACTCGCGAAATCTTGCTTCACCCAATGGCTTTGTGAAAATATCTACTAGTTGCTCATTTGTACCTACAAAATTGAGATCAATCTCTCCTCTCTTGATGTGATCGCGGTTGAAATGATGATGAATATCAATGAGCTTCTGCTTGCTATGTTGCACGGGGTTTAGGAGATCTTGATTGCACTTTCATTGTCACATAGAAGAGGCACTTTGTGTCGGTGTACTAAAGAACGGGTCCTTTAGCACCCTGACTTGTGCACAGACAGCCGCACCCCTTCGCCGGCAAGGCTTGTCGCAATACTACTGCACTCAAGATACAAGTAGCAGAAGACCAGGCTGCCAGCAAGCCACCTTGCCGGTAAGGAAGACTCGACAAGCTCTATACCGGCAAGATCCCACTACCGAGCCACCGCTCCACCTCATCGACCACCTAGTAACTTGTCAAGGAGGTGTCGAGCGAGCATGTAGTTAGGTCAGATCTGTATAGGCACAAGTCAGATCGGGCCAGCTAATCAACCTTATTTGACACTCGTCCAAGCAGCGTCGCAAAGGAATAAGAGGTAGTTGGGCGAGCGGCACAGAAGGAGAGGCAATCCTTACCCAAAGACATCGCCGGCATGACACCTGATGAGGACGATAATACCAATTTTACACCAACAACCCCTGCTGCTATACATACTCGACCAATCACTAGAGCTCGCGCATGGCAATTGAATTACCAGGTACTTTTGTTTCTTGGAAATCCTTTTAATGTTCATGAACATATGATGCTGCCTAAATTAGATACTTTTGTTTTACTTATGAATGAAGGACGTAGCATGGACAAGAAGGATGGCCATTGGAGCGGGATCAAGCATGGAGAAGAAGGTGTGCATGCGGGAAAGAACAATGGAGTTTCCAGTGGTGATTTTCGCACTTTGAAGCCACCATAAGGAGAGCATGAAGGCTTGGACGAAATATAGAAGATTCCGCTTCATAAATTTCATCCATAGGCTATTATAGGTGTTGCATCACTTTATTTTTGGGCCAGGCACATGTAATTTCAAAATACTACATTATAGGCTGTTTTTAGAGTCAGTATACGTTGGGAAACAGAGATAAGGTTGTTTTCGGACCCCTCCTCCAAGGGGTCACGAAAATCCCTCTCTATTCCCCCATATATACAACCCTTAGGGCGCCGTTTAGACTTGGGTTTTGTTTAGATTACAAGTTCGCCATAGCTGCAACTTCGTGTCCTTCATTTGTGTTCCACGACCAAACCAAGATGTCATAGAACCCCACTTTCATCAATAAAGCTTTCCTCTTATATTCGCAATATCCATATTGCAATTTTAGTTTCTTGCTTGTTCTTCGTTTGCGTGCAGGAAATAGACCCTCGTGGTCAGGTTGATCGTGCTCTGGCGTGGTCAATAACCTCCCGGAGTTGATTTAGTGATTGCTAAGGCGCGACGTCTTCACATATTCGTAGTCGGATCGTCAAAGTATACTCCTCCGAAAATGATAGCCACCATCTCATCGAAAGAAAGGGACAACTTCGCCTCTATCAAGTGGTATCAGATTTCCAGATTGCTCGGGGAGATTTTACCAGTTTTTCGTAGTTAGATCACATCTGTTCTTCATACCTATAGTCCAAGAAAAAGCCACAAAAAATTAGGGTTAATCAATCATATCTGAACCAATTTGAGCCTTTGCATAATCTTTTCAGTGTTTTTTCTTTGTTGAATTTACGGTTGCATCATCATGTCGAGTTGCTAGTCTTAGGGTTTAGTCCTTTAGAGTTTCGAGTTCTGTCCACAAGTTGTCACGCCGCCACCGCACCATCTTCACCGCTGCCATATACCATTACCCACCACCATCATCACCGCTGCCATATACCATCACCCACCATCGTTGTCATCCTTGCCATATATCACCACCCACCATCACCATCAATCTGTGTCCATATATACCACCACAGATCCGCCACCAATCAAAGTCCATCACATATTTTGTTTGATTTTGATATTCCTTTGTTTTCAGTTTCGGGTTTCCTTGCCTGAGTAGGTTTCGGAAAAAAATTAGGCTTTCCGGAGACCCCCGGACAGTTTTTACGCCAAAATTTCATCGGGAGAAAATATTTTTTCCCTATCCTGTTTTTAGGCTTTCCGGAGCGTTTTGAGACACTCGCCACCATAGTGATTTTTTACCGCACTTTTTGGTCCTCGCAGGCCCGAATCGTTCTAGAAAAAAATTGTCAATTTTTTTTGTGCCTATCCTGTTTATACGACTTGGGAAGAGTCTTGAGACACTCGCCATTATAGTGATTTTCTGAGCAAAAAAAAGAGCGCAAAAAAAAGAGGGTCCTAAAAAAGAAAAAAAGTTTTTTTAGAGTGTGTTTTTCCCTTGATTACGTGTACCGTCATGCTTTTGTTGGTGTTCTAGGCTCGGGTCTCTAGCACGGTCTAGCCTAGGATCAGCACAGTACCGTCGTTGAGCGTTTATTCAACTTTGCATCTCTGAATTGATTATTGATGACCCCTTTTGCTGCCATATTATAAGACATCCCAGCTACACATACATCTACGTCGTGTGTTGACACCACCTGGCAATCGCTCTATCCAAGCTTTGAGAGTTTTTGACTACAACGGTTGCCGATTACCGCCTGCTTCTGGGAAAGAACTGGTAAGAATTTGAGATTTGCTTGACGGATTTGTGACACACCACCACCACCACTTTCTAGTACTCTGTAGGTTCATATTCTTGTGTGCTCCTATTGCTGCTAACCATGACAGGATCACAAGCCGACGAGATCAACTGGGACGGCATGACGAACAAGGAGATCCACGATAAATTTCAGCAAATGATGGGTGAACAGGTGCACAATTTGGTGATGAGCCTTGGAGAGGCAATGGAGAAGCTAGATGGGTTGGAGAAGACGGTCGACGCCAAGCTTGATGCTAAATTCAATGAGCTGCTTGCACGTCTACCTCCACCAGCTGTACTTGTCGTACCTCGGCAACAAGAACACCAACAACGCCCAAATTTTGCAGGATGAGCGCAATGTGTGCCTGTCGACCAAGTCCAAAATTTTGGTGCCATTGCTACTGCTGCAGCTTCGGTGGCTGATGTTGTTGCTGCTACTGTTGTTGAGTAGAATGAGGATTATGATGGTGATTACAATGATGAGGGAGAGGTTGCGCCAGATCAGCCCCAGGGCCAACCACCATCACACGCACCAGGTCATCCACATGGCTAGTATCGCAACGGTAGGGCTGCACCACCCCCTCAGGTATGGGATCATGACCATCTCCCTAAACTTAAATTGAATATTCCGACATTTGAGGGTAGATATTTTCCTCATATATATCTTACTTGGGAGTTAGAAACAGAACAACGTTTTACATGCTTACAATTTCCTGAGGATAGACGTGTTGTTGCTGCTGTTTGTGCATCCACTAGTTTTGCTTGTGTTTGGTGGTCTGAACATTGTAGAATACATCATTATAATATCCCTACTACTTGGGCTGCTTTGAAAATTGCTATGTGTAATCGTTGGGTTCCACCATATTATCAACGTGAATTGCTTCAAAATTTGCAGCGTTTAAGACAAGGGAAAAATTATGTAGAGGAATATTATCAGGAATCACAAACTGGCATGATTAGATGTGGTATTGTTGAGGAGAATGAAGCTATGCTTGCAAGTTTTATGGTTGGATTTAATAGAGAGATTCAGACTATTCTAGAATATAAGGAGTATAACACCATCACTCGTTTATTCCATCTTGCTTGCAAGGCTGAACGTGAAGTGCAGGATCGACAGGCAATGGCGAGAACTAATTTTTCTGCAGGTCGAGCTTCATCATGGACACCACGTACATCATCTACTTCCACTTCCACACGTCCAACTACAGCACCAGTTATTTCAGCTGCCAACTCCAACAGAGATACAAGAAAACAGGCACCGCCACCAGCCTCGAGCAAGGGCAGACCTTCGGGTCCTGCACAGAGCTCTTCTTCATCCATGGCATCTACATGGCAAACACATGAGGTTATTTGCCGTCATTGCAAGGGTGGAGGTCACTATGCGAGAGATAGCCCGTCCAAGCGTGTGATGATTGTTACTGAGGATGGTGGATATGCGTCCGCTCGTGATTATGATGAGGAAACTTTGGCTCTTATTGCAAGTGAAGAACAGGATGCCGAGGATACTGAACAAGAGACACACTATATGGCTGCTGACTATGCTGACAGGTATGAAAGTTTAGTTGCTCAACGTGTTCTGAGTGTTCAAGTTACACGGGCTGAGCAAAATCAGAGGCATAACTTGTTCCATACACTACAGGAATGAGGTACTTTGCCGTCTGCCATGGCAGACGGCAAAGGATAGGTTCACGGACGGCAAACTCCTTTGTCGTCTACCAGCAGACGACCCCACTTCCAGCAAAGAAAACCACGGTAAAGGGCTACTTTGTCGTCTGCATAAGTAAAGCGGATGGCAAACACCTTTGTCGTCTGCCCTATAGGCCATGTAGATAGTATAGTGAGTGGATGGCATAGCGTTGAGGTTAGCCCCGTTAGGTGGCTAACGACAGCCTATGCCGTCTACCCGCAAACGACAAAGAGACAAGCTCCTTTGCCGTCTGCCAGAGACGGCAAAGTTTCCAAATGGGTCAGCTAGCCTCAGGTGGCTTCTGGCATACTTTGTCGTCTGCCAGCCGACGGCAAAATGTCATACTTTGCCGTCTGCTAGCCTACAGCAAAGTGACCAAATGGATTAGACCTAGTGGTCTCAGGTTGCACAGGTTGCTGCCACGTGTCACCTTTGCAAAGTACCTGTATTGCCCCTTTTTAGTCTGTTTTTTGTTATATCCAAGCATTTTCATAGGCAAATATATGATATAGTATATATATTTCACAGGGCAAACAATGTGTGCAAGTTTCAGAGCAAATTTATGATATCCAACACATAAGAAAGTATATCCCTGCCATATGGATGTGATCATCCAACAAACATACCAAACCAAAAGTGCAAGTTTCACGATATTACAATAGTTTCATCCATACATACATAGTTTCATCCATATTACAATAGTTTCATCCATAGGTAGCAAGTTTCACATTGTTCATCAATACAAAATCAAAACATAAAGTAAACACAAGCACTCCATCAATGCAAGCTTCCGTGAAGTGAATCAAATCTACAAAATGGGAAAGAAGAAAGTTATAAGAAGAAGACTAGAAGAAGAAGAAGAAGATCTAGAAGAATAAGAAGAAGAAGAAGAAGAAGAGTTTTTCTTCTCTTTCTCTTTCTCCTCTTGTTTTTCTTCTTCTTATTGCTTATTTGTGTCATTTTAGAGCTAACCTAGGGAATTATGCCATTTTTGACCTAACTAAGCTTATTGTGTCATTTTGGAAGAAAATAAGCTAAGTATATGACATTTATGAGGTTACCGAGGTTATTATGCCATTTTTGACCTAAGTAAGCTAATTATGCCATTTTTGACATAAGTAAGCTAAGTACAGGTAATTATTGAGCTAACCTAGGTAATTATGCCATTTTTGAGTTAACTCAGCTTATTATGTCATTGTGGAGGAAACAAAGCTAAGTATAGGTCATTTTAGAGCTAACTTAGGTAAAATAGGTCATTTTGGAGCTAAGTAAGCTTATTATGTCATTTTGGAGGAAACAAAGCTAAGTATAGGTCATTTTAGAGCTAACTTAGGTAAAATATGTCATTTTGGAGCTAAGTAAGCTTATTATGTCATTTTGGAGGAAACAAAGCTAAGTATAGGTCATTTTAGAGATAACTTAGGTAAAATAGGTCATTTTGGAGCTAAGTAAGCTTATTATGTCATTTTGGAGGAAAATAAGCTAAGTATATGACATTTATGAGCTAACTTAGATAAAAATAGGTCATTTCGGAGCTAAGTAAGCTTAATATGTCATTTTGGAGGAAAATAAGCTAAGTTGACATTCATGAGCTAACATAGGTAAAATGGGTCATTTTGGAGCTAAGTAAGCTTATTATGTCATTTTGGAGGAAACAAAGCTAAATATAGGTCATTTTAGAGCTAACTTAGGTAAAATAGGTTATTTTGGAGCTAAGTAAGCTTATTATGTCATTTTGGAGGAAACAAAGCTAAGTATAGGTCATTTTAGAGCTAACTTAGGTAAAATAGGTCATTTTCGAGCTAAGTAAGCTTATTATGTCATTTTGGAGGAAAATAAGCTAAGTATATGATATTTATGAGCTAACCAAGGTTATTATGCCATTTTTGACCTAAGTAAGCTAATTATGTCATAAATGAACTAAATAAGCAAAGTATAGGTCATTATGCATTTGTTAAGCAAAACACTAGAGAAAACTTACCGTCATCATGGAGGTGAAGCACCGGGGTTGCTCATGCCGGTTACACGTGGAGAAGGTTCGTGCGATGCTTGTCTGGAGTTATGCTGCACCAAAGATGATTTGCAATGTCTCGTTAGCATGATGACACTCAAATCTTACGACTAGTAACTAATGACCATTCAAATGAAACTCACCGTGGTCACCGGAGCAATGACTGGCATTGCGGAGGGGTCTGACCGGTCTTCTCGCACACAGACTACACATTTGGTTTTGACGAGTCAGTCATATTAGTTAGTAATGAAACGAAAATTACGTGCATTATTTGGCTAACATGCAGAAGAAACTTAACACGAGGAGCTCGTACATGGCCCGGTGAGCCGCATCATTTCGTGTCCTCTCCTCCTCCAACAAACTAGCCATCCTCTCCTCCAACTCCCTCTCCTTCTCCGCCGCCTGTCGGTCTCAATCCTCCAGAATCGCCTGGGTTGTCTCTCTCTCTTTATGAAGAGCAGCCTACAACACCACTCCTCGTTAGCATTATAATAATCTTTGTTCGCACACACAATGTAATGGAGTAAAGATAGCTAAGTCCGTATAACTAACCTCGATGGCGAGCTCGACTGACCGTGAACGAGGCCTTATCTAAGGACAGGAGCTCGTTTGACGCGCCTTTATCACCCGAAGGTTGCGAGGACAACGTATAAGTCCATCTCCAATGGCTATCGAGCCATGGGGCCTCCCGCCACCAGCTATCATCACCAGCTCTGGATCAATAAGATGCTGGTTCAGGTTAAAGTCCTCCCCTCTCCTCGCCTTCCCCTCATCTCTGTACCTCACGAGCTTGTGGTGGGAGGAGATGTTGGTGAAGTTCTCGGGATGATCGAGGTCAGACTCAAAAAATGCCTTGGCCTTCTTGTACGAGACATTATGGGCCATGGCATAGAGGTCGTACACCTTTGGCACCTCCGTGTTATTGTGTTGTGCCTAAAAGAGAGGAACAAAGTATTAGTAAAGGTCTCAAGCTAGCATCAAGAATGAATTGCATGAATCATGAAGCAAACATACCTAGTTCTACCCGAAATGATATAAGTTGGCGCTGCCTTGATGGTGTGGCACACTAACCATTTTGGCACGCCGGTCCTTGGCATTGTTATGTACGGCTAGCCATTCGTCTGAGCACCACTCATCCACCAACGCCTCCCAACAATCCATCTTATCCGCACACCATCTCGGGGGCACCTAAGTTAGTAAAGAGAAATTTGAGCGCTACGCCTACAAATCAAATTAAGGAAACTAAGTACAAGGCCTTAAGAATAGGTAATTACCTTCATGTACTGCTCCTTCTGTAGAAACATTCCGCGGCATGACGACTTGTCCTTCTTAACACCACGCGAGGCGTAGTAGTCTCGAACAGCCTGCGGTCGAGCCTCGTGCCATAAGTTCTGTAGTAGGCACTTGCACTCGGCATCGATAACCTTTGCCGCGGCCTCCTCGTATCCCTCCTCACACCTGTAGAAGGTGTGCAATCAAACAAGACAACACTGATTAGTAAAATAACTAGCTATTGTTGATTTTTAATTGTGTAAAGGACAAATTACCCAGAACTTTCTGATCACCATGTCGGCCCTCGTGTGGCACAAGACACCGTCGATCGTCTCCTCCAGTGGGGCCGGGGCAGCCAATTAGTGGTCCCAGCTCAATCCTAGCTCTGGAAGCTGACCCTCACCGGGCAACGTGACAAACCCCAGGAAGTTTTGCCGGCAAATCACACCAAGGATGGTGTTGGGCCTGCGGACATCCTTGGCGTGTTTTCAACCCCTGCAGTATGACAAAGCCAACGCATTAGATATTTGAAGAAACATGAAGGAAAAGGGTTAAAAAGAGTAAGTGCACTTACTTCTCCCTATCAGGCCTAATCGACCACCTCTGCTCATGGGTCGCTGGCACGGGCGGGAGCCGTGTACTACCATGCTGGTAGATGGTGGCTCCCTCAACCACCTTGTCCTCTCTATCAGAAAACCGATCCCCGCCACCATCAGCATGGCCACTCGGCTCCTGCTGATGCAGATCCGGCCAGGTATCCCATCGGGTCTGTTGGGACGTAGCCTGATGCCTGCTCTGCTCCGGAGTCTCGTGGGACGAAGCGTCTGGGATAGGAGTCTCGTGGGTCGAAGGCTCGTCGACCTGAGGCTCGTGGACAGGAGTCCGCGTAGCCTCCACCTCAGATGGGTCCACTCTAGCAGTCCTGTGCTCGGGTGAATTAGCTAGGGGTGACGGCGAGGAAGGCATAGCAGCCTGCATACCTCTCACGTGGCCACGTGTACCTCTACTAGATCTCTTCTTCCCCCGACCTCCTCTCCCGTTGGGCAACGACGCCGACGAAGAAGCGCCCGCCTGTGTCTGCATACTGTCGAGCAATGCTCTCCAGAGAGACAAGGGTGGAATGGAAGTACACCTCCTACCAGGCGCCGACGAAGAAGGAGCCACGGATCGCTCTGGGCCCTCGCCCACCATCTGTCAACACTTGCCATGACAAAGAGTACACGAAATTAGAACAACATAAAAATTTAATTGCATCATCATCATGTATATAATAAAAATTGAATACCGACATGAGTAATAATATGTATATAACTTAAGTGCATCATCATCATGTATATAATAAAAATTGAATACCTGACATGAACTAATAATAATCTTGATCGTCTATATATGCTCCGAGATCAATAAATGCATCATCATCATCACTATCATGAATGACGTGCTCATCGGGAACAACATGTGGAAGGCCTCCTTTATGTAATCGGTCAAGCATTGACAGGTCATCCGCAGTAGTAACCTCTTCTTGTTCCGGCTCAGGGGTGAAGTCGGATTCACTGTCACTGTCTACTTCAATGTTCTGGGGTGAAGTAGAGCGGTTCTTGAAACGTTTTTTGGAATGACGTTTTTCTTGGAAGAATTCTCCTTCATATGTGTTTGTGTTAATGTGAGGTTCATAATCCTCTTCATTGGGGGGAGGTGGTCTAAAACGTCGTGGCACTTCGTAACGACATCCCAACCATTCAGATTTGGATCTGTTTGGAAGGCCCACGGTAGATAGAAAACTTGGGTCGCCTGTTGTAACACCCCAAAATTTTAACCATGTTTTGTTAATTAGAATTTTGCCAGGAAATTAATTTTTTTTTCTTTCTGGATTTTCTTGTGATCTCAGAGCCACTCCTTTTGTCTGAATTTCAAAAATTCTTCTATTCTATCTGAAAACTTTTGAATATTGTTGTGTGGCTTGAGTGTTTTATTTAATAATTTTATCGCACTTATTAAAATCAGTAGAACAATTTTATAATAAAATTTGTCAAGATTTAATTCATTAAATAGCATTTTACCGCTTTTTAGAGCCTCTTTTGCACTGCAACTATTTTATAACTCCATTTATAAATTCCACAAAAATTTGTAGAAGTCATGTGATGCCCCTGGATCACTTTTATGCAAAAACCCAGCTTAGCCGTTTGTAAATTTTGAGCTCCACTTCAAGCTTCCAAATCTGGTTCTGTTTGTAGTTTGCACTAAAACCTATTTAAATATTTCTTTAAAAATTCCATAAAAATTTGGGGATGTCAGTAGAGGTATATAACTCAGGTTTATGCAAAAATCCATTTGGGTTCTTTGAAAAATTTGAGCAAACCATCCTCATCTTCATTCTGGTCCAGATTTGGTAGTTTGTACTGCAACCCCATTTTATCTTGCTCTTTTGGCCATGAAAGTTTTCCTGCTCATAGTCCACCCTATCAAACCCTTAAGTCCAGGAGTTTGGACCCATTGGGATATTTTTGACACTTGCAATGATCGCTTACATTTTCTGTCCAGAACTGTAGTTTTGCAAAACTTGCACTAACTAGTTTCTGATTTTCTCAAACTAACCTTGCCATCTTCTTGTGGATTCAAAGAGACCCAAGTATGGGGATTTTGGTGGCCAGCAAGATGCTCTAGGTAGCCATGTCACTTCATCGAACACCTTGTGTGTCTGGCCAATTTTGACATAGTTCTGTGATTACTTTGTCCACTTGATCCCCTGACCCAACAACCATGTCCATTAGGCTTATTTCTTGCACCCTAACCGTCCTGTTAATTTGCAGCATCACCCAAGCCCTATAGCTAGCACTGGCATTCCAACAAACACTTGGCGTGCGTGCTCTGGGCGCGGCCAGAGCGCACGTTTTGCTCGTGCTGCTCCCGAGCCGCCGCGACCAGATGCCGCCTCCCCCGCTCGTTCCAGTCCTTCCCCCCTGTCTCCTGGTTCCGCCGCGTCGCGCCAAGCCCCAGCCGGCCTTCTTCTCTGTAGTTCATCGCCGCCCCCGCAAGCCGCCACTGCCGCAGCAAGCCTCTGCCATGGCCAGCGCCGCCCAAGCCACAGCTTCTCGCCAGCTGCCCTCTGGAACAGGCCATTCTCATCCTCGAGCGCGTCCGCTAGCTCCGGCCATCGCCACGTCGCCCTGCAGCCACAGAGGCGGTCGGCCGCCGAGCTTATCCTCTGCCGCAGCGGAACCGACCTAGCCGTGCTATAAATAGAGCATCCCGAGCCTCCAACTAGAGCACGAGCTCTCCAGTGAACCGCAGGAACCCACCGGAGGAGCCATTTGAGACCAAGAGGTCTTCCTCTTCGTCTCCGGTAGCTTCGGCCGCCGCAACTCCCCGGTCAAATTCACCATGACCAGGGCCTCCCTCGTGACCCCTTTGCCACCGTTAGCCTTCCCTCAACCCCGCGGAGCCACCCCACCTCTCAGCTTCGAATGGGATCCACCGTAGGCCAAGACCCATTTTGTTCCCGAGGATGCCGTCCGCTGCAGAGCTCGCCGCCGGCGACCCCCTTCGCCCCCGCGACTCTCTCGACCACCGGGAGGATCGCCCTAGAGCCACTGATCCATCCCCGCCCTCGGAACCCCGTGGGGAGCCGCCGTTCGCCGGCGACGATCGCCGGAGACGCGCCCCGTCTCTGCCACAGGAAGAAGGAGGCGCGGGCAACTGGTCAAACCTGACCAGTGGGCCCGATGGACCCACTGTCAGTGACCCAGCGACGGCCCGCGCTGGCTTAAGTGAAAGCGTAATCGCAGAAGTACGTCTCCCCTTCTCGCTAGCGTATTTTATCTCTGAACCGTTTTCTCCTCGCGCAAGCGTATTTCTTTGGGATACGTTTTCTGTTCTGGAAAGCGTATTCCCCCCCCCCCCCCGAGCCGTTTTCCTTTTTCTGTTTTAATTAAAAACAGAATTTTGACCAGACTTTGACTGACTATATCTTTTAAAATAAAACTCAGATTGATTTGATTCTTTTTCCTACCTCTCTAAAATTTCATCTAGTTTATTTTCATATTTATTTGAAAATTTTCCGAGACAACTTTTTGTACTGTTTTCAATTTATGTATTAATTTGAATATTTCTCAAAATAGGAATTAAAGAGAGGAGAAAACTTTCGAAAGTTTTAAGATGCACTCTACCTCTCCACAACTTGAAGGCAAGCATTCTGAACCCTGGTATAATATTTGTTGGGTGTTGTTTAATGTGACTACAACACCAAGTTAACCTGAAGCATGCATTATTTTATGTGACGTTGTGATCATGCTCTTGAGTGCATGATAGAAATTCCTTGCTGTTGGAATTTAAATACTTGTGACAGTATTCATCCTCTTATACCTCTCATGCCTACCGGAAGGGATCCGGAGAAGTCTCTGTCTCGGGTAGACACGAGCTTGGTGTTGACATCTCGTTGAAGCGAGAGTGGTCAGTGAGGCATGAAGGAGTATGATGAGTGGTGTTTTCTATCTGATGTTGTGAAATATATTTGTTATGCTAATCATGCAGGAAACACTTAAACCTCCTGAGTCGACCATAGATCGAGTCTTGTGCCAGTAACCCCCCATACTTGAATCGTGCTACCACTTGTCCCTGCCTCGGGTCGGGTACGGTTGAGTAAGTCGTCAACCCCTTTCCTTGCACACACCGTACAGAGAGGCCATAGTGAAAGATACCATTGATCACTGGTAGGCATGTCACTTGGTCCGGGGGCATGGGTGTTTCGGTTGGAGCCGAAGGGGGTAGCTCCCCTAATTTGCGCGCGTTATAAATTTTGTGATCCCATTCTAATCGAGGTTGGAGCCTCCCCACTTAGAGTTTCGCTTAACGAGTGTCGTGGGTGATTCCAGGCACTGGTAAGTTAAGCTGGTGTGTGCAGGTCAGGCGTGTTTTCAACTCAAAGACCGTAAACGGAATTAGTCCCGGTTGACTAAAGGAATCCGTTACTTGTGGGTAAAGAGTACACCCTCTGCAGAGTTTATATCTATTCGAATAGCCGTGTCCGCGGTTAAGGACTACAGTCTGGGATGGGTCAAGTGTCGGTCTTAGTGTCGGTCTTCGGAGGAAAAACTTCTAAACCGGAATATTGATCATGACATATGACAAATGATGATTATTATTGTTGTGGACTAACCAATTATATTGTCTGTTTATTGAGTATCCTGGGGACGGTTCTACCTCCTGGATACTCGTTGTGATTATTCTTATATAAGCCCTTTATGTGGTGTCGCTCAGACGCCCGACTGTGGCATGCCTGTTATTTATTTTCCTTATAAGCCCTTTATGTGGTGTCGCTCAGACGCCCGACTGTGGCATGCCTGTTATTTATTTTCCTTATAAGCCCTTTATGTGGTGTCGCTCAGACGCCCGACTGTGGCATGCCCGTTATTTATTTTCCTTATAAGCCCTTTATGTGGTGTCGCTCAGACGCCCGACTGTGGCATGCCTGTTATTTATTTTCCTTATAAGCCCTTTATGTGGTGTCGCTCAGACGCCCGACTGTGGCATGCCTGTTATTTATTTTCCTTATAAGCCCTTTATGTGGTGTCGCTCAGACGCCCGACTGTGGCATGCCTGTTATTTATTTTCCTTATAAGCCCTTTATGTGGTGTCGCTCAGACGCCCGACTGTGGCATGCCTGTTATTTATTTTCCTTATAAGCCCTTTTTGTGGTGTCGCTCAGACGCCCGACTGTGGCATGCTTGTTGTTTATTTTCTTTTATAAGCCCTTTATGTGGTGTCGCTCAGACGCCCGACTGTGGCATGTTTGTTGTTTATTTTCCTTATAAGCTCTTTATGTGGTGTCGATCAGACGCCCGACTGAGGCATGCTTTATATTTTTACCCCTTCGAGGCTTCGCTTCAGACACCCGATCGGTTTATTTTAGTTTTATTTTCTGATTGCTTATTCCTGTTTAATATGAACGATCTGCTTGCATCCTGAATTTTATTTTGCGACTGACTAAGCGACCGTGGAATATCTCAGTGCATGATTATCATCTGTTATATTATACATGTTGTCATGATGTTTGCGAGTACATTCAAAGTACTCACCGACTTGTCCCTGGCTATTGTCTTGGCCAGATTTCTTGCAGGAGAGGAGCGCAACGACGGCAGCCCAGAACCTAGGCAACGGTGATAGCAGCCTCGCGAAGATAGGAGTTATCCAGGTCAACTGTTCCTATGGGAAATGGAGTCCCATAGACACTGATGATCTGCAAACCACTTCCGCCATCAACCACTAGAAACCTTTTGTTGTACTCATAGACCAGAATGGTCTTGTACTGCATATTTTGTATTTTGCTTGGAATTTCTGTATCAAGATTGTGCCTCATCAGCTAACAGTAATCCTGGGGCTGGTGAGCACAAGGACCATTTACTGGGAAATTAATATCCTGGAAAACCGGTCCTAACACCTGTTGAGCCGTAATATAGACATCGGGAACATATAAATGGGTGCTTTGTTTGATTTCAACTAGCCCTATATGTTCATGAGTCCTTCTATTCTCCTTCCGCTGGAACCAATAACATTTGAAGACTATCACGTTCGGTGGGTTTTCACCATAGAATAGAAGTTCATAAATTTCTGCAACTCTTAAATAATACTCGGTACCTCCTTCGCCGATAGCAGAGACACAACAATTTGTAGACTTTCGGTCAGCCATAGATAGCTCTTTGCCAAAGGTATGAAAGCAATACCCGTTGATGTCATATTTGTCAAATGAACGGACCTTATAGTCAAAACCATTAGCGACTCGTCTCAATTCGGCGTCCATAGACTCTGAATTAGCCTACAAGTTTAATACGAAAGGATTGTTGCATTAGCCGCAAATTAGACGAAGAAATGAAATGGTCTAATGGAAACTACCGTTTGTTTGAACCAAGAGATGAAACCGGGATAGCCGCCTCCATGCTTTGCCAGAAGCTCATACTCTTCGATGGAATCCTTTTGGATCACCGCTCCATCCGAGAATTTGGCGACGTATCGACTGTATCAAATATCTAGGAATGAGAGCAGTTCAAAGGAATTAGAAGTTGAGAAATAATGTACTGAGAACTTACTCGATGTACAGCCGCACTTCTGTTAAGTTGTTGAAGATATACAACGAAATGGTCTGCCATTCTTCGACATCCAACACTATTGCTTTCAAAGCACCGGCTGGTGCGAGCTTCCCTTTGAATAGGCTGAGGTTGGATCGACCTTTTTTAGGGTCGCCAGCATTGTACCGAGGCTTCGGATTATGCAAATGACGATTTTTGGTTTCGTAGTGTGTTGTCACAAAGTTTACCGCCTCGTCAGTAATGAATGCCTCGGCCATCGATGCTTCAATTCTACGTTTATTTTTACATTTTGCTCGAAGCGCCTTCTGCATCTTCTCAGTTGCGCAGCACGAACGATTTTGCATGCCCCCCCCCCCCAATCTTGCCTCGGTCGGGAGATGCAAAATCAAATGCTGCATTGGATTAAAGAAGCCTGGTGGAAAGATCTTCTCTAACTTGCAGATCAACTCCGGCGCCAAATCTTCCAGTTCATCTAGCACGCCAGGCGATAGTTCTTTCGCACAAAGAACATGGAAGAAATAGCTTAGCTCTGCCAATACTAGCCATTCATCCTCAGGGATAAAGCCATGCAACATCACCGGCATTATCCGCTCAAGCCATATGTGCCAATCATGACTCTTGAGACAAAATATTTTCAATTTGTGAAGACTCGCTCCCCTCTTTAGATTGTCTGCATACCCATCAGGGAACATCAACTGCATTTTCACCCACAAGATCATTTCCCTCATAGCTGGCCTTCCAAGATTGAACCATGCCTTTGGCTTCGTCCAGTTATGCTTTCCTTTCGGTTGTCGCATGTTTTGTAACGGTCTATCACATAGAGCCTCCTGATCGACTGTAGCCTTAGGATTATCCTTTGACTTCCCCTCTATGCCAAACAATGTACCAAAAAGGGCCTCAGTGATATTCTTTTCAGTGTGCATCACGTCGATGTTGTGTCGGCAAAGGAGGCCTTTGAAGTAAGGCAGATCCCATAAGCATGTCTTGTGAGTCCAGGCATGTTCTGAATTATACCCTTTGCAATACCCTGGATGCTCTGGATCAGGCTCGAGAGTGTTTAACTGATCCAGAGTCTGTTGGCCTATCAACGCAGGTGGTGCAGAGTGTTTGACAACTCTACCATTGACGAAATTCTTCTTGACTTTTCTGAACTTATGGCGAGGATCCAGGAACTATCTATGCAAGTCGAACCAAGAAAACTTGCGACCCGCCTGCAGCCAACGAGACTGAAGAGTTGCCTTGCATGTGGGGAACGGGAACCTTCCACGCACACACCAGCCAGCGAATAGCGCATATGCCGGCAAGTCATGCATCGAGTACATGTACCACACATGCATTGAGAAGTTTTGTTTTGTAGCGGCGTCGTATGTCTTGATCCAATTATCCCAAGCTTGTTGCAATTCATCCTTAAGCGGCTGCATGTACACATTCATATTCTTCCCCAGATAGATGGGCCCTAGAATTATCAACGTCACGAAAATGTTCTTTCTTTGCATAATCTGTCCAGGGGGGAGATTGAGTGGAATGAAAAATACAGGCCAACAACTGTATTGGGTTGCCGTCTTACCAAACACATTGAACCCATCCGAGCTGATGGCAACTCGAGGATGCCTTTGATCTGCCGCTTTATCCTTATGTAATGCATCGAAGTGCTTCCACGCAAAAGCGTCTGAAGTCTGTACCAACATCTGATTCCCATCTACATCTAGTTCGGTTCTTTTGCCCAATTTGTGCCATGTCATCTGTCTGGCCGTCTCTTCGACCATGAAAAGACGTTGAAGTCTTTGTATGATTGGCATATACCGAAGAACATTAACTGGGATTTTGGTCTGAATATTCTCACCCATACCGTTGTCTACCCCAACATACCTGGAAGACTTGCAAATGGGACAATAGTTCAAGCCGGTTTACTCAAGCCTAAATAAGGCACATCCGTTCTCACAGGCATCTATCTTCTCATAGGGCATCTTAAGTTGAACTGAGACTGGTACAGGTTTGCAGCCATGACATAGCCTTTGGGTAGAAAGCGTCCAAATAGTGTCATCATCGCGTCGTAGCATTCTCTGCCCAAGTTGAACTGAGACTTCAGAGCCATTACTTGCGCGATGGCATCTAACTTACGACGCTGAGTGTGCTTGTGGAGAGGACGTTTTGAAGACTCCAACATTTCATAGAAGGCCTGTGCAGATTCCTCCATCTAATCGTCCGAATCCCGAGCATAATCAAAGTCTTGCACCATGTCTTCTATCCCGGTACCATGCTCGTCGGTGCGACGACAAACCACCTCAGCTCTGGCACGTTGGGCAGACTCAGCATGAAATGTCCACACCGTATAATCAGGCGTAAAACTCATCCTCTATAGGTGTTATTCGAGAGATTGAGCATCAGATTGACTTAATTCCCGGTGCATCGCTACCCAACCGTACGCCATACCGTACCAATCCAGAGGAGACAAAGTAGATTATGTGTCAAGTATAGGAGTTGCTCGACAAAGGTTATATACGTGAATCCCTTAGTCCTTGTGTTGTTCCTATTATTCTAGTGTCGAAAAAGGATGGTACATCGCGTATGTGTGTTGATTGTAGAGGCATTAATAATATTACTATTCGTTATCATCATCCTATTCCTTGGCTAGATGATATGCTTGATGAATTAAGTTGCTCTACAACTTTCTCCAAAGTTGATTTGCGTAGTCGATACCATCAAATTCGTATGAAATTGGGAGATGAATGGAAAACTGCCTTTTGGTTTAACTAATGCACCTAGCACTTTCATGATATTAATGAACGAGGTTTTACGTGCTTTCATTGGACGATTTGTGCTAGTCTACTTTGATGATATATTGATTTATAATAGATCTTTGGAGGAACACTTGGATCATTTGCGTGCGGTTTTTATTACTCTACGTGATGCGCGTTTGTTGGGTAACCTTGGGAAGTGCACCTTTTGCACCGACCGAGTATCTTTTCTTGGCTATGTTGTTACCACAGGGACTTGAAGTTGATAAAGCCAAGGTTGAAGCTATTGAGAGTTGGCCGCAGACCAAAACGGTCACACAAGTGAGGAGTTTTCTTGGACTCGCTGGTTTTTATAGGCGTTTTTGAGGGATTTCAGCACCATTGCTGCACCTATCAATGAGCTTACAAAGAAGGATGTGCCTTTTGTTTGGGGTACCGCACAGGAAGAAGCTTTCACGGTATTGAAAGGTAAGTTAACACATGCTCCTTTACTCCAACTTGCTTCTTTTAATAAGACTTTTGAGCTTGAATGTGATGCTAGTGGAATTGGATTAGGAGGTGTGTTATTACAAATGGTAAACCTATTTCATACTTTTCGTAAAAATTGAATGGGCCTAGTCTGAATTATTCTACTTATGATAAGGAATTATATGCTCTTGTTCGGACTTTGGAAACATGGCAACATTATTTATGGCCCAAAGAATTTGTTATACATTCTGATCATGAATCTTTGAAACATATTAAAATTCAAGCAAAACTGAACCGTAGACATGCTAAATGGGTTGAATTCATTGAGACTTTCCCTTATGTCATTAAACACAAGAAGGGTAAAGAAAATTTTATTGCTGATGCATTGTCTCGTCGTTATACTATGCTTTCACAACTTGACTTTAAAATATTTGGTTTGGAGACCATCAAAGATCAATATGTGCATGATGCTGAATTTAAAGATGTGTTGCACAATTGTAAAGAAGGGAGAACATGGAACAAGTTCATCATAAATGATGGATTTGTGTTTCGTGCTAACAAGCTATGCATTCCAGCTAGCTCCGTTCGTATTTTTTTTTGCAGGAGGCGCATGGAGGAGGATTAATGGGACACTTTGGCGTGAAGAAGACGGAGGACATACTTGCTACCCATTTCTTTTGGCCAAAGATGATAAGGGATGTTGAGCGTTTTGTTGCTCGCTGCACTACATGTCAAAAAGCTAAGTCACGACTCAATCCTCGTGGTTTATATATGCCCTTGCCTATACCTAGTGTTCCTTGGGAGGATATCTCAATGGACTTTGTTTTAGGTTTACTGATACGTCTCCAACGTATCTATAATTTTTGCTTGTTCCATGCTATTATATTATCATTCTTGGATGTTTTACAATCATTTTATTACAACTTTATATCATTTTTTGGGACTAACCTATTGACATAGTGCCGAAGTGCCAGTTGCTGTTTTTGCTTGTTTTTTACTTCGCAGAAAATCAGTACCAAACGGAGCCCAAAGGCTGCGGGGATTTTTGTGGATTTTTTATGGACCAGAAGAAAGAAGATGGGCCAAAGAACACCAAAAGAGGGCCCCAGGGTGGCCATCCCCCCACTAGGGCGCGCTAGAGGCCCCCTGGCGCGGCCTGGTGGAGGATGGCCTCCATTGGTACTAAGTAGAAATACTACTTGTGCATCCAAAATCTTTAAACCAAGTTTTGCCTTATGAGTCCACCATACCTACCTATTTACGGTATTTCCATGCCGTTCCAAGCAAATTTGTATGTGCCATCTCTAAATTTTCAAAATAAATTTTCTCTTTTGTGTGCCTGTACCGCTCATGAAACGGTGGGGAGTGTCCAATATTTTTCCATGCTAGATGTGTTATTCTCAAGATGAGTGTTTATTCACTTGTCATTGCATGAGAGTGCGGCGGTAATAGGGATGCCCATTCCCGAAATGAAAAAGAAAAAAAATATTTACTTTATGTTGTCAAATAATAAATTCCTTGGAAAGTGTTGGTATGGAAGGCAGCCGTGGATACAGCCCGCCATGGAAAGTGAAAGTTTGGTGGAAAAAGGAATAAACTTTATTTTCTGTTTGGGAACTGCCTGTGATATATCTAGCATGGAAAGTATTGTGAGCTACTTTGTCATTTTTGTTGACAGGAAAAGCATACCACCCAAAATATTTTTCTCTATCAATTTAAACCTTGAGCTCTGGCACCTCTACAAATCCCTACTTCCCTCTGCGAAGGGCCTGTCTATTTACTTTACGCAATTTTTATTTTTGCTTTGAGTATACATCTTCTCTTATAAGCACCAACTAGGGGGCACTACGATCGTACTTGAGCATTGGGCATAGCTAATATTTGAGTGTGTTTCATGAATGGATCAATGATTGAGCATGATGGGCTAGGGATAACTTTCTTTAGTGTTGATATTTTGAAAGACATGGTTGCTTGTTGACATGCTTGAGTATTGAAGTCATTATGTTAAAACTAGACTATTGCTTTGAATCATTATACGTCCAACTATCCATGCTATACAAAAGAAAAGAATATGATGAACATGTTAGGCAGCATTCCACATCAAAAATTCGGTTTTTATCATTTACCTACTCGAGGATGAGTAGGAATTAAGCTTGGGGATGCTGAAACGTCTACAACGTATCTATAATTTTTGCTTGTTCCATGCTATTATATTATCATTCTTGGATGTTTTACAATCATTTTATTACAACTTTATATCAATTTTTGGGACTAACCTATTGACATAGTGCCAAAGTGCCAGTTGCTGTTTTTGCTTGTTTTTTACTTCGCAGAAAATCAGTACCAAACGAAGCCCAAACGCTGCGGGGATTTTTGTGGATTTTTTATGGACCAAAAGAAAGAAGATGGGCCAAAGAACACCAGAAGAGGGGGCCCAGGGTGGCCATCCCCCACCAGGGCGCGCCAGAGGCCCCCTGGCGCGGCCTGGTGGAGGATGGGCACCTCGGGCACCCCCTCAACCGACTATCAAGCCTATAAATTCCCAGAAAATCCAAAAACCCTAATGGAGTCGACGAAACACAATTCTAGCCGCCGCAAGTTCCAGAACTGCGAGATCCAATGTAAACACCATCACAAAGGGGTTCATCTTCCTCATAGGTGCCTCTCCGATGATGCGTGAGTAGTCCACCATAGACCTACAGGTCCGTAGGCAGTAGCTCGATGGCTTCTTCTCTCTCTCTTATGATTCTCAATACAATGGTCTCTTGGAGATCTATTTGATGTAAACTTTTGCGGTGTGTTTGTTGGGATCTGATGAATTTTGAGTTCATGATCAGTTTCTATCCATGAATATTATTTGAGTCTTCTTTGATCTCTTATATGCATGATTGCTTATAGCATCGTATTTCTTCTTCGAATCTTTGGTTTAGTTAGGCCAAGTAGATCGATTTTTCTTGCCATGGGAAGAGGTGCTTTGTGATGGGTTCGATCTTGCGGTGTTCTTTCCCAGTGACAAAAGGGGCAGCAAGACACGCATGTATCGTTGCTATTAAGGATAACAATATGGGGTCTATTTGTACATGAATAGATCTTGTCTACATCATGCCATCGTTCTTATTGCATTACTCCATTTTTTCATGAACTTAATACACTAGATGCATGCTGGATAGCGGTCGGTGTGTGGAGTAATAGAGGTAGATGCAGGCAGGAGTCGGTCTATCTATCTTGGACGTGATGCCAATATAATGATCATCGCCTTGGATATCGTCATGACTATTCAATTTTCTATCAATTGCCCAACAGTAATTTGTTCACCCACCGTGCGCTATACTCATGAGAGAAGCCACTAGTGAACCAAAACCAAAACCAAAAACCCAAAAACATATTGCTGCATATTTACTCTTTTTATTTGTGTTCTTGAGAGATCTATCTCTCCTATCTATCACTACCTAATCTATCTTATTACCTTAGAGAGATTGACAACCTCTCTTTCGCGTCGGGTTGCAAGTATTTGTTGTTTGTGTGCAGGTGCTGCTTATTGGGTGGTGGTGATCCTCCTACTGGTTCGATAACCTTGGTTTCATAACTGAGGGAAATACTTACCTTCGATGTGCTGCGTCATCCCTTCCTCTTTGGGGAAATACCGACGCAGTCTCAAGCCACGTCATTTACCTCGAACAAAGAAGGGGAGGGATAGCATATTTCTTGTCGTGGATAGATTTTCAAAAATGGCACACTTTATACCATGTCATAAAAGTGATGATGCTACTCATGTTGCTGATTTGTTCTTTCGTGAAATTATTCGCTTGCATGGTGTGCCAAATACAATTGTTTTAGATCATGATGCTAAATTTCTTAGCCACTTTTGGAGATGTTTATGGGCTAAGTTGGGGTCTAAACTGCTTTTTAGTACTACATGTCACCCCCAAACTGATGGACAAACTGAAGTAGTCAATAGATCATTGACTACCATGCTTAGGGCTGTTTTGAAGAATAACCTGAAAATGTGGGAAGAATGCTTGCCTCATATTGAATTTGCTTATAATCGTTCGATGCATTCTACTACTAAGATGTGCCCTTTTGAAGTTGTGTATTGTTTCTTACCTCGTGCACCTATTGATTTGTTGCCTCTTCCATCTTCGGAGAAGGTTAATTTTGATGCTAAAGAACGTGCTGAATTGATATTAAAATGCATGAGATAACTAAGGAAAACATTGAGCATATGATTGCTAAATATAAACTTGCTGGAGATAAGGGTAGAAAACATGTTGTCTTTGCACCTGGAGATCTTGTTTGGTTACATTTGTGTAAGGATAGATTTCCTGATTTGCGCAAGTCAAAGCTAATGCCACATGCTGATGGTCCTTTGAAGGTGTTCGAGAAAATAAACGATAATGCATATAAACTTGAGCTGCCTGCAGAGTTTGGGATCAGTCCTACTTTTAACATTGCAGATTTGACGCCTTATTTGGGTGAGGAAGATGAGCTTCTGTCGAGGACGACTTCAATTCAAGAAGGGGAGGATGATGATGACATCAATACCATTGTTACACCCACAACCCCTGCTCCTATACATACTGGACCAATCACTAGAGCTCGCGCACGCGAATTGAATTTCCAGGTACTTTCGTTCCTTGGAAATCCTTCTAATATACATGAACATATGATGCTGCCTAAATTAGATTCTTTTGTTTTACTTACGAATGAAGGACCTAGAATGGACAAGAAGGATGGCCATTGGCGTGGGATCAAGCATGGAGAAGAAGGTGTGCATGCGGGAAAGAACAATGGAGTTTCCCGTGGTGATTTTCACACTTTGAAGCCACCATAAGGAGAGCATGAAGGCTTGGACGAAATATACAAGATGCCACTTAATAAATTTCGTCCAGAGGCTATTATAGGTGTTGCGTCACCTTATTTTTGGGCCAGGCCCATGTAATTTTGAAATACTACATTATAGGCTGTTTTTAGAGTCCGTATGTGTGGGGAAACCGAAATAAGGTTGTTTTCGGACCCCTGCTCCAAGGGGTCACGAAAATGCCTCTCTATTCCCCCATATATACAGCCCTTAGGGTGCCGTTTAGACTTGGGTTTTGTTTAGATTACAAGTTCGCCATTGCTGCAACTTCGCGTCCTTCGTTTGTGTTCCACGACCAGACCAAGATGTCATAGAACCCCACTTTCATCAATAAAGCTTTCCTCTTGTATTCGCAATATCCAGATTCCAAAATCAGTTTCTTGCATGTTCTTCGTTTGCGTGCAAGAAATAGACCCTCGTGGTCAAGTTGATTGTGCTCCGGCATGGTCAATAACCTCTCGTAGTTGGTTTAGCGATTGCTAAGGCGCGACGTCTTCGCACGTTTGTAGTCAGATCGTCAAAGTCTACTCCTCCGAAAACGATAGCCACCATCTCCTCGAAAGACAGGGACAACTTCCCCTCTATCAACACCTCACGATACATTTAATGCATTTGTCCTAAGCTATCAGAGTTAGGTATTTGAAACTGTAGCCACTACCTGTATAGTATTTTGACCATTTTTCCACTGTGGTAACCCCTTAGTATATAAAAGGAAGGCCATGGCAACCTTTGCAAGCGTGGACTCCCCGTCCATTTACGCGTAGTAGCTGCACTTCCCGAGCACTCATGCCAGTAAGCTGCTCTCCTTGTAACTAGGGCATAAACACTTAATCCACCAAAGAAAGATTAGGGTTTTACACCTCATAGTGGCCCGAACTGCTGTTTCCACTCTTTGTGCACGACGATCCCCTTAGTAGAACCGCAAAGGGTCCTTGCCGGTCCCATAGATTGTCGTACTTCAACACTTTGTCACAAGTGACACCGTAATACTTATAAGTTTTCCTCATCCGTAGCAATTGTGCACAACGACTTGCGGCAGCAACATACTCGGCCTTTGTCGGTGTACTAAAGAACAGGTCCTTTAGCACCCTGACTTGCGCATAGACGGCCGCAGCCTCTAACCAGGCAAGCGTTGGTAGAAGACACTGCACTCAAGACAACTCCTGGAGAGGAACCTTAGCACAGGCAAGCCTCCTTGCCGGCAAGCGAAGACCTGGCAGCCCAACACCCAACAAGATCCCACTCACCAGCCACTACTCCACCTCATCAGGCTGATTGTCGCCATTAAGGAGGTGTCAAGCGGTCAGGCGGTTAAGTGGGGCTTGTCAGGGCATGTGGCGTCGCCAAGTGATTACAGGAGCTTTAATGACACCCGTCCTAATGGCATGGCGTAAGAATAAGAGGTATTTGGTCTGATGGCACACAAGGAGAGGGAATGGTTGGCGGGGAACGGTGACAACATGACACATCACGACGCATTAAATGCACCTATCCTAATCCGTCAGGGTCAGGTATTTCCCACTATAGGAATGTCAGTAGTTTGACCACTATTGTAACTACTATTTACCCCTGTGTATGTACCATTCTGGCCATCTGTGGTAACCCCTTTGAGCTATAAAAGGAGGTCCATGGCTACCTTTAAAAGGGTCAAAACCCTGCTCAATTGCATGCGTAGTAGCACTCTTAAGCGTCTTGCCGGGCAGCTGCGCTCCTTGTAAGACGAGTAGTCACATAATTCACAGGACACAAGACGTAGGGTTTTATGCCTCCGGGTAACCTGAACCTGTATAAACCCTTGGTGTGCTTTGCTTGGTGTTGCTCTTTGTATGCGTAGAACCCAACAGTTGAACCGCAAAGGGGCCTTGCCGGTCCCATAGATTGTCGTACTTGACAGCCTCGGTGGATGAGATAGAAACACAATTTTGTTTCTCAGAAGACCAACTCACCAGAGAGCGACCAAGTAATTGGCACCCTTCGTAAGTAGACTCCCTCTCCATATGGTCTCCCACCCAATCCCAATCCGAATATCCCATGGTATCAAAGCTTTCTCTTTTGGGGTACCATAAGCCAAACTTTGGGGTATGAGCCAAATATCAAAAGATTCGTTTGACCGCTACAAAGTGGCTTTCCTTTGATGCGGCTTGAAACCGTGCACATATTCCCACACTCAACACGATATCCTGTCTAGATGCACAAAGGTAAAGGAAAGATCTAATCATGGAACGATATACCTTTTGATCCAATGCTTTACCATTAGGATCAATGTCAAGTTGGCACTTGGTTGGCATTGGAGTCTTGGCCGGCATGACATCAACAAGCTTGAACCTCTTGAGATGTTTAGCAAGTCTTGGGTATATTTATCTTGGTTGATGAAGGTTCCTTCTCTACGTTGCATGACTTCGAATTCGAGAGATAACTTCAACTCTCCACTCATAGACAACTCAAACTTCTCAGTCATTAGTGTGGCAAACTCATCATTGAAAGCTTTGTTAGGAGAACCAAATATAATATCATCAACATATAGTTGGCATATGAACAATTCCACTTTAACCCTCTTAGTAAAAAGAGTGGGATCGATTTTCCCAATTCCAAACCCATGATCTTGCAATAACTTCGTAAGGTGCTCATACCACGCACATGGGGCTTGTTTAAGTCCATAGAGTGCCTTATCGATCTTATATACATGATTGGGGAACTTGGGATCCTCGAATTTAGACAAACGAGCACCTTTGTTGAGAATGAAACACTTACAACCGAACACGCAGAAGTACTTGAGGTTGGGCTTGTTACCGGTAAGTATCTCATATGGAGTCTTATTCAAGCCTTTGCAGAGGTAGAGCCGATTGGATGCATGACATGCGGTGTTGATGGTTTCGGCCAAAAAGTCATACGGAGATTTGAATTCCGCCATCATGGTCCTTCCCGTCCATCAACTTCCGGTTCTTCCTCTCCGCTGCACAATTTTGTGGAGGGGTATAAGGTGTGCAATATTTATGCTTGATCCCCTCATCACTAAGAAGCTCATCCAAGTTCTAGTTCTTGAACTCGGTGCCATTGTCACTTCTAATGATCAATATATTTGCATCATGTTGACATTGAGCCTCATCCGCAAAGTCGATCAAGGTTTGTTGGGTCTCGCTCTTCCTCTTGAAGAAATATACCCAAGTGTGTCTTCAATAATCATCCACAATCACCAAGAAATACTTCCTCCCACCAAGACTATCAAAATATGAAGGCCCAAATAGATTCATGTGAAGGAGCTCCAAAGGCCTCTTGGAAGATATAATTGGTGTGGGTCGGTGAGCCATCTCATGTAACTTTCCTTCGATACAAGTAGAGCAAGCACGATCTTTAGCAAAAATAAAAAAAATTAGTCCACGACATGGCTCAGTTGAGGAGACTTTGAAAAGATCTCATGGTGGCGTGGGCTAAGCGGCGATGCCAAAGCCACCCCATGTCAACTTTAGACATTAAACATGTTGCGGTCTTATTGGTCCTCTCTAGAAGTTGACCACATAGAGACCGTTCTCAACATATCCAACATAGGCCACTTTAAGAGTCTTGCTCCACAAAAGGGCCATGGTATTAAGATCAAATCAAATACAAAATCCATGATTTCAAGTTGACGAGCGGAAAGTAAATTGTATGCAAGGGTATCAACAAGCATACCTTTCTCTATGGTTAGATCCATAGAGATCACCACCTTGCCAAGATCCAATACCTTTGACAGTGATGCGTCACCAAATTGTACATGGGTGGGCATAGATGAACTAGCTTGAACGTCCACCACCATGTGCTTGCTTCCAGTCATATGATTTGTCGCTCCAGTGTCGAGCAACCATGAATCTTCACCGGAAGCAAACTCCTACAAAAGATCAATGCTTGGTTTTAGGTACCAATTCTTGAATGGGTCCTTTGGTGTTAGTCACAAGGGTATTAGGAACCCAAATAGACCATTCAATGTAATCATAAGGAGAACCAACAAATTTGGCATAAACATGCCCATCACTAGCACAACACAAAACATAAGAATGATTAAAATAGCCGACATTGTTGTGTGAAGTGGTTTTGCCCCTTTTGGCACCACTTCCAACCACCCTGTTCTTCTTCTCCTTAGGAGAACTCTCTATCTCTCTCTCTCTCTCTCTCTCTCTCTCTCTCTCTCTCTCTCTCTCTCTCTCTCTCTCTCTTCGACGAAGATAGTTTTGAGAGGGAGAGGTTGCTTGGTCTTGTTTTTCTTCTTGGTGTTCTTCTTATTTGGCTTGGGTGCAAACCCAAGTCCTTCCTTAGCCACAACTTCCTTGTGATTGCTCAAAAAGTCATTGATATTCATCTCACCTTGTATGCAAGTGGCAAGGCCTTTCTCAAATTGGTCTTTCAACTTGGCATTCTCCTCAACAAGATGAGCGTGTTCACAACAAGGGTTAGTAGCATGAGTATTATCAACTAAAACAAACAGAGGGCAAGAAGCAATCTCCTTAGTTTGCTTCACTTGGAGTTGATCATGATAATCCTTGAGAGACCTATAAGCACTCTTCAAGGCCTTGTGATCCTTTTCAAGTAACCCAAACTTATCTTTGAGTGTAGCATGGCCAACCCCAAGTTTAACATTCTCGCATTTAAGCACACGAGCAAGAACTTGAGAATGATCATCGATACTTGTGATCTGCGTTGGGTTTTCCGTGAAGAGGAACGGGTAATTGCAGCACAAAGTGGATAAGTATTTCCCTCAGTTATGAAACCAAGGTTTATCGAACCAATAGGAATATCAATCCTCAACTGTCTTAAGCGGCTGCACACAAATGAACAAACAATTTGCACCCAACGCGGGCAAGAGGGTTGTCAATCCCCTTGATCTCGTTATTTGCATGCAAATGAGTTGTGTAGATAATTGTTGATAAATATAAATTGCAAAATAAAAAAAAGTAAATAAAGGTAGCAAGGTAGATATAGCGTTTGCGAATATATAAGTGAATAGACCCCGAGGCCATAGTGTTCCCTAGCGACATCTTTCATGTAGGCAGCATACGGTGGGTAAACAAATTACTGTTGGGCAATTGGTAGAAAAGTGGATAGTTATGCGATGTTCATGACAATGATCATGTATATATAGGAATCACTTCCATAAGAAAATAGGCCGACTCCTGCCTGCATCTATTACTATTACTCCACTCATCGACCGCTATCCAGCATGCATCTAGAGTATTCAGTAAAAGAGAGTAATGCTTGGAGAACGATGATATGATGTAGACAAAGTAAACTCAAACAATATGAATGAACCCCATCGTTTTATCCTTAGTAGAAACAACATAAAGACGCATCTTGTCCCCTACTTTGTCACTGGGATATAGAAATTCCTTAGGTTGAACCTACCACAACGCACCACTTCACAGAAGAAATATCAATCTACTTGGCCAAAGCATATCAATAGATCGGAGAGCATTATGAAGCTATAATGATCATGCACATAAGAGATAATATAATTCAGAGGCATCTCAATACTTTTCATGAATAATCTGAACATAAACCCACAATTCATCGGATCCCAACAAACACACCGCACAATAGGATTACATCGGATAGATCAAAGCGAAGATGCGATGACCATTGTATTGAAGATCGTAAGAGAGAGATTGACATCTAGGTACTAGCTATGGACCATGAGGGTGGCAAGGTTGATGAAGAGGCCCTCCGTGATCGATCCCCCCTCCGGAAAGGTGCCAGAACGGAGCTCCAGATGGCCTCGTGGTGGAACAGAGACTTGCGGCGGCAGAAAAAGTGTTTCGGGACTGCCTCCAGGGTTTTCAGAATATTAGAGAATTTATAGGCCGAAGAGGGACGTCAGGAGGTGCCCGAGGGGGCCACCACATATCAGGGCGCGGCCTCCCGACTTCCTTCCGAAGCTTCTAGGTCTTCATATAGTCCAGAAAAAATCATCAAAAAGTTTCGTGGCAATTGGACTTCGTTTGGTACAGTAAACATGCAAAGGCAAAAACACGTAGAAAACAACAACTGGCATTGGGCACTGGGTCAATAGGTTAGTGCTCAAAAATATTATTAATTGGTAAATAATGACCCAAAAAGTATCCTAGAATGATAATATATCAGCATGGAACAATCAAAAATTACAGATACGTTGGAGACGTATCAAGCATCCCCAAGCTTAATTCCTGCTCGTCCTCGAGTAGATAAATGATAAAAACAGAATTTTTTATGTGACATGCTATCCACTATGTAATCTTATTCAGGTATGCTCATTGAGAAAAGATGAATCAACAAATATTAACATAGCAATATTCAAAGTGTAAGAAACAAAAATGTTAATTCCTAAAAGTATACAATTCTCAAGAAATGTTTACCCCCCATTCATCTTATTGTATTAGCAAGGCATGGCTCCATCTTCACCACATTAATACAAATGTTAAGCACCACGGTGTCCAAGTCAGGCAATTGGTTCGTACTTTTTCAATATGCATCAACTTTTTATTCTTGACGCAATACATGAGCGTGAGCCATTGGACATATCATTTAGGTGGAATAGAGTATGGTGGTAGATATCAAAGGGGTAGGAAGTGGAGAATATAGTCTCACATCAACTAGGCGTACCAACGGGCTATGGAGATGCCCATCGATAGATGTCAATGCAAGGAGTAGGGATTGCCATGCAAATGATGCACTAGAGCTATAAGTGTATGAAAGCTCAAATGAAGCTAAGTGGGGTGTGCATCCAACTTGCTTGCTCATGAAGACCTCTGGCATTTGACGAAGCCCATCATAGGAATATACAAGCCAAGTTTGAAATAATGAATAGGTAATTCCCACTAGCATATGAAAGTGATATATCATGAGACTCTCTACATGAGGAACATGGTGCCACTTTGAGGCACAAGTGTGGTAAAGGATAGTAGCAAAGTACATTCTCTCATTTTCTCGCATTTTTTTAGAATGGATGGTGGGCTCATTTGGCCTCCCCCATCTTTATTTTTGTCTGGAGCCTCATCTCGACCTATGGGAGAATCATCGTCTCCATCATTCTTTCCTCACTGGGACAATGCTCTAACAATGATGATCATCACACTTTTATTTACTTACAACTCAACCTGGAGAACTGATATGAAGATATGACTCTATATGAATGCTTCTGGCAGTGTACCAGGATGTGCAATGATCTAGAGTGACATGTATCAAAAACATTATGAAGGTGGCTTTGCCACAAATACAATGTCAGCTCTATATGATCATGCAAAGCAATATGACGATGAACGAACTAGTCATGTGAAGCGACGATGGAATTTGCATGGCAATATATCTCAGAATGGCTATGGGAATGCCATGATAGGTAGGTATGGTGGCTGTTTTGAGGAATATATAATAAGGCTTATGTGCAATAGAGCGTATCATGTCACGGGGTTTGGATGCACTGGCGAGAGTTGCACCGATCCTCGAGGTGAGAACGGGCTATGCACGGTACCGAAGAGGCTAGCAAATTATGAAAAGGTGAGATTGCGTATGTCCATGGTTTCACATTAGTCATAAAGAACTCACATACTTATTTCAAAGTTATATTAGTTTATCATAAATCAATGTACTAATCATATGCCCCGAGGGAAGAGGTTGGTAGGAGTTAACCATCGCGCGCTTCCGACCCGAAACAACACTAGGATTTCAACGAGGAATAGAAATGCTCACACATCATCACCATACCTCTTTAATTTTTAGATGAACAAAAAGGTCAACCCCTCTTAATATCAACACTTCTACGGTTTACCAATTATGAACTCACACCTATTTCATATTACTACATCAATATCATTAACCCACAATTTCTTTATATGTGCTACATGATGGTCTTGATTATCACTCTTTGAATACCTAATATTTTTGGACTAGTCTGTATGACCCATGCAAATTACCATCACTATTTATTAACTCTCAAAAAAATATAATTGAAGAATGAGAGTGAAATCATTTCTTTAAAATCTACACGCCACCGTGCTCAAAAAGATATAAGTGAAGTACTAGAGCAACTGCTAAGTTCAAAAGATATAAGTGAAGCACATAGAGTATTCTAACAAATTATGATGAAGGTGTGTCTCTCTTAAATAGGTGTGTCTAGCAAACAATGATTGTGGCAAACTGAAAGTAAAAGCAAACTAAAGCAAACGACGCTCCAAGCAAAACTCATATCATGTGACGAATAAAAATATAGCTTCAAGTGACATACCGATGGATTTGAGACGAAAGAGGGGATGCCTTCCGGGGCATACCCAAGCTTAGATGCTTGAGTCTCCTTTAAAATATTACCTTGGGGTGCCTTGGGCATCCCCAAGCTTAGTCTCTTGCTACTCCTTATTCCTTTGTCCATCAAGATAAAACCCAAAACTTGAAAACTTCAATCACACAAAACTCAACAAAACCTCGTGAGATCCATTAGTATAAGAAACATATTACACACTTTAAGTACTATTATAAATTGAATAAAATTTCTTAAATTCATAATAGGTACTGTATTCTAACTTCTACATGGCTTATACTCCCCGATACAATCCATAGTTTAATAAAAATAAGCAACTATGCAAGCAAAAAAAGAATCTTTCTAAAACAGAACAGTCTGTAGAAATCTGTAGAGTCCCTATACTTTTGTAACTCTAAAAATTCTAAAAAATTAGGACAACCTCGAAAATTTGTATATAAACACTGTGGAATAATTTAAGATCATTATGATGCTCCAGAAAAAAATGAAAATTCCTGTACTGGAGTCAAAAGTTTCTGTTTTGTTTCAGCATCGATTCTACTGAACTTGTGAGTCGTCCCAAAGGCTTTACTTGGCACAAACACTAATTTAAACACAAAAGCAGAATAATTACAGAGTCAATAATCATGTTATTAAAAATAAACAGAAAGTTCTAAGAAAAAATTTAAAGATAACTATTGGGTTGCCTCCCAACAAGCGCTATTGTTTTATTCCCCTAGCTAGGCATAATGCATAGTTTCAAGTATTGTCATCCTTGACACCATGAACAAGTGGTTCTAATTTGCCAATGAGGATTTTTATTTCCTCCTTAAAAACATTTATGGCTTCCATCTTTTGTTCCAAAATGTCTAATTTTCTACTTTGCATCACTATGTTCCCATTGAGTTTGGTGGTCAAGTCGTATAACCCCTTAAGGGATACTTTCGTAATGGGCCTAGTTTCTTTCATTAACTAAGTTTGACGCAACTTCACTAGTATATTTGGTTCATTGATATCTATTTTGGGTTTCCCAGATATATTTTTCATCTTATCATAGGTGTCAAAAGCATTGTTCCCGAGGAAATCTTTTTCGAACATGGAATCCAAGACACATCTATGAGAAAGGGATAAACCGACATAAAAACTTCTCAGAAGCAATTTAATTTGACTTTTGGGATTAGTTTTCGCTTGTATTCTTAGTAATCTATCCCAAGCTTGTTTGAGTGACTCATCACCTACTTGCTTAAAATCTAAGATTGGGGAACCTTCTCCCAAGTAAGGAGATTGAGGCATATCCGGAGGGGAACTAGCCATGACTTCAAACTAGGAAACAAGTAACAAGCAAAGATAAATATTTTTGTATTTTTGATTTTTATGTGACAAGCTAAATATAACAGAAAATAAAAAGAAGAACAAGTGAATGAAAATTTGTGTGAAGTTACTTGGTAGTTGATGATGATATTCCCCGGCAACGGCGCCAGAAATCCTTCCTGATACTTGTGATCTGCGTTGGGTTTTTCGTGAAGAGGAACTGGTAATTGCAGCACAAAGCGGATAAGTATTTCCCTCAGTTATGAAACCAAGGTTTATCGAACCAATAGGAATATCAATCCTCAACCGTGTTCAGCGGCTGCACACAAATGAATAAACAACTTGCACCCAACGCGGGCAAGAGGGTTGTCAATCCCCTTCATCTCGTTATTTGCAAGCAAATGAGTTGTGTAGATAATTGTTGATAAATATAAATTGCAAAATAAATAAAAAGTAAATAAAGGAAGCAAGGTAGATATAGCTTTTGCGAATATATAAGTGAATAGACCTGGGGGGGCATAGTGTTCCCTAGCGTCGTATCTCATTTAGGCAGCATACGGTGGGTAAACAAATTACTGTTACGCAATTTATAGAAAAGCGGATAGTTATGCAATGTTCACGGCAATGATCATGTATATATAGGCATCACGTCCATAAGCAAATAGGCCGACTCCTGCCTGCACCTATTACTATTACTCCACTCATCGACCGCTATCTAGCATGCATCTAGAGTATTAAGTAAAACAGAGTAATGCTTGGAGAACGATGACATGATGTAGACAAAGTAAACTCAAACAATATGGATGTACCCCATCGTTTTATCCATAGTAGCAACAACACAAAGAATCATCTTGTCCCCTACTTTGTCACTTGGATATAGAAATTCGCCAGGTTGAACCTACCACAACACACCACTCCCACCGAAGAAATATCAATCTACTTGGCCAAAGCATATCAATAGATCGGAGAGCATTACAAAGCTATAATGATCATGCAAATAAGAGATAATATAATTCAGAGGCATCTCAAATACTTTTCATGAATAATCTGAACATAAACCCAATTCCTCGGATCCCAACAAACACACCGCACAATAGGATTACATCAGATAGATCAAAGCAAAGATGCGATGACCATTGTATTGAAGATCATAAGAGAGAGAGAGATTGCCATCTAGGTACTAGATATGGACCCGTAGGTCTATGGTGAACTACTCACACATCATCATGAGGGCATCAAGGTTGATGAAGAGGCCCTCCGTGATCGATCCATGTCACACCCTGTGTTTTGCCTCATGACTAAGCTAACATGACTCAAAAATTAAGGCCAATTAAAACTTTTTGTTTGCATATGAATGTTTGACTTGTGTGCTATCTCCTTTCTTGTTTGATTGTGCCATGAACCATCATATATCTCCTACCCTTCAAACTCATCTCCCTGATCCAAGAACCTTGCCCAATGATCATGCCATGTGTATAGGACATAAAACTATTTTTATAAAATATTATTTTGGCCAAAAAGCATTTTATTAATTTAGGTTTTCAAAAACCCCTAGATTGAGGTTTGTACTACAAGTCCTCAGATTAGGGTGGATGCTTTACCCCCAAAGACTTTATTTGGAACCTACCATATATAAGACTTCCCAAAACCACCAAATATTATTTTTAAATATTATTTTCATATTTTATTTAAAAGCTTTTCTTAAGGCCAGAAATGGTCTTTTATAGGGAAAATTATTTTTGTGCTTTCAAAATATTTGAGAAAATTTAGGGAAACTCAATGGACATATATTTTCCATATATAAGAGTTTAAACACATGGTCATGTTCAAAATATTGGACAAAACCCTCGAGAACCATTTCTGTTCATTTCAAGCATTTGAAATATTTCTATAAGAAATATTCTCAAATAATTCCAGGAAAATTCTAGCAAGTCACACATGATATATGTGATGATCTTGACAAGTTCCATCTCAATCATAATTGTTTCGATTCACCAAAATATCCCAAAACCATTCATGTCCAGATCCAAACTTGATCAACTTTACATTGTCAAGTATCTCCATTTGTGCTCAAACTTTGTGGACATGTTCTAATCCCCAAATAATGCCACCACACCAAGTGGTGCATTAAGGCGAATAGTTTGCATGTCTAGATCTACAGAAACCTCTTTTTGTTGATTTCTAGGGTTTACCAAGTTTGCATTATCAACTTTCTTTAAATGAGTTGAAAACTTGTTATCAGTACCAACTAGACTTACCATTTAACCCTGGTGAATCTCAAGGCCATAGGATTCCTCAGCCTAGCCCAAACACAGCACATACACCTTCAGCCATAAGCTTGTGGACAAGAAAAGTTGACCCAAAAAGATTCCCCTTGCCTCCAACTTTTTACCACATGATGTTCTAACCCCACTTTACCTCCAGTAACTTTGCCATGGCCTCTGCTCAATTATTGGGGGGGGGGGGCGTAACTCCCTCATTTTCCCTCTTATTTCACCATGGCAAGACCTCTGTTTCCCCTCTCCCATTATTCTATACATGCAAAGGCCCCCAAACTCTTTCACAACCTCAATTGCATACTTATGCATTAATCCAAACCCAAAGATGGCATGCTCATGTGGAAAATGTGAGCAAACCATCTGAAACCAGATTATGGCAGTAAATGTAGCTTTGTACTGCAAGTACCTTGTAGACTCACCTCCCTGAGCTGCAAATTGGTGGGCATGTAGTCCTTTCATACCTAAGGCCAGGGGACAAGGTTTCATTCCAAATGCCTTCCAGTAAAAACCCTTTAGAGGAGCCCCAAGTTTGCTGTTACATACTTACCCACAGTGAAAACTAGCCACACCCAACTCCATGAGGATCGAAATTTCACCAGTGCTCTCCTGGATGGGTGCCTCACTTGCTAGACAACCTTTACCGGCCAAAACCATGCTTTGGACAAGAGTTAGCGTGGTGACCAAGCTACTGGCATGCAGAAACGACGCTCTGTAGTCAAACCTTGTCCTTTAGCTCGTGTCTGGCCTTAGCAGGATGCCCCCGCGCGCCAGGCATCTTCCCTCGGCCTCCCATGCCCCTCCCCGATGCTCAGAACCTCCAAATCCCCTCTTACACGCGCGCTTGCCGCGCCCGAGAGCATCCGAGGCGGATCCGACCTCCCCCCTCGTTCCCCTCTTGCATATACCTCTCCTCGAGCCCCCCACTTGTCCCCTCTAGCTTCCTCTCTCTCCCATAGGCCCCCTGGACCGACCCCTTTGTCCTCCCGTGCCCTCCATCCATTTCCATGGCCGGAGCCCTCCCGCCACAGCCTCCCTCGGATTCGAGCTCCCCCCTCTTCTTAGAGCTTCGCCAGAGCCTCCCTGCACCGCCACGCTCCTCCCCTTGCTCCATTTCCTCATCCTGGCAACCGGCGCACTGCCCCCACGATCGTCCGTCGCCGGCTCCCGCCGCGGCCGAAATCTTGTTCACTCCAGTGCTCCCCTGGGGAGATGGGACCACCAGGCAGACGCGGGCCTCCTTCCCGAGTATGCCGGTGGCCGGACCATCACTGGAGGCGGCCTGAGCCGCCGGAGCGGCGCCGGCGCCTGATCGGCCTCGCCTCCCCTGCTCTCCCCTGTTCGGGCTGGAGGTAGAGGATGGGCTTGATAGGCGGGGCCCGCCTGTAAGTGGCTAACGGGACGGGCCCGCCGTTTAAGTGGAGAAGGCCCTCGCCAACCCCGCCTCCCCGTTGCGAAAGCGTACTTCACGGAGTACATCTTCGGTGTGGCCCGAGGCTTCGCGCGGCTGAGCCACTGGGCCGGCCCAGTTGGCTATTCAGCGCCTAGAGCGTTGTTTTGGCCCATTTGGTAATTTCCCTTGTCTTTTTCTTTTTCCCAAAGAGCAAAATAATTCATAATAAATTCATTTGAACTCCAAATTGGATGATTCAAATTCCTGTAGACTCCAAAAATCTTCCTCTATCCATATTATCAACTTTCTTATTTTTCCAGAAAACTTTCTTGTACACATATATGATAAAAACCTATTTTTAAGTTCTGCATTAAACTTTGGAAATTCATGGAGAGTTCATCCTAGATCCAAATGCAGTGATTCAAAATCCTAGGTGCATCTAAAATCATGACTTAAGATGTGAACATTTTTCCTTACACTTATTCTGCTATGTCAATCATTGGACCATTTCTTCATATATGATCCACTTTCCACTTTGCAAATCCCTAGAATATTCATACATCCTCCAAATCTAGTAGAACCAATTTCTAAAAGCTTCTAAATTCATGCCCTAGCCCTAGTTATTGAGTCCCTCCACTCATTTTTCCAAAAATATATTCTGTGAATTCCTTATAGGGTCATCATTTCCTTCATTCCCGTCATATTGGCCTTTCCAAAAATCCCTATTGATGCAACTCAAGTAGATCCTAGTTAGGTATTCTTCTTATGACCAGAGATGTCCAAGAAAAATAAAACTCCTATTTATAGAACATTTTTATTTCTCTGCTTGTCGTGTTGCTTATTGCGGTTGTTTTCGACGGTAGTTGACGAAGTAGACGGAGTGCTCGGAGTTGGACCAGGAACGTGTGAAGACCTCGAAGACTTTGCTGAGCCTGGCAAGCAGCCCTTTGAGCATGTTTAAGAAACCATTTTATTGCATGGCATATTGCACTTCATTTTGTTATGTTGATCATGATGATGTGGTGACCACTTTTGTGGATGCCTCTGTTACTTTTCCGTTGATACTTGCATCGTGCATGACCCTACCTTCCTATGAGGGTTGTGCGGGTGGGAAGTAGTTAGGATGCTAAGTAGTTGCTACGCAAATGGGATGGGAATATGCATGGTGTCAGAAAGGAAATGATTTCAAAGACTTTTCAAAAACCCCGACGGGTGCCACTAATGCCCGAGGGAGATGATGATGAGCTAGGTAACCACTTTATAAAGAAGTGGTGTACCGAGGCAAGTTAGTGTGTGTGTTTTCAAAAATGGAGAGATTTAAGATCTGCTGACCGTCCCAACCTTACATGTACCACCACGATACCCCTTATGGGACGGTTTTTTGTTAATTACCTTGGTCGATGCTAGCAGATAGCCTGCATTACTAGTGGCGGGAGTGGCATGGTTACTCTCGATACGGGGTCGTACCAGAATGGATGATCATGGAATACCGTTGCATGCCCTCATGGAATATATTTGTGATGTATATCATGAGGGATGGCACCAATGAGTGGACTCTTTGTTAATTGTCGTCAAGGGAAAGGCAATGTTCGGGTGCTTACCTCGGGTATGTGATATACCGCGAGTCGTGGCTTGACACGGAAGTTCCCCGAGTCTTGTGGGTAAAGTGTGCAACCTTTGCAAAGTGTAAAACTATTCGAAAAGCCGTGTCCACGGTCATGGACAGTTTGAGGTCCTGCCTAAACTACGTGTGTATGTTTTCTCAAAACTAAGTGTGTGTGTGACAAAGAGATACTTGAACTAAGTCGGAAGACTTGATGAAATGATTGAACATGTGATATTCAAACCCTGCTTATATTGATATCGGTAACCTATACATATGGATATCTACAACCTGTTCATGCATGCTTTTACAGGTTGATTGAACATGTCATTGCACTCAAAATTAGCTTTCTGCAACTTACCTACTTAGTGCTATATCATGCATTGTTAAACCTTGTTCCAAACATGGGTTGCTTGCGAGTAAGTTCAAAGTACTCATTGGCTTGCAACCGGTTATTTTATTGGCCAGGCATGAAAGACCAAGTTATGATGAAGATTACCTTGGTGACAAACATGCAAGCTAGGATGCTTCCCAGTCAGAATGCCTGTAGGGTTAAGGCAGATGGCATGGGTTCACGCTACCATTGAAGATTTCCGCTGCGAGTTTATGAAGACTGGCCATAAAGGCCATATTTGAGTAAAACGGTACGTAATGGATGTAAGACCCTTGTTATTCAGTTTTTGTGTGTGTTTGGTGAGCATTGATCTCTGGGATCACTGTGCACATACATTTGGTGATCACGACTCGTGAGTCGGGGTCCCCACAGAGCTGGTATCAAAGCCATCCTAACTGTAGGAAGCCCTTAGTTAGCATGGCCATTAGTTAGGACAAAACTATTTTTCCAGACCCTTCACATCACTTGCAAAAACTTCTATATTTCCTACCTCTCCTAAGCTTTCAACTTGGCCATGAGCCATCCCGTGCATTTCTGCGCAAGGCGTATGTGCTCCCAACTTGGCCATGAGCTATCCCGTGCATTTCTGCGCCGTTGCGCGCCCCTAGGGCCCAAACATGAGTGCATTACTCCCCGCGTAGCCGCGGGATTGCGCTCCCGCGGCCCAAACATGAGCTCAATGCACACCGTCTAACCATAGGGGTGTTGTGTCGGTGAAGCCGCCTCATGAGGCGTCGGGGCACCGGCCAGGCCTCGACCCGGAGGCATTGCGAGGCCCTGCCTCTCGAGGCCCGCGCTGGCGCCCCCGGAGCCGCGCATGGCCCGCGCTGCTTGTATCCTATCAATCCCCTAGGCGGTTGCTCCTATGGCCCAGGGGGCCCAACTGCGTGTTGCTTGCTTGCGAGGGCGGCACCCGCACCGCGCCCCTGTGCATCCCGAGACACCCCCTCCCTTGCACCAATCTGGCCCTGTGCTCCCTCAGTGGGAGCCCCCGGGCCCGTCTTGAAGAGGGCGTCCGGGACACCTCCCTACTCTGGGAGGATGCTGGCACCCGCGGGGGGCGCGCGACCCACGGTGCCGTCCGCAGCTACGATGCTGCTCGTAACATAGGCCCCCGTGTAAAGGCCTTAACTTACTCCTGAGTCATCTCTGTGCGCCCCGCGGTCAGCCTCCCCTGGCGGCAAGATGATGCCGTACGGGACGCGTGGCCCGCAGACCCTCCTGCGCCGTGCCTCCGCCCGAAGTTGCTTGCCTCTTCCGTCGCCGTTAGGTTGGACGCGCGCGTCTTGACGTGGGTTGCCTCCATGGTTATCCATCGCGCCTCCGTTATGGTTACATACTTGCTCAGAGGCTTGAGCCACCTGGTCCCTACGCCGGTTGCCGCGCTCGCGCCGGGACGACCCAGGCTATCGATGGTCCACCGGGTCATAAGCACGCGCGTTGAGGCACGCGCGGAGCGTCCCGTCACCTTCTTCATATGCACCACCGGCGGGGCCGGGTAGTGCTCCGAAGCCGGTCACTTGGATCCGGAGGAGAAGGAGCATAGCATGGGGCGGGCCTGGCTCGGGCTCGCCTGAGCATGGGCCGGGCATGCTGTCAGCCGATGAAGGGAGCTATACGGCGGCCAAGCCCTCGGCGCACAGCGCCGGGGGTCGAGAGGGGGGTGCGGGGCCCAGGCCCTCCTCACAACGGCAACCAACTCGGCGATGTGGTCGGCCCAGGTGTCGAAGGCCCCATCCGTCGAGCGATGATGAAGCAGCTCACTTGCCAACAGCAGCGCGTCATGCGGGTTCAGATCTCCCACGTGGACACAGGGTGATGGCGGTCCCGCGGGCGGTACCACTAGGCGAGTGCTCTGCCACGGCGGCGGGCGTGTGGAGCCCGGAGGCGCCTGGCCGGCACGAGCAGCGACGACGGTGGAGATGACACTGGTGGCTTGGTAATGACCGCCCAACACCGAGCTGCCAGGGCGCGCATCATGATAGGTAGCAGCAAGGTTGGTGAAAGTGGAACCGCCAGGGCCGAGGAAAACTTGACGGGCGTCGGCCATTGAAGCGACGGAGCGGAGAGGAAGCGAGGCTTGTGGAAGGATTCCGACATGCCCCTACCTGGCGCGCCAAATGTCGGATTTCGGGCTCCACAAAGCCCAAAGAGGTTCGAACTCAGGGGCGTGAGCGAAGATCCCCACCAGCTGCGGCCTCAAGCTCTCAGCTCCGCAGCCTAGCCGGATCAAACTCACTTGTTCGCGGGGAAGAAGACTAACACACAGATTTACCCAGGTTCGGTCTGCTGCAAAGCGTAAAACCCAACTCCTGCTTTTGGTGGATTGCCTCACGAGGAGGTTTGTGGATGAACTGATACAGTGGTGAGCAACCTCGCGAGGGCGCTCGGGTGGTTATTGATCCATCCTTCTCCACGGCGCAGCCTGGTCTCTATTTATAATGGCCCGGGTCCTCTTCCCTTATCGCATTGGCGGGAAGGGATCCCACATCGCCAATTTCAAAGGGGGGCAAGGAGTACACCTTATCCTGACGAAAGGTGGTCTTTGCCTGCAAGGTAACTGGTGGTGATGCAGAAGTGGCTCGGCGATGACGTCCGTCCTGCGGGGCTTGTGGTCTTGGTCTTGTTACACCGGAATGGAAACCTTTGGGGGGACGCCTTGGGAACCCGCCTGCGCCCTTGCCTCCTTTACACCAAAGAGGAAACTGTCTCTTCTGTGCCCGCTGGCGCCCGCCTGGCCTGGCTTGCATCAACCCCGACCTCACGGGGCTGGGCGCTGCATAGAGATCTCCGCCCCTTGGGAGGCAACCTGGGGAGGCCTCCTCCCTCCGGAGGTCTTGGCGTCGTCCTCCTCACGAGGGTGGGGCTCTCGCGGGGGCCTTGTCTTGAGTGATGCCGTGTCGGGCCGTACTGGCTGTCGAGGTGGGCCACGCCCTAGGCTGCAGGCAGGCGGGTCTGGGTACCCCCGTTCCCAGGACGCCGACAGGTTCGGACCACCTTGCAGTGTAAAACCCTACTCCTGCTTGGTGGGATTGCTCTCACAGAAGCACAAGTGTGATACAAGGTAGGAGACGACGAGAGAGTGAATGATTAGACCTCTCTCCATACTATGGCAACACTGGCCCTCTTATCCTTTCCGTGGTCCTCTTCCCCGAATATATCAGCAGGAAAAGGCAGCCACATGGCGGCAATTCAAAGGGGGACAGGCGTTCTGTTTATCCTAACAAAAGGTGATCTTCGTCTGCAAAGGTGCTGTCCATGACGCGCCGGTGGGCTCGGTGATGACCCCTGTCCTGGCGAGTGGTGTCACCGTGGTTGCCTTGCACAAAAATGGCAAGCTTTGGGAACCAGCTTTGGAGGAGACAGCATGTGCTGCCCTTTAATCATCAAAGTGGAAACCGTCCTTGTCCGCACCTGCTGGCACGGTCCTGCTGTCCTTGCCTACGCGGGTGTGTCACCCATGTGATGGGCATAGAGCCGTGCGACTAGCGCCACATGGACCCTCCAAGCGAATGTCCTAGCGGGAAGCCACCTCGCGAGGAGGGCCTCACGAGGTTGCCTACTGCTGAAGATGTTTGGCTTGAAGAGCTCCACCTCGCGGAGAGGGGCCTCACGAGGTCCGAGCCTCGCGAGGTGCTTCGCTTGTGGAGATCTTGAGTGGGCCGCCTACTTGGACTTTCGCGAGGTGTCGCCTCCTGGGCCATAGGTAGACAGGCCAAGGTACCCTAGTTCCCACTGAACCGACAATAGCCCCCGAGCCCATGGCTTGCACGTTCCGCCGGTTGAGAACCGAAATGGCATGGGGTGGAACAACGCGGGGCCTTAGTGGACTGCCATGGCCCTGGAGAGGACGCGTGGCAGCACGATGGGACGACATGCCCCCACTTCCCCTACAAAGCCTTGGTAATCACATGGGCTGATAAAAGCCTGGGCACGCAGCGCGGGTGTACTCATTGCTTTCCTTGCTCAATTTGCCTCCTCTACGCACTGCTTCCCCTTCCTTGTTGTCACAGACCTAGCTAGTCATTGCTTGGCTTTGCATTATTCATCATGTCATCATGTTAATTTTTCCTTAAACGTGTAATGGGGATGACCTAACCCAACCCCAAATGGATTAAACCAAATTGAAAACAAATTTGAATCAATGAATCCAAAATGGCCTTCATAAAACACTAGCATATGGGTTTTACCTCAAATCAAATAACTGGTCGAAACCAACATATTTTAGGTTTCAAAAGAAATATTTGAAACCAGTGAAAAATATGGTTGTAATTATTTTAGTTATTTTTGTTTTTCTTAAATAAAACAAAGTTTCTCCAAATTAGAAAACAAAATGTTGGCACTATGTGGAATAATCCACACAGTCAATAGAAATATTTTGAAACTTTAAAAATTTGTTTTGGTTCCAAATTATAATCCAAAACATTAGCAGAAAATAAAACAGAAATAAAATAGAAAAGACAAGGCATACCTGGTAACTTACCGCACAGCCCAGCCGACCCTTGTGGCCCAGTGCCAGTCGTCTCCCTCCTCTCGATAGAAGGACGCCCGGCGCGTGCCCGACGCGCGCGCGCTCTCCTTGCGCCACCTCCTACCTGCTAGCCTCCACGTCGACGTCGGGGATAGCTACGACATTACTGTCCACTTCTCCCTTACCCCCTCTCTCGTCTCCCCTCGCTCTGCATCGCCTCCTCCACGCAATGGCCGAAGAGCCCGCGAGCTCGCCTCCACCATAACTATGGCCACTGCCTCCCCCTCGACCCCTAGACATGTTAGAGAGCTTCGTAGCGTCATCCTCACCGAGCCACGCCTCGCCGGACTCCCTCGAATGCCACCAAGACGTCGTCTTCCAACTCGGGCACCGAAGATCGCCGTTGCTCAATTCGCAGCCACCGGACCCGAGCCCGCTAGGATGCCCTGCCGAGTCCCCATGAGCTTCCTCGTCTTTCTCCTCTGCCTCAATATCGATTCCACGGCCTAGCTAGCCTCACTGCCGAGCCCGATAGCTTCTTGCCATCGGCCTTGATGCCATCGCAGTCACAGCCGCCGCCGCTCGCGTCTAAGCACTGGGATATGCTCAGCACCTCCCCAACAACCCAATGCCACCACCGCCGCCTCCTGTCGTGCACCACAGTTGTCGCCCGCGTCAATCCGTGGCTCTGGAGCCGCCAAAGCTCAACGCAGGTGACACTCCGGCCACCCCGCGATCTACTGTTCGATCTATCGGATGCGGACGATCAAGAGATCCTTCCTGGTGCCCCCAGCGCGCCAAATGGACGCTGGGAGCGTAACTCCGGCGAACCTCCGCCGTGCGGAATGGTCACCGCCGATGGAGCTCCGACAAAGATGATGTGGCGATGTCATTAGCCACTAATGACCTAATTAGCCAGCTCTGAGTGAATGGCACTGGGACCCACCTGCTAAACGAACCCCTGGTTAATTTAGTTAAGTTAATTTAACCCTTTGTTTAACCCTGAGTCGATGACAGGTGGGGCCATCATGCCAGGTTTGACCTGGAATGGTCCCGTTGACCTGCTGACGCTAGGCCGACGTCAGCTAATGCCGTAAATGATTTCTGGAATTTAAAGAAATCAGAAATGATTTATTATTTCCAAAAAATATTTAAAACTTCTAAAATTCATAGCAAATAATCTATAACTCGGATGAAAATAATTTATATATGAAAAATGATCAGAAAAATCCAATGAATCTGTTTATGCCATGTTCATGAATATTTGAGCAAGTTAACATCACCAACTAGGACATTTCATGGTTAGGGCAATTTATAGAATAACATTTGGAGTTGGAATTTAATGTTGTTCGAATTCCATTTCAATTATATGATTAGCTATTGCATTAGGTCAATCCAGTACCTTAACATGTCATGCCATTCGCTGATTGTGTCCTTCTTTTTGATTGTGCATTGCACTGATTGTGGTCCTTCTTTTTGTTTGTCAGTGTTATTCCTCCTCTATAGACGATGGTTCCGACGTTATGATCGTTGACACTGATGAAGAGAAGTATTATCTTCAGAACTATCAGGCAAGCAACCCCCCTTGAGCATACTGATATGAACCCACTCTCTCGCTCTTGCTCTCTTTACTGCAGTATGACAATAACGATTCAACTGTTACATGTTCTCGGTAGTTGAACCCATTCCTTTGCATGACCTGTCTTTGTCACAGTAAATAGTTGAAACCACTTAGCATGAGTAGTAACTGGTTGAGCCTTGTTGTTCCTACTCATCCATGCTTGCTTACTGTGCCTGCTATGCTTAGAGTATTGTCGGGTTTGATCCATCTGGGTGATGAATCGGAATGGATGTGTTCATGTCCTACCATGTGAGAGCTAAGTGTGTGAACACAATTTGGTAAAGGTAGCGATGAGAGGCCATGTAGGAGTACATGGCGGGTTGTCTCATCGGGACCGTCCTTAAGAACTGAGTTCTGTGTATGTTATCCAAGACAAGATACTACCACGCATTGGCCCGAAACCAATGGACCCTCTCGACTTATTGTAACGCCCAAGATGCGGTCCTATCCCTATTAAGGCACGAGGGCCTCGATGGGGATAGAAGCGCATCTAGTCATTTTCGCAAGTACAGTAAACATTGCATACATGTAGGATGAGATGAGTATATGAGTTGGCTTACACTCGCCACAAGCTATCTTACAAGTTCACACAAGTTATTAATACATCATCCAGAAGAGAGGGTCCGGCTACGGACGAAATCAAATGATGAAAGAAGCAATGTAAAACTGCCTTGCTATCCCAGGAACACGACCATGATGCCTCCCTACTCATCCGGATACGTAACATACATCCGACCACGTTCTTCATCATACTCCCACTAGAGCTGCGACACATCATCTGACACGTACTCGTCAACACCTGTACCTGTATTGTTGTAATCTGTGAGCCACAGGGACTCAGCAATCTCATAACCCGGGTACCGAAACTATGTAAGCCTTTAGGTGAGGAATTGGTTAAGTGGTGAGGCTGCAGCAAGCACTAAGCATATATTTGGTGGCTAACTTACGAGAACATGAATGTAAATATGGTGGCCTACGTAAGACGGTCGTGAACTAGCATGATCACTAAGTGATCCTGAACACCTACTTACGTCAATCATAACCCCACCGTGTTCTCTCTTGGTTCATATTCACGAGCAGAGACAGTCATGGTTACACACACAGTTGGTGTATTTTATTGAATTTACTTCAACTTAACTATTACCGGGTGTTAAACAAATTTCCAAGTTGCCACGTAACCGCGGGCACGGCTTTCTGAAAGATTTAACCCTACAGGGGTGCTCCAACTCATCCATCACAAACTAACCACACGCTGCAGGAATAACCTCGACCAAGAATCTCGTGATCTTCCTAGGCAATTCCACTGGAAAACCGCAACCTCGAGATAGCCCGAAGAAAAATCAGAATTCCTCATGCAAGACATTCCAGAAAGGTAAAACAAGTCCAGCAAGACCGCCTGACGTGTCGAGGAACCCGATAGGAGCCGCGTATCTCGTTCTCAGGACATGACGGATTGTCCAAACTTCCGGTAGGCCAATCACAGAGTTGCCCCTGGCGGCCACCGGCGGTTGACAGGTTGGACCAACACTCATGAGGAGCACTGGCCCGGGTTGTTGATTAATTATCCACGGGGTAGCTATGCCCTATGCAATTTTATTAAGTTGCTTAGCAAATGTAGTACCAATGTTGGGTCTTGCCAGACAAGTTTTAATCTAAAATGAATGGTCAAGGGGGTCCCCATAACAACCCCGAGCATGTTAGGAGCGCAAAATATGGAATAAAACACCGGTACTCGGAACTAGTGCGGCAAAAGCAAAACAAAACACTGAGCAAAAGGCCAAGCCTCCCACCGTTGCCAGATATATATGTGCATTAATTTAAATAACAATAAATAGAGTGATATAAACGAAATCCGTGTTGACACATGGAAAGCTTGCACCTGCATCTAGCAACGCTATAAGATAAGGGCTGAGCAGTGGTAACATAGCCAATCAATGTTTTGCTAGGTGGTGGAGGGGTTAGAGGCTTTCATGGAAATTTAGGAGGCTGACAGTTTAAGTGGTAGGTAACGAAACATAACGGTAAAAGCGAGACAACTAGCAAGGCAAAAATAGTGTCGGGATCCGGGTATGATCATCTTGCCTGTTGGTTCTTCAGAGGGACAAAGAGCTGGGTCCTCGTAGTTGTACTCTCCGGGATCCTCGTACTCAGGCTCAACACTGAGGTCTACCCAAAGAGAAACAGCACCAAATAAACATACAAACAAGATGCAATGCACAAACAAGATGATGCATGATCCATTTGAAGTATTTAACATGGCAACCCTAAGCTAGTCATGTTTCTCATGCATTTATTAAGTTCTTTAGCATTCTGGACAGAACCTCAAGTTTAGTTATTTGAACATGCATGATCATGGCAAATATTAATGCTTCATGCAAAATCGATGCAAATGCATATGTAGAACATTGCAAACGGAGTAACGTAGCTCACGGTGCACTCCCGGCAAGGTACAGACGTTAACGGAGACAAAACACAAGATGAGGGAGGCCATGGGCTATTCCTTGGTATTCCAAGGATGCCACTGGATAGGAAATTAAAATCTAGCAAGAATAGAGCTAAAGATCAAGCAAAACAATGGAGTATAGCTCCCACAAGTCACAAAACAATTCTACACATAATCTGTCCACAAACAGCAACATGTCATCTTGCAACACACATATTCAGAGCTATAGAAAGTTTTAAATCACAACCAAGGCCTGGGCAGGAAGTACACAGCAAGCTAAACAAATCATCTATCAACAGCAACATGAAAGGAAGCATAGATCAATGGCAATTATGCACACAAGATGGCATGTTGAATCAGTTTTTAGGGACTTAGTGAAAATTCCAGTTTTTCCAGCAACCGAGTTAACATGTTAGCAACTTGACAACAACTTTTATATATGATACAGGGACTTTCATGGCATGAAAATTAACAGGGTGCTAGAGGGCAACAACTACTACAAAATACTAGCACTGAGCATGAGCTAAAACATCACAGATCACTTGGTAGCATCCCCTAAACATGACATGAAAATAACTACAGATTTCCAGACTTAGCCAAATTTCACTAAGTGAATAGCAGCAGTTTATAACACCATAGCATCTTTGACAGCAAATAACTCTAAGATGCAAAATCTCTTTGGCAAGGTGAAGGCACCAAATGACAGAGGGGAACTAGCACAATAATTCATGGCATTGAACCAACCCCAAAGGAACACTATATCCATGGGAATCATCAACACAACATGGGAAGAAAATAACAGTTCTAACACTTGGAAATATTTAAGCAATGAAAACAGTAATATTTTCTTAGCATGTTTACAGCAAGAAACCCATTAAACCACAAGATTACCATGGCAAGGAAACATACCAGTGCCTAGTGCCCATAAAACACTACCACTTTCATGTTAACAAGTTCATCAAATCATGCAAGGATTAATTCATGTGAAAAAGAAAAAATGAGACAATAACACAAAATAAATTTTTTACAAACATGATCAAATAATAAAACCAACACCACCATTGCATTTTGTGGATTTTTTTACCCCAAAAGCATATATCATAAGCCTAGGTTCCTATGGACAAAACTCCCACAACCTTCATTCACAAAAATCACATAGAACTTATAACACTTATATGCACAGAAACAAATAAAAACAACACAAAACGAAAATATATAAAAAAGGGGCCTACTTGGCACTGGCTCTAGGCCGTGTGTGGATGACACGTGGGCCCTCGGGCCCACTGTCAGTGGCCCATAGAAATAAAGGAAAAAGGGTGCCCAGGTGGTGATTCGAACCAGGGACCTCCTGGTTGTGAACACAGGGTGCTAACCACTACGCTATTGAACTCCAGTTTGTGATGCAAAAGGGGCTGTCCAATATGAAGATAGTCTAGTGCTGGTCTGAAGCCTGAATGAAACTGAATAAAACTACAGATAAGCAACAGAACAAAAAAAAGAAACGCCTGGAAATTTGACCACAGACCTCCTAGTTGTCTCCCTCGATGAGAGAAGCAGTGACCAAGCGTTGTGATGATCGTGCTATAAAAGGACTTCGATGACAACAGAACTAGAACTCCGGAGAGGCAAAATTACAGAAAACAAAACCAAAAGGATTGCAGCGACAGGGATTTGATCCCTGGTCTCCTAGCTGAAAGGTTCGTACGCTTGCCATCCGGACAGAGGTGTGGTATGGCATGGGTTGGGCTCGGTCCTACAACATTGAGCAAGGAAGCTGCGACTTTGGCCATGAAACTTCATGGCGAACGCTGACAACCGACGAACCCTAGTGGCAGAGAACATCGACGACGGTGGCAAAAAAAACCAGCAATGGGAGTGCGGCTTTATTTGCGGAAAAATGATGGGGTAGCTACGGCGCACCTGCTTGCTTGCGTGCGTGAGGTGCGCGTGCACGAGCAGGAGTTGCTCGGTCATGAGGGCAAAACACGGCGAGGTGGCAGCTGCGGTGGCGTGCGGGGGCTGTGGGAGTGGTGCACGGGTGTGGGGCACTCGGGGATAGCAGCTAGCAAGCCGGAGCGGGGTGCACGAGCTGCTGCTTACACACATAAAAAAAACTGCAGATTTCTGTCGGAGCACTGAGAGCACGAAGATGGCACGGTCCTAGAATCGCGTACGCAGAACAAATCGCTATGGGACAAATCAGAGAGGAATAGGGTGGTACCTAGCTCACCTAGGACATGAATCTACGGCAGTAGGAGCGAAGGAGACGACGTGACGGTCGACGGAACACCGGCGCGTTCCTGGACCGAGACGAAGAAGAAGAAAAGCTCGCGGGAGATGTCGATCTAGGCCTTGTCACCGCGAGGTTCGTCAAGGAAGAAGAGGTGCAACAGGGAAGCCCTTCCCGTGGCACCAGAGCACCGGATCCGCGATGGGGAGGTCACCGTGAGCTCAAGCGCGAGCTCGGCCGGAGCATGGCGGGCGCGGCGATGGCGTGGCGCGTGGAGACTTACCAGAGTGGCGGCGCATCAAAGTGAGGGGAGGAATGGAACGAGGGAATACCCTAGGGTACCGGGGACATGCTATATAGGGGCTAGGGGCACCGGACGGCCGTCAAATCATGGAGGATGCCGACGTGGACCTCCTGGATGGCTACCGTACAGAGGAGGGAGACGACTCGTGCGTAGGTGGGCTGGTGGGCTGCTTGGTGGCTGGGCTTCGCTGTAGGTAAGGTTAGGTGGGCTGACTCCACTCTCTCTCCCTCTGAGCAATCTTCCTTTTCTATTTAAAAGAAACAAAAAGTTGAAGAAATTCCCAGAGAAAAGGAAGGGAAGGCTTTGGATGAAACAAAATATTTTTTGAACTCACAGAAATATGCTCTATTTAACAAGATTGGTTTGGGAATTTTTAGGGCAATTAAATAATTAACTTATATAATTAATTAGAACCTGTTTTGCAAAGATTAAAAAATGAAAAAGAAAGCATGACTGAGAGTTGGTTGACAAATCTTTACAGAATATTTAAGAGGGGTTCAACATTTTTAAAGAATCTCAATAGCAAGCAAAAATCCACATGTTGCAATATTGAAAAGAGAGAGAGTTGGGCATAGTTTCTATAGAAATTGTGGAGGGTTTTTTACCAAGACAACACTTGTACCTCTCACACACCACACCAAAAAACACACACTCACAACAAGCACAAGCATATGATGCAACATAATATATGTGATGATGCCATGATGCCATGATGAATGATGAAAGTCATGAAGCACAAATTATTTCTACTCAACCACATGAGGGCAAACTTAGAAGGTTCCACATGAGAATATATTACAAATGGCAATGGAAGCATTGGGCTGTTACACTTATTAATCGCCTCGTACTCTGTCTAGGAGATGCAACTAGTTTCTGGTGTTTGTAGGAAAAGTGCTGGCGGCCATGCTTAGCGCTGTTCGATGGGGTGGGCTTCGATGCGGTAGATGGACAGTGGCATGGTGTACCAAGTGACACCCGAACGGTGGGCTTGTGGAACCCTGCGCACATCGTTTGAGGTCGTAAAGGAAACTTCGCCGGACTTCCTTGCGCGTTCAGTCTCAAATAGGCGATAAACCTGGACTAGAGTCTTGTATGGTTAACGTTCGTGGCCGACTCCCTCGTTGGGCTTCCGCTTGAAGGTTGCCGAGATGCATGACATGCATATGGCGATAAATGGCGAGAGTGTGTGTGAAGAAGTATACCCCTGCAGGGTTTAATGATCTGTTCGAAGAACCACATCCTCGGAAATGGACTACTTGTAAAGATTATGTGGTTCATAGACAACTTAAACTGGATACTCTAAAATGTGCAAGATAAGTGTGAGTGCTATGGATGGCCCTAGGGGTGGAATGTGGTAGTGGATAATCCGAAATATCCCATATTTGTATTCAAGGAAATGCCTATTCGTATCCGAAACATCCGCATCCGAACCAACATGGAAATGGAAATTATCCGTATCCGAATTTATTTATGAAATAAAAAAATAAATATGGTATGAGATTTTGACACAAATATGGATATGGAAGTGGATATATCCGTATCCGAATAATATTATGGCAGGTAATTTTCAAATTGCTAGCCCCAATATTCCAATTATACAACATAAAAGCCAAATAAGTGATCAAATTTTACACTTTGTATGATTAAACTTAGAAATTATTATCAATTACAATGGTATTTATTCATAAACCTATTTGTAATTGATTATCGTATGTCACACTTGAGCAATAGATCGCTATTATTCATATCCATTCCGAATCGAGCAAACATCCGATACGTATCCATATTCGAATAGCATCCGATCTGCATCCGTATCCAATAACATCGGTATTTGCATTCGTATTCATTTTGAAAATATGGGAACGGAAGTGGTAAGATCACTATCCGATCTGTTTCCACCCCTGGATGGCCCTCTCGTGGTAAGACGGGAGTGGATCCATAATGGTGTATTGATGTGGTGAATATGTGGTCTCGTGTGCGATACCCCACCTCAAAGAAAGTACTCGTTGATGAGGACATGGCTACCATGGATTCAACAAAAAATATTGCATACATGCATATTTGTGAGGCTATTTCTTATAATAATTATGCAATAATTTATTTATGTTATCCAAAACAAAAATACTTCACCTATTTTTATTCCATGCCTAAATGCAGAATTGTCGAATGCTTGTACGAACCACTGTCGGGCCCGTGGCACTGGGGGTCCCTAGGCCCGTCTGCCAGCGGCCCAAGGCACAGCGTGTGCCGTGGGCTAATGCGGTCCACCATCGGACCTCACGGGCGAGGCCTTCGCGAGGGTCCCTGCCTTGCGAGGCAGGAGGCAGCAGTCATCATCAAGGGCCTCATGGAGCCCACCTTCGTGAGGTCGCCTCCAGGGGAGGCCCCCGAGGCTTTCGCAGGGGCGGCTTGATCGAAGACAGCCTACCAAGGTCGCGCGGCCTTTACCGCCTTGTGGATGACGCGTGACGCACTAGGCGGCGCCAGGAGCGGTGCGAGCGGGCACCAACAAAGAGGCTTTCCTCTTTGGTGATAGAGGAGCAATGCCAGCTCACGGGCTCCTAAAGCAATCCCTAAAGGTTTCCCTTCTTGTGCAAGAGGACCAAGACCGGGGGCTCGGCAGGATGGAGGTAACCCCCGAGCCCACAAGCACGTCACGATGAGGAGCTTTGACAAGCGAAGACCACTTATCTCAGGATAGGCTGTAGTCTTGTCCCCCTTCAAACTGGCCGTTGTGGCAGCCCTTCGCTCCTTGTGTTTTCGGGGGGAAGAGGACCAAGGCCAATATAAGAGTAGGGAACCAGCCACTGTAGAAGGCATCGAACCTTGGGCAGGAAAAACACACCTTGTACTCATCCTCATCCTCAAGCAATCCAGACAAGCAGGAGTAGGGTCTTACACCACGAGGTGGCCCGAACCTGGGTAAAACTGTGTGTCCTTTGTTCATCTTCCTTAGCTCGAGCCGTCGGAGAGTCGCCGTGAGGTTGTGAAACAGAGTAGGGCAAGAGAGAGAGTGCACCCTAGAGTTCGAACCGTTCTGGGTCCCCGGATCCCCGGTTCCGACATTTGGCGTGCCAGGTAGGGATGCGCCGACGTTCTCCAACTCCGTTTAGGCTCCGGCTTCACCAACCCCATGGCCGATGCTAGCCATGTGCGCGCTTAGCGCAAGGCGGCCCGGGTCGTTCAGACCGCCCCAGTTGGCCGAGGTGGTCGCCGCCACTCTGCCGGGGCCGAGTTCGCAGCGGCCACCGACCCCGCTGCCCGCGAGCAGCAGGACTCCTCCGCGCACCCCTCTGTGCAGAGGGAGGGCCGCACCGCCACAACTTCCTCCTGTCATGCCGGCCTCGGGCAGGCACACGCGCGGGCCGCTCAGCTCGTGGCACGCCAGCGGCTCCGCCACCACCCAACTGGCACCGGCCGCGGTGCCTGGCGAGGCCGCCTCGTCAGGCCCGTCTCCTCAATAGAAGGGACCCAAGCACCCTCCCATTCGCCCCGCCCTCCAACGTCGCACGTAGAGGCCACGGCGCACTTCTCCTGGCACGTCGGCTCGGCCCAGCCCCGAGGCGGCCCGCCCGTGCCCGACGGGGACGCTGGGGCGTGCCGAGAGCAGCGTTCGGTGGCGTGCATTCTCGGCGGGGACCAGGCCCCAGTCGCCGACCGCCACTTCAAGCCATCCTTCCGCAGAGCGAGCGCTTCCTGCAGGGAGCGCGGGCCTGCGCCGTTGCCTAGCTGGGCGCTATGCGACATCACCTTCGACGCAGGGGATCACCCAAGGTCTGCGGCTGCAGCGGGCGCTCTCCCCATGGTGTGCACCCCCACCATTAGCAACGTCGTGGTTACCAAGACTCTCCTCGACGGGGGCGCAAAGCTCAACATCATCTCCGTCACGACCTTCGAGGCACTCCAGGTGCCTTACGACCAGCTGAAGCCCACCAGGGCTTTCTCCGGGGTGGTCGGCGAGACCGCGGCCCCCCTTGGGCAGATACGCCTCCCTGTCACCTTCGGCACGCGCGACAATTACCGAACCAAGCTCATCGACATTGACGTGGCACACGTCGGCCTCCTGTACAACGCCATCTTGGGCTACCCAGCACTCGCCAAGTTCATGGAAACGACCCACCCGGGTTACAATGTCATCAAGATACCCAGTTGCGCCGGCGTCATGACCGCCAAAGGCGACGAGAAGGACGCGGTTAACTGCCTCGGGCATGCGTACAAAGCCGCCGCGGCAGCGCGACCGGCTGATGGGGGTGAGGCGTCGCCCCCCGAGATAGCGCCGGCAGGAAAGAAGCAGTTGTTTTCTCTGGGCCGAGCTGTGACAAAGAAGGTGCCATTCGACAGCAGTGACTCAAGCCACACCTTCACCATCGGTGCTGGCCTCATCCGGGAGCAAGAAAGGGCACTCGTCACCTTCCTCAGGGCGAATGCAGATGTGTTCGCATGGAAGGCGACCGATTTGACCGGAATCCCGAGAGAAGTGATCAAGCACCACCTGGCGGTGTGCCCCAATGCGCGCCCCGTCAAACAGAAAGCGCAGTGCCAAGCGCCGGAAAAGCAACACTTCATTTTTCAGGAAGTGCAAAAACTGCAAGAGGCTAGGGTCGTTCACAAGGTGCGCTGCCTAGAGTGGCTCACCAACCCCGTCATCGTCCGCAAGAAGGGCGACAAGGAGCGGATGTGCGTCGACTTCACCAGCCTCAACAAGGCCTGCCACCAGGATCCCTTCCTGCTCCCGTGCATCGATTAGATAGTGGACTCCACTGATTGCTGCGACCTGTTGTGCTTCTTGGACGCCTTATCGGGTTACCACCAGATCAAGATGGCGGTAGAGGACATGGAGAATACGGCTTTCATCTCCCCTTGCGGGCTATTCTGTTACGTGAGCATGCCCTTCGGCCTGAAGAGTGCTGGTGCCACCTTCCAGTGGCTGATGCACATCACACTGGGGCCCCAGCTGGGGAGGAACGCGGAGGCTTATGTCGACGACATTGTGGTCAAGACACGCGAGGCCAAGTCGCTCATCGAAGATCTGGAGGAAACTTTCGCCAACCTACAAAAGTTCAATGTGAAGCTACTTGGCTTCCTCGTATCCCATCGGGGAATCAAAGCGAACCCCGAAAAGGTTAAGGCCATCAAACGGATGCAACCTCCCCGGACCCTCAAAGAAATGCACAAGCTGGCAGGGTGCCTAGCCTCCCTCGGGCGCTTCATCTCCAAGTTTGGCGAGCGGGCATTACCATTCTACAAGCTAATGAAGAGGTCAGGGCCGTTCGCATGGACCCCTGAAGCGGACGCGGGCTTTGCGGACCTCAAGCGGTATCTCACAAGACCTCCCATCATGGTCGCGCCGCGACCCCGCGAACGCATGCTGCTGTACATGGCAGCAGCCACTCCCCAGACAGCCAGCACGGCCCTCGTAGTGGAGCGGGAAGGACGAGCCCGCACAAAGAAACAACCGGCGACTGCCCAGGAGTCCTCACATCAGCTAACACAAGCCTCATCGGGGCCATATATAGGAGCCTCTTAGGAGGACGCCCCCCCCCCCGCCCCGCAGGGGGCTGCCCCTCATCAGGACGCTCCCGCGGCCCCCAGCGCCGGACCCCTAGAGGCCCCCATAGCTTCGGCCCCTGGGCACCCAGGCGAGCATGACATGGACACCGCGGTCACGCGTCACATGGAGCATCTATTGTACTTTGTTAGCACGGTGCTGAGGGATGCACGCAAGCACTACCCCATGCAGCAGAAGCCCCTCCTCGCGCTCCTCATGGCCTCCCGGAAACTGCGTCACAATTTCCAAGGGCACCCTATGAGGGTCGTCTCTGCGTACCCCTTGGAGCAGATTCTGCGTAGCCCCAATGCCGCGGGCAGGGTCGCCGAGTGGAACATCGAACTGCAGACCTTTGAGGTGGAGTTCTACACCACCAGGGTCATCAAGGGGGCGGCCCTAGCAGACTTCGTGGCAGAGTGGACAGCCCTGGGCAAGGAGGAATCTCGCGAGGGCGAATCCATCTTGCCTGGGGATGAGGCACCCTGCGGCTGGGTCCCGTGCTTCGACGGAGCCTTTTCCATGCAGGGCGCGGGGGCTGGCATCGTGCTCACCTTGCCAAAAGGCGACAAGCTGCGCTACGTGGTCCAGCTCTGCTTCAGGAACAATTAGAATGTTTCCAACAACATCTTAGAGTACGAAGGCCTAATCGCCGGCCTTAAGGCTGCATCCGCCCTCGGGATCAAGCATCTTGTTATCAAGGGCGACCCTCAACTCCTTGTCAACTTCTCTAACAAAAAGTACAAACGAAAGGATGAGCACATGGCGGCGTATCTAGAGGGGTACGCAAACTTGAGAAACGCTTCCTTGGTTTTGAGTTGCAGCACATCCCACGTTGTGCTAATCAGGAGGCCGACGACATCACCAAACGAGCGTCTCGCCGCGAGCCCCAACGCCCCGACGTTTTTTAGGAAAAACTTCTCAAGCCATCGGCTGCACTGCTCGTCCTTGGGACCGCGCTGCTGCAAGAGGAGCTGCCACCCGTGCCACCAGCAGGCGCGCCGGGCTGTGGCCCGCCCTCTGGAGATCTCTTGCTGCTAGCACTAGAACCTCAAGAGGACTGTCGAGCTCAAGGCCTATCTGCTTCGCGGCGACCTCCCCACGGAGGATGCGGAAGAAGAGTGCGTCGTCCGCCAGGCCACTGCGTACTGCCTACGAGATGGCGAGCTGTACCAAAGACGGCCAACGACGTCTCGCTGCAGTGCATCTCGGAGCAGCAAGGGCGTGAGCTGCTCGCCGACATCCATGGGGAAGATTGCGGGCATCACTCTTCGTCCTGCACCCTCGCTGGTAAGGTGTTCCGCAATGGTTTCTATTGGCCTATTGCGCTCCGCGACGCCGCCGAGCTGGTCCGGTCCTGCGAAGCTTGCAAGTTCCACGCCAAGCAGATCCACCAGCCTGCGCAGGGGCTGCAGACGATTCCACTCTCCTGGCCTTTCACGGTGTGGGGGCTGGATATTCTAGGCCCTTTCCCTCACGCGGTCGGCGGGTATCGCTACCTCTACGTCGCCATCGACAAGTTCACTAAGTGGGCAGAGGTCAAGCCCGTCCGCACCATCCCGGCCACCTTGACCGTCAGGTTCTTCAAAGGTCTCGTATGCCAGTTCGGCGTCCCCAACCGCATCATCACTGACAATGGCTCTCAGTTCACGAGTGGTGTTTTCAAGTCATATTGTGCTAACCTTGGTCCGCAGATATGCTACGCCTCCGTGGCGCACCCGTGCAGCTATGGTCAGGCCGAGTGCGCCAACGCCGATGTTCTCAAAGGCGTCAAGACCAGGAGCTTTAGGAGGAAGCCTGAGGCCTGCGTGAGGGGGTGGCTGGATGAGCTGCAGTCCGTGTTGTGGTCTATCCGCACCACCGCGACTAAGCCCACCAGCGAAACACCGTCTTCCTCGTTTACGGGGCTGAGTCGGTCCTTCCCTCGGAGCTTAAGCATTGTTCGCCGCGGGTTTTAGCGTTCGATGAGGCGCGTCAGGATGACTCGCGTGAGCCGACCTTTTGCTCCTTGAGGAGGCCCGCCGCCAGGTTGCCCTCCGCTCCGCGAGGTACCAGCAGGCCTTGCGGTGCTACCACAGCCGCAACATCCGCCCTCGCACCCTCGAGGTCGGGGACATCGTCATGCGGCGGGTCCTCTCCAGGGAGGGGCTCCACAAGCTCTCGCCCATGTGGGAGGGCCCTTTTAGGATCGCCCATGTCTCCAGGCCAGACGACGCCCGCCTGCAGACGGAGGGTGCGGTTTCGGTGCCAAACACAAAGAACATCCAGCACCTCCGCAAGTTCTACCCATTACACTCTGACGTATGAATGAGTGGAGTTGTACACGCCCGGAGCCTCCCGATGCGCCATGTTGTGGCGCCGGGAGGACTCCCGCCCACGCCCAAGTGGAAGCCCCATGCTCCGCGCTGGCAGAATAACTGTCGAACTGCGGTTATGCCCACTCCCAAGTGGAAGCACCATGCATCGCTTTGGCGGAAGAACCATGCCCATGCCCAAGTGGAAGCCCCATATATCGCGCTGGCGGAACAACCATGCCCACGCCCAAGTGGAAGCCCCATGCATCAAGCTGGTGGAAAGATCAAGAAGATGCCCCACGAGCCACACTAACCCCGGGCTGACCCTGATACCTCCAACGTATCTATAATTTTTGATTGTTCCATGTTGTTATATTATCATTCTTGGATATTTTATAATCATTTTATAGCAACTTTACATCATTTTTTGGGACTAACCTATTGACATAGTGCCCAGTGCCAGTTGCTATTTCTTGCTTGTTTTTTACTTCACAGACTATCAGTACCAAACGGAGTCCAATCACGATGAAACTTTTTGGAGATTTTGGACCAGAAGACAACTTGTGAGCCAAGGAAGCACCTGGGAGGAGGCCCATGGGGCCCACAATACACCAGGGCGCGCAAGAGGCCCCCGGCGCACCCTAATGTATCGTGGGGCCCACAGAGGTCTTTTCCACCGCCTCTCAGCTCTATAAATTCTCAGAAATTCTATAAACCCTAGAGGAGTTGATGTAAAACACTTTCAGCCGCCGCAAGTTCCAGAACCGCAAGATCCAATCTAACACCATCACAGAGGGGTTCATCATCCTCATTGGTGCCTCTCCGATGATGCGTGAGTAGTCCACCATAGACCTACGGGTCCGTAGGCAATTCCTAGATGGCTTTCTCTCTCTCTCTTTTGATTCTCAATACAATGGTCTCTTGGAGATCTATTTGACGTAATGATTTTTTGCGGTCTGTTCGTTGGGATCCGATGAATTTTGAGTTCATGATCAGTTTCTATCCATGAATATTATTTGAGTCTTCATTGATCTCTTATATGCATGATTACTTATAGCTTCATATTTCTTCTTCGAATCTTTGGTTTATTTAGGCCAACTAGATCGATTTTTCTTGCCATGGGAAGAGGTGCTTTGTGATGGGTTCGATCTTGCGGTGTCCTCTCCCAGTGACAGAAGGGGCACCGAGGCATGCATGTATCGTTGCTATTAAGGATAACAAGATGGGGTCTATTCCTACATGAATATATCTTGTCTACATCATGCCATCATTCTTATTGCATTACTCTGTTTCTCCATGAACTTAATACACTAGATGCATGCTGGATAGCGGTCGATGTGTGGAGTAATAGTAGTAGATGCATAATCGTTTTGGTCTACTAATCTTGGACGTGATGCCTATTTATTGATCATTGCCTTGGATATCGTCATGATTATTTGATCTTCTATCAATTGCCCAACAGTAATTTGTTTACCCACCGTGTACTATACTCATGAGAGAAGCCACTAGTGAAACCTACGGCCCCCGGGTCTACTCTTTCAACATATTGTTTTCAGATCTATTATTCCAAAAACCCAAAAATAACTTGCTGCACTTTTTATTTGCTTCTTTTATTTTGTGTTCTTGTGCGATCTATTTATCCAATCTCAAACAAACTAATCTATCTTTTTACCGTGGAGAAATTGACAACCTCTCTTACGTGTCGTGATGCATTATTTGTTCTTTGTGTGCAGGTACCGTTTACATAGTGTTGCTTGGTTCTCCTACTGGTTCAATAACCTTTGTTTCATAACTGAGGGCAATACTTACTGTAGCTGTGTTGCATCATCCCTTCCTATTTGGGGAAATACCGACGCAGTCTCAAGCCACGTCAAAGCAATTTCTGGCGCCGTTGCCGGGGAGACATCATCAACATCTATCAAGTTCCTAATCACAAATCTCATCTCCTTGCAATTTAGATTATTTGACATTTGCCTCTCATTTTCATCTCCCCCACTTCAAAATTTGCCGTTTTATTCGCAGTCTTTCTTGTTCGCCTTTTTCTCGCCTGATCTCTTTTTGTTTGCTTGTTTGCTATCTTAGCTTGTGTTGCCATGTGCCTTCTATTTGCTTGCATCATCGCTTGCTAAAAATCTATTGATATGGATCCTCATCCACTTGATAATCTTTTCAAAAGACCAAATTATGATGAACCAATTGCTAGTGAGTTGAGTGCACTTGATTATCTCTATGAAGTTTTGTTTGAAAATCATGAATCGGAAAATTTTGATGAAGTGTTGAAAGAAGAAATTTATAACGTGATTCCTGATAGCTGCTTGATTGAAAAGCATGATTGCAATGATGTTACTATAAATTCTATTAATGTCAATTATGTTAATGATATGCGAAACTACAAGCTTGGGGATGATAATTTTGTCTTGTCCACTTCTTATTGCAATGATCATGATTGGGGTGATAATGCTCCTTATGATCTCGAAAATTTATTTAAGCCTCGTGTTGAATATGTTATTTATAATAATGTTTGCAATATTATCAAAAGTGGGTTTGGGAGAGCGTCAACTTTAGGTAAAAGGAATCCCACATACTTGGAGAGTGTTCAATCTTATGAATTTTTTGATAAAAGTGGGTTTGGAGAGGTCATAACTTTAGTTGATGATAATCCCACTATTTTGGAAGATGATAAATGATTTATTCATGTTGATCATAAAGAGAGTATTGTTTATGATAGCTATATTGTTGAATTTGATTATGATCCTACATGTAATTATTATGAGCGAGGAAATTATGGTTGTAGAAGTTTTCATGATACTAAATTACCTCTCTTCATGTTGAGATTGCTATTGTCTCTTTCTTCTTCCTTCCATATGCTAGTTTTTGCTTGCCTTGATAATTTGTTTGCTTATAAAATGCCTATGCATAGGAAGTATGTTAGACTTAAGTGTTCATGATGCTATCTTTGTGTTGCTATTATTATATTTCATGAGGGCATCATTGAAATCTCAAGCCTATCTTAATGGCTATAAAGAAAGAGCTTGTTGGGAGGCAACCCAATGAATAAAATTTATGTTTGCCTTTTTCTTTCTGTTCTTGAGTGCTTACACAATTATGCCACTGTTATGATTGTGTTTTTATGTTTTAGTTAGTGTTTGTGCCATGTAAAGCCTTTGGGATCATGTTGGGTGATAGTTGATTTGATCTTGTTGGAAAACAGAAACTTTTGCGTCCAGTGGCAGAATTTTCAAAAATCACAAATGTGACGAAAAATGCTGATTTTTTTACAAAAAATTGATATACAAATTGCTTACGTTGTCCTAAGTTTTCAGAATTTTTGAAGTTACAGAAGTATGGTTAGAATACAGATTCTTACAGACTATTCTGTTTTTGATAGATTCTGTTCTTCGTTGTATCGTGTGCTTATTTTGATGAATCCATGGTTTGTATTGGGGGGTATAAGCCATGTTAAAGTTATAATACAGTATATATAATGCAATAATAAAATATGAATGGGTTTACAACAGTACTTAGACTGGTGATTTGCTTTATTATACTAACAGATCTCACGAAGGTTTTGTTATGTTTTGTGTGATTGAAGTTTTCATGTTTTGGGTGAGATCACAATGGATGAAGGAATAAAGAGTGAAAAGAGCCTAAGCTTGGGGATGATATGGCACCCCACGATAATATCCAAGGAGAAACAAGCAACTAAGCTTGGGGATGCCCCGGGTGGCATCCCCTCTTTCTTCTAACGACCATCGATATTTTACTTGGATCTATATTTTTATTCGTCACATATCATGAGTTTTGCTTGGAGCGTCTTGTATTATATGAGTCTTTGCTTCATTTGATTTTTAGTTTGTCACTAGTATCCTTGCTGGACACACCTATTTGAGAGATCCAACGTTATGCTATAATTTGTTAGAATTGCTGTATATTCCTCACTTAATTTTTTTTGAGCTATGGAACTGCTCTAGTGCTTCACTTATATCTTTTTGAGCACGGTGTGCTTGAATTTTTTTTGAAGAAATACTCTCATGCTTCACTTAGATTAATTTGTGAGTTAGTAATTTTTTAAGAAATTCTATCAATCTTCACTTATATTATTTTGAGAAATAAAAATTTCATGCTCATGTTCTTCACTTAAATTTATTTGAGCTTGTCAAAAGCAATGGCAATATATGAAACTAGTCCCAAAGTGATAGATATCAAGTGGGATATAATAAAAACTTTCATGAAGATCATTGGACAAATTAAACTTGATTCCTTGTAATAATTTTGAGACATGATGATAGTAATATGTGAGTCATGTTGGTGAGTAATTATGTTTTAGTAAGAATATTGGTGTTAAGGTTTGTGATTCCCTATGCATGTACGAAAGTCAATAGTTATGCAATGAAATTACATCCTACTTATGGTGCATTATTCAGTGTTAGTTATGCTTAATGCTTGTTTATGTGAATTTTTGTTTCTTGGTTGGTTGGTTCTCAATCTATTTGCTAGCCTCCACTTGTACTGAGTAGAAATACTAATTGTGCATCCAAAATCCTTAAACCCGGTTTTGCCATATGAGTCCAGCATACCTACCTATATGCGGTATTTCCGTGCCGTTCTAAGCAAATTTGTATGTGCCATCTCTAATTTTCAAAATTAATTACCTTTTTGTGTGCTCGTACCGCCATGAAGCGGTAGGGGGTGTCCAATATTTTTCCATGCTAGATGTGTTATTCTCAAGATGAGTGTTTATTCACTTATCATTGCACGAGAGTACGGAGGTAATAGGATGCCCAGTCCCGAAATGAAAAAGAAATGTACTTTATGTTGTCAAATAATATGTTTCTTGGAAAGTGTTGGTATGGAAGGCAACCGCGGATATGGCTAGCCATGGATTGTGAAAGAATGGTGGAAAAAGGAATAAACTTTATTTTATGTTTGGGAACCGCTTATGATGTATCTAGCATGGAAAGTATTGAGAACTACTCGGTCGTTTTCATTGACAGGAAAGGCATGCCACCCAAAATATTTTTCTCTATCAATTTAAGCTTTGAGCTCTGGAACCTCTACAAATCCCTACTTCCTTCTGCGAAGGGCCTATCTATTTACTTTATGCAATTTTTACTTTTATTTGAGTCTCCATCTTCTCTGATAAAGCACCAACTAGGGGGCACTATGATCATACTTGTGCATAGGGTGTAGCTAATATTTGAGTGTGTTTCATGAATGGATCGATGATTGAGCATGATGGGCTAGGGATAACTTTCTTTAGAGTTGATATTTTGAAAGACATGGTTGCTTGTTGGTATGCTTGAGTATTAAAGTCTTCATGTCAAAACTAGACTATTGCTTTGAACCATCTAAAAGTCCAAATGTCCATGCTACAAAAGAAAAGAATATGTGATGAACTTGTTAGGCAGCATTCCACATCAAAAGTTATGTTTTTATCATTTACCTACTCGAGGATGAGCAGGAATTAAGCTTGGGGAAGCTGATACCTCTCCAACGTATCTATAATTTTTTATTGTTCCATGCTATTATATTATCATTCTTAGATGTTTTATAATCATTTTGTAGCAACTTTATATCATTTTTTGGGAATAACCTATTGACATAGTGCCCAGTGCCAGTTGCTGTTTTTTGCTTGTTTTTTACTTCGCAGAATATTAGTACCAAACGGAGTCCAATCGCGATGGAACTTTTTGGAGATTTTTTTGGACCAGAAGACAACTTGTAAGCCAAGGAAGCACCTGGGAGGATGCCCGTGGGACCCACGATAAACCATGGCGCGCCAGAGGCCCCCGACGCGCCCTGATGAATCGTGGGGCCCACGGAGGTCTTTTCTGTCGAATTTCGGGCTCCGCAAAAACCCTAAGAAGTTCGAACCCAGGGGCGTGTGCGAAGATCTCCAACAGCTTCACCCCCTCCAAGCTCACAACACGATAACCCCGCTCGATGGCGAGGAAGAAGACAGCACACGAGAGTTTACCCAGGTTCGGGCTGCTGCGAAGCGTAAAACCCTACTCCTGCTTTTGGTCGATTGCCTCACGAGGAGGTTTGTGGATGAACTAGTACATCGGTGAGTTGCCTCGTGAGTGCGTTCTAGTGGCCTCGTCCCCCCTACTGCAGAGCAACCTAGCCTATATTTATAGCGGCACGGGTCCTCTTCCCTTATCGCGATGGCGGGAAGGGATCCCACAACGGCCAAACACGAAAGGGGACAGGGAGTACATCCTATCCTGACGAAAGATGGCCTTTGCCTGCAAAGTAGCTGTTGGTGATGCAGTGGTGGGTCGGTGATGACATCCGTCCTGCCGCGCCCACTGGACTGGTCTCGTTGCACCAGAATGGCAACCTTTGGCGGGGCATCTCGGGAACCTGTGCTCGTCCCTGCCTCCTTTGCACCAAAGAGGAAATTGTCCCCTCTGGCGCGCTGGTGCCCGCCTGGCCTGGCTGGTGTCACCCTTGACCTTCCGAGGCCGAGCATTGCATATAGATCTCTGCCACTCAGGAGGGAGCCTGGGGAGGCCTATTGCCCCGCTGGTCTTGGCGCTGTTCTCCTTGCGAGGGTGGGACTCTCGCGAGGGCCCTGTCTTGAGTGAAGCCGCGCTGGGCCGTACGGACCGTCAAGTGGGCCACGCCCTGGGCCGCAGGCAGGCAGGTCTGGTTACCCCCGTTCCCAGGACGCCGACAGTAGCCCTCGGGCCCGAGGCGCGCTTGAGCTGGCTTCTGATCGAAGCCATAGAAGGTGGCCTGAAGCTGTCGGATTTCGGGCTCCGCAAAACCCTCAAGGTTCGAACTCAGGGGCGTGTGCGGAGATTTCCCTGCGGCCTAGCCCTACCCAGCTCACTACTCGATGGCTAAGACGATGAACTCGCACGATGACGAGGAAGAGAATGAACACGGTGGTTTACCCAGGTTAGGGCCGCTACGAAGCGTAATACCCTACTCCTACTTTGCTGGATTGCCTCTTATGGAGGTTATGGAGGACGAACTAGTACAAGGTCGAGGAGCCTCGTGAGGGCGGTCCTCGATGTGTTCTTGGCTCTCTGCTCGCTTTGTGGTGGATTGGATCCTCGTCCTCGTCTACGGTGCAGCTTAGCCTCTATATATAGCGGTGGCCCGGGTCCTCTTCCCTTATCGCAATGGCAAGAAGGGCTCCCACAACGGCCAAATTTGAAGGGGGACAGGAGTACATCCGCGCCCTGTCCAAAGGCGGTCTTCGCCTGCAAAGTGGCTGTCGATGATGCAGGGGTGGGCTTGGCGATGACATCCGTCCTGCGGGGCTAGTGATCGTGGTCTTGTTGCACCGGAATGGAAACCTTTGGGGGTGCTTTGGGAACCCGCGTACGTCCTTGTCCCCTTTGCACCAAAGGGGAAACTGCTCCGCCTGGCGCGCTGGCACCCGCATGTCCTTCCTTGCGTCATCTTTGACTCCTGAGGCCGGGCCTTGCATAGAGATCTCTGCCGCTCCGGAGGAGGCCTGGGGAGGCCCTTCGCTCGCCGGTCCTGGTGCTGCTCTCCCTCACGAGCCTAGGGTCCTCGCGAGGGCCTTATCTTGAGTGGGCCGCGTCTGGCTTTGCTTGGCTGATGAAGTGGGCCATGCCCTGGGCCGCAGGCAGGCAGGTCTGGGTACCCCCATTCCCAGAACGCTGACAGTAGCCCCGGGGCCCAAGGCGCGCTCGAGCTGACTTCTGGGCGAAGCCTCGAGGGCGGCCCGAAGCGCCGCGGGCCCCAAACGCCTGCGGGCCAGGACTGGCGCGCGTCGTGCATTTGATGTCGGGCGTCCTTCGTCCCTTCGGCCACCGCCCGGGTCGACAAGAGCGTGACTTCCAGCTTCGAGCCATTATTGCTTTCCCCTTCCGCGCTCCCGCTCTCGCTTCCCAGATCCCCAGCCTTAACAAAGGCCTCTCCAGATCCGACACCGTTCCGGCCCCGCGCGCTTCCCGACGGCTCCCGCCGGCAAACAGAAGCTAGAGGCCCAGAGCTCAGCCTCCGCCCCCATCTCACCGGCGCTCTCGGGGTCCACCATCGCCAAGGACGAGGACCTTGTCCCGGTTCTCCCATGGACGGCGGATGGGACCAACGAGTGGGGGCGGACCTTGATATGGGGCGGCTCCTCGGAGAAGTGGCCCTCGTCTAGGGCGGTCTACCCTTTCTTCGTCCATAGCGTCTTCGCCGGGCTCGTCCCGCCCTTCTACGCGTTCTTCACCGCCATCCTCGACCACTACGGAATTCAGGCCCTTCATCTCTAGCCCAACTCCATTCTGCTCTTGTTTGTCTTTGCCTTCTACTGCGAGGCCTTCGTGGGCGTGAAGCCTTCTGTGGCCTTCTTCCGTCATTTCTTCAGTTTGCGTGTGCATGACGGCGCCCAATGGTCGGCGTGCGTCTCCTTCGTCGAGGTCCAGAGCGGCAACATGCTCTTAAAGGCCGGGAAGAAGGTGGAGAACTTCAGGCACCGCTGGGTCCTCATGGACCTCAAAGATACCAACCCCCGGATGGATCTGCCGAAGGGGCTGCTGGAGCAAACCTCCGCGTGGAGCTCTGCGAAGCTTTCCGACCCCCGGGCCGGGCCCGTCTTGGAGCAGATTTCCCGCGATATCAGTGCCAAGAAGCTGACTGGGGGGGATGATAGTGAAGGAGTTCTTGACGCAGCGCCTGGCACCCCTCCAGTCCCACTCTAGGCCCCTGTGGGACTATCAAGGCAACGGCGACAACCTCAGGCTTCGATCTGCTCGCATAACCCCTGAGGAACTGAGCAGGGCAGTGGCGACCCTGCTCAACGGCGACCCCGACGATCTCCCCGACGCCTATGCCCCGCTGTACTATCGCGACGACGGGGCCGATCTGGTTGCCATGATGCCTATTTTCAATAAGCTGGGGCTCCCCCAGCTAAGGGTCTTGGCTCCCCGGTGATGGTGTCCTCCGGCGACAACACGGGTGCGGAGGATTCAAAGAGGATGGCCGACGCCGACATGGCAGGGGCGTCTCCCCCGTCGCAGAGCACACTCCTGCGTGACCTTGAGGACGACAATGATGCCGGTGAAGCTTCCGCTGCTGGCTCTCCGGGTCCCGCCGAGGTCCTCAGGGGGCTAGGACCAGCCCCTCGTGCCACACGATCCGCCTATGTGCCGACCCCCAAGAAACGCGGAGCGGGGCTTCCTTCGATGTGCCCTGCCCCTGTTGGCAATGCAGTTGAAGCGCCGGCCTCGCCCCCGCCCGAATCTTAGCTCGCAGGCATGGTGGGCAAGGCCGGGGCCAGGGCGATCCCTCCAGCGGCTGCCCTTGCCGATAGTGCCCCCGTTCCTCGGCGTGGTGGTGCCCTTGCCGAGAAAGGCGAGGGCGCCCCCGTCATCACTGGGGAGGAGAGGAAGAGGAAGCGGGTCGACGTCGAAGAGTAAGTACCCCGGCTCGGCCTTGGTCGCCTGTCGGTAGCTTGTGTATTGATGATTTTCCTTTGCTTGGCGACTAGGAACGCCGCCGCGCTGAAGATGAGAAAGAAGAAGGCGGGCGTCAAGCCGAAGGCACCTTCCGATGCACCGCCTGCTCCTCTCGTGCCGCCGTCGCCCGACGTGGCTCCTGCGGGCGAGGGGGCGGAGGTTCGCGTGGCAGCCCTCGTGGCCACCACCGCGGGGCCCCCCGAGCCCCCAATGCCTGCCGACGTGGTTGCTCCTTCTCTTGAGGGCGCGTCGGCGCCGCTGTCCGAAGGGCCGGCTCCCGAGGGCCAGCCGCCCGTTGATTCGTCTATGTCTGTGGTTGCCACGCAGCCCCCGGAGCCTCCTACTACTCGTGCTGCTGTCTCCCGGGGGACGTCGTCTGCGACCGGGCAGGCGACTCCTCCGGAGGTGGCCTTGGTGCCTTCGTTGCGCGGCCTCGACATTCTGAACGGGGCCTTCACCACTCTGGGTCAGGTACGGGACGCCCTCGCGGGTACCGGCGGTCGCCTCGCGAATGGGCGCCTTGGGCTTCTCTCTGGATGGCTCCAGGCCGACGCCTCTGCTGCGGCGATGTGGGGTGAGGCCGAGGCTGCCGCGGCGAAGAGCGAGAGGGAGGCCGTGTCCACCAGGGCCGCCCACGAGGAGGCACTGGCTGACGCGGTGTCCGCCGTCAAGCGCTGCTAAGAGTTGGAGGCCCGTCTGAAGGCTCTCCAGGAGGAGAAGTCCGAGCTTGCGGGGCAGTTGTGTCAACGGGAGGAAAACCTCACGGCCCGCGAGACCAGGCTTGCCGCATGGGACTCCGAGCTGTCCCAGGTGGCGACCCGCGAGGCCGCGGAGCGATAGCGCTTGGACGCGCAGGAGAAGGAAGTCGCTTCGGAGAAGGCCCTGCTCGACGCCAAGGAGAGGGCTCTTTCCGCGGCTGAGGAGAAGAAGGCCGCGGAGCTCAGCGCCTTTCCCTCCGTCGAGCTCAAGCTTCGCCAAACGCTCCACTCCCTCTGCCGGGATGGGTTTGCGGAGCGCCTGGTGGCTCCGGAGGACGGCTTCGCGGGGCTTGCTTCGAAACTCGTCGAGGCACTGGAGGGCGCCGCCGTCAAGGTGGAGGGGATCTTGGAGAGCGAGTGCCGCGACCTTTTTTCTGAGGCCGCGACGCGCATCTTCAGCCATCTTCATCTGCGCGAGCCGGGGTTCGACTTCGACTCCGTGATCCGCCCGGTCGCTCCCGAGGCCCGCGCCGGTGCTGCGGCGGCGGCGAAGGGTGCCGTGGAGGCGCTGGTGAAGAGGTTCACCCGCGTCACCGTTCCTCCGCCTTCTGACGCTGCAGGGGTTGGTGGCGAAGAAGACGACGCCAGCGATGTCGACGACGAGTTCCCCGAGGATGGGACGAGTGGTGGCGGTGGCTCCTCTTGATTCCTCTCCCCTGCTTCTTTCCTGCAATGTCTATCGTGCCTCATGGAGGCGTTAAACTCGTTTGTGTTCGGGAAAACTTTTAACGCTTGTAATAATTGTTGAACTGTGTGATTGCTCTCTTCTCCTTGTTCCCTTCTTGCTTGCTGTGATGCTCTGTGTCGCCAGGGCCCGGCTCCGCGCGTACCTCAGCCGCTGTTGGGCCGACCGGATCACCAAGGACGGTCCAAGGGGTGAGGGGCTACGGGGCTAGTGAGGCTCCTGAGTCACGATGCTCAGGAGTCCCCCTTGACGTACGAGCAGCCCTCATGAAGGGAACTTAGTGAAGATTGGGTTATCTTGGAAATTTTTGAACACCTTGCACTCTGCGTCGGCAGGGCCCGGCCCCGCGCATACCTCAGCCGTCGTTGGGCCGACTAGATCACCAAGGACGGTCCAAGGGGTGAGGGGCTACGAGACGAGTGAGGCTCCTGAGTTGCGATGCTCAGGAGTCCCCCTTGACGTACGAGCTCTAGCATCCTTCTTGACTTGGAAATTTTTGAACACCTTGCGCTCTGCGTCGGCAGGGCCCGGCCCCGCGCATACCTCAGCCGCCGATGGGCCGACCGGATCACCAAGGATGGTCCAAGGGGTGAGGGGCTACATGACCAGTGAGGCTCTTGAGTCACGATGCTCAGGAGTCCCCCTTGACGTACGAGCTCCGGCGTTCTCCTAGGGGTTTGAGCGCTTCTGAGCTCTGCGTCGGCAGGGCCCAGCCCCGCGCATACCTCAGCCGCCGTTGGGCCGACCGGATCACCAAGGACGGTTCAAGGGGTGAGGGGCTACGGGGCCAGTGAGGCTCCTGAGTAGCGATGCTCAGGAGTCCCCCTTGACGTACGAGCGGCTCCCATACCTTTCCTCGCTGGCTTCTCCTGAGATGGGCGCGTGAAGACCAGGTTTGGCAGACCTGGGAAGGTGGCGTGTACCAGGCTTGGCCTGGTATCAGCCCCCGTGCAGCCCCCTCATGCGTACATCCCTGGGGAACGCAGCGAGAAGGGGCCGTGAGGGGCCTTCCTGAGGTTTGATGCAGCCGCTGGGGCGCCCTCAGTTGTTTATCCCCAGCACGGAGCGAAGGGCTTCCACATTGCATGGGCATAGTCATTGGTGGACCGTGTTGACCGCCAGCACAGAGCTGTGGCTTCCACCTTGCGTGGGCATAGCCATTGGAGGGCCATGTTGTCCGCCTGCACGGAGCTGTGGCTTCCACATTGCGTGGGAAGGAACCCCTCCGCGTCCTCGGGGGGCTCCGGGTGTGTACAGCACATTGAGTTTGTACGCGTGGCTAGCACGGTAGAACTGGGAGGTGTATCTGGGAGCTCGCGAGGGCGCTTTGGCCTCGCGAGGTCCCTACCTCTAAGGCGGTTTGCACCTGAGTCTTCTTGTCTTGAGATCCTGCAGAAACCGCCTTGAGATCTCTGAGGCGCGGCCGGGTTGTCCGGATAACCCACGACCCCGCCAGAGACCTTCCTTTCTTGTTTGTGGGACGGGTTGGGGGCCCTTTCCGGTGCTTTGTGTCTGCAGGTCCCAGTCCCGCACATTTCCCTACCTCCCTAGTGTACGACCGGATCACCAAGGACGCAACTACGGGGTGAGGCCCCGACACCCTTGACGCCGACCGGATCACCAAGGACGACACCAAAGAGTTAGAAGATAAATCATGTGGATGAGAAACTATTGAAATATGCATAATTGAGGCGGCTGCAGGGGTGTGCCCTGATTACCTGAGGATGATGCGGCCCGATGGGCGCCCTCAAACGGAGTAAACCAAAAAGTTATTTGGCAGCGGCCAACAAAAAGTCACCTGGCGGCCATGCTGCTGAAGAGTCGAAGCTGCCGTCGTAGCCTGATCTTACACCTCCACGAGCGCGACCCTCATGGGCCCGTCGTCTCCCGGGGCTCGGGACCTTCGCTTGGTCCGAGCATCTCCTCCAAATCCTCGCCGCACCCTACCTGGCAAGGTACGAGCATGGCTCGGGCAAGGCGCTGGAACGTGACGCCTGCGTTCGCCAGGCCGAAGGGCATGCGGACATAGTTGTGCGGGTAGACCCATCCATGATCGACACGCGCTGGCCAGGAGGGGCCCTGGGACGCGGCCCTGTTGATCGCGGGCGTGCTGACGCAGATGTGCGGCTGGTCGATCGTGCTGATGATGGCGGCTGCGATTGGTGGTGGTGGCCAGTCTCCGCCCTTCATGGCCTGCGCTTCCTGAAGCTCCTCGATCGCTCTGATGACGGACTCTTGCGAGCTCGGTGCCCCACGCCATGCCTCTGGCTTTGGTAATCGCGCGTCCGGACACGCCTTCAGGTTGTGCCCGAACGCCTCCCTTGTCTCACTGGTCAAGCCGGGGACCTCCGGGACGGAAGCCCCCGAGCCCAACCCAAGGGGGGTGCCGAGCGCGCTTTCCTATGCGATGGAGGGTGGTGCCCCGCCCCTGGGTGCAGAGCTCGAGGTTCCGCCCTTGGAGGTCCCAGCCCCCAGGCGCTCCGCGGGGGTGAGCGGCTTCTTCTTCTTGCGTGTGTCCTCTCGAGGCGGGGCTTCCTCCTCGTCATCTGAGCGCTCGGCCGCTGCAGCGCAGTAGGCCCACTCGAGGGAGCAGACGGCATCCTTCTCATCGCAGGCGACGGTGATGACGCCTCCACTCCCTGGCATCTTGAGGACGTTGTAGCCGTGATGAGTCGCCTCCATGAACTTGGCGAGGGCCGGGTACCCAAGGATGGCGTTGTACGGGAGGTGGATATGCGCGACGTCGAAGACGATGACCTCGGTGTGGTAGTTCTCGTGTCCGCCGAAGGTGACGGGCAGGCGCACTTGCCCGATGGGGACGGTGGACCCGTCTGTGACTCCTGAGAAGGGCTTGGTCGGCATGAGCTGTTCGTACGACACTTGGAGCGTCTCGAAGGTCTCGATGGAGAGGATATTGAGCCCTGCTCCGCTGTCGATGATAGTCTTGGTGACGAGGACGTTGCTGATGGTTGGAGTGCATAGCATGGGGAGCTTGCCGGCCATGGCCGAGCACCTGAGCTGATCCCTCGAGTCGAAGGTGATTGCGGTCTGGGACCACTTGAGGGGACGCATGGCCTTGGGCCTTGGGAGAGCCGCGTTCACCTCCCGCACGAACTGCTTGAAGATGCGGTTTGATGCTGGGGCTTGGGCGCCGCCCAGGATACAGGCTACTGCCCTGAACTCCTGGAAGCCCCCAGCCCTTCGTCCTGCCTGTCCTCTTCCTTCCTTCTGGGTGGTGGTGGTAGTGGCAGTAGGACGGCCTCACGAGGCCGGGCCTCACGAGGCTGGCCGTGGCGTGACCCCTCAGGTGGGTCATCGCGCCAGCGGTCTTTCCGAGGCTGGTCGCGCCACCCTTGGCGCGGATCCCGGTTGTCCCAACAGCCTCCACCGTGGCCTCCGCCTCGTCCAAAGCCACGGTCAGCGCGTCCAAGGCGCCGGCCGAAGTGCTCGGCGCGGACCAGCCTAAGCTCCTGGCAGTCGGCGGTGTCATGGTTGTTGGTGCCATGGAAGATGCAGGTCGGCCTTCCTCCTGCGGGGTGCTCCTCACCCCGGCTACGCTTCGCCTCAGGCTCGGCCGCAAGCATGGCTGGGGCCTTGTGCTTTTCCTCCTTGGCCTTGGTCTTCTTTTCCTCTAGCTCTGCCGCCAGAGGCCCGCGGAGCGACAGGCGGCCCTCTTCAGCCTAGGCGAACCTGTTCGCCAGATTGAACATCTCCAGGGCTGAGCAGAGTTCGTCGTTCATGGTGAGCTCCTCCTTCATCTTGAGGTCCGTGATGCCATCGGTGAACGCGGAGATGATAGCCTCGTCCGATGCCTTCGGGATCTTGAGGCCCGTGGTGGTGAAGCGTTGTATGAACTTGTGCAGGGTCTCCCCGTCCTTCTGCTTTAAACGCCGCAGGTAGTTCACGGTGAGTGCTCGGTCGCGGGTGCCTTGGAAGTTGGCGACGAAACGCTTGCGCAGGCCGTCCCAGGAGGTGATGGACTTCTCCGGGAGGTTGAGGAGCCAGGAGAGCGCGTCACCATTGAGCGCCATGGGGAACTAGCACGCCATGACCTTGTCGTCTCCACTGGCCGCCCGGATGCTCAGCGAGTAGAGCTGTAGGAACTCAGCGGGATCTGGGGTGCCGTCATAGCGAGGGGGTAGTTCAGGCTTGAACTTGCATGGCCACATGGTTGGGTGGAGCTCCGGGGCGATGGCGAGGCACCCCATCGGCTCGACGGGTGCTGCGTGCGCGGGAGGGACCTGGTCTTGACGCTCCTGTGGGGCCACCTCAAGTGGTGCCCGGTCGCGACAGTGGGTCGGCAGCGCGGGGAGCGCGCGTGCGTCGACGTGCGGCCGGGGAACCACCTGGCAGCTTACTTCTTCTTTTGCCCTCGCTCGCGGTTCGCGGGGCTGGTCGCGGGGGCGCGCTTCTCGACTAGGCTTGGGGTCGACGTCGCGTCGCGGAGGGGTCGGCGGCACGTCGTGGGCCACATCGTCTGCTAGGGAAGGTCGGGGTCGAAGCGAGTAGGAGAGCGCTGAAGCGTCGCCGGCAGCACTGACGAGCTCCACGATGCGCCGAAGCCAATCATCGTAGTGCTCGGGGGCAGGGCGGTAGCGGCGCAGCTCGTTCGCCATGGCGAGTGCACCCGAACCGCGCACCGGTCCGGGCCGAGCGTGGGAGGACGACCCGGAAGCTGGAACGATCGACGGAGTGGCGGTGTGGCTGTCGCGCTGCGCAGTGACCGACTGGGAGGAGTCTTGTTGCTCGTGGGCGTCCGGGCCCGTGGCGGCGTTGGCCACAGGCGCCGTCTGGGCGACGCGGGTAGCTCGGCACTCAGTGCGGGCTCGGCGAGTGTCAGACATCGGGACGGAGAGGTGGGAGAAGATCTTGGCCTGACGAAGACTCCGACACGCCCCCTACCTGGCGCGCCAAATGACGGATTTCGGGCTCCGCAAAACCCTCAAGGTTCGAACTCAGGGGCGTGTGCAGAGATTTCCCTGCGGCCTAGCCCTACCCAGCTCACTACTCGATGGCTAAGACGATGAACTCGCATGATGACGAGGAAGAGAATGAACACGGTGGTTTACCCAGGTTCAGGCCGCTGTGAAGCGTAATACCCTACTCCTGCTTTGGTGGATTGCCTCTCGTGGAGGTTATGGAGGACGAACTAGTACAAGGTCGAGGAGCCTCGTGAGGGCGGTCCTCGATGTGTTCTTGGCTCTCTGCTCACTTTGTGGTGGATTGGATCCTCGTCCTCATCTACGATGCAACTTAGCCTCTATATATAGCGGTGGCCCGGGTTCTCTTCCCCTATCGCAATGGCGGGAAGGGATCCCACAACGGCCAAATTTGAAGGGGGACAGGAGTACATCCGCACCCTGTCCAAAGGCGGTCTTCGCCTGCAAAGTGGCTGTCGATGATGCAGGGGTGGGCTCGGCGATGACATCCGTCCTGCGAGGCTCGTGATCGTGGTCTTGTTGCACCGGAATGGAAACCTTTGGGGGGTGCTTTGGGAACCCGCGTACGTCCTTGTCCCCTTTGCACCAAAGGGGAAACTGCTCCGCCTGGCGCGCTGGCACCCGCCTGTCCTTCCTTGCGTCATCTTTGACTCCTGAGGCCGGGCCTTGCATAGAGATCTCCGCTGCTCCGGAGGAGGCCTGGGGAGGCCCTTCGCTTGCCGGTCCTGGTGCTGCTCTCCCTCATGAGCCTAGGGTCCTCGCAAGGGCCTTGTCTTGAGTGGGGCCACGACTGGCTGTGCTTGGCTGATGAAGTGGGCCATGCCCTGGGCCGCAGGCAGGCAGGTCTGGGTACCCCCATTCCTAGAACGCCGACAGAAGTAGCATGGGCCCCAACCGCCTGCGGGCCCAACCTGACGCGTGGCGCACAATGAGACATGGGCGTCTCAGCTCCCCGAAGACTTCGGGAACCGCCCTGAGTCAAGCTGACGCGAAGCCTGCGCGCCACCCAGCCATCATTGCTCTTCCTTGAATGCGGTTGTCTCCTTGTGTCCTCCCCCCATCGGGCGATGCGGATGTGACCCGACGGGAGCAGGTGAAGCGACGTGAAGCAGGGTAGCATGCCGATCGAGTCTGGCACGCATCACCCGAGGGACGCACGGCGCCTCCACTCCCCATGACGCCTTATGGACAGCGGTTGCGCCTATAAACCCGCCTCGCCCGGGGGGTCTTGCCATCCTGACGCGCCCTCTTGCTTCCCATCCTTCCAAGTTATCTTCCTTGTCCTCCTCTTTCCCTTTGCTCTTCAATGGCGTCCGGGGGGAGTGCAGCGGGTGCGGGAGGACGTACAGGGCCTCCTGCTCCGCCGTCGGCCTCTGGAGGCAGTGGTGGAGGGCCCTCGAGGCCGGCTCATGCCCGTCGGCGCTGGGCCATTGCCGATGAGTAAGCATTCCGTCTCGCCCCCACTTTCTCTTTCAATCGCGCCCGACAAGCTGGACCTGATTACCCCCTTCCCCCAGGGTGCCCGCGCCCAAAAGGCGCAGGCTCGACAAGCTCCAGGAGGAAGTGGTCGTGCTGAGGGCCCAGCTGTCGGACGCCGAGGCTGCCCTCTAGGCCGCCCTCAAGGGTGAGGCGGAGGCCCAGGCGGAGCTGGCGTCCCTCTAGACCCAGATCCAGGGGGCGGCTGACGCCGTGCTAGCCGCCTAGGACGAGGCGGCGCACGCGAAGATGCTGGAGGCGCAGCGCACCAAGCAGTACCTAGAGATCGCCCACCGCGCGGTTGGTGCGGTGAGCCGGTTCGTCGGGGAAGCCCCTGCTCTGCCGTGCGCCCATGGTGACGGAGGCTACCTCAACTTCTTCGGCAAGGTGGTGCAGGCGCTGGAGACTGGCGTCTCCCGGGTAGACAAGGACAACGCGTCCATCGATCGTAACTTCCTGGACATTCCGCTGACGCGCGTCTTCTCCAACCTGCGTCACCATGCCCCGGAGCTTGATCTTCCCCGCATCATGGAGCCGGTGCCCGAGGAGCTCCAGAGGCCTCTCAGGGACGAGGTGCATCCTCTCGTGGAGTCCCTGGTGGAGCGGTTTGCCCAAATGCCCTCTTCCGATGAGAGTGGCGACTCCGGCGCCGTGGCGGGCGATGGCCCGGGTGGCGACAGTGGCTCCTCTGCCTAGGCTTCCCCTATTTTTTTTTGTTTTTTCTCTGGTTCCTGCCATGTCAAGGAACACTCGGCCCCTGAGGGCATTAAAATTTTGTGTTTTACCTTCGTTTTCCTCCTTCTTCCTTTAAATCGACGGCTGCTTGCTTTGTGTGATGCGACTTCCTTTCTTGCGCGTAGCTTTGTGTCATCGTCGATGCGACCCAGCCCCCCTCCCCTTTTGGGGGGTCCGCGGGGGCGTCGCACCGTGCCCAGCGATGGCGGCCTGCTGGGACCTCGTGAGGCGGGCCCTCCTGAGGAGGAGCATGTCATCCCCGAGGCCCGGGTCTTAGCGTCGTAGCTTAATGAGGCCAAACTCCTCTCCTTGCGCCGTCCTTCCTTGTACCTGGGACCACAAGAATCCTAATGGAAGCACGTAGCGAACCATAGCACCTGCATTCTCACGTTAGTGCTCACACCTCCTACCCGGCATCCGGGCTATCATCTGATCAGAAAGTTTCTGCTCTGTTCGGTTGGTGTACTTAGCTTATCGGGTCGTGGCGAGCTCGTGCGTCGTGAGGCGTAGCTGGAACGTCCGGGGAGGTCGAGGATCCCACTAGGGAGGGCTGCTTCCTTGTGTGCGGGATGGTTCGGGAGCCCTTTCGGCACTCTGCGTTGGTGGGGCCCGATCCCGAGCAGGCCTCGACCGCCATTGGGGCATCCAGATCACCAGGACGAGACCAAAGAGGTGACGCCTCAGCCGCCGTTGGGGCGTCCGGATCACCAAGATGAGACCAAGGGGCGCGGAGTTACGTGATCGGTGAGGTTCCCGAGGCGCGTTGCTCGGGAGCCCCCCCTTGACGCTCAAGCGGCGCTCTGTGTCGGCGGAGCCCAATCCCGCGCATACCTCGACCGCCGTTGGGGCGTCCGGATCACCAGGACGAGACCAAGGGGCGAGGGGCTACGTGACCAGTGTGGCTCCTGAGGCGCGTTTCTCAGGAGAATCCCTTGATGCTCGAGCGGCTCCCGTACCCTTCCGCCGGTTGCTGCTCCGGGAAGTGCCTGAGCCTCCCGAGGCTCCGTGCTGTCATGCCGGGCTGTGGCCGGAGCCCCCAAGCGGGAGTCGATCGTTAAAAGATGTATGCTTCCAAGGCAACAGGTACTTGCCGGCCTGCTCTGAGGCACCACGGGGGGTGGGACAAAGTGCGTGGGCCTTGGCAAGGTGCCAATTCAGAGAAAAGAGATTCCAGGGCCAGAAAAAGGAACTGCGAAGATAGAAAAATTCCCGCCCCTATTCAAATTGAGTTACGAAATCTTCAAATTTCATTTCAAAGAGTGGCAATCCGAACACAAAAAGATGCAAGTAGCAGCCGCGTCCGGCACCTAGGCTAGTCTTCGCCTTCGTCTTCCCCCAGCACGGAACGTAGGGCATCCACGTTGCGTGGGCATAGTCATTGGAGGACATTGTTGTCCACCAGTGCGGAGCATGGGGCTTCCACTTGGGCGTGGGAGGTAACCCCTCCGCATCCTCGGGGGTCTCGGGGCGTATACAGCCCACTCATTATTATGTGAGAGTGTCAGGGCCGAAGATAGCTGGGCAAGCCCCCAAGCGCATGGCCCAGGTGCTCCCAACTCGGTTAAGAGCCACCCCGCACATTTATGCGCGGTTGCGCGCCCCGACGGCCCAAACCAGAGTGCATTGCTCCCCGCGTAGCCGCAGGATTGCACTCCCGCGGCCCAAACATGAGCACAATGCACCCAGCGCAGCCATTAGAGGTGTTGTGTCGGTGAAGCCGCCTCGTGAGGCGTTAGGGCGCCGGCCAGGCCGCGGCTTGAGGACCTCGTGAGGCCCTGCACCCCGAGGGCCGTGCCGGCGCTCCCGTTGCCGTGGGTGGCCCGCGCTGCTTTTATCTTGCCAATCCCCCCGGCGGTCGCTCCTGTGGCCCGGGGGACCTCTCTAAGTGTAGCTTGCTCGCGAGGGCGGTTGCCGCGCCGCGCCTTCGCGTATCCCGGGACGCCCCCCTCCCCCTGTTTGCGTCAACCTGGCCTGGTACTCCCTCAATGGAAGCCCCCAGGCCCAGCTTGGGGAGGGCATCCGGGACATCTCCCTACTCCGAGACCCGCGGGGGGCACCTGATCCATCGCGCCATCCGCAGGGGTGACATAGCTCGGAACATAGGCCTCTGTATAAAGGCCTTGGCCCCCTCCTGAACCGTCCCCGCGCGCACTAAGGGCAACCTCCCCGGGTGGCAAGGTCACACCGCCCCGGGTGCGCGGCCCACAGACCCTCCTGCGGCGAGCCTCCGCCCGAAGTTGCTTACCTCTGCCGCCGCTGGGGGGTTGGCCGCACATGTCTTGACGTGGGTTGCCTCCCTGGTTATCCTCCGTGCCTCCGTTATAGTTACCTGCCTGCCCGGAAGCCTGAGCCGCCTTTTCCCTGCGCCTGTTGGCACGCTCCCGTTGGGATGACCCAGGCTGTTGATGATCCATCTGGGTATAAGTGCGCGCGGAGCGCCCCATCACCCTCTTCAAAAGCAACACTGACGCGGCCGTGCGGTGCTCCGAAGCCGGTCACCGGGATCCGGAGGAGAAGAAGCATGGCATGCGGCGGGCCCTGCCCGGGCTCTCCCGGGAGCGAAGCGGGCACGTCGTCCGCAGATGAGGCGACAGGCACGGCAAACGAGCCCCCGGCGCCCAGCGCCGGTGGTCACGAAGAGGGGTGGGGAACCCAGGCCCTCCTCGCGACGGGGACCAACTCGGCGATGTGGTCGGCCCAGGCGTCGAAGCCCCCATGCGTCTGGCGGTGGCGAAGCATCTCACTCGCCATCAGCAGTGCATCATGCGCGTTGAGGTCTCCCACATGGGTACAGTGCGATGTCCGTCCCGTGAGCGCCGCTCGTCCGCCGCGTGCCTGGCCGGCACGAGCAGCAGCGGTGGCAGAAACGACGTTGGTGGCCTAGTAACGACCACCCTGCATCGCGCTGCCGGGGCGCGGGTCTTGGATGGAGGTGGCAAGGTTGGTTAACGCGGATCCGCCGAGGTCAAAGGGAGCTTGTCGGGCGTCGGCCATCGACACGACGGGGCGAAGAAGAAGCGAAGCTTGCTGAAGACTCCGACACGCCCCCTACCTGGTGCGCCAAATGTCAGATTTCGGGCTCCGCAAAAACCCTAAGAAGTTTGAACCCAGGGGCGTGTGTGAAGATCTCCAACAGCTTCACCCCCTCCAAGCTCACAACACGATAACCCCGCTCGATGGCGAGGAAGAAGACAGCACACAAGAGTTTACCCAGGTTCGGGCCGCTGCGAAGCGTAAAACCCTACTCCTGCTTTTGGTCGATTGCCTCACAAGGAGGTTTGTGGATGAACTAGTACAGCAGTGAGTTGCCTCACGGGTGCGTTCTGGTGGCCTCGTCCCCCCCTACTGCAGAGCAGCCTAGCCTCTATTCATAGCGGCCCGAGTCATCTTCCCTTATCGCAATGGCGGGAAGGGATCCCACAATGGCCAAATTCGAAAGGGGACAGGGAGTACATCCTATCCTGACGAAAGGTGGTTTTCACCTGCAAAATAGCTGTTGGTAATGCAGTGGTGGGCTCGGTGATGACATCCGTCCTGCCGCGCCCGCTGGACTGGTCTTGTTGCACCGGAATAGCAACCTTTGGCGAGGCGTCTCGGGAACCTGCGCTCGTCCCTGCCTCCTTTGCACCAAAGAGGAAACTGTCCCCTCTGGCGTGCCAGTGCCTGCCTGGCCTGGCTGGTGTCACCCTTGACCTCCCAAGGCCGAGCATTGCATAGAGATCTCCGCCACTCAGGAGGGGGCCTGGGGAGGCCTATTCCCCCGCGGGTCTTGGCGTTGTTCTCCTCGTGAGGGTGGGACTCTCGCCAGGGCCTTGTCTTGAGTGAAGCCACGCTGGGCCGTACGAACCGTCAAGTGGGCCACGCCCTGGGCCGCAGGCAGGCAGGTCTGGGTACCCCCGTTCCCAGGACGCCGACATTTTCCACCGCCTCTCAGCTCTATAAATTCTCAGAAATTCCAGAACCGTGAGATCCAATCTAACACGATCACGGAGTGGTTCATCATCCTCATTGGTGCCTCTCCGATGATGCGTGAGTAGTCCACCATAGACCTATGGGTCCGTAGGTAGTAGCTAGATGGCTTTCTCTCTCTCTCTCTCTTGATTCTCAATACAATGGTCTCTTGGAGATCTATTTGATGTAATGACTTTTTGCGGTGTGTTTGTTGGGATCTGATGAATTTTGAGTTCATGATCAATTTCTATCCATGAATGTTATTTGAGTCTTCTTTAATCTCTTATATGCGTGATTACTTTTAGCTTCATATTTCTTCTTCGAATCTTTGTTTAGTTAGGCCAACTAGATCAATTTTTCTTGCCATGGGAAGAGGTGCTCTGTCATGGGTTCGATCTTGCGGTGTCCTCTCCCAGTGACAGAAGGGGCACCGAGGCACGCATGCACCGAGGCACAAGATGGGGTCTATTCCTACATGAATAGATCTTGTCTACATCATGTCATCGTTCTTATTGCATTACTCCGTTTCTCCATGAACTTAATACACTAGATGCATGTTGGATAGCAGTCGATGTGTGGAGTAATAGTAGTAGATGCAGTATCGTTTCGGTCTACTAATCTTGGACGTGATGCCTATATATTGATCATTGCCTTGGATATCGTCATGATTATTTGATCTTCTATCAATTGCCCAACTGTAATTTGTTTACCCACCGTGTGCTATACTCATGAGAGAAGACACTAGTGAAACTTACGGCCCCCGGGTCTACTCTTTCAACATATTGCTTTCATATCTATCTTTTTCCGCTTTTGTTTTCAAATCCATTATTCCAAAAACCCAAAAATACCTTGCTGTAGTTTTTATTTGCTTCTTTTATTTTGTGTTCTTGTGTGATCTATTTATCCAATCTCATACAAACTAATCTATCTTTTTACCGTGTTGAGATTGACAACCTCTCTTACGCGTCGGGTTGCAAGTATTTGTTCTTTGTGTGCAGGTACCGTTTACATAGGGTTGCTTGGTTCTCCTACTGGTTCGATAACCTTGGTTTTATAACTGAGGGAAATACTTACCATAGCTGTGCTGCATCATCCCTTCCTCTTTGGGGAAATACCGACGCAATCTCAAGCCACGTCAGACCTGTGCAGGACACGGCAGTCGCATCTCTTTTTGCTTGTAAATGAGTTTGTCCCCTGTTTTTACAAAGACTTTGGTTTTTCGGTTTTTTGCGGAGTTTTATTGGATTTCCCTTTTCAAGCCACACTCGCTCAACATCTCCCTCTTGGGTGTCACGCGAGCGGGGGCTGGGGCACGGTGTCTATGCCCGGGTCGGTCCCCATGGCATCGGAACCCCAACTTGCGGGCTCTGGGTCACAGGCCTGTCCCTACGCGCACGACCTCTCCAGGACCTTTGGCACCTGGTCTTCTTGCGCGATGCGCATAGGTGAGCTGATGAGCATGCCCTATACCCCTAAGGCCGGACGCCCTCGCCTCCTGGCAGGTCTCGCCCAGGCAACGCGACCTGGGTTAATGGTGACGGCCGAGCCTCACACAAAGGTCACATCTCGATATCCCAAAGAATGAAAGCAACACCAGAGGAAGCCATATAGAGCACGAGTACCAATTACGGGAACATAGTGTTCAAAACAAAATGCTGGCTTCACGCCTCAACGGGACTACAAACTGATATTAGCAGAAGAATTAAAGGGAGCCTAGGGAGACACGTTGCTTTCGCCGTCATCGCTACCTTCGCGCTACTCAGACCCTTCCTGGTCCTCGTGGCTGCCAAGGGTGAACTTTGTGCTCAGTGCATACACATGATGTTCCACTGCCTCCCCAAGGGCGCCATGGATCGCGTCAGGAAGCGGGGCCATCACGGCCTTGAAATCAAAGCTGGGGTCAGCGCGAAGGAGAATACTGAAGACGCGCATTGGCACTTGGGACAGAAGGTTGCTGCTCTCTCCTTCAATCAGCTCGCCCACCTTCCCGGCACCTGCCTCGAGCCGCTCCACGACTTTGGTGAAAAAATCAAGATAGCCGGCGTCGTCAGGCACAGGAGGGCAAGAGACGTCCCCCCTGCAGATGGATCCCAGAGCCCGGCGAGCCCGCTGCTCGAGGCCCTGGAACATCTTCAAGAGCAGATGTTGCTGACCTCAGGCTTGGTTCGCTTCGTCCATCACCCATTCCACGAGGGATGCAGCGTCATCCACCTGTTCCTGGAACGACGCCAGCTCGGCCGCGGCAATAACCTGGGCCTTAAGCGCGGCCTCCCGCTGCAACTCCGCTCGGGTAAGCGTCTTCCTGAGGCCATCTATCTCATGCTGCAACTCTGCGTGCCGGGTCTTGAAGCGGCTCTCTTGTAGTGTCAGTTTATTGTTATAATCCTTGTGGGCTCGCTCGACACTCGCGTCAGCACCACCTTGGACCTCCTCCACGCGTTGCTTGTAGGTGGCCGTGGCAGTGGTGTCTTCGCGATCCAGCGCCTCCAGCCGCTCGCGCTCCAGGCTCTACTCTGACGACGCCAGGGCAAGTTGTTGTTCAAGAGCCCGAAGGTATGCCTCATGGAGAGGGAGCTCACGCGCCTTCTTCACTTCGACTGCCGACCCTTCACCGCGGGAGGAAATGCCGGTCCTCTGCTCCTGAAGTTGCCGCTCCAGGATGGCGTTTGAGGCCTGAAGTTCCCGCTCGCGGGCCTCAGCTGCCTCGCGATGCTCATCTGCTTCCTCGGCCCGCCAGAGGGTGTAGTCGCATGCTTCCCTTGCCTCGGCGACGAATTATTTGGCCTTCGAGCGTGCCGTCTCATGTTGGCGACGTCTTAGCTTGACGGCGACGTCGAGCTGGTGCCACCCGTGGACCAAGCGCAACCGCTCCTCAACGAAGAGCTCTTCGGCACCCCGAAGTTCCGCCCCGAGCTCTCCCAGCAAGCTCGCTGCGTTTCGCAGAAGGCCGTGCCGGATCGAGGTCCGAGAGTTCACGAGCGCTAGGGCCCAGTCCGGGTAAGGCCCCGTGCCTTCGTCCACCGCCGAAGCTTCGGAGGCCCCGGCGCCGCCCATCGGGGCCTTGGCGCCGGCCGGTGCCCGTTCCGCCCCGTCCTAGCAGGACGGCGCACGGCGTGGGCTCAGGGCCCCCATTGAAGTGGAGGGCCCATCGAGGCCGCCCTCTGCACTGGCCTGGGCGGTAGTTCCGGCTGGCACTTTCATCCCCGCCTGCTCGGCGCGCGCCGCAGTGTCAGGCACCCCCGAGGCCGAGAAGCGGCCTCCCGGGGGCGCCCCCGGAGGGACCACAGCTGCGTCCCCGTAAGCGGGGTCCTCTCTGGGTGATGTGGGGTGAGTTGTCGCCCCTCGCCCCACGCTCCCGATGGGGGAAGGAGAAACCACCTTGCACCAGGGCAAGTTGTCCGGGCTCTCATGCGACACGTTCCTCCTGCCTTCCCCGGGCTCGGCTGGCGTTGGGAAAGTGCTCGTTGGGCGAGGGGGCTCCTTAGCCTTTTTGCTCGCGGGAAACCTGCAAGGGACAAGGGGTCAGGCACGCCCAGAGTGCAGAAGCAAACAAAGCGAAGACGCAAGGCTTACTCGTCTCTGGTGGCCCATCTTCTCTTCCTCAACACCCTCTGTAGCATGCCGGTGCTACTCTCTGGCAGGGACTTCTCCCCGCGGCTGACCCCGTGGGGCGACGACGCAGCCTCGACGCCGGCCCCCGCCCCCCTCGCGAAGGGAACAGGGGGCATGCTCGCGGCACCCCCTTCAAGGGAGTGTGGCCTGGAGGCCACCGCCCTGAGGTCGATGGCGCCGCTCGTCATGCCAAGGGAGATAGTCTTGCCTCCGGGTAGGGCGGCACCGCTGGCACCCGCGGGCGCAGGGAAGAGTTCGCAGCGGATCTTCTGGAGTAGGTGCCCATCGCTCCCCACTGTCTTGGTTGAAGGCCCCAGGCCCACTAGGGTCCCAGGTCGAGGACCACCATGGCAGGGCCCGGCGCTCTGGGAGCAGCCCCCACTGGTCGAAGTGGGGAATGGCCCGGGCAAAGTCCTCCTTGTTCTTGTACATGTACAAGGGGTGCCCCTCCCGAGGGAGGGCACCGGCTGCTTCGCCGGTCAAGACTCGAAGCACGACGTGGAAGAAATCCGAGAACAGAGGAAGTAAACTAGAGAAGAGCGCAGGAAGGTGGAAGACGATGGAGGTGGCATCCAGCTCAGCGAGGGGCAACAAGGCTGGCGAGATCTTGGTCGGCCCCCACTCATTGGAGCCGCGGTCATCGGGAGGACCTTGTTGAGCCCCTCGCGATTGAGCATCGTGGACCCCTGCCCAGGGCGGGTTCCGACGCAGGCGGCTCTTCCGCTGTTGCTGCCACCCCATGTCTCTTGCGAGGGGGTCCCATGGTGACGTAGTGAGATGGAAGGTGACGGCCGCTCGGTGAATTGGGGGCAAGTGTATGCAAGAAGGAAGGCGCAGGAGGGCGACGCGAGACAAGGAAGGGCAATGATTGCCTAGCGCTGCTAACAGGCTTTATGCCGGCATGGAGCGGTTACCGAGGCATTGTGGGAAGGGGAGGCACCCCATGATCCACTGTGCACCACGCATCGGCCCTGACCCGCAGGTGGTTGGGGCCCGCGTCGCGTTTACCCCCGCCCCCCTAGCCGGTGGGACCGTGCGCGTCGCAGCCCCGGTGGCTACTATCGGGCCTGTGGGACAGGGGGTACCCAGGCCCGTCTGCCAATGGCCCAAGGCACGGCGCGTGCCATGGGCTAATGCATCCCACCGTCGGACCTCACGGGTGAGCTCTCGCAAGGGCCCCCGCCTCGCGAGGCAGGCGGCAGCAGTCATCATCAAGGGCCTCATGGAGCCCCGCTTCGTGAGTTCGCCTCCCGGGGAGGCCCCCGAGGCTTTCGCAGGGGCGGCTTGATCGAAGACGGCCTGCCAAGGTCACGCGGCCGTTACCGCCTCGTGGGTGATGCGCGCCGCACCAGGCGGCGCCAGGAGCGGTGATAGCAGGCACGAATAGAGAGGATTTCCTCTTTGGTGATAGAGGAGCAATGCCAGCTCACGGGCTCCTAAAGCAATCCCCAAAGGTTTCCCCCCGATCCCACAAGCACGTCACGACGAGGAGCTTTGACAGGCGAACACCACTTTGGTCAGGATAGGCTATAGTCTTGTCCCCCTTCAAACTGGCTGTTGTGGCAACCCTTCCCGACTTATGTTTTCGGGGGGAAGATGTCATCGTTTTCTCATGACAGATGCCCATGGGGTGCCTTATCGAGAGTGGATAGGGCCGAAGGACGCCGACGGGCTCCGGGAGCGGGATTAGGCACAAGCGGTGAGGGACACACGATGTACCCAGGTTCAGGGCCCTCCGTGGGAGGTAATACCCCTAGTCCTGCCGGTCTGGTTGATTAACCAAGGGGGGCCCAATGGTGCTCCTTGAGCTGTATGGGTAGAGGAGCAAGAAGGGGCTAGCTCGCCTTCTCTGCCTCTCTACGTGTGTGTGGGTGTGTGTGTGTGTTCCAGAAGCCGTCCCCCCTGCATGGGGGAGCTCCGGTGGGTTTTATAGGCCAACCCCCCGGAATACAATATGAGTAGAAGGCTCCGGAGGGCCCCAGCTGGCGGTCTGTCTAGCCGGCCGTGGGGCCCCCGGCTGAGGGGTCTCGTCGCTGGTAGGGCCCGCCGGCTGCGGGGTCCCGTCGGGAGCCGGAGGGGACCCGCCTGGCGGGTCCCTGTGCCCGTCCCGTCGCGGCACGGGTCGTCCTTCGGGGCGTCGTCTTGCGGCAGTCGGGTGCGGTCAGCGGTACGGCCGGCCGCACTATAGCCACGCCGGGGCAGGTAATGGATTGGTTGAGGGCAGGCCGGCACTGTGCCGTTCGCCAGGTCACAGTCGGCCAGAGTCAGAGGCACTGTCGCCCCTCTGTGGCCATGTGGGCGCTGACCCCCGATGCGATGGGGGCCTCTGTAGCCACGCGTGCTCTGACCGCAGTACCTGCAGCACCTCCGGCTAGGGGGCTAGGCGTCTCCGCCCCTAGCCGGCTGGTTGGAGTAGCTGACTGCATGGCCCCTAGCCGGACGATTGGTGGAGCCGGCCGCACGGAGCCGGACCGCAGGGGGAGGCGGCTCGCCCTACGGTCGTTCTGAAAAGTTGGAGGCAGTCGGCTTAGGCTACCCCGGGGTTATCCCAACGTCAGTAGTCCTCGAAGCCGGGGAGGCCCGCCGGTGAACGGAGGCGGACCTCGCCGGCTTGAGTCTTGCCTCGTATTACACACGGTCCTGGCAGCAGAGGAGGCGGGAGCGCGGCGGCCGGCTCCGTAGCCGGCCGACGCTTCGCGGGACGCCTCGAGTGCCCCGTCGGGCAGAGGAGGCGCGCCACGTGGGGGGCGCAGCGGGCCATGACCAGACAGGCCACGCGGAGGACAAGACTGGGCCGTGGTGCGGGGCCCACTTCGGCCGCGGCCTCGGCCCGTGTGCACAGATCTTCTGTGGCCCGGGCCGTCGGTTGGCATTCCCGGGGCACGTTAATGCCTCTCCCACGTGCGGCGGAAGTAGTGGGGGCCGTGCGCAACGGATCTGCTCCCCATTACCTCTGCGCGGGGGTTTAAATGGGGGGGGAAGAGGAGCGGAATGGCACGCTCCTTTCCTCTGCGCCAGCGCCTCTTCGTCGTCGCCCCTCCCCTCCCCGCTCCGAGAGAGAGAGAGAGAGAGAGAGAGAGAGAGAGAGAGAAACCGTGCGCTTGCCGCGCTGCCGTTCGCCACCGCCGGAAGCCGCACCGAGACCGGACATTTGCGACCCACCGCCGCGGCCAAAAGACCCTCGAGGGTGATGGAGAGCAAAGGGGCGTGGGATGGCAGCGACGTCGATGAGCATTTCATCGAGCACCTCCGCCACCGCCGCAAGTTGCCGTCGGCGGAGCACCTGGAGGCGCGCATCGCCGAGGCGGAGAACGTGAAGACCCCGAGGGAGGGCCAGGTGGTGGTTTTCGCCGAGCATTTCCTCCTCGGGCTCGGCCTGCCGGCGAGCACGTTCTTCCAGCGATTCCTCACGTATTTCGGGCTGCAGCCGCACCATTTGGCCGCCAATGCCATCCTGCAGGTGTTGGCATTTGTCTCCCTCTGTGAGGGCTTCCTAGGGGTGGAGCCGCGCCTGGACCTCTGGTGCCGGCTCTTCTACCTCAAGCGCCAGACGGTCAAGGACCTGGCAACCGGCCAGAAGGTCATGACCGCCTGCGGAGCCGCCCTGATCCACTTCCGAGCCGGAGCCAGGTTCCCGCAACTCCCCTTGCAGGATTCGGTGAAGAACTGGCATAAAGGGTTCTTCTATGTGAAGAACGTGAAGCCGGAGGAGGACTACATCAACCTCCCCGCCTTCGTCAACCAGCCGCCAGTCACGATGCTGAACTGGAGGTCGCCTCCGGCCGTTGCACCTGAGACGGCGAACCGGCTCTGCGAGCGGCTGGCGGTGATGAACAGGACGGAGGGGCTCCTGGCCGCGGACATCCTGGCTACGATGGTGGCGCGCCGGGTCCAGCCTCTGCAGGGCCGTCCGCACCTCATCTACCAGATGGGAGGGCGGCACGACCCTTGCCGGCTCTCCACCAAGGAGCTGAAGGCGGTGCAGGTGGCGAGGAGGGTGAACGCCATCTCAGCCACCAAGATGAATGAGGGTGGATGGCGATGGGGGAAGGCCCCGTACAGCCGGGACCATCCGGCTCCGCGGGTACGAGCCGTCCCCCACCCTTTTTCTTGTTGAAAACGGCTTACCCCCACGGCCTGAAGGCGGGGGCCCCCTCGGGTATGCAGGTTTTCCCACTGTTGCAGAACTATGGCGTGCCGGCTGCCGACGTGGAGGAGTCGGACCCGGAGGAGGTCGAGGACGCCGACGACGTGGAGCCGGCCGTATCGGAGTCGGCCGGCTCACCCGGCGACGACGGGACGGAGACGGAGGTGGCCGAGTCGGCTGGTGAGTTCCTTCCCCAAACACCTTTGCGGGACTGGACCGATGACAACGCTGAAACAGAAAGGGTGCGCTAAGCAACGGCTCCAGAGGACCCCGAAGTTTCGGGGGATGACACCACGGCACCGAGGAGGCGTGTTCGCCGCGCCAACCACGCGCCCAGCCGGGACGACGCGGTCGCCGGCGGCAGAGGGGAGCAGCCGGCCAGCCCAAGGCCGGCTCCCAAACGAGCGGCCACCGGACAACTGGGAGGCGGCCGCGGAGGCGGCGGGAAGAAACTGTGGGTCGCCTAGTCGGGCCCCGCCACGCGGGCGGTCCATGTTACCATCGGGTAAGTCCGTTCTAAGTACTTGCTTGTTTCTTGGTCAAACTCCCTTCCTTATCATGTCCGTCCAGGGAGCTGCGCGCCCTCGGGAGGGCCATGGCTGCCGAGACGGCAGGGATAGCGCCGCCGCCCGCTGCCGAGGATAGGGAGCGAGCGGCATGGCAGGACCTCGAGGCGGCCGAGCGGGAGCTGCGCGAGGAGGAACGTCGCCCGTGGGAGGACGCGGTGCGGAAGCGGACGTCGTGTCGGGCCAGCGCGGAGCCAGCCGGCCAATCGTGGGAGCCTTTTCCCTTGGCCGGGAGAGGAGATCCAAGGACAGGCATAACCCCGGGCGGCGGGCGGAGGCGGACGCGCGGGTCGAGGAGGAGGCGGACGCGACCGCGAGCACGGCAGACGCCGCCGAAGGGCCAGAGCTGGGCAGCAACATGGCCCCGTCGGGGGCAGAGGACGTGCCGCCGGGGGCGGAGGAGCCCCGAGAGGTCGTCGTCCTGGACGCGGAGGTCCCGGCTCCGGAGGCGAGCCGGGCCGGCGCTGCCGGAGGCGGAGCGCCGGTCAGCGAGACGACGGCGCCCGGAGGGGCGGACGCCCCGGGCCCGTCAACAGGGGCACCCGGAACCGTGGGGCCGGAAGGGGCAGGCCCCCTGGTGACCACGGCGAAGGGCGCGTCCGGGCCCGCCGACGGGGGTCGGCCGCAGGAAACCTGGGCCGCGGCCGGAGGTGCGGCCATCAACGACGCGCCGAGCGTCCTTGGGGCCGCGGAGGTTGCCGTCGTCGAGGAGTTTGCCGCCTGCCACGCCCAGGTGGCGCAGGATGCCCGGGCCGCCAGCGATCGGCTGGTCCGCCTCGAGCAATCCGTCGCGCTAAGGGCTCGGAGTCTTGTACTTTGCGTTGATTTTTTCCAGTGGGGGCACGCCAGCGCACCCACTGGGTGTAGCCCCCGAGAGTCGGGCCGGCCTGGGACGCAGGCGGGTCGAGTCTGATGGCATCCTTGCTTCTGCGTTCTCTGCAGGCTGCGCACGACCGCCGGGTAGTCGCGTACAACACGCTGCTGGGCTTGTATCGTGGAGCCGAGAACCGACTGGCCATTACGTCCATCGACTTGAAAGGTAAGGTTCTTGCGAAAGTCCAGTGGGGGTGCGCAAGCGCACCCACTGGGTGTAGCCCCCGGGATTCAGGCCGGCTACTCCGGAGGCGGGCTGAATCCCTTTCTTTGCTTGCATTCTGACAGAGGCGTCCTCATCCCAGGCAGCCACCCACGTCGAGACGGTCAGCCTCCGCCGCCAGGTGGTGCAGCTTGGCGAACGGCGGGACCTCCTGACGGCGGAGTGCGACCGGCTCCGTCAAGAGGCGGATCGGGCGCAGGCGGAGAAGGACGAGCGCGAGGCGGCCCACCGCCGGGAGCTTGAGGAGCTGGAGACGACTCTTCGTTGGGAGGCGGAGGAGCGGGAGATGGCCCACCGCCGGGAGTTGGAGGATAAGGACGCCCTGCTGGCGAAGGCGGCCGAGGAAGCGCAGGCGGCCCGAACCGAGCACGAGCGCCGGCTCCAGGCGTGGTCGGCCAGGGATGCCGCGCTGCAACGGCAAGGGCACGAGGTGGATCAGATGCTGGACGGTAAGTTTTCGTCGTCTTGCATTCGCCTGCTTGTTTCTTTTGAGGTGCTCGGTTTCATTCGTTTTTTATCTCGCGTCCCTTTCTTCCTTAGGGCTTTTCCCAGGCACGCAGGAGGTCACGGAGGCAGCCGTGGAGGCCCACCGCGATGACCAGCGGGCCCAGGGAGTCCCCATTGGGCAGCTTGCCGCCTGGACGCTGGATGAGGTGGGGATCGCCGCCAGCGCACGTCTGACCGAGGTGGTTCGGGACATGAAGCGGCTCCAGGCGGCCGGCACGGGGCTGGTTCGCACCCTGTGGCCGAACGCGGTGCAGCCGGACTCCATGAGCCGGTTGTCGAGGTGGTTGGAGTTTGGGACCGCACGGGTGAACGCCTGGAGGGCTTCCGCCGCGCGCGCCGGAGCGGCCATGGCGCTTCGCATCGCGAGGTCATGGCACCCCGAGCTTGACTTGGGGCTGCTTACGGCCCAGCGCGCCGGCACCGACGCGGAGCTGGAGGCGGCGGCCGATGCGCTGGACGTGCGGGCTAGCGACCTTGCTTCCTTTGCCGCGTGGGACGAGTACGTCCCGGAGCGCACGGCAGACGGCGAGGTGACCCCGGAGGACCCGTACACGCTCGCCCAAGACGACCCGGAGGGTAGCGCCACGGAGACGGGCGACGAAGACGCCGGGTCCAGCTCCGACGACTATGCCAACTCCGAGCTGGCTCGCGACTTGGGCATGGAGGCCGACACGGATCGCGCTGTGGCCAAGGACGGAGCCTCTACTTCAGCCGCCGCAGAGGATGCCGGGGGAGGAGACGGCGCTGCTGCTATTTAGGATTTTTCTTTCCTGGATTTTGTTTAGACTGCAATTCCACCCACTGGGGGTGTAGATGTAAGGAACTTGGGGCCATGGTCCGTTTTGCATATAAGTTTGTGCTTTCGGTTGTAAAAGTTTTTTTATGCGTGCCGACTCGACCTTAGCCTTTTTGCCCTTTTTGGCTGTGTCTACACAAAACCTTGTCCCTTTTGGCATTGGCCCCGCCAGCCGGACAGCCGGGAGCCGGTCTGTAGCTGGGACAGGGCATCCGCCTCGGAGGAGCCGGTCGTGAGTTTGAGAGCCGCGAGGGTGTTTTGGCTAAGGTAAATGGCAGAGGCTAAAAAAGTTCTGGCTAACCCTAGCCGACGACCCCCTATGACCATTTTCGTGTGTGCTAAGTTTACCATCCCGAGAACCCACCGGCCGGACAGCCGGGAGCCGGTCTGTAGCCGGGGGGGTGGTAGGGTGTTTCCTTAGTCCACATTACTTGACCGGCTTCGGGGATAGACGTCAAGGCTAGCCGGCGAGCCCCCGAGACCGTGGAACCAGGTCCGGGAACCGGTGAGTGAGGCGAACAGCTTTGGAAGGGAATGAAAGAGGCGTGCCCCAAGAGCTGGCTTGGGGCACCCGTTGCATTTATACACCCAAAAGGGGAGGTACATACATACACTGGTCCTTAGCAGTAAAACGGTCAGAGGAGCGCCGCATTCCACGGGCGCTCCGTCTCCTCGCCGGACGCATCTCTCTTGCGCTTCTGCGGCTTCTGAGCGTCTATTAGATAGTACGCGTTGTTGTGCAACGCCTTGCTGATGATGAACGGGCCCTCCCATGGGGAGGACAGTTTGTGCTGGCCGACGGTTCGCTGGATCCGCCTGAGCACCAGGTCCCCCTCGCGGAAGGAGAGGGGCCGGATGCGCTTGCTGTGGTAGTGCCGGAGCTTCTGCTGATAGATAGCCGTCCGGCTCAGCGCTAGTTCGCGGGCCTCCTCAAGAAGGTCGACGCCGTCCTCCCTTGCCTCTTTTGCCTCCGTCTCCATGTACAGGGTGACTCGAGGCGAGTCGAACTCGATGTCCGTGGGGATGACCGCCTCGGACCCGTACACGAGGAAGAAAGGCGTGAAGCCGGTTGATCGCTTAGGCGTGGTCCTCAGGCTCCACAAGAAGGCCGGCAGTTCCTCGATCCAGCAGCCGGCCAGGATTAAGCCGTTAGCCCTTTCGGCCTGGCCGTTCGACTGCGGGTGGGCAACCGAGGCCAGGTCAAGCCGGACGCCTTGTTTGGCGCAGAAACGTGCTAGCGCACCCTTGGCGAAGTTGGTGCCGTTGTCGGTGATGATGCTGTGCGGGACGCCGTAGCGGACTGTTATGTCTTCGATGAATCGGACGGCGATGGGGCCCTCCAACTTCTTGATGGGTCTGACCTCGATCCACTTGGTGAACTTGTCGACGGCTACCAGCAGATGCGTCATGCCTCCTCGAGCGGTCTTGAATGGCCTCACCATGTCGAGCCCCTAGACGGCAAAGGGCCACGACAGCGGGATGGTCTTGAGCGCCGCGGCCGGTAGGTGGCTTTGCGCGCGGAAGCGCTGGCACCCTTCGCATCTGTTGACGAGCTGCGTCGCCTCCTCTAGTGCAGTCGGCCAATAGAAACCGTGACGGAATGCCTTGGCCACCAGGGTCCTCGAGGCGGCGTGGTGCCCGCATTCGCCCTAGTGGATATCTCGGAGGATCTCCTGGCCCCTCTCGGACTCAACGCAGCGTTGGTACATGCCAGTTGTGCTGCGGTGGACCAGCTCATGGTTGATGATGCTGTAGGCGGGGGCACGGCGCTGGATCTGCCGAGCTTTGTCTTCGTCAGGGGGGAGCTCGCCGCGCAAGAGGAAAGCCAAGATTGGCTGGGCCCATGACGGAGCTGACACCGGGGCCGGCTCCGGCATGGGCTGGGGATTCTGGGCGGCCGGATCCCCCGGGTCCGTCGACGGAGCCCCCGGGACCGGCTCGCCAGTCCCCGGGTCCGGCTGGTCGACAGCCATCATGACGGCCGCGGGCTCAGGGCCGGTTGTTGCTGAAACGACATCCGCTGGAGCCGGCGCGGCGGGCGTAGCTGGCGGAGTAGGTGGAGCCGGCCGAATCGTTGGAGCCGGTGGAGTAGGTGGAACCGTCGGAGCCGGCGGAGCCCCCAGGCCTGTCGAGGAGCCGGCGGGATCCGTGGGCACGAAGATGGACTCGGACTCGGAGGAAGGTTTGATCGACGGCTTGCGCAACTGCTCGAGGGAGACGCCAGCCGGGATGGCCTGGCGGGTGGAGCTGATTTTGGCCATGGCATCTGCCGCCTCGTTGTCCGCCCAGGGGACGTGGTGGAACTCGCAGCCCTCGAAGGAGCCGGTGAGCTGCTAGACGAGGAACCGGTAGCTGGCCATGTTGGCGTCCCTTGCATCCCACTCGCCAGAGACCTACTGCACCACCAGGTCGGAGTCGCCGAAACACAAGATGCGCCGGATGCCAATCTCCTTGGCGAGCCGGAGGCCGTGGACAAGCGCCTCGTACTCGGCCACATTGTTGGAGGCAGCGAAGTGGATTTGGAGCGCATACTTGAGCTGGTCTCCTTTCGGAGACGACAGGACGAGGCCGGCTCCCAGACCGGTCCGCATCTTCGAGCCATCGAAGTGCATGCGCCAGTGCGTGGAGTCCGGGGGAGGCGGCACGAACTGGGTTTCTGCCCAGTCGATGAGGAAGTCGGCCATCGCCTGCGACTTGATGGTGGTGCGCGGCTCATATCGGATCTTGTAGTCGGCGATGGCAATGGCACATTTGGCGATCCGGCCGGTGGCGTCCCGGCCGCTCATGATCTCGCCTAGCGGCGCCGTGCTCACCACGGTGATGACATGCTCTTGGAAATACTGCTTGATCTTCTGGGCGGCGAAGTATATGCCGTAGCACATCTTCTGGTAGTGGGGGTAGTTTTGCTTGGAGACGGAGAGGACTTCGCTGAGGTAGTAGATGGGACGCTGGACTGTCAGCGCATTTCCCTCCTCCGGCCGCTCTACGACCAAGACGACGCTGATGACGCGGGTGGTCGCCGCGATGTATGCGAGCAGGGGCTCCTCAGCTGGCGCAGCCAGGATGGGCGTGCTCGTGAGGACTCGTTTGAGGTCACGGAACGCAGCTTCCGCCTGGTCGGTCCACTCGAATTTGGCCGGCTTCCTGGTGGAGTCGGCGCCCGACTCGACAAGCACTGTCTTCCTCATGAGCTGGTAGAGGGGCAGTGCCTTTTCTCCCAGCCGGCTGACGAACCGGCTGAGAGAGGCGAGGCAGCCGGCGAACTTCTGGATGTCGCGGAGATGGGTCGGCTTGGGCATACGCTCGATCGCCCTGATCTTCTCTGGGTTAGCCTCGATGCCGTGGGCGGACACGAAGAAACCCAGGAGTTGGCCGGCTGGGACGCCGAAAACGCACTTCTCCGGGTTGAGCTTGACCTTGTACTCGCGCAGATTGGCGAAGGTCTCCCGGAGGTCGTCAAGGAGGTTGAAATGCTTCTTGGTTTTGACGACGATGTCGTCAACATAGACGTGGACGTTCCAGCCGATCTGCAGCAGGAGGCCCTTCTGTATGTAGCGCTGGAAAGTGGCGCATGCATTCTTCAGGCCAAAGGACATGGTGATGTAGCAGTAGGCCCCGAAGGGGGTGATGAAGGAGGTCTTTAGCCGGTCGGCCGGGTCCAGCTTGATCTGGTGGTAGCCCTAGTAGGCGTCCAGGAAGGACAGCAAATCGCAGCCGGCCGTGGAGTCGATGACTTGATCGATCCGCGGTAGGGCGAACGGGTCCTGGGGACATTCCTTGTTCAGGCTCATGTAGTCGATACACATGCGCCAAGTCTTATTTTTCTTTAGTACCAGGACTGGGTTGGCCAGCCAGTCCGGGTGGAACACTTCCATGATGAAGCCGGCTGCGAGCAGCCGGGCGATTTCCTCTCCTATAGTACGCCGCTTCTCCTCGGAGAAGCGGCGCAGGGGTTGCTTGACCGGCTTTGCATCCGGCCGTACATGAAGTTTGTGCTCAGCGAACTTCCTCGGAACACCCGGCATGTCTTTGGGAGACCATGCAAAGATATGTTGATTCTCACGGAGGAAGTCGACGAGCTCGCCTTCCTATTTGCTGCTGAGGTTGGCGCCGATGGTGACGCATTGCTTGGGGTTAGCCGGGTCGAGCGGCACCTGCTTGGTGTCCTTGGACGGCTAGAAAGACTCCTCGCTGGCCGACTGGGACGGGGGAGCCGGCACGGCCGGCTGGTTGGAGGCGTGAGCCACGAGCCGGTCGAGCTGCCGCCTCTCCTCCGCTATCTCCAGAGCCTCGGCCAGCCGGCTGCCGTCGCGGGCGCACTCGATCGACATCTTGTAGTCGCCGGCGACGGTGATGATGCCCTTAAGGCCCGGCATCTTGAGCTTGAGGTAGGCATAATGGGGGATTGCCATGAACTTGACGAGGGCCGGCCTGCCCAGCAGCGCGTGGTAAGGACTGTCGAGGTCCACCACTTCGAACCATATCGGCTCGCGGTGGAAGTGGCTCTTGTCGCCGAAGAGAACGTCGAGCTCGGTCTTGTCAATGGGCGTGCAGGATTTTCCTGGCACGATGCCATGGAAAACCGTCCGGCTTGCCCGCAGGTCTTTCTCCTTGAGCCCCAGCTTGAGCATCGTGTCGCGATAGAGGATGTTGATGCTGCTGCCACCGTCGATCAACACCCGCGAGAAGCGGCAGGTGAGCCTCTCGGAGACGATGGTGGGATCGAGGATGAGGGCGTAGCTGCCCGGGTTTGGCATCACGGCCGGGTGGTCCGTCCGGCTCCAGGTGACCGGCTTCTCGGACCAATGCATGAATTGGGGGACCGAAGGGGCAGTGGCGTTCACCTCGTGCCGGCGCTGGCGCACGCTGTGTTTGTCGATTGCTTCGCTGGTGAAGACGACGTAGGACCCGTCCTGGTTAGGGAACTGGTCGTGGAGGCGGTCGTCGTTGGCAGCCGGGGCCGGAGCAGGCGGCGGGGCCTGAGCCGGAGCCGGCACGCGGGGAGAAGGAGGCGGAGGGGCCGGAAGGCCCTCGCCTCGGGCTAGCCGCTGGGAGAAGCTGCACTGCCAAAGCGTATGGGTGGCTGGCTTGGCCCCGGAGTGGTGCTTGCAGGGCAGGACGAGAATCTGCTCGAAGGTAAGCTTGGGCTGCTAGGCGGCCTTGCCGGTGCGCTGGCGCTGGCTGGGGGCCTGGGCAGCCGGTTGTTCCTCTTCGATGGTGGTGACCTGCTGGCTCCCGTAGCGGGGATCCGGCTGGTCGGACTTGCGATTGTTGTTCCACTGCTGCCACTTGTCGGCAACCGCCCGCGACGCGGCGGGCGGCGGAAGTCGGCTTGGCTGGCGTGGTGACCTTCATCCGCATTGCGGAGTCGGCCGTGGTGTACTTATCCGCCTTGGCCATCAGATCTGCCAGGGTAGCCGGCTCAGAGCACAAGAGCTTGTACTTGAGGTGGGTGCCGTCACGGCAACCCTCGATGAAATATTGGATGGCCTGCACCTCGTGCACTCCCTCGCAGGAGTTGCGGAGCTCGGTCCAGTGCGTGAGGTAGTCGCGGAGGGGCTCCTCTGGCCCCTGGACGCACATGGCCAGCTCGCGGGGCCGGCCGGGCCGCTTGTAGGTGCCGGTGAAGTTGCGGACGAACGCTTCCTCGAAGTCCGTCCAGGTGTTGATGCTGCCAGTCAGCATTAGGGGGGCGTAGCGCACGGCTACGCGCTTGTTCCCCCTGGCAATGCCGACCGCGGTGGTGTAGTCGACCATTGAGTCCTCCGGCTTGGCGGTGCCGTTGTACTTCGGGGTGTCGCGAGGGAGAGTGAAGCCGGCCGGGAACGGCGCGTTGCGAATCCGGGGGCCGAAACACGCCAGGCCGATCGAGCCCTCCTCCTCGAGGAGGGCCGACTGCGCAAGCCGCTCGATGCGGGTCCGAGCGTCGTTCTCGCTCCGCGGGACGCGCGGGCCGAGCCGAGCAGCGAGCTCGGGGCAAACAGTCGGGGCAGGCGAGCGGGCACGTTCCCGCCGCGGGGGCGGGGTATGGTCCCGGCTACGCCGGCTGCCGCCAGCCGGAGCGTCATCGCGCCGGCTGTTAACGGCCGGCTGCTCGTCACGCAGTCGGGAGCATCCGTTGTGAGACCCAGCGCCCCGCCGGCCTGAGCCACGAGGGGAAGAGGCTTGCTGGACCGGCCGGCGCTGGCCAGCAGTAGGCGGAGCGTCCCCCTCAGGGACGGGTATTTCGGAGCCGGCATTGATGCCGACGAGCCGGGCCTGCTGGGCGTTAGCGGTGGCGATGAGGTCTTCGATGTGGCGGTCCTGCCGCTCTCGCTCTTCGCCCACCAGGCCGGCGAGGTCAGTGTAGGCTACGTGGGCGGCCCTCAGGTTGGCAGTCGGCGTGTCATAGGTGGGGAGCCTGCCACCGAGGATTTCCGCGACCACACGGCCGCGGTCGCGGACGTCACCGCGCCGGCTGGGCTCGTTGCCGGCGGGGGTGAGGCCGTAGGCGGAGTTATACTCGCGCTGCGCGGACTCCATCCAGCACTTCGTGGTGGTGAGCACGGTCGCCTCGTCGAGAAGCAGCCGGCGAGCAGCCTCCAGCTCGGCCATAGCCGTGGCTGGGTTCGTTGTAGGCGCAACGGGGGCGCTGAGGCCCCGAAGCACGGAGCCGAGGGGGTCGGAGGTGCCGGCGCGAGCGGCCGCAGCCGCCGCATCCGCCTCCGCCCTGGCACGGCCAAAGGTTGTGGAGGAGCCGGTGGCCATTACCCCCGCGCGGACGTGGGAGTCGCCAGCCTCGCCCGGGGCGAGTGCGCCCATGGACGAGGGCGGGTCGAGGCAGTCGAGCACCAGGCCAGGGTACTCGTCGGCAGCCGGCTCGTCGGTGAGGCTCAACCTGCCGACGTGCTTGGTGAGGACGGTGATGTTGAGCAGAGGGTCGCTGCCGAGCCGCTCGACGGAGAGCCCGGCAGTGTTGCCCGTAGGGCTAGCAGGGACGGGGTTCCGTCCGCGAGAGCAAGCCCCACGAGCGTGCAGCTCGCCCGGGCGCGTGGCGGCCAGGGGAGGTGGTGAAGGGTCCCGCCCGGAGCGTGACTCCGGCCGGCGCCGCGAACGGCCCCACGGTGGGCGCCAACTGTCGTCGTTTTCTCACGACAGATGCCATGGGGTGGCTTATCGAGAGTGGTTAGGGCCGAAGGACGCCGACGGGCTCCGGGAGCGGGATTAGGCACAAGCGGTGAGGGAGACACGATGTACCCAGGTTCAGGGCCCTCCGTGGGAGGTAATACCCCTAGTCCTGCCGGTCTGGTTGATTAACCAAGGGGGGCTACAAGGGTGCTCGTTGAGCTGTATGGGTAGAGGAGGAAGAAGGGGCTAGCTCGCCTTCTCTGCCTCTCTACGTGTGTGTGGGTGTGGGTGTGTGTTCCGGAAGCCGTCCCCCAGCATGGGGGAGCTCCGGGGGGTATTATAGGCCAACCCCCCGGAATACAATATGAGTAGAAGGCTCCGGAGGGCCCCAGCTGGCAGTCTGTCTTGCCGGCCATGGGGCCCCCGGCTGAGGAATCTCATCGCTGGTAGGGCCCGCCGGCTGCGGGGTCCCGCCGAGAGCCGGAGGGGACCCGCCTGGCGGGTCCCTGTGCCCGTCCCGTCGCGGCACGGGTCGTCCTTCGGAGCATCGTCTTGCGGCAGCCGGGCGCGGTCAGCGGTACGGCCAGCCGCGCTGCAGCCACGCTGGGGCAGGTAACAGAGTGGTTGAGGGCAGGCCGGCACTGTGCCGTTCGCCAGGTCGCAGTCGGCCAGAGTTAGAGGCACTATCGCCCCACTGTGGCCATGCGGGCGCTGACCCCCGATGCGACGGGGGCCTCTGTAGCCACGCGTGCTCTGACCGCAGTACCTGCAGCACCGCCGGCTAGGGGGCTAGGTGTCTCCGCCCCTAGCTGGCTGGTTGGAGTAGCCGACCGCACGGCCCCTGGCCGGACGATTGGTGGAGCCGGCCGCGCGGAGCCGGACCACGGGGGGAGGCGGCTCGCCCTGCGGTCGTTTTGAAAAGTTGGAGGCAGTCGGCTGAGGCTACCCTAGGGTTATCCCCCCGTCAGAAGAGGACCAAGGCCAATATAAGTGTAGGGAACCAGCCACCGTAGAAGGCATCGAACCTTGGGCTGAAAGAACACACCTTGTACTCATCCTCATCCTCAAGCAATCCAGACAAGCAGGATTAGGGTCTTACACCGCAAGGTGGCCCGAACCAGGGAAGAACTGTGTGTCCTTTGTTCATCTTCCTTAGCTCGAGCCCCCGGAGAGTCGCCGTGAGGTTGTGAAACAGAGTAGGGCAAGAGAGCGTGTGCACCTCAAAGTTCGAACCTTTCTGGGTCCCCGGATACCCGGAGCCCCGATTCCGACAACCACGTGTGAAGATAAAGGAAGGGGAAATGATTAGGTGCTGTTCAAGAAGTCCTCTCACATCAAAGGAAATGATTATGTTCTGTTCAAGAAGTCCTTTCACGTAACTTTTGGCCCAAGAGAAGATAGAGACTAAGTTGCCCACGTTGTGGACTCAGATTCGGACTGCAGAGACATACCTGTGTCAAAACGCCAACAACTTTTTCATCCGAACTCCGAATTGGATGATTTTATTTTTGTTGGAAAGTAGATTTCGTGATCTTTCCTGCCTAGTTGGATTCACCTTCAAATTCTTCCGGAGTGTTGAGATATTGACGAAACAATCTGACGGTGCAGCAGGATCTGAGTCAAACTACAAGTCCAAAGGTGTTCCATCACCTGCACTTGGGCCCATGGTCCTTGTACGACCTAGGGTTAGTTTTAGGATGACTTTGGACGTCCTCCCACCTCCTTGGCCTCCACCCCTTGCTCCTATATAAGTAGATCAATCAGGTAGCTTTTTCTTTGAGATTTGTTTAGTTAAAAGTAAGCCATTGCAACTTCGTGTACTTCGTTTGTGTCCAACGACCAGACAAAGACCGCTTTCGAATCCCCACCTTTATCAATACTTCATCTATATTCACAATATTCAGATTATTTTATCAATTCTTGCTTTTTCTTCGATTGCTTGCAGGAAGAGACCTTCGTGGTCAGGTTGATCATCCATAACAGCCCGATACCAACGCTCGAGACGCCTTCCATTTATTTCGAGTCCCGCAATGTGATTCATTTGGTTTTCGCATTCATCATCGCATTATTCGCATCATTCGCATTGCATCGGCACTCCGTTGCCAACATTTTGCAAAACTTGCATCCGTTCGTAGTTGCCGGTTCTCTCTGTTGCCATCGTTGACCGTTTTGAGATCAACCACACACGCACGCACCTGTGGCATCGTTAAAATATTTTTTTTAAAGTGTGTATGAAACATCTCTGAATGGGTTGAAAGTTAGCGTGCGGTCGTATTATATTGTAGGTAGACCGCCGCCAAATTTTGTCTCATTCGGAGGTCGTTTGATGCCCCAACGTTCAACTGTAGCGGCACCGTCATCGGTACATATCACATGTTTTTGGTTTAAAACTCCGTCGCTGGGCCGCACCAATTCCCTCTCTTCTCTATACCTAGCCCACCTACATAGCCCAGCCCAGCTAACCTACACCCTCCGACAGGACCGTCCGATCGTGATCGGAGGGTCGAAGAACCCCTAAACACAGCTAACCCTAACCCCCTTGCTATATATAGACGCCTAGTCCTGCCCAAAATGGAACCCTAGTCCCTAGCCTCGAAATCCGTGCGCAGCCAACAACCAGCCACCACCTAGCCGCTCCCTTCTCCCACCTCCTGCACTAGGCCTGCCGAGACCAGATTAGGCCCGGTCAAGCCCATTCGCCGCCGTCCCTCAGATCTGGATCGAGAGAGCCCCGATCTCCTCCACGCACCGCCAAGACCTCCCGCCGGCGACCCCGGGCCATCCCTCCGGCGAGCCGCCGCCGGGGACCACCTCATCAAGGCCAGTGCCGGGCCCCTCGCGCCCCTCCTCCTCCCGCAGCTCTCTCCTCGATCTCATGTTATCTCTCTCTCTCTCTCTTCTCTTTCATGAATAGGAACCCGCACAGCCATGGTCACGGGAGCTCAAAGCTCTGCATCCTTCGTCAGATCCGGTACCCCCAGGCCTGGACTTACGACACCCCTTCCCAGATAAGTCCATTCCCCTCACCGGAACCACCGGAGCCTCCATGTACCGTCGGATCAACGTCGTTCCCGCCTGTGCCCGTCATGGCCCCTGCTTCTGTTGAAGACGGGTGCCTCGCCCGCCCGTGGGCGTTGACCGTGGCAAGCGCTCTCGTGGGCCAACATCGTCGTCCCTCCTACATAGACTGCCAGACCACCGAGGCCCAGCCCAGCATCGCGGCCGACCCCAGCTTGCCTCCAGTCGCAGCCTACCTCCAGCCTGACGCCGCTTGGGCCGCACCTGCTGCGTGGCCCAAGTACACTAGCCCGCGTGACTGCGCCAGGCCAAGCCCCTTGTGAGCACTGCCTGTAAAACTCTCGCCTAGTGCATCTGATTTTATCTTGCGCTCAGTTTCTCCAAGTTCTCTGGGAGGAGCGCCAAGCCAACTCTGTGGCTATACAGCAGATGGCACAAGCCCTTGTGAACAACAAGCAACAAGGAAGGAATGGCAATGGATGCTCCACTCTGTCGGAGTTCATGAGGAATTCGCCCTCGACCTTCACTAAGACTGCTGAACCCCTGGATGCTGATGACTGGATCCGCACCATCGAGGACCTCCTTGCACTGGTAAATTACAATGAGGATCGTGAGAAGGTTCTTTATACCTCTCACTGCCTCGGAGGAATCGCCAGAGCTTGGTGGGATGGAGTCACGGTCATGCAAGACGACCATGTGATTACCTGGGCTGATTTCAAGGAAGGATTCCGCACGGATCACATTCCTTCTGGGATCATGGCTATCAAGAAGAGAGAATTCCGAGTGCTGAAGCAAGGAAGTGGCTCTGTCAAGGAGTACATGCAGAAGTTTAACCTGCTGTCATGGTATGCCCCTAAAGATGTCAACACTGAGGCCGCTAAGATGGAACGCTTCATGGAAGGACTCCAGCAAGCCCTGCAGTATCAGCTCATCGTCTGTGACTGCCGGACCTTCTTCGACCTGGTGAACAAGACTCTCATGCTCGAAGACAAGCGTCGTGCAATGGAAGACTCCCGCAAGCGCAAGATGTCACAACCCTAGAATTTGTTTCCAAATATTTATATTAGTTACATCAGTGAGCATCCATGCATCATGTTAAATTCAAGTGAAGTTGAAATAGGGATTGATAAACCCTAGCACAAAATGAAACTCAACTAGGTTCAAATAAAATCTTTTCAATGAACCCAAAAGAGCCCTTAGAAAAGTCCATGATTTTTGAGAAAGGTGAAAACCTCTGACAAAAATGATGCACAAATTTCTAGGACATTTTTTGATTTTTGAATTAACCCATCTTGTATTTGAATTGGAGTTCTTAAATTCTATGAAATATTTGGTAGTTCCAAATATTTTGAAACTTGGTGAGGACCTATGGTTTAATTCAGATAGAGCCCACAAAAGTTTGCAGAATTTTATAAGATGATTTAGTATTTCTACTAAATCAAAACAGAGAAAAACAATAGAAAACAGAAATAATTAGGAAAAGGAAAGGACTGACTTGGGCCTTACCTGAGTTAGAAGCCGGCCCAGCCCACGGAGGGCAGTACTGTCTTCTTCCTCCTGTCAGGAGGAGAAGCAGCTGCTTGCCGCATCGCTAGCCGAGCATGGCCACGTCTCCGGCCACGTCCTGCTTCCACCGTCCTCATCCTCCATGCGCAAGAGACTTCCTCCTCCTCCCCTCTCATTCCCTCTTCCTCTGGCCCTCTCCCTCACCTCTAAGCTCCCTCCCGAGAGAAGCCCGGTGCCACCATGTCCATGCCTCCATGAACCTCGCGGACACAGCCATCCTGTCGCCCTCTAGCCGTGTCCGGAAGATCCGACGCACCATACTGCCCCTCCTCACCGACGGATGCTCCCAAAAGAGGAACAAGACATCGCCATTGAGCTCATCCTCACCGCCGGCATCCGAAGCCGTTCGTCATCGATTTGCTCCGTCCAGAGCGTCCCCGAGCTAGCCGACATACCCAAACGGCTCGCGGTGAGCCCCTACGCGATTTACCTCTCCTATCTTGTTTGCTCCCGTGTTGTAGCACAGTACTCCGCGACCTCCCGCGCCGCCATCCGCCATGGCCGATGACCCCCACGCCCTTGAGCTCCTCTGCCCGAAACTGTCGCTCCACAACGCTCCTGGATACCCATAGATGACGGGCAGCCACTCCATTTGTTATTTGACATCGCGTAGCAATGCCGTCGACCGAGCCCGAGCTCCGGCCGCCGCATGGCTGGCTGCCACCACATCTCCAGAACACCCAAGCACCACCCAGGACCACCATTCGATGTGCCTCGATGCGCTGCATCCGTAGAGCCCATCCGCGCGAGCTCCCATCGCCGGAATAGGCCGCACGGACAACTCCGGTGACCTATGCTTAGCACCGGCGGCTAATCGCCGATTAGCGGACGTGGCATCATTAGTTTAGACTAGCTATGCAGTTAAATTAACCCTAGGTCAATGACATGTCGGACCCCACTGTCAAATTAACCCCGTGTTAACCACTGTTTCTATGACACGTCGGGCCCGCGCGTCAGGTTTGACCTTGACACGTCAGTTGACCTTCTGACATCATCCTGATGTAAGGCTGACGCAGTAATACATTTCTATATTTAAAATAAATCTTAAATGATTTATAAATTCCAGAAAATGCTTAAAACATCTAAATATCATAGAAAATAATCTATAACTCGGATTGGAATAATTTATATGTGAAAAATGATCAAAAAAAATCCAATGAATCTGTTTATGTCATGTTGATGCATATTTGAGCAAGATAACATCACCAACTAGGACATTTCATAATTAGGACAATTTGATAAATAGTGTTGGAGTTGGAATTTGATGTATATTTGAACTCCACTTAACTTAACTTGACTAACGGTTGCATTAGGTAAATTTAGTACCTTAATATGACATAGCATACATTGGTTGAGCACTGCATTGAATGATGTTCACTTTGCTATTTGCTGGTGTTAGTTCCCTCTCGGTAGACGTTATTCTGAAGTTGAGATCGATGCCACCGATGAAGACTCACTGTTATCTTCGGAAGTGTCAGGCAAGCAACCCCCCTTGAGCATATTTATATAAACCGACTCTCTTGCTCCTGCTCTCTTTTATTGCGTTAGGACAACAACGATTCAATTGCTACATGTTCTCGGTAGTTGAACCCATTCCTTTGCATGACCTATCCTTGTCACAGTAAATAGTTGAAACCACTTAGCATGAGTAGAAACTGCTTGAGCCTTGTTGTGCTTACTTATCCATGCTCGCTTACTATGCCTGCTATGCTTAGATTTGTGTCAAGTCTGATTAATCTGGGTGATGGACCAGAGTGAAATGGATATGTTCTGATGATGAGAGTTAAGCGTTGAACCTGATTTAGTAAATGTATCGATGAGAGGCCATGTAGGAGTACATGGTGGGTTCTTTCTTTGAAACCGCTCTTAAGAACTGAGTTCTGTGTTTGTGTTCCAAGACTAGCTACTACCGCACACTGGGTTCCGGTAACTCGACACCTCTCGGCCTATTAACTTCCCTGTTCTCAGCCCGGGAGTCGCAATAGTTTGAAACGTTGATAGGTTGTGGCACGGCCTGCTAAGTGGATGAACGGCACAGTCGAGACCGGTTTGGGGCCCTGTTTACAACATTTGAGGCCATGTTGGAAACCTCGTCTAGACTTCCATTATTGGTTCCAACTCAGATAGGCGACTACCTTGGACGTGAGTCGTTGTAAGTTAACGTCCGTGGCCGACTCCCTCGCTGGGCTTCCGCTTGAAGGGTGCTGAGATGCCTTTTTATGTGCACGTGGTGATAAGTGGTGGGAGGATGTGTGACGAAGTACACCCCTGCAGGGTAAACTATCTATTCGAATAGCCGCGTCCGCGGATATGGACTACTTGGAGACTTGCATTGTTCATAGATAACTTTAAATGGATACTCTAAAAGGCTCCAGATAAGTGTGAGTGCTATGGATGGCTTCTCGTAGGAAGACGAGTGAGGGTCCATAGTGGTGTATTGATGTGGCGAATATGTGGACTCGTGTGTGATATCCCACCTCAAACAAAGTACTCGTAGCCGTAGTACAGGTTAGCCAAGAGTCAAAGCTGGCTTGCTGCAATAAACTCCACAAACCCCTTTGTTGAAAATGATGCATATGTAGATAGTTGTGATGTAAGTCTTGCTGAGTACCTTTGTACTCATGGTTGCTTAATTTATGTTTTTGCAGAGGAGACTCCAGTCTCATTTGTGATTCTTATGACGTGAAGTTTGATGTTGACTGGATTAGTTTGGGAATCCCAGATAGAAGTCTGGCACCTTTGGGATGGTTGTTGTAGTTTTTTAGGCTCCTCCATCCACTTTTAGTAGATGTTTGTACCCAGACATATTATGCATCCGCTTGCTTCTTGTATGACTTTGAGTGTTGGGTCATGTGACCCCTCTTTGTAATATTACACCATCTTGGCTCTTATGAGTCTTTAATGAACACTTTGAGTCATAGAGTTGTGTTGTGATGCCATGTTGTATCTATGCATATCATGCATATTGTGCGTACGTGTGACGTGCATCGGTATGTGTGGGATTCGATACCTAGTTGTGTGGCTTTAGTAGCCCTCTTTACTGGTAAATGCCTCTTTGTGCTTCCACTGAGCCATGGTAGCTTGCTACTGCTCCGGACAGATTGATAGACCGGCGTGTATCCTTCTTTGTTGTTGTGTCTGTCCCTACGGGGAAATGTCTCGTAGTGTAATGGAGTCCATTTAGCCTTCTATGACTCGTCTACATGCAGTTGATGACAAAAATGTATCATGGTGTAGTGGAGTCCATGTAGCTTGCTATGACTCGTATACACACGCTGATGACCGACACCTGCATTGTTGGACTACATATGTCTGTTCCTATACAGATGTGCCACATGGGTTCTATGACTAGTCATGTCGACCCGGGTTCTCTGGCGTATGATTTCTAGCGACATAATCATATACGTGAGCCAATAGACACAAACGGTCCCGGTCAAGGTAAGGTGGCAGCCGTGGGGATTACCGTGCATGAGGCCGCAAAGTGATGTGATATGTTACAAGCTGGATTCATCTGACTTAGGATCGGGGTGCCGACAACGTTGGTATCAGAGCTTGATTGTCTGTAGGATTACCAAGCCAAACGGGTCGCTGTTGAGTCTAGAAATGCTTTAGTTATATAAGGGAATTTATTGTGGAATGGAACATAAGATTATTTTTACTCCTTTCCTCGTGTTATTCTAATTCTGAGTCACCCTCTTCTCTATCCTATGGGGTTTAAGAATTAGGCTTCTCATCTATCTATCAGGATGACAAATTACTATGCTGGAGACTTATAGGAACGTTTTTGTCTTTAAGAACAAGTGTCTCCATAAAAATTCAACTGTTATGATGTCAGTTTTCATGCAGGTTGCCTCATATTTCACACCCGTACAGCCGTTGTGATGTCCGAGCTATCCAAGGTTTTTGAAGAATCAGATGCAATTGCAAATCCTTTCATCCTGACTTGATGTCATTTTGGCCAGACAAAGCACACCAATTATTGTGTTGAGGTACTCTACTACCTTGACGTATCTGTTGCAAGTTTTAGGAATTCATATCATCTTAGAGAACCACCCAATAGTCTACTTGTATTTTGTGTTTCCCGTGTGATAATTCTAGCCATCATTATCGAAAACATCCCGTGATGTTATATAGTAGTAGATATTCTATCTTTTGGTTCTTGAACCCAAGGATCATTCTGCTCACTCCTATTGATAGTGTTTGCTCATTCCTTTAGGATGATTAGTAACCTTGTTATAGTCCTCAAGGTTCATGGTTTATCATTCTTCCAATGCCATGAACCATCACGGTAGGAGTTCTTCATGAACTAAAGATCACAGCAAGAGTGCTCTTGATGAGTTCTCCGTTCCATAGTTGTGACTCTGCCAATTCTACCTTTCTGCATGGGTTATCCGGAAGAATTGTGTTGAACATGTTCGACATGTTAATCTATGCATCCACAACTCAGAAAATCATACGTTATTTTGAGTTGCCCCTCCTCGTTCATGTTCTTACCATCATCTATAAGTGGATAGTCAAGGGTAATCGTGCATCGTGTTCATCGACAAATATTATTCTTGTGGTCTATCAAGTCATTCTATTTCAGAATGCCTAGGAGAAACAAACTCCGGTACCTTGTCCATTTCCTGGATTGGGTCAAAGCAGTTGTATTCCACAGATCAAAAAGTCAATCCAGCGTTTGTTCTGCTCTACCTTGGAGTATTACCCTCTTAGGTCAAGATTGTCATGAGAATTGCACCTCCTCTTATGAATTCTTGATACAGTGGTCATTACTCATTCCTCGGTCTCCGTGTTGATTGCTGATATGTCTCCAACGTATCTATAATTTTTGCTTGTTCCATGCTGTTATATTATCATTCTTGGATGTTTTACAATCATTTTATAACAACTTTATATCATTTTTGGGACTAACCTATTGACATAGTGCCAAAGTGCCAGTTGCTGTTATTGCTTGTTTTTTACTTCGCAGAATATCAGTACCAAACGTAGTCCAATCGCGATGAAATTTTTGGAGATTTTTTCTGGACCAAAAGACACCCAGTGGGCCAAAGAAGTGCCAGAGAGGTGGGCCGTGGAGACCACAACTCACCAACGAGCGCCAGGGGGCCCCCGGCGTGCCCTGATGGGTTGTGCCCTCCACGGGCCCCACTTCACCGCCTCTGATGCCTATAAATTCCCAAATATTCCAAAAACCCTAGGGGAGTCGACGAAACACAACTCCAGCCACCGCAAGTTCCAGAACCGCGAGATCCAATCCAAACACCATCACGGAGGGGTTCATCTTCTTCAGAGGTGCCTCTCTGATGATGCGTGAGTAGTTCACCATAGACCAACGGGTCCGTAGGCAGTAGCTAGATGGCTTCCTCTCTCTCTCTCTTATGATTCTCAATACAATGGTCTCTTGCAGATCTATTTGATGTAAACTTTTGCGGTGTGTTTGTTGGGATCCGATGAATTTTGAGTTTATGATCGGTTTCTATCCATGAATATTATTTGAGTCTTCTTTGATCTCTTATATGCATGATTACTTATAGCCTCGTCTTTCTTCTTCGAATCTTTGGTTTAGTTAGGCCAACTAGATCGATTTTTCTTGCCATGGGAAGAGGTGCTTTGTGATGTGTTAGATCTTGCGGTGTCCTGTCCCAGTGACAGACGGGGTAGCAAGGCACGCATGTATCATTGCCATTAAGGATAACAAGATGGGGTCTATTCCTACATGAATAGATCTTGTCTACATCATTTCATCGTTCTTATTTCATTACTCTATTTTTCCATGAACTTAATACAATAGATGCATGCTGGATAGCGGTCGATGTGTGGAGTAATAGTGGTAGATGCAGGGAGTAGTCGGTCTACTTATCTTGGACGTGATGCCTATATAATGATCATCGCCTTGGATATCGTCATGATTTTTTGATTTTCTATCAATTGCCCAACAGTAATTTACTCATGAGAGAAGCCACTAGTGAAACCTATAGCCCCCGGGTTTACTTTTCCAACATATTGCTTTCCGATCTATCTTTTTGCCTCTTTCCAGATCTACAAAACCAAAAACCCAAAAACATATTGCTGCACTTTTTATTTGCTCTCTTTATTTTGTGTTCTTGATAGATCTATCTCTCCTATCTATCACTACATAATCTATCTTTTTACCGTAGAGAGATTAACAACCTCTCTTTCGCGTCGGGTTGCAAGTATTTGTTATTTGTGTGTAGGTGCTGCTTATTGGGTGGTCGTGATCCTCCTACTCGTTCGATAACCTTGGTTTCATAACTGAGGGAAATACTTACCATCGCTGTGCTACATCATCCCTTCCTCTTTGGGGAAGTACCGATGCATTCTCAAGCCACGTCAAAGGAATTTCTGGCGCCGTTGCCGGGGAGGAAGCGGTCTCTTCTACGTGCCTATTTCAGGCGGCGAGGAGACTCCATCATCATCTACCAGGTTCCTAATCACAAATCTCATCTCCTTGCAATTACATTATTTGCCATTTGCCTCTCGTTTTCCTCTCCCCCACTTCACCAATTTGCCGTTTTATTCGCCCTCTTTTTCATTTTCCCTTTTCTTGACGGATCTCTTCCTTGCTTGCAATCTTGTTTGATTAGTCGTGATGCTTCAACGGAAGTACTATGATGTTCCTTATCCCAATATTTTTCTCGAAATCGAGAAGAGTACTAAGGAATATATGACTACACAATTTGAGCATAATAAGTATTTTACCGATGAGCATAGAGAACACACTACCATGCTAGATGCCATAACGAAACAACTTGATGATATTAGTAGAGAAGTTTGTAATCTCCAATTTAAGTATGCTCATGCTAAAAATTTGCTTGGTAAAATCTCCGATGCACAAGCTACTCTAATAAATCAAATGGCTGCCAAACCGATCTCTCTAGAGGATAAAAAAGATGAAGATCTTAAAGTGATTGGTGTTTCTACTATTGATTCCTTGTTTAGTAATATTAAAATTGATGATAAAGGGACTGAAGTAGAGTCAACTTTAGCTAGAAGGCGTCACAATAATTTGGAGGGTGAAAATATTGATGAAATTTTTGATAAAAGTGGGTTTTAAGAGGTTAAAACTTTAACTAGTGATGTGCCCACTATTTTGGATTGCAAAGACTTTAATTATGATAGTTGCTCCTTGATTGATTGTATTTCTTAGCTGCAATCCATGTTGAATTCACACCATGCTTATGAGCAAAATAAAGCTTTTACTAAACATATCGTTGATGCCATGATGAAATCTTTTGAAGAAAAGTTAGAGTTGGAGATTTCTATTCCTAGAAAATTACATGATGAGTGGGAACCCACCATTAAGGTCAAGATTAAAAATTATGAGTGCTTTGCTTTATATTATTTGGGTGCTAGTGTTTCCACGATTCCGAAATTTTTATGTGATGTGCTTGGTCTTACCAATATTGAAGAATGTTTTTCTTAATTTGCACTTGGTGGATACTACTATTAAAAAGGCTTTGGGAAGAATTAATGATGTTCTTATTCTTGCAAATAGGAACCATGTTCCCATAGATTTTATTGTGCTTGATATTGATTCCAATCCGTCTTGTCCCATTATACTTGGTAGACCGTTCTTACGCACTATAGGTTCCGTGATTGATATGAAAGAAGGCAATATTCATTTTCAATTTCCACTAAGAAAGGGTATGGAACACTTCCCTAGAACAAGAATTAAGCCATCATATGAATCAATCATGAGGGCATCTTATGGATCCAAAACCAAAGATGACAATACTTGAATCTATGCGTTATGCCTAGCTAGGGGCGTAAAACGATAGCGCTTGTTGGGAGGCAACCCAATGAATAAATTTATTTTTTATTTTTCCTTTCTATTTTTGAGTGTTGACACAATTATTTATCTGTTATGATTGTGTTTTTATGGTTTATTTAGTGTTTGTGCCAAGTAGAGCCTTTAGGATGATTCATAAGATGAGTAAAAGCGATGCTGAATCTGAAACAGAAACTTTGCGTCTAGTATTTGAATTTTCATTTTTTGTTGGAACGTGATCTTGAGATGAAATTTTAACACAGTGTTTCTATAAAAATTATTTATGTTGTACTAATTGTTAAGAATGTTTAGAGTAACAGAATTATGGTTAGAGTACAGATTACTACAGACTGTTCTGTTTAAGACAGATTCTGTTTTCGTTGCATTGTGTGCTTGTTTTGATGAATCTATGGGTTATATTGAAGGGTATGATCCATGGTAAAGTTAAAATACAGTAGGTATAATGCAATAACAAAATATGAATGGTTTGAAACAGCACCTAAAGTAGTGATTTGCTTTATTATACTAACGGATCTCACGAAGTTTTGTTGAGTTTTGTGTGATTGAAGTTTTCAAGTTTTGGGTGAGATCACGATGGATTGAAGGAATAAGGAGTGATAAGAGCCTAAGATTGGGGATGCTACCGCACCCCCAAGATATATCCAAAGAGAAACAAGCAACTAATCTTGGGGATGCCCCCGAGTGGCATCCCTTCCTTCTTCTAACAACCATCGGTATTTCACTTGGAGCTATATTTTTATTCGTCACATATCATGAGTTTTGCTTGGAGCGCCTTGTATATTTGCTTGCTTTGCTTGTTAGTTTTTCATTTGTATCCTTGCCGTACACACCTATTTGGGAGAGCTAAAATTATGCTATGATTTGTTAGAATTGCTCTCTATGCTTCACTTAAACTTTTTGAGCTATAGAATTGCTCTAGTGCTTCACTTATATCTTTTTGAGCACGGTGTGCTTGAATTTTTTTGTAGAAATACTCTCATGCTTCACTTATATTAATTTGAGAGTTAGTAAATTTTGAAGAAATCCTCGGATGCTTCACTTATACCTTTTTGAGAGATGAAATCTTTATGCTCACGTGCTTCACTTAGATTTGTTTGAGCTTGTCAAAAAGCAATGGCAATACATGAAACTAGTCCCAAAGTGATTGATATCCAAGGAGGATATAATAAAAACTTTCATGAAGATCATTGGTCAAATTAAACTTGATTCCTTGTAATAGTTTTGAAACATGATGATAGTAATATGTGAGTCATGTTAGTGAGTAATTATGCTTTAGTAGGAATATTGGTGTTAAGGTTTGTGATTCCCTATGCAAGTACGAAAGTCAATAGTTATGCAATGAATTACATCCTACTTGTGATGCATTATTCGGTGTTAGTTATGCTCAATGCTCACTTATGTGAATTTTCGTTTCTTGGTTTGGTTGCTTCTCAATCTATTAGCTAGCCTCCATTTGTACTAAGTAGAAATGCTACTTGTGCATCCAAAATCCTTAAACCAAGTTTTGCCTTATGAGTCCACCATACCTAGCTATATGCGGTATTTCCATGCCGTTCCAAGCAAATTTGTATGGGCCATATCTAAATTTTCAAAATAAATTTTCTCTTTTGTGTGCTCGTACCGCTCATGAAACGGTGGGGAGTGTCCAATATTTTTCCATGCTAGATGTGTGATTCTCAAGATGAGTGTTCATTCACTTGTCATTGCATGAGAGTACGGCGGTAATAGGGATGCCCATTCCCGAAATGAAAAAGGAAAAAATATTTACTTTTTGTTGTCAAATAATAAATTCCTTGGAAAGTGTTGGTATGGAAGGCAACTATGGATACGGCCCGCCATGGAAAGTGAAAGTTTGGTGGAAAAGGAATAAACTTTATTTTCTGTTTGGGAACAGCCTATGATATATCTAGCATGGAAAGTATTGTGAGCTACTTTGTCGTTTTCGTTGACAGGAAAAGCATGCCACCCAAAAAAAATTCTGTCTCAATTTAAAACTTTGAGCTCTGGCACCTATACAAATCCCTACTTCCCTCTGCTAAGGGCCTATCTATTTACTTTATGCAATTTTTAGTTTTTTTGTCTCCATCTTCTCTTATAAAGCACCAACTAGGGGGCACTATGATCGTACTTGAGCATTGGGTATAGCTAATATTTGAGTGTGTTTCATGAATGGATCAATGATTGAGCATGATAGGCTAGGGATAACTTTGTTTAGTGTTGATATTTTGAAAGACATTGTTGCTTGTTAGCATGCTTGAGTATTGAAGAAATTATGTTAAAACTAGACTATTGCTTTCAATCCTCTATAAGTCCAAATGTCCATGCTATACAAAAGAAAAAGAATATGATGAACATGTTAGGCAACATTCCACATCAAAAATTTTGTTTTTATCATTTACCTACTCGAGGATGAGTAGGAATTAAGCTTGGGGATGCTGATACGTCTCCAACGTATCTATAATTTTTTCCTTGTTCCATGCTGTTATATTATCATTCTTGGATGTTTGGCAATCATTTTATAACAACTTTATATCATTTTTTGGGACTAACCTATTGACATAGTGCCAAAGTGCCAGTTGCTGTTTTTGCTTGTTTTTTAGTTCGCAGAATATCAGTACCAAATGGAGTCCAATCGCGACGAAACTTTTTGGAGATTTTTCCTGGACCATAAGACACCCAGTGGGCCAAAGAAGTGCCAGAGAGGTGGGCCGTGGAGACCACAACCCACCAGGGCGCGCCAGGGGACCCCCGGCGCACCCTAATGGGTTGTGCCATCCACGGGGCCCCTCTCCACCGCCTCTGATGCCTATAAATTCCCAAATATTCCAAAAACCCTAGGGGAGTCGGCGAAACACAACTCCAGCCACCGCAAGTTCCAGAACCGTGAGATCCAATCTAAACACCATCACGGAGGGGTTCATCTTCTTCATAGGTGCCTCTCCAATGATGCGTGAGTAGTTCACCATAGACCTACGGGTCTGTAGGCAGTAGCTAGATGGCTTCCTATCTTTCTCTCTTATGATTCTCAATACAATGGTCTCTTGGAGATCTATTTGATGTAAACTATTGCGGTGTGTTTGTTGGGATCCGATGAATTTTGAGTTCATGATCAGTTTCTATCCATGAATATTATTTGAGTCTTCTTTGATCTCTTATATGCATGATTACTTATAGCCTCGTATTTCTTTTTCGAATCTTTGGTTTAGTTAGGCCATCTAGATCAATTTTTCTTGCCATGGGAAGAGGTGCTTTGTGATGGGTTCGATCTTGCGGTATCCTTTCCTAGTGACAGAAGGGGCAGCAAGGCATGCATGTATCTTTGCCATTAAGGATAACAAGATGGGGTCTATTCCTACGTGAATAGATCTTGTCTACATCATGTCATCGTTCTTATTGCATTACTCCATTTTTCGATGAACTTAATACACTAGATGCATGCTGGATTGCGGTCGATGTGTGGAGTAATAGTGGTAGATGCAGGGAGGAGTCAGTCTACTTATCTTGGACGTGATGCCTATATAATGATCATCGCCTTGGATATCGTCATGATTATTTGATCTTCTATCAATTGCCCAACAGTAATTTGTTCACCCATCATGTGCTATACTCATGAGAGAAGCCACTAGTGAAACCTACGACCCCCGGGTCTACTTTTCCAACATATTGCTTTCCAATCTATCTTTTTGCCTCTTTTCAGATCTACAAAACCAAAAACCCAAAAACATATTGCTGCACTTTTTATTTGCTCTCTTTATTTTGTGTTCTTGAGAGATCTATCTCTCCTATCTATCACTACCTAATCTATCTTTTTACCGTAGGGAGATTGACAACCTCTCTTTCGCGTCGGGTTGGAAGTATTTGTTATTTTTGTGCACGTGCTTCTTATTGGGTGGTGGTGATCCCCCTACCGGTTCGATAACCTTGGTTTCATAACTGAGGGAAATACTTACCATCGTTGTGCTGCATCATCCCTTCCTCTTTGGGGAAATACCGACGCAGTCTCAAGCCACGTCAATTGCAACCGGAATATTGACAAGTGAACCATGATGTGTGAAATCAATACTCATAGCAACCCTGTTGCTTGGAAGTTAATGGAAAATAATCTCATTCCTAGTGTGATGGTTACTGAATCACCACTCTAAGACTGATCGTGCGACCTAGTCCATCTTTCCTGGTGCACTTCTCGATCAATGGGTCAAGATTGTGTTAATCCCTCGCTCTTTTGATCATATCGTCTTGCCCTGAAAAGCGAGATTGTTCCCGAGCTCAATAACGTATCGGTGGTTCGTTATTTTCCGAATATCATTTCGGAAGTACTACCTAATTATTCCCTAACTGTTATGTTGAGTTCGTGATCAAGTTGGTTCCTTGTAAACCACCCCTTTCTCCAAGGATTCGTTATGGATAACCTGAACTAGTTGGTTAAGCTAAACAACAACTTGGAGAGTTGGAAGATAAAAGCTTTGCCTAACTTAGCTCATTCAAAGGGATATCTTGTGTGTGTGTGCTGAAGAAAGATGATATCCTCATCGGTTGATCCGTGTGATCAATTGTTTTCTCTACTGTCTTGTCCAATCTTTGATTTGAGTGTGGGCTATCATTAGATCAAACTAGAACAAACGATTGTCCCTAATGTTGTTTTACTCGTGGTTCTTCCCTCGAGCATACAACATTATATCCTTTGGTCTGACCAATGCTACTATCGTGCTCACATAGTTATGGACTTCCATCTTCATGGAAACCTCGAGGGACTATTGTTGAGCCCATCAATAACATTGTTTATCCTATCCTTGACTCATGATGAACGTTAAGCTGGTGTTGGAAACTTTGTAGGCAATATCTTCCAGCAGACGTGAAGTTTCTACACCCAGGAGCAAATGCTCCTGGTGTGAACAGTAAAATCAAAAAAATTCAAAAAACATTCAAAAAATTCTGAATTTTTTTTTTGTGGCATACTTCCACAACTGTTTGTTGTGCATGTAAAATTTCATCGTAAAATCACATTGGTGGAAGGCGTGATAAAAAACAAAATCAATGCTCTGAAAATGTTACTTGCAAAAGCATTTTGACGCTCTGATTTTGTTTTTTTGGCACGACTTCCAGCAATATGATTTGGTGATGAAATTTTGCATGCACAACAAACATTTGTAAAGGTATGCCACAAAAAAAATTCAGAATTTTTTGAAGTTACTGTTCACACCAGGAGCATTTGCTCCTAGGTGTAGAAAGGCACTTTCATCTTCGTGCCCCGTACATGAAGTATATATTAGGTATAAGAAGTGACTTTATCCAAATTCATATGCATTTGATGCAAGTTGCCGCCGTGAATTCGAGAAAAGTTTGTTCTGCTTTATTTGGAATCATCCCAAGTCATCCATGCGCGTGCGAAGTATGCTATGGTTTTATAGATTTGCAACCTCCAATCCATATGTATCTCCTAGCACACCAAGCCACTGATTGATTTGTTCATGGAAAATAAGTTAAGTGTTATTCCTGAAGGTACCAGACGGACTTGCACCAGGCTTCGTTACCTCCAATGATGGTTCCCAACAAGAACTCGGTAGTGTTTTGTTGTAAGACTATGTGGTCGTGCTTGTCTTGGACATCGTGTCCACATGTGCCTTGCTATATTGCTCATGTTTTGGAGCCGGCTTCCGTAGTTCATTTCCCGAGAATCTCTCAACGTTATCTCTTCGACTTGTGTTGCAAACTTTCTTCTTCAGACATGCTGAGTATGAAGTATCCTATCACCAAGCATATCTAAATCTCAGGAAGATATGATGGCTGGAATATCTCCCAAGGATTATAATATTGGTCTCTCCGTAACCGGTAAAGTGATGTCATGGCTAACACACCTAGCCGGAAGACCTATTGTTATAGTATCTTGTATCAGCAACAGTAGCCACTTTCCCGTGAGGACCTTATATGACTTATTCTAAAAGTTCCTCATGGACCCATTGAGACCCCGAAGTCCGACCTTTTACTTGATGTTCTAGATAACAAACAATACTTACGATTGGTTACGCTAGCACATCAAGGAGAACATTAGAAGTGGAGGGCTAAATGTTTCTCGGTCGATCATCCAGATTTTATTTCCTTGGCATAGCTAAGGTGAAATTTGAGAAAGGGTTTGTCTGCCTTTGCATCTGCATCCTCCATCGTTATTCATCATGGTGGTATGATGTGTTGCCAGTATCGTTGGCATGGATGTTTATTAAACCCTAATAAATATGGAGATGCTCAAGTTCTTGAGAGCATGCTCAGACACTAGGTTATATCCTCGATATCAATTGGAATGTGCCTTCCATTGACGAGCTGTCCTATAAACATAGTTTCCTTTTCAAACCGAGTATGCTATTCGTTCGAATTCTTTCAAACGATCGTTGTGAATTGTCTTAGCCTGGTATAAAGAGTTTCAATGATCTCTGTGTCAAAAGTAATTCTTTTTGCCACTTAAGGGAATAACTTTATGAGTCACCTCCCTAAGGTGCCCCGTTAGGTATGAAGGGCAATTAACTCGCTACTTTGAAATGTCATCACCATCCATTTTAGTGTTGGATTGTTGCCTACCAATTGCACCCCCGTCATCTACTTCCTCCCATTGCTCTTGAAACGTGTTTTGTGTCTCAGCTCCAGAGACGTTCCTACGTCTCACTATATGAGTTAATCGTGAGTTGATCGATCCTTGAGAAGATCGATTCTTGTAGAGTTTTCCTGTACTCTTTGTCATTGTGGTTAGATGAAGATATCGAGTGCAGAGATGTCAAGATCAACATGATGCAGTGAATCAATATCTTCGGGAAGGGCAATTGGATCATGAAGATTGTGATGGTTTAGTGTCCCCTATTCCTCTTACCCTACACCTGAATCTCGGGACGAGATTCTTGTTTAGTGGGGGTGAGTTGTCACAACCGTAGAATTTGTTTGCAAATATTTATATTAGTTGCATCAGTGAGCATCCATGCATCGTGTTAAATTCAAGTGAAGTAGAAATAGGGATTCATAAACCCTAGCACAAAATGAAACTCAACTAGGTTCAAATAAAATATTTTCAATGAACCCAAAACGGCCCTAAGAAAAGTCCATGATTTTTGAAAAAGGTGAAAAACTCTAACAAAAATGATGCACAAATTTCTAGGACATTTTTGGATTTTTGAATTAACCCATACTGTATTTGAATTGGAGTTATTAAATTCTATGAAATATTTGGTAGCTCCAAATATTTTGAAACTTGGTGAGGACCTCTGGTTTAATTCAGATAGAGCCCACAAAAGTTTGCAGAATTTTATAAAATGATTTAGTATTTATACTAAATCAAAACAGAGAAAAACAATAGAAAACAGAAATATTTAGGAAAAGGAAAGGAATGACCTGGGCCTTACCTGAGTTAGAAGCCGGCCCAGCCCACGAAGGGCAGCACTGTCTTCTTCCTCCTGCCAAGAGGAGAAGCAGCTGCGTGCTGCAGCACAACCGAGCATGGCCACGTCTCCAGCCACCTCCTGCTTCCTCCGTCCTCATCCCGCGTGCCTAGGAGACGTCCTCCTCCTCCCCTCTCATTCCCTCTTCCTCTAGCCCTCTCCCTCGGCTCTGATCTCCCTCCCGAGAGAAGCCCGAGGCCGCCATGGCCCTGCCTCCGTGAACCTCGCGGACACAGCCATCCCGTCGCCCTCTAACCGTGTCCGAAAGATCCAACGCACCGCACTGCCCCTCCTCACTGACAGACGCTCCCAGAAGAGGAACAAGACGTCACCATCGAGCTCATCCTCACCGCCGGTGTCTGAAGCCGTTCATCGTCGATTTGCTCTGTCCAGAGCGTCCCCGAGCTAGCCGACCTACCCCAACAGTTCGCGGTGAGACCCTACGCGATTTACCTCTCCTATCTTGCTCGCTCAGCACCCCGTGACCTCCCGCGCCGCCGTCCGCCATGGACGATTACCCCCACGCCCTTGAGCTCCTCTGCCCGAAATCGTCGCTCCGCAACGCTCCTGGATACCCATAGATGACAGGCAACCACTCCATTTGCTATTTGGCATCGCGTAGCAACGCCGCTGACCGAGCCTGAGCTCCGACCGCCGCATGGCTCACTGCCATCGCATCTCCGTACCACCCAAGCACCACCCAGGACCACCATTCGATGCGCCTCGATGCGCTGCATCTGTAGTGCCCATCCGCGCGAGCTCCCGTCACCGGAATAGGCCGCACGGGCAAGTCCGGCGACCTATGCTTAGCATCGGCAGCTAACTGCTGATTAGCTGATGTGGCATCATTAGTTTAGACTAGTTATGCAGTTAAATTAACCCTAGGTCAATGACATGTGCGACCCCACTATCTAATTAACCCCATGTTAACCATTGTTTCTATGACCTGCTGACATCATCCTGACACAGTAATATGGTTCTGGATTTAAAGTAAATCTCAAATGATTTATAAATTCCAGAAAATGCTTAAAACTTCTAAAAATCATAGAATAAAATCTACAACTCGGATGGAAATAATTTATATATGCAAAATGATCAGAAAAATCCAATGAATCTATTTATGTCATGTTGATGCATATTTGAGCAAGCTAACATCACCAACTAGGACATTTCATAATTAGGACAATTTGATAAATAGTGTTGGAGTTGGAATTTGATGCATATTTGAACTCCACTTCACTTAACTTGACTAACGGTTGCATTAGGTAAATTCAGTACCTTAATATGACATAGCATACATTGGTTGAGCACTGCATTGAATGTTGTTCACTTTGCTGTTTGCTGGTGTTAGTTTCCTCTCGGTAGACGTTATTCTGAAGTTGACATCGATGCCACCGATGAAGACTCACTGTTATCTTCGGAAGTGTCAGGCAAGCAACCCCCCTTGAGCATATTTATATAAACCGACTCTCTTGCTCCTGCTCTCTTTTATTGCGTTAGGACAACAACGATTCAATTGCTACATGTTCTCGGTAGTTGAACCCATTCCTTTGCATGACCTATCCTTGTCACAGTAAATAGTTGAAACCACTTAGCATGAGTAGAAACTGTTGAGCGTTGTTGTTCTTACACATCCATGCTTGCTTACTATGCCTGCTATGCTTAGAGTTGTGTCAGGTCTGATTAATCTGGGTGATGGACCAGAGTGAAATGGATGTGGTTTGGTGATGAGAGTTAAGTGTTGAACCTGATTTAGTAAAGGTAGCGATGAGAGGCCATGTAGGAGTACATGGTGGGTTGTTTCATTGAAACCGCTCTTAAGAACTGAGTTCCGTGTTTGTGTTCCAAGACTAGCTACTACCGCACACTAGGTTCCGGTAATTTGACCCCTCTCGGCCGATTAACTTCCATTATTGTAGTTTTTCAGGGTCCTCCAGCCACTTTTAGTAGATGTCTGTACCTAGACATATTATGCTTCTGCTTGTTGCTTGTATAACTTTGAATGTTGGGTCATGTGACCCTTGTTTGTAATATTACACCATGTTGGCTCTTATGAGTCTTTAATGAACACTTTGAGTCATAGAGTTGTGTTGTGATGCCATGTTGTATCTATGCATATCGTGCATATTGTGCGTACTTGTGACGTGCATCGGTATGTGTGGGATTCGACACCTAGTTCTGTGCCTTTAGTAGCCCTCTTTACAGGGAAATGCCTCTTTGTGCTTCCACTGAGCCATGGTAGCTTGCTACTGCTCCGGACACATTGATTGACCGGCGTGTATCCTTCTTTGTTGTTGTGTCTATCCCTACGGGGAAATGTCTCGCAGTGTAATGGAGTCCATGTAGCCTGCTATGACTCGTCTACACGCAGTTGATGACAGAAATGTCTGACGGTGTAATGGAGTCCATGTAGCTTGTTATGACTCGTCTACACACGCTGATGACCGGCACCTGCATTGTTGGGTTACGTATGCCTGTTCCTGTATGGATGTGCCACTTGGGTTCTATGACTAGTCATGTCAACCCGGGTTCTCTCGCGTATGATTGCTAGCGACATAATCATATACATGAGCCAAAAGATGCAAACGGTCCTGGCAAAGGTAAGGTGGCAGCCGTGGGGATTACCGTGCGTGAGGCAGCAAAGTGATGTGATATGTTAGAAGCTGGATTCATATGACTTAGGATCGGGGTCCCGACACAAGATGATCAGCAAGGGTAGTTCCAGCAACCAGAAACCTCGCCCCTGGCAACCATCCCTAGCCAAGCGAACATATCAGCCTCAACAAGCTAGACCCCCTACACCCCGTCCAATATACCAGCCTCAGCAGTACGCCAATCCCATGCTTGCCTACAACAACCCCAATAATAACAATGGCGGCCGGAACAACAACAACTCTGGTCAGATCACATGCTTTGGATGTGGTCAACCTGGGCACATCTCTAAGCTGTGCCCCAACAAGAAGCCAGATGCACCGCGCCCCAACGCGCCAAACCAAGGTCAAGGCCGTGGAGCGCCACCAAGGAACCAAGCTCCCCGCAACCAGCCCAACAATGGCAAGGGTCGTGTGAATCATGTCACCGCTGAGGAAGCCTAGGAAGATCCGGACGTCATACTGCGTACGTTCCTCGTCAACTCAACTCCAGCAACCGTTCTGTTTGATTGTGGAGCTTCTCATTATTTTGTTACCCAAAAGTTTGCACTAGAGAGTGGTATGAAGCCTACACCCTTGGGTAGTCATATGTTGATGCAAACCCCAGGTTCAGTTATGAGGTCCAAGATAGGATGTAAAGGAGTCGGGATCAACATTAACGGGGTAGACTTCCTAGCATACCTCATAGTTTTGGATTCACCAGGCTTGGATGTGATCCTTGGCATGAACTGGTTAACCAAGCACCAAGGCTTGCTAGACTATGCCAAGCAAACTGTTACCATGACCAATAGCCAAGGAGTTGAAGTCAAGTATGTTCCCAACCCTGCCTCCACTCAAGCCCCTCAGGTTAATTGTCTATCGGGAATTGCGTTGGATCAAGTGCCAGTGGTATGTGAGTAACCAGATGTATTTCCTGATGAGCTGCCCGGAATGCCTCCTGACTGCGACATTGAGTTCATCACTGAGCTAATGCTTGGAGCAGGTCCCATCTATAAGAAGCCCTATAGAATGGGATCCTAAGAGTTGGCTGAATTGAGGAAGCAACTGGCAGAGCAGCTGAGAAAAGGATTTATTCGCCCTAGTGCCTCTCCTTGGGGATCACCTGTTCTATTTGTGTCAAAGAGGGACGGAACTATCCGACTCTGTGTCGATTACCGTTCTCTCAATGAGGTCACAATAAAGAACAAGTACCTACTTCCCAAGATTGAAGACCTGTTCAATAAGCTAAATGGTGCTAAGGTGTTTTCCAAGATCAATCTCAGGTCCGGGTACTATCAGCTGAAGATCAGACCCCAAGACATTCTGAAGACGGCATTCGTAACCCATTATTTCATGTACGAGTACACAGTCATGTCATTTGGGTTAACCAATGTCCCAGCTTACTTCATGTACCCCATGAACAAAGTCTTCATGGAGTATTTGGACAAGTTTGTCGTTGTCTTCATCGATGACATACTTGTATTCTCCAAGTCTGGAGAAGAGCATGAGCAACACTTGAGGTTGGTCCTAGACAACCTTCGAGAGCACCATCTTTATGCCAAATTCAGCAAGTGCGAATTCTAGCTGCATGAAGTTTGATTCTTGGGTCATGTGCTGACTGCCGAAGGATTGTGAGTGGATCCTGCCAAGATCGAAGCCGTAACCGAGTGGCAATCCCCAAGCAATGTGAAGGAAGTCAGAAGCTTCCTCGGACTCGCGGGATATTACCGCAAGTTCTCAGCTCTTGAAGAAGGACAAGAAGTTTGAATGGATGCCAAAGTGCGAAGAAAGCTTCCAAGAGCTGAAGAAGAGGTTCACAACAGCCCCAATTTTGGCCACCCCCGATATTCACAAGGAGTTTGTGATATATTGTGATGCATCAAGAACCGGGTTTGGAGGTGTTCTGATGCAAGAAGGCAGAGTCGTAGCATATCTATCTATCCAGACAGCTACGTCCTCATGAAGAGAACTACGCTACCCACGATCTTGAGTTGGCAGTTGTAGTTCATGCCTTGAAGACATGGCGACATTACCTTCTGGGAAAGCGATGTGAGATATACACAAACCACATGAGTTTGAAGTATATTTTCACTCAAAGGGAGTTGAACATGAGGCAACGAAGATGGTTGGAGTTGAGGGATTACGACCTCGGTGTTCAATACCACCCTAGAAAGGCAAATGTGGTAGCAGACGCCTTAAGCAGAAAGGCATGTTCCTTGAATGCTATGATTAAGGAAAGGCTACCCACCTTGTATGAAGAGCTTGAAAGCTTTGGCCTGGAACTAGTTGCACCTGGATTCCTAGCCAACCTCGAAGCAAAACCTACCATGATGGATCATATTAAGGAAGCTCAGAAGGGTCATGACATCATTGAAGGCATCAAGAGGAAGATTAAGAAAGGCAAGGCCCAGGATTCTTAGTGGATGAGCAAGGAGTTGTATGGTTTGGGACTCGCATCTGCGTACCCAACAAAGTTGAGCTCAAGAATTTGATCTTGCAAGAAGCCCATGACACTCCGTATTCCATCCATCCTGGAGGAACCAAGATGTACCAAGACCTCAAGGAAAGATGATGGTGGCATGGCATGAAAAGAGAGATAGCCACTTTTGTTGCTAAGTGTGACATATGCCAGAGAGTCAAAGCTAAGCATCAGCGACCCGCTGGATTGTTACAACCTCTCAAAGTGACTGAATGGAAGTGGGACAAAGTTGGGATGGACTTCATCACCGGGTTGCCCAGGTCAAGCAAGGGACATGATTCCATTTGGGTCATTGTCGATCACCTAAGCAAGGTGGCCCACTTCATTCCCATCAAGACCACCTACGATGGAAGCCAGCTAGCCAACCTATACATCAACCGTATCGTGACCGTTCATGGAGTTCAAAAGGAGATTGTGTCAGACCGAGGTACCCAGTTTACCTCGAGATTGTAGAAGAAGTTTCAAGAAGCAATGGGAACCAAGCTCTCCTTCAACACTACTTTTCACCCCTAGACCAGAGGACAAATGGAACGAGTAAACCAGATACTCGAGGACACGCTACATGCCTGTGTTTTTGCGTATGGATCCAAGTGGGAAGATTGCCTACCATTTGCCTAGTTCTCCTACAACAACAACTATCAGTCCAGTCTCCAGATGGCACCATTTGAGGTGTTGTATGGACGCAAGTGCCGCACTCCCCTCAACTGGTCAGAAACCTGAGAAGGACTAGTCTTTGGACCAGATATCCTCCGCAAAGCAGAAGAGCAAGTTCAACTTGTTAGAGAATTCCTAGAGACCGCTAAATCAAGACAGAAGAGCTACGCCGACTCCCACTGCCGAGAGGTGAACCTCAACGTCGGAGACCATGTCTATCTCCGAGTCACGCCACTCAAGGGGACCAAGCGCTTCCACGTCAAAGGAAAGCTGCACCAAGATATATTGGCCCCTTCAAGATCATCGCAAGACAAGGAGAAGTTGCCTACCAGCTAGAGGTACCTTCCGAGCTAACAGATGTGCACAAAGTTTTCCACGTATCACAACTCCAGAAGTGCCTCAAAGTTCCCAACCGCCCCGATCTCTACAAGGACATCGATCATCAAGCCATCAACCTTCAGCCAAACCTCACTTATCGTGAGAGGCCAGTCTGCATTTTGGATGAAGCCGAGCGTTGCACCCGAAGCCGCACCATCAAGTACTTCAAGGTCCAATGGAGCAACCACATCGCAGCATAAGCAACCTGGGAGCGTGAAGACTACCTTAGATCCGAGTTCCCTTATCATTTTAGTGCTTAGCCTAGGAATCTCGGGGACGAGATTCTTGTAAGGGGGGTAGGTCTGTCACACCCTGTGTTTGTACTACTTTGCTTTGATATGATTTTGTAAAATTTGGACCCATTTAAAACTTTTTGTATGCTTGAGCTTGTTGGGTTGTTTAGTATTTACTTGTTTGGTTGATTGTGATTTGTTCCACCAAATTCTTCTCCTCTCTAAAACTCGTCCACTTGATCCAAACTCTCTGCCCAATGATCATTCCATGTGTATAGGACCTAAAACTATTTTTATAAAATACTATTGATATGGGGTGTCCCGATCTTCTCAGTAAGCGGCGGTGGTGATGATGATGGTGTAGGATAACTTGTATGTCGCCGATGAACTCTCCCTCTCTTGATCCCTGATGCCAATGCAAAAGGTCTCAACCCTTTGGATATTCACAACGTCACACACTTGCGCACGCAGCCGTCGACCACGAACGGTTAGAATTGCAATATACTAATTCCCAATGGAACAGCAGATCACACTTGACTTGCAGTATATAATCACCAGATCGATACGAATTGGTGATGAGGATTCAAGATGAATGCTTACAAGCAATCTCATGAACTAGGGTTTATCTTAAACGTGGTCCAACTCTAACTAACCCTAAGGAAGAGTATTTATATCCTAAGATAGATCGAAGGGGTACATGGGCTGTCAGCCCGAAACTCTGCGCGCAGGCAGCACGGTAGTACCGCTGATGTCATGCGGTACTACCGCTCCAAGCGGTACTACCGCTTCAGTACCGCTCTACTACCGGTTAGCGCCAAAAGATGCCAGTAGTTTTCACGGTAGTAGGGGCGGTAGTACCGTCTCAAGCGGTACTACCGCTGGTGTAGGGCGGTACTACCGCCCTGGAAACTCCAGGATCCTTTTCCCAGCCCAGCTGCATTGCCTCCTTGTTCTCCTCCTTGCTCCCTCGTGCCATGCCTTCCTCTCCAATGTACCTAATGACACATACACACAAGGATTTAGGCAGTATAAAGCTCTCATTAAAAGAAATAGCATTATCAACTAAGAGAGAATTCACCTGTTGTTCTAGTAACTTAGCACGAGCTCTTGTAGTTGGTCCAATCCTGATTTCATCATTGGACGTCTTCTTTGCAGCAACAGGTTGTTCATCTTCAAGGGATGGAACCATAGTAGGGATGTCCTCATCATCCTCCCCCCCTTCAAAAGGCGTCGACCCCGACGCTCCAAGGTCATCGACGTCACATGGGGACAAATCAGCAACGTTGAAACTGTTGCTAACGCCACCAAATTCAGCAATAGGAATATCAATCGAGTAGGCATTGTCATTTATCTTGGCTAACACCTTGTAAGGACCAGCACCACGTGGCCGAAGTTTAGAACGTCTCAACTGTGGAAACCTGTCCTTGCGAAGATGCACCCATACCATATCACCAGGCTGGAACAAAACTTTCTTTCTTGATTGATTGCGTGCAGCAGCAATGTTCTTGCCTTGCTTCTCAATAGCCTCTCGTGTCTTCTCATGAATCTTCTTCACATAATCTGCTCTGTTTGATGCCTCCATATTAACCCTCTCATGTAATGGAAGAGGCAGCAAATCTAGTGGTGTAATTGGTTTGAAGCCATACACCACCTCAAAAGGACAAAGCTGGGTGGTAGTGTGCACAGCCCTGTTATAGGCGAACTCAACATGTGGCAAACACTCCTCCCACTCACGCAGATTTTTCTTAATCATAACTCGCAGCAATTGGGACAATGTGCGATTCACCACCTCCGTTTGACCATCAGTTTGTGGGTGACATGTTGTACTGAACAGCAACTTCGTTCCTAGCTTTCCCCACAAAGTCTTCCAGAAGTAGCTCATAAACTTCACGTCCCTGTCAGAAACAATTGTCTTTGGCACTCCATGCAAGCGTACGATGTTCCTGAAAAACAGGTTAGCAACATGCGACGCATCGTCGCTTTTGTGGCATGCAATAAAATGTGCCATCTTAGAAAATCTATCCACTACCACAAATATAGAATCATGACCTCTTTTAGTGCGTGGCAAACCTAACACAAAATCCATACTTATATCTTCCCATGGTGTGGTAGGTGTAGGTAGTGGCGTATACAAACCGTGAGGCTTTAGTTTGGACTTGGACTTGTGACATGTAATGCAGCGCCGAACAAACCTGTCCACATCGCGCCTCATCTTGGGCCAATAAAAGTGATCAGCCAGCATGAGCAACGTCTTCTCACGCCCAAAGTGACCCATCAATCCTCCTGCATGTGATTCCTGCAACAATAGCAAACGGACGGACGATTCTGGAACACAAAGTTTGTTAGCTCGAAACAAGTAGCGATCATGGATGTGGTATTTCTCCCATGCATTTCGAAGCAAACATAAACGATATGGTTCAGCAAAATCATGATCAGTTGCATACAAATCACACAAACTCTCTAAACCAGGAATTTGAATATCGAGACGTGTCAAGAGCATGTTCTTCCTAGAGAGAGCATCAGCAACAATGTTATCTTTTCCCTTCTTATGCGTAATGATATATGGAAAAGACTCAATAAACTCAACCCATTTAGCTAAGCGTCGATGCAAATTGGATTGAGCTTTCAAATACTTCAATGCTTCATGATCAGAATGTATGATAAATTCTTTTGGCCACAAATAATGTTGCCAAACCTGAAGAACTCGAACAAGCGCATACAATTCTTTATCATAAACAGGATAATTCAGTCTAGCACCAGAAAGTTTCTCGCTGAAATAGGCAATAGGTCTACCTTCTTGCATCAACACACCACCAATACCAATACCACTAGCATCACATTCAACTTCAAATTGTTTGGAAAAATCTGGTAGTGCAAGTAATGGTGCAGAAGTAAGCAAACGTTTCAGCTCATCAAAAGCATGATCTTGGGCTGCGCCCCACACAAAAGGCACACCTTTCTTCGTTAATTCATTCAATGGTGCAGCAATAGTACTAAAGTCTTTCACAAAACGGCGATAGAAACCAGCAAGACCGTGAAAACTTCGTACTTGACTAACATTCATGGGAGTAGGCCAATCTTGAATTGCTTCAATCTTAGATGAATCTACTTCTACCCCATGCTTAGATACAACGTATCCCAGAAATATCACTTTATCTTTTGCAAATGTGCACTTCTCAAGATTAGCATACAATTTATTGTCACGCAACACTTGCAAAACCTGTCTAATATGATCACAATGTTCAGATTCATTGCGGCTGTAAATAAGGATATCATCAAAATATACAACCACAAAACGACCAATAAACTTTCTCAAAACATGATTCATTAATCTCATGAAGGTACTAGGTGCATTAGTAAGACCAAAAGGCATAACTAACCACTCATATAAACCGAATTTAGTTTTGAAAGCAGTTTTCCATTCATCCTCTTCCTTCATGCGAATTTGATGGTAACCACTATGCAAATCAATCTTAGAGAAAACAGCAGCACCACTCAATTCATCTAACATATCCTCTAAGCGTGGAATAGGATGACGATATCGAATAGTGATGTTGTTAATAGCTCTACAATCTACGCACATGCGCCATGTACCATCTTTCTTAGGCACCAAAATAACAGGAACAGCACAAGGACTAAGAGAAACACGAATATACCCTTTGTCTAGTAGGGCTTGCACTTGCTTCTGTATTTCCTTCGTTTCTTCGGGATTGGTCCTGTATGGCGCTCGGTTGGGGAGGGTGGCGCCGGGTATAAGATCAATTTGGTGCTCAATTCCACGCAATGGTGGCAGCCCCGATGGTACCTCCTCCGGAAACACATCGCCATATTCCTGCAAAACAGTAGACACACCAAGAGAAACAGATTGTGTATCATTAGAAACTAAAACCTCGCCTCTGTACATAAGCACAAGAGGCAGGGCTGTAGGATCCTCTCGAAATTCTCTCATGTCTTTTTGGGTGGCTAATATAAGCAAACTAGGCTCTCTCGCACTTTTCGTTATATTATCACTCACGGCTTTTACATTGTTCTCTCGTGCAGGTGGCTGTGCAATATTCACTTCTGTTTTCTGACGAGACTCATTCACAATTTGCTGTGGTGACATAGGCTGTAGATTGATCTTCTTGCCCTTGAACTCCAAGTGATAAGTATTGGCACGGCCATTGTGTTGCACATGACGGTCATAGAGCCATGGCCGACCCAATAAAAGATGGCAAACTGTCATAGGTACCACATCAAATTCAATGGAATCCTTGTATGGTCCTATCTCAAAATTTACGCGCACCATATGACTCACCTTCATCTCACCATTGTCACTCAACCATTGTACATAATACGGATTGGGGTGAGGTAAATATTTCAGATTTAACTTGGCACATAATTCCTTGCTTGCAAGATTGCGGCAGCTACCTCCATCAATGATCACCTTGCAAGCTTTGTTGGGGCCAACTAGTGCTTTTGTTTGGAACAAATTGCAGCGCTGTGAATCAACATGTGGCTGCACACTAAGAGCACGCTGCGAAACAACAATAGTAGGTGCTGGAGAAGCAAAAGCATCAATGCCCTCATCACGTGTGTACTCATCGTCATCTGAAGCATATGGATCAGCATCATCTCCAGTCTCATACTCATTGTCATTGTTTACAATCATCACTTTTCTATTGGGGCACTCTCGCTTGAAGTGTCCCTTGCCTCCACATGTATGACAAAGCATATCTCTATTACGGGCTGTAGACATATTGGAACCTGAGCTAGCAACAGGGGCAGCAAGTTGCTTGGAATGTGGAACTGTGGAGGCTGGTTTGGTTGCTGAAGAAGAGGGGCGGTTGGCAGCGCCCTCACTAGGGGGCGGCGGTGTTCTGTTAGAGAACCGCCCTGCTGTAGTATAACGGCTTTTGATTTGAGCTTCTTCAGCCAACTGGGATTCAGCTTCTCTTGCATGATGGAGCAGCTCATTCATTGTAGTGTACTGGTGATGTCTAACAATACCCTTAATGTTATATTTCAGCCCATGGAGAAAACGTTGCATAGTCATCTCAACAGATTCGCGCACTCGAGCACGCTGCATCAACATCTCCATCTCCATATAATATGCATCAACCGTCATGGAACCTTGCTTCAATTGTGTCAATTTATCAAAAACTGTCCGCAAGTAATTAGTGGGAACAAAACGAGCTTTCATCACCGCCTTCATCTCACGCCATGTACGAACAGGAAGCTCATTGTCCTCGCGGCGAGTACTCACCACGCTATCCCACCAACGCAATGCATAACCATCAAATTCAGAAGAAGCAAGCTTGACCTTCCTATCTTCAGTATAATCATGCAAACGCCATAATTTCTCCATCTTAAGCTCCCAAGTGAGATACTCTTCAACATCAGTGGAGCCTTCAAATCTAGGAATCGTGAACTTGGGCTTGCCCAAACCATCATCCTCCTGAAGCGGTACACGCCGAGCACCCTGTGGTGGTAGACGACCAGGCCCTTGAAAACCACGCCCACGGCCATGATTGCCCACCATGTTATCATTGTCATCATGCACACTATCAGCATCGTCATGGTCGTCATGTTGGCGTTGCTCAAGAGCGACACGGAGCCCATTGACTGAAGTTGTCAACTGCTGTATACTTGTTTGGAGAGCATTGACTTGAGTTTGCATAGCGTGGACGGTAGTATCAGTGGCATCCACTTTCATTTGTATAACTTGCATATCAGCCTCAATTTTTTCAGCGGATCTATCAAGAGCCCCCGTCAAATGAACGCGGAGAGCTTCATGGTCTTTCCAGGAAACACACTCGTCATCAGCCTTTTTCTGCAGCACATCAACATCACTAGAAGACATGATTAGTAGGTTAGTGCAAAAATCAAAATCTGTGTGGGGGCACACTCACAACTCACTCAAAACTGACAAGAAAAGGAAATCTTACCGTTCCAAAGTGAATAGTAATGCTTACCCGTTCAGATGGATGACTAATGCACGGATGTGATGAAGTGAATACCCGGGTATGAGCGCAATCACACGACAGAGCAGGATTATATGGTGGAGCTAGGTATGGTATCCTATCTACACCGAAGACAAGTCCTAGTGCTGATCGTGTGACAACACCCCAGGAAACACACACGGTGGAGAAAAATGTGGCAAAGCAACTATAAAACAAGATGTGTTGCAATGCACTCGAGAGACACTAGCAATGCTCAAAGTAAACCGGCACAAGATTGCTCAATTCTACTAGTGCACAATCGCACGATAAAATTCCAACAATGCAATAGATAGCAACAACTTCCGGCCACTGATTCTTTCTTTCTTTTCGTTGTCTCTGTTTTTTTTTTTTTTTTTTTTTTCAACCGTCACGTGAACAGTACGTGAACAGTAAAAAAACAGGCTGTGGCAGGCAGCGGCGACTGTTCTTGGATCACGTCGAGTTTTTGCAAAGCACCAAAACCTATATGAGCAGCCTGTAGAGCGGAAACTAGTCTCGTGGGTAAGTTCCTAACACCTTTGTGTAGACAGGCTGTGGCTATGGATTGGAATTTGCAAAACAGGATAATGGATCGAAACAAAAGCCAATCTACGATGCAAGCTACGATGGAAACTAAAATCAATCGATTCGAAGGCAAAGCGACGCAAAAAGAAAGACACAACGACCAGCAACTAAAACCAATCCACGATGCAATCTAGGCTATGGCAAACAACTAAGAACCCTAATATTTTTGTGAGGCTTTTTCTGGATAGGATGAAAAACAACTAATCTACGGATGATTTGGTGGATGCTTACCGAGGCAACACTGGAAATCTGATACCAAGATGATATGGGGTGTCCCGATCTTCTCAGTAAGCGGCGGTGGTGATGATGATGGTGTAGGATAACTTGTATGTCGCCGATGAACTCTCCCTCTCTTGATCCCTGATGCCAATGCAAAAGGTCTCAACCCTTTGGATATTCACAACGTCACACACTTGCGCACGCAGCCGTCGACCACGAACGGTTAGAATTGCAATATACTAATTCCCAATGGAACAGCAGATCACACTTGACTTGCAGTATATAATCACCAGATCGATACGAATTGGTGATGAGGATTCAAGATGAATGCTTACAAGCAATCTCATGAACTAGGGTTTATCTTAAACGTGGTCCAACTCTAACTAACCCTAAGGAAGAGTATTTATATCCTAAGATAGATCGAAGGGGTACATGGGCTGTCAGCCCGAAACTCTGCGCGCAGGCAGCACGGTAGTACCGCTGATGTCATGCGGTACTACCGCTCCAAGCGGTACTACCGCTTCAGTACCGCTCTACTACCGGTTAGCGCCAAAAGATGCCAGTAGTTTTCACGGTAGTAGGGGCGGTAGTACCGTCTCAAGCGGTACTACCGCTGGTGTAGGGCGGTACTACCGCCCTGGAAACTCCAGGATCCTTTTCCCAGCCCAGCTGCATTGCCTCCTTGTTCTCCTCCTTGCTCCCTCGTGCCATGCCTTCCTCTCCAATGTACCTAATGACACATACACACAAGGATTTAGGCAGTATAAAGCTCTCATTAAAAGAAATAGCATTATCAACTAAGAGAGAATTCACTTGTTGTTCTAGTAACTTAGCACGAGCTCTTGTAGTTGGTCCAATCCTGATTTCATCATTGGACGTCTTCTTTGCAGCAACAGGTTGTTCATCTTCAAGGGATGGAACCATAGTAGGGATGTCCTCATCAACTATTTTGGCCAAAAGCATTTATTCAATTTAGTTTTTCAAAACCCCCTGAATTGAGGTTTGTACTACAAGTCCTCAAATTAGGGTGAATGTTTTACCCCAAAGAGTTTATTTGGAACCTACTATATATAAAACTTCGCAAAACCACCAAATATCAATTTTAAAGGCTATTTTCCTTTTTTAATTAAAGGTTTTTTCTTAAGGCCAGAAATGGTCTTTCATAGGGAAAAAATATTTTTATGCTTTCAAAATAGTTGAGAAAATTTAGGGAAACTCAGTGGACATATATTTTCCATATATATGAGTTTCAACACATGTTCATGTTCAAAACATTGGACAAAACCCTCAAAACCCTTTTTGCCAATTTCAAGCTTTTGAAATATTTCTAGAAGAAATATTCTAAAATAAATCCAGGAAAATTCTAGCAAGTCACATGTGCCTAATGTGATGATCTTGCAAAGTTTCATCCTAATCCCAATTGTTTCGATTCATCATAATATCCCAAAACCCTCTTTGTCCAGATCCAAATTTGAGCAACTTTGCATTGCCAAGTATTTCCAATTGATCTCAAACTTTGTAGACATTCTCTAATACCCAAATAATGACACTAAACCAAGTAGTGCATCATGGAGATTAGCTTAGCATGACTAGATCTACAAAAACCTGATTTTGTGAAATTCTAGGGTTTACAAAGTTTACATTGTCAACTTTCCTCAATTGAGCTCAAACCTTGTGAACCATCTCATTTTTACCCACCATTCAATCCTGTTAAATCTCACAGTAAGTGGATAAAATTACCTTGCTCAAAACCACATCAAACACCTTGTGGTAGATTGGTAAAAACCTTGTTTTCACCTCTTCCACTATTCTCCTTCACCCCAACTTTTTACCACAGACCCTACTAGTTACCCTCTACCTCCAGTAACAACCCCAGGGCAACAGTTCAATGATTGGTGGGGTGAAAACCCATTTTTACTGGACAGCGATGGCAGCACCTATTTTACCTCTCCCTTACCCCATTTCCTCAACCATGCTTCTACCTTAGCTCCCAAGCACTCATGGGCATCTCCAGAACCTCCAAGACACAAGTGGACACGCCTGTGCCCTTGTTTATGCCATGGCAAGCCAAATGGGCGCTCTGGAGCATGCTATAGTGCACCAGAGCACTGTAGCCGCCCCTGCCCAATGCCCCCGACCACCTCGAGCGGAGCAAGCACGCCACCGAGACCTCATCGGCGTGCGCAAGACACCAGGCTATCGGCCCCCTCGCCCCTCTCTCTCCGACGACCTCCACCCTCGCGTTCCGAGCACTGCCCGCGTCATCCAGTCCCTGCCACGCGAGGGACACATCCACAGCTTGCTCTGCTCCTTCTCTTGCCCCCCCCGAGTGACCTGCACTACACCCACGAGCGCTGCAGAGAACCCCTAGCCCTCCTCCATGGCAGGCAGCACCGTTCCCGTGGGAAGCCGTGCGCTCGGCCCACGGCAAACTCCGGCTTCCCTAGTTAAAGTCTCCCCGAGCTCCCCTCTCGGCTCCCCTCTCTCTCTCTCTCTAGGACCCCCAATCGTACCCCTACTCTGCTTAATCTCCCTGTCCAGCAGCTGAGCTCGAGGACAAGCCGGAGGTCCGCCGCCTCGGGCCACCGCCGTTCGGGAGGTGCAGAGCCACCCCGGCCTCCTTCTTTCCTTCCCTGTCTCCCTCTATGCACCAGGAACCTAACCCCGCCCTCCATTTCGTGAATCTCAGGCAGGAACGAGCGAACCATCTTCACCTCCCCCGATCGCCATTTGGGTTCCTCCTCGCCGTCGACTCCGTCACCACCGGCGACGATTCGCACCTCCCCTGAAACCTCGCGGACCCCCTGACCACGCATGTGCCCTTGCCACCCTGGGTATACGCCGAGGACGCCGCCGGTGAGCTCTCTCCCTCCGTTGTCGAGAGGTAGAAGATGACCGCGGGGTGGGGCCGCGTGTCATTCTCTCCTCACCTCCCCTCTCTCTCTGCCAGATCGGGCCCGCGTGCAGGTTTAAATAAAACCTGCCGCGCGCGTACCGCTTCGCCCTGGGCCGCATCTCCCCTGGGTCGGCTCTGCTCGCACTCCGCTGGCCAAAGAGCACAGTGCCACATCTTCTTTTCTTTTTCCAGTAAAATTCCAAAAATTCCCTAGCCCAATATAAAAATCCAAATCCAGTGATTCAAATTCCTAAAAACTTGTAATATTATGTAGTATTTAATGATGCCCTTTGTAAAACTTTTTCAAAATATTTTATGTACTCGTTTTATGTAAACCTAGTGTTGATTATTTAAAACCACTGCTCAAATAGTTTTCACAACCTTTTTCTTTTCAAAACCAGAAACTAATATTTTTAGTTTTTAACCTATTATTTTAAAGAGTAGTTGGACATTTTAGGAGTGATTTATTTTCTCTGTTTTTGCCGTGCTCTTATTTTTGCCCGTTAATATTGCGACGATAGATTGCGTTGTTGACGAGGGAGTGGGACCAGAAGACTTTGAAGACCCCAAGGACTTTGTTGAGCGAGGCAAGCAACCCTTTGACCATGTCTATGAAACCCTTTTTATGCATGTCATATAGAACCGTATGTTTCGATGTTTTGATCATGATGAATGTGGCGATCACCTTTATGGGTTTCCCCCATTACCTTCCTTGTTAACACTTGCATGACATGACTCTACCTTATGCTTAGAGTTGTGTGGGTGGGAAGTAGTTAGGATGCTAAGTAGTTTCTACGCAAGTGGGATGGGGATATGCATGGTGTCGGAAAGGAAATGATTTCAAAGACTTTTCGAAAACCCCGTCGGGTGCCACTAATGCCCGAGGGGGGTGGTGTTGGGCTAGGTAACCACTCGATAAAGGAGTGGTGTACCGAGGCAAGTGAGTGTGTGTGTTTTTGAAAATGGATTAGATTTAAGAATTGTCGACCGTTCCCAACCTTACATGTACAACCACGATACCCCTGATGGGTCGGGGCTTTGTTGATTACTTTAGTCGGTTCTAGCAGAGAGCCTGCATTACTAGTGGCGGGAGTGACGTGGTCACTCTCGAGACGGGGTCGTGCCGGAAAGGATGATCATGGGCTGTTTTTACACACACCGGGCACACCGTTGCGTGCCCTCGTGGATGATACTTGTGATGTACATCATGAGGGATGGCACCAATGAGTGGACTCTTTATTAGTATTGTCAGGGGAAAGGTATTATTCCGGTACTTACCTCGGGTATGAACAATACCGTGAGTCGTTACTTGACACAGAAGTTTACCGAGTTTTGTGGGTAAAGTGTGCAACCTCTGTAGAGTGTAAAACTATTCGAATAGCCGTGTCCACGGTCAAGGACAGTTGGGTGGTGCTACTTAAACTACGTCCATTGATTTACAAAAACTTGGTGTAAGTGTGTGGGAAAGGAATACTTGATTTAAGTCGGATGACTTGACATGATGATCGAACATGAGATGTTCCAACCTTGTTTATATTGATATCTGTAACTTGTTCATACGGATACTTGTGACGTCATGATGCATGCTTACAAGATGATTGGACATGTCATTGCATTCCAAAAATTAGCTTTCTGCAAATTACCTACTTAGTGCTATATCAAGCATTGTTATACCTTGTTCCTAACAGGGGTTGCTTGCAAGTATATTCAAAGTACTCATTTGCTTGGGTTGTTTAATTGGCTAGGCATGGAAGAGCAGGAATATGGTGAACATGGGTTATTTAATTGGCTAGGCATGGAAGAGTAGGAAGATGGTGAACATGCGAACTAGGACGCTTCCCAGTCAGATTGCCTGTAGGGTTAAGGCAGATGGCATGGGTTCACGCTTTCGTTCAAGATTTCCGCTGCTAGTTATGTTTGTTGCTTCACCTTCATGGCCCTATCTATGTAAGCCTTGACCTTGATGGTCCTTATTCGGGTAAGACGATATGTATGGATGTAAGACTCTTGATTATCCAGCTTCTGTGTGTTCAGTGAGCATTGATCTCTAGGATCACTGTACACGTGCATTCGGTGATCATGACTTATGAGTTGGAGTCCCCACACTAATTCTTCACAACATCCACCTCTTGTTTTGTCTCATTTGTTGCAGGAATTCCAAGATGTTTTTCCTGATGGGCTACCTCCGGGACTACCACCAAAACGAGGGATCAAACACCGCATCGACCTCATACCTAGTGCAGCACTTCCTAACAAGGCACCCTACCGCATCAACCCCGACGGGACTAAGGAGATACAAAGGCAAGTCCAAAAACTCCTAGATAAAGGGCATCGACGTGAGAGCTTAAGTCCGTGTGCGGTTCCGGTGATACTAGTGCCTAAGAATGATGGTAGTATGCGCATGTGTTCGGATTGCTGCCCTATCAATGCTATAACTATTACATATCAACATCCTATTCCTCGCCTTGATGATAGGCTTGATGAACTTAGTGGTGCCACTATATTTTTCCAAAATTGATTTGAAAACTGGTTACTATCAAATACGCATGCAAGAGGGCGATGAGTGGAAAACGGATTTCAAAACCAAGTTTGGTCTCTATGAATGGTTAGTTATGCCTATGGGTCTGTCACAAGCACCGGGTACATTTATGCGTGTCATGCATTATGTTTTATGTCATCTCATTGGATACTGTGTTGTGGTATACTTTGATGACATTCTTCTGTTTAGCGAAACTCTAGAGGAGCATGCTAAATGTGTTAGGGAAGTATTGCAAGTTCTTAGGAAATAAAAATACATGCAAACATTGAAAAATGCACTTTTGGTGTTGACAAGGTTGTTTTCCTAGGTTTTGTCGTATCCTCTAAGGGTGTTCAAGTTGATGAAACTAAAATTGATGTTATTAAAGCTTGGCCAACCCCTACAAATTTTCAACAAGTGCGTAGTTTCCTTGGACTAGCCGGCTTTTACCGTCGCTTTGGTAAGAATTTTAGCACGATTGCATCTCCTTTACATGCTTTGAGCAAGAAGAATGCACCCTTTGTTTGGGGACCATCGCAAGACACTACATTCCATGAGATTAAAAACTTGCTTACTCATGCACCATTGCTTGCATTACCAAATTTTGACAAACATTTTGAACTGCATTGTGATGCTAGTGGTAATGGCATAGGTGGCGTGTTAATGCACGAGAAACGCCCAATTGCGTACTTTAGTGAGAAACTTTCCGGAGCTCAACTCAATTACCCCATATATGATAAAGAATTGTATGCATTGGTGAGAGTTTTACATGTTTGGGAGCATTATCTTCGCCCACGTGAATTTGTCATTCGTACCGATCATGAAACTCTCAAGTATCTTAAGGGTCAAACCAAGTTGAACTAGCAGCATGCTAAATGGAGTGAATTCATTGAGTCTTCTCCTTATGTCATCAACTACATTAAGGGTAAATAAAATGTTGTGGCGGATGCTCTTTCCCGCAAATGCATGTTAGTTACTCAACTTGAATTGAATGTCATTGGTTTTGAACATATCAAAGATTTGTATGGGCTGGATGTTTCCTTTGCTACTCCTTATGCTAAGTGCCAATTGAAACTTTGTTGGGAGAACTATTACATGAAAGATGGCTATCTTATGCATTCTAACAAACTTTCTACACCCTAGTATTCTCTTCGTTTGTTGCTTTTGCAAGAGGCTCACGGTGGAGGACACATGGGTCACTTTGGATGCGAAAAGACATATGCCACACTCCCCCAACAAGTATTTTTGCCCAACGATGTTTCATGATGTTGCACGCTTCACCAACCGATGCTCTACATGTCGCAAAGCTAAGTCCAAAGCTCAATCCCATGGTTTATACATGCCCCTTCCCATACCATTCCAACCATGGGAAGATATTAGTATGGATTTTGTGCTTGGTTTGCCACGAACAAAAAATGGCCATGATTCCGTTTTTGTTGTCGTGGACCGCTTTTCCAAAATGGCTCTTTCATTCCATGTCACAAGATCAACGATGCTTCACATGTTGCAAATCTCTTTTGTAGGGACATCTTGCGACTACATGGACATCAACGCGACGTCCAGTTTCTTAGCTACTTCTGGAAGACGCTATGCGCCAAGATCGGCATCAAGCTACTCTTATGTTCGCCCTACCATCTACAAACCGATGGCCAAGTGAAGGCCAGCAACCAGATGCTCTCGACGCTTCTACGCGTGTTGATCAAGAAGAACATCAAGGAATGGGAACAATGCCTCTCCATCACCGAGTACGCCCACAACCACGCGCGTCACTTCACCACCGACAAGTCGCCATTCGAGGTGATCTACGGCTTCAACCCTTTGTCCCCATTGGACATACTTCCGCTGCCACTTCAAGAGCGTGTGAACATGGACGCAAGTGCAAGGGCAAGCTACATCAAGAAGATGCATGAAGACACAAGGCCCATGATTGAACGTCAAGCGAAACGGGTCACCACCAAGCGCAACATCAACAAGCACCCCATGGTGTTCAAGACCGGTGATCTTGTGTGGTTACACCTATGCAAGGATCGCTTCCCCGCTAAGCGCAAGTCAAATTTACTTCCTCGAGGCGATGGACATTTCAAGGTGTTGGCACGCTACAATGACAATGCGTACAAGATCGACATTCCACACGACAAGTACAACATGAGAACATCTTCAACGTCAAGGACCTATCCCCTTTCCATGGTGATGAAGATCTCGATCCGAGGGCAGATCTTTCCCAAGGGGGGTGATGATGCGGAGCATCCCATGGTCATCCCTATGGATCCATCTCCAACACCTCAAGCTCCAAGTGGTCCTATGACAAGAGACCGTGCACATGCCATCGAAACCGAGGTGACATCTCTCCTTATCGACTCCCCCTTTGATACTCTTGGAACTTGGATGTTACCTGAAGCAGAGACTCTATGCACGCTTAGGTACCATGAGAGCGACCTCGAAGACGCTCGGATTAAAGGCCAAGCACCCAAGAAGATGGGCACGAAGATGGATGAAGGAGAGCACCAATGAAAGGCTGCAACACCTCCCATGCCTCGGACATCCGTCCCTTGGAGCTCCTACCAGCACAAAAGCAAAACCGACTGACCTACAACCACTGGATATCTGGCCTCGGCTCGGACATCCGCCCTCCGGACGGAAATCCGTCCATCACACCAGAAATCCGGCCCGGAGATGCCATAAGCAGAAGCATACCGACCACGCCGAGCCCGGACATCCGGCGCCCCACCATAGCTCCAGACATTCGGCCCCAGCAAGTAGCCCCGGACATCCGGCCCTGCGTGGGCAGACGCGGGACAGAGGTCCATGTACCGCTCTTTTCCCTTCTCCACTCATGTTGGTCAATAAATAGGCACCTCCCTCGTTCATCTAAGGTTAGCTTATGTTTAACTATTGAGATTGTTGAGCATAGATCCTTCCACTTAGCTCCTCCCATAGAGATGACTTCTATGTGAGAAGATCCAAGTGGATGCCAAGGCCCCTTCCGAAGGAACATCCTCCAGGATATCAAGGAACATCCTCCGGAGTGGGAAGACTACCGTTACTTGTATCCTTCCGTTGACTTTGTATCGTTGTATCTCGTGTGTTTTGTGGATCTAGTGGATGTGTGACTTGGAGATCGTTCATGAGTGTTCTTGTGTTTCCTCTTGATTTTCCCCTTTCCCCCCTCCAAGTGTGAAAAGATCGACACTCTTGGGTTTGCCCCGTATCAATAACCTTGCTCTTAAGCAGTCAAATCAGCATTTGCGTACCAACGGTACTACATGAGCCACGTGCCTGACGCGAGCCCTGATGGGGCCGGACCCTGGCCGCAAAGAGAACGCATGACAGGCCCAGTCCTGGGGGCTACTATCGGTACCTTGAACACCAAGGTCCCATGATCCTTCCTATGCACAAGAGAGTACCCCGAACCTTCCCGCCAGCCCAAAACTTCCGGCCTCCTCTCACCAAAGCCGCCCGAGAGTGTGCCAAGTCTGTGGGTAGTCCAGACACTGCCCGAAAGCTCGCCCAGAACGTCCGGCGCCCGGAACTTCTGGCCTGCCCGAACTTCCGGCCTCAACGCACCAAAGCGTCCCAGGCGTGCCAACTCTTTGGTAGCCCGGAACCCGGCCAGAACCTTCCCGGAATCTCCGGCACTCAAACCTTCCGGCCAAGCCCGGAACTTCCGGCCTACCTGTGTGCAGCCACTTGGGCCCGAGGCCCATGTACCTCTTTCCTCCACCTAGACTATAAATACTCATCTCCCACCTCCATTTTAGAAATAGCAATGGTTTAGGTCATAGTTAGTTGAGTGTTGCTCCTTCCACTTACCTCCTTCATGGAGATGGCCTCTATGTGAGAAGATCCAAGAGGATGTCAAGGCCCCTCGTGTAGGGAAGATCCTCCGGGATTTCAAGGCCCCATCTCCCCATGGGATTTGGGATGAACTCTACCATGTATCCTTCTTCCCTTTGTTGTTCTTGTACCTTTGTGAATCTTGTGTGGATATGAGTCTAGTGGATGTGTGATTGGGCTTGTTCTTGAGTGTTTCTCTCGCGATTTCTCCTTGTTCTTCGTGGAATCCCCCTCCAATTCCTAAAAGATCAACATCTAGGGCTTGGCCCTGTATCATCTTGGTATCAAGAGCCACGTTTCTCATGAATTTCTAGTCCCCCCTTGGTTTGCCTAATTTTGTTTGTTTTGTCCCAATTCAAAAATCCCCACAAAAATAGCCCCACCAAATATTTTGTAATTTGTTGGTTCTTGTGAGATTTTTTTGATTTTGATCCATGGAATTTGTGTTTTGCAAGTGGATCTAGCATTCCCTCCATAAAATCCCCCCAAATTTTCTTTTTACCCATCAAGTTCGACCCATGAAATCGAGTTTTTCCACCCCACATTCTCAGATCTGGAAATTAGGGTTCCTGCCTTAAGTAATTTCGCGACCACCAGATTCCCAGCCTCTCCCAGAACTTCAGCCCCCGGAACATCCGTCGTACCCTGGAACTTCCGGGCTAAACAGAAAGTTGCCACAAAAATCCCCGGGTTTTCCCCTAACCTTTGCTGCGACCCGTGGAACTTCTGGAGCGTAGAACTTTTGGCCCCACGCCTCGAACTTCCGGCCTAACCAGAAACAGTGCCCAGATTTTAGCACTGCCCCCTTTCAATGTTTTGGTCATAACTTTCACATCTGGAGTCCAATTTTGACGTTCTTTAGCTCGTTGGATAGCTATTGATATCCCACATCCATGTACATAGATTCACACCTCATTTGACTCCATCAAAAGTTTCCCATTTTGGCATCTTTGCCTAGGCCTCCACCATAAGTCCTGCATAACCTTCCCACCATACTCTTCCGCCATCTTAACCAAATTTTGTTTGATATTTTGAGTTGTGGTTTCCGTTTCCTAAGGTGATTTGACTAATTAGGGACGGTTCGACATCAACAACACTACCACTTATCATTGCCTTAGCCTCAACATCGACAATGAGCAATTCACCTTTTGGCACCCCAACCATAAGCAAGGACAGTAATCTCGGTGACATAATTGTCCATTTCCTTGCCATTCCTTTGATCGCCTCGACCCTATTGCGTAACTTACCCATTGAGACTATCGAGTTGAGAATTGTCGTGCCACGTTACTTGTGCATCGTAGTTATACACTTACGCCGCATAGCTACTTTTAACGTGCAAACATCTTGCTATCTACATTGTGCCGTAAGTCTCTCCTGTCCATATCCAATATACTTGTCTCATATCTTGGTTCGAGCATCAAGTATAGCCTATCGGAAAAAAGCAAAAGCTTTTAAGCAAAAGATGAGATACAAAAGAGCATATGAGAAATAGAAATAGCACTGAGCCATTTTGCATAGTACATACATATCATACTTGGGATTGAAGACGACAAGTTTGCTCTTTTAGGTTGGTGCACAAGCGCGTATCTAGCCCATCGAGCTATTGTCTCTCTAGTATCTGTTCAACACGAGCCTTTTTCCGTGGTCTCACATTTTGTGCTCATTCCTTGGTTGCGCGGATCCCACTATCCGTGTGCGTGTTCCTAGTGCCACCATAGCTATTGATCTATTTGCTTTGCATTGAAATTTTGTGAATCTTCCTCAACATTTTCGATATCTTGACTATTTTTTTCTTGAATTTTGTGCCACTTATCCTAACCGAGTCACTCGATAAGCTTTACTTTGTAGGTGTGAGTGAACAAGTCCGGTACTAATTCCACTATTCTCTCAATTCACATTGAGTGAAACGGGATACATCCTCGACATTGGGAACGGTATCTTGGTATTGTTTATCTCATTTCGCACTCACCTTTGCTCGAGTCTTATGATGCCTAGGCAAGCACAACATCTTCGCCCTACAACAAGAATGACGGGTTTGATGCTATGAAGAACATCATCAACGCAAACATGGATGCTCAAATGTAGGAGCTCAAGGTCCTCCTCAACATCGGCAAGAGGTATTCCTCATCTTCAAGAAGACGATCAAGTGCACATGCTTTCGAGGGACCATCTTCGTAAAGATCACATCAGCATCGACACCATCAACGAAATGAAGACATAAAGACGCCAACATCAAGGCGTCCAACGACGAACAAGTGTGAAGGTCACAAGCTTGACATAAACCACAGCTCGATGACTTCACCGCAGAACTTCACATCTTCGCCAAGCGACTTCAAGGTATCTTCACCTTTGGATATGCGACATCTTCACCGACAAACACCTCAAGAGAAGGTCCCCAACCTCAAATCGGCGACTTCCATGAGCTACTAGGACTTCGACACCTATTACGAGATTCCATTCTATGGGACTCATGGCCCCAAAGAGTACCTCGAGTGGGAGCGCAAGATGGACACCTTCCTCAAGCAACTTCAAGTCCCTTCCGAAGATCAAGTGAAGTGCTCCACAAGGAACTTCAACGACTACGCGTCGAGATGGTGGCTTAACACACCTTCGAAGAGCTTTGACATGAGTTGGTCCAAGACGAAGGAAGCGATGCGGCAAGAGTTTGTGTCTTCTACATACACGGAACATCTTCAATGCCAATTGGAGACCACCATACAAGGAGACAAGTCCATTAACCGCCATTTGGATGAAGAAAGCCTTGCGACGAGCCGGCGTGGATTGAACAACGACATCGCCAGGACCATTTGGATGAAGTTCCACTTCACGATGGATTGAACAACGACATCGCCAGGACTATCAACAACTACAAGTCTCTCGAAGACCTCTAAATTGCTTCTCTCAAGGCGGAACAAGAACTCAAGGCCAAGGCTACTCGACCCCGAGCATACTTCACGATGACCATGCTCCCTAACGATGAGCATGAGGACAATACCACCAAGATGTCCAGGCCCGACGAGCTCCAAGACAACGATCCCAAGTTCTACTTCAACGTCATCCCTCTCTGTGGCTTTCAAGATGTTGACTCTACGATGACTCTTTTTGAAGACGGCGCGACGAAGACCACAACTACGGAGCCACTCAAGGAACATTCTTTGGAGGCAAGAGACAAGGTGGAGAGCAAGGATGACGCTTCCATCTTTAGAGGCGAGAGTGAGATGGTTGAGCATGGGATTTTCTGTGGGGACCCCGACTCATAAGTTGAGTTACCGAATGCACGTGTACAGTGATCCCAGAGATCAATGCTCACTGAATACACATAAGCTGAATAGCAAGAGTCTTACATCCATGACATGCCGTCTTACACAAATTATGACCATTATGGTGAAGTCTTACATAGATAGGGCCATGAAGGCCAAACATCAAACACAAACTCACAGCGGAAATCTTCAACGATAGCGTGCAGCCATGCCATCTGCCTTAACCCTACAGACATTCTTATTGGGAAGCGGCCTAATTCACATGTTTGTCACCAAGGTACTCTTCACCATATTCCTACTCTTCCATGCCTAGCCAATTAAATACCCAGTGGCAAGCCAATGAGTACTTTGAATGTACTCGCAAGCAACCCATGTTTGGAACAAGATAATCATGCATGGTTTAATCCTAAGCAGGTATTTTGCAGAAAGATAATTTTAAGTGCATTATCATGTCCTACCATTTATAAAATTATGTGTCAATAGGTTGCAGATATCAATATAAACAGAATAACTCAACTCTAGTTTCATTATTTAATCAAGTCATCTGACTTAACTCAAGTGCCTCTTTGTCACACACACACACCAAGTTTTATAAAACAATGGACGTAGCCCAAGAGCGGTCATCCAAATGTCCTTGACCGTGGACACGGCTATTCGAATAGTTATTGTCGGAATCGGGGCTCTAGGGACCCGAGAGAGGTTCGAACTCTGGGGTGCACTGGCTCTCCAACCTCGCTCTCTCACCCTAAGTCACGGTGATGCTCCGGCGTGCTTGAGCTTGGGCGAAGAACAATGAACACAGTTATTTACCCAAGTTCGGGCCACTTTCCGGTGTAAAACCCTACTCCTGCTTGTCTGGATTGCTTAGTGGAAGAAGGTGAATACAATGGCCTTGCCTCTCTACGGTCGCCACTGCCCCCCTTTATACCAGCTTCGGTCCACCTCCCAGAAATCTCCGGTGGGAAGGGTTGCCACAAGCGCTGGTTTGAAAGGGGACAAGACTGTGGTCCATCCTCACAAAAGTGGTCTTCCCCTGTCAAAAGCCTCCCTTCATGACGTGCTGGTGGGCTCGGGAATGACCTCCGTCCTGGCGAGCCCCCAGCTCTGGCTGCCTAACACCAAACGGCAAACTTTTGGGGGCCGCCTCCGGAAATGTTGGGCTGGTCTTGCTCCTTTAGCACCAAAGGGGAAAACTCCCAGCCCGTGCCTGCTGGTACGCCCCCTGGCATTCCTGGGCATGGGCCCCGTCCTCCATGTGACGGCGTAGGGCTGTACGCCCCCGCCTAGCCACATTGGTGGATCCGCCGTATGAGGGCCTCGGGGTGTAACCCCGCGAGGGGTCGTCGGGAGGTCCATGACGACGTTGCTGCTGTATGCCTCGCAAGGGGTCTGATCATGAAGCTCATCAGTGGGCACTAGGGTGCTCGAGGCATGTGCTACGTCCTGGGCCGCGAGCAGAAGGGCTTTGGTACCTCGGTCCCAAAGGCCCGACAGTAGCCCCCGGGCCCGCGGCGCGTGCTGTTCCGCCTGACGGAGGGGGCGAAGAGATGCGGGCCCCAACCTCCTGTGGGCCAGGCGCGACGTGTGGCGCACGATGGATCGTGCGCCACCTCCACTTCCCACGACGCCCCAGGGACTGTGCACCTGCCTAGACAAACCATCGTACCCGCCGGGCGAAGCCATCTCTGCTCGGCTTCTCCCGTACGCCTTCTCCCTGCACCGCTCCTCCTTCCTTGTATGAACGTTGTCCCCTCCTCTCTCCCCCTTACCATGGAAAAAAGGGGGCTCTACGGGCGCCGGAGCGTCGGCGGGGTCTTAGCGCCTCCCACCCCTGCTGGGGGCAGTGGGGGCCCACGTCCAAGGCCGACCTCGATGCAATGGCACTGGGCCACCGGCGCCGAGTAAGTGCGTTGCCGTTCTGGACTTTCCTTGTGTATTTGGTTTGGGCCAGCAAGCTTGATCACCAAATCTCCAGGGTGCCCACGCTCAAGAGGCGGAGGGATGCCTCACCTGAGGCACCCCCTCGCATGTTGCCTTCCGACGCGGCCTCAGCCCTCGCGCCCGGCTTGGCGGGGTCAGGGGGTCCGTGGCGGAGCCTTGAGGGCATGCAGCCGCTGCTGCCGCACACATCCCCCGAGACGCCGCGCGCGAGGTGGAACTGGCCTGTAGGGAGGTGGCTGTTATCGAGCGGGAGGACGATGTGGCCCTCCGCGAGTGGGAGGCCACACGGACCGCCTTCGACTAGGAGGCAGAGCACGAGCGCCTCGAGACCCTGGAGGGTCAGTTCCTCACCAACAAGGCCACCTTCGAAGCGACACGCGATGAGGCCTTCGCCCAACTCAAGAGGAGGGAGGCCATAGGCAGAGCTGATGCCGACCCGAGGGTGGCTCGGGAGTGGGAGGCCACCCTGGAGGATTACAGCAGTAAGCTGCCACAACAGGAGGCCCGATTCCAGCTCCGGCGCGACGGGTTCCTGGAGGAGGTGGGCAAGCACAAGGCCCGGCTGCAGAGCACCAAGGCCGATCTCCAGGCTGCCCTCGGGAGCAAGGGTGATGTCGAAGCAGAGCTGGCATCGCTGCATACCCAAGTCGGCGAAGCCGCCGACGCTCTGTAGAGGGCCAAGGACGACGAGGTGCGGGCGCAGATGATGGAGGCGCAGCGCACTAGGCATTTCTTGGAACTTGCCTGGCGCGCTGCCGGCCGCTTCGCTGCTTCATCAGGGACACCCCTGAGTTGCCCCACGCATGCGGGGACGGGGGCTACCTCGACTTATTCCTTAAGGTGGTAGAGGTGCTGGAATTGGGCGTCTCCAAGGTGGACGCAGATATCGAGTCGAGCGCCCGCGACCTCCTAGACTGCGCGTTGATGCGTGTCTTCTCCAACCTCCAATGCTTCGATCCTGCCTTCGACTTCTCCCGCGTGGTGGAGCCGGTGCCTGCGGAGCTCCGGAGCCCCCTCAGGGACGAGGTGTGCAGACACGTGGAGTCCTTGGTTGGGCGGTTCGCCCAGGCTCCGTCTTTCGAGGAGAGCGACAGTCTTAGCGCAGACCTCCCCAGCATCCATGACAAAGACGACGCCTCCTCCGCCTAAGTTTTATGTTTCCTTCCTTGCATTATGAACTACCCTGCCCTAGAGGGGGAGTGAGGCAATGTAAGACACTTTTGTTTCATATGGTAGTTTCTTGTTATGCTTGATGCGTTTTTGCTCCTTCTGCGAGGCATGCTTGCTTTCCTTTGCACTACCCCCGCACCTTGCATTGTTGGGACCTGTCCTCCGAGCATGCCTTGCGTCCTCGGCGAGGCCCTGCCCTTGCGTGAGCCCCGGGGGCCAATGGACATGGGGGCTTTTTGGAGCTGGTGAGGATCCTTGAGGCGCGGTGTGCAAGGTCCCTATCTTCGACGCGCGAGGGACCCCGTGTTGGCAGCCGCCGAGGGGCTGCAACACCTGGTTGCCGTCCTGCCAAGGCATTGTCTTTTCCCATGGTGCGCCTCGGGGGGGCCCTCCGGGCGATGCTTCGTGAGGAGGGTCCTCCGCCGGATGCTTCGTTCTGGATGCCACACGTTCGCCAGCTTGCGCTTTGGCGTCGCATGAGGAAGCTAGGCCCCAACGGCCTTAGTGGGGTGACGTGCACGGGGGTAAGCCCGCGAGCCAGGGCCCGGTCCCTTAGGCTCAGGGCTGCCGGGACCAGCCCGAGCATAGGCACCGCGCCCAACCCCCGCTCATGCGAGGCCTAAAGGGGAACTGGTTAGTGCGCATCTCGGGGCGAGGTAACGCCTTTGACCGCCATCCACCAGCACGGAGCACAGGGCTTCCACTGGGCGTGGGCATAGTCATGGTTCAACAGTTATTCCGCCAGCATGGGGCATGGGGCTTCCACTTGGGCGTGGGCATAGTCGCGGTTCGACAGTTATTCTACCAGCGCGGACCATGGGGCTTCCACTTGGGCGTGGGCGGGAGTCCTCCCGAGGCCCAAGGGCGGCACTCCGGGAGGCTCCGAGGCGTGTACAACCCCAACCTCATTCTTACGTGAGAGGGTCACGAGCAGCGATAAGGGAGGGGTCGAGCGTTCCAAGCGCTAGGCTTGGGAGCTTCCCCCTCGGTTCTCCAGGCGGTTTGCGCCTAGTTTTCAGCGCGGTTGCATGCTCTCGCGACCCATGGTATGGGCGTAGCGCGTGCCGCGCGGCCACCGGAGTGCGGTGTCTGGGATGGCGACATGCCTACCCAGCGGCCGCACGAGATGAGCCGCATTCCGATTTCATCCCGTGATGGTTTTTGGGGAGGGCGAGACACTAAGGACCATCGTGAGGTGATGTACACAAGGGGGACCAGCCCGTGTGCCAGAGCTCGGTCACTTAAATTTCTCGGTTTTGCGAGGACGGATCCTGGCACAGACACCATGTCTTAGCCCCCAGCCATGGAACCATTGATGGGGTGGTTGCGGGGGCGCAGCAATTCCAGCCGACGAGGAGGCATCAAAACTCGGGATTTAAACAAGTGGCATAAACTCAACCGAATGGTTAATCGGGTTCATTACATGACAAAGAAGTGCCAGCCCGAGGTCAATGCAACGAACGGGAGGGAGACGCTAAATTTGAAATGAACCAAAAAATCACCTGGCGCTCGCGCTCGACGTAGTAGGTGATACGTCTCAAATGTATCTACTTTTCCAAACACTTTTGCTCTGGTTTTGTCCTCTAAGTTGCATGATTTGAATGGAACTAGCCTGGATTGGCATTCTTTTCAGCAGAACTACCTTGGTGTTATTTTTGTGCAGAAATAAAAGTTCTCGCAATTGGACGAAACTTTTTGTGGATTTTTTCTGGAATATATAAGGAATTTTGGAATGAAGAACTGCCGGAGGGGGTGGACCAGAAGGCCACCACGCAACCGGCCACGCCCCCTAGGGGCGCGGCTAGATGGCTTGTGGGGCCCTCATGGCCCCTCCGACCCTAATTCCAACGCTATCAATTCACATCCGCGGAGAAAAAAATCAGAGAGAAGATTTCATCGCGTTTCACGAGACGGAGCGCCGCCACCTCCTGTTCTTCCTCCGGAGGGCTGATCTAGAGACTGCTTTGGGCTCTAGAGAGGGGAAATCATCGCCTTTGTCATCACGAACCCTTCTCCATCAACACCGCCATGATGCTGACCACCGGGAGTGAGTAATTCCTTTGTAGGCTTGCTGAACGTTGGTGGGATGGATGGAATTTATCATGTAATCGAGTTAAGTTTGATAGGGCTTGATCCCTAATATCCACTATGTTATGAGATTGATGTTACTATGACTTTTCTATGCTTAATGTTTGTCACTAGGGCCCGAGTGCCATGATTTCAGATCTAAACCTATTATGTTTTCATGCATATAAGAGTGATTTGGGTCCTATCTTGCAAGTTATATGTACCTATTACGTGTCATGATCCGCATACCCCAAGGTGACAATAATTGGTATTCTTTCCGGTGATTGCCGTAGTTTGAGGAGTTCATGTATTCACCATGTGTTAATGCTTTGTTCCAGTTCTCTATTAAAAGGAGACCTTAATTTCCCTGAGTTTCCAATAGGACCTCGCTGACATGGGAATGTAGGACAAAAGATGTCATGCAAGTTCTTTTCGCAAGCACGTATGACTATATATGGAATACATGCCCACATTACATTGATGAATTGGAGCTAGTTCTATCTCGCCCTAGTGTGTAACTGTTATATGATCAATGTCATCTAAATCATTATCCATCACCGATCCACGTGCCTACGCTTTACATATACTGAATCTTGCCAAGTTACTATTGCTACTGTTACTGTCACACTTGCTACAAAACTGCTATTGTCACTATTACTGTTACCTTTGCTACTACTATTTGTTGTGCTACTAAATCTTTGCTGCAGAGAGATTTCCTCGGTGCGGTTGAATTGACCACTCAACTGTCAAGGCCAATAAATATTCTTTGGCTCCCCTTGTGTTGAATCAAAAAATTAGGGTGAAATACTACCCGTGAAGACTGTTGTGATCCCCTACACTTGTGGGTTATCAAGTCCTTTTTCTAGAGCCATTATCGGGGAGCATAGCTCTATTTATTGTGATAACTAAAGGATATCCAATTGCTACTATGAAGAATCTGAAAGATACTCGAACTAAGATCATCCCCTCTCGCACGAGAGGAGGTAAGGAATTGCCATCTAGCTCTGGTTTTGATTCACCTTCTGTTTTGAATCAGCTTGTTACACCACCACCTGTTGATCGTCTTGATATGTCACATGAACTCGATGGTGCTACTTCTAAAATTAATGATGAAACTATTGCTACACATGTTGAAACTGAACCTGTGGCACTGGATGAATTACTTGGTGCTCATATTGCTAAAGCTAGAGAACTTGAGAATGTTGAAATTGAGGAAGACTTTGAATCACCTATTACCCCTCGCTCACCTAATAGATATGAATTGCCTTTTTTACCTGAAGGTTATGTTAAGGATGATGAGGTATCTAGGGACATTCTTGCTTGTGAAAATAGAGATGATGTGAAGAAACTATTATGCAAACTAAAAGAAAAATCTATGATGGATAAATTGAAACGAGATCCTAAATTTGCTACTTCTCCTATATTTGTTACTGATAGGGATTATAAGTTCTCTGTAGACCCTGAGTTAATTCCTATAGTAGAGTCTGATCCTTTCCATGGTTATGAAAATGAAACTGTTGTCAAAGACCTTATGAAACTGAATGATATTGCTGCTCTGTTTACCAATGAAGAAAAGATTCGCTAATATTATATCCTTAAGCATTTTCCTTTCTCGCTAAAAGGCGAGCTCAAGGAATGATTCTTATCACTTACTCCTGGTTGCATACGTAGTCCCTAGGATATGCTTCAACACTTTTCTGCAAAATATTGTCCTGCTCATAAGAAACAAGCTGCCTTACAGGAAACATATAACTTTGCTCAAATTAAAGAAGAGAATCTCCCTCAAGCTTGGGGGAGGCTTCTCCGGTTACTATGAGATTTGCATGATTGTCCATTTGAGAGGAATGAAATACTTGATATTTTTTATAATTGACTAACTGATGCTTCTAGGGATTTCCTAGATAGTTCTGATGGTTGTGTTTTCACGGAAAGAACTGTTGGACAAGCTGAAGAATTATTCAACAACATAATGCAAAATTCCAATGAGTGGACACTCCCTGAACCACCTTCAGAACCTATTCAAGAGAAGAGAGGTACTCTATTTCTCAGTCCCGAAGATATGCAAGAAGCAAAAAAGATCTATGAAGGAAAAAGGTATTAAAATTGAAGATGTCAAGAAATTACCACCTATTGAAGAAATACATGGACTTGATACCTTGACACGGGTAGTAAAGGTAAACTCTCTCCGTTACTTTAATAAAAGTGATATACCTTATACTAAGACTTCTGAACAATGCTTGGATGAATTTGATAATTACGTTGTTAAGCAAGAACATTTCAACAAATATGTTAAGAATCAATTGCAATGTAATGCTATGACGATAGATCGCTTAAGTGACTTAATGTTTAGAATTGCAAATGATGTTAAAGGTTTAAGAAAAAATGCTTATATGGTTCACACCCAAATACACCAAGTCGCTAAATCACAAAATGATTTGCTTGCTGAAATGAATAATATAAATGATCAAGCTATTAGAGTAGTGACTAGAGGAGGTAGAATGACCCAAGAACCTCTTTATACTGAAGGTCACCCTAAAAGAATTGAACAAGATTCTCAGAAAATTAATGAAGATACACCTAGTTCATCTAAGAAGAAGAAAAAAAATGATAGGAACTTGTATGCCTCTAGTGAACCTGTTATAGAAAAACCTGTTGAGAAAAACAATGAAGTTTCTGTTTCTGATGCTGAGACTCAGTGTGGTAGTGAGCATACACCTAGTGATAATGAAAATGATAATAATGATGATGATGCTCATATAGATGCTCAACCAGATAATAACAAAGAAAATGATAATGATGTAGAAATTGAACCTGCTGAGGATCTTGATAACCCACCTTCTAAAACTAAACGTTATGATAAGAGAGACTTTGTTGCTAGGAAACATGGAAGGGAAAGAGAGCCATGGGTTCAAAAACCTATGACATTCCCTCGTAAAGCCACTGAAAGTAAAGATGAGGAAGATTTTGAGCGCTTTGCTGAAATGATTAGACATGTCCATTTACGCACTCGCTTGACTGATATATTGAAAATGCCTACATCTGCTAAGTATATGAAAGATATTATCACTAATAAAAGAAAGATACCTGAAACTGAAATTGCCACCATGCTTGCTAATTATTCTTTTGATGGTGGAGTACGTAAGAAATTGGGGGATCCGGGTATACCCACAATACCTTGCTCTATTAAAAGGAATTATGTTAAAACTACTTTATGTGATTTAGGGGCCGGTGTTAGTGTTATGCCTTTCTCCCTTTATAAAAGACTTGAATTGAGTAAACTCACACCTACTGAGATATCTTTGCAAATGGCCGATAAATCCACTGCTTTACCTATTGGAATTTGCGAGGACGTTCCTCTCGTGGTTGCAAATGTTACTATCTTAACAGACTTTGTTATTCTTGATATGCCGAAGGATGACAATATGTCAATCATCCTTGGTAGACCTTTTCTAAATACTGCAGGGGCTGTTATAGATTGCAATAAAAGCAAGGCCACCTTTCATATTAATGGCAAGCAACATACCGTGCATTTTCCGAGAAAGCAAACTTTGGTTAATAATATTAATGTCATTGATCCTTTTCCCAAGATTATCATTGGAGATATTACAATTCCTCTCCCTATTGCCAAGAAGAAGAAATATTATAATCTTATTGTTGGGGAGATACAAATCCCAATTGAGGTAACCTAGCGACATATGAAGATTTTTCGATTTCATGTTAATCGAAAATGTTTATTAATAAGACTTGATCAACCTTATTAATGATTTTTTTTGAAAGACATGAGATTGATGAATTGAATATTCACAACTCTCTGTATCACAAGTTTATATTATGTTTTCTTAGTAAAAATAAAAATAAAATCCATGAAATTCCTGTTTTATTTTTTTCCCGTGCATAATAAATACCTCAAAAATAAAACGTCACAAATTTCCACAAAATTTTAACACGAATTGTTCTGGAATAAATAAAAATTTCTGGTGTAAAAACTACTGTAGGGGGGCATGCTAGTGGGCCACCACACAACAGGCCGCGCCCCCCTAGGGTCGTGGCCGGTTTGCTTGTGGGGCCCACAGGGACCTCCTGCCTTATCTCTTCCTCCCGCTCCTTCTCCTACCTCTAAAAAAATTCTCTAGCCATCTCTCTCCCGTGTTCTTCACCCAGAAAGTGAAAATTTCGATCTCTTTGCTCAAATCTCCGTTTTCGAAACAGTTTTTAGGAATTGTTCCTTCGTACGTGACTCTCCCATTGGTCCAATTAGTTTTTGCTTTAGTGGTTTATATTTTGCATAAGTTGCTGCACTTGGTGCTACAGAAAAAAGGCTTGCATGTCTAATTCTTTGAGTTCCTAGTAGTGGGAATGCTTAATATGTCCTCTAGGCATCCATATGAGTAGTTGCTATCAATCTTGCAAAGTTTTATTGACATAATTTTGTGACCCAAATTTTTTAGAAATTTGTTCTTAGGAGAATGAACTTTCTAATGAGAGCTTCTTCAAGCCAGAGCCCCAAGGGAGTTTCTAGTAGTATTCAGGATAGCGATATCAACCTCCCTCGCAATGCGGAAGTTAGGCCCTGTGAATGGCCACATATACCCTTCATGAGTGAAGCGGATTTTTGTGAAGAGTTCATGCAATTCATTGCAAATGCCGGGCTAACTAGCTTCTTCGCAGATAAGTGTGACCAACACTATCTCCTTACTAATTCCTTCGTGCAAAACTTTTATTTCGTTAATATGCCCGATGTTCCTATGGTATGCTTTGCTCTATATGCCGAGAACTACGAGTTACCTCTACATGAATTTTTTGAAATATGTCTGCTTCCCTCTGATATGGGAGTGCGTGAACCTAAAGCTGAGGAGTTTGAGGACTTTATTCATACCATAACGGTACGGGAAACCAGGGGCGCTTCACGCGCTAGAGTCACCAGTTTGCATTTTCCATCGGTGCATTATTTTTCTCTTGTTATAGGGAAATGCATAACTGCTATGGAGCAGGGTGGTCCCTCAGCGCTCCCGCCCTTGCTATTTTACGTCGTGCACTTTATGGTGATAATGCTTACAACCTAGGAGCTATTGTTGCACGCCGCTTGCATCTTAACCGAACTAAAGGTAAAATTCATGGTGGTATTTAGCGAGAAGACTTATTTGTTGCCTAGGCGTTTTGAGTTGGCAATACACCCTACTGATTATTTGTTGCCTGAGGTGCACCTCGACCATCTATCTATGGAGGAACACCAGTTTCTCTGGAAACCCGAATCACTACAACCCCTTCGTTACAGCCTAGTGTTTAGCGAGAAGACTTGCGATATTATTCCTTTGCCTGCACCTTCTTTGTTTAACTATCATGCCAGGAACAGATATAGAATAAGGCCAGACGACCTCATTGCTTACCGGAACGAGCTTGCTGCTGCGGAGGCCGAGGCTCAGGCATGGGACTCTCGGGTACCTCGGCGGAAGTACTTCCATGTACCTGACGGGCACTACCAATGGTGATTACCAAGCTAGGCAAAGCCTAAGCTTGAGGGAGTACGTATTTCTCACCGACATTACATCCATGTTTTCACACTACATACAAATTGTCGGTGTTCATCCTCTTTCTTTGTATATCCATGTTAGCTTTATTTTCTGCTTTCTTCTTGTGTGTTTGAAAAACTTTGCAAATCCAAAAAGATTTCTCGCTTCTTTTTGGTTCTTTTCTTCTTCTCGTTTCTTTACCTATAGTACTAAAAAGAAATCCCAAAAAGATTTCCTTTGCTTGTTGTGGGCTTTCCCGTGTAAATATTTTTTATCGTTCTTGTTTTTCCCTTAGTTCCTTTGCTTCCTTAAGAAAAAACTAAAACTCCAAAAATATTTCAGTATGTTTCTCTGAATTTCTTTTCTTTTGTTGAGTTGTCGAAAGGAGAAGACCACGGTGAAAATGTTGAGGGGCTCTCATATGTTTTATTGATGATCTAACAGAGAGCCAATTTTACCTTGTCTTCTCCTTTGTCTTGAACTGCCCTGCAGATTCCAGCTTAGTCCCAGGCGTTCTTGCAGTATTATTATTATCACACCGTTCGATCGTGCAAGTGCAAGGAAATAATGACGATATTTGATGAAGTCACGGTGCCAAGGGAAGCTGGTATGAACTCTTCTTGTTTTCTGTTTTTGTAAATATGTTTAGCCAATTTGATCCTGATTCGGTATTTCATGAGTAAACATGTTCATGATGACAATTAGAGATTATAGCTTCTCATGCCATGTCTAAATAGCTAGGAGTTAATAATGATTTATCTTGTGTGCCAACATGCATTAAAATGGTTATAATATGGTATGGTAGTATGGTATCTCCCTCTGGGAAATTCAAGAAGTTTGACTTGACCCATGTGCAAACATGTAATTGAATCAAAACCAATATAGCCTTCATGATGTTTAAATTTAGATTGTTGATATCCTACTCATGCTACATCCAATGTTAAGTATTCAAAATGCATGTTCATCACAGTTGTTGGTCTCTAGCTGGTCTCTTCCCAAGCTATTGCAAGCCTTCACCTGTACTAAGCGGAAATGCTGCTTGTGCATCCAAATCCTTAAACCAAGTTATTCCACATGAGTCCACCATATCTACCTATATACGGTATCACCCTGCCGTTCCAAGTAAATTTGCATGTGCCATGTTTAAATATTCAAATAAACATCCATTTTTTGCACTCGTCCCGCTCATGGAGCGATGGAGCGGTCAATATTTTCCATGCTAAGCAAGTTATTCTTAGAACGGTTGTTTATTCGCCATCATTGCACGAGAGAGGCTAGTAAGACGGATGGCCAGTCCCACATGATCAAAATAAATTGCACCAACTCCTTGGGACAATTGATTGTTTGGAGGGCAACCATGGATTCGGCGAGCCATGGAATGTGTTTGGATGGTGGATAGGAGTAAACTTTACTATTCTGTTTGGGAACCGCCAATAATGCTTTTAGCATGGAAAATGTTGAAAACCTTTGTCGTAACATTGAAAAGAAAAGTGCACCGCTCAAATATTACTTTCACCCTTGTTTTAAGCTTCGAGCTCTGGCACCTCTGCAAATCAATGCTTCGCTCTGCGAAGGGCCAATCTATTTACTTTTATGTTGAGTCATCACCCTCTTACTTAAAGCACCAGACCTGAGAGCACTATTGTCATTCTTAAGCATTTAGTTTAGTTAATGTTGGATATGAGCATGATTGGATCTTTTCTACCTTGAATTATAATGTTTTGTTGCTGCTTGGATCTCAGAGGTTCTCTGCATTTATGTTTTGCGGTCTCAGAAAGGGCTAGCGAAATACCATGTCACCATATTGTATTACAAGTGTTTTGATAAATTGTTGTCATAGGAGATGTTTTATTATTGCTTTCTAGCTGGTTATGTCTTGCCATGAGTTAACATAATATCTATTTGTTGTCATGGATGTCTCGATCTATGATTTATGCTAAAAACTTGAGCACTAGCTAAGCATGTCCATAATAATGAGAACAAAAGAGTTTGTAAAAGTTTTCTTTATCACTTTCAGTTTATCAACTGAATTGCTTGAGGACAAGCAATGAGTTCAGCTTGGGGGAGTTGATACGTCTAAAACGTATCTACTTCTCCAAACACTTTTGCTCTGGTTTTGTCCTCTAATTTGCATGATTTGAATGGAACTAACCCAGACTGACGCTGTTTTCAGCAGAACTACCTTGGTGTTACTTTTGTGCAGAAATAAAAGTTCTCGAAATTGGAAGAAACTTATTGTGGATTTTTTTTGGAATATATAAGGAATTTTGGAGCGAAGAACTGCCGGAGGGGGTGGAACAGAAGGCCACCACGCAACCGGCCGCGCCCCAAGGGGGGCTCGGCCAGATGGCTTGTGGGTCCCTCGTGGCCCCTCCAACCCTAATTCCAACGATTTAAATTCACATCCACGGAGAAAAAAATCAGAGAGACGGTTTCATCGCATTTCAAGAGGAGGAATTGCCGCCACCTCCTATTCTTCCTCCAGAGGGCTGACCTAGAGCCTGTTTTGGGCTCCCGTAAGGGAAAATCGTGGCCGTCGTCATCACCAACCCTTCTCCATCAACAACGGCATGATGCTCACCACCGGGAGTGAGTAATTCCTTTGTAGGCTTGCTGGACGGTTGTGGGATTGGATGGAATTGATTATGTAATCGAGTTAAGTTTGATAGGGCTTGATCCCAAGTATCCATTATGTTCTGAGATTGTTGTTACTATGACTTTGCTGTGCTTAATGCTTGTCACTAGGGCCCGAGTGCCATGATTTCAGATCTGAACCTATTATGTTTTCATGAATATAAGAGTGATTTGGATCCTATCTTGCAAGTTATATGTACCTATTACGTGTCATGATCCGCGTACCCCAAGGTGACAATAATTGGGATTCTTTCTGGTGATTGTCGTAGTTTGAGGAGTTCATGTATTACCATGTGTTAAGGCTTTGTTCTGGTACTCTATTAAAAGGAGACCTTAATATCCCTTAGTTTCCAATAGGACCCCGCTGCCACAGGAGGGTAGGACAAAAGATGTCATGCAAGTTCTTGTCGCAATCACGTATGACTATATATGGAATACATTCCTACATTACATTGATGAATTGGAGCTAGTTCTGTGTCGCCCTAGTGTGTAACTGTTATATGATCAATGTCATCTAAATCATTATCCATCACCGATCCACGTGCCTACGCTTTACATATAATGAATCTTGCCAAGTTACTATTGCTACTGTTACTGTCACACTTGCTACAAAACTGCTACTGTCACTATTCCTATTACCTTTGCTACTACTATTTGTCGTGCTACTAAATCTTTGCTGTAGAGAGATATCCTCGGTGTGATTGAATTGACAACTCAACTGTCGAGGCCAATAAATATTGTTTGGCTCCCCTTGTGTCAAATCAATAAATTAGGGTGAAATACTACCCGTGAAGACTGTTGCGATCCCCTACACTTGTGGGTTATCAGTAGGTCAGGAGGGCACTTCTGGAGCTCCTGGGGCCTAAGGAGGTCTACTCGCGCCCCCGCCTGAGGCACATGATGTACTCACGCAAAGTCTCCTTAGGGAGGTGCCGCTCCCGCTACAGGCCACGGTCGGAGGGGGAGACGTCGGGGTGGGGGCAGCCATGTGTGTCCTTGAAATTGTGGATGAACAACTCGCAGAGCTCGCTCGATGAAGAGACTGATTCCTCGGGCAAGCCCATGAGCCACGAGCGCACACCACCCTTGAGGGCCATGGGGAACCAGTTCGCCATGACCTTGTCATCGTCACTCACCACCCTGATGCTCATCGTGTAGAGCTGGAGGAACTCCACGGGATCTGGGACTCCATCTTAGCACGGGGGCAGCTCGGGCCTGAACTTGTCGGGCCAAACCACCCCGCGTAGCTCGCGAGCCAAGGCTCGGCAGCTCACGCCAGCTGAGAGAGCCCCCCGCGCGCGAGCAGCCATGCCCTGGTGCCCGGCCCCCGCAGCATCCTGGATTACCTGATCCTGACGACGGCGCTCCGACTCTTGCTCGGTGGAGCCCTGAGTGGGCAACGACTGCTTCTTCTTTGGGGGAGAGCTTTCGTGACGCCGGGCGCCTTCTGTGTTGCTTGAGTGCCCAATTGCGGCAACTTGACGGGTGCGCTTGAGGGACCAGGTAGCCTCCTTCTCATCGCAGGCGACAATAATGACACCACTGCAGCCTGACATCTTGAGGACGTTGTAGTCATAGTGGACCATAGCCATGAACTTGGCCATCGCAGGGTAACCCAGGATGGCACAGCACGGGAGGCAAATGTGTGCCACGTCGAAGTCGATGAGCTCGACGCGGTGGTTGTCGCATGTGCCGAAGGTGACGGGGAGGCTGATCCGCCCCCGAGGAGCGGTAAAGCCACCTGTTACTCCAAAGAACAATCTGGTCGGTGCCAGCCGGTTGTGGGCACCCTGAGCTTCTCGAAAGTCTCGACAGATAGCACGTTCAGGCCGGTGCCTCCGTCAACGAGGGTCTTGGGGACAGAGACGTTGTTGATGATAGGGGTAGAAGGAGATGAGGCACTGCTGCCACCTGGGGGGAGCATCCCCGCGACGCCCGGGCACTTGAGGTTGTCCCTGGAGTAGAAGGAGATGAGGCACTGCTGCCACCTGGGGGGCCGCATGGCCCCCGGCCGGCGGGGGGCGGCGTCTGGCTTGCGATGGGCTTGCTGGATCCAGGGGCCCAACGAAGGTGTATAGGCGCCGCCGAGGATACACGGTACCGCTCGGGGCCCCTAGTGGTTCGCGGTTCCTTCGCTAGGACGGACGCTGTCGTTCCCTTTGATTGGCCGTGACTGATGTAGAACAACGACATTACCCTGGGAGCTCACCTCGCGAGGCCGCCCTCAGCCATCATGGTCCAACGAGCCCCCAAGCTGGCCCTCTCCATGGCCAGCGCTAGACCTGTGACGACCCGGACGCCGGCCGGCACGCTCACCGCGCGGCGGGGTGGGGGGGGGCTCGAGCACCCGGCAGTCCTCAGTGTTGTGGGTGCGCATATTGTGGTAGGCGCAGTACAACCCGTCAGCCCCCTCAGGCACACCACTAGCAGGGATGAGGCCTGGCCCAAGACCCGCCACCGGGACTAAGAGTCCAATGGAGGACGGTGCGGGACTAATCACGCGGGGGCTTGCCAAGCCTGGGCCCGGCTGGGTCGCCGCACGGCAGCGGGGGCGCCTCGCAAGCAGTGCTCCCGGCTCTTGGCGCCGGGGGCTGAAGCGGGCGGTAGGGCGCCATGGCCGTCCTGGCGTTGGCGACAAGCTCAGCGATGTGGTTCGCCCATGCGTCGTGGCCCCCATCTGTTGGATGGTGATGGAGCAGTTCACTCGCCATGAGCAACGCGTCCTGCGCATTCAGGTTCCCCAAGTGGACACAAACGGAAGGGGTCGCGGCGGAACGGCCGCCTCGCCGAACGTGAGGGTGCGAGGTGTCCTGCTGCTCGTGGGCAGCGTGGTTGGCAGCGGTGGCGGTTGCGATGTTGGCGGGACTTGATGGCCGTCTGCCATCGGGCGCCCGGCGCGGGCACGGCGGGCTTCAGCCATGGGGTCAGCAAGGGCGGAGCCAAAACGGGGCTAAAAAGGAGCGGCGCAATCCTACCTGGCGCGCCAAATGTCGGAATCGGGGCTCCAGGGACCGAGAGAGGTTCAAACTCTGGGTTGCACCGGCTCTCCAACCTCGCTCTATCACCCTAACTCACGCCGATGCTCCAGCGTGCTTGAGCTTGTGGGAAGAACAATGAACACAACGATTTACCCAGGTTCGGGCAACCTTGTGGTGTAAAACCCTACTGCTGCTTGTCTCGATTGCTTAGTCAAAGAAGGTGAATACCATGGCCTCCCCTCTCGAAGGTCGCCACCTTCCCCCTTTATACCAGCTTCGGTCCTCTTCCCCGAAATCTCTGACGGGAAGGGTTGCCACAAGCGCTGGTTTGAAAGGGGACAAGACTGCGGTCCATCTTGCCAAAAGTGATCTTTGCCTGTCAAAAGTTTCCCTTCATGACGCGCTGGCGGGCTTGGGGATGACCTCCATCCTGGCGAGCCCCTAGCTCTGGCTGCCTAACACCAAACGGGAAACCTTTGGGGGGCACCTCGGGAAACTATGGGGACCCCGACTCATAAGTCGTGATCACCGAATGCACGTGTACAGTGATCCCAGAGATCAATGCTCACTGAACACACAAAAGCTGAATAATGAGAGTCTTACATCCATACATACCGTCTTACACAAATAAAGACCATCAAGGTCAAGTCTTACAGAGATAGGGCCATGAAGGCCAAAAAGCAGACATAAACTCGCAGCAGAAATCTTGAAAGATAGCGTAGACCCTTGCCATCTGCCTTAACCTACAGGCATTCTGACTGGGAAGCATCCTAGTTTGCATGTTCATCGCTAATGAATTCTTCACCATATTCCTGTTCTTCCATGCCTGGCCAATTAAATAACTAGTGGCAAGCCAATGAGTACTTTGAATGTACTCGCAAGCAACCCATGTATTGGAACAAGGTATAACAATGCATGATATAGCACTAAGTAGGTAAGTTTTGCAGAACGCTAATTTAAAGTGCAATGACATGTCCTTTCAACTTGTAAGCATGCATCAAATGGATACAAGAATCCGTATGAACAGGTTACATATATCAATAGAAACAAGGTTTGAACATTTCATGTTCAATCATCACGTCAAGTCATCCGACTTGACTCAAGTATCATCTTTGTCTCACACACCCACCCACGCCAAGTTTTAGTAAACAATGGACGTAGTTCAAGTAGCACCACCCAACTGTCCTTGACCGTGGACATGGCTATTCTAATAGTTTCACACTCTATAAAGGTTGCACACTTTACCCACAAGACTCGGGGAACTTCCGTGTCAAGCCACGACTCGCGGTATATTACATACCCGAGGTAAGCACCCAAACAATGCCTTTCCCTTGACGATACTAACAAAGAGTCCACTCGTTGGCACATAGCCCACATGATGTACATCACCAGTATCATCCATGAAGGGACCAATGGTGTGCCCGATGTCTGTAAAAATAGCCCATGGACGCCCTACCTGGCACGACCTCGTATCGAGAGTGACCACGTCACTACCGCCACTAGTAATTCGGCCTCAATGCTAGTACCTACCAACGTAATAATCAACAAGTCCCCGTCCCATAAGGGGTATCGTGGTTGTACATGTAAGGTTGGGACAGTCGACAAATCTTAAATCTAATCCATTTTCGGAAACACACACACACAGCTTGCTCCGGTACACCAATTCTTTCTCAAGTGGTTACCTAGCTCATTTTCTCCCTCGGGCATTAGTGGCACCCGACGGGGTTTTCGATAAGTCTTTGAAAGCATTTTTGTTTCTGTCACCATGCATAATCCCGTCCCATTGCGTAGCACTACTGAGCATCATATCTACTTCCCACCCACGCAACTCTAAGTGTAAATAGAGTTATGTCATGCAAGTGTCAACGAGGAAAGTAACGGGGGAACCCATAGAGGTGGTCACCATATTCATCATGATCAACACAACAACAGTAAAGTGCTATATGCCATGCAATAAAATGGTTTCTTTTAACATGGTCAAGGGGCTGCTTGCCTGGCTCAACAAAGTCTTCGGGGTCTTCAAAGTCTTCTGGTCCAACTCCCTCGTCAACAACTCAATCTATCGTCGAAAATTTTAACGGGTAAAAATAAGAACACAACAAAAACAGAGAAAATAATCCACTTCTAAAATGTCACACCATTTTTTAAAATATTACAATAAAAACTAAAAATATTAGTTTCTGTTTTTGAAATGAAAAAGGTGGTGAAAAGTATTTTAACTGTGGTCTTAAATATTCAAAACTAGGTTGTGCATAAAACCAGTACACAAAACATTTTCAAAAAAATTCACAAGTGGCATCAATAAATACTACATATTATTACAAGATTTTAAAAATATGAATCATGGGATTTGGACCTATATTTATTTCTGTTGAAATCTTAAAGTTTCTGGAAAAATAGAAAAAAGAAAAAGCTATTGTGCGGGTGGGCCGAATCAGAGGAGCTGGGCCGGCCCAGGAGAGGTTTGACCCAGGGCGAAGGGGTACGCGCGCGTCGGTTGGGGTTTTAAATCCGACAGGCTGGCCCCATCGGCCAGAGAGAGAGAGAGAGGGGAGGCAAGAGAGAGGTGGGGATGCCAGGTGGCCCCGACCTGTCTGTTGGAAATATGCCCTAGAGGCAATAATAAATTAGTTATTATTATATTTCCTTGTTCATGATAATCGTTTATTATCCATGCTATAATTGTATTGATTAAAAACTCAAATACATGTGTGGGTACATAGACAACACTGTGTCCCTAGTAAGCCTCTAGTTGACTAGCTCGTTGATCAAAACATGGTGAAGGTTTCCTGGCCATGGACATAATATGTCATTTGATAACAGGATCACATCATTAGGAGAATGATGTGATGGACAAGACCCAAACTATAAACGTAGCATATGACCGTGTCAGTTTATTGCTATTGTTTTCTGCATGTCAAGTATCTGTTCCTATGACCATGAGATCGTGCAACTCACTGACACCGGAGGAATACCTTGTGTGTATCAAACGTTGCAACGTAACTGGGTGACTATAAAGATGCTCTACAGGTATCTCCGAGGGTGTCTGTTGGGTTGGCATGGATCAAGACTGGGATTTGTTATTCCGTGTGACGGAGAGGTATCTCAGGGCCCACTCGGTAATACAACATCACAATGAGCCTTGCAAGCAATGTGACTAAAGTGTTAGCCACATGATCTTGTATTACGGAACGAGTAAAGAGACTTGCCAGTAACGAGATTGAACTAGGTATAGAGATACCGATGATCGAATCTCGAGCAAGTAACATACCGAAGAACAAAGGCAACTGCATACGGGATTAACTGAATCCTTGACATAGAGGTTCGACCGATAAAGATCTTCGTAGAATATGTAGGAGCCAATATGGGCATCCAGGTCCCGCTATTGGTTATTGATCGTAGAGGTGTCTCGGTCATGTCTACATAGTTCTCGAACCCGCAGGGTCTACACACTTAACGTTTGGTGACGATTAGTATAGTTGAGTTATTTTGTTGGTGACCGAAGGTTGTTCGGAGTCCCGGATAAGATCCCGGACATGACGAGGATCTCCGGAAGAGTGCGGAGGTAAAGATTGATATATGTGATAATAGTCTTTTGATCTCCGGAAGGGTTCCGGAATTCACCGGAAGGGGTTCCGGATGTTTACCGAAGTGTTCGGGTGCAGCAACACTTTATATGAGCGAAAGGGTTAAAGCCCACGAGGTATTGGAAAGTGCAAAAGGAAGTTTTGCTGCTGCCTTAAGTGGTACTACCGCTGGTAAGGCAGTACTACCGCGTAAGCGGTACTACCGCTTGTGTGAAGCGGTACTACCGCTTGTACGCGATACTGCTGGAATCCGAGTTGGACTCTTTCCGTGCGGGCCAAACCAACCTTGTGCGGGCAAAACCGACCTTGTGGAGGCTTTCTCTCCAAGTTTAGACCCCAGGGCTCAACATATAAATAGAGGGGCAGGGCTAACACACGGGACACATCATGATTTCCCAAGCCGTGTGCCGGCAACCCTAACCCTCTAGTTCCTCCCATCATAATCTCCGTAGTGCTTGGCGAAGCCCTGCAGAGATTGTTCCTCGCCACCATCACCACGCCGTCGTGCTGCTGGAACTCATCTACTACTTGATCATCGCTCGCTGGATCGAGGAGGTGAAGGCGTCATCAAGCCGTACGTGTGTTGAACGCGGAGGTGCCGTCCGTTCGGCACTAGTTCGTGATCGAATCGAGGGACGACTTGCGATTTGGATCACGGAGACGTTCGACTACATCAACCGCGTTTCTTAACGCTTCCGCTTAGCGATCTACAAGGGTATGTAGATTCACTCTCCCTCTCGTAGATGCTCATCACCATGGATAGATCTTGTGTGTGCGTAGGAAAAATTTTGTTTCCCATGCAACGTTTCCCAACACTGTCATCCCTAACCCCACGACCAGAGGGGGCAGGGGCTTACTGTCGGGGTTCTAGGCCACGGCGAGGCATTCCAAGGGCACGGGTGGACTCGCGACTGAGATGCCATTTGAATGAGTGTCGAAGGGGTCGCCGGAGCGGTCAGTCTTGCCGGCGACGAAGGAATGCGGCGGAGGGGGCCTCGAGCGAGGGGAGATAGGGGATCAGTCAGGGAGGAGCGGGGAGAGCGAGGGGAGGAAAAGGGGCACCGGAGAGGCCTCCAACCTCGAGATCGCCGGACCGCCGAGGCGGCGGGGCTCCTGTCCGATCCGAGAACTGGGAGCTCGGGTGGATGCTTCGGTGTCAAAGGGGGGCGATTGGGTAGGTGTGAGAGCGAGAGAAGAGTAGAGGGTAGGCTCGGGGCTTTAAATAGGCGGGGGCGCGGTGCACCCTGAGCGCAGCTCGCCGGCGTCCACGGAACTGGCTGTGGCGGCCACGGGAGGGGCTCTGGGCATCTGTACGGTTTTCATGGGGATGGACCAGGATGCTCGGAAGCGAGAGGGCGAGCGTGGAGAGGTCAGAGGCGAGGCCTGGCCATGGATAGATAGTGGCCAAGCTGGGCGGCGCTCGGGCACGCTCGGTCAAGACGAGGGAGAGAGACGGAGGAGGGGGCCGACACGCTGCCATGCTGCGGACGTTGTGGCGGTCTCGGGGGACAAGCTCCTGCATCCCCAGGCAGTCTGGTGGCTCAGGATGGGTGCGGCTACGGTGCGGGAACGTGCAAATGGCCGGCATTGCCGTTGCCCGTGCACTCTCGGTTGCCCTACCTTTGTCAGAATCGGGGCTCCGCAGACCCAAGAAGGTTCGAACTCTGGGGCGTGTGTGTAGATCCCCTCCAGCTCAAGCCTCAAGCTCGCCACCCCACAACCTAGCCTTGCCAAATGTGTGCGAGCGAACGAGGAGACAAACACAGAGATTTACCCAGGTTTGGGCCACCTTGCGGTGTAAAACCCTACTCCTACTTTTGGTGGATTGGCCTCACGAGGAGGTTTGGGGATGAACAAGTACAGTGGTGAGCGGCCTCGTGGGGGCTCTTGGGTGTGGGTCAATTGATTCCCCTTCTATGGTGGAGGCTGGTCCTTATTTATTGTGACCTTGGTCCTCTTCCCTTATCGCACAGGCGGGAAGGGATCCCACAATGGCCAAATTTGAAAGGGGACAGGAGGTAGAGCTTATCCTGACTAAAGGTGGTCTTCACCTGCAAAGCAACTGGGCATGACGCAGAGGCGGGCTCAGCGATGACATCCGTCCTACCGAGCTCGTGGTCTTGGTCTTGTTGCACCGGAATGGAAACCTTTGGGGGATTCCTTGGGAACCCGCGTACGTCCTTGCCTCCTTAGCACCAAAGGGGAAATTGTCCCCTATGCGCCCGCTGGCGCCCGCTGGCCTTGGTCATCATGGCTCACGTCATCGTAGCCTCCTGAGGCCGGGTACCTGCATAGGAATCTCCGCTCCTCAGGAGGCAACCTGGGGAGGCCAGTCCCCTAGAGGTCTTGGCGTCGTTCTCCTCACGAGGCCGGGGCCCTCACGAGGGTCCTGTCTTGGGGGGTTCGTTGCCAGGCCGTACTGGGCCGTCAAGGTGGGCCATGCGCTGGACCGCAGGCACGCAGGTCTGGGTACCCCTGATCCCAGAACACCGACAACCTTGTCCAGTAGCTCCTGGGGGTTGCATAGATGCTCCTAGGATGCTTTGGAGCTAGGGTGAGGGAAGGGGAAAAATAAAATGATGGACAGGGGCTCCTGCCTAGGCTGTCCAGGGGTAAAACTTGGGGTGTTACCCATCCAATCATTGAGCTGTGGCCTGGCAAGACTTACTGGAGGTAGAAAGTAACAATGTGGTGTTGTGGTAAAAAGGTGAGGCCAAGGAGAACAGTGGAAGAGGTCAGAACAGGTGATTTACCAAACTACCAGAAGGTGTTTGATGCTGGTTTGGCTAAGTAAAATTGCTCCACTTGCCATGAGTTTTACCAGGATCAAATGGATGGTAAAAACAAGGTTGACCACAAGGTCTGAGCATGATTGAAGAAAGTTCACAATGTAAACTTTATAAACCCTAGAAATTAACAGAATCAGATTTCTGTAGATCTAGGCATGCAAATATATTCTCCTTAATGCACCACTTGGTGTAGTGGCATCATTTGGGGATTAGAACTTATCCACAAAGTTTGGGGTTAATAGGAGAAATTTCACAATGTAAAGTTGTTCAAATTTGATTCTGGAGAGAGATGGTTTTGGGATATTTTGGTGAAGCAAAACAATTTGGATTGAGATGAAACTTTGCAAGATCATCACATATACCATGCGTGACTTGCTAGAATTTTCTTGGATTTATTTGAGAATACTTCCTATAGAAATGTTTCAAAAGCTTGAAACAGACAGAAAGGGTTTTAGAAGGTTTTGTCCAATATTTTGAACATGACCATGTGTTGAAACTCATATATATGGAAAATATTTGTCCACTGAGTTTCCCTAAATTTATTCAAATATTTTGAAGGCATAAAATAAATTTTCACTATGAAATACCATTTCTGGCCTTAAGAAAGAGCCTTTAAATAAAATAGGAAAATAATCTATAAAAAATATTTGGTGGTTTTGGGAAGTCTTATATATAGTAGGTTCCAAATAAACTCTTTTGTGCTAAACATTCCACCCAATTTGAGGACTTGTAGTACAAACCTCAATTCAGGGGGTTTTGAAAACCTAATTTGAATCACTCCTTTTTGGCCAAAATAATATTTGATGAAAATAGTTTTAGGTACTATACATATGGCATGATCATTGGGAAAGGGGTTTGGATCAAGGAAGTGAGTGTTGAGAGAGGGAGAGTCTTTGGGTGCCAAAACACAATCAACCAAACAAGCAAACATCAAGCAATTCAAACAGGCACTAGCACTCAAAAAAGTTTTGAATGGGTCCAAATTTTATAAACTCATAGCATAGCAAGGTGACCTGTCTATTGGAAATATGCCCTAGAGGCAATAATAAATTAGTTATTATTATATTTCCTTGTTCATGATAATCGTTTATTATCCATGCTATAATTGTATTGATTGGAAACTCAAATACATGTGTGGGTACATAGACAACACTGTGTCCCTAGTAAGCCTCTAGTTTACTAGCTCATTGATCAAAATATGGTGAAGGTTTCCTGGCCATGGACATAAGATGTCATTTGATATCGGGATCACATCATTAGGAGAATGATGTGATGGACAAGACCCAAACTATAAACGTAGCATATGATCGTGTCAGTTTATTGCTATTGTTTTCTGCATGTCAAGTATTTGTTCCTATGACCATGAGATCGTGCAACTCACTGACACCGGAGGAATACCTTGTGTGTATCAAACGTCGCAACATAACTGGGTGACTATAAAGATGCTCTACAGGTATCTCCGAGGGTGTCTGTTGGGTTGGCATGGATCAAGACTGGGATTGGTTACTCCGTGTGACGGAGAGGTATCTCAGGGCCCACTCGGTAATACAACATCACAATGAGCCTTGCAAGCAATGTGACTAAAGTGTTAGCCATGAGATCTTGTATTACGGAACGAGTAAAGAGACTTGCTAGTAACGAGATTGAACTAGGTATAGAGATACCGACGATCGAATCTCGGGCAAGTAACATACCGAAGAACAAAGGGAACAGCATACGGGATTAACTGAATCCTTGACATAGAGGTTCGACCGATAAAGATCTTCGTAGAATATGTAGGAGCCAATATGGGCATCCAGGTCCTGCTATTGGTTATTGATCGTAGAGTTGTCTCGGTCATGTCTACATAGTTCTCGAACCCGCAGGGTCTACACACTTAACGTTTGGTGACGATTAGTATAGTTGAGTTATTTTGTTGGTGACCGAAGGTTGTTCGGAGTCCCGGATAAGATCCCGGACATGACGAGGATCTCCGGAAGAGTCCGGAGGTAAAGATTGACATATGTGATAATAGTGTTTTGATCTCCGGAAGGGTTCCGGAATTCACCGGAAGGGGTTCCGGATGTTTACCGAAGTGTTCGGGTGCAGCAACACTTTATATGAGCCAAAGGGATAAAGCCCACGAGGTATTGGAAAGTGCAAAAGGAAGTTTTGCTGCTGCCTTAAGCGGTACTACCGCTGGTAAGGAAGTACTACCGCGTAAGCGGTACTACCGCTTGTGTGAAGCGGTACTACTGCTCAAGCGGTACTACCGCTCGTGAGCGGTACTACCGCTTGTACGCGATACTGCTGGAATCCGAGTTGGACTCTTTCCGTGCGGGCCAAACCAACCTTGTGTGGGCAAAACCGACCTTGTGGAGGTTTTCTCTCAAAGTTTAGACCCCAGGGCTCAACATATAAATAGAGGGGCAGGGCTAACACACGGGGCACATCAAGATTTCCCAAGCCGTGTGCCGGCAACCCTAACCCTCTAGTTCCTCCCGTCATAATCTCCGTAGTGCTTGGCGAAGCCCTGCAGAGATTGCTCCTCACCACCATCACCACGCCGTCGTGCTGCCGCAACTCATCTACTACTTCATCATCGCTCGCTGGATCGAGGAGGTGAAGGCGTCATCAAGCCGTACGTGTGTTGAACGCGGAGGTGCCGTCCGTTCGGCACTAGTTCGTGATCGGATCGAGGGACGACTTGCGATTTGGACCGTGGAGACGTTCGACTACATGAACCGCGTTTCTTAACGCTTCCGCTTAGCGATCTACAAGGGTATGTAGATTCACTCTCCCTCTCGTAGATGCTCATCACCATGGATTGATCTTGTGTGTGCGTAGGAAATTTTTTGTTTCCCATGCAACGTTTCCCAACAGTGGCATCTGAGCTAGGTCTATGTGTAGATGAGATCTCGAGTAGAACACAAAGGAGTTTGTGGGCGTTGATATTCAGATTGCTTCCTCCCTTGGTCTTTTCTTGTTTCGGCGGTATTGTGGGATGAAGCGGCTCGGACCAACATTACTCGTACGCTTATGAGAGACCGGTTCCATCAACTGACATGTAAACTCGTTGCATAAAGATGTCTGGCGGGTGTCTGTCTCTCCTACTTTAGTCGGATCGGATTTGACAAAGGCGGTCCTTGAGAAGGTTGAAAAGCAATTTTTATATCACCGTTGTGGTTTTTGCGTAGGTAAGAATCGTTCTTGCTAGATACCCGTAGCAGCCACGTAAAACTTGCAACAACAATTAGAGGACGTCTAACTTGTTTTTGCAGGGTATGTTGTGATGTGATATGGCCAAGTACATGATGAGATATATGTGATGTATGAGATGATCATGTGTTGTATAGAATATCACGACTTGCATGTCGATGAGTACGGCAACTGGCAAGAGCCATATAGTTGTCTTTAATTATTTTCGCCGTTTTGCTTTACTTTATCGCTATGAGTTAGCAATAGTTGTGGAAGCAATAGTCGGCGCGACAACTTCATGGCGACACGTTGATGGAGATCAAGATGATGGAGATCATGGTGTCATGCCGGTGACGATGGAGATCATGCCGGTGCTTTGGAGATGGAGATCAAAAGCACAAGTTCATGGCCATATCATGTCACTTATGATTTGCATGTGATGTTAATCCTTTTATGCATCTTATTTTGCTTAGGACGACGGTAGCATTATAAGGTGATCCCTCACTTAAATTTCAAGATAAAATTGTGTTCTCCCCGAGTGTGCACCATTGCGAAAGTTTGTCGTTTCGAGACACCACGTGATGATCGGGTGTGATAGACTCTACGTTCGCATACAACGGGTGCAAGCCAGTGTTGCATGTGCGGAACACTCGGGTTAAACTTGACGAGCCTAACATGTACAGACATGGCCTCGGAACACAAGAGACCGAAAGGTCAAACATGAGTCATATACTAGATATGATCAACATGAAGATGTTCACCATTGAAACCACCTCAACTCACGTGATGATCGGACTTGAGTTGGTGGATTTGGATCATGTTACACTCGAATGACCGGAGGGATGTCAATTTGAGTGGGAGTTTTTAAGTAATATGATTAACTAAACTCATTATCTTGAACAATAGTCTAAGTTGTCTTTGCTATATTTATGTTGTAGATCATGGCTCGCGCAGTAGCACCCCTGAATTTTAATGCGTTCCTAGAGAAAGCTAAGTTGAAAGATGATGGAAGTAACTTTGTGGACTGGGCCCGTAATCTAAGGATTATCCTTACGGCTTCCCAGAAGGCTTATGTCCTTGATGCACCGCTTGGTGATCCACCCGCTCCAGTTGAGTCTCTAGACGTTGTGAACGCCTGGCAGGCTCGTTCTGAAGATTACTCAATAGTTCAATGTGCAATATTGTATGGCTTAGAACCGGGACTTCAAAGACATTTTGAACATCATTGAGCATATGAGATGTTCCAGGAGTTGAAGTTTATCTTTCAGAAGAATGCCCGGATCGAGAGGTATGAGATCTCCGATAAGTTCTATGCTTGCAAGATGGAGGAGAACGGGTCTATCAGTGATCACATACTCAGAATGTCTGGGTACTCCACCCGTCTGGCTGAATTGGGGATGCCCCTTCCGCCAGAGGCTATCACTGACAGAGTTCTTCAATCATTGCCACCTAGCTACAAGAGCTGTGTGTTGAACTATAACATGCACGGGATGAACAAGTCAGTCGCCGAGCTGTTTGCGATGCTGAAAGCCGCTGAGTCTGAAATTCAGAAGGAGCATCAAGTGTTGATGGTCAATAAAACCACTAGTTTCAAGAAAAATGGCAAGGGTACGAAGGGTAACTCCAAGAAGAGTGGCAAAGCAGTTGCTCCTCCCGTGAAGAAACCGAAGGCTGGACCCAAACCAAAAACTGTGTGCTTTCATTGCAAGGGAACTGGACACTGGAAGCGGAACTGCCCCAAGTATTTGGCTGACAAGAAGGCGGTCAACAACAAAGAAGGTATATATGATATACATGTTATTGATGTGTACCTTACCAACTCTCGTTGTAGTGCCTGGGTATTTGATACCGGTGCGGTTGCTCACATTTGCAACTCTAAACAGGAACTGCGGAATAGACGGAGGCTGGCAAAGGATGAAGTGACGATGCGCGTGGGAAATGGTTCCAACGTTGATGTGATCGCCGTCGGCACGCTCGCTCTTCAATTACCATCGGGATTAGTGATGAACCTGAATAATTGTTATTTAGTGCATGCGTTAAGCATGAACATTATATCTAGATCTTGTTTATTGCGAGACGGTTACTCATTTAAATCAGAGAATAATGGTTGTTCTATTTACATGAGTAATATCTTTTATGGTCATGCACCCAATGTGAGGGGTTTATTCTTATTAAATCTCGATAGTGATGATACACATGTTCATAACATTGATGCCAAAAGATGTAGAACTGATAATGATAATACCAATTTCTTGTGGCACTGCCGTTTAGGTCATATTGGCGTAAAACGCATGTAGAAGCTCCATGCTGATGGACTTTTGGAGTCACTTGATTTTGAATCACTTGACACATGTGAGCCATGCCTCATGGGCAAGATGACTAAGACGCCGTTCTCTGGAACAATGGAACGGGCAAGTGACTTGTAGGAAATCATACATACTGATGTGTGCGGTCCGATGAGCATTGAGGCACGCGGTGGTTATCGTTACTTTCTCAACTTCACTGATGACTTAAGTAGATATGGGTATATTTACTTAATGAAACACAAGTCTGAAACGTTTGAAAAGTTCAAACAATTTCAGAGTGAAGTTGAGAATCATCGTAACAAGAAGATTAAATTCCAACGATCTGATCGAGGAGGAGAGTATCTGAGTTATGAGTTTGGCAGTCACTTAAGACAATGTGGAATTGTTTCACAATTGACACCGCCTGGAACACCACAGCGTAATGGTGTGTCCGAACGTCGTACTCGAACCTTATTGGATATGGTGCGATCTATGATGTCTCTTGCCGATTTGCCACTATCGTTTTTGGGGTTATGCATTAGAGACAGCTGCATTCACTTTAAATAGGGCACCATCGAAATCCGTTGAGACGACGCCATATGAACTTTGGTTTGGCAAGAAGCCAAAGCTGTCGTTTCTTAAAGTTTGGGGATGTGATGCTTATGTCAAAAAGCTTCAGCCTGAAAAGCTGGAACCCAAAGCGGAGAAATGCGTCTTCATAGGATACCCAAAAGAGAAAGTTGGGTATACCTTCTACCTCAGATCCGAAGGCAAAGTGTTTTTCGCTAAAAACGGAACATTTCTTGAGAAAGAATTTCTCTCGAAGGAATTGAGTGGGAGGAAGATAGAACTTGATGAGGTTGTCGAACCTTTACTTTAACCTGAAAGTAGCGCAGCGCAGAAAGATGTTTCTGTAGAGCCTACATCAGCTGAAGAGGAAGTTAATGATGATGATCATGAAGCTTTGGATCAAATTGCTATCGAACCTCGTAGGTCGACAAGGACGCGTACTGCTCCTGAGTGGTACGGCAACCCTGTCTTAGAGGTCATGTTGTTGGACAACGATGAACCTACGAGCTATGGAGAAGCGATGATGGGCCCGGATTCCGAGATGTGGTTAGAGGCCATGAAATCCGAGATGGGATCCATGTATGAAAACAAAGTGTGGACTTTGGAAGTATTACCTGAAGGGCGTAAGGCCATTCAGAACAAATGGATCTTTAAGAGGAAGACGGACGCGGACGGTAATGTCACCGTCTATAAAGCTCGACTTGTGGCAAAGGGTTTTTTCACAAGTTCAAGGAGTTGACTACGATGAGACCTTCTCACCCGTAGCGATGCTTAAGTCCGTCAGAATCATGTTAGCAATAGCTGCCTTTTTCGATTATGAAATTTGGCAGATGGATGTCAAAACAGCGTTCCTTAACGGTTTCCTTAAGGAAGAGTTGTATATGATACAACCAGAAGGTTTTGTCGATCCAGAGAATGCTGACAATGTTTGCAAAGTCCAGCGATCCATTTATGGACTGGTGCAAGCATCTCGGAGTTGGAATCTTCGCTTTGATGAGGTGATCGAAGCGTTCGAGTTTATACAAGTTTACGGAGAAGCTTGTATTTACAAGAAAGTGAGTGGGAGCTCTATAGCATTTCTAATATTATATGTGGATGACATATTACTGATTGGAAACAATATAGAAATGTTGGAAAGCGTGAAGGAATATTTGAACAAGAGTTTTTCAATGAAGGACCTAGGAGAAGCTGCTTTCATATTAGGCTTCAAGATCTATAGAGATAGATCGAGACGCTTAATAGGACTTTCACAAAGCACATACCTTGACAAAGTTTTGAAGAAGTTCAAAATGGATCAGTCCAAGAAGGGGTTCTTGCCTGTATTGCAAGGTGTGAAATTGAGTAAGACTCAATGCCCAGTGAGTTCAGAAGATAGAGAAAAGATGAGTGTCGTCCCATATGCCTCAGCCATAGGCTCTATCATGTATGCAATGCTGTGCACAAGACCCGATGTCAGCCTTGCCATAAGTATGGCCGGAAGGTTTCAAAGTGATCCAGGAGTGGAACACTGGACGGCGGTCAAGAATATCCTAAAGTACCTGAAAAGGACTAAGGACATGTTTCTCGTTTATGGAGGTGATCAAGAGCTTGTCGTAAAGGGTTACGTCGATGCAAGCTTTGACACTGATCCGGATGACTCTAAGTCGCAAACCGGATACGTATTTATTCTTAATGGGGGTGCGGTTAGCTGGTGCAGTTCCAAGCAAAGCGTGGTAGCTAATTCTACAAGCGAAGCGGAGTACATCGCTGCCTCGGAGGCAGCGAAGGAAGGTGTCTGGATGAAGGAGTTCATGACAGATCTTGGAGTAGTGCCTAGTGCGCTTAACCCAATGACTCTGTTTTGTGATAATACTGGTGCCATTGCTCTAGCCAAGGAACCAAGATTTCACAAGAGGACCAGACACATAAAGCGACGTTTCAATTCCATCCGCGATTACATCAAGGAGGACGACATAAATATTTGCAAAGTACACACGGATCTGAATGTTGCAGATCCGATGACTAAACCTATTCCAAGGGCTAAACATGAACAACACCAGAACTGCATGGGTGTTCGATTCATTACAATGTAAATCACATAGTGATGTGAACTAGATTATTGACTCTAGTGCAAGTGGGAGACTGTTGGAAATATGCCCTAGAGGCAATAATAAATTAGTTATTATTATATTTCATTGTTCATGATAATCGTTTATTATCCATGCTATAATTGTATTGATTGGAAACTCAAATACATGTGTGGGTACATAGACAACACTGTGTCCCTAGTAAGCCTCTAGTTGACTAGCTCGTTGATCAATAGATGGTGAAGGTTTCCTGGCCATGGACATAAGATGTCATTTGATAACGGGATCACATCATTAGGAGAATGATGTGATGGACAAGACCCAAACTATAAACGTAGCATATGATCGTGTCAGTTTATTGCTATTGTTTTCTGCATGTCAAGTATCTGTTCCTATGACCATGAGATCGTGCAACTCACTGACACCGGAGGAATACCTTGTGTGTATCAAACATCGCAACATAACTGGGTGACTATAAAGATGCTCTACAGGTATCTCCGAGGGTGTCTGTTGGGTTGGCATGGATCAAGACTGGGATTTGTTACTCCGTGTGACGGAGAGGTATCTCAGGGCCCACTCGGTAATACAACATCACAATGAGCCTTGCAAGCAATGTGACTAAAGTGTTAGCCGCGAGATCTTGTATTACGGAACGAGTAAAGAGACTTGCCAGTAACGAGATTGAACTAGGTATAGAGATACCGACGATCGAATCTCGGGCAAGTAACATACCGAAGAACAAAGGGAACAACATACGGGATTAACTGAATCCTTGACATAGATGTTCGACCGATAAAGATCTTCGTAGAATATGTAGGAGCCAATATGGGCATCCAGGTCCTGCTATTGGTTATTGATCGTAGAGGTGTCTCGGTCATGTCTACATAGTTCTCGAACCCGCAGGGTCTACACACTTAACGTTTGGTGACGATTAGTATAGTTGAGTTATTTTGTTGGTGACTGAAGGTTGTTCGGAGTCCCGGATAAGATCCCGGACATGACGAGGATCTCCGGAAGAGTCTGGAGGTAAAGATTGATATATGTGATAATAGTGTTTTGATCTCCGGAAGGGTTCCGGAATTCACCGGAAGGGGTTCCGGATGTTTACCGAAGTGTTCGGGTGTAGCAACACTTTATATGAGCCAAAGGGGTAAAGCCCACGAGGTATTGGAAAGTGCAAAAGGAAGTTTTGCTGCTGCCTTAAGCGGTACTACCGCTGGTCAGGCAGTACTACCGCGTAAGCGGTACTACCGCTTGTGTGAAGCGGTACTACCGCTCAAGCGGTACTACCGCTCGTGAGCGTTACTACCGCTTGTACGCGATACTGCTGGAATCCGAGTTGGACTCTTTCCGTGCGGGCCAAACCGACCTTGTGCGGGCAAAACCGACCTTGTGGAGGCTTTCTCTCCAAGTTTAGACCCCAGGGCTCAACATATAAAAAGAGGGGCAGGGCTAACACATGGGTCACATCAAGATTTCCCAAGCCGTGTGCCGGCAACCCTAACCCTCTAGTTCCTCCCGTCATAATCTCCGTAGTGCTTGGCGAAGCCCTGCAGAGATTGTTCCTCACCACCATCACCACGCCGTCGTGCTGCCGGAACTCATCTACTACTTCATCATTGCTCGCTGGATCGAGGAGGTGAAGGCGTCATCAAGCCGTACGTGTGTTGAACTCGGAGGTTCCGTCCGTTCGGCACTAGTTCGTGATCGAATCGAGGGACGACTTGCGATTTGGATCGTGGAGACGTTCGACTACATCAACCACGTTTCTTAACGCTTCCGCTTAGCGATCAACAAGGGTATGTAGATTCACTCTCCCTCTCGTAGATGCTCATCACCATGGATAGATCTTGTGTGTGCGTAGGAAATTTTTTGTTTCCCATGCAACGTTTCCCAACACTGTCATCCCTAACCCCACGACCAGAGGGGGCAGGGGCTTACTGTCGGGGTTCTAGGCCATGGCGAGGCATTCCAAGGGCACGGGTGGACTCGCGACTGAGATGCTGTTTGAATGAGTGTCGAAGGGGTCGCCGGAGCGGTCAGTCTTGCCGGCGACGAAGGAATGCGGCGGAGGGGGCCTCGAGCGAGCTCGAACCCGACGATTTTCTCTGCAATAAGCGCGGGAGAGATAGGGGATCAGTCAGGGAGGAGCGGGGAGAGCGAGGGGAGGAAATGGGGCACCGGAGAGGCCTCCTACTTCGAGATCGCCGGACCGCCGAGGCAGCGGGGCTCCTGTCCGATCCGAGAACTGGGAGCTCGGGTGGATGCTTGGGTGTCAAAGGGGGGCGATTGGGTAGGTGTGAGAGCGAGAGAAGAGTAGAGGGTAGGCTCGGGGGCTTTAAATAGGCGGGGGCGCGGTGCACCCTGAGCGCAGCTCGCCGGCGTCCACGGAACTGGCTGTGGCGGCCACGGGAGGGGCTCTGGGCATCTGTACGGTTTTCGTGGGGATGGACCAGGATGCTGGGAAGCGAGAGGGGGAGCGGGGAGAGGTCAGAGGCGAGGCCTGGCCATGGATAGAGAGTGGCCAAGCTGGGCGGCGCTCGGGCACGCTCGGTCAAGACGAGGGAGAGAGACGGAGGAGGGGGCCGACACGCTGCCATGCTGCGGACGTTGTGGCGGTCTCGGGGGGCAAGCTCCCGCATCCCCAGGCAGTCTGGTGGCTCAGGATGGGTGCGGCTACGGTGCGGGAACGTGCAAATGGCCGGCATTGCCGTTGCCCGTGCGCTCTGGGTTGCCCTACCTTTGTCAGAATCGGGGCTCCGCAGACCCAAGAAGGTTCGAACTCTGGGGCGTGTGTGTAGATCCCCTCCAGCTCAAGCCTCAAGCTCGCCACCCCACAACCTAGACTTGCCAAATGCGTGCCAGCGAACGAGGAGACAGACACAGAGATTTACCCAGGTTTGGGCCACCTTGCGGTGTAAAACCCTACTCCTGCTTTTGGTGGATTGGCCTCACGAGGAGGTTTGGGGATGAACAAGTACAGTGGTGAGCGGCCTCGCGGGGGCTCTTGGGTGTGGGTCAATTGATCCCCCTTCTACGGTGGAGGCTGGTCCTTATTTATTGTGACCTTGGTCCTCTTCCCTTATCGCACAGGCGGGAAGGGATCCCACAATGGCCAAATTTGAAAGGGGACAGGAGGTACAGCTTATCCTGACTAAATGTGGTCTTCACCTGCAAAGCAACTGGGCGTGACGCAGAGGCGGGCTCAGCGATGACATCCGTCCTACCGAGCTCGTGGTCTTGGTCTTGTTGCACCGGAATGGAAACCTTTGGGGGATTCCTTGGGAACCCGCGTACGTCCTTGCCTCCTTAGCACCAAAGGGGAAATTGTCCCCTATGCGCCCGCTGGCACCCGGTGGCCTTGGTCGTCATGGCTCACGTCATCGTAGCCTCCTGAGGCCGGGTACCTGCATAGGAATCTCCGCTCCTCGAGAGGCAACCTGGGGAGGCCAGTCCCCTAGAGGTCTTGGCGTCGTTCTCCTCACGAGGCCGGGGCCCTCACGAGGGTCTTGTCTTGGGGGGTTCGTTGCCAGGCCGTACTGGGCCGTCAAGGTGGGCCACGCGCTGGACCACAGGCACGCAGGTCTGGGTACCCCTGATCCCAGAACATCGACAACCTTGTCCAGTAGCTCCTGGGGGTTGCATAGATGCTCCTAGGATGCTTTGGAGCTAGGGTGAGGGAAGGGGAAAAAGAAAATGATGGAGAGGGGCTCCTGCCTAGGCTGTCCAGGGGTAAAACTTGGGGTGTTACCCATCCAATCATTGAGCTGTGGCCTGGCAAGACTTACTGGAGGTAGAAAGTAACAATGTGGTGTTGTGGTAAAAAGGTGAGGCCAAGGAGAACAGTGGAAGAGGTCAGAACAGGGGATTTACCAAACTACCAGAAGGTGTTTGATGCTGGTTTGGCTAAGTAAAATTGCTCCACTTGCCATGAGTTTTACCAGGATCAAATGGATGGTAAAAACAAGGTTGACCACAAGGTCTGAGCATGATTGAAGAAAGTTCACAATGAAAACTTTATAAACCCTAGAAATTAACAGAATCAAATTTCTGTAGATCTAGGCATGCAAATATATTCTCCTTAATGCACAACTTGGTGTAGTGGCATTATTTGGGGATTAGAACTTATCCACAAAGTTTGGGGTTAATAGGAGAAACTTCACAATGTAAAGTTGTTCAAATTTGATTCTGGAGAGAGATGGTTTTGGGATATTTTGGTGAAGCAAAACAATTTGGATTGAGATGAAACTTCGCAAGATCATCACATATAGCATGCGTGACTTGCTAGAATTTTCTTGGATTTATTTTAGAATACTTCCTATAGAAATGTTTCAAAAGCTTGAAACAGACAGAAAGGGTTTTAGAAGGTTTTGTCCAATATTTTGAACATGACCATGTGTTGAAACTCATATATATGGAAAATATTTGTCCACTGAGTTTCCCTAAATTTATTCAAATATTTTGAAGGCATAAAATAAATTTTCACTATGAAATACCATTTCTGGCCTTAAGAAATAGCCTTTAAATAAAATAGGAAATAATCTTTAAAAAATATTTGGTGGTTTTGGGAAGTCTTATATATAGTAGGTTCCAAATAAATTCTTTTGTGCTAAACATTCCACCCAATTTGAGGACTTGTAGTACAAACCTCAATTCAGGGGTTTTTGAAAACCTAATTTGAATCAATCCTTTTTGGCCAAAATAATATTTGATGAAAATAGTTTTAGGTACTATACATATGGCATGATCATTGGGAAAGGGGTTTGGATCAAGGAAGTGAGTGTTGAGAGAGGGAGAGTCTTTGGGTGCCAAAACACAATCAACCAAACAAGCAAACATCAAGCAATTCAAACAGGCACTAGCACTCAAAAAAGTTTTAAATGGGTCCAAATTTTATAAACTCATAGCATAGCAAGGTGATACAACACAGTGTGTGACAGAAACGTTGGGCTGATCCTGCTCCTTTAGCACCAAAGGGGAAAACTCCCAGCCCGTGCTTGCTGGTATGCCCCCTGGCGTTCCTGGGCACGGGCCCCGTCCTCCACGTGACGGCGTAGGGCTGTACGCCCCGCCTAGCCACCTTGGTGGATCCGCCGTACGAGGGTCTTGGGGGGTAACCCCACGAGGGGTCCTCGGGAGGTCCTTGACGACGTTGCCGGCATACGCCTCACGAGGGGTCTGATCATGAAGCTGATCAGTGGGCCCAGGGGTGCTCAAGTTATGTGCTGCGTCCTGGACCGCGGGCAGACGGGCTTGGGTACCCCCGGTCCCAAAGGCCCAACAATTATACACTCTGGAGAGGTTGCACCCACAAGACTAGGGGAACCTTCATGTCAATCCACGGCTCGCGGCACATTAAGTACCTGAGGTAGGCACCCGAGCAATATATTTCTCTTGACAATACTACACAAAGAGTCCACTCGTTTGTACATAGCCCTAGTCATGTACATCAGAAGTACCATCCAAGAGGGGACACAACAGTGTGCCCGGTGTCTGTGAAAACAACCATAGTCGTCCTTCCAGGCACGACCCCGTACCGAGAGTAACCACGCCACTGCCGCCACTTGTAATGCGGGCCCTCTGCTAGCATCGTCCAAGGTAATCAACACAGCCCCGTCCCATAAGGGGTATTGTGGTTGTACATGTAAGGTTGGAGTAACGGTCACAACTAAACCAACCCCTTTTTGAAAAAACACACACACTTGGCTCGTACACCACTTTATCAAGCGGTTACCTAGGTCAACTTCTGTCGGATTTCGGGCTCCGCAAAACCCTAAGGAATTCGAACCCAGGGGCGTGTGCAACGATCCCCAACTGCTTCGCCCCCTCCAAGCCCACAACACGATAACCCCGCTCGATCGCGAGGAAGAAGGTAGCACACGAGAGTTTACCTAGGTTCGGGCCGCTGCGAAGCGTAAAACCATACTCCTGCCTTTGGTGGATTGCCTCACGAGGAGGTTCATGGATGAACTAGTACAGTGGTGTCTTGCCTTGCGGGTGTGTTTGCGTGGGTGGTTCTCCCTCCCTCCGCCGGGCTACCTAGTCTCTATTTATAGTGGCCCGGGTCCTCTTCCCTTATCTCAATGGTGGGAAGGGATCCCACAACGGTCAAATTCAAAGGGGGACAGGAGGTACACCCTATCCTGACGAAAGGTGGTCTTCGCCTGCAAAGTGGTCGACGGTGATGCAGTGGTGGGCTCGGTGATGATGTCCGTCCTGCGGGGCTTGGGGTCTTGGTCTTGTTGCACCGAAGTGGAAACCTTTGGGGGGCACTTTGGGAACTCACGTGCGCCCCTGCCTCCTTTGCACTAAAGGGGAAACTGTCCCCTCTGGCGCTCTGGCGCCCTCCTGGCCTGGCTGGCGTCACCCTTGGCCTCCTGAGGTCGTGTGTTGCATAGAAGTCTCCAGCTCTCAGGAGGGGGCCTCGGGAGGCCTATTTTCCCGCGGTTCTTGGCGTTGTTTCCCTCGCGAGCTCGGGGTCTCGCGAGGGCCTTGTGTCGAATGAGGCCGCGCCGAGCCGTGCTTGGTCATCGAGGTGGGCCACGCCTTGGGCCGCAGGCAGGCAAGTCTGTGTACCCTGGTATCCAGAAGGCCGACAGTAGCCCCTGGGCCCGAGGCGCGCCCGAGCTAGCTTAGGGGCAAAGCCATGGAGGATGGATCGGGGCGCCGTGGGCCCCAATCGCCTGTGGGTCCGGCTCGACGCATGGCGCACCACGAAACGTGGGCGTCTCGGCTCCCCGAAGAGTCGGGAACTGCCTTGAGTCGAGCTGACGCCTGGCCTGCGCGCCTCCTCTGCCATCATTGCTCTTCTTTTAATGCTGCTGACCCCTTGCGTCCTCCCCAGCCTCAGGCCATGCGGATGTGACCCGACGGTGGCAGGGGAAGCAACGTGAGGCGGGATAGCACGCCGGTCAAGTCTAGCACGCACCGCTCGCGGTGCCTGGCGACTCCACTTCCCACGATGTCCCGCGTGCAGCGGTTGCGCCTATAAACCCGCCCCGCCAGGGGGGGGGGCTTGCCATCTTGTCGCGCCCTCTTGCTTCTCTCCCTTCCAAGTTATCTTCCTCATCTTCCTCCTTTCCTTTGCTCACCTATGGCGTCCGGTGGAAGTGCAGCAGGTGCGGGGAAGCGTTTGGAGCCCCCGGATCCACCGACGGCCTTCGGAGGCAGCGGTGGGGGACCCTGGAGGCCAGCCCAAGTCTGCCGGCGCTGGGCCATCGTCGATGAGTAAGTTCCTTGTCTCCCACGTCCTTCTCTTATAATCACAACTGCCGTGCCGGTCTTGATCGTTCCCTCCTCCTAGGGTGCCCGCGCCCAAGAGGCGCAGGCTCGAGGAACACCAGGAGGAGGCGGATGCGCTGAGGGTCTAGCTCGCGGACACCGAGGCCTCCCTCCATGCCACGCTCAGGGGCGAGGTAGAAGCTCGGGCTGAGCTAGCGTCGCTCCAGACCCAGGTTAAGGGGGCCGTCGACGCCGTGCGGGCCGCCCAAGACGAGGCGGCCCACGGGAAGATGCTGGAGGCGCAGCGCGCAAAGCAGTATCGGGACATCGCCTACCGCGTGGTCGGTGCGGTGAGCCGGTTCATTGGGGAGGCCCCTACACTGTCGTGCACGCACGGCGATGAGGGCTACCTCAACTTCTTCGACAAGGTGGTGGAGGCACTGGAAACTGGCGTCTCCCGAGTCGATGAGGACAATGTGTCCAGCGCGCGCGACCTCCTGGACCTCGCGCTGACACGCGTCTTCTCCAATCTTTGCCGCCTCGTCCCGGAGCTCGACCTCCTCCGCATCATGGAGCCGGTGCCCGAGGAGCTCCAGGGGCCCCTCAGGACGAGACGCGCCCGCACGTGTAGTCCTTGGTGGAGCGGTTCGTCCAGGAGCCTCTCTCCGACGAGGGCGACAACCCCGGCGCCGTGGTGGGCGACGGCCCGGATGGCGACAGCGGCTCCTCCGCCTAGGCCTCTCCTATTTTTTTCTTTCCAGTTCCTGTCATGTCAAGCAACACATGACCCCCAGGGGGCGTTAACTTTTGCGTTTTTACCTTCGTTTTCCTCTTCCTCCTGTAAGTCCTCGATTGCTTGTTTGACATGGCGCGACCTGAACTCTCCCGTGGGGCCTCGTGTTCTTGTCGATGCGTCCCAGTGCCCCTCGCAGGGCGGGCCCTCGTGCCACCCCCAAGGTCAGACTTTTAGCCACGTCGCCTAGAGTGGCCGGACGTCTTTCCTCGCGCTGCCCTTCCTTGCTCCTAGAACCACAAGTGTCCTGATGGGGTTACGTAGCGGACCGTAGCGCCTGTATTTTTACGTTAATGCCCATGCCTCTTGCCCTGAACTCGGGCTATAACTTAATTAGAAAGTCCTGCCTTTATTCGGCGGGTGTACTTAGCTGATCGGGTCGTGGCGAGCTCTAGCGTCGTGAGGGGTAGGCGGAGTATCCAGGGAGCTCGAGGATCCCGCCTGGGAGGGCTTCTTCCGTGCTTGCGGGGTGATCTGGGAGCCCTTTCGGCACTCTACGTCAACGGGGCCTGATCCCGAGCAGACCTCGACCACCGCCGGGGCGTCCGAATCACCAGGACGAGACCAGCGGGGCAAGGTCTCGGCCACAATTGGGGCGTCCGGATCACCAGGACGAGGCCAAGGGGCGCGGAGCTACACGATCGGTGAGGTTCCCGAGGCGCATTACCTGGAAACCCCCCCTTGATGCTCAAGTGTCGCTCTGCATCGGTGGGGCCCGATCCCGAGCAGACCTCGACCACCGTTGGGGCGTCCGGATCACCGGACTAGACCAAAGGGGCGAGGCCTCGGCCGCCATTGGGGCGTCTGGATAACCAGGACGTGACCAAGGGGCGCGGAGCTATGCGATCGGTGAGGCTCCTGAGGCACGTTGCTCAGGAGTCCCCCTTGACGCTCAAGCAACTTCCTTACCTTTCCAGGGGCTGCCGCACCGGGAGGCGCCTGAGCCTCCCGAGGTCCCGTGATGTCGTGCTGGGCCGCGGCCGGAGCCCCCGAGCGGGAGTCGACCGTTTAAGTGATGGGTGCCCCTGAGGTGACATTTCCTCGCCGGCCTGCCCTGAGAGGCCACGGGGAAGGGCCAAAGTGCGCGGGCCGTACTCAGCAATGTGTTAATCCAAATAGAAAGAAGACTTCAAGGCCAGAAAGAAGAATCGCAAAGAGAGAAAAGTTCCCGCCCCTTTTTCAAATAGAGTCATGAAATCATCAACTTCGTTTCAAAAAGTGGCAATACGAACACAAAAGGAAGCAAGCAACAGCCGCGTCCGGCACCTAGGCTAGTCTTCGCCTTCGTCTTCCCCCAGCGCGGAGCGTAGGGCATCCACATTGCGTGGGCATAGCCATTGGAGGGCAGTGTTGTCCGCCAGCGCGGAGCATGGGGCTTCCACTTGGGCGTGGGAGGGAACCCCTCCGCATCCTCGGGAGGCTCCGGGCATATACAGCCCACTCATTATCACGTGAGAGTGTCACGGCCGAAGATAGCTGGGCAAGCCCCCAGGCGCATGGCCCAGGTGCTCCCAACTCGGTTAAGAGCCATCCCTCGCATTACTGCGCGGTTGCGCGCCTCTACAGCCCAAACCTGAGTGCATTGCTCCCCGTGTAGCCGCGGGATTGCGCTCCCGCGGCCCAAACATGAGCGCAATGCACCCAGCGCAGCTGCAGAGGTGTTGTGTCGGTGAAGCCGCCTCGTGAGGCATCGTGGCGTCGGCTGGGCCTCGGCTTGCGGTCCTCATGAGGCCCTCCCCTCCGGAGGGTTGTGACGGCGCTCCCGTTACCGCGGGTGGCCCGCGCTGCTCGTGTCTTGGCGATCCTCCCATGCGGTCGCTCCTGAGGTCTTGGGCTCGGCTGCGTACTGCTTGCTAATGGGGACGGCGGCTGCGTCGTGCCCCCGCGCTTCCCGGGACGCTCCCCCTTCTCCCCTGCTAGCATAAACCCGGCCTGGTGCTCCCTCCGTGGAAGCCCCATGCTCGTCTTGGGGAGAGCGCCCGGGGCACCTCCCTACTTCGGGAGGGTGCCGACACCTGCAGAGGGCTCCTGATCCTCCGCGCCCTCTGCAGGTATGACGTAGCTCAGAATGTAGGGCTCCGTACAGAGGCTTTGGCCCCCTCCTGAGTCATCTCCGCGCGCACCAAGGGCAGTCTCCCCGGTTGGCGGGTTGACACCATCCTGGGCACGCGGGCCACAAACCCTCCCGCGGCGGGCCTCCACCCAAAGTTGCCTGGCTCTGCCGCCACCGTGGGGTGGGCCGCGCGCGTCTTGCCGTGAGTTGCCTCCCTGATTCTCCATTGTGCCTCCATTATGGTTACCTGCACGGCCGGAAGCCTGAGCCGCCTGCTCCCTGCGCCAGTTGGCGCACTCCCGCCGGGACGAGCCAGGCTATCGATGATCCATTTGGGTATGTACGCGCATGTCGGGGTGCGCACGGGGCGCCCCAGCACCTCCTTCATAGGCACTACCGGCGGGATCGAGCGGCGCTCCGAAGCCGGTCACCGGGATCCGGAGAAGGAGAAGCACGGCGTGCGACGGGCCCTGCTCGGGCCTGCCCGGAAGTGAAGCGGGCGCGCCGTCCGTAGGTGGGGCGACGGGTATGATGAGCGAGCCCTCGGCGCCCTGTGCCGTTGTCCGCGAAGGAAGGTGGGGGCCCCAGGCCCTACTCGCGACGGCGACTAGCTCGGCGATGTGGTCGGCCCAGACGTCGAAGCCCCCGTGCGTAGGGCGGTGGCGAAGCATCTCACTCGCCATCAGGAGCGAGTCATGCGCGTTGAGGTCTCCCACGTGGGTGCAACGCGATGCCGGTCCCGTGGGCGCCGCTTGGCCGCCATGCGCCTTGCCGGCACGAGCGGCGTCGGTGGTGGAAACGATGCTGGTGGCTGGTAATGACCGCCCAGCATCGCACTGCCATGGCGCGGGTCTTGGGCGGCAATGGCGAGGTTGACGGAGGCGGATCCTCCGAGGCCGAAAGGAGCTTGTCGGGCGTCGGCCATCGACACGCCAGGGCGACGAAGAAGCGAAGCTTGCTGAAGACTCCGACACGCCCCCTACCTGGCGCGCCAAATGTCAGATTTCGGGCTCCGCAAAACCCTAAGGAATTCGAACCTAGGGGCGTGTGCGAAGATCCCCAACTGCTTCACCCCCTCCAAGCCCACAACACGATAACCCCTCTCGATCGCGAGGAAGAAGGTAGCACACGAGAGTTTACCCAGGCTCGGGCCGCTGCGAAGCGTAAAACCCTACTCCTGCCTTTGGTGGATTGCCTCACGAGGAGGTTCGTGGATGAACTAGTACAGTGGTGTCTTGCCTTGCGGGTGTGTTTGCGTGGGTGGTTCTCCCTCCCTCCGCTGGGCTACCTAGTCTCTATTTATAGCGGCTCGGGTCCTCTTCCCTTATCGCAATGGCGGGAAGGGATCCCACATTGGCCAAATTCAAAGGGGGACAGGAGGTACACCCTATCCTGACGAAAGGTGGTCTTCGCCTGCAAAGTGCTCGACGGTGATGCAGTGGTGGGCTCGATGATGATGTCCGTCTTGCGGGGCTTGGGGTCTTGGTCTTGTTGCACCGAAGTGGAAACCTTTGGGGGCGCTTTGGGAACTCGCGTGCGCCCCTGCCTCCTTTGCACTAAAGGGGAAACTGTCCCCTCTGGCGCTCTGGCGCCCTCCTGGCATGGCTGACGTCACCCTTGGCCCCCTGAGGTCGTGTGTTGCATAGAAGTCTCCGCCACTCAGGAGGGGGCCTGGGGAGGCCTATTTCCCCGCGGGTCTTGGTGTTGTTTCCCTCACGAGGTCGGGGTCTCGCGACGGCATTGTGTCGAGTGAGGTGGGCCATGCCTTGGGCCGCAGGTAGGCAAGTCTGGGTACCCTGGTATCCAGAACGCCGACAACTTCTCCCTCGGGCATTAGTGGAACCAGATGGGGTTTTCGAAAACTCATTGAAAACACTTTTGTTTCCAACACTATGCATATTCCCGTCCCAGTTGCGTAGCATCTAGTAGCAACCTATCTACTTCCCGCCCACATAACTCTAAACGAAAGATAGAGTCATAACATGCAAGTATCAACGAGGAAATGCAACGGAGACAACCCAACAAGGTGGTCACCCATCATCATGCTTTTGATGCAATAATTACAAGTGATATAATGCCATGCAAGGGCTGCTTGCCTGGCTCAACAAAGTCTTCAAGTGCTTCTTCTCCAACTTCCTCGTGGATAATGTGATCTATCGTCGCAAAGTAACGGGTACAAATAAGATAATATCCCAAAACAGAAAAATAATAAAACTCAGAAAAATGTCAACTCATTTTTATAAAATACTAGACTGAAAAATATATATATATCATATTTTCTAGTTTTGGAGTTGGAGTGGCAAAAACAGAGACATGGAATTAAATAGTGGATATAAATACTTCAAATTGGGTTTTCATTAAGAACAGTACATAGAAGTTTCTCCAAATGGGGTGCAAGTAGTGTCATTAAATAGGTGGGATTATTACAAGATTTTAGAAGTTGGAATCATTGCATTTGGATCAATATTTAATCCTTTGGAATTTTTGGAAATCCACGGAAAAATAAAAAGAAAAAATGGCCACCGAGTGGCTAGGCCAGAATGCGGCATATATAGATGGGCCGGCCCAGAGCCAAACGGCCCGAGGCGAACCGATGCCCTCGCTCACGTCATGCTCAAACCTGACGGGAGCGCCCCAACGACAGTGAGAGAGTAAGGGGGAGAGTATGACAGGCGGGGACCGCCTGTCATCACCCACCTATGGCGCTGTGGTCGTCGAGGGGGAGAGTATGAGAGGTCGGGAGCTCACCTTCGACGCTATGGTCGTCGAGGAAATAAGCAGAGGATGGCTACGGGCTCTGGGCGAGTCGCGCTTCGGCTAAAGGTGGAGGTGGACGGAGATGCGCAGTGCTTAGCCAGCGACGAGTAGGCACGGTGGAGGGGCCTCGGGCGTGCTCGAAGCCGACAATTTCTGCTGCAATCCACGTGGGAGAGGGAGGGGATCACATCAGGGAGGCGAGGGAGGACAGAAGGGAAAGATAACGGAGCCGGAGGGGCTTCCTACCTCAAGATCTTTGGTGACTTAAGGCGGCGGCGTCGAGCTCGATCTCGACATAGGGCGCTCAGAGGTGGAATGGGGCATGCGGGAAGGTGATTGGGAGTGAGAGAGTGCAAGAAGAGCGTGGAGGGGGGGTCCAGGGCTGGCTTTTATAGCCTGCCTGAGGCTCACCGTGGACGAAGTCCACGGCTATCCGCGAGGGTGGCTTGGATGGCCACGGGAGCGGTCTGGCTTGGGTCTAGGGTGTCTGCGGGGCTCGTCCCCCGTGCAGTACGAGGTCAGAGGCATGTCCCCGGTGCAGGCGAGCACTAGCTGGAGTGGGCGACATTAGGCAAGTGCGACAGGGGTCGCTGGAAAGAGATACTGGTGGGGGCCGACCGCCTGGCATGCCGCGTACGCCAAGGCAGGCCTTCTCGCAAGCGGGGGGCAGCTCGAGGCTATCGAGGGCTCGGGATGGGAGCCGCTATAGTGGCTTGGCGCACTGTACCGCGCTCCAAAGCGCCCAAATGGCTGGCATGACTTGTATATTAGCTACTGGCTGGTCTAAAGATGCCCTCTGGTAGCTTAGGGTGTAAGGTAAGGGTAGAAGTAAGAGGAGGGGAAGAGAGAAGCTCTGCCATGGTGAAAACAGAGAGGTAAATGGGGTTTTCACGCCCTCCAATGATTGAGCAGAGGCTTGAGATTCTTACAGGAGGTAGAAGGGGTCTAGGAGGGACTATGGTAAAAAGCTAGACTCAAGGAGAACAATTTAAGGGGTGAAACTAGTAAGTTTGGAAAATTACCAGAAGGTTTTGATGGGTGTTTGAGATAGCTAATGGATTCTCCTTGCCATGGGACTTAACAGGAGTGATGATTAGGAGCAAATGAGGTTGATCACAAGGTTTGAGCTCATTTGAAGAAAGTGGCCAATTCAACTTTGGCAAACCCTAGAGATAGGCAAAAATGGACTTGCTTAGATCTAGCTAAGCTACACTATTCTCCATGATGCACCACTTGGTGAAGTAGCATAATTAGGGGATTAGAACATGTCCACAATATTTGGGGTCAATAGGAGAGACCTGGCAATGAGGAGTTGTTCAAATTTGAATCTGGACAGAGAGGGTTTTGGAACACTTTTGTGAACCAAAACTATCTTGATTGGGATGAAACTTGTCAAGATCATAACATAAGACATATGTGACTTGTTGGATTTTTCCTGCATTGATTTGACAATATTTCTTATAGAAATATTTTAAATATTTGAAATATCTATAAAGGGTTTTGGAGGGTTTTGTCCAATATTTTGAAACTGACCATGTTTTGAAACATATATATGGAAAATATATGTCCACTGAGTTTTCCTAAAATTTCTCAAATATTTTTGAAACATAAAAATAAGTTTTCCCTATAAAAGACAATTTCTGGCCTAAGAAGAAGGAATTTAATTAAAATACAAAAATAATTTTTAAAATAACATTTTTGTGGTTTTGGCAAGTCTTTTGGATAATAGGTTACAAATAAAATCTTTGGTGCAAAACATTCACCCTAATTTGAGGACTTGTAGTACAAACTGCAGTTGAGTGGTTTTTGAAAACCTAAATCAAATAAATACTTTTTGGTAAAAATAATATTTTGTAAAAATATTTTTATGTCCTATACACATGGCATGATCATTAGGGAAAAGATTTGTATCAAGGAGGTGATTCTAGAGAGTAGGAGGATTTTTGTGAATTAAAGCACACACAACCAAACAAGCAAAGGCAAAGTAATCAAGTATTCACAAGCACACAAAAAGTTTTACTTGGTTCAAAATTTTAAACTATATTAACATAGTGATGTGATACAAAACACAGAGTGTGACATTTTCCCTTCGACCACGACGACGTTTGGTGAAGAGTTGAGTGACTTGTGCCACCATATTGAGAGTGAGGGTGACTTCACCACTAGCCCTATATATGATGACTTGCCCCAATTCCATGTAAGGATAGCCACAACCCCCACCACTTAAGTGAGATGAGTGAATCCACCATATGTGACATTGAGTGCACGTACTTTGAGGGAGTGTGTGAACCACCACATAGAGCGAGTGAGGTAGTTGATAGGGGAACCCTCTCCCAAATAGGGAGAGTGAGGCATGTTCGGAGGGGACCTAGCCATAGTAACAAGTAACAAATAAACTAGCAACTAGCAAAGATAAATATGTTTGTATTTTTGATTTTTATGAAACAAAGTAAATATAACAACAAATAAAAAGAAGAAAAAGTGAATGATAATTTGTGTGAAGTTACTTGATAGTTGGTGATGATATTCCCCAGCAACGGCGCCACAAATCCTTCCTGATACTTGTGATCTGCGTTGGGTTTTCCGTGAAGAGGAACAGGTAATTGTAGCTCAATATGGATAGTATTTCCTTCAAAGAAGAACCAAGGTTTATCAAACCAATAGGAATATCAATCAACAACCGTCTTCAGCGGCTGCACACAAAAGAACAAACACTTGCACCCAATGCGGGTAAGAGGGTTGGCAATCCCCTTGGACTCGTTATTTCCAAGCAAGTGAAGTGTGTAGACAATAGCAGATAATTGTAAATTGCAAAATAAAATAAAAAGTAAATAATGGCAGCAAGGTAATGATAGGATTTGTAAATATATAAGTGAATAGACCCGTGGGGCATAGCTTTTCCTAGTGGCATCTCTCACGTAGGCAACATACAGCGGGTAAACAAATTACTTTTGGGAAATTGATAGAAAAGCACATAGTTATGTGATATTTACGGGAATGATCATGTATATATATGCATCACGTCCATAAGAAAATAGGCCGACGCCTGCCTACACCTATTACTATTACTCCACCCATCGACTGCTATCCAGTATGCATCTAGAGTATTAAGTAAAATAGAGTAATGCTTGGAGAACAATGACATTATGTAGACAAAGAGAATTCAATTAATATGAAATAACCACATCGTTTTATCCTTAGTGGAAACAATACATAGACGTGTCTTGTCCCTTTTGGTCACTGGGATATAGAGCACCGCCAGATTCATCCCACTACAACGCACCCCTCTTACAGAAGAAGTATCAATCTAGTTAGCCAAACTATTTCAATAAATCAGAGATGATTACGACGCTATAAAAATCATGCGAATAAAATACCAGCAAGTATTCAATATATTTTCATGAATAATCTGAACATAAACCCACAATTCATCGGATCCCAACAAACGCACCATACAAAAGAATTACATCGGATAGATCAAAATGAAGATGCGATGATCATTGTATTGAAGATCAAAAGAGAGAGAGAGATAGAGAGCCATCTAAGTAGTAACTACGGACCCGTAGGTCTGTGGTGAACTACTCAAACATATCAAGAGGGCAGCAAGGTTGATGAAGAAGCCCTCCGTGATCGATCCTCGCTTCGGCAGTGTGCCAGGATGGAGCTCCAGATGGGATCACGGCGGAACAGAGACTTGCGATGGCAGAAAAAGTGTGCCAGGATTCCCTCTAGTGTTTTTGGAATATATGTGAAATTATAGGCTAGAGAATGGAGGTAGGAGGTCCACCAGGGAGGGACAAGCCATCAGGGCACCGGTTTTCTCCCGAAGCTTCGAGGTCTTCTTTTGGTCCAGAAAAAATCACAAAAAAGTTTTGGGGCAATTGGACTTCGTTTCGTACTGCAACCTGAAAAGACAAAAACATGCAGAAAAGAACAACTAGCATTGGGCACTGGGTCAATAGGTTAGTGCTCAAAAATAATATAAATTGGTAAATAAATACTCAAAAAGTATCCTAGAATGATAATATGTCAGCATGGAACAATCAAAAATTATAGATACGTTGGAGACATATCAGCATCCCCAAGCTTAATTCCTTCTCGTCCTCGAGTAGGTAAATGATAAAAATAGAATTTTTGATGTGACGTGCTGTCCAATATGTAATCTTTTGCATGTATGCTCGTTAAGAAACGATGAATTAACAAACATCAACATAGCAATATTTATAGGCACAAGCAACATAATCATCAATCTTTCAAAGTACACGATCCTAAAAGAATATTTACCCCCATTCATTTTATCATATTAGTAAGGCATGGCTCCGTCTTCACCACATTAATACAAATGTCAAGCACCACGGTGTCCAAGTCAGGGAATTGGATCGTACTTCCTCAATGTGCATCAACTTTTTATTCTTCATGCAATACATGAGCGTGAAACATGGACATATCATAAAGGTGGAATAGAATATGGTGGTAGATATCAAAGGGGTAAAAGTGGAGAAGAAAGTCTCAAATCAACTAGGCTTATCAATGGGCTATGGAGATGCCCATTGATATATATCAATGCGAGGAGTAGGGTTTGCCATGCAAATGATGCACTAGAGCTATAAGTGTACGAAAGCTCAACTAAAGCTAAGTGGGGTGTGCATCCAACTTGCTTGCTCATGATGACCTCGGGCATTTGAGGAAGCCCGTCATCATAATATACAAGCCAAGTTTTTAATCATGAAAATAATTCCTGCTAGCATATGAAAATGACATAACATTAGACTCTCTATATGAAGAACAAGGTGCCACTTTGAGGCACAAGTGTGGTAAAGGATAGTAGAAAAGTCCCTTCTCTCTTTTTCTCTCATTTTTTTCTCATTTTTTTTCATTTTTTTTCATTTTTTAATATTATGGTGGGCTCACTTGGCCTTTCCCATTTTTATTTCCTCACTGGGACAATGCTCTAATGATGATCATCACACTTTTATTTACTTACAACTCAAGATGAACACTCGATATGAAGAACTATGAAACAATATGACTCAATATGAATACCTCTGGCAGTGTACTAGGATGTGCAGTGATTTAGCGTGACAAGTAAAAAAATATGATGAATGGTGGCTTTGCCACAAATACCATGTCAGCTCTATATGATCACGCAAAGCAATATGAAGATGAATGAACTAGTCATATGATGTAACGGTGGAATTTTTATGGCAATATATCTCAGAATGGCTATGGAAATGCCATAATAGGTAGGTATGGTGCCTATTTTGAGGAACATATAAGAAGGCTTATGTGTGACAGAGCGTATCATGTCACGGGGTTTGGATGCACCCGCGAAGTTCAGACCGATCCTCGAGGTAAGAACGGGCAATGCATGGTACCGAAGAGGCTAGCAAAATATGAGGTGGTGAGATTGCGTATGTCCACGGGTTGTCACACCCTGTGTTTTGCCTCTTCTGACTAAGTTAACGTAGCACAAAAATTAGGACCAACAAAAACTTTTGAGTGTGCTCGTGATGCTTGACTTGATTGTTGTTTGCTTGCTTGTTGGTTTGTGCTTTAATTCACAAAAATCCTCCTACTCTCTAGACTCATCTTGTTGATCCAAATCTTTGCCCAATGATCATGCCACGTGTATAGGACCTAAACCTATTTTTTTCAAAATATTATTTTCACCAAAAAGCATTTATTTAATTTAGGTTTTCAAAAACCCCTGAATTGAAGTTTGTACTACAAGTCCTCAAATAAGGGGGGATGTTTTGCCCCAAATATTTTATTTGGATCCTATTATCAAAAAGATTTCCCAAAACCACAAAATTATTTTTTTAAAGTTATTTTTGTATTTTATTTAAATGCCTTTTTTTAGGCCAGAAGTTGTCTTTTATAGGGAAAAATTATTTTAATGCTTTCAAAATATTTGAGAAAATTCAGGGAAACTCAGTGGACATATATTTTCCATATATAAGGGTTTCAACACATGGTAATGTTCAAAATATGGGACAAAACCCTCAAAAACCCTTTCTGGCTATTTCAAGTATTTGAAGTATTTCTAAAAGAAATATTTTGGAATAAATCCATGAAAATTCTAGCATGTCACATAGGCCATATGTGATGGTCTTGCCAAGTTTCATCTCAATACTAATAATTGTGGTTCACCAAAATGCCGCAAAACCCTCTCTGTACAGATCCAAACTTGAGCAACCTTACATTGCCAAGTACCTCCATTTGTGCTCAATTTTTGTGTACATGCTCTAATCCCCAAATGATGCCACCACACCAAGTGATGCATCAAGGAGAACCGATTTATTTGTCCAAATCCCCCCAAATCCATTTCTGTTGATTCCTAGAATTGGGAATTATTGCATTGTCAAGTTTCCCCATTTGATCCAAAACTTTTTGGGCATGCTCTAATACCCAAATGATGCCACCACACCAAGTGGTGCATCAAGGAGAATGGATTAGCATGACTATATCTAAGCAAACCTGATTCTATTGATTCCTAGGGTTTGCAAAAGTTACATTAGTGTAAGTGCATCTAGTGCCCCTTAGTGATTTTGGTGTATTGAAGACTTATAGGTTAAGGGACTAATATGTTTTTGAGTGTACACATACTCTATAAGTCGATGAGGGGTTTGGAATATTCGAAGAATATCGACCCCTAAAAATGAATGTCTTCAACTGAAGACTTTGGTGAAGACTTTGTCAAGACTTTGCTGAAGACTTTGGTATTCCCTGAAGACTTTGAAAATGAAGAAGATGGTGTGACCTTGAAGATATGAATGAGGACAATGAAGTGTGAAGACTTTTGTTTTTAATGTTTCATTTCCTTCTTTGAGTCATAGGAAACACCGTAGTGTTAAAGGGGGTCGAGGTAAAACTAAGGAAAAATTTCCATCTGATGCCCAACTTAAAAGCCTCAACCTAACCGAATCCTTTGAGTGAAGCCTTTGGAAACCTCTTACAGTTCAGTCAAGTTCTTCAGTGACAGAGACGATGTTCTGGTCTCTGAGGAAATTGGTCTGACTGAGGAGTTAGGATTTCGCCAGTGCGAATTGCCTACAAGTGAGGAATATGATAAGCCCCGAGGAATTTGACAGTTCAAATTCCGACCGTTGCTGTGCTTTGCGACACCTTTTCAGATATTTTATCCACCTAACGGTCATATCATTGGGGGGCATTTATGTCTTATCATGTCAGGTTGCACACTGGCTATAAATAGACGCCCCCCCACAACCACTAGCTGGGTGGCTGCTCCGAGAGAGAACTTGACACTTATCATTTGAGAGCATCCCATTCCTCGACGACTTTGAGCGAAAATCATTAGTGAGGAAAACCCCAAACAACCAAAACCCATAGTGATTGAGCATCACTGAAGAAATTGTTCCTGTGTGGAACCGATGCTTTTTACCTTTGAAGACTGTGTATCTTCCAGACGGTTAGGCATCATGGTCTAGTGCATCCTGAAGTCAATTGGGGATCGCCGGGTGACCGTGGTCTAGAGCATCCAGCAGTCAATTGTGGATCGCTGGGTGACCAGTTTGTGAGGGTTTTGGAAGTCTACCCTAAAGACTTACCATGAGTGTTGGGCGAGGACTGTGTGACCTGAGCTCAAGGAGAATACGGTAAGGACTATGTGTCCTGGGAATATGTGTCCTCTGGTTTAGATACTAGGCCGCTCCAAACGAGACGTACGACTATCACAGCAGTTGGAACTGGGTCATCAAACCATTGTCTTCATCGAGCTACCTGGTTCCATTTCCTCAACCCTTTCATTTCCTCGTATATCTGTTGATGAAATTGATCGTTACTATTTGAAGAATTTGACTGAAGACTTTCTCAATTTCCTCACCTCAAATTCTTCAGTCACTTTATCTTCTGCCTGCTTATCCTGTTCACGCTACTCATGCTGTGTGTATGTTTCATTTCATCATGATGACTATGCTACTGCCATGTTTCACATGCACTTGAGTACTTATTCCGCTGCGAGTAGTTCTTCACTTAGCAAATTCCTCAACTAGTATTTCCTCAAGTGACGAAATTGTAAAAATCGCCTATTCACCCCCCTCTAGTCGATATAACGCACTTTCAATTGGTATCAGAGCAAGGTACTCCCTTGTTCTGTGTGATTTTGGTTTAACCACCTGGAGTTTTAGTTATGTCGACTGCAGGCATGATCAAGGTCTCAGCTGGGTGTCCTACCTTCGATGGGATGGACTACCCCTACTGGAAGAACAAGATGCGCATGCATCTTGAGGAAATTGACAATGATCTCTGGTATGTTGTGGAAAATGGTGTTCCCTTTGTCACTCCCACTATCAGCGCTGCTGATGTGAAGATATTCAAGCAAATCGACTCTCAAGCGAAGAATATCATATGTGGCCATCTGAGCAAGGGTCAGTATGGCAGAGTGAGTGCTTTGGAAACTCCTAAGCTTATCTGGGATAGGCTGTCCAAAGTCAATGAAGGCATTTCAACTCAACATGACTCTCGAGTTGATGTTCTTCGCAATCTCTTCAACCACTTCAAAAGACTCAACAACGAAAATGTTCAGCAAACTTTCGATCGTCTCACTGATATCTCCAATGAGCTTCAAGATCTTGGTGCCACTGACATCACCGACCATGAGGTGGTGAAGAAACTGCTGAGATCTCTTGATTCTTTATTCGATACACTTGCTTTGATGATTCAAGAACGTGGAGACTACAAGTCACTAGATCCTGCTGATATTCTTGAGAGACTCAATACTCATGAATTCCAACAAGCTAAGAAGAGAGACCTCTACGGGCCAAGTTATGGAAGATCTCGTGCTTTGAAGGCTAAGGCAATTTCCTCATCCGAAGACGAAGAATCTGACAGTAGCCTTGGTGATCCTGAAGAACTGAGTCAGAAGCTAGCAATGCTCGTGAGGAAATTCCAGAAGTTCTCAAGGAGAGGTCGGTTTGGAAAATCATCAAGAAGTAGCGTGAAGAAATCAGATTCTTCATCAAGCGACTACAAGAAGAGAACTTGCCACAAATGCAAGAAATATGGTCACTTTATCTCTGACTGTCCTCTCTGGGAAAAAGAGTCAAGGAAGAAGAAATACAAGGATGACAGTTCTGATGACTCGAAGAAAAAGAAGAAATCTTCAAAGTCCTCATCTGCAAAGTCCTCATCTTCAAAGTCCTCATCGCATAGAAAGAACAACTTAAGGAAGGCTCGGGCACTTATTGGCAAGGAAATGGATTCCGAAGAAGAATCTAAAGAATATGAAGAAGAGGAGGAATCTGAGGATGAGTCGGACTCTGGTGTGGCGAGCCTAGCTCTCGCTACTGCTTTCGTCAGCAAGTCCATCTTCAACGATGTGGAAAATGGTAACTCCAACGACTCCGACGTCAGCAACGACGACTATGCTCCCACCTATTGCTTCATGGCAAAAGGTGCCAAGGTACTCAAACACCATTCCTCCTCTGAATCAAGTGAGGGTGAATCTGAGGATTACATGAAACCTAGCTATTCCAAACTTGCTAATATTGCTACTAAACAGCTAGACAAAAGTGATGATCTGTTCAATGAGGAAGTGGATCATACTCAAACTTTGACTAAGGACCTTCAAAGTCTTCAGTCCAAGTATGATAACCTTCAAAGTCGTCATGAGGCTCTCTTAGTCGATCATGAGAAGCTTTCTTATGAATTTCTTCAAAGAAAGCAAGATATTGAGAAGCTAAAGGTGTCTCATGAAGATGTTCAAAGGGATAATGACTCCTTGCTTGCTCAACAGATTAGTACCGCTCAGGAAGATTTCGTTCCACCTTGCTTGAAATGCATCGAACGTGAAACTGCTCATTCTTCACCTGAATGTTCAAATTCTTCTATTGCTGCAAATTCTTCAACTATTTCCGTGGTCACAAATTCCTCATCCGAGGATACCACTAGTATCACTGACGAAAATGTAGGGTTGAAGGAATTGTATGTGACAGGTATATACAAAAGCCTCAAAGGGCATCAAACCCTTTGTGATGTGCTTAAAAAGCAAATTTTGAACCGGAACCCTAGAAAAGAGGGTATTGCCTTTGAGAGGAAACTCAATGCTGATGGATCTTACTGGAAACCTGAGCAATATCCCAAAACCTCATGGGTTGCTGCAAAAGGACCTCCTATAGATCCATCCACTTTATCTGGTTTTACTTGTGAATCTTCATATTCCTCTGATGAGTCAATTGACTCCAGCTATAAACTGTTCAAAAATCAGAATGGTGAAGTATTTGCTAGATATGTTAGAACTAACTGCAGGAATGGTCCCCTCTGAAGAAAATCTGGGTTCCCAAGAGCTACATGGAAAGTCTTCAGGTGAATGTCCTCATGTCACCACAAATGAAGAACAAGAACCCCAGATCAAATTTTTCAGTTGGACCAAAGTCTTCACAAGGACCAAAGTCCTCATATGGACCAAATTCTTCATATGGTCAAAAATCATATCATTCTCGTGCTAATGCTTCTGTTTCGTAGGGAAAATCTAAGGGTCATGAATATGCCCATTATTCTTCAAATCATTATGTTCATAAGTCCTCGAAGAAATTCTCTGCTTATTCATATGAGTACTCTAACCCCCGTCCTCTGAAACGAAGTGCACTTGCCTCTATGCCACCATTCTCATATGGAGCTCGCAGAATGATGAACTGCTTGCCACCCCTCCAGATGTGGGTGGTGAAGAAATCGAACTAATCTCTTATGCTGGGTCATGTCTCCAGACGAACTTGAACGTCTGATGAATTTGCTGGAGACCTGAGGAAATGCTTGATAGGACGCAAGCTAATCATGAAGAAATGAGTCATTCATTTCTCACGTCCTCACATTAGTTTGCTTATTGTACTATGTGACGAAATTCAATCTGATGAATTTGAAGTCATATTCTTCACTCCGAAGCATATGCGTTCGTAAGCTGTACTAATTCATCTGCAGGATGAAACTCCCAAAGCAACTGAGTGGGTCCTCAACAGTGGATGCACCAACCACATGACTGGTGTAAAGAATCTATTGATGAATATCCCACTGGCTCCCTCTCATCTGAAGCATATCACCTACGCTGACAAAGGCAAAAGAAAGGTATTGGGTATAGGTAAGGTTGCAATCTCGAAGGATCGACACATGGATAAGGTGATGCTTGTCGAGTCCCTTGGATTCAACCTCATGTCTGTCTCAATGCTTTGTGATCTTGATATGGTTGTCATCTTTGGCAAATATCGCTGTGTTGTCATCATGGAATCTGACAAATCCAAAGTCTTCGAAGGCTTTACGACAGGAGACTTGTATATTGTTGATTTCTCTATTGGTCCACAGCCGGCCACATGTCTACTTGCAAAAGCTTCAGAAGGCTGGCTATGACATCGACGACTTGGACACGCTGGCATGATGAACTTGCACACACTCATGAAGAAGAAGCTTGTCATTGGTATTGAGGGTGTCAAATTCCTCAAGGATCACTTGTGTGGGGCTTGTGAGTCTGGAAAGATGACCAGATCCAAGCATCCATCCAAGACCATCATGACTACCACTCATCCTTTTGAATTTCTTCATATGGATCTCTTTGGCCCCACTCACTATGCCACACTAACAAATACTCCATGCTTATATGGTTTTGTCATTGTTGATGATTTCTCTCGCTATACTTGGGTGCACATTATCCTGTACAAATCTGAAGTGCAGAATGTCTTCAAACGATTTTCTTCAAGGGCCTCGACGAACTTCGGCGTCAAAATCAAGCATATCAGGAGTGATAATGGGACTGAGTTCAAGAATATTGGTCTTGATGATTATCTTGATGAACTCGGTATTACTCATGAGTTATCTGCCCCTTATACTCCTCAGCAGAATGGCGTTGTGGAGCGCAAGAACAAGACTCTTGTTGAGATGGCTCACACCATGCTTGATGAATATAAGACCCCTCGTCGCTTCTGGCCTGAGGCAATCAACACTACTTGCCACATCATCAACAGGGTATATCTTCACAAATTCCTCAAGAAGACTTCATATGAACTCCTCTCTGACAAGAAACCCAATGTGAGTTATTTCAAAGTCTTCGGTGCTAAATGCTGGATTAGAGATCCTCATCACAGTTCTAAATTTGCACCTAAAGCACATGAAGGTTTTATGCTTGGTTACGGAAAGGACTCGCACACCTACAGTGTCTTCAACACCTATCACAACAAGGTTGTTGAAACTGTAGATGTGCGGTTCAATGAAACTAACGGCTTGCAAAGAGAGCACCTGCCTCCTGCGCTAGATGAAATGCCTCCTGAGGAATCTATTAGGTTCAAAGCCACTGAAGATGTAATCCCTACTAAAGAACAACTACTCTCTGAAGAAGTCATACCCAACGCTGAAGACATTCATGCTGATATACCTGAAGAAAATGACGCTGAAGAAAATGCTAAGCCTCAACAAAGTCTTCAGCCTATTCATCCAAGACTTCCAAATGAAGTGCAAATTGAGAAAATCCTCGACAACATCAATGCACCAGGTCCCCTCACACGCTCAAAAGCTTCTCATTTGTCTAACTTTTGTGGGCATTTTGCTTTTGTCTCTATCACAGAGCCCACCAAAGTTGATGAAGTATTCTTGGAGCCTGAGTGGATACAAGCCATGCAAGAGGAATTGCATCAATTCAAGCTCAACAATGTGTGGGAACTCATCAAACGCCCAGATCCTGGCAAGCACAATATTATCGGTACCAAGTGGATCTACCGCAACAAACAAGATGAACTTGGTCAGGTAGTGAGGAATAAGGCCCGTCTTGTGGCACAGGGCTACACACAGGTTGAGGGAATTGACTTTGATGAAACTTTTGCACCTGTTGCTAGACTTGAAGCTATTCGCATATTGCTTGCTTATGCTAACCATCACAATATCATCTTATATCAAATGGATGTGAAAAGTGCATTCCTCAATGGTAAGCTTGAGGAAGAAGTATATGTTGCTCAACCCCCAGGTTTTGAAGATCCTAAATTTCCGAACAAAGTCTTCAGACTCAACAAGGCTCTCTATGGCCTCAAGCAAGCCCCTCGGGCGTGGTATGCCACACTGAAGGAATTCCTCATGAAGAAAGGCTTCAAACCCGGTTCACTTGACCCAACTCTTTTCAAAAAATCATATGATGATGAATTATTTGTGTGCCAAATATATGTGGACGATATTATCTTTGGATGTACTGACAAACATTACAGCGACGAATTTGCCTATATGATGGGTGAAGAATATCAAATGTCTATGATGGGAGAGCTCAAATTCTTCTTAGGGCTTCAAATTCATCAACAACGCTTTGGCATCTTCATATCTCAAGAGAAATACCTCAAGGATGTCCTGAAGAAATTCGGCATGCAGGATTGCAAAGGTGTCAAGATTCCTATGGCCACATCGGCTCAACTCTGCACTGACGAAAGTGGTAAAGATTTCGATCAGAAGGTATACCGCTCCATGATTGGTTCTTTATTGTATCTATGTGCATCTAGGCCAGATATTATGCTTAGTGTTTGCATGTGTGCCCGATTTCAAGCAAAACCGAAGGAATCACACCACAAGGCTATGAAACATATTCTTCTATATCTAGCTCACACACCAACACTAGGATTATGGTACCCCAAGGTCTCAGATCTTGACCTCATTGGATATTCTGATTCTGATTATGCTGGTGATTGTGTGGACCGCAAGTCAATGTCAGGCACTTGTCATTTCCTCGGACGATCCTTACTCTATGGGTCCTCGAAGAAGCAGAACTGCATGTCACTATCTACTGCTGAAGCTGAGTACATTGCTGCTGGTTCTTGCTGTGCTCAATTGCTATGGATGAAGCAAACCCTCAAGGACCACGGCGTCAATGTGAAGAATGTCCCTCTCTACTGCGACAATGAGAGTGCCGTCAAGATTGCTCACAACCTAGTTCAGCACTCAAAGACCACGCACATCCAGATTCATCATCATTTTCTTCGTGACCATGTGATGAAGGGCGCTATCTTCCTCGACCACGTGAAGACTGAAGAACAACTGGCTGATATCTTCACAAAGCCCTTGGATGAGTAGAGATTTTGCAAGTTGCGGTGTGAGCTAAATATCTTAGAATCTTCGAATGTTCTTTCAAAGGACACACATCCTAACACTTATGCAAAATTAATGACTTTGTGTGCAACACACGAAGTAATGTTTTTCTTCAATCAATGAAGACTAACTCTCTATGTGTGAGGAAATTAATGAAGAATTTGATTCTCAGAACCCTACGACAATTGTACGCGGTGTCTGAAATCATCATTCTTATACAGTGGGTAACGCCACCAACAACAGTTGAAATTCTTCAAGTTTGCAAATTCCTCAAAAATTCAAATTCTTCAAACTTCTCAACAGATGTTCTTCACATGAGTTTTTCTTCATTAACTATATATATATTGAGTTTTTCAAGTGAATGTGATCGGACCCGTTCCCCCTCTATGCTAAACTCAACCACGTCTGTTCACAAATTCCTCATATGCGTTCTACTTTGAAACCCGTTCAAAGTCTTCACTGAGTCCTTGTCAGCTGAAGAATTTGTGAATGAAACTTTAAAATTTTCGATTTCAATTTTTGGCGATTGCCGCTCAAACCGTTCCGATTCCCATGACTGGATAACCCACGATCCCCCACTATCTCCACTACGCAGTACGTGGGTGACACATGTCGCGTGGATGGCAAGGGTCAGGGGCATACTAGTCCAAAATCTTCGGACCAGTTGGTTTTTACTGCCGCTATAAATACCCCCTCCCTTCCACTTGCTCGGGTTACTCCTCACTCCCATCTCTCTCGAGCTCCAGACCTAGCACCGCCGCTAACTTCATCGTCGCCGGAGAGGAAGAGCTTCACTGCCTCGACCTCGCCGTCGTCGTACTCGCATCGGCCGCGGAAGTGTTCAAACCGTCGCCACTGTAGCTGTCTCCCTCTGCCAAGCTAGGGCGTGGGAGATCTGGACTGACGAACTCCTTCACTTCACTTCTCTGTTCGTCGTGTTCATCGCTTACAGTAAATAAAATCTAGTTTTATTACCATTTTTTATCCCGATGATTTTCACAAAATCCTCAAAAGGTGTTTATTCTTCAACAGTCCATCTTAGAAGCACCAAACAAATTCCTTCTCTTGATTTATTTCGCTAAGTCATGATTTTCTTCAAGATTCCTCAATTGTGTGGATCCTCAAATCTATACAACTCTGGAACCTAAGTCAAGAACACTTAGTGAAATTCTTCAAGGCATCTATGGTCAAAATCCTCAAACTTGATTCTTTTGCTAAAATTTCGGAGAACGCATATGACCTCTTCAAATTCTTCGCACCTATAATCTATTCACAAGTATAAATGTCAGCGGATGAATCTCTAGGTTCTCATTAACTTAACTCATTTGCAGTGTTCCTCAAAGAAAAGTTGCACACTTCCTCAGAAACTTCAGCAGTTCATAATCCTCAGTTGAAGAATATGGCAGATGGGAAAAGACCTTAGAAAGGAGGAAAGAAACTTGAATCCAATACTGCATTTGAGATCCCTGATGATATATATCCTGAATATTACACCCCTGATGAAGAAATCTATGGGAAAGATACCAAAGAAAAGTGAAAAATTCGCATCCAAAAGATTGAGAGGAGATGGATGAAGGAATGGAGAGAATATCGCTATGTCACTCCTAAGTACATGAAGAAATTTGCACTGAGACCACCTTGCCGAAGACCTCCATTGGGAAATAACCAGGCAGCTGATCCCACTAGCCTCATGAGAGGTGAGGATTTTCCTGTAGAATGGGCAAGACATCAAAAGAAGCTTCAAAAGATCTCTAAAGAAGTTGTGAGGCAATTCAATTTGGACTCTGCTACTGCTGCTGCCTCTGCTAGTGCGCCTGCTCCGAAGAAATCGGTGGTGAAGAAATCCACTACAAAATCCTCAGCACCAAAGTTCTCAGCCCAAAGTTCCTCACAGCAAATGCCTCAGGCAAAATCATCAAGGACTTCTGCATTGCCCTCTGTGGCTGCAAAATCTTCAACAACTGTTGTCAAGTCATCAACACCAGTGCATTTGGCATCTTATCAGAGGACTGCCGGCTTTTCAATTGCTTCAGGGGCATCTGCAACTTTATCTGCCCAAGCACAATCCTTATGCAGTCCCACTTTGCTAAAAGTGAAGGCAACAACAAGACGAGGCAGGAGGCCAAGTCCTCACAAGAAGCAAGCAGTCTTCAATATTCCCTCAGAGTCTGAGGAAGATGAAGCTAGTGATGGAGAACTTGCTGCCATTGTCAGAAATAAGCAAGAGAGAGTGGCTCAAGCCAAGGGCACTTCAAATCCTCTCCTGTTGGACCCAAAAACTGTGCTTGACTTCATTGACATATGGCACAACGATCCAAACACTCCAATTGATGACTTGAAGCTTCCTCCTGGTCCTAGTCATGTCCTCACCGAGTTCATCGGTGAAGAAAAGTGGAAGTTCGAGAAGGCCAGAAAGGCAAAGAAGGCTCAATTCAAGAAAGAGCGCTTCATGAAGAACAATGTCCTCAATCTGACGCCTGACCAATTTGTCTTTGTCCAAAAGGACATCAAAGGCCTCAGCGATGAATTTGGCAGATACTATGCTGACTGGAAAGGTGCCAAAGTGAGGTTCGTCAACGTGGCGGACAAAGTGATCAAGGACCACAACTCAAGGGTTGCAACACGATCGCAACCGCAAATTCCTCAGGCTGAAACTTCTGCTCAGCCTGCTGATGAAACTGCAAGTACAACTGAAGAAATTCATGTTGCTGAAGAAATTCCTAGGGCAGCTTCCAATGTTGCGCCTGAAGAAATTGAGAGGCCAGCTGAAGAGACTGCTGTGCCTGAAGAAACTGCCAGGGCGACTGCATCAGTCGTGCCTGAAGAAAATGCTCCAACTTCACCCCAGGCTCCCCCAGCAAAATCATCAATGGTGAATACTGTCACACTTTCTTCTGCATCAGAAGCGAAGAAGACCAAGGCTGCGGAAAAGGCAGCTGCTCTGAAAAGGAAAGCATCACCATCTGCAGATTCCTCAGCTGCAAAGAAGTTGAAGACTTTGCCAAGTTCTTCAAATGAACCAATTGATGCTGTTCCTATCTCATCAGTCCCAGCCTACGAAATAGTCCCATTTGGTGAAGACTATGTCATCCCAAGTGAGGACGATGAAGAAACTCAATCTGTTGCTTCCTCAGAGCAGATTGATGAAGAAATTGAGGTGGATGCAAATGCTTCAACCCCTCTTGTGTCATCACCCAAGCCTCAGTTCACTGCTGAAGAGGCCGGTGTTGAATAAATGGATGAGGAAGTGGATGAGGAAGTGGAAATTGGATCCACCACTCCAGTCATCAATGATGAATTTTGGGAAGCAACTCACCCAAACTCACCAATGCCCACTCCTCTCACTCGGATTCCTCAGTCTCTGGCCCCAACTGAAGAAATTCAAACAAAGTCTGCCGGTTTGTCCACTCCCCCCATGACTGCTCCTGAAGATATTCCAGCTGCATCAGCTAATGAAATTCCTGTCCAGCATGTTCCTGATGAAATTGCTGCACAAGTTCCTCAAGCTGAAGAAACAACCATTGTTCCAAGCGAGACTAGACGGCGCTTCAAGCCAAACCTTCAGCCTAAGCAAAAGCTACCTTTCAAAGGAACGAAGCGTCCCAAATTCATCAAGGCGAATTTCTTCGATGAACACATATTCTTCACGGGACGAAATCCTTATGACTCAGCAAGGGTTGGTCGCTCAAGGTTCTGGATCCCAGCTCAGATGAACTTCTATGCTGTTGTGCTGTTTGACAAGGACAAAGTCTTCCAGCATCATCAAATTCCTCATGTGGATATGGAATCCATCCCATGCTTCACTCCAGTGATCTCAGTTCTTCATGATGTTGGACTTCTTCCATTCTGTGCTGATGTATGCGATTGGAATGAAGAGCTAATTCTTCAATTCTATGCAACTCTTCATATCACTGGTGAAGCTTCTGATGTTAACTCATGGATCTTGGATTGGATCTCTGGAAACACTCACTACACTGCCTCCGCACATGAATTGCTTCAATGTGTTCCCATTCCAATTCCTTCAGAAGAAGCGAGATGCATCTATGATGAACCTGAGCTGCTGAATCACATGATGCAAGTGCTGATGAAGCCTTTGGCACCTGGAAAACCTCCAAGGACCACCTTCCTAGTGAAGGATTTGCTATATGTGCCAAGGACCATCTACCGCATATTGACCAAAAACCTCAGTCCAATCAAGGGCCGCAACTCTGAAGAAGAAGAAGTTGTTGGCATCATGAAGAATCTGCTGTTGAACATCATTCATGGGATTCCCATCAACTATCACGATTTCTTCATGAGGACCTTGGCCAATATTGAAGTGTCACCGTTCGAATTGAAGCCTTATGCTCCCTGGATCATGAAATTCCTCAGATCAAAGTCTTAAATTCCATTCAAGGCTGATTTTTAGAATCACTTCAGTTTCTTGCCTCCGATTGAAGTCCTCAAGAAAACATTTTCTTCAGTTGAAGGAAAAGGCAAGGCTGTCATTGATGAAGGTACTCGTCCATTGGATGGTCAGTTTCGCAAGGCTACATCTTACTCCACCAATGATGACTCTCCCACAAAAGATTCTGCTGTAAAAGCCTCAGCGCAAAAACCTCAAGCTTCTGCCCCTCGTGTTATGACTGATCGTGAGCTTCTTATAAGTCTTCATCAGAAGGTCGATCATAATCACAAGTGGGTAAAGCGACAGTTTGTTTCAATTCTTCGTGACATGACTGTGACGCATAACTCTGTGAGGAAATATCATTATTATGTGCATGAAATCTTCGATCGCTCTTGGGCCATTCTGTCTCACCTCAAGACTCCTGAAGAACGCACGGAGATGGGATTTCAGATGGACTTTGACTGGTCGATTCCTCCAAAGAAGAAATGGAAGAAAGTTCAAGTTCCTCTGCTGGTGACAAGCTCATATTCTTCATCGCGTGCGACGGATGAAGCTGAGGACATTGATGACACTACTGCAGGCCCTGCTACACCAACTGACCCCGACAACGCTGGCGCTCATCCACCACCTTCAAGATGAAATTCTTCAGGGGCGTTAGTCCTCAATTTCGTGCCTTTTGGTCACTTGAGGACACAGGGGGAGAAATTTGAGTTAGTCTTCAAGGGGGTCTCTTTATATGGGCTGTTTTTGTTTAAGTTACAACTCTTGATCTTCTGAGGTGTTTGTTTGATGAGTTGTAAACTTAAGTCCGATGGTGGTCTGATAGTTTTGAACTGCTTTCTGCATGCTTATTTCCTCAAGTATCTTAATGCACGCATGCTGAATTTCCTCAGTCCCCATTTTCCATCATGCATTTCAATTTCCTCATGATATATATAAAATGCATGTATGGATTACAAGATATAGGGGGAGATCTCCAAGAGTTTATCCTGCCATGTGCATTTGCAGTCCAAAGCAAATTCCTCAAATATGCACATCTTCAGGGGGAGTTCCTCTATATCTTGCAATCAAATTCCTCAAACTCAGTACTTACACTTCATATGTTTATCCCCGTTGAAAACTTAACCTATTTGTTATCAATCACCAAAAAGGGGGAGATTGTAAGTGCATCTAGTGCCCCTTAGTGATTTTGGTGTATTGAAGACTTATAGGTTAAGGGACTAATATGTTTGTGAGTGTACACAGACTCTATAAGTCAATGAGGAGTTTGGTATATTCAAAGAATATCGACCCCTAAAAATGAATGTCTTCAACTGAAGACTTTGGTGAAGACTCTGTGAAGACTTTGCTGAAGACTTTGGTATTCCCTGAAGACTTTGAAAATGAAGGAGATGGTGTGACCTTGAAGATATGAACGAGGACAATGAAGCGTGAAGACTTTTGTTTTTAATGTTTCATTTCCTTCTTTGAGTCATAGGAAACACCGTACTGTTAAAGGGGGTCGAGGTAAAACTAAGGAAAAATTTCCATCTGATGCTCAACTCAAAAGCCTCAACCTAACCCAATCCTTCGAGTGAAGCCTTTGGAAACCTCTTACAGTTCAGTCAAGTTCTTCAGTGACAGAGACGATGTTCTTATGGTCTCTGAGGAAATTTGTCTGACTGAGGAGTTAGGATTTCACCAGTGCGAATTGCCTACAAGTGAGGAATATGATAAGCCCTGAGGAATTTGACACTTCAAATTCCGACCATTGCTGTGCTTTGCGCCAGCTGTCCAGATATTTTATCCACCTAACAGTCATATCATTGGGGGGCATTTATGTCTTATCATGTCGGGTTGCACCCTGGCTATAAATAGCCGCCCGCCACATCCACTAGCTGGGTGGCTGCTCCGAGAGAGAACTTGACACTTGTCATTTGAGAGCATCCCATTCCTCGAGGACTTTGAGCAAAAATCATCAGTGAGGAAAACCCCAAACAACCAAAACCCATAGTGATTGAGCATCACTGAGAAATTGTTCCTGTGTGGAACCGACGCTTTTTACCTTTGAAGACTGTGTATCTTCCAGACGGTTAGGCGTCCTGGTATAGTGCATCATGCAGTCAATTGGGGATCGCCGGGTGACCGTGGTCTAGAGCATCCAGCAATCAATTGTGGATCGCCGGGTGACCAGTTTGTGAGGGTTTTGGAAGTCTACCCTGAAGACTTACCACGAGTGTTGGGCGAGGACTGTGTAACCTTATCTCAAGGAGAATACGGTAAGGACTGTGTGTCCTGGGACTGTGTGTCCTCTGGTTTAAATACTAGGCCGCTCCAAACCAGACGTACGACTGTCACAGCAGTTCGAACTGGGTCATCAAACCATTGTCTTCATCGAGCTACCTGGTTCATTTCCTCAAGCCTTTCATTTCCTCGTATATCTGTTGATGAAATTGATCGTTACTGTTGGAAGAATTTGACTGAAGACTTTCTCAATTTCCTGACCTCAAATTCTTTAGTCACTTTATCTTCTGCCTGCTTATCCTGTTCACGCTACTCATGCTCTGTGTATGTTTCATTTCATCATGATGACTATGCTACTGCCATGTTTCACATGCACTTGAGTACTTATTCCACTCCGAGTAGTTCGTCACTTAGCAAATTCCTCAACTAGTATTTCCTCAAGTGACGAATTTGTAAAAATCGCCTATTCACCCCCCTCTAGTCGATATAACGCACTTTCAATTAGTTACTTTCTTCAAATGAGCTGAAAACTTGTGATCAGGACCAATTGGACTTACCATTTACCCCTGGTAAATCTCAAGGCCATTGGATACCCCTAGATACCCTAGGACTGCATCAAACACCGTCAGCCATAGGCTTGTGGACAAGCAAGGTTGACCAAAAAATATTCCCCTTGCCTCTAAATTTTTCCAACAGTATGTTATAACCCTATTTTACCTCTAGTAGCTTCGCTATGGCCTCTGCTCAATTATTGGGGGGAAACTCCCTCACTTTCCCTCTCTTTTTACCATGGCAGCACCTCTCCTCCCCCTCTCCTTCTGTTCTATTCATGCAACTACCCCCAAACTCTACAAAAACTTCCTTTACATGCTAATGCATCAATCCAAACCCAAAAATGGCAGGCTCATATGGAAAATATGAGCAGTTCATAAAAAACTAGATTTTGCCAACAAATATAGCCTTGAACTACAAGTACCCTATACACTTGTCTCCTAGGACTAAAATTTGGTATACATGTAGTCCTTCCAAACCTAAGCCACCCAGACAACTTTTTACCTCTTATGCACTTCAGTAAAACCCCTAATCTGGCCCCCAAGTTTGTTGTTCCAAACTTAACTCCTGTAGAAACCACTTCTACCCAGCCCCATATCATTCCAAGCCTCACCAGAACCATCTACCATATGTGCCATGCACACTGGACATCTTTGGCCGACCAAAGGCTTTCTCTGGACATGCATTGGCATGGTGACCATACTATTGGCATGCAAAAACGGCGCCCTATCGTCGAACATTGTCATGTAGCTTGCGTCTGGCCTTAACAAGGTGCCCCGCGCGCCAGGCATCTCCCCTCGACCTCCCATGCCCCTCCCCGAAGCTAGGAAAGCTCCAACGGTGCTCTGGCACGCGTTATCACCGCGCCCATGGGCATCCGAGGTGCACCCGAGCCCCACCTCGTCGCCCCTCTATTTCTACCTCTCCCCGAGCTCCATCTTGCACGCTATGCCGCTCTCCTCGTCCTAGTAGATCCCCTTGGCCAGGCGATTCGAGCTCCCGAGGTCAACTCCTTCCCTCATGGCTGCCGTGGCGCCGCCTCGGCCTCAGATGGATTCGTGGCGCCCCGCCTCTCTTCTCTCCCATGAGCTCCACCTGGGTGCCCTAGCATCGCCACAGACCCCCTCGGCACCCCATTTTCTCCCCTCCGTGGCCATGGTGCCATAACCATCGCCACCGTCGGTAACCTCCACCGTGACCGACGCCACGGTCGACCTCGGCCTTCCCCGGGGCCAAGGACCACTCAGGCGGGCGCGACAAGCAGCCTGCCCGAGCCCAACGGTGGCTGGAGCGACGCCGAAGGTGGCCTGTGCCGCCGGAGCAAGCGCCGGTGCCTCTCAGCATCGCCCCCTGCTCCATCTCTGTTCGAGCGGGAGGAGGAAGGAGGCCTTGCCAGCGGGCCCCGCCTGTAAGCGGCTAGCCGGTCGGGCTAGCCGTTTTGAGTGGAGGTGGGTTTCGCCCGCCCCGCCTTCCCGCGTGGGAGACGCACTCCCTGGAATGTGCCTTCGGCGTGGTCGCTGCGCGTGCGCAGCTGTGCTACTGGGCCGGCCCAGTAGCTATTCCTCGCCCAGTGCGCCGATTGGCCATTTTTGGTAAACTTCTTTTTATGTTCTTCCTTTTCAGACAAATTCAATTATTCATAATAAAATCATCTTAACTCAAAATTTGTTGATTCAAACTCCTAGATGCCACTAAATTCATGGCCTATCCCATGATGTGCATTGCCCATTTTTTCATGTAGGACCTTATGCCCCACTATTACTTTGGCCATTCCTCTCATGTTAAACTCCACTTTGCAAAATCCCTAGGGCATTCAATTTAACTCCAAATGGGATGATTCAAAATTCTAGAGTCTCCCAAAAATCTTTCTCTATTTGTCTATCCATGGTGAACATTTTTCTCATGCATTGTTTCTGTTAGATCTAATAAATGGCCCCAATTTCCATTTATTTCATCTTAGTAAATTCATAGGAAAATCATCCCAACTCCAAATCCAGTGAAACCACTTTCTAAATTCTTCTAAAATCATGCCCTATTTAATAGGTACATTCGCTCATTTTTTATAAAAATATTTTCTATAGACCTCCTATAGGACCAATGATCCCTCCATCTCCATCATTCACAAACCTCCAGTGATCCAAATCTAGTAGAGAAACTTTAAGTATTTTTCTTATGACCATAGACATCCTTGAAAAATAAGGTTTCTACTTTTGAACACTTTTATTTTCCTTCTTGTTGTGTTGGTTATTATGGTTGTTTCCGACGATAGTTGACGAAGTATACGGAGTGCCCGGAGTTGGACGAGAAGGTTGTGAAGAGCCCTAGGATTTGGGTGAGCTAGGCAAGCAGCCCTTTGACCATGTCCATGAAACTATTTCTTGCATGACATTATATCTCTTTTATTTCGTTGCATTGAAAAGCATGTTGATGATGCGGTGAAAACCTTGCTAGGTTGGTCTCCGATGCATTTATCGTTGATGGTTGCATTGTGCATGACCCTATCTTCCTATGAGGGTTATGTGGGTGGGAAGTAGTTAGGATGCTAAGTAGTTGCTACACAAGTGGGACGTGGATATGCATTGAGGCGGAAAACAAATGTTTACAAAAGACCTTTTTGAAAACCCTATCCGGTGCCACTAATGCCCGAGGGAGATGATGTTGAGCTAGGTAACCAATTGATAAAGAAGTGATGTATCGAGCCAAGTGTGTGTGTTGTTTTCAAAAAGCGATTGGTTTAAGTTGCGACCGTTACTCCAACCTTACATGTACAACCACTCTACCCCTATATGGGAAGGGGCTTTGTTGATTACTTTGGTTGATGCTCGCAGAGAGCCCGCATTACTAGTGCAGGGAGTGACGTGGTCACTCTCGATACAGGATCGTGCATGAAAGGATGACCATGGGCTGTTTTCACAGACACCGTGCACATCGTTGGTCCCTTCATGGATTATACTTGTGATGTACATCATGCGGGCTGTGTGCCAACGACTGGACTCTTTGTTTAGTGTCGCCAAGGGAAAGGCATTGTTCGGGTGCTTACCTCGGGTATGTAATATACCGTGATTCTTGGCTTGACACAGAAGTTCCCTGAATCTTGTGGGCAAAGTGTGCAACCTCTACAGAGTGTAAAACTATTCGAATAGTCGTGTCCACGATCAAGGACAGTTGGATGACCGCTCTTGGGCTACATCCGGATGTTTCCACAAAACTTGGTGTGTGCAGCAAAGAGATACTTGAGTTAAGTCAGAAGACTTGATGAATTGATTGAACATGTCATGTTCAAACCCTGCTTATATTGATATATGTAACCACTTCATATGGATATCTGCAACCTGTTGATGCATAATTTTTATAAATGGTAGGACATGATATTGCACTCAAAAATTAGATTTCCGCAAAATACCTGCTTAGGGTTACGCCATGCATTGTTTATCTTGTTCCAAACATGGGTTGCTTGGGAGTACATTCAAAGTACTCATTGGCTTGCCACTTGTTTTTTTATTGGCCAAGCATGAAAGAACAAGGTATGATGAAGAGTACCTTGGTGACGAACATGCGAGCTAGGATGCTTCACAGTCAGAATGCCTATAGGGTTAAGGCAGATGGCATGGGTCCACGCTATCGTTGAAGATTTCTGCTGCGAGTTTACGTAGACTTGGCCATAAAGGTCATATTTGAGTAAAATGTTATGTACTGGAGGTAAGACTCTTGTTATTCAGTTTCTGTGTGTTGAGTGAGCATTGATCTCAGGGATCATTGTACACGTGCATTCGGTGATCACGACTTATGAGTCGGGGTCCCCACAAAGCTGGTATCACAGCCATCCTGACTGTAGGAAGCCTTAGTTAGCATGGACATTAGTTAGGACTAAAATTATTTTTCCAGACCCTTGAAATCACTCACAAAACTCCTATATTTCTTACCTCTTCTAAGTCTTCAAAGAAACCGGAGATTTTTGCCATACGACTCCCACCAATTTTCTCTTGGCTCTCCTCATCTGCTATTTCAAAAAACTGAAAACGGTCGCTAGTACCCATATGCCCGTGACCACGGGATTCCTTGAAATCCTAGTGGGAAACCTGGAAGGGAGCCACCTTTCCAAACTTTCACCCACAAATTTGGAAAACAAGGTTGGCGACACTATGACAAAACGACACCACTAGGAGAAACCTTCTTGAGGGATGAGGACGCCAAGACTTGGAAGATGGTGATACCCTCGACACTACCCCAGGATGATGCAACCTTGGCCTACGATGATCAGGGCATAAGACATGCAAGACCATGATATACATCGCTAATAGAGCAATCATGTCCTTACCATATTTGTATCAGCAACCATCGGTGGATGAGAACCTCGCCATTTGGTCCACCTCACTATAGTGAGCAGGAAAACGGTTCTCTTCATCCCCCGCTCTTGGTGTTGATTTTTCCATCAACATGACTGACGGGATGGACCTCTACCATGCCTTGATAATATCATTACATAAGGGATTGCCTACCTGGGACTCTTGACACCTTGGAAGACAAGAAGGCATTGGCACGATTATGAAGACAACAGAAGACCCTGTCAATGACAGCCATGAGGATCCACCTTCGCCTGGCAACTCACCAGATTAGAAGTTGTCAAGGTCTATTTCAGGCTCAACCCGGATCGTTTCGACAAACAATGACAAGAGACATAGCGACACCTGAGGAAGACCCAGAAGACTGAGAGGACTTCTCACTAAGTCATGAAGCCAAGCACGACTACTAAGTCCGAGAAACCCTAGGGTAGGATGAGTCGTGTATCCCCTATGCGAAGTCGAGTCCATGTGATGGTTCAAATAGAACCATGATTGGTTGTTGCTTGTTTTATTTGTTTGTGTTTTGGTATAAGTCGCAATTTGCCCTAGGCAACAGGTATGCAGCTATATCACCTCCCTTATCTTACTGTTTGTGGTTGGACCTTTTTGTCGGATTTCGGGCTCCGCAAAACCCTTAAGATTCGAACACAGGGGCGTGTGCGGAGATTCCCTGCGGCCTCGCCCAACCTAGCTCTCTACTCGATGGACCGAATGATGAACTCGCACGATGACGAGGGAGAAGATGAGCACAGTAGTTTACCCAGGTTCGGGCCGCTGAGAAGCGTAATACCCTACTCCTGCTTTGGTGGATTGCCTCTCGAGGAGGTGTGGTGGATGAACTAGTACAGTGTTATGGAGCCTCGTGAGGGCGCTCCTGAGGTGTTCTTGGCCCTCCTTCGGCTTGGTGGTGGATGAGTGAAGTGACCCGTCCCCTCTTCTGCGGCGCAGCCTAGTCTTTATATATAGCGGTGGCCCGGGTCCTCTTCCCTTATCGCAATGGCGGGAAGGGATCCCACAATGGCCAATTTTGAAGGGGGACAGGAGTACATGCCCGCCCTGCCCAAAGGCGGTCTTCGCCTGCAAAGTAGCTGTCGATGATGCAGAGGTGGGCTCGGTGATGACATCCGTCTTGCGGGGCTCGTGGTCGTGGTCTTGTTGCACCAGAATGGAAACCTTTGGGGGGTGCTTTGGGAACCCGCGTTCGTCCTCGCTCCCTTTGCACCAAAGAGGAAACTGCGCCGCCTGGCGCGCTGGCGCCCGCCTGTCCTTCCTTACGTCACCTTTGACTCCTGAGGCTGGGCTCTGCATAGAGTTCTCCGCCGCTCCGGAGGGGGCCTGAGGAGGCCTATTCTTTGCCGGTCTTGATGCCGCTCTTCCTCGCGAGCCTAGGGGCCTCCCAAGGGCCTTGTCTTGAGTGGAGCCGCCCCCGGCTGTGTTTGGTTGATGAAGTGGGCCACGCCCTGGGCCGCAGGCAGGCAGGTCTGGGTACCCCCGTTCCCAGGACGCCGACACTTTTGGCACTTGTTTGATTGCACTTGCACTATAGAGCCCCCTTTAGACACCTCCTCTATCCTACTTTTCCCTCTCACCTTTCTCATCAACTGAAGACCAGCAAGGCAAGATGCACCAAGGATCTACCTCAAGAAACAACTAGTACTTAAGACTTTCGCCGACGACCCACTCAACCAAGTGCAGCACCGAAAGGGGTATGATTTTCCCTCAGGATTAGAAGTTCTTTCCTAGACCAACTTAGACCCCACGAGTGACCTAGCTTAAACCTTAACCATATGCTTAACCTATGGATTCGCAAGAGAACCAGTTCAGCTTCAATAACTTTGTTTAGCACTGGGTTCATTATGGAACTAGTGATCATAGTGAACAGACACATTGCATTCTTAAGGCGGCACTTGGTCTGACGATGCCATAGGGAAGATCGATTTGAGGATATATGACTAATAGACTAATGATTTTATGAGGCTATACTAGATATCTTGAGGATATAGTTGAAACCCTTTTGTGGATGTGAAGACATTCATGTTGATAGAAGAACTTGGTGGATGAAGTTGACAGAGTAGCATAACTTACTTCTCCCTTGAGTAAATTGGATTTAGTAGGTTAACTGTGATCACAAGCTGAAATTCTTGGTGGAGAAATAATTTGACTTTGTCGAGTGATATCGATAGTGGATTGATGATGTTACGATGATGACTTGGAGGAACAAGTAGGAATTCTCGTTGGACATGAGATATTGATTTAAATAGCTGTTCCTAATACCCTGTTGAGGATGTATGAGACTACATGGTTTGGAATAATTTGGATTTAGCCCGATGATCTGGATCATGGTACCTGAAAGTGCGTTATATGGACTAGAGGAGGGGTGAATAGGCGATTTTTTCAAATTCGTCTCTGAGGAATTACTAGTTGAGGAATTTGCTAAGTGACGAAATACTAGCAGCGGAATAAGTACTCAAGTGTATGAATAACCTGGCAGTAGCATACTCATCATGATGAAATGAAACATACATAGAGCATAGGTAGCATGAAAACAGGACAAGCAGGCGATAGACAAAGTGACTGAAGAATTTGAGATGAGGAAATTGAGAAAGTCTTCAGTCAATTTCTTCAAATAGTAACGATCAATTTCATCAACAAGTTAACGAGGAAATGAATGGGTTGAGGAAATAGAACCAGGAGCTTGGTGAAGACAGTGATTTGATGACCCAGTTCAAACTGCTGTGACAGTCGTACGTCTGGTTCGGAGTGGCTTGGTATTTAAACCAAAGGACACGTAGTCCTAGGACACACAGTCCTTACCGTATTCTCCTTGAGCTAAGGTCACACAGACCTCGCCCAACACTCGTGGTATATCTTCAGGGTAGACTTCCAAACCCTCACAAACTCGGTCACCCGGCGATCCACGATTTCCTCTTGGATGCTCTAGACCATGACTCCTAACCGTCTGGAAGATGCACAGTCTTCAAAGGTAAAAAGTGTCGGTTCCACACAGGAACAATCTCTAGTGATGCTCAATCAGTTTGGGTTTTTGGTTGGTTGGGTTTTATGTTTTTCCACACTAATGATTTTCTCTCAAAGTCCTAAGTGGATGGGTTGCTCTAAATGACACTTGTCAATCTCTCTCGAAGAAACCAACCAGCTACTGGTTGTGGGGGCGGCTATTTATAGCCAGGGTGCAACCTGACATGATATGACATAAATGCCCCTAATGAAATGACTGTTATGTGGATAAGATATCTGGACAGCTGGCGCAAGGCACAAGAACAGTCGGAGATTTGAACTCTCAAATTCCTCAGGGCTATCATATTCCTCATGGTAGGAAATTCACACTGGCAAAATCCTAACTCCTCAATCTGAACAAATTCCTCAGAGACCAGAAGAACTTCGTCTCTGTCACTGAAGAAATTGACTGAACTGCTAGAGATTTCCAAAGGCTGCACTCAAAGGTTTTGGGTATGTGTAGGCTTTGAGATGGGCATCACTTGGAAATTTTTCCATAGTATTACCTCGACCCCCTTTAACAGTACGGTGTTTCCTATGACACAAAGAAAGGAAATGAAACTACAAAAACAAAAGTCTTCATGCTTCATAATCCTCGTATCAATATCTTCGAGGTCACACCAAATTCTTCATTTTCAAAGTCTTCAAGAAAGCATCAAAGTCTTCAGTTAAAGACATTTATTTTTAGGGGTCAACATTCTTCGGATATATCAATCTCCTCATCGACTTATAGAACCTGTGTACACTCACAAACACATTAGTCCCTTAACCTATAAGTCTTCAATACACCAAAATCACTAAGGGGCACTAGATGCACTTACAATCTCCCCCTTTTTGGTGATTGATGACAAATAGGTTAAGTTTTCAATGGGGATAAACATATGAAGTGTAAGTACTGAGTTTGAGGAATTTGATTTCAAGGTATAGAGGAACTCCCCCTGAAGATGTGCATATTTGAGGAATTTGCTTTGGACTGCAAATGCACATGGCAGGATAAAATCTTGGAGATCTCCCCCTATATCTTGTAATCCATACACACATTTAACTTATATCATGAGGAAATTGAAATGCATGATGAAAAATGGTGGCTGACGAAATTCAGCATGCATGCATTAAGGTACTTGAGGAAATAAACATGCGGAAGGCAGTTCAAAAGCGTCAGACCACCATTGGACTTAAGTTTACAACTCATCAAACAAACACTTCAGAAGACCAAGAGTTGTAACTTAAACAAAAACAACCCGTATAGAGGGACCCGCTTGAAGCCTAACTCAAATTTCTCCCCCTTTGTCATCAAGTGACCAAAAGGGACGAAAATTGAGGACTAACGCCCCTAAAGAATTTCATCCTGAGGTTGGTGGAGGAACGCCAACGTTGTTGTTGGGGTCGTTTGTCGATGCAAGGCCCGCAACAGTGTTTTCAAGATCCTCAACTTCATCCGTCGCACGCGATGAAGAATATGAACTTGTGACGAGCAGAGGTACTTTGACCTTCTTGAATTTCTTGTGAGGAGGACGAGACAAGTCAAAGTTCTGCTGAAAATCCATCTCCATGAGTTCTTCAGGAGTCTTGAGGTGAGAGAGGATGGCCCAAGTGCGATCGAAGATTTCACGCACATAGTAGTGGTTCTTCCTAACAAAGTTCTGCGTCATAGTCATGTTTAGAACAATGGAACCAAACTGACGCTTGACCCACTTGTGGTTGCGATCGATCTTCTGATGAAGACTTAGTAGAAGGTCACGATCAGTCATCACACGAGGGCCAGAACCTTGAGGATTTTGGGTTGTGGCTTTGGCTGCAGAATCTTGTGTGGCAGAGTCATCATTGGTGGAGTAAGATGCAGACTTGCGGAACTCGCCATCCAATGGACGAGAGCCTTCTTCAACAATAGTTTTGACGTTTCCTTCCACCGAGGAAAATGTCCTTTTGAGAATTTCAATCGGAGGCAGAAAGATGAAGTGATTCTAAAAATCAGCCTTGTAAGGAATTGAAGACCTTGATCTGTTGAATTTCATGATCCAGGGAGCATAAGTCTTCAACTCAAATGTCGATAGAGCAATATTGGCCAAAGTCGTAATGAAGAAATCGTGAAAATTTATGGGAATCCCATGAATGATATTGAAAAGCAGATTCTTCATGACGCCAATAACCGCTTCTTCTTCAGAACTGTGGCCCTTTATTGGATTGAGGGTTTTTGTCATAATGCGGTAAACTGTCCGGGGCACATACAACAAATCCTTCACAAGGAAGGTGCTTCTTGGAGCTTGTCCTTGAGGTAAAGGCTTCATCAGCACTTGCATCAAGTGATTTGGAAGTTCAGGTTCTTCATATATGCGTCTCGCACCTTCTGAGGGAATACCAACTGAGACAGCTCGAAGCAATTCAGTGGCTGGAGCAGTGTAGTGCGTGTCCTCACTAATCCAATCGAGGATCCAGGAATTAACATCAGAGGCATCACCAGAGATGTGCAAGGTAGCATAGAACTGAATAATAAGCTCTTCATTCCAGTCACATATGTCAGCAAAGAAAGGTACGAGACCAGCTTCGTGAAGAACATTGCGGACTGGGCTGAAGCATGGAATGGACTCCATATCCACATGAGGACTTTGTTGGTGCTGGAAGACTTTGCTCTTGTCAAACAGGATAGTAGAATAGAAATTCACTTGAGTATGAGTCCAAAACCTCTTGCGCCTAATTCTTGGTGAGTCATCAGGATTTTCTCCAGTGAAGAAATGATGCTCATCGAAGAAATTGGCCTTGTTGAACTTGGGCCGCTTTGTGCCTTTAAGGGGTAGCAAGGGCTTAGGTTGAAGATTTGGCTTCTAACGTCCAACAATCTCCCTTTGCACAATTGCAGCTTCATCAGTCTGAGATATTTGAGTGACAGGTTCCTCAGGTTCACTTTGGGCAGCATTTTCTTCAGCTAATGCAGCTGGAATTTCTTCAGTGATAGACTGGAGTGGAGTATGACGTCCTTCGGACCCTGTTGGAATTTCTTCAGTTTGAGCAGGCGACTGAGGAATTTGAGTAAGAGGGGTGGCCATTGGCGAATTTGGGTGAGTTGCTTCCCAATATTCGTCATTGATGACAGGAGTTGTAGATCCAATGTCCAAGTCTTCTTCAATGTCTTCAACGCCGGCCTCTTCAACAGTGAGCTGAGGCTGAGGCGATGGGACCAGAGGGGTTAAAGCATTTGCTTCCACCTCTATTTCTTCATCAATCTTCTCTAAGGAAGCAGCAGCGTGATTATCTTCATCTTCTTCATTTGGGATTTCATAGTCTTCACAAAATGGGACAATTTCATAGGCAGGTACAGCAGAGATAGGAGTTGCATCAACAGGTTTTGTTGTAGTACTTGACAAAGTCTTCAATTTCTTTGCAGCTGAGTAATATGCAGATGATGACGCTTTCCTTTTCACTGCAGCTTCCTTCTCCGCAGCCTTTGTTTTCTTCACTTCTGATGCAGAAGGAAGTGTCACTTTCTGCACCTTTGAAGAACTTGTTGGGGGATCTTGGGGTGAAGGTGGTTCAGTTTCTTCAGGCATGACTGATGCAGTCACCCTGGCATATTCTCCAGCTCGCTTAGCAATTTCTACAGACACAATAGTGGATGTTGCCCTGGCAGATTCTTCAGCAGCATGAATTTCTTCAGCTGCGCTTGCAGTTTCTTCTGCAGGCTGAGCAGATGTTCAAGCCTGAGGAATTTGTGGTTGCGATCGTGCTGCAATCCTTGTGTTGTGGTCCTTGATAACTTTGTCAGCCACATTGATGAACCGGAGCTTGGCACATTGCCTATCAGCGTAGTATCCATCATATTCATCGATGAGGCTTTGGATTTTAGCTTGAGTGGTCACGAGTTGGTCAGGAGATAATTTCAGCACATTGTTCTTCAAGAATCACTCCTTCTTGTACTAATCCTTCTTGGCCTTTCTGGCCTTTTCAAACTTCCATTTTTCTTCACATATGAAGGCAGCCAACACATGACTTGGACCTCGGGGCAGCTTCAAGTCATCAATTGTAGTGTGAGGATCTTTGTGCCATATGTCAATGAAAGCGAGCACAGTCCTTGGATCCTGCATAAGAGGAATTTGAGTGCCCTTTGCCTGAGCCACTCTCTCTTATTTGTTTCTGATGATAGCAGCAAGTTCATCATCATTTGCTTCATCTTCCTCAAATTCTGAGGGAACATGGAAGATCACTCTCCTCGGATGAGGACTTGGTCTCTTGAAACATCCAGCAGTTGCTTTCACTTTGAGCAACGTTGGACTACTTGATGAAAGTTCTTGGGATGTGGAAGTTGCAGATGCCCCAGAGGCAACTGAAAATCCAGCAGTGCGCTAACACGTGGTAAGATGCACAGTTGTTGAGGATTTTGCAGCAGCAGGTGAGGATTCTGCAGCCACAGAAGGCATTGTTACAGCCTTTGATGAAGTTGCTTGAGGAATTTGCAGTGAGGGTTTTGATGTTGAGGAACTTGGCCGTGAGGGCATTGAGCTTGAAGACTTTGGCTTAATTGCCGATTTCTTCTTCATAGCCCTTTTTGGGGCAGTTTCACAAGCAGAGGCCCTAGCAGAGGCAGCAGAAGGAGCAGCAGAGTCTTCATTGAATTTCCTCACTGCCTGAGAAGCAATTTTCTTCAGTTTGGATTGACGTTTGGCCCACTCCTTGGGAAAGTCCTCACCACTTTTGATGCTAGTGGGATCATCTTGTTGCCCTTCAGCCAGTGGAGGTGTTTGGCAGGGAGGATTAACAGTGAATTTCTTCATGTACTTTGGGGTTACATAACGATATTCCTTCCATTCCCTTGCCCATCTCCTCTCAATTCTCTGTATGCGAATTTTATGCTACTCTTTGGTTTCTTTACAATATTCCTCTTCATCAGGAGTACAGTACTCAAGGTATATTTCCTCAGGAATCTCACAAGCAGTATTTGATTCTGGCTTCTTTCCTCCTTTCTGAGTTCTTTTCACATCAGCCATTTTCTTCACCTGAGGTATTCGAACTTTAGAAGATTCTAAAGATGTATGCAATTTTTCTTCGAGGAACGCTGCAAATGAGTTACGTTTATGAGAACCTAGAGATTCATCAGTAGACATTTCGTACCTGTGAGCAGGGTATAGGTGCGAAGAATTTGAAGAGGTTATATGTGTTCTCAGATATTTTTCAAAATATATCAAGTTGAGGAATTTGACCATAGATATCTTGAAGAATTTCACTAAGTGTTCGTGACTTAGGTTCCAGAGTTGTGCAGATTTGAGGATCCACACAATTGAGGAATCTTGAAGAAAATCATAACTTAGAGTAACCAATCAAGAGAAGGAAGTTATTCGATGTTTAAGAAATGGATTGCTGAAGAATAATCACCTTTTGTAGATGTTGTAAAGATCATGAGGATCAAAATAGGGCAGTAAAATCATATTTTAATTACCCTTGATGAAGAACACGATGAACTGGGAATTAGAATAGTGAAGTTCGTAAGTCCAGATCTCCCAGGACCTAACTTGGCGGTGGAAGATAGCTACAGCGGCGGTGGAGTGAAGATTTCCACGGCTGATGCGAGTACGACGGCGAGGAGGTTCAGGCAGTGAAGCTCTTCCTCTTCAGCGGCGATGAAGCTTAGCGGCAGCGCTAGGGTTGAGCTCGAGAGTGATGGGAGTGAGAGTGAGAGGAGTAAGTTTGAGCAGTGAAAGGGGGAGGGGTATTTATAGCGGAGGTGAAAAACTGACCAGTCCGAAGATTTTGGATAGGTATACCCCTGACCCGTGCTATCCTAGCGACATGTGCCACCCACGTACTAAGAAGTGCAGATAGTGGGTGATCATGGGTTATCCAGTCGTGGGAAGCGGGATAAGTTAGAGCGGCAACCGCCAAAAAATGAAATTGAAAATTTTAATGTTTTGTTCTCTAATTCTTCAGCTGTCAAGGACACAGTGAATATTTTGAACAGGTTTCAAATAGAACGCATATGAAGAATTTGTCAACAGACTCGGTTGAGTTTAGCATAGAGGGAGAACGGGTCCGATCACATTCACTTAGAAGAAAATCAACTTGAAGAATTAGCGATACGTGAATGTTGTTGAGGACATTGAAAACTAAAGTATATATATATATATATATATAGCAATTCGGTTACGCGTAACAGCATATTATTCTGTTACTCAACTTGAACTGACCAGTTTAGGCCACCGAACTGATGGGTAGACAGAGGCGAACTTCCTACCCTGTGTCTTCAATGGCATAACCAGGGCGTTCGTCGGCGAGCTTCTGGCGGTCTCCGGCGCTCTCCTGCCGGCCGTTTGTTGTCAGATGTGTTACGGTAGCGATTCCGCACGGTCGCTATGCTGGTCTGTTCTTTGAGCCTGGGTATTCTTCGTTGATTTTGTAGGCTGCCATGGCGGAGTTATTCTTGAAGATTGTGTTGGCGTGGTGTATGTATCGTGCGAATTATGTTTTGAATGTGTTTTTACGGGTTATTGGGGTCTTCAATCGATTGCTGCTTGTTAGATTTTGATATATTTTTTGCCAATTTTTTGACAGCATCGTGTGGCTCTTGCGCGTCGGCCATGTTCGCCTCCTTTGTGTGTTTTTGCGGGTCGTGCTTTCTCTTTTCGATTTAGTATTTACAGTAGTGATGTGAGGCGCGTACGATGAATTCTGGGTCGTCAATTTTGCTCCTGGAGTTGCTTGCAGCCCGTCCGTGGATTTTTGAATCCGATTTCTCTGTTTTGCTTGCGGGTGGAGCCGACTTGTGTGAAAAAGGTTCTCTTTGACTACTTTTGTTGATTCGGTTGTTCATTAATGTATTTGTTTGGAGTGACGAATTTATGTAATTTTAGTGAATCACTGGAATTAATTTTGGTGTATGGTTTTCTGTTGTCATTGAATGTTGACCTGGTACGCTAACTCTAGTTGAACTGCCGAATAGTTGCTGCGCGTTTTCAAATTTTACCGTTTCCTATCCACCTATGATTTTAATATTTTTATATGTACTGGCAGTCATCCTGGCTATAAATTATGTCCATCTCTATTGGTGGGTAGCTCAGACTTCTTTTCCCTCTTCTTCATTGCTCCAAATCTCAGATCTAGGCTCCGCTCCTTCCTGTTGGTTCTTGCTTTTTTTCCTATGGTTTCCATGGAGGATTGTCCGTGTGGGTGCATGGATAGGATGGTGCCCACAGTGGACGCTTGTGTGTATGAAGATGGTTTGGAGCTCACCCAGAGTCATTGCCGTGGGCAACTCTCGGCGCTGGTGGGCAACCATGAGTTTCGGGCGCCGTATGTTTGTCGCCTGACTGCTGAAGACCTGGAGGAGACCTGGGTATGTGTTTTGTTTTTATCTGTTGTGCTCTACTTTTTGTTGGATTCGTTTAAGATCTATAGACCGTATCTATATTTTCTTCAGTTTCTTCAGTAATAAACAACTCTTAGTCCTTTTATCTATTGTACTTGTTTTTTTAAACAGTTGCCAGATGACGAGGTCACCTACCCTAGGTAGGGTCATGTTCCTCTAATCTAGGACATTCTTGGGGTCCTACAAGTTCATGAAAGTCCCTGGCTTACCTCGACACTCGGACGAATGTACAAGAGGCACTCGGCTCCTTGGAAGTCACACGGACGTCACTAACCACTCGGCCAGAAGGAAGCAGGAGCGTCCTAGGAGCTGCAACGTTCGAGGGACTTAATACACCTTAGGTACTGTCCAGACCACGTTACCCGTAATGGCTATAGTTAACTTAGCAGTTTCTAGTAACCCCTGCAGTTACTAGCATTAATGACCCTAGTGATGGCGTTCTGCCGGTGGTGGCACACTCTATATAAGCCACCCCCATGCGCCGGAGCAAGGGTTACAAACTCTTTGTAATCAGAATACATACCAAGCAATACCTAGCCCCAGGGCTCGAGATGTAGGACTTTTACCACTTCCGAGTGGGGTCCGAACTTGTAAACACCGAGTGTTACACTTGCTCTGTAGCTAGGCTTCACCCTACTCATTCGTACCCCTAGTACTATTGTCAGTTTTACTCCCACAACAGTTGGCGCCCACCATGGGGCGACAGTTCTAGCAAACTCCGATGCAAGTGAGATTCTTTTCTCTTTCCGGCCATCATGTTGGTACTCGGCGGTGAGATCCTCTTCGGCAGCCTTCGCTTCGTCGCCGACGGTTCATCCTGGCTGCACGATGCACCACTAGACCCGGAAGCGTTCCCCGCCCGCGGGGCCGTGCATTTCAGCGTGACGGCGCAAGGGGTTCTCCTGCGACAGTCGTCGGAGCCATACGGCTCAGGGTCGATCCGTTCGACCTCCGGCCGCCGCAAGCGTTCTGGACGCTCGCGGCTGCAATGGTGGCTCAGGCACGCCGTGGCACGGCAACCTACCTCCGAGCAGGTTGCAGTGCTCGACTCTGACGCCCACCCTCAGCTTGTCTCCCTCAACGGGCGACGAGTTGTCCGACGAATCCGAGTGTGAAAGCAGCGAAAATGCTGATGAGATACTGATGGTGCACTCCACCGATCATGGTGCCCCTGGGTACTCGGTGGGTGGTTCTCGTGACCGAGGCGGAGGTCGTCTCGGTGACGGTCCTTCCAATGGTTATTTTTCGCAGCCTCTCTCTCGGGAGCAGCGGGAAGAGAGGAGAAGGAGGGACGACGAAGTCCTTCTTATCCCTATCACGGGAACGTCACTCGAGGAGATGGCCTTGGAGGCCACACGTCAGGCCAGCTTGGCTGAACGTGAGCGTTTGTAGAGGCTCCAACGAGTACTCGACGAACAAGCAGCGAAGGAGCAACCGAGCTCCAGTTACGCCAGGCGGCGACCGATCCCGAGTGATAAGCCGCCCAAGATCCCAGTGATGCGTACTCCTATAGAGAATCTAGATGCAGCCACTCTGATAGCTGAATCCATTCAGCCGTCCGGGTCTGCGGCTGGAGAAGGCATTCGGCAGATCCAGACTCTGTTGAAGACAGCAATTAGGCAGAACGTAGAAGTGTCTCAGTCGAATCAACTTGTTTAGAGCAAGTCTTTTCAGGCTGATACTGTCTAGTCCGCGCACAGTCCACATGCCTATGGGAAACACTGATACTCTCCTCCTCCTCCGAGAGGCCAACATGGAGGGCATTGGCGCGATGGCCATGACGTTAGTCAGACGCCCCCTCCGTGGGGTGGTTTACACAACAAACGCCCATACGACGACGATAGACCTCATAGAGAAGACCGCAATCGGACTCCCCCTCGCCCTCGAGTTTATGAGGAAGCAGTCCGACGCCCCCCGTTGCTCAACGCCAGGTCTACCATCACTCAGAGATTGGTGGATAAGAGTCGAGTGCTCAGGTACCGAGTGAGCGGATGGGGACGACAGGTCTCGAGTGCTTCTGCAGATATATCCGAGAGGCTGAGATCCCGCCCAACTACAGATTGGCGATGGGGATCGGGAAGTTCAACGGCGAATCCAAGCCTGAAACTTGGCTGGAAGACTACCGAGTAGCAGTTCCCCTCATGCTAGAAGGATCTGCTTGGGCATGATTGAACCAGTTACCTTCTAGCAGCATCTATTGCTGGGAGGACCTGGCACAGGTGTTCATCAAGATGTTCGAGGGCACTTACAAGCGTCTAGGTGGATTGACAGAGTTGCAGCATTGCGTCGAGAAGAGCAATGAAACTCTCCGAGAGTACATATAGAGATGGAGCACTCTACACAACACTGTCGAGAATGTCACCGAGCACCAGGTCGTGTGCGCCTTCAAGGCGGGCACTCGGTATCGGGAGCTCATCCAGAAGTTTGGGCGATCGGGAGATCCGTCTCTCAGTCGGGCCGTGGAGATTGCCAATAAATACGCCAATGGCGAAGAGGAAGACCGCCTCCGCAGCAGGAAAGGGCGAGCTAGCGATGCCCCTCAATTGGCAGGGAATGCAGGCAAGAAGCAAAAACGGAAAGCCGATCCTCCTGGAAAGGCTGAAGTGGCTACGGTTCCTGGTCAGGGGAAGCTGAAGCCAAAAAGAACAAGAAGAACGATTGGGCTAACAAAAAGAAGCCCGAGTACAATTCTAAAGTGCTGGATCAGCCCTGTGCTATTCACACTAAAAAAGATGAGGAGGGCAACCTCATTTACCCAAAGCACACGACTCGGTAGTGCCGTATGCTCAAGCATGAGATGGGTAAGGAGGCCTCTGCAGAAAAGGACGATGATGAAGAGGGCGACCGTGATTCCGAGTACCCTCACATCGACAAGGTCCTGAACATGATCTTCGTGGATGTCGAAAGTAAGAGCCGATTGAAGGTCATCAATCGGGAGGTAAACTTGGTGGCTCCGACAATTGTCAAACACCTCAATTGGACAAAAACTCCTATTACTTTCGATCAGTCTGATCACCCAGCCCACATAGCCACCCTCGGGAGGCAGGCGCTGATTGTCGATCCGGCTGTCAATGGAATCTGACTGCGCCAAGTTCTGATGGATGGCGGCAGCGGGCTGAACATAATTTACGCGGATACGCTCAGCGCAATGGGCATTCCGATGTCCCGCCTGAGTAAGAGTAATATGCATTTCCATGGGGTCATTCCTGGAAACAAGCCCGAATCACTCGGTCAGATCACTCTGGATGTCGTCTTCGGCAGAGAGAAGAACTTCCGGAAGGAACACCTGACGTTGGAAGTGGTTGATTTCCGGAGTGCGTATCATGCTATCCTGGGTGGGCCCGCCTACGCGCGTTTCATGGCCCGACCATGTTACGTGTATCTTAAGCTTAAGATGCCAGGACCGAATGGTGTGATCACAGTTACCGGCGATTGGAAGGTTGTTGAAGAGTGCCTCCAGCAGGGCTCTAAAATCGCAAACGAGTAGATACTCGCTATCGAACTCGACGGGTACAAGAAGGCAGTGGACGTTGCAGACTTGTTAAAGTCCACGCGACCGGCGACGGAATCCGCTTTCTAGTCGGCCGGCGAAACTAAGCAGGTTCACGTTCATCCCACCGATCCGAGTGCGGCTCCGACCAACATCTCGACGACACTCGGTGAAAAATAGGAAGCCGAGCTCATCCAGTTCCTCCGTGAGAACTGGGATATCTTCGCATGGAAGTCGTCTGACATGCCGGGGGTTCCCAGGGGACTGGCAGAGCATCGACTCCGAGTGGATCCTAAAGTTAAACCAGTCAAGGAGCACTTGCATCGATCCTCCGTAGAGAAGCGCAAGGCGATTGGTGAAGAGATCGCTTGGCTCCTAGCTGCTGAATTCATTCGCGAAGTCTTCCATTCCGAGTGGCTGGCCAACCTAGTGTTGGTGCCCAAGAAGGAAAAGTCCCTCCGGATGTGCATCGACTTCAAGTACCTTAATCGGGCCTGCCTAAAAGATCATTTTCCCCTTCCCCACATAGATCAGATAGTAGATTCCACCGCCGGATGTGAACGCCTGTCGTTCTTAGATGCATACTCCGGGTACCATCAGATCCGAATGTATGGACCAGATGAAATAAAAACAGCTTTCATCACCCCATTCAGGTGTTTCTGCTACATCACTATGCCATTCGGTCTAAAGAATGCTGGGACAAGTTTTATGTGTATGATTTAGAAGTTTTTGCAAGAGCAAATCAGTCGAAATGTAGAGGCTTACATGGATGACATCATGGTCAAGTCCAGGAAAGGTTCCGACCTCCTGACTGACCTCGCTGAAACCTTCGCCAACCTCCGACGTTTCCAAATAAAACTCAACCCTGCGAAATGCACATTCGGAGTGCCCTCGGGTAAGCTACTCGGTTTTCTCGTTTCCGAGTGAGGAATCAACGCTAATCCGGACAAGATGGTGCCATCGTTCGAATGAAGAAACATGCCCGTCTGCATGACGTCCAGAAGCTCACGGGATGCCTTGCAGCCCTGAGTAGATTCATATCTCGACTCGGTGAAAAGGCCTTACCTCTTTACCGATTGATGAAGAAATCTGATACTTTTGAATGGACTCCTGAAGCGCAAGCCGCATTTGATCAGCTCAAGGCCCTGCTTTCGACCCGGTCGGTATTAGCTGCTCGGAGCAGCCGAGTGCCTTTGCTCTTGTACATCACGGCTACGAGCCAGGTGGTCAGTACTGTCCTCACTGTGGAGAGCGAGGAATCGGGAAAAACTTTCAAAGTGCAGAGACCCGTCTATTATATTTCAGAGGTCTTGACTCCTTCCAAGCAAAGGTATCCACATTATCAAAAGCTAGTTTATGGCATTTATCTCACTGTGAAGAAGGTAGCTCATTACTTCCAAGAACACTCGGTCACAGTTATCAATGATGCTCCCCTGTCGGAGATCCTGCATAACAGAGATGCCACGGGCCGAGTGGCCAAATGGGTAATTGAGCTCCTCCCGTTGGAGATCAAGTTTGAAGCCAAGAAGGCGATCAAGTCTCAAGCACTTGTGGACTTTTTAGCCGAATGGATTGAGCCGGAACAACCGGCTCCTAGTGTCCCTGAACATTGGACCATGTTTTTTTGATGGATCTAAGATGCTTCAAGGGCCTGGAGCTGGAGTAGTCCTTGTTTCCCCCAGAGGAGACCGACTGAGCTACATCCTTCAAATCCATTTTGACTCATCAAACAACGAGGCCGAGTATGAAGCCCTCCTGTATGGGCTCCGAATGGCTATCTCGCTCCGTATCCGACGGTTGATGATATTCGGTGACTCGGACCTTGTGGTCAATCAGGTGATGAAAGAATTGGACATCCGGAGTCCGTCCATGACTGGGTACTGTAATGCAGTCCGGAAGTTGGAAAATAAATTTGAAGGCTTAGAACTGCACCATATACTCCGAGTGAAGAACCAGGCTGCTGACGACATGTCTAAGATCGGATCTACTCGTCGGGTAGTCCCAAAGGGCATATTCCTTGAGCATCTCCACTCTCCTTCAATTAAGGAAGATCCTTTTACTGAAGAGCCCCCACAAGGAGTCGGACCCTCTAACCCGACTGAAGTTTACATTCTAGCTGTAGTGGATCTCGTTCAAGAGATGTTGGTGATCACTCTCCAGTGGACCCACCCTTATCTAGCTTACTTGCTCCAGCAAGAGCTCCGTCAAGACGAAGAAGAAGCTAAACGGATCATCCAATGATCCAAATCCTTTGAAGTGATGGGAGAACAACTATACAAGAAAAGCACTACAGGTGTGGCACAGAAGTGTATATCCCCGGAAGAAGGGCTACAGATTTTGCATGAAATCCATTCGGGAACCTACAGTCATCACGCGTTCTCTCGGACGTTGGTCGCAAAAGGGTATCGTGCAGGATTTTATTGGCCCCGAGCCAACGTAGCTGCTAAAGACATGGTTGACCTCTGTGTTGGATGTCAGTTTTTCAAGAACCAGACGCACAAGCCTGCATCTGCACTCAAGACCATCCCGCTCACCTGGCCGTTCGCTGTGTGGGGCCTCGACATGGTCGAGTGGGTTTACCCATCTGTTGGTTGCAGTGGATAAGTTCACCAAGTGGGTCGAAGCGAAGCCCATCAAAAGCTTGGATGCAGGTACCGCAGTCAGTTTCATTTGGCAGATTATCTTCAGATTCGGAGTTCCCCACAACATCATCACTGATAACGGGAAGAATTTTGATTCGGATGAATTCCGTGAGTTTTGCTACATGATAACCCACAACTATATGGGATCGCAACAGTGTTCGAGGGAAGAGTATTCAACCCAAGTTTATAGATTCGACACAAGGGGAGCCAAAGAATACTTGAGAGTATTAGCAGTTGAGTTGTCAATTCAACCACACCTGGAGATAAATATGTGCAGCAAAGTAATCAGTAGCACAGTAATATGATAGTTTTGATAGAAGTAGCAATAGTAACAGTAGCGGTAACAGTAGCAGCAATAGTTTTGTAGCAGTAGGAACAGCAGCAACAGTAGTAGTAACTTAGCAAGAAAAATAAGTGGAAAGGTCGTAGGCACTGGATCGGTAACTCATTGTATGATATTCCTCATATAACAGTCATAACCTAGGGCGATACAGAACTAGCTCCAGTTCATCAATGTAATGTAGGCATGTATTCCGTAAATAGTCATACGTACTTCTGGAAAAGAACTCTAATGACATCTTTTGTCCCACCCTCCCGTGGCAGCGGGGTCCATAAGGAAACTAAGGGATATTAAGGCCTCCTTTTAATAGAGAACCGGAACAAAGCATTAACACATAGTGAATACATGAACTCCTCAAACTACGGTCATCACCGCGAAGTATCCCAAATATTGTCACTATGGGGTTGACGTATCATAACACGTAATAGGTGCATATGACTAGGCAAGATCGGATCAAGAACATTGATATAGAGGTGATAACATAAACAGTTCAGATCTGAAATCTTGGCACTCAGGCCCTAGTGACAAGCATTAGGCATAGCAAAGTCATAGGAACATCAATCTCAGAACATAATGGATACTAGGGATCAAGCCCTAACAAAACTAACTCGATTACATGATGAATCTTATCCAACTCCTCACCAACAAGCAAGCCTACGAAGGAATTACTCACTCCCGGTGGGGAGCATCATGGAATTGGCGATGGAGAAAGGTTGGTGATGACGAAGACCGAAGATTCCCCTCTCCGGAGCCCCAAACGGGCTCCAGATCTGGCCTCCCAATGAAGAACAGGAGGTGGCGGCGGCTCAGTCTCGTGAAACGTGATAATTCTTCCTCTCCTATTTTTTTCTGGAAAAATAGGAATTTATAGTGGCGGAGATAGGTCAAGTGGGGCCTCGAGGTGCCCACCACCCACTAGGGCGTGCCGGGAGGGAGCTGGCGCGCCCTGTTGGGTGCTGGGCACCCTGGGCCCCCTCTCCGGTAGTTTCTCGCTCCAGTATTTTCTATATTTTCCAAAATAAATCTCCGGAAAGTTTCGTTCCATTCCGAGAACTTTTATTTCTGCACAAAAACAACACCATGGCAATTCTGCTGAAAACAACGTCAGTCCGGGTTAGTTCCATTCAAATCATGCAAATTAGAGTCCAAAACAAGGGCAAAAGAGTGAGGAAAAGTAGATACGTTGGAGACGTATCAACTCCCCCAAGCTTAAACCTTTGCTTGTCCTCAAGCAATTCAGTTGATAAACCGAAAGTGATAAAGAAAAACTTTTATGAACTCTTTTGTTCTTATTTACATATATATGCTTAAGTAGCACCCAGGTTTTCAGCAAAGATTATGACTAACCATGTCAACAATAACTCTTAGGAATTATATTTACTCATATCAATAACATAAATAACTAGCGAGCAATAATAAGATATCTCAAGCGCCAATATTTTTTCAAAACAATCGTGATACAATATGACAATAGTGGTATCTCGCTAGCCATTTCTGAGACCGCAAAACATAAATGCAGAGCACCTCCAAAGTTCAAGCAGCGATTCAACATTGTAATTCATGGTAGAAAAGATCCAGTCATGCTGTACCCAACATCAACTATACACAATGCATGAGGATGACAATAGTACTCTCAGGTCTGGCGCTTATTTGAGAAGGTGATGACTCAACATAAAAGTAAATAGATAGTCCCTTCGCAGAGGGAAGCATGGATTTGCAGCGGTGCCAGAGCTAATTTTGGGAGGTACACCCTTCCTATCAACGTCACGACCAAGAGTAATCAATATCTTCCATGTTAAACAAATTAGCGGCGGTTCCCAAGCGGTAAAAGTAAAGGTTTACTCCCCCTCCACCAACAATCACACTCCACGGCAAGCCGTATCCACGGGTACCGTCCAAACCAACAACATTCCTGGGGGAATTTTGTTTAATTATTTTTGATTTTTGATTTTGGGACTGGGAATCCCTATTACCGCCCCCCTCGTGTAAGGACAAGTGAATAAACACTCGTCATGAGAATAACCCGCTTAGCATGGAAGATATTGACCGCCCCCTATCGCTCCATGAGCGGTCCAGGCACACAAAACTGATGTTTATTTGAAATTAAACACATGCAAATTTAGTTTGGAACGGCAGGGTAATACCGCATATAGGTAGGTATGGTGGACTCATCTTGCATAACTTGGTTTAAGGTTTTTGATGCACAAGCAGTATTCCTACTTAGTACAGGCGAAGGCTAGCAATTAGATTGAGAAGCGGCCAGCTAGAGAGCGAAGACGGTCATGAACATGCATTACATATAATCAACATTGAATACTAGCATGAGTAGGATATGGACACCATGAACATAAATATCATCAAGGCTATGTTGGTTTTGATTCAACTACATGCATGAACATGTGCCAAGTCAAGCCATTTGAAACATTCAGAGGAGGATACCATATCATCATACCGCATCACAACTATTTTAATGCATGTTGAGACCCAAAATAAATCATTATCCACTCCTAGATACTTAAGCATGGCATGAACAACTATAATCTCTAATGGTCATTGCAAACATGTTTGATAATAATGAGCCGAATCAAGGGATACTAGGTTAAACATATTTACAAAAACAAAAACAAGTTGAGTTCATACCCGCCTTTCTCTGCCACAGTCTATTCATCAAATGTCGTCATTATTGCCTTTCACTTGCATGACCGAATGATAAGAGAATAGTAATAGTGCCAGAATGTCGTGGATAAAGCTGGAATCTGCAAACATTTTATTCAAGAGGAGAAGACAAGGTAATATGGTTTCTTTGTTAGGTGAACGATAATGCAGATGAGAACCACTCAACAATTTCATCGTGGTCTTCTCCTCGGTACGACTCCAGTAAAAGGAAACGAATTTCAGAGAAACACACTGAAATATTTTTTGGAGTTTTTGTTTTTTCTTGAAGGAAGCAAAACAAAGAAGAAAAACTAAAACGAGAAAAACTATTTACACGGGAAAGCTCCCAACAAACCAAAGAAGAAGTGAGAAATCTTTTTGGGTTTTCTTTTAATGCAACAATTAAACTAAGCTAGAAAGAAAAACTAAAAAGAAGTAGGAAATATTTTTGGGTTTTCTCAAAGATTAAACACACAAGAAGAAAGCGAGAAAACTAATCTAGCATGGATATTACAATGAAAAGTGTGAACACCCACAACTGGAATGAAATGTGCGAACATGAATGTAATGTCAGCGGAAATACTTACTCCCCCAAGCTTAGGCTTTTGGCCTAGCTTGGTAATCACCATCCGTATGAATAATAATCTGGGCGATGGCTCATTGAGAATCTCGGAGCAGACTCCGCGGCCCTCCTGGCAGCTTCAACCTCCGCATTGTACTCATAAGCTTCACTCTCAAGAACATAATATCTTCCCCTAGTGTGAAAATCAAAGAGAGCAGGAGCAGGCAAAACAACAGGCACCATAGTTTTTTTTTATTAAATCTCAAGTTATAGGTGTAGTTGGTGGCCGTACCCGTAAGGAACTTATGACGCTTCATAGCATCAAAGTCTAAATACTGAGTGGGTAGGATAGGGTCATTAGGCCAAGGTGAAACATTTAATCTCTCAGCTACACGGGAGGCATAAATTCCTCCATAAAAATTACCTTTAGCAGCATTAAGATGCAACCTCCGTGCAACAATTGTACCAAGATTATAATCCCTATTCCTAGTTATGGCAATCTGCAGGAGACTCAAATCATGAGCACATAAGGTGCTACAGTCTTGTTTGCCTACAATACATTTGCCGTTAAAGAGCGCAAAATATTGGAGTGATGGAAAATGGATGCTGTTAATTCTCCCTTGTGCAACCCCTCTATCTTCGCCGAAGCAAAGATTAACTAAAAATGGCGCGTACTCAGATTTTTTGGGTTCATCAAGGGAACCCTCAAATGGAAGTTTGCATGCATCGCTAAACATTTCTAATGGCATGGTAAAGGAATGATCGTACAGGTTAAACGAAACTCTAGACTCATGAGGAAAATATTTGAATTTCTTTGTGAAGGTTTTCGTGAGTTCGAGGTGTTGGGGGCACTTATCTGCGACGAAGGAAGTTAGCCCTGTGTTGTGGATAAATTGATAAAATTCCTCCTTAATACATGCACCTTCCATGAACTCCTTGCAAGGCCACAAGCATGATTTGGTGGCGGCATCTCGCATCGAGCTTTCGCTTGGTTCAACATAAGACTGTCGAACAGAGCTTCCACTTGATGAGGCTCCCGAGGATCTCCTCCTCGAAGAACTCCTAAAGAATTGCATTTTTATTCCTATAAAAATTCTAAAAATTTTAGTCCACAAATTTGTCAACAAAACTTTGTAAGATTGTTAGCAACTACTCCCAAGCATGCATAGAGGCCATATTGAGCATTCAAACTACTTAGAACTCTAAGAATTCAACATGCAAGCTCATCTACAGCAGCACCAAGAGTAGCTAATTACTCTAAAAATAACCCACTAAAACAAAAACTAATTGGAGCAATGGAGGAGTCACATACCAAGTAGCAATCCCTCCAAATAGTTTCGGAAACGGAGCTTCGAGCAAAGAGATCAAAATCCGCGGGTTTGAGAGCAAGAACACAAAAATGGTGGCTGTGGTGATTTTTTGCTAGAGGTAGGTGACAAGGTGGGATAAGGAGATAAGTGAGGGGGGCTACGTGTGGGCCACCACCCACTAGGGCGCGCCTGGGGGTGCTGGCGCGCCCTGGTGGGTGCTGTGCACCCTGGGCACTCCCCTCTGGTGTTATTTGAACCAAAAATTCTTAAATAATCGGAAAAAAAATCGTGTTAAATTTTTAGGGTATTCTGAGAATTTTTTTTTGGGCTATTTTTTATTGCACGGAGAAAACAGAAAACAGGATAAACATGGCATTTTATTTGACTAACTAAAACAATAAATAAAAGGTGGGGACACAGAATTGCGCTTACTAGATTCCTTGACATCATACCTCTAAAAAATGGTTCATTAATAAGGTTGATCAAGTCTTATTAACAACCACTTCCGATTAGCATTAAACCGAAGAACTTTCGTAAAAACACTAAGTTACCTCAATGGGGATGTGCATATCCCCTACAATAAGTATATCATATTTCTTCTTGGCAGTAGGTAGAGGTAATTTAAAACTTCCAATAGTGATGGTAGGAGATTCTTCAATAACATTTATACCATTCACTTGGAATTGTTTCTTTGGAAAGTGCATCGTGTGCTCATTACCATTAATATCAAAAGTGACTTTGCTTTTATTGCAATCAATATCAGCCCCTGCAGTATTCAAAAAGGGTCTACCAAGGATAATCGACTTGTTGTTGTCCTCGGGCATCTCAAGAATAACAAAGTCCGTTAAGATAGTAACATTTCCAACAACAACGGGAACATCCTAACAAATACCAATAGGTATGGCCGTTGATTTGTCAGCCATTTGCAATGATATCTCAGTAGGTGTGAGTTTATTCAAATCAAGTCTTTTATATAAGGAGAAAGGCATAACACTAACACCGGCTCCTAAATCACACAAAGCAGTTTTAACATAATTTCTTTTGATGGAGCAAGGTATAGTTCGTATTCCAGGATCTCCAAGTTTTTTAGGTACTCCATCCTTAAAAGAATAATTAGCAAGCATGGTGGAGATTTCAGCTTCAGGTATTTCCTTTTATTAGTGATGATGTCTTTAATATACTTTGCATAAGGGGCCATCTTCTGTCGGATTTCGGGCTCCGCAAAACCCTCAAGATTCGAACACAGGGGCGTGTGCCGAGATTCCCTGCGGCCTCGCCCAACCTAGCTCTCTACTCGATGGACCGAACGACGAACTTGCACGATGACGAGGAAGAAGATGAGCACAGGAGTTTACCCAGGTTCGGGCCGCTGCGAAGCGTAATACCCTACTCCTGCTTTGGTGGATTGCCTCTCGAGGAGGTGTGGTGGATGAACTAGTACAGTGTTTTGGAGCCTCGTGAGGGCGCTCCTGAGGTGTTCTTGGCCTTCCTTCGGCTTGGTGGTGGACGAGTGAAGTGACCCGTCTTCGGATCCGGTTCCAGCCCCCCTCTACGGTGCAGCCTAGCCTCTATATATAGCGGTGGCTCGGGTCCTCTTACCTTATCGCAATGGAGGGAAGGGATCCCACAACGGCCAATTTTGAAGGGGGACAGGAGTGCATGCCCGCCCTGCCCAAAGGCGGTCTTCGCCTGCAAAGTAGCTGTCGATGATGCAGAGGTGGGCTCGGCGATGACATCCATCCTGCGGGGCTCGTGGTCGTGGTCTTGTTGCACCGGAATGGAAACCTTTGGGGGTGCTTTGGGGACCCGCGTACGTCCTTGCTCCCTTTGCACCAAAGAGGAAACTGCGCCGCCTGGCGCGCTGGCGCCTGCCTGTCCCTCCTTGCGTCATCTTTGACTCCTGAGGGCGGGCTCTGCATAGAGTTCTCCGCCGCTCCGGAGGGGGCCTGAGGAGGCCCATCCTTCTCCGGTCTTGACGCCGCTCCTCCTCGCGAGCCTAGGGGCCTCGCGAGGGCCTTGTCTTGAGTGGAGCCGTGCCAGGCCGTGTTTGGTTGATGAAGTGGGCCAAGCCCTGGGCCGCAGGCAGGCAGGTCTGGGTACCCCCATTCCCAGAACGCCGACAATAGCCCCCGGGCCCAAGGCGCGCTCGAGCTGGCTTCTAGGCGAAGCCTTGAGGGCGCCCCGAAGCGCCGCAGGCCCCAAATGCCTGCGGGCCAGGCTTCACACGTGTCAAATGCCTGGGCGGCGACGCCCCCGCTCCCCGAGGGCGTCAGGAGACGCTCCAAGTCAAATTGACACGACGCCCGTGCGTAGCGCCGGCCATCATTGTCCTTCCTTGAATGCTGCTGCCACTTTGGGCCTCTACTCCTCGGGCCGCGCGGATGTGCCCCTTCAGTTGGCAGGAGAGGCGACGTGGACGGTACCGCATTGATCGAACCGCCTCGCGGCGCCCGAAAGGCGCACGACGCCTGCTCTCCCACGACGCCTCGCGGCTGCAGTTACGCCTATAAATCCGCCCCGCCCCAGGCAGGGGGGGCATTGCAGTCTTGAGGTATCCCCCTGCTTCCATCGCCCCGCAGACAAAGCCCTCTCTCTTCTCAGCTTCTCCCCTTCCATGCCGTCCAGTGGAAGCACAGGGGGCGCGGGGAAACGCGCGGCACCACCGGCTCCCTCGCCCTCCTCCGGAGGCAGTGGCGGGGGACCCTCGGGGTCGGCGCAAGTTCGCCGGCGCTGGGCCATGGTTGATGAGTGAGTACTCCGCCGCCTTTCTCCTCCTTTGCTGTCTTGTTCCTCGCTCCGGGATTGATTTCCTCCTCCTCCCAGGGCGCCTGCGGCCAAGAAGCGCAAGCTTGGCGAGCTCGAGGTGGAGGTGGACGCGATGCGGGCCCTGCTGGCGACCGCCGACACCGCCTTCCAGGCCGCCCTCAGGGGCGAAGCGGAGGCCAGGGCAGAGCTGGCGTCCCTCCAGGCCCTGGTGAAGGAGGCGGCCGATGCCGTGCAGGCCGCCCAGGACGAGGTGGCACATGCCCGGATGATGGAGTCCCAGCGCGCCAAGCAGTACCTCGGCATCGCCAGCCGTGCGGACGGCGTGGTGAACCGGTTCATCGGGGACGCCCCCGCGCTGCCGAGCGTGCGCGGCGACGGGGGCTACCTCGACTTCTTCCAAAGGTGGTGGAGGTGCTGGAGACCGGCGTTTCTCGCGCGAACGCGGACAATGAGTCCGACGCGCGCGACCTTCTGGACCATGCCTTGACGCTTGTCTTCTCCAACCTGCGCCGCCTCGCCCCGCAGCTCGACCTCCGGCGTGTCAGCGAGCAGGTGCCCGATGGGCTCTAGCGCCCCCTTCGGGACGAGGTGCGTCCGCACGTGGAGGCCCTGGTGGAGCGGTTCGTCCAGGTGCCCGCCTCCAGCGGGGAGGACGACTCCGACGCCGAGGCGGCCGGTGGCGCGGGCGGCGACGGCGGCTTCTCCTCCTAGGCGTCCTTTGTTTCCCTTTCCTGGTTCCTGTAATGTTTCGAGAAGAACTCTGCCCCGGTGGGCGATAATCTTTTGTATGTTACATGCGCCTTCTTGTTTTTCTTCCTTGGATCGTTGATCGCTCGCTTCTCGTGTCGCCACTTTGCCTCCCCGCGCGGGGCCTAGCGCCGCCACCAATGCGGCCTGGCGCCGGCAACCGGTAGGACCCTCGCGAGGCTCTCTCCTGAGGGACGACTCGCAGCCGCCGTTCCCCCCCCTCCGGGTTCGGGGCCCTGCGGCTCATCGTGGTCGAGTCCCTCCCTTCGTGTCGTTTTCCTTGCCGCCCCAGTCCTCGGGGGTCTCGGTAGCCGCGCATGGTGACCCGTACACCTGCATTCGTACATTAGTGCGCATAATCCTTATCCCGTCCTCGGGTCGTTATTAGGCCAGGGGGATCCTGCTTGGTTTGGCAGTGTACTTAGCTTGTATGGCGATGGCGATCCCGTGCGTCGCGAGGTGTGGCTGGGCTGTCCAGATAGCCCGCGGCTCCGCCTGGGATGCTTCCTCCTCGTTTGTTGGACGGTTTGGGGGCCCTTTCGGCACTCTGCGTCTGCAGGACCCAGTCCCGCACATTTCCCGACCACCGTTGCGTACGACCGGATCACCAAGGATGCAGCCACGGGGTCAGGCCCCAACACCCTTGATACCGACCGGATCACCGAGGACGACATCAAGGGGGGCGAGCGGCAATATGACCGGTAAGGCTCCTGAGGCGTACTGCTCAGGAGCCCCCCTTGACGCTCAAACCGCTCTACGTCGGCAGGTCCCAGTCCCGCACATTTCCCCACCACCATTAGGTACGACCGGATCACCTGGACGCACTTCACAGGGCGAAGCCTCGACACCCTTGCTGCTGACCGGATCACCAAGGACGACATCAAGGGGGGCGAGTGGCTATATGACCGGTAAGGCTCCTGAGGCGCGATGCTCAGGAGCCCCCTTTGACGCTCGAGCGATCCCCCATTCCGCCCTTTCGGGTGCTGCCTCAGGAGGCCCCGGGGCCTCCCGAGACTCCTCACTGTAGTGCCGCGCCGCGGTCGGAGCCCCCAAGCGGGGGTTGACGGCTAAGAGACATGTGTCCCCGAGGCGCCAAGGCCTTGTTATCCAGCCCCGAGGTGCCTCGGGGTGGTGCGGAGCGCTTGGCTCCTTGCGAAACACCATCCAAAAAAAGAGAATTCAATATTGGTAAAACGAGAGAACATAGAGAGAAAAGTTCCCGCCCCTTTTTCTTTTAAATATAGAGTTTCGAAATCCTCAAACTTCATTCCAAAAAATGGCAATTCGAACATCAAAAAGAAACAAGCAACGGCCGCATCCAGCCCCTAGGCTAGTCTTCGTCTTCCCCCAGCGCTGAGCGTAGGGCATCCACGTTGCATGGGCATAGCCATTGGGGGGCAGTGTTGTCTTCTCCGCCAGCGCGGAGCTGTGGCTTCCACATTGCGTGGGAAGGACCCCTCCGCGTCCTCGGGGGGCTCCAGGCGTATACATCCCACTCATTATTATGTGAGAGTGTCACGGCCGTAGATAGCTGGGCAAGCCCCCAGGCGCGTGGCCTGGTGGCTCCCTACTCCGTCAAGAACCATCCCGTGCATTTCTGCTCGGTTGCGCGCCCTTATGACCCTAACCCGAATGCATCATTCCCCGCACGACCACAGGATTGCGCTCCCGAGGCCCAAACATGAGCACGATGCATCCGGCGCAGCCATAAGGGTTTTTTGTCGATGAAGTTGCCTCGTGAAGCATCCGTGCGCCGGCTGGATAATGTTCTGAGGGCCTCGTGAGGCCCAGCCTCCCGAGGCCGTGCCGGCGCTGCAGTTGCCGCGGGTGGCCCATGCTGGTTGTGTCTTGCTGCTCCCCCAAGGCCATTGCTCCTGAGGCCCAGGGGCTTGGTCCGGCGTTGCTCGCCGCAGGGGCGCCGTCTTGCGCCGCGCCCCACGGGCCTGGGGGCGTCCTCCCGCTCACGCTGTCCAGGCCCGGTGTTTCGTCGACGGAAGCCCCCAAGCCCGGCTCGGGGAGGACGCCCAAGGCGCTCCTTATTCTTGGGGGGTGCAGGCGCCCACGGCGGGCCCCTGATCCATCCCACCGTCAGGCCCCACATAAGGGCTCGGCCCTCCTCCTGAGCCATCTGGTGGGGCACCGGGGACGGCCCCTCCTGGCGGCGGCGGGAAGCTGCCCCGCGCGCGTCGCTCGCAGACCCTCCTGCGACGGGCCTCAGAGCGGAGTTGCTTACCTCTGCCACCGCCCTTGGGTGGGCCGTGAGTCTCCTGGTGTGGATTGCTCCCTTGGTGACCTGATGCGCCTCCGCCATTGTTGCTTGCTTGTCCGGACGCCAGCGCCGCTTGCTCCCTGCGCTGAATGGCGCGCTCCCGCCTGGTCAACCCGGGCTGCTGAGGGTCCACCGGGCCAAGGAGGCGCGTGCTGGTGTGCGCGCGGAGCGCCCCGTCGTTTCCTCCGTGTGCTTGGTCGTCGTGGCCGGGCTGCGCCCCGAAACCGGTCACTGGGATTCGGAGTAGGAGGAGCACAGCGTGTGGCGGGCCCCGCTCGGGCCCGTCCGGTGCCGGAGGGGTCACACCGCCAGCGGGCTGAGGAATGGGCATGGCAGATGAGCCCCCCGGCACCTGGCGCCTGCGGCCTTGAAGAAGAGTGAGGAGCCACGGTTCTTTGTGCGATGGTGACCAACTCCGCAATGTGGTCGGCCCATGCGTCGAAGCCCCCGTGCGTTGGGCGGTGACGGAGCATCTCGCTTGCCAGCAGTAGCGCATCGTGCACGTCAAGGTCCCCCACGTAGGTGCGGCGCGTTGCGGGCGCCGAGGGCGCCGCCCGCCCGCCGTGTGCTTGGGCGGTGCGAGAGGCGGTGACGGTGGAGGCGATGCTGGTGGCTTGATACTGGCCACCCAGTACCATGTTGCCAGGGCGCGGACCTCCGGCGGCAGTGACGGGGTTGACGGAGGCTGACCCACTGCGGCCTGGGGAAGCTTGTTACGCGCCGGCCATCGGAGCAGCGGAGTGTGAGAAGAGCGAAGCTTGGAGAAGACCCCGACATGCCCCCTACCTGGCGCGCCAAATGTTGGATTTCGGGCTCTGCAAAACCCTTAAGATTCAAACACAGGGGCGTGTGCGGAGATTCCCTGCGGCCTCGCCCAACCTAGCTATCTACTCGATGGACCGAACGACGAACTCGCACGATGACGAGGAAGAAGATGAGCACAGTAGTTTACCCAGGTTCGGGCCGTTGCGAAGCGTAATACCCTACTCCTGCTTTGGTGGATTGCCTCTCGAGGAGGTGTGGTGGATGAACTAGTACAGTGTTTTGGAGCCTCGTGAGGGCGCTCCTGAGGTGTTCTTGGCCCTCCTTCGGCTTGGTGGTGGATGAGTGAAGTGACCCGTCTTCGGATCCGGTTACGGCCCCCCTCTACAGTGCTGCCTAGCCTCTATATATAGCGGTGGCTCGGGTCCTCTTCCCTTATCGCAATGGCGGGAAGGGATCCCACAACGGCCAATTTTGAAGGGGTACAGGAGTGCATGCCCACCCTGCCCAAAGGCGGTCTTCGCCTGCAAAGTAGCTGTCGATGATGCAGAGGTGGGCTCGGCGATGACATCTGTCCTGCGGGGCTCGTGGTCGTGGTCTTGTTGCACCGGAATGGAAACCTTTGGGGGGTGCTTTGGGGACCCGCGTACGTCCTTGCTCCCTTTGCACCAAAGAGGAAACTGCACCGCCTGGCGCGCTGGCGCCCGCCTGTCCCTCCTTGCGTCATCTTTGACTCCTGAGGGCGGGCTCTGCATAGAGTTCTCCGCCGCTCCGGAGGGGGCCTGAGGAGGCCCATCCTTCACCGGTCTTGATGCCGCTCCTCCTCGCGAGCCTAGGGGCCTCGCGAGGGCCTTGTCTTGAGTGGAGCCGCGCCAGGCCGTGTTTGGTTGACGAAGTGGGCCAAGCCCTGGGCCGCAGGCAGGCAGGTCTGGGTACCCCCGTTCCCAGAACACCGACATCTTCAAAATATCAGTCAAAAGGGTACGCAAAAAGGCTGGCCTAATCATTTCAGCAAAGCGCACAAACTCTTCATTCTCCTTTTTCTTAGTTGCCTTAGGTGGAAATGGCATGGGTTTCTGGAACCATGGCTCTCTTTCTTTACCATGTTTCCTAGCCACAAAGTCTTTCTTATCATAACATTTATTTTTAGGTTATGGGTTATCAAGATCAGGAGCAGGCTCTATTTCAACATCATTATCTGGTTTTGTATCATTACTAGGTTGAGCATCATCGTGAACATCATCATTTTCATTTTTATTATCACTAGGTTGATGTTCACTACCAGACTGAGTTTCAGCATCGGAAATAGAGACATCATTATTAGCAGGAGGTTTTTGTGTCTCAGGTTCACTAGAGGTATGCAAAGTCCTATCATTTTTCTTTTTTCTTTTTCTTCTTAGAAGGACTAGGTGCATCAGTATTAATTCTCTGGGAGTCTTGTTCAATTCTTTTAGGATGACCCTCAGGAGAGAGTGGTTCTTGGGTCATTCTACCTCCTCTAGTTACTACTCTAGCAGCAAAGTCATGCATATTACTATTCATTTCATCAAGCAATTCTTTTTGAGACTTAGCTACTTGTTCTAATTGGGTTTGAAACATAGAGGCATGCTTTCCTACACCTCTAACATCATTACTGATTCTAAATAGCAAGTCACTCAAACGAGCAATCATATCACAATTATACTTCAATTGTTTCAGAACATGGGCATTGAAATGATCTTGCATCATAACATAGTTATCAAACTCATATAAGCATTGACTAGGAGGTTTATTGTAAGGGATGTCACTTTCATTGAACTTTAATAGAGAATTTACCTCTACCACCTATGGAGGTGGTGGTGTGTCGAGGCCATGTATTTCTTCAATAGATTTCTTTGCCTCTTGCATATCTTTAGTACTGAGAAATAAGATACCCCTCTTCTTCGGGGTGGGTTTAGGCGGTGGTTCAGGAAGAGTCCAATCATCATAATTCTTCAATACATTATTCAATAATTCCTCAGCTTGTTCAACAGTTCGTTCCCTAAAAACACAACCAGCACAACTATCTAGGAAGTCCCTAGAAGCATCGGTTAGTCCATTATAAAAGATATCAAGTATTTCATTTTTCTTGAGAGGATGATCAGGCAAAGCATTAAGCAATGGGAGAAGCCTCCCCCAAGATTGTGGGAGACTCTCTTCTTCAATTTGCACAAAGTTAAATATTTCCTGTAAGGCAGCTTGTTTCTTATGAGCAAGAAAATATTTTTTAGAGAAGTAGTAAATCATATCTTGGGGATTACGCACACAACCAGGAGCAAGAGTATTGTACCATATCTTAGCATCACCCTTTAATGAGAACGGAAACAACTTAAGGATGTAATAGTAGCGAATCTTCTCATCGTGAGCAAAGAGGGTGGCTATATCATTCAGCTTAGTAAGGTGTGCCACTACAGTTTCAGTTTCATAGCCATGGAAAGGATCAGATTCAACCAAAGTAATTAACTCTGGGTCGATAGAGAACTCATAATCCTTATCGGTAACACAAATAGGTGAAGTAGCAAACTTAGGATCACATTTAATTCTCGCGTTCAAAGTTTTTTCCTTATACTTGCATAGCAATTTCTTAAGATCGTCTCTATCCTTGCAAGCAAGAATTTCCCTAGATATCTCCTCATCCATAACATAACCATCAGGTATCTTAGACATTTGAAACTTAGGAGAACTAGGACTAATAGGAGTTTCATAATCATAATCAGTTTCATAAGGTTCATCAGTTTCAGCAATTTCATTTTCTTTAGCTCTAGCAATTTGTTCATCAAGAAATTCTCCTAGTGGCACATTATCATCAAGCATGGTACTAGCATCATCATAAGCATCATTCATAGAAGAAGTAGCATCATCAATAACTTGCGACATATCAGGATTACTAGCATGTGGTGGTATTGCAAGCTTACTCATAACAGAAGGTGAACCAAGTGCAGAGCTAGATGGCAGTTCCTTACCTCTCCACGTAGTAGAGGGAAAGATCTTGGTCCTTGGATACTTCAGATTCTTCATAGTGATAGGTTGATATAAATCCCAAGTGACTCAACAAATATTGCTATGCTCCCCGGCAACGGCGCCAGAAAAAGGTCTTGATAACCCACAAGTATAGGGGATCGCAACAATTTTCGAGGGTAGAGTATTCAACCCAAATTTATAGATTCGACACAAGGGGAGGCAAAGAATACATGAGAGTATTAGCAGTTGAGTTGTCAATTCAACCACACCTGGAGATAAATATCTGCAGCAAAGTGATCAGCAGCACAGTAATATGATAGTTTTGATAGCAGTAGCAATAGTAACAGTAGTAGCAATAGTTTTGTAGAAGTAGGAACAGCAGCAATCGCAGTAGTAACTTAGCAAGAACAGTAAGTGGAAAGGTCGTAGGCACTGGATCGGTAACTCGTTGGATGATATTCATCATATAACAGTCATAACCTAGGGCGATACAGAACTAGCTCCAGTTCATCAATGTAATGTAGGCATGTATTCCGTAAAGAGTCATACGTGCTTATGGAAAAGAACTTGCATGACATCTTTTGTCCTACCCTCCCATGGCAGCGGGGTCCATAAGGAAACTAAGGGATATGAAGGCCTCCTTTTAATAAAGAACCGGAACAAAGCATTAACACATAGTGAATACATGAACTCCTCAAACTATGGTCATCACTGCGAAGTATCCCAAATATTGTCACTATGGGGTTGACGGATCATAACACGTAATAGGTGCATATGACTAGGCAAGATCGGATCAAGAACATTGATATAGAGGTGATAACATAAATGGTTCAGATCTGAAATCATGGCACTCGGGCCCTAGTGACAAGCATTAGGCATAGCAAAGTCATAGCAACATCAATCTCATAACATAATGGATACTAGGGATCAAGCCCTAACAAAACTAACTTGATTACATGATGAATCTCATCGAACTCCTCACCGACCAGCAAGCCTATGAAGGAATTACTCACTCCCGGTTGGGAGCATCAAGGAATTGGTGATGGAGAAAGGTTGGTGATGACGAAGACCGAAGATTCCCCTCTCCGGAGCCCCAAACGGGCTCCAGATCTGGCCTCCCGATGAAGAACAGGAGGTGGCGGCGGCTCCATCTCGTGAAACGCGGTAATTCTTCATCTCCTATTTTTTTCTAGAAAAATATGAATTTATAGTGGCGGAGATAGGTCAAGTGGGGCCTCGAGGTGCTCACCACCCACCAGGGCGCGTCGGGAGGGGGCTGGCACGCCCTGGTGGGTGATGTGCACCCTGGGCCCCCCTCTCCAGTAGTTTCTGGCTCCAGTATTTTTTTTATTTTCCAAAATAAATCTCCAGAAAGTTTCGTTCCATTCCGAGAACTTTCATTTCTGCACAACAACAACACCATGGCAATTCTGCTGAAAACAGCGTCAGTCCGGGTTAGTTCCATTCAAATCATGCAAATTAGAGTCCAAAACAAGGGCAAAAGAGTGAGGAAAAGTAGATACGTTGGAGACGTATCACTACACTCAAGGGACTCAGGTCAATTATGCTTCCGTAGCTCACCCGCAGTCGAATGGGCAAGCAGAACGAGCTAATGGGATGATTCTGCAAGGATTGAAGCCCCGGTTGATGAGGGATCTGAAAATTGCTGCTGGTGCTTGGGTGGAAGAATTACCGTCTGTCCTCTTGGGCATTCAGCCGACTCCGAATCGTTCGACCAATCGTACTCCTTTCTTTATGGTATACGGGTCCAAGGCGGTTCTGGCGAGTGACGTTCATCACAACACTCCCCGACTGGAGCTTTACAATAAAGATGAAGCAGAAGTGGCATGCTAGGACGGTCTGGACCTCTTAGAGGAAGAGAGAGAGTGTTAGCCTTGGTCAGGTTGACACTGTATCAGCAAGACTTGAGGCGCCTTTACGACAGACAAGTCAGAAGGCGCGCTTTTCAAGAAGGTGATCTCGTTCTCCGATTGGATCAGAAGAAGCCTCAAAAACTCGAAAGTCTTGAACAATGGAGCTTACCGGTTGTACAATTTCGATACCGATGCCGAAGAATCCTGAGCGTGGAACGCGGATCTGCTCCGCAAGTTCTACACTTAGTTTAAGAACACATTGTCATTCCTGTAATGAGCTTCCGAGTGAATTCGATGAATAAAAGTCTTTGCTTTCCATACTCTTTGTCGAAAAAAATCATTTTGTTTGTTTTCCTCGCCCCTAGTGGGTGTGTGGGATAAACTTAGCCGCGAACCTCATTTCGCCTAAGTTGCAAACTACTCTGAGTGAGGACATCATCCACACTCGGGGGCTTAGCCGCGAACCTGATTTCGCCTAAGTTGCAAACTACTCCGAGTGAGAACATCATCCACACTCGGGGGCTTAGCTGCGAACCTGATTTCGCCTAAGTTAAAAACTACTCCGAGTGAGGACATCATCCACACTCGGGGGTTTAGCTGCGAACCTGATTTCGCCTAAGTTAAAAACTACTCCGAGTGAGGACATCAACCACACTAGGGGGCTTAGCTACGAACCTGATTTCGTCTAAGTTAAAAACTACTCCGAGTGAGGACATCATCCACACTCGGGGACTTAGCCGCGAACCTGATTTCGCCTAAGTTAAACACTACTCCGAGTGAGGACATCATCTAGACTCGGGGGCTTAGCTGCGAACCTGATTTCTCCTAAGTTAAAAACTACTCCGAGTGAGGACATCGTCCATGATGACCCACAAGTATAGGGCATCAATCGTAGTACTTTCGATAAGTAAGAGTGTCGAACCGAACGAGGAGCAGAAGGAAATGACAAGCTGTTTTCAGCAAGGTAATTTCTGCAGGCACTGAAATTGTAGGTAATAGATAGTTTGATAGCAAGGTAATTTGTAACAAGCAAGTAACGATAATGGTAGACAAGGTGCAGCAAGATAGCCCAATCCTTTTGAGGCAAAGGACAGGCCAGAACAATCACTAGTAATAGGCAAAGTGTTCTTGAGGGTACACGGGAATTTTGTCTAGTCACTTTTATCATGTTGGTTTGATTCGTGTTCGCTACTTTGATAATTTGATATGTGGGTGGACCGGTGCTAAGGTGATGTTCTTACTTGAACTAACAACCTACTTATGATTAACCCCCTCGCAAGCATCCGCAACTACGAGAAAAGTATTAAGACAAAGTCTAACCATAGCATTAAACATGTGGATCCAAATCAGCCCCTTACGAAGTAGCGCATAAACTAGGGTTTAAGCTTCTGTCACTCTAGCAACCCATCATCTAATAACTACTACACAATGCATTCCCTTAGGCCCATGAATGGTGAAGTGTCATGTATTCGACGTTCACATGACACCACTAAGGGAATCACAACATACATACCATCAAAATATCGAACACATATCAAATTCACATGATTACTTGCAACATGACTTCTGCCGTGACCTCAAGAACAAAGGTAACTACTCACAAATAATAAACATGCTCAAGATCAGAGGAGTAATGAATAGCATAATGGATCTGAACATATAATCTTCCACCAAATAAACCATATATTAATCAACTACGCAAGGTAATCAACACTACTAGTCACCCACAGGTACCAACCTGAGGTTCCGGTACAAAGATTGAACACAAGAGATGAACTAGGGTTTGAGAGGAGACGGTGCTGTTGAAGATGTTGATGAAGATTGGCCTCCCAAAGATGAGAGGGGTGTTGGTGATGACGATAGCTTCGATTTCACCCTCCGGGAGGGAAGTTCCCCCGGCAGAATCGCTCCACCAGAGTGCAAAAGTGCTCCTGCCCAAGTTCAGCTTCGAGGCAGCGGCGCTTTGTCCCGAAAGTCCTCCTCTATTTTTTTTAGGTTTTTTGAAAATTTATACCAGAAGACAGGCACCGGAAGCGGGCCAGGATGGGCACGATACACCAGGGCGCGCCCAAGGAGGCCTGGCGCGCCCTGGTGGATTGTGCCCACCTGGTGGCCCTCCTCCGGTAGTTTTCAGCTCCAGTAATTTTTATTAAATACAAAAATAATCTCCGTAAATTTTCAGCTTCATTGGATTTGTGCAGAATAGGTATCTCTGACTTGCTTTTCTTGGGTCCAGAACTCCAGCTGCCGGTATTCTCCCTCTTTGTGTAGACCTTGCATATTATGAGAGAAAAGGCATTAGAATCACTCCCCAAAGCATTATTATTCAACAAAACAAAGTAAATAACAGTAGGAAATCATGATGCAAAATGGACTTATCAACTCCCCCAAGCTTACACCTCGCTTGTCCTCAAGCGAAAGCCGATATCGAAAAGCATGTCCACATGGTTTGAGAGAGAGGTGTCGATAAAAACAAAATACGGACATAGAAGCATCATGCTTATTAACATAACAGCAACAAACTCTAACATAAGAACTTATTTCAATATATTTTTATCATAAGGCTTCTCATGAGCAAGTAACAATTCATCACAACATAGAAGTATGAAGCATAAACCTTATTGGAAACCAACAAACTATGTTCTCAGTTAACTTTGCAACTACAATTCATCATATTTTCAGAAAGGGTCTCATGTCGGAGCCTTTTGGCAAGTCCACATACTCAACTATCCTTTAGTTTTCTGTGATTGCTAATGCTCACGGCATACCCATGAACAAAAAGTTTCAACCGGACACATCGGAAGATAGGGGCTTATAGTTTTGCCTCCCAACTCACTCACCTCAAGGGTGATGTCAACAATAATAACTCATGCCCACCCATATCCAACTGGATATATGTGCCTAGATCTTTCCTCACCACATGATGCTTGCAAAGGAAAAAGTAAAAAGGAATAGAGAAGAATACTTTGACTCTTGCATAAAAGTAAGTGCATAAAAGTAAAAGATAGGCCCTTCGCAGAGGGAAGCAGAGGTTGTCATGCGCTTATTGGTTTGTATGCTCAATCCCTTAAGTTAAAACAACGTCACGCTATATTGCCCCCTATGATAGCAACCTTTATTATGCAGTCCTTCGCTTTTATGCCATCATAAGTTCGTATAACGCTCAATTTTATCTTACACTAATTGATCAAAACACTTTTAGAACCAATTTTTATTGCCTTGTTGCACCGATGACAACTTACTTGAAGGATCTTTCTCGATCCATAGGTAGGTATGGTGGACACTCAAGGAAAGAGTTTGGGTTTGGGTTTTTGGATGCACAAGTAGTATCTCTACTTAGTGCGGAAATTTTGGCTAGCAAAGATATTGGGCAAGCACCACATGTTAAAGGATCTATGACAATATAACTTCTATGTGGATATGAACAAACATATATCATTACGTTGTCTTCCTTGTCCAATGTCAACAATTTTGACATATAATATTTGATGGGGGCTCACAATCATATAAAATAGGCCAAGATAGTGTATTTGCATGTGAATCTTCGCTTCCCTAATTAATTCTTTCATGAATTGCATCATTGACCAATGCTATGTTTGTCAATCTCCAATAAATTTTACTACTTGTACTTTTCCTTATGTGATGTCATTACTCACCATAAGATTAGCATATGATTCTTTTCATTTATTTGTCTTTCTTTTATTTGATTGCAACAAGAAAGTAGAGAAGCCAAAACTCAAACTAAACTTTATTATATAACTTTCACTCGATTACATAGATAGGTAGACCACGAGACTAACACACGAAAATAGATCAAGCTAAACTTTTATTCGACTAAGGCAAAGGGAAACTAAATATAGAACCAAAATAGGTAAAGGTGAATAAAAAGTGGTGGTGATACGATACCGGGGCACCTCCCCCAAGCTTGGCTCAAGCCAAGGGGAGTGCCCATACCCATGTACTCAAGTCTCCTTTGGTGGTGGTGATGTGATGTCACACTTTAGCTTCAGAAGATGCTCCAATTTGCGGATGACTCTCCTAAAATTGTCGATTTGTTCTCGCAACAAGATATTTTCACGGATGAGAAATTTATTCTGAACACGAACCGCTTCGAAGGCTCTAAAGGCTTCGATTTCAATAGGGGTGAGATGACTGTAATAGGGTTGAAGGATATCTTCTTCCTCTCCCTCCTTTGCTGGCGTGAATTGATCTCCTTCAGGGAGATAATCCACCTTAGCTTCATTGTCCTTCTCCTCCTTGTAGGCTTCTTCCGGCTCCTCCCTCTTCAACTCTATCTTCATTAGCCAGGCATCTTCTTCCACATTGTTAGGAGAGGGAGAAGACATGATGCCTGACTTGACAGATATGATAGGAAAACAGCAAGAAACAAGAACAGAGGATTTCTCTACGATGCGGTCGTCAAAACAGTCGGGGGTATATACAGAGAATTTTTATTCTTGGGAAACAAGTATTTGGAAGGAAAACGGAGTCGGGAAAGCATCCGAGGTGGGCACAACCCACCAGGGCACGCCCAGGGGTGCCTGGCGCGCCCTGGTGTATCGTGCTCACCTCGATCACCATCCGGTTTATTTTTTTATTCCTAAAATTCCAAAATATTCCAAAAGTGACAGAAAATATTTTTGCGGATTTTTCGCAGTCCGTTTACTTACCGTATCACGTACCTCCTATTTTTAAGTATTCTGGAGTGTTCCGGAAGGTTTCTTTTATGTGTTCCTCCGGTGTCATGGTTTGGATAACATTGCTTTCAACGTTAATAGGTGTACCTGAGATATAATGCTTAATTCTTTGGCCATTGACCTCCTTCGGGTTAGTACCTTCGGCGTTATTAATCTTGATAGCTCCAGAACGATAAACCTCTTAAATAATATATGGTCCTTCCCATTTAGAGAGAAGCTTTCCTACAAAGAATCTTAAACGAGAGTTGAATAAAAGAACATAATCTCCTATTTTGAATTCCCGCTTTTGGATTCTTTTGTCATGCCATCTTTTTACTTTTTCTTTGAATAGCTTGGCATTTTTATACGCTTGGGTTCTCCATTCATCTAATGAGCTAATATGAAACAACCTCTTCTCACCGGCAAGTTTGAAATCATAATTGAGTTCTTTAATTGCCCAAAATGCTTTGTGTTCTAGTTCTAGAGGCAAATGACAAGCTTTTCCATACACCATTTTATATGGACACATACCCATAGGATTTTTATAAGCTGTTCTATAGGCCCAAAGTGCATCATCTAATTTCTTAGACCAATTCTTATGAGACCTATTGACAGTTTTTTTGAAATATTAAATTTATTTCCCTATTGCTAAGTTCTACTTGACCACTAGATTGAGGATGATAGGGTGATGCAATTCTATGGTTAACATCATATTTAGCAAGCATCTTACGGAAAGCACCATGAATAAAGTGTGAACCACCATCGGTCATTAAATATCTAGGGACTCCAAACCTCGGGAAGATAACCTCTTTAAGCATTTTAATGGAGTTGTGGTGATCAGCACTACTAGTTGGAATAGCTTCTACCCACTTAGTGACATAATCAACCGCAACTAAAATATGAGTGTACCCGTTAGAGGACGGAAAAGGCCCCATATAATCAAAACCCCACACGTCAAATGGTTCATCAACAAGTTAATAATTCATAGGCATTTCTTGACGCTTACTGATATTACCAATTCTTTGACATTCATCACAAGACAAGACAAACTTATGGGCATCCTTGAAGAGAGTAGGCCAATAAAAACCAGATTGCAATACCTTATGAGCAGTTCTATCTCCCGCATGATGTCCTCCATAAGCTTCGGAATGACATTTCCGTAGGATCTGTTCCTGTTCATGCTCAGGTACACAATGCCTAATAATACCATCTACTCCTTCTTTATAAAGATGTGGGTCATCCCAGAAGTAATGTCTCGAGTCATAGAATTTTTTTCTCTTTTGTTGGTATGTGAAACTAGGTGGTATTTATTTAGCGACAATGTAATTAGCATAATCAGCATACCAAGGTGTGTTGTGTGAGACACTTATTGTAGCTAGCTGTTCGTCAGGGAAACTATCATCAATAGGTAGTGGGTCATCAAGAATATTTTCTAACCTATACAAGTTGTCAGCTACGGGATTCTCAGCTCCTTTCCTATCAACAATATGTAAGTCAAATTATTGAAGTAAAAGAACCCACCTAATGAGTCTGGGTTTAGCATCTTTCTTTTCCATAAGGTATTTTATAGCAGCATGATCGGTGTGAACAATAACCTTGGAGTCAACAATATTGGATCGAAATTTATCACAAGCAAACACAACCGCTAAAAATTCCTTTTCAGTAGTGGCATAATTTCGTTGGGCGCTATCTAGAGTTTTACTAGCATAATGGATAACATTCAATTTCTTATCAACTCTTTGTCCTAGGACAGCACCAACAGCATAATCACTAGCATCACACATAATTTCAAAAGGCAAGTTCCAATCAGGTGGTTGAACGATAGGTGCAGAGGTTAAGGCTTTCTTGAGTGTTTCAAAGGCTTCCACACAATCATCATAAAAAACAAAAGGAATATCCTTTTGCAAAAGATTAGTAAGAGGCCTAGAAATTTTAGAGAAGTCTTTAATGAACCTCCTATAAAACCAGCATGACCAAGGAAACTTCGAATACCTTTAATATCTTTAGGACATGGCATTTTCTCAATTGCATCAACTTTAGCTTTGTCCACCTCAATACCTCGTTTAGATATTTTATGCCCCAAGACAATACCTTCATTAACCATAAAGTGGCACTTCTCCCAATTCAATACAAGATTAGTTTGTTCACATCCCTGCAAAACTCGATCAAGGTTGCTTAAGCAATCATCAAAACAAGTTCCGTAAACGGAAAAATCGTCCATGAAAACCTCCACAATCATTTCACAAAAATAAGAGAATATAGCAGTCATACATCTTTGAAAGGTAGAAGGTGCATTGCATAAACCAAAAGGCATACGTCTATAAGCATAGGTTCCAAAAGGGCAGGTAAAGGTGGTTTTCTCTTGATCGGATTGTGACACGGGTATTTGAGAGAAACCAGAATATCCATCCAGGAAACAAAAGTGTGTGTGCTTAGATAGTCTCTCTAGCATTTGATCAATGAAAGGCAAAGGGTAAGGATCTTTCCTAGTAGCTTTATTTAATTTTCTAAAATCAATTACCATTCTATAGCCAGTGACAATTCTTTGTGGAATGAGTTCATTCTTATCATTAGGAACGACGGTAATACCTCCTTTCATAGGGACACAATGAACGGGACTTACCCATCTACTATCAGCTATGGGATAGATTATACCTGCTTCCAGAAGCTTTAATATTTTTGTTCTTACCACTTCTTTCATCTTAGGATTCAATCGCTGTTGGTGATCAACAACGGGTTTAGCATCAGGCTCCATATTGATCTAGTGCTGACATAGAGTGGGACTAATGCCCTTAAGATCATCAAGAGTATATCCAATAGCAGCCCGGTGCTTCCTTAGAATTTTCAATAATCTTTCTTCTTCATGTTCTGAAAGGTTAGCACTAATAATAACAGGATATATCTTTTTCTCATCAAGATAAGCATACTTCAAAGTGTCGGGCAATTGTTTCAATTCAAACACAGGATCACCTTTAGGTGGAGGGGGACCTCGAAGAGTTTCAATAGGCAAATTATGTTTCAAGACAGGTTGTTGTTCGAAGAAAATTGGATCTATTTCATTTCTTTCACGCATGTGCATATCATTTTCATGGTCGAGCAAATATTGTTCTAATGGATCAGTAGGAGGCACAGCAATAGAAGCAAGCCCAATTATTTCATCCTCACTAGGTAAGGCTTTATCACGAGGTTGTCTACTAAATTTAGAAAAATTACACTCATGAGACACATTACCAAAACTGACACCGACGGTTTGTTTTTCACAATCTATCTTAGCATTGACGCTGCTCAAGAAGGGTCTACCAAAGATAATGGGACAAAAGTCATCTTGTGGGTAACCAAGAACTAGAAAATCAGTAGGGTATTTTACTTTCCCACACAAGACTTCAACATCTCTAACAATCCCAAGTGGTGTGATAGTATCTCTATTTGCAAGTTTAGTAGTAACATCAATATCTTCCATTTCAGCAGGTGCTCTTTCATTCATAATTTCTTGGTATAAGGTAAAAGAGATAGCACTCACACTAGCACCTAAATCACATAAACCATGGTTGTAATGACCTCCTATTTTAACTGAGACAACGGGCAAGCCTTCTATAGGTCTATGTTTATCTTTCTTACCAGGCTTAGCAATTCTAGCAGCGTCATCACAAAGGTAGATGACATGCCCATCAATATTTTCTTCCAAGAGATCTTTAACCATAGCAACACTAGGTTCTACTTTAATTTTCTCAGGGGGTTTAGGTGCTCTTATATTACTCTTACGAACCACGGTTGATACCTTAGCATGTTCCTTTATCCTAACACGGAAAGGTGGCTTTTCAATATAAGCAGTAGGCACAACTGGATCAACATTGTAAAAGATAGTTTCTTCTTTAACAGGGGGATGATATTTAAACCACTTCTCCTTAGGGAGATCAACGTGAGTAGCAAATGCTTCGCAGAAAGAAGCTACTATCTCAGAGTCAAGTCCGTATTTAGTGCTAAACTTATGAAAAGTATCGGTATTCATAAAAGATTTAACACAATCAAATTCAAGCTTTATACCTGACTCATTACCTTCGCCGAGTTCCCAATCTTCAGAGTTGCATTTAATTCTTCCTAAGAGATCCCACTTGAAATCAATAGTCGTCTTCATATAAGAACCAACACAAGAAGTATCGAGCATGGATTGATCATTATGAGAAAGCCGAGCATAAAAATTCTGAATGATAACTTCCCTCGAAATGTCATGATTGGGGCATGAATATAACATTGACTTAAGCCTCCCCCAAGCTAGAGCAATACTTTCTCCTTCACGAGGCCAAAAATTATATATATAATTCCGATCACGATGAACTAGATGCATAGGATAAAACTTTTGATGGAAATCCAATTGCAAGCGATTCCAGTTCCACGATCCAAGATCATCACATAGCCTATACCATGTCAATGCTTTTCCCTCCAAAGATAAAGGGAAAACCTTCTTCTTAACTTCATCTCCGGGTAAACCTGCAAACTTAAATAATCCACATATTTCGTCCACATATAAAAGATGCATATCAGGATGTTCAGTTCCATCTCCTGCATAAGGTTTAGCAAGTAGTTTTTCTAGCATACCCGAAGGAATTTCATAAGTAACATTTTCAGTAGGTGCTGTAGGTGGAGGGGTAACTAATTGTGGTTCCGGTCGAGGTGAAGATACCCCGAACAAACCCCTCAAAGGATTGTTCTCCATAGTAGCAAGTAGCAATAAATTTCTGCATGTAGTATAAGTTTTTCCTTACCGATTTCCACTTACCAAGAGCGCTTCACTCCCCGGCAACGGAGCCATAAAAGAGTCTTGATGACGCACAAGTATAGGGGATCAATCGTAGTCCTTTCGATAAGTAAGAGTGTCGAACCCAATGAGGAGCAGAAGGAAATGACAAGCGGTTTTCAGCAAGGTAATTTCTGCAGGCACTGAAATTGTAGGTAATAGATAGTTTCATAGCAAGGTAATTTGTAACGAGCAAGTAACGGTAACGGTAGACAAGGTGCAGCAAGATAGCCCAATCCTTTTGAGGCAAAGGACAGGCCAGAACAATCACTAGTAATAGGCAAAGTGTTCTTGAGGGTACACGGGAATTTCGTCTAGTCACTTTTATCATGTTGGTATGATTCGTGTTCGCTACTTTGATAATTTGATATGTGGGTGGACCGGTGCTAAGGTGCTGTTCTTACTTGAACTAACAACCTACTTATGATTAACCCCCTCGCAAGCATCCGCAACTACGAGAAAAGTATTAAGACAAAGTCTAACCATAGCATTAAACATGTGGATCCAAATCAGCCCCTTACGAAGTAGCGCATAAACTAGGGTTTAAGCTTCTGTCACTCTAGCAACCCATCATCTAATAACTACTCCACAATTCATTCCCTTAGGCCCATGAGTGGTGAAGTGTCATGTATTCTACGTTCACATGACACCACTAAGGGAATCACAACATACATACCATCAAAATATCGAACACATATCAAATTCACATGATTACTTGCAACATGACTTCTGCCGTGACCTCAAGAACAAAGGTAACTACTCACAAATAATAAACATGCTCAAGATCAGAGGAGTAATGAATAGCATAATGGATCTGAACATATAATCTTCCACCAAATAAACCATAGGTACTAACCTGAGGTTCCGGTACAAAGATTGAACACAAGAGATGAACTAGGGTTTGAGAGGAGACGGTGTTGTTGAAGATGTTGATGAAGATTGGCCTCCCAAAGATGAGAGGGGTGTTGGTGATGACGATAGCTTCGATTTCACCCTCCGGGAGGGAAGTTCCCCCGGAGGAATCGCTCCGCCGGAGGGCAAAAGTGCTCCTGCCCAAGTTCCGCCTCGAGGCAGCGGCGCTTTGTCCCGAAAGTCCTCCTCTAAATTTTTTTTTTTGGGAATTTATACCAGAAGATGGGCAACGGAAGCGGGCCAGGCTGGGCACGATACACCAGGGCGCGCCCAGGGGGGCCTGGCGCGCCCTGGTGGGTTGTGCCCACCTGAGGGCCCTCCTCCGATAGTTTTCAGCTCCAGTAATTTTTATTAAATACAAAAATAATCTCCGTAAATTTTCAGCTTCATTGGAGTTGTGCAGCATAGGTATCTCTGACTTGCTTTTCTTGGGTCCAGAACTCCAGCTGCCGGTATTCTCCCTCTTTGTGTAGACATTGCATATTATGAGAGAAAAGGCATTAGAATCACTCCCCAAAGCGTTATTATTCAACAAAACAAAGTAAATAACAGTAGGAAATCATGATGCAAAATGGACGTATCAGTTAAAAACTACTCCAAGTGACGACATCGTCCACACTCGGGGGCTTAGCCGCGAACCTGATTTTGCCTAAGTAAAAAACTACTCCAAGTGAGGACATCATCCACACTCGGCGACTTAGCCGCGAACCTGATTTCGCCTAAGTTAAAAACTACTCCGAGTGAGGACATCATCCACACTCGGGGACTTAGCCGCGAACCTGATTTCGCCTAAGTTAAAAACTACTCTGAGTGAGGACATCGTACACACTCGAGGACATAATCCACACTCGGGGGCTTAGCCGCGAACCTAATTTCGACTAAGTTAAAAACTACTCCAAGTGACGACATCATCCACACTCGGGGACTTAGCCGCGATCCTGATTTCGCCTAAGTTAAAAACTACTCCGAGTGAGGACATCGTCCACACTCGGGAGCTTAGCCGTGAACCTGATTTCTCCTAAGTTAAAAACTACTCTGGGTGAGGACATCATCCACACTCGGGGGCTTAGCTGTGAACCTGATTTCGCCTAACTTAAAAACTACTCCCAGTGAGGACATCATCCACACTCGGGAGCTTAGCAGCGAACCTGATTTCGCCTAAGTTAAAAACTACTCCGAGTGAGGACATCGTCCACACTCGGGAGCTTAGCCGTGAACCTGATTTCGCCTAAGTTAAAAACTACTCTGAGTGAGGACATCATCCACACTCAGGGGCTTAGCTGTGAACCTGAGTTCGCCTAAGTTAAAAACTACTCCGAGTGAGGACATCGTCCACACTCAGGGGATTAGCTGCGAACCTGAATTCGCCTAAGTTAAAAACTACTCAGAGTGAGGACATCATCCACACTAGGGAGCTTAGCAGCGAACCTGATTTCGCCTAAGTTAAAAACTACTCCGAGTGAGGACATCTTCCACACTCAGGGGCTTAGCTGCGAACCTGATTTCGCCTAAGTTAAAAACTACTCCGAGTGAGAACATCTTCCACACTCGGGAGCTTAGCCGCGAGCCTGATTTCGCCTATGTTAAAAACTACTCCGAGTGAAGACATCATCCACACTCGGGGACTTAGCCGCAAACCTGATTTCGCCTAAGTTAAAAACTACTCTGAGTCAGGACATCATCCACACTCGGGGGCTTAGCCGCAAACCTCATTTCGCCTAACTTAAAAACTACTCCGAGTGAAGACATAATCCACACTCGGGGGCTTAGCCGCGAACCTAATTTTGCCTAAGTTAAAAACTACTCCAAGTGACCACATCATCCACACTCGGGGACTTAGCCGCGAACCTGATTTCGCCTAAGTTAAAAACTACTCCGAGTGAGGACATCATCCACACTCGGGGACTTAGCCGCGAACCTGATTTCGCCTAAGTTAAAAACTACTCTGAGTGAGGACATCGTACACACTCGAGGGCTCAGCGGTGAACCTGATTTCGCCTAAGTTAAAAACTACTCCGAGTGAGGACATCATCCACACTCGGGAGCTTAGCAGCGAACCTGATTTCGCCTAAGTTAAAAACTACTCCGAGTGAGGACATCATCCACACTCGGGGGCTTAGCTGCGAACCTGATTTCGCCTAAGTTAAAAACTACTCCGAGTGAGGACATCATCCACAATCGGGGGCTTAGCTGCGAACCTGATTTCGCCTAAGTTAAAAACTACTCCGAGTGAGGACATCATCCACACTCGGGGACTTAGCCACAAACCTTATTTCGCCTAAGTTAAAAACTACTCCGTGTCCGGACATCATCCACAATCGGGGGCCAAGCTGCGAACCTGATTTCGCCTAACTTAAAAACTACTCCGAGTGAGGACATCATCCACACTCGGGGGCTTAGCTGTGAACCTGATTTCGCCTAACTTAAAAACTACTCCGAGTGAGGACATCGTCCACACTCAGGGGATTAGCTGCGAACCTGAATTCGCCTAAGTTAAAAACTACTCCGAGTGAGGACATCATCTACACTCGGGAGCTTAGCAGCGAACCTGATTTCACCTAAGTTAAAAACTACTCCGAGTGAGGACATCGTCCACACTCGGGGGCTTAGCTGCGAACCTGATTTCGCATAAGTTAAAAACTACTCCGAGTGAGGACATCATCCACACTCGGGGGCTTAGCGGTGAACCTGATTTCGCCAAAGTTAAAAACTACTCCGGGTGAGGACATCGTCCACACTCGGGAGCTTAGCCGCGAACCTGATTTCGCCTAAGTTAAAAACTACTCCGAGTGAGGACATCATCCACACTCGGGGGCTTGGCTGCGAATGTGATTTCACCTAAATTAAAAACTACTCCGAGTGAGGACATCATCCACACTCGGGGACTTAGCTGCAAACCTTATTTCGCCTAAGTTAAAAACTACTCCGAGTCAGGACATCATCCACACTCGGGGGCCTAGCGGCGAACCTGATTTCGCCTAACTTAAAAACTACTCCGAGTGAGGACATAATCCACACTCGGCGGCTTAGCCGCGAACCTGATTTCGCCTAAGTTAAAAACTACTCCAAGTGACGACATCATCCACACTCGGGGACTTAGCCGCAAACCTGATTTCGCCTAAGTTAAAAACTACTCCAATTGAGGACATCATCCACACTCGGGGACTTAGCTGCGAATCTGATTTCACCTAAGTTAAAAACTACTCTGAGTGAGGACATCATCCACACTCGGGGGCTTAGCTGTGAACCTGATTTCGCCTAAATTAAAAACTACTCCTAGTGAGGACATCTTCCACACTCAGGGGCATAGCTGCGACCTTGAATTCGGCTAAGTTAAAAACTACTCCGAGTGAGGACATCATCCACACTCGGGGGCCAAGCTGCGAACCTGATTTCGCCCAACTTAAAAACTACTCCAAGTCAGGACATCATCCATACTCAGGGGCCAAGCTGCGAACCTGATTTCGCCCAACTTAAAAACTACTCCGAGTGAAGACATAATCCACACTTGGGGGCTTAGCCGCGAACCTGATTTCACCTAAGTTAAAAACTACTCCAAGTGACGACATCACCCACACTCGGGGACTTAGCCGCAAACCTGATTTCGCCTAAGTTAAAAACTACTCTGAGTCAGGACATCATCCACACTCGGGGGCTTAGCCGCAAACCTCATTTCGCCTAACTTAAAAACTACTCCGAGTGAAGAAATAATCCACACTCGGGGGCTTAGCCGCGAACCTAATTTCGCCTAAGTTAAAAACTACTCCAAGTGACGACATCATCCACACTCGGGGACTTAGCCGCGAACCTGATTTCGCCTAAGTTAAAAACTACTCCGAGTGAGGACATCATCCACACTCGGGGACTTAGCCGCGAACCTGATTTCGCCTAAGTTAAAAACGACTCTGAGTGAGGACATCGTACACACTCGAGGGCTCAGCGGCGAACCTGATTTCGCCTAAGTTAAAAACTACTCCGAGTGAGGACATCATCCAGACTCGGGAGCTTAGCAGCGAACCTGATTTCGCCTAAGTTAAAAACTACTCCGAGTGAGGACATCGTCCACACTCGGGGGCTTAGCTGCGAACCTGATTTCGCCTAAGTTAAAAACTAATCCGAGTGAGGACATCGTCCACATTCGGGTGCTTAGCTGGGAACCTGATTTCGCCTAAGTTAAAAACTACTACGAGTGAGGACATCGTCCACACTCGGGGGCTTAGCTGCGAACCTGATTTCGCATAAGTTAAAAACTACTCCGAGTGAGGACATCATCCACACTCGGGGGCTTAGCGGTGAACCTGATTTCGCCAAAGTTAAAAACTACTCCGGGTGAGGACATCGTCCACACTCGGGAGCTTAGCCGCGAACCTGATTTCGCCTAAGTTAAAAACTACTCCGAGTGAGGACATCATCCACACTCGGGGGCTTGGCTGCGAATGTGATTTCACCTAAATTAAAAACTACTCCGAGTGAGGACATCATCCACACTCGGGGACTTAGCTGCAAACCTTATTTCGCCTAAGTTAAAAACTACTCCGAGTCAGGACATCATCCACACTCGGGGGCCTAGCGGCGAACCTGATTTCGCCTAACTTAAAAACTACTCCGAGTGAGGACATAATCCACACTCGGCGGCTTAGCCGCGAACCTGATTTCGCCTAAGTTAAAAACTACTCCAAGTGACGACATCATCCACACTCGGGGACTTAGCCGCAAACCTGATTTCGCCTAAGTTAAAAACTACTCCAATTGAGGACATCATCCACACTCGGGGACTTAGCTGCGAATCTGATTTCACCTAAGTTAAAAACTACTCTGAGTGAGGACATCATCCACACTCGGGGGCTTAGCTGTGAACCTGATTTCGCCTAAATTAAAAACTACTCCTAGTGAGGACATCTTCCACACTCAGGGGCATAGCTGCGACCTTGAATTCGGCTAAGTTAAAAACTACTCCGAGTGAGGACATCATCCACACTCGGGGGCCAAGCTGCGAACCTGATTTCGCCCAACTTAAAAACTACTCCAAGTCAGGACATCATCCATACTCAGGGGCCAAGCTGCGAACCTGATTTCGCCCAACTTAAAAACTACTCCGAGTGAAGACATAATCCACACTTGGGGGCTTAGCCGCGAACCTGATTTCACCTAAGTTAAAAACTACTCCAAGTGACGACATCACCCACACTCGGGGACTTAGCCGCAAACCTGATTTCGCCTAAGTTAAAAACTACTCTGAGTCAGGACATCATCCACACTCGGGGGCTTAGCCGCAAACCTCATTTCGCCTAACTTAAAAACTACTCCGAGTGAAGAAATAATCCACACTCGGGGGCTTAGCCGCGAACCTAATTTCGCCTAAGTTAAAAACTACTCCAAGTGACGACATCATCCACACTCGGGGACTTAGCCGCGAACCTGATTTCGCCTAAGTTAAAAACTACTCCGAGTGAGGACATCATCCACACTCGGGGACTTAGCCGCGAACCTGATTTCGCCTAAGTTAAAAACGACTCTGAGTGAGGACATCGTACACACTCGAGGGCTCAGCGGCGAACCTGATTTCGCCTAAGTTAAAAACTACTCCGAGTGAGGACATCATCCAGACTCGGGAGCTTAGCAGCGAACCTGATTTCGCCTAAGTTAAAAACTACTCCGAGTGAGGACATCGTCCACACTCGGGGGCTTAGCTGCGAACCTGATTTCGCCTAAGTTAAAAACTAATCCGAGTGAGGACATCGTCCACATTCGGGTGCTTAGCTGGGAACCTGATTTCGCCTAAGTTAAAAACTACTACGAGTGAGGACATCGTCCACACTCGGGAGCTTAACCGCGAACCTGATTTCGCCTATGTTAAAAACTACTCCGAGTGAGGACATCATCCACACTCGGGGACTTAGCTGCAAACCTGATTTCGCCTAAGTTAAAAACTACTCCGAGTCAGGACATCATCCACACTCGGGGGTTTAGCCGCAAACCTTATTTCCCCTAACTTAAAAATTAGTCCGAGTGAGGACATAATCCACACTTGGGGGCTTAGCCGCGAACCTAATTTCGCCTAAGTTAAAAACTACTCCAAGTGACGACATCATCCACACTCGGGGACTTAGCCGCGAACCTGATATCGCCTAAGTTAAAAACTACTCCGAGTGAGGACATCGTCCACACTCGGGAGCTTAGCCGCGAACCTGATTTCGCCTAAGTTAAAAACTACTCTGAGTGAGGACATCATCCACACTCGGCGGCTTAGCTGTGAACCTGATTTCGGCTAAGTTAAAAACTACTCCGAGTGAGGACATCATCCACACTCGGGAGCTTAGCAGCGAACCTGATTTTGCCTAAGTTAAAAACTACTCCGAGTGAGGACATCGTCCACACTCGTGGGCTTAGCTGCGAACCTGATTTCGCCTAAGTTAAAAACTACTCCGAGTGAGGACATCGTCCACACTCGGGAGCTTAGCCGTGAACCTGATTTCGCCTAAGTTAAAAACTACTCTGAGTGAGGACATCATCCACACTCGGGGGCTTAGCTGTGAACCTGATTTCGCCTAAGTTAAAAACTACTCCGAGTGAGGACATCGTCCACACCCAGGGGATTAGCTGCGAACCTGAATTCGCCTAAGTTAAAAACTACTCCGAGTGAGGACATCATCCACACTAGGAAGCTTAGCAGCGAACCTGATTTCGCCTAAGTTAAAAACTACTCCGAGTGAGGACATCGTCCACACTCGGGAGCTTAGCCGTGAACCTGATTTCGCCTAAGTTAAAAACTACTCTGAGTGAGGACATCGTCCACACTCGGGAGCTTGTCTGCGAACCTGATTTTGCCTATGTTAAAAACTACTCCGAGTGAGGACATCATCCACACTCGGGGGCTTGTCTGCGAATCTGATTTCGCCTAAGTTAAAAACTACTCCGAGTGAGGACATCGTCCACACTTGGGAGCTTAGCCGCGAAACAGATTTCGCCTATGTTAAAAACTACTCTGAGTGAGGACATCATCCACACTCGGGGGCTTGTCTGCGAATCTGATTTCGCCTAAGTTAAAAACTACTCTGAGTGAGGACATCATCCACACTCGGGGACTTAGCCGCAAACCTGATTTCGCCTAAGTTAAAAACTACTCTGAGTCAGGACATCATCTACACTCGGCGGTTTAGCCACAAACCTTATTTCCCCTAACTTAAAAATTAGTCCGATTGAGGACATAATCCACACTCGGGGGCTTAGCCGCGAACCTAATTTCGCCTAAGTTAAAAACTACTCCAAGTGACGACATCATCCACACTCGGGGACTTAGCCGCGATCCTGATTTCGCCTAAGTTAAAAACTACTCCGAGTGAGGACATCGTCCACACTCGGGAGCTTAGCCGTGAACCTGATTTCTCCTAAGTTAAAAACTACTCTGGGTGAGGACATCATCCACACTCGGGGGCTTAGCTGTGAACCTGATTTCGCCTAAGTCAAAAACTACTCCCAGTGAGGACATCATCCACACTCGGGAGCTTAGCAGCGAACCTGATTTCGCCTAAGTTAAAAACTACTCCGAGTGAGGACATCGTCCACACTCGGGAGCTTAGCCGTGAACTTGATTTCGCCTAAGTTAAAAACTACTCTGAGTGAGGACATCATCCACACTCAGGGGCTTAGCTGTGAACCTGAGTTCGCCTAAGTTAAAAACTACTCTGAGTGAGGACATCGTCCACACTCAGGGGATTAGCTGCGAACCTGAATTCGCCTAAGTTAAAAACTACTCAGAGTGAGGACATCATCCACACTAGGGAGCTTAGCAGCGAACCTGATTTCGCCTAAGTTAAAAACTACTCTGAGTGAGGACATCTTCCACACTCAGGGGCTTAGCTGCGAACCTGATTTCGCCTAAGTTAAAAACTACTCCGAGTGAGAACATCTTCCACACTCGGGAGCTTAGCCGCGAGCCTGATTTCGCCTATGTTAAAAACTACTCCGAGTGAAGACATCATCCACACTCGGGGACTTAGCCGCAAACCTGATTTCGCCTAAGTTAAAAACTACTCTGAGTCAGGACATCATCCACACTCAGGGGCTTAGCCGCAAACCTCATTTCGCCTAACTTAAAAACTACTCCGAGTGAAGACATAATCCACACTCGGGGGCTTAGCCGCGAACCTAATTTTGCCTAAGTTAAAAACTACTCCAAGTGACCACATCATCCACACTCGGGGACTTAGCCGCGAACCTGATTTCGCCTAAGTTAAAAACTACTCCGAGTGAGGACATCATCCACACTCGGGGACTTAGCCGCGAACCTGATTTCGCCTAAGTTAAAAACTACTGTGAGTGAGGACATCGTACACACTCGAGGGCTCAGCGGTGAACCTGATTTCGCCTAAGTTAAAAACTACTCCGAGTGAGGACATCATCCACACTCGGAAGCTTAGCAGCGAACCTGATTTCGCCTAAGTTAAAAACTACTCCGAGTGAGGACATCATCCACACTCGGGGGCTTAGCTGCGAACCTGATTTCGCCTATGTTAAAAACTACTCCGAGTGAGGACATCATCCACACTCGGGGGCTTAGCTGCGAACCTGATTTCGCCTAAGTTAAAAACTACTCCGAGTGAGGACATCATCCACACTCGGGGACTTAGCCACAAACCTTATTTCGCCTAAGTTAAAAACTACTCCGTGTCTGGACATCATCCACAATCGGGGGCCAAGCTGCGAACCTGATTTCGCCTAACTTAAAAACTACTCCGAGTGAGGACATCATCCACACTCGGGGGCTTAGCTGTGAACCTGATTTCGCCTAAATTAAAAACTACTCCGAGTGAGGACATCGTCCACACTCAGGGGATTAGCTGCGAACCTGAATTCGCCTAAGTTAAAAACTACTCCGAGTGAGGACATCATCCACACTCGGGGGCTTAGCTGCGAACCTGATTTCGCCTAAGTTAAAAACTACTCCGAGTGCGGACATCGTCCACACTCGGGGGCTTAGCTGCGAACCTGATTTCGCATAAGTTAAAAACTACTCCGAGTGAGGACATCATCCACACTCGGGGGCTTAGCGGTGAACCTGATTTCGCCTAAGTTAAAAACTACTCCGGGTGAGGACATCGTCCACACTCGGGAGCTTAGCCGCGAACCTGATTTCGCCTAAGTTAAAAACTACTCCGAGTGAGGACATCATCCACACTCGGGGGCTTGGCTGCGAATGTGATTTCACCTAAATTAAAAACTACTCCGAGTGAGGACATCATCCACACTCGGGGACTTAGCCGCAAACCTTATTTCGCCTAAGTTAAAAACTACTCCGAGTCAGGACATCATCCACACTCGGGGGCCTAGCGGCGAACCTGATTTCGCCTAACTTAATAACTACTCCGAGTGAGGACATAATCCACACTCGGGGGCTTAGCCGCGAACCTGATTTCGCCTAACTTAAAAACTACTCCAAGTGACGACATCATACACACTCGGGGACTTAGCCGCAAACCTGATTTCGCCTAAGTTAAAAACTACTCCGATTGAGGACATCATCCACACTCGGGGACTTAGCTGCGAATCTGATTTCGCCTAAGTTAAAAACTACTCTGAGTGAGGACATCATCCACACTCGGGGGCTTAGCTGTGAACCTGATTTCGCCTAAATTAAAAACTACTCCTAGTGAGGACATCTTCCACACTCAGGGGCATAGCTGCGACCTTGAATTCGGCTAAGTTAAAAACTACTCCGAGTGAGGACATCATCCACACTCGGGGGCCAAGCTGCGAACCTGATTTCGCCCAACTTAAAAACTACTCCAAGTCAGGACATCATCCATACTCGGGGGCCAAGCTGCGAACCTGATTTCGCCCAACTTAAAAACTACTCCGTGTGAAGACATAATCCACACTCGGGGGCTTAGCCGCGAACCTGATTTCACCTAAGTTAAAAACTACTCCAAGTGACGACATCACCCACACTCGGGGACTTAGCCGCAAACCTGATTTCGCCTAAGTTAAAAACTACTCTGAGTCAGGACATCATCCACACTCGGGGGCTTAGCCGTAAACCTCATTTCGCCTAACTTAAAAACTACTCCGAGTGAAGACATAATCCACACTCGGGGGCTTAGCCGCGAACCTAATTTCGCCTAAGTTAAAAACTACTCCGAGTGAGGACATCATCCACACTCGGGGACTTAGCCGCGAACCTGATTTCGCCTAAGTTAAAAACGACTCTGAGTGAGGACATCGTACACACTCGAGGGCTCAGCGGCGAACCTGATTTCGCCTAAGTTAAAAACTACTCCGAGTGAGGACATCATCCAGACTCGGGAGCTTAGCAGCGAACCTGATTTCGCCTAAGTTAAAAACTACTCCGAGTGAGGAAATCGTCCACACTCGGGGGCTTAGCCGCGAACCTGATTTCGCCTAAGTTAAAAACTACTCCGAGTGAGGACATCGTCCACACTCGGGGGCTTAGCTGCGAACCTGATTTCGCCTAAGTTAAAAACTACTCCGAGTGAGGACATCGTCCACACTCGAGAGCTTAGCCGTGAACCTGATTTCGCCTAAGTTAAAAACTACTCTGAGTGAGGACATCATCCACACTCGGGGGCTTAGCTGTGAACCTGATTTCGCCTAAGTTAAAAACTACTCCGAGTGAGGACATCGTCCACACTCAGGGGATTAGCTGCGAACCTGAATTCGCCTAAGTTAAAAACTACTCCGAGTGAGGACATCATCTACACTCGGGAGCTTAGCAGCGAACCTGATTTCGCCTAAGTTAAAAACTACTCCGAGTGAGGACATCGTCCACACTCGGGGGCTTAGTGGTGAACCTGATTTCACCAAAGTTAAAAACTACTCCGAGTGAGGACATCATCCACACTCGGGGGCTTAGCGGTGAACCTGATTTCGCCTAAGTTAAAAACTACTCCGGGTGAGGACATCGTCCACACTCGGGAGCTTAGCTGCGAAACTGATTTCGCCTAAGTTAAAAACTACACCGAGTGAGGACATCGTCCACACTCAGGGGATTAGCTGCGAACCTGAATTCGCCTAAGTTAAAAACTACTCCGAGTGAGGACATCCTCTACACTCGGGAGCTTAGCAGCGAACCTGAATTCGCCTAAGTTAAAAACTACTCCGAGTGAGGACATCATCCACACTCGGGGGCGTAGCTGCGAACCTGATTTCGCCTAAGTTAAAAACTACTCCAAGTGACGACATCATCCACACTCGGGGACTTAGCCGCGAACCTGATTTCGCCTAAGTAAAAAACTACTCCGAGTGAGGACATCATCCACACTCCGGGGCTTAGCTGCGAACCTGATTTCGCCTACGTTAAAAACTACTCCGAGTGAGGACATCGTCCACTCTCGGGGGCTTAGCTGCGAACCTGATTTCGCCTAAGTTAAAAACTACTCCGAGTGAGGACATCATCCATGCTCGGGAGCTTAGCAGCGAACCTGATTTCGCCTAAGTTAAAAACTACTCCAAGTGAGGACATCACCCACACTCGGGAGCTTAGTTGCGAACCTGATTTCGCCTAAGTTAAAAAGTACTCCAAGTGAGGACATCATCCACACTCGGGAGCGTAGCAGCGAACCTGATTTCGCCTAAGTTAAAAACTACTCCGGGTGAGGACATCATCCACACTCGGGGGCTTAGCTGCGAACCTGATTTCGCCTAAGTTAAAAACCAATCCGAGTGAGGACATCATCCACGCTCGGGGGCTTAGCTGCGAACCTGATTTTGCCTAACTTAAAAACTACTCCGAGTGAGGACATAATCCACACTCGGCGGCTTAGCCGCGAACCTGATTTCGCCTAAGTTAAAAACTACTCCAAGTGACGACATCATCCACACTCGGGGACTTAGCCGCAAACCTGATTTCGCCTAAGTTAAAAACTACTCCGATTGAGGACATCATCCACACTCGGGGACTTAGCTGCGAATCTGATTTCGCCTAAGTTAAAAACTACTCTGAGTGAGGACATCATCCACACTCGGGGGCTAAGCTGTGAACCTGATTTCGCCTAAATTAAAAACTACTCCTAGTGAGGACATCTTCCACACTCAGGGGCTTAGCTGCGACCTTGAATTCGGCTAAGTTAAAAACTACTCCGAGTGAGGACATCATCCACACTCGGGGGCAAGCTGCGAACCTGATTTCGCCCAACTTAAAAACTACTCCAAGTCAGGACATCATCCATACTCGGGGGCCAAGCTGCGAACCTGATTTCGCCCAACTTAAAAACTACTCCGAGTGAAGACATAATCCACACTCGGTGGCTTAGCCGCGAACCTGATTTCACCGAAGTTAAAAACTACTCCAAGTGACGACATCATCCACACTCGGGGACTTAGCCGCGAACCTGATTTTTCCTAAGTTAAAAACTACTCCAAGTGAGGACATCATCCACACTCGGGGGCTTAGCTGCGAACCTGATTTCGCCTAAGTTAAAAACTACTCCGATTGAGGACATCATCCACACTCGGGGACTTAGCGGCGAATCTGATTTCGCCTAAGTTAAAAACTACTCTGAGTGAGGACATCATCCACACTCGGGGGCTTAGCTGTGAACCTGATTTCGCCTAAATTAAAAACTACTCCGAGTGAGGACATCTTCCACACTCAGGGGCTTAGCTGCGACCTTGAATTCGGCTAAGTTAAAAACTACTCCGAGTGAGGACATTATCCACACTCGGGAGCTTAGCAGCGAACCTGATTTCGCCTAAGTTAAAAACTACTCCGAGTGAGGACATCATCCACACTCGGGGGCTTAGCTGCGAACGTGATTTCGCCTAAGTTAAAAACCAATCCGCGTGAGGACATCGTCCACACTCGGGGGCTTAGCTGCGAACCTGATTTCGCCTAAGTTAAAAACTACTCCGAGCGAGGACAACGTCCACACTCGGGAGCTTAGCCGCGAACCTGATTTCGCCTAAGTTAAAAACTACTCCGAGTGAGGACATCATCCACACTCGGGGGCTTAGCTGCGAACGTGATTTCGCCTAAGTTAAAAACCAATCCGCGTGAGGACATCGTCCACACTCGGGGGCTTAGCTGCGAACCTGATTTCGCCTAAGTTAAAAACTACTCCGAGTGAGGACATCGTCCACACTCGGGAGCTTAGCCGCGAACCTGATTTCGCCTAAGTTAAAAACTACTCCGAGTGAGGACATCATCCACACTCGGGGGCTTGGCTGCGAATCTGATTTCACCTATGTTAAAAACTACTCCGAGTGAGGACATCATCCACACTCGGGGACTTAGCCGCAAACCTTATTTCGCCTAAGTTAAAAACTACTCCGAGTCAGGATATCATCCACACTTGGGGACTTAGCCGCGAACCTGATTTCGCCTAAGTTAAAAACTACTCTGAGTGAGGACATCTTCCACACTCGGGAGCTTAGCAGCGAACCTGATTTTTCCTAACTTAAAAACTACTCCGAGTGAGGACATAATCCACACTCGGGGGCTTAGCTGCGAACCTGATTTCGCCTAAGTTAAAAACTACTCCAAGTGACGACATCATCCACACTCGGGGACTTAGCCGCGAACCTGATTTCGCCTAAGTAAAAAACTACTCCGAGTGAGGACATCATCCACACTCCGGGGCTTAGCTGCGAACCTGATTTCGCCTACGTTAAAAACTACTCCGAGTGAGGACATCGTCCACTCTCGGGGGCTTAGCTGCGAACCTGATTTCGCCTAAGTTAAAAACTACTCCGAGTGAGGACATCATCCATGCTCGGTAGCTTAGCAGCGAACCTGATTTCGCCTAAGTTAAAAACTACTCCGAGTGAGGACATCATCCACACTCGGGAGCTTAGTTGCGAACCTGATTTCGCCTAAGTTAAAAAGTACTCCAAGTGAGGACATCATCCACACTCGGGAGCGTAGCAGCGAACCTGATTTCGCCTAAGTTAAAAACTACTCCGGGTGAGGACATCATCCACACTCGGGGGCTTAGCTGCGAACCTGATTTCGCCTAAGTTAAAAACCAATCCGAGTGAGGACATCATCCACACTCGGGGGCTTAGCTGCGAACCTGATTTTGCCTAAGTTAAAAACTACTCCGAGTGAGGACATAATCCACACTCGGCGGCTTAGCCGCGAACCTGATTTTGCCTAAGTTAAAAACTACTCCAAGTGACGACATCATCCACACTCGGGGACTTAGCCGCGAACCTGATTTTGCCTAAGTTAAAAACTACTCCGAGTGAGGACATCATCCACACTCGGGGGCTTAGCTGCGAACCTGATTTCGCCTAAGTTAAAAACTACTCCGAGTGAGGACATCGTCCAGACTCGGGGGCTTAGCTGCGAACCTGGTTTCGCCTAAGTTAAAAACTACTCCGGGTGAGGACATCATCCACACTCGGGAGCTTAGCTGCGAACCTGATTTCGCCTAAGTTAAAAACCAATCCGAGTGAGGACATCATCCACGCTCGGGGGCTTAGCTGCGAACCTGATTTTGCCTAACTTAAAAACTACTCCGAGTGAGGACATAATCCACACTCGGCGGCTTAGCCGCGAACCTGATTTCGCCTAAGTTAAAAACTACTCCAAGTGACGACATCATCCACACTCGGGGACTTAGCCGCAAACCTGATTTCGCCTAAGTTAAAAACTACTCCGATTGAGGACATCATCCACACTCGGGGACTTAGCTGCGAATCTGATTTCGCCTAAGTTAAAAACTACTCTGAGTGAGGACATCATCCACACTCGGGGGCTTAGCTGTGAACCTGATTTCGCCTAAATTAAAAACTACTCCTAGTGAGGACATCTTCCACACTCAGGGGCTTAGCTGCGACCTTGAATTCGGCTAAGTTAAAAACTACTCCGAGTGAGGACATCATCCACACTCGGGGGCCAAGCTGCGAACCTGATTTCGCCCAACTTAAAAACTACTCCAAGTCAGGACATCATCCATACTCGGGGGCCAAGCTGCGAACCTGATTTCGCCCAACTTAAAAACTACTCCGAGTGAAGACATAATCCACACTCGGTGGCTTAGCCGCGAACCTGATTTCACCTAAGTTAAAAACTACTCCAAGTGACGACATCATCCACACTCGGGGACTTAGCCGCGAACCTGATTTTTCCTAAGTTAAAAACAACTCCAAGTGAGGACATCATCCACACTCGGGGGCTTAGCTGCGAACCTGATTTCGCCTAAGTTAAAAACTACTCCGATTGAGGACATCATCCACACTCGGGGACTTAGCTGCGAATCTGATTTCGCCTAAGTTAAAAACTACTCTGAGTGAGGACATCATCCACACTCGGGGGCTTAGCTGTGAACCTGATTTCGCCTAAATTAAAAACTACTCCGAGTGAGGACATCTTCCACACTCAGGGGCTTAGCTGCGACCTTGAATTCGGCTAAGTTAAAAACTACTCCGAGTGAGGACATTATCCACACTCGGGAGCTTAGCAGCGAACCTGATTTCGCCTAAGTTAAAAACTACTCCGAGTGAGGACATCATCCACACTCGGGGGCTTAGCTGCGAACGTGATTTCGCCTAAGTTAAAAACCAATCCGCGTGAGGACATCGTCCACACTCGGGGGCTTAGCTGCGAACCTGATTTCGCCTAAGTTAAAAACTACTCCGAGTGAGGACATCGTCCACACTCGGGAGCTTAGCCGCGAACCTGATTTCGCCTAAGTTAAAAACTACTCCGAGTGAGGACATCATCCACACTCGGGGGCTTGGCTGCGAATCTGATTTCACCTATGTTAAAAACTACTCCGAGTGAGGACATCATCCACACTCGGGGACTTAGCCGCAAACCTTATTTCGCCTAAGTTAAAAACTTCTCCGAGTCAGGATATCATCCACACTTGGGGACTTAGCCGCGAACCTGATTTCGCCTAAGTTAAAAACTACTCTGAGTGAGGACATCTTCCACACTCGGGAGCTTAGCAGCGAACCTGATTTTGCCTAACTTAAAAACTACTCCAAGTGACGACATCATCCACACTCGGGGACTTAGCCGCGAACCTGATTTCGCCTAAGTAAAAAACTACTCCGAGTGAGGACATCATCCACACTCCGGGGCTTAGCTGCGAACCTGATTTCGCCTACGTTAAAAACTACTCCGAGTGAGGACATCGTCCACTCTCGGGGGCTTAGCTGCGAACCTGATTTCGCCTAAGTTAAAAACTACTCCGAGTGAGGACATCATCCATGCTCGGTAGCTTAGCAGCGAACCTGATTTCGCCTAAGTTAAAAACTACTCCGAGTGAGGACATCATCCACACTCGGGAGCTTAGTTGCGAACCTGATTTCGCCTAAGTTAAAAAGTACTCCAAGTGAGGACATCATCCACACTCGGGAGCGTAGCAGCGAACCTGATTTCGCCTAAGTTAAAAACTACTCCGGGTGAGGACATCATCCACACTCGGGGGCTTAGCTGCGAACCTGATTTCGCCTAAGTTAAAAACCAATCCGAGTGAGGACATCATCCACACTCGGGGGCTTAGCTGCGAACCTGATTTTGCCTAAGTTAAAAACTACTCCGAGTGAGGACATAATCCACACTCGGCGGCTTAGCCGCGAACCTGATTTTGCCTAAGTTAAAAACTACTCCAAGTGACGACATCATCCACACTCGGGGACTTAGCCGCGAACCTGATTTTGCCTAAGTTAAAAACTACTCCGAGTGAGGACATCATCCACACTCGGGGGCTTAGCTGCGAACCTGATTTCGCCTAAGTTAAAAACTACTCCGAGTGAGGACATCGTCCAGACTCGGGGGCTTAGCTGCGAACCTGGTTTCGCCTAAGTTAAAAACTACTCCGAGTGAGGACATCATCCACACTCGGGAGCTTAGCAGCGAACCTCATTTCTCCTAAGTTAAAAACTACTATGAGTGAGGACATCATCCAGACTCGGGGGCTTCGCTGCGAACCTGATTTCGCCTAAGTTAAAAACTAGTCCGACTGAGGACATCGTCCACACTCGGGGGCTTAGCTGTGAACCTGATTTTGCCTAAGTTAAAAACTACTCCGGGTGAGGACATCGTCCACACTCGGGAGCTTAGCCGCGAACCTGATTTCGCCTAAGTTAAAAACTACTCCGAGTGAGGACATCATCCACACTCGGGGGCTTAGCTGCGAATCTGATTTCGCCTAACTTAAAAACTACTCCGAGTGAGGACATAATCCACACTCGGGGGCTTAGCTGCGAACCTGATTTCGCCTAAGTTAAAACCTACTCTGAGTGAGGACATCATCCACACTCGGGGGCTTGGCTGCGAATCTGATTTCGCCAAAGTTAAAAACAACTCCGAGTGAGGACATCATCCACACTCGGGGACTTGGCCGCAAACCTGATTTCGCCTAAGTTAAAAACTACTCCGAGTCAGGACATCATCCACACTCGGGGGCTTAGCTGCGAACCTGATTTCGCCTAACTTAGAAACTACTCCGAGTGAGGACATAATCCACACTCGGGGGCTTAGCCGCGAACCTGATTTTGCCTAAGTTAAAAACAATTCCAAGTGACGACATCATCCACACTCGGGGACTTAGCCGCGAATCTGATTTCGTCTAAGTTAAAAACTACTCCGAGTGAGGACATCATCCACACTCGGGGGCTTAGCTGCGAACCTGATTTTTCCTAAGTTAAAAACTACTCCGAGTGAGTACATCGTCCACACTCGGGGGCTTAGCTGCGAACCTGATTTCGCCTAAGTTAAAAACTACTCCGAGTGAGGACATCATCCACACTCGGGAGCTTAGCAGCGAACCTGATTTCGCCTAAGTTAAAAACTACTCCGAGTGAGGACATCATCCACACTCGGGGGCTTAGCTGCGAACCTGATTTCGCCTAATTTAAAAACCAATCCGAGTGAGGACATCGTACATACTCGGGGGCTTAGCTGCGAACCTGATTTCACCTAACTTAAAAACTACTCCGAGTGAGGACATCGTCCACACTCGGGGGCTTAGGTGCGAACCTAATTTCGGCTAAGTTAAAAACTACTCTGAGTGAGGACATCATCCACACTCGGGAGCTTAGCAGCGAACCTGATTTCGCCTAAGTTAAAAACTACTCCGAGTGAGGACATCATCCACACTCGGGGGCTTAGCTGCGAACCTGATTTCGCCTAATTTAAAAACTACTCCGAGGGAGGACATCATCCACACTCGGGGGCTTAGCCGCGAACCTGATTTTGCCTAAGTTATAAACTACTCCTAGTTAGGACATCATCCACACTCGGGGGCTTAGCTGTGAACCTGATTTTGCCTAAGTTAAAAAACAATCCGAGTGAGGACATCGTCCACACTCGGGGGCTTAGCTGCGAACCTGATTTCGCCTAAGTTAAAAACTACTCCGAGGGAGGACATCATCCACACTCGGGGGCTTAGCTGCGAATCTGATTTCGCCTAACTTAAAAACTACTCTGAGTGAGGACATAATCCACACTCGGGGGATTAGCTGCGAACCTGATTTCGCCTAAGTTAAAAACTACTCTGAGTGGTGACATCCTCCACACTCAGGGGCTTGGCTACGAATCTGATTTCGCCTAAGTTAAAAACTACTCCGAGTGAGGACATCATCTACACTCGGGAGCTTAGCAGCGACCCTGATTTCGCCTAAGTTAAAAACTACTCCGAGTCAGGACATCATCCACACTCAGGGGCTTAGTTGCGAACCTGATTTCGCCTAACTTAAAAACTACTCCGAGTGAGGACATAATCCACACTCGGGGGCTTAGCCGCGAACCTGATTTTGCCGAAGTTAAAAACTACTCCAAGTGACGAAATCATCCACACTCGGGGACTTAGCCGCGAACCTGATTTCGCCTAAGTTAAAAACTACTCCGAGTGAGGACATCATCCACACTCGGGGGCTTAGCTGCGAACCTGATTTCGCCTAAGTTAAAAACTACTTCGAGTGAGGACATCGTCCACACTCGGGGGCTTAGCTGCGAACCTGATTTCGCCTAAGTTAAAAACTACTCCGAGTGAGGACATCTTCCACACTCAGGGGCTTAGCTGCGAACCTGAATTCGCCTAAGTTAAAAACTACTCCGAGTGAGGACATCATCCACACTCGGGATCTTAGCAGCGAACCTGATTTCGCCTAAGTGAAAAACTACTCCGAGTGAGGACATCATCCACACTCGGGGGCTTAGCTGCGAATCTGATTTCGCCTAAGTTAAAAACCAATCCGAGTGAGGACATCGTCCACACTCGGGGGCTTAGCTGCGAACCTGATTTCGCCTAAGTTAAAAACTACTCCGAGTGAGGACATCATCCACACTCGGGGGCTTAGCTGCGAATCTGATTTCGCCTAACTTAAAAACTACTCCGAGTGAGGACATAATCCACACTCGGGGGATTAGCTGCGAACCTGATTTCGCCTAAGTAAAAAACTACTCTGAGTGGGGACATCATCCACTCTCGGGGGCTTGGCTACGAATTTGATTTCGCCTAAGTTAAAAACTACTCCGAGTGAGGACATCATCTACACTCGGGGACTTAGCCGCAAATCTGATTTCGCCTAAGTTAAAAACTACTCCGAGTTAGGACATCATCCACACTCAGGGGCTTAGCTGCGAACCTTATTTCGCCTAACTTACAAACTACTCCGAGTGAGGACATAATCCACACTCGGGGGCTTAGCCGCGACCTGATTTTGCCGAAGTTAAAAACTACTCCAAGTGACGACTTCATCCACACTCGGGGACTTAGCCGCGAACCTGATTTCGCCTAAGTTAAAAACTACTCCGAGTGAGGACATCATCCACACTCGGGGGCTTAGCTACGAACCTGATTTCGCCTAAGTTAAAAACTACACCGAGTGAGGACATCGTCCACACTCGGGGGCTTAGCTGCGAACCTGATTTCGCCTAAGTTAAAAACTACTCCGAGTGAGGACATCTTCCACACTCAGGGGCTTAGCAGCGAACCTGAATTCGCCTAAGTTAAAAACTACTCCGAGTGAGGACATCATCCACACTCGGGAGCTTAGCAGCGAACCTGATTTCCCCTAAGTTAAAAACTACTCCGAGTGAGTACATCATCCACACTCTGGGGCTTTGCTGTGAACCTGATTTCGCCTAAGTTAACAACCATTCCGAGTGAGGACATCGTCCACACTCGGGGGATTAGCTGCGAACCTGATTTTACCTAAGTTAAAAACTACTACGAGTGAGGACATCGTCCACACTCGGGAGCTTAGCCGCGAACCTGATTTTGCCTAAGTTAAAAACTACTCCGAGTGAGGGCATCATGCACACTCGGGGGCTTGGCTGCGAATCTGATTTCACCTAAGTTAAAAACTACTCCGAGTAAGGACATCATCCACACTCGGGGACTTAGCCACAAACCTTATTTCGCCTAAGTTAAAAACTACTCCGTGTCCGGACATCATCCACAATCGGGGGCCAAGCTGCGAACCTGATTTCGCCTAACTTAAAAACTACTCCGAGTGAGGACATCATCCACACTCGGGGACTTAGGTACGAAACTGATTTGGCCTAAGTTAAAAACTACTCCGCGTGAGGACATAGTCCACACTCGGGGGCTTAGCTGCGAACCTGAATTCGCATAAGTTAAAAACAACTCCGAGTGAGGACATCATCCACACTCGGGGGCTTAGCTGCGAACCTGATTTCGCCTAAGTTAAAAACCAATCCGAGTGAGGACATCGTCCACACTCGGGGGCTTAGCTGCGAACCTGATTTCGCCTAAGTTAAAAACCAATCCGAGTGAGGACATCGTCCACACTCGGGGGCTTAGCTGCGAACCTGATTTCGCCTAAGTTAAAAACTACTCCGAGTGAGGACATCATCCACACTCGGGGGCTTAGCCGCGAATCTGATTTCTCCTAACTTCAAAACTACTCCGAGTGAGGACATAATCCACACTCGGGGGATTAGCTGCGAACCTGATTTCGCCTAAGTTAAAAACTACTCTGAGTGGGGACATCATCCACACTCGGGGGCTTGGCTACGAATTTGATTTCGCCTAAGTTAAAAACTACTCCGAGTGAGGACATCATCTACACTCGGGGACTTAGCCGCAAATCTGATTTTGCCTAAGTTAAAAACTACTCCGAGTCAGGACATCATCCACACTCAGGGGCTTAGCTGCGAACCTGATTTTGCCTAACTTAAAAACTAATCCGAGTGAGGACATAATCCACACTCGGGGGCATAGCCGCGAACCTGATTTTGCCGAAGTAAAAAACTACTCCAAGTGACAACTTCATCCACACTCGGGGACTTAGCCGCGAACCTGATTTCGCCTAAGTTAAAAACTACTCCGAGTGAGGACATCATCCACACTCGGGGGCTTAGCTGCGAACCTGATTTTGCCTAAGTGAAAAACTACACCGAGTGAGGACATCGTCCACACTCGGGGGCTTAGCTGCGAACCTGATTTCGCCTAAGTTAACAACCAATCCGAGTGAGGACATCGTCCACACTCGGGGGATTAGCTGCGAACCTGAATTCGCCTAAGTTAAAAACTACTCCGAGTGAGGACATCATCCACACTCGGGAGCTTAGCAGCGAACCTGATTTCACCTAAGTTAAAAACTACTCCGAGTGAGTACATCATCCACACTCTGGGGCTTAGCTGTGAACCTGATTTCGCCTAAGATAACAACCAATCCGAGTGAGGACATCGTCCACACTCGGGGGATTAGCTGCGAACCTGATTTTACCTAAGTTAAAAACTACTCCGAGTGAGGACATCGTCCACACTCGGGAGCTTAGCCGCGAACCTGATTTTGCCTAAGTTAAAAACTACTCCGAGTGAGGGCATCATGCACACTCGGGGGCTTGGCTGCGAATCTGATTTCACCTAAGTTAAAAACTACTCCGAGTAAGGACATCATCCACACTCGGGGACTTAGCCACAAACCTTATTTCGCCTAAGTTAAAAACTACTCCGTGTCCGGACATCATCCACAATCGGGGGCCAAGCTGCGAACCTGATTTCGCCTAACTTAAAAACTACTCCGAGTGAGGACATCATCAACACTCGGGGGCATAGCTACGAAACTGATTTCGCCTAAGTTAAAAATTACTCCGAGTGAGGACATAGTCCACACTCGGGGGCTTAGCTGCGAACCTGATTTCGCCTAAGTTAAAAACCAATCCGAGTGAGGACATCGTCCACACTCGGGGGCTTAGCTGCGAACCTGATTTCGCCTAAGTTAAAAACCAATCCGAGTGAGGACATCGTCCACACTTAGGGGCTTAGCTGCGAACCTGATTTCGCCTAAGTTAAAAACTACTCCGAGTGAGGACATCATCCACACTCGGGGGCTCAGCTGCGAATCTGATTTCGCCTAACTTAAAAACTACTCCGAGTGAGGACATAATCCACACTCGGGGGATTAGCTGCGAACCTGATTTCGCCTAAGTTAAAAACTACTCTGAGTGGGGACATCATCCACACTCGGGGGCTTGGCTACGAATTTGATTTCGCCTAAGTTAAAAACTACTCCGAGTGAGGACATCATCTACACTCGGGGACTTAGCCGCAAATCTGATTTTGCCTAAGTTAAAAACTACTCCGAGTCAGGACATCATCCACACTCAGGGGCTTAGCTGCAAACCTGATTTCGCCTAACTTAAAAACTACTCCGAGTGAGGACATAATCCACACTCGGGGGCTTAGCTGCGAACCTGATTTCGCCGAAGTTAAAAACTACTCCAAGTGACGACTTCATCCACACTCGGGGACTTAGCCGCGAACCTGATTTCGCCTAAGTTAAAAACTACTCCGAGTGAGGACATCATCCACACTCGGGGGCTTAGCTGCGAACCTGATTTCGCCTAAGTTAAAAACTACACCGAGTGAGGACATCGTCCACACTCGGGGGCTTAGCTGCGAACCTGATTTCGCCTAAGTTAAAAACTACTCCGAGTGAGGACATCTTCCACACTCAGGGGCTTAGCTGCGAACCTGAATTCGCCTAAGTTAAAAACTACTCCGAGTGAGGACATCATCCACACTCGGGAGCTTAGCAGCGAACCTGATTTCGCCTAAGTTAAAAACTACTCCGAGTGAGTACATCATCCACACTCTGGGGCTTAGCTGCGAACCTGATTTCGCCTAAGTTAACAACCAATCCGAGTGAGGACATCGTCCACACTCGGGGGATTAGCTGCGAACCTGATTTTACCTAAGTTAAAACTACTCCGAGTGAGGACATCGTCCACACTCGGGAGCTTAGCCGCGAACCTGATTTTGCCTAAGTTAAAAACTACTCCGAGTGAGGGCATCATGCACACTCGGGGGCTTGGCTTCGAATCTGATTTCACCTAAGTTAAAAACTACTCCGAGTAAGGACATCATCCACACTCGGGGACTTAGCCACAAACCTTATTTCGCCTAAGTTAAAAACTACTCCGTGTCCGGACATCATCCACAATCGGGGGCCAAGCTGCGAACCTGATTTCGCCTAACTTAAAAACTACTCCGAGTGAGGACATCATCCACACTTGGGGGCTTAGCTACGAAACTGATTTGGCCTAAGTTAAAAACTACTCCGAGTGAGGACATAGTCCACACTCGGGGGCTTAGCTGCGAACCTGAATTCGCCTAAGTTAAAAACTACTCCGAGTGAGGACATCATCCACACTCGGGGGCTTAGCTGCGAACCTGATTTCGCCTAAGTTAAAAACCAATCCGAGTGAGGACATCGTCCACACTCGGGGGCTTAGCTGCGAACCTGATTTCGCCTAAGTTAAAAACTACTCCGAGTGAGGACATCATCCACACTCGGGGGCTTAGCTGCGAATCTGATTTCGCCTAACTTAAAAACTACTCCGAGTGAGGACATAATCCACACTCGGGGGATTAGCTGCGAACCTGATTTCGCCTAAGTTATATACTACTCTGAGTGGGGACATCATCCACACTCGGGGGCTTGGCTACGAATTTGATTTCGCCTAAGTTAAAAACTACTCCGAGTGAGGACATCATCTACACTCGGGGACTTAGCCGCAAATCTGATTTCGCCTAAGTTAAAAACTACTCCGAGTCAGGACATCATCCACACTCAGGGGCTTAGCTGCGAACCTGATTTCGCCTAACTTAAAAACTACTCCGAGTGAGCACATAATCCACACTCGGGGGCTTAGCCGCGAACCTGATTTTGCCGAAGTTAAAAACTACTCCAAGTGACGACTTCATCCACACTCGGGGACTTAGCCGCGAACCTGAATTCGCCTAAGTTAAAAACTACTCCGAGTGAGGACATCATCCACACTTGGGGCTTAGCTGCGAACCTGATTTCGCCTAAGTTAAAAACTACACCGAGTGAGGACATCATCCACACTCGGGGGGTTAGCTGCGAACCTGATTTTGCCTAAGTTAAAAACTACTCCGAGTGAGGACATCTTCCACACTCAGGGGCTTAGCTGTGAACCTGAATTCGCCTAAGTTAAAAACTACTTCGAGTGAGGACATCATCCACACTCGGGAGCTTAGCAGCGAACCTGATTTCGCCTAAGTTAAAAACTACTCCGAGTGAGGACACCATCCACACTCGGGAGCTTAGTTGCGAACCTGATTTCGCCTAAGTTAAAAACTACTCCGAGTGAGTACATCATCCACACTCGGGAGCTTAGTTGCGAACCTGATTTCGCCTAAGTTAACAACCAATCCGAGTGAGGACATCGTCCACACTCGGGGGATTAGCAGCGAACCTGATTTTACCTAAGTTAAAAACTACTCCGAGTGAGGACATCATCCACACTCGGGAGCTTAGCCGCGAACCTGATTTTGCCTAAGTTAATAACTACTCCGAGTGAGGACATCATCCTCACTCGGGGGCTTGGCTGCGAATCGGATTTCACCTAAGTTAAAAACTACTCCGAGTAAGGACATCATCCACACTCGGGGACTTAGCCACAAACCTTATTTCGCCTAAGTTAAAAACTACTCCGAGTCCGGACATCATCCACACTCGGGGCCCAAGTTGCGAACCTGATTTCGCCTAACTTAAAAACTACTCCGAGTGAGGACATCATCCACACTCGGGGGCTTAGCTACGAAACTGATTTGGCCTAAGTTAAAAACTACTCCGAGTGAGGACATAGTCCACACTCGGGGGCTTAGCTGCGAACCTGAATTCGCCTAAGTTAAAAACTACTCCGAGTGAGGACATCATCCACACTCGGGAGCTTTGCAGCGAACCTGATTTCGCCTAAGTTAAAAACTACTCCGAGTGAGGACATCATCCACACTCGGGGGCTTAGCTGCATACCTGATTTCGCCTAATTTAAAAACCAATCCGAGTGAGGACATCGTCCGCACTCGGGGGCTTAGCTGCGAACCTGATTTCACCTAAGTTAAAAACTACTCCGAGTGAGGACATCGTCCAAACTCGGGGGCTTAGGTGCGAACCTAATTTCGCCTAAGTTAAAAACTACTCCGAGTGAGGACATCATCCACACTCGGGAGCTTAGCAGCGAACCTGATTTCGCCTAAGTTAAAAACTACTCCGAGTGAGGACATCATCCACACTCGGGGGCTTAGCTGCGAACCTGATTTCGCCTAAGTTAAAAACCAATCCGAGTGAGGACATCGTCCACACTCGGGGGCTTAGCTGCGAACCTGATTTTGCCTAAGTTAAAAACTACTCCGAGTGAGGACATCATCCACACTTGGGGGCTTAGATGCGAATCTGATTTCGCCTAACTTAAAAACTACTCCGAGTGAGGACATAATCCACACTCGGGGGATTAGCTGCGAACCTGATTTCGCCTAAGTTAAAAACTACTCTGAGTGGGGACATCATCCACACTCGGGGGCTTGGCTACGAATCTGATTTCGCCTAAGTTAAAAACTACTCCGAGTGAGGACATCATCTACACTCGGGGACTTAGCCGCAAATCTGATTTCGCCTAAGTTAAAAACTACTCCGAGTCAGGACATCATCCACACTCAGGGGCTTAGCTGCGAACCTGATTTCGCCTAACTTAAAAACTACTCCGAGTGAGGACATAATCCTCACTCGGGGGCTTAGCCGCGAACCTGATTTTGCCGAAGTTAAAAACTACTCCAAGTGACGACATCATCCACACTCGGAGACTTAGTCGCGAACCTGATTTCGCCTAAGTTAAAAACTACTCCGAGTGAGGACATCATCCACACTCGGGGGCTTAGCTGCGAACCTTAATTCGCCTAAGTTAAAAACTACTCCAAGTGAGGACATCATCCACACTCGGGGGCTTAGCTGCGAACCTGATTTCGCCTAAGTTAAAAACCAATCCGAGTGAGGACATCGTCCACACTCGGGGGCTTAGCTGCGAACCTGATTTCGCCTAAGTTAAAAACTACTCCGAGTGAGGACATCATCCACACTCGGGGGCTTAGCTGCGAATCTGATTTCGCCTAACTTAAAAACTACTCCGAGTGAGGACATAATCCACACTCGGGGGATTAGCTGCGAACCTGATTTCGCCTAAGTTATATACTACTCTGAGTGGGGACATCATCCACACTCGGGGGCTTGGCTACGAATTTGATTTCGCCTAAGTTAAAAACTACTCCGAGTGAGGACATCATCTACACTCGGGGACTTAGCCGCAAATCTGATTTCGCCTAAGTTAAAAACTACTCCGAGTCAGGACATCATCCACACTCAGGGGCTTAGCTGCGAACCTGATTTCGCCTAACTTAAAAACTACTCCGAGTGAGCACATAATCCACACTCGGGGGCGTAGCCGCGAACCTGATTTTGCCGAAGTTAAAAACTACTCCAAGTGACGACTTCATCCACACTCGGGGACTTAGCCGCGAACCTGAATTCGCCTAAGTTAAAAACTACTCCGAGTGAGGACATCATCCACACTTGGGGCTTAGCTGCGAACCTGATTTCGCCTAAGTTAAAAACTACACCGAGTGAGGACATCATCCACACTCGGGGGGTTAGCTGCGAACCTGATTTTGCCAAAGTTAAAAACTACTCCGAGTGAGGACATCTTCCACACTCAGGGGCTTAGCTGCGAACCTGAATTCGCCTAAGTTAAAACTACTTCGAGTGAGGACATCATCCACACTCGGGAGCTTAGCAGCGAACCTGATTTCGCCTAAGTTAAAAACTACTCCGAGTGAGGACACCATCCACACTCGGGAGCTTAGTTGCGAACCTGATTTCGCCTAAGTTAAAAACTACTCCGAGTGAGTACATCATCCACACTCGGGAGCTTAGTTGCGAACCTGATTTCGCCTAAGTTAACAACCAATCCGAGTGAGGACATCGTCCACACTCGGGGGATTAGCTGCGAACCTGATTTTACCTAAGTTAAAAACTACTCCGAGTGAGGACATCGTCCACACTCGGGAGCTTAGCCGCGAACCTGATTTTGCCTAAGTTAATAACTACTCCGAGTAAGGACATCATCCTCACTCGGGGGCTTGGCTGCGAATCGGATTTCACCTAAGTTAAAAACTACTCCGAGTAAGGACATCATCCACACTCGGGGACTTAGCCACAAACCTTATTTCGCCTAAGTTAAAAACTACTCCGAGTCCGGACATCATCCACACTCGGGGCCCAAGTTGCGAACCTGATTTCGCCTAACTTAAAAACTACTCCGAGTGAGGACATCATCCACACTCGGGGGCTTAGCTACGAAACTGATTTGGCCTAAGTTAAAAACTACTCCGAGTGAGGACATAGTCCACACTCGGGGGCTTAGCTGCGAACCTGAATTCGCCTAAGTTAAAAACTACTCCGAGTGAGGACATCATCCACACTCGGGAGCTTTGCAGCGAACCTGATTTCGCCTAAGTTAAAAACTACTCCGAGTGAGGACATCATCCACACTCGGGGGCTTAGCTGCGAACCTGATTTCGCCTAATTTAAAAACCAATCCGAGTGAGCACATCGTCCGCACTCGGGGGCTTAGCTGCGAACCTGATTTCACCTAAGTTAAAAACTACTCCGAGTGAGGACATCGTCCAAACTCGGGGGCTTAGGTGCGAACCTAATTTCGCCTAAGTTAAAAACTACTCCGAGTGAGGACATCATCCACACTCGGGAGCTTAGCAGCGAACCTGATTTCGCCTAAGTTAAAAACTACTCCGAGTGAGGACATCATCCACACTCGGGGACTTAGCTGCGAACCTGATTTCGCCTAAGTTAAAAACCAATCCGAGTGAGGACATCGTCCACACTCGGGGGCTTAGCTGCGAACCTGATTTTGCCTAAGTTAAAAACTACTCCGAGTGAGGACATCATCCACACTTGGGGGCTTAGATGCGAATCTGATTTCGCCTAACTTAAAAACTACTCCGAGTGAGGACATAATCCACACTCGGGGGATTAGCTGCGAACCTGATTTCGCCTAAGTTAAAAACTACTCTGAGTGGGGACATCATCCACACTCGGGGGCTTGGCTACGAATCTGATTTCGCCTAAGTTAAAAACTACTCCGAGTGAGGACATCATATACACTCGGGGACTTAGCCGCAAATCTGATTTCGCCTAAGTTAAAAACTACTCCGAGTCAGGACATCATCCACACTCAGGGGCTTAGCTGCGAACCTGATTTCGCCTAACTTAAAAACTACTCCGAGTGAGGACATAATCCTCACTCGGGGGCTTAGCCGCGAACCTGATTTTGCCGAAGTTAAAAACTACTCCAAGTGACGACATCATCCACACTCGGAGACTTAGTCGCGAACCTGATTTCGCCTAAGTGAAAAATTACTCCGAGTGAGGACATCATCCACACTCGGGGGCTTAGCTGCGAACCTGAATTCGCCTAAGTTAAAAACTACTTCGAGTGAGGACATCATCCACACTCGGGAGCTTAGCAGCGAACCTGATTTCGCCTAAGTTAAAAACTACTCCGAGTGAGGACACCATCCACACTCGGGAGCTTAGTTGCGAACCTGATTTCGCCTAAGTTAAAAACTACTCCGAGTGAGTACATCATCCACACTCGGGAGCTTAGTTGCGAACCTGATTTCGCCTAAGTTAACAACCAATCCGAGTGAGGACATCGTCCACACTCGGGGGATTAGCTGCGAACCTGATTTTACCTAAGTTAAAAACTACTCCGAGTGAGGACATCGTCCACACTCGGGAGCTTAGCCGCGAACCTGATTTTGCCTAAGTTAATAACTACTCCGAGTGAGGACATCATCCTCACTCGGGGGCTTGGCTGCGAATCGGATTTCACCTAAGTTAAAAACTACTCCGAGTAAGGACATCATCCACACTCGGAGACTTAGCCACAAACCTTATTTCGCCTAAGTTAAAAACTACTCCGAGTCCGGACATCATCCACACTCGGGGCCCAAGTTGCGAACCTGATTTCGCCTAACTTAAAAACTACTCCGAGTGAGGACATCATCCACACTCGGGGGCTTAGCTACGAAACTGATTTGGCCTAAGTTAAAAACTACTCCGAGTGAGGACATAGTCCACACTCGGGGGCTTAGCTGCGAACCTGAATTCGCCTAAGTTAAAAACTACTCCGAGTGAGGACATCATCCACACTCGGGAGCTTTGCAGCGAACCTGATTTCGCCTAAGTTAAAAACTACTCCGAGTCAGGACATCATCCACACTCGGGGGCTTAGCTGCGAACCTGATTTCGCCTAATTTAAAAACCAATCCGAGTGAGGACATCGTCCGCACTCTGGGGCTTAGCTGCGAACCTGATTTCACCTAAGTTAAAAACTACTCCGAGTGAGGACATCGTCCAAACTCGGGGGCTTAGGTGCGAACCTAATTTCGCCTAAGTTAAAAACTACTCCGAGTGAGGACATCATCCACACTCGGGAGCTTAGCAGCGAACCTGATTTCGCCTAAGTTAAAAACTACTCCGAGTGAGGACATCATCCACACTCGGGGGCTTAGCTGCGAACCTGATTTCGCCTAAGTTAAAAACCAATCCGAGTGAGGACATCGTCCACACTCGGGGGCTTAGCTGCGAACCTGATTTTGCCTAAGTTAAAAACTACTCCGAGTGAGGACATCATCCACACTTGGGGGCTTAGATGCGAATCTGATTTCGCCTAACTTAAAAACTACTCCGAGTGAGGACATAATCCACACTCGGGGGATTAGCTGCGAACCTGATTTCGCCTAAGTTAAAAACTACTCTGAGTGGGGACATCATCCACACTCGGGGGCTTGGCTACGAATCTGATTTCGCCTAAGTTAAAAACTACTCCGAGTGAGGACATCATCTACACTCGGGGACTTAGCCGCAAATCTGATTTCGCCTAAGTTAAAAACTACTCCGAGTCAGGACATCATCCACACTCAGGGGCTTAGCTGCGAACCTGATTTCGCCTAACTTAAAAACTACTCCGAGTGAGGACATAATCCTCACTCGGGGGCTTAGCCGCGAACCTGATTTTGCCGAAGTTAAAAACTACTCCAAGTGACGACATCATCCACACTCGGAGACTTAGTCGCGAACCTGATTTCGCCTAAGTGAAAAATTACTCCGAGTGAGGACATCATCCACACTCGGGGGCTTAGCTGCGAACCTGATTTCGCCTAAGTTAAAAACTACTCCGAGTGAGGACATCGTCCACACTCGGGGGCTTAGCTGCGAACCTGATTTCGCCTAAGTTAAAAACTACTCCGAGTGAGGACATCTTCCACACTCAGGAGCTTAGCTGCGAACCAGAATTCGCCGAAGTTAAAAACTACTCCGAGTGAGGACATCATCCACACTCGGGAGCTTAGCAGCGAACTTAATTTCGCCTAAGTTAAAAACTACTCCGAGTGAGTACATCATCCACACTCTGGGGCTTAGCTGCGAACCTGATTTTGCCTAAGTTAACAACCAATCCGAGTGAGGACATCGTCCACACTCGGGGGATTAGCTGCGAACCTGATTTCACTTAAGTTAAAAACTACTCCGAGTGAGGACATCGTCCACACTCAGGAGCTTAGCCGCGAACCTGATTTTGCCTAAGTTAAAAACTACTCCGAGTAAGGACATCATCCACACTCGGGGGCTTGGCTGCGAATCTAATTTCACCTAAGTTAAAAACTACTCCGAGTAAGGACATCATCCACACTCGAGGACTTAGCCACAAACCTTATTTCGCCTAAGTTAAAAACTACTCCGAGTCCGGACATCATCCACACTCGGGGGCCAAGCTGCGAACCTGATTTCGCCTAACTAAAAAACTACCCCGAGTGAGGACATCGTCCACACTCGGGGGCTTAGCTACGAAACTGATTTGGCCTAAGTTAAAAACTACTCCTAGTGAGGACATAGTCCACACTCGGGGGCTTAGCTGCGAACCTGACTTCGCCTAAGTTAAAAACTACTCTGAGTGAGGACATCATCCACACTCGGCAGCTTAGCAGCGAACCTGATTTCGCCTAAGTTAAAAACTACTCCGAGTGAGGACATCATCCACACTCGGGGCTTAGCTGCAAACCTGATTTCGCCTAATTTTAAAACCAATCCGAGTGAGCACATCGTCCACACTCGGGGGCTTAGCTGCGAACCTGATTTGACCTAAGTTAAAAACTACTCCGAGTGAGGACATCGTCCACACTCGGGGGCTTAGGTGACAGCCTAATTTCGCCTAAGTCAAAAACTACTCCGAGTGAGGACATCATCCACACTCGGGAGCTTAGCAGCGAACTAGATTTCGCCTAAGTTAAAAACTACTCCGAGTGAGGACATCATTCACACTCGGGGGCTTAGCTGCGAACCTGATTTCGCCTAAGTTAAAAACCAATCCGAGTGAGGACATCGTCCACACTCGGGGGCTTAGCTGCGAACCTGATTTCGCCTAAGTTAAAAACTACTCCGAGTGAGAATATCATCCACACTCGGGGGCTTAGCTGCGAATCTGATTTCGCCTAACTTAAAAACTACTTCGAGTAAGGACATAATCCACACTCGGGGGATTAGCTGCGAACCTGATTTCGCCTAAGTTAAAAACAACTCTGAGTGGGGACATCATCCACACTCGGGGGCTTGGCTACGAATCTGATTTCGCCTAAGTTAAAAACTACTCCGAGTGAGGACATCATCTACACTCGGGGACTTAGCCGCAAATCTGATTTCGCCTAAGTTAAAAACTACTCCGAGTGAGGACATAATCCTCACCCGGGGGCTTAGCCGCGAACCTGATTTTGCCGAAATTAAAAACTACTCCAGGTGACGACATCATCCACACTCGGGGACTTAGCCGCGAACCTGATTTCGCCTAAGTTAAAAACTACTCCGAGTGAGGACATCATCCACACTCGGGGGCTTTGCTGCGAACCTGATTTAGCCTAAGTTAAAAACTACTCCGAGTGAGGACATCGTCCACACTCGGGGGCTTAGCTGCGAACCTGATTTCGCCTAAGTTAAAAACTACTCCGAGTGAGGACATCTTCCACACTCAGGGGCTTAGCTGCGAACCTGAATTCGCCTAAGTTAAAAACTACTCCGAGTGAGGACATCATCCACACTCGGGAGCTTAGCAGTGAACCTGATTTCGCCTATGTTAAAAACTACTCCGAGTGAGTACATCATCCACACTCTGGGGCTTAGCTGCGAACCTGATTTCACCTAAGTTAAAAACTATTCCGAGTGAGGACATCGTCCACACTCGGGAGCTTAGCCGTGAACCTAATTTTGCCTAAGTTAAAAACTACTCCGAGTGAGGACATCATCCACACTCGGGGGCTTGGCTGCGAATCTGATTTCACCTAAGTTAAAAACTACTCCGAGTAAGGACATCATCCACACTCGGGGACTTAGCCACAAACCTTATTTCGCCAAAGTTAAAAACTACTCCGAGTCCGGACATCATCCACACACGGGGGCCAAGCTGCGAACCTGATTTCGCCTAACTTAAAAACTACTTCGAGTGAGGACATCGTCCACACTCGGGGGCTTAGCTATGAACCTGATTTGGCCTAAGTAAAAAACTACTCCGAGTGAGGACATAGTCCACACTCGGGGGCTTAGGTGCGAACCTGAATTCGCCTAAGTTAAAAACTACTCCGAGTGAGGACATCATCCACACTCGGGAGCTTAGCAGCGAACCTGATTTCGCCTAAGTTAAAAACTACTCCGAGTGAGGACATCATCCACACTCGGGGGCTTAGCTGCGAACCTGATTTCGCCTAATTTAAAAACCAATCCGAGTGAGGACATCGTCCACACTCGGGGGCTTATCTGCGAACCTGATTTCGCCTAAGTTAAAAACTACTCCGAGTGAGGACATCGTCCAAACTCGGGGGCTTAGGTGCGAACCTAATTTCGCCTAAGTTAAAAACTACTCCGAGTGAGGACATCATCCACACTCGGGAGCTTAGCAGTGAACCTGATTTCGCCTAAGTTAAAAACTACTCCGAGTGAGGACATCATCCACACTCGGGGGCTTAGCTGTGAACCTGATTTCGCCTAAGTTAAAAACCAATCCGAGTGAGGACATCGTCCACACTCAGGGGCTTAGCTGCGAACCTGATTTTGCCTAAGTTAAAAACTACTCCGAGTGAGGACATCATCCACACTCGGGGGCTTAGCTGCGAACCTGATTTCGCCTAAGTTAAAAACCAATCCGAGTGAGGACATCGTCCACACTCGGGGGCTTAGCTGCGAACCTGATTTCGCCTTAGTTAAAAACTACTCCGAGTGAGGACATCATCCACACTCGGGGGCTTAGCTGCGAATCTGATTTCGCCTAACCTAAAAGCTACTCCAAGTGAGGACATAATCCACACTCGGGGGATTAGCTGCGAACCTGATTTCGCCTAAGTTAAAAACTACTCTGAGTGAGGACATCATCCACCCTCGGGGGCTTGGCTACGAATCTGATTTCGCCTAAGTTAAAAACTACTCCGAGTGAAGACATCATCAACACTCGGGGACTTAGCCGCAAATCTGATTTGACCTAAGTTAAAAACTACTTCGAGTCAGGACATCATCCACACTCATGGGCTTAGCTGCGAACCTGATTTTGCCGAAGTTAAAAACTACTCCAAGTGAGGACATAATTCACACACAGGGGCTTAGCCGCGAACATGATTTTGCCGAAGTTAAAAACTACTCCAAGTGACGACATCATCCACACTCGGGGACTTAGCCGCGAACCTGATTTCGCCTAAGTAAAAAACTACTCCGAGTGAGGACATCATCCACACTCGGGGGCTTAGCTGCGAACCTGATTTCGCCTAAGTTAAAAACTACTCCGAGTGAGGACATCGTCCACACTCGGGGGCTTAGCTGCGAACCTGATTTCGCCTAAGTTAAAAACTACTCTGAGTGAGGATATCTTCCACACTCAGGGGCTTAGCTGTGAACCTGAATTCGCCTAAGTTAAAAACTACTCCGATTGAGGACATCATCCACACTCGGGAGCGTAGCAGCGAACCTGATTTCGCATAAGTTAAAAACTACTCCGAGTGAGTACATCATCCACACTCGATGGCTTAGCTGTGAACCTGATTTCGCCTAAGTTAAAAACTACTCCGAGTGAGGACATCATCCACACTCGGGGGCTTGGCTGCGAATCTGATTTCACCTAAGTTAAAAACTACTCCGAGTAAGGACATCATCCACACTCGGGGACTTAGCCACAAACCTTATTTCGCCTAAGTTAAAAAGTACTCTGAGTCCGGACATCATCCACACTTGGGGGCCAAGCTGCGAACCTGATTTCGCCTAACCTAAAAACTACTCCGAGTGAGGACATAATCCACACTCGGGGGCTTAGCCGCGAACCTGATTTCGCCTAAGTTAAAAACTACTCCAAGTGACGACATCATCCACACTCGGGGACTTAGCCGCGAACCTGATTTCACCTAAGTTAAAAACTACTCCGAGTGAGGACATCATCCACACTCGGGGGCTTAGCTGCGAACCTGATTTCGCCTAAGTTAAAAACTACTCCGAGTGAGGACATCTACCACACTCGGGGGCTTAGCTGCGAACCTGATTTCGCCTAAGTTAAAAACTACTCCGAGTGAGGACATCATCTACACTCGAGGACTTGGCCGCAAACCTGATTTCGCCTAAGTTAAAAACTACTCCGAGTCAGGACATCATCCACACTCTGGGGCTTAGCTGCGAACCTGATTTCGCCTAACTTAAAAACTACTCCGAGTGAGGACATAATCCACACTCGGGGGCTTAGCCGCGAACCTGATTTTGCCTAAGTTAAAAACTAATCCAGGTGACGACATCATCCACACTCGGGGACTTAGCCGCGAACCATATTTCGCCTAAGTTAAAAACTACTCCGAGTGAAGACATCATCCACACTCGGGGGCTTAGCTGCGAACCTGATTTCGCCTAAGTTAAAAACTACTCCGAGTGAGGACATCGTCCACACTCGGGGGCTTAGCTGCGAACCTGATTTCGCCTAAGTTAAAAACTACTCCGAGTGAGGACATCTTACACACTCAGGGGCTTAGCTGCGAACCTGATTTCGCCTAAGTTAAAAACTACTCCGAGTGAGGACATCATCCACACTCGGGGGCTTAGCTGCGAACCTGATTTCGCCTAAGTTAAAAACTACTTCGAGTGAGGACATCGTCCACACTCGGGGGCTTAGCTGCGAACTTGATTTCGCCTAAGTTAAAAACTACTCCGAGTGAGGACATCATCTACACTCGGGGACTTAGCCGCAAACCTGATTTCGCCTAAGTTAAAAACTACTCCGAGTCAGGACATCATCCACACTCAGGGGCTTAGCTGCGAACCTGAATTCGCCTAACTTAAAAACTACTCCGAGTGAGGACATAATCCACACTCGGGGGCTTAGCCGCGAACCTGATTTCGCCTAAGTTAAAAACTATTCCGAGTGAGGACATCATCCACACTCGGGGGCTTAGCTGTGAACCTGAGTTCGCCTAAGTTAAAAACTACTCCAAGTGAGGACATCATCCACACTCGGGGGCTTAGCTACGAACCTGATTTCGCCAAAGTTAAAAACTACTCCGAGTGAGGACATCGTCCACACTCGGGGGCTTAGCTGCGAACCTGATTTCGACTAAGTTAAAAACTACTCCGAGTGAGGACATCATCCACACTCGGGAGCTTCGCAGCGAACCTGATTTCGCCTAAGTTAAAAACTACTCCGAGTGAGGACATCATCCACACTAGGGGGCTTAGCTGCGAACCCGATTTCGCCTATGTAAAAAACTACTCCGAGTGAGGACATCGTCCACACTCGGGGGCTTAGCCGTGAACCTGATTTCGCGTAAGTTAAAAACTACTCCGAGTGAGGACATCATCCACACTCGGGAGCTTAGCAGCGAACCAGATTTTGCCTAAGTGAAAAACTACTCCGAGTGAGGACATCATCCACACTCGGGGGCTTAGCTGCGAATCTGATTTCGCCTAACTTAAAAACTACTCCGAGTGAGGACATAATCCACACTCGGAGGCTTAGCTGCGAACCTGATTTCTCCTAAGTTAAAAACTACTCTGAGTGAGGACATCATGCACACTCGGGGGCTTGGCTACGATTCTGATTTCGCCTAAGTTAAAAACTACTCCGAGTGAGGACATCATCCACACTCGGGGACTTAGCCGGTAACCTGATTTCGCCTATGTTAAAAACTACTCCGAGTCAGGACATCATCGACACTCAGGGGCTTAGCTGCGAACCTGATTTCGCCTAACTTAAAAACTACTCCGAGTGAGGACATAATCCACACTCGGGGGCTTAGCCGCGAACCTGATTTTGCCTAAGTTAAAAACTACTCCAAGTGACGACATCATCCACACTCGGGGACTTAGCCGCGAACCTGATTTCGCCTAAGTTAAAAACTACTCCGAGTGAGGACATCATCCACACTAGGGGGCTTAGCTGCGAACCCGATTTCGCCTATGTAAAAAACTACTCCAAGTGAGGACATCGTCCACACTCGGGGGCTTAGCCGTGAACCTGATTTCGCGTAAGTTAAAAACTACTCCGAGTGAGGACATCGTCCACACTCGGGAGCTTAGCAGCGAACCAGATTTTGCCTAAGTGAAAAACTACTCCGAGTGAGGACATCATCCACACTCGGGGGCTTAGCTGCGAATCTGATTTCGCCTAACTTAAAAACTACTCCGAGTGAGGACATAATCCACACTCGGAGGCTTAGCTGCGAACCTGATTTCTCCTAAGTTAAAAACTACTCTGAGTGAGGACATCATCCACACTCGGGGGCTTGGCTGCGAATCTGATTTCACCTAAGTTAAAAACTACTCCGAGTAAGGACATCATCCACACTCGGGGACTTAGCCACAAACCTTATTTCGCCTAAGTTAAAAAGTACTCTGAGTCCGGACATCATCCACACTTGGGGGCCAAGCTGCGAACCTGATTTCGCCTAACCTAAAAACTACTCCGAGTGAGGACATAATCCACACTCGGGGGCTTAGCCGCGAACCTGATTTCGCCTAAGTTAAAAACTACTCCAAGTGACGACATCATCCACACTCGGGGACTTAGCCGCGAACCTGATTTCACCTAAGTTAAAAACTACTCCGAGTGAGGACATCATCCACACTCGGGGGCTTAGCTGCGAACCTGATTTCGCCTAAGTTAAAAACTACTCCGAGTGAGGACATCTACCACACTCGGGGGCTTAGCTGCGAACCTGATTTCGCCTAAGTTAAAAACTACTCCGAGTGAGGACATCATCTACACTCGAGGACTTGGCCGCAAACCTGATTTCGCCTAAGTTAAAAACTACTCCGAGTCAGGACATCATCCACACTCTGGGGCTTAGCTGCGAACCTGATTTCGCCTAACTTAAAAACTACTCCGAGTGAGGACATAATCCACACTCGGGGGCTTAGCCGCGAACCTGATTTTGCCTAAGTTAAAAACTAATCCAGGTGACGACATCATCCACACTCGGGGACTTAGCCGCGAACCAGATTTCGCCTAAGTTAAAAACTACTCCGAGTGAAGACATCATCCACACTCGGGGGCTTAGCTGCGAACCTGATTTCGCCTAAGTTAAAAACTACTCCGAGTGAGGACATCGTCCACACTCGGGGGCTTAGCTGCGAACCTGATTTCGCCTAAGTTAAAAACTACTCCGAGTGAGGACATCTTACACACTCAGGGGCTTAGCTGCGAACCTGATTTCGCCTAAGTTAAAAACTACTCCGAGTGAGGACATCATCCACACTCGGGGGCTTAGCTGCGAACCTGATTTCGCCTAAGTTAAAAACTACTTCGAGTGAGGACATCGTCCACACTCGGGGGCTTAGCTGCGAACTTGATTTCGCCTAAGTTAAAAACTACTCCGAGTGAGGACATCATCTACACTCGGGGACTTAGCCGCAAACCTGATTTCGCCTAAGTTAAAAACTACTCCGAGTCAGGACATCATCCACACTCAGGGGCTTAGCTGCGAACCTGAATTCGCCTAACTTAAAAACTACTCCGAGTGAGGACATAATCCACACTCGGGGGCTTAGCCGCGAACCTGATTTCGCCTAAGTTAAAAACTATTCCGAGTGAGGACATCATCCACACTCGGGGGCTTAGCTGTGAACCTGAGTTCGCCTAAGTTAAAAACTACTCCAAGTGAGGACATCATCCACACTCGGGGGCTTAGCTACGAACCTGATTTCGCCAAAGTTAAAAACTACTCCGAGTGAGGACATCGTCCACACTCGGGGGCTTAGCTGCGAACCTGATTTCGACTAAGTTAAAAACTACTCCGAGTGAGGACATCATCCACACTCGGGAGCTTCGCAGCGAACCTGATTTCGCCTAAGTTAAAAACTACTCCGAGTGAGGACATCATCCACACTAGGGGGCTTAGCTGCGAACCCGATTTCGCCTATGTAAAAAACTACTCCGAGTGAGGACATCGTCCACACTCGGGGGCTTAGCCGTGAACCTGATTTCGCGTAAGTTAAAAACTACTCCGAGTGAGGACATCATCCACACTCGGGAGCTTAGCAGCGAACCAGATTTTGCCTAAGTGAAAAACTACTCCGAGTGAGGACATCATCCACACTCGGGGGCTTAGCTGCGAATCTGATTTCGCCTAACTTAAAAACTACTCCGAGTGAGGACATAATCCACACTCGGAGGCTTAGCTGCGAACCTGATTTCTCCTAAGTTAAAAACTACTCTGAGTGAGGACATCATCCACACTCGGGGGCTTGGCTACGATTCTGATTTCGCCTAAGTTAAAAACTACTCCGAGTGAGGACATCATCCACACTCGGGGACTTAGCCGGTAACCTGATTTCGCCTAAGTTAAAAACTACTCCGAGTCAGGACATCATCGACACTCAGGGGCTTAGCTGCGAACCTGATTTCGCCTAACTTAAAAACTACTCCGAGTGAGGACATAATCCACACTCGGGGGCTTAGCCGCGAACCTGATTTTGCCTAAGTTAAAAACTACTCCAAGTGACGACATCATCCACACTCGGGGACTTAGCCGCGAACCTGATTTCGCCTAAGTTAAAAACTACTCCGAGTGAGGACATCATCCACACTAGGGGGCTTAGCTGCGAACCCGATTTCGCCTATGTAAAAAACTACTCCAAGTGAGGACATCGTCCACACTCGGGGGCTTAGCCGTGAACCTGATTTCGCGTAAGTTAAAAACTACTCCGAGTGAGGACATCGTCCACACTCGGGAGCTTAGCAGCGAACCAGATTTTGCCTAAGTGAAAAACTACTCCGAGTGAGGACATCATCCACACTCGGGGGCTTAGCTGCGAATCTGATTTCGCCTAACTTAAAAACTACTCCGAGTGAGGACATAATCCACACTCGGAGGCTTAGCTGCGAACCTGATTTCTCCTAAGTTAAAAACTACTCTGAGTGAGGACATCATCCACACTCGGGGGCTTGGCTACGATTCTGATTTCGCCTAAGTTAAAAACTACTCCGAGTGAGGACATCATCCACACTCGGGGACTTAGCCGGTAACCTGATTTCGCCTAAGTTAAAAACTACTCCGAGTCTGGACATCATCGACACTCAGGGGCTTAGCTGCGAACCTGATTTCGCCTAACTTAAAAACTACTCCGAGTGAGGACATAATCCACACTCGGGGGCTTAGCCGCGAATCTGATTTCGCCTAAGATAAAAACTAATCCGAGTGAGGACATCATCCACGCTCGGGGGCTTAGCTGCGAACCTGATTTCGCCTAAGTTAAAAACTACTCCGAGTGAGGACATCGTCCACACTCGGGGGCTTAGCTGCGAACCTGATTTCGCCTAAGTTAAAAACTACTCTGAGTGAGGACATCATCCACACTCGGGAGCTTAGCAGCGAACCTGATTTCGCCTAAGTTAAAAACTACTCCGAGTGAGGACATCGTCCACACACGGGCGCTTAGCTGCGAAACTGAATTTGCCTAAGTTAAAAACTACTCCGAGTGAGGACATCGTCCACACTCGGGAGCTTAGCCGCGAACCTGATTTCGCTTAGTTAAAAACTACTCCGAGTGATGACATCATCCACACTCGGGGGCTTAGCTGCGAACCTGATTTCGCCTAATTTAAAAACTACTCCGAGGGAGGACATCATCCACACTCGGGGGCTTAGCCGCGAACCTGATTTTGCCTAAGTTATAAACTACTCCCAGTTAGGACATCATCCACACTCGGGGGCTTAACTGTGAACCTGATTTTGCCTAACTTAAAAACTACTCCGAGTGAGGACATAATCCACACTCGGAGGCTTAGCCGCGAACCTGATTTCGCCTAAGTTAAAAACTACTCCGAGTGAGGACATCATCCACACTCGGGGGCTTAGCTGCAAACCTGATTTCGCCTAAGTTAAAAACTCCTCCGAGTGAGGACATCATCCACACTCGGGGCCTTAGCTGCGAACCTGATTTCGCCTAAGTTAAAAACTACTCCGAGTGAGGACATCATCCACACTCGGGGGCTTAGCTGCGAACCTTAATTCGCCTAAGTTAAAAACTACTCCAAGTGAGGACATCATCCACACTCGGGGGCTTAGCTGCGAACCTGATTTCGCATAAGTTAAAAACTACTGCGAGTGAGGACATCATCCACACTCGGGGACTTAGCCGCGAACCTGATTTTCCCTAAGTTAAAAACTACTCTGAGTCAGGACATCATCCACACTTGGGGGCTTAGCTGCGAACCTAATTTTGCCTAAGTTAAAAACTACTCCGAGTGAGGACATCGTCCACACTCGGGGGCTTAGGTGCGAACCTAATTTTGCCTAAGTTAAAAACTACTCCGAGTGAGGACATCATCCACACTCGGGGACTTAGTCGCGAACCTGATTTCGCCTAAGTTAAAAACTACTCCGAGTGAGGACATCATCCAGACTCGGGGGCTTAGCTGTGAACCTGATTTCACCGAAGTTAAAAACTACTCCGAGTGAGGACATCGTCCACACTCGGGGGCTTAGCTGCGAACCTCATTTCGCCTAAGTTAAAAACTACTCCGAGTGAGGACATCATCCACACTCGGGGCCTTAGCTGCGAACCTGATTTCGCCTAAGTTAAAAACTACTCCGAGTGAGGACATCATCCACACTCGGGGGCTTAGCTGCGAACCTTAATTCGCCTAAGTTAAAAACTACTCCAAGTGAGGACATCATCCACACTCGGGGGCTTAGCTGCGAACCTGATTTCGCATAAGTTAAAAACTACTACGAGTGAGGACATCATCCACACTCGGGGACTTAGCCGCGAACCTGATTTTCCCTAAGTTAAAAACTACTCCGAGTGAGGAAATCATCCAGACTCGGGGGCTTAGCTGTGAACCTGATTTCGCCGAAGTTAAAAACTACTCCGAGTGAGGACATCGTCCACACTCGGGAGCTTAGCCGCGAACCTGATTTCGCTAAGTTAAAAACTACTCCGAGTGAGGACATCATCCACACTCGGGGGCTTAGCTGCGAATCTGATTTCGCCTAACTTAAAAACTACTCCAAGTGAGGACATAATCCACACTCGGGGGCTTAGCTGCGAACCTGATTTCGCCTAATTTAAAAACTACTCCGAGGGAGGACATCATCCACACTCGGGGGCTTAGCCGCGAACCTGATTTCGCCTAAGTTATAAACTACTCCCAGTTAGGACATCATCCACACTCGGGGGCTTAGCTGTGAACCTGATTTTGCCTAACTTAAAAGCTACTCCGAGTGAGGACATAATCCACACTCGGAGGCTTAGCCGCGAACCTGATTTCGCCTAAGTTAAAAACTACTCCGAGTGAGGACATCATCCACACTCGGGGGCTTAGCTGCGAACCTGATTTCGCCTAAGTTAAAAACTCCTCCGAGTGAGGACATCATCCACACTCGGGGCCTTAGCTGCGAACCTGATTTCGCCTAAGTTAAAAACTACTCCGAGTGAGGACATCATCCACACTCGGGGGCTTAGCTGCGAACCTTAATTCGCCTAAGTTAAAAACTACTCCAAGTGAGGACATCATCCACACTCGGGGGCTTAGCTGCGAACCTGATTTCACATAAGTTAAAAACTACTGCGAGTGAGGACATCATCCACACTCGGGGACTTAGCCGCGAACCTGATTTTCCCTAAGTTAAAAACTACTCTGAGTCAGGACATCATCCACACTTGGGGGCTTAGCTGCGAACCTAATTTTGCCTAAGTTAAAAACTACTCCGAGTGAGGACATCGTCCACACTCGGGGGCTTAGGTGCGAACCTAATTTTGCCTAAGTTAAAAACTACTCCGAGTGAGGACATCATCCACACTCGGGGACTTAGCCGCGAACCTGATTTCGCCTAAGTTAAAAACTACTCCGAGTGAGGACATCATCCAGACTCGGGGGCTTAGCTGTGAACCTGATTTCACCGAAGTTAAAAACTACTCCGAGTGAGGACATCGTCCACACTCGGGGGCTTAGCTGCGAACCTCATTTCGCCTAAGTTAAAAACTACTCCGAGTGAGGACATCATCCACACTCGGGGCCTTAGCTGCGAACCTGATTTCGCCTAAGTTAAAAACTACTCCGAGTGAGGACATCATCCACACTCGGGGGCTTAGCTGCGAACCTTAATTCGCCTAAGTTAAAAACTACTCCAAGTGAGGACATCATCCACACTCGGGGGCTTAGCTGCGAACCTGATTTCGCATAAGTTAAAAACTACTGCGAGTGAGGACATCATCCACACTCGGGGACTTAGCCGCGAACCTGATTTTCCCTAAGTTAAAAACTACTCCGAGTGAGGAAATCATCCAGACTCGGGGGCTTAGCTGTGAACCTGATTTCGCCGAAGTTAAAAACTACTCCGAGTGAGGACATCGTCCACACTCGGGAGCTTAGCCGCGAACCTGATTTCGCTAAGTTAAAAACTACTCCGAGTGAGGACATCATCCACACTCGGGGGCTTAGCTGCGAATCTGATTTCGCCTAACTTAAAAACTACTCCAAGTGAGGACATAATCCACACTCGGGGGCTTAGCTGCGAACCTGATTTCGCCTAATTTAAAAACTACTCCGAGGGAGGACATCATCCACACTCGGGGGCTTAGCCGCGAACCTGATTTCGCCTAAGTTAAAAACTACTCCCAGTTAGGACATCATCCACACTCGGGGGCTTAGCTGCGAACCTTAATTCGCCTAAGTTAAAAACTACTCCAAGTGAGGACATCATCCACACTCGGGGGCTTAGCTGCGAACCTGATTTCACATAAGTTAAAAACTACTGCGAGTGAGGACATCATCCACACTCGGGGACTTAGCCGCGAACCTGATTTTCCCTAAGTTAAAAACTACTCTGAGTCAGGACATCATCCACACTTGGGGGCTTAGCTGCGAACCTAATTTTGCCTAAGTTAAAAACTACTCCGAGTGAGGACATCGTCCACACTCGGGGGCTTAGGTGCGAACCTAATTTTGCCTAAGTTAAAAACTACTCCGAGTGAGGACATCATCCACACTCGGGGACTTAGCCGCGAACCTGATTTCGCCTAAGTTAAAAACTACTCCGAGTGAGGACATCATCCAGACTCGGGGGCTTAGCTGTGAACCTGATTTCACCGAAGTTAAAAACTACTCCGAGTGAGGACATCGTCCACACTCGGGGGCTTAGCTGCGAACCTCATTTCGCCTAAGTTAAAAACTACTCCGAGTGAGGACATCATCCACACTCGGGGCCTTAGCTGCGAACCTGATTTCGCCTAAGTTAAAAACTACTCCGAGTGAGGACATCATCCACACTCGGGGGCTTAGCTGCGAACCTTAATTCGCCTAAGTTAAAAACTACTCCAAGTGAGGACATCATCCACACTCGGGGGCTTAGCTGCGAACCTGATTTCGCATAAGTTAAAAACTACTGCGAGTGAGGACATCATCCACACTCGGGGACTTAGCCGCGAACCTGATTTTCCCTAAGTTAAAAACTACTCCGAGTGAGGAAATCATCCAGACTCGGGGGCTTAGCTGTGAACCTGATTTCGCCGAAGTTAAAAACTACTCCGAGTGAGGACATCATCCACACTCGGGGACTTAGCTCCGAACCTGATTTCGCGTAAGTTAAAAACTACTCCGAGTGAGGCTATCATCCACACTCGGGGACTTAGCTGTGAACCTGACTTCACCTAAGCTAAAAAATACTCCGAGTGGGGACATCATCCACACTCAGGGACTTCGCTGCGAACCTGATTTTGCCTAAGTTCAAAATCAAGATGAACGTTCAAAACGATCAAGTAAAGACATTCGAATGTCAAGCAGTTCAAAGCAAACATGCAGAAAGTTGTGGCCACAAGGTCACTGCAAATGTACGGATACATAAATCACTCGGCATTCCGAGGCAAATACGGCTTAAAAGTTTTTCTCTCAAGAATCACTCGGCCGAGGACGGGGATGCTTCGTCGGTGAAGTTGTCAAGGTCGATAAGTTTTGCGATCCGAGTGGCCGCTGGCAGGAAGGTCTCCATGAAATCTTTGATCTTGGCATTCTTGTGGTTGACAACCTTCAGCGCCTTCAGCTTCTCCTTGTCTACGCCCTTGCAATTCACATGGAGAAGGGAGAGAGCAATGTCAGCCCCCGCTCGAGCCACAGACTTCTTCCATAACTGCACTCGACGCGGAATGTCCCGCAGATGGTTGATGAGGGCGTCCATGTCACTCAGGAGCCACAGACTTCTTCCATAACTTCCTTGTCGATCTCCTTGGCCGCTTCGCGCAAACGGTTGAGGAAGATAGCCGCCTCCGAAGTGCGCTCGTCGAGTCGAAGCAGTGCAAGAGCCAAGCTGTCACGAAGAAGACCAGCACTCGGATCTAGCTCCTTCTCGATTTTGGAGGTCTCCTCCTCGGCATCCCAGCATAGATCCGGTAATCATTCGGACGGAGGAAGTTGAGGGAGGAGAAGAATTTAGATGAAATGACTCAGAACCTGGTCATGTCTGATGCGTACCTTTGAGCTTGTCGTTCATTTCATTGCAGTGGTCCTCAATGAGTTTCTCCAGCTCCTGCCTCTTCGACTCGACCTACTTCAGTTTCACCTGAGCCTCAACTGCATCTGCAGTGCTCCTCTTCGCAAATTCCTCCAAGGCTTTCTTGACCTCCTCCCACTTCTCAAAGGATTTCAGCTTGTCCTCAACTTCCTTTGCCTTCCGACTGCCCTCCTTCCGAGTCATTGCCAGCTCCCGGTCCTTCTTCTCCAAAGCCTCCTTCATGGTCTCTATAGAAATAGAAGTCCAGAGCCTCTTAGTAAGTTGACGGTTCTCACTACGTACATCTGATGAAATACTTTTAGTCGGACAGGGAAAAGGTTCAAGTCCAAAGGTACTCGGTCAAGATTTGATTACCTCCGAGTGATCGCTTTTCTTGTTCCAGACGGGTACTCTTGGTCTTCTCAGTCTCCAAACTGCGACGCAACTCCTGCACTTCCTTCTCAAGGATGTTATAACGGGTCGCGAGCTCATACACACCCTGTCAGCAAAAAAACAAAGAAAAATCAGTGATAACAGCCAAATATCAAGACAGATAGAATTCGGATTTTGAAACTGTCGCCGATTGCTTCAGTCGATGGCAGCCTCGGGGACTACACCCAGCGGGTGCGCTAAGCGCGCTCCCACTGGAAAACTACGGGCTACATCCTGACGGTCAATGTTGAGAAGCTCTGGTCCATGGACCATCACCGCATCCTCTTCGACAAGTATGACTACAAGATATCCTATGAATAACATTCGGATATATCTTGCACTCCACCCAGTGGGTGTGCTCCAGACGCAAAGCTACTCGGAACTTCAAAAACATCTACAACGCGCAAAAACTTTGTCTAAAGAAGGTACTTACAAGAGTACTTACTCGGACATTCTTCTCCAACGCTTTGACAGCATCACGTGCCTCCTTCAACTTTTCGTTCATCAGCCTCAGCTGGATCAGAGCCTCCTTACTTGCTCCCACTTGGTCCTCCGGGATTCGATGTAGCCCGATTGCGCTGGTCGCAGGTGGGATAGTTGGAAACGTCCTGATTGCTCACCCAACTCCCGAAGGGGTCCCCCGAGCTGCGGCTGGCACTTGAATAGGCGAAACATCCCACATGACGATATCCATGCTGGAGGTGGGATTGGGTGGTGCGGCCCGGTCATCCACGTCGATCTCAATCACTTCGCGTGGTTCTGCAAGCATTCAAAAGTCATTCGGAAATAAGTTCAAAAATGAATTGAGGTGTTCAAAGATTATAAACGACCAGGTTCGAGTGCTACCTTTCGAAGATGCATCGTCGACCTCGACCTTGTCCTTCTCCAGGGAAGCAGTCGACGTGGCGGCTCTGTAGAAGAATCACTCGGAAAGTTATTACATTTGATCAGTCATTCGGAAGGATGTGCGGAGTGAAAATACTTACGCAGAGTCCACCGGCAGTGAACCGCCTTCGGCTACTTGGCGCTCTTCTCTAGAGATGGGACGAGATCGGCACGCCCTCGCTTTGAAGTCCGAGTGGGAGGGATGACCACTGAGGACTTGGTGTTGTTCGATCCCCCTCCGTTGCCTCCGCGGACCCCAGGGTCTTGGCGCGTCCTCTTGCGGGATCTCGAGAAGCATCTCCTCCGAAGGAGAAGACTCCGCCTCGTCTCCTGGTTCTGACTCCTTCTCTCCATCTTTGCTGTCGTCCACGTAATCCTCCTCTTCGTCCGAGTCGTCATGACGCTCGTTGTCACTGGCCACGTCAGTAGGAGCGTGGTTGCCAGCGGGTATCAAGCTCACCATGCCTGTGAAGGCCAGTCAAAACAAAAGTTATTTCGATCAGGATTTGATAATTGAAAGCTGCATCACTCGGGAACAACAATGGCACTCGGAATTTACCTCGTTCGCCGGATTCTCTGCCGAGTATGGAGGCACGTGCCTCGTACCCCTGGGGTTGTCTAGAGCTGGGGTGATGGCCTTAAGCTTGGTAGCTACAGCCTCCTCGCTGAGCTCTTCCGGGTGCGTTCGAGTAAGGTCATCCGGACCTGAGTACAGCCACATGGGGTGGGCCCTGGCCTGCAGTGGCTGGATCGTCCTCTGGAAGAAGACCTCCAGCAGATCCAGCCCGTTGATCCCATGGTTTACCAGAGATACCAGTGCAATCACGAGAATGTCTACATCTACCTTCTCGTCCTTGGACACGGTCAGCTTGGGGACTCACCGAATGTGCTCAGCCGAATATGGAGGGAGACCGGACTGGCCCTCTTCGACTGGAATGTCCTCACAATAAAACCAAGACGACTGCCAACCCTTAACAGTGTCTGGGAAAGTCATAGATGGGAAACTACTCTTGCCTCTCAGCTGAATACCCAAGCCCCCGCACAACTGAACTACGTTCATCTTCTCCTCCATCAGATTGGTTTTCTTTACACTCATCACTCGGCACGTGAATAAGTGTTTGAACAAGCCCCAGTGGGGTGGCAACCAAGGAAGTTTTCGCAGAGTGAAATGAAAGCAGCCAGATAACTGATGGAATTGGGGGGGAGATGGTGAAGTTGAGCTCCGAAAAAATCCAAGAAAGTGCGGAAAAAGGGGTGCGGAGGCAAAGAAAAACCTCTGTCGAGGTGAGTGCTGAGGAGGACCCTCTCATTCCCGTGCGGTGCGGGCTCTGTCTCGCCCTTCTCCGGCAGCCTCCAGCTTCCGGCGAACAGGAGACCCTGACTCTCCAGGTCCTCCAACCGACTGGCTGTGACCCGAGAGGCCAGCCAATCGCCTTGGACGAAGCCGGCTGGGGTGCCCGTGCTCGAAGAGGACTCACGCGAGGTCTTCTTCGCCCTCTCGGCTCTCATGGTGGCGCTCTTCGTCATCTTCGGTGAGGAGCGGCAGCAAATCGATGGAAGGCGGAGTTCTCGGTGGAGCGGTGGAACGAATCAGGAGAATGGAGATGTTTTTTCTACCTCCCTCCCAGCCTACTTTTATACTCTGGATCGACGAAATTTCAGTCGTCGGATCTACAGCGGCCGCGCAATCAACGGACGTGGGCAGATCCGCGATATCTCTGGGACAGAGAAGCGGGGACGCGTGGCGAAATTCACGGTGCGAAAATCAATGCGTCACGGCCACTTTCTCCACTTTCCTGACACAGCCGTCACGATCGCCCGCGCGTGCTTCCCCACGATTTCGAAATTGCCGGAGATTTCGCGCAACCGTTGTCTGAATGAACTCTGCGTTCTCTGAAGCATTCCTATGCAACAAAACTGTTCGAGTGAACTCTGCGTTCACTGGTGCGTCAAAACCGACCGAGTGAGCCCCGAGCTCACTGGTACGCCCTGATGCACCAAAATTGACCGAGTAAGCCCCATGTTCGTTGGTGCATTCTGATGCACTAAAATCGACCGAGTGAGCTCTGAGCTCACTGACGTGATCTGACACGCCAGGACTCACCAAATGAACCATAGAGGCCCGTTGAGTATTCCGTTGAATCTAACACCAATTCAAGAGCCTCCGTGTGAAAGTCAATCGGAAGGCTCAATAATATTATCTCTAGGCTATAAGGTTGCTTCTCCGGAGAACTGATATGCACCTAATCAAGTGACTTGAACAGTCGGACTGTTCGAGTCATTCAAAATTTACTTGACCTGAATCGGTCGCGGTTTCGATGACAAGTGAGGAGCAACCCGCCTTGCTCCCTATCGTTCCCGAAACGCTACCAACAGCCCAGTGCGTTGGTCACTCGGCTCTCAAAAACCTCGACCGATTCGGGGGCTACTGACGAGGTCACCTACCCTAGGTAGGGTCATGTTTCTCTAATCTAGGATATTCTTGGGGTCCTACAAGGTCATGAAAGTCCCTGGCTTACCTCGACACTTGGACGAATGTACAAGAGGCACTCGGCTCCTTGGAAGTGACTCGGACGTCCCTGACCACTCGGCCAGAAGGAAGCAGGAGCATCCTAGGAGCTGCAACGTTCGAGGGACTTAATACACCTTAAGTATTGTCAAGACCACGTTACCCGTAACGGCTGTAGTTAACTTAGCAGCTTCTCGTAACCCCGACAGTTACTAGCATTAATGACCCTAGTGATGGCGTTCGGCCGGTGGTGGCACACTCTATATAAGCCACCCCCGGGCACCAGAGCAAGGGTTACGAACTCTTTGTAATCAGAATACATATCAAGCAATACCTAGCCCGAGGGCTCGAGACATAGGACTTTTACCACTTCCGAGTGGGGTCCGAACTCGTAAACACCGAGTGGTACACTTGCTCCGTTGCTAGGCTTCGCCCTACTCATTCTTACCCCTAGTACTATTGTCAGGATTACTCCCACGACACCAGATGTACATGATATTCAGTTTTGTCAGGTTTACTGAATGTTTTTTGTCTTCTTGCCCAAATGTAGAAAATTCCCTCCAGTATCAGGATTGTTGCTACTAGTTCTGGTATGGTGTTGATGGTGACGGCACACAATAATGGCTATCACCATATGGAAGTTGCCTACCACATAAACTCTGATGGTTCATGAACCTGACTGGTGAATGGAAGGAGTTTGTTGTTGAGTCTAGATGTTGTTGAGTCTAGAATTGAGGATGGAGATGTGGTAATGGTGATGTTCTACCGGGATAATGGCTCCCTAAAGTTTGGAATTGAAGTATTGTAGGCTTTATTTGTGGCAAATGAAGCCGGTAGTGATGTTAGCTCGGTGTTTGATTTTATTGCATGCTTTTTAAATAATGTGTATGAGATGGTTAAACTTTTATGGTTTTCTTTGTTGTTTGAATGGTTCCTATATGAATGTATGGGTTTTATTTTATTGCAATGGTTCATATTATGTCAGTTGCATGGGTTATATTATTTATATTCATTATTATTTTGTGACCAGCACGTAAGTTGAACTGTTCTACATCCTTTTTTAGTACTGGTATACATTCATCCAGGTAGTTATAACAGTAAATTATGTGATGTTAATGGATGTAGCACTACTTGTGTGGAGTTTGTTGAACTTATGGTCTGTTAATTATAGTACTGTTGCATTTTTTTTCGTTCATGCCCCATTTCCCATTCATTGGTTGCACTATATTTTTTTAGTTCTGGAGAAAAATTAGATGAAAATTATTCTTGGGTGACTCGTGATAGTTCTAATCATTTTCTCTTTACAAACCATTTTTGTTGATGTTGTGCAATCCAATTATTTTAAGACCTTTTTATATTTTATTAGTTGAACTTTATATATTTTAATAGCTGAACTTTTGAAAAAAAATTACCTATGGTTTTGCCTATTTTTTGTATGGCATATGTGATGTTTTTGATTTTGATTTGTCAAAAATAAATTGCTTTATTTATTTCGTATATTATTTTAATTGTACGACGGATTTGGATTTTTGAACTTTTGTATGCTTTGAATTATAATTTATTTTCCCTTGTGGTTTATTTTAATTTTTTGACCGTTTGTTTCTTTTGATGGGTTATGTGGGATGAATTTGTTATCTCTTGCTCTGTCGTTATTGGGCCCTCCACCGGAGCAACAGCATGACCGCGCGGTTGTGCCCTGGTGCCTACAGGTGTGTGTGCTATCTATTTAGTCCCACCTCGCTAGTCTAGACAGCTCTCGACCGGTTTATAAGCGTAGCCGATTCTTTGACATCGAACTCCCCTTTATACATACTTGAGCGCTTACACACGGCGCTTGTTCCCTCTCCCATGACCTGTGGGCCCGTAACGGCTGGCCCGCGTTTATCCAGGATTTGTTGTGCGCGAGCATGTAATGTCCTACTGACTAGGGTCGGCTTGTCCTATGGGCGGTCAATTTTTTTCCTTGGATGTAGTTATTGCCATTGGTTGTGGAATTTCTCACTCTTTTTGTTTGTGTTTTTTGGCACTTTTTGGTTGTGTTTTTTTGTCAGTTATTTCCCTTTAATATATTAGGTGAACTGTTCGATCCAGCAATATGGTCTGATCCTTCTTAGTTTTTTTTGATTGCTTTGCTAATGAATTTCTTTGCGTACTAAAATCACTATTTTATTAGTACTCACTGTTCTCCTCATCTCGAATTGGTAGTTATTCAAAATAGGTTGTTGTACCTTTTTGGTTGTTGTTGTGGTTAATTCCAATTTATCTCATGACACTATTATTTCATTTTGAAACTATAAGATGGGATTTTGGGGGTGGTGGATAGGAAACCAGTATTACACATAGTGACATAGTAGTACTAACATATCATTTGTTCTTGGAATTTTTGGACACCGGCGTAAGCTTGAGATGAAGCACCGCATGCGGAGGTGAGTCCGTAACATGACTTGCCCCATTATCTATCTTATTAAGGGGGGGGGGGGAATACCAGCACTACACGATGGGGCATAGTGGTACTGACACATCTTTCTTGTTTGGACTCATGTACTTGCCCCCATTATCTATCTTATTAAGGGGGAAAATACCAGCACTGCACGATGGGGCATAGTGGTACTGACACATCTTTCTTGTTTGGACTGATGAACATCCGCGTCAGAACCAAGCGGTGAAGACACAACCCCATTATCTATCTTAGGGGTGTGGGTGCGTGGGGGGGGGGGAACAGAATAACCGCACAGCGCCTATAAAACGAGCGCACTGCCGCATTAGCGTGAGGCCGAGCCGGGGGTGAGAGGGGGGGTAGGGACCCCCCTACCCACCCTCGGAGAGGCCTAGCCAGGAACGAGCCATAACAGGCGACGATGCGGCATGCCGCGGTGTCGCATGCGGAGGCGAGTCCGTAAAATGGCATGCCCCATTATCTATCTTATTAAGGGCCAAATACCAGGACTACACGATGGGGCTTAGTGGTACTGACCCATCTTTTTGTTTGGACTGATGAACATTACCATAAGAACCAAGCGGTGAAGTTACAACCCCATTATCTATCTTAGGTGTGTGGGTGCATGGGGGGGGACAGAATAACCGTACTATGCCTGTCAAACGAGTGCACTATCGCGTTAGCGCGAGGCCGAGCCGAGGTGGGGGAGGGGGGTCGGGACCCCCCTCCCTACCCCCCGGCGAGGCCGAGCCAGGACTAAGCCGTAACAGGCGACGACGCATCGGGCCGCGGCGTCGCATGCGGAGGCGAGTCCATAACATGACTTGCCCCATTATCTATCTTTTTAAGGGGAGAAAATATCAGCACTTCACGATGGGGCATAGTGGTACTGACACATGTTTCTTGTTTGGATTGATGGACTTGCCCCCATTATCTATCTTAATAAGAGGGGGAAATACCAGCACTGCATGATGGGGCATAATGGTACTCACACATCTTTCTTGTTTGGACTGATGGACTTGTCCCCATTATCTATCTTATTAGGGGGGGATACCAGCACTGCACGATGGGGCATATTGGTACTGACACATCTTTCTTGTTTCGACTGATGGACTTGCCCCCATTATCTATCTTATTAAGGGGGGGAAATGCCAACACTGGACGATGGGGCATAGTGGTACTGACACATCTTTGTTGTTTGGACTGATGGACTTGCCCCCATTATGTATCTTATTAGGGGGGATACCAGTACTGCACGATGGGGCATAGTGGTACTGACACATCTTTCTTGTTTGGACTGATGAACATCCGCGTCAGAACCAAGATGTGAAGAAACAACCCCATTATCTATCTTAGGGGTGTGGGTGTGCGTGTGGGGAAAGAATATCCGCACTATGCCTGTCAAATGAGCGCACTGCCGCGTTAGCATGAGGTCGACCTGGGAGTGGGAGGGGGGTCGGGACCCCCCTCCCCACCCCCCGCCGAGGTCGAGCCAGGAACGAGCCGTAACAAGCGAAGATGCGGCGTGTCGCGGCGTCGCATGCGGAGGCGAGTCCGTAAAATGACATGCCCCATTATCTATTTTATTAAGGGGGAAAAATACCAGCATTGCACGATGGGCATAGTGGTACTGACACATCTTTCTTGTTTGGACTGATGGACTTGCCCCCATTATCTATCTTATTAAGGGGGGAAAATACCAACACTGCACGATGTTGGGTAACGTTGCATGGGAAACAAAAAAATTCCTACGCACACGCAAGATCTATCCATGGTGATGAGCATGTACGAGAGGGAGAGTGGATCTACGTACCCTTGTAGATCGCTAAGCGGGAAGCGTTAAGAAACTTGGTTGATCTAGTCGAACGTCTTCGCGATCCAAATCGCAAGCCGTCCCGCAATCCAATCAGGATCCGTCCCGCGACCCAATCATGACCCATCCCGCGATCCAATCACGGTCCTTCCGATCTAGCGCCGAACGGACGGCACCTCCGCGTTCAGCACACGTACAGCTCGATGATGATCTCCACCTCCTTGATCCAGCAAGCGAGGGTGGAGAGGAAGATGAGTTCTCCGCCAGCACAACGGCATGGTGGCGGTGGTGGTGGAGCTGTCCCGGCAAGGCTTCGCCAAGCACGACCGAGACGATCTAGTGGAGAACAGATCTAGAGAGAAAGAGAGGCAGTCGTGGCTTATTTTTAGGTTAGGGCTGCCCTCAAAATCCCCTAGTATATATAGGAGGAAGGGAGGGGAGGACGCAGCCCCAAACCCTCCACCAAGGAGGGTTTGGCCGAACAAAGGGGGAGGAGTCCTCCCCCAACTAGGATTCCTCCTCCCACAAGGGAGGTGGAGTCCTGGGAGGACTCCCTACTTGGCCCTCCTCTCTCCTCTTCGCATGGGCCCTTAGGGGCTAGCTTGCCCAGCCCACTAAGGGCTGGTGCGCCACCCCTAAGGCCCATGTGGCCCCTGGAGTGGGTGGCCCCCTCCCGATGGACCCCTGAATCCCTCCCGGCACCCCCGGTAGACTACCGGTGACGCCTGAACCTTTTCCGGTGACCAAAACGGGCCTTCCTATATATCAATCTTTACCTCCGGACCATTCCGGAGCTCCTCCTGATGTCCGGGATCTCATCTGGGACTCTGAACAATCTTCGGTCACCAACATACATAACTCAATACTACCGAAACTTCACCGAACGTTAAGTGTGCAGACCCTGCGGGTTCAAGAACTATGTAGACATGACCGAGACACCTCTACGGTCAATAACCAATAGTGGGACCTGGATGCCCATATTGGTTCCTACATATTCTACGAAGATCTTTATCGGTTGAACCTCTATGTCAAGGATTCAGTTAATCCCGTATGTTGTTCATTTTGTTCTTCGATATGTTACTTGCCTGAGATTCGATCGTCGGTATCTCTATACCTAGTTCAATCTCGTTACCGGCTAGTCTCTTTACTCGTTCCATAATACAAGATCCCATGGCTAACTCTTTAGTCACTTTGCTTGCAAGGCTTATTGTGATGTTGTATTACTGAGTGGGCCCTGAGATACCTCTCCGTCACACGGAGTAACAAATCCCAGTCTTGATCCATGCCCACTCAACAGACACCCTCGGAGATACCTGTAGAGCATCTTTATAGTCACCCAGTTACGTTGCGATGTTTGATGCACACAAGGTACTCCTCCGGTGTCAGTGAGTTGCATGATCTCATGGTCATAGGAACAGATACTTTGACATGCAGAAACAATAGCAATAAACTGACACGATCATATGCTACGTTCATAGTTTGGGTCTTGTCCATCACATCATTCTCCTAATGATGTGATCCTGTTATCAAATGACATCTCATGTCTATGGCTAGGAAACCCTGACCATCTTTGATCAATGAGCTAGTCTATTAGATTCATAGTAGGGACACAGTGTTGTCTATGTACCCACACATGTATTTGAGTTTCCAATCAATACAATTATAGCATGGATAATAAACGATTATCATAAACAAGGAAATATATTATAACCATTTTATTATTGCCTCTAGGGCATATTTCCAACAGATGGGGCATAGTGGTACTGACACATCTTTCTTGTTGGGACTGATGGACTTGCCCCCATTATCTATCTTGTTAGGGGGGGGGGAAATACCAGCACTGCACGATGGTGCATAGTGGTACTGACACATCTTTCTTGTTTGGACTGATGAACATCCGCGTCAGAACCAACCGGTGAAGACATAACCCCATTATCTATCTTAGGGGTGTGGGTGAGTGGGGGGAACAAAATAACCGCACTGAGTCTGTCAAACCAGCGCACTGCCGCATTAGCGCGAGGCCGAGCCGGGGGTGGGAGGGGGGTCTAGACCCCCCTCTCCACCCCCCGGCGAGGCCGAGCCAGGAACAAGGTGAAACATGCAACGCCGCGGCGTGCCACGGCGACGCACGCGGAGGCGAGTCCGTAACATGACTTGCCCCATTATCTATCTTACTAAGGGGGGGGGAATACCACACTGCATGATGGGGCATAGTGGTACTGACACATCTTTCTTGTTTGGACTGATGAACATCCACCTCAGAACCAACCGATGAAGACACAACCCCATTATCTATCTTAGGGGTGTGGGTGTGTGGTGGGGGGGGCAAATAGAATAACCGCACTACGCCAGTAAAACGAGCGTACTACCGCGTTAGCGCTAGGCCTAGCTAGGGGGTGGGAGGGGGGGTTGGGACCCCCCTCCCCACCCCTCGGAGAGGCCGAGCCAGTAACGAACCGTAACAGGCGACGACGCGGCGTGCCGTGGCGTCGCATGCGGAGGCTAGTCTGTAACATGACTTGCCCCTATTATCTATCTTATTAAGGGGCAAAAATACCAGCACTGCACGATGGGGCATAGTGGTACTGACACATCTTTCTTGTTTGGACTGATGAACAACCACGTCAGAACCAAGCGGTGAAGACACAACCCCATTATCTATCTTAGCGGTGTGGGTGCGTGGGGGGGACAGAATAACCGCTTTGCGCCTGTCAAACGAGCGCACTGCCGCGTTAGCGCAAGGCCGAGCCGGGGGTCAGGAGGGGGGGTTCGGGACACCTCCCCACCCCCCAGCGAAGCCGAGCCAGGAACGAGCCGTAACAGGCGACGATGCGGCATGCCACAGCGTCGCATGCATAGGCGAGTCCATAACATGACTTGCCCCATTATCTACCTTAATAAGGGAGGAAAATACTATTGTGCTACTGAACCATTGATATCACTGTTACCGTTACTGCTACTGTTACTACTGCTATCAAAACTATCATACTATTGTGCTACTGATCACTTTGCTGTAGATATTTAATCTCTAGGTGTGGTTGAATTGACAACTCAACTGCTAATACTTTCAAATATTCTTTGGCTCCCCTTGTGTCGAATCTATAAATTTGGGTTGAATACTCTACCCTCAAAAACTGTTGTGATCCCCTATACTTGTGGGTTATCATTGCTCATGTTTTTTATTTATTGTGTTTTATGCAGGAGGCCAAGGAATATGTTGAGTCTGGTGCTGTTGATAGTGGAGTGCATGATATAGCTACTGATAAGAGCAGGGTTAGTTATGTTTTTTAGTGGAGGTGATTTAGTTGTTTATCTTTAAATTATTCCTTTTGTTGTTCTGATGTCATTTCTGTAGTTGAACTTGTCATGTTTTTTTTTATATGCAAGAGGCGAAGCAATATGATGAGTCTGGTGTTATTGATAGTGGAGTGGATGATATAGCTGCTGATAAGAGCAAGGTTAGTTTTCTTTTTAGTGGAGGTGATTTAGTTGTTTATCTTTAAATTGTTCCTTTTGTTGTTCTGATGTCAAATGTGTAGTTGAACTTTCTCATGTTTGTTTATTTATTGTTTTTTATGCAGGAGGCCAAGCAATATGGTGAGTATGTTGCTGTTGACAGTGGAGTGGATGATATAGCTGCTGATAAGGGCAAGGTTAGTTTTCTTTTTAGTGTTTATAATGTTTTCTTAAATTTCATGTGAACCTCCTTTTGATGTTTCATTTTTCCTTTGTTCCTCTCATAGTAGTTCAAGTTAGTTTTATTTTTAGTGTTTTTAAAGATTGTTAAATATTTAGCCATTTTATGTATTTATAAAAGTACCCCCTGTGCAGTTCTTGTGTTTTTTGTTGCTGTTAGTTTGGTTATTGTCTTTAGTGACTTAACATTTCCTTTTTCGGATGTCTGATGTTGAGCGTGAGGCGACCGTTGCTTGTGGAGGAGGTGTTGGTGGTGTTCCATTTAGAAGTGAATGTGAGTTTGGTGCCAGGGTTGGTGTTGAGGATGTTGGTGCTGCGAGCATACATGATGGCAAATCTTCTGAGGATTTGGCTCCGGAAAATACTCCACATGAAGGGCTTGACTATGGTGAGGAACTGGAAGAAGCCGTGGTGTCTAGCATGGAAGACGTGCTATCTGAAGATGATGATGTAATTCTATCAATTTCTTCCGACCCCTTGACGCAGGAGGCATTCTTGTCGTCGCAGGATTTTATGTCGTCAAACCCTGACAGTGCATGCGTATTGTTGACGTCACTAGACTTTTCATCTTCGAACCATAAAAGCTCAGGCAAGAATTTATGCTAGTGTTTGGTTTGTCATTTTTGTGGTAATTCTTTTTTATGGTGTTGAGGCCATGTTGCCCTTAAGTGTTTGAACTTATTGTTTGTTCTTTTCTTTTTATGTAAGCAGATGGCGCTAATGGTGCCAAGGTTAATTCCTTTTTCTATGTTGTTACAAGGTTGCGCAAAAGTCGTGTCAAAAAGTTAGTAAGGGATTTTGTGTCCTTAGTTTGCCCGTATCTTTTGTCTTTTTTTTGCCTTTTTCTGCCCATGATAATTGTTGTCACCCAAACTAGATTTTTTATTCCTCGCATCATGTGTTTTCTGCAGTGAACAACCAATGTTTCAAAATAAAGAATGTTATGCTAGTGTTGGTAAGGTGGCTTCTGCGTTTATCCTCGGTGGCATGCTCAACTCGGATGCTACTGGCGTTGTTCTATATTCTCTGCGTGAAAAGTACCTAGGCACTGACAAGCTAATTGGTCCTAGATGGGTTACGGTGAGTACTGCGTGTTTATTTGTTGTTTGCTTGTCTGTACTGTTCTGCATCAGGTTTGATGATTTATTTGAAGAATTACTATCTTTTTGATTGTTTCTTACAACAGACAAAGATACTTAATGGATATATCGATGGGAATGTGAGGCAATGGTTCACAAAGTCAGGTGCTGGTGGCTATGAATTTGTATGTGATTTCTTCCCTTTGTTAATTTTTATCATGTACTGACGAAATGATGTGTGCCCTTGTGTAAATATGAACTTATTGTAGTGATGTACTTGAACTTACTTTTATCATTTAGAATTCTTGTTGGAGGCTGAGTATTAGTTTCATTTAGAATTCTTGAATTGATTTTATTATGTGCTTGTTTTTGTCCGGTTCTTTTTCCAACTTTTGATCCACCGGAATTAGTGGCTGGCATGAAGCCTGGTGAAGATGTTCGCCATTGGTGCTTGGTTATTCTCAATTTGAAGATCCATCGTTTTGAGTTGCACGATTCACTCCGTGATGACACCTGGAGTGACGCGATTAGTTTTTTCAGGACCATGACAGACAACATAAAGAGACTCTAGAGGGAGTCCAGTGTAGATAGGGCCAAACCGTTTTCTCCAGTTCATGTTGATGATTTCTCCAGCGCGATTTTTCGTGTGCCAAAGCAGAAAAACACGCAAGTATCCATTTTAATGACTTTTATTAGTTGTTTATTGTTCCTGTAAATTGTTGTTTTTGCAAATGTTGTCGTATTCATGTACTTTTTTTAATATACACCTTGGTTTTTTGTGGTTAACAGGCATGATTGTGGATTTTTTATGCTACAAAACTGCAAGTGTTATCATTGCCGAGAGGATGGTGTGGTTGAATTGCTGGATTACACAGTGGAAGACATTCCTGACATTAGAAAGACACTTTTGTATACTTGCACGACTAGTGATTTCTTTCATGTTAACTTCCGTGGTTTGTTCGACCTTGAATCTTCTACGTATGCATCACTTCTGTTTTTGTTTCCAGTTTGCCATATTGAGTTGTACTTTCATGTATTATGTAGTTGAACTTACCATTTTGTGCTCTCCCTTTCTTGTTGTAGGTGAGTGGTTGGATGTTGGGGAGCATGATTATAGGATGTTTGGCAGCCAGTACTTGGAGGTGCAACACGTTGCTATTGATTTCAACCAGGGTCGTACACCTGACAAGACAAGATCTTGTTGTGTGAAGGGTCGGTTGGGAGCCCTAAAAAGTTCTACAGCTGCTGATTCAGATAGCCCTGTTACTCCCAAGAATCCCATAGTTGAGTTGATAGACAATGATGATGACACGTTTGACAAGGTTGCTGGCATGGGTAGGGTCACTGATGACGCACAAGTATATGGGATCAATCATAGTCCTTTCGATAAGTAAGGGTGTCGAACCCAACGAGGAGCAGAAGGAAATGACAAGCGGTTTTCAGCAAGGTAATTTCTGCAAGCACTGAAATTGTAGGTATTAGATAGTTTGATAGCAAGATAATTGGTAACAAGCAAGTAATAGTAACAGTAAATAAAGTGCAGCATGGTAGTCCAATCCTTTTGTGGCAAAGGACAGGCCAGAACAATTTCTTATAATAGGCAAAGTGTTCTTGAGGGTACAAGGGAATTTCATCTTGTCACTTTTATCATGTTGGTTTATTTCGCGTTCGCTACTTTGATAATTTGGTATGTGGGTGGACCGGTGCTTGGGTGATGTTCTTACTTGAACAAACCTCCCACTTATGATTAACCCCCTCGCAAGCATCCGCAACTACGAGAAAAGTATTAAGATAAAATCTAACCATAGCATTAAACGTTTGGATCCAAATCAGCCCCTTACGAAGTAGCGCATAAACTAGGGTTTAATCTTCTGTCACTTTAGCAACCCATCATCTAATAACTACTCCACAATGCATTCCCTTAGGCCCAACGATGGTGAAGTGTCATGTAGTCGATGTTCACATGACACCACTAAGGGAATCACAACATACATATCATCAAAATATCGAACACATATCAAATTCACATGATTACTTGCAACATGACTTCTCTCGTGACCTCAAGAACAAAGGTAACTACTCACAAATAATATGCATGCTCAAGATCAGAGGGGTATTGAATAGCATAATGGATATGAACATATAATCTTCCACCAAATAAACCATATAGTAATCAACTACGAGATGTAATCAACACTACTAGTCACCCACAAGTACCAATCTGAGGTTCCGGTACAAAGATTGAACACAAGAGATGAACTAGGGTTTGAGAGGAGATTGTGTTGTTGAAGATGTTGATGAAGATTGGCCTCCCAAAGATGAGAGGGGTGTTGGTGATGACAATGGCTTCGATTTCCCCCTCTGGGAGGGAAGTTCCACCGGCAGAATCGCTCCGCCGGAGGGCAAAAGTGCTCCTGCCCAAGTTCCGCCTCGAGATGGCGGTGTTCCGTCCCGAAAGTCCTCTCCTTATTTTTTTCTAGGTCAAAAGACCTTATGTACCAGAAGATGGGCACCAGAGGTGGGCCGTGCTGGGCACAACCCACCAGGGCGCGCCTGGGGGGCCTGGCGCGCCCTGGTGTCTTGTGCTCATCAGGTGGCCCCCCTCTGGTAGTTATTTGCTCCAGTATTTTTTATTTATTCCAAAATAATTCTTCGTGAAGTTTCAGCTTATTTGGAGATGTGCAGAATAGGTATCTCTGATGTGCTTTTTCAGGTCCAGAATTCCAGCTGCCGTTATTCTCCCTCTTTGTTTAAACCTTGCATATTATGAGAGAAAAGGCATTAGAATCACTCCCTAAAGCATTATTATACATCAAAACATTATAAATAACAGTAGGAAATCATGATGCAAATAGACGTAACAACTCCCCCAAGCTTAGACCTCGCTTGTCCTCAAGCGAAAGCCGATATTGAAAAGCATGTCCACATGGTTTCAGAGAGAGGTGCCAATAAAAAACAAAATACGAACATAGTAGCATCATGCTTATTATCATAAAAGCAACAAACTTTATCATAGAACTTATTCATATATCTTTTAATATATAACTTCATCATACAACTTCTCATGAACAAGTAACAATTCATCACAACATAGAAGTATAAAGCATAAACCTTATTGAAAACCAACAAACTATGTTCTCAGTCAACTTTGCAACTACAATTCATCATATTTTCAGGAAGGGTCTCATGTCGGAGCCTTTTGGAAAGTCCACATACTCAACTATCATTTAGTCTTCTATGATTTCTAACACTCACAGCATACCCATGAGCAAAAAGTTTCAACCGGACACATAGAAAGATAGGGGCTTATAGTTTCGCCTCCCAACGTATTCACCTCAAGGGTGATGTCAACAATAATAACTCATGCTCACTCATATCCAGCTGGATATATGTGCCTAGATCTTTCCTCACCACATGATGCTTGCAAAAGGAAGAAGTAAAAAGGAATAGGGAAGAATACTTTGACTCTTGCATAAAAGTAAATACATAAAAGTAAAAGATAGGCCCTTCGCAGAGGGAAGTAGAGGTTGTCATGCGCTTTTTGGTTTGTATGCCAAATCCCTTAATGTAAAAGAACGTCACGCTATATTACCCCCTATAATAGCAACCTTTATTATGCAGTCCGTCGCTTTTATTACTTTGCCATCATAAGTTCGTACAACGCTCAGTTTTCTCTTACACTAAGTGATCAAACACATTTAGAAGCAATTTGTATTGCCTTAGTGCACCGATGATAACTTACTTGAAGGATCTTACTCGATCCATAGGTAGGTATGGTGGACTCTCAAAACATGAGTTTGGGTTTAAGGTTTTTGATGCACAAGTAGTATCTCTACTCAGTGCGTAATTTTTGGCTAGAAAAGATATTGAGCAGGCACCACATGTTGAAGGATCAATGACAATATAACTTCTATGTGAATATGAACAAACATAAATCATTACGTTGTATTCCTTGTCCAACGTCAACAATGTTGGCATATAATATTTAATGGGGGGTCACAATCGTAAAAGATGTCCAAGATAGTGTATTTGCATGTGAATCTTCTTTTCCCTTATTAATTCTTTCATGAATTGCATCATTGACAAATGCTATGTTTGTCAATCTCCAATAACTTTTACCACTTATACTTTTCTTTATGTGATGTCATTACTTACCATAAGATTAGCATATGATTCTTTTTCATTTATTTCCTTTTTATTTTGATTGCATCAAGAAAGTAAAGAGGCAAAAGCTTAAACTAAACTTTATTACATAGATAGATATATCACAAAACTAGCACTCGAAAATAGATCAAACTAAACTTTTATTCAACTAAATCACGAAAAAGCTAAGGATCGAACTAAAATAGGTAAAGGTGAATAAAAGTGATGGTGATACGATACCGGGACACCTCCCCCAAGCTTAGCTCAAGCCAAGGGGAGTGCCCATACCCGTGTACTCAGGTCTCGTTTGGTGGTGAAGATGATGAAGGTGGTGGTGATGAAGAAGCCTTCTTCTTCAACTTATATTTGAGCATAATTTTTTGCTCCCTTAGATCATCATTCTCTAACTCGAGCTTTAATATATTTTTGCATAATGCCGCCTTGCTCTCCTGCAGAAAATGAGATGGAATAAATTGAACCTCAGGTTTGTATCCTTTAGGAAGGCTTGACTTCTTGAATTCCACATGCATGTCTCCGAGCTGAGGTAGTGGGTCATCCTCTTCCTCAGAGCCATCATCCTTCGTTTCCTTCATGGGAGCGTCTTCCTCCTCGGCTGTGGTCCATCCGTAGTGTTCCACTTCTCCTTAGATCTTAGGGTTTGCAATATAGTCAGCAACATAGCTCTCCCCCTCTGAATCTTGAGACAACATATTTTCAAATCTACGACGAAAACAGCACGAAACAAGAACAGGGGATTTTTTTTCCGATGCGGTGGTCAAATCAATCGGGGGTATATATAAAGAATTTTTTATCTTGGGAAGCAAGAATATAGAAGGAAAACGGAGTCGCGAAGGTGTCCGAGGTGGGCACAACCCACCAGGGCGCGCCTGGCAGGGCTGGCGCGCCCTGGTGTATCGTGCTCACTTCGGTTGCTTTCCCGTTTATTTCTTATTTTTCTAATTTTTGTAACATTCCAAAACTGACAGAAAATATTTTTGCGAATTTTTTGGAGTCCGTTTACTTTCCGTATCACGTACCTCCTCTTTTTCAGAATTCTGGAGCGTTCCGGAAGGTTTCTTTTATGTGTTCCTCCGGTGTCATGGTTTGGATAACACCGCTTTCAACATTAATAGGCGTACCTGAGATATAGTGTTTAATCCTTTGCCCACTGACCACCTTCGGGTTTGTACCTTCGGCATTATTAATCTTGATAGTTCCAGAATGATAAGCCTCTTCGATAATATATGGTCCATCCCATTTGGACAGAAGCTTACCTGCAAAAAATCTTAAACGAGAGTTGTACAAAAGAACATAGTCTCCAACTTTGAATTCCCGCTTTTGGATTCTTTTCTTATGCCATCTTTTTACTTTTTCTTTGAATAGTTTGGCATTTTCATAAGCTTGGGTTCTCCATTCATCTAGTGAGCTAATATCAAATAACCTCTTCTCACCGGCAAGTTTGAAATCATAATTGAGTTCTTTAACTTCCCAAAATGCTTTATGTTCTAACTCTAGAGGTAAATGACAAGCTTTTCCATATATCATTTTGTATGGAGACATACCCATAGGATTTTTATAAGCTGTTCAATAGTCCCAAAGTGCATCATCTAGTTTCTTAGACCAATTCTTTCGAGACCTATTGACAGTTAATTCTAATATTAATTTTATTTCTCTATTGCTAAGTTCAACTTGACCACTAGATAGAGGATGATAGGGTGATGCAATTCTATGGTTAACATGGTATTTAGCAAGCATCTTACGGAAAGCACCATGAATAAAGTGTGAACCACCATCAGTCATTAAATATCTTGGGACTCCAAACCTCGGGAAGATAACTTCCTTAAGCATTTTAATGGAGGTGTTGTGATCAGCACTACTGGTTGGAATAGCTTCTACCCACTTAGTACATAATCAACAACAACCAAAATATGAGTGTACTCATTAGAGGAAGGAAAAGATCCCATATAATCAAAACCCCAAACATCAAATGGTTCAACAACAAGTGAATAATTCATAGGCATTTCCTGACGCTTACCGATATTACCAATTCTTTGACATTCATCACAAGACAAGACAAACTTACGGGCATCCTTGAAGAGAGTAGGCCAATAAAAACCACATTGCAATACCTTGTGAGCAGTTCTACCTCCCGGATGATGCTCTCCATAAGCTTCAGAATGACATTTCTATAGGATTTGTTCCTGTTCATGCTCAGGTACACAACGTCTAATAATACCATCCACTCCTTGATAAACATGTGGGTCATCCCAAAAGTAATGTCTTAAATCATAGAGGAATTTTTTCTTTTGTTGGTAAGTGAAACTAGGTGGTATATATTTAGCAACAATGTAGTTAGCATAATCAACATACCAAGAGTGTTTTGAGAAACATTTATTATAGATAACTGTTCATCAGGAAAACTGTCATCAATAGGTAGTGGGTCATCAAGAATATTTTTCCAACCTAGACAAGTTATCACCTACGGGGTTTCTCAGCTCCCTTCCAATCAATTATATGTAAATCAAATTCTTGAAGCAAGAGAACCCACCCAATGAGTCTAGGTTTAGCATCTTTCTTTTCCATAAGATATTTTATAGCAGCATGATCGGTGTGAACAATAACTTTGGAATCAACAATGTAGGATCTAAATTTATCACAAGCAAACACAACTGCTAAAAATTCTTTTTCAGTTGTAGCATAATTTCGTTGGGCACTGTCTAGAGTTTTGCTAGCATAATGGATAACATTTAATTTCTTATCAACTCTTTGTCCTAGAACATCACCAACAACATAATCACTAGCATCACACATAATTTCAAAAGGCAAGTTCCAATCAGGTGGTTTAACGATAGGTGCAGAAGTTAAGGCTTTCTTGAGTGTTTCAAAGGCTTCTACACAATCATCATCAAAAACCAATGGACTATCCTTTTGTAAAAGATTAGTAAGAGGCCTAGAAATTTTAGAAAAGTCTTTAATGAACCTCCTATAGAAACAAGCATGACCAAGGAAACTCCGAATACCTTTAATATCTTTATGTAACAACCCGAGACCGACGCTCCAGAAGAGTCCCCTTTTATTCCGTTGTCGTCGTGTGATTTGTGTGGTTGTCGCATTCATCATCGCATCATTCGCATCATCTACATTACATTGGCAGTCCGCTGTGTCAGTTTTCAAAACTTGCATCCGTTAGTAGTTGCCGGATCCCCCCGTCATCCGTTTCGAGTCCAACCACACACGCACGCGCCCGCGGCATCAATAAAATATTGTTTTCAAAAGTGTGTATAAAACTTTCTCGGATTGGGTCAAAAGTTCGCATGCGGTCTTGCTGTATTGTAGGTAGACCGCCTGCCAAATTTCGTCACAATCGGAGGTTGCTTGATACCCGAACGGTCAACCGTAGTGGCACCGTATCGGTTTAATCGTCGGTCGTTTTCGCGGTTTAAAACTTTGTCGTCGGGCCATATTCCCTCTCATCTCAGCCCACACCCCTTCTCCACAGCCCAACCAGCCCACCTAACCCCCACCCCGATCCAGCCGTCCGATGGCAATCGCACGGTCGAAAAACACCCAAAAACTCCAAACCCTAGCCCCCAAACTATAAAAGGAAGGCCTCCCCTTCCGAATCTGGCTCTCTCCTTCCTCCCACCTCGTTTTCCGCATGCAGCCTGCCCACCGCCGCCACTTGGCGAGCCGCCGCCGCCTCCGCCCAGGAGCTCGCCCGGCCGCGCCGGCGCCTTCGCTCGCATCGCCGGCCGCCGCAGCTGCCCGACGGACTGCCCGCCGCCGCCAAGACGCCGCCGCCCGCATCGGCCCGCCTCCGGCCGCATCGGCCCCGCCGCCTCGCTCCGCCCCGTTGCCCGCCTTCTCGCCGGCCCCGCGCTGCGCCTCCACCTCGGTGCCGGACCTTGGCAGCCGCGGCCTTGGCACCGCCGGCTGCCGCCAGCCCCGGTAACTGCTGGATCCGGCGCCTCTGCGGCCAGATCCGGGCGGCCCGCGCCTCCCCGGCTGCCCTCGGGCCTCCTCATGTCGGCCCCGCCCTCGCCGGCGTCGGGCCTCACCATGGCCGGCCTCCTCCCGTGGATCTGGATGGGCTTGTCCACGAACGGCCCCGTCCCCGCAGCCAAACGTGGCCAGGATCCCCCCTGTCCCGCTTCAGCCCTGAGGTCATTTTTTGCTAAGTCCCTAATGTGCAAGTTTTTCAGCATGATAGCATTTTGTGTGCCCTGTAACTTGGTAACCGTGCATCGTATGAACATGAATTATATATCAAAATTGTTCTACTCTTCCTGTTCTACATGATGGTGCCATTAGCATGTGCATTAGGATTCATTTCCATGCTCATCTCTTTGTTGCAAAAGTGCATTCTGTCGTAGTCGGTAGAACTGATTTTTTCTTCAATCTTTCGTGGATGATAGCATCTACACCGTAGACCTTTTGCATATGGTTTCTTCATGAGAATTGCTCTATGTGATGTGTACTTTCATGGCGTGCCTCTGGTTGCTAGGTAGAAGTTCATTATCATGCCTATTTATTGCTCTCGAGTTGCTATCGTCTTAAAACTAAAATCTGTTAACGAAGAGTTCCGTTTTGTGAGCATCATATTAAGCAATCCATGACCCGTATGAACATGTGCCAATGGTATGTTTTGTAGTGTGTCATGTCTTCTTGCTGGTAGTGTCCTTGCCATGCTCATAAGTGATTGTTATGCTACTTTTATTGCCATGTTAACATGCCTAGTCAAACTGCAGTTTTGGAGATGGTTAAATTTCACTAAGTCTAAAAACTGTGTTATTTTGTTGTTGTGTTGCCATGTGATTTGCTATTGATCTACGAGTCTTTTGTGGTTGCTCCAATGGAGTCTTTTGAAAACCATGTTCTGCTCTATCATATTTTGCCAATAGTTTGCATGAATAGGTTTAGCATCATAATTAATTCTGCTGTCCAACATGCCAATCTGTTAAAAACTGCTGCTCTTGTCTACTCTAATTTTCACCAAGTCTGAGAATCTGGTTATTTTAGAATGCCATGTTGTGTTGATGCTTGCCATGAATCAGTGCATAATTTGATGTTGCCATAATGGAATGAATTGTAGTGCATCATGTCCTCTACCATGCTGTTAAGTTTCATGCCAATATATGACCTGTAGCATATAGTTTCATTGCAGCCAATAAGCCTCCATGGAAAACTGCTATGCTAAAAACTGTGATTTTCACAAAGTCCTAATCTGTTATATTTTATTGTCGTCTTGTGAGCTTATTTCCTACTGATCCATGCTTCTACTCAATTTGCTGTGATGATATGAATTGTTGTGCATCATGTAGGCTATAGCCCCATGTCTTGTTTGTGCATTTTAGAATCTTGTAGCTTATTGTTTTCATGTGTGCAAAATGCCATGTCGCTATTTTGGGCAGATTATGTCCATAACTTGTATTGGTTGTGATTGTTGAACCGTAGCTCCGTTTTGAACATGTTGCATATGAAACTTGCTTAAAATCTCATGTAGTTTCATAATATCTTGTTGCATCCATGATTTGACATGTTTATGGTTGATGTTTGCATGCATTTTGCATTCATGTCATGTTCATCTTGTGTGCGGCATATCTTTTAGGCCGTAGCTCCGTTTTAAATGATCTATATATGTAAATCGACTAGAATGACGACTAGAATCACATGGTGCATTTTGTTTCCCTGTTTAATATATATATAACATCATTAGTCTAGATCTGGACCAATTTTGAAATTAACACGTGGGGTCGTTTCGGAAATGCTATATGTTGTTTCCGACCTCATTTAATATGCCTAGATGTCTAGTTTCATTATGCTTCACCTCTTGCCATGTTTAATAACATTTAATATTGTCGTGTACCTAATGAGAGTGAACTAAATAATTCGAATGTGGAGTTTCGTCAATATGCAACTCGTTGCATATTGAGCTTCACTTAATGTGTAGTATTTGATTGTTGTGATTGTCATGCCTTGCATAATTAAACCGGACATGCATCTTGTTTGTTTGCGCATCATATATTGAATATGTTGTGGTGTTTATCGTGTGTTGATTGTTTGTTTCCGGATTGCTTGTACTCGATAGAGTTCTGAAAGCGTTCGGAGTGTGAGGATTCGTTCGACTACGTTGGTTCGTGTTCTTCATGGACTTGATCTTCTTCCAAGCGGGATCTCAGGCAAGATGATCATTTCGCTGGATACCATTACTATCATTGCCATGCTAGATGTCTCATTTCTATCGCTACCTACCACTTGTATGTCAAGCCTCCCAAATTGCCATGAAAAGCCTCTAACCCCTCCACATCCCAGCAAACCATTGTTTGGCTATGCTACTGCTTGCTCAGCCCTTCTTATAGCGTTGCTAGTTGCAGGTGCAAATTGTTTTCCTTGTGCCAAAATGGATATCCTTTTTGATATATCACAATATTATTGCTATTTAATTTAATGCACATATATACTTGGTAAAAGGTGGAAGGCTTGGCCTTTTGCTCGGTGTTTTGTTCCACTTTTGCCGCCCTAGTTACTTGTGTACCGGTGTTATGTTCCATATTGAGCGCTCCTAACATGCTCGGGGTTGTTATGGGGACCCCCTTGACTTTCGTTTTGGGATAAAACTCTTCTGGGAAGGCCCAACATTGGTACTACATTTGCCTAATAACTAATAAAAATGCATAGGGACCCGCCGGCACCCGCGGATCTTTAATCAACCCCCCGGGCCAGTGCTCCTCATGAGTGTTGGTCCAAAACAAAGCCAATTGCAGGGCCATCCAGGGCAACTCAAGGGATTTCTATCCGGCCACCGTACGTACTGCTCATCCGGCTGTGTCCTGAGAACGAGATACGCTGCTCCTATCGGGTTCGTCGACACGTCGGGCGGTCTTGTTGGAATTGTTTTACCTTTCTCGAACGTATTGTGCGTGGGATTTCGAGGATACTTCGGGCTATCTCGGGGTTGAGATTTTCCAACAGAATTTCCAAGGAGATCACGGGTTTCGTGGTCAAGGTTATTCCTGCAGCGTGTGGTTAGTTTGTGATGGATGAGTTGGAGCACGCCTGCAAGGTTAAATCTTTTCGAGAAGCCGTGCCCGCGGTTACGTGGCAACTTGGAAACTTTGTTTAACACCCGGTCATAGCAAACTTGAAGTAAACTCCAATAAAATACACCAACTGTGTGCGTAACCGTGACTGTCTCTTCTCGTGAATTTCTGATCCGAGAGAGAACACGGTGGGGTTTTTCGATAAAGGGCGATTTTATTATCTCAGAATGTAGCATCAAGCGGATACAAAGCATTATGAGTAGCACCCGGCCTCTGCATAACTAAGATGCACACAGCCAATTCAAAAGTCAAACAAAAACATGAAATAAAATCGACATTTTGACAACAGTAGAGTCCTATAGACCGACACTATGCCTATGTCGAAGGTGGTGGTGGATCGATCCGGAGATTATGCTGCCATCCATGTTGGGAAAAAACCTCCGTAGCCACCTGCTCCAACTGCGTACACACCGCCTTGAACAGCGGTTGGTGCTCCTGTCGTTGTAGCATAGACCACGTATGAAGCGAGTGCGTACACCGGAAAATAACCTGCAGAGGAGAAATATTTTTCCATTGAAAATCAAATCGTTTCTACATAGCTAGAGTGACCAAATTAAGGCATACGCTCCCACCCTTATAAGCATTTTGATCTTATTTGGAATACCATCCAACCAGTGACCAAAAATATTGGCGACACTTGTGGGCGGATATAAATTTGACGCTATTTGGATGACTGACCACGTAGAACGTGCAAACTTGCATTGGAAAAAGAGGTGTTTGATTGTCTCGTCATGAGTACAAAAAGCACACTTCTTACTCCCTTGCCAGTTGCGTCGAACGAGGTTGTCTTTTTTAACACAACTCCCCTACGAAGATACCACATGAAAATTTTCACTTTTAGTGGAATCTTGGACTTCCAAATTTTCTTGTTATTACTCACTGGTACATCAAAATGCGTGAGGGCACGGTACATAGAGTCAACCGTGAAAGATCCTGATGTAGTAAGGTTCCAGCGAAATACATCCCTGCCTTGTGTCAGGTTAATCGAGTCCAGTCGGGACAAAAGATTATGCCATGACAGAAGTCGGGGGCCAATCAAATCCCACCTAAATGAAATATTCGGTGGGGATGAACTGAGCACTTGCGCAATAATATTGTTCTTATCGTGAGCAATGTTATATAAGGCTGGATATTGTTCTCTGAGACTGGCATTGCCTAGCCAGATGTCTTCCCAGAAACGAATTTCCGATCCGTCCTTTATCGCGAAAGACCCAAAGCAAAAAAGATGTTTCTTTACCGCCATAACACGGTGGGGTTATGTTTCACCATAAGTAGGTGTTCAGGATCACTTAGTGATCATTATTAGTTCACGTCCGTTTATGCGATGATCATCCCCCCTTAAACTTGTGCTCGTAAGTTAGCCACTCAAATAAATGCTTAGTGCTTGCTGCAGTCTCATCACTTAACCATACCTCACCCATTAAGCTTTAATAGTCTTGATACCCTTGGAAATGAGATTGCTGAGTCCCTGTGGCTCACAGATTACTACAACAACAGTTGCAGGAACAGGTAATGCGATGATTTGACGTGAGAGCGATGCTTGTTTGATTTGGAGTTCTTCTTCTTCATCATCATTCATAGGATGGGTTCCAGGCCGGCAGCTTGGGATAGCAAGGATGGATGTCATTTTATCATTTGTTTTCGTCCGTAGTCGGACACTGCTCTTATGTATGATGTTTGGATATATTGTTGTATTGATGTGATCTTGATTTAGCTTGTGGCGAGTGTAAGCCAATTCCATATACTCATCTCTTCTTTACATGTACTTGTAATGATATCCATTATTTCGAAACGACGTGATGCGCTTCTATCCCTATCGAGGCCCTCAAGCCAAAATAAGGATAGGATCGCATCTTGGGCGTTACAAGTTGGTATCAGAGCCTATACCGACCTAGGAGCCACCTTGATTGATCAAACTTTGGCGAGTCGAGTCTAGTGAAAAACTATTTTGAGTCTAGTTATATATCGGAGAGTAGGATTCTTTTTACTCCTCTTCTATGCTCTAGTGAGGAATCCTGACGTAGGAATTTTAATTCTACCCTCTTCTCACTCAAAAAAAATTTAGGATCACGGGGGTATTTTGGAACCTCTATGATGTCGATGTGACCGGAACTCTGTTCTTGGTGCCTCCCGTACGTATGGATTGGACCCAGGGAGTTGAGCTCCAAGGGGTTCTTGACACATTGCTATCGTTTAGTTTCCTTAGTATCTCAGGACACGGATGTTCGAAATTGCTTCAATACTATTCGTGGTGCGAAGAGTGTGGCGGCACCCAGTACTGGGGAATGGGATCACATGCACTGCCATGTTTAGCATCGTTGTGATCACGAGGGTCTAAGGTAGATGAGTTTCCGTGGTTTCTCTGGTTTTGTGTTGACGGATGTGATACACAGTGGGTAGTATTATTGCTCTGAGTTGAGTGATTTATTCAGTAATTTATCTGTTTATCTGTTGGACCAGATTGCATAACCAGAAAGATTTCGGAAGTTCTCAGGTGGGATTTCAAGAAGTTACATAGGATTATCCTCCCAACAAATGCAAATGGGTTATGTATTTGTTTTCGGCTTGTTCGTAAGCCTCATCCTTTGTTTTGTTGGAGTATGATAATTTGAGTTGCTTCGATGTCAAGTGGTGATTTCATATCTTTCCCAAGTGGTGTTCTCATATTTTTATGGGAATGCTAATCCTTTGTTCAACTGGAGTTTTCATGAATTCTTTTAACCTGTGTGCTTGTCTTCAAGATAATTCAATTCTCTCCAATATTTGCAAGATCAATCCCCATATTTCTTTCCAGAGTTCTTTCATCCGTCTTAAGTTGTCTTTATTTTCCCCGCCCTCCCGCCCTTTTCTTCAATGATTAAATTGTCATCCAAGTGCCTTTTCTATTCTTGTGATGCTTCTGCTATCTTCTCTTCTGTGATGTATCCGGTGATTCATTGTGAAGATTCTCAGGAGTTTCAAGTTAGTAGTTCTTCATTCTTGTTTTCTTCCCCGGTGGATTCAATTCAGCTTTCGGTGTTCATCATATTCTTTCATTCGTTAATGCTATCCATGTGGAAGTTCTTGTCCAAGCCTCTCTCTTGTATTCATATCTCTCTATTCTATCCGGAGGCAGAAGATATCTCAGAAGATTCATGTTTCCGTTCCAAAATCTTTTCAGATCATTTTGAGGGTCTGACCTCATCAAGTTGCTAATTTGTACCGGTGCAATCTATCTTCCTAAGAAATCACTTCAACGGTGATCTCTTTGAGTGGGCCCATAACCCACTGGTTTTCCCCAGGATCTTACCTGGCTCTTCTAATCTTTACCGGAGTTGTTCTCAAGTTATTTCAATGTGACGTAAGAATGGATTCCATCAGTCATATGCCTTTTCTTAGATAGCTTCAAATTATTTTCATCATTGGCTCAACCTTTCCTTATTCATTGTTCCGGAGTGCCTCAGTAATTCTTTGTGGTGTTTCTTGCCATCATTGTTAGCGTTGAAGACCGAAGGAGTGTTTCTCTTAAATGTTTGTCTAGTCTCGCGGAGATTCAAGATTTCAGCTTTGTGCTATCCTCTCAAATTGTTTTCGATCAAGAGTAATTCCTTTCATATCTATCCGGCACATTTGAGTGTTGTTTTCATTTCTCGATCCTCCGAAGGCCATCATTTCAGAAGATTTCTTCGTTCTCAGCTTTCAGCTTTCATTCTCAAATTCTTCTCAATTGCTGTCTCTTCGTTCGTATCTCAATTATTATGGTACCTTGTTCAAGTCTTCTGCTAGAAGGATCGTGATCTCTTCATTCTCAGGTTGTGCATCTCCATTAATTTGTAGTATTCCCATTCGTTTCAATTCTCACTGGTGGTTCGTTCAAGACTTCTTCAAGTTTGTGCTCATATGTCTCTTCAATCTTATAAATAAGAATAAGTCGTATGCCAAATCCGTTGCTTGTGATCAATTTAACTTGATGAAGGATAAGCATAACATAATTCTTATTCTTATTTCATCAAGGTGATTTTAGTCCTTCTTTCAGAGTTGTTCATGATATCAATTATCGACTCTAAGTTGTTCATCTTTGTTTTTTCCGGAGTCAAAGTTTTCTCAAGTATCTCTTCGCGAAGCTCCATCTAAATCTTTGCAAGTCCTCAATCTTGTAATTTGGTAACCTTCAATTCTTTTCTATCATCCTTTTGTTCCGGAGTTCTTTCTGCTGGTTCGTCAAGGATTTTCTTCTTTCTCAAAGTATTCTTCAAGATTCTTGTTGGAGGAGCTCAAGTATTCTTTATCTTGCATTTCAAGTGCAATTCATTCTCCCTCATCATTTGAGATGGTATTATAGCATTCTTGATTCATGAGGAGTCTCGAAGAGAATTTATCAAGAGTGAGATAGTGAAACCCATCATTCCTTTCTTAGAGTTACCTTTGCATGGATTTCACCTAAGGCATTTCCTAAGGATTGTTGCTATCATGGTGCTTATCAATGATCCAAGTTCTCAATGTATTCTCTTGGTGAAAGAAGTTTTGCATATCTTGTTGCTTCCAAGCAATCTTTATATCTGTTAGTGGTCGGTTGTCACCTCATAATTTTGACATGTTCTCCATAAGCCCACAACAAGCTTGTTCTTTCTGTTGTTGACTTAACAACAACTCCATTAAATCCTTCTTCGTAAAGGATGCTTTTCAAATTCAGTTGTGGTAGAAGTTGTCATTTTCTTCTCCGTTCTCTTCTCTTTAAGATCTAGTTCCTATTCTTTTGATCCGGAGGCGTTATGATGTTGCTCTCTTCAATCTATCATCTTGTTTTGTCAAAATCATGTTCTTTCCTTGCTTATCCCATTTAACCGGAGTGTTTTTCCTCTTTCAAGATCTTTCTATCTTATCAAGTTTCTCTTCTATTACTACCGAAGTGCTGCCCAAATTTCTTGTGAATTCTTGCTTCTGCCTTGTGCCATTCTTCGTCTATTTGCATCCTTCAAGATTCGTTGGTTTCACTCGTTTGTCAAAGAAGCAACTAAGTTTTACCTCATCCTTGTCGGATTTCGGGCTCCGCAAAACCCTAAGGAATTCGAACCCAGGGGCGTGTGCGAAGATTCCCCAGCAGCTTCGCCCCCTCCAAGCTCACAACACAATACCCCCGCTCGATGGCGAGGAAGACGATGGCACACAAGAGTTTACCCAGGTTCGGGCCGCTACGAAGCGTAAAACCCTACTCCTGCCTTTGGTGGATTGCCTCACGAGGAGGTTTGTGGATGAACTAGTAGAGTGGTGTGTTGCCTTGCGGGTGTGTTTGCGTGGTGGACGCTCTCTCCCTCTACTGGGCAGCCTTGCCTCTATTTATAGCGGCCCGGGTCCTCTTCCCTTATCGCAACCGCGGGAAGGGATCCCACAACGGTCAAATTTGAAAGGGGACAGGAGGTACATCTTATCCTGACGAAAGGCGATCTTCACCTGCAAAGTTGGTGGTGGTGACGCGGTGGTGGGCTCGCCGGTGACATCCGTCCTGCCGCGCTTCCTGACCCAGTCTTGTTGCACCGGAATGGAAACCTTTGGCGGGGCTTCTTGGGAACCCTCGCTCGTCCTTGTCCCCTTTTCACCAAAGAGGTAATTGTCCCCTTTGGTGCGCTGGCGCCCGCCTGTCCTGGCTGACAGCACCCTTGGCCTCCTGAGGTCGCGTGTTGCATAGGAGTCTCCGCCGCTCAGGAGAGGGCCTGGGGTGGACTTCCTCCTCGCGGGTCTGGGCGCTGTTTCCCTCGTGAGGTGGGGGCCTCGCGAGGGTCTTGTATGGAGCGAGGCCGTGCCGGGCCGTACTTGGCCGTTAAGGTGGGCCAAGCCCTGGCCCGCAGGCAGGCAAGTCTAGGTACCCTGGTGTCCAGAACGCCGACAGTAGCCCCAGGGCCCGAGGCGCGCTCGAGCTAGCTTCGGGGCGAAGCCACGGTAGCTGGGCCAGAGCGCCGTGGGCCCCAATCACCTGCGGCTCCGACATGACGCGCGGCGCACCACGAGGTGTAGGCGTCTCGGCTCCCCGAAGAGTCGGGAACCGCCTTGAGTCGAGCTGACGCCCGGTCTGCGCGCCTCCTTGGCCATCATTACCCTTCTTTGAATGAGGCTGACCTCTTGCGTCCTCCCCCGCCTCGGGCCATGCGGATGTGACCCGACGGGGCATGGGAAGCGACGTGAGGCAGGATGGCACGTCGGTCGAGTCTGGCACGCGCCGCTCGAGGCGCCCGGCGACTCCACTTCCCACGATGCCCCGCGTGCAGCGGTTGCGCCTATAAACCCGCCCCGCTCGAGGGGCCTTGCCATCCCGTCGCGCCCTCTCTCTTCTCTTCCTTCCAAGTTATCCTCCCCGTCTTCCTCCTTTCCTTTGCTCTCCCATGGCATCCGGTGGAAGTGCGGCAGGTGCGGGGAGGTGCTCGGAGCCCCCGGCTCCACCGGCGGCCTCCGGAGGCAGCGTTGGGGGGCCTTCAAGGCCGGCCCAGGTCCACCGGCGCTGGGCCATCATCGACGAGTAAGTTCCATGTCTCCCGCGATCTTCTCCCATAATCGCAACTGCTGCGCCAGTCTTGATCGTTCCTTCCTCTCAGGGCGCCTGCGCCCAAGAGGCGCCAGCTCGAGGAACTCCAGGAGGAGGCGGACGCGCTGAGGGTCCAGCTCGCGGACGCCGAAGCCGCCCTCCAGGCCGCTCTCAGGGGCGAGGCGGAGGTTCGCGCGGAGCTGGCGTCGCTCCAGACCCAGGTCCAGGGGGCCGTGGACACCGTGCAGGACGCCCAGGACGAGGCGGCCCACGCAAAGCTGCTGGAGGCGCAGCGCGCCAAGCAGTATCGGGACATCGCCCTCCGCGCAGTCGGCGCGGTGAGCCAGTTGGTTGGGGAGGCCCCCGTGCTGCCGTGTGCGCACGGCGACGGGGGCTACCTCAACTTCTTCGACAGGGTGGTGGAGTCGCTGGAAACTGGCGTCTCCCGGGTCGACGAGGACAATGCGTCCAGCGCGCGCGACCTCCTGGACCTCGCGCTGACCCGGGTCTTCTCCAATCTTCGCCGCCTAGTCCCGGAGCTCGACCTCCTCCGCGTCATGGAGCCGGTGCCGGAGGAGCTCCAGAGGCCCCTCAAGGACGAGACGCGCCCCCACGTGGAGTCCCTGGTGGAACGGTTCCTCCAGGAGCCCCTCTCCAACGAGGGCGACGACTCCGGCACTGCGGCGGGCGACGGCCCGGGCGGCGACAGCGGCTCCTCCACCTAGTCCTCCCCTGTCTTCTTTTCCCAGTTCCTGTCATGTCAAGCAACAGCTGGCCCGTGGGGGCATTAACTTTTGTGTTTTTACCTTCGTACTCCTTCTCTTTTTTGAGCTGTCGATCGTTCGTTTTGCGTGGCGCGTCCCCGCTTCTCCTGCGGGGCCTTGCGTCATTACCGATGCGCCGTGGTGCCCCCCGAAAAAGCCTGTGAGGGCATTGCGCTCAGACCAGCGCCGGCGTCTGATTGGGTCCTCGCGGGACGGGCCCTCCTGAGGGGGAGCACGCCGCCCCCGAGGACAGATCCTTAACCCTACCGCCTAGTGTGGCCGGACTCGTTTCCTTGCGCTGCTCTCCCTTGCTCCTGGAACCACAAGAATCCCGAAGGGGTCGCGTAGCGCACCGCAGTGCCTGCATTTTCACATTAGCGCTCATGCCTCCTGCCCGGCATTGTGGTCATTAACTGATTAGAAGGTTCTGCATTTGTTAGGCATGTGTACTTAGCTCATTGTGTCGCAGCGGGCTCGATCGTAGGGAGGCGTAGGCAGAGCATCCAGGGAGGTCGAGGATCCCGCCTGGGAGAGCTTCTTCCTTGCTTTCGGGTGGGCCGGGAGCCCTTTCTGCACTCTGCGTCGACGGGGCCCGATCCTGAGCAGACCTCGACCACCGTAGGAACGTCCGGATCACCAGGACGAAACCAAGGGGCGGGGCCTCGCCCACAATTGGGTCGTCCAGATCACCAGGACGAGACCAAGGGGCGCGGAGCTACACGATCGGTGAGGTTCTTGAGATGTGCTGCCTGGGAACCCCCCTTTTAACGCTCAAGTGGCGCTCTGCGTCGGCAGGGCCCGATCGCGAGCAGACCTTGACCGCCGTTGGGGCATCCGAATCACCGGACGAGACCAAGGGGAGCGAGGCCTCGGCCACAATTGGGTCGTCCGGATCACCAGGACGAGACCAAGGGGCGCGGAGCTACACGATCGGTGAGACTCCTGAGGCGCATTGCTCAGGAGTCCCCCTTGATGCCCAAGCGACTTCCTTACCTTTTCGCGGGCCACCGCACCGGGAGGCGGCTGGGCCTCCCGAGGTTTCGTGAGGTCGTGCCGGGCCGCGGGCGGAGCCCTGAGCAGGAGCCAACCATTTTAGGCGATGGGCACCCCCGAGGTGACAGGTCCTTGCCGGCCTGCTCCGAGAGGCCACGGGGGGGCCAAAGGGTGCGGGCCGTGCTTGGCGAGGCGTCAATCCAAATAGAAACAAGACTTCAAGGCCAGAAACAAGAATCACGAAGAGATAAAAATTCCCGCCCCCTTTTGAAATAGAATCATGAAACCTTCAACTTCATTGTAAAAAGTGGCAATTCGAATCACAAAAAGAAGCAAGCAACCGCCGCGTCCGGCACCTAGGCTAGTCTTCGCTTTGGTCTTCACCCAGCGCGGAGCGTAGGGCATCCACGTTGCGTGGGCATAGCCATTGGAGGGCAGTGTTGTCTGCCAGCGCAGAGCATGGGGATTCCACTTGGGCGTGGGATGGAACCCCTCCGCGTCCTCGGGGGGCTCCGGGCGTATACAGCCCACTCATTATTACGTGAGAGTGTCACGGCCGAAGATAGCTGGGCAAGCCCCCAGGCGCATGGCCTAGGTGCTCCCAACTCAGTTTAGAGCCATCCCACGCATTACTGCGCGGTTGCGCGCCTCTACAGCCCAAACCTGTGTGCATTGCTCCCCGCGTAGCCGTGGGATTGCGCTCCCGTGGCCCAAACATGAGCGCAATGTACCAAGCGCAGCTGCAGAGGTGTTGTGTTAGTGAAGCCGCCTTGTGAAGTGTCGCGGCGTCGGCCGGACCCCGGTTGTCGGGCCTCATGAGGCCCCACCTCCCGAGGGCCGCTCCGGCGCCCCCGTTGCCGTGGGTGGCCCGCGTTACCTGTACCTCGCCGATTCCCTAGGCGGTCGCCCCTGAGACCCTGGGCTCGGTTGTGCATTGCTTGCTGATGGGGGCGGTGGCCGCGTCGCGCCCCCACGCCTCCCGGGACGCTCCCCCTCCTCCTCTGCTTGCATGAACCTGGCCTGGTGCTCCCTTCGTGGAAGCCCCATGCCCTGCTTGGGGAGAGCGTCCGGGGGCACCTCCCTACTATGGGAGGGTGTTGGCACTTACAGAGGGCGCCTGATCCTCCGCGCCCTCCGCAGGTATAACAAAGTCTGGAACGTAGGGCTCCGCATAGAGTCCTTGGCCTTCTCCTGAGTTGCCTCCGTGCGCATCGATGGCGGTCTCCCCGGGCGGCGAGATGACAACATCCTGGGCGCGCGGTCCACAAACCCTCCTGTGGCGGGCTTCCGCCCGAAGTTGCCTGGCCCGGCCGCCGCTGTGGGGTGGGCCGCGCGTGTCTTGCCTTGTGTCACCTTCCTAATTTTCCCTCGCGCCTTCATTACGGTTACCGGCATGGCCGGTAGCCTGGGCCGCCCGCTCCCTGCTCCGGTTGGCGCGCTCCCGCCGGGACGAGCCAGGCTGTCGTCGATCCGTTTGGGCATGTGTGCGCGCGTCGGGGTGCGCATGGGATGGCCCAGCACCCCCTTCGTGGGCGCTGCCGGCGGGACCGGGCGGTGCTTCGAAGCTGGTCACCGGGATCCGGAGAAGTAGAAGCACGGCGTGCGGCGGGCCCTGCTCGGGTCCGCCCGGGAGCGAGGCGGGAGCGCCATCTGTTGGCGGGGCGATGGGTACGGTGAGCGAGCCCCCGGCGCCCTGCGCCGGTGGTCGCGGGGAAAGGTGGGGGCCCCAGGCCCTCCTCACGACGGCGACTAGCTCGGAGAGGTGGTCGGCCCAGGCGTCGAAGCCCCCATGCGTAGGGCGGTGGCGAAGCATCTAACTCGCCATCAGGAGCGAGTCATGCGCGTTGAGTTCTCCCACGTACGTGCGGCGTGACGCCAGCCCCGTGGGCGCCGCCCATCGGCCATGTGCCTGGCCGGCGCGAGTGGCGTCGATGGTGGCCACGACGCTGGTGGCCTGATAACGGCCGCCCGGCATCACGCTGCCGTGGTGTGGGCCTTTGGTGGCAGCGGCGTGGTTGGCGGGGGCGGATCCTTCGGGGCCGGAAGGAGTTTGCCATGCGTCGGCCATCGACTCGATGGGGCGAAGAAGAAGAAGCGAAGCTCGGTGGGGACTCCCACACGCCCCCTACCTGGCGCGCCAAATGTCGGATTTCGGGCTCCGCAAAACCCTAAGGAATTCGAACCCAGGGGCGTGTGCGAAGATTCCCCAGCAGCTTCGCCCCCTCCAAGCTCACAACACAATACCCCCGCTCGATGGCGAGGAAGACGATGGCACACAACAGTTTACCCAGGTTCGGGCCGCTACGAAGCGTAAAACCCTACTCCTGCCTTTGGTGGATTACCTCACGAGGAGGTTTGTAGATGAACTAGTAGAGTGGTGTGTTGCCTTGCGGGTGTGTTTGTGGGGTGGTCGCTCTCTCCCTCTACTGGGCAGCCTTGCCTCTATTTATAGCGGCCCGGGTCCTCTTCCCTTATCGCAACCGCGGGAAGGGATCCCACAACGGCCAAATTTGAAAGGGGACAGGAGGTACATCTTATCCTGACGGCACCCTTGGCCTCCTGAGGTCACGTGTTGCATAGGAGTCTCCGCCGCTCAGGAGGGGGCCTGGGGTGGCCTTCCTCCTTGCGGGTCTGGGCGCTCTTTCCCTCGTGAGCTGGGGGCCTCGCGAGGGTCTTGTATGGAGCGAGGCCGCGCCGGGCCGTACTTGGCCGTTAAGGTGGGCCACGCCCTGGGCCGCAGGCAGGCATGTCTGGGTACCCTGGTATCCAGAACACCGACATTCCTTTCTTCTTCCTCTTCCCCTTCTCATTCTAAGATCTCGGGTCGAGATCTCTTGTAAGTGGAGGAGAGTTGTAACAGCCCGAGACCGACGCTCCAGAAGATTCCCCTTTTATTTCGTTGTCGTCGTGCGATTCATGTGGTTGTCGCATTCATCATCGCATCATTCGCATCATATGCATTGCATCGGCACTCCGTTGCGTCACTTTTCAAAACTTGCATCCGTTAGTAGTTGCCGGCTCCCACCGTCGTCCGTTTCGAGTCCAACCACACACGCACGCGCCCGCGGCATCAATAAAATATTGTTTTCAGAAGTGTGTATCAAAGTTTCTCGGATTGGGTCGAAAGTTGTCATGCGGTCTTGTTGTATTGTAGGTAGACCGCCTGCCCAATTTCGTCGCAATCGTAGGTCGTTTGATACCCGAACGGTCGACCGTAGCGGCACCGTATCGGTTTAATCGTTGGTCGTTTTCGCGGTTTAAAACTTTGTCGTCGGGCCACATTCCCTCTCATCTCAGCCCACACCCCCACTCCACAGCCCAACAAGCCCACCTAACCTCCACCCCGATCCGGCCGTCCGATGGCAATCGCACGGTCGAAAAAACACCCAAAAACTCCAAACCCAGCCCCCAAACTATAAAAGGAAGGCCTCCCTTTCCAAATCTGGCTCTCTCCTTCCTCCCACCTCGTTTTCCGCGTGCAGCCTGCCCACCACCGCCACTTGGCAGCCGTGGTCTTGGCCCCGCCGGCCGCCGCCAGCCCCGGTAACCGCCGGATCCGGCGCCTCGGCGGCCAGATCCGGGCGGCCCGTGCCTCCCCGGCCGCTCTCCAGCCTCCTCCTGTTGGCCCCGCCTTCGCTGAGGTCGGGCCTCACCATGGTCGGCCTCCTCCCATGGATCTAGACAGACACATTGATCGGCCCCGTCCCCGCAGCCAAACGCGGCCCGGATCCCCCCTTTCCCGCTTCAGCCCTGTCGTGGTTTTATGACGGCAGATGTCCTAGTGCAAGGACTTAGGTGTGAAGCCATCGCTACGGCGATTAACTTGAAGGGGTTGGTCGGGACAAAAGACACAGGTTTACCCAGGTTTGGCCCCTCTCTAAGGAGGTAATAGCCTACGTCCTGCTTTGAGTTGTAGTGATTGGATATCGATTACAAGGGAGCGGACTCGCTTGACCTAGTACTCGATCAAAGGTTTCGTGGCCTAAGCCGCCCAGGAAACCCTCCTTTATATACACAGGTCAAGGCCCTGGGCTTACAAGAGTCCGGGCCGGGTTATACTTAGTAACCGACCTTGCCTCTAACTACCCTTGCCATGTCTGGCAAGCCGTCACCGGCGGCTTACGCCACCGGGTCACACACTGTCTTCCGGTTCTGGGCCTTCTCTAGGCCCATCGGGCAGGTCACTTCTAGGCCTTATTGCTAAGCCGCCAACCTCATGACCCAGCCCCTCCTGGGCGGGTCTCATCGCGGGGTGATATCCCCAACATTAGGCCCCAGATTGATTTGAACCGGTTCATGTCAATCTTCAAGTCTTTTGGTTGGCGAGTCTTACATTCCTTTCTGACAAATCTTCATGACCCGCCGCGCGAAAATGAGTGATGTCATCTCTGACCAATCCTCGTGACCCGCCATGTGGAAATGAGTGACGTCATCTCTGAAAACTCCAAACGATCCGGATGATGTCATAACAGATCTTCTCATTAATTGGTCAACCCGAGAATCGAGGCGTTTTCTTGGTCAATCGTCATCTTGTCTCCACGATTCTCGCGCGAGACTGTTACAGTTCCATCCTCCTCATAAATAAGCACATGGGGTCCGTAACATTTTCACTTTCCCCCGTCGCCACCATCTCTTCTTCTTCTTCCTCTGAACGCCCACGCAGCCGAAGCTCCGCCGCGCCGGTCGGACCTTGCCATCATCATCACCAAGGCCCCTGCATCAACCTAAACTTGTCCAGATTACGCCGCTGCTCGCCTGCATCTCGTCCAAATCTCAGGTTCCATCTCCCCCCCCTTCTGAATCTGCATTAGCTCATCGGGGTTCTTCGGGTCCGCCGCCGTTCATCGGTGTTCTTGGTGTAGATGAGTAGAATCAATACGTGTAGATTTCCATCCGCTTAGTAAGATCCCGCGGTGCTCCGTCGGGCGCATTTTCCATACTTATCACGCATCTTCCTGCACGGGAGCTTGCATATGAACTGCCTGTTCTTCACTGTCAACATAGGTTTAGGAAATATTTCCTTTTATGTTCGCCTGTAGATCTTAGAACAGTAAATGTAGTTGTTGGAGCCTGTTTGTCCACACTTAGCAATTTTTCAATACTTGCCGGCAAATTTGACCCGCCATCATGCTGCCGGCTCTCGTTGCCATGCTTCGTTACTGTAATGATAGGTAGCTCATAATTTAATACTGACCCGCCAAGTATCATCACCGTTTTAAGAGTCATAGCTACTTTGGTCATGCCGTGTTTTTAACCTGCCATATAATCATGCCTTTCCACAGCCCTTTAAGCCACCGTCATGGCTAAAGCTCCTGCCTCTTGCGACCGGGTAAGATCCGGGGTAACTGAGGAAACGCTCAATGATTTTGTCGTCATGGGAGTTTTGCCGGCTCAGGATGTGTGGCGACCCCGACTCATAAGTCGTGATCACCGAATGCACGTGTACAGTGATCCCAGAGATCAATGCTCACTGAACACACAGAAGTTGAATAACAAGAGTCTTACATCCACATTTAGCGTCTTACACAAATAAAGACCATGAAGGTCAAGTCTTACATAGATAGGGCCGCAAGGGCCAAACACTTAAACATAACAAGCAGCGGAAAGTCTTGATCGGAAGCGTGAACCCATGCCATCTGCCTTAAACCTACAGGCATTCTGACTGGGAAGCGTCCTAGTTCGCATGTTCATCACCAACGAACTCTTCACCATACTCCTGCTCTTCCATGCCTGGCCAATTAAATAACTAGTGGCAAGCCAATGAGTACTTTGAATGTACTCGCAAGCAACCCAAGTTTTGGAACAAGGTATAACAATGCATGATATAGCACTAAGTAGGTAAGTTTTGCGGAAAGCTAATTTTGAGTGCAATGACATGATCAAGATAGATAGTAATAGCATTTATCATGAGGACACAAGTATCCGCACAAACAAGTTACCGATATCATTATAATCAAGGTCTGAACGTCTCATGTTAAATCATCATGTCAAGTCATCCAACTTGTCTCGAGTATTCCATCTTTGTTAACCACACACTCACACCAAGTTTATGAAAGCCCAGGACATAGTTTAAGCAGCACCACCCAACTATCCTTGACCATGGACACGGCTATTCGAATAGTTTTACACTCTGCAGAGGTTGCACACTTTACCCACAAGACTCGGGAAACTTTCGTGTCAAGCCACGACTCGCGATATTGTTCATACCCGAGGTAAGTACCCAAACATTGCCTTTCCCCTAGCGATACTAAACAAAGAGTCCACTCGTTGGTGCCATCCCTCATGATATACATCACATGTATCATCCATGAGGGCACGCAACGGTGTGCCTGGTGCCTGTGAAGACAGCGCATGGTCGCCCTACCAGGCATGACCCCGTATCGAGAGTGACCTCGTCACTCCCGCCACTAGTAATGCGGGCTCTATGCTAGTACCCACCAAGGTAATCAACAAAGCCCCGTCCCATAAGGGGTATCGTGGTTGTGCATGTAAGGTTGGGACGGTCGACAAATCTTAAATCTAATCCGTTTTTGAAAACACACACGTTCACTTGCTCCGGTACACCACTTCTTTATCAAGTGGCTACCTAGCTCAGCATCATCTCCCTCGGGCATTAGTGGCACCCGACGTGGTTTTCGAAAGTATTTGAAAACACTTTTGTTCCCAACACCATGCATATTCCCGATCCCACTTCCGTAGCATCTACTAAGCATCCTATCTACTCCCACCCGCATAATCCCTCATAAGGAGGTAGGGTCATGCACAATGCAAGTATCAACAAGAAAGTATCGGAGGCATCCCACCGAAGGGGATACCACATCATCATGATCATCATCGGAACATAAAGTGCTATATGACATGCATGAAAAGTTTCTTAACATGGTCAAAGGGCTGCTTGCCTGGCTCAACAAACTCTTCGGGGTCTTGAAAGTCTTCGGGTCCAACTCCCTCGTCAACAGCGCAATCTATCGCCGCGATAAATAACGATAATAATAAGTATCACAACAAAAACATAGCACAAACTTTACTTCTAAAATGTTACCCTACTCTGATAAATACTACAAGCTATTCTAAAAATAGGTGTATAAGGTTTTGGAGTGAAAAAGGTTTTCAAAACCATTTTTAACAGAGGCAAAAATGCCTAAAAAGAGGTTTTTAAAATAAAACAGTACATAAAAGGTTTTCAAAATTTTCCACAAATGGCACCAATAAATACTACACAATATTCTAGGAATTATGGTGGAAAATTTATTGGAATAGGAATTTTATTCAATCCTATGGGATTTTTGGAAAACTCCACAGAAAAAGAAAAAGAAAAACGCCACTGTGCCTGGGCCAGAACCGGCCAGCAGATGGGCCGGCCCAGCCAGCAGGCGGCCCAGGTGGCTCAGCGCCCCTGCGCACGTCAGGTTTCAAACCTGACGGGCGGGGCCCGTTGGCCAGAGAGAGACGGGAGGCGCGGGAGAGAGGTGGGAGGCTGACGACGTGGCCCCACTCGCAGGTCATCGTCGTCCTCCGTCCAGGGGGTGGCGATGCTCACCGGCGGTGAAGGAGGGCACGGCGAGGGGAGGCGAGCACGGGAATGGGCTGGAGTTGGTCGACGGGGAGGCCCTGGTCGCCGGCGACGAGGTCCCGCGGCGGAGGTGCTTCGGGTCGAGCTCGAGGTCGCCGATTCCGACTGCAACCTGAACGGGAAAGAGGGGGAAATGGCTCAGAGGGGTGAGGGAGGAGCTATTGAAGAAGAAGGAGGACCGGAGGAGGCTTCTACCTGGAGATCGCCGGAGTCCCGATGCGGTGGAGTTAGAGCTGGATCTCGATCTCGGGCAGCTCTGGGAGGAGTGGGTGGAGCAGGGGGGCGATTGAGGAGTGAGGGAAGTCAGCAGAGCGGAGAGAGAGGCCTGGGACGGGCCATTTATAGGGGCACGGCGGTCCACAGCAAGGTGGTGCGTCGGCGAGGTTCTGGCCGAGGCCAGAAGGCACGGGAGCGAGCGGGGGTGCGCCTGGGGTCCTTCTGGACGCGGTCCAGGGCTAGGGGAGGGAAGAAGGAGAGTGTGAGTCCCATGGTTGGCCGACCTGGGCGACGCCGGGCGCGCGTGCGGGGGAGCTGCTGGAGAGAGAGGGAGCAGGGGGCCGACCGTTTGGAGGGACGCGGACGTCGAGGGGGACACGGGGGACAGCTCCCCCCATCCCAATGCGGTCGGGAGCCTCGGCATGCTCCTGCTACAGTGCGGCGGCGCACTGTAGCACGCGTATTGCATGCCAGTGGCGTGACCACGTGCTCTGGGCATGCCCGAGCTTATCCACTAGCACTTGGGGTACCTGGAGATGCTCTACGGGCTAGAGGGGCCATAGGGAGTAGAGGTAAAAGGAGGGGAGGTAAAAATAGATGCTGGTCATGCTGTCCAGAAGGTAAAATGGGTTTTTACCCCACTTGAACATTGAGTCTTGGCCAGAGAAAGTTACTGGAGGTGAAGTGCAATGCTAGCAAGCTATGGTAAAAAATTGAACTCAAGGAGAACAGAGAAAGGGGGTCAAACAGGGTTTTTACAAAGTATGCAGAAGGTGTTTGATGTGGATTAGGGCCAGCAAATGGGCTTTGCTTGCCATAAGATTTGACAGGGTCAAATCGTGGTTAGATTTAGGGTTGCTCACCAAGTTTGAGCTTGATTGAAGAAAGTTCACAATGTAACTTTGTAAAACTCTAGAAATCAATAGAATCAGATTTCTGTAGATCTAGGCATGCATTTCACTTCCCACAAATCCACCACTTGGTCTGGTGTCATTATTTGGGGTTTAACACATGCCCACAAAATTTGGGGTCAAGTGAAGAAACTTCACAATGTAAAGTTGCTCAAATTTGGCTCTGGATAGGAATGGTTTTGGAATATTTTGATGAAGCAAATCAATTGGGATTGAGATGAAACTTTGCAAGATCATCACATATGACATGTGTGACTTGCTGGAATTTTCTTGGAATTTATTGAGAATATTTCTTATAGAAATATTTCAAAAGCTTGATTTGGGCAGAAAGGGTTTTGAGGGGTTTTGCCCATGATTTTGAACATGACCATGTGTTGAAACTCATATATATGGAAAATATATGTCCACTGAGTTTCCCTAAATTTTCTAAAATATTTTTAAAGCTTTTAAATAATTTTTCCCTATGAAAAACCATTTCTGGCCTTAAGAAAAAGCCTATAAATAAAATAGCAAAATACTCTTTAAAATTTATATTTGGTGGTTTTGGGAAGTCATATTTATAGTAGGTTCCAAATAAAGTCTTTGGGGAAAAATAATCCACCCAATTTGAGGACTTGTAGTGCAAACCTCAATTCAGGGGTTTTTGAAAACCTAGTTTGAATAAATCCTTTTTGGCCAAAATAAATTTTGATAAAAATAGTTTTAGGTACTATACACATGGTATGATCATTGGGCAAGAAGTTTGGACCAAGGAAGATAAATATGGAGAGGAGTAGAACCTAAGAGTGACATACACAAACAACCAAACAAGCAAACAAGCAACAATTCAAGCAGGCATATGCACTCAAAAGTTTTAATTGGTTCCAAATTTTGTAAATCCAAGCATAGCAAAGTGATACAAACACAGGGTGTGACAGACCTACCCCCCTTACAAGAATCTCGTCCCCGCGATTCCTAGGCTAAGCGCTAAAAAGATAAGGGAACTCGGATCTAAGGTAGTCTTCACGCTCCCAGGTTGCGTCAGCTTCAGTGTGGTTGCTTCATTGGACCTTGAAGTACTTGATGGTGCGGCTTCAGGTGCAATGCTCCACTTCATCCAAAATGCGAACTGGCCTCTCACGATAAGTGAGGTCTAGCTGAAGGTCGATGGCTTGATGGTCGATGTCCTTGTAGAGGTCGGGGCGGTTGGGTACTTGAAGACACTTCCGGAGTTGTGACACGTGAAAGACGTTGTGCACATCTGATAGCTCGGAAGGTAGCTCTAGTTGATAGGCAACTTCTCCTCACCTTGCAGTGATCTTGAAGGGGCTGATGTATCTTGGTGCAAGCTTTCCTTTGACGTGGAAACGCTTGGTTCCTTTAAGAGGTGTGACTCGGAGATAGACATGATCTCCATTGTTGAATCTCCCTTCTCGGCGGTGAGAGTCGGCGTAGCTCTTCTGTCTTGTCTTGGCGGTCTCGAGGTGCTCTCGGACGAGTTGAACTTGCTCTTCTACTTCGCGGAGAATGTCTAGCCCAAAGACTAGCCCTTCTTCGGTTTCCGACCAGTTCAGGGGAGTACGACACTTGCGTCCATACAACATCTCAAATGGTGCCATCTGAAAACTTGACTGATAGCTGTTGTTGTAGGAGAACTCATCAAATGGCAGGCAGTCCTCCCACTTGGCTCCGTACGCCAGTACACAAGCACGGAGCATATCCTCGAGTATTTGATTTACTCGCTCTGTCTGCCCACCGGTCTGGGGGTGAAAAGCAGTGCTGAAGGAGAGCTTGGCTCCCATCGCTTCTTGAAACTTCTTCCAGAATCTTGAGGTGAACTGGTTACCTCGGTCTGACACAATCTCCTTTGGAACTCCGTGAAGACTCATGATGCGGTTGATGTAGAGGTTTGCCAGTTGGGTTCCATCATAGGTGGTCTTGATGGGAATGAAATGGGCTACCTTGGTCAGGTGATCGATAATTACCCAGATAGAATCATGTCCCTTGCTCGACCTTGGTAATCCGGTGATGAAGTTCATCCCGACTTTGTCCCACTTCCATTCAGGCACTTTGAGAGGTTGCAATAGTCCAGCGGGTCGCTGATGCTCAGCTTTGACTCTCTGGCATATGTCACACTTAGCAACAAAGGTGCCTATCTTCCGTTTCATGCCATGCCACCAGAATCTTGTCTTGAGGTCTTGGTACATCTTGGTTCCTCCAGGATGGATGGACTATGGAGTGTCATGAGCTTCTTGCAAGATCAAGTTCTTGAGCTCTTCTTTGTTGGGTACGCAGATGCGCTTCCCAAACCATACGACTCCTTGCTCATCCATTGAGAATCCTGGGGCCTTTCCTACCTTGATCTTCCTCTTGTCGCCTTCGATACTCTCGTGTCCCTTCTGAGCTTCCTTAATATCATCCATCAAGGTAGGCTTTGCTTCGAGGTGGGCTAGGAACCCAGGTGCAGCTAGTTCTAAGCCGAAGCTTTTGAGTTCTTCATACAGGGCGGGTAGCCTTTCCTTAATTATAGCATTCAAGGAACAAGCCTTTCTGCTTAAGGCATCAGCTACCACGTTAGCCTTTCCACGGTGGTATTGAACACTGAGGTCATAGTCCTTGATCAACTCCAACCATATTCGCTGCCTCATGTTCAATTCCCTCTGAGTGAAAATATACTTCAAACTCTTGTGGTCTGTGTATATCTCACATCGCTTCCCCAGAAGGTAATGTCGCCATGTCTTCAAGGCATGAACTACGGCTGCCAACTCAAGATCATGAGTAGCGTAGTTCTCTTCATGAGGACGTAGCTGTCTGGATAGATATGCTATGACTCTGCCTTCTTGCATCAGAACACCTCCAAGCCCGGTTCTCGATGCATCACAATATATCACAAACTCCTTGTGAATATCGGGGGTGGCCAAAACTGGGGCTGTGGTCAATCTCTTCTTGAGCTCTTGGAAGCTTTCTTCACACTTCTCCGTCCATTCGAACTTCTTGTCCTTCTTCAAAAGCTGAGTTATGGGTCGGGCAATGCTCGAAAACCCTTCGACGAACTTGCGGTAATATCCTGTGAGTCCAAGGAAGCTCCTGACTTCCTTCACATTGGTTGGGGATTGCCATTCAGTCACGGCTTCAATCTTGGCAGGATCCACTGCCAATCCTTCTGCAATCAACACATGACCCAGGAATCCAACTTGATCCAGCCAGAATTCACACTTGCTGAATTTGGCATACAGCTGGTGCTCTCGAAGCTTGTCTAGGACTATTCTCAAGTGTCGCTCATGCTCTTCTTGAGACTTGGAGAAGACGAGTATGTAACAGCCCGGGACCGACGCTCCAAAAGATCCCCGTTTTATTCCATTCTCGTCGTCTGATTCGTTCGGTTGTCGCATTCATCATCGCATCATTCGCATCATCTGCATAGCATCGTCTCTCGTTTTTGAAAACTTGTATTCATTCGTAGTTGCCGGTTCTTTCCGTTCTCGTCGACGATCGTTTCGAGACCAACCACACATGCACACGCCCGCGGCATCGTTTAAAAAATGCTTTTAAAAGCGCGTATAAAACATTCTCGGATTGGGTCGATAATTGGCGTGCGGTCTTGTTATATTGTAGGTAGACTGCCTACCAAGTTTCGTCGCAATCGGAGGTCGTTTGATACCTGAACGGTCGACCGTAGCGGCACCGTCATCGGTTAATCTATCGGGTGTTTTCGGTGTTTTAAAACTTGTGTCGGGCCGCAAAGTTCCCCTCTCATCTCAGCCTAGCCCACCTCTCCACAACCCACCAGCCCACCTAGCTACCCCGCGACCGGAGCCATCCATTCATAATCTGAGGGTCCAAACCTAGTCTCTATTTCCCTACATATAGACCAACTTCATACCTATTCAGACAAAACCCTATTGTCTAGGGATCCTCCCCTGTCCAAATCGCGCCGCCGCCCACATCGTTTTCACCGCTGACCAACCATCTTCTTCCTCGATCCACATATCGATCGAACCAGCCTCCCATGTATCCTCGCGCCTGCGCGCCCGAAGTCAGACCCAGCCGGCGCTCGATCTAATTTGGATCGAGGCCACAGCCAAACTTCTGCCTCCATGCCTGCCCGTGGATGTCCAGCTCCCTCAAGTCCACGTCGCGCCGTTGGCCGGCGAGCCGCTGGCAGCAGCAGCATCAGGTCAGCACCTGACGCTCCCTCTCCTTCCTCTGCCCCTCCTTCTCTCTTCCTTCTCCCTCTCATGATCTCTTCTCTCTCTCATTTTGCTGTGCACAGGAGCCGCCATGCCCGATGCCTCCCAGGGAGTTCCTCGCAGCCTCCCGTCAATGCTTTCTAAAGATGGAGCTCGCCGTTGACCGCGCCGGACGCCGTTGACCGCTTCAGATTCGGCCTCCGGGTCCCCTGCTTCGCCCTCGTCCGGGTACTCCGGATCCCGTGCCTGCGCTGCCCGCCGTCCTCTCTGGTTTCCTCGCTGTAAGCACGTCCCGCCATGGCCGAAGGCTTCTTTTGTTTACAGATCCGTTCGGGTTCATGCCCTATTAAGACATGCCACAGCTTTGTTTCTCAAGAACCTTGCTAGCCGAGCTGGTAGACGCTGCGCGCACTAAACCAAGGGTCTGGGGTTCGAACCCCATGTGTCCCTGTTTTCTTTTGCCCATTTGTTATGTTAATGGTTCAGGTTCGCTCGTTGCCCAGATTCATCTAATGCAAAATTCATTGTTTTCCACAGTTCTATCTTAGCCCAACTGGTCAGCGTGTAGCGTTGCAAACGGGAGGTCCTGGGTTCAAGTCCCAGCCACCTCATTTTTGTCAATGTTTTTATCCAATTGTCTATGATTTTGCTCTATGATTTTGTCCAATTGTCTAGGGAATTATTGTTTAAGAAAAAGTCTCTCTAGTTCATGCATTAATATCTATAATAACCGTGCATTATATGTTAAAAAAATTCAGATATGTAAAATGTGTAGAATTTTGTGTAGTTTAACAATTTCCAACTTTCCCACATGTTTAAATTGTTTAAACTTGTTGTTTGCATTATTTTGCATAAATGCCTTGCCAAAATGAATTATTTAACAACTATTGATCCGTAACTCCGATGCAAATGTTTTATATATGAAACTTGACTAGAAAAATGTGTAGAATAACTTGGTGGCATTTATTTTATTGTTTAACAACTCTAAAATTGTGTTCTACGCAGAACAGTACCAAATTCATAATTTGCACATGGGGACGTTTCGCAAGTGCTATATGTTGCTTTCGGCATCATTTAATATGCCTAGACGATGTAGTTTTTCATGCTTCACCTCTTGCCACATTTAACAATATTTAATTTTGCCGAGTAAATAAACGAGAGTGAACTAAATAATTCAAGTGTGGAGTTTCGTCAATATGCAACTCGTTGCATATTGAACTTCACTTAATGTGTAGTATTTGATTGTTGTGCTTTGTCATGCCTTGCATATGTAAACCGGACATGCATCATATTCGTCTGCGCATCATGTCATGCATTTGTTGTGGTGTTCTCGTGTGTTGATTGTTTTTTTCGGTTTGCTTCTTCTCGATAGAGTTTCGAAAGCGTTCGGAGTGTGAGGATTCGTTCGACTACGTTGGCACGTCTTCTTCACGGATTCGTTCTTCTTCCAAGCGGGATCTCAGGCAAGATGATCATTTCCCTGGATACCATTACTATCATTACCATGCTAGATGTCTCATTTCTATCGCTTGTCTCGCTACCTACCACTTGTATGGCAAGCCTTCCAAATTGTCATGAACAGCCTCTAACCCCTCCACATCCCAGCAAAAACATTGTTTGGCTATGTTACCGCTTGCTCAGCCCTTCTTATAGCGTTGCTAGTTGCAGGTGCAAGATGTTTCCCATGTGAAACATGAATATTTTGCTATATCACAATATTATTGCTATTTAATTTAATGCACATATATACTTGGTAAAGGGTGGAAGGCTTGGCCTTTTGCTCGGTGTTTTTTTCCACTCTTGCCGCCCTAGTTACTTGTGTACCGGTGTTATGTTCCATAATTGAGCGCTCCTAACATGCTCGGGGTTGTTATGGGGACCCCCCTTGATTTTCGTTTTAGGATACAACTTGTCTGGCAAGGCCCAACATTGGTACTACATTTGCCTAATAACTAATAAACCTGCATAGGGGGTAATAAACCTGAGGACCTTTAATCAACAACCCGGGCAAGTGCTCCTCATGAGTGTTGGTCCAACCCAGAGCAGCTTATTAACGCTACCCGGGGCAACTCGGTGATTGGTGTGGTAACCATCGCTCATCCGTCATGTCCTGAGAACGAGATACGCGGCTCCTATCGGGATCGTCGACACGCCGGGCGGCCTTGCTGGACTTGTTTTACCTTTCTCGAACGTCTTGCGCGAGGAATTTCGATACTTTGGGCTATCTCGAGGTTGAGGTTTTCCAATGGAATTGCCTAGGAAGATCACGAGATTCGTGGTCGAGGTTATTCCCGCGGCGTGTGGTTAATTTGTGATGGATGAGTTGGAGCACCCCTGTAGGGTTAAATCTTTCGGAAAGCCGTGCCCGCGGTTACGTGGCAACTTGGAAACTTTGTTTAACACCGGTCATAGCAAACTTGAAGTAAACTCAAATAAAATACACCAACCGGGTGCGTAACCGTGACTGTCTCTTCTCGTGAGTCCTTATCCGAGAGAGAACACGGTGGGGTTATGTTTGACGTAAGTTGGTGTTAAGGATCTTTTAGAGATCATTACTAGATCACGTCCGTTTATGCGACGATCATCCCCCTTTATTCTTGTACTCGTAAGTTAACCACTCAAATAAATGCTTAGTGCTTGATGCAGCCTCACCACTTAACCATACCTCACCCATTAAGCTTTAATAGTCTTGATACCCTTGGAAATGAGATTGTTGAGTCCCTGTGGCTCACAGATTACTACAACAATAGTTGCAGGTACAGGTAATGCGATGGTATGACGTGAGCGCGATGCTTGTTTGATTTGAAGTTCTTCTTCTTCTTCATCGATCTAGGATGGGTTCCAGGCGGCAGCCTGGGATAGCAAGGATGGATGTCATTTTATCGTTTGTTTTCGTCCGTAGTCGGACCCTGATCTTCTGTATGATGTTTGGATATGTTGTTGAATTGAAGTGATATTGTTGTAGCTTGTGGCGAGTGTAAGCCAATTCCATATACTCATCTCTTCTTTACATGTACTTGTAATGATATCCATTCTTGAGAAACGACGAGATGCGCTTCTATCCCTGTCGAGGCCCTCGTGCCAAAATAAGGATATGATTGAATCTTGGGCGTGACAAGTTGGTATCAGAGCCTGTACCGACCTAGGAGCCCCCTTGATTGATCGAACCTTGGCCGAGTCGAGTCTAGTAACAAAAAACTATTTTGAGTCTAGTTATATATCGGAGTGTAGGATTCTTTTTACTCCTCTTCTATGCTCTGGTGAGGAATTACGACTTAGGAATTTTTGATTCTACCCTCTTCTCACTCAAATTTTTTTAGGATCACGCGGATATTTTGGAAACTATATGATGCCGATGTGAAGGAATTCTGTCTTGGTGCCTCCTGTTATCGAGGAGTAGAGCTCCGAGGGATTTTTGCACATCATTATCATTCAGTTTTCTTAGTATCTCAGGACGGAGGATGTTCGAAATTGCTTCAATACTTTTCGTGGCGAGATAAGATTGGAGTCACCCAGTACTGGGGAGAGCGTCCAGGGTACTGCCATGTTTAGTATCGTTGTGATTACGAGTGTCTGAGGTAGACGAGTTTGCGGAGTTTCTTGGATTATGGTGTGGAAGGTTGCAGGTGCAGTTGTAGCTGATTACCTTGGGTACGTTCCTGGGTCCGCAACCCGAATTGCATTAACAAGAAAGACTTCGGAAATTCTTTGGTGGGAATTCAAGTAGTTACCTAGGATTATCCTTCCAACAAATGCAAATGGGTTATGTATTTGTTTCCGGCTTAATTTGCAAGCCTCATCCTTGGTTGGTTTAGAGTATGGTAATTCGAGTTACTTCGATGTCAAGTGGTGATTTCATATCTTTCCTAACCGGTGTGTTTCTCATCGAGACTATTCATTCCTCCCCAATATTTGCAAGATCAATCTCATATTCCTTTCTGGAGTGCGTCTCAGCTGTCTCAAGTTGTCTTTGTTTTTCCCACCCTCCCGCCCTTTTTCATCAATGATTAAATTCTAATCCAAGTGCCTTCTCTATTCATGTGATGCTTCCGCTATCTTTTCTTCCGGTTTATATCCGGTGATCCATTGTGAAGATGCTCAAGTGCTCAAGTTCATCATTCTTGTTCTTTTTCTCTTCTTCGGTGGATTCAATTCAACCTCTCGGTGTTCATCATGTCCTTTTCATTCGTTAAATGCCTTCCCATGTTGGAAGTTTTTATCCAAGCCTCTCTTATTTGTTCGTTTCTATTCTATCCGGAGTGTTGAAGTTAACTCAGAAGCTTGTGTTTTCATTCAATCCTTTTAAATATTTCGAGGTTCTCACCTCATCAAGTTTTTAATTGTACCGGTGCAATCTCTCTTCCTAAGTAATCGTTTCAACGGTGTTTTCTTTGAGTGGGCTCATAACCCACAGGTTTTCCCCAGGATCTTACCTGGCTCTTCTTATCTTTTCCGGAGATCTCAAGCTCTTGTCAAATGACGTAAGAATGATTCTCATCAGTCATATTCCTTTTACAAGATCGCTTCAAATTATTTCATCATTGGTTCAACCTTTCCTCCTCCATTGTTCCGGAGTGTCTCAGTAATTCATGATGTTCTTTCCTGTCATCATTCTCAGCGTTGAAGACCGAAGAAGAGTTTCTCTTAAATCTTTGTCCATTCTCTTGAAGATTCATGGTTTCAGCTTCGTGCTATCCTCTTAAATTGTTTTTGATCATGAGTATTTCCTTTCATATCTATCCGGAGCATTTGAATGTTGTTTTCATTTCTCGATCCTCCGAAGGCCATCATTTCAGAAGAATTCTTCGTTCTCAGCTTTCAGCTTTCGTTCTCCAATTCTTCTCAATCGTTGTCTCTTCGTTCGTATCTCAATTATTCTGGTGCTTCGTTCAAGTTTTCTGCTAGGTGTATCGTGATCTCTTCGTTCTCATGTTATTTCATTCATTCATGGTATCCTCATTCGTTCAAATTCTTAACGGTGTTTCATTGAAGACCTCTTCAAGTTTGTGATATTCCCCAATCTTGCAAGAATAATAAGTCATATGCCCAGTCCGTTGTTTGTCATCAATTTAACTTGGTGAAGGATATGCATAACATAATCCTTATTCTTGTTGGTCAAGGAGATTTCAATCCTTCTTCAGGAGTTGTTCAGGATATCAAATATTGGTTCCAAGTTCATCTTTTCTCTATCTGGAGTTCTTGATGGAGGCTCTACATGGTGGTTCATCAAAGATTTATTTCCTTCTCAAAGTGTTCTTCAAGATTCTAGTTGGAGAGGCTCAAGCATCATTCGTCTTGTATTCCGAAGTGCAATTCTTTCTTTCTATCTTTTGAGATGGTAGTATAGCATTCTTGATTCATGAGGAGTCTTGAAGAGTAGTTGTCAAGAATGAGATATTTAAACCCATCATGTTCTTCCTTGGAGTTATCTTGGATTATATTTCACCTAAAGCCTATCCTTAGGATTGTTGCTATTATGGTGATTATCGTGGATCCAAGTTCTCAATGTATCCTCTTGGTGAAAGAAGTTTTGCATATCTTGTTGCTCCCAAGCAACCAATTGTTTTCGTTTGTGGCCGGTTGTCACCTCATAATTTTGAGTTGTTTTCCATAAGCCCATAACAAGTTTTTTTTTCTCGTTGTTGATGTTCCAACAACTCCGTTCAACCTATGATTGTCAAATTCATTTGTGGTAGAAGTTGTCATTTCCTTCTCTATTCTTTCTTTCCTTCGATATAGCTTCTATTCTTCTGTTCCAGAGACTTGGTGATGTTGCTCTCTTTGAACCATCATATTGTTCTGGCAAGATCATATTCTTTCCTCGCCTGTCCATTTAAACGGAGTGTTTTTTTCTCTTTTCAAGTTCTTACCATCTTATCAAATTTTGTCCCTCTATCCTATCGAAATGCTACCGAAATTTCTTTTGAATTCTTGCTTGTTTCTCATATCATTCTTCATCTCTTCCAACCTTCATGTTTCTATGGTTTCACTCGTTTTTCAAAGAAGCAACTAAGCTTTACCTCTTCCTGTCGTCTTCCTCTTCCCTTTCTCATTCTAAGATCTCGGGTCGAGATCTCTTGTAAGTGGAGGAGAGTTGTAACAGCCCGGGACCGACGCTCCAAAAGATCCCCGTTTTATTCCATTCTTGTTGTCTGATTCGTTCGGTTGTCGCATTCATCATTGCATCATTCGCATCATCTGCATAGCATCGTCTCTCGTTTTTGAAAACTTGCATTCGTTCGTAGTTGCCGGTTCTTTCCGTTCTCGTCGACGATCGTTTCGAGACCAACCACACACGCACGCGCCCGCGGCATCGTTTAAAAAATGCTTTTAAAAGCGCGTATAAAACATTCTCGGATTGGGTCGATAGTTGGCGTGCGGTCTTGTTATATTGTAGGTAGACCGCCTACCAAGTTTCGTCGCAATCCGAGGTCGTTTGATACCTGAATGGTCGACCGTAGCGGCACCATCATCGGTTAATTTATCGGGTGTTTTCGGTGTTTTAAAACTTGTGCCGGGCCGCAAAGTTCCCCTCTCATCTCAGCCTAGCCCACCTCTCCACAACCCACCAGCCCACCTAGCTACCCCGCGACCGGAGCCATCCATTCAAAATCTGAGGGTCCAAACCTAGTCTCTGTTTCCCTACATATAGACCAACTTCATACCTATTCAGACAAAACCCTATTGTCTAGGGATCCTCCCCTGTCCAAATTGCGCCGCCGCCCACATCGTTTTCACCGCTGACCAACCATCTTCTTCCTCGATCCATCCATCGATCGAACCAGCCTCCCATGGATCCTCGCCCCTGTGCGCCCGAAGTCAGACCCAGCCGGCGCTCGATCTAATTTGGATCGAGGCCACAGCCAAACTCCTGCCTCCATGCCTGCCCGTGGATGTCCAGCTCCCTCAAGTTCGCGTCGCCCCGTTGGCCGGTGAGCCGCTGGCAGCAGCAGCATCAGGCCAGCACCTGACGCTCCCTCTCCTTCCTCTGCCCCTCCTTCTCTCTTCCTTCTCCCTCTCATGATCTCTTCTCTCTCTCATTTTGCTGTGGACAGGAGCCACCATGCCCGATGCCTCCCAGGGAGTTCCTTGCAGCCTCCCGTCAATGCCTTCTCAAGATGGAGCTCGCCGTTGACCGCACCGGACGACATTGACCGCTTCAGATTCGGCCTCCGGGTCCCCTGCTTCATGCATTAATATCTATAATAACCGTGCATTATATGTTAAAAAAATTCAGATATGTAAAATGTGTAGAATTTTGTGTAGTTTAACAATTTCCAACTTTCCCACATGTTTAAATTGTTTAAACTTGTTGTTTGCATTATTTTGTATAAATGCCTTGCCAAAATGAATTATTTAACAACTATTGATCCGTAACTCCGATGCAAATGTTTTATATATGAAACTTGACTAGAAAAATGTGTAGAATAACATGGTGGCAATTATTTTATTGTTTAACAACTCTAAAATTGTGTTCTACGCAGAACAGTACCAAATTCATAATTTGCACATGGGGACGTTTCGCAAGTGCTATATGTTGCTTTCGGCCTCATTTAATATGCCTAGACGATGTAGTTTTTCATGCTTCACCTCTTGCCACGTTTAACAATATTTAATATTGCCGAGTAAATAAACGAGAGTGAACTAAATAATTCAAGTGTGGAGTTTCGTCAATATGCAACTCGTTGCATATTGAACTTCACTTAATGTGTAGTATTTGATTGTTGTGCTTTGTCATGCCTTGCATATGTAAACCGGACATGCATCATATTCGTCTGCGCATCATGTCATGCATTTGTTGTGGTGTTATCGTGTGTTGATTGTTGTTTTCGGTTTGCTTCTTCTCGATAGAGTTCCGAAAGCGTTCGGAGTGTGAGGATTCGTTCGACTACGTTGGCTCGTCTTCTTCACGGATTCGTTCTTCTTCCAAGCGTGATCTCAGGCAAGATGATCATTTCCCTGGATACAATTACTATCATTGCCATGCTAGATGTCTCGTTTCTATCGCTTGTCTCGCTACCTACCACTTGTATGTCAAGCCTCCCAAATTGCCATGAAAAGCCTCTAACCCCTCCACATCCCAGCAAAAACATTGTTTAGCTATGTTACCGCTTGCTCAGCCCTTCTTATAGCGTTGCTAGTTGCAGGTGCAAGATGTTTCCCATGTGAAACATGAATATTTTGCTATATCACAATATTATTGCTATTTAATTTAATGCACATATATACTTGGTAAAGGGTGGAAGGCTTGGCCTTTTCCTCGGTGTTTTGTTCCACTCTTGCCGCCCTAGTTACTTGTCTACCGGTGTTATGTTCCATAATTGAGTGCTCCTAACATGCTCGGGGTTGTTATGGAGACCCCCCTTGATTTTCGTTTTAGGATAAAACATGTCTGGCAAGGCCCAACATTGGTACTACATTTGCCTAATAACTAATAAACCTGCATAGGGAGTAATTAACCCGAGGACCTTTAATCAACAACCCGGGCCAGTGCTCCTCATGAGTGTTGGTCCAACCCAGAGCAGCTTATTAGCACTACCTGGGGCAACTCGGTGATTGGCGTGGTAACCATCGCTCATCCGTCGTGTCCTGAGAACGAGAAACGCGGCTCCTATCGGGATCGTCGACACGCCGGGCGTCCTTGCTGGACTTGCTTTACCTTTCTCGAACGTCTTGTGCGTGGAATTCCGATACTTCGGGCTATCTCGAGGTTGAGGTTTTCCAATGGAATTGCCTAGGAAGATCACGAGATTCGTGGTCGAGGTTATTCCCGCGGCGTGTGGTTAATTTGTGATGGATGAGTTGGAGCACCCCTGCAGGGTTAAATCTTTCGAAAAGACGTGCCCGCGGTTACGTGGCAACTTGGAAACTTTGTTTAATACCCGGTCATAGCAAACTTGAAGTAAACTCAAATAAAATACACCAACCGGGTGCGTAACCGTGACTGTCTCTTCTCGTGAGTCCTTATCCGAGAGAGAACACGGTGGGGTTATGTTTGACGTAAGTAGGTGTTCAGGATCTTTTAGAGATCATTACTAGATCACGTCCGTTTATGCGACGATCATCCCCCTTTATTCTTGTACTCGTAAGTTAGCCACTCAAATAAATGCTTAGTGCTTGATGCAGCCTCACCACTTAACCATACCTCACCCATTAAGCTTTAATAGTCTTGATACCCTTGGAAATGAGATTGCTGAGTCCCTGTGGCTCACAGATTACTACAACAACAGTTGCAGGTACAGGTAATGCGATGGTATGACGTGAGCGCGATGCTTGTTTGATTTGAAGTTCTTCTTCTTCTTCATCGATCTAGGATGGGTTCCAGGCGGCAGCCTGGGATAGCAAGGATGGATGTCATTTTATCGTTTGTTTTCGTCCGTAGTCGGACCCTGATCTTCTGTATGATGTTTGGATATGTTGTTGAATTGAAGTGATATTGTTGTAGCTTGTGGCGAGTATAAGCCAATTCCATATACTCATCTCTTCTTTACATGTACTTGTAATGATATCCATTCTTGCGAAACGACGAGATGCGCTTCTATCCCTGTCGAGGCACTCGTGCCAAAATAAGGATAGGATCGCATCTTGGGCGTGACAGAGTCTGTCATCAATGAAGACAACAACAAATTTATCTAAGTACTCCATGAAGACCTTGTTCATGAGATACATGAAGTAGGCAGGGGCATTGGTCAACCCAAATGACATGACTGTATATTCATACAGGCCATACCGGGTTACAAACGCCGTTTTTGGAATGTCCTGGGCCTGATCTTCAACTGGTAGTACCTAGACCTGAGATCGATCTTGGAAAACACCTTAGCTCCATTCAGCTAGTCGAACAGGTCTTCAATCTTGGGGAGTGGGTACTTGTTCTTTATTGTGACCTCATCGAGAGAACGGTAATCGACACAGAGTCGGATAGTCCCGTCCCTCTTTGACACAAATAGAACAGGTGATCCCCAAGGAGAGTCAATAGGGCGAATGAATCCTTTGATGAGCTGCTCTGCTAGTTGCTTCTTCATTTCGGCCAATTCTTCGGATCCCATTCTATAGGGCTTCTTATAGATGGGTCCTGCTCCAGGCATTAGCTCAATGGTGAACTCAATGTCGCGGTCAGGAGGCATTCTGGGCAGCTTATCAGGAAAAACATCCGGGTACTCACATACCACTGGTACTTGATCCAACTCACTTCCCGACATACAGTTAGCCTGAGGGGCTTGAGCGGAGGTAGGGTTGGGAGCATACTTGACTTCCACTCCTTGGCTATTGGTCATGGTAACAATCCTCTTGGCACAGTCTAACAAGCCTTGATGCTTGGTTAACCAATCCATGCCTAGGATCACATCCAAGCCTTCCGACTTCAGGATGATAAGGTCTCCTAGGAAGTCTACCCCGTTGATGTTAATCTCAAGTCCTTTACAACCTATCCCGGACTTCATAACTGATCCCGGGGTTTGAATCAACATACGACTACCCAGGGGTGTAGGCTTCATACCACTCTCTAGTGCAAACTTTTGAGTGACAAAAGAATGCGAAGCTCCACAATCAAACAGTACAGTTGCTGGGGTTGAGTTGACGAGGAACGTACCCAGTATGACGTCCGGGTCTTCCTGGGCTTCCTCAGCGGTGACGTGATTCACACGACCTTTGCCATTGTTGGGCTGGTTGCGGGGAGCTGGGTTCCTTGGTGGTGCTCCATGACCTTGACCTTGGTTTGGCGCATTGGGGCACGATGCATCTAGCTTCTTGTTGGGGCACTGCTTAGAGATGTGTCCAGGCTGACCACACCCAAAGCAAGTGACCTGACCATAGTTGTTGTTGTTGTTGTCGCCGTTGTTTTTATTGGGGTTGTTGTAGGCTGGCCTGGGATTGGCATACTGCTGAGGCTGGTAGCTCGGACGAGGTGCAGGAGGTCTAGCCTGATGCGGCTGATAGATTGGCTTGGCTGGGGCTGGCTGCCAGGCGCGAGGCTTCTGGTTGCTGGAACTACCCTTGCTAATCATCTTGCGCTTGCGAGTGTCGTCTATGGCACGACGCTTGTCTTCCAGCATGAGAGCCTTGTTCACCAGGTCGAAGAAGGTCCGACAGTCGCAGACTATGAGCTGATACTGCAGGGTTTGCTGAAGTCCTTCCATGAACCGTTCCATCTTAGCAGCCTCCGTGTTGACATCTTCAGGTGCATACCTTGATAGCAGGTTGAACTTCTACATGTACTCCTTGACAGAGCCACTTCCTTGCTTTAGCGCTCGGAATTCTGTCTTCTTGATAGCCATGATCCCAGAAGGAATGTGGGCGGTGCGGAATCCTTCCTTGAAGTTATCCCAGGTGATCACACGATCGCCTTGCATGACCTTGAATCCATCCCACCAAGCTCTGGCGGTACCTCCGAGGCAGTGAGAGGCATACAACACCTTCTCACGATCCTCATTGCAATTGACGAGTGCAAGGAGGTCTTCGATGGTGCGGATCCAGTCATCGGCATCCAGTGGTTCAGCAGTCTCGGTGAAGGTTGGAGGCGAATTCCTCATGAACTCAGACAGAGTGGAATGGCCATTGCCGTTCCTGCCTTGCTGCTGGTTGTTCACAAGGACTTGGGCCATCTACTGGATAGCAGCAGTGTTGGCTTGGCGTTCCTCCCAGAGAACTTGGAGAAACTGAGCTATGCTCATGTTCTTGGGTGGAGGTGGTGGCGGGGGAATGTCGCCTTGTGACTGCTCCTGGTGTCCTCCAGCCTGAGCAGTCCCACCAGCTCCCTGTTGCTGGCTGGAATTGCCAGCTTCAGGGTTGGTGAAGAAGCTGTTGCGGGTTGCAGTCACCATCCTGTTTGGAGCAGCCAAGTCAAATAACTAGGATAGACGAGAGGAACAGCAATAATCGAGAAAGCGCGCCTAAGGGGGTTGGTATAGGGCAAGTGTGGTAAAACGGAGGTTGAAAGACCGATACATATATGTCGCTTACACGTTGCCTAAGGCAAAAGCGCGACTTGCATCGGAACACAAACAACAAAAGCAAACAACAAGCACACATGGTTTCATATGAACCATTACACAGACTCGACTTCGCATGAGGGGTACATGACTGATCCTACCCTAGGGGTTCTCGGACTCAGGTGGTGGAGTGCTCAGTTTCGTAGCCATGCTCCTCTAGGTCTTCCTCCTGTTCATCATCCAAACGGGCATCGTTTCCGGTCAAAGGGGTCAGTGAACGAGGAGGTCCATCCCGACGACGCTTCGTCGGTGGCTCAGTGAAGAGCTCACGGTACTCCTTCACACTCATGCGACGACGACGTGTGGGTGCATCTCGAGCTGGGGGTACTCCTCCTCGGTAAGCGACAGCTGGTCGTCCCTCAGGGGCTCCATCCTTCTTGATCCTATCTGGCTTCGTCTTGGCTTGACGAAGTAGCTCTCGGGTGTGGTGATGTTCCTCGCGGAGCTTCATGGACTCCTTAATCAGGTTTTGAACCAGACTATCGGCGGAGAGGCTGAAGTAGGTCTGGAACCTGAGTTGTGTGCCATCCTCCTTGGATGGAATCAATGTCCAACTCTCGCCAAGATCATCCTTTCTGAAAGGTACGTAGCGAGTAGCTGGCTCGTCAGCCATCTCTGGAATGATATCTCGAAGGTGTAGGAGTGCCTTGCGTGCAGCTATCTCGACTGCGAGTGCCATGGTCTCCATCTGTGGTCCTTCAAAGAACCAACTAGTCGGGGAGTCGTTTGCCTTCACGACCACGTCCACGTGGCACTCCTTCGTGACGGCATCGACCCAGTGCTCGTGGTAGAGGAAAACGGATGGTTGGCGAAACTGGCACTTCTCCAGGCTATCCTCAAGGAGTAGGGGAAAGCCGGATGTTAGGAAGGCTTCGGGTACGACAGCCATCTACAAAGGTTTGAAGGGAGGAGAGTCAGTAGAGTGCTGTGTGAAGAATAGAAGAGGTAAGTGGAGAAACTCCTAAGTATAGGTGCTAGGTGTAGTTTTGAAAACGGCTTCATTCTAACTAACGTCCATGCTAACTAAGGGCTTCCTACAGTCAACCTGGCTCTGATACCAGCTGTGGGGACCCCGACTCATAAGTCGTGATCACCGAATGCACGTGTACAGTGATCCCAGAGATCAATGCTCACTGAACACACAGAAGCTGAATAACAAGAGTTTTACATCCACATTTAGCGTCTTACACAAATAAAGACCACATAGATAGGGCCGCAAGGGCCAAACACTTAAACATAACAAGCAGCGAAAAGTCTTGATCGGAAGTGTGAACCCATGCCATCTACCTTAAACCTATAGGCATTCTGACTGGGAAGCGTCCTAGTTCGCATGTTCATCACCAACGAACTCTTCACCATACTCCTGCTCTTCCATGCCTGGCCAATTAAATAACCAGTGGCAAGCCAATGAGTACTTTGAATGTACTCACAAGCAACCCAAGTTTTGGAACAAGGTATAACAATGCATGATATAGCACTAAGTAGGTAAGTTTTGCGGAAAGCTAATTTTGAGTGCAATGACATGATCAAGATAGCTAGTAATAGCATACATCATGAGGATACAAGTATCCGCACAAACAAGTTACCGATATCATTATAATCAAGGCCTGAACATCTCATGTTCAATCATCATGTCAAGTCATCCGACTTGTCTCGAGTATTCCATCTTTGTTAACCACACACTCACACCGAGTTTATGAAAACCCAGAACATAGTTTAAGCAGCACCACCCAACTGTCCTTGACCGTGGACACGGCTATTCGAATAGTTTTACACTCTGCAGAGGTTGCACACTTTACCCACAAGACTCGGGAAACTTCCGTGTCAAGCCACGACTCGCGATATTGTTCATACCCGAGGTAAGCACCCGAACATTGCCTTTCCCCTAGCGATACTAAACAAAGAGTCCACTCGTTGGTACCATCCCTCATGATATACATCACACGTATCATCCATGAGGGCACGCAACGGTGTGCCCGGTGCCTATGAAGACAGCGCATGGTCGCCCTACCAGGCACGACCCCGTATCAAGAGTGACCTCGTCACTCCCGCCACTAGTAATGCGGGCTCTATGCTAGTACCCACCAAGGTAATCAACAAAGCCCCCTCCCATAAGGGGTATCGTGGTTGTGCATGTAAGGTTGGGACGGTCGATAAATCTTAAATCTAATCCGTTTTTGAAAACACACACGTTCACTTGCTCCGGTACACCACTTCTTTATCAAGTGGTTACCTAGCTCAACATCATCTCCCTCAGGCATTAGTGGCACCCGACGGGGTTTTCGAAAGTATTTGAAAACACTTTTGTTCCCAACACCATGCATATTACCGATCCCACTTGCGTAGCATCTACTAAGCATCCTATCTACTCCCACCCGCATAATCCCTCATAAGGAGGTAGGGTCATGCACGTTGCAAGTATCAACAAGAAAGTATCGGAGGCATCCCACCGAAGGGGATACCACATCATCATGATCATCATCGGAACATAAAGTGCTATATGACATGCATGAAAAGTTTCTTAACATGGTCAAAGGGCTGCTTGCCTGGCTCAACAAACTCTTCGGGGTCTTCAAAGTCTTCGGGTCCAACTCCCTCGTCAACAGCGCAATCTATCGCCGCGATAAATAACGATAATAATAAGTATCACAACAAAACCAGAGCCCAAACTTTACTTCTAAAATGTTACCCTACTCTGATAAATACTACAAGCTATTCTAAAAATAGGTGTATAAGGTTTTGGAGTGAAAAAGGTTTTCAGAACCATTTTTAACAGAGGCAAAAATGCCTAAAAAGAAGTTTTTAAAATAAAACAGTACATAAAAGGTTTTCAAAATTTTCCACAAATGGCACCAATAAATACTACACAATATTCTAGGAATTATGGTGGAAAATTTATTGGAATAGGAATTTTATTCAATCCTGTGGGATTTTTGGAAAACTCCACAGAAAAAGAAAAAGAAAAACGCCACTGTGCCTAGGCCAGAACCGGCCTGCAGATGGGCCGGCCCAGCCAGCAGGCGGCCCAGGCGGCTCAGAGCCCCCGCGTGCGTCAGGTTTCAAACCTGACGGGCGGGGGCCGTTGGCCAGAGAGAGAGGGGAGGCGTGGGAGAGAGGTGGGAGGCTGATGACCTGGACCCACTGGCAGGTCGTCGTCCTCCTCCGTCCAGGGGGCAGCGTTGATCACCGGCGGCGAAGGAGGGCACGGCGAGGGGAGGCGAGCACGGGAATTGGCTCAGGAGGTTGCCGCCATTCGGGAGGTGCTTGAGTTGGTCGACGGGGAGGCCCTGGTCGCCGGTGACGAGGTCCCGCGGCAGAGGTGCTTCGGGCCGAGCTCGAGGTCGCCGATTCCGACTGCAATCTGAACGGGAAAGAGGGGGAAATGGCTCAGAGGGGTGAGGGAGGAGCAACTGAAGAAGAAGGAGGACCGGAGGGGGCTTCTACCTGGAGATCGCCGGAGTCCCTATGCGGCGGAGCTCGAGGTCGATCTCAAGCTCGGGCGGCTCTGCGGAGGAGTGGGTGGAGCAGGGGGGCGATTGAGGAGTGAGGGAAGTCAGCAGAGGGGAGAGAGAGGCCTGGGACGAGCCATTTATAGTGGCGCGGCGGTCCACAGCAAGGTAGTGCGCCAGCGAGGTTCTGGCCGAGGCCAGAAGGCACGGGAGCGAATGGGGGTGTGCCTGGGGTCCTTCTGGATGCGGTCCAGGGCCAGGGGAGGGAAGAAGGAGAGCGGGGGTGCCCGCGCGTGTGAGTCCCATGGTTTGCCGAGCTGGGCAGCGCTGGGCGCGCGTGCGGGGGGGCTGCTGGAGAGAGAGGGAGGAGGGGGCCAACTGTTTGGAGGGACGCGGACGTCGAGGGGGACACGGGGAACTGCTCCCACCATCCCAACGGGAGCCTCGGGATGCTCCTGCTACAGTGCGGCGGCGCACTGTAGTGCGCGTATTGCATGCCAGTGGCGTGTCCACGCGCTCTGGGCGTGCCCGAGGTTGTCCACTAGCACTTGGGGTACCTGGAGATGCTCTAGGGGCTAGAGGGGCCATAGGGAGTAGAGGTAAAAGGAGGGGGAGGTAAAAATAGATGCTGGTCATGCTGTCCAGAAGGTAAAATGGGTTTTTACCCCACTTGAACATTGAGTCTTGGCCAGAGAAAGTTACTGGAGGTGAAGTGCAATGCTAGCAAGCTGTGGTAAAAATTTGAACTCAAGGAGAACAGAGAAAGGGGGTCAAACAAGGTTTTTACAAAGTATGCAGAAGGTGTTTGATGTGGATTAGGGCCAGCAAATGGGCTTTGCTTGCCATAAGATTTGACAGGGTCAAATGGTGGTTAGAGTTAGGGTTGATCACCAAGTTTGAGCTTGATTGAAGAAAGTTCACAATGTAACTTTGTAAAACCCTAGAAAGCAACAGAATCAGATTTCTATACATCTAGGCATGCATTTCACTTCCCACAAATCCACCACTTGGTGTGGTGTCATTATTTGGGGTTTAACACATGCCCACAAAATTTGGGGTCAAGTGAAGAAACTTCACAATGTAAAGTTGCTCCAATTTGGCTCTGGGCAGGAATGGTTTTGGAATATTTTGATGAAGCAAATCAATTGGGATTGAGATGAAACTTCGCAAGATCATCACATATGACATGTCTGACTTGCTGGAATTTTCTTGGAATTTATTGAGAATATTTCTTATAGAAATATTTCAAAAGCTTGATTTGGGCAGAAAGGGTTTTGAAGGGTTTTGCCCATGATTTTGAACATGACCATGTGTTGAAACTCATATATATGGAAAATATATGTGCACTGAGTTTCCCTAAATTTTCTCAAATATTTTTAAAGCTTTTAAATAATTTTTCCCTATGAAAAACCATTTCTGGCCTTAAGAAAAGCCTATAAATAAAATAGCAAAATAATTTTTAAAATTTATATTTGGTGGTTTTGGGAAGTCATATTTATAGTAGGTTCCAAATAAAGTCTTTGGGGAAAAAGGATCCACCCAATTTGAGGACTTGTAGTGCAAACCTCAATTCAGGGGGTTTTGAAAACCTAGTTTGAATAAATCCTTTTTGGCCAAAATAAATTTTGATAAAAATAGTTTTAGGTACTATACACATGGTATGATCATTGCGCAAGAAGTTTGGACCAAGGAAGATAAATATGGAGAGGAGTAGAACCTAAGAGTGCCATACACAAACAACCAAACAAGCAAACAAGCAACAATTCAAGCAGGCATATGCACTCAAAAGTTCTAATTGGTTCCAAATTTTGTAAATCCAAGCATAGCAAAGTGATACAAACACAGGGTGTGATAGGATGCCATCCACTGGCAGGTTCCGGGCAATGAAACCACTCCCAAACCCGAGGATGGGGAAATTATTGTGTTCACAGACCATCTTCTCCGTGGCTTCTCATCGCCCGGGTCTAAATTTTTACGGGACGCCTTACACTTCTACAAACTGCACCCTCAAGACGTTGGCCCCAACTCTGTCACCCACCTAAGCCAGTTACAAACTCTCTATGAAGTTTATCTGCAAGAAGAGCCGTCTGTTGATCTCTTCAAGGAATATTTCTACATCAACCGCCAAACAGAAATGGCGGATGGATTGAATCTTGAACTCGGAGGTGTCACTCTTCAAAGACGGAGGGATGTACTCTTTCCAGCAGCAACTCTGCTGAGTCATCCCAAGGACTGGAATAAAACCTGGTTTTACTGCAAGGATACTTCCCCAGAAGGAGAGAATCCACTGCCGGGTTATCGTCCTTACCGGCTTAGTACCGACACCGAACTTCCAGACCGGATGTCTGCTGCCGAGCGCACCCAGTACGGTCCAACCTTTTCGAAAATAAGGGCCCTGTTAGTCAACGGGTTAACAGGCGTTGATCTGACCCGCTGCTGGGTCTCCTGGAGGATTCTGCCGCTGAGCCGCCGCGGCGCCTTAATGTGCCAATACACTGGTGAGGTGAATGATCCTCAACGCTTCAACCAGACTCCCTTGACAGACCAGGATCTTAATGCCATCGTCAAATCCTTGCTGGGAGAATCTCAAGTAGTCTGCAACAAGACGGGGTTAGCCCCTTTTTATGTACTTAACCCGGCTCCAGAGGTGAATCTTTTCATCCTTATCCTCACACATTCTTTAAATGCTGCATTTTCATATATCCTATTTAACCTTTCTGCCAATGCATATATCATATGTAGGCCGGCTCTTCCTTCTGGAACAAGAGGCTAGTAATTACTTCCAAGAAGAAAAGCAAGGCCACCAAAGCACCCAAGACTAAAGCTCCGGCTCGTAGAAAGAAACAGTCAACTGAAGTGCTATTCGGCATGGACGACTCAGAGGTAGAACTTGATTCCCTTGGCCTTCTTTTCATGCAACTTATTGACGCCGACTCCTCTCAGGAAGAGGCGGAGGCCAGCGAAGCAGGGGCTATAGAGGTAACTATCATCTCCTCCGACTCAGAACCTCTGCCAACAGAGAGAATCCGGTGGGTCATCCGGAAAGTTAAGTTTTCACATCCTGTTGCTTACTTGGATCCCGACTTTCTTTTGAAGAAACAGCAACATGACGCCAGACGTCCGACCCGGAGTAGCGGCTCTGAAGACCTGATGGCCGGCTTACCTGACACTCCGGCTCGTCGAAAACGTCGCAATGAGGTAGTTCCTGCTTATATTTGTACTTCTTCGTATTAGTTTTGCGCTGTCACCTACTCATATTGCTTCATCTAATTAAATCAGGAAACTCCTCCTTCGTCTGGCGACTCAACCGCCTCCAAGCTGCCTCCCCTTGTTATCAACCCGGGGTAAACTTTCTTACATCCTTTCCCTGCTTACTACTATATTGTTCATGCATATAACTGACAATGAAGTCCGTGTATTGCAGGGCCCAGGCCAAGAAAAGGAAATTGAGCGGGTCATCTTCTTGTCCGGATGTCTCAGAGCCGGAAGACCCAAAGCTTGACACTCCTGTAGCTCAAGTGGAACCATCCGAGGCTGGCCAGGGTGCTCATGACGACACTCCCCAGCCTAACGAGCCGGTGGACGCTGATGTTGTGATTCCTGAGGCTTCTCTGGAGACGGATCCTAAGCCGCCCAGCCCCCTGCTAACAACTCAAGAGATGCCGGCTCAAGAAGATGAGGTCATTATTACCTGCTCAGCCTATGCCGCTTCGGCCCCCTCCAACGTGCTAACCAAGCACATTAGCAAGAATGAAACGCCTTCACCTGAGAAGGATAAAACCAAGCTTGATCTGCCCAACTTGGAGAAGCTGACCGCTGACGAGTTGCACTCGGGCTATTTGAGCCGCCTAGCCACCAGCCGGGACATGGAAGCCAGACTAGTGGATATGATGAAGAGGAAATATGAGGTATTCCACTTTTCCATTCTTTGCATACCCTTACATAGCCCACAAGGGCCGGCTTATATTCTCGAAAATAAGCGGGTCTTCAATAATATGTAGACTTGAATAGACCAACGTGTAGCCCCCAAGGGCCGGGTCATTATACTAATAATGAGCCGTACTTATTGTCTTAATAAATACAAAAATGCCAAGTGTAGCCCCCAAGGACCGGGTTATTATACCAATAATGAGCTGGGACTCTTTGTAGATCTGATTTAGACTTGTAGAGCAATGTGTAGCCCCCAAGGGCCTGGTTATCTTTATGAACATGATCCGGGTCTTATTTGTATTGTAAAAATTTGAAAGAACTGATACACATTAGCCCCCAAGTGTCAAGTATATTGCTTGCAATCTGCTTGGGACTTGTAAAAATTCTCTGCTATGCTTCTAAACACCATTATGAGCCGGACTGGCGGCTTAAGATCTGATAATCTTGCTTTGCCATGATTTGTCATGTGTAGTAATCCTTAAGTGTGGTTGAATCTAGCATGACAGACCTTAAGAAGAGTCTGGCATCGCAACAAGAAGCCCAAGATGAAGTCGATGCAAAGTGGCAGCTCGCCTTGTCAGAGCTGGAGAAGATCAAGACGGAACTTGAGGCGTATAAAAAATCTGCTGAAGCCAGTCAAGCCGCCCTGACCAAATGCGCAGAAGACGCCGAGGGCCGTCTTACACCCGTGACTGAGGAGCTGACCAGCCTGAAGCGGCACATAAGCCGGATGACCGAAGCTGTCTTTGGTAAGCATTGTTGACTATACTTATGACTATGCTTCAAATGCTCTTGCGGAGACTCGCCCGACGACTTACAATCTTAATCTGTTTTGCAGGCAAACGAACTCGCCAACTTCCGGATGACAGTTTGTTCAAGCTGAAGGCGTTATACGCCTTCACTGAACAACTATACGCCGGAAGCCTCTTTACTATCATTGCGGTCTTTGGTGAGAAAGGTGTGCCAAAGCTGATCAAAGATGTACTAAAATGCCTATCCACCGTCCCCCAACATTTCGAAGAGATAAAGAAGTCAGCTGCCTACAAGTGCGCGAGATCTGTCCTAAGTCGGGCTTTGGCATATGTGCCGGAGCTTAATCCGGAGGAGATGATGGGGGGGTTTCCCACAGCTGAAAGATGACGGGTCAGAGTTCACTCAGGATGAATATGCCCGTTGCTTCAGAGCGTCTCGAGCGTTGGGCAGCCAGCTAGCCGCAGAAGCTGACCTGAAGACATATCAGGCAGCTTATGATGCTGTCAACGCGCGAATCCGGGCGCCTACATTTGAACCAAAGGACTGGACTCCCCAACGGCGTAAGCATATCTTTGCTCATGATGTTGATCCATCTCCCATCTTGGATGATGAGGCTGAATTTGAAGCATTACTCAACTGCAACTGGGATGTGGACAACCTTCAGATCCAGGAAAGCGAAGACCCGGCGTGGGATGACCCGTCGACAAGCTAGGCGCCAGAGCCGGCCTTCAAGGATGCTAACCCGGGCGAAGCTGAGCCGCCGGATGATAACTTGTGAAAACTTGAGCACCATATTTTGGGCCCTGTGAGGCCTTGTAATAGCAGTAGAAAAACATGATCGCCTGCTCTTGTGCCTTCATGCGCTTTTAAAACTTCTTCAGCCCATATGCCGGCGACTTAGCATGAATGTCTTGATATAATCATCTGACTGCATTGACTCGCCCGGCGGGTTATATTCCATGAGCAATGCTAAGCCAGGGTTACCCAAAAACTTAGAATCTTATCATGAAAAATAACTGCAAAAAACAAGCAATAGAGAATATATATTTGTATGCCTCTTTATAAGCCGGCTTTAAAGACACATCAAGAAGAGATGGCTCTTATTTGTACTTTGTAAAGAAATTTGTATTGCCTCAAAAGAAGCTAGGCATAAAAAGCCTGAAACCTCGTAAGCCGGCTCTCACGTGACATAAATCTTTCGTTTAAACCTTAGCAAGTTCAGGGTCTTCAAAAAGATTGACATTGCTAAGAGTACGAACAGGCCACATAGTGGAGAGACTACGACAGACAAGGCGAGTTTATCCTAGCTCACTGTAAGCCGGCTGTCTCGTGACGAAAGCCGCCATTTAAACCATGACAAGTTAAGGGTCTTATTGCGAGATTGACTATCAAGTTCAGGGTCTCTGAGCAAGATTGACTGTCAAGAGTTCGGCGGGTCACATGGTGGAGTAGCAAGTTGCAAACAGGCAGGTTTAACTCGGATATGGCATATAAAGCCGGTCAAGAGGGTATGAAAGCTAAACCCAGTGGGTTGGAAGCCGCCAAGTGACCTTATGAAGAATCAACTCTTTGCACAAAACTTGGTGCGGAAAAAACGGCAGAGGCCCCGAATTATGGGGATGCCAACTTTATTATATCATAAAAGGTGGTATATACAATGACAGAAGTATGTACATTGATGAGAGCCGGCGGCTCACGCATAGTATGGCCGGAGATGAGCAATGTTCCACGGCCTGGCAGTCTCCACTCCAGAAGTTCGTGACTTGTCACTCTCCCGTATATCAATGAGATAATAGGAGCCATTGTTGAGATCTCTACTGATCACAAAAGGTCCTTCCCAGGGAGGTGACAACTTATGCATATCTGACTGGTCTTAAATCAGCCGGAGCACTAAGTCGCCTTCTTGGAACGTCCGGGTCTTGATTCCGCGGCTATGATAGCGACACAAATCTTGCTGGTAAATCGCCGATCACGCCGCTGCAAGGTCCCGTGCTTCATCCAATGCTTCCAAAGCATCCTAACACGCCGTCTCATTATTAGTTTCAACGTAAGCCGCCACCCTGGGCGAGTCATGACGGATATCACTGGGGAGAACGGCTTCTGCGCCATAAACCATGAAGAAAGGCGTATAGCCCATTGACCTGTTGGGGGTGGTTCTGATGCTCCAAAGTACTGAAGGTAATTCCTCTACCCAACTCCTTCATAGCCCCCATGTGTTCCAAAGGAACCATGAGCCGGGGTTTTATCCCTCTCAAAATTTCCTAGTTAGCACGCTCTGCTTGACCGTTTGACTGTGGGTAAGCCACAGAAGACACATCGAGGCGGATGTGTTCACCATCACAGAACTCCTTCATAGCCCCCTTGGATAGGTTTGAACCACTGTCAGTAATGATACTATGAGGATAACCAAACCAAAAGATCAGCTTTTTGACGAACTGAACTATTGTTGCTACGTCACACTTACTGACCGGCTCAGCCTCAACCCATTTAGTAAACTTGTCAACCGCCACCAAGAGGTGGGTCTTCTTGTCTTTAGACCTCTTAAAAGGTCCTACCTTATCAAGCCCCCAGACTGCAAACGGCCAGGTGATTGGAATCATCCGTAACTCTTGAGCCGGCACATGGACACGTCGTCCGAATTTTTGACAGCCATCACATTTACTGACCAAGTCCTCTGCATCCTTGTGAGTCATTAACCAGTAAAAGCCATGCCGGAAAGCCTTAGCCACTAAAGACTTTGACCCGGCGTGATGACCACAATCGCCGGCATGTATCTCTTGCAAGATTTCACGACCCTCGTTAGGAGAGACACATCGCTGAAAAACGCATATCACGCTGTACCTGTGCAACTCACCGTTGACGATAGTTATAGACTTAGATCGCCTCATAATCTGCCGCGCCAAGGTCTCATCTTGGGGTAACTCACCACGACTTAGATACGCCAGATAAGGCAGCGTCCAATCAGGGATTGCGCGGAGAGCTTCCACCAACTGTCCTTCCGGGTCAGGTATAGCAAGATCCTCTTCTGACGGTAATTTAACCGACGGGTGATGCAGCACGTCCAGAAACACATTGGGTGGCACCGGCTTTCGCTGAGACCCCAGTCTTGATAATGCATCAGCCGCCTCATTCCTCCGACGATCAATGTGATCCACCTGATAGCCCTTAAAGTGACCAGCAATAACATCAACCGCCTGGCGATAAGCCGCCATGCAAGGGTCCTTGGAATCCCACGTGCCAGAAACTTGCTGAGCCACTAGGTCTGAGTCGCCGAGGCATCTGACCCGGCTCAAATTCATCTCCTTTGCCACATGGAGCCCATGAAGCAAAGCCTCATACTCAGCTGCATTGTTAGTGCAAGGGAACATTAACCGCAAAACATAACAGAATTTGTCACCTCGCGGGGAAGTTAAAACAACTCCAGCCCCCGAGCCTTCCAATTGCCTGGAGCCATCAAAATGAATTTTCCAATATGTATTGTCCGGCTTCTCCTCGGGTTCTTGACACTCTGTCCAGTCATTGATAAAGTCCACCAGGGCTTGAGAAATCACAACCGTCCGGGGCACATATTTCAGATTGAGAGGCCCAAGCTCAATTGCCTAGTTAGCAATCCTGCAAGTGGCTTCTCTATTTTGAATGATATCTCCCAAAGGAGCAGAGCTGACCACTGTGATTGGATGCCCAAGGAAGTAGTGCTTCAGCTTGCGATTGGCCATGAATACTCCAAACACTAGCTTTTGCCAAGGCGGGTATCTTTGCTTGGATTCTGTCAAGACCTCACTGACATAATAAACCGACCGCTGGACTGGGTACTCCTTACCCTCCTCCTTGCGCTCCACCACAACTGCAGCACTGACGGCTCTGTTGTTAGCCATCACGTACAGGAGCAAAGGCTCTTTTTCTATCGGAGCAGCCAAAACGGGCGGCTCAGCCAACTGCTTTTTGAGCGCCTCGAATGCCTCATTGGCCGCATCACTCCAGATGAAGTCGTCTATTTTCTTCATCATCTGATACAGAGGAATAGCTTTCTCACCCAGGCGGCGTATGAACTGGCTTAAAGCGGCAATACGACCCGCCAAGCGTTGGACATCATTAATACACGCCGGCTTAGACAAATAAGTGATGGCTTTTATCTTGTCCGGGTTAGCCTCAATACCCCGCTCGGAGACCAAGAATCCCAAGAGCTTGCCTGCAGGCACACCAAATACACACTTGGCCGGGTTAAGCATCATCTTGTAAATCCGCAGATTATCAAAAGTTTCTTTGAAATCATCCAACAAAGTCTCCTTCTTCCGTGACTTGACCACAATATCATCCACATAAGCATGAACATTGCACCCAATTTGACCATGAAGGCAGTTCTGCACATAGCGATGATAAGTCGCCTGCGCATTTTTGAGTCCAAAGGGCATAGACACATAGCAGAAAGCTCCAAAAGGTGTGATGAAGGATGTCTTCTCTTGGTCTTTGACTGCCATCTTGATCTGATGATAACCCGAGTAAGCATCCAGGAAACATAAACTCTCACAACCCGTCGTTGCATCAATGATCTGGTCGATACGGGGGAGAGCAAATGGATCAACTGGACATGCCTTGTTGAGATCTGTGTAATCCACACACATGCGCCACGTGCCGTTCTTTTTAAGTACAAGCACGGGGTTAGCCAACCACTCTGGGTGAAAAACTTCAACGATAAACCCTGCTGCCAAGAGCCGGGCTACCTCTTCTCCAATAGCCTTACGCCTCTCTTCATTGAAACTACGGAGGAACTGTTTGACCGGCTTAAACTTAGGATCCACATTAAGGTGGTGCTCAGCGAATTCTCTCGGTACACCCGGCATGTCAGAAGGTTTCCATGCAAAGATGTCCCGATTCTCACGGATGAATTCGATGAGCGCGCTTTCCTATTTCGGATCCATATTAGCCCCAATAGTGAACTGCTGTGATGAGTTGCCGGGAGTAAAGTCCACCAGCTTGGTATCTTCTGCCACAAACTTCAGGGGCGGCTCAGATTCAGTGCTGGGTTTCTTCAACGGGGTCATGTTCGCCGGGTCAACATTTTCTTTATAAAATTTGAGCTCCGCCTCAGCACAACTTGACTCTGCATACGCTGCATCGCCTTCCTCGCACTCAAGAGCAATCTTCCGATCACCATGCACTATAATCGTTCCATTTAGACCAGGCATCTTGAGCTGCAAGTAAACATAACAAGACCTAGCCATGAACTTGGCATATGCCGGCCGTCCAAACAAGGCATGGTACGGGCTCTTGATTTTAACCACCTCAAACCATAAGGTCTCCACCCTGCAGTTGAACTCATCGCCAAAGGCTACTTCCAGGGCAATTTTTCCAACCGGATAAGTTGATTTTCCGGGCACTACCCCGTGAAAGACTGTTGAAGATGGCTTAAGATCCTTGTCAAGCAAGTTCATCCGGCGAAACGTGTCATAGTACAGGATGTTGATGCTGCTGCCACCATCCATAAGTACCCTGGTGAAGACGTATCCTCCAACTTGGGGGGCCACCACCAGAGCTAAATGCCCCGGCTTATCCACACGTGGCGGGTGATCCTCCCTGCTCCAAGTTATGTCATAGTCAGACCACTTCAAGTACTGCGGGAGAGCCGGCATGGCCGCATTAACCGCCCGCTTGCGCACCTGATCTCGCTTATCAAGGCTTGTCGTAAAAACGTGATACTGGCCTCCATTAATCTGCTTTGGGTTACTCTGATACCCTGATTGATTGTTTTGTTGCTGACCACCATTGCCAGATTGCTGGTTATGACCTCCATGGCTCCCTTGACCCTGATAACCAGAACCTGAGCCACCTGCACCGAAGCCTAACCCGTGAGAGCCGGATCCTGACCCGCCGGGCGGTCGGTTGCCGTTGCCTTGATGCTGGTTAAGGCTGTAATTCCGGAATTCCCGCATAACCCAACAATCTTTCCAAGCATGAGTGGACGGCTTATTGGGCAGGCTATGCTTCGGACAGGGGTCATTAAGGACTGCTTCCATGTTGAAAGGTTCATTTTTGACCAAAGGCGGCTTACTGTTCCCCTTGCCATGGTTGTTCCCAGTATTAGTATTGGCTACCAGATCTGACCCGCCATCCGGATGCTTCCGCTTACCGCCATTGCCCGGGTTGTTATTTCCTGCCCCGTTCTGCTGCTGAGCCTTGCCATTGCCATTCTTCTTGCCCTTAGCTGATTTCTCCTCATCAGACCCAGGATCCTTGGTGCTGTCAGAATCTGCGTATTTGGTGAGAGCTGCCATGAGCTCCCCCATGTCCTGGCAAGAACGCTTGAGCCGTCCAAGCTTCTGCTTGAGGGGCAAAAAATGACAATTCTTCTCCAGAATCAGAACCGCCTGAGCCGCCGTGATGTTATCAGATGAGTGGATAATGGTCGAGACCCGCCGGACCCAATGATGGGCCGACTCATCGTCTCACTGCATGCAATGATCCAAATCCACAATCGTCATAGGCTGCTTGCACATTCCTCGGAAGTTTTTGATAAACTTTGCCTTCAACTCGGCCCAGTAATTAATGGTATTGGGCGGCAAACCCTTCAACCACGTACGAGCCGGTCCTTCCAGCATCGTGATGAAATACTTGGCATAGACCACGTCACTGACGTCCAACATCTTCATGGCTAGCTCATAACTCTCGATCCAAGTTTCTGGAGGCAGATCAACAGTATAATTAGGCACCTTACGCGGACCCTTGAAGTCCTTTGGTAGGCGCTCATTCCGTAGAGCCGGCACTAAGCACGGCAGTCCCACATCCCTGGAGGTTACTCCGGCTCCCACCGAGACGGAAGGTGCGACTGTGGGTGATTCTTGATAAGCCGCCGCGGCCGTTGCCACCTCTCGCTGTGCCCTCGCTCGATCCACAAGCGCCTGAGCATCGACAGCGGGCGGGTCGTCACGAGGCGGATTCCGACGTCGCTCGCTGCTAGAGATCGCCAGCGACTCTATAAGCCGGCTGTAATTGCGGCTCGGGATAGGGGTCGAGTGCACACGACTCCGGCTATAAGTATACTTCTCCTATTGCGCCACCGCTGTCTGCAAGTACCCAATGGCATTACGGGCTTCCTCAGCAAAGGGCGTACCATCAGCTAGGGGGAGCGCATTAAGTCTAACTGCTGCTGCCGCCATGTTTTCCACCGGGTTAGAAAAATGACCGGGTGGTGTTGGAAAATGCTACAGCGGGGTCTGGTTCCTGCGGGGCGGGTCTGGCTGCCGATGCTGAACCGCCGCCCTACTCCGAGGCACTTCCGTCGTTCGGGTCACGGTCAGAGGCGCGTTCCGTCCCAATCCTGGCATGTTAAAAAGATTTCTAGGCTCATTCTGATCCGGCAGGCGGGTCTGGTGCCTCATCCGACGGACTGCATCAGCGGTTTGTTGATCCAGGTCAAGGCGAAAAGCTTCCGCCCTGAGGCGTTCTGACTCGGCATCCATCTGAGCTTTCAGCGTGTTAATTTCCTCCTGGGCACTAGCCATCTGGTCCTTCAACCTCGCGGTCTCCATGTTACGGGCTGCTTGGTTTTCGGTCGTGACCTCGGTTCCCATCAGAGTTGTTAGCTCATTCATCAGATCCAGCAAAACTTGAGCCGGCGGCCTGGCTGACCCGGATCCCGTTGCGCCGGCGGGCGCAGTCCCAGCCGCCGTGCTACCCAAAGCTGGCGCCGATCCAGCCATGAAGACGGCAGCTCGCTTCGGCGGCTCATAGTATTCCGGGTCATGATAGCGCTCGAAGTAGCCCCAAGCCCGCCGTTGTGAAGCTGGTAGATTGATTCTGCCTCCCCGCTCGAGGATCCATCCTCTGAGCTGATTAGGGTTTCCTCCCGCGACATAGAACCTTCCTCAAGTTCCGTGCCTTGGGTGAAGCCGACGAAGACGTGCTTCCGGCCCGGGTTAAGCCGGGCGGGTTGCGCGCGCCGGGCCGGCTCGACGAGGTCGGTGCTGATGTCCGGCCCGGGCTTAGATCCGCCGATCTTGCCAATGAAGAAGTGAATTCCGCCGAAGGGGACCCGGTACCCATACTCAACTGAGTCGGCCTCGGGGCCCCAGCCGGCGTCGTCGATATAGAGCTTGCCGCGGCGACTCTTAGTCATCCTGCCAATGGCGTATCCCTCGATCCCTGGGAGAGAGCCCTTCGAGTACTCCAAACCACCGAGCATCGGCCCCACGGTGGGCGCCAACTGTCGTGGTTTTATCACGGCAAATGTCCTAGTGCAAGGACTTAGGTGTGAAGCCATCGCTACGTCGGTTAACTCGAAGGGTTGGTCGGGACGAAAGACACAGGTTTACCCAGGTTTGGCCCCTCTCGAAGGAGGTAATAGCCTATGTCCTGCTTTGAGTTGTATTGATTGGATATCGATTACAAGGGAGCGGACTCGCTTGACCTAGTACTCGATCAAAGGTTTCATGGCCTAAGCCGCCCAGGTAACCCGCCTTTATATACATAGGTCAAGGCCCTGGCTTACAAGAGTCCGGGCCGGGTTATACTTAGTAACCGACCATGCCTCTAACTACCCTTGCCTTGTCTGGCAAGCCTTCACCGGCGGCTTACGCCACCGGGTCACACATTGTCTTCCGGCTCTGGGCCTTCTCTAGGCCCATCGGGCAGGTCACTTCCAGGCCTTATTGCTAAGCCGCTAACCTCATGACCCGGCCCCTCCTGGGCGGGTCCCATCACGGGGTGATATCCCCAACAAGCCATGAGGACATTTTTTTGCTAAGTCCCTAATGTGCCAGTTTTTCAGCATGATAGCATTTTGTGTGGCCTGTAACTTGGTAACCGTGCATCGTATGAACATGAATTATATACGAAAATTGTTCTACTCTTCCTGCTCTACATGATGGTGCCATCAGCATGTGCATTAGGATTCATTTCCATGATCATCTCTCTGTTGCAAAAGTGCATTCCGTCATAGTCGGTAGAACTGATATTTTCTTCAATCTTTCGTGGATGATAGCATCTACACCGTAGACCTTTTGCATATGGTTTCTTCATGAGAATTGCTCTATGTGATGTGTACTTTCATTTCATGTCTCTGGCTGCTAGGTAGAAGTTCATTATCATGCCTATTTATTGCTCTCAAGTTGCTATCGTGTTAAAACTGAAATCTATTAATGAAGAGTTCCGTTTTGTGAGCATCATATTAAGCAATCCATGACCCGTATGAACATGTGCCAATGGTATGTTTTGTAGTGTGTCATGTCTTCTTGCTGGTAGTGTCCTTGCCATGCTTATAAGTGATTGTTATGCTACCCTTATTGCCATGTCAACATGCCTAGTCAAAGTGCAGTTTTGGGAGATAGTTAAATTTCACTAAGTCTGAAAACTGTGTTATTTTGTTGTTGTGTTGCCATGTGATTTGCTATTGATGTAGCAGTTTTTTGTGGTTGCTCCAATGGAGTCTTTTGTAAAGCATGTTATGCTATATCATATTATTCAATAGTTTGCATGAATAGGTTTAGCATCATAATTAATTCTGCTGTCCAACATGCCAATCTCTTAAAAACTGCTGCTCTTGTCTACTCTAATTTTCACCAAGTCTGAGAATCTGGTTATTTCAAAATGCCATGTTGTGTTGATGTTTGCCATGAATCTGTGCATAATTTGATGTTGCCATAATGGAATGAATTGTAGTGCATAATGTCCTCTACCATGCTATTTCGTTTCATGCAAATATATGATCTGTAGCATATAGTATCATTGCTGCCAATATGCCTCCATGGAAAAACTGCTATGCTAAAAACTGTGATTTTCACTAAGTCCTAATCAGTTATATTTTATTGTCGTCTTGTGAGCTTATTTCCTAGTGATCCATGCTTCTACTCAATTTGCTGTGATAATATGAATTGATGTGCATCATGTAGGCTACAACCCCATGTCTTTGTGTGCATTTTAGAATCTTGTAGCTTATTGTTTTCATGTGTGCAAAATGCCATGTCGCTGTTTTGGGCAGATTATGTCCATAACTTGTATTGGTTGTGATTGTTGAACCGTAGCTCCGTTTTGAACATGTTGCATATGAAACTTGCTTAAAATCTCATGTAGTTTCATAATATCTTGTTGCATCCATGATTTGACATGTTTATGGTTGATGTTTGCATGCATTTTGCATTCATGTCATGTTCATCTTGTGTGTGGCATATCTTTTGGGCCGTAGCTCCGTTTTAAATGATCTATATATGTAAATCGACCAGAGTGATGAGTAGAATCACATGGTGCATTTTGTTTCCCTGTTTAATATATATATATAACATGATTAGTTCAGATTTGGACCAATTTTGAAATTAACACGTGGGGTCGTTTTGGAAATGTTATATATTGTTTCCGACCTCATTTAATATGCCTAGATGTCTAGTTTCATTATGCTTCACCTCTGGCCATGTTTAATAACATTTAATATTGTCGTGTACATAACGAGAGTGAACTAAATAATTCGAATGTGGAGTTTCGTCAATATGCAACTCGTTGCATATTGAGCTTCACTCAATGTGTAGTATTTGATTGTTGTGATTGCCATGCCTTGCTTAATTAAACCGGACATGCATCTTGTTTGTTTGCGCATCATATCTTGAATATGTTGTTGTCGGCGTTTTGGATACCAGGGTACCCAGACTTGCTTGCCTGCGGCCCAAGGCGTGGCCCACCTCAACAACCAAGCATGGCTCGACGCGGCCTCACTCGACACAAGGCACTCGCGAGACCCTGAGCTCGCGAGGGAAACAACACCAAGACCCACGGGGAGACAGGCCTCCCCAGGCCCCCTCCTGAGCGGCGGAGACTTCTATGCAACACACAACCTCAGGAGGCCATGGGTGACGCCAGCCAGGCCAGGCGGGCGCCAGTACGCCAAAGGGGATAGTTTCCCCTTTGGTGCAAAGGAGGGAGGGGCGCACGCGAGTTCCCAAAGTGCCCCCAAAGGTTTCCACTTCGGTGCAACAGGACCAAGACCCCAAGCCCCGCAGGACGGACGTCATCACCGAGCCCACCACTACATCACCGTCGATCACTTTGCAGGCGAAGACCACCTTTCGTCAGGATAGGGTGTACCTCTTGCCCCCTTTCAAATTTGGCCGTTGTGGGATCCCTTCCCGCCAATGCGATAAGGGAAGAGGACCCGGGCCGCTATAAATAGAGACTAGGTAGCCCGGTAGAGGCACACGAGACAACCACCCCCGCAAACACACCAGCAAGGCAACACACCACTGTACTAGTTCATCCGCAAACCTCCTCGCGAGGAAATCCACCAAAGGCAGGAGTAGGGTTTTACGCTTCGTAGCGGCCCGAACCTGGGTAAACTCTCGTGTGCTATCTTCTTCCTCGCCATCGAGCGGGGTTATCATGTTGTAGGCTTGGAGGGGGCGAAGCTGATGGGGGGTCTTTGCACACACCCCTGGGTTCGAATTCCTTAGGGTTTTGCGGAGCCCGAAATCCAACATTTGGCGCGCCAGGTACGGGGCGTGTCGGAGTCTCTAGCAGGCTTCGCCTCTTCTTCGCCCCGCTGTGTCGATGGACGACGCAACCCGAAAGGCCGGGCTGCCCTTGGCACGCGGTGGCGCCTCGGCTTGCAGGGTCGGCCCGGCGGTCGCTTGCATCCTCCGCAGATCGCAGGCGCCCGCCTCCAGCCGCCAGGTCAAGCGGTTCATCCGCCAGGCGGGCGCGATCCAACCACGGTCCGAGACCCCGCAGCACCGAGTGTGGCCGGAGATCGACATCACCTTCGGCCCCGACGACCACCCTAGAACAACGGCCGCCACCGATGCGCTCCCCATGCTGTGCACGCCAACCATAAATAGGGTGGCCGTCACCAGAACCCTCATAGACGGCGGAGCCGGCCTCAACGTCCTTTCCGTGGAGACCTTCAACGCGCTGCAGGTGCCCCAGGATCAGCTCACACCTTCAAGGCCCTTCTTCGAGGTGGCTGGGGGCTCTGTCGCCCCCTTGGGGCGGGTGCGCCTCCCCGTCACCTTCGGTACCCGCTCCAACTACCGCACCGAGCAGATCGACTTCGACATTGCCCACATCCACCTCCCTTACAACGCGATACTTGGCTACCCCGCCCTCGCCCAGTTCATGGAGGCAACGCACCCGGGCTACAACGTCGTCAAGATGCCCGGGAGCGGCGGCATTCTCTCCCTCGCCGGAGACACCAAGGACGCGGCCCACGTGCTCAAGCTTGCCTACAAAGCTGCAGCCGCGGCGCGCCCCAACACAGGCAACACCGCGCACGCCTCAGAGGGCATTGAGGACGTCGCCAACGTCACGCCGGTGAAGAAGAAGCAACTGTTATCTCAGAACCGGGCTGAGACGAAGCAGGTACCCGTGGGCGACAAGAACCCTGGCCTTACCTTCACTATCGGCACCGGCCTGTCTCAGGAGCAAGAAGAGGCGTTGGTAGCCTTCCTCCGCGCGAACAAAGATGCGTTCGTGTGGAACGCCTCTAACCTGGTGGGGGTCCCGAGGGATGTGATCGAGTACCACCTCATTGTGTGTCCCAATGCGCGACCGGTGAAGCAAAAGGCGAGGAGGCAGGCTCAAGAAAAGCAGGCGTTCATCGCCCAAGAGGTTGGCAAACTGAAAGAGGCAGGAGTCATCCGGGAGGTGCAGTACCCGGAATGGCCCGCCAACCCGGTAGTCGTCCCGAAGAAGTGCAGGAATGAGCGCATGTGTGTCGACTTCAAGAACCTCAACTAGGCATGCCCTCAGGACCCATTAACGCTGCCGCGCATCGACCAGATCGTGGACTCCACCACCGAGTGCGACCTCCTGTGCTTCCTGGATGCCTTCTCGGGCTACCATCAGATCAAGATGGCGGTAGAAGACGTCTAGATGACAGCCTTCCTCACCACGTGCGGTGTGTTCTGCTACACGTGCATGCCCTTCGGGCTGCGGAACGTGGGCGTGACCTTCCAGCGGCTGATGCACATCGCCCTGGGGCCACAGCTCGGGAGGAACGCAGAAGCCTACGTCGATGACATCGTGGTCAAGTCGCGAGAAGCCAAGACCTTGATTGAGGACCTGGAGGAGACGTTCGCCAGCCAGAGGCGGGTGAACCTGAGGCTCAACCCTGAGAAGTGCGTCTTCGGGGTCCCGTCGGGCAAACTGCTCGGTTTCTTGGTGTCGCACCGGGGAATCGAGGCGAACCCGGAGAAGGTCAAGGCTATAAGCAAGATGAGCCCGCCTCAGACACTCAAGGAAATGCAGAAGCTGGCGGGCTGCATGACCTCCTTGGGGCGCTTCATCTCGAAGCTTGGCGAGCGGGCCCTACTGTTCTTCAAGCTCATGAAGAGGAAGGGCCCCTTCGAGTGGACTCCGGAGGCAGATGCGGCATTCGAGGACCTCAAGCAGTACCTCACGAGCCCACCAGTAATGGTGGCACCACACCCTCGAGAGCCCCTGGTGCTGTACCTGGTCGCCACCCCGCACTCCGCCAGTGCTGCGCTTGTGTCGGTCAGGGAGGAGCATACTCACAAGCGCATGGCGCCTTCAGGCACGGGCGGGCCCCCAGGCGGGGGCAGAGCGACACGCCGGACGCCAAGAAACCTCAATCCCCTCGAGACGACGCTCCCGAGGTCCTAGCCGCCCCGGTGACCCCCGAGGCACCCGGGCCTCGGGAGCCCGCAGAGGAGAGAGGCGGTGCGGAAGGCCTCTCCCTCGTCGAACGTCCAGTGTACTACATCAGTACCGTGTTGCGAGACGCACGCTCGTGCTACCCTATGCAGCAAAAACTCTTTCTTGCGCTCCTTGTCACCTCAAGGAAACTGCGCCATTACTTCCAGGGGAATCCCATCAGGGTCGTCTCCGCGTACCCATTGGAGAAAGTGTTGCGCAACCCCAACGCAGCAGGGAGGGTGGCAGAATGGAACATCGAGCTGCGGGTCTTCAACATAGAGTTCAGCACGACCAGGGTCATCAAGGGAGCGGCCCTGGCAGACTTTGTAGCCGAATGAACAGACGCTCCCGACCGGGGGCTGGGTGAGGGCCAGTCCCTCGCCCCAGGCGACGAGGCGCCTGAGGGTTGGATCATGCACTTCGATGGGGCCTTCGCGCGCAGGGGAGCAGGGGCCGGTGTCGTGCTCATCTCCCCGACTGGGGACAAGCTCTACTACGCCATGCAAATCTGTTTCCAACATGGTGAAAAGGTCTCCAACAACATCGCGGAGTACGAGGGCCTAATCGCCGGCCTCCGGGCCGCAGCCGCCTTGGGGATCTAACGCCTCACCGTCAAGAGTGACTCCCAGCTCCTCGTCAACTTCTCCAACAAGGAGTACACGCCTAAGGACGAGCACATGGAAGCATACTTGGCGGAGGTACGTAAGATTGAAAAACGTTTTCAGGGCTTGGAGTTGCAGCACATCCCGCGCGGCGCGAACAAGGAGGCCGATGACATCGCCAAGAGGGCATCGTGCCGTTAGCCTCAAGAGCCCCGTCTTCGAGGAGCGGCTCTTCAAGCCATCCGCGACACCACCAACTGGGGATCAGGCGTCACAAAATGAAGAGCTGCCCCCAGCGCCACCCTCAGGAGCTCCAACTTGTGGCCCGACCTCAGGAGCCCGACTGCTCCTGGCACTGGAGCCCCAAGTTGACGACTGGACTCAGGAGTTCAAGGCGTACCTGCTTCACGGCATATTACCCGAAAAGGAGGAAGACGCGGAGCGTGTGGTATGATAGGCCACAGCTTATTGTCTTCGGGACGGCGAGCTGTACCGCAGGCACCCAAATGACGTCGTGTTGCGGTGCGTATCCAGGGAGCAGGGGCGCGAGCTGCTGGCTGACATCCATGGGGGAGACTGCGGGCATCACTCGTCGTCACGCACCCTTGTAGGGAAGGCGTTTCGCACTGGCTTCTACTGGCCCACGGCGCTCAACGACACCACCGAGCCGGTCCGGTCTTGTGAGGCCTGTCAGTTCCACGCCAAGCAAATTCATCAGCCCACGCAGGGCCTCCAGACCATCCCGCTTTCCTGGCCCTTTGCGGTCTGGGGGCTGGATATACTGGGGCCCTTCCCGCGGGCAGCAGGCGGGTACTGCTACCTCTACGTCGCCATTGACAAGTTCACCAAGTGGGCGGAGGTGCAGCCCGTCCGCACCATTCCCGCCGGATCAGCCGTCAAGTTCATCAAGGGCATCGTGAGCCGCTTCGGCGTCCCCAACTGCATCATCACCAACAACAGTTCGCAGTTCACAAGTAACCTCTTCAGGACCTATTGTGCTAACCCTGGAACCCAGATATGCTACGCCTCAGTGGTGCACCCCCGAAGCAACAGTCAGGCCGAGCTCACCAACGCGGAGGTCCTACGGGGCCTCAAGGCAAGGAGCTTCAAGAAGAAGCTTGAGGCCTGCGGCAAGGGTTGGGTCGACGAGCTTCAGTCCGTGTTGTGGTCAATCCGCACCACTGCGACTAAGCCCACCGACGAGACCCCGTTCTTCCTCGTCTACGGAGCCGAGGCCATCCTCCCTCACAAAGTCAAGCATCGTTCCCGGCGGGTTTTGGCATTTGATGAGGCGCGTCAGGATGCCTCGCGGGGGACGGATCTCGTGCTCGGGGAGGAGGCCCGGCGTCGAGCCTCGCTCCGAGCTGCTAGGTACCAGCAGGCACTGCGGCGCTACCATTGCTGTAACATCCGCTCCAGGACCCTCGAAGTTGGAGACCTCGTCCTGAGGCGGGTCCTCTCCAGGGAAGGCTTGCACAAGCTCTCGCCCATGTGGGAGGGCCCGTTCAAGGTCGCCCACGTCTCTAGACCTAGCGCCGTGCGTTTGGAGACTCAAGACGGCGTCCCCATCCAGAATGCCTGGAACATCTAGCATCTTCGCGTGGGCTGCCTCGTCCTAGGCGGCCTGCACGGCGTCAATGGCCCCCTTGACCTGGGTCTAGAGCGACGCCAGCTTCGCCTGAGCCTCTGCCTCGCCCCTGAGCGCGGCCTGGAGGGTGGCATCGGCGTCCGCGAGATGGACCCTCAACGCATCCGCCTCCTCCTGGAGTTCCTCGAGCCTGCGCCTCTTGGGCGCGGGCGCCCTGGGAGGAGGGAACGATCAAGACCGGTGCGGCAGTTGCGATTATAAGAGAAGGATGTGGGGGACAAGGAACTTACTCATCGATGATGGCCCAGCGCCGGCGGACTTGGGCTGGCCTTGAGGGTCCCCCACCGCTGCCTCCGAAGGCTGCCGGTGGAGCTGAGGGGTCCGAATGCTTCCCCGCACCTGCCGCGCTTCCACCAGACACCATGGGTGAGCAAAGGAAAGGAGGAAGACGAGCAGGATAACTTGGAAGGAAGAGAAGCGAAAGGGCGCGACAAGATGGCAAGGCCCCCCGAGCGGGGTGGGTTTATAGGCGCAACCGCTGCACGCAGGGCGTCGTGGGAAGTGGAGTCGCCAGGCACCTCGAGCGGCGCGTGCCAGATTCGACCGGCGTGCTATCCTGCCTCACGTCGCTTCCCCTGCCCCCGTCGGTTTGCATCCGCGTGGCCCGAGGTGTGCGAGGACGCAAGGGGTCAGAAGCATTCAAAGAAGGGTGATCATGGCTGAGGAGGTGCGCAGGACAGGCGTCAGCTCGACTCAAGGCAGTTCCCGACGTCTTCGGGGAGCCGAGACGCCTACGTCTCGTGGTGCCCCACGCATCGAGTCAGACCCGCAGGCGATTGGGGCCCACGGCGCTGTAGGAGAACGTTCATGGGAAACAAAAAATTTCCTACGCACACGCAAGATCTATCCATGGTGATGAGCATCTACGAGAGGGAGAGTGGATCTACGTACCCTTGTAGATCGCTAAGTGAGAAGCGTTAAGAAACGCGGTTGATGTAGTCGAACGTCTTCGCGATCCAAATCGCAAGCCGTCCCGCAATCCAATCACGATCCATCCCGATCTAGCGCCGAACAGACGGCACCTCCGCGTTCAGCACACGTACAGCTCGATGACGATCTCCGCCTTCTTGATCCAGCAAGAGGGAGCGGAGAGGTAGATGAGATCTCCAGCAGCACGACGGCGTGGTGGTGGTGATGGTGGAGTTATCCCGGCAGGGCTTCGCCTAAGCACTACCGGAATCTATTTGGTGGAGGAACTAGAGAATAGAGAACTAGCACGTGGCCGTGTGTCTTTGGGGGCTCTATTCCTCTAGTATATATAGGAGAGAGGGGGGAGGGGGCAAGGAGGAGTCCAATCCACTTCCTACTAGGAAGTGGATTCATATTAGGAAGGAGTCATATTCCTTCCTATCTCCACTTTTTCTCCTCTTGGGCATATGGGCCCTTATGAGGTCGGTTCCCCTGCTCATTAGGGGCTGGTGCGCCACCTCTTGGGCCCATGTGGCCCCCCGGGGTGGGTGGGCCCCACCCGGTGGACCCCCGGAACCCATTCGTCACTCCCGGTACACTACCGGATATACCCGAAACTTTTCCGGAACCCAAATACCACTTTCCTATATATAAATCTTTACCTCCGGACCATTCCGGAGCTCCTCGTGACGTCCGGGATATCATCTGGGACTCCGAACAACCTTCGGTCACCAACACATATATCTCAATACTATCGAAACGTCACCGAACGTTAAGTGTGCAGACCCTACGGGTTCGAGAACTATGTAGACATGATCGAGACACCTCTACGGTTAATAACCAATAGCGGGACCTGGATGCCCATATTGGTTCCTACATATTCTACTAATATCTTTATCGGTTGAACCTCTATGTCAAGGATTCAGTCAATCCCGTATGATGTTCCCTTTGTTTATCGGTATGTTACTTGCCCGAGATTCGATCGTCGGTATCCTTATACCTAGTTCAATCTCGTTACCGGCAAGTCTCTTTACTCGTTCCGTAATACAAGATCTCGTGGCTAACTCTTTAGTCACTTTGCTTGCAAGGCTTATTGTGATGTTGTATTACCGAGTGGGCCCTGAGATACCTCTCCGTCACACGGAGTAACAAATCCCAGTCTCGATCCATGCCAGCTCAACAGACACACTCGGAGATACCTGTAGAGTATCTTTATAGTCACCCAGTTACGTTGCGACATTTGATACACACAAGGTATTCCTCCGGTGTCAGTGAGTTGCATGATCTCATGGTCATAGGAACAGATACTTGACATTCAGAAAACTATAGCAATAAACTGACACGATCATATGCTACGTTCATTGTTTGGGTCTTGTCCATCACATCATTCTCCTAATGATGTGATCCCATTATTAAATGACATCTCATGTCTATGGCTAGGAAACCTTAACCATCTTTGATCAACAAGCTAGTCTAGTAGAGGCTTACTAGGGACACTTTGTTGTCTATGTATCCACACATGTATTTGAGTTTCCAATCAATACAATTATAGCATGGATAATAAACGATTATCATGCACAAGGAAATATAATAATAACCATTTTATTATTGCCTCTAGGGCATATTTCCAACAGTCTCCCACTTGCACTAGAGTCAATAATCTAGCTCACATCGCTATGTGATTTACATTGTTATGAATCTAACACCCAATGAGTTCTGGGGTTCGATCATGTTTTGCATGTGAGAGAGGTTTTTAATCAACGGTCTGCAACATTCAGATCCGTGTGTTCTTTGCAAATCTATATGTCGTACTACAGATGCTACCACGCTCCACTTGGAGCTATTCCAAATGGTTGCTCTACTATACGTATCCGGATTGCTACTCAGAGTCATCCGGATAGGTGTCAAAGCTTGCATCGACGTAACCCTTTACGACGAACTCTTTATCACCTCCATAACCGAGAAACATTTCCTTAGTCCTCGAGTTACTAAGGATAATTTTGACCGCTGTCCAGTGATCCACTCCTGGACCACTCTTGTACCCCTTGACAGACTGATGGCAAGGCACACACTAGGTGCGGTACACAACATGGCATACTATATAGAGCCTATGGATAAGGCATAGGGGACAACCTTCGTCCTTCCTCTTTCTTCTGCCGTGGTCGAGCTTTGAGTCTCACTCAACTCCACACCTTACAAATCAGGCAAGAACTCTTTCTTTGACTGATCTATTTTTGAACTGTTTCAGAATCTTGTCAAGGTATGTACTCATTGAAAGTCTTATCAGACGTCTTGCTCTATCTATATAGATCCTGATGGCCAATATTTAATTAGCTTCATTCAGGTCTTCCTTTGAAAAACTCCTTTCAAACAACCCTTCTATGCTTTCCATAAATTCCACATTATTTCTGATCAACAATATGTCATCCACATATACTTATCAGAAATTCTATAGTGCTCCCACTCACTTTCTTGTAAATACAAGTTTCTTATAAACTTTGTATAAACCCAAAAGCTTTGATCACCTCATCAAAGCATATATTCCAACTCCAAGATGCTTGCTCCAGTCCATAGAAGGATCGCTGGAGCTTGCATACATTTTAGCATCCTTAGGACTGACAAAACCATCCGGTTGTATCACATACAACCTTTCCTCAAGGAAATCGTTAAGGAAACGATGTTTTGACATCCATCTGCCAGATTTCATAATCGAAAAAATGCAGCAACTGCTAACATAATTCCAATAGACTTTTAGCATCGCTACGGGTGAGAAAGTCTCATCGTAGTCAACTCCTTGAACTTGTCGGAAACTTCTTTGCGACAAGTCGAGCTTTATAAATGGTGGCATTTACCATCAGCGTCTGTCTTCTTCTTAAAGGTCCATTTGTACTCAACGGCCTGCCGTTTAACGGGCAAGTCTACCAAAGTCCATACTTGGTTTTCATACACGGATCATTTCTCGGATTTCATGGCTCCTAGCCATTTGTTGGAATCCGGGCCCACCATCGCTTCTTCATAGCTCGTAGGTTCACTGTTGTCTTAACAACATGACCTCCAAGAAAGGATTGACGTACCACTCAGGGGCGGTACGAGTTCTTGTCAACCTACGAGGTTCGGTAGTAACTTGATCCGAAGCTTCATGATCATCATCATTTGCTTCCGCTTCACTTGGTGTAGGCGTCGTAGAAACATCTTTCTGCGTCGTTCTACTATCCAACTGAAGTGACGGTTCAACAACCTCATCAAGTTCTACTTTCCTCCCACTCAATTCTTTCGCGAGAAACGTTTTCTCGAGAAAGGACTCATTTTAGGCAGCAAACATTTTGCCCTTGGATCTGAGATAGAAGGTATACCCAACTGTTTCCTTAGGGTATCTTATGAAGATGCACTTTTCCGCTTTGGGTTCGAGCTTATCAGACATAAGCGTCGCAATCCCAAACTCTGAGAAACGACAGCTTAGGTTTCTACCAAACTAAAATTCATATGGTGACATCTCAACGGACTTAGATGGTGCCCTATTTTAAAGTGAATGTAGTTATCTCTAATGCATAACCCCAAAACGATAGTGGCAAAACGATAAGAGACATCATAGTACGCACCATATCCAATAGAGCATGACTACGACGTTCGGACACACCATCACACTATGGTGTTCCAGGTGGCGTGAGTTGTGAAACAATTTCCACATTGTCTAAAGTTGCATACCAAACTCGTAACTCAGATATTCACCTCCACGATCATATCATAGACATTTTATCTTCTTGTCATGATGATCTTCACTCTGAAATTGCTTGAACTTTTCAAACGTTTCAGACTTGTGTTTCAGTAAGTAAATATACCTATATCTACTCAAATCATCAGTGAAGGTAAGAAAATAATGATATCCACCGCACGCTTCCACACTCATTGGACCGCATACATCAACATGTATCATTTCAGATAAGTCACTTGCCCGCTCCATCATACCGGAAAACGGAGTCTCAGTCATCTTGCCCATGAGGCATGGTCCGCATGTCTCAACCGATTCAAAATCGAGTGAGTCAAAAGATCCATCAGCATGGAGTTTCTTCATGCGCTTTACACCAATATGACCTTGGCAGCAGTGCTACAAGTATGTGGTACTATCATTATTAACTTTGCATCTTTTGGCATCAATATTATGAACATGTGTATTACTACGATCGAGATTCAATAAACCATTCTCATTGGGTGCATGACCATTGAAGGTATTATTCATGTAAATAGAATAACCATTATTCTATAACTTAAATGAGTAACCGTATTGCAATAAACACGATCTAATCACGTTCATGCTCAACGCAAACACCAAATAACATTTATTTAGGTTCATGACTAATCCCGAAGGTAGAGAGAGCGTGCGATGGTGATCACATCAACCTTGGAAACACTTCCAACACACATCGTCATCTCGCCCTTTAGCTAGTCTCCGTTTATTCCGTAGCTTTTATTTTGAGTTACTAACACTAGCAACTGAACCGGTATCTAATACCCAGATGCTACTTGGAGTACTAGTAAGGTACACATCAATAATACATATATCAAATATACTTCTGTTGACGTTGCCAGCCTTCTTATCTGCCAAGTATCTCGGGTAGTTCCGCTACCAGTGACCATTCCCCTCATTATAGAAGCACTTAGTCTCGGGTTTGGGTTCAACCTCGGGTTTCTTCACTGGAGCGGCAACTGGCTTGCCATTCATGAAGTTTCCCTTCTTGCCCTTGCCCTTCTCGAAACTAGTGGTTTTACTAACCATCAACACTTGATGCTCCTTCTTGATTTCTACCTTCGCGGTGTCAAACATCGCGAATAGGTCAGGGATCACTATTTCCATCCCTAGCATTTCATAGTTCATCACGAAGCTCTAGTTGCTTTGTGGCAGTGACTTGGAGAACTATATCAATCACAATCTTATCTGGAAGATCAACTCCCACTCGATTCAAGTGATTGTAGCACCCAGACAATCTGAGCACATGCTCACCAATTAATCTATTCTCCTTCATCTTGCAGGCAAAGAATCTTGTTGGAGGTCTAATACCTCTCAATACGGGCACGAGCCTGAGATCCTAATTTTAGCTCTTAGAACATCTCATATGTTCCGTGACGTTCAAAACGTTTTGGAGCCTCAATTCTAAGCCGTAATGCATGACGCATTGAACTATCAAGTAGTCATCAGAATGTGCCTGTCAGATGTTCACAACATCTACAGATGACACTTGAGGGGTTGGCGCACCGAGTGGTGCATTAAGGACATAAGCCTTATGTGCAGCAATGAGGACAATCCTCAGATCACGGACCCAGTCCGCATTATTGCTACAATTATCTTTCAACTCTATTTCTCTAGGAACATATAAAAATTCAAGGGAGCTACAGCGCGAGCTAGTAATCTACAAGATAATTTGCAAAGTCACTTTGACTATGTTCATGATAATGAGTTCAATTAATCATATTACTTAAAAACTCCCACTCAAATTGACATCCCTCCGGTCATCCGAGTGTTACATGATCCAAATTCACCAACCCAAGTCCGATCATCACGGGAGATGAGGTGGTTTCAATGGTGAACATCTCCATGTTGATCATATCTACTATATGACTCATGTTCGACCTTTCGGTCTCTTGTGTTCCGAGGCCATGTCTGTACATGCTAGGCTCGTCAAGTTTAACCCAAGTGTTCCGCATGTGCAACACTGGCTTGCACCCGTTGTATGCGAACGTAGAGTCTATCACACCCGATCATCATGTGGTGTCTCGAAACGACGAACTTTCGCAACGGTGCACACTCGGGGAGAACACAATTTTATCTTGAAATTTTAGTGAGGGATCACCTTATAATGCTACCGTCATCCTAAGCAAAATAAGATGCGTAAAAGGATTAACATCACATGCAAATCATAAGTGACATGATATGGCCATGAACTTGTGCTTTTGATCTCCATCTCCAAAGCACCGGCATGATCTCCATCATCACCGGCATGACACCATGATCTCCATCATCTTGATCTCCATCAACGAGCCGCCATGAGGTTGTCGCGCCAACTGTTGCTTCTATGACTATTGCTAACTCATAGCGATAAAGTAAAGCAAAAACTGCGAAAATAAAATAAAGACAACCCTATGGCTCCTGCCGGTTGCCGTACTCATCGACAAGCAAGTCGTGATATTCTATACAAAACATGATCATGTCATACATCACATATATCTCATCATGTAATTGGCCATATCACATCACAACATACCCTGCAAAAACAAGTTAGACATCCTCTAATTGTTGTTGCATGTTTTACGTGGCTGCTACGGGTATCTAGCAAGAACGATTCTTACCTACGCAAAAACCACAACGGTGATACACAAATTGCTATTCAACCTTCTCAAGGACCGCCTTTGTAGAATCCGATCCAACTAAAGTGGGAGAGACAGACACCCGCCAGCCATCTTTATGCAATGAAGTCACATGTCAGTTGATGGAACCGGTCTCTCGTAAGCATACGAGTAAGGTTGGTCCGGGCCGCTTTATCCCACAATACCGCTAAATCAAGAAAAGAACAAGGGAGGAAGCAATCTGAGCATCAACGCCCGCAAACTCCTTTGTGTTCTACTCGTGATCTCATCTATGAATGGACCTAGCTCTGATACCACTGTAGGAGAACGTTCTATGGGAAACAAAAAATTTCCTACGCATACGCAAGATCTATCCATGGTGATGAGCATCTACGAGAGGGAGAGTGAATCTACGTACCCTTGTAGATCGCTAAGCGGGAAGCGTTAAGAAACGCGGTTGATGTAGTCGAACGTCTTCGAGATCCAAATCGCAAGCCGTCCCGCGATCCAATCACGATCCGTCCCGATCTAGCGCCGAACGGATGGCACCTCTGCGTTCAGCACACGTACAGCTCAATGACGATCTCCGCCTTCTTGATCCAGCAAGAGGGAGCGGAGAGGTAGATGAGAGCTCCAGCAGCACGACGTCGTGGTGGTGGTGATGGTGGAGTTATCCCGGCAGGGCTTCGCCTAAGCACTACCGGAATCTATTTGGTGGAGGAACTAGAGAATAGAGAACTAGCACGTGGCCATGTGTCTTTGGGGGCTCTATTCCTCTAATATATATAGGAGGGAGGGGGGAGGGGGCAAGGAGGAGTCCAATCCACTTCCTACTAGGAAGTGGATTCATATTAGGAAGGAGTCCTCTTCCTTCCTATCTCCACCTTTTTTCCTCTTGGGCATATGGGCCCTTATGAGGTCGGTTCCCCAGCCCATTAGGGGCTGGTGCACCACCTCTTGGGCCCATGTGCCCCCCCGGGGTGGGTGGGCCCTACCCAGTGGACCCCCGGAACCTATTCGTCACTCCCGGTACACTATCGGAAATACCCGAAACTTTTCCGGAACCCAAACGTCACCGAACGTTAAGTGTGCAGACCCTGCGGGTTCGAGAACTATGTAGACATGACCGAGACACCTCTACGGTCAATAACCAATAGTGGGTTCTACGAATATTGGTTCCTACATATTCTATGAATATCTTTATCGGTTGAACCTCTATGTCAAGGATTCAGTAAATCCCGTATGATGTTCCCTTTGTTTATCGGTATGTAACTTGCCCGAGATTCGATCGTCGGTATCTCCATACCTAGTTCAATCTCATTACCGGCAAGTCTCTTTACTCATTCCGTAATACAAGATCCCGTGGCTAACTCTTTAGTCACTTTGCTTGCAAGGCTTATTGTGATGTTGTATTACCGAGTGGGCCCTGAGATACCTCTCCGTCACACGGAGTAACAAACCCCAGTCTCGATCCATGCCAGCTCAACAGACACCTTCGGAGATACCTGTAGAGTATCTTTATCGTCACCCAGTTACGTTGCGACGTTTGATACACACAAGGTCTTCCTATGGTGTCAGTGAGTTGCATGATCTCATGGTCATAGGAACAAATACTTGACATGTAGAAAACTATAGCAATAAACTGACATGATCATATGCTACGTTCATTGTTTGGGTCTTGTCCATCACGTCACTCTCCTAATGATGTGATCCTGTTATTAAATGACATCTCATGTCTATGGCTAGGAAACCTTAACCATCTTTGATCAACGACCTAGTCTAGTAGAGGCTTACTAGGGACACTTTGTTTTCTATGTATCCACACATGTATTTGAGTTTCAAGTCAATACAATTATAGCAGGGATAATAAACGATTATCATGAACAAGGAAATATAATAATAACCATTTTATTATTGCATCTAGGGAATATTTCCAACAGGTGCTCCGGTCCATCCTCCGTGGCTTCGCCCCGAAGCTAGCTCGAGTGCGCCTCGGGCCCGGGGGCTACTATCGGCGTTCTGTATACCAGGGTACCCAGACTTGCCTGCCTGCGGCCCAAGGCGTGGCCCACCTCAACGACCAAGCACGGCCCGGCCCGGCCTCACTCGACACAAGACCCGCGAGGAGACAGGCCTCCCCAGACTCCCTCCTGAGCGGCGGAGACTTCTATGCAACACACGACCTCAGGAGGCCAAGGGTGACGCCAGCGAGGCCAGGCGGGCGCCAGTGCACCAAAGGGGACAGTTTCCCCTTTGGTGCAAAGGAGGCAGGGGCGCACGCAAGTTCCCAAAGCACCCCCCAAAGGTTTCCACTTCGGAGCAACAGGACCAAGACCCCAAGCCCCACAGGACGGACGTCATCACCGAGCCCACCAATGCATCACCGTCGATCACTTTGCAGGCAAAGACCACCTTTCGTTAGGATAGGGTGTACCTCCTGTCCCCTTTCAAATTTGGCCGTTGTGGGATCCCTTCCCACCAATGCGATAAGGGAAGAAGACCCGGGCCGCTATAAATAGAGACTAGGTAGCCCGGTAGAGGGACACGAGACAACCACCCCCGCAAACACACCGGCAAGGCAACACACCACTGTACTAGTTCATCCACAAACCTCCTCGCGAGGCAATCCACCAAAGGCAGGAGTAGGGTTTTACGCTTAGCAGCGGCCCGAACCTGGGTAAACTCTCGTGTGCTATCTTCTTCCTCGCCATCGAGCGGGGTTATCGTGTTGTGGGCTTGGAGGGGGCGAAGCTGTTGGGGGTCTTTGCACACGCCCCTGGGTTCGAATTCCATAGGGTTTTGCGGAGCCCGAAATCCGACAGTTGTGGTGTTTATCGTGTGTTGATTGTTTGTTTCCGGATTGCTTATTCTCGATAGAGTTCCGAAAGCGTTCGGAGTGTGAGGATTCGTTCGACTACATTGGTTCATCTTCTTCATGGACTCGATCTTCTTCCAAGCGGGATCTCAGGCAGGATGACCATTTCCCTGGATACCATTACTATCATTGCCATTCTAGATGTCTCGTTTCTATCGCTTGCCTCGCTACCTACCACTTGTATGTCAAGTCTCCCAAATTGCCATGAAAAGCCTCTAACCCCTCCACATCCCCGCAAAACATTGTTTGGCTATGTTACCGCTTGCTCAGCCCTTCTTATAGTGTTGCGAGTTGTAGGTGCAATTGTTTCCATGTGCCAACATGGATATTTTTGATATATCACAATATTGTTGCTATTTAATTTAATGCACATATATACTTGGTAAAAGGTGGAAGGCTTGGCCTTGTGCTCGGTGTTTTGTTCCACTTTTGCCGCCCTAGTTACTTGTGTACCAGTGTTATGTTCCATATTGAGCGCTCCTAACATGCTCGAGGTTGTTATGGGGACCCCCTTGATTTTCGTTTTAGGGAAAAACTTGTCTGGCAAGGCCCAACATTGGTACTAAATTTGCCTAATAACTAATAAAATGCATAGGGACCCGCTGGCACCCGCGGATAATTAATCAACAACCCGGGCCAGTGCTCCTCATGAGTGTTGGTCCAACCCAGAGCAGCTTATTAACGCTACCCGGGGCAACTCAGTGATTGGCGTGGTAACCATAGCTCATCCGTCATGTCCTAAGAACGAGATACGCGGCTCCTATTGGGTTCGTCGACACGTCGGGCGGCCTTGCTGGATTTGTTTTACCTTTCTCGAAGATATGCAAAACTTCTTTCACCAAGAGAATACATTGAGAACTTGGATCATTGATAAGCACCATGATAGCAACAATCCTTAGGAAATGCCTTAGGTGAAATCCATGCCAAGGTAACTCCGAGAAAGGAATGATGGGTTTAACTATCTCACTCTTGATAAATTCTCTTTGAGACTCCTCATGAACCAAGAATGCTATAATACCATCTCAAAAGATGAGGGAGAATGAATTGCACTTGAAATGCAAGATAAAGAATACTTGAGCTCCTCCAACAAGAATCTTGAAGAATACTTTGAGAAAGAAGAAAATCCTTGACGAACCACCATGAAGAACCCTCAGAAAGAACTCCGGAACAAAAGGATGATAGAAAAGAATTGAAGGTTGCCAAATTACAAGATTGAGGCCTTGCAAAGATTTGGATGGAGCTTCGCGAAGATATACTTGAGAAAAATTTGACTCCGGAAAAAACAAAGATGAACAACTTAGAGTCGAGATTGATATCATGAACAACTCTGAAAGAAGGACTGAAATTACCTTGATGAAATAAGAGTAAGACTTATGTTATGCTTATTTTTCATCAAGTTAAATAGATGACAAGCAATGGATTTGGCATACGACTTATTCTTCTTTATAAGATTGAAGAGAGATATGAGCACAAACTTGAAGAAGTCTTGAACGAACCACCAGTGAGAATTGAAATGAATGGGAATACTACAAATGAATGGAGATGCAAGACATGAGAACGAAGAGATCACGATCCTTCTAGCAGAAGACTTGAACAAGGTACCAGAATAATTGAGATACGAACGAAGAGACAACAATTGAGAAGAATTGAGAACGAAAGCTGAAAGCTGAGAACGAAGAAATCTTCTGAATGATGGCCTTGGATATGGCATTTTCTCAATTGCATCAACTTTAGTTTTATCCACCTCAATACCTCGTTCAGATATCTTATGCCCCAAGACAATACCTTCATTAACCATAAAGTGGCACTTCTCCCAATTCAAGACGAGATTAGTTTGTTCACATCTCTGCAAAACTCGATCAAGGTTGCTTAAGCAATCATCAAAAGAAGCTCCGTAAACGGAAAAAATCATCCATGAAAACCTCCACAATCTTTTCACAAAAATCAGAGAATATAGCAGTCATACATCTTTGAAAGGCAGCAGGTGCATTGCATAAACCAAAAGGCATACGTCTATAAGCATAGGTTTCAAAAGGACAAGTAAAGGTGGTTTTCTCTTGATCAGATTCTGATACACGTATTTGAGAGAAACCAGAATATCCATCCAGAAAACAAAAGTGTGTGTGCTTAGATAATCTTTCTAGCATTTGATCAATGAAAGGCACAGGGTAATGATCCTTTCTAGTAGCTTTATTTAATTTTCTAAAATCAATTACCATTCTATAGCCAGTGACGATTCTAGGTGGAATAAGTTCATTTTTATCATTAGGAACAACAGTAATACCTCCTTTCTTAGGGACACAATAAATGGGACTTACCCATCTACTATCAGCTATGGGATAGATTATACCTGCTTCAAGAAGCTTTAATATTTCAGTTCTTACCACTTATTTCATCTTAGGATTCAATCATCGTTGGTGATCAACAACGGGTTTAGCATCAGGTCCCATATTAATCTTGTGCTGACATAGAGTGGGACTAATGCCCTTAAGATCATCAAGAGTATATCCAATAGCAGCCCGGTGCTTCCTCAAAAATTTTAATAATCTTTCTTCTTCATGTTCTGAAAGGTTAGCACTAATAATAACAAGATATATCTTTTTCTCATCCAGATAAGCATACTTCAAAGTGTCAGGCAATTGTTTTAATTCAAACACAGGATCACCTTTAGCTGGAGGAGGACATCAAAGAGTTTCGATAGGCAAATTGTGTTTTAGGAGAGGTTGTTGTTCAAAGAAAATTTTATCTATTTCATTCCTTTCATGCAAGTGCATATCATTTTCATGGTCACGCAAATATTGTTCTAGTGAATCGGTAGGAGGTACGACAATAGAAGCAAGACCAATTATTTCATCCTTACTAGATAATTATTTATCACGAGGTTGTCTACTAAACTTGGAAAAATTAAACTCATGAGACACATCACCAAAGCTAACACCAACAGTTTGTTTTTCGCATCTATCTTAGCATTGAAGGTGTTCAAGAAAGGTCTACCAAAGATAATGGGACAAAAGTCATCATGTGGGGAACCATGAACTAGAAAATCAGTAGGGTATTTTGTTTTTCCACACAAGACTTCAACATCTCTAACAATCCCAAGTGGTGTGATGGTGTCTCTATTAGCAAGTTTGATGGTAACATCAATGTCTTTTATTTCAGCAGGTGCTATTTCATTCATAATTTCTTGGTATAAGGTAAAAGGAATATCACTCACACTAGCACCCAAATCACATAAACCATGATAGCAATGATCTCCTATTTTAACTGAGACAACATGCATGCCCACTACGGGTCTATGTTTATCTTTTTCATCAGGTTTGGCAATTCTAGCAGCTTCATCACACAAGTAAATAACTTGCCCATTCATATTTTCTACCAAGAGATCTTTAACCATAGCAACACTAAGTTCTACTTTAATTTTCTCAGAGGGCTTAGGTGCTTTAATATTACTCTTGCGAACCACAGTTGATACATTAGCATGTTCCTTTACCCTAATAGGGAAAGGTGGTTTTTCGATATAAGCAGTAGGCACAACTGGATCAACATTGTAAATGATGGTTTCATCTTCAGCTTTTACCGGTTCTTTAATTTCTTCTTTAATAGGGGGATGATATTTAAACCACTTCTCCTTAGGGAGATCAACGTGAGTAGCAAATGATTCATAGAAAGAGGCTACTATCTCAGAGTCAAGTCCATATTTAGTGCTAAACTTGTGAAAATCATCGGTATTCATAACAGATTTAACACAATCGAACTTAAGCTTTATACCTAACTCATTACCCTCGTCGATTTCCCAATCTTCAGAGTTGCGTTTAATTCTTTCTAAGAGATCCCACTTGAATTCAATAGTCTTCTTCATAAAAGAACCAGTACAAGAAGTATCGAGCATGGATTGATCATTATGAGAAAACCGAGCATAAAAATTCTGAATAATAATTTCTCTCGGGATATCATGATTGGGGCATGAATATAACATTGACTTAAGCCTCCCCCAAGCTAGAGCGATGCTTTCTCCTTCACGAGGCCAAACATTATATATGTAATTCCGATCACGATGAACTAGATGCATAGGATAAAACTTTTGGTGGAATTCTAATTGCAGCCGATTCCGGTTCCATGATCCAATATCATCACATAGCATATACCATGTCAATGCTTTTCCCTTCAAAGATAAAGGGAAAACCTTCTTCTTAACTTCATCTCCGGGTAAACCTGCAAGCTTAAATAATCCACAAACTTCATTCACATGTATTAGGTGCATATCAGGATGTTCAGATCCATCTCCTGCATAAGGATTAGCTAGCAGTTGTTCTACCATACCCGAAGGAATGTCAAAACCAATATATTCAGTAGGTGCCGTAGGTTGAGGGGCAACTAATTGTGGTTCCGGTTGATGAGGACATCCCTACTAATATTACACCCACATCCCCACCAGCTACACATATTGGACCAGTTACTAGAGCCCACGCACGCCAACTAAATTATCAGGTACTTTCATTTCTTTGAAATCCTTATAATGTTCATGAACATATGGTGCTGCCTAAATTAGATACTTTTGTTTTACTTATGAATGAAGGACCTAGCATGGACAAGAAGGATGGTCATTGGAGCGGGATCAAGCATGGAGAAGAAGGTGCGCGCGCGGGAAGGAACAATGGACTTCCCAGTGGTGATTTTCGCACTTTGAAGCCACCATAAGGAGTGCTTGGAGGCTTGGGTGAAATATACATCATGCCACTTCATAAATTTCGTCCATAGGCTATTATAAGTGTTGCGTCACCTTATTTTTGGGCCAGGCCCATGTAATTTCAAAATACCATATTATAGGCTGTTTTTAGAATCCGTATGTGTGGGGAAACTGAGTTAGGGCTGGTTTCGGACCCCTCCTCCAAGGGGCCACGAAATCCCCCTCTATTCCCCCATATATACAGACCTTAGGGCATTGTTCTAGATTTGTGGTTTTGTTTAGATTAAAAGTTAGCCATAGCTGCAACTTCGCGTTCTTCATTTGTGTTCCACAACCAGACATAGGCGTCACAGAACCCCACTTTCATCAATAAAGCTTTCCTCTTATATTCGCAATATCCGGATTGCAATCTTAGTTTCTTGCTTGTTCTTCGTTTGCTTGCAGGAAATAGACCCTCATGGTCAGGTTGATCATGCTCCGGCGTGGTCAATAACCTCTCGGAGTTGGTTTAGCGATTGCTAAGGCGCGACGTCCTCGCACGTTCGTAGTCGGATCGTCAAAGTCTTCTCCACTGAAAATGATAGCCACCATCTCATCGAAAGAGAGGGACAACTTTGCCTCTATCACCGGTCGAGGTGAAGATACCCCGAACAAACCCCTCAAAGGATTGTTTTCCATAGTAGCAAGTGACAATAAATTTCAGCACGTAGTATAAGTTTTTTCCTTACCGATTTCCACTTACCAAGAGCGCTTCACTCCCCGGCAACGGCGCCAGAAAAGAGTCTTGATGACCCACAAGTATAGGGGGTCAATCATAGTCCTTTAGATAAGTAAGAGTGTCGAACCCAATGAGGAGCAGAAGGAAATGACAAGCGGTTTTCAGCAAGGTAATTTCTGCAAGCACTGAAATTGTAGGTAATAGATAGTTTTATAGCAAGATAATTGGTAACAAGCAAGTAATGGTAACGATAAATAAAGTGCAGAAAGGTAGCCCAATCCTTTTGTGGGAAAGGACAGGCCAGAACAGTTTCTTATAATAGGCAAATTTTCTTGAGGGTACACGGGAATTTCATCTAGTCACTTTTATCATGTTGGTTTGATTCACGTTCGCTACTTTGATAATTTTATATGTGGGTGGACCGGTGCTTGGGTGCTGTTATTACTTGAACAAACCTCCCACTTATGATTAACCCCCTCGCAAGCATCCTCAACTATGCGAAAAGTATTAAGATAAAATCTAACCATAGCATTAAACGTTTGGATCCAAATAAGCCCCTTACGAAGTAGCGCATAAACTAGGGTTTAAGATTCTGTCACTCTAGCAACACATCATCTAATAACTATTCCACAATGCATTGCCTTAGGCCCAAGGATGGTGAAGTGTCATGTAGTCGACGTTCACATGACACCACTAAGGGAATCACAACATACATATCATCAAAATATCGAACACATATCAAATTCACATGATTACTTGCAACATGACTTCTCCCGTGACCTCAAGAACAAAGGAAACTACTCACAAATAATATTCATGCTCCAGATCAGAGGGGTATTGAATAGCATAATGGATCTGAACATATACTCTTCCACCAAATAAACCATATAGTAATCAACTACGAGATGTAATCAACACTACTAGTCACCCACAGGTACCAATCTGAGGTTCCGGTATAAAGATTGAAGACAAGAGATGAACTAGGGTTTGAGAGGAGATGGTGGTGTTGAAGATGTTGATGAAGATTGGCCTCCCAAAGATGAGAGGGGTGTTGGTGATGATGATGGCTTCGATTTCCCCCTCCGGGAGGGAAGTTCCCCCGGCGGAATCGCTTCGCTGGAGGGCAAAAGTGCTCTTGCCCAAGTTCCGCCTCGAGACGGCGGCGCTCCGTCCCGAAAGTCCTCTACTTATTTTTTCTAGATCAAAAGACCTTATATACCAGAAGATGAGCACCGGAGGTGGGCCATGCTGGGCACAACCCACCAGGGCATGCCTGGGGGGCCTGGCGCGCCCTGGTGTCTATTGCTCACTGGGTGGCCCCCTCCGGTAGTTATTTGCTCCAGTATTTTTTATTTATTCCAAAATAATTCTCCGTGAAGTTTCAGCTTATTTGGATATGTGCAGAATAGGTATCTCTGATGTGCTTTTTCAGGTCCAGAATTCCAGCTGCCGGTATTCTCCCTCTTGGTGTAAACCTTGCATATTATGAGAGAAAAGGCATTAGAATCACTCCCTAAAGCATTATTATACATCAAAACATTATAAATAACAGTAGGAAATCATGATGCAAAATGGACGTATCAGTTACCAGGAGTGATGCTGCCAAGGGCGTCTCCCCTCTTTGTGTAATGGCCCGGCATAAAACTGGTGTTTGTAGGAAGGATCCTGCGTTGCAGTCTGGCAATGTTACAAGCACGAAGTGTGCACCCAGAGCTCCTATTAAGTTTTGCTCCCCCGTGCAGGAACTACTCTCTTATAAATTCCCTCACCTGGATAAGGCTCGCAAGTTGTATGACATCATGTTTAGTGACGAAGGACGCGAGAAGTACGTTGGGTCAGTATCTCTCATTATGTTTCTTTATTTTTTTCTTTTCTGTTGTATTATCGTTGTTCTTTGTATATATCTTGTAATGCTCAATATATATAAGTTGAACTGCTATGAAAGCCTTATTTTCCTTTCCATGTTTTTTTGTATTATCACTGCTCTGTGTGTATAACTTGAAATGCTTTGATATATACAACTTGAACTGCTATGATTGCCTTATCTTATTTTTTCCGTATTTTTGTTTTGTGTGTGCTACAGGATTGCATTCTCAATGATACCTCAGCCCGATGGTAACATTACTACCTTCACTAGTAAGCATATATGGGAAGTTTCTGCACCTGGGCAGATGATGGAAGGTGATATAATGGATTTCCTTATCGATGATTTGAAGGGAGATCCTGAAAGAAATGTTGATTTAAAATCTGGAAAAAGGATCTTGCAGAGTCCATATTTCATTACGGTAATGAATTTATACTGTTCCTTCTCTTAAATAAGTCTGCCTAGAGTTTTTTTAGTTTCTACAATATTTTTCTGTACCACCTTGTGTTTTGCCTCATGACTAAGTTAACATGACTCAAAAATCAGGGCCAACAAAAAATTTGTGTGCTTGTGATGCTTGACTGTATTGTTGATTGCTTGTTTGCTTGCTTATGTTTTAGTTCATAGGATCGCTCCTACTCTTAAAATTCCTCTCCTTGATCCAAATCTTTGCCGAATGATCATGCCATGTGTATAGGACATAAAACTATTTTTATAAAATATTATTTTTTGTCAAAAGGCATTTATTCAATTTAGGTTTTCCAAAACCCCTGAATTGAGGTTTGTACTACAAGACCTCAAATTAGGTGGGTTGTTTTGCCCCAAAGATTCTATTTAAAACCTATTGTACATAAGACTTCCCAAAACCACTGAATATTATTTTTAAAGGTTATTTTCATATTTTATTTAAAGGCTTTTTCTTAAGGCCCGAAATGGTCTTTTATAGGGAAAATTTATTTTAATGCTTTTAAAATATTTGAGAAAAATTAGGGAAACTCCATGGACATATATTGTCCATATATATGAGTTTAAACACATGGTCATGTTCAGGACCCTCCAAAACCCTTTCTCTATATTTCAAGTATTTGAAATATTTCTATAAGAAATATTCTCAAATAAATCCAAAAAAGTTCTAGCATGTCACTTATGACATATATGATCATCTTCATCTCAATCCCAATAATTTTGGTTCACCAAAATGCCCCAAAACCCTCTCTGTCCAGATCCAAATTTGAGAAACTCTACATTGCCAACTGTCTCCTATTGTGCTCAAATTTTGTGGACATGTTCTAATCCTCCAATCATGCATCCACACCAAGTGGTGCATCAAGGAGAACAGTTCCACTTGTCCAAATCCCCCCAAACCCATTTCTTCTAATTTCAAGTATTGGGAATTTTTGCATTATCAAGTTTCCCCATTTGGTCCCAAACTTTTTGCTAGATCTAAACAAATCCATTTCTGCCCATTTCTAGGGTTTATAAAAATTACATTGGCAACTTCCCACAAACAGGCTCAAACCCTGTGATCACTCTTATTTATACCCACCATTTAATCCTGTTAAGTCTCACTGCAAATGGGAAAAGTAATCTTGCCCAAAACAACATCAAACACCTTCTGGTGAAATAGTAAAGTCCCTGTTCCGACCACTTCTGCTCTTCTCCTTCACCTCAAATTTTTACCACATCACCTCCTAGTGCCAATTTTCCCCCAGTAAACTTTTCATGGCCATAGCTCAACTGCTGGTGGGTGAAATCCCCATTTTTACCTCCCTAGACAGCAACTCCCCCCATCCTCTACATTCCTTCTCTTCTAAGGAATCCCCAGGGCATCCAAGGCCTGTTGGACTTTTTTATTCCGTCCTAGATTCCCCTGGAGACTAGTGGACATGCTAGGACATGCCCTGGAAGCAAATGTCATGCACTGGCATGCCAAAAGGGTGCTCCAGAGCGTGCTACAATGCTCTAGCGCACTGTAGCCAACGCCCAATCCCTCCTCCCGACAGCCTTGGACCACGTGGTCGTGTCCCTCGAGGTCGCCTCGACGTCCTCAACACGCCACTCGGTCAGCCCCCTCCTCCCTTGCTCTCTGACGACCTCCGCAACGCATGCACCCGGCCACCCGGCTCGGCCACTCCCTGCCCGAGCTCGGGGCCCGCCCCTGAGCACTCCCCGCTCTCCCTCTTTCTCTCCCTGGCCCCAGACCTTGCCCACGAAGCCCGTAGACGTGCTCCGGAGTGCCCCCATGGTCCCTAGTGACGACTGTGCCATGGTCGTGGACGCCGTCCACGGTGGAACCACGCCCGGCTATAAGAGGCAACCCGAGCGCCCCTCCTCTGGCCTTTCGCCCTCTCTCCGCCTCCTAGACATGTCCCCGACAACCCAATCTTCCTCATGTGCCCTCTCCCTTCCCCCTTGGCTGCCATGACGCCGTCTCGGCCTCGGCAAAATTCCCCTGGAAACGACGCCCTCCTCTCCGAAGGTCTGCACCAGAGCATCACCACCATCTTGAAACTTTTCCCCACGCTCCATTTTTTCCTCTCTGGTGGCCACATCATCGTGCCCCCATCACCATCAGCACCCTCCGCCATGGCTGACTTTGCGCTCAGCCCCGGCCTTCCCCAGAGCCGAACACCATCCAGGGTGACGGGGGGCTCTCCCCTGAGCTCGCCAGTGTGCCGGACTTCTCCGGTGATGGACGGAGCTGTCGGAGCGAGCGCCGTCGCGCGCTCTGTCCCGCCTCCCTGCCTCTCCAGCCGGCGCGGGCGCGAGAGAGGAGACGGCCCTGCCAGTGCGGCCAACGACCCCACTGGTCAGCCTCTAAGTTGTCCGCCCGGGCCCGCTGTCATGTTAAGTGGAAAAGGCATCCACGTGAAAACGTTTTCCCGAATGGAAAACGTATTCCACGGAGTACGCCTCCGGCGTCACCACTCCCCACCCCGCCGGCCGAGCCACTGGGCTATCCCAGTGCCTATCCAGCATGCTAGGCGCATTTTAGCCCATCGGTAAATACCCCTTTTTCTATTTTCCTTTTCCAGAACCTTCCAAAAATCATAAACAAATAAATATATGTCCAAATAACATGATTCCAAATCCTAAAATCTCCTAAAAATCCCACCTATTATTTGATACAACTTTCATATTTTTCCTCCTCACTTTTCTGTACTGTTCAAATTTGAACTATTCGTAGGCACATTGTAAAATCTCTATTGTATTAATTCTAGCTCCAAATGGGATGATTCCAATTTTCATGTGTTATTTCAAGATGCCCTAATTAGTGGACATTTTTCCAATGCCTTGTTTCTGTTGGATCTACTAAATGGTCCCATTTTCCATTATTTCATCTTAGGAAAATCATAGGAAATCCTCCCAACTCTAAATCCAGTGAAACCACTTTATAAAATCCTCTAAAACCATGCCCTATTTCTTGGGTGCATCCACCCATTTTTATAAAAATGTTTTCTGTAGACTTCTTATAGGATCACCAATTCCCGTATTTCCACCATTCAAAGAGCCTCATTGATCCAACTCCAGTAGCGCCATTTTAGGTATTTTTCTTATGACCAGAGATGTCCAAGAAAAATAAAACTCCTATTTATAGAGCACTTTTATTTTTTTCTTGTTGTGTTGCTTATTGTGGTTGTTTCCGGCGGTAGTTGACGAAGTAGACGAAGTGCTCGGAGTTGGATGAGAAGCGTGTGAAGACCTCGAAGACTTTGCTGAGCGAGGCAAGCAGCCCTTTGACCATGACTAAGAGACCATTTTTATTGCATGGCGTATAGCACTGTATTTTTGTTATGTTGACCATGACGCTATGGTGACCACCTTCATGGGTTGTCTCCGATACTTTTACCCGTTGACACTTGCATTGAGCATGACCCGACCTTCCTATGAGGGTTATGCGGGTGGGAAGTAGTTAGGTTGCTAAAGTAGATGCTACGCAAATGGGAAGGGATTATGCATGGTGTCGAAAAGGAAATGGTTTCAAAGACTTTTCAAAAAACCCGTCGGGTGCCACTAATGCCTGAGGGAGATAATATTGAGCTAGGTAAATACTTGATAAAGAAGTGGTGTACCGAGGCAAGTGTGTGTGTTGTTTTCAAAAATGGATTGGTTTAAGTTGCGACCGTTACTCCAACCTTACATGTACAACCACTCTACCCCTATATGGGAAGGGGCCTTGTTGATTACCTTGGTCGATGCTAGCAGAGAGCCTGCATTATTAGTGGCGGGAGTGACATGGTCACTCTCAATACGGGGTCGTGCCAGGTAGGGCAACCATGGGCTGTTTTTACAGACACCGGGCACACCGTTGCGTCCCTTCATGGATGGTACTATGTTGAGCAAGGCTCGTGTTTGTACATCATGAAGACATGGGCCAACGAGTGGACTCTTTGTTTAGTGTCGTCAAAGGAAAGGCATTGTTCGGATGCTTACCTCAGGTATGTAATATATCGTGAGTCGTGGATGACATGTAAGTTCCCCAAGTCTTGTGGGTAAAGTGTGCAACCTATCCAGATTGTAAAACTACTCGAATAGCCATGTCTACGGTCAAGGACAGTTGGATGACCGCTCTTGGGATACACTCATTGTTTATAAAACTTGGTGTGCGTGTGTGGAAAAAGGGAGAAACATGAGTTGAGTCGATGACTCTACGTGATGCTTGAACATGGGATGTTCAAACCTTGATTCATATTGATATATGTAACCTATTCATATGGTTACTTGGAACCTCAAGATGCATGCTTCTACATGTTGATAGGATGTAATGGATGTAAGACTCTTGTTATTCAGTTTCTATGTGTTCAGTGAGCATTGATATCTGGGATCACTATGCACGTACATTCGGTGATCACGACTTATGAGTCGGGGTCCCCATAGAGCTGGTATCTGAGTCATCCTGACTTTAGGAATCCCTTAGTTAGCATCTGTTGGGGAACGTTGCGTGGGAAATAAAAAATTTCCTACACCCAAGATCTATGGAGATCAACAGCTACGAGAGGGCGAGTGCATCTACATACCCTTGTAGATCACTAAGCGGGAAGCGTTAAGAAATGCGGTTGGTGTAGTCGAACATCTTCGTGATCCAATCACGATCCGTCCCGCGATCCAATCTTGATCCGTTCCGATCTAGCGCCGAACGGACGGCACCTCCGTGTTCATCACACGTACAGCTCGATGAAGTCTCCGCCCCCTTGATCTAGCAAGCGAGGGCAGAGAGGTAGATGAGTTCTCTGGCAGCACGATGGCGTGGTGGCGGTGGTTGTGGAGCTGTCCCGGCAGGGCTTCGCCAAGCGCTGACGCGATGAACTAGAGGAGAAACAATCTAGGGAGAAGGAGGGCAGGGCTGCGCCGTGGCTTGTGGTGCTGCAGCCCTCCCTACCCTCTCATATATATAGGGGGAGAGGAGGGGGCCAGCTGCCCTAGGGTTTCCCCTAGGGTTGGGGCGGCAGCCAAGGGTGCCTTGCCACCCAAGGCAAGGGGTGGCGCCCCCCTTTGGGCTTGGCCCCCCACATCCAGCCGCATGGGCCTAGGTGGGAGGGGCGGCCAGCCCACCAGGGGCTGGTGTGACCCCTCTCACAGCCCATGGGGCCCTCCGGGGCGGATGGACCATTCCGGAACTATCATATCATTCCGGAACTCCCGATGGAATCCGGCAAACCTCGAAACTATTCCAGTGCCCGAATATCAACTTCCCATATATGAATCTTTACCTCCGGACCATTCCGGAACTCCTCGTGACATCCGGGATCTCATCCAAGACTCCAAACAACCTTCGGTCACCAACATATATAACTCAACAATACCGAATCGTCACCGAACGTTAAGTGTGCAGACCATGCGTGTTCGAGAACTATGCAGACATGACCGAGACACCTATATGGTCAATAACCAATAGCGGTACGTGGATTCCCATATTGGTTCCCACATATTCTACAAATATCTTTATCGGTCGAACCACGATGTCAAGGATTCAATCAATCCCGTATACAGTTCCCATTGTCTATCGGTATGTTACTTGCCCGAGATTCGACTGTAGGTATGTCCATACCTAGTTCAATCTAGTTAGCGTCAAGTCTCTTTACTCATGCTATGATTACGGTTGGGTCTTTGTCCATCACATCATTCTTCTAATGATGTGATCCCTTTATCAAATGACAACTCATGTCTATGGTCAAGAAACCTTGACCATCTCAGATCAACGAGCTAGTCTAGTAGAGGCTCACTAGGGACATGGTGTTGTCTTTGTATCCACACATGTATCTGAGTTTCCGATCAATACAATTCTAGCATGGATAATAAACGATTATCATGAACAAGGAAATATGATAATAACCAATTTATTATAGCCTCTAGGGCATATTTCCAACTGTCTCCCACTTGCACTAGAGTCAATAATCTAGTTCACATCACCATGTGATTAACACCCAATGAGTTCTGGGTTATTTTCATGCTTTGCTTGTGAGAGAGGTTTTAGTCAACGAGTCTGCAACATTCAGATCCGTGTATAGTTTGCAAATCTCTATGTCATATTGTAGATGCTGCTACTACGCCACACTTGGAGCTATTCCAAATGTCTGCTCCACTATACGTATCCGGTTTGCTACTTAGAGTCATCCAGATCGGTGTCAAAGCTTGCATTGACGTAACCCTTTACGACGAACTCTTTATCACCTCCATAATCAAGAAACATTTCCTTAGTCCTCCATTTACTAAGGATAATTTTGATCGCTGTCCACTGATCCACTCTTGGATCACTATTGTACCCCTTGACAGATTCATGGCAAGGCACACACCAGGTGCGGTACACAGCATGGCATACTATATAGAGCCTATGGCTAAGGTATAGGGGACGACCTTTTCCCTTTCTCTTTCTTCTGCCGTGGTCGAGCTTTGACTCTTACTCAACTGCACACCTTACAAAGTATCCTCGGAATTCCTTGCGCAAGACATTCGAGAAAGGTAAAACAAGTCCAGCAAGACCTCCCGGTGAGCCAGATCCGCTTCTAGAGCCGTGCGCTCTCTATCGACGGGCATCATCCGTCTATGCGAAGTGGACAGTTGCCTAGAAAATGCCTCAAGTTGCCCCGAGGTGGCACCACCGACTGCTAGGTAGGTGGACCAACACTCATGAGGAGCACTGGCCCGGGGGTTGATTAATTATCCATGGGGTAGTATTGCCCTATGCATTTTTATTAAGTTGTTAGCAAATGGAGTACCAATGTTTGGTCTTGCCAGACAAGTCTTAATCTAAAACGAATGCTCAAGGGGGTCCCCATAACAACCCCGAGTATGTTAGGAGCGGAAAATATGGAACATAACACCGGTAGTCGGAACTAGTGTGGCAAAAGTGGAACAGAACACCGGGCAAAAAGGCCAAGCATTCCACCATTGCCAGATATATATGTGCATTAATTCAAATGACAGTAAATAAGGTGATATCTCCAGATATCCATGTTGGCACATGGAAACAGCATGCACCTGCAACTAGAAACGCTATAAGATAAGGGCCGAGCAGCGGTAACGTAGCCAATCAATGTTTGCTAGGAAGTGGAGGGGTAAGAGGCTTTAATGGCAATTTAGCAGGCTAACAGTTTAAGTGGTAGGTAACGAAACATAACGGTAGAAGCGAGACATCTAGCATAGCAAAAATAGTGTCGGGATCCGGGTACAATCATCTTGCGTGTTGGGTCTTCATAGGGACAAAGAGCTGGGTCCTCGTAGTTGTTCTCTCCGGGATCCTCGTACTCAGGCTCGACACTCGGGTCTACCCAAAGAGAAATAACACCAAATAAACATACAAACAAAGTGCAATGCACAACCAAGATGATGCATGACCAATTTGGAGTATTTAACATGGCAACCCTATGCTAGTCATGTTTCTCATGCAATTATTAAGTTCTTTAGTATTCTGGACAAAACCTCAAGATTAGTTATTTTAACATGCATGATCATGGAAAATATGAATGCTCCATGTAAAAACGATGCAATGTAGAACGTTGCAAACAGAGTAACGAAGCTTACGGTACACTCACGACAAGGTACAAACGTTAACGGAGACAAAACAAAGATGAGGGAGGCCATGGGCTATTCCTTGGTTTTCCAAGGATGCCACTGGATTGGAAAGGAAAATCTAGCAATAATAGAGCTAAAGATCATACAAAACGATGGAGTATAGCTCCCACAAGTCACAAAACATTCAAACACACAATCTGTCCACAAACAGCAACATGTCAACTTGTAACACACATAACCAGAGCTACAGCAAGTTTCAAATCACAACCAAGGCATGGACATGCAGTATACAGCATGCTTAAATATTCATCTATTAACAGGAACATGAAATGAAGCATGGATCAATATCAAATGAGTTCACAAGATGGCATGTTGAATCAGTTTTTAGGGACTTCGAGAAAAATCCAGTTTTACAGAATCTGAGTTAACATGATGGCATCTTGACAACAACAAATACATATGCTATAGGGACTTTCACGGCATGCAAATTGACAGGTTGTTAGAGGGTAACATGTACTTCAATTAACTACATTATGGCAACATCAAAATATGCATATATCAATGGCTACCATCCTCACAATATGACATATTGAGAATAGCAGATTTCCAGACTTAGTGAAATTCACAAGAGGCAAGCAGGGCATAATATTAACATAATGGCATGTTGACAGCAAGTTTTAATTAAGATGCAATGGCTTTATCTACACGATCTTGGCCACAATAGCAGAGGATGACAAGCACAACGATGCATTCCATTGGGTCAACTCCAAAGGAGCAACATATACATGGGAATCGTCAAGACAACATGGCAACAAAATAACAGATTTCAACACTTCGAATTATTTGAGCATGTGAAAACAGAATTTTGGTGGCATGTTGACATCAAGAATGCCACTCATAACATGATCTATCATGGCAAGCAAAAATACCAGGGGCTAGAGCACACACTAATGATCATCTTTCATGTTGACAAGTTTATCATATATTGCAAGAATTAAATCATGTGAAAAAGACAAAATGACATATTATCACAAAACAACATTTTCGCAAACTTGCCCAAAAGATAAAACTAATGCCACCATTGGAATGACTTAATTTTTCTACCCCAAATTCATCTATCATAAGCCTATGGTCTAGTGGAGAAAAGTCACACAATTCAATTCGAAAATTTGCAAGCCTCACTTATAACCTACTACATGCCAAATTTGGCATATGCCAGATTTGGCATATGCCAGATTTGGCACTAGACAGAATTGGCATATGCCAGATTTGGCACTAGACAGAATTGGCATATGCCAGATTTGGCATATGCCAGATTTGGCACTAGACAGAATTGGCAAGTCCATAAGAGGCAACTTACCCTAAATAGAAATAACAGAAAACGGAGGAATAACAAAACAATAAAACAAAATAAAATAAAGGGGCCACTTGGTAGTGGCTCTAAGCCACGTGTCGGTGACATGTGGGCCCTCGGACCCACTGTTAGTGGCCCATAAAATAATGGAAAAGGGGGGGGATTAAATGCTCCCGCGGGGGATCGAACCCGGGTCTCCCCCATGGAGTAGCGGGCGCTCCACCGCTGGGCTAGGAGGGGGGATTTGCAGAGGAGGGGCGTTGCTCCATATGAGCTAGCCCCACGGGCAGGTCGGGTCTCCTGCTCCAGACCGGAGAAGTTGACCTCGACGGCGCCGGTGGCAACGACGACGGCCGGTCTCGAGACTTGGCGGCGGGTGTGCGGGATCTCGAGGGGGTTCCGTTCAACTAAACTAGCGCGGAGCCAGGGCAGCAAGGCGGCGCGAGGATCTCGTTGCTCCCGGCCATGGCAGCGGCGAGGCGAAGCCGGCAATAGCGAGGCGTGCGGGCGAGCCGCGGTGCATGCGCAAGGGTGGTGGATGCAGAGAGATAGAACTGCGAGGAGGGGCAAGGCAGGGGCATGGCTACAGAGCAACAGGAACAACCCACCTAGCAACAACACAACAAAGAAAAAAAAACTGCACTTTGGAACAGAGCTCAGAGAGCACAACGTTGACATGGCGATACTAGCTTGCACAGGACGTCATAGATGCCAAGAAGGTGCGGGGGCGAAGCGAGGATCACCTAGTGTCCACTGAACATGTAGACGTGGCCGGAGAGAAGATGGAGACGACGCGAGCGGCGATGGAGCGAGGCAATGTTCCTGAACCAAAACGAAGAGGAAGACGGGCTTAGGGACGAGGTCGATCTGCACCTTGGGGCTTCCTGGGACGAAGAGGAAGAAGAGGATGTAGAGGAGGAAGCCTCCCGCAGCGCCAGACCATCGGAGACGAGGCCATGGAGTCACCCCGATCTCGAGCTATAGCTCGGCCGGAGCATGGCGGGCACGGCGTTGACGCGGCGACGGGAGAGACTTACCGGCGGCGGGGAGGGAAGGAGTGGGACAGAATGGGTCGAGGGAGGTCCCTAGGGCACCGGGGACACCACTTATAGGCAGCTCGGGCTCCCGTCGGCCGTCATATCGGCAAGGACGTGGACGTGGCGTCCCTGGATGAGCTGCCGTACGTGCAGACGAATGCGCTGGGGAGGAGGCAGGCTGGGCCGTGCTAGACTACAGAGATGGGCCTGCGGAAACAGAGGAGGCCTAGGAGGCCAAGATCTCTCTCTCTCTCCGGGAAGGTTTTCTTTTATTTTTAAAACGGCAAAACAAAATAAAAGCCAGGGAAGATTGGTAAAGTTTTTGAGAAAACTAAAAATAGATTGGCACTCACAAAAATAAGCCCTATTTAATAAAAATGACTTTGGCATTTTTAGAGCAAACAAAATAAAACACATATATTTACTATAGGACTCTGTTTTGCAAAGATCCAAAGGACAAAATCTTCAAACATGTTTGAGAGTTTGTTAACAATTCTAAACAGAATATTTGGAAGTAGATCAACATTTTTATATGAGAAGAACAAGCAAGTGAAACACACATGTTGTTATTTTTTGAAATAGGAGAGGTGGGTATAGTTTTGAGAAATAGTGGAGAGGCTTCACACTAAAGTTTTGCACACCAACACCACAACACACACACTCACATCCAACTTCACAAAGATGACAATCAAGCATGATGCACTTATGATATGATGATTATGATGCCATGATGCAAAATGTCATGAAGCAAAAACCATTATTACTCAAACCACATATGGCATACCTAGAAGGTGGCACATGAAATATTACAAATATGGCAAGGGATGCACTTGGGCTATTACAACTCTCCCCCACTATATGAGGATGTCGTCCCGAGATCTATGAACGGAAGAATTCGGGAAATTCGGAACGGAGAAGGTCTTCTCGTTCCCAAGTGGCTTCTTTGTCGGAGTGATGTGACTACTTCACCTTTAGAAACTTGATTGACTTGTTGCGAGTCTTACGCTCAGCCTCTTCAAGGATAGCAACTGGATGCTCATGATATGATAGGTCTGCTTGGAGATTGATGTCTTGGAGATCAACGATGCGCTCGGGAGTCTTGAAACACTTCCGGAGCTGAGACAACTCTACGGTCAATAACCAATAGCGGGACCTGGATGCCCATATTAATTCCTACATATTCTACGAAGATCTTTATCGGTCGAGCCATGATGTCAAGGATTCAGACAATCCCGTATGCAGTTTCCTTTGTCCATCGGTATGTTACTTGCCTGAGATTCTATCGTTGGTATCTCCATACCTAGTTCAATCTCGTTACCGGCAAGTCTCTTTACTCGTTCCATAATACAAGATCGCGTGACTAACTCCTTAGTCACATTGCTTGCAATCTTCTTGTGATGTTGTATTACCGAGTGGGACCGGAGATACCTCTCCATCATACGAAGTGACAAATCCCAGTCTCGATTCACGCCAACCCAACAGACACCCTCGAAGATACCTATAGAGCACCTTTATAGTCACCCAGCTACGTTGTGACGTTTGATACACACAAGGCATTCCTCCGGTGTCCGGGAGTTGCATGATCTCATGGTCGTAGGAACAGATACTTGAGATGGATAGAGCAGTAGCAATAAACTAACACGATCAAATGCTATGCTTATGGTTGGGTCTTGTCCATCACATCATTCTCCTAATGATGTGATCCCATTATCAAATGACAACTCATGTCTATGGTCAGGAAACCTTGACCATCTTTGATCAACGAGCTAGTCTAGTAGAGGCTCACTAGGGACACAGTATTGTCTATGTATCCACACATGTATCTGAGTTTCCGGTCAATACAATTATAGCATGGATAATAAACGATTATCATGAACAAGGAAATATGATAATAACCAATTTATTATTGCCTCTAGGGCATATTTCCAATAGTCGCCCACTTGCACTAGAGTCAATAATCTATTTCACATCACCATGTGATTAACACCCAATGAGTTGTGAGGTTTTATCATGTTTTTCTTGTGAGAGAGGTTTTAGTCAACGGGTCTGGAACATTCAGATCCATGTATACTTTGCAAATCTCTATGTCATATTGTAGATGCTGCTACTATGCCCCACTTGGAGCTATTCCAAATGTCTGCTCCACTATATGTATCCGGTTTGCTACTCAGAGTCATCCGAATCAGTGTCAAAGCTTGCATTGACGTAACCCTTTACGACGAACTCTTTATCACCTCCATAATCGAGAAACATTTCCTTAGTCCTCCAGTTAGTAAGGATAATTTTGACCGCTGTCCAGTGATGCACTCTTGGATCACTCTTGTACCCCTTGACAGATTCATGGCAAGGGACACACTAGGTGCGGTACACAGCATGGCATACTATATAGAGCCTATTGCTAAGGTATAGGGGACGACCTTCGTCCTTTCTCTTTCTTCTGCCGTGGTCGAGCTTTCATTCTTACTCAACTTCACACCTTACAAATCAGGCAAGAACTCCTTCTTTGACTGATCCATTTTGAACTCCTTCAAAATCTTGTCAAGGTATGTACTCTTTGAAAGTCTTATCAGGCGTCTTGATCTATCTCTATAGATCTTAATGCCCAATATTTAAGTAGCTTTATCCAGGTCTTCCTTTGAAAAACTCTTTTAAAATAACCTTGTATGCTTTCCAGAAAATTCTACATCATTTCAGGTCAACAATATGTCATCCACATATACTTATCACAAATGTTATAGTGCTCCCACTCACTTTCTTGTAAATACAAGTTTCTAGTAAACTTTGTAAAAACCCAAAAGCTTTGATCACCTCATAAAAATGTATATCCCAGCTCCGAGATGCTTGCTCCAGTCCATAGAAGGATTGCCGGAGCTTGCATACCTTTTAGCATCCTTAGGATCGACAAAACCTTCTGGTTGTATCACATACAACTTTTCCTTAAGGAAACCATTAAGGAAACTCTGTTTTGACATCCATCTGCTAGATTTCATAATCGAAAAATGTAGCAACTGCTAACATAATACCAACAGACTTTAGCATCGCTATGAGTGAGAAAGTCTCATCATAGTCAACTCCTTGAACTTGTCGGAAACCTCTTTGCGACAAGTTGATAACCCACAAGTGTAGAGGATCGTTTGTAGCCTTTTTCGATAAATAAGAGTGTCGAACCCAACGAGGAGCTAAAGGTAGAACAAATATTCCCTCAAGTTCTATCGACCACCGATACAACTCTACGCACACTTTAACGTTTGATTTACCTAGAACAAGTATAAAACTATTTTGTAGGTTATAGGATAGTTTGCACGAATAAAACTAGAAGTACTTAAAGGGAATAAAACTATGAGTAAATTGCTAGATAATAAAAGTTAGTTGTTTAGTAGAAAGCTTTTGTCAAACAAGAAGGTTATTTGTCCCTAGGCAATTGATAACTAGACCGGTAATCATTCTTGCAATTTTAAATGAGGGAGAGGCATGAGCTAACATACTTTCCGTACTTGGATCATATGCACTTATGATTGGAACTCTAGCAAGCATCCGCAACTACCAAAGATCATCAAAGTAAAACCCAACCATAGCATTAAGTATCATGTCCTCTTTACTCCCATATGCAACAACCCACCTACTCGGGTCTGTGTATTCTGTCACTCACGCCACCCACCATAGGCAAATCATGAACACATTGTAACACCCTACAGCGGGGATCCCCCATGTTTGCGCGAGACGGAGGCCACCGTAGGACAGCACCATAATAAAATATACACTCATACCAACCACGATCATCAATTAGCCCATAGGACAAAACGGATCTACTCAAACATCATAGGACAGCCACATATCATTGGGAAATAGTATATGGAGTTGAGCACCATGTTTAAGTAGAGATTACAGCGGGGAAGAGAGGTGTTACACTGCTGCATAGAGGGGGGGAGAGTTGGTGTTAACGGCGGCGAAGTTGTCGGTGTATATCGCCGTGATGATGATTGCTCCGGCGGCGTTCTGGCACCACCGGGAGAGAGGGGGAGAGAGCCCCCCTCCTTCTTATTCTTCCTTAGCCTCCCCCCTAGATGGGAGGAGAGTTCCCCCTCTGGTCCATGGCCTCCATGGCGGTGGAGGGGCAGGATCCACTCCGAGATTGGATCTCCCTCTCTGTTCTCTTCTGTTTCCTGTTCTTGTTTTCTGGCCGAAAACCGTTTCTTATATTCCTGAAGATCCATAACTCCAATTGTGCTGAGATTTTAACATGATTTTTTTCCGGATATAAGCTTCCTTGCGCCCGAAGTAGAACTCCGGCCGACTTACGAGGAGGGCAAAACCCACCACCACACGCCTGGGCCCTGGGGAGCGCCCTGGTGTCTTGTGGTGGCTGTGGGCGCCCTTTTGCGTTGATTCCAACTCCCAAAAATCACATATATTCCAAAATAATTCTTCGTAAATTTTTATCACGTTTGGACTTCTTTTGATATGGATATTCTGCGAAACAAAAAACATGCAACAAACAGGAACTGGCACTGGGCACTGGATCAATATGTTAGTCCAATAAATCATATAAAATGTTGCCAAAAATATGTGAAAGTTTAATAATATTGGCATGAAGCAATCAAAAATTATAGATATGATGGAGACGTATCAGCATCCCCAAGCTTAATTCCTGCTCGTCCTCGAGTAGGTAAATGATAAAAAAAGATATTTTTTGATGTGGAATGCTACCTAGCATAAGCTTGATCATATATTTAATCATTGCATGAATATTAAGACATGAGTGATTCAAAGCAATAGTCTATAATTTGACATAAAGACATTAATACTCAGGCATCCCAACAAACAATCTTGTCTTTCAAAATATCAAGGCTAAAGAACGCTATCCCTACAAAATCATATAGCCTTGTCATGCTCTGTCTTCTTAACACAAAGTATAAATCATGTACTACCCCGGTGTTAGCCAAGCAATTGGTTCATACTTTTTAACGCGCTTCAGCATTTTCAACTCTCATGCAATACATGAGTGCAAGCCATGGATATAGCACTATGGGTGGAATAGAATGCAATGGTAGACATTAATATAGAGAAGACAAAAAAGGAAGATAGTCTCACATCGAACCGGCTAATCAACGGGCTATGGAGATGCCCATCAATTGATATCAATGCGAGGAGTAGGGATTGCCATGCAACGAATGCACTAAGAGCTATAAGTGTATGAAAGCTCAAACTGAAACTAAGTGGGTGTGCATCTAACTCTATAATGAGAATTCCCACTAGTATATGAAAGTGACAACATAGGAGACTCTCTATATGAAAAACATGTTGCTACTTTGAAGCACAAGTGTGGAATTAGCATGCCCCTTCTCTCTTTGTCTCTCATTTTTTTCTTTATTTTTCTTTTCTTTATTTTTTCTTTTTATATTTGTCCGGAGCCTCATCCCGACTTGTGGGGGAATCATAGTTTAGATCATCCTTTCCTCACAGGTACATGCTCTAATAATGAATAATGATGATCATCACACTTCTATTTACTTACAACTCAATATTACAACTCGATAGTAGAACAAAGTATGACTCTATATGAATGCCTCTGGTAATATACCAGGATGTGCAATGATCTAGCGTAGCAAAGATATCAAAAAATGGACAAGCCGTGGAAACATCATGCTAGCTATCTTACGATCATGTAAAGCAATATGACAAGGAATGCTCAAGTCATCAAAACGGAAGCGGTGGAAGTTGCATGGCAATATATCTCGGAATGGCTATGGAAATGCCATAGTAGGTAGGTGTGGTGGCTGTTGTGAGGAAGATATAATAAGGCTTATGTGTGATAGAGCGTATCATATCACGGGGTTTGGATGCACCGGCGAAGTTTCCACCGACTCTCGAGGTGAGAAATTAAGGGCAATGCATGGTACCGTAGAGGCTAGCAAATTGCGGAAAGGTAAGAGTGCGTATAATCCATGGACTCGCATTAGTCATAAAGAACTCACATACTTATTGCAAAAGTTTATTAGCCCTCAAAGCAAAGTATTATTACGCATGCTCCTAGGGGGGAGGTTGGTAGGAGTTAACCATCGCGCGCCCCCGACCTTCACACAAAGATAGACAATCAAGGATAAATTGTGCTCCAACTTCCTGGCATAACGGGAGACTATACGTGCATGCTTCTGGAATCACAAACCTTAACACCAATATCTTACTAAACACGATCGTCCACTAGTACCTCCCACATATTATCATCTGTATATCGCAAAACTACTACAAGGAATCAAACATATCATATTCAGTGATCCATAAGGTTTATGTAGGATTTTATGACTAACCATGCAAATGACCAATTCCTGTTGACTCTCTAAATAGATATAAGTGAAGCAAGAGAGTTTAATTATTTCTAAAAAATACCATGCTCTAATAAATATAAGTGAGGAAAAAGATCATTCTACAAATAACGGTTTTCCATGTGAAGAGAAACAGGCAATCCAAACTTCAAATGATGTAAGTGAAGCACATGAAGCATTCCATAAAGCCATACTCAAAACATATAAGTGAAGTGCAATGAGCATTCTATAAATCAATCATGGACTATCTCATACCAGCATGGTGCATAAAAGAAAAGTGAAAACTAAACACAAAAGATGCTCCAAGATTTACACATATCACATGAACGAAGCGAAAACGAAAACATACCGATACTTGTTGAAGAAAGATGGGATGCCTTCCGGGGCATCCCCAAGCTTAGACGCTTGAGTCTACTTGGATATTTACTTTGGGTGCCTTGGGAATCCCCAAGCTTGAACTCTTGCCTCTCCTCCTTCTCCTCATATCGAGACCTCCTCGATCTTTGAACACTTCATCCACACAAAACTTAACAGAAAACTGGTGAGATCCGTTAGTATAATAAAGCAAATTACTACTTTAAGTATTGTTGAAAACCCATTCATATTTTATATTTGCATTATCCCTGATGTATTATAACTTCTCCATGGCTTATACCACCGATAAAATCAATAGTTTCATCAAAACAAGCGAAACAATGCATCAAAAACTGAATCTGTCTTAAACAGGACAGTCTATAGTAATCTGAAGTTTGACCATACTTCTGTAACTCCGGAAATTCTGAAAAATTACTAAGAAATAAAAAATTTGTATATAAATACTTTGTAAAAATTTCAGAAACTTTTGACATTCCAGTAAAAAAGTGTAAATTCACGCACTACAGCCAAAGTTTCTGTTTTTACACCGCAGATACCAACAAGCAATCTAATCATCCTAAAGGCAAATCTTGGCACATTATTTTTATAATACAATGGATTTGTACAAGGGGATAATTATTATTTTTGAAAACTTTCGGTGATTCAAGATTCACAAAGTTTCCAAGGGCATGAACAAAGTTCAAGGCTAGCCCCCACTTCAACGATGCTCATCATCTCTCTCACTTTCACCTTTCTTTTTGTGAAGTTTTAGGTTCCCCTCTATATATTTTTGTTTTTAAACTTTATAAAAGCACTTGACAGAATAAAATAACTCTCTAAAACTTCCGGGTTGTCTCCCTGGCAGCGCTTTCTTTAAAGCCATTAAGCTAGGCATAAAGTGCTCAAGTAATGGATCCACCCAGATCCCAAGGTATATCAAAGCCAATTTTAATTAACAATGATTTGTAATTTAGTAGTGAGCACAAAGCAACATATATAATGCAATGAAGAAGTCTAACTCTCTTCCAATGCATCTGCATGTCATAAAAGAACAATTCATGCACATCAAGTAAAGGCCAATGCATAGTATTAACAGTTTCTTGCAACATAATCGTATTGGAAACATAAAGAGGTGGAGATGTAGTTCCTCTCTCATAATAATTGCAAGTAGGAGCAGCAAGCACATGCATATTATATTCATCAAAATCATCATGTGTAGTAGCAAAACACAACCCATCAATATAATCCTTAATAAGAGCAAACTTCTCCGATATAGTGTAGTTGGGAGAATTCAAAAAGATAATAGGACTATCATGTGTGGGTGCAATAGCAACAATTTCATTCTTAACATAAGGAACTATAGCAAGTTCATCTCCATAAGCATAATTCATATTGGCATCATGGCCACAAGCATAGCAATCATCAAGTTCATCAAAAGGGATATTTCAAAAGAATCCACGGGATCATAGCAATTATCATAGCATTCATCATAGCATTCATCATGGCATTCATCCTTCGGTATGTGTGAAGGGAAATTAAACAATGTATGAGTTGAAGAGTTACTCTCATTAGAAGGTGGGCACGGGTAGCTACCGCTCTTCCTCCTTTTGTTCTTCTCTCTCCTCATCATCTTCTTCATCTAATGAGCTCACAGTTTTGACAATTTCTTCTTCCATAGATTCCTGCAAAATTTTAGTCTCTTCCAAGTCAATGGACATTCTCTCAGTAAATTCAATAATATCATAATTGTATTCATAATGATCTTAGCAATATTGAAGTATGGATAAATTTTCAGATTTGTAAGAAACATCATCATACTTTTCAAGCAAAGTAGCAATTTCATAAGCACCTTTAAAAGCAAAAATTCTTCTATTCATTCCACATCATAGTAATCAGAAATACCTTTAGCATAAGAAGCCAAGGTTTTATTATTGTTAAATTTACATTTAAAGGGAAGGTGTGGAGCCTCTATCTTAGAGCAACAAGAAAAGTCACATATCAAGCATGCATCCCAAGAAAACCATTGCAATATTCTAATTTGATCCCATAAGTGTTTCCCTTTTTGAGACAAGTGGTAATCCCTAAAGTACTCAAGTTGATCCAACGTGTCTCCCATTATAAAGTTTAATGATGATTTCTCAGGATTATCAAAGGAGTAATTAAAGCGTCCCACATAACGAGCATCGAGGGTTTTAGGAGGTTCCCCATCTCCATGAGTAGCAAGTACCACTATTTTTTTTGGTGTTTCGTGTTCCATATCCATAACTAAAGATATAAAACAACTAATAACAGACAATAAAAATTACTTAGAGATAAAGCAAACAAGCACACATGAGAATATTCACCCCACGCTATTGCTCCCCGGCAACGGTGCCAGAAAAAAGGTCTTGATAACCCACAAGTGTAGGGGATCGTTTGTAGACTTTTTCGATAAATAAGAGTGTCGAACCCAACGAGGAGCTAAAGGTATAACAAATATTCCCTCAAGTTCTATTGACCACCGATACAACTCTACGCACACTTTAACGTTAGCTTTACCTAGAACAAGTATAAACCTATTTTGTAGGTGATAGGATAGTTTGCATGAATAAAACTATAAGTACTTAGCGGGAATAAAACTACGAGTAAATTGCAAGATAATAAAAGTTATTTGTTTAGTAGAAAGCTTTTGTCAAACAAGAAGGTTATTTGTCCCTAGGCAATTGATAACTAGACCGGTAATCATTCTTGCAATTTTATATGAGGGAGAGGCATGAGCTAACATACTTTCCGTACTTGGATCATATGCACTTATGATTGGAACTCTAGCAAGCATCCGCAACTACCAAAGATCATTAAGGTAAAACCGATAGCATTAAGTATCAAGTCCTCTTTACTCCCATATGCAACAACCCACCTACTCGGGTCTATATATTCTGTCACTCACGCCACCCACCATAGGCAAATCATGAACACATTGCAACACCCTACAGTGGGGATCCCCCACATTTACGGGAGACGGAAGGCATGGTAGGACAGCACCATAATAAAATATACACTCATACCAACCACGATCATCAATTAGCCCATAGGACAAAACGGATCTACTCAAACATCATAGGATAGCCACATATCATTGGGAAATAATATATGGAGTTGATCACCATGTTTAAGTAGATATTACAGCGGGGACGAGAGGTGTTACACCGCTGCATATAGGGGGAGAGAGTTGGTGTTGATGGCGGCGACGTTTTTGGTGTAGAGTGCCGTCACGATGATTGCCCCGACAACGTTCCGGTGCCACCGGTAGAGAGGGGGAGAGAGCCCCCCTCCTTATTCTTCTTCCTTGGCCTCCCCCTAGATGGGAGGAAAGTTCCCCCTCTGGTCCATGGCCTCCATGGCGGTGGAGGGGCATGAGCCCTTTCGAGATTGGATGTGGGGACCCCGACTCATAAGTCGTGGTCACCAAATGCACGTGTACAGTTATCCCAGAGATCAATGCTCACTGAACACTCAGAAGCTGAATAACAAGAGTCTTACATCCATACATACCGTCTTACACAAATAAAGACCATTGAGGTCAAGTCTTACATAAATAGGGCCGTGAAGGCCAAACACTAAGCATAACTAGTAGCGAAAATCTTGAACGAAAGTGTGAACCCATGCCATCTGCCTTAACCCTACAGGCATTCTGACTGGGAAGCGTCCTAGTTTGCATGTTCAACTCCAATGAATTCTTCACCATATTCCAGCTCTTCCATGCATGGCCAATTAAATAACCAGTGGCAAGCCAATGAGTACTTTGAATGTACTCGCAAGCAACCCATGTGTCGGAACAAGGTATAACAATGCATAATATAGCACTAAGTAGGTAAGTTTTGTAGAAAGCTAATTTTGAGTGCAATGGCATGTCCTATCAACTCGTAATCATGCATCAAATGAATGCAAGAATCCGTGTGAACAGGTTACAGATATCAATATAATCAAGGTTTCAACATCTCATGTTCAATCATCATGCCAAGTCATCTGACTTAACTCGAGTATTCCATCTTCTCGCACACAGGCCAAGTTTGTGAAAAACATCGGACGTAGCCCAAGAGCGGTTATCCAACTGTCTTTGACCGTGGACACGGCTATTCGAATAGTTTTACACTCTGCAGAGGTTGCACACTTTACCCACAAGACTCGGGGAACTTCCGTGTCAAGCCACGACTCGCGGTATTGTTCATTCCCGAGGTAAGTACCCGAACATTGCCTTTCCCTCGGCGATACTAAACAAAGAGTCCACTCGTTGGTGCCATCCCTCATGTTATACATCACACGTATCATCCATGAGGGCACGCAACGGTGTGCCCGGTGTCTGTGAAAACAACCCATGATCATCCATTCCGGTACGACCCCGTATCGAGAGTGACCATGCCACTCCCGCCAGTAGTAATGCGGGCTCAGTGCTAGTACCCACCAAAGTAATCAACAAAGCCCCGTCCCATAAGGGGTATCATGATTGTACATGTAAGGTTGGAATAACGGTCGCAACTTACACCAATCCATTTTCGAAAAATCAACACACTCACTTGCCCCGGTACACCTTGTGGTTACCTAGGTCATCATCATCACCCTCGGGCAATTAGTGGCACCCGACGACGTTTTTGAAAAGTCTTTGAAAGCATTCCTTTCTGACACCATGCATATTCCCATCCCATTCGCGTAGCATTTGCTTTAGCAAGCTAACTACTCCCACGTGCATAACCCTCATAAGGAGGTAGGGCCATGCACTATGCAAGTATCAATGAGAACGTAACAAGGCATCCACCAAAGTGGTTACCACATCATCATGATCAATTCATCGAAACATAAGGTGATGTATGACATGCATGAAAAAGTTTCTTAGCATGGTCAAAGGGCTGCTTGCATGGCTCAACAAAGTCTTCGGGGTCTTCAAAGTCTTCTAGTCCAACTCCCTCATCAATAACGCAATCTATCGTCGCAATATTAACGGGCAAAAATAAGAACACAACAAAAACAGAGAAAATAATCCACTTCTAAAATGTTACCCTACTCTGTAAAATGCTAACATAGAAACTAAAAATATTTGTCTTTGGTTTTGAAGTGAAAAAGATTTTGAAAACTATTTTAACAGAGGCTAAAAATATTTAAATCTAGGTTTTAAATAAATCCAGTACATAAAATGTTTTCAAAAAAAATTACAAATGGCATGATTAAATACTACAGAATATTACAAGATTAATGGAGTTGGAATTTTTGGAATTGGACATTTATTTTGATCTGTGGAACTTTTTGGAAAATGCCAGAAATTAAAAAGGAAAAACAAAAGGCACTGTGCCCATCGGGCCAAATGCTCAGCCGAACAGGGCCCAACTGGCCAGGCCGGCCCAGCTGAGTTGTGGGCGTGCGTGCGGCCAGGTTTAAACCTGACGCGCAGGCCCCAACGTCAGCGCCTCGAGGAGAGGGGCAGGCGAGGCAGACGCTGACGAGTGGGGCCCGCCTGTCAGGTCCGTCATCCACCTCTGGACAGAGGGTGGCGGGGCTCACCGGCGTCAGCTCCGTCCATGGCGAGGGGAGATGAGGATGGGAACGGGTCCAGGGAGGTGTCGCGGTCCCGGTGGAAGTCCAAGGGGTTGCTGACGTGGCCTGAGTTGCCGGCGGCGAGCGAACGCGGCGGGAAGACTTTTGGGCAAGCTTGGTCCGGTTGTCTCCGGCCGCAATCTGCACGGGAAAGGAGTGGAACGTCGTCAGGGATGTGAGAGGGGGCCAGGGGAAAGAGAAAGAGGCCGGAGGGGCTCTGCACCTGGAGATCGCCGGCGGCCCGAAGCTGCGGCGCCTTGGTCGATCCCAAGCACTCAGGCACGGGGACATCGAGCGGGGGGTTCTGGAGTGCGATTGGAGGGAGAGTGAGGTTCCAGAGGGGAGGAGAGAGCTCGGGGGTGGCTTAAATAGGGCGGGGGGCAACGGAGCACCATGGACCCATGCGCCGGTGATGTTGCTGTCGTTGGTGGGGGTCACGGGAGATCGACGGGATGTGTCCGGGGCTCTCCTGGGGTCGGTCTAGGTTCAGGAGAAGCTAGAAAAAGAGCGGGAGAGGGTCAGGGGCATCGCGTGTGCGAGCCCATGCATTTGCCGGCTCGGGCGGCGTCGGGCATGCGCCAGGGGAGTCGTTGGAGGAAGAGAGAGGAGGGGGCCAAGGCCATGGCATGTACCGGACGTCGAGGGACCTCGAGTGGCGAACGGGGGAGGCCCAGGTTGGTTGGGGGCGTGAGGTCAACCCTCTAGAGCGCGGCTGCACGCTCCAGAGCGCGACTTTGGCCGGCATGATGAGGCCTTGGTGCGCTCTAACGCGCCCACTGGTGTCCAGCAGCTGCAGGAGGGATTAAACAACTTGGAAAGGGCCATGGGATGCTCTGGAGTGGCCAGGAGAGTGAGGGGAAAGTGAGAGGAGAGAGAAATGGGCTGACCAGAGAGGGAAATGGGGTCTTTACCCCATGCAATCATGCACTTGGGCGCCAGGAAACTTAATGGAGGTGCTGAGGAACTAGGTGGAGCTGTGGTAAAAAATTGAGGTGAAGGAGAGTGGTGGAAGGGGCTCAATTATTGGTTTTATTATTCTGGCAGAAGGTGTTTGATCACAGGTTTGGTTACCGCTGGTGCTCCAATGGATATGAAATTTAACAGGATGAAATGGTGGCAATAAATAAGCTTGACCACCAACTTTGAGCTCATTTGAGGAAAATTGACAATGTAAACTTTGTAAACCCTAGAAATCAGCAGAATCAGGTTTCTGTAGATCCAGTTATGCTAAGATCTTCTCCTTGATGCACCACTTGGTGTGGTGGTATTATTAGGGGATTATAGCATTCCCACAAAGTTTGAGATCAATTGGAGAAAGTTGGCAATGTAAAGTTGTTCAAATTTGAATCTGGACAGAGAGGGTTTTGGGCTATTTTTGTGAATCATAATAATTGGGATTGAGATGAAACTTTGCATGATCATCACATATATCATGTCTTGCATGCTAGAATTTTCCTGGAATTATTTGAGAATATTCCTTGTAGAAATATTTCAAAAGCTTGAATCAGACAGAAAGGGTTTTGGTAGGTTTTGTCCAATATTTTGAACATGACCATGGTTGAAACTCATATATACGGAAAATATATGTCCACTGAGTTTCCCTAAATTTTCTCAAATATTTTGAAAGCATAAAAAAAAGTTTTCCCTATGAAAGACCATTTTTGGCCTTAAATAAAAGCCTTTAAATAAAATAGGAAAATAATCTTTAAAATCAATATTTGGTGGTTTTGGGAAGTCTTATATATAGTGGGTTCCAAATAAACTATTTGGTGCCAAACATACCACCCAATTTGAGGACTTGTAGTACAAACCTCATTTCAGGGGGTTTTATAAAGCCTAATTTGAATAAATGCTTTTTGGCCAAAATAATATTTGATAAAAAATAGTTTTTGGTACTATACACATGGCATGATCATTGGGCAGGGAGTTTGGGTCAAGGAAGTGAGTTCTAGAGGGAAGAAGACCTTTGAGTGCCGAAACACAATCAACCAAATATGCAAATATCAAACAACTCAAACAAGCACTTGCACTCAAAAAGTTTTAATTGGGCCCAAATTTTTATGAAGTCATAGGATAGCAAAGTGATACAACACAGGGTGTGACAGACCTACCCCCCTTACAAGAATCTCGTCCCCGAGATTCCTAGGCTAAGCGCTGAAAAGATAAGGGAACTCTGATCTAAGGTAGTCTTCACGCTCCCAGGTTGCTTCTGCTTCAGTGTGGTTACTCCATTGGACCTTGAAGTACTTGATGGTGCGGCTTCGAGTGCAATGTTTAGCTTCATCCAAAATGCGACTTGGCCTCTCACGATAGGTGAGGTCGGGCTGAAGGTCGATGGCCTGATGATCGATGTCCTTGTAGAGGTCGGGGCCGTTGGGAACTTGGAGGCACTTCTGGAGCTGTGATACGTGGAAAACGTTGTGCACATCAGATAGCTTGGAAGGTAGCTCTAGCTGGGTAGGCAACTTCTCCTCGCCTGTCGGTGATCTTGAAGGGGCCGATATATCTTCGTGCGAGCTTTCCCTTGACATGGAAACGCTTGGTTCCCTTGAGAGGCGTGACTCAGAGATAAACATAGTCTCCAACACGGAAACTCATGTCTCGGCGGTGTGAGTCGGCGTAGCTCTTCTGTCTTGACTTGGCGGTCTCTAGGCATTCTCGAACGATTTGAACTTGCTCTTCTGCTTCACAAAGGATGTCTGGTCCAAAGACTAATCATTCTCCCGTCTCTGACCAGTTGAGGGGACTACAACACTTGCGTCCATAAAACACCTCAAATGGTGCCATTTGGAGGCTCGACTGATAGATGTTGTTGTAGGAGAACTCGCCAAACAGCAAGCAGTCTTCCCATTTGGTTCTGTATGCTAAAACACAAGCACAGAGCATATCCTTGAGTATCTGATTTACTCGTTCCGTTTGTCCTCCGGTTTGAGGGTGAAAAGCGGTGCTGAAAGATAGCTTGGTTCCCAAGGCTTCCTGGAATCTATTCCAGATTCTTGAGGTAAACTGGGTTCCTCAGTCTGACACAATCTCCTTTGGAACTCCATGGAGGCTCACGATCCGGTTGATGTAGAGGTTGGCCAGTTGGTTCCCATTGTAGGTGGTCTTGACGGGAATGAAGTGGGCTACATTGGTCAGGTGATCGACAATGACCCAAATAGAATCGTGTCCCTTGCTTGACCTGGGTAATCCGGTGATGAAGTCCATCCCGACCTTGTCCCACTTCCATTCAGGCACCTTGAGAGGTTGTAGCAATCCAGCGGGTCGCTGATGCTCAGCTTTGACTTTCTGGCATATATCACACTCAGCGACAAAAGTGGCTATCTCTCTTTTCATGACATGCCACCAGAATCTTGCTTTGAGGTCTTGGTACATCTTGGTTCCTCTTAGATGGATGGAATACGGAGTGTCATGAGCTTCTTGTAAGATCAGGTTCTTGAGCTCAACTTTGTTGGGCACGCAGATGCGAGTACCAAACCATAAACCTCCTTGCTCATCCACTGAAAATCCTGGGGCCTTAGCCTTCTTAATCTTCCTCTTGATACCCTCAATGATGTCATGACCCTTCTGAGCTTCCTTAACATCATCCATCAAGGTAGGCCTTGCTTTGAGGTTGGCTAGGAAACCAGGTGCAACTAGTTCCAGACCAAAGCTTTCAAGCTCTTCATACAAGGTGGGTAGCCTTTCCTTAAGCATAGCATTCAAGGAACAAGCCTTTCTGCTTAAGGCGTCTTCTACCACATTAGCCTTTCCAGGGTGGTATTGAACATTGAGGTCATAATCCATGATCAACTCCAACCATCTTCATTGCCTGATGTTCAACTCCCTTTGAGTGAAGATATACTTCAAACTCTTGTGGTCTGTGTATATCTCACATCGCTTTCCCAGAAGGTAATGTCGCGATGTCTTCAAGGCATGAACTACAGCTGCCAATTCAAGATCATGAGTGGTGTAGTTCTCTTCGTGAGGACATAGCTGTCTGGATAGGTATGCTACGACTCTGCCTTCTTGCATCAGAACACGACCAAGCTCGGTTCTTGATTCATCACAATATATCACAAACTCCTTGTGAATATCAGGGGTGTCCAAAACTGGGGTTGTTGTCAACCTCTTCTTGAGTTCTTGGAAGCTTTCTTCGCACCTCGACGTCCATTCGAACTTCTTGTCCTTCTTCAAGAGCCGAGTCATGGGTCTAGCAATGCTGGAGAATCCCTCGACGAACTTGCGGTAATACCCCGTGAGTCCGAAGAAGCTTCTAACTTCCTTCACATTGCTTGGGGATTGCCATTCAGTCACGGCTTCAATCTTGGCAGGATCCACTCACAATCCTTCTGCAGTCAACACATGTCCCAAGAATCCAACTTCATGCAGCCAGCTTGACGGAGTAGCTCTCGGGTGTGGTGAAGTTCCTCACGGAGCTTCACAGACTCCTTAATCAGGTTGAGAGACAGACTGTTGGCGAAGAGGCTGAAGTAGGTCTGGAACATGAGTGGCATCCTAACCTCCTTGGATGGAATCAACGTCCAACTCTCGGCATTCCCATCCTTCTTGAAAGGGAGGTGGCGAGTGGCTGGCTCGTCAGCCATCTCTAGAATGATGTCTCGAAGGTGGATAAGTGCCTTGCGTGCAGCCGTCTCGACTGCGAGCGCCAGGGTCTCCATCTGTGGTCCCTCAAAGAACCAACTCGTCGGGGAGTCGTTTGCCTTCACGACCACATCAATGTGGTACTCCTTCGGGACGGCATCGACCCATTGCTCGTGGTAGTGGAAAATGGGTGGTCGGCGATACTGGCACTTCTCCAGGCTATCCTCAAGGAGTAGGGGAAAGCCGGATGCTAGGAGGGCTTCGGGTACGATGGCCATCTACAAGGTTTAAGGGAGAGGAGTCAGTAGAGTTTTGAAAGTAGACTTAGAAAAGGTAAGAAGTGCAGAAACTCCTAAGTGTAGGTACTAGGCATAGTTTTGAAAATGGTTCTGTCCTAACTAAGGTCCATGCTAACTAAGGCATCCTACGGTCAGGATGGATCTGATACCAGCTCTGTGAGGACCCCGACTCATAAGTCGTGGTCACCGAATGCACGTGTACAGTGATCCCAGAGATCAATGCTCACTGAACACTCAGAAGCTGAATAACAAGAGTCTTACATCCATACATACTGTCTTACACAAATAAAGGCCATTGAGGTCAAGTCTTACATAGATAGGGCCATGAAGGCCAAACAACAAACATACCTAGCAACGGAAATCTTGAACGAAAGCGTGAACCCATGCCATCTGCCTTAACTGTACACGCATTCTGACTAGGAAGCGTCCTAGTTCGCATGTTCGTCTCCAAGGAATTCTTCACCATATTCCAGCTCTTCCATGCCTGGCCAATTAAATAACCAGTGGCAAGCCAATGAGTACTTTGAATGTACTCGCAAGCAACCCATGTTTCGGAAAAAGGTATAACAATGCATGATATAGCACTAAGTAGGTAAGTTTTGCAGAAAGCTAATTTTGAGTGCAATGGCATGGCCTATCAACTTGTAATCATGAATCAAATGAATGCAAGAATCCGTGTGAACAGGTTACAGATATCAATATAATCAAGGTTTGAACATCTCATGTTCAATCATCATGCCAAGTCATCTGACTTAACTCGAGTATTCCATCTTCTAGCACACACGCCAAGTTTGTGAAAGACATCGGACGTAGCCCAAGAGCGGTCATCCAACTGTCCTTAACCGTGGACACGGCTATTCGAATAGTTTTACACTCTGCAGAGGTTGCACACTCTAACCACAAGACTCGGGGAACTTCCGTGTCAAGCCACGACTCGCAGTATTGTTCACACCCGAGGTAAGTACCCGAACATTGCCTTTCCCCCGGTGATACTAAACAAAGAGTCCACTCGTTGGTGCCATCCCTCATGTTATACATCACACGTATCATCCATGAGGGCACGCAACGGTGTGCCCGGTGTCTGTGAAAACAGCCCATGATCATCCATTCCGGTACGACCCCGTATCGAGAGTGACCACGCCACTCCCGCGACTAGTAATGTGAGCTCAGTGCTAGTACCCACCAAAGTAATCAACAAAGCCCCGTCCCATAAGGGTTATCGTGGTTGTACATGTAAGGTTGGAATAATGGTCGCAACTTACACCAATCCGTTTTCGAAAAACCAACACACTCGTTTGCCCTGGTACACCACTTTTTTTATCAAGTGGTTACCTAGCTCATCATCATCACCCACGGGCAATTAGTGGCACTCGACGGGGTTTTCAAAAAGTCTTTGAAAGCATTTCCTTTCCGACACCATGCATATTCTCATCCCATTCGCATAGCATTTGCTTTAGCAACCTAACTACTCCCACCCGCATAACCCTCATAAGGACGTAGTCCATGCACGATGCAAGTATCAATGAGAACATAACAAGGCATCCACCAAAGTGGTTACCGCATCATCATGATCAATTCATTGAAACATAAGGTGCTGTATGACATGCATGACAAAGTTTCTTAGCATGGTCAAAGGGCTGCTTGCCTCGCTCAACAAAGTCTTCGGGGTCTTCAAAGTCTTCTGGTCCAACACCCTCATCAATAACGCAATCTATCATCGCAATATTAACGGGCAAAAATAAGAACACAGCAAAAACAGAGAAAATAATCCATTTCTAAAATGTTTCCCTACTCTGTAAAATGCTAACATAGAAACTAAAAATATTTGTCTTTGGTTTTGAAGTGAAAAAGATTTTGAAAACTATTTTAACAGAGGCTAAGAATACTTAAATCTAGGTTTTAAATAAATCCAGTACATAAAATGTTTTCAAAAAAATTCACAAATGGCATGATTAAATACTACAGAATATTACAAGATTTATGGAGTTGGAATTTTTGGAATTGGACAACTATTTTGATCTGTGGAATTTTTTGGAAAATGCCAGAAATTTAAAAGGAAAAAACAAAAGGCATTGTGCCCATCGAGCAAAATGCTCGGCCGAACAGGGCCCAACTAGCCAGGTCGGCCCAGCTGAGCTGCGGGCGCGCGCGTGGCCAGGTTTAAACCTGACGTGCGGGCCCCAGCGTCAGCGAGTGGAGGAGAGGGGCAGGTGAGGCAGACGATGATGAGCGGGGCCCACCTGTCAGGTCCATCGTCCACCTCTGGACAGAGGGTGGCGGGGCTAACCGGCGTCAGCTCCGTCCACAGCGAGGGGAGATGAGGATGGGAACGGGTCAAGGGAGGTGTCGCGGTCCCGGGGGAAGTCGAAGGGGTTGCCGGCGTGGCCTGAGTTGCCGGCGGCGAGCGGACGCAGCGGGGAGACTTTCGGGAGAGCTTGGTCCGGTTGTCTCCGGCCGCAATATGCACGGGAAAGGAGTGGAACGTCATCAGGGAGGTGAGAGGGGGCCAGGGGGAAAGAGAACGAGGCCGGAGGGGCTCTGCACCTGGAGATCGCCGGCGACCCGAAGCTGCGGTGCCTCGGTCGATCCCGAGCACTCGGGCATGGGGAGGTCGAGCGGGCGGTTCTGGAGTGCGATTGGACGGAGAGTGAGGTTCCAGAGGGGAGGACAGAGCTCAGTGGTGGCTTAAAGAGGGGGTGACGGAGCTCCATGGACCCGTGCGCTGGTGATGTTGCTGCCGTTGCTGGAGGTCACGGGAGCTCAAGGGGATGTGTCCGGGGCTCTCCTGGGATCGGTCTAGGTCCAGGGGAAGCAAGAGAGAGTGTCGGAGGGGGTCAGGGGCATCGCGCGTGTGAGCTCATGCATTGGCCGGCTCGGGCGGCGTGGGGCGCGCGCCAGGGGAGCCATTGCAGGGAGAGAGAGTAGCGGGCCAGGGCCGTGGCGTGTCCCGGACATTGAGGGACCTCGACTGGCGAGCGGGGGGACCCGAGGTGGTCGGGGGCACGAGGTCAACCCTCTGGAGTGCGCAGCCGACTTTGGCCAGCATGATGAGGCCTTGGTGCGCTCTGACGCGCCCACTGGTGTCCACCAGCTGCAAGAGGGAATAAACAACTTGGAAAGGGGCATGGGATGCTCTGGAGTGGCCAGGAGTGAGAGGGGAAAGTGAGAGGAGAGAGAAATGGGTTGTCCAGAGAGGGAAATGGGGTCTTTACCCCATGCAATCATGCACTTGGGCGCCAGGAAACTTTCCGGAGGTGCTGGGGGACTAGGTGGAGCTGTGGTAAAAATTTGAGGTGAAGGAGAGTGGTGGAAGGGGCTCAATTATTGGTTTTAGTATTCTGGCAGAAGGTGTTTGATCACCGATTTGGTTACCTCTGATGCTCTAATGGATATGAAATTTAACACGATGAAATGGTGGTAATAAATAAGCTTGATCACCAACTTTGAGCTCATTTGAGGAAAATTGACAATGTAAACTTTGTAAACCCAAGAAATCAGCAGAATCGGGTTTCTGTAGATCCAGTCATGCTAAGCTCTTCTCCTTGATGCACCACTTGTGTGGTGGTATTATTTGGGGATTAGAGCATGCCCACAAAGTTTGAGATCAATTGGAGAAAGTTAGCAATGGAGAGTTGTTCAAATTTGAATTTGGACAGAGAGGATTTTGGAGTATTTTTGTGAATCATAATAATTGGGATTGAGGTGAAACTTTGCACGATCATCACATATGTCATGTGTGACATGCTAGAATTTTCCTGGAATTATTTCAGAATATTCCTTGTAGAAATATTTCAAAACCTTGAATCAGACAGAAAGGGTTTTGGTAGGTTTTGTCCAATATTTTGAACATGACCATGGGTTGAAACTCATATATATGGAAAATATATGTCCACTGAGTTTCCCTAAATTTTCTCAAATATTTTGAAAGCATAAAAATAATTTTTCCCTATGAAAGACCATTTATGGCCTTAAATAAAAGCCTTTAAATAAAATAGGAAAATAATATTAAAAATTAATATTTGGTGGTTTTAGGAAGTCTTATATATAGTGGGTTACAAATAAACTCTTTGGTGCAAAACATACCACCCAATTTGAGGACTTGTAGTACAAACCTCATTTCAGGGGGTTTTATAAATCCTAATTTGAATAAATGTTTTTTGGCCAAAATAATATTTGATAAAAAATATTTTTTGGTACTATACACATGGCATGATCATTGGGCAGGGAGTTTGGGTCAAGGAAGTGATTTCTAGAGGGAAGAAGACATTTGAGTGCCAAAACACAATCAACCAAACATGCAAACATCAAACAACTCAAACAAGCACTTGCACTCAAAAAGTTTTAACTGGGCCCAAATTTTTATGAAGTCATAGGTAGCAAAGTGATACAACACGGGGTGTGACATTGGATCTCGCTCTCTGTTCTCTTCTGTTTCGTGTTCTTGTTTTCTGGCCGAAAACCATTTCTTATATTCCCGAAGATCCGTAACTCCGATTGCGCTGAGATTTTAACACGATTTTTTCCGGATATAAACTTCCTTGGGCCCGAAGTAGAACTCCAACCGACTTACGCGTAGGGCACAACCCACAACCACGCGCCTGGGCCCTAGGGCGCGCCCTGGTGTCTTGTGGTGGCTGTGGGGCCCCTTTTGCGTTGATTCCAACTCCCAAAAATCACATATATTCCAAAATAATTCTCTGTAAATTTTTATCGCGTTTGGACTTCGTTTGATATGGATATTCAGCGAAACAAAAAACATGCAACAAACAGGAACTGGGACTGGGCACTGGATCAATATGTTAGTCCCATTGTTGAGGAAATCGTTAACTGGTAGCTTCTCGGTTGGCTCACGAGTAGGGGATTGATCGGCTAATCAGCAAGTTAATCGCCCGTTTAATCAATTAAACGACCGATTTATCAGTTTATCGGCTACTCGGTGACCCTACGAGTAGGGATTAATCGGCAAGTGAACTGGTTAATCGGATGAATTCTTGAACAGGGGTTAGTCCAATAAATCATATAAAATGTTGCCAAAAATATGCGTAAGTTGTATAATATTGGCATGAAACAATAAAAAATTATAGATACGACGAAGATGTATCACAAGTCGAGCTTTATAAATGGTGACATTTACCATCAGTGTCTGTCTTCTTCTTTAAAGATCCATTTGTACTTAACGGCCTGCCGTTCATCGGGCAAGTCTACCAAAGTCCATACTTGGTTTTCATACATGGATCCTATCTCGGATTTCATGGCTTGTAGCCATTTGTTGGAATCTGGGCCCACCATCGCTTCTTCATAGCTCGTAGGTTCAGTATTGTCTAACAACATGACGTCCAAGACAAGATTGTCGTACCACTCACGGGCGGTACGATTCCTTGTTTACCTACGAGGCTCAGTAGTAACTTGATCTGAAGTTTCATGATCATCATCATTAGCTTCCTCTTTATTTAGTGTAGGCGCCGTAGAAACATCTTTCTGCGTCGTGCTACCATCCAAATGAAGTGACGGTTCAATAACTTCATCAAGTTCTACCTTCCTCCCACTCAGTTCTTTCGAGAGAAACTCTTTCTCGAGAAAGGACCCGTTTCCAGCAACAAACACTTTGCCCTCGGATCTGAGATAGAAGGTATACCCAAATATTTCCATAGGGTATCCTATGAAGACGCATTTGTCCGCTTTGGGATCGAGCTTATCAGGTTGAAGTCTTTTCACATAAGCATCGCATTCCCAAACTCTAAGAAATGACACCTTAGGTTTCTGCCAAACCATAATTCACACGGTGTCATCTCAACGGATTTTAGATGGTGCCCTATTTTAAAGTGAATAGAGTTGTCTCTAATTCATAACCCCAAAATGATATGGCAAATCGGTTAGAGACATCATAGTACGCACCATATCAAATAGAGCACGACTACGACATTCGGACACACCATTACATTATGGTGTTCTAGGTGGCGTGAGTTGTGAAACAATTTTTCACATTGTCTTAAGTAGCATACCAAACTCGTAACTCAGATATTCACCTCCACGATCATATCATAGACATTTTATCTTCTTGTTACGATGATCTTCAACCTCACCCTGAAATTGCTTGAACAATTCAAACATTTCAGACTTGTGTTTCATTAAGTAAATACACCCATATCTACTCAAATCATCAGTGAAGGTAAGAAAACAACGATATCCACTGCACGCTTCAACACTCATTGAACTGCATACATCAACATGTATCATTTCCAATAAGTCACTTACCTACTCCATCATACCGGAAAACGGGGCCTCGGTCATCTTGCCATGAGCCATGGTCTGCATGTCTCAACCGATTCGAAATCGGGTAAGTCCAAAGATCCATCAGCATGGAGTTTCTTCATGCACTTTACACCAATATGACCTTAGCGACAGTGCCAAAAGTATGTGGTACTATCATTATTAACTTTGCATCTTTTAGCATCAATATTATGAACATGTGTATCACTACGATCGAGATTCAATAAACCATTCACATTGGGTGCAAGACCATTGGAGGTATTATTCATGTAAACAGAACAACCATTATTCTCTGACTTAAATGAATAACCGTATTGCAATAAACATGATCTAATCATGTTCATGCTCAACGCAAGCACCAAATAACAATTACTTAGGTTCAACACTAATCCTGAAGGTAGAGGGAGCGTGCGATGGTGATCACATCAACCTTGGAAACACTTCCAACACACATCATCACCTCACCCTTAGCTAGTCTCTGTTTATTCCGTAGCTTTCACTTCGAGTCACCAATATTAGCAACTGAACTGGTATCTAATACCCAGGTGCTACTAGGAGTACTAGTAAGGTACACATCAATAACATGTATATCAAATATACTTTTGTTGATGTTGCCAGCCTTCTTATCTGCCAAGTATCTGGGGTAGTTCCGCTTTAGTAACCATTCCCCTCATAACAGAAGCACCCAGTCTCGGATTTGGGTCCAACCTTGGGTTTCTTAACTAGAGCGACAACTGGCTTGCCATTCTCGAAGTTTCCCTTCTTGTCCTTACCCTTCTACCTCTCAACACGGGTACGAGCCTGAAATCCAAATTTTAGCTCTGGGAACATCTCCTATGATCTGTGACGTTCAAAACGTCATTGGAGCCTCAATTCTAAGCCGTAAAGCATGACGCACTGAACTATCAAGTAGTCATAAAAAACGTGCCTGTCTCATGTTCTCAACACCCACAAATAACGCTTGAGGGGGTGGTGCACCGAGCAGCGCATCAAGGACATAAGCCTTCTGTGCAGCAACTGAGGACAATCCTGAGATCACGGACCTAGTCTGCATAATTGCTACTACCATCTTTCAACTTAGTTTTTCTCTAGGAACGTATCAAAATATAGGGGAGCTACAGTGATGTGGAGCATCCCATGATCACCACCATGGACCCATCACCAACACCTCAAGCTACGAAAGGACCCATGACGAGAGCCCGTGCACGTTCCTTTGCAAACGAGGTGACATCTCTCCTATATGATTCTCCCTTTGATGTTCATGGAACTTGGATGCTACCTCAAGCGGAGACCCTTTGCATGCTCAGGTACAATGAAGATGGTCTGGGAGACGCTCGGAGTGAAGTCCAAGTCACTATGAAGATGGATCCGAAGACGCATGGACGAGAGGACCAAAAGAAGGCCAAGTCACCTCCCAGGCCCCGAACATCCGGCCTCCAGCCCGGACATCCGGCACCTGGGAACCCCACCAGCGCCAAGGCAAAGCTATAGGCACCGGACATCCGGTCCGCCCCCGGATTTCCGGCCGGCGCCCCCGGATTTCGGCCCAACGACACCAGAACCGAGCGGAATCCAGCCCCTACAGCCCGGACATCCGGCCAACCACTGAAGCCCCGGCCATCCGCCCCCTGGCCCGGACATCCGGCCCCTGTGCGGGCAGACTCGGGTCCAAGTGGCCATGTACCCTCTCCTTCGCCCCTCTTTCCCCTAGCACTATATAAGAGACTCCTCCACCCAAGTTAGGGTTAGCTATTGTTTGGCAAAAGACTTTGTTGAGCATAGCTCCATCACTTCCTTCTCCCTAGGAGATTACCCTCCATTGAGAGAAGATCCAAGCGATGCCAAGGCCCCTCTAAGGGAAGATCCCCACGGGATTCAAGACCTCCTCCTCCGGAGCGAGAAGACTATCTTTACTTGTATCCTTCTTGTTGATTGTGGACCGTGATACTCATGTACTCGTGTGATTCTAGTGGATGTGTGATCGAAGGTTGTCCTTGAGTGTTTGTTTCCCTCTCGTTTTTCTCTTGTGTTCTTCGTGTTCCTCGTGAGATCCCCTCCGATTCATGAAAGATCGACGCACACGGGCGTGCCCCATATCATATTGGTATCAAGAGCCAAGGTTGATCACGAATTTGGAGTCTCCCCCTTCAATTTCTAGCCAATTTTGTTTTGTTTTGACCTAATTTTGAAAATCCCCACAAAAATAGCCCTACCAAATTTCTTGGATTCGTTTGATTTGAGGAGATTTTGTTGATTTTGATCCGTAGATGTCGTTGTGGACAGGTAGATCTAGCTTTTCCCCACCATCCCCATCTTTTTCCACCGTCAAATCGCCCCAATTTTGCCTAAAAAATTTCATGTTCATCCTCTAGTTCGTAGGAATCCTGTGATTGGATCTGGATTCGGGAGGCCCGGACATCCGGCCCGTACCCTGGACATCCGGCCTGCCGGACATCCGGCCCAGGCAGCCCGGACATCCGGCCCCTAGAGAACAACAAAGCTGTTTTGCCTCCGATTTTGACAGATTTAGTTCTTTTCCACCATTTCTTCCGCAACTTTCCGCCATTTCTTCCGCAACCCTTTTGCATTTGAGATTTTGAGTCGCGAGCATCGCCACTTCCTATGGTGTTTCGGCTAATTAGGAGTGGTTCTTCACCGACATCGCCGCTCATCATCGCTCCGGATCGTCGCCAACCAACTCTTCATTGACACCTCACCATAAGCAAGGACGGTAACCGCGACGACACTCTTGACCATTTACCCTTGCTATTGCTTTGTTACCCCGAGCCTATTTGCGTTACTTGCCTATCGAGACTAGCCATTGAGTATTGCCGGGCTACGCTACTTGTGCACTTTAGTGATACATACTCCGCATAGCTTCATTTGCGTGCATATATCTTAGTATCATCTTTTGTGTTACAACATAGTACCCGCATACATAATTGCTATCTTCGTGTGCACGTCCCGCATTGTGACCATACAACACATCAGTGCAAAATAAAAGAGAAGCAAAGCTTTTAAGCAAGAGCAAAAGAGAAAGAGGACAATAGCATCGCAAGTTTCGCATTGCATACTTGACAATAGCATCGCAAGTTTCGCATTGCATACTTGATCATCTTGGATCACTTGTGCGAGTGACACATGCCACATACACACATAGCAAGTTGGGAATAGGAATACGACATGTTTGGTTCCTTTTAGGGTGTGCACAAGTGTGTATCATGCCCATTGGAGCAATCGTTCTACCGTCTCTCTAGTGTTGTGCAATGAGAGCATTTTCCGTGGATTCCACATTTTAGCTCATGCTTTGTTGTGTGACCCCAATTTTCTTTCGTGAGTGTGTTTCCGTGTATACCCACTGCTATTGATCTACATTGTCGAACCCGGCCTTCAAGGAGAATGAAGACGATGAGAACAACCACGTCACCAAGTTGCACTTCTTCGGCGCACACAACGCAATTACTCAAGCTCAAGATGTCTTGCATGACCGCATCGACCAACTCGCCTCCAACTTGCGCGAATCCGAAATGCGCACTAGGGAATACCTCGACACCAAGCTCTCAAGACAAATGGAGGATCTTCGGTCCTTGATGGTCACTCACGCACCTTCCTCATCTGCATCGACGAGGAGTCATCACACAAGTCGCAACTCAACGACGTACTCTTCCGACGCAAGCCCACAAGAGCGTCATCATCATCGTGACGAACACTCCGGCCCAAGTTCTCCACAAGGTCGTCACCGTCATGACAATCCATTTCATGGCAATGGATTACAAGATCCCGTCCGCGCTCGAGAACGCCACCGCCAACAAGATCAAGATGCGTTGGAGCAAGAACGACAATGCCAAGAATAAGAACAACGACGCCGAGAAGAAGAACAACATCGCCGTCATGAACGCGCACTTGAAGCACATCGCGCTTTACAAGAAGCTACTCGTGCATTGGAGGAGCGCAACCGCCACGCTCATCACGAGCAAGAAGCACTTCGCCAAGCACAACAAGAAGAACTTCGTCGACAACGACAAGAAGAAGCCAATCGCCAAGAGGAGCACCAAGAAAGACGCAACCGAGTGCGCCCACCTCGTCGCCATCCTCAAGATCATCGCGACGAACCCGACCATGAAGAGGAGCAAGGACAAAATCAACGGCAACATGCTCAAGGCAATGACAATGAGGACCCACCTCCAAGAAAAGGATTTCGGCATCACCACCACAATGATGAGCAACGCTTCGGCAAGCTCAAGTTCACAATGCCAAAGTTTTCCGGAAGCAATGATCCCGAAGACTACTTGTCATGGGCCCTCAAGGTTGACAAGATCTTTCGCCTCCACAACTATGATGAAGAGAAGAAGATAGCCATGGCCTCACTCGAGTTCCCAGACTACATCCTTATTTGGTGGGAACAAGTGATTGAGCGAAGAAGGGAGAGAGGTGAACCTCCTATCAACACTTGGGCCCAAATGAAGGATCTCATGCGAGCTCGTTTTGTGCCTACACACTACAACCGGGATCTCTTCAAGAAGCTCCAACAACTCAAGCAAGGAACCAAGTCAGTCGAAGAGTACTACCAAGAGGTGGAAATCGCTATGATCCGAGCCAATGTCAAGGAAGATGACGAGCAAACAATGGCACGCTTCTTGAATGGCCTCAACTACCAAGTCAAGAAAATTGCCAACTTCCAACCATACTCCAACCTTCTCGAACTTGTGCATCAAGCAACCAAGGCGGAACGGCAAGTGCAAGATGACTACAAGTACTCCAAGTTCTCCTCCAAGACCTACGGCTCAAGTGTTCAAGCTACTACGACAACGACACCATCAACTACGAATCTACAACATCTACCGGCGACAAGTCAAGCTACAAGGACAAGACGACTTCATCAAGCCGACCATACTCAAGCACCTACAAGCCGAGAGCTTCATCCTCTACTTCAACACCGGATGCTACCGCCAAGACAAGCTCCATCAAGTGTTTCACGTGCCAAGGCCGAGGCCACAAGACCTTCGAATGTCCAACCAAACGCAACATGATTCTCCTCGACGATGGCACCTATGACTCTATGAGTGACGACGAGATGCAAGATTTGGAGAAAGTGGCCATACACCGCCAAGTGAACGAACATGAAGATTCGCAAATCTTTTGCGACAATGATTCGAGCCCCGCTCTCGTTGTCTCCAAAGTTTTGACGCTCCAACAACAAGAAGACGAGGACCAACGTTGTCACATATTCCACACCAAGGCGGGCATCCAAGGAAAATCCATCAAGGTCATCATCGACGGCGGGAGTTGGCACAACTTGGCAAGTGAAGACCTTTGTTCCAAGCTACAGTTGGTCAAGAAAAAGCACCCTCGTTCCTACAAGGTCCAATGGCTTTGTGATTCCGGAACCATCCAAGTTGACCACACCGTGGAAGTTTCTTTCAAGATAGGCGCTTATGAAGACACTTTGGACTGTGATGTGGTTCCAATGTCCGTTTGCCACCTCCTACTTGGTAGACCTTGGCAATTCGACCGTGGCGTCACACACAACGGTCGGACAAATCAATATAGCTTCAAGATGAAGGGCAAGCAATATGTGCTCCGACCAATGACTCCAAGTCAAGTCATCACCGACAAACAAGCTTCATTCCATCGTGGAGATAAAAGTGAGAGAGTGATCCACCTCCAAGAGAGTGAGTGCCACAAGCCAGAAATGAGCGACTCCATGATGAGGGACATGAGAGATATAGTTCTTTTAGCCACCAAACGAGATTTGAGGGATGTGAGTGAGAGCCCATCGACCGTTCTTCACTATGTACTTGTGTGCAAAGATGACGTCGTTCGGACTAACCCTTCACAACATCTTCCTCTTGTGTTGTCTAAGTTGTTGCAGGAATTCCAAGATGTTTTCCCCGATGAGCTACCTTCGGGACTACCACCTAAACGAGGGATTGAACACCGCATCGACCTCATCCCCGGAGCACCGCTTCCTAACAAGGCTCCCTACCGCGTCAACCCCAAAGAAACAAAGGAAATACAAAGGCAAGTCCAAAAACTCCTAGATAAAGGGCATGTACGCGAGAGCTTGAGTCCTTGTGCGGTTCCGGTCATACTTGTGCCTAAGCAAGATGGTAGTATGCGCATGTGTTCCGATTGCCATCCTATCAATGCTATCACCATTCGCTACCGTCATCCCATTCCTCGCTTAGATGATATGCTAGATGATCTTAGTGGTGCCACTATATTTTCTAAGATTGACTTAAAAAGTGGTTACTACCAAATTCCCATACAAGAATGAGATGAGTGGAAAACCGCATTCAAGACTAAATTTGGTCTCTATGAATGGTTGGTTATGCCCATGGGCTTATCCAAAGTACTGGGTACTTTCATGCGTGTTATGCACTATGTGTTGCGACTACTCATTGGATATTGTGTCGTGGTCTACTTTGATGGCATTCTTGTCTTTAGCAACTCTCTTGAGGAGCATGCTACACATGTTCGTGATGTTTTGCAAATCCTTCAGAAAGAACAACTCTATGCAAACATGTAGAAATGCACATTTGGTGTGGAGAAGGTAGTTTTCCTAGGTTTTGTAGTATCTTCTAAGGGCGTACATGTAGCTGAAACTAAGATTGATGCTATTAAAACTTGGCCCACACCAACAAATTTGCAACAAGTGCGTAGCTTCCTAGGACTAGCTGGTTTCTATCGCCGTTTTGTCAAAGACTTTAGCACTATTGCATCACCTCTTCAAGCTTGGAGCAAGAAGAATGCACCATTTATTTGGGGTACTTCCCCAGACACCGCATTCCATGAACTTAAAAATTTGCTCACCCATGCACCTTTGCTTGCTTTGCCCAACTTTGATAAAACATTTGAAGTGCATTGTGATGCTAGTGGTAGTGGCATAGGTGGTGTGCTTATGCAAGAGAAGCGTCCTATCGCGTACTTTAGCGAGAAACTATCCGGCGCTCAACTTAACTACCCCATCTATGACAAAGAATTGTATGCTTTGGTGAGATTTTTGCATGTGTGGGAACACTATTTGCGACCTCATGAGTTTGTCATCCATACCGACCATGAAATGCTTAAGTACTTAAAAGGTCAAACCAAGTTGAACAAACGGCATGCTAAATGGAGTGAATTTATTGGGTCCTTCCCTTATGTCATCAAATACATTAAGGGTAAGGAAAACGTTCTGGCGGATGCCCTTTCCCGCAAATGCATGCTAGTTACTCAACTTGAATTGAATGTTGTTGGTTTTGAGCATATCAAAGATTTGTATGAGCGTGATGTTTCTTTTGCTACTCCATATGCTAAATGTCAAGTGAAATCTTGTTGGGAGAACTACTATATGAAAGATGGCTATCTTATGCGTGCTAACAAACTTTATATACCCGAGTCTTCTCTTCATTTATTGCTTTTGCAAGAAGCTCACGGTGGAGGACTTATGGGTCACTTTGGACGCGACAAGCCGTAGGCCACACTCTCCAACAAGTATTTTTGGCCCAAGATGTTTCGTGATGTTGCACGTTTCACCAACCGGTGCTCGACATGCCGCAAAGCTAAGTCAAAAGCTCAATCCCATGGTCTCTATATGCCTCTTCCGATACCGTTCCAACCTTGGGAAGACATTAGTATGGACTTTGTGCTTGGCTTGCCACAAACTAAAACTGGCCATGATTCCGTTTTTGTCATTGTGGACCGATTTTCCAAAATGGCTCATTTCATTCCATGTCACAAGATAGACGATACTTCCCATATTGCCAGTCTCTTTTGTAGGGACATCTTACGGCTACATGGCATACCCAAGACCATTGTCTCGGATCACGACGTCAAGTTCTTGAGTTAGTTTTGGAAGACCCTATGCGCCAAGCTCGAAATCAAGCTTCTTTTCTCTTCGGCATATCACCCTCAAACCGATGGACAAACGGAGGTGACGAACCGGACGCTTTCTACCCTACTTCACGTGTTGATCAAGAAGAACATCAAGGAATGGGAAGATTGCCTCCCCATCGCCGAGTACGCCTACAACCGCGCAAGTCACTCCACCACCGGCAAGTCTTCGTTCGAAGTGGTATATAGCTTCAATCCTTTGTCCCCATTGGACATCCTACCTCTACCTCTCCAAGAGCGCGTCAACATGGACGCAAGTGCAAGGGCAGGCTACATCAAGAGGATGCATGAAGATACAAGACGCACGATTGAACGTCAAGTAGAACGCGTCACCAACAAGCGCAACATCAACAAGCACCCCATGGTGTTCCAGCCCGGTGATCTAGTGTGGCTACACCTTCGCAAGGACCGCTTCCCCAACGAACGCAAGTCAAAGCTACTCCCTCGAGCCGACGGTCCCTTCAAGGTGTTCGCACGCTACAACAACAATGCCTACAAGATCGACATTCAACGCGACAAGTACAACATGAGTGACACCTTCAACATCACGGACCTATCCCCTTTCCATGGTGATGAAGATCTTGATCCGAGGACGAATCTCTCGCAAGGTGGGCGGAGATGATACGTGGCATCCCATGATCACCACCATGGACCCATCACCAACACCTCAAGCTATGAAAAGACCCATGACGAGAGCCCGTGCACGTTCCATTGCAAACGAGGTGACATCTCTCCTATATGATTCTCCCTTTGATGTTCATGGAACTTGGATGCTACCTCAAGCGGAGACCCTTTGCATGCTCAGGTACAATGAAGATGGTCTGGGAGACGCTCAGAGTGAAGTCCAAGTGACTATGAAGATGGATCCGAAGACGCATGGACGAGAGGACCAAAAGAAGGCCAAGTCACCTCCCAGGCCCGAACATCCGGCCTCCAGCCCGGACATCCGGCCCCTGGGAACCCCACCAGCGCCAAGGCAAAGCTATAGGCGCCAGACATCCGGCCCCTGCCCAGACATCCAGTCCGCCACCGGATTTCTGGCCCTCGCCCCCGGATTTCCGGCCCAACGACACCAGAACCGAGCGGAATCCAGCCCCCAAGCCCGGACATCCGGCCGACCACTGAAGCTCCGGACATCCGGCCCCTGTGCGGGCATACTCGGGTCCAAGTGGCCATGTACCCTCTCCTTCGCCCCTCTTTCCCCTAGCACTATATAAGAGACTCCTCCACCCCAAGTTAGGGTTAGCTATTGTTTGGCAAAAGACTTTGTTGAGCATAGCTCCATCACTTCCTTCTCCCTAGGAGATTACCCTCCATTGAGAGAAGATCCAAGCGATGCCAAGGCCCCTCTAAGGGAAGATCCCCACGGGATTCAAGACCTCCTCCTCCGGAGCGAGAAGACTATCTTTACTTGTATCCTTCTTGTTGATTGTGGACCATGATACTCGTGTACTCGTGTGATTCTAGTGGATGTGTGATCGAAGGTTGTCCTTGAGTGTCTATTTCCCTCTCGTGTTTCTCTTGTGCTCTTCGTGTTCCTCGTGAGATTCCCTCCGATTCGTGAAAGATCGACGCACACGGGCATGCCCCGTATCATACAGTGTGAGCTATCGATCTACAACATAATTTGCAAAGATATTTTGACTATGTTCATGATAATGAGTTCAATTAATCATATTACTAAAGAACTCCCACTCAAATCAACATCCCTCAGGTTGTCTAAGTGTGACATGATCCAAATCCACCAACCCAATCCCTCAGGTTTCAATGGTGAACATCTAAATATTGATCATATCTACTATATGACTCATGTTCGACCTTTCCGTCTCCTGTGTTCCGAGGCCATGTCTATACATGCTAGGCTCATCAAGGTTAACCCAAGTATTCCGTGTGTGTAAATCTGGCTTAGACCCATTGTATGCGAATGTAGAGTCTATCACACCCGATCATCACGTGGTGCTTCGAAACGACGAACCTTCGCAACAGTGCATACTCGGGGAGAACACAATTTTATCTTGAAATTTTAGTGAGAGATCATATTATAATGCTACCGTCGTTCTAAGCAAAATAAGATGCATAAAAAGGATAAACATCACATGCAAATCATATAAGTGACATGGTATGGCCATCATCATCTTGTGCTTTTGATCTCCATCTCCAAAGCACCGGCATGATCTCCATCATCACCGGCATGACACCATGATCTCCATCATCGTGTCGTCATGTGGTTGTCGCACCAACTATTGCTTCTACAACTATTGCTAACTCATAGCGATAAAGTAAAGAAAAAGAAGGCGAAAATAATTAAAGACAACCCTATGGCTCCTGCCGGTTTCCGTACTCATCGACATGCAAGTCGTGATAATCTATACAAAACATGATCATCTCATATATCACATATATCACATCATGTCATTGGCCATATGACATCACAACATGCCCTGCAAAAACAAGTTAGACGTCCTCTACTTGTTGTTGCAAGTTTTAGGTGGCTGCTATGGGCAACTAGTAAGAATCGTTCTTACCTACGCAAAGCCACAATAGTGATAATCAAGTTGCCTTCTAACCTTCTACAAGGACCGCCTCTGTCAAATCCGATTCAACTAAAGTGGGAGAGACAGACACCCGTCAGCCATCTTTAAGCAACAAGTGCATGTCAGTCGATGGAACCGCTCTCTCGTACGTGGACGGGTAAGGTTGGTCCGAGCCGCTTCATCCCACAATACCGCCGAATAAAGATAAGACTAAGGAAGTTAGCAATCTAAACATCAACGCCCACAAACTCTTTTGTGTTCTACTCGTGCATGTTATCTACGCATAGACCTAGCTCATGATGCCACTGTTTGGGAACGTTGCATGGGAAACAAAAAATTTCCTACGAACACCCAAGATCTATCATGGAGATCAACAACTACGAGAGGGGGAGCGCATGTACATGCCCTTGTAGATCGCTAAGCGGGAAGAGTTAAGAAACGCGGTTGGTGTAGTTGAACGTCCTCGAGATCCAATCACGATCCGTCCCGCGATCCAATCTTGTTCCGTTCTGATCTAGCGCCGAACGGATGGCACCTCCGCGTTCAAGACACGTACAACTCGATGACGTCTCCGCCTCCTTTATCCAGCATGTGAGGGCAGAGAGGTAGATTTGATCTCCGGCAGCACGACATCGTGGTGGCGGTGGTGGTGGAGCTGTCCCGGCAGGGCTTCGCCAAGCACTACCGCGACAAAAACTAGAGGAGAAACGATCTAGGGGAGAGGGAGGGCTGCGCCGTGGCTTGTCGTGCTGAAGCCCTCCCTCCCCTCACATACATATAGGGGGAGAGGAGGAGGGAGGCGCCCTAGGGTTTCCCCTAGGGTGGGGCGGCGGCCAAGGGGGGGAGCCTTGGACCCCAAGGCAAGTGGGGCGCCCCCGTCTTGGGCCAACCCTAGCCCTAGCCGCATGGGCCCTGGGTGAGAGGGGCGGCCAGCCCACCAGGGGCTGGTGCGCCCCCTCTCATAGCCCATGGGGCCCTCCGGGGCAGGTGGACCCCCGGAACACTTTCGGCACCCCCGAAACTTTTCCGGAACTCGAATACCAACTTCGTATATATCAATCTTTACCTCTAGACCATTATGAAGCTCCTCGTTGTGTTCGGGATCTCATCCGGGACTCCGGACATCCTTCGGTCACCAACATACATAACTCAACAATACCAAATCGTCACTCAACGTTAAGTGTGCAGACCCTGCGGGTTCGAGAACTATGCAGACATGACCGAGACAACTCTATGGTTAATAACCAATAGCGGGAGCTGGATGCCCATATTGGTTCCTACATATTCTACGAAGATCTTTATCGGCCGAACCATGATGTCAAGGATTCAGACAATCCCGTATGCAGTTCCCTTTGTCCATCGGTATGTTACTTGCCCGAGAAGCGATCGTTGGTATCTCCATACATAGTTCAATCTCGTTACCGGCAAGTCTGTTTACTCGCTCCGTAATACATGATCACGTGACTAACTCCTTAGTTACATTTCTTGCAAGCTTCTCATGATGCTGTATTACCAAGTGGGCCTAGAGATACCTCTCCGTCATACGGAGTGACAAGTCCCAGTCTCGATTCACGCCAACCCAACAGACACCCTCAGAGATATCTGTAGAGCACCTTTATAGTCACCCAGTTACGTTGTGACATTTGATACACACAAGGCATTCCTTCGGTGTCCGGGAGTTGCATGATCTCATGGTCATAGGAACAGATACTTGACATGGATAAAGTAGTAGCAATAAACTAACACGATCAAATTCTATGCTTATGGTTGGGTCTTGTTCATCACATCATTCTCCTAATGATGTGATCCTGTTATCAAATGACAACTCATGTCCATGGTTAGGAAACCTTGACCATCTTTGATCAACGAGCTAGTCTAATAGAGGCTCACTAGGGACATAGTGTTGTCTATGTATCCATACATGTATCTGAGTTTTAGATCAATACAATTATAGCATGCATAATAAAGGATTATCATGAACAAGGAAATATGATAATAACCAATTTATTATTGCCTCTAGGGCATATTTCCAATAGTTTGTATTGATTGGGTTGGCTTGAATCGAGACTGGGATTTGTCACTCCATATGACGGAGAGGTATCTCTGGGCCCACTCGGTAATACAGCATCACAAGAAGCTTGCAAGCAATGTGACTAAGAAGTTAGTAACGATATCTTGTATTACGGAACGAGTAAAGAGACTTGCCGGTAACGAGATTGAACTAGGTATGGAGATACCAACGATCGAATCTCGGGCAAGTAACATACCGACAGACAAAGGGAAATGTATTCGGGATTGATTGAATCCTTGATATCGTGGTTTGACCGATAAAGATCTTCGTAGAATATGTGGGAACCAATATGGGCATCCAGGTCCCGCTATTGGTTATTCACTGTAGAGGTGTCTCGGTCATGTCTGCATAGTTCTCGAACCCGCAGGGTCTGCACACTTAACGTTCAGTGATGATTCGGTATTGTTGAGTTATATATGTTGGTGACCGAAGGTTGTTCGGAGTCCCGAATGAGATCTCGGACATCACGAGGAGTTCCGGAATGGTCTGGAGGTAAAGATTCATATATGGGAAGTTGGTATTCGGGCACCGGAATAGTTTCGGGGTTTGCCGGATTCCATCAAGAGTGCCAGAAGGGGTTCCGGGGGTCCACCGGGAGGGTCCATCTGCCCCGGAGGGCCCCATGGGCTGTGAGAGGAGGCACACCAGCTCCTGGTGGGCTGGCCACCCCTCCCACCTAGGCCCATGCGGCTGGATGTGGGGGGCCAAGCCCAAAGGGGGGGCGCCACCCGTTGCCTTGGGTGGCAAGGCACCCTTGGCCGCCGCCCCAACCCTAGGGGAAACCCTAGGGCAGCCGCCCCCCTCCTCTCCCCCTATATATATGAGAGGGGACGGAGGGCTGCAGCACCACAAGCCGCGGCGCAGCCCTGCCCTCCCTCTCCCTAGATCGTTCACCTCTAGTTCGTCACGGCAGCGCTTGGCGAAGCCCTGCCGGGACAGCTCCACCACCACTGCCACCACGTCGTCGTGCTGCCGGAGAACTCATCTACCTCTCCGCCCTCGCTTGCTAGATCAAGGAGGCGGAGACATCATCGAGCTGTACGTGTGCTGAACGTGGAGGTGTCGTCCATTCGGCGCTAGATCGGAACGGATCAAGATTGGATCGCGGGACGGATCGTGATTGGATCGCGAAGACGTTCGACTACACCAACCGTGTTTCTTAACGCTTCCCGATTAGCGATCTACAAGGGTATGTAGATGCACTCCCCCTCTCGTAGTTGTTGATCTCCATAGATAGATCTTGGGTGTTCGTAGGAAATTTTTTGTTTCCCATGCAATGTTCCCCAACAGTGGTATCAGAGCTAGGTCTATGCGTAGATAACATGCACGAGTAGAACACAAAAGAGTTTGTGGGTGTTGATGTTCAGATAGCTTACTTCCTTAGCCTTATCTTGATTCGGTGGTATTGTAGGATGAAGCGGCTGGGACCGTCCTTACTCGTCCACGTACGAGAGACCGGTTCCATCGACTGACATGCCCTTGTTGCATGAAGATGGCTGGCGGGTGTCTGTCTCTCCCACTTTAGTTGAATCGAGTTCGACAGAGGTGGTCCTTGTAGAAGGTTAAATAGCAACTTGAATATCACCGTTGTGGCTTTGCGTAGGTAAGAACGGTTCTTACTAGTTGCCCATAGCAGCCACGTAAAACTTGCAACAACAAAGTAGAGGACGTCTAACTTGTTTTTGCAGGGCATGTTGTGATGTGATATGGCCAAAGACATGATGTGATATATGTGATGTATGATATGATCATGTTTTGTATAGATTATCACGACTTGCATGTCGATGAGTACGGCAACCGGCGGGAGCCATAGGGTTGTCTTTAATTATTTTCGCCATTTTTGCTTTAATTTATCGCTATGAGATAGCAATAGTTGTAGAAGCAATAGTTGGCGTGACAACCACATGACGACACGATGATGGAGATCATGATGATGGAGATCATGTGGGTGCTTTTGGGATGGAGATCATACATGGAATTCGTGTTTTGCAAGTGGATGTAGCTTTTCCTCCATGAAATCCCCCCAAAATTTCTTTTTCCCCATCAATTCTGACCCACGACATCGAGTTTTCTAGCCCTGTTCTCAGATCTAGAAATTAGGGTTCGTCCCAGAAGTATTTCCGCGACCCCCGGAACTTCCGGCCCCCAGAACTTTTGTCACTAACCCGAAACTTCCGGGCTAAACAGAAAGTTACCACAAAAATTCCCGGGTTTTCCCCTGACCTATCCCGCGACCCCCAGAACTTCCGGCACCCCCGAGAACTTTCGGAACCCAGAACTTCAAGCCCCAGGCCCAGAACTTCTGGACTAACCAGAAATAGTGCATAGATTTTAGCACTACCCCCTTTTCACCGTTTTGGCCATAACTAATTCATCTGATGTCCGATTTTGACGTTCTTTAGCTCATTTTGTATCTATTGACATCCCCCATTCCACAAAAATACTTTCCAAACCATTTGACTCCATAAGTTGTTTTCATATTTGGCATCTTTTCCTAGGCCATCACCATAATTTCCGCATACACCCTTCCCCACCATACTCTTTCGCCACCATACCCAATTTTGTTTGAGATTTTGAGTTGTGGTTTCCATTTTCTATGGTGTTTTGGATAATTAGGAATGGTTCGACATCAACAATGCTGCCACTCATCAACGCCACGGCCTCGACATCGGCAACGGCCACTTCGCCTTTTGGCACCCCAACCGTAAGCAAGGACGGTATTCTCGACGACATCATTGTCCATTTCCTTGCAATTTCTTTGATCACCTTGATCCTATTGCGTACCTTACCCATTGAGACTAGCGAGTTGAGAATTGCCGGGCCATGTTACTTGTGCACCGTAGTGATACGCTTATGCCGCATAGCTACTTTTAGCGTGCAAACATCTTGCTATCTACATTGTGCCATAAGCTCCACCGTGCATATCCAACTCGCTAGTCTCAATGGGTAAGGTACGCAATATACTTGTCTCATATCTTGGTTCGAGCGTCAAGCATAGCCTGTCGGAGAAAAAAAAGAAAAAAAAAGAGAAAAATCTTTTAAGCAAAAGAGGAGATACAAAGAGCTTGTTAGCAATAGAAATAGCATTGAGCCATTTTTCATAGTCCATACTCTTGGATCATACATACATAGCATAATTGGGATTGAAGACGACACGTTTACTCTAATAGGTTGGTGCACAAGCGCGTATCTAGCTTATTTGAGCAATCGAGCTATTGACTCTCTAGTATTCGTGCAACACGAGCTTTTCCGTGGTCTCACATTTTGTGCTCATTCCTTGGTTGTGTGGATCTCACTTATCTATCTGTGTCTATGTTCCTAGTACCACCATAGCTATTGATCTATTTGTTTTGCATTACAATTTTGTGAATCTTCCTCAACATTTTCGATATCTTGGATTAACATTTGCTTGAATTTTGTGTCACTTGTCCTAACCGAGCCACTTGATAAGCTTTACTTTGTAGGTGTGAGTGAACAAGTCCGGAACCAATTCCACTATTCTCTCAATTCACATTGAGTGAAACGGGATACATCCTCAACTTTGGGAATGGTATCTTGGTATTGTTTATCTTATTTCCTACTCACCTTTCCTCGAGTCTTGTGATGGCTAGGCAACGCACATCATCTTCGGTCTACAAAATGAATGACGAGTTTGATGCCATCAACGCCAAGATGAACGCTCAAATGGAGGAGCTCAAGGTCCTCATCAACATCGGCAAGCAGTCTTCCTCATCTTCGAGAATACGCTCAAGTGCACATGCTTTTGAGCTACCATATCCGGCAAGATCATATCGGCATCGACACCATCGACGACATGAAGAAATAACGACGCCAACATCAAGTCATCAAATGATGAACAAGCGTGAAGGTCACGAGCTTGACACCAACCACCGCTTGATGACTTCACCGTTAACCTCAACAATTCGCCAAGCGACTTCACGGCATCTTTGCCTTTGTATGTGCAACATCTTTGCCGATAAGCACCTCAAGATAAGCTCCCCAAGCTCAAGTCCGCAACTTCACGAGTTACTATGACTTCGACACCGACTACGAGATTCCGTTCTATGGGACTCATGACCCCGAAGAGTACCTTGAGTGGGAGAGCAAGATGGACACCTACCTCAAGCTACCTCAAGTCCCTTCTAAATATCAAGTGAAGTGCACCACAAGCAAATTCCATGACTATGTGTCCACATGGTGGCATCAAACACCTTCGAAGAGCTTAGACATGAGTTGGTCCAAGACGAAGGAAGCGATGCTGTGAAAGTTTGTGCCTTCTACATACACGGAACATCTTCTTCACCAATTGGAGAACACCATACAAGGATCCAAGTCCCTTGACGAGTACTTCATGGAGAGGAAGAAAGCCTTGCGATGGGTCGGTGTGGACGACCCCATTTGGATGAGGTTCCGCTTCACGATGGGATTGAACAACGACACCGCCAAGACTATCTTCCTCAACAACTACGAGTCTCTCGATGACCAATACTTAGATGCTCTCAAGGCGATACAAGAACTCAAGGCCAGGGCTACTCAACCCCAAGCACACTTCGTGATGACCAAGCACCACGGCGACGAGCATGAGGTTGGTACCACCAAGATGTCCAAGCCCGACGAGCTCCAAGACGAAGCTCTGTGGGATCACTAGAAGAGTGTCTAGAGGGGGGTGATTAGACTACTTGACCAAATAAAAATTCTACCTTTTCCCAATTTTAAGTGTTGGCAGATTTTAGCAATGATAGCAAGTCAAGCACACCCTACACATGCATGTCTAAGAGTATAACAGCGGAAAGTAACAACAAGCATATGTATAGTAGAGGGTAGGGAGGAAGATCACACGCAATTTGTAGACACGAAGATTTTTCCCGTGGTTTCGATAGGTGGTGCAATCGTACGTTGTAGGACCGAAAGTATGTCTAGAGGGGGGGGTGATTAGACTACTTGACCAAATAAAAATTCTACCTTTTCCCAATTTAAAGTGTTGGCAGATTTTAGCAATGATAGCAAGTCAAACACACCCTACACATGCATGTCTAAGAGTATAGCAGCGGAAAGTAACAACAAGCATATGTATAGTAGAGGGTAGGGAGAAAGATCAAACGCAATTTCTAGACACGAATATTTTTCCCGTGGTTCCGATAGGTGGTGCTATCGTACGTCCACGTTTATGGAGTCTTCAACCCACGGTGGGTAACGGTCGCGAGAGTCCACGGAGGGCTCCACCCATAAGGGTCCACGAAGTAGCAACCTTGATTATTCCATAACGGCTTCCGTCCACGAAGGACTAGCCTCACTATGGGTAGATCTTCACGAAGTAGGCGATCTCCTTGCCAGTACAAACTTCTTGGTTCAACTCCACAACATGAAGTAGGAGGCTCCCAAGCGACACCTAACCAATCTAGGAGGCACCACCCTCCAAAAGGTAATAGGCTCGGCAATGTCGATGAACTCCTTGCTCTTGTGCTTCAAGATGATGGACTCCTCAACACACAATCACTCTCTCATAGATTTGGCTATGGTGGAAGAGATTGATATGGTGGAAAGCAACTTGGGGAGGCTAGAGATCAAGATTCATATGGATGGAATGGAATAGCTTAATCTCAACACATGAGTAGGTGGCTCTCTCTCAGAAAATTTGATGGGGCAAATATGGAATAGTTCTGAGTGCTTCTCTCTCGAGTGGGTGGTGGTGAAGGGGTATATATAGGCATCCCCAAAAATCCAACCGTTACACCTAAAGTGACCAACTCGGTGACACCGATGTGTGAATCTCGGTGGTACCGAAATGACCAAAAGGTGACAACTTTTGAATCTCGGTGAGACCGATATATAATTCTCGATGGTACCGATTAGGTGACCAACAGTCAGATTGCACAACTCGGTGACGCCGATACAACAAACTCGGTGGTACCGATTTTGTGAATCGAGGTAACAGAAAGTTGGCAACCCAAACTCGGTGGCACCAAAGTGGAATCGGTTGCACCGATGTGCTAGGGTTTGGCATGGGTCTGTCTAAGTTTGGGAATCGGTAGCACCGAGTGGAAATTGTAGGTTGCACCGATTTTGGATATTTGGCTTTGGACAGACTTTTGTGGAAGAGCTTGTGGGTGTTTTTGGTGACTATCTCTTGTGCACGTGGAGCATCTTGTTCACCAACAGTACCTTACCCCCTTTTAATAGTATTGGCTTTCCTATGGACTCAAAGTGATTTCTCACAAAGTAAAATGTAGAATCCTCTTGCTTGAATCTTTGCCAATCCATTTCCTTGCATCTTGGGGTTTCTCCTCAAACTCCACAATCCTTTTGCCAACCCTCTCTGTGGACTTTATCTGAAATACACTAGGTGAAAGTATTAGTCCAAGAGACAATGTATGTTGTCATGAATTATCAAAACCACCAAGGGAGCACATTGTGCTTTCAGTCTGAAAGCACATATGCTCCCTTGGTGGTTTTGATAATTCATGACAACATACATTGTCTCTTGGACTAATAGTTCTACCTAGTTTATTTCAGGTTTAGTCCACAGAGAGGATTGGCTAAAGGATTTTGAGGAGACCCCGAGATGCAAGGAATAGGATTGGCAAAGCTACAAGAATGAAGACTCTACATTTTGCTTTGTGAGAAATCACTTTGAGTCCATAGGAAATCCAATACTATCAAAAGGGGGTGAGGTAATAATGGTGAATGAAATGCTCAAAATGATCAAGTGTTAGTCACCAAAAACACCCACAAGCTCTCCCACAAACATTCTATCATAGAGCCCACCACTCAAAATCGGTGCCACCAACAATTCCATATCGGCTACACCGAGTTAAATCACAGACAGAAACCCAAGCCAAGTCCCACATCTCGGTACTACCAAGATCCTCATCGGTCCAACCGAGTTTCAGTGACCAACTTTCTGTTACCTCATTTACAAGAATCGGAATTTCCGAGAATTGTGAATCGGTCTCACCGAGTTGTGTAACTGCCCTCGGCCACTCATATCGGTACCACCGAGAATTCTATATCGATCTCACCGAAAAGCCTAAAGTTGCCCCATTTTGCACTAGTCGGTGCAACCGAGTTTTCACTTCGGTTTTACCGAGTTGGGCAATAAAGTTGTAACGGTTGGATTTTTGGAGATGCCTATATATACCCATCCACCACATCCCACTCGCAAGAGAAGCACTCAGAACAGACCCACACTTCCCATATCCAAATTTCTAAGAGAGCACCACCTATCCTTGTGTTGAGGTCAAGATCATCCACTCCAACCATATGGATCTTGATTTCTAGCCTTCCGAAGTTGCTTTCCACCCAATCAATCTATTCTACCCAAGCCAAATCTGTGAGAGGGTGATTGAGTGTTGAGGAGACTATCATTTGAAACACAAGAGCAAGGAGTTCATCGTTACTATCGAGCCTATTACCTTTTGGAGGGTGGTGCCTCCTAGATTGGTTAGGTGTCTCTTGGGAGCCTCCTACTTCGTGTTGTGGAGTTGAACTAAGAAGTTTGTAAGGGCAAGGAGATCGCCTACTTCGTGAAGATCTACCCATAGTGAGGTTAGTCCTTCGTGGACGGATGCCGTTATGGAATAGTCAAGGTTGCTACTTCGTGGACCCTTATGGGTGGAGCCCTTCGTGGACTCTCGCGACCTCTACCCTTCGTGGGTTGAACACTCCATAAACGTGGACGTACGATAGCACCACCTATCGGAACCACGGGAAAAATCTTCATGTCTTCATATTGCGTTTGATCTTCCTATGTCAACTCTATTACATATGCTTGTCTTTACTTTACGCTGCCATACTTGTTGATTATCAAGTGTAGGGTGCACTAGACTTGTTAGAATTGCTAAAATCTGCCAACCAATTAACTTGGGAAAAGGTTAGGTTTTAATTTATGCATGTAGTCTATTCACCCCCCCCCCTCTAGACATCCCTTCTAGTGATCCCACAATTGGTATCAGAGCTTTGGTCTCCGTAGCTTCGGTTTCACAACGTCAGAGGAAGATGGATGTGTCTAGTTTGGGGAGTCTTAGTTGTAGAGTGCCCGTTCTCGATGGGGAGTACTATAGTCAATGGAAATATGAAATGCTTGTGTTGTTCAATGAATTCCATTTGAACCACTATGTTAAGAACCCCTATGTACCTCGCATTGATCCTTTACACCCCACACACGAAGAGGAAATTGATATGCTACGCAATCTTAGAACTATTAATCTTATCATTAGAGGATTGCCTAGAATTGTGTTTGATCAAATGAATAATTTTGAATGTGCTTATACTTTGTGGGATGATTTGGAGAAACTATATCCAAATTATTCATTGAGTAATCTTGATGAAATTCTTCATAAAACTATTGCTTTTCACAAAATGATGCCTAGTGATCCTAAGTTTGATGATTATCTATTTGAGCTTAGAGACCTCATGCGTGCTAAAGGAGATGTCATAACTATCAACAACATCATTGTTGATTCCATTCGCATTAATAATCTTGAACATTTTCATGATCACAACTCTAACAAATCTCTTGTTTCTTATGACGAGGATTTCCCAGTTGATGATGACAATATGGAACATGGCTACTATGATGAAGATGAGTTGTTCGACATCGAGTATGAGAAGACTATGAAGAATCTAAGTCTCATGGCAAACTTCAAGGATTACATGCCCGGAGGAAAAGAGTGGATTCTCATAGTGGATGCACCGATCATATGACCGGAGATAGAGACATGTTTCAAGAGATCACACCAAACCATGGACCACGAAGGTATGTGACTTTTGGAGACAACTCCAAGGGTAAGGTACTTGGTCTTGGTAAGGTGGCCATATCTCATGATAGTTCTATTCAAAATCTCATGCTTGTTGAATCCCTTGGCTACAATCTTCTTTCCATATCTAGACTAGCCGACTTTGGTTTCAATGTGCTATTTACTAAAGTTGATTGCCAAGTGTTTTGTCAAGATAATCATAGCATGGTCTTTACCGGTTTCCGTTGGAGTGATCTATCCATTGTTGATTTCACTAAGAGATCCAAACCTCGTACTTCTCTTATTGCAAAATCTTCTAAAGGTTGGCTTTCGCATAGTAGACTAGGACATGTTGGTATGCGTAATCTAGACAAGCTCATCAAAGGTGATCATATACTTGGTGTTAAAGATGTTATCTTTGACAAAGATAGACTTTGTAGTGCTTGTCAAGCTGGAAAGCAAGTAGGTGGAAGTCATCCCGTAAAGAATATCATGACTACTAGGAGACCACTCGAGTTGCTTCATATGGATCTTTTTGGTCCCAATGCTTACAAGAGCCTCGGTGGAAATTCCTTTGGTCTAGTTATAGTTGATGATTTTTCCAGATTTACGTGGGTATTCTTTCTTCATGATAAGTCGCAGGTGCAAAAGATCTTCAAGAACTTCGCTCGCAAAGCGCAACATCAGTTTGAAGTGAAGATCAAGAAAGTTCGAAGCGACAACGGATCGGAGTTCAAGAACACGAATGTGGATTCCTTTCTTGGCGAAGAAGGGATTTCACATGAGTTCTCGGCTACGTACACATCTCAACAAAATGGAGTTGTTGAGAGGATGAACTGAACTCTTATAGGGATGGCTAGAACTATGGTCGACAAATACAAGACGCCAAGACACTTTTGGGCAGAAGTCATGGAAATAGCTTGTCATGCTACGAACCGACTCTACCTTCACAAGCTTCTCGGTAAAACGGCATACGAGCTACTCACCGGTAACAAGCCACAAGTTGGACACTTTCGGGTATTCGGCTGCAAGTGTTACATTCTTGATAAGCATCGTCGTTCTAAATTTGCTCCTAAGTCTCATGAAGGTTTCCTACTCGGTTATGGATCAAACTCTCACACTTACCGTGTCTATAACAACTTCACTAGAAAAGTTGAAGAGACGGTAGATCTGAAGTTTGATGAATCGAATGGTTTGCAAGTCAAACAATTGCCAAATGATGTAGGAGATAAGGAACCTTCGGAAGCTATCCAAGACTTGTCCATTGGCAAGATTCGTCCCATGGAGGTGAAGGAAAGTACTTCATTGACCCAAGTGGAAGCCCCTACTTTGCGTCAAGGCGAACCTCAACATGACATGGAGGCATCCACAAGTGGTACACGACAAGATGAAGAGGAGGAAGAAGTTCATCACGATGATCCACCACAACCACCTTCACCACCACCTCAAGGGAACGACACCTTCAACAACAATGAAGAAGAAGATGATGATGATGAAGAAGCTCCACCATCCAACAAGCAAAAGCTACCCCGAGTTCTAGCAAGTGTGGACAAAAACCATCATCTAGATCAAATCTTCGGTGACATACAAACCAGGAGGATAACTCGCTCTAAAACTCGACTAGCTAACTTTTGTGAGCATTATTCAATCATCTCTAGTATTGAGCTTTTGAACGTAGAAGAAGCTCTTCGGGACCCGTATTGGGTGAATGCTATGCACGAGGAACTACACAACTTCTAGAGGAACAAAGTGTGGACACTAGTGGAGAAGCCCAAGGACGAACAAAACATCATCGGTACCAAATGGATGTTTTAGAACAAACAAGACGAAGACTGTCAAGTCGTACACAACAAGGCGTGTCTCGTGGCTCAAGGCTATACCCAAGTCGAAGGTATGGACTATGGTGATACCTATGCCCCCGTTGCTAGACTTGAAGCTATCCGCATTCTTCTTTCTTATGCTAATCACGATGATATCACGCTTTACCAAATGGATATTAAAAGTGCATTTTTAAATGGTGAGATTGAAGAAGAGGTCTATGTTAAACAACCCCCTGGTTTTGTGAATCCTAAGAAACCTAATCACGTTTACAAGCTTTGTAAAGCACTTTATGGACTTAAGCAAGCCCCACGTGCTTGGTATAAATTCTTAACGAAGTTTATCATTGAAAAGGGTTTTGAAATTAGTAAAATTGACGCAACCTTATTCACTAAGAGAGTTAATGGTGAATTATTTGTGTGCCAAATCTATGTGGATGATATTATCTTTGGATCTACTAACCCACAATTTAGTGAAAAATTTGGAAGGTTTATGTCCGAGAAGTATGAGATGTCCATGATGTGTGAGCTGAAATTTTTCCTTGGTTTGCAAATCAAGCAAATGAGAGAAGGAACTTTCATCTCTCAAACCAAGTATACCAAGGACTTGATCGAGAAGTTCAACATGCAAGAGTGTAAAGGTATGAAAACCCCTATGCCTACTAGTGGACATGTTGACCTCACCAAGGAGGACAAACCGGTTGATCAAAAGGTTTATCGATCCATGATTGGTTCATTGTTATATATATGTGCCTCACGTCCCAATATTATGCTTAGTGTGTGCATGTGCGCTAGATATCAAGCCACTCCTAAAGAGTGTCATCTTAAGGCCGTGAAAAGAATTGTGAGATACTTGATACAAACACCAAACTTTGGCATATTGTATCCCAAGGGATCTTCTTTTAACCTTGTTGGCTATTCCGAATCGGACTATGCCGGAGATAAGGTTGATAGAAAATCCACCTCGGGTACATGTCAATTTCTTGGTAGATCTCTTGTGTCTTGGTCATCCAAGAAATAAAACTCGGTATTTCTATCCACCCCCAAAGCGGAATACATTGATGCCGGATCATGTTGTGCTCAATTGCTATGGATGACTCAAACTCTTAAGGATTATGGAATCCATGTGAGACATGTTCCATTGTTGTGTGACAATGAGAGTGCTATTAAAATTGCTCATAATCCCGTGCAACATTCGCGAGCTAAGCATATTCAAGTTCGTCATCATTTCATTCGTGATCATGTTGCTAAAGGGGACATTAATCTCAAACATGTTCGTACTAACAAGCAATTGGCCGATGTCTTTACTAAGCCACTTGATGAGAAAGTGTTTTGTCACTTGAGGAGTGAGTTGAACATCATTGATGCTTCAAACTTGAGCTAGACTCACTCGGATCCATGCAAGGGCATGAGCTTACATGACTATTCCATGTTACACTTGATATGACACCATCATATATCTTGGAAATCTATGATCCCTTGTATTGGATCTAACCTCTTGTAGGTACTTGGAAGAACAACACTCCACAAGATTTCCATCAACTCATATTACAAGCAATCTTGTCATGCCAAGTATCCACGGCCCTTCTTTGATGATGGAAGGAAGAAGACAACACAAACTATATCCTTGACAACCACTTGATAAACAAAATTTCATTCTTATCATTTGGATATATCTTGTTCTTCCGTGCATGACTAAACCATCTAGGTGAAAAGAGAACCAAAACGATCAAGGATTGCTCTCAACTCAAGATGATCTTCATCAACTTCGAGCATCCACAAGAAGTTCTACTACATGCCATGTCATCAACATCACTCAAAGGTATGTGATCATATCCTTGAAATAGCTTTACTCCAAGTCATGAGCTAAAGCAACTCAAGTGATATGAAAACATTAAAATGCTTAATCAAAAAATGGAAACACCATTTTGAGCTTAACATAGAGTATGACCTATGATCAAGTATTCTTGCTTGGCTCCATAAGTCAATATACTCTAATATAGGTGACCTAGTCACCGCCCATCATCTAAATGAAGTATCTTGTTTGGTTCATCTAATAGTCGCATGATCTCTTGGAACCACTCAATTTCCATATAGTTGAAAACTTCTTGTAAATTATTTTTCAAATTCTCTGCAATCATCTTATTCGCTTGAGACTTTCTGAAAATTTTCCTTTGACAAACTATGCCAAGCTTCTGTTTTGCTTTCGGAGCCTCCAATTCAAATAACTCAGCGTCACCGGTTACGCAGATGAGCTACACAACCTTATATCGGTTCCACCGACTTATTTCTCTCGGAGCCACCAATTTTGCTATCTTCAGTGTTCTTTGTCAAATTTACCAAATCTCCATTTCTTCAAGGATCCCTTTGTAAAAAAACTTGTAGGGGGAGAAAGCTTTATTCAAGGATCCCTATATCAAAGGGGGAGAAAATAAAGAGCCTTTTCAGATGTTAACAAGGGATAGAAAAAGTCTTCAAGGCTCCCTTAGTCTCAAATGTTCTCAATTATCCCTTTATCTGACTCTTTGTGTGTAACCCTTTTCGGAAATTAATGCCAAGGGGGGAGAAATATCAAAGCTTTAAAGCTTATGCTCATACCAAAGGGGGAGAATATCAAAGCTTATGCTTGTATATAGGGGGAGAACATCAAGGGGGATAATATATCAAAGGGAAGAATATATAAGTACGTCTAAGCTTATGCTTACCCAAAGGGGGAGAAATTTTCATTTGATTGCCTATTAATGCTAGACCTGTCTCACCCTACCTACTCCCAATATCTACATGCTAAGATTCAGGGGGAGAGGAAGATTTACAAATCCATACTTAGGGGAGAAAGTTCTACCTATTCGATTGGGGGAGACATATTGAAAGCACAATATGCTCCCTTGATGGTTTTGATAATTCATGACAACATACATTGTCTCTTGGACTAATACTTTTACCTAGTGTATTTCAGATAAAGTCCACAGAGAAGGTTGGCTAAGGATTGTGAAGAGCATCCCCAAGAAGAAGAAGGAGAAGGAATAGCATTGGCAAAGCTTCAAGTAAGAGGACTCTACATTTTACTTTGTGAGAAATCACCTTGAGTCCATAGGAAAGCCAATACTATTAAAAGGGGGTAAGCTACTGTTAGTGAACAATATGCTCCACGTGCACAAGTGATAGTCACCAAAAACACCCACAAACTCTTCCAGAAAAGTCTGTCCAAGCCTATCATAAAAATCGGTGCAACCAATTTTTCCCACTCGGTCCCACCGATTCCCACCTCAGACAGACCCATGCCAAACCCTAGATCTTCGGTGCAACCGATTCTACTTCGGTGCCACTAAGTTCAGCTTGCCAACTTTCTGTTACCTCGATTCTCAAAATCAGAATTTCTGAAATTTTGGATCGGCGTCACCAAGTTGTGGAAACTAACCGTTGGTCACCTAATCGGTACTGTCGAGATCTTTGTATCGGTCTCACCGAGATTCAAAAGTTGCTACCTTTGGAGCAACTCGGTACCACCGAGTTTTATACTTCGATGTCACCGAGTTGATCACTTTAGGTGTAATGGTTTGATTTTTGGAGATGCCTATATATACCCCTTCACCGCCACCCACTCGAAAGAGAAGCACTCAGAACTATTCCATACTTGCCCCATCCAATTTTCTGAGAGAGATCCACCTACTCATGTGTTGAGATCAAGCCATTCCACTCCATCCATATGAATCTTGATCTCTAGCCTCCCCAAGCTGCTTTCCACCCAATCAATCTCTTCCACCAAAGCCAAATATGTGAGAGAGTGATTGTGTGTTGAGGAGTCTATCATCTTGAAGCACAAGAGCAAGGAGTTCATCGACATTATCGAGCCTATTACCTTTTGGAGGGTGGTGCCTCCTAGATTGGTTAGGTGTCGCTTGGGAGCCTCTTACTTCGTGTTGTGGAGTTGAACCAAGAAGTTTGTACGGGCAAGGAGATCGCCTACTTCGTGAAGATCTACCCATAGTGAGGCTAGTCCTTCGTGGACGGAAGCCGTTATGGAATAGTCATGGTTGCTACTTCGTGGACCCTTATGGGTGGAGCCCTCCGTGGACTCTCGTGACCATTACCCTTCGCGGGTTGAAGACTCCATAAATGTGGATGTACGATACCGCCACCTATCGGAACCACGGGAAAAATCCTTGCGTCTCCAAATTGTGTTTGATCTTCCTACCTCTACTCTCTCTTACATGTGCATGTCTTACTTTCCGCTGCCATACTTGTTAACTAGCATGTGTAGGGTGCACTAGACTTGTTATAATTGCTAAAAACTGCCCACCAATTAACTTGGGAAAAGGTTAGGTTTTATTCTTTTAAGTAGTCTATTCACACCCCCCCCCCCCCGTTCTAGACATACTCTTCTAGTGATCCAACAAGTGGTATCAGAGCTTTGGTCTCCATTGCATCGGTTTCATCACCGTGGAGGAAGATGGATGTGTCTAGTTTGGAGAGTTTGAGTTGTAGAGTGCCTATTCTTGATGGGGAGTACTATAGTCAATAGACATATAAGATGCTTGAGCTATTCAATGAATTTCATTTGAGCAAGTATGTTAAGAACCCCTATGTACCTCCCATTGATCCTTTACATCCCACACACGAAGAGGAAATTGATATGCTATGCAATCTTAGAACTGTTAATCTTGTCATTAGAGGATTGCCTAGGATCGTGCTTAATCAAATGAAGAATTTTGAATGTGCTTATACTTTGTGGAATGACTTGGAGAAACGATATCCAAGTTATTCATTGAGTAATCTTGATGAAGTTCTTCATAAGACTATTGTCTTTCACAAAATGATGCCTAGTGATCCCAACTTTGATGACTATCTATTTGAGCTTAGAGACCTCATGCATGCTAAAGGAGATGTCATAACTATCAACAACATCATTGTAGAAGCCATTCGCATTCATAATCTTGAACATTGTCATGATCACAACCCTAACGAATCTCTTGTTCCTTGTGACGAGGATTTCCCACTTGAGGATGACAATGTGGAACATGGCTACTATGATGAAGATGAGTTGTTCGACATCGAGCATGAGAAGATCATGAAGAATCTAAGTCTCATGGCAAAATTCAAGGATTACATGTCCAGAGGAAATGAGTGGATTCTCGATAGTGGATGCACCGATCGCATGACGGGAGATAGAGACATGTTTGAAGAGATCACACCAAACCATGGACCGAGAAGGTATGTAACCTTTGGAGACAACTCCAAGGGTAAGGTACTCGGTCCTGGTAAAGTGGCCATATCCCATGATAACTCTATTCAAAACGTCATGCTTGTTGAATCCCTTGGCTACAATCTTCTTTCCGTATCTAGACTTGCCGACTTTGGTTTTAATGTGCTATTCACGAAAGTAGATTGCCAAGTGTTTCATCAAGATAATCATAACAAGGTCTTTACCAGTTTCCGTAGAGGTGATCTATATATTGTTGATTTCACTAAGAGATTCAAACCTCGTACTTGTCTTATTGCAAAATCTTCTAAAGGTTGGCTTTGGCATAGAAGACTAGGACATGTTGGCATGCGTAATCTAGACAAGCTTATCAAAGGTGATCATATACTTGGTGTTAAAGCTGTTATCATTGACAAAGATAGACTTTGTAGTGCTTGTCAAGCTGGAAAGCAAGGAGGTGGAAGTCATCCCGTAAAGAATATCATGACTACTAGGAGACCACTCGAGTTACTTCACATGGATGTTTTTGGTCCCAATGCTTACAAGAGTCTCGGTGGAAATTCCTATGGTCTAGTCATAGTTGATGATTTTTCCAGATTTACGTGGGTATTCTTTCTTGATGATAAGTCGCGGGTACAAAAGATCTTCAAGAACTTCGCTCGCAAAGCACAAAATCAGTTTGAGGTGAAGATCAAGAAGGTTCGGAGCGATAACGGATCGGAGTTCAAGAACACCCATGTAGATACCTTTCTTGACGAAGAAGGTGTTTTACATGAGTTCTCGGCCACGTACATATCTCAACAAAATAGAGTTTTTGAGAGGAAGAACCGGACTCTTATTGGGTTGGCAAGAACGATGCTTGACGAATACAAGACGCCAAGACACTTTTGGGCATAAGCCGTGGAAACAGCATGTCATGCCACAAACTGACTCTACTTGCACAAGCTTCTCGGTAAAACGGTATACGAGCTACTCACCGGTAACAAACCCCAAGTTGGATACTTTCGGGTATTCGGCTCAAAGTGCTACAATTTTTATAAGCATCGTCATACTAAATTTTGTAGCGACCCGACCTGAAACGGTCGAATCTACGGTGTTTCCGTACCATCCCAAGATCATGCTGGTACACACACGGTACATCATTGTATATATCAAAGGGAAAATCACACAGTTTTATTAATCGAAATCTCATATCGAGTCCTTTATTACAATAAAGATTACAATAAAGTGGCTGAAGGCCAACTCATGAGATAAAACTAATCCAAAAACTTGCGGAAGCTTCAAAGGTTGTTGAGTCCATCTGACTCCAAGGGCATCTCACCAAGCGTAGAGCGTATCATCACTCCTAGTCGGAAAAGTACTCTGCAACATGATATGTTGCAGCCGTGTAGGTCAGCATATTGAAAATGCCGGCAAGTCACAAAAGAGAGGGTGAAAATAATCATCTATTCTATATGCATATAAGGAAGGTGGGGCTGTAAGTTTAAGTTTTGCGTAAAGCAAACTTTTCCTACAACAAGAGAGGGGCAAAGGAAAAATTATTACTACAATATTGGTTGTTTAATGAGAAGGTTCCACCAACCAATTCTCATACCCAAGTTAACAATAATACCCTCATCATTTTAATTATTTGTGTTGAGAGTTCCTGATAGTTTCAGTTCCTTTGGCTCAAGTTGTCCATGACCGTGGACACGGCTAATCGATTAGGTTTGAGTACTCTGCAGAGTTTTGCACACGTTGCCCACAAGATTTGATCGCCTCCGTTGAAGTCCTCGCACTTCAGGGTGTTTGAGAACCGGATGATCAAAACATGGTCTTCCAACGGGTTCCTCTGAGCCACTGCCGATGCCCATCCAATCCTACCGTTCTTCTACATCTCGTAGCATCGTTTGTCCAGAGTCGCCGCGATGTCCAACCAAGCCAGAGCCCATAATGGCTTGTGGCTGTGCAGGTAAGACTCGGGTCTTGAAGTATCCATCCATCTCTTTGTGCCTGGGTGGACCTTTCCGCGTGAATACTGGCGCTTCTCCAGCATCACCTAGGCTAACCGCTAGTTTCTCCAGGGCACCACTCAACCAACATCCACCCAGAGGTATATTGCATCATGAGGTCATGAAAATAATTCTTGAAGTCTTGAGGTCTTGATCATCAATTAATTCTCACAACTCTCATGATAAACACTCAACCAAACCCCGTCTACTAAAAGCATAGCAAAATAAAACATAACGTCCCGGTCCAAAGTAACAAGGGGATTGGGGTGCCTACCACATGATACTACTCAAGTAACCAAGTTTCCAAGTACCTACTTTGCATGCAATGGTGGAAGGTTGAACTAATGCAAATTGAAAACATAGGTAATAACATGATCAATGTGAACTTGCCTTGCTGACGATCTTCGTACTCGAGTGACTCTAGATAACAAGCCTCGCACTCCGGATGATCTAACGAATCAAACATTGCACACAATCAGCATAACCATAACACAACTTACACTAACAGCAAGGTAAACTAATAATACTAAAACAAACAATAGCACAAACAAAAGAAAAGAAATCCAAAACAAATAGAAAACCTATCAAATTTTGTGGCAAAGCTTGTACTAAAACAAAACAAGACAAGAATTGTTTTCAGCAACTAATAAATAAATAAAAGAAAAGAAAAGTAATTTTTTTATCAACATAACAAAAAGTATTTTTCACTAAAAACTTTATGCAAAAAGAACTACTATGAAACCTATCATACAACACTACATAAAGTGAAAACAATGTTTTCCTACTAAAACAAAGAACAAAACAAAAAAAAATTAATAATAGAAAATAAATCACCTAATGCTAAACAACAGAAACTGAAAGGAATTATATCAGAAAGTTAAAAGAAAACTGAAAGAAAACAAAACTAAAACAAAATAAAACAAATTAACCCTAAAAGAACTAACCAAAATCTGTTTTGCTAAAAAACCCTATTTTAAAATATACTAAAAATCCTCAAATTGAATAGGGTGATAAATATAACTAATACTAACCAGCAGCAAAAAGTTTCAATAAAAAATCTATTTTTAAACTCAAGATAATCAGATTCTAGTGATTTGAACAAATTCAAAAGAATTCGAATTTAAAAGTTCAGAATTTGAAATCTAAAGCTACTGGCATAAACTACATAAAATTTGTGACCACGTGCAAAAATAATCATCTAAAAACTCCTAATATTCTTAGAGATAAAAACCAAACAAAATCAACATCTAATCTGTTTTCAGAACTAAAACAGAAAATAAAGAAAAACCCTAAATAGCGAATGGGCTACGTGTCAGTCTGTGATTGGACGAAGTGTGCGCGTGCGGGAGCTAACGAGTGAACGTCCACAGATTAAAAAAACAGTTCGGGGATTTAAGTGATCTATTCCTATGCGTAGATCTCCGATCCAACGGTGGGGAGAGAGAGGGGTTGCTCACGGCGGGGTGGTGTACTCCGGCGATGTCCCGACGGCGGCGGCGGCTCTGTGGTCGTCGGGAAGGTGGCTCCGGTGGTCAAGGAGGACGGGGAGAGGCTCCAGTCGACGGCGGCAAGCCTCCTGTGAAGATTGGCGACGTCGGGGAGGGTTGGGGGCGTCGGAGGTGATCGCTACGAGCTCGGGAGGCTTCGGGTGGGGCGGAGCTCCGGCGAGGATGGTGGTGCGGCGTTCTGGCGAGGGGGCTCGAGGGTTTTGGGGAGGAACGGGTGCAGGGAAGATTTGGGGTTTATATAGGGGGCTCGGGGTTGCTCCAAACGGCAAGGGGAGAGAGATCCGCGGCGGATCCGGTCGACTCCGGCGAAGGAAAGAAGAAAAGAGGAAGGAGGAAGAAGGGTGCTCAGGAAGGAAGGAGCGGACGGAGGGGCCGGCTCGTCAGTGGAAGAAAGGGAAGGGCGAGGCAATCGGACGGCCAATCCGAATTGATTCGGATCTGGCGAAGGGGTCCTGGGCCGGTCCTGTTCCTATTGGGCTTCGGAGGTTTTCCAAATAAAAGCATTTTTCCTTTTTTTCAAAAACAGGAAACAAAACAATGAAAAGGAAAAAGAAAGTAAAGTCAAATATAGAAGATTTATATACCAAAATCATCAAAAAAATAAATGCCATCTGATGGACATTTTTTCCACGGCCAAAAGAAATACTTTAAAAAAAATCAGAAAATGCCTAAATTGGTTTTATTCCTTTTTGCAAATATTTTTCAAATAACCCCCTGGGTTTTAGGGTTCAAATATTTCACAAAAATACCTCTGGTTTGGACAGTCATGTTTCTCCTCCCACTTTTTCACATTTTTCAGAGGTTTGCAAATTTTTGAAAAGCAGATGCAAAAGAAAATTGAAGGGACTTTGAACAATTCAAAAGAGAAACTCCAAATTTTCATTTCACTCTCAATTCATATGCAAACAATAGGATGATGATGCATAGCTATATTCATAACACTCCAAAAATGGAATTTTGGGATGTTACAAACCTACCCACCTTAAGATGAATCTCGCCCTCGAGATTCGGTTTGGCTAGAAAATAGGTGCGGATGGTCTCGACGAAGATCTTCTTCTCGTTCCCAGGTGGCTTCTTCCTCAGTGTGGTGACTCCATAGAACCTTGCAAAACTTGATGATCTTACTGCGAGTAACTCTGTTGGCAGTCTCGAGGATTCTGACGGGTTTCTCCTCATACGTCATATCACTGTCAAGCTGTATGGCCTCTAGGGGCACTGTGTCTCTCAAAGGAATATCAGCCATCTCAGCATGGCATTTCTTCAGCTGGGAAACATGGAAGACATCATGAACTCCGGACAATCCTTCTGGGAATTCCAGCTTATATGCCACTTCGCCTCTACGTTCAAGAATTTTGTAGGGGCCTATAAATCTGGGTGCCAACTTTCCTTTAACACCAAACCTCTTGATTCCTCGAAGTGGGGACACACGGAGATATGCTTGATCTCCCACTTCGTATGTCACTTCCTTGCGTTTGCTATCAGCATAGCTCTTCTGCCTGGACTGGGCTATCTTGAGTAGGTCACGAATCAGCTTGACCTTCTCTTCAGAATCTCGGATAAGATCGGGACCAAAAAGTTTTCGTTCTCCAACACCATCCCACAACAATGGTGTTCTGCACCTCCTTCCGTATAAAGCTTCGAAAGGGGCCATCTTCAGGCTGGTCTGATATCTGTTGTTGTACGAAAACTCTGCGTAAGGCAAGTTGTCATCCCAACTAGACCCATAGTCTAGCACGCAAGCTCTCAACATGTCCTCCAGAATCTAGTTGACCCTCTCGGTCTGTCCATCTGTCTGCGGATGAAAAGCTATAGTGAACTCCAGCCTCGTACCCAAAGTTTCATGTAACTGCTGCCAAAACTTTGAGGTAAATTGTGTTCCTCTATCTGACACGATACTCCTTGAAACTCCATGCAGACATACGATCCTGGTCATATATATCTTGGCTAACTTAGAACTGGTATAGGTGGTCTTCACTGGAATGAAATGAGCCACCTTGGTCAAGCGATCGACCACTACCCAGATGGAATCATAACCTGAACGAGTCCTGGGTAATCCTGTGATGAAATCCATACCAAGCTTCTCCCATTTCCACTCGGGTATCGGTAAAGGTTGAAGTAATCCAGCTGGCTTCTGATGTTCTGCCTTTACTCGCTGACAAACATCGCATACTGCAACATGCTCGGCAATATCCTTATTTATACCTGTCCACCAGAAACTTTCCTTCAGGTCAAGATACATCTTGGTGTTGCCTCGGTGTATCGAGTACGGTGAATCGTGGGCTTCTTGATGTATCAACTTCTGGAGCTCTCGGTCATTGGGCACATAAATACGGTCCTCAAACCATAGAGTCCCTTGTTCATCCTCACGAAAGCCTTTAGCTTTCCCATCCTTCATTCTCTGCTTTATCTCGGTTATTTCCTTGTCCAACTTCTGGGCTTCACGGATTCTTCTGGTCAAAGTGGACTGAATCTCCAGTGTGGCGACATATCCTCTCGGAACTATCTCCAATTTGAGCTCTCTAAGATCGTCGGCTAACTCCTGGGGTAATCCTCCCGCTATGAGTGTGTTCACATAACTTTTACGGCTCAAAGCATCTGCTACCACGTTTGCCTTCCCTGGATGATAATGCAATCTCATGTCATAGTCCTTGATCAACTCTAGCCATCTCCTCTGTCTGTGGTTCAACTCCTTCTGCGTGAAGATATACTTCAGGCTCTTGTGATCAGTGTAAATATCACAACTATTTCCAATAAGGAAATGTCTCCAAGTCTTGAGTGTGTGCACTACGGCTGCTAACTCCAAATCATGGGTGGCATAGTTCAACTCATGAGGTCGTAGCTGTCTGGATGCATAGGCTACAACTTTTCCCTCTTGCATGAGTACTCCTCCAAGTCCTTGACGTGAAGCGTCACAATAAACCTGGAAGTCCTTCCGAATGTTCGTTAAAATCAACACTGGGGCTGTGACCCAACGTTTCTTCAACTCCTGGAAACTGGCCTCACATTCCTCGGTCCAAATATACTTGGACTCTTTCTTCAATAACTCCATCAGGGGCTTGGCAATCTTCGAGAAATTCTCGATAAACCTCCGATAATATCCGGCAAGTCCGAGAAAACTGCGGATCTCCTTAACTGATGTGGGTGACTTCCACTCGGTGAGTGCTGCAACCTTAGCGGGATCCACCGCTATTCCATCTCCAGAAATAATGTGTCCAAGAAATACGACTTCCTTCAACCAAAATTCACATTTGCTGAACTTGGCATATAACTGATGTTCTCTGAGCTTCTCCAGAACTAAACGCAAGTGTTCCTTGTGTTCTTCCTCGCTCTTGGAGAATATCAATATATCATCGATGAACACCACGACAAACTTGTCCAGATATTCCATAAATACCTTGTTCATCATACTCATAAAATAGACAGGAGCATTAGTCAAACCAAAGGACATGACTGTATACTCATATAGGCCATACCTTGTGGTGAACGCTGTTTTGGGTATATCCTGTTCACGAATTTTCAACTGATGATACCCTGATCGAAGATCGATCTTGGAGAATAATTTGGCTCCCACTAGCTGATCAAACAAGTCATTAATCATCGGCAGAGGGTACATGTTCTTGATAGTCACCTCGTTCAATGCACGATAATTGACTACCATTCTCAAGGTTTTATCCTTCTTCTCAACCAAAAGAACTGAGGCTCCCCAAGGTGAAGAACTTGGCCAAATATACCCCTTGTCCAATAACTCCTTAATCTGCTTCTTGATTTCTTCTAGATCATTAGCGGGCATCCGATAGGGTCTCTTGGATATTGGGGTTGTTCCTGGCAATAACTCAATCAGGAACTCAATCTCTCTATCTAGTGGCATGCCTGGCAATTCCTCCGGGAATACATCTGGGAAGTCTTGTACAACCGGCATTTCTTCTTGAACAACTCCTGTGAGGGAATTCACCCAATTACTCTTCGGTGTGTGCCTGGATACGTACTTAATCGTCTTCTACTCCGTGGTGGTGAGAAAGATCGACTTATGGGCACAGTCGATGTTTCCTTCATACTTGATCATCCAATCCATGCCTAGGATCACATCCAATCCTTGTGACTCTAAGATGATGAGGTCGGTGGGAAAAACATGGTTTCCAATGTTGAGGTTCAATGCGTGGCATCCTATCCCTGCCATCATCATGCCTCCTGGGGAACTGACTTTAATGGTCTGACTAAGGGTTCTAGTGGGCAAACCGTACTTTTCCATAACTACCCTTGATATGAATGAATGAGTTGCACCAGAATCAAAAAGTACCAATACTGGACGTGAATGTAACAAAAACTTACGAACCACAGTCTCGGGCTGATCATAGACTTCCTCCACATCAATGTGGTTCACCTGAGCACGGGGAAAAGGATTGGGCTTCTAAGTTGATGAGTTGCCGTTGCCGTTTCCATTTCCCTGCTTGTTCTGGGGACATTCAGTGGCATAATGCCCTGTCTTCTGGCACTTGAGCAGGTGATATGGCTCAGATCCTTCTAAGCGGGAGCGGGACGGTGCTGACTGTCGGCGTCCTGGGAACGGGGGTACCCAGATTTGCCTGCCTGCGGCCAAGTGCGCGGCCCACCTCGACGACCAAGTACGGCCCGGCGCGGCCTCACTCAGCACAAGGCCCTCGCGAGACCCCGAGCTCGCGAGGGAAACAGCGCCAAGACCCGTGGGAGGTAGGCCCCCCCAGGCCTCCTCCCGAGCGGTGGAGATCTCTATGCAGTGCTCGGCCTCGGGAGGCCAGCGCGCCAGAGAAGACAGCTTCCTCTTTCGTGCAAAGGAGGCAGAGGCGCACACAGGTTCCCAAAGCATCCCCCAAAGGGTTCCCTTCTGGTGCAACAAGACAAAGACACTGAGCCCCGCAGGACGGACGTCATCGCCGAGCCCACCTCTGCATCACCACCGACTACTTTGCAGGCGAAGACCACCTTTTGTCAGGATAAGATGTACCTCCTGTCCCCATTCGAATTTGGCCGTTGTGGGATCCCTTCCCGCCATTGTGATAAGGGAGGAGGACCCGGGCCGCTATAAGTAGAGGCTGGGCTGCTCGGCAGAGAGCAGAGACAACACACCGCCCCGAACGAACCCGCGAGGCAACTCACCACTGTACTAGTTCATCCGCAAACCTCCTCGTGAGGCAATCCACCAAAAGTAGGAGTAGGGTTTTACGCTTCCCAGCGGCTCGAACCTGGGTAATTCTCGTGTGCTATCTTCTTCCTCGCCATCGAGCGGGGTCATCGCGCTGTGAGCTTGGAGGGGTGAAGCTGTTGGGGATCTTCGCACACGCCCCTGGGTTCGACCTTCGTAGGGTTTTGCGGAGCCCGAAATCCGACATTTGGCACGCCAGGTAGGGGTGTGTCGGAGTCTTCAGCAAGCTTCTCTTTTGCTTCACCTCATCGCGTCGATGGCCGACGCTCGATAGGCTCCTTTCGGCTTCGGCGGATCCGCCTTCACCAACCTCGCCACTATCGTCCAAGGCTCGCGCCCCAGCAGCGCGATGCTGGGCGGTCGCTACCAGGCCACCAGCGTCGTTTCCACCACCACTGCCGCTCGCGCCGACCAGGCGCGTGGCGGACGAACGGCGCCCACAGGACCGACATCGCGCTGTACCCACGTAGGAGACCTCAATGCGCATGACGCACTGCCGATGGCGAGCGAGATGCTTCGCCACCGCCCGACTCATGGGGGCTTCGACGCCTGGGCTGACCACATCACTGAGTTGGTCACCGTTGCGAGGAGGGCCTGGCTTCCCCAACCCTCTTCCCGACCACCGGCGCTGGGCGCCGGGGGCTCATTCGCCGTGCCCACCGCCTCATCTGCGGGCGGCGTGCCTGCTTCACCCCCGGGCGAGCCCGAGCAGGGCCCACCACATGCCGTACTTCTTCTCCTCCGGATCCCGGTGACCGGCTTCGGGGCGCCGCCCGGTCCCGTCGGTGGTGCCTTTGAAGAAGGTGATGGGGCGCTCCGCGCACACCTCGATGCGCGCACCCATACCCAGATGGAGCATCAACAGCCCGGGACATTCCGGTGGGAGCGCGCCAACCGGCGCAGGGAACAGGCGGCTCAGGCTTCCGGTCAGGCAGGTAACCGTAATGAAGGCGCGGTGGACAACCGGGGAGGCAACCCACGTCAAGACACGCGCGGCCCACCCCACGGCGGCGGCAGAGGTAAGCAACTTCGGGCGGAGGCCCGCCGCAGGAGGGTCTGTGGCCCGCGCGCCCGAGGTGGTGTCATCTCGCTACCCGGGGAGGCTGCCCTTGGCGCGCGCGGGGACGACTCAGGAGGGGGCCAAGGCCTCTATGCAGAGGCCTATGTTCCGAGCTACGTGATACCTGCGGAGGGCGCGGAGGATCAGACGCCCCCCACGGGTGCCAATGCCCTCCCGGAGTAGGGAGATGTCCCGGGCGCTCTCCCCAAGCCGGGCCTGGGGGCTCCCACAGAGGGAGTACCGGGCCAGGTTGGTGCAAGCAGGGGGCACCCCAGGATGCGTGGGGGCGCGATGCAGCCACGGCCCTCATGAGCAAGCAGTGCACAGCCAAGCCCAAGGCCACAGGAGCGACCGCCCGGGGGATCAGTAGGATACAAGCGACGCGGGCCACTCGCGGCAACGGGAGCACCATTACGGCCCTCAGGGGGCAGGGCCTCGCGAGGTCCTCAAGACGCGGCCCGGCCAGCGCCCCGACGCCTCACGAGGCGACTTCACCGACACAACACCTCTACGGCTGCGTTGGGTGCATTGTGCTCATGTTTGGGCCGCGGGAGCGCAATCCCGTGGCTACGCGGGGAACAATGCACTCAGGTTTGGGCTGTAGAGGCGCGCAACCGCGCAGAAATGCGTGGGATGGCTCTTAACTGAGTTGGGAGCACCTGGGCCATGCGCCTAGGGGCTTGCCTAGCTATCTTCGGCCGTGACACTCTCACGTAATAATGAGTGGGTTGTATACGCCCGAAGCCCCCCGAGGACGCGGAGGGGTTCCCTCCCACGCCCAAGTGGAAGCCCCATGCTCCGCGCTGGCGGACAACACTGTCCTCCAATGACTATGCCCACGCAACGTGGATGCCCTACGCTCCGCGCTGGGGGAAGACGAAGGAGAAGACTAGCCTAGGTGCCGGACGCGGCTGTTGCTTGCTTCTTTTTGTGTTCATATTGCCACTCTTTAAAATGAGATTTGAAGACTTCGTAACTCTATTTAAAAAAAGGGGCGGGAATTTTCCTCTATTCGTGATTCCTTTTTCTGGCCTTGCGGTCTCTTTTCTTTGAATTGGCACCTTGCCGGGGCCCACGCACTTTGGCCTCCCCTCGTGGCCCCTTAGAGCGGGCCGGCTAGGACCAGTTGCCTCGGGAGCACACATCTCTCAACGGTCGACCCCCGCTCGGGGGCTCCGACCGCGGACCGGCACGACAGCGCGAAACCGCATGAGGCTCAAGCGCCTCCCGTAGCGCCAACCGGCGGAAAGGTATGGGAGCCGCTTGAGCGTAAAGGGGGACTCCTGAGCAACGCGTCTCAGGAGCCATACTGGGCACGTAGCCCCTTGCCCCTTGGTCTCGTCCTGGTGATCCGGACGCCCCAATGGCGGTTGAGGTATGCACGGGACTGGGCTCCGCCGACGCAGAGCGTCGCTTGAGCGTCAATGGGGCGGTTCCCAAGCAGTGCGCCTCGGGAACCTCACCGATCACGTAGCTCCGCGCCCCTTGGTCTCGTCCTGGTGATCCATACACCCCAATGGCGGCCGAGGCCTCGCCCCTTTGGTCTTGTCCTGGTGATCCGGAATCCCCAACGGTGGTCAAGGTCTGCTCGGGATCGGGCCCCGTCGACGCAGAGTGCCAAAAGGGCTCCCAGACCACCCCGCACGCAAGAAAGAAGCCCTCCCTAGTGGGATCCTCGACCTCTCTGGATGCCCCAGCTACGCCTCACGACACACGAGCTCGCCACGACCCGATGAGCTAAGTACACCCGCCGAATAGAGCAGAACTTTCTAATCATATGATAGCCCGAATGTCGGGCAAGAGGCATGAGCGCTAACATAAAAATGCAGGCGCTGCGGTCCACTACGTATTCCCATCAGGATTCTTGTGATCCCAGGAACAAGGAAGGGCAGCGCGAGGGAAGGAACCCGGCCATTCTGGGTGACGTCGCTAAGATTTTGGCCTTGGGGGCGGTACGTTCCTCCTCGGGAGGGCCCGCCCCGCGAGGGCCCGGCCGGATGCTACTGTCGGTCATAGCACGATACCCTCGCGGACCTCTCAAGGGGCGCTGGGACACACCGGCAATAACGCAAGGCCCCGCGGGAGAGGCGAAGTTGCATCGCGCAAAACAAACAATCGACGACTTAAAAGAAGAAGGAGGAAGACGAAGGTAAAAACACAAAAGTTAACGCCCTCAGGGGCCGGGTGTTGCTTGACATGACAGGAACCAGGAAGAGAAAACAGGGAAAGCCAAGGCGGAGGAGCTGCTGTCGCCGTCCGGACCGTCGCCCGCTGCGGCGCTAGAGTCGTCACCCTCGTCGGAGAGAGGCTCTTGGACGAACCGCTCCACTAAGGACTCCACGTGCGAGCGCACCTTGTCCCTGAGGGGCCTCTGGAGCTCCTCGGACACTGGCTCCATGACATGGGGAAGATCGAGCTCCGGGATGTGGCGGCGAAGGTTGGAGAAGACGCACGTCAGCGCAAGGTCCAGGAGGTCACGCGCGCTAGACGCGTTGTCCTCGTCCACCCGGGAGACGCCAGTCTCCAGTGCCTCCACCACCTTGCCAAAGAAGTTGACGTAGCCCCCGTCGTCGTGCACGCACGGCAGCGCGGGGGCTTCCCCGACGAACCGACTCACCGCACCAACCGCGCGGTGGGCAATATCTAGATACTGCTTGGCGCGCTGCGCCTCCAGCATCTTCGCGTGGGCCGCCTCATCCTGCGCGGCCTGCACGACGTCGGCGGCCCCCTTGATCTGGGTCAGGAGGGACGCCAACTCCGCCTGGGCCTCTGCCTCGCCCCTGACCGTGGCCTGGAGGGTGGCCTCGGCGTCCGCCAGCTCGTCGACCCTGCGCCTCTTGGGCGCGGGCGCCCTGGGAGGAAGGAGCAATCAGGACCGGCGCGTCAGGTGCGATTGCAAGAGAAGAGGGCGGGTGATAGAGCACTTACTCATCAATGATGGCCCAGCGCCGACGAGCTTGGGCCGGCCTCGAGGGTCCCCCACTGCTGCTTCCGGGGGCCGACGGAGGAGCCGGGGACCCCGTGTGCTTCCCCGCGCCCGCTGCACTCCCACCGGACGCCATGAAGGAACAAAGGGAGAGAAGAGGACAAGGAGGATAACTTGGAAGGAAGAGAGGCAAGAGGGCGCGTCGAGATGGCAGGACCCCCCGGGCAAGGCGGGTTTATAGGCGCAATCACTGCCCATGAGGCGTCGTGGGGAGTGGAGACGCAGCGCGCCCCTCGGGCGTCGCGAGCCAGGCTCGATCGGCGTGCTACCCTGTCTAATGTCGTTTCATCTACTCCTGTCGGGTCACATCCGTGTGGCCCGAGGGGGGAGAGACCACAAGGAGACAGTCGCATTCAAGGAAGGCAATGATGGCCGGGGAGGCATGCAGGCTTCGCGTCAGCTCAACTCAGGGCGGTTCCCGACGTCTTCGGGGAGCCGAGACGCCCACATCTCACTGTGCGCCACGCGTCTAGTTAGGCCCGCAGGTGGTTGGGGCCCGCGGTGCTTTGGGTCATATTCTATGGCTTCGGCCAGAAGCCAACTCGAGCGCGCTTGGGCCCGGCGGCTAGTGTCGGCATCCTGGGAACAGGGGTACCCAGACTTGCCTGCCAATGGCCCAGGGCGTGGCCCACCTCGACGACCAAGTATGGCCCGACGCGGCCTCACTCAGCACAAGGCCCTCACGAGACCCTGAGCTCACGAGGGAAACAACGCCAAGACCCGCGGGAGGTAGGCCCCCCCAGGCATCCTCCCGAGTGGTGGAGATCTCTATGCAGTGCTCGGCCTCGGGAGGCCAAGGATGACGCAAGGCGGGCCAGGCGGGCGCCAGCGTGCCAGAGAAGACAGCTTCCTCTTTCGTGCAAAGGAGGCAGAGGCGCACGCAGGTTCCCAAAGCATCCCCCAAAGGTTTCCCTTCTGGTGCAACAAGACCAAGACCCTGAGCCCCGCAGGACAGACATCATCGCCGAGCCCACCTCTGCATCACCACCGACTACTTTGCAGGCGAAGACCACCTTTCGTCAGGATAAGATGTACCTCCTGTCCCCTTTCGAATTTGGCCATTGTGGGATCCCTTCCCGCCATTGTGATAAGGGAGGAGGACCCGGGCTGCTATAAGTAGAGGCTAGGCTGCTCGGCATAGGGCAGAGACAACACACCGCCCCGAACGCACCCGCAAGGCAACTCACCACTGTACTAGTTCATCCGCAAACCTCCTCGTGAGGCAATCCACCAAAAGCAGGAGTAGGGTTTTACGCTTCCCAGTAGCCCAAACCTGGGTAATTCTCATGTGCCATCTTCTTCCTCGCCATCGAGCGGGGTCATCGCGTTGTGAGCTTGGAGGGGTGAAGCTGTTGGGGATCTTCGCACACGCCCCTGGGTTCGAACTTCGTAGGGTTTTGCGGAGCCCGAAATCCGACATTGACTACTATTGCCATTTCCATTGCCATTCTTGAAGTTGCCATTGTTGGGACGAGTATTCCCGTTTCCTCCATGGTTATGCACGGCACGAGTGTGTCCTCCATACTTACCGATCCCTGATCCTGTATTCCCTGAGTACGGGGAGTAGCGGGGCTTCTGCTGAGCTCCAGAGTAGGACTTCCCCTGTCCATATTTCCTCTTGCGGTTCTCAATTTGCTGCTGCTTACCCTCCAAGATGAGGACCTTGTCTACCAGCTCCTGGTAGTTGTTGAAAGTAGCCACCATCAGCTGCATGCTCAACTCATCGTTGAGTCCCTCCAGAAATTTCTCCTGCTTGGCTGCATCATCAGCCACATCTCCTTGTGCATAACGGGTCAACATGCTGAATTCGTCCACATATTGGGCCACAGAGCGATTCCCCTAGCGTAAGTTGCGGAACTCACGCTTCTTCAGACTCATGGCTCCAGCTGAGACATGAGCGGTGCGGAAAGCCTGCTTGAATTGCTCCCAAGTCACAACGGCAATGTGGTACGTGATGGTGTAGTTCTCCCACCATGAAGCTGCTGGGCCTTCAAGTTGATGTGCGGCAAAACGCACTTTCTCAGCCTCAGTGCATCCCGCAGTGATAAGTTCCCTCTCCATCTTGCGGAGCCAGTCATCTGCCACAATGGGCTCAGTGCTGCTGGAGAAGGTCGGTGGGTTCAGCCTCAGAAAACGGGTGAGGTTGTCGGCCTGGGGTGGAGGGTCGTTGTTGTTGTTCTTGTGGTTGGCCTGGTTCTGGTTCAACAGTTGCATCAAGGTATTCTGCTACTGGATGAGTTGGGCGAGTTTCGGCGGAAAGTTAGTGCTAGGGTCACGTCTCGGAGGCATCTGATGTTTTCAGAGTGATGAGAATTAGAATAGAACAAGGGTCTAAAGAGAAAATTCACTACCCATATGCAATGCAACAAACATTAACACACCAAACACTCATTCATTATTCAACTCAAAAGGTTCACACTCGAGATACAAGTCTCATGACAAACGAAACATCGACCTACGATTCAACGAGAAAATAAAAGATACATGGTGGTCATGTCTAAAGTTCTCCTCAAAAGTCCATGGTGGTGCGTACTCCTCCGGTGGTGCTCTCCTCATAGTCATCCTCGTTGCTGATCACGGGGGCATTGTCGCCTTCCGGGAGAAGGTTTTCTCCCATGTCCATTTGCTCCTCCAGATTTGCAACGAGAGTCTTCAGGTACTTGATCCTCTCTAGGAAGTCCTTCACTTCATCTTCGTGCTCGTAGTGGGCTTCTCGTGCTGCATCTTCAAGTTCAAGTTCACGGGTCTTCAGCTGTTTGATCGTCTTCGTGTCTTTGCGTACACGGAGCTCCAGGGTCCTAATGTGTGTCTCCAATGTTTGGACCTAAGCATGAACAGGGTCTTCGGTCTCGGTGCTTATGATTTCTCCATCTGCACCTCTGCGGCAGATCATGCTGAGGCTTGGCGAAATGGGACCACCCCTGTATTCCTCCTGAATACGTCCGAGGGCATGGTGAATCGCCATGTCCCTTCCGAGAGTCCAGCTGGGTGTAACAAATTTGAAGTTGATGGGCTCTGCGCGATTTCCAAAGCTCCTTCCGGGGATGTGCACCTCAATCTTGTAGCGAGCGTCTGCCGGGAAAGACATGATGGCAGTCCCGGTGATGGTTGGCAGAGCAATCCTTATGTCCTTGGCGATCTGCACCAGCTCTTTGCCGAAGGGCATTGTTGCGTCCGGCTGGCAAAACTCCGTGAACAAAACTGGGTGGAAGGTGGCCATCTAAAAATGTTGGAAAAATCGGAGAGGAGTCAGAAATGAGTAGATGAGAATATAGGAAATTTTAAAGACATGAGTAAAAATGATTTTCTTCTTAAGGCTTTTCCAATCCTAGAGGTTACGTCCTACGGTCAGCGTGTGCTTTGATACCATATCTGTAGCGACCCGACCTGAAACGGTCGAATCTCCGGTGTTTCCGTACCATCCCAAGATCATGCTGGTACACACACGGTACATCATTGTATATATCAAAGGGAAAATCACACAGCTTTATTAATCGAAATCTCATATCGAGTCCTTTATTACAATAAAGATTACAATAAAGTGGCTGAAGGCCAACTCATGAGATAAAACTAATCCAAAAACTTGCGGAAGCTTCAAAGGTAGTTGAGTCCATCTGACTCCAAGGGCATCTCACCGAGCGTAGAGCGTATCCTCACTCCTGGTCGGAAAAGTACTCTGCAACATGATACGTTGCAGCCGTGTAGGTCAGCATATTGAATGTGCCGGCAAGTCACAAAAGAGAGGGTGAAAATAATCATCTATTCTATATGCATATATGGCAGGTGGGGCTATAAGTTTAACTTTAGCGTAAAGCAAATTTTTCCTACAACAAGACAGGGGCAAAGCAAAAATTATTACTACAATATTGGTTGTTTAATGAGAAGGTTCCACCAACCAATTCTCATACCCAAGTTAACAATAATACCCTCATCATTATAATTATTTGTGTTGAGAGTTCCTGATAGTTTCAGTTCCTTTGGCTCAAGTTGTCCATGACCGTGGACACGGCTAATCGATTAGGTTTGAGTACTCTGCGGAGTTTTGCACACGTTCCCCACAAGATTTGATCACCTCCGTTGAAGTCCTCGCACTTCAGGGTGTTTGAGAACCGGATGATCAAAACATGGTCTTCCAATGGGTTCCTCTGAGCCACTACAGGTGCCCATCCAATCCTACCGTTCTTCTACATCTCATAGCACCGTCCGTCCAGAGTCGCCACGATGTCCAACCAAGCCAGAGCCCATAATGGCTTGTGGCTATGCAGGTAAGCCTTGGGTCTTGAAGTATCCATCCATCTCTTTGTGCCTGGGTGGACCTTTCCGCGTGAATACTGGCGCTTCTCCAGCATCACCTAGGCTAACCACTGGTTTCTCCAGGGTGCCGTTCAACCAACATCCACCCAGAGGTATATTCCATCATGAGGTCTTGAAAATAATTCTTGAAGTCTTGAGGTCTTGATCATCAATTAATTCTCACAACTCTCATGATAAACACTCAACCAAACCCCGTCTACTAAAAGCATAGCAAAATGAAACATAACGTCCCGGTCCAAAGTAACAAGGGGATTGGGGTGCCTACTACATGATACTACTCAAGTAACCAAGTTTCCAAGTACCTACTTTGCATGCAATGGTGGAAGGTTGAACTAATGCAAATTGAAAACATAGGTAATAACATGATCAATGTGAACTTGCCTTGCTGACGATCTTCGTACTCGAGTGACTCTAGATAACAAGCCTCGCACTCCGGATGATCTAACGAATCAAACATTGCACACAATCAGCATAACCATAACACAACTTACACTAACAGTAAGGTAAACTAATAATATTAAAACAAACAATAGCACAAACAAAAGAAAAGAAAACCAAAACAAATAGAAAACCTGTCAAATTTTGTGGCAAAGCTTTTACTAAAACAAAACAAGACAAGAATTGTTTTCAGCAACTAATAAATAAATAACAGAAAAGAAAAGTAATTTTTTATCAACATAACAGAAAGTATTTTTCACTAAAAACTTTATGCAAAAAAGAACTACTACGAAACCTATCATACAACACTACATAAAGTGAAAACAATGTTTTCCTACTAAAACAAAGAACAAAACAAAAAAATATTTTTAATAATAGAAAATAAATCACCTAATTCTAAACAACAAAAACTTAAAGGAATTATATCAGAAAGTTAAAAGAAAACAGAAAGAAAACAAAACTAAAACAAAATAAATCAAATTAACCCTAAAAGAACTAAACAGAATCTGTTTTGCTAAAAACCCTATTTTAAAATATACTAAACATCCTCAAATTGAACAGGGTGATAAATATAACTAATACTAACCAGCAGCAAAAAGTTTCAATCAAAAATCTATTTTTAAACTCAAGATAATCAGATTCTAGTGATTTGAGCAAATTCAAAAGAATTCAAATTTAAAAGTTCAGAACTTGAAATCTAAAGTTACTGGCATAAACTACATAAACTTTGTGACCACATGTAAAAAGAATCATCTAAAAACTCCTAATATTCTAAGAGATAAACACAAAACAATATCAGCATCTAATCTGTTTTCAGAACTAAAACAGAAAATAAAGAAAAACCCTAAATAGCGAACGGGCTACGTGTCAGTCTGTGATTGGACGAAGCGTGCGTGTGCGGGAGCTAACGAGTGAACATCCACAGATTAAAAAAACAGTTCGGGGATTTAAGTGATCTATTCCTACGCGTAGATCTCTGATCCAACGGTGGGGAGAGAAAGAGGGGTTGCTCGGCGGGGTGGTGTACTCGGGCGATGTCCCGACGGCGGCGGCGGTTGTGTGGTCGCCGGGAAGGTGGCTCCGGTGGACGAGGAGGACGGGGAGAGGCTCCAGTCGACGGCGGCGAGCCTCCTATGAATATTGGCGGCGGCGGGGAGGGTTGGGGGCGTCGGAGGTGAGCGCTACGAGCTCGGGAGGCTTAGGGTGGGGCGGAGCTCCGGCGAGGACGGTGGTGCGGCGTTCTGGCGAGGGGGCTCGAGGGTTTTGGGGAGGAACGGGTGCGGGGAAGAGGTGGGGTTTATATAGGGGTCTCGGGGTTGCTCCAAACGGCAAGGGGAGGGAGATTCGCGGCGGATCCGGTCGACTCCGGCGAAGGAAAGAAGAAAAGAGGAAGGAGGAAGAAGGGTGCTCGGGAAGGAAGGAGCGGACGGAGGGGCCGGCTCGTTACTGGAAGAAAGGGAAGGGCGAGGCGATCGGGCGGCTGATCCGAATTGATTCGGATCTGGCGAAGGGATCCTGGGCCGGTCCTGTTCCTATTGAGCTTCGGGGGTTTTCCAAATAAAAGCATTTTTCCTTTTTTTGAAAAACAGGAAACAAAACAATGAAAAGGAAAAAGAAGGTAAAGTCAAATATAGAAGATTTATATACCAAAATCATCAGAAAAATAAATGCCATCTGATGGACATTTTTCCACGGCCAAAAGAAATACTTTGGAAAAATATATTGTTTTTTCAGAAAATGCCTAAATTGGTTTTATTCCTTTTTGCAAATATTTTCCAAATAACCCCCTGGGTTTTAGGGTTCAAATATTTCACAAAAATACCTCTGGTTTGGAGAGTCATGTTTCTCCTTTCACTTTTTCACATTTTTCAGAGGTCTGCAAATTTTTGAAAAGCAGATGCAAAAGAAAATTGAAGGGACTTTCAACAATTCAAAAGAGAAACTCCAAATTTTCATTTCACTCTCAATTCATATGCAAACAATAGGATGATGATGCATAGCTATATTCATAACATTCCAAAAATGGAATTTTGGGATGTTACAAACTTGCTCCTAAATCTCATGAAGGATTCCTACTTGGTTACAGATCGAACTCTCACACTTACTGTGTCTACAACAACTTCACTCGAAAAGTTGAAGAGACGGTAGATGTGAAGTTTGATGAATCTAATGGTTCACAAGTCGAACAATTGTCAAATGATGTAGGAGATAAGGATCCTTCGGAAGCTATCCGAGACTTGTCCATCGGCAAGATTCGTGCCATGGAGGTGAAGGAAAGTACTTCGTCAACTCAAGTGGACGCCCCAACTTCACATCAAGGTGATCCTCAACACGACATGGAGGCATCCACAAACGGTACACGACAAGATGAAGAGGAGGAAGTACATCATGAAAATCCACCACAACCTCCTTCACCACCACCTCAAGGAAACGACACCTTCAACAACAACGAAGATGAAGGAGATGATGATAAAGAAGCTCCACTATCCAACAAGCCGAAGCTACCCCGAGTTCAAGCAAGAGTGACCAAGAACCATCCTCTAAACCAAATCTTCGGTGACATACAAACCGGGAGAATCACTCGCTCTAAAACTCGCTTAGCAAATTTTTGGGAGCATTATTCTTTCATCTCTAGCATTGAACCCTTGAAGGTTGAACAAGCTCTTGAATACCCAGATTGGGTGAACGCCATGCATGAAGAGCTTCACAACTTCGAGAGGAACGAAGTGTGGACACTCGTGGAGAAGCCCAAGGACGAGCACAATATCATCGGAACCAAATGGGTGTTTCGAAACAAGAAAGATGAAGACGGTCAAGTTGAACGCAACAAGGCGCGTCTCGTAGCCCAAGGATATACGCAAGTCGAAGGTATGGACTACGGTGAGACCTATGCCCCCGTCGCTAGACTTGAAGCTATTCGCATTCTTCTTGCTTATGCTAATCACTATGATATCACGCTTTATCAAATGGACATTAAAAGTGCATTTTTAAATGGTGAGATTGAAGAAGAGGTCTATGTCAAATAACCCCCTGGTTTCCTGAATTCCAAGAAACCTAATCATGTTTACAAGCTTCGTAAAGCTCTTTATGGTCTTAAGCAAGCCCCATGCGCTTGGTATAAATGCATAACGAAGTTTCTCATTGAAAAGGGTTTTGAAATTGGTAAAATTGACGCAACCTTATTCACTAAGAGTTAATGGCGAATTATTTGTGTGTCAAATCTATGTGGATGATATTATCTTTGGATCTACTAACCCACAATTTAGTGAAAGATTTGAAGGTTGATGTCCGAGAAGTATGAGATGTCCATGATGAGTGAGCTGAAATTTTTCCTTGGTTTGCAAATCAAGCAAACGAGAGAAGGAACTTTCATCTCTCAAACCAAGTATACCAAGGACTTGATCAAGAAGTTCAACATGCAAGAGTGTAAAGGTATGAAAACTCCCATGCCTACTAGTGGACATGTTGACCTTACCAAGGAGGATGAACCGGTTGATCAAAAAGTTTATCGATCTATGATTGGTTCATTGTTATATCTATGTGCCTCCCGTCCCGATATTATGATTAGTGTTTGCATGTGTGCTAGATATCAAGCTGCACCTAAAGAGTTTCATCTTTTGGCCGTGAAACGTATTGTGAGATATTTGATACAAACACCAAACTTTGGCATTTGGTATCCCAAGGGATCTTCTTTTAACCTTGTTGGCTATTCCGATTCGGACTATGTCGGAGACAAGGTTGATAGAAAATCCACCTCGGGTACATGTCAATTTCTTGGTAGATCTCTTGTGTCTTGGTCATCCAAGAAACAAAACTCGGTATCTCTATCTACCGCCGAAGCTGAGTACATTGTCGCCGGATCGTGTTGTGCACAATTGCTATGGATGACACAAACGCTTAAGGATTATGGAATCCATGTGAAAAATGTTCCATTACTTTGTGACAATGAAAGTGCTATTAAGATTGGTCATAATCCCGTGCAACATTCTCGAACTAAGCATATTCAATTTTGACATCATTTCATTCGTGATCATGTTGCCAAAAGTGATATTAATCTTAAGCATGTTCGTACCAACAAGCAATTGAACAATATCTTTACTAAGCCACTTGATGAGAAAGTGTTTTGTTATTTGAGGAGTGAGTTGAACATCATTGATGCTTCAAACTTGAGCTAAGCTCACTCAGATGCATGCACAGGGATGAGCTTACCTGACCATTCCATGCTATCATTACCATGAATCTCATATAACTTGGAATTCTATGCTCCCTTGTATTGCATCTAACCTTTTGTAGGTACTTGGAAGAACAACACTCCACAAGATTGCCATCAACTCATATCTTAAGCAATCTTGTCATGGCCAAGTATCTACAACCCCGTTTGATGATGGAAGGAAGAGGACAACAAAAACATATCCTTGACACATATTTGAATTTCAAAATTGGTATCATGTCATATCATGTTCTTCCTTGCATGACTAACCCATGTAGATGGTAAGTGAACCAAAACAAGAAGGATTGCTCCCAAATCAAGATGAACTTCATCAATCTCTTGCATCCTCATCAAGTTCACCTACAAGCCACGTAATCAACATCACTCAAAGGTAAGTACTCATATCCTTGAAAAGGCTTTACTCCAAGTCCTGAGATATTGCAACTCAAGTGATATGAAAACATTAAAATGCTTAATCGAAAAATGGTAACCCCATTTTGAGCTTAACGATGAGTATGACCTATGATCAAGTATTCTTGCTTGGCTCCTTAAGTCAATATACTCTAATATAGGTGACCTAGTCACCGACCATCATCTAGATGAAGCTTCTAGTATGGTTCATCCTATATTTGCAAGATTCCTTGGAACCACTCAAATCTTCTCTAGTTGATGGTTCTTTGAAAAACCTTTTGTACTTCCTTGCAAATCCTTTTTTTAATTTTATTGCAAGTTTTCTAAAAATCATTTGAGAATTTCTAGTAATTGCCAAGTTTCTGTTATATCCTCGGAGCCTCCGATTCAAATGACTCGGTTCTACCGATCAAGCAGACAGGCTACAAATACACGTCTCGATTCCACTGACTTATTTGCCTCGGAGCCACCGACTTTGCTATCTTTTCTATCCTTTGTTAAAATTAGCAATTCTCCATTTCTTCGATGATCCCTTATTATTATTAAAAAAATGGGAGAAACATTATTCTAGGATCCCTAACTCAAAGGAGGAGAAGTCTTACAAGCTCTCAGTGAAAGAGGGAGAAATTATTCTCTATGATTCCATCAGTTTTTAATGCTCTCTATGATCCTCATTCTTTTCTGTGAACCCTACATTCTATGACCCTTATTCTCAAGGATCCCTTCTAACTCCATGATCCCTGTGTCTAACCCTGTGTATGGACCTTTTTGGAAATTAATGCCAAATGGGGAGAAATACCAACGCTTCAAATGCAAAGGGGGAGACACAGCTTCAATGCAAAGGGGGAGATACAATCAAGGGGAGAATATCAAAGCTTATGCTTACATAGGCTTATGCTTACATAGACAAGGGGAGAATACCAAAGTAGGTAGAGAAGTTTCGTTGTTTCCCAAAGGAGAGAGAGCATGCCTAATCTTGTTCTATTTTGATACTCTTACTTGCTATTCTCATGTTAGACTTGTCTCACCCTATCCAATCCCAATGTCTACATGCTAAGATTCAGGGGGAGAGGATGACCTACTATTTCATATCTAGGGGAGAAAAGTTCTAAATGACCTCGGAGACATATCAATCTTAAGTAATACTATCTTCTATATGTTCTCCACATCTTGGTACTATTGAGTTCTATTGCTTTTTGATTAGTAGAATGCTCTTGTGTTTCCTAACAATGTTTTCTCAAGTGTGTTTCTACTACTAGAATGCTCAAGAACTCAAGGTAAGTATATGCATCATATTTTTGATCAAGATGATCTCTTGCTTCTTGCACATATTGTTTGCAAGAGTGAAGTCTTGAACAAGGATACACCTCATTCATATACATTTGATGCATATAGCCAAGATACACATG